>BSWB01000003.1:4030000-14030000 GCA_033239125.1 Fagopyrum homotropicum
TTATTTGTGTCTTGTTGCAAGATCCTAGTAATATTGTTGTCAAACTGAGGTCGGGACCCATTGTGAGGTCCTAACCAGTAACGTTCCGAGTTCTGAGAATTCGGGGTGTTACAACATGGTATCAGAGTCAGGTTGGCAACAATGGCACTTGAAATCTTCTGAAAGACCGAATAAGTACGTAAGTAGAACCCGAAAAGGGATCTGAGTTTTAAAAAGAACTTTTGGTTTTCAAATGCATGCATAGACTGGTTGGGGATAAAAAAGTACGGCTGACCACCACTACTACCGCGGATCTCGGTATGCTTAGTATGGACTTTAGGTTTTACTTTAGTTGGACGTTTTAGCTTGATTATAAGGATATGTGATATAGATAATTATATGTTGAAGATTAGTAAAAATTATTGTAACAGTCAAAAATTGAAGATGACCTAATCGAGAATTTTAAGGAATTAAATCCGTTTTAACACGAGATACCTCTCGAGGTAACCTGCTCCTAGATGATATTACAACCCGGTGTTATTTGAAGCATTTGGGAGCTTCAATTAATAAAAATGCAGTTGAGAAAAATGATCAGGACATCGGACATGTTCTAGATATGAAAAAAATGAAAAGGCAAAATGGCTAAAAGAGTCGCTATTTCGTTTCTTAGCGGCTAAGAAAGATGGCTTAGGAATACGCGTTTTTCGAAACAATTGCGGAATAATTATCCATACAATATTCCAGATTTATTATTCCAATTTCGAGAAGTTTGGAGAAAGGGGCTTAAACCGCTTCCGGATCGGTAAAAGGATAATTATCAACTCCGCTAAAGGATAATTATCGTCTTTGCTATAAATAGCTGAAATATCGTTTATTAATTCATTTTCTTTCACGTTTCCTCGTAAAAGCTCTGATTTCTCTCAACCTTCAAACTCAGATCTACTCTTCGTTTCTAATCCGATTTCAAATCCGTTTGAGTTTTTGAATTCCTCTCTTCATTCTCTTCATTTTGGTACCGAGTTTCTGCATTTCCGAGCAAGGGGAGGTCTGGTCGAGCATATATGATACTAGGGAGGTTCCGTCGCTCAGATTCCGGTGAATTTGATGGTGTCCGAGCGTAGCCTGCGTCGTTGTGATTCCGAATCTTCTTTCGGATCGTCAATCGGGTTAGTAACGAATAAGTTATGAATTTATTCGTTTTTCGTATTGCGATTTTGCCTAAATTGACCTTAGGCTTGTCAAAATGGATAATTGGAAATTCCATTATGCTCGTTACTTTATTCTGGTGATTATGGGCTGTTTGTTTGATGAGATTTGATGACAGGTGGGTTCAGAAATTGCTTGCGGGCAAAACGTTGTTATGGCGAAATTTAATTAATTAATTAAAGGTTAATTAATTAAATTGGGATTATACAAGAGGATATAAGTTAATTAAATTCAAAGGAATGAATTTAACTAGTATTTGAAGCGAGAAGTTTAATACGAGGAATATGATATTCTCAACAGGTGTTGTTGAAGGTTTCGGTCTAACTATAACGTAGTTTCTTTGTGAGCGTATCCAAGCACGATAAAAGAGGATAGTCCGAGTGGGAAACGGCCAATAGTTGGTTTGCGAGGTTTTATTGTTCTTACCTGCGAGGTAAGTGTATATGAATTACACTTTCTTAATATATGTTATGTATTTAATATGCTATGATTTTATGCATGCTTGAGTGTATATATATGTTTGTTATGATTGTATGCATGCTTATATGTATATGTGTGAGACGATGATGATGACTTGATATTCCTTATGAAAGCATGCATGAGGTACATGAGATGATAGTGGAAAGAATATGATGAAAGAATATGATGAAAGCATGAAATTGAGTTATGATATGAAAGTGATAATATAGGATGGTAATTGATTAATTAGCCCAACTGGGTCCCGCACGGGTTTCCGGGGGACGAGGTCGCTACCTGATCTACAGGGGGCCTCAGAGGTCGCTACCTGATCTACAGGGGGCCTCGAGAAAAGAAAAACAGCCAGGGGTCGCTACCTGATCTACAGGGGGCCTCAAGATAAGAAAAATAGTCCAAGATCGCGACCTGATCTACAGGGGGTCTTAGGACAAGATGGCCGAGGTCGCTACCTGATCTACAGGGGGCCTATGACGCTATCGGGTTGGCCAACCGAAAGAAAAAAAGAAAGAAAGAAAGAAAGAAAAGAAATACGAAAGCAATGAGAAAATATATCGTACGATCAGTTGGAGCTAGTTAGTTAATTATCACCTATGCATTGATGCGATCGAGTCTAGCATGCTATATGTTATGTTATGATTATTTATATGTGATGGTATGATATGAGATGCTTATATGAGATGATATGTTTATATGTGATGTGTGATAACATGCTTGAATGTTTATGTGAAATGTGATATGAATGGTGGTGGAATTATATGTGAATGTGGATATGTATGTGTGCTTTGAAATGTGAAGAAGGGTATAGAGTGTCCTTTGGGGACGGGATATTAGATACTTATATATATTGGGAGAGTGCGATTTGTATACCCTTACTGAGCGTGTGGCTCATTGTTGTTATATCCACATATTTTTCAGCTACTCAGACTCGGCCTGATCAAGGCAAGGACGTTGGACCCAACACCTGGATTTGAGATCATATCAGGTGGGCTGTTATGGGATGCTACCGCCTAGGATGTTTTGCATGGTTTTAAAACAGTTGTGTTTTGGTTAAACGGAGTTTTATGACGTATGTTAGTATGTGTATATGTTGTGAAAATGGTTGTAAGATAAAGTTTTAAAAATTTACGTTTTCCGCTTTTCCGCTTATTGTTTTAAATAGGGTTAATTAATTGGTAATCAACTAGAAATGAAATAGGTGGTGTCACATTTGGTTGGTATCAGAGCAGGGATATGATTCCTTGGCTTGGATTGTGGGAAGTTTTCTGAAAAGCTTTTGAAAGTTTCTTTTTCTTTTAGATGGCGGAGCACAGCCAAAGGGTCGACTGAGTGTGTACATGCTCAGGGTAGAAATGTCCAAGAGCACCCTAAGGTGCCAATTTAGCCAATATCACTACCACCATCGGGTATGGCTGGTATATCTGATTTAGTGATATATTTGAGAGAAGTTATACCACCATATACACAATAGTGTCTCAAGCGGGTATTATTCTAGTAAAGATGGACAATAATTTTGAGAATATTTTCCGCCAAGGGGCAAAGTCGTTTGAGGGGACTACTAATCCATTAGTAATGGATGCGTGATTGAGGAACACTGTGTCCATTCTAGATGGAGTTATCTACGCTAATGAGAGACGTGTACAATATGCTATAGCCTTGCTTGAGGGAGCAACTGGAGACGGGATTTGCCTTTTCTATTGATTACTAAAGATTGGATATGGTGGAACACGGTCCCTAATGGCCATAGTATACCACCTGTGCTGACATGGGATGATTTCTTGATAGAGTTTGATGTGATGTTAGTAATTGATTGATCATCTGCTCATATAGCTTTGATTAATTGTTATACAAAGGAAGTCACCATGGAGGTAGATGGGGTGAGAGAGGTGATTCTGACATGTGAGAGGATTATGATTCCTACTTGCCTCATGTCTACAGTAACAACTTTTAGATTACTTCGGGAAGGGTGTCAGGCTTATCTGGCTAGTGTGTCAGATTCTGCTATTGTTAGTCCCGGAGTATCTAATGTGGATGTTGTCAGATAATTTCCTGACGTTTTCCTTGATGATTTACCTAGTTTACCTCCGAGTAGAGAGGTAGACTTCGAGATTGAGAATTACCAGGTGCAGCACCGATATCAATTGCTCCTTATAGGATGGCTCCGCTGGAGCTAAAGGAGTTAAAGAAACAGATAGAGGAGTTACTCGAGAAGGGTTTTATACGCCCGAGTATTTCTCCTTGGCGTGCACCATTGCTTTTTGTGAAGAAAAAGGATTGTAGTTTACGATTGTGCATAAACTACCGTCACCTAAACAAAATAACAATCAAGAACAAGTATCTCTTACCGAGGATAGAGGACTTTCTTGATCAGTTAAGGGGTGCTACAGTATTCTCGAAGATTGACCTTCGATCGGGATACTAGCAGTTGAGGAGAGCAGAGAAGTTTATACCGAAGACAAGTTTTCGTACTCGGTATGGATTACAGTTATGCCTTTTGGGTTGACGAATGCGCGCACCTGCAACATTCATGGCGTTGATGAACTCAATATATCAACCTTATCTAGATAAGTTCGTCGTGATCTTCATTGATGATATCTTGATATATTCTCAAGACGCGGATGCTCATAGAGAGCATTTGAGACGTATCTTGGGGATTCTGAGGGAGAGACAGTTGTACGCAAAGTTAGCAAGTGCGAGTTTTGGACATATCATATTGTCTTTCTAGGGCATGTGATATCACGAGATGGCATACAACCTGATCCATCCAAGATCAAGGCTATTACAGAATGGAAAATTCTGAAAAGCATTACGGAGATTCGCAACTTCTTAGGACTTGCGGGTTATTACAGAAGGTTTGTAAAGAACTTCTCGATTATCGCACGTCCATTGACTAACTTGCTAAAGAAGAATCAGCAGTTTATATGGGATAACAGTTGTCAAGAGAGCTTTGAAGAAGTTAAGAAAAGATTGACTACGTTCCCTATTCTGGTTGTACCCTCAAATAAGGGTAACTTTGTGGTTTACACCGACGTATCTGGGAGTGGCTTAGGAGGAGTTCTAATGCAGGAAGGGAAGGTGATAGCATATACATCTAGACAATTGAGACCTCATGAGCAGAACTACCCTACACACGACCTAGAGTTTGCTGCTATAGTTCATGCTCTTAAGACTTGGAGGCACTATCTTTATGGTGATACATTTCCAGTGTTTACCGACCATAAAAGCCTGAAGTATATTCCCACTCAGAGGGATCTGAATCTGAGGCAAAGAAGATGGATGGAGTTACTCAAGGATTATGATTGTACTATAGAGTACCATCCAGGAAAGGCGAATGTGGTAGCTGACGCTCTTAGCAGAAAGAGCAGTGACCAAGGAAGTAAGATCAACTACAAAGTTGAATATCTATTAGCTCTCAGAGTTATGAGAGTAGAGATGGATGTAAGAGGATCCGAGTTGATAGCGAATATTCAGGTTAGACCGTTGATTCTCGATGAGATTTCAACTAGACAAGATGAGGATGCTATACTGAAGAAGTTGAAAGCTAAAGTGGAAGATGCTACCACTACACACGTCCAGTTGTCTGATCAGGGAGTGTTATACAGAGGTACACGGATATGCGTGCCCAACATTGAGGAGTTAAAGAAGAAGCTACTTGAAGAGGCACACTCCTCGAGGTATTCCATGCATCCTGGGAGTACGAAGATGTTTAATGACCTGAGGAAGATCTATTGGTGGCCCAGGATGAGACGAGAGGTAGCTGATTTTGTAGCTCGATGTCTAGTGTGTCAGCAAGTGAAGGCTGAACACCAAGCACCAGCAGGAAAATTACAATCTTTATGAGTTCCTGAGTGGAAGTGGGAGCGGATTACAATGGATTTTGTGGTTGGACTTCCTAGGACTTTCAGAAAGAATGACACGGTATGGGTGATTGTAGACAGATTGACGAAATCTGCCCACTTGTTACCGATGAGACAAGATAACTCCTTAGATGAGCTGGCAGAGTTGTATGTGAGAGAGATTGTTCGACAGCACGGAGTCCCTGTATCGATTGTATCCGATAGAGATCCGAGGTTTACCTCGCATTTCTGGGGAAGTCTGCAAACTGCCTTAGGTACAAGATTGCATTTCAGTACGGCATTTCATCCTCAGACAAACGGACAATCAGAGAGAACGATTCAGACCTTGGAGGAGATGTTGAGATCTTGTGTTTTGGAGCTTAAAGTTAACTGGGATTCTAATCTTCCATTGCTCGAATTTGCGTATAATAACAGTTTCCATTCAAGTATTGGTATGGCCCCTTACGAGGCCTTGTATGGAAGGAAGTGTCGCACACCTGTATGTTGGGATTTTGAGGGCATGCGACAAATAGAGGGTCCTGAACTTGTACAACAGACAATAGAGAAAGTACAAGTAGTAAAGCACTGCTTGAAGGCAACACAAGATCGTCAGAAGAGCTATTTTGATCGCCATAGACGAGAGATGACATATGAGATAGGCGAGAGAGTGTTTTTGAAGGTATCTCCTTGGAGGGAAGTTATGAGATTTGGTAGGCATGGGAAGTTAGCACCGAGATACATTGGTCCATATGAGATCTTAGAGAAGATCGGACCACTTGCGTATAGATTGGCGTTACCACCTGAGTTATCAAGATTACATGACGTCTTTCACGTATCGGTGCTACGGAGGTATAGGTCAGATCCAAGTCATATCATTCCTGAACCTGAGATAGAAGTATCTGAGAACTTGTCCTACCTAGAAGAACCAGTTGAGGTTTTAGGCAGGCAGGTTCGAAGATTGAGAAACAAGGAGATCCCAATGGTGAAGGTCAGATGGGGACATCATTCAGCTCGAGAGGCTACATGGGAGACCGAGCGAGATATGAGAGCGAAATACCCCTATCTTTTTGAGTAAGAACCTCGAGAAATTGTGATCCGGTTGTGCGTCCTTTTGATATATCTACGAGTTTGGTTCTACGTCCTTTCTTAAATTTCGGGACGAAATTTCTTAAAGTGGGAGATATTTGTAACAGTCAAAAATTGAAGATGACCTAATCGAGAATTTTAAGGAATTAAATCCGTTTTAACACGAGATACCTCTCGAGGTAACCTGCTCCTAGATGATATTACATCCCGGTGTTATTTGAAGCATTTGGGAGCTTCAATTAATAAAAATGCAGTTGAGAAAAATGATCAGGACATCGGACATGTTCTAGATATGAAAAAAAATGAAAAGGCAAAATGGCTAAAAGAGTCGCTATTTCGTTTCTTAGCGGCTAAGAAAGATGGCTTAGGAATACGCGTTTTTCGAAACAATTGCGGAATAATTATCCATACAATATTCCAGATTTATTATTCCAATTTCGAGAAGTTTGGAGAAAGGGGCTTAAACCGCTTCCGGATCGGTAAAAGGATAATTATCAACTCCGCTAAAGGATAATTATCGTCTTTGCTATAAATAGCTGAAATATCGTTTATTAATTCATTTTCTTTCACGTTTCCTCGTAAAAGCTCTGATTTCTCTCAACCTTCAAACTCAGATCTACTCTTCGTTTCTAATCCGATTTCAAATCCGTTTGAGTTTTTGAATTCCTCTCTTCATTCTCTTCATTTTGGTACCGAGTTTCTGCATTTCCGAGCAAGGGGAGGTCTGGTCGAGCATATATGATACTAGGGAGGTTCCGTCGCTCAGATTCCGGTGAATTTGATGGTGTCCGAGCGTAGCCTGCGTCGTTGTGATTCCGAATCTTCTTTCGGATCGTCAATCGGGTTAGTAACGAATAAGTTATGAATTTATTCGTTTTTCGTATTGCGATTTTGCCTAAATTGACCTTAGGCTTGTCAAAATGGATAATTGGAAATTCCATTATGCTCGTTACTTTATTCTGGTGATTATGGGCTGTTTGTTTGATGAGATTTGATGACAGGTGGGTTCAGAAATTGCTTGCGGGCAAAACGTTGTTATGGCGAAATTTAATTAATTAATTAAAGGTTAATTAATTAAATTGGGATTATACAAGAGGATATAAGTTAATTAAATTTAAAGGAATGAATTTAACTAGTATTTGAAGCGAGAAGTTTAATACGAGGAATATGATATTCTCAACAGGTGTTGTTGAAGGTTTCGGTCTAACTATAACGTAGTTTCTTTGTGAGCGTATCCAAGCACGATAAAAGAGGATAGTCCGAGTGGGAAACGGCCAATAGTTGGTTTGCGAGGTTTTATTGTTCTTACCTGCGAGGTAAGTGTATATGAATTACACTTGCTTAATATATGTTATGTATTTAATATGCTATGATTTTATGCATGCTTGAGTGTATATATATGTTTGTTATGATTGTATGCATGCTTATATGTACATGTGTGAGACGATGATGATGACTTGATATTCCTTATGAAAGCATGCATGAGGTACATGAGATGATAGTGGAAAGAATATGATGAAAGAATATGATGAAAGCATGAAATTGAGTTATGATATGAAAGTGATAATATAGGATGGTAATTGATTAATTAGCCCAACTGGGTCCCGCACGGGTTTCCGGGGGGACGAGGTCGCTACCTGATCTACAGGGGGCCTCAGAGGTCGCTACCTGATCTACAGGGGGCCTCGAGAAAAGAAAAACAGCCAGGGGTCGCTACCTGATCTACAGGGGGCCTCAAGATAAGAAAAATAGTCCAAGATCGCGACCTGATCTACAGGGGGTCTTAGGACAAGATGGCCGAGGTCGCTACCTGATCTACAGGGGGCCTATGACGCTATCGGGTTGGCCAACCGAAAGAAAAAAAGAAAGAAAGAAAGAAAGAAAAGAAATACGAAAGCAATGAGAAAATATATCGTACGATCAGTTGGAGCTAGTTAGTTAATTATCACCTATGCATCGATGCGATCGAGTCTAGCATGCTATATGTTATGTTATGATTATTTATATGTGATGGTATGATATGAGATGCTTATATGAGATGATATGTTTATATGTGATGTGTGATAACATGCTTGAATGTTTATGTGAAATGTGATATGAATGGTGGTGGAATTATATGTGAATGTGGATATGTATGTGTGCTTTGAAATGTGAAGAAGGGTATAGAGTGTCCTTTGGGGACGGGATATTAGATACTTATATATATTGGGAGAGTGCGATTTGTATACCCTTACTGAGCGTGTGGCTCATTGTTGTTATATCCACATATTTTTCAGCTACTCAGACTCGGCCTGATCAAGGCAAGGACGTTGGACCCAACACCTGGATTTGAGATCATATCAGGTGGGCTGTTATGGGATGCTACCGCCTAGGATGTTTTGCATGGTTTTAAAACAGTTGTGTTTTGGTTAAACGGAGTTTTATGACGTATGTTAGTATGTGTATATGTTGTGAAAATGGTTGTAAGATAAAGTTTTAAAAATTTACGTTTTCCGCTTTTCCGCTTATTGTTTTAAATAGGGTTAATTAATTGGTAATCAACTAGAAATGAAATAGGTGGTGTCACAATTATAGTTATGTTATGTCCTTAACGAAGATAACATAATGAGTTCTCACCCCTTTGACACATCTAAGTAGATTTTGAAGGGTGTCAACGTGAGGATTAGTATGCACATCTTAGGTGCATTAGGCTAGACGAACGAAGGACAACTCCTTCGATCTTGTTGAGGAACGTCCAGACGGAAAAGTGAAGACTAAAAGACAACACCAACTACAATGACAAGACGAGAATCCCGAGTTAACTCAATAGGATCAAATGAAGAATATACATGAGGGTAGTTCCGGCAACGCGTTGGATGACCGGCAAGTATACAAATTGGAAGAGACAACCCTTAGGTTCTTTCAAGATGGTGTAAAGCAACGTTACAACAATGGGGATGCCTTCAGAAACACAAATAGGCATGAAGGTCAAGGTGAAATATAATAGCGATCTAGACAAGAGGCATTGAATCTAAGCTTATTGACGGACCAGAAGGTAAAAGTTTGAGGCTAGAAGCAGAGCGGAATATGATCAATCTTGACAAGCTACTTGACGCCACAATCAAGATGGGAAACCGAGACATTCATAAGCGTAGGAGTCAAGATGAAATACATTGTCCATCCAAATACGAAGAATAAAAGAGCCGCAAAAGGAAAGCTTATAGGTTGCTAGAAAGTGGAAGGCAAGATCCACCAACATGGAAGTGGGGTGACCTCCTAGAACACACAAGAATTTCAACAAGGATCGGAATACAAGACCGGATTTCTACAAAGGTGGCGGTACAAAGCAGCAAACAAGGAAGAAGGTGTAGGAGAATGGTTTCGGTGAACACGGGGGTCTCTAATAACTTCTCACTCACGAAGGGATTTAAGTTAATAACACTAGCGGGTCATAACAGAGAACCACAAGGGGACAATAACTCGGGTAAAAAAGAATCATGGAGAAATGCCTACAAGTCATCGTAGGAAGAGTGATAAGGCCGTTGGCGGAAGATGAAGTTACAACTAGACTCGTAAGGGTATAGTGCTCTTATAGGAGTGTAAGAAGGAGCTAAGGGAATATAAATGGAAGAAATATATTTTTACCTAGTATCTCAAACCTCAAAAGAGATAGAAGAAAAGTAAGTCTACGATCATATAGAAGGTCAACTATACACAAATGGGTAATAACAGAGAATTTACATGTGCTGGTTAACTAGGGATGGTTGGTTGGCAGATAAGAATAATAATTACAAGGTTATAAAAGAATTTTATCGAGACCTGGAGAATTTCTCCCAGAGATCAACGAAGACAATGGTGAAGTCAAACTGATACGAGTGCGAGTAAAACGTACTAGGTTCAAAGTCAATAACTATAATTAAAATTTTAATGGAAGAGCTTGACAGTAGAGGAGATACCAGTTGCATGGAGCGTCCAAGTTCTCGAGGATAGACTTGAGGTAAGGTTATCACCAGCTGAGGGTGAGAGATCAGGGCATACCTAAGACGGCACCCCGGACTAGGTATGGTCATTATGAGTTCGTAGTGATGTCATTCGGGCTCACTAATGCACCAACGGTGTTCATGGAGTTGATGAACTGGATAGTCATCGACTTTTTAGACCAGTTTGTAGTAGTCTTCATTGACGATATCCTAGTGTACTCTAGGAGTCGAGAGGAGCATGCCGGACACTTGAGAACAGTATTGCAGGTTCTGCAGGATAGCCAGCTGTATGCTAAGCTATCCAAGTGTGAGTTTTGGATGTCAGAGGTGGCTTTCCTAGGCCACGTGGTGACTACTGAGGGTATTAAAGTCGACCCGGCAAAGATAGAGTCAGTATCTTCTTGGCAACCTCCTAAGAATGTTAAGGAGGTTTAGCAGGTTATTACCGCCGGTTTGTGGAAGGGTTCTCCTTGATTGCCCGACCACTTACTTGTCTTCTGAGGAAGACTACTAGGTTTGTCTGGTCTGAGCCGTGTCAACAGAGTTTTGTGGGGGTAAAGAGGAGATGACGTCTGCTCCGATTTTGGCACAGCCTGAGAGTACAGATGATTTTATTGGATACAGTGACGCATCCAAGCTAGGCTTGGGGTGTGTTTTGATGCCGAGGGTAAGGTCATAGCCTATGGGTCTCGGTAGTTGAAGACGTATGAGGAGAACTATCTCACACATGATCAAGAGTTGACTGCAGTAGTTCATGCTCTTAAGATATGGCGTCACTATCTCTAAGGGGAGACATGCCAGATCTTCACAGACCATAAGAGTCTGAAGTACATATTCACTCAACGGGAGTTGAATAACCGCTAGAGGCGGTGGTTAGAGTTGATCAAGGACTTCGACATTGAGATTTTTACCACCCCGGAAAGGCGAATGTAGTAGCTGACGCTTTGAGCCGGAAGACGCCTAGGGAGAGGGTGATAGCCCGGTTGACAGTACAGCCACAGTTGCAGAGAGACTTGGCTTGGTTGGAGATAGAGATTCAGTTTCCCGATACTGATAGTCAATTGGCTACCTTGGAGTTACTTCCTGACCTGTTGGATGAGATCCGACAGAAGCAGGAGACTTGCCCAACTTTGATCAGGATCCGAGACAAGAGGTCTCGAGATGAGGCCCCACAGTTCACTATTGGTGCTGATGGATTGATGAGACGTCACGATCGCGTTTGTGTGCCGTCAGACAGTGAGTTGAGACAGAGGATACTAGGTGAGGCTCATGCTACCCCGTACTCAGTACATCCTGGAGCGAGTAAGATGTACAAGGATGTGAGACGGTCCTTCTGGTGGGGTGGTTTGAAGCCCGATGTGACTCGATATGTAGCTCAGTGTGCGACCTGCCAACAGGTCAAGATTTAACATCGTAGGTTTGGAGGAGAGCTCCACCCATTTCCAGTACCACAATGGAAGTGGGAGGATATATCTATGGATTTTGTCACATGTTTGAGACTCAGCAGAGGATTTGATGCTATTTGGGTAGGGGTAGACGCCTGACGAAGACCGCACGTTTCATTCCGATTAAGGAAACGTGGCCGGTGAGCCGTCTAGCTGAGGAGTTCACTAGACACATTGTGAGACTCCATGGGGTACTGAGGACTATCGTCTCTGACAGAGATGGACGTTTTACCTCGAGATTTTGGCAGTATGTACATACCGCGTTGGGGACGAGTCTCCACTTTACCACTGCCTATCACCCACAGACCGACGGTCAGTTTGAGAGGACCATTCAGACCTTAGAGGACATACTACGGACGTGTGTACTAGATTGGGGACATGTATGGCCAGATCACCTTCCACTAGTGGAGTTTTCGTATAATACTAGCTGGCATGCATCTATTGGGATGGCCCCTTATGAGGCTTTGTACGGGCGGAGATGTCGTACACCATTATGTTGGGATGAGCCCAGCAGAGCTGATGGAGTAGCTCCAAATCAGATACAGGATGACATCGCTCAGATTGCCCTAGTCCGAGAGTGGATGTTAGCAGCTCAGAGTCATCAGAAATCCTACGCCGACAAAAGGCGTCGACCTTTGGAGTTTAGAGTGGGTGCTCAGGTGTGGCTGAGGGTATCACCTACGAGAGGAGTCAGACGTTTCGGCATTAAAGGGAAGCTGAGTCCCCGAGATGTCAGACCTTTCGAGATCCTAGAGAGAGTTGGAGAGGTAGCCTACAGATTAGCATTACCGCCGAGACTAGAGGGGGTCCATCCGGTCTTTCATGTATCTCAGTTGAGAGAGTACATCCCAGATCCGAGACACGACATCAGCCATGAGGATTTGCTAGTTGAGCCCGATCACACCTTTGTAGAGTACCCAGTAGCTGTCTTGGAGCGCAGTACTAGACGTCTGCGGTCCAAGGAGATACTTATGTTGCGGATCCAGTGGTCTAGGAGAGGAGCTGATGAGGCCACTTGGGAGACTGAGGAGAGTATTAGACGTAACTATCCCGAGTTCTTTGCGGAATTAGAGGTTACTCTTGTATCGACGAGTTAGTACTCGGATGTTGTGTGGTTGACCATATATGTTTTTCCATATTGGATTGGGTGATTTTGTTCTATGTGATGCATGTCTGATTATGATGTTTGAGTAGTTGCATGGTAGAAAATGAAAATATTGAGAAAACTAAAATATACCAAAGGAAATGTGTGATTAAAAGAATCATTCTAAGTTTCGGGACGAAACTTCTTTTAAGGGGGCACTGATGTAATAACCAAAAATTTTAAACTCTGTTAAAGCGAATTTAACCAAATCCCGATACGTCAATATTAAATAAATAAATAAATAAAATAAAACGAGTTTAAATTCTATCATTTTATGTGACCTTAAGTCACATAAAATGATGAAACTATGTAATCGGAAATAATTTTTACGCGCCTTCAAAATAAAATAATAATTTATATGATACGTAATATAATTCGGTATTATATAATTTCCCGCACATAACCGGAAATCCGGGACGAGTAACGAGTTGCGTACTCTTGTTGTAATGAGAGAGCAGGCCAGATGTGGCCCACTACTAGGCCCAATTACCAAGCCCACCAGCCCATCCCCTAAACTAATCCTAACCCTAAACCCTAATTTTGCTGCTAATTACGTTAACCTAATCTTTACCCTCCTGATTGTTCCGCTCCTGCTTTCCATCCCTCTTTCTGTACGGAGACAACAGCAGCAACCCGCAACCACCGCGCCGCCTTGCCGACCACCGAGACGCCTCAGCAACCAGACCGCCGGGAGGGGCTTGCAGCAGCACCGACCGACGCCGTAACGAGACCTCACGCAGCAGTGGTAAGTCGTCCGCCTCTTCTCCCTCTTCCGTTCTGTTCGCCGTACCGAACCGACCCCTCCTCACCGCCTTCAACTGCAGGTCCTCGTCGCCGAACGCCGTCCTGCCGCTGGGTCCAGTCGCCGCCGACGCCGCTGCAGTGGGTGAGTCCGCATCCCTCTGTTCCAGCCTTCTCCTCCCTCTCTTTCACCCTTCTGTTCGTGTACTAAGGATGGGAAATCCGGCCCTCTTGGATCCTGCAGTGAGCGGCTGCAACGTCTTCCGTCTACATCGCAGCTATTGCTCGTTCCGAGTCCGGTGCGGCGTCGGATTAGCTTTACTGCTTTCTACAGGTAACCGATATCGTTACGGTCCTCTTTTCCTCCCCTCTAGCGTACCGTTATGTAAATCAGCCTTACTCGTACGAAACCGCAGGCGGGAAACTCAATTTCAGTCTCGTTAGCCTACCCTTGACTCGCCGGAAAGGTTGTGCTGAGCCGGATCGAAGTAACACCAGTGAGTCTTCTGTCCAGTGTAAGAGTTTGTAGATGGGTATGTATTTAAATCTGTAGAGTTAAGGGAGGGTGAGATGTAAGTAGTGTATGGGGTTTTATATATTACACAAATGCAGAATTGAGTTTACGGATGCATGTACATATATTTATATATAATTAAGTATAGGAGTACAGAACAAAAAGTAAGGGTTTGAAAACTATATAATTATATATATATATATATATATATATATATATATATTTGGCAGTGCAGTGTATTTATACCCGAGTATATAGATACGAGACGGGAGAAATAAGTATAAATATAAATGAATAAGTGCAGTGAAGATACCTAAATATATATAGACGGGTAAGGGTAACGTGTATATATACTTATACATATATGTATAAGAGTATAGTGTATCGAATGTATGTATAAGTTGTAATTAGATATATAGGTTTACATATATAAAAGCGAGTTGAAGAGTAAGGTTAAAGTATATATTGCGGATAATATATGTATTAGAATAGATAGTAACCAGGAAAGAGGAGGAGTGTTATTCTTTGAGGAGTGGTTCCGAGTTAACTTATAAATTATAAGAATTGTCAGGGAGAACTATTTATGGAAAACAAATGCTAAAAGAAATTAGTAGAGTTTAAGAATAAACTTTGAGATTTTTTTCGACACTAAGGGTAAAATGGTATTTTACCGTAAGAGAGCTTTTTCCGTAATTCCTTCACATGAGGTTGGACATCTGGATGTGATTTTGATCCACATGCCTTATTTGACAGGCGTTTGAGGTACCACGAGTACAGACTGTTTTGAGACGTGTTAGAGTGTGTTTTGACTCAGGTAAGTCCTTGTGACTTACTTAGCCGGTTTCTGGATGTTAGTTGAGTGATAATGGTTGTGTGTGTACAATGTGTGTTATAATAAATAACAACTTGTTAGGACGACCGTGGTTATATTGTTTTAAGGCCCAAGTGTATGTATAACGGGCCGTGACATCACTGCCCAGCTCTGACAGGAGACTGGGAGGTTCTCTATACCCAGACCATACAGGTACACGGTGAGATGCATCGGATCCACTCCTGATGGGTACACGGGGGCGGAGGCGAGGTTTGGGAATCCCTCGTGTCACAAAATAAGTATCATTAGAGTGAATGACTTAAATGAAGATAATAAATGGATTGTTTGAAAAGCATGATGAGTGTTTATTATTTTATGTGTGTGTGTGCTATTATTATTCTTCTAATATTTAGATAACTAGCTAATGGTTTCTCTTGTTGTGTTTTTAGTTTTACCACAGGTTAGACCAGCAGCTGAGTGATCCGGAAGTAGTGGTCAGCCGGGTCTCCGTACTCTTTAGGGTTGAGGTTGTTGGTTGTTGTGGGTTCCTTTGTTAAGATAGTTGTTGTTTTTCCCTTGTTTAAGTACTTTAGGCTGCTAGACCGTGTTGCATTCATTACCTTAAAAATAGTATTTTATGAATTTCGGTTTTCTTTATTTGTGTCTTGTTGCAAGATCCTAGTAATATTGTTGTCAAACTGAGGTCGGGACCCATTGTGAGGTCCTAACCAGTAACGTTCCGAGTTCTGAGAATTCGGGGTGTTACACTATTCTAAAATTTTACGATAATTTACGACCTCGTAGTTGCGAAATCTATGAATATTTCACTTTTTTTTAATCATATATAATTATTTATAATATCGGGACATGTAATGTAAAATAAGCATGATTATACATAGAAAGTGTGCATCTTAAAATTAAAAACATATGTAATTAGTAAATATATGCCTTCACTATTCTAAAATATATAATTTATAAAAAAAACACTATTCATAAATATACAATTTATACCCAGCTACTTACACGATTATATATCCAATGGACAAATCATATTTAAATTACATGATCTTATTTACAAAGGTAAGAGATAGAACTTGAAGAGTAATACTAGGGTATAATGTCTCAATGAAAAAACAGGCGTGCTCGAAGAAACACCATTTTTATAACACAGCCCTGTTTTTCTGTATCTTAAACTATCCCACATCGGTTAGCAGACAGTGGCGATAAGCTAAGAGTAAGAATATAAGGAAAGATTGTAGTTCTCATCAACTCATCCATTAGGCGAAAGCGTCTTTCATGCAGTGCACACTGCATGAACGACTTTGTAGTGAGTTGTTTATGATTTTATTCAGTTTGAAAATATATATACGGGAAAAGCTAAATGCACGAGGCTAGTTTTGCAATAAATAGGAAGGTGCTAAGAAAAAATAAGGTTTTGGGTGCGCTCAAATCTTTAATAAAAAAAAGGCAAAAGTGGGTTTAATAAAAAAAAGGCAAAAGTGGGAAGACGCTCAAATCTTTAATAAAAAAAGGGCAATAATAAGAAAAATTAGGGTTTTGGGCGCCAGCGCCGGCGCTCAAAACCCTAATTTTCCCGAATTTTTGCCTACTTTAGTTTTATTTTAAGATTTGAGCGCTGTCGCAAAGCGCTCAGATCCATTTGAACGCCACCGCAGAGCGTTCATATTCGGTACCAAGTAAATTTAAAATTGTGTATATAACACGTCCCTATATATATTTGGCATTAATACCTTAATTTCAATTTCAGTTTTTTATTTATTTGCGATTTAATTTTTGTTATTAGTTTACAATTGACTTTGTAATGAGTTGTTTATTATTTTATTCAGTTTGAAAATATATATATATTTGGCATTAAGATATCCAACCAATTTGGCGACATTTGTTTTATGTACAATCTCCCGTTTAATTATCGTTTATTTTTAGTGACAGTTTTAAGAAAAATATTAATAATAATTTTAAAACATATATTAAATAACTAGATTTATAAAAGAATTTAGTTCACACAATTTTTATAAAATATAATAAATAACTATTTTTTTTCTTATCACTTATTTAATATATTTTAATTAACCAATAAAAAGGATAGTTTTTTAGAACATCTTTATAATTATTGAACTATGAAGGCGTCGTGGAACTCGATATGATTATTAACGACATTTCAATTATCATTTCTGGTTTTTAAAACTCCACCGAACAACATATTTTTAGAGAGATTAACACGGTCGTAGATAAAATTGCTTTGCAAGGCCACAATAGAGAGCTGGATGTATATGCAATCCCATAAGACGTTTAAGACTTCATCCGAAAAAATGCTTTAGGCCGATTGATTTCTAGAAATTGATCTTCCTAAGTTTTTTTTACCAATGTATAAAAAAAATAAAAATTATTGAACTATGATCAAATTTCTACGATATGAGATTCAGAGGGAGTATAAAATACTTTGCTCATGTAATAGTATTTGAATTCACATACCAATTCAAATGCACAATTGGTTTATGTTGCTCATGTAATAGTATTTGAATTCACATACCAATTCAAATACACACATACCAATTTTAACTAAACATAGTCTAAAAAATAAATTTACATTCAAAACTATACAAAATGTTATGTGCGGTTGTTATTTCACTTATTATAATAAAAATATTTATAAAAAGTTATTTGTGATGTTATAATAATGTAAAACTCTTCTCATCTAACATAAATACTCGTTATACCAATTTATTAGTATATAATTGACTTCAGCTGAATCCTTTTTATTCATCAAAATATTATGTTCCTTTCCTCATATTAAAAAAAATGGTAATAGAGGGAATTTGCCAAATGACATTTCTTTTTTTGTTAAAGATTGAATCTTTTTCAACGGTGAAAAAGATTCAATCTTTAACAAAAACTTTTTGTGACATTAATGAACATAAATTGGATAAGTTATAGTTGGAGGACATTAAGAGTTTGAGAAATGAAAAATACACCTCTATAATGATCAAGTGTTGACATCTTTCAATCCTTGAAGATCTAAAAATCTCCTACTATGAACTTTTTGGAATATTTCTAATGGTCTGAACTAGTTGGAATTGAATTTGATTACGTTTGATAGGAAAACAAAATAGAGGAATCAAATGCAAAATGCATGAGACCACAAGAAATGATTCCAAAATAATTAATTAGCAATAAACACATATGAACTAGATTTATTTCCATCCCGTTTCTATTTCTTACAACCAAATGGGGTAAGTTGTTAACCACTAACTCACCACATTCCTTATTTCTCCTTAACAAGGTGTACTTCTCACTTACAATATTTTGAGTCCTAGAATACATACATAGTTTCCCCCCTTATGCACTTCCAAAATGCTTGAGACAAATTTTCATACAGTCTCTGCATATGGAGCTCATCTATACTCACTTAGATAGCTAATGAAGAGACTTTCTCTTTTAAGTTGAAGGCTGTCAAATAAGGATTCATAAGCTCTCTCAGAATTTAGTAATGTTGTCAATCAAGAATTCAATGCTCAATACTTGGTGTGTGTTCAATGTTCAGCAGCTTTGTAACTGGTAAGAAACACTGATGTTTTATAATCATTATTTCATTCCATATGTATGCAAATGCTGAAAACTCAGATATACATGTACAAACTTGTTGGCATGTGTACATCATAATTTGACCAAAAAATGAACCTACAAATGTTCCTAAAAATGGTAAGAAACACTGACCCAAAACCCTTCAAAGAAAGCAGTTGCTTGAGAATTGAATGCGTATATTCAAGATAATGATACTACACAATACCTCTGATTTCATATATTATTATGTTTATTATCTCTAATGCAATCTCTAGACTTATATATGTATGGCTGGTGTAAAATTAAACTTTCATTCAACTATTTTTTTCTTTCTGATGTTTACTGGACCTTCTAAATGGGACTAATGTCACAAAATTATAGCCTTGAATATGGATATGGAAATGTCATGATATCCCTTATTGAAGAAGCAAACTGAAATTCTGAACAAAAGAAACATACTTTTGATTTAGCACAAGACTATTAATTCAGTTATCTTA
Source organism: Fagopyrum homotropicum (assembly GCA_033239125.1). Taxonomy (NCBI): domain Eukaryota; kingdom Viridiplantae; phylum Streptophyta; class Magnoliopsida; order Caryophyllales; family Polygonaceae; genus Fagopyrum; species Fagopyrum homotropicum. The sequence continues at coordinate 4,049,275 of BSWB01000003.1, forward strand.
TCTTATATATATTAAAGCAGGAGCCTCTATTGCCACGTGTCAAGCCACGGTTCTCCCAGTCCCCCAATTTTTTTTAAAAAAGTGGTTTTTAAAATTTAAATCTATAAAAAATATATTAGTAAAGTCGTTAATTAAAGTTAAAATATATTTAAAATATCTTTGAATTTTCCCATATTTTTTTTAAAAAGTGGTTTTTAAAATTTAATATCTATAAAAAAATATTTTAGTAAAGTTGTTAATTAAAGTTAAAATATATTTAAAATATTTTTGAATTTTATTATAGTGAATGTCAGTAAAACAATTAAATTTTAATTTTAGAAAATATCTTATCTTATCTTATCTTATCTTATATCTATTAAAGCAGAAGCCTCTATTGCCACGTGTCAACGCCAGGTTTCTCCAGGCCTAAAAAATTATTTAAAAAAATAATTTTTAAATGTTAATATAAATTAAAAATTGATTTCTAAATTTTTTTAAAAATATTTAAATAAATAGTTTTATAAAAATTGTTTTCAAACTTTTACGGTTTTTTTTACCAACAAGCATATCTTAACAAATCAATTTAAAAATATAATTAATTAGAAGAGATAAATAAATAAAAGATAATTAAAAATTATAATAATGCATTCACCGGTTTTTTATTTTACAAAAATATACATATAAATTTCTAAGTATTAAATATTTATTAAAACTCAACCCGCACAAAGTGCGGGTAATACACTAGTCTTATCTTAAAGCAGGAGCCTCTATTGCCACGTTTCAACGCCAGATTTCTCGAAGCCTAAAAAATTATTTTAAAAAGTGATTTTTAAATGTTAATATAAATTGAAAATTGATTTTTAAATTTAATTACATCAAGGTTTGGTAGCCAATTTTTTTTCATTTATCCAACAACTATCTCCACTCTCAATCTATGTTATATCTCCACTTTTTCAATCTATAAATTTGTCCAATTTTTCATAAAAATGTATAAATAATTACACATCAATGCATCTAACCCGTTATTATTCAAAACCCGCACAAGATGCGGGTATTACACTAGTAGGCTGATTGTAGAAGTAATTCAAGACTTTTTACATGAGAAAGTAAAAAATATTGGTTTATTTTTAAGGTTATGAATTTTATGAGAAATGTAAAAGTAATTGAGAGTTATTAAAATGAGTTCAAATCCAGTTAAGTTTAAAAATGAGAGATACAATTGTGAAGGAGAAGAAACGGTCTTATAGATCAATGGAAAATGAGTGTGCTGGGTAGGAGGAATATCATTTTAATGGTTATAAGAAAGCTCCAGTTTTTTAAAACATCCCACATCGATTAGTAGGCAGATGAGATAAGCTAGAAGTAAGGATAAAAGGCAACACCGAATACTGTACAACTCATACCTTTCTCGGCCTTTTGGCTAAGATCAAGTGTAGTATCTGTTCTTATCAGTTTAATATCTGATATGTGGGCCATTGGTCCACTTCGATATTAAATTAATTTTTTAAGGGAGAAGGCCCATCTAAGTAGCTTGCTGCTTAGGGCCTTCAAGCGTCGCCCATGTGTTGCACTACTGCATGGGCCTGGCGCAGCCCAACAAGCCCAGTTTAATTTTAATTTCTTTTTTAATATAGTCATTAAATAAATTTTATTTTAATATATACTTGTCTTCATCATTATTTTTTGAAAATTTTATATAATTAAAAGTGCACATGTTATTTCAGCAGACAAATGTCATTGCAAATGATACAAATGCAAAGTCTAAACATAAAATACATGAAGGGAAGGGCAGTTTGGTTTTAACTCCGGAATAGGCCCGGTTTTAACTCCGGAATAGGCCCGAAAATCATTCCGTGGTTTGTAGTTTGGTTTTAACTCCGGTATCGGAGCCGGAACCCTTGTGGTTAGTTTGGTTTTAACTCCGGTATCGGAGCCGGAACCCTTGTGGTTTGTAGTTTGGTTTTAACTCCGGTATCGGAGACGGAGGGCCCGTTTGGTTTTAACTCGGAATTGGAAACAAAATGGAAACGAAAATCATGGTTTTTAGTAATTAGATGAGAGTTTGATTAAAATTTTTGGTATTATTTCTTGTAGTTTGTAGTAATTGGTAACAAAAGTGCATTTTTCATTAAACCAGATAATGATTCCATAAAATTTCATGAACATGAAATACGTATGAATTAAATTCGTTTTCATTCCGTTTACGGAGTTGGAACCAAACGTGCCCGAAATACCTATAACCTTCATTCGTGAACATCTGCAACAGGATTCCACATATGAACATAACAATGAAGAGCATTAGGCAGATTCTTCTTCCAAAGATCCAAATCTTCAGGCAAAGGTCCGGTCAAGGCAATAGAGCTATCATCTTCCCGATTACCAAGACTCAACACATGCAATCCATCATCACCAAATACCTCCTTCATCGCCATTAAAGTCTTCTGCATAATCACCTTCCCATTAATTCTAGAATCTTCTGATTCCACACAACTCCCACCTACATTCACCATAATCCTCCCACCATCTCTCAATTTCATCTTCATCGCATACCAAGTTGCTGGTTTTTGAAGCTCAGGAATCAACCTCCCTTTACTGAATAAATCCACCAGAATCCCTGAAAAGCCACTTCTCAAGCTCGCATTCAACGCATTACCAATGTAAACGAATAGTCTGTCAGGGAATTTCTTCTCAAGCTTCGCGATTCCGAAGTACTCTCTCCCGACATCAACGACGGCTGGATCGATCTCCCAACCATGGACGACGAGTGACGAGGAATCGGAATAGAGATTGAGGAGGATTTTTGCGGCGGATCCAGCTCCGAATCCGAGAATTCCTATGGGTCCAGGCGGGATGATTGGAGGGAGAGTAGCGAAAACGTCGAAGTATGTGTTGGTTAGGGTTTTGAAGAGGAAGCTGATGCTGTGAATGTTGCCTGGAGAGTCTAATAGGAGGAGTCTAGAGCCTCGGAATGGATGGTCTGCGGTTCTGGAAACTTCTAGAACACGAATGTAGTTGTGCCGGGACTTGAATTTGACTAGGGTTTTTACCAGGTCGATTGGGATTCCTTCGTCTTGAGTGGCTGGAGTAGTGGTTGGTTTCGAGGATTCGAGGGAGATGGATGAAATTCGTTTGGGGAATGTGTGTAGGGAGTTGTGGCGAGTGGAAGAGGAGAATGGTAGGGTTTTAGGGTGGGGGAAGAAGAAGCTTGGAAGGATGGCTTTCATGGCGGAAGGGAAGATACAGTACTGTGTGTGCGGATGAGGTTTTGGGTTTTATTGTTTTGAAAAACCCCTCTCTAAATTACAGTATTACACAAAATAACCCTTTAAATTTATTTTTGTGTCCAAATTCCACCCCTATATTACACAAAATTGCACTTAAAATCATTTTCTCCATCTAACTTTTTAGTTATCAAAATTAAGGGTAAATAATTGTTCATTTTCTCCATCTATAAGGATTTGACATGTTAAAACGAGTAGTTGTATAAACCGTTACAGAAAGAAATCATAGGACAAAAAAATACAAAAATTAAAAGGCACAACCCTCTAATTACACGAGAAAAATAAAGGAAGTCGGAACAAAATAATACGTAACAATAGTAGATAACACATAGAGATATTCGGAAAACGTGTGACCGTGTAATCACCTATAATAGTGATTTATCAATCAAGTACTAAGATTATATTTTCTTATTATTTAGTGCTCGTTTGATTAGAGCGGTGGAAAGAAAACGAAATGAAATCGAATGAGGGTAAAGAATAGAAATGAAAATGATGAGATTACTTTCATGTGATTTTTGACGCTTCCAAACGAACCCTTAGTATACAGCTCGTAGAAATCCACATTATATCTTGCTTTTCTGCATTCTCTCCTCAATATTCTCCTTACATAGCAATAGAAGTAGGGCAAGTGAGCCTCCGCCTAGGCACGGCCACAAGTCGACTCGCTCGAGGTATAGTGAGCCCTAACATTTCATCCATATTTAACTCACTAGGGCTCATTCCATTAGGCAACTCCCATTCAAAGCAATGAAGAAGGTTACCCAATGTCATTTCAACCATGTGGAGCCCCAAGTTCATAGCCGGGCAGGCCCGTCGACCTGACCCAAACGGAATGAACTCAAAATCTCCTCCTTTAAAATCCGGCACACCCTCTTTTAAGTACCTTTCAGGTTTAAACGAGTCCGGGTCAGTCCATGAGTTCTTATCCCGTCCGATGGCCCATACATTAACCATAACTCGGGCTTGGGCGGGTACCCGATGACCCATTACGGTGGTTTCATTGGCAGTCTCATGGAGGAGGAGAGGCACCGGTGGGTGTAACCGGAGGGCCTCTTTTACAATGCAACGGAAGTAAGGCAAGTTGTTCACGTCGGCCTCCTCAACTCGTCGGTGGAGACCCACCACCGTCGTCAGCTCTTGTTGGGCCCGTTTCATGGTATCCGGACTCTTCATCAACTCCGCCATTGCCCACTCAACTACGGTTGCTACCGTTCCGGTCCCGCCAAACATTAAATCCTATCATCAATATTTTTATAAGTACAAAAATATATCAATTGAAAGAAATTGTTTTAAATATTATACGTAGTTACGTACGACTATGAGGCCCTTGATGTTATCACTAGTGACACGAAAGTGATCGTCCTCATTGTAAAATTGTAGGAGCTCACCCACTAGATCATCCTTCTTCTTGTCCATGTGATCATCTATGATCCTATCAATAAACCCGTCCAAGGCTTTTCGGGTATCCACAACCCGTTTTCTAACTCCATTCGGGTAGGCCCATTGAGGCAACGGGCCCATGAAGTCGGTCCAACTGAATTTCCCAAACAACCTTGACAACTCATACACTAAAGCTACAAACTCCTCTTGCCGTTTATCCGAGCCCGACCCGAATGCGGCCCGATAGATAATGTTCTTGTTTAAGGAGTGCACGAGAATGCCCAAGTTAACATCTGACCCGATAGACCCGTCTATGACCCGGATGAGGTTTTCGATCTCATCATGGACCGACTGCCATGACTCAACCCGCTTCCGACTGAACAACTTCATGGCGGAGAGCTTGCGGATTTGACGCCAATATGGCCCATAGTGGGCGAAGGCCAAGTCGGCCCGATCATATGTTAAGTATCGGGTGGCGATGGTGGCGGGTCGATTAGAGAAGGTGATATCTTGTTTTTGGAGGACCTCACGGGCCGCATCCGGGCTTGAGACTATGACCATGCGGAGGAAGCACATGCGCATGTAGAATAGGCCGCCATGTTTTTGGGCCAAACGGGCCAGGTCGCGGTGGTTTAGTTGGCTCATCATGTTCAGGTTTCCGACGAGTGGAAGGCCCGTTGGGCCGGGTGGCAATGGCCTCTTCCGGAGGCTAGAGAGGGCGGCGAGGAGGAGGATGGCTACTGCAGCCAAGAAGAAGAGGATGGAGTTGTAACATAGATATTGGAAAAGCATGGCTTAAGACTTCTCGGTAGTAATGTAAATAGTTTGTAGTTCATTACTGGGTGTATATATATATATATATATAGAGGTGTTGTTCACGTTATTCCGGTACGGGCGTGCGGCTGAACGTACGTCCGACACGTGTCCCGAAAAAAAAAAAATTCTGAACGAGTTTTTTTTTTTATAAAGGAGTGAAATTAATAGTTCAAAACTTTTTATGGGATAGTTCATGAATTATAATAGAATAGTTCATGGATTATATTAAAAAGTAATAGTTCATGGATTATACGAGAATAGTTCAAAGTTTATAGGAGAATAGTGCAGAAATTATAACATGGTAGTTCAAACAAATTTTATTTCGTTTCTGAAAAAAAAAATCGTTTCAGAAAAAATAAGAATTTTTTTTTTTTTCGGGACACGTGTCGGCCGTACAGTCGGCCGCACGGCCGTACCGCATTAGTTGAACCGTACCTGAACAATGTCCTATATATATAAGCTTAAAAGTGTTATTCCTTCCTTTAAAAATAAAAGTAGGATGACACGGTATTTGAAACGGACTAAATTACTGGTATTCAATATTCATTGCATCTAAAATTTTACCTTGAAATTGTTCGGACATGGGAATAGTGTTTTGCATCACGATCTCCGAAGTCTGAACACGTTGACGTTTGTTCAACGTCGTTGACTTGCGATTTTCGTTGACAACTAGTAAATAGAGCGTGACGCAAATAACACGCCTCGGTTTTTCATAAATAAAAGTTTTAAAAGATTGTATTTAGTATGAGATTTGAGATTTTCAGTGTTGTGGTTTTATAGATTTAAATTTTAGCATTGTGTGTTTAGTATATATAGGTTTTAGGAGTTAGAGTGTTGTGGTTTTGTAGAAATAAAAAACCCAATTCTACAATCTCATGACACAAGTTTGTTTGATTTTTTTTAGTCTCATCTCATTCAATACCACAACTACAACCACAAATCTAATATTACTAAATATACTTACCATTTGTGCAAATAAGGCAAATTTTAAAATCATTAATAAACACTATAATTAATTTTTCTGAATATACGTTGGACCGGTGAGCAGAGCTAAGCATGTTCACGGGTCGAGGGTCCGGGAAGGGTGACCCGGACCCGTGTAAAAGGCCAACCCGCCGGGTTGGCGACCTGTCGGGTCACGGGTCAGACCCGGCAGGTTAGCCCTTTTATTTTAAAAAACTTTTTTTTTAAAAAAAAAGGAAAAGGATGACCCGGCAGGTCGACCCGCCAACGGCTATTTTAGCCGTTGATTTTTTTTTTTTTTTCCAAAATTGATGCTTGCCGGGTCACGGGTAAGAATCACCTCGACCCTTACCCGTAACCCGCCGGGTTACCGCCGGGTCACGAGTAACCCGTGACCCGTGGACATGCTTAAGCGGACCGATATTTTAGTATTTTAAAAAAGCTTATTTTATTTTATTTTGTCTTGGGATTATTGGACAGCTAACTTTCCTTTTTCTTTTTCTTATTTTATGTTCTTTTTTATCCTTTTTAAGATTTGTGGATCTTTTTTATATTTAATTATAAGATTTTGAGTTCTTGTTATGAGTGGAAATGATTTGGACAGTGAAGAGAATAGCTAGGCTCACCTACAACCCCATTCTGTAGAGAGGTTTCAAAACCAACAAATCGACCCTTTAAAAATAAATTAAAATCTTAAAATGATCAGTTCTTCTCCTCTATTAGAATAATATAAAATAGAAAAACGGATTTACAAAATATTCGTTCAAACTTTTTAAACAGAGATTCAGTGTTGTTAATCAACTCATTTCGAACAATGATCCCTTTGTAAATTACTACTCTTTAAACTATCAAAGTAGTACACATTTCTATATCATGATACCCGTGTGATGTAGCGTCGTCTTTTCTGTTTTGATGTTGTCTTGGTGGCTGTTCAAGTGTTTGTCGGGAAAGGGACGTGGATGTGTGATCGATTTCTGACGGTTAGTCTGTCAACCTATTTTTTTCGGCATTACGATTAAATAGTTGACGCGCCGTCTATGAAATCGAACCGCTTTTTGTTTATCAAAAAAAAAATAATTATTATATAATATTAATATAAAGGCCTTCGATGATCACTACCATCACCAACTTGAGCAACTAATGTTATTATTTTATTTTTGGTTAATTTGGTGTATACTTAATACAACCCTATGAATCACGTTGTACAATATAAAGAGTATATAAATTTGGTAGGACGATTCTCTTAACTTTACTTGATTTTCAATTGATTTTACGATGTAATTTCACTAAATATATGTGCATGACTTAGATATATTTAGTATCCGATCCGGACGTAGATCGGCAAAGCCGATCGAACCGGGTGTTCTAATTACCTCTTCAAAAAAAAAAAAAAAAAAAGTTGTCGATATTTCCTGTCTTCCTAGGCACTTTCTTTGGTGTTTTTTTTTTTTTATCGATTTGTTGTGTTTGAAGATCTCTTTTATTGTAATTTTTCTTTTTTTTTATGTTCTGGTCCTTTTTGACGGTTAGTTCCTCTGTCGATTTGATCGGTCTTTCGATTTATTAGATGGTGTGTCGTCTAGTGCATTGAACCACATTTATTTATAGAAAATAGTTATTGTCAATATGTTAGATAGGAGTGTGGGTTGACTAAGCAAGACTTTTTTTTTGTTTTAACATATGTTTTATTGAAAAAAAGTAGTTAAAACTAAAAATTTAAGAAATTTAAGAAATTATTCTCTTAAATGGATTATGAAAGAAATTTATTCATCTCCTTCAATTATTAAAAAAAGCTCCTTATTAAACTGTTCCAAAAATGTATTTCAATTCCACATATCAAAAGTAAAGGACTATTTTGTTGTCTTTTCTAAATAAATAAAACTTTAAATCTCTTTTTCTAAAAAAAAAACTATTTTGTTGCAATTTTATCAACTTTTTTCACTAAATATGATCAACTTTAAATTTTTTTTTGCAAAAATAAGTTATTTATCCCCGTTTGGTTGTAACTCCGGAGATGGAAACGGAATGGAAATGAATTTAGTCCATATGCATGTCTTGTTCATGAAATTTTTTGGAATCATTCCATGAGTTTCATGTAAAATGCATGTGTTTTCTTCCATTTTGTTACCCTATAGGGTATCAAAACTAATCAAATATCACTCCAACTAGTTCAAAGTACAAGGAATGATTCCAAAAAGTTTGATAAATAAGAATATGCATATGAACTAGATTCGTTTTTATTCCGTTTTCGATGATAAAACCTAACGGGCCCTTAGTTTATTCATGGGAAATTCCGGTTGGTACCCTCGTGGTTTGGGGTATTCCGGATTTTGCCCACCAGTTTTTTCAAGTTCGGATGGTACCCTTAAGTTTACGTTGTTTTCCGGATTTTGCCCAAATTCATTACACTTTTTTAAATTCCACTAAAAACATACAAAATAAAATAAACTAAAACTAAAAAAACAACTTAAAATAGAAAGAATAATTTATTTATTTTAAAAATAAAGTAAAACAATAAATTTTTTGAAAAAAATATATATATTATATTAATTTAAAAATAAATTAGTTAGATAATTTTTAAAAAATTTAAAAAAACCAGTGTTTTTCTTTTATTTTAAAAATAAATAAATTGGGTTAGCATTTTTTTAACAAAATCTAAATACATAAGTTTTATACTTTATTTCAAAAATTAATAATATAAGGATTTTTTAAAATTTTTTAGAAAAATCACTGTTTTAATTTATTATTAAATTAAATAAATCAATTTTCTAATTTTTTATTTATTTTGTAATATTACTTTATTTTCTTTCTTTTAGTTTTGGGAAATAAATAAAATAGAAAAATTATTTATTTATTTTAATAATAAATTAAAACAGTGCTTTTTTTTATTTTTTAAAAGAGTCTTTATTTTATTTTTTTTTAAATAAAGTATAACACTTATGTTTTTAGATTTTGTTAAAAATATGCTAATTCAATTATTTATTTTTAAAATAAATAAAACACTGATTTTTGAATTTTTTTAAAATTTATCTAATTTATTTATTTTTAAATTAATATAATATATATATTTTTTAAAAAGTTACTATTTTACTTTATTTTTAAAATAAATAAGTTATTCTTTCTATTTTAAGTTGTTTTTTAATTTTAGTTTATTTTCTTTTGTATGTTTTTAATGGAATTTAAAAAAGTGTAATGAATTTGGGCAAAATCCGGAAAACAACATAAACTTAAGGGTACCATCCGAACTTGAAAAAACTGGTGGGCAGAATCCGGAATACCCCAAACCACAAGGGTACCATCCGAAATTTCCCTTTATTCATCTATTTTTATCATTGTGTTTCTCAATCGATGAGATTCATGTTGCACGCCTACTTTTCTAGTCCACCAACTTCAATAGTTGAGATTGATTAAATTGTGTTAAAAATGTTTTAGCAATATTTTTTAAAGAATGAAAAACAAAATTCCAACTAATCATGAATTATAAAGTAAATAACAATAATAATACATTAGGATTGTCGTATTAATTTCGGAGAACTCGTGTTAAAAGATAATAGACAATTTTACGGAAAATTAAACTATGTTATTTATTTTGATTGATAGTATTTGATAATTATATTTATATGCTGGAAAAAGTTAATTTTAATAAGATTTAAATATTATCAAAAACTTAAACACTAAAATTAATATAGGTATATAAAAAGATAATTTGAAAGAAAGAAAAGGCCATAAAAAATATAAATATTGAACTATTTTCTAGTGAAATATAAAGTATAAATCTATTATACTTACTAAAACAGAGCACGGGTTGATGACGTGGCGCGCTGTGGACGCAGGATTTTTGAAATTGAGCTCCCACAATTAAAGTCAATAAATCTTTATTTTTTACACTATTTTTTAAACCATAAAATCTTTTATTATTAAAATAATAATTTTATAGAAACCAAATCTATTATCTATTATACATACTAAAACAGAGTACATGATTTGATGACGTGGCGCGCTGTGGAAGCAGCAATCAAATGGAGCTCCCGCAATTTTTTGGCCAATAAATCTTTATTTTTTAAATCATAAAATCTTTTTTTCCTAAACTAACACACTGCTATTCAAAATTATACGTAACTTTTTTTGTTGGAGATTCTCCGAGATTTTATAGGCCAATAAATCTTTATTTTTTGTGGAAGGAAAGCTTTTTTTACTAACCTAACAAACTTCTATTCAAAATTGTACGTAACTTTTTTTTTGTTGAGATTTTCCAAGATTTTATAGGTTATAGTCGAATCTCCTTTTTTATTTTTATTATTTATAAGCCAATAACTTTTTTTACTAAACCTTAATTATTTTGTAAAATATGAATTTTGTTATCCCACATCGGTTATCACAAAAGGATGACACTTTGACAACATGTATAAATAGACCTCAAATGTTTGAAGATTATACAAATCATACATTTTCGGACCTTTTGGTCAGAATCAAGTATAATACTTATTATACCGGATTAGCATTTGTATGTGGAGTGGATTGTTGTGACCTACTAATTCGTAGGTCCTTTTGATCTAATGATTTTGGGTCGTTTTAATCTAATAATTTTTGGGTCGTTTTGATCTAATTATTTTTGGGTCGTTTTGATCTAATTATATTTGGATCGTTTTGACCTAATAATTTTTGGATCGTTTTGACCTATAGATTTTTGGGTCGATTTGACCTAATAATTTGTGGGTCGTTGTGACCCAATAATTTGTGGGTCGTTGTGACCCAATAATTTGTGGGTCGTTGTGACCCAATAATTTGTGGGTCGTTGTGACCCAATATGTTGTGGGTCGTTATGACCCACTGATTTGTGTGTCATTGTGACCCACTGATTTGTGTGTCATTGTGACCTATTGATTCGTGGGTCGTTGTGAGCTACTAATTTGTGGGTTGTTGTGACCTACTGATTTATGGGTCGTTGTAACCTACTGATTCGTGGGTCGTTGTGACCTAATAATTTATGGGTCCTTGTGACCTACTAATTTGTGGTTGTGGACCGTTGAATTATTAAATTCGTAATTCTTATTTTATCAATATAATAAATATACATCTATATACTTTACTAAAACAAAAAACACTAATTCTTAACGTACCACCCCACATTTTTTCTCTAATTAAACTTTTTATTAAATCACGAATTAAGCTAATAAATCCTTTTTTAACTAAATCATTATCAAAATCTTTGATTATTTTGTAAAATAAAAATTAAGACTCCATATTTTTATCGGATTAAATTTTTTTACTAAATCTCGAATTAAGCCAATAACTTTTTTTTTACTAAACCTTAATTATTTTGTAAAATATAAATTTTGTTATCCCACGTCGGTTATCAGAGAAGGATGGCACTTTGACAACATGTATAAATAGACCTCAAATGTTTGAAGATTATACAAATCATACATTTTCGGACCTTTTGATCAAAATCAAGTATAATACTTATTATACCGGATTAACATTTGTATGTGGAGTGGATTGTTGTGACCTACTAATTCGTAGGTCCTTTTGATCTAATGATTTTTGGGTCGTTTTGATCTAATGATTTTTGGGTCGTTTTGATCTAATAATTTTTGGATCGTTTTGACCTATAGATTTTGTGGTCGATTTGACCTAATAATTTGTGGGTCGTTGTGACCCAATAATTTGTGGGTCGTTGTGACCTATTGATTCGTGGGTCGTTGTGATGTGAGCTACTAATTTGTGGGTTGTTGTGACCTACTGATTCGTGGGTCGTTGTAACCTAATAATTTATAGGTCCTTGTGACCTACTAATTTGTGGGTCCTTAAAATCTACTAATTTGTGGGTTGTTTGTGCCCTACTAATTTGTGAACCGTTGAACTATTAAATTCGTAATTCTTATTTTATCAATATTATAAATATACATCTATATAATTTAAACAAAAAACACTACTTCTTGACATGCCACCCCACGTTTTTTTTCTAATTAAACTTTTGGGAAATTCCGGTTGGTACCCCTGTGGTATGGGGTATTCCGGATTTTGCCCACGACTTTTTCAGAGTTCGGTTGGTACCCCTCAGTTTTCACATAATTCCGGAATTTGCCCAGCCATTTAAAAAATTATTTTTTCTATTAAAAAATAAAGGGAAATAAAATATAAAAAAACCAAAAAGTAAATAAAAAAGAAAATTCAAACAGATCCCCCAATTATTTGTTCTTCTCTCTCGATCGAAACACTCTGTTCCTCTCCAAGAAGAAAGCTCCTATTGCCATAGGACCTTGCCGTGCTCGATGAGGACGGGAAGTACCTTCCTTCACCCGAATACGTTAGTGCTGTTCAAGAAGAAAACTCTCTGTTCCGGGATGTGCAGGAAGAATTACAAGGCAACTCCTTAAACAAACATCTTCCAAATTGTAGCTTCAATTCATTGCTTCCAAAGTATTGTTCAAGTGTGAATTTCTCCTCGTTGATTTGATTTGGATAGATTTTAGTTTCAGATATAGTTAAGCTAGATTATAACTATTGTTCTGGCATATGAAGATGGGATTGAATGGCACACATATAGTGTAATTTGTGGTTGCTTGTGTATCTTACTTATAAAATCATATGGCTGCTCGTATTTAGTTAAAATTGATAATTTTGGAAGAATTATACACTAGTAGTGAAATGGGTATATACACTACCTTAAGTTTGACTAAACTTTAAGCTGCTGAAGTTTCAATTTTTCGATCTTATTCTAACTGTATACAATCCTTGTATTAGTATCAAATCCAGTCATCATAATTAGTGGATTCTTAAGATTTTGTAGGCTTGCCTCTAAACTGATTCAAAAAATCTCGATCTTGAGTAATCGAAGCCCCTTTGGAATGTTATGATGCATTCTGTTTATTTAGTACTGTTACTTCTTATTGGAACAATTGCTTTAGTTTCTAGTTCAAACAAGGTCAGTGGTTTTTTTCAGTTCATAGTTTTGGCGAATGTGAAGGGGATCATGGGATGAAAAAATTACCAAGGGAAAAGGTCAGAGAGTTGTGCATTCGGGTGAAGGAAGGTACTTCCCATCCTCATCGAGCATAGTAAGGTCCTATGGCAGTAGGAGCTTTCTTCTTGGAGAGGAACAGAGAGTTTAGATATATAGATCGAGAGAGGGGGACAAATAATCGGGGATTTGTTTGATTTTTCTATTCAATTTACTTTTTGTTTCATTTTTTTATATTTTATTTCCCTTTATTTTTTAATAGAAAACATGATTTTTTAAATGGCTGGGCAAATTCCGGAATTAAATGAAAATTGAGGGGTACCAACCAAACTCTGAAAAAGTCATGGGCAAAATTCGGAATACCTCATACCACAGGGGTACCAACCGGAATTAGCCTAAATCTTTTTTAATTAGTTCCAATTTTAAAGTATTTTATTTGGATTACTAACTAATTCCGATTACAATAACATTTCCACTTCTTTTAATTTTTTTTTCCAAATATTTAAAATTAAAAGATATTGTTCATAAGCCTATCTCATACCCGTAAGCTTAACTTCCTTCTTATCTATATACTTTACTAAAACAGAAGATACTAATGCTGATGTGACGCTCCATATTTTTATCGGATTAAATTTTTTACTAAATCACGAATTAAGCCAATAACTTTTTTTTACTAAACCTTAATTATTTTGTACAATATGAATTTTGTTATCCCACATCGGTTATCAGAGAATGACACTTTGCAACATGTATAAATAGACCTATAAGGTTTAAAGATTATACAAATCATACATTTCTAGACCTTTTGAGTCGTTGTAACCTACTGATTTTTGGATCGTTGTAACCTACTGATTTATAGTTCGTCTTGACCTAATGATTTGTGGGTCGATTTGATCTAATAATTTATGGGTCGTTGTGACGCACTGATTTGTGGGTCGTTGTGACCTATGAATTTGTGGGTCGTTATGACCTATGAATTTGAGGGTAGTTGTGACCTATGAATTTGTGGGTCGTTGTGACCTATTGATTCGTGGGTTGTTGTGACCTATTAATTTGTGAGTAGTTGTGACTTACTGATTCGTGGGTCGTTGTGACCTACTGATTCGTGGGTCAGTGTAACCTACTGATTTGTGGTCGTTTGTGACCTACTGATTTGTAGATCGTTGAACTATTAAATTCGTAATTCTTATTTTATCAATATACTAAATATACATCAATATAATTTATTAAAACAAAAGATAATAATTCTGACGTGGCGCCCCACGTTTTTTCTCGGATTAAAATTTTTACTAAATCACGAATTAAGCTAATAAATCCTTTTTTACTAAGCCATAATTATTTTGTAAAATATAAATTTTGTTATCCCACATCGGTTATTAGATAAATATGATAGTTTGACAACATTTATAAATAGACCTATAAGGTTTGAAGATTATACAAAGCATATATTTCTGGACCTTTTGGTCAGAATCAAGTATAATACTTATTCATACCGGATTAGTATTTGAATGTTGATTGTTGTTACCTACTAATTCGTAGGTCATTTTAACCTAATGATTTGTGGGTCGTTTTAATCTAATACCTTGTGGGTCGTTGTGACCTAATGATTTGTCGGTCCTTGTGATCTAATGATTTGTGGGTCCTTGTGACCTATTAATTTGTGGGTTGTTGTAACCTATTAATTTGTGTGTCGTTTGTGACCTATTGATATATGGGTCGTTTGTGACCTACTGAGCTACTGATTTTTGAATCGTTGTGACCTACTTATTTGTGGGTCGTTGTGACCTACTGATTTGTGAGTCGTTATGAGTTGTGATCTACTAATTTGTGGGGGTCATTGTGATCTACTAATTTTCGTTGTGACCTACTGATTTGTGGTTCATTTGTGACCTAATGATCTGTGGGTCGTTTGTGACCTACTGATTTGTGGGTCGTTTGTGACCTACTAATTTGTGGACCGTTGAACTATGAAATTCGTAAATTTTATTTTATCAATATACTAATTATACATATATATTCTATATACTTTACTAAAACAAAAGACATTAATTTTGACGTGGCGCCCCCACGTTTTTTCTCGGATTAAACTTTTTATTAAATCACAAATTAAGCTAATAAATCTTTTTTTAATTAAACCATAGTTATTTTGTAAAATATGATTTTTGTTCTTCCACATCGATTATGAGGAAAGGATAACACTTCGAAAACATGTATAAATAGATGTAGAGTGTTTGAGGCTTATAAAATTCATACATTTCTGAACCTTTTGGTCAGAATCAAATATAATACTTAACCATATCGGATTAGTATTTGTATGTAATCATTGTGACCTACTAATTTTTTGGTCGTTTTGACCTAATGATTTTTGGGTCGTTGTGACCTAATGATTTGTGGGTCGTTGTGCTCTTGTGGGTCCTTGTGATCTACTAATTTGTGGTTCCTTGTAACTTACTGATTCCTGGACCGTTGAACTATTAAATTCGTAATTCTTATTTTATCAATATACTAAATATACATCTATATTCTGCATATTTTACTAAAACATACGAAACTAATGCTGACATGGCGCTCCTATGTTTTTTCTCGGATTAAATTTTTTTACTAAATCACAAATTAAGCCAATTAATCTTTTTTTACTAATTGAATTCGTATCAGATTATGGTATTTTTAAATTATATGATTATTCTTTTTCTTTAAATTATTATTTATTAAATAATAAATTAGATTTTAAAATTTTTTTATTAGCATAAAACTTATTAATGATCAATACATGGGTTACATGGTCTCATTTACTATGTAACACTTGACGCGTTATTTATACGAGCTCATAACATATAACTAATAAAGTTAACAACATATAATATAGTAAAAAAATGTAATATGATAAGCTATTTTATTAACAAACCCGCACAAGGTGCGGGATACACACTAGGGAGGATATACCACGTTGCACCTGGGTCTGGAGAGAGGTACTACTTGAGGGTTTTGCTGAATCATATTAAGGGTCCTACATGCTACGAGGAAATTCGGACAATCAACGGTACACTATATGCCACATTTAGGGAAGCATGTTATGCTATGGGGTTGTTGGATGACGACCGGGAATACATTAACGGTATAAAAGAAGCGAGTTTTTGGGGAAATGCTGGTTATCTTCGGAATTTATTCGTCATGTTGTATCTCTCAGGTAGCATGTCGTCGCCTCATCTGGTTTGGGCCGAAGTATGGAAGTACTTATCTGATGATATTCTTGCACGACAGAGAAGGGTGTTGCGTAATAATGGTATGCTTTCTTTCATGTATATGAATTTAATTCGAGTTTTGCATTATTTTTTCAATTTGTTTAGTATATTTTGTACTAGGTAAGTAAACATGTTTAACTTGGTTTATTTGTACGTA
Organism: Fagopyrum homotropicum; assembly: GCA_033239125.1. Taxonomy (NCBI): domain Eukaryota; kingdom Viridiplantae; phylum Streptophyta; class Magnoliopsida; order Caryophyllales; family Polygonaceae; genus Fagopyrum; species Fagopyrum homotropicum. The sequence goes on from BSWB01000003.1 coordinate 4,066,057, forward strand.
GATTTGCAATTAGATGATGTCGTGCTGCAAAATTACGCCTTGGTTGAGATAGAGAAACTTTTACAGAGGAACGGCGGCAGTTTGAAAACGAATAAGTCTATGCCTTATCGTGACGAAGCCTTGATTATGGAGCAACATAATAGACTAATTCAAGATGAACTAAACTATGATCGATCCCAGTTATCTTTGGACCATGACATATTAGTTTCCAGTTTCACCGACGAGCAAAGGGGAGTGTATGATCAGATTATGTGTGTTGTGTCCGCTGATAAGGGGGGGGGGTGTTTTTTCTTTATGGATACGGTGGAACAGGAAAGACTTTTATATGGAGATCCCTTTCGGCTGGTTTGAGGAGTAAAGGTGAGATCGTTCTAACAGTTTCTTCGAGTGGTAATGCAGCTCTCTTGCTTCTATTAATGTTTTAATCTTATATGTTTACGTACGGATCTGGCTGAGTTAGTGTCAAAGACAAAGCTGATAATATGGGATGAAGCACCCATGCTTAACAAATGTTGTTTTGAAGCGCTCGATAGAAGTTTAAGAGACGTCATGCGATCTTATAATCCAGACTGCTCACTTCTCCCGTTTGGTGGTAAGGTTGTCATTTTTGGTGGTGATTTTAGACAAATATTGCCTGTTGTAAGTCATGGAAGTAGACATGATATTGTCTTTGCTGCAATCAATGCGTCATATTTGTGGGATCACTGCACAGTGCTTAGATTAACACAAAATATGAGGGTTATACGTGGAGTTATTGAATTAGAAGCTCGAAAGGCTAAGGAGTTTTCAGATTGGATATTGGGCATTGGAGATGGCACGGAAGGTGAAAGTGTTAATGGAGAAGCTCAAATTACCATCCCCGAAGATCTCCTACTTGCATCTACAGGTGACCCGATTGCAACTACTGTTGACCATGTATATCCTTTGAGTTACAATATTCAGGATCCACCGACCTACTTTCAAGAAAGAGCTATTCTCGCCCCTACCAATGAGATTGTTGAGAAGGTTAATGACTATATTCTATCATTGATACTTGGAGACGTGACAGAGTACTTGAGTTCGGATAGTATATGTCCAAGCGAAGGTTCTCTTGATGATGGTTTCTACTCGAGCGAGTTCTTGAACTGCATCAAGTGTTCTGGGTTTCCGAACCATGTCTTGAGACTGAAAGTTGGAATTCCAATTATGTTGATGAGAAACATTGATCAGTCTGCAGGGTTGTGTAACGGAACCAGACTGATAGTTAGGAGACTTGGAAAACAAATCATCGAGGCAGAAATAATATTTGGGAGCAATATAGGTCATAAGGTCTTCATTCCGCGAACAATTCTTACACCCACAGACTTGAAAATTTCTGTTAAATTTCGAAGGAGACAGTTCACAGTTATGGTATGTTTTGCTATGACTATAAATAAAAGTCTAGGTCAGTCCCTTGCACAGGTTGAAATATATTTGCCTAGACCGGTCTTCAGTCACGGCCAATTATATGTCGCTATCTCAAGAGTGACGAGCAGGGATGGAGTAAGGATTATGATATGTGACCCTAAGGGCAAGGTTCAAGATACTACAACTAATGTTGTATTTGACGAAGTTTTTCGCAACATAATTTAAGGTACGTTAGAATTTCTTCTTCATTTTATTTCGTTTTCAATCAATAATATCAAGCGATCATAACCCGTCCTTGAGCTTACACTTATATAAAGTTTATCTTCTTCTCTTTTTCAGGATTGGACTGTCACGCATGTGCTCGAGGTTTCACGTCAAAGGTTATCATCGTGATTTCTATTATATTAAATGTACACAATTTTAACTGTTTTTTGACATTATTAATATTGTGATTTTTATAATACAGAGATAGTGGACACTCCTGGCTTGGTATGCCCCGAACTGGGTCAACAACTATGTTGTTATTATTTTTCTTATATGCGTATACTATTTAACATAAACATTCGTAATCAAATCAACAAAATATAATAAGAAAAATAAATCTATAAAAAATTACTCATACAAAAAAAACTGTAAGAAATATATTTTCAAATACCCGTGCACGGCACGGGCGCTAAACTAGTATATTATAAATAAAAATTAAAATATAGAAATAATCATGAGCCCAACTAAGAAAAGTTGTTTGGCGTCAATAAATAATGGGCATTCATACCAATTGCGCAAGAAGTACATGATAGGAGCAGAGTAAAAATGGAGATTGTTATTCGTAACCCATGTTTCATGCTATTTATATTCGTAGTCTGGCTATATCTGGCGTACACGTAACAATAAGTTGGCTTATGTATACCCATGTTGCATGCTATTCATATCCGTAGTTCGGCTACGTCTGACGTACGTTTAATCAATTGTTTATTAATAATTACGGCATATAATATAAGTACATAACTATTGATTATATACTTCGTTACATACTTTAATTTCTCCTCAACCTGCCTGTTGCATGTCAATATAAGTAGGGCACGTGAGCCTCGGCCTAGGCACGACCATGAGTCGACTCGCGCGAGGCGCGGTGAGTCCAAACAACTCATCCGTGTCTAACTCACTAGGCTTCATCCCACTAGGCAACTCTCACTCAAAAGAATGAATAAGATTACACAAAGTCGTCTCAACCACGTGGATCCCCAAGTTCATAGCCGGGCAAGCCCGTCGGCCCGACCCGAAAGGAATGAACTCAAAGTCTCCTCCTCTAAAATCCGGCACACTATCTCCTAAAAACCTTTCGGGTTTAAACAAGTCCGGGTCGGGCCATGAGTCTTCATCCCGTCCAATGGCCCATACATTAATCATAACTCGGGCATGTGCGGGTACCGGTGGCCCATTATCGTGGTTTCCTTGGCGGTCTCGTGGAGGAGAAGAGGGAATGGTGGGTGCAACCGGAGAGTCTCTTTTATTATGCATTTGAAGTAGGGTAATTTGTCCACGTCAGCTTCCTCGACACGTGGGTTGAGACCCACAACTGACGTCAACTCTTGTTGGGCCCGTTTCATGATATCCGGGTTCTTCATCAACTCCGTCATTGCCCAATCAACTACGGTTGCTGCTGTTCCGGTCCCGCCAAACATTAAATCCTATCATCATTATTTTCATTAGAAAAGTATATTTCAACCGATTCAAATAAACATCATTAGTTTCAAAACCCGGTTAAAATGTATGTTCGAGCTTAACTCAATTTTTAACCGAGAGAATATGAACACAAACACAATGAAGCTTGACTAGTTCGACTCGAATATACGTACAATAATGATGCCCTTGATATTATCCCTAGTGACGCGGAAGTGATCATCGTCCGATTCAACGACATTCTCGTCCTCACCGTAAAACTGTAGGAGCTCACCCACCAGATCCTCTTTCTTCTTGACTATGTGATCATCTATGATCCTATCAATAAACCCATCGAGGGCCTTTCGGGTCTCCACAACGCTTGCTCTCACGACATTCGGGTAGGCCCATTGGAGCAACGGGCCCATAAAGTCAACCCAATTGAACTCCCCAAACAATTTCGACAACTCGTACACTAATGATACAAACTCCTCTTCCCCCTCGTCACAACCCGACCCGAATGCGGATCTATAAATAATCTTCTTGTTTAGGGAATGTACAAGCCCGCCCAAGTTAACAGCTGACCCGATAGACCCATCAATAACCCGAACCAGGTTTTCAACTTCGTCATGGACCGATTGCCATGACTCATCCCGCTTCCGACTAAACAACTTCATAGCGGAGAGCTTACGGATCCGACGCCAATATGGCCCGTAATGGGCAAAGGCCACGTCGGCCCGATCATACGTTAGGTATCGGGTTGTGACGGTGGCGGGCCGGTTGGAGAATGTAACATCCTGTTTTTGAAGGACCTCACGGGCCATCTCCGGGCTTGAGACTATGACCATGTGGAGGAAGCCCATGCGCATGTAAAAGAGGCTGCCGTGTCTTTGGGTTAAACGGGCCAGGTCACGGTGGTTTAGCTGGCCCGTCATGTTCAGGTTTCCGATGAGTGGAAGGCCCGGTGGGCCGGGCGGCAATGGTTTCTTGCGGTGGCTAGAGAGAGTGGCGATCAGAAAGGCTATTATGAGTAAGAAGAAGAGGATAGTATATGCATATTGGAAGAAAGAACTCATGGCTTGAGACTTTTGAGCAGTAATGTTATAACTTTGTTGTTGCTTCTTCATATGGTGATATATATAATATCAATGAAGATAAGTGGGTCATATTTTGAAATGTAATCTTTTTTTTAATAGAAAAAACATTAGAATGATTTTGTGTGTACTTTATTTACGAAAAAGCTAAATGCACTAGGTTTGTTTTACTAGCGTAAAAAACAAACGCATTCCGATGACGCTCAACAAGTAAAAAAAACAAAGAATTTGAGTACCAACGCCTTCCGAAAGCGCTCAAACCTTTAATAAAAAAAGGGCAAAAATAAGAAAAACAGGGTTTTGGACATGCGCCGGCGCTCAAAACCCTAATTTTTCCAAATTTTTGCCTACTTTATTTTTATTTTAAAATTTGAGCGCCGTCGCAAAGCCCTCCGATCCGTTTGAGCGTTCATATTCAGTACTAAGTAAATTTAAAATCGTGTATATAACACGCCCCTTTATTTATTTTGTAAACATGTCCAAATTTTTTTTTTAATTTTTGGATGATATTTTTAAATTTATAATTTTTTAAATATATCCTTCTATTATCCATAAATTTTAAGAGAAAAAATAGATAATTATTATTTATTTAGTTATTATTAATATCTATTTAAAAGTATTAAATAATTTATTTGGATAAACAATTTATCATTTTATCCCTCAAAAATATTAATAGTATTAATTTATAAATGGTAAAAGACAAAAGTGTACAATTCGAAAAAAATAAAGGTCCGACATTATACAAAAACTAAATTTTTTTTTAGCATGATATGAAAAGTCAAAAGTACATAAATACATCCATATTTTAAAAAAAGTTTTCTTTATTTTACTATTTACATGAAAATTAATTTGTTTGTCGATTTTACAACCTCTCATTACACCGTGTATATCTGGTGTAGTCTATTCACTTTCATTTTATCAAAAAAGTTAATAAATTTGCATTGACAAAATGTAAGATAGATTATCGATAAAGGCCGAGAGATTGGTTAGTTGGATCCAGTTTCAAGCCGGGCCCGAAACCGAATTAGATGTGAAGGAATTGAAATGGAAATCAGTTTTCAAATAACAGCTTTTCTTCATTCACATGAACCCTGGCTCTTCTTCATTTTGCCTCGCGCCTCTCTTATCTCTTGTTCTATGATAAGATCTGCTCTTTTCTTCTCTCCGCTTCATCCTTACAATAACTTCGAATGCGTTCTTCGCCTTGTCATCAATTCACTTTATCACGCTGTCGTTCGAGATCCGTTGTTCTATCACACTTGTAAATTCACAACCAAAGGAGCTTGAAAATATATATACGTATCAATAACGGATGACAAACAAGAATCAAGATTCGATCTTGATTCATGTGAAGAAGAAGAATAAGAATAAGAAGAAGAAGAAACGAGAAAGAAAAAAAAAAAGAAGGAAGAAGCATGTTGCAGGTTCATGAACGTAAGGAATATAAAAAAGGATGAAGAACTTACCTTGCAAAAGATCACAAGGAAGACCATCAAAGAAAACGTAAGACGGCGGTGAAAAAAGAAGACACGACGAGAATATAGGGTTAGAAGATAGAAGGAAAACCGACCAATAAGATAGAAAATCGGGTCTTCTAATAAAGAAAATAAATAAAAACGAAATAAAAACCCTCTATTTATACATATTCTCAAAATATCAATTTTACTTATAACCGATGTAGGGTAACAAAATATAAGAAAAGCAACGTAAAATCGTTACAAAAAAATGTGTAGTTTAAAATTAAAAGATTTGAAGGCTAAAAATAATTTAAAAAATAAACAAATACCAATACAAATTTTTAGATCTACATTCATTAAGATTTAAAATAGATGTTAATGTTCAAGTACGGTTTACTTTTTCCGATACGGTTGCGCGGCTGCGTGTGCAGCTGACACGTGTACAAAATTTTTTCCCCTCCAGGAACGATTGAATTTTTTTTCCATAAACGAATGAAATTTTTTTTGAACTATAAATTCTGCACTATTCTTTTATAAACTTTGAACTATTCTCGTATAATTCACGAACTATTACTTTTTAATATATTATATCAAATTATTTATAAATTAATCTTTTATATGTTATGAACTATTCAATTATAATTCATGAACTAACATTTATAAGTTATACACTATCCTCTATGAGTTTTGCACTATGAACTATTCTATTATAATTCATGAACTATACTTTTATAAGTTATGAACTATCCCTTTATAAGTTTTGAAATATCATTTTCATTTGTTTGCGGGCAAAAAATTAAAAAAAAAAAAAAATTTGACACGTGTCGGCCGCGAGTGCAGCCACACAACCGTATCGGAATAGTGAGCCGTACCTGAACAGTACTAAAATAGATTTGTCAATATCTAAAAATTAATATCGAAGAAAACTAAATATGAAAATAGATGCAAAATCTCAGTCAAGTAAAATATCGATTGAAGCATTTTGTAATTTAATATTAATTTAATAATTAATGTTTTTAAAAAAGATTTTGCGTCGTTAATTGTGAGAGCTTCATTTCAAAATATTGTTTCCACAACTTGTCACATCAGCTTTAATGTATATACATTAAAACTGATGTGACGCGTCGTGAAAACAATATTTTGAAATGGAGCTCTCACAATTTTACCCCTGAAAAAAAAACTTACGTGTAATTAATAATAATTTAGCCATTTATATTATAAATTGCTAAATTATTATTAATTACACGTAAAGCTAATTTGGCTAATTATTTTTTTAAAGTTTTAATAATGATGAGAGAAAAAATATTATGAATATAAATGGCTAAATTGTTATTAATTACACTTAAAGGAGCTTGTTGTTTATTAGGCGACAAAGAAAATTGTCTAAATATTATATCTTTTAGTGTGAATAAATTTAAGTACCCCATTATTTAAACTATCATTTTACCTCATATATTGAGTCTGACTAAAGATTAGTACCTCGAGTATTGTTCACCTGTTAAAGTATTTGAACGGTTTTTAATTTTAATTTATCCTTTTTCGAGGTTCTTCTTTTCAAAATCCCCAAATTATTCTCAAACCTAACTTTCTCCTCTGCTACCTTCTCCCACTGCCTCTCAAATCTCAATAAGGATCATGCTGCCTTTACATCTTCAAACCCTATCGAGAGGTATGTGGTTGCCCAAGGCTAGCTAGTTCTGCAACAATTTGCTCTGTATCCTGATAAGGTCATCATAAAGTCTTCTTTTATCGATGGACTTCAAGAGAAAATGGAAGGCAAACAAAGTGGTTGGTGAAGAATAATTCTATAATTAACAAAAGGAGACAACTTGAAACCAAGAGCAAAAATGACACCTGTCAAATCAAAGAATTTGATGCTAACTACCACCACTCGATTGATTAATAGAATTTGTGGAGAGTACTACTCGAATTATTATCTAGAGGATCTAATCGAGGGGGATATTACTGAACCCAAGGGAGTGACGAGGATCGTCGTGGCGAGTGGAGTTGCAGAACATGAGAGGACGATCCTTAAATTCGTCATCGTCGTCGAGATCAGAGGTGTTGAGGTTGATACAAGAGCAACACTTGAGGGAGGCGATGAAGGCAACGGCTCCGACATAGCTGGCGACGATGTAAAGCTTGCCGGTTGTCATTAGCCTGCTGTCTTCCATTATTGGAGGTTGGTTTGGAAGCGAATTGGAGGTGGAAAGAGGAGAGAGTAAAGAGAGAATTGGGAGTGGTTGAAGGTTCATTCTCTAGAGCAGGTAAGGAATTAGTCAATGTGAATTGCGTATGAACCCTTATCTCGGGCTATTTGGTTTGAATTAAAAATGGAATAGTACGAGAGGACAATTTTGCCCCTAAAAATTAACATCATTAAGATAATTTAACGTGTAAACAATACTCATGGTACTAATATTTGGTCGGAGGTAATAGGTGGTGTACCCCATCTGAGATATTGTTTAGACTATTTTCTTTTAGTCACCATATACAAGTTAATGATTTTTGAACTTTGAATTATTACTTTTTTATATATATATATATATATGATATGATAGCGTGTACTGCTATTTTTAAAATTTTTTAATATACTTTAATCAATTAATTAAAGTAAGTGGAGTATAAATTTAGGCCAGATAATATTTAAAATAGAAAACATAATGATAAAAACAAGCTAGCTAAAGTTTATCAAGCCGAATCATCATTTCCATAATTATTTATTTAAGTTTTAATATAGAAGAAAGAAGATCAAAATAATTGGTTAACATAAGTATAAATTTAATTTATTTATTTTTGATATTTAGTCATGCTCATTATATATGAAATGAAGGACTAAGTGATCATCACTATATCTGATCGAACGATATGTTAAATCATCAAGTAAAATATCAACTATACCATTGGGAGGGTTGGTCTATACACTCAATCCATGCATATAACTAAACGATAGACTAGTATGACAATTCGCATTTATTCGCCTCGCGATAGACACGTCAGTTCTGAATAATCGAATTATTTTACAAAAAGTTTTGACACATAAGCACCGGACTAGAGGGAAAGAATGGTATCGAGAAATTGGTTGCCGAAGAAGAGTGACTACCGATTATAGATCTGTTTTCAGAATCACCACATGATATCCACACTCCCAAACAATCCTTAAACCATATAAAATAATCTACGTCAAGTTTTTGGTTGAAATTTTTTTGATAAGTTTAATTAATATAAATTTACAAATATATTCTTATTTTAACCTTAAATACGGGACATGAGTGGAATCATGAGTGGAATCATGAGTGGAATCCTAATAAATGGTTGGAGATTAATCACAAACTCAAAAGTTGGAAGTTGGATCCAGTATTTAACCGGGCAGAAAAGCCCACAAATTCAAACGGGTTACGGCCCGTACTCGAATCAGCTGCAAAGGAATTGAAATGGTCCATTTCCACACACTTCTCTCAGTTCTCCAAACAGCTTTTCTTCACTCACGTAAACCCTTGCTCTTCTCCAGTTTTGCCTCTCGCGCCTCTCTTCTCTCTTGTTTGTTTCCTGGTAAGATCTGCGTCTTTGCTCTTCGAATGCGCGTTATACGCCTTGTCATCAATTCGCTTTCTCACGCTGTCGTTCGAGATCTTTTATTCTATTTGCTTGTAGTCTGATCTACTTGTTCAGTTAGGGCTTCTGTTTTATACTTATTCCTAATCTAAGTATGCATTTACGATTCTATGTTGAACTGAATCCTTTTTCATTTCAGTTTTTAGCACGTTAGATGGTTTTAGTTTGAGAAATGAAGATTCACTAGACTTCAACCGCTCTAAACGCGAAAAATGGAGTTTCGATTTAGTACTTTTCACTTGTGTTCGAAAAATGCTGATGCAACGAGCATGCTTTTTAATTCCGTCTTTTTCGTTAGGGTTTTGCATCTTAGGTGTTCGCGGGTTGCTCACTTATCTGTTAGTATCTGTATACTTGACACTTATATGTGATTGTAATTCACTCGTTTTCTGAAAGTATATGTCCTTCAATGTAGGTGCCGGTTTGTTGGGCTGCAGGTTTCAGCTTTGACTGACTTCTTTTAGTTTCTCTCATGGCGGTATGTGTTTTACATTGAGTTATAGCTGCTGGTTTTGTGCCAGTCGTGTAAGTTAGCTCTTTAATTGGTTTAATATCGTGTCTCAGATTGAGAGAATCTTCAAAGATGAAGCCTCGGAGGAAAAGGGAGAGCGTGCCAGGATGGTGAGTATTTATATATATTTGGAAAAAATATTGTGTCAAATGAGGGGGTTGTGACTTGTGAGTCTGTGGTTTCATTCTCTACACAGTAATTAGCATTCTCCATATATGTTTTTCTTATTTATCTTGTGTCTCAAGAAAGGTGTCCTATTTAAAAATTGATTTTGTCTAATGGGAGCCAGGGGGTAATTAATTAATGATAGTATGACTTAAGCTGAAACTTGATCATAAAAAAACATCTTTATGCAAACACTTTTTCTCTTGATCCTTTATAGAATTTGGAAGGGAGCTTGGCTACACAAAATGCGGACCAATTAGCTTAGCGTGGACATTCACCTATCTAGCATATTTTCTTACCCACTTTGATCATTTTAATATTGACCAAGTAACCAACAACTCATCTATCTTTGCTGTTAGGCATCGTTTATTGGTGCTATGGCAGTCGCAGACTTGGTCAAGACTACTCTAGGTCCCAAAGGAATGGTATGGTTCTGATGGACCCTTGTTCTTCAATTTTCCTTATTCATGCAAGATCCAATATTTTCTGGCAAGAGTGCAGGATGTAATATGAATATTAGAACTTTCATCTGTTTGCCATAATTTTATTATGTCTGGTACTTTTGTAGGATAAGATTCTTCAATCAACTGGTCGTGGACGAAGTGTGACTGTAACAAATGATGGTGCCACTATCTTGAAGTCCCTTCACATTGACAATCCTGCTGCCAAAGTACTTGTTGGTATCCTTGGTTATTGTATGGGTTGCCATTGGTTGTGAATTTTTTTTATATACTTCTGCTATTTCCTGTCAATGTTGCTTCAGTAGTTTTTCAAGTCAGTGTTTGATGATGGAAATGTAGTAATTCTTTCGCGTAAGTTTCATATTTGGAAATTAGGTCCTTCAGTTAGCAGGATGTTTTTCCTTGATAAAGCTTTAGATATTTCCAAGGCACAAGATGACGAAGTTGGCGATGGAACAACTTCAGTTGTTGTGTTGGCTGGGGAGCTTTTGAGGGAGGCTGAAAAGCTGGTGGCAATGAAGATTCACCCAATGACCATAATTGCAGGTTCGTGAACTTCTGATGTGTAACACTAATTCAGATTATTGGTGACTTGATGCTATACTTTCCTATTGTGTTCAAACATAAGGTTTTGCAATCTGGATTGGGTTGTAGTCCAACATAATTGGATAATGTTCACTTTTGGTTCTAGGCTTAGAGCCTTGGAAAATTACTTATCTATATACCTGTTTCAAGAACAATCTTTCCCCATGTAGGCTTCAAAAGCATGCTCCTTTTATTGTGTAATAGTTGACAGTTGAAATTTGTAAAACTACCTGTCAACAAATTAATAACTGGGTGTCAGGTGTATTAGATGTAAAATTGTATATTGGAACATGAAAATAAGAAGTTGACTTGTGGCTTGTAAAATTACTTGGGGGTGGAGTTTTCATCTTCCTTTTTTATTTACCCAATTAAAGCAAATATAGCTTTCATTTTAGAATGATACTTAAATATCTCAGTCTCAGGGATTTAGGCATAATTGTAGAAACAAATTTACTTAATGGAAATTGGTTGTCTTTATATTTGAAGTATTTAGTCCACTCCTATACAACTTTTTCTTACGCTGCAACTTGTTTCCTCTCTTGATCAACTCGAGGTTGACCATCGTTGTAAGGGAAAAATATTCTATCGTCTCTTCTTTTAATGTTTTTACTCTTCATTGTATGAACTTGTGTTTTTTTTGTTTGTTTAGGTTATAGGATGGCAGCTGAATGTGCCCGTGATGCGTTGCTGAAGAGAGTAGTGGATAACAAAGGAGATGCAGGTATCAATTAGCCAGGCACAATAAATTGATAAAACTGCATATATCTCTTCATAAGATCTCTTGATGTTTGTCTCACTTTTCCTTCCTATTTTATTTTTATAGTAATGCATTCCTTGCGTATGCAGATAAATTCAGAACAGACTTGCTTAAAATAGCAATGACAACATTGAGCTCTAAAATTCTCTCTCAAGACAAGGAGCATTTTGCTGAACTGGCGGTTGACGCTGTCATGAGACTACAGGTGATTAGTTGCAGCACCTTTGATGATTGTAGATGCAACATGATATATGCTTCTTAGTGCAATTTCTCTTTTGTATTGTTGATGGTTCCATCTGACATGCCTTAACGGAGTACTATAAAATATTCTTGAAATTGACAGGGGAGCACAAACTTGGAATCCATCCAAATCATCAAAAAGGCTGGTGGATCGTTAAGGGATTCTTTCTTAGATGAAGGGTGAGTATCTTTTTATTTTAGGCCTTCTATTGATTTTTAATTCAGTGCCCGAACTTCTGCTTTTGGGGATAAGTTTGATAATAATTGTATAGTGTCTGTTGCATTAGTTTGATGTAGACTACTTGTTTACATAGAAATACCCAACATTGTTGTTAGCTTTTGTTTGTAGGTTATTATTATTCACTTGAAATATAAAGGCCATCAATTTTGAAGCTATATCTGGAAATTTCTCTCCAACGCATTTTGGAAGCTTAAAATATAAGAGTATATTCTAAACCAAACATTGCCTTAATTGGTATTTTCTTCTAGGCACATATGTAGTCACATCCTTGGAGTGTATTAGGGAATATCATGTGCTGATTAAACAAGTTCATAATTCTGGAATTTAAAAAATCTTCGAGAAGCTTGGCAGTTATAATATATTCATAGTTCCACACCTTCTTAAATTACAATTTCCCTTATTGTTGGAGTTTGTATCATATGCATACCTGTGTGTGATTTTTGCATGCTTCTTATACACAACTCTGTTCAGGTGGGAAATTTTCTGTTGCTGTTTCCGTTGTGGATTGTCAATTGTGATAGTATTACATGTAACATGTATTTTTTCACCAAGCTGTGTACAAATGCGGTTGTTTTGTTTGTGTAGATTTATCTTGGACAAGAAGATTGGTATTGGACAACCAAAACGTATAGAGAATGCAAAGATTCTGGTGGCAAACACAGCTATGGACACAGATAAAGTAAAAATCTATGGTGCACGTGTTCGTGTTGATTCAATGGCTAAGGTTGCTGAAATTGAAACAGCTGAAAAGGAGAAGATGAGGGAAAAAGTAAATAAGATCATAGGCCACGGAATCAATTGTTTTATCAACAGACAACTGATTTACAATTTCCCAGAAGAATTATTTGCAGATGCTGGAATTCTTGCAATTGAGCATGCTGACTTTGATGGTATTGAGCGCCTTGCATTAGTCACTGGAGGTGAGATCGCATCTACTTTTGACAATCCGGAGTCAGTCAAACTTGGTAGCTGCAAGCTCATTGAAGAAATTATGATTGGGGAGGACAAGCTCATTCACTTCTCTGGTGTTGAAATGGGACAAGCATGTACAATTGTATTGAGAGGAGCAAGGTACATCTATATTCTCTGTCAGTGAATTTTTCACCAGCTAATGAATTGCTCAAGTTTGAACTCGGTATGAACCTAATGTTTAAACTTCATTGAAAAGGTGCAAGTTTTTGTCGTTAGCTTGGAGTAATTGATATGATCTGCTGAAAAAATAGGAAGTTGGCTGTCTGTATAATCTGTGTTACTTGTGGTATTCACATCCATTATATGAATTACTTCCACGTTAAAAATGTTTTCCATAAAGGAATGTCACGGCTGAAGGTGTTGATGTGTTGCTCATACGTAGTTGTTTATGTGACCAACAATCAAATTGTAGTCCTTAGCGAAGAACAAACAAAGCTACTTTGTTGATGTCTCCAAGTCAATATCTTCAACAGCTTTGTGCCTGTGAATCCATGTTACTTAGTATGGGATGTAAATTGCAGGATAAAGACTGCATGTAGTGTGTCATTGATGTGAGTGAGAGAAATGTTGTCCATAAGACATTATATTTCCAAACAACAATTTCAACGAAAGGCATTTTTTGGCTTAAAATTTGCATTAAAAAAACGTGCTTAGTATCCAAACAGGTGCTACAGGCGCTCATTTATTTGCAGCCTGTTTCTGTTTTGCATTTTGAGTGAGTTCATCTTCTGTTGGCAGTGAGCACGTGCTCGACGAGGCTGAGAGGTCGTTGCATGATGCCCTGTGTGTTCTATCACAGACAGTAATTGATAGCAGAGTTTTGCTTGGAGGCGGGTGGCCTGAAATGGTAATGACTAAGGAAATTGATGAACTGGCCCGGAAGACTCCTGGGAAAAAGTCCCATGCTATTGATGCGTTCTCAAGGGCACTCCAGGCTATTCCTACAACTATTGCTGATAATGCAGGGCTGGACAGTGCCGAATTGGTTTCCCAACTCCGTGCTGAACATCACAAAGAAGGCAGCACTGCAGGGATAGATGTCATTACCGGACGTGTAAGTTTTATCTCCTTTCAGGCTTTCACTATTGCATCAATATGAAGTAGATTGATCACAAGGTAAGATACATACAACAAACCCGCCCTCCAAACAAACACCCTTAGAAACGGCCCCTTGTTTTGCTGAAAAGTTGCCCATAAATGGATTTTTATCGGACCGGCTCGCTGAAACGTTTTCGTGTTCGTTTTCATTCCAGCCCCAACTGCACTATTCCTTAAATCTCAACAACCCGTATAATAGCCCCAATGTGTTATGACTAGTATCATCCATTTCTTGAACTCGTGATAGTATTTGGGATGTCGTCAACTGAATCTGTACCCTACGATTAATGACATTTTTTGTGGTGAATTGCAGGTTGGGGACATGGCAGAGCTAGGAATATCGGAAGCATTTAAGGTTAAACAGGCTGTACTGTTATCAGCAACCGAGGCAGCCGAGATGATTCTCCGGGTTGACGAGATCATCACGTGTGCACCCAGGCAGAGGGAGGATAGAATGTGAGTCTGAGTATGCGTTTCTTCATGCCATTTGTAACTCCAAAACCCAGTTGTACTTGTTATAACCTGGGTCAGGGTATTTTTGGACAGCCCTAGTAAGTTGTGTTTGTTTAAGCCCGTGAGGCAGAAACTTAGTTTACGTGTTTCTTGTGTCAAATTTTGTGTTTTCTGGGCTGAGTTGAACAGAAGTCTTTAATGAATGTTTTAGCTGCTTGTATTGTAACTTGTTCTAACGTCTGTTTAAATTCCCTTTTCAGAATGTTTTTAAAATTTTGGGCACGCAAATAGTTCATCTGATTCGTGTTTTATGCATAGATAGATGCATGTCGTCAGTTGTGGCATTAGTTGTCCATGATTCTTAGATTTATGTAGGAGTAATTAACAATGTCTGAATGTCAAAATACAATCATGAAACGAAACAAGAGATTCCGGGATTACGCCAAGATGGTTCAACTGCGAATTGGAGTAAGCGATTCGTGCTCATAAGGTTACAATTTAAATCCGAAGCAACGAAGAGATTCGTCCTCTATAAACTAAGGTTACTGGGTGGGGAGATTCTCGTGCTGTAACAGAAAATGTCGAAATAAGCCAGTTTAGGGAATGAATGATCTCCAGGGTAGTTGAGACCTCCGATGATCCCCATGGTATTTCAAGGACCGAGTTAAGTCATTTCACATTTTATTTAAGTGATGTTATTCGGAAGCGGAAACGACACGGAGGAGTCGGAGTCCGACTCTGCCCGAGCTCGGGTGCATTGCAAATCTGCCCCAGGGACGCAGACAGACTCCGCCTGTGCGCCAATGTTATGCATCAGGATTAGCTAACTGCATCCCCCGCTACCAATTGATGTGCGGAAAATACCGCCTCCGCGCCAATGTTATGCATGAGGATCCGCTAACCGCATCCCCACTACCAATTGAGGTGCGGAAAACATCACTTTTTGGGATGGAGGCGCAGTCCAAACCCGCCCCACCTTAGGGCGCATCCGGACTGCGCCTCCGTGAGCGCGGGGGCGGACTCCGCCTGTGTCAAGGCGTTTGTCTACCCAAATAGTAAGCCTTCAACCCGATTTCCATGCGTATACCAGTAACCATTAATGTCAAGACTCAGGATATGCTGAGCGAAAAGATATGAATATTTCGGATGTATGAAATGTCAATTTTTTCCCAAAAATGATTAAAGGAAAATAAATAAAAAAGGAAATTGAATTCAATTTTTGATAATCAATATGCTCGTAAATGCGCGTGATAGTGAGACCTCCGACGATCCCAATGGACCAAACTATGTTAACGTCTCTCCCATCTCTCCCATAGTCTGCCCATCAAAACCGGCGATTTCACCGCCGGAGAGAGACATACCTCCACTCTATACTATTTAATATAGTCGAAGCTTTCCATTTTCAACTCACATTCTCGGTGCTCCCTAATTGCTGCAGAAAACTCGCCATTAATCGGATCTATGCATGTCCCTTGCTCGATTTTGATCTTCATTTTGGCGCTTTCTACAACTATTAAGCGGTATCTACTTCATTT
Organism: Fagopyrum homotropicum; assembly: GCA_033239125.1. NCBI lineage: Eukaryota > Viridiplantae > Streptophyta > Magnoliopsida > Caryophyllales > Polygonaceae > Fagopyrum > Fagopyrum homotropicum. The sequence goes on from BSWB01000003.1 coordinate 4,082,286, forward strand.
CATCCTGAATTTTAAGTGATTTTTGTTGCTTGATTAGTGATTATAGTTGTCCGAATTGGTATCAGATTTTGAGGAGTGCTGATCAAATTAGTGAGTAGAGAGAAGATGACCGAGAGCGGTGGGTTTCAGCTCGGAACTGTGGGGGCGTTGTGTTTGTCCGTGGTTTCCTCTGTATCTATTGTCATCTGCAACAAGGCTCTCATTAGCTCTCTCGGTTTTCATTTCGGTACGTTGATTGAATTTGATGACTACGATCCATTTGCTGCAGTTCTATGATTTTCTTGCAACTGAGAATTTTGAAATGGAAAATTGTGGGACTGCATGATGATACTGTTATTTTGTTTACGTTATTTCGTCGAGCGAAACTGAATTCGTGATCAATCTTGGTTTTTGCTTATTGCAGCTACGACTTTGACAAGTTGGCATCTTTTGGTCACTTTTTGCTCTCTTCATGTGGCATTAAAGCTTAAATTGTTTGAGCACAAACCTTTTGATCGAAGAGCTGTGATTGGATTTGGAGTTCTGAACGGAATATCTATTGGTTTGCTGAATCTCAGTTTGGGTTTTAATTCCGTTGGTTTTTATCAGGTATTACATATACTTTCTTATGGAATCTGAAAACACTGATACCTGTGTAAAACCATGGCAGATGACACTCGGTAGTTTCAATTCTTTTCAGTTTTTGTAGTGCAACATAGATATTTTCTCATATATGATCATTGCATGTGTTTTGGCTCAGTGATATATATCTATGAGGTTAGTCTCATGCATACCATTGTTGATACTTGACTGAAATTGGGATATTAAGACATCTAAATAGAAGCCTTGCTATTACACCATGAATATTTGCATGCAATTTGCTCAGGATATCATGGAAAGTTTTGGGGTTGAGTATGAAAATCACTAGTTTTACAACATTGTTTTGTTATTGGATTGTTATTGCTATCTTGATGAATTGAACTAGATTCTTGAAGATTAAACAGGTTTTTGTGCTCCGGGTCACACAGATGTATGCAATTATAAAAATCCAATGGATGTAAAAACGGCTTAGTTTTGACTTCTATTTGTACTTTGAGAGATTGCTACGAGTTCTGATGTTACTTGTGTTACTGTTGCAAGTGTTCAACTACTTTGAAAAATTCTTGTGCCATTATGATTGATTTGTTATTTCCGTTCTTCGGTTGTTTTAGCATCTAATAGTCATTTCCTCATGCTCGTCCCAGATGACAAAACTAGCGATTATACCTTGCACTGTATTTCTGGAGACGATTTTCCTTGAAAAGAAATTCAGGTAAACCTTAGGCTAAAAACTGTTGTCAGCAACATACTAAAACTAGCTATTACTTTATTGTCATTTTCCGTCATCTCGTTCGTAGCAATTTTCCTAACTAAAAGATCTATCATTGTTAATTTTCAGTCGGAGTATTCAGCTATCTCTTACTGTGCTTCTCTTAGGCGTTGGGATTGCTACTGTTACTGATCTGCAGCTAAATGCCCTCGGCTCCTTCTTATCCCTTCTCGCTGTTCTCACAACTTGTGTTGCCCAAATTGTATCCTTCAAGATCCTCTTCACACATTCTTTCTCAATGATTTAATACAGAAGCTTTAGTTTCATGATATAGTTCTTAACTAATCCCCGCTTTCAGATGACTAATACCATCCAAAAGAAGTTCAAAGTGTCATCAACTCAGCTGCTATACCAGTCCTGCCCATATCAGTCAGCAACCTTGCTCTTCACTGGCCCATTTTTAGATCAATTTTTGACTAATGACAACGTCTTCGCTTTCAACTACACTACTCTAGTTGTGGTAAATATCATATAATTACTTAATTAGTACCCTTTTACTTAATTTTCTAATATTCTTCCTACACTTCTACATTTTCTTCTGTGTTCACAGGTCTTCATCATCTTGTCTTGCTTGATATCCGTCTCTGTTAACTTCAGTACTTTTCTCGTCATTGGCAAGACATCACCCGTAACCTACCAAGTGCTAGGTCATCTGAAAACATGCTTAGTATTGGCATTCGGTTACAGTTTACTTCATGATCCGTTCAGCTGGAGGAACATCTTGGGTATTTTGATTGCAATTGTAGGGATGATACTTTATTCATATTACTGCACTAAAGAAGTGCAGACGAAATCTCCGGATCCATCATCACAAATCCCTCAGGTAATCCTTAACATAACCCTTTTCCGGATATTACTTATATCCAAATTGTTTTTAAGCAAATTCTATCATCCTAGGCGAAGGATGAAGAATCTGATACTCTTATTGAACTGGAAACCGGACCTAAGACGTCTACATGAAGCTCCAAACTGTCATATACTTACCTGGTACATTAGTGAACGATGATCCTCTTTTGTTTTACCTTCTGTCTTATACTTACCTCAGTTACCTTGTACTTTAATGAGAGACAATCTTTGATCCTATAAATATTACAGGCATGAATGTTTAGCTGAATCTGTTGAATAATGTCTTTTTTGTAAGGTTTTTCTTCTTCTTTATAGTAAATAGTCATTGACTGACTCAATATATCACAACAGGGTTAAGGTAAAACTAAATCGAATTCGATCTGAGAACCCGGGTATCCAATCCGACAAATTTATAAAAGATCAAGCCGGTCGATATCCAAGTTTCTAAATTTAACCTTAAGTATAGGGTTCGATTGAAACCCAAATACCGGGATGTTTCGAGTAATTACTATTCGGATATATCCGATCTGAATAGTCGGATACTTGATCTGACTATTTTTCAAAACCTCAACCTAATTATCCGGGAGGTTTTCCCATATCGGACCCGGATCATTAACGGATTCGGATCTTCTCTGTTCGGATCTTCAAATTAGTGGATCGGATTGACAAACGTGTATTAGAGGTAGAACAAGTGATGGATTTATACCATCAACAAACTGCGTTTAATTCTTAGTCATCTATAAACAACGTTCTTGCTTTGGTTTGTGTATGTATCTCCTTTCCTCGTACACTCGAACTATTCGTTATGATATGCTCTCAAACTCCAAACATAGTTTATACAATGATAGATGAATAGCGAGCCACGCTTATGTTCAGCAAGTAAGCCTATATAATAGCAAACGGCAAAATATCACTTAAACTCACCAAGCGAGTCGAGACTAAACTAGTCATTAAACCGGTATCAACTAAATTAATCCGAGCTATGTTGCATATCCGGAAACGAAACGGGCCCTAAGAAATTAAGAATGAACAATGAAACTTAATTTGACTAGATTTGTTTCGATTCGGTTTATGTTTTCGGATTTGAATCTAAAAGGGAAGTAAGACTTTTAATAATCTATATATATATATATATATATATATATATATATATATATATATATATATATATATATATATATATTATATAAAAGCAAATTGTTGTCATGTATTCATTTCATAATATACTCGAATGGGTAGAAGTTTTTTAAACTTAAATTAATAAAAAATTACAATATATGAAGCTTTAATAAATAAATAAAAAATATACTTTTAATTATAATTGTTAAAAAATATAATTATAAAAAATGTATTTTACGTTAAATTTTAAAAAAATATCCGTGTAAAGTACGGAAATCACACTGGATTTTCTTTAATTTGAAATATTTATGTAACATAATGATCTTTAGATGACTACCAATACCAATCATATTATAAAACAATGCTGCAGAAGTATACAAAAGTTGTTTAAACATACTAAATTTGACCGAAAATATATCCTAAATTTGGTAACATAATTGCTAATATATCACTTTAAACAAGACACCGTAAACCATAAATGAAAAAAAAGGCATTTATGGACATTTTCTGATGGGAACGGATACCCGCCGAGTAAGGTTCAACTTTTAACACGACTGGACAAAGGGCATTATGCTAAACGGGAACGGGAACGGGTACGGTACGTACCCGAACCGAACCCGCGTTGCAGTTGTGCAAGTTGTATGTTAATACGTATTTACCAAATTGCCATCTAGTGAAAAATCAGCGGGTTGGCCTCTTCTCTGTTTCACCCCAAATGCCAATCAGTTTTTCTTCAGTTCCTCATGCTTCCAAATTCATTCTCAATTGCGTCAATTGAAGTTCTCCTTCCCTGACTCAATTTTGTCCCTAGTCCTGCAAATTTAATTCCCCTCTTTGGTATTCAGCACAAAAATTCAAGTCTAATGATCCCGCAATTTCAATCTGTCAACCCCTTCCATTGTTTCGTCATTCCCGTTTTGCTCATTAGCCCCAATTTCAACATTGGTTCTTCCCCTGGGTGTAATTTGATGGATTTTCTCCATTGTCGACGATTAGGGCTTGTGTAAGAGGTAGTTTCGCATCCTTCTTTTTCTTCTTTGAATTTGATATTTTCATTTGCTTACAAGAATTTGTTACTACAATCTTACGCTAGTATATAAATTGCCACATTTTCTCTTGGCCAGTGACTAGTTATGGGGGAGTAGACATGCAGTTTGTCCACCTCATGACCCAATATCTAATGCTGCTGTTACCTTAATTTTAATACTGTTGTTTCAGCTAATTTTGCATCGTCCAATTTGTGCTCAACCATTGGTTATGACTTATTGCGTAGCTGGGTAGAGTCAGGAGTGTGATTATAATGGATGTTGTGCTGTGAAGTTCATACTTGTATACTCTGTTTTATGGGTCCTTTGTAGATATCTGAGGATAAACCACGCAAAATCACACCTAATTTAGGCCACTTTGCACAAAAACACTCTTCGGAATTTTCTGCTGCCATTATTCATATTTGCTATCAATTTGGTACCAAGTACCAACCTAGTGTAAGATTAACCCTTTCTATGTTTGAGTAATAAAATTTTTGACATGGATAAAGTGTGCCTGGAGGCTAATCTGTTAACAAAGTATGCATTACATTTGCAGGTGAATTAGTACATTTTTTTTCCTTAATAAGGGATGATTCAAAATGACACTTAGGGTAATTATGCTTTTCTAATGACTGATTGTGTGAAGAAATGATGCAATGACTAGCATTGATCTAGCTTGACAATTTTGTTTCCCATTATTCATATTTATATATATATATATATATATATATATATATATATATATATAAATAGATAGATAGATCGTGACTCATATGTAAACAGCTCTTACCATGTGAACATGTAAACACCGACCGAATATATGTGACTGTACCGCCGAATATATGTGACTATACCGTCGAATATATAGAGTCAGGTCCGGCGAATATTTCTTCCATTAATAACACGATTTTCCCCCCTTTAATATCGCCTAATATCAACCATCTATTTAACGATCTAACGGATACAATTTGTTCTCATTTTACATGATAAGAGCTGTTTACATGGGAGTCAACCTCTCTCTCTCTCTATATATATATATATATTTCAAAAGATGAACCCATTCTCCAAGGTCTTCACCAGAGAGATAATCTTGCCTTTATTTTATTTGTGATTCAGCTCCCTCCTGCAATGTTGTTTCTTCACTTTCTTGTATAGAACTATAAATCGGGAATCTAGTTGAATTTTAACTTGTTTTTGTTGTAATATCACTTTATTAAGGGTCAAACCAAGTCACAATGTGAGTGTTAACTGAGTAAAATCTGAATAAAGGACGATCCAGCATATATGTTTTATTTCCCTGGGAAAATACTTATCTTTTCATGCTTAGCAGGACATACTTGTGTACAAATTTCACTAGAGGGCTGCTGCGCTTGACTGCATGAACTTCGTTAATTCCTCCCACATTGTGTTACTTTAGTAACTACGACTCCTCTTAGTCCTCTAGGTTTGCTAATTGATGGGTGGATAGAGTTATCCCACCACCTGCTGCACCTTTTGCTTAGTTTTTACCCAAAATACAGTTCAATGATCATCTTGAAGTATCATAGCAACATGATTCGCTTCCAGACACACAAAAGCAATGGAACTCTTATGAAATGCTCGAGTTCTATATTATGATATTTAGGAAACTCAGTGCAGTAACTTAAAGCATGCAATCAAGCAAATACATTTGAATGATCACTATGGACTAGCATAGCAACTTGATGCATATTCAAACACATAAAAATAGTGGAACAATGAAAAACTCAACATTGTTGATTGATACAAATCTCTGTTTGTAGACAATATTTACCAAATTGATTTGAATTGTCTTCACATTTATTTTACATTTATACTTAATTGTCTGAAATCTTACTTCGCACTCCAGTTCCAGTATTGCAGTTTCATTTCACATTTATAATGCCATTTGAACTGTATTTAAATTTTGGTCCTTTGATTTTTATGCCATAATCATAATTTCTTACTATAGTGCGACGCAAGGTATACTACATCTGTATGATATTTTTTATCAGTATGAATATACTTATCATTTTAGCATTTTACATTTTTGTAAGGAAGCTTTCAGTTATACTATTTTACCACCACGAACAATGTACTAAGAATTACGAGGGTAAGTGTGTAAATTAATAGCTACACTGGCAGATTTTTGAATTAAAATTCAAGTCTAAATGACAGTTATTTTTCATACGGAGGTGATAGTTATTTCATTATATTCTTTTTCTTTGCCTTAAAAAAATTATTTCCTTTTCTGACAAGCAGTGCATAATTGCATACAATGTTCACAAACAGGCCGGTCCTTTGTGCTTGATTGTGTGAACATCCCAAGATTGTCAATATCTTCCATGTTGAGTAACCTACTTTCTGTTTTCTTGACTCTTCTTACAGCCGTCGATTAAAATAAACTCTACCACAGCCCTTTGATCAAGAAAGGCTCTTTCGTAACGCCTGCGTGATTTCCGTTCCTCTAGTCATATATGCTTCTTTCCTTTCCTTCACTTCTTATTCTAGTTGTACCATTTGATTGGCACAAAGCTTCTCTGGGAGGTGAGCAAATATCACTTCTTTCTTTTTGTTCATTTGAAGCCTGAGTTTCGTCGAGCATCTCACTGTTCAGGTAAAAGCAGATTAGTCTTTGGTTGGCATGCCACTGTCAATAATTTCTCTTAATCCAATAGTTCTTGTCATAAAAATTGCCTGCTTGAGATTTTAACTCAGCGTCTCCTTCACAACTCTGTATCTCTCCGATCCTGTAACATTTTCATCCATCTGTGATCTTGAACCGATTTTCCTTGATAATCCTCTTTAGAATGGTTTTTTGGTTTCATCTATTTCTTGATTTATTGAGATTCAAATCGAAAGGGTAGAAACGTCTTCTATTTTTTAGTCTGAGATAGGATGGCAATTTCACCTGTACCGGACGGATACCCCCGATCCAACGAAAAAGGGTAGAACCCCGTTAAAAGACGGGTGAAAACGGGTGGTGGTATATGAAGCGGATGGTGGATCGGGTAGGATCCGGCTGAACGTTTCATCCGCACATCACTTGACCCATCATCCATCCATCCCTCCCTTTCATTTAATACATTTATTTACTATCCATTTACATTAGCTTTGATGTGATTATTGTTCAACTGTGAATATTTTTTTTAGATCCATGGGGTAGGGCAAGTAAAAGAAGCCTGCTTGAGATTTTAACTCAGCGTTTCTCCTAGCTAAATAGTGAACCGATTCTTCTTGACGATTTCCTTGGATATTTCATCTATTTCATCTTTGTCTAGTTTTAGTGAGATCCAAAGCTCCTCTGCTTATGCAAAAGGGTAGAAAAATCATCTGTTTTTAGTCCATGAGCTATATTGAAGATCTTCTTATGAATTAAACTTTAAATGTCAATTTTTTTTATCTATTATCAATTTACATTGTTATTTCTTTGTTACCAAACCTGATGGTTCCCTGATTTCTTCATAGAGTTCAAATGGATAGCTGTATGGACTTGAAGGATCTTCAAGAGTTTTATTCTCCTTCATCCTCATCTTCATCCTCTTCACATGTACATCCACTAGACGTTGGTGCTGAAGAATGGGATATAGCTGAGAGAGAGGTTCATGAGATACTGTCTATGCTTCAACCTACTGTGTCTTATGAGCGCAAAAGGAAGGAGGTCATTGAGTATATTCAAATCTTGGCCGGAGCTTCGTTTGGAATTAAGGTTTAGTCCTTAGATGATCGAATCCTTAATTTTGCATGCTCTTCTGCTGCTGAAAAATTGTCATTGTGGTGTTATTCTAGACTTTAGAGTGCATTCATGCTTCTGTTTTGCAAGGTGATCATAATACACTGACATAATAATGATAATATATATTATTTAACTAGTTTAGCCTTGTGTGCCCTGCAAGGGTTGTCTTTTTAAAATTATTGCTTTATGTAGTAAAGTTCATGTGAATATGATAATTTTTCATCTTAAATAACTAAAATAGTTATTATCATGATAAATATCCTAGGATCAAAATATGATTAAAATATATATTTGTTTTCCATATTTTCTAGAATACCGTAATTACTTGTGGATGTAAATATTATGTTTACGATTTTGTGGATTTAAAGTATGAAAGTAAAATTTTATTTATACTGAAAGATATTTAATTTATTTATAATTTATTATTGTAAAAGAAGAATCGGTTTTGTGGCGCTAATTCTTTGCGCGCTATGTAAGCGAAATCAATGTGAGCGCGACACATCACCATTATGTCTTCTGCTTTAGTAAGTATATATAGATATATAGATAAGAATAAATTTTTTTTTTATTAAATAGAACTTAAAAGATTATTAATGTATGCAAAAAAATAAAATATTTTTCAACAGTCGTTAAAATAATAAGATAATATTATTAATTCAAATTACCAATAACAATTGGAAATTTTGTTAAATGGAATATGTATAAAACTTACCAGTTGTAAAATCGTGTCGGTCACCAGGTCGTGTCACTTATTCTCGTGTTTAATGTGGGGCGGTTCGTCTTGTGTTACACCAAAAATGGGTTGGGTCCACCAGATCGGGTCATTTTTGACCAGGTCTACTGGCTAATTCTCTTGTGCAACAACATTGTGTACTTTTTTGAAGTTTCTGTGGTTGTCTAATAAATCTATCCAGATAGCTTAGTCTACCATTAATCTATCATCAACTTTGAACACATCCAAATATGGGAAAATATTCAAGCAAGTGTCTTTGTTCAAAAGAAGCTGTACAGATTATCTCTAGGAAAAATTTATACAAGTTCTATTTCTGAAAATTGACACACAGGTGAGTGATTATTGTGTATTGTAAGAATGAATACAGCTAACTATAGGAAATTTTAGATGCTATTTTTGGGCCTTGTAATAATGAATACCAGCATGGATATTGGGCATTGTCTTTGATGTATCTAGGACATAGTTTTACAGTATTATATTTGGCAATTAGATGAAAATATACTTGAAGATTAGATTGGAGTTCAGTTGTTATGAAATCATTCATAGTGATTTTTGTCTTGGGCAGTTAAATATAAACCTAATCTGCTTTCTAAAGTACATATGAAACATGGCAGTAATTTCTACAGTTGCAATTTGAGGAAAATGACTGGCTGTTGTAAAAGGTTCATATGAAAACGTACGTGTCAGAAGTTGTAGCATACCTTGGGTTATAATTACTAGGATGTGAAGATGTTAACTGAATGGATTGTGTGAGTATTGTACTTTTCCTGCTCGGAGCTGAGTAATAATTTTAAACAGCAAACTCATTTTACATGGAGTTGATGTAAAGTGATTATGATGTAGCTTTCTTTTCCCTTTCTTTATTATCCATATATAGCACTATTCGCTAATATTATGATTACTCTATGTCAATGTTTTTTCTTCTTTATATTCCAATAAATGCGAGAAGGTGGATTCGAGCTAGTGACTTCCTCCTATGGAAGTATCACACTTGCCAGTCTCAAAGGTTCCTTGTTCGTAATATAATAGCACCTTTTGGAAGCATCATGTTAAGAAGAAACTCTAGAGTACTTTTCCTCCATCAATAGTGTTTACTTGTCTGTAAATTTCAATTTGTTATGCTAGAAACGTAATAAAAATCTTCCTATTATCTCCATTAAGAATAAAAAAGTTACAATTTGATTGTTTTTGTAGGAATTTTTTTTTGGTTTTGCAATCTGGTCTTGGACATGTTGTAGAATTTGTTAATTGACTGTTTGCATGAGTTCTTATGGTTATTCTGTAATTGGGTCCATGATGCTGTCATTGATATTTGTAAAGAGAAACATTTGCAAGTTGGATTTACTTAGAATGTGTCAATGACTACCATAATATAATATATTCCACTGGGACTTTGCTTTGAGTATAGACAAAATCTATTGAGGCGACCTAAGCTTTACTAGATACTAATGAGGGGGCTAAATATCATATTTTCCAAAGTAATTGACTCTTAGTATTTCCAGAACTTCCAACCATCCAGTATTTGGACTTTGTTGTAGCATTCCATCATTAGGGAATCCCTTGAAATATAAATTTTGTCACATAATTTTCTCTGATGTAACATTTATAAGTTTATCCTTTAGAAAAAATAAATCTTACCAAATATGGTATTTTCATGCCTAAGAACTGTCGTTCATAGCTATATCACCAATTTGTTTTCCCTGAATAAAAACTATATGATGATGCTTTTGTTGCTATATGCATAGGTGTTTCCCTTTGGCTCAATGCCACTAAAGACCTGTCTCCCACACGGAGATATTGATTTGACTGCTCTTGGTCACTATGATGAGGTATCTCTGTCACACATTCTACTCGTCCTCCTTGAGAGTGAACAGAAGAAGAACACTCAAATTCGAGTGAGGGATGTCAAGTTGATTCCTGCCAAGGTTTGTTTCTTTGTTAATATTTAGTATCTTATTTTCATGGGGCTGGTTTCAAATTGCAATTTGCTGATTTAATTTACCTCTGAATAAAGAAATACTGTTTGGTTCTTTTCTTGATGTTTGTTTGCACCTCGTTTGCTCTTTTTCTGGCAGTAGACATAACGTACTCCAGAGCGGTGTTTTTTGAACGCTTGTTTATAAAAAAAAAAAGTAATGAAGTAAAAATCATTAATTTTTCTCTGAATATTCATAGTAATAATGAACGTTGATTATACTGATATCTTTTTTTTTAAAAATCTCATATTAATATCTTCATTGTTATTCATGGAAGGTTAATATTTTCATCTAAAGTTATTACGGTAAGCATTAAGAATGTATGAGTTGTCGAATTAAACATTAGAAGTCCTAGATTTTAACGATTGTGTATGGTAATCGAACACTCTCTTTTTTTGCATCACTTATTTAATTGGTAATTAAGACATAAACGACAAATATGATATTATTGATATGGAAATACAATATTATGAAATTGAGAGTAATTGTGCACGTTAATGAATATTTGTCTCATAGAGAAGGTCTTATACATGTTGTCATGCACTAAGTACACTTAATCATGCACTTAGATAAACACTCGTCTCATTAAGAAGGTCTTATACATGTTGTCGTGCACAAACCAATTGAAGGATACCCGGAAAGCGCAAGACTAAGTGCATTTTAATCGTGCACTTAGATGAACGTGCAAATTGAAATTTCTTCTTATCATGTTCAATCAATACAATAAAGGGATTATATGATATATACAGGGTGAATGTTGGCTGTGCCGTTGGAAAGAAGATAGAATAAATCGATGAATGTGTTGCTAATTATGTAATAGTCGTGTCTTGTTAATTAAGGTAATTAGTATCTTTCATAAGCCATTAGGAACACATTCATCGACTTATTCTAATGGCTTATGAAAGATACTAATTACCTTAATTTGCTAGCTTATCACATTCACAGCCGTTGAGTATCTTAATCTTATGGCCGAGATTTGTTCTCATTTCTTACCCTAAAACTGGTTCTCACCCAAACCAATTTCTCTCTCTTTCTATATATAGAAACATTGAAGGGGGATTCCTTAACCTTTCTGTTTATATGCTCCATAAGAGACTGAGGAATGAATCCGCATAAACATAATATGTGCATCCACTTTTCATGTGTGTGAGAGTGTGAGAAGAGATAGGAATAGAGAATAATAGTACATTGCCTTTCCAAATATATTGTGATGATAATAGTTCGTTTTGTTATGCTAGGTTAAAGTTGTGAAATGCTATGTGGAGGACATTTCCGTAGACATCTCTTTCAACCAAATGACCGGGCTTTGTGCGTTGAGCTTTCTTGAGAAGGTATGGTCATTCTTATTCCTTAATGTCTGAATTAGTATTCCTTTTTTGGGATAGCTACCAAAAGATTAAAATCAATGCCTCATTCTTGTTAACTTCAACGACTTCATGCATATTACTGCCCTTTTACTGCAAGGAAGTCTTTTGGTTCAAAAGTAGCAATTCTGTAACTAAGAAGCTTTTAAGTTACCATGCCCTTATAATTTTAGCAAGGTTCATTTTTTTTTTAAAAATTTCTTGTGTTTGCTGATGAAGATCTTTACTTCTCATTTTTTCCATTGTTTGACGCTGCTGTTTTGGCTTTCAAATCTAACAGTGTTTTGCTTGTCACTAGCGTATCACTTGGCATTTCTTCTTCCGCAGACCGATTGTTTTGTATAAATTTTGTGGATAAATCTGAGTCATGTTAAGTATCTGATGTTTTTCTTCGGCAGTATTGAACAGGAAATCCTTTGCCCTCCCACCCCTCTGCTTTCCCTTTTTTTTTTTTCTTTTGATGTAGGGTAGATTGTGGATGATTTTATTTTGGTCAATTCCTGTTCTATACACGCTTATAATTTTAGACCGATTTTGACAGGTTGATCAATTGATTGGGAAGGACCATCTTTTCAAGCGGAGTGTGATCTTGATCAAAGCATGGTGTTTCTATGAGAGTCGAACTCTTGGAGCACATCATGGCCTCATTTCAACATATGCATTGGAAACAATGATCGCACACATTCTCAATCTATTTCCTTCATCCTTGCATTCTCCATTAGCTGTGAGTCCTTATTATTTACCTGCATTATCTTTTTAAAAATAAGACCTATAAAAAAGTTATTGACCAAATCATATATTTCTCATAATTTCTGCTGTTTATCAGGTCCTGTATAAATTCCTAACATACTATAATGAATTTGACTGGGACAAATACTGTTTGGCAATAAACGGTGTGGTGCTTGTATCATCCCTTCCAGAAGTAGTGGGTAAGGCATTTCTCATTAGCTCCATGCATTAATTATTACTCTACTATTGGATTAATTAAATTTGACTTGTTTACATTGAAATCCTTTCTTTTCTCTAATATTTTTACCTTCTTTCATGGTAACAGTGCAACTGCCTGATGGTGCTGATGACATGCTCCTCAGTTCTGAGTTCTTGCAAGAATGCAAAGAAGCATACTCTTTTTCAACTGGAGTAAACCAAAATGAAGAAAGTTCTTTCTCTTTAAAGCCTATGAATATCGTCGATCCTCTTAGAGACAACAATAATCTTGGTCGCAGTGTCGGCAGAGGTATTATTACGCTAGTATGTGTCTTGCAAAAACCAAATTAGAAAGCTGATGCTATGATTTGCATTTAGGGTCTGTGTTGCTTTTGAGTCCTTGATTCGGTTCAGTGATTGAATTTTCTTGGTTTCAAATGTGCTCAGTCACTATGATCTATATATCTAGAGCATAGCTATCTTTACTTGGGGTTTCCTGCAGTTGTAGTTGAACAATTCACATTTTAATTGTGTTGCACAGTCCCAAATTTTATTTGGTATCTGGATTAAGGTTGTCATTTATAGATGGAGTCATGGAAGTGCTACTTTAAGTTAACTATTTATATTTCTCAGTGATATCCTCCTATGACTGCATAGAATTACAAATTTATCATCAAGTTCCCCTTTATTTTTCTGTGCATCATTTATCTGATAGGTACTTAATTTTGTGCAGCAAATTTAAACCGAATCAAGATCGCTCTTTCCTTAGGTACTAGAACTCTTAATTCCATTTTTGCCTTGCCCCTGAAGGAAGTAAGCGAGGGTATTAAGGGATTCTTTATCACAACTCTGGGATGCCTCAGAAGCGCAATGTTCGGCCGTGATATTTCATTGCCGCCACATTTTGTTCGTGAAAGATTAGAAGTTTCTGAAAAACATAGTGAAAACAAAAATGTCTTGGCTGGTATCGAGTATGGATTGTGGCTGCATAATTTTGGAGTTTTTCAGGGCTGTGACGATCCTATGTTGTTGAAAAAGTGGAATGAGTCAGGTCTAGCCGGGCGTTATAATCCGATTGCCCTGTTTCAAGCGAATGAACTGTCAACTACTGCTAGAGATTTCGCCAACTCAAGAGGAACAGGAACGTTTATCCCAGAAGTGGTACCCATTTTACTCGTGCTATGCAATTGTACTTATTTACTATGATTATTCTTTCTGTTATGGCAATCTTTCCATGATTAAATTCAAGCACAAATATCTGTTGTCTTATTGCTGTCCTAAATTTAAAGATTATGCTGCTGATAAATTTACTATCTATTTCTTATCCATCCATAATATTATGAAAGATGAAATGATGGGATATGCTTTCATGTTGAATATGCTTTCATATGCAGTATACATCATAGCATTACAAATATCTTGTTCTTCCTTAACAACTTGAGATTATGAAAGGAGAAGAGGAGAAATGCAATCATTGTTTCCATCAAAAATATATTCATGCTTGTTTCTTTTTAACAAGCTGATTTTACTGCTATGTGATTTTCTGCTTGAAAAACTGTGGTAGTATTACAAAGAGAGAATGCCAAATCGAAGGCCAGAGGGGCGTATTTACTATATACCAGAGGTCCATGAGGAAGAGATGGTCTACGTGCAAGAAGACGATGATATCAGCATCAATGTAGACGATTATATCATCATTACTGGTACGCCAGATTTGGCTTCTGAGGAAATTACCGGGGGAAAAAACTTCTCATCAATGAGGGTCGACTCTCCCCCACCAGTTGACCTGTCAATCAACATCATAGAAGCTGATGAAAAGAACACAGTACTCGAAAATGCGGAGAAAATGTAAGTGAGAGCAAAAATAAGGAAAAAAAAAATCACTGCTTTTATGTTATTTATTTGTTTATCTGTATTTTTATGCAGGACCTTGGTGGAAAACCCGAATCCTCCTGTGACGGGAGATATGACCGAGTTTCCTGATTTATCAGGACTGCGTTTGGGAGATCCGAACGAGTTCCCTCCTCTGCAGCGTGACTCTGGGCACAAGTGAAGTAGGGCGAGCTAGATGTACATCTTCATCTGGCGACTTAATAAAATCTGTTTTTCATCTTCCTTGCAATGCAAACTATTTCATTTGAGTTTTATGGACCAAGTAATGTTTGTTGCTGTTTACTTTGTTTGAACTCTTGTGTGACTCCTAAAGGAGTTGGTACTTGGTGATAATCAAGTACTTTATCTTATATAAAGACATATGTTTGTTATGGTTATTATCTTTGTTTGTTTATTTCTGTTTTAAATCATGGGTATTATCTGTTAGTTTTGTCCCACAATAATCCTTTACTGTGAATATAACATTTTTACATGGAGGCTTTGCATATTTGTGAAAACATGAAACTTAAAATGAGTGAAGTTTCTGATTCTCTTATAATGAGCTAGTTCAGTGTTGTTATATATATATATATATATATATATATATATATATATATATATATATATAACACATCAACCATCCGTGATATATTCACATATATTCGGCGGTATAATCACATATATTCGGTGTTTACATGTTCACGTGGTAGAGCTATTTACATATGAGTCAGGATATATATATATATAGGAAGAGTTTGACTCCTATGTAAACAACTCTTATCATATCAGGTAAAATGAAAACAACCTCGATCCGTTAGATCGTTAAATAGATGGTTGAGATTTAGGGAAAGGGAAAAAAATATTGTTATTAATGGAAGAAATATTCGCCGGACCTGACTCTATATATTCAGCGGTATAATCACATATATTCGGTGTTTAGATGTTCACATGGTAAGAGTTGTTTACAGATCAATATATATATATATATATATATAAAAGATCGGACTCGGATCAGATACTCGAGTTCAGTCTGTACGAATTGGACCAAATTTTATAACAAATATCTGAATATTCTGTCCACGTCCAACAAGGGTATTCCAAATTGGAATTCGAACAACCCTATGTATTAGTACTATATTCATATTTTAACCCTAATTAGTTGAAAGTGGACTATACTGCTAGTTTGGAACTTGAAAAAAATGGCTATGGTGAGAGCTTCTATGGTTCTTTTCGTGAGAATTTTATCTCATGACGACTCGAGAATGAAAATTCTTAATGCTAATTATGTTGATTTAACAACAGTTAGTGGAAAGTGGAGTAGTTTGACAAAAAAAAATTTATTCTTTGTATTAACTCCTCTGTCAATAACATACAGAACACTAAGATTTGTAGCTGATTTATTTATTTATTAATATCTTGTCATCAAGCATAATTTACAAAAGAAAACACATATTCAGTACATATGCCAAACCCAAGAACACTTAGATTATATGGACCGTGGACTGTGGAGAATGCACAAGAGATAAAAAAAAAACAGGTATTCACGATCATGACATATACACGAAAATCAAGCTCCTACTACCATAACCATCACTTCACAATACTAAATGAACATGGCTCCTGCCTGTTCTATGGCCTTCTCTTTTAGATCTTACATGTCCTGGTATGCCCTTGTTTGCGGAGTTAAAACAAACAGCGCACAATCATGAGACTCGACTCGGACACCAAATGAACCAACTGCATCTCCGGTGATTTCCTTGTGCTGCACAGCACCAAAGCAATTTTAATGCTATATAGTTTTTCATGATATTTCAATAGTCAAAACTCGTGTCAGGTCATGTTTTGACAACTCTAGTCTCGCTAGACAATGAGCCTTGGTATAGCACTCGTAAATCAAAACCTAAGCAAGTTTATGCACTGATCTAGCAAGATTGAGAATTAGTATGGATGCTATGAATGCCAGGTTGGGGTCGTAGATAAACCTCTAGAAGCTATATAAAAAGAGAAACGATAGTTTTGTATTCTAGGAAATGCAATAAGAGTCTTTACCTTCCATAGATCCCTTACACTCACGCTGATGGAGGACTGAAGTCCGAGCACATTCCATTGAGCAGTGATAGTAGTGGCACCTGAACATTTATTCCACAGACCAACAACTAAGCGATTTCCGGAGAGAGGACCAGCCCAAACCTGTAACAAACAAACATGTTGTTCAAATCAAGGATGAGCTTATACTTTTCACCATTTCGAGTCTTTATGTCATTTCTGCTGTCTTTTTTATATTTTTAATCCAGATTCCATTCTAGATAAAAGAAAACAACAACAACAAATTGTTATACTTAAGTAAAGCCTTTTGAAAAAAGAACAAAGTACCTGTCGACAGCCATGACGCCCAGAGACCTGAACTTTCCTTCCTTGAACACCAAGAGGATCTGAAGGAATTTAAAATATAACAATTTCTTAGTTTTGAAAACATAGTTTCTATTGTGACTTCATTTCAGGAAAAGCTTGTAAAGTGCAGCAAAAAAAATCAGCTTACACACAAATGGAACAAAGCAGATAATGAAGCATAGTGTACTTGTACTAGTTAGTTTGTTGAGTTTTCAAAAGAATAAATATGAAGAAATGTTGCCACAGGTTTTGATAATACCTTGGTTTACGGCTATGACCTCTTTGTTGCTGAGAATTTCCAGAGTTTCAGCTGTGATACTTCTCACATCACAGCCAATAAGCAAAGGAGCCTGACAGTTGAAAACCATATTAGTTTGCATTAAATCAGATGACAGCGGTATCTAGTTAGGAAATCTAAGCTAATATGTAACCTTCCCTGAGAGTACAATAAAAAAAGTTGATACATTGAGCTCATCTAATTACATAAAGCTAATAGTTCTAATGTGACTTATTTTTTTAATCTTTGAGAGTGATCTCACTAAGATACTACTGATTTATGGTCATTAATAATAGAAATGAAAACCAACTCCAGAATTTCTAGTGAGGTGCAGACTCGTTGTCATTTAGAGGTGAACCAGAGAAAGCAAGCAGGGATAAGAAAAAGTTGAAAGAAAAAATAATATTGTGGAGCACCTTCATCAAAGCCCAAATGCTGAAATGTGCACGGTACTCGTGGAAAGTCATTCCCCCATTTCCGACTTCCAACATGTCAGGATCTATGAAATAATTAGAGAACATGAGCTCGAGGGAGATAAATCCTTGATGTTTACAGTTTCAGTTTAACCCCGTGTTCATGACGAATAGTATTACCATTCCATCCACCAGGACCAGCATAGGCTGCCCACTTGTCATTTAGATCAGCGATTGCTGTCATGCTTATCAAAAGAGACGAGGATTATTAGGTTGTTTGGCATGTCATGATAGTAAGCAAGTTTTAGCTGATAAGCTAGCTTACAGAAAGAAATAAGCTAAGCTAGTACCTAAATCTTGTGAAAAAATAACTACAGCCCATAGGTTATGAGCTCTAAGTTACTAGACAAATGAGTATCAGGAGCTCATAAGTTATAAGTTAAGTAAAATACTAGGTAAACACAGCCTTCATATCAACACGCTAACAAACTTACCATGAGTATATTAACTGCATGGTTTCAATCTCCAAACAACAGGCAATCTACTACTTTTTTAATGTTACAAATATATCTTGGTGAACAATAATATTTTTTTTAATGCTCAAAATCTGTACCTAGCCCACGAGTCATTTATATCTTCAGTTGTTCTCCAGCTATTGCCAACCTTGTCTGCCCATAGAGCAGGATCATCAACACCCCTGCAAAACATTAATAAAACAGAAGTCTGAGCTGTTAAAAGATAAGAGGTAAAAATGCCACAGACGTTATACATCTTTCTCAAAAAGTTGTGTGCTGAGTTTACCATTCACAGAGTGAATAGAAGATTGGTCGTCCAGTTGAATTTAAGGCATCACGCATGGGAGGGTATCTGCAACACAGTCTCACGGTTTAACATACTAATACACTATTGCATTGGTATAAAGCAACATGTGAACATTATTTAAAGGTTCAGACCTTTTCTTTGGTTCAATCCCTAGATTGTAACAGTTGTCATACTTCAAATAATCAACACCCTGAAAATTCAAGATGAATGAGGAACCAAATAATGTCTAGTTCCTAGATATCATATCTTATTGCATCAATAAACTTTGATTGCATCAAGAAACTTTGATTGCAATAGGTGGCAAAACAGAAATCAACAAATGCATTTTATTTTAATTTCAGGATATACTGACCCAAGAAGCGAATTGCTCAGCATCAGAGTATTCATATTTAAGTGAGCCAGGCCGTACTTGGCATGTAAAAACCCTGGATCATATGGCAAGTGAATCAAAGTGTCTGGTCAATATAAACATTGTTAAGGTTCCATAATCCATAATTTTAAACTATTCTTCCCAAAATACAACATACCCAGCATCAGAATAAATTCCAAGCTTAAGATCTTTATCATGCACATAATCAGCCAGAGCTTTTATTCCAGATGGAAATGTCTTCGAGTCAGGAGCTAATTTTCCCTGTGACATGATGCAAAAACAAGTAGAAAAATTTTAAATATAAGGCAATAGAACAACAAGAAGAAGTAATATGAAAAGGAGCGAAAAAAATTATATTGTAGAACAAAGAATCTTTGTTCAATGATGATACAAAATTAGGAGAAAGTGGAGAGAAGATCTATGAATAAGTGAAATGAACCTCTTCATTTCTTGATTGATTGGACCAACAATCATCTGCAATTAAATGATGGAAGATTAGGTTTAGTAAAATGGATAGAGGAACAGCAGAAACATGGACTAGCTGAATACTAGGCTGGCCAACGCTTACCTATATTTACATAATTATAGCCTAAATCAGCAAGCCCTGATGAAATAAGTGCGTCCGCTGTAAATACTAAATGTCAGTTCATCTTACATATCTCTTCATCAAAATGGAGGAGCAGGCTGAGAAAATAAGACTGTCTTGAGTACTTAGAAATAAATCTTATAGTCTTATACAATAGATGATTCCTCACGCACCATAACTCCATAACAGTTTGACCAAAATAAGTGAAGCAGTGAACAACATTACAAACAATTGATCACTAAACTGCCATTGATCACGAAAATATATTTTTCTTCTTCTTTTGCTACATCTTATTCTTTTCAGTTGATGATTGATACCATGAAAAAATCAATTGCAAGTTTCATAATCGCTTAATTAATTAACCATGATGACCTTCATGTACATTTGTCAGTTGGTTCAATTGTTCCACAGGTAAGTAAGAATCCTATATAAAACAAGCTAGCCAGTAACAATCCACAAGGACCACAACATTGCAATCAACTCATCCAAAATATAATCCATAAACCAGGAAAACCCCAACCTCTTCTTCAAAAAGGATCAGCCTCAAATGAGACACATTTACACTCACAAAATCCAAGTCTAGCAAGACAATAATTATTAATCAATAGAGCAGCAGAATAGCTTGCAAGTAAAGACATAACTAGTCCACGAAATTCGTACAATCATCCAATGCTCTACGCTAACTCAAAACATGCAAGCATACCTGTCTCCCGAATCACAGTTTCATTAATATCGCAAGCGAAGTAATTCCAACTGTTCCATCTGCGAACAAACAATATAACCTATAAATCTCCAATCAAGTCAACTCAACTCAAATCAAGAAACGAAAACTAAATCGAGAAATCACATCCTAGTGACCAAACCGATCCATAATTGGAGCAAATCAAAGAGTAAAAAAGAGTTGTAGAGAGAAATACCCCATCTGAGGAGTCAAGCCAAGGCCATTGTGTAGCTGGTACTTGCCGTAATTAGAAGTATCATAGATTGAAGAAAACTTATTCGAGAAAATCCTTGAATCATGGAGAACGGGAAGAGGTCGACGGGCAATCGCCGGAGAAATCAACGGGAGAGTAAACAAGATAAGCCATAGCCGAGCTCTGGTAACGGTGATCTCCATTGACCAAACGGTCTTTCTCTCTCTCTCTCACACGCGAACAGAAATCTAGATTAGTGTAACACGTCACTGTATTATTTGTGTAGAAATAGTTGCGGTCTGTGGGGTTATTATTAACAAGTGTCACTTTTTGTATTAAAAAAAAGAAAATAATTGCCACGTGCATGTTAAATCATTTGCCTCAAATAATATTGGATAATAATCATAATATTGCTTAGCGAGCTGGATAAGACTAGGGCAAAGTCTTATTCCAATGCATAAAGGAATATTCATGTTGAGTGCGTAGCTGTGCTTGGATTCAAACTACGTGTTTAATAAGCGTAGTTGGAGCCGATCTGAGCTGGTTGGAGCCGGTGAAGAATTTTTTAAATTCCAACTACGCTAATGGTAAGCGTAGTTGGAATTTTTTTTTTTTAAATCCAACTTTGGTAATGAGAACCAAAGTTGAAGTTTTTTTTTTTTTAAAATTCACTCCAACAATACAACTATGTTTCCCATTAGCGTAGTTGAAGTTTTTTTTTTTAAATACAACTTCAACTACGCTACCAAAAATGTAGTTAATCGGCTCCTATCGGCTTCGCATCGGCTCCAACTACGCACGCCACAAGCGTATTTAGATTCCCGAGTTGAAAAATCAAACTACGCACTTCGCGTGCGTAATTGTGGTTACAATTAGTGATTTTTGCCGGTACGTCTATCGTCTGCCTTTTTCTAGAATAAAAGCCGAAAGTAGGTCTAGATCAGTTGAGATGAAATTTCAAAATAGGGTCATTTTTGTTTAATGTAGACTAACTAGGCCCTCTAATTATCTTAATAAATTTTAATTCTAAATTAAATTAATGAGAGGGGTAGTTAGGGGATTTGAGTGAGAGGTTGAAATAAAAATTGGTATAAGGGTGTGAGGGAGAGTCTGTCGTCCAGAGTTCGATACTCACTAGTTACAACATTTATATTTTGTAATGGGCTTATGTAAAGGCTTATGTAACTCGGATTGGGCCTACTGATATTCAATTGAAATTGAGTTTGGACTCAGTTAAATTAAAATTACTAGTTAACCCTTTTAATTAATCTTTAATAATAAATAAGAGGGGTCTAGTTTGTCTACAAGTTACAAAAAGGACCTACAAAACAGCCCAAAAATAATCTCTTCGAACTTATTCTCATCTGGTTTTTAAACTACCATTAAAAAAAAGCTCTCTAAAACCTTATATCCTAAAAAAAATATTAAATAAATATAATTTAATTTTAAAAAAATAATACAAAACTTTACCATAATCTACAATGTTCTAGTTTTCTATCAGATTTGATGTAGCTTACGTGGAAAAATTAGAACATGGGCCTACAAAACAGCCCAAAAACATAGCAAGAAATATTTTGTAGGCCCATAATGAAAGTGTAAGAGATCTAATGTCAAATATTAGTTTTTTAAAAATCACAAAACTTCACAATAATCCATAAATTATTTTTTTATAGCACAATATTTCAAGATTACAGAATTAAGTTCATAAAAGTATTATCTATCTTTTTTAGGAAATTAATTTTCAAAAACACAAGTAGTCATGGACCCGGTTTGGGCAAACCGTCCAAACCGCCGGTTTTCAAACCGGCCGGTTTGGTCCTTGGCGGTTTGGCCCTTAAACCGGCAGTTTGACCCTTAAACCGTAATTTTCTTTTTTTTTTTTTTTTAACAAACCGCCACTAAACCGGCGTTTTAGGTACCGTCGGTTTGGTTTTTGTCGGTTTAAGTTTGGCCTAAACCGACGGTTTCGAAACCTAAACCGGCGTTTTAGGTTTAGGACCCAAGTCTAAAAATAAGGTACAAATACACGTCATAGTAATGTACCATATAGAACTATCGAGTATGAGCTATTAATCGAGTATAAACTGATGTTTTATATAATATTAATTTATAATTTTTTTTAATACTTCAAAAATAGTATTTGCAAAGTATCATCATAAAATATAATATTATAAAATTAAATGATATTTTTCTCAAATGCGTATAAAATAAACCTAAATTGTTATATATTTGTCAAAGTCGGCGGCCACGCTTTTGAAAATCTCAGGTTGAAAATTTACATTACTTGACAAATCATAAGACTCCTAAGTAGAAGTTTCATGCTATTTAAAAGTATAACTTTTTTTTTTGGTTATTGTTATGAAAATTAATTGGGCAAATATATACTATTTGGACCTAATGTATATGTATGTGTGTATGACTTGATACTGATTTATGACCGGTCTGTCAAGATTTAACATGGTATCAAAGTGATTAATCTCTAATCAATCTATGATCCGTGTAAAATTATATAAAAAGATTTACTTTTATTTTAATATAATTCTTTATAAGGTTGTATTTATAATATATCGGTAAATTAACTACCATAATTTTCATAAACTTCTTTTCACGTAGCTTATAAAAGAAATATAACCAACTACCATAATCTCCGCAGAATCGTGCTCCTAAACGCCCATTTTCTAACTATTCTTTTGTTTTTTTTTACATAAACTTGATAAGTTTTATAAGTTATTAAATATAAGGTTTCTAAATAGACTTGTATTATATTCTTTATTCTATTATTATTGATGTGAAAGCATTACTCATCTACACCTCTATATCCTACAAATAGGGGTGTAATACGAGCCGAACGAGCCGAGCATCGGCATGCTCAAGCTCGGCTCATTTATAAACGAGCCGAGCCCAAGCCGAGCATAAAATTTATACGAGTTTTAAAACGTGCTCAAGCTTGGCTCGTTTAGAAAGTGAACGAGATCGAGCCGAGCTTTTGACGAGCCGAGCCCGAGCCGATCCCGAGTAGCTCGGCTAAAATAATGCTCCTATAGTGTTATTTTAGCCGAACGAGCCGATCTTTACCCGAACGAGCCGAGCTTTGACATGCTCAAGCTCGGCTTGTTTATAAACGAGCCGAGCCCGAGCCGAGCCTAAAAATTATACGAGCTTTAAAATGTGCTCAAGCTTGGCTCGCTTAGAAAATGAACGAGCTCGAGCCGAGCTTTTGATGAGCCGAGCCCGAGCCGAGTCCGAGTAGCTTGTCTCATATTACAGCCTTACCTACAAACAAAAACTAAACAAAAAAAACACGACTAGCTGCCAAAGTTCGATACAGATGGATTATAGAGCGGTTCGTGTGAATACGAATGCACATACATGTTAGGTCTAAACTCAACACATAAGCCCAACGAGGTTCTATCCTAAAATCAATTGACAATAGGAGGAGTAGCTCACCGATCTTATATACTAAACTCGAAATATCCATAATTTTCGATGTGAGAATCTCCAACATTACCCTTTAGATCGAACCCAAACTAGATCCATCTTTAAATTTAACTAATTAAACCGATAATCAAACAAGCTCATGCAGCACACTATCATTTCCGTAGAAAAAGCAAGATATTACACTTCACCAAGCTATAAAAGTATAAAAACATGAGTACACAAATGTATATATAATATAATACATATTCGATCATGCCCGGCCTCAATGAACCCGGTTTACAATAAGTAACTAGACTGAAATTCAAACCGTCGGTTTTCTGAATCTAGTCGTTGAGAGAATCAACTCCTCTACTCGGTGATGACGGAGGAATGGCAACTCCCTTAGGGAGCATCGTGAACAAGTAAAGCTCCGTCACCGGAAAGCTAGCTACAGGCCGAGTTACCGGAAATTCGGTGGAGGTAACCGGACGGTGACCCGACAAGGGCCTAGCAAGAGCAGACGACGAAGAGAAGATCATGAGGTAAAGACAAAGTAGCATTTTTTGAGGTGATTTTGCATGAAAACTTGCCATTTTGGCTAGGTTTTGAAGTGTAAGTTGAATTAGGGTTTTTTTTAGTGGATTTTGAGAGGGGGGTTTGTGTATATATTAAAGATTGAGGCTTTATTGGAAGTGGGAAGAGTTGGAGGAAAGTAGTTGAATTTTTAAGGTCTTTTTGACAAATTCAGTTGTTGAAAGTAGACATATATGGTTGATTATGTTTTGCTAGTTTCCACTAATGATGTAATCATGCATGTTTGTGACATCTTTTGTTTTCATAATATTGATGGTCTAGCGGATGTGGTGCTAGACTCCTTAAGTGGTTAGCTTGGAGATTCGAGTTCGAATCCTCCTGGCGGCATGTATGAAAAAACTGATATTGGGAGGGTATCCCCCAGCAATGGGCCACGAATTATTCCCGTCCCGGATGTAGAGCGGCGAAGTCAATCGAACCGGGAATTACTTACCAACCTTTCAAAAAAAAAAAAGAAATATGTAGGTACACTGGGAAATTTTAGGTGTAACTCTCTCGAACGTGTAAATATAGTTATTGTTTTTTGGGTTCGTTTAAAAAGACCAAATTTTTATGGGTGACGATGTGCTACCGGAAGACGTTGAAGACCTCATCCATTTGGATGCTTTGGGAAGGACAGTCTCTAGAAACTAATTTTCATGTTACCTTACCCTTGTGTATATATATATATATAATTTATAGTATCAAAACAACAATCAATAACAAATATGATATGAATAAAGAACATAATATGAAGTAAAAAGAGGAGTTTGAAACGGAAAAAATAGCAATAAGCAACCAAAACATTGAGATTCTTTAGGTGAATAGAATTTGACTATTCTTAGTTCTTCCACCAAATTTGTTAGTGATGGATTGCGTGCTGCTGTTTCAAGCTCAACCTATGAGGACTTTGGCATGGCTCATAGTGCAAAAAACTCAAAGGAAGCCTATGTTGTCATGGAACTACTCGGAAGTGGATCTACTTTGATCAATATCGTGTATGTTTGGAAGAGACTTCTTGTTGATACAACGTCGGGAGGTTGTTACTTTGATGCAAATGTCAATGTAGGTCTAGCTCGGGCTATTTGTGCTGGTAGGCGTGGTCACTTGAGGATCACTTTTGTCTCTTAAGCATATTGATGGCTCACGATTATGACTAATGATCCCAATCTTTGTAGTATATGATGCTATACTACTTATTTGAAATATGTCTTGCTTGATAGTTAGTTGAGAATACCACTACAAATTTCATCTTATACGGGATGCAACTCGTTGTAATTTTAATTTATCACTTTCTTTTTAAGTTGTAGCATTACATAAAATGTAATTTTAATTTATCGCTTTCTTTTTATGTTGTAGCATTACATAAAAATCAGCAAAGAACAATAACATGTAACACAAATATACACTAAACAATAGATAAAGTTTCTAAAATTTTACATATTCATCAAGGTTAAACAGTTGAAAAATATTATATATATATATATACAAATTTTTATTAAATTAATACAAGAAGCACCGTATTAATACATACGTACATACATATCATTTATCATATTCCCTCAATCCCATAAAAAGCGAGAAAGAAACCGTGTTATAAATCTCCTATGAATATATACACATTTCTTGAAATATAGATTTTATATATATATCTATATGAAATTTTTTAAAAATAAAAAAATGTAAATAAAAGATTGCTAGTCATGGAGATTGGAGAGAGTTAATTCCACCACTAGGCGAAGAAGGCGACACCTTAGTCGCCTTGGGAAGCATATTGAACCACAAACCCTTGTTCTTCTCGCGGAAACTCGCCATCACCGGAACCTCACCACGACTTTCTGATCGAGCCGACGACCCGTGTTGGATAAGAGTCGAGATAGGCCTTGAATAGGAAGTTTGAGCCTGGAAAATCAAGAATAATAGGCAAATGCGCACAAGTATTGCGCATAAGCTATGCGTATGAGCCATATATGGGTAAAGGCTTTGTAGTGGAGAGGAGAGAATTGTGTGTGAATATGAAGAGAGGCTTCGAAGACTTGGAGAAATCCAATGAAGAGAGGATTTTGTGGGGAGTTGACATTTATAGTTTGCCATTTGCGTTTGACGGTAATGTAAGGTGTTGCATCACGCGCTTTTGACCCGCTTACTAATTTCGGTTAATTGGTTATGTATCCGATTATTCCATTTTGGTTAATTGTTCCAATTTTTTTCGGTGGCTCAAGTTTTTTTTTTAAATGGAAAGCGGTTTGATCTCATAGACGGTGCGCCGACTATTGGATCGAAAGGTCGAAAATGATTGGCAGATGGACATTCTACGCCCCTTGATCATTCTACGTTCATGCTAGTCGCTTCCGGCTGACTAAAACATTTTACGTCCCTGCTTTCGGGTTTTAATGGAAATTTGTACGACAAAGAGATGGGACGGTAGCACTAGAGAAGTATATGAGATGAGCTATTTGAGCATGATGTAAGCAGTTTAAGTTTGAGATCACTTAAAATTTAGGTTCCACTCGTTTACAAACAAGTCAAGCAGGGTTTTTATACGAAGACATTCTACCGGGATTCGGCTCGTCAAAAGTTCATTTTAAATTTGTTTATTTTCTAAACGAACTGAATATTAAAATTTTTTAATGCTCGTATAAAATTTAGGCTCAACTCGTTTATAAACGAGCCAAACTTGAGCATGTTAGTGTTTGACTCGTTCGGAAAAAAACTCGGCTCGTTCAGCTAAAATTACACTATTGGAGCAATATTTTAGTTGAGCTACGCGGGATGGACTCGTCAAAAGCTCAAGCTCGTTTACTTTCTAAACGAGCCTTATATGAACACATTTTAAAGTTCGTATAAAATTTAGGCTCGAAAAGAGCTAAGCTTAAGCATGTCAATGCTCGGCTCGTTCGGCTCGTATCACACCCCTACAGTCGAGTTTAAACATGTCAAAACTCGACTTGTTTGACTAAATGTCGCTTATAATAACACCATAGTAATGTTATGATAATAGAGATACTCACGTTAGGGTTGTGAAAAAAGGCTCAATTCAGACTTGTTCAAATTTTCTGAACGAACCACACACAAACGCTTCTAATTTCATTTTAAAATTATTGTTCAATTCGTTTAGAAATAATCCGAGCTTGAGCATGTTACTCATTCAACTCGCATAACAACCCAATGCAACACCTCAATCCGATTTTAGTCGACAAATATAGCGGATACCCGGTGACATGGTATTTAGAGAGAGAGAAAGGCGCGTGTAGGTAAACGCGGTGCGGCGGGAAGACCGTGTGGGCCGAACTTAAGAAAAGCCCATTAAAGAAGCGAGAAGTGGTCGGTTTGACATTTTGACTAAATTTCACAAAAAGTCAAGTGCTAATCCCAACATATATTCGGTTTGGATACACTCACGTTATTCGGATCCAAATTCGGGTCCACTCACATTCCTAGACTAATTTACGCGTTTTAGGGTTGTAAATAAATACTAAGAAAAAATAAAACAATTAAATTATACGTAAATAAAAAAATTTAATATTATTAACTCATTTAGAAAGATAAACCAATTTTAATATGAATATCATTTCTTCAATAAATTGCTAAAATCAAGTTTTTTCTTATTACTTGTCACTTTTAGCTGTGTCATTATAAATTATATATTTTTTAAAATGATTGTAAGAAATTATTTTTATATGCCCCCACCCAAAAAAAGGGTAATTTTGGTAACTAGACCTTTTTGAGAAAATAGAGTATTAACTAGACTTTTTAATGTTTGAATTAAGTAAATATACCCCAACCTTTTGTATTTATTTTCAAACTCTACACACTCTTCTTTCAAGGGTGTACATTTACTAAACACAAAACTAGAAAAAGCCTAGTAAACCAAATTATTTCAAAAAAAAAAAACTAAAACTCTATTAGACAATTCTTTTTAATAATTTTAAATTTTATATCATTTTTATTTGGGGATAGTTCTTGTTATACTCAATAAAATTGAGAAAATTTTCAATTAAAGTTTCATTGCGTAAAAACCCATATTTTAATTATTATTTTTTGCTCATAAACTTTTTAAGAATTTGGCCTATTATGCTTTTTTTGGTTTTTGTTAAAGAAATTATACCCATATTTTTTTACCACTTTTATTTAGTGGTTGGTAAAACTAATTAACCCTTCTATTTAAAAAAAATGTTTGTTATTTTTTATTTGTTAATTAAGTGTAAGTTTTAATTTTTAAAAACTGAATTTGTTTTTTTATTTTCTTTTATTAATTTTTTTTTCTTTATTTTTTTAATTTTTTGGAATGAAGAATTTTTCACATACCAGAATTTTTGCATATTGAAATTTTCACATACCGGAATTTTTACATACTAGAACTTTCACATACCGAAATTTCACATAACAGAATTTTCACATAATGCAATTTTCACATACCGGAATTTCACATACCGGAAGTTCACATACCGGAAGTTATCATACCGGAATTTATTTATTTATTTTCTTTTATTTTTTTGTCGTTTTATTTTCTTTGTTTTTTTTTTTTGGAATGCATACCGGAGTTTCACATACCGGAAGTTCACATACCGAAGCTTCACATACCGGAAGTTATCATACCGGAAGTTATCATATCATATTGGAAGTTATCATACCGGAAGTTATACCAAACAAACTGATTTTGTGTCATAGTTTAGAATTAAGAATTACATACCGAAGAATTACATACCGGAAGTTATAAAAATTGGTATGAGCAAAAACGCAACATTCATGTATCAACCTTGAAGCAACAAAAATGTCTCTAAAAATGGTATAACCTTCTTCTTTGCCTAGAGACAATCAAGACCACTGTCAGCATCACCTTGAGCGAGCAAATATTGTAAACTCACCAGTGTAAACATCATTGACATCCGGTATAAAAAAACTTTGGTATGAACTTCCGGTATGAAAAATTTTGTTATGAACATCCGGTATGAAAAATTGCGTTATGAACATCCGGTACGAACTTTCGGTATGAACTTCCAGTATGAACGGTATGAACGGTATGAACTTCCGGTATAAAAAAATTTCGGTATGAGCTTCTGGTATGCAAATTTCGTTATGAACTTCCGGTATGTAAAATGTCCGGTATGTAAATGTACGGTATGTAAATGTTCGGTATGTAAAATGTACGGTATATAATATCTCCGGTATGTAAATATCCGGTATGTTAATGTCCGGTATGTAAATGTCCGGTAAAAAAACAGAAAATAAAAAAGGAAATAAAATAAAAAATAAATTCAGTAATTAAAATCAAAATTTATATCACAAACATCAAATATTCTTTGTTTTTAATAGAAGGGTTAATTAGTTTTACCCTATCATTAAATGAAAGTGGTAAAAAAATCATGAAGTATATTTACTAAATTGGAAAACTAAAAAAGGCCTAGTTAGTATACAATAAAATAAAAAAAAAGAAACAATTTGGTTTACTAGTATTTTTCAAGTTTTGTGTTTAGTAAATGTACCCCTTGAGAGAAGAGTGTGTAGAGTTTGAAAATAAATACAAAAGGTTGGGGTACATTTTACTTAATTGAAATATTAAAAAGCCAAGTTACTACCCTAGTTTTTCAAAAAGACCTAGTTACCAAAATTGTCCAAATAAAAAGTCTACTTACCTAATTAGCACTAAGTTTTTTCGCGAATATAATTTATATTTTTTAAAATTAAATTTTTATTACAAATGATGTTACAACCTTAATTTAAACATACAATAGTTATAAATTCATTCAAGCAAACGCACTAATTTTGTCTATAAAAGTTGAAGTGTCCTTAGTAATGTGACAAATACGACTCGAATTTTGTACATGTTAAAAAACGTGACAAAAGTTTTGTGAGGAAATAATGACTATTAAAATAAGTAGATTAAATCAATTTATGCATATTATGTTATTAATATATGATAAAATAATCGACAAAATAAGTGTCACCCTACTATGAAGTATTAATTATCTCTAAAAATAAGTAATGATTTCCGTTGATTTGTCAAAAGGTTAAATTACTCATTATATTATTGATTATATATCCCATGAGGCTTTCATTATATTCTCGAAATCAAATAATTGACAATTAAAAAATTAAATTAAATATATTTAATTTTGTACAATATTTGTCATAAGTTAAATTCATTGGGTTGTGTCGATCGCGTGTATAATAAGAAGAGTGTGTGTTAATGTATGATATTTGATAAGCCTACAATTGGTCCCATACTAGATACAATCAACTTAGTTGGTAGGAAAAAAACGGAAAAGTACATAATTTTGTATTATAAAATCATAATTTGATATTGAAATGATATATATATATATATAGTTGAGTTCCCTTGTAAATAATTCTAACCATAGTAAAATGAAAATAAATTGTATTCGTTATATCGTTAAATAGTTGGCTGAAATTAGGCGATATTAAAGGGGGGAAAAATTGTGTGATTAGTGGAAGAAGTATTCACCA
Organism: Fagopyrum homotropicum; assembly: GCA_033239125.1. Classification (NCBI taxonomy): domain Eukaryota; kingdom Viridiplantae; phylum Streptophyta; class Magnoliopsida; order Caryophyllales; family Polygonaceae; genus Fagopyrum; species Fagopyrum homotropicum. The sequence goes on from BSWB01000003.1 coordinate 4,113,463, forward strand.
GACTTGTTTCATATATTCGGTGTTTACATATTCATATGGTAAGAATTGTTTACATATGAGTCAATATATATATATATATATATATATATATATATATATAGATAGGATCATGTAAGAACAGGAGTTACGGTAAGAAATAGGAACAAATGTGTGCCACACGATTAAAAAAAATCAACGTACATGATTCAATAGAATTTTAGCATAATAATCTGACGTTTTTATATTTGGATATAATTGGATAAGTAATATATGTTGTTACCATTTTAATATGAGAATATTTACTACCATAATTAATATACACGTTAAACGAATTACTATACACGACCGACGGCTTCGTCTTCACAATAAAACTTACTATAACATTTCGCCGATTTAATATACTTACTCGTGCATATATATTTATGTACCATTTGATAATAAAATTACTAGTGTATATATACTAATTTTTAAAGTTTTCAAAAATAATATTTACGTGATACAAATATTTTTGCAAGTTTTCAAACTTAATCGTGCAAGCTTTTAATATACGTGTTAGAAATACACTTGCTCGTGCATATATAGTTGTGTATGTTTTTATTAGTTATTACTTTATTATACGTGTTAGATTGAACATAGTAGTGCACGTTTAATATAACAGTGCACGCATATATAATAGTGCACGTTTAGTATAATAGTAGTGCGTGTATATAATGGGTGAATATAGTAGTGCACATTTAAGTGCAACACGTTTAATATAACCATGTATAAAGTTAACTAATATAAAAATAGTAGTGTAGTGGTGAATTTGTTCGTGCGTATAGTAGTGCATGAAACATAATATAGTGCACATATATTTTAGGTTACTAGTGTCGCAATGGTGAATTCGATGAAGTGATACAGATTATTATTCGTGTGCTTGTAAATTAAAGAAAACAACGTTTATTTCCATAAAGAAAATTATATATAGTATTTACCTTACGCAACGATCATGTAATAAAGTAGAATATAACGTTTCCTTATATAGACGTCAAATCAGAGCAATCCGTGCATTGATCCAACGATCATTAGTTGTTCTTATTTCTTACCGTAAAACACGTTCTTACTGGATCCTGACCCTATATATATATATATATATATATATATATATATATATATATATATATATAGAAGATCATATGAGAACACCCCTAACGTGTATACATGAGAACAAATTCGTAATTATTATTAGTTTTGTTACGAATGTGTCATATTGTTTAATGTATTATTCGTAGTTATTGTTGGTTGAGTGGATTACTCTTATTTATTGTGGTTATTCCTAATTATTATTAATTATTATATCTACACTAAATCTCAACCCTTAATACCCATCATCCGACGGTCTAAAATTGCTCTCATGTATACACGTTAGAGGTGTTCTCATGGGAACCACGCCCTATATATATATATATATATATATATATATATATATATATATATATATATATATATATATAGGGTCAGGATCCAGTAAGAACATGTTTTACGGTAAGAAATAAGAACAATTAAGGATCGTAGGATCAATGCACGGATGGATGAGATTTAACGTCTAAATAAGGTATTATTATATTCTTATTTATTACATAAGAGTGTATATGGTAATTAAAATATACAAAATTTCACAGGCATAGAAAATAAATATCTTGTCATCGGTCGGAGGCTAATTGCTACTTTCCATTGCCGGAATTCAAAACTAGTAATGCACGTTTATGTTATAACCCATAAAATAAAAGCACATATAAGTTATATTCTTATACACGTGGATCATGAAGTACGTACACTTGTTACCATGTACAATTGACGCCAATTTTGACAACATGCACGATTGGTGCCAATTTTGATAGCATGTTAGAGCATAACACGCATAGATTAGTTATATTATAATGAATGCACGAGTGGTGAGATGTTTAGTGTTGCTAGTATAAGTTAGTGTAATTGTGCTAGTATATATACATGTAAGCTACAATGTGTTATTAATGTATAATATGTTAAATCATGATAGTATCAAATATGCTATCAATATTGGCACGAAACATTTCACTACTCGTGCATCAAATAATAATGCTTAATACTTGAGTAGTTGAGTGTACACATGTATGATAATCAATGAGATCTGAGTTGAACAATAAGTCGTTGTCCTTATTAATTCTCTCAAATGAAATTTTTTTTATTGTTGAAATAATCATATATATATTAATTCGTGCATGTTATTACTAATAGTCGTGCTTGTTAGAAATTCTATTAGTGTATACATTGTCGTGCTTACATATTCTTTCTTGTATGGTATTATTGAATCATGCATGTATAATCCGTGAGCATAATCAATAGGTTAACCACGTCAAGTTAATATGGCAGTAATACATTTGAATTTAAAAGGTAACAATATATAATTATCCTCAAATACAAAGTATCTAATTAGTATACAAAAATAAAATTAAATCATGAACCTTGATTTTGTTTAATCATGTGGTTGATGTTTGTTCTTATTTCTTACCGTAAAACACGTTCTTACTTGATCCTATCCCTATATATATATATATATATATATATATATATATATATATATATATATATATATAAAAAAAAGATGTGAAATTAGTGGGAAAAAACTTACGGAGGGTATGATTCATTTCTAGACATTACATGTTTTAGAATAGAACATTTTATATTATCTTTATTACACTTAATTATATAGTTAACAAATTTTTAAAAAAAATTATTTTTGTATAATAATATTTAACCATTTATTTAATTAGAATATATTTTCACAAAAACTATAAACTAAAATATAGTAATGGTGAAGATGATGCAAAATTAATATATACTGAGATATATATATTGAGAAAGTGATTGAAGGTAACAAATTATTGAAGAAATTATGTAAAGCTTAAAAATAACTCTTGACATTAACTAGTAAATAATAATTTTTTTCCCCTAAAAAATATTAATTTTATGTATGATAGGAGAGTATCTTACAAAAAATTACAAAACCTAATACACCATCCGAAGAGTCTCTTATTCTTTTTTGATACAATTTATGACACAACCAATTTTATACGAGTTAATCCTTTCAAAAATTTGAAATATTTTTTATTCCCACTTTCATATTATTCTTGAAAAAAATCCAAATACAAAATTTTATAAAACAAATACTTAAAATAATCCGAATTTATATAATTTTTTTTTAAAAGTTTTTTTTTTTTTTGAAATATTACGTTTCCAGTTCGGTTTCACCTACGTCCGAATAGGATATATACAGTGACCCATTAAGGGGATACCCTCCCAATACCGATTTTTACATACATGTTAGTCAGGAGAACTTAGCACCCCAACCACTAAACCAACTTGGTTAAGGGTATTTTTTTTCGTTAAAGAAGACAATTAAAAGAACTTTAACCCTCCAACAAAAGAAATTTTCATATATAACTCGATCCACAACCTCATATAATAAGCTTCTCCATCTAGAAGAAAATATATATATTCGGGTAACCATCATTTATCATATGATGTTAACAATTCTTTAAGGAATTAAGATTGGAGGTTTGATGATTATGATTTTGTTTTGCTTCCCTATTCACATCATATCGGGGGACAACGTAACGATTAGTCTCTTGTGCGTACCAACTACTAACACATCCATCATAGCATATCAAGTGTCAACAATTAATTGCTCATAAACTTTAAGAGCTAGTCACATCTCTCAAAGTTAGGGCTGTGCAATACGGTCCGGACCGCACCAGTGGACCGTAAATTGATAAAAATTTGGACCGTAGACTGGATTGGGGTGCGGTTCGGTTCTGGGTTGGACCGGTTTGTACCTAAATTGTGCAATTTTAAACATTTCGGACCGGATCGGACCAATTTGTACCTTAATGGTGCAATTTTGGTGAGGTTTTCCAGTCCAAAACCAGACCAGATCGAACCAAAATGGACCGGACCGGACCGGAAATCCGTAGTTTACGGTTCAACCCAGGTTACGGTTTTATACGGTCCAAAAACCGGACCGGACCGTAACCCGAATTTCAAAAAACCCATGGACCGTAGACCGATCCGTAACCGGTCCGGTAAAATTTTGCACAGTCCTACTCAAAGTTACTCATAAAGTGGAAAGGGTAGAAGCTAGTCTACCTTCATTTTATGCTCCAATTTATACTTGGATATCAAGTATTATTACTAGGGTTTCGTTGATTACTATAGTGTATCATTTGCTTTATATTTGAATCTATAGATTTTTTTATATTTATTTCGAAGTAAATGAATGTAATATTAAGTAAACTATTATAAATCTGTATAGTTTCTTTTCTATTTGTTGAATTATTGCACTTTTTTATATTATGGGCAAATATAATATAAATTGTATAAGTTACATATATATATATATATATATATATATATTGTTTAATTATAAACTAACTAGCTATGTGATAAAGTAGTATAATTTTGGTATAATGCATAATATATAATTGGTTATGATTAAAAAATAATGTAAGTGACAAATATTTATGAAAAATAGATAGATCAACTTTAGTCATAAATTAAACACAAATAGTGTTGAGATAAAGGGAAAATCACACATTGACAATACGTTAGGGTGTGAATCTAACATATAAGCTCTAGGGTTACTTCTTATATTGCCAATTGGTTTTAGGATGGAACCCCGAAAGACTTGTATGTGTGGTTCATGAAAAAGTTCAGGTATCAGAGCAGGTTCAATCTGGGTCTAACACTGATCAGGTGGTTAACACTTGAGAAGTAGTGTTGAGATGTGCGTAAACCTAACATATAAGTCATAGTATATACCGAACACACTTTTTAGACAAAGTAGATCCTTTGTCCTCGTATAAAGACTAACCAAAAATGTCATTTGTTATCAATACAACGAGTGTTGGGAGACATTGCTCGGAAGACGTTTTCATCTAGTGTAGGCATGCCATTTTGGTTCTATGGAGGACGGTGCATGTCATTGCCAAGACCAGGTGCACCGATGTCACCGGTCCCCAAACATCAAGTTAGGAAGGCGGAATTTGGGGGTGGGTGTGATTCAAAGAGCTTCTCGAAATCAAACCGATAATACAAGAAAAAACCTAACACCATATTATAAGACGTATATAACCTAGACATATACCCGAGTTATAAAATAGTCATTATACAAATAACATATACTAACACTATTAACATAACCCATAAAAAGTAACACCATTGTATTATAAATTATTAAAAAGAAAAAAGTGTACATCATTGATCATAAAACTCTCTATAAGTATCTTCGCTCGACACTCAAACAAAGTAACTAGCTATAGCTATGAAGTTATCCACTCTTATTATACTTACGGCTATTCTTTGGAGCCTAATACTATCCACACACAATAACACCGTTGCTCAAGCTCCGGCCACCGGAAAATTCAATGGCAATCGGAGGCTTCGTCCTCAGCCACCGGAAAACCATGATAGAAGGAAAAGAACGTGGAAGAAACCCGCCGGAGACACCAACGACTACGATTACGATTACTACACCAATGATTTTTACCGGCACCATGAAGATATTCCAAGTCCTGGGGTTGGGCATTAACATATAATGCAAATGTACGTAATTTTATATATGTATTTTTTATATATATGTATACATGTACACTTCGTAACACTTAATGTACGTGCGTTATTCACGGGTATATGACAAGGCTTGCATGTATTTTTGTACGTTTAATATTTTATACGTGTATATATACTATTATATATATACGTACGTACACAAGTCAAAGTCATGGTCTCACGTATATGAGACTATTTATTATCGACCTGCATGTGTAACCCTAAAATACATATTTAAGGAATAAGTGTTTAGGTTTCGTTCTTTTTTTTAATCTCTCTTCGCTAACTTTTAGGGCCGTTTGGTTTTAACTCCGAAATCGAAAACGGAATGGAAATGAATCTAGTTTATATGAATACCCTTATTCATGAAAGTTTTTGGAATAATTCCTTATGGTTTGAAGTAGTTCGAGTAGAGTTTGATTACTTTTAATACCATATAGGGTAACAGAATGTGAGAAATCTAGTGCATTTTGCCTTAAACCACAAGGAATAATTCCATACAATTTCATGAATAAGGATATAGATATGAACTAAATTCGTTTCCATTCCATTTCCGTTTCCGGAGTTGGAAACAAACGGGCCCTTATTCTTTGATTTCTCATATATAATTTAAAAAAATAAATTAATAGAGAAGATAAAAATTAAATTGAATTGTTGAGGGGAGACTACTTCAATTTTCTAAAATTTATTTTTTAGTGCTCGAGGGTTTCTCTTTTGAATTAACTAGGAAAATAAGACATCTTAAAATTATCTTTTGTAAACTAGACTTCTACATAAAAGAAAGAAAAAATAGGTATGAAAACTAAAAAATAGGGGCAATAATTTCTTTAATTGAAATGATGGTGATTAGATGTTTACTTTTAGTTTAAGTATCTTTTTTGCATGTTTACCTTTTATTTTTGGTTAATGTAGCTAGTTTGATGAAATTTTCAAGTACATGAATGTTTAATTTTTATTGGGTGACATTGTTTTCATTACCCAAATATGAATTGTAGTATTTTTCTCATTATTGGGTATATATTTATTGTTTTTTGTGGTATGTTTCTTATTGTTGAGTATGCTTAAAGTGATATTTTTGGGTATGTTTTATGGTTATCCAAACTGTGTTACAAGGATCAAATATCATTTGGTATTGATATTTGTATACAATATCGATTTATGTAAATTTTGGTTATGAGAAATTCAAATTGGGTATGCTCTTATACGTGTATTGGCTTTGTAGTATATTTCTTAGTATTAAGTATATTTAAAGTGATATCGTGAGTATGTTTTACGGTTACCCAAAATGTGTTATAATGATCAAATGTCAAGCGAATTTTTGGGTAATGACCAAATGTCATTTGATATTGATGTTTGTGTACAATATGAGTTTTGAAAATTTTGGGTATGACAAATTTAAATTGGGTATGGATTTTGTATTAAGTGATGTTTAAATTGGGTATAAATATGAAATATTATCCAATTTATGAATATTGTTTTATTTTGATATTTGATTTATTGGGTATGTTGTTTTCGAGTATGTTTATATACTTTAACAAATTTATTTTTGGGTACGATTGTGACATTATTTGGGTAAGCGGATTTTTTGGTAAGCGGATTTTTTCTGGGTAGAGGGATGTGTTTTTTTGGCCCCAAATTTCCTCCAAATGTCAATCAAAAGTGTCACAGTCAGCACTCACATCAGCCATCACTCATTAGTCATCACTTTTGTCAACTTTTTGTCATATTTATGAATTAGCCTAGTAAAATAGAAGCCCTATTTCTCAATTTGTAATTGATAGGACCCTAAATTTCAACTCTATAGTGTAAAAAGCCCTAAATGTCAATTCAGCCTGCATGGGCCTACTCCTTCCAGATATGGGCCTTGATTTTCTTTTCTTTTATGGGCCTATCTCCATGGTCCATTATTGAAACTTGGACATGGGCACCAAGAGAAGGCCCAAAAGTAAATTATCCTATTTACAATATGCATTTGAAAATCTTTTAATTTACGATATTCATCACAAAAACGAAGTCATAGACTAACTTTTACGTTATCACAAAAAACCCGTTACCCAAACATACCAAAGGAGAGACCCCGACAAATCAATGCAAACGTGTTTACCACCCACCCAAATACTAACACATCCGTCAGCCTCAACGTAGAGATTCCTTCACGCGAATCATTCAAGAAAGGTCACATGTGCCTCCTTCTTAGCCAAAACCTCTGCTCTCATAAACACGTTACTTAAAACAACACGAACCATATCCTGCCTATATTTGAAGTCAGAGAGTTATTTACAATGAGCCGCATGCTATCCAAAAGCAATCAACACCCTTCGACAATTGGACATATGATTGCATCAACGGGAAACAAAAAAAAAATCATAAGGCGACACTTAAGGATCGCGTGATATTCAACATGAGACATACATTGTCCAAGTCCATCAATGAGTATGGAAAGAAGGAAGTCTTGGCTGTGTGCAGACTACAAACACTTAAAACTCACTTTTCGTCTAACGGTCAAATCAAAAGTCGCTTCTATCGCCTGCACTGTCTTACCGAGAAGAGCACTCGCCAAAACATGTTGGGTTTTAGGGGGGACGATGTTGTTGATAGTAATACCAGAAAGATTGAAAATAGGAATAAAAGTTTGAAGTTTGACTAACACTCCAAAAAACTCGAAGCCTATATCAACTAATCCATTGCCCCATAATATATTGTCTTGAATGGTCCAAGATTGGGCCTTGGAGGCCACAAAAGAAAAAAGAAGAAGTCTTTATGGTTGAGTATAAACCAAGACCCCAAGCCGAATAGGCAAAGAAGCAAGTCTCTACTAAAGATCTAAAAAAGTACCCCACAAACCACAATATCCTCGACCGATCCACGTAGTCCAAAATCAAAATAACTTGATGCACACTTTACGTGTTCCGGTAGACAAGTCTTCAAGCTAAAATTCATCTTAGCAACACCCATACAAAGACCGAAGCAAAAAAAATCACTCTACAGATCCCTCAACTATATAAAAAGGTGCATCAACTCAAGCGCTTTAACAATCTCTTCATGACTAACTCTCCAACAAATCCGACGATTTTAATGTATGAAATTTCGAGTCATTATAAAAATACATGAATTAGTTTTATTTGGTAAAAATAAAATGTGGAACAAATACATAAATACGTATACGGTTGATTCATATTCGGTGTGTTGCGATTTTTTGTAAACGTACTTTAACCTATTTTAAGTTTTTTTTTGTTACAAGAGGTGAAACTCTTCGAATGTTAACCAAGAAGTAATCATACATAAGAAGTAATCATACGTACACAATCGAATTGTATTTGAGAACTTACGTACACTATTATAGTCGTATTATATTCTTATTGAATACGTTTGTTACGTATCACTTGAATTTATTACAATACACTTTTAAAACTATATATATTGAAACACACATAGAGCAATAGATCATAGACCAATTACTTAGTGATCGGCACACTGCGTAGACCATAGTTTCGACCGTGATACCCGGGCCGAACCCGAAAAGGACTTAATAGAGCAATAGATCATAGGCCATTTACTTAGCGATTGGCACACTACGTAAAACCACAGTTTCAACGGTAATACCCGGTCCAAACCCGAAAAGGACACCCCAATCTAGCCCTTCACCGGTTGTTGCATGGCCATTTTCGATGGATTTCTTCCTCATCTCGTCTAGTATGAACAAAACGGATGCACTTGACATGTTTCCGTAATCATTCAACACTTTTCTTGTTGCCTTAAGCTTCTCCTCTTTCAGCTTGAGTTTGGACTCAACACTATCTAGGATTGCCGGGCCACCTAAAAGAAGATTAAAATTTATTGTCGAGTTCCAATGATCGGTAAATAAAAGGTAAAAAGACAAAAGAAGTTGTCGAGTTTATGATCATCTTATATATACATAGGTACAGGGATGGACAAAAAACAAACGAGAGTAAATAAGTGAAAAAATTGATGTGGCATAAAGCTTATTGACATTAGGGATGAAAATGAGTTGAGTGATGGATAGATGTATCATTTCCATCATTCGTCCTCGTAACCTAAAATCTCCACTAATATGTCACCCGATCCGTCGTCGGGTGGACGGGTGAATTGAGTGTTTTTAGTAAAATTTAATCTATTTTAAGGCAATATTCAACTAAAATTTTAAAAAAATAAAAATTTTACAAGATAAAATTAAATATACAATTCAATGAAGTTTAAACCTTAACTCCTTACATTATTGAAAGGATTGAAACGAAAATATAAATCTGAAATATTATATATAGTTCCAAAACATAAACAAAAATATAAAATGAAGTGAAAGTAAAAAAAATCAAAATCATTAAACCAAATAACATTACACAAAGTTGCCTTTAATTTTCATAAGAATTTCAAGGTTGACACGCACTATTTGACTCGTATTCTTTAGTAAAATGAGAATTTTTTATTAAAAAAATAACAAGATTTTTTTTACATTTATAAACTTAATAATTTGTACGCAACACAAATTTACCCTTCAATAAGGTTATATAGGAAAATACGATAGCAAAAATTAGGAAGTTTAGAGTTCATAAAATTTTAATGTGAATTTATATTATTTAAGTATAAAAATATTTATATCAAAAAAACTTTGACAATGAAATCTTATATTATTAAAATATAATAAATATTTCTATCAAAATGGGTGACAAAGTACATGTGGTAGGTACGGGTGGTGGGTCTTGAACTGTTCACCCTTATCAGATCAACCCCATCACCCGTTACACCCGTTACACCCGTCTTTCAAGTTTTACATGTAAGTTAATGAGTATTCACCTAATTAAATACGGATGAGATTTTTGTTGGAGATAATAAGGTCCCACATCTAAAAATCGGGACACTTCAAACCTAGTATATAAGGTCGGTGGACTACTCTTTCTATTGCCAATTGGTTTTAGGATGGAACCTCATCGGGTTTATGTGCTGGGTTTGGACTTAATGCACATGTGCGCTCGTATACACACGACCCCCACTCTACCGGTCCGTCTGTATCATACTTTGACATGGTATCAGAGCGGTTAGCCTCAATTCGGCCCGCGATCCTAACCTGTGGACAAGTGCAACTCGGTCTATATCCTTTAGTTGCACTTGTGGGGGCGTGTTGAAGATAATAAGGTCTCACTAGTATATAAGGTAGGTGAACTACTCCTTCTATTGCCAATTGGTTTTAGGATGGAACCTCATCGGGTTTATGTGCTGGGCTTGGGCCTAATGTACATGTGCGCTCGTATGCACACGACCCCCACTCTACCGGTCCGTCTGTAATACAGACTTTGACATGGTATCTGCAACTCGGTCTATATCCTCTAGTTGCACTTGAGGGGGCGTGTTGGAGATAATAAGGTCCCATCGAAAGATGGGATACTCCGAGCCTAGTATATAAGGTCGGTGGACTACTTTCTCCTATTGCCCTCACCGACCCCTGCTTTACTGGCCCGTCTGTATCGGACTTTGACAATTCTCCTCTCTAAATAGATCATAAGTAATATAAATTTGATACTTACCAGGATGTGCAATCCAGAAAATAGAGTTCCAATCATTAATGTTAAGAGGGGAGAAAGCCTCTACAAGACAAGACTCCAAGTTGTTGGAGATGAGTTTGGGAATATCTTCACGTAGTTTAAGAAAGAGTCCGGCTTCACGTATATGACCCTTAATAGCACCATCGGAGTTAGGCAAGATCGTTTGGGCGGTCCAAAACAACGTGAAAATTGGTCTCTCGATTGATAGGTTTGGGTTAGCACCGACTATGACAGCTCCGGCTCCGTCACCAAACAATACTTGCCCCACAATAGTGTCTATGTGGGTCAGTGATGGCCCTCGGAAACCAATGGTACTTAGCTCCGAGCTAACCACAAGGACTCGAGCACCCTTATTGTTTTCGGCTAGGTCCTTCGCGAGTCGAAGGACAGTACCACCGGCATGACAACCTGCGAGATCAATTTTGTTAATAAGTACAACTAATTCTTTATATGGATCATAATAGTACGAGTTAAGCTACTTGAACTCGATTCGACAAAACCTCATATCAAACTCGTTCAAATAACAAAATAAGACGAGAATCACCACATGTGAAGCTTGAATCCAATATAAGCTTGTAATGAGTAGAGTAGTTCGTTTATGAATCTCTTTTACGAAAATACCCCTAATCATATCAAACTCGTTCAAATAACAAAACGTGATTGAGTTATGAGATTAATACCAACCTCGATTGTAAATAGGCAGATCATGAATTTACTAAAGTTCGACTCGTATAACAACCACATGTGTGCATGTTAATGTACGTATAAGTAGTACGTACCTTGCTGATACATCATAATTCGGTTAACCGAAGGACGTAACCCTAGAAGCTTGGCAAGATGATAGTCGGCACCGGGCATGTCAACACTCGAGTACGTACACATGACAAGGTGGGTGATACTCGATACATCTTGACCCCACTCATTGATGGCCTTTTGAGCCGCCTCTTGGCCAAGCTTCGACACCCCAGCAATGGCAAGATCTTGTCGTGCATCGAGTGATGGAGTCGTATCATCACATATATTAGGGTTTTCCTTGACCATATCTTCGGTCAAATACAGATAGCGTTTCTCAATCATTGATTTTTCACCTATTACAAGTATACCAAAATTAATATAACCTCAAATTTCAATACCCGAAACATAATATCCAAATTATTATACTTCAAATTTACTAGCAAAACCTAGTATCCGAATCATTATACTTAGAATTCCGGTTAAAAGTTCATCCTATACACAGCTTATTGTTTCCTTCTTATTTGGATGCATGATTCAAACTTTCCAATAACCATTTTATTGTATAAATTAACGTTAATTTACTAAATAATTAATTAAATTTACCATAATATAACCTTAAAAACTATTTTATCATATAAATAAACACAAAATCTCTAAAATTCATCGGACATCCTGCCCTGCCAAAAAAAAATGCATGGACTTGTATGTACGTATGTATGTATGTATGGTAGTGCGAGATAGATTATAAGTTGCAGAAGCATGAAATAAAAGAATATATACAAATGCGTTTGAATTTGGCCTTGAGCAGGGAGGGCATCTGCTGGCTGTTGGTGACACGAAAGTACACATCGGGAAAGTCTTGCTGGTGGATGCAGTTGGGAGGGTTGGCGGTGGCAATGGCGAGGATGGCGGCGGTGGAGGCGGAGGAGGCTCTTCTATCACCGGTTGCTTCCATTGTGACCGAAGTGAAAAGTTGTTTTAATGGGTAGCTTGATGAAGTAGATTATGAATCGCTCGAACATGGTGGTTTATATAGAAAATGATTGCTGACTATTCGATCAATGATATCCGGGTTGAGTTCGGTTTACCCGTATGGCATGTCGGGTCGGGTCGGCCCATATATATATATATAGAGAGAGGTTTATGTTCAGTGCGGTTCACTTTTTCTGGTACGGTTGTGCGGCTGCGTGTGTGGTTGACACGTGTCTAAAAAAAGAATTTTTTTTTTCTCAGAAACGATTGAAATTTTTTTTTTCAAAACGAATGAAAATTTTTTTAACTACCATGTTATAAATTTTACACTATTCTCTTATAAACTTTGAACTATTCTCGTATAATTCATGAACTATTACTTTTTAATATATTATATCAAATTATTTATAAATTAATCGTTTATATGTTATGAACTATTTAATTATAATTCATGAACTATCCTTTTTTGAACCATCATTTTTATTCGTTTTTGGAAAAAAAAAATAAAAAAATTCTGAACAACCTTATCGTGTAATCACGAGAACAATCTTAGACCGTCGGATGGTGATTATTAAGGGTCGAGATTTATGATAAATATCATAATTATTAGATGAATAATATTCTGAAACTAATAATAACTACGAATAATTCATTCAACCACAATAACTATGAATAATACATTAAACGATATGAAACATTCTCATGATTACATTGCATGATTAAAGTAAATGGATGGCTATGATCCGAATAATGAAGGCAATTTAATGCTATTATTAAGGTTTCATTTCGTGCATGTACCAAAATTAAATGATTGTATTCATTGTTCATCTGTAATAATGCAACTCAATTACCAGCTTTACAACATGGACATTCAAGATAGGGTGAAATCGGCTTATGTGCTCTTGATGTACACATGAGCACCATCAAAACTCATTAATTTATTAGGCCGGTTATTTTCCACAACAAGATTAATTAGGAAATATAAGAAGATTATGATGATATTATCTCTTCTTTCTTCTAACTTGTAGATTACTGACGAGGATATTTTCTTAGGTCGTTTGTATCCTATTAAAGTAATTTCCGAACTTAATACTAAAGCAAATATAGTGATTAAGTAAGGGTCGAACCCAAGAGAGATAGAGAGTAAATAAAGCACAAATACGATTCAACTATCAATTATATGTAACCAAGGGGGGTTTGTGATTGTTAAAGTGACAAATAGGCAAAGCAAACAAGAAGTTGATTTCAATGATTTTAAGGAAACGTTGCACTTGATAATTATCCGCTTCAACATAAAATATGGTTGATCAATGTTTTCATGAAGTTTATTCCGAAGTTTGTTCTCATCTCGATCGTATTTAAATACCGGTTCAACCAGCCTCGATATTACTTATTGTTAATCCTAACTCGTAAACCTACAAAATCAGATTTTAACAATAACATTCAAATAAAGATAAAGAGACACATGAATTAGAAACAACCCGTTACTAAAATCATGTGGTTATATTCCACTCACAAATTACACTTGCAACCCGCTTATGTAAACGTGTTTGCTACTAGAAAGATGACCTGAACCCGGAACCATAATTCCTAGCACATTGGATAAGACCCAAGTACCTAGATGACCAAACTAGATAAAGGGTGAGATACCATCAAGAAGTTAAGCACAAGAACATAACACAAATCATTATGGAATAACAACTTCAATTATAAAACTTACAACCAGATCTATGTAGAGAGCTTCCAATGTCAAGCACAACTAAAGGTGCTTAGCCCTCCATAGAGAACAAAACAAAACAAAGAAAAAAGGAGAGTTTTAGACGTGATGAGGTGAAAATGAGATACTTCTAACAATTAGTATAGGGCTCTATTTATACTAGAAATGACAGTAAACGGGAGTAAATAGGTTGTGTAAACAACCACCTTAATGGCTATAAAGGTGGGTTAAACAGCCGTAGTCATGTCGTCTATTACTAAACCGCGGGCGCGGGCAAGAGGGTTGCAGTGGCGGTTTAGTGCAAAACGCTCCATATTCAACTGAGCAGCGGGGGCGGCATGACAAGGCCGCGGGGACGGGGTCTTTAATGCTTTGGAACGTCTGATGTTGATCTTCTTGACGTTTCTGGTGTCAAACCGCGGGGGCGGCCCAGTTTCACTGTGGGGGTGGTGACACAGTCACTTGGGCTTCCTCTGGTCTGCTGGCAAGGGCACGAGAGCGCTGATATATGTCTTCAGGAGCTACGTTTTGCCGTCAGGGCAAGGCGTTATCCCAACAGGGTTCTTCACCTTCTAACGTTGTAGGAGGCGGGCAAAGACCTCAATACTAGTCTCAACAGCAGTAGAGAGCTCCCGGTTTTACCGCTCCACAAGATTCCGCTCAAGGACAGGGTAGAGGACGAGGTGGTGGTACTTTTGACGCCAAAGGTGCCTCAACTAGAGCTTACAAGCTGCAGAATGCAGTGGAGCTGACAACTCTAGCGACCGCATATACCATTCATATTAATGGTTTTTCTGTCAGAGTTATTTTCGGTACCGATGCTACGCGTTATTTTATATCTGATGCATGTGTATATAGATTGACCTTAGTTACCGTAGAGGGGATATCTTTCTGTATAAGTTACCCAATGGAGGTAAGATTAGAGGAACACAAGAGGTTCGTGATTTCCCTATTAGATTGGGAGGTCGCGATTGGCCAACTGATGTCTTCGTCATGTACCTAGAATATGAAGAAGTCATTCTGAGCATGGGTTGAATGGATCGACATCAGGAAGTTTTGGACATCGGCAAGAGGACAATGACGGTGACCACGAAATCATGTCATGTAGAGATTTTCCGAGGATGGGATCTCGAAAATACCGTATAGTCATCAGCACAGTCCGAGCTGCAAGACTTATCGATCAGGGTTGTGAGGCTTTCTAGTGGTATGCCATGAAGGATAGTACAAGTACGACATTGGAGGAGATTCCGGTAGCGAGCAAGTTTACCGACGTGTTCGGAGAGGCATCTGGTTTACCTCCACAGAGGAGTGTAGACTTTGGAATTGATCTAGAGACCGGGACGAGACCGATCTTGACGGCTCCCTACCTCATGACGCCTATCTAGATGCTTGAGTTTAAGAATCAGCTCGAGGAATTACCTGAGAAGTGCTTCATCCGCCCTAGTGTATCTCCTTGGGACGCACTAATACTCTTCGTCGGGAAGAAAGACTGGTCGATGAGGCTATGCATTGACTACCGAGAGCTTAACAAGGTGACAATCAAGAATAAGTACCCATTGCCCCGTATCAGTGATCTGTTGGACCAACTACATAGAGCTTTAGTGTTTTCGTGGATCAATTTGAGATTTGGATATCACCGATTGAGGGTGAGAGAGAAGGACATATCCAAGACGACATTTCAAACTACATATGGCCACTACGAGTTTGTAGTGATGCCATTTGGGGTCACGATTGCGCCCGTTGTTTTCATGTAGTTGATGAACAATATATTCATCGACTTCCTAGATTAGTTTCAGGTTGTCTTCATCGATGATATTTTGGCATACTCTCGTAGCAGAGATGAGAACGCGGGATGGTTCACTTCGAGGTTTTGGCAGCAAGTGCATTCCAACCTAGGTACGAGTCTGCAGTTTACGACTACTTATCATCCTTAAACCGATGGTCAGTCTGAGCAGACCATCCAGACTCTATAGGATATGTTGAGAGCATGTGTGCTAGACTGGGGACAAGTGTTGCCAAATCACCTTCCCTTAGTAGAGTTTTCGTATAACAACAGTTGACACGCATCGATCAGGATGGCTCCTTACGAGGCTTTATACGGACAAAGATGTCGTACACCACTATGTTGGGACGAGCCGAGTAGTGCTAGAGGTGTAACACTTGAGAAGATACAGAACGATATGGCTCGAGTAGCGTTGATCTGAGATAGGATGCTGGCAGCGCATAGTCGCCAGAAGTCCTACACAGATAAGAGGTGAAGATCTCGGAGTTCAGAGTCGGAGCTCAAGTATGGCTGAGAGTATCCCTGAGACAAGGTGTTAGACGTTTCGGCGTCAAGGGGAATGAAGTTGATTTTTGGATACGTCAGACCTTTTGAGATTCTTGAGCGAGTTGGAGAGGAAGCATACAGACTTGCCCTGCCACCAAGACTAGACGGAGTCCACACAATCTTCCATGTGTCCCAGTTACGTGAGTACGTACCAGATCTGAGACACATCGTCAACCATGAGGATTTAGTGGTCGAGTGATAGCATGAATTATAGTCTATATTTTAGGGTTTGTTTGGACGTTTTATCTTTCATAATCTGCATGTTTGTATGTATATTATGTGATTATATTACCATTTCATCTACCTTTGCAAGAATCGAGGTCTACACCTAGTTTTGTTGTAATCGTAGGTAAAATGGCGCGTTTTGCATCAAAAAGGAGCTATGGAGTCATTGGAGCTACATTGAGGAACATAAGGAACCATCCAGGAAGCATAGCCATGGATTAAAGATTCACTTTGGACCAGTTTTGAGAGATTTCACATTCAGTTATGACTCACCTCGGTTGGCCACAGATTCATCTCGACCGAGGTGATCCAGAGATGCCGACTCGACCGAGGCGAATACCTAGGACGCGGCGACAATATTTTATTCTTGGCTGAGATCTTTTATATTTGGAAAGTGATCTTATATTTTTGGGCTTGGCTCTTGGAAGGAAGAAGATATTATAGATCTTATATTTTACCTATTTTTATGGAAAGAGATCTTTCTAAGATATATTATCTTTGGAGGGTTATTTTCCTATAAAAAGGGTTGGATTTCCACAAATCCAACATCTTGCTTACGAAGAGATCTCCCATACAGCCCGCTTACACCGAAAGTCACGCAGCAGCTATACTCCAGTTGGGAGATTTGAAGAACCTTTTTGAAGGTTGAAGGAAGATTGAAGATTGTAGCTTTTATAGCTTTTGGAAGGTTTTCTTGTAAGATTACCTTAGATTCTCTTCCTTGTTGTCTTGCTTGTTGGATTTTATATCCAAGGAACGCTTTGTTGTGATATTTGATTCAGTTATTGAAGTGTTTTCATTAAATTCTTCTTGTTCAAATATTCACCTTCTTCCCATATATTTGATTATTGCTTTCATGATGATGAGTGGCTAATTTCCTTGTGTGATTCTAGGGTGATTGGCTGAAGGTTGTGGGAAAAACAATGATAGAATAATCTTAGATTCCAATAGGACCCTGAAAGTTCGAGTCTTTAACCTTAACCCCAAACATCTCGTTCAGTCGATGAACATCTCGGCCGGGGTGAAATTTGGCTGACCGAGGTGACTTATCTGATCCGAAACTGAGAGTTAAGTGTTAGAGTTTGCCAAATCCTATCCTTATTACACCTTTTCTGGTCCAATGCAAGCCTAGGATGAGACTTACCCGGTAATTCCTTAGTTTGTGTATCAACGATCATAAGTGTAGGTAATAAAGGTTTATCCTTTATTGGGGTTTGAGTGTGCTTCCATCCCACCTTTGTGAATTAGCCTGAGACTTACCCGGTAAAGGTTGATTCTATTCCCTTAGATGGTGTGTTAGTTCGAGGTTATAATTCTTTATCTTAATTCCTTGAGATTTACCCGGTAATAGGAGTTACGGTTTAGGATTAGTGAGTAGTGAGACTTACCCGGTGATCTATTCCACTTTAGTAACACCTTCCCTATGCAAAAACCTCAGCTTTGTCCGCTTATCTTTAGATCTTGAGTTGGAACCACAACTAGATGCTTTAATCCCTAGAATTGCATGTTTGCTTTATTGACTTCTTATTCATCTTTGATTGTGTTAATTGCTTTTGTGGTTAGTAGTTGCATAAGCATACCATAACTGGACTTTGTTTCACTGAGTCCCTGTGATCGACCCCTGTAATTCCTTGCTTTTTACTACGATTGACCCATACACTGCGGGTTCGCATCCTTGTTTTAAGCTTAAGTCCAGGGTTATAAATTTAAAGCTTGCTGATAGCATGAATTATAGTCTATATTTTGGGGTTTGTTTGGACGTTTTATCTTTCATAATCTGCATGTTTGCATATACATTATGTGATTTTACTACCATTTCATCTACCTTTGCGAGAATCGAGGTCTACACCTAGTTTCGTTGTAATTGCAGGTAATATGGTATGTTTTGCATCAAAAAGGAGTCATGAGTCATTTGGAGCTACATCCAGGAAGCACAGCCATGAATTAAAGATTTACTTTGGACCAGTTTTGAGAGATTTCACATCCAGTTGAGATTCACCTCGGTTGACTACAGATTTACCTCGACCGAGGTGATCCAGAGACGCCGACTCGACCGAGGCGAACACCTAGGACGCGGCGAGAATATTTTATTCTTGGCTGAGATCTTTTATCTTTGGAAGGTGATCTTATATTTTTGGGCTTGGCTCCTGGAAGGAAGAAGATCTTATATTTTACCTATATTTATGGGAAAAGATCTTTCTAAGATATTTTATCTTTGGAGGGTATTTTTCCTATATAAAGGGTTGGATTTTCCATAATTCAATCATCTTCGGATCACCACATCACGCTATACCGTCGATCAGGGTTTACACACGCAGCAGCCGCAGCCTACTCCAATTTGGGAGTCTTCGAAGAACCTTTTTGAAGGTTGAAGGAAGATAGAAGTCCATAGCTTTTATAGCTTTTTGAAGGGTTTTGTAAGATTGTCTTCAATTCCCTCAATTGTTGTCTTGTCTTTTTGGATTGTTATCCAAGGAACGCTTTGTTGTGATATTTGATTCAGTTATTGAAGTCTTTTCATTAAATTCTTCTTTGTTCAAATATTCACCTTCTTCCCTTACAATTAATACTTTCATAATGATGATGAGTGGCTAATTCCCTTGTGTGATTCTAGGGTGATTGGCTGAAGGTTGTGGGAAAAACAATGATAGAATAATCTTAGATTCCAGTAGGATCCTGAAAGTTCGAGTCTTTAACCTTAACCCTAAGCATCTCGTTCAGTCGATGAACATTTCGGCCGAGGTGGAAACTGGCTGACCGAGGTGACTTATCTGATCCATAACTGAGAGTTAAGTGTTAGAGTTTGCCAAATCCTATTCTTATTACACCTTCCTGGTTCAATGCAAGCTTAGGATGAGACTTACCCGGTAATTCCTTAGTTTGTGTACCAACGATCATAAGTTTAGGTAATAAAGGTTTATCCTTTATTGGGGTTTGAGTGTGCTTCCATCCCATCTTTGTGAGTTAGCCTGAGACTTACCCGGTAAAGGTTGATTCTATTCCCTTAGATGATGTGTTAGTTTGAGGTTATAGTTCTTTATCTTAATTCCTTGAGACTTACCCGGTAATAGGAGTTACGGTTTGGGATTAGTGTGTAGTGAGACTTACCCGGTGATCTACTCCACTTTAGAAACACCTTCCCCACGCAAAAATCTCAGCTTTGTCCGCTTATCTACAGATCTTGAGTTGGAACCACAACTAGATGCCTTAATCCCTAGAATTGCATGTTTGCTTTATTTGACATCTTATTCATCTTTGATTGTGTTAAATCGCTCTTGTGGTTAGTATTAACATTAGCATACCGTATTGACTCTGTTTCACCGAGTCCCTGTGATCGACCCCTGGAATTTTCTTGCTTTTACTACGATTGACCCGTACACTGCGGGTTCGCATCCTTGTTTTAAGCTTAAGTCTAGGGTTATAAATTTAAAGCTTGCACACACCGTTTGGAGCGAACAAGTTTTTGGCGCCGTTGCCGGGGACTTGGTCTAGACCGAGCCGGTTGCGGTTTGCTTTCGGGGCGTTTGCCCCTGTTGCTACTAACTACTCTTTCTATGAGTTTTGTAGTTTTCAGGATTTCCGATGACTACATTTGATCCAGCCTGGATAGCAAGGCAAAGTGCTAGGGCGGACCATTATGAATACTTGGAGGAGAAGTACTCCTTCTATTGGTTCAGCAATGAATGGGAAAGAGAAGAGACCATTCAGCGTGAACTTGCGATATGGGATGAGAAGAATGTCCCTAAAAACATTTATGAGCAACCTTTTGAAGACTCTCTCGAATCAAGATTGGAGAAGTTGATGAAGAAGGTGGAGGAGCTCAAGGAAAGCACCCTATCCTATGCTAAGCCGAAAGAGGAGCATAAGGAAGTGTTGCACGTTCCAAGCACTCCTTTGGTCGAACCGGAAGTTTCTCCTGAAGCTTTTGTGGAAGCGGAGGATATGGAAGATCTCGATCCAACTGCCAAGACCTCGGCCGAGGTGGAGGAGATCTCGACCGAGATGGAAGAAGAATTTGTAGAACTGCAAGATGCGGCGAACCTTGGCCAAATTACTGAGACTGTGGTCAAGGTGGAAGAAAGGCCAACTGAGTTGGGAGAGATTTCGTGTGTGGACTATCAACCCAACATGAAACTTGTCTCAAACTTTGGAGAACTTTACAAGGTAATTTCTCTTACTTCGTTTGAATTTCCTACTAAAGTTCTAAATTTCTTCAGGGAAGCACCGAAGAGTTGGAGGTCTCTTCCGAAAGAACCTCCCAAGATCAAGATGAAGTCTTCCTTGAAATTGTTGGAAGAGGAAGCTCCTCGGATCATGAGGAGTGGAGTTGGCAAGCACTACACCGTTAAGGCGATGAAGTGTCTCTTGTTCAAGTATGGGGTCCCTCGCATGCTCAGGACCCTGTACCATCCCCAAGCTATAGATGGGGAAGCTGCTATAATTCTCGAGAAACTGTTTTCTCGATCAAGGAAAGGATGGGACACGAGGAATGTCCCATTGAAGTGTAGGAAGTCTAGACGAATTCCGGTGAGAATCAAACCGTACAAGCTTGTACGTGGGAGATCTTACCATTTGCCGGTGAAGTTAGGAACCGGAACTTTCTTGGAAGATTTTTACGGATGTGATGAGCACTCCACGACATTCGAAGTGCATTGAGTAATCCCATGCCGTATGGTCCAGCTAGCGACCTTAAACTAAGCGCTTCTTGGGAGGCAACCCAAGGTATTGCTTTCTTCTCCCTTTTCTAGTTTAGTTTAGATAGTTGCTTTGTTTTTGTTTTCCTCTAGACAACAACCAGGTATTCCAAAAGGAAGGATCACAGTTCAGGAGCTACACTAGAAGAACAAAATTTCGAGAAGTTGAGGAAACGAGCTTTACTGAGATACATCTCGGGTACTGTCAGAACACCTCGACCGAGATGTGCTTCGCTAACCGAGATGGTCATTTCTGGGAGCTGTTTCTTACTCCTTCATGCAGTTTAGCTATGTTCGGTGAGTATCCTGTCCTTAGGCTTATTTTGACCCACTGGGACAGTATGTCCCAAGTATGGGGTATGCGGATATGTTATTTGACTATGGATGATTGTATGCTACTTTGATGGATATTTATGATCTTATTATGCTTCACTTTCGCTTCTATATGTTTATCTGAGATTACATACATGCATACAGGTTATTTGATTGAGAAAAACGTCGAAACTGAAAAAAATGGTTTTTAAAAAAAAAAAAAAAAAAATTTTTTGACCTCGACCGAGTCAGTTCTGGCCAAACGAGGTGCTTCACCTCGGTTGAACCAAGAACACCTCGACCGAGGTGGGTTAACTGAGAATTTTCGAAATGATTTTTGTACTACCTATCTGGATATGACCTCAGTGAAGATTTTGTTTACCTACTGGTTTTAAATTCTTTATGTGTTTGAAAGGTTTTATAATATGTTTAAGTTGCTAAATGCTTTGTTTGAAATTATTGGCATGTTTAATACTTTGTTTCTATCCAAATTATGTTGGATTTGAAGGTTGACACCGCAGGATAAGTTCTCTCACTCTCTTCTTGGAAAGATCAAGGCAATTCACTCTTTTCTTCTTCTTCTTCTTGATCATGCTTAACCCCTCGTATACATTTTGCCTCCCTTTACCTATCCGGGAATTAGGAAGCAAGCAAGTGGTGAAAGCAAGTTAAAGTTGAGAAGTGGGCTGGAAGTGAAAGTCTTAGAAAGCAATTATAGGTTTGGGGAAGTCAATCATGAAGATGAGTAACTCGGCACCATTCACATAGCCGGGTGTTTGTGTCTTGCCAAAGTCGGATTGAGCGATATTCCTAACGGGTCATGGTATGTGCATCAAGGGTTTGATGCATCTCAAGAAATTGATGATTGCAGATTTCCTAGGCTTCGGTTATTGTGCACCTCTATCCATGCATCCCAAAAAGTAAAGTAAAAGAAAAAGTGTGAAATAAGCAAAGCTTATTGGTGGAAGATGTTGCAAGTCAAAGTGAAAGTGAAGTTCATCCTATTCCCGGATTCTAGCACCACATTACCTTACATACATCCCTACCCTACACGTTTCTTAACCTTTTCTTTTGGGAAGCCCTTGAGACCTTGAGCTTGTTGATTGACTTAGCGGTTTAAACTGGATTATACATGATTAATTTTGATAATTATAATTTATTATGCATTCTATGATTTTATGCAAAGATGAACAACTTTCCTATATTTATAAAATGTTTTGAGCATATTGAGTTTTTAAATTCCAGGAAGTATTCTCTTAGAGTGATCTATGATAGTTGCACACCATAAAATGTTTTTGAAAGGCTTTTTCATTGATTTTCTTGACTTATAATCCATTCTATCTTGTTTTCTATATGAGGAACTTGCTTGGGGACAAGCAAGGGCTAAGTATGGGGTATTTTGATAGCATGAATTATAGTCTATATTTTGGGGTTTGTTTGGACGTTTTATCTTTCATAATCTGCATGTTTGCATATACATTATGTGATTTTACTACCATTTCATCTACCTTTGCGAGAATCGAGGTCTACACCTAGTTTCGTTGTAATTGCAGGTAATATGGTACGTTTTGCATCAAAAAGGAGTCATGAGTCATTTGGAGCTACATCCAGGAAGCACAGCCATGAATTAAAGATTTACTTTGGACCAGTTTTGAGAGATTTCACATCCAGTTGAGATTCACCTCGGTTGACTACAGATTTACCTCGACCGAGGTGATCCAGAGACGCCGACTCGACCGAGGCGAACACCTAGGACGCGGCGAGAATATTTTATTCTTGGCTGAGATCTTTTATCTTTGGAAGGTGATCTTATATTTTTGGGCTTGGCTCCTGGAAGGAAGAAGATCTTATATTTTACCTATATTTATGGGAAAAGATCTTTCTAAGATATTTTATCTTTGGAGGGTATTTTTCCTATATAAAGGGTTGGATTTTCCATAATTCAATCATCTTCGGATCACCACATCACGCTATACCGTCGATCAGGGTTTACACACGCAGCAGCCGCAGCCTACTCCAATTTGGGAGTCTTCGAAGAACCTTTTTGAAGGTTGAAGGAAGATAGAAGTCCATAGCTTTTATACCTTTTTGAAGGGTTTTGTAAGATTGTCTTCAATTCCCTCAATTGTTGTCTTGTCTTTTTGGATTGTTATCCAAGGAACGCTTTGTTGTGATATTTGATTCAGTTATTGAAGTCTTTTCATTAAATTCTTCTTTGTTCAAATATTCACCTTCTTCCCTTACAATTAATACTTTCATAATGATGATGAGTGGCTAATTCCCTTGTGTGATTCTAGGGTGATTGGCTGAAGGTTGTGGGAAAAACAATGATAGAATAATCTTAGATTCCAGTAGGATCCTGAAAGTTCGAGTCTTTAACCTTAACCCTAAGCATCTCGTTCAGTCGATGAACATTTCGGCCGAGGTGGAAACTGGCTGACCGAGGTGACTTATCTGATCCATAACTGAGAGTTAAGTGTTAGAGTTTGCCAAATCCTATTCTTATTACACCTTCCTGGTTCAATGCAAGCTTAGGATGAGACTTACCCGGTAATTCCTTAGTTTGTGTACCAACGATCATAAGTGTAGGTAATAAAGGTTTATCCTTTATTGGGGTTTGAGTGTGCTTCCATCCCATCTTTGTGAGTTAGCCTGAGACTTACCCGGTAAAGGTTGATTCTATTCCCTTAGATGATGTGTTAGTTTGAGGTTATAGTTCTTTATCTTAATTCCTTGAGACTTACCCGGTAATAGGAGTTACGGTTTGGGATTAGTGTGTAGTGAGACTTACCCGGTGATCTACTCCACTTTAGAAACACCTTCCCCACGCAAAAATCTCAGCTTTGTCCGCTTATCTACAGATCTTGAGTTGGAACCACAACTAGATGCCTTAATCCCTAGAATTGCATGTTTGCTTTATTTGACATCTTATTCATCTTTGATTGTGTTAAATCGCTCTTGTGGTTAGTATTAACATTAGCATACCGTATTGACTCTGTTTCACCGAGTCCCTGTGATCGACCCCTGGAATTTTCTTGCTTTTACTACGATTGACCCGTACACTGCGGGTTCGCATCCTTGTTTTAAGCTTAAGTCTAGGGTTATAAATTTAAAGCTTGCACACACCGTTTGGAGCGAACAAGTTTTTGGCGCCGTTGCCGGGGACTTGGTCTAGACCGAGCCGGTTGCGGTTTGCTTTCGGGGCGTTTGCCCCTGTTGCTACTAACTACTCTTTCTATGAGTTTTGTAGTTTTCAGGATTTCCGATGACTACATTTGATCCAGCCTGGATAGCAAGGCAAAGTGCTAGGGCGGACCATTATGAATACTTGGAGGAGAAGTACTCCTTCTATTGGTTCAGCAATGAATGGGAAAGAGAAGAGACCATTCAGCGTGAACTTGCGATATGGGATGAGAAGAATGTCCCTAAAAACATTTATGAGCAACCTTTTGAAGACTCTCTCGAATCAAGATTGGAGAAGTTGATGAAGAAGGTGGAGGAGCTCAAGGAAAGCACCCTATCCTATGCTAAGCCGAAAGAGGAGCATAAGGAAGTGTTGCACGTTCCAAGCACTCCTTTGGTCGAACCGGAAGTTTCTCCTGAAGCTTTTGTGGAAGCGGAGGATATGGAAGATCTCGATCCAACTGCCAAGACCTCGGCCGAGGTGGAGGAGATCTCGACCGAGATGGAAGAAGAATTTGTAGAACTGCAAGATGCGGCGAACCTTGGCCAAATTACTGAGACTGTGGTCAAGGTGGAAGAAAGGCCAACTGAGTTGGGAGAGATTTCGTGTGTGGACTATCAACCCAACATGAAACTTGTCTCAAACTTTGGAGAACTTTACAAGGTAATTTCTCTTACTTCGTTTGAATTTCCTACTAAAGTTCTAAATTTCTTCAGGGAAGCACCGAAGAGTTGGAGGTCTCTTCCGAAAGAACCTCCCAAGATCAAGATGAAGTCTTCCTTGAAATTGTTGGAAGAGGAAGCTCCTCGGATCATGAGGAGTGGAGTTGGCAAGCACTACACCGTTAAGGCGATGAAGTGTCTCTTGTTCAAGTATGGGGTCCCTCGCATGCTCAGGACCCTGTACCATCCCCAAGCTATAGATGGGGAAGCTGCTATAATTCTCGAGAAACTGTTTTCTCGATCAAGGAAAGGATGGGACACGAGGAATGTCCCATTGAAGTGTAGGAAGTCTAGACGAATTCCGGTGAGAATCAAACCGTACAAGCTTGTACGTGGGAGATCTTACCATTTGCCGGTGAAGTTAGGAACCGGAACTTTCTTGGAAGATTTTTACGGATGTGATGAGCACTCCACGACATTCGAAGTGCATTGAGTAATCCCATGCCGTATGGTCCAGCTAGCGACCTTAAACTAAGCGCTTCTTGGGAGGCAACCCAAGGTATTGCTTTCTTCTCCCTTTTCTAGTTTAGTTTAGATAGTTGCTTTGTTTTTGTTTTCCTCTAGACAACAACCAGGTATTCCAAAAGGAAGGATCACAGTTCAGGAGCTACACTAGAAGAACAAAATTTCGAGAAGTTGAGGAAACGAGCTTTACTGAGATACATCTCGGGTACTGTCAGAACACCTCGACCGAGATGTGCTTCGCTAACCGAGATGGTCATTTCTGGGAGCTGTTTCTTACTCCTTCATGCAGTTTAGCTATGTTCGGTGAGTATCCTGTCCTTAGGCTTATTTTGACCCACTGGGACAGTATGTCCCAAGTATGGGGTATGCGGATATGTTATTTGACTATGGATGATTGTATGCTACTTTGATGGATATTTATGATCTTATTATGCTTCACTTTCGCTTCTATATGTTTATCTGAGATTACATACATGCATACAGGTTATTTGATTGAGAAAAACGTCGAAACTGAAAAAAATGGTTTTTAAAAAAAAAAAAAAAAAAATTTTTTGACCTCGACCGAGTCAGTTCTGGCCAAACGAGGTGCTTCACCTCGGTTGAACCAAGAACACCTCGACCGAGGTGGGTTAACTGAGAATTTTCGAAATGATTTTTGTACTACCTATCTGGATATGACCTCAGTGAAGATTTTGTTTACCTACTGGTTTTAAATTCTTTATGTGTTTGAAAGGTTTTATAATATGTTTAAGTTGCTAAATGCTTTGTTTGAAATTATTGGCATGTTTAATACTTTGTTTCTATCCAAATTATGTTGGATTTGAAGGTTGACACCGCAGGATAAGTTCTCTCACTCTCTTCTTGGAAAGATCAAGGCAATTCACTCTTTTCTTCTTCTTCTTCTTGATCATGCTTAACCCCTCGTATACATTTTGCCTCCCTTTACCTATCCGGGAATTAGGAAGCAAGCAAGTGGTGAAAGCAAGTTAAAGTTGAGAAGTGGGCTGGAAGTGAAAGTCTTAGAAAGCAATTATAGGTTTGGGGAAGTCAATCATGAAGATGAGTAACTCGGCACCATTCACATAGCCGGGTGTTTGTGTCTTGCCAAAGTCGGATTGAGCGATATTCCTAACGGGTCATGGTATGTGCATCAAGGGTTTGATGCATCTCAAGAAATTGATGATTGCAGATTTCCTAGGCTTCGGTTATTGTGCACCTCTATCCATGCATCCCAAAAAGTAAAGTAAAAGAAAAAGTGTGAAATAAGCAAAGCTTATTGGTGGAAGATGTTGCAAGTCAAAGTGAAAGTGAAGTTCATCCTATTCCCGGATTCTAGCACCACATTACCTTACATACATCCCTACCCTACACGTTTCTTAACCTTTTCTTTTGGGAAGCCCTTGAGACCTTGAGCTTGTTGATTGACTTAGCGGTTTAAACTGGATTATACATGATTAATTTTGATAATTATAATTTATTATGCATTCTATGATTTTATGCAAAGATGAACAACTTTCCTATATTTATAAAATGTTTTGAGCATATTGAGTTTTTAAATTCCAGGAAGTATTCTCTTAGAGTGATCTATGATAGTTGCACACCATAAAATGTTTTTGAAAGGCTTTTTCATTGATTTTCTTGACTTATAATCCATTCTATCTTGTTTTCTATATGAGGAACTTGCTTGGGGACAAGCAAGGGCTAAGTATGGGGTATTTTGATAGCATGAATTATAGTCTATATTTTGGGGTTTGTTTGGACGTTTTATCTTTCATAATCTGCATGTTTGCATATACATTATGTGATTTTACTACCATTTCATCTACCTTTGCGAGAATCGAGGTCTACACCTAGTTTCGTTGTAATTGCAGGTAATATGGTACGTTTTGCATCAAAAAGGAGTCATGAGTCATTTGGAGCTACATCCAGGAAGCACAGCCATGAATTAAAGATTTACTTTGGACCAGTTTTGAGAGATTTCACATCCAGTTGAGATTCACCTCGGTTGACTACAGATTTACCTCGACCGAGGTGATCCAGAGACGCCGACTCGACCGAGGCGAACACCTAGGACGCGGCGAGAATATTTTATTCTTGGCTGAGATCTTTTATCTTTGGAAGGTGATCTTATATTTTTGGGCTTGGCTCCTGGAAGGAAGAAGATCTTATATTTTACCTATATTTATGGGAAAAGATCTTTCTAAGATATTTTATCTTTGGAGGGTATTTTTCCTATATAAAGGGTTGGATTTTCCATAATTCAATCATCTTCGGATCACCACATCACGCTATACCGTCGATCAGGGTTTACACACGCAGCAGCCGCAGCCTACTCCAATTTGGGAGTCTTCGAAGAACCTTTTTGAAGGTTGAAGGAAGATAGAAGTCCATAGCTTTTATAGCTTTTTGAAGGGTTTTGTAAGATTGTCTTCAATTCCCTCAATTGTTGTCTTGTCTTTTTAGATTGTTATCCAAGGAACGCTTTGTTGTGATATTTGATTCAGTTATTGAAGTCTTTTCATTAAATTCTTCTTTGTTCAAATATTCACCTTCTTCCCTTACAATTAATACTTTCATAATGATGATGAGTGGCTAATTCCCTTGTGTGATTCTAGGGTGATTGGCTGAAGGTTGTGGGAAAAACAATGATAGAATAATCTTAGATTCCAGTAGGATCCTGAAAGTTCGAGTCTTTAACCTTAACCCTAAGCATCTCGTTCAGTCGATGAACATTTCGACCGAGGTGGAAACTGGCTGACCGAGGTGACTTATCTGATCCATAACTGAGAGTTAAGTGTTAGAGTTTGCCAAATCCTATTCTTATTACACCTTCCTGGTTCAATGCAAGCTTAGGATGAGACTTACCCGGTAATTCCTTAGTTTGTGTACCAACGATCATAAGTGTAGGTAATAAAGGTTTATCCTTTATTGGGGTTTGAGTGTGCTTCCATCCCATCTTTGTGAGTTAGCCTGAGACTTACCCGGTAAAGGTTGATTCTATTCCCTTAGATGATGTGTTAGTTTGAGGTTATAGTTCTTTATCTTAATTCCTTGAGACTTACCCGGTAATAGGAGTTACGGTTTGGGATTAGTGTGTAGTGAGACTTACCCGGTGATCTACTCCACTTTAGAAACACCTTCCCCACGCAAAAATCTCAGCTTTGTCCGCTTATCTACAGATCTTGAGTTGGAACCACAACTAGATGCCTTAATCCCTAGAATTGCATGTTTGCTTTATTTGACATCTTATTCATCTTTGATTGTGTTAAATCGCTCTTGTGGTTAGTATTAACATTAGCATACCGTATTGACTCTGTTTCACCGAGTCCCTGTGATCGACCCCTGGAATTTTCTTGCTTTTACTACGATTGACCCGTACACTGCGGGTTCGCATCCTTGTTTTAAGCTTAAGTCTAGGGTTATAAATTTAAAGCTTGCACACACCGTTTGGAGCGAACACTTGCACACACCGTTTGGAGCGAACAAGTTTTTGGCGCCGTTGCCGGGGACTTGGTCTAGACCGAGCCGGTACGGTTTGCTCTTGGGGCACTTGCCCCCGTGTCTACTAACCACTCTACTTGAGTGACTTTTGCAGGTTCTTTCTTAGGTATATGCGAAGAACCCGCACTGGGAAGGAAATCGTTCCTTACGATCCCGCACCAGAAAAGACATACAAGCGGTGCTTAAGAGAAGCGAAGATGGCCCAACAAGACAACCGCGATCTTGAGGCCGAGTTGAAAGAGGCGTTAGAGCTGCTACGCCTCAGCAGGGAAAAACTAAGGCAAGAGAAGGAAGAAACTCGCACCAAGACTGAAGCGATCGAAGCGGAGATGGCAGTCATACGAGACCAGATTCTACTTCGACCGAGGGAAGATCCACCAGTTGATCCTCGACCGATGCAGGTCCTAGTTGCTGACCCTCGACCGAGGCAGGTTCCAGTACCTGACGCCCCGGCCGATGTACTTCCACTTCGGAGGCCAGTCCGAGATGTTTTTCTTGTAGGAATCCCACAAACCCTAGGTCAAAGGATGGACCCCAATCAACAACTGCGGCGTCCAGGAGTTAATCTAGGAGATCCGGCGGACCATGACTATGAACTTCGACCGCAAGTTTTGTCTATGATTCGCCAATGCCAGTTCGGAGGGCTAGAGAAGGAATCACCACATCAACATCTTCAAAACTATGAGATCTTGATGGAAACCTTGAGACCTCCGAGAATTGAAAACAACAACTACAAGCTAAGACCTTTTTACTTTTCTTTAAAAGATAGAGCTCTTACTTGGTATCAATCTCTTCCTCCAGGAAAAATCAGCACATGGGAGGAGATGACTACGGAATTCTTGACGAAATTCTTTCCACCCTCAAAAACCGCTGAAATGAGAGGAAAGATCAACGCTTTCATTATGAAGGACAAGGAGAGTTTGTCCAAGTCATGGGAGCGGTTCAAGGACATTCTTTTGGATTGCCCACATCATGGGATTCTAAAGTTAGAGTTATTGGAGATTTACTTCAAGGGACTGGACGGAAGCACCCAGTTCAATCTCCAACTACTCTCCGCCGGTACCTTTATGGACATGGCGATTGACGAAGCTTGGGACTTCATCGAGAAGCAAGCTTTGCATATGGAGAAGTACACCCACCAAGGAGCTGAAGGTGGAGTTAAAAGAGTTAACTTCCAAGAAACTCAGCCCAACAACAATCAACTCACGTCTTTGAAGAATAACGTGAAGCAATTGAAGGAACTCTTGGTTGCTCAAACCAAGAAGGAAGAGCAAGGGCAAAGGAACAACAACAACGGGTACCGTAACAACAACAACGGTCCCCGTAACAACAATTACAACAACAATAACAATAGAGGATCCAATAGCAATAATTGGAGGGCGAACAACCAAAACAACGGTAATAACCATTCAAACTCCAACTCTAACGATTCCTCTAACCCTTTCCTCTCTTCCCCTTCTTCTTCTTCTTCTACTCCATTGAAAAGCCAAGGGCAAGGATCAAGTTCGTCTCAGCCGGAGAAGAAAGACGCAGTTCTGGAGGCTATCTTGATCAAGCTCAACGCTATGGAGACTTCTATGACTTCATTTTCGAAGGCCCAAAAGGCCTTTGAACAACAACTTGCAAGTAGGGAGAATGAAGCGCCAAGAGATCCAGGGAAGCTTCCAGCAAGGACGGAGAGCAACCCTAAGGGCCAGATCATGGCCATAACTACGAGGAGTGGACTGAAGACTGCAGATCCAGTGCCTCGGTCGGTGCCAGTACCGACGAAGACCACCTCGGTCCAGATGCAGTCGAAGAACACTTCGACCGAGATACCAGCCGAGGTGGAGCCACAGAAAGCAGAGGGGAAAACTGAAGTTTACGTTCCACCTCCTACGTACAAACCACCACTTCCATTCCCCCAGTCAAGAGGCAGAGCACATCTAGACAAGCACTTTGGTAAGTTCCTTGAATTGATGAATAAGCTGCATATTAACATTCCTTTCCTTGATGCTATTCTAGGAATGCCCACCTATGGAAAGTTCTTAAAGGAGATCCTTTCAAGAAAGAGGAAGCTGGAAGACTATGGTGAAGTTAGGATGACATCTAAATCCTCGGAGCTTATTCAAATCATGAAGGAGAAGATGCCACCTAAACTAAGAGATCCCGGCTCATTTTGCATTCTCATTCAAGTTGGGGATGTCACTTGTGAAGCGCTTTGTGATCTAGGAGCCAGCGTGAGCATCATTCCGCTGGAGCTATGTGTGAAGATCGGACTTGGAGAGCCCAAACCGGTCAAGATTCGACTTTATATGGCGGATCGCTCCATCACCCATCCCGTGGGCATCTTGGAAGACGTTCCACTCAAGTTGGGTAACTTCTATCTACCTATAGATTTTGTTGTACTTGACATTCCCGCAGATTATCATGTTCCTATTATTCTCGGGAGGCCATTTCTAGCAACTTCGGGTTGCAACGTGGATTACAAGAACGCCAAGTTGAAATTCAACATTGGTGGCGATGAAGTGGAGTTCGCATTGCTTGCAGCCATGAAAGGGGAGCAGCTAACTGATGATATCTTCAACATCTACGATGAAGAAGAATCAAGAGAATTGGTGAGCTCTATCCTTATTAACGATCCACTCGAAAGAGTTATTAGCTTCAGTTTAATGGAGGAAGGTATAAATGCTTTTTGTGATGCAGATATACGGAGCTTGAAGGCACTGGAAGAAGATCCATGAGCTAAAACTGAGAAGCTAATCCAGGAGACGAAGATCTCTAGTTTCGATTCCAGTTGTAGTACCTCGACCGAGGCACTTTCTGGACTGAGCGAGGCAACCGAAGAACATCTCGGTCAACGCCTCTGCGCCTCGACCGAGGTCGACGGCGAGATGATGTCAACTGAGACTTCCAAAAGTCCAGTTTCTGAATCTATCCCACTGGAAGGAGGAAGCAAGGATCCCCCTCAAAAAGCACCCCCAGTTGTGGAGCTTAAACAACTCCCTAGTCACTTGAGGTATGTCTTTCTTGGACCGGATTCTACTTATCCCGTTATTGTTAGTGCTTCCCTTTCCGAATCTGAATTGACTAAATTAATACATGTCCTGAGAAAGCATCAAAAGGCTACAGGTTATACCACGGAAGATCTTATTGGCATTAAGCCTTCTTTCTGCATGCATAGAATTCTAATGGAGGACAATCATAAGACTTCACGGGAACCTCAAAGACGGTTAAATCCGATCATGAAAGAGGTTGTGAAGAAGGAAATTCTTAAGTTGTTGGATGCAGGTATCATTTATCCTATCTCGGACAGCAAGTGGGTTAGCCCGGTGCATGTAGTTCCGAAGAAAGGAGGGATGACCGTTGTGACGAATAAGAACAACGAGTTGATCCCAACTAGGACCGTCACAGGCTGGAGGGTTTGCATCGATTATAGGAAGCTGAACACGGCCACACGGAAGGACCATTTTCCACTTCCCTTCATTGATCAAATGCTCGAGCGGTTGGCCCAGCATTCGCACTTTTGTTACTTAGACAGCTATAGTGGATTCTTCCAGATTCCTATCCATCCGGATGATCAGGAGAAGACCACTTTCACTTGTCCATGGGGGACGTTTGCTTACAGGAGGATGCCATTTGGATTGTGCAATGCACCCGCTACCTTCCAGCGATGCATGATGGCCATCTTTTCCGAGTACATAGAGAATATCATGGAGGTATTTATGGATGATTTTTCCGTATATGGATCCTCCTTTGATGATTGCCTATCTAACCTTTCTTTAGTGCTTAAAAGATGTGAAGACACTAATCTCGTTTTGAATTGGGAGAAGTGTCATTTTATGGTTAATGAAGGCATTGTGCTAGGACACCTCGTTTCTAATCGAGGTATTGAGGTCGATCGCGCTAAGATCGAGACTATTGAGAAACTCCCTCCCCCTTGCTCTGTTAAAGGTGTGAGGAGTTTTCTCGGGCATGCAGGTTTCTACAGGAGATTCATCAAGGATTTCTCCAAGATTTCTAAACCACTAACTAACCTCTTGAACAAAGATGTTGTTTTTGAGTTATCGCAGGAGTGTCTTGATGCTTTTTACAGGATTAAGGAAGCGTTGATCTCTGCTCCCATTATCCAACCTCCAGATTGGACCTTGCCCTTTGAGATCATGTGCGATGCTAGTGATGTAGCCGTAGGAGCGGTGCTTGGGCAGAAGAAGGATGGACGGACCACCGCCATTTACTATGCTAGCAAGACGCTTGATGTGGCACAACGCAACTACGCTACTACCGAGAAGGAATTATTGGCGGTTGTATATGCTTTCGAGAAGTTTCGTTCCTATTTAGTAGGGGCGAAAGTCATTGTCTACACCGACCATGCAGCCATTCGTTACTTGTTGGCTAAGAAAGATGTCAAGCCACGCCTTATTCGATGGATTCTCTTGCTTCAAGAGTTTGATCTAGAGATCCGCGATAAGAAGGGATCCGAAAATTCTGTTGCGGATCACCTCAGCCGGCTACCTGCATCTTCACGTGAGAAGGACGATCCACCCATAGACGATTCATTCCCCGATGAGCATTTACACTTGTTGGAGCGTTTGATAGACTTACTTACTTCACCCCACGATGGAGGTGAAGTATGGGGTGAGGACACATCCCATTACGTTTGAGACGCATCATGGTCCAGCTAGCGACCTTAAACCAAGCGCTTCTTGGGAGGCAACCCAAGGTATTGCTTTCTTTCCCCGTTTTCTAGTCTAGCTTAGATAGTTTTTGTTTTTGCTTTGCTTTGTTTTGTTTTTGGCGTTCTAGACAGATAACAAGAGACATCTAAGGAAGGAGCATAATTGGAAGTACAGAAGTTCGAGAATTTGAGAAGACGAAGTTTGACTGAGGCATCTCGGTTACTGTCAGAGCACCTCGACCGAGACGATTCTTGAGCAACCGACAGGGTGAGCACCTCGACCGAGACATCTCGGTTACTGTCGGATCTTCTGGCGCGTACTGAGATGCCCCAGAAGATCCGACAGGGTGAGCTTTTCAGTTTGTATTGCATGGTTACTGGGGGTTTCCCAGACTTTGGTTTGATGCTAGTAGAGGATCTGCACAGGATCAAGGCCAAGGCGAAGGGAGACATCTGCTGCGGAGGGCTTGTCACCCATATAGCTAGCTATCAGGACATGGATCTCAGCGCTTGTACGATGGTGGCGGCTGCCAAGCCGCTTGGATTGCAGGAGATGATCACTCGGCGGATTCTAGTTCCCCGAGGTTTGACGACGCCGTACGTAGCTATGCCGTGGGAGCTGACTGCACCACAAGGGATCAGGTGGTCTGCCCAGTTCACTGTTTATGATCCACACTATTGGCAGACCGCTTGGGCTCCACTGATGGAGGATTACAAAGAGGCAGCAGCTGCCCCAGCTGAAGAGGAGGAGGAGGCTGATGACGAGGAGACAGTGGATGAGAGAGAGGGTGGAGTCCCGATGGATACAGGGACAGATACTGCAGGGACGAGCGCACCACCTATTATAGATCTGGATGAGGAGGATACTGAGCCTGCACCCGCTACTTCTCTAGTTAGACCTGCGAGGCGTAGGACACGCCGACACAGGGATCCAGAGGCTCACAGACGGATCGATGACCTGACGGATTAGGTTATTGATTCATATGCTGCTTTGTCGCTAGATATCCGCGAGATGTAGGAGCGGCAGCATTATCAGCATATGATGGCCCAGATTCAGTTCGAGCATGTCATGGGCTATCCGTTCGACCCGACCCAGTATCCGTACGTGCCACCACCACCACCACCGGATCGTGACTACTGAGAGCTGCAAGATTTTCTTTATTATTTTTATGCAGTTCAGCTATTTATCCGGTGAGTACTTTTATTCTCTAGACTTATTTTGACCCACTGGGACAGTGTGTCCCAAGTATGGGGTATTTGATGTATTTATTTGATGACTTTGATGTATGACTCACTTGATCGGATATTTTATATTTATGCTTCACTTCTGCATTTATATATTTATCTGAGATTGCATGCATACTTACAGGTTATTTGATTGAGAAAAACGTCGAAACTGAAAGAAAACTGGTTTTAAAAAAAAAAAATTTGACCTCGACCGGGACAGTTTTGGCCGAACGAGGTGTTTCACCTCGGTTGACCTTAGAACATCTCGACCGAGGTGGGATAGGTGGGATAACTGAGAGTTTTCGAAAACGATTTTTGTGCTTCTTATCTGGATATGATTTCAGTGAAGATTTTGCTTACTGACTGGTTTTGAAATCTTTATATGTTTGAAAGGTTTTATAATATGTTTAAGTTGCTAAATGCTTTGTTTGAAATTATTGGCATGTTTAATACTTTGTTTTTATCCAAATTATGTTGAATTTGAAGGTTGACACCACATTATGAGTTCTCTCACTTTCTTCCTGGAGAGACCAAGGCAATTCATTCTTCTCTCTTCTTCTTCTTAATCATGCTTAGCCCCTCATATACATTTTGCCTCCCTTTACCTATCCGGGAATTTGGAAGCAAGCGAAGTGGTGAAAGCAAGTGAAGTTAAAGTTGAGAAGTGGCTGGAAGTGAAAGTGTTAGAAAGTAACAATAGGTTTGGGGAAGTCAATCATGAAGATGAGTAACTTGGCACCATTCACATAGCCGGGTGTTTGTGTCTTGCCAAAGTCGGATTGAGCGATATTCTTAACGGGTCATGGTATGTGCATCAAGGGTTTGATGCATATCAAGAAATTGATGATTGCTGATTTCCTAGGCTTCGGTTATTGTGCACCTCTATCCATGCATCCCAAAAAGTAAAGTAAAAGAAAAAGTGTGAAATAAGCAAAGCTTATTGGTGGAAGATGTTGCAAGTCAAAGTGAAAGTGAAGTTCATCCTATTCCCGGATTCTAGCACCACATTACCTTACATACATCCCTACCCTACACGTTTCTTGACCTTTCTTTTGGGAAGCCCTTGAGACCTTGAGCTTGTTGATTGACTTAGTGGTTTAAACTGGATTATACATGATTAATTTTGATAATTATGACTTATTATGCATTCTATGGTTTTATGCAAAGATGAACAATTTTCCTATATTTATAAAATGTTTTGATCATATTGAGTTTTTAAATTCCATGAAGTATTCTCTTAGAGTGATCTACGATTGTTGCACACCATAAAAATGTTTTTGAAAGACTTTTCATTGATTTTCTTGACTATAATCCATTCTATCTTGTCTTCTATATGAGGAACTTGCTTGGGGACAAGCAAGGGCTAAGTATGGGGTATTTTGATAGCATGAATTATAGTCTATATTTTAGGGTTTGTTTGGACATTTTATCTTTCATAATCTGCATGTTTGTATGTATATTATGTGATTATATTACCATTTCATCTACCTTTGCAAGAATCGAGGTCTACACCTAGTTTTGTTGTAATCGTAGGTAAAATGGCGCGTTTTGCATCAAAAAGGAGCTATGGAGTCATTGGAGCTACATTGAGGAACATAAGGAACCATCCAGGAAGCATAGCCATGGATTAAAGATTCACTTTGGACCAGTTTTGAGAGATTTCACATTCAGTTATGACTCACCTCGGTTGGCCACAGATTCATCTCGACCGAGGTGATCCAGAGATGCCGACTCGACCGAGGCGAATACCTAGGACGCGGCGAGAATATTTTATTCTTGGCTGAGATCTTTTATATTTGGAAAGTGATCTTATATTTTTGGGCTTGGCTCTTGGAAGGAAGAAGATATTATAGATCTTATATTTTACCTATTTTTATGGGAAGAGATCTTTCTAAGATATATTATCTTTGGAGGGTTATTTTCCTATAAAAAGGGTTGGATTTCCACAAATCCAACATCTTGCTTACGAAGAGATCTCGCA
Source organism: Fagopyrum homotropicum (assembly GCA_033239125.1). Classification (NCBI taxonomy): domain Eukaryota; kingdom Viridiplantae; phylum Streptophyta; class Magnoliopsida; order Caryophyllales; family Polygonaceae; genus Fagopyrum; species Fagopyrum homotropicum. The sequence continues at coordinate 4,151,346 of BSWB01000003.1, forward strand.
TACAGCCCGCTTACACCGAAAGTCACGCAGCAGCCATACTCCAGTTGGGAGATTTGAAGAACCTTTTTGAAGGTTGAAGGAAGATTGAAGATTGTAGCTTTTATAGCTTTTGGAAGGTTTTCTTGTAAGATTACCTTAGATTCTCTTCCTTGTAGTCTTGCTTGTTGGATTTTATATCCAAGGAATGCTTTGTTGTGATATTTGATTCAGTTATTGAAGTGTTTTCATTAAATTTTTCTTGTTCAAATATTCACCTTCTTCCCATATATTTGATTATTGCTTTCATGATGATGAGTGGCTAATTTCCTTGTGTGATTCTAGGGTGATTGGCTGAAGGTTGTGGGAAAAACAATGATAGAATAATCTTAGATTCCAGTAGGACCCTGAAAGTTCGAGTCTTTAACCTTAACCCCAAGCATCTCGTTCAGTCGATGAACATCTCGGCCGGGGTGGAATTTGGCTGACCGAGGTGACTTATCTGATCCGAAACTGAGAGTTAAGTGTTAGAGTTTGCCAAATCCTATCCTTATTACAACTTTCCTGGTCCAATGCAAGCCTAGGTTGAGACTTACCCGGTAATTCCTTAGTTTGTGTATCAATGATCATAAGTGTAGGTAATAAAGGTTTATCCTTTATTGGGGTTTGAGTGTGCTTCCATCCCACCTTTGTGAGTTAGCCTGAGACTTACCCGGTAAAGGTTGATTCTATTCCCTTAGATGGTGTGTTAGTTCGAGGTTATAATTCTTTGTCTTAATTCCTTGAGACTTACCCGGTAATAGGAGTTACGGTTTAGGATTAGTGAGTAGTGAGACTTACCCGGTGATCTATTCCACTTGAGTAACACCTTCCCTATGCAAACACCTCAGCTTTGTCCGCTTATCTTTAGATCTTGAGTTGGAACCACAACTAGATGCTTTAATCCCTAGAATTGCATGTTTGCTTTATTGACTTCTTATTCATCTTTGATTGTGTTAATTGCTTTTGTGGTTAGTAGTTGCATAAGCATACCGTAACTGGACTTTGTTTCACTGAGTCCCTGTGATCGACCCCTGGAATTCCTTGCTTTTTACTACGATTGACCCGTACACTGCGGGTTCGCATCCTTGTTTTAAGCTTAAGTCTAGGGTTATAAATTTAAAGCTTGCACACACCGTTTGGAGCGAACATCGAGCCCGACCATACGTTCGTAGAGCACTCGGTATCAGTCCTAGAGCGTAGTACGAGACACTTGTGACGTTTTGAGTTATATGCCCGCTTGAAAATATGAGTTGGGTTCAATGTACTACTTTGTGATCTTGTGGAAAGTTTAAAGTTTCAGGACGAAACTTCTTATTAGTGGATTTGATGTAACAACCGATTGTTGTTGTCACCGCCCCTACAAACCCTGATGTGTTCAATGGATATTTTCTAGGAATTAAATATGATTTTAATTTACCCAAGGCAAATCAAAGAAAGGGGAGAGTACAAGTTACAACTACTTTAAAGCCGAGCGTTGAGGCATCACATTCACGTTGTAAAGAATATAATAGTCACATCAGGAGGGGTAATAAATGAGGATAAAGACATGTACTCATGTAAATATGTAGTTTCCAGGTTTCCAACCAACGAATTTAGGTTTAGAAAATTCCAACCTGAATCTTCTATCAAACTTTATATTATACAAGTCAACACAAACTTATAAATGAAACAGTAGTTTACACTTATTGATATTATAATATATTAATAATCATTGCTAATGGCGGGCGCAGACGATAGTAGAGAGGGGTCGTACGCATAAAAATTTACTGTGTTGGACACAAGTCCCACACATGTTCAACGAAAATTCAATCCTAAAATCAAATGATAATAAGTGGAGTAACACATCGATCTTATATTAGGTCAAAATTTCTTCACTTTATATGGGAAATTTATTATCTCCGACACGTTGCTGCAAATGTAACTAGGGTATATACCTAATTGACACTTGAACAATTTAGGATCGGCCCTGATTAGAAGCTAGTTGCTTTGATACCATGTTAATGTCCGAGTGCGTGCATGTGTGTGTTAGCACAAGCCTAACACATAACTCGTTGGGGTTCTATCCTAAATCCAAATAACAATAGGAGGAACAGTCCACCGACCTTATATGCAGGACTCGAAATCTACCCATCATAAACGCTATAACTTATTATCTCAAACATTTATTTAAAAAAACCTTATAAGTTACAAATTACATACTAATATTACGAAAAATATGTATTTATAGGTATCATTGTTAGAGAACTCATACTAATATTTAGTTATTATATTATTTATCTTTTAGAAAATACTTACTTATGTATATCATTATTATAAAGCTTCTAATATATAAAATGCATACATCAATTCTTTCATAATTTAATAAGTCTTTTATTTTAAATGAGGGTGGAGTTCATTTTAAAAATATTTATATTTTATTTTGTAATAAAATAAGAATTAAATCTAAAATATATGCAAATTTACCTAAGGAATGATATATATATATATATAGAGAGAGAGAATCATATGAGAACAGGCTTATCGTGTAATCATGAGAACAGATTCGTAATTATTATTAGTTTTATTACGAAAGTGTCATATAGTTTAATGTATTATTCGTAGTTATTATTAATTATGATAACTACTCTAAATCTCGACCATTAATACTCACCATCCGATTATTCTCATGATTACACGATAAACGTGTTCTCACACCCTCTCTCTATATATAATTGATAAGATATTGTGAAGACCCTAAATTACCACATTGGCTGATATTTTATAGTAGATCATTTTGAAGTGGATCCCCGACCACAAGATTAAATGTGGTGGATTTCAACTTGATCGGGAAATAAAGCTAAACAACTAGTTGAAATGTCTTCATAATTTCCCAAAGAAACTTCAAAAGCCTTAACCAGACAACCATATCAATGCCAACTAAACCAACTAGACAACCATATCAATGCCAACGGTTATACAATGACCCACCAAAAACTAAACTTTGAAAATTCAATGTGCTAATAACTAGAACCGGGCCGGTTTAAGTTTTATCTAATAATGGTCGGTTTCAAATTTAAATCCGTTCCGACCAAGTTGCAATCTTGATAACTAGGAATGAGTCGGTTTAAGATTGGTCTAATAATGATCGGGTTCAATCTTGACTCATTCCAACCAAATTGCAATCCTAATAACTAGGAATGGATTGGTTTACGTTTGGTACAATAATTCGGGTTCAATCTTGACCTATTCTAACCAAGGTTTTTTTTAGTTTTTAAAACTTTCAGTTTTATGTTTAGATACTATTGTAGTGTTTTAGTTAGGGCATGTTTAGTAGTAGTTTGTATTTTTATGGGTTTTTAAACTAAATGGGTTCATATGGGTTTATGGTTTATTTTTGGGTTTATAAACTCGATCAGTTTATATATATTATTTCGATAAAGATGTTTACTTAAGGTTTTTTTTGGGGTTTATTTTAGTGTAAAATACATTTTTACCCCTAAAAAGATTAAAGAATAATCCAATATATATATGAATAGGAGGGTAATCGAAAAATCAAATATCGAAGGTATAGTTGTGGACGACAATAATGTGGTTGTTTTGAAAGAAAGGAATTTCACGGGTGTGAATGTTAGGGTCGGATATGTAAAGATACGGATGAGGGTAATTTCGGGTATATGGAAAAAATAAACTCATCCAAGAAAAATAACCTTGGATTGAGGAGGTTATTTTCTAGAGGTTTATAAACCCGAATAAACTCATTCGAAAATAAACCCATCTACATGTAAACACCCACCAACAAATAAAACCCGGGTTTATAAACTAAATGAAGTTTATAAACCCGTAGGTAAACAAACCCTTAATTGTATAGTTCCGTATCATAACTAAAAAGAACTATATATATGGAATCACGAGAACTAGTCGAAAGAGCCGACGGAGAAACTACATAGGAAGATTACCTCCGATCCATTTACAAGCTAGTTAGAAGTATAACATGGGCACAACTCAAGCAAAGTGAGCTTCTTTGCTATAGATTCTATCACAATGATTTGTGTAACAACAATTTTGCACTCAGTGCGAACGGTATATTCTTTTCAGCGTATAAAATCTCGTGTAAGAGAACAACATCTTTTTGTAATGGTGTCATTTGAGAACATGAAGGGATAAGGCAAGAAAACAAGTGTACCCAAAATCAAGTTACGTCTTTAATCCAAAGAACCGGAGGAATTTTGTCCTTTAACTTAATGTGCACCGACTAAACTTGAAATAAGACAATTGATAGAGATATATAATCCGGTTATTTTAGGAGTCGTAGTGTTTGTTAGAAGTCAACTACGACTAATGAGATTAAACACTTAAATTCATTACTATAATAAACGGGTCATATGCAGTCACACACTTAGAGTTGACAAACTAGATCAAAACAAAGATGACTTTTGTTATTAATATATATTAGATATATGTTAATAATAATGAAATATATTTTATTTGTGAAATAAGAAATTAAAAAGTTTATTGACGAAGTTAGTTAGAGAATTACTCGTAAAGAGTTACTTTGGGAAAGGAAATCATTTAATATATAAATGTTACTAAAAGATGATTAACTGATATAAATCTTCTTCTTCCTCCAGTTTCTATGAAAAACTCTCATTTTCTCCAAAAGTGAAAAATTAATTGTTTGTTTATGAGAATCGATTGCAATCATCATTCAAAGCAATTTAATTGTTACTCTTTCGATATTCTTCCTAGCAAATGAAAGCAAAGAAGATCTGGACGTCGGGCTCGTGTGAACCAAGTAGAGAAGCCACACTTGAGGTTTTTGTTCTCTTTTGTTCATCTCCGAATAGATCCGGTTCACGCATCAACAACTATTTCCTATGAACAATTTATTGTTTCCTATCGATTATGCTTGTAGATTCTTAGATTAGATGTTTAGATATGATCCCAAAAATCCGCTGAACTCATCTAATAATCCTTCAATTGGTATCAAAGAGATCTTGCATGAACTGATAGGATCAATCGATAAATAGTTAATCTTGATGCGGATCTTGATTTAAATTGGTAGTGATTTTTATATGTATTATTATGGAACATTAAAATTGAGATTTTAGTTGATTGGAATATATAGTTGTATGAAATAATATATATATATATATATATATATATATATATATATAAACATTATATATAATTCAAAGAGCTACTTATATGGATTAACTATTAAAAGGAGTTGCAAGCATAATTTATTATTGGCTCCTTGTTATATATTTGTCAAATGAAATGATATATAATTAAGGAGTTAATCAAATGAAATGATATTCTCTATAATTAAGGAGTTATTATTGCCTTATTGGCTCCTTGTTACTTATTATTGCCTTCTTGTTATTTTGTTATCATACTATTCGGGTGTAATCGGTTCTGGTCGTTGGTTTCGTTGAGTCGATCTCAACATAATTACGTTTTCAACTTTTTGGTGTCGATTATGTTTTTTTGCTATCCAATAGATAATTTATCTACATGTTTTTTTTCCCAATAAAATATACATGTTAACAAAAAATGGAAAAAAGACAAAACAACTTCTTCGTTTGACTCGTTTTGAATTGAAACATTTTGAATTTTTGGGTCACTTTACTAAGATTACCTTAGATTATCGGGTCATTTCTACTTGAATTATTTCGGATTCTCGAGGTATTTCGGGTCATCCGTTTGGATATAATTTGGTTTACAACATGGTAAATTCGGAAATCTTTGTTTTGTGTTGGGTTAAATCAATTTTTATCGGATCTATCTCAAGTATCTCTAACTTCTTTCATTATATGCTCAATCATTTGATTCGAATGTCATACCATATACAGTATATTAAAGTAATCTAATTCTTGTATAGGTTGATTTGCCATTTAACCAAAATTAGGTGAAATAAGATACATGTACACTATAAATTATGTAATCGCATTTATTAAAACTAATCAAGGTTTTGATGGAACCCACCTCCCACGGGTTGGGTGAAGATTAACACTGACGGGGCTAGGAAGAGCAGTGATCTTTCTTCGGCAGCGGGTATTCTCAGGGATGATAAGGGAGGGTGGCTAAGGGGTTATGTTTACAATCTCGGAACCTGTTCGGTACTTATGGCAGAGCTATGGGGTATTACGCAGGGTCTCGAGTTGGCTTGGGAGTTTAGTGCACGCAGAGTGATTGTGGAATCTGATTCGCTGCTTGCCATCAAACTCATCGAGAAGAATATTCCTCGTAGTCACCCTCTTTCTAGCCTGGTACATAGATACCAAGGCTTTTTACGTAGAGATTGGATCATTCAATCTCGTCATGTTTACAGGGAAGCTAATCAAGCCGCGGATTTTCTCGCGAACTTGGCTTTTGGTTTTATGTCCGGTTTCCATGTTTTGTTTGACCCTCCTGAGGGTGTGGTTAGGATTATTAATGATGATGTTAGGGGTAGGGCTATCCCCGCTTGATGACTACTTAGCCCGTTTTTCTGTGTTGAATAAATGCGCGATTAGATACGCGGAGGCACCGTTCCTCCCCCCTTTAACCAAAAAAAAAAAAAGGTTTTGAAGCTTGTGAAAAAAGTTTATAAAATATTTTATAAACATTTTTTTTTAAACGGACGAGAGTTATCATAAAAATAAGGTATTCAATCACTTAATCAACTTTAACTAGCAATAAGTTTTACTTTTAATTGCATAAGTTGTGTGCTTCCAAACTCATCTAATATCCTTTGTGAAATTTTAAATGATACACAAATAGTTTATTTTATTATATCATAAATTTGTATCAATCCCTAAATTATTTGGATTTCCTTTACTATATCTTACCGATGATAACTTGTGTATAGGACATCATGTGGAATATCATACTATTTTATATCAAATCTCAAAAATTTTATTGTCAAGAGACTCAAGACTTAAAACCCTAATCTAGATTAGGTACAAACTCGAATGAAATGCATGCCATGGACAGTTTGTTTGGATGATATCTTGGGTGTGTTTGGAAAATACCATTTATAAATTTCCGAAAGTTTATCAAACTTATAAAATCTATTATGAAAACACACGGTTTTGGTGATGTTTTTAGAAAGTAAAGTTTATACTAATTTAAGGAAGCTTAGATTTCTTTACGAAACTTATAATAGTTTATTAAGTGATATACTATTGCACTCTAACATCTACACCTGATATGAACCGAACTGTCTCACGACGTTGAACCCAGCTCACGTACCGCTTTAATGGGGGAACATCCCAACCTTGGAACATACTACAGCTCCAGGTGCGAAGCGCCGACATCGAGGTGTCAAACCTTCCCGACGATGTGATCTCTTGGGGAAGATCAGCCTGTTATCCCTAGAGTAACTTTTATCCGTTGAGCGACGGCCTTTCCACTCGGCGCCGTCAGATCACTAAGGTCGACCAAAAGTATTTTTAAAAAGTAAATAATTTTTAATTAGTTTACCCTTACATCAATTTCAACAAACTTCGTTCTTTTTAAAAAAATTGTTCAATCAAGTACATATTCAACAATCCAAAAATATCAACGACCAATAAATTTTAGATTCATTTATGATATTTAGATGTTTCCACTGAACCCATTATCTCTCATCCACTAGTCTATATATATTACTAAAGCAGCACCCATTTTGTCAACATGTCAAACTCTAAGGCCGTTCACATCAGCATTTTTTCAATTTATTTACAGATTTGCCATTAATAATTTTATAAGATAGTTTTTTATTAGAATTTGTAAACAGTTATCATATCACGTCAATTTTATTAAAATAAATAATTAAAAAAATAAATCTATTTATCTACCAATCAAAATTAACAAACTGATTTATTCTAACTCTATTTGTTGAGAAAGTCTAACGCAAATCTTCTAACAAGATTTGACACATTTGTTAAATTTAAAACTAAATCAGATTTTGATCCTCTATCTAAATCAAAGTAAAAGTGATAATATATTAAGTTATAAATATAATACTCGAATAATAATCTTTGCAATAGAATTTTAATTATGTTCTTTTATTTATTTAAAAAAAAATAATCCTCACATGTTAGTCTTATTAATTAATAAAAATAGTTTTTATTATAGATAAATATCAAATATATGATGCATGAAAGTAAAAATATAATGTTTTTTATTTAGATAACCCGCACAAGGTGCGGGCACTAAACTAGTTTTAGATATTTGCATATCTACATTAGAGAATAGAGATAATGTTTTTCTCTACTTAGGGCTCGTTTGGAAGCGCTAGGAATCATTCCCGGTAACGGAATGATTCCGAATCATTTAAAAGATGCGTTTGATTAGAGGTCTTTTAACACATGAAAGTAATCCCGTCAATTCCATTTGTTTTCCTAGCCCTTATCCGATTCCATTTCGTTTCCATTCCACCGCTCCAACCAAACGGGCACTTAGTAATTATATTTTCCTTAGACAATACTATCTTTGTCTAGTGTGTTCAATGAATATACTCTTTGATTGACCTAAGGCAAATGAAAGAAAGGGGGAGAGTACAACAACTTTAAAGCTGAGCGTTGAGGCATCACATTCACATTGTACATAATATTATAGCAAATATTTATAGTTGTTATTATTGAAAACTTTATATTATACAATTCAACACAAACTTATCATGAAATGGTAGTTGATGGAGTAGTTGTTATTCTAACTTCGTCGGTATATGATTTAGTGTAGGATAATAATATTATAATAAAAACCTAGGGTCCTTTTAGACAAAATGAGACGGAACAATAACGGAGTGTTATTTTACTAACGGAGTAATTGTTAGGGTAATTTCCAGTAATTTTATAAATACTAGGTGGTTTGTAAATGGGCCCTATTTAAGGGGTGATTTTTCGATTTTTTCCCAAATTTCTGTTTGAACTCCTTAATTAGGCGAGAGACTTCAGAAAGTACTAATGAAAAAACACTAAAAAGCTACTCAAGATACTAAATTAGTACCTGAAACACCAAAGAGTAAGGTTGATACGTGAGACAAGTTACTCGGGCTCGTCTCGCGTTCGACTCGTCAAAATCTCGGCTCGTTATAAACGAGTCAAGTTTGAGCATGTCAATGATCAGCTCATTCGGGTAAAACTCGGCTCGTTCAGCTAAAAATAACATTATATGAACATTATTTTAGATGAGGTACTCGGACTTAACGAGCCGAGCTTGAGCATGCTAAGACTCGGCTCGTTCGGCTCGTATAACCTCTACCAAATAGTTATAGAACACTAGGCATTAACGGCATGGCCGCCTCAATACTTTAGGAGGTTATAGAACACTAGGCATTAACGGCATGGTCGTCTCAATACTTTAGGAGGCCCTGTACTTAAGTCACAATTAATTTCAATTAGGCAATTACTAATAAACAATATCATATAATCATGTATGATTATTATAATTAATTATCACTTGGTTATAGAAAAAATTCAGTTGAATTACAAACCCTTATAAAAAATGACTTATTTGAATTATAATTTGTCAAGGAAAAAAAATATTATATTAATTGATAATTAAAAAGCATTTATGGATTCATGTTACTATGATTTTTGTAGTTATTAAGGGCCCGTTTGGTTCCAACCCCGGAAACGAAAATGAAATGGAAAAAAATTTAGTCCATATGTATTTCATTATTCATAAAATTTCATGGAATCATTCCTTGTGATTTTAAGTAATTGTAGTAAAATTTGAATAGTTTTGATACCCTATAGGGAAACAAAATAGGGGAAACAACTACATTTTACATGCAACCACAAGGAATGATTTCAAAAATTATTCATGAATATTGTAAACATATGGACTAGATTCAATTCCATTTTGTTTCTGTTTTCGGAATTATAACTAAACGGGTAGTAAAAGTAATAGATGAAAATGGCATAATAATTTTATAGTGGGGTGTATTTTATTTTTTATTGTTTGTAAGGATGAGACCCAAAAAATATTGAGCAATTTTGGTAACTAGGCCTTTTTGAAAAACTATAGTAGTAACTAGACTTTTTAATGTTTCAATTAAGTAAATATACCCCCAAGCTTTTGTATTTATTCTCAAACTCTACACACTCTTCTCTCAAAGGGTACATTTACTAAACACAAAACTAAAAAAAAGTATAGTAAACCAAATTGTTTCAAAAAAATATTTTAGGTAAAATGAGAGATGATTTAAATAGGTGAAATGGAAGATAAAGCAATTTGTGACTTTAAAGAATCGAATCCAGGACGATTATGCAAAATTATAAAGATTAAAATCAACTAGGCATGGAGTCGATTGGTTTTAGGATAACGGAGACCGAGTCGCTTCGTGCCCTCGGAAACCAATGGTACCTATTTCTGAGCTAACCACGAGGACTCGAGCACCCTTATTGTTTTCGGCTAGGTCCTTTGCGAGACGAAGGATGATGCCTCCGGCATGACAACCTATATGGTCAATTTTGTTAAGAATTACGATTAACTATTCATATATGGATCTTAACTATTAGATATTTTATCAAATCTACATGGTCAATTTTGTTAAGAATTACGAGTAACTATTCATATATGAATCTTAACTATCAGATATTTTATCAAATCTACATGGTCAATTTTGTTATGTCATGGGAATTAATTTAGCATATTTTATTACATGTTTGGAATAATTTTTATACAGATTTAAGTGGATTATATGAAAGAGCAAGTTGAGCGAATATGGCCTTTTATTATATAGGTAGATAAAGTGAACGCGTAAATTTTATGTGTTTTAGATATAAAATTCTTTATATTAGGTTAATTTTTGGATCTAGATTTGGATATTAAATTTCATGTATAATAATTCGGATATTAATTACATCATATTAGGGAAATCCATTGAAGAAGAAAGAAGAAAATGAGTATTTATATAAAAGCATGCGATTATATATGTACATGGGTAATTAGTTTAACCACCAAACCACCGAGATGGAACTCTTGAACTCGTTCTCCTTCTATTTCTTTGAAGTTGGAATTGTTGGACATCCCCGAAAGAATGGTGAATTCGAAATATTCATCGGTTCTTTGGGGAGATTGTGAAGGTAATCCTCCAAATACTTATCCGGTTCAAAGGAGTCATCGTTAATTGATTGAAACTATGATATGATCATCATTCATCCATATCCGCATGTGGGATTTGGACCTATTTTAACCCGGGCCATATGTCTCCAGACTATAAAATTCAATTATAATCAATCTTAATACAAGTTTGAAGATTATTGAACCTGATTGAAAATAAATTTGCAAAAGTGGTAAAAAAAAAAAAGAAAAGAAAAGGAAGTAATTTCGACTCCAAACGACTTCCACTTCCGAACTCTTATGTGTAATGAATCTGAAAAAAAAAAAACACTACACACCCGAAATGCATAATTTGATTCTCTTGATTCAAGGATCCGGGTTCAATTTCCCATACATTAAACAAAGGGTTTGAGGGTTTGATCTTTGTTTCTTCGCTTGCATCACACCGCTCCGGAACACATTTCGTGTTTAAATCACACTACTAATTGCAAAATGTTGAAAATGATACAACCCCTTCTTGGCCTTAAGCTGTAGGTAATTAGTGGGGTTGACCCGTTTAGGTTCTTGGCCATTCCGGATCAAAGCTTGAAGTTGTTCATCATCCGCTCTCAGCTTGAAGGATGCTCTTTTTTTGTTAGAAAGGAGAGTCTGTGGTTAACTTTTATAGTATTGTTTTAGTTATTCAATTGTATAGTTTCGTATCATAATAAAAATAAAAAAAACCTATATGGAACCATAAGAATCAGTCGAAAGAGCCGACGAGGAAACTCTTTGTTTTTTGGGATAGCCTGTATGAGATTTGAGAAGCTAGTTAGAAGTAATAACATGAGCACAATTGAAAACAAAGATGAACTTCCTGCTATAGATTTCTATCATAAATGATTTGTGTAACAAGATTTCCCTACTCGGAGCGCAAACTCTCGTGAAAACCATCGTTGTTATGCTACAAAGTTGTAATGGTGTCATTTGAGAACATGAAGGGATAAGGCAAGCAAACAAGTAGCCCTAGAATCAAGACTGTGATCCCAAGAGCAACATACTTGTTATCAGGATCAGTTATTTCTTCCGAGAGAGGAGCAATCGGGCCTCGTTGCAAGAAGAAAATCAGTGCTACCCAGTAGAATGCAACGTCGTTGAACAAGGAGGATAGTCCGAGCAGCGCGATTGATGCCCCTGTTATTCTAGTTGCAGCCTGCCAAGTTGATGGTTTCATGTATTTTCATCTCTCATTTTGAAAAAAAAAACATGTATGAATGAAGATTGGTAGTAGCATACCTTTCTACCCCATATAGCAAACGAAATACGGCCACCGTCAATCTCCCCGGCTGGGATGCTATTGATGGCGTTGATAAGGAGTCCGGCCCATGCCCATATTACAAGAGGATTCACTGATATTGGTGTTCCTTCCTTGAGAACATCTCCAAGAAGTAGTTTAGCTATCATGCAAACAGAAATGTAATCACTTCACAGGCTTTGGTTGAATGTGTTTTGTTTGACTATAAATGGTGTATTTATTTACCTATGCCACCTGCGAGAAACGATTCATGGAAAACAGATGCATCGACGACTATGCCAATACCATCACTAGGTGGTATGATGAATCCCAACAGAAAAAGAATAAGACCCAAGCCGAAGCCAGCAAGAGGACCGGCCGCAGCTACCTTCAGAAGATCCTCACGTCTAGGTACAATATTTATAATTCTGGTAATGGCACCGAAGGAGCCTATCTGCCATCAAAATGCATAGGCATTATCTTCTTTCCATCCAAGCCATCCCGGAGATTTTTTGTTGCTAACAATATAAGATAGACTATAATGGTAATTCCCTCACCTGCCAACTAGGAACAAAGTAGGGAACACCAAGCTTCACACCACAATCTTTAGCGACAATGTAATGTGCAATCTCATGAACTCCCAATATTAGTGCAGTAACAAGAGCACCAGGAAGACCATTCTTCAGCAAGTCAATGTCATCAAACGTTGACCTGGCATGTAAGGATAGAACATTTGATTGAAATTACTAAAAAGATCGTACTGGTGTCAAATATGCAAATGCCATAGGAATAGCATTTGTGCGAATTCTAAATGTAATAAAAGACAAAATTCCTGAATTAAATGGAAGTGACTTGAAGGCAAAAGCAGAAAGAACATACAATAAGTTTGACTGTAGTGCAGGAACATTGCGGAGAAGTAAGGTAAAGATTGTCACGAAGCCAAAGGAAGCAGCAGCAAACCACTCAGGGACAGCTGACAAGATGCAGAACTGGTTAATATATAGCCAATCTTTATAGAAGCACGGATAGTATTGAAAAAGAGTAGCTACCTGTAGTCTCCGGCTGTAATGTTTTTCTGGGAACAACCACTGCTACAGGTTTATCATCTTCAGGATTGACTAGGAGGAAAAACTTATATTCATCTCCAAATTTATCCTGCATGAGGATGTTGAAATCTTATTTTAGTATACCAAACTATAGCCTGCTCTGGTAGTGTACATTAAAAAGAGTTGAGTTGAGCTTATAATTTTTCAAAATAAAATCGATAAGCTCCATTTGATAAATTGATTCTTTGTACTCTTCTGAAGTCAATACCTGCAACCTCTTTGCTATCTTATCATAACTTTTATCAGACTTCCCTCGCAAATTTCCTTTAAATAGCACTCCGCCCTATCAAAGTGCAAGGGATGTAAACATTAAGCAAGTGATCATGGTATGCACAAGCAAACTCTTAGAAGGGGGTGCATAAAAGCTGTGTACATTGACCATCAGAGAAAAACAGCAAGCATAAAAAATAACCGCATTATACGATAACTTTCTGCTTTCTTACAGTTACAGATGATTATATTGCGTAAAAGAAACAAGTAGCAAGACTTTTTATCTACACAACTGAAAGATAGATGGTTCGGCATAAGCTATCTCCAATGCGAGCAAGAGAAAGTTCTTATAAACAACTAACCTCATATGGTTCCTGTCCTGTCACAAAGAATGTATCAAACCCAAACACCTGATCTTTGAGAATATCAATTGTTGCCTTTGGTATCCTAGCTGATTCATCCAACTGTTGGGGCTGCAAATAGTACAGCAAAGAGTGAAAAAGAGGAGAGTGAACTCCATGGGTTTCAACTCTGGCTCTGGTTTCTCTTTCTATCTTTCTGTGTTCTTGTAAGTTTGTGTGTTCATTTGTGTGTGTCCCGACTGATACTCTACCAAAGACAGTTGGGAAAATACCAAAGATTGCTTAAGCATAACAGAGATTGTTGTGAAACTGGGCAAAGCATTGACCAAAATCACCCAGTAGATGAGAGGGTAAGGAACAACAAAATAACCTAATGATGCTGACATGCTAAAATCTTAATCACCTTCACACCTGGCAGAGGTGAGCCACTAGCAACCTCCAAGTTATCTTCATCCTGTAGAAATGAAAAGGCTCAAAGTAAGAGGCGTGGAATGGGATAGATAATCCTTTTTGAGTGTGTACAGACCAGTGTTAATACTCCAGAAGTAGAAAATTTTAGTAGCCAAAGGCATTATATCAGACACCCTTAACAATTCAATCATTTGAACATCTGAAAAGACATACAGTTTTTATATTTTGTTTCCTATAGGTAATGAAACCTTTGAAAAACTAGAGCAGTGCCCAAAAAAACTCCGATGGACATTATGAGCATAAACCATTCCATATTTTAAAAAAATAAAGAAATAAACAAAGAATACTATTGGAAAAGACAAACTCGGAATCACGAATCTAACTAAAATAGTTAAGCAAATGCATTTGTAACCAATTAGAACAAACTGATGAATAGTGGACATCAGCCATAAGAGGCAATCATGTAAACAACGTGGTTGTTAAAACTATATCAGAGAAGCACCTGAACACCCCCTTGAACCAAAACTTCATCCTCGTTAGTATTGGCCATGCTATTTTGAGTTGAACCAAGAGTGTCGGCAGAGTCTACTTGCTCTTTTTCCTAAGATACATGAAATACACATCAATCTAATTCATGGGGAAGCACAATTATAAAAGCCGATAACTGTATGAAAATTAACTCAAAGGGGGTGTTATTGATTACTCGTTCAAGATCTGAACTTGTCTGTGTATCAAAATCAGATGAGCTTGAGACCTTGGTTTCTTCATGTGTGTCCTTCCCCTAAAATTTATCCAAGGATTAATTTAAGACACAAAACATGATAAACCAATTTTCAATTGAAGGAAATAATTCATAGTAAGGATTAACATCATATCAACTTTCAAGAGTTGCTGTTTTATCTTATTGACCCATTAGTCACGACACACAAGTAGAATAGCAAGTCAAAAATCCCTTGAACCCAGCAGTAGTATTCTAATTTTAACAAAAGTACATATGCCCTGGTGGTCAAGTGCAGCCATAGTGCATAAAAAGATCGGTGTAATCACTTGTATGGTTGTACACATGGAAGCTGAACCTAGCATGTTCATCTAAAATATTTATGGTTTACAAAGAGAGCCTCGGTCCCTTAAACAAATGATATTTGTGGGACAGTTACCTTTTCCCTTTTAGACAATCCATTCTCATTATCTATCATAAGTAGTCACTCCCTAACCGGTCGGCTTAGCAGGCAATCCATTGCCAACTTCAGCAGGATTGAACTACAACTACAACAATTCAAAGGCGCCGAGCAACCTCGTTAATAACTTTAATTTCGTGCTATGCCAATGTAAGGAAAAGCATAACTGTATATCCCTTCTCAGACACATGCAATTGAACTTCCTTTCTACAAAGCAAAAGTACCAGGTTTACCGTTTCAAGATATGTAATATCCATTCAATTGTGAAATCATTTCCATTATAAAATTAGAAAGCTTTATCTTATCGAGCAATCAGCAAAACTCAATATTTAGCTAACATAAGCAGGAGGACATTAAGCAAATGTAGCAAGTACCTCGTCCTCATTGCTTTCAGGTTCAGTCTCAGACTCTATCACCCTACAACGAAACTCTCTCTTTGGCCGAATCCCCAACCTAACCAACGGTAGAAACACTCATCAAAATTCCAAAAGCCAGTACAGTGAAATCAAAAGTTCGAAATACAAACAAAATAGGCTTCCGACCTGCACTTGCGAAATTGGAGGCTCCTACTGGAAGCACAAGGAAGAACCAAAGGTTGAAAGCCAAGAAGACAGCAAGTAGTACAATCTGAAAGGGGAGCTAAATTCCCTCGAAAAGCCGCTTGGATGTTCATCTTCGATCACCAGTAACGAACTCCACTTGTGTCAATGTCTAATCTAATAGGAAGCAGAAATCTGCTGGATTGTCATCGAAAAACAACAAATTTCCGTGGGAAATCTAATTGAATGCAAAATCTGGTCAATTTGACATTGAAGAGAAACAATCTAGGGTTTGAGATATTTTGAGTGAGAGAATGAACTATGAAGGCTTATCTCTGAGGACCTGAGGAGTGGAGTGGGAGTCCACCTGCCTATCCTAGGGAGTTTTTGTTTCATTGGACATACGATTCTTGGAAGACAGTCCCTGCCAATCACATCTAAACACGTGGCGACCTTCGATTTTTTTAGAGGTTCGTCATTCTAAACACGTGGCGAGTGGTGTGGAGTGGGTTCCACATGCCTTATCGTGGAACCGGAGAACAATCTTCGGAGGGTGAGTATTAAAGGTCGAGATTTAGGTATATATCATAATTAAATAACACTAATAATAACTACGAATAATACGTTAAACCAAATACATGCACCTCGTCCACATACCTTATTGTGTATTATGATAACAATCTTATACCGTCGGATGCTGAGTATTAGGGTCGAGATTTAAGGTAGACATCATAATTAAACAAAACTAATAATAACTACGAATAATACATTAAATGATATAACACATTCGTAACAAAACTAATAATAACTACGAATAATATATTAAATGGCATGTTCTCGTGATTACACGATAAAGTCTGTTCTCATATAATATATATATATATAGTGTAGTGGTGAGCATTTCCGGATATCCGATCCGACAAGCTTTAAAAAGTCCGATCCGAAACCGACTCGACAGTACCCAATAGCCGATCCGAAAATATGATCTGGTCATTTATTATTAGACTAGTCGGATATATCCGATCTGATCCGACATTTTCCTCTAAAGTCCGATCCGTATCCAATCCGAAGATCCGAAATCATTCCCGGACTCGGATCATCAATTGCCGGATATCATCGGATTCGAATTTTTCGGATCGGATCTTCGGATAGCGAATCAGGTCAGATATTTTTGTTCACCCCTAATTGAGTGGGTCTATATTTTTTCATTAAAACAAACAAATCTTTTGTCTTGTTATTTTAGCTAACTTTTGAAAAGCAAATCTCCGTAAGATGATTGACATGCCAAAGATAAATAAATCCATAAAATCTAATATCTCAGAATATTTATAGTTCCCATAACTTCACCTCTGCATCCTGAAAGACGGTTCATTTCCTCTCCTTCTCCCCTAGCCTTTTCTCCTTTGTCTGCAACTATCTTCTTCACCTGGTTAGTCCCTGCTCTCATTTACCTTCATTTCTCCATTTTCGATCGTTTGTCTATTTTCTTGCTGTTCGTTTTTTGTTTTCTCTTGTTCCTGAGTAATGGTAGTTTTAGGGTTATATACTGTTCATCTTCTTCACCCTTCGCCTTCCATGGCCGACCAAAGTAATCAACAAATAATCAAAGATTCTCTTTTGTTTATCACTCAGTTTAAACAAAACATATTATCGGTAGTTTTTTCTCCGACCACCGTTACTCCGCCTCGTCCTACAGCAAGACCCGTCATTTCTTCCACCGGAGAAGGCCTATCGCCGCCGGGACCCAGCATAATCTAATATCAGCAGTTTATGCTTTTATTTTATTTACTTTTCTAGGGTTTTGTAGGCGTGTAACTTAATTTCACGCATTTTGTATCTGATTTGTAAGATTAGGGTTCAAATTTCATTTGTTTTTTATCAGAAAGTTACTAAGATCAAGATAGAAGACGATGGATAAACGAAAGAGAGGGAGCGAGGCTGATGCTGTTGATCGAGACACCAAGTCACATGTTGAGCCCTTGCCCATACCTAACGCTGATGAAGACACCAAGCCTCCAATGGCTTCCGTTAGCTCGGTTTGTGCTATTTCTCTTCCGGTTTCATTATGTCATTGCCCATGCTTAGGGCTGTCATTCGGGGTTGGCACGATCGGTTCGAGTTTACTAATGTGTTCATATTCAGCTTGTTTTACCGCATTTGCATGCTAATATTGTGAAGATACATGTTCGTTTTCATATCTAGAAATCAATATATCATATATTCGTATCAAGATATGAATATGAGATGTGATATCTTGAGTATATCAAAAAGTGTATTAGGAGTATCAGATTGATATACATATACTTCTATACCGATCACTAGGTATGAGGTTTTTTGTAGGTTGATACTCATATCTCATACCGAATAGTCCGGTTAAGTTGTTTGTATTTTTCCTTTTGGTTTGTTGGTTCGTTGAGAAGTGTCGGGTTTCATTGGCATGATGTGTTGATTTCTTATTTGTGTTGATAGTCTGCTAATAAGCGGTCAAGAAATGCGACAATGTCGAATAACTCCGCTCCCCCCTATGAGTACAATAGGCCGCAAGCACAAGGACATGCCATTCCGGCCAATAGTCAGCCGGCCCAAGCACAAGGACCTGCCAATAATGTCGGAAACAATGCTGTTCCGTCAACACCACAAAGATCTCCCGTTACCAAGAACACTGATAAGGCGCCGACACCAGCATCCACTACCCACATCAACCTCAAAGTTGTGGATCAGGTATCATAAACCTACCTTTGATCAATATTCTTGTTATAGTAAGACAATAAGTCTAGGTTGTTATAGTAAGACAATAAGTCTAGGTAGACTGATATGATGGGGCATGAACCGAGCGAGACGAGCTCAAAGGCAAGGGTGTTCCTGACCGGGTAAGGAGGGAAACATATATGGGGCCTTGTTTTAATGGGCTGGGGTCGACATATATTGAAAACTCTATCCGCAAGTTCCGTGCAGCAAAACCAAAAACGTTTCCTTTTTTCTCCTGTATGATTCTTATATCATTAAAAATCGAGCTTTTTGGTAGTGCCTCAAACGTAGTCACAAACTTCTTACTACTGCAATCTTCGGGTTTTGTAGTATGAAAAAGAAGTTAGCATCATGATACTGAGAACCGCCCCGCTGAAGAAAGTCATGTATGCATACTGTGATAGACAAAACAAGGAGCTTAAATCCATGACCTTCTTATTCGAGGGACGCCACTTTCTGCCACATCAAACTGCTGAAGACGTAAGTCAAAATCCCTTCCCTTTGCCTTACAACTATGCACATATATATATTGAGAATTTCGCAACCAGGAAAAGACTCTTACACGCCCTCTTTGGGTTTCAGCTGGGCATCCAAGACGGCGACGAGATAGATGCAATGTTGTCCCAAAACGGAGGTAGTTTACTCGGTTAAGCTTAAGATTGTTTTGAACATGAATTTCTAAGCCGGGTAGGCAACCATTCATATGTCGTATTAAGTAGTAGATTATCATACTGCTTTCATCTCGAAGGCGGTTGCATTTTGGATGTATGTTTATGTGTTCTCTCGTTTGATCTGCATAAACTCGATGACCGCTAATCCTTTCTACATTGACGAGCTCTTAAACTTGTGTGTGTAACGTGATCAAGGCTTGCCCTAGTGTTAAGATGAGAAAATGTCTCAGCTTATAAAGAAAGGGAAAGTACATTTCATAGCTTAGTGTGACGTAAACACACCAACGTATGCGTTGACTTGTTGTGGAACCGTTGACTAGAACCTCAATGTAAACGAACTTTGCAAGTAAATTATGCATACCAAGTTAAAATTCCTGAACAGCTATCGTAAATTAAGAGAGAAAACCTCTCTTTGAATAGGGAGAAACCCTCGCCCCAAATGCCGCCCATCATCGGATCTCAAGCCCCTCGATTCCCCTTCTGTGTGGACTTCCCGGTGGCTGCCAGGCACTCACGGAGCCAGTATCTTCACGAAAGAAGGAAGAAGGGGAGGAGCTCCAACTTAGTTTCGATTTTTCTCTCCCTTCTAAACTTACAAAATGGACTCCGTTTTTCCGGATCTACCTGGGTTGTTCGCCGGCCTACGAGGCTGTCTTATGCCACCGAGATGGGGGTTGCGATCATGGCCGGTTATGGTTGCCATGGTTTGTTTCGTCTCCTATTTCTTGTTTCGAGATTGTGTTTTCTTTTGTTGCTCAGAATAAGGTCCTTCTCTTTTGCTTTTCGTTGTGTTGTCCTTTGGACGGTAAATCTTCGGTTGACGGGTTTGACTCCACATCCAAACCTTCCACAAATCGATTTGGGCTACAACCCAGTTTTATCAAACTCATAAATTTGTTTGTCTATTGTTCATTTGAATGCTCCTTCGAGTGCTTCTATGTAAGCCTCTGCATCGACTTTTATGCTTATGTGAATGTTGTTGTTATTGGTCGTATTGTTCTAGGTCAATTCATACACAAGGGTTTGATTAACCCGACAAATGGCTCACAACCTACTAAAACAAATAAAGGTGTTCACTAAATTGAGCATTCTTTTCTATTTGTAGATGGCTCTGTTTTAATATAAAAAGTACTTATGTGTTTCTTTAGGCTTACAAGCAATATTTGTGGTGTCATTGTAGTGAATGTTGAGTATGACATTTATCACATTGGACCACCAAATGGTATAAGATCCATAATGGATTTTACAAATCCGGCATGATCCGTTTTAACAAGCAATTATCATGCTTCTCAACATATGAAAAATATTACCTGAGTGCGTTTTTCAATGTTTGACGAGCACCCACACAAAAATTTCAATTTACCCTAAACAATCTTTCGATTGTCTTTTGTTTGGTTTCGCATGCCTCTTGCCCGCCACCTAATGTTTGGTCATTTTTCGTCGCCTCTTTTCTCGCTGCCTAACGGCGAGGATTCCGGCCTAACGGTCCCAAAAAGATCATTGATGAAAAGGAAAAATAAATTTTAAGGTCATGGGAATTTACCAATCCATGATATGCAAATGTCCTATTGTATTTCGCCCTTAACATATTATAATCAAAACCAACAAACGATTCATTAAATTTAAATCAAAACTAAAATGACCAATTCTCATCCTTCTTTAGGATTGTATCATATAAAAAACGGATTTACAAAATATTCATTCTAATTTATTAAACAAGGTTTCACTGCTTTTAACCAACTCTTTTCGAACAAAGTTCTCCTTGTAAATCACTACTCTTTAAACCATCAAAGTTGTACACATTTTTATATCACGATACCTGTGTGTTGCAGTCTCGTCTTCTCTGTTTTGATGTTGTATTGGTGGCGGTTCGAGTGTTTGTCGAGAAGGGGGCGTGGATGTGCGATCAATTCTTGACGGCTCTGTTGTAGTCCAAATCTGAGGTGTCCACAAATGTTCCTCAGGCTTCCTACTTGTGTACTTTCTTCGAAGATAAACGTTCATGCTCGTCGCTTCCGGCTGACTTGATCAAGATGCTTTCCCCTGAAGACGTCCATGCTTTCGATTTTTTATGATATTTTTGTGTTTTCTTTTTCTCATTTGTTGTGGTCCTTCATGACGGTTAGTTCGTTTGCCGATTTTTCGGCCTTTCGATCTCATAGTCGGCACGCCGCCTATGGGAATGAACCGCTTTCCATTATCAAAAAAAATTATGCATACCAAGTTAAGGGCACGAAGTTGGGGTTTAGGTTTATGGGTATAGAGTGTCCTTTGGGGACGGGATATGTATGTGTGCTTTTGAAATGTGAGGAAGGGTATAGAGTGTCCTTTGGGGACGGGATATTAGATACTTATATATATTGGGAGAGTGCGATTTTTATACCCTTACTGAGCGTGTGGCTCATTGTTGTTATATCCACATTTTTTTCAACTACCCAGACTCGGCCTGATCAAGGCAAGGATGTTGGACCCAACACCTGGATTTGAGATCATATCAGGTGGACTGTTATGGGATGCTACCGCCTAGAATGTTTTGCATGGTTTTAAAACAGTTGTGTGTTTCTTTAAATAAGGTTAATTAATTGGTAATCAACTAAAAATGAAATAGGTGTCACATTATGTGTTCATGTGTTTTATGAAATCAAATGGTGTGTCCAATAAACTCGATAAGATCGTTTCTATAAATTCTCCCACCACTATTAGTCTTATTGGAAAGAATGTTCTAGAATGGTGCATCAATTGACTTGTAATTCATTTGATGATATTCTACTGTTATTTTCAAAAGTTTAAAAAAAAGAAAATTGAATGAGTCTATGGGCAGTTTGGTTTGAATTTCAGAATCGAAAACGGAATGGAAACGAATTTAATCCATATGTATATCATTATTCATGAAAGTTTTTGAAATTATTCCTTCTAATTTGAAGTAATTGAAGTTGAATTTGGTTACTTTTGATATCCTGTAGGGTAACGAAATATGGGAAGACAAGTGTATTTTGCATGTAAAAACAATAAATGATTCCGTAGAATTTCATGAATAAGGATATACATATGGACTAAATTCGTTTACATTTCGTTTCTGTTTTCGGAGTTGGAACCAAACGGGCCCTATATTCTTTTATTGAAAAAACAAACAAATCTTAAAAGCAAATCTCCGTAAGATGGTTGACATGCCAAAGATAAATAAATCCATAAAATCTAATATCTCAGAATATTTATAGTTCCCATAACTTCACCTCTGCATCCTAAAAGACGGTTCATTTCCTCTCCTTCTCCCCTAGCCTTCTGTCCTTTGTCTGCAACTATCTTCTTCACTTGGTTAGTCCCTGCTCTCATTCACCTTCATTTCTCCATTTTCGATCGTTTATCTATTTTCTTGCTGTTTGTTTTTTGTTTTCTCTTGTTCCTGAGTAATGGTAGTTTAGGGTTATATACTGTTCATCTTCTTCATCATTCGCCTTCCATGGCCGACCAAAGTAATCAAAGATTCTCTTTTATTTATCACTCAGTTTAATCGGCAAAGCTTACCCACTAAACCAACCAAACATATTATTGAAAGTTTTTCTCCGACCACCGTTACTCCGCCTCGTCCTCCAGCAAGACCCGTCATTTCTTCTACCGGAGAAGGCCTATCCGCCGCCGGGACCCAGCATAATCTAATATCAGCAGTTTATGTATTTTTTTTTTTTTTTTTTTACTTTTCTAGGGTTTTGTAGGCTTGTATCTTAATTTCAGCATTTTGTATCTGATTTGTAAGATTAGGGTTCAAATTTCATTTGTTTTGATCAGAAAGTTACTAAGATCAAGATAGAAGACGATGGATAAGCGAAAGAGAGGCAGCGAGGCTGATGCTGTTGATCAAGATACCAAGTCACATGTTGAGCCCTTGCCTATACCCAACGTTGATGAAGACACCAAGCCTCCAATGGCTTCCGTTAGCTCGGTTTGTACTATTTCTCTTCTGGTCTCATTATGTCCTTGCCCATGCTTAGGGCTGTCATTCGGGTCGAGATCGATTCAAGTTTACTAATGTGTTCATATTCAGCTTGTTTTGACCGCGTTTGCATGCTAATATTGTGAAGATGTACGTTCGTTTTCGTATCTAGAAATCAATATATCTTATATTCGTATCAAGATATAGATATGAGATCCGATATCTTGAGTATATCAAAAAGTGTATCAGGAGTATCAGATTGATACTCATATCTCATACCGAATAGGCCAGTTAAGTAGTTTCTATTGTTCCTTTTGGTTTGTTGATTCATTGATATGTGCCGGGTTTCATTGGCATGATGTGTTGATTTCTTATTTGTGTTGATAGTCTGCTAATAAGCGGTCAAGAAATCCGACAATGTCGAATAACTCGGCTCCCCCCTATGAGTACAATAGGCAGCAAGCACAAGGACATGCCATTCCGGACAATACTCGGCCAGCCCAAGCACAAGGACCTACCAATAGCGCTGTTCCGTCAACACCACAAGGATCTCCTGTTACCAAGAACACTGATAAGGCGCCGACACCAGCATCCACTACCCACATCAACCTCAAAGTTGTGGATCAGGTATCATAAACCAATCTTTGATCAATATTCTATAAGAATCGAGCTTTGGTAGTGCCTCAAATGTAGTCACGGATTTGTTACATTGCAATCTTCGGGTTTTGTAGTATGAAAACGAAGTTTGCTTCAGGATACTGAGAACCGCCCCGCTGAAGAAAGCCATGAATGCATACTGTGATAGCCAAAACAAAGAGCTTAAATCCATGACCTTCTTATTCGAGGGACGCCAATTTCTACCACATCAAACCGCTGAAGACGTAAGTCAAAATCCCTTCCCTTTTGCCTTAAAACTATGCATATATATATATATATATATATATATATATTGAGAATTTCGCAAGCCGGAAAAGACTCTTACACGCCCTCTCTTTGGGTTTCAGCTGGGCATCCAAGACGGCGACGAGATAGATGCAATGGTGCCCCAAAACGGAGGTAGTTTACTTCCTTAAGCTTAAGATTGTTTTGAACATGGATTTCTAAGCCGGGTAGGCAACTGTTCGTATGTCGTAGTTAAGTAGTAGATGATTGTATTGCTTTCATCTCGAAGGCGGTTACATTTTGGATGTATGTTTTTTATTTGCATAAACTCGATGACGGCTAATCTTTACTACGTTGACGAGCTCTTAGTTAAACTTGTGTGTGTAACGTGATCAAGGCTTGCCCTTGTGTTATGATGAGATCATGAGAGAATGTCTTCACTTCTTCTCTAGAGTGATGATCCAAATTGCTATTCGAACCACAAGATTCATTCTAAATGTACCCTTATTACGCCTACGTGTTGCGTACGCGTACTAAGTAGTTCATTTTTGAATTTTAAAAAAATAGAGTTACGGCTACGGGAAGCGTAGCCGTAACTCATGAAAAAGCAGTTACTTCCCGTAGCCGTAACTCATAAAAAAGCAGAGAGTAACTACGCCTACGTCGCGTAGCCGTAACTCATGAAAAAGCAGAGAGTAACTACGCCTACGCAAAATGTAGGCGTAATTACTTTACGTACAGGAAAAAGCAACTACGCATACGCGTGAGTTCTTCTACAAACGCGTAAGCCTAGCGATTCTTCTTCCCCATTCACTTTTTATTCTTCCTTCTCATCGCCGGCGACTTGCTTCCTTTTGTTTTCTATGCACCGACGATGATTCACCACCAGATCACCACCCTGTTGCAATGGTTAGAACCCAAGGGTTTGATGGCGGTATAGTCCGGCCGGGTAGCCGCGCCGGCAGCGACGGAGGGGACTCCTCTGACAGCGTCTCCGACGACTGCCGAAGACGTATTATTTCCGATGTGGACGGCGGACGAGGACGAGGCGCTCGTGGAGGGCGTTTAGGAGGTGACGTATTCCGCGGATGTGCGACATCTCGCGCTTCATCTAATGTCGGGGTACAATTTTTTTAATTTATTGTATTTTAATTATTTTTGTCGATAATTAGTAGATAATTATTGACTAAATTAGTGTTTAATTAAAGAAAATAGTTGATAATTAGTGAATTAGTATAAATTAGTCGTTAATTAGTCGACAATTAATGAAGTTAGTCGATAATTAGTGAATTAGTAGCTATTAGTTGATATTTAGTCGACAATTAATGAAATTACTCGTTAATTAGTAGATAATTAGTGAATTAATATAAATTAGCCGACATTTAATGAAATTAGTCGATAATTAGTGAATTAGTATAAATTAGTCGATAATTAGTGAATTAGTAGATTATTAGTCGATAATTAGTAAATTAGTATAAATTAATCCATAATTAGTGAATTAGTATAAATTAGTCGATAATTAGTGAATTAGTATAAATTAGTCATTAATTAGTAGATAAGTAGACGTTAATTAGGGAATTAGTATAATTTAGTCGATAAATAGTCAATAGTTAATAAAATTAGTCGATAATTAGTGAATTAGTGGATAATTAGTCAACAATTAATGAAATTAGTCGATAATTAGTGAAATACTACACAATAAGTTGGTAAGTTAATGAAATTATTCGATAACTAGTCGAGTAATCAATGAAATTACTCATTAATTAGTGAACTTGTAGATAACTATTAGATAATTAGTCAACAAATTAATGAAATTAGTCGTTAATTATTGAATTAGTGGACAATTAGTCAATAATTATTGAAATTAGTCGGTTATTAGTTGATAATTAATGATATTATGCAAATTGTATAGGTTGTCGGGACTAGTACTTGTGGATGGGCCACTACGGTTTCGAACCGTAAGCGGCGACTTATAGAGATGGGATTAGCGCTTCCCGATGACGTGCCTGAGGAGCCTCAGGAGGAAGAGAGAGGACGGGAGGCCGAGGACGAGCGGATAGACATGCCATTCGGTTCCTTAGACGCTTCTGGCGGGCAGATCCTACCGGAGGCGGACGTTGAGAGCTTTGCCGCCGGGGCTAGGAGAGTTTGTCAGTTTACACAGGAGGGTGGACCGCCACCGCCTCCTTCTCCACCTCCACCTATGCCTTCGCATGAGGCTGCAGATGACGACGTTGGATATCCCGGAGGTCCCGCTATACGGGACCTACTCGTCAGTTACGAGACCCACGTCGCTCACGACATATGGGTCGGTCAGGTACATATTTATATTTCAATTGATATTTAATATTTCATTAAATTTGAATGTATTACTGACGTTTAAATTATATTTTCATAACAGGATAGATCTGTCTTACGAGTCTATCGGCTAGGAGCCACGGTCACTAGCTTGCGTAGCCTTGCTGATCGATTTGCAGGCTCGGAGTGGATGACACTTGTTAGAGGGAGTGGACTGCATGACCTCTTAGAGATGCAGTGGAGTGGGGTGGACCATGCGCTCGCATCTGCCTTTGTGGAGCGGTGGTATCCAGAGACCTCCGGATTTCACTTTCCATGGGGACAAATCTCGATCACCCTCCATGACGTATACCACCTTTTAGGACTTCGCATTGATGGAGACGAGGTTGTGGGCGTCCGGGATGACACACTCTTCACCTCCATGTTCGGCTTCCCACCATTAGAGGTGAAGGCCGCCGTGAAGGCGGGTGGGTGGCCGACAGCGCATCTCCTCTCTACGTTGAGGACTATGGCAGAGTCCTCAGAGGCGAGGCAGGAGGACATCGCCAGCGGATTCTTAGCTCTTCTTATTGGCTCCACCCTGTTCATTGACAAAACCACGAACAGGGTGAAGTCTCATCTATTGAGCGTCTGTCGCGACCCCATCACGATGACGTCTCGTGCTTGGGGGACAGCTACATTGGCATATTTGTACCGACAGCTTGGCGAGTCCTCTAGGAGGGAGGTTCATACCTTAGCTGGTTGTTCCCTTCTTTTGGAGGTATGCAATCAATTATAATTTCTTTGTTTTCATTTTTTTAATGAGTGAATTAATATGAAATTGTTATTGTGTTGTGCAGTTGTGGATTCACGCTTATTTCCCCCACTTCAGACCTAGAGGGCATCATGACCCTCTTAGACAGAGAGATGTGCGACATTCATTGAGGTCAGAGAGAGCTCATACAGGGCAGATGGAGAGATCAGTCTTTTTGGAAATTAGGGCTCAACTGTCGATGTGTAGGATGGATGAGGTACTAATAATTTATGTTTAAACTTTTAATTACTTTTGTTTAATGATAAACAAGGACATTTTCTTGTGAAATGACTTTGTAAGTTTGCCGTAGGTGATGTGGATGCCGTGGGGTTCTCTTGACGGCTTCCAGACTGGACAGATGCGCGTATCGACCTATTTGGGGGTGATACAATTTTGTTGGTGGGAGGAGCCATATAGCCCTCAGTTTCTACTACGCCAGTTTGGGCGTGTCCAGGTCGTCCCTCCACAGCTTCATACAGTTCCTCCAGGATGGATCATCCGCCCCTTCGTGATGAAGAGGCCGGCGAGAATAGGCAAGTATGAGCTATTGTTTGCTCCAGAGGTGTGGCATCTTTGGGCGACGCGAGACCACCATCTGTACGACATACATAGACACCCAGCGGTCGTCAACCCATGGCAAATGGATGAGTACTTTCTGGACTGGTTCTTACCGCGCTCTCATCCATACCTGCAGCCACCTCCAGATGGTGCACCACCACCGCCTCTAGCTGCACCTGTTGTACTTCTAGAGCGGGTACATATAACATTTGTTACTTTGAAGTTTAATTTCTTAAAGATTTAGTTGAGTAATTAAAACTTTTTTTTTTCTACAGCGCGTACAGATAGCATTAGGTATCGCACGAGAGGCTCTGGCTCATGGTCCTCCGTTCGATGCTGATGTTCTTTACCGCCTAGTTGATGTCCTAGGCGGAGACGAGGTACCAGAGGCGTCACCTCATGTTAGGGCATCTCAGCGAGATGATTAGATAGTTATTTGTGTTTTATTATTATGTATGTACATTATGTTTCTTATTATGTATGAACATGTTTTATGATTTTGTATGTACATTATGTTTCATTCTCATTTCTCTCCTTATTTCATAACCAATTGCATCTCCTTATTGAAAATGATTTGGTTTGAAAATTATTTTGTTTCTTTCCTTATTTCATAACCAATTGCATCTCGGTAATTCATAACCACAATTCTTATTTCAATAAAAAAAGACAAATTACACTTTCATGAACACAATCCTCGTTACATTCAATAAACAAATAATTACACTTTCAAACATGATAGATATCAAACTAATGACGAGTCTTCTCTCTGAAACAACCTTCTGTATCTCGCTATTCTTCGGTCATATAAGTGGGCGAATCCATTAACTGAAACATCGCGACCCCACATCCAATCATGACAAATCGGGGGCAAAGGATTTGATGCAACCAAACCAACTTCATAATCAAATGGAGTTAGTAAAACATCTTTTGTGTTTTAAAACATATTAATAAGTTCTTTATAATTTAATGGAGTTACCAAAATATAGTGGTGATCTTTGAGTACGGCGATTGCTTGAACTTCGGTTGGAGGTTGTTGTTCTTCTTTAGAATCCGCAATCAAGGGCAAGTAAGTGTATGAGTCCAACCTAGAGAGGACCACGAGTGTCACTTGGTATAAAGTGGCATATGTGAGAGCAATGGTAGGAACCTTCATCCAGAACTGTGATGCGCAAGGTGCGGGGTTAAGGTAGTTGACGTTGTCAATCAATTCTTCAATCTCATCATCGCCATGTATTTCGGAGTATACATGCATGTGTCTACTCAACTCCCAAACGAGCTCTCTTCGGACACAAATATATATTCATCTTGCTCGTAACCCAATAGCACACCAAGTTATCGATATCCGCAATGTCCATCTCCCGGAACATCTATCACACGATCAACGTAAGATATCATAAAAGTTGGGATGTCTCGATAACTTCAATTGAATCCTCAGACCACTAGTTCAGATGGCTGAGCTGGAATAGTCGTCTGAGACTCCGGTGCAACGTCCGGGATGGTTCTAGCATCGCTTGTGATGTCAGATCGTCGTCAACCACGTTCTTGACCTCGTCCTTGTCCTCTTCCTTTAGAACTCTGTGACGACTTCCTCATCTATGACTCCTTATCAGCTCGAGCATGCTCGAATCCAGATGGTACTCGACTCTGCTTGTTTCCCTTGTCAAACGGATGTGAAATTCTCAACACCCAACTGATTCTGTCGGGTTCAACATGGTTGCCACATAATTCCCAAACTTGTCCACAATGTCTAGGCTAAACCTACTCTTCCGGTGCATGATCATAAAGGATGTCAAAGTAATATCCCCCATCGATATGGGGATAGGCTCGGGTTCTTCCACTTTGTCGGTGACTTAATGCCACACTACCTATCTCCATAAGGGATGTACTACAATAAAAAGCACAGACATATTCTACCGGAGGGCCGCTACAAACTCATGCACGCAAGGGATCCCGTACGATTGCCTTCAATACCAGTTGTTAGTTGTTACATGTAGCTTCAAATGTCCCTTGGCGCGCCAATTTGCAATTCTCGATCAAGTACTTCATGCAGTTGTTCGACATTTTCGGATAAGAAACATAAACATTGAGTCTTGTTGGATGCTTACGATAGTATGAGTACGCGAATTCTCTATGTTATCCTGAATCTCGTCAATCTGGTCACCAATCATTTTATAGATGCCCTTGATGAGAGTATCAAATCTACAACGAGTTAACTTAATAGTTCTCTTCAACACCGAATGAGCACCCTCGGTCATAAGATTAAAACATCATTTAAGCTTATAGAATGGATCATTAATAGTAAACTTAACGAAAAAAGATGTAATGACTAATTGTCTAACCTTTTCGTCGTCCTTGACCCGATATGGAGGTAGTGATCGGTCCAACAACGGACAATAACTTCCTTGTATTTGTCCAACCATGTCTTCTCGAGGTATTCCATCAAATGATTCTTGTTTCTCCAACTATCTCTCATATGCACGAGCCTCGCCTTATAAGCCGCAATAGTAGTTGAGTCAAATAACTCATGACAATCCCTCGTGAATTTTGCTTGAATGGATGGTTAATGTGACTTTCATCAACTATTTGATTCGATATTTCTGAACACGTGCCACTCATACAGAATATGCTTGACATATGTGAATACTTTAGGCATTTCTTTTATGAGGCCTAATTCACGGTCCGTCAGTATCACTTCCTGCTTATTTACATTGAATAACATGACAATGTGTTCCAAAGCCCACTCGTAATGAGCCGTCGTCTCCCGTTTCATGAACACGAACGTAACGGGAAAAGTCTGTTATGTGTTTGTCAATCCGACGATCTCCAACAACGGCATGTCATACCTTGAAAATATATTGTATGAGACTTTGTAATTGAAAACAGAGTTTAATATAAACGAAATAAATGAATTAAATAATAACTTGTTCGTCTTGTATGAGGCATCCATGATGACGACGTATGAAAACATGACAACCCAACGCTTCGACTTCAGAGTGCACTAGGAATAAGTCGTTCACTTCCTCTCCTCCTTCATTGGTTTCCACCCTAATATCCACAAGTAATCCCTTTTTTTTCAAGAATTTC
Source organism: Fagopyrum homotropicum (assembly GCA_033239125.1). NCBI lineage: Eukaryota > Viridiplantae > Streptophyta > Magnoliopsida > Caryophyllales > Polygonaceae > Fagopyrum > Fagopyrum homotropicum. Next base: position 4,182,421 of record BSWB01000003.1, read on the forward strand.
AACGCTTCTTGGACTACCGTTCGATCTCCCATCGCTTCTAGCCTAAATTTATTCCGAGCGTTGGAAACTTGCTTCCTAGAAGTGACCATCTTATTGGGGCCTTCAAAATCACTCTTTAGCAAGCGAACAATTTCCCTCGGGGCATTCCCTCTTCGGTGTAGATGGCGACCCGTTTCATTTTTGCCTTCGTCAACCGCCCAGCAAATGCATGACCTACCAACTTCTGCAGAAGAGGATAGTTGTGAATTCCGTGGACATGCCTCACACCCCAAAAACCCCTTTGCACTTCTTTAACGTGTAAACGAAACGTACAATCGTTCTTCTTCGTCTTGCATAGTTTCCCCAAGCCCTTTGCCTCACTCTTGCGGACTCCGTAATTCTCGCACACAAATACCACCTTTCCAAAACGATGATCTTTCGACTTTGATGTGATCCCTACCGGGGAAGAAATCATCGTCATCAAGCCGGAACCAATCGTTTTGCCACCAACCGTCCAAGTCAAAAGTCAGCTGGAACCTATTGAAATCAAACCGAAAATGCTTGCTCCGAGCATGCCCATGCAAGCCAATTTTCACTCTCTCCGGCTAAGCTGTCAAGTTTTCGCACTCTCTGTAAATCGCCTATAACTGAGGCAATACTTGGAGTTAAAATACCAATGAGTACTAGTTTGAAATGTATTTTCAATATCTACAACTTTTTAGTTTACTTAAAGTCGAGATTCCAAGAGGAAGAGGGTGAAAATGATCCTACATTTCAGCAAGTACGGTACTTGTATGGATTGTTGGACAAAATCATGCATGGAGGCATAAAGATGGTTATACAAAACATATGCACGTCCCACCCATACATATTTCATGCAACATACCATGCTCATATTATTCATATATTATGCATGAATTTATGTATTAATCATGTGAAGGTCAACATTCAATCAAACATTGAAGGCATCTTCACACACATACATTGAATGGAGACCAAGTTAGTTCAATGGTCTTCTTCTCCTTCAATATGACGTCCAAGACTTGATTAGACCATCCTTGATGTGTTGTCCAAGTGAAGAGAATAGGATCCAAGAGTCATCTTTGAATAAAGGCCAAATGTGACCATTTATGTGTTTAAATTTCCTAGAAAAACTCTTGAATTTCTTGCATTTCCTTTTTATAAATCTTTGATATTTATAGCACTTAATTAGGGAGTTTCTAGGCGGAGTTTTGTGGCTATATAAAGCCTTGTATCCTCCTATTGTAAGACAAGTCAAGTTAAATGAAGTAAGTTAGTCTTTGTACTTTCAAAGTAGTGGTTTGCTTTAAAACAAAACCCGAATTCTAGGTGAGATGCTTAGTTTTCAAACATCTAGGTGAGATGCTTAGGTGGTTCTAAGGTGAGAGGCCGAGGAACGAAGGTTCGAACCCCAAAGTGAGATTCCGAGGATAGTTTGTTCGAGTTGAGGGATTCCCAAAGTGAGAGGCCGAGGGAATTTGCTCTTCATATCCAAAAACACAAAATCCAAAAAAAAGAAGTTTCATTTCACCGATTCCAATCCGAGTGTGAACTTGTGCCGGTGGATCCTCGTGTTCGAATCGAGTTCGATCACATCAGACTTGTAGGACTTTAGTTTGATGAGAACCATATTTCTTCTTCCGGCTTTCTCAAGAACCCAAGCAAGTAACGAGTCCAAATCTGTCCATATACGATAGTCCACCAACAAACTAGTATAGTCATAATCATCGGAAATAACGGAAGCCTATAATAATTATTCAAAAATTTTCATTTAGTATGACTATATCATATGTGTTGAGAGACTAAGCCACCTCATCTTGTAATCTGTTGAACGGGGCAATTGGAAACCTATTTTTCTCTCTAGAGGGTGACCTCCTCTTTCACATCTATTCTTTGCCGATGATATAACCCTTTGTGCTGAAACTTCCACAAGTCAATTGAAGATTATCATGGGAGTTGTTGAGATATTATGTAAGGCGTCTAAACTTAAGGTTAATGTTCAAAAGTCTAAGATCTTTTTATCACCCAATGTTTCTAGTGATCTTACTTCGATCACTGAGAGGATAAGTGGTGTTGAGGTAACTAAAAACCTTGGGAACTACCTCGGTGTTCCTATCCTCAAAGGTAGAGTTTCAAAAGATACTTTCTTGGGTCTTCTAGATAGAATAAACAACAAGCTTAACGGTTGGAGGTGCAATACTCTAAGCTTTGCGGGGCGTGTGACCTTAATCAAGACCGTTCTCTCTTCTCTCCCGGTCCACGGTATGGTTACTCTTTCCCTGCCGTGAGTGTTTGTGAGAGCATCGATAAGCCTGCAGGAATTTCATTTGGGGCCATGCAGAAGGCAGGAGGAAGATTCTTACGTTGGGCTGGAGCGAGCTTTGTCTCCCACGAGCAAGAGGAGGGTTGGGCCTACGTAGTATGCATTCCTTGAACCAGGCACATCTAGGAAAACTAGGCTAGAGATACATAAAAAAATGAGGATAGCCTTTGGATGAAAGTCTTACAAGGAAAATACTGCAGAAAATGGCTTCGGTACACACACTGCAACGTCTCACATTTGGAATGGGATTGTTAATGACGTCCATCTAGGTTGTATCGATGGGAGAAAAATGGAATCTTGGGGATGACCACACTATAGATTTTTGGAGGGACAAGTGGGTTGACAAGGATCCTCTCCAGAGGCAAGCATTGTGTGACCTAAACCCCGATGAAACTGTGCGCACTGTTATTAGCTACTGACTGAGAACGGTGGCTGGGACTGGGCTGGTCTGAGAAACTCGCTACCACCCTCGACCCTGCTCAAACTTGCTGCTATGAGACCCATAACTAACTCCCTTGTCCTGAGCACGGAAGACAACACCTTCTCCCAAGCCGATGACTTGGGTTGGAGACGTACTCAGAATGGGCTATGTACTGTCGCCTCTGCCTATAATATGATTACTGAATCTGATGCGTTGTAGCAAAGCGACGGAGATCTTTTCGGGGTCGTATGGAGACTTCGAGTCCAAGAGAGAATCAAATATTTTTTATTTGGAAGCTCATAAAGGGAGGAGTATGGAGCAATGAAGAAAGGAAAAGACGCCATATTGAACCCAATGAAGAATGTACCATTTGCAAGCAAACGAAAGAAACAAATATACATTTATTCTGGGACTGTCATAATACGAGGAGAACTTGCCCACTTCTTGAAGCTGGTCGGTGTATGGTAGACTTCTTTACCCTACCTTTCGCGTCTTGGATACGAGGTAACATTCTTTCCCATGCTAAGTTTGATAATATTTGTATGTGGAATGAGATGTTTGCAGTTACCATTTGGTGGACATGGAAGTGAAGAAACGATAAGATCTTCGATGATAACCTTTTTACGGGGGATAGAAGTTGTTTCATTCGAGAAAGAGGTAAAGAATATATGGTGTTCTGGAACAAGAGGAATCAGGGAACCAGAGCAGTAGGAAGAGCATCAATCACATCAAGTGGGAACCCCCTGTTGATCTCATCAAAGTTAATACTGATGGTGTTAAAAACTGTAATGGTCTCACCTCTGCGGCATGTGTGATTAGAAATAGCTCAGGAGGGTGGGTGAGAGGTTTTAATGTTAACTTAGGTGTATGTTCCGTCCCCTTGGTTGAGCTTTGGGGAATGGTCCATGGCCTTAAGTTGGCTTGAGAGTTAGGTTATCGATCGGTAATCATGGAAACCGATTCCGAATTGGTAGTCACACTCTTAAAGAAATCTATTGGCTTTCATCACCCCCTTGCTAGTCTGGTACTTGTTTGCCAAGACTTCCTCAAAAGAGACTAGAATATCCAGTTTCGGCATGTCTATCGTTAGGCTAATAAAATAGCGGACTATCTTGCTAATTCTGCTTTGAACCTTCCTATTGGATTGAGTGTATTGTGTGACCCGCCGGAGAGTGTAGTTGATCTTTTACTTGATGATGTAAGGGGTCAGGCTATCCCCCATGTGATGACTACTTAGCCCTCTTTTATAATCAATAAAAGCACGTCCATATACGCTGGAGACCACTGTCTCTCCTTCCCACAAAAAAAACGTACATCAATCAAATTGTCATACGTGATCAAATGCAAGTCTATATGCAACGATTCAACACTAACCAAAAAAATATCTCGAAAATGTCTTAATATAACTATGAGTCAAAAACTTAGCTCAGATCTTCATAATAAGGGACAAACAATTTGATTCGACCCGAATATAACAAAGAAAGATTGTTATATGAGTAAAACTACACAAGTTTGGCTCTTGGCTAAGAAAAAACTCGGTACGAGTATTAACTCATTTTAAAACTCAAGTAAAATATATGTTAGAGATCGACTCATTTATAAATAATCCGAGCTTAAGCATGTTAAATCTCGTCAGATAAAACTCGACTCATTCAGCTGGAATAACACTATAGTAGTGTTATATTAAACAAACTATTCGGATTCGGCTCGAACTCGTTTAATTTCCAAATGAACCTAATTTGAACTCATTTTCAAGTTCGGTCACCATTTAGGTTCATATTAAGTTCGACTCATTTATAAATAAGTCAAACTTAAACATGTCAAATCTCAACCTTTTTGCTAGTTCGAAACAACTAGGCGAAGTGTTATGTCATGGCTAGCCCTACAATTCTTTTTTTTTTTTTTAATCATGAAGGTAAGATGCTTGACTACACCAAACATACTTGGTGTATCGAGAGGCCGAAAACCGACAAACGGATAAACCGCCATGGAAATAGTAAAACTAAGAGAGATACACAAATAAACACCACAAACAAATGATCGAAAAGGTTCAAAAGATCAAAAAAAAAAGTCAGAACAAACAAACCACAGAAGGCGATAAACACTCGAGATTGACAAAACATGGAGTGAAAACGGAATGGATGAACTGGCGCGCTGTCTCGCTGCCGGAAAGTAGGATGGTAGAACAATGTGAATCTCTCGACATTGCCCCCACCTATATGAAAGATCTTCACAGGCCTTTGACACAACCACGATCAACACGATCAACATGGACATGTGACTACAATTCAAATAGATCTAAAAAAGACTACACATTACAGTAACGTATTAAATTAGTTCCAAGATTTTTCTTCATTTTATCCTTGTTTGAATGCGATGTCGACTCTTCCCTTTTGCTCACACCTACTCTCTACCTTCTTTCATTGAATATCTCATCTACTTCAAGCCTTTATTAAGTACTATTAATTGGAAGAAAATTTAGGATGATATCCTACCTATTCTTTTGGATTATACATAAGATCATACTAGAGAAGTAGGCCGTGTTAACTATGTATTTGAAATTATATTTATATGTTATTTATTTATTATAAAAATGTCAAATATATGTTTAGTTGGATTTTTTCCAAAATAATAAGAAAATAAAAATATTTTAAGATTAAGTACGGGATAAAACATATTCCGAATATAGGAAGGATTTTCGGGTCAAAGTAGACCCGTCGTTTGAAACTACGGGTTTACATGAATAACCCGCAGTTTCAAACTGCAAGTTTCTATTTTATTTTATTTTATTTTAATTAGAACCCGTAGTTTCAAACCGCGGATTTTTATATTTTTTTTTATAAACTGGTATCAAAGTTATTAGAAATATTGTTAAGAATCGATAACCCCGATCGCATTTTTATTTGCCCGATGAACTGTGTTACAATTTTTTTTTTATAAAATATGATATACGTGTGCTTGTAAATGATTTATGACTTGATTATAAAATTCTCAACCAATTATATTATATCTATATAATAAACATACGAAATTTGCACTAATTAAATAAAATTTATTTTGAATTCTAAATTAATCTTTGATAATCATAACAAATATCTGTGCAAAGTTATTATAAATATTGTTAAGAATCGATAAATCCCGAACAATTTTATTTGGATAAACCGCGTTAGAATTTTTTTTTTAAATATGACATACGCGTGCTTGGAAATGTTTTATGACTTGATTATAAAATTCTCAACCAATTATATTTTATCTATATAATAAACATACGAAAATTTTAACTTTTTATCAATAAATATCCTTATAAGACACGATTATAGACTAGTTTTAACTATTTTTACTTTTTAACATAACTAGTTTAATGCCCGCACCTTGTGCGGGTTTTGTCTATATATATATATATATATATATATATATATATATATATATATATATATATATATATATATATATATATATATATAATTAATTAATTAATTAAAACAAAATTTTCAAAAATTTAAATTAAGAAAACAAAATGTGATATATAAATTTGAAATTATAAAATTAACTCAAAAATTAATTTTCGTAAATTAAAATGTGTCCAAATTATGTTTTGAAATTTATAAAAACAAAATCTAGATGTGCTTTTATTATGTTTTTGTTTTAATTAATATTTGAGAAAAATTGATGTGACATGATAATTTATTAGATTAATGATGATTTGGCTTGCTGACTGTTTATTAGTTTTAACGATTTTTTTATTATGAAAAATATTATGGCAAATCTGTAAATATCTTGTGGTAATATTGTAAATAAATTGAAAAAAGCTGATGTGACTAGCCTTAACATGCGACATGTGGACTAAGTGGGTTCTGTTTTAGTAAGATATATATACAATATAGATTATTATTTTTTACCAAAATACCAATTTATACATAATAAAATAATATTCTCAAGAATTTTAAAATTTAGGAATACCCTCCAAAATTTTCCTACTATTTACTTACCTTTTCCGATCCCTCCTCACTAGTCCTTTACCCTCATCCTTTCACTTTATTACCAAAACGCCATTGGTCTTATTTTATACATTGTTTTTATGGATCTTGCACGTGTCTGTCCAGCTTCACTGTGATGGCATTTCTTTTGCCTGTCTATTCTTACACTTTGACAGACTCAGCCCCTCCATGCCAGATCATCAAAGACCATTTTGTCAGCCATAAATTACCTAAATTACCCATAAATTATAATATTACATCAAACAACCCTTAAAATGATTTTATAGTAAATTCATACCCTGAACCAGATTTTCCTCAAAAATTCAATCAATCCATATAAATAATATATTCACTTCTTGATCCATCTATTATCTATATAATAAAGGATATTACTTACTCGCGACCAGTATTATAATTATAAATATTTTAAATAATTATATTTTAATTTGATTTTTATATAATTTACCCTTTTACTTTTAACTGCTTTTTGATACATACATATCAGGGTTCATAAATAATCAGATCCGCCAAATATCCGACGATCCGACTAAAAAGTATCCGACGTTTACTCGATCCGACGGAAAACTATCCGTATCCGCTCCGATCCGGCAGAAAAATGTGGATATACGGATCGGATACGGATCTAGTTTTTTTTTGTACCCGGACATCCGTTATCCGATTATATTATAAAATATTTATAAGTTTATATTACTTATGTTGCACTAGCTAAGTTGGTGAGAGGGAGAGCTGGATATTTAGCGTGCCGCCATCTCTCGACTCTTTGAGTCTCTCTAGCCGATCCAGTCTCTTGATAGTGCAAATCGGCGATAACCCAATAGCACCTCTCGTCGCTCTCGATAATCTCAATCTCTCTCGTCTTCCGCTCTCGATAATCTCTATCTCTCGTCTTCGTCGCTTCGTGCCTACATCCTCTCATCTTCGACCCATCTCGGCCCTCTGTCACACAGTCCCGACTGGCCGACTCAGTATCTCTCACATCTAGTCTCAAGTGACAACTGAGTAGCACGTTCAAATCTGCGTTGATTTTGAACTCTCTTGCTCAAATATGTGTGTTATTGTCGACTCTCTTTCTCAAATATGCGTGTTACTGATTCTCCTTGCCATTGCTGAGTTGTGTGTTGCTTTGTTGCTCATACTCATTCTCGATTCTCCTTGATTTGTTGCTCATACTACAGTCTCGATTCCCCTCGCCATTGTAGAGACATTGTTTTGTCTCGGATCACTCGGATATCCAATCCGTTTTAATTTCTCAAATCGGATATCCGACAAATTTCGGAATCCATATTTACTAAAAAAAAATTCCCGGATATCCGAACGGATCGGATATCCGAGAATGAACACCCCTAATACATTCTACTCTTTTTCTTCTTAAACTATCAATTTGTGCTGCACGTTCTCCTTAAATTTTTTATAAAAAATATTATATTATTTTAATTTATTTATTAAAACTCATTAGTTAAAAGAATTTCTGCATAGTAGATTATACTTTTTTTAAAAAATAATTTAAAGAAATATTAAAAATAGTATGGATTATAACCGGATAGGTACGTCCCGATTTCAAACATAACAATTAGCTCGTTAATAGAGACCCACGTTGTCCACACGCGAGGACTTGGGATTTTTTTGGAATTTTAATTTATTTTTTTTAATTACCAGTTATCAGCACTACCCTCATCAGTCATCAACTACCCTCAAATTTATGCACAAATTCGAAGAAACATCTCTTCGAATTCCATTGATTTCGTTTCAGTTTCTCTGATTCGGACAAAGATCTTCGTCACTCTATCGTCAGATCTGGTGCTAATAATCAAACCAATGTCGAAGCAGACGTATAGGGTTTGCTTTTGCTGTCAACGGCGATTCAAGCTGACGGCATCCGAGATCCCTACCGATGTCAAATCTTTGTTTGATAAGTATTCCGATAACGGAATGATGTCTGCTGAGCAGCTACAGAGGTTCCTTGTTCATGAGCAGAAGGAATCATCTGCTACCGTGACTGATGCTCGCTCCATAATCGACGGTTATAAGCATCTTCATGTCTTGCACCGCGGTTCTCTTAATCTTGATGGCTTCTTCAAGTACCTTTTCAGTGATCGGAACTCTCCAATTTCTTCCCTCGGTGTAATCTACTAATCTGTTTGCTAGTTGACTTCCCTAATTTTGCTTGTTTTTTGGATTTGCTCTATATATTAGGGTGATCTATTTTTAGTAAATTTTTTGTAGAACTATAATTGGATCTTGCTGAATTTCATGACGGTGACGGATCTAGTCTGTGTTTCAATTATTTTTGGATGGTTATGGGATATGTCTTGGTACAGTTTGTTCTCTTATTTTGGGGAAGGGATTTCCAAATGTCCATGGATGTACAAACAACAGAGAAGCAGATGTACCTCTCTCTTATTTTGGGAGAGTTCTATTAGATTCTAAAGTTGCTAATTGTGATGTTGTCTCTGTTCTTTCTTTACCTTGACAATTAATTGTTGTATCGCTGTTCTCTTTGTTTCAGGTTCACCAAGATATGACTTGCCCACTCTCTCATTATTTCATTTATACTGGGCATAATTCATATCTAACTGGGAATCAACTAAGCAGCGACTGCAGTGATGTTCCAATTGTACAGGCATTGAAAAGAGGTGTAAGAGTTATTGAGTTGGATATATGGCCAAATTCAGCTAAGGATAATATAGATGTGCTTCATGGACGGTATACCATCAGTTGGACATATACTTTTGATGTATCCTCTATGTGTATATGTTTCAAACATGATGATAAACTCGTTGCATTTCCTAAAATGAAATATAATGATAAATGGATGTTCTTTGTATGTTGGGTATGTTATCTAAGAGTTTGTTGCCTGACCAGGACACTTACTACACCTGTTGAGCTCATTACATGCTTGAAGTCCATAAAGGAGCATGCCTTTGATGCATCTGATTATCCAGTTGTGGTTACTCTTGAGGACCATCTAACCCCAAATCTGCAGGCTAAAGTTGCTCAGGTGAGTTAGAAATTGGTGAATCACTCACAATATATCTTTTTCTTCTTCTTCTTTTAACAACTTCAATATTCTCCAGATGCTGACAGAAACATTTGGCAACATGTTGTATTTACCTGATGATGAATGTTTAAGAAAGTTGCCCTCCCCGGATTCACTAAAGAAACGGATTATCATATCGACCAAACCACCTAAAGAATACCTTGAGGCCAAAGAAATGAAGGATGATTCTCATAAGGGTAAAGATATTGGAGATGAGGAAGCTTGGGGGAAGGAAGTTCCTAACCTGAAGTCTCAACTTTCTGAAAATAAGGTAAATTGAGATTTCAAATGTGTCTACTGCAGGCTACTTAGTTCACTTGAGTGCTTGCAGTGTTTGATGCTCTATTATTGAATATTTCAACTAGGAAAAAGCTTCGGACGAAGAAGATGATGAAGACGATGAAGATCCTGATGATGTAGATTCCAAGTCACATGAAGCACCAGAATACAGGCGTCTAATCGCAATACATGCTGGTAAGCCAAAAGGTGATCTAACGGATGCTCTGAGAGTGGACCCTAATAAAGTGAGGCGTCTTAGCTTGAGTGAGCAACAGCTTGAAAAGGCTGCTGTGCATCATGGGAAGGATCTTGTCAGGTATAATAATGATCCTTTTATTAATCACTTGATTCAAGGTTTATGGTAGGTTAGTTTCCATATATCTTCATAATCTTTATTTAAAATGTATAATTGACTTTTAATCTAAGGATCTTGTCAGGCATAATTGACTTTGTTATTCTAAAGATTAGGGATTGTTAATCTAAAGATTGGGTGCTCTAGTGTTTGTTAGATTAGTCATGATCCTTTGACTACTTGGAATTTTATGTGCAGCACTTGTTCTTGTCCTGTAGTCCAATAACTTCTTCCCATTGAAGCCTTAAACTTTGTTGGCAAAAATCATGTTGTAATGATTGCAACAACTTTGTTGGAATTCTGTTTAGTAAGTATCATGATGTGGACTCGCTAGCATTGGTTTAATCCAGAAAATTGATCATTGACAACCTATTGTTAAGATTTGGACGCAATCGATATGAGAAATGTACACGAGAATTGACAATCTAGTTGGCCACAAAACTGGTACTAAATTATTAACTTGTGTAGATTTTAATACTGCCTGTAAGTGTTTGGGAGAGCGAAACTTATTGGATAATTTTTAAGTTTAGATTCTAGGGATGAGCTCCACGTGCTAATACTCTACTGCATCAGGCTTACAAAATTTACAAAGTCTAAGTTACAATAAGCTACCGTAAGCTTCTGCAAGTGTATGCTCCCAAACACCTACCACCTAGCTTATCCTCTTTTCCATATTCTTTGTAAACTAGATAAGCTAAAACTGATGCATATGTGAAAACTAAGAGACTGCTTCCTGTTTATTTGGTAGAAAAGAGGCAGAAGCTTTGTTTGCCTTTGCTGTGAATATTGTTTCTTCTCAACTCTTGTCCTTGCTATAGGTTCACACAACAGAACATGCTGAGAATTTACCCAAAGGGTACACGCATAAACTCTTCGAATTACAACCCTTTGATTGGATGGATGCACGGGGCTCAGATGGTTGCATTTAATATGCAGGTGTGGCCTATCAGCTCATCAGAAAAACGTGTTGCAACTCTGTTAGAATTCTAATTTGCTACTTACTAACCTGGTTTTTAAATGTTAAACACTCTACAGGGATACGGAAGATCACTTTGGTTAATGCAAGGAATGTTCAAAGCAAATGGTGGTTGTGGTTATGTTAAAAAACCTCAATTTCTCTTAGAGAGCGATCGTAATGGTGAGGTCTTTGACCCTAAAGTAAAAATGCCTGTGAAAAAGACGTTGAAGGTGAGTCAGCTATTAACTTGTTTTGTTGTGTTTGGTAACATCCGTCTTATGATCTTATCTTAACCTTAATACCTTTTCAGATCACTGTTTACATGGGAGAAGGATGGTACACTGATTTCGAACATACTCATTTTGATGCATATTCACCTCCAGATTTTTACACTAGGGTATGTTACCCTGTTTCCCTCATATCGAGTTTTCCTCGAAAATGTGTGACAAACTGCTCTCAAAAACCTTGTATATGTAACTGTCTTAGGTTGGAATTGCTGGCGTGTCTGCTGATACTATAATGAAGAAAACAAGGACACTAGAGGACAACTGGATACCGAATTGGAACGAAGAGTTCGAGTTCCCACTAACCGTACCCGAGCTCGCTTTGCTTCGTATCGAGGTCCATGAGTATGACATGTCCGAGAAAGACGACTTTGGCGGGCAGACGTGCCTCCCTGTTTCCGAGATTCGAGAAGGTATTCGAGCTATTCCGCTCCATAGCCGAAAGGGAGAGAAGTACAATTCTGTTAAGCTTCTCATGCGCTTTCAGTTTGTATGATTCAAAATTCTGAAGACTTGAACTTGATCGTGTGTATTGCTTGTGTTTGTGTGTATTGCTTTGCATCTTGAACTTGATCGTGTCCACGTGTATATGAGACTTTCAGTATCAAAACCTTGATTATATGTCTTGTTAGAATCAGTAGATGAATGCAAACTTTGTTAAAAGAAAAATTTTCAACTCGTAGACAAAATCACTAAATCAGCTATAAAGACAAAAATCACATTTTGAAGACTCAACTTTCTGTTTGGAGTGTTTATAAAATGCAGAAGGTCTATGTTCTCTTCAAAGTGATGCACTACAAGGAAGCATTCCTGGATGCTTGTGGTGGCAAAATTATGATTTGAGTTGTTCAATTAAAATTATGTATAATCAATTGGAATTGTGATGCAGTGTAGCTAAGCTGTTAGAACCATCCTAAAGAGTCTAAGGGCATGTTTCGTTTTAACTCCGGATCCGGAAACGGAATGACAAATCTAGTCCATACATTTATCATTGTTCACGAATTATTTTGGAATCATTCCTTATGGTTTGAAGTAATCGAAGTAAAATTTGATTACGTTTGATACCTGAAACAAAATAGGGGGAAACAAATGCATTTGCATGAAACTATAAAGAATGATTCCAAACAAATTCACGAACAAGGTACACATGTACACATGGACAAGATTCATTTTCATTCCGTTTCCGGAGTTACAACCAAACCGGGACTATCCGGAAATTTGTATACATTCATACTGTGGATAGGAATGCTTTGCATCACATATATGATCATAGACTCATTTGGTCGACTTTATTACTGACAGAAACTTTTCATTCCATCTGTGAAGGCATCTATGAAGGCATTATTCACAAGTTTAACTCCAAATGCAGTCACCAAATGAGTCTTGAGGGCTGTGTGACGAATCTAACACACTTCATAACAATATTGATGAACAAGTGAGTCTGTTCAAGAAAAGCCCAGATAATTCTATCAAAAGCTTTAGCAAGATTAAGCTTAATAGCCATCACGCCACATCCAGATCGATTAGAAGAGCAATAACGCCATTGCCACTGGCAATGGCAGAGCCAGAAAATTCTCTTTGAAGGGGTACAATTTTTTTATAAGATATGTTACATATTAAGTTTGAAATTTAATAATAAAATCTATATATTAATTAAATAAATAAAATTTTACTTAAATTTGTACTATAAATTAGAGCTTTTAATTTATTTATTTTACTTAGATGAAATTTAGAAATATTTTATATATTTAGTTTATTTTATAAATATATTGTCAAATAAATTAGATAGTGGTTGATGAATTATTGTAATAAAAATTATATTAATTTTATTATATTAGTTAAGAGTTAATCAAATAATAAAAATCACTTAATTTCTCCATCTAAATATATTGTAATTTGTTTAAAATAAAAATAAAATGAACTTTTTGCTATCCCAAAACTTGAACTCCCAGTACCTCTTTCCTTTCTGCTACCAAATGAGCTAGTAGAACAATGTGTATTATATTTTGTTTAACGAGGATTTTTTTCTTCTTTTTTCCTCCTTCCTTAGATTTCCTTAGGCAAAACGAGGTCGCAAGCCGGGGCACCGTACCCCCGTTACCCCCATAAATCCGCCCCTGGACGGGTCTGAAGTCTCTAGCATGAGTCGGGTGAGGAACCTTGTTGACAATCGTGATGAAGGTAAGGCCATTAAGATAACGTTGGATGAGAGTAAGATAAATAAGTTATAATCTTTTTTTACAAATAAATCTATTATTATGAAAAGAGACTAACAAAGTATATGAATAATAAAGATAAAGTTTTAAATTAAGTTGATAAATCAGATGATGCAGCAAAGATAGAAAGTAATTAAGGATTCAAATTAAGCGGGTTAACGTAACAGTTGAGTATTTTAAGGTGATTTGCTGTAATATCGAACTAAAAAAAATTGTGTACAAATCTATCTTATATTTTCTTTAAACTTTTCCTAATCTAACTAGTTTTAACCGTTATTAAGTATAAATACATAAGATTAACAGTACTTTGTAACATACGTAATTCATTAGTGATATCGAGTTTGCTCTGCGTCTGTCTGGTCTGTTATTTTTTCTTTCTCTACGATGGTTGTTGATGATCACAACGTTGTTCGGAAAGTAATCACTTACGAACGAAGAACAAGTTCAGTCATTAGTGAAGGAACTAATGATTCAAAGACATATTTAACATCTTCAGTTAATCAGGCTTCAGAGAATGTTCCAGAAGATCTTGAAATTGTTTCTCAGTCGTTGCTTGAGATGGCAAATCAGAAGAAACTGGCAGATTCAATGCTAAGTGAAGATGATTTTGCTACTGCTAATGTATTAGTTATGATATCGAATGGCTATTCATGGAGTATAAAGAAGGAACTGAAAGAAAGCGATTTGAATTCTCAAAGCAGGCTTTTGATTAGCACGAAGTTAGTTGAAGCTCATGTACTTCCACGGTTTGATCATTTGAAACAGGAAAAGATTCGGTCACAAAGTGGTCTCGAGGTTTTTGTGAAGGATCTTGACACTAATGAAGTTTTTCAACTCATATTGAAGTTTTGGGTATCGAGCAAAAGCTACGTTTTCGTTGGAGGTTGGAGAAAAGATTTTGTTAAGAGGAGAAATTTGCAGAAAAATGACAAGATTGGTCTCTTTTGGTCTTCAAAAGACGTTGAATTCGTCTTCTCCGTCCTTGAACGTGCTTGAATTGAAGGGATTGTGAAATACTTTGGGCTTTCTACCATCTAGTAGGTTGAAAGGTTGAAAAAGATCGGCAGACGGACGAACCTTCACGAAGAACACAAACAAAGTAGAACTATTGTTTAGGCCAACGGTACTATTGTTTAGGTCTTTGACATTCGTCTATATAGAAAAAATACCGCTGATTTACATTCTTGTACAAAAATTATGCTTTTTTATCGTATATAAACAAAAATTAACAAAAGTTGTTTTATTTTGTGTTCATCGTTAGTTATTTACGTTAATTTACTTTCTTGGTAGCATAACGAAGAATCAGTGCCTCCAAGATTTCAAATGTATGACAGTTAGATGGAAACAATCATGTGATGTATGCTGAAGAAGAAGCTCCCAGAACTCGACTATTCGTTGATGTTTAAGTTTATCGTTGATGACCCTTCTGCAAGTTTAAATGCTGCTCGTATGATTCTTGCTGGTTATGAGCACAACAATGGTGATTAAATACTGTATCTTTTTGATGCTCTTTACAGTAATGAAACATCGAATGATCGAATTCGTTGATTTTGGTGCTTAATTTCATCTGGCCTGTGATGACCCTTCTACTGTTAGTAAATACTCAATCATTATGGTTTGGTGATTACGGAGCTTAATTATCTTTTTAATTTTTTAAATTCATTATCGATTCTTTGTCTTTATCTTAATTTTCGATTTATAAGATAAATTTTGTGAAAAAATATTGCTTTATCTGTAACTAAACAGCAAGATATAAAATCAAACACAAGAAGCATTAAGGGATATTTTGACGAAGATCTATTCATCCTTTTCTTCCTTGTGTCGTTGTCGTCGTTATTTCTTCCTCTACAACAACTATGTCAGACAATGACAGTGAAATCGATGAAGAAAAACCTTCTAAAAAAATTAGGGTTTCCTTTGTATGCAAACGGGCAAGTGATTTCGAAATAGGTTCAACTTCCACGAAACAAATGGTACCGACTGAAGAAGAAGAAAGTGTTTTGGATGCGTTTTTTATGTTGTCGAATCAAGATCAGTGGAAAATTAAGAAGGAGATGAAAGAGAGTGATTTGAATTCTCAAAGTAGGCTTCTAATTAGCAAGAAATTAGTTGAAGAACATATACTTCCAATGTTCGATCGTTTGGAACAGGAACAGATTCATTCAACAACTGGTCTTGCAGTTTATGTGAAGGATTGTGACACTAAGGAGATTTTTGAGTTGACGTTGAAGTTCTGGGAATCAAGCAAAAGTTATATTTTCAATGGAGGTTGGAGAAACGATTTTGTTAAGAGGAGAAATTTGCAGAAAGATGATAAGATTGGTCTCTTTTGGAATCGAGAAGACAATAACTTCGTCTTCTCGGTTCTTGAACGTGCTGCTAATCGTGATTGAAGGTGTTATTAGTTAAATTGTTGTATTTTTTTTCTGTTATTTCTTTATCCTTTTACTATTTTAGGTTTGAAATTAATGAATAGCAATGATTGGAGAGATATTTTGTCTCTTTTTGAAATTGCATTCGTACAATCGTACTTGCATCCGACGGCTTCATCCACCACCAGATCATCGGCGGTGGTTGCTGACTGTTTTTTTTCGTTTTGTAGTGAGTCTGCTATGGCGAACAGGTACGGGATGCTCTACGCGTCGTTTTGGACTGAGGGCGACGCGCCCGATCGGAAGAGAATCAGAGACGTCGGACTTCAGAATCTTGCAGCTCAAGTAAAGTCCTCTCCATGTTTGGTCAACCCCGAGTTTTCTCAGTCTTCTACATTGAATTGTTTGTTCCGATTTTCTTAGATTTTTTTTATTTTCGGTCATAGTTTTTGTTATGTTTATCTCTTGTTTTGTCGCTATTTGCATGACGGTTTGTCCGTTTGTCGGTTTCGATCTCTCGATACACCAAGTTTGTTTGGTGTAGTCGAGCAACTTACGTTATTGATTTTAAAAAAAATATGTTATTATGAAAAGAGATAAACAAAGTGTATGAATGATAAAGATAAAAGTTTAAAATTAAGTAGATATATCAGATGAATTAATGCGGCAAAGATAGAAAGTAAAAAAGAATTTTAATTAAGCTGTTAATTTGTTGAATTATGATAAAATTAATAGTTATATTTGGAAAATAGATCCAAACGTGAGATAAGGTATAAATATTGTTTAAAATATTTAATTTAATAGGGAGATTTGTTGTAATATCAACCTCAAAAAAAGTGTGTACAAAATTTATATTATTTTGCGAACTAGTTTTAACCGGTTGTAAAATACACAAACGGTATTTGTAACGTACGCTGACTCATTAGTGACATCGAGCTATTTGTTTTACGTTTTTTTTTTAAAAACGGAAGGCCATTAGGATAGCCTATTTTCTAGAGGTAGTTCATTCTAAAACATCCTTACGGATGAGAACTTAAAGTTCAGGATCGTTAGAAAAGGGTGTGTTGGGGTTCGAAATTTCCAAATTGGTCAATCGGTCAACAACACTGTTGATTTCTCCGAACAAATACCTGACTTGGACTTCCTCAAAGAAGCGAAGATCCAGTCGGTAGTCAGATAAGATCATCTCGACCTCCCAAGGACAACTGTAAAGTCCTTGGAGTGTCTTAATAACACATAAGTTATCACCCTCAATTTCGATCTTTTTTATATTGAGCCTTATTGTTTCACCAAGGCATGCTTTCAGCGCGTAGACTTATGCTTTTATGACCGAATAAAAATAGTTTTTCCTAGCGTCCAAGTTTATTATTTTTCCATTGTAATTTCGTATAACAAAACCAATAATCGAGTTTTAATCCATCAAAGTTGAGTTTGTGGAAACCAGGTTTTTGTTTATCCCATTTGATATTATTTTTCTTTCTTGTGGTAGATGTATCGTTCTATTGGGTATATTTAAATTCGTTAATGTCATCATCAATGGAGTGATTTTTCCAGTTTTGGATTTGTGTAATGATGAAGTTGACGATGTTGTGATCCGATCCGATAACATCATTAGTAAAATGATTTGTTTTCCGAAAAACCAGATGCTCCACCGTATAGTGGTCAGCCGTGAAAAGTTTGTTGTTCCGATCTTATTCATAGTTTCCAAAAGCAGTTCGTGCGGATTTTTATTATATGTGTTGATGGTATTGGGGTTCGTCATAATAGTTTTGTCAATTTTTGTGATTACGTTTTTGCTGTAAGGGCACTCGAAAAGAAGGTGTACAATGTCTTCGAGTTGATGATTATAGAATTCACAGTTAGATATAACCGTCATTGTTCTTTCGCTGAGTTTAGCTTTAGATGGGATCCAGTTTTTTGAGATTTTCCATATGAAGTTTTTGATTTTTGGTTGTGTATCAAGTTTCTATATCCATTCACACGAATAGTCAGGAGCCATCCATACTCCTTATCAATCATTTCCGAGGTTGGTTTAGTGGAGAACCAACCATTCGAGCTACTTTTCCAGTATAACTTGTCTTGTATATCATTTGTTGGGATAGTTTCCAAAAAAAATTTTCTAACTGTTGGGCTTAGAACGTCTTGAAGTTCATTTTCAACTTTGATGTTATTGATGGTATTTGAGTATTGATGGTATTTGTGTTATGAACCAATTTGATAAAGGGAGTCGTTGTGACTCAGTTATCTTGCCAAAAATTAATGGTTTTCTCGTTGCCTACCTGCTAGATAATTCCGTTTTTGAACTTGGTTTTTAGTTTCATGAGGTTTTTCTATTGTCATGACGCCGGTCCTTTGAGATGGTATTGTAAAGTGTTTCTCAGGTATTTGCCGTTAATAATTTTCACCCATATGTTATCTTGTTCGGCTAGGATTTTCCAAAAAAGTTTCATTTGAAGGGCTTTATTTGTTGTGAGGGCCTATTTTAGTCTGAAGGTCTCCTTATTGTTGAAGGTCTCCTTATTCACTCTACCATTAATAATAAGGCATCCAAGATTATGCTTGGTTTTATTGTTAATTTCGGTAATAGTATTTATGGGAGTATTTTGGTGGCTTGAAAAAGCTTATTTTTTGTCCAAAAATGGAGCAATAATTTTCGAGAATTTCTTTGGTTCTACGACAATAGTTCGAGTTTGAAGCATTTGTGTCAGAATTTTAGCTCTCAATATAAACGGGAAAAAATTGTTTAGTTGGACCATTATTAACAAGAACCGAGAAGGAGATTGTGCAGATGTATTCCGCAATCCATCCCACAATTTTTTTGATAAAGCCAAACTTTTATAAGATACGAATAATTCTCAACTGACTTGTTCATAAGTCTTTTCCAGTCGAGTTTGATGGCCATTTGTTTTACGGTTTTGTTGTGCCGTCCATAATTCCGATCTTTGTTTTTTAGATGAAGAAACATTCCTTTTTTAATCAGTAAGAACTACTACCAACGATTCTTAACGAAACTGCAAATATATTTCGAGGCAAAATATACAATCAAACAACAAACAAAGGTGAAACTCGAGAACAACAAAGCCAAAAGACATTAGCTTTAACAGAAGAGCATTTATTCAGCTTAAAATCCGGAGTACAATGCTCATTAGTAACGAGTCTCCAACAAATACAACAACAACAACACTGACAAGTAGCATAGGACATTATTAAGAGTATCAAAACAACTCAGGAATCAAAATGCTGCATTTTTTTTGGCAGATTTAGGGTGCTTGTGTAGAATCAAAGTGTCCTGCAAATGTAGCTTAAAGAATACTTATATTTACACCACAATGTCAACTTGTCCTCAGTTAATCACCTTTCGTAGTTCATCAATCAATTGTGGGCGTTTTGATGGATCAACCTGCATTTTGTTTAAACAATCGATCAACTCCATAGTTCACCAATGAAAGCAACCATCGGGTATAATGATTCACTAGGTCTTTTATCACTATTCCTCTATAAAAAGTACCCATAGCATAAACTCATTTAGTAAATATATCCTATTTAACCCAATTCTTTCATCGAGGGCAAATTATATATGGTGTAAAATTAGAGGTGTCTACAAGTAAAAAAGAGCCTATTAAACCCAATTCTTTCAAAGGTAATTAAGAAAAATGATAGGATGAAAATTACCTTGTTAAGGAGGCCAGCAAGACCGCGGGGCAATGCTCGCAAGTCGGTTGCAGAACCGCAAATGTCTGTCAACTGAAGCAGTATCTTCTGCACGCGCAACTCCTCAAGCCTCTCTTCGTAGTTAGCCGAATCATCCTTCCATTTAAAGAAAGCCTCGTCGTCTTCCCAAGCTTCTTCTATACCCTTTGCAACAATGGAAGCTGAAAACCATTGCTTGATCAAGTCCCGAGCAGACTTATGAGATAGCTGTTCGCCAGCCGCAACTCTGAGAGTCCTAATCAATGATTCCTCACTAACCCTTCTAAGCAATCTCTTGTAGAAGACTGCTCGGGAATTAGCCCAGTCAAGGACATCTTTGACGACTCCTTTAGCAGCCATTCTCAGAGAAGTGTCGTGTAACTCTGCAAATTTGGTTGCTATCTGTGTGTATACAGGCAGAAGCTGCTTTTCCCGGGCTTTTATTTGCTGCGTTATGGACTCGACAGATCCGTAAGAGCCGCTGTTTTTGGCTTCTTGAAGTTTTGCTTTGAGGGTAATTAGCTGTTGATCCATCCTGCCCATACATTCTTGCAATTCCTTGATTCTGAACTTGATCTCAATCATACCTTCAGGCTCTAGCACATTTCCTTTAGCTGTACGGTCAGCATACATTTCGATATGATCCGAGTTGATTTTACTGTCGACAACAACCCAGGCCCCACCACGGAGCTCACCCATCATAGGGATGTAAACGAACACGGGTTGATTGTAGGTTCTAAGGTTCTCAACAATGGTGGAACCAGCCTGAAGTATACCTTCAAAAAGATCCCGTTGCCCACCTGAGAAACCTCTCCAGTTAGCAAGAATGAAGAGTGGAAGCTCTTCTCGGTTGAAATCCATCAATGCTTGAGCCGTCTTGCTTGCAGAATCCGGGAACCAAACCTGCCCTGCTTGAGGAACTACTCTCTCATGGGAATCTAGCTGACCGGGGTCGGCAGGAATGATCTGCATAACCGTTTGCGTCTCCACGGCTATCACTCCTACAGGAATTCCACCAAGCTTTGCCCTTCCTGTTACAACTGTTCTCGCCCAGCCTTCAAGTGTTTCGACAAAACTTTCCTTGTCAAAAATACCACCAAGCCATTTTCCATTGCTGTCCAAAGTTCCGGCAATTGCAGCACGAGGATCACAAGAAGTTTCCGGAAGGTATTCCACTGGCCTTTCAGGTGGGTCCAGAGAGCGAGATATCGGAAGATTGCCACCTATATAGGCCGGGACATAGCTCAGCCACTTAAGAACGGAAGCAACACCTTCAAGATCATCTGAAACAGTGAGATGGGTCACACCGTTTGTTGCCATAATCTTTGGTCCTCCAAGTTGCATATGTGAGCTGTAAACCTCTCTACCAAGAAGTTTGTTGAGTGCCGAGAAACCAGTAAGAATAATCGGCTGATCAAGCCTTTGTATACACCTCATCCCCAACCGAGCAAGATAAGCACCTATACCCACGGTTCTTCCAGTCACGTAAGTTAAGGTGAACGTTTCCTTGTAGGCCCGAGAATATGCACTGGCAATGGCTCCACTTCCTGATAAGTTCTCAACTCCAAGCCCATCATCCTTTCCAACAATAGTGTTTATAACCCATCTTGATTCACCACTTTCAAGCTTCAATTCATGTGCTATGACAGATGAGCCAATCCTTGAGTAATCTTCCGGGGTCAAATACACATACTGGAAACCACGCTCTGGACTTGCATCATCATGCCAACCAACCTTAAAGCAGGACTTCACTTCCTCAGCCACACCAAGTCTTGCTCCGGAATTGGCCGCCAAGTAAATAAGAGGAAGCTTCTTAGCACACGCAAGGTCTGTAACTGCATGGAAAAATGCATCTTCCCTTGGGCCAAAGGATCCAGCTTTGAAGGTAACATCGTTTGATACTACCAGTATAGTCCTTCCATTCGGGAACTCTGGGGTTGACATTTCAATGCACCACGCCACCATACCAACATCGTTCAATCCTGGCTGTCGTTCAACTGGAATCAGTGGAGTTCCCCAGGTACCTTTCGGATCAGAAAATACGAGCTCTTTTGCCTTCACGAGGATCTTATCCTTTGGTTTCTCAACACCTGGGCCTGAGGCCCATGATTGTTCCAGTGCCGTCTCGAATGCCTGTTAATTTGGTTGCGAATACAGTGAATCAATGGTTGTTTTCATTTTTAATGCAATACAATGAATCAATGGTTAAAGAAAAAGATGTAGATTTACCAGTGGAAAATCGTAGCAGTAAGTTGTGCTACTTCTCCGGGCCACAAGACGTTTACGGTCAAGGGCTCCTAGTGGCTGATACTGTCCACTGACAGGTCTTCCATGAAGGGGGCCTTGTGCATTTACTGAATGGTAAACCATTTGGTGTGCACTGTTATCCTCCAACTCTCTGTAAACCTGATATTTTCATTGTAAAACAACAAAAACAACAGTTAGAACAGGACCACAACGCACATATAATCGCACAATGTAGAGTTCAGCTCTCCTTTGACACCATCCAGCGATTCCAGCCTCTAGTTACTATCATTATCCTGAACTAACTTCTATGTTCCCTATAGATTATCTTTCAAAGATCAAGTTTGCAATTTGTAAAACCTAAGGTTTAACTGTATCAAGAAAGCAAGTTAGTTTCTTAGAAGGAAGCAACAAAAGTGGCATACAGTAATCAAACATTTATGGGTTTGGTCTCTCTGAATATATTTATGTTCTAACAAACTAAATGGAAGGGTAAGAGACATTTAGAGAAGAAAACAAAAAGGAGAAGCTTACATGTACAACACAGGTTTGACCAGTCACATTCGTGACCAAAACCCTCCAAGAACCATTGGCTGGTCCATCAGAGGCCACCCAGAGTTTCACTTCCCACTCGCAGACATTTAAGCGGTGCATTCTTACACCAACATAACCATGGATTTCACGAGCAAGCTCTGCCAATATCTGTTCGACAGTAGCCTCTTCTTGTCCTTCCTCTACCTCAACTACCCTGTTGAGCCACAAACTTCAGTCAGGAGGGAAAAAGGGTAAAATGACAATACAAAATACACATGTATGATTTTCTAAAACAAAAAAGTAGTGCAGATGATTACCGGTGGTAAGGAACAAGATCATGTATTGCCTGCTCCTTGACAATGTACAGATACATGTGAGCATGCTCGGGTCTGAGAGTAGCATTGTGTGCATTAAGTTCCAACTCTTCCATGGCAGACGTTAAGGACCTCAGTATGCTTTTTGAAGTAAAACTCACGGGCCCCTTTGCACGAACTGTTCCTATTTCAACTCCTTGGTACCCCTCATCTGATACAGGCTGCCTCACGAGTGTCCTGAGGAACATCCTCTGCACAGGCTGTGGCTTATCAGCCACGGAGTAGAGGTGCCATTGACGATCCCGTGAAGGGGTGTACTTCATGTTTTCATACCCTTTAAGCTTGTCCTGAATCGATGAAAATATCAGATTAATGATACTATTTGTCACCTACAAAACTGCATTATATGTCGCATACAAGACAAATCAATACTCACCAGTTCAAGGTATATGGATAGTGGAGGTTCCAAATGACGCAACAAAGGCTCTTCGTCATAATAGCGTTTCTCAGCTGACCAATAGAAAGAATGTCTCATGGGGGACCTCCCTTCATCCCTTTGTATGATGCAACTAATAACCCTTATGCCAGCATCACGAAGAGTTTTACTAAGTTCTTGATCACGAAGGATCTTGGCTAACTTGTTTATTCTCTCCTGTGCTTGATCTTCGTCACCACTGCAGTTTCCCAGAAAGTAAAACAGTCAAATTGCGGAGTTTAGATATAAATTAGTAGTTTATTGGTATCAATATTAGTTGACTGCAGTACGGCAAAAGAAAACTGATTATTAAACCCAAAGAAACTGATGATCCTAGTGGATTTTGAACATCAGTTAAAAAGATACAAGGCTATTTTATATAGAATGTAAAACCGTATAATATGATCCACCATCCATCCCTACTTTTCATTATAGCCTGGTGAACTTCCTTTCTTAAACAATTATACAAACACGGTAAACCAGATTCCTTGCTTAAAATTTGAGGCTACGACCCAGTAATTTATGATCAAAAAATAAATAAAGGCCAGTTGTATTACCTGTCCTGAAGCAGACTCATCTGATTATTGACACCCACAAGTGCAATATGGAAAAGATTGCCATGGCTAGAAGCTTCAGCAGATTCATTAGATGTTTCATTGTTGTGATGAGCTGTTTCCTTCAAGGCAGCGGTAAGAACTGTCGGTAGAAACTGAAGAGATTTGATGATAACCATGGCGCCCCATTTCTTTTCACTGTGTTTCTCAACCAGAGATTTATCATCACCGGCCACATTAGCCCTTTCTATATGCTCTTCCATGAACTCCCATGCAGCAATAAGACCAGATCTGTGCCACTGCATCCTAACACTTCCCTTTGCAAGATAAGGCTGATAAATAACAGAGCAGGTTAGATTTTCCGTTTTCTACAAAATGGGCACAACAGCCACTCAAAAGGTCTAATCATAATACCTGATATAGCCTACGGATGTATGTCTCCAGAACACGCCTCTGTAAGGTGTGATCACCGTGATCAAACAAACCAACAAGTGCATCTTCAACTGCCAAAGGCGCACTCACAAGAGCCTCCATTCGTTCATTGATAGCACTTTTCCTTTTGGGAGTATCCATGTGTTCACCATCTTCTGTAAACATCTCAAGCTCAGAAAGACTTCTGGCTATGGAGGAACGTAGTTCACTCAATTTGGTTTGTTCCAGTAATTGACTTGCTTTGAGTGCCAACTGCGGGATCAAGAGAGCATCTTAGTATACAAAAGATAACTAATTTGGGTTGCAAGCTAATCAAACTGGTTACAGGGGATCACCAACCTCGGAATAGATTGTATGGTTCAGTAGAGAGAAGCGAATGAGCTTCTCCCTGTATGCAGCAGGGTTTGGATATACAAGTTGCTCCATGAGGCGAAGGATCAGCTTGTTCTTATTCTTGACACCCTGCATTAATGCAGAAGACACTGGTTTAGTGAAGTAAACAACGTTATGAGTTCAATGATCACACCATGATGCTGTAATCAATTCCCATACCTGGTGTGAAAGTACAATGTCAACAACCCTAAGTAAATCTTTCGTGTGTTGTTGTCGCAGCCGCTCAATTACATCAGCCTGATAAACAATTGTATGGAGTTGAGTAGATATTTTTGTTTTTAAAAAAAAAAAAGTGACGATTGAAGAAAATAGGTTGAAGGTTGGTATGATGGATGCTGAAATACTGATTATAAAATCATTCGGGTCAAGTTAAACTAACCTGAATGTTGTCACTGAACATCTCTTCGACCGACAGATATTCCTCAAAAAGTGACTGAACAATTACACGGGCATGAGTCTCTCTTCCACCTTCATAAGACTTCACCAGACTCAGTAATGGTTCTATGAGCCTCTCTTGTGCTCCTTTTTCCTTCTCAGGGCAAGCGGAAAGATGAGCCTGCCACGATAAATATATCAATTTCCACAACAGATTCACAACATTCAGATAACATTAAGCTCCAAAATCACCAAACCATAAGGCACATACCTCAAGAATGCCCCGCAACAATTTGGCAGGGAACTCAACACTTTGTCCACTGGGTACTTTCTCGTATCCCTTATACTTTGATTCCAACTGAAAATATAGACATATTAACGGAGTTACATAAGCGCTGGAATCAGATAATATTTATAAATACATTCGCCAATTTAATCACGGCAAAAGGACAACACAGAAAGCAACTCACTTCAATTCTAAGTTCTTTTGGGAGACGGTTTGCAAGAACTGACATGCACTCTTGCCATTGAAGGAGAGGTAGCTCAGGATTATCAAGACACTGTATCAAGCTTTGCACTACCTGATATAAGTTAAAAATCCATTTTCATGAGCTTAGCGATGCCAGAGTAGTTTTTGCATACAACTTTACGGTAAGGAGCATAGAAAAAGATAAAGAGTATTTACTTCATCGATGTTGTGCTCATAACCCGCAAGAATCATACGAGCAGCATTTAAACTTGCAGCACACCTCTGATGAACTTTTCCTGATATTGAAGTGGGGGGACCAAGGATAGGAAAGCTGCCTTTGAAGGGTTCAGCTTTTCTTACAGCAGAAGGGTCATCAAGGTCAAGCCTTGCAATAAGCTCACCAGCCTGTACAGCATGTATAAATTCTGTTAACTATTACTCTTCAAGATTTTGAATATCATGCAAAATACTAGTCAAAACTTACCTGCATGGCTTGTCCTTCTGACAACTTAAAATGTACAATTCCAGAAGCAGGTGAAAGAAGTGGCATGCACATCTTCATAACCTCAACTTCAGCATACGGAGTGTCTGCGTCAATGTGACTGTCATCTGGGACCAAGAAACGTAACAACTTGCAGGGTGTCTCAGCAATTAGTTTGGAAGGATCATGATCATTCTGCACGAGGAGAAATAACTTAGTGACAAAGAGCACCAAGAATAACCTTAAACATCAAGCTTAATGTCAAAAATTGGTACCTGAAGCAAACAGGTCCTTCCATCAATGAGAAGTCGAGTTCCGGCAGCTTCTTCTTCAGCATATATCACGTGACTGTTTCCATCCAACTGTCATACAAACAACAAAAAATTTGGTAACTGACACTTGATTCCAAGTAAGCAGAATAGTACTTTGATAGGCACGGATTCTTAGTCATGCCACCAAGAAAAAGTACATTGTAAATTACAAAACATAAAGAGGCAAAGAAGAATTCTTGAGTAGATACAAAGCAATTAGGAATAAAAACCCTTCTCAAAATTGAATGCTAGGCTGAAATCATTTGTTGGCTGAATTCTTGGCGTGTTAAACCATAATCATAGGCTAGACGAAAGATAATTAAACTGATAACAAGAAGGTTTCCTTGTTGGACTCATAAGTTTCTAGCCATAAAAAACATGCAACATACCGATGCGTTTATTTCGTTATCCTATATAAGCAAATTTCAATACCAAGAGCCTAAAATCTTAATTTCACAAGTTAATAGAGAGCTTGCCTGCATCAAGAGACCTCCATCTCTTAAGGTATGAATTTCCGCTTCAATTTCTGACTCGTTCATTTTCAGTCTGTAGCTTCCAGGCCCGCCCCTTACCATATTAATCTAGAAGACCACTTTCATGTTATTTAAAGAATACACAAGTAATCCATCATCAACGAATATATAAATATAGTACTAAAATAAAATCATACCGTATACTTGCTTCCTTCAATGTTTAGAGAAACTTCAGAGTACACGAGTGAAATGTGCTGCAATTAAAGAAATTACAGAGTTATACACTGCAAACTGGAAAAGGAACGCCTACATATACCTAATATCACAAGTTCTTTTTACCTTAGGGGGAATTTGACCCTTCTCAAGATAGCCAACATATTCCGATACCATAGCTGCACTTCTAGCAAATGCTTTCTGAGAATATGGAAATCATACCGTCAATATTTCAGCAGGAAAACGAAACTAAACTGTAAGAAGTAAAGTTGTCAAGAAATTGTGCTTACAAAAAGAGCTCCTCCAACCACAGAGATGTACCAAGGAGGTCTCTCGGCTCTTACTCGCATAGCAATTCTGCTATCCAACCATCCAGTGTGGATTTTATTGTCTCTGTAATCCGAAGCCTGTAATGAAAAAAATTGTTGACCATTAACAGGAAGAAATAGTTGCAGTAATAGAGCAATAGGATAAAAAAGCAAACAAACTTACGTGTAAAAGATCAATAGTGTAATCAACATTGGTTCTAATTTCTCCACGAATCTGCACTTCTTTCAAACCAAGTACCATATTTGCAATGGCCAAAGCTCTAGATTCTCCAAATGCAAAGACATGTCCTGCAAAGAAGATCACTCACTTTCATGAGTATGGCTATCATGATAGTTTCATATGATATCTAAACTTCCATTTGTAGGATAATGTAACCAAATATTACTTAGATGAACAATCAGAATGCAGTATAATTAGGAGCTAAAACCAGCTCATTTAGCATGGCCCTGTAAATAAATATCGGCAAACACACTCTACTAAAACTCTATTTCATCTCAGTGTAATTTCAAAATGACTAAGCTATTACGTACCAAATTGGGAATCTGAGAATTCATGAATCCCTCCTCCTGACTGCAAGCGAAAAGTTCAGCAATAAAGTTGAGAGGTGATGCCGTGATTATTGGAACATAAGCAAAAAAGATCAAAATGAACAGAAACTGTACCTTGACAGAGAAGTAAGCCCACACATTTGGTTTGCTTTTAAAACTCAGCTCCTAAAAGAACAGTTCCAAATTAACACCAAAAACAAAACAACCCAAATATTATGTTTACCACACGCCTGGAGCGTAAAAAAACTAACCTGTACTTTCCCACTAGTAGGCTTAAAACCATCGTCCGGGTCCTCACTGGTCACACGTACGGCAACACAATGACCCTTTGGCCTTGTAGATTCGGACTTGTCAAAATCAAATGGGGTTGCATTTACTGATGTTTTTCTCCAAGCATCATAGCCTCCACCATTGTCTTGTCCGTAGAACCTCCTAATTTCTGAGATATGTAATGCAAATCAAGCAATGATGTCAAAGCATGAAGATGAACAATACCTTAAAGCCTGATTTGAAAATTGATAGTGACTTACCTGGAATTTGCCAAAGAGGAATACCCATGCCAACTGCAACCTGGGCAGCTGGTATATTTACTTCTGCAATCCACTCTGTAACAGGATGCTCCACCTGTCATGATAGCGTTACCAAAAGGCAATGCAGTATGTGCTGATCAGCTTTCCTTAGATGAAGATGCAGTAGTGAAAATCAAAATGCAGAACGTAACAAACCTGCAGCCTAGGGTTGAGCTCTAGGAAATAGTACTCGCCGGTCTCCATACTAAATAAATACTCAACGGTAGCTGCTCCTACGTAGCTAACACATTTAGCCAACCTTCTAGCTGCCTGCTCTAATTTCTTTACCGTCTCTGGAGGAGCTATAGTTATAGGACCCTCTTCAATGATCTGTTTCATGGAATATGGATTAGTGGACAAATTTTCGGATATATTGCTTAAATGGGATCTAGAAGCATAAACGAAGTATTAAACAAAACAAAACGATTTACAATTGTTTTTGTTATCCTGGATAAATGTTTACCTTCTGATGCCGCCTCTGAACACTACAGTCACGACTATGCAAGGCTGCAACATTGCCATGTTGGTCACAAAGTAACTGAACTTCCAAGTGTCGGCTCTACATAAGGAATTCATATCTAGTGTTAGTGTCGGCACAATACCAGGATACTGCTTACGATATGGCAGAAACTTGTTTCCATTCAAAAGATCAAACTTGATTATCTCACCTGTGAGGCCACCTTCATTATGAAAATTGGTGACCCGGGAACTTCACCTTGCACTTGCTTGAACAAGGCCCTCACCTCATCGTCGTTATGTACCTGAAAGGTCAAAAAATAGATTTGCATTACCAAATTGAGATTGCTATTGGGTGTGTTCGGTGCATTAATGTGGGGTTGAAAAAAACCCATAATTCCCCATAATTCTCATGATCTAATAATCTATTAGTGTGGGGTTGAAGACATATGCATAAGT
Source organism: Fagopyrum homotropicum (assembly GCA_033239125.1). Taxonomy (NCBI): domain Eukaryota; kingdom Viridiplantae; phylum Streptophyta; class Magnoliopsida; order Caryophyllales; family Polygonaceae; genus Fagopyrum; species Fagopyrum homotropicum. The sequence continues at coordinate 4,211,981 of BSWB01000003.1, forward strand.
CCCCATAACTCTTTGCTTAAGTATCTGCAAACAATGTCCAACAGCAACTGAAGAGAACCTAAAAAACCTATCCACAATTGTAATTTGCAAACAAGTGAAATCTGTTAGTGAGTAATACCTTTCTAATGCCTTTGCCTCCACCACCCCATGATGCCTTGATCATTGCTGGGTAACCAACAACTTGACAGCTAGCAATAGCTTCGTCAGTGGTAAAAACACAAGCTTGTTGGTAAATTTCATCAGGAATTGTATCGAGACAACTCTCTGCAGGAACTTTCACCTGCAAAGTAATTAAATCGAACAGAATGATGCAACCGCCTTGATTCCAAACCATAATTATAAAAAAAAAGATACACATACATGAGAACCACTCCATGGAAGAGTAGGCACTTCTGCAGCTTGAGCAATCAAAGATGAACCGATCTTATCTCCAAGTGCTCCCATTGACGCAGATGGGGGGCCCAGAAATACAATTCCCTTTGCAAGCAAAGCATCAGGAAGCTCGGGGTTCTCTGATGCATGACCCCACCCGGGCCAAACTGCGTCAACATGTGTGCTTTCTGCCATCTGATGAACCATTACAAAAATAGTCATTATCACTTACTGCCTTAACAGATGAAAGTCATCATCCATTTTGATCATGATGGTATCATAACCAAGGCCAAATACCTCTACAATCAGCTGGACGTTGGCATAATTATTGTTGTTTGTCCCACCGGGAACTTCAACAAACTGATCAGCCATTCTGATATGTTCTGCATTGATTCTCATGTCTTCAGGAGTAGCCATGGCCACGAGCAATATGGCTTTTTCCGTCCCAAATGTTTCATAAGCCCATGTCCTGATACTTCTTATAAACTTAACAGCTGCCATTCCATTGTTAGCAATCAGGATGCTACGAATTGGCTTATTCCCTCCAAGGGCATAGCAGAACTCGTCCACTATCGGCAATGAAGCAGGCTGCCTGATAGGAGCAGCTGCATTTATGTAACTATTACTAAAAGCAACTGCAGCCGCCATTCCTGATCTCTTTACAGCTTACAAACTGTGTCTGCGTAGAAAACAGAAATAACCAAGATGAACAAGTTACCACTTCCGATCAAGTTTTGAGTGTTTCAGCACTGATCAATCAACTATATCATCTCCTTCAAAACCAAAAGCTAATCTAAAATTTTCGTTAAAGTGTGTTTGGTTAAAATTTGGGCATGATCACAATTCGGGTTTGGTAGCAAACTAGTTGGAACTTGGTACACGTTACAGTTGTTTGATTAGGTTTGAGGAAATGGGTATAAGAACTCCAAAATCCCTACTGGTATGATATCAGTTTCTGAAATCAACAAAAACACACAATTATGTAAAGAAGGCCAACCCTAAAACTTATGCTTATACTTTACTAATCAGTACTCACTCCGAAAAAGCATTTACTTATTCTGGAAGCTGAAACTCATCATCTTCAATATTTAAGGAACTTCAACAAAGGATCACTAAATGATTAACCCAAAAGAGAACAAGGAAAAGCAAAACACTCAAACAAATTACGAAAATGAATGGGGAGATCACAATCAGAACACCAGGAAAACTGAAATGAGCATAAACCCAAAACACACACTTAATAAAACAGGAAATTACAGCAAATAAGGTGCAATTAGGTGACCAAACTGAAAAGCCGAGACACAAAAAGAGCATACAAGACATGAAATTCATCTGGGTATAGAGAGATTAACGGAAAACACACCGTGATTTGCTTAGCAGTGTTGTCCTGAATTGGGGAAAGAACTTGAAAGTCTTGTCCTCAAATGAGTAAGTTGGTACAACACATTTCATGAAGCAATTGAAGAAAAAGAATGGTGGGTATTTAAATTGAATTTACGTAGAGCAAGAATTTGGTGCATATATGTAAGAGTGTTGGAGGGTTGGTTTGGGGGTTGAAGGAGGGTTTCTCTTCTTGGGTATTAACGGCCCCTTCTTGATTGGATCAGCACGTGGCACCTGCCAACTTCCCATCTACCCTCTTTGCTTCTCCTCTCTCTTTCGCACTTAACTCAAATCTCTCAATCAATCTTTGCTTCACTCTCAAAGCCTTTCTTCACTTTCTCTCTCTAGACTCGCAAAAACTAGAAAAATAGGGGGATTTTTGAGTTAGGCACCATTTAGGCTATTTACCCTTGCTATAACTATATATATATATATATATATATATATATATATATATATATATATATATATGAGTGACTATACCGCCAAATATATGAATATTTCTTCCACTAATCACACCATTTTTTTCGCTTTAATATCGTCTAATCTCAACCATCTATTTAACGATTTAACGAATACAAATTGTTCTCATTTTACATGGTAAGAGTTGTTTACAAGGGAGTCAACCTATATGTATATATATTATCGAGAGCCGGAAAAATCGACAACGGGACTAAATGAACAAAAGGGGACAACAAACTGAAAAAATCCAGGCTTTTTCAATGGATTAGTAGAAAAATGTTTGGTTTTTATCTTTCGAAAATAGATTTAGAAAAATAATACATATTAGTCATCGAGGAACATAACGAGAAAATAATCAAGCAATTGAACATCACACCAAATAAACAAAGACACGCATCAACTCGCCGAGTTGTATTTTACCGGTCGATTTAATATTCATATGTAACATTTCCTTCTATCTAAGTAATACAAAATGAAATGAAAAATCAACCTTATGTTGATGAAATGTATTGCATGTAAGTATGTAGCAATTTCAAAAACGTTGACAAAATTTACTTAAATTATTTAAAATTAAATTCCATAAATAGAAAATAGAGTTTCCACTTAAGTGATCAAAGTTCAAACAAATACTTAATATATGTATTAATATTCAAATATTAAAACACGAAAGTCGTAAGTGAATATTCTTCAAAATTAAAATGGAAACTCACAATATTGAATATCCCAAATCAAGAACACAAAAAAATAACAATTTTGGACCCATCTTTTTTGTATTTTTACTGAATTTTAGGTAAGAGTATTTTATTTATTTAATTTTATATATTTATTTGTATTTGTTGACTGTGGGTTGGTAGACTAACTCAACCAACCCTTCTACATAGTTATCTTATTCAAGTAGCCACATTCTATCATGAAATTATATTATTATTTTTAAATTTATTTTATTTTTTGTGGAGGATAAGAGAGAATTTATATTTTAAAGGGGGTAAGTTGATCATAAATGCAAGACAAGGTTATGGGTAGGTGGCAACTACACATATTGCAGCTGGATTTTAGTGAGGGGTTAGGTTTAAGATTGATCATCTATGATCTATATCCATGCTCTTGGATTTTCTTCTACTTAATTATAATATGGTGTTATTGAAAGATGAAGATAGATAGATGTAAAGGTGTGTTTATTCTTATTATGATTCAGTTATATATGTAGAGTAGCAAAAAAGATAAAGGAAAGAGCTTACGGTTCGTCTGCTTTCGTTCGTGTTTTAATCTTTGATGATCTGAGGGGAGGTGAACTCCTTCGTTTGTACTGTTTTGTAATTCCACGTTTCTTTAATAATATGCTTGTCCTGCTATACGCTTCTTTCTACCAAAAAAAGAAAAAGGAAAGAACTAGAAATACACTATCCTTCTGAATATATAAAAATAAGGATAGAGAGGATAATAGATTTGTGTAAAACAGGGAATACAATATGTGGAGCACTTTAGGTAACTTAATAGTTATACTAGAAAAACAAGATATTTAAGGGTAAGGGTGTTATATGAGTTGAATATGAGCCGAGCATTTGACGAGCTGAGTCCGAATAGTTTGTCTAGAATAGTATTCATGTAGTGTTATTTTAGCCGAACGACTGGAGCTCGAGCCGAATTTTGAGGAGTCGAACGCGAACTGGAACCCGAATAGCTTGTTCATGTACCAACCATATTCAGCAAACAGAAAATAAACGATATAGTGTTAAATAGTTTTGAATTAGTAAAGATAATACTTGACGTTCAAATATTATACCGATCCAAGTGGTACAAGACCAAACAGTTAGTTGAAATTGTGCTAATACTATATTGTTGGTGCCGCGGCATCTGTGTCCCTTGTGAACTCATACAAGCGAGATTTTATCCCATCTTTTCACGGTTGAATCGATCTACAAGGTGTGATATTCAAGATATGATGTATAACAATCGTTTGTAATTTTGAGTTGTTGACTCTCGGTAGATATGTACTTGTGAATGATTTTTTTTATTATAAAAAAAAAAGGTTACGTTGAGAGTAGAAGTAGTTAGTTATCTTTCACTATTAATCAATTAATATTAAATAAATTACTTGTAAATGTTACCTTGCTAATACTAATCTAATGAACACGACAAAGCATAATTTTATTTAACAATAAAATAAAAACAAATATATATTGTCTAACTTTTTTTTTTCTTTTTTTTAAGAGGTAAATAGAACACCCGGTTCGATCGGCTTTGCCGATCTACGTCCAGATCGGGTACTAAATCGTGGCTCATTGTCTAACTTAAGTGAAATGGATTGTTATAATGGTGTAAGACTATGATTACGAAAGATCAAATCGTGAACAAGAACGTGATATATCCGTTCAACTGATTACGTGCATTAGATCTTAATCCAAAATATAAGTCTAAAACGAGTTAATTTCTATTCCGCAATCCAAATGCGAGACTGTTCTAGTTTTCATTTCGGAAATCAGGTGTGGAATTGTCTAGTTTCTAATTTTGCACACCAAAAGTATAGTTGAACGACTTGCTTCGTCTCAAAACGGCTTCCACTATATCGCGCCTACGCGGAATTAGACTCATAAAAATTTACAACCGAAATACGGAATTAGGTAATTTTGAATAATTTATATACGAATATTTTTGTTTGGGACAATTTTGATAACTAGGCTTTTTAATGTTTCAATTAAGTAAATATACTCCAACCTTTTGTATTTATTCTCAAACTCTACCCACCCTTCTCTTAAGAAGTACATTTACTAAACACAAAACTAGAAAAAGACTAGTAAACCAAATTGTTTCTTTTGTTTGTCTAAGAAGAGGAATTACGGTAGACCGTAGACCGCGGATAGTACTCAAAATTAAATTCGAGGGGATTGTTGGGATGATATTGGTTATTTTAATTATTTGCTTATGGGTCCCTTGTATAGATAGACTTTGATAGTTTGGCCCAATTTTAATTTTATGGGGATATAGAGGCCTATATCATCCCAACATGGTGCTCTAAGTTTGCAATGTTCCCTTCATGCATTTTCATTTTTTTATAATTATATATTAATAGCAGAGTTTCTCGTATCAAGACACGGATATCATTAAAAATTTAATAGGGAAATATTTTTATTTTATAAAACACTATTTGTGTATCATAATGGCTTAAATTAATAATTGGGAGAGAAATTAAAATTAATTTTATATGTTTTTATGAAATTAATTATATTTCATATAAACAAAATAAAATAGTCTAATACATATCTTATATAATAAAAAGAGTGTAAAATAATTTAATATCAATGTATTGTTTATAAAGATAATAGAGTGAAATAAACATTTTTTTTATAAAAAATCAAAATTAAAATGTAAAAGTTTAAACTAAATATATTTTAATTAGTTATAAATTTCTCTTACTCTAGGCAACGACAAAATGTTACATGTGTCGTGTTAGAAGAGAAAAGTATAGCGGGGTGAAAAGGGCAAATTTTGATTGGAGGAAGTCAACCAGATTCGTCAATAGAAGTTATAAACCATACATATAAGTGGAAAAACCTCCATCCGAAGAAGTAGTTATTTTTTCACCAATTTTTTTTTTGTGTACGAGACTTATTGTCACATGGCGCAAAAATGACCGATCCTGACAATGGATGGAACAAAAGAAGAGACAAAGGCTTTAGCAAGCAGATCTGAGGACGACAAGCTACAATTCGCCTAAGTCCGGTTTACGAATGGTGATAAAGGAGGTTCTAGTGGTGAGCTCGAATACGAGAAGGTGCATTACCGACAAGAGGAGTTTTTCATCGGCAAAGAAAAAGTCAAAAGCACACAACTATTTATGTTGGAGAAGTCCCAATTCACCAAATCGTAACCATTTCAATTAGAATACACATCTAAATTGAACTAATTATATGTTAAAAATGGAGTTAGATTCGAGCATTGAAACACATTTTTTAGTATTTAGGAGTAGATGGTTTGTTGTGTTCAAAAGTGAGATTTTAAAATGTTCGAGAACAAAATCAAAAGCGACATGCGAAAAATTTGTAGAAATGTCGAAGGATTGGCTCGAAGCTTAAGATCATTCTCAATCATCTTAAGATCTTCTCAAAAGTGACATGCAAAAAAATTGTTGGTGATGGTGGGAGGTTATCCTAAAAGGAGCTTGGTGGAGGTGGGAGGTTATCACAAAGAGAGCTCAAAGCTTAAGATTTTTCTAAATCATCTTCAAAATGGAAAGCTGATTGTTGATGTTTTCTCTTCTTGTATGTTTTATTAATGAAGGGGATATAGGAAAGAGATAACAATGGCTTTAGCTTAGGGTTTTTGGAGGTATTTCATTGTTGTGCTACAGTGGAAAGCGTTTGGCTTAGGTACGATTTTTTAAAATATGACTTATTAAAAAATATAATTTTTATCAAAAAGAAATAAATCGTATATTGAAAAAAATAAGTAAACTTTTTTATTTTCACTTATGTTTTTTTTATGATTAATGTATAACTATTATTTCCTCCATCGTCTATGTGATCACAAATTTACTATTCACTTATCTTCTAAAACACCCATTTTAGTCTAGTTTGAACTAAAACTATAACGACAATGATATTTTTCACAAAAAAAATATTAAATTTTTTATTATAATATTATATTAGTTTATATTATGTTCACTAATAGCTTTAGACTTTTTAAATAACATTTATTTCATATTCTATTTAACAACCATTCATATTTTTATACAATTCATCACTTTGTTTTTCCGTACTGCATATATATTGCATATAGTTTAATTTATATTTAAAAAATAAATGATTAAAATGAAATATTTTATAAAATGAAATATTTTATAAAATGAAATTATGTTTATTTGGTATGAAAAAAGTATGTGTATTAATGTTTGTAGTTGCCTTGAACCCTTGGTAGTTCCGAATAGGTGTGTAGGAATTTATTTTCTTCTAAAAGTTAGTTGAAGTGTTATATAAAGTCTAATATTCATACAAATATTTGAAATATTTTTTATTTAATATAATTACCAAATTTTAATAAAATATTTCTCTTAACCATATCTAAAATTTCTCAAATTCCTTTTACAAAAATTTCACGGTTATCAAAATATTATTATTAAGGGGTGTATTCAATTAAAATTTTACAGGAGTTTTTTAGACTTTAAAAGTCTATGAGTATTCAATATAGATTTTTAAAAGTCCATGTAAATATGTTGATATTAAATTAGGATTTCAAATTTTCCATAAAATTTATATGGTATTTAAAAGTTTTTTTATTTTAAAAAATCTATTATTTCATTGATTTTGTAGGATTCTTTATTACTTATATAACTACCTAAACTCCATACAAGTCTTCTCCCAACACGTAAGATTTCCACAGAATCTGTATTGACTCTATATAGAATTAAAATATCCCACTAATTAAAAACTAGTGTATTATCCGCACTTTGTGCGGGTTGAGTTTTAATAAATATTTAATACTTAAAAATTTATATGTATATTTTGTAAAATAAAAATCTGAAAAATAAAATTATAATCAAATATTATGATTTTTAATTCTCTTTTAAGTATTAATCTCTTCTAATTAATTATATTTTTAAATTGATTTGTTAATATATGCTTGTTGGTAAAAAAAATTCGTAAAAGTTTTAAAACTATTTTTATAAAAATATTTATTTAAATATTTTTTAAAGAATTTAAAATTCAATTTTCAATTTATATTAACATTTAAAAATCACTTTTTAAAATAATTTTTTAGGCTCGAGAAATCTGGCGTTGACACGTGGCAATAGAGGCTCCTGCTTTAATATATATAAGATAAGATCAGTTAAAATCTTTAAAAATCTCGATTGAATACACCCCTAAATTTAGTAGCATCAATCCGACGTGTCAAGTTTCAAAAATATTTAACCATAAAATAAAAGTTGTACACTTCACGCACGTTAACACATCAATTTTTTCCTATTATTTGTAATTGTATTTATTTAATTAATTTAAGGTAGTTGCAAAACTTGCATTTAGTTATTAATTTTATTAAACTAACAATTGACCCCATTACATTTAAATTGAACAAAGTATATATTCAAGGTCAAGATTCAAAAGTACTTTTATTTCCTCTTTTGCTAATCTATTTATAATATTAGATTCACTAGTTGTTATATTAAATCCATAAAAAAAGGAAAGATAAGAGAGATAATACTATAATAATATTAAGTTACATAAAACCATCTTAAAATATGTATATTTTCATAAAGGGATTTTGTTCAAGTACAGTTCAATTAATGCGGTACGGCCGTGCGGTCGCCCGTACGGCCGACACGTGTCCCGAATTTTTTTTTTTTTTTTTTCTGAAACGATTTTTTTTCCAGAAACGAATGGAAATTTGTTTGAACTATCATGTTATAATTTATGCACTATTCCCATATAATCCATGAACTATTACTTTTTAATATATTTTATCAAATTATTCATAAATTAATCATTTATATGTTATGAACTATTCGATTGTAATTCATGAACTATCATTTTATAAGTTATGCACTATCCTTTATAAGTTATGCACTATCCTTTATAAATTTTGCACTATGAACTATTCTATTATAATTCATGAACTATCCTTTTATAAGTTATGAACTATTCCTTAATAAATTTTGAACAATTACTTTCACTTGTTTCTAGAAAAAAAAAATCGGAACACGTGTCGGCCGTACGGGCGGCTGCACGGCCGTACCGGAATAATGTATCTTACCTGAACAGCACCCTTCATAAAGTACCCTTAAATAAAAATATTACACAAAATCACGTTAAAAAAATTTGTTAACAAAGTCACGGGTTAAGTCTTGCTTGGGAGTTGGGATTCCGGAGAGTGTATTTGGAGGTGGACTCTTCCATTGTGGTGGATTTTATTAAGAAAGGGGTTTGTCCCTCACATCCACTTGCGAGCCTGGTGCAAAGATGTCAAGGTTGTTTAACCGAGATTGAGTCATCGATCTCGCCCATATTTCCCGTGAAGGCAATAGGGCAGTTGATTCGCTTGCTAATTTAGCTTTTTCTTGTGACGTTGGAGTTTGCAGGCTCCCATCCCCTCCGTCTTGTGTTTTAGATATTCTGATGGATGATCTCCGGGGTATTAGTCTTCCCCGGATGTCTCGCATGTAGTGTGTTCTTCTAATTCAATAAATGGAGTAGTGTACTCCCCGTTTTACCAAAAAAAAATGACCAAAATTGTATTAAAAGTTCAATTGACCAATTTAAATGTCTATCTATTTGACCATTTACAAAAGTTTATCCATCGGAACTGGATATCCTCAACCCGTTCTCATTTCATCTCGTGTCCATCCATATATACCTACGACGAAGATAACCATTTTGAGTAATTAATGTATTTTGCAAAACGAGGGCCTTTTATTTTTATTTTTTTAAAAAAGCCTTTTTGTTCATGATAACAAAAAGTTGCATCATAAAATTTTCCTTTTTTATGTATTACTTGTAACACCCCAAATCCGCGGGACTTGGGGCGTTACGGGTTGGGACCTCACAATGGGTCCCGACCCTTAGCCTGACAACAATTTCACCGAATCTTGCAACATGACACAAATAAAGGCCAAAACAGAAATACATTTTTATGCAATGAAAAGAAAACCCCGAAAGAATACAACAAAGGACTTCAGCCGAAGATACAACCCCAAAGACTAAACGCCATCCAACATACAATAAAAACAATACTCAAACTCGACTCCAACCAACCCATCCTAAAATGTACGAAATCCCGGCTGCCCACTCTTCCGGATCTCTCGGCCGCATTCCTAACCTGCAAGACAATCTACAACAATCGGTATAAAACCGTTAGCTAATATTCGAAGCATTAAAATCAAGGTGAAAGGCACAAACACAAGTAATCTCATCACAAACATACAACGTACATAAAAGCACATCAATCCGGTTTATTATCTTTGTTATTATTAGGTCGTATCCCGTTCTAATTCAACTTAGATTTGTGACACGAGACCACCGTGGTCCCGCCTCGGTCCCTACTTACCGGCGTGGAACGGTACGGATGCCTCCGACCGTCTAACCAGCACGGGCTAGTCGCCAAGAACCTCCTAGACTCTCGCAAGAGCTAGGCAGATGATGTCACCGCCCGTTATCATACACTTGGGCCAAAATAATATAAAGGTCGGTGGTCCTATTTCCGGTTTAGTTGTTATAAACAATAAAGAATAAACACACACCACCAAACACACATCAATGCTAATACAAGGAATACGAGCTAAGTAAGTCCGGAGACTTACCTCGTCACCACACTCAACTCACAACACTCTCGCTTCCTTAGGGAGGAAGCTCGTAACCTGCTCACAAGAAGATAACTATATCAATAACAACCCACTCACAATAGAAGTCTTAGACTTCTATACAAATGATCTACGCAAGACCATTTGACTCTCAATTCTAGGACCGCATCCTAGAATCCCTCATGCTCACATCACACTCAATACAAGCTAGAAGTCCTAAGACTTCTAAACCCTCGGATGTCGCAAGATCATAACTCACAACGCAACTAGGATAAGCCAAACCTAAACTCCAAAATCCCACAAGATCATACAACCCCACCTCAAGTCTCAAAACGCTCACAAGATCAACCATATAATTGAAAGCCTTATAACAACCTCACAAGATAACCAACACCTCAAGCTTAGAATCAACATCAATCCATCAAACAATATCAAATCCTCGAAACTCACCTAAGGTTCAAAGCCACTACTTGGCATTAACTCTAAGTTATGCTAGATACATCCTAGCATGATACTAAAACTTAACATAACTATATCGAGGGGAAAGAATACTCACACGACGTCAAAAGATGGAAGTCGTTCAACGGATGTTGACTTGGAATCGTTAGGCCTTTATCGGGGCGCTTCCGAACCTAGCACCAAACTAAACAAATTTAGCTAATAAGCTAAATTTGAACGGAATAAAGAACATATATAATCTAAGGAAAACCCCACTATTAAAACCCAAGTTAAAACCGTAAATATATATTCCGGGCAAATTGTATAACATCATAAACCCAAGGTAAAACTCGTTTTCAAAGTCAACGTTAAAATCCCGTAATTTAATCTTTGAGTTATAACCCGGAATTAATCCAACATGAGCATAACATATATGATATATATAAATAAGAATATAATTCAAGAAAATCCCAAATTTAAACCCATAAATACATTTTCTGAAAATAAAACCTTGGGCCATAATATGTAATTAAATTTCTACAGGGGCATAAATATCAAAATTCAAAAACTGTGGGTCCAAAACTGAGATTATATAGAATATGGGTCCATTCTGTAATTATACCAAACATTAGGGGGCTGATTTAAAAATAAAAAGGGGTTTCCTTTTAACTCGATAGATCTCGCGCAGGGGCTGGGGAAGGAGATCCATAGGCGGCGGCGGCGGATTGTCGTATTCCGGCAGGCGGCGGATTGTCGTATTCCGGCAGGCGGCGAGGGCAGGGAATCTAGGCTCCTCCGGCGGTAGCAACGGCGGTGGTCCCTGGTGGCAACATAAGAGAAGGAGAGGACCACATCCTTGCTATTCTGTTCGGGCAGGCGGTGCGACGGGAAGAAGAAAGCAGAGCAGCGGTTGCTGGTTCAATGAGAAGGAGAAGAGGGTTGTGCAAGGTTCCGTCGTCTGGCTTGCTGCTCTCGTGTACCGATTTGACAGAGAGGACAAGCGTGGAGGAGATCTGTTGTGCAGGATGCAACAGAGGGGAGAGGCAATTGTGAGTGTTGTGACCGAGAGGAGCTCCGGGAGGCTGCGCTGCCTTGAGAAATGATGAGAAGCTGAGACGTTGCTTCAGGGAGGCTGTCAACAGAAGGGAAGAGAGGGACGCCGAGGGAGAGGTTGAACCGGTGCTCCGGTGACAGGGCTCGAAGAGGGATGAGGTCGATAGGTTGAAGGAGAGACTGAAGAAGGAGAGTGGTACAGAGAAGGTTGAGAAGATACAAAGGGCGTGTTTACCTTGCGGGTTTATAAACTAAATGATAGTTTATAAACCTTTGCTGATTTTTGTGTAACCGTTTACCTTGCGGGTTTATAAACTAAATGATAGTTTATAAACCTTTGCTGATTTTGTGTAACCGTTTACCTTGCGGGTTTATAAACTAAATGATAGTTTATTTGGGTTTTTAAACCCGTAAAAAATAACCTTCTCAAGATGAGGTTATTTTTATTTGGGTTTTTAAACTCGTTAGTTTATAAACCCGAATAAACTCAAACCCTTAGGGTCTGTTTACTTGTAGATTAGTTTATTTTTGGGTTTATAAACTACATGAGTTTATATGGGTTTATAGTTTATTTTCAGGTTTATTTTTTGATGGGTTTATATAAATAAACTAGATGAGGTTGTTTACTTGGAGTTTATTTTTTGGTTTATTTTACTTCAAAAGACTCTCATGCCCCTAAAAAAACCGAACAATAACGTTGAATACCAAGGGATGAACAAATAATATCAAGATGGAAAACCACAAGGCCAGAATCGGGTTTTAAACAAAAATAAACTCATGCAAGTAAAAATAACCTTGGTTTGAAAAGTTTATTTTTTAGTGGTTTATAAACTCATATAAACCCCTAGAAAATAAACCAATCCCTAAGTAAACGCCTACAAAAATTAAACTCAGAGTTTATAAACTAAATGAAACACAAATAAGCTACAAGTAAACAGGCCCTTAGTAAACAGGCCCAAAGTTGTTGTCAAGAGCAGAAGAGAGGTTAGGGTAACCATGGGTCGGGTAACGCACAGGACAAACGGCAACAACAAGGGGTCGGGAGGGATCCAAAGGTCGGGTAGCTGCCAGGCTGCTCACCCGCAAGAGAGAGAAAAAAAAGGAAAAAGGAGAAATAAATAAAAATAAATAAAATAAAATAAACTCGCTCGAAACGAACCGAACTGGATTCTTGGATCGAAAAACTTTTCCAACTTTCCCGAAATAAAATACGGAAAAATATATATATGGATTAAACATATATATATATATATATATAAACTTGTAAAAATATGCTTTGCAATACAAAACCCGTTCTCGTGAATTATTTACGAGATTATATAATACTTTAAATACGGGTTATAAAATATATCGATATCTACTCATGGGTTTTAACTTACGACGTCAAAATACTCGTAAAATAAAAAAGTAAGCTATTTTAAAATAGCGATAAGATCCGAGAAAATAAATAACGCAACGCGCCAAAACTGGGGCGTTACATTACTAACTATTTGTGTGCTTTTTTTTAAAGGTGATTGGTTAAGCAATCTATATATCTATATAATATACTAAAACAATATACATTGGCGATGATATGGCGCGTTTTGAAAGCAATATTTTGAAACGAAACTCTCACAATTAACGTCATAATTTTTCTTTAAAAATTATTTATTGATTTTGTAATGATTTTTGGTTAAAACAAATTCTTCGTTAAATTATTTTTAATTTTGCTTAACAAAATTAAATAATTATTTTTTCGTAAAATATATATTATTTTTTACGTAATTGTGTATCTGAGGTTTTATTTTTTGAACGAGTTTTCCAATTTTTTTTATTATTTGGTTATCAAGTAAGATTGATATTTTGAAAACTTGTATAAATAGAGGGTGTGAAGATTAAACAAATCATACTTTTTTTGACTTTTAACTTTTGACTAAGTTAAAGTATAATTACTATTTATATCGGATTAAATTTGTTATGTGGGCCGTTTATCTAACGGTTTGTGGGCCGCGGACCTGATCTATATGGATTATTGAGCTATATTTATGTGGCTTGTTGTCCTACATTTATTTGAGTCCCTTAATTTTTTACTATCCCACATCGGTCATCGACTAAAACTAATAGTGTGAAAACTTGTATAAATATAAGGTTTAAGGATAAAAAATAATACATTTCTAAATTTATTGGCTAATTCAAGTATAATCATTATTCACGTCGCATTAATATTCATGGCCGTTGACCTAATGTTATATAGGTCAATGACCTACAATTATACGGGTCGTTGACCTACATCTTTTTTAGATGACATATCGAAATGTTGAAAAATTTTTTTCATAAGAACATTCTCGATCCTCGTTCTCCTTCCAATCAATAGGTCGTTTCCCAATTTGACCTTTAACTTGAGAATGACTTCAAGGGCTCTAAAAATGGTAGCTTGCATACGACAAAAAACTTTATTTGAGACTACAAGTATCAGAGAGGACACAAAAGCAATTCAAATAAGAAGAGGAACAAGGTGCCTTAGCGTATATAAAGTGTTACGTGGATAATCCAAGCTTCAAGCATATTAGCTTAGCACATATAAAATATTATTGAGTAAAAGGGATAAGTAGGTTATTATTGAATCCATGTAGATAAATTAGGCAGTTATATATCAATGATTAGAGACTAGGCCCTTTTGAATTCTACAAAAAATATAAATTATTCAATAATTGAATATCATTCCTTAATTAATCAAAATTTCACTCCTAATTAATTTGGTTGTCTTATAATTAATTAAAGAAACTGATATTAGTTAACTGCAATTAAGGAAACAGTTTCTCCAGAATATCTCTTCCAACGTGCATCTATTTATCACGATTCTGAAAATATTTTAGGGAAACAACTGTAACACCCCGAATCCGCGGAAATCGGGGCGCTACGGGTTGGGACCTCACAATGGGTCCCGACCCTTAGCTTGACAACAATGTCACCGGATCTTGCAGCAAAACACAAATAAAGGTCAAAACCGAAATACATTTTTATGCAATGTAATGAAACCCGAAAGCATACAAACAAAGACTTCAACCGATATACAATACCAAAGACCAAACATCATACACACGGCATACAAACACAATAAACGAAGAATAAAATACAACCCGGCTCCGATCAAAACCCACTCCTAAAATGTACGGAACCCCGACTGCCCACTCTTCCGGATCTCTCGGCTGCATTTCTAACCTGCAAGGCAATCTACAACAATTGGTATAAACCGTTAGCTAATATTCGCAGCATTATAAGCAAGGTGAAGGCACATACACACATACATCAACATAACATGCTCAAAACACACATGTCCGGTTATTATCTTTTTATTATTAGGTCATATCACGTTCTAATTCAACTTCTTTTGTGACACGAGAATCTCTCGAAACTCGCCTCGGTCCTCACTTACCGCATGGAACGGTACGGATGCATCCGACCGTCTAACCACACGGGCTAGTCGCCAAGAACCTTCTAACTCTACGCAAGAGCTAGACAAGTTGTCATCGCCCGTTATCATACACTTGGGCCAAATAATATATAAATGTCGGTAATCCTATTCCGTTTTTATAAGTTATAATGAAAGCAATAAAACACACACCACCAAACATGCATCGAATCTAATACATAGAATACGAGCTAAGTAAGTCCGAAGACTTACCTCGTCCCAAACGCTAACTCACGCAACACTCTCACTTCCCTTGGGAAGAAGTCTACACCTGCTCACAACAAGATATCTATATCAACAACTCGCTCAACTCAAGAAGTCTTAGACTTCTACACAAATGATCTACACAAGATCATTTGACTCTCATTTTAGGACCGCATCCTAGCTAGAATCCCTCATGCTCACATCACACTCAACACAAGCTAGAAGTCCTTAGACTTCTAGACCTTATGATATCGCAAGATCATAACCCATAACACATACAAGGATAAACATGCCTAGTCCAAAAAACTCAACGGTAACAACACCATGTTAGGATAAGTCAATCCTAAGCTCCAAAATCCCACAAGATCATACAACCCCAACCTCGAGCCTCCGAACGCTCACAAGATCAAACATACACTCAAAGCCTTATAATCTCTCCAAATCAAACACACCTCAAGTTTTAGAACATTTCACAATCCTCAAACACTCACCTAAGGTCCAAAGTCACTACTTGGTATTCACTCTAAGTTATGTTAGATCTAACCTAGCATGATACTAATACTAAACATAATTAAATCGAGTAAGATCATAAGCTCGGGGGAGAGGGTACTCACATGACGTCAAAAGACAGAATACGATCTATGGATGTCGAGCTTGGATTCGTTAGGCCTTTATCGGGGCGCTTCCGGACCTAAAACCAAAGCTAAGCAAATTTAGCTTATATGTTAAATTTGAACGGAATATATAACGTATATATATCTAAGGTAAAACTCGTTTTCAAAAGCCGACGTAAAAATCCCATAAATACCCTTCCGGGGCAAAAGTACAATACTAGAAACTTGATCATAAAACCGTGATTAAAACCTTGAGCCGTAAACCGAAATTAATCCGACAAGGGCACAATATATAGTATAAATAAATATAAGAATATCCCCGCAATTAAAATCCAAGGTTAAATACCGCTAACACACTTTCCGGGGCAATTCATACAATATATGTAAAGTATGGGTCATAATCCGGAATTATATAACTCAGCAGGGCATAATTGCACAAAACAGAAATCTGGGCCATTAATGTAAAAACAAAAGATGGGTTATAATTGTAATTTAACACAAAATAAGAAGGGCCTGATATGAATATGTAAAGCAGGGTTTGTTTCTTTTCTTAACCCATTGGTGGCGGTCGCAATGAAGCTCCTCAACGGCCGACGGGGTCGCAAGGTGTAGGCGACGGGGTTTGTCGTCTTCCTGGCGGCGGCGACGACAGGGGACACTTCTCCGGTTCAAACATTTCTTTCAGGGATTTAACCCGGAAAGGTATCAAATACCTTTATTATGTGGTGTAGAAATTAAAGGGGCCTATATTGTATATGAGAGACAAAAAAGGCTTTTCTACACCAATTTTCTCAATATTCTTTAGATAATTCGAACTTCAAACATTTCTTTCAGGAATTTAACCCGGAAAGGTATCAAATACCAACTACAGAGGGTAATGTTTCATAAAGGAGCTGGAAAATATGAGATCTGATGAGTCAAACCAGAATATCAATGAGAATCTTGTTTCCATTTGAAAACTTTTATAAATAGAGGTTGTGAAGATTAAACAAATCATACATTTTATGCATTTTGGCTAAATTCAAGTCTAATTATTATTCATATTGAATTATATATGTTATGTGGATGAGTCGTTTACCTATATATTTTTATAGTTATCTTTAAAATATCACTCACGATTTACTTACTTTTTAAATTAATTTAATATCTTAAAAATGCATCCATAACTTAAAGGTAACAATATATCAGATTTTACCTAAGTAATTTATGGTAAAATGGCTAACTAGGCCTTAAATATACCCCTATTTAATCCAATTCTTTCATCTAGGGATTATATATAGGGTAAAATTAGAGGATTTTACAAAACAAAAGTCTATAACAAAGAGTTTATTTAATCCAATTTTTTCATTAATTTATAGTAATTTTTTTTAAAAAAAACAAAACACAAACGATTCACCAAATTATTTTTTAGACTTTTTTAAACATAAATTCAATTTTTTCTATAACAAAGAGTCTACTTAATCCAATTTTTTCTTTAATTTATAGTATTTTTTTATAGTAATTTTTTAGACTTCTTAATTTCATTTAACAAAATCATATAAATATTTTTCGTAAAGTACATCTTATTTTGGGTGTTTTGCTAAGTAGACACTTTTTATTTAATGTAGTATAAAACAAATCCTTAGTTTAATTTATTTATTTTTTAACTGAGTCTAAACCCAATTGATGTAATAAAAGTCCAACTTCAGTATAGGCCCAATAAGGCCCACTCGAGTTACATAAGCTCATACTCAATCCAAAACTTGTATATTATCTTATTGATACACATTACTAATACACAATGTTCATACAAAATATTAATACACAATACTAATACACAATGTTAATACACAATTTTAATTACAGAATGTTAATACACAATTTTAATTACACAACGTTAATACACAATTTCAATTACAATGTAAATTTATGTAGTTAACAAAATCGGGCATTTTTCAATTACATAAGTTTCGTTTGTCGTATACACAAGGTTGAGTTATACAAGTCCAAGCCCAATCGAGTTATACAACCCAAGCTTAATCGAGTTACACAAGCCAAAAAGCCAGTCATATACACAAGGTCGAGTTACACAAGTTCAAGCCCATCGAGTTACACAAATTAGACGAGCTATTGGATAGTATAGAGTTTTATAAAAATCAGGGTTAACAAGGTATAAACACACTGTTAATACACAAGTCCATCATTTACACAAGGTTGAGTTGCACAATGCACAAGCCCAAAAGTTCTTTGTTTACATTACACTTAAACAAAATACAAAAAAAAAAACATTACACTTAAAGGCGCGGTCTAGGACCGCACCTCTATTTGTGTTTTTATTATCTTTATTTCGGATATTAAAACGTTGTCCTCGACAACGCGTGTTACAAATAAGAGTGCGGTCTAAGACCACGCTTACTCCGAACAACAAATCTTGTGCATTTTGGTGAATTATTTCAATTCGAGCCTCAAACGGGAAATTCTTTTGAAATTTTGTTCACTTCGGCGAAAGATCCAAAAAATTTTAAAATATAACACAAGAATAGTGATATTTAAAAAAATAATAAATTGTAGAAAATAATTTTATTAAGGAGAAGCCCCAATACATCTTAAAATGATTTTTTTTGGAGGGTGGGGCAGCTACCCCCACTCTGCCCCCCAAGGGCCGCCCCTGTTTAACCATCTATCCATCGTAAGCAATTTGGCTCCCGTGAAGTTCTTTTTCAACTTCATGATGAAGTTCAACAAATCTCCACCCTCAGTTACAATGAAGGGTTGAGATTAGTTTGAATTTAATTTCAATTTTATAAATAAGGTAAACATATCTCTCCAAATTAAAATATCTCTATCCAAATCAGCCTTTCTCTGAAATTATAATTAACAGTTAAGATTAATTTTTTAGATTAGTAAAAAAGGAAATAAAATATTTACCGAATCATATCTCTATTTTATATTAAGGTTGTTAATTGTTAGATTATTTTTTTACTAAACTCAAATTAATTTTTAGAATTTCAGTTCATAATTTATAATACAAAAATTTATGATTAATAAGAGTATTATTATTCAATAACTTATTAAATTATATTTACAAATTGTATTTGTGATTGCTTATTAACAAATTTTTTGTACATTTAAAATAATTTAACATATTAAAAGTATATCTATATTTTACTAACAATCATCAAATATTATAAGTACATATCTCTGTCATTTTGTATTAAAGGAAATAAAAAACTTAGAAAATCATATCTCTATCATTTTATATTAAGGGAAAATGGAAATAAATATTTGCAAGATCATTTAGTTTATTAAGGGGTTAATGTTAGATTAATTTTTTAACTTCAAATTAATTTTAAAATTTCAGTTCACAATTTATAATGCAAAAAATTATGAATGGAATTATTATTTTTAAAGTAATAATTTATAAATTTATATTTACAGCATATAGTTGTGATAGACAATAAACTCATTTTCTTGTATATTTTAAAATATAATCTAACATATTAAAAAATATATTAATTTTTTAGTGATAATCATAAATATATTACAACATTTTTATTTCAAGTATACGCCTTCTTAAAAAAATTTTGAATAATATATAAACTTCTTCTTAACTTTTAAAATTTAGTTATATTTGATATAAAGTTATTAGTGGGAATTTGTAAGCCATAGAAATAGAAAATGCGGAGGAGAGCTAAAAATTAAAAAACTAGTTTGAAATTGAAAAGTTAATCCAGAATTAATAACTCAATATAAATGATAGACATAGGATCTTCGAAATATTTTCTTTCCTCTTTACTTATATAAAACGTTAATCTTAACCATTGATTATAATCAACGGTCCAAATTTATAAAACTTCACCGTGGAGTTGATAAAGCAACTTCATCGGATCCCAACCGATCGTAAGGTAATCAATACTACTAGCTGATCAATCTTCCACTACTTCAGTTGCTACAAAATATTATAATTCTCACTCTTGTGCTGCTTAGGGCTGATACATGAGACAAGCTTCTCGGGCTCGGCTTGCGTTCGGCTCGTCAAAAGCTCGGCTCGTTCGGGTAAAGCTCCGCTCGTTCGGCTAAAATAACACTATATGAGTATTATTTTAGGCAAGCTATTCGGGCTCGGCTCGTCAAAAGGTCAGCTCGGGTTCGTCTCGTTTGTAAACGAGCCGAGCTTCGTTCAGCTCGTATAACACCCCTAGTGTTGCTACTGAATTTCTCTTTAATCATCCATCATACTCCTAGTTAAACCCCGAATAGTCGATCCCTATCTAGTTTAGTTCATAGACGTCGAAAGCTGGGACATTCCGAGCCTAATATAAGGTCAGTGGACTCCTCCTCCTAGTGCCAATTGGTTTTAGGATGAAAGCTCACCTGCTTTATGGGTTGGGCTTTTTACATATAGCCAACAAATGTTCATCATGCAATCTTTACTTAACAATAAGCCACCACCCTTACTGTTGAGTATCAATGGTGGTTTATAGAAAAATATTTCCTATTTGAACCTTATTTGCAAGTTGGTTAGATATCACATTCTTGCCTTGAAAATAAGAGACAATTTTAAACTGATTTGTATCTGTGTGTTTATAATATTTACTATAAACAAGTTATGCATTGTTGTTAGCTTTGAAATTTCTAAGAACTAGTGTTGCGTGAAACTAAACTAGACAGAGATGCTAGATAGTGTACATGTATAATGATTGGATTTTTAGTAAAAAATGTGAAATTGTTAGCTTTTCATTAACTGTTTAATAGTTCAGGCTCTTGTGATTATGTGAAAACTGTTACCCTTTTGTACAGGGGTACAAAAGGGGAATACAAATGTTAGTTTTTAAACTAGACAGAGATGCTAGATAGTGTACATGTATAATGATTGGATTTTAAACTGATTTTGTGAAAATGATAATTGCTCAACCTCTTGATTAATCCAATTATATATGTTAGTTTTTCATTAACTGTCTACTAGTTCAGCCTCTTGCAGTTATGTAATGCTTAGGGGAATACAAATGTGAATGTTGGTATGTTCTCGCATTTGGACTTATGGGAATATTTTCTATAAGGATACATGCATATCTTTGTGGGTAATAGACATGCCTTTTATAGTTGTATCAGTTTGGAGGATGTTATCTTATTTACATGTGTGAAACTGCTTTCTGTAGAAGTTTTATTGTACTATTGTTCTGTTTTGATTAGAGGTTGAAGTACATGTTGTGGCATTGTTTCTATTCAATGGACTATTTGTTCTGTTTTAAGTACTTTTCATCAGATGGTTTAACTGTCTTAAAATAATTGTCTCCTGAGTCCTGATTGTTTTCATTAGAACTGATGGTGGAGACAGTAATGCACTTATTTTGCCCTGCAAGAGAAAGAGTCTGAAAAGACTCAGGTATATGGCCATAACTGTAGTGATGCGTTATTCGCTTGTTGCTTATGTTACTGTTACAGCCAAATTAACTTGTATTGCTTCATGCAGGAAGACAAGAAAAAATACTATTGATATCAAAGAGTGTGGAGATTTTAGAGTAAGTCTTTTTTCTTCTTCTGTTCTTGATATTTAGTGTGATACATCTTGCTGGTTTTTAAGTGTTTAATATGCATTTCAGAAAATTTAAGATCAATGAATATGTGTACAAGTTGTTGTCGTCAACACGGAATCTTGGTCAGGTTTGTGTTCAGTTGTAGCCTTTTCTGTATTTCCAGTTCTTCTCTGGAAGTCTTTCGACTATAACTGGCTGAAAATTTGAGGCGGAGACCTCAAAGGAGAAGTGTTGAAGGATAATGCAAATTTCATAAACTCATGTTGCAAGACTTCAGACTGTAGTTTGGTCAAGACTTCAGACTGTAGTAGCTCACTGTCTCTGAAATTTTCTACATCAAAATTTTGTTGCTTAGTGTTTTAAAGATTCTTATTGGATCCATTAGTTAATTATCTCACACAACACAAGCTTCAATTACTTAGGACTTCTGTTTAACTGTAGTCATTTGATAACTTGGCTTGTTTAGGATGAATCTGGTGGTACTTCAAAAGTTAACTTTGGCAACACAAAATCTGCTGTAAATCATTCCAGCCAGAGAGCACTAAATGCACCAACTGTAGTACATGTGTCGAGGAAAGACCTACCAATTGTTATGATGGAGCAGGACATAATGGAAATTATAAATGAAAATATAAGTTTGATTATATGTGGCTAATTTCTGCATGTATTGCTGATACACTGATACTAATTCAAACTATAAACTAACTTCTATCTTTCTCTGTTCTTCTTGTTGCAGTTTCTCTATGAAGCTGGCTTTGGTTCAAAACTATCCAGCATCCTGTTATAGAAGTTCCAAAAAAGTTCTGTCAATTCACAAGAATTTGCCTCCTGGTGGCACACTACAAAAAAGCTCCGTGACGCATCAAAATATCTCGTTGTGAAGAGTTCTAGAGTTGATGAGAATGACGCATCAAAATATGAAGGAAATAACTGATGCACTTGAAGTCAATGCGAAATCATCTGAACATCAGACTGATAGATTCAGTTTATATGATGAATCTCATGAAGGGCCAGCCGGCCAGGTGATGAAGATTCAGATTTTTCCTACAATTCCGAGTAAGAGAGTGATCTAGAATTTGAAAATGAAACTGATCATATGCAAGCAAAGAACTCCAATGTTGATGGCGATTTGCTGAAGTTCCTTGGACAAAATGGAAGTCTTGATGCTCTGAGTTTCTTGTTTTTAGTGAGTTGCAACACTCAAAACGACCTTATATCCATTGAGCATCAAGTGTGCAGTCGGATTGGCTAGTTCAGTATGCGGGCTCTCTATGCACATTTTCCACACCACTCACTGATCCAAAACCCGGTTATGACTGTCTTGCTGATCAAGTCTACTGCCATGTCATTCATTACTTTGGGCCCCATTCATTGTCAAATGTGCCATGTTGTTGGACGCGTGGTTTCAGGCCGGATTTGATGATCAGTTCAAAGAGTTGTGTGGACAAAGATGCGTCATGAAGCCATACACTACCACCAGAATTAGGAAATATGATGTTTTGGGGTTCCCATTCGAGGTCACTTAAAATATGTGGTTTCATTCACTTAAAATATTGCTCATTTCAGGAAAAGTACGGTCCAACAAATGATTTTGCCAAATTTGTTGATAGAAAAATGCTGATGTAGACATACATGTAGGGATATCTTGAGCATCCTCCATGGTTTTGCAGGTATGTATCAGTTGCTTTGCTGTTTTATTTTTCTCTTTCTTTTGAATTTAGTCAGGACTTCATTTAGTTGCTTGAATTCACTTATACACTTCAGTGCATCATTTGTAGTTTCTTACAAAGCTTGTAAAAATTGCTCAAATCCAACAAATGATATTGCCAAATTTGTTGATAGAATCTTCAAATTTGTTTGCTGGATTTGTGGTACTGAAGTAACACAACAATATTGGGTTTTGCAACACCCAAGCCACTAGCCAACAGACTCTGCTACTGCATGCTGATGTGAAGAAGCACAGGGCAAAAGCTCGCGCTTTTCATGCTGCAAACCAACCTATGCCAACAGAAGCATCTAATACAGCTCAACCAAATAATGTCCCTGAAAACGATGCAAAAGAAGAAGCTCAAAATCTGCCTCTAATGAAATTCTGTCAGTGAAGAAGCTCAAAATCAGTGATTCCGATGATGCTAGCAACCTGGGGGAACCTCCACAAGGTCTATCTATACTGAAATTTTGCCAATGTAAAGTTCATTATTAGTTAATAGTCAAACTTGTGCCATGGGCATTGTCAACGTGACAAATTGATGTACTTTTGTGTTGGATGCTTATTATTGTAAGTAACTATGCAAAATTTCTCTTAAGACTCAGCCGATGTTGATCACACAACATTCCCTCAGTTTTGTCAGTTTAAGGGTGTGTTGCTCATTAATTTTATTTCCCTCTTCTTAGTAACCACCTTATCGTTTCCATTCCAGAGAAGCAACCAAACGCGCCATAAGTAAGGACTTGCCAATCTGCTGCAAGTTACCACACAATGCATAGAATTGGCTTCCCAAAAAACCACAAATTTACAACTGAATTATGAGTTCTATTGTCAGATAGATATACACACATCAGGATTCAGGACTTGTAACAGTTAATTCTTAGTAAGTAGAAAATGCTGCATTTTAATCTAGAATATAGCTGTCCAACTTAACTTAAATGGATTGCTAGAATCGAGGAAGCTCACGGAAAGTTAGCTGACAAACAACACATGTCAGTTCACATGTATACCTACGGCAAAACAGCAATTTTGAGTAATTTATGTATTTTACAAAATGTGGGCCTTTTTTAGAGGATATTTTGTAGTCCAACTGAAATAAGTTCACAGTAACGTTAATCAAACCGAGCATCAACGTGAGATAATCTTGTATGTCGTGTTTTTGGAGGTTATTGGTTAGGTCATTATGCTAAAACGTGACAAAACATCTATTATTGCCGAGGTTTGTTATTGAAGACAACAAGGGTAAAATAAAAACGAAAATAACTCGTTTATGTCCAACAAAAAAGAAAGGGAACAAGGCAAAATAAGCAATCTAAGAGCAACCTAGCTAGCGATCATAATCTAATTGCAAAACCCTAATAGTTCTTCCTGCTTAGATGGAGAGAGTTATGAGAGCAATGACCGCCATCAAAACATATGAAACCGAAATCACCGAGGATGCGGCCTTGGCTGGAGCAGGAGCCGGTACACCCAGGTGGATCTGAGATCCGGGCGAGGTTACTGGTGGCGGTGGAGATTTCAAAGCAGCATCTGCAATTTCATCAGATCAAGGTTAAAGAACTAATCTTTTTTTAAAGTGCTCACATTTCATACAAAACTCGAGGTTAAAAACCAAATCTTAGGTATTAAGGGCTCGTATTCCATGTAAAAAAAACTATTCTTAGGTATTATGGACTTGTATTCCATATAATCAAGGTTAGAAACCTAATTTTATGCATTAAGGTTAGAAAGCCTAACCAAGTTTTAATGCACAAGATCTTATGAATTAAGGGTTTGAATTTCATACAATCAAGGTTAAAAGGCCTAATCTTGTGCATTCAGGACTCGCATTCTATATAATCAGGGTTCAAAACCTAATCTTTATGCATTAAGGTTAAAGGCCTAATCTTTAACATTTAGGGTTTGCATTTCTTATGATCAAGGTTAATATAGCCTAAGGTTATGCAATTTCAAACCTTTTTGTATGAATCGATTTTATTACATAACATTCAATTAAAAACCTAATCAAGGTGAAAACCCAAATCTTATCCATACAATCAAGACAAAGCCGCAGCTGCAATTTCAAAACCCTAATTGTTAGCATTTAGGGTTTCTGACACAAATGAGAGAAAAAACATACCAAGGCATTTCTTGAGTGCAGGAGGCTGATTGAAGTGACAAAGATCCGGGATAGTGACGGCTTTAGTGACATTAATGCTGATTCCATAGCTCGGGGCGGCGGCGAGGGCGAGGCAAAGACAGTTAGGGTCGCTGTTGATGACAACTTGGCTACCGAGACAGCACGGTTTGTCGGGTCTTTTCTCGGTACCTCCAACCTGCATGAAATCCACACATGTCATCATGTTGTTCATCACCGACGCCATACATGCTTCTTTCTCCTGATCGCCGGGACTAGGTGGCGGCGCCGGAGCTTGTGCCTTTGTCTTCAAATTGGCGGCGTCTGTTGTTAGGGCTGACGCCGCGAACAACACGAAGAAACACAATGCAACACACTTCATCTTGATCGACTGATTTGATTTGTGATATTCGATTGTGTGGATCTTTGGTATTTATAGGGATAGAATTTGGTTTTAGAAGATATCGAAAGATTCGGTCTGTTACGATTGAGTTGAGTATCTCGAAATTTGCTGATTTTGTTTCATTTTTTATTTTTTTAAATGAAATTTGAAATCTTTTGTTAGAACGTGATCGGTAACAAATCTTAATGAACGAAGTATCGGACTAAAATTATAAGTAAAAAGCTACGTGGAAAGATAAGATTAGTTTCAAATTAATAGTTTTTGTTTATTTGCTTAAATGAGATGATAATGGATATAGAAATATCGACTAATTTCCTTTTAATATATAGTTTAACGTTCATAAATATTTCAAGGAAACATATGATAACTAAGGGTCCGTTTGGTTTTAACTCCGAAATCGGAAACGGAATGAAAACGAATCTAATATATATATACCATTGTTCGTTAAAGTTTTTGTTCATGAAAGTTTTTGGAACCATTTCTTGTGGTTTGAAGTAATTGGAGTAGAGTTTAATTACTTTTAATACCCTAGGGTAACAAAATATAAGGAAGAAAGTGCATTTTACATTAAACCACAAGAAAATGATTCCATAAAATTTCATGAATAAGAATATACATATGGACTAAATTCGTTTTCATTCCGTTTCCGTTTTCGGAATTGGAACCAAACGAGCCCTAAATGTAATTAAATTATTTCTTAATTGAGATCCTTAGTTTTTAGTGTATTTGTATGAAAAGTTCATTTAATCTATATACATATATTAAAGTCAAAGCATTTCCTTCAACGTGATTCATCCTACCTTATTTTATGCCACGTGTTATTTTCTTAAAATTTTGATTTTTGTTAAAAAAAATTATATATACACTTACCATATATAAATTAGTCAATAATGTAATAGTATAATTATCCTATAATAGAAGTTATATTTATCTACTTACCATACATGTCTTTTTATATATCTACACATATACATAAACATAGTTAAAATTATACTAATAGATTTATTATTCTACGACAAAAATTATACCAAAATAACTTTATATATATAGTTATACGTATATTTATCTATACTAAATATACTTTTTTATTTTATGTATATATGCTAATGTATTTTAATTTTATTAAAAAATTGAAGAGATTATTTTTATTCATGTGTCGTGATCTTATAAACTTCACACCACGTGTCCTTTTCTTGCGCATCTTAATTTTATAATTATAGTAATTAACAAATCAATAAAAAAAGCAATGATATAGATAATAGATATATTCTTTCTATTTATAATTTATCACAATCTTCAATATATTCTTAAGATATCCTTTTCATGATTTTTAAAAAAAATTCTAACTTTTAATTATAAAATGATTAGATTATTTATTATTCTAACTTTAACATATAAATATATAGTTTTTATATTAATTAGGAAATAATCACTAACTTAAAAATTTATAAATTTTTATAATATAATTATTACATCTTTTTTTATGGATATTATTTAAAACAACCTAAGATAGTTTTGTAATTGAATTTTTTAAATGTTCTCTACTTTAACATTTATATTTTACTTTTGAAATTTATTTATATTTTTTCTTTTGAAAATTTTTATTTCACTTTTATCAACTTTATAAAATAGTATACTAACATTAACTAAGATATGTAATATTTTCTAAATTAGTCTATTTTTATTGTTTATCTGAAATTATAATTAATTTAAATATAAGTTTTAATTAATCTTTCGTTGGTTAATTAAAACCATTATGTTACATAAATTTTTTTATAAAAATTTTAAAAATTATAAAATTCAAATTATATCCGTGCATTGGCACGGGAACTACACTAGTAAGTATACGATTATCAAAAAGATTTTCGTATAGATTATGATTTCATCATCACATACGGGCCATCACATTTTTAGATGGGCTTTATTACGTATGGGCCGGGCCTATCATCTCCTCTATTTATATGGTATTAAAGTGATAGAATATGGTTATGTTTGGCATACAACCCAAAAACACTAATGTTAAGGTTCACTAGTGTTTTTGAAAGGGTTTTCGAAAAACACTAATGTTTAGTGTTTTTAAACACTAACGGGTGTTATGTTTGACTAGAATATACACTAGTGTTTTCCATACTTGAAATTTGCCCCTGTTTTCTTTGCAGCTTGCTTTTCGTCTCTTTTTTCCTCTGTAACACAAACTGTGTTTGAGGGTGCCAAGAATGCAAATCAAATATTGCTTAAAACTCGATTCAAACATTCGCAAAAAACTCAAATCCAACAAGAATAAGATCGTATTTGAACTAAATCTAACAAATGTATTGACAAATGAGTTGTTAAAGGAGTCAATACTGGTTCAAATTAGTTTGAATGAGTTAATAGAAATGAGAAATAGAGAGCTGGAAATAAAAATTGAGGCTTTTGAATGCGAATTGGTGGAGGTTGTAAATTGAAGGCTAGGGTTTTACTGGTTTCGTCGTCTTCTTTGGCGGGCAGCCCAGTAGTGAGGCGATGTGAAGGTTAGGGTTTTTACGAGTTTCGTCTTCTTCTTCGACGAGCAGCCCTGGAGTGAGGCGATGTGAAGGCTAGGGTTTTTACTAGTTTCGTCTTCTTCTTAGACGAGCAGCCCGGGAGTGAGGCGAAGTGAAGGCTTCGTCTTCGACGAGCAACTGTCCATGGAGAGCAACGAGCAACTATTGTGGAGAGCAAGGGATGAGCAGCCCATTAAATACCAGGTAAGTAACGTAAATATTGATACATTTTAAGGGCAACAGTGTCAATTCGCAACGTAAAACACTAGTGTTTCTTAAGAAACCCTTGCTCAAATGAGGGTTTCAAAAACTGACCCAAAACACTAGGCATTCGTGTTTTTGTCATTGCCAAACAACCGTTAAAAATAAAAACACGCAGAAACACTAACAAACACTAGTTTTTCTGCTTTGCCAAACACAGCTTATGTAGTCTCTTGTAACAAAGACTCATCTATTGCACTATATAAACTCAACGAGAATGCAATCATTGCCCTTTATTCATATGGTATTAAAGTCTCTGAGACACCTATCAAAGACTCTGAAACACCATGTCAAACACTAACACGGAAAATGCTTTCTCATAGCCACAGGAAACGGCACTCAAGCCATCAACTTTCAAATTCCGTCAATTAACATCACTCGACCAAACAAATTTCTCCCTCTTGCGCACTACAGTGATATAAGTACTAGAAGCATTTGACCTTGACAACTTTGTCATGTCCACTATTGTGCCAGCTGAAACTCTCCATGCTGAAGGAGAACAAGTTGAGCGCCCCAATCCTGAGTTTCATCTATGGGCAAACGAGACATGTTTGTGCTCTTGTGGATTAAATCCATGCTTACTAAGAGCGCCCTAGCGTTGGTTGTATGCTCCAAAACTTCATTTGACGTTGGACAACCATCAATCGTTCCTATCAAACACAAACTAATCCACGCCGCAGGGAATTGAAGCTTCAAATTCAAAATCTCTCCCAAGGTTCGTAATCCATTATTGAATATATTGAGAAAAAGTGAGGTATTGTTGATGACCTTTTCGAATGTTTAACTCCTATCAGTCAAGAGGATCTTGGTGGATATCTCCTCAACGGTCTTGATATTTCATATTGTCCATTTATAACGGCTTTTATGATGCGTACGGATGAATCAACAATAAACGATCTCGTGGGGGTTGCTTCTTCAAGAAGAAGAACGTCTAAATGTTGAAGTGAAGCGCACTTCCACGTTTATGTCTTCCCCTAATGCTAATGTTGCTTACTCTCGCAACTCTCGTCGGTATGCTAGAAACACAAATTAACAACAAAACCTAGTTATGATTATTCTAGGCCACCACCACAATCATGTGGTTATCAACACCAACCCACTTCTCATCCTCCTATATCAGCGCAACAATCCTTTGGTCCGGATGTTGAGCAATGTCGGCGTATTCATTGTCAAATTTGCGGTCGTCCTAGACATGGTGCCCTTTTTTGTTGGAATTGGTTAAATCAAGTTGATTTTCCTTCTTGTGACTCTCGTTCTTCTCGACCAGGACAATCATCACAACAATATCGACAAAAAAATTGATAACATGATTCTTGACCTTAGTTTAGGCATGCATTTATGTAGATTTTCCCCTTCGTGTTGCAAGAATAAGCCTTAGTTTGTGACATTTGCACTTATATATTAATGTCAACCTTGCAAGTATAGATGTCTACACAAACTTTGTGCAGTTTTTCAAGTATTTCGGTGGATTTCGAGCCTAAACAAAACATATGAGGATCAAGTCTCGGAGTGGAGTGTGCTAGGAGCTTAAAGAAATCAAGGAAGCAAGGCAAAAGATCAAGCATTGGAGCAAAAGAGAATTTTATGCAGAACCTTGGGTGTGCAAGAAGCAATCTCGGCCGAGATTTAGATTTTTAAGATAAGCATCGGCGAGATTTGCTATGGTTGAGAGCCATCTCGGCTTAAATCTCACTCGAGATCTTGAATGATTGAAGCTGAGATTTCCAAGATGTAAAGGCCAACTTTGAAGACTTCGGGAATCTCGACCCCGATCTTGGCTAAATTCCTTGTGTTTGAAATAATTGGAGTAGAGTTTGATTACGTTTGATACCCTATAGGGTAACAAAATATGGGGAATCAAGTGCATTTTACATTAAACCACAAGGAATCATTCCATAAAATTTAATGAATAAGGATATACATATGGACTAAATTCGTTTCCATTCCGTTTTCGTTTCCGGAGTTGGAACCAAACGGGCCCTAAATGTAATTAAATTATTTCTTAATTGAGATCCTCAGTTTTTAGTGTATTTGTATGAAAAGTTCATTTAATAAGTATACAATTATCAAAAAGATTTTCGTATAGATTATGATTTCATCATCACATATGGGCCGTCACATTTTTAGATGGACTTTATTACGTATGGGTCGGGCCTATCATCTCTTCTATTTAGTTGCAACTATAAGAACAAAAGCATTACAGTGATAGAATATGTAGAGTCTCTTGTAACAAAGACTCGTCTATTGCACTATATAAACTCAACGAGAATGCAATCATTGCCCTTTATTCATATGGTATTAAAGTCTTTGAGACACTTATCAAAGACTCTGAAACACCATGTCAAACACCAACATGGAAAATGCTCTTCTCATAGCCGCTGGAAACGGCACTCAAGCACTTGACCAAACAAATTTCTCCCTCTTGCGCACTACAGTGATATCCGTGCTGGAAGCATTTAACCTTGACAACTTTGTCATGTCCCCTGCTATGCCGGCTGAAACTCTCCATGCTGAAGGAGAACAAGTTGAGCGCCCCAATCTTGAGTTTCATCTATGGGCAAACGAGACATGTTTTTGCTCTTGTGGATTAAATCCAAGCTTACTAAGAGCGCCCTAGCGTTGGTTGTACGCTCCAAAAATTCATTTGATGCTTGGACAACCATCAATCGTTCCTATCAAACACAAACTAATCCATGCCGTAGGGAATTGAAGCTTCAAATTGAAAATCTCTCCCAAGGTTTGTAATCCATTATTGAATATATTGAGAAAAGGTGAGGTATTGATGATGACCTTTTCGAATGTTTAACTCCTATCAGTCAAGAGGATCTTGGTGGATATCTCCTCAACGGTCTTGATATTTCATATTGTCCATTTATAACGGCTTTTATGATGCGTACGGATGAATCAACAATAAACGATCTCGTAGGGGTTGCTTCTTTGAGAAGAAGAACGTCTAAATGTTGAAGTGAAGCGCACATGTCTTCCCCTAATGCTAATGTTGCTTACTCTCGCAACTCTCGTCGGGATGCTAGAAACACAAGTTATCAACAAAACCTAGTTATGATTATTCTAGGCCACCACCATAATCCCATGGTTATCAACACCAACCCACTTCTCATCCTCCTATATCAGCGCAACAATCCTTTGATCCGGATGTTGAGGAATGTCGGCGTATTCATTGTCAATTTTGCGGTCGTCTTGGACATGGTGCCCTTTTTTGTTGGAATTGGTTAAATCAAGCTGATTTTCCTTCTTGTGACTCTCGTTCTTCTCGGCCGGGACAATCATCACAACAACATCGACAAACAAATTGATAACATGATTTTTTTACCTTAGTTTAGGCATGTATTTATGTAGATTTTCCCCTTCGTTTTGCAAGAATAAGCCTTTGTTTGTGACATTTGAGCTTATATATTAATGTTAACCTTGCAAGTATAGATGTTTACACGAACATTGTGCGTTTTTTCAATTATTACGATGGATTTCGAGCCTAAACAAAACATATGAGGATCAAGTCTCGGAGTGGATGCTAGGAGCTTAAAGGAATCAAGGAAGGAAGGCAAAAGATCAAGCATCGGAGCAAAAGAGAATTTTATGCGGAACCTCGGGTGTGCAAGAAGCAATCTCGATCGAGTTTAGATTTTTAAGATAAGCATCGGCGAGATTTGCTATGTTGAGAGTCATCTCGGCCTAAATCTCACCCGAGATCTTGAATGATTGAAGCCAAGATTTCCAAGATGTAAAGGTCAACTTGAAGACTTCAGGAATCTCAACCCCGATCTTGGCTAAAATCTCACCCGGAATTGTTAGCCAGGTGGGTCGAGATTTCCTCTATGTGCAAATTTTTGACGTCTTTTTTGAAGTTGCAGGTCAACCTTTTCTTTCATGAGGTTAAGTATATATGCGGACTTGTAGTGTCTGTCCATGGGGATCCTTCCTTTTGTCATTTTTAGACCTTAGACTCATTTTTTGGAGAGCTTTTCCTTTATAATTTCAGCACTTTGAATATTTGGAGATTCACTTGTATTTTGTGAGAAAAACACTTGAGTTGTGTCTTTGGATCTTTACTAATTCGAAGTGGAAGTATTGTGTTGTATTCTGGAATCTATTCTCTTGTTTGTTTGATGGAGAAATCAACTAAATGTCTCTATCTTTTCTTATTCAATTTCTATGGATTGCATGTGTATCACTTTGATGATTGTTGAATTAGAAATGCATATTTTTGGCTAAATATTTGTGATTATAGGGTGATAGATGTAATAGCTATGATTTTTGAATTCTAATTAATGTTGATTAACTTAATCATTGATAGTAGTTGACATCTAACTCGCGAAGATTGCGTAAGTGATGAGTATAAGTCACACCGTTATGTTCCTGACGTAATGTTGAGCTTATGGGAAAATTTTCACTTTTTCCCTCGGGTAATTATTTTACCCTCCGGTGTTATTTGGAGCATTTGGGAGTTTCAATTAATAAAAATGCAGTTGAGAGAAATGATCAGTACATCGGACATGTCCTAGATATGAAATAACATGGAAAGGCAAAACGGACAAAAGAGTCGCTATTTCGTTTCTTAACGGCTAAGAAAGACGGCTTAGGAATACACGTTTTCCGAGACAATTGTTGAATAATTATCCCTACAATATTCAAGATTTATTGTTCCAATTTCGAGAAGTTTGGAGAAGGGGTTCAACCCGCCATTGGATCGATTAAAGGATAATTATCGACTTCGCTAAAGGATAATTATCGTATTCACTATAAATAGCGGAAAATCGTTTATTAATTCATTTCCTTTCACGTTTTCTCGTAAAAGTTTTGATTCCTCTCAAACTTCAAACTCATATCTACTCTCCGTTTCTAATCCGATTTCAATTCTGATTGAGTTTCTGGATTCCTCTCTTCATTCTTTTCATATCGGTACCGAGTTTTTGCATTTCCGAGCAGATGAAGTCCTGGTCGAGCATATGTGTCACCTGGACGGTTCCGTCGCTCAGATTCCGGTGAATTTGATGTTGTACATGCGTAGCCTGCGTCGTTGTGATTCCGAATCTTCTTTCAGATCGTCAATCGGGTTAGTAACAAATAAGTTATGAATTTATTCGTTTTCCGTAATGCGATTTGGCCTAAATTGACCTTAGACTTTTCAAAATGGATAATTAGAAATTCCATTATATTATTCTGGTGTTATGGGTTGTTTGTTTGATGAAATCTGATGACTGGTGGGTTTAGAAATGGTCTGCGGGCAAAATGTTATTCTGGTGAAATTTAATTAATTAATTAAAGGTTAATTAATTAAATTAGGGTTAAATTTGAGATTGAGGAATACTGAGTAGATGCATGCTAGGTGTCAGAATGAGTTGAGGATCATGATGATGTTATGAATATCGGTTATGGCTTTAAGGTTTAGTATGTGTACCAGTATGATGAGATGTTATGTTGAGGATATGCCTTAGGCATTTATGAATGTGTTGAGGGTCTGAGGTTTAGATTTGAGATATAGGTTGGTTGTGCTTTGTGACACGAGTCTCCTAACCTTTGCAGTATGTGATTGTGTGTGCCTTGCTATTGCAGGCGTTGATTACTTCCCCAAGGGAAAGTTGTGACGTGGTACAGATTACGAGTATATCAGGTAAGTCCATAGGACTTACTTAGCGTACGGTTGTGAATTGTATGATTGTGATGGTTGTGTGTGCTCATATGATTGTGCATTTATAACCTTAAACCGGACTAGGATGACCATTTATTACAGTTAAATGGCCCAAGTGTATTATAACGGGCGGCAACCACCGATCTCCGCCTGCAGGTTAGGAGGAGGTGCCTGGAAGCCAGTAGCACAGGGTGAGACGAGTGATGATCACCCCTTGCAAACCCCTGTGCTAACGGGGAAAGGGACGAGGTTCTTTAGGTTCCTTGTGTTACAAAAGAAGTTGAATTAGTAATAGAATAACGTAATGAAAGATAATAAATGAATGTGTGTGACATTGCATGTATGAGATGTTGATGTGTGATTGTGCTATTACCTTCATACTTATTCATTACTGTAGCTAACGGTTTCATACCGTGTTGTAGATGACCTACAGGTTAGGAAGACTGCAAAGTGAGCCATATGGGGTGACCGGCCAAGGACTTCTGTACATTAGGATTGCGTGGGATATAGGATGTCTTTTGTGATTGTTGTTTATGGATGTTGTTTTGTACTCGGCTTGTATGTTATAAACCCTTTTGATGTATCTTATACAACTTTATGTATTTGGTTTTAATCTACCCGTGCCTTGTTGTAAGATCCAGTGAACTTGTTGTCAGACTAAGGTCAGGATCCATTGTGAGATCCTAGCCCAATGTGACACTGCAAGTCCCGTGGATTTGGGGTGTGTTAGCATGAAATATTGTGATATTTTAGGCACGTTTTCTAAGTGTATTTGATTCATATTGATAGTCTTTGATTTAGCATTGTTGCATTTGTGAGCTAGTTTACCTATATTGTCGATATAGATGTCTACACAAGCTTTATGTTGATTATAGGTGATTGAGAGCCATTTCCGAACGGAATTTAGCAAAGATGAGTTGATTGAGTATGTCCATGGATTGAGGACATTCTTAGGAGCAAAATGAGTGTCAACTTCAGGAATGCACGAGGCTAGGGAAGAATCACGTTCTTGCCCTAAACCACGCTCTAAAATACGGCCGTACTACAAACCACGTTCAGTTCCACGGCCGTGGAACCCTGCAGGAGAAGCGTGGTTCATTCCAGAAGCTTTTACGGTCGTGGAATCCATGGTTCAAACCGTGTTGATTTCCACGCTCTAAATTACGGTCGTGGAACCTTCCACGACCGTGATCTTGGCGATCTTTTTCGCCACATTTTGAAGCCACGATCTTTTGAAGATTGGGCCGGGACGATATTTTATCTTGCCCTATAAAAGGACGGACGAAGAGAGATTCCGTCACCTCGCTTTAGGCTTACACTTACGACACCGCGGCTTGGAGATTTTTTGGTGATTCTTGCAAAAAGACGTATTTTGCCCTCTTCCTTAGAGTTGCCCTAATCTCGCACTTTTGGTGGAGATTGCTGTTGAGAATTCCGGATTGACGAAAGATCGAAGATTCGGAAGACTATTGCAAGAAGAATTCTCTTCTTGTTTAGGTTTGATTTAGAAGACGGATTGACATCCCGTTCTTCCTTCTTTCCTAAGATTGTGCTTATTTGTTTTATTCTGAATCTATTGACGATATTCGTTCTTGATTGTGACTTTGAGATTGGTTTGAAGTTTATTGGAAGTTTTCAGAAGTTTTCATCTTTTAATCTTTGAATTTGATATCATAATGATGATTGTTGGCTAAAAACCCTTAACAATTCTAAGGTGAAGGGTTGATAGTTTTGGCTTAGATGATGATAGATCGATCGTAAACAGATTAGACCCTGAGAGTTAGAGAGAATCGTCGACGAACCCTAAATCACGGTTTGTTCTTGAGTTCCACGACCGTGGAATCTCAAGATCCACCCGTAATTTCTCTTAAGTTTACGAACCTGCTTTTACTTTAATCCAAAGTTAAAGATTTGCTTTAACTTAGTCTAGGCTTGCCTTTTTTAGGTGGTAGTGAAGCCTCAACAACCTCTACCTCGATTTTGAGTGTCACAACCTTAATCGATTTAGTTAGTCTTGATCCTTGGATTACAAGTTTGGGTATTTGACATTAATTCTTGCCTTTAGATCCTTTCTATATTGAAGCCTCAACAACCTGTATAGAGAGTGTCTTGTAGGTGAGTCATATAAGGTTTTTGGAACTTCACCGTACGATTACCTTACATTAGCATACCTTTGCATATCTCAACTCTGTCTTTATATCGTTAAGTATATCTTGAACCGATTGCCACAGCTGGATACTTGGATCTTTAGGATTGTTGTTTTCCCAATAATTTGCAAAGCTCTTATATTCACTTGCTTGATAACCTACGATCGAATTTATTCTCCCCAAATCCCTGTGTTCGATACTCTGGAATACTTGCTAATCTACGCCGATCCGTACACTGCGGGTTCGCTTGCTTGATTCTAGTTTTATAAATTTAAAGCTTATTTGCACGCACGTTTAGGGGCGAACAAGTTTTTGGCGCCGTTGCCGGGGATTTGGTTTAGACCGAATTCGGTAGCCGGTTGTCAAGCTTGGGAGCTTGCTCTCGTTATTTGATATCTTTTTGAGTGCATGCGCAGGTCTAGGAACACCGAAGACCTCTTACCTCTTGATCAAGAGCTTGAGAGGACTTTAAGGCAAAAGCGCAAGGAAAAGAAGATGGCTGAAGAACACGAACGTGATCTTCAAGCGGAGTTGGCGGAGAAGGAAGCTCAACTCCAATGGAATGAGAACATCCGCCGGGATGAAATGGATCGTCATCAATCTCAAGTTAACAATCTACAGGATATGATTTTCCAAATGAGGATAGAACTAAGCGACCTTAAGAATAAGGGAAGCAAGAAATCCTCAAGAAGGGCATCAAGATCCAGAAGAAGAAATCACTCATCCGCTGATGATAGTGATTCTTCCATGCCACCGCTAGAGGAAATTGATCCCACGATCAATGTGAATCCTTTCCATCCACGGGGAGCTGCTAATCGCCGTATCCCGCCTAGGAATGAGAGGATCGAACGTGTAGATGATGAGCCAAGAACTCTTGGCCAAAGGATGGATCCAACACAACAACCGCGCCGCTTGGGCGTGAATTTTGATGCTGAAGATGTGTAAGGGTTTAGCTTCAACCCTCAAGTTATTACGCTTGTTCGCCAAAACCAAATTGGCGGGACAAGCGCTGAATCTCCACACCAACACTTGCAAAACTTTGAGTGTATGAAGGAGACAATGAGACCGAAGAGCGCTACTACCAACAACTATAAGCTCAAGCCTTTCTTCTTCTCCTTGAAGGGGAAAGCGTTATCTTGGTACCAAGCTCTTCCTAGAGGGAAACTAGACACGTGGGAAGACCTTTCCGCGGAGTTCCTCACCAAATTCTTTCCGCCATCCAAAACGGCGGAACTTAGAGGTAAGATCAATGCATTTTCCATGAGGTCTAACGAAAGTTTGTTTCAATCATGGGAAAGGTTTCAGGACTTGTTATTGGATTGCCCTCATCATGGCATATCCAAGCTTGCATTGCTGGAGATTTACTACAAGGGACTGGATGCGGGGACGCAATTCAACCTCCAATCCCTCTCATGTGGAACATTCATGGACATGAGAGAAGATGACGCTTGGAACTTCATTGAGAAGCAAGCAAGGGTCATAGAAAAGTATTCCCACCGGAAAGTGGAGGGAAATCGTGTGGAGCAAGGAGCAAAGCTCACACATGAGGCTCAAAATCAGATTTTCTCCCTCAACAATGAGATCAAAGAGTTGAAGGAGGCTATCAAGACCAACTTTCCAAAGCAACAAGGCAAGGATGTTGGATATTTGGGCAACAACAACAATGGCGATGATAACACAAACCGCAACAACAACAACAATAACCGGAACAACAACCGGAATAACAATTGGAATGGAAATAACAACAACCGGAACAACAATTGGAACAACAATAGGGGTTCAAATAACAACAATTGGCGCTCCAATCAACAAAATTCCGGTAACTCTTATCCTTCCAATTCTAATTCACTAACTCCACCTTCCTCTTCCTCTACTCCTTTGAAAAGCCAAGGGCGATCATCTAATGGAGGAAACACTTCGGAGAAGGAGAAGCCCGATCCCATGTTGAAAACGATTTTGGGAAAGCTACAAGGGTTGGAGAACCGCATCATTAAGGTTGACGATCAAATTTCTAAGGTTGATAAAGCTCAAAAGGTTTTAGAAAACCAAATGTTCAGCCATGCGGAGGAAGTTCCTAGGAATCAAGGGAAACTTCCAGGAAAGACGGAGGACAACCCTAAAGGAAGGGTGATGGCAATCACAACTAGGAGCGGAGTGACTACCACCGATCCGCAGCCTAAGTTCGTTGAAGTCCCCGTAGAGAAAGACAAAGAGAAGGGGGAAGGAGAAGGAAGATGTCTACGTTCCTCCTCCGGCTTACAAACCTCCCCTACCATTTCCTCAATCTAGAGTGAGAGCGCGCCTAGATAAACAATTTGGTAAGTTTATAGAACTCATGAGCAAGCTGCATATTAATATACCCTTTATTGATGCTATTGTAGGTATGCCGGCTTATGGCAAGTTCTTGAAGGAGCTCCTCTCTAACAAGAGGAAGCTAGAAGACTTCGGAGAGGTTAAGATGAGTTCGGATTCTTCGGATCTCATCAAGACCATGAAGGAGAAAATGCCCCCAAAGCTAAAGGATCCGGGGTCGTTTTGCATTCCCATAGGAGTGAGAGATGTCACATATGATGCTTTATGTGACTTAGGAGCAAGTGTGAGCATCATACCACTTGCATTATGTAGGAAGATCGGTTTAGGCGACCCTAAACCGGTGAAGATGACGTTGTACATGGCGGATCGATCCATCACTCGCCCCGTCGGTATTGTAGAAGACGTCCCGGTCAAGCTAGGTAAATTCTTTGTTCCCATAGATTTTGTCGTGCTTGATATTCCTGCAGATAGTCCGGTCCCGATCATACTCGGAAGACCGTTTCTTGCAACTTCCGGCTGCATAGTCGGTTGCAAGAATGGTAGACTCGCTTTTGATATAGGAGAAGAGAAAGTAGAGTTCGTTCTTTCCACTCTAGTGAAGGAACCAATCTTTGATGAGGATATATTCGATATCCAAGATGAAGAGGGGTTGTCTAGGGAGGAGGTAAGTGCGATTCTCTTTAACGATCCTTTACAAAAAGTTATCACTATGAGTCTAACAAATGTAGGGGAAGACGAAGAGTGCAACGAGGCAATTGAAGCCTTAGAAGCACAAGAAGAGATGCATGAAGTGGAGTTTGAAAAACTCCACGATGAGGCAGAAAACGTGAGAATCCACGGCCATACACTATATTCCACGGCCGTGGATTTCACAACCAAAACCGTGTCCCACTCCAGAGGGTTATACGGTCATGGAGAAGGCATGACAACCGTATTCCCTTTCCACGCCCTAAACCACGGCCGTGGAGGACATGAGGAACCCGTAATTTTGGGCGTGGAAAGGGGTGATCGAGACACTTCTTCAACTTCTTCTGATTCTTCTCCCACACACTCAACACCCTTAGAAACTTCTAAGGAGACATCGGATGCTTCTCAAGGATCATTGGAAGCTCCGAAAGCGATGGAACTACAACCACTTCCTACTCATCTAAGGTACGCTTTTCTAGGACCTAACTCTACCTTTCCGGTTATTGTTAGTTCCGATCTAAGCATAGATGAACATAATCAGCTCATGATTGTCCTTAGGAAACATAGAAAAGCTTTAGGCTATACTATCGAGGACTTAGTAGGAATTAAACCCTCCCTATGCATGCATAAGATACTAATGGAGGAAGATTTTAGAACTTCAAGACAACCTCAAAGGCGGTTGAATCCGACCATGAAGGAGGTTGTCAAGAAGGAAATTCTTAAGCTTCTTGATGCAGGTATCATCTACCCTATCTCCGATAGTAAGTGGGTGAGTCCAGTTCAAGTAGTTCCGAAGAAGGGAGGAATGACGGTCATCACCAACAAAAACAACGAACTCATTCCTACCCGAACCGTGACAGGATGACGGATGTGCATAGACTACCGCAAGCTCAACAATGCAACGAGGAAGGATCACTTCCCATTGCCATTCATCGATCAAATGCTTGAAAGGTTAGCGCAACATTCATATTTTTGCTATCTTGACGGTTATAGTGGTTTCTTTCAGATCCCGATCACCCGGATGATCAAGAGAAGACCACATTCACGTGCCCATGGGGTACGTTTGCTTATAGGAGAATGCCGTTCGGGCTTTGCAACGCCCCAGCCACCTTTCAACAGTGCATGATGGCCATCTTCTCCGAATACATAGAGGAAATCATGGAAGTCTTCATGGACGACTTCTCCGTATACGGTTCCTCTTTTAACGATTGCCTTTCTAACCTCTCTCTTGTTTTGCAAAGGTGTGAAGACACTAACCTGGTTCTTAATTGGGAGAAGTGTCAATTTATGGTTAAGGAAGGAATTGTATTAGGTCACTTAGTCTCTAGTAGAGGGATAGAAGTAGATAAAGCTAAGATAGAGACCATAGAGAAACTTCCTCCCCCAACTTCGGTGAAAGGGATAAGAAGTTTCCTAGGACATGCTGGATTCTATAGACGTTTCATTAAAGACTTTTCTAAGATATCAAAACCTCTCACTAATCTATTGATGAAGGATGCGGTTTTTGAGTTTTCGTAGGAATGTTTGGATGCGTTTAACACAATTCGGCAAGCTCTAATTACAGCACCTATTATCCAACCTCCGGATTGGACTCTTTCCTTTGAGGTTATGTGCGATGCTAGTGACGTAGCTATAGGAGCTGTTCTTGGACAACGAAAGGAAGGGCGAACCCATGCCATATACTATGCTAGCAAGACGCTAGATGAAGCGCAGCTCAACTACGCCACTACCGAGAAAGAGTTTTTAGCCATTGTCTATGCTATTGACAAGTTTCGCTCTTATCTTGTACGTGCAAAGGTGATTGTCTACACGGATCATGCTGCGATCCGGTACCTCCTTGCGAAGAAAGATGCGAAGCCAAGGCTAATTAGATGGATTCTTCTCCTACAAGAATTCGATCTTGAGATCCGCGACAAGAAAGGTTCAGAAAATTCTGTTGCGGATCATTTGAGTCGCCTAACACATCTAGAGGACGACCATTTACCCATCGACGACTCCTTCCCGGACGAACACCTACACCTTATTGAGGAGTGCATCGATGTAATCTCCAAAGGTAACGAACCATGGTTTGCTAATTTTGTTAACTATTTGGTTTGTCAGGAGATACCGCCCGGACTATCCTACGCACAAAGGAAGAAGTTCTTTAAGGATGTCCGGGAATACTTTTGGAACAAACCTCTCCTCTTTAAGAGAGGTCCGGATGGCATCATTCGGAGATGTGTGCCGGAAGATGAGATGCAAAGTGTCATCCGTCATTGTCATTCACTACCTTGTGGAGTGTTCGCCCCTAGAGGTGTGTGCAAATAAGTTTTAAATTTATAAAACTAGAATCAAGCAAGCGAACCCGCAGTGTACGGATCGACGTAGTTAAGCAAGAATTCCAGAGTATCGAACACAGGGATTTGGGTGGAGCGAACTCGATTGCAGATTATCAAGCAAATAAATATGGGAGTTTTGCAGATATTGGGAAAACAACAATCCTAAAGTTTCAGGTATCCAGTTGCGGCAATAGATTCAAGATATACTAATGATGTAAAGACAGAGTGGAGATATGCAAAGGTATACTAATGTAAGGTAATCGTACGGTTGAGGTTCCAAAAACCTTATGTAACTCACCTACAAAGCACTCTCTATACAAGTTGTTGAGGCTCAATATAGAAAGATTCTAGAGATGAGAATTAGTGTCAAATACCCAAACTTATAATCTAAAGATCAAGACTAACTTAACCGATTGAGGTTGTTGAGGCTCACAATCGAGGTAGAGGTTGTTGAGGCTTCACTACCACCTAGAAAAGACAAGTCTAAACTAAGCTAAAGCAAATCTTTAACTTTGGATTAAAGTAAAAGCAAGTTCGTAAACTAAAGGGAAATCACGGTTAGTTCTTGAGGTTCCACGGCCGTGGACTCAAGAACAGACCGTAATTTAGGGTTGTTGGCGATTCTCTCTAACTCTCAGGGTCTAATCTGTTTGCGATTGATCTATCATCACCTATGTCACAACTATCAACCCTTCACCTTAGAATTGTTAAGGGTTTTTAGCCAATAACAGTCATATTGATATCAATTCAAGAATTAAAGGATAAAAGATGGGAACTTTCAAGAACTATCAATAATCTTCAAACAAATCTCAAGATCACAATCAAGAACAAGTGTTTATCAAAAGATTCAAAACGGAGTAAACAATCACAACCTTAGGAAAGAAGAGAAACGGGATGTCAATCCGTTTCCGAATCAAACCTAAACAAGAAGAGAGATCTTCTTGCAAAATCTTCCAAGAACTTCGATCTTCCACAAATCTGAAGATCACAACAGCAACTCTCCACTACGAACTTTGATCTTCAATGAGATCTCCCAAATACCTCTAAGATGAGGGTTTGTGTGTTGCTAAGCGTTGCTCCTAAGCGGGATCCTAAGCAGGCATGACGGAATCTCCTTTCTTCCGTCTTTTTATAATGCAGGGCAAAGTGTCGGCCCGGCCCAATCTTCAAAAGATCATGGCTTCGAAGTGTGGCGAAAAGATTCGCCAAGATCACGGTCGTGGAAGATTCCACGACCGTAATTCTAGGGCGTGGAAATAATTACGGTTAGTTCCACGGCCGTAGAATCCCCTGGAATGAACATCGAATTCTGACTCTGAATCCACGGCCGTAATTCTGAACGTGGTTTGTGATACGGCCGTATTTTAGGGCGTAATTTAGGGTAAGAACGTGATTATTCCCTAAACTCGTGCATTCCTCAATCTAAGACTCCAAATTGCTTCCAAAAAGTGTCCTCGATCTATGGATATATCAACTCAACTCTCCTTTGCTCGATTCCGTTCGGAAATAGCTCCAAATCACCTATAATCAACATAGAACTAGTGTAGACATCCATATCGAAAATATAGGTAATACTAGCTCACATATGCACAAAGATCAATCAAAGACTATCAATATGAATCAAATACATTTAGAAAACGTGCCTAAAATATCACAATATTTCATGCTAACAAATAACCCCATACTTAGCACTTGCTTGTCCCTAAGCAAGGTCTTTTAAAAAGCTTTAAACAAGAGTTAGGATGAAATATGTGTACCTTCTTTTGGATGAATGTGACTTCTAAGGAATAGATCATTCTCAAACCTTGCTTCAATCGTTTTTCAAACTTTCACACACTTAATCAAAGAGTAAAAGGCAAGGAAAATTCATGAATCAATTTAACTTCAAAACAAGCATTATAACCTTCAAACATTATCAAAATCAATCATAAGAAGCTTCAATTTAGATCACCAAGTCATATAACATTCTTTTGATCTTAAGGACTTTCAAAGAAAAGGTCTAGAGTATGGAAGGGAAGGGAAAACTTTAAGGGAAAGTGGTGCATAAATCCGGGAAAGTGGACAACTACCTTCTTCTTCTTATGCGGTTCCCGCAACACTTCAACTTAGAGCTTCGCTCTCTTCTTTTCATTTTTCGACTTTACTTTTGGAGTTATGGGTAGAGGTGCA
Organism: Fagopyrum homotropicum; assembly: GCA_033239125.1. Classification (NCBI taxonomy): domain Eukaryota; kingdom Viridiplantae; phylum Streptophyta; class Magnoliopsida; order Caryophyllales; family Polygonaceae; genus Fagopyrum; species Fagopyrum homotropicum. The sequence goes on from BSWB01000003.1 coordinate 4,256,055, forward strand.
CAAAAACCGAAGCCTAGGAGATTGGCGTTTCTCAAAATTGCAAGAGATGCCTCAAACCCTTAGCGCACATACCATAATCCGCTAGGAATATCGCTCAATCCGACTTTGGCAAGACACAAACACCCGGCTATGTGAATGGTGCCGAGTTACTCATCGTCATGATTGACTTCCCCAAACCTATAATTTCTTTCTATTCAATTGATTGCAAATAATTGCTCTCATGGCCCTCCCACATCAAACATGCCTTTTTCTCATTCACTTTTCCAAGTTCCCGGATAGGTAAAGGAGGCTAATATTTCAATGTGGAGCTAGATGATCAAAGAAAGAGGAAGAAAGTATCGAATTGCCTTAATCATTTCAACAAGAAGTATAGGAACTTATAATGTGATTTCAACTTCAATTTCTCAACATGATTTAGGTAACGTTTTCACATTATAAAACTTGCAAAAGAGGTAGAATTCATTCATTCAAATTCTTTTCGATTTACAATCCTTTTAAGCATGCAATTGTCATCAAACTCAATTCACAAGTAGTGATTATCATGGAAATCATATCAATTCATTAGAAGCACAAAATTTTCAAAATTTTTCAATTTTTATGGGTTTTTAAAGTTCTTTTTCATGCAATGCAAGAATGAAACGTGTAACACATAATGAATATGCAATGATAGTCTTGAAATGAAAGCAACATAGAGAGTAGAGTTATTACAAACTTTTTAGTACATCCCACCCCATACTTAGGACGAACATTGTCCCTAATGTTCACAAGAAAGAACAAAAGAAAGATAAGAAAAAGAAACTCACAAGTGGTGGCGGGAATGTCTAAAACGAACGGTCATGCATCGATCACTGCGGCGCCGGTGGAGGTGGGAATGGAGAGAAACTTGGGTCATAGAACCGCCCAAACTGCTGGCGGTAGACGTCCCTCATCATGTGGTCAAGGTCGTCTAGGCGGCCATCTCTAGCATCCGCCCGGATCTCTAGTGCTCCAACTCTCTCCGAAAGTCCGGTAGCCCAATCCGGCATCCTCTCATACCATCCCGGGGCGTGATCATACCATGCGGGGGCATCTGCTGGTGCTGGTGCTGGTGGTGGCGGTGGTGCTGCTGGCTGCGTCGTGGACCAAGGAGGGGGTGTGTCGTACCAAGTGGGAGGTGTAGTCATCCACGTGGGCCTCTCACTCACGCTAGCGCGGCGAGATGACGAGCCTGAAGCTCTAGCTGGGCGTGGAGAGCGCCTAGGTACATCCGGGGCCGCCTCCGGCTGATCCGGAAACGTGCCGAACTCCTGCTCCGCTCCTCCACCACTCTCGTACTGCTCTCCCATCTCCTCCTCATCCACAACCGGTGGTGGAACGTAAGGGGGAGCTACAAGCCTGTTCGCATGCATCGCAGCGAACGTCTCCTTCCAATTGTGGCGTCCCGCCACAATGGAATACTCTGGCAGCCACTCAATACCCCTGCCTGTCCTACTCTCCCAAGGCATGCCCGCATAAGGCGGACCTCTATGTGTGGGGAAGATGAGTCCCCTAACCATGAATGCATGTAATCCTAGAGGTACGGCGGGTATGCGGGTGCAAGCTGAAAAATCCACACCAAGGCTCCTAGCTATGTGGGTCACTATCCCACCATATCCAATGTTCCCCTTCGATTTGTTCTTGAGTTTACTCATCGTAGCCGCCAAAAGAGTAGCACAATCTGCGCGGCGACCGTAAAGCATACAGTAGAGCAAGAATAGCTCATCCGTCTTGATCTTTTGGGGCGTCTCCGTCCTAGGAAAGAGACACTCCGAAAGAACACGGTGAGCTATCTTCAAGGCTAGATGGTACATCAATATAGCCTTGGTATCGGCGGGTTGCCAACGGTCCTCGTCGGCGTAAATCATGGCTACTTCCTCCCAAAAATCCTTGGGGTAAACTCCGCTCGGAAATCGACCATTGTAGGTCTCATGGAACCCGAAAATGGTCCCAAACTCAACTATACTCAACTGATAGTCCTGATTCATGAGACGGAAGGAGACGGTCCTATCAACATGGCTGTGCTCGAAAGACGTCACAACCTCTCGGGTGATCTCCTCATAGGCGTCTTCACGAATTTTCGTGAAGACAAGTAATCCGGCTCTATCCAAGAGCCATGTAAGATCATCTACTATGTTGAGAGGATGTAGATCCTCCAACAACAAGTACCTAGGACCTATCACTGTCCTCTTTGTGATCCTCTCAAATGCATCAAGGTGGTTCTCATGTATGGTAGGGATGCTAGGGTGAGGGGGTGAAGATGGAGGTGAAGGTGAGGATGGTAGTGAGGGAGATGAGGGTGGTGGTGCCCTAGAGGTTGAGGGGTTGCCCTTTCTTTTCTTATTTTGCTCCCCTTTCTTCTCCTTTATCCTTCCCGACATTCTCCTCACAAAGTCCATTTTCAGCAAAAATCACGGTCTGTTCTTGGGGAATTACGGCCGTGGTTTACCCAGCGACCGTGATTCGTCTCAAAAATTCGTGAATCTCAGCAAATTCACCAACAATCACCACAGCAAGCAGTCCTAATCTAATTCCTTTCGGTCTTTATCAGTTCTTCCTAAAAAAACTATAGCAAAAACGAACTAAATCCGCTAAAATTGAGAAGAAAGAAATAATCTCTTTTTTCGGATTGAAAAATCCAAAATGCGTGTTTGTTGATCGATTTCCACTCGATTTGTTGCTTGGATTCTGTTCGTGGTTGGATTTGCTGCAGTTTAGGACGAAGAATCGTTGAAAACGATTAGAAAACGAGGAATTGAGAGAGGTGGAGGGTTTTCGGTTTCTAGGTCGTGGAATTGGGGAAATTTTGGTTAAGTGTGTGAAGAATGTGGGTTTTATAGTGGCCGGTAAAATTTCCAAAAATTACGGTCTGTCGGGGCATTCCACGGCCGTGGAAGTGTACGGACCCGTGGTTTTGGTGATTTTTCAAAGGCTTTTGAAAATTACGGCCACTGTAGCTATGACGACCGTAATTTAGACCGTGGAACCTTCTGTAAAGCTTCAAAGTCCAAATTTCGTCACTTTTCTTCGACATTATCCTTCCTTTCTCCTTTTCTATCGATCCTACATCCAAAAACACGAACATACCGGAAGAAATCGAGGCAAAATAAAGCAAAAACGTCTATTCTAAACTAGTCTATGAATCGAAAACAAAAACAAAAATGCAATACCTTGGGTTGCCTCCCAAGAAGCGCTTTGTTTAAGGTCCGTAGCTAGACCACTCTTGCACTTATTCGAGTGCGGTAGGTGCAAACTCCTCAGCTTGGAGTTCTGGCGAGTACTTCTTGAGTCGTTGGCCGTTCACCTTAAAACTTCCGCTAGCTTCACCCCAAACTTCAACTGCACCATGGGGGAAAATACGCTTAATTAGAAAAGGTCCAGTCCAACGGGATTTAAGCTTACCTGGAAAGAGGCGAAGCCTTGAATTGAAGAGGAGAACTTGATCTCCTTCTTTGAAGTCCTTTGGAATGATATGCTTATCATGCCAACGCTTTGCTCTTTCCTTGTAGATCTTGGCGTTTTCATAGGCGTTCAAGCGAAGCTCATCCAGCTTGTTGATGTCTAGGAGACGCTTCTCTCCCGCTTCCTTCATGCCGAAATTTAGCCATTTGATAGCCCAAAACGCTTTGTGCTCCAACTCTACCGGCAAATGACAAGATTTCCCATACACAAGGTTGTATGGTGTGCTTCCTATGGGAGTCTTGTATGCAGTCCGGTACGCCCATAATGCGTCATCTAGTTTCAAGGACCAATCCTTCCTAGTCCTTGAAACCGTTTTCTCTAGAATTCCCTTGATCTCCCTATTTGAGATCTCAACTTGTCCACTCGTTTGTGGATGGTAAGGGGTGGCGATCTTGTGAGTAACCCCATACTTGGCTAGAAGAGCTTCAAAGCGACGGGCTATGAAGTGAGAACCTCCATCACTAATGATTGTCCTTGGTGTCCCAAATCGTGGGAAAATGGTCTTGTTGAAGAACTTAACCACCACCATGGCATCATTTGTGGGAGAGGCAATTGCTTCCACCCATCTAGAAACGTAGTCTACCGCCAATAATATGTATTGGTTTCCACAAGAAGAAGGGAATGGTCCCATGAAATCGACTCCCCAAACGTCGAAAATCTCTACCACTTGGATGTTGTTGAGGGGCATCTCGTTCCTTCTAGAGATATTGCCTGTTCTTTGACAAGCATCGCAACAAGAAACAAAGGATTGCACATCTTTAAATAAAGTAGGCCAATAGAATCCAGATTGCAATACCTTTGCGCTAGTTTTGTTCGAACTAGCGTGTCCTCCACAAGGTAGTGAGTGACAATGGCGGATGACACTTTGCATCTCATCTTCCGGCACACATCGCCGGATGATGCCATCCGGACCTCTCTTAAAGAGGAGAGGCTCGTTCCAATAGTATTCCCGGACGTCCTTGAAGAACTTCTTCCTTTGTGTGTATGACAGTCCGGGTGGTATCTCCTGGCAAACCAAATAGTTAACGAAATCAGCAAACCATGGTTCGTTACCTTTGGAGACTACCTTGATGCACTCCTCTATGATATGTAGGTGTTCGTCCGGAAAGGAGTCATCAATGGGCAAGTGGTCGTCCTCTAGATGTGTTAGACGACTCAAATGATCCGCAACAGAATTTTCCGAGCCTTTCTTGTCGCGGATCTCAAGATCGAATTCTTGTAGGAGAAGAATCCATCTAATCAGCCTTGGCTTCGCATCTTTCTTCGCAAGGAGGTACCGGATCGCAGCATGATCCGTGTAGACTATCACCTTTGCACCTACAAGATAAGAGCGAAACTTGTCAATAGCGTAGACAATGGCTAGAAACTCCTTTTCCGTAGTGGCGTAGTTGAGCTGAGCTTCGTCTAGCGTCTTGCTAGCGTAATATATGGCGTGGGTTCGTCCTTCCTTTCGTTGCCCAAGAACAGCTCCAATGGCTACGTCACTAGCATCACACATAATCTCGAAGGGGAGAGTCCAATCCGGGGGTTGGATAATGGGTGCTGAAATTAGAGCTTGCCGAATGGTGTTGAACGCATCTAGACATTCCTGTGAAAACTCAAAAACCGCATCCTTCATCAATAGATTAGTGAGAGGTTTTGATATCTTAGAAAAGTCCTTAATGAAACGTCTATAAAATCCAGCATGTCCTAGGAAACTTCTTATCCCTTTCACCGAAATTGGGGGAGGAAGTTTCTCTATGGTCTCTATCTTAGCTCTGTCTACCTCTATCCCTCTACTAGAGACTAAGTGACCTAACACGATTCCTTCCTTAACCATAAACTGACACTTCTCCCAATTAAGAACTAGGTTAGTGTCTTCACATCTTTGCAAAACAAGAGAAAGGTTAGAAAGACAATCGTTAAAAGAGGAACCGTAAACGGAGAAGTCGTCCATGAAGACTTCCATGATTTCCTCTACATATTCGGAGAAGATGGCCATCATGAACCGTTGAAAGGTGGCTGGGGCATTGCAAAGCCCGAACGGCATTCTCCTATAGGCAAACGTACCCCAAGGGCACGTGAATGTGGTCTTCTCTTGATCATCCGGATGTATCGGAATCTGGAAGAAGCCACTATAACCGTCAAGGTAGCAAAAGTATGAATGTTGTGCTAACCTTTCAAGCATCTGATCAATGAATGGCAATGGAAAGTGATCCTTCCGCGTTGCGTTGTTGAGCTTGCGGTAGTCTATACACATTCGCCATCCAGTTACGGTTCGGGTAGGAATGAGTTCGTTGTTCTTATTGGTGATGACCGTCATTCCTCCCTTCTTCGGAACTACTTGAACCGGGCTCACCCACTTGCTATCGGAGATAGGATAGATGATACCTGCATCAAGAAGTTTAAGAATTTCCTTCTTGACAACCTCCTTCATGGTCGGATTCAACCGCCTTTGAGGTTGTCTTGAAGTTCTAAAATCCTCCTCCATTAGTATCTTATGCATGCATAGGGAGGGTTTAATTCCTACTAAGTCCTCAATAGTATAGCCTATGGCTTTTCTATGTTTCCTAAGGACAATCATGAGCTGTTCATGTTCATCTATGCTTAATTCGGAACTAACGATAACCGGGAAGGTAGAATTAGATCCAAGAAAAGCGTACCTTAGATGAGTAGGAAGGGGTTTGAGTTCCATTGCTTTCGGAGTTTCCAATGATCCTTGAGGAGCTTCCGATGTTTCCTTAGAAGTTTCTAAGGATGTTGAATGGGTTGGAGAAGAATTAGAAGAAGTTGAAGAAGTATGCCGGTCACCCTCTTCCACGGTCAAAATTACGGTCTCCTCTTGTGTTCCACGGCCGTAATATCCTCTGGAATGGAAGTCGATTTTGGTCGTGGAATCCACGGTCGTGGAATACAGGGTATGACCGTGGATTCTAGTATTCTCAGCCTCATCGTGGAGTTTCTCAAGCTCCACTTCATGCATCTCTTCTTGTGCTTCCAAGGCTTCAATTTCCTCTTTGCACTCTTCTTCTTCTCCTACATTGGTTAGACTCATAGTAATAACCTTTTGTAAAGGATCGTTAAAGAGAATCGCACTTACCTCCTCCCTAGACAAACCTTCTTCATCTTGGATATTGTAAATATCCTCATCAAAGATTGGCTCCTTCACTAGAGTGGAAAGAACGAACTCTACTTTCTCTTCCCCAATGTCAAAAGCGAGTCTCCCATTCTTGCAATCGACCATGCAGCCGGAAGTTGCAAGAAACGGTCTTCCGAGTATGATCGGGACCGGACTATCTGCAGGAATGTCAAGTACGACAAAATCAATGGGGACAAAGAACTTGCCTAGCTTGACCGGGACGTCTTCTACAATGCCGACGGGACGAGTAATGGATCGATCCGCCATGTATAACGTCATCTTCACCGGTTTAGGGTCGCCTAAACCGATCTTCCTGCACAACGCAAGTGGTATGATGCTCACACTTGCTCCTAAGTCACATAAAGCGTCATATGTGACCTGTCCCACTCCAATGGGAATGCAAAATGACCCCGGATCTTTCAGCTTTGGGGGCATTTTCTCCTTCATCGTCTTGATGAGATCCGAAGAATCCGAACTCATCTTGACTTCACCGAAATCTTCTAATTTCCTCTTGTTAGAGAGAAGCTCCTTCAAGAACTTGCCATAAGCCGGCATACCTACAATAGCATCAATGAAAGGTATATTAATATGCAGTTTGCTCATGAGTTCTATAAACTTACCGAATTGCTTGTCTAGGCGCGCTCGCGCTCTAGATTGAGGGAACGGTAGGGGAGGTTTGAAAGCTGGAGGAGGAACATGGACATCTTCCTTCTCCTTCCCCTTTTCTTTGTCCTTCTCTACGGGGACTTCAACGAACGTAGGCTGCGGATCGGTGTTAGTCACTCCGCTCCTAGTTGTAATCGCCATTACCCTTCCCTTAGGGTTGTCCTCCGTCTTTCCTGGAAGTTTCCCTTGATTTCTAGGGACTTCCTCCGCGTGGTTGAACAATTGGTTTTCCAAAACTTTTTGAGCTTTGTCAACCTTAGAAATTTGATCATCAACCTTGATGATGCGGTTCTCCAACCCTTGAAGCTTTCCCAAGATAGTTTCCAACATGGGATCGGGCTTCTCTTTTCCCGTATTGTTGCTTCCATTAGATGATTGCCCCTGGCTTTTCAAAGGAGTAGAGGAAGAGGAGGGTGGAGTTAGTGAATTGGAATTGGAAGGATAGGAGTTACCGGAATTTTGTTGATTGGAGCGCCAATTGTTGTTGTTTGAACCCTGATTGTTGTTCCAATTGTTGTTGTTCCGGTTGTTGTTGTTTCCATTCCAATTGTTATTCCGGTTATTGTTCCGGTTATTGTTGTTGCGGTTGGTGTTATCACCGCCGTTGTTGTTGCCCAAATAGCCAACATCCTTCTCTTGTTGCTTTGGGAAGTTGGTCTTGATAGCCTCCTTCAACTCTTTGATCTCATTGTTGAGGGAGAAAATCTGATTTTGAGCTTCATGTGTGAGCTTTGCTCCTTGCTCCACACGATTTCCCTCCACCTTCCGGTGGGAATACTTCTCTATGACTCTTGCTTGCTTCTCAATGAAGTCCCAAACGTCATCTTCTCTCATGTCCATGAACGTTCCACATGAGAGGGATTGGAGGTTGAATTGCGTTCCCGCATCCAGCCCCTTGTAGTAAATCTCCAGCAAGGCAAGCTTGGATATGCCATGATGAGGGCAATCCAATAGCAAATCCTGAAACCTTTCCCAAGATTGAAACAAACTTTCGTTAGGTCTCATAGAAAAAGCATTAATCTTACCTCTAAGTTCCGCCGTTTTGGAAGGCGGAAAGAATTTGGTGAGAAACTCTGCGGAAAGGTCTTCCCACGTGTCTAGTTTCCCATTAGGAAGAGCTTGGTACCAAGATAACGCTTTCCCTTTCAAGGAGAAAAAGAAAGGTTTGAGCTTATAGTTATTGGTAGTGGCGTTCTTCGGTCTCATCGTCTCCATCATACACTCAAAGTTTTGCAAGTGTTGGTGTGGAGATTCAGCGCTTGTACCGCCAAATTGGCTTTGGCGAACAAGAGTGATAACTTGAGGGTTAAAGCTAAACCCTTGCACATCTTCAGCATCAAATTTCACACCCAAGCGGCGTGGTTGTTGTGTTGGATCCATCCGCTGGCCAAGAGTTCTTGGCTCATTATCCACACGTTCGACTCTCGCATTCCTTGGTGGGATGCGGCGATTAGTAGCTCCTTGTGGATTGAAGGGATTTATATTGATCGTGGGATCAATCTCTTCTAACGGTGGCATGGAAGAATCACTATCATCAGCGGATGAGTGGCTTTTTCTTCTAGACCTTGATCTCCTTCTCGAGGACTTCTTGCCTACCTTATCTTCAAGGTCGCTCATCTTTATCCTCATTTGGAAAAGCATGTCTTGTAGACCGTTAACTTGAGATTGATGACGATCCATCTCATCCTGGCGGAGAGTCTCATTCCATCGGAGTTGAGCTTCCTTCTCCGCCAACTCCGTTTGAAGATTGCGTTCGTTTTCTTCAGCCATCTTCTTTTCCTTGCGTCTTTGTCTCAAGGTTTTCTCTAGCTCTTGATCAAGAGGTAAGAGATCTTCGGTGTTCCTAGACCTGCGCATGCACTCAAAGAAAAATCAAATAACGAGAGCAAGCTCCCAAGCTTGACAACCGGCTACCGGATTCGGACGAAACCAAATCCCCGGCAACGGCGCCAAAAACTTGTTCGCCCCTAGAGGTGTGTGCAAATAAGTTTTAAATTTATAAAACTAGAATCAAGCAAGCGAACCCGCAGTGTACGGATCGACGTAGTTAAGCAAGAATTCCAGAGTATCGAACACAGGGATTTGGGTGGAGCGAACTCGATTGCAGATTATCAAGCAAATAAATATGGGAGTTTTGCAGATATTGGGAAAACAACAATCCTAAAGTTTCAGGTATCTAGTTGCGGCAATAGATTCAAGATATACTAATGATGTAAAGACAGAGTGGAGATATGCAAAGGTATACTAATGTAAGGTAATCGTACGGTTGAGGTTCCAAAAACCTTATGTAACTCACCTACAAAGCACTCTCTATACAGGTTGTTGAGGCTCAATATAGAAAGATTCTAGAGATGAGAATTAGTGTCAAATACCCAAACTTATAATCTAAAGATCAAGACTAACTTAACCGATTGAGGTTGTTGAGGCTCACAATCGAGGTAGAGGTTGTTGAGGCTTCACTACCACCTAGAAAAGACAAGTCTAAACTAAGCTAAAGCAAATCTTTAACTTTGGATTAAAGTAAAAGCAAGTTCGTAAACTAAAGGGAAATCACGGTTAGTTCTTGAGGTTCCACGGCCGTGGACTCAAGAACAGACCGTAATTTAGGGTTGTCGGCGATTCTCTCTAACTCTCAGGGTCTAATCTGTTTGCGATTGATCTATCATCACCTATGCCACAACTATCAACCCTTCACCTTAGAATTGTTAAGGGTTTTTAGCCAATAACAGTCATATTGATATCAATTCAAGAATTAAAGGATAAAAGATGGGAACTTTCAAGAACTATCAATAATCTTCAAACAAATCTCAAGATCACAATCAAGAACAAGTGTTTATCAAAAGATTCAAAACGGAGTAAACAATCACAACCTTAGGAAAGAAGAGAAACGGGATGTCAATCCGTTTCCGAATCAAACCTAAACAAGAAGAGAGATCTTCTTGCAAAATCTTCCAAGAACTTCGATCTTCCACAAATCTGAAGATCACAACAGCAACTCTCCACTACGAACTTTGATCTTCAATGAGATCTCCCAAATACCTCTAAGATGAGGGTTTGTGTGTTGCTAAGCGTTGCTCCTAAGCGGGATCCTAAGCAGGCATGACGGAATCTCCTTTCTTCCGTCTTTTTATAATGCAGGGCAAAGTGTCGGCCCGGCCCAATCTTCAAAAGATCATGGCTTCGAAGTGTGGCGAAAAGATTCGCCAAGATCACGGTCGTGGAAGATTCCACGACCGTAATTCTAGGGCGTGGAAATAATTACGGTTAGTTCCACGGCCGTAGAATCCCCTGGAATGAACATCGAATTCTGACTCTGAATCCACGGCCGTAATTCTGAACGTGGTTTGTGATACGGCCGTATTTTAGGGCGTAATTTAGGGTAAGAACGTGATTATTCCCTAAACTCGTGCATTCCTCAATCTAAGACTCCAAATTGCTTCCAAAAAGTGTCCTCGATCTATGGATATATCAACTCAACTCTCCTTTGCTCGATTCCGTTCGGAAATAGCTCCAAATCACCTATAATCAACATAGAACTAGTGTAGACATCCATATCGAAAATATAGGTAATACTAGCTCACATATGCACAAAGATCAATCAAAGACTATCAATATGAATCAAATACATTTAGAAAACGTGCCTAAAATATCACAATATTTCATGCTAACATGGAGGACACGCTAGTTCGAACAAGACTAGCGCAAAGGTATTGCAATCCGGATTCTTTTGGCCTACTTTATTTAGAGATGTGCAATCCTTTGTTTCTTGCTGCGATGCTTGTCAAAGAACAGGTAATATCTCTAGGAGGAATGAGATGCCCCTCAACAACATCCAAGAGGTGGAGATTTTCGATGTATGGGGAGTTGACTTCATGGGACCATTCCCATCCTCTTGTGGAAACCAATACATACTATTGGCGGTAGATTACGTTTCTAGATGGGTGGAAGCAATTGCCTCTCCCACCAATGATGCCATGGTGGTGGTTAAGTTCTTTAACAAGACCATTTTCCCGCGATTTGGGATGCCAAGAACTATCATTAGTGATTGAGGTTCTCACTTCATTGCCCGGCGCTTTGAAGCTCTTCTAGCTAAGTATGGGGTTACTCACAAGATCGCTACCCCTTACCATCCACAAACAAGTGGACAAGTTGAGATCTCAAATAGGGAGATCAAAGGAATTCTAGAGAAGACGGTTTCAAGGACTAGGAAGGATTGGTCCTTGAAGCTTGACGATGCATTATGGGCGTACCGGACTGCATACAAGACTCCCATAGGAACCACACCATACAACCTTGTGTATGGGAAGTCTTGCCATTTGCCGGTAGAGTTGGAGCACAAAGCGTTTTGGGCTATCAAGTGGTTGAACTTCAGCATGAAGGAAGCGGGAGAGAAGCGTCTCCTAGACCTTAATGAGCTGGACGAACTCCGCTTGAATGCTTATGAGAACGCTAAAATCTATAAGGAGAGAGCAAAGCGTTGGCATGATAAGCATATCATTCCAAAGGACTTCAAAGAAGGAGATCAAGTTCTCCTTTTCAATTCAAGGCTTCACCTCTTTCCAGGTAAGCTTAAATCTCGTTGGACCGGACCTTTTCTAATTAAGCGTATTTTCCCCCATGGTGCAGTTGAAGTATGGGGTGAAACGGGCGGAAGCTTTAAGGTGAACGGCCAACGACTCAAGAAGTATACGCCGGAACTCCAAGTCGAAGAGTTCGCGCCTACCGCACTCGAATAAGTGCGAGATTGGTCTAGCTACGGACCTTAAACAAAGCGCTTCTTGGGAGGCAACCCAAGGTATTGCATTCTTCTTTTTGCTTTCGATTCATAGTTTAGCTAAGTATAGACGTTTTTCGCTTTGTTTTTGCCTTCGATTCCTTCCGGTATGTTCGTGTTTTTGGATGTAGGAACGATGGAAAAGAAAAAGGGAAGGATAATGTTGAAGAAAAGTGACGAAATTTGGACTTTGGAGCTTTATAGAGAGTTCCACGGCCTAAACCACGGTCGTGACAGCTACAATGCCCGTAATTTCCAAAAGCCTTTGAAAAATCACAAAAACCACGGTTCCGTACAATTCCACGGCCGTGGAACATCCCGACAGACCGTGATTTTCAAAAATTTTGCCTGTGACTATATAAACCACGTTCTTCACCAAAATACTCCACAAAATCCCCCTTCCACGACCTAAACGCCGAAATCCACGACCCTCTCTCAAATCCTCGTTTCTTAATCGTTTTTAACGATTCTTCTTCCCAAACTGAAGCAAATTCGACCACCAACAAGATCCAAGCGACGAATCAAGCGGAAATTCACCAAGGAACGCGCAATTCGGATTTTTAAATCCGAAAAATAGGTTTTTCCACTCTTCTTGATCTTTGTCGATTTGGTTCGTTTTTGTTAGAGATTTTAGGAAGAATTGATTGAAATTGGAAGGAATTAGACTAGGGCTGCCTGATTGACTGAGTTTGAGAGTTGTTTGCTGAGATTTGAGAATTTCTGAGACGAATCACGGTTCCTGGGAGAACCACGGCCGTGGAATTGCTAGAACAGCCCGTAATTTTTGACAGAATGGACTTTGTGAGGAGAGTTTCGGGGAGGATTAAGGAGAAGAAGAATAACCAAAACAAGAAGAGGAAGGGTAATCTCTCTTCTTCCTCATCCTCTAGGGCACCACCCTCTTCCCCTTCACCTCCATCTTCACCCTCTTCACCCTCACCTCCTAGCCCTAGAGTCCCGACCATTCATGAGGATCACCTCGATGCATTCGAGAGGATCCATGAGAGGGTTGTGATTGGTCCTAGGTACCTATTGTTGGAGGATCTAGCTCCTCTTAACATCATAGAGGATCTTACTTGGCTCTTGGATAGAGCCGGACTAGTTGTCTTCTCGGCTATCCGAGAAGACGTGTATGAGGAGATTACGAGGGAGGTAGTGACGTCCTTTCAGCATAGCCATGTAGATAGGACCGTTTCTTTCCGTCTTATGGAAAGAAACTATGACTTTTCCATTCGTGAGTTCGGGACCTTCTTTGGGTTTCAGGAGACCATTAACGGTCGCTTTCCTAGTGGCGTTTACGCCAAGGACTTTTGGGAGGAGGTAGCGATGATTTACGCCAGCGAGGACCGTTGGCAACCTGCTGACACCAAGGCTAGGTTGATGTACCACCTAGCCTTGAAGATAGCTCACCGTGTTCTTTCGGAGTGTCTATTTCCTAGGACGGAGACGCCCCAAAAGATCAAGACGGATGAGCTCTTTTTGCTTTACTCCATGCTGTATGGGCGCCGAGCTGACTGTGCCACCCTCTTGGCTGCTACTATGAGCAAGCTCAAGAACAAGAGGAAGGGCAACATTGGATATGGTGGGATAGTTACCCACCTTGCTAGGAGTTTGGGAGTTGATTTTTCTGCCTGTACCCGTATACCAGCTGTACCTTTAGGTCTTCATGCTTTCATGACTAGAGGGCTCATCTTCCCCACTCATAGAGGTCCGCCTTATGCGGCCATGTCTTGGGAGAGCAGGACCGGTAGGGGCATTGAGTGGTTGCAGGAGTACTCCATTATGGCTGGACCCTATAATTGGAAGGAGACGTTCGCTGCTATGCATGCGAACAGGATTGCAGCTCCTCCGTATGTTCCACCACCGCCCGTTGTTGAGGAGGAGGAGATGGGAGATCAGTTTGAGGATGGAGGAGGAGCCGAGCAGGAGTTTGGCACGTTTCCGGATCAGCCGGATGCGGCCCCCGATGTACCTAGATGTTCTCCACGTCCAGCTAGAGCTTCAGGCTCGTCTTCTCGCCGCGCTAGCGTGAGTGAGAGACCTACATGGATGACCACACCTCCTGCATGGTATGGCGTTCCCCCTCCTTGGTCCACAGAGCAGTCAGCAGCACCAGCACCAGCACCATCCGACGCTCCAGCATGGTACAGTCAGGCCCCGGGATGGTATGAGCAGATGCCGGATTGGGCTACTGGTCTTTCGGAGAGAGTATGAGCATTGGAGATCCGAGCCGATGCTAGAGATGGACGCTTAGACGACCTCGACCACATGATGAGGGATGTCTACCGCCAGCAGTTTGGGCGGTTTTATGATCCTAGCTTCTCTCCATTCCCGCCTCCACCAGCGCCGCAGTGATTGATTGCATGACCGTTCGCTTTAGCCATTCCACCGCCACTTTGTGAGTTTCTTTTTCTTTTCTTTCTTTTCTTTCTTTCTTTTGAACATTAGGGACAATGTTCGTCCTTAGTATGGGGTGGGATGTACTAAAAGTTTGTAATAACTCTTACTCACTATGGTTGCTTCTATTCGAGACTATCATTGCATGTTCATTATATTGTTGCACGTTTCATTATTGCATTGCATGAAAAAGAACTTGAAAAACCCATAAAAATTGAAAAAAATTTGAAAATTTTGTGCTTCTAAGGAATTGAGATGATTTCTATGATAATCACTACTTGTGAATTGAGTTTGATGACAATTGCATGCTTAAAAGAATAGTGAATTTAAAAGGAATTGAATGAGTTGATTATACCTCTTTTGCAAGTTTCATAATGTGATGAATGTTACTTAAATCATGTTGAGAAATTGAAGTTGAAATCACACTATAAGTTCTTATACTTCTTGTTGAGATGATTAAGGCAATTCGATATTTTATTTCTTCTTTCTTTGATCATTTAGCTCCTCATTGAAATATTGACCTCCTTTACCTATCCGGGGATTTGGAGAAGTGAATGAAAAAGGCATGTTTGATGTGGGAGGGCCATGAGAGCAATTATTTGCAATCAAAAGAATAGAAAGAAATTATAGGTTTGGGGAAGTCAATCATGATGATGAGTAACTCGGCACCATTCACATAGCCGGGTGTTTGTGTCTTGCCAAAGTCGGATTGAGTGATATTCCTAGCGGATTATGGTATGTGCGCTAAGGGTTTGAGGCATCTCATAAAAATTGAGAAACGCCAATCTCCTAGGCTTCGGTTTTTGTGCACCTCTGTCCATAACTCCAAAAGTAAAGTCGAAAAATGAAAAGAAAAGAGCGAAGCTCTAAGTTGAAGGTGTTGCGGAAACCGCAAAAGAAGAAGAAGGAGTAGTTGTCCACTTTCCCGGATTCATGCACCACATTTCTTAAAGTTTTCTTCCCTTTCCACATTCTAGACCTTTTTCTTTGAAAGTCCTTAAGATCAAAAGAATGTTATATGACTTGGTGATCTAAATTGAAGTTTTTTATGATTGATTTTGATAATGTTTGAAGGTTATGATGCTTGTATGGAAGTTTGATTGATTCATGAGCTTTCTTTACTTTTTACTCTTTGATTAAGTGTATGAAAGTCTTATAAACGATTGAAGCAAGATTTGAGAATGATCTATTCTTTAGAAGGCACATTCATCCAAAAGAAGTATTGCTTTGAGAAGGTACACATATTTCATCCTAACTCTTGTTTTAAAAGCTTTTGAAATGACCTTGCTTAGGGACAAGCAAGTTGCAAGTATGGGGTTATTTGTTAGCATGAAATATTGTGATATTTTAGGCACGTTTTCTAAGTGTATATGATTCATATTGATAGTCTTTGATTTAGCATTGTTGCATTTGTGAGCTAGTTTACCTATATTGTCGATATAGATGTCTACACAAGCTTTATGTTGATTATAGGTGATTGAGAGCCATTTCCGAACGGAATTTAGCAAAGATGAGTTGATTGAGTATGTCCATGGATTGAGGACATTCTTAGGAGCAAAATGAGTGTCAACTTCAGGAATGCACGAGGCTAGGGAAGAATCACGTTCTTGCCCTAAACCACGCTCTAAAATACGGCCGTACTACAAACCACGTTCAGTTCCACGGCCGTGGAACCCTGCAGGAGAAGCGTGGTTCATTCCAGAAGCTTTTACGGTCGTGGAATCCATGGTTCAAACCGTGTTGATTTCCACGCTCTAAATTACGGTCGTGGAACCTTCCACGACCGTGATCTTGGCGATCTTTTTCGCCACATTTTGAAGCCACGATCTTTTGAAGATTGGGCCGGGCCGATATTTTATCTTGCCCTATAAAAGGACGGACGAAGAGAGATTCCGTCACCTCGCTTTAGGCTTACACTTACGACACCGCGGCTTGGAGATTTTTTGGTGATTCTTGCAAAAAGACGTATTTTGCCCTCTTCCTTAGAGTTGCCCTAATCTCGCACTTTTGGTGGAGATTGCTGTTGAGAATTCCGGATTGACGAAAGATCGAAGATTCGGAAGACTATTGCAAGAAGAATTATCTTCTTGTTTAGGTTTGATTTAGAAGACGGATTGACATCCCGTTCTTCCTTCTTTCCTAAGATTGTGCTTATTTGTTTTATTCTGAATCTATTGACGATATTCGTTCTTGATTGTGACTTTGAGATTGGTTTGAAGTTTATTGGAAGTTTTCGGAAGTTTTCATCTTTTAATCTTTGAATTTGATATCATAGTGATGATTGTTGGCTAAAAACCCTTAACAATTCTAAGGTGAAGGGTTGATAGTTGTGGCTTAGATGATGATAGATCGATCGTAAATAGATTAGACCCTGAGAGTTAGAGAGAATCGTCGACGAACCCTAAATCACGGTTTGTTCTTGAGTTCCACGACCGTGGAATCTCAAGATCCACCCGTAATTTCTCTTAAGTTTACGAACCTGCTTTTACTTTAATCCAAAGTTAAAGATTTGCTTTAACTTAGTCTAGGCTTGCCTTTTCTAGGTGGTAGTGAAGCCTCAACAACCTCTACCTCGATTTTGAGTGTCACAACCTTAATCGATTTAGTTAGTCTTGATCCTTGGATTACAAGTTTGGGTATTTGACATTAATTCTTGCCTTTAGATCCTTTCTATATTGAAGCCTCAACAACCTGTATAGAGAGTGTCTTGTAGGTGAGTCATATAAGGTTTTTGGAACTTCACCGTACGATTACCTTACATTAGCATACCTTTGCATATCTCAACTCTGTCTTTATATCGTTAAGTATATCTTGAATCGATTGCCACAGCTGGATACTTGGATCTTTAGGATTGTTGTTTTCCCAATAATTTGCAAAGCTCTAATATTCACTTGCTTGATAACCTACGATCGAATTTATTCTCCCCAAATCCTTGTGTTCGATACTCTGGAATACTTGCTAATCTACGCCGATCCGTACACTGCGGGTTCGCTTGCTTGATTCTAGTTTTACAAATTTAAAGCTTATTTGCACGCACGTTTAGGGGCGAACAGGGTGTTACAATAGATCAATGATTATGACTTGGATAATGAACTTCATGTCATATTAGGATGATTAGGTTGCACGAAACCTAACTTTTAAGAATCTCGGCTTGTTCTTCACAGAATCTCGCCCGATAATTGATTATATATGATCCACCTGAGATTTCTTATGTTGACTCGTAATGGATAAATTTGTATGATAGGTTGTTAGATTGTTCAAATCTTAGAGTTTATTGAGTTGAATCTAGCTTGGACTTGTCTAAAGTTAGTAAACTAGGTGAGGATTGAGACTTACCCGGTAATATCATCCCTTAGATATAGATGATGGTGAACTTTAGGTAGTGGAGGTGTAAAACCTTATATTGGATTGAGTGTGCTAGGTTTTCTGCGTAAGTTGAACCAAACCCAAGACTTACCCGGTAAGGGTTGGTTCGAGCCTTAGGTAGAGTAAGCGGTTAGATTTGAATTTCCGTTCTTAGTTCCTTGAGACTTACCCAATAATAGGTAGTTTGGATTGGACTAATTGAATATGAGACATCCCCCGTAATTATTCTCGTAAAAGAAATATCATCTTCTTATAGCTATCAAAATCGTGTTCTTATAGATAAAGCTTGAATCGGGTGCCATAATCAACGATCTTTAACTCTAGATTTCGTTTTCCCGATATTTGATATATCTCTTGCTTGTTCCGTGTTTGTTTTAATTGTTAGTTTTTATTTGATCTTTGATCAACCCCAACCCAAACTCAACCAAAAATATTGAATTTCTAACCCTTTTCCAACTTTCTCCTTTCTTAGTCTAGACTGGGAGATCATCTTTCTCAATGAGGATAGGAGGTAGGCGGCTAAGGTGGTCCGCCACCGAATTCTCGGGCCCCTTCTTATCTTAGATCTCTATGTCAAATTCTTGGAGGAGAATGATCCAACGGAAAAGGTGAGGCCTAACATCGTTCTTGGCGAGGAGATACCGGATCGCAACATGACCGGTATATACAATAATCTTTGCTCCCACTAGATAGGAACGGAACTTCTCAAATGCATAGACCACCGCTAGGAGCTCCTTCTCGGTAGTTGCATAGTTAAGTTGGGTTTCTTCCAACATCTTGCTATCATAATAGATGGCATGAGTAAGCCTATCATTCTTTCGTCCAAGCACGGCCCTAACCGCAAAATCACTTTGGGTCTAATCCGGAGGTTGTATGATGCATGGGAGAGGTAATAAAAACTTCTTTCAACCTACAAAATGCATCAAGACACTCATTCGAGAATACAAATGTGGCATCCTTCATTAGTAGGTTAGTGAGAGGTTTAGAAATCTTAGAGAAATCTTTAATGAACCTCCGGTAGAAACCGGCACGCCCTATAAAGCTTTTTACCCCCTTTACCGATGTAGGTGGAGACAACTTCTCTATGGTCTCAATTTTTGCCCTATTAACCTCAATGCCACGGTTAGATATCAAATGACCTAATACAATTCATTCACTAACCATAAAGTGACTTTTTTCCCAATTCAACACAAGATTAGTATCTACACATCTTTGCAACACCAATGACAAGTTAACCAAGCAATCATCAAATGATGAACCATGCACGGAGAAATCATTCATAAAAACTTCCATGATATCTTCAATATATTCAGAAATATAGCCATTATGCATCTTTGAAATGTAGCGGGTGCATTGCACAACCCGAAAGGCATGCTCCTATATGCAAAGGTTCCCCAAGGACAAGTGAAAGTAGTCATTTCTTGGTTATCGGGGTAGATCGGGATTTGGAAGAAATCACTATACCCATCAAGATAGCAAAAATGGGAGTGTCGAGCTAGCCTCTGTAACATTTGATCAATGAAAGGGAGGGGGAAGTGATATTTCTTAATGGCAACATTCAACTTTCGATAATCTATGCACATTCTCATTCCCGTAACCGTCCTAGTCGGTATCAACTCATTGTTCTAATTGGTCACAACGGTTATTCCACCATTATTAGGAACCACATGAACCGGACTAACCCACCTACTATTAGAGATAGGAAAAATGATACCCTCATCTAGCAATTTAAGCACTTCCTTCTTAACTACATGTTTCAAGATATGATTCAATCTTCTTTGAGGTTCAATTGAAGGTTTATGATCATCTTCCATCAAGATTTTATGCATGCAACAAGAATGGTTAATTCCTATGAGGTCATCAATAATAGATCTTATAGCTTTCCTATGCAACTTGAGTTCAGTCAACAACTTATCAAGTTCAACTTCATTCAAGCTTGCACTAACAATAACTGAAAATGTAGAGTTCATACCAAGGAAAGCGTACCTTAAATGCGTAGGAAGAGGCTTCGTTTCGAGCGTATGAGGTTCCTTCGGCAAGGATCTCAATCCTTCCCGTGCATCTTGGGAGATATCAACAACTTTAAGTGATGTTTCCTTACATCTCGCCCCCCCTTTCAATAAATCTCGGGTTGAGATTTGGAATATCGGGGTCGAGGTTTTTCCCCAACATAGGCAAATATTGGGACATTTGAAATCTCGCCTCTGGGTAGAAAATATTGGGCCGAGATTTGGGCCGAGGGTGCAATCGACTTGTGAAAAAGGTTTAGAACCTGATGTAATAACATGCAATACTCTGATCTAGGGGTACTCTGGTATTGGAAATGCATCGAAGTCTCTCGAGTTGTATGACACTATGAAAAGTAGCGACATTTAATCGTCTCTAAGCTCTTACCATATGCTCATCGGTCAATGCAAAAAGTTGGGGTTGCCACCAATGGATGATTTGCGTAAGGAGATGTCTCTGTTTGGTTTGAAGCTTGATAGGCTCATTTATAATGCTCTAATTCATTCTTATGTTGAGCATGAAGATCTTGAAAAAGCCCACGATTTGTATAGTAAAATGGTAAATCATGACATCGCTCCCGATAAGATGACATAACAATTTGATATTTGTACACTTAAAAGTGGGGAAATCATAATAAGTCATGGACCTTGTTAATGACACGAAGGCTCAAGAATTGCCTCTAGATACCTATTGTTTAATTGTTGACGGATATTGTAAGTTGAAACACTTCTTTGTGGCATATGCTTGGTACAAAGAAAAAGTTGATGGAGGTTTACTTCTATCCTTCGACATTTGTGAAGAGCTTATGGAAGGTCTTCGGGAAGAGGGAAGACTACAACATGCTCAGATTGTATGCTCAGAGATAACTGCTAAAGGTCTTGAAGAAGAAAGCATAAATAATGATATATGCTTGTTGTTGTGTAGTGTAGGCTGGGGATCCGTTGAATTTAGATCATAGTTTGTTTAGGATTTTTTAGTTTATTAATTCTGGTTCTATAAGAATATTGGGTTAAACTCTTGGTTAGTTTAATATGCATGTTATTTAGTCTATTTAATAAAATATTTTTATCCTCAAAACTCCACTTTTTCATTTCGTTCGGTGTCAACTAGTTATAAATAAATATAGATGTGGAGAAAAGTTTTATGTACAAAATTTATACATAAACTAATATATAAAAATTTCATTTATAAAAAAAGTAAAATGGTGATAAATAACACCAACTTTAGAGTGATTGCGTTTTATAGCACAAGTCTAATTTCGGTGAAATATCCTGACTAATTTTGTTGATGTGGTGCCGAAAAATGGTGATCTGGAATAATTTTTAATTGTTTGTCACCTATTTGTTTTAACATTTGTGTAACTAAAAAAATATAATACAATAAAGTGAAATATATACCATAAGATTCTTTTTCTGATTATAAAATTTGTATGGTTATATATATAGGATTTTTTAATGAATATATATTAGTACCAATAGTTAACATTAATTTTAATTTGGTTAATAGACTATTTAGGCTTTTACCAATTTTTCATTAAGGAAATATACCCTCCTTCTTTTTAATCGTGAAACCTAATATAGCTTCACACTTCGCCAACCTCTCTCATGCCTCTCATTCTCTCTCTAAGGAAACCTACAACTACCACCACTCTCACTTATTCTCCTTTGCAAACGTCTCCACTTTCGATCACTCTCCTCAACCCACCATCCCTTGCGGAACTCCGGCGTACCACCACAGTTTGTGCCACCATTACTACTCTTGGGTATGGCGACGAGAGCTTCTCTACAAAAGGAGACCGAATCTTCGCTATCTTTTGGATCTTGAGTAGTACCATTTATTTGGCTCATTTCTTCGTTATCTTCTAGATCTTGAGCAGTATCATTTGAGCAGTACCTTACGGAAATATCTAGATCTAGATATTGAAGCGGCTAGTATTCATAGATCTAGATCTACAGTAACATCACCACTTTCTCATTCCTCCTTTCAATTGAATTGTTTGAGGTTTGTTTTATATGTTGATCATTGAAACTCCATGTGTCTTGTGTTCACTAGGTACTACCTTTTAGTTGCAGGCTGGAGGAGCAACATTCTATTGATCTATTTGGGGAGAGAGAAAGTAGTGTTGAGCGGTACAAAGATAAACGAAGAAGCAGACTCATATCGAAGAAGATATAGTACCAAGTGCGGAAGGTTGATGCTACTGATCAACGACTATAACACCCCGAATTCTCATAACTCGGGACGTTACTGGTTAGGACCTCACAATGGGTCTCGACCTCAGTTTGACAACAAATTTACTAGGATCTTACAACAATACAAAAATAAAGAAAACCGAAATTCATAAAGCGATGATTTAAAATGACATGAATGTAACACAAACGTCTAACATCCAACAAAAAATAAGATATAACAGTCTACTGTCATCATACTAATAAAGAAACATCAATATAAAACCCAACCCCATTCTAGGGAGTACGGAGACCCGACTGACCACTACTTCCGGATCACTCAGCTGCTCTAACCAGCGGTAAATCTAAACAACAATATAAATCAACTGTTAGCTAGCTATCTAAACGTTAGATAAATGAGAATAGCACAAAACACCTATCCTGTTTTCAGAGAAGTCTATTTTTATTATCTTTATTTAGGTCATTCACTCTTACTAATGATACTTATTTTGTGACATGAGGGATTCTCAAACCTCGCCCCTGCCCCCGTGTAACCATCAAGAATGGATCCGATGCATCTTACCTTGTACTTGTATGGTCTGGGTATAGAGAACCTCACAGTCCCCTGTCAGAGCTGGACAGTGATGTCACCGCCCGTTATACATACACTTGAGCCATAAAATAATAAAGGTCGTCCTAGGCATGTTATAATTATTAAACAATCAACACACACCACTATCATCATTCAGCTAACATCCAGGAACCAACTAAGTCGCAAGGACTTACCTGAATCACATATTAAATCCCGTTATCTCGACTCGGCCTGTAACCGTAGAAACTCAATCTCCTGTTATACAAGGCAAGTAGATCGATAATGTATCCCACTTTCTTAGAAGTCTCTAACTTCTAAGATATATAATCGATCATAAAGAATTTACCAAAATACTCTTATATGGGTAAATGACCATTTTACCCCTGATCCCGAAACTCTATAAAATTCTACGAAAAAGTTCCAAACTATTCTTTGGAACTCAAAACCACACTCAAAACTCTCGAAGGGAAGTTTGCTAAAGATTTAGAAGAGTTAACTACATTCTTGACTTTCATAAAAAGTTGTTAATATCCAGCTTTGGAGAATTGTGTAGAAGTTGTTATTGGGTATTTTTTAGATGTTCTTTCTTCTATGAGTAGAGTGCATCATGTAGAAGACCTATATATTTTATTTTGGCTCAAAGTGAAGGTAAAGGCTCCTTTGGGATAATAATACAACTCACTTAGTGAGTGAGATGTTGTTAGCTTGATTTGTAAGACCCTTGTGAATGGGAATGATAGTCGTTGTAGTAACTCAACCCGAGATGTTAACAATGGTGTGCAATATATGTCAAGATTTGCTTTATGTTTTAGCAGTTTTGGTTATATTTACTACAAAGCAAGCTCCTAGTGTGATGTTGTTTTGATTGTAGGTAGCCAAAGCTTGCTGATAAGTGAGCAAGTATATTCAAGAAAGCAAGAAGAGGGAAAAAGTAGCAATGTGTTAATTAGCACTATTTCATTTGCAGCAAATAATTTTAGAAAAAAATAAGGAGTGTAAATTCTGGTATGAATTTTCATACCAGAAAATCCTGCCAGAAAATTCTGTTATGAGTTTTCTCGTATGGAAATTCATACTATAGAACTCATACTAGCATTTTCGGTGTGAAAATTTATACTAGTATGAATTTTGATACCAGAAAATTTTCTGATATGAATTTTTCGGTATGAAAATTTTTGGTATTTTAGTATGAAAAATTCTAATATGAAAAAAATTCTGATATGAAAAAATTCTAGTATAAAATTTTTTTGGTATGTTCATTACAAAAAAAAAAAAAAAATTAAAAAAAAATAAAAATTCAGTAATTAAGAATTAAAACTTACACTAACATAATACTAACTAGGGCTGAGCAGATTACGGTTCGGATCACCGAACCGCAACCGAACCGCAAATTGCGGTCCAAACCGCAACCGAACTTAATCGGTTCGGTTTGCGGTTCGCAAGTTTTTGTTTTGCGGTTTGCGGTTCGGTTTGCGGTTCAAACCGCAAAACCGCAAAAAAAACCGCAAACCGCAAAAAAAACCGCAAACCGCAAAAAAAACCGCAAATAAACCGCAAAAAAAACCGCAACCGTGCGGTTCAAACCGCAAACCGAACCGCAAATTTGCGGCCTACTAGACCTTATGATATATAGTGATTTAAATAAATTTCGTAATTTAGAAATTGCGTGAGATGAGGTTAACTAGTTTCCAAATTATTAACAAAAATGAAATTTTTTTAAATATTTTAGGGAAAAAAAAAAGTTGAGGTGGCTCTACTATATTGACAAGTGACGTAGTGCTTACTACATTAGTAATTTAAATAAATTTATAAAAACATATAATGAAAATTATTTCCTCGATACTATTTAATATTTATCACCATATTGTCAAAAAAATAAAAATATTTATAAAATTTAGAATATAGACTGAGTGGTACGTGAGACGACTGCCATAAAAACCCTAACCTGGCGGTTCTGGCCACTGCTTAACTCAGTCGCGCCCAATATTCTTTATCCCACCCTAAACCCTAAATTCCCCAATCCGGTCTCATTCTATCCTTATCTCCGTAGATTGTATCCCCAGTTCTGTAGATTTTGGACAGTTTAGATCCAGACAGGATGGTGGGTGAAGAGGTTGTGGCGGTGAGTTCTCCCGTTCCCTTGGATAACCACAAACGAAAGATTGACGATCTTGAAACGGAAGCAACTGATCAATCTCCGTCGGCATCTCCGGATAAGGGTGAGGAGGTGGAGGAGCAGTGTCCGGTTCAAGATGTTTCTGATGTATCTGAAGCTAAACGCCCGCGTATCGATGATTCCTCGAATGAGGGTTTAGGTCTTTTGTCCTCTCCTGTTTTTTTTTTCTCTTGTGATTTTGTGTGTGTGTATGCAAACATATGAATGAAGGTCGTGATTTTAGGTCATTATTTTGATGTTCTGCTCGATTATGTTATGTTTCCTTTAAAATTTGGGTCATTTGAAAGCCTAAATCTGAGAATCTTGAGGTTCTGGTGTAGTGGGTTCGCTTCTTTATATGAAAACTAGAGAGTTAGCATACGAGACTGAGTGTAACTCGAAATGCGGACAAGAATGACGGGAGATTAGCTGTTTGATGTGATGCCAAATTCAAGTTGGGAGATTTGGAATTAGGTAGTAGTGTGTAGTGACACTGCTGAACGACTTTACCCTAATTTCATCTTGGCTAGGTTTGTCCATTTTAATTTTACTCTGTCAATCTTTCAACCTAATGTCTCTGCTCTAGTAGAGATTGTTTTCTGTGCTTCTATTTTTGAAATCACTGCATCAGCATATGCTCTGGCAGTGGAAAAGATAATATGAATCCCGTAAGGTGCTGATGAGCTTTGAGAATAGGATACCACTTGGTTTAAATTTTACAATCAATGTTTTATGTTATTGGTTTTAAATAGTTTCCCGATGCTTGGAGTGTAGGACATAATGGTTCATAATCTATTCCCACACATTTATGCTGTCCAGACTCAGGTCATGGTTGTTCTAAGAGTATTTTGTATTTTCTGTCTTTCTGAAAGATATTGTTATTTTGCTGATAAATTGATTTTCTTGATATGATTGTTGCTAAATATCCAGTGATGCTCCTTTTTTATTACTTTGTTTGCAAATCTTTGTAGTTCAGCTGTGTAGTTACATAGGCATCTGCATAGTTTTGATTTGAGTATTTTGTGGATTTTATGAGCTGGCAAAAATGGATTCCAAAACTGGCTGCGCCCTCCCCACAGTATTCTTGAAAGAAAATTTTATTTTTGCTGGATAAACTTAATTATCTCGAAATGATCATATTGCTGAATATCCGATGATTATTTGTTCATTTTTATCCCTTTGTTTTCAAATCTATGTAGTTTAGCTATAGAGTTACACCATGGAGTTGCATTGTTTTAATTATATATTCCGTGGATTTGAACAGCTGATGAAAATGGATATCAAAATGGGAAGGGAGATGCAGCTGAAGATAGCAACCCTCAAAGAGATGTCGAAGCTGTGGAAGAAGATAAAAATGTTTCTGAGGAAGCTCCCAACAAGGAAATTGATGAAATCTCTGTAGAAGATAAAGAGCAGAATCTTGATTTACATCAAGATGCTCAGCTGACGTCTTTAAAAGTTGAGCAATCGGAGGATGAGGTGAAATCTTCTGAAAATGACCCTCAGGCTGTTGCTGAAATGCCACTGAATCTTTCTGAAGTCGAGCAATCGGGGGATGAGGTGAAACCTTCATCCGAACAAGATCTCACTGAATCTGGTGATCAAACAATATCCCGAAGATTGGAGGTCCCTAATAATAAGGTGCTTACATATTCTTAAATTATCCTTTTTGTGCTCTTTTGACCTTGTTTGGAGCATGTAATTTTATTTGAAATGTTTTTATCAGGGTCTTAGTTGTTTTTGTATGTCTAGTTGACTAGTAGAGATTAGAGAATCCTTGACAGTTCACCTAGGTTTTTTTGGAAATGAAAATTGAGTCGAGCCCTTATACTAAATCAATATAAGCATTGCCAATGGTACTCTGCGGGATATTCTCAAACCGAATAAGTTAATTATTAACTGGAGGCACAATGTTTGCAACTAGGTGTGCTTGAATCCAGAGAAACAGTGATGATTTATATAGCCTTAAAATTATCTTTGATTTATGACAAGATGGTCACTCTTGACGTGCAAGTTCAACAATAAACCTTGAAGCTGTTGTGCTAGAAATAAGCCTAGAATAGTGTACTTTGGTATTGGGGTGAGACTCTGAGATTTACTTTCTTGAATTTCATTATACATGTCCGTCTTCATGGGTTTGTAAGATATAGGTTGTCTGTTTCTGAGATGTTCCCTACGAACATGGTCATTTGAGCAAAGGACAGGGTCCTTGCAAGTTTGGGACTTTTTGTTGCATTGCTTGTGTCATTACTCTAGGCATTGACTTGGTAGGTCAGTTTCTTGTAAAGAAACTAATTGTAGCTGATGGAAGGATGGTCAATGTGTCATTTTAAAAAAAAAAATGTTTAACATGTTGTCTTTTGTCAAGTAATGAGAATCACCTCAACATTTTATCTGATCTGTACCCTGATTATGCTGGATGTGTTGCAGGTTGGGGTACTAATTGGTAAGGCGGGAGACACAATACGAAATTTGCAACACAACTCTGGTGCGAAAATTCAAATCACAAGGGATGCTGACGCTGATCCCAGGGCTCCTACTAGGCCTGTGGAGCTTATAGGGACATTGAACAGTATAAACAAGGCAGAAAAGTTGATTAAGGAAGTTATGGCTGAGGTGTGATTAATAGTATTGGAATATTCACTTAATGTTGACGTGCTTTTATAAAATGAATTTCTCATGTGTTTTAGTATTTTTTTCCCATCTGTTAGGCTGATGCTGGTGGTTCACCTTCACTTGTGGCAAGAGGTTTTGCTTTGGCTGCTGGAGTTATGGAGCAAATACAGATACAAGTACCGAATGAGAAGGTAGCATTATGTCATGTTTCACTTTTTGTCACAAACCTGGGTTATGTGTGCCTTTCCTTTGAAGTACTATGCCTTTGCTGGATTTAAGTAGTCAATATGACACTTCAGGTTGGTTTAATAATCGGCAAAGGCGGAGATACAATAAAAAACCTACAGACAAGATCAGGTGCCCGTATCCAGGTAATCTGTTAGCATGTTAGCATGTGAATAATGAAAGGTTTATGCAGTTATTATCATCTTGCTTGAATCAATTGGATTTGCAATGCCTACATTTTTTCTTCTGGCACAGTTGCTGCCACAGCATCTTGCGGACGGGGACAAATCTAAAGAAAGGACACTACGAATTAGTGGTGATAAGAAGCAAATTGACATGGCCATGGAACTCATAAAGGAAGCAATGAATCAGGTATTCTGTTGTTTTATCGTGCAGTTTACTGTTTTGTTTGCATGAATTTTGGTCATATGAATGGATATGCTGTACCAATGTTTTCATGTTATATATATATAGCTCTTTAGTGTAACTTTAGTTTATGGATTGTATACTGTTTGATATTTAATGGTGTTCTTTTTTTTTTTTGGTGGGATATTTAATGGTGTTCTATATCCACACATTATGAGAAGTCTTATGGACCTGTTAAGTTTCTGGTTACATTTGCACGAACTGAATACAATTCTTGTCATACTATATCATGCAAGTGAATACTGTTAATTGTGACAAGATTGTTTTTTAATTGTGAAAGTGGTATGATATATGTGCTTTTTCAAGTGGTTGTGTTCTAAATCCCTGTCTTTATTGCGATATTCGGAAAAGTTCATGTCTGAGCCTTAGCCTAATAAATGGAAACTAGTTTGATTGATGGATCATTATCCTTGTCAATTCTCTGCACATTAATGATCATGTTGTGCTTGAGCGACTATGACTTTGAGATTATCTATATTTTGAGGGGCATTTTACCATAGTGAATTGTCGGAAGATAAGGAATTGGCGATAAATTTATATGAGAGCATGCCAAATCAAAATTCATCGATGTCTTGATGCAATGAAGAAGATATTGTATGCAGTCCAGATGTCAATTGCCATGGTTTTTTTCCCTCTTGAAAAGTGTCCTTTTTTCGAACTCGTTGGCTTCAAAAATGCAGATGTGGCTATTGCCTTACACATGGGTCAGCACTGCTTTTCTTGGTGAAACAATATACAACCACTATTCACTCTCATCTTCGGGAGAGAGGAGGTATATCAGGCATTAGCTCACTCATTGCTGGATTCTATTAGTTGGTAAGATGCTTTGAGATACAAGAGCTAAAAATGGTAATTTGTAGCAGAAGTATACCATTTAAACCCGTGACCTCTGTTGCCCTAAGATTTAAATCTTTGAGCTTCCTGCGAAACTAGTGGTTCTCATTGACTTTCACATATCAGTATTCAGTAAATAAGTACAAGATTGCAGTTCAAGTTGAAACTTGCTTTTGCACATTCAGTCTCAGACCAATTTATATGTTTTTGGGCATTGAGTACTAGCCTTATATATAGGTCCCCAGAAAAATGCCGGGATAATTATTTGTATATCATAGCATTCTTCTGTCTTCTACGGTTCTACCTGTTACAAGTATGTGTAGGATTTACTTATAGTTAAGCATAACAGTTTCTTGTATGAGCAATCAGTCCTATATTCACTTGTTTTTTTTGGTTATAAATGCTTTAGAAGATTTTCACATTCCAAATTAGGAGCTGATCAACCATTAGGCTTTTGAATTCATGCTTTCGGTCAGTCTCGACGTATGCCCACAAAAGGATCACACTGGAAAATATTCTGCATTAAAATTAAAACTACCGTCCCCTTTTTAATTACTGCACAATATAATGTATGTTTCTTGATCTTTCATATGAATGCTTTCCACTGTCATATCTGTTTCTAAGGCAACTCAGCTCACTGTGAGTGACTAACCTTTTCATTCTCAGCTCAATGAGGTTCATGTGTTCTTTCCAGATTCGTTTCAGTATTGCTATTGTTTTCTTTTTGATCGATGAACCTCATCCTTTCTGTAATTATCCTTTCTGTAACTATTCTCAAGCGCTTGTCTTGTTTGCCATGCTAATTCCTTCCATTAACCTTCTCCTCTGGTTTTTATCTGTCCAGAATGTGAAACAATCAACTCCTTCAAGCAACTATGGCCAACAACAGGCATATCGTCCACGCGGTCCTCCTGGAGGCTTTCCTCAGTGGGGCTCCCATGCTCCTCGTAATACCCAACCAACACCTTATGATTATCAGCAGCAGCGTGGAGGTCCTTACCCATCTCAAACTCAGCAGTATCCTCCATATGGTGGCTATCCTTCACAAGGTCCTCAAAGAGGCGGCAGCGGCTATGGTTCAGGTTGGGAGCAAAGACCTCCAATGCAAGGTCCACATAACCCTAGCGGAGGATACAATTATTATGGAGGACAAGGGGGCCCACAATCTGCTCCTCATCATACTCATATGCCATCTGGCCCTTCAAACATCCCTCCTCATCCCCAGGCTAATTACAACTATGGCCAACCTCCCTACTCACAATCACAAACAATGCCACCACCCCAACAGGGCTACAACCAGACCGCCCCACAACAACAACCATATGGGGCGCCGCACGGATCTTCTCAACCAGCGAGTTACCAAGACACTCAAGGATACCCCAATCAACAGCAGTATCCACCTCAACCTTACAGTGTACCATCACAAGGAGCTCCACCCGCACAGTCCTATCCTGCTAGTCAACCTTCTTACCAAGCTCCTGTTTCAGGGGCACAGTATGGTCAGACTATGCCAGCTCAACAACCCTACCCTTACGCATCCGTTCCAGCAACCACTAACGATGCATACGGTCAACCACAACCCGCTGTTGCATCCATGCCTGGATATCCTCAACAGGCTGTTACCCAACCCGTAGCAGGATACAGTCAACCCGGGTTACAACAGCAAGCACCCGCATACTCACAAGCAGCTTATGCTCAATACCCACAAACTCAACATGGCTATGGTTACCAAGTTCAGGCAGATCCATCAGCTTACGGTGCAGCTCAAACCGGATATGCTCAACCAACAACAAACCAACCTAGCTATGATCAGTCAGTGCCTCAACAACCGGGAGCGTACCCTGCTCCTGCCTCCGCTGCTTCTGCTGCTCCAGTTGGTTCACAGCCTGCACCTGTCTACCCTCAACAATAGTAATAATCCTCTTTAAGGTAAGCCAGTGATCTTGAATCTTAGTTAGTCCTATAAACCATGTTTAATCTGGTGTTGTCTTGTTTTGCCTGAGATGTTAGATGGTAAAATGCCTGATGAAATTTGAGTTATTCCTTTTCGGATGTGGAATTTGTCAAATGAAAACTTGTATCACTTTCTATTCCCTTTTGATTATGGAATTCTTCCTTTTGTAGATTGGTTATCTCCAGCTTTGTTATTGATTGAGCTTTGTCCAGTTTTAAGCTGGGTGCTACAATGTCCTTCTCAGACTGCAGAATATCACAACTCACAATTAGGACTCATTTGGTACAATTTTCAGAGAACCAAAAAACGGTTTTGAAATCACTCAAACTGAGTCTTGTCTTTGTTAAAACTTATCGGATACACTTAGGTCCCGTTTGGTTTTAGCTCCGGAATCGGAAACGGAATGAAAACGAATCTAGTCAATATGTATATCTCGTACAGGAAAGTCTTTGGAATTATTCCTTGTGTTTTGAGGAATTGGAGTAGAGTTTGATTACTTTTGTTACCTTATAGGGAAACAAGTGCATTGAAATGATTCCATGAAATTTCATGAATAAAGATATAAATATGGACTAAATTCGTTTTCATTCTGTTTTTGTTTCTGGAGTTGGAACCAAACGGGCCCTTAATATAGCGATAAAGGATTTCATTATGGTAGAATAGTACTGATATAGTAAACTCATCATGTCATGAATCATAACTAATTTTCTATATTAATGTCATTATCAAATGGGCCTAAATAGCTAAATATAGTTCTTAATGCTAAGCTTACTTTGGATAGATTCTAATCTACATTCTACACCACATATATCCACACCACCTCATTTAAGTTATAATAGTTTAATTTAATTTAATTTTTTGTCCACGTCCATGTCTCTTTCTTAAACCATCTTACTACACAACTACCCTTATTTTTTCTTTTTTTTTCCTCATTAAACTAATATACCATAATTTTAAAATATCATTTTTTTAACCAAAATTGATTAATTTGTGAACCGTAATCAACCCAAAAAACTCAATTCGGCATTGTAAATCAATAAAAAAAAAACCGGTTAAGCTAACTAAAGTCTAAAACAATTGCTACCAATACTATAAAATTGATATATTGTACTCCCTCCGTAACAAAATGTTTGTTATTTGGGCAATTAGTTTAATTTAACAAAATGTTTGACGCTTCTATAATATTAATTCATAGATAGAATTATTACACTATGATCAATGAATTAATTATTCTCAATTTAACTCCTTATACTTTCTAATTGGCTAAAATCTATTGAAAAATGAGTTTTTTCTAGGAAACATGAATAAAATCATTAAAGATTGTACTTATCACCCAAAAAATTAAAAACTTTATTTGATTGGTTAAAGTCATTAACTATTTATTAATTCATGTGTCCAAGTCTCAAATGACAAACATTGTGTTACGGAGGGAGTAATATTAAGTAACATCATATACCGGTATCTTGCAGGGACCCCTAATAAATTCATTATAAATAAAATGTAAATTCAAAATTTATTACAATAGGATCCACATTTGGATACGGGTATTAAATATTATATATATTTACATGTACTATGCATTGATGGTTACTTACTAGCTAGAAGCCTTAGAAAGGGGCCCAATTGCCATGTGGTTCCTCCTCATTTTCAGCAAAATATTAAATACACATTTAAACAACCATAATAATTGCATACTTTTTCTTTGATTTTACATTCTCACATTTTCTTTCCACACTCGAACTATATTTAGCTTATTAGGCCCATTTGATAATGACTTTAATATAGAAAATTAGTCATGAGTCATGACATGATGATTTTATTATATCAGTATTATGGTAACTACCATAATGAAATCCTTTATCGCTATATTA
This sequence comes from Fagopyrum homotropicum, assembly GCA_033239125.1. NCBI lineage: Eukaryota > Viridiplantae > Streptophyta > Magnoliopsida > Caryophyllales > Polygonaceae > Fagopyrum > Fagopyrum homotropicum. The sequence goes on from BSWB01000003.1 coordinate 4,288,701, forward strand.
ATTGTAAGATATTGATTCAAATAAGTTTTAACAATGATAAGACTCGGATTGATCGAGTAATTTTAAAACCGTTTTGTGGTTCTCTGAAAATTGTATCAAACAAGTTATAATTGTGAGTTATGATATTCTACTGTCTGAGAAAGACATACGAGGAACAACCATCCGAGAAAGGTTGTAGCACCCAACTTCAAACTTGACAAAGCTGGCGGTAACCAATCTACAAAAAGCAAAATATAATCAAAATGGAGTAGAAAGTGATACAAGTTTTCATTTGACAAATTTCATATCCGAAAAGGAATAACTCAAATTTCATCAGGCCTTTTCCCATCTAACATCTCAGGCAAAACAAGAGAACACCAGATTAAACATGGTTTATAGGACTAACTAAGATCCAAGATCACCGGCTTACCTTAACAGGATTATTACTATTGTTGAGGGTAGACATGTGCAGGCTGTGAACCAACTGGAGTAGCAGAAGCAGCGGGGGCAGGAGCAGGGTAGGCACCCGGTTGTTGAGGCACTGACTGATCATAGCTAGGTTGGTTTGTTGTTGGCTGAGCATATCCGGTTTGAGCTGCACCGTAAGCTGATGGATCTGCCTGAACTTGGTAACCATAGCCATGTTGAGTTTGTGGGTATTGAGCATAAGTTGCCTGTGAGTATGCGGGTGCTTGCTGTTGTAACCCGAGTTGACTGTATCCTGCTACGGGTTGGGTAACAGCCTGTTGAGGATATCCAGGCATGGATGCAACAGCAGGTTGTGGTTGACCGTATGCATCGTTAGTGGTTGCTGGAACGGATGCATAAGGGTAGGGTTGTTGAGCTGGCATAGTCTGACCATAAGACTGTGCCCCTGAAGCAGGAGCTTGGTAAGAAGGTTGACTAGCGGGATAGGACTGTGAGGGTACACTGTAAGGTTGAGGTGGATACTACTGTTGTTGATTGGGGTATCCTTGAGTGTCTTGGTAACTCGCTGGTTGAGAAGATCCGTGCGGCGCCCCGTATGGTTGTTGTTGTGGGGCGGCCTGGTTGTAGCCCTGTTGGGGTGGTGGCATTGTTTGCGATTGTGAGTAGGGAGGTTGCCATAGTTGTAAATGATGTGGGGATGAGGAGGGATGTTTGAAGAGCCAGATGGCATATGAGTAGGACGAGGAGATGATTTTGGTCTTCATGTGATGGGTTGAAACTTAAAGATGGACTATTTCCACGTGAAATTGCAAGGTCAACATTGGGCGTTAAGTTGGTAGGTGGAGCAATGAGTAGAGATGAGGGGTTTGTTAGAGCCTTGTTAAGGCGGTTTAATTAAAGCATCTTCTTCCACAGTTGAGGGACCCGTAGAGTGAGCTTCTCCAGCTTCGTTCTTGTGTGGGTGTTTCTAAGATGTATTTTGTTGTGAGGACTTGTCATCCGGAGCATTGGGAAAGTGCAACAACTTATTTTGATATTGGACTTTGTAGATTAGTCGAGGATATTATGGCTTGTGGGCCCTTTTTTTGGAGATCTTCAGTAGCGACTTGCATCTATGCCTATTCGATTTGGGGGTTTGGATTAGACTCTAGTATGAAGACGTCTTCATTTGCTTTTGTTGCCTCTAGGGCCCAGTCTTGGGTGCTTCAAAACCACATTTTGCGGGACAGTGGAGTAGTGAATATGGACTTTTAGTTTTATAGAGATTTGGACAATTTTCAGGCTTTTATTCCTAGTTTCGATCTTTCTATCATTACTGCCAAGAACACCGTCCCCCTAAAGCCCAACACGCTTTGACGAGTGTTGTTTTCGGTAAGACCGTGTATGAGATGGAAATTGCTTTTGATTTGCCTTTAGACAAAAACGGTTTTCAAGTGTCTACAATCAACACATAGCCAATAGTTCCTTCTTGCCATACCTATTGATGAATTTGGGCAATGTATGTCCCCGGTTGAGTGTCGCTCTGTACTTAAATATCGCGTTATGATTACTCTATACCCGGTTGATGAGACTTGTCCTATGCACAATTGTCAAAGAGTTTTGAATGTTTCTGGGAGTATGTGGTTCATTGTAAAGAGTTTCATGGCTTCAAATATAGGCATGATTTGGTCCGTGATGTTTTGTGTGATGTACGTGTTTAGGAGAGCGGGGGTCTCGGTTAAGAAGGAGACGTATGTGTCATTCTTTACCGACACACGTGAGGAAAGGTTCACGTTGATGCTAACGGATGTCTTGATGTTTGAATGAGTGGGTGGAAAACATGCTTGCATTGATTTGACTGAGTTCCCCACTGACTTGTTTGGATAGTGACCCTTTGTGGTGGGTAAGACGATTCTTAGTGCGGCTTCTACTAAGGTGGCCAAACACGAGAGAACATGTATTGAAAAAACAACATGTATTTCTTCCGTTTGCTTTCAACACTTTTGGTTTTGTTGCGTCCAGTGTTATTGAAATTCTCAAGAGGGTGCAATTGGTCTTGCATGACAACGTTATGTCGTTACGTCCTTTGACATTTGTTTTTGTTATGATAATTCAAATATGCTTTTTAACATATAAGAAAAATCATAAATAAAAAGAAAGGTCTTTGTAAAAACATTTGATCTACAATAAAATACAACTTTCTTCAATTCCAAAATATGTGTTTTTACGTTTATATTTTGATTATGTTTAAGTGTCATTTTTAAATATAATAGATCGGATCATCGAAATACTTAATAGGGTAAATTGTTTTTTTTTTTTAAAAAAAGGTTGTTTTTAGTATTTTTTTAATATTCATATTTAATTGCTAAAAAGACAATCCGATGCCCCGGAAGATAGATTATTACCATATATCAATAAAATTAATAACTATGAATAAAAAGTGGGATCACGCGAGGATAGAACATATGAGAAACTGTTTGAACAGCCAAAACATTATCAACAACATATTAACCCACCTGCTTCCAACGAGTGATATCAAAGATAGACTATACTGAGCCTCTAGTAAGGATGGTTGGTTCCGTACAAAGGATGATATCTCCTTCATGTATGATAAACACAATACCAGTATAGGACAACAAGACATCTCATGGATATGGAGTATAGACATAATGCCCAAAGTCCAAAACTTTACTTGGAAACTAGCAATGGACGGCCTTCCTACCAAGGAAAACCTTGAAAAACAAAAGGTACCTACACCGATGTCCTGCGTTCTTTGCCAACATCCATACGAGAGTGCAAAACATATTTTCTTCAGATGCCCGTATACCATGGACAACATAGCTAACAATGAAATAAGAAAATTCTTACAAAATATAGACATGACCAATATGAAGCTAAGGGATTTGATGTCCCTTGTTAGAACTAAACTTGCAGAATCCTCCGTCACCACTCTTCTTGTCACTTGGTGGAACGTTTGGTTCATGAGGAACAGGATCATCTTTAACAACGAAAAAATTAGGAACATCACACACACCGTTGAGTCACAACTAGAGGACTGAGATAAATTGAAGGAAAAAAAAGTAACTACAAAAGTTAATAAAAGGAAAACTAGGAACATTAAATGGTCCGCACCACTTCCAGGAATTGTTAAACTCAATTTCGATGGATCTAAACGCAATGATGACCAATGTAGATTTGGGTATATATTAAGAGATCATAATGCCTCAGTTATTGCACTGGACTACGGAAGGTGTGAGGAAGTTTCTATCCTACAAACTGAAGCACGCGCTAAAAATGGGCTTAATTAAAGCAAGACAACTTGGCCTAAGCAAAAATGATATTGAAGGAGATAACCTTACAATTATTAATTCCGTGAGAAAAATTTGGATGCCACCATGGAAACTGGATATTACCATTTCGGATATTTCTATTTTACTCTCAGGTTTTAATCAGGTTCATGTCAACCACATTTTCAGAGAGATTAATAGTGCAGCGGATAAGCTTGCAACTCTTGGCCATGAAGGTCATGCTGTGATTTCCCAGGAGCATGACAGGACGACGGCTTGCCTGATGGTCCAGACTCCGCTTGATGTTATCTTCCGAAAGAATGCCTTAGGATGGTCTACTACTAGATGTTGATTATTCCTAATCCCTTACCCGTTTTAGTAAAAAAAAAAAAAAAAAAAACTATGTAGTAAGTAGTCGAGCCTGCGAAGTATATTTATGAATCTAAGACATTTCTTGCGCATTTCTGCAATTTTCAGAGATTATAGATCTGAATTTTTGTAGTTCAAAAAGCACATAATAATTCAATAAAATTGCATTAAATAGCTGTTTTCGGTAGGAAGTGTAATCCCTTTCCTTCATTTCGGCCGTCACCCCTGTTTTGCTGGTTTACGTTTACGTCTCTACATTCTTTTGGATGCTTTATTTATTCCTTCCATGGCTACAAATTCAATGAACAGCAACAATCTTTCTACTTGTAGCTGTCAACGAAATTCAACGAGTTCTTCTCTACTTCTTCCGCCTCACTATTATTGTGCTAGTAGTTAGAAATCAAATCAAAATTTCACCTTCTCGATCTAATATTTGTTCGTCTGATTCTAAATTGTTTTGTGGGTTGGGGGGAGAAATGGGGAATCGATTGATGTGTATGGCGAAGAAGGATAATCGAAGCAAAGAGCATGGATCGAGGAGTAAGAGGTTTGGTAGATCTCAAAGGAAATTGCTTGTAGATGAAGAGGCGATTCATAGACAAGCCCTAGCTATGGCGCTTCAACATCATCAGTTGTCTCAGAGATTTGATGCTGGATCGATTTCGTCTCGTCGGATGAATAACGGAGGTGGTGCTGGTGGTGTTGGTACTACTTCTCGTCGTCGTCGGGCACTTTCTGATCCGTTTTCTAACGCTAAACAGGTAATGATTCTTTGAATTGAATTCGATTTTGTTTCGCTTTTTCACTTCATGATTAGTTTATGTGTACTTTTTTGTTGATTGGAAACTCAAAAAGTAGGGTCTGAACTCTCAAGTGAATTTAGCTTTGCCTTTTCTCCACTGGCCATCCTTTTAGGGTCTTTTTTGTTCTTTACTGTGTATTTTTGTCTGATGTTTCCTCGGGAGGATATATGAATTTTGAAATCTTGATTCCTTTGGTCCACCACTTGAATTGCCACATTCTTTTGTTGGAAGGAAGATTCACTCCAACTTTTCTGGTTAACTGTATTTAGTTCTGTTTGTTTGGATTCATGCTCCCGATTTGGTACTTGTCAATTTACTGTAATTCATACCACTGAATCTGGGGTTATAGATATGGGAAATCCAGGATGCATTATTGAACCGTGCATACTTAAGAAGGAAAGTTGGTTAGTCATGTGTTGCAACTTCTTTGCGGAGTTGAATGGCTGGAAATCACCAGTGGTGACTGATCTACTCAAATAACCTGACCCAGATATACAGATGAAACTCCGAGTGATGGGTAATTCTGGTGACTGGGTTACTTGGTGATACATTTCACCCAGAAACCTACCCATCACCTGATCCCACCTCACCCTTCCGTTTTCATCCCAAGAAGAACCTCCACTTTCAAAGTGAGAAACAGCCTGTCGGCGTTCTATCTGTCTCTAACAAATGAAGTAGGCAAAAGTACTTCTAGCTGTTTATGGAAACTTTTGAGAAAATTGGGTTGGTGAATTGAACATAGAAGGATAATTGAGAAGCACTTCGGCCTTGGTATTAGTGTTGGGTTTGTATACAGAAATTAATGATCATTTTGGACTAGGGTTATTCAAATGTTGATTTCGGAATACAAAGACAAGTTGTGGTTACTATAGTGTCATGTAAGGATGAGTACTTTTCTATTATCGCTGGCTGTAGGTACTTTGTCTTCAATCAAAGCTATTTGATGCCTACTGTAGAGACTATCAAGCTGTTTGGTCACCAATATTTTCCACTAAAAACCTGCTTGTTGCCTAGACCAATTTATACTGTTTTCTCACTTCCCCCAAACTACAAAACTTATTAGTGTGGTGAGTTTCTGGTAAATCAATCTACACAGAAAATAGCGACAAGGTTCAGTAATAATCAATTACATCGGTGGGATATGGGACCAATATGATGCTCTTTTTGTGCTACTGGATCAGTGAGAATTGTATCTGCTTGAGGAGATGCATCTTCATTTTCTTTGATGCTATCTGATACATCATCTAGATAGGCTTTATGCAGTGTGCTGATTAAGTTGAGCTCCTAAGTTGAGCGCTTCAAAAGTTTTCATTTTATTGATTCTGTTTGTACCACGTCTTGTTTTATAAACATTGTTGTTCCATAATTTTAAAATATCTGCGTTGCTTAGGCTGAAGAGTCGTGTTTGTTCATTCTTTGTATGTATGAAGTTAAGTTATTATATTGCTTTGCCATAATTGCATTTTAACTATATATTTACTTTAATGTGGTTGTACAGGGGGCAGAGTTCTTAGAAAGTCTTAAAGAAAGGAAATTTGTGCTAGTACACGGTGAAGGCTTTGGTGCATGGTGTTGGTATAAAAATATTGCTTTACTGGAAGAAGCAGGATTGGCTGCAGTTGCTTTAGATCTGTCCGGGTCTGGAATTGATTCAACAGAGACGAATTCAGTTGCTACGTTAGAAGAGTATGCAAAACCGTTAATTTCTTACATTAAAAACTTACCTGATGATGAAAAAGTAAGATGCCATGTTATGCTCTTTCTGTATATTAGCATTCTTTTCAATTTTATATTTTATCTCAAAGCCGGGTTCTTATTTGAATAGATCATATTGGTTGGCCATGGGTGTGGAGGCGCATGCGTATCTTATTGCATGGAGCACTTCCCGGAGAAAATCTCCAAAACAGTATTTATTTGCGGTACAATGGTTGCTACTGGACAGAGACCCTTTGACGTGTTCAAAGATGAGGTACAATTGACAAGATTTGTGTAAGCCATATTAGGCTGCCAAAACATGTATCTGAAATCTGTCCAACTCGATTCATGCTTACTAAATTCTCCCCTGCAGCTGGGATCTGCTGAAGACTTCATGCAGGGATCGAAGTTCTTGATTCATGGGAATGGCCCGGAGAACCCTGCTACTAGTTTCATGCTGGAGAAAGAGCAAATGAAAGCATTATATTTCAACCAGAGCACAACAAAGGTAAGAAAACTGTTTTTTCAAGATGCATCTAAGAAAAAACCAAATTGAAACCAAATTGTTGGCTGTAGGATATTGCATTGGCCATGGTGTTGATGAGACCGATCCCGTTAGGCCCTATAATGGAGAAGCTCTCCTTGACTACTGAGAAATACGGTTCCACTCGACGTTTCTACATTCAAACGTTAGACGACCGTGCGCTTTCACCGGATGTTCAAGAAAAGCTGGTAGGGGAAAACCCACCTGAGCAAGTGTTCAAGATAAAAGGAAGCGATCACTGCCCCTTCTTCTCCAAGCCACAGTCACTTCACAAAATATTTGTGGAGATTGCGCAAAAACCTTAATGTGGCATCTTCAAGCTCTGAGTACACATTTGGATTGGATCTTAATCTACTCTTTTACATATAAAATTGGTTTTAAGAAATCTTACAATGTGCCGTACGATTTACTAAGGCCGCAGTTTGTACAGTCAGAAGTGTTGAGTAATCAATAGCTGAAAAGCTCTTCGTTTTTTTGTTAATTGATGTTCAGGTTTCTCTTTATGAAGATAACTTGCAGACAAACCTTCTTCTTTACCTAAGTTAGCTATGGCCATTTCTGGACTGGTTTTACGTTATGGGTCCAGACCAGGGCCATGCAGTTCCATCCCGGACTGTAAACCCGACCCGGACCAGAACGTAAGCATAAGTACACCCGGTTTTGTGCAGTGGTCCGGTTTAATACTGGAAAATTTGACCAGATTTTTATTTATATATTTAATTTTGAACGGTGAACCCTGTTTACGGTCTACCCTAGTCTATTTTCTGGACCGGTCTGTATCAAAAGTGGGCTGTGCATACGGTCCGGACCGGTGGACAGTAAATCGATAACACCTAGACCGTTGATGGTCCGGTTTCGGGTTGGACCGGTTTGTACCTAAATTGTGCAATTTTGAATATTTCGGACCGGATCGGACCTGTTTGTACCTTAATTGTGCAATTTTGGTGAGGTTTTTCGGTGCAAAACCGGACCCGGTCCAGACTGTAATGGACCGGAACTGACCGGACCGGATATTCACAGTTTACGGTCCAACCCGGATTACGGTTTAATACGGTCTAAAACCGGACCTGAACCTTAACCCGAATTTTCAAAAAAATATGGACCTTAGACCGGATCGTAAATTCCGGTCCGGTTTTTTGGACCGGTACGATTTTGCAAGCCCTAGATTCAAAACCACTCACCACTTTAAACAAAAAATGAAAACCTAAAACAGATTCATATGACCCGGACCGTGCATATTGAATGGACCGTTACGGTTTGACCCGCAATCCGTTTTGTATACAAATTTGAGAGCCGTTACGGGCTGTATCAAAACCACTCACCACTTAGTTTTATTTATTTATTATATAATTAGTAATTTGATGGATTCATTTGTCTTCTGATTTTATATCTTAAAATTGCTTCGTCCTTGATAATTATCCCATGGGTTTCAGGACATGATCGAGATAGAACCGGGACAGAATCGGGATTGTTTGTGTCCACCACTAGGTTTTACACTTTTACGTTCAATGCAATTTGATCTATTTTCATAGATAGTCAAGTTAACGTCTCTATCCACCAAAAAAAACAAAAAAAAAAAAACTAAGTTTCCAAAATATTCAAATTTAAAAAGTTGTTCCTACATTAGATCAAGTCATTGGTAATATCATATGCAATAAAAAGCTTTGATCAATCGTTTGTTGCTTACCATTCTTCTTTCGTCTCCAGAATTCGACTTCATCTTCTTCCTCAGTAAGCAATCTTTCCATTGTTAACTCCTTTCGTTTTTAATAGGCTTCTGCATCTATACAATGAATTTGTAGTTTTGTTTCATTAAGTTTGTTGATTTTGTTATACACCAGACGTATACATATATACATTGCTGAGAAGAATGGGTGGAGATTTGAGTGAATGCTACGATCCTCCTCGTGTTGAATTTGCAGTGAGTATTCTATGCTGTTTTTACTTCACATACAGTACTGATGCATATATATATATATAGTGTCTTTTTTTTACTTTGACAGCAAAACTGTAAAATTGTTTTACAGGATCAAGAAATGCTTCAGCAACTGAGGAAAATCGACGATTATGATTCAGAAGGACTCACAAAACAAGAATTAACAGAAATGATGGAGCAAATTCAGATATCATACGATCAACAACTTAAGCAAGTGATGGAGACGGTAAAATATATATAATTTAAGTGGATGCAGATTGTACACAGATGATTTGTTTATATATTCTGCAGTAGTTGATCGATGATTATACGTTCAGGTTGAGTCGAAGCTGAAGGAGACGAGCAAGATGATGCAAGAACAATTGGAGGATGAAAGAGTTGATCGTTTAAATGCTGTGGAGATTGTTCGAGATGCTCAGAAACAATCAGAGGATGATATTCTGCAGCTGACCAAGAATGTTTTTTATTTAGTAATATTTGTTCTTGTTTGTTTGTTCATTTTCTGAATAGAAAGTAGGGTAAATAATCTCTTTAAGGAGGGTTGTTGAATGAATCTTTGATTACTTGAATATTTTCATTCCTAGATTGTTTGGTTAATCTTCTTTGGTTTCATTTGGTTATTTGACTTATCTCGATCATAGAAATTATGGATTCAGTAGTTGGACGATGGGTGAACGTACCACTTTCATCACCTTGTTTGTCCCGAAAAATCTTCAACCACAACTTTGCCACCGAACCTGTATTAGGGATGGGAGGATGGATCGAGTTTTTCTGATGACATACACTATTTTTGTAAAACTAACATTAAACCAAAATATAAATTAAAGTGTAAACTCGGAATCTAAAACTAAATAAATCATGTATTCTCTAAGTCTTAACATATTCGGAATTATAACATAAATTTGAAATAATTTACGTAGTTTGAGAACATATAAAAATAGGAATGTTAGTGGAAAAGACCCAGTACCACAATCTTGTTGCTTTATCCGACCATATTCCTTGACGTACACAACCAAGATTCTTGGGCTCTTCACACCTTCATGCAAATACGTCATGCGTAGTCATAGGCAATTTCCTATATTTTTTGAACGAAATCAACTTATTGCTACGGCTTTGCCATGCGTAGCCGGACTACGGATATGAATAACACGTGGTACGAATAGCAATCTCGAGCAAATACCTTCCCCGCTTCATCCCTCTTTTTAGCTCTCACACACTTTGTAATATCTACAAGACTTTTGTGATTCGTTTCTTTATTACTCAAGCGATTTTTTCCTTGGAAACATCGTATCCTTCTCTATGAGAAGTTGGTTTCTTTGCTTGATAAACCTTATGTTGTGTTAGAAAAAAAAGCTTAGAACGACCAATAAACAACTACGGACTTGCACCCGAGTCAATCAAAACCAATTCAGTCTAAAACTGGAACTAAATACCCATTTACATTTCTTTGCTGAAGACCACAAAAAGGATTAATCTAACCCTTTTAATTTAGGTATGTTCTCTTAAAGCCCATTTAGTGCCCGTTTGGTTGAAGTGGTGGAATGGAAACGGAATGCAATCGGTTAAGGGTAAGGAAAAGAAATGAAAATAAAGGTATTACTTTCGTGTGTTAAAATGCCTCTAACCAAACATAGTTTTTGATTGATTCGGAATCATTCCGTTACCGGGAATGATTCCTAGATCTTCCAAACGAGCCCTTAAAATGTTGCATTTCAATTTCATCCAACAATAAGAATTTACAAAATTTTCTTTAACTTGTCGTGGCGCGTTATGTTTTCAATATTTTGAAATAGAGCTTCTTATTCTAAATTATTGACTTGTCCATGCAAGTGTTTGGTGTTTTGAAGTTAACCGACTCGGTACAAGATGGCTTGTATGATTACAATAATATAAAAAATTTAATTAACAATAATTAAAATTATACTGTACTGCTGACTGGTTACTAAATAATTACGAAAGTTATATATAAATTCTAATAAAAATAAAAACATTCAATTATTATTGGACATTACGGATCAAATCATGACACGATGGGTGAGCACTGAGCAGATGTTCTGGAAGATTTTCTGCAACTGCAAGTTCGGCAAACGAAGGGACATGCACAGTAAATGTTAATGCTTTCCAATGCATACTTTTCACGCTTGCCCAAGCGTCTTCTTTTCAAGCTTTAATAACATAATCATCTCTCCAAATCCTTTGTGTTGTGTTTCTGAATTTTCTCCCACTGCAATTCCTTTCTTCTACCTTGTCTTCACGCTTACAGTGACCAACTGATTATTCTGCAGTTCTTCGTTGAGGTTTTTTTTTTCCCTTTTCCCCAACTCTTCTAGCGGTGACGTAGTCTTTTTCTTGTATATGCTACTCTTATGCTATGTTGCATGGAACAAAAACAACAAATAAAGAAATGGAAACCATATCAAAACAGGAGACAACATAGATGGTTTGCTAAATATTCATGAATTTAATCATTATCAAACATATGTCCTCTAGATTGCAGTTACCATGAAGTTGCATCAGGTGTTATTATGCTAAGTTTCCATTTTCTGTCCATTATATGGTCTGTTTTGTCTTTTTCTTTTATAAAATAGATAGAAACTGTGTATATTGAGTAAATGATTTTGTTATCTTTTGTTTCATATCTATAGGATTGTTGAGAATAATGGGTGGAGGTATGGATGGTTGGTACTTACCTTCTTTTGATAGCGGGTCTCGTACTCTAGTTCTTTTGGGTCGGACTGGAAACGGCAAAAGTGCAACAGGAAACAGTATCCTCGGCAAAACTGCATTTGAATCTAAAATGAGCCTTGGCGGTGTGTCAAGCAGTGCTGAAAGTCACTCTAGTACACTCACAAATGGAGAAGTTGTCAATGTCATTGACACTCCTGGTAATTTAGTTAGAAATTTTTGCAACAAATGCAAGTCATTGAATTTGTATTGACAGTTTAATTTGCAGGACTCTTTGATTTCCATCTTGGAGCTGAGATTATCAGAAAAGAGATTCTAAAATGTGCTACTATGGCCAAGGATGGAATTCATGCAGTGTTATTAGTGTTTTCTCTTAGAGGGAGATTTACTGAAGAAGAAGCTGCTGTTATTGATAGTTTGCAGGCATTTTTCGGTCCTAAGATAACTGACTATATGATTGTTGTCTTTACCGGTGGGGATTGTTTTGACAGTGAATGTCTGCAAGATTTTCTCCAACATCTTTGCCCCAAACCTCTCGAGGTTATTGTCATGTTCGTGTTTCGGATAAGTTTCTTGTTGCATGTGTTTATTCTATATATTCTTCTTGTTTGTGTAGAAAATTCTCAGAATTTGCAAAAACCGAATGGTTGTATTTGATAACAAGACCAAACACGAAAACAAGAAAGCCTCACAGCTTGAAGAGCTTCTTAGCCTCGTGGATCGAGTTATAGAGGAGAATGGCGGACAGCCTTATACTGACAAGATGTTGTCTGAAATTAGGGTGAGAGTATATTATATATCAATGTGGTTTTATAGTTTGGTTATAGTTAAAGTAACACAAATATGTTTTGATTTGCAGGAGAAGGAAATGAAAGATAAATAACAGATAGACGAGCTGACCGCTAATGGGCACTCGGAACAAGAACTCAAGGAGCTGATGGAGAAAATCCAGAGTTCAAATGACAAATTAGCCAAAAGAATGATGAGCATGGTATATATATATTGTTATGTTTTTTATAAATTTTTAGTGTTGGTATAAATGTTGAAATGAAAGTAATGATTATCTTATATTTGATGATTTTATATACATATATGTATGTATGTGCAGGTTGAGTCAAAGCTGAAGGAAACAAACGAGATGCTGCAGAAGGAACTGGATGCTGAAAAAGCTGCTCGTCGCAAAGCCGCGGAAACTGCCCGTGATATTCAGAAACAATCAGCTGATGAGATCAAGAAACTTAAAGAATCCTTAGCAATTGTTACTGTACGAGCAGATAATGAGCTGCAGAACTTGAGAAAGAGTTTGGCCGATGCTATGAAGAACAAATGTGTTATTCTGTGATGTATCATCACTCTTGTTGAACAAATGTGTTATCCTGTCATTTTGTTGCTGTTCTTGACAGTTAACTTTTGATTTCTATAATATATTTCCTATTTCCTGAAGAATAACAAATCTAACGTAAATAACTTTTTATTTATTATATATAAGTTAAAAATCGAATTTGTGATAATACCAATAACAAACAGCAGAGATCCTCTAAGATATGGAAGATCATATCTCAACAAAATTATATATAAGTTCATATTTCTCTTCATTTCTCTCTCAGCTGCTTTAGGGTTTACTCTTTTCGATCATTTGTTTAATGCAGTCGTTTGCTACAATGGGTGGAGATTCTGCTGAGTTTTGCGATCCATGTATTAAGTTTAGGGTAATTTTTCTCGCTTATTTTCACTTTATAATAACTATTTTGTTATTTGAATAAATCTGACTTGTATTTATTTGCAGAAAATTGCAGTACTCAAGAAAGACGAGGCAAATGCATGCATAAAACGGGAAATTACGGAAATTACAGAGAAAATTAAGAAATCGTATGAAGATGAACTTGAGAAAATGAAGGAGTCATATGATGAAAAGTTTGAGCTAATTATGAATATGGTATGATTGTATCTTTTTCTTCAAGCCCAAGTAATGCATGTGACTGATTTTAGTATTTTGATCCTAAATCTAAATGCAGGTTGAGCGTAATCAAATTAAGATTAAGGTATGATTATATATATATATATATTTGTGTTTAAGCCCATGTATGTGTAATGTATGTGATTAATTTTGGTGTTTTGGCCTGAAAATCTAAATGCAGGATGAGCGTATGCAAGAGAGGAACAAGACATTTGAAGAGCAGTGTGCTGAGGTCAAGAAAGATGTTGGGAGGATGTATGCATCTTGGTTAATAGTTTTCTTTTTTGGAGTATTTTTATTTGTGCAGTTCCATTTTATGATAAGATTTGACAATGAGGGCTCAAAACTGAAATGAAAATCAGATTAGGTTTTATCGGTGTTCGGTAAGAGTAAATTTGTGGGTAGATTTTAGATCGATTTTCATGATTTTTGTAGTTTATTCATTATGAAGTTTAGAAATGATCGAATTTTGATCATTTCATTCCAATAATTTCTAATTTTTATTTTATTTTCGCTATTGTATGGTTACCCAACGAGCCAACCCATTCTTTATTCAACTTAATAAGGAGGATAAAAATGAATCGAATGGCGAGGAGAAAAGAAGAAATCAAATTTAATTTTTTTTAAAAAAATTAAAAGTCGTTTTTTCTTCAATAAAACGAAATGGTTAAAACAAATAATTCCGGATGCCAAGGTGTAACATACACATTAGTGTACAAAACATCCCAAACCCACACGCATCCTAGTGTAAGCCCTCGGTTGATCACCCATCTGTATCTCTGGATCACTCTGCAATCCTCCTATCCGTTAGCTAACAAATCATGAGTAAGAACAAAAGCAATAGCACATACAAACACATCATCACATCACAATATGCAATGTTATAACATTACTAATTCAACTTATTTTGTGATACGAGAAGCACCCAGAACCTCCCCTTGGTGGACTGGTCGTAAAGAACCTCCACACTCTCGACGAGAGGCAAGTTGTCACGACCCGTTACAATACACTTAGGCCATTTAACGTGTATATATGGTCGTCCTAGTTTGGTTTAGGTTATCAATGCAACATACATATGCACACACCACTATCACAATCACTCAAACTCATGAACGCTCGCTAAGTAAGCCCGAAGGAATTACTTGTCACAAGTAAACCTCAATCAAGTGGTCACAGTTTTTCCTCGAGGAAACGATCAGTGCTGCATCAGCAAGACACACACAATATCAAACACTACCAATACTAGAAGATTCCACCTCCTACACCCCAAGATCATCCCAGATCATAACCCATAACTAAACCTCGACAAGTCATCACAACTCACAAATGCCTAAGGCATTACCTCAACATATAACATCAACACTCTCATCATAACCATACTAACAAAACCTCATTCTTAAGCTAAAGTCATAAGGAAAGGAAGAAAACATACCACACTAGGTATGTCCTGGACAAGACGCACATGCGGGCACAACAAAGCGCAAGAGCGGGAACACGCCGCAGAGGCGGTGACTATCAACCGCAAGGACGGTGACACTCCTCAGTCACGGGGGAAGCATTGACGAGGCACGGGGACGGCTACACAACATAGGGGCGATTCTCTACTTCTCTTCAATCTCTCGCTCGATCTCTTTCTGTTCAAAGGTGCCAAAGGCCACCAACAACATATACATACACATCTATTCATCATCAATGTCCTGGAAACGTGCACAAGATTACTCTTGTGGGATTTTCATCCAAGAAAAGGATGAAGAAGGAAAGAAGAAAGGAAAGAGAAGAGGAATTCACCACTGCAGAATCCAAAGCAAACACACACAAGCTGGTCTCTCGATCCTCAACAACCAACAACAACATCAACATCATCATCTCAAGCATCAACACACACAACCAAACTTCACTCTTGAGAAAGTTACGGAAATTTGTGGGTAGATTTTAGACTGATTTTCATGACTTTTGTAGTTTATTCATTATGAAGTTTAGAAATAATTTGATCATTTCATTCCAATAATTTCTAATTTTCATTTCATTTTCGCTACTGTATGGTTACCCAACGAGCCAACCCATCCTTTATTCAACTTAATAAGGAGGATAACAATGAATCGAAGAATAAGTTATGGTTATCCAACATGCCAAAATGTTGGGTTTTGTTTGCTTGATACAAGTGACACGCGATGTCGTTTTAGAACAATATTGTGAACTAGTTAGGTTCCTATACCTAAGGTCCGAAATGCTCGGTTTTATTTGCTTGATTGGTACGAAGTAAAATAATTACTAAAATCGAATGGCGAGGAGAAAAGAAGAAACCAAATTTAATTATTTTTTTTTTTAAAAAAAAACAAAAAGTCGTTTTTTATTCAATAAACCGAAATGGTTAAAACAAATAATTCCGGATGTCAAGGTGTAACACCCCGAATCCCCAGGACTCGCTGCGCTACAGGCTAGGATCTCACAAGGATCCTGACCCTAGCCTGACAACAAGATTTATTTTGTGTACAAGGAGCACCTAGAACCTCGCCTTTGTCCCCTTGGTGGATTGGTTGCATAGAACCTCCACACTCTCGATGAGCTACATGCCACCTTATAATACACTTGGGCCTTTTAATGTATATATATGGTCGTCCTAGTCTGGTTTAAGTTATCAATGCAATATATATATGAACACACACCATTATCACAATCACCAAACTTATGAACGCTCGCTAAGTAAGCCCGAAGCGCTTACCTGTCACAGGTAAACCTCAATCTCGTGGTCACAATTTACCCACAAGGAAACGATCATTGCCTGCATCTGCAAGACACACACAATATCAAACACTACCAAGGCTAGGAGATTCCACCTCCTACATCCCAAAATCATCCCAAATCATAACCCATAACTAAACCTTGATAACTCATCACAACTCAAAATGCCTAAGGCATTATCTCAACAAATAACATCAACACTCCCATAATAACCATACTAACATAACCTCACTCTTAAGCTAAAGCCATAAGGAAAGGAAGGACACATACCACACTTGGCATGTCTTGAACAAGACGCACCTGCGGACGCAACAAAGCGCAGGAGTTGTGACACGCCGCAGAGGTGGTGGCTCTCAGCCGTAGGGGCGGTGACACTCCTCATTCGCGGGGGCGACACTGGGTGGCTATACAACATAGGGGCAATTCTCTGCTTCTCATCAATCTCTCGCTCAATCTCTTTCTCTTCAAAGGTGCCAAAGGCTAGCAACAACATATACATACACATATATTCATCATCAATATCCAGGAAACGTGCACAAGATTACTCTTATGGGATTTTCATCCAAGGAAAGGATGAAGAAAGAAAGAAGAAAGAAAAGAGAAGTGGAACTCACCACTGCAGAATCCAAAGCGAACACACACAAGCTGACTTCTTAATCCTCAATAACTTGCAACAACATCAATATCATCATCACAACCATCAACACACAACCAAACTTCACTCTTGAATCAATTAAGATCAAAGGAGATTCACAAGAAGAAACCAAGAGAAGAAGAAGGAGAAAAGAGGAAGAACGTGGGAGAGGAGAAGAAGTCTGAGAGAGCAAAAGGAAACCCTCGTCAGAAGAAGGAAATATATACTTAAAGAGGAAGGAAAGGAAAAAGAAAGACGGTCAAAGAAGGCGGCACCCGACGGCGAAACCGCGGGGCTGGTCACTAGAGCTGCGGGGGTGGCGCCGCACCTACGGCCAAGGCAAAGGCGTAGGGGCGGGATCCCTAAAAAGTTAAGGATATTACACAAGGTTCCTGCATGGAAATTGTTAGTAGTCCAAAAAGCAAAAATGTTTCCGGCAATAATATCTCCGAAATTATGAATCTGCAAAGCTCAAATAAATGTTAGTTTGCTAGATTCGAGTCCTGTAATGGCCTTGGCTCGAGACGTGCGCATGTGGCCTTTGGATAACCACATTTTTGTTCCTTTTTTCAATTTTATGTGTTTCACACACGTAAATTCAAACATTATTATCTCATAATTTTAATACATAATATATCACGATTCAGTGCTCACGGAGACGAAAACGGGTTGTTTTTTTTTTCCGGGGTTGACGATGGTCGGAGTTCACCGGAAACATTTCCGGAAAAAAAAAACCCAACACACTACCTATTTAATTAAAATATAATTTGACAATTGATTTCTTTTGGTGCAGTTGAAACTATATTTTCTATTTCCAAAAGAATAAGAAATCTAACGTAATTAAATAAGTATATTTAGAAGCCAAACAAATCTAACGTAAATAACTCTATTTTTTTATAAGTTAAAAGAGAATTTGTGTGATAATACCAGTAACAGGAGAGATCCTCTGAGATATGGAAGATCATATCTCTACCAAATTATATATAAGTTCATATTTCTCTTTACTTCTCTTTCAGCTGCTTTAGGTTTTCCTCTATTCTCTTCTTTACTTTGATTCTTGATCGACTACAACAGACAGTTTCGATCCAATTATTCATGATTTTATGTTAATTGACTTGTTTCCTGCAGTCTTTCTTACAATGAACGGAGGTTCTGATGAGTTTTCCGATCCATTTCTGAAGTTTAGGGTAACTGTTCTCGATTTATAATAACTGTTTTGTTGATTGAATAAATTTAACTTGTATTTATTTGCAGAAAACTGCAGTACGCAAGAAAGACGAGGCGAATGCTAGCAAAGAACTGATAATTCAACAGCTTACGGAGCAAATTAAGAAATCATATGATGATCAACTTGAGCAAATTCAGAAGGCATATGATGAACAGATTGAGAAAATTATAAATATGGTAAATATGATTGTATCTTTTTCTTCAGAAGGCTCATGTAAGTACGTGTGATGCATGTCGCTGATTTTAGTTTACTAAACCTAAATCTAAATGCAGGTTGAGCTTAAACAAAACGAGAGTGACAAGATCTACGAAAAGAATTGGGCTGGGTTCAAGGGTGATGCTTTTGTTGTCGACTTGTGTTTGTCTGCGTCTTTGTTCTTATCTGTATTTTTAATTTTTGTTATCGTTTATAAATTTATATTTTAAAATAAGATATCAAATTTGAAATTAAACTCAGATTAGTTGTTTGTCTATATCATTAATTATTCTTGTATGTATTTTTTTTATTTCTACGTATTGTCAAGGCAATCGCTCGGATGTTCCCTTAACCCAACCTAGGAACGGACCGGACGGAACCGCAACATGGACAATGTCCGCATCTCGTGGCAAGGCTCTGGCCCAATTGAGAGTCATAGCGGCTATGTGCGCTAGAAGTTTTTGATTGATTTGGTTCTTGCGTTTGTAATTTATTAATAGGGGGTTCTTCGGTTCTTCTCGAGCAAAGCTCTGCCTAAAAGTTGACCGGGCAAAATGCACCTGCAAAAACATCCTTCCACATAATATACCCAAATAAGGGAGAGCTAAAAAATTCCATCCGTGAATCCGAATATCCGATCCGAAAAATATCCAAATCCGGAAAATATCTGGATCCGAAAAATATCCGCTAGTTGGTGATCTGAGTCTGATCCGATCCGAGGGTATTTTTTTGTAATCATCGGATACGGATCGAGGTTTTGAAAAAAAAAAAAGTCCGATCTGATATATCCGTACTAGTCTAGTAATAAATTTTCAAAATCGATATCCGGATCGGGTATACGATCCGAAAAATATTTGAATCCAAAAATATCCGCTAGTTGGTGATCTGAGTCCGATCCGAGGGTATTTTTTTTGTGATCATCGGATCGGATACGGATCGAGGTTTTGAAAAAAAAAGTCCGATCACATATATCCGTACTAGTCTAGTACTAAATTTTCAAATTCGATATCCGGATCGGATATCCGATCCAAATAGAATTGTCGGATGCCTGGGTACTTTCGGCTCGGATTCGAAGCGGATTTTTATATAATCTTCTGATCGGATATCCGAAAAAGCTCACCCCTAGATATCAAAAATAGATGAGGAAAGGAGGTTACTTCATGTTGGAAAAACCGCGCGTTTTCAACTCTTACCGAGTATATATAAGCTGGTATTTATCACGCACTCATATTAGCTAACTTACTTTGTGTATAAGCCTTACCTATCGGACCTTTTATATATATATATATATATATATATATATATGTATTTTTCCGTTTGGTACCCTTGAGTTTTTGACTTTTCCGAATGGTGCCCAAAGTTTTTCACGTTTCCGCTTCGTACCCCTGAGGTTTCGGTTTTTCCGTTTGGTACCCTTATTTCTTTTTTTTTTGTCTAAAATAACATTTTTTTATATTAAAATTAATTTTTAAAAAGGAAAAAAAAATATAATAACAGTTTTATATTATAAATTTCAAAGATATGTATATTATAAAAACAACTCTAATCAACTATTAATAAATTATGATATTTCTTAAATTATATATTATTTTTACCTATTATATTATGATTTTTAATATATTTATTACTATTTGATACTTTATCATATTTTGCATTAAAACATGAGAAATTTATTATGTTATATATAAAATATAAAAAATTTAATTTATATTTATATCATATTTTAATCAAAGTTTTAAAATTAAACATAATTTATTACTATATGATATTTCATTATTGCTATACTCCGTGGATTTATTTTATATCATTACTAAATATATAAGGTAGAATATTCAAAACGGACATTCGATTTTTCAAAAAAAAAACATAAATATCCTATGTTTTAGAAGGTTTTTTCCCCAAAATATAAGCACTCTTACATAGAATCAAAATTTTCTTTTATATAATAGGGATATGAACCATCCAATATTATATAATAAACCAACAAAAAAAATCAACGGAACAACGAAATATCATATAAATATAAATTATGTTTAATTTAAAATTTGATTAAAATATCATATAAATATAAATTAAATTTCTTATATTTTATATAAAACATAATAAATTTATGATATTTTGATGCAAAATATGATAAAGAATCAAATAGTAATAAATATATAATAACAGTTTTATATTAGAGTTATTTATTTAAAATATAGTTATCTTCGAAATTCATAATATAAAACTGTTATTTATATTTTTTTCTTTTTTAAAAAAAAATATTTTTATTAAAAAAAATCTTTGTTTAGACAAAAAGTAAAAAATAAGGGTACCAAACGGAAAAACCAAAACCTCAGGGGTACCAAGCGAAAACGTAAAAAACTTTGGACACCATTAGGAAAAGCCAAAAACTCAAGGGTACCCAACAGAAAAATCCTATATATATATATATATATATATATATATATATATATATATATAGGGTCCGGTTCCGGTGAGAAGGACCCTTGCAGATAGAAATGAGGAGAACCGGGGTGGTGACACGTAGCATGTCACGTCACCGTTTTTTTTTACCAGATTTTCTTTTTGTAAATAAAAATCAGTGTTCATATTTTTATAAGTATGTGTTCATTTTTAAAAGAGTCATTGTTCATATTTTATCAATAAATGTTCATTTTTTCTCAACACTAACTGTTTATTTTTTAACATTAATTGTACATTTTTGTATTTTTTTAAAAATATTTTTTTTGGATTTTTTTTTTGAAAATTATACTATTCTTTAAAATCGTGTTAATAAAATATGATTTTCATTTTTTTACAAGTATGTATTCATTTTTTTCTTACAATTATGGTGTTTATAATATGATGTTCATTTTTTTTGAAAATTATACTTTTCTTTCAAATCGTGTTTATAATATTCAGAGATCGATTACATAAAAAATTGTGAAATCAAAGAGAATACAAGAAGATTCAGGTTTTGTTTTTTCGAATTTCTACTCTCACTGTTTAGATTTCCATTCTTAAGGTTTAAGTTTCATTGTGATTGATGTTTGTGTTCGAAATCAAATTTGTTTGAATCATTTTTGTGTTTGATAAGTTTGATTGAGAAAAATAATGTATATACATATGTTGAGTTGGTCTAATTAAGCACGTCCATGGGTCACGGGTCACCCGTGACCCGGCGAGAACCCGGCGGGTCCGGGTAAGGGTCGTAAGATCCTTACCCGTGAACGCCGGGTCAACCCGTAACGGGCACAAAAATTCAAAAAAAAAAACAATATAATTTAATAAATCTAACCCAAAAATAATTCTATAAATACCCCAAACTCAATTCATTTCATCTCATAACAATTCTCATCATTCAATCATCTATTCACTCACTCAATCTCTCCATAATTTCCAACTCTTACATTCAATTACTCTCCTAATCTCATATTCTCATTCTCTTATTTTTCATTTTACTACTCTTACTTACTACTACATTCTATTATTAAAAAAAATGTCTAGTCGAGGAAGACGTTCCGTTAGCGGTGTCGGTCCTTCATCCGGCGAAGGTTTTACTTGAGGACGGCATTTCGTTAGCGGTCCTCTAACCGGTTCGGATTTAAGGCGAGACTTATTAAGTGGAGATCACGAGATCTTCGAGGAGGAGGATATCACGAAATCACCTACTTTCCCCAACACCCAAGGATCCGAGACCGGATTCACGGAGGAGCCGGAGGAGGAGCCGCCGTTGAACAACAATCAACTAATGGTGGCGGTCTTCCGATTTTGGTTTACAAAAGGTGCTCCCGATGCCAACGGAGTTTACTATGCCAAATGTAATTTTTGTGCGGCACAATACAAGCGCAATGTAACACCCCGAATTCTTAGAACTCGGGACATTACTGGTTAGGACCTCACAATGGGTCCCGACCTCAGTTTGACAACAATATTACTAGGATCTTGCAACAAGACACAAATAAGAAAAACCGAAATTCATAAAAAGTATTTGTAAAAGGATGAATGCAACAAAGTCTAACAGCCTAACGTACTTAAACAACGGAAAAGACTAACTGTCTTAACAAAAAGGAAAGACAACAAAGCAACGACCCAAAACCCCCACTCTAAAGAGTACGGAGACCCGGCTGACCACTACTTCCGGATCACTCAGTTCTGTTCTAACCTGTTGTAAAACTAAAACCACAACAAAACAACCATTAGCTAGTTATCTAAACATTAGAAGAATAACAATAGCACACACACACATAAAATAATAAACACTCATCATGCTTTCAAACAATTCATTTATTATCTTCTTTTAAGTCATTCACTCTAATGATACTTATTTTGTGACACGAGGGATTCCCAAACCTCGCCTCCACCCCCGTGTACCCATCAGGAGTGGATCCGATGCATCTCACCGTGTACCTGTATGGTCTGAGTATAGAGAACCTCCCAGTCTCCTGGCAGAGTTGGGTAGTGATGTCACGGCCCGTTATACATACACTTGGGCCTTAACACATAATAACAACGGTCGTCCTAACAAGTTATTATAAACACACATCGCACACACCACCATTATCATTCAACTAACATCCAGAAACCGGCTAAGTAAGTCGCATGGACTTACCTGAGTCAAATCACACTCTAACAAGTCCCAAATCGGTCCGTACTCGTGGTAACTCAAAACGCCTGTCAAATAAGGCATGTGGATCAAAATCACATCCAGATGTCCAACCTCATGCGAAGGAATTACGGAACAAGCTCTCTTACGGTAAAATACCATTTTACCCTTAGTGCCGAAAATTCTCAAAGTCTAACATTAAAATCCAATATTTTCTTTTAGAACTAAATTCAAGGATCTGTTCTCAAGGGTAGTTTACTAGAGATTCAAAGGTTAATAAAGTTCTAGAATTTCAAAGGGTTGCTAAGGTCTGACCTTTATACTTAAGCTACTAGGATCCTACTTTGACGTAATCCCAGGTAAGAACTAGTTCTAAAGATTTTATGAGAAAGACTTAACGATCCTCGAACTTAAACTCTTTATCGTCTTAATTACCAAGAGAAAAAGACGACCGGTTGGGTAGTCTACGCTAACGTGCCATGTCGTAGAACATTGAAATATGTAACACGATTCACTTAAACGTAACCACATGTATAACCTTAGGATTAGAGACCGTAACTTACTGAGTCTAGCTAAAACAAAACACACTACCCACGAGTCTGTAGTACTTCCAGTGCGTATATTAACTCAATGAATTATCAGCCGTTTCTTAAACAAGATTGCAAAACAAAAAGGTGGCACCACTCATGATCTTACCTCTTCGACTACAGTGCGGCGGTTGTCCACTATACTACCCTATCCCTCTCACAGCCTTCTCATTTCTACCTAACAGGTCGGCAACCCAAACCAAACGCTACGATACACAGCAACCGGAAGGGAAAGGAGAGAGACTCACCGAAGCTATGGTTGGCGACAACTCCGATTGTATCCCGCATCAGGTTAAGTGGAGGCTAGATTCCGTACTGGACTGCCTTGGTAATGTTGATCCTTGTCTGCCGGCTGTGGTCTAACTTGTGGCGGTTCCGACTCAACCACGTTACTTCACGCTCGAGGAAAGACACAAAGAAAGACCCGGTGTTGGCTTCCTTCCGAGTGATTGCAGGACCAACTAGGATCTGTCACTGCTGGTGGAGGCGTCGTCTGCAATAGGCTGAAGCTGGTCCGGTGGCTCGTACGTTGGCTCGACCGCACTCCCCACAGTACACCACTCCTCCTGGCTAGTGATTGCAGGACCGAAAAGCGGCTCGAGTTGCAGTTAACACGGAAAGACAGAAGGGGAAGAGGAAGGGCAGGAGGGTACGGTCTTGGACTAACCTGGTGGTCGACGGAGAAGGTCGCAGGGCTTCGGTGGCTTCTAGTGTCGCTGCGAGGCCTCCAGGCGGTTGCAACTCGTCCAGATCAGATGCGGAGTAGGAGGGCTTCGGCGACTCGTACCTTGGAGATGCAGTCCGGGTTGGTTGCTGGGTGCAGAGGCCGTGTGTGATCTCCCTGGGTTCTCGGTGGAGGCGGAGCGGCGTACTTGCTAGTCTCCGGTGCGGCGTGAGGGCGGTGATCCAAGAGTGCCGAAAGAAAGCAGCCGGTTGTGCAGACAGTAGTGGACAAGCTTTGCGTGTGAGGTTAATTAGGTTAGATCATCTCATTAGGTTAAAACAAAGGGTTAGGGATGATTAAGGGAATGGGCCAGCAGGAGACACACTGGGCCGAAAGGGAATGGGCCGGTCTGCTCATTAACTAAAGTGGAAAGATAACTAGATCGGTATTCGTTCGGGACCGCTCTTCGGTCTTATTTTCAAAGTACGGAATTATATAAGTTATCATTTTATGTGAATTAAGGTCACATAAAATGGTAGAATTTAATATCGTCACATAAAATGGTAGAATTTAATATCGTTTTTATTTTTATTTTTTTTATATATTTAACGGAATAAAAGTTGGCGGATCGGAATCCGGGTGAATTCGGTATTAAACAGAGTTTAAATTTTTTTTTTTTTTTTTTTTTTTTTGGGTATTACACGCAAAAAGGGAGAAGGCTACGGGAACTACAAGAGGCATATCCGGAACAAGCATCCCGAAAAAATGGGATTAGCACGAGGGCAAACACAACTTACCGGGTACGCATCTACTTCTAACCAACATGCTTCTCTATTTACATATGATCATTCTTCTTCTATGGATGCATTTTCGAAAATGTTGGCCGTAGATTCTTTAGCATTTAGTTTTGCACAAAATGTTGGTTTTAATGATTGGATGCAAAATCATGCTCAACCCGCATATAAACCGATTTCTCGCCAAACCGCTAAAAGAAAAATGATGCATAAATATAAAATTCGTAAAGAAGAATTGATTAAATATTTTATGGACAACGGTGATATTCAAGTTTCTATTTGTAGTGATATTTGGACCTACGGTTTTCAAAAAAATTCATGGGTATTACTTGTCATTTTGTTGATAAATTTTGGATTTTAAACAAAAGAGTTTTTAGCATTACGAGTTTTCAACGAACAACACACCGCCCAAAACATTGCCCGTTTGATTGCAAATATTTTGGAAGAATATAGATTAGTTTCACGAGTTTTTTCAATCGGTTTTGACAACGTCTCCGCTAACACGGCTTCCATTAGAGATTTAACAAACTATTGTAAGCCGACGATTGGAGGTAAATGTTTTCACATTAGGTGTGCCGCTCATATTTTAAACTTGTGTGTTCAAGACGGTTTAGCATACGTTGGACATTTAGTACAACCTATTCGAAATATTCTTAATGAACTTTGGTCTAAAAAAAGTGTACGTACTAAATGGTATGCATATTGTAAACAAAATGGCGTTTATCCTAAAAAATTTCCAAAAGATGTTTGTACAAGATGGAACTCTACTTACAAAATGATTTACGAATCATATGAATATCGAGAAATTTTAAGTGGTTTTGTCGCACAACATATTGACGGTAATTTTATTTTCGGTGAATCTTGGATTTTAGCAAAAGATGTAATGGAGGTTTTTAAATATTTTTATGATGCTACTAACACTTTTAGTTATGTTTATACACCAACTTCAAACATATTTTGTTATGTAGCAATTAATATTGCATTTGCAATTCAACAAGGTCTTTTAATTGAAAATATTTTACAAGCTATACTTTCAATGCGAACTAAATGGTTAGATTATTATACAACCATTCCCGATGTTTTTCTTGTTGCATTTGTGTTAGACCCTAGACTTAAAATGGATGGTTTAAAACAATTTTTAGAAAGTTATTATGAATATTTAGGTTTAGAACAACATCCCGATTGTCATGTTTCTACCATAATTGCTAAAGTTAGAAAATTATTTGATGATTTATTGGTTCAATATCGTGTTTCCGATCGAGGTCAATCTTCTCAACCCCCTCCTCGTCCTTCATCTTCAAGTTCATCTAAATTTAAATCAATTGCTAGATATTTGTTTGGCCCGAAAAGGGCAAAAACCACGTCGAGTTCCAACTCGGAACTCGACGAATATCTAACCATTTCTTTTGAGTTTGCCAATGATGAAGAAGAATAAGATTTCAACATATTAGAATGGTGGAGCCGACCGGAGAGAATGAGGTTCCCTACCCTCTCAAGGATCGCGGCACAAATTCTCGCCGTTTCCGCTTCAACGTTAGCGGTTGAGCAAACCTTTAGCCGGAGTGGAAAGGTGCTCGATCTGATGAGATCAAACATGTTGTCCGAGACGTTGGAGGCACAAGTCCTCCTAGCCGATTGGAGGAAAGCGGAAATGCGAACACAAAAAAACAACCTCTCGGCGGAGGAAGGCGACGAAGATGACGACGAGCGACAACAAACGCCATCAGATGTATCGGCGGGAGAGTCCGACTAAGGTAAGGGCCAATCGGGGATATAAACAAAGGTAAGAGAACTACGTGGGCTTTGATTCCTCCTCCCCGTGAGGATACGTAGGCAACCGGGATTCCGGTTCAAGCCCAATTCTTCGCTCTTTTTTTTTTATGGGAGAATTTGACATACTAGGCTTTTTGAGTTTTTATTTAAGAAAGTGTACCCCAAATTTTTTACCACTTTTATTTAATAGTAGGTAAAAATTATTAACCCTTCTATTTAAAAAGAAAGGAATAAATGATGTTTGTTATTTGTTATATAAGTATAAATTTTAATTTTTAATTACTGAATTTGTTTTCTTTTATTATTTTTCTTGCCTTTTTTTTAATTTTTATTTTTTTTAATTTTCAGGACTGAATTTCTCATACCGGAATTTCTCATGCCAGAAATTTCATACCAGAAATTTCATACCAGAAATTTCATACCAGAAATTTCTTACCAGAAATTTCATACCAGAAATTATCATACGAAAAGTTCTTACCAAAAATTTCATACCAGAAATTATTATACGAAAATTTCATACCAGAATTTTGTCATACCAGAATTTTTTCATACCAAAATTTTTTCATATACCAGAATTACTTGAATTTTCTCACATACTATAATTTTTTCACATACCAGAAATTTTCTTACCATATTTTTTTTGATCATTTTTTATTTTTTATAATTTCTGGTATGAGTTTTTCCTACCAGAAAACTCATACCAGAAATTCGTAAAAAAAATCATACCAGAAAAATTGCATACAAGAAAAATCGCATACCAGAAAAATCACATACTAAAAAAATGACATACCAGAAAAATGACATACCAAAAACATGGCATACCAGAAACATGACATACCAGAAAAATAATTTTTTCTGGTATATAGTAGAACAATTTAACAACATTCACATGCTCGTGAGGAGTCATTCCTTGTTTATTATTATTGAAGTTCAAAGAAGAAAAAAAAACTTGGATACCCACATAGCAAGTTGTAGCAACTAGTAACAAGCAAAAATAATCTGTTCCCAAGCCTGAACAGCAATAACAAGCAAAAAATTGGATTCAAGATCAAAATCACTACAACTAAGCATAATATCATCGAGGATTAAGAGATGTACCGATTGTAGATGCAACGAGGGCCTGGTTTGCAGCATTATGAGCAACAACAAGCACAAAATTGCTGTCATGAGCTAAGATCCTATTCCAACAGTTAGCACGCACCACAACAACTACACAACCACCATCTGGTCCGATCGGCAACAACATAAAGAAACTAAGCATCAAACGAATCAAATAACCAGAGAATCAAAATCAAAATTAAGACTGAATGAGTTCACTCATCTTTTTCACACTGACCTCGTCGAAGAAGAGAGCGTAGCCATTGTCAACGGATGGAAGCAGACTGAGATAAGAAAGGGAGAGAAGTCCTGAGGTCGGATATGGTGATGGGAAGAACCCCTTGCCAAAGTCAACGCGGCTTTGAGCAGGACCTTTAAAGAGCGCTTCTACTTGGCCAGATCAGAGCTCCCAACTCCAGCTTCAATGGCAGAAATGGAAGGATCGAAGAGCGAAGAGGGAAGGAGTGGCGAAAGAGAAGATCGGAAGAGCGAACGAGGGGTTAGTGGAGTTAGGGTTTGAGTTTGACGGTAAAAAGGAGAATGGGGTACACTTACTTAATTGTAAATTGTAATTGGCCTAGTTAGTATAACATAATTAAAAAAAGCCTAGTTACCTAATTGACCCTTTATTTTATTTTATTTTATTTTTATTTTTTAAGTTTAAGACTTAAACTTAAAAAAAACAAAATAAACTAATAAAAAAAAATGAGTTAAACTTAAAAAAATTGGACTTAAACTTTAAGTCCATTTTTTTTAAGATTAAGTCCTCTTTTTATTAGTTTATTTTGTTCTTTTTTAAGTTTAAGTCCAATTTTTTTATTAGTTTATTTTCTTCTTTTTTTTAAGTTTAAGTCAAATTTTTCTCTTCTATTTATTTTCTTATTTTTTTAAGTTTATGTCCTTTATTTTTTTAATGGTGAGGTGGCCGACCCGTCGACCCACCGGGTCTGACCCGTGACCCGGCGGGTCGGCCACATATATGGGTCCGGGTTCGGGTCACCCTCCCCGGACCCCTGACCCGGCGGGTCGGACCCGTCGACCCGTCGGGTCCGACCCGTGGACATGCTTAGGTCTAATAGCTCCAATTGAATAATCTATATGCTTCTTTTAGTGTGCACACAAACTGTTCGGCAAAATGCCTTATAAAAAAATAGTTTATTATATTTACAGGAACAATGACATAAAAAGTATGAACACTAATGAATAAAAATATGAACAATGACGTATAAAAGTATGAACACCGATGACTTATCTATAACTTTGACACATACATAACATTATGATCATCTTTTAACGTTTTGTGATGAGTTTTTTATTTTTTGTGGTCATATATTGTAAATGAACATTTATGTATTATAAAATGAAAACAAAAGAATAAATGGACATGACACTTTGATGAATAAAATTACTATGAACACAAATGTATAAAAACATGAACAATGACTAATAAAAGTATGAACACCGATTACTATTTTGAACGTAAGGGTATTTTTCCAGATTTTAAGTCAATTTATAAAAATGTCATTAATGATGAGCGTGTGAAAGCCCTTGATTTAAAATTCATCAAATGGCTTACAACCCTCCTGATTCCTATCTACAAACTCTCTCCTCACTCGAACTAATATATATATATATAGGCTAGTTCCGGTGAGGAGAAACCTTATGGATAGGAATTAGGAGCTATGTGAGCCATTGGATCAAATTTAAATCAATGGCTCACAAACACTCATCATTAATGACATATTGTAATTATATAAATCTGGAAAAAAAAGAGTACAACACTCTCGCTGATCGACCGACTCACAAATCACAACACTCTCACATTCTTCATCCAACAAGCTCTATATTTGGCCGATTTTCAATCAAATCAAAGACGGATTATATAAAAATGATGAAATCAAAGAGAATACAAGACGATTCAAGTATTGTCTCTTCGAAATTTCTATTCTCAAGGTTTAGGTTTTTCATTCTTATAGTTTAGGAATCATTATGATTGATGTTTATTTTTGAAATCAAATTTGTTGAATCATTTTTTGTTTTGATAGGTTTGATTGAGATCATATATGTATATACATATGTTGAGTTGGTCTAATACTTCCAATTGAAACAATCTATAAGCTTTTTTTTAGTGTGCACGCCAATTGTTCGACAAAATGTCTAATAGGAAAATAGTCTATAATATTTACATGAACATGAAATAAAAATTATGAACACCGAAGAATAAAAACATGAACAATGACGTATAAAAGTATGAACACCAATGAATAAAAAGTATGAACTTACACTAGTATATTTTTACATTGTTTTACAGATTCAGTGATGTTGGGTACGCAATCATCACCAATCATTGTGTCGGGATTGAGGGCGAATGCTCCATGTAATGAAGGTGGAACTATTATACAAGTAACTCCAAATTACTTCACTAATTGGGTTCTAATTTGTGATGATACATTGAAGCTACATGTTGGTCAACAATTTTTAAGTGTGGAGGAAGTTGAGGACTTCTATAGGAGGCCTCTATTTGTGAATTTGAGATTTGTGTTTCATGTAATCAAAAACCCAACAATGTTGTGTTGATGAAGTATTTTGGTATGGACAAGGGAAGGTAAAAAAATGGCAAACATAGTACGGGCAAAAGGAAGACAACTTCCAATCGATGTGGTTGTAATGCAAGAGTTGCGTTTAAGATTATGGAGGGTGGAAAGTATTTTGTGAAGTGGGTTCATGAAGCTCATTAATTTGGATAGTGTTTAATGCATTGTCGTCTTTTTTTTAGTGTTCAATGCATTGATGTTTGTTTTATACATACATAACATATTATGATCATATTTACATGAACAATGACGTAGAAAAGTATGAACACCGATGAATAAAAACATGAACAATGACGTATAAAAATATGAACACTAGTGACTTATCTATAATTTTTACATATACATAATATATTATGATCATATTTTCACGTTTTGTGATAAAATTTTTTTTTTATTTGTCGTGGTTATATATTGTAAATGAACATCTATGTATTATAAAATAAACACAAAAGAATAAATTAACATGACACTTTGATGAATAAAAATACTATGAACACCGATGAATAAAAACATGAACAATGAAATATAAAAGTATGAACAGTGATCACCTATCTATGAACATAGGAGATTTTTCCAAATTTTAAGTCAATTTACAAAAATGCCATTAATGATGAGCGTGTGTGAGCCCTTGATTTAAAACTCATCGATTCAATGGCTCACAACCCTCCTAATTCCTATCTACAAGCTCTCTCCTCACTTGAACTAAAATCTATATATATATATATATATATATATATATATATATATATATATATATATATATATATATATATAGAGTTTGGCTCCCATGTAAACAGCCCTTCTAGTGTTCAATGAGAACGAATTATATTCGTTGGATCAATATAATAAACGGCTGAGATTAAGCAGTTTCTTAATTAACAAAAAAAATATATATAAATGCTAAACAATATTAGGGAAGTTGCAGGCGCGTGTGATACCCTACTCTCCATAACTTCCCTCAATTTTAAAATATTCCTTTAATAAAACCACTAAATATTCTACGGTTATTTTGTATCCCGCTTATTCCTCCAGAACACAATCTCTTGTTCTTCAACTGAATCGTTTCTCTGGTGGCGATACTTGCAGGAGCTGTCTGTGGTCGCCTTTCTTCCCCATTCATCTACACAAGCAACCGTGTTCATCTTTCGTCGTCTTCACTCGAGGTATTCATCAAGAACACTCTTTTTTTTTCGATTCTTCAATTTAGGGTTTTTTCATGGTTAGAACTAACGAAATCCCTAAATTTCTTGTGACTATCTTCTTCTTCAACTGCTGCATTCAAAAAATCGGAGCCATTGAAGTCGCCGGCCAAGTGGTTGGAGATCGATTTCATATTCGGTTTTGTGGTCGACTGTATTCGGAGGTGTAGAACTACATAAACTGGTTGGTTGCCATATTCTGTTGTTACATTGACTGTATTCGGCGTTCTTTATTCTCCCTTCATCGTCTTCAGTAGAGGTAATGAACATTCTTGAATGCCCTAGTTTTTTCGATTTTTCAATTTAGGGGTTTTTGTTGGCTAAGAAGTTATGAGGTGTTCTACATCATATTATCCTGTTTGATGACCGTATTCAGTATATTAAGTTACTATATTCGTCGTACGGCATCATAATATTCTGTTCTTCGTTGATTCTTACACAAATTTGGGTTTCTATTGTTCTCCATGCCTTTTTGATTGATGCATTTGCTATGCGCATTATATATTCATGAATATGATGTATTATATTCGTCGTTGTTTGATTGTTGTGTTTAGAAAACAAGATGGTTTCAGACAAGAAAAAACAAATTCGAAGTGGGAAAAGGAAGATTGTTTCAATGCAAGAATCTTCAGACGATTTAGAAGATGCTAACATTGTAAGGAATTCAAGAACAAAAAGGAAACATGATAAACAAGCAATTTCGGCTAATAGCGATGATGACTTCATAGATCCTGTTCCTACAAGACACACCCGTTTGGAATCCGGTAACATTTATACAGTTTAATTTGTTTCTTTTTAAGGTTTCCTTATTTTTTAATTCATAACATCTAGTTTTGTTCTTCTTGTGATATTATGAAAAAAATGATTTGTTCGTCTTTTGTTAATGAGTTGATATTCGATGATTTATAATGTATATATTCGATACTGCATGATTTTTTATTCAGTATCTATTTCCTTTATTTTGCTCCATTCATTAAGTATGAAATTTTTGTTCTTAATACAGAAAGTGATGATGAGAAGCCTACACGTGGAAGAAAAAGAAGAACGGCTAATGTTGTGGGCAAGTTCCCAAAGTTGGATACTAGGGGATCACCCAAGACCTTAGTCAATTGTTTGAAAAGCTTGAATGAAGCGCAAGTAGAGGCTGTGAAAGGTATTCGCTTAGGTAGCCTGTTGGAGTTGGGGTTGTCGAAGCAACCACTCACATTGGGGAAGTGGTTGGTTGACAATTTTGACGAGAATAATTGTAGTTTGGAATTGCCAGGAGGGCGTAGCATTTACATTACTGAGATTGATGTTCATATATGTTTTGGACTTCCACTGGGAGGCAAACGGATTAGTACTACTGGTCTTGAGGAAACTAGTGAGTTTGTAAAGGAATGGAAGTCTCAGTTTCGTAACAACTCGCTAAAGCTCAGGTTTGAAGAGTTGAATGAAAAAATAAGATCGTCTAGTGATGGAGGCTTCAAGTTTATTCAGAATTTCGTGGTGTTATTCTACACGACTCTAGTTCGCAGCCACCAGTGTGGTGAAATTAACAAGGGCATTGTGAAGCACTTGTGTAGTGTGGATGAAATCAAACAATTTTATTGGTGCGAATACATTATTCGTAACCTCGTTGAATCGAAGAGAGACTACAGGTTGAATGAAAAAGGAAGTTTTAGAGGTCCAGTCTTGTTACTCATTGTGAGTATTTCAATGTTTTATTTTACTTTATTTGTGTAAAGTTAACGTATATAATATATAAATGTTTTTGAATTTGTGTTTGCAGCTTGTGTATATTGATCGGGTTGTTAACGCGAACAACAGACTTGTGGAAAGGGGAGTCCCTGTTTTCAAATTCTGGACAAATGACTTGATATACGAAAGGGAGAAGATAGACAAGAACAATGCTTCTTTTGGCAAAGGTCGTGTAGATCCACCCATTACAACAGTTGAGATCCTACAAACACATATTGGTAAACAATGTGGTCTCACTGGTAGTAGTGACATACCAACAAATGGTGATAGAGTGAATTCAATGAAAGAAAATGAATCTGTTGAGGTATTCTGTTGAATACTTTATTATATTGATAACGAATATATTCTGCTTGTTTCCATATTCACCATATTTTGCTGCAATTTTTTTTTATTGATATACTTTTTTTCCTTTTTTATGCACAGGAATTTCTTGGAAAGTTTGTAGATGTGTTTGTGGAGATGGCGGGTGTTGTAACTAAAGTCATTGATATGGTGAAAGAGACGCCAAAAGAATATACGAGTCATCCCGCTATTCAAGCTGCATATGGGTTATTTAAGTCAATGTTAGGTGGTGGTGAATCAAGCTCCGGTGGTAGCACAAGTGACGTTGCAACACAATTGGGGTGTGTAATGACTCAGTCAAGTACTCAAATATTTAACGATGAGACATTGTTGGCGAACATGAAGAAAATTGATGATGCGATGAAGTTGCGGGACGCGGTTTTAGCTGAGAAAAACAAATGGCCTTCTTTTGACCTTGGGATACCCGGTGTTAGGGGTAAGAGTTTGGATCCCGTCGATGTTGTCATCGCGAACATCCTAAAGGGACATGACTTGACCGTTGATAAAGATGATGAAATCATCAACCGGACGGATGAGCAAGAAGATATTATTATTAATTCACCGCATGTCGCACCAGAGGTGATTTATTTATTCGTTTACAAATGTTTATTATTATATATATAAAAAATGCTATTTTAATATTTGATGTTCCAGGTACGAGTGGTTGATGAGGATGAAGCAACTGATGGTGATACATTTTGTGCGGATGATACCATGCGGTCTGGGGCGGTTGACAAATCTAGTGTATGTATTTCATTAAGTTTTATTCACAATTATTATGTATTTTTATTCAATTGCTTGTGTTTATATATTCGGTTCAATGTGTGTGTATTTATAAACTTGTAAGTGTACGTTTTGGACTTATCTATAAATGTGCAGGGAAAGGATGTCGACATTGATAATCAAATAACCGCAACAACAACGCCACAAACTTCCAACGTTGCATTGCAAATGGATGTGTCGTTTAACTCATCAAAGGTATGAATATTAATATCTTACATTCATCTATTTATTTCTGTGTATTCATCTGAATTTTATATTATATTCGGTTTGTTTGTAAAATCATCTATTACTTGTTTACGTTATTTTGTTGTTGTATATGTGCAGGGGAAGGAAATCGTTGTTTATGATCCTGATAAGATCAAAAATAATGTTCAAGATTTTGTACGAGATGTGCAAACAGGGGTCACCTTGGTTTCGTCAAAGGTATGATGTTGAATATATATGCTGCACATTTGACAGGTAGATTTTATAAAGTTATATTTGACATGTATATAACCTTTATGCTTAGGGTAAGAAAGTGGATGCTCCCACTGTTGTCAAGTCAAAAACTCCGCGTCCAAAGAGGGAGATGAAGAGATCTGTGTATGATAAAAGTCCATATGTTGATAGGGTTGTGAAAATTGCTGGCCGAAGTTCTGCTGAGGAGAATTCATTGAACAAGTTCGTAGGGGCATTGAATGTCAGGTAATTGTGATTGGTCTTCCTAGCAGTTGTAATTGTTATTTATAACTTAAATTTGTATTAATAATATATTATTGGTTAAAATAAAACTACCATATTGTTTAGGAAAATACTCTTCAAACGTGGAGCAATTGTGATGGATACTGAAATATGTAAATCCATCCAAGGAAACTCAAATGTGGCGCCAGCTATTGTGGATGCTTGGGCATCATATTTAAACGCACTTGAGTGGTATAGAGGAGAAAACTCACCGAAAATCTTTTTTGTGGGTGTGTCGTGCACGGCAATGTGAAAGATTAATATATATTCTGTCATTTTGTGTATATATATTCAATACCATTTCGATTAATATTCTGTATAATCTTATTTGTTTCTAACTGGAACTTAACGCTGTCAATTGGTGCAACATTGTACGCAACTACTTTCAATGGGTGACGAAGAGGAAGTTGAGTTCGAAGAAATGTACAAAATTTTCAATTACGAGCTCAACAAGTGCATAATATCAACAAATCATATGGAAGATTTCAGAAATCTTGACATGGTAACATAAAATTAATTTTTTTTTTAAAAATTAACATTACAATATTTAAATAATATGAACTAAGTCTATATTTTATTTGTATCACAGGTTATGTTTCCGATGTGCGTATATGAACATTATTACGTTATGTGCTTCAAATTGAAGGAGGGGGTCATAGACATACTTGACAACTCACTGGGTGGACCACCAACTCTCAATCATCCATACATTAAACACTTCACTTTAATTGTGAGTTTTATTTCAATTAACACGTGCGTTGGTCTTGCTAAGGTGCTATATGCGTACATATTTGCTGACCAATTGTGAGTTTGTGTGTGATGTAGAAGCGGCTATTCCAAGCCTATTTGTTGGAGGATGATTATGCGGATCTGGCTCATAAAGTGAAAAGCATGGTCAGAATGCACAACGTGAATATGAAATGGAGAGATACGCGTGTTAGCCAAGACAGCGGTATATATGCGATGCGTCACATGGAAACTTACAAGGGGGATGTCAACTGGGAGTGTAACTTTGCAAGAGGAACCCGGAAAAGTATTGGGGTGTTGAGGGTCAAATATTTATATACTTTGCTCCATTGGTCTGAGAACACATTGTTGCATGACATACCGCGTATGATTGCTAGAGGGGCTTTGGAGATGAACAACGCTAAAGATGATGATGAATAGACGTACCAAGCTGGTGTCTTATTATGTTGCTCTGTAAAACAATTTCGCTACAGTTTCTCAAACTATATTCTAACGTGTCTTTCTATGTTTTGCTATTTTGACCACTTATGTATGGATTATTGTGTTTGACACTACTGTCTTTATTAAAATCAATTCACTAATTTACAACAGCCGTTCGTGTATGATTTGATTCTTGTATGCTAACTCCAATTAATGACCCTTACCTTTAAATATATGTTAGTGTGTTGTACGTTAATGACCATTACTGTTGAATATATGCGAAATATGTAATGAATATAAAGGATTGAACTGCCGAATATAATCGACATAGACAATATAAGTATGTTGTTTGATGATGATCAAGTTACTGAATATAGTCAACAAATGTAACGAATATATATGTTCAAGTTGTCGCATATATAATATGTAGTATGTTGATAATAGCACCCTTTATATTTTTTACCGTATATGATGTTAAATTCTGTATAATAGACAATGTATATTTGACTGATATCTAATATATTAGTGGGTTTTATGTTAATGATCTCTCTTATTGAATACATACGATGTAAAGTGTAGAATATAAAGATTTGAGTTCTCGAATATATCCGATAATATTGTCTGAGTGTTATAAAGAGTCAACTAATACATACAATTTATTGCAAATTCATGAGCATATAGTACTCATTCGAGGGACTCCTTGCAATTCCTCTTGTCGTGTGTGGTGAGCTGACCACATCTTGCACACTTGCGTAGTGGTTTGTTTGCTTTCGTAGTTGCAGTTTCGAGACTACTTTTTATACGAGTGCCTTTGTTTTTTGCTTTCACTGGTGGCTGAATGGTAACATCTGGTGGAACTTTTATTCCAACAAAACTCTCAACCATGTCTTGTTTTGATGGATTTACAGTGAGTAACACATCATCAGACTTCATGTATTCGGCTCTTTTTGCATTGAGGGTTTACAACAAATCTTCTAGCAATGCAGTGTCATCAACTACACTTCCAACTGTCGAGTATATTGCACTCCATACCTTATTTGTTAACTCTTTTTTCTCTTCCAATGCAATACACTATTGGACAACTACCTGATCTATGTTCGTGCTGGCTACCCGTCTAGCATCCTTCCTCCACCGAGGTAACACCATCTCATTCGGGATCTCCTTCATATACATATATTTGTAGGTGCAAAATATGTGAAGGCAAGGGATACCAACCCTATTAAACATCTTGCACGTACATGTTGATTTTCTCACATCCGAATCATGTTGGACAGTGAATAATCCAAACCCTTCGTCACGAACAATATGTGTCTTATAACCATCCACAACAGTCTCCTCAGTGACATTGCAGTTAACACACGCAAAGTATATCTCATATTGTACCTTTAAAAATGTCTTGAGAGTGTATGCAGACGATGCAAACCTCTCTATTTCATGCGGTGTTTTGTAATTGGGCGTCATGGTTGCAGATTCCATGTCCAACTTTGATTGGGCATGCCTTTGAGCATCCATAGCACTATCAAACTGCATCATCAACTCTATTAGTGTGAAATTCCGCTTGTTGTATCTACCGAAAAAGCTATTGGTTGATTCAGATATCGAAGTTGTACGCATCAGTCCACCCAATAGTACGTCCCTAAAATATGCAGGAATCCATAATTGCCGCAACGAGTACATTAATGAAAGCCAAGTGTTTGCACCCAAGTCAAATTCATCGATCATTTCCCCCCATTGTTGTTCAAACTCCGTGACTGTAGTCTCGTAACTCCAAACAACCTTGTTAATCTTCAGTCTAAAATCCTTGTTCAACAGCACAACTTTGTCCACCTGTCAGATCGTAAAGAATGATAATTGTTAAATATATTCAATGAAATAGTATAATATATTCGTCAATGAATCGATTATATATGCGACATCTAAAACTTGTATACCAAATATACAAATGTGATTCTTACGTGAAGCGGCAATTTCATCATTATATGCCACATACAAAAGCGGTGTCTAGTATCGGGGAATACGTCTGGCACAGCAATCCTAAGGGCAGGATCTTGATCGGTGACGATAACAGCGGGATCCCTGAACATTGCTTCCTTAAAGTGGCGTAGAATCCATGTGTAAGAATCTACGTCCTCTTTCAAAAGTAGACCGGCACCAAATGTGACAGATTTACGATGGTTATCCATTCCTGTAAAGGGAGCGAATACCATACTATACCTGCAGTGTGCGATGATATGTTCATGATACAATAAATAGTTTTAATTATACCGAATTAATGAATTATGCTGATTGAATATAAAATAACTGTTTAAACTTACTTGTTTGATCGATACGTAGAGTCGAAAGATACCACATCGCCAAACGCTGCAAAATTTGACCTAGCAATTGGGTCACACCAAAACAACCTTGTGAGTCTTTTTTGTTCGTCCACGTCATATGCAAAGTAGAAACCACTACACCGCTCTTGTTTCTTGTGGAATGTATCCAGAATCATTTGTGCATCCGCACCGGATATGTATGCCATTAAATCCCTCTTGAAATTTCGACAATCCTTTACAATAGGTCCCACATCTCCGCACCCCCCCATAATTTCATTCATCAAACGGTGTGACATAGCTGGACCTAAATTAGCTTTTGCGCAGTTTATAAGAAACTTCTGATGTCCGTAATCAAGCTTCCTGTTCGTTTTCATGAATTTCTTCGACACTCCTTCAAGTAGTGAATGATTATGTTGAGCCTCAAATTTTGATACAATGTACCCGTCGTTTCCGGCATACTTAATAGCAAATATTGCTTTGCAACCAACCCAATTTGAAACTCTATGACGCTTTCCGGTAGTGGGTACATTTCCCTTGAATCCTGACCGACTACACAATATGCGACGATGCAATAAAGTCCCATCTTTTGAGCATATACGTGAAGATGACAACCGAATATCAAAACCGACCTCTTTAGCATACGTCTTATAAAAATCTATACCTTCCTCCGGCGTCTTGAAACACATTTCAATACGTGGATGGTTTGATTCATCATAATGCGGAGTCCAATATTTCGTTTTACCCGGCGATTGCGTCATGACTATTCCGGCATTGAATTCTTCGTTTGCCGCTGCTTCATAAAATTCATCCATACTCTCTATGTTAGCATCAATGCCGGATCCATCTACATCCCAATCTCTTTCACATGGGGAATCTGTAAAAAATTCAATAAATATTTATATTATGATAATTTAAATACGAGTTGTTTAATATTTGATATTTAGGTAAACCTTCACCGTCACCGAATCGTATTCAGTGGTATATTCAAATATATTCGTTATTATGAAACCAAATATCCGTTAACATATTACTTTAACTGTTTATGTTATTCCACTTTCAGTTACCTTCTTCCATCGATTCCGAATCTGTTTCTTGCCTGAATCCCCTATACAAATTAACCGATTAATTGAGGACATATATTGATGAAAAACGAACAACCTGAGTACAAATTAACCGATTGTTTGATGACGATAATATTGTATATTGAACAAGAAACACTTACTTTTAACTATTCCGGCGAAAATATGTTCAGTTCTTCCGGCGACAATGGAGTGTATGACGTTTCAGCAAAACGTATCATCCATATAATTGATATTGGTTTGATCGATTGTGTTGAAATTAATTGGAAGATTCTGTATATTGTAACTCCCTAAAATAGTGGAAGAAGATCTCATTTATAATTTTTAAAAAATATTGTAATTTCCTTATTTTGGAGAGTGTATTACACATTCCAATGAGGAGAGTGTGCTGAATTTTTCATTGAATATTTATGTTAATTTTC
Organism: Fagopyrum homotropicum; assembly: GCA_033239125.1. Classification (NCBI taxonomy): domain Eukaryota; kingdom Viridiplantae; phylum Streptophyta; class Magnoliopsida; order Caryophyllales; family Polygonaceae; genus Fagopyrum; species Fagopyrum homotropicum. The sequence goes on from BSWB01000003.1 coordinate 4,329,028, forward strand.
AGCCTTTAGATTAATCAGATCAAGGGCTACGATTTGTTCTCATTGTACACTATAAGGGCTGTTTACATGGGAGTATGATTCTATATATATATATATATATATATATATATATATATATATATATATATATATATATATATATATGAATGTCGGTTGAGAATTGCACCAAGTAACCTACCTGTACAAATATCAAACTATACTAATCTAGAATTCTTAAACTAATTATACAATAAAGCAACCGATATTCTTCACGATTCAACACTAAACTAAAATTTTCTTATCTTCAAATCAACAACCCAATTTTAATTATTTTATCAGCTCACTTTACTTTTCTAAACCCAAATTTAGCCCAATAAAATTTAGAAATAGAGATTAACAAGATCCTCTCCTAATGAAGCCTCCTAATAATTTCCTAACAAATTAATCATAGCCATCCAAATAAAGTAATGACTAAAATTTGCTATCCACTATTCCACTTTTCTTTCTATATTTAACAAAAAAAAAATAATTTGAAAACAAAATACAGATGTTATCCACGTTAACTCCACTCGCTCCTCCTCTCTCTCCGTCTTCCCCAAATTGTTTCACTCAGATTAACAGTAAAAGATTTGCTATCCACTTTTCCCTCTATATTTAACAGTAAAGATTATTTTATTTTGAAAACAAAATTTTACTCTACCTCTGCGTACTTCATTTGACTGTTCGGCTCACCCTATTCGGTTGTCGTCCTCCATCGTCATTGTTCCTCCTTTCTCCATCTTCTTCACGATCAACCGAATATTGAAGTCGACCGGCCGTCATCATGTCCTCCAGTGTTTGAGGCTTCTTTGTTAAGGTGAGAGTTCGGCTCACCCTCTACGGTTGTCGTCCTCCATCGTCATCGTTCATCCTTTGCTCTAACTAACTGTTCTGTATTTTTTATTTAATCTATAACATGATGTATTATTGTATTTATTATTACTCACACTTTTTTCTTGTTTTATTGATTGTTTAATTTAGGTTTTGAGGATGGGACAAACGGTAGAACAAAATATTGATGATTTGGAGCATTCGAATGAAAGCTTGAAACCTAAAATTGAAATGGTGTTTGATTCCGAGATTGATGCATATAACTTCTACAATGCGTATGGATGTAGTGAGGGATTTAGTATCAGAAGAGAAGTCGGTCTCAAGGATAAAAAGGGTATACTTACTTCTAGAACTTTTGTATGTTGTAAGGAAGGTTTTCGAGGGCCAGATAGAAGAGATGATCTGACTAAAATTCCAAGAGCAGAAACAAGGACGGGATGTGGAGCTCATATGGGGGTCAAGTTGGTTAGGAGTACCGGTAAGTATTATGTTTACCGTTTTAGTGAACAACATAATCATTCTCTTGTCAAGAAAGATGTTACACATATGTTGCCATCTCAACGGAAAATGACAGTTGTGGATAGTGCCTTTATTGACTTGACTGCAAATTTTGGATTGCCGTCGAAATGTGCATTTGAGTTAATGGGTCAACAAGCTGGTGAAAGGGAGTCATTAGGGTTTACAAAGCAGGACCATAAGAATTATCTTCGAACGGTTTGACAAAGAAAATTGAAATTTGGAGAAGTTGGTTATCTAATGGAGTATTTCTCAAAGCAAATGTTGGAAAATCCATCATTTTTCTATGAGATGCAGTTGGACACCGAGGAACAGATCACCAATATTTTTTGGGCGGATGCAAAAATGATAATTGATTATTGTTTATTTGGAGATCTAGTAAGTTTTGATACTACATACAAACTTAATGATCGAAGCAAATCGACCATTTGCAGTGTTTGTTGGACTAAATCACCACAGAGAGACCGTTATATTTGGAGGTGCTCTAATGTATGATGAAACTACGGCATCCTTTATATGGTTGTTTGAAACCTTTTTGAAGGCCATGAGTGGAAAGCCTCCACAAACTATTTTTACTAATCAAGATGCAGCGATAGCCAAGGTTGTGTTACATGTGATGCCTGGTACATACCACCGACTTTGCATATGGCATTTGATGCAAAATGCTCTAAAGAAAGCAAACTTTTTGTTTCGAGTCCAGCATCAAAGTGAAGCTAATGTGTTCAGCAGATGTCTTTATGAGATAGAGGAAGAGGATGAGTTCTTGAGTGTATGGCAGTCTATGCTTGACAAGTATGAAGTATCGGATGATCCTTGGTTGGCTACAACATTTAAAATGAGAAAAAAATGGGCGCTTGCGTATGTGAAGTGGACATGGTCAGCCGGAGTGCAAACTACACAGCTTAGTGAAAGCCTTAATGCTGCTTTGAAGGGGTATTTGAAATCAGACCTCCAGTTGCCTGAGTTTTTTACTCACTTTGAAAGAATGGTGTATGATAAACGGTATAAGGAATTGGAGGCTGAGTATGATCTGGTTTTCCGAATTGTTCACAGCAAAATAGAGGTACCCATATTGATACATGCACGGGAGATTTACACCAAAGCGATATTTAAAGTATTTCAAGCTGAGTTTGAAAATTCTTTAAAGTCCTCTATAACAAATTGTGTGTCTATTGATATTAAGTTTATTTTCACTGTTGTGAGGGATGGATTTACCAAAGAGAAGGTGAGTTTACCATATCTTGCAGCTGTAGAATGTTTGAAAGAGTAGGTGTTTTGTGCGGCCATTGTATTAAAGTCACGGTGGAAGGTAGAGAAACTACATTGATAAAACAGCTACATGAGCAATATGTTCTGAAGCGGTGGACAAAAAATGCAAGGGTTGACAATGTTGTGGAAGATATGCATGGACATGAGATTGTAGCAAATCCAAGATTGAAGCAGGCTTCTCGCTACAAAAAGTTATGTTCTAAACTTGTTCGAGTAGCTTCAAGAGCATCCGAGAGTGAGAAGGCATACGAGGTAGCATATATTGAAGTTGATAAGTTAGCAAAGATGGTTGAAGATTTGTTACGTTCAGAAATAAACGGTAACAAAGATGTGGAAGGAAGGGACCAAAATGAATTGTTTGATTGCTCTAATGATGCTACGAATTTAAGTGTGAAAGGATTTAAGAAGAGAGAAGCTACTCATCATAGAAAACGCAGAGTAAAGGGAAATTTCGAAATTCAGTTAAGCAAAAGCAAGAAGAATGCTCCGCGGGTAATGACTAAAATAATTATTACTTTTGTTTGGATATATAATTATTATTTAATGGATCAATCTCCCTAATTCTATGCAATTATAGGTATATGGCGATCCCAAAAAAAAATATTGCAATGGAACAAACACCTATACCTTCTCCACGTCAATCTCATGTTGCTAGTGGTGGTTATATGCCTACGATTTTTTATCCTTACAGTGTGAGTGGGAGTTTGCTAGAAATCATTTATACTCTTCTTCTTGGTTAATTATTTATATTTTGGGTATTTCAGCAGATGCCCGTACATGAGTTGAACACGCCAAATCAAATGCCTTGGATGACTTGTCAAGAATTTTCTAGTTCGCCTTCGCAAACATTTACTCAATCAAATACCATGGGACTTCCTTTTGCAACACAAGACCTAGGAGCTTCAAATTGCGAGGAAAATTAATGCATACTGGCAACTTTTTGACGTTTTGCTGCTATTTTTTGACAAAATACAATGCAACATAATTGATTTATGGAGAAATTTGAATGTGTACATTTTATTTTACATTTTAGTTGTTGGAGGTTCAAATTGAAAATTTATTTTTGCATTCCATGTCTCTCTTATACTACTGTTATATTGCAGCTTATGGTTTCACCAGACTATTGCTGAAGTTTCTAGTTGCTTTTAGGGATTTCATTGTTTTAGGGTGTTTTTGGACAGATTTTTATTCCAAGGGAAAGAATGTTGTTAGGACAGATTTTAGGACAAGTTTGTTATTGCATAGAAGAATAAAGGAAAGGATATTGTGGTTGTTGATCTATCAATTGATCAAAGGAAAGACTGTTGCTTGGTTAGACAAATTAAGGAACTCAAGTGGTTCAATTCCAACCTCTAAAATCTGCTTGAATATGCAGCAAGTAATGCAGAATAATGCAGCTGTGTTTCGCACACAATCCCAACCTCTAAAACCATTAGAAAAGAATGCAGGACAGATTTAAGATTTGGTGAAGAATACCAAATTGAGGAAAGATTGTTGTTAAGCTTTGCAAATCGAGTTGCAGAGATACGCAGACCAACTGCGTTTGACATATAAATCTGAAAACTTTTATTGATTGGTGAAGAATACCAAGTTGTCATTTGATCCAAGAATACACATTTGTAGCCTATGTGGGAGTCGAACCCACATCTTTGTGTGCACAAACATGCTCTACCAATTGAGCTAATAGGCTTCTTATCAACTAATTTTATCACAACATAGTGGTATCCTGCAACTTGTGAATAAGTTTACTTTCTCAACTTGAGATAATAATATTTTCTCTACTTGAGAGCATAAGGAAAAACAAAAGAGAACTATAGATAATAGAATACTATCATTAGTCTTCCATGTGTTATCAACTAGAGAACTATAGATAATAGACACTGGATATGGAGCAGGAAAAAATTGATGTACCAAAAGCTGCATAGTGATAATTTATAAACAGATCCTAGCACAAGCACTACAACTGCTAAACATATACCCACAACAACTCCAATTGAATGTCCTGTATGCACGAAATGTTTAAAAAATAAGCCTTGAAATAGATGTATTTCTCCAAAAGGCAAAAGATGACAACATGATCATTTGAAGAAGCTTAAAATAAAAATTCCATGGATCAATTGCAATAGCAATAAAAGAGGAGTTTGATTGAAATCAACGGGACTTCATGAGAATATCATAGTACTCAGGCAGTCAGGCTAATACGGAGAGAGAGGAGGAGCTAGTGGAGTTAACGAGGATAGCATCTGTATTTGTTTTGAATTTTTTTTTTTTTTTTTTGTTAAATATAGAGAGAAAAGTGGAATAGTGAATAGCATCTTAGCCATTAATTTATTTAGATGGTTGTGATTAATTTGTTAGAAGATTATTAGGAGATTTCATTAGGAGAGGATCTTGATTCTAACCGAAGCAACATACAGATCTTATATATATATATATATACACAGGGTTTCGATAAACTACAGAAACCCTAAACTCGATCTACTGTTTCTTTCTTTCAGGTTTTTAATGTCGACTATCGGCAGCCTCCCTGCAGGATTGTTATTAGATATATTTTCCAGATTACCAGTCAAAACCATAACCAGAGTTGGATCGGTATGCAAGTCATGGAAGGGTCTAATATCGTTGCCATTCTTAATCGACCTCCACTTGAAATCAGCAGATAAAAAACCAATGAAGATACTGTACTGCGTTCATTCCGGCGGTCCCGACTTGGGGCCAGAATTTACCTCGCGAATCACTGTCTACGACGATGCTACCCTAGCCCGATTTGCAGGGTTTACAGTTGAACACATGAAAATTGGTTGGGTAAATATTGTTGGAGTCCTAAACGGCGTATTCTGTATCGAATCACTTAAATCAGGAATAGCCATTCTTTGGAATCCTTCGATCCATAAATACGTAACTGTTCGTATCGGAGATTGGGATTCCGGCAAGTCTATTCTAGGGTTTGGCTTCTGTAGTTCAAACCATGATTTCAAGTTGATTAGAATTGGATACTCAAAGAATGATTTGAAGTTGTCATCGAATTACGAGGTATTCTCCATCAATGAATGGAAGTGGAAGAAGGGAGTGATTGCTGATGAGGTTGTAACTCATTTTCGTGATCTGGTTTCGTTTGAAGGAAGACCTAGATGGAGTTTTTGGTTCGGAAACGGGAAGCTTCATTGGCTTGGATTAGGGTGTCGAGTGTTGGTGTTTGATTGTGAGCGCGAGGAATTTAGCACCATGGAGCCACCAACTGCAGCATTCGATAAAATGGATATTTTTGAGGAAAGCATGTGCTTGTCGGACTTGAAAGGCCGAGCATTCTCGTGCTCTGAATAGCTTCATACTCCGGTGAAAATCTGATAGCAATAGAACGCGAAGATGAGTAGTGGTGATTGATCAACACCCGCCTTAGTACAAATAAGTTTATCTCTTTCCTTACCGTTTGAATTTACTAGAGTAGTGATTTCTTTCATATTGGTTGATTTATTGCATCATCATTGATTGCAAAACTATTACAGACGCTGTTTGGTTATTTTTCGGAATGGAATAATTATCCTCAGTTCTTTTGTGATCTCTTCAAAATCCATCTTCTCAGTTTCTGCATAGATATGAATATCCTTGCCTTACATTCAGTAAAAAGGGCTCTGTATAAGTGTAAGAAGTATTTTAAGTTGAGATTCTTTCTTATTTTCATCTTCTGTATACTTGACAAAAAGTACTATACATGTTAAATGCAATTTCAACAAGAAAACAGAAGACACAATCTCTTTATCAAAAGGTTTCTAAAGTTAAACAATATCATGACAGCAAAGTTTTCCTGCAATGTGACATTAAGAACTAAGAAGTCATCCAAATTATGTTATGATGAGGATTTTAGCAACATAATCACAAGTTTTGAGCTGCTTCAAGCTATAATTATCACTACCAGAAGGAGACTAAAACATTGTTGGATATAACTTTCCTTCAGAAATTGGTGACACATATGACAGAGGGATTGATTGTAGTGTAACATTGATGTTTCTGCATTGAAATCTACTATAGTAACATTTTATTTGACACACTGAACTTGCAAAGCATAATATGCACCACTAAGTGCAGTCCATGACTAAGTGGAGGTTCAATCAAGAAAATACAACACAAACACTAGACAAGTACATAGCTGGAGTACACATGCAAGATTGAGAAATTTAGGTGAAACAACAGCATAAATTATAACTGCAATAAAGTTGTACCTCTCTAGTAGTAATAACTTCAAAAAGGCTCAAACACCCAACATATAACATGTTTGATACTTGCTATGAAATTATGAATGATTGCATAACATGTTGTCTTAATGATTGATCTAGTCATAGATATAAGAATAACATGATACATGAGAATTATTCACGAAATGGAAAAGTAGAACGAATACAAGGGTATTTATTATTCACGAAATGTCGTGTGTAGGGGTAGAACGAAAACATTGTCATATATTAAATGTTGCTCCTGCAATTCTTTACGATAAAAGTCAAATTATCCCCCGCTAAGCATTACAAAGAGTATAACTCAAAATACCCAAAATGAAAACAATATGGTACTCAAAAGAAAATAAATTAGAGTACGTTTGACCCAAACGGGCAACTCATACCCATGTCTAATTTCGGACGGGACGGTCAGCTAGCAGCCGACCCGGGCGGGCGGACGGGTCAGGTAGAAGCCAACCCGGCCCAGACGGGCGGGCCAACGGGCAGACGAACTGGACAGGCAGTCTTTGAACAGCTCTATAATTAGCAGCCTCCTCAGCTTTCTTTACGGCTTTGAAACGAGCATCTCTTTCATCATCCAATTGTTTCTGGAGTACCTTGTTTGTCTCAACCATCTTTAACACAACATGAACATATATTACCACCATTATAACAGATGACTTATATTCATTAAAGAAAAAATATAACTATACATACCATTTGTCTGAGTCTTCTCGCTTCACCCTCAGTTTCTTTGCGAGCATCCTCAACAAGTTTCTCGACTTTCTGCTCAGCTAGTGCTAATTTCTCTTTAAGTTCATTGATCTCAACCTCGGATTGTTTCTGAGCATCCCTCGCAATTTTCTCAGCTCTCAACCAAGCATCTTTTTCATCATCCAAGTATTGCTGAATCATTTTTTTTGTTTGAGGTATCAGTTGCCTCACTATATCCTTGGATTCTTTGCGAGTATCCTGAGCAAGTTTCTCAGCTTTCAGCTCAGCTAGTGCTAAATTTTCTTTGAGTTCATTCATATCCTCCTCGGATTTTTTCTGAGCATCTATTGCAAACTTCTCAACCTGTATGTATATACATATATCACCAACATGATACACATTGAAAATAAAAAAAATGAATTAAAGAAATAAATAACAATACCATCCGGGTCAACTGCATAAGTTGTTCATCATATGATTTCTGAATTTGCTCAATGGACAAAGTTAGTTCTTCATTCGTCAATCCTTTTGAGGAAAGCATCTCTAATTTCTTCTGTTGAAGATTTGCAGCTTCCTGCCAATGCGTATAAGCTTGTCCTCCATTAGCCTCAATCACATTATCCACAACAGCAAGTAGATTATCAAGCTGTGTTGCTTTCTTCTTTGCATCCTTTGTCTTGTTGTCAAACAGTACACAACGATTTTTGCATATTTCAAGAATGTTCTGCAAGCAAAATTAAGAAACAATTACTTCCAGGTCAACACTAATGATTCAAAATTTTTTTAAGTCATAGGAAATATCACCTGCAAGTGTTCGGAGCCAAGAGCCAAATAGCCTTCTAGAGACTCATCCTCTTCAAAATCATCACCACCAGTAAAAACCAATACAATGTAGTCAGTTATCTTCGAACCGAAAAGCCTTTGCAAGGATTGAATAACACCTTCAGCATCTTCAGTAAACCGCTGTCTAACACTACACACTAATAACACCGCATGGAACCCATCTCTACCTAATTCAGCACAATTTGTAATCTCTTGGAAAATAACTTGAGCTCCGATACCAGCCAAGTCAAATAGACCTGGAGTATCAATAACATTGATATCTTCTCCATTTGTTAGTGTAGTTGCTTCACAATCAACTGTGTTTGTAACACCATTTGGACTCATTCTTGATTTGAATGCAACTCGACCAAGAATACTGTTTCCGGTGGCACTTTTGCCACTTCCAGTTTGACCCATAAGCAGCATTGTCCGAGGCTCGTGAACCAAAGAAGGAATGACCCATTCATCTATTTCAATATATCCACTCATTCTTCTCAAACTATAAGCATAACTGCAGAAATAAGAGATCCGAAGACTCAAAATTAAAATAGGGTTCAAACCAGCACAGCACATCACAGATGAACTACAAATCATTAAACAAGAGAAATATAATACATCAATCATACTTCAAATCATTCAATAACCCAGTCAGCAACGAAAGAATTTGGAGAAACTTACAATAAACACCAAGGAAGATTAGCGAAGAGGTTGTGGAATTTGCATTCAAGTGTAGGACTTCATTGATGGAAGCTTGAGAGATTTTGCATTTGGAAAGAACAAATGACCCTTCAACAGCAAATCTCATCAGAAAAGCGGATCAAGTGAATCTTAACTGAAAATTAAGGTTAAAAAAAAAACTTTTATAATAAAATAAAGGTGGAACTGAAAAACCCAAACAAATAGATACGATATTCTTCAAAATATTATCCAGAAAAGGGTTTAGCCTTGCAAAATACAAAAGCAAAGATACTGTATCTTCTTACTACGCATCACATAATAGCACAACCTCCAGCAACAAAATCATGAACAGCTTTATGTGGTATAGCTAAACCATCTCTCACTACTTGAACTACGTCCTTAGGTGCCTGCTCAGCTCTCAACCGCGCAGCATTTTCGTCGTTACGTGCTCTCTCCATTTTCTGTCTCAGCTTTCTCGCTTCATCCTCGGCTTTTTTGAGCGTATCCTTAGCAGTATTCTCGGCTTTCAAACGAGCAGCCTTCTCGTCTTTCAGTTTCAGCTTCAGCTTCTCGCTTTCCTCCTTCAACTTAGACTCAACCTGCACAGATTGTCAATTAATTAGCTTACATCAGTATACACCTTAGGAAATGCAAGTACTAATAACTATACCATGCTCATCGTTCTTTTGGCTACTTCATCATTTGAATTCTCGATCTTCTCCGTCAGCTCCTTCAGTTTTTGTTCTGAGTGCCCTTTCGCAGTCAGCTCATCTATCTGCTGTTTATGCTTCAGTTGCTTCTCCTGCAAATCAACACACATTTGTGTTACTTAACTATGATCAAAGTACAGAACCATACTATAAACCACATTGATATATAAAATACTCTCACCCTAAATTCAGCTAACATGCTGTCTGTGTAAGCCTGTCCTTCATTCTCCTCCATCACCTTATCTACAAGGCTAAGAAGCTCCTCAAGCTGAGGGGCTTTCTTGTTTTCATCTTCTGTCTTGTTATCAAACACAACCATTTGGTTTTTGCAAATTCCGAGAATTTTCTACACAAACAAGAAGAGCATATAGAATAAACACATGCACCAAGCAACTTATCCGAAACCAAAACACGAACATGACAATCACCTCAAGAGGTTTGGGGCAAAGATGTACGAGAAAATCTTGCTGTGATTCACTGTTCATGCAATCCCCACCGGTAAACACAACAATCATGTAATCAGTTATCTTAGGACCGAAAAAGGCCCGCAAACTCTCAATAACAGCAGCTTCTTCTTCAGTAAATCTCCCTCTAAGAGTAAACACTAATAACACTGCATGAATTCCATCCTTGGCCATAGTAACACATTTTAGAATCTCTTTCCTGATAAACTCAGATCCAACATGGAAATCAAAGAGTCCTGCAAATTAAACTGTCAATAGCAATTCAATGACTTCCCTATTTTGCAAAAACTTCTAGCTAAATTACCAGGAGTGTCAATGACATTGACAACTTCTCCATTTGTGAGTACACGAGTGTGACTTTCAGCACTGCTTGTCACACCGCCAAAGCTCATTTTAGATTCAAATGCAGTTTTGCCCAGGATACTGTTTCCTGTTGCACTTTTGCCGTTTCCAGTACGACCCAAAAGAAGTACAATGCGAGACCCGCTATCAAGAGAAGGTAAGTCACAACTATCTTTATCTCCTCCCATTTTTCTCAACAATCCTATAGTTATGAAACAAAAGTGTTATGTTAATTGATTCTTGTAACATTATTAGCATTAGGAGTTAGAGATTACACTAGCACCTTATACTATAGTCTAAGTAGAGAGTTATAAGACTCATATGATAAGCTTGCTATGTATTTGACATTGATGCCTATCTTGATCCAATGTTGCCACTTAGATTAAGTGATGTAGCTTGGTGATAGATATGGTGACAATGTTCTTATATATGTGTAGGCTATTATATGATATTAGGAGATACAAATGTTGTAATGTTTATTGTATGTATTGTTGTGTATTGGTTTACTTGTCCGGCTGAAGTTGAAGACTTGGGCCTGACGATCCAGTCCAGTGAGCCCATCTCCTTGATCCAGAAAGAAGAACCTGCTTGCGAGTTATAAGCCGGCCGTTTGATTCGGCTCACCAGCTTGCTTAAGGGTTTTGATGTAAAACGAAGCGTTTGACCTTGCTAAGCTTTGGTACTTAAGCTTTCAGACGCAGCTTTCCTAACCCTAGATCTGGAGAACTTGAGTGTTCTTCACAGAGAGAAAGAGAGAACGAAAAAGAGAGAAAAGGGAAGAAGAAGAACGGATCGTCCAAATCTCGCTCTGAAGTGAGAATGATCCGTAGAAGAAGAAGAGAGATCTGTTATCTCTCGCATCTGCTTCGTTGGCTTGCAGTGTAGACGATCTTCGTCAAGGTGCCTTTGAGGGGGCTTTTCTTCACTATTGCTTCTTTGTATCTCCTGAGTCTGTCTTTGTTGTTTTTCTTTGCTAGATCTATAGAAAGGTGCTAGTATATCTCTTGTCCAGTGTTTGTAATCTGTGTTCTTGGATACCTAGTGAAACATGGGATCGGATCTCCCCTCTTGAGGTCTCGCAGAGTAGGAGTATTTTATATACTACCGAACTGCGTCAACAAATTGCTTGTGTGCTTATGTTTGTGTGTCTTTGGTCGATTCTACGACTAAGGGATATAGATTGTTAGATTTACATTCACAAAAAGATAACAAAATCATTTACTCAATCTACACATTACACAGTTTATGCAAAATTGAAAGGGTTTGAATAATGATTAAATAATGTTATTCTGCTTGAATCAACTTGAATCATTATTTTCATCAATAAGATTACTAATTTTGAGCATCACTGTTTGTACTTATATAGATTATTTGTTGTTTTTGTTCCATGCAACATAGCATCAGAGTAGCATATACAAAAGACAAGAGAAATATATATACTTCACAGATGATTTGTAAAAACCCAACAAGTAATCAAACACAAAACGTTCGTGTTCAGCAGATTCAAAGTGGCCTACAATCCTACATAGAAGCACGAAGCAATCAATGAAATCAAGAACTATACATCACCGCTAGAAGAGATAGGGAAAAGGGAAAAAAACCTCAACGAAGAACTGCAGAAGAACCAGTTGGTCACTGTAAGCGTGAAGAGAGAGGTAGAAGAAAGGAATTGCAGTTGGAGAAAATTCATAAACACAAGACAAAGGATTTAAAGAGATGATTATGTTATTAAAGCTTGAAAAGAAGACGCTTGGGCAAGCGTGAAAAGTATGCATTGGAAAGCAGCACACATGTCCCTTCGTGTGCCGAAATTGCAGTTGCAGAAAATCTTCCAGAACATCTGCTCAGTGCTCAGTGCTCACCCATCGTGTCATGATTTCATCAGTAATGTGCAGTAATAACTGAATATTTTTATTTTTATTAGAATTATATGTATAGCTTTCGTAATTATTTATAACCAGTAGTAGTACAGTATAATTATAAATTGTTATTTAAAAATATTTATACTATTATTGTTATCATACAAGCCCTCACGTACCGGCATCTGATCACTGCAAAACACTAAACAGTTAATCATAAATTTTGTTTTTATAAAACTAGAAAAACTTCCCTGTAAAACATCAAACACTTCACATGAACAGGTGAATAACTTTGAACAAGAGTTGAAAATCAGCACAATGAATCCCAAAAATGCTTGAAATAATTAACGCATTTGATAATATTTGATTTGAATTATTACCGTAAATTTCTTGCTTCTTACTTTTAAATAAAAGTAAAAAAAATATAAGTTGTTTAAAGAGTAGTGCTTAGAAACTTGTAAAAAAAATCAAAATCAAAGTTGCTATCATACTTTTTCACCAAAAGTTATAATCTCTCTTTGTTCAATTATTATAAGACTTTTTTTTATTATCAAATTTCTATCATCCATATTTTAATCTCACAACCCAAATAATGAATTGCTCAATTTCGGGACGAGATTGAGAAAAATACTAATTTTTGAATAAAAAATGACTGATGTAAAGAGAATTATTTTTCTCTGGTGTTTAAGTTCATGGTGATTATATCTGAAATACAGATGTAAAAATGTTTCATCCAGCATTAAAAAAATCTTGTTATTCTGCTTGTTTTACACTTATTATCATTTTGATCAATAAGATCACTGATTTTCAGCATCACTTTTTAATTTTTGACAGATTACAGTTCAAGGTGCAGTAAGGAGGCTAAATTCATGAATTTTGCTCCTTTTTTTATATAGTTCCAATTTCTTATTTTTTCCATGCAACATAGCATAAAAGGCATATACCAGAGACAAGAACTATATAAATACTTGACAGAAGATTCACTAACACAAGACAAATGATTTATAAAACTCAACAAGTACTCAAACATGAAATGTTCATGTTCAGCAGATTCAAAGTGACCATCATAGAAACAAATATGACTTTAGGAAATCAAGAAATGAATAAGCATTACAAGATTTAGGGAAAAGTATAAAACCTCAAGGAAGAATTACAGAAGAAAGAAAGTCTTATGTAATTGGAACTGATTGTAATTACAACCACGGGCTTACGGAATGAAGAAGTTAAAGATCATTACGGAATGAAGAAGTTAAAGATCTTAATCCCATTCGGGATATTTAGACTGAACAGTTCAGTTTTTTCACAGTTAAGTGCTCTCTCGAGTTTCTGTTGCAGTTTGTTCTCTTCATCTTGGGTATTTTTGCTCTCCCGTATCTGTTGCAGTTTTCTCCCTTCAACTAACAGCAGAATAACATAACCGGAAAACAAAGAACCATAAATGCAGAAAACTATCCTTTTTGCTTGCCTCAACAAGCTAATAAACAAAACAACACAGTCCAAAGTAGATCAACAACAGTTTCTGTTGCATAGTTAATATGAAAGTAGATCAACATCACTTGTTATTTATGCCAAAGTTGATGAACATCACTTCTTATTTCTGCCAAAGCTCTCTTCAGTTTCCTGATCTCATCCTCAGATTCCTCCTCAGCTCTTTTGGATTTCCGCTTAGCTGTGGCTAAATTCTCTTTCAGTTCATCCAATTGTTCCTGGAGTTTTTTGTTTGTCTCATTCAGTTTTCTGATCTCATCCTCGTATTGTTTCCGAGCATCCCTGGCAATCTTCTCATCAGCATTCAAACGAACATCTTTTTCATCATCTAATTGTTGCTGGAGTCTTCTGTTTGTCTCATTCATTCTTGACTCGAGCTATATACATTTTATAATCATGAGGAGGATTCAGAGGGACCAAAAATTTATACTCTTTATGCTTCACAATATTTGTTATTTTATAACAAATGAGTTATTCTTTAAAGAGAAAGAGAATTGTACCCTCTGGATCAATCCCAAAAGGTGTTCAACAAATGAATTCTGGATTTGTCCAATCGAATGAGTTTTATCTTCATTTGAGTCTTCTTCTACCTTTTGTTTAGGAGTTGTCGCTTTCTGCAAATTAAACAGGAAGCTGAACATTTGTAAATTTCTGAAAACCACATAACACAAACATCCTTACCTTAAACTCAGCAAACAGGCTGTCAGTATAAGCATGCCCTCCATTCGCCACTATCACTGTATCTACAAGAGCGAGTAGATTTTGAAGCTGGGATGCTTTCTTCTTAGCATCCTTTGTCTTGTTGTCAAAGAGGAGATACCGTTTCTTGCATCAACCTTGATTGCAAAATAAACAAGGCAAAAGTGCAGCAACAAAATATAAAAGAATTGTTAATATTGGTTGATTTATTGCATCATCCTTGCCTTACATTCAGTAAAAAGGAGTGTCTGTATAAGTGTAAGAAGTATTTTAAGTTGAGATTCTTTCTTATTTTCATCTTCTGTATACTTGACAAAAAGCACTACACATGTCATATCAAAGGTTATGTTGCATAGAAACAGATAAGGAAACGAACGTGAATATGATATACTAAAACACTGCTATCAAAAGATTACAGATCATATCAAACTACCTAGAATTCATGTTTTCGTGTGTCTGTGATTCCATAGGAATCAAAAACAGTTTCTAAAGTTAAACAATATCATGACAGCAAAGTTTTCCTGCAATGTGACAGTAAGAAGTCATCCAAATTATCTTATGATGAGGATTTTAGCAACATAATCATAAGGTTTCAGCTGCTTCAAGCTATAATTACCACTAGCAATGAATTGCCCAAATTATCTTATGATGAGGATTTTAACAAGGTTCATGAATCGGGCTCAGCCCGGCCCGGGTCCGCCAAAACGGGCTTTTTTTTGAAAATGCCCGGCCCGAGCCCGGATATGAACAGGTCTACTCGCAACCCAAGTAATGAATTGCTCAATTGAAGGCTATTTTTTGGATTAAAAAACAGACTCAAAGAGAATCATTTTTCTTTGGTTTTTAACTAAATGAAGCATGTATAGATGCAGAAGCCTACTAAAGAAAAAGGAGTTAACAATGGAAAGATTGCTTACAGAGGGAAGAAGATGAAGTCCAATTCTGGAGACGAAAGAAGAATGGTCAGCAACAAACGATTGATCAAAGCTTTACGATCTAATTTACATTTACAGACAATTTAATACGTCTATCAAGATTAGTATGTGCTAAACAGTAATGACTGATTTTGTCCAACTGCAAACGAAGGGTCATGCACACTTTATTTGCTGCTTTCAAGCTTTAACTATCGTCTCTTCAACACCACTCTTTTCAGTTTTCTCCTACCCTTATCAACTGGTTCTTCTGCAATTCTTCCTTGAGGTTATTTCCATATCCCTAACTCATGTAATGGTAAAACATTTCTCAACTGCTGAACATAATCGTTTCCTGTTTGTTTTTTTTGAAAATGGTTTATATTAGTAACAAGAGTGAATATACAAGAGATGGGTACTACCCAAGAAAACAAGACAGCAAGACATAAACATGAACCCTAGGAGAGGTGAATGCCAAGAGTATTGGCCCAGTTGATGGAGTTTTGAGATCTGTCCTTCCAATGGTAGGAAAAATGAGTTTTTGTGTTGTTGATGATGTTATGAGCAACAGTGGTGACATGTATAGACGTTTGGTTGAAAATGGTGTCGTTTCTGGCCTTCCAGATGAAGTAAACGAAGCTTGTGATGGCGGAGAGGCGGACATGGTTGAGCAGATCGTCTTTTCGGAGCGAGAGGTTGCCAATCCAGTTCCAGATGTCATTGGCAAAGGGAATCGTTTCCTGTCTGTGTTTGAGTACTTGTTGGCTGTATTGTAAATGCATGCATCCTTTGTATTTCCACTGTTTATGTTTTGGTGTTTTCCGATGCAGTCTCTCTCATAAATGGTGCATGAACTTGCAGAAACTGAAGCGCCAATTGTTTCTATTCAATGCTAAAACCTCTCAAGCTCCAATCAACAACTTTCACTCCAATATATATATATATTGAAGTCCACTCTCTCTTCCGCAAATAATCTTCTTCCTCTTTGATCTAGTATGTTTCCCCTAATTCTGTACTTCTTGTTTATGTTTTGGTTGTTTCTTGTTCAAGCTCATCTATTTTGTTCTTGTTTGAACTGTATATTTCACTTTTGAGTCTTATGATCTCTTATATTAGCTTGGTAGAATTTATTGGCTATGTTTTCTTGTAACAGATACACATCTTGAGAAGAATGGATGGATATATTGAAATAGATGAATGGTTCATTCCTTCTTTGGTTCACGAGACTCGGACAATGCTGCTTATGGGTCAAACTGGAAGTGGCAAAAGTGCCACTGGAAACAGTATTCTTGGTCGAGTTGCATTCAAATTAAGAGTAAGTCCAAATGGTGTTACAAACACAGTTGATTGTCAAACAACTACACTAACAAATGGAGAATTTATCAATGTTATTGATACTCCTGGTCTATTTGACTTGGGTGGTATTGGATCTGAAGTTATTTTCCAAGAGATTATGAATTGTGTTGAATTAGGTAGAGATGGGTTCCATGTAGTGTTATTAGTGTGTAGTGTTAGACAGCGGTTTACTGAAGATCATGAAAGTGTTATTCAATTCTTGCAAAGTCTTTTTGGTTCGAAGATAACCGACAACATGGTGTTGGTTTTTACTGGTGGTGATGATTTTGAAGAAAATGAGTCTCTAGAAGGCGATTTGGCTCTTGGCTCAGAACACTTGCAGGTGATGTTTCTTATGATTTAAAAAAAAAACATTTGAATCATTAGTATTTACATGGAAGTATTTGTTTCTTAATTTGGGTTGCAGAAGATTGTTGAAATTTGCAAAAATCGATGTGTGCTGTTTGACAACAAGACAAAGGATGCAAAGAAGAAAGCAACACAGCTTCATAATCTACTTGCTGTTGTAGATAATGTGATTGAGGCTAATGGAGGACAACCTTATACTCATTGGCAGGAAGCTGCAAATCTTCAACAGAAGAAACTAGAGATGCTTTCTTCAAAAGGATTGACAAATGAAGAACTAACTGTGTCGATTGAGCAAATTCGGAAATCATATGATGAACAACTTATGCAATTGACCCAGATGGTATTGTAATCTCTCTTTACTTCATTATTTTTATTTTCAGTCCGTATCATGATGGTGATATATATATACAGGTTGAGAAGTTTGCAATAGATGCTCAGAAAAAATCCGAGGATATCAATGAACTTAAAGAGAAATTAGCATTAGCTGAGCAGAAAGCTGAAAAACTTGCTCAGGATACTCGCAAAGAATCCGAACTGATGCTTCAAACAAAAAATATGATTCAGCAATACTTGGATGATGAAAAAGATGCTCGGTTGAGGGCTGAGAAGATTACGAGGGATGCTCAAAAACATTCCGAGGTTGAGATCAATGAACTTAAAAAGAATTTAGCACTAGCTGAGCAGAAAGCCGAGAAACTTGGCAAAAAAACTGAGGGCGAAGCGAGAAGACTGAGACCAATGGTATATAGTTATCCTTTTCTTTAATGAATATAAGTCATTTGTCATATAATGGTGGTAATTTTTGTTCATGTTGTGTTAAAGATGGTTAAGACAAACAAGACACTCCAGAAACACTTGGATGATGAAACATTTGCTGGTTTGAATCCTGAGATTATTGCAAGAGATTCTATAGAATTTAAAAAGAGTTTAGCAGAATTTGAGCAGAAATTTGTTAAACTTTGTCAAATGGTAATGAATGTAAGTCATATGTTATCTTTTTTGTTAATGAATATAACCATCTGTTATATATTCTTCAATCCTCATCATGGTGGTAATATATGTTTTTGTTGTGTTAAAGATGCTCGCAACATACAAGGTAGTCCAGAAACTAATGGATGATGAAAGAGATGGTCTTGCAAAAGCTGAGATTATTGTAAGAGATTTTCAGACACAATTTGAATATTGTATCAGTGAATTCAAAAATAGTTTTCTTCGAGTTCAGAAGAATTCCGAGAAGACTATCAAGGATGCTAAGATGCTCATACAATATTTGGTTGCTTACGAAACAACCTTTTGATTGCTGAGTTGGTCACTAGAGATGCTCAGAAACGTTTCGAGGATGAGATCTGTCTCCCATTGAGTTGTTCATCAGTTTGTTGCCGAAGGAGTTCGTGATTTTGCTATTACTTGATGCTTACTCAGAAAGTACACTATCGTTGAAAATCTTTAAAAAACCCGGTTTGAGCTTTTTTGAATTGATTACTACTATAGAAGAACTTACCCAAACTTTTGTAGAACAACAAAACTTTATTGCAGTTATGATTTAAGCTGTTGTTTCACCTAAATTTCTCAATCTTGCATGTGTACTCCAGCTATGTACTTGTCTAGTGTTTGTGTTGTTTTTTTCTTGATTAAACCTCCACTTAGTCATGGACTGCACTTAGTGTTGCATATTAGGCTTTGCAACTCTATTGTGTCAAATAAAATATAATAGTAGATTTCAGTGCAGAAACATCAATGTTACACTACAATCAATCCCTCTGTCATATGTGTAACCAATTTCTGAAGGAAAGTTATATCCAACAATGCTTTAGTCTCCTTCTGCTAGTGGTAATTATAGCTTGAAGCAGCTCAAACCTTATGATTATGTTGTTAAAATCCTCATCATAAGATAATTTGGATGACTTCTTACTGTCACATTGCAGGAAAACTTTGCTGTCATGATATTGTTTAACTTTAGAAACTGTTTTCGATTCCTATGGAAACACAGACACACGAAAACATGAATTCTAGGTAGTTTGATATATTCTGTAATCTTTTGATAGCAGTGTTTTAGTATATCATATTCGCGTTCGTATCCTTATCTGTTTCTATGCAACATAACCTTTGATATGACATGTGTAGTACTTTTTGTCAAGTATACAGAATATGAAAATAAGAAAGAATCTCAACTTAAAATACTTCTTACACTTATACAGACACTCCTTTTTACTGAATGTAAGGCAAGGATGATGCAATAAATCAACCAATATTAACAATTCTTTTATATTTTGTTGCTGCACTTTTGCCTTGTTTATTTTGCAATCAAGGATGATGCAATAAACCAACCAATCTCAAAGAAATCACTACTTTTATATTTTGTTACTGATCTTCCTGTTCTATTGCTATCAGATCTTCACCGGAGTATGAAGACATGCACGAGAATAGTCGGCTTTTCAAGTCCGACAAGCACATGTTTTCCTCAAAAATATCCATTCCATCGAATGCTGCACTCGGTGGCTCCATGGTGCTAAATTCCTCGCGCTCGCAATCAAATACCAACACTCGACACCCTAATCCAAGCCAATGAAGCTTCCCGTTTCCGAACCAAAAACCGCATCTTGGTCTTCCATCAAACGAAACCAGATCACGAAAATGAGTTACAACATTATCATCAATCACTCCTTTCTTCCACTTCCATTCATTGATGGAGAATACCTCGTAATTCGATGACAGCTTCAAATCATTCTTTGAGTATCCAATTCTAATCAACTTGAAATCATGGTTTGAACTACAGAAGCCAAACCCTAGAATTGTCTCGCCGGAATCCCAATCCCCGATACGAACAGTTACGTATTTTATGGATCGAAGGATTCCAAAGAATGGCAATTCCTGATTCAACTGATTCGATACAGATTACGCCGTTTAGGACTCCAACAATATTTTCCGAACGAAGTTTCATGTGTTCAGTTGTAAACCCTGCAACTCGGGATAGGGTAGCACCGTCGTAGACAGTGATTCGCGAGGTAGTTTCTGCCCCCAATTCGGGATCGCCGGAAATAAAGCAGTAAAGTATCTTCATTGGTTTTTTATGTGCTGATTTCAAGTGAAGGTCGATTAAGAATGGAAACGAAATTAGACCCTTCCATGACTTGCATACAGATCCAACTCTGATTATGGTTTTGACTGGTAATCTGGAAAATATATCTAATAGCAAATCTGCAGGGAGGCCGCCGGTAGTCGACATTGATGAACCTAGAGATTAAAGACCTGAAAGAAACAGTGGATCGAGTTTAGGGTTCTGTAGTTTGTTGAAGGTATTGGGCTAATCTCTATTTCTAAATTTTATTGGGTAAAATTTCGGTTTAGAAAAGCAAAGTGGATCGATAAATTAACTAAAATTGGGTTGTTGATTTAAAGATAAAAATTTTTTAGATCAGTGTTGAATCGTGAAGAATATCGGTTGCTTTTTTGTATAATTAGTTTAAGAATCCTAGATTAGTCTAGGATTAAACAAAGTTATACTTTGAGATTTGCACAGGTCGGTTAATTGGTGCAGTTCTCAACCGACATCAATATATATATATACTTGTTGTTTGCAAATGTAATAATGTAAGAGTAACGGCAGGTTTGATATTGTATGGGTATATTTATTTAGATTTTTTGGGATGGAGATTTTTGAAATTGTTGGGGATGGGGATTCATAAGGATTCTTTTTTTTTAAAATTTTACGTGTTTGATATTGCATTATTTAGATAGAATGTTTACGAAAAGTTTACTATAATACCCCTAATTTTTAACATGTGCCAAACATGTCTTAACCCTAAACATTCATTTGTCTACTGTAATGTGACAATAATTTGTGTTTCATTTGCTAATTGTAATCCATTCTCATCCCTCTCATTCCTGACAACAATTTGTATCAATTGGTTTCATCATCTGTACTCCAATTTATGTGACAGCAATTTGTATCAATTCCTCCTATTTATGTGAATATTTGGTGATTTTACTGCATGCCTATAACTAAATTGATCTGCAAATCCAAATCAAATAGCACAATGATGAATATAATTAACACCAAGTTCATTTAGTGCCTGTAGAGCCATGTTTACTGCATGCCTATAACTAAATTCTTTATCAGTGAGGATTGTAGAAGCTAATGACAATAATTAGCCACAAATCAACAACTCTGACATCAAATACACCAAATCCCACTTGGCTATTAGTGTAGTTTTTATTGAGTGCAAAGTAAGCAAAATCGCTAATTGGAATCGAAGAACCATCTTCATCCCAAGCCAAATCCCACTTGACAGCCTTGATTTCATTCAGCTGTTGATATCTCAGCATTGATTTCATTCAGCTGATTCTTGAGAATTTCCTTCTGCTTAGGTTATGAATTGTGAATTCATGACTTGAAGAAAAGATATAACAATGTTTTATCCTCCATAGACAATCAATCGAAGAAAAAACCGAGCATAACAAAACGAAATTAAATGAGTATCTGAGTTGCATAACTTTTTCGATATCGACCAAAATAGGGGCAGATGAGCAATTGAGAAGAGAACCATCCTTGGGTCTCTTCGCTGCCGGCACCCTATTCCCTCTCATTGGCGTACGGCTCCCGCCTTGGCTCGCCGGAGCTTCCATGGTTGCTTCTTCGGTTACCGTTTGCTCCTCACTGATGTTGAGGCAGTACAAGCAACCTCGCAGACTTGAGGATGGAGATTGAATATTAATAGAGAAGAGAAGATGAGCGATTGAGAAGAGAAGACAAGTTGACGGGAAGGAAGAAAAGTTTGATCGATTGGCTGCTGGTGTAAAGTGCGATTTGAGAGAGTGGAGAGAATGAAGAACCTACTTCACTGGAGATGAGGAGAATGAACGGTAGAATGGAAGGGTATGGCCGGAAGATAAATAATCTAACCTAATGAATTTTCAAGAAGCTTGGGTAGCCAAGCTTCTTTTTATGAGATTCTTTTGTCAAAAGAATCTCGAAAAATAATACAATACATAAGCTACAACTCATACCAAACGGTTATATTTTTGCCATCCCGAAGAATCCCGTAAAAAAGAATCTAAATGAATCTCCTTCTAACTAATACCAAACAGGGCCTAAAGCTCGATACTAAGGCCCACAAGTAAGGCTGACGAATATGAGTATGAGTGCGCGATAAATACTCGCTTATATATAT
This sequence comes from Fagopyrum homotropicum, assembly GCA_033239125.1. Classification (NCBI taxonomy): domain Eukaryota; kingdom Viridiplantae; phylum Streptophyta; class Magnoliopsida; order Caryophyllales; family Polygonaceae; genus Fagopyrum; species Fagopyrum homotropicum. The sequence goes on from BSWB01000003.1 coordinate 4,351,435, forward strand.
TCGGTGACAGTCGAAAACGCGTGGTTTCCTCAACATGATGTAACCTCCTTTCCTCATCTATTTTTGATATCTAGGGGTGAGCATTTTCGGATATTCGATCCGATTGAAGGCTTGGATATCGGATCCAAAGATTCTATAAAAGTCCACTTCAAATCCGAGCCAAAAGTACTTAGGTATCCGACACTTCTATTCTGATCGGATATCCGATCCGAATATCGAGCTTTTTCTCAAAACTTCGATCCGTATCCGATCCGATGATCAGAAAAATACCCTCGGTTCAGACTCGGATCATCAACTAGCGGATATTTTCGGATTCAGATATTTTCCGGATCAGATATTCGGATTCACGGATCGGATCATGCGGATCGGATTTTTTTGCTCACCCTTATTTATACCCATATTATGTGGAAGGATGTTTTGCAGCTGCATTTTGTGGACGTGGAAGTGACAGAATGATAACGTCAATGATAATATTATGTGGAATGGAATCTCCGTCCTCCTCATCTCACCACCACAAAATGACTTCTCTCGCCTTATTCAAGTCCCATTTGCTAATTCTCCATCTGACCAATCTTCTCCTGTAATTATTTTCCCTCCACCTATAATTATTTCTCCTCCACATGTGCCTTCTACCGGGCCCACTCGTACCACTCATCGTCCCTCATATCTACAAGATTATGCTTGTAATTCTCTCACTTCTATCGAGCGTTTCAATCTCTCTTGCCTTTCTTATGAGTTTGTTCATACTTTGTGCAATGTAATTGCTTCCCATCTCATTATCATCAAGCTAAGGATCACCCTTTTTGGGTTGATGCCATGACAAAGGAGATTTGTGCTCTCGAGCATAATAATACATGGGATCTTCTTCCATTACCCCAGGCAAGTCTACTATAGGTTCTAAATGGGTTTATAAACTCAAACACCGTCCAGATGGTTCAATTGAACGTCACAAGACCCGTTTAGTAGCAAAAGATTACAATCAAATAAAGAATAAAGATTACAAGCATACGCTCTCTCTTGTGGCAAAATTTTCTACCATTCGAGTTGTCTTGGCCTCGGCAGCTGCTCGACATTGTCCTCTTCGTCAACTTGATATTAATAACGTCTTTCTTCAAGGCTTTTGGATGTAGAAGTTTACATGTTGCCACCCCCTGGGTATACTAAGCTCCACCTAGTTTTGTTTGTCGTCCCAAACGATCTCTATGACCTTAAGCAAATCAGTAGGCAATGGAACATTGAATTCACATAACTACTCACTCATCTTCAGTTTGTTCAGTCACATCAGGATTATTCTTTGTTCACCAAGCACTCATCCCTGGCCTTGGCATAACCATTGTCTTGATATATGTTATCAACGTTCTTATTATTTGGGATGTTCCATCAAAAAATATTTCTCTTACGCAAGAGCTTGATGTTGCCTTCACCATTAAAGATCTTGGACCTGCTCGTTTCTTCTTTGGAATGGAGATTGATCATACCAATTCTGGTCTTTTTCTTAATCGAAGAAAATATATTTTTGATATCATTGTTGATGCCCAACTATCTGATTGCAAGGCGGCTCCTGATACCATGCAACGTACCTGCACTTAACTCTATAATTAGGAGAGCATATACCTGATCCTGAAGTTTATAGATGGCTCATTGGACGTTTGCTCTATCTGTTTCTAAAACGTCCTGATATTGCTTTCATAGTTCAGCAACTTAGCCAATTCCTTGCAACACCCCATATGCCTCATATGCAAGATGCTACCTATTTACTACGTTACCTTAAGGGCACAATAGATCTTGCACTGTTTTATCCCAAACAAATTGATCTTGCTCTCACTACTTACAGTGACGCGGATTGGGGCTCATGCAGTTATTTCTGTCGATTGATTACAGAGTAGTGCTTGTTTCTTGACCAAGCACTTGTCTCTTGGAAGACGAAGAAGCAGAAAACAATGAGTAAATCCCAGAAAGATCATTTGGCTTGATGGCAAGCACGTCACAGTCTTTCACCCATTTCCTTTGCATTGTGATAAGTGGTAACAAGGTTGGCCAACCAGAAAGATCAAGGCGTTAGGGAAGCATCAACACACTTTCTTCTCTCGCAAGTTTAGTGTAGTTCATCCCATTCCAGCTTGAAGGGGGTATAGGCATCATATAGTAATATATATAATAATAATAGGGATACTTTTGTAATAGGCTTTAAGCCTAACAAACTCCCCTAGGCATGTATATATAGCCTTGTACACGTACAATTTTAGAATGTGATTCAATAATACAAAGACATGTTATGTAGTCATCCAGAGCAAATATCAAACATTTTAGGATCTAATTCACATTAGAGCATCTTCATTTCAGAACTCTTCAAAAAATTTCTTATTTGTATTTTTAACTATTTTTTATCCTTAAAATTATTTAAAGAACCTCACTCTTCCATCCCAAAATTTAAAAAAGTTTTTTAAATTTCTTTAAATTACGTAACTCCAATAGAACAAATCTTACTTCCTACAATTGGGCATAAACAAAAATAAAAATCAACAATTTTCTTGATTTGTGTGAGTAAGGCAAGAACTTGTCAGGATTCATTTTTTCCTATGAAAACTTCTTTCCACTCATGACATTGATTCTTTAAGCCATTCTGATATTAATCTTTATTTTTATGTTAAGAAATAGCTAAAGAAACTCTCAGTATATGGGTTGAAGATGCTCTTACAGATAATTTAACACGTCTATCAAGATTAGTCTGTGCTAAACAATAATGGAAAATTTTGTCCAACCGTAAACGAAGGGTCATGCACACTTTATTTGCTGCTTTCAACGTAAACTCTTCGATCTTCACGCTTATACGAAACAAGACTTCTTTTTTCAAGCTTTGATGATTGTCGGTCCGTTTGGGAAATGAGTAAGTGAAGTAAGTAGCTGATGGACGAGCTGATATTTTTTAATAAGCTTAGTTGGTATTTGGAAGAACGAAGCTTATGAAAGCTGACGTAAACGCAAAATTACTAAAAAGGACATCATTTCATTTATCATTAATTTCAAATAAATCTTACAAGCAACAAGTTATAATTACCTTAAAAAATTTTGTTTATGTTCCAAGAGCTATGTACAAGAATTAATTTTTTTAACAATTTAAATGTAATCATCAAATATTATTTATAAGTAATTTTATTTAATTTGGTAGTTTTGAATTTAATTTTCTGATAAATATCTTATTTTATAGTTATATTTATTATCATAAAAATATAATAAAAATGAAAAACAATAATATTAAGCATAAATTTAATAATGAACAATGTAAATAAAATATTTTTTTAGGGTAAAATTGAAAAAAATGATGATCAAAATTTCCTCATCTCCATAATCTACCATTTGGTAGATGATGGATTTGTCAATCCTTCATCTTCCATCATCTATCATCATCTACCTTCATCTCCCTCAAACTTTAGTCCCAAACACTAAATTCTCATTCTTCATCTATCATCATCTTCATCATCTATCTTCATCTAGTTTTTTGAGTCTTGGTACAATATTTCTCAACTGCTGAACATGATCGATTCCTGTTTTTGCTTGAGTACTTGTTGGCAATTTTGTACATGCATGCATCCTTTACTGTTTATGTTTCGAGTGTGATATACTGAGATTGTGCCTAAGCGTATGTTTGGTGATTTCCGATGCCGTCTCTCTCATAAATGGTGCTTGAACTTCAAGATACTGAAGCTCCAATTGTTTCTCTTCAATGCTAAACCTCTCAAGCTCCAATCAATATATATATATATATATATATATATATATATATATATATATATATATATATATATATAGATTTTAGTTCAAGTGAGGAGGGAGCTTGTAGATAGGAATTAGGAGAGCTATAAGCCATTGGATGAATTTGGAATCAAGGGCTCTCACACGCTCATCATTAATGACATTTTTGTAAATTGACTTAAAAGCTGGAAAAATACTGATACATTCAAAAACAGTCATCAGTGTTCATACTTTTATATGTCATTGTTCATATTTTTGTACATCGGTGTTCATAGTATTTTTTTCATCAAAGTTTCATGTTCATTTATTCTTTTGTGTACATTTTATAAAAACATAGATGTTCATTTACAATATATAACCACAAAAAATAAAAAAATCATCACAAAACATTAAAAGATGATCATAATATGTTATGTATGTGTAAAAGTTATAAATAAGACATCGGTGTTCATACTTTTATACATCATTGTTCATATTTTTATTCATCTGTGTTCATACTTTTTATGCCATTGTTCCTGTAAATATTATAAACTATTTTTGGATGAGACATTTTGTCGAACAATTGGCGTGCACACTAAAAAGAGCATATATATATATATTGTTCAATTGAAGCTATTAGACCAACTCAACATATGTATATACATGTATTTTCTCAATCAAACCTATCAAACACAAAAATAATTCAAACATAATTGATTTCAAAAACAAACATCAATCGTAATGAAACCTAAACCATAAGAATGAAAACCTAAACCGTGAGAGTATATTCGGATAAACAATACATGAATCGTCTTGTATTCTCTTTTATTTCACCATTTTATGTAATCAATCTTTGATTTGGTTGAAAATTGGGCAAATATGAAGCTTGTGGGATGAAGAATGTGAGGGAGCTGTGAGTCGTTGGAGTCGACCGGCGATTTTCTTCTCTCTTTTTTTCCAGATTTATGTAATTACCAATTAGCATTAATGATGAGTGTGTGTGAGCCGTTGATTTAAATCTCATCCAGTGGCTCACATGGCTCCTAATTCCTATCCACAAGACTTCTCCTCACCGGAACTAGCCTCTATATATATATATATATATATATATATATATATATATATATATATATAGATAGATAGGATAATGTAAGAACAGGAGTTACGGTAAGAAATAGGAACAAATGTGTGCCACACGATTAAAAAAATCAACGTACATGATTTAATAGAATTTTAGCATAATAACCTTACGTTTTTATATTTGGATATATATTTGGATAAGTAATATACGTTGTTACCATTTTAATATGAGAATATTTATTACCATAATCAATATACACATTAAAACGAATTACTATACAAGTCTACCGACGCCTTCGTCTTCACAAATACCAATGATCCAAGAACACGAACATGGATGAAATTAACTGTATGTCTTTTGTTGTGCATGTTGTGAAGCACTAGTATGTGCATTGTACTAATAAGAATCAAAGGTCGCATGCACGATTAATATTAGTAGTGCAGGAGTAAAATAACGGTTGTGCATGAGTATTTTGTTATGCATGATATATGACACACGTGCAAAATTTAGTAGTGCATGGTACACGATTAGATATTTAGCCATGCACATTCACTTGTGCATATACCTAATTCTTGCACTTGTGCACAACATGTGTACTACATGACACGAGTATATATATATAGCCTTATATACTCACTCCTGCATATACGCAATTGTTGCAGTTATTGCAATTGTATCACATGTGTACTACATGAAATCAGTGGCGTTGGAATTAGACTCCGATGATACGAGTAGACATTTTATCCGTGCAATGTGTAATATAATATAAACATTTCTTATCATAATTACATAGGCTCAATATTTTAAATCTTCATATACTGCATTTGTAATAAATCATGCACGATTTATCAAATATTAACACTACCATATATTAGATACCGTAATAAATGTCAATACAATGATACCTTATTTAGACGTCAAATCTTAACCTTTCGTGCTTTAATCTAACGGTGTTTAGCTGTTCTTATTTCTTATATATATATATATATATATATATATATATATATATATATATATATATTGAAGTCCACGCTCTCTTCCACAAATAATCTTCTTCCTCTTCAATCTAGTATGTTTCCCGGCCTGACCTCTTCACTTGTTGATCGATTAAGACTGTACTGAGTTTGAGTTTATGATTGGTCGGAAATCGATGGGTTTCTTGTTCAGGTTCATTTATTTTGTGCTTGTTTGAATGGAGTCTTGAGATCTCTTATGTTGGCTTGGTTGAATTTATTGACTATGTTTTCTTTTTACTGGTGGTGATGATTTTGAAGAAGATGAGTCTCTAGAAGGCTATTTGGCTCAGAACACTTGCAGATGCAGGTGATATTTCTTATAACTTAGAAAAAAAAACCTTTGAATCATTAGTGTTGAATTGAATTGTGTAGCGAAATGGGAAGTTGCGACGTGCATCCATTTCATTGTCAAGTGAAAAGGCATTGGTTTGGTTGACAGTGTTATTTGTATTTAGGTCAAATGCAGAATGGAGTTTGCAACTTATAGTTTAATCATGTGCCTGGTGTGGGTCACATCTCATGTTAAACAAACAAATAAAGAAAGAGTCAATACGAGTGGGGAATTATAACGTGGTTGACACCTGGTTTGGGTGGATCTTCAATTGATATGTTATGGTATGCTATGATTTTTGTGTTTGGATTACATAAAGATCAAGATCAAGATGCAGCGAAGTAAGGAATCGGATGCGGTGGTGGTGGGCGTTGCTCTCAGCGGTGGCTCCAAGAGTAAAGCCATAGTCAATTGGGCTGTAGATAAGTTTGAGGGAACCAATGTCTCCTTGAAGCTCTTCCATGTCTTCCCAAGGATCACCGGTGTCCCTACGCCAAGTAACCTTCCTTTCTTTCTTTCTTTCTTTCAGATGTACCACTGTCTCTCCTTCTAACCAAAAAACACTATTGTCTGAATTGTGGATCAGTGGGCAACCTGATCCCCCTCCGAAAAGTACGAGACGACATAGCAAGCGCGTACAAGAAGGAAGTGGAATGGCAGAAAAGCGAGATGCTTCTCCCTTACCTGAAGCTGTGTGCCTCCAAAAACGTAACAGCTGCGATGGTGTTGCTGGAGGCCGATGATATTCCCACCGCCATCTCTCTCGAGGTGGCTAAGATGGGAGCCAACCACCTTGTCATAGGAGCCTCCTCAAACAGCATCTTCTCCAGGTACATACATACTATCATATTATTATTCATTGGAATTGGATTTCAAGAAGTTGATATATATAAATATGATAATAGGAAGGTGAAGGGGCAAGTGCTTTCCTCTTTGATCTCCGATACCTCACCGCCCTTCTGCACAGTCTACCTTGTTTCCAAGGGGAAGCTGGAATCCCTTCGCCCATCAGACAACTCTTTAGATGACTCCACCACGGATTCTGCATTTAGTTCATCAAGATACAGTATTTCAACTACCTTACCTGGCTCATCTTCTTCAGAATCTTCTTTCGCTTCCCACGAAGCGCTGCCAGGTGAGAGTGACACAATGCAGCAGGTGAGTCATTGGAGATCAACCAACCTCAGGCATGCTCTAATACTAAAGACAAGAATGAATGAGGAGAAACAAGTATCAGTACCTAAACCTCCTAGCCACTTCATATGCCCAATACTAAAGGCAGTGATGGAAGATCCCTGCCTTGCAGCAGATGGCTACACCTATGATCGTAAAGCCTTACAGATGTGGCTCAAGGAGAACGATACCTCACCCACCACAAACTTCCCTCTTACCGACAAGACCCTCATACTACCAAACCACAATCTTCACCACGCCATCATGGAGTGGAAGACAAAAACAAGGACCTCATCCATGAGGTCAATTTGACGCCGTCAATATATATACCAATCTTCTCTATAATAAACAAGTACAACAACCAACCCGCCGGAGCCCCATCTGTTACACATTTAACACAAACAGATCAACCTACCTGCAACAAGACAAAGGATGCAAAAATCCATGTGTCAATTGAGGCTAATGGAGGACAAGCTTATACTCATTGAGGCTAATTTCATAGCAAGTATCAAACATATTATATGTTGGGTGTTTGTTTGTAACATCCTGGGAGGAACCCGGTTTCAGCTTTTTTGCAAAACTTTTGTAGACCAACAAAACTTCATTGCAGTTATGATTTATGCTGTTGTTTCACCTAAATTTCTCAACCTTGCATGTGTACTCCAGCTATGTACTTGTGTAGTGTTTGGGTAAGTTAGCATACACTAGAAATTATAAACAATGGAACTCAACACCCAACATATAATCTTTTCTTGATTGAACCTCCACTTAGTCATGAACTGCACTTACTGTTGCATATTATGCTCTGCAACTTGATTGTGTCAAATAAAATGTTATAATAGTAGATTTCAGGCTGCTAATATTAGTAGATTTCATAAGATATTTTGGATGACTTCTTACTGTCACAATGGAGGATAAATTTGCTGTCATGATATTGTTTAACTTTAGAAACCTTTTGACAACCTTTTTCCTAAGTAGCAAGGAAACTTCAAAGAGACTGTTTTCTGTTTTCGATTCCTAGGGAAACACAGACACCCGAAAAACATGAATTCTAGGTAGTTTGATATGATCTGTAATCTTTTGATGGCAGTGTTTTAGTATATCATATTCGTGTTCATTTCCTTATCTGTATCTGTTCAACATACTAGATCTGTTTTCTTAAAGGACATGGGTAGTACTTTTTGTCAAGTATACAGAAGATGAAAATGAGAAAGAATCACAGCTTCAAATACTTCTTACACTTATACAGAGTCCTTTTTACTGAGAGCCAAAGATAAGCTTATAAGACTATAAGAGACTGTTTGTGAACCAAGTTTAAGTTTATCTCGACTCAAAGATCGTTAGGGTCCTCGCTCTGTTCATCCTTGTTCCTAATCACAGTTTGACTAATCAAATGAACAATTCTTTTATATTTTGTTGCTGCACTTTTGCCTTGTTTATTGTATATCACTTATGTGATTGTCTCATTAAGGAACAAACTGCTGCTACTGTTAGCTCCCCTGATAAATCATCAGAAGAACTGAGAAGATGGATTTTGAAGAGATCACAAATGAATTGAGCATAATCATTCCATTCCGAAAAATAACCAAACAGCGTCTGTAATAGTCGTGCAATCAAGGATGATGCAATAAATCAACCAATATGAAAGAAATCACTACTCTAGTAAATTCAAACGGTAAGTAAAGAGATAAACCTATTTGTACCAAGGTGGGTGTTGATCAATCAACACTACTCATCTTCTCGTTCTATTGCTATCAGATCTTCACCGGAGTATGAAGCTATTCAGAGGACGAGAATAGTCGGCCTTTCAAGTCCGACAAGCACATGCTTTCCTCAAAAACATTCATTTTATCGAATGCTGCACTCGGTGGCTCCATGGTGCTAAATTCCTCGCGCTCACAATCAAACACCAACACTCGACACCCTAATCCAAGCCAATGAAGCTTCCCGTTTCCGAACCAAAAACTCCATCTACGTCTTCCTTCAAACGAAACCAGATCACGAAAATGAGTTACAACCTCATCAGCAATCACTCCCTTCTTCCACTTCCATTCATTGATGGAGAATACCTCGTAATTCGATGACAACTTCAAATCATTCTTTGAGTATCCAATTCTAATCAACTTGAAATCATGGTTTGAACTACAGAAGCCAAACCCTAGAATAGTCTTGCCGGAATCCCAATCTCCGATACGAACAGTTACATATTTATGGATCGAAGGATTCCAAAGAATGGCAATTCCTGATTTAAGTGATTCGATACAGAATACGCCGTTTAGGACTCCAACAATATTTACCCAACCAAGTTTCATGTGTTCAATTGTAAACCCTGCAAATCGGGCTAGGGTAGCACCGTCGTAGAGAGTGATTCGCGAGGTAATTTCTGGCCCCAAGTGGGGACCGCCGGAATGAACGCAGTACCGCATCTTCATTGGTTTTTTATCTGCTGATTTCAAGTGGAGGTCGATTAAGAATGGAAACGAAATTAGACCATTCCATGACTTGCATACCGATCCAACTCTGGTTATGGTTTTGACTGGTAATCTGGAAAATATATATAATAGCAATTCTGCAGGGAGGCAGTGTCGATGGTGGACATTGATGAACCTAGAGATTAAAGACGTGAAAGAAACAGTAGATCGACTTTAGGGTTTCTGTAGTCTGCAGGGAGTCTGCTATTAGATATATCAAAATATATCTAATAGCCCCTATTTCTAAATTTTATTGGGCTAAATTTGGATTTAGAAAAGCAAAGTGGGCTGATAAAATAATTAAAATTGGGCTGTTGTTTTGAAGATAAAGAAATTTCTAGATTAGTTTTTTTTTTTTTTTGAAATGATACGTTTTCGGGTTAACACTTAAGGAGTATATGACCACAACCACTAGACCAATTGAGTATTGATATTTTTTATTATTTTTTTTGAAAAGTTATTGTATTAGTATCGGTGAAATGTATACAAAGTACCACTTGGGGGGATTACAAGCTTTGAAGGGAGCAAGCAAGGAAAGCACATAATACGATTAAAGCAGTTGAATACCAAGGGTGTTAGCCCATGCTAAGGAGAGTTCGGATCTATCCTTCCAGTGATGAGAAAAGTGGTTCTTTGTGGCTTGGATGATGTTGTGAGCGCAAGCTGCTTCTTGGGTCACAATGTGGTTGAAGGCCAAGTCATTCCTTGCCTTCCATGTGAAGTAGATGAAGTTGATGATGGTTGCAGTACGGACGTTGGAGATAAGGAGGTTTTTGTATGGGTTGATGGAGGCGAGCCAGTCCCATAAGTTGCTCTTGTAAGGGAAAGGTGGAGGGACATGAAGCCAACGGGAAATGAGGTCGAGGGTGATGGTGGCGAAGCGGCATTCGTGGAAGAGATGCCTCTCGTCTTCCGGCTTGGCATTGCAAAGATGACAAGTGTCGTTCTGGGTTATGTTCCAGGCCATCAGCTTGTCGAAGGTGGGGAGCCTATGATGAGCAACAATCCAGGCAATGAAACTGCTCTTGGGGGTATTGGTCCTTCGCCAAATGTTACAGAAAAGATAGGAGGTTGTTGGGACAGGAGTATTGTTCAGGAAGTGGTATGCAGCGGTTGTGGAGAATTTACCATTAGCTTTGGTTGTAGCGGTGAAGAATGAAGCATCATTATGGGATCTCTGGATGTGTAAGATGAGGTCTCTGACTTTCAGCAGTGAGTTCCATGTGAAGCTGTGTTTATAATCAGACTCGCAGGACCAAATGGACCGATTCTTGAGAATGTTGTTGCAAATCCATGTGGCCCAAAGGTTAGGTGTGGGGGTAGTGCTGAGTTCATAAATCAGTTTAGACATGCAGGCCTTGTTCCAAGCGAGAAGTTCCTTGAAGCCAAGTCCGCCATCAGCCTTAGGGGTGCAGATAGTCGACCAGGCAATCGGAGCTCTGTGGCTTGAGTCATTGCCCGACCAAAGGAAGGAACGCAGCAAGCCAGTGATTTTCAATATAATCTTGTGTGGAATAGGGAGCATGGAACACCAGAAGTATTGTAGTGGGATGAGAATCGAGGAGATGAGTTGTTGTCTACCAGCATAGGAAAGTTTCCTAGCACTCCAAGAGTTGATTCTTTGAGTGATCTTGTTAATGAGTGGAAGGTAGTCTGCATTCTTGAGCCTTTTGCTACCAATAGGGATGACCAAGTATGTGAATGGTAGCGTTTCAATGGGGAGTCCAGTGGAGGCGGTGAAGGAGCAGTGATCTTGTGGTTCAATACCGCCCAGGTAGAGAGATGACTTGTTGACATTAATGTGTAGTCCTGAGTAGTGGCCGAATTGAGTGAGAGTGTTCTTCAGTATGTTGATGGATTCAATGTCACCCCTGCAAAAAAGTAGGATATCGTCAGCAAAACATAGGTGGGTTATGTTTGGGTTGGAGCATTTGGGGTGGGGGTTGAAGCTTGGATTGGAGGTGTTGGCATGTATCATGGAGGATAACACCTCGAGAGCAATGGCAAAGAGGGATGGGGAAAGCGGGCAGCCCTGACGAAGTCCTCTTGAACCAATGAAATGACCCTTGAGGGAGCCATTAAGATTGATGGAGTAAGAGGGGTTAGAGATGCAAGCGTCAATGAGTTTGATGAAGTTGAGGGGGTAACCCATCCTGCATAGGCAATTAATGATGAATCGGTGATCAATTGTGTCGAATGCTTTGGTTAAATCCACCTTCAGGGCACACCTAGGTGAGATGTGTTTTTGATTATATCTTTTGAAGAGCTCCTGGGCAATGAGTATATTGTGTTTGATTGATCGTCCTTTGATGAAGGCACCTTGATAGGTACCAATCATCGAGGGCAAGGTGGTGTTCAGTTTGGAAGCAAGGATTTTGGCGATGACTTTGTAGGGGGTATTGCAGCAGGAAATGGGACGGTAATCGGATGGGAGGCTTGGGTTCGGTTTTTTTGCTATAAGGGAGATGAAGGTGTGGTTGTAGTGTGCGGGAAGGGTGCCTTTGTTGAAGAATTCAGTTATAGCATTGATGAACTCAGCACCCATAATGTTCCAGGACTGTTTGTAGAAATAGGCGTTGAAGCCGTCAGGCCCAGGAGCCTTCATGTCACCGATGGAGAAGAGGGCAGTTTTAATCTCATCAGGGGTGATGGCGGTGCTGAGGGAATCGATGAGATCAGGGGGGATAGTGGGTAGTTGGCAGTCAGGGAAGAGGTTGAGAGGATTATGGGCGGTTGGTGGGTTAAGTATGCTAGAAAAGTGGGTTGTTAGGATATCAGATATGGCAATATGATCGAAAGTGGGGCTGCTGCCGCTATCCAGAGAGCTTGATATGGATCTGATGGAGTTCAGTGCTCTTCTCGCAGTAATGCGTTTGAAAAAGTAACCACTGCATTGGTCCCCGAACTTGAACCAGGCCGTCTTGGATAGTTGGCCGAGCGTATCCCTGAGAGTGTTTTGGTTGGTGAGCAGTGATTCCAAGGTATAGCGCTCCTGTTCAAATAGGGAATGGTTAAAAGGGGAGGTTTGGAGATTTGTTTGGATGTTGGCTAGGGAGTTTTTGAGGCTAGCGATGGTTGTGTGCAGCGTTTCAAGTTTAGCGCTAGGAAAGCGTTTTAAAAGAGGTTTCAATCGCCTGAGCTTGTGAGTGAGGTTGCGCAAGGGACAGTTCAATGGTTGCTGACTCGGAAGCGACCACGAGGCTGCGACAGTCGGAATGAAGGCATCATGCTTAGACCAGCAATTGTTGAAACGGAACTGGCAATGGTTTGTGTTCGGTTTGGGGTTGGTGGTGAGGATGGCCGGTGAGTGATCCGAGATGCTGGGGTTGTCAAAGAAGGCAGTGGAGTGGGGAAAGTTATCATGCCAGGTCGAGTTAACCGCAATCCGGTCCAATTTGCACCAGATGCGATTGTGAGACTGTTTATTGCTCCAATTCATAGTGCACCCAGAGAAATCCAAATCGGAAAGGGAGTTATCCGAGAAGCAAGAAGACAACTCGTTCAATTGGTTTCTCAACGAGGCAGTGTTCTCCGTAATCTTCTCATTAGGGGAAAGGGTGGTGTTGAAATCACCCATAAGGAACCAAGGAACGTTGTGATTGAGGCTAGAGATCATTGAGATGGCGTCCCAGAGTGGAGAGCGATCCTCAGCAAGGTTGTGGCCGTAGATGAAGGAGCCCTCAATAGTATGAGGGTCGTTCCCAGGAGAGTTGAGGGAAATGGAGCAGTGAATAATTTGACTGTTCTTGAATATTGCGGAGATTTGAGTGGTGAGGGGTTTCCACCATAACCAGATCCGGCACCTAGATTCAGTGGAGAAGTTGGAGGTGTGATTCCAGTTGGGGAGGAGAGAGGAGAGATGGCTCATCTTGTTCTCGGTAAGCTTAGTTTCGATGATGGCTATGATGTCAAGATTGTGGTTCTTAACCAGGTCGCGAATAGCTTGGCGCTTGTTGGGGTGGTTAAGACCCCTAATGTTCCATGAACATATCTTAAGATACATGGGAAACCTTGTATGGGCATCCCGTATCCTTGATAACGAGATGGGGGTCTTGAGGAAGGGAGGATGGATTGGAGGTAGAGTCCAGGAGAGTATATGTGGGGTTAACCGGCATGTCCGGGGAAGGATGTTCATTGCTATGAACTAACGAACCATTGGGGGTAGGGTTTGGGATGTTGGTGGGGGAGGGTACGATGGGGTTTAGGGGACTGGGTTCAATGTTGGAAGGGTTGTTGATACTCAAGTGAAGGCCAGTAGGGAGAGTGGTGAGATAAGGGCATTGTAGGGGACGACTGTGAGGGGGGGGGGGTGGGCCAGGGGTAGTTTTATGTTGTTGATTAGGGTTTAGGTAAAGTCGGCGAGAGGCATCAGGGGTGGGGAGTATTGGCTCCAAGTTAGGGCAATGCAGGGGTCTGTTTTGCGGCGCTGGATGGCTATTATTGCGATGCTTGTTACTTGGAGCGGTCTTGCACTTGTGTCCAAACAGCATGCACGAGGGACAATGGTCAGGTAACCATTCATATGAAACCTTCTGCGTAATTTTCTCCTCATCAGGTCCCAGGAGAGTAACGATCCTGGTGAGCGGTTTGTTGGCTTGAACCTCAACCAGGATTCTGGCATAGCCAAGCCACTCGTGGTTTGCGGAGCAGGTGTCAGTGAGAACCGGAATGCCGATCGCAGAGCCAATCCTGGCCAGCATCTTGGGGGACCAGAAGCGATAGTCGAGATCATGGAGGGTAGCCCAGACCGGAACCGAAGTCAAGCTAGAGTAGTCGAGAGCCATTCCATGTTCCCATCTCTTGAGAATAATATATGTGTTACCCGTAATAATCCACGGGTTTTCGAGAAGGATGGTGTTCAGGTCATTCTCCGAGGCAAATTGGAAAACATAGATACCGTTGTCATTCCGGATGATCTTAGGTCTTGAGATGTGGTTCCAGTTGCAAGCGGCAAATGCAGACATTTTATGGAATGCCAGGGGGCTACCCACAGGGAAACCGATCAAGGAAAGGTTCCATTTGGATACAGCATCCGAAACGTCCTCACAAGTGAAGTGAATGGTGCCATGCTCGAGGCCAGGGGAGAAATCGAGAGGCACGTGGTTCATAGGGAGAGCATTAATGAGCATGCTTTTGAAGGTATCATTACGGTTTTCCAAAGTAAGAGGGAGCTGGGGGGTCGGTGTAGGTAGGTTAGTAGGGTTGTTTGGTGGGGAAGTTGTACAGACTGAATTTGAATGTTTTGGGGGGGAGCTGACTCTTCATTGTCTTCGCAGGTGATTGTGTGGGGCGCTGACTCATCGGAAACCAAGGTGGGGTGGGTTGGGTTTCGATCGAACGAGTCGATTTGGATAGGGTTGGGGTTAACATTGACAGCAGAGGGGGTGGTGTTGGTTTGGGGATTAACAGTACCATGCAGTGGAGGATTTTCAATTGAACAGTGGCATGCATCAGGAGTAACTGTCAATCCGGTCGGAGGGTTCCTGGGGTTAGCAGGTGAGGAGTTAGGTAGGGGGGGAATGAGGTCTGAGATGAGATCTCAAGGGGTTTGTGGGTCGGAGGCATCCCTAGACGGGTATTGTTGGTTCGAATCAGTTCTTCCGGCACCGCATCAAATGGACTTGGCGGGTCGGAGGCTTTCCTTGGGTTGGGGTTGGGGCTGAGGTGTAGCTCTGAAAGCTTGACAGAGAGTTTTTTAGTTCGCCTGGATCCACCCATCGTCGGAGGAGTGGGGGGTGGGGGGGGGGGGTTGGGGGGGGGGGGGGTTGGGGGGGGGTGGGGTAGGGCTGGGAGGCCGCACGGGGGAGGAGTAGGCGGCGCCTACTCCGGAGGTGGAGGCTGAGGGGTTTTTTTGTTGAGAGCTTTTCTGTCAATTGAGTATTGATAGATTAGTGTTGAATTGTGAAGAATGTCGGTTTCTTTTTTGTATAATTAATTTAAGAATTCTAGATTAATGTTGGATTAGACAAAGTTATAGTATACTTTTAGATTTGCACAAGTCGGTTACTTGGCGCAATTCTCAACCATATATATTTATATAGTTGTTGTTTGTAAATGTAATAGCGTAAAGTAAGGTTAGCGAATATGAGTGCGCAATAAATACCCACTTATATATACTTGGTGAGAGTTGAAAATGCGCGGTTTCCCAAACATGAGGTAACCTTCTTTAATTCCTCATCTATTTTTGATATCTAGGGGTGAGTATTTCCGGATACCCATTCTGAACGAAGGCTCGGATATCCGATCCAAATATTCTATTAAAGTCCGCTTCGAATCCAAGTCGAAAGTACGCAGAATCCGACACTTCTATTCGGATCGGATATCCGATCCGGATAACGAATATGAAATTTTATTACAGACTAGTTGGATATACCCTATTGGACTTTTTTTCTCAAAACCTCGATCCGTATCCGATGATCAGAAAAATACCCTCGGATCGGATCGTACTCGGATCACCAACTAGCGGATATTTTCGGATCAGATGTCATATTCACGGATCAAATTTGTTCACCCTTATTTATACAATTATACCCATAGTATGTGGAAGGATGTTTTTGCAACTGCATTATGTGGACTTGAAAGTGACAGAATGATAGCGTCAATAATAATATTAGGTGGGATGGAATTTGTCACCAGTTTGAGGTTCACTGGTAACCTAAAACCTCGGTTGAGTCGGTTCACTGGTAAGCCCGGTCAGCTTCTAGGCAGAGCTTTGCTCCAGAAGAACCGAAAGAGCCCCCTATCAACAAATACAAACGCAAAAACCAAAACAATCAAAAACTTTTGGGTCGGGGGTTCCCATAACCATCATATGCTACCGCAGAGAGAGACGCTATGACTCTCAATTGGGCCAGAGCCTTGCCACGAGACGCGGACATTGTCCATGCTGCGGTTCCGTCCGGTCCGTTCCTGGGTTGGGTTAAGGGAACATCCAAGCGATTGCCTTCACGGATGCAAACGCGCTCAAAAGAGTATCATCGATCGCGTGTAGAATGCATGTCAAGATGCATGGAGGTGTGAAGGTGTGGCGGGTCTCTCGTTTTTTTGCTTGGGAGAAGCCTCCATCCGACTTCGTGAAAGTTAATATTGATGTCTCGGTGCGGATCGATGGACATGCTACGGCGGAGAGAGTCATTAGGAACTATATTGCGGAATGGCAGCGGGGTTTGAGGTGAACTTGTGTGTGTACTGTACGAGTGACTCAGTTGCGGGGTGTTGTACATGGACTTAAGGTTGCTTAAAACTTAGGTTATCGAAGGGTAGGGTAATTCTGGAAACAAATTCTCTTTTGGTAATCAACCTTCTCTATATTGTCAATCCCTAACGAGTATGGTTTTTGAATGCCTTTAACGATTCGAATATGTAGCGGATTATCATGCTAGTATAACTTTTGATTCTAATATTGGTCTAAGTGTATTAGTGTGGTTTTTTTTTCCTGCATTTGTTAGTTATCTTCCATTTTATTTCCAGGAAACAAATCTTAAATAACAAAATGATCGAAGAGCTCTTTGCCTTTAGAAGGACACACTGAAGAAGAATTCAATAATCTAAAAGAGAAACTTCAGAATCATATGATGAACATATTAAACTGTCATACGATGAACATCTTAAGCAAATGACCGAAATGGTACATATATTGTTCTGTTACAGTTCTATAGTTAGAGAGCATTTAATGCAATTTTCTGTCTCATTATCTATTCATGTTTCAAAATCAAGCTTGATTAAGTACTTTTTCAAGAGTTTTGCAAAATATAAATGGGTTATTGGTGTAAAAAAAATCTATCCAAAATAGACACATGTAAGAATCAAGGTTATTCATCCGGCCTAAAACTGACCAACACCAACCTGAACCTGAACCCAAGCTCAAAAATTACTCGGGTTGTGGATCAACCCTAAAAACGAGAGCCGGTTCAGGTCAACCATGCCACGTTTTCTTTTTCCGTGTTTTTATTATGACCCGAACCGACCCAGCAATAACCCTGATCAACAAAATACTTGTACCAAAGGACCAAACCTATTTGTTAGGGTATGTGCCGGTCCGAGCCTTGAAGAACCCTAAGCCTTTTAAAACAAATATGATTAACAAAACAACCAGTAATCACCTTAAAGCTATATATATGATTAAGTTCTGCTGTCACAGTCAGATAACATATCTTGCATGATGCCATAACCAAACACAGTAGGTTCTGCAGGCAAACAAATTTATTGGAACAAAAGAGCAACATAGTCATAAACAACATCATATTACTTCTGAGTTGTTATACGGCACTCCTAATATGAGCTGCAAGGAAATGCCCAGTACCAGATCTCGTACTCGTGATCTTCTTCATTCTTCACCTACATGCATGGAAACATACTTGTAACTACACAAGTCAGTCTTTGCACCTTAAGCAATTTGTACATAAGATTACAAATTTGAAGATAGTTAAAGTGTTTTTACCCAAGCTGAAGAGGCTTGGCGTTCACATTGTCCGAGTATCCAGAAGAAGCTCCGGCATCAAGCATGTTGTGAGGAAGAACTTCACGAGCAACAAACGCGTTAATGGCATTCATATCATGCCCTTGCACCATGTTCAGTGGCTGAAGCCTCTCCACTTCCCCAATCTAAAACAACAAATAACTTTCACTTAGTATAATATAACATGTTAGGTTGTGTAACATGTATATATATATACCTTTGCTCTCAGGTATGAGTTCTCATGCTCGAGCTCTATCTCCTACACGAAACCATCTGATCTTTAAATCAAGAAAAACTTGAAAAATGAAGGACCAAGTGTTCTATTTGTACAACATATATACCTTCTTCTGTATGTACTCGATTTCAGCAAGAAGCAGTTCATGCTACACATACCCGAAAAGGAAGACAACAATGTTATTTTCGACAAACATTACATTGAACTATGTTTGCAAGAGAATGACATTTATAACATATGTTGGAGACTACAAAAGGTACCTTCTTTGACCTAATTCTTGAGATGCCACGGTCAAGTCGATTCTCGAGTTGCTTAAGCTCCTTAACATTCAAGGCTCCAATACCCTCTCCAACCAAGTTCCTATAATCAATATAAAAAAAAACAAGAAGATTATTATATATCATCCTTTGATAATATTCTTGATCAAGTGTTGATCTTGATCACCTGTTAGAATTTTGCAGTATTTGGATTTGCTGGCGCAGCTTTGCAGATTCTTGCTGGTAATACTGCATTATTGAGTACATATATCATAAATCGAGTTCATAATTATAAATCTCGAGATAAAAACCGGTTAAGATGAAGCTTACTTGAGTGTTGATTTCAGCAATGGAGGCAGTATGAGGACCATCTGAACAAGCCTTCTTGTACCTCTCAATGGTGGTGGTCATGCTGCATTAATACATTTTATCATGATATCAAGCTTGAACCAAACACTACCTTAAAGATATGAAATTTATATTTTGTGCATGGTAATGATTATGATACAGGAATAATTTAACACAGAAAGAAAATGGGTCACATCCCAAACATCAGCAAACAAAAGAAAAGACATAACGAAATTAATAGGAAAAGAAAGAGAAAAGAAATGAAAGCTAAAAATAGCAGAAAACAGAAGATCTACAATACACAAATTTGAAGTATATATATACAGCAATCAATTAATAGTTCTTCAATTCTCTGTAATGTCAAATATTTTGAAACAATTTAAGTGATTCTCTTTAACATCCAAAAAGGAAACTGAAAATGCATAGCTCTGACTGACTTGAACATGCATACATCACGTTTCTTGATGATTAAAATGATTTTATGTTAGATTTTGTAGCTAGTAAACTTTATAATATAACTTATGCTCAGACCTAATATATGTACATATATATATATATAAAATGTGAAGATGATATAGAGATGAGTTATTATACTTGGAGTTAGAGTACTCATAGACTCGGCCACGGCTGGAGAAGACGATGAGAGCGACTTCGGCCTCGCAAAGGACGGAGAGTTCATAAGCTTTCTTCAAGAGACCATTCCTCCTCTTGCAGAAAGTCACTTGCCTGTTTGTTGTGTTCTCTATCCTCTTGATTTCTATCTTTCCTCTTCCCATCTCAGCTAAATCACCTAATCATCATTATATATATGTTAAAACATGAGAATCTGTGCCCTATCAAGTAAAAATGATTGATTACTGATAAACAAAGATGAAGATGTAGAAAGAAGAAGTTTGCAGACCCTAAAAGAGTGAAAAGAAGAAAGGAAAAGTGAAGAAGAAGGTTAAGGGTTTGTTGATATATATATTTGTGCAAAGAAAGAAAACCCTAGAAAGTAATATATCTACATAAATTTGTAGATCTGATGATATAAAGAAAAAGAATGGTGATTAGAGGGAGAAGGAGAAAACCCATTTGTGAAGAAGCAGCAAACATGGTGGTTTGAAGAAGAAAGATCCAAAATCAGAAGAAGATGAAGAGATTGAAGAAGGTAGATCTAGTAAACTAGGGCATATATTTTGACAAGAAAAGATGTTTATGATAATAATGAAAAAATAAGATTCTTTCATTCACTTGTTGCAGATCTATAAATGAAGGAAAGGGAGCAGAAAAGGGTAAAATATAATGAAAATGGAAAGAAAAGAGTGATATTACTACTGGTTATCTGAAGTTGTGATCAGCAACAAACCTGCAAGTTCAATTGAAAAGGGTCTCTTTCTCTCTGAGAAGAAATCTATTGGAGTTCTAGCTATGGCTTCAAGACATGCAGATTTAAACAAGGGTTTTTTGATGGGGACTTTGGTTTTCTCTTGCTCCAAAATTTGCCTTATTTGTTGTTTGAACTTCAATTCTCTCTTAGTGAAAGAGAAAGAGAGAATTGTATTGGTGAAAATGAAAGAGAAGAGTGGGGCTGGCAAGGGAAAACGACGTCGTGTGGTGATGTTTCCAATAATTCTATTTCCATGCAAGACTACGTTGATGTTTGGGGTTGAGTAAGAGAGAGCTTTTCAGGGAATTTTCTTCCCTAATTTTGCAATTTCGTCTCTTTTCTTTCTTTTGTTTTGATTTTTGTACTTTGAAAAAGATGGATTAATATTTCGAAAAAAAAATGGTTGATTAATGTATTGCAAGTCCATTTTTCTTTTCTTTTTTTTTTTTTTTCCTTCTCAAAGGTGGGTTGTTGCCATGAAACAACCCACCTTTGAGAATGAAACGACCCGAGTTTCGTCGTCTCGTCTTGTCGGAACTCCCCGTCACCACCTAGAGGAGCAATCTCCTCGCCGGATTTGTATACCCGAGCGACACCCTCGTGGTCCTGTGATGAGAAGAAATCGCGAGGAAGCTTGCTCTTTCCAGATGCGCAACCGGCCCATATACCGCCTCCTTCGATGTGAAGCTGCCGAAAAGCCTACTATTGTCGTTGTTGTCCACCGTCGTGAATCTGGTCCACCATGAGAGATGCGTCGATGTCCCCGACACCTGGGAAACCCTAAACGAGTTCGAGTATCTTTTTGTATAATTACACAATACCTCCTATATTTTATAATGACGTTTTTTACCCATGTTTTTGGTAATTATAAATGGGTTTGCGTAACTCGTTGGGCTTGCACTTGTGTAACTAGACCTTGTATAAATGACGTTCTTATGGGCTTGTGCAACTCGTTTGAGCTTGTGTACATCAACCTTGTGTAAGCGACCGGACTTGTGTGATTGGAAAATGACTGATTTCGTTAAGTACATACTTTAACATTGTAATCAAAATTGTGTATTAACATTGTGTAATTATAATTGTGTACTAACATTGTGTAATTGAAATTGTTCATTAAAATTGTGTATTAATATTGTGTATCAACTAGATAATACACAAAACTTAATTAGTCTAACTGGTATAAGGGGTGGGGAGCTTTCACCCGGACAAGATTTGTATTTTGGATTGGGCATGCTGCGCATGGGCTTGTGTACGTTGAGTAAGTCTGATTGGACATGGGCTTTATTAAATCGATTGGGCTAACTTAAGTATATTAAAATTACCAATTAATATTTATAAATAAATAAGATGGTCAGAATTTATCACATAATAACAAAAAAAAGTCTACTTGGCATTACATAACCCAAAAAAAGCAAACCAAACATATGTAGTTGAACATACAGCTATTTAAAATGCATAAAAAAATGAACTAAAATGATATTCTAATAAAAAAAAGTTGTAATTTTTTTTTTTGAAAGGTTAATATATTAGATAAGAGGGATATACATGGGTCAACTTGGCTCAAGAGTACAAAGAAACATAAAAAGTTGTAATTTTTTTAAAATAAAATTTAGTTGTTAAAACTTTATTTCAAATTTTTTATACTAACAACTCAAAAAAAAATTAATTTAGTTCACAAATTTTATAAGATCACTTCATATCTTTTTTATACAATTTTCGATTAATACTTATGGAACACAAAATTTATAAGTATATCTTTATTATAATATTTATTAGCTCAAAGACTTATACTAGTATAAGTTCAAACTTCAAATAGAGTGTTAAGTATTTTACTGTATTTTTTGGTAGTTATGTTTTAAGAAAAAACTATAACATTTATATATTCAAAACTTTTATACTAATAGTTCATGTAAAATGTTCATTTAATTTAAATATTTATATTATTAGTTTATATATTTTTGTATTTTTTGGTAGTTATGTTTTTAAACAAAATAAATTTTAATAGTATGTATTTTGAACTTTTATAATATTAATTAGCTCTAGATTTGCGTATCAATAGTTCATAAATTGCATTCCGTTAATTCACACAATGTGTTATATATTAGTTCAAACATGTACACATAAAAAAGTGCATAAAAACATAATCAATAACAAACATTATGATCCGTTAATTCATAAATTGTATTCAATTGGTTCAAACATATAAACGTAAAAAATGCATAAAAACATGATTAATAAGTAGAACAAAAAAAATAATATAAATATTAAAACTGCTAGTGTCCAAATTTTGAAGAAATCGAACCGAAATTTTTAACTAACAAAATACCAATTACAATTTTTTTAAAAAATTATATGACACAAATAACTTGAACTCACAAAACAATTTTTTGAGCAAATAGTAAAAAAAAGTTAAATTAAAAAGTGTTCGGAAAAAAAGGGCAATTTTAGTAACTAGATTTTATTGAAAAACTAGAGTAGTAACTAGGCTTTTTAATGTTTCAATTAAGTAAATATACCTCAACCTTTTGTATTTATTCTCAAACTCTACACACTCTTTTCTCAATGGATACATCTACTAAACACAAAAGTATAAAAAGCCTAATAAACCAGATTGTTTAAAAAAAAAATTGTCAGTTTGACTATCCTCCACATTTTCGTACCGAATGAACCGAACTGTAGCCGGACCTTGTCCAATAAATTAAGAAACTAATTCTCAATTTTCTTTAGTTTATGGAAAACATGATCATTAAACAATTCAAATATTTGTAATTGAATATGTGACTATGTCTCATTATTATAACTTCTATAAGACTGAATACAGAACAATGTTAGTGTCACTAACATTATCTTTGATACATAAAAAAAATAGGAGAAAAAGGATGTAACATTAGAAAAAACAAAAGAAATGAAGGGGGCATGGGATAAATTATTTTTTTTCACTTGTTTGGAGTATACGAGGGAATCAAAAGGAAAAAGGAACAAAATATATTAAAATAATTCTTTTATTTTATTTTACAGATTTTCTATTTTATTTCTATGTAGTAATTTAAAGTATATTTACCCTTTTTGTTCAATTTTAAAAATAAAATAATCTTATTTCCTCCATTTCTCTATAATTTGTATTTATTGAGATGTGTATCTCACATCAAAAAATTAATGTGACATAACATATGTGGGTGTTGTTCAGGTAAGACACATTATTCCGGTAGGGTTGTGCGGCTGAACATAGAGCTGATACGTGTCAAAAAAATTTTCTTTTTTTTAGAAATGAATGAAAATGATAGTTCAAAAGTTATTAAGGGATAGTTCATAACTTATAAAAGGATAGTTTATGAATTATAATAGAATAGTTTATAGTGCAAAATTTATAAAAGGAGTGAAAGTAATAGATAGTTTATAACTTATAAAAGGATAGCTCATGAATTATAATAAAACAGTTCATAATGCAAAACTTATAAGGATAGTGCATAATTTATAAAATGATAGTTTATGAATTATAATTGAATAGTTCATAACATATAAACGATTAATTTATAAATAATTTGATATAATATATTAAAAAGTAATAATTCATGAATTATATGAGAATAGTTCAAAGTTTATAAGAGAATAGTGCAGAATTTATAACATGGTAGTTAAAAAAAAAATTATTCGTTTCTGGAAAAAAAAAAAAAAAAAAAAGCAACCGCACAACCGTACCCGAAAACAACAACCGTACCTGAACAAAAGCCCATTATTTTATACCAATATGCAATACTTTGCACCTATATTTGTAAAATAATATTCAAAATATAGTTAAAATAAATTAATAAAATTGTAAAAAATTATTGTACATATATTTTCATTAATAAAAACACAATAAATAATAAACAAAAAAATAAATAACTAAAAAAATTATTTCTCTTTGTAATAATAGTTCTCATTAAATACATCTATATATAAACATAGATATGCTGGTGGAAATCAATCATTGTACATATATATCATATCCAAATGGCATATATTCTTATCCTTAATTCATTTATATAAAATAATTTCAAAATGAATATATAATAATCTAATTATGTCTTGTCTTGTCATCTTTTCTTTTTCTCCTTTTTTTAAATTGCTGAAAAATCGTTGTCTTCATATTATATATATGTATATATACCTAGGATTTGTTTGTTTGTTTGTTTATATTTTGTATTGAATTGATTCGTGCAACTTGCAAATGGTATTTTCATTTGATGGATCGATCATTCAATAGATTCTGCACCATAAAAGAATCAAATTTGTATAAAGGGACAAAGGGCTCATTTACTCCTTTCATTTGATTTGATTATCCATAAGCATACGTCGTGATTAATTGTTTCTTTCATTGTCTCTCAAAGTCCGATACAGACGGACCGGTAGAGCAAGAGTCGTGTGCATACGAGCGTACATGCGTGTTAGGCCCAAGTCCGGTACATAAACCCAACGATGTTTCATCCTAAAACCAATTGACAATAGGAGGAGTAACCCACCAACCTTATATATTAGGCTGGGAGTGTCCCCATCTTTCGATGTGGAACCTTATTATCTCCAACAAAATCAAGGAGTATTATATACACTATATTCAATTTACTTTTTTATTTGAAAAAAAAAAGAAAGAAAATGGACGTCGGATGATGACATAAGTAGATTTTAAAATTTTTAAGGCCTCAAAAAAAACTAATCCTTCAATTTATAGATTTTTTTTTCCATACAAAATAATGTAAGTGACTTAAGACTGTTGGTAGAGGGTGTGAGGATGGCGAGTGAAGTGCACAGTATACAGGGAAATGTAAAATGGACGGATTTTAGATGCGATTGGTAAAATGCTAACATAATACATCTAATGAGTGTTTTTATGCAGTAAGACATTTAGCGGGTGATTAATTGCAATTGACCTCATTTAGTGGGTGATTTTCGATAATTGACTGTCTTTTTATCACTAGAAAGAGACAAACTAGGCCCTTTATAAACCTCAAAACAAAACAAGTTCAACACCCCAAGATTCAGCAACGTCGCGGTGTTGTTGCACGCCGTTTGTAGGTTAAATTTGAATTCTCTCACACACCCATTGCTTGATTTTGTTTTAAAGCATATGGATCTAGGATTTTCTTTTCCGCAAATTGCTTACACATATCGCTTCTTCGTTCTTGCTTCATCATAATTTCCGTTTTAACGGTTAAGATTGAAGTTTGAAGACATGGAATGCAACCATTGCTTTGCATCTCGTCTTTGACTCCTACCTTTACTTCAAATTATAGAGGCAAAAATGGAAGCATAGTGGAAGAAAGTTATGGTGGCCGTTCCTGAGAAGCCTCTTTTTGCTTCATATACATCACAGAGCAGATGAGTAAACAAAGAAGTGAATCTAATTACAAATCTCCTAAAAACTTGCTTCTCTATTTTCAAAACTCTTAAAATCTAATTCTCAACCCTATTCAATTCTAGATCCTCAAACAAAACACCTACAAAAGAGGAATCTAACTGCAAATCTTTTTAAAAAGAAAAACCCTTCAACCCCTAACTAAACAATGTCAAAGTCCGATACAGACGGATCGGTAGAGTGGGGGTCGTGTGCATACGAGCGCACATGCGCATTAGGCTCAAGCACAGCACATAAACCCGATGAGGTTCCATTCTAAAACCAATTGGAAATAGGAGGAGTAGCCCACCGACCTTATATACCGCAAGTGAAACTAGAGAATATAGATCGAGTTGCACTTGTCCACAAGTTAGGATCGCGAGCCGAATTGAGATTAACCGCTCTGATACCATGTCAAAGTCTGATACAGACAGACTAGTAGAGATGGGGTCGTGTGCATACGATACGAGTGCACATGTTCATTAAGCTCAAGCCCAACACATAAACCCGATGAGGTTCCATCCTAAAATCAATTGGCAATAAGAGGAGTATACCACCGACCTTATATATTAGGATCGAAGTGTTTCCAACTTTCGACGTGAGAACTTATTACTCCAACAAACACACTCCTTTATTATTTTGGATCAATAACACATTGACCAAATTAGTTAAGTAAGCCTTTTTGAGATTTCTTTCTAGTAACTAAGCTTATGGTATAAATATGTTTAGTAAATGTACTCTTAATCAAACTCCTTACCTTTCAACTTCAATTTAATAAAAATGGTAAAAATAGATATGGTTAAACAAAGCTTGCTACTAAAATTTAATGAATAATTATTTTAATATGTTAAATAAATTTATAAAATAAATAAAATTCATTATCAACATACTTCACGTATTTCTAACTATTTTAAACCAAAATGCTTATTGTATTACTAAAATAGGCCGTATCGTCGGAATAGGTGTTTTTCGACGTTAGTAAAACAAAGACCGTGTATATCTTTTCCGTATCGTTCAATGATGTGAAAAAGAAAAGGAATTTGAGTGAGAGGTGAAAACTATTTACCGCGGTGTTTAACACTATTAGCTTATAGAAGATGCTTGGAGAGATGTCAAGCATTGAAGGCCTCAGGAATCAGACAAGGGAAAGTGTGTAGGTTAGGCAGAAAGGTAGAAGTGGGTCCCACCTTTTCCCATTAACAACATTTGCCGCCTCTCATTGGCTGTTCAATTTAAGTTGGACCCACGTGCGTCTGCAGTAATTCTTCGGTGGGAATAGCGATTACCACAAATTTCGTACGGTCCTTTTTTAAGGTTAACTTAATTTTGAACTTATTTTATGTACGATGGACCGACACGAGATACCTTGTTCGGTAAAACGAGATTTTTGAGTAGTTTAAACTTTTTGAATAGTTTTATCTGTTTTTGGTTGATTTTTTTAGTAAGTTTTAAAGAGTTTTGTAAATTTTAAAAATCTAATAAATAATTTAATTGATGTTTGTTAAAAATAAATTTGTTAATCAATTTGTATGGTGGATTAAAAAAAGTCAAAAGGACAAAAATTACAAATTGTAAAATATATAAAAAAAGGGGCAAAATCATAAAAATTTAATAACTATCAAAAAAAACTATCCTAGAAAGCTTTTTCAAATCTCATTAAAAAGCTCATCAAAAAGCTCTTCAAAAATCTATTATATCAAACATCATGTAATCTTCAAAAAATACAAAGCTCCGGAGTTGGCTTCGCACCCAAGCATCACTCCAACGCAAACCTCATTCAACAGATCCGTACTTCTAGCCTTACCGCTTTCATCTACAAACTCTCCAATTATCTGTGCTAATAACATCATCCTTGTTGTGAAAAACTATGCTTCAACTCGCTAGAGTAATTGATCTCAAGATTCCATTGGTTGGACTAAAATTCTAGGAGTTCATCTTAAATAGATTTTATTATCTCTCTCGACCCCCTCTTCTGTATGATCTCCCCTTGCGTAGTAGGCTTTTGTAAATCCACATCTTCAATACAAACATATTTCTTCAAAAAAATAAATAATAAAAATACAAAGTTCTACAATAATCTTCGTCGAACATGATCTTATTCGAGATAGTATTACTTACTTTTGCTGTAAGGTGTGGTTCATTTTACGTGTAATAAGAATACGGAAACGACTCGTAATCCAATAGACTTAA
This sequence comes from Fagopyrum homotropicum, assembly GCA_033239125.1. Lineage (NCBI taxonomy): Eukaryota > Viridiplantae > Streptophyta > Magnoliopsida > Caryophyllales > Polygonaceae > Fagopyrum > Fagopyrum homotropicum. The sequence goes on from BSWB01000003.1 coordinate 4,379,467, forward strand.
GCATGGAGAAAGCTTACGATTGTTTTCGATGGGACTTTGGAGGATTTTATAATGGTGGCATGCTTGTTTAAAGAGTGTATATCTTATGTCTGAAATCATCTCGGTGGAAATGGAGAAGTTGTTGAAATCGGCATCCCACATTGATAATACAATGATATCGATGATATTGGCTATAGTATATAAATTTATGGACTATTATCCTTTAAAACTACATAAAATTACCTAAAAACTCTAAGGGCTCGTTTGGAAGCATTAAGAATCATTACCGGTAACGGAATGATTTCAAATCAAACAAAAACTACGTTTGGTTAGAGGCATTTTAACACATAAAGTAACCCCTTCTTTTCCATTTTCTTACCCTTAACCGATTCCATTCCGTTTCCATTCCACCGCTCCAACCAAACGGACACTAAAGGATTTCAAAGTTTCTATCAAACTATTTTATCTTTTCTAGAGTCCAACTAAAGCATTCACAAATTTCTCATCATTAAAAGGTTACTCTTTATTAAAAATTATTATTTTTTTTTCATGTAGAGTTGGTGGTGTCTAACACATCTGAATGCGCTTCCTATAAATGAAAAGGGCTAAGTAGTAATTATCGGGAATAGTCTGACCCCTTACATCGTGAAGTAAAAGATCAACTACACTTTCAAGAGGGTCGAGCAATACACTTAGTTCAACAGAGAAATTAAAAGCTATATATACTAACAAGATAATCCGCTACTTTATTCGTCTCGCGGAAGGCATGCCGGTACTAGATGTCCCAGACCCTTCTGACGAAGTCTTGACATTTACATACCATACTAAAAAGAGGATGAGAACGAAGAACCATCCTTCCTAAGCAACAAATACAATACAATGAAGTCCAATTCTAACAACAATTCTGACATCGTCGAGGTGGTTGAGACATATGTTGAAATATATAAGTTGATCAAAGGGACACAATCTAAAATCAAAGTCACAGTATATTGAAAATGAGATTCAATAAATTCGTTTGAAAAATATATAATAATTGATTTTATTATTGCAGATGTTAAGATAAGATACGATATAACGAGGGCTCTCAACGTATAAAACATTATTTATAGTCCTATGATTATTTACTCTTAACATAAATACTTTGTTGACATCATATTTGTAGGGATATTTTATAAATTGTTCAACAAAGAGCAACATGTCACATTATTTTATTACTAAGTTAGAAAGAGTAAGTATTTGTATATCCTCCAAAATTTCAATGTTATATCAGATATTGTTTTTTCAAAGTTTGTAAGTGTAACAATGATACGATTAAATTGAAGCACAATATTAGTGTGAACAAAATTATCTAACAATTTGATGGTTTTTTTTACCTTATTATTTTCCTCTGAAGACACTACATTATCCGAAAACAAACTCTTTATTATCAAGTTATACTTTTTAGAGAAAATAAATAAGTATTAACACTTACCCAACTTACTAAAAGTTCTCTATTTGTATGATATAAAAATTAGAGAAAATTGGTTAAACAATACCCCATCTTTTAGGCTGACTAAACTTTAGTACCCGTCTTTTAAACTATCAGAACGGTACCTCACATATTGAGTCTAACCAAAGATTAGTATCTAGATTACTGTTCACACGTCAACTTAACTGATCGGTGTTGAAAATTTGTAGTGATATAAGCTTTATGTATAAGGTAGGTTGACAATTTTGCCCCTGATATTCAATACCGATATGTAAATTTAACGTGTGAACAGTGATTCATATACTAATATTTGGTCGGACTCAATAGGTGAGGTACCGTTTTGATAATTTAAACGATGAGTACTAAAGTTTAGTCAGCCTACAAATGATTAATATACAAATAAAATATTAAAATAAGAAGATAAAAACAAATAAAGTAATGTTTTAGTCCCGTGTGAGTAGCACGAGAATGATTTTCTAGTGGTGAAGTGTAAAGTAAGATTCCAATAAGATTAATGCACAAATGAACTACACTTATAAAAAGATTGAAACATTAATTAATCACCGGAGTTAAAAGGCGTCTTCAACATCGACGATGAGATTCCGATGGATATATAAAAAGGGCAGCTTCCTGCAAACCTCATCTTCATTCACAACCCAAATCCAAAGCTCAGAGTTCACCACAGAGCTTGCGACAACCTCGAAGCTAGTCTAAACTAGTGGGAGGTTGATTGCAGAAGCAATCCATTTCCAAATCAATCAATCAAACACAAGACGAACACCAAATCTTAGTTCTTGATCGATCGTTGTTGACAGGAGTTTTTTTGGAGTTGACAGATCGGAGTTTTTTCTGAAACCCTAGTTTTTTGGGGCTGTTGATTTGCTGGTTGTTATGGCTCGTGGAAAAGTTCAGATGAAGCGCATCGAGAATCCTGTTCATCGGCAGGTTACTTTCTGTAAGCGCCGTGCTGGGTTGCTTAAGAAGGCGAAGGAGCTTTCCGTTCTCTGCGACGCTGAGATCGGCGTTGTTATCTTCTCTCCTCAGGGAAAGCTCTATGAACTCGCTACTAAAGGGTTCGTCTTTTTCTAACAATAATTTTTTTAAAGTTTTCATTGAGTAATACGAATTGACGAAGGATCAATGAAGTTAATGATTATGTTTCCCTGCTAAAAATTGTGTTTAGGAGTTCAACATATACGCGTTTAGGTTTGAGTTCAACATATACGAGTTACATGATTATGTTTTTATGTCAAAACTCGTGTTGAATTTGCCAAATGAAACCGTGTACGGACTTTGTGGGGTCCACACATCCGTGATATGCATTTAGGTACGAGTTCAATACATATACGAGTTGCATGATTGTGTTTTCCTGCTAAAACCCAAATCTATTAGCCAAATGAAACCGTGCATGAGTACTATGAGGTGCATATGTCTGTAATATACGAGTCTTGATTATGTTTTTATGTCAAAACTTGTGTTTAAATTGCCAAATGAAACTATGTACGGACTTTGTGGGGTTCACACATCCGTGATATGCATTTAGGTACGAGTTCAATACATATACGAGTTGCATGATTGTGTTTTATCCAAATGAAACCGTGCACGAGTACTATGAGGTGCATATATATGTAATATACATTTAGGTCTAAGTTCAATACATAAAAACTACTGAAATCGAAATCTGACTAGTCAAACGAAACCACGTAAGAATCTTGCGAGTGTTTACACGTCTATGTTTAGGTATGAGTTCAACACATAGGTTTCTGGCGAGATTATTTCTAGTTTATGTTGAAAATGAGACGTACTTGGATTTATGGGATGATTACATGCAGAACCATGCAAGGGCTTATGGAGAAGTACATGCAGTGTTCACAGGGCATAGTGCAGCAACCTGAATCTGAACCACGAGAGCAACAACTTAAGGTTGGTTACTCAATACTTTCCTAAAACAGACAATGCAAAGAACAATTGATTTTGAATTATGCTTCTTTCCATTATTGAGGAATTGGAACCAAGTTAGTGGGGCAAACTTTGAAATTACATAAAAAGTAGTATTATTTTACTATTAACTTTTATATCATGATAAACATTTTATGACAATTCATGTTGACATCCCGATGTTTTGATAATTTTCATTTTGTGTCCCTGAGTTTTTCAATCTTAGATGGATGTTCCTAAATTTTGAATATACCCTTATACGATTTTGACTAGTGAAGCTAACACATTTAGGTTTTCTTGTACGATTTTTGATATGCTGTACAGAAACGGAAAATGTCAATATATCTCAAAGTTTATAGAATGTTGATGAAACATTAATACAGCATAATATATAAATTATTATTAAAAGTTCTGGATTTTGAAGGTTGTAAAAGAAAACATAGTTCAGGCATTCACCGGTTAACGTGTGGAGTTTTATTCACCTCGGAGAAATTCAATAGATTAAAATTAGAAAAAAAAAAGAAGAAGAAGTTGTTTTTTCTTCACAGTTTTTCTTGAATTTCATGTTTTTTGAATTTTCAAAACTTTACAAGTTGTTTTTGGAGAATTTTTAGGCAAAATAACAAATAAGTATGGTTATTAGGTGACCTAAGCTCTACCTCGGGCCAAGCTAGATTAAAAAGCTCAAACTGGTCGAACTCGTTCAGGTTACAAAACAAGACGTGTATAATACATTGTGAAGCTCGACTCAAGCCGAACCCAAGCTTTTTAACGAGACGAGTAACTTGTTTAAGAATGTATTTTATTAACATGCCCTTATCACACATAGTTTTGTAAAAGTAATCAAAACGAGTTTGAGCTTGAACCCACTAAAAAAAGGGATGAACAAACCCGAACTTGAACCTAGTGGAAGGCTCACAACGGAGTATATATGAACTTAATTCGAGACTCAAATCAGAACTGAAGCTCGACTTGAGTTCAATATCTCTTTCGATTTGTATAACAACCCTACAAACAAGAGCAGAAACCGAAATATATTCAAAAGAAAGTGATATCAACCAAAAGTATCGAAACTACAGGACACCAATTGATATTTTCCAAGAAATAATATCTCAAAAAGACATTCTCCCCTGCTCATGCTTCATGTGATAAGCCTAGAACCAGATGCCAAGTTATATACAATAAATAAGATAATCTATATATCTGTCCAATCGTATATTTCTTTGTTGATGTGATAAGGTTTGCTTTGACTGTATTTTGTACGTTGGAAAATGCTAATAGAATATCATAGACATCGAAGCTGATTGGCATATAAGTTAAGCCAGTGAATAAACAACACTAGAGGTAGCTTTTCCACTACAAGTGATCGACTATAGTTCATTACTTGTTTATTAAGTAATATAATAGTAATTGTTTTCGACAAGAATTATAATAAATCGATTGGTTTGCAGGCAAAAGAGTTGCTTACACTTTGATTCTGTAAATTGTTTAGGAATCCAAGGAAGAGAGTGGAAAGATGGAGTTGCTCCAAAAAGGACTCAGGTAATTAAATACTAATCACTTTAACTTGTTTGTTTTTTTATGATAAGTATATAAATTTGACCAATAGACATAATGTTATGTCTTGAATATCACATTTTACGAAGTCAATCATGAGGTCGGGAGGGTCGGACTAGGTTTGGAAGACGATGTTGTTCCATATTTGGATCATCTGTTTTCTATATGATACGAAACTTTTCAATAAATCAGTGTTTCTTTTCTGGTTTTCGATGATAGAAGTAAAACTATGTCTTAAATATCACATCTTACAGAGTCCGTCAAGAGGTCAGGATGGACGAAGTTCAGTTCAGGAGGGAATGTTGTCCCGGGTCCGGGCTATCTGTTTTTTTATGAGATATGCATCAATAAGATGTTTTAAGGGGACATAGTTAATAGTAGATAACTCGCTGTAAATGCAAATTTATGTGTTGTTTCCTTTTCAGTTTGTTGTTTCTTTTCTGGTTTTCGATGATAGAAGTAAAACTATATCTTAAATATCACATCTTACAGAGTCCGTCAAGAGGTCAGGATTGACGAAATTCAACTCATTAGGGAATGTTGTCCTGGGTCCGGACTGTTTGTTTTTTATGAGATATGCATCAATAAGATGTTTTAAGGAGACATAGTTAATATTAGATAACCCGCTGTAAATGTAAATTTATGTGTTGTTTCCTTTTCAGTTTGTTGTTTTTCGTCGTAATAGCTATCTTTTTAACATTACAAATCCATAATAACGTATCAAAATGGCTTGTTTTAGGGAAATGTATGGTGGAGGGAAAGGAACCATGACACTTGAGGAGTTGCATGCTATTGAAAAGCATCTCGAGTCATGGATTTACCACATTCGCTCTACTAAGGTAAATTCACTAATCATTTAACTTGGAAAAATCCGAAATGAGGTATTTTGATATTTTTAGATTAGGGCTATTATCTTAGATACTTTCACATATCAATATCAAAATCATTATTATATCTCATTTTCGTTTTGTGATATATGTATACTCGAAATATATTTAATGGAAAAATCCGAAAACCTAATCTAATCAAATTGTGCTATTGTAATTGTTAGATGAATATTCTCTTCCAAGAGATCCAAATGTTGAAGAATAAGGTTGGTACAAACATTTTTCATATCAACCTTCTTTAACAACTTTCAATTGCAATTTTGTACACATAATTTTATGTCCTTATCTTAATCCAAGCTATTTTCATAAACTTAATCTTGAAGGAGGGAGTGCTAAGTGCTGCAAACCAGCTTCTTCAAGACAAGGTACGAGTTCAGATCATATAAGGTCTTGTTTGGTATGGTTATTTGAAAATCAAAATTCGGTTTTAATTAATAGAATGAACGATTACATAAAATGAGTTATTTTGATATTTTTCATTTCCAATTCGTGAACTTTTCATGAATTTGAGTCCTTCGATCCAACTTATCGTTTTAAATACAAACACTCTATATCAGAAATTTGATTTGATCATTCCTCATTCTATTCCGATTCTTGATTTCAATCCGATTTCTGACTGCGTACCAAATGAGCCCTAAACTCTTTTGATCTATTTTCATTTGTTTAACAATATGAAACATAAAAAAAAATTGTATCATTGATTGCAGATTGAGGAGCAAAATGGAATTTTTGGCATAGATCCAATGGCGACTAACTTTGATTACCCACTAACTATACACAATCAAATATTTCAATACTACTAGCTAGATTGCTAACCATGTGTTAAATCTCCAAAACCTAAGTGTATTGTTTGTTTATGTCGTTGTCTTGTGAAAAGTGGTTCCCACTTGAAGAATATTTCTAGCTTTCTAAGTTTGTGTTTTTTCCCACGTTTGATGAAACATTATGGGTGCATCTTTTAATATTTGTATGGCTTGTCTTAGTCTTACAAAAAGTTGTTACCCTACAATGGTGTAATAAATGTTGTACCAACATATCTATGTACGTACGTATGTGGTTTGTGCATGTGGTCTCTACTCATAGTTTAGAATGATTGTTATCGAGTAGTTAATATAATGTGTGATTCACACGTTTATTTGAGTACATAGATCATATAGAGAGATAATTTGTCATGCAAGTGGAGAATTTTGTTGGGCTTCAACTTTGAGCAATACAATGAATGATCTTGATACACATACTGATAGATTTTGGTGGAAGAAGACCACACAAATGGTGGAGGTAAAACCACACGTTTATTGTGTTTATTATCACCCTATTTATAGGGTTATGGGAGAATAATAAAGATTACACAAGATCATATAAAATAGAAACTATTCTAAATTAATAAGATAACTTCTCTAAATATAATATATCATATCTTCCAATACGCTCCCGCAGTCAAAGCGTGCGTACGCAAACGAACGCTGAAGACTGGATCAACGAGTACACCAGTTGAACGGTGACACCACTAGTAAATCGATGACATTAATAGATTGATATGACCACCAGTAAATCGGTAGCAATGATAGATTTAGACGCCGATAGGTTGACGACATGCCTTAAGGCCGGCTAGCCCAATTGGACGAACTATTATTGTTCATGCCCGCATTTAGTGTCGTAAGGTAGACAAACCTGATAAGTCAGGGTACTAGAGATCGAACCCGCTCTGATACCATAATAGATTTTGGTGGAAGAAGACCACACAAATGGTGGAGGTAAAACCACACGTTTATTGTGTTTATTATCACCCTATTTATAGGGTTATGGGAGAATAATAAAGATTACACAAGATCATATAAAATAGAAACTATTCTAAATTAATAAGATAACTTCTCTAAATATAATATATCATATCTTCCAATAATCTCGTGTATAATTAGACTCTAATTTTTAATAGAAGTTTGACAGATAGGTAAATTTATTATTTAAAAAAAAAGATTTTCTAGAATAAATGGAGACACCTTTAAGTCTAAATTTTGCAACATGTATAAAAGTGGATTTGGACCGGGTCATAACTAAAAACTCTATCCGGAAGGTGCAGGTTGAGCCCGCCTTATACAAGCCTCAAATGTTGTCCATGTACACCCATATAAAAAGAGGACGGGTTGTCGGCCCGGCCCGATTGATCCATATAATTGATTGTGCGTTTTTTTTTCGGGATTGATTATTCAAAACAAGTTATATAATGTATTTAACACAAAGTTTCAACTAGTTATGCCTCCATAGTGCATTACCAACTAGTTCAACAACAATCAACACGCAAAAATGAATAGATCCAAATACGTGAAAAACAACAAGCACCATTACAGTCAAGTTATTCCTGCAACCTGTATTACAAATGAGTATAACTCATCAAAATAAACTAAATGAAAAATCAAAGTAGGTGGCATTTAAAACAAACTAAATTATATATACATATATATAAAAACAAATTATATATATATATATATATAACTATATACGGGCCAGATTGACCCACAAGCCAAAACGTTTACCCATACTCGTCCCATCAAAATATGGTCGGGTTGGACCTATATGGGTCAAACTAGTTGCACATGACCATGTTTTTTTTTTCCGGGTGGGCTGCCCATATTTGTACAAGTCTAAATGAATACACCATGTGTATCATATCCTACAATCGTGTGGCACATTTCATGGGAGTGGGCGATTGCCGGTTGGAGCGAACAAAGGGAGGAGATAACTTTGGTTGGAGTTTGGGTTTGGAAGCAAGTGGGTGACCAGACCCGTCCAGTAACATGTGTCATCTAGCCCAACAATACTGATTCTGGAATCTCATTGAGGAAGGTTTTTGAGAGTTTGAAAACTACAATTGGGGTGGTGTTTAATTAGAGTTTCAATTTTTTGGTTATTGTGATTTGGATTTTGAGGGTTCGAAAACTCTAATTTTGGAATCTCATTGAGGAAGATTTTTGGGGGTTTTCTACGGGATTATCCCATTCATGCTCTTTCCTTATTTTATCATCACTGAGGGACGCAGGCCAAGAAAGCACCGAGTGACGATTGAGTTATAATGTGGGACCATCTTTGATAGCACCTATATTACATGGACCTCTCACTAATCCAAGAGCAGGAGATACTCAAGGGAAGGTTGCTTGCAAGCTACGAGCATGAGACGATTCGTGACAGTGAAAGATTGCATGAAAGATGCAAAATTTCGGTCAACAATCCAAAATCTCGGCTGAAAATTTCATCCGAAATTTGGAGCCTGATGCGCGTTATAAGATCTGGCCAAGATCTTCTATTTTTGGAAGAACTATCTTTTATTATTTTGTTACCCTAAAAGCTCTCAAATACTATTTAAGGCAATTGTTAGTTTTTATCTTGTATGATTATATCTTTACGTTTTTAGATTATCTTAAAAATATATATTTCCTAGATTATCTTTTTAAGATATCTTTCCTAGTTTAAAATAAGAAAGTCTCTCTTATAAATAGCCTTAGAAGGAGAGCTTTTTAGATAGATTTGAGTTGATTATTTTCACAATATTGTGTGAACTCGCAGATTCGTTTATGAAATTTGTGTTTTATTCATTTCTATTCAATCAAATGGAGAACATTGATTGAATCGTTGTGAAGTTCTTGCTAGATTGTGCTTGTGTGTTAATCTTTTTGAAGGTTGGTGCACCTAGTCAATATTAGTCCCTCCTTGTGCTTGTCTTACTCTCTTCGTTAAGGGATATTGACACATCATTAGTCAAGGTTCTTTGCGAAAAGATCTTGGTTCATATCTTTGTATACTTATCATATTTCATTCCATTATTCATCTTCTTATCTTTCCGTAACATTTAGCATTCTGCATCTGAGTTTCACTAAATCTCGGTTTGTTCTTCCCAAAATCTCACCCGAGATTTTCATTATCTAACCGAGATTTGCTTCAAACGAAGACTTTCAATTTAAATCGGGAACTGCGACATTAACCCCGCATCAAATTATGTATGAGAAATTGAACAACCAAAAGCGAAGGAATGGATACGAGGCTTTCGTCTTCTGCAAGAGCAAATTGAGGATCAAATTCTTCTCCCAAATACACGAATAACTTCAATCTACCTCTCTCGGATTCAGGAATAAATTTTCAATTCAAATTTTCAATTTTATAACTTCAATGGATTATCCTACCAACTTCAATGGGTTATCCTATCACAGGATCCCTAGTTAGAACAACAAATAATAGAAAGAACAAATCTTGTTCTAGACAAAAGAACTATGATGTGTATCAAATCAAAAGGAAGGATCGAACATAATAATATCTTACTTTAGCAATAATCAAAACTTAAACTAATAATGGAAAGTAGGTAATCCATATATTTATATATTTATATTTATTTCCTATTTTCTTTAAATATTCGATTGATTGAAGAATTATATATTATGGCGTGTAAGAGTGGAACAAGTGTTCAAAACGGCAGATGAAAATGCAACGCACGTCCTGCATGTCTTCCTCAAGCTGATGTTGAAACTTCGAAACATTTTATCCCTACCACAAACACAGCAGAAATAAAATTTTAAAAAAATAAAAAAAATCCCTGAAAATGGCGAAGTTGAGGAGCTGTCATAAGCAAGTGAGCTGGGTCCTATTCATGACTATCTCTCATTTCCTATGATCATCAGATTCAAATTCAGCCTCCATTAAAGCACCTGCAACTTTTGAAGCTCTGTTGATTGATCTTTTGATTTCTTTCTGTAATTGCAATTTTACTGATTTCATCTTCTTTCATTCAAGTTTTGGTGGTTTTGATCTGAATATGTCAGTTGAAGTTTTTGGTTTTGTTTGTTGAATTTGAATGCAATTTGTTTGAGAAAGATCTTTGATTGATTGATTCAAGTGTGTTATGGGCTGCATTTGTTCAAAAGAAACCTCATCTAGTGAAGTCAATGACTACAACAATGCCAGACAGAAGCCGACAGCAAACAACAACAACAGCAACAGCAACAACAAGCCGAGTGCATTCCAATTCAATCCTCCTCCAACTCGAGAAGAGGTTAAGTACGAGCCACATGATGGGCCAATACGAGTTCCTTCTCGGGGTCCTTCGTTTGCTGCAAAATCCGGTCCTCTATCAGCTAATGGCCCGACACAAGGGAACTCGGGTTCACTTACGTCTAAGTCCGGGACACAAGGGAACTCGGGACCTTTGTCTAGGAGACCATCGGAGAAGAATGAGGCTGTGGAGACAAAGACAATGACAATCATTGTAGAGAGAACAGGAAAAAGCCAGCATCAAAGAAGGGCAACTCTAGATTTGGGGATTAATGGTAAGAAGCCTATGAATAGAATCATCAGCATTCCACGAGCGAAACAAGGCGAGCAAGTTGTCGCGGGATGGCCTTCGTGGCTTACTTCCGTTGCTGGGGAGGCGATCCAGGGTTGGGTCCCTCGACGGGCTGACTCTTTTGAGAAGTTAGACAAAGTTAGTTTGTTTTGCATTATTATGTCAAGTTTTTCACCTATCTTATTAGAATACAATGATAATGAAGTGCAATTATATGCAGATTGGACAAGGGACTTACAGTAGTGTATACAAGGCCCGGGATCTCGAAACTGGCAAAATCGTTGCAATGAAGAAGGTTCGGTTTGTGAACATGGAGCCTGAAAGCGTCCGGTTCATGGCTAGAGAGATTCTGATCCTTAGAAGACTGGATCATCCAAATGTGATGAAGCTTGAAGGTCTTGTGACTTCAAGAATGTCAGGCAGTTTGTACCTCGTATTCGAGTACATGGAGCATGATCTTGCTGGCCTGTTAGGCACACCTGGGAACAAATTCACAGAGCAACAGGTAAACATGTTAGTTTAGAAATTGATTCAATACAGATAATAATCTGACTGATCAAATTCATTGAAACTTGCAGATTAAATGTTATATGCAACAACTACTGAGAGGACTCGAGCATTGTCATAGCCGCGGAGTCTTACACAGAGATATCAAAGGCTCTAACCTCTTGATCAACAACGACGGCGTGCTCAAGATTGCGGATTTTGGCCTTGCGAATTTCTTCAAGCCTGATCAAAATCAGCCTTTAACAAGTAGGGTTGTAACTCTATGGTATAGAGCACCTGAACTGTTGTTGGGTTCCACAGATTACGGAATTTCTGTCGATATGTGGAGTGTTGGTTGTATTCTTGCCGAGCTCTTTGCTGGAAAGCCGATAATGCCAGGAAGAACAGAGGTAACTTGAGCTTGCTTCGATTTTCAAGCTGAGTAACCATGAATCTGTCTTGAATCTTACATGAGGTATGAATGTTTACAGGTAGAGCAAATGCACAAAATCTTTAAGCTTTGCGGCTCACCTTCTGATGATTACTGGAAAAAGTCGAAGTTACCTCATGCAACGAGTTTTAAGCCAATACGGCCATACAAACGCCGTGTTAGAGAGACATTCAAGGATTTTCCGCCTTCTGCTTTAGCTTTGGTTGATGTTCTCCTTGCAATCGAATCTGAGAAACGAGGAACTGCTGCTTCTGCTCTTAATAGCGAGGTTGGTTTCACTAGTTTTCCCAAATTCAAGCTCCAAATGCTTGCAATACTCATTCCTTTCATCTGACTGTTGTTCAGTTCTTCACTACAAAGCCACTTCCTTGTGATCCATCAAGTTTACCAAAATATCCCCCGACGAAGGAGTTAGATGTCAAGTTCAGAGATGAAGAGATGAGAAGGTAATTCACATTGCTGTCTTACATTCAGTTTCAGTCAGAATATCCAAAGCTTACTGATTGCTGTCATGAATTGTGTAACCAGGAGGAAGGCGGAGGGAGGCAAGGGGCGAGTGCCTGAAACAGTGAGAGGAGCTGCGAGGAAGTCAGTCGCTCACGGGTATGAAGGCGATGGAGGGAAAGCTAAAGGCGCGGCAACAAACTACAATGGCCATGGGAATGGAGCGCTCACAGTTGACACGCACAATCGAACGTTGGGGGATGCACTGTCTCACTGTAGTACAACAGTACATCCAAGTGCAGGTGTGTCTTCTTGGACAAGGAAGGTGAAAGAAGATGACAACCAACCCAGTGAGAATACCTATGGCTCTTCAAGGAATGGAGTTGTAGAGTTGATAGTGAATACTAGAAAGGACGACACGTCTACGGTAAGTGCTACCTTAGAAAGACATTGTCTAAACTATCTGTGTACTCACCTAACTCATCTATTGTGTTTTGATTTGAAAAAGGTGTATGTACCAAAGAAGAACAGGATCCACTATTCAGGACCACTGATGCCACCTGGAGGAAACATCGACGACATGCTTAAAGAACACGAGAGGCAAATTCAGCAAGCTGTTCGAAAATCCAGAGCTAGAAACACAAGCAATGCCAACAATGGACAACGACAGTCCCTAAGTCATAATTCAAGAGACTTATGGTGATTACAACTACTGAAACAACCCTTACAGCAGACAGACCAGATATTCGACCAACATTGATTGACCCTAACCTGAAAAGCAAAGGGATCATATGGATTCGGAATGGCTGTGGCCTAGTCCTGATTCCTCAAGACAAAACATAGTAGTCAAAAACAATTGGCAAGGAACAAACAAGTCAGAAAAGGCGAAGACGTGACGCCATTTTGTATAGAAGAGATGAAAATATTATTATACCTGTATGAAAGCAGATGATTTGGAGTGCCTATTCCTTTTGTTCATACCTAGATGTAACTCGGAAGGAATCATGCATGTATTCAGCAGATGATGTAGAGTGCATATTGGTTCTGTTAATAGGTAATCACTGAGAGTACATTTTTCATCTATTATATTGCATGTGTTTTTGACAGAAGCATGATTACCATAGTTCCAATGTACCAAATTTTACAACTAGCAAAGCATGAAAATTAACGCTTGGTTTGGCAGACTGTTTGTAAACAGTCTATAACTATCAAAATGTACTTATAAACTGGAAATATGTAATGCTAAAAACAGTAAAACTATATTCTACATATCAAATATCTCAGACATGTCATTTTTTTCTAACCAAATTCATAAACATATCATAATGTAGGGAAGAGGTGGTCTTAATATGTCAAGTAAACAGAAAGCACTCAACAACACAATATCTACAATTATTAGAGAGGTATACCGAGATTATGTACAATCTCAACTTCATCTCTAGCTTATCCGGTTAACTGCAAACTGATCACTTGGTCAATGAGAGTGACTTATGTATCCTGCTTGGGTTTTCGACTCAGCTCCGAGTACTGACCACCCATAAGCTCCAAGATGTCCTCCCATAGGGTATCCGATGAGTCATGGGGTCCACCAAAGATCAAGTCTGTGCTACACGCAGCCATGTACCAATAATTGGAGTCTATTTCTTCCCTTAATTGATCAAGCTGCCATCCTGCATACCCCACAAAGAACCGGAAGTCCTGTGGTTTGAGCACTCCTTTATTCACTAGTTCTACAGCTTCATTCAAACTGTTCCTAGTACCATAACCAAGGCCTGGAATCACCTCTTCAATCCCGGGTAGCTTGCTGTTCTCTCCTGTTCTTACCAAAAATATGCTTGCTTCAAGGGGACCACCAAAATGCAATGAGCAATCAGCCAAGGTTGTTGAGAGGCCTGGGTTGTTGGGTTTCATGTTCTTCATCTTCTTATTAAGTGGATGGTTGATGATCACGCCAAAAGGGCCCTCTTGTGGATGTCTAGTTCCTGATCTGAGGAGGAGAACTACAGTCCTCTCAAATGCGCCTACTCCATCGAGCTTTTCTGTTGCAACTAGGATTGATCCTGTCTCGGGTAGTGAGATTGGATGGGCCCATTCCGATCCAAGAGATTTGGATTCCAGCTGCGAGTTATGGTCAATATCGGTGCCAGAGTCTGAAATTTCTGCCTGATCAGGAATTTCATGTGTAAGAGACATAAACATTTTCATAGAAAATCTCAGGACAACAGATGCAGCATCTAACATACACGTTCTACAGAAAACTCCTTTCAAGTAATAGCATATGCTTCCGACTGCTTTCATGAAAGACCAGGATGCGACCAATCACATAATGGTGCATCCATGTCGTAATAAAGCAGTAGGTACATTTTTTCATTTGATGAATATATGTCACTCAGAGTTTGAGTCAAAGGATGAAACGATTCTTGGTTATTTTCTTCCATTTGATGGATTTTACTTCCATTATATTTGTAATATGTGACAATCAATAAGAGACTATTTTCCATTGTGATACGACTAATTGGATCAACGAGGCAAAAATATTTATTCAATTATTTCATTGCAGCTTACTGACTTTCAGCTTAGAACTTATACAACCAGAACCGATTCCCATCATTCAAATTCAATAAACAGCCTAGGCTTTGAGTATATGAAATTCAGCTTTATACGCACAGATGCACACCATGACAAAATCCAATGTTTCATCACTTCTTTTGAGCCATGTCAAATACAATAGAAATTTTGTGGCTCTAGGAGCATAAAATGTGATTTAGGCAAACAAGAGATACTAACTTTTGCACAAACTAAGGTAGCAGCCTACACAAGAAATCATAAAGTTAAGACTAGTGTCATATTCTAATAACTCGGGAAAAACAATATACCTGTTCACGAGCAAACAGTGTTGCTCTGAACTCCCGCCAGTCTACGGTTTTATGATGGGGCTTCGGGTTCGCACTATTTCCATCTGGAGGATTTTGTCCATTGCGACCAGTTCCTTCTGGAACACGTGGATCGTTATTACCTACATATAGCAAGACAAAGGCAATAGATTGAGGACCACAAATTAAATGTACCTTGATAAACGTCACGCTCAAGATAGGCAATACATCAAAATCCTGATTTATTACCTTTTAACAATACATCAAATCCTGACTTTCTTGGATCAACATAGGAAAGATTACGAAAATGACAACTTTTACAGAGTGTTTGTAATTCATTAAGACAAGTTCATTACTAGGATCATTACCCATGATATCAACATTGATGGTTGTAGTGGCAGGAGAGATTACGAGTTTGGAAGGACAGAGATGAACGCAGTTGTTATATGAAGATATTCATATCATTTGCATCTTTTATAGATGAAGAAGATTTAACAAACTGAAATGAATAAGCATACATGAACACAATCTATTTAAATCCAGCAACAGTGAGTGCATCAGTGAAAGAGTTATTCTAATAAACTTAACTTGAATGAAACATGTAAGTAAAACAATTACAATATATCAACATTCAAACTCTGCAGTAGCAGCATTTGCACACTACAATTGTTCATCGCTAACCTTGCATTTTTACTATCTTCAGCTTATTCTAAGAGACACGTATTCGAGGTTGTTTTCACAACAGAAAACAAAGTGGCTCTGTAACCAGAGTAACACTGATCATAGAGTTCATAGGTGAATTTGAATAACTAAGTTAAGTTATCGGAACCCATTGCAGGTATTTGACTAGAATAACAAGTAATCGGGTGTTCTCGTCCGTCCTGATCAGACTTCATTTTTTGTTAAAGGGGATCCCTTTATCACACTGCACTCTAGTTTATCAGGTTCTAAGTTTTAATCAACTTTTGAGAAGTACTAATCCAAACACTTTCTTCCAAACTCACACAATTGCATATGAAAACTAATTAGATCGCTAATCAAAACAATGAAGTTTTCTTTACAACAGCAACAAAATTTACAAAAGAAAAATGCTGACGGAGAGATCAGATTTACCAGAAGAAGAATTTCCGGGATTCTTCTTAGCCAAAGCTTTAACAACCAATGAATTTAGGGCAAAAGAAGAAGATTTGCGTTTGCCAAGACTGATCTCCAACACACGACCGCCAAAATCCATCTCGTAACCGGCGAAAGCCGATTTCTCGAGGGTTGGAATTGGATTCCGATGTAGGAACCGGGTCGGGTTTCTGTAATTGACCTGCAGCGAACAAAGATCCATCTTCAATTTTGGGGTCAAGTACAAAAATGATTCGTTTGCTTGATTTTTGGGATGATTCCGGTAACGGGTTTTGCCGATTGAATTCGTTATCGATAGTAAAGATGAGGGTCTGATGAAGAAAGTCGAAGCTGTGATTGTGGAAAGGTAAGGTAATGTTGATTTGAATGATGAATGGCGACTGGTGAGGTGTGGATTTCGCCCAAGCAAAGGTGTGGCGTGAAGAAAGTGACTTTACATTAGCATATTTATTCAACCCTTTTTACACATATTTATGCTTATTTATGATCAAATAATCTCAACGAAATGTGAGGAAACAAGTGCATTTGGTATGAAATCACATGAATGATTCCATAAAATTTCATGAAAAAGGATATACAAATGGACTAAATTCGTTTCCATTCCGTTTTAGATTCTGGAGTTGGAACCAAATGGGCCCTTAGGGTTTGTCATTCTAAGTAAACTAGTATAAATTCTCAACAATTTGGCATATATTTATGATTATATTTTAAAAGAATTTAATACTATGTGCATGATATAACTTCTACCTAAATAGTTTCACTATTTTTTAGGTAATATTTTTAGAAAATTTAATATATATAAATGTCATCTCATCTTTTAAAAGTCGTTGTAATCTGTCAAAATATCTTTAACATCATATCGAATTATTATATTCGTCATAAACTTTTATATATAAAAATATTCACCTTTTTGAGTAAATAACACTACTTTTTCAAATGCTCGAGCTAACAACGGTACTTTGTAATAGAGGTGTAATACGAGCCGAACGAATTGAGTATAGGCATACTCAAGCTCGGTTAGTTTATAAATGAATCGAGTTCGAACCGAACCTAAATTTTATAGGAGCAACAAATATTACATTATCAAATCTTAAAATTTTTGAGAAATTATGTGGTTATAGACTTATAGTTTATGAAAGAAAATTATAAAATTACAAAGTATTAGATTTTTGGACATTAAAGTAGCATGTGAAACACGTAATTTTTATATAAGACTTTTTACTTATTTTGGAACCAATAAATATTATATAATCATATTTTAGGGATTTCCAGCGATTTTATTGGTTATAGCCTTTGAAAAAATATGAAAATAAATTATTAGATTGTTAGATAACACCGCATCGTATAACGTCTATATATCATATACAAGTAATTCGAGCAAATTTTGTTAACTATATACTTCAAACCGGTCCATAAATTATAAGGTTACAAAAGAGATGTTATACAAGGTAGATAAATCAACAAAATCATCAGTTTTCAACTAGTGGTACCAAAACCGAGGCTATACTGGTCAAAAATCGGGGATTTTTTTTTGTTTCAATATTTTCTTATCAATAACGATGGCCATCTTGATGAAGCCGTTCAATATTTCACTTATTCCATGGGAAATGCAACTTCATATTGTGTTTGTACATTTTAAGACAAATAGATGCAACAACCCTTTGAATCAACTTTAGAGAAGAAGCAATCAGTATTTATGAAGGAGGAGGTGTTGGAAAACAACCAAAGAAAAACGGTGGTGAGTACAGTTGGGTTAATACTTCCTCCCAAAACGTTCTCGTTGTGAGAATAAGCGCCAATCGACTTGTACACACCGTCTTTCTCAATATGTTTCTCTACAGTTTTTCGTTTATAGGCTTGGACTTCTCCTCCTCTAAAACTCAATGAAGACCTTGCATAGGTCCGTCTTGAAACCCGAAACCTTGATTTAATGTAGAAAAATAATAAACTTTATTGCCTTAAATTTCGATTCCTAGTGGATTGTTACAAGCAAACCACACACCCTCGTTTACCATGTGGACAATATCATGCACGATGTCTAATATTCTTTTCAAAAAATCTTGGCATCTAAGCACCAGAGTGTGAAGTGGATGACACCGATGAATGTTCTTAGCTAAGAGAATGGTAACCAACAGTAAATCTGTTTCCAGCTCCACCAAACGGTATCCACAATCCCAAGCTAACCTCTTCTCATGCAACACTCCACACAACTCAGCCATACATAAGGACCGTGCATACGTCAATACTAATGTCAAAACCCCGTTGACAACCGCCCACGTCATTCCCAATAACCCCATTGCAGACAAAACCTCGTCCTTCCCACATCCCATCCGTATTGATCTTCACTCTTCCTTCCACATGCTTTCTTCTCGCTAAACCTTTTTCCAAGCTCTCACCATTAAACACTATAACATTCCTCCATTTTCAAGTCCATCATAGGCCGACTGCAAAAATATCGCGCCACGAACTATTAAACAAACGTAGGCGTATTTTACGTGCATGTAAAACCATTTAGAAAATCAATCGAGGTCTATATGATTGGCCACGAGCAAACTTGTCAAATTACAAGTTTGGGCTTGGCCCCAAAACTAATGGGCTTCAATGGACATAATTGGGCCGGCCCAATTACTTGACATACAAAGGGATGCTTTCTGTAATTCCCCAAAACAGGGGAAATTTCTTTCTAGATAAAACTATTTGCGTTTACGTTTTGGTGGAAACATAATTGATTGCCTTGCTTGTCCAATTTTGGAAATTGATAACAAACAATTTGACTTTATGACTTAATTCTTATAGGTTCAAGTCCTTGAAAGGTAATTTCCATGAATATGACGCACAACTTCATTATTATTGTAATGAAATAGAGTACTAGTGTAATCCTCGTGGTATAATTTTAATGGATATATATTTTTTTTAAATTTATAATAAAAAAGTTTAAAAAGAAAAATAATAATTTTAATTAATTAATTTAAAGAGTAATTAAAATTTATTATTAAATTTTTTACAATTTTAAAAAAACAATAAAAAAGGCTAATTTAGAATATTCATATCTTAGTGTACTATTTATAAAGTTGATAAAGGTAAAATTAAAATGCTTTAAAAAAAATTAAAATTAAAATATAAATGTTAAAATAGAGAATATTTAATAAGTTGAATTACAAAATTATCGAAAGTAATTTTAAATAATATCTTTAAAAATAAAGAAGATAAATAATTATACTATAATAATTTATACATTTGTTAAATAATTAATTATTAATAATTAATATAAGAACTATGTATTTTATTTTAAAGTTAAAATAATAAATTATTTAATCATATTATAGTTAGAAATCGAAAACTTTTCAAAATGATAAGAATATCTTAAGAATGTATCGAAGATTATGTAAGACTAAAATGGAAATAATATATATTGTCTATATTTATGATTTTTTTTCATTTATTTGTTAATTAGTATAATTATAGAATTAAAATACACGAAAAAATGACATGTGACGTGAAGTTGATAAGAATATGACACGTGAGATGAAATGATTTTACTTTAATATATGTATATTAGATATATAGATATGTATGTACTCATACTATAGACTTTTATGTACCTTACTAAGTTAATGCATGTTAAGTTAAAAGCTAACAACTTGTGTATCAAATTTCAACAATTTGGTACCCACAATTTAGTAGCTATTATTACATCAAATGTGTGCACCAATAAGAGATGTGAATACTGGGATTGTACCCAATATTCTTGTATTTTTGTGTATATTGCTAATATTTTTGTCAAAATGGACCCAATTTTAAAATCAATATAACCCAACAATTGTAATCAAAGCTGCACTTTAAGTGATAAATTGCGATACGTATCATACGTGTTATGTATAAGTATACAACGTAAGTCTAGTGTTTTCTACTTGCACATAACATACACGTCTTTTGAAAGACGTGTGTAATCTCACGTTATCTTGGTCCACTGAAATTTAACAAATTTTATTAAAAGACATGTGTAGTCTCGCGTTATCTTGATCACCTGAAATTTAACAAACTTTATTTTTAAACCTACAAAAATTCATGTGTATAGCAATCTATCACTTAAACTGCAACTTTGATTACAACTGTTCGGTCTTATTAATTATAAAATTGGGCCCATTTTGACAAAATATTAACAATAAACAGAAAAATATAAAAATATTTGGTATACTACCGGTCTTCTTATTTCTTATTGGTGTGACTAGATATGCCGAAAATCACGAACTCTCCTTCTTACCAAATTGGGTCAATGTTGACAAAATATTAGTAGTTTATCACTTAAAGTACAACTTTGATTACAATTGTTCGGTCATATTATTTTAAAATTGGGTTCATTTTGACATGTTTTAAATAATAAAAAAAATAGAGGAGAAACTTTTAATATAAAAAAAAAACCGATGCGAGTTTATGGTTTTGTTCTAAAACCAATCGATAATAGAGGAGAAACTTAAATGTGGAGATAAAGTTGTCCAACGTAAAAAAAAAAAAAACTCGTAGCCTAGTACATAAGTTTGGTGAACTACTCTTATTGTCAAATAAATTCCGACAGATTATATAAAGTTGAGAATATTGTTTACAATGACTATATTTGATTTTTTTTAGAAAAAAGGTAAGAGATTCTATCACCGTGAAACACCGGTGAAATGAGAGGCCGGAATAATCGGTAAACGGAAACAACCTCAAGAGAACAACTCAAACCAAACTATAAATCCAACAAGAATAAAAACACATGAAAAAGAGTGGACTCGAAGGAGGACATGAACGGGTCAATCAAAGTTATGAAAGAACATCCTATGACGATGAAGCATGTGAAAGACGAGTCAAGCACTATCAAAGTAGCACCATCGGAAGCAGATACAACAGGAACCGAACTCTTGGGGAAGTGAAAGACGAGAATCCAAAGAAACTTTTCCTATCAAATGGAGATCTTCTGAAGCACACAACCACGACCGCGATCCAAACACTACTCAAAACAATCACCATTCACCAACACCAACAAAAGGGCAGAAGGGCATAAATGATTCTACATAATTACTCATAGAAGTTCTTATATATGAATTCATCATCTATGGTGTCATTTAGTATATTGTCATTTTCATTGATGGGTTGTTGTAGATTGATCTTTTAAGATCGGGTAGAGTTGTTGTTTGTTATCTTATGTTCCGAAGAACACAACTTATCAGATTTGCGCATAGTAGAGATTTTAAAATTTGAAATCAAGAGACAACTTACAAGTGAATCATGTACGATGTTTGGGTGGATTAACAGCTGATTTGTGTCCTAAGCGAAAAGCTTTTCTAGAACTAATTTTTTGACATAACACATAAGATGTCTTATATCTTATCTTATATATATTAAAGGAAAACCCTTTTATGCCATGTGTCGCAAACACATTTATTTCAGCCTCCAAATTCTATCCAAAAGCAATTAATTAATTGGTTTTTAAATGTATTAAAGGAGAGTCCTTTTTTGTCATATGTCGCAACCACGTTTATTTCAGCCTCCAAATTATATCCAAAAGCAATTAATTAATTGATTTTTAAATGTTAAAATAAATCCAAATATTTTACTGTAAATAACCTCCCAAATTATCCAAGTATAATTTGAAAACTATTCAGTTATCAAAAGCAATTAATTAATTGATTTTTAAATGTTAAATTTAATCCAAATCTTTTACTATAAATAACCTCCCAGGTATCTACCAATAATTTAAAAACTAATCATAATCTTGACTAATAAGTTTTTAGTAAATAAAAACTTAAAATCTAAATTTCAAAATATCCTAAATAAAGCCTCCTTTCAAAGTTCAATAATCTTCAAATATGGCGTCACTCGCGTTCTTATCTCAATATTTTTTTTTATGTTGTCTAGACGATTTATTTATTTCAATATCACTAACTTGGTAATTTTGATTAGAAGAATAAAGATTAAAGCGTTTCATACAGTAGTTACAAGGTTAGTATATTAAAAAGTAAAGTATTGTATTTTCAATTAACTAAAATATTATAAATATTATTCTATAATAAAATCAAATGGTTCTTCTCAACTAATATTGATCAAAGACATCACTATTAATTTTCTTTTAAGTCTCACTATTTTAAAAAAAAATATTAAAATCAAATCTACAATTACTTCAATTATTTAAATAATAATGGAAATTATAATTAAAGTTTATTTTTCAAACATTAACATTTGACTGACCAATCAACCTTTTTGGTTATGTTTTTACTTTTTCGATTTTTAGATTTAAAAAATATTTATTAAAAAAAAAATTAATGCTCAACTTTAATTGACTAATCATTATTTTTTACTTTTAACGTGTTATTGCAAATATAAAATCAAATCACAATCCCGCACAATGTGCGGGTAATATACTAGTTTAGGTTTTGAAGCTCCTTTATTTTGTTAATTCTTCTCCATGTGAAAGCGATTATCAGCCCCTATGAGTGGAAAATGGGTCCTTATTGTTGATGCCAAAGGCAAACAAACCTCTTAATTCAAGGGTCTGGACAAGTCTAAGATGATGGAGCCTGACATAGATGCAAACCAGTATTGATGGCAAAGGAGCTTTCGAAAGCTCAGAACATAAGTTATGTGAGCTTTCATCCTAAAATTAATTGGCAATAAGATGAGTAGCTCGATCACCAACCTTGTATACAAGGCTCCAAATGACCCACTTTAGATGTGGAACTTATTATCTCCAACATATTGTCAGGTTAGTTGCAATATGTAGGTCGAGCAACAAGAAAGAATTTCACTAAGAAGGCACGCCAAAAGAGTAGAAAAGGGATTGAAGACCGACCAACTCACAACATATCGGAGGTCATAAAGCAATATTCATTCTCAACAAAAGAGTTTCAAAACAGTATGTTGCTTCTCTGTCTTCAACAAAATAGGCGACCGGCCAAGCATATCAAAATAATTGGTAATATAACGGTTAATTGTAAAGCACTGTGAGTAGATAAATGTAAACCTTGAACGAGACTACTAGTTCATCTACCAAATTTCTCGAGATGCAAGAACTTCACTACCTTATATTTAAAATGGATATTATCAATCTCCACCCCCGTCTCTAGGAGAAGCATAAATATCATTAATATAGTTCATTATATATTCTCGATTATACCTTTAGAATATACATTGTAACTGGTATATATACTTCATGTGTTCATTCAATGAAAACATAGGGACATTATTCATTGTAGAAACTATCTCACGTCGATAATATACAAACACACGGAAACAATCTAGTATATAACATCGTTGAAATACTAATTACTCTCATTGTCAATCAGTTTAGGTTAGAATATCATAGTTTATGTCATTGACTCAGATCTAAATCGTATGTACACTCGTATATACATAATTAACCCTTAGTCGGACTTTAACGGTATGGTCTTCCCCTTTGACCGACTTCAACCCCTCTTACTCTCACCATCTTCATCTTCTTGGGGGCCTTCATGATTTGAATTTGCTATGTATATTAAACGTGCACGTATGAAGTTTGAAGTCCGTTAATTTTAAGACAAAATATGTCATTTCATCAAGGATGGTACCACATGATTACAATAATCATGATCGATCGACCGAATGAGCTATGCTTGCGGATAGTGATACAAATAGAAAAGATAAATTTGCCATAATTTACTTTGTAGTGATAGTTTCTTTGTAGCAAAAGTTCACGTAATTGTTACGTGGAGGCTAGAGGATAATTGATGTCCCAAAATGATACACGACCAAACAATTCCTATGATAAGGTTAGTGCTATTCGTATAAATGAAACGTGTTATTCATATCTCTTGTTCGGTTACACAGTGCGTAGCCGTAGTAATTTCTTTTTTACCCTACTATGCATCTGTAGTCGTAGTCATTTTTCCTTGATTTTTCGAACGAAATGTTTTGATATGGCGAAAAGTAAAGTTGAGTTACAATAGAACTCTCCCGCGAGTTTTACGTTAGAAAATAGTTTGTTTGAAAAGTTTTCCTTTTTGTGATAATCCCATAAGTTACTATTTTTTAATTAAATTTTATGTTAAAATAAAGCTTCTCAAACAAGTTTGTTATTATCAAATCTTTACGTTATGTTACGAAAATAATCGACACAATTACTTTTTAGAATCTAGTGTTAGTAAAAAAAATATTGTCTTAATTAGTGATTTAGTAAAAAAAGTATTATTTCAATAAAAATCGTGAGACATCCACATCAGCATCAATGTCGCATACTTTAATAAAGGCGTATAGATTATAGATAACTCATTAAAAATGAGAAATTTAGTATCTCTTTCTCTCCTTTCAATGAGTTCTCCTTGATACACGTTTTCTTCTTCCTTCGAGGTCCTTGCTTCCGACAAAGTTGGACAAACCGGCGAAACCGCCATCAAACATGACCTTTTTATCGACGTTTCTTCCTTTTTCCGTGGCTACTCCAACCACCAGATCCACCAATTTCACCTCACATTCAACCCTTGGTATTGTGTTCGAGCACAAATTTACCGTTTATAGATGGATGGATTCATTTATCACAGGAACAGATTTAGGAGTGGGTTGGGGTATGCTCCAGCAAAATTTCTTATGTTATATGTGAAATAATAAAGGAACAATGAGGTTGGAGTGACATATTGGTTTGTTGTTAAGTAGAGACTACTGAAGAATATGTTTCCTTTTAACAAGGGTTCAACTCCCATTAACTCCAAACAACATTTTATTTTAAAAATCCTCTTGGTGTTATGCTATTACTCGGTTTAATAAAAGTTATTATCCACATTTTATGAATATTATACGCAAATTTAGTATACCTAAATTTGTAATCCTATATTTGTCCCTGATTTATCCTCCATTTGCGTGTTGAGGTTCTCACCCTCCTCCTATCTCAATATCGGTATAGGATTTTGATATTCCTAATTCTACACGAATTTAAATTGCTTGATTGATAAGTGGATCTTATTATTGACGAAGACTTCATCTATACGGTGAATTGTATACATCTATCTTGATTGGTATAATTGCATGGCATCGATGTTATTGGATGGAGAACGGGCAATGCTATTTTGATGACAATGATATCGTGGTTTCAAAAGAAGTTTGATTGATAATGAACATGTAATGTTCGATCTAACAATTCAATAAAAAAAAATCCGGTACATTAATATTTTGGTAACAACGATATTGTCACAACCCCTTAGATTACAATTTTAACTCTTTTTCCCCTATACTTTATTATATTGACTTTTATATGACCGAATTTTCTAATAATCTTTATAATCAGTTAGTTTTATGATGGAATCATAACGTATATTTACATATGTACGTGAAAACTATCTCACTTCGAATATAAGGCGATTGTTAAGCTTGTCACGTCACACCTAACATAAACACTATTACTCATCGTTAGCCGTTAAAATATCGCAACAAATGATAACGACCCTAATATATAAGTTAAAGAGTTACTCATCCTATCGTAAATCGATTTTACATGAACTTTACGTGCTCATAAAATCGTTGAAAAAACTCATTTATTTGACCCATGTTACAATCTATCGATAGTGTTACGTTTCATCTTACTAATTTGGGTTTATTGTCACAACCCTTTAGAGTGTATTACATTTATTGTGGCCTGAGATAATTATCTCAGTTTAGTTATTACCTAAGTATTCATTTTTGTTACGATAAATTTGGTGAGAAATTTTCACGTTTTCTTCCTACCAAAAAGAATACCAAACAAACAAATGAAGTAAAGTTATTGTTGAAGTGTGTGTTGATTGGTTGGTAAAGATGAAATGTGTGAACGATTTCCTTGACGAACCAAAAAGTCTTAAAAGATTTGTTATGTTAGTTTTTTATTTTACGTTTTTTTTTAAATTTCGTATAAAAAAAGTTGATGGTCATAATAAAATGTGATTTTCCGCCTCATTTTCGGTATCCTCGGTTAGGAGAAAATTTTGAGTTAGTTGGACTTAAGGTATTGAGCATGAACTTGAACAAAAGTTGTCCCGTATGTTTGGCTAGTCGTCCTTAATACATAAGTGACAAACAAGTCAAATGACTGAATTTGAGGCGGCGTAGAGAATGAAATGTTTTCACAACGATAATAAATTCGGTGAACTATTTATTTAATTTCCAATTGTTTTAAGTTTACGGGCTGGACACAAACTAACGTTCATGTGTGTTCGAACGTGAGACGAAATTTATTTATTCGTCATATATGTGATATTCCGACGATATTAAAACGATTATTTTAAAGTCATAGAATAATGGATATACAATGGCCGTAAATGCACGATGCTTAGTTTTTTTTTTTTTTTTTGGTAATGAATACGGTAAACCAGTTGGTTAACCGTAAAATTATTAAACAGTAATAAAAAGCTAACAGGAAATAACCCTACGGGTCGCTAGTCCGCGGGCATCGTTTTTCAGGAATTGCACAACCGAAACCGGCGGCGATTGAATGTAAAAATAACCTAGTGGAAAAGCGGAAGCAAGGGATGCCATATGGTCAGCAGCAGTATTAGCTTCACGGTAAATGTGACGGAACTGGATATCCCAGTTCCTACGGAGGAAGCCTTGGCATTGAGATACCAGACTAAAGAGTGGGTGGTAGCTAGGTAAGGACAGTTGAATCATGTTGACAACCAACTCCGAGTCGATTTCCACAATGAGCCGACGATAACCTTTATTCCACGCAAGATACAGCCCCGAAAAGAGTCCCCATAATTCGGCCATAGGTACGGAACATGGCCCGATGTTCATGACGTACCCACATAACCATTGTCCATGCATATCCCTAATCAAGCCACCGGCCGAAGCCATCCCGAGATCCCTTTGCACTGAACCATCGGAATTCAACTTGAATCATCCCTCACCAGGAGCAGAACAGGAGATATGAACCTCTACACGCTTCCTAGCCCCCTTGCGGATAGAGAGCCTGTTAGCACAAATGATGGCTCTCGTGTAGGAAGTAATTAATACCACACGGTTAGGAGGGAGAGTGGATGACCTGAACGTGGCTTCATTCCGCCATCTCCAACACCACCAACACGTAACAGCAAAACATATATTCCACGGCATATCAGTGTCAATTAGATCCTTCCGGTCGAGATTGAAAGCAAGCCAGGCCATTAAATCCGTAGAAAAGAAATCAGCAACATGTTCAGGGAAGAGAACATTACTCCACACATCCATAGCAGCAGGGCAATCCCTAAGGACGTGCATGTTAGTCTTATGTCAATACTTAGGGTTTAGGCTCTACGTGCATGTTAGTCTCATGCCATAGATATCCAATACTTAGGGTTTAGGCTCTACGTGCATGTTAGTCTTATGCTATAGACTCTTACTTACAAGACTAAATGTTCTAGAGGACATTAGGATCATTTAATGGTATCTCTTTTTTGACAAGGAAATCACAATGAAAAATTCTAAGTTTTTGACTTAGTAGTATGAAAAGTAACCGAAAAATATTTGGTGGATTAAATAACGTGGGAGTTTTAAACGTTCAGATAAACGAATCATGCGGTGAACAACTAAATGAAAGGAACTAGTGTTTATCTTCTTAGCTAGTTACCCGTTCTCACCAAACTCTTGTTAGATCAATTTCTTAGATTGAATCGAGTAATTTTGGTAAATTGATCTTTGATTACTAGGAGGCGATAATCTAGGTCGATTAGTAATCTTATTGAACCTTAATACTACAGATTGGACCAATAGTAGTTCCATGCGCGGCGGCCATTGATAGGACCGAAACATTAATCTTACATGTTAAAAAACACTACACATATTAAATATGGTTCTGTCTAAACCCGGATTGAACCACAACTAAAACGCGGGACAGGGTTGGACCGGACCGGGAATAGTATGGTTGAAGACATCGAACAATAATAGTAGATCCAAAACGAGACCGACTTTAACCGGAACCGTAAATTCAATCTTTTCTATAAAAGCACCCTACTATTTCAATTTTCTTCGATCAAGTACAATAATTCAATTGATGTGTTGAGACATAAATTTCAATGCACGTTTGACTTTAAAAAAAATTGACATACAAGGAGCTTGCTTGTTAAAGGACGAGCACTAATGCAAAATTTGTGTGCAAAATTTACAAAATTGTACCAAAAATCACAAAGATTTGAGCTTTCTGTGGCTCATAATTTCCAAATAGTGACATAAGATTTTCTGTCATGACTATTGATTTGGTTTCAGGATCCTTTCATTACAACGACAGGGAAGCGGTTTGGTACACTATGATGTTGTAATGTTAGGGTTTTATGTACACGATATTGGACCGAATAACGTAAAGTCTCACACGTTCACATAGACATTATACACCAAAAGATTATCATCGATCTAAGATCAGTAAGATATATAGTTTAAAATTAAATAACAATAAGAAGAGTAGAAAATTTTAATAAACGCTTAAGATTTAGGATTGATGTAAGCGTTCATCCGTGAGATTCAATGGATAAAACCGGAGAGATTCACTATCATTAAGTAAAAAAAATTTTGTTAGGTATTTTGTTAGTGGACAAGCACGGTCATGCTAGAACATTATTTAGAAAACACACATGCACGATCGTGCGGCATACATACACAACTGACACAGTTATTTTCTTGCTAACGATCGTTAGCAAGTGTACCGACAATCGTTATCCTATGCGAAGTAGGATTGTTAAACATTCACGACCGTTATCACAATTATATTTTCCATTTTGAATAAAAACTAACAAGAATATATTAACTTGTTCAGATGGTAATACGGTGGGAGGGGTAACCTATACTAACCAAAGATCAAACCTCCAAAACCTTTTTTTTTAAGCAAGAGTTGTTATATAAAATGAGTAATAGATCTGGAGTTGTTATATGAAATGACTAAGCCGAGCTTTAACATATTCGAGCTCAGCTCGCTTACAAATGAATCAGGTATCATTTTTTTTACATATTTTTAAAATGTGTTTATATTCGACTCATTGAGTTATCACAGCTCGAGTCAAGCCCGAGTAGTTCAACTTACATAACAACCCTAAAGGGTCCTAAAGGGTCGAAAATAGATTGAATATAGCACGAAAACAATTTTTTATTTTAATAAATTAGAATGAGAAAAGTAATAGTTTTTTCCCATAAATTTGATAAGAGAAAAGTAAGAGGTTTTGGATGCATTGGCATTTTACCTAATGATTTGAATATTTAAACAAACCAAATTGACTTATCAATATCAGCCTCGTCACCAAATCCCTTTACCAACACGTTGCATAGCCTTCGTCCATGAAATAATAAAGTCGTTAGTTTCTTACATATATATATATATATATAACTTCTAGTAGAATAATATATGACTAAAATATTTAGATGAGGATTTAATAACTTATATTGATTTTTTTTTGGTAGGAAAGACGGGGATAACGATCTCTCACCCATGTTATTAGACAAACAACAAAAGAGCTAACATCTGACTAGTCTTTGGTTTGCTACACCTCGGGCATCGTTTTTTAACAAAGAGATAACAGAACTAGGTGACTGAAATAACATAAAATTAGCTAAAGGGAAAGCATGCCAATTGAAGCTAAGTGGTCGGCCACAAAATCAGCCTCACGATAAATTGACAGAGATGGACGAACCAATCCCTACGAATGAAGTCTTGGCATCTCGAGACCAGACTAAAAAGAGGGTGAGAAGCCACAACATTGTCTTGACGAGTGTGAGAACAAGTTCGGAATCAACCTCCAAAATAACTCTTCTAAACCCTTTTTCCCATACAAGTATAGGCCCGCAATGAGTCC
The DNA here is from genome assembly GCA_033239125.1 of Fagopyrum homotropicum. Classification (NCBI taxonomy): domain Eukaryota; kingdom Viridiplantae; phylum Streptophyta; class Magnoliopsida; order Caryophyllales; family Polygonaceae; genus Fagopyrum; species Fagopyrum homotropicum. The sequence goes on from BSWB01000003.1 coordinate 4,409,806, forward strand.
CCACAGTTCCGCTGAAGTTACGGTGCAAGATCCTAAGTTCATGACAAAACCTCCTAAGCACTCTCCACGAGTGTCACGAATAACTCCTCCCGCAGTACCGCTGCCAACATTGGTTTTGATCGATCCATCCGTGTTGAGTTTTATCCAATTCTTAGACGGTGCCTTCCATCTCACGTCCACAGGAGATCTAAGTTATTGGTTAATTAACTTCACATTATATCTTAGAATTCCTATTAGAATTTAAAAATGGAAAAATAATCGGAATCTCTAGTTTCACGACCGAAGATTATCGGGGCTTGTATATTAGCATTCGTCGTTTGACGTAAAAAAAATTTGGTTAAAACTTGAAATACAAAATATTCCTAAGAAGTTATTTCACCTCTACAGCCACGGGAAAACCTAATCAATTCTTCGAATTTTTAATTAAATCAAACAAGTCGTATGATCGGTAGCTTATGTGTTTGCGGAAAATTGCTCAAACGCCCCTTCGCACTTATTACGTTTATCTTCATAACCGTCTATCACAAATCCGAAAAAGTAATATAAAACCTACAACGCATCAAAACATAATAAAAGCTCGCGGTACTCAAAACTACTTATACCCGAGATCTTAGTGTATCCGTCAAAGAGTCAAGATCGACTTGTTGGTAATTCAATAGTTGATACTATAGAACCCAATTAATTACAATAAATACAAATATAATATCGACTACCAAACAATAATTACTCGTATGTATATCAATTAAAACTCGAAAAGTCAAAAATAAAATAAAATTCGTCCAATCTATACATACTATTAGTTGAAGTCAAGAAGCAACACAAGGAAAATAAGTTGAGACTGCATCCGCCGGCCAATGGAGCATTCACTTAGCAAATCACACAAGAAACTCGTCGCGATTGGTCGAAATCGAGATTTTCTCCATCCTAATCTTCAATTTATGTTAGTAGAAATTTCTTCTTTCTAATCACATTTGGTATCCTTCGATGATGACATTCAATTCACCTTTCTATTAGCTTTACAATATATTCTACATGTTTCTTCTCTCACAAGCCATGTTTTGCCCTAGCTTCATCTATAAATATTGTAACACTTTCACCTTCATTTCAAAAACATATACATAATTAGTTATTCAATACAATAATGAAGCTTCTTCTTCTCTTCCAAATTCTTTCTTTTCTTCTTTTCATTAATGGCGGATTTCGGTTTTCCTACGCTTGGGCGCGTTATAAATTTGTGGTTGGTGAAACTTTTCGTTTCTTGATCTCTCGATCTCTCTGTATGTATGTATTTACATATGTTCTGTTATGAATGCAGCTTCAAGAGACGAATTACACAAGACTATGCAACACGAAGAGCATCTTGACGGTGAACGGACAGTTTCCTGGACCGACGCTTTACGCACACAAAGGCGACACTATTATCGTCGACGTTTATAACCGTGGCAATTATAATGTCACCCTACACTGGTATATATATGTGCATGTCTTCCATCTACGTAGTCTAGATAGCTAAATGGAGATTGAAACTTTATTCTGCGTATTTTATATCGATTTTGTAAATTTTACTTATTTAACTTTAGTTTTAATCATTTATTTATGTATTTATTACTATAGTTTTTCTTAGAATTAAATTTTAATGAACTGGTTTTATATTTGTGTAACAGTATAAATTATTTTCAAAATATTTTAAATTATTGAAATCTCACGAATATACTAGCTTGCAAGTCTAGATATATTTAAGTGTTATCGAACTTTGAAATCTAGATGCACGTGTTGTGTGATTCAAAGTTAGTAGTTAGGACATTGATTATAGATAAACGTACACATAAGCATATAATTAAATAATTAAAATTAAGAAAATTAAACTAAAGATTATATCTTGACTTCCCTAGTTTTCTTCTTTCAAATTATACTCGAGATACATAGATTATAGATATAATAGATATATACCGACGGGCGAAAGGGGGTCGGGCGGTTTGGTTGCCCTAGTTGAGCTCCTAAACGACTAGTATATGAGCCAACAACCGTCATGCGTAATTGTCGGCTCAATTAGTAACCTAAAAAACGCAAAGCTCGGTGTTTAAATCACGTAGCTACATATCCAAAACCCGAAAATATAAATGATTTCTTGATAACGTTATTATTGATCCAATGATACGGAAACCTATTATTGATATGATCGACCTTTAACATGAAATAAAAGGAAGTTAAGTTCTTTGTCAACCTTTTTTCACGAACTAAATTTCGAAATCTTCCATAAAGAAGACTTTGACAAAAGTTTCCGACTCCACCACTAATATCGGTGTTCATATATATGTTCAGGCACGGAGTAAAGCAACCGAGAAACCCATGGTCAGACGGACCAGAATACATAACACAATGTCCGATTCCTCCGGGAGGAAAGTTCCGACAAAAAGTAATATTCTCAACCGAAGAAGGAACCATATGGTGGCACGCTCATAGCAACTGGACTCGAGCAACAGTCCACGGTGCAATTGCCATAGCTCCGAAAACCGGACACACCTACCCCTTCTCCAAACCACACCAAGAAGTTCCCATCATTTTAGGTATACGGTCGATCACGTAACTCGGTCCCTACTCGATGATAAAAAGCTAAAGAGAAGATTACAAAACACTACATGTTATATTTGTATTATTGACATAAACATAAAATGACGTTTTTGCTATCATGCATGGATGTATCAATCGTACGTTGTGATTAGCATGTTGATTGATTAACGTAATAATTACATGTTAATATCGGTTTAATTTGGAATATATGTGTTGATGTGAGTGCAGGAGAATGGTATGATATGGACATCCAACAGCTTTATTATACGTTCATTCAATCTGGAGGAGACCCTAATACCTCTAATGCTTTCACTATCAATGGGCAACCCGGGGACTTATATCCTTGTTCTAAGAACGGTATTAGCTAATTTAAATTTTAATTAGTGTTATAAATTAAGTAAATATTCCGCATATGCTACACTAATTTAACAAAATTGTTGTCGTCGGGAGTCGTAAACGCACGGCGATGGAATGCACAAATGTACGGCGGTTACGGGTTCCGAATCCGTGACAGATTTTCACGGTTACGGATTCCGTAACCGTGATGATTTTCTCTGTGAATTCTAAAAAAAAAAAAAAAAATCATCACATTTATGGAACCCGTATCCGTGATAATTTTCTATGTGAATTTGAACCCGAAAAGAAAATCTGACGCCATCACAATTACAGGTTCCGTAACGTGATGTCAGAAGGAAATTTTTTTTTTTACGGTTACGGAACCCATGGCCGCGTGGCAGTCACGGATTTCGTAACCGTCGTGCGTTTACGAAAAAATCACTGTGTCCATAATACCACTCTTTTTAACTTATCATCTTTTAATTGTTGAATGATGTAATTGTTCGATCTTAAATAATAAAAAATACAATTAATTATAAATATAGAATCTTTAAACCAATTTCACATTTAAAAAACCAATATCATGATTTAAACCTATAATTATCAAATAAAAGATAATTGTTTAGATGTACAACATATATAATAGAAAGGCAAAAAATAGTATAAATATAGTGGTTAAATTAATGTAGAATTTTGTTAGTAATTATAATTAATAAAAATAGATTAAAAAAATTATTAATATGTATAAGATGTCTTAAATTTATAAGTTTATTGCTTTAAAAAATTGAAAATATGATATAGTAAGTTTATGCTTTTTTAATTTATGTTTATATGTCAACATTGTTAAGCTATATCACCAAAATACATACTCCCTCTTATCATAATTAACTGTCATTTTAGCTTGACACAATTTTTAAGAAAAATATTAAATAACATAGATTTTGTAAAGTTTTTCTAAATATTATCACTTATTTAATATTTAACCTTTTTTTAAACCAATAAAAAAGATTTTAGAACTAAAATTAATCATTTACACCAATTTTCAAAAACTTTTCTTATAATTATTGTTCATTTATTGGCCTAAAAAACTTAAAACGACTGATAATTGTGATCAAATTTCTAATGCTAAAACGACACTTATTTTTTCATCGAAGGGAGTAATATTTATTAGTGAACCAGAAAAAATAAAAAAAATAAAAATTTGAACTATGTTATTTGTTTTGTTTCAAGTTTTGGTTTTTTAAAATATATGTGATAAATAAAAATAAAATAAAAAATGGAAAAAATAGTCGAAAATTGGATGCATTTGTGTGTCTAATTTATCAATTATAAATAAATAATCTTTATATAAAGATAAAAAGTTGATGCTTTAGGGTGATTTGTTGGTATATCATCTTCATCGACAATAAAAGTCGTGTGAGTTAAAAACTAGAAGGTTACTTTGGTCAGAAAGCGATACTAAATGCTAATTTTGAAAATTAATCACTAATTACTATCCTAATTTTAGAAATAAGTTCGTAAGAAAACATATTTTCAACGATTGCGATTGGCAATAGAACCATATAGTCAAACACGAGAGTTTAATGGAGAATCTACTTTTTAGACTACTAATTCAAGATTATTACATAGAGTAAACTTTTAACGTAGATCTTTTCATCAATAAAATTTATATGTAATATAAGGGTGTTGTTCAGGTACGGCCCATTATTCAGGTTCGGCTGTGCGGCCAACTGATATGTTGACACTGACATGTTGACACGTGTCCTAAATATTTTTTTTAAAGAAAATATATTCTGAATGTTTTTAACTATAATGAACTACCATGTTATAAGGTCTGCACTATTTTCATATAATTCATGAAATATTACTTTTTAATATATTATATCAAATTATTTATAAATTAATCGTTTATATGTTATGAACTATTCTATTATAATTAAGAACTATTACTTTTTAATATATTAGATTAAATTATTTATAAATTAATCGTTTATATATTATGAATATTCTATTATAATTCATGAACTATCCTTTTATAAGTTATGCATTATCCCTCTATAAGTTTTGCATTATCCTACATCCTTACCGGAAATTAAGGTAACATTCCCCTGTAATATAAAGTATGCAACATATCGTGATAAAAACGCTATCTATTTTTTAATCAAATTTAATAAATATATAGAAAGGAAAAAGGATATAGAAGTTACAAGGAAAAATGCCAGAGCACAGGGAAATTATGTGATTTTTAATGAAAGTATATTTATATTTTACAAATAAAAATACTTTATATAGTAAGATATACTGATTTGAATAACTCATAAATAGTTTTCTTAGCTTTTTATACTATTTTAGGCAAAATACCCTTGCTAATTTTTGGTTTTGTCATATAAAGTTCTTGGAATTTTGTAATAGAGTTACTTATCAAGAAAATTTCTTGAATTTTGGAGAAAATTTGCAAACTTTCCAAGCCTTTTTGGTCAAAAGTCCAATGAACCGTTTGCAAAGTTTTATACAGAATATAAAGTTATATAAAATAGTTTATAAATTTGTTTTAAGATGTTTCAAATTCACGAACTTCGATTGAATGATAAAGTTTTTTTTTTCAATATTCATTTGTATCATTTTTAAAATGTTTAAGGAATAATATGGTAAAACTGATCAATACTATTAAAATTGTTTTTAAAATCAACGAATATATTAATAAATAATATGGTAAACCTGATCAATACTATTTTAGCTAAAAAAAATAAAAATGGCCCTTCATGGTTCAGTCTACTTTTGTCACTGGTTGTGATGCTAGACGTGTTAGCCCGGAAATTCGAGTTCGAATCCTTCTTGAGACATGCATGAAAAAATTGGTATTGGGAGGGTATACTCTTAGATGGGCCAATACTTTACATATCCTATCCGAATGTAGGCGAAGCCGAATCATAAACGTAACATTAAAAAAAAAAATTTTAAATGGCCATTCAGAGTTCAGTTTACTTTTGTACGTCTAGAATACTAGAACTACGTGTTCATAACTTCTTGGTGCAAGAAAGAGAAAATTCTAAGTTCTAATGCTTCATAGCTTATTATCTCAAAGTAAAATGAAAAAAAAAAAAAATGGTTTATTAAGCTTTTTCTAATTTTGTGTTTAGTTATGTACCCTTAGAAGAGTGTGTAGAGTTTAAAAATAAATACAAAAGGTTGGGGTACATTTTTTAAATGTAAAAAAAAACTAGTTTACTACTCTAGTTTTTCAAAAAGGCCTAGTAACCAAAATTGCCCTTACAAAGCCTTAAATTATAATTGACCATTTTTCTAAATGTAAAACATATTACTTTTTAAATTTAAACGAGTATTTTTTTTAATATATGATATAAATTTTAGTTAATTTGTAAAATCTTTGGTTTGCAGAGACTTTCAGGCTCTTAGTAGACTATGGCAAAACATACTTACTTAGGTTGGTGAACGCTGCAATGCAAGAGATCCTGTTCTTCGCAGTCGCCGGCCATAACCTTACCATAATCGCGACAGACGGTTCCTACATGAAACCCTTAACCTCAAACTACATCGCCATTTCTCCGGGACAAACAATGGACGTACTCCTCAAAGCTAACCAAACTCCAAGCCAATACTATATGGCTGCAAGAGCTTTGGAGAGCACTCCAAACCTTCCATTTGATAACACAACCACAACCGCCATTGTACAATACAACGGAAACTACACAACTCAATCCTCCATACCGTTACCTGATCTCCCTGGATTCAATGACACAGAAGCACAAGCTAACTTTACCGCGAGATTCAGAAGCTTAGCGAGTCAAGATCATCCTGTTGATATCCCGAGGAACGTGACTGCAAAGTTGTACTTCACTGTGTCTGTCAATGCATTTCCTTGTGCTAATAACTCCTGTGAAGGACCTAACGGAACTCGGCTCTCTTCCAGTGTAAACAATATATCTTTTGTTGATCCTACAATAGATATACTACAAGCTTATTACAAGAAGATTAAGGGAGTTTATGAGCCGAACTTTCCGGATTTTCCGCCTTTGGTTTTCAACTACACAGCTGATTATTTGCCTCTTGAGTATGAGATACCTTCGAGAGGAACGAGAGTTAAGGTGCTTGAATATGGTACTGCAGTGGAACTTGTCTTTCAAGGAACTAATGTAGTTGCTGGTGCTGATCATCCTATGCATCTCCATGGATTCAGCTTCTATGTTGTTGGTACGGGTTTTGGGAATTTCGACATGGATAAAGATCCGCTGAGCTATAATCTTGTTGACCCGCCTCTCCAGAACACCATTGTTGTCCCTTACAAGGGATGGGCTGCCATCAGATTCAGGGCTAAAAATCCAGGTAAACAGCAAATATATCTCATGACAGATTATCAAATATAAGCCTAAGCTAATCTTGATTCTTGACCTTGTCTTCTACTTATGCAGGGGTTTGGTTCCTACATTGTCACTTGGATAGGCACATGACCTGGGGAATGGATATGGTTTTCATAGTAAAAGACGGCAAACTACCAGGCCAACAGATGCTACCACCACCTCCAGATATGCCTAAATGTTAGAATAAAAAGAGTCAATATGCACCAATAAATTTGATATTGTTTGTAATATTTTTCCGTTTTCTTGACATTATTCATCTAAGGTCTTTCAAGATCCACAAGCAAGTATTATTGTTTGTTCTGTTAAGTATAATGCGAGTATACTGCAATCATAGAAAGTACATTCAAAATAGGAAGAATAAGGATTCATTATTATATATCATCAGAAGGCATGTGCGTGTGTGAATAAAACAATATGTTTGCAACTTCCTACTGCAATAAATGTTTTATATAGTACACATTACAATGGATTCATTTGTTTTATGCTTACGTATACAGACAATTCTGATATCCTTTCACCCCTAACACTCTGAAAAACATAGAGAGACGACGAAAAGAGAGATGAAAAATAAGATATAAACAGAGAAAAATGACATACTAGAATGTAGTATTTCTCCTTCCATGATCACAATCGAGAACGGATCAGCAGAAGGGGAAGTGTTGCTCAAGCACTGGACAACATAGTGCAGGTGTATAAGTTTACTAGCCAGGATAAGAGGGACTTGCTATCACAGGGTGGTATTCGAGAAAGTGGAAAGAAGTCAGAAGATTTAGAGGGGATAAAGGTATTTTCTTAGGCCAGAAAATTTCTTCTGCTTTAGGCAAAAGGAAAGGCAATCAGTTAAAAGCATTAGAAACGGAATATATGAAATCCAAGAACCCTGTTCCCTTCAAAAGACCTTTGCCAGTTAGGAGTTCAAAATCCAACAGTAATAGGAAACCGATGACAGCAGCCTTTCCGTTGATCAACTCATTCTTCCTAGAGAAACCGAAACCTTCCTGGTTTTCATCCACAACCATTCTAACCTGTTCATGACACCAAACAGTGGTTCTTTCACAAAAATGCAAAAACATGAAAGTTATAAGCTGAGCGACCATATGTAGAGCATACCTCGTCCACATTAACATTGGTTGCAGTTACACCAGGTTTAGCCCTGCCACTGAATACAATCTCTGCAGATGCCTCGACACTTGCACCACCGTCAATGCTAATGTAAATGTTTTCCTCATCAGTTTTAACTGGATAAACGAATAGAGATCTCAAAGCAGGAGTAAGAGCTCGTAGCACCGGGTTATTGGGATACCACTCCTTGATTTGTCCGGTACGAAGATCAAATGTACTGTCAGTTGTCGGGCATACAATACAACCATCCTGAGAGAAAATACATGTTAACATAAAAAAAATAGTTGGCAAAGAGACACGGACATATTTTTAAGCTCTGGAATCTGAGAGTGATCTGAACAAGAAAATTTTCATGAATGATAATTAATAAATCTAGTGATATCGAACTATTGATAAGTCAAGATTCTCACACTCAAAAAGGGAGTTTTAGGCAGCCTGAGTTTTCAAGCTGAACAAAGAACGTGTAACACTACTAAACTTGAAGGTTTAAGTGAGATATATGATTGGCTTCACATATGGAATCAATATCAGCTTCACATAAGTCGGTCAGAACAATGTATCTCCCAAGTGGAAAAGGATGATTGCGTTTCTCTAACAAATTGTAAAAAAAAACTTACATTTGGATGCAGAAATAATCTGAGATGAACTCTATGTTGGTTTTTTTTACACTCAAAGTAATGTTTAAGGAAGAAAAAGGGATCATCAATTTGGAGCTTTGCCATTTGAGAGTCATTTGAAGAAAAACGTTTCCATGCGTATTAAGGTATCAACTAGTGAACCTGGTGGTATCCAATCAGTCAAGAAGTTTACGCTGCCTATTAAGGAAATCTAACATGACATTCTGAGCGAAGGAGATGATTTTGTCAATGATATCTAAATCAAAGCTGCACACAAGTCACAAGTCTTGCTGCAAAATTCATCTCACCAAACAAAAAGGATGAATGAATTTTCTTTAAGCAAATGTGAAGAAAATGACATTGATGCTGCAACAGAGATGAACTCTTACCTATGACATCTACTATCCATGACAAGAGCATAAACCCTAGCTAAACAACTATATAATCAATTGATCCAAAAACTAAATACTGCGTGGTCCGAATGTTCATATATCTAAGGTTCTGGAAATGTTGATACAGAAATAAGGGCAACTAACCTGAGTGAGCTTAGCATTAAGCAAACCCTCGGTGTAAGCACCTTCAGCAGGAGACCTGTTTTCAATAGCACAAACCTCATCCTTATACCACAACAGCAGAATCGTTTCATCATTTTGAATAATCACTCTCCTCTCTCCTCTAGGAAGCGCAGACAACGGAACAACCGGAATCCAGTTCCTGCCATCGCTGCTTCCGCCTCCACCTCCAGACGCCGACGATTCCTCGGCGATCGGAGAAATTTCAGTAGCCTTGCAGACGAAACTCCTGCGGGATGAGACAGAAAGAGAAGCGGCAAAAGGAGAGTAGTAGTGAATCAGAGAGGGAGGTGAGGATAGTGGAAGATGATGCTTGACGGAGAGTGATGGAGGGATCTTCAATGCCGTCGTAGTGGTGGCGGTAGCCATGGGAATGCAAAGTGGAAGAGTGTGGAGGAGAGGAGAGTGGAGAGAGACAGACAGTGAGGGAGAATGAGAAGGAGAAATCGGGAAGTTTTTCCATAGCCACAGGAAAAGGATAGATAAATTGGAGACGAAAACTCAGTTGTGAGTTTGTGGCGTTCGTTATTTACCAGTTTTGCCTCTTTACTTGCAAATTGTGTTTATGCGCCCTTTTTTCTCCTCGTCTATACAAGTGTACACGTGGAGAAAAGTTGTTTTTATAAAATTAAATTAAATGTGACGGTCTAAATTATTTTTTAATTTAATATTTCAAATTGCATAGCCACGGGCGAGATGTAACTAGGGGGTTATACGAGCCGAACGAGCCTAACCTTAGCATGTTCAAGCTCGGCTCGTTTATAAACGAGACGAAACCGAGCCGAGCCCGAGTTGCTCGCCTAAAATAATGCTCATATAGTGTTATTTTAGCCGAACGAGCCGAGCTTTGACATGCTCAAGCTTGACTCGTTTATAAACGAGACGAGTCCGAGTCGAACGCGAGCCGAGCTCGAGAAGCTTGTCTCATGTATCAGCCCTATATGTAACTCGTGATTAGGGGTGTCAATGGTACTGAGAATTTCCGATAGTTGATTGGGATCACCTTTATATACTTATATGAACAGATATGGTAAAAATAAATGTGGATTGTTGGACTTTCGGTGTCCGGTTTTAGACCAAAGGGCCGTAGTCTCACTTATGTGAGTAGACGGTTCTCCCAATTGCCAAACAAATTAATATAATTATCTTGAACTAAAAACTAGTTATTAACCAAGGGTTTGTAATCTCCACAAAGGAGTAGACAAAACCCAACCAAGAGTTTGTAATCTCCGCAAAGGAGTAGACAAGACCCAATCAAGAGTTTGTAGTCTCCAAAGGAGTAGACAAAACTCAACCAAGAGTTTGTAATCTTCACAAAGGAGTAGATAAAACTCAATCAAGAGTTTGTAGTCTCCAAAGGAGTAGACAAAACTCAAGCAAGAGTTTGTAATCTCCAAAAGGGAGTAGACAAAACTCTAATAGAAGTTAAGTTCAATTACACGTCTTATAAACCGGTTGTTATATGTTAAAACCTTTGACTTGGATAATGTAATGAGTCATTCATAAATGAATTTTCCTTCTAAGTGTATTCTCCCCTACACCGGGAATATCCAAATACCTTAGTGGGATAAAACGTTACACGTTACAAAGACTAAGTAAGAGACTTACTTGTCTTACTTTGTAGAAAGGGTATTCCTAGGTTTTGTCAATACAAAACCAAACTAAGATGGATGCCTATCCTTTGTCAATACAAAGGAACTATACTAGTCTTTCGAGTTTTGCAAACAAGCTTATAAGAAGGCCTATCCAATGTCAATACAATGGAACTAGAAGCTTTATTGTTGCAAAAACGAATGTAGAAACAAGTGCAAATGGCTCTCCCTTTTATAGGCATAGGGGGCCACGGTTTTGGGAAGTTAAAAGCGGTTAAAAGCGGTTAAAAACGGTTATGGAAGTTACTTGGAAGTTACTTGGAAGATGGGCCTTGAAGCCCTAGAAAGCCCGAGGCCCACATAGGGAGCCCAAAACCGCTCCCCGGAGCTAGCTTAGAGCTAGCTTATTTTTCTTGGTCCAAACACTTCCAATGAGCTTCATTCACTTTAATATAGCTAGGGTAAGCTCCAAGATCCTCAAATACTCAATATCTTAGCTCAAGCTAGTGTAGCTCCTTAAGAAGCTCACTAGCTGCTTCATTGACATCCACTAAGCATTTGAGCTTGGATTGCTCCCAGTTTTTAACCACATATTCTTTAGCCAATATAAGGCCTAAGAACCAAAGGTGTGCCGATATAATGTGGCTAAAAGCCCCAAACGTCGGCCTTCTAAAAGCTAGCACAAGTTGACCTTGTCGTGAATCACCTTGCTTTGATTCGACTCCCCTTATAATACTAGTTGTTCTTAGTGCCGGTCACTTGGCTTGCCTCCCGCAACCCGGACCATAGTGACACACATGTGAACAACTCATTGCACCTTGTCTCAAGACAAGCTCAACGGTTACAATGAAGACTTAGCCCAAATCTCCAACATGGATGAGAACGAGAAAGAAGATAATCATCATAATTTTAAAATATAAATTACAACTATTTTTATTATTTTATTTATTAAATTGGATAATTTTTTTATGCTAAATATATTATTATTTATATGAATGAGTTCATATATTTCATGTGAATTGAGAAATGAAAAGTTTTACACGAAACTCACGAAAAACCGACGACGACTATAAATGGGGAATATTGAACCGGGAAGGGGATTTTTAGACGGGAATGGATATCCGATGGGGAAGAGGATGTCACTCCCGAACTGAGTACATCTCATTTATACCCCTACTCGTGTTCCTTGAAAATCAAGGACCATAAGTGCATTATATGCTTTTCTTATACTAGTATATATAAAATTAAAGAGCTCACACATAGTCACGTGTGCAATTATGGATTGTCAATGATCGTCGAGTATAATGTTAAAAAAATACTTTTTTTTTATTTAAATGATCAAAAATCAAAATATGAAAAGTTGGTGGTTAGATTTTCAACTTAACGTTGGAGTTCTCCAAGAGTTTCAAATGACTAATAGGTGATTATGCCACTACAAATGCGGGTGTTGTTTCAAACATATCGGGCGTAACTGACAATGTAAAAATCAACACAAATGTTGTAATCGATGACAGATGGATCATACTTAGATTAGTTATTAAGGACGTCCAAGGCGCTATCCTATGAGTTATTGTCATGTGACGGAGGGGCTTCAATGATCTGTGATGGCAGGGAGTCGGAGATAATGTCCATTCGAATGACCCTAACAAATGCTCTTATTTTGGCCTTTTTTCGAGTGTAAGTTGAATTAGATTCGAGCTTGATGGTTAATATGGTTAATTATTCTTCACGGTGTTATGTGTTTATGGGAAGATCCAGGATAATATATCTACGCTCTCAAACTTGTTTGTCTTTTGTTCTTTCACTCATGTCAATTGTATATGTAACATAGTGCTTAATGTCTACATTCTAATTAGGATATGTTTGTGAAGATACCGGCCAATAGAGAGGTACAAACTTATCTTACAAACCATCCGTGGATAATTGTGTAGCTTAGTTGGGCTTGTTAGGTATGATTTTTAGGTAATCAGATATCGGAATAATTATACACATATTTCGTGTTTAGTTAAACTTGAAATTGCTGAAAATGATTTCATTGAGTGATTCATCCGAACCCCAAAGAAAATTTTATTTGCATAAATTGAAGTTGATCGAAAATTCAAAATTATTCCTCAAACATCAAGTACCATGATCGATTAAATTCTTTACATTCTGATTTTTTTATTTACTCATTTCTATTGTACCTTCTCTAATTAATAATTATATTTTTGTTTAAAATTTTTTTTACCCAAGACAATCTTTTGAAATCTATTTTCTTTTCTTTCCCCAACAAAAAAAAAATTATTTCCTCTTCAAAAAAATAAAATAAAAATATTCCTACAGATAAATAAATTATGTATAATAATAATAATAATAATAATAATAATAATAATAATAATAATAAATATATTAAATTCAATTACCTGATTTCTAAAATATTGAGATGAATTTACGATTTTTTTTTTTTTTTTTGAAAAGTTGAATTTACGATTTATTGTCTGTCTTGTTTTGTTATCTAAAACAAAATCGCATTTGCTTCTCTTAAAGATGGAATCATTGGTTTGCTCAAAACGCTGCAATGGAGTCGCCACAAGTTCATCTACCGGCGATCTCAGATTTCTCACCATCGGTGCTTTCATTCCTCAACTCCGTTTTCAACAACGAAAACCAAACTCTCGATCTTTCCGAGTCAACTCGCTTCGTCGCGGACTTGCAAGCTCACTGCGACCAGTTGACCGATTCCCTTGCAGATCTCACCCTGCGGCTCGATACTAGCCTTCAATCCTACGAATCCTCTTCTCGAATTGCCGATGCTTTTGCCAATGTCACTTCTCAACTCTCCGATCTCAGTTCTACCACATCGATTTCTCCCACCGCCGGTATGTTTGTCTTTTTCTTAATCGTCTCCCGATTGTGATTTTTGTTTTTGCTTAAAAAATGATGAAAATTTCGAAATTATTGCCAATTTTGCAGTCGATGGAGGAGGAGAAGGTGGGGCGGAGGAGTTGCAGGCCCTGGCTAAGGAAGTTAAGAGGGTTCACACCGTTCGGAATTATGCTGGTTAGTTTTGTTTGAGTCTATATGACAAGGACGCAAGATTTGAATATTATTATCAAAATATTGTTGGTTTATTGATCTGGTGATGAGTTAAGCTTCACTCATTATTCTTTGTGTTGGTGCCGCATTAGAAACGGAAAAGCAATTACCTCTCCTTCTATGTATCTGTGTATGGAACCATGTCCGGAAATAGAGATTACATAGTGATATTCTGGAGCTTTGATTTCTTAGACACGAAAGTAACAAGTTGAATTAGTAGCAAATCAGTTTTTTAGGATCATGGTATTGAGATATATTGTGGCTGTTCCTAAAAAGAGATTTTGAGGAGCTGCTAAGCAATATCATATTCCTATTCTGTGGCAAACCTTAGAAGTTTGTTTAGGACTTGTTTCAGTTGGTACATTGCCAAAGCAATGGAATAGATCAACTTATTTGAACTTTGGAGGATAAATAGATGATTCCTTGATGCTAAGGGTTATGGTGATTGTAGATGCAAAACTACTTGTTTTTATGCTAGTTGGTGTAAAGCAAGATTAGGTTTGAGCCAAATTTCTAAATCAATGGTTTATGCCTCCTACATATAGGAATAGTATGTGTGAGAAAAGTTGGGGGTTTATGTATTGAGGCAGTCGTAAAAGCCAACATACAGCAAGAGGGCAATAAATCTGTATCCAATGTTTGGGCAGTTTAGCAAGCTGATGAGAGTAGGAAGTAACATCTGCTTTGTGTTGTAGCTAGTGTCTCTTTGGTTCCGTTGAGAAAAAGCAAAATCATTGATAAGTCTCTCATACTAAGGCCTAAAATCTCAAAAAAAATAAGGGTAATGTTGAAAACAATTCCTTGTTCATGCTTCCAACCGGAAACCACTCCATGTTTTAGAGTTAAGACATCTATTGGAATAAGTCCTATCCATCGTTCATTCATAGTCTAATCACCGCCTTTTATGCCATTGAACGAGCTTGAAATATTTATTGATTGAATTGGTTTAGGACTAGCACATATGGGTCAGTTTAGTAGATTTTTTCTTCTGTTTTGTTTGTTGTTTACTGTTTAGGTTATTTTAGACATTTGAGATCGTTTTTGTGTATCTCTGGTTTTGTCAACTCAATGAGATTTAGTGGTATTCTTATAAGAAAGTATTAGAGGGTCATGGCTCATAATATGTTAAGTTAAAACATATATGAGACGATGCAAGGTTTATGCTGAAATTAAATTATTACCATTTACTAGATAACTTACAGAAGATTGTAGTGGTGTTTGTGAAAAAGGAGTGAAGAAAAGAGGCATAAATTTTTTGGTGGTTTTCCACAAATTTCCCAGGTTTAGTACTATCAAATACAACGTGATCAGACCATACTATGATTTTATAGAAGTGAAGCTCCCTATGTAAGGTTGGGCACCAACTTAACTGTTTATACAAGCTCTCATTTGAAGATTCGTATAATGAAGTCTATAGGCAAATATACCAGAAGAAACTAAACGCCGCCCAAAATAGGGCCATATTTCTGTAGCAACTGAAGGGATGTTTGGATTATATGACAGGACTGTGCTTGCTTGGTTGCTATTCGATTTCTTCACTTCTCAGTCCTTCTCTAACCTACCAACTGTGTTTGAAGCATTCTGTATCTTCTTAATGATTAAAATATGTGCACTTGTTTGGACAATACAGAAATTGCACTGAAGCTTGACAACTTGGTTGGTGACGTTGAAGATGCGGTCTCAGCTGTGCTGAAAGCAAACCTACAGAGAAACCGCAATGCAAAGAATTCCGAGATGGTACGAATTCCAACAAATTGTTTGTTACTGATCATTTAAATAGACTGTTTTGATTTTAAAATTTTCATATTGCAGGAATCGTGTCTTGGTGCCATCAATTCCTTAAAATTGGTGGAGAACATCTTAGCTTCAGTTGTAGCGACCTATCCTCGGTGGAGCCGACTTGTGTCAGCTGTTGATAATAGAGTTGACCGTGCATTGGCTATTTTAAGGCCTCAAACAATTGCAGATCACCGAGCTCTTCTTGCTTCTCTTGGATGGCCACCACCTTTGTCTAGTTTAAGTAATGCTGATATGGATACAAGGAAGACATCTGTTTCCCCAAATCCACTCCTAAACCTGCAAGGTGAAGTTAAAAGGAAGTACTTCGACAATTTCATTGCTTTATGCAATCTTCAGGAGCTACAACAACAAAGGAAGTCACGGCAACTTGAGGGGCATAATAGAGATATTGCTATGCATCAACCTCTTTGGGCCATTGAAGAGCTTGTGAATCCCATATCTCTCACTTGCCAACAGCATTTTGCCAAGTGGGTTGATAAGCCAGAGTTCATTTTCGCGCTTATGTATAAGATTACAAGAGATTATGTCCAACCATTAGATGACCTATTGCAACCGCTAATTGATGAAGCTGGGCTAACGGGGTACAGTTGCAGGGAAGAATGGGTTGCAGCATTAGTAAACTCCCTGTCAACTTACTTGGCCAAAGAGATATTCCCGGGCTATGTTTCTCAAATGAACGAGGAGAACGAAACTGATGTACAATCACAAGCAAGAACTTCCTGGCTTCTTCTTGTTGATCTAATGATAGGATTTGACAAGAAGGTACAATCTCTTATCCAAAATTCAGGAATATTAAGCTCCCTTCAGGAAGAAGGAAACTTGCAGAGAATATCCACTCTATCCGTCTTCTGTGACCGACCAGATTGGCTGCATCTGTGGACGGAAATAGAGCTTGTTGACATACTTAGCAAACTGCAACCTCAAATTGATGAGGAGCGAAATTGGACAAACCCTCACGGATCTTCACCTTTTCCAGGAACGGAAGATTATAAATCTCCTGCGATTTCATCAATCTTCCTAAAACAAGTATCATCAGTGATTGAACGCGCTCATTCGCTACCCACTATAGCTTCAAGGTATCAGTATGTTCGTTCAGTTGGCACGCCTATTATTCAGAAACTCCTGGATTGTTGGCTTACTAGGTGCCTGGAAGCTGAAGGCCTGACTGCACTAGTTACAGACGAGGCCCTAATCAAGGTCACTATCTCCATCAATTCGACTCACCACATTGAGTCGATTCTCCGAGAGTGGTCTGAAGACCTTTCATTTTTGGAAATAGGATCAGAGCAGGACTATCAACTGGATTCACCAATTCAAGAATACAGTCAAAGCACTATATTTGATGAAGAAATAGGTAAACTCGAAGAATTTAGAAAAGAATGGGTTGATAAGATAATAACTGTTGTTTTGAGAGGATTTGATGCTCTTGTTCGGGATTACGTGAAGAACAGGAAACAATGGCAGAGCAAGTTAGAGACTGGGGAAGGGATAACACAATCTTTTATTGTTGCTTTAGACTATCTACAATTGAAGCTGTCGATTTTGGAAAAGGAGTTAAATAAGATCGACTTCACCACTGTGTGGAGAAGCTTAGCAGGCCGTTTGGATGTGTTGATCTTTACTGGTGTTCTTATGAGCAGTGCAAAATTCGGTGAAGAGGGTGTAGTGAGATTTTGCATTGATATGGATGCTTTATTAGGCTTGTTTCGAGCTTGGTGTTTGAGACCCGAAGGATTCTTCCCAAGATTGAGTGAAGGCATGAAGCTTCTGAAAATGGAAGGGAACAAAATCCAGCAATTCTTTGTTGGTAAGGAAGAATGGATGATGAATAACGCGATTCGACATTTGAGCTTGGTCGAGGCAGAGAAGATCTCAAGATCCAGAGCATTTGTGAATTAAACTATGTAGGTTTTTTTTTCTTTCTTATACAATCTTTTACTTCTTCCTTTAGAAAGTTAACATTACCTACGTAATTGTTACATGTTCCTATGGATAGAACTATTTCCTTACCTTTACGCAGTGTCAGCAATTCCGGAAATGTGAAATACATAACATGAGCCGATATATTATAGATGAATTTTACGTTGTTTTGTGCTAGATTCGACGACAATAAGGTCTTACAACATTGAGCTAGATCCGTGATGATAAACAAGGTTAAGGTTGCACACGTTACCGCACATGTTGTTAGGTTAGGTCCGAATCCAACACACATACAGAACTTCAGATCTACTTTATTGGCTTCTTGCTGATGAATTGACCCTTCTTACTCTCCGACACTGGGGCGGTTTTCGGCCAAAGGAAGCCTCGGATGGAGCAAGAAGCCTCAAAACAACTTCGATTCCTTATCAAGAGGCTCACACTAAGCAACCCGAGAAAAAACCTGTTGTAATAAAACAATAAATCTAGGTAGACTGATACGATGGGCCAAGGACCGAGCTGCAAGTTTCGTGCAGCAAAACCAAAAAACGTTTCCTCTTCTCTCGCTATTCCTGATTAACTCGTGCAAATGAAAATCATGGATCTAATGACAAATGAAGTTTAATCCTTCAAGTTTAACTGCAAATGCAGTTTCAAAAAACAGGAAGTATGTATTTCACATGTCTGTCATAAGATGTATGAACCAAAGCTGAAGATCAAACAGGTATAATCCTTCTAGGCACACTTCATATACAATACATAAATCAGACGCATTTGATATCCCATCTTCTATAATCGCTGCTTGAAGAAAGGATGAGATTTCTAGCACACATCTGGCCCGGGATTCTGGATCATTACAACAGCAAGGGCAACTAGAGAAGCATAAACTGAATTGGGCAACCTCTGCACAACCTTTCCAACGCCGGGAACCCCCTCTGTCGCCTTCTTGGTTGCCAGTGCAACTGATGGTGCCAATACTAATGTGATTATCAGTCCTTGACTCACCACAGAGAATGTGTCTACTGTGAGACGTTCGATGAAACTTAAGAACTCTTGATGGTCAAGCTGTCCATCCAGATCCATATCACATTCCTGCAGAAATGAAGTATAAAGAGTAAAACCATAAACCAAAACAAAATAAACTGATTTTAACAAGCAAAACAAGAAAGTGGAAATGTGTCCCCTGTGCATCCTCGAGTTTTGGGGTGTCATCAACAGTTCAACAGAGGCGTTCGTGTTTCATAATGAAAGTAAAGAAGAGGTACTGTGTAAAACGAGTACCATTTACAGATAAGCCTTCTCATATAGCTTTGGATGTAAGAATAAAAGTTGTAGTTTGTACTAGTCTTGTGATTATACCCACCTCCATCATAGCTCTAACATGCTCTTTTGATGGTGGATCAAAATGTGGTCCGGGCAAATATTTGTTGATATCACTGCAAAAAAAATAATATATTTTTTCAATTGTAAGAGTACTTCTCAGATATGCAGTTCTTGAAGCTAAAAGCAAAGATCAAAACCTTCATTTTTGTATGATACTCATGGAAAGACAATATTCAACAAAATCACCACTTCTCATCATCAACCATATCTTATTGATCAGTCCCCATTTCATATATCTCAAACATCACAACATTAGCATTCCCCATGTTTGACCACATCTTAACAATTAGGGCTCGTTTGGAAACGCTATGAATCATTACCGGTAACGGAATGATTCTAAATCAATCAAAAACAACGTTTGGTTAGTGATAACACATGAAAGTAATACCATCATTTTCATTTTCTTTCCTTACCTTTATCCGAGTCTATTATGTTTCCATTCCACCGCTCCAACCAAACGGGCACTTAGTCTCTACTTACTACTCAAACAATTGAACTCACCATCTAGAGCAAGCCACAACAACTTAACATTCAATCTTAAATTTTTTTAGTATAAATTTGGCATCACAAATATTCATTTTCTGTCATGAAAAAAGCATTCCTAGACTAATGGTTAACAATATCTTCTTCTTAATACCCAGAGCTCGACAGCCGAGACCCTTCAAATCATGTCCTCATATCCTAACTTTCCAAACAAGAAGATTTTCCTTTATGTTCTATATGCTAATTCTGACTTGTTTATGAAATCTGTGTAGATTTTTTAAAGTTCATAGTTCTTGATTATCATAAGTGAAGCCCAGGCTTCCACACAAAAACT
This sequence comes from Fagopyrum homotropicum, assembly GCA_033239125.1. Lineage (NCBI taxonomy): Eukaryota > Viridiplantae > Streptophyta > Magnoliopsida > Caryophyllales > Polygonaceae > Fagopyrum > Fagopyrum homotropicum. Next base: position 4,429,987 of record BSWB01000003.1, read on the forward strand.
CCCAAGGTCTACATCTTATAACTCCAATCCACCTTCTGAAATGATAATAGTATTATAGTAAACATAATATAAACACAACCTGACAGCATAAAACAGACACCATATTTCTTCAAGAATTTGATTAGTAGCAGAACCAAAAAAACAAAAGAAAATCCCCAAATTTGAAATTAGGGCATGATTTACTTGTAAATAACGAGGACAGCAATGTAAAGGTCTTCAAAGGTCAAATTAGGGCAATCAGTTTGGGTCTTGAAACGATCGTATACTTTGTCTGCTATCTTCCTCACTTGTTTCCTCCTCCATTCCTTCCCTACATCTCGAATTACGCAAGCACAGATCAAAGTCAATCAACAAAAGGGAAATTCAATCAATCAAAAGGTAATCCAATTGCTGGTGCAAGTGGAAGAATAGTTTGAAAGGTTTCTTTTACCTTGGAATCTGTCGAGGATTTGACCCATTTTTTCTTGAGTTATGAACTAATGAAAAGAATCACAATCCACAATCTTGCTGCTGATTGCAACAAAGGCACGCAGATGGGATATTTTGGGGGCAAATCGGCAGGATCCACTTCATCCGCTAGCTTGCTGCCATGTGTTAATCAGTCACGTTCAGAGGCGATCACATAAGTTTTGAGTTTTATGAATGGATCACTTTTGTTTAGTACTAGTTTGTTATTATTTCCTTCTTAATTCAAAATCAATTCTCCATCAGATGATAATGAGTCTAAAGATAAATAACAATAAAATTTTGTCATATAATTTAAGGCTAACTTCATAAAATGAGAGATATTTCAAATGTATTGGGTCGATCTAAGAGAGTAAAACATTCATCCATCATTTGTCCATCATCCAACTTTTTCGAATTTTGATTATATCTGTTGAGGATAAAATTATCATTCCATTCAGAATGTAAATGGAAATACTTGGTAATAGAAAATTAAAATTTACCCAAAAAATGCATTTTACGACCATTTAGTTCCTCTTTCTTAACCATTGTCTTTATACTATCATCCGAATAACCAACCAAACGACGCTAATATTTTATTATCGTCTAATCCTATCGGATCATTCACCTCAATACCGAGAGGATCATAAGGATCTCGTGAGCCATTGGAACTTTACTACACTAGATTTTTACAAAGTGTCTGCAAACTTAGGGTTGTAGAAGTTAATGATTGGATGCAGTTCATGGGTAACCACCAACATCTTAACATGTCTCTAAATGCTAGATTTTGGAGGGACCCACAACCATAATCCCATTTCAGGACACCTGATCAAATGATTAACCGTCAAAACCATAAGTGAACGCTCAAGGATGCCAACTTAGAGACACAAAGAACAGAATGAGTATGCAAACAAGGCAATATGCATGATCAAAATCTACTTCTCAATACAATACAGCTCATGAAAACTCAAAACTAGCTTGAAGCAGATTTTAGAAGACTATTGTTGTTGTGCTGATAAGGGAGGGAAAATAATACTAAAATGCAAAACTTAATATAGATTTTTGAAGGCACAGCCCTAAAAAAGGGATGAAAATCAGAAAAAGAGGTCAAACAAAGCTCTAAGATGCTTGTTGGGCCTCTCCCTTCTCTGCAGCTTCTTCAAAAGTCTCTCCAGCAACAAGTTCTGGGACTTCATCATCGTCATCTCCTTCGGCTTTCTCACCGGCATTGGCTTTGGAACCAGCTGCCTGCATCTGGAACTGTTCTGCTAGCTTCCTAAGGTTGTCCAAGTTATCAGGACCTGCATTCCATGGAAAAGTTTATTTAGAAATGATGTATGAGCATAGCTCGCAAGGCTGAATACGGCGTACTACGTACCCAATTGGTTGATGATTCCTGGCAAGATATCTTCTAATTCTGTAGAAGGGCAAAATGAACAAAACATTCAAATGTTTAATACCGGCTAGATAAAAAACCCAAATTATATGAAGAACAGATCAGGAACATACTCTTGGTTTGTGGGGTGCCACTGACAACCCATGTGTTGGCTCCAATGGAAGCTTGAACTGAAAATAAAGAACAGAAGAATCAACAGATGATCAAATAAATAAATACTCTACATTTAGGGTCTGTGGTTGTTATAAACTAACCTTTAGGGTTTGTGAACTGAATAACTGTGTCGTCTTGGAAAATGTTCACTTCCTCAATTGCAGGGATAGTGTTCACACCAATTCTGTTCAATGTACTTTGTAGTCTCTTGTCATCTGTTGTGGTGGTTTTGTGCACTGCCTTCTTCTTTCTGTAAATAAAACCGAATAATTAATTATCACTCAAAGGAATGTAGTTAAGTGATATCCGAATCTAGTTCATCATCTTTCAAGTGCTATATGAACAGCAAAAACAAACCTAACTTCTCATATCATATCTTAATTGAGCATTGATAAACTAAAGAAATGTGCGTAAATTGAATCACAACTCCTAGTTTAATAACAAAATGTATATATAGATGCGGCATTTTGCTTGTTGATGCCAGGAGATAAGTGTTTCGAACCTTCGTACGCTGCCCTTTCCACCAGTGCGGACAGCACCGGCCATCTTCATAAGCCTCTCCCTATTCATCTGCAGCAATAGAAACAATCACGTTACTTCAAATCCACATTATACGACCAAACACTCCTCACAAATCAATCAAACTGATACTCCTACACCGTAAATGAACAAACATTCATAGTGTTTTTTCAGAGCAGTCGAATCCGCAATTGACTGCTCTGGAAAAACATTATGAATTCTACTCGCTTTCTCCCAAATTAAAAATAATCAAAGAGACATCCTGCAAACACTCGTATACTACTATAAAATTCAGCTCAAAATCTAAGTAATGGCGTAACAGCTCAATAATCCGACTAGCAAGACATATATACCATACTACAATCATCAAAAACAGCACACATTAGACCATACTATCACAGATGAAAAGCCTAACACAACACTCGTCAAGGTACTAACTAAAGACGAGCGAGATTCAGAAACGAAACTGAAACATAAACCCTCAAAGAACGTAAAACCCTAGAGCCTCCAAACAAACAAATAATTATAGCAGTTAAACAAAAAGGAATAGTGTAGAATAGAGCAATAGGAATCTATGGTTTGTACCTTGACGAAGAAGAAAGAGTGTAAGATAGAGAGGTGAGAGAGATAGGGAGGAGAACGACGACGGCGCTATGGCGAAGCTAGGGTCTCTGAGAGAAATGAACTTTCAGTATATAAGAGATGGTGTTAACAAATGACTTTGGTTTCAGCCCTTCAATTACATTTCTTTTCATTTATCTTTTTCTTTAATGTATCAGTTGCATTTCTGATGGGAAAGCCCAGCCCAATCCAAAATATTGGGCCTGTATTATTGGGCCTAAATTGGGCCTGTATTGGGCTTGCATTATTTTTCAGTCTCACGTTACTCATCCTATCCTAAGCTCCCCTAGCCATAACACCTCCCTAGAGATATTAAGGTTTGACGAGGAGGGTTGAGGCTGAGCATCCGCTAATAACCGAATTGAAACCGAACCGATAACCGAAAAAGAAGAAAATAAGAACGAAACCGATTATATAGGTTACGGTTCGATTTTTAACTGAAATTTCGGATCGGTTCGGTTCTAACCGAATTCAAACTGATTTTGTAGGTTCAGTTACAGTTTTAACCGAAAATTGTTCTGGTTTAGCCGTTGTTGGGTTTGGGTTAGGTGTGTTTGAGTCTGGTTTAGGTGTTGTTCAGGTCTGTTTGGGTTAGGTTTAAACCTGTTGAATACTTGAACCCTAAAAACAAGTAATTGATCGAAATCTATAACAAACGTCCAAAGTCTTAATTAACAAACAATTCTAGAAGTTCAATAGCATAACTACATAAGTATGAAACATTCAAAATGCAAATTATGCAATAATTTTTACACCAATGACAACGACTAAAATCCATGACCGAAATCACTAATCACCATCATTCATTCCAAGAAGCACCACACCCACCTACCAACATGTAACAATATAGCTTCTTGTTAGTTGATTAAAACACACAAAAAAATACAATATTAGACATTTAGAGTTTTAGCCTTTTAGGCATACCTTTTTGACACCATACATTGTCAAGCACAAATAGGTTCGTCTTCATGAAGAATTAGTGATTTTAGTGAGAACAATTCCTCCAAATTTATACACATGAAACAAATAACAATGACATAAAGGAAGCAAGTAAAACATAAACAAAGACTAAGCATTACATTTTCGTATTTTCATCATCTCTTCATATTCATCCTCTTCAATCTCGTCACCCCTAGTAGTGCGACTATTGTCAGTAGTGTCATTGTTGAAGTTACTCCTAGTTTTTCCCAATATTCAATCTTGTGCACATAGAAGACCTTGAATTGTCTATTAGCATACATAATTCATAGATGCATAAGAAGATAATAAATGATAAACTAAGGTTAGAGCTTAAAGAATATAAAAATATTGTAGAAGCATATCTTAGGATCAAAGAAACTTCTATTTTCATCTAGAGTGCGCCCTCTGGTACTAAATGTTGATTCAGAAGGAACATTAGTTATTGGGATGGCTAGCACATCCCAAGTCGTATGTGCAAGAATATGATATCTTCTCTCATTAAATCTCACCACCCAAATATGTTAATCATCGTAACTGAAGACATTTGCTCTATCAAATATCGTTCAAGCTCACATGTAGCAAATCCACCATCACAACTTTTTTTATCCTCGAGTTCTTGATAAAGGCTATGGAAAAAATTATTCCCTCCAACTAAAGAAGTATAAACTTGTTGAAGTTAAGGTAGAACCCTCTTGATTGCGTTGAGTAGTATACAATGTTTTATAGTGCTCAAACAATCTCATAATGAACTCCTTAACTTGTTGTGTTAATTCTCTCTTTCTCCATCTCATGTATTCTTTGTAAAGTCATTTCCACCATAAAAATCTTGTGTGTTAGATTTAGAATAATAGCAACAAAAATCAGCATGTTCATCTTTTCCAAACTGCCCCGATCCTTATCACACTTTCTAGTGTTAGGGCGATAATGGCCTTCTCCTTCTACATGTTTGTTATTATGGTGTAAGCTACCATGACTTCTATTTGCGCTTTTTCTTAACAAGGACGGGCTTAGTACCTTCATTTGAGAAGTCATTGCATGGCAATTCATATCCTCACTTCTCATCCATTGATTCAACACAATAATGAGGTTACCAATGTAGAAGAAAACATTACTAATTGTCACATAAGATGAACCGGATACTTCTTTAGTGAACTCATAAAACTCACTAAAAAACTTCACAAGGGTTTCAATTTTCTCCCACTCCTCTGTAGTAATGGCCCCTAAACAACCAATATCACCTCCTCTTAGAGTATCAACACGGGCAAACACATACTTGTATTTCAAAGCAACATCAAGCATCATATATGTAGAATTCCATCTAGTAGCTACATCAAGAACTAACTTCTTTTTGCTTTTAACTTTCAACTTTCAACTTGTCAGATTAGCAATGTAACAAGATAGTGTCTTATATACCGGAAAATGGACCTCACTTTCTCAACACAATTCATATGTAACTTCAACTCATCATTCACAGTCACATAGCAATGTGAGCTACACATCTCATGTGAAAGTTATGACCACTATCAATGCATGATCCATTTGTTATAATGGATTCTTTCAAGCCAACACACATCACATTATTAGAATTAGCATTATCAACGGTGACAGTAAATGATATTTCTCATCTAAACCCCATACCCTCAAATAATCCTCAACTTCTCTAACAAGTGTTTCATCCCTATGCCTAGTGATCTTACAAAAATTTAGAATTCTCTTGTGCAAATTCCAATAATTATCAATAAAATGAGCAGTAATAACCATATAGTTGATTCTCTGAATTGAAGTTCATGTGTCGGTGGTCAAGTTAACTCTTTGAAAGTTCCTCTTCAACCAACTATGCAATGACACATTTTCATTCAAATATAACTCATAGAAATCTCTAGCAACAGTGTGGCGTGAAGGTACTTTAAAACTAGGACAAGAAGTAGCAACAAATCCTTTGAATCCACGTTTTTCTACTTGTCTAAAAGGCAATTCATCAATAATTATCATTTCAGTCAAAAACTTCTTACATGCATGCATCTTGACTTAACATCCAACTCTTTACCTTACATTGTCTAGTTTTAGCAACTTCTTATAATACAATATAAGATTGAGCAACTTTAGTTTTGTTGGCGGGATTCGCTACACATCTTCCAACATGACTGCTCAAATTTGATGTGTTATTGGCCTTTCAATCATCTACAAAGGTCTTTGAACAAAAGATACACTCGGCTCTAATCTTGTCATTCTCGTCCATGTACTTTTTTGTAGTGGTCTCAATGCTTCCCTTTTCCAATCTCCCATTCTTTATATCGATGTAAGCTATATCAGGCACAACAAAAGTACTCTTCTTTTTCCAAATCCTACTTTTAGTCTCAGTCTTGGTATTATCAATTGCCGGTAACATAAACAACTCTTCTCCCTCATCCTCTCATCCAAAGGAAGATAAGAATACATGAAGCACCCTGAAAACGGTGAAGATGGCATACTTGGAGTTGGAGATGTTAGAGTTACATACCTCAGAGTTTGAGTTGAAACTCTTTGAGATGACGATACTCAAACCCTCTTAGACTTTCACTTTTGGATTTGAGACCTCGATATCTATAAAGCACAAAATATAAATTAGTTAGTAACATTAGTTACATTATAAAACAATTCATAAATCATAAGAGTAACACGGTTACACAATCACCTTTGCCTCTAATTATACCTCTGAAGTCTAAATATTTGATAGTCTATTTTGCCATTGTAGGATTTATAGCTTTGATTATTTGATGGATTAGGCCTATGATGAGTGCAGCCAAACTAGATTTTGACCGTTTAATATTAGATAATAGTCGATTTTCTTTCGGGTTCATTTTGAGAGACCACAACGGCACTAATATTTCCTTTGGTAATGGTCAATGTTGAGTAACCTTTGTTATCCTCTCATATGCTTATGCACTCGAGAGGCATGATACTAAATGTATTACCGTTTGGAATCACGAAACTGGAAGTTGAAGGTGATAACTTTACTACAATAAATTCAATTAACAAGACCTGGAAACCTTCATCGAAAATTAATCTTATTCTGTGTAAAATTTTCTCCATTTTGTCATATTTTATTCAAGTATAATGTGTGATATTTTCAGAGAAGTGAATGGTGTGACGGACAAAATCGCCAAAATTGCCCACTCAAGCCTGGCAGCTTGTACAAACTTATCTCGTAAGGTCAAAAATCTCATCCACAAGGATTCCCAGAATCCTAGGGTGATGTACCTCTAAAAAAATAATCGCATTTAACCTACTTTCCCGTCAGTCAATTTTTTTTTTGTCAATTTCAAATTGTTCCCTCTCTTTTGTAAGACAACATTCAGTAGAGCAATACAATACTGATTTAGTATTGATCTAGAGGATTAGAAATGAGAATACTATATTCCAATTTCCGTGTTTGGTAATGCTTAAAATGAAAATAATAAATAATTTTATATTTGTTATTAAATTTATTTTTATTTGAATTAATTTTTTTAAAAATGATTTCATTTCAAAGCATAATAAAAAAAAGGGATATTTAGTTGTACACCAAATTTTATGGGAGAATTGGATAAAAAGGAAATTTATATTATATTATATATTTACAATATGTGTTTTATAATGCTTGAAATGAAATTTTATTTTTATTTTCAGAATATATAAAATAGTTTCTTAGAACTAGTTTTATCCTTCGTGTCAATTCGATCCTTAAAACATACCGAACAAATCCTTAGAAGAATTAGGCGCTTAAAACATACCAAACAAATCCTTAAAAGAATTAGGCGTGAGCGGATGATTGTTTTTTTTATACATCATCGGTATAAGTTATGTTTTTTTTTATAGAAAAGGGATTTTGAGGTGCCCACCAAATTTTTATGGGAAAATTGGATAAATAAAAGGGGCATTTATATTACATAGGTAAGACAAAGTAAACACCTAAAATTCGGTTATTGAATTTTAGATTTTAACTATATAGTTTCGGTATTGAAATTCAAGTATAATAATTCTTGTAGGACGTTTTGGGTATTATAATTCAAATATTGAAAGTCTAAGTATAATGTTTGGGGTATCATTATCATAATATAAATATAATTTAAAAAAATAATAAAAACTATTAAGATCAAATTAGTCAAGATATAATAGGGATGAGAAGGAAAGCTTCTTGACCACAACCAAAGTTTCCCCCATTGTGTAGTGTGCCTAATATCATTCACTCTTATGGCATGTGACCAGAAGTGTTCATTTCAATGGGAGTTGATAGAAGAGCTCGTCAACAAACAAGACGATAAGGGGTGCTGCTAAGTGCCAAGGGCAGTGAACTGAGCTCAACTCGACCGACATGTTCGTCTGCATTCAATTTTTCGAAAATTAACATACTAAAAATGCAAGAATGAGAAGAAGATACATATCACCATCATCTTTGGAGTTCATGTACGAGTAACTAAATACAGAAGATAAAATAGCTACGATTACGGCTTCAGTGTCAACCAAGCCTTGGTGAAATAAGATGAGTGACACTAAAAGAAGCAGAAATGACTGATGTACTTCCTCTTTCCACCTTTAAATTAATCTTTCACTAGTTTCTATGCCATATGGAACATAGCAAAATGGGCATATGAGAAGAGCTTGTCGAATCTATGAAGCAGGGCTGTAGCGTAAATGTTTCTCATAGAAGTCGATCAACTGTCAAAGACAATATAGAATTTTACAGTTATTACAGTTGTTAATATGCAGAATTTCAAGTGTTTATATGCAAATAGACATTTACCACGTTAGGGTAGTTTGCTTTGAGGAATTTGTTGTCCACCACCACTTCCTTGCCATCAGATCTGCACAGGAAATTCAAATGATGCAATGAGATTAATCTAAATGCTGTTTTCAGGTTTAGTATCGCAAAGCAACATCAGCACATCTATTCTCCTTGATAAACAAAATAATTATGAATAGATTCAACACATTGGACACAAAATAATGTCTACTGAAGCCAATAAAGAAAACTAGGAAATTAGTCATACCCATAACCAAGCAACTAGTAAAAAAAAATGAAGAATACTTCCAATCAGATCTCACTAACACAGTTCATTTGCTCCTGTTGTGTTTGAGGAGAAGGAATCTAGGAGTAAGATACATGATTAAGAAAAGATAGACAAGTTACAAGGAAATCATGGTTTGGGCTGTAGGGATTTTGATCCCTTCAGCCCATTCTTTGCAAAAAAATGTTGTTATCTCAGATTATGTCTTCTTGGTTATGGTTTTCTTTAATTCCAGTAATATTTAGTGTGAACAATTCATACTGTCTGATTAACTAATGTAATCCTCATATTTAGAATAAATAAGTCTATTAATATACTATGCTTTTGTCCACCACAAACACCAGCAAGAAGCCAAGGGCCATAATCACAAAATAATTTCCTAGCCTGACCCTTCAAACCAATTCATTACTCAGCTATAAACTAAAATGAAGAATACTTGACAATATGCACTTTTCGTCATTAAGTGTCGGTACAATAAATGGTATTTTGTTATTAAGTTGCACCATACACCGCCACTGGCAATAAACATCAAGCAATGGAACTCTCTCTAATACAGCTTTACCATAAGAACATGACATCCCAAAACAAACTAGGCATTCATCAAAACAATTTCGAGAAAGATGGTTCACTCATCAGACAGCAAATGGAATCTAAGAATTAACAAAAACAGCAAGATACATAAAATACTTAATTTCTCCTCCTAATATTATTTCAGGAACCAAGACTTGTTTGAAATGTCAAGTATAAGATTTTGTTTGTATAAACAGAACATAGACAGACAAGAAAACAAGCCATATCCAATCAACCAAACACATAATACGATGCAAAAGCCATAGATGCAATCAAAACAAAAACTTTGAAATCCACCCAGACAAATATGCTACTCAGGTGCATTTGAAAAGTGGCAGTCATATTGAGGCCTATAACAAGCTAATCCGTCTATCTTATCATCCAGTGCATATGTAAGTCTACAGAATAAGCACTACCTGGATAGAATATATCTACATTAATAGTACCTCGTAAGGGGGGTCGGGGTCAACCTCATTTATTGTTCCAAATAAACCTACAGGTATAATATTAAGTGTTTGATCATGGACAAAAGGGAAGACATCGTAAAGCGTCTCCACTTACATATCCCACGTTTACTAAATGCAACATTTGACTAATTAATTGATTACAGATGGAAAGCTACTTATTTTGTAAAACAGACTAGAAGGAAAAGGCAAGAAAGGATACCTCAATGCAACAAACGTGACTAAAACATCCTCTGTGTCATTTGACTTGGAAGTTGAATATCCTATTGGCTTGAGAATCCGCATTATTATTGAGCTGTCTCTTGAAAACTCAAACTTATTCTTGGGATGCGTATCCATGTTGCCCACTGTTAGCTGTTCAGCACTATCATATGAGCCATTAACTGGAGTTGAGTTCGCGTCATGATTTAGCACGAACTCTGGCTTGAACCTCTGCACAGAACCAGATTTTCTTCGCTTTGCCCCTGTTCGACGATCACCTTGACTCGGCTCTGCACTGTCAGTTTTAGAGCTGCTGTTAACTGAGCTCCCATCTCCTTTTGCAGCTTCTTGCAACTGTATGGTAATCTTCCTCGTATCGTTATCCTTTTCACTGGAATTTTCATCACCATTTGTCTCTTGGGTACCAAGAGTTGAAGGCTCATATGATGGCTTATTGTTAGCAGGTTTTCTTCCCGCTTTGGATTTTTTTGTTTCTGCATTATACATGGGGACTTGATCAAAGATGCTTATTATAAAAGAAGCAGGGAGAAAAAAATACCTTCAATTACTTTAAAATGCGTTGATGAACAAAGGAGATTGAGGACCAAACCACTGATAACTTAGTGTTACTTACCCTTAGAAGCAGAGGTTGCGTAAGAGTACTGCAGTTTCTTCTTGGGCTGGGTGTATTTGCGCTTTCTTTTACGTGTCTTCTTCCCAGATTGCAGGCTACAAACCAAACAGAAGGTAAGAGAAAAGAAGCATACTGTAAGGTAACAAAATTAATTGTCAATCCTACTGCCTACCGTAAGAAAGGAATAAGTTCTACATATACTATTCGCCCTCAAACTTCAATAATCAAAACACAGACATTATGACATCCAGAGAGGTAAGTAGGTAAGTGATAAGTCTTGATTACAAAAATCTAATTTAAAAAACAAATTAATGATGATCCATCATTGTTCAGTTAAAGAATCCACAGATAGAAATCGTGAAAAGGGTATTATAGATTGAAGTGCTGCATTCAAATTCACAAGGCAACCCTAATCATCTGAGTTGGAAAAAGACTGATCAACGTCTATGTTAATCCAACATAAACAAAACCTTTAATGACATTGATCAACATCGACATTATGTGAAATTCAATCCAGTTAGTTATAAGGAGCTGTGTATTAAGTACTTATAATCTAGTTGTAACGTATAAGCTATTTGCGCCAACCAAAACTCAAGTCACGTGAAATCAGATTTTAATATAATAATCAATAAGACATTATGCACAGGCCTGATCATCAGAGCACTATGTCATGGATTTAAGGGTTGGAGTATTAATTTAGATAGACTTAAATTTTAAGGGACTTGAGGAGAAATGGAGTATTCAGTCAAGGAACCAACAATGACATCAAACATTCGCCAAAACAGCCATCATGAAGAGGATATCACTGAATGAGGAAAGCATACTTCTGTTCATAAACTTCAACAACATCAGGACACAAATCCAGGTGCTCCAAGGGTTCCCATGTATTTGCGCTCTCAGGCCAACCACGCCTAAATAACATTTACAGACAGAAAAATCAATACCAAAAAATGTTACTCAAGTAACTTCAAAATCTATCCGAGACAACTACACACAACGTACCACTTTATGAAATACTGAGGCTCGCCCTTCAGTTGTTTAAATCCAACAAGCGCCACGAACAGTCGAGGTTTCGTGAAAAATCAGAATCACAAACACATAATTACAAAGGGAAAAACAGAAATGAAACATAAACCGATAAACGAAGAGAAGAAAAACCTAATACCTTACAAATCCGCTTCTTACGAATGGCTTCGACTTCATAAAAACCGTCAGCAAGCTTAATCTTGTTTCCCTCAGAACCATCCACCGGATCAATTTCCTCCTCCAACTCCTCAACCTCATCCTCCTCCCCCTCTTCTTCCTCTTCTACGTAATCTTTATCATACTCATCTCCTTCGTCGTCACTCTCCATTTCTCTATCATTCGTTTCCATATACCCCGTCTCTTCTCCATCATCCTGCTTCTCAAGCGGGAGTAAATCCTCTCCTTCTAGGTCATCCAATTCCTCTTCAGCTCCACGCCGAAACCGATCGTCCTCTCCCGGTTTACGGCCTTCTTCGCCATTCTCAGGAACTAATCGAGGACGGAGAAGTGACGACGGTGATGGAGATCTGAACTTGCTCGCTCCTTCGCTGATTCTGTGCTTCATCTCTCTCGCTTACTCACCCTCTGTGCTGATTTTTCGCTTCTCTGTCTCTCTCTCCCTTCGCTCTTATTGTCGGAAATTTCAAGCTATTGGCTGTCTGGCGCCCCAATTTTTGGTTATCTGGCGCCTCCCGAGCGATTTTCGCTTCAGATGATATATTTCAATGATAACCCTAAAATCATATTTTTGGGTTAGATTTAACTTTAAACATATTTTCGGCCCATATTTAACCCTAATATTTAATTAATTGTTTCGATAAAGTGTAGTTCTTTCTATATTAGGTGTTGTACAATAAACTTTTTATTACACATTCGAAAAGGTTTATGATTTTTTTTAGATTTTTTCTATAATTTTAAATATTTTTTGTGAATAATGTTTTTTTTCTTTTTACATAAATCTAAAAACGACTCGGTCACCGTTGTTATCAAGGTCAGAGTTTCAACGAACAAGATTAGGGTTTCAAGCATCGGATATCACGAATAAGGTTAGGGTTTTCAAGAATTAGAGTACAAGAACAAAGTTTCAAGAAGGTTGGTTATGGCTATGGGTTATGGCATGTGAAAAAGTTAACATTCAATAAATAATAAAAACGATAAAGAACGAGAAAAAGTAGAACAAACATAAAAAGGTCATGATATTGTTAGGCTCCTCTTTTGTGTATATGTTGATCTTGTTGCATGGTCTTCTTAAGCTATGATGTGAGTTTGATTATGTAAGGATTATATATATCGTCGCCGGTTTATGGCTATGAGTTTGATTATATGTCCAACATGCACCCGCAAGTAGAAGTTATGATTGAGTCGTCGATTATATTAGAGTCTAACAGGTTTGATATCATGATTAGACTACATAGCGGATGTCGTGTACTCGTGTGTATACGAACGTTCATGCGCGTTATGTTCAAACCCAACACATCAGTATAGTGTGGTTCCATTCTAAAATAGATTAGCTATATGAATGATAGTTCATCATCCTTTTGTACTAGTTTCAGAATCTTAACTTCAACGATCTTATCCTCGTTTATCGTGTAGAAATATCTCAAACTATGAGTATTCAAAACCTTAGCATATCATACATCATAATGAATAACAATATTGCACCAAACAAACGCATGATGAACGAACATATTATGGTTAAACGAAAGTCTAAGTACACGGTTTGAAATAACGGTATAACTAAATAATATTGTCTTGGCATGTATCATAATGAATAACGACGTATTTACATATAGGTTGTGACTCGTTCGTTGGTGCGTAGGACGTGATAAACATGCATGTCACGTCACGAATTTGTTCTTCTTTGAGTTTTCTTGAACTGATCATATGCATACTTTGTTCTTACAAACAAAAACAAACCGCAAGCCAAACCTAACGAAGAAATGCACCCAAACCATATAAAACTTTGAAAGTAACACTTTCTGCCCATGCAAACCATTTGATCATCGCTAAAGACATATGTAGATATTGTCATGCTTGATCTTAAATTATTTGCGTTCGTATTTGAATCGTATATCACAGCTGCCAAGATTCCGAAACAAAGAGATCCGATTGGAATGTTGGTGATGAGTATGTTATGGTTGATCCCTGCACTATTTGGTCCGAATAGCTCAGATGTTACTGATACGGCTGCAGCGAACACGAAACCCGAGCTAAGACCAATCAAGGTTGTGCTAATGCATAGTGTTGTCCAGCTACCCGATGCCATGAGAAGGAAGAAGGCGATCGGCGTTGGTATAATCGCCATTGCTAGCCACCCGGTTCTTGCTATCCATAGTTTGCTAGATATATAAACATATACATTTGATATAAGAAAAAATGTGAAATATTTTTACGTAAATAATACGGTTATTATACCGACACATATCATGTTATTCGTTTTACGAATTATGTAGGTCGTTTGCGTAGGGTTTGAGATTATGTTTATGGGGTGTGTAGTTTAACTATGACCTACTCATAATTACACACCTCTACAAACATAATTTTCCATCCAAAATACAAACGTGTTATGGCCTACATAATTCGGTTGACAAGTAAAAGAAATACTTGGATATGCGTAGAAAAGCCGTAAAGAATAAACATACTTGCTCAAAAAATCGGGTGCAGCCGCGAGTAGTCGTCCAAAAAAAGAGCATGTAGAGTAGACACTAACAAAGAAGGTGGTGTCGTGCTTGAAGCCAAGTGATTGAACAATTTGTCCAAGGTTGTTACTATAAGTCAATCCAATTGTTCCGCCACCTAAGTACGCAAGATAGTATAGCCAAAAGTCCCATCGGCGAACAAGGTAACGAACCGAATGCTCCTGCCCTAATGATAACAACCGATCCTTAACTAACAAGACATGCCCACAACTTAAAGGTTCGTCTAGCTCGACGAGTTCCTTATGAAGATCACGATGAAGATCATAAAGATCGTCAACAAGGTTAAATTTTACGTCTTCAAAATGTGACATAATCTTATCATGACCAAATCCATAGATAAGACTCAATGACAATAGCGGAATCGCGAAAAGAAGAAGAATTGCACCAAGGAAAACTAAACGAGTGAATGTACTCATCGAGGATGAGACCGAGTTCAATAAGATGACATATAATCCGGTAAAAATGGCTAACGAATAGAGGATAACAAACGTGAAGGAGCTTAATCCCACGGTATGAGTACTCAATGGTTGAAGAAGTGATGATGTAGGTAGTATAGTGATGTGTGTTTGTTGATTGTGATATGATATAGGGATTAAGGAGACGATCGAGATTAGAAGAGGGACGATTGCGTTTAAGAGGACGTAAAGGGCAACACTATCGGCATCTATTGCGCCGACAATGAGCGTGTATATGGACGCAGTTAAGCCATTGAAGCTTATGCTTAGAGATAAAGCTAAAGCTCGATTTGAAGGAAAGTTTCGAATGCATAGGACTTAACATACGGTGTTGAACCAACAAATACTGCAACCAGCTAGTAGACAAAGTATAAGTACCTGCATTGCACAAGATCGATCGATATATATATATATATATATTCAAAACCAATTAATTGATTAATTTTATACAACTTAACATTTAAATTTTTTTATTATATTTAACTATCAATAATTCAGCACAATAATCCTTTCAAATAGGAAAAAAATTCAAAATTTTCATGGTATTTGACTAGTTGGTAACAAACCTTACAACTACTAACTGGATCAGAAATTCAATCAAATTCAATTTGAGTTTATTATAAAATTGTGTATTTCAACCATAAAATATTTTTTTAATAAAAAATATCACTGTAACATACTAGAACTTCTTTTCTTTTTATAGACTGTTTTAATATATATATATATATATTATTTAAAAGATTGTGTTATGAGCTTTATAATTTTTTGAAATATAATTTTTTTTATTTATAAGTTATTATTTTAAAAAATAATTATTTATTTGTAACTATTAATAACTATTTTAAATGTGTAGATAACTTCGTGTCTGGATAAACTTTTTTTTCTCTCAAATGTTGACTAATGTATGATAAAAGCAAATATTTTGTAATATTCGAAAATCAAAGAGATTCATTAAAAAATAAATAAAAATTCTCTTCATAATTCGAAAAAGTTTAAACCATATAAAAAATGTTTAATTAGATTTTGGTTCTATATTTTTAATTATCACTGAGATGAGCTGGTATAAATCATATTATAAGTTAAACCCTAATTCAGGGTCCAGAGGAGAACGCGTGGAGCTCTCACGAACCCTAATTTTGTCAAGCAACGTCATCATTATCGTACAGTACGTCATAACACGTAATACTTGTAACAACATAACACAATTAGCAATTTAAGTACCGTTTGTTTCCAACTCCGAAAACGAAAACGGAATGGAAACGAATTTAGTCCATATCTATATCGTTATTCATGAAATTGTATGGAATCATTTCTTGTGGTTTAAGGCAAAATGCACTTGAATATCCACATTTTGTTATCCTATAGGTATCAAAAGTAATCAGACTCTACTCTAATTACTTTTAACCACAAGGAACGATTGACTAGATTCGTTTTAATTTCGTTTTCGATTCCGCAGTTAAAACCAAACGGGCCCTAAGATGATTAGGATTTGATACTAATGGATTAATGGATGGTTAATTACTTAGACTGACCAGGAAATAAGGCAAGGAGACGAAGCCGGCGATAAGAAGCCATTGAAGACCGTAGCCGAGTAAGCCGAGAAAAGCGGCTAAGAAGAGAACGAGCCAAAGCGGGAAATGAAGAAGAGAGACGCCGGAACACCAGCCGAAAGCTTTGCCCATGTCGGAAGCCATGGAAAGGAAGCTTAGTTGGAGCTGAGAGATTTCCAGAATAGACTTGAGCTGAGATGAGTAAGCTGAGAAGTCGAGGTTTGTTCCGGTTAACGCCTGTATCCATGTCGTCGCCACCAACACCGCCCATCTCCGCCACTCCATCTCTGATCAAAGCAATACAGTCTCACCTTGAGTTACTTTGCGTTCTTTTGTGTCTGTGTGCGGTGGTGGTATAGACAACGATGGTTTATAAAGCCTTTTCTTTTTTTTTCCCTTTTTTTTAGATAATATGAAGGAACTAGAATACATGAATTATGAATCATAGCCCATCCTAAAGTGTTTTCACAAATGGAGACAATAACGTCTTAAATACACAATTTTAAATTTATTTGGTATTACGTATAAACGCTTTACGTTGACGTTTAACCTACATTTTCTCTTCTTTTTTTTTTCCCGCAATATCTTGCACGCTATGTATACCCTACGTTCGGTATCATATCCATCCCATCATCAAACGCAAAAAAAAATAATTAAAAAAAAATCACAACTGCCGTACCAACGTCATATTATCCCGCGATCAAACCCTAGGATAATTCACCACTGCTGTCAAGTTGGAAGGAGGGTTGTGAGCCATTTGATGAGTTTTAAACCAAGGGCTCTCACACGCTCATCATTAATGCTATTTTTGTAAATTGACTTAAAATTTGGGAAAATATCATTACGTTCAAAAATAGGTTATCAGTATGCATATTTTTATATGTCATTGTTCATGTTTTTATTCATCAGTGTTTATAGTGTTTTTATTCATCAAAGTGTCATATTCATTTATTCTTTTGTGCTCATATTATAATGAATATATGTTCAATTACAATATATATATAACCACAAAAAATAAAATAAAAAACTCATCACAAAATGTTAAAAGATGATCATAAGATGTTTTGTATGTGTTCATGTTTTTGTTCATCGGTGTTCATACTTTTCTATGTCATTGTTCATGTAAATATTATAAACTATTTTTCTATGAGACATTTTGTCGAACAGTTTGTGTGCACAATAAAAGAAGCATATAGATTGTTCAATTGAAACTATTAGACCAACTTATCATATATGTTTACATGTGTTTTCTCAATCAAACCTATCGCACACAAAAAATGATTCAAAAATTTGATGTCGAAAAGAAACATCAATCATAATGAAACCTAAACCTTAATAATGGTAACTTAAACCTTGATAGTAGAAATTCGAAGAAACAATACTTAAACCGTCTTGTATTCTCTTTGATTTCACCAATTTTATGTAATCAATATCTTATTTGGTTGAAAATCGGAGCAAATATGAAGCTTGCTTGCTTGTGTGTTAGCGGCGAGAGGGAGAAACGTTGGATGAAGAAGCGGGGAGAGAGAGGTTTGAACGTCTATTTTTTTAGCTTTAGAATTTTATTTCCAAATTTATTGTGATTACCAAAATGTTATTAATGATATCTTGTGTGGGAGGCTTTGATTTAAAACACATCCGATGGCCCACAATGCTCCTTATTCTTATTTGCAAGTCTCACAATTGTTAAATCTTATTATACATACGAATTGTCCTTTTATTAAGCTAAATGGCTTCAGACGACGAGCACGAATAAATTAATCTTCCATTCGACGACAATAATTACAATGATCCAAACAAACTTTTAACACACTTCATCGTAAGTTTTGAAATATAATTTATTTGTTTATTTTAATATTATGTTATTTTAATATGTTGTTATACTACTTTTTAATATACAAGTTTTGTATTATAATTTATTTTATTTTAGTCTTACTTAATAACTATTATGCGTATTTACGTTAATAATGAACTTGTAGTATTTTAATATTTTTATCAAGAGTAATTTTTAATATGTTGTTATGCGTACTTTTTAATATAGGTTTTGTATTACATTTTTTTGTTCATGCCTTACTTGATAATTATTATGCGTATTTACATTAATAATGAACTTGTAGTATTTTTTTAATATTTTTTATTAAGAGTACTTTTTAATATGTTGTTATGCGTACTTTTTAATACATAGCTTTTGTATTATAGTTTTTTATTTATTTGTCTTACTTAATAATTGCTATGCGTATTTACGTTAATAATGAACTTGTAAGGGCAACCGGTTCATTCGCGTCGTGTGGCACAAACTATTCGTCTATGTTTCAGAATCGCGGATTCTTCCACGACCTACAAAGTTTACTAGGATGGACTCGATTTATGGGACCAACGAAAAACATGGTGTTGATCACCAATAGATCGTGGATTCGTGGTCAAATAGTGCTGGATTTCGTACAATTCGATTGGTGTGTGAACGATATGGGCAAATGAGGAAGATGAAAAATTGTGGATCCCAAGTTTGTGGCTTCAAGCAGTTGAGACACGGGGTCAAAGAAAGATAGGTGTAAGTTTGAGCTCGAGGTGGCACAAGAAAAAAAAGGGACCGTGAGGGTCATATGCGGAATCTACAGCCACACACTTCCCGAAGACTTAGAGGGGCATGCATACGCCGTTTGGTTAACGTCTACAAAATATCGAAGGGTGGAGCGTGAAATGGCCGCTGGAATTAAACCGAGAAACATATTAACATCATTGTAGTTGGATGACCCGAACATCGTCACCTCCATTTGTCAGATATACAACACGGGAATGAAGATAATGATGGAATATGACAAAGGAAGAGGGTCAATCCACTAAGCACTCCACACACTCAAAGATCCCGGATACTACGTTAGTACCAGACGTACACCGAAACTCATACACAATCTACAATTTCTTCTTCATGTACTCGGACTCTAGACATCTATTGAGCCGATTCCTATACGTAATCGTCATGTACACGACTTACAAGACTAATCGGTTAGTATTATTTTCCAATTTGTTGTTTGTATTATGACATTTTATATATTGTACATATAGTCTCTCTTCATCTATTTTATTTTAAACTTTTTGCTTTTGATAACAAGTACGAAATGCCATTGTTGGAGATTGTGGGAATCACAAACACAAAGAAGACGTTTGCATTTGCATTTGTTTTCATGACACAGTAGACTTACGATCATTATGAGTGAGCCCTAGGTAGATTACGACATACGTATGGCAACAACATACCTGAGATGATCATTACATATCTATAGTTGGGCCTTAGTAAGACATCGGGTAACATATGTTATGCCAATGGCATATAAAGATCAACATCGATCAACATTTGCGGTCAATTACGAGGTCAAAGGAAATATAATAGGTGTTCACATCTAATTATCATGCTTTGTTTGAGTCAATGTTTAGTGGTTTTACAAGCGGAGGATGCCATAAATGAAGGTGCATTGGCAATCACATACTAGGTTGATGGAATATCTCGAGAATACATGGCTCAAGGAATAAAAAGAGGTAATTATATGAGCTTGGTGCGACTTGTAGTCTTGTATTACCATTTTGAAGCGCGGACATCAAACATATAAGACACAAACATTTTTTATTTGTTTACTACTTCCACATTGTTTCCACAATTGTAATGATATATATTATTAAAATTTTCAAGTGTGAGTCAACACACAAGCTGTTGAAGTCTATCTTGGGAACTAGCGTTGGAGGCTTCCAATCGGTGGTCGATAATATTGTCTCAATGGTCAATGATCAAATTAGAAAGATAAAGGGGTCCCTAGAAAGTCTACGGGAAAGGATACGATTGAGTGTCAAAATCTCAATATTTGACCATCTCCGAAATAATTTCACCAATGAATGTTTCACGCTTCTTATGAAAAAGCACAACAAGGCCTTGACCATCCACGATAACGGGATATGTAGGAACAAATATTTAAGGCTTGCTTGCGGGGTGAAATATGCCCATGACTTTATTGTTTCCATCTAGAAACGGAGACCGATTAGTTTGGATCAAATACATCCACTTTGGAAGATCGTTTCATGGAGTCAGGATGAGATTGAAAACGATGATGTCGAGGTAGTTCACATATATCCCAACGTTATTACACTTAATACGTTTAGAAAAAAGATAGATGCAAGATTGTTGGATGAAGACACGATTGAGCGGATGACAACCACATACAAGAGACCGTTAGCGACAATCGTAAGCGAGTGATGTTGAAAAGGCCGGCGTCGACTCCGAGAATTGTTTTGAAACCTAATTTAGGTTTTGAGTGTAGGCACTCATATATGTCAATAGGGTAGAGAGGGAAATGTCTAGATAGATCAACACGTCAATAACACCATTAATTCTACTAGACTATCTCTACCAAAAAAAAGTACACTATAATTTTGATTTTTTGAGTCACTACATGTTGGCGAGATTTTGCAATTTGATGTTAGTTGAAAATTGTTACACTGTTATATGACCTCATAGATTTTATTTATAAATAACTCAATTCCGCACTTCGGGTGTGGAATCAATTAGATCATTAAAAAAAAATCTTTGAAGTTTTGGTTTTGGGGGCTATGTGTGGAATTAATTCAATCCAATTTTGTTTTTGGGCCCCAAGTGTGGAACTAATTGAACTCAATTTCACTCCGCACCCCTAATACGGAATTAACTAAAACCAATATTGTGTTCATCCTCCAAGTGTGCAATTTAATTAAAGGGTGAAAATGGGCTATTGGATTCCTAGTGCTTATATAGGAGCACCTTCTAGATTCATTTCACGCCTTTGTTTATTAGATAACAAACTAAACCCCTTTATTTATAAAAAATATTAATTTAAAGGGGTTATTTGATACTTTCGATTTACACAGTCCAAACTCAATCGAGTTACACAAACTCAAACCTAATCGAGTTACACAAACCCAATGTTCGTCAATAACACAAGGTCGAGTTACACAAGCTCTAATGTCTTTCGTATATGCAAGGTCAAAAATACAAATTTTGTATGTAATACCTGAGTTTCGCAATTTTCCCAATCAATTTTAATTTGGATTAAATCAAGGTTTGTAAATTTAACGAGATGTTAAAATTTTAAAATAAATTGGAAATTTATTTGGGGAAACGATATGAGTTAAATTGACGTTGGCCGGTTCCGGAATTTGCAAAGCTCGTTAAGAAACCCTACAACAACGTGATACGCTCCGATTCTCTATGGATCGTTTCCCACAAAACCCTAAGTTTCCCATTCCGTTTACTTCTCATCGTCAGAACCCTCAACAAAGTCGTCGTTGTTTCCGTTTCTTTTGGGTCGAGACCGAGCCTCGCCGGAGCAAAGGAGTTGTTGCCACCATCGGAAACCCCACGTACGCCTTACTATCAACATTGGAACATCGGAAACCAGACCCGGAGCCGCCTCTGTCCCGCGTTCGAACTGTTGCCGACTGTTGAAGCCACTCCACAGTTACCTCGCGTAGGGTCCGATTTCTCGCTCGTCTCTCTGCGCGCCAGTCTTAGTCGAGAACAAGACTCACCGGCTTGCCACCACATCAAGCTATGCCAAGGAATCCGCCTCGCCTTGCTGCCGGACTGAACCCTCCTCCATGTAACGATCCAGGTTTTAAGTAACCCAAGACGTCACTAGGCTATGGACCAAACAGTGAGTCCCATCAGTTAGCATGACAACAACTTCACAAATCGGACCTTGTAACAAGAAGCACGAAGAAATAATGAAAACATTCAACTTATCATTTAGAAAACATTTACATAACAAACTTGCATGCAATTAGTATGTATATCCCAAAACGACATTTCGAAACATGACACTTGAACAGTTGTTTTAAAACTTTAGCCTGAAATCATTACGTGTATACAGTTGCACACAAACAGCAAAAGACTCGCTTGCAAGCGATTAGTTTCAAAAGTAAGTTCAACCAACCCTTGGGTTAACACTGTCTCGGTTGTCTACTTCCTACAGCTGACATCCCTGAAGCGTTCTTATGATCGGCATTACCTAAAAAGAATCGGTTAAAAACCGTTAGCTATCAATCATAATCTATCCACGATAGATTATATCAACATATCACAACATAACACATGTATTCAAATACCATATACCGTGCTCATGAGATCATGTCATACTTTTATGAATGATGCACGTGAATGCAATATGAAATTTACAATTTGCGATCCCGGACCAAATCAGGAATCATTGCTTATATGATTCTGGCTTTGGTGTGAGCTCACCATTGCACAAATTAGGTTAATTCAGACATTTTGCTCTTAGGTCATAGCTAGATTGATCAAGTCTACGGGCCAGGATTTCTCGTGGCAGGTTATGGTCTTAACTCCTAACCACATGCAACATTTTCCCGTTCATGTTAATGCAATCATTCACCATCTTAAATAGGTGTGTGACCCGAGCACGAAGTTCATCAAACTCGGTGTCATTCTTATACACGCACAAGTGATCCGGGCTTGGCCGAACACCGGCATTCACTACAATAGCTAGCTACCTAGCTAATGGTTTAGCTCAGCGTCTTATAAAATTCTACATACTCTTGACCCTAAAATATCATCATCATATCACACGCCTCAATGGGCTTACCATGTCATACATTATCATACTTCAACAAGCTTATCGTGTCATTCAATAACATGTCTCAAAAGGCTAACGCATGTTCATTTACCCATTTCTCATAACCATAGCATGATAATAATCACAATAACATTAAGCATGTTTTACACGTCATAACATCATTCTCATCATAAAACACATCAAACATGTTTCACACATAACACATCTCAAAACATATCAATATTCACATTTCAACACAACAAGATATAAATCTCTCAGGCACGGGTTTCTGAAGATCGAAGATAAGTAAGTCTGAAGACTTACCTGGATACGCTCACTGAGCAACTAAGCTATAGTTAGTCTACCGTCTTCAACAACACATGTTGAGAATATCATATCCCTCGTATTAAACTTCTTGCTTCAAAAATCAATCAAATTCATTCCTTTGAATTTAATTAGCTTATAGCTTTTTCTAGATTCCTAATTTAATTAATTAAGTAAATTTCACCAGTTTTTTTTTGCCCGCACATAGTTTCTGAACTCACCTGTCATCAGATCTCATCAAACAAATAACCCATAACCACCTAAATAATGTAACGCGCATAATGAAAATTTCAATTATCCATTTTGACAAGTCTAAGGTTAATTTAGGCCAAATCGCAATACGGAAAACGAATAAATTTATAACTTAATTATTCGTTACTAACCCGATTGACGATCCGAAAGAAGATTCGGAATCACAACAACGTTGGCTACGCTCAAACACCTTCAAATCCACCGGAATTTGCGCGGTGCCACCATCCAAACAACTAATATGCTCGACCAACCCTTTATATGCTTAGAAGTACGGAAAAATCGGTACCGATATGAAGAGAATGAAGAGAGGAATCCGACAACTCAAACGGATTTGAAATCAGATTGCAAACAAAGAGTAGATCTGAATTTGAAGGTTGAGAGAAATAAGAGCTTTTACGAAAAAACGTGAAAGAAAATTAATAAATAAACGATTTTTTGTTATTTATAGAGAAGACGATAATTATTCTTTAGCAAAGTCAATAATTATCCTTTTACCGACCCAAATACGGGTTGAGCCCCTTCTCCAAACTTCTCAAAATTGGAGTGATATATTTGACATATTGTGTGGGTAATTATTCTACAACTTTTTCGGAAAACGCGTTTTTCTAAGCCGTCTTTCTTAGCCGCTTAGCGACTCTTTTGGCTATTTTGCCTTTCCATGTTATTTCATATCTAAAATATATCTGATGTCCTAATCATTTCTCTCAACTGTAGTTTTATTAATTGAAGCTTCCAAATGCTTCAAATAACGCCGGAGAATAAAAATTATTCCTCGTAGGAAAAAAAATTAAATTTTCCCCATAAATCCAAACTACGCCAAAAACATAACGGTGGAACTCATACTCATCATCTACGCACTATTCGCGAGTTATGGGTCATTTGCTATCAATGATTAAATTAATCTCCCTTAATCATCATTTATTATGATTCAAAAATCCTAGCTTTTACACTCCATCTGCCGGAAGACGAAGGTTTTCCTCGCCATTGACATCACCAGGACCGCCAGATCGAGCCTTAACACCCCCTTCCTCTTTTTTTTTCGTTCTTGATAGTAATTGGAGAATAATAGACCCGTAGTCACTGGACTCGTCGCCCGGAACTGTCGACAAGGTCGCCGCCTCACCATTGCCGCTTCCCTTGTCGATTGCGGAGCTCCATCGCCGGAGAAGACCTTGTTCAGACGCCCTCAGATTCTTCATTAGAAACCCTAAAATCGGGTAAGGGTTAATGTTGGATTAATTACAAAAGCCTACCCATACTTCACTTTTGCGCTTTTGGCCTAATTTTGAGAAATTTGCAAATATACCCTCGTTGGAATGATTACATATTTGGCCCAAGTGTTTGTATTTACATGAATGACCCAAACTTTTAAAAGTTCACAAAATGCGCTGAATTGAGTTACTACATGATATGACCTAAATTTATAATTATAAAAAATGTCCCAAACTTTTATAATTATAATAATTGGCCCAAACTTTTATAATTAAACTTGTGTAGTTGACTTATTTATGTTATTTATAGATACTTGGTTGCCTGGATTTGCTTTTAGTGATTGGTTGAGTTTGTCTTTTCGAGGTAAGTCTTATTGACTTACTCAGTTGTCGTTCTGTTTCTAGTTAAGTTTGCCGTTATATTTCAGGTTAAGTTTGTCGTTAATTGTGAGTAGGGCTTATACTTTATTTTCATACTTTATCTCATTATAAGTTTGCGATTGTTTTTAAATTAAGTTGTTTGTGGACTTTATTACCTTAAGAGTTTTAATAGGACTTGTTGTTAGTGTGGGTAGTCGAGAGTTGTGTTGAGTTGTGTTTGCGAGGATAGAGTTTGTGATAGATAGAGTTAGGCTTGAGACTGGGGTAGATAGAGTTGTGTTTGAGATGAATAGAGATAGACTTGAGACGCGGTAGATAGTATTGTGTTTGAGATGAATAGAGATAGACTCGAGACGCGGTAGATAGTATTGTGTTTGAGATTATGACAAGCAGTTGTGATTGAGATTGTGGCACACCGGGTTATGACCAATGTTGTGAGTTGTGTTGAGAATAGGGTAATTAGTTATGTTACGTCCTAACGATTACGACTCAAGAGACCAAATGGTGATTGTTTGTTATGAGTGAGATATTTTGTATGGTATGGACATAAAGGAATGAAATGATGATCACAAAGATATGCCGGTTGTTATGTAGGAACAGAGATATGTATAGTCAGTGTTGATGAAAGTTTGTTGATGGATATGAATAAGGTTAGGATCAACTTAACTTTATCTTGTTTTATGTAATGGTATGGTTTTAGTTATTAAAATTTATATTGTACATATTTGTTTAGCTTCTTTGTTCTCTTATTGATGTTTTCCACTTTGCCTTTTTACTTCATATGTTATTTTCTATATAGCTTGTTTTTCGTGTCCCTTACATAAATGTACGGGTTTAATCTGATTTCAGAGCTTAGACTCCATTCTTGGAACGTTAGTTAATGGTTCATATGTTGTTGTTTTAGGACTTTGTTGAGCAGCTGGACTCGCCTTGGAGACTATCTTTCGGGAGGTGATGTACAACCAGACTCACGTGCGCCTTAGAATTTTGGGATGGTTGTGGTGCCTTAGGTCTCGGATTTTCGGGTTGTTGAGTTTGATTCGGGGAGTTATATCAGTTTTGTATTTCCTTTTGCATGGTTTTAAGTTGGCTTTATCTATTTGTCTAGGGGACTCACGGTGTGGTTCAAATCCTAGTGACACATAGGGTTTCCAATCCAGGGCGTTACACTGTAGTCAGTGAGTTTCGAACTCTAAATGACACACTCACCCTCCCATCCTTTTACCACTTGAATTTATTGAACTTTGGTATTATATTGTTTTTTTTTTTTGTAAAGTTCTACTTTAAATTCAATGTTAATACACAATTCCAATTACACAATGTAATACCCAATTTTAATTACACAATATTAATACACAATTTGGTTTGAAGCCTACCAATTTCAATTACACAACGTAATACTCAATTTCAATTAGACAATATTAATACACAAACGCTTTTTATTCTAGTTGAAACATAGCAAATCTCATAACTGGAACCCTCTTATAAAATTGGGCCGCTTCTGCAAATAAAATACCGGGGTAGATTTTGCAAATATCATAAATCAGTGGGTCAGGGTTGTAAATACCCCAAACCTTAAACTTTTTCTTCTTGTGTGATTTGATGACCGTGGCCAAAACGTTAACCGAATTCGATAGCGCCAACGGCAAGGAGGGATGAGCAGTGGTTGGCTTTGTCGGACGCCTCCGGCAGTTGGCACAAATCTCTTGGTGGAGCTCGTGCAAGTTTAATGGTGACGGCTCTCAATCGCTTTGGCCGCCTCCTCCGTATCTCTCCATTGCTTTGAACTTCTTTATTTATCATCCCTTTTTATTTTTGTTTGGTTTGCACGGAATATACAAAGAAGTTTGTAAGAAACGAAAGAGAGGAAGAGAAGAGGAGTTAGAATGAGAAGGAATGTACCCAAATTTGGCAATTCTTGTGGTGGGTTTTCAAATCTAGGTATTAGTTGTTGCCGTCCTGATTCCGTCGGCGACGGTATTGGGTAAATTCTCGATGACACTAACCCTTCATAGGGTTTTTCCGGTCAACAAGCAAGTTGCATTGAGTCATCTCAAAGCGCATGACACGTGCCAGATATTTCAATCATTAGGTGTCGTTGATTTCCCAGTCTGTCGTCCTCGAAGAAGACGAATGAATTGAACACTAATTTCGCATTTCGGTTGCGGAATTAATTTTGCTTTCCCACTCCAAATGCGAAATTATTTGAACACTAACTTCGCACTTCGTGTGCGGAATTAAGAAGATGATTAAATATATGGCTTCGTTTAAGATCAATGTTTTTTGAGTTCAAAGTTGTATAAACCTAAATAAAAAAATGAATTGTCAAATGATAAAGTCCATTTTAGAGTCTCACCTTCATTTATTGGGGAGCGAGTGAAAATACGAGGGTAGTGATAGCAAAACGGTAAACACGAGGATATCAAAGTAAAATGTCCAAAACTATAGGGTGGTAAGAGAAAATCGTCAAACTACGAGTACACCAATAAAAAATCTGAAAACTTGTTATATCAAAAGAAAATGACACTCTTAACGAAAAAATGGACGAAGGCCTCTATTTTCCGTCCATTTTGACTAATGACAATTATAATATTTATTTATATCGGATTAGTACCTCATATGTGGGTTACCGATCTTCGAGTATGTATATTCCTGACATACTATTGCTAGTATGTGAGTTGTTAACCTATTAATTTCACTTTTTAATCTCACATGCATAAATCCTTGAACCCCTAATTTGTTTTACCAAATGTAGCCTAAAAACTATATAAAATAGTTGTAGGTGCATTATTTTATATTTCTTTATCAACTCGGATTATTTAGTGATAAATATTTGAATTTAATAGTTTAAATTAATAATAAGAAAAGCTATAAAAAAAAAATTGTATTTACATTATTTTATATTTCCTTGACAACTCAAGTTATTTAGTGATAAATATTTGAATTTAAAAGTTTAAATTAATAATAAATTATCCATCGTCTGATAAATAAACTCAACACATTATTATTCTCAATATACTAGTTATCATAAAAAAAAATTTAAAATACTTATCTTACAAATATTCGTGCACGACATGAGTCATAAGCTAGTGAAGTTTTATAATCAAAGACATAGTCGGACGTTGTTGGCATTTTTGCTTGTGAACGACGAGCACACTTTCATTTTGTAGTTTAAAACATTGGATACAATTTGAAATTTATAATCGAAAAATATTTCTACAAAAAATTGCAATATATATATATATATATATAAATATATATATATATATATATATATATATATATATATATATATATATATATATATATATATTATTATCATAACAATTATCTTATGTTTCAAAATCGACAATAAACCAATTTAAGGGGTACCAAGAGAAAAATCTAGCGAAAACACTAAGGCATTAAGAGCAAAATGTAAAGTTTGTAAACCACCTGGATATCAAGAGATAGTCAAAACACAAAGGCACAAAGACAAAGTCCAAAAAATCGTGTATATCGAATATAAAAAAACGAAATTTGAGGACACCGAGAGAAAAAAAAACTCATAATTCAATAATACTAGTATAAAAGGGTTTTTTTTTTAAAGGTTGCTAAATTTCATAATTAAAACCTTCATTTCATTATTTCAAATTCGTTCATACTAAACACTTCCCTTAACAAACACATCCCTTATCACAACTGTTGTAGCCGGTCAAACCCGTTTCGATTATTTCATATTCGTCTCTCGTACCAAACACATCCCGTATCATAATAAATGTTGTATCCGGGCAAACCCGTTTCAGTAACCCTACCGTGAGCTCAAGGTCCTCGGAGGCTTTGACCATGAATATACCAACGGTCGAATACACAATAGTCATTGACTCAGTATACTATCCTTCTCTCGATCAGCAATGTAGTACAAAGTGCCTTAAACTCTTGAGGTCCCTACAAACATTGTAGTTGTTTGATCATTAAAACCATGTAAACAATAGTACGGTTCTGCAACATGAGTACGTGCATGTCTCTCGTTGCCACATAAATCACTCAAATATTAAGTAGATAAAGATCAATTTGGCCTGATGGATCACACTGAGGATCCGTTTGGTTCCAACTCCGAAAACGAAAACGGAATGAAAACGAATTTAGTGTATATATATATCCTTATTCATGAAATTCTATGAAATCATTCCTTACGGTTTAATGCAAAATGCACTTGCTTCCCTACATTTTGTTTCTCTATAGGGTATCAAAAATAATGAAAATCTACTCCAAATACTTCAAACCTCAATAAACGATTCAAAAAACTTTCATAAATAAAGGTATACGTATGAACTAGTTTCGTTTTCGATTCCGGAGTTAAAACCAAACGGGCCCTTAGACAAATTCGGACTCAATCAAGACTTTTCAAAATAACCTGTCACGGTTATAGCCTTACCTGTTCGAGTCGGATTTTAAATCGGGTGACTTCATTTTTTATTTTTATTAAAAAATATGTTTATAGCGTAATGATTTTCATTAATTTATCTTTATATTCGACGAATCTAATACGCGGAGGGGAAGCACGTAAAGTGAACCTACCCACAAAACTTGTTAGGTTCACGTAGTATCATATTGTCGAAGTGAGACATTTTTGTACACGTACATCTCAACCCTCCCAAGTTAAACTATCCTGAACTAGTTAATACTTGACGTACAACGAAGCTACACACAAGTCTTTCATTCCATCGTAAAACCAATTGACTATAAAAAAAATAGTCCTACAACTTATATATTAAAGTAGTTTACTCCTATCATTTCAAGTGGAGAGTATATTTAAACTAAGGTGACCAATTGATAAATGTTTTGTGATCTTAACTTATAAAATGTACAAATGTTCAACCACTCAAATTAGGACTAAAAAATAACATATTCCTATAAAATAAAGATGAGCCATCGTTGTATTCACTATCATATTCAAACAAATGATAGGTGACCCAACTTTTTCTTAGTTGATTGATTTTGCCTTTTCTTTTAGTATAAATCATTATAATTTTTTTATACTTAACTTACTCAATAAGGATATCAAATGATAAGGGTATTTTTTTTCTTTTTTATTTAAACACGTCATGTTCCCTTTGTTAATAGGAGTATTAGGTTTGGTACATTATATTTTTAATGTATAATTTAACGTTTTGTATTTTATAATTTATAATTAGTGTGTAGTTTTTTTTTACAAAAAAATAAATAAATAAATAAGTTATTCGTCGGTAGGAAATTAGGAAGGTGAGGGGTGTCCGTGTCGAGATAATTATTTTTTACGACTTTATGTTGGATTTCTGTTTTTTTGACGAAATTCAAATTAAAGATTTTTTTATTTAAATTAATAGTGTTGTTGATTGTTTGATCTATTTGAAACACTCAACTCTGAAAAGTAGGGGTGTAATACGAGCCGAGCGAGCCGAGCATCTCAATATTTAAGCTTGAATCGTTTATAAAAAGGCGAGCCTAAATGTTATACGAGTTTTAAAATGTGTTCATGTTCAGTTTGTTTAGAAATGAACGAGCTCGAGTTGAAATCTTCTCGAGCTGATCCCGAGTAGCTTGACTCGTTTATTAAAAGCCGAACCTACATTTCATACGAGCTTTAAAATGTGTCTATATTTGGTTTGTTTAGAAAGTGAACGAGCTCGAGCCGAGCTCTTGACGAGCGGATTCCGAGTAGCTCGACTAAAATAGCGATCGTATAGTGTTATTTTAATCAAACGAGACAGACTTTATCCAAACGAGCTGAACATTGACATGCTCAAACTAGACTAATCATAAATGAGGCGAACCTAAATTTTACACAAGTTTTAAAATGTATTCATATTCGACTCGTTTAAAATATGAACGAGCTTGAACTGAATACAAACCGAACCCAAATAACCTGTCTCATATTCCAACCTTCCTAAAATAATATGTTTAAGTTGTACAACTTCTTAAGATAAATCAAGCTAACCCTTTCCATTATATGAAAAAATAATAAAAAAATCCACATATATCTTCTAAATCTTAAAAACTTTACACCAAATTAGCATATCACAAACAAAAGTTTTAAAAAATGACCATTTAACCAATTCATACAAAAATAATAATCTAATGTAGAGATGAGACGAGTTCCTTAAAAAGAATAAAAAATTATCTTAACTTCTTTTTTTAGATATGTAGAATGATCATTGTCAATATATTTATAAAAATGGTTATATAACAAATTGCTGAAATAACAAAGTACCCTATGTTCGTATCTATATATTAAACTAGCTATACAGAAAATAAGATATCAATTTCATTATGAGCTTAAACCTAACACGTTCGTACACTCGTATACACACGATCCTGTCACATCTCATTTCCAAAATATTCTCATAAAAAACGATGTTTCAAGTTGGATGCTGAGTTTTTCTAAGCCTAAAATTTGAATTTTTCCAGAAGAAAAAAACTATTCTATACAACATGACTATTACATATTAGGAGGTCAACAAAGAAAAAATCAACTCAACTCTAAATAGAAAAAACAACTAATTTTCTTTGAAAAACAATTTAAGAGCCCGTTTGGTTTTAATTCCGAAATCGGAAATGAAATGGAAATCAATTTAGTGCATACATATGCCCTTGTTCATGAAAGTTTTTGAAATTATTCACTGTGATTTGAAGTAATTGAAGTAAAGTTTGATTACCCTCTATATGGTAACAAAATGTGGGAAAACAAGTGCATTTTGCATTAAATCACAAGGAATGATTCCATAAAATTTCATGAATAAGCATATACATATGGACTAAATTCGTTTCCATTCCGTTTCCGTTTTCGGAGTTGGAACCAAACGGACCCTCAAAGTATTTTTGTGGTATAAGAAAGGGTAAAATTGGGTGTGCTGGCTGAGAGCTTTGTTTGAACGCCTGGGTTGCTGTTGCCTGTGAAATGATAGCTTTGTAAATGTTGGTTGGAGGAATAGTAGCTTTTCATGACTTGTGTTTCATTATTTTTGTTTTCTTTGGCGGTGATAACATTTTTTTTTTGTTTTTATTTATTTTTTAATCTGCAAATACTCACGGGATGGATTTGGTACAAAAAAAAATAATAAATATTCTTTTTCATAGTTTAATAAATAAACTTTTTTTATATTAACAACTAAGATCAGTGAGAATATGTTTGATATTCATATCTAGGTATCATATGTTAGATAACAGTGTTAAAATAAGAGTATGAGATTAATATATACCAGAGAAATAGATAAAAATAATAGGATATGATAACAATATATCAAATTAATATACATATACTTAGGTAATTGTTCAGGTACGACCCCTAATTTCCGGTAAGATTGTGCGGTTGACACGTGTCCCAATTCTTTTATTTTTATTATTTTTATTTTTTCAGAAATTAATGAAATTGACGGTGCAAAACTTATAAAGGGATATTGCATAACTCATAAAAGTATAGTTCATGAATTAAAATAAAATAGTTCATAATACAAAACTTATAGAGGGATAGTGCTTAACTTATAAAATGATAGTTCATGAATTATAACATATAAACGATTAATTTATAAATAATTTGATAAATATATTAAAAAGTAATAGTTCATGAATTATATGAGAATAGTTCAGAGTTTATAAGAGAATAGTGCACAACTTATAACATGATAGTTCATTATAGTTAAAAGTATCCAAAATATATTATCTTCAAAAAAATAATAATTTCGGAACACGTGTCAGCCGCACAGCTTTACCACAATAATGGGCCGTACCTGAACAACCCCATATAATTTATATACCAAACACTAAATATGAATTTTTTTTATGTCATACTCATATATGATGTCCAGATATTAATATCAAATAAACCCTTAACATGATAAAATTTTTATTACCTTATTTACTTACGATTAAGAACTTTATTGATTTTTTTCCGTTTTCATATTCTTTTTTAAAAGCAACAATTAATATTTACGTTTTTAGTTTATTATTATATATATTTGTAAATATATATTTAATATGGGAATTTAAGAGCTTAGATCAATCTAAATATATATATTTTCTGAGATGAAGTGATACTTATGTAGTAATTTGTTATTAAATGAAAAAAGTTATCTTTTTTTTAAAGTTGCAAAATTTTGTAAAATTAACTTTAATAATATACTTAAAACAACTCGGATAAGGTATGAATATTAAGCCAATATATATAATTAAACTAAGATGAATATGATGATAAAATATGGTAGGTCGTTTTAATGGATTAATCAAGCTTTAGGAAATTTCTGGTAGGGTTTGATTGTGGTTTGACCTATTTTTTTCTTTAATTTATAAAAAATAGAACAATCTTATAAAATATTCCCTGTAAATTTAACAATTTTTTAAGATAAATAATCTAAATTCACTTAATTTAATTGAGTAAATTATTTTCTAAAAATTAATAATGTAAAAATCTACTAAATTAAAACAATTAAATATAATAATAATATTTCAACCATGGAGAAATATTAACATAAATTATATACATGGTTAAATAGAATCGAACATATTTTTTAAAAGTTATTAAAAAGTATTAGAAATATGTTTTTTAATATATATAAATGTGTTTTTAATATATATATGTGCGTAAATGTCAAGAAAAAATGACCCTCGATACCCGAACTATTACTTAACATTTTATAGAATTAATTTCTAAAGTATATTAAATTGAAATCGCCATTTTTAAACATTACAAATTTAACGTTAACATGAAACATGACTTAGTCGAGTGTAAAATTTATATTTCTAATTATTTGACGTTTAATATAAAGTTGATAAATTCATAAACATTTCATATTATTATAATTTTATAAAAATGACAAATGTTTTTTTTTTTTGAAAAAAGAAAGCGGTTAAAAAAAATCTATCTTTTAGATGTAGTCCATCCTAAAACATCATTGGGATGAGATCACGAAGTTCAGGGTCGTCGATCAGAGAAAGTTGTGTTGGGGTTCGAAATTCCTAAATGGTTAATCGGTCAATAACACAGTTAATTTCTCTAAATTCATGTATAATTTAGACTTTCTCAAAGAAACGAAGATTCAAATATCTATATTAACTCATAAACTAAAGAAACTATATATTGTTTTATTTTTAGTATTGAAAATGAAACACATAGAAATTGTGAGTGAATCCAAACAAACCCTAATACGAATATACTAAAAAAATGTCATTCGGTGTAATTTAAAAATACAATTTTGAGGGAAAATATTTATTCCAATAATTTGTCCACAGTTGTCTTTGATTCTCCGTGTGAAGAAGGTGCGCTTCTCTCTCTCCCACCTCCTTTGAATCCTTTGAAAGAGGGACATAGTCAGAGAAACCTTTCTCCCACCCCCACAAATTCAGCCCTCATTGTTCTTCTTACGACACAAATCTGACGATTTTTTCTCCCAATTTCTTCTCCCCCTCGTTTTCCCGATCGATTTTCATTTCTCTACATTTGACCGTCTTTGTTTCAATTTCCACGCCTTGATTCAACTGTTCTTATTCCACCACCAGGTATTTTTCCTATCTCGATCCGGATCTCTGCTTCAATTTTACGCCATCCGCTTTTGCATTTCTTCATTTAAGATTCATTTTTCATAGATCCGTCTTTACTATTCATGTTGAGATCTCGGTATTCGATCCGTCTTTTGCTTCGCTTGCTCGATCCGTTGTTTAGGCATGTAGTTTCTTGTGTTTGATGTTTTCTATTGATTTCATTTGGAATTTGATTTGGTTAATGTTGTTATCAGTAGCTATTTCGGAAATTCAGGTTTGAGGTGTTTTATTTCAATGTTTAATGGTTTTATGTCATCAGCCTGATGAATAATGATCAGGTCTTTGGTTTTTTCTTTTTGTGATTCTCTTTATGCTTATGTATTGTGCAAGTTTTTTTGATGATATATAGAAAATTCATTGTCATCCTTAGTGACAGTCCAAATAGATCCATTTTCTCTTGTTCGATTCATTCTGTGAATCATGTTTTTTTTCTTCCTGCAGGTTTGTTGAAGAGTATTTCTTGGGAGAACATCAATGAAGAAGGCTTTTGATCAAACTATTAGAGATTTGTAAGTTTGTATTTTTTTTGGTTCAAGAGCATATCTCTTCTGATAATTAGTAAAACTAATTAATGTTTGGATTTTAGTTATTGTTGGCTGGCTAGTTGTTTGAATGTGCAACTCTTATATCTTGTTTGTAAATATTTGTTTACAGAAAAAGGGAAGTGAACAAAAAGGTTCTCAAAGTCCCCTCAGTAGAACAAAAGGTAAAATTGTATACTTAAATGGGATTTGATTTTGATGTCTGAAGCTTTTCCTTCTTTGTGATCCTTTTTTAAAATTTAGTCATTTGCATAATGCTTTTGAAGCTCAGTTTCAGTGGAAGCAAGTCCTCATTATAACATATTTAACTGCAGGCTTATATTCAATCTTAGTTTCTTTTTCCTTTTGCTTCTAGCTACATGCATTTGTTGCAAGATGTGAGCTTTATCATCTTTTATACATGTGCATCTTGAGTCCATTACATTATCTGTTAGGTTCCTTACATTGAACTTCACTATCTGTTTTATATATAACTTTGTTGGTCTATGTACCTCTTTAGGGGCTACGAGGACAATATCTAATTTCATAACTTTTGAATCTTCATGTATCAGCAAAGTTCTCATAGGTTGACATGTACCATATGCAACCTCACATTAGCCACTAGGCAAATTATGTCCCACATCTAAACTTTTCTTCTTAGGAATCTTAGATTGTTGTTCAAAGCTTTTGTGCTGTTAAAAGATACGGCTTGACTAAAGTTATGCAATCACTTTTTTTGGTTGCGTATCCTGCCTCAAACATCACATAACATCTTGATGCCCACGACCAATAAAGCTTGGCTTCTGGTGGCTTTCTTGGGATCAAGAGAATGAAGCAGAAAGATTAAATTTTAAGGGAAATCCACCCAAAGCTAATATGCTTTCCTTTAACATTAGCGTGACTCTTTCTTCATCTATTTAGTTTATATTAGGAGGTAGGACTGTCATTTTTACATGTAACTTTCCACATGGTAGACTCTTCAAGTCCTGGAGAATGACCATTTGGAGATTTTCTGGCATTTAAAAGCTTTGATTACTACTACTCTAGTCTCCAAGAGGGTCATGTGATGGCCTGCTATGTACCCGCCATAGCAGGATGTCCTTGCAATCAGCAACCCAGATCATGCAATCTAAATTGTGGTTTATTGTCGCACTATTTACTTTAATAAGTACTCGGTAGTGGACACAATTCTGTTCGGTGCAGCATCACAATTATTTTACAGATTTCTATTTCTATTTGTATCTGCAGGTTCTCGATTCAACTAGCAATGAAGCTTGGGGTCCCCATGGAGCACTCCTTGCAGATATTGCACAGGCTACTAGAAATTAGTAAGACTAATTGCTTAGTCATGTATGATAGTTAGCATGTTATGCTGAGAGCTAACCGTCTTTACTTCATGTAGCCATGAGTACCAGATGATCATGACAATTATCTGGAAGAGGATCAATAGTACTGGCAAGAATTGGCGGCATGTCTATAAGGTGTGAGCTTCTTTTGCATTTTGACCTTTTTGTGTCAACATGTTATTTGAATGCCCTAACTCAAATTGTCAGTAGCTGGCCTGTCTCTTTAATTTTTTAAAGAAAGAAGTGATGCACGGAGAGAAAGAGCTGAATAAGTTGGATAAATGCTAAGAATAGTCGGAATCTTGTATGTGGATCATCACTGCTAGTAATGTTCTGAACCTGTTGATTAGAGTTAATTGTTAAGTTATATTGACACCAGTCACACCATGTAGCCCCCTTTGTCCAATATTTGATGAATAAGTGATACAGATAGATATAAGCATAGTATGAACATATCTTTGTCAAGAATCACTCAGAAACTTTTGCTTACATTCCCCCAATGCGTTTTTTTGGAATGATTTTTTAAAAAAAAGTATTTTTTTTTATCGTCAATTGATATGAAAATTAACTCAGAAACACTTTTTCTTTTTCAGGCATTAACAGTGTTGGAGTACTTAGTGGCAAATGGATCAGAGCGTGTTATAGATGAGATCAGGGAACACGCCTACCAGATATCTGTATGTTATCTTTGAATTTCTCTAAATTACATAATTTTTTGAGGTTTTTCTTACGTCTGAGTCGTGAACATCAAACCCTGTTTTAATTTTGTATTTGTTTTACTTTCCTTCTACAGACATTATCCAATTTCCAGTATATTGATTCTAGTGGGAGAGACCAAGGGCTAAATGTCAGAAGAAAGTCTCAGAGTCTCGTGAGTTTGGTGAATGACAAAGAGAAGATACAAGAGGCGCGAGAGAAGGCTTCTGCCAACAGGGACAAGTAAGTCACATCTATCAAACCATTTTTCTAATATTATCCCATGTTTCGTATAAAATGTCTGTGATTCCTTTCGATATGGGCATCACATTGTCTTCATCATGTGAGCCGTTCTTTGTTCTAAGATGATTCATAATGTCATTTGAGATTAGATGAAATAGAAACGAAAAACAAACTAAGCTATATGTACTTTAACTGAAACCAGAGGCTGCTTATCTATAGTAGGATCAGTTAGCAGATCCTAAAGTTATATCAGAAATTATGAAAAGACTTTGGTCAGGCTCTGAAGAAGTAACTAGAAAAATTCTCAGCTCCATGCCATTCACTTACTTAATAGGTTAATATCTCTGCCTTTTGGATTTGTACATGAAAATGATATATTCCCTCTGTATGAAAATATTTGTTGCTTTAGCCTTTAAAAGTTGTTAAAAAATACTCGTCATCTGTGGTATTTTGGTCACTACTTTACACAGTTGCACTGGTAATGATTTTCTGCTGGAACTTAGCTTTGTATTGAATATCTATAATCGGTAGTCCTAGTGAAGAGAAGTGGACATCATAAACTGCCAAATCTGATCGATCAGCTTGGGCCAACACCATGTGTGAACTTGGATCAGTGTTCTATAAGGCGCGCTAGGCGCAAGGGGTCCTGCGCCTTCATACACACAGGCGTAGCCCCTTCAAAGAGGCGGAGGAATGCGCGC
The DNA here is from genome assembly GCA_033239125.1 of Fagopyrum homotropicum. Classification (NCBI taxonomy): domain Eukaryota; kingdom Viridiplantae; phylum Streptophyta; class Magnoliopsida; order Caryophyllales; family Polygonaceae; genus Fagopyrum; species Fagopyrum homotropicum. The sequence goes on from BSWB01000003.1 coordinate 4,468,532, forward strand.
CCAGACACCTTTTTATTTTGTACAAAATTAGTAAAACTATTATTTTCCGAAAATACTTTGTTCCTAGGTTTTGTGCTTTTAGTTAGTATAACTTTAGTAGCACTAGGTTCGAGAACAATGTAATGGAAGTCATTTTATGTACATTCCTGTGTTTGTTCTTCGACTAGCTCTGCTATGTTATTGCATAATATGTACCTTCGATGTACTTAATGTTTGACCAAACTAACTTGCAGGTTCAGAAGTGCATCAATAGGTGGAGCCTACGGGCCTGGTTCACATTCAGGTGCAGGATATGGTGATCGGTATGATGATGAGCGTTATGGTGGCCGGTATGGTAGCAGAGAGGATGAGCGAAATGGTTATGGAAGAGAGGGTGAATGGAGCAACAGAGATGATGATAAATATGGTCGTAATGGTGACTCAAACAGCCGAGAGTCTGACGAACGATATGGTAGAGGAAGTTACAAGGATGATGATCATCGGGGAAGATATGCTGATGAGACCGGATCAAGGAGTTCTGAAAGAGATCGTCATTATGATGATGAACACCATTCGTCCCGGTATGTCTAGTTGCTTCTGGATTTCCTCCAGTGGCTAGTAAGTTAGTGTATGAACTTAATTGTGTTGTTGATTAATAGCCAAAATGTACTGAAAGATTCTCCTAGGTTGTCTTCATCGTCATATTTTTCTTTTTCTTGTAGAATTATAAAATTATTATTCCTCTTGTCTGTCCTATCTTACTGATCCTGTTGCTACACATGACAAATAATAATACATATTAAACATTACAGCTATTCAGTTAGTCAATAGACCAATTGATCATTGTGTTAATTAACTTCTACATCTCAGGTTATCTAGGTACAGTGCACAAAAGTGTAGGGGGCAATATAAGGATGTCAGAAATATATGAATTAATCTGTGAGGTGCTTGTTAGTGGCTTAATGAGACAGCCAATAGATTGTGAGAGAATTTGAGGCGGGCTAAGTGGAAAACAGGGCAAACACCTCTGCATGTTTTTTTTTAATCTAGAATATCTTGTTTGTTGGAGTCTTCTAAAGTTCCATGATTTACACACCACTTCGCACCATTTACTAAATGAAAATACAAAAATGAGTGCTTACTGAGCATCAGATCATCAGCAAAATAGCTATATTTACATCAGCATCACATAGGATATGGATCACAAGCAGTATTAACTTTGTATCTTTGTTCTCACAGAGGTAGTAGCGTCAAAGCGGAGGACCATCCTCAGGAAGGAAGGTAATCCTTTCTTCTATCTTTCGTGTAGAACTAGTCTTTTATGAATACTTTCTGCTCCATTCACAGTTAGAAAACTAGGGTGCAGTCTTTTCTTATGCAATTTTTGCTGTTCTTTTTATAATTTTTTCCCTTTTGCCTCTCCTTTGCTGTGGCGGATTGTGTTGGTATACAGACCACTTGAGCAGAAATTTTCGGAGCAGAATATTGGAGCTCCTCCTAGTTATGAAGACTCCGTTGGTGGATCTAAAAGTCCTGTTTACAGTGAGAGGTACGTTAGTTTGTTAGAAGCTTTCCCTTGATGTATTTTCTCGAACTATGGCGTAAAATATCTTGATTGTTTGCACTTTTAAGGAATGGAGAAACACCAGCTGCACCAGTTCCAAAGCCCACTTCACCAAATGCAGACAAAATTCCAGTCCAAACAATTGCCGATCCTAGCAGTTCATGGTCTGATCCGAACAACAAAGTTGAAGCTGTTGATGAATTTGACCCACGTGGTTCAGAACCTGGTAAATTCTGTTGCACTACTTGATTGGTTTACGATTGATCATGCCAACTTGTTCCTGGCTAAATTGAAGAGTACAAGTACAATGTGCGGGAATTCAAGGAATTTTTTTTGTAAACTAAAATGAGAAATCTATAAAGCCGAATCTATTAATCTCTTTGTAGCTGGTGCAAACATGGCATACATTTGGGGAAATGAAGTAAGCCTTCCATTGAATTTATCTTTTTACTGGATGTTCTGCTTCACATCTTTATACTAGTTCCTTGATTAGATGTTATAGATGGCAATGAACTACATCACAAAAGTTAAGATTTTGTGGCTTTTGAAATAGATTTCATTTCTTATCCCCCCCTAGTGTCGTATGGTTGTGAGTAGGGTGCTTTAAGGTTCATTTTCCCATTTGTATTTTGCTACTTTGCTCTTTGTTGCCTTTCTCTGAACTACCATATCTATTTATTGAAGATCACTAAAGTATTTGGATGGCTTCTATCTTGTTCTAAAGTTCTCCTGTCAATAGGACAAGGATATTTGCATGGATTGTAAATACTAGCAGTTTTAGACTTGCACTGGAGAACCACAATTATGCTCGTATCTAGATGCTGCTGGATATTTTTGAAAATTGTATCTGAATTTGGGCGCTATCTGCTTCTGACACATCTGTCCTTACACCAGCTGTTTCAGGTACAGCGAATACCGCTGAAGTAGACCTGCTTGGATCTCTAGCAGATGCTTGGGCTATTACCCCAGTTTCATCTGAGATGCCGTCAACCGATCCTAATACCTCTGGCACTACTGCTGTAAATCAGGTCGGTGTCAACATATTCGACTGAGATCCATGTTTTCCATGTTCTTGTTTCTCCACATTCATCATTGTTTCCTTCTCACTCTGCTGATCTCAGTCTTACTGCATATTAATTGTTATATGCTGCTCTCACAACTCAGGGGAAGAATTGAACAAAATGAACAAGGTGGCTAATTTAGAGACCAATGTTATTAAAATCATGCTCACCTTAGATACACTTGGGCCTAGTGGACAAGCCAGTTTAGTTTATCCCATGAAACGCATGATTAGAGAGATGATGGACATTTTGAGGGTAAAGAGTTTGATTCACGGCTTTTCTTTTGGGAGTGTAGTTCTAGGTCATTTGTTTTCAAAGACCAATAAATGGAAGTAAAGGGGAGGAAAAAATGATTTGTATCGCCTATGACACTTCTGTGGCCTTCTTCAGTGACGTATTATAGTAGAAATAGGATGTTTTATTGATAAATTACAATACATTAAGAAACTCGTTTGGCTAATATATGTACTCTATCCAGTCTTTTGAAGATCCTTTTGGTGATTCACCTTTCAAGGCCTTTTCGTCACCAAATGACGGTACACCTAATCCACAGAACCAACAAGTGCCCCAGATGACAAACACCTTCGGCGACTTGCAAGTTCATCAAGAGACATATTCCAACTTCGGTTTTGGCACCCCCCATGAGGCCTCTAACTATCAGCTTTCCCCAAATTCTCAACCAATGCAGCCAGATCCATCGTCGTTCCCGAATGATGATATACTTGCTGGCATTCTGCCGCCTTCTGGACCTCCTTCTGCAGTCTCACAGACACCTTTTATGCCTCCCGCTTACCAACATACAATGCCAGTTCACAATGCCCCAAACTTTGTCCAACATCCTGGACTCCCACCCACTCCACACTCAGTGATGCAAAATTCACAAAATAACAACATGAATTACCTTCCCCACTCGCAATCTGCTCCTTCATTGGCTGCATACGCAGCTCCTCCATTGCCAGGTGCTGTACCCCAGCAGACCAATAGTTTCATGGGTGATTATCTTCCACAAGCTGGTTCAATCATTACTCCAACCCCTCAACCTGGATCACTAGCTTTAGTTCCTCAACCAGAACCAAACAAAAAGTTTGAACTGAAATCAGCTGTATGGGCTGATACATTAAGCCGAGGGTTGGTCGACCTGAACATATCTGGACGTAAGTATAGCATTTGCATTACTATGAAATCTCAACTGAACTTTCTATAGTTGAGGAACTTACTGGATTTCGTTTTTGCTCTTGCAGCAAAAGTTAACCCGAATGCGGGTATAGGGGTTGATTTCGATTCCCTTAATCGTAAAGAAAAAAGAATGGAGAAACCTGCTGCAGTTCCTGTAACATCTACTATTAACATGGGCAAAGCTATGGGATCCGGCTCTGGAATGGGCCGTGCAGGTATGGCCAGACCTCAACCCCATCCAATGATGGGATCCGGCATGGGTGGTGGTGCGCCTAGTGTTGGCATGGGCATGGGAGGTTACGGAATGATGAACCAACGCCCTAATATGGGTATGGGAGCTCCAATGCAACCATCAAACGGAATGCACCACCAAGGAGCACCAATGCAACCGTCAAACGGAATGCACCCTGGCTCAAACATGGCCGGTGGGTACAATCCGAATCAAATGATGGGGAGAGGAGGTTATCCTCCACAGCAGCCATATGGAAGCGGTTACCAATAATGATCAAGTCCGAGCGAGAGTTCGAGTCTTATTACATAATGGGAGTATCGGCGCATATGTAAAGTTGATTTTCTTGCAACCACGGTGTTGTGAACTTGTCGCGACGGCGCCTACGAGGTACGGAAAGAACAGGAAAAGGGAGTATTCTGATGATTATACTCCTCCCTACTTACTATACAAGTCTGTAATAGTCTCATATTTTGTTTGTGTTAAATATGACGAAGATCTGGTTGGATTGTTTCTACAATTGGGTGGATAACTATTTTTGGACAGAGAGAGATAAGCTCTTGTGCTATATGTCTTGTTGGATCCTTGTGTTGAGGTTTATTACATTGCCTGTTCTTTAGGCATTCTTATCATCTCTTGATTCTTTTTCCTATATAAAAGGCTGATTTCATTTGTTTTGGCTTGTAAAACTCTCAAGTATTTGGTTTGCCTTCCACGTTTATGTAGCAATAAACTTGCCTTGAGATGTATTCTTTATCTATTGTGCCTTTGATGGGTAAAGTTTGTTGGTCCAGTGGTTGTGGTGCTAGACTCTTTAAGTGTTAGAGCGCGGAGATTCGAACTCGAATCTCCTACATGTATGAAAAAATTTGTATTGGGAGGCTATCCCCTTAATGGGCCACTGCATATACCCTATTCGGACGTTGGCAAAGTCGAACCGGAAACGTAACATTTCAAAAAAAAAAAAAAGTTTGGTGGTCAGTTATGTATTGATTGCTCGATCGGATTCTCATGAAAATTTTGGAACTCGATCCACAGGCAACAATGTTGATTGTTAAATGGGCCGATTCTTATGTAGGAATGAAAATCTCACACTACACGACGGTTATCCTTTCACCAGAGGAAACCAAATAAAATGACAAAAACACGAAAAATGTGGATAAAATCGTGTGATGGTTTTGGCTGATGGTAGTAGAACCGTCACTCGATCCACCACCACCCGAAACCTCATTTAAAATAATCCCTCTACTAGCGTAAGAACGCTTCTTGACCTCGTTCATTCCATCCACTCCATACTCCATAGCCTTCTTCTAGGATTATGTTTAAGTAATTTTCAAGAACGTTGTATTTATTCTAAGGATGGAAAAGATTTAGGGCCCGTTTGGTTTTATCACCGGAAACGGAATTGAAACGAATCTAGTCCATATGTATATCCTTATTCATCAAACTTTTTGGAATCATTGATTGTGATTTGAACTAGTTAGAGTAGTATTTGATTAGTTTTGATACCCTATAGGGTAACAAAATGAAAGAAAACACATGCATTTTACATAAAACTCATGGAATGTTTCCAAAAAATTTCATGAACAAGACATGCATATGGACTATATTCATTTCCATTCCGTTTCCGTTTCCGTTTCCGGAGTTACAATCAAACGGGGGGTTAGTGGATAAAATTCATTTGGTGTTAAACCTTTGAGGGTAATCGTTATTTCTTGTATGCATAAATCAAATTCAAAGTTTTAAATTTAAATAACTTGTAAATAGTATATAGGGTGGATGTAGTATCTTTTGATTTTCGAAGGTTCACAACATATGAGCATTTTCTTAAGCCCGGTGAATTGATGAAAGTCGATCAAGTTGAAGATTTTATAAAAAAAGCTTGCTTATTAGTCTCAAAATTAATTTTAATTTTAGTTTTCGATCTTTTGATTTTAAGACAATTCTTAATTATCTATTTCTGTTATCGAATTAGCTTATTAGCGTACTGATATTATGTTTGTGAATTAATACCCGTCATTTTATATAATTGTTTTCATCAATTTTGTAGATTGCTTAAATTTTAGGGTGAATTCAAATAAAACCGACCTATCCGATCCTCACATGCTGGATGTAGGGGTGAGCAAAAATATCCGATTTGACTAATCCGATCCGCTTATCCGAAGATTCTATCCGGAAAAATCCGAATCCGAAGATATCCGACAATTGGTGATCCGAGTCCGATCCGATCCGGGCATATTTTTCGGATCATCGGATACGGATTGGGTTTAGAGGAAAAGGTCGGATCGAATCGGATATATCTGACTAGTCTAAGAATAAATGTCCGCTAAGAAAAATAACTTTAACTCGGTAATCAAAGCAGAAGCTTTCGCTCTGAAGGCTGGCCTTAAGGAAGCAATAAGACTAAATATCAAAAAGATCGAAATTGAGGGTGATAATCTATGTGTTATCAAGGCACTTCAAGGAATTTGGTGCTGTCCCTGGGAGATTGAGATGATCGTATCCGACTCCAGACTTGATCTTCGCTTCTTTGAGGAAGTCCAGGTCAGGCATGTGTTCAGAGAAATCAACTGTGTTGTTGACCGATTGACCCATTTGGGAATTTCGAACCCCAACACATCCTTTTCTGACGATCCCGAACTTCGTGTTCTCATCCACAAGGATGCTTTAGGATGGACTACCTCTAGACGATAGTCCTTCCTAACCGCTTTCCATTTTCAAAAAAAAAAAAAAAAAAGAGAGAGTCCAGATCGGATCTTCCAATCGTAAATCCGTCCGGATAAGATCAGATTCGAAACTGACTTTTTAAAGTTTGTCAGATCGGATCGGATATCCGAAAATGCTCACCCCTGGATAGGCGACGATTTGGACAAACAAATTTTCAATATGCCTTGAAACTATCAAATAGACAACCCATTCACATCTCTATCCATAATTGGGCCCGATCCAAGAACCGGGCCCTCGCGATAAATGGTAAAAGAAAGCCCACCCAAGATTATGACTTTTGGTACGACCTTCTCGATAACATTGACTAGGTTAACTCGACCCAAACCATTTGATCATTAGTCATTCTTCAGTTTAACCTACTTCAAATTTGAAACCTTAGACAATTAAACATGTCTAATCTTCTTCCACGTGGAATATTTTGACTAAATCTACCATTAATGATCAACTTTCAAAGTAAGAAAACACCCCTACCTATTATTAGACTCAAATTATTGAAACCAACAAATATGTCTCATTTTTCCTTGGTCAATTGTCATTACAATAAAGTCAATAATCTAGGAGCCATGCCAACATAAATGTCTCCTTTTTAGACTCAAATCTATCATTAGCCTAACCGCATCTCACTCCGTCTATAATTCTATTTATACACAGTATTTCTATACGTATTTGTGTATAGACTCCGTCTATATAGCTTTTTGTCGCATTTCATTCCGTCTATAATCTTATTTTAACCTTACTTTCTCCTTTTTCCATATAATATTTGAGAAAAAATAAATTACAAAAAGATATTATTGGTTTATTTGTGGAGGAGTAGAACACGCTTTATTTTGCACTCTTGGAGGATGACGTCTATATTTGAACGGAGTGAATTTTTATTCAACTATTTACACGGAGAAAATATATGTAGAAATTTATTTTAGATAAGAGTGTAAAATTTCACCCATTTTATTAAGGATGTAGATAGTCTTAAAGTTCAGTTTCAAAGTAGGAAAACTCCCCTACAAAAATCCTACTAATAAAAGGATAAGTTTTCAGAAAAGTATAAGTAAAACTGAATGATTGTAATCTTTTATAACTCATTACTTAGAAAATATAAAATGTCTATATAAGTATCAAATTTCTAAAGGCAAAGGAAGTATCTTTTTATGACATAAGTTAGATTTTCAGTTTTTTTTGAATGCAATCAACAACAAAAATTCATAAAAAATTAATAACCAATAATTAAAACAAGCATCTATTGTGACAATGTTGGCGCTATTAAGTCGTGTGCTAATTTTGTGTTTCACTCGAAAATGAAGCAACTTGTTGTATACTACCACTTCATCCGGGAGAAAGTCTAATCTGGTTCTTTTCGTGTTGCTCATGTTACAAACGATGACCAACTTGCAAATGCTCTCATGAAGTTCCTACATCGTGCTCGGTTTTAGATGCTCATGTCCAAGATTGGCTTGTCCCGAGACCCGTCCATCTTGCGGGGCATGATAAGACAATAGGATAACCCTATTAGATTGATGCACCTTGATCATAGGAGTAGGTATAGACTGTTGCTTGTTTATATATGTACTAAGTATCCATCAATAAACATCAAGGTCAATACTTTACATAACTTGCCCAAACATTGCTTGAGCCGATTTGCGAGTAACTTCGCGTAAATCTTGTACAAAACATTGCACAAACTAATAGGGTGAAGCTCCTTCATGGAGGTGGGGAGAGGATACCTTAAGGATAAGTGAAGTAAAGGTATAATTAAGTTTGTCAAGAAACGGATTACCTTGAAACAAACGCTTGAAAAAATAATGCAACCATTTCGTCGGGCCCTGGAGTCTTTGTAGAGTGCATAACAAAAGGAGGTTCTCGAACCTCTTGTACATTACAAGGTCTGAGTAATTAAACTGGCATTACCTTCCTCCGAATAAACCGAGAAGGGCACGTGTTAGACGTTGTCCAATATGAGATTATTTGAGGAAAAATATCTCAATGCAACCCTAACCTTCCCCTCGGCTGACCTCCAGGTTCGACCGTCACCATCAATTAGTTTCAATATCTTGTTCCGACGCCCATCCATCTTTTTGATGAAAGAAAGCGGTATATTTGTCACCCCATTTAAACTCGTTAGCCTTAGCGCGTTGATACCACATTATTTCCTCCTTAACCTAAAGCTCTTTTTGATGTGCCTCCAAAACTTTACGACATGCCACCATATCCCGTCCCTAAAGAACACGAAGCTCATGGTTGATTCGCAAATCTCGTCTCAAAATATCTCAACTTGTCCGAAAATTACACAACAACTCTTCTATGTACACCTATTTGTTCTTTCCAAAAAAAGTTTTGCACACCTATTTGTCATATTTAAACAAATAAATGAGGTACTTTAGTTTGCCTTTTATAAAAACAACCCGTTGGAGATAATAAGGTCCCACCTCGAAAGATTAGGACACTCCGAGCCTAGTATATAAGGTCGGCGGGATACTCCTCATATTGTCAATTGGTTTTAGAATGAAACCTCGCCGGGTTTATGTGCTGGACTTGGGCCTAATGCGCATGTGCGCTCGTATGCACACGACCCCCGCTTAATCGGTCCGTCTCTGTCGGACTTTGACAAAACCCTAACTTTTTTACCAACCTATTTTTATAAGAATATGGAAATTACCCAAAAAAAAAAACTACTTTGAACCATTAAACCCACATTGATCCCTTAATTACCAACATTAAAATATCAAACTAATCACGAAGTCGTCAAAGAGGAAATCATATTAGTCGAAGTTGTTGTAATAATAAATTCAATTACAAACCATTTAAGTCTAAAATCATCCGATGATTTAATTTGACATAACAAAAGTCAAACACTAAATAAAATCAAATTGCCAGCTCGTGAAATCATATATCAAATTTTCATAATCTCGCAAGATTTATTTAAGAGTTTGACATTTTACGTCTCTTAATACTATTTTTTAAAAGAACACTAAATCTGACTTTCTGTTAAATATATTTAACAAACCTTATTTGACTTTTTTTTAAAAAATTTTTTCCTTTTAAGTTTTAATCTCGTCATCTTCTCACAACAAACAAAATTTGTAATCAAGTTACGTCAGGGTTTATGTCACGTAATTTACAATATTAAATAATCTTCGAGCCAAGTTCATGAATCAATGATAAGATTTACAATATTAGTTATTTTAACGTGTGTATTCACATGTTATATGTGAATATCTAAATATAGTAAGTATAATATTTAAATGTGATTAAGTTATAAAAAATTGATTCACAAAATAAATAAAATAAATATATTAATTAATTTTTAATCGTAATTATACACTTACTTTAGTGACCTAATGCATATGTCATATACTCCAGAGTAATATTAATGAATACTAGTGTAATACCCGTGCCATGCACGAATATATTTAATAAAATTTTAATTTAAAAATAGATATATATATATATATATATATATATTTAATACTTTTAGAATATTATTTACAAACAAAATTAATATAAAAATGTATGGAACCATTAATGGTTTATAATTATATACTATTATTTATAAAATAAAGATATTTGACGTATAAAAAAGATAAAGTGAGTTGGAACATAATATTATAAGAGAAAATAAAAGATAATAAAAACAAAAAGGGATATTTTAAATAAAAGATAGTTTACATGTTCTTAATAAAAAAAGGTATTAAATGAAACTGAACGTTAAAACGACCCGTGATGAAATGCACTATAAAAGGACACCTAAGCTTAAGGGTTATATATATATATATAGATCGTTAGTTTATATAATTTTTTAATTAAATTTTTTTTATAAATGAGAGTGTGTTTTGAAATTACATGTGACAAAAAGAACGAAAAAATAACACGTGACATTAAAGGCTTCTACTTTAGTATTAGTATATAGATATATATTTTAACATTAATAGTGCAATATTATTTACGTATATATTAAACAATAAAATTGTACATCTAGATTCTAGATGAACAATTTTTTTCTTAATGTCCATATGCAAAACAATAACCACTTAATTTTAATATAAATAGTTTAATTATAATGTCTAAATTTTATTATATTAGTTAAAAACGGCAAAAGATCGGATAGTGGATTAATATTAGTATATAGATATTGTAAGTTTGGTAAGTATATATTATTATGTACCATGTGAGATATTTATTTTAATATATAAGTTGTAAACTATAAATCTATATCTAAAAAAATCAAAATTATATAAAAATAAGATGTGTCATCGAATTGATAAGAAAGTGATACGTATGACGAAGTGTTTTGGCTTTAATAGTTGTATATAAATATAGTTTAAATAAATTGAAAAGTAATTATTTATCAGTTTTGATAAAATATTGAATAAAATTTTAAATATATTTATTCATTAAAATTTGGAGTCATAATTGTGTTTAATAAATATGAATATTTTTGAGTTACTAAATAGTTAAACGGTCTATAAATTATTATTAAATTATTACACTAAAGTAATTGTTTAAGAAGGCTTGTAAAACAAACAATATCTCATGGAATTTTTTATTTATTTAAATCTTTATTCCTGGATGGTCAAAAATATTTATTTTAAACTAATCCTAATATTAAGAAAATTGTTTTGGTGGGGACACAGAAGTATTTATTTGTAAACTAATCCTAATATTACTTGCAAAATTTTTGGATATCATGCCCTACAGGAAAATAATTTTGTCCAAATCGTTATTTGTAAACAAATATCAGCAAATATCGTTGGACATAGATTTTTTTAAATTAAAAATATAAAACTTTTCGATCCAATCCTTCAGTTTTTTAATTTAACTAATTTAAATAATTTATCAAAATAGGTAGGATGTCAACTATATATGCATTATTATTTCCGAAAAAATCAAAATTACGAAAAAATGACATGTGGAAACGAAGAGCTTAGGAAGTGACACATAAGTGATTTGGCTTTAATATAGTATATAGATTTTACCATTTTCAACTTACTACGTAATCTTTTTAAGTATTAAATAGATAAAAAAAAGGATTGCTCTTGGGGCGGATAAACGCCTCACGTAGGCGGAGTTCACGAGTACGCCAACATGAAACGGTGTCAGATTGCGAGTCCGCCCCAAAATTTCTAATCGTGAAAAAGTGGACGGTCGTCCATTGTTTAGCGTTATAAATTGCAACCTAAATGTTAGGATAAAACTGGCAAGTTGCAAGTAGGATGTTTTCCCACCTTCAAGAACAATTGCCAATGTAAGCAAAGACCATGGATTGCGGGAGAATTTGTAAAGGAAAACCGAGGAAGATGAACATAATAGCAACAATAATAATGATTTTTCAGAGTGTGATTAATGAAGAACAAGATGATGATTGCTTAGATGATTGAGAAGCCATAGCAGATGCTTTAATGTCAGAGAGCAGTAGTGTAGAGAAACACCTAGAGATTGAGATTGATTGTTCTAATGATTCAGATGAATCGGACAAGAAAGCCATCACAAACGCTCTTAAGAATCTTAAGGGGTGATACGTTGGCCGAACACGAACAATAATAACACATGGAGCCCGGACGACACTTCTCACCCTAGAAGCCTACCGAATCCACCCAAGTAGCATAATAACATATACACACCCAAGCATAATAACAGTCGGCGACACAGGAAGAAAGGGGGTCTTAAAAGGAGAAGAAAATAAAGGGCCTTGGGGAGCAAACACAATCCGCGGACACCGTCTTGTTGATAATTCTGACCCGCGTCGAATAACATCACTTTAAAAATTGTTAAGTATAATAAAAAAAAATAAAAATAACAACAATTTTCACAACTCGCCATCTAGGACGTCTTATTCTAATCAAAATTTATGTAATATAATTACATACGATGAATCTTATTTACTGCACTTATTTCATCGATAAAATTTTCAAATACTAAATATTAATGGGGAAAAACTTTTAATTTGCTAGAAAGATATTATTATCTAGTACTCCCTCTATTTATAAATAATTGTCGTTTTAGCCTTATAATTTTGTTCATTAATAATTGTCATTTTAGCTATTTTGTCCTTCACTTTACACATTTACCCTTCTAATCATTAATATTTAGTTGTGATTTTCAATAAAGTAAAGTAAAATAAATGATTAGGGGTAAAATGGTATATTTCATAGTCATCTTAATAAGTGTGCAAAATGTTAAAACGACAATTATTTATAAAAGGATGTAGTATATAATAATGGTATTTTCATTAGAAATAATAATATTATACATATATAAAATTGTAAAAAAATATATTACTCTAATAATATGTAAATTGTACGTATCTTTGAACATTTAATGGTGATCATACAATAGATGTAAAGATGGAGATTAAAAAGTGAAAAGTTATAAAAATATAATTATTTAATTAACGTGATTAAAAAAAATACGGTTAAAATATGTTGTAAGAGGGGATACAATTACATGAAATAATATATTATAATAATAAAAAAAATTTAAATAATGAAACTCTATTTTCTATATTTTATCGTCCTCCCAATGATAATTAATACTCCTATTGTTTTTGAAATTTAAATTTAGTTAAAAGGAACATATAAACATTATAAACTAGTAAGATATACTTGCTCCAAACCAAAGTATAAGGTGGTTTAGCATTTAAACTTTGATTAATAATATAATGTGTTAGTTTTTTAACTTGTGAGTTAAAAAACTGCTTATTACTCCCTCCGATAAAAAATAAATGCCGTTTTAGCATTAGAAATTTGATCACAATTATCAGTCGTTTTAAGTTTTCTAGGCCAATAAATGAACAATAATTATAAGAAATGTTCTTGAAAATTGGTATAAATGATTAATTTTAGTTCTAAAATTTTTCTTATTGGTTTAAAAGAAGGTTGAATATTAAATAAATGATAAGATTTAGAAAAACTTTACAAGATCTATGTTATTTAATATTTTCTTAAAAATTGTGTGAAAGGTTAAAATGACATTTAATTATGATCAAGAGGGAGTATATTATTTTATGTCTTATATTTTTCATTAATCGAGGTAAAAGACAATGATAATTATAGGCGATAAATTTAATGAGAAAAGTAAAAAAGTGAAATAAAGAATAACTATATACAATGTTAAACATACATACATACATGCCATAAAATATTTTTTCACCCTCCATAGATTTCAACATAGGCTTTACAACAAATCATAAATACTTCATAAACTAAGCAAAATTACATATTACACAATTTTTACATTATTTGAATTAATTGAATACATACACACAAAAAAGAATACAAAATGAAAATTTAAAACCACTAACTAATTATTCATATTGCAAAATTCAATCTTTTGTGTTAGAAGTTGTAATAATGTTGCTAAAAAATTTGATGCCAAATTCCTCTAGCTTGTCCAAAACTTAGTTTGAAGAGCTTCTCTTCCATCTATAAATGAAACCCTTTTTTGCAAAGGTCAATTGCTAGTTGAATTGTCTTCATCCTTGAGATGCAACTTAATAGGAAGACCATTTTGGGGAAGTGCAAAGGGACCATATTGGATCCCATTTTGTTGACCTATTATACTCCACCTGAAAATATACGAGAAAAAACTTAGTAAATCAAATTGTTTCAAAAACTAATCAATAATAATTTATGATTATATTTTACTAATAGTAAATATAGATGAACATGCACAAGGGTTAAAGAGGTTATAATAAGGCAAATTTTTAGTGTTTTTTTAGAGAGAAAAGACAATTCTAAATAACTATTAATAATTAAGAGAACAACAATTAAAATACAAATATGAAATAGGTTGTTTTTGTTTGAATTTTTGGCTATGAAGTTTTTGATATAAGCTTTGACTTTTGAGTAAAATAATTCTTATAAAATTAATAATAAATACTTTATTTATTGAGGAAATAATTAATTACCTGTATTTAGTTGTGAGGTGATGAACAAAGACCAAAATCTCAAGCTTTGCAAGCTCATTTCCTGGGCAAGAATGGATCCCATTGCCAAATGGCAAGAAAGTATTGGGCTTTGGTGCCACCTATTTCAAACAATAATTACCAAATCTATTAAATAAATAAAATAGACAGAATGGGCTTCCTTGCTCTATGAGCTGTGCAAAGTCTTTGCCCAATAAATGTGAACTTATTTATTATAATACAATAATTATAAAAATATATAATATCTGTATATATACCTCAAATCTAGATGGGTCAAACTCTTCTGGGTCAGGAAAATTGAAGGGATTATGGTGAATGTTTCTGAACAATGGTAAGACTTTCCACCCTTTTGGTATCATGTAGCCTGTAATGTCAAAAATAATCCAATGTTAAAACTAGGGTTTTCTCAAAGAAGCTAGTTAGGGTTTCGTAACCCGAAGATCAAAAACCGAATTGTGGGTTTCAAAGTCATAATTTCGGTATATATATACAACATATTAGGGTTAGTTTGATATCATATCAAGTATGCATACATATCGAACTATCTCATTTTGATACTCATACCTGCTCATATCACATACGTGATCTGATATAAATACCAAACATACCCTTAACACGTAAAAATGACGGAAAGTATGAAGAATCTTACCATTAAGTTCAACATCTTCAACAGCTTCTCTGAAGGTAAAGGAGAGAATGGAAGCAACTCTCATAGTCTCTTGAATAACTCTTGAAGTGAAAGGCATCTTCTTGGTATCTCCCCAACTCAAAACCCTACTTTCTCCTCTTTCATCTTTCTCCTTAATTATTGCCTCTTGTTCATCCTGTAAAAGGGTTAACTTGTATTATAGTTTGTATTACAAAGTTTAAGACTTTATAGTAAACTTTGACATTAAATTCAAAAATAAAAAGAAATCTTTTTTAAAAAAAAGATCAAATCTTGAATAATTACTAACCGTGACAGCTTGAAGAACGGAGGGATGATCGGCCAAGAACTTAACAACCCACGTCAGCACGCTGGCCGTGGTGTCACGGGCGGCGAATATAACTCCGATGACGTTATCAGCAATCTGCTCATCGGAGAGTCCTCCTTCATCCGCCATGAATGAATCCAGCAAGTCACTTGTATTACTGCAGGTGTCTGAGTCATCAGTTTGATTGATGACGTGTCTCCTAGAGGATATGATTCGGGCCACGATTCGGGCCAGTCGGGCTCGGGCTTTCATGGCTTTGTGGAAGAGGGTACCCGGAAGATTGATCGGCATTGAATTGTAACCTCTTTCGAGAACGTAATAACATTGCTTTAGATCCTCTTTGTATCTTGTCATCTCTTCGTTGCCTAGGATTGATAGCAATGCCACATCGAATGTGTACTGATTCACCATCAATAGTAAAATTAATATAAGGATTAAAGATTGTATTTTTATAATGACGTGGCATATATATCCTATTGACCTAAAAAAACATTTACGTCCATCTAGCTATTTTGTTCATAGCCTTTAAAATACCTAACTTGGTTAGGCATTTAAATTCATTTTAAATATAATAATATCAATATTTATCGAATGGTTGATTTATTGATTTATCATAAAACTAATTGATAATAGACTTACGGATTTGAGTTCGTGGAAAGTGTTGATGGAAGGGTGTTGACGGTGGTGGAGGGAGAGGAGGGAAGCGGAGGCAACGGAGTCGATGGAGGAGACGAAGCCGCGGAGGGAGTCATGGGAGAAGGCGCGGAGGAGGAGTTTACGGAGTCTAACATGGTAGTCGCCTTGGTGGAAAAAGATAGCGTGTTTACCAAGCATCCTTTCCTTACTCGCCGGAAATGTCGGTTTGAAAAGGTGGGCCCTTTTCACCATCACCTCCCTCGCCGCCTCCGGACTCGCCACCATCACACACGGGTACCCGAGTATGTGGCTCTTGAATATCCCTCCGTACCTACATATATCCAACAAACTCGAGTCATATAAACACCTAATTCATCATACTTGTATACTAGACTCGTTATCGTTATCTTACTTTGCTTGTTTCGAGGCAAAGAAAAGGTTAGGATCTTGAGAGTAAAGCTGAAACGTCTCTCCGATGTACGGCCATCCTAGGGTTCCGGGAGGGAGGGGGAGGCGTTTCTCATGCCGGTGACCGGTGGAGGAGCGGCAACGGAAAGAGAAAACGAAAAGCAGGCCAGCTAGCAAGAGGAGAAGTACAGTAATGGTGAGATACATCGTCGTTGCCGGAATCACGATCAGCTAGCTAGCCTGCATATATATATAATATATATATTGGAGATGGTGATGAGATATTATGAAGGAAGGAGAATCATATGTGAAGAGTATATATAGGCGAAGAGTATACGAATTCAAAACCAAGTTGAAAATGAACGCCCACCCGCCAGCTAATGGGGGATGGGCGGGTGTACGGGCGGGCAAGAGGGATGTAGAGCCTCCACGTGTCAATCTTAGAGAGGAAGAGAAACGCAATCAAGATTTCCTCATCGGTATATAAATTTATATATATGCTCTGTAAATTATGACCGATGCCTAAATGTTGGACACATAATCACTTTAGAAATTCAAAACTTTGATTTTCAAACCATTATTTATTTATTAATATGTATTTATTTGAAAATTTTCACCTCATTTCGATAGTTTGATTGAAAATTGTTGAAAATCTAATACTTGAAAATTGGAATGGATTGCCATGAGAATAAATGTGGTCATATTTCTATAACTATATTCATAAATAATTTAAATTAAATAAAGAGAGTTTCAATTGAAAGACGGGAGAAAATACTATTTATGAGTTTTAGCAAATTAAAAAGATAAATAAAACGATAGAAATAAAAAAAGGGTAATTTTGGAACTAAACCTTTTTGAGAAATTAGAGTAGTAACTAGCCTTTTTAATATTTCAATTAAGTAAATATACCTCAACCTTTTGTATTTATTCTCAAACTCTACACACTCTTCTCTCAAAGGGTACATTTACTAAACCCAAAACTAGAAAAAACTTAGTAAACCAAATTATTTCAAAAGAAAATTGAGTATTTAAACTAAAAACAATATAAATCAGGAAGGAAACTCCATCGATCCCTATAATCTGACATTAGATGGTTGAAGAAAATGAATTTTACACAAAACTACATTAAAAGGAACCCGAAAGCAAAAGTCTTCAGGGAAAAGTAGAATGATCCAGCCATAGGAGACAACGAGCAAAAACGTTTATCTTCGAAAGAAGTACACAGATAGAAAGTCTGGGGAACAACTGTTGACACCTCTGATTTGAACTGCAATAGAGTCATCAAGAGTCGATCACAAATCCACGCCCTCTTCTTAACAAACCACTCGAATTACCATCAAAACGCAAGATCAAACCTCGAAAGACGAAACTGCTGAAAAACGGGGATCATGATATATAAAGGTGTATAACTTGATGTTTTATAGATTAACTATTTGTGAAAAGAAAATATTTCAAAGAAGGTTGAATAGCAAGTTGAAACAAAATTTTAATTTGTTTAAAAGTAGATACAAATCATGGTGAAACAAAACTTAAACAAACGAGCAAAGATATTGTATCCCGTATATTTTCTAAATGGACGTTTTTATGATTGTTACTTGCTCATTCTATTCGGTACTTCTCCACTCGAACTTCTGCCTTTTCTTTTTACCTTCCTACCGTTCTATTCGAATTCTCAACTATTCGGTACTTCTCCTCTCGAACTTCTGCCTTTTCTTTTTACCTTCCTACCGTTCTATTCGAATTCTCAACATGACGTGTCGTCTAGTATATCGAATATCTTCTAAACAAAAAGATATTTTGGGTAGGGTGACGAGGCATTAGCCGCCATTATGGGCTGCAACAACGATGATCCTCTAATGTACCACTACCCTATATATTTTACAACAACTTAGACTAAGAATCGAGACATACCCATATATATATATATAATATATATATAGTAACAATCGTGTACTACATTTGTTGGTTGTAATTTTCGATCTTTGTGGGATGGAAAGGGCAACACGTTTTATTACCATTGGATCATTCTTAAAACTTTTTTTTTTTAATTTGACATTTTATTTTAGTCACCAGCTGTGTTATTTATTTTTATAAAATATCTTAATTTGACTTTCACCAAATTCTGAATTTTTTTTAATTTATAATAGAAATTAACAGTAATTTACAACTGGATTTGCAAAAAAATAATTTCTTTTGGATATAATGGAATTTTATATTCCTAGTTTTTTGGTCAAAATGGATATTTAATTTTTATATGCTACATTTGTCAACCTATATATAAACGTTCGTCACTCGTGCATGATTGTTTACTTATTTTGATTAGTATATATCATGATTTTTTTAAAAAATATTTAAAAGACAACACACAATCTAGGAGACTAAGACCATGTAATACATTAACCTAAATTTCATATTTATGTCAAAATCACGTCTTTTGTTTGTTGTAAAAAGATGATCATTTGTAAAAAAGAAAAAAAACATAAAAGCATAATTTCTTCCATTTTTTTTTATGAATTAAATCTAATTTTATACTTTTCAAAAAGTTTAAAATATACAAAATGTGTCATTTTTTTAAAAGAAGAAAAATTGGAGAGTTTTGGAAAAAATGTCCTATAAATATGGGTTGAATTCTATTATTTAAATTTCCTTACTTTTTTCCTTTATTTAATCTAAATAGACATTAAGACATGTGTTATGACTATATGAAACTCACAAATTCATGTATACTTAGACTTGGCTTCCTTTAAAAAAAAAAAAAAAAAGAGACCTTGCTAGTAACAACGAAAGTATCAAATACATGAACTAGGGACCCGTCCTAGATAACATATAGGAATTGGATGATATTTAAATATTTGAACTTTTTTGGATTATATTTAATAATTTTTTTGTTTTTCAACTGAGTTTTAGACCTTTTTTTTTATTAAACTCTTCTATCAATCATAAATTAACTGTTATATATTAATATTATTTAAAAAAAAAACATTATTCATTTAAAAAATTATATATACCTTTAAAATAATTAATAATAATAAATATATATATATATATTTTTAAAAATATTAATTTATAAATGATAGAAGGGTATAACCTGATAAATCTAAAATTCAGGGACCATTCAAAAACTGAGAAACTCTTGGACATAATTAAAAAAATTAAAAAATATAGTTATCATACCTTTAATCTTTGTTAAAAAATGCTTGTTATTTTCCAATATTTGTATGTGTATTTTCTAGAAAGCAAGAAAAATATATAAATAAAAGTATATATATATATATAAAAGTCTCGTGTGTAACATTGATAAATTCAAATAAGATAAATGATGGGGAATTACACACTATAAATGAATGATTTCTAAAATATTTGTATGTTTATTCGAAATAAAGAATAAGAAAAAGTTATTTTCAAATATTTGTATGTTTATTTGCAACAAAGAATAAAAATAAGTTATTTATGATGTTGGTGTTTGGTATAATGTTGGAATAAGGTAAACTACTATAATGAATGATTTCTAAAAGATATTATTTAATTTTATATGAGTTACGTATAAGTTAAACCTAAATATAAACCAATCTATATATATATGACATGCATTAGTTTTTGGTGATAGAATATTGACCGAAAATCCCTGATTATAATTAGTTGCTTCATTTTGTATTTTTTGAAAAAAAATCGGTTTTCTATAAATTAAATAAAACATACTTTAATCAATTGAAGGGTGAATATTTTATCAAAAAATTAATTATTTTCTATAAATTAAATGATAGAATATAATAAATGTATTATAAAAATATATAAATGTGATTTCATTTTAAAAAGGGTCTTATCCTTCATTATAGTAATAATTAGTTATTCCATAAAATTAATTTTAAAAATTTAAGACCGAATTAAACACAAGATACAAGTACAACTCCTTCATTATCAATTCTTGATTCGATAAAAATATATCAAACAAGTTACGATTATAAAACCAGTTGACAATATAATTAGCGGTCCATCCACCTTGTTATACAACAAACATGCTTATATCTTTATTGCTAATGACATGAATATGTGATACCGAATCTATCTTGATAGAGTATATTACATTCTGAATTCAATGAACTGAAACATTTGGTGAGGCTGGACCATTTCATCCTCTGGCTAAGCCAGGCACACGCGTTCTATATACATAGGCTATACTAGTCAACTCATTACACTTGACATTTTGCCTACGAGTTTTTTTGTCTTTAGAGAAGAAACATGCATGTCATTACCTAGATTGTGCCATCATTACAACTTATATTATGTTATACAAGATTTGACAAGCTAACATAATTGAACTTAACATTGCATGTAAAGGTTTAGAGATGTAACGACATGACATAATCGGTTAAAGCCCAACGGATTGAAAATCATATACTAACGTCACACTTGTAGGGACGACAATTTCACCTGCATTCAATGAATATCCTAATCAAGATTTACAACACCACAAACCGACCCAATACACCTGAAATATTAATTTTGAACTCCATGTGGAAAAATAAATTGTAATTTTATTAAAACTAGCAATATTCATAACTATCACCCACAGATGAACCACCCAAAATATATGAATATATCCGATAAGTAGGGTTGTGCATACAATCCGGACCGGTGGACCGTAAATTGAACAAACCTTGGACCGTAGACCGGACCAGTTTGTACCTAAATTGTACAATTTTGAATATTTCGGACCGGATCGGACAAGACCGGACCAGTTTGTACCTAAATGGTGCATTTTTTGTGAGGTTTTCCGGTCCAAAACCGGACCGGAATGGACCGGACCGGAAATCCGTAGTTTACGGTCCAACTCGGGTTACGGTTTTATACAGTCCAAAAACCGGACCTGACAGTAACCCGGATTTTCAAAAAACCCTGGACCGTAGACCGAACCGTAACCGGACTGGTCTATGGACCGGACCGTTAATCCCGGTCCGGTCCAATTTTGCACAGCCCGTGATCATCCCTACACTACACATGCTTGCTGGATTCAAGTTTGATTCAGTTCAGCAATAAAGGTAAAGTCTCATCCTAAAGCCTGTTAGTAATAGGAATAACACTTTGATTATTATCGATGTGAGATACACATCAACAACCTCGACAATAGAGATGTGTAGTCTATTGCTAGTAAACATCACTGCATCAACAAATAGTTCTTATAGTCCAAATCAACAAATCTCACACCATATGATTTATTTTCGGTACTCAAACTTGTAATGAATACATCCTTAAATAATGACATGATAATAATCACTATATGACACATCGCACACAGTTGCAAAAAGATGTGGGATAACAGAAAAATGAGAAGCAAAATAATTAAATCAAATAAAAATAACCCAAAAAGCAAAAATCACACCAGCGACAAAAATGGTGCACAATTTTGGGGCAGAGAGAAGACCAGATCCCTGCACAGATTGGTAGAAAGATTGTCAAGGTCAAGTGAAGGTGAAGAAAGGTCAAGTATAAGCCTTAAAGAAAATGGCACAGGACAAATCAATACCTGGTCTGGCAGACAAGACGCTCTCGGATTTGCGCAATCTCCTATGAAAAATTGTACAAAAACATCGGTTGTATGAACACAAAAACTGAAGTGAAATCAGCTCTTTTGAGCAAATGCAGCGAGTGCATTGGCGTGTGCTGGTGGGAGGGCGCTCAAGACGGGCTGCATATGTTGTCCATAGGTGGAGAACAGATGTGAGAAAGCCTGGCCTATAAGAGACTTTACTTCCGAGGTTTCAACTGGAGACAGCAAAACTTCTGCAAACACTTTCACCAAGTCTGGGACCAAAGACAATATCTGTGCATTATTCCGTAACAGAAGTTTAGTATGTATCAGAAGTATAAGCAGAACTTCCACAATAGAGAAATATATGAATAAGTTCTTGTAGTTCTATGCTCTACTGATATGCCTCTCAATGTAAGTGATGTTTGGATGCTTTACTATATAATGTCTTATTGGCAAAAGCTTCTTCCACCGTAATGCACATACTACATGTACTGTAGTTTTACAGCATTTTTACATCAAGACTGTACAGTCCAATTTTAAAGCATGATACTGCATTTTTGGTTTATAATGCATGCCATCCAAAGAGACGGACCATAAACCGACAGCACTTTTGACAATGCAAAAGGCATCATGTACATATTCTGCAATTAAAAGGTAAATTGCCAGAGAGAAGCTGTGTGCAAAAGATACCTGAGGGTTGGAAGATAAAATGAGGCTACAAATGCAGCTGTAAACAGCCATGGATTCAGCGTGATCTTCTTTCAAAGGAAGAACCCTGACAAAAACAGGTAGAACCTGAACAGGGAAGAGGAAATGTCAAAACCAGAACACTCTGTTCACCCAGAGATATATTAACAAATGAATTAGAGGGGACAAGAAACCCACTTGATTTAATGGGATAGACTCGGGATGGACCATGATCATCCTTGCCACAGCACCAGCAGCATTATCTCTTACAGCATCGTCAGGTTCAGACTCGCCAAATAATGGATATAATCCCCTCAGCACATCACCATAATATCTGCAATAGATGTGATCCCAATGATTGGTTCACCGAAAGCATACATTCAGTACAATTTCAAGTCATTTGGTATATGCACTGCAAATCAGGAACCTTAAAAAAATATTGAAGGATTACTTTAATGCAGCATCTCCACCATTTTTACAGAATTCTCCAGCACAGAAAGCAGCATTTCGCCTGTTTGTTGCATCTGATGATACAAGTTCTTTCACTACCAAGGGCATCACCATCTAACACATAAAAGTTTATGTTTGAGAATAAAAAACTGAGCAACACAAATAGTGAACAGTTAAAATGTCTAAGAAAGAACATTACATCAACGTAGCCTGCAATTGGTGCACCCATATACTGAGCAACTTCTGCAAGGCATGCAACTACCATGGTGCGGTCTTGTGGTGGTCGTGGAACTTTCTGTAGAAGGAAATAACCATTTCATTTTGGAGTATAGAAACTTATGGTTCAGAAAGTCTAGAAAGTTAGATAGAAACAGCACCGCAAATTTCATTAAAGGTCCAAAAAGCTTTGCCAAAATGGGTGCAAAATTGGGACCCATGGCCTTTGCAAAAGCAGGAAGGAGATCAGAAACTGCATCCATCAGGACTTCATCATGTTCCGAATATTCATCATCAGCTTCCCCGTCTGATTCTACTTGTTGACAGGCAGATTCCTCACGAAGCAACATCAGTGTTGTCTCAACAAGCCGTGGCATATCTATATATAAAAAGATATACCAATTCATTAGTGAACCTGATATCAAATAGCTAATTAATCAGATAAATTGAACGAAATTGGGCTTTACAGGACTCGATTGCCATGTATCCAAAATCCCTGATAATGTCTGACACACTGGTGCAAGCTTGTGCAACAACTTCCTTGTCGTCATCCTCAGCCATTGTCTTGATATAAATGTTCATTACAGTATCTGAAGATCAATGGCAAAGATAAGGTGAGTATATTCTGCAGATGGTATGATAAATAGAAGAAGACAACAATGTAAAATTGAATATAATCTAACCAAGAACCCTGTTTGCCATTTCTGAACGATCCTGCAGGAAGATCAAAGAACATATTAACTTCTGTAGCAGGAAAAAAAGTCATTTCTGATCAAACTACATAGTTTCAATCAAGCTAATATGTGCTTCACTTAAACTATAACAAACTACTGGACACTTTATGCATGACAAATTCAAATGATATATATGTCCGGAGTTCCACTTACAGCATGGCCTTGACAGACTGCCTCGGTTGCTGTCAAAATATCTGCATGAAAAGCAAGTAAACTATTGATAAGAATGATAAACGAACATCTTAGCAAGTATCATTTGCAAACGTCAATGGCAGATACAAAGGTACTAAGGACCAATAGCAGTTACAGAGAGCAGAAGGATTAAAAAAAAACGTGATGCAAAATGCTCTAACTCCTGGCCTAACTGTTATCATTTACTTTAGCAAACTGTTGGAAGGAACAGTGCACACATTACTGATGTTATGCCGACTTGATTCAATTTTAAATAGATCTTTTCAAAAGAAATCCTAGTTGAATACATTTGTTCAATGACACCAACATAAAAAGCATATTGCTATATTACATGCATATTGAAAAGCTTAGAAAAGAAACTCCACAACCAAAGAATTTTATTTTCCGAAGAGAGTTAAATTTTCAGAACCCAAGTGTCTTGTTTTTTATAAGAAACTTGCACTATCTAAATTCATTTTCTTCCTCTAAAAATCCTCAGAATTTTGAACAGCAAGAAGAACGTAGTCCTCGAGGAAATGAAATTGCAGCCTATGATGACTAATAATTGTAAAAGTTCCTATTGAATTATCAATCCAACAAACATTTGTAGAATAGTTAGACAGTTTGGAAAAGAAAGCAGTCTAGACACTGGCCAAACAAACAATTTATACTGCTAGCAAACTACAAACGTGTCAAGCATTGTTTAATGGACGTAGTAGAAAATAATAAAGGGTCGCTCTATATACACAACAGGCAAACAAGTTGAAGTTACTTACGTTTTAGAGAAGTAATAGTCTGAAGCCTAACATCTTCATGAAAGTATCCTGAATGTCGTACTAAAATTTTCAGAGTTTCTTCCAGATAGCTAGTAGAAAGAGTCAAAGAGCTCAAACTTTGAAAAAAGCTTATCAGATATAAAGAATCAGATGCAAAAGAGACAACACCAATAATTAACCACAGCGAATAATGCTCCCACACCAGTAATTAAGTCGTTGGCAGATTACAGTCATAACATAGATTAGAAGAAACAAAATAAAAAAGGATACGGTGCATAAGAAGACTTTGTGTGCAAGGCAAATAAGCCAAGAGCCTGGGTTGCAGCTGCCTTTTCATCTAGTACCCCTGTTCTTATGCTGATATTACGGACTCTTGGCTCATCATGAGCTTCATCGTCTGAGGAAACGTCACCAAAACCATTCATATTTTCTTCACCGTCTGACTCGTCAATATTAACAGCAGATCCATCATCAAGGTTGCAAGAGTTAAATGTCAAAGGTACAACGTGTGGGAGGTACTATAGTTCATCAATAAGAGAAAAAAATGTCATTGGTTACTCAAAGTGCACCCATCCTTGACACTGTACAGGAGTCAAAAGGAAGGGCAGCTTGACAAAATAAGATATCATAGTCTATCTAATACCTGTGTGAAACCATCATCCAATATTTCAGCCACATTGCTGAAAAATCCATGGGTATACTCCCGAAGTTCACTATATTCCAATGCAAAACCCTGAAAACTCATAAGCAAACAATTATCAGTTCAAAGATTTGTAAAGTTTACCAACGGAAAATCAAAGCCCCCAATCTCAACTTACAGCAATAGCTGCTTCGATATAAGGTGGTAAAACTGGTTCCATCATTGCTCTTCCAACAGACATTGCAACAATTCCAACTAATTCAGTAGCCCTAGCCCGCAATCTTAGGTCCTCATCACTTGTACAAATCATAAAGTTTTTCATCAGCTCAAGTACCCTTTCAGCATATGGCAGGAAAGCTTGTTCAGAAGCTGCTGCAACTGAGCCAATTGCAGACTAGAGGAAACCAAGGTAGATGAAATTAGCAAATCATAAGGAACTAGGATAAAACTTGAACAAAGAATAAAAAAAACGAATAAAAGCTTCAGTTTACCATGCAAGTTTCCTGCAATTTCTTAGTGCTACTTTGTAGTGCAGCCAGCAGCTTGGCCATTAAAGGATCTAGGAAAGGAAGGATCTCTTCCCCCATATTCTCACAAAATGCAGCCAGAGCATAGTAAGACTTTTCCTGAAAAATAATATTCCATTCATTGTCAGTATTTGAAAGTAACACATTTCATAATTAATCACTTCTGTCAGTTAAATTTGTATGTTTCTTCCAACTTGCCTTAACTTCATCAGAAGCATCTTCAAGAGCACTCAATATGCATGGAAGAACACTCTCATAATGGGACACTATCTCAGGTTGCAAGTACTCAGCAAATTGGCCCAAAGCAAAGGATGCAGCTCCTCTTACTACCTGTTCAGGATCTCTTAAAGACCCCAAAACAATTTGAAGAATGGGCTGCAGATTCTCCTTTATCGAATTAAAGCAACCCTCTGAAATAACACCTAAAGCTGTAACTGCAGCTTCTCTATGCTTCAGATTAACATTCTGACTGCTTATAGAAGCAAACTGAAGCACTGGAGCAAAGACTTGCTTTGGTAGGTTCAATGCCATCGTGTCTATAACTTCTGCGGCAGCTCGATCTGGTGCAAGGTCATCATCATCATCTCTATCACTTGATTCCGCGAGCAAAGGGCACATAATGTGGAGGACAGGATCAACCAGTTTGTGCTTTTTTAGGGACTTAGGCTTGTACTTTGCCAGCCATGAAATTATTTGAATAGCCTGATCATTGAATGGTCAATTAGCTTTTAGCTACCTAATTTTTTTTAAAAATCAGAAATAGACGCTCAAACAACTGACAGAAATAGTTTCATGACAAGAATTTGAGCCAGCAGTACGCCTTAAAAATATGAGGTCATCATGTTACCTGGTGACGAGTGCTGGATTCCAGATTCTGGTTAGAGCAAACTTCAAGAGAGAACTGCACTATAGCTTTCACTGAATCACCAAGAAGAGGTGCAGGCGACTCAATGAGCTCATCAAATATTTCAAAAGCAATGATGGCAACATCTTCTTCGCCAGAGGCAAGACACTGTCTTGATACATTCAAAATGCTTGGTATGAAGTCACGGAATTGGATCTGCATAACAAACAAACAACAATACAAACATTTGTTGGCGTCTTTTGCGCAAAATTTTAGAACACAAGAGTATTTCTGAAATATAAACTCTTAAGATATCATCAAATCTCATCCTACAAATTTTTTACATGACATCAATTCGAGTCCTTACCACATTTTAGACTGCAAAATTAGCCAGAGACAAGTTTTTGCGAGATCCAACAAACTAAGCACCACTATATCAAGCATCCACGTGTGTGTTCTAATTAGAGTGTTATGAGAAATCACCATGTAATAAATTAATACATTAAGTCAATCATATATGAAAAATATATGGTCTTCGGTTGAAAAACAATTGGTTCTTCACATAAAGTCTAAACATAGAAGTTAATAAACTCAACTTTCGGCAGAAGACTAACAAACTCTGAACTACTTACTATGACAAAAAAAAGGAAAGTAAAAATCTCAATTCTTCTACCATGAAAATGGAAATCCCTCCGATTGTTTCTTCTGAGTCTCTCAGGTGAGATCACTGATATTTTGTAGTTTACCTTTGAATAACATTGATAAAAAAAAAAAGAAGAAGAAGAAGAAGAAGGTAATAATGATATATTATGATATATTTATTAAATATTACATCAGATTGGAATTAATGCCCCACCCTTCTCTCTGTTACATATCTGGTAGAATTTTAATTTATACATTGGGCAATCGTTTTATAGGATATTTCCTGTAATTTCCTAATTAAATAATGAATATATCTATATCTTTACTAAAATAACATCAGCAATCATTTATTCAAAACTCCAAAAAGATTATCTTTGATACTTTTCTATGTGATGGGTATTTGGTTAACAATAACAGCTTATAGGGTTCAGGGAAGTATTAATAGAACTTATATGCTAATATGTTTAGGAGTACGAGAGCCGACACAAGGTTGATAGAGAACCACAATTAGACTATTTTATTTATAGGTATTTATAACATTACAAAAAAAAACAAATCTGAACTAATTATCCTAACTTATCTGAAGTGGCTAACCAATATATTTTAATACCAATATTTATCCTAATATATGTTGTCTGTAGAAATTGATTGATTCACATTATGCAATTAAGTAATATTATATTATAATTCACTATAATGCATTTATATAGAATACATTGTACACCATCAAGTAAAAACCTCCCGACCTTTATAAATAATACAACAGTTTCATTGAACTTTATAATTTCAATTTAGTCTGTTTTTGCAAAGCATGTAGAAGACACACTGCCACATTTGGAGCATGAATGAAATTATAACATGACTCACCACTTCAGCTCCATCAAGAGTGCACTCCAGAAATGATCCGACTGCCCTGACAAGGAGCAATAATTGGATAAGCAACCATATTAATGAAGAATATGTTTGTAGATATAACTATCAAAAAACAAGTGATTACTTCAGGGCAGCAACTCTAACACGATTGCTAGACTCGTCTTGCAAACACTTCAGCAAAAGCTTCTGCAAGTCGGGAAAATGAGGGCGAAACGTTTCCCCTATGGTTTCAGTCAAGGAGCTGAACAAGATCAAGGCCACCTATAATTCACACAAAGTTTAGGCTGCATAGTTAATATCAATCTTACAGTTACAGAAACAAGAAAGAGGCTCACAAAAGCATCCAACTCCAAACACAAACCTCAAGACAAGTCTAAGATTTCATGTAGAATCGTTGAATTGACATTGGTGTACAATTCACACAATCACACCTAATATGTTTAAACATGTGTACAGGGGTAATCAATTTCATTGCCAGCACTGGAGGTTGTATGCTAATAAAACAATAATTACTGGGAATAAATAAACAGACTATAGTTCCAGATTCCCAATAAGAATGTTTTGGGAAATCTGCCACCATGATAAAACCACTGATGATGAGCAGTCAAGAAGGAATGTTTGTTAATTACCTCTCTGTGATCTTCTTGGGGGTTTTGACTGCACTGAAAAAGAAATGGCAACAAATCGGGCCATTCCCCAGCTGGAACAGCATACTTTGCAATGATACTAACTACATTTGCACTAGCTCGTCGCACAGGAGGGCTGCAAGTTCAATATCATAAAGAGGGATCAGCAGTTCGGCATTCGAGCAAATCATGGTAAAGACAGAAGTACATTTTGGGTTTCAAAAGCTAAATTTCCTTCCTGATATAAAGAACTGTCTTTCCAACATGAACATTAATCACCTTAAGTTTTATGTGCAATGAAATACAAAATATGTTCAATTTTTTTTACTGCCTCTTTAAAACAATAACTTCTTATCACGGCTAAAAGAGGACTTCTAAGCAGTCGGCCCTCTAATCACAACAGAGAGATAAAAAGCTAGGAACATTGACAATTGCTAAGATCGAGTGGAGTAAAAAAAAACATTTTGACCGACTCTGCTCCATTAGACCTTTCAGTCATACAATTGAGTCAACAAACAAATAGATTATCTACTTTAATAATAAACTAACTAACCATGACCCCGACACAATAACCATGATCCAAAACAAATAAACCTAGCTGATCTTGCCCAAGTGAATGGAA
Source organism: Fagopyrum homotropicum (assembly GCA_033239125.1). Taxonomy (NCBI): domain Eukaryota; kingdom Viridiplantae; phylum Streptophyta; class Magnoliopsida; order Caryophyllales; family Polygonaceae; genus Fagopyrum; species Fagopyrum homotropicum. The sequence goes on from BSWB01000003.1 coordinate 4,498,539, forward strand.
ACAAAATTCAAGTAGCAATTTCTCTTTTCGTAATAACCAAAATCCAAAATTCAACCAATACTCAAAACAATGCGATCAAACAATGCCTGCAACATGATAAAACCACAATCAAAATAGAATTCACCAGGCTATCCCATCGATCGAGAACACTAATTGCAATAAGTACATAATAAAATAAAGACCTGTGCTCTAGAGTAATGCTTTCAATGAGCGACTGCTTAACAAGCTGCCGGAGCTGAGGCGAGAGCTTCGGCCAGTGACCAGTGATCTTCTTACGGAGCAAGACGGCGGCAAGCTGGCGGACATTGGGGGTCTTGGCAGTTCGAAGGTGGTGAACCAACGCCGGAATAACCTGGGGATCCTTTGCGAGCCGCTTAATCTGATCTTCAGCTTGCCGGCGAGCATCGTTATCAGGCATTAAGAATTGGATGAGAAGAAGCTCCAGGGATTGCGACATCTCTGCCGAGCAAGAAGCAGCAAGACTTTGGTTTGGTTGCGCTTTCTGCACGGAAGAAGATGAGGGACTAGGGTTTTAGGCGGTGATTCTTTATATATAATCTAGTTCTATACCTTCCGGCAATTGCTTTAACGTTTAACATGCGTAGGTTAGACTACTTCCTAGTAGTTCCTAACTTCCTATTGTAAATATAAAAAATTAATTAAAATATAAAATATCTTTTCTACTTCAAATTCTTAGCTAAAGTTAATGTTGTATGATTAAATATTAAAATTATTTCATTTAATATATATATTTGATTGGATGTAAATAACCTTATATTTAGCATCGTATTTTTTAACCTACATGTAAAATTAAAAATTTTACAATAAAAATTTTATAATAAAATTTTCGCTCAGTGTTTACAGGAATGTACAGTCGTCTAACTAATTGGATAAAGAGGCTCGCGAGATTAAGAAACTTTATGGCATGGAATTTGACGATTAAGGCTACCCAACAAAAAATTATTCACTTTGTTCGGTCCAAAATCGGTCCATGATCGAGTGGACCGAAAATTTTATGATATTTACAAAATTATAGGTCCGAATCTGACCGGAACAGTTTGTTTTCGTTTTTTAAAAAAATAGATCCCGACCGGACTGATTGTGGACGAATTGGTTGGACCAAAGACCGGACATGTTGTTTCGGTCCGGTCCGGTCCAAAAACCGAATTGAACCGGACAAATGAACAGTCTTATATCTGTTTGAGTCTTGGAGATGTCTTATGGCTCCAGAATCTGCATTCATGTCATACATGATTGCATTAAATAACAAGCTTGATGAGGTTCTGCTTTTGTTGCGGTTGCTTCTTCAGGTCTTACCTCTCCTGCAGCCCCTGCTAATGTTGTACTCTTTCTTTGGGAAAAGCATGGATAACCCATGGTTAGAGAATTTATTATATGCACTTGGACCGGACCGGACCGAAAAATCCTCGTAAAATCCATTGGTTAGAGATAAGTTTAAGAAGAGGATGAAGCTTCAAACATCCTCGTAAAATCCATTGAGAAAAACAGTAAAAAGAACGAGAAAAATATACACCAGCAAAAATTTTGAGTTAGATGTTATATTCCATGCACTGTAAATTTCCAAACAGAAACACAACCATCATATAATCTAACCCTATAGCACATAAATGCTCAGCAATGAAGATTGCTCTTCACAAGAAATCATTTCCCATGTAATCCTCATCTTCACTACTGTAAGAATCTAACAAATCATCTTCACTGTCATCATCGTCTTCTCCGTCGGTCATAATCTCTATCATACCACCACCTCCGTTCAAGCCGGCTTCGTTCACGAAGAAATCCACGTCTTCATCGTCAATATCATCATCGCCGCTACCACCATCGTCATCGTCATCACTCATGTCACCATCGTTGTCACTGTCTCCATCACCTTCTAGGATAGGGCCCAGTATCTGGTCTTCGTCTACATCATCATCGTCATCTTCGTCGTCTTCCTCCTCGCTCTCCTCGGCATCATCAGGATCAGAGTCATCATCTGTGGGCCTCCTTCGACCTATCTCATAGATCCTGGCTGATGAATACATTTCAGCAGGATCATCGAGAGTGACGAGTCCAACGATTGAATCTGTGGGTTCTGTTGCAAAGTCGAGCACACAGCGATCGACTGAGGTTGTGGCTATGTCCGTGTAGTTTATGGCGTCTAGAGTACGGAAAGCAGCAAAGAGTGGATGCTTGGCACGACGTGTGTGAACAGCTGACATGGCATCGTCGAGGTTTCTCCTCAATATTGCATAGATGACATCTCCTTGACAGTTGAATGTGATTGCAGTTTGGTCCAGAGAAGGCACGCTTCGAAGAAGCCTGAATTTCCGGAGATCCCACACTTCAGAATTTATAATCACCTGTTCATTCAAAGTCAGCTTGAAAGTCTTGTATTACAATGCGCAACTATGATTTGAAGGATTGTAAATACCAATGGCTTACCTCGTTTCCAGCAGGGTGGAAGCCGCCGCCACCATAATCGGTAAATTGGTCAAATCGGTAAACGGGTTTATCATCCCTACGGTCCCAGAGGACCCCGTTCCAGAGAAGCGTAGTATCCGAAGGGCTGAAGTGTACATGTGAGTAAGCTTGACCTCGACCAGAAGAAACCGAAGAGGTGTCTTTTAGCTTCCGATCCAATTGGAAAGTTCGGACATCATACAAGAGTATATCTCGATCAGATGCATCAGTAGATAGAGCTGCAAGCACGGTTCCAGAATGACCAAACCTTGCAGTCCTACAATCTTCAAACCAATGAAGGGGCCCACCTGAAATTGAGGAAGCATCCCACAGCTTCACGTCGAAGGAGCTTGAAGTAAGGACAAGTTGGGTGTCATCACCCAAGTACGAGTCCACCATAGTCACATGAGATTGATGACCAACACAGGTTTCCAATACAGTATTATTATAGGTATCAAATATTTTCACTTCTCCATTATGAAAACCTGCAGCAAGCTGTGAGTCTCTAAGGAAACTCATACTTGTCAAAAGGGAACTAGCATCATCCCGGCAACTCCTCATCGGTCTAAACCTGCTATAGACAAACTGACGGTCCCTTCTGTTCCCGTGGGTCCCACCGTACATCATTCTGTACTCCCGAGTGCTTAGCCGAGCTGTTACATTTGATGGAGTATCCAGGCTTCGTCTTGGTTCAGGACACACGTGTGGGTGTAATAAAGAAAGTGGGGGAAGGGTGGTGATCGGAGCAGGACACTGACGATGTTGATGCTTCAGGTACTGAACAACTATGGAATCTAAGGATAGACGTTCGGCCCCACCAGCTGGTATATCAGTTGAAAGCCCGGGCTGAGGAGTTTCACACTGTAGTGGTGTTTCACATGGATCTTTCAAACCAGATATAGGGGTTAAAAAACCCGCTGAGTCGAATAAATTATTTCTACGTCCACTGTTGGGAGTCTGGAAAGTAGGAGACTTTAGTCCCAAGTCCCCAGTGTTCAGCCGTTTAACAGACACAGAAGAGATCTCCTTCCCCTCTGTCAATTTCCTCTTCATTGGCAACACAATTGGAGTCTTGGTTTGGGTTTCTGCATCTACAACGGACTTTCCAGATGCCATAAGTTTTTCACTAATACTAACGGATCCAGCATGCTTCATTGAATGTGATTTCCTGAAAATTGGCGTCTGAAGATCATTGGATTGATTCTGGCTTCTTGATGCGCTGAAAACTAAAGGCTTTTTCTTCACAGAATCATCTGATACACATTTACTCTGCTGATCGTCATGCGGTCCTGCAATAGATTTGAGTCTACTGCTACAGAATCCACCAGAAATCCGACCAGCTGGCCATTGAATCTGGGAAGATGGTGGCTCTTGAGCAGAAACATGGTGGGCCAGAGATGATGGGGCCGCCATGGTTGGCAAAGGTGTCAACTGAGCCTCCTTCAGCAATGTCATTGCACTTGTGCCTAAACCACATGCTTGAAGATGTTCATGTATCAATAGTAGAAGTTCCCTGAAAACACCAAGACAAAATTACAATAAAGTGATATAGGTATTGATATTAAACAATAGGCAAACAGCTTAAAGGCGACAATCTCAATGGATATACCTTGAATGATAAGAGATAGGAGTTGCTGCAGCAATAGCAGCTCTTTCTATACGTTTCAGTGTGGGGGTTGCAGCATCAGTAGCTGCCAAGGTGCTTGCACGCCCTGAATTAGTGACGATCTATAAAAGGGAATTACGTTACAGAAAATTAGAATATGTATGCCATAAATAAGTAGAAACATTAACAAACAAACAAAAAATCAACCAATTTGAAATCAAAATGAAAAATTGGGATTATTAATTTAATTATCCTGAACATCGAAGGAGTGTGAACACTCCACCTTAAATATTTTAAGGGTGAAAAAAATGTCCTATACTGCCAAACATTGTAAACATAGTACCCTCAAACTCATTTTCAAGTGTACCAAATAAATAGTGCAGTAGTTTGCATCTATCTTAGGCCCAAGAAGAACATGTTTGTAACAATAAATCAAAAGCAGCATTTCTCACCGCAATTAGCTCAAGGGCAACTTGGGTCAGTTCTGTTTGCCATCTGCTTTGCTCAGTTCCAGATGTCTGACTGCTTAAATCTCGAATAAGCTCTGATAGTTTTTTTCCAACCTAGAGAAACCAACCAATATAAGGTTAAATTTGTAGCTGAATATTCAATTTGAACGCGAACACCAAACTCTGCTGCAAGACTTCAAGGGAAACCCTACAAATTGTTTCATGCAGTGATGATGTAGCATTTTATCCCAGAGTAAACCAATACAAAACGACAATTCTGCAGCATATTATGTAGTTCGTACTCCTGAGTTAATCTAAAAAAGGCACGAAGAAAGATAAATAAAAAGCTTAGATACACCAATGGAACCTCCAACTGCATTGGACTCAATTTCTTTACAGATTTATTAACAAAACAAATCCAGCATTTCAGGACAACTCTCAAAGGCTTATATGTATTCACCTCACTACTCACAATGCTATATTATTAAACATGAACAGGAAGTGTATTGAAAATTCCCCAGTTACGTGTTAAACACCTTGGGATACGCCGCTCTAATTGAGCAACACAAGTTTCTAGTCAAAATATTATTCTCGGTAAACTGATAGCATCTCCTCAGAAACAGGGCATTACATTATGTACAAAAAAGTGTTAGTTTTTTATGCATATGAGAAGTTAAAAAGTAAAAGTAAAAATTAAAATTAAAATTAAAAAAAAGACAGTGAACCTCTGTGGCTCCAGTACTAAGTATAAATATACTACATCCAGTTGAACTTTATCTGGCCCTGACAATAACCAAACTATTATTTAATTTACTTTAACTGTGAGTGCAAAGATCAATCCTTTACATTTTACGTGGTTTTTTCATGGTCAGCAGTCCACCAATGTATTTATTTTGCTAAAGAACATAATGAAAGATTTCAAGGAAACAGGACGTACCTGAAGTTTGGTCAATATATGTGCAATTGCTTCATCCCTTGCTAAACCAAGCAGCACACGGCAAGCAAGTGCACGGAGACAATCAAGCATAGCAGGGGGAGTAACTATGCGTGTTTGGATTAGCTGTAACAGAATCTTAATTCCACTATTAGACCGGACAGCATCTCTAGCTTGTCGGTATCCTTGTTCTAACTGGGCAGCAAGGCCAGCCAATCCCGCTCCAACACCCAAAGATATTCTCCTATCACCGACCAAACCAGATGCAACAGCTGAAACTGGCGTTTGTATAGCTTCAGCATTGCGCTCCCGTGGTTCACTTTGGCTTGGCATTGATATAGCATTCTCTGTACCAGGACCACTAGAGTTGTTGTTACCTTGAGTAAGCTGAGATGGCTTATTGCTGATGGAAGGTGGAGGGCACACAAGATTGACCAACAGATTTAACGCTTGCTGAACAATCTGAAAAATCCATGTAACAATCAACTCCACTTCATTCTGTTTCAACAAGTGCTGCAGTACTCATAGGAACATAAAATCTTACCTCAGGATCAGCATAACCAGGACCACTAGCTGCATCCAAGATGACAGCTATGCCAACACGATTGTTACTTAATGTGGCAGTTACAACCAACTTGCGACTGTAAGGAACCAACGTGACAATCTGGAGGACACCCAATGCATACTGAAGCAAGTCGTGCAAATAACGTTCAACAGGTGGAGCCTACAAAAGCAGTTATCAATAATACATCATTGGTCAGGAATCAGAATGGGCGAAAGCAAAAAAAAGAAAAGAAAGAAAATAACATGCAAGTGTATTTTATTCCTGTTGAATTTCACGAGATTTCTTCCAACCAGGGAATGGAAGATGTATAACAAACCCAGCTTGATGGGGAGTGTTGCATACTTATTATTTGCTATTCTGAACTTATTTGTTTTTAGGTTGTGTAAGTCTACTTTTAGGCATTATTATTCTACTATGCTTTTCAGATTGTGTGCTATAGCGTAGAGGTATTAGATTTTGACACCTAGGCTATGGTTACGGGGTTACCTTTGTCCTTTGGATTTCCTTCTGTATTTATACACGATTCTGTCATCGTAATTGATAGCTCAGAAGTTCTTCAAATTATCTAAAGTTATGCAATTCTCTTGCACAGAATTTCTTTACTTCATCTCTATAATTTCACTCCCTAACTCCCAAGTCCCATCTCGATTCCTTTATTAGTACTCCTTTATTTTACATTTCTATGCGACAAATGTTCTTACAGAACTAACAGATTAGGTACCTGACACAACTCCAGCATTGTCACATGTCCATTACAGGCAAGAAACTTATCGACCGCAGACCATCTAGCTCTAGCAAATGAAGGACCAAGCTTTCGATCCTTCTGTAATTGGAGAATAACTGCATCCATGGCCTCATTACTGATGTCAAGGGGCTTATAAGCAGCCTTTACACTTGGAATGTTCCGAGCAGCACTGCGACTGCTTTTATTTGGGCGAAGAGAATCCACAAGCAAAAGAAGCTGGGCTCTGAAGTACTGCCGCAAAGCAACACTTGTGTGATAGGCTATCTGCTTTTCAGATGATGTTAGTACTTCACCATTGGATCGATCATTTCTAAGTGATCCTGAACTAGAAGGTCCTACAGCCCCAGTGTTAACTCCTGATCTTACAGAAGCAGCCTCCTGTAGGTGGCCAAGTAGCTTTTGCAATCCATCCAGAGAATCAAAAGCATCAAGAATTGCTCTAAAAGCAAACACGGCTGCAAAAAATAGAGCTGCATTTTTCCGGGCATGATCTTGTGAGCATTCAAGAAGCTGGAGGCCCAACTCAACAATCTCATGGACAATATTTGAAGGGAGGGTACATACATGCTCCATAACCCCCTGAAAGAGAAATAAATTTAAAGGATTTATAGACAAAATCCAAGGGTAATATTGACAAAAGACTCAGACAGGGATCTGTGATATTACCTGAAGGGACCCAATAGTAAATAAGCAAGATGAAAGACCAAAGAAGGTATAAGGAACTTTCGGTACAGCAAGCAGCTTCTGCATGCCACCACGGTCTACAAACAATGCTGCAAACTTTTTGTGAGCAGCCAACGCACATATTAATTTAAGCACATCTGGCAAGAGGATGGCAGCCTCTATTTCATCCGTTAGTTTGGAATATCTTTGTAATAATACAAGACAGACGTCTACTCCCTTCTCTTGCATCACAGATCCAAGAACCTCAATATACTCTCCTAGAATCACAAGACATTGGATACAAAACTTCTCTCTCTGTTGTGCCAGTGACTCAGAATCTGGGATCATGACATCAACAAAATCCTCAACCGCCTCTGTATCTCCACCGGTACTAGATTTTGTTTTATCAACCTCATCAGCATTTGAGTTCCTGTGCAACAAGTCAAAATTTTAAAAAAGCAATTTCGGATCAAAACAAGGAAAATAACTAACTGAAAATACAATAAACAATAGAAACATAGAAGTGAGAAAGCTCATAGGAAATCAGTTACTCCTCCAACCTGGAAACTTCTACTGCAGACGCAGCATCTATTACTGTTGATGCCGCACTAGAAGCAGCCAAAACTGCAGAATCTTCATCATTGGTTGCTTTAAATTCCTGATAACAAGTAAGAACATGAGATGCAGAAAAGATCAATGAATCCAAAATATCAATCTAAAAGTTTTGTTGTCAGGCTAAGGGTCATTGGATAAGAAACTAAATTCCACGAAGAAGGCAGTGGATTACATCCCAGGCAGCACTCTTGACCAGCTCAGCAGCAGCATCCCTAGCAGCTTTGACAGCTTCAATAGGTGCATTGGCTGCTCGTGCTTCAGCTTCAGCAGCTCTTACAGCAGAATTTACCAGATCAGATATGTCTCGTGTGCCGACTTTACAGGACCCAATATCTGTTGCACATTCGTCAGAGACCGTCCCAATTGTTGCCTTCGTACCATCTACGATTTTTAGCAGACTCCTATCCAGAGTACTATGCGATTGTCCTAATCGGCTTCCAGGCCCAGGGGAGACCATGTGTTGTTCATTCTCTTGAATACCTTCATGAAATCTAGTTTTATCCCTAGATTTTGGCAACCCACGGGTCACCCTACGCCTCAAGGACTCATCTCTAACGCTATCATCATCTTCATTACCACTGGATCTTCCTGCACAATTTTTGACATCAGTTTTCAACTTACCATAATCTATACATTGAACCAAATCATGATGACGTTTACCCTTAGTCAAACCTTCTTCTCCATGAGCCAATCGACCTGCACTACTATCATCATTTCTCCCACCTCTTGCATCAAGCAAAGCTCCATTTTCCAATGTCCTTGAATCACCAAAGGGAATTGCATCTATAGGTTGGGTTCCTCGAGCTCGGACATCATCTCTACCTCTGCCAGATGTGTTCAAGCTCCTGCTCTCTGTTGTATGACTATGTTGGCTGGTACTTGTTTCCCGCAAGACCCTTACACGAAGGTAATGCATAAGCTTGGTTGACAAGCCCGATGTTAAGACATCTTCAAGTAATTGACCTGCGCTGCAACCATTAACTCAGAAACTCAAACTCAAAATATGATCAATCTCAAACGAAAGTGAAAATGTTAAGCATTAAGGTATTTTACCATACCCAGTAAGACAAACAGCAAGAAGACCAGTGGAATATGTTTTACGCATCTCAAAATCAGAAGATTTATTCAGCCCCGATTCTGAATTCCATTGGTCAGCAGATGAGCTGGTAGAGTTATCCATCACCCATCCCTTTACGTTCTCCAAGACATCTTCTTCAAAAATATAGGGGTACTGCAAAATTAATGCCATTTAACGAAGATAGACCTAGCCCCGTTGCCACACAAGAATATTCCCAAGTTTTTTTTTTGGTAGAACCAAGTAGAGAAGGGTAAAAAATCGATTTATATTACCATCCAAGTTGGTGAAAAGCTGAGAAGAAGCCTAGAAGCTGCTGCCTGGACAGCCATGGAGTATCTAGATTCTGAAAGATATGTTGATGATATCAATTCATAGAAATCGTCGTTCTCCTGTTTACAGAGGATAAAAATAGAAAAACTGAATAAGCACAAACAATCATGCATTTACACATTTAGTAAACTAGCTTCAAAATACAAGCTCCACATAATATGATACTACAGGAATTACCCGAATTATATTAACTAGCCGTCCAATAATATGTGAAGACCGTGCATTCGCATTATTAGGAGAGGAATGTCCAGTCTCTTTCATATATCTGCACCGAAGAACCAGTGAAACTAGGTCACAAAAAGCAAACTAATGGCAGTCTGGCTATGAACAACCCTCTTTTTTCGATTAGCAAATGCCCAAACATTGAGCAAATAGGTTTAGGATGGAAATGCAAAAATATAGTGGCATAATTATAATGCAAACCTCTACAAAAGAAGTCACCCAAAATATAAAGTACAACATTCTGTGTACCATTGAATCTACTCGAGGAAAAGCAATTTATCTTACCTTTGTATAGTCCCATGGAACAAGGTTTAGCTTATTAGGGTTTGGTATTGGTGAAAATTTGGCAAAAAAAAAAAAGAATGGCAAATCAAAACACAAACAATATTAACAGAACAAACTGCAGCAATTGCCATTCCAGATAGTCTAGAATGCCAAGGCTGGCATAAAGGCTACAAGGAGGGCATGCTTACAACCCAACTTGCCCTTTCTGTTTTAATGCAACTATCAAAAATTAATGAATAAAAAAGGCTGAGAGAGGAAATAGGGGGAAACAATCTAAGAAGTAACTTTTTTTTCCCTGGACAATGTTATCCTATTTAGATCTTATATGGATCTTTTGGTTTATGCCCTTCTCAAGTAATCATACTTCCCAACACCACACTAAATTATTTCTCGCTAATACAACACTGCAATAACATTAATATAATAGATTATCTAATCTCCAGCACCTAGATATGCACTCGCCATTTCTGTAAATAGTTTAGACCATTGTGAAACATCTGGTGTTAACGGACCTGAATGAATAGGTGAACCTCAGTCTGAACTTAGGTAACTATGAAAGACGGATCTGACACATCTTAATAGACAAACCTGCTAACAAAAGGCCTTAGGCGTTGTTAGTCATGCAAAAGTCTCTTCTCTTCCGACAGGAGGATTAGTGTAAGAATTTGCTTTCTGGTTTAAATTAACTCTTTATTCCATCACAAACAAAACCAGGGATAATAACATTAAAATTAGAAGCAAACACAAATTCAATTCGCCTTAAAGACTGAAACATCCGACTCGTCAATAGTCAAAAAGGTTGAAAGTTGAAACCCGAGGCAAAGACTTCTAAACAAACTAGTAGCATGCTGCCAAGTGCACAAGTCCAGCTGCAATCCAAGTGTTTCCATGAAAGATAATAACTCCAGTACTCCACTACGTCAAGCTCTTTATGCACCAACCCCGTGATTTATTTTTCATATCTCATTGTGGTTCACCAAGTAAGTTGGAATAAAAGAACAGTTATCCAGGGAAGCTAGTCCAACTTTCTGGAACATTTGCTCAAAGCTTAACCAGGAAATTCATACACGCCATGAGAATTGAGAGTATAAATTATCAAATTTCAATCCTCAGCAGTGATTCATAAAGGCGCAAAAATGATTCAAAATCTTTAAAGCAATTCATGAGCATAAGGTAACAGAATCAACAACAGAAAGGGTGATTGAACAACACTCACCGGAGACAAGAAAACAGCATTCAATTCGAATAAAAGAAAAAGAGAAGAGGAAGACAAACCTAGCCTCTTGGTTTTCGAGGATAGAAGCTAGGGCATGAAGAGCCTTGGGGTTAGGGTTCTCTTGAGAAGAAGTGATCATGTTCATTAGCTTCTGAGCTTTCGCAATCAACACGTCATCCTCCACCGTTTCTCCGCCACCTCGTATCTCCGCCTCTTGCGGCTGTTCTCCCGCCGTTACTGGTGGTTGTTCTGGCGGATTCGAACCGGAATTCGATTGTGAAGCGTCCATTGCCGCCTCCATTAATTCAAAAACCAACCGACGAAAAATCAAGTATTCACAATCAAAGACTTTCCTTCTCAATTCAAATCTCGCAACAGAGCGCTATTTCTACGGATTCCCTGTGTAACCTTTCGTCTTTGTCAAGCGAAGCGGCTTTGTCTTCAAAGCTTCTATATAGCTTTTATTGTGCGTAGTGTTGTTATGGCCCTTACGGAACGGAGGTGTGGAGGCTTTGGCAGAGATGTGGGGATCGGGTAAATGTCTATTTATTCCCGGGTCCGGGTTTCCATTTTCAAGTCGGATCTACAAAACGGGTCACTCCACTGCTTCTCGAGCGGCCCGCAATTATCAGCGCTAAATTAATGTACTTTATTGCTCGAAATGTTTTCAAAAAGAAAGAATAACAAAAGTTGATATTTTTTTATAACTTGTCAAATAAACTAATTTTAATACAGTTGATGATTAATCATAAATTACTACTAATTAATATTTTTATAACTTGACAATTATTCTATTTAACTAGTTTTTCCATCATTATAATTTTAAGAAAACATACAAAAAAATATTTAATTTTAAAAAATCCAAAAAAAATGATTTATTTAATCAATTTTTCACGATTTTGATGACTAAAGTTTTTTGGAATTTTTTTTTGCAAAAAAATGATTAAAAAAATGAGGGGAAAATCATAAATTATTGATGCTACTGTTACCGTATTGAAATGAGTTTATTAGGTGATCTCGTACAAGTTAGGAAACTAGTGTATTACCCGCACTTTGTACGGTTTGAGTTTTAATAAATACTTAATACTTAGAAATTTATATGTATATTTTTATAAAATAAAATCCGGAGAATGAAATTATAATCATTATTATGACTTTTAATTCTCTTTTAAGTATTTATCTCTTTTAATTAATTATATTTTTAAACTGATTTATTAAGATATGCTCGGTGGTAAAAAAAATTCATAAAAGTTTAAAAACTATTTTAATAAAACTATTTTTATAAAACTATTTATTTAAATATTTTTAAAAAATTTAAAAATCAATTTCCAATTTATATTAACATTTAGAAATCACTTTTATAATAATTTTTTAGGCTTCGAGAAACATGGCGTTGTCACGTGGCAATAGAGGCTTCTGCTTTAATAGATATAAGATTTTAGAGTTTTGAATATTATTTTTATTTAAATGTGATCATTTATAATATTTGTGGTTAGTTTTTTAATAAAATACTGAAAAATAACCTCCAATTAGTATTTAACTAGGTGTGAGTTGTGATAAATATTCGAACTGATAAAGGCGAAAAATAAGACACGGATAATTTTTTATGATTATTTGAGATAATTGTGATTGATATAATTGAAATAAGTTAGAAATTTGTTTAATTAACTGATTTTGGTTCATACTATCGTATTGTGCATCTGGTACGGAAATACAAAGAGTTTTGGATTGACACGTGTAATTTATTTATTTTTACGAACATTTTTTAGTTTTTTTTACCATTCGTTCCAAACATGTGTTATAGTAAAAAATTTATTAATGGTTCATACAATTGTACAATAAAAATTTGGGATTATTTTTTGATTACGGAAAGCAATTAAGTTGACTTATCTTTTGACTCCTAGATGTAGTTTAGTATAAAACATTAATTGAGGGGGGGAAAAACGTCTAGTATTGGCAGAAAAAAATTGGTGTTAGGTAAATGAGTCAACCAATTAACATCACAATTGATTTCTCTAAAGACATTTTTAGTTTATATTTTGTTAAATGAGCAAACGTTCAATTTTGCAGTCGGATAAAATCATATTAATCTCTCATGGACAACTTTATAAACCTTAAAGTGCATATATAGCAATTATAATATAACCCGTTGTTTAAAGTAGTAGAACATAATGTATGAATGAATGATGCACAAATTTTGAAATAATGTTATAAAAGTTCAAATACATAATATATTTTAAAAAATGAAAAGATGAAGTACAAGGAAAATACAATAAAATATGAACCAATGATAAAAACGTTTGAACTAATAGTACGTTATGTCTTAAATCTCCTATTTATGACAACAGATTTAGGGTCCGTTCGGCAACACCTTTTTACGGGGTTATTGGAGGGGTTATTGTACTCGGATTATTTTGGGAGGTTATTTTGGCCCAAAAAAAGTATCCAACTTCAAGTGGATTATTGGATTATTGGGAGATTATTGAAAATTTTCATCTCTCTAAATAATCTCCAAGACACACCAAACGGACCCTTAGTTTCTTCAAGTTGTTTTCATCTTTTGCATTAGACTTGCAACTTATTGTTGTAGATTCAACACATTTTTCTTTTTTTAATTGTAAGATTATATTCACTTGAATCGTCAGAATCTTCGGCTATTGTGTAAAATATGATAAGATTCATCATTGTCTTTCATTGAGTTTAGCTTTGTTAGAAGGACTTCTTATTTATGTAGTTCCTAAATATTTCGAGTTTATAAACTCATTTAGTTTATATATTTTATTTTCGTAATGATGTTTACATAGGGTTTTTTGGTTTATTTTTGTTCGAATTACATTTTTATCCCTAAAAATTAAAGAATAATCCAATCTAGATATGAATCCCAAGAAAATCGAAAAATCCAATCTCGAAGTTATAGTTGTAGACGATAATGATGTTGTTGTTTTGAAGGAGAGGAACCTCACGGGTGTGAATATTATGGCCGGATTTGTAAAGATGCGAACGAGGGCAATTTCGGGTATAAAGAAAAAATAAACTCATCCATGAAAAATAACCTTTTATTGAAAATTTTATTTTTTTGAGATTTATAAACCCGAATAAACTCGTTAAAAAATAAACCCCAATTACAAATAAACACCCACCAAAAAATAAATCGGATTTATAAAGGGCATGTTTACTTGCAAATTAGTTTATTTTCGGGTTTATAAACTAAATGAGTTTATATGAGTTTATATGAGTTTATAGTTTATTTTCAAGTTTATTTCTTGATGGGTTTATATAAATAAACTAGATAAGGTTGTTTACTTGGAGTTTATTTTTTTGGTTTATTTTACTTCAAAAGACTCTCATGCCCCTAAAAGAACCGAACAATAACGTTGAATACCCAAGGATAAACAAATAATATCAAGATGGAAAACCACAAGCCCAAAATCTGGTTTTAAGCAAAAATAGACTCATGTAAGCAAAAATAAACTTAGTCTGAAAAGTTTATTTTTAAGTGATTTATGCAAGAAGTGATACACTCTATGAGGAAGAAGAAGACGGGAAAGAAGTGGATGATCCTTAAATTAGACCTCGAGAAAGCTTATGATCGTTTGAGATGGGTCTTTGTAGAAGAGACCCTCCTAGCTGCAGGGTTCTCTCTACGATGGAGGAAGTTAATCAAAGAGTGTGTGACGACCACTAGAATGCAAATTTTATGGAACGGAGAAATGACGGAACAATTCAATCCGGAGAGAGGTCTCCGTCAGGGAGACCTGCCTGTTTGTTCTCTGCATAGAAAGGCTTAACCACTTGATTCTTGAAGCAGTGGAAGAGGGAGAGTGAAAACCTATTGTGCTATCCCGAGGTGGCCCTCCCTTGTCTTATTTATTCTTCGCTGATGACATCTCCTTTTTTAATGAGGCAACTCCCACGCAAATAACTATGGTTATGGCCTATATCAATAAGTTCTGCGAAGCGTCTCGACGGCGACTGAGTCTCACGAAATTCAGTATCTTTGTATCCCCAAATGCTCAGCTGGAATTAAGACGAAAGATTGAAGAGATCAACGGTATTAGTGTGAGTAGCAGACTTGTAAACTATCTAGGCATGCCCCTTCTTCAAAAAAGAGTCACAAAAGCCACCTTCTCGTCACTTCTCGATAGAATGAAAAGCAAACTTTGTGGTTGGCGTCATAAAAACCTAAGTTTCGCAGGTCGTCTCACCCGCACTAAGATTGTCCTTGCTTCCATGCCGGAATACTCTATGTCAGCGATGGTGATATCCAAGTCTACCTGCATGGAGATTGAGAAAATATGTTGTTCCTTGCTATGGGGGAGATTTCGAACTGGCTCGCAAATGCATACCGTACCATGGGGGGAGATCTGTAAACCGAAGAGTGAAGGAGGCTTAGGCCTCAAAGACTTGTGTAGTTTCAATCTAGCCCTAGTTGCTAAGATGGGATGAAGATACGTGACTGATGATGAATCTCTCTGGACTAGGATTTTGCGGGCCAAATACCTCAGACCTGGGAGAAGCGTACATCCGACTCCATCTCATATATGGTGGAGCATCGTGACAGGTCTGAGTAGAGTTGTCAACCGGGGCATTACCTAGGCTCTAGGAGATGGCAATTCCATCAGGTTTTGGAAGGATAGATGGATGGGGACGGAGCCTTTGATAGACCTTGTCTCGTACCCGGAAAAGATTTGCAACCTCAATCCTTCAGTCCGACAACTTTGGAGCGAAGGTGAAGGGTGGAAATGGGATCTGATTTCTACATACCTTAGTAAGGAGAATCGACTCAAACTAGCAGCCAAATGTCCGCTGCCTATCTCTACAGGAAGGGATGAATCTCTAATGTTAGAGTTAGAAGATGAGATGAGTTGGGGAGAAACTGCATATGGGAGATACTCGATTTCATCGGCGTATAGCCTTTTAAGAAGATCCTCCTCAGAGTTGCATCCGGATAAAACCATCTTCCAAGCTTTATGGCTGCTTAGAGTTCCGGAAAGAGTAAAGGTTTTCTTGTGGAAACTCATGAAAGGAGGAGTCTTAACAAACCATGAAAGATACCGAAGACACCTGACGACTAACCCTTTGTGTCACTGTTGTGATGGCCAAGAGGAAACGTATCTTCACCTCTTCAGAGACTGCTCCGAAGATGTGGAGGGATCCGACAGAAGGAAGACATGACGTGTATTCCCCACTGAAAACTTCAACTACTGGTTGCGAGGTAATATTTGCAATTATAGTAGTTTCGATAATTTTTGTCTTTGGAATGATGTTTTTGCAGTTAACATTTGGTGGACGTGAAAATTGCGTAATGCAAAAGTTTTCAGAAACGAGAAGTATATAGGGGAAAGAAGCAAGTATACACACTACAGGGCTTAAGAATATGGGAGAGCTTGGAAGACTTACGTCCGGAACCCCATGTCAAGTGCAAAACAAACGATACACGTCACATGGGAAAGACCTAGTGAGGGCTTTGTGAAGATCAATACGGATGGAGCGGTTAGGAATGATGGGCGAGCTTCTGCAGCAGGAGTCATTAGGAGTAGTGGGGGGACTTGGCTTCGGGGTTTTGTCATGAATTTAGGCATTTGTACAGTTCCCACTGCTGAGCTTTGGGGAGTGTTACAGGGCCTAACTTTGGCTTGAGAAAGTGGTTATCGATTTGTGGAACTGGAAACAGATTCTCAATTGGTAGTTAATTTCCTCGCAAAGGAGATGCCCCGGAGTCATCCCCTTGCTAGTCTGGTATTAAGATGCCAAGACTTTATCAAAAGAAATTGGACTATCCAGTTTCGTCATGTCTACCGTAAGGCGAATAACGTTGCGGACTCCTTAGCTTCTTTTGTTTTTAACTTTCCTCTTGGGTCTTCATGTATTGCTTAACCCTCCCGAGGGTATTATAAACTGGATTGATCTTGATGTTAGGGGGCACACTATCACACGTTTGAGAACTAACCTTTTTTAATTTATAATAAAGCGCGTCAGATGCGCGCCGGATACCACCAAATCTCCTCCCCACAAAAAAAATAAAATTATATAACTCGAAGAAAAATAAACCAATACCTACCTAAACCCCTACAAACATTTTTTTGGTGTATAAACCCCTACAAACATTAAAGTCGGGTTTATAAACTAATTAGGCCGAGAATCATTGAAACCTTTCCTAAACCTCCCTTATTTGGGAGATGATGGCTGGGAGCTGGCCTGCCTTATCATATTCCTCGACAGCTTAGGCACTGGGCTGCCTGCCCGTCGATTTTGAGGGTTGATGGTTGAGGCTATTTGGGAAATGATGAGTTCGATCAGATTATGGATTGATTGGTAAGAGCCGCCCGGCGGCTCAACCCGAAATACACTTCCCCTCGTTGCTGGGGGTCAGGTCAGTGTCAGCCATACACTCAGCAGCGCCGCCGTCTGCTGGTGGAGCATTTTTCAAGATGCTCTTCAGAGATTCCTTCTCCAAGAAGCTCTCTCCCATCCCGTGTAAGATAATCAACTTATCTTCTCCAATTTCATCATTTTTCCCTTCACCGCCGCGTTCAGTGTCAACCGTTACACAAGACAAGGCCTATGAAGCCGAAGTTGAAATGAATCCTGAACCATTGATTAGTGATAAATTCTTCAGAAAAGGGACTAATTTGGGTTCTTACAAACAGGGCGATTCCTCTTTCTATACCATGATTGAGAAATGTGCTTGTTCTTGTGATTTTGGGTCGCTTGATATGATCTTTGATCGGATGAAACGCCAGAATCGAGTGTTTAGGGAAGAAAATTTCATTTTCGTATTCAAAGCTTATGGGAAGGCGCATCTACCTGAACTGGCTGTGAATTTGTTTGATAGAATGGCTGGTGAGTTTCATTGCACGCCAACTGTTCGATCATTTAACTCTGTGATCAATGTACTTGTGCAAGAGGGCCAGTTTCGTCGTGCATTGGAGTTCTGCTCGTTTGTTGTTGAGAAGGTGAATATAACCCCAAATCTGTTGACGTTTAACTTGATTATTAAAGCGACGTGCAGATTGAGGTTGGCTGATAAGGCAATCGAGTTGTTTAGAGATATGCCACTGAAAAATTGCTGCCCTGATAAGTATACGTACTGCACTTTGATGGATGGGTTGTGCAAGGAGGGTAGGATTGAGGAAGCAATGTCGTTGTTGGATGAGATGCAGATTGAGGGGTGTTTTCCTAATACGGTTACTTTCAATGTGCTTATCAACGGTTTGTGTAAGAAGGGTGACCTGAGTCGTGCAGCTAAGCTTGTGGAAAACATGAATTTCAAAGATTGTAGACCTACTATAGCCACGTACAACATACTTATTGATGGTTTATGCCGCAAAGGTAAGATAGACAAGGCAATTAGTCTTTTGGAAAAGATGCTGTCGGATAAATTCTTGCCTAATGACATCACTTATGGGACGATCATTAATGGTCTTGTTAAGCAAAAGAGAGCAGTTGATGGTGCTCGTTTGTTGATTTCCATGGAAGAAAGAGGGCATCCACCGAATGAATTTGTTTATTCATCTCTTATAAATGGATTTTTCAAGGAAGGTAGACCTGAAGAAGCGATGAGGCTGTGGAAGGAAATGATGGAAAAAAGATTGAAGCCGAATACTGTAATATACACTGCTCTTATCGATGGGCTGTGCCAGGAAGGAAGAGTTGAAGATGCTACTGACATTTTGTCCAATATGATTGATGGGGGCATCACCCCTAATTCTTATACTTATAGTTCCTTGCTGAAAGGTTACTTCAAGGCAGGTTATATCCATAAAGCTCTTCTCCTGTGGGCAGAGCTGACGAATAATACTAGTATGCATTCCATAGTCTTATATACTGTATTAATTGATGGTCTATCCAAAGCTGGAAAGCATGAGGATGCTATGATTATATGGACACAAATGGTAGATAGAGGACATAAACCTGATATTGTTGCATATAGTTCATTGATTCATGGTTTTTGCAAGGCGGGATTGGTGGATGAAGGTTTGAAATATTTTTATCAGATGCTGAGTGAAGGGACTAAATCCCAGCCTGATGTAGTGACGTATAACATACTTTTGAAAGGGTTATGTGATAGTAATAGAATCTCATCAGCAATAGATCTTCTAAATCAAATGTTGGGTCGGGGTTGTGATCCTGACTTAAATACATGCCATATTTTCTTGAAGACTTTAAGCGAGAAGCTAGACCCACCTCAAGACGGTAGACAATTTTTGGATGAGCTCGTTCAACGATTATGCAAACAGCAGAGAGGGTTAGCTGCTTCAAAAATTTTGCATTTCATGCTACAGAAGTATCTGCCACCAAAGGCCTCCACTTGGGAACAAGTTATTCAAGAATGTTGTCAAAGTAAGAAGGTTCTAGCAGCCATTGAAGTGTGCTGGTGTAGCCTATATGACTGATATATGGTAAGATCATATCCAATATCAGATAATTTCTCCCCATATTCAACTAATTTTTTGACATGTTATGTAATATGACGTTTGACTTGAGGATCTGTAGAGAGCCTAAATGGCAAGATAGTTGGAGGTCTTGTACTCAACATACTTATTGTCTGGGTAACATAATTTGTTATTCATTTTCTGTTTACATCGGGGGAGAGAATTTGAAGCCATGAACTCCCCATAGGAGAGAACACTCATTGGATTCTGAAGCACATTGACTTTCTATGATACATTGTTCTCATGTACCTGAGGTGCATTCTGCAATTCTAAAAACCCTTATATTCATCTTGTTATCGTTCATCGGTTATCTGTGAAAAGATACACTATGATCCTAAACTGAAAGACCTCCGAAAACCTAAGCAAGCCTTATATTGTTAATTTAATTCTTGTAGTACTTTCAGCTGAAGGCACTCGGGAAAGACTGTTCTTCTAGATTGACTATCTGAGCATTAATTTTTGTTATATCATCTTTTCAAGGCACTAACTAAGCACATTGCATGCTCTAATGCTGCGGATGTTCACTCCTGCAATTGTATATGAAAGTTTTGCTGATTCGCTGAACCGAGGCAAGGGATACGAGTGAGGTGTTAGTATCAGGTGAGGTAACTGCTCATACACTTTACAAGTTTCATTCCCTCGTGTTTCCTGAAACTATTGATTGTATTGGTTTAAATCTGCCCTACAGTTTTGTTCTGCTGGCGGAACTGATCATACAGATCACCTACGATCATGCACTTGTACCGAAGTAGATAATTTCAGACTTTCAGTTGAAATTCCAGATTGTCAGGTAATGAAAATCCTTTTAGCTCCTTCATCATTTTGCATCCTCTGAATATTGCTATACTCGCTGTCTATTTTGTTCTTATTTCCATGTTATTAGCTTTGTCATAGCAAGCCATTTAAGCTTGATATTGCCCTTACGTAGCTGTAGTTAGATAAACGTCCATTTCACAAAGGAAAAATACAGATCTTGTGTAGACTCCATTCTATCCACAAAGGACCACAATCATGTCACACATCACTCATACTTTTTTGTACTTCTCATCCTTTATCCTTTTCCCCAATTATTGGAAAATACCCATCTCGCAACAAATACCAGTCCAACCCTATAGGGAAACAAAATGAAGGTAACAAATACATTTTACATGCAACCATAAGGAATGATTCCAAAAATATTCATGAATTAGGTAGACATATGGACTAGATTCATTTCCATTCCGTTTCCGATCCGGAGTTATAACCAAACGGGGGCTTATTGTTTTGATATAGTACACAATTACACATCTCATCTTGAGTACTGCTGCAAGGGAGTTCGGGTCCTCCCTTCCCTTTGTTTATTGTGTTAATCATGGAGGCTTTCTTCTCGGTTCTTCCTCTTTGACATGCATGTCAGTTGCTATAATAGCAATAATGCATGGTTATGTACATTAGGTACGTGTCTCCGTGCTTGCAATATGATCATTTACAATGACCCATGCACGGTTCTAGTAGATCATACACCCTGATTGTAAAACCTTGTAACTAAATCAAATAAAACACACAAAGAATGTTTATACGAAGAAAATCACCGTCCCTTATGTGATCCACTGATCTTACATACATCTAAGCTCGTCTCATGTAACCCGGAAACTGATTTTCTTTTCTTGCATATGTACAGACTTCTCTTTGAAGGCCTTGGAAGAAGAGTAGCAACACACTCTGGCTGAAGCAGCTCTGCACAGAAGCAAGCTCCAACCATGGCAAACAAATGCTTTGAATCCTCCGGGTAAAGTTTGATTGATCTGCGGCTCTCTCAGTCTGTTTGCCGTAGATTGTAAGGACTAAGGGGACAATAGAACTCTTGTTTTGCCGTTTCGGTTGAACTGAACTTAGAATATTGTTCTTCAAATCACTTCCCCACGTTGTGCTGTATTGTTCCCCAAGTTGTAATCAGTTTCCTAAGTATAGCATAGTTTAGCTGATAATTTTGAACCTTAGTTGTATTGCTATATAGTGTAAATCTTCAATACAGAATAGAATCAAACAATTCATTTAATTTGCTATCCTTTCTTGATTGTTTTTAGCTTTTACTATCAATTAAGGAAAACTTGCAATAATTAGCCAACTATACAGATTTGTTTCAGTTGGCTTTGTAATGGTTAGTGAGTCATAATCATGTACCAGTCATCATTCCACAAATCTTCGGAATATACTCTGCTTCACAGTTCGCAATACCTTTGTTTTATACATATAAAAAAGGAAAAAATACAAAAAAGTTATACAAACGAAAAATAACATAAAAGATAAACTATAACCCATTAAATAAAAATTTGAAAATGATTATATTGAATATAATGATTACATAATAATCAAATTTTAATATTACTAGTTAATATTTTATTATAACTTGTCACTTATTATATAGTCCATCAGTTATCACTTAACATATCTTTTAATTTTAAAAACTCTGAAAAATAACATTTTCTTAATCAAATATAAAAAAAGTCTGAAACTTATTCCAAATATACGCAACCTAGTTCATATCTCACACCTTGTGCGGGTATGTTTAAATATTTGATGTTTTTTGAAAAAAATATCATCAATTTGTGTATGTGAGAACTAATAATATATTTATGGAAAAAAAAAATTTGTAAAGAAAAATAAACAAGAGAATATAATTTTTAACTTGTTGTGAAAAATGTTTGTAAAATAAAATATAGATATTTTAAAAATGAATCTGATCAAAAAAATTTAAAATTGTTGCGTATAATATGATGTTTAGTCCGATCAAAATCTAAACAGTTTTTTTTAAAAAAAATTCCATTAAAAAAAATTCAAATATGAACGGAATTTTGTTGAAAAAAAAATAAATATTAAAAATAAAAACGAATCTCTTTTATGAAAGAAAACGATAAATTAATGTTATAATTTATCACTAACGAAATTTTTATAAAGAAAAAGAAAAGAGAAAATTCAATTTTTGTAAAAAATATTTGTAAAAATAAAAATAGAAACAAAAATAGAAAAAATATTTAAAAAATGAATTTAATCAAAAAAATTTAAAAATTGTACGTAAACTATTTATAGATGGTGTTTAAACCGATCAAACTTAGACAATTTAAAATCCTTTTATAAAGTCATCTCTACCGCTAATTGTCAAAAACTTAAAAGGACAAACAAGTAAAATATATGTCACAATTTCTAAACCGATACTTATTGTAAAAAATTCCAAAAGATAATAATAAAAATTGTAAAATAAATAATAATATCCGGCAATTGTTGACAAAATATGATATTCAGACAAAGTATTTCTAAAACGACATATATTGAACTCGTGTCTATACTCAACTAGACTATTTTTATTACATTATCTTTTGAAAACAGTATTTATATCGAAACATATTCCCTAATTTATATATATTTGAAATGTACAGCACACAAATAATATAATACAGTATAATTGTAGTATAATATATCATTTATAATTTATAATATACCTTTTCATATACTTATTATAGCTTAGTTATCTTAATGTACATAGTCAAATAAATAAATATTCAGCCTAATAGTTTAATGGAGCTTTTAAGCTTGTTTAGATCCTTTTGGATGGATACCCTAACCGACTTTTTGATCCGATCATACTGCAGGTCTTATTATATCGACATGTTGTTCTAGACTTCTTTTAGAAGGAAAAAAAGTAAGATCGGCCTCGAACAATTATACTCGAGTTTTATGGGATGAAGTGTAACACTCCAAGTTCTGGGAACACGAAGCGTTACGGGTTAGGACCTCACAATGGATCATGACCCTCAGAGTAGCAACGACACAACGAATCTTACAACAAGACACAAATAAATGAAAACCAAAACTCATAATAAAATCAAAGCTTTAAACAAAAGAAAGCGTAAAAGACTCGCAGCCGAGTTCAAAACAAGGGTAAGCAACAACAGAAATATAAATCCGATCCCGTCCTATAATGTACGAGAACCCCGGATGACCACACCGTCCGGATCACTCAGCAACATCCCTGACCTGCTGCACATGTACAACATCGGTATAAACCTTTAACTAACATTCTAGATATCAGAAAGACAGTAAGGACACAAACACACATAAGTTAATATAAACATATAGCATGATATCACACAACCAATTATTACCTTTCATTAAGTTAATCCCTTTACTAATTCAACTTATGTTGTCACACGAGAATCACTAGGATCTCGCCTATGTCCCCTTTCACCTACAGGAATAGAGCGGATGCATCCCTTTGTCACCAGCTGCCTCCTGGCTTGGTCGCAAGAGCACCTCCCAGTTTCCCTATTCTGAAATAGACAAGCGGTCACAGCCCGATTATAATACACTTGAGTCAACTAAGGTATAACAAGGTCAATCATATTCCGGTTATCAGTTATAACGATAAACAACAACACAACAAGCCAGAACAATCAAACTAATATACGGAATGAAGCTAAGTACGTCCAAGGGACTTACTTCACTCGAACGTAAACTCAAAGGGTCAGCGAACACTTAGTTTGCCTCAGGAAAGGAGCAAGGAAAGCCTGTTCACACAAGACATCACGAATCAAAACTAAACGATTACGAGAAGTCTATAACTTCTAGTCTCAATGATCTCTAAGAGATCTCCACATGCTAAGGGCTCGACCTTAGTTTTACAGCACTCTCAAGGGGTAACACCATCACCAACAACCAAGGAAAGGAACGAGGGATGCAAGGAAGGAAGCAGCTCACCAAAGACGGTAGCTATTGTAGAGGAAACCGCAGGGGCGGCTGGACAGGGTGCGGGGGCGGCACGTCAGGGCGTGGGGCGGCCACGTGACAACAAACGTTGTCGGGGTTTCTCTCGACAGAAACTCACAACAAGGGATCCAAAGCTCTATCCTTTGATCCACACTCGTCAAGGCTCAACCAAGGGAGCCTATGAACATATCAACAACAGGATGGCCAACAAGAATCAAGGTTCAAACTTTATTCTTGGAGAAGAAGAAAATGAAGAACGAAAGAAGGAAACGAAACAGAAGGGAACGGCATGCAGCAACACATTAACGTGAAGAAGAACAAAAGAAGATGAACTTACACGTTCAGCAACATCACAAGAAGCAAGGCAAACGGCTGCAGCTCTCAGGGTTGAAGAAACGTATGCAAGAGGCAGGAAAAAGAGGGAAAAGAAGGAGATTTATAGCAAAGGAAGAAAGATAGAAGGAATGATGTTGTAGGGTTTAGAAGATCCAAGAAAGTAGGTCAAAGATAAGAAAATCGGATCTTCTAAGATAGGAAAAAAGATAAAAACGAATAAGGAAAGAAGATCTTCGCGATCTAGGGCAAAACCGCATGGGCGGTTTGCCCTGCCGCGATCGCGGCTAGCCGCAGGGGCGGTGACAGCCAAAAACCGGCTATTATAAGAAAATGATGATGTTAAATGCACGACGAGAGATTATTAAATCTATAGTACAACGTATTCCGGTGACGTTGAAGATTTAAACTTCAATAAAGGATGACGATGTTCGATGTTGAAGTTCACATTAAATTTAAACAAAGTAAGAGGACAAAATATTGAAAAGATAGAAGGGTATCGAGGCGTAGTCAGTCAATATCCAAGTTGAATTTATTTCCTAACTTGAACGTTGACCGACTGCACCTTAACTTTATTAATAAACAAATGTAGTTACAAAGAATCAATATTTCGTTGACAGTCTATTCTTCTCATCATAATATTAATTGTACAAGTTGGAACTCGTGATTTATTCTTGTTTTTAAAAATTATAAATATATATTATGTTACTCGGATTTTCTCTTGTACACAATTTAATGTAAATAACATTTTTGTACAAAAATTATTATAAATATTTTCTTTTACACGTTGTATCGTGTATAAGTAACTCGAAAAATATTATTACATTACTTTCTTGTATACAATTGATTTGACTATTTATTGTACGTGTAACTCATTATAACTGAATACAAGTGAGAAAAATTAAGGATAAACTAATAGTCCATATTTAAAAAAATAATATATACTCATTTATTTATACATTCAATAAGTCATTATTAAGTAGGGGTGGGCATAAATCCCGCTTAATCCCGTCCCGTCCCGTCCCGCATCCCGTCCCGATCCCATCCCGATCCCGGCGGGATTTGAAAAAAAAAATGTCTATCCCGTCCCGTCCCATCCCGCAAAAAATTTGCGGGACGGGACGCGGGACGAAGACTTCCCATCCCGCTTAATCCCGTCCCGTCCCGCATATATATATAAATAATATTTTTATATTTTTATAAATATTATATAGATAAATAATATACATAAATTATAATTTTTTTAAAAAAAATTTATTTTTAAAATTATTAAATTGATGATTTTCATCATTCATTCACTCATTCTCTACTACTCATTCGGTTGGATCTAAAATATTAGAGTTTCTGATCTCCCTTGATTTAGTCTGTTTGCCGCCTTGCTCTGGTCCGTTCCATCGACACCCTTGCTATAGTCGGTTTCATCGTCCTTGTATTTGTGGATTACCACAATTGTAATCGATAGTTAAATAAATATAATTTTCATTAAATTATCTGTTGTTATTTTTTGAATGTGAGTCGGTAAGACACTTTGATGTAACTTGAATTTGTTTTCAATGTATAAACTACTAATGTAGGCGTCATGAATCGATAATTCGGTATCGAGTTTTTTTTTCCGATCATTTATGTCTAAAAACACGAGAGAAAACAAGTATACATATTAAATATAATCGGTGCGTAGTTTTCGCGGGATTTGTCCCGTCCCGTCCCGTCCCGTCCCGTCCCACATGGGACAGGGCCCGTGCGGGACGAAGAAAAAATGTCTTAAATCCCGTCTCGTCCCGTCCCGCAAATAATTTGCGGGACGGGACGTGGGACGACCCCTATCCCGTCCCGTCCCGTCCCATGCCCACCCCTATTATTAAGTTATATTATTACATAATAAATTTCGTCTTAAAAAATATCCTCTAAAAATAAGAACTTTTTAATCGATTGAGTCTTATAAGAACAACATATGTTTTTCCAATCATAGTTTTATGCCATTGCTTGTTATTCATAATCAATCCAAATGTCCGTATTTTTGGGGTGAAATTTGGAAATTTAAGTCACTACACATAATTGACCTTGAATCTTATACTTGGTATTACTTTGAATTATTGTTTTCCGCTGTTCCGAAATAGTTTTCTCTCAATTACGTAGGTGTCAATATTCGTTGTCTTTAGAGTTATTATAAAGAGTCATCGAGCCGAACATTCACATACTCAAACTTTTCTCGTTTATAAACAAACAATCGAGGCTATATACTAAAATATATTCTTATTCTACTTGTTTAGATTAGAGGAAACTACACAAAACCACCCTTAATAATAATTTATTTGCAAAGAACCACCCTTTATAAATTTTTTAGCATAAAACCACCCTTAATATTAATATAATTGCAATAAACCACCCCTTATAAATTGTTTGGCATAAAACCACCTTTAATTTTACGGGTTTGCAACTAACCACCCTCTATTGTTTTAAATTACATCAAATAATTAAAAATTGAAGCATTGACAAGGTAAATTTTTATTATTATATTAAATTAATGTTAATATCATAATTAGTTTCAAACTTTCAATAGTTTAAAACCTTTTCATTTTAAAATTTTCATTACTATTTTGGAAATTTTGTAACTCATAATTTTTTTTCCAGTTTTTTTAAAAATGAAAATAATGGTACAACGTGATTATTGGACAACTAAAACAAGTGAAATATTTAAAAAATAAATTAAATCCAATAACAAGTCATCAATTTAGTCGGAATTGAGGTTGTAATAGAATTGATTTTGTATTCGTTAGTTTGTATGTAGTTTAATAATTTTAAAAATAAATAATTTTTTGTATATAGGTAATAACTTATATTATTATTTTTGATTATTTTCTATTTTAAATTGTAATATTTAGCCAAATTATCGAAACTATTAATGGTATTAATATTAATAATGTAAATATATCTTGTCTATGCTTTAATTTGAAATTATTTGATTTAATTTTAAGTAGTATAGGGTGGTTAATTGCAAACGTTTAAAAATTAAGGGTGGTTTTATGTAAAATAATATTATAAGGGTAGTTTATTGCTCATAGATGAATATTATGGGTGGTTTCATGCTAAAATTTTTATAAAGGGCTTACAATATAGTAATTATTAAGGGTGGTTTTGTGTAGTTTTATCTTTAGATTATGAACGAACGTGAGCTAAGCTAGTAAATAGACTTCCATAACACTCTACATTGTAATTCTAGACTAAACTAATTCATATAATCTTAAAACTTAGATTATTTTGAGTTGTTTTTTTTTTTTTAGTTGAAAGGGGTCGAGGTCGGCTACCATTAGGGTCGTTATCAGAGCCATCAAACATGTTATTAATGGTCTTCTCAACCCGACATGTTTATAAACAAGTTCCGTCTAAATTTTAACCTAATTAAAAAATTATGGGCAATTTTGGTAACTAGGCCTTTTTGAGAAACTAGAGTAGTAACTAGGTTTTTTAATGTTTCAATTAAGTAATTATACCCTAACCTTTTGTATTTATTCTCAAACTCTACATACTATTCTCTCAAGGGTACACTTACTAAACACAAAACTAGAAAAAGCCTAGTAAATTAAATTGTTTCAAAAATTATTTATATTCACTCCGTTTAGAAAATAAACGAACTCTAAACTTGTAAAAAAGCGTTGGTCTTTTTTTATGAAAAAACTTAAAGATTATATTTTGGATTTTCATTTCGATCCTATCCACAAGTCCCACAAGTAGCTCATCCATCAAATTAAAAACCATTATAAAATACAAGGATGACATTGTTACCAACTAATATACCAGATTGATAATAATGCAAGTAATTAAGTGACAAGAAAGTAAGTAAATTATAATCAACATTAAGGGTCCGTTTGGTTTTAACTCCGAAATCGGAAACGGAATGGAAACGAATCTAGTCAATACGTATACCCTTATTCATTAAAAATTTTGGAATCATTCCTTGTGGTTTGTAATAATTGGATGAGAGTTTAATTACTTTTGATACCCTATAGGGTAACAAAATGTGAGGAAACAAATGCATTTTTCATTAAACCATGGAAAATGATTCCATAAAATTTCATGAATATGGATATACATATGGACTAAATTCGTTTCCATTCCGTTTCCGTTTTCGGAGTTGGAACCAAATGGGCCCTAAAGTATATATAAACAAACTATATATTATATAATACTTTCCAATAATGTAATGTGTATAATACGATGCCTTTAAACTATATGAAACACTACATTTAACTTGGATGACAACCGACTAAGTTTTGATTGATGAAATTGGTCTACTATTTTGGAATGGTAGTATTATTTAGGAGGAAAAAAATGAGCAAGTTAAGTTGGCCTATTACTAGTGTATATAAATCATTGTGTCAATTTCATGTTTTTGAACTTTTGGTTATATATTTTGGTTGTGAAAATATATTTGTAAGCCGCTCGAGTTTGTTCGTTTTAAAGGGGTCGTAGATAGGTGGTCTAAAATGTTAAATGGGGTTTCGAACATGAGAGCAAACAAAAACTCTTTACCAGCCGGGTTGTTAAGACATTACTACTAATTATCGAATTTTGTTCATAATGAGATCCCATAATTTTCGAGACCCTGTTTATAAGAACGGGTTATACTAGCTACAAGTCAAGCTTGTATAGACGTATATTTTAGAATTTGTCACCCGACCCACACCTATCGTCTGTCTCCATCACTCATTCTAAAATTATTACGAAAAGATCTTTCAATAAATAAGTTTGATTTGAACATGTTAATCGGAAAATCCTCTTCTATTATACTTGTCGGAAGTCATAGGCGTTCTTCTTTCACAATTTGCTTAACCTCATATATTCCTTCGACCCTCTCTTGTGAACACTTCAATTTTCATGTTTCATCTCTCATGCAAACTACGACTCTAATCCCTTCCTTACTGCAAACTCTTACTACAACCCTCTTGTACCTTCTTGTACATGAATAGACCGGTCATATCCGGATTTGGGCCGGATTCCGGCCAAACTTTATAAAATATTAAACTTGTTTAGCCAGATCCGACTACTGGCCTGAAATGGTTGCCATACCCATCCGGCAGTAGGCCTACGAATACCCGTTCTCATTTTAAAAAAATATATTTTAAAAAAAGTTTTCAATATGATTTTTTAAAATAAATTATATTTAAGATATTTAATGTAAAAATATTAAATTTATTATAATTATACTAAATGTATTATATACTTAATACTTATAATATATACATTAGAACATATATTTTTATTTTTTATTATCTTACCCGGGCTGGGATTTTCGACCCGGTCATCATAGAATGGTGCCCGAATCCGACCCGAAAGGCTTGTCAGCCGGACTTTTTTCTTTGTTTATACCCACCCGTTTTTCAGACGGTTCGGATGGACTATCCAAATTTGAATATACGTGAACTCCAACTCTAACTTCACTACTATGTTTTTCAATCAAATAAACAACTTCTTGTTATTTTTTCTTTTTATATGACCTTTTCAGATAATAAGTTTAAGAGAGTATGCCAACTTTGATCTGACATTCTAATGAAAATTGAAGACGTCTTGTATAATAATTTTACTTTATTTGGTTTTAGCTTGCAAATTTGCTTTGTTTTAGATTTTGGTTGAATACTATTTTTTTAAAACACGTTATATTTTACCCAAAAAACTCAATTCACTTGTTTACCCTGTGGGATAAGTAAAGAGTTTAGATGGCATAAGGCCAACGTTTTAAAAACTAATGCACTTATGAATTTGTAATTTTGTAACGTAATATTGAAGCTAAAATCAAATGCACAATTTTTGTACGCAATAAGCATAAAGCGATCAACATAAACCCAACGTTACACGTGCATTAACATCTCGTAATGAAAACACGTTCTCTCGAATTATTCGACTGTACTGAATTGAGGACTAAGGGTGTGTTTGACAAATTACCGTTTACACTAGTGTTTCCTAACACTAGTGTAAATAGGGGTTGTTTTTTAGTAACACTAGTGTTTAGTGTCTTGAAACCCTTAAACGGTGTTTGGCAAAAACACTAGTGTTTCTTAGCCAGATTGTGGGGTGTTGTTGTGTTTACTCGCAGAACACAAGTCCAACAGTTTGTTGCTCCACCCTTGGCGATTTTTGGGCGATTCGGCGAGAGCTCAATCGAGGTTAAGCCGTCGTCTTCAGGGCGTCGTTCTCCTTCATCAACATCAAAAGGTTAGGCCGTCGTTCCCCTTCGTAAACATCAGAGAGCTCCATCGAGGTTAGCCACAATAATTAGGGTTTACAAAAATCGATTTTTTTTGGGTTTCTGGTTGTTCGATTCTCTTTATCGATTGTTTTTGGTATGTTGTCTGATTGATGCAGTTTGTTGCTCCACCCTTAAACTGTGCTTGCTTCGACTTAATTATTCTTTAGTTTATGGGTGATTATGAGTTCTTGTTGTCTGATTGATGCAGTTTGTTGCTCCACCCTTAAACGGTGCTTGCTTTGACATATATTCTTTAGTTTATGGGCATTTGATTGATGCAGTTTATGGGTGATTATGAGTTCTTGCTGTCTGATTGATGCATATCTTTGGGCATTTGATTGATAGCCATTGTGTTGAATGTAGTTGTTCTATCCCTAATTTATTTTAGATTTTTTGTGTTGGGTTTTGAGAATTCTTAATTGCTTTATTGTCATCTTTTGTGGGCAACAACTGATTCTCTAATTGTGTGCTTTGAACTTGCTCAAAATGTTCATTTTGTGCTGGGTTTTGGGAATTCTGGTTTGCTTTATTGTCATCTTTCTGTTCTCTTTCTAAATGCTCAAAATGTTCATTCTATGCTCTTGCTACATCGCCATTGAGGCAGCCTGCCTTTTGGTTTCTTTTTCCCCTTCTATTGAACTGATCATCTCATCTTCTTTGCTTCGTCTTCTTCATGCATATAATTTTGAACACTGTCAGTATTAGTTATCCAAATGCGATCTTATGTATTTTGAGTATGAATCAATACTGTTTTCCTGCATAAGTGATTAGGTTAGAGAATTTTAAAAACCTGATTTTGTGTCCATCTTCAATCTCTCTATTAAAAAGATAGGACATATGTAGTGTTTATGTTTGCAAAGAAGACTGAAACCTTGACCCTATGGCATTGAATCACCAACAATTGTTTGTAGACAGTAATCAACTAATTCATCTGTCACTAAAACAAACTTCACTTGTTGGGGGATTTTGCATCCATTGACAGTATCACTAAGAAATGTGACATTTTTTGCTAATAACTGACAGCAAGTCTCTTTAAGCAAAACAATTTTGTAATAGCACATGAAATGACCAATGTCCTTTATTTGTGTGTTTGGCAAATTTCTAGAAAGTATGTGACAAATGCCATGAAAGTTTATGAAAGTATGTGACAATTGCTATCATTTGAGTGAATCATGACTAAATGTTTCACAATGTATGGTTGTGTGTTAGGTAGCAATGGACGACTACTCCGGTTTTGAGAGCGATATATGCATGTCAGATGATGATCCCATCGAAGATGAGATGCTAATGTACGCATTAGATGATAGTGGATGTTCATCAAGTTTGAGGGATTTCGTGCAAGGACTATGTGAAAAGAGGAGAAGATTGAATTATGAAGTTCGAGTAGTACGCATGTGGGAAAGGGATGGTGCTGTCACGGTTGAGGCATTAAAAGAAGAACTTAAAAAAGAGAAACAACTGAACAAGAAACTCCTGACGGAAAATTGTTTATGATCATTTACTTGGGGTGTACTTTGTGGGGTTGCAATTGCTTGTTATGTAATGTACTACTAGGGGTATTCTTTGTGGGGTTTCAATTACTTGTTATGTAATGTACTAATAGGGTGCTCTTACCCATGAATTAACAATGTAGTACTTTGGTTATAAATGGTATTGGTGTCTTTGCTTTTATAACACATATGCAATTTCATCATACACGGACGTAAATTTTGACTAAAAATATTTACAAATTATAAAATTAAACACATTTAAAAATAGTGTCACCTACAACATAAAAGAGTGTTTTAAATCCTGAGTGATGAGAATTGTTCATAAAAGAGTACATAGATAAAAGTTAGACAATGTCGGTAATATATCAAACATATTACATATTCCTTCTTGCATTCCAAATTGATGTTGCAATACGATCACAAATATGACCCATTCCTCTTCCATTCTCATTGGTCTCCTCCACCTCTTCTACCTCATCTTGACTTGTCGTTGGCAACTCATCGTCATCTTCTGACAAGTCATCGTACCCTGAGTATAGACGAATAATGTTGAACCGTCGAATTTGTTTACACTCATTGTCGTCACTATCACGGCTATCAATACTAGAACTTGACTTAAAAAACCTGAAATAAAATGTGCAGATAAGAGTACTAGTAAAAAATGGAGCAAGAACAAACTCAATTCATAAAATAGAACAAACTCAATTCAAACAATACCCAATTCATAAAACAAAACAAACACAATTCAACCAACTCATAATCCAACAGAACAAACTCAATTCAAAGTACAGTAGTTTCATAAAATAAAACTACTAAAAAACGGAGCAACTACATCAATGATCTCTCATACTCCCATGTCAACCAATTCAACCTCTCTTCGTCAGTATCCAGGTTGAGTAGTATATTCATATCCTTCCTAATGTTAGTCTTCAAAATGATGTAACACCACAGTGGACTTCCGTTCTCAACCAAGTTATTCTGGACCATCCTTTTAACAACATTCAACCCTCTTTGAGTCACTCTATCATCATCTCTTGCCTTAGAATTTACCTCTTCCTAGAGTACTGATATCAATCTGCCATTGTTCTCTTATGAATGTTCCAAAAAGGCTTCCAACTTGGAAGACCCAACTGATTGTCTTCTTTTCCTCTTCATCGGACACTTATCTTTATTACCCTTACTTACCGGTGGTGGTTCTGTAAATTGAAACGGCTCATCATCTGCATTTGTAGAACCTCGACATTCATTTGTAGTGCCAACAAAATTGCGGAAAAAATCACCACCTTCACCGTTATCTTAACCTAAAGTTGTTTCTTCATCAGCTGCAAGCGAGATACGGTCTGGAGTTGCCTCACGGATCATAACAGATGAAGTAGCAAGATGACCCGTAGCTACATTACCAGCAAACTGTGATGTCAACAATTCCTCATACTCCACATACATCCCCTTGTTCTTATACTTCTTACAATTTGGATCTTCCTACAATACTTTAAAAGCACATCAAGTTAGATAACATGTACTCACATTTTTCAAGATGATATAAGATATGAATTATAAAATTATGAACTTACCTTTATCTTCCTCTCCCACCATTCATTTGAAGCCGTAATCATTCACGTCTTCTCATCCCAACCTAGACCGGTCTCGGAATTCCTAAGCATATTCCAGGCCTTGTATTCCTTTTTCATTGATTCGAATTTGTTTCGATAAAATTCATTAACACCATCCTTCCTAGTCTTACTAATAAATGTAGACATTATGTCCTTCCAATTGTAAGCTTGCTTGCTCCCATTTTTCTTTTGAAATTGAATTAAAATTGACACTAGAACTCTTACTAGTTCAAATGTCCAAAGAAAATTTGGACCCCTAGTTCGAGTTTGTTGTAAGATCCTAGGTTTTTGTCTTCACCGCCCCTGCGGTGAAGAGGGCCGCCCCGCGGCCAGCCGCCCTTGCGGATGTGAGATCCGCCCCTGTGGATCGTGCGACAGATCGCGTCGATCTGTTTTCGTCGTTTTATCTTTCTTCCATAGATAGAATACCCGATATTCTATCTTATGGGACGATTTCCTTGTTTTCTTTCTAACCCTAGATGCCCTTTCCATCTAGCGTTCTAGCCCTCCCTATATATTCTCTTCCTTCTCTCCTTTTTCCCGTTCCTTGCTATCGTCTTCAAACCCTAGAGAGCTGCAACCGTCCTTGCTTCCTACAATCCCGCTGAACGTGTATGTGCATCTTTTCTGGTTCTTCCTCATGTTCCTTTAGTGCTGCATACCTTCCCTTTTGTTTTGGTTTCTTCCTTTCGTTCTTTTCTTTCCTTCTTCTCCGAGGATCAAGCATGAGCCTTGATTCTTGTGGAGTGTTCCGTTGTTGACCTTTCGTTGTTCTCAAGCTCTCTGGAGTTGAGTCTTGACGTGTAGGAACCAAAGGTTCGAGCTTTGGTTGCCCCTGTTGTGAGATATGTCGAAGAGAAGCCCGACAATAGCTTTTGACAAAGATCCGCCCCTGCGCCTGCACAGAGACACCCCTGCGCCTCTGTTCAGCCGCCCCTGCGGTTTCCCTGTAGTAGCTCCCGTCTTTGGTGAGTTGCTTTCTTCTTTCCTTTCCTCGCTCCTTCCTTGGTTCCTTGTGGTTGATCGTTGTCCCCTGTGTTGTTGTAAGACTAAGGTTGAGCCCTTAGCATGTGTAGATCTCTTAGAGATCGTTGAGACTAGAAGTTATAGACTTCTAGCAGCCGTTTCGTTCTTGATCCGTGTTGCTTGTTCGTACAGGCTTTCCTTGCTCCTTTCCTAAGGTAAACTGAGCTTCCTCCTAAGTTGTTGTTGATCTTTTGGTTTACCTTCGTGTGAGGTAAGTCCCTTGGACTTACTTAACTTCATTCCGCGTATTTGTTGGATTGTTTTGGCTTGTTTGTGTTGCTATCATGTTTATAACGGATAATTGGAAATAGGATTTACCCTTTGATAACCTTAACTGTCCCAAGTGTATTATAACCGGGCGGTGACCATTTGTCTAGTTCTACAGGAGACTAGAATGTGCTCTTGCAACCCAAACCCGTAGGTAACAGATAGTACTGGTCTATTCCTATTGGTAGACGGAAGCGGAGGCGAGTTTCGGGAGATTCTCGTGTGACAAAAGAAGTTGAATTAGTAATGGATAACCTTAATGAAAGATAATAACCGGTTGATGTGTGAGCATGCTATGTATTTTCTGTACCTTATGTGTGTTTGTGCCTTTACACTCTTGCTTATACCTAGAATGTTAGCTAACGGTTTATACCGTCGTTGTAGATGTTCCGCAGGTTCAGGATGCTGCTGAGTGATCCGGATGGAGTGGTCAGCCGGGGTTCCCGTACATTATAGGACGGGATTGGGTTTTTTTGTTTCGTTTGTTGTTTCCCTTTTGTTTTGACCCGGTTGTGGAGCCTTTGTGTTTTCTTCAGTTTGAACCTTTGGTTTTATATTAAGTTTTGGTTTTCATTCGTCTGTGTCTTGTTGTAAGATCCGTTTGTTGTTGTTCCTCTGTGGGTTGGGACCCATTGTGCAGTCCTAGCCCGTAGCACTTCAAGTTCTCATAACTTGGGGTGTTACAGTAATGGCCCGAGTCGGGGGTGGTGGTTGAGGAGTGGATGACGGCAGGGATGTAGATGAGGGTGATTGTGAGGTAGATGAATCATGGGTTGGCAGAACATCGTTTCTGGGTAGTGAAGATATTGGGCTCGGTGAGGGTAAAGCTGAAGTGGGCCTATCCGACAAATTATGGGATAAATTTGGTGAGGGCATGGGCCAAAAAAAGGATAAATTTGGTGAGGAAATGGGCTGAAAAGAAGCTGATGTATTGGGTTGTGGATTGGCAAAGGGAAATTGGGCTTCATGAAAGATCACATCTCTAGAGATGTAGATTCGATTGGATGAGGTATCAAGGCAAATGTAACCTCGATGGTTAGAGACATAGCCAAGGAAAACACATGGTTTGGATCGGAAATTGAGCTTGTGTGTATTATATGGACGTAAGTTGGGGAAGCAAAGGGAGCCAAAGACTCGAAGAAATTTGAGGTCAGGGGCTTTATGAAATAGGGATTGAAAAGGGGAGGAGTTTTGTAGTGTTGGTGTGGGTAATCGATTTATGAGGTAAACAGTCGTTTCAAAGGCATAGTCCCAGAATGTCAATGGAACATATGAGTGGGCTAGAAGGGCTAAGCCGGTGT
Organism: Fagopyrum homotropicum; assembly: GCA_033239125.1. Classification (NCBI taxonomy): domain Eukaryota; kingdom Viridiplantae; phylum Streptophyta; class Magnoliopsida; order Caryophyllales; family Polygonaceae; genus Fagopyrum; species Fagopyrum homotropicum. The sequence goes on from BSWB01000003.1 coordinate 4,535,159, forward strand.
TAAAAATGTGTCGATGACGGATCTCGATGCTTCCATTTTGTTGATGTGAATAAGCACAAGTAATTCGATGATTGATTCCAAGTTTGGCAAAGAGAGGTTTTAAAGGCTTGAATTCGGTACCTCCATCAGTTTGAATAGATTGTATCCGAGTTGAAAAGAAATTTTGAACAAAAGTAATGAATGCTTGAACATAAGTAGAAGTGACACTTTTATTTGGTAGTGGGAAAAGCCATAGATCATTGGTGTTATCATCCAAAATAGAGAGATAGTATTTATGGCCTCTTGAGGAAACTAAGTGGGCCGGTCCCCAGAGATCCATACAGAGCAGTCCAAAAGGACGGGCTTCACGTGTCAAGGTTGGAAAATGGGGTAAGTTGTGGGCCTTTGCATTGGAGCAGGTTGAGCAGCGGAAGTTGTTAGTGATGGAGTTAGGGCGGGGAACAACAATGGAGCAAAGCATCATCGTGGTGGTTCGAATGGAGGGATGACCAAACCTTGAATGCCAGAGGTGAAGGTTGTTGAGGGAGGTATGATGAGCCCTAGGCAGCGGTTTATTGGGTGCAAGCGGAAGGACATACATGCCATCCTCAATAGCTCCTTAAAGAAGTGTTGCCTGTGTTCGTCGATCCTTCATAGAAAAATGGTCATGATGAAATTCAAAGAAGGCATGATTATCAAGACAAAATTGACGCATAGAGAGAAGATTTTTGTTTAGAGATGGAATATGGAGAATATTTTCAAGGAAAAAGTAGTAGACGGTGAAAGAGAAGAGGTAAAGAAATTGGAACCATGATGCTGAATCGGTAAGGTGGAGCCATCCTCAATAGAGATTGTGTCGGTACCATGATAATGGGGGGGCATCATAGGGCAATTGATTCATATCTGGAGTAAAATGATTGGTTGTTGCTGTGTCTGGCATCCAATTAGAAGAAGTAAAGTTGTCAGATAAGGATGATGGAGCAGGCGCCTGGTAAGAGTGATTGAACCTATGCCAACACTGAAGTGCAGTGTGCCCAGGTTTGGCACATACCTGACAAATGGGTCGATGGTCTTGTTGTCCATAAAAGTTGTTGAAGTTGTTGGGTTGGTTACCACGCTCAGGGTTGGAGGTTCGACCACCTCGATAGGAAGATGATGTCCTTTGTTGCCTCTGTTGGAGCGACCTCTGCCTCTATTGTTGTTGGCCTGATGATCAGTGTTGCTATTTGTCTGAGTAGAGTTTGCAGACATGTTTGGTGGGTTATTGGAAGTAGAAGTTGAATGGAGAAGGCGGGCTTCATGGTTAAGAAGATGTGAGAGCAACATGGTGGGAGTGGGAAGAAAGGGTTGGGTGCTGAGAGAAGTAATGATAGGATCATACTCGGTTGGAAGACCAGCAAAAAGAGAAGCTGCAAATTCAGAATCGGAGATAGACTGTTCTGCAGCCTGAAGCGTGGAGACTAGAGTCTTTGTTTTGTTGAAGTATGTAGTGATGAAATCGTTGCATTGCTTGAGAGACACAAGTTGAAGACGAGTTTGAAGGACATGAGCTGTTGAACGAGCGGTATAGAGATCATGAAGATAGAGCCAAATCTCTCTAGATGTGGTACAATCAATGATATGGGTAAGAATTTCTTCGGTAAGGAAAGATCTAAGTATGGCTTGAACTAAATGATCTTTAGTAAGCCAGTCAAGTTGAGACTGTGTAAGATTGGAGCTGCTAGAGGAAGCAGTTGATGGGTATGGAATGGAACCATCCACATGGCCAAAGAGATTGTATGCTCTGAGGACTGGAACGACTTGAGCTTTCCAGAGAAGGTAATTGGTGGCGGTTAGTTTGATATTGATGAAGCTTGAAAACCCAAGGAGGAGTGTAGAAGGTAATTGAGGTGCTGCAAAGAGGGTGGACAAAGGAGTGAAGGTGATGGCGAAGGTGGTGGATGTGAAGGTGAGTTGCTCTGTGTTGTACTTTGTGTGATATCATAAACGGTTTAATGAAGAGGAAATTTGTATTTGATTTCTCTTGTCTCATTCACAATTAGATAGATATATATATATATATAGGCTAATCATTGGGCTCTTGGGCCTTTGGGTTGTGTACATTGATACCGCTAATAATTGGTGACTTGTACAATTATGAATTATAAACGATTATTGGTCACATAACTATGTACGCTAACAAAAAAAAGATAAATTCCTAACATATATATTAAAAACCAAAAAATAATATTTTTTGTTCCAATTTCATAACTCTAGACATGGAACCGGTTTGAACCAAACCGCAAAACCGGCGGTTTGTGAACCGGCCCAAACCGGCGGTTTAGGTTTGCCGGTTTGGCCAAACCGTAGGTTAGCGGTTTAGGTTTGGCCGAACCGCCGGTTTGGTATTTTTTTTATTTTTATTTATTGGTCCAAACCGGGGGTTTAGAGAACCAAATCGGCAATTGAACCCGCCGGTTTGGTCTACTTTTCATTTTTTATTTAATTTTTTATACAAACCGACTAAATCGCCGTCAAACCGCCGGTTTAGGTTTAACCTAAACTGCCGATTCACAAACCTAAACCGTCGATTTAAGTTTGCGACTCATGTCTACATAACTCCAATATATAATCCTACAACATTTTCAATCATTTCATTACCCATTAGACGAAAAAATTGAATGACATCATCCTCTCCTTAAAATTAGTTTAAATAGACTCTTTTCTATTTTCATTAGGTTGTGTACTCCTTCAATTTTTACCCCTTTATTAAATTGAAGTTGGAAGTTAACAGAGTTTGATTGGAGGTACATTTTCTAAACATATTTATATCATGAACTAGTTACTAGAGAAAAAATTTTTTAAAAAGGTTTACTTAGTTAATTTGACTTTTTTTTATAGTGAAGAAGAATCTATTTTTTGAACACATGTTTGTTATATATTTGTTCAAACAAACGAAAATAGTAAAGAATATCTTCTATTGATTATACATTTAGTTAATTCTTGATTATATGTTTTGTAGAGCAATTTTTCATGATCCTTATCGAGAGTGATGTCATGAGCCAAACGGATAAATATGCCTGACCGGCAATAGTATTATAGTGTAGTGTGAACGCGTTGTGGGTTGTATCTACACAATTTGATAGGCTTGATTAAAACAAAACTAAAGTGTATACGATGAAACATGCCAAAACTCAGAGTTTCGTCTGTATGCACGTTAAGACCGACAATAGAAGTAGAAATAGAAGGAGGAGTCCTCGACGAAAGTGCAGAAAGAATGAAGATACCGATAGAGAGATTGATGACATGAATTATGACCTATTTTTAGGCATGTATTTATATAGATTTTTCCTTTATTTTACATGCAAATACATACATTCATGACATTTGTGGTTATATTCACCTACTTTGCAAGAATAGATGTCTACATGGAGTTTTATTTCATTTGTAGGTAATTTGGTGAATTATGGAGCGAAATGACACATTTAAAGATTAAGCCTTAACGCGGGATAAAAAGGAGCGTAAAAGGAAACTAGGACGCGCCAAAGTATCTCTGATACCGTTTGACGCGCCAAAGTATCCTCTGATACGCGCCAAAGTATTCTCTGATACCGTCTGACGCGCCAAAGTATGTTCTGATACCGTCTGACACGCCAAAGTATGTTCTGATACCGTCTGAGGCGCCAAAGTATTCTCTGATACCTTCTGACGCGACCAGAGTATTTTCTGATACCAGCGGACTCGACTTCTTTTCAACCAAAAATTTAGGGGTTCATCTTTAAACTCTATATTTATCCCTACAAATATTCGATAGCCTTCAACATTGAAGAGCAGCCAAAATCTCCAAAGGACGCTGAGATTTTGAAGGAAGATTTGGGAAAGACGGAGTTAAAAGATTTTAGGGTTTCACTTGAAGACGGATTGACATGTCGTTCTTCGTTGTTTCTCTAGATTGTTGTGAGGATTTATATTCTCTTTTTCTGTATTCATTATACACAAACATTTGTCATTAGATTTGAGATTGAGTTTTCAATTATATTTGAGAGTTTGAGGTTTGCATCCATTCTCTCGATTATGGTTATTGGCTAAAATCCTTTAACAATTCTAAGGTGAAGGGTTGATAGTTGTGGCTTAGATAATGATTGATTGAACCAAAACAGATTGGACCCTGAGAGTTGTGAGAATCTCGTCGACGAACCTATTCCACAGTCTGTTCTTGAGTTCCACGGCCGTGGTTTCTCAAGAACTAGCCGTGGTTTCCCCTGTCGTACGTTTTTGCTTTTGCTTTAATCCAAAGTTAAGAGATTTGCCTTAACGTAGCCTTGGCTTGCCTTCCCTCGGTCGTAGTGAGACTCAACATCCTTTATTTCGGTTTCGAGTGTCACAACCTTAACCGTTTTGCTTGTCTTTGATCCTTTGAGTTTGGGTATGAGTATTTGAGAGTAATTCTTATCCTTGATCCTTTCTATATTGCAGCCTCAACAACTTTTATAGAGAGATCCTTGGGTGAGATATATAAGGTTTTGGAACTTCACCATACATAACCTTACCTTAGCTATACCTTTGCAATCCCGACTCTGTCCTTATATCTATAGAATATCTTGAATAAATTGCCACAATTGGATACCTAGATCTTTAGGATTGCTGTTTTCCCAATTAATCTTTATAAAAGTTTTTACTTGCCCGACGATTTTATAAACTAAATTTGTTCCTCCCAAATTCCTATGTTCGATACTCTGGAATTCTTGTTTTACTACGTCGATCCGTACACTGCGGGTTCGCTTTTCTTGATTTCAGTTTTATAAATTTTAAAACTAGTGACGCACACTTTTGAGCGAACAGAGATCAAGAGATGGTGAGGAAGAACAACAACTTAGATCTGTTGTGAAGAAACACAGCATCGCAAAAAAGGTATAGAGCTTAAGCATGAAAGTATAGTTGAATTATAGCAGTAATTGAATTCAAATGCTTCGTGTGACAGAAACGGAGGCATAAGCTAAAGGGCAAGATCAGAACTGTGCAGGAACTCATGCCTCAAAACAGGTCAACGACCCACAAAACAGTAGGCCAACGACAACCCACAAAACAGTACGCCAACGACGACCCACAAAACAATAGACCAACTATGACCTACAAAACAATAGGTCAACGACGACTCACAAAACAGTAGGTCAACGACCCACAAAACAGTAGGCCAACGACCCACAAAATAGTAGGTCAACGACTCACAAAATAGATACTTAACTTAGCCAAAAGGCCAAGAAATGTGTGATTTGTTTAATGTTCAAACCCTCTATTTATACAAGTTATCAAACTATCAACCTTACCTTATAATCGATGTGGGATAGGGAATTCCGTGAAATTTTTTAACGTAAATAGATTGAGCTTATATTCCTTCAAAAATAAATTATTTTTAAAATATTTAGGAGATCTTGTTAGTTAATTTGACAAAAAAATTTTTTATTTTTGGATTAATAAAAAAGATTGTATGAATTAATAAGTTAGTTAAAAAAAGATTTTATGGTTTAATAAGTTAGTTAAAAAAAGATTTAATCCTACAAAATTTGTGAGAATGACACATCAACTTTACTGTCTTCTATTTTAGTATAGTATATAGATGAAAATATTTAACGACCCACAAAACAGGTTAACGACCCACAAAACAGGCCAACAACCTACAAAACAGTAGGTCCACGACCCACAAAACAGTAGGTCAACTGTCCACAAAACAGTAGGTCAACGAACCACAAAACAGTAGCCAACGACTCGCAAAACATATATTAATCCGTTATGAATAAAAATTATACTTAACTTAGCCAAAAGGCCAAGAAATGTGTGATTTGTTTAATCTTTAAACCCTCTATTTATACAAGTTATCAAACTATCAATCTTACTTATAATCGATGTGGGATAAGGAATTCCGTGAAATTTTTTAACGTAAATAGATTGAGCTTATATTCCTTCAAAAGTAAATTATTTTTAAAATATTTAGGAGATCTTGTTAGTTAATTTGACAAAATTTTGTTTTATTTTTGGATTAATAAAAAAGATTTTATGGTTTAATAAGTTAGTTAAAAAAAGATTTTGTGGTTTAATAAGTTAGTTAAAAAAAGATTTAATCCTACAAAATTTGTGAGAATGACACGTCAACTTTACAGTCTTCTGTTTTAGTATAGTATATAGAAGTGACGCACACTTTTGAGCGAACAGAGATCAAGAGATGGTGAGGAAGAACAACAACTTAGATCTGTTGTGAAGAAACACAACATCGCAGAAAAGGTATAGAGCTTAAGCATGAAATTATAGTTGAATTATAGCAGTAATTGAATTCAAATGCTTCGTGTGACAGAAACGGAGGCATAAGCTAAAGGGCAAGATCAGAACTCATGCCTCAAAACAGGTCAACGACCCACAAAACAGTAGGCCAACGATAACCCATAAAACAGTATGCCAACGACGACCCACAAAATAATAGCCCAACTACGACCTACAAAACAATAGGTCAACGACGACTCACAAAACAGTAGGTCAACGACCCACAAAACAGTAAGCCAATTACCCACAAAACAGTAGGTCAACGACTCACAAAACAGATATTTAACTTAGCCAAAGACCAAGAAATGTGTGATTTGTTTAATCTTCAAACCCTCTATTTATACAAGTTATCAAACTGTCAACCTTACCTTATAATCGATGTGGGATAGGGAATTCCGTAAAATTTTTTAACGTAAATAGATTGAGCTTATATTCCTTCAAAAATAAATTATTTTTAAAATATTTAGGAGATCTTGTTAGTTAATTTGACAAAAAAAAAATTATTTTTGGATTAATAAAAAGATTTTATGGTTTAATAAGTTAGTTAAAAAAAGATTTTATGGTTTAATAAGTTAGTTAAAAAAAGATTTAATCCTACAAAATTTGTGAGAATGACACGTCAACTTTACTGTCTTCTGTTTTAGTACAGTATATAGATGAAAATATTTAACGACCCACAAAACAGGTTAACGACCCACAAAACAGGCCAACAACCCACAAAACAGTAGGTCCACGACCCACAAAACAGTTAACAGTAGGCCAACGACGACCCACAAAACAGTAGGTCAACTGCCCACAAAACAGTAGGTCAACGAACCACAAAACAGTAGCCAACGACTCGCAAAACATATATTAATCCGTTATGAATAAAAATTATACTTAACTTAGCCAAAAGGCCAAGAAATGTGTGATTTGTTTAATCTTTAAACCCTCTATTTATACAAGTTATCAAACTATCAATCTTACTTATAATCGATGTGGGATAAGGAATTCCGTGAAATTTTTTAACGTAAATAGATTGAGCTTATATTCCTTCAAAAATAAATTATTTTTAAAATATTTAGAAGATCTTGTTAGTTCATTTGACAAAATTTTGTTTTATTTTTGGATTAATAAAAAAGATTTTATGATTTAATAAGTTAGTTAAAAAAATATTTTGTGGTTTAATAAGTTAGTTAAAAAAAGATTTAATCCTACAAAATTTGTGAGAATGACACGTCAACTTTACAGTCTTTTGTTTTAGTATAGTATATAGATGAAAATATTTAACGATCCACCAAACAAGTTAACGACCCACAGAACAGGCCAACGACCCACAAAACAGTAGGCCAACAACGACCCACAAAACAGTAGGTCAACTACCATAAAACAGTAGGTCAACGAACCACAAAACAGTAGTCAACGACTCGCAAAACAGATATTAATCCGTTATGAATAAAAATTATACTTAAGTAACTTAACTTAGCCAAATGGCCAAGAAATATGTGATTTGTTTAATCTTTAAACCCTCTATTTATACAAGTTATCAAACTATCAGTCTTGCTTATAATCGATGTGAGATAGGGAATTCCGTGAAATTTTTTAACGTAAATAGATTGATCTTATAATCCTTCAAAAATAAATTAAGAAAAAAAATAAAAATCTTCTCAATAAATAAATTACTTAAATTTCGACGGCCTAAAAATGAAAGAAATACGTAAACCAAATTATTTTTAAAATATTTAGGAGATCTTGTTAGTTAATTTTACAAATTTTTGTTTTTTTTTGGATTAATAAAAAAGATTTTATGGTTTAATAAGTTAGTTAAAAAAATTTTAACACTATAAAATTTGTGAGAATGACGTGTCAGTTTTAATGTCATCTGTTTTTGTATAGTATATAGATAAACCCTTTTTTCCTTTTATATGACCTTTTCAGATAATAATTTTACTTTATTTAGTTTTAGCTTGTAAATTTACACTTTGTTTTAGTTTTTGGTTGATACTATTTTTTAAAAATATGTTATATTTTACCCAAAAAAAACTCAATTCACTTGCTTACCCTGTGGGATAAGTAAAGAGTATAGAAGACGAATCAAGTCATAAAAGTTATTCATCCACTTATTATCATCCCTATTCTCGACATATTCCAATCGGACTAAAATCCCAAATCCAAACACTTTATCAATCAAGTCTAGATAGTTCATAATGTGATACGCTATCTAAGTCTCCGTTTGGTTCAAACTCCAAACGAAAACGGAATGAGGGAATTAAATACATTTTACATGCAACCCCAATGAATGATTCTAAAATTACTCATGAATTAGGTATACATATGAACAGGGACGGCCCTTAGGGGGGCAGGGTGGGGCAGCCACCCCACCCTCCTAAAAAAAATACAAAATTTTTTTTTCTTTTTTTTTGAAAAAAATCGTATTAAAATGGGTGGTGGCTTCTCGTTTATATAAAAATTTTCTACGATTTATTAATTTTTTAAATATAAATATTCTTGTGTGATATTTAAATGCTGTTTTGGATCTTTGGTCGAACTAAGCGAAACTTCAAAAGAATTTTCGGTTTTAGGCTCGGAGTGAAATAATTCACCAAAATGCACGAGATTTATTGTTTAAAGTAGAAGTGCGGTCTTAGACCGCACTATTATTTGTAAAACGCGTTGTCGACGACAAAAATAATAAAGACGCAAATAGAGGTGCGGTCCTAGACCGCGGCTATACTGTAACGTTTTTGAAAGAAAAAAAAAACTAAAGAGGCGCGGTTATAGACGCGGTTATAGGGAAGCTATTTTTTATAAAAAAAAAAAATTTATAGGCGCGGTCGTGGACCGCGCCTTTTAAGTGTAATGTTTTTTTTTTTGTATTTTTATTTATTGTAAGTAGATGACATATTTACTTTGTTTTTATCGCTATTTTATTTTCATAGATATATTTATCGAAAATATAATTTCGCCCCCCTTTGAAAATCCTGCGGCCGCCACTGCATGTGAACTATATTCATTTTCATTTCGTTATCGGAGTTATAACTAAACGGGGCTAAATTTGATCCGAGTCTAGAACGACAAACGATCTTAAATATATAGGTAGGCAGTATAAAACTGATGCACTTATGAATTTGTAATGTTGTAGCGTAATATTGAAGCTAAAATCAATGTACAATTTTTGTACGCAATAAGCATAAAGCGATCAACATAAACCCAACGTTACACGTGCATTAATATATCGTAAAGAAAACACGTTCTCTCGAATTATTCGACCGTACTGAATTGAGGACTAATTCAAACATAGAGTCACGAAAGCCCTAGCCCGGCCCGCGTTACACGACTGTCACTACCTCATGGGCCCGCAGACACGTCATCTATTCTTTTATTATTTAATTACTATAATTATTAAATACAATTTACTTAAGATAAGCATTAAAAAATAGAAAAAAAGGGTCATTCTTCAGCCCCACATTTCCCACAAATAAATATATATATAGGGTGTGGTTCCATGAGAACACCCATAACGTGAGAACATGAGAATAATAGTACATCGTTGAATGTGAGTATTAAGGGTTGAGATTTAGAAATAATAATAACTACGAATAATAATAATTAGGAATCCAACAATAACTACGAATAATCTACTCAACCAACAATAACTACGAATAATACATTAAACGATATGGCACATTCGTAACAAAACTAATAATAATTACGAATCTATTCTCACGTTAAAGTGTTCTCATAGGATCTATAATTAATATATATATATATATATATATATATATATATATATTGAGAGAGATTATTAACGTAAAACTATTTGGTAGATGAAAAAAATTAAAAAATTAAGATTATAAGAATTATTAGGATAAAATAATTATCTTGATCTCGTTTGGTATAGTAATGAAGGGGATGGAAAACATTATATTATAGAGAATTGTCTAATTTTATTAAATTTGGATTACAATAATTTTATATCTATTTATTAATATTCAAATCTCAATTTTACCCTTTTATCTTTTTTTTCATCGCTTTCAACCAAAAAAAGCACAAAATATATTTTTTTTATAATTTTACCAAACACTTCTTTTATTTATTTTCATATACATCTTCTTACCTCATCATCTACGTAATTTTACGTTACTCGATAACGAACCCATAATATGTTAGCTATAAGGACCCTAACCCGGCCCGCGTTACACGACATTCACTACCTCGGGGCCCGAAGACACGTCATCAAGTCTCTATTACTTACTTAGTGCAATTATTAGAAAAAAACATTTTACTTAAGATAAGCATTAAAATATAGAGAAAAAAGGCCATTGTTGAGCCCCACATTTCCCACCAAAAAAATAAAACAAAATTTTATAATCGTCCTTCGATTTTGGGAGATAAATTTGTTAGCCATAAGACAAAGGTTGGTGAATTCAGACGTAAGAGAGAGGCTGTCTTTTTCATCATTTTATGACTAAATTAACCCTCCCACTACTTCTTGTCTTATGTTTGTAATTCATGGAATTCAAATTAAGTCAATTAGTGATCTCATCCTCCTTTTCTCCAATCCTTATGTTTAACTTTATGACAATCTTGATTTCAAATATGGGACATCCAAGAGGATTAAAATGATTATCTAGAATATTCGTTTGGCTGGAGTGGTAGAATGTAAACGGAATAAATTAGGTTAGTTAAAAAAATGATTATATGAATTTATGTGTTAAAAAACCTCTACACTATCATAGTTTTTTATTGATTAGAAATCATTTCATTACTGACAATGATTATTAACGTACGATTCAAATGAGCCGATTATAGTATTATTGTTAAAAGCCGATACAGGCGAACCGGTAAAATGGGGTCGTGTGCATACGAGCGCACATGCGCATTAGGCTCAAGGCCAGCACATAAACCCGGCGAGGTTCCATCCTAAAACCAATTGACAATAGAAGAAGTAGCCCACCGACCTTATATACTAGGCTCGGAGTGTCCGCATCTTTCGATGTGGGACCTTATTATCTCCAACACGCCCCACAAGTGCAACCAGAGGATATAGACTGAGTTGTACTTGTCCACAGGTTAGGATCGCGAGCCGAATTGAGCTAGCCGCTCTGATACCATGTCAAAGTCCGATACAAACGACCGGTAGAACGGGGGGTCGTGAGCATACGAGCGTACATGCACGTTAGGCCCAAGCCATAAACCCGGCGAGGTTTCATCCTAAAATCAATTGACAATAGGAGAAGTAGTCCACCGACCTTATATACTAGGCTCGGAGTGTCCCCATTTTTCGATGTGGTAGGACCTTATTATCTCCAACAATTATGATTCATGTATAAACGTTGATGTTAGATCATCACTATTTAGATTTTAGGTAAAATGGGAGAGTAGATAGGTTTTGTAAGCATAAGCATATAAAGGGCCCCAAGTTAATAATATGAGTACAAAATAGACCCCTTTAGATTATATAAAAAAGATTCATTAAAAATAAAAAAAGGATATTATGGAAATCAAAAAATATTTCTCTCTTCATTTATTAAGCAATTAATTATTATAAAACAGAAAAATAAATATTTTCTCTCCCTCTCCATTTATTAAGGGAATCAGAATATATTCCTTTTGTTCGTCCTCTCCGAAATTGTTGTAACAAACAATTGTTACTCCAACTTGCGTTCATTCATGGCGACGATATTGAATCAATCCTTGTACGAATTTTGCAGCAACATATGTACATAATCCCCAAAGACTGCAAACATATGTACATATATAGTTAGTCAGCAACATTTTCACGGCAACATATGTACATAATCACCAGAGACTGCAACATATGTACATGCAAACACAACAAAAGTCTGTATTACAAAATAATTTTGTTCTACTATACATATTTTAATCGACATCATGCTATATGTACACGCAAAATATTATGTGTATCATCAAACCCCTATCCAAATGTACACAACTTGCATATTTGATACATACGAACACAATAGAAGTATGTATTTCAACACAACCCAAATCAAATGTACACAAACTACATATTTGATACATATACCTGTTGAATACGACCGTTTAATAGGAGATTGAAGGAGAATGTTGAGGATGAAGACAATACCTCGAGAGCACTATCTATGGCGAAATTGTTGGAGATAATAAAGTCCCACATCGAAAGATGGGGACACTCCGAGCCTGGTATATAAGGTCGGTGGGCTACTCCTCCTATTGCCAATTGGTTTTAGGATGGAACCTCGCCGGGTTTATGTACTGGGCTTGGGCCTAATGCGCATGTGCGCTCGTATGCACACGACCCCCGCTCTACCGGTCCGTCTGTATCGGACTTTGACATGGTATCAGAGCGGTTAGCCTCAATTCGGCTCGCGATCCTAACCTGTGGACAAGTGCAACTCGGTCTATATCCTCTAGTTGCACTTGCGGGAGCGTGTTGAAGATAATAAAGTCCCACATCGAAAGATGGGGACACTCCGAGCCTGGTATATAAGGTCGGTGGGCTACTCCTCCTATTGCCAATTGGTTTTAGGATGGAACCTCGCCGGGTTTATGTACTGGGCTTGGGCCTAATGCGCATGTGCGCTCGTATGCACACGACCCCCGCTCTACCGGTCCGTCTGTATCGGACTTTGACAGAAACTAAAGTTATTCGATTCGAGATTTGGATTATCCTTTGAATCAATTGGTAACTTATACCTATTGAAGACGACAACTTAATCTGTGATTGAATGAGAATGTCGAGGATGAAGACGAGAGCTCGAGAGGACTGTTATGGCGCAACTGTTATGGCGAAAGGTTTCTTCCGTCTCCATGGAGTCGATTTTTGGTTGAAGACGAGAGGACTACTTGGCGAGAGGTTGAAGACGAGAGCCCGAGAGGATTGCTATGACGCAACTGCTATGGCGAAAGGTTTCTTACGTGTTGAATTGCGAAAATTATGGATATATGGTATTGGAAATCTCATCACGGTTAGGTTGTTTAACTTGCTTTCCTTATTTTACGGTTAATTAAATATATTTTACAGAATAAATATGTTCACTTAACTGCCTATTAAAGATTCAGTTATTACTAATTTATCTTTTCTTAAAACATGTAAAATACTTGGGGCCTTATTTGTATTTTCTACAAAAATATATTACCTTACTAACTTAATCTTCTCTTAGATTTTTAGTGTTTAATTCGGCATATAACAAGTATTATCGTTAAAATTTAAATTTTATTACTCTATATATTGTATCATTATTTCTAAATTATTTGTTCATTTGTAATATGTCATATCTCAATCTTTGACTGATGTTGCTTGAGAGAAATCTAAAAAATTCTTACTTAGCTAATTGGTAATATGTATTTTAAGATTTAAGTTTATTTAAATTATGAAATATTGTTATAAAGTATGTAATTTTTATTTGAGTTAAATTTATCATTATCTTTAAAATTTGATCCTTAAATTTTATTTTATGTATATTTATTATTTTATCTTCATATTAACAATAAAAATAAGCAATACATATACATATAATATGATATGACATATTAATAATAATCAATACGTTCTATTGATAAGTGAAAATTGGGATATTATTAAGTTTAGGTACATATATTTTATAACTTTGTTATATTTTAAATATGTTATTTATTTATAAAGTATAATTTTTTTAAAAAAATTAGGATTATTTTTCTACATTTTTTATTAACAATATAAATAAAAAATTAAGTAATACATATAATAAGATATACTAAGAACAAGGTATGCGTTTATTTAATGTGTGTAAAAAAGTTAGTTACGTCCTTAAACTGATGTGGTAGGAAAAAAAATAAACATAAAGAAAAATTGAGTAAGATTAATCTTATATGTTCTTTGACGTGGATGCTCTTTAGAGATACTAAGCATACTGATACACGTAAAAGTCTGACGACGTTCACATCCACACGGTAAGATCAATATCGAAGCCAACAAGATTTCAGAAAAAAAAAAAAAATCTTGTTGAAAATTTTGAGAATTTTACACCCCTAAAGGCCAAACCCACACACCCAAATTTTCCATCTTTTGGAAATCTAACACCCAACTGGGACTATTTTTCCAATTTTATAATTGAGATTTTTTTTAGAGATATTTTCATAGTATGAACAAGTTGCAATCCATAATTTAAAGTTGGGCATGGGAGGGGATGAGTAGTATTAGTCATAAAATTGAGAATGTCTTTGCACAAAAAATATATTTTGGACTCTTGGGCATGAGGATGAACTTATATAAACTATAAAGTATAAATGTGTATAATTTTATAAGTCTATTTCACAATTTTCAACATTTGTCAACTTATACCACACATTCTTGAGTATTGAGGATAATTTTAATTTTTAAGCATATAATTAAGATTTGAGATTAAATATTTATTTTATATTTAAAATTTGAATATATGCAGAATAAAAGGGATCTAGTGGGATGAAGTTGGTAAGACTCATATCGGTGTTGAAGATTTTTGGATGGGGAGAATATTGAATTATATTTATTTGGATGAAAAACCATCGATATTGAGATGGACCCGAGATTTGTGCTCAACCTCATATAATTATGCCGCTAATAATTAATGACTTGTACAATTATGAATTATAAACGATCATTGGTCGCACAACTATATATTGTCAACAAAAATTAAAAGTAGAAAAATCTAATAATTTTTAACAAATACATTAAGGGTCCGTTCGGTACATGTTTTTGGGAGATTATTGAGATGAAAATATCAAAAGCTCGTTTTAAGTGTGTTCGGTAGCTTGATATGAAGGAGATGGAGATGAAGATGAATTTGGGAGATGAATTGGTAGATTTTCACCCTTCTAAGATCCGATTATTGAGATTATTTGGGAGATGAAAACAAATTCATCCATTTCTACCCTTAGTATTTGTATTAAAAAATTATTCTTCATACATTTTTCGTAATTTTACGTATAAGAATCTCCTATAATCCCTCATTACACAAAACACACTGGAAATTTTTTTTTTATCCCTATAATCATCTACTATTTTCATCTACATCTTCATCTATGATAATCCCGTGTTACCAAACGGACCCTAAAAATCAAAGAATAATAGATTTTTTTTTTCCAATTTAATAACGCCAATATAGTATCCTACAACAATTTCAATCATTTCATTACCCAATAGATGAAAAAAAATTGAATGACATCATCCTCTTTTTACTCTTTCTTTAATAACTCCTGATATTAATTATTGTTGGTCAGTTACAAATTTCACATCGAAATTACAAAAATGTCTACTTACACAAGCAAGCACAGAATTTATTGTTGGTGTTACGAAATCCAAAAAATAAAAAATAAACTAGTGACATGACTGCACGCTTCGCGCGCGGAAGCGCGAAAACAACGTAAAAAAACATATATATATATATATATATATATATATATATATATATATATATATATATATATATATATATATATGATTTTGTTTGATAATTAAACATTTTTTTTACATCAAGTAAATCACAAAGTTTATCAAATTTTAGTTACAAATATATATTATTTTAAATATTAGATAAAGCAAATATTTAATTAAAAAATAATATTAATTTATATAAGTGATAATATTGGTAACCTTCAAATCTTTCGAAATTGTGGTTTGAAGATAATAGTGCAAGATTAGTAAGTTAATGTTTTAATTATGTAATTTAAGATTAAACTTGTTTGATTTAAATTGTTATTTTTTAATTATTAAAATATATTATTTTTCTCCCCAACTCATACTCGTAGTAATCATGAAAAAGGGCGGTATCAATCAAGTAAGTTCTAATTCATTCCCTTCGGCTCTCCAACTTTAACAAAATCCGCGTTGTTATTGCTTAACTTTCCCGTTTGTCAAAATGATACTTTCATTTATGTGTCGGTTATAAAAAAAAAAACACTCATGTGTAAATTCTATGCAGATGGTGTAGATGACACGTCTCGGAATGAAGTACGCCCAATACACATATTCTTTTTATAATTAGTATGAGAACGTTAATCCTCCAAACACTGGAATGAAGTATACCCAAAATACGTTACTAAATTTCTATGAATTGGAATGAAGATCTATAGGGAATCAAAGTTTATGGTTATGGGTCAAAGGAATTTATTTGCTAATTAAGTTCATAATTAATGGTTAAAAACTGTCAAAATAATTAATTAATGGTAAAAAAAACTTTCATTTTGAGATGTGGTAGGGATGTGGGGTGAACTCCGTTTATATAAGGTAGGAACAATACGTTTTTTAAAAAATGTCAAAATTTTGAAATTATGTCATTAAGTCCATATTTAATATGTGAAAAAATGTTTGGAAGAAATTTATTATGTAATTAATCGTATACATTTTTATATTATTACTATATCATTTTTTAATGTGTAAGAAATCTATAGGAAATCAAAGTTTATGGTTATGGGTCAAAAAAATTTATTTGCTAATTAAGTCCATAATTATTGGTAAAAAAACTGTCAAAATAATTAATGGTTTATTTGCCTCTAATCTTTGAATTTCAAATTTGCAGGCAAATTGCTTATAACACCGGCCCAACATGTAGTTTTTCTGATTGGTTAATTTATCTACTCAAACTTATAAGGTTCTTTCCATGCTTCACATATACTTGTGTTCATAATGACTTCAAGTTTAGGTGACTTACATCCTCTCTGAGAATACCACATTATGACAATAGATTTTATATTATTATTATTATATTATTTTTTAATGTGTAAGAAATCTATATGGAATCAAAGTTTATGGTTATGGGTCAAAGGAATTTATTTGCTAATTAAGTCCATAATTATTGGTAAAAAACTGTCAAAATAATTAATGGTAAAAAAACTGTCATTCTGTTATGGTGGTTTGGTGGGTTTTTTAATGTGTAAAAAATATGCAGGGAATCAAATTTATGACTACATTGTTAAAGAAATTTATAGCTAATTAAGTCCATAATTAATGGTAAAAACTATCAATTTTTTAAAATTATTTTCCTTTATTTATTTGCCTCTAATCTTTGAATTTCAAATTTGCAGGCAAATTGCTTATAACACCGGCCCAACATGTAGTTTTCCTGATTGACTAATTTATCTACTCAAACTTATAAGGTTCTCTCCATGCTTCACATATACTTGTGTTCGTAATGACTTCAAGTTTAGGTGACTTACATCCTCTCTGAGAATACCACATTATGACAATAGATTTTAACTTATGAGTTCTTTCTGAATTACTATATTCAATATTAACAATGTAGTCATTTTGTTATGGTGGTTTGGTGGGTATTTGGTACTTCTTAAGGTGATCCTGAGAAGTTTGTGTTTTTTAGACATTAATAATTCTTCAATCTTCCACTGAAGTTGCAGATACAGGTAAAAGCAATTCCTTTGACATAGTGTTGTTGAATTTAAAAAGGAGACAATGCATGCTATTTTCTTGAATGGTGATCTAAAGTAATCTTGTATGGAGATAAGTTGTATGTGGAAGGGTGAGTTGAAATTCTTGCGTGGATGAGGTTGAGTTTGTTTAACAATTTATTATAAACATTTTGCTTATAATTTTACTTGAAGCATAAGGAAGGAATTGACCAATGGCTGTGAAAACGGAAAAATGCCAATTGTCATGCTTTGGCATTAACAGGTTGTGAAAGAATGGGAATTGGATATAAGAGCACTTAGTTTTTGCATATATTCTTGAATTTCAGATTTCTTCTCTCTATGAAGCTAAAATGTTTCAAAAGCTGAAGAGGTTGCTCGACTCTCCAGGGTGACAAAGATGCATCTGCAAACTATTTAGGGATGATATATCGATTTGATTCTCTCGTACCTTCTTCTAGTCCTGGACACTTCTCACTTTTAAGGAAATGGTTTGTATGCGGCATGCCTTATCACTAATTCCTGTGCTACTCCGGCCAAGCTGTTGTTGATGACCTCAAGTTCTTAGGATCATTGTAAGAACAGGAGAGTGATTTTGAAGGTGAGATGGAAGCTTCTAATATTCTAAAAAGGGACGTGGGAACAAATTGTAAATGTAAAATTTGTTGAATACATTTCGATTAAAAAAGTGTTTCTATCATTTTGGAAGGATACACAAGTTGCTATGGAAATATTTTAAGATGTGAGGTCAAGCAAATAGTTTATATATGAAATCAATATTAGGAGTTATAATATATAGGAACTAAATATAGGAGTTACAAAATAAGTCTTTAATTGGAAGAGTTAAAATGTGAACATTATTATAAAATTAATATTAGGAGTTATAACATATGAATTAAATGTAGGAGTTACAAATACTAATTTTCAATTGATAGTTAATTGTGTAGTAATGTGACAAAATGATAAAGTAAAATGTAGGCATTTAGTGCTCTCAAAAGCTGAAAATATAGTATAGTAAGATAGTAAGATAATTTGAAAAACGATCTACCACACGTTACGCAACTCCCAAATGCATGCACAAATTTTAGAAACCCTTTTAGCATACCAGGAAGAAATACTTAAAAGGCTTGTTTGATTAGATATAAAAGGTACCATTTATTTTTTGAGAAAGTAAAAATTAATAAAAATGAAAAATAATACAGTATAATAAACATCTCACATATTTCTTATGAGATGACCTAAATTATAATTTTCCATAAGAATTGTATTTTTAGGTCATGCATTTTGACCAATCTTAACCTTAGTTTAGATACACGTACCTAAGTACGAGATAATTGATCATTTTCTTTTTAGAAAGAATTTGATCAAATAGGCCATTTTTATTTTCATTAAATTTGTGTACCCCTTTAATTTTTACCATTTTTATAAAATTAAAGTTGAAAGGTAAGGAAGTTTGATTAGTGGTACATTTACTAAATATATTTATATCATAAATTTAGTTACTAGAGAGAAATCATAATTACTTAGTTAATTTAACATTCTTTTTATAATTAAGAAGAATCTATTTTTTGAAAACATGTTTGTTATATATTTCTTCAAACAAACGATAATAGAGAAGAATATCATCAATATTGATCTCGACTTTTCGAATCTATTTTTTGAAAACATATTTGTTATATATATATTCAAACAAACGAAAATAGAGAAGAATATCATCAATATTGATCTCGACTTTCCAAAGAGATTTATAAATGCTCGGAGAACAAAATTGTTTCAAAATCCTATTTTTTTTAGATTTTACCAAACTTTTGAGAATATCCCCTTTTAAGTTTAAATGATCAAAATTAAGTGTCACATATATTAGGTTTTTCACATGTAATAATATATTATAACTTATTATGGTTTATAAAACAATTTATCTATCATAGATATCCATTTTCTATATGTTTGTCTCACCTTGAATTTTTTTTTTATAGATATAGATTTATTGATACGGCTTTTGTTCAAGTACGGTTCAATTAATGCGGTACGGTCGTACGGCCGACATGTGTCCCGGAATTTTTTTTTTTTTTTTTGAAACGATATTTTTTTTTTTTTCTAGAAACGAATAAAAATTTGTTTGAACTACCATGTTATAATTTATGCACTATTCTCCTATAAACTTTGAACTATTCTCATATAATCCATGAACTATTAATTTTTAATATATTTTATCAAATTCTTCGTAAACTAACCGTTTATATGTTATGAACTATTCAATTGTAATTCATGAACTATCATTTTATAAGTTATGCACTATCCTATATAAATTTTGCACTTTAAACTATTCTATTATAATTCATGAACTATTCTATTATAATTCATGAACTATCCCATAATAAATTTTGAACTATTACTTTCACTCCTTTATAAGTTTTGCACTTTGAACTATTCTATTATAATTCATGAACTATTCTATTATAATTCATAAACTATCCCTTAATAAGTTTTGAACTATTACTTTAATTCCTTTATAAATTTTGCACTATGAACTATTCTATTATAATTCATGAACTATCCTTTTATAAGTTATGAACTATTCCATAATAAGTTTTGAACTATTACTTTTACTCGTTCAGAATTCCCCCCCCGGGACACGTGTCAGACGTACAGTCAACCGTACGGCCGTACCGGAATAATGTGGCTTACTTGAACAACACCCTTATTGATACACCCAGCTAACATTTAAATTGATTAGATCATGAAATAACTTTCTTTGAATCAAATTTATTTTCATCCTTTTAACTACAAGCATTTTTTATATTACCAATATTCATTTTTATCAAATTCAAATGAACTAACATTCTTTCATCTAACTTTTTTGAACTAACTTCATCTTTCAACTAACTTTCTTCCTTGAACTATTTTGTCCATTTTTATCTATAAATAGAATCAAAATTTCATGTCAAACCATATCAATCACCCATTCATCAAAATTTCATGTCTTTTTCTTTTCATCAAAATTTCATGTCTTTTTCTTTTCATCAAAATATTTCAGGCGGTCACAAATCTCACTTTAATCCAAATTATTATTCTATAACTTTCTAAGTCAAGAAAATCCTCCAAATATGGATCCAGGGGATATTGAAAGCTCAGAAGGATCCAAAATATCAAAAGTCACTGAAGTTGAGATGGAGATCTCAAGCTCTAACCCAAAATCTCCCAATCATGTAAGTATGTATGAGTCTACTTTGTATTATCATTCTCCTATTTCTAGAAAAAAGGTTAACAAACGAAAGGGAAAGGAAACGACAACTTCTTCGAATGACGCACACGATCGTGAGGCGAGTATTGCCTCAATTCTTGCTTATAGAGAAGAAGATATGCGTCGCAGAGCACAGAAATTAGATTTGTACACCGAACGTCACGAGATGAAGATAAGATATGCTATTGTAAAGAAAATAATGCACGATGAATATATGACGAGGGAGAGGGAAAAAATGCTACGTGAATTACTCTCACGATTAAAATTAACACCAGTAGAAGTAATGCTGAAGGATGACCTGATTGCGGAATTGTATCCTAATAACAAGTAATTGTTTTTCTTTAAATTTTCTAGCATCATGTGTAATGTTGACACCTATCTTCTAGTCAAATTACCTTTCTTTTGTATTGTAATTGCGTATCACCCACTCGAATATTATTAATTAGGTTGTAGTTTGTTTTTCAATTATTTTCTAAAAAGTTTCCACCAATCTTATATATAATATAAATCTTATTTAAGTTTCTTAATTACTTAAAAACTAATAGATTTTATAGTCATATTTTTTAAAAACGTTAACAATACATCTTAGACAATTTTAATTTATAAAATAAAAAACACGAAAAAAGTTAAAAATTTAAATAATAAAATTTATATCACCATTTAGAAAAAAGCAATTACTTAATAAATGAATAACTTGTTGGGATTCATTTGTTAGAAATAACGTATTGTTGGATGAAGTAACGCATCATCACTATTGCACATTGAACCTTACATTTAACACATATCATAATATTTATTATAAATTAAATTTAAAATACAATCCCCACAAGGTGCGGGTAATAAACTAGTTTTGTATTAATCACCTTAAATATTTTGTAAACTAACTTGTCTCGTTCGACTTTAAGTTCTATGAAAAGTTCAACCAATGTATATTAATCAACCCTAAATTGTCACTAATGAAAATGTCAACTTCAAAATTATAATAAAAGAATTGTTTATAAATTTTGAAAAAAGTATTAATTTCATTTTTAATATGAACACTTTTAGATTTAGTGACAAGTTCAAAATTTGGCATTTCTGATTATACCGGAAAAAATCGAATGTGTGATGACATAAAACTTGTGACAAGTTATTGTAAGACAATTTTTCTTGTAATGTTTTTATTTAGACGAAGGCGTAAATCTCCTTAACATTGATATCCCATTTTATTTTCATTTGTGAAATATATATATATATATAGAGGGTGTTGTTCAAGACTTCAAGTAAGACACATTATTCCGGTACGGCCGTGCGGTCGACCGTACAGCCGACACGTTTCCCGAAATTTTTTTTTTAAACGAGTGAAAGTAATAGTTCAAAACTTATTATGGAATAGTTCATAACTTATAAAAGGATAGTTAATGAATTATAATAGAATAGTTCATAGTGCAAAATTTATAAAGGAATGAAAGTAATAGTTCAAAACCTATTAAGGAATAGTTCATAACTTCTAAAGGGATAGTTCATGATTATAATAGAATAGTTCATAGTGCAAAATTTATAAGGAGTGAAAGTAATAGTTCAAAACTTATTATGGGATAGTTCATGAATTATAATGGAATAGTTCATGAATTATAATAGAATAGTTCAAAGTGTAAAATTTATAAAGGAGTGAAAGTAATAGTTCAAAACTTATTATGGGATAGTTCATGAATTATAATAGAATAGTTCATGGATTATATTAAAAGTAATAGTTCATGGATTATATGGGAATAGTTCAAAGTTTATAGGAGAATATTGCATAAATTATAACATGGTAGTTCAAACAAATTTTCTTTCGTTTCTAGAAAAAAAAAATCGTTTCAGAAAAAAAAAAATCGTTTCAGGAAAATAATTTTGTTTTCCGGTACACGTGTCGGCCGTACGGTCGGCCGTATCGCATTAATTGAACCGTACCTGAACAATGTCCTCTCTCTCTCTATATATAATTGCTACTCATATCTATTTATCTATCACAATTGATATGTGGGTCATAACATGTGGTATACGGGTCACCGATCTGATATGCGGTCACCGATACTAGGTCGTTGCCCCACTGATTTCACTTTTTAATCTCATTTGCTTAAATCCTTGTGTTTTGTCAAACGCAGTCTAAAAACAATAAAGATTGATTTTAGGTGCATTATTTTATATTTCATTAACTTGTGTTATTTTGTTATAAATATTTGAATTTAAAAGTATAAATTAATAATACATTATTATTATTATTATTATTATTATTATATATATATATATATCATGTGATAAATAATTGATTACGTGCTCAAGGGCTTAGACGAACCCTATCTCCCGATGGTTCATGCAATTAATGCAAGGAAAACTTCGATCTCATTCGAAGAATTACATGAATAATTAATAAATCATGAACTCTTCCTAATGTACAATCACAAGGAAGCAGGTGGATTAATGACGGCGTTCCATGCACAAACTCGACCCTTGAAGAACAACGATAAGTCCTATAATCACAATGCCACGCAACCCTCTATTCATTCATCACCATCAAAACACCGATCTACCTATCCTCAAACCAACCAAACAACACTGGCTACTCCACATACAAAACAACCACCTAAAACCGTTTAACTGATGTCAACGGTGTCGACAAGTCGGTCATGTCCTAGCCTAATGCCAAGTGTATCGAGCCCTTCACCCAACTATTGAAGTTCCCTCCTTAGCCCGGTTCCCTGCCATGTCTCTTCAAGCTAATATTGCGACTGCTTCTTCAACAACCACACCATGACTAGTAGATATAGTAGCGCCTCACACTATGTCACTAATGATTTTTTAAACCTTGTTATTCACCGTCCTTACATTGGTCTAAATGAAATGGTAGTTGACAATGGTAAAAGTCTACGCATTACTCACTCGGGGTTCTTTAACTATGTCTTCTAAACACAAGAATTTCACTCTCTAATATCTTATATCTTATGTGTTCCTTCAATGTCAAAGAACATCATCCCGGTTTCAAAAATACACATGAAACTCCCTATGTTGTTGTCTTTCTAGCTAACCGTTTCTATGTTCAGGACCTCAAGTCCAACACCACATTCCTTAGAGGTCTATGTATAGATAGTGTTTATGTTTAGCCATCATCCAATCCATCGGTCAACACCACCATTCGAGTTAGTCCATGTATAGTGCATCACAAGCTTGAACATCCCTCCGTTGAAGTTTTCAAGTTTTGAAAAAGATGGTTGTAGAACTAATAAGGGGTAATATGAAACTTAAATAAATAAAAAGACACATTTACTTACACACTCAATTATTTTAGCCTATGCGACACAACATTAAAAGATTTGAACATAACCCACAAATTCACCCATTAAAGTATCATTTCACGTTCTTAAAACCATATCATTATAGTTTGAAAGCATAAAGACAAATTAACATAAAGTTTTGCTTCAACTACGTCAACTTTTATTAATATTGTCTCTTCATAACCAGACTCCTTATTAAATTTATTTTCTTAAAATACGTGAGCCAAGTGATGACCTGGGTGATGGATAAGGTGTTAGACTAGTCACCCAAATCGCGATGTCTTCATTTTTAGCCGGTTGGAATATTATAGGAATTTGTAGTTTAAAACTGCGGAATTCTTGTTCATTTGGAAAAAATAAAGGCACCGCAATTTACAGGAAAAAAATTACAGGAAACTACGGTTTCTTGTTTTGTTTTGAAAAAATGAAGACGCGGGGTTTACAGATAAAAAAAACTCATAACCTGCAGTTTGAAACTGCGAGTTTCTTTTTTTTTTTTAAAAAAAAAATGAAGGCACCGCATTTTACAGAATAAAAAAAAACATACAAACATGTAACCCACGCTTTTAAATTGCGGGTTAGTCATGTAAATCCGTAATTTTAAACTACAGATCTGGTCCGACACTAATTTCTTTGCTATTCTCGAATTTTTCACGTTGACCAATGCGAGAAATATTTTTTATTTTTTAATTATTTTAGGAAAAAAAATCCGAAGTTTCACCCATTTATTTGGGTTGAATTTGATGGGTATCCATTGGATACGAATAAAGTTATCAAACAAATAAAAAATATAAAACGGAAGACCAAACTTGCAATCTACATCTGAACATCTAAACCCAACAAATTAATTATCCACTTCTACCTGTATTTTCGGACCAAATGTTCAAATATTGAGTATTGTTCCCAACTCTCTCTCCTCTCTTCTCTCCCTCACGCTTTCTGAATCTCCCTGCCCTCTCTGTATATTATCCCAATTCCCAACCCCATTCCTTCAATCTCACCATTCAATCATTCATCTCTCTCCTCATCAAAGAGAGAGAAACTACCAAAAAAGCAAGAAAATAATCAAGGAGCCTGCTAGCAACCTTTACATGGATTTTGGCCGTTTCTCAACCAATTCAATCTCCTCTTTCTCCTTCTCATCTTCTTCTCATTACTTTTCTTCTCCCTTCATTGAAATTTCCTACTCTAACTGCTTTGATTTCGTCGTCGATTTCTAGTTTTTCTTCATTTTTTACTCTGATTTTTCAACTAAGAGGTGTTAATCATGTCGGCACTGTGCTCGCCATTGATGATTTCCCCCAAACTTCGCTCTGTTACTGCTGATGGAACCGGAATTAGTAATCCTTCTAGTATCACTTTCATGGCCACGATGATGTCCGCTGATTCTAATCGTTCTTTACTCAGGTACTACTCCTACTCCTTTCTTTGTTGATTATTTCTCTGTTTTTCTTTGCTTGTTAATTTTCCTTTACCTTTGCCGAAACTACTCATCGGAATGATTCTTTTGAGTTTTGAGTTCAACATATTTTAGAATTTTATTTTGAGTTATTTTTTCGTTTCATGCTTTATCGAAGGATAACGGTGGGGTCTGCGAACTGCAATTATAAATGCTAGACCTATTTTGTGATAATTTCCGCTGCAGATTGATTCTTGCGGTCCACAAGAATAATTTATCACAACGTGTAGCAAAATAATGTGGATATTTTTGGAAATAAATAAAATAATTAAGTATGATTCAGCAATCACTAGATTTCGATTTAATACTGTTTTTTTTGAATATTCTGACAAATGATACTGTTTACAAAATGATGCAGAAGTTTTTATGCAACATTGGGAGTATGTGCAGTTGTAATATGATTTCGTTTACAGCTTATGACAAAGCTTGTAATCGTCATCATATTTGTAGATTTTGAATCCTATTTGCTTTGGTAGGTTTGATACCAATAATGGTTCCTATCCTCTTGGAAACGGAACAACAACATTGAAATCATGGACTGCGGCTTCTAAATCGAAACAAAGAAGAGGAAGCTTTAGTTGTCCTGCTTCTATTCCATTTGCTTCAGCTTCCTCGCTTCATGATAGTCAATTAGCTAGGGGGATCTCCAGCTCTGAGTATTATTTGAAGGTATATTTGTTGCTTCTCTCCTCTCAGTGAGATGCTATTATGCAACTTCAACAGGATTATTTTGTTTCTCGTTGTTTCTTCTTTTAGAACTTAGAAGAAGCTATTGGCGTGCTTAGGTTGAACATTTTTGGATATGATATGAATTTTTGTTGAATATATACTGTTCTGTACAAGTGAAAACTTATAACCGTGTTCCATTTTGTTGCTCTTAATTACTGCATTTACCAAAAACATCTGGTAACATACTCATAAATATTTCCTGTAAAAGTTCTATTATTAAAGTTTCTAGTTGATCTGTTCTTAATCTCTTCATCCGGCAACATCATTCCAATCTGTTGATAAGATCTTGTCACATATTTATGAATAATTCCTGTGAAAGGTCTATTGTTTCAAGTTTCTGGTTGATCAGTTCTTCAGTCTCTTTACCTGAGCAATTTTATTCCAATCTTTTTGACAAGATCTTGTGACGTCTTTTTTTTATTATGAATTTTCTAGGTACTCAAGGATGCAAGGGAGAATTTCACGAAAGAGATTTTTCTCCATTCAAAGGACAAAGACATCTCCCTTGCAAAGGTAATATTGCTGAGTAACTTGTCTAGCATGTTGTTCATCTTGTAAGCTGACTAGATTTTTTCTCCATTCATCATTGTTCCCTTTGTCATTTTCCTTGGCAAGGAATGTGACCTGGATTAGAGGCACTTGCTTCTCAATTGATATCAATACGTACTTCTTTTTTTTACTTTTCTCACTTTTCTCAATTGATATCAATACGTACTTCTTTTACTATGTGTTTTCTGACTTTTCTCATTTTTTCTTGTTATATTCTCTTTATTAGTCATGAAACAGATCAAGTAGTATATATGCTATTTGCTTTTTAAACTTTTGTGGCATACATTGACTTCTTCTCTGTAGGCTCTGCTATATATTGCAGCTGAAGACAGAGCTTTCATGGCATTGAGTGGATTGATGGATGCTCCTTCTATCTTAAATGAAAAGAGAGATGTTTCTTCAGATGATCCACATGAGGGTCAGTACTTGGACTACATGCCTCTTGCCGGAAAGAAACTATCTGAATGGTTGAGTGAGTTGGATGTAATTGCTAGGGAAGTTGAGGCAGAACTGGTCTCTAGAGACATAGGTTGCCATCTAACTGAAGTTCTAGAAGCAGTGAACTTGGTTCTCTTTGAACAAAGAGGCTTTAAAAGGCTACGTGTTGCTGTGGATCCGGAATTTTCATACCTACACGGAGTTTTGAGCTCTGGCCGGGGCAGTGGTAATCCCCTTCTCTATGCTTTTCACTTTTGTTACTTGAAGTCTGTGTTATCTTATTGGAGTTATGTAATTCATATTCTGGGGTTGTTGTAATCATATGACAATCTTGTTTGCAGCTATAGTGCTGAGCATAATATATATTGAAGTTTGCCAGAGGCTTGGACTGACCATTGTTGGATCTGGGGTTGGGGAAGATTTTCTAATTTGGCCCCAGACAGAGACTCCACAGGTGTAACCAATATTTCTTGGTGAAGTATTGGGCTGGTCGATATCATTATTACTCTGAAATTCGATAGTCTGAACTGCTGTTTCTTGCTGCTACACAGGAACTCTTCAAGGCAACTTCTGGACATAGCTTGTTTGCTATCGTTAATGGTGGATGTGTTGAAGATCCCAGATGCAGGGCTTCAGATCTGAATAGCAATTCACTTTCAGCACTTGACATTGCAACTAACCGAGATATCATAGGAATTGCTTTGGCAAACTTGATTGTACGTCACATCTGACTAGCCTACTGTTGCTTTTGCCTTATTTTGTTTTGAGGAACATTCTTGGGGTAGGAAAAGAGATGGTTCCCTTAAGATTTTTATGTTGATCAATAAGTGGTGGATGCCCATGATTAAGATAGAAGTTGTGATTGCAGAGGCTTCACTGGAAACGTGCTTCACGGATGAATCATGGACTGATGTTGACTTCTGCATTGAGGCCGGTTCCTTGTTCTTCCAAACAACCTTTGCTACGGACTCAGGATTTGAGGTTATTTCTTTGCTTTGCTTTACAGCTTCCTTACATCCACATTTTTTTGGCTGCTAACCTCAGAATTCTTACTTTTGATATATGCTCTTAAAAGGATGCATGGGTTAAGTTTGATCTTTCATAATGTATCTGGCTATCTGCTGTCCGTTACAGTCATTTTTTTATATAGTTGCATTATTCAAGAGAGCGAGCTGTGCCTGTTTTCTTGTAACTAGTAAGACATAATTTCTTTGTTTTTGAATCATGCAAGACATATAACTTTGTAATTTGCAATTCAAATCTCTGCATTATAAAATCTTATCCAAATGTTTCTATGCTTTATCTTTTTGCCCATTAATGAGGGAAAAAATCTTTTTTTAACATACCATTACTTTGATAGAGTACCTATAAAGCTTCCTTTATTTTGCTTTTTGGTCATGACTTTTCCTTGCACGAAAACAATAGTAGATCAAGATGTGAAACAAAAGTTGTAGTGTAGGCGGTTCATAAAATAATAGATTTAGGCCCCAACTTAAACAATTGCAAAATGTGAAGGCAAATGCTTTTCGGGAAAATAATGTGTAATTATTTAAAATTTGTCTCTTTCCATTTTCCATGTTTATGCTGAAGAAGTCTTCTATGCAGTAAACTTTTCTCTGTTTGTTTGTTACTAGACAAAGAAAATTATGTATGTTTCCCTTCATCTCCTTCTGTTGCCAAACCCTACTAATTTAGCAAGCCCCTTCTTCAAATCTATTTTGACTTCTTGTTCCTCTCAATCTATTATTCTTAACCTCACAAGACGCCCTTGCAATTTCTGACAATTTATAACAAATAAATCCATCCAGCTGTCACCGGTGCTCTACATGAATGACCAATTTTAATGGGTCCCATGAATGGATGAAAGTGCAAGACACCTAATTTATTTTTGTAGCCTTTTGTTTTATAATCCTCTCGGCTCTCACTGACAATTGATGTGAAACTAAAATAAGGGAAGAAAATGACTATCTGTTTGGATTTGTTTTCCGTCTCAAAGTTTGACTATGAATACTGATCCCGGGTTTAAAATCTTCCTGTTCTATCTATTGGAGTACAGATAGATAGGTTTTAGGATTGTATTCTTTTTATTCACAAAAGTATATTGAAAACCTTATCTGCAAGTTTAATTTCATGCAGCAAAACCAAAAACGTTTCCTCTTCTCTCGCTATTACACTGATTAACTCGTGCAAATCACAACACTTCCGGACTATCAGTTTCATCCCAATAGCTTATGTAGACCTCATTATTTTCTTTCATAACAGTTTCTGAAAGCATTCTCATTGTCAACACAGTCGTCGAATCTTTGTACTGATATTTAGATTGGTCTGAAGTGAATGATCCTAGCTATCTAAGTGACACTTCATACCATCTTCTTTTGACCGACTTGATTTCCTTTGCTTCCAAAATTTTAATGCTATTTGCTGTTCTATAAACAGGTTGGCAATAATGGCAGCAGAGAGGCTTTTGATTCTGCAGCCACACAACTGGTCATTGAGGAGAGAACATGGCATGATGCTATTCTACAACAGGTATACCTTCTCAAAGTAATAAATGCCCGTTTTTTACAAACTAAGGTAACGGGAATGGAAATGAAACAAACCTAGTCTACTACTAATGTGTTATGATTGCTGAACAATAATGCAAAAATAGACAAGGTTCATTTGTCTTTCGGTTTGTTACAGTTCTTGGTTGACAGTACGCTACTGTGTTGATTCTCGATCTTGTTGCTGCCTATGATTCATAATGATTGTATACAATTTTCCAGGGAGTATGGTGAGGCAGTGCAAGAGCTGAGCATATGCATGGCTTTTGCACCAGAAGAAGAAGCTGCTGTTCTAGAACCTTTTGTCGAGAGACTCCACTTAATGCGACTCGAATCAACATGGAAGTCGGTGGCCATGCATACCAATTGACATTACAGGCTGTATATACAATCATAGAATTCCCCAAGAGGCACCATTCATATGGCAGAATGAACTCTTGCATGATGAGTCCATGGTACCTACGTTTGCGTTACTTGTTGTGACCTAACCGGCTTCAGTGCAGTACCATGTCAAGAATTCTCTGAGATCAATCACCATGCTGCTGATTTGGTAGGATCTAATCTCTTTTTGGGTAAGGACAATGTCATGACTTTCCGACTGTCTTTGCTCCATATTATCCGACTAGTGTTGATGCTATTCTTCTATCCATTTACCCATTTGCCACCTTGCGATGGTTCTTCAATCACAAGATGCTTCGGTTGTTATCATCAAGGATGAAATATCCCACATCGATAATAAGGGGTAACGGGCTTATCATATAAGATTTGCCGACTCCTAATCTCCTATTGCCACCTTACAGGATTCATGTGTCGGGCCTAGCGCGTAAAAGTGTTCGGATGTACAACAAAATACCGCATCACATTCACAGTTGATTAAAAGTTATTAACATTGTTAACTTATAACATAAACGATAATAATACTGACATAGACTACGATTGTAAACATATTTAAAAGAACAACTTATCCAATACAATAAAAAAAAAGTGTTAAATAAGATGAACCAAAATCTGTTTCCACAAACTCAATTTTTGATAGATCGAGCTGATCATATCCGACTTGAATCAGTGAAATTAGCTGTGTTGCTAACAAATTAACCAATTTGGTAATTTCGAACACCAACCCTTCATTTTTTGAAGACCCCGAACTTTGCGGATGCTTTACGACAGACTAGCTATAGAAGGTATATCTCTCTTAACAATAAAAAATAATAATAATAATACTGCCATAGTTTATGATATTAATACAACATACGAAATTTTCTACAAAATATTTAGTGTCCATAAAGTGTTCAGTCAATCGGCCAATGAGATTGCGCTTGATTGGGTCAAGTTAGGCCAACTTTGCCTGTTTTCCCTTTGCACTTTATTGCAATTTCATCTTATAATGGAACCTAGTTATTGGCTTACCTTATTTAGAGGGTTATTGCTATTCGTACCACAATGAACATATTATTCATACCGCTTGTACGACTATGCGTTGCGTAGTCGTAGTTAGTTTTTTTTTCCGGTTTTTATTCATTTAAAAAAAAAAAAAAATTTGAGCGCCGGCGCTCAAACCCTATTTTTTTTTGAATTAATTAGGGAAATAGGACCCCTTGAAATTCTCTTTTGCAAACTAGGTCTCTATACAAAAAGAAGAAAAAATAGGTATGAGAACTAAAAAATAGGGGTAATAATTTCTCTAATTGAAATGATGGTGATTTGATGTTTACTTTTGATTTAAGTATCTTTTTTACATGGATTGGTTTTGTAGTATATTTCTTGGGTATGGTTTTGGGTATAATTGTAAAAATAGAGGCAATATATTACAAATTTATTTTTGGGTATGATTATGACATTATTTGGGTAAACGGGTTTTTGAGTATGCTTTTATATGTGTATTGGCTTTGTAGTATATTTATTATTATTAAGTATATTTTTAAAGTGATATCGTGGGTATGTTTTATGGTTACCCAAACTGTGTTACAATGATCAAATTCAAGCGAATTTTTGGGTAATGATCAAATGTCATTTGATATTGATGTTTGTGTATAATATCGAGTTTTGAAAATTTTGGGTATGACAAATTTAAATTGGGTATGGTTTTTGTATTAAGTGATATTTAAATTGGGTATAAATATAAAATATTATCCAATTTATGGATATGATTTTATTTTGATATTTGATTTTTTGGGTATGTTGTTTTCGAGTATGTTTATGTACTTTGACAAATTTATTTTTGGGTATGATTGTGACATTATTTGGGTAAGCGGATTTTTGGGTAATAAGTGATAAAGTAAGAATGTTGGAAATTCCTTTTTCTGATTGATGTGACATGTGAGATAGTACAACATGTCACATCCGATGGGTTGTCAAACTTTGCCCTCTTTTCTACTCTATTTCCTCTATTCTATTTTATAGGGGGTCAAAATACCAATCCCAAATAGGATGAGTCTTCTTTCTCAATTGATTTGCTTAAAAGCTAGTTTTTCAATTTTGACTTTTTTTTTCAACGCAATTTTCACACTTTACATCGAAAAATACCGGAATTTTAACCAGATTTACGATTTGAGCGCATGCGCAAGGGACCGGCGCTCAAATAAATAATTTTTTTTAAAAAAAAAGCGCTTACGCCTACGCATGCTAGACGCGTAGCTCAGATTGGTTTTAACGCTACTCGTACGCGATGCGTAGGCGTAAATGTAATACGCATAGCATGGAACGGTTGGTACGAATAGCAATCTGGTAATTGGAGTTAGATGAACTATTTTCATAATAACAAAATAAAAATAATAAAAAAATCAAAGTCCTCATAAATGGGCAGTAGTTCATTCCTGGACCACTCTATATATTTGTGCAAGTACTCTTTTATAATCGTCACCACTCACGAGCATTCAAAATAAAATTAACATGAGATTTATGTATTTATAGCCAACCCAAAAGAGTACACAAAAATGATAAACTCCAATTTTACATAGAAAACCTAATCCTATGGCCATCCTTTTCTTCTCTCTTCATCCTATATTAGAATTTACACGGTTGATGAATATACTCACATTTTACAACATCCACCTCCCATTGGAGTTCTCCTTCACTTCATATTTAACCACAATGTACATACAAATTCGGAGCTCAATCTGTGGATTGACCAGAACTCATCCAAGCTATTTGTAATGGCTACTCGGCTTTCGATTTGCTTACATGACACCCTAATGGCTTCTATTGCTTTCATGAGAAGGCGTGATGTTCATTACGTCCTGCACAAAGCGCAATTGAGTTAATCAAATGATTCATCTAGTAGGATAGTCCAAGTAATCAAAGGGCAATGCATATCCATCTAGTTAACTATAAAATGACGCGACATGGTAAATATTCATCCGTTTAGAATGGATGAACCATAAAATTTCATCAATTTATCTTTTATATTCGACGGGTCTAAAACGCGGAGAGGATGCACGTCAAAGTGAACCTACACAAGTATTTAGTATTTCGGGGTTCTATCTTAGAGCCAATTGACAATAAAAGGAGTAACCTAGAACTTAGATCCACATAGTATCATATGGTCGATGTGAGACATTGCACACGTCTCAACAATATCAACGCAGTACAATGAAATTTCATCTTGAAACCTATGGACTATAGAAGGACCATGCCAAATTCCATTGATCGAACTAATACAATGTGGCGGGTCCACACTCCACATGTCCCTTAGCCGCGTAGATGCACATTAGGTCCAAAATGTAATTTTACGAGTTTATCTAGAACACTAATACAATATGAATTTCAGTGGACCAATATAACGTGGTGGTCGTCTGTTGTAGCTCTACAAGCTTAGATACTAGCCTATATGTGTTTTTTATGAACGTGGTATATTCTCATATTCACCGTATACTTTTGGGTAACTTCCAATAGCTATTATAATAACGAGGCTTCACAAACTCCGTGACTCCGTGTTCTCATCGGTATGCTAAGATAGTTTATTCTAACCGCTTTTCGTGTAAGATAAAAAAAAGGGCTTCACTCAAAAATCAATTTGAAAATAATGAGGTAAGGAAAAGATAAAGAAGGAAATAGAAGTACTTGTTTGACAGAAGCCCGGCTTGGCGTTTGAGCAAAGCATTCAATCCCAGTAAACCCTTGAGCATCAAGACTATCCTCTCCAAGTATCCTCAACCTATTAAGTTCCGTCAAGACGACCGACCCGAGATCCGGCCTATCCTTCCTTCTCAACTCCGCACACTTAAGAGACATTTCCGCAAAGCTCTTAGTTTCTTCAACAGGCCAATCAGTAGTAGGATCCAACATATCCCCAAAAGTTCCGGTTTCGAGTGCACGTTCAACATGATGTGTCAAACCCATTGGCGACTTAGCAGTAATAATCTGCAGCAACAAAATCCCAAGAGAGTACACATCCGACTTAACACCAAGCATTCCTGTTTGCTGATACTCAGGATCAATGTAACAAAAGGTTCCGGCGGTCGATGTCATTCGGTATTGCGTAACACTATCGGCCATTGATGGAGGAACAAGACGAGCTAATCCTACATCGCTTATTTTACTCACTAAGTTCCTGTCGAGGAGGATGTTTGCGGGTTTGAGATCGCGGTGGACGAGTGGTTCGGGTTTGGTTTGATGTAGGAAGAGTAGACCGGTTGCGATCTCGGCTGCTATACGGAATCTATGTTGCCATGGGATTGGAGGTGTTCCGCCTTTGCAGAAGAGTCTGTCTTCTAAGCTTCCGTTGTGCATGTACTCGTATACTAAGCAGCCGTATTCGGGACATGCTCCTAGGAGAAGTACCATGTTAGGATGCCTTATGCAACTTAGGACTTTGACCTGGTCACAACAAAATAACCAACATGAGATACAACATTATCCTAATCAACAAATAATAAGTTGATGTTGGTATTGTTAATTAGCCATGTACACAAGCCTTCAGATTTCATCCTAAAACCAATGAATACCCTATGACTTTTATATGTTAGGTTCACGTAGTATATATTGTCAATGTGAGACATTCGACACATCTCAACACTTATATGTTAAGTTCACATATTATCATATCATCGATGCGAGACATTTTCACGCTCATCCGTTATCGTGGATTTTCAAAGGAGATGTCATGTATTATAAAACAATAACTAATGTGAAGCTTAATGAAAAGACATTGGCGTGTTCGGTATGCTAGTTTATACGAGGTTATTTTGAAGATTAAAGATTAGAGATTGAATGACCATTTTTTCATCAAGCTCAACTTGAATTATCAGATTATTTGAGATTATCGTGAGATTATAGTCCCCAAATAATCTCCACAACAAAACTAAACGGGCCATAATCTTGATAAGTGACGGTTTGAAAACCTAACTTATTGAAATTTAAATTTTTGGATGATTTGTAAGCTTTATGAGAGAAAATTATTGAAGCATATTCTTAGAATTCTTCAATTATATCTTAGATTTAACATGGTTTATAAAATAAAAAAATTTGATTGAGTTTATGAATTTTTTGGGAATCATTTCTTGAAATTTCATGCAAAGTGGATTTGTTTTCCTATATGGTATCAAAGTAATCCGATTCTACTCCAATTAGTTCAAACCATAAAAAATTATTCCAAAAAGTTTTGTTAGCAAGGATATACGTATTGAATAGATTCATTTTCATTTCATTTCCGTTTTCGAAGTTTAAACTAAACGGGCCCAATATTATCTCGTTATTTTAGACTAATTTGTATTTGATTTTATCTTTGCAAGCATCACTCTCTTTCTTATTTTCTTGTAATAACATCAATATACTCTATCACAAACGAGCAAAATTCATGAGTTTCACCAAGAGATAGAAGAAGAGTAAAATACCTCTTGCTGAAATTGTGATCTTCCTTGTGCTGCATCAGGACGAAGAACCTTAATAGCAACTTGTGTATGATCAAGATTAGCTAGAAATACAGGCCCATAGCCTCCTTCTCCAATCTTACGTGACTGTGCAAAATACTCAGTTGCAACCTCAATCTCTTCAATTGTGTATCTTCTAAAACTCATATCTGATGCAAATGTGTCCATTGACTTATTATCTTCAGCTTCTTTAAGTGCTTTCATTTCAGCTGACATTCTCTTCTGTGCTTCTAGTTCTGCAATCCTTTTAGCTGCTTGTGCTGCCTCCATTGCTGCTTTTGATTTCGCCTTCTCCTTCGCCACACGTTCAAGTGCTGATTCTTCGTTTATTTTCGCCTCTTCTAATCTCCTTTGTTCCTCTATTTTCCATTTTTGTAGCTCCATTGCCTACCATTTCAATCTATGTTACTTTCATCATGC
This sequence comes from Fagopyrum homotropicum, assembly GCA_033239125.1. Lineage (NCBI taxonomy): Eukaryota > Viridiplantae > Streptophyta > Magnoliopsida > Caryophyllales > Polygonaceae > Fagopyrum > Fagopyrum homotropicum. The sequence goes on from BSWB01000003.1 coordinate 4,571,338, forward strand.
CATAGTGAATATAGCTGTAATACCAAATTTCAATTGGGTAAAATAGCCTTTTATCACTATTTCTCTATTAAGATTACTGATTTCATAAAATCATTTAGTAAATATATTCCTATTTAACCCAATTCTTTCATATAAGTGGGAATTATAAAATTGTGGCTTATTAAAAAACCTATTTAACCCAAATCTTTTAATTTCAAATATGTAAAATGACCCGAATTAAAATAATAGGATAAATTACAAAAAAATATACGAACTATACCCATATCACCCAATTTTGATATGAGCACGTTTCTATCCAAAACGATAAATGTTGGACGTGTTACTAACTTATAAAGGTAAAAAAAAGAAAAATTAAAAGCTCCACAATAATCTATTAAAAACTACTTACTTTACTCTATTAAAATCTCTTAAAAATCTCTTCAAAAATCTACCAAAAAATCTAATCTATTTAAAATACTTATGATAACAAATACCAACAAACTTTCCAAATTTACAAAGCTTCACAAAAATCTACTAAGCCATACTGAACAAATCCATAGTTCGTATTATCTTTGTAATGTTCATCGATAATGATTTGTACTACTTTAGTTATTTTTCCTTTGAAACATGAGAAAGTTATGATAGACCGTTACAATCTAGTAATCTAGATCTAAATCTTATATATCAGTCTCGTTATCGTTTTATAACCGCGCTATTTTACGAAAAAAGAGAAGAGACTAACCTTTTGCTTAGCTGTAAGAGCTTCCTTGCATGCACTGCTATACATGTCCATTGTTTGCTTCAATTCAAGCTTTAATCTTTTCATTTCAGCTTCCATATCATCCTATTATGTTAAATGGCACATTTTTATTAAAATCAAGAACAACTTGAATTGCTATTAGAATGTAAACACATTTTCTTACTGCAGCTTGTGACGATGACCATGACATGCTTGCAATATCATCGGATACCACTGAAAAGTCAACAGGGTTGCTATCTGTTGACCTTCGACTTAGTATGTCAAACGGATAATCCGATGAGATATCCGAACTCGTAGAAAGCCGGTTTTGAGTCCTTGGTGGATCTGTGTCGTAGAAGGATGACTGGTCAACACTTGTCCTCCCAGAGCTTGCAAAAGATAGGTCTGAATCCACTGTAAGTTCTCCATAAGATCTAACATATGGTCGTCTTGCTCCTCTTGTAAATGGTGATCTATTTGAACTAAGTTCACAAAATTGTCATTGTTATTCATCATCACTTTATAATTTTTCATAATATACTCGTGAAGTTATTACTCAAACGGGTAAGATGATTCATTTTCAACAACAAAATATAGTCATGCAAGACATGGGTAGAAAATTATATTTCAACCGCATTTGATGGATATCCAATCTTAAAAAACGGATAAAAACCGTAAATGTGAATGATGTGTGGATGTCTGATTTGGGTTTTTCCTTTCAATCTTAAAACTAAAAGATTTTATGATACATTATAAATGTGTCTTATTTATTCATATTATTTGTTTTAAGAATATCAATGTTAAAGTGTAATCATAAGTTAATAAATTCACATGATCTTTGCGTTCACTTGACGGACGATGGGTGGATGCACCTGATATGGTTATCGGATGTGTGACGGTGACTATAGACATGTGTGAAGACGAAATTGTCTTACGTTGGTAATAAACAAACATACTATCCAATATATAAGGTCGGTGGATACTCCTCCTATTTTCAGTTTGTTTTAAAATGAAATTTTACGTTGGCCTCGGAACTAATGTGCATTGACGCACCGGAATTTCACTCGGGGACTTTAAGTAGTTGTGAGATAATGGCAATTCTATATGAAATGACAAACAAAATAGAACTTACCCAAGTAAATCCAGCTCGTCATGGTGAGCTGGTGATCCCACAGAAGAAAGCCTTTCACTTCCTGATGCAAAGAAATAAACAAAGATGTGAATTGAAGTGATGACAACAAGAAAAGTACATAAAATGTAAGTCTTAAAGGGAAAAGAACCTCTGACACTACTACTACAAGGAGAAGGAGGAATGCTGTTGTTTGGACTGCTCATAATTTGGCTTCGAAGCGACGACGATTGCGGCGCAGTACGAGAGGCTGATTTCATGGTTGAGATTTTTCCTTTGGAGATTATATAGACACTGCAAAAGTCTGGTGCTCCTTTTGATATTGTGTTTGGTATGTCTACCTTGTTGAATCTGTTTTCTCCAATACAATACAAATGCTTATCAATCATCAATCAACTGTGTATATAATACTCCAAAGGTTTGTAGATTATCTAATCACTTCGTCTTGAAAAAGAATAACTCTTGTTAACATGAGGTAGATTATTGAGTAATGCATGTATTCGAGTCGAATGAATCGAGCTTTGATAAATTTTATATATTCCTACATGTCTCGTAGAGTAAGTGAACAAATTTAAGCTGAACTTTGGTATGCTCATGTTCGACATTTTTTTTTATAAATTTATAATCGAGTCAAGCTTCAGCTGAATCTAAATTTAATCAAGCTTACAAATTGTGCTCATACTCAACTTGTTTAGTAGGTGGAGCCTGAGCCAAGATATATTAGCTAGACTAATGTAGAAACCCTATTGAAGATTGACTTATCGACTAGGGTTATTATATGGGTCAAATGAACGGAGCTCTGGTATGTTCATGCCCACCTCATTTAGAATCACGTTGAGCTTAAATTTTAATGAAAGAATTAGGTTAAATAGGTTTTTTTTATAAACTTTTGTTTTGTACACCCTTTAATTTTACCTATGTATAATTTCCTCTATATGAATGAATTGAGTTAAATAGGGATATATTTACTAAATGAGTTTATGCTCTGAGTGCTCTATTAAGAGTAATAGTGGTAGAAGGCCTAGTTTGCCATTATACCCGACTCGTTTAGTAAGCGATCAAGCTCGAGCCAAACTTTTCTAACAACCTCATTATGGAGTGGTAAGGATAAATACCTAAGAAAACCGCCCTTTGAAGCAGAACCCATGATGAGTATCTCTATAGCTGATTGAGTTACATACTCAATAACAGCCTTTGCTATATCTGTATCTTCAAGTATCACATCTTTGCATTGAATCTAGAACAACAAAAACACATAATCAAACAACAATGTCTATGAATTCTTCCACAAAAAACATCAAACTACAACACATACATATTTTCGAGTGCAAAAACAGCGAAAAGGAAGGAACAAGTCCTTGGTTTGTGCATCAAGTTGTCTGCCTGATCAAGAGTATTATTAAACACATCATGATCTCATAAAACTCAAAACCTAAAAACAATGATACATGTATAGAGAAGGAAAGAAAGTTACCAGAAGGCGCCGACGAAGACTTAACCCGAACATGAATGAGAATAACAGTTTGTCCTTTAACAAGAAGATGATCAATGGCCCATTTCAATGCATGTTGGCTTCCTTTGTCCTTGTCTATTGCAACTGCTATTAATGTATTTGCAATATCTTTCTTCTCTACATGTTCCTTTGAAGACCACATTTTCTTTTTTTATGGTTTTCTTACTTTTCTGTACAAATTTGAAGATTTTTTGTCACCTTACTGATCTTAGGCTCCTATTGTTCTGATCAACACAATTAACCATCATCTAATGACATATATACAGACGAAATTACCCGTAAAAAAACCCGGTTCTTCCCTATCGAAGATTTGAGTTAGATGGGATTCATTGTCTACAAGAAGATGGATTCATGGCCAAAAACAAGGGCAAAAAGATTAGCATTGATGCCCTTGTTTGATTTTTTTTAATTTTATTTTTTTGCAATTTTTGTGTTTTTTTTTTCTTTAGTAAACCAGCAAATTTTTTTCTTTTCCCTTGAAAATCAGCCTATTGTTTTGATTGGCTAGATTAGCATCAACCCAATGTCCACAAAATTGGCTAGCATCCCCTTATCTCTCTCTTTTATCAATGTATATCCGCCATTGTAGGGCTTCAACGTTGACCTCTGAGCTTTAATCATTGCAGTGAATTTAGTTTAGCAATCATCCCATAAGTAATCCACTGCAGTAGAAGTTAATTGTTTACCAAAACTTATTTATTTGCCCATCATGAATCTGAATTTGACAAGATCACAACCATTACCGTATTATCTATGAAAAAACCTATTATTTATTTGTTTTTGAAAAAATTACCAAGGATAATACCAATTGTAAAACATGAACCGAATTAATACAAATTTTAAAAATTATTAATCAGTATATAAACCATTTCACGTTAAACCACCAAAAAACCACCCATAAATTAAGATTAAACTTTACATTCAAGTTGACAAAATCACAATCATTACCATAATATTGAAAATCTATTTATCTATATTTAAAAAAAATTATTTTCAACTTATTTTTTCAAGGCTAATCATCTGTCTAGGATTTTCTCTCAATTTCAATGAGTTTCCTTGCTTGGATATCCGATCCAAACAAGTGAACAGCTATAATTAGGTATGAAAAATCCAAGTATATTCACTATTCAGGCCAAAACTTGATAGATCATTTAATAAGTTTTCTTGATCAGCTATCTGAACTGAAGTAATCGAATGGGATATCCGTTTATGAAAGGTAGAATAACTTTAGCAAGCAATCTATTTCTGCGTGATTGCACTAGGTATCGTCCAAGAGATAGAGTTTTCTCTTTACAAACCAGGTCGGATTTGGACCAGCCCTGACTGATCCGGATCCAATATAACAAATTCGGTTTTCTGCCTTCATTTTAAAAATTCCAGATCCTGACCAGATTTAGGTCCGATACCAATCTAGACAATAACCAATCAGCCAAAGCATGTTGTTTTGGTCCAAGTCTGGACTGATTGAGATCCCTTATTCAGAGATGAAAGGAAACAAAACTCGTCTAATGATCGAGTTTGGTCATAGGTGTAAGGACCCAAACAGGCTTACAAGTTACCGATCCCGTAATCAAAGATGATAGAAAACAGAACTCTAGGTAGAAGGAACAAACTACAATTTAACAAGCTCATGCTTCTTTTACCATACAAGCCAGACGGAAAACTGTAAAAAGCAAAATGTCACAAGAAGGCGAAAAAGAACCCAAAGATAAGATACTATGATATGCACTCGGGATGAGGACGAGTGATTTCAAGCGACGAACTGCACAGCCTGATCAAAAAGAAAAGAAAGGGGACGACAAAAGAAAAGGGAATGAAATCATGCAACGCCCAATCGATCTCTAAGCGTGTCAAAGATAGACGAAGCAGCTGCATTTTGTGCAAAACTCATCTTCAGACGACCAAGCAACTCACTATCCTTGGCCTGGGATGCAGCATCTGCAGCTTCTTTTGCCATACCAATTCGAGCATAAGCCTAATCATAGCGTCACAGTAAGTAATGGCTCATTCAAATCAACCAGGTTTTCTTCCAAACTATGTTGACCGTTGTTAATAATCTAGTTTCTGCTCGCATATCAATTTAATGCTCAAGAAGATTACATCATTAGTCCCCAATATTTTACAGATTTTCATTATATTAGTCCCTAACAATTCATTTTTACTATCAAAGTACATATGTTGCGCTGCATTATACAACTACTGTGATTTTTACGGTGTAATTCACTCAATAATATAAATAACCATTTTTAACACTATAGTAAAAATTGCTTAAGTAGACAGGATACAAGACAAGAAATTACCTCAGCTCGCTCTCGAGGGTCGGCAAGTTTTGGAATATACTTAAGAGCTTCAGTTTTCTCCTCGGCGTCAATGCATGCCTCAACGAAAGGTTTGTAACCTGATGCCAAATGTGAGTTTAGGTACGAATATATGCAAACTTAGTCTTGAAGCAACGCAACTAGATACAGAAGGCTATTACGAGGTATCATCTAAACAGATCAATAAAATATAGTAACGAACGTTGGTGGAGAAGGTTTGCTACCTATTGGTGGTCGTTTTTCCTTGGAGAACTTTTCAAGGACATCCCAATCTCTTTTTGTAGCCAATGCGAAAACTTTTAGCCAATACCATCTCTTCTCAGACACCTGCCATGTTTCATCAATCCAAGCAATTCAAATGACTGACAAAACTAGACGCTTGCATTAACTAATGAAGAAAGCTCAAGAAGCTCTGCATGTTTGTGAAGTTCGTCCATCTATATAATTAGACGAAAAGGATAGAAAAGCGGTTACAAACCTTGAACTCTGTTTTAACTTTCAAAGCAGCTCGATTATTTCCCAGTACAATGCAAGTCCTGATTGTATCACTGATACTTGAATCAACAAATATCGCCTGCTTTGTAGAAACTTCAAGCTCATGCTGCATTCTGTTGTGGATCCAGAATAATAATTAAAAAAGTGTAGCACAAAGACAAGTGTAGACATCCCATATTTTCTAAGTGATCTGTCAATTCACTGCCGATGGAAAGGAAAATATAATACAAGCAGGAATTTCAGGTTGAGCTTGAATCACAGATGAAATTTCTTTCGCAATTAAATATCTTCAATAATGCTGCTAAACAACATTTTGAAAAGGGAATAAAGAGCGAACCCAAGATAATTCCTTTCTGAATCATCTAAGTTAACTCAATTCTACAAACACGAGCAAAAAAATTCACAGTTAAAGTATGGGTTTCCCATGTCTCCATGAAGGAGAGGAAATAGAATGAAAACATAAAAATGGAAAGGGAAACATATATAAGGCAACTTCCTCAGCAATAAGAACAGAAAGCAATGATGCTTAATTTATATAGATAATAAATTTTTCATAAATATACACACGTCATAACTTTTAGAACATATAGATCTATAGAGTATCTAGTGTTAAAGTTTCCACAAACAAATAAATACCAAAATTCTCACGATTCCAATCAAACAAAATCCACTGACTCCTTTCTCTAAAAAGTAATTCAAAATAAACACGGATGCTTCTCAAAAACAAAATTAAAGATGGGTGAATGGAGAATACAGATACCGAGAGTGATAAATTCTGAGACCGAGATCAGCAGGTCATGGTTCTACGGTTTCAACTTAAGAATTGGATACACAGAGTAAAGAACCATCACCGTCATTACATTTTAAACTATATTGGATATTGTTTTCCAGCAAAAAACTAGTAGGTCTTAATGTAACCATAACTGGATAAGGTATTCAATTGCAGTGGATTGTCAAAAATATACATGAAGATGGTGGCAAAATCCAAAAGTATAAACAGTTTTCTAAAAGGAGTGAAAAGCCTTGAATTACATGAAAAATAGACACAAACTACAAACGAGGATGAATTATAATAATAAGAAGCAGCAAAATAAGCTTGTTCAAAAGCAAACAAATTGAGAGTATAAAAGAGATACATGGTTACATACAAGCTTGTAAGCAGGGAAGAAAAAGAAGGGAAAACAGAAGAAAAGAGAACAGAATCTGCACCTTAACAACTTTGCATGCTCATCTGAAGCTTTTGCTTCAAAATTATGCTCTTTAGTTTCTGCAAAGAGATCTCGAGCCTTTTCAATAAGCTTTATCCGTGGACCTTGAAGTGGGCTGCCTTTACTAGCCATTGGATTCTTACTTAGTTGCCAAGATTCCTTCCACAATAGGAAAGCAACTTCCTGCCACGTCCAAAAGTGTATAATTGCACAAGAAAGAATGTACTCTTCATATAGATGTCACAGAAATGTGTTGAACAGAACTCTTGCGATAGTTTCTTTCTCCTTTTTTAATTTTATTATATAGAGGGTAGTTTCTTTCTAAATAGAAATTCATACTTCTTTTTTGGATAGATAAACCCCAGAAGTAGGTAAAGCATAGTTACATATATAGGTTTGAGTAAGGCAGCTCTTGACATAATGACATATACTCTAGACAGAAGGTCACTGAATGTAAACACGTGGAAGAATATTGAGAAGAACCAGTTCTATAAGTTTCAGGGGGGAAAAATATGGCTACAGATTAAAACCAACTGCCTCGACAATCAGGGTTCTCAACAATCAGGGTTCTCACTTCTCATCAATCAGACAAGAGCACTAAAATATCTAGTGATTCTATCTGGCACCAAAAGTTCATCATGGAAGAGCAATATATATGACTCGAAGTAAGATATTCAGTAGCCAGAAGATCAAAACAATGTCAAAATAATTGTATGACACAGAATTCATGAGGAAAATATATCATGTTCCTAAGTAGTTAAGAAAATATTTGCATCCGTGTACAAAAAAAACTTCCATCATCAATATCAATTAAGATGACAGTCAAAGATTCATAAAAAGCTTTAAACCAAACATACATATCGGAATAGTGAAGAAAGGAACAAGAAAAACTACCTCGAGCTGCCCAGTGGATAGAAAGAAATCCTTCAGGAATTCATGCTTATAACATCTGCAATAGATAAGACACCTGTTAGTTGTATATATAAGAGCATTGTACATAATAGTTGTCGCTGTTATCCTCCATCCAGGTTCCTCAAATAAAAAAGAAATCAGTACAAAAATAATTTACCTTCCATATATTATAAATAAATCTCTTGCCAGCGGTCTGGCCTGTATTGTTCCAAAAAATTCCAGTGACGGTCTCTGCGTTAAGAATAAACTAATTAGATGCAGCCTTCAAGCCTATAATTGGACTTAAAATACGGATAAAAATTCACTCCGAGACCCTACTTTCTGCCAGATGTGAAATAGGACCATATATACAAGATCAGTGTCACCACTTTCAGTTGCCTTTGTTAAAGCTGCATCTTCCTCTCCTATGCTCAGCAGCATTGGAACCTGGCATGCAAGAGAGGCATATCCAGAGTTACTATGAAACAAACTAGTCTATAAATCCAGTGAAAAGACCCTATGCTTCAACAAAATATTAAAATAAGGAAGACAATCTAACTTGTTTTGAAGGGCGTGGCTCGTGCTCAACAAGCATGGCAGCCAATTTCCGGCGCCCAGTCTTATCTGCATGTTCAGCAACCGATGCGTAGGATATACCTTTACATAACTTCAACTGTAGTAGTACAATAATCCATTAGAAAAGGATGTTCAAAGAACAAAATAGTAATAGAATGTAACAATTTAGTGCAACAAGAAAAAATATAACTGAGCAGAAACCTTATCAAGTAGGATTTCGAGAAGACCAGAATCTGGGATTGATAGTGAAGCAGTAATCTTTGAACATGCCCAGTGCATCACCACTAGATCCTGCAAGGACCAGATCATATATGCATCGGTAATCAGCACAAAGCTTCTATGGCAAGGGGCAAACCACAGTGCACCAAAAAATTAATGCCAGTAATTTCGAAATGCTTTACATATGAAGATAAAGATGAAAAATATGCTTCAAACTTATTTTCTCTGCAACTTAAGATAGAGGAAGATCACACATTTGCAAACGTCAAACCACTTACAAACATCAAAGCCATTTACAAGCCATGTGAACATAAAGAACAAATAAGGTACTATTAATAGTTCTGAATTCAATAAACCGCTAAATATGAAGAAGTATCTGAAATGTTCAATAACATAGATTACCGGGCTCAGGCTGAGGTACTCTGACAATCGCAGTGCTAGAAGATGATGATTAGCATTGATCAAACGACTAATTAGAACTGGTGATGTTAATTCCTACAACAAAAATGGACATACGATATTCATTGACATATAAGATCAAGTATGAAGTGAGAAATAATAGTTAGGATGCACTTGTGACCTTGTATTGCTGGATACTAAGAGGGATCCCAATCTCAGGGCTGCGTACAGCATTTAAGACTCGCAGTGTTTTACACATTTCCTGAAAGCGGTCGCGGGGGACAGTGCTGCCAAAGCCAACTGGGTATCATTATTCAGACAATAAATCAGAGAAATTAAGGAGCACTTTACAGTTTCATATATGCTTAGCAGGGAAGGCATGTAAAAGTCACAAATTCAACATATACTGACATACAGTTTTAAAATACAAACCTATTAGACAAAGTACAATCTATTACTAGAGTAATAAGTAGCATTGCCAAAAAAAAAAAGTCTTTAGTATCTAAGGTATCACAATTTCTTCACAAAATTTCTTCCCAAAGCATATCCAACTGAGTGAATCAGTGCATACTCATTGGCAAGGGGAAAATGAACTCAAGAAGCATTTCCTAATCTAACTACTCGCAGCAGAGTTAGCAACTCAGTGATTTTTTTTCTATATCATACAAAATAACAATATTCTTCACCAAGCTAACCTGCAAAATGCTTGACCGTAGCTAGCAGCCCTGAGCAATGTTTTCTGCCGTGTAACATTAAACTCATACCCCGCAGCATCAATGCATGCTTCAATAGCCTCAGGCAAGGATGGCCTAATCATTCTCAAGTTTTCATCTGCCTGGGTGTCGTACAATATTAAAAACACTTAATGAATTTGACATTTTGAACAAGTTACAAAAAGTATTATAGCTTGTATAACTCCAAGCAAGCCAAGGCCTACACACTCTTGTTTAGTAATGGGAAAAAAATCATAAATTATAATAGATAAACTTTATTTATAATTTTAAGGAATACCTTTGCGCTTCGTCTATCAAAGTGATCCAAGGCATCATAGAGTAAAGCAGCTGGAGTTGTGCTGCCTATTGTAAAAATGGACACCGTTGAATCAGGAACTCGCTGCAGAAATTCCATACTTGTGTTTGAAAGTATTCTCACACCATCACACTCGGAGATGAGAACTATCGGTTCATCATAATAGTATCTCACAGGTTCATCATCAGAAGGACCCACCATCAATAGCTCTTCATCCCAATACAGCAGCACACTATCCATTCCACACCAAGCTAATTGTTCAGGAGGCAGAGCAGACTGAAGAAAAAAATAAAATGTAGCATACGCTGAGAATTCGTCACGTGCAAAACCAGTAACTTCTTTTAACTTGTTTAACTAAAAGCTCACAATGTTGAATTTCCAATAATAATAAAAAATAAAAAAAACTATCCAACTGCAATGAATCCCCATTGAAAAGAAAATTACAGATTACCAAAGCACATCTAATCCAGCATATGCTTAATGTTCAGTCAGTTCCAATGTTCCATTTATACACTAGTTCAAACAAAAAACAAACACGGGGTTTTAAGAACTCAAACCTCACACTCATACTCAAAAATGATCTTGGAGAAATCAGATAAAAACACTAGAAGACGGCCAACGTGATTGAAGGACGCAATCAACTTGCCATTCTTACAGACCACCATTTTCTGAATCGGGCCAACCCCTTCTCCAACCTGCTGAACTCCATCCTCCTCCACCATCAAAACATTGTCCCCCACAGCCAGCAAAACCTCCACATTTCCGGACATTGTATACTGCGGCTCAATAACAGTCATACAAAGTGGCAACTCCTCCAGATTCGGATCAGCCAATTTAATTACCCCGCCATCTTGTCCTAAACTCTTAAAATCAGAAATACAAAACAGTTGAAAATTCTCATTGATGCAAACAACACCATTCCCCCAAAATACACACTCGACAACACTGTGTTCGAAGCATTCCTTCCCTAGCGAGATATTATTAGGTTTTATCAACTCCCCATGGATGTTGTAGCGGTAAACTGTTCCGTCTTGAACGATGCAGACTAGGATTTGATCATCTGTCCACGACATGCCAATAAGACGACCGCCGGGGTTACGCCAAACTGTTTCGGAGATCTGGACTCCGGCGGAGTTGAAAATCCGCAGTTTGCGTAGAGCGGACTCTGCATAAAGCTGGACAATCTTTGAGTCATCACGGATGATCGCAATCGGACCGCCATAGGGAGCACAGGCGACCTTGTTGCGACTGAGATCAACGTGCTTCCAATTCAGAGAGTAGATTTCAGGTTTCCGGTAGTAGCGATTGTATAGCTTCTGCCACTCAGCTGCCACCGAGACCGCCGCCGCGGGTACCTCCATTGTCGCCACAAGAACTCTTCAATTACTAGGGCACCTAGCCAAATTTGATGCCGGAAAATTTGTAATTTGAAGTCTAAGCTTCTCAATTCACAATTTCACCTATTTGCAATTGGAAATTCCTATCGAAATTGTCTTTCTATGGTTCCGACCCCGCGGGTAGAACCTTCGATCGATTAGAGTCAGGATGAGACTCGTTGGCTAGATAGGTGTGTTGGACAATGACAATCAAGACAACTGGGCATCATAATCCGATCGGATCAAACACAAACCAATACCTAAATAATGAAATTAAGACGAAATTTCTTATCGGAGAGGTGAATCCCGGAATGCTCAAGCTTTTGGAAGTGAAGAGAGAGGGATGGTGATGAAAGAGGAGATGAAAAGAATGAGCTTAAAGTCTTCAAACGACCGGTTCATGATTATTATCAATTCCAAATCAACACAAGGAACCTCAACAATATTCAAGTGTTGTACATGTATAATGTATTAATATTAATGTTATGTGTTATTTTCGGTTACTTAGGTTAAATTACTCTATCAATTTTATGGGGGAGAGTCGTGTGAATTTGTATTCGTTAAGATTAAACTTTTTTAAAAAAAAAAACGGGAAGCGTCTAGGAGAGAACTACATTATAGAGGTCGTTCATCCTAAAGCATCCTTGCGGATGAGAACACTAAGTTCGGAATCGTCAGAAAATGGTGTGTTAGGGTTCTAAATTTCCAAATGGGTCAATCGGTCAACAACCCAGTTGATTTTTCTAACCATATGTTTGACTTGGACTTCCTCAAAAAAGCGAAGATCCAGAATGGAGTCGGATATGATAATCTCGATCTTTCAGGGGCAAATCCAAATTCCTCAAAGAGCCTTGATAACACAAAATATAAGATATACTTAACTTATTAGTTTAAGTATATCTTATATTTTGGTTTAATAGTATATTGATAATATTATTGATGCATTGGAGATGAGTCGGAGCTAAAGGACTCAGCATATGTATTGACTGAATATGACATTCTAATGAGTTTTTACGTTTTGTTTGTCATGGATGAGATGAGAAAGAAATCTTATTGTGAAGGGAAGATGGTGATCGAGGAAGAGTAAGAGAGTTCGAGTATGGTATCACGATTGGATTAGGGTCGGAGCTTACTGTCGAAACCATTGTCATGCGAAGTAAATCTATTGACCATTAACATATTAGGGCTTGCATATGTATTGTTGAAGTTTCTTCTATTCTTGTAAATATTATAGGTATTTCTACCTCAAATAAGGTATTGTATTCTTGTAAATATTGCATATCTTCTTATCTCAAATAAGGATATGGAAATCCAAAGTCGAAATTATACATACTTAGGTATGCATAGTTTAAATTTAATTTAAGGAAATTGATCGGTGTATTTGTGTTTAAGGCCATAAGTTTCTCCTTCGTGTATTGAACTTTATAAGAAGATCGATGACGATGTTAACTGTTAACAAAAATGATAACTATGACAACATGACTTTATTCACAAAGGCGTAAAGCGTGATTCCTAGTACCTGACACGAAGTTCGTATTATTTGGGTTTTATCTTAAAACCAATTGATATCGACTTAGCTGACATTCACTCCAACTTAGGCTAGCTTGATTTTACACACCAATCACGAACTCCAGCCCGTCACACGGCTCTTAAATAAAAACCGACTATAAGCTTTGTGAAAGGATCACTTTATTCACGAAGTCACCAAACGAGATTCCTAGTAGCCCAAAAATTTATATTGTTTGAGTTTTATCTTAAAATCAATTAATATCGACTTAGGTGACATTAACGACAACTTAATATACACTTTATTTTACATACCAATCACGAACTCGAACATGTCACATGGTTCTTAAATCAAAACGAACTATAAGACTTGTGAAAAGGTTCACTTTATCCACAAAGACACCAACTGATTTCTAGTACCTCACACGAGATTCCTATAATTTGGATTTTATCTTAAAAGTAATTGATATTGATTTAAGTGACATTAACGACATCTTAGTATACACTTGATTTTACATATCATTCACGAACTCGAACATGTCACATGGTTCTTAAATCAAAACAAACTATAAGACTTGTGAAAAGGTTCACTTTATCCACAAAGACACCAACTGATTTCTAGTACCTCACACGAGATTCCTATAATTTGGATTTTATCTTAAAAGTAATTGATATTGATTTAAGTGACATTAACGACATCTTAGTATACACTTGATTTTACATATCATTCACGAACTCGAACATGTCACATGGTTTTTAAATCAAAACAAACTATAAGACTTGTGAAAAGGTTCACTTTATCCACAAAGACACCAACTGATTTCTAGTACCTCACACGAGATTCCTATAATTTGGATTTTATCTTAAAAGTAATTGATATTGATTTAAGTGACATTAACGGCATTTTAGTATACACTTGATTTTACATATCATTCACGAACTCCAACCCGCCAGGCTGCCACATGACTGTTAAATAAAAACTCGTTGTTAGCCTTGTTCGATTTATCCATAAAGAACAAAATTCCTATTATTTGGATTTTATCTTAAAATTTTATATAATTTGAATTTTATCTTAAAACTAATTAATATTAAATTAAGTGATATTAACGACATCTTAGTATACACTTGATTTTATATATCTATCACGAACTACAACCCGTTACATGCTAAGTCGTTGTAAGCCTTGTTCGATTTATCTACAAAGAACAAAATTCTTATTATTTAAATTTTATCTTAAAGTCAATTGATACAGACTTAAATGACATTAACCACGGCTTAATGGATGCTTGATTTTATATACCAATCACCAACTCTTTGCTCTTTAATAAAAACTGACTATATAAGCTTTTAATAAAAATTGACAGCTGTGGGATTTGAACCCACGCCCTTTCGGACCAGAGCCTAAATCTGGCGCCTTAGACCACTCGGCCAAACTGTCTTGTTGTTCATCTTTTCTATTAAATTTTAGATCTACGTTTGTTCTTCGTTTGGTTCACTTACAGTCTTACACTATCCATAAAAGATTATGCGTTTAGTTTATTATCTAAATAAAAAATGATGTGGAAACTGCTTACTGAGAAGTGATATTACACATTTACACATCAACATTTAATTCCTGTGGGTTTTTTTTATGATAGAACTAAAAAAAATCTACACAAATTAAGTGAAATTTAGTAGAATAAATAATAATAATTACTTTTAAGACATACATTGTCTTCTGACTCTTCTCGTTCGATTTCAATTTAAAATCATAATGACTTACGGAAACTTCCATAAACAAAATTTGAGTTTAGAACTTTAGAGATGATGTTTCGGTAGAAAATTCTGTCAACAAAATAAATTTTTATCTTAATTTTTTTCAATCAATTACCTTTCCATTTTTAATTTTCTTTTATTGGTCTCAGACAGACGGCCCTTAACTGTGCCTAGGGGGTTAAGTTACAGCTACGGAGTTCTCTTTTGAAAGAAAAGCTTCTTTAGATTAAGCAACTTCATACAACAATCTGATTAATCTCCATTGCAGTTTGCAAGTTGAACACATACTTCTTAAGCTGTTACATGTCAAAACAAGAGAAACATATCACAAGAGACGAAGATCCGACAAAACATATGTTAGTTGTGAATAAATTTCCCAGGTTGTTGTTTGTGGCGTGTTCTTATCATTACGAAAGACGGTTACCATCTCCATGGGCCGGAAATTATCAGTAGATTGGTCAGCTAGCTGTAGTTGTTAGGATCTTCTTTACTTCGTATCATGGGGACACCATCGTCCCTCCACACTACCCGGTCTTCGCATAATGCTGCAGCCACCTCGACGTACAAACTATGCTCCTGAAATGCATTGAAAATGATTGAAACTCATCAAGAACTGCACTCGGCAACAATTGCTATGAACTTATAAATGTTTCAGAAAATGGGAATGCAAAGAAAAAGAAAGGCTATTCTTGAACTAAACGCACTGAATAAGCCAAGAAGACACCACATCGACTAATACCACATAAAGAACTAAAGATTTTCGTAATGTCACGTTGTTACAGTACCTCATGTAATACTCTAGCAGCTAGCACATCGGCAGTGTCATCTGCCAACACAGGAACAGCTCTCTGGGCAAGAATACGACCTCGGTCATATTCCTCATCAACATAATGGACGGTTGCTCCAGAATATCTATCGGAATGATACATCTCTTAATTAAACTTCATAGTGAAATATACCAAGAATGAAGAGAATGTGTATTTTTCTCTAATGGTACATGAAGTTTATAATAAATTAGAAGGTCTATAATTTTAAAATTATAAAAAATCGTAAGCAAGATTCACTGACACCAACCAAACGGAAACTAGTCAAACGATTTAAAAATAAAAGAATATAATTATACCTTGCTCCAGAGGCAATGACTGCTTTATGAACTTTAATCCCATAGTAACCTTTGCCTCCAAATGCTGGCAAGAGTGAAGGGTGGATATTTACAATACGTTTAGGATATGCTATAACCAATTCAGCTGGTATCAGCTTCAAATAACCAGCAAGAAGAATGACATCAACCTCAAATTGCCTGTATGAACCCACATGTATGATTAATGGAGACTAGTGCAATTTGCAAGAAATTACATATATTCGTACTTGAGCGATTTTTAATAGATCAATTTCTCAGGTTATAGAATAAAAAAAAGCAACTTAAAAAGAATATCTTGGTCCATCAGTGTCATACAATGACATGCTACACATAATAAAATGGCGTATGTAGTATCAATAGAACAGTGTACACCTTCAACCTAAATTGTGGATAAATTTTCAAATATTGAAGTCTCACCATTTGATGATGAATAATTACGTGACATTTGTATATGATTCGAGTAGGATGGTTTTAAACCCATAGATAAAAATCAGAAAGATAATAGTCTGTGGAGTAATACCTAAGTGTGGTTACAAGGTCTTCAGGGGTCATGCCCTCAGGTTCTTCCTTTGTTTTTGGAAACAAAACAACTGGAATGCCTCTTTCTCTTGCATAGTTTGCACCTCCGCATGCTGATATGAAAATAATTTAAATCACGTCACAGGCAAGCTACCTAGTCGAACTCACAAAGATGATGACCATGACTAACAAAATAGAGGTACTGGGGGTATTTGCATCTCCATAAAAGTCAAAATATACAAATCCAAACACAAAAAAGTACCCTTCCTCAAAGCACGAGACCAAAGAATTTGATCATGAATATTTGTTGGAGTTCATTTGTGTATCATTACCAAGCAAGAAGCCATGATAAATAAATAAAAAAAAAAAAAAGTTTCTGACAAGCTACTATAAGAAGAACATAAGCATTCATTTTCATACCGTGTTTATTAGTGACAAGAACAGAAACATCTCCATGAACTGAACCAGCAAGTGCAGCTTCATGAATTGCCCTGAAATTGGAACCTCCACCGGATACAAAAACCGCCAACTTTTTCCTAGGAAGACTGACTTCCGGTTTGCCTAAATTTGGGTTTACGGCATCCAATCTCTGCAATTTATCTCTACAGTAGACTTCTGACCTACCATGCTTAACCATACAAAGACCTCTCAACAGCCAAGAATAGTTTGTTTTAAGGCTCGCCTGTTTACTGATGCCAAGTTGGCAAGGGGCAAATGGACCAAAGGTTGAAACATTAAAATGTTTGGATGATGGGAGAACAGCATTGGAAGAAGAGCCCCTACAATAGAAACTCAGTGATTCCATGTACTGAAGGAAAAGAAAATCGTAGAGTTTCACCAATATTATTGCTGAGGTTCAACTAGTTTTCTATCTGCAAAGATGAAAAATAGAACATTATTTCCGAAGACCAAAAATTCAGACATGCTTATGAGTACTTCAGTTACAAAAATACAAACATTACAATGGAACAAAAATAAAAATGTCATATACAAGCACAGTTATAGCATATATAATGAAACTAGAGCATTTGATACATATATACTTTAACAAAAAACTTAGAAGAAACGCTGAAAAACAAAAAAGCCCGTTAAAACTCAAGAGGCAAAATTGAGGGTACCAAATTGTAGTGGCTGAAGCTGAAGAAACACACCTTAGAACAAAGATCAAAATATCCACATCGATCCCTCACAATTATTACTCACTATCTAAACTTTTTAAAGAAATGGATGTAGATATTCTGGGAATGTTGGAAACTCGGGTTAGAATTGGTAGGCCTATGAGCATATCCTCAAGGGACGGGATAGGGTAACTAATGTGTTGATAGCGAAATTGAACAAGAGCTAGCTCAGGGAGTGGCATGTGCGTTGCACTATCTCCCTTGTTTAGCCCAAAGCCACTTTTATGGCTTCGTTTATCTATGCGGGTAATGTGGCCAGTGAAAGGAAAGAATTTCAGGAATATCTGCTGGTAGAGCTGCTAGAGTCCAAGGTGGCAAGGTATTTGGCCATGAGGGTAGTGTTTGCTTTATTCTTTAGGAGCACTGGCCTGACAGATCTTCAATTCAATAGGGGGTCGTGTACAATCAATAAGCATCGTGATCACTCAAAGACTGCAAACTGGACAGGATTCTGATGAAAAAAGATTGGCTTGATGTTTCCCTAGTTCTAATGGCTTTTCTGGCAACCTGGTGATCTTGGATCACTCACCAGCACTATGAATTGTCATGCTCTACAATAATAGAAAGAGGGTTCCGTTCAGTTTTAAGAATGGGTGATTCACTGAAGGAACCAGAATGTTTCAAGTAGTGTCAAAGTTGAAGAAACTGAAGCCCTTGCTAAGGAAGTTGTGGAACGGTAGTATTGATGAAGAAACAGACATAAACTAATCCAAGAGAGGCCTCGTCAACTTCAAATTCATGAGATGGAAGCTAAAATAACTGAAGGCCTAATTTCAGAATTACGTAGTAAAGAGGACTATGCAGTCATGGTCATTGAGCAGTCATTCACTTCAAGAAATACTCGATACTGTCGTGGGAAAACAACCAACACCCAACAATCCTCAAATACTCAATACTGTCAATGCAGTCATGGTCATTGAGCAGACTAAGAGAATTCAAAGCAACACTCAACAGCCATTCGGTTCAGTTAACAAAACAACTCTAAGATTCTGATTTCCAATACTCAGTAGTGTCATGAAGCAAGTTCAAAACAACAATCTCATATTCTGTTTCCTAGAAAAAAAAGGAGAGATTGAGAGAAACGAACCTTGGTTGGCTTCGTTGCCGGCGAAGGCGCCAGGTGGGGCAGAAAGACGAAGAACGGAGAGCAATCGCGAGTTGATACAGAGAGACTTGACACTGGCCGGAATAGAGTATGAAATTAGGTCAAATTCTTTTGTTTTCAAAATGATTTTTTAAAAAAGCATATATTTTTACTTTTTTTTTTAACATAAAAACTGAATATGAGATTGTTGTTTTTTTTTTGTTGTGGTTTGGGGAAACACTAGCGTTAGGTTTTTTAAAACTCTATAAAGAGTATTTGGGAGAAATATATTAGTGTTTTTTAAACCCTAGCAGAAGATACCCATGCCACTAGAATTTCTTTTTCCTTTTTGGTCATCATATACATAACCAATTTAATCAATTTGCTCTTTCATTCAATAATAATGTAAAGACCATGTACATAATAACACCGATCCAACAATCGAAAAATTCTTTGTTGCTTGTTACTCTTATATAAGAGTCCTAAAAATAATCAGCCAAAGTATTTGAATTCAACAATACCTTATTCCAACCATGGAGCCCTATAAGAACCAAAACAATCTAAACTTCCCGACAGAACCCAAATCATCACGAAGTACATTGCAAGAGGCAGTTCAGGAGCAAACTCACCCACCAAAACCTTTGAACAAGCCTCCAAGGCATCCAAATGAGAACCTTTTTTGGAATATCGCTCTATGACAAACTCAATAATGCACAATATCTTCCTCTATGTCATCACATGCTTGGACCGGTGAATCCACAACGTGGGATGGGATTAGCTTCGGCAAGCAAATTCAATGTGAGTTTGGCGAGTTGGGTGTTAAAAAACTGGAATAGGATTCTTATGAGTGTGAGTAGATGTTGAAACTCTAAATTGGTTTTGGCCCAATGGAGAAAATTGAGGGAGATTTGGGGTTTGTTTTGGATTTTGATGCGGATTTGATTGAAAAGAGGGGTTAGAGTAATGGAGATGTTGAAGGTGGTGGGAAGGAAGTTTGACGAGGAGCACAAGAGGTGGCACGTCATTGTCGATGGAGCAAGTTGTTTTCAGGTGAGAGAAAGTTCATTATATACATGGTTTAACAACGTAATGACGAAAAAAATAGGGACAATAACGTCATTTCGTGGTAAAGTAAACACTAGTAAGCTGATAAACCCTTGATCTTAGGCATGTTTTAAAAGCCGATCGAGAAACACTAAACACTAGTGTTTATTCCGAACCAAACACCCGTTAACTATACAAACTCTACCAAACACTAGTGTTTGGGTCCTGCCAAGCACAACCTAAGTATTTAAATGAAAGTTTTAGGTATTATAATTTCGTATTATTTTTCATATGTGAAATGCAACAAAACATACTGCGTCATTCAACTGTGTCTGTTTGTTCTGATTATTTTTTTAATGTTCAACATGTGAACTCATGCTATATGTATAACTTATATTGAGCATATGATGATATTTTGGTTATATACGTTGATTTTTGTTTCCTTTGCAGCAATATAGATAATTGTGTAGCTGCCAAATATTCCTTCTTTCCACAATACTTTTCATGCAAAATTGAAAAGTTGCTTCAAAGTTCATAATTCTAGCCATTTATTTCGTTATGGACGCATCATGTAAGTGTCTTCTCGTAGTACGCTCACTTAGATTATTTCGTAATAAATTTTAGATGGGAATAAAATTAATCTTCATAAATTAGTAACTATATAGATAAATATTAAAATTAATAAATTAATCTACGAGGACATAATTTATAGTATTAATAAAAAAACGTTTCTGTTCAAAAGGCCGTTTCGTGTTCTTCCTAACTTTCCGGGAACGTGAAACGTGTACAGAAAAACGTTTTCGGCTAGCATGGCCAGATTGGTATCTACTTGGAGCTCGCGTTGAACATAAAATTTTAATCTGAATCTTTAAGAATCTGTGCCGCCGGTCATATTTTGGGCATAATCAGCCGATCACTTTCTCTGTATCCGGGCAACGACAGCGACAAACAGAGAAATCTGTGCCGCCGTCGAGGACGATGAGTACAATCTGCCACAATGTTTTCGTCTACGGCAGCCTTCTCTCCGACGACGTCGTTTATGCCTTGCTGAAGCGCGTTCCGTCCTCTTCCCCCGCTCTCCTACACGGCTAGTCTGTTTCTTATTTTCCTCCCAATTTTTCTCTCTGCATTTGGTTTTAGTATTTCTATCCCTGCTTGATGATGTTAAGATGAAATTCACTGTTATCTAAATCAGGTTTCAACGGGCTTGTGCTTATTAATGTTTAATGTCAGCTTAATTTGATAAAATTTTAAGAGGATCGGATTAGCATTTGTTTGACTAGGGTTTTGTTTTTTTTGATGGGATGATCTTTACGCAGCCAACGATTCAGCATCAAAGGCCTAGTTTATCCAGCTATTTTACCTGTTGAAGGCAAGCAAGTAGATGGAAAGGTCTGTCTACAGACTATTCTCCATGAATTTCTGTTGTATTGGTCTCTGATCGCTTAATAAAGCTACTCTTATTTCTTGTTTTTTAACGGTTAATCAACATGCCTTTATGCGAATTAGATAATGTTTGGTTAAGTGATCAGAAGTACTGTAATTTCTAAT
The DNA here is from genome assembly GCA_033239125.1 of Fagopyrum homotropicum. Taxonomy (NCBI): domain Eukaryota; kingdom Viridiplantae; phylum Streptophyta; class Magnoliopsida; order Caryophyllales; family Polygonaceae; genus Fagopyrum; species Fagopyrum homotropicum. The sequence goes on from BSWB01000003.1 coordinate 4,592,987, forward strand.
ATAATTGCTTAACTGCAAGGAATTTAGGATCCTTTCCTTCCTTACTCTGATGTTGAGTATGGGAAAATATTTGGCATGTTCATCAATTCTTGAAATTATTCTGTATCACGATTCCTGACTAGATTATGATAGTATTTCTTAATCTATATTTGTTTCAGGTTCTAACTGGATTAACTATTCCCGAATTAGATATTCTGGACGTTTTTGAGGATGTCGAGTATGTAAGAGATATTGTTGAGGTTTCTCTTGTGGTAAGTTCATCATGCCTGCTTTTATACAGAATATTGCCCTGCAAATACTATGCCAATGGCTTTGAACCCAGCTATCAGGGAAATGGGGAATAGTTATGTCAATATAAGTTTTCAGGGATATGACATGCTGAGTATATTCTTTAACTAATGGGGGTCTAAGCTTTGATAAGACTTTGAGATTTGAGAGCAACAACCTGCATACAAACTTTGACCTTGTGCACATGTGTGATCTGTTGGAAGAACCAGGCTTCATTGTTCTTTCACTACGATTGACTGAACAGAGAATATTTCGTTCTTGATACAGAAAAATTTGTTGTTCTTCTGCTGCTCTAGAAAATCTTGCCTTATATAGGGTTATGGTGCATGTGTTGCAGGAAAATGCTGGAAAGGTTAAGGCATTCACTTATGTTTGGGATGATAAAGATGATCCAAACTTGTATGGAGATTGGAACTTTGAGGTGAGTATTACTTCTAGATTTTTTCTTCTTCTTTTGGACATACAGTAGAAGACCTGTATGCAAATCTTTTCTACTTTCTATTCTCTAGTGCCAATGGAGTGATTTCCATCGTAGTTTGAACTGTAATTTATCACTGAAGTTCTCCTTACCCACATTGCATAGCATTTGTGAAAATGACTACTTTTAGGTGTCGTCATGAACTAGCGCTGATATTAATATGTTTTGAAGCAAGTAAAAATGAGGAAAACGAGAAGAAAAAAACACCTTCAGTATTTAAATTTTTTTTTTTTTCAATATAGTTGTTTCTGGTCATCCCTAACACACTCTGCTACCACCTCCATCTACGCTACATTGCCGCCACCAACAAATTAAGATTAATTCAGGTAGAATATTAGCTTACTAAAAGATCCAATGGGGGGTGGTAGCCGAAAAAACACATTGAAAATAAACCAGGAGGAAGACAATCAATAATGAGCATCAAGATGAAGAAAGAAACAGGAGGAAAGGGAAAATTGGTGACTTGAGGTTTGTGGAGAATCATGTATGATGTAAGATCTGAGAATCTTATATTGTTGATCATTTAAAAGAAGCAAATACGGAAGAAAAAAGAAGAAGAAGAAATTAATCCAGTGTCTTGCTTGATTTTGGGCTCTACTCTGAGGAGACCTTTCTTGTCAATTGTATTGTTTACTTTCTTGGTCATTCTTGACATTTTCCATAGCTAATTGAGATTAAAAGTTTGTGACAATTGTTCATATGTTTTGGCTGTCATGTTATTTTAGGAATGGAAACAATTACACATGAGCGAGTTTCTCAAGATGACCAAGCAGTTCGTGGAGGAAATTGATCACCCTGAATCTAAGACAAGGGTGGAAACATATGAATCTCATTACCAGAAAGTTGATGATAGCAAGGGTACCCTGTGATGTGCGAATGGGTTTTCTCACATGTTCGACTTATTGATGTAGATATTTTCATCTTTAAGTTCATAAATCTACACTCTACAGCTTGGAAGCTACACTTGTTAGTGAGGCAATTGCGCTATCAAATTGATGAAACCAAAAGCAAATTGAACTGTATTGCACATTCAACAGGGCTTATTACTAGAAAGTAATCCGGTGAGGAGCTCTGCTGTCATAAAAATTGAGTAAAAATGTTCAAGTTTATAACTTTGTATGCTTGTACATGACAAATGCATATTTACAAATGTAAAAGTGCACAGATTTCGTTGTTTGCGGTGGCCGAAGCCACCAAGGACAAGTCCACCTTCATCCAACTCTAAACTTTTAGCTTTTAGGGTATTTTAAAATCCAAATAGTGACCAATACTCAGTTGGTCTAGTGGGATGTGGTGCTAGACTCCTTAAGTGGTTAGTCCGGACATTCGAGTTCGAATTCGCCGATCAAACCGGGTGACCTACGTACCTCTTAAAAAAAAAAATGCAAATAGTGTTTTTTTCAGTGAAAGGATGTCTCACTTCTATGATCTCTTTGTCATGGCATGAGTTTTAAATCTATTAATTATTGAGCTACAAAGAATTGCCCTCGATGGTGGAGGAAGGAGAGCATATGCATTAGAGAAGCGTATAGTTTCTTTAACCTATTTTTGAAAAAATAATTTTCCCACTAATCCTTTCATTAACTTTGACACTTACTATTATCACCCTTTGAAAAATCTTTATATTCGATGAAAGAAAAATACATAATTTAATAATAATTCTCATACAAAATTTTATCGAGAAAATATAAAAGGACAGTACAATTTATTTTTTGATCAAATTGTAAGGGTGAAATGCCTTACATTATTGTAGGGGTGGGCATGGGACGGGACGGGATTTATGACATTTTTTCTTCGTCCCGCGCGGGCCCTGTCTCATGTGGGACGGAACGGGATGTGACGAATTCCGCAAAAATTACGCACCGATTGTATTTAATATGCATACTTATTTTCTCTCATGTTTAAAGACATAAATGATCAGGAAAAAAACTCTATACGAATTATCGATTTATGACGCCTACATTAGTAGTTAAAACATTGAAAACAAATTCAAGTTACATCAAAGTGTCTTACCGACTCACATTCAAAAAATAACAACAGATAATTTACAGAAAATTGTATTTATTTAACTATCGATTACAACTGTGGTAATCCACAAATACAAGGGCGATGGAACCGACTAGAGCAAGGGTGGCGATGTAACGGATCAGATCAAGGCGGCGAAAGGACTAAATCAAGGGAGATCAGAAACTCTAGTATTTTAGATCCAACCAAATGAGTCGTAAAGAATGAGTGATTAAAAATTAACGATCTAATAATTTTAAAAAATTATAATTTATGTATATTATTTATCTATATAATATTTATAAAAATATAAAAATACTATTTATATATATATGCGGGACGGGATTAACCGGGATGAGAAGTCTTTGTTCCGTGTCCCGTCCCGCAAATTTTTCACGGGACAGGATACACTTTTTTTTTTTTTTTCAAATCCCACCGGGATCGGGACCGGATTAAGCTGGATTTATGCCCACCCCTACATTATTAAATATATTTTTCCACCCTTCCATTTTCAAAAGTTCTATTAATTCAAAATAAAAAAATCCATGCACAACTGAAACCCAATTAAATCCAAATAGAGTAAGGGCTAACAACCAAAAGTAGGGTGGATCGTTCAATAAAATAATGAAAACATATTCACTTTAACATTCAAATTCAAGATCAGCTACTCGTTTCTACAACTCTAGTTGCACATCAGAAACATGAAGGGGCAAGAAAATTTCAAGCACAATGTGTAACATGGGCCAAAATAGACCATATACTTGGGTATACCGTATATGTTAACAAAAGAGGAGCAAGGAGCTAACTTCACCGGCGTATCCATTAATGGACAACCAAACACAGTTTCCGAAAAAGACGACTAGAAGAAGAAGACTGGCTTCTACTCTTCATCATTCACTTGCTGGTCTATTGCCCCCATGTCACCTTGAGCAATTCTGTAGTATAAGATACCCATTGTTGCCATGCATGCCCTGAAAGCGGCACAGGGTACTTACTCCGTTAAAACTGGGAATGGACTGGTTATATGAAGTATAAGTAGAATAGTTGACATGAGAAATGAAAGAACAAAGGCATTACATTATTGCAATGACAAGAAGAATCCTTCTTGGATCCATTCTTGAAGACCTACGGTGCCTTGACCGATTTTCCGGGGTGTCATCGTCCTTGCGAGGTGGGGCTGTAACTGGTAAGGTAGGTAAAGCAGTTGACCAGAAGGGGACTAATGCCCTCAGAAATCTGTGCTGGAAAGGACCTGCACAGACCAGCTATCGAAAATGACTTCCATTCTATTGATAAACTGAATGTATGATAAAAATTATTTTCATAAACAATCCACAAAATTAATCTAGGTTGGTCCTATGACAAAGAGACGGCTTAAATTTATCTCTTAATAAAACACAGCCTTGCATTTTTAATAAGAGATACCTTGAGTGTAACTCAATTAGGTTACTTCAATTGACAATGAAAGTGAGGTATAACCACAGCCCTTCAAGATACTACAGGAAGAGACCTAAGAGTCACATGACAGCCCTCAACTGATTATTAGTATATAGATTTTTCTCTACTAGCCTAACACTTACCCTAAGTATCCTTCTAGACTACTCTTAAATTAAAAGTTTCTAGATATTTCCATAGCTTAAGGAATAAAGACTAACCATATCATCTATATATAGCTTAAATGGGTTGCTGTACAATCATCTCTTAGCAATTCATCAAATTCTCTTCAAATTGTTAGGAGAACTTCTGAAGGCTGAATTGCAAGAGAAATTGAAGGATACTTCACTCTTTTGGAATTTCATTAATTGGTCAAAAGATGCATTGCATGACAGTCCACGTAAGTACTTATAGCTGAAAAAAATAGTCAATACTTCTTAAGCTAATGAAATTTCAATAAAAATTAATAATAGTTGTCTAGAAGGATACTTATGAAGTAGGATAAGGATAAGAGAAATATCTAGCAACTAATAATCACTTAAGGGCTGTCATGTGACTTCTTAAGTCTCTTCCTGCAGTAAATTTGAAGGGTCTGTGGTTCTGTATCAGAAAGCTCAACGACCACTCACACCAGTGGCCAGCAATACTATGACCTACACCTAATAACAAGATGTTGTGAACTTCACATAAATTAATTGATAATAACTGCAACATCAACTCACCCCTCTTGGTGTACTTCTTTCTGTTTCCATCTTCATCATCAGCATAATATGAGATCTCAGAATTCTGTCTTTCAACATTCACTGATCCTTTCCTTGTTGTTGCGCCAGGCTGTATTGCAAAAAAAAAATCTTAAAGTCATAAACATATATCTTGATGCGGTATATGCAAGATTTGCAAGTTTAAGGAAACAGTCAACTAGATACTTCCTTATTTTAAAATGAAGACAAATGAAAAGTAGTAAAAAAAAAAAATAGTATGCAAATAAAGATTAGTAATTCTCTTACAGGTCCTGGACTTGCTGATTTCACATAGTTAGGCTCATGATTGCCTGAAAGAGATTTGTCCAGCAAAGGAACATCAACCTGAACAATCTCTGACGACGCCATACTAGTGGAACCTCCTCCGGAAATGGATGAGTATATATCTGCTAAGCTTTTCTCATTTTGCACATCCTCCCTTCCTCCAACACTTAAACGCTTCAGTGGATCCGAGGCAAAAGCAGGAGGTGGGCCACGTGATTCTACAGCTGGGTGGTTCCCAAACACGTTTTTCTCTATACCAGTCTGCAATGGGCCAATGGCATAAATATTTGTTATATAAAACACTTTGTTAGATAATCAATAGCCTGGCAAGGAAATTGATCTTTCAGAGGAAAAAACTAATCAAGGAAAGTGTGAACCTTACCTGCATGATTGCTTCTTTGAGTTTGGAATGAAGGCAAGATCCTGAATCCTTGACACTCTTTGGGGGCCATATCTAGATTAGTAAAACATTAGTCAGAAAGGAGCCAGGTCTTTTAATGATCCAAAACTATTATTTACAAACGAATCATACTGAATAAAATCAATTAACGAGATTGTCAATGACTATAAGAACACAAGCACCATGTAACACAAATTATCATGAACTTTGAGAAATAATTACTAGAGAGTTCACAGATGAAGACTTCTACACCTAAAATGTTCACCTATGCATAAAATTTATTTCCTCAAGTGATTGAAGAGAAGGACAATCTCATGAAGCTTGCTTCTTCTGGTTCAAGCCCAGGCCTAAACTTGTAATAAATCAAGAATGCAATCAGCAATGAACCGGTTCTTTTAAGTGTTTTCTCTCCGATGGATGGATATTTCCTTCACCAAGTAATCAAGTTACTCAGCATGAATTGCCTACTAGATGCATGAACCTTTCCATGCTTAATGCTACAAAGCATAGACAGTGTCAAACCATCTAGCAACATGTTTATACATTTAATAATAATAGTGTAAACTATTTATGAAAATACTAAGAAATCTAAATGAATTGAGCTAGGAAGGAAACGAAAATAAAACAAGGTGGTTTCTTATTCTGTTAAGGAGCAAACTTCAATATTAAAAATCAATAAAAAAAACATTTGATGTGTTTCTAACTTTCTATCCTATATACATACAGCCAATCCCTTTTCCATGAGTACATCTAGGGTAATGCAAGTGACCCTAGACTAATACCATAATTCATACTAGCAACAAAGAAATATTCACAATAAGAGCAGTAAAAGAGAAGGAATCATCAAGTAAAAGAACGTTTCACATAAACTCTCTTACCGAAGTAGAACAAAGTGGACACACATATCCAGCTGGTGCTGTATGTGGAGGATAACTTTTGATATGTGAAACTAAGCAGCTTGTGTGAATTGCATCTGGAAAAGCGAAAGCATGATTTAGCATCACAATATTAAGTTTTGAATTGGTTTAAACAGGGCAAAAAAAAAAGGTAACATAAATTATTAATATTAGATACATTTTGTCAAATCACATACGTAAACAGCCCAGACGAGTAGTTTGGTTATCAACTCCCTCGTCCAGTACAGATTTGCATAGACAGCAGGCAGGTGGCCAATCATATTCACCATCAATTACCCACTCTGAGTAGGTGCGCACCTACATATATTAGATGAATTTTGAAATTAAAAATTGCACATTGAGAAGGTCGCTTTCAGTGAGAGTTTGTGTGAGACGTCTTCAGGCCAGTATTCAGCGGTATTGAAAATATTCTAATAAAATGTGTCATAGGCCCAAAGATGCAGACCACCAGATGTCACCACCCTGCCCTAAGCTATTCTAAGATAGTAGTATAGTAGAGAAAGACTTGTTTAAGACTGAACAAAATAGTACTGAATCATGATAAAGTGCTTCTACAGTTTCCCAACACTATAAGATGTTCCTTACCAAAAAAAACACAATATAAAATGTTGCTTCTGGGGCTCACATGACATAAGTTTTTGCAATTCAGTTCAACTACATTCCTGTTTTCTCTATGAGGATAGAGAAGTATCCATAACAAGTGGTTTTTACAATAAGACCATCATCCTGACCTCCACAGATTATTACAAACCTTGTCAGGGAATAGAAAGAACCTTGTAAAATGTATTTACATAAATATGCACTGCAAACTCCCACTATTGAGCAGAAATTTTCCATATTCTACTTAAGCAAAACATATAGAGGAAGAAGATTAACCATTGCAACAAACACTAGAACAGAAGGAAAAAAAAAGAATCATATATGAAATTTAAATAATAACGATAGCTACTGCAGTACCACACAGATCTGGTGCTCAGGAAAGCATATGCATTCTCCACAAACAGGAACCTTGTGAACGAAGCAGTATAATTTTGTTGCCTGAAGAGACAATAACATAGACAAATTAGTTTCCAATGTCAGTAAAGACAATCAAAAAAATAAACAACAGTGCCTCTCAGCTTCTAATTAGCTACAATTGTCAGCACGAAACTACTGACATGGACAATTGTATGCTGCTCAATGGCCAGAATGTACTATCAACTGTTTGATTGCAGTTAAAAAGCATACGTAAAGCCAAAATCAATTGGATTTCCTAACCAAAATTAAGCTACTTTCAGAAACAAGCTCAGATCATACCACCGAACTTGATTATTAGGGTAAATTATATGTTGATCCTTCATGCGTTCATTTATACAACATAAACATCACTTTACTATTCGGAATACAACCTGGATGAAGCCCCTATCGACAATGCATTGACCAAAAAAATTCAGAAGAAGAAAAAGACGGATCAAGAAGAATCAGGGACTCAGACATAATTCATACATTGAAATCATACTGTTCATCAGATCTGAACACATGAAAGCACTAAATCAAGCTACATATAATATCAAATTGATAAAACCGAAGATAGAGGCGATGAATTGCACTGAGGAGAAAGCGAATGGAGGAAGATCTACCTTCCGGCATTTGCAGACCACCATTTGATTCAGTAGTGGCGACTCAAGTCCACACAAGATGCGATTTCAAGATCGACGAATCGAAATATAAATTTGGGTTGGAAATGAAACCGATCAATGAAATCTGGCGCGATTTCATCAAGGGTTTAGCACAGAAAGATAAAGGGCAAGAGAGAGAAAGCAGATTTCGGCATTTCGCCTTTGGGCGTTAGTTAACACTTGTGCTTACATATTTGATTTTTACGGAATAACTATAAACCGGTTCGGTCCGGGTAGTTAACTCGTGAGGATCTATTACACAAAACCCCCCAAACCGGTCCTAAATAATATAAACCGGTTCGGTCCGGGTAGTTAACTCGTCGGAAATTTTATTATTATTATTATCGAGTTTAATTATGTAGATTTTGGTGGGAGTTTTGCATTGGAGTGTATTTGAATTTTGATTTTATTTATATAAATGAAACAATGAAGGAATTGATTATTTGATAAAATAATTTAATGAAAATATAATTTTTGTGACATCGTACTAGTATGGATAACTTATTTTCACTTGATGACAATCTCTTTTTATATTTGTTGGTTGTACAATAAATTATAAAAAATATATATTTATTGAAAATCAATTTTACACTTGTTGACATTGTTTTACACACGTTGACAATTCATTTTACCCTCGTTGGCAATCAGTTCTACACATACTGACAATTCATTTTGACACTTGTTGTTGACAATCCGAAAAAAAAAGCCTAGTTACAACTTTAATTTTTCAAAAAGGTCTGATTACTAAAATTGTCCAAAAATATATTCGTTGACAATCCATTTTAGACTTGTTTATAGTACAAAAAATGTACTTGTTGACGGTCTATCTTACATTTGTTGACAATACACAAAATTATGAATAGTTATATTTTTTGACGATCCATTTTGCACTTGTTGATAGTCCATTTACACTTGATGACAATACGTTTTACATTTGTTAACAATCCATTTTAATATTTTATTGATAGTTCGCGCGCGGGGGGATTGGGATTTTTTTTATTTTTTAAATTAAGTGGTTAGAAATTAAAACATGAAAAGTTGGATGATAAATTTTCAATTTCATAATTCAAGTGGATTAGTTAAAAACACAACCATTTTTTTTATTATCTTAAATAATTACAATATCGATAAAAAGGTAATTTTAAATAACCTAAAAAATAAAATAAAAAATAAATACATCTAAAAACCGATAATTTAAAATAAAATCACCCTAATACTATTTAATAAACAATCTAACGATAACTAGAATTAAATAAATAAACATTAATCATTAAAATATAACTCTGAAATGTTATTGAAGTAACTAGACGTTTTATCACTATTATTCTATTAAGAGTACCCATAGCATAAACTCATTTAGTAAATATATTTTTATTTAACCCAATTTTTTTCTTCTAATGGATTATATATAGGGTAAAATTAGAGTGGTCTATAAAACAAAAGGCTACATAAAAGACTTTATTTAACTCAATTATTTCTTAAAAACTTTAACGAATAAAAAAAAGTTTGAACAAAAAAAATGTTATAACCTCTGTTGTAAAAATATGTGAACTAATATAACACAAAATTTGAACCACAAAAATATATGTTAGAAAATAAGAGACTATTTTTTAGGTAAAATGGCTAACTAGATTTTTTTACCACTATTACTATATTAAGAATACTCATAACATAAACTTATTAATTAAATATATAACCTTAATAGAGTAATAGGGGTAAGTCAATTAGAATGGTAAAAATTAGAGGGTTTATAAACCAAAAGTTCATAAAAAGGAGCCTAATATACTTTTTTCTTCTTCTTCTTTTTACGTGTCAGATTGACAGAGGTTTTTATTTCTATACAGTAAAAGATCTCCGTAACCGAACAACCTCAATATCATAAGACAATCACTTTATAAGAATGTCAAGATAAGCCCAGGTTGATAAAAAAAAAAAAAAAAGAAAAGAAACCTTGTAGACTAGTGTATAAAATCTTTGGAAGTTTTTTTTTCCTGAAAGGTTGATAAGTAACTCCCGGTTCGATTGCTTCACCGCTCTACATTTGGGACGGAAATAATTTCGTGGCCCATTGCTGGGGGATATATATATATATCCCCCAGGAAGATTCGAACTCGAATTTCCAAGCTAACCACTTAAGGAGTCTAGCACCACATCCCACTCTAATGGATCAATCTATTATATGACTAATCAACCGATAGCTTTAAACCACCTTAAATTGACCCATCAAAATTTACACTAAATGATGATTAGTGAGAAATACAAAACTTAAAGGAGCTTTGTTATGTTTGCGGCAAAATTTATTTTCATTGTAAATGATTTCTTTTGCCCATCTAAGAACCTAATAAGTTCATCGTACATTCATCGTCTTGGAGCACCAATTGCAACTAAATGCACATCTACAATGGATACCAATGCACCCATCTATTGAACATTTCATAGCATCTTCTCCGCTCAAATTCCGGGGCCGTATGACCCGCCCCCTGCATGACACGAGAAATTCGACAAAGTAAGTTATCGTATCGGATAAAATCAATTTATTGTAAATTTTAGTTGTGGAATAAAAATATAATTAAGAGTAATTCATCAACTTTGTTAAATAGACTTTTTTTTATAATTGATGTGTAATAACATCTTAATCGTTAATCATGTCTTAAAAATACGTGAATTCTAATTTATTTGATTTTATCCATTATAATATTTAATTAGTTGATAAGTAACAATTGTTCAAGTATAACATGTATTTGTTCAATTAAAATATTCAATTATATTCGTAATTGTTTAAATATCTCAATTGTTTGACTATATTCGAAATTGTTCAACTATATACGAATTTGTTCAACTATATAAATAATTGTTCAAATGCTAATTTATATGTTCAACCCAACTTTTGTTCAAACATATGACAAGTGTTAATTAATTTGGACAAATCACAACTATTTGACAAGTGTTAATTAAAAATTTTAAATAATTGACATATTTGTCAAGTGTTAATTAATACTTTAATCTATACATATGGTTAAATAATTGACATATTTGAACAATTACAAATATAAATATATGTTATATTTAAAAATTTGTTACTTGATTCAATTGTTGTACATTTTTTTTCTATTTTTTACCCTAAAAATCCTTTTCACTTATATATATATATATATATATATATATATATATATATATATATATATATATATTTATTAAGATACTTTGAATGTCATGTTATAAAAAAGTCATTAACATATTATCACATAATAGTTAAGATATTTAGGAAACATCATAGATTTACACGATGCTAATACTATAAAGTCGAAAAATACCACAAACTACCTTTCATTACGATTTGCAAATATCATGTATGAAAACATATTTGATCAAATTAACTAAGTAAATCTTTTTGAGATTTCTCTCTAGTAACTAAGTTCATGATATAAATATGTTTAGTAATGTACCCCTAATCAAACTCATTACCTTCCAACTTCAATTTAATGAAAGTGATAAAAATTGAAGCAGTACACAAACCTAATAAAAATAGAAAATAGCCTATTTAATTAAATTCTTTCAACAATATTTTTTTGCTAGTACGTACGTTTATTTTTGTGAACCCTAAATTTTGAAACTTAAATAAAAGCATGACAAATAACTTACCTTCACGGTTGCAAATACAAGCCTATATCCATTTTGTGATTTATAGTATTTCTCTGTATACCTATAAAAAAAATATTTTAACAAAAAATAAATATTAACGAAAATAGGCCTTACTAAACAAGAAAACTCCACAACAAAAACTCTTTGAGTTTAATATCATCTTACCCCGCAACTTGACCATCTACGAATCATGGCCTCCATTGTTCGTCGACAGTAAGATTGAGGGATTTAATCCATTCCATTGTGCCATCATAGGATACAACCATATCACGGTCACCGCTGAAAACGTTAACAAATAGTGTAGCTAAAGGTACTCTTTATAATAAAACTTTATATGTTTTTAATGTGACAAATACTGCAAACATAAGGATTAAGATGAAGAGTGAGTATATATATATACTTATTGACTAAAGCATTGAGTTGTACGTTTGCTTGTGAGATATCTATGAACATTGACAACGCTTTGTTGATCTTCTGTGTAATCCAAGCTGTGGTTGCACCTCACCCAGTTGTATACTCTGTCCTATATATATACATAAACTTATAATTAACAAAGGGTTTAACAGGGTTAGTTAAGATAACAACATTTTAGTACACAGTTCCAGACCTTTAGTAGGTCAAAAATCTGACTTCTTCTTATCTTTAAAAGTGTCCTAGACTTGTTTAAACCCGAAACATAGTCAGATCTAGATGGACTTTGACCAAAAATTAAACCGTTTATCTAGGCCGAATTTGGAATAAGCTTGGTTGTTGGGCTTGGACTCGTCTTAACCAATTATATATATATAGGGTGTGGTTCCTATGAGAACACCTCTAACGTGAGAACATGAGAACAATCGTACACCGTTGGATGTGAGTATTAAGGGTTGAGATTTAGAGTAGATATCAAAAATAATAATAATTACGAATAATAATAATTAGGAATCCAACAATAACTACGAATAATCCACTCAACCAACAATAACTACGAATAATACATTAAACGATATGACACATTCGTAACAAAACTAATAATAATTACGAATCTGTTCTCATGTTCTCACGTTAGGGGGTGTTCTCATAGGATCTATACTATATATATATATATATATATATATATATATATATATATATATATATATATATATAGGGTTAGGATCAGGTAAGAACAAGTGTTACGGTAAGAAATAAGAACGCATATGTTCCGTCAGATTAAATCATCAACGGTCATGAATTAACGTGTTATTACGGTAATCGTGCCTTAGATTTATTACAATATTTATTTAATAGGCAATTTATTAAAATACGTCGCACAATGATCTTTCTTTTAAGGAAATAAATTTTTGTGTGATTGAAATTAATTGTACACGTTTAAGGTCGTATTGTACGATCAATTATGAGTAGTGCACGATTAAGCTCATGATAAGAATAAAGAGTTACATGTTCACATTGACTGTATGTGCATGCACTTTTGTGATTGCACATTTGTAATTGCACGAATGTGATTGCAATTTTCTACATGCATAAGCACGTTTGTGGTTGCATTAATTAAGAATAATCTTATTACTTTATATGCAATTATATTTTTTTCAATATAATAATACAATAATTTGAAAGCTTATATATAGCACTTAACTACACGTGCATATGTTAATAATATGGTAAAGTTAAGCACACTTGAGTTTTGCATATTTAAAATTATTGCACGAGAAAGTGCACGTATAATTTCACATTAACTACACGTGCATATGTTAATAATATGGTAAAGTTAAGCACGCTTGAGTTTTGCATATTTAAAAATAATTGCACGAGAAAGTGCACGTACAATTTCACATTAACTACACGTGCATATGCACGACTCCTATTACAATAAGGCTTGACTCGTTTGTAGTACGTACATTTTTCAATGTTTATGGTACTAAATTATCATTAATGAGCTTCACAATCAATTAGCTAACTTATTTACAAATTCAATATATTTTATTTCCTTAATTATAATAGCATTCAGACCTTATTTAAAAATCGTATTAACTAGAATACATCTTTACCATTTAAATACATTAAATCATGATCGTCGATAATTTAATCTGACGATTCATATGCATTCTTATTTCTTACTGTAACACTTGTTCTTACTTGATCCTAACCCTATATATATATATATATATAGGAAAAGGATCAGGTGAGAACGTGTGTTACGGTAAGAAAAGAGAACAAACGTAGACCGCACGATCTAACTCATTTGACGGATATGATTTGTTAGTATATAAAGATAGTAATTGATGATATATTCACCGTTTCCTTATGAGTTATGTAACATACTTCCTTCCTTAAATTATCATTAGCTATATTTATTATTTTAATTATAATACGAACCTAAATCATATACGTGCACATATGATATTCACATCACACGACAAATTCATCCTATATTTTACAAATTTGCACGATTACGATTTACGATGTCATATATACAGATAATAAACTAATGCACCAATGAAGCTAAACATACTTAAACATGAAAATAAACGTGTAAAGCCTTTCATGCAAATAAAAAATCAATGCACATAAACGTGCAAAGCAACTTGAGATCTAAATTTGCAAAGATTATTGAAACTAAATTGATCTAAACTTGAAAATTAAACCATAAGCAAGGAACCTACATTGACCTAAATTTGCAAAGTGAACTATAAACAAAAAACCTAAACGTGAAAAGAAAATTAAATCTAAATTGAACTACACGTGCAAATCTAAATTGAACTAAACGTGCAAATCTAAATCTAAATTGAACTACACGTGCAAATCTAAATCTAAATTGAACTACACGTGCAAATCTAAATTGAACTACACGTGCAAACCAAATTGAAACGTACGCACTAAATATAAGTAACTAAGCACGACTATTGCAATTACATTAATTTATACAAAGATAAAGATTACTCATATACAAGTGAACCTAAACATATCGAATATTGAATGATATCACCGGCGAATAATCAGATTTCTCATACGAAGGAACAATTATTCGTGCACAATTGATTAGCTTATCATATTATTTAGTTTCCATATAGTCATTAATTTTGTAACCGATAATATATGTTACCATAATCACGACTATAGTAATAAATTTATATCAACGATGTCCTTTAATAACCGATTAATCACAAACGTCCGTGTTTTAATCTAACGAACCTTAAGTGTTCTTATTTCTTACTGTAATACATGTTTTTACCGGAACCTAACCCTATATATATATATATATATATATATATAGACTCTTATAAGAGGGAGTGGGAACCTTTAACATTTGTCGGAACAAAAAATAACGTACGTGATTTAGGATCATTGTAAGCGTTTATAGGTGAGATACATTGAATAATAATAGAGAGATTCTCTATTACAAATATAATTTTAATTTTGAAAAGATAATAAAGGGCCAATTTTGGTAACTAGCCTTTTTTAAAAAACTAGAGTATTAACTAGGCTTTTTAATGTTTCAATTAAGTAAATGTACCCCAACCTTTTGTATTTATTTTCAAACTTTACACACTCTTCTCTAAAGT
The DNA here is from genome assembly GCA_033239125.1 of Fagopyrum homotropicum. Classification (NCBI taxonomy): domain Eukaryota; kingdom Viridiplantae; phylum Streptophyta; class Magnoliopsida; order Caryophyllales; family Polygonaceae; genus Fagopyrum; species Fagopyrum homotropicum. Next base: position 4,608,375 of record BSWB01000003.1, read on the forward strand.
TACTAAACACAAAACTATAAAAAGCCTAGTAAACCAAATTATTTCATAAAATAAAATGACTTATGGTTGAAAAACTAATGTTGGTAGAACACAATTCACTTTTTGACGTTTTCGGTCGTTACAAATATTTTTTCTTGTAACAACCGTTACAGATGTACTATGGTCATTACATGCACAAAAATAATAAAAAATTAAGTGACCAGCATTTCAAGTGATGTTTAGAATAAAAACTAAAAAGTTCTAATTCGTTAAATTGGTAATAATTGTGATACATTGCTCAATCATATAAAAAGTAAGTGCATATATTGTATCTGAAAATAATTATAGGACCCATTAATAACATTTAACCTGGGATATTCATTTTATCAAATCATATAACAGTGAGATGTTTCTACTCCTTACTGTAATAAATGTTCATACTTGATAAAATCTCTGTATATATAATTCTTAAATCAGTTTGGTTAGCGGTCTAATGATCTTTTTAAGCTTATCTAGATCTAATCCGGTATATGGACCGGACTTTTTGTCTCGGCCCGACTTTACCCCTTGATCAAACTTGTCCATTTTTGTAGGTGAACTGCCCGACCTTGAACAAGTCTATACTGCACATAAAATAGTCAAAATTAAGTACCTTTCGAACATGTAAAGCCTCCCTGACCAGTGGATCATTAGCCCAATTCATTGATAGTGCATAATTGAAGGTCTGCAAGAACAAAAGTAAGTTAATTAAAATACCCTCTATTTAACCGTGTTAGTGTTAACTCTTTCATCATTAGCTTGATAAATCATTGTTGAAGAAGGTAAAATAAGTAAAACAAAACGAGGATTACCCGACACCAAAGCTCCTCAATTCTTGGAGGAGAAAGAATGAAACCTGAAGATGCACTTTGAAGAGATCTTTTGTTCTGTGTTTCATGAGGTCTTGCAGCTGTACATTTTGGCTCTAAAATGCAATTTGTGTACAAGTCCTTGACACACTAAATTAAGAAAAACATGTAACCCTTAATTAGATTAAAAAAAATTAAACCTTATACTCAAATTATGGTCGGCACTCCGAACTTGATTCGGGCTTGAAATACGCAGTTTGAGCTGTTTATTCTCTAAATGATTAGAATATGAACACATTTTTTAAAATATGATTCAGATTCGCCTCGTTTATAAACGAGCATAATTTGAGTATGTGAAAGCTCACCTCGTTCATATAGAATAGCATTTTACGGTTGTCATAATAACAAAGTTACCCAGTTTTGGAAAAAACTTGCATCAAGCTCGTTTACTTTCCAAATGATCCGAACTTCATACGTTTGATAGTTTGGTTAAATTTTAGGTTCGGTCCAAACTCAACTTGTATATAAACTAGTCGAGCTTAAACATGTCAATGTTCGACTCATATAACAATTCTACGAGGAATCATAATATTACATGTATGTAATATCAGATTCAAACCTAACACAATAAGTACAATAAAATTGACAATGAAAAAAAAAATCACTAAACTAGGCTTTTTATATATATTTATAATCGACGTGGATCATTAACACTAACTTACCCATCGAGGATTCGTTCGATGAGCTCTCTTTCACTCCTTCATTCCCTTATAATTCCCTTTATCCACTTAATTTAACATTAAGAGTTTTCGTATAATTTTATCCCCTTAAATTCCTTCATCCCTTCATTCACCTCTAACCGAATAGATCCCAAGTAAAAGATATTGTACCTTCTCATATTGAGCTAGAGCAATCACACATCCCGTGTTTGACGGATCTACATCGACATAATTTCCGTTGCATTTTTCCTTTGCGGTCTGTTGATAAGAACATCCGAAATTCAGTTCTAATGGATCAAATATAGTGGGAGAGGTTTCGTGCACTTTCTAGACTTCAACCTACAACCAATTGGCTAGGAGTACTGTTCATCGATTTATGACCAGAAATTTGTTTTTGGATCAGACCTAAACTGAATATCCGGTCCGGACCAAACCAATTAAAACAAATTTTTATACTTATTTTTGGGTCCCAAATTGAACCCTTTAAAACTTTGGCTAACAAATCCAAACCCGAATATTCGGTCTAGGTACAGTCCAACAACAAATTTCCAGTTCAGGTCAGGTTCAAAATTCCAATTCAGTTCAGGTCCGGTTAAGGTCAGTGAGCTACTCCTTCTATTGCCAATTACTCCGAGCCTAGTATATAAGGTCGGTGGGCTACTCATCTTATTGCCAACTACAAATACGTACCTGGAAAATTTCATCTGATACGAGTCCCATACGATGAGCAAATGTTACTTGGGAATTATATACGAGAAACAAATCGGTTACTGGGCTTCCAGCAAAGTATCCCTGCAAGGATTAGTACATAATATGTTTAAGTTAGATCTTAATTAGACAATAAAGATTTTCAATATTAATATTGATGAACTTATACAAACCTTGAGATTAATTCGTGGTTGAACTTGCGCTTCAAGACCTGTGATTATATATGTAACACATTTTTGATTGTGATGGGTTATGTATGATTACTTACCTTCTACGACTAATTTGGTCACGAGAGGAACAATGATACCCGAGTAAGAATCACCACCAATGTAAGTTTCAAGTGGAAGGTACTTTGGATTTTCTTCTAGCCAATTCATGATAAAACAAATTAATTTCAGTTTTTATAAGAAATCGATAATGCAATCTGACTGATTAAATGGGAGACTGTACGCTGATTTCATTTTGACGTATTTTTGTGTTTTTTTTTTCTTTTTCATTTTGGATGGCGCGCCTTTTAATGATTTCGAACTGTTTTCAATTTAAAAAAAAAATAAATGGGAGAGATATCCGGTCAACTCGTATGGTAATGCGGATAGAGTTGAGTGACTAACTCAACTCAATCCGTATATGGGCCAAAAGTCATTAATTTCCAAGAGCCTACGAACCGCATGCACCACTCGGTTCGACACGTGTGTGGTGTAGTCAACATATGTTCACTCTCAATAAACATAACACTCATTATAATTAACATAATATAAACTATACTTCTCTTTCCCCTGTTATCAATGTGGAATAATTTTATAAAGTCTTTATTTAACCCAAGTATGCATTTTATGCGACCCACATTTATTGGAGACGAAGTACTTTCATGTTTCAGTGTTGACAATGATCAGAGCTTACCGAAAATATGCCCGAAATATTCACCAACAACATTTCGAAAAAATGAGTTCCAACAAGAAATCAAAATGCTAGAATATTTTGTGGAATTTTGTTGATCCAAATTATAGTCGGAAAGTATCCAAATATATTGAGATATTTTTGGATCAAACCTATTCTATTATCAACTTTTAACATTGATGAAACTAAAGTTTGGAAAATGTACCTTGAGAAAGAATTCATAGACCGTCTTTGATGCTTTCGTATCGGAAGTTGCCCACCCTTCTGAAGTTGTAGAATACGAGAATCCAGCTCCGACAGGAGAATCTAAAAATATTATGCTTGCGGTCTGAAATATATACCCCCAAAATATTTAGGTTTCGTATACAAATCTCTTATTTAGAGTTGAAATCTTCACATGTACATAGAGTTTCAAATAGTTGTTCGCTTATTGTACCTTTGTCCATGCATATGGGTAATAGTTGAACGAGGGAAGACCACCTTCATAGTTCGTTATGTTGAACTCCAATGGACCTAATCATGGTCCAAAATACATGTGCGATAAGTTGTCACAACGTGACTTGCATACTAAACTAGAACAATGTAGGTCAAAATATGACATGGCGACGAATGAGACCAGGTGAAAATAGACTCGTTTCTATTTACTATAAGTTAGAGTGTGCAATCAGATTGATATGTTCTGACCTAAAATCCTAAATGTGTTAAGTATGAACATGTGTTTAGACTTGGTTAAAATTTAGATTCAACTCATTAATATACCTCAACCTGACAAATCTTGGTTGTTCGGCTTGAGCTCAGTTCATAAACACGAGTTCGTTTACTTTCTAAATAAGGCTAATTTGTTTTTTATTTTCAAGCACTAATGCTAATAAGGGTAATAAGGCTACATCCATCTATGATGAGTTATCACCTAGGGGCTATTTAGAAGAAGAAATGTGGCACTTAGTGGTCCATGAGTGTATATATACCCCATATTATAGTGCACGCGAAATCAAGGAGGAGAAATGCATTAACAATCATGTTTTAGTATACTCGACCATAACTGATCTGAACATGAATGTATCACCTAAAAAGTCGACTCCCGGCAACCAGGTGAGAAGAGACTCGTTTCTATTTACTACGAGTCAGGGTGTGCAATCGGATTGATCTGTTCTAACCCTGAAATCCTAAACGAGTTAAGTATCCACATATGTTTAGACTTTGTTAAAATTTACACCCAACTCATTGATAAACCTCAATAGGTCAAAGCTCGGTCGTTCGGCTCGAGCTCAGTTTGAAAAATTGAGTTCGTTACTTTCTAAATAAGCCTAACATGATTATATTTTCAACCATGGTTAAAATTTAAGATCATCTCAAGTTCGACTCTATTGACACTAACACTAACGAGGGTAATAAGGTCACATCCACCTAGGATGAATCATCACCTAGAGATTATTCTAGAATATGAAACGTGACACTATATGAGTGGTCCATGAGTATATATTCCTCATGTAATAGTGCACAAGAAATTAAGGAGAAATTCATTAACATTCATGTTTTAGTAGACTTGACTATAAATGACTTGAACATGAACGTGTCAAGAAAAAAGTCGACTCCGATCTTAACAACAACCTATTGTAACCCAAATGTTAAAAAATTAGTTCCCGTTTGGTTGAAGTGATGAAATGAAAAAGGAATTGAATCGGTTAAGGGGAAGGGAAAAAAAATGAAATCGATTGAATTACTTTCATATGTCAAAAAACCTCTAAACAAACATATTTTTTATTGATTCAGAATTATTTTGTTACCGAGAATGATTCTTGGTGCTCGTTTGTAAGCGCTAAGAATCATTCCGAACCGATCTATAAAAATTATGTTTGTTAAGAGTTGTTTTAACACATGAAAGTATCCAATCATTTCCATTTCCTTTCTTTTTCCTTAAACCGACACTAAAGTAGATGGATCATACCGATTTCGTAAAGCATGCCACTGAAAGAAGAGCAACCAGGGCCTCCCGTCAACCAGATGAAAAGTGGATCTTTTTTGGGGTTACCTTCCGATTCAATGAAGTAATAGAATAATTCCAAGTCACCGACGCTAATGTACCTGCAATTGCATCTAATTAGCTTTTTTGCACTATTAAACTTGGGGGTTGAACCGGGTCTACGGCGAACCGGTCATGACTTATCCAATACAGTTCGTATCACAAATCATATAAGATCAGGTTGAGTTTGTAGTACAATAGTTTATATATACAAAGTATAGGATCCGCTTGGTGCATTGATTATTTGAGGGTGGATTGAATTAAAAAAAATTTAACAACTATTTAGAATTATAATCCTCCGACATAAATCTATAAATTAGAAATATGTTACGTAATTTTTTTTATTTAATACTTTGGCAATTATTATAAATTTAATAATTAATTTTTTTGTTACATGGTCTAATCAGATTGATATTAGTATATTCTTCTTAACATTTAGCGTTTTTTTTTAAAAAAAAATTGTAAATTACTTAGATAATAAATTTTCAATTTTTTTCTTACACAAGGTGCGGGTATTAGACTAGTTAATATAATCTAAAATTACACCTAAGGATCGAACGCAAGGTCAGGTAAACACCTTGAAAATTTTGGGAAAAGAATATGGACAATGAAATGTCAAAAATTTTGTATATCTAATCTTTTAAAAAATAAAGTTATAATAGTTATATTTTACTGACTAATATTCATATATATATATATATATAAATATATTTGAATATTAGTAAATAAAATATGTAACTATTATACTTTATTATTTAAAGAGTAGATATATATTACACCTATTCACATATATATATATATATATATATATATATATATATATATATATATATATATATATATATATATATATATAAATATATTTGAACATTAGTAAATAAAATATGTAACTATTATACTTTATTATTTAAAGAGTAGATATATATTACACCGAACTCTTGTTATCACGTGTCATCATATTATGAATTATAAAAATAATTCATAATATTAGTATAATTTATCCATTAATATCATATTAATATCTTTTGACATGTATATTTAAATAGTACTTCTTAATTTTTTTTTCTAAAATCATATATCTAAAATAATAATTTCAAAATATTATGTATAAATAATTATTTTTTATTATTTCTACCAAAATAAAAATCAATCATACATCAAATTGATATATATATATATATATATATATATATATATATATATATATATATATATATATATATATATATAAAATCCGTAAATTTAATCAACTATCCAAAAAGCTTAATCTATTAAAAAAAACTTGGATCGGAAAAAAAAAAAAAAAACTCTCGTTGTAAAGCAAGTCCTAACTCTCAGGTGACTCGGATTAAGAAGACTGAACCGGCCAGAAAGCGGTTAACAAATTTTGCTAATAATCAAATTAAAACAAGTTAATTTTAGACACTAATCGTTCTTATTTAATCATATACTTACCCAGTTTCGAGCTTGAAAGGAAGCTTCCCGTCAAATCCCGGAAGGTACTCGACGATCTCGCCGGAAAACACCGTCTGCGTGGCCATAAGAAGCAGAAGCGCTGTCGCCACCACGCCCACCACCACCTTCCCGGCGGGAGTATGAGCTGCCATATCACTCTTTTGAGTTTTCTCTTACGCTACAACTCTCTGAAAATGCGTTTCTTTGGGTGACTATTTATCACACGTCGATTTAGAATATGGTGGACCTGGTGGTTAGTAGAGTGATTAGTGAAGGAACCTAATTTTGTTAATTTTCTTTTGATTTTTTTTAATACTTTTTATTATATTTGAGCAAAACATACCTACTTTTTTAATTATGAATAATATTCCTGTCAAATGTCTGTAGATCTAGTTTGACCAATAATACAAAAATGTATGTAGATCTTGGAAGTTTATGTTTAGATATTTTTTCTTATCATACACTGTTCGGAGATAATAAGGCACCACATCGAGAGATGGGGACACTCTAATCCTAATATATAAGCTTGGTAAGCTACTTCTATTGTCAATTGGTTTTAGGATGGAATCTCATCGGGTTTATGTGTTGGGCTTGGGCCTAATGCGCATATGCGCTCGTATGCACACGACCCCGCTCTACCGGTCCGTCTGTATCGGACTCTGACATGGTATCAGAGCGGTGAGCCTCAATTCGGCCCGAGATTCTAACCCGTGGACAAGTGCAACTCGGTTTATATCCTTGGTGAGCTATTCCTCCCATTGCCAATTGGTTTTAGGATGGAACCTCGTCGGGTTTATGTACGTGTTGGGCTTAGGCCTAATGCGCATGTGCGCTCGTATGTACACGACCTCACTCTATCGGTCCGTCTATATCGGACTTTGAGATACACCTTTTAATAAAAAAAGACGGTCGTTACGCAAAGGAGAGACATGCATTGTTCAGTATTACAAATGATATGGAGTTGTGAGTTTGTGTCTTTGGGTTTTGATTTTTGTAATATTCGGTTATAGTTTCTCAATGAATTAAATTTCCTTGAAAGTTTCGAATAGCAAAAAGTATACGAAGAAGCAGTCTTATCTTAGTGTTTGAACCGATTACAAGTGGATGAGCACACTTTATTGAGTACGAAGAAACATTGTTATGTTGGTGTTTGAATATTTTTTATTTTATGAAAAACGGAAAACGGTTAGATTGGTCTATCTCCTAGAGGTAGTAAGGAATTTAGGGCTGATACATGAGACACACTTCTCGGGTTCGGCTCGAGTTCGGCTCGTCAAAAGCTCGGCTCGGGTTTCGGTCGTTTATAAACGAGCCGAGCTTGAGCATGTCAATGCTCGGTTCGTTCGGGTAAAACTCGGCTCGTTCGGCTAAAATAACACTATATGAGCATTATTTTAGACGAGCTACTAGAATTCGGCTCGTCAAAAACTCAGTTCGGACTCGGCTCGTTTATAAACGAGTCAAGCTTGAGTATGCTAAGGCCCAGCTCGTTCGACTTGTATAACATCTCCAGAGGTAGTCCATCATAAAGAATCATTTTGATGAGAACACAAAGTTCGAGATCGTTAGAAAAACAAACGTTGGTGTTTGAATTTGGTTACAAGTAAATGCATAACAATACATAAATTGTTTCTTATATGTAGTGCACTTGATTGTTGATGTCTTTTGCCTTGTTCATTGCTTCTTTAGTATTGGACATTGCTGAAGTTAATTCTTCACTTACACACTCGACACACTTATGAATGTCAAAGTTTCCATTTTGATCACGTACACAACACATGACTTGACCATTAAGCTCTTTTAACATTTTAACATTTTTTTTTCCTAAATCAACAAGATCAATTGCTTAGAATAACAAATGTGTTAGGTTGGATGAAAAAATTAGTTCCTGACCTCATCAGAACTCCGGACTACCTCATAGTTTCACCTTCGACGCTCATCAAAGGAATGTATGTTTTACAACCTAGGCTTATTTACCTACATCATTGCAACGCAAGAAAGAGCAAAAGATGAATGATTATTACATGAGACGCCGCGAGCGCATCTGCGTACCTTCTGATAGAGAGTTGAGGTAGAGGATTCTGCAGGAGGCTCACATCACACCTTACTCAGTGCACCCAAGTGCGAGGAAAATGTATCAGGATGTGAGACGCTCATTCTAGTGGGGCGGGCTGAAGCCCGACGTGGCCAGGTTTGTGGCCTAGTGTGCGACCTGTTAGCAGGTTAAGATAGAACATTGTAGGCCTGGAGGAGAACTCCATCCACTGCCAGTACTGTAGTGGAAGTGAGAGAACATCTCCGTGTACTTTGTTACCGGCTTGTGGTGGAGTAGGAGCTTTGATGCTATCTGGGTTATGGTTGACAAACTAACAAAAACGGCACGTTTCATCCCAATTCGGGAAACGTGGCCGGTGAGTCGGCTAGTTGAGGAGTTCACTAGGCAAATAGTGAGACTCCATGGGGTACCGAAGACTATTGTCTTTGATAGAGATGAACGTTTTACCTCGCGGTTTTGGCAGCAGGTACACGCTGCCTTGGGTACGAGTCTTCACTTTACGACGGCTTTTCATCCTCAGTTAGATGGTCAGTCAAAGAGGACTATACAGACCTTGGAGGATATGTTGAGGGCTTGCGTGCTAGACTGGGGATAGGTGTGGACAGATCACCTCACGTTGGTCGAGTTTTCGTGCAACAACAACTGCATGCGTCGGTCAGGATGACCCCTTATGAAGCATTGTATGGACGGAGGTGTCATACAAAGCAGTATCAGTGGTATAGCTCCCGATCAGATATGGGATGATTTGACCCAAGTGACGTTGATTAGAGAGCGGATGCTAGTCACGCAAATCCGCCAGAAGCCGTATGCAGACAAGAGGCCGGCGTCGGCTTCTAGAGTTCAGAGTTGGAGCTCATGCCTGGTTGAGGTGTCACCGACGCGAGGTGTTAGTCGTTTAGGCATAAAGGGGAAGTTGAAGGCCCGCGATCGCGCCTCGCCATGGTCGCACTCGCACTGCCGCGGTCGCGGCGAAAAAAACCCGCGGTCGCAGGTTAGCATTGTAGATGGCCGACTTTTTAGCCATCCCGTTTCTTCCTTCTTAAGCCTCTTCTTTCCGTCATTTCAAGGGTTTCCACATCTCTCTCCAGGTTGTCCCTCTTCTTTCTCTACGTTCATTATCTTCTTCTTCTCTCTCTCTTTTCTTTGCTCTTATTTGGATCTTCTTCAAAGATTGAGGTTTGATGATGATGATGTTGGCATGGGAAGCTTGTTGTGTTTAGATGTTGTAGTTGTAATTCTTCCTCTTGGTGTGCTACAGAAGATTGGTAAGCTATTCTTCCTCCTTTCTCTTCTCCTTCTTCTTCCTTCCCTTCATTGTATTAGAATCCAACAAGATTAATCTTGTGGTGTTGTGCTTCTGGACGTTTGATCATGTTTATGTACATGTATAAATCGGGCAATGCTAGCTTTAGTCCAATCCAGAAGCTCTTTGAAACCAAGTTCACCAACATTTGGAGTGTTGCATATAGTTTTTCAGGCAACAAGGGCTCAATTACTACTTTATTATCCATACCATAGGAAGACACGTATGATGCATTGAATCCTGCAAAGAATTGATGGGGGTAGACGGACTACCGAACTCCAATAGCTTTGCATCGACAAGAGAACTGAGGTGATGAGTTGTTTCCTACCAGCGTAGGAGAGAATCTTATCGTTCCAAGATTGGACTTTCTTAGTGATGGTGGAAATAAGAGGTTGGAAGTCGGCAAGATTGAAACGTTTACTACCAACCGGCACACTCAGGTAGTGGAAAGGGAGAAATCCTTTTGAGATCCGAGTGATGTTGGTGATGAGGTCAAGGTCCTGATTGGGGATACTGCCCAGGAAGATAGTCGATTTAGAGAGGTTGATTTTCAGGCCGGAGATGTCAGCAAAGATGTCAAGGGTGTTTTTGAGGGTTTGGATAGAGGTAAGGTCACCTCTGCTGAATAGCATGATTTTGTTCGCACAAGTTTTTATTCCCTTATTGTCTTAGTTATCCATCCGTAAAGTTTTTTTTGTGTTTTTTTAATAGAGATTTACAATTTTAAAAATTATATTAGTATATGGTTTATGGGGATAGCCTGATCTCTTACATCATCGATATGATAAAAGGTCCACTAGGATCAATCGATACACTTAACCCAAAAGAAAAATGGGCTAATTTGGTTAATAGGGTTTTTTGAGTTTTACTTTTAGTAACTAGGCTATTTAGTTTTTTAATTAGGTAAATATACCTCAACTTTTTGTATTTTCTCTCAAACTCTAAACACTCTTCTCTCAAGGGGTACATTTACTAAAATTGAAACTCAAAAAAGCCTAGTAAACCAAATTGTTTCAAAAAAAATTAAAAGCAATATTAGCTAAATAATCCGCACATTTATTCACCTTGCGACCGTAGGCATGAAAAAACTGGATATTTTATTCACTACGTAAAAAGTTCTGGCAACTACGTAACAGATGTGAGAGGCAAGAATACGATGTAGAAGAGTAGTAACCAATTGAAAATTTGTTTCCGCATTGACAAATCGAAAACCACTATCCCGACACAACTTTAAGTCATGTAGTAAATCTCATAGCTCATCCATGGACACACTATATATATATAAGATTGACTAGAAACCCAATCAACCATTGGCACACTATACATATAAGATCGACTAGAAACCCAATCAACCACTGTCCCAACACAGCTTTATGAAAGCTTCAAATTATGATTTTTGTCAATCGTGCTTAGAAAATGATCAATCAACATAAGTTTGATCATCTTATTCTCAAATTGTCGAACAACGTACCCATCCAACTGCACCTTAAGGCGTCGAGTACAAAACTACAAGGGATACCAATGCACCCATCTATCGAACATTTTGTAGCATCTTCTCCGCTCGTACTCGGGAGCCGTATGACCCGCCCCCTATATCACACGAGAAATTCACAAAATAAACAAGCATGGGACGGATAAAAGTTAGAATTATTATTAAGATGTACAAATTCACTAACTCGGTATGATTTTAATGTTGTTATACTTTCGGGGTTTTGAAAAATCTCATCAAATTAAGATACGAATAAAAGATAGCTTTTTTATTAGCTATAGGACCCTAAAACAAATTTCATTATAAGTTTAGTTTCATTTATTTTTGGCAATCCTAAATGAAACTTGAAATTACCATCACTTGATATATTTTATTTTCGGTGTGAGTTTGAACATGGCAGAACCAAAGTTGGCATACAAATTGGTTTCATTAAGGTTCTTTTGGAATAGGTAAGAATCATTTCCGAAAACATAATGATTTAAAACAATAAAAAAATCATGTTTTTTTAGTGACTGAAATGAAGTATTAGAGGTTTTTAACACGTAAAAGTTATATAATAATTTTTATTTTATTTTCTTCTCCTAAACCGCTTCCATTTCATCACCCCAATCAAACGGACACTAAACCTTATGTAAATGTACTATAAGTAGGGTCCAAATTTTGGTTCAGGTCCGATCCAACTATAGATTTTTGGTCCATGTTCGGTCTGATAATGGGTCGATGAAAAGCCCTATTAAAAGTATGTGAACCCTATTTCCTTTTTTATTTTTTAATATACTTTTTAGTTGCAGTTATTTTTGAAAACACCAAGTGAAAATTAATGAACTATAAGTGTATAAATGAACCCAATTTATTTTTTCGAGTTAAGTTTATTTTTATCAACCGAAAGTGAAACTTAAGATAAAGAATGAAAGGAGTTTTTTTATCAGCTTACCTTCACGATAGCAAATACAAGCCTGTATACATTTTCCGATGTATAATATTTTTCCGTATACCTACACAATTATCAAAAATAATAAGTGTTATTTGTCGATATAAAGATGTTTTTCAATATAAGAAACTCCTCAAGTTCGATTATATCTTACCCCGCAACTTGACCATCTACGAACCATGGCCTCCATTGTTCGTCAACAGTAAGATTGAGGTACTTTATCCATTGCACGGTACCAACAAACGGGACGGTCATATCACGGTCGCCACTGAAAAAGATATCAACATCTATTATATTTAAAATATAAACGCTTTTTTGTTTGTGTTTTCATCGAAAAAGTTATATATATGTAACTGAGAGATAATAATAAGTCGAAAAAAAGAAGAGACATCTAAAAGGATCAAGAAAATACCACTCGACTAACACATTTAGTTCTTTGCTTGATAGATATTTATGAACATCGATAACACTATGTACATCTTGTGTGTAATCCAAGCTCTCGTTGCACCTCACCCAATTATGTACTGTGCCCTATACATTCCAATAGAATATATATTAATAAAAGCTTGAGTTAGAGTTTCAATGGATAACGGGTCAAGTTGTTACATGAACGAAAACATGTAAGTTTAATAATAAGTCCAGTAACGTTTTCTGTTTTCAGAAATGCTGAAAATATACGTGTAGATAAAAAAACAGTTACCTCTCGAACATGTAAAGCCCCTTTGACTAGTGGATCATTTGCCCAGTCCATTGCTAGTGCATAATTGAAGTTCTACACGGAAAAAGAGTTTATAAACTTTACCGTGTTAATGTTAATATTTTATATCCCGTGAAAGTAAAAACGACATAAAAGACCACTTATGGAGACTCTACACACAAGCTCACGAGATAACACGAGTTTATATGCTAGTCTCACCCAACAATGTTTTATCGTTGAAGATATTTTTCCTTCGTATCTCTTAACTTGAAGTCATTATTGAAGAAGGTAAAGTAGAAAAGTACAAACGAAATAAAGATTACCCGACACCAAAGTTCCTGGATCTTCGGAGGAGAAAGAACGAAATGGTTCGATGTACTTTCAAGAGATCTTCTGTTCCATGTATCATCATGCTTTGCAAATGTACATTTTGGCTCTAAAATGCAATTTGTGTACAAATCCTTGACACACTAGATTATAAAAAAGAAATTAACCCTTAATTAGATCAATTTTCTTCAAATTAATGAATTCAAATTCATGATCAAGCTCGTGTATTGATGACATGCATTAAGAATTGTGATTTTAAACTTCTAAAGAAAAACTAGATATCTAAACTAAAGGACAAAAAAAAAAAAAAAAAAAAAAAAAGAAGATGAAATTTTCAATAATGCCCCTCTGTTTTATCGAAATTATGTCAATGATTTTTTAGTTTTTAGACGGCATTTATAACTTTATAATTTTTTTGAAATATACCCTTCATCAAATTTTTAGAAAATAAAGAAAAAAGGTTTATCCAAAAAATTATCTAGGCATTTATCAAAATGACTATTAATAATAAATAATAATTAATTGTTATTATTTTCTCAAAATGTTAATGGCCAATATCACTACCTAGACCTTTTAGCAATATTGTTCTATTAAGTTCATATCATAATCTCATTTAATAAATATATCTCTAATAAAGTAATAGTGGTAAGTCAATTAGAATGATAAAAATAAAAAAGTATACAAAATAAAAGTCAATCAAAAAAAGTCTATTTCACCAAATTATGTTAATTAACACATAGATAATTAAAAAAAAATATTTTTCTTAAAACTCGCGGATATTATCCAAAAACTTATAAACTCTTGGCTATGTTAAAAAAAATCTAAAGTATAAGACACTTGAAATTTTCATGTTAGAAATTAACATAGTTCCTATGGCATTATTAGAAGAGATTATATAACTATATTAGATATTTCACCTTTTCGTATTGAGCTAGAGCCAACACACATTCCGTGTTTGATGGATCCACATCAACGTAATTCTCGTTGCAACTTTCCTTTGCGATCTGATGGTAAGAACATCCAAAATGTTACGAAATCTAAACAACGCCTTATATGTAGTTAAGATCGATGCCAATGTAGTACAACTAAAAATACCTCGAAAACTTCATCCGATATGAGTCCCATACGATGAGCAAAGGTTACCCTCGAGTTTGCGTCGATCAATGCATCGGTTCCTGGGCTTCCAACCAAGTATCCCTACAAGCATTAGTTCAAGTCGATCAATGTTAATATTGAGGAACTTATAGCATATTAACATATCAAAGAGGTTAGGTATATACAAACCTTGATATTGATTCTTGGTTGAACTTGTGCCTCAAGGCCTGTGATTTAGGCGCATTTAAGGTTAATATTTGTATAGATATTACCTTTGATTGTGATGGGTCGTGTATGATTACTTACCTTTTATGACTAATTTGGTCACGAGAGGAACAATGTAACCCGAGTAAGAATCACCTCCAATGTAAGTTTCAAGTGGAAGGTACTTCGGGTTTTCTTCTAGCCACTTCGTTGATAAAAACAAAAACAAAAATACGCATATAAAGTTACTTAAGTATTTAAAATAAAACGAAAGAATTGAGTTAAATAGACTTTTTTTATATTTTTTTTATGTGAATTTCTCTAATTTTACTCTATATATAATTTTTTTATATGAAAGGAATTGTGTTAAATAGAGATATATTTACTAAATGAGTTTATGTTATGAGTACTCTTAATAGAGTATAGTGGTAAATGGTCTAGTTAATTATTTTACCCTTCTAAAATTATAATTATCGATACTTAAATAACATGAATAACTTATTGAACAAATTTTATTAGATCCGCCTTGAATATGTAGCTTAACACACGCTTTAGGATTCATTTGAAGACCGTGAATACGTAGCTTATCGGAGTTGAAGTTTATTGTTTGATAAAGCTTGTTGAATAGGACAGTTCATATATGTCTAAATATAGGATAGACTCCATAAGCTTTTGTAATCTACTCCCATCTTGCTTAAAATTTTCCTAAATAAAAATTCAAAAATAATCTATAATCTTAAATAAACTCATTTATATTAAACAAACTTTTGTAATCTACTCCCAACTTTGTAATTTATTTCCCATTTTACAATATATAACATGCACGAAACAAAATTTTCCAAACGTACACATATATACCTTGAGAAAGAATTCGTAGACGGATTTTGATGCTTTTGTATCCGAACTTGCCCACCCTTCTGAAGTTGTAGAGTAAGAGAATCCCGTTCCAATAGGGGAATCTAAAAATATTATGCTTGCGGTCTGAAAAAATACGCACCCAAAAATATATATTTTTAAAATCTTATTTGTAGACTAAAGATCGAGAGTCGTGTGATTCATATCGGATTATATGTTTTTCTAGAATTTCAAATAGTTATTCGATTATCGTACCTTTGTCCATGCATATGGATAATAGTTGAATTTGGGCAAACCACCCTCATAGTTAGTTATGTTGAACTCCAATGGACCTAATCGAAGTCCGAAACACATGCTTCATTAGTTTGCACAAACCGACTACAAACTTCAACAGCGTACATACAACATATACTAAACTTAATTCATGCAAAAAATAACTGATCAAAATAATAATTTATCATTTCATAAGTTCCATTTTGTTAAAAATGAGATTCAATTATAATATTGGAGGTCATTGGTTGATTATGAACACATTGGGATAGACCATTAACCAAAATTTAACTTATAATCCAAACCAAACACTATGATTAGAAATCGGAAGAGATCATTCCTCGTTTTATTCCAACATCTAAGTTTCAACTCGATTGTTGCACGTGCATCAAACGTTCCCTTAATTCTAACCAAGGCCGGCCCAGGTACCTGGTACCCGGTGCAGGGCGGCATAGGCGGTGGCCCAGGACACCATCTTCAGAAGGTCACAATGTTATATTTATCCCACAAAATTAAAAAAGGAGAAAAAAGCCCAATAATATAATGGACAAAAACTAAATAATTGGCCCATTAACAAATAATCAGTCCAACTAATATAAAACTAAATTAAAGTGGTCATAAATAAAAAAGTTAGCTGCTGAGCATTGTTATCTGTAATCCGTACCCTCTCATTATTATAATTTATATCATAAACTTAATAATTTTTTAAAAAAATTTAGGAATATTTAAAAATTAGAATGATTGGCCATGCTTAAGTTTGATTTAAATGGTTAACTATATATTAGACCTATTAAAATAGAAAGGTTGGGCTGATTATATAGCTAAATTTATAAAAATTTCACAATTATTAAACAATATTATGAATTTGTTTATTAAAAAATGAAAAACTTGTGGTTATTGGACATAAATTTTAAGATTTTCTCGTGTTTTAGTGTTTGCAAAAAAGAATTTAACATTAAATTAAGGTCCTGAATGTTTTCGCCCAAGGCCTCCGGATGATAGGACCGGCCCTGATTCTAACCCGATTTTTACACTTTTGTTCAAGCGTACGTATTAAGTAAAAAAAAATATTCAGTAGAATCAAAAAAGAAAACTTATTTTCAAGGCTTTTAAATGAATCTTAATTTAACACGAGTAAAAAAAATGTCGGAATTTAGAAAGGGTCGTTTAGTATGTATAGTAAATCGGAAGTTTTTCCAATGAACCGGAAATCATTTTAACATTAATAAAAAAATTTTAGTAGAATCAAATTAGAAAAATAAGGTCCTAATTGGATCTAAGTTTATTTGTTTATTTAATAAAAATACAAATCGGTTACATGGCGGTAATTCTTTGCACTATATGTATCAATATTCATCAATCTCGGGTTTCTGATCCGAATGAAATTGAATTTACCCATTCACTCGTATGTTTATAATTGTTGCAAGATAGTTTCATTTCTGCACTTACCTTTCCATCGTCGAACCGGATAATAGTCACCTCTTAAGCAAACGTAACAAAGATTGGCCTTAGCATATCCTAATGCATGTCCTATACTTATATGAATTACCCCCGAAGGAAATCCAGAAAGATATTGAAAGCAATTACCCAAAATTTGACCTAGAACATACCGATTTCGTAAAGCAGGCCATTCAAAGAAGAGCAACCGGGGCCTCCCGAGATCCATACGAAAAGCGGATCCCTACTCGGATTACCTTCTGACTCGATGAAGTAATAGAATAGTTCCGAGTCACCGACGCTAATATATCTGTGCAAGACATAGAGCTTATGGTTATGAAAGGAGTTATTAGGGTTTGACTTATAAAAGTTTGACTCGAGTTCTTTAACTTTATAAACGAGCCGAATATAAACACGTTTTAAAGTTTGTTTAAGATTTAGGTTTTGTTTGGGCTCGATTATGAATCAGCCGAGCTCCAAAGCTTGACCATGCCAAAAACTTTGTTCATTCGACTAAAATAATACTATAGGATTGTCATAATAGATGAGTTATACTCGAACACAATTAAACTATTTCAGTTTTTTTAAACGAGTCAAATATAAACACATTTTAATGCTAGTTTCAACGTGAAATATTAACTTTCTTAAAATGGTCAATTAATCCAATATTTAATAGAATGTCTATACATTTCTATTTGTGAATTTATTTTCAATACATCAACTACAATTTTTTTTAAAAAAACATATCAAATAAATTTAATGGACTAGTAAGATTTTCTTATTGTGACAAGTACAGTGAAATTATGTTTTGGTAGATTTTAAATATCTACTCTTTTTTATACTTTTTTGAATAAAATTTAACAATAATATATAAATCTATTTCTCTAAAATCATACTAAACTTAATGGACTATTAAGATTTTCTTCCGACTTTATTTTCATATAAAATATATTTTTAATTCATGTAAAATATAATTGAAGTAAATATGATTTCACAATATTCCAAGCCTCTTCTACATTCTCTCTATCCCATATCATCTTAAAACTCATAAAACTTTCTTCATCTAAACAACCATATTTTATCCCATTTTTTAAATTTAACTTTATTTTTCCATTTTATATTTTTTAAATAATAATATATATAGGCTCCGTTTGGTAAGAGTATAAATTCAAGTGAATTAAGATTATGGAAATTAAAAGGGAGAAATAGTTCTCGTAATCTTGTTTGGTAAGAGAATTAAGGAGATTAAAGGGGTTAAATTGTGGAGATTAAGGAAATTAGATTATGCGAATTTTGTAATCTTGTAAAACTTTGATTATAAGGATTATGAAGATTATTGAGAGTAAAATCTCACTTTTACCCCTCTTTCTTTTCTATCTCTTTCATTTATACAAATATATAACACGTACTTTTTCGTAGTTTTACCCACAATCATCTTAATTTTACCAAACAATTATTTTATTTATATCCATATTCATCCTCTTAAACAATTTAATCTCCTTAATTCTTCATCTAAATAATTATCTTCATTCTCATCTTCATCTACGTAATCTACCGTTACTAAACTGGCCCATAATATACGTATAAATAAATACAAATATTAAATATATTATTTTTTAACGTTTTTTTTTCTTTCTTTTTTTGGTGGGAAATTTTTTTTAATTTTTTTTTTCCACTTTGAGGATTGCTTACCACATTAAGGGCCTGTTTGGTTCCAACTCCAAAAACGAAAACGGAATGAAAACGAATTTAGTCCATATATATACTATTATTCATGAAAATTTATGGAATCATTCCTTGTGGTTTTAAGTAATTGTAGTAAAATTTGATTAGTGTTGATACCCTATACTAGGGTAACAAAATGGGGAAAACAACATCATTTTACATGCAATCACATGGAATGATTCCAAAAAACATTCATCAATAAGGTAAATATATGGACTACATTCATTTTCATTCCGTTTCCGTTTCCAAATTTCTAACCAAACGGGGTAAAACTCCGCTTATTAAATTTCCGGTGACTCGGATTAAGCAATACTGAACCCAACACAAAGCGGGTTAACAAATTATGATAATAATTAAAATAAAACAAGTTAGTTTAAACACTAATCGTTCTTAATCATATACTTACCCAGTTTCGAGCTTGAAAGGAAGCTTGCCGTCAAACCCCGGAAGGTACTCGACGATCTCGCCGGAAAACACCGTCTGCGTGGCCATAAGAAGCAGAAGCGCTGTCGCCACCAGGCCCACCGCCACCATCCCGGCGGGAGTATGAGTTGCCATATCACTCTTATAAATTTTTTCTTACGCTACTACTCTTCCAAAATGCTCTTCTTTGGGCAACCATTGAGTGGGTGACTATTTATCACAGGGAGACGTATGGTATCGTGGTCCTTGGTGGTCCCTAATTTTGTTAATTTTATAAAAAAAAAAAGAATTAATATTGATAATTTTTAATTATTGTAATTAACTTTGAGCAAAACATACATACTTTATTTAATTAAGAATAATATTGCCTCTCAAGTGTCAAATGTCTTTAGATTTAGGAAATTTTATATTAAAATATTTTGTCTAATCATACACCTTTTTATAAATTATAAACTTTAAAATAATAAATTTAGCAAATATATACTTTGATTTATTTGCTTTGTACATATAAACATAAGTTATACATTTTTATTCATTAATTTTATAAGGGCAATTTGATGAGTAAGTCTTTTTGAAAAACTATATTAGTAAGTAGGCTTTTAATGTTTCAATTAAGTAAATATATTCTAACTTTTTGTAATTAAACACAAAACTAGAAAAAATCTAATAAACCAAATTATTTCATTTTATAATAAGAGAGTTCGGGCAATTTTGGTAACTAGGCTTTTTGAAAAAACTATAGTAGTAACTAGACTTTTTAATGTTTCAATTAAGTAAATATACCCCAACCTTTTGTATTTATTTTCAAACTCTACACACTCTTTTCTCAAGGGGTACATTTACTAAATACAAAACTAAAAAAAGTCTAGTAAACCAAATTGTTTCAGAGGAGTTTTATATTTCACCATTTTGAAATTGTAAAACCCTTTTTGCCTGAAAATGAAATAGAAATATTTATAGAATAAACTCTTTTATATATATATATATATATATTATAGAAAGATAATATTACAAAATAACCAACCAACTGCTATATTTTTAAAGATTAAATTTTTTAAAAACTAAAACACTGCATAGGTAACACAAAACACACACTAGTTTTTTTATTTGTGTGCCAAACACACACTAATATAAAAAAATATAAATCAGTTAGTAAAACATAGT
The DNA here is from genome assembly GCA_033239125.1 of Fagopyrum homotropicum. Lineage (NCBI taxonomy): Eukaryota > Viridiplantae > Streptophyta > Magnoliopsida > Caryophyllales > Polygonaceae > Fagopyrum > Fagopyrum homotropicum. The sequence continues at coordinate 4,628,980 of BSWB01000003.1, forward strand.
TTATGGCTTATTTTTGTACAAGTAAATTAACTTTTTAGGCGTGTTTAGGCTAAGGTTCATTTCAAGTTTAATACTCAAGGTTTTAGAATTTTATTTATGGGGTAAGATTAGTTAACTAAGGTAAATAAGTTAGATTCAAGATTTTTTTAAAATATATTAACATTTGGTTGTAGGTAGACCTGTACAAATCCGGGCTCGGGCCGGGCCATACTTCAAAACTCTACCCAGAAGGTGCGGGTCGGGCTGGCCCGGACCGGCTTGTCCGGGCCCCAAACGCTACCCATGTCCACCCATGTAAAAAGCGGGCGGGCTACCGGGCCGGCCCGTGTGTACTTACTTGTGCGTTTTTCCCCAAAATTTATTGTTCAAAAAAGTAATACAATGAATTGAATACACACTTTTAATTCAATTATACTTGCATATTACACTACCAACAAGTTCAATAACAATCAACACACAAAAATGAACAAGTCCAAATACCTAAAAAAACAAGAAACAATTTGGTTTATTAGGCTTTTTCTAGTTTTGTGTTTAGTAAATGTACCCCTTGAGTGAAGAATGTGTAGAGTTTGAGAATAAATACAAAAGATTGGGGTATATTTACTTAATTGAAACATTAAAAAACCTAGTTGCTACTTTAATTTCTCAAAAAAGTCTAGTTACCAAAATTGCCCAAAAAACAATAAGTACCATTACAGTCAAATTAGTCCTACAATCTTGTGTTACAAACGAATATAACTCGTCAAAATACTCCAAAAAAACTAAATGAACAATCACAATATGTAACACTCAAAACAATATAAATTATATACACATACATATAAAAATATTTTATGTATAAAACTATATTCGGGCCGGGCCGGGTTAGCCCGCAGGCTAAACTGTTTACCCGTATATGTCCATCAAAATGCGGGCCGGGCCGGGCCAGGTCCGAACGGGTCAAACTTGCTGCCCATACCCATGTTTTTTCCCGGCGGGCGGGCGGGCTGGACGGGCCGGCCCAGTTTTGTACATGTCTAGTTGTAGGTGAATTTATAATTGAGTTTTTAATTTAAATGAGATTATTTGAGGATAGATTTTTTTTTTTTTTTGGTTTTTAATGTGTTTTTTTTTAATGTGATTCAGATATTGGTGTTTAAAATATAACTTCGTATAATTTTAAGAGATTTTTTTTCTAATTTTAAATTCATATAAATCATCCAATCTATAACTAACGCGTACAAATGATAACCTAAAAAAAATAACATGAAAAAAATTAGCTCCTGCAACGTACGACTAAACACAACTATATTGATCACATTTTCAGTCCCACATTGCTTAATGTTGGAGATAGTAAGATCTCATGTGTGGATACTATAAGCCTAGTATATTAAAAAAAAACATTAAAATATAAAATAAAAAAATAAAGTTAAATTTAAAAGTGAAAAAAATTGAGCTTACAGTATTAAAAAACGTTAAATTAGGGCAATACTTAATATTTTCTAGGCAATTTATAAACCAATTATTTTAGGCGTACCCGTACGTGGAGGCTGGTAGCTGTGGCACGTGTACAACACCTACTCTTCCAATCTTCTACTCAAGTGTCATCTGTCAATCATAGACACGTGAATCTGACGTAACCTCAAGATATTAAGATCAACTTCACGTTACTCGCAAACCTAAACCTAAACCGTCAAAAAATTGAAAAACTGGACCAAAACGGACCAAACCGGCGGTTAACCGACGGTTTGATCTCCAAACCGCTGGTTTGGTCCATTTTTTAAAAAAAAAAATTAAAAAATAACCAAACCGCCGGTTTAGGTTTGACCTAAACCTAAACCGCAAACCGCCGGTTCAACCAAACCGGCAAACCTAAACCGCCGGTTTGGTCAAACCGGCGGTTTGCGCCGGTTCACAAACCGCCGGTTCGGCGGTTTGGTTTGAACCGGCCCCATCTCTAACTACACGTACGCCATTCGTAGTCGTAGTCATACGACGCATCTGTTATGAGTAGTTGTAGTCATTTTACTTTATTTTTTCAAAGAAATGAGTTTGTTGTTATGGCTCCGCATTGCGTAGTCGGACAAGGGGTACGATTAGCATGTTTCATGTGGTACGAATAACGATTGTGCTTATAGAAATCGAATGACAACTGTTAAGAAGAACGAATGAAATGACATGGTAACGTTACTTTTACGTGTTAAAGTCATTTAGCGTTTTATTTTAAACGTTAAACAAACATGGGTTTTAATAGTTCGGTGATATTCCGTTTTTCGAATGATTCTTAGTAATTTCAAACAAATTCATAATTACATCTAACATTTTATTCAGATAAGTCCGATAAACTTTGTAGTATTGTCATACCAAACGTGTCCTTATCCGATTTTCATCCGATAGTCGTTGATCCAAGTTGACACAACAATGAATGTGTTGGTGTTGCGATTGTGACATAGCATATGAATTGACTTTATTTGTACATTTAACCTTTTGGTTGTAATCATAAAACAAAATGAATCAATCGACTTTCACATGAGCATTCGTTTATGCAATCAATTTATTAGGTGAAGGGTTTGTATTCTCAACAATGAATTTACTTGCTTTTCTCAATTTTCATTCTCTCTCTCTCTATATGAAGTATTAATAAATAAAAATTTATAAATTATATTTGTTTTGTTTCTCTTTGATACGATAAAACAAGGGATAATTGGTGTTGCATTTGATGTTGAAAAAAATATATTATATTCGGGTTTTTTTAAATCTTTGCCTTTATAAAATAATGATCATCGGTCTATTGTATAATACTAAAACAAAAGTTTATAAGTCCACATATCATCGCCTCATTAAACCCCATCAAATTTCGTCACTTATCATCACGACATTAAGTCATATCGGATTGTTGCATTAGTTGGATTATTTTTACTCATTTAAGAATATAATACCGAAATTGTAAAAATAATACTCTATCGTATTTTATTTATGATCTTATGGAATACTCTCGTGCAACCGGTACCGATTTTTCGTTAAAATTTGCGTGTCATGGATATTTTACGGATAGAGAAAACTTATTGGGTTGAGCTCGTTACGTGACAAACTCAATGAATATGGTTTTAGTAATAAAATATTCATGGTTGGATGGACGGAGTTCCGTACATTACAATTGACATGTGATAGACACGGAGGGCCTAGAAAGGAGAAAGATGTTGAGCCGATCATGTTCCAAGTTCTAGCCGGAAAAAGAATTTGAAGAAGTGTATGTGCATGTTTCAACTTGAGGAAACACAAATTAAAGAAAAAAAATGGATAATGAGGGTTGTATGTAGAATCAACAACCACGTAATTCCCTTGGTGTTAAGGGGTCATGCATATGCAGGACGCTTGACTCCGAAACAGGCCCTAAAGGTTGAGTGTGAATTGGGTTACGGGTTATAACCAAAACATATTTTAAAATCTGTGCAATTAGAGGATTACAACATTGTCACTACCATCCAACAAGTTTACAACACCTTTTCAAGATTAGAATGAAACAAGCCGAAGGAAGATGATCATCATAACAAGCACTTCATACGTTGATGGAACGTGGATATTGCGTGCACACAAGGAGTTGTCCGGACTCCGATGAGGTGGTTGATTTCTTTATCTCACATCCCAATTCGAGGCATTTACTCAGCATGTTTCCTTATGATATTGTGATAGACTCGACATATAAGACCAATAAGTAAGTGTCAAGACATGTTGTATTTACTTCATTCATATACTCAAACATCTTCTCCTATAACATTTTAACTTAATTCTTCGTTTGTATTACTTGTAGATACAATATGCCAGTGGTGGAGATCGTAGGCATCACAAGCATAAAAACGACATTCACAATTTCTTTTGTATTCATGGCACACAAGAATAAATATCACTACGAGCGGACTTTGAGGAGGGTCCGTTATTTGTGCTACGAAAAAATCCCGGAGGTGATTGCCACAAACCGTGAGTTATGTCTTATAAGCGCCCTGAGTGTAGTATTTCCCAAGGTGAAACATATCTTGTGTTCGTTTCATATAAAGTGCAACATTGTAAAAAGAATGACCATCATATGGCGCTCTAAGGAAGTAGAAACCGTATTCATATCCCAATGTCATGCCTTGTTCGAGTCGAGATTGAATGAAAGCTATCAACGACGTTTGATGGAAATGAGAAACTATTGGCATCCATATTCGATTTCATGAACTACCTCGAGACGACATGACTCACCCCATACAAGGAGGCAATCGTTCGAGATTGGTGTGACTTAAATCATCATTTCGGCAAAAGAACGACAAGTGCATAAGGAAGTTTATTGATGCCCCTTTGCTTCTACATTGTTAAAATTTTGTTCGTTTTGAAATTAATTTATTACTTTTTTAGGTGTGAGTCCGCACACAAGTTGTTGAAACAAAGAATAGCTTCGAATGTTGAAGGATTTCAATTGGTGTGTGACATCATACATTTGATGATCACGGATCAAGTCTATAAGTTACAAACTTCTTTAGAAATGTTAGGGAGAGGATTCCACGGAACCAATATTCAACTTGCTTTGGGACTACGTAACGAACGAGTGTTTCACGCTCTTGTGAAATAACTACGCAAAGGCTAGAAATACAAGGGATGATGGTGTTTGTCGGGATAGTTGTTGTAGGCATGTCCACGGAGTGCAATGCGTGCATAACTTTATGATAGCAATTCGGGCTCGTAGACCTATCACTTTGAAGCAAATACACCCATTTGGAAGCAAGTTCATTAATGGAGTGTCATTTGTCCTCAAATGATCTCGTACTAGGTCGATAAGCCATGATCGTATCTTGTTGGTAGATTTGTCGACTACCATTGCCGACGAGATTAAAAACAACAAATATGCAGATGCAATAGCATCATGGGGAGGTTGTGGAAGGTCTAGCATGGTTGTGACACTAGTCCTAATAGTCTCGCAAAATAGTTGTTTGCACTTCCGTCTGGCATCCACCGGAGATAACCCAAAAGACTCTACAAGTCAATCATACCTATCACTATCATCAATGAGATTCAATAATGCATCTCTATCAACTGCAAATCCCATAATGACCTGAACATCGTGCATCTATATACCCATCTCCCCCACGACATATGAAATGTGTTTGTCTCACTGACTCTTACGATGCCGCCTCTCGACAAACGTTGTAATCAAACAGTGATTGACCCCACCAAACTGAAGGTCCTCCAACTCTATAAGTCGGATGCGTTTGGCCAAACCAAATCAGGAATATGGGTCGTCTAAATCTTGACGCCACTCACGCATTCTACTAATCGCATTCAATCTCCTAACGACTCTAAGCACCTCGGAATCCTCCTACGATAATTTAGAAAAAGATGGCATTATCTTAGATAAACAAACATTTATAAAAATTATTATTAAACATTTGAAGGAAAAAATTATACCTGTGGGCCCATATAACACTAGCTTTTGTGGTCAGCGTAGCATGCCAATAACATATGTATTTGCTCCTGCTCAACAGGTACATGCTCTTGCTCAACAGGTTCCTCCTCTTGCTCAACAGGTACCTGCGCGTGCTCCACATGTACCTACTCCGGCTCAATAGGTATTTGCTCCTGCTCACCATCCAAAATGTCATGTAGATGCAGAGAACCCTATGAGGAGTCCTCTGTATCATAATCCGGAACAAGTGATGATGGTCCCACATCCTCCTCATCGATGATATGATCACGTGCCTCAACGGATGCATTAACTAATGCGTCAGCGGGTGCCTGAATGGATGCCAGGACGGATGCCTAAGCGGATGCTGTGGCAAGTCTATCCCGTCGAGCTTTAGCCTCTCGATTGGTGGATCTTGTGAATAGTCTAGCTTCTTAGTTCTTCTTTTCTTTAATGTCTTTCATCACAATCTGATTTTTTTTCAAATAAAATTTAGCGCTTTAAAATTATAATTATATTTTTTTGTCCATCTTCCTTGTCGGAATCACCATTAGACCCCGTTTCAAAGCTTGAAAAAAAAATCATAAAAATGCAAAAAAAGTAAAAATAAATATAGTAGAAAATCCACTTCCAATTATTCGTAAACTAGCCTAATCTTCCTGTAATAACTAAATTCAAGCCTAAATCATAATAAATCACAAACAAAAAATAATAAAAACGATAAGAGTTAACTTGAAACCGATCTACAAGTTGTCTTTTACTTTGAGATTGTTGTAAATCTCCGACTTTGAATCTCAAACCATTATTGAGTCTTGATTGCGTGTTTTTTCGTTGAAATTTTTTGGGAATATCAAACATTGTGCGGCGCAGGGAAGAGGAGGATAGGGAAGAACAAGAAAGAAGGAAGGCGCGGCGACAACCCTAAGGAGGCTTGGGGCGCATGCGCAGTCCGCATGCTCTCCAAATGTCGTGACTACGCTCATGTCGGGGTGCACCGAGGCATGCTGGCGCAGACGCAGTCTGGTTTGTATTCCCCCCCCCCCGCGCGCCAAACGCGAGTGCAGTTCCGTTGGCCGCTAACTTTCCGACCACCGGCATCATCGATCACCACTTGGGTAGCCTTGCTTAGTCGCGTCGAACCCACTAGACTCCTCCCCGAGACGCAATGGAACGGGATTCGCCTGAATTGAGTCGATAAGTTGGACAACCCCTCGGAACCCTCGATTGATCGCTATTCAGTGTGGACTTCGCCCCAACTAATTGGAGACACCTTCGTCTTCCTCTCGATCTGGTGAGCCCAGATCCGGTCCCGCCGTCAACTGTACATTGTGGCCTCCTCCCGCACGGAACTGTACCACAACTCCATCCTTGCCCAAAACCTACGGTGGTCCCAAGTTTTTGTTGCCCGAGAAGGTGGAGACACCCTCGATGTAACACATCAAATCTCATAATCGGGGCGCAATGGGTTAGGACCGCACATTGGGTCCCGACCCTAGCTTGACAAAAATATTACTAGATCTAACAGGACACAACTGTCAAAACATAAAAAACCGAAATATAATGGATGAAATGCCCAGAAAACCAACAGACTCTTAGCCGAGTAACGAAAATAAATATAATCCACAATGCTATTAATGTCAACTGTAAAAGGAAACACCGTAAACCAACGCCCATCCTATCACGTACGGGAACCCCGGCTGACCACATCCTTCGGGTCACTCACCAACTACCCTATCCTGCAAGGCATCTAACAACACGGATAAACCGTAAGCTAACTATAATATGGAAGAGAACACTTAAGCACAACTACATATTAAGCAAGAAGTAAACACAGATCATGCTATCACAGAAATCCCTTTTTATTATCTTATTAATGTCATTCACATTATTCATTTACAAGTGTGACACGACAAATGTCTTCTACTCTCACCTTCGGTCCTTTATCCAGTTAGAGTGGTTCAACACACCTCCCCGTATATACAATGGAGTGGTTCAATATCCTCCCCGTATACCAAGTATGGCCTAATCGCGAAGCACCTCCCAAGCTCCCTCGAGAGAACTGAGCAAGTGATCACCGCCTGTTACCCGTGGGCCAGTAGTAAGTTGGTTATACATAATCTAACAACATGCTATAACGCATAAGCACACACCACTCAAACATTTACCAATACATCATAGAAGCTAAGTAAGTCTTACATGTAACAGACTAAGCTCAACTACACACAAATCCAATTTGTACTCGAATCCTCAAACGCCTGATATAAGTCAAGGCAAAGATGTCACAACTAGTCCATATCAACATGAAAGCCGCATCCTAGCAATTTTCCTATCCTTCTCATAACCTCATCACTTAACCCATCAACAAAACCAACCTCTAACCCACTACATGAGATTCACTCTAGTTCTACTAGATCACACCTATCATGATACTACTACATATTCAAAGGAATCTAGGAAGGAAGGATCAAATACCTAGACTTCATTCCTAAGTCACAAGGACGACTTAAGAGTCTCACTGGAGAGATATCACGACCGCGGAGGCAAGGAGGCGCGGGGTCGGAAAGGATCCAAGATGCCGTACCCACGGAAGATGAAATGCGCGGGGGCGGTGATTGCGTCTAAGCGCGATCGCGGGAAACTTCATGCGCGATCGTGGGGCTCGACGACTGCGATCTCTGACGTTTCTTTCTTCGTGTAGAACTTCTCAACTCCGACTTAAGCGTTCCTTTAAACTCCTTTGAAGTCCAAGTCAGACACTAAAGTAAGCCACCACCAGCACTTTGAGGGAAGCAAAGGAAGGAACAACATACCCTTACCATTCAATCGATTCAATTGAGACACGAGGCATCTTCTACGTATACGACTGACGGACTCTTCTGGATGTTGCTCGAAGAAGGAAAAGGGCACAATCTCTGCTGGCAACGAAACCAAGAAAGATAGAATGAAGGAAATGAGAAGAAAGAGAGAAAGAGAAGGGAAGGAAGGAGGAAGGAGAAGAAAACTTACGTTAAGATTCCAAGGTTGTCAAGAGTTTTCGGAAAGAACGGAAGAGACATCTGATAGGTTAAGATGGAGATAAGGTTTGGGCTTTAAAAGCAAACCGTAAGATACGGCGGCTACGAAACAGAAGGGACGCGTTCTGCTGTTTACCCGCACCCACGGCGGCGCGACCGCGGCCCACAGTGGCCGCCCTAGCGGGTAGTCAAACCGTTTACTATCCGGCGACCCATCAAGAGTCCCTAAAACCGGTTTTTAGACTCGAGCCCGCATTTCACCGGAGACCCTAGATCCACCATCCCGTCGACCTCTTTGCACCAGCCCGACAAAGAAGCCACTCGACAGTAGCCACCACTACCGTTGAGGACCCTCTAAATACCCTAACGGGACCTTGAAACTTTAGGTGAAATACACAAAACCTTCAAAACCTTTTATTTACGTTTTTAGCCCGAGTTTTATTAATTTCACATTTTATCCCTAATTTGGAAATTACAAGAAAGAACCCAACTATATATTTACATAAGTAGCCCAAAGTTTTAGAAGAGTTTTTATCCCAAGTACCCAAATTTCATTTTTAGGAAATGAACTTTCTTTTTTTTTAAAGATTGTGAATTATAACCTTAGTTGGCAAATGGAAGCTAACTTGTGTAAGTGGATTAACTAAGTGAAGGAGATCATGTATTGTAGGAGTTCTTGGAGTTTATAAAAGGGATAGAATTTTTTTTTGGCATACAAAATAGTTGAAAAATGACTAAGGATGAATTTTAGGATTTTGGAGATTTAAGGATATGACATTATTCTCATTGAATAGTTAAGTAAACTATTAAAAAGTTCGATAAGAGATTTTCCCTCCTAGCAGTTCTAAGAGAGTCTTATGAGTGTTCCCGTAAGCTGATTAATATATTGATAGATATATTTACCGTTGATCAAGTATTTGATATTGCATGTCGTATAGATTATGCCGTGTAATGACCGATTGCCGATGAGTTTTGGTAAGTCTCATGGACTTACTTAGCTAGTTTTCCTTGTATTGGTGTGTGCAATTATAGTAGCGTGTGTTATTGAATTATAATAATAACTTGAATAAGACGACATTACTATATTATGAGACTCAAGTGTATGTATAACGGGTCGTGACATCATTGTCCAGCTCTGCCATAAGACTGAGAGGTTCTTTGCAATTAATCCATATAGGTATACATTGAGTTGCATTATATCCACACTTGTTGGTACAAGGAGACGGAGGCAAGGGTTGGGAGACCCTCGTGCCACACAATAAGCTGAATCTAGAGTGAGTCACCAATTAAAGATAATAACGAGGTTTTGTGTGCAAGCATGTTGTTATGTTTACTTTCCTCACTGACGTGTGATTGTGCTATTATAATACTTAGTTGATGCCTAGGACTGTTAGCTAACGATTACACCGTTATGTTGTTAGATTTCTTGTAGGGTGATCTAGAGTGGATGGTTAGTCGGATCCACGTATTCATATAGACGGTCAACCTCGTCTACAGGCTATCAAGCGCATTTTGCATTACATCAAGGGCACCATCAATACGTGACTCACCATATGTCGGTCTTCTTTGTAGTCTTTGGCAACTTACTCTGATGTTGATTGGGATGGTTACCCATACACTAGATGGGAAACCTCAGGTTACTATGTATATCTCAGTGACAACATTATCTCTTGATCCTCAAAGCGACAAGAAACGATTTCTAGATCAAGTACAGAGGCTGAATACAGAGGTGTGGATAATGTGGTTGCAGAAACATGTTTGCTTTGAAACCTCTTATTCGAACTTGGATTGGACATTTCCACACAACACTGATTTACTACGATAATGTGTTTGTTGTTTATCTATCGACCAATCCCGTTCAACATCAACACACTAAGCATGTGGAACTTGATATACATTTAGTCCGTGACAAAGTATCCGTGATTCATTTTTGCGTTCTCCACGTTCCGCCATCTCATTAATACACTGACGTCTTCATGAAGGGTCTCGCCACCCTGTTATTTAATGACTTTCGATCCAGTCTCTACCTTCGGCAGTCTCTACCTTCGGCTTCCTCTTACTTCGACTTAAGGAGGATGTTAGGAGATATATTTAGGTTTATATTTTGATATATATATTTGTATACATGTAAAGTTACGTTTGTATTCTTGAGGTTATCCTCCTTAATCTCCTACACACACAGTCTAAGGCGAGATCTCTTCACGAGATTATTTCCACACATTCATATCTTGACTTACAGTTAGCTTATCATATACAATTATTACAATAGTTTCTTTTAATTTATGAACAAATTGCGTGTCATCCCGGGCAAGGCACGGGTATTTATGTTAGTTACTTCCTCTAAAATGAGAAATCCAAAACCTACAAATTCATTTTTGTCCCCGTTTAGATCCGGCAACCCTGGAATCGAACCAACCTTTGAAAAGTGTTTTTTTGTTTTTTCAGGCCGGACTCGGACCGAGTCTGGAATTTGGGCCTAAGGTCTTGTCCATACCTATCCGAGTCGAGCTTCGGGCCGGACATGTACCATATTTTTTATTTTTATTTCAAAAGGGAAAAAATCATATTAAATATAAAATAAATAAAGTACGCATAATTCAAAGTAGCATGTACAACAAATCTCCGAATAGCCAACACTTCTAACAACGTATTTAAGGGGTTAGGGCGGTTCCTTAGGCACCTTTACATCTACATCTTCTTATAACAACTCAATGATTGTAGACACTTGAACTTTACCTCGAGGGATGTGGTAAGAATCTAACGACGTATTTAAGGGGTTAGGGCAATTCCTTAGGCACCTCCACATCTACATCTTATAGCAACTCAATGATTATATACACTTGAATCTTACCTTAAGGTGTCTGGTAAAAATTCTACCATCCACTTCTATATTTAACATATCATTTTACATATTTAAATAAAAGGGCTTTCGGGCTTGTACCTTGCCCGTACCCGCTTAGGCCGAGCTAGCAGCCCAGATGGACATGCAAAATTTATCATACTCGTCCGTTTTCTCGGACGGAAGGACTTGCTCGCATTTGCTTAGGTCTACCCATACCTTCTCTCCGATTCTGTATGGAACGTTTAAAAAAAAGTATGGTTGAAGAAAAGATTATGGGAAATTTCAGATAATGTCCATGTACTTTTTTTACCGAATTATTTTTAAGGATTTTTATTTTTCGGATAACATTTCTTTAATCCTAACAATACCTTTTGACCATTCATAAGTTAATATTTTAAGTAAAATAATGAAAATAAAAATTATTTATTAGTTATTAATAGTCATTTAAAATGCCTAAATATTTTTAAATGAATAAGTTGAATAACTTATTTTCCTCAAAATGTTAACATAATCTAACTAATAAATAATTTAAGGATATATCTCAGAAAATTATATTGTTTTAAGAACTTCACAAAAAATTAGAAAAAATCTCGATAAATATAAAAATACAAGGACCTAAACCAGAATTTTTTTTCAAAACGTAAAAATCACTGTAATTTGGAGTCGGCTCGGTTAAACCGGGTTTGGATATATTCTCTAAACAGTAAATGCTTCCACTTCTCCCGTTGCAATTGTGTGCGTCCCTGACTCCCTGGTCTGAACTCCGAAAGAGAGAGCGAGAGGAGAGAATGATCCATTTTCAACCCCTTGCGAGGAAAACGCTGAATCTCCCCTGCCTTTACTCACGACGTTCAGTTCGAGCTTCATCTTCATCCTCATCTTCAGATTACTCGAATCAGTCTCGTGGCGGTCTTCCTCGCTTCTTCTCCCAATCGCTTCCTTCTTCCACGGTACTCTCTCTTCGCAAAATGCTCACTCGTAACGTCGAACAATTGTTTCCTTTGGATAATTGTTTAAGCCAAGCAATAACTTGCCATTAGTTATTGTTTCCAGTTTTTTTATACGGTGAATGCTAATTCAGGATTCTATTATCTAATGCAGCACTTCTCTAGCAAAAATGTTTATTCGAAATGTTGAATGGTGAATCCGTGTTGCTTGCGTTTAATATTACCTGATAAAATGTTTGCTCAGACGAAGGAACCACTTGCTATTGGTGATTGTTTGCAGTTTTTTGTATACGGTGAATGATGCACATTTAGGATTCTGTTATCCTATCCATCAACATTGATGACAAAGTGTATGGTGATTTGTGGTGATTTTGTGTTAAATTACCTGATAAATGTTTGCTCAGGTGAAGGAATAATGTGCTATTGGCGACTGTTTGTAGTGTTTTATACCGTGTATACAAATTCCGGACACTATTATCATAATTATCTATTGATTCTATTCATGACTACTTAAGCGTAAAATGTTAATTTGAAATGTTGGATCAATTATCATTGTGAAATTTGATGAGAAATTATATGGTGAATTCATTGTAATTGTGTGTTAAATTACCTGATAAATGCTCTTCAGGCGAAGGAATCACTTGCTATTTGTAATTGTTTGTAGTTTTTTCATATACAATGGATGCAAATGTTGGGATTCTATGATCTATTTACGACTTCTCCAGCACAAAATGCTTGATTTGAAATGCTGAATCAATTCTGTCATCACCAAATTTGACGAGAAAGTATATGGTCAATTTGTTTGTAATTTCGTGTTAAACTACCTGATAATTTTTTGGTTGATCAAAGAATCTGTTGAGATGTAGGGAAAATCCTACATTGACAATATGTGTGAACCTAACATGTAAGTCTTAGGTCCTCCTATTGCCATTTGGTCCCGGGACATATATTAGAAAAAGTGACATGTTATACTGTGGGCGAGATAAAAAGAGATTGAGATGCTCGACCCGAGAAATAAAAAAAATGTGTAGCTAGTTAACACTTGAGGGGAGTTTTGAGATGCAGGGAAAATCCCATATAGACAACACAATAGTGTGTGAACCTAACATATAAGCCCTAGGGCTACTCCCGGACGTGTGCCCTCCGCGTCATTTGGTCCCGGGACGGATATAAGAAAAAGTGACATAATCATTTGCTGTTTGTGGTTAGTTGCAGTTTTTTGTGTATGGGGAATACAAAAATAAGATTCTCTTGCCTATTGAATGTTGATTACTTATCTAGCAAATTTAGCATATTATCTGGCAACTTGTTTTGTAGGATATCACTAGATATATTACTGTTTCCTACGTTGCTTTGAGCTAACAATTCAGCATACTATTGTTCAACTCTCCTGAATCCACATGCCTTAGTAGTTAGTTTTGTGGCGATGATAAAGTAAACCATTACAGATGCAAGAATCTCCAATAGTTTCAAGTATCCAGCCAACTCCGATTTTTGCAATATCTGCTCCATCTGGACACCTTCCAAAATCATGACCCAGAAAAGCTGTCCCTTCTCTATGGGCTTCTGGAATTATCCTCAATTCTGGACTATATATATACTATTATCTACTACTTCACAACGGAATAAATGTTCCAAACCAAATGTATTTACTTCCGAATTTCTGATCAAGTGTTGCTAGGATTTTAAGTAAGGCATCTATGACAGAATACTGCAATCGTTTGAGGGGTGTATATGCCCAAATAGGAGCAAATATCATCCTTATATAGGTACATAAAACCGCCTTCTGGGTTATTAGAATAATGAGACTTTTCCTTGTCATTGTTGGTTCTGTAATCCTTGTGTTTTAGCTTGAAATTAACACCTGCATTGACAGGATTAAGTATATCTATAATGTCACCCAGCATAATTTTGCCTTTGAAAGTACTATACACATAATATTACAATATTGAACATTTTCTTTTTCCTTATCAACAGTTGAGGCATTTATATCTTTGTATGACTTTGCTTAATGAACTCTCATATCAGCTTTTTTCTGTTTTGCAGGGTGGTATTCTTCGTGTTCAGGGAGATGAATTCTGGCATATGGCTAAAGTTCTTAGATTGAATATAAATGACAGGTAGCCATACAGAAACCCACTGCTTGTTTTATAGGTGTGTCCATTGATATAAACCGTTGAAGAATGTAGCAAATGGAATGTTTTGGAAGTAGAAAAACATGATAATTGTGCTGCATCTTCAACATCCAAATATTTTCCAAGTGATTGTGGTGGAAACTTAAGCTTCTCATATTCCCTGTTTAAATTGGTTTTCATGGGATGCAATTGTGGTTTTTCACTACTATATTTTTCTTGGGGTTAGGTGTATATGTCGTCAATTTTGGTTATAAGATAAGATGGTCTTTTTTTAACAGTTACTGGTTACCTGCTTGACTGATTGTTAAAACATAGCATTGCCATTGCATTCACAAGAGAAATGAATTAATTCAAAGAGATTACGTTATTTGTAATTTAGTCGCCTAATCATTTTCTTAGAAATGAATTCTAGAAAATTTTGTTGCATCAAAGTGCGATTTTAAAGGATGCCACCACCTTATAAGTTTCTTACTGTTGTTTATGCCGGCTTCAGTTTATACTTATTTTACCGGTTGGGGAAGGCTGATTTTTACTTCAACTTCTACTGTGGCTTTCATAAGGGTTATCATTATTGGACATCTATTTATAAACTCAATTTTGAAAGAGAAAATTGCATAAACAATTCCTCATCTTTTAGGTTGACTAAACTTTAGTACCCATCATTTAAACTATCAGAACGGTACCTCACTTATTGAGTCCGACCAAAGATTGATATCTAAATTACTGTTCACACGTTAAGTAAAAGGGTTAAGACAATTGCAATGAGGCCTACAAGACATACTTATTCAACAAGAAACAGAAGGGAACGTTCTAGGAGCAAAGTTGTTGTGTTAACTTAATGTGTGAAAAGTAATCTAGATACTAATCTTGGGTCGGGCTCAATAGCTATTGTACCGTTCTGATAGTTTAAACGATGGGGTACTAAAGTTTAGTCAGCTTAAAAGATGAGGTACTGTTTGGACAATTTTTCCTTTTTGAAATTTATTCTTTCTTGTGAAAGCATAGGTACCTCCAGACTCTGTTTTGGAGTTTCTGCATCTTGAAGCACCAGCTGTTTCTAGAGCTTGTATTGCATGTTATTAACTCACAATAGGCAATAGTTCTATAGTTTGAGTTCAAGGTCAATCCAATTGAATAGGTTCTGCAAATCTTCTCATATGACACGCCACGTTAATGCCTTGTTATGTCATCTGTCTATGTTGAAAAGGTGTGGACTCCATCTGTTCTTCACCTGATTTTCTCTTAGTAAACGACCAAGTTCCTTCAAAAGTACATGATATTGAAACTCTTAACACAGTTTTATTTATGTTAGGGGACTAAGCTGAACAGTTCTGAATAAAGTAGTTAGCCATTTAAATGGTTTCTGATTTTTCCTAGAGTTCAGAATTGGTTGTGCTTTTTGGTTAATTTTGATAATCACATGCAAGGGTAGAACTATTCAATGGCAAAGGAAGTCTTATAAAGGGATACATACAACAGATTGACCGCTCAGGGTTGGATTTCATTGCGTTAGAGGAACCAAGGCTTGTTGATCCACATTACATTCAGTGGCATGTATATGCGGCTTTTGGTCAGTTCTTGGATTTAGATTCATCATTCATCTCACGTTATATTGCATGAAGAAGTTCCATAATGTCGTTAAAGTTGTTCTTGTGCAGGTACGCTCAAAGGGGGGCGTGGTGATTGGCTTGTGGAGAAATGCACGGTATTTTTTACATGTTATTGCATCCACTGGGCATGTCAAATATGTCCTGTTTTCTTTCTTTTTTTGGTTATGTTCTCTTTTGTGCACTTTGTCATCATGCTGAATGCTTAGTGCCTCCATTTCTTCTTATTTAGGAACTTGGAGCAAGCAGCATAACCCCTCTTCTGACGGAGCGTTCTCCTTCAATCTCAGAAAACCGAGTTGAGAGGCTCCAGCGTGTCATATTAGCTGCAACAAAGCAGTGTAGGATCTCGTCTCTTGTACTTCTTCATGGGGATTGGATATCCTGTTTATGTAGTCAAATGTTTTGGGAGACAAGCTGCTGATTTTGTTTTTGGGGAGGTTCATTATTTATCAAGTGTTGCTTTTAATCTACATTTTCTTGTTTGCACTATTGTAGGTCAAAGGCTGCATGATATGGATTTGCATCCTCCAGCAAAAGTTGCCAGCATCTTACCCATTGTGAGCTATTACTTGTGTGATATTTGCATTCAAATTTGAGTATACCACTTACTGATTTGGTGGGGGGTCATTGCGTAATGGATATCACTGTTCAATCTGTTTATAGCTAGAAAGACAAATCAATATTTGTCTTACTTAATGTGAATGTTGTTCAGTATTCGGGAAATATATTGCCATCAAGCTAAGGAGGGAAAAGTGGGTTTTGAATCTGACTACTAGTTCAACTAGTTGCCACATGGTGAAATTGGGTTAAGCTCCAATGTGATTGATTTGGTCTATGTCAATTAAATGATTGATTTAGCTTCAGCTTTTCCTTGTTGCCACATGGTGAAATTAGTTTCAGCCCTATTATTGATTTCGTGTAGCTTTTCCCATTATTGATTTGCAACCAGCGAAACGGACGCCTGAATGCTGTATCAATTTCCTTTTCTCTGTTTTATCCTCTATTAAGTTTTTATAGTTATTAGCAGCCAATGATTCATTACTTTTTGTTCATAGACCATGCTAATTGTAACTGTTCTATCATTTGAATTTTGAATAGGTTGCCAAGTCAAATATGTCATTTGTGGCTGTAGCAGAAGCCACACCTGTCTTAACAGCTCTCACATCTTCTACAAGTGGTTCTAGTGGATCACTAATTATTGGACCAGAAGGGGGTTAGTACATGAATCTGATAATCTTTTGCCCTCCCCCTTTTTCAGCTTCATTTTAGTTTTGTACCTTTCAAATGGAAATTTGGTGTCTTTTGATTTGGGATATATGTAACTCAATTTCTTCTAGTTTCTAGCCATAAACCTTGGTTGAACAACATCCAAGCACAATATTCCAAGATTGGGGCTTAACCGATTAAAAATTTGCTAAAGAAGCAGAACAAATCGACAAATACGATATGCTTTGGAAACAATCCCTTGGAGTAAGAGCATCCCCAATAGCTTCTTTATTTTAGAATATTTGGAGAATTTTAAAGATTTTTTGGTCCAACAGATTCTCCATTTCATTCTCCAAAATGGAGTATAATCGAAAAAAGTGGGGACTCTTCCCCAAATTTGAAGACATTCTCCAAATAAATAGAGAATTCTACAAGATAGGAATTCTGTTGGATTTGATAAAAATATAAAGGGTAGATTTTTATTTTTAATTCTCCATTTTGGAGAAGAGTTTAGGGAAACTGTTGGGGATGCTCTAAGAGGTCGAGAAGAATTAGGGAATTTACTCTGTTTAGTGTGTTTAGTCTTCAAACTTACCACATAATGTTCCTGGTCAAAATTAAGATTCTTATGTTTGAAGGCTTGGAACGGCTACTCTTTGCTACAGTGTTCTTACATGTTGAGAATCACTATCAACTATTCTTACAACTTTGATAGAATCCACGAACGGCCAGTTGTTTGTATTTCGTATTTGAGCTTTCTTTGACAGCTGCAAGTGACTACAACACGTGCCAATTCGAACTAAAGACATCTGTTGAGAAGGCATGAAGTATTTTCTCGTGAATCTTTCAAGTGTGAAACCAAGAGAGTTATAGGGAATAAGCCAAATGTGGAATAGGAAACTAGATATAAGAAAATAGATGGTTTTTAACAGTTACAGGGGACATAACTTTTGTTAGCAGGCTCTAAATAGAGAGGGGAACTTTCTGAAATCTGAAAGTATATTAATAAGGGTTCATTGGATCCCATTAAACAACACACTATAGTTGCTGACTGCCGTGAGTCTTGTGACTTATTAATTGCATTCTTATTTTTCTTTTTTTTTTCCATGCCAATATATGAGTTTTTCAACAGGACATATTCAATTGTTCTGTAATTGTGTCAGACTCTAGTTTCATGCTCCTCTTCTCGATTAATATAGCTCCAGGTAACGTCTTAGGGACAAATTATGTTTGTTCCAAGACTTAACCAATACGTTTATCCAACTTATTAGGGACAAATGAAATTTTTATTGACTCTAGTCTGTCTATAATTATCCCCTGATAACATAGAACTATGCTGAAATATTTTCAGACTTCACGGAGAAAGAGCTGCAAACAATAACTGAAGCAGGAGTAAAAGCGGTTGGGCTTGGACCACACCGACTTCGTGTTGAGACAGCTACAATGACACTTCTGTCAACTCTAATGCTATGGTCTGACTCTCAGCAGCCATCAAGCTCATAACTTCACTCTAGTAAGCTAAACCTTCTAATCCTTTAGTATATGTTACACTTTTTTTTTAATCATATCTCCCTTTTTAACCTTTAAGTATATATTTTTTCAGGTACCTTCTGCTTCTAGTTTGTATACGAGTTCCTATTAGTGTAATGTATCCGTAGCCAGGTGAGTTATCTATTTTCGGATAATAGGCTTTATAATTAGTTAGAGATTAAAATATTACTTGTTCGAACATTTTTCGTATGCCGCTCATGGTTTCTTCTGCACATTTTTACTGAATATTGTCAACCTACATTTTAATGCCCTTGAGTGGTCCATCCTTGACTTAATTTCATTTCCCCCTCTTCGACATAAGTATATTATCGCCTAGAAGCAGCGAATATGTTAGGTAGCAGATGATATCATTGCAAACTAGTTTGTGGTTATGAATGAGGGAGATTTGAACAAAATTTGATCATTGACGGAACAACACAATGGAAAATTTTTCTTTGAGAATCACAATGGGCCGATGGGGTCATAAGATTTATGAAGGACCTTCCCTGTTAGTTTGGTCTATAACCCCTAGGGCATACTTGTACGCTTCATTTGAGCGTCGACCGAACCTTGTTCAGTCTAAGCTTGATTTCAGAAAGCCATTAGAAGAAAAGAGATTTGATGATGCCCTAGGCAATCGTAGAGCATGGGGTGAGTTCAATTTGTACTCATTTGTGTTATTGTCTTGATAGAAGTTGTCCATTAATGATACAAACTAATCCCAATATAACAAATAGGGATTTTGTCATTTTGATACATGAGGTTATAATAACTTGATACGAACTATATAGTACATAAGTTGCAGATTTTGATGCATGATTTGTTAGGCGATAGTAGTTTTTAACATGAAACTTTCGAGTTAGCCTCCGTTTGGTTGTAATTCCGGAAACGGAAACAGAATGGAATGGAAATGAATTTAGTCATGTGTCTTGTTCATGCTTTTTTATAGAATCATTCCTTGTGGTTTCATGCAAAATTCATATGTTTTTTCCATTTTGTTTTCCTATAGAATATCAAAAGTAATTAAACCCTACTCCAATTACTTCAAACCACATAAAACCAAAAAATTTCATGAACAAGAATATACGTATGGACTAGCTTCAGGTTTCATTCCGTTTTCGTTTTCGGAGTCAAAACCAAACGGACCCTTAATGTAACGGGTTGTTTTATTGAAGTTATATGTGGAAAAAGGTATAAATAAAGTTAGTGAATTTTGGGATGGAGGAGATTTTTATAGTAATATTGTGAATAAAAAATAATAAAAAACTTATTGAAGAGTTTTGGAATAAAGATCAAATTTAGGAATTGTGACAGAGAAGCTGGGTTGCTTTACCTATGTGTACCTAACCTATTAAAATCACTAAATTGCTTTCTTGTGTGTCCCTGCACCTTACCCCAATAATTGCACGTGAAAAAGCAGCCACTGATCTATTCGTGCAGACAGCGGTGGAGCTTACTAGAATTCAACTCGTTACTCTCTTGGGTAAAAGATATTTAAAAGACCTTCTCAATGACTCGATGCTACAATTTCTGTCAACACAAACAACGGTGAAGAAGCTTTCATCTTTTTGTCTTGCTTTTGGCTTCTTTTTTTTGAGAAGGAATTCATTCGTTATTTATATCCTTCTGAGGCATCAAATATCAATAAGCATCCAATGTGAGAACTATAATCTATAGAAATTTACTTATTGGAAAATAAATTGTCCAGGTATTAAAATTTATTTAAAAAATGATACTTCTAGTAGATAATGTTTGGCAATAGAGTCTCAAAATTATTATACATAATGTATGACATTAAGGGCCCGTTTGGTTTTAACTTCGGAATGGAAACGAATCTAGTTCATACGTATAACATTGTTCATGAAAGTTTGTGGAATCATTCTTTGTGGTTTGAAGGAATTGGAGTAGAGTTTGATTACTTTTGATACTCTATAGGGAAAAAAAATGTGGAGATGCAAGTGCATTTTGCATTAATCCACAAGGAATGATTTCACAAAATTTCATGAATAAGGATATACATATGGACTAAATTCGTTTCCATTCTATTTCCGTTTTCGGAGTTGGAACCAAACAGGCCCTAAGGATTATTAATACTTAAAATCTTTCGCAAGCAAAATCTTATCTACCTTTTTATTTATTATTGTATTTTTAAAATATCATTTTTTCTATTGTCATACAATTATCTATATTTTACCATTGTTATTATAAAATTTTTAAAAAATTATTTTGCAAAAGTAAATAACACCTTTCACTTTTGGTTTTTTTAATGTGTTTTTTTTTTTCTAACAAAGGTCTAAGTGGCATTTTCTAATGCATCCCTTTAGAAAATTTCGGATTATTTTCATAGAGCTTTTGTAAAGGCCAGTCTTTAAGCAAACCCGAAAAGAGATCTTCCAGTTTAGTTGTCACCGACACTGAAATCCACTCAATTATTATCCGTGCACATGAATAATACAAGTGTATAGTCAATGTATATATTTTAAAATAAAACATGCAAGTTAGCATATATATTATCCTATACTTTAATCTTTATGTAATTTAATATTCAACCACTATCAAAATCCGACCCATAAAAAATACACTGCCAAATTGTCAATAATCATGCAAGATACTGCAATTAAATTACACTAGTTTATTCTTATAAACAAAAACTGTTTATAAATAGAGGCAGCTAAAGGGTGCTCTTCAAGTCTTCAGTCCTCACACATACACTTCCTATCTCCTAACCTCTTTTCAAAGACAGAGGACATTGCAGAGAAGATGAAGATCAGCAGGCTATGGCTTGTGGGGATGATGCTTCTCTTTCTCATCGTGGTTTCTTCTCTTGTTGAAACTGTAGATGCCAGACCTAGTAAGATCTTCCATTAATTTCTTCTTCTTTTTTTGTTTTTTACCATTCTTGCCATTTGAGATTTAGGCCTTGTTTGGGAACTCCATTATAGAGATGACATTCTATAAAAGGAAAAGCTTTATAATGTATTGGGATTGTGTGTTGCTGCAAATGCCCTTTAACTTTTTCTTTTTTTTTGAACTACATTCATATTATAAAAGCTTTATAATGTAGATGCCAAACAAGACCTTAGAGATTTGTTTGACACATGGTGGACTCGTTTAGTATGTCATGACAATTGGGTTGAAACCAAGAATGACACAATTCCATTCTATATATAATGTGTTTGATATGCTGTTGGAATAATTTGTCTTGTGATTCATATTTTTGATTCTCCGTTTTGTTTTGATAGTATTTTAACTCCATAAATCATAATATCAAACGACCCTTAAAGATTTATGGAGTTGTTTAGACCTCATCCACCGAATTGGCCGCCGGTTCGAAGGGAAAATGGAGAGGTTTAGACAAGGGTAAAATATTTTGTATGTATATATAGTATAATATTCGTAGTTATTGTTGGTCGAATGGATTATTCGTAATTATTATTAGTTTCAGAATATTGGTGGTTGAATGAATTATTCGTAGTTATTATTAGTTTTGTTTAATTGTGATATTTACCCTAAATCTCGACCTTTAATACTCACCATCCGACGGTCTAAAATTGTTCTCATGATACACAATAAGATTGTTCTCATGGGAACTGCACCCTCTATATATATATATATATATATATATAAATCTATGCTACACGGCCAGGTTCTTAGTCCGGGTTGCCGAACGGGTTTGGACAGAGTCATAGCCCGACAACAAGGCTCGGCTTGGATAAAGGGGCTAGGTATTTGGTTGTAGTTTTATTGGTAGTCCTTGACCTCTTGATCACTCCCGTATTTCACAGAATGTAGGAGTATCGTGTAATCTTACCCTCTTCGACAAATAAAAAAATCTTACGAAATCAAAAACAAATGAAGTTAAATATGTTGATTAATAGTGTACAAAATGTAGGAATGTGTTGGACCAAGTGCAGAGCTCGATGCAAGAGGGCGAAGGTGAAGGGAAGATGCTTCAACAACTGCAACGTTTGTTGCGGCAAGTGCAAGTGTGTGCCTACTCTCGGCCATATTCACCAATGTCCGTGTTATCGTCATATGAAGAAATGCCCTTGATTTATCGTCCTATTCTTCTTTCCTCTAGCCATTTTCAGTCGGTTCGATCCGACCCATCTTCTGGTTAATGAAATTGTAATCCTACGTATTGCTAGATTTGTGGTCACATTTTATCTGAATATGAATGTCTTTTTTTTTTTTCTTCAGTCTGGGCGAGTTTCTTAAATTACATTCTTCACAAATAAATTGCGAAAAATTTTCTATCGCAATCCACTGGCGTCTAGTGGGAGCTGGCGCTAAATTGAGATAGAAAATTTGTCTAAATTATTAACAGTCGCGTGTATTATTTTGGGCGCCGACGTCTAGATTGACAAAAAAAAAAAAAAAAAAAAAAAAAAGAGGGACGCCGGCGCCGTCCGTCAGCGCTCAAAATGGACGTCGGCCGCTTGTGAGTTTTGTTGTTTGTTCACTTCGTTGTGAATTTAAGCACATTGTATATAACACTTCTCGTAAATTGAATATACCTACGTGCATCCCCCGAATACTTATGTATAAGGTTCAGTTACGTGCATCCCCTCCACGTGTTTTTGTTGTGGCGCAATGTTTTAGGATGTTGCCTCTAACATCTCGATCTTTCGAATCCACTGCCCAAACTTGAAATATAGGAATATTTCTTCTAGTTTTTTCACATTCATCGTAATTATTCACTCTACATCTATTCTGATTAAGTTGAGATGATTCTTCTTTTCTTTTAGAGAAAAAAAAAATAGAGAAAGAGGAATCAACCTTCATTTCGTAAATGATTTCGTGAATGATGAATGTAGAGTGTAAAAAGGTAGAGTGAAAATCAAACATTTTA
Source organism: Fagopyrum homotropicum (assembly GCA_033239125.1). Lineage (NCBI taxonomy): Eukaryota > Viridiplantae > Streptophyta > Magnoliopsida > Caryophyllales > Polygonaceae > Fagopyrum > Fagopyrum homotropicum. The sequence goes on from BSWB01000003.1 coordinate 4,652,532, forward strand.
CTTTTTTTTTTTTTTTGAAAAAGCAAACTTTTTACTGAATGGGCTGGGCTTTGTTCATACAAGCCCAAATTACCGTTCTACAGTCCCCACCAACTTCAATTGAATCACCAAAATTATGTACGTCGACAAATTAGGAAACGCTTTGTTTGATTGAACCTATTTCATAAATTACTCTTGCCCCCCCGCCCCCCCCCCCCCCCCACCCCCCACCCCCAACAACTCACGCATGCAGTCGCTGTGTTCTGACTAATCCCAGATGAGGACTTTTCCCCTTAAGTAATAAGATAAAAAGTATAAATTCACTTGTATCATAACAATGTTAATACGTTTAAGATCTTCTTCACCTGAGCTTGAACCTCAAACTCTACTTTCGACATCAATCTAATGTCATTTAAACTATCTACTAGTAATCTTGTGATGTCTATTACTCTTATAATCCTTATATATTATGGTCATAATAATATCACTCCAAGAATGAAGTTTTCTACCATAATCTATCAAATGTGGGATATATAGTGGTGGGTCGCAAACCTAAACCGTCAAAATCCAAACCGGCGGTTTAGGTTTAACCTAAACCGCCGGTTTGGTCGGCGGTTTAGCCGGTTTATTAAAAAAAAAAAAAAAATTTGAAAAACTGGACCAAACCGGACCAAACCGGCGGTTAACCGACGGTTTGATCTCCAAACCGCCGGTTTGGTCCATTTTTTTTTTTTTAAAAAAAAAAACCAAACCGCCGGTTTAGGTTTGGTCTAGAGCCAAACCTAAACCTAAACCGTGAACCGCCGGTTCAACCAAACCGGCAAACCTAAACCGCCGGTTTGGTCAAACCGCCGGTTCGGCGGTTTGGTTTGAACCAGCCCCATCTCTAGGATATACTCCAACAATTCAACAAAGTGAAAGCTTGAGTCATGTTGGCAAATGTTTAAAAAGCTTTGACCACTAATATAAATATGCAAAGAGGTTGGGTAATATTCGGAATTTCCAAAATATGTTCAGAACACACGTAGAACGTGCAACCGAGTCCCTTCACCCATCAGTCCATAACTTTCCCACTAATTTCAATACATAATTAAATATAAAAATGAAAAATAAAATAATTGAAAACTCAAATATTTGATAAATCTGATCCTTGGCATCCAAGGATGATGTGAATCATTCGGGAACTTCTCGTGATGTAAGAAATCAAAACTCTTATTTAAAGATCCATTTTGCAAGAGAATCAAATTTCAATCCAATTCTCTCTGAAACAATGGCTACGGCTATACCACTCATCGGCCCACCTGAAATCCACCGCAAAATCAACCCTCCTTCCACCACCGCATCGCCGCATGCAAAATCCGGCGATCCTTTCACGGATGCCATGGTTGCTCATTTTAACGATGTTGTCTCTGTCCCAGCCATGGGACTTACAGAGAACGATTCCGCCACTTTCCTCTCCACAGGTAATCCCTGTCTTGACTTCTTCTTCCATGTCGTCCCTAATACACCTTCTGAAACCCTAAGCTCTCGCCTCCACGAGGCCTGGTCTCACGATGCTTTGACCACTCTTAAGCTGATCTGTAACCTTAGAGGAGTTCGGGGAACTGGAAAATCTGATAAAGAAGGGTTTTATACGGCGGTGCTTTGGCTTCACCGCTACCATCCTAAAACCCTGGCTGTGAATGTTTCTGCTCTTGCTGAGTTTGGTTACTTCAAGGATTTTCCGGAGATTCTCTATCGCCTTCTCGAAGGAGCTGATGTTCGGAGAATCGCCAAGGAAGGGAGGATGACGAAGGCTGATAAGAAATCGAAGCGGTTTGGGTTGAGACGAGGAAGACGAACATCGAAACCACAGGGAGTCAATCCGAATTCAAAAGTGATCAATAAGCAGCCGCCGATCACTAAAGAGATGGCCAGCGATATCCGCGAGCTGAAACGCATCGAAATGGCAAAGAAAGCTCTAGACAGGTTCAATTTTGATCCCGATTTTAGGTTTCTGCATGAAAGAATATCCGATCTGTTCGCCGATCGTCTCAAATCGGACCTCGACAATCTCAATTCTGGCAAGGAAAACAAAATCGGACTCGCTGCTAAGTGGTGTCCTTCTCTTGACTCATCCTTTGACCGTTCAACTCTTCTTTGTGAGGCGATCGCGAGGAAGGTGTTTCCGAAGGAATCGTTCCCGGAGTATGCCGAAGTCGAGGATGCTCACTATGCCTACAGAGTTCGAGATCGTCTCCGGAAGGAAGTTCTGGCTCCTCTCCGCAAGTCTCTGGAGCTGCCGGAGATTTACATGAGCGCGAATAGATGGAACGAGTTGCCGTACAACAGAGTAGCCTCTGTAGCCATGAAAACCTACAAGGATCTCTTCCAGAAGCATGACTCCGAGCGATTCTCTGCTTATCTGGAAAGCGTGAAGAAAGGCGAGGCAAAGATCGCAGCTGGTGCGCTACTTCCACACGATGTGATTAGATCGTTATATGAGGAAGACGAAGGTGCAGTCGCGGAGTTACAGTGGAAGAGGATAGTGGACGATCTAGCTAAGAAGGGAAAAATGAAGAACTGCATTGCTGTTTGTGATGTTTCTGGTAGCATGAGTGGGGAGCCAATGGAGGTATGCATAGCATTAGGGATCCTGGTGTCGGAACTAAGCGAGGAGCCATGGAAAGGGAAGGTAATCACCTTCAGTCAAAATCCACAACTCAATATCATCGAAGGAGACGACTTAAAATCGAAGGTTGAGTTTATGAGGGAAATGGATTGGGGGATGAACACAGATTTCCAGAAGGTATTTGACAAAATCCTCGAGGTTGCTGAGACGGCAAAGCTGAAGGCTGAAGAGATGATCAAGAGAGTGATTGTGTTTAGCGACATGGAATTCGACCAAGCTTCATCAAATCCATGGGAGACTGATTACATGACGATCAAGAGAAAGTATAAAATGAAAGGATACGAGGAGGCTGTACCGGAGATCGTATTCTGGAACCTGAGGGATTCGAAGGCAACACCGGTGCCCGGAAACCAGAAGGGGGTGGCGCTGGTGAGCGGATTTTCGAAGAATTTGTTGACGATGTTTCTGGGAAATGATGGGATTTTGAGTCCTTTGGATGTCATGGAAGCTGCAATCTCCGGTGAAGATTATCAGAAGCTTGTTGTTTTGGACTGAGTGTAGTACATCTAATCAACCTAATCTTAATAGTTTTGTTTTGAATAAATGATAGATTTTGGTTCTCGGTGATCTAACCTTGTTTTCATTCAAACATTCAAGCTCCTACATTGGTTTTCCTTGATGATTCAAATGGGGTTAACCCTGCTTAGATTCCAAGGTTGTTCCTTGATGATTCATGAGATTCGATGATTCAAATGGGTGAATCGTCGCTGCACAAAACATGAAACCATAGAACATCATCTGAACCGAGTACAGATAAATATAGGCTAGACTACGAAACTAACTGAAGTCGACAGTGGGACGCAATCTTGACATGCATGAGGCGTATCCGCATATGCCCATTGCGCCTTATGCGTCCTCGTTACCCGCTAACTTTCGCTGCTATCTGTTGGACATATGATTTATGTTAAGATGGGTGAAAATGTTTCACATCGACAACTTGTTACTTTTATCATGTTAAGATGTGTGGGATGTTTTGCATCGATAATTTGATACTACGTGAATCTAACGTATAAGTCCTAGGTTAACTTTAATAGTTTTTTTGAGTTATTCTCTTTACTTATTCTTGAATGATGTTGATTATTCTAATAATAAAAATTTTATTTCGGATTATTGTGAGTTGAAGGTTAGACTTAAATATTAGTGGTAAAGTGTATTACTTTACCAAGTGATATCCATTTGCTTATCATGGTGCCAACAAAATTAGCTTATCATCACTAGACGATTAACAAACTGAATTATACCTTTTTTTTTTCATTTAAGTTGTAAATATGAATGCACAAAAATATATTTTGTTTTATGGTAGTTCTATAGTCTTACCAGTGATATCAATTTTGCTTGTTATGATGCCAACGAAATTAGTTATAATCACTAGACGATTAGTAAATTGGATTATATTGTTTGTTTTTCATTTAAGCGGTAAATAAGAATACACAATTTTTTTAATTTTGTTTTTATCGTGAAAAAAAACACTTTAACTTTACCAAATCATTCTCATGGTGCCCTAATATAGTAAATAATGGTTGTATACTAATATTGTTTATTACATTATTTTTTGTGTACTTGCATGATTGGTTTTTAATACGTGTTATTGTATTGCAAGAAAATGTTTTGTGGCGAATTTATTTTGAGTGGGAGATTTCCATTGTCTTGCTCCCTGCAGGCATCAGGCCCTCTGCTAGTGATTTTATCTACTTGTTATATTGTTTTTCATTGTAATTTTTGTTTATATAGAGATAAAAACCGTAATTTGTATTGTTTCCTGGATTAAATTTTGTGGGGTGCAATTCATGCGGCACGAAGTGCAAAAGTGCCCAATTTGTCGAGTCTCCATGGATGAACGTCTACTTGTCCATGATGTACAAATCCGGAAAAGGAAATGTGGATAACAAAGCAACTTGAAAGTTTTGTGTATACCTTTATTCTTAAAAAACTTCAGTAACTAACTTGACAAAAAAGAGGGCTACTTGATATCTTGGGAAACAAACCAACAAATCTTTAACCGGCTTGACAAAAAAGAGGGATATCAATGGATGACCGATATCGCTTGCTCTTTTCGAAAACAGGTTCATGCCGATTTAAAGGGTTCGATGAAGCAACAAAGGACACAAGTATTTGTACGCAAACAAAGTGCATGGTATAACAAAAAACACATTCACATCCAAAGAGCAATTTAAGATAATTGCTTCTAAACGTATGTAGACTGAATTAAGGACAACTCAATATTCAATAATAAATGTGTGTAATCACAACCAAATATTATCTAAAATACAAACCGATATCGTATTCACTAGTCTGAAAAATATGTTTGAAAAATCCTTAAAAAGTAAATGTCCAACACTCTACAAGCACAATAAGCCCATTGTCCTTTTGTAGAGGAGTTTTTATTGTAGAGAACAAGTAGAAAAAATAGTTTGAATATAGAATCAATGTTAGAAGATAATTGGATAGTCAATATTAGAAGCTACAACCATAGAAGTTACAAAAACAAAAGTTTTATTGAGAGAGTTAATTGGGTTGTACGAGGCAAAATATGAACTTAACGTGAAGCAAAATATGACCTTAATATGAAACATATAGGGCTCTCAAAAAGGTGAAATAATAGGTGAAGCAAAATACGACTCAAAGAAATCTCTCGACACATGTCTTCGATAAATATAATTTTTAACACTAGTTGATAGTATAATATCTTATATGAATGATTTATGGACGTGTTAATAATATTAGGGTGCATTGCTACTTCAGTTGAACGAGTCGAGTTAATTAGTTGAGTATCTAAGCTTAAAAATGTGATCATATTCAGTTTGTTCATAGGAAGTGAAAGAGCTCGTATTATAGTTATACAATTGTGCGAGCCGAATGAATAAAGCTTAGTTCAACTAGTTTATAAACGAATATAACTCAAGGCGAGCTCAAAACTCAACTCATGTAATCGTCCTACGGTTTTTCGAGTCGAATAAACCGAGCTTTGACATATTCATGTTCAATTTGTTTATAAATGAGTCAAGTCTAAAATTGACTGGATGAGTTGGCTAAGTAGGCAGTTTATGTATTAAGGTGTATAAACTAGGTCCTTTGTTTATATGTTGATAAACTAGGCCCCTGTATTTTTTACTAAAAAGATTTATTATACATAATATTGAAGATTATGAAGATACTCAAAATCTTTCTTTATCCTATTTAAGTTTATTAATTAACGTAATTAAAGATTGTAATCTATATATACTACTAAAACAGCACCCATTTTGTCCACGTGTCATCCTCTAAGATTGTCCACGTCAGCATTTTTTCAATTTATTTACAGATTTGCCACAACGTATTTACAGATTTGCCATTAATTATTTTATAAGAAAATTTTTTATTAGAATTTGTAAACAGTCATCAATAGTCATCATGCCACGTCAATTTTATTAAAATAAATAATTAAAAATAAATAAATCTACTATCTACCAATCAAAATTAACAAATTGATCTATTCTAACTCGATTTGTTGAGAAAATCTAACGCAAATCTTATAACAAGATTTGACACATTTGTTAAATTTAAACTAAATCAAAATTTTCTCCTCTATTTAAATCTAAGTAAAAGTGATTATATATTAAGGTATAAATATAATACTCGAATAATAATCTTTTGTTGTAGAATTTTAATTATGTTCGTTTATTTATTTAAAAAAAATTAATCCTCATATATTAGTCATATTAATTAATAAAAATAATTTTTACTATAGATTGATATCAAATATATGATGCATGAAAATGAAAATATAACATTTTTTATTTAGACAATCCCGCACAAGGTGCGGGCACTAAATTAGTTATATTAGAAAACCGTTAAACAAGGAAATAAATTATAACAATCTCGTTTAATTGGAGGATATCATTTAAAGAGCCATTAATCGTAAAATTTGGATGTAATTGTTTCTGCTCTTGTTTCCTTTGAAGTTCGTTGATATAGATCGATCTGTTACATAATATGGTGACAATCAACTACATATGAAAGTTTGAACGTCAATTCTTCCGTTGGTCCTTCCTTGCTGTTACATAATACGGTGGGAATCAGCTACATTATTTGCTTTATTTAAATAACTAGTACATAATATTTATCAGCAAATATTTATCAGCAACTATGCGTGATGCATAATTAGTACATAATATTTATCAGCAACTATAACTGATACATAAATGTCCGATTTGGCAAAATCGGGTACATAATCCTGTAATAGATCGCAAGAAACTTAAATCCGAGTTAGAAAATGTACCAGTTTGGTAGTCGGAGAAGACGATAACTTGTGAAGAGGTTTCGAGCGGCCTTCAATGGAGATGGATATAACCGACCTTCAATAACCTTCAATGGAGCGGGATAGAAACGATAACTTGCATCGGTTTCAATGGAGAATAAAACAGAGATGAAATGGAAGGGAGAAAAATGATATCTGGAAAGGAGAAAGATGATACCTAGAAGGGAGAAAAATGAGACCTTGAATCGCCCTTATTGAAGATGGAAATGAGAATAAAGCAACGACGCTTGGAAGTGGTGATTGTGTTTGGGATTGACGGATATAACTAGGGACCTAACTAATGTAGGCTAAACAAAAAAGGCCCTGTCCCACCAATTTCATATAATAGTCCTACGATTTCTCGAGCAAAACTTTAATATATTTTAACTCATTTATAAACGGAAGTCGTATTCGCACGGTTCAAGATTTCGTTATTGCACCACGCATACGGATCCCGTAATCGTGATAATGTCACGGTTACGAGATCCGTATGCGTGACCAAAAGTTCACGGTTACGGGATGCGTAACCGTGAGCTTTACGGGTTCCGGATCTGATAATTTTCTACATGAATTCTAACCCGAAAAAAAAAAAAAATCTGACACCTTCACGGTGACGCATTGCGTATGAGTGGTGCGTTAACGAAATCCTGAACCGTGTAATAATATCCCCCTTTATAAATGTGACGAATCCAAATCTAAACTTTTTTTTAGAAATATGTCATATACAACTTATTTTAAAAGTAAGCAATAATATAACTTATTATGAGAATGACTAGTGAAGTGCAGTGGAGCAAGTATTAAGGTGCAAGGAGCGGTCCATTTGCTTGATCTCGGCTTGACAAGTAACGTCGACAACAAACAAAAGAAAATCTGTATTTCTTACCGACGCGAATCCCCTTTTCATTCTTTCATCCAAAATCTGTATTCCTTTTTTTTTTTTTTTTTTGTCTAAAACAAAATTTGAATCGAACAATCTGAAACTCATAACCAAACCCTAGATTCAGGCTGATCAGTGTCACTCCACTCATCCTCAAATCCTCATTCCTCAAACGCTCTCCAGTTCACTTCTCATCTCCATCATTTCTCGAGTTCTCTCTCCGGCGTCCACCGATCGAGACTACAACCCTCACCTTCATCGGAGTGAGTCATCGTCTTTGTACGGATTTCTATTTTCTGGTGTCTCTCAATGTCTTCATCGAGTGAATTTTTAGTCTACTTCTTCCTTAAATTTCACTGTCTTACATAGTATTTTTGCCTCCACCAGATCCGTGAAGGTGTTAGCCGTGCGAAGTATCATTTTTGCCTCCACCAGATCCGTGAAGGTGTGAGCCGTGAAGTACCACTGTTACTGCTGTGCTGTTGGCTGTTTTTATTGGGGATTATGCATGATCCCTGGGTTTGCACATTTCAGTTGCAGCCTTGCAGGTTCCTTTTTTTTTTCTTTCAAAAATTGAATGGTTGATAGTTGATACTTATACATTCTAGTAGTTTGCCTTACATGTTTTAAGTTCATAAGTGAGAGCAAACACACAGGTGCACATTTGGAAATGTAGTTGATAAATGTTCTGCAAGCTTCTTCAATTACTGCTGTGGCAGGGCTTTATTGGTTATTGGTTTGCACTTTGCAACTATATGATCATGCATTCATGTTGTGTTATATTATTATTTTGGTCACTTTCGAGGTTTTGGTTAACCGGTAAACCGTACTGAAATCCTCATATACGATATGGTTATGATTGTGAGAATTTAGTAGTCGAAATCCGGTTAATCTAGATTGTCCACCCCTAATGACAATTTTGTTGCTAAGACTGTAATCGTCGTCTGTCTTCGTTTCCAATGGAATCCAAGTTTTTTATTGTGTTTTCATTTGGTGGTTGTGGATTTTAGTCCACTCATTTTCGAGCCATAATAATACAGTTGATGTTCTAGGATAGTGCTAAGTTACAACCCCTCCTTGTTCTGCAACTTCATATGTAAACATGACACATTTTTGAAATTCCTTAGCGTTTTGAGTTCTAGATGCATATCAATCTACAACCCGGTTGCTCTAATTTTACCACACAGAACTCAAGTAAATTCTGATGATTAATGGATGGATATGTTTGTTTTAGAGAGAACTTTATATTTTCTTTTTTAATTTCTAATGGATAGTATATCCTTGCTTTCATATTTTTATTATTCAAAATGGACATGCTGCTTACATGAGAATCACTCATTCCGACAAACTAGACTGCTTTGTACTGTGTAAAAATGGAGTTAGCATTGGCTAATTTGCTACCCGTTGTAGTCTAAATTGAAGCATTTAGCTTGCTTGTTTCCTAAATTATGTATTATTCACTCCTATATGTGAGCATTAAAAAATGTTGAATTGCAGGTTGCTTACGTTGTTGTCATTGTTAGTGTAGGTTTATACAGTTGAGATATCTAGAGTGCAGGGTTGATCATTATGAAGTTGCTTCAGAGTGAGGAGAGAGATGGGTTTTCCAAATGCCAAGTCATCTGCAGCGACATTGTCACGATGGGGTTTTGGGTTGGTCTGGAGCATCGATGGAAGTGAAGTTTACTGTTGCATGGGTCTTTACAAGTTCCGCATTTTTTGTTGCCGGAGATCTTCCTCTCAGAGGAAGGCTATTTCATGGTCATTTCTTTGTGGGGTCATGCTTTTTGCTGTTGGTTTGATTTCACTTTTTACTGGCCACGTTGCTTCTAATCTTGAGTGGTACTCCCAGCGGATCAAGCCCTCTCTGTATAACAAATGGGTAAGTCCTCTAGATTTGCTTCCCTGTTGCCTCTGAATTGTTTGATTTTGTGCTTTGTGCTTATTTTCTCTCTAGATTCATTTCCCTTTTTGGGTAAGAACTGTCGCATCTAGGCTGTTAAAAATGCACAGGGTCCAGGGTTTGACATTTGTTGTTGCCCCCTTAATGAAATGGAAATTATTTTTAGAAAATAGTAAAATTTCTCCTAAATTGTCTTCCTATAGATTGGGAAAATTGGAATACACGATTGCTGCTCCAACCCAAACTTAGAGAAGCCAAAAATCAAAGCTGAAGTAACAAATCAGTTTTTTTTAGTTCTGATGTAACACCCCTGCTTCCATTCTTCCTTCTATATTCTGTAGATGAGTAGCTTATTATATATTAATTAATGCTGTGAATATGTAAAGTTGGTAGTCTATGTTGCCTAAATTGGGGTGGGAGTGGGGGAGGTGCACCCAAAATATCACCTTTTCCATTTCTGAATGTGATGTACACTTTTACAGTTGATAACCAAAGTGCTTTCATTTGTTTTCATGCAAAAATTCTATGGATTATACTGACCTGAATTATTTCATCACATCTCGCCTTCAGCACAATATTTTGTCCTATTTGCAGAGTGGATTTCGTCATGAACATATTAATATTTGGAAATCCAAATATTCAAAGCTCTACTATGGTTGCAGTGAAAGGGGCCGGCATTTTTCTTGTAAGTAATGGTATTAGTGTATAACACATTTTGCTTGCTTAATGGGAAAGAAGTGGCATTTGCTTCCAATTACCAATGCAATTGAAATTTTTTTGATCTGAGAATGGGACATTCCACAGAATATCTCTGTTACTTGTTAGTCCTTTCCTGTTTATGTTGGAGCTTAACCTCCTATAGAGTAGTTAATGCCTTCAGCATTTTGTGGCCTGATCTTGTATTAATATTGTGATGTTACTGGAATGAATGGAGGAGCTATATCATTTATCTGTTCTGCACCAGGGATTTCAGATTTTACAAAGATTTTTTTTTTGTTGACATTGGACCCTTTTCAAATCTACTTTTGCAAAATTACATGCAAGATTTCACTGTTGCGAGTCTATGAGATCAGTCCTTTGCCATTTTTTTTAGTGAGAAAATATAATTGACATTTACATTGAGAACTTGATGCTTTCAATCCAGCTGCTGTTCCTGAGCGATCTTCAAATGGTTATCTTCTCATTGCCACTAGTGGAGGGTTGAATCAACAAAGAACAGGAGTAAGTGTATATCTTCAGTCATCAATTTCTCAGAAATATTTAGAATATATTATCATTCACGGTTATGTGGAGCCCAAGAAAATGCTTTGAAAAGTCCATGCTAAGAGAGTAGGTGGCTTCTTTAAGGCATTTTATAAGTTCTGCATAGACCCCACCTCAAATTGAGTGAATTCATTTTTTGACCAATGCTACAAGGTAACAAGATTGCTTGTGGACTCAATGAGCCTAGGCAACTGTTCCACAATTTTTTGCCTGTCTTCTTTCTCAAAGAATTTCTTGTTCAACATCTTGTGCTGTAATATATTCCTCAGATTACTGATGCTGTAGTAGTTGCTCGGATACTCAATGCTACATTAGTTATTCCTCAGTTGGATCACAATTCCTATTGGGAGGATAAAAGGTCGGTTTGCCAACAGTTCCCTTTGAATTTGCAACTTGGGGAAATGATTATACCCTTCTCATATGTTACCATTTTCTAAATGCAGTGAGTTTGCAGACATTTTTGATGTTGACTGGTTCATATCTTACCTTGCAAAAGATATCAAAATTGTGAGGAGAGTTCCGGACAAAATTATGAGAACAATGGATAAACCCCCATACAGTATGCGTGTGCCGAGGAAATCAACCCCAGAGGATTACCTAGATCTCGTTCTACCGATACTCTTGAGAAGACGGGTATGGTGCCTCTCTTGCTCATTCATCGAAATTAGGGTTATTGTTATACACTAGATTTTATGAGCCTTCTACTCCAAAATTTACTTGTTCTTACTTTGGAATTACAATTTCCCCTTGTCTGTTATCGTCTCTGAGATCCTGCATGCATTTAATGCATGACCATATATATATATATATATATATATATATATATATAATTGTTTACCTTTCCAATTAGAAATTTGTATGTAAGTTATGTTTTGGGTCCATTTTATAGTCCAGATAATTGCTTCACAACTTTTAATTAAGGGTGCATGATCTCGCGAACTACTTCTGAATAAATTAAGAAATCATGTAATCATATGTAAGATCTATAGCATTTCGTGATTCGTTGGGAAATATACTTTGATTCTCTAGCAACCAATAATGTGGAACTATTAACATGGTTAAAGCTAAACCCTTTGAAGTTCAGGCATAACGTGGCGTACTCTTTCTACCACTATGTTAAGAATGAAATGGTTTTCCATTTCCAAGGAATAATCAGAAATTTATCGATATATAACACTCATATCGACATATGCATTTAATTTTCCTTGGAGCTTATTGACAATTCACGAAATTACAGGTTGTGCAACTTTACAAGTTTGATTACAGGCTTGCAAATGACCTTAATTTGGAACTTCAGAAGTTGCGATGCCGGGTGAATTATCACGCTCTAAGATTTACCTACAGTATCCATGAAATTGGCCAAAAAATTGTATGGAAAATGCGTAAGATGGCGAAGCGTTTCATTGTTGTGCATTTGAGGTTAGTAGCATCTGTGATATGTTCATTTCTATTTCATTGTCCATACTATTTTGTAGTTGCCAATGCTAGTACTTAGCAAGATTATTGACCTGGTAATCACTTAATTATACACTATGGAATGCCCGTTTTCTCCTATGCATGAATGAGAAGAAATCCATATATTTTTCTCTAAAAAACAGTTCTTAGTAGGTTCTTAAGTGGTTGCCAGTAATGCTAGATTTACAGTGTGTTTATAGAGGAAACATTTAATCAATAGCAGTTGAATATTCACAAAATGATAACCATTGCTTTCAATTTATCTTTTCTCGTCTTCAAATCGTAATGTTGCAGGTACGAACCTGACATGCTAGCCTTCTCTGGGTGTTATTTTGGTGGGGGTGAAAAGGAGAGAAGTGAGCTTGCTGAAATCAGGAAACGATGGGATACATTACCGGTGAGTCCTTGATCTGTATTCTGTCTATTATTTCATGGCGCTGATGCGTTGCTTACTTGCAAGTTGCAACAACTGGACACAATCTGATTTCATTTTTCTGAAATTAATCAGTTTTCATGTAGGATTATCTAGTTGTATTCGTGATACTTAGACAAAAATAAATTTGGTGAAAGCTTTATCAACCAATTACAAGTGAGAATCGTTTCTGTATTTGCTTCTCAGAAATCATTTTCTGTCCATGATCTGTAATTATTCCAGTTGCTGTCTATTAATTTCAAAAATAAATAAACTTATTGTAGACATTGTTGTAGTTATTTGGGCGTTAGATCTACATGGAGATAACTTGTCTACGTATGATTAGTCAATGATCATTTACTTGGCCGTTCATGTCACATTATACCCGGTAAAATGCATATTGGGTCCTCAGCACTTGGGTGGGTCATCACATAATAGTTCTTAACCTTTAACTTTTTTCTAATGAAAAGTCTCTATTGTTTTAGAAACTACCCATAGATATCTTCCATCCGTGATCTGATAAAAAACCGTTAAGCTGGCAACTTGTAATGTTGTTGTGTATAATTTTTTGATTTAGTAATTAGTATGATGAATCTACACTAAAACACTGATTTTGGGGGGGGGGGATCTTGGGTTCATCTCAAAATTAGCATTTTGTGTTGGAGTCTCAAACAGGGTTGTTTTAGGGAAGATGTTGGGAGGAAGTGACATGAATAAACTCTGTTGGGGACTGGATTCATGAAGAAATTGGGAGACGTGGCATGAATAATTGTTATGCATCTTCTTGACTTCAAGGGTGACGAAGCACACCTTCTCACTTTAACATGCAGATAGTTGAAATTTTACCCCATTTCCATCAACTTCTTTCCATTTGACCCTAATTTTCTAAAATCCGATTTGTGCCCTTCTATTTCCACGTATTATCTGCTAGAGTGTAAAATTGGGATCAGCAGAAAAATGCACACAAGAACACTAACAAACACAAGGCACACACAAACACTCAGAGAATATCAATAATTCGCAAAATCCTGGCCAAAACCCTTCCACTAAGCCACCAAAGATGAACACTTCTCAGGCTAAGAGGGCAAAATCCTTTGCAAAGTATATATATCTGGATGGCTTCTAAATAACACTGTCCCCCTTGTTTATACTAGTGTCTGTATACTTAAAGTCCTAAGAAAGCCTAGTCACTGCCAGTTAGTTTAACATTTTTTAATCAAAGCCTAGCGGCCTTTCATACCACACATGATCTTGCCTTCTTTTGAAGCTAATTCCATTTATTACCATTATTTTCCAGAAACATTCCTAAAGAGACCAGAATGCCGCATTTAAAAAGTCCTAGCCTTAGAAAGCTGAAATTTTGCATCAATTCAAATACAGTAGACGCTCTAGTTATTTCTGAGAGATTTAACCTTCCCCACTGCAAACCAAGACTGAATTATCAGCTGATTTGAGGCACCTTAATAGTTCACCGCTTCACCCTATTTGAGGAAGGAACTGGCAAGCAGTTCCTGCTTAGCATTAGAACTTACTCTTTTTTTTATGGTTCTATCTTCACTTCTTGCTTGTCCTTGGCAGAAGTTGCATTTACCGGTAAATGTAAGACTTCACTCATGATATGAATCTCAGAGTTCGTTTTCCCTCATGATATGAACCCAGGTCAGATTGCTCACTATTATCCTCCTTCAATTCAAATCTGGTCTCCAATACAGTCCTCAAGTAATGTCACAACACAAGATAGTGATATGTACCTTTAATTTAACAATTTTACAATTTGAAAAACAGATCATTCATATTATTGCCAAGTAGTTTACGGAATACAGGTTAGCTTCACATGGTTGCAGCTTAAAGAGCATTTTTTACGGGTCATAGATGGAAAGATGTCTTACGAGTAGCTTTCAAATTGTCAGGGACCAAAACTGCATTTTTTTACCCTTTTAGACCCTGTTTTTCCATTTTCATTTAAACAAAATTTTCAGGCAGTTTGTTATAGCTTAATTGTGGTACCATGTGATTTAACTTCCCAATCTGTCATTTTACAGGAGTTGAGCCCTTTGGAAGAGCGAAAACGAGGAAAATGTCCTCTTACTCCTCATGAAGTGGGCTTGATGCTACGTGCACTTGGTTTTAAAAACGACACCTATATTTATGTTGCCTCTGGTGAAATTTATGGTGGGGAAGATACTCTTAGGCCCCTTAAGGAACTTTTCCCGAACTACTATACAAAGGAGGGGCTGGCAGGCGATGAATTAAAAACTTTTCTTCCGTTTTCATCACGCCTTGCTGCCATTGACTACATAGTTGCTGAAGAAAGTGATGTATTTGTCACAAATAACAACGGGAATATGGCAAAAATACTTGCAGGTCGAAGGTAAGGACTTTGACTGTTTGGATAATATTTAATCAACACACCTTCTGTCTAATTATTTTCATTTTATGATTTTGAAGGAGATACATGGGGCACAGGAGAACCATCAGACCAAATGCAAAGAAACTTAGTTCATTGTTCATGTCAAGGGACAAGATGGACTGGGATACATTTGCCAGGAAAGTCCGATCATGCCAGAGAGGGTTCATGGGAGAACCTAATGATATAAGAGCAGGCAGGGATGATTTCTTTGAATTTCCAACAGCTTGCATCTGCAAGAAACCCATTGATTTTCTTTCCAATGAAACACGAGTTGTTAGCAAACCTGTCAACGAAGGTCTGCCTTTCCCCATGGAATCCAGATATAGTATTAGAGCTGAAGTTGGAATCAAGCAGATATTTAACAACAAAACTGTTGTGAGAGGAGGGCATATATCTGCTGCTGCAAGAAACAACGGAAAATGAAGAAATTTTGACAAAAGTCTACTTACAGCTTTTAGTAGAGACTGAATTGAGATGGAAGCCCCCGAACCCACTGTCAGCCGAAGAACGATCCAAAAAGGGTACGTGCGTACATTTACAGCCCGTATGTATGACTGAATCATGACTGACAAAATCTAGGCCAAATGTGTGTTTTTTCATTGAGTAATCCCTTTCTTGAGGCAATCGAAGGCTGGAAAGCCGAGCTAGAATTTTACGCGGACAGACTCGAAGAGTCTGTGATCGGCAGTGATTTGTTTATAAGTATGTATGCAAAGCTAAAATGAAACGAGGATTCAGCACTGCGGATAATGTTAAACTCAAAAATTGGAAGGAAAAAAAATTGAGTTCCTTTCTCATGTTTGACTATCTTTGGTTTGCTGGTGTGACATTAACACCATCTCGTAGTGCTTTCAGTTTTTTGACATAGTGAAATGTTTACTTTCCTAATGTTGATATATCTTGCACTATCATTTCTAGAATAATGTTTACTTTCCTAATGTTGATATATATTGCACTATCATTTCTAGAATAAGGGTTCTTATACGAGCCGAATTTACCAGGCCTAAATTATTAACCGAGTTTTTAAAATGTGTTTGTATCTGGGTTTAGTAGGTGAATGAGCTTTTTCTGGACATGGTTCAGAGTAGCTTTGAGCACAGAAACTTAGTTCATTGTTCGTGTCTAGAAGCATCGTTGAATTCATATTTACCACATCTAAAGGACATGGTTCGGAGTACTTTGTAATCAACAGGGCACTTGATAACATCAATGGAAGTGACTTTCATACGGTGTTTGGAGATCAATCTCGACATGTTTTGGTGAACTAGGCTCCATTGGTGTAAAGATTCATATGGCCTATTCACAAAGGAGATGAATTGGCAGTTTAAAATGATCGGAAGTCTAGTATGATCATGTCCAGATACTGAATAATGAAGAAAAAAATAATGGCCGGAAGCAACTGTTTTTTTATCAGAGCCAGGTTTCGATCCTGGGACCTGTGGGTTATGTTGTTCAAATCAACACAATTTTGCGTCTATTATTAGACTAGACCAATGGTCTTACCGGTTACCGTGGGCTACTTCAATAGAGTTAGAATATATTCCAGTTGTAGTTACTAGCTGGAAGCCTGGAACGGCGTCTTGTAAATGAAAACGGAATTATCATATGCTTATTAAGTTGGTATGGTATTCTGAAATATAGGTTACAAAAATTATTTAAGGTACATACAATACATGACTACATATTTAAAATAGATGAAAGGAAGACCCGTTGGAATTGAATGCCATTCCAAGCCACAAAAATGACTACATAACACAAGAACATAAGTAAAAGATCGAAATGAAGCTTTGTTGCACGGAAACTCCGAAGGAGTGGCATTTTCCAGTTCCTAGGAAAACTCAGAAACATAGACATACGGACACACTATGTAAAACTATGACTTTCCTTGTTTTAGTATTGTATTCATGTCTGTTTCCGTGCAACATAAGTATGAAGACAGCATAGTTGTTGGCCGAGGGGATGCAAGGCTTCTCTTGGTTGATGTTCATTCCTCGCCATCAGAGAGCAGAAATTCTTGGATTTTCTCCCTGCAAATAAGGATTCCAAGGACATTAATACAGAATTCAAGCCATTCTTCAAATTCAACAAAAGCCAGAGGTTCACTAGATAGACACTAAGGGCCCGTTTGGTTCCAACTCCGGAAACGGAATGGAAACGAATCTAGTTCATTGTATACCCTTATTCATGAAATTTTATGGAATCATTTCTTGTGGTTTAAGGTAATTGTATTAAAATTTGATTAGTTTTGATAACCTATAGGGAAACAAAATGGGAGAAATAAATATATTTTACATGCAACCATAACGAATGATTCCAAAAAATATTCATGAATAAGGTAAGCATATGGACTCGATTCATTTCCATTCCGTTACCGTTTCCGGAGATATAGCCAACCGGGGGTAAAGCTACATACTAATCAACAGACTTACATTACACATTTGGAGTTGTAAGAGGCATTAACTTCTGCTCGGGAAGTTATTGGTTCGGGTAAAAGGTAGTAGTAGATTTCTGCAGTTGATGGGTCATTGGGGATAATCTGAAATCTGCAACTTGGGCAGCAAGTAGACAGAAAACGGTTGGAAGACTGTTGGCCATTTGGAGGACTATCGAAACTTGACAAGTGAGACTTGCTAAGTGGGCAGTTACAAAGAGAGCAAAATGACTCCAAAGGATTAGACTCGCTGTAATTCAGATTATACTTCTTCTGGCGTTTCTGGGATGCCAAAAGAGCTTCAGGGTCATCGCCATCAGGAATCTTATTGAAACCAAACGGTGTGAGCTTTCCTGCAGTTCTTACAATTGTACACTCCCGGGAAGGGTTTTCCTCCTACAGGTTGAAGGAATTTATAGTAAGGAAATACTATTGGATTGTAAATATGATCAAATTATCTCAAAGTCCACAGATTTCTAAGCCAAAACACAAGGGAAGTTAAGAGAACAAGCTACACTGAACCTGCAACATTGATATAAATGATGATACTAGCGCGTTGATGCCAGAGCAAGGGAAACTGATAGTGTCCACTGTCTTCAACCTGTCCTGCCAAAAACAATTTAAATGAATTGTAGCAATAGTACCTCAAGGCTTATCAATATGCCCAGATAAATGGTACAGTAAATCTACAGTGTAGGCAAAGGCAACTCAGATTCACGGAAAAGGATGAAGGACGAACCTGTCGAGCTGACAGAGTGTATTGAGCTCTTGCAAAAGACAATCCCTGAGTGGAAGCAAAACAGGGACGTCCCACCTTGCATCAACATACTGTATGTCTGCTGGTAAAGCGTAGCCTTGACCCTGGAAAGGCAAGCACACAAAATTAAAATGTATCTATACAGAAATACTTATAGCTGCTACAATACCTGCAATCACTTAAGAACTAGCATATAGACAGATTAAGCAAGAAGAAAGAAACTTCAAATCCGCTGACAATGATGAGGACGGACCTTAACAGTTGCTGAAATTACATGACAAGCAACCCTTGAAGTGCAGGTTCCGAGCACTAATTTGTTGTATCCATTTTCCACAGCAATCTGCACAGAACATGCCAATATCCATGTTAGGAATAGCTGCCTTCTTCAAGATTAGAGCTCCAATATCTCAAAGTGAAAACAGGGTCGAAGCAGACCTTTTGCAAGGATAACATGCGCAAATGCGATATAAGATCATCTCTTCCAGTGACGTCTGTGGTAGCATTTAACAGCTCCTTAAGCCTATCACCTCCATCGGTGAAATTGGAAGAATAAATACCATGAAGAGGTGCCACATATAGCTTCTTCTCTGGTGGAAGCAATTCTGCAACAACCAACCTCATCTTTTCAATTTCCTTGTCCATTTCATCCCTTGCAAATCCATAAGCTGAGCTCTCGTCTATAAAGGCAACCCCAACACCAAATACAAGCATTGATTGATCTCTACTGGCTTCAAAGTTCTTTAGTGATTTCTGTTGCATTTCATGCACAAACTGCAAAACTACCCTGAAAATAGAAAATAATTCACTTCTTCAGCAAATCAAACAAACATTTTGCATATTTTATTTGTTAGTATATCAACTTGGTGCTTTAACCACTCTGCAAAGCATTGTTTGCTCCTAAACTAAGCTTTATCTTCAGCAGCAAAAAAATATATTCATCCTCACCCAGTGGTACATATACAATAACTGAATTAAATAATTATATTCAGTGTTTCAATCCATTGTGTACTGGAAGCCCAGTTGCAGAAACACAACCAACTACAACAAGTCAATCTGTAGACGGCTCACAAATAGGATAAAAAGGTAAAATCAAAGCTAGAAAAACACTATGAACTACAATTTAAATTAGTCTAGGGAGAATTTAAACACCTGGAAGAAGGGCCACCTGAGAAGGCAACGAGGACTTTATCGGAGGGAAGGATCATGCCATTAGAGGTGACAGCTAATCTGAACTTTCCGAACAACGATCCACGAAAGCACTCAGCGCAGAAACGACCATCTTCTCCGCCGCCAGCGCCGCCAGCCACGGCGTCGCGGATCTTGCACTTGACGCAAATGGAATGGCGGTCGACGGATTTGGTGCTACAGTTTGAGGTGCCATTGGATTCTTCATTGCACTTCTTCTGTGACGACGACACTGCGTCGCCTTCTTCTTCTTCCTTGTAGCAACCGGATTTGCAGGCCGAGCTATTGCACGCCATCTCTTTCGATGTTTGATTTGGTGAGGTTCAAACGGTTTTTGTGCGAAGGTTTCTGTGTTATTGTAGGGTTTAGTTGGATCCGTCAAACCGGAACTGAACCGTCTGTATTATGCCTGGTCCTTGTTCCAGGATTTTTTTATTTCCCACTCGGTTCGGTCTGGAAAATCGTATTCTTCCGGACCGGTATGTATATAGTGTTTTTTAAAAATAAAATATAAAATAACATTTACATGTAATGCGGATGGATAACCTTATCCATCAAAACTCCAAATCAATCTACATTTGTGAGCTTCAAATTTCCCTTCATTCCCAAATGAACCCAACAATGGCTTCAAGCTTTATGAAGATAAAACTGATATCTCCTTCAGCTCCATTAAAGTTCGAATTTCATTTCAAACCAAAAGCAAGAAAGCATCTTGAATCTTCCTCACCTAAACCTCCATCTTCAAAGCAAGAAGCCATTCTTCAAGCTAAAACAAGCATAGCAACAACCTTACAAAAGCGTATGACCAAAGGAAGACAATTCACAGTGGGGAAGATGAAAAAGGAAAAACAACCTCGATTCAGAGTCGAGATTCCGGTAATGGAGGACATCGACGACTCCGAAACTATAGTCTTACTCGCTTTCGAGATATTCGGAGACATGAGTATCAATCCAACTACTAAGTTGCTAATGGTATGGCCTAATCAGCGTTTGAAGGAAAGTGGAATCAAAGCCTTTGAAAAATCTCAACACAAACACATTGATCTGACGTCAGTTGATGACAGAATAATGACGTCAGGTGACGTGGCGGTTATATTGGCGCCTGAGGAATCACAGTTGAAGGCAATTAGGGCTGTGAGTGAGAATCTTGATCCTCGTCCTGTTGTTTTGTTTAATCCTAGGTGGAGTTTTGAGGAAGAAGGTAAGTTTAATGGTGATTTGCAGAGGTTTGTGGGTTCATTTAATGTGGTTTATGCGTTTTTTGGATTTCAAGTTAGAGGGTTGTTTTTGAGTAAGAGAAATGGTGTTGTTTTTCGTTGTGGGGAAGATGATGGTGGTGGTGACACGTGGAATTTGTTGGTTGATGATGAGGAAAACGAAGGTGAGTTTAAGGTTGTTTCTAGGTTTAAATCTAGACCTTCGATTGATGAGGTTGAGAATCTGTTGTATACTCTTGTGGCTGCTAACTCTCCTGTTACCAAATCTGTTAAGTTCTTTAGGAACTTGGTTTCCAATTTTACTGGAAATAAATGAGTTTCTGTTTTGTATATTTTATGTCTAGATTTTTTTAGTTCTGAAGATGGTGGAAATTTAACAAATGGCAAGGCAATATGTTGTATTTGTTTCACATTCATCAAGTTAGCATTGGATCCACAGTTGACAGTTCTTCAAAATAGCTGTGAAATATGCAACCAAATGCAAGAAAACCAGATTCCGCATCAAACGGACTAAGGAGAATGGATCGGGTGACGGGTGAATGAACCAAACCGTATCTCAATCCATCACCTAAACCCATCCGTCTCCCATCCGTGCTAACCACCCGACGGATGTGGTTTTTGAGAAAGATCGAAATGTGTTTAACAACAGTAAAAACCAAATGAGCGGTAGAAATTGTTGGAGGTAATAAGGTTCCACATCGAAAGATGGGACACTCCGAACCTAGTATATAAGTTTGGTGAGTTACTCCTCTTATTGTTAATCGGTGAGAACAATTTTATCTCTGAACCAACACCTTTTTAAAAGAATTTTATCCCCTTTTCTTCGGATCGGGTGATTAGGTTTTCGTCGGATCACGATGAAATATGAGTTCTTAATGATGTATCATGTTTGTTTGTTAGTTAGGTAGTCATTCTGTACATATGTGTTTTTTCCGTTATCTTTGTGAGTTCCGTTCTAACATCGTACAAAACCAACCATCAACCACTTTGCCATGGCTATACCTGAGACTCTGAGAGGCATCCTCTCCAAACCCTCTATATGAGTCACATGGGTTTGTGTTTGAATTTGCAAGGCAGAAAAGCACAGAGAAATGTTCTCAAATGACACACAGCCATCTAACCAAACAGAAAGAACGAATTGCTCTGTGTGCCATTTGAGAGCTAATCATACAAGCAGAGCAGTTCCAAAAATCAATATGTAAAAATTATTACAAAACCAAGATGCAACATTTACGATTGTGTTTGTCGTCTTACCCGAAGTTGAATCCATAATCCACCTTGTATTTTGCACTCAAAGCCCAGAAAATCATTGATCCAGTCTTGTCCAAGATGACAGTGGCATTATCGTGATTTCATGAGATTTTTGTGTCTACTCTCGTCATAATGTGTTTTTCTTTTATCACATTAAAATCTCTACAAATTTCAGTCATTTTTTGTGACTAGTTATGGCCCAATTGAATACCCAAAAAGCTTCTACAGCTTCAATGGCGATCTCTTTACCTTCTACAAACTTCCGTTTGCTTGAAAGATTTCCTTGCTCACCATCTCTGAAGATTGGAGTTATGCGAAAGCCCATGTTATGCTCAGCCATTCAGGAACAGGTACCAAGTCTTTCTTTCTTCCTTCATCTCTTGCTCCAGATTTTGCTGCAGGTTGTTGTGATTTTGAGTACTGATAAACCTGAAATTCGATTACTGCTTCAAACTCAAGTTCTTTGCTGGATAAGAAAAATCGGGGCACAGATTTTCCATTTATTTTGCAATTTGCTATAACCTGTTGAATCAAATTTTAGTCCTTAATTGTGTTAATTTATTTAAGAACTCTCACATATAAGTAGGCCACTGAAGGAATGATCATGTGTGATTTCCCTATAATTTATATTGACATATATTGGCTACATAGTTGTTGCTGATAGAGTGATAGGTCATTCAATCTTTTTGTTTCTTGTAACACTTGTTTGCTGCTGGATTGTAACTTATAAGTAGGCCACTGAAGGAATGATCATGTGTGATTCTTGCAATGGAATGGGATGGCTCATTTGTGATTTCTGTCAAGCCAAAAAGATCAATGTAAAGTCTGAAAGCAACAGAATATACCGCAGATGCCCTTCATGCCGTGCTGTGAGTGTTTCTGGCTTCGGTTTTTTGTTAATCAGTTGCATATAATGGATCAATCAAGAATTCCTTAATTGGCCTCTTTTCCTGTTGGATATCAGACGAAAAATGACAATCCTTCAAGCCAAAACAGGCTGTTGTTTCCTACCGATCGCCCTGCTGTTTTTTTTTTGCTGTTTGTCTTGTGTTGTTTATGTGTGTGTTTGTTGTTCTATCTGGGCGTATCGGTCGGAAACATCCTCCCACAGGCTCGGGATATTGGTGCATGCTGCATGCATCTCGAGCCTCAAACCATGCCTATGATGGATTATACTAGAATGATGATGATACTAGCCTAGTCTCCTCATAATTGTTTCCTTTATATTCTGTGCTGTTTCGATTATTTCCTTCAAACAATCAATCCGACACTCATACATGATGAAGCCACAAATTACTCTATAGTTGGAGAAGTAAACATGCAGTTGTTTCGGAATGTCAGTGCCCTTTGCAGTACAAATGGCTCTGAATGCCCTAAAAGATCTTCTTAACTGTAAGAAACCATTAGTGCTGAGTTTATTCTACACAGAAAGATCTCAATCACATACATACTTTCGAAATTCATGGAGATTCATATCAATGTCATAAGAAGTGACAAACAACATACTTGAGTTATGGATATTCATTTGACTGATTCTTTCTGCTCTACTTTTCCATGCAGGTTGGATACATTTTGTGTACCAAATGTAAAGTCTTCAAATGTGTCACTTTTCCTGATGTTGCTGATGGTGATAACCTAGTGTCTTGATTCTCCAAGTTACGCAAGAATCCGCATGTTAAACGAAAGCAGAATGACCCGGAATTATGGTGTTAAAATGTTCTTATACTCCTGCATTTAACAAATCCCTGATCAGCTGCTTGAATGTGACAGTTGATGATGATTAACTTGTAGCTTGTATTTTATCTTCAACTACTAAATTGTTTTGTCAATCCAAAATGAATTACATTGCTGAAGTATGGTGTTTGTCACTTTTGTGTTTCTTTTCCTTAAATTTATTGACAGCTGATTATGATCAATGATCATGAATGGTTTACTTATAGTTATACACATGAAACCAACCACTGAAGAGGAAAATAAAAGCTAATATGCAGTGAAAAATATGAAAAAAAAATGGCCGGAAGCAACTGTTTTTTATATCAGAGCCAGGTTTCGATCCTGGGACCTGTGGGTTATGGGCCCACCACGCTTCCGCTGCGCCACTCTGATTTGTTGTTTAATATTGAAATTAGTTTGTATATACTCTATTGATCATGCCTGATATCTCTTCCCGACATTGCAATATTGCTTTATTCTGTGAATGATATTAATATTCAGCATATTAGTGATAAATAGCAATTTTAATGTTGGCAATTATGTGTATTGATGAAAGATGAAACAAGAACAAACAGATAGCAAACATTCACCAAAAGAAAAATAACAGCAAGAAAGCTTGTTTAAATATCAGAAGGATGTAGAGAGTGATATCTACACTGAAAGTTTGCTTAATAGCCTTAACTCCTTCACGTTGAAGAGGGCCATTGTAAGTTCCAGAAATTCCTTTAATTTGAGCATAAACCTAATCTGTTTCGTGCTCAGCATACAGCCCACAACCAAATTGAAACACAATATTAGTATTAACCAATAAAAAAAATACTAAAAACCCATAAACAGTAACATCTAGACAAAAGCATCAGTAAATTAAATTATCTGAAAAATTACATTAACAACATGGAAGAGGATCTTAGATGAAAGATTGAACAATTGTTTAAGAAAGAGATTAAGTTGAAGACGATATGATGAGAATTGTGAGAGATTTGAGAGCAAAGAGCTAAACAACAGTCTAAACAAAGCACATAAAAACGCGAGTACAAGTAGAATTTAGATAAAGAAACCATGACCCAAAAAGTTATACCCTAAAATAAAGAACATTGGTAGTAGTAAGCTGGAGATAATAAGTTTTCACGTCCAAAGTTATGAACATTCTGAACTGGATATAGAGAACAAAGAGAAATAACAAAAGAGAGAAAAATGAAGTCAAACACGAAGATCCAAAGTAATAAGGCAATAATGAAGATTGAAGAAGAACAAACCTGAACTTCAGAAGAAGAGAACTCCACATGAATAAAAAAATCGGCAATTTTGTAAACTATCCACATTACTTCAATATACCCAAAACAAGAAGATCAAAAATGAAAACAATTATCTAGAAAGAAAGAGCATCTGGGATCTAACAAAAAAAAGTGACATGAGAAAGCTTGAACCTTTGGAATTGGAAGCTTGGAAGCTTCACTGGGATCTGCAAAGACAATAAATAACAGAAAATCCTCAAATTCCTAATGTGTTGTTTTCATCATAGAACTGAGCATCATTCTTATGATCATGTTCATCATTATTAATCATTTATGCACATGTTTTTTTTAGAATATTAATTCGATCATCATAATACCATGAAGATAATGTTCACATTGTTATTATTTTTTTATATTCGTTTTATTTTTTTCTCATCCACATTGTGCGGGAGCGCTCATGTTTATAAAAGTAAATGGTTAATCAATCGTATACATGTCTTTAGTTACTTATGATTGAACGCTCGTGTGTATGAACTCTCGTGTGTTCTTTTTTTATATTTTATATTCGTTTTCTTTTTTTTTTTAGAATTCGATCATCACACCACCATCGACATAATATTCACGGAGCTCTTTTTTTATTTGTATTTCTACATATAACGAGGATAACGTCGTTATAGATGATTTTTTTTTAACGATCGTTATCGTTAGGATAATATCGTTAAATATGAAAAAATAAAAAACTAACGATTGCTAACTACTACTAGCAATCGTTACCTTTGAAAAACTTTTATGAATCCAGAACATTTGTTTTTTTTTTTTTGGTAATGTGGACGAGAAAGGAGAGTCCTTACTCGTTTTTATTGAAAAAGAAAAGAGCTAACAATTGGCAAGCCTTTGGGTCGCTACTCCGCGGGCATCGTTTTCTATTAACGGAAGTAAAACAGATGGTGGATTAATAAGCGGAAAATAACCGATTGAGTAATCAGAAGCAAGGGCTGCAAGACGATCAGCAACACAGTTTGCTTCCCGGTAACAATGACGGAGCTGAACATGCCAGTCCCTACGAAGGAAGCCTTGGCACCTCGATACCAGGCTAAATAGCGGGTGACAAGGTAGAATCATGCAGTTAATAAGCTTAATTACAAGCTCGGAGTCAACCTCAACAAACACCTTGCGAAAACCGCTTTCCCATGCCAAATGGAGACCCATACATAGACCCCACAGCTCTGCCGTCGGAACATTACAATGCCCGATATTGAATACAAAGCCCCCAAGCCAGCGTCCCAAACAGTCCCGGATAGCACCCCCTGAACAAGCAGCTGAGTCATCCCCCGTAACAGAACCATCCGTATTCAACTTAACCCAACCCTCAATCGGAGCAATCCAACGAACCATAATAAGTTTATGAGTAGTTGCATCAGATTTGGCACAACGAATATCCTTAGCAGCAGTAACCCTTCTAATGTAGTTTAAAATTATCTCAACTCTATTGCTGGGTACACTAGTGCCATTAAAAATGTGTGCATTACGCCATTTCCAGCTAAATCATAACGTAATAGCGAAGATGACATTCCAAGGGGAGGAGTTAAATTTTCGAAGATTGTTCGATAAGTTTACCAACAGCCACTGATGCACCTCGTCAGAAAAGAACCCATCAGCAGCATCCAGTGGAACGAGAGTACCCCAAAGAGGCAACATGCTAGGGCAGTCCCGGAAAAGATGAAGAATGGACTCCGACGACGCTTTGCAAAAAGGGCAAAGATCGGATGTAGCAATATGTCGGCGAACCCTTTCCGAATTAGTAATAAGCTTTCCATGCACCACCAGCCAAAGGAATGTTCGTACCCGCTGTGGCATTTTGAGTTTCCAAATAATGGTGAAAAGTGGGGTCTCGACGTAAGCCGCTTGATTCATCATAGTCAGCGCCCTCCAAGCAGAACTGGTAGTGTATACCCCCAGCTTATTTGGGCTCCAAGCCACACAGTCCTGGATGCCACTAGTATCCTGCAATGAATGCAAAGCAAGCTTTGAGAGAGACTGTAGCGGTAAAAACTCCGACAATCTGTTCCAATCCCAGCCCAATTCAGGCACCCAGTAGTGTGAGGCAGTCAACAGACAGTCTTCATCTGCCGGTCGGACCAACGTGTCGTTGATGAGAGGGCCGGAACCACACCATGTATCTATCCAGAACCGTACATGCTCGCCATTGAAAGTGATCCACTTAAGGCCAACGGGGAGCAAATGATGCTTAGCCCATACCATGCCTCGGAGTATGTAAGAGCCCTTCTTCGCAGCAGATACATCAATGAATTTTCTAATTCCTCTCAATCCGTACTTCGAAGTGAGCAGATTAGCCCACGGCTTCTCAGATTCATGTATAAACCTCCAAGCCAGATCTCCCAGAGCAATAAGGTTGGCCTCAAACATAGAACGAATCCCTAAGCCACCAACCTCAATCGGTTTACAAATCCAGAACATTTGTTAAATGATACTTATCTTTCCTCAATATCCTAAACCAACTTTAAGATTTAATTCTATTTTCCATATATACAAATTTACTTATCTTTCATGTGAACTTAACATTTATTGAAGGTTTATTTATTAATTAGATGACTGTTAGAGGTTCTTATTCTCTCCTGTAAGAAGGGCATCCGGATCTGCTTGGGACTAAGAAACAGGTTAAGCTGATTCAGTGGAAGAAACCTAAGGAGGGCTGGGTGAAGGTGAACTCAGACGGGGCCTTAAGGGGCGAGCAAAACTATGCTGCAGCAGGTGCCATCATTCGGGATGAGAGAGGAGAATGGATACAGGGAGTTGCAGCAAATCTTGGAACTTGCTCAGTCCCAGCAGCTGAACTGTGGGGGATTATCCATGGAGTCGAGATGGCATGGGAATTGGGTTATCGTCGGGTGGAGGTGGAGTTGGACTCGATGATGGTGGTTGAATTTATTCAGAAAGGGGTGAGTCCGGCACACCCGCTTTCTAGCCTGGTGACACGTTGTCAAGGCTTCTTTATTCGAGACTGGCTTATCAGTTTCAAGCATATTCATCGGGAAGGGAATAGAGTAGCTGACTCTATTGCTAACCTAGCTTTTTCATTGGAGTTTGGTGTTCACCGATTGTTGGTTGCACCGCTTTGTGTTAGATCTCTTGTTCTTGAGGATTTACGGGGGGTTGCTTTTCCCCGATTGACTCGTTTGTAATTTCCCTTTTTATTTGCGCTTTTGCGCGGGAGTGAAGATTCCCTTTCATCAAAAAAAATTCTCTCCTGTAAGAAAAATCTGACTATAGAGTTAGTTAGTTAGTTCAAGTAGAAAGTGGTCTTTGGGCTAAAAGTTTAAAGGATCATAATCAATGGATAAAGTAAAAATTGTTCAAATATAACATTAATTTGTTAAACTAAAAAGTTTCTAATATGAATTGTTCAACTATATTTGAAATAACTATATTACCAAGTGTTCAACAACATGACTAATTTAGTAAAACGAGCATAACCGTTTGTAAATTGAAGTACATAGTCTACGTCGATACTCCAACGTATTTCTCCTTGTGAGTCAGAATAAATACGTGTCACACATATTTTTAATTCAAAGCGGATTTTCCGACGCACATTTTTGTAATCATACTTTTTTGATACAAGGGTAAGTAAAAAGGAGATCAGTCTCTAGAGACCGGTCATCCTCCCCAAAGCATCGTGTTGTGATTCTACGTATTGATTTTTTGAGCTAAAAGAATATTGACATTAGTATTAATGTAATCAAATATATGATTTCATACAACGTAAGCAATAGGCTAGTAGTTAAATAAATATAACGAATAGTTGCAACACATTGAAAAACAAAAATCGCACCATAAATTTACCGTAAAGTTTACACTTTGACCCCAATAACGTTCAGCGTATATTAATATTAACTAAACCGATCAACAACTTTGAAAAACAAGTCACACATTGGCAATCAAGGTGACTAACATATAAATTATTTCAAACTCCTCGATTTTTAAATTCAATAACGCTAACCACGTCCACGTTAAGTTATATTTTAATCGTTTTTTTTGAATTTGTGCTTAATAAAATGTAGCATATGTATTTTGAACCATCAAATTAAAGGCTAAAAAATCAATTTTGAAGATACAATTAGATTAGAAAAAAAATATTTATACTTTTTTTTTAATTATTGTAAAAATTATGCTGCATGTCTCCTTGGGTCGCAAGCAATCGCAAACCTTTTCAAAACCCTCCAATCCAATCGTGGTTGCTCTCCCTGAAATTCACCGAAAACCGCTAAACTCTGAACCCTAACGGCACCTTCACAGACGCCATGATTCCATGAATCCCTTCTTCAACGCCATACCTCCACAGGAGGGCTTCAATGGAAACTGTTCTTACAACTACCACTCTTCTGGCAATCCTTGTCTCGATTTCTTCTTCCAAGTCACCCCAAACACGCCTTCCGGAACCGTAACTTCTTACCTCAATCAAGCCTGGTCTCAACACGCCTTGACCACGCTCAAACTCATCTGCAATCTCAGACGAGTTCACGGAAGTGACGGAACTGGTGAATGTGATAATCGAGCGTTTAACAGGGCGGCGCTATGGCTTCATCGTCACCATCCCAAAACCCTAGCCGCTAATGTTGCTTCTTTTGCGGAATTTGGTTACATCAGGGACTTACCTGACATTCTCTATCGCCTCCTTAGAAGCGGTGATCCTTCGAAGGTTGCAAAGGTTGAGAAGATATCCAAGGATCAGAAGCGGGAACAGAGAGATGCTTTGAAATCCATAGAAAAGCGACTCTCGAATGTTTCTATGAGAGGAAATCAATCTCCGAATTTGTTGAAGGGGGTTAATCGGAATTCGAGAATCGTCAAGAAGAAACAGCCGTCCATAAAAGAGAAGTCCAGCAAGACGCAAGATCGACGCAATGCTAAGAAGAATGTCCTAGATCGCTACAATTCCGACCCCAATTTCCGGCATCTTCTCGAAAGGGTCTCAGATCTGTACGCTGATCAACTCAAATCGGACCTAGAAAGCCTTTATTCTGGCCAGATGAACAAAATCAGCCACGCTGCGAAGTGGTGACCCTGGATCATCCGCGACGCTATTGACAAGAGGATTTTCACTGAGGAGACGTCGCCTGAAGACGCCAGCATCAAAGAATATCCCTACTCTTTCAGCGCCCGGCTTCAACAACAAGTAAACGACCCTCTCCGCAAGGCTCTGGAGCTGCCAGAGGTTTACATGGCCGGAAAAAGTCGGAACAAGTTTCCGTACAATCTTCCTCACGAAGTGATCAAATCGCTGGATGACAAAGATGGCGGTACATTCGCGGACCAACAATGGCAGAGTATTGTTGACGGATTATCTCAGAAAGGAACGATGAAGAACTGCATTGCTGTCTGCGATGTGTCCGGCGGAATGAAAGGGATTCCGATGGAGATTTGCGTTGCACTTGGGATCCTAATCTCGGAATTGAGCGAAGAGCCATGGAAAGGGAAGGTTGTCACCTTCAGTGACTATCCGCAGCTTTATAAAATCGAAGGAAAAGGCCTAAAATCAAAGGTATTATCTATGAAGAACTTGAATTGGGGAATGAACATTGATTTGCAGAAAGTGTTTGACAAAATCCTTGAGGTGGCGGTGAATACAAGGCTGAATCCAGAACAAATGATAAAGAGAGTGTTTGTGTTCAGTCACACGGAATTCAATCAAGCTTCAAGGAATCCTAATGGGTGGGAGACTGATTGTATGGTGATTAAGAAGAAGTATGAGGAGATGGGGTATGGAAATGTGATGCCAGAGATTGTTTTCTGGAACCTTAGGGATTCAAGGTCGACTCTGGTGCCGGAGAATCAGAATGGGGTGGCGCTGATGAGAGGATTCTCGAAGAATTTTCTGACCATGTTTCTGAATGATGAGAGGAATCTGGCGGTGAATCCTGTGAACATCATGCTTGATGCTATCTCCGGCGAGGCTTATCAAAAGCTTGTTGTTTTGGACTGATGATGGACTTAGGGCGTGTTTGGTAACTTTATTTTTTTTTGTTAGTTTGAGCTTTTTAGTGTAGTTTGATAAATCTGTTAAAAGTAGCCTAGTTAAGACTGATCAATTCCTACTAAATGAAGAAGAAAAGTAATTGAGGGGTAATTTGATGATTACTAACTCCATTGATAAAAAAAAAAAATTGGTCTCTTAGAGTTTGTGTTTTCAGGTGATCGAGTCGACGGAGTTGCGGACAAACTTGTTGCTATTACGAAAATTTCTAGTATCATTAAGAAAGGTTTTTCATGGGAGATCGACGTCCTCACCCTTTAGG
This sequence comes from Fagopyrum homotropicum, assembly GCA_033239125.1. Lineage (NCBI taxonomy): Eukaryota > Viridiplantae > Streptophyta > Magnoliopsida > Caryophyllales > Polygonaceae > Fagopyrum > Fagopyrum homotropicum. Next base: position 4,683,881 of record BSWB01000003.1, read on the forward strand.
ATACTCGTTCTAGTATGGTGTAATTCTCGAAAACAATAATGCCTAAAATCCTTACCCTTTTCCAAGCATGAACTACTAAAGAAGCAAGAACATTTTTTTTTTGGTAGAGTGCACTATTGCCAGGATTGTGATCAAGACAAATTCCAAGCACTGCTTCACGTACTTATGGGCTTTTGTTTGGCCATTGGTGATGGAAGAAGTCTAGGACTGAGAAATCGTAGAAAAACTTAGAGTTTTTTATCTAATAAATAAGAAAAGATAAAAGAAAATAAAGAATGAATTTCTCATAAAAAGTTTTACTTTGCTGTAAATTTTTAGATATATCTCTCTTTCCTCCTTTCTTATATATTAGATAAGAAACTCGGAATCTCTTCTTCGTGAATGCTCTAAAACAGCGTATATGAAGAAAGTTCTTGGTGTACTGCATATGCATTGATAACCTTCCTATCGCGTAGAGCTCTTCATCAGTGGATTGCAGGGAGCTAGAGCTGTCAAAAGTTGATCCGACTCGTGAAACTGACCCGACGAACCTGAATTCAAACCCGAACTGGCCCCGAAAATTTAAAAAAGAGAGTACCCGGAACCAACCCGCTTGAAATCGATTTAACCCGAAGTAATAAATGACCTGAAATAACCCGTTCCGAATGACCCGATTGCCCAAATAACCCGACCCGAATCAACCCGATAGTCTGAAGTGGCCCGACCCGAGTGACCCGATAGCCCGAAATAACCCGACTCGGAGTGACCCGATAGCCTAAAGTAACCCGACTCGAAGTGACTCGACTTTCATGTTGCTCTAGTTGAAACTACATGATCCACGAGTACTACTTTCGAAACTCTTTCGAAGATGTATAACTTTGCAATCGACACAAATGTCAAATTTTAAAGGAAAGATGGTCTAAATCTGGAATCTTTTACATGTCATCATAAAATGACATCCAACTCCGATAGTTTCCGCTTGACTTCTTCAATCTTCAGGCAATCTTGATGTGTTTATGTATCCTCCGATTCTAGGAGGGAATATATTTTCATAGGTGGAAATTTTGACAAATTAATGAGGGGAGTCGTGTGTAGAAGTACATATAAAATATACGTAAAGCCTAACACATAATTATTTTGGTGAGGTTTAACACCAACTTTATCTATTATACTTACTAAAACAGAGCACGGGTTGATGACGTGGCGCGCTGTGGACTCATGATTTTTGAAATTGAGCTCCCACAATTAAAGCTAATAAATCTTTATTTTTTACACTAATTTTTAAACCATAAAATCTTTTATTATTAAAATAATAATTTTATAGAAACCAAATCAATTTTTTAATAATAATAAAAAAATTAATCGAATTAGCTTTAACAATCAATCACCTTAACAACCAAATCATTTTTTTAATAAATAAATATTTATAAAAATATATTAAAAGATATTGCGATTTTGAATTCTCTTTTAATTATATTTTCGGTTAGGATTTTTATTCGACGGATTTTTTTTTCGAACGTTCCATCAGATTTTTCCATGGTTCGCTTAGAACTTTTATGTTTTACAAATTTGTCGAACAAAATTTATTTTTTTGAAACTACAAGTTTACGTTATGTGCGAGATTTAATTAAATTGATTTTGAATTGAATTTTATTTTCAAAATGTTCCATTAGATTTTAAGCGAACAATTATTTTTTGATAAAATCCATCAAAATTTACGTTGTTTTTTTTTTTTGAAAAATACCTATAAATATATAATAAATTTTTACATGATTTCATTGGATTTTTTTGATAGTTTTTTAAATAAAAAACTTCCATTTAATCGACAAAATTGATTTTCATTTTGACGGTAAATTGATTTCCATTGTTGTTATATCTTTTTATTATGAATTTTAATTAAATTGGTTTCGATTTCATTTCCATTTTAGTTATATTTTCTGTTAGGATTTTTATTCGAACAAATTTTTTTTCCGAACGTTCCATGTGATTTTTTTCATGGTTCCCTTAGAACTTTTTATGTTTTACAAATTTGTCGAAAAATTTTTATTTTTTTGGAACTAAAAATTCTACGTTATGGGCGAGTCTATATCTACTACTAGAGCACTATACATGACAATTTACGTGGTGCGTTGTGAGAGTAGTATTTCGAAATGGAGCTCCCACAATTTTTTTTGAAATTGTATAATTAACAATCATTTTTCTATTGTTTCATCTCTTGATTTGATTTTTAACCGTAACCCCGTGTATCTGATCTATTTTCAAGTTATTAAAAAAAAATTGACGTGTACACCTTTTTTATGTTAATTTTATTTATTTATTGATTTTCTTCCACCCATCAGCAAATAAGTTATTTTTAGATAATAGTTATCGGACTTTGAAGTTAATTTTGAATTAAATTAAATTTTTTTAAAAATTTTTTAGCTTGTAGATATAGACCGCGTTATATTAATTAAATTTTTGTTTAATTATGTTAAGTTTCTTAGCTTGTAGATCACATAAATCTTTTATAATTTTAATAATTAAAAATAAAATTAACTAATAGATTTATAGTCGAAAAATAATTAATTAAAATAAAAATTTTAATACACCAATAAGCATTATAATCCAAAAAAAACAAAAGAGTTGTTAAATACAAAAAAAATTGTAAAATTAAATTGTTACCCATTGACCAAGAAAAAATCCCTAAACTCATTACATAATCGAAAAAAAACAAAAATGTTGTTATATATATATAATAATATTATTATTCTATTAAGTATGTCCATAGTATAATCTCATTTAGTAAATTTATCCTTAATAAAGTAATGTTGGTAAGTCGATTAGATTAGAGAAGTATACAAAACAAAAGCACGTAAAAAAAACCTATTTCACAATATTCTTTCTCATTTTTTTCAAAACCCGCACAAGGTGCGGGTATTATACTAGTATATTACAAAAGTTTCGACAGTGTGTGTTAACTTACATTCGATTGTTCATCACCTAAATCGCCTCTCACTTTTCAATACAAACCCTATATTTTATATCTCCACAAGCCTCAAAAATTTTGGATCTCTAAGTATGGAATCCGTCTTCCTCCACATAAATTAGAAGGATTATTCAACATTGGTTGTTGAAAAAGGACAAGAGTCTTCCCCAATAATGTAACCCTTAATCCACAAGTACATATAAATACCATCGTTGTTTGCCTTATCACCTTTGTAAATCTACTACATACCATATGGGAGAGGAAGAAGGATTAGTTGAATGGGAGTTTATGAGACGTAGGAGATCGGTAGACCCGTTTATATCCAAATCCGGACCGAACTTTATACAACTTTTTTCCGGTTTCTCCGGAGCAAGCCAGGAAGCCAAGCCTGGACTAATTTTCATACCCGGCCGACGGACAAGGTCGCGTACCCATGATTGTACTTTATTTTTTGAATTATACTTAAATCATTTAATATAAAATTGTTTAAAATATAATATATTTAAGATATGTTAGGGAATACATGCATATTAAATTTATTGTACATCTTTATGTTATACATTTTATAATTATACAAATATTATAATTACCATTTAATTTGGTTCGGACAAGCGTCCTGCCCGGATCTTATGACTTGACCGGCCTGGCCGGATAGGTCGGTTAGGCTTTTTGGTGCACCCAAACTTTATCTCATGTTCATATCCACTCGTTTTTTTAGCGTAATCAGCTCTAGGGTTGGGTGATTATTTAAAAACAGTTTATTATGAAGGACAACTTTTTGCCATAAAAAAAAACAAGGAAACTTTTAGATGATGTCCTTGTACTTTACACTTTTCTAGATTATGTCAAAAAAAGCTCATTTTAGAACGGTGTCCTTATGCTTCATAATTTGTCGGAATATACTATTATCCATAACTTAACATTTATTAACATTTTACAGAAGAAGAAAAAGTTCATCTATAAAGTTTTATAAGCATTTAAAATAACTATAAATAATAAACTGCCCTTGATTACCTCTCTCGTATGCTCTCCAATCTAACTAACTTGACACGGTTCAGTTTCCACCCAATGTGTCAAACTACGCAAGTCACTCATCTCGCCTTTGTTGACGATCTGGTGATCTTTTGCAAAGCTAAGCTCCCCTCAGTAACTCATGTTATGCAGGTTCTCAAGGATTTTGCGGCCACATCTGGATTTCATGTCAATCTCTCAAAATCGGCAATCTATCTCACTAGAGTCGATGTCAACGATACTTCTCTTATCTGCGATGCCTCAGGCCTTAATGTTAAGACTCTTCATTTCACCTACCTTGGCATCCCAGTTGGATCTAAAAAGCTAAGCTCTACCGATTGCTCCCCTCTCTTAGCTAAAATCTCTAACAAGATTTCTTCTTGGTCATCATTGAAACTTTCCTATGTTGGCCGGGCTGAAATCATCCGCTCCATCCTCTCTGGTATCAACTCCTTCTAGATCCACATCGTCTTTCTCCCAACTAATGTTATTCACAAAATTCAAAGTCTTTTTAGAGCCTGCCTTTGGTCGGGAAGTAGCTCCTCTCTCGCAGCCTCATTGCTTGAGGTCACGTCTGCAGGCCACTCTCTGAAGGCGGTCTCAACTTCAAAGAGCTTCTCTCATGGAACCAAGCTAGCCTCGCCAACTTCATCTTCGACCTCCACACTTCAAACTCTTCTATTTGGGGCTCTTGGGCTTGTACAAACCTCCTCCGATCACAAACTATTTGGAATACTCAACCTTGTCTGATTGATAGCCACTTTTGGAAGCAGCTCCTCAAGCTTCAGGATCATATTGTCCTCTCCGGATTCCTTACATCAGATTCTCTCAAGCCTGCAATCTTCTACGATACTCTTAGAACCAAGGGACCCATCAATCATTGGGGCTCCCTTCTTTGGAAAAAGTCTTACACCCCCAAATGTTTCTTCATCACTTGGCTCGCCATCCTTGACCGCTTGCCCACCAAAGAAAAACTCTATGCCCGGGGAATCATTGACAACGACTTTTGTTTCCTATATAACTCGCAATTCCCGGAAACACATCGTCACCTTTGGGGCTCATGTTCCTTTGCCACTGAAGTCTTCAAGGCCATCTTCAAGTGGACTTACCACCCGACTGGGGTCTCCCTCATCTAGGATATGCTACAGCGTTCGGGTGCTTGATCCTCTCACTCGGCTTCCAAGATCTACACTCAGCTCACTACCTGTTTACTTCGTTTGGTTGGCCAAAAACAGTAAGATCCACAATGATGTATTCCCCTCCACTACTTTTTGTATTAGGAACATTATTCACCACCTTAGAGCCACTTCACAATCCCGCAACACCCTTTTCCTTTAGCGTGTTGCATGGTTATGGTTCCTGCTGTACTTTCTATCTTTCCTTCTTTTTTAATACAGGTTTTTAACCCTTTTTTTTAAAAAAAAGAGTATATTTAAAAATTTATAAGATTAACTAAAGGCATGATTTAAAACTGAAAAAACCTTGTACATATTCAGATAATTTTGAAATGTAGTAATACCATTCAAAAAATTTCAAAAATTTAAAGGTTATTGTTTGCAATCAAATAAACGTTATGGATGATTCAATGCAGTTTGCTCTATCAAATAATGCCTTTTTTTACTATTCAATCCAAAGTATAGACTCGTTTGATAAAACATTAACTATAATTTGCCCGGTTAAAAAAACCCTAAAAATAATACCTAACTTGACAAACCCAAACAAATATGTCACGAAACATAAAATAATCGAAAACCAAAACATCATTAAACTAAAACAAACTCAAAATCCAAGATTAAACACAAACCCCAATTAACCGAATCGATAATGACATCCCGAAACCGAATCTAAGCTAAACCTCAAAAATCCCTTAGGTTGCCACGTCATAACTACTACCTTAATTACGGTGAGTGGGGCCCTTGATAGACAAATTAACCACAGCTAATCGTCTTCATGAAAGCAATTAAGAAAAGGTGAGTGAAGAAATTAAACTCAATGATCGATCGAGATGATGTTGACTTGTCACCGGAATGCCAGCTAGCCCTTCCCCATCACACAATCATGTATACTCGTGATCCATCACCAACTATTTACGTTCATGATTGTGACTCTAAGATCTTAGTTTATTTTTAATTGGTATATTAGATGCATGTGATCATAGTAGGGTTGTTTACCATCAAGAATCGGATCGGATTTGGACCGGAAATCAGTAACGTGTATGGTTAAAAAAAGACTCATATATAGCTAAGTTCATTCGCTAATATTTTCAAAAATTTTTTTAAACATGTGACCTTCTCCTTTTAATTGGTACATTTTGCTGGTTAATAAGTATATGCATGAATTCATATTTTATCTTACAAGTTTAACTTTCATGTTAGAAATCATAGTTTGTGAGTGCAAGTTGGTGGTTGTCCCTTAAAGTCGATACTGTAATGCCAAAATAATTTCCCATCACAAAACCACAATTCATGCGTCGTTTACTTTGCTTTATTCCTTTTATATATATATATATATATATATAGAATATAGATACTATGAGAACACCCCCTAACGTGGGAACATGAGAACAGATTCGTAATTATTATTAGTTTTGTTACGAATGTGCCATATCGTTTAATGTATTATTCGTAGTTATTGTTGGTTGAGTGGATTATTCGTAGTTATTGTTGGATTCCTAATTATTATTATTCGTAGTTATTATTATTTTTGATATCTACTCTAAATCTCAACCCTTAATACTCACATCCAACGGTGTACGATTGTTCTCATGTTCTCACGTTAGTGGTGTTCTCATGGGAACCACACCCTATATATATATATATATATATATATATATATATATATATATATATATATATATATATATATATATATATATATATATATATATATATATATATATATATATATATATATATATATATATATATATATTTTAGTTCAAGTGAGGAGAGAACTTGTAGATAGGAATTAGGAGAGTTGTAAGTCATTGGATGGATTATAAATCAAGGGCTCACATACACTCATCATTAATGGCATTTTTGTAAATTGGCTTAAAATCTGGAACAATCCTCGTACATTCAAAAATAGTCATCAGTGTTCATACTTTTATGTGTCATTGTTCATGTTTTTATACATCGGTGTTCATAGTGTTTTATTTATCAAAGTGTCATGTTCATTTAATCTTCTGTGTTCATTTAATAATGCATAGATGTTCATTTACAGTATATAACCACAAAAAATAAAAATAAAAAGTCATCACAAAACGCTAAAAGATGATCATAATATGTTAGGTATGTGTTAAAGTTATAGATAAGTCATCAGTGTTCATACTTTTATACGTCATTGTTCATGTTTTTATTCATTGGTGTTCATACTTTTTACGTCGTTGTTCCTGTAAATATTATAAACTATTTTTCTATAAGACATTTTGTCGAACAGTTTGCGTGCACACTAAAAGGAGCATATAGATTGTTCAATTGGAGCTATCAAACCAACTCAACTTATGTATATACATGTATTTTCTCAATCAAACTTATCAAACACAAAAATGATTCAAACAAATTTGATTTTGAAAACAAACATCAATCATAATGAAACCTAAACCTTAAGAATGGAAACCTAAACAGTGAGAGTAGAAATTCGAAGAAACAATACTTGAATCGTTTTGTATTTTCTTTGATTTCACAATTTTTTATATAATCAATCTTTGATTTGGTTGAAAATCGGAGCAAATATGAAGTTTGTATGTTAGCGGCAAGAGAGAGAGGCTCAACACGTGGAAGGAAGAATGTGAGGGAGAGTTGAACGTATTAATTAGTGTCTAATTTTTTTTTAAAATTTATATAATTAATACAATGCCATTAATGATGAGTGTGTGAGAGCCGTTGATTTAAATCTAATTCAATGGCTCACAACTCTCCTAATTCCTATCTACAAGTCTTCTCCTCACCGGAACTTACCCCTATATATATATATATATATATATATATATATATATATATTATTTGACCTATTAAAGTATATTTTAACTCTTTTATTGAGTGATATTTAGGAAATAATAGTGTGTTATTCGACACTCCATTGTTGTTGGAGTTATTTACGTGAGATCAAAATAAGTATGTCTGATTTTATGTTGAATCTCCGTTTTTGCGAAGTTCATATTCAAATAAATTTAGGGCCCGTTTGGTTTTAACCCTGAAATTGAAAACGGAATGAAAACGAATCTAGTCCATATGTATACCATTGTTCATAAATCCAGAAGGAATTATTCCACAAAATATGGGAAAGCAAGTGTTGATTGTTTAATCCATTTGAACCCTCAGCATCCCACATTTGGTGGCCATAAACTTGTGTTCTTATCCTTAGGGATCATGTAGGATTGCTTATTTTTAGGATATATATATATATGTATATATATAATCTTCATTTAGTCAACATATTTTAATACTAATTGCATTTTTGAAATTTTAAATTTTTACTTACAACAACTTACACAGTAAAATTGTTATTTAGTAATGCAAATCGACATGACCTCATTACCCATGTGACACTGTATCTCCTCCATCACAAGCTTCATTTACTTCATCTCGAAAACAAGAAATGACCTCATCTACAACAATCACTTTACCTGGCATCCACTTGCGCCCACAACGTCATTAGAGTCACAAAGAACCACACAACAAGCCACTGGAAGGATAGGTCTCAAACGTCGCTCATGTGAGCTAAGCATCTTGGCATTCATCTATCGTAACCTTGTTGCTCTTTGCTCTTCTTGGCTCTAGTTTTATGGTCTAGTTGACCACCTCCCGTAAATCCCTTTCACTAATATACATAACTTTTCCCAAAAAAAAAATGTAAATCGAAACACCGTGAACTCGAAATGAAGAGATAAACAAGAAAATATAGCGAAAGAAATAATGATATGAAAGTATCATTGCAAGTTCAAGAGTACATGCATGATGATACAGCTGAAAACACATCTCAAATCTCCTCTCGATCAATACAAAAGAATCCAAAATCAATGTAATAAAAATCACCAAGTACACGTAAAGTCTAAGGGAGTACGAGAATACATAGCAATGGGTACGTAAATAATCAAGGCAAAAACGCAGGGACTAGATGAACAAAACGACAGCACCCCATGCAAATACGACGCCACTCACGAGCTTCCACACACTCGCCATCTGCTCTGCCCCACTCTGCAAAATATCCCAAACTTAGTTAGATTCGGGAACAACTATAACAAATTAATAAATAATCTATAAAGAATATAGAGCAGTTAGATCGAGTCACGTGGTCTATATATATATATATATATATATATATATATATATATATATATATATATATATATAGAGGGTGCGGTTCTCATGAGAACACCCCTAACGTGAGAACATGAGAACAATCGTACACCGTTGGATGTGAGTATTAAGGGTTGAGATTTAGAGTAGATATCAAAAAATAATAATAACTACGAATAATAATAATTAGGAATCCAACAATAACTACGAATAATCTACTCAACCAACAATAACTACGAATAATACATTAAACGATATGGCACATTCGTAACAAAACTAATAATAATTACGAATCTGTTCTCATGTTCTCACGTTAGAGGTGTTCTCATAGGATCTATACTATATATATATATATATATATATATATATATATATATATATATATATATATATATATATATATAACATGGATCATACGGAAACAACCTTATCGTGTCGTGTAATCATGAGAACAAATTCGTAATTATTATTAGTTTTGTTACGAATGTGTTATATCGTTTAATGTATTATTCGTAGTTATTGTTGGTTGAGTGGATTATTCGTAGTTATTGTTGGATTCTCAATTCTTATTATTCATAGTAATTATTAGTTATGATATCTAATCTAAATCTCAACCCTTAATATTCACCATCCAATGGTGTACGATTGTTCTCATGTATACACGTTAGGGGTGTACGATTGTTCTTATATGATCTACGATATATATATATATATATATATATATATATATATATATATATATATATATATATATATATATATATATATATATATATATATATATATATAGCGTAGATCATATAAGAACAGACTTATCGTGTAATCGTGAGAACAGATTCGTAATTATTATTAGTTATTAGTTTTGTTACGAATATGGCATATCGTTTAATGTATTAAGGCTTATCATGTAATCTCGACCTTTAATACTTGTTGTACGACGGTTTAAGATTGTTATCAGGATACACTGCATATACTACAAATACATACCTGATCGGTGGTTTGGGCCGGTCCGGGAGCGGTGGTCTCCACCGAGGGTCCAGGAGCTGATGCGGGAGTAAGTGACGGGGTTGACTTTAGAGGAGACGGAGAAGTTGCAGGAGACTTCACCTTCGCCGGAGCTGGAGCTGGGACTGCGGCCGGAGGCGGAGTTGCAGGTGCCGGAGGAGGAGTGGCGGGAGGGGGTGATGGTGGTGGACTAGCTGGAGGGGGAGATGGTGGGGGAGTTGTAGGAGCTGGGGGTGGAGATGCAGGTGGAGGAGAAGCAGGTGGAGTAGGTGGTGGGGATGACGGTGGAGGTGATGAAGGAGGTGGAGACGACGGTGGAGGAGATGAAGGAGGAGGAGACGACGGAGGTGGACTAGCTGGTGGCGTAGGTGGAGGGCTGGAAGGTGGAGGACTGGATGGAGGCGTAGGTGGAGGACTGGAAGGTGGAGTAGGTGGGGGAGAGGCGGTGGGAGTAGGAGGAGCTTGGGTGGTTGGCGGTGAGGTTGGCGGAGATTGAGCACTAACTCCGGCGGCGGCGAGTATAATGCAAAGAAGTCCGAAAAGCAATGTGATTTTAGTAAGACCCATGATCGTGAACGAGAGTTCGAGTTCTCGAGTGTGTGGGATAATGGCGGTGAAAGGAGGAGGAGATAAATAGTAGTTGAAAAAGGAGGTTGCGGAGAGATGAAGGGAGAGATTGAATTGAGGAAAGTGACAGCTAAACAAAAATGGAGATGATTACTCACCGGCCGTTGATGGCGTCTGATTGTAGCATGGGTGGGACCCAAGTATGATCAAAAAGTTGAGGGTGTGGATCTTGATTATGCTATGTTAACACCCTGGACTTCTTTTTCACTCTTGCCTTGGATCTTGGCCTTATTCATTTGTAGCTATTCATTTAACCAACGCAATTTTGACAACTCACTATGTCATCCATATTTAACAACTTACGTTACGATATATCGCTTCATAGAAGGTTGATCCAATTGAAGATCTTGGAGAAGACCTCAACCTAGAATGTACATTGATCGCAGACCCCGTTGCTACTTTGCTAGGCTTATTATATCATTCATAGTAGTTTCGGTTCTTGAATTATTAGTCTGGTTTATAGGCCCCATAAAAACGGGAAAAAAGTCGAAAATTATCCATACAAAGTACGTTATTTATATTTTTTTTAATCTATAAAGAAATCGTAAAAATTTGATTTGGAAAAGAAGAAATCGCAAAAATTTGATTTGGAAAAGAAAAAAATTTCAAAAGAGGGAGGCGTAAAAGTAAAATGAAAATTAAGAAGGGATGAGTGAGGCTCGAACATTGGAAAAAACACAAGAAAAAAGTGATACGTTACCATTTAAAATAAGCGATTTTTGATATGTGTATTCAACTTTTTTTATACATTAGGACCCCAAAATTTTGAGGATCCTGTTCGAAGGGACCTTATGGACCCCCATTAAGCCGGCCCTGCTTGTTGATCTTAAGACATTGATAGTAGACATGAACCATTGTTCTATTTGATTGGATTAACCAGTCTTTGGGCCCGTTTGGTTTCAACTCCGGAATCGGAAACGGAATGGAAACGAATCTAGTCAATACATATACCCTTATTCATTAAATTTTTTGCAATCATTCCTTGTGGTTTGTAGTAATTGGATGAGAGTTTGATTACTTTTGATTCCCTATAGGGTAACAAATTGTGAGAAAGCAAGTGCATTTTTCATTAAAGCATGGGGGAATGATTCCATAAAATTTCATGAATATGGATATACATATGGAGTAAATTCGTTTTCATTCCGTTTCCGGAATTGGAACCAAACGGGCCCTAAATATATAAGATCGGTCAACTCGCTCATAAAGCTTATCTGTCATGGTCAGACCTCACCCAGATTGGTATATTACTCATGCGTTCACTTGTATTAGTGTCAATAATTTTACAATCAAATTAACGTTTTATAAATTATTGGTTTTTGACAGGCAAATTGATGTTTAGTTGTATGATTAAGTGTTAGAAACGGGCAAATCCGGATCCGGGTCAAAGCCGGATCCGGGTCAAATCCGGAAATCGGGCATGGGGTTTTGTTCGTACCCGACTGAGTCGGGCTTCAAAGCCGGACGGTTGAGATCGTGTTTCTTTAAAACAAAAAATAAATAAATATTATACATATTAAATGTAAAATAAATAAAATTTTAACATATAAATCATACTATAAATAGTCGTGGACATTTAAACTTCGCTTATCGGTTTGATAATTGGGCAATTTTGGTAACTAGACCTTTTTGAAAAACTAGAGGAGTAACTAGACTTTTTTAATGTTTCAATTAAGTAAATATACCTCAATCTTTTGTATTTATTCTTAAAATCTACACACTCTTTTCTCAAGGGGTACATTTGCTAAACACGAAACTAGAAAAAGCCTGGTAAACCAAATTGTTTCTTGAATAATTATCAATTACCATCTACTTTTATGTTTAACACACATTTATATATTAAAATTTTAATTAAAATAATAATATGGACTTTCGGGTTAGGTTAATGATCCAAACAGACCTATCTTATATGCGTCGATCCTTATAGATTTGTGAATCTTAATTATTTGAAAACAAACTTTTTTAAAAAAATGTTCAAATATTTTTACAACTGATATTAGCTGTTTAGACAATTGGACCCCAAATGCATCATTTCACTTTACTTTTAAGTTGATATAATCGATGTATATTATTTCAATAAACGACCTTATTTCTTAGTTGTAGTACATATGGAGGTTGTGTTTGTCGCATCCCGACCCACTAGATTCTAAGTTTATGTTTAAATATATATATTTCTTGCAATTCCAAATTCATAATGCATTATTTATACGATAATCTAGGTATTACATCAAAATAAGTATCATAATGCATTATTTATGTGATAATCTAGGTATTACATCAAAATAAGTTGGCATGCATGCACGCACCCCATAAATTTAGGTGTAACCCTAAAATTATTAAGGTAGGTTAGTATATTTTGACTTGTATGCCAAGTTTTAGTCAAAGATGAAGAGTTAGGCATGCATAGACTGATAACCCGTTCTAAAAAAAACGGACGGGTATGAATAGAGAAAAAAGTCCGATCGATTCGAACAATATGTCTGTCAAACCCACCATATTGGATCCGGGCATCACTATAGGACTGATCAGGATGAAATGCCCGGTCCGACTGTCCGAATAAAAATATATATTATATTGTATATAATATAAATATTAAGTATAAATATTAAATATTTAGCATAGTTATAATGTATTAATATATCTTACATAAAATTTCTTAAATATAATTTCTTTTAAAGAAAAAGTCATATTATATGAAAAAGGCTAATGTAGGCCCGCCCTACCGAACAGGTACGACGGATATTTCGGTCAGGTATTCGAGCTCGGTTCAAATCTGGATAAACGAGCTTATATTTTATAAAAGTTTGACCCATATATAAAGGTGTCTAGGTATGGATGCTCCCCATAATATGAAAAATTCTCATATCATATGAATATATATTATAAAAATAACTAAATTAAAACGAAATTGATGAATAAAAATAACATTCAAAATTAGACCTTGATTTAGAAAATCATAATGTAACTATTTGTATTAATTACTTCTTTGTTAAAAGGGTTAAACTATGCTAAAATTAGCCAAATAAAAATCTTTAGGCTCATATCATCTCGTTGTGGGCTTGAAGTTGGGCTTTACTTCTTTGTTTTCTTTCTACTTCGGTCATTATCGAACCGGTCCGTATTTTTGTCCTCCTTCACTCGTTAATGAACCGGCCCAATTATTTTCTCTCTTGTTTGGTCATTATTGAACCGGCCCATATGTTGATTCCTATACTATGTAGGTGTCTGCAACCGGATCGATCAGAATCGATAAATATATAAAAGTCGATAGAATCGGTTCAAGAGCATCCGAATATCTGACACTTTATTTGAATATATTGGATTTGATCCGATCCAAATAATTATTACCGAATCAGTTGGATATGTTTTGTTTGACTTTTTTTAATCAGATAACGATATGTACACAAACTTGCCGAGTTGAATATGGATTATCAATCAATAGAGGTTTTAGATGTCGAATTTTTTTGGACCGGAATTTCGAGTTAATAAATCTGATTACCCAAATCAGATATTTTGCTCACCTTTCACTATCTCCCATACAATTCACGTGCTATGGACTAGAAGAACGTATAATCACTATCAATGTACACTATGAATATAAAAACAAAAGAAAATTAATATGACCCTTTGAGGAAAAAAAAAAGAAAAAAGAAAAAAGTGACTCGTTTGGTTTATTGCGGACAGAGAGTGTAAAATTTTATGATTTTTTTGTTTGTTTGGAATTCAAATTTCCATTAATCTTATATTCGGGAAATTGCAAAATATACACAGTTTAAATGTTTATCTAAAAATTTAAAATAATAGAAATGAAGAATTTACTTGAATAAGAGTGAAAGTAAAACTTCAATAAAATTATGAGAAATGAAGAATATATTCAAATTTCCAACTTTGTAGAAAACATGGAAAATGTAGAGTTAAATCATAAATGTTAGTGAAATCTATTTAGAATGTGATAGTAAATTAATTATTTTCTTTAAATAAAATTTCATTCTTTTTTTGACGGAGATTAAACCTTATTTGTTTTCGATATAACAGAATTTCTCAAGAATTTTCTCATTGAATTTCTAGAACTCAGGTTAATCAATTAAGTTAAATATTACCGTATAAATAACATACTAACTTAAAAATAAAGGGTTGTTGAATACACAAGAATTTTCTGATTTAATTCGGATATTCATTCGATATTGTTTGTTAGTGATTGTTAGGGTTTGATCATTCAACTACTTAATTGAGAAACCCTAGAGGATTAGGGTTTGGTCATTCTTTTTTGATCTGAGATTCGAATATTCATTGGAGGTTCCAAACCCTAGAGGATTCCAAAGTTAGGGTTAAATGTCAAATGTGGAAACTTCAGATTTTCTGATTTGATTTGAAGAGGTTAGTGTTCGGGTGTAATATGTTTTTTAATAACCAAAATCATTACTGTTTTTCGTAGTTCATCTAAAGCTCATGAATCTGATATGTTTTTTTTAATAAGAAATGCTTGAATATAGTTTAGGTTAACTACTAATCCTTTCATGAATTTGATATGCTTTTTAGTAAGAAATGTTTGAATGTAGTGTTATATATTTCCGTTGAATTTCTTTCACTTTATAGAATGTATAAGAAATGCTTGAATATATGTTCATGAGCTATGTTTCACAACCACTGATGTTCCTTGGGGAGCTCATATTTTTTGAGATCCAATTTTATTTTGTATGTAATTTGTTCTAGCTTGAATATCTCATTTCGATTTGAATGTTCCTTGGTGAGTTCTTAACTATAGAAACATTCTAATTTTGTTATGTATGTAATTTGTTCTAGCTTGAATATCTCATTTCAAATTTTCTATGTATGTAATCTATTCTATTTTATTGATTTCTACGTCCTTAGACAGGTGTACTATCGAGATTGAAGAGCCACAACGTATAGTGGACGTTCCCGGGTCAAGGATTATGCGCTCAGTCCTGCTCGTAACTATCTTACCCGCTGACTTTAATTTTGTTATTATATATCTAAATACAACTATTAAACAAATGTGAAACACGTGTCAAAGTCACATACCACCGTAACAATGAATGTGCAAATTCCTTTCCGACCTCGGTATGGTATTTGATCAGCTTTTGGTATACATGCATTAGTATGTGTATTGTCAATACAATCAATAGTTCTCTTGAAGTAGTGACAATATCGAGTGTCATTCTTAATGTGATTTGGGACTTCTAAAAACGAAGGGTACATCAGTTTAATGAGATCTCTAGTAGCCATACCTTGAAATCCTCTATGGCGACTGACTATGACCTCTAGTACCTCATGAATAGTGGTCGAAATAGTTGATGGGGAACGCAAAAACTTTCATAAACAGTTCGATAATTAAGACTTTGAGTCATTGTGTATACAAATATGTCAACCTTACCCATTGACCGCATATAGTTATAACCACATCACCCAATAACTCATGCTTGTTGATCAAAAGGTTGCATAAATCATGAAAAACTTTCTTCTCTATTCAAAATGCATTGACACATCTTGTCTCCGTACTAGAATTAAGAACATCATCCATCTATTAAGAATCGTTGTACGAGGTACCATACACACGAACCTTACGAACATGCATATAATAATATCGTGTTATTAAATCATTCTCCAATTGTAAATTACTCAAGTAACAAAGATGTTGAAAACGTCATAGTCTTTCACGTGAAGACATTATCCCAACACATGTGATGTAACTGAATAACAACCACCGACATTTCATTAATCGAATCAGAATCAAATGTACATAAGTTCATAAAATGACATGAAGGTAAGTCATCAAGTTGGTACACAACACAACACACAAACAAGGTTGGCACGAAACAAAAACAAAGAAACAAGTTTGTACAAAGTGAATAAAATAAAATGCATAAAGTACACTACAATCACACATCAAGCAATGTACCCTTTTTTCCTCTTTCTTGTACTTCCATTCAAGTCAATGAACTCTCGTCTCATTTCTTGGAATCAATATGAACATCGTACAAGTAGCTCCGGACATTAATAGAGATAGAAAAGCACCAACCCGGTGAACCCGTTACACTTAATCCATCGTTAACTATCGTACCAAGCACACTCATTGAGTTAACTATTGTAGAGTGAGAATTGTTAGATGTCTCTTCAATTGTGGACCTCTCATCAGCATCGCATATAGTAATCATTTTCCTATTAGCTTCACTAGCTAAAGCTAAATGATAGAGGAATGTTGAATTCCCACCACTATTCCTCTTAACGTTGCGCTTGTTTACTCCTTGTGAATCAGTGCCATGTTTTTTTCCTTTTCACGGGACCGATGAGGTGGTTGATTTATTCATCAAGAATAGACATATTATTTGTTTCTTGATCAATGTTAAGATCATCTGCTATGTTCAATCAATCGGTTCAGTATCTTCATCATTCACTTCAAATTGGAGCGTTGGACGATGAAGGTCAATTGAAGGAGCAACACAATGTGAACCGGTCGTTACCGTGTCCTCGAACATAAACTCCATCATAGATTGAGCCTTTGGATGAAGACCAATTTTTTAAAAACACATTAATCATTATTCTCTTGCATGTAGGGCATTTTGTTAATTATTAAATGTTTTTGAATGACAACAATTAATGGGATACTACCGCATATATAATATTTACATACCTCGAGCTTCGTTGCCCCCTACTCAGCAGTTGCATCAATACAATAACAGTCATAGTTCCATACAAGACCCGTTTCACCGTGCCTAATTTATAACCATAATTTCTACACACCTCTTCTTAAAGCATTATACTTGTTCTTCAATATATTTTTAGACATTTTTTTAAGCATTCAACTCAAATTGTTCTATCAAAGCTATCCAACTAAAACCATTATTTTGTCCATTCTTTGAAAACACATAAAATTTCTAATAATGTCCTCTTAAATGCACCATTCCACGCAAAATAAGCTTTATCCGTAGTCTGTTGCGTCATTCTCTCATTTATGTAAGCTATTTCCTAAGTACCGATAACAACCAAGTAACCAACATACAATGTCCATAACAACACAAAAAAGAAAATCCAAGCCAATATTGTAAGAATGAAATACACAACATAAATTAAGTTGAAAACTCAACAGAAATGTAACGGAAAAAAAGAAAATTAGAACAAAAAATCAAACAAGAAATTCAACGGTAGAAAAATAGATAGTTCAACATGAAAAATCTATAGAAATTCGGCAAAAAAATTCATCAAATTCCATAGACATACATACCAAGAAATTCAACAGAAAACTCAACAAAGGTCAACCTCAAACTAAACAGCAACAATAATCAAATTATACTCAAAACTATAACATCTGCAAATCTTTGTACCATATATAAAGGTTTATAGTCGAATTTGGATATAAAATCTTGTGTAGATTGTTCGTAGTTGGCACTTGGAGCAAAGTGGTTTGCCCGCTTGAATCTCAGAAAGTTAAGGAAAAGGCTCCCATTGAGCATCCAAAATCAGAAAAGTTGTATTTGCATTTCTACGGAGGAGTAATCTAGTGCAGAGACATGAATTCCTACGAAGTGCTCACAACGGTGACATTGTTTATGAGAGTAGAATGCAAAGAAGGGCTCGCATCATACATGGGCAAAACGCGGACAAGAACGTTAAAGAATAGAGGGCAAAAAAGGAGTAATAATTACATGTATTCACCTCTTCGTTCTTCACCTCTTTTCGATTAGAACTCTTTCATAGCAGCAAAATTGTAGTAATGTTTGAGGTTCAATCGAAAGAAGAAGCACTCACGTGAAAAACACATGAATGTGTAAGGGTATTTTGGTAATTTGTCAATAAATAATATCACTCAATAAACATATATCAAACACATAAATTTTACAATATATAGTAATCCCCGACAATTTCCATCTACAACAATACCCAACGATCTCCATTTCCACAATTTAAAATAAGAAACTCCATTTAATACCAAACAAACCCTAAATTAAACGAAAAATTAGAACAACCATAAACACACAACTACAAACCGTTAAAGCAAGAATCAAAACCATAGTTAGAGCACACTTATAATAATGAGCACATTTAAATTTATGTTTATAATAATAACACATGAAATAATACTCCGGAGTATCGAATAAATTGCTGACAAATAAATTATACTAATAAGTTAAAATTAAAATTTAAAAAATTAAATCTACAAAATCTTTCCAAAGCAAATTAATAAATGTTTAACAGCTGACTTAAACGGATTTTTTCCAAATCTAAATCGGGTCGGGTTTTCCGTATTCCTTTTTCCTTTTAAATTTAATTGAAGAGGCGTTGATGGTAGATTGACATTTGACATCTACTTGAAACTTCGCTACTTCCGTCCTCTCTCTCTCCTCTTTCTCTCTCCTAACCTTGCTGAAGCTCTGCTAGGTTCTCTCCAAATCTACATAGCTTATCGAACAAATTCAATTCGCGTCTTCTTTGATCTCTCTCGCTACCTAACTATGGCGGAGAAGAACCGGAAGCTGCAGTTCCTACTCCTACTGCTTCACCTAGGGTTTCTTCTTCTGTCAGTGGAATCTCGATTCGTGGTGGAGAAGAACAGCTTGAAGGTTACTATGCCAGAGAAGATCAAAGGAAACTACGATACCGCCATTGGTAACTTCGGGCTTCCTCAGTATGGTGGAAGCATGGCCGGCGTCGTTGTTTACCCCAAGGATAACCGTAAAGGGTGTAAAGAGTTCAGCGATTTCAGTATCTCGTTTACCAGGAAGGCTGGTGCTATGCCTAACTTCGTTTTGCTTGATCGCGGAGGTAATGTCTACTGATCCTACCTCTGTGCTATTTCGCTTTTCCGTGATTAGGCATGCGTGTGAAGGTGGATCAGTTTGATCCACTTAGGATTTGTTAATTTGTGGCATTTTGTTATTATTGCTTGATGGATTCCACTATTTTTTTTGTCTGCGGGTTTGTTAAGAACGCTCCTTTAGTTTCCTAACTGTTAATATCTATTTATATCAAAGAAAAGCTCGATGGTCCTACTCATTGTTAACCCCAATATAATGGATTCCAGCAAATTCAGTTCATAGTTGTTTTCTGATTTGATCTATGCAGTAAAAATGTCATCAAGTGCGGTATATGAATTATGAAAATAATTATTTGGCGACTGTTGGTGATACAATGGAACTTTGTTTTGCTTGATGAGTAATCTAGGTTAAATTTTCTTTTATGCCAAAAAAACTGGAATTCTCTATTCTTTTGCAATGCGTGCATGATAAAGACAAATGGATGGGAGAACTTCACCGCCAAAGAGATAGGGATTCACACTTGATAAATGATAGACTTGACTACTTGAGATGTGCAAATGTGACTTCTGCTTGGAAAACTCTGTGCTTTTTAAATAACAATATCAGCTTGCTGATAGAAGCATTAGCTACTTGACGTTGTTGGCGTGAAACTCTACTATTCCCTCCCCCCCCCCCCCCCATTTTTAGGGGACGGTGTAGTATGACCAACTTCCTGTAATTTATTAGATTGTCCATTCACCCCCCAAAGGAAATTTATGTTGGTTGACTTTTCTATGATCACGAGTGTTTGTTTAATAATTGTTTATAAACCATAAGAGTGTTTGTCTATATTATATGTTTTAGTATGTGGATTAACCGGTCACTCTCAAAAAAGCTGTTTAGCTTTTATGAAAAGTGTAACATGATTTTGGAAGTTGCTTGTCTAATTTTATTAATTGAAATTGGGGCTTTGTTTATACTGAAAGAGAAATCTAGAAGTGTTCAAGTCAAGCCATTCATAATACTTGGATTGGAACATAATACTACTTTGAGGCAGATATTGAATTTTGAAGTTTAACCCGTCCCATCCTATTGGAAAAAGAATCGACCTCATGTGCATTATGATACTTATCTTTCTCTTGAACCTTTGCTGAGACAGCCTGGTTTTGCTTTCCCTTTGCTCTATAACACTCTGAAATGGTTTCGACCAAAAACTGAATTCTTGAAAACAACCTATTTCAGAGACAGATCACACAGGGAGAGAGGGAATATACAAATTTGTCAAATCTAAAATGGGTCTAAGTGATATTGTAACATTCTTAACTGCTAACCATTGCTTGAGGTGTTTTGCTTCATTCACCCTAAAGTAAATTGTGGAAATCGGTGGCTCTTCACAAAGCTATCGTTTGTGTTTTATAAACTAAGGGTTTGGTGAAATTTGTCTCCTGTTGGTGCATCTCCACGAGGCTGATTAAGACTGGTCACAATGGCTAATATTTTGTTCTCTAATACTAGTTTGCTTCATCTTCCTCTTCTGCTTTTGTCCTCTTCTCCCTTTTTTATTTCATCCTCCTCATTCCTCTCTGTGCATGTCAACTGTCAAGGTGTCGGATGGGGAAGGATATTTGGGGGCCAAGATTGTTTTCGTTTTAATGTTCGAGTGAGTCCTGATTTCTAGTTACAAAAACATTGATGGGTGCTTGATATTTGGACATAGTTCACAAGAACTAAGTGAATTCTGGCAAGACATAAGAGCTAGAACATTTTTTCCTATTTGAGTAACTCAAAATGAGCTGATATGTTAGTTGGGAAAATTTAGATTATAAAGCTTTAATTGTCGTTATATGTTGGTTTTGATTAACGAATTCTATTTTGTCATTCTGCTCTAGATTGCTTTTTCGCTTTGAAGGTCTGGAATGCACAGAAAGCTGGGGCTGCAGCTGTACTTGTGGCAGATGACATGGATGAACCTTTGATAACTATGGATACACCAGAAGAAGATCGTTCATCTGCAAGATATATCGAGAATATAACTATACCATCTGCACTCATTGAGAAAAGTTTCGGAGAGACTCTCAAGAAAGCTGTTGATAATGGGGATATGATTAATGTCAACCTTGACTGGAGAGAAGCCGTTCCTCATCCTGATGATCGTGTGGAGTATGAGTTGTGGACTACCAGCAATGACGAATGTGGTGTTAAATGTGAAATGCTGATGTCTTTTATAAAAGAATTCAAGGGCTCTGCACAGTTGCTTGAAAAGGGTGGTTACACTCAATTTACACCACATTATATCACATGGTACTGCCCTCAGGCGTTCACTAAGAGTAAACAGTGCACATCACAGTGCATTAACCACGGAAGATATTGTGCCCCTGATCCTGAGCAGGATTTCAGCAAAGGGTACGAGGGGAAGGATGTGGTGCTTGAAAATTTAAGGCAGCTTTGTGTCTATAAAGTAGCAAATGAGAGCAAGAGGCCTTGGATTTGGTGGGATTATGTGACTGATTTTCAGATTAGGTGTCCAATGAAGGACAAGAAATACAACAAAGAATGTGCTGATGGTGTTCTGAAATCCTTGGGTAGATGCAATTTCCTTTTTAAGGCCTGTTATGTGAGTTGTTGTAAATGATCTGTTTCTAAATCTCCCCGTCATGGTTGCAGGCCTTGATATTAAAGAGATTGACAAGTGTATGGGAGATCCTAATACTGACTCCGATAATGCAATGTTGAAGCAAGAACAAGAAGCTCAAGTAATGATTTATACTACTTAATCAGCATGAAGTTTCTCAAAATTTGTAATATAGGATGTTCATTATGGAAAGTGATGCCTGCAATTTCTTCTGTACTCTTTTTTCCATATTTGCATTGATTTTCTACACTTTTGCATGCTTTATTTTCGTCAGATTGGAAAAGGAGCCAGAGGTGACGTAACCATATTGCCAACTCTTGTTGTGAATAATCGTCAATATCGAGGTAATGTTTGTTTCGTTGGAAGCATGTCAATTTAATGTTCTAAAGTAGTTGCGTTGCATTTGTTTAGATATGCAGCATTTTAAATTGACTATGTGCAGGGAAATTGGAAAGGGGTGCTGTTCTGAAGGCTATTTGTTCTGGTTTTGAAGAAACTACTGAACCTGCTGCTTGCTTGAGCGACGGTAGGCTTCTACATTTCCTTTTAAACTTATTATTTATGTAGGTTGATGTTGGTATTTATTGGCTTAGTGGTTCGCTTCTGGTTCAATTGGCAGATATTGAGACAAATGAGTGCCTTGATAATAACGGTGGTTGTTGGCAAGATAAAGTTGGCAATGTAACTGCATGCAAGGTACAAGCGAGGTCATACCTTTTCTATTCTTTCAGTTTCCGTTGTCTTATGTTTCTAAGACTTGTCATCATTTGTCCAGGATACATTTCGTGGGAGGGTGTGTGAATGCCCATTCGTCAATGGGGTGCAGTTTAAAGGAGATGGCTATAATACATGCAAAGGTAGGATCCCCAGCTATGATAATTTCTTCCTTTCTCCAATGTCTTGTTCCTCCCATAATTAGCACAGTGCTGTATTTATGCACATTTTCTTTGTTTAAGCAATTTCTATCCCCTTTGAGATGGGCTTTTTTTGTCAAGGGGTAAATGATATCTTCACGGGGCCATATTCTTCTTAAACCTTGCTCTAATACCTTCCGTGAGATTGTAAGAACTGGAACTTCAGTGGTTTGATATTGTAGTCTTGCACACAATTGCTTCATCTTTCTATATCTTTCCTTATAACTATCTGGTGGGAGCTACATTCCTACCTCCACTGGTAAATGATATTTTTTCCAATGCCTTTCCTTTGTTGCTTCTCAGTTATATTGTAGTATTTTACCTTAAATTCCTTCTCTGATTGTTGACTTTGATCAAACATCATGATAATACCGAAGCACGATATTATTGATCATACAATTCTCCTAAAAACATGGAAGGTATTATTAATTACAGATATTAAGAGAAAAGTAAAACAGAAGGGCGAACACAATTTTTGGACTTGAAGGTGTTTATATTAATCTTTTTTGCTTTATCATCCCCTGATATATTAAGTATTATGAAACCAAATATGATGCATTTTGGTCCAGAACTTTGATGAGCCGGCTGTTTTACTTGTGACTAGATGCTTAATCTGTCTACGGTCTTGCCTTTGGGTGCCTCATTTCCTCCCATGTTCCTAACCATCGATGTTCTTTTCCTTTCTATCAGACGAGCTTTTTCTATGCCAACTTTGTAACCTTGTACTTCAAGATGGACAGAAATGAGTTGTTTTTGCTCTCTTTGCTGATTAGGAAATATATGTTATATTTGTTGGTGTTAAGTTATCGGGATTTTTTTTTTTTTTAATTTTTTGTGATATCAATGTTTAATTCTGTATCTTGAATTCATGGCACAGCCAGCGGCCCTGGAAGATGCAAGATAAACCATGGAGGATGTTGGCATGAAACTCGAAGCGGACAGACTTTTACAGCATGTTTGGTAAGTTGATTTATCCCATATTTTTTTCTTTTCTTGCAATATGGATGTGGTTGCTTATTTTTTCCATCAACAGGATGATGCTGAAAAATGCAAGTGTCCTCTGGGTTTCAAGGGTGATGGCCACACTTGTGAAGGTAACTGTTCTTTAATTCATCGTGGACATTCCTCCCTATGTTGATTGAAAAAATCATTTGAAGTTTTAGATTTTTACATGTTACTATTAGAGTTTACATAAATAGCTGGTCAACCTATGCTGATTGAGAAAATCCATTTTTCATAATTCACTATCTGTTCCTCTTTTTCTTAGGAATCTAGCTATAAACCCTCATAAAGCTGTTGAGTTCGTTATTTAATTTTTCAAGTGGCTACATCTACTTGTTTGAAGTTTTAGATTTTTACAGTTTGCACTTTTTAGTAGCTTATGCATGTGGATAAAACCCTTAATTTTCTGTGATTAGACTATTTGATTTCTACCATAAAGTTTGTCTAAAAGTTCTCTTTTTTCTCCTCAGATGTTGATGAATGCAAAGAAAAAAGTGCATGTCAGTGTCCTGAATGCTCCTGCAAGAATACGTGGGGAAGTTACGATTGTAATTGCTCAGGGGGTCTTTTGTACATCAAGGAGCATGATACTTGCATAAGTAAGCTAGAACATCAATCTCTCTACTAAGTTGTTGACTACTGGTTTACTCTTTTGATTCATCCCTTCTTTTCGTTTTATTTTTAAAACCTTTTTGGCAGGTAAGAGCGCTGCAGAGGCAAAATCAACTTGGGCTGCTGTTTGGGTTATCTTGATAGGCTTGGCCATGGCCGCTGGAGGGGGCTATCTTATTTACAAGTATAGAATAAGGGTAAGTCTTCCTAATCAAATAGGTCTTGATGACCTAATATATAAATGGGAAAATTAAATCAAATGTCCCAATCTTTGAGGGGATGGACAGAAAATATCCCTACCTTTAAATTGGTAGATTAATTAGCCAACCTAACCCATGCATGTTAATAGTCACTGTAATTTTGAGGTAAAATTTGTCCAAATTTTAAGAAAAATACCCATATGTTCTACCCTGTCTTGAGGTAAAATTTGTCCAAAATTTTAAGAAAATATCCCTACCTTTAAAGTGGTAGATAAATTAGCCAACCTAGTATGAAGGTTTTCTAAGAGTCAAGTGGAGATATCTTGCAATGGCATATGGCTTGTAGAGGGAGAAATGTAAAAGGCAAGGGTGGTTTTGACAAAAAGTCAGAAGTGATAATTTTTTTGAAAAAGGTGGTATAAATTATGGCAGTAGTTTTGTAAAATTTTCTTGTATTTTTTGTGTAAAAAAATTTGGTATGAGAGTATTAAGACGCACAGTTAAGTTTGGGGCATTTCTGTTACCACCTTAAAGGTCGTTTATTATACCTTAGGTTCTGGCTTTAATAGTTTCCAAAAATAATGATGTTAAATTTGTTCAGCATCTCGAGATCCTTGCAAGCATACCCTTTTTGGGTTCACGTCATGCCTTTGATCACATTTAACACGCAACTTCATTTATGTTTGCAGCAATACATGGATTCAGAGATCCGAGCCATAATGGCTCAATACATGCCACTTGACAGCCAATCAGAGGTTCCAAATCACGTAAACGACGAACGAGCATGAAGAAGTAACAATTGGTTGTATTAGGGTTTACAAGGCGGAGAAGACAACAGAGGATATTATGGCTCATTTTACAGCCTTCTCTATTAGGGACACATGGTTGGAACTTTTTTTTTTTGTCTTCTGTACATTTTGTTTGAATAATAAGGGCACTTGCAAGAAAATGGATCCTCATGAAATATTTATGTTTGACTGTAACATTATGCTAGTGTTGTACTAGGATTACGGTCGTATGCACTGTCTCGAGACTGAGCGGACACGAAAAGTAATTATGCGACCTATTCGTTCGGCCTTCACTTAACTGCCCAGTCTCTGTCAGTTTGATCAAATGCGCAATCATCTGGCTCTCTTTTGTAGTTTTGGGTTTACATTATTTTCTTTGGCTGATGGTTGTTTTTGTCAATAAAGGTTCGTACGATAGTCTCGATAGTCTTTCGAATGTTCGCTCGCAATTTGTTTACTTTGATAACCAGGATGCCAAATGTCGTCAATTAAGGATTAAGCTGTCTCTTATCAACTCATATTCACACCCTTGTGAGTTGTAGGAGATTGTGCGCTTGTTTTGTATGACCTAAAAATTGAGCTAAAATTGACCTGGAAATTGAGTTAAAATTAAGAATCGGATTGAAATTAAGGATGACGTAGCTCGATATAAAATTAAGAATAATGTAACTCGATTTAAAACGCTCTCTTCTTTCTCCCTCTTTCACCTCCGTTGCCCCGGCTTCCCATGGCTGGCTCACGGAGGTCCCGACGCCTCACTGTTAAGCTGTCAGAGATGCTTCGTCCGTCACCCTCTACCAACAACCACACAGAAAGACCCCCTTAGCACCACCCAAATCCTCCCCGGAAAGCCCTTATGAACCTATACCTGACGACCTCATCCAGTCCAATAACCGAAGACTCTCATCTACTACCCATGCGTCACCAGCCCTGTCGTCTGAAACCCTTTTCCCGCCGTTAACTCAACCTAACCTGATAACCCATGTTCTTCCCACACCATGCTTGGCTAATGATGTCGTGTCTGAAACTGTTCAAGCCACCACCGTCCTTGGTACTAACACCTCCTACCCGGCCACCTTTTCGGCTCTTGGCGAGCATGTCCCCCCTCCTCCCGTTTTCCTGGAGGCGACCTCTCACCCCTTACAACCCTGGACCCCTCTGGATCCACCTCTTCACCTTCCCCTCCTGCATTTACTGCCTCGGGACAAAACCCCTCTTCTACTCTTGTGCCCCCTATCACCTTACCCCAAAATTCCCTGACAACCTTTCCGCCTTCCAGAACAGAAGCATGCACTATCCCAAAAGGACCCATAGCCGCCACCTTGTATTCCTACAAAGATATTGTCTCGAGCAACGTGTCGTGGAACCATGTTCCACTCTCATTCACTCCAGGACTTGAATCTGGGCATATCAAGTTCACTGAGGAAGATGTGGTTGAACCAACTCAAAAATGGCTACTCTCCCTGGTTGGGTTCCCTCTCGGAAGTCCCATATCCTTCAAACGTATGAGCTCCTTTGTGAATGAGAATTGGAACTCTGTTGCTAAGCCTAAGATACTACGTAACAAGGCGGGCATATTCGTATTTCATTTCGCGAATGAAGAAGACCTCAATACCATCCTTCTTGGCAGCCCATGGGCCTCTAATGGCTCCACTACTCTTCTTCACAAAAGATGGACTAAAGACCTTCCCCTGGATTACTCTAGCCTCAACACTCTCCCCATCTGGGTCACCCTCCATGATCTTGACTACCAGTTCTGCTCCAAACATATGCTCGCAAAAATCGGATCGGCTCTTGGTACCCCAATCCTCACAGACTCATGCTCGGCCAACCAAGATAGGCTCAGTTTTGCCCGTATCTTGGTTGATATCCAAGCCTCTCGCTCACTCTTACGCAAGATTACATTGACCGGGCCGGACGGCTCCTCTTTTGTCCAAAAGGTGACCTATGACTGGCTCCCTCCCCGCTGCCCCAAATGCCTCACTTTTGGACACTTGCAACGTCCAAAGTCTTGCTAGGAATGACGTGAGGGGCACGACTCTTACCAGCCGTCCAACCCCCAGGTACATTCCAAAACCCAACCCAAACCCTAATACTACCCCTTTGCTCCCTACCCCTGATGACTCTTTCAAGATCTCCACTAAACAGCCTCAACTCACGGTTGAGGTTAATTACTCTTGCCCCTCCCGAACACCATACCCCTATACCATCACCCCAAGGTGAACCTGCTCCTTCCCAAAACCCTAACCCTTCACCTCCTGACCCCCCTTCCCCAAATGTCGTCACTGCTTGTGTCAAACACAAAGCCCTTCCCCTTGACATTCACCTTAATGATCATCTCAACTCCCTTTCCCCATCTCTGTCAAACACTAAGCTTGATTCCTCCACCTCTTCCCTACCTCTAACAAATCTAAGGACTAAACTCTCAGCCCTACCTAATCCTACCTTGACAGCAAGTGCTGACCAAGCCAATGCACCACCATTCAAAGATAATTAAAACCTGGGCCTAGAATATACGGGGTCTAAATGATCCTGTCAAGCAAAGAGCAATTCAAAGCCTTTTCAAGAAGCATCAGATCGATATCATGGTCATACTCAAAATTAGACTAAAATCCAATAGAGAGAGACGTCTCTCCAAATCTCTCTTCCCTTCTTGGAGCCAAACATTAAACTTCTCTCTCGCCGACAATTGTAGGATCTGGATTTGGTGGAACCCATCCAAACTCCATCTCTCGACCACCATCAAGTCTGACCAATTAAACCACTGCCTTATCTCCAACCCTTTGTCTAACCCAGATCAAACCACAACCATCGAACTCTCCTTCATCTATGCCCACAACTCTCCTGAAGACCACTCGGACCTATGGGATTCCATAGCTACCATCAACCTCCTCAACTCCTCTAAGCCTTGGGCTCTACTTGGGGATTTTCACACCACTCTATCTCCCGATGAGAAGTCTTCAAACAACCTTCCTTCCATCTCTCAGACCTCTACCGAGCTTGCCTCTTGTTTCGAGCAAAACAACATCTCGGACCTTCCTTACTCTGGAAGCAAGTTCACTTGGAACAATAAGCAAGTGGGATCCCGTACTTGGTGCAAGCTCGATCGTATCATAACCAACCAGCACTGGGTCTCTCATTTCCCCCACTCCTTTGCTCACTTTGACTACCCGGACGTCTCAGATCACTTTCCGGCCCTACTATACACTGAGACCCTGGATTTCAAGCCCCAACCCCCCTTCAGATTCAATAATGTCTGGGCTAACCATGAGGATTTCATTACTACTGTCGAGAGTACCTGGGGGACTACCATTGAGGGGAATGCCATGTACAAACTTATCAGGAAACTAAAGCTCCTCAAGCCATTGCTAAAAAAGTTCCCTAGTGCAAAATTGGAGGAGTGTCACTCGAGCTGTCGAGCATCATTGAAAACAAGAGGCTTCTCCATGCTTCCCAGGATCGGCTGACTGTATTTGCCCATGATCTTACTCTCCAGGAGTAAGAGCTTAAGTTGTCGGCCTCCTTTATAGCCATCACTTTCTCCCTTCATGTCACCCTAGCCCAACTCTCTAAAGCCAAATGTATGCTCGTGGGAACCAGTGCTGCTCCTACTTCTTTAGAGGTGTGCAATCCAGACGTTGTGCTAATTGTATTAACTCCATCCGAACCCTTAATGGTACCTTCTCTGCTGACCCTCTCACCATTGATGATACCTTTGTCAACCACTTCCATAACATACTAAACTCACCAACTCAAACCTTCTGGCCCCCATCTAGAGAAACCCGGCTACCTCACCTTAACCTTGACGACTTTGCATCTCTGGAGAAGCAAGTTTCTCCCGATGAAATAAAAAAAAATGCACTCTTTAGCATTGGAGATAACAAGGCGCCGGGACCTGACGGTTTCAACTCTTTTTTTTTCAAATCTACCTGGAACACAACTCAGCATGACTTCACCGATGCCATTCTTAATTTCTTCTCTAAAGGAAAACTATTGAAACAGGTCAATCATGCCTTTATCTCTCTTATTGCTAAAATTGATAACCCTCTAGCTCCTTCTCATTTCAGGCCGATCTCTTGTTGTAGTACCATCTACAAAACTATAGAATTATTATTATGTGATCATACGATTTAATACCAAAAAGAAAGATTGACACACACGATTGATTACGCAGTTCGGGTGTTAAAACCCTACGTCTGCGGAACCTCAAGAGGGGAGGTCCGATCCCGTTTTTCACTAGGTATTCAAGACTGATTACAGTATAGGTTTGATTACAAAGAGTGCATGCAAGATCAACGAGCAAAACCCTAAACCTAGAAACAAGTTGGGACAAAGAGATACGAAGAACAAGGTTCAGAAATAGCCCCTGTGTGGCTACGCAAAGCTTTCTGTCAAAGCTTTGCAATCTTCTATGTGAAGATCTTCTTCAGGAGAGGAGCAGGTGAGGATGAGCGTCTCTAACCCTAGTGAACCACCTCCAATCTTCTTCTCCGATCGCACTCTCTGGCTTTCACTCTGAGGAGCTCTCTTTCTCTCACAGCGGCAAAGGGCTGCAACTCTCTCTTAGGGTTAGAGGAGGGTAAGCGATGCTTTTATACCTCCACATGATAAATGAAACGCAGCGTTTCATTTAATCTTATTCTGAACCAAGCCAAAACGTCTGACAATAGCACACTCCGTCTGTGAACCCGGTCCACTAATATAACACAATCTGTAGCCCATCAGACGCCATTTCATGCCACGAAGCCATAACAACATGCAAGAGGTAAGTATACAACACATGTCACAGCTTCCTAATGAGTACAAGCCACTAGGGTCCAATGAACCGGCAACGAGTACTACATGAGTCAGCTGTAACACGTATCGATATCCTTATCCTAACTAAGCTAGATCTAGGGAACTACTACAAGTTAATCACAATGCATGCACTAGTGTAATCTACCCTATACAAGCATGAATCATAAAGTTTACAATTGCCCTCTTGATTCATGGTAACATATTGTCTTGATCACCAGTAGTGAAATAGGGAGGCACTTCTGTCCGTCATCAGTTCACTGCTAATTATCTTTAGGGAACATCCCATAAGTGAAGGGAATTCCTGCAGAAGATAAATTTGTCAGCAGGGACAATTTTAGTTCCAAAATCAACAGGGTTAACATCACCTCTAATTTTCTTAACTTTAAAATGCTTCTTTTCTATCTCATCCCTAACAAAATGATATCTAACATCAATATGTTTAGACCTTTCATGATATACAGGATCTTTACAGAGATACAAGGCACTTTGGCTATCAATATTCAAAACAGGGGTACAATTTTTATTTTGTATTTCAGTGATTAATCCTTTTAACCAGATAGCCTCTTTTGATGCTTCAACAGCTGCTATGTACTCAGCTTCAGTAGATGATAATGCCACAATAGATTGTTGTTGTGATTTCCATGAAACACAGTTATTAGTCCAAGTGTAATAGTAAGCAGTGGTGGATTTTCTAGTGTCTTTATTACTAGCATAATCCGAATCTACATACCCTACAACATCATGATTCACAGAATGTTCAGCAAAACAAAAACTCAATTTCTTAGTTCCAACTAAGTATCTTAAGCAATATTTCATAGCAGTCCAGTGTTCTAATCCAGGGTTAGACATGAACCTACTCAGAACACTTATAGCAAAAGAAAGGTCAGGTCTAGTGCACAACATAGCATACATCACAGAGCCAACAACCACATCATAAGGAATATTAGACATCTTTTTCAGCTCACTGGGGGAATCAGGGCATTGTTTCTTGGTTAGATCTAAGTGCCCTCCTAAGGGCATAGGTGTTGATTTAGAATTTCCCATATATTAAACCTGTCCAGCACTTTCTGTATATAGTCAAGTTGAGAAAGCCACATTTTCTTTTTAACCCTATTTCTTATAATCTGTATGCCAAGAATTTTTTGTGCTGCACCTAGATCTTTCATGTCAAAATGCATTTTTAGTTCTCTTTTCACATTATTAATGATGACTTTAGATTTACACATAATCAGAATATCATCAACATACAACAGAATATAAAGAACATTAGGAGTAGAAAGATTTTTAAAGTACAAACAGTAGTCATATTTACTTCTCATAAAACCCAGATTCTTCATACAAATGTCAAACTTAATATTCCATTGTCTAGGTGATTGTTTTAAACCATACAGAGATTTCTTAAGCAAACACACATGCTCAGATTTATTTTTATTTACAAATCCCTTAGGTTGGCTCATGTAAATAGTTTCATTCAAATCACCATGCAAGAAAGCAGTTTTAACATCCATTTGTTCAATGTCTCAGTCATACACAATAGCCATAGCAAGTAATAATCTCAACGTTTTATACTTAACTACAGGAGCAAAAATGTCAGTGTAGTCTATACCCTCTCTTTGGGTGAAGCCTTTGGCAACCAGTTTGGCTTTGTACCTAGGGGGATCACTAGGTTTTATATCTTCTTTTAGTTTATACAGCCACCTACATTGAACTAGTTTTACATTTTCTGGCCTAGGTACCAGGTTCCAAGTGTTATTAGAATTCATGGATTCTATCTCATCAATCATAGCTTGGTTCCAGTGTTTAGCATTAGGACATTTTATGGCTTGTTCATATGTGTCAGGGGTGTAAAAATTATCTATTACATCAGCTGTTAAGAAGGCATAATCAACTATGTTCACTTCATCAGTTAACATGATATACTCAACATTATTAGCATATTTTTTATTAGGGATTTTTAACCTAGGTGCCCTGTCCCTGGTTAACTGGTAGTGACCATGAAAATCCAAACGACGCAGGTCTTCATGTTTGTCACTTGACTGGAGTTGGTTGGAATTTTCCCCCTCATCATCAACAGTGTTAGCATTGCTACCTGCGTCGTCTGAATTCTCATGGTTACAACCATAATCAGATTCAGGATTTGTGAGGTTTTTATTGGAATTTTCCACACTTTCTTCATTATTTCCCCTCCCCCTAATTGTTGAGTATTATCATCATTGTTATTTTCATCCTCATTAATGTCTAATTGAGGGGTGTTATGATTACTGGAGCTTTCAGTTTGATAATGACCTATATCAAATTCTTCTTCATCATTATGATTTATGTGAGGTTGTTCATTATGATTATAGAAAGTTCTGGATGAGCTAGCAATCTCTATACCATCATTCTCCTCAGAACTATGGGTTACAGCATTCTCAGTTTTATTTTTAAAATGAAATTCTTCTTCATTAAAAATTACACTTCTAGAAGTGATGACTTTATAACCGTGGGGTTGAATTATTAGGAGTTTGTATCCCTTAACCCCTTCTGGATATCCTAGCATAACAGCTTTTAGGGCTCTAGGATTTAGTTTTCCTTGGGAAATTTGGGAATAGGCAGTACAACCAAAAGGCTTTAGGTGGCTTAAATTTGGTTTCTTACCAGTCCACATTTCCTGAGGGGTTTTAAAGTCTATTACTGAGGAAGGGGATCTATTTATAAGGTAGGTAGCAGTCACTATGGCTTCCCCCCACATAGAGTGTTTCATCCCTGAACTAATGAGCATACACCTAGTTTTTTCAAGGAGTGTTCTGTTCATTCTTTCGGCTGTCCCATTTTGTTGTGGAGTTCCAGGTATAGTTAAGTGTCTTTTAATTCCTTTGTCTTTACAATAGTTATTAAACTCAGTATTGCAAAATTCTAGTCCATTATATGTTCTAAGGCACTTTAAGGTATGTCCAGTTTGATTTTCTACAACTTGTTTCCATTCTTTAAAATACTCAAAAGCTTCATTTTTGTTTTTAAGGAGGTAAGTCCAAACTTTCCTAGAATAATGGTCTATGAAAGAGATAAAATATCTCTTTCCTCCTATGGTGTCAACCTGTGCAGGTCCCCATAGGTCAGAATGAACATATTCTAAGGGTTTTTGAGCTTTATAGGATGAATTATTATAGCTGTGTTTATTCTTTTTACCTAAGATACAATTTTCACACAGAACAATATCTACAGGTTCTTTATCTAACAAGCCTTGTTTGTACAGATTTTTAAGACCAGTGTTACCTATATGTCCAAGTCTATTGTGCCAGATTTTAGTATGACTTAAGGTCATTTTAGTATTAGTAGTGGTAAGAATCAAATTAGGTGAAGTTATAACATGGTATAATCCACCCTTTTTGATGCTTTTTATAAGAGTTGTCCCATTTCTTATTACTTCCCTTATCCCATTACTCGTATTAATCTGACAGTTTAAGTCATCTAAAGCTGATTCACTCATTAGATTTCTCCTAAGTTGTGGAACCCATCTAACATTCTGTAAAACCCTAATTTTACCATCAAACATGCATATAGGTACATTTCCTACCCCTCTAATACTCAGGGCAGTGTTATCTCCTAACATAACTTCTCCACCATCAAATTCATGCAGAGAGCTAAACAGAGATTTATCAAATGAAGCATGCATAGTACAACCAAAATCCAAGATCCACACATTAGAATTTACAGAATCATGCTCAGAACACATAAGCAATTCACAAGGATATTCAATTTGAACTTTTTCAAATAGAGACACTTTTCCATCAGAGTTTTTAATATTCTTAGCATCATCTCTCTTTTTCTTCCTACATTCATTAGCATAATGTCCAGGTTTCTCACAATAATAACATTTCTTGTTATTTTTATCAAAGTCAGAAGATCCAGATTTATCCTTTTCATATTTATCCTTCTTCTTGTTCTTAAAGTTTTTAGAATTTCCTTTGGCCATAAGAACTTCAGGTTTCACATCTGATTTCTTTTCAGTTTTACTCTTAAAGATTTTTAAAGTGTCATTCTTTTCTGTTATAGCCTCTATTATCTTTTCTTGAGTGATATTATCTGAGCTATATTGAATAACATCTCTTAAGGTATCAAACTGAGAAGGCAAGGATCCTAGTAACAAGACAGCAAGGTGAGTTTCTTTTATTTCATCATCACATCTAGCCAAATCCTGATTCATTCTTAAGAACTTATCTAAGTTTTCATTAAGAGTCAGGTTAATGTCCATTTTAAAAGTGAAAAGTCTATGCAGAAGTGATATTCTAGAGGGCAAGGATTTTTTCAAGTACAGCTTTTCTAAGGCATCCCAAAGAGTCTTAGCAGAAGTGTAACTTACAACCTGACGAGCCACGTCGTCAGTTAACCTAATCATGATCTCAGCATGTGCCTGCTCACTCATTTCCTTCTTTTTTTTCATCGGACGTCATAGCTAGGTAATCTCCTGTGATGGATTTGAGGCATTTCTCCTTGGTGAGAATAGCCCTCATCTTCACCTGCCACATGGTGAAGTCACCACTCCCATCGAATGGCTTCATCCTCACTGTGGAGTCAGTCATGTTTTAACCCTGCAAGAACCACAAACAAATCAAGTTAGTACTTACACAGAAAATGGAAA
Organism: Fagopyrum homotropicum; assembly: GCA_033239125.1. Classification (NCBI taxonomy): domain Eukaryota; kingdom Viridiplantae; phylum Streptophyta; class Magnoliopsida; order Caryophyllales; family Polygonaceae; genus Fagopyrum; species Fagopyrum homotropicum. The sequence continues at coordinate 4,719,084 of BSWB01000003.1, forward strand.
AAACACTCTAAACAGATCTCTCACAAGAAAGGGGTACCAGAAAACGCTAGTTTAGGGGAAAAAACAAAGAACAAAAGCGTGTAGAACCAGATCTTTCACCACAAAGAAATACAATACAGCGGAAGACAGGATCATATGCACATAACAAACAATATGAATCGATTTTCAAAAGAAAAAGATGCAACAGATAGCTCTGATACCAATCTGTAGAATTATTATTATGTGATCATACGATTTAATACCAAAAAGAAAGATTGACACACGCGATTGATTACGCAGTTTGGGTGTTAAAACCCTACGTCTGCGGAACCTCAAGAGGGGAGGTCCGATCCCGTTTTTCACTAGGTATTCAAGACTGATTACAGTATAGGTTTGATTACAAAGAGTGCATGCAAGATCAACGAGCAAAACCCTAAACCTAGAAACAAGTTGGGACAAAGAGATACGAAGAACAAGGTTCAGAAATAGCCCCTGTGTGGCTACGCAAAGCTTTCTGTCAAAGCTTTGCAATCTTCTATGTGAAGATCTTCTTCAGGAGAGGAGCAGGTGAGGATGAGCGTCTCTAACCCTAGCGAACCACCTCCAATCTTCTTCTCCGATCGCACTCTCTGGCTTTCACTCTGAGGAGCTCTCTTTCTCTCACAGCGGCAAAGGGCTGCAACTCTCTCTTAGGGTCAGAGGAGGGTAAGCGATGCTTTTATACCTCCACATGATAAATGAAACGCAGCGTTTCATTTAATCTTATTCTGAACCAAGCCAAAACGTCTGACAATAGCACACTCCGTCTGTGAACCCGGTCCACTAATATAACACAATCTGTAGCCCATCAGACGCCATTTCATGCCACGAAGCCATAACAACACGCAAGAGGTAAGTATAAAACACATGTCACAGCTTCCTAATGAGTACAAGCCACCAGGGTCCAATGAACCGGCAACGAGTACTACATGAGTCAGCTGTAACACGTATCGATATCCTTATCCTAACTAAGCTAGATCTAGGGAACTACTACAAGTTAATCACAATGCATGCACTAGTGTAATCTACCCTATACAAGCATGAATCATAAAGTTTACAATACAGCGTCAAGCCATTGCTAAAAAAGTTCCCTAGTGCAAAATTGGAGGAGTGTCACTCGAGCTGTCGAGCATCATTGAAAACAGGAGGCTTCTCCATGCTGCCCAGGATCGGCTGACTGTATTTCCCCATGATCTTACTCTCCAGGAGTAAGAGCTTAAGATGTCGGCCTCCTTTATAGCCATCACTTTCTCCCTTCATGTCACCCTAGCCCAACTCTCTAAAGCCAAATGTATGCTCGTGGGAACCAGTGTTGCTCCTACTTCTTTAGAGGTGTGCAATCCAGACGTTGTGCTAATTGTATTAACTCCATCCGAACCCTTAATGGTACCTTCTCTGCTGACCCTCTCACCATTGATGATACCTTTGTCAACCACTTCCATAACATACTAAACCCACCAACTCAAACCTTCTGGCCCCCATCTAGAGAAACCCGGCTACCTCACCTTAACCTTGACGACTTTGCATCTCTGGACAAGCAAGTTTCTCCCGATGAAATAAAAAAAATGCACTCTTTAGCATTGGAGATAACAAGGCGCCGGGACCTGACGGTTTCAACTCTTTTTTCTTCAAATCTACCTAGAACACAACTCAGCATGACTTCACCGATGCCATTCTTAATTTCTTCTCTAAAGGAAAACTATTGAAACAGGTCAATCATGCCTTTATCTCTCTTATTGCTAAAATTGATAACCCTCTAGCTCCTTCTCATTTCAGGCCGATCTCTTGTTGTAGTACCATCTACAAAACAATTGCCAAGGTGTTATCGGCTAGAATCAATCTCGTTCTTCCTCGACTAATAAGCTACAATCAGAGTGCCTTTGTCTCCAACAGATCAATCAAGCATAACGTCCTTCTCTGCCAGGAAATGCTCAACAAATATAACCGAAAACACATCTCTCCAAGAGTCGTAATGAAAGTGGATATCTCCAAAGCCTTTGATACCATTAGCCATGAGTTCATCTTGTACTGCTTACACAATATGGGCTTCCTTGATCACTTCATTCACCGTATCAGGGAATGCATTACAACCCCTACCTACTCCATCAATGTTAATGCTAACCTTCGTGGACATTTTCAAGGTAGTAGAGGATTGCGCCAAGGTTGCCCCTTCTCCCTCCTCTCTTCACCATTGCAATGGAATACCTGTCCTAAATGATTCACCACAATACCACAAACCCAAATTTCAATCATCACCCCAAGTGTTCATCTCCAACCATTACTCACCTCTCATTTGCTGACGGCCTACTGCTCCTTTGCAGAGGAGATATCCCCTCCATTAAAATCCTGAAGGATACCCTCGATGACTTTGGGTCCTTATCCGGCTTGAAGATCAACCCCTCCAAGTCCCTGCTCTTCATTGGGGGATTGTGCAATACCGATCAAGAACTGGCTTCCAGACTCACCGGGATGTCAATTGGTACCCTACCCTTCCATTACCTTGGTGTGCAATTGGCTGCAGAAGGCTTGCCATCGCTAATTATCTTCCCCTAATTCACAAGTTCACCAAGAGAATCCAATCCTGGAGCGCCAAGTCCCTATCTTACGCAGGAAGAGCCTAACTCATTAACTCTATTCTCTTTTCGATAAACCAATATTTGAGCTCTATGTTTTTGTTTCCTGCAACGGTGCTTAGTAAGATTCAGTCCCTGATCCGCTTATTCTTTTGGTCGGGCAAGGAGGATAGCAGTAGGGCCCTTATCGCCTAGTCTACATTATGCAATCCCAAGACGGTTTGAGGCCTTGCTTTCACTGATTTAACCACTAGGAATAAGTTCAGTTTAGTTCGTCTCATTTACGACTTAGATCGTGGCGCTTATAACCTTTGGGGGAAGTGGGTTTCCCGCTACATCTCTAAAGACTGTAACATTTGGAGATGCCAGGCTAAGCGACACCATAGTGCCTTCTAGAAGAACCTTTTCAAGGGCAAAGACAAGCTACTCCTCTCCTTCTCTGGTAGTCCTTACCCCATCTCCATTACTAAACCTTAAGGCTCCTTCTCCTCAAGGCTAACTTATATCCTCTTCAAACCTGAGCCCCCACAGTTACAACCAAACCCTTACAAGGCCATTTGGCTCAAGTCTAACATCCCTAAGTGCAGCTACATCGCTTGGATTGCTTCTCATAGACGGCTACCAACTCTGGCTAGAATCAAACATTGGAACTTGGTAGGCAATGACACCTGTAAGCTGTGGAACAACATGATTGAACACGATGAACACCTATGGTCCACATGTAGCTACTCTTCCCTTGTTCTTGACATCCTCACCAGATGGACTAGGGTCCCTTACCCGCCCCCTATATCCGCAATATCTGGACTTGGTTGAGCTCCAGGTCGAACCCCAAACACAACCTCATGAAAAGTATAAGAATTGCCTCTATTACCTCCTTCATCTACTTTGTGGGGAAAGCTAGAAACAACCTTGTGTTCAATAACACCTTCACTAGAGCAGTAGAATGTGGTGGTGAAGCAATCAGGGCCACATGACTCCACTTTGAGCACAATTGAAAGGACAAATCCTCGCTTTCAAGGGGCAATGCAAAAATGATGGGGATCCATCTATCTTAACTCTCTCCACTCCTATTTCATTAGGTTTTGATCTTGTCTATATAATCTCCTCATGTACATTCCTTTTCTCTCAATATAAGTAAACTTTCCAAAAAAAAAAGAAGAATCGGATTGAAATTAAGAATGATGTAACTCGATTTTTAATGAAAGATGTTTGATATGTTAATGAAAATAGTGTCTTTTGAATTACTTATATCACGTAAACCAATCATTCATGTTTTCATGAAATATTATCAAACGATACGAGTATTGGAGTAAACCAATCATTATCGTTTTCATGAAATCATTATCAAATGAGCCCCCGGTATTTAAAGATGAGGCACTTCTCAGATCAAGTACATTTGTTTGCCTATGTGTTGTGTTATTTTCCAATATAATTATACTTGATTGAACTAAGGATTGTTACCTATTGGTGTTTGGCAAGAGTTAATATTTCTACTCCTTCACTTTCTCTTCTCGTTTCATTGTTGAAGCCCTCCTTGTTCCGACCGAATCGAGTTGAACATGAATAAGATATCCAAAATTAATTATTGTATCATGAAAGGTGTCAAGATCTTTGTAAGTTCATTTTTAGAATTTTATGATCCTCCCAATTGCATTGAGATTTTCGTTCTTCTCTTACTATTTCTTTAGGGCTCATTTGATATGTTTTAGGAAATAAGTTAAAATAAAGAATCATAATTGAATTAAGAATATAACCGATTTCTACTAAAAGTGTTTGGTATGTCATTGGAATAGTTATAGTTCTAAGATTGACTCAAAACCTCATGTTTATATAGAAATTAAATTTATTAATGAACATAAACTAACTCATTCTAAAAACATAAGAAGATTGGTGTAATAGGCATTCTTTGCTTCACTAAAACAAACAAGCCCCTCACCCATTATATTTAATCAATTAACCTTATTAATACAACTTTTTTTTATTAATTAGACCTAATTTATATGGAATTAGAATTATGATTAGTTAGGATTATCAAGCCTAAAAGCCACTACGCCAATCTTCACTAAACTAGTCAAATTAGGTTTCATTTGCGCCGTCGAAGCATTTGCTAAAATGTTCAGAGCCAGAGGAAAGGACGTCATTGGTGGATTATCCGCCATCAATGGTAGATTTTATCCGTCATAGAAGCAATAATGGATCAGTTACCTAACTCAACAAAAAAAAAAATATCTTAGTTCTCATTTCAACCTTTACCAAACACGAATATTGAAATGAGTCATTCTCATTCACGATTTCATATGATCTAACCAAACCAACTCTTAATACCTAAATTATAGTTAATAAAAGTTAGTTAGGGCTTTGTCCTCTTTCCTTCAACAAAAATAATCAAATTAATTCGGCATTGCTTTGCATTTCAACTTAGATTTTTCCTTTGGGTTAGGCAGTTTGATATCATATTTGCTTTTGTGACTTTTACATATATTTTATTGTGATATTTGCTCAATTATTAGTAATTCTTTTAGTTGTAACACAACATGGAGAAAACTGGCTTGAATCTGTCAAAAGCCGTCGAGAGGAAGTGCTGAAAAACTGCAATAATATACAAAAAAAAAAGATCATTACTTATATGACTTTTCTACTTCATTTTGTGTATTATTCTAAAACAAATATGTAATTATATTGCATAAATATTTATCTTCAATATCTTGGTCAACCATTTTTTTTGCATAAAATTGAACATATAATTACTCTTCCAAGTATATAATAAGTGTAACAAATTTAATAAAGTCCGATTGATCAATCACGCCAATTTAATTTTGGATTTAAAATCATTTACGGAATAACATTTCCTCGAAATTTGAGATTTGAGATTTTTTCTCTTCTAAATTAGGGTTTAGTTGAAATTTTCATTCTTTATTGTGATTAAATTGCTTCAAATTGATCTAAATGTGAACCAATTTCAAGTAAATTAGAAGATGAGTTATAATAATTGTGATAAATAATTGTTGAGACGTCGAGTTATTTCGCATCGAATACACGGTTAAAAGTTCATAAATTTAGTTTTAAGATAAAGTTTCAATAAGACTTGTAATCGGGCCGAAAAAAATACGGGTTAAAAATACAATATAATCATGACCATGAAGCATAGTTTCAATTCTAATTGAAAGATAAATCTTCAATAATAAGTGCTACATTTTCCTATAAGTAAGGTTGTAATTTGTATATATATATTAATAAATCATACAATAATACAAAAATTAAAAAAATTAATGGGAATTGGACAGTTTCAAGTCAGCTTCTTCCTCACCAGCTATGAGCCAAATAGAAAGGGGGAAAGAAGTTTAATTTTATGTTACAATTTTGCAAGGAAATAATAATTAGAAAAAAAAAACCTTTCTCATTTTTGACACCATATTTTCTTGGATTAAAAATTCATCCACAAGCCTCCATTATTGCTAATGTTTTTTTCTTCTTCTTCTTTATCTTCATCATTTTGCTGCATTGATCTTGATGTCAAGTCCAATGTCCATTCCATTGTAAGCAATTGGAGCATACATCCATAAATCATCAGAGCTCAACAACTGCATTATCACAAAAATCAATTTAATAAGATCAATTATGTTTCTTGAAACTATTTATTGACATTTTTTCTAATAATAGTATATAAATGCAATTAAAAAGACCATGCAATCAGATTATAATCTCATCATTTTTTTTATTAAATTTATATCTTATGAAAATATTTAATGATGTATGATTTAGCTATAAGAATTTTAATATGGGTTTCACTTAAATGATAATATCCTAATATACTCTTAAAAATAATGACATTTCTTATATTTTAGTATTTTATCCCTTATTTTAATATGCATATTCAATCCAAATTATAATCTAGTTTAGTCTAATTCATATTCTCATTTTATACATGTTAATTACTAAAGAAAGAGGAATGTTCTTGTTCAAACCTTGATCTGAAGCTGTAAGAACTTGACATATTGCACAGCTTCCTCAAGCATTGTGCTAATATCAACCTACAAAGACAAAAATCAAGAACATTTGTTCATAAGTTCATGCCCTAAATAGATCAAATACATACACGAAAATAACCGAAAATGCAAGCAAGAACTCACCTTTGTGCCATTAGGTACAAGGCTTTGTAAGATTCTCAATCTCTCGTTGATCCTCTCTCGCCTTTTCTGAAACATAGATTTAAAGGAAAAAATGAGCAAATTAACGAATTAATCAACCGTAAACGATTAAGTTTTTACGAAAAATGAATTTTTTACCCTAGCGTAGAGGCTCTGAGGATCGGTGGCTGATCCTCGGCTAGCTCGGGTTTTACTCTTCATGTTTAACTCGAGAGATAAATTTGATTCATCCTCGGAGCTACAACCACTTGAGCTTTGTCGGTTTAATGCGACATTGTTATCCTCATCAACCGAACCGGATTTTTGCCTCTTCTTCGATTTGTTCGCGTTTCTCTTGCCCTTCGGAACCTAATAAAAAAGCGCGGTTTTAATAATGCACATTTTTAAAAAAAATGATCAATAAACATAGATAATAAAAATATTTATATCACTTACATCCGCTGCCCGGCCACGTTTCCTTGAAACTCCCGCAAACTCGCTATCTTTATCATCGAGTTCCGATTCTCGTTTCAAGAACAAATGCTTATCATCTCCGTGTTCAACTTCACCCGACTCTTCCATTTCCGGGTTCACTTTTTCCTCACGAAACTCGACTAACATGGCATTGTTGTGATTGACCGCCAAAAAATCAACCGCGTTATTGTTGTTGTTATTGTTATTGTCACACATGTAGTAATTCTCGTGACTTACATTAGAATGGTAGTTAGTAATACAACTTCCACCACTATAACTATCTTGAGGAAAAGAACAATACAAGTTAGTATTATTTGCAGCATCCGACGAAGAGTAAATCGAACCGGTAGCCATATTTAAATCATTAGACCAACAAGCTAAACCCGGTCCACTCTCATCTACTACATTGTTAGTAGCTAATGAAGTGTTGTTTGTAGGAAACAATTGAGCCATAAAATCGGCTTCTTCATTGACGTAAACTCCATTGAAGGAATTCCATTCTCCTCCTTCCATCATCGCGCCTCCTTGCTCCATTCTTGAGTTTTTTTTCGGTTTTTTCGGAAAAAGACAAAGAAGAAGAAGAAGAATGATCAAGTTAATGTGATTGCTGTGTTGTTGAAAGTTTGTTAGTATGTAGAAGATCGATTTTCTCTATTGATCGATGCTTGTCATCTCAAATGATGAAGTCTAATATATATATATACGCATAGAAACAGGCCAAGGTGAGGACTGATGATGCTACAAAGGATGGACTTTGTCAGTATAATCATAATTTGATGTGGATTAGTTTTTAATTTCTTGATTAAATATACAAAAAAAACTGTCCCTATCCTTAAGCAAATTGCAGTAGAATAAATTATAGGCAATGAACAGCTAGCGTCTAGCAGTGGACCCAAATGATCATGTATAAATAATTATTCATGAGAGTTATTGGGGACATATATAGCCATTTCAGCTTAAACTCTAATTAAAATAATAATTTAAAAAAATATTTAAAATCGTATGGCAGTTAAAATCTATCGGACTATAAACATTAAACTCAAGTCCAACACATAAGTTCAGTAAAACATGTTAATATATCACACATCGACAATATAATACCGAGTGAACCTAACATATAAGTGCGAGGGCTACTCCTCCTATTGTCAATTGGTTTTAGGATGGAACCCTGAAAGTCTTGTGTGTAGGTTCACCTTTACGTGTAAACCCTCCATGTGGTATCAGAGAAGGTCCGATCCGGCAATGTGTCAAGTGCAACTATCCTACGGATACTAAAAGATAATTTAACAAAACATTTAGACAAACGGGTCTAACATCTAATTCTTTCTATAGAGTGCTCACATGTTATGATCAACGGGCCGGTTAGAGGCTAACCTGTCTATGATACTAGGTTAAAGTCCATTGGAATGTAGAGCGGGAGTTGTGGGCGCACGTGCGTGTGTGTACGTTAGACTCAAACTCAACACATAAGTATAGTGATGTTTCATCCTTAAACTAATAGACAATAAAGACTCGTTTGGAAGAGCTAAGAATCATTCCCGGTAACGGAATGATTTCGAATCAATAAAAAACTATGTTTGTTTAGAGGTCTTTTAACACATGAAAGTAATCCCATCATTTTCATTTCCTTTCGTTACCCTTATCCAATTCTATTCCATTTTCATTTCACCACTCCAATCAAACGGGCTCTAAAATATTTCATTAACCTTACATACTCGACTCGGTTTCTCCCAATTTAAAGGAAGTTATTATCTCCAACAATAATATCATTGCACTTTAGTCTTTTCCAGAATACGTTAAAGGACTTTTCAGTTTTCGGATGCTAAACTTTATAATTTTTTGAACATATGTCTTTCGACCATACATATATAATACATAAATAATACAAAAGTTGATATTTTAAAGATAATAAAGCTAGTTATTATAAATCGTTATTCTGAATGTCCAAATAGTTTAATGTATGAGTAGGTTTTTTTCTTCTTTAAAAATGTTAACAAATCCCTCAAAACTTAAAAAATAAAATGAAAATTGGACGTAATTCGAAAAAAGCTATAAGATGAAAGTTTTAATTATTGATTACTAAGTCCGTAGGCAATCATTGAAAATGAAAGTGTTATGGTTGGTATTTTTAAAAAACTCGAAACATGAAAGTGATATTAGATTATTTTCCAAGCTAGGGACCATGAAAAGCATAGGAAGGACGTGCAATTTATTTATAATTAATGGGGAAGTTAGATTATTACTATTATTATTATAAAAGATTATAATTGTCAATATAATGTATGTAAAAAAATGGAAAATATATAGGGATAATCGGACATTCCCTAAAGTTGCTATGAACGAGACAAATATCTTTTGACATGGGTCATTGTCCAATCCATAACTTGATGTTAGGATACATAAATTCAGTAATTAATAATGAAAAACGGAGTAGGGGATAGAATAAGAATAAATATATTCTAGAAGGGGGTTGAATAGAATATGAGAATTTTTCGTAATATCCAATATCAAGGCTTTGAAATGAATCTCAAGGCTTTGAAGTCGATCTTTATTATGTAACAAAATTGTATCTCAACGCCTTGAAGTGAGTCTTAAGGTCTTGACTTAGAAACCTGCAGAAAGCTGTTAGTCACAATATAAGCGATACAGAGTGCGGAAATGAAAAGATCAACACACGATATGTTTACGAAGTTCAGCTCTAACAGCATACGTTTCCGCCTAGGGTTTCCGACCTAGGATTTAACTATCTATTATCTGCTTCGTTTGAGTCCTATATACAACCAAGAAGAACTTCCCTTCTTTTCTCAATGTAGCCTCACCGCTACGATCTAGTCAACTCAGGTCTCACAATAATAGTCTAGTTACTTCGAAGAGTAACACTTAGTATAAAACTAAAATGATATGCCAATGTAGCTCTAGGTGTTTATCACACTCTCTAAACTAAAACTAACAATGCTCTTGAGAATGAAAAAATTTTGATCGATGAAGAAGACTTGGAGTGTTCACTTGTAAGCTCGTATCTTCTTCATTCATCGATGGATTCTTTTATAGTCTTCTGTGGAGGCAACTTCTTTTAGCGGTAGTAACGTCTTCACAATCTCCACATAATCTTTGTTGTTGGAATCCTTTAAAGATCTTCAACAACTTCTTGAGATAAGATCTTCTTGTTATCTTGAAGCCGTGATCGATCTTCTTGTTGTAGCCGTTTGAATATCTTCGAATAAGATCTTTTCTAGATCTTCTTTTCAACAACTTCTTTGCACGATCATCTCCATATCGTAGCCGTTGAGAATCCTCTCATCTCTCTCTTAGATCCGACTTTTGTTATGATCACCTATATAAATCATATAACAAACGAAGACAAGATATCTAGAGAAGATAACCAATATTTGTTAGTTAATAAAACTCACATTTATGTTAAGTCTTCCATCATTCCTAAAATATAACAATATATAAATCAAGTCCAGATTAGACATATTTTCAGAGAGATAAACTGTGTTGCTGACCAGTTAACCCACCTGGGTGTATCGACCCCCAACACCAATTTTTCTGATGATCCCGAACTTCTTGTTCTCATCCGTAAGGATGCTTTAGGGTGGACGACCTCTAGGAGGTAGAACAACCTAATCGTTTTCCGTTATAAAAAAAAAAAACTTGTTTTGAACTCATTCATCTCAAGACAGCGTGTGGGCTGATCAGTTTAGGGCATATTATGAATCCGTTCGGTTCATCATCTTCAATTTCATAATTTCCTCGTTCATCTCGTAATCTATTTTTGTTAGGTTAAAAGAAATTTGTCAAATTTTGTTCCCTTTGAACCCTCAACCTTACGGATCCTATGTGTGTTGACGATTTTCTAGTATATATTTTCGGTGTACTAATTGTTTTATTGTTGATTGGTTTTAGGATAACTAGGTTTTTGTGTGGTTTTGAGTCTAATATAGATGTGTATCTCACGTCATATTAATCTATCAGAAATTTCACACTAACCTAAATTTTTTGAAAACTCTTTGTCGAGTGACCCTCTGCCCACATATACTAAGCTTGATCGTGTGATCATGATAGATACCTTGTCCATTATTAAGACATCCCGCAAGTACAAGCGTGTATTAGAGGAACATGCTTAGTTGACATTTAGACAAACAAGTCTACTATTTCAATCTCTTTATAAGTGACCCAAATGATTGGAAGTCAGATAATTAACATATCCGTTATGATACCATGTAAAACTCTAACACGGATCATATGTACATTAAACATGTATTGAAAGCCGATTACATAAGAGTATTGGTCTCTTTGTGACATTATACACTTGAACTGATCTCTTTATTTAATTGCTGTGACATATTTTTCATGGCTTAACAACTTTACATTTCTAAGAGTGATACAAGAATATTGTTTTTTCTCACGCTCAAACATCTCACTTATGGAGTTATGGGATTTCATGTCCTTAAGCTAACCTACTCTTTTTTCTCCATTACTTGGGTAATAACAGAGAAATTATAGAGAAAGAGTATAGATCATATGAGACTGACCTTATCGTGTAATCATGAGAACAATTCGTAGTTATTATTAATTTTGTTACGAAGGTGTCATATCATTTAATGCATTATTAATAGTTGTTGTTGGTTGAATGAATTATTCATAGTTATTATTAGTTTCAGAATATTATTTATCTAATAATTATGATATCTACCCTAAATCTCGACCCTTAATACTCATCATCCGACGGTCTAAGATTGTTCACATGATTACACGATAAAGATGTTCTCATGGAAACCGCACCCTCTCTCTCTCTCTCTCTCTATATATATATATATATATATATATATATATATATATATATATATATAGGGTTAGGATCAAGTAAGAACCAAAGTTACGGTAAGAAATAAGAACAAACTCCGACCACACGATTAAACAAAATCAACGGTGATGATTCGGCTTTATTTTGCTATATTAATATCATTGTATATATTTTAGGATAGCCATATATCGTTACCATTTTAATAGCAAAATATTTATTACCATACTAAATCTACACATTTAACATTATTCATTCTACTTTTTAATTCTTTACTATAGTCATTCTTTTTTCAAATTTTTTAGTATAGCAGTGCATGATTTTATTTTAATACTTTTCTTTATTTTTTTTGTATAGTCGTGCTTTAAACTTTTTTAGTGTAGTCGTGCTTTAAATTTTATGATTCGTGCATGTATTGCATCCATAAGCATTGTAAGTATATAAACAATTTCAAATATAAGCAAAATAAACAATTTTAAAAGTTGGACTTATTGTTCATGCACAAAATTGTTCATCCAACACTACACGAATGAAAATTGTCTAAATTTATAATCTATTAAACGTGCATGTGTATACTTCTTTCTAAGTTTATATTCACTTTTAGTATTTTTGAGAAGGAAGTTTATATTTAATTACAAGAACGTGAATGCCTATTCTTCTTTTTGTGCATGAACAACTAGTGCATGTTTATTTTTTTACGTTCATCCAACGAGTGTTGCTTACTCGTGTATTTCAAAACGTGCATGTGTATTTCAAACGTGTTATATTAAAATTAATATTTTTATAAGAATAGTCATGTAGTGCAAAATTAATTGTATAGTTAATAATATTTTGTTGCCATTTAAGTGTATATATTTTATGCTTCTTTTGTTCACAGTTACCAAATAAAAGTTTGATGCATTGGTTGTGCATTGACTATTTCCATATAAGATCGGTTAATCATATACGTTTATTATTTGATCCGACGATTCATATGTGTTCTTATTTCTTACCGTAACACATGTTCTTACTTGATCCTAACTCTATATATATATATATATATATATATTAATTGTTTAGTTATATAACTAATTGTTTAAATATATGATCAATTGTTTAAATAAACTCGAAATTGTTCAACTATATAGGACCCGTTCGATGATTGAATTTTTTAAAATAAATTCATCCATCAACTAACTTAATACCCTTTCTCAAAGGGGTTGAAGATTTTTAGTAAACCATTAATACCCTTAAGTCTATTAAACCACCTGTCATTGAACGCAATCAATTGTTCAACTATATTCGAAACTATTTAACTAAAATTTTTCTTATGATGAAAAGTAACAGTTGTTCAAATATAACATGTATTTGTTCAACTAAAAATTATTTTGAATTAAAGGTTATGACCAACTATATTCGAAATTGTTCCACTATATGACCAATTGTTCAATTAAATTCGAAATTGTCTAATTGTACAACTATCTTTAAAATTGTTGAACGATTGTACATTTTGCATATAGTTGAACAATTTCGAATATAGTTGAACAATTAGTCATATAGTTGAACAATTTCAAGTTTAATTAAATAATTGGACATATAAATTAACATTTTGTAATTAGTTGAACAATTTTAAATATAGTTGAATAATTGGTCATATTTAAACAATATTGAAAATAACTGGATATTTTTTAGTAGAACAATTACATGTTATAATTAAACAAGTGTTACTTCTCACCATTATATTGAAGCCGAAGTTTCATGTTCTTGCTAAAGTCAGAAGAAAATCCTTGTTACAAAGGGATGAAGCTTAATCAACACTTTTAACAATAAATGTTTACATCCTAAAGAAAAGACTGGATTCTCTCAAGCTTTTCTCCCTTATCTTCTTTGTTACATGTTGATTTGATTTATATTTTTTGTTCTCGTACTCTTGTAACCTATTTGTTATTGAGATTGATACCCGAATTACTTTTCGGGATAAGTCTCGTCCTCTTGAGACTTCAGGAATTAGAGTAAGTCGAACCCCATCAAAGAACCCCATCAAAAAAATCACGTGTTGATCTTCTCCAATTTTTATTACAATTATTTGATTCAATCAAATAGAAGATATAGGTCTAAGACACAATTTACACTTGGTTATCATTATATGATTCTTAAAACGGATTCATAGTCGGTAGCTAATCTCCTCAACAAAAATATTTTCCATCACCACACTCTCCGGTTTGATTTTGAATTGTCAAAATTTCATCAAAAGAAAATAGGTTATCCGAGTTTGCATACTTATCATGAGATAAATAAACTAGCGGATTATCTAAATAATATAGCATTTTAATTTTGACATTAACTTGACTATACTGATCTACCATCAAGAGGGTTGTTTGATCATTACAATAGGTCAAGTTGTCTCCAAATAATTACAACTTAGCCTCATAAATTAATAAAAATATGTACATATACGCGAAGACCGGAAAATACTGAACCTCTTCTAATATAACAAAAATAAATTTAATCATAAAATCAAAATGTCTAAAATATCATATCCTATTTTTTATTATTTAAAATTCAATACCCAAAAAATAAAATCAAAATTATACTTAAAAATCAATACTCAAAATCTAAAATATGAAAATTCAACCCCTTAATCATAATACCCTAATCACATAATTAAAACTAAAAGGTCTACTTAAAATCTATCAGCTTTATCGGTTTATATAATAAAATGTCTTTCTCACCCAATTTTCTCCACTTAGATTGTTCTGGATTGATCAATCGGCCATACCATTCAAACAAAATTAAGTGATTTTTACTACTAAACAATGAATTTGCCAGTAATTAAGAGATTTTGTATGTAATCCGAATAAGACAAAAATCCCTAAGTAGCTATTTGGCCAGTTCTACAGTACTTCTTTATCAGTGACAGAGTGCTAAATCCTGAGATTTCGGCGGGTCCTACGCCCCCCTTCACCCTCAACCGTCGTCGAAAGATCAAACCCTAACCCTAACCCTAATTTTTTATTTCTGCCGGCCAACTGCATATTTGCCAAAATCTTGTCTCAACAACATTTTTATTTGAGTTTGTTTATAGGGCAATTATAGACATATATTATAGCCTTATAGGTGTTATGTGTATAAAAAATTGATAATATTACTAACTTAATTTGTAAAAGTAATTAAAATTACTTATCTAGAAATTGAAAGGGCAATATATGTATTACATATCGTATTATATATATATGTCGATACACTAAATGACAAAGGATTCATTATTTGGCAAACTAATTTATAATAATCTATATATTTATTAATGAAGATTAACCTTGTTATTATCACAAGAAAAATATTCATAGATGTAAATTTCGGTGGATCAATATATCTGCATATGGAATAGACGTAAAGTTCGAAGTTCGGTGATTTTCTTATCCTAAAACAATCGTGTAAACCAATCGTGTACGAGAGTTTTAAACATTCAACCTAGCTTATATAAAGTTTAGGTAATTGTGTTATAGTTGATGTGATTTTTCTACACATCTTTCTCGAATGTAATCGTTTGACTTAATTAACATTTGATGACATGTTTTATGACCATATATTTCAATTGGACGGGATGTTATCGTTCAAGTTTTTACAATCAATGTCTTACGAGTAACAAACTCAATCCGTTCTAACATCATGATAAAATTTCAGTAGACAATATAATGGTGAGATCCATACGACCATTCGAACACACATATGTGTTATATCCGAGATTAGTACATACCCAATTGAATCATACTTTAATACACCATTTCTCAAATATCATATTTATCACTATGTTAAGAGTACAAATTCCTCTAATGAATTACAAATTTATTTTGAATATAGTAAAACTCTTTTGTTTTTTCTTAATTTGCATATTGTCTATATAAGAAGAAAAGGTAGTATTATCTTTTTCGCTCATCAAAAGTGTACCATCATAGCAAAGTTTTGGTCTAGCTAATATATAATACATAATAAAAATTGTGGATTAAGTTCTTCTTACATAAATAAATAAAATAAAAAATAATGCAACAACAATCATAAAATATAGAGGGAGCATAAGTCTGCCAATAAAACAAAAGTAAGAAAATGAGTATCCAATTTTTTATTAGTAAAAGAATATCCTTCTTTTGTGTGTGCACGATCGTCAGAATTTATATGGGTTTATATTATTTTATTTCTTATATTATTATTATGCATAATTTTACAAGTTCTTTGCTATTTTACTAATCTTGTTGATCATTGTCAGATTTAATAAGAGTCTAATTACTAATTAATATGATTAATCATTGTTTCTTAGTCCCAGTTCTTGATTACAAATTTCAAATTCTTATGATTATAATTATGATTAGAGCCCTTGTAAATCATCATTGATTGATATGATATGGTTTCCGAAATTAAGACAAATTTAATGAAAAATTACAAGATTTTTATGCCTATAAATAATATATATTTTTATATAATATTGTCGGATTTTGTTTAAAAAGGCCAGCTACATTATTGAGATTTGGGAGTTGGTATGTGTATCTCTATACGTTTGTTTAAACTTTTTTTGCATGATATATTATCAGATTATATTTGTTTTTAAGATAGGCATAAATTTAATTTTCTTTTACACCATAATTTTACTATATACATCTAGAATGCGGTTTGGAATGCCTAGACCTAAAACGCGCATTTTAAAACTGGATCGGTTTTTTATGATCCGGTCACGGTTCTTGTTTTTGTCAATTCTGGTTTATGGTCCTGTCGGTCTAGACCGTAAAAAAATCGGTGGACTAGGATGAAATGTAAATATATTAAAAAGTAAATGTGTAGATTCTCAAACCCTACATTGCTCAATAATAAACCCGGATCGGTTTGGTTTCGAATCCTACAAATTAACGTAGGAGCTCTCACAAGTGAAATCCGTTCCAAATGGTCCAAATCTGGATATCGGAATGAAAGGAATGTTACAGGTCCTTGGTTGGTTTGTGGTTCGTCAAAGTTTTGCAAAACCCTATACACTTCCGCATATAACACGCATACTTGTCGCATATAACACGCATTTTCATATGACTTGGCGACCCAAAAATATGTTGTGAATCTATTTTTTATAGAACGCAAATATTCTTGATATGGGTAAAACATAACTGATTGTTGTTATATAGAAACAAAACTAAGTCTAGCAGAAATCTTTATAACTTGAAGTATAGAGCATCAATTAAGCCATTTTATTTTATATGTATAGACTAGGCCATTTGCATTCATGGAAGAAAATTAATTGGGTAATTATGGCTGTAATATTATAACTTCTTAAGTTTTGAATTTGGTTGATAGCTTCAACCTCCCATATTACCAATTGGATTAATTGAATCTCACAATTCATTATTATTATTATTTTAAATTATACTTAATCATAATTGTAATACCAAATATCAAATACCCAACACATCACAAGATAATTAGGTTGTATATTATCCAATTTTAATACCCAATATTAATTGTGTATTCAATCTTATTACACAATATCTGCATCATGGAAGCAACGTTATGTTCAGAAATTACGGCGGCGTGCCAATCCCAAGGGAGAAGCGGCGATGATATTCCCCACGAGAAGCGAGCGGCGGCGACACGCTGGTTAGAAGCAATCCGCAGCGGCGGTGAGAAGCATTGTCGGTTAAGAAGAGGAGAAAACTTGCAATAGAAAATGACGTAAAACGTAATCTGGGATAGGAGAAGGAAGATACGAAAGAATAATAAGGGAGAAATGATCAATCTAAATGGCCGGTGAAACCATCCCATTGAGGTTGGTCAACATCCACATATGAACTCTCTGATGAATTACGAAGTAAAAAGAAAAGTTAGAAAACTAACACGATCGATAAGCATGTGGTTCACTATTTGTGAAAAATCCTTGATATGAAGGACATACAACCGTAGAAACAGAGTAGATGTGAGAATACGATGAATTCCCTCATATTAATAACAAACTGAGTTTACATAATTACATAAGGGCACCCTATATTTACATTAATTACATAAACTATCATACCCCGCAGTCGAAACTGGAGGAGGTTGAACAGTGAGACTGGATCTAAAATCTAAAAATAATTATCGGGGAAGACCCTTTGTAAAAATGTCTGCATACTGAAAAGCCGAAGGTACGTGAAGAACTCGAACGTGACCACGGGCAACTTTGTCGCGGACGAAGTGAATGTCGATCTCAATATACTTGGTCCGTTGGTGTTGAACTGGGTTGCTGGCAAGGTAAGTAGCAGAGATGTTGTCTATGTATACAATGGATGCCTTGGCAAGCGGGCAATGCAACTCAAGCAATAGGTTTCACAACCAGGAGCATTCAGACACGACATTGGCAACTCCTCTATATTCTGCCTCTGCACTGGATCTAGAGACGACAGATTGTCTTTTGGCAGACCACGAGATTAGAGTGTCATTGAAGAAAACACAGTAACCGGAGGTTGAGCGGCGTGTATCAGCGCAACCTGCCCAATCAGCATTTGTGTAGGCAATGGGATCAGACTTCGGAGAAGAGGAGATGGTGATACCTAATGATGACGTTCCAGAAATGTATCGGATGATGCACTTGAGAGCTGCAAAATGAGCTTCCTTGGGGTCGTGCATAAAAAGGCACACTTGCTGTACTACAAAACTACTGATGTCCGGCCGTGTGAAGGTGAGGTACTGTAGTGCTCCAGCTAGACTATGATAAAGTGTCGGATCACTAATAGCAGGGCTGGATGAAGCACTTAACTTGACAGACGTTTCAGCTGGCGTAGTAGAAGGTTTGCAGTTAGACATTTTTGCTCGTTCAACAATTTCGCGAGCATATTTATCTTGGGACAGAAATAAGCCAGAGGATGTTCGACTAACAAAAATGCCCAAGAAATAGGATAGGGCGCCTAAGTCTTTCAGGGCAAATTCCTTACTCAGAAGCTTGATCAGATGCTTGCGCAGGGCGTCAGAAGAAGCCGTAAGGACAATGTCATCAACATACAGAAGCAGATAGGCAGTGTCAGATCCTTGATTATAAATAAAAAGGGAGGAGTCACTCTTACTACTAATAAACCCAATCCGATGTAAGAAGTCTGCAAAGCGTTAAAATCATGCTCGGGGAGCTTGCTTTAAGCCATAGAGGGACTTCTGCAAAAGACAAACATGGTTGGGTTTGGAGGGGTTGCGGAAGCCTGGTGGTTGAAACATATACACCGTTTCGTTCAGATGCCCGTGGAGGAAAGCATTCTGAACATCTAGCTGATGAATGGACCAAGAATGGGATACTGCAATGCTGAGAACCATACGGAT
This sequence comes from Fagopyrum homotropicum, assembly GCA_033239125.1. Taxonomy (NCBI): domain Eukaryota; kingdom Viridiplantae; phylum Streptophyta; class Magnoliopsida; order Caryophyllales; family Polygonaceae; genus Fagopyrum; species Fagopyrum homotropicum. The sequence goes on from BSWB01000003.1 coordinate 4,738,379, forward strand.
GGTCGCTGGTTTAACAACAGGGTTGGAAGTCTCATCACAGTCAATGCCCGTTAGCAACTAAACGAGCCTTGTATCGCTCCAGGAAACCGTCAGACCTGTACTTATGCTTAAAAATACACATGCATCGCACAATATTAGCATCCGCAGGACGAGGCACCAGAACCCGCAGGACGAGGGACTAGGACCCACAAGACGAGAGACCAGTACCCACGTCTTATTTCGCATAAGGGCTTGATATTCGTCGAGCATGGCAGCGTTCCACTGGCGTTCCACTGCGGGTCTTGGAGGGCTACATTGTGGGATTTTGGTATGAGAGATATTTTTGTGGTGGAAATGGAAAGGTCAACGACCGGTTTTGGTTTTATTATTCCGGACTGACTGCGGGTGTGAGGTCGGGTTTGGGGAAGGTCTCTATTTATAGAAGAGTGGGCTGGGGGGATTGATTCGTTTGTAAGATGTGGGACGGCCGGACTGGATAAGGCAGGTGGGCCAGAAATAGGGCATGGGCCTGAAGAGGAGGGAGGTAAAGGGGACGCTGGAGTGTGGGAGGGGGATGGGCCGAAGCAGCGTGGCCCAAAGGAGGAAGATTGTAGCGCTGGGCTGGGCGGAGTAAACAATGGGCCAGATGTAGCTTGTGTTGGGCTGGGTATTGGACCAGAAGAGCTAAAGCGCTGGGCTGGAGTCAAACTGTCACTACTGGATTGATTTGGGCCGGTAGACTGTGCAGGGGAACCATGGGCCGGAGATGCCATTTCAGCATGGTAGGGAGATGGATCCAAATCATCTGGAAAAATGGGTGACGCAGGTGAGGATTTTGCGAATGGAAAAACGGACTCGTCAAAAGTGACATGACGGGAGAGAATAATTTTATGTGTGGCTAACTCTAAACATTTATACCCTCGGTGATGAGTCGGGTACCCGAGAAAAACACACGGAGTGGAGCGGAGTGAAGTTTGTGGGAGATGGTTGCGCTTTGATTGGGATAGCAAAGGCAACCAAAGATACGAAGATGATTGTAGGAAGGTGTTGTGCGGTACAACGCTTGGGTGGGTGACCGATTTTGAATTGTGGTGGAGGGTAAGATGTTGAGGAGGTAGCAGGACGTTTCTAAGGCATGGGGCCAATAAGAAACGAGAAGTGATGCATGGAAAAGAAGTGAGCGGATCATGTTTGTTATGGTAAGAATGATCCGTTCAGCTTTACCATTTTGAGGGGAGGTATAGGGACAGGAGAAGCGGAAATTAATGCCACGAGAGGTGAAGAAGTTGTGAAAACTAGAGTTATTGAACTCTCTACCCATGTCGCATTGGAAAGATTTAATAGGACAATTGAACTGAGTCTTAACAAGATGGTAAAATTGCACAAAAAGAACAAACACTTCAGACTTAAATTTGATGGGAAAAATCCATAGAAAATGTGAGAAATTATCAAGAAAAAGAAGGTAGTATTTGAAACCCTCCTTGCTTTCAATTGGTGAGGTCCAAAAATCGCTATGAATTATATTAAAAGGTGCAAACGTAGTGGTAATAGACCGTTTAAACGGAAGTTTATGATGTTTTCCTAGTTGACATGCATGACATAGAGGGGATAATTTCTCCTTATTACAACGAAAAGAAGCAGAATTGCAAAGAACGTCTAGGACGGGAGCTCCGGGATGACCTAGACGAGCGTGCCAAATACTTGGTGACTCTATGGAAAGGGCGTGGACATGTGGAGACCTGGTGACAGGATAAAGTTCCCCCGAACTATTGCATCTCAGACGTATGGTCCCCGTTTGCAAATCCTTCACAGAAAAACCAAACGGATCAAATTCGACGCTAGCAAGGTTATCAGTAGTGAAGCGTCTAACGGATACGAGATTTTTAACTATTTTTGGTACAACAAGGACATTTGATAGGCGTAAGGGATGTGTGGTGGTAGGAAAAATGGTTTCTCCAATACCTGTAGATGGAATACGCATGCCGTTGCCAACAATTATCGAATTTGAAGGACCATTATGCAAAATAGATGAGAGTGTACCTGGTGTATGAGTCATGTATGATGTGGCGCCCATGTCCATGTCCCATTATTGTCCGTCGGATTCAAGGACATTGTTGCAAAGGAGTTATCTAATGCAGTGGGCTGAAAATCATAGCCCAGATGGGCCTGCTGGAATTGCTGTTGTGAGCCTGGCCCAACAGAGTTGTGTTGAAATTGCTGCTGCAGTGGATAAGGGTTGTTGGGCCTGTTCTGATATGGGCTTGCTGAAAGCCATCCTGGAGGAGGTGGGCCAGAAGGAAGCTGGGCTGTGGGATGCGTAAGAGGAAGCCATCCGCGGGTAGGGTTCCAAACAAACCGTCCGTGTTGCTGGGTGTTGCTACCGCCAGGGGGACGTTGCCGGCTCCTCTTACCCCGACCCCGTCGCTTCTGGTTCCGGTCGGTGGTCGCCGGAGCATTGCCGGCCGAAGGTGTCGACAGTGAGCCCGACTGTGGGCTGCGGTTTTCCGCAGAAAGTGCGGTGCTGGACGTTCCGCCGATTGTTTGAGACGCCATTCGAGTTTCCTCGAGTTGCAACTGAGATCGAGCCTTTGTGAAAGACGGTAGCGGATCAGTTTGTTGAATAAAGCTCGTCGCCGCGTTGTATTCGGCGGGCAAACCCGAAATTAGTTGAAGGACAAGTCGCGTCTCATTCAAACCGGGGAACCAACGCCTTTGAGTTGATCCGCTAGTGACTTGAGTTGTAAACAGTAAGCATTGATGGATGAAAAACCATATAACTTACAATTTGAGAACTCATGTTCGAGGTAGACGGCACGGGTGTTTTTTTTATCCTGAAAAATATCCTTGACTCGATTCCAAGCCTGAAGAGCCGTATCATCAAAGTCGAGAATTTGCAAAAGGATGTCCCGTGATACAGTACTGTAGATCCATTGAAGGACAACATCATCAACTTGTTGCCACAACGAATCATCGATGTCCGTAGGTTTGGGAATCTTGTCATCGATGTGATCGAGAACATTATGTGCCTTTGCCGTGACGCGAAATAATGTGACCCAAGATGCATACGGAGTGTCATGATCGAGAACGAGGGCAATGATGTTCTTGATATTGGAGATCCCGAGGGCAGAGTGGAAAGAGGGTTTTCGTTCTGCAGCCATAGGGATCGTTGAAGAGAAAAAGAAGCGACGGTGGCGGAGATGAGCTCGACGCGAAAGAGTCGCTGGAAAAATAACGGAAGTAGGTTTAGAGGAAAGAGAGCTCTGATACCTTGTGAGAATACGATGAATTCCCCTTAGGATTTCCGTCATCAGACGACTCATATTAATAACAAACTGAGTTTACATAATTACATAAGGGCACCCTATATTTACATTAATTACATAAACTATCAGTAGAAACTAGCCATAACAACTCTTCGTATTCTCGTATGACCCTCTGTTCAAAAAGCTTTAATGAGCAAATCACGAAGCAACCTCGGTAACATAAGTAAACCGCAATATAAAGTGATGATATGGGGTCCGTTCGGGGACATTGAAGGGAGGTCGATGAACCCTTTATTTCCTTCATTCTCATAATCTAACATTAAGGCGTTGAAAATTTAGGACAAATTTCATCCTCAATCATTCCCTTCAACCTTAAACTCACCCCACCAAAGGCTTTTATAGTTTATCGAAATTGAAGCTAAAACTTATTGATAGTTGAAATCGAAGGTTATCGAACAATATTTTTTGCATAAGTTTGACGGGTATTTGAAAGAACGAAGCTTATTAGAGCTCATGTAAGTGTAAAATTACCAAAAAGAGTTTACTATATATATAAATATGAAAATTGATAGGTTATATTCAATTTCTAAATATCATTAATCTTCTCTAATTAATTAGATTATAACAAAATTATAATCATCCATAAGCTAGCATAATCTTTCATTGGTTTGAACTCCTAAACACCCCAATTCCGTAGCTTATATTTTTTTATAAGCTTAATTTCATACAGTTGGACTTCCAAACACCCAATCTTGTATCTTATGTCCCCTCTCCCCACATAAGCTTGATAATTTCTCCCAAACTTGTAAATACAAGGTCCTAAAAGAAACTTATGGACAACAACAAGTACAAGAAGTTGTGATCTTGAACATGACCTTCCTTTTCCTTGCTCTAATGCGGAACCGGTTTACGGATGTAATGATTGAGGACTGTCTATATTTTCTAAGAATCGGTTCGTAGAACGGAATGTTATTGGCTTAATAAAAAATGTATTTGTTTAGTGATGAGTGTCAAATGTAACACTTTTTATACTTTATTTTCATGCATATCTTATAATCTTTTTCATCCTTTATATGCCATTTTATACGGAAATCATTCACTTTTTGTATTCCGGTATCTAGCTTGACTTTTATGTGTTTCAAGCATTTAAGACATTAAAAGTGCCAAGATTGCATTCTTCCTAAGGTCAGAGCAAGAGAGAAGATCACAATGAATGAGACTCCAACACGAAGTCCACAAGATCGGAAAAAAAGAGAAAATTTTGAGATCAGAAGCGACCGTTGGCAAAATTTCCGCCAAACGGCCAGCGCATGACCGTAGGGTGACTATCGCTATGTTGTTTGGATGGTTGTTTTGTTCGAGACTTTGACGTCATGTCTCATGCTAAAGTCCAACCCACACAACCTTCGACAAGGATGTAAAACAACCACAAAACGGTAGTCATACGACTGTATGGTAACCGTTGTTATACCGTTTGACTGGCCGTTTCACTGTCGTAGCGAGACCTTCCAAATCTTTGATTTCATCTATGAAAAGTGTATATTTTGTGTAAACCATAAACTCCGATTTCTCCCCTATATAAACACCCCCAACCTTAGGGTTAGATAAGTTGATTCCTCCTTAATACAATAGTCTTTTATTCCCTCCTTATTCTAGCCGTCAGATATTGTTAGTTTTGCTTGAAGGTTACCTTGAAGGAACCAGACTCTTGTAAGTTCTGTCCTTCTTGATTCAGTATATGATCTTTGATTTATACTTCATCATGATTCGCTGAACTTACTCCCTCATCTAAGGATTATATGATCCTTATAATGATTTATTATATTGCTTGCATATATCTTTATGAATTGTGATTTAAAAATTGTTTCTTTTCGAAGCGTTTGACTCCACCTTTTGAAAACCTCCGAAAGGAGTGACGTTTTTCTATTGATTTAGATAAAACAAGTGAAGGGTCAAAAACAAAGTTTTTTTTTATTGGAATCATTAAAAAGAACTTGGTTTTGAGAGTACTAGTTTATCAAAGCTTGAAAAATTTCTAATCATCGTAGAGAATTCTGGTCTTCGAATTGTGAGTTACGTGAGTTGAAAAACACGGTCTTGGTTTGTCTATGCCCAAGACGATTTTAGATGATTACCTACTTTATCATCATCCAATGTTCATGAAATATATATATATATATATATATATATATATATATATATATATATATATATATATATGTTGAATCATTATAGTGAGGTTTACTGAGATCAACCTTCCTCTCATTGTTATACATACATAATGGCTTTGATTATCATCATTGATTGTTTACTGCTTTATTTTATGCTTAAAATAATTAACTATTAGAGTTATTCAATTCATGCACCTCGTGAATTCGATACCCGATTATACTACACCCGATCCCGCATTCTTACAGGAGAGTTCGTTGTACTTCAGTAAAACTTTCACGATCAAGTTTTTGGCGCCGTTGTTGGGGACTGTAGATAGAATTGATTAATATTAGTTTTAGTTATTTTAAGTTTTTTTTGCTTGCTGAATTTTTTTTTGATTCTCAAGTTATACTATTAAATGCACAGAAGTCGTGATTCAAACGAACTTGTCACTTTTGACAACGAGATTGAACGCACCTTCCACAAACACAAATCCTCCAAGAAAGCTGTTATCACAACAATGAGGATCAAAAAAATCAACTTCTTGCTCCATATTATGAGATCACAAGGCTGAGTATCCCACTTTTTGTTGAAAGGGCTCGACGGCTCGTCACCCTCAATTGTTGGACGCTAGGATAAATCCTCAACAAAAGTTGGCCTTCTCGGGACTACTTTTGAAAGAAATTGTAAGAGAGCAAGTAGAGACGAAGACTGTTATCCAAAAGCTCAATGCAATAGTGAAAGTTCTCCTAGAAAGTAACTTCAAGCTGAATGAGGAACTCGACGTTCTTTGTGTTCTTCATAAATTCATGGAAAATTGGGTTGAAGGATTGGAAGAAGAACGTCCTAAAATTATTTCTCACATGGAAGGCATGAACATTACCTTTGAAAATATTCAAACAACGTTGAGCGCCTTGCTTTTGACGGCGAGATCAACCTACCTTAATTCCAATACTTTAGAGGAAGTAAAGGCACAAGTTGGAGAGCTAGAACGGCCAAGAAATGACCTCATGATGGCCACCCAATGGCCACTAAACGACCATCCCATGACTGCTCATTACCTGCCAAATAATTAAATAAAATTAAAGATGAAGGTCGTTGTCGCACTTCATTGCCAAACGGCCACCCAAGCGACCATGCTGACCGTTTCATCGAGCGCAGAGAGCGGTGACTCCGAAAGTTTTGAGTTAGACGACCACCCCACGGTCACCTTGCCCGTTTGAGGACCATAGACCCCCCCCCCCCGCGGCTCAATGCCCGTTTCATGTCCTTAAAAGCCTATAACGAAAATTATATCATGCCGCCACCGTCACTCATACCTTCCGTACCCTCTAAGCCCATCATCCCACCTCCTTCTACCATACCACCCTCACCTAATACTCTCTATAACTCACCATCATCATCTCAGAAATGCCCCATCTCACCCAGCCCCCCCCCCCCCGTTCTCCGTTCTACCCGCCCTCGACGATACAAGAGACACTTGCTCATCCCCGCCCACTTTCCGCGCTCCGTCGATGCACACACCTACACTTACATTCGTGGTGGTGAAGGATCCCCCGGAGTAAGCCATATGGTTCAAACTAATGACAAGAAACAAGTGTTGCATGGGAGACAACGCATTGATTTAGTTTTTCCTTTTTCCCTTTTCCCTTTTTGTCATTTGCTTCTATTATTTTTTCTTTTTTTAGATGACGGTTGATGGGTATAGTCTATGTAGGATGATTGATGATTCTAAGGATACACAATGCGGACTTCAAGAAGGCTCCATATTATTCCACCTTTCTACCACTTTTCTTCCCTTCCACCATATTCATTGCATTGCTTTGTGAATACGTTCTTCTTTTTACTTCTTTTTCACACCGAGGGCGATGCGTAGTTTAAGTATGGAGTGTGTTACTCACATTTGCATATCATATTTTCCTTTCATGTCACACATTTCATATTTTGCATTTTCCTCTTTTATTGAGTCTTTTCCCTTTCCGCATGCATTCACAAACACAAAACCACAAAAATATTATTTAACGTAGATTGAGTCGACTCTTATCATTGTTACTTCTAGAATTTAGAATATTTCATGCTATTAGTTTTGATTTGTCAACGTTGCTTTGTATTTCTACATCTCACTATTTTTTATGCACATGAGTTTTTAAATGATTATTGATGATTAGCTTGCCTAAACATAACCCTTGTGAGCGCTCTAACCTTTGAACATGTTTTTCATGTATTCTTTCTTTCTTATTAAATCAATGATCTCGAGCATGTTTAGCTCTTCTAGAACTTGTGATTGACTTGCTTTCAAAACTACGTGTTCATTTGATTCTATTTGCATTGATATTTAAAATGATTGAGACCTTCTTTGATAAGCAGATTTTATCTTTATCACCTTTATACATATTTCCATTCTATTAGTCACTTCTTGCCTTTTATTATCCCTTATTTGATACACCTTAAAAAAACCTCACATGCATGTTTAGCATCACTTGACCTTATTTGGGGTTGTGATGGAAGAAAAGAACGAAGAAATCAAGTATGGGTATCCCTAAAGTATATAAGAGAAATCAAGAAGTTAAAGCACGAGTTTGGATGCATTGTCATTATTGACGACATTTCCATGTTTGGTGGAGAGGACAATAGGTTTCCTCCAAATATGTTACAATAAACAAATAGTGAATGGTTCTAAAGTGAAGTAAAAAGCTTATCCTTGAAAAAGAAAGCAAGGGCTACAAAGTTCAAGTGTTATGGTTCATGAAAAAGTTTATCTTATGAAGAAAAATGCAAAGTGACAATGCCTTGAAGGAAGTTTTGACTTACAAGATTCGATGCCTCATATACAATTTGCCCATTTTGACCTACTCTTTTGGCCTAGCTACCAACATCACTTTTCCATATCTCATATCCCCGTTACATCCTTAATAAAGACATCGTGATATTTATCTTGCATATAGCTTTCATTTAACATGTGGTAGAGTTAGAGAACACCTTGACAATTCTATGTTAAGATCAATTCACGATTGTTGAGTTTGAGAGTTTACCCCCAAACACACCTTGTGAGATTGAGAGCAAACACATAATCAATGAGCGGTTTGGATGGCTATGATTCTTTACTCAGCTCTCTTACTATGATTGATGCTATGATGACATGGTTTGAGTTGTATGTTTTTCTCTTAGGTGAGACACTTATTGGTTCTTACACATAGTTTGCAAACGACATGATCTTGCTCGATGACGAGCAGTTGACGTATGGGGTATTTTGATGAGTATCAAATGTAACACTTTTTATACTTTGTTTTCATGCATATCCTACCCTCTGTTTCATCGCATATATGCCGTTTTATACAAAAATTATCCACTTTTTGTATTTTGGTATTAACCTTGACTTTTATGTGTTCTAGGCCTTTAGATATCAAAAGTGCTAAGATTGCATCCTTCCCGAGGTTAGAGCATAAGAGAATTCGAAAATCAATAAGACCGAGGAACTACAACACGAAGTCTGCAAGATCGGAATTGAAGAAAAAAATTCAAGATTAGAAGCAATAGCTTGCGAAACACCCGCCAAACAGCATGGGCACAACTGTAGGGTGGCCGTTGCTATGCCGTTTGGGTGACCATTTTGTTCGAGACTTCGATGTCATGACCCATGATAAAGCACAACCCACACACATTCGGCCAAGATGTGAAACAACCATCAAACGGTGGCCATACGGCTGTATGATGGCCGTTGCTATACCGTTTGGTTGCCCATTTTGCCGCCGCAACGAGACCTTCCAAATCTTTGATTTCATCTATGAAAAGTGTTTATTTTGTATAAACTCTAGACTCCGATTTCCCCCTATGTAAATACCCCAGTCTTAGGGTTAGATGCACCGATTTCTCCAAAATACAATAATCTTTTATTCTATGGAAAGTGTATATTTTGAACAGGTTACAACCCAATAACTTTCAAAAATCGTGTTCTAAAAAAATCATATGTAAACACCATTTCGTATAAGATAGAAACTATACACTAGTATAGATGTACACCATTTTGTTTTTTAAATATATTGCACGTACACATCGATTTATTTTTTAAAATTTATTTTAATTGTTTGGTTTATGGTTGTTCATCGGTCTAGGACTTGAACCGAAAATATCTTGTTGGATTGGATCGAAATCGAATATTAAGGCCGAGATTAGATTAATTGGACAAAGTTTTTTTTAATAAATTTGTTTGGACCTTTTGGGTCCAAAATTGGGCCCTTTAAAAAACATCTGATCGGTTTGTAACTGGATCGGACCTGAACATGCGGTATAGGTCCAGTCCAACAACAAATTTTCAATACAAATTTGATCCATGTCGGTCTGGTCCAAAATTTCAGTCCAGAATTTGAGCGACTTTAGATTGGTTTATAAAATAAAGTTCGGATTACGGAATTGTTAAAAACACGAATGTGAATTCATTGACGTTCATTACACTTTATCTTAAATCGGAAACACAATCACAATGCGCGTCATGACGAGATCTCATGTAATTTGATTCTATTTCTACATTTTTATGTCATTAATGAATAGATTATCTTTTTCGATTTTCCTCAAAAAAAAAAGGAAAAGGAAAATGTGAGAAAAGATCCCAAGTGCTTACTCTTCTCCTTCTTATCTTCAGCCTCCACTTTCATCACACCCTCTCAGATTCTCTCCTTCGCCACCCTATTCCGGCCACCGCCTCTCCACCGCCATCACCATCTCTTGATCATCATGCCTCCTATTTAACCATTTATTTGGTACCTTACTCTTATCCTTCCTTAAATCATCTGGAACCTAAGCCTTTCGCCAATACCTCCATCACCTTCCGCCATTGATCCTCCGGCCACCTATTGTCTGCCTAGAAGAAGCTACGAGGATTGTTGTGCTGGTGGAAATTAAAGCCCTATTTCTGGACTTCTGTTCGTGTTGATTGAATTGTGCGCTCGTGTTAGATTATCTGCTTCTGATGGAGCTCATTTGAGTGACTATTATGGGGATGATTGTCTTCTATCTTCAGCACTGATGTATAAAAGCAACAATATTGCCAGTCGGATTTTCGAACGCCAGATTCGTACTCCTTCCCCTGGCACGAGTGTAACAATCTCGCTCTCTTTGTTTGATTTTTGTTCTTACTTAGAACAAACTGAGCACAGGAAAATCATATTATTTTATGTTTTTTGTAGGTTTTAATTTACAAGTCTCGCTGTTTGCATTTTCAACTGATTATAATTCTTTTCTTTTATTATGCTGAATTTGCTGTGGTAACTAATCAAACTTGGTTGTCCATTTTGTATGATTGATAACATTAGGGAATTTGAGGTTGAAATTTTGAGCAATACAAGTATCTTCTGGTTCCATTCTAAATGATCCTGAATTATCTCTATAGCACCCTCATACACAAGTATGATTATTACCAAAACACTCACTTGTGCATAGGGCCACTAACTTCTGTGGAAATATCTTCTTCATTACATGGGAACGAAAACATTCCTATAAATAATGATTTTTACAGTGAAGTGAAACTGGTGGACAAGCATGAGTAAGAAGAGTGAGAATGGAGTTTGGTTCAGTGTTGAGCTCTGAATATACTGATATTTAGTTAACCAAATTACTTTTTTGCAGTTACATCTTATTATGGGTTTGTGATAGTGGTTGTTTCTTGAATTCCATGTTGATAGCAGTTTACAGAACCTATAATGAAGATATTATCCTTTATATAGAAGTTTTCCCTAGGTATTCTTTGTGTTATTGGATTCTATGTCACGCGTCCAGTTGATTATGTACTTATGTCTGAAGCATCTGCTGCTCAATGCATCATTTGATGTAATACGAATAAATTCTCCCAATTTTTTTTTAAACATTTGGCCTATCATTTTCATGTTTGGAGAAGAATGTTAGTTTTTATCAGGTTTTCTATCTTGTGCTCAAATATAATTCATTTATATTCCTTAAGTAAGCATAAACAAACCAGTTTTGAAATACCCAACTATTGCTTACTGAATAGAAAGATTTCTAAAGCTCTTGCTGTCATGGACCAAAGACCTGTGTAAATGCCAGATAACCTAGCAAGATCCAAATATCATAAAGTATGCATACATCACTCATAAGAGAAATCTAGTCTTTACAGATGTCAGTTTATAGATAAGGCTCTGATGTCTCGAATGTTCAAGAGTGTTGTCAATGGTGCATAGAATCTTAACTAGTATGATCCTTAGTACAGTAGTTTATTCGGACTAGTTAGATTTAAAGCATATGATTATGCCAGTTCCGGCGATGCACTTCCCTTAGTTATGAAATTGAATTGCCATGCAATATATACTTGATTTTGTGAAGACTTATGAAGAGTTCTTAGTGATGTAGTTTACTCAAACTATTTAGACTTAGAGCATATGACTACGCCAGTTCTGGTGATGTACTTTGCTTAGTAATGACATTGAACTGCCATGCAGAACATACTTGATTTTGTGAACGACTTATGAAGAAATTGTAATTTATCTATTATTTTCTTAATGATGTATGCCATGGCTTATGTCAAATTGCAGGTTCATTCTGCTAGGCAGTTTTATGAAAATCTTGTTCCCAGTTATACCATATATGACATTGAGTGCCCTGATCATTCACTCCGCAAGTTCACCGATGATGGTCAGTATCTGATTAGCTTCAGCAGAAATCACCAGGAACTGATTGTCTATAGACCAATATGGCTGTCTTATTCATGCAGTGGAAACGATTGTGATGTCCATGATCTACCTGCTAAGGCGAGGAGGTTTGAGAGTTTCTTCACCCAACTACATTGCGTCTCACTTGCATCAAGCAATGAGCTTATATGCAAAGACTTCTTCCTATACGTTGAGAATTACCAATATGGAATATTTGCAACTTCTACTGCTCAAATACATGATGCTCCACCGATAGGGGGTGCTGTGCATGGGGTTCCTTCAATAGAAAAGATAACTTTCCACCTTCTAAGGTCTGCATCTGAAGTTATGATTCTTGTATGGTTCCATCTTTAGTTTGTCAAAGTTTGTTTTTCCTTGTATAAGCATTTTCCTTCATTCCCTTTATATTCTGACTGTTGAAATCAGACTAGAAGATGGGATTGTACTGGACGAGAAGGTCTTTCGCAATGATTTCATTAATTTAGCCCATAATGCGGGAGTGTTTTTGTATGATGACTTACTGGCCATTGTCTCCCTTCGGTATCAAACAATTCATATTCTCCAAATAAGGGATTCCGGCAACCTAGTTGACGTACGGTCTATTGGTGCTTTTTGTCATGAAGATGATGAACTCTTTCTAAATTCAAATACCCAGGTAACATAAGATTCTTCTGAAAGATTTTACACTAAATTCCCATACATTGTCCAGATTTTTTTTTATAGAATTTAAGTATATATGTTCTTGTGCAATGGTTATTTATACTACAAAATGCTTTTATCAGAGAATTTCTGCAGTATCTTACTGCAATTGTTTACGCAGAACTTGCCGCCAATATCTGACAACCCTAGACCGCATCCATCAATACTGAATTTTGTGGAGAACGTTCCACGTCATGGACTGCAAGTTCCGGATAATTCTTTTCTAAGTGGAATCAAGCAGCGGTTACTTTCATTCATATTTCAAGGAATTTGGAATGAGGAAACAGATCAAACCATGGTTAGTTTTAGCTTTAGATTATAGCTCTTTTGATAGCCTAGGGCTTTGGAAGCAAGGAACTAACCCGGCAGAAGTCAATCTGAAGTTTTGGGTTTTTCTTTTATACCAGCTAATATCTATCTAATCTAGTCTATTTCATTTGTCATGCGTCAAAGTATTAAGTTTTCGGGTAATATTGGTTGTTATTGCGTGGCATGTGATTTAGATGTGACCTGCTTTATGGTTACTTTATAATCAGCATTCATTGTCCTTCTAAACCGTGTTCGACTGTTGATACTGGAGACATTCTTTTTCACTCCGTCCTTCTAAAACATGTTCATTAAAGGGCTTCATTGATTTCATGGTGCATACTATCAGTATGAGTTCACATAACTATACAAGATATTGTAAACAGACTTCATGTTTCCGTTTAAAACACTTCTCATGCTTAAATGAATGCATTTCTTAGTATGTTATGAACCTCAGCTGATTTTCTCTTTTGATCTTCTGCAAATCAGAGAATCCAGTCCTTGAAGAAGAAGTTCTATTTTCATTTTCAAGACTACACGGACTTGATGATCTGGAAGGTGAAATTTCTTATGTGAAAAATTATATACTCATCCCCCCTCCATTTCCCTTTTAAAGTAGTAATAGTTACTCAGTGACTGCATTTGTGTAGGTGCAATTCTTGGACCGCCATCACTTGCTAATCAAATTCGGTAGCGTGGATGGAGGGGTAATATCTTCTTTCCCCTCAAGGCCCTCATTTATAATTTATTCCCTCTTTTTCTTAAGCTTCATTGTTTGGTATCCTGGACTAATTTGGTATACGCTGGCTAGTTCATGTTTGGTGGTCTTGTATTTCATGGTTTTGAAGAGAGTTTCGTGCAGACTATCATAGTTGCCTATGAAAGCAACAAAGTAATTGGTACATGGATGCTGCTAATCCACCACTTCCAAAAGTAGCTGGGTTTTAATGGAAAGAAAACATTAATAACTAATGAAAAGGTTGACGTCACTGCACAACAAACAGAAAGCCTGTATACATATTTTGGAACATAGAAATTTTAATTGAACATTGTGTGATCACAAAAAATGTAGATTTGTTTGTTGAGGGTTCAACTGCACAACAAAACCTCTGACTGCTAGGAGAAGCCCTAACTGAACATTGGTGATCACAAAAAATGGTAGATGTAGTTTGGTAAGGGTTCTACGGTAGAAATATACATTGTTGGAGGGAGTAATATCTTGATCATTATGTCTAACAATATGTAAATAGATGGAGAATTTGTATTTGGGCATCTCTGCAAGATGCTAATGAGGTTTTGGTTTTTGTTGTTGTATGTTCCTTGTTTATAATGAATTTAGTATTTGAAATAACAAAAGTGCATTTTCACATTTCAGGTATCACGTAATACTGACCAGCATCCTGCATTCTTTGCTGTATATAACATGGAAGTTGCTGAATTTGTAGCATTTTATCAGGTGCCTACTCTTGGCTCATGCTGCTGCTTTGATATGGCGAAATGAGGACAAAAATGAACATCCTAGACATCAAAATGACTGTGTTTTTTGTATACAGAAATAGATATAATGTGCTAACGAAGCAAAAATGTCATGTTATGCAGCATTCAGCGGAGGACCTGTATCATTTATTTGAGAAGTTTTTTGACCATTTCCATGTACCTTCAAGACATTCATTGCATATGAATTTTATCTCATCTCACTCGAATAATATTCATGCACTTGATCAATTAAGATGCTTGAAGAATAAGTCGAGCAGCTTTTGCCAGGTAATATCTTGTTGAGCTTGTTTTCTTCCTTCTACTTGTTGTTCAGTTCTAGATTATAAGTTATCTGACAAAATGGTGAAATATTTCTGAGTATCTGATAAATAAATGAATGTATAGCTTCATTTTCTTTTATCAACTATGTATGTGCTCTGTTGCCATTATCTGATATATTGCATGGTTGGTTGATGCAGTTTGTGAAGAAAACATTGGGAACTTTGCCTTTTACTTGTCAGTCACGAAGTCCATCTCCCTATTTCGATCAGTCACTCTTTCGTTTTGACGAAAAGGTCAGTAACAGTTTCAGAATATGGTTTTATTATGTGTAAAGTGTGTAATAGATTTCATTCCAGGCTACTATCGACACGTGGTTCTTATCATAACTTCATTCCAGGCTACTACATATATGTTTTTACTAGCATTTAGATGATAGTGGAAAACTTACCTTTTATGAGATTCTACTTCCGTAGACAGATAAGGTGTTAACTCTTAAAGAAAAAGAGGAAGCTATGAAGGTACTATCGACACGGCCGCGCTTCTCAATCGTTCTGGAAGCTTCCCGAATGCTCCGGATGCTCTTAAAAGATTCCGGACCCGTCCGGGAGGCACAAAATTGTATGGAGTTAGCTAGAACCCGACGGAATTCTCTAGAGTCATGTAGACTCTGCTAGGTTTGGCTAGATCCTAGCGGATTATTCTAGAGAAATATAGAAACTTGTGAAGAATTCTAACCAAAAAGGCTCCGGATCCTTTCTAGGAGGGGTAATCTTGGGCTATAAATAGTGAGGTCACCCCTCATTTGCATCAAAGTAATACAATTCTTATTTCCCTAAAAAAAGCCTTTTAAGTTTACTTAGTCATTAATCTAAAGCTCTTCCGTTGGCAACATCGGAGATAGACTGATTTTAGCACGACAAGGGGTCGGGACAAGCTAACCTCCGCACGGTTTAGAGTTAGGGAAAACTCAACATGTGACAAGTGATATCGAGCAACATCGTTCCAAAGGGAGGTCTTGATGGCTGGCCAAGGAGGTTTGTTGGAAGTCTTTGATGCAAGCAACCAAACCAAGAAAGGCAAGAAGTCCGCAAGGGACCCATCAAGGGATGTGTTGTCAAGCACGAAAGCTAGGTTGGAGAAGGTCGAGTTGGCCGTGGACGTGATGCGAGACTCCATTGAAGACGTCAACAAGCGGGTTGAAGACGTCAAATCCTCTATCGAGGAATTCAAGGGGTTGAAGACATGGAATCCTCGGAATTCAAGGTGGAGTTCCAAGGGGCCATGAACGCGTCCTATAAGACCCTTGCCGTCGAGCATGAAATTCTCAAGGCCGAATTTGAGGCAATGACCAACAAGATTGAGACGGTCATAAAGGAGTTGATGGCGTGCAAGGCGATTATGGGGGTTGGCATAGTTAAAGTTGCACCACTATTGGACGCACCCAAGCCAACGATGTTCAAGGGAAGTCGTTACGCCAAAGATGTCAAAACTTCTTATGGGGCACGGAGCAATATTTTTGCGTTAGAGGATCGCAGACGAGGAAAAGAAGTAAGTATCGTTTCCTTATATCTGGGTGATAAATCTTTACTATGGTGGTGAAGAACGTGCGAAAGGACCGGAGGGACCCGAGCCGAGTTTTCGTCAGAGCTCAAGAAACAATTCTATCCAATCTATGCCGACGACGAAGCTCGGGCCAAGCTTCAATGCTCTCCCAAAGAGCGGCCTTATTGAGAGTACATAAAGGAGTTCTCGGAGATAATCTTACAAATCTCGGACATGAACAAGAAGGAAGCCTTCTTCTAACTCATGGACGGGTTAAAGCCATGGGTAAGGTAAGAGCTCCATCTTGAGACAAAGGCAAAAGTGGGGTAGGCCAAGGACGGGGAAGAAGTACTTGATGTGCGATTGCTCGTCAAGTAACAACTTGACGGTACATTAGAGCCGACAAGGGAAGAGACCAACCGAAAGGCAACCCTTGAGTTGCTTCTTTTGCAAGGAGAAGCACTTGATGCGCGACTGCCCGTCAAGTAACAAGCGCCATCATAACAAGGGAGGATCCACCCGAGACCGAGAAGTTGCAGCTCGGGTCCATGATGCTTAGTTCCATCAAGACTAAGCGGTTAACCAACCAAAAGGGTCTTATGTTCGTAGATGTCATGGTCGGCAGAAGAAAAGTAAGTGCATTGGTGGACACCGAGGCCTCCGACATCTTCATGTCCGATGAACATCAATGAAGTTGGGACTAAAAGTCACCAAAACCAATGGTTGGATCAAGACGGTGAACTCTAAGGAGGTTCTGACGCTCGGGGTAACACAAGGAGTAGAGCTATCCTTGAGAGATTGGTCCAGCAAGACCACGATCGAGGTAATTCCCCTAGACGACTTCGACTTAGTCATTGGCTTAACATTCCTCGATCGATCATTGCTCTCCTTGTGCCATTTTCCAATTGTATATGCATCTTGGACCCATCATCGTTGCATTGTACCGATATACCGAGAGAAGGGTCCAAGTGCTAAAATTGTCTCAGCAATTCAACTCTCCAAGGGACTAAGAGGAGCCAACATTCTTGGCAACTCTCAAGTTAGATGAACGCTCGACACCGGCCCGAAGTCTACCATGTCTTGAAAGACTTAAAGGAAGTCATGCCGCCCGAGCATCTGTGTTGTACCAACGAAAACACAACGGGAGTCTACGAATTTGCATCGACTATCGGACGTTCAACAAGGTATCAAGAACAAGTACCTGATCCCGCTCGTCGCAGACTTATTCGACAAACTTGGATAAACACGGTGGCTCATCAAGCTTGACTTGCGATCGGGGTACTATCAAGTCAAGGTCGCGGAAGGAGATGAAGACAAGACCGCGTGCATCACAAGATATGTGTCATACGAATTCTTAGTCATGACACTCGGCTTGACAAACACACCGGTAACGTTCTGCACTCTCATGAACAAATCTTTCAAGTACTACGCGAGCACGACTTTTATGTCAAGAGGGAAAAATGCTCGTTCACTTAACAACGCCTCTAACGAACATAACTAGCAAAGAACGAATACATATGGACTCCGGTAAGATCAAAACAATCATTGATTGGGAACTGCCGACTAAGCTAATCGACTTCGCTCTTTTCTGAGGATAACCAACTATTATCGCCGCTTCGTTCACGAGTATTCACATCATGCCTCTAACAAACATGCTCAAGAAAGGGGTATCCTGGGTTGGAGCAAGAAGAGCTGAGAGGATTTCGACCGAATTAAGTAGGCGATGACAGAGGTGTCCGTGCTAGCCCTCCCCGACTATGGGAAGCCGTTTGTACACGAAATACATCAGACTTTGTCATTGGGGCCGAGAGCTCAATGACTCCGAACAACGTTATATGGTACAGAAGAAGGAGATGACGGCCATCGTCCACTACCTTAGAATTTGGCGTCATTATCTCCAAGGGTCTAAATTCGTGGTCAAGACCGAAAATGTAGCCACGAGTTACTTCCAAAGTCAAAAGAAGTTTCTTGCTGAGTTTGACTATGAGTTGGAGTACAAGCCGGACAAGGTTATTCTAGTGGACAACGCTCAGTCGAAAAGCGGAGTTAGATGCCATCAGTCAACCACTGGGGACTTTGGAAGATCACATCAAGGAGGACCTTGATCACGACCCAACCGTCAAGAATCTAAGAGTACGTCAAGGAGGGCAAGACAAGGCGGTTTTGGGTCGAACAAGACTTGATCTTCCCCAAGGGTCAACGGTCATATGTGTCCCACTTTGGAGGATTGAGATCCGAAGTAATCAAAGATTGTCACAATGCCAAGATGGCAGGACACCTAGGTGTGCACCGTACCTTAGCCATTGTAGGAAGAAAAAAATTATTGGCCGTAGATAAGGGACGACGTTGAGATATATGTGAAGACTTGTCTTGTTTTCCAACAAGACAAGTCGAGTAGCAGTAACCTGACGGACTCCTAGAGCCTTTGTCAATACCAGACGATCCTCGTCAAAGCGTCAACTTGGATTTCACAGTCGGCCTACCGAAAACAGATGGATTCGGGAGCATCATGGTGGTTCTAGACCGACTCTCAAAGTATGTCACCATACCGGTAGAGGAGGCGGCCAAGTTATTTATGAAGAATGTGGTCAAGTACTAGGGCTTGCCACAATCCATTATTAGTGATCAAGATTGAAGGTTTTGGAGATAATTATTCAAGATGTTTGGATTGAACTTGAAGTTCACCTCCGCCTTCCATCCTCGGACGGACGGCCAAGCCGAGAGGGCTAAATGCTTACTCGAGGTCTATCTTCAACACTATGTCAGCGCAACACAAAAGGGTTGATCAAGGTTACTAAATGTCACTCAGTTCTCATACAACTTACAAAGGAGCTAGTCTACGGGGAAGAGTCCATAATAATCATGGGCTTTTAACCCGAGTATACCAAGTACCATCGCGAGGGGCTACACCGGACCAACACCAACGGCGTACAAATTTTCTTACAAAGGAGCTAGTCTACGGGGAATAGTCCATAATAATCATGGGCTTTCAACCGAGTACGCCAAGTACCATCGCGACGGGCTACACCGGACCGACGCCAACGGCGTACAAATTTTCCAAGGGTTGACAAGAGGAGTTAGATTTGACATAGAATTGTCTTGTCAGAGCCAACAAGAGGACAAATAAGTGGGTTGACCAACACCGAAGAGACAATATCAAGTTGGGGACTTAGTCATGGTCCAGCTTCACTTTATCGTGCGGTATACCGGACTATACAAGGCATTGATAAGGCGGTACGACGGACCTTTCAGAGCTTTTAAGAGAATTAGCCGCACCGCCAATCTCGAATTGCTGCCTAAATTCAAGTTACACCCCATCTTCCATGTGAACATGCTTAAGTCTTACCACCAAGACATGGAAGACCCATCTCGGGAAGATGCTCAAAGGGTGCCAATGGGAGTTGGACTTCTTTCGACAAGGACATGGAAGACCCATCTTGCGAGAAGTATCGACGCCCGAGGCTCTAATATTTAGTACGATGGAAGGGACTTCCCATGTCCTTGTCTCAATTCAAGAACAAAATTGAAGCGTACGAATCCAACTGAGTGGGGGATGATGACACGGGTCGCGCTTCTCAATCGTTCCGGAAGCTTCCGAAACGCTCCGGATGCTCGTAGAAGACTCCTGACCTGTCCGGGAGGCACTAGAATCGTATGAAGTTAGCTAGAACCCGACGGAATTCTCTAGAGCCATGTAGACTCATCTAGGCTTGGCTAGGCCTTGCATTTTATCCTAGAGAAGTATAGAGACTAGTAAATAAATCTAGCAAAGAAGACTTCGGATTGTCCAAACTTGTCTAAATCAGGATCCTTCCATGGAAGGGTGGCCTTGTCCAAGACTTGTCTAAATCCAGCTTTCTGGGAAGGCATTTTGCTTATAAACAATTTATAACTAGTGTATTACCCGCACTTTGTGCGGGTTAAGTTTTAATAAATACTTATACTTAATTATTAGAAATGTATATGTATATTTTTGTAAAATAAAAATCCGGAGAATGAAATTATAATCATTATTATGACTTTTAATTCTCTTTTAAGTATTTATCTCTTCAAATTAATCATATTTTTAAATTGATTTGTTAAGATATGCTCGTTGGTAAAAAAAAAATCCGTAAAAGTTTAAAAAACTATTTATTTAAATATTTTTAAAAAATTTAGAAATCAGTTTTCAATTTATATTAACATTTAGAAATCACTTTTTATAATAATTTTTTTAGGCTTCGAGAATTATGGCGTTGACACGTTGCCATAGAGGCTTTTGCTTTAATAGATATAATATAAGATACAAAACAGGAATTATGATCTGTTTATAATAGAGAGTCTACTGTCACCTTTGCGTGTTTCTTGTGTACATGCTGGCGACTGACCTTTTGCCCTGTATTTATCACAGCTTATTTCTTCAACCGATCGTCACAGGCCATCGACAGATCATCCCATCAAGTTTATCTCCAGAAGGCAGCCAAAAGTCCCCAAGTTCAAGATAAAACCCGGTATTAAATCGCTTCAAATCTGAAAAAGAGGAGCTCGTAATTCAATCCTTCTTTCAATTGCTTGAAATTCAGGATTCAATATCATTCAATGCTTAACCAGTTAGTTTCATCTCTTATGCTTAGGTCCTGAAGTAGGCGGCGGAGATGGTGCAGCGAAAAAGATCTCGTCGTTCCTCTTTCATCCCTTTCTACCATTTGCAGTATCTATTCAACAAACTTTCTTCATACAACCATCAGTGGTAAACATTCACTTCAGGAGATGATTCATCTTATTCATGTTTCTATCCGACTTTTTAAAATCAGGGTATCATACCTTCTTTCGGATAATTGGTTTAAAGAAGGCGTAAATTTTGTCAAACTCTAAGCTTATTTTCAAAGTTGTATGGAGGGAAGTTTCTCTTAGGTACATTTGACTATTTGAGGCCTCGGTTAGTTTATCAATCTTGATCTGGATTAACATGTAGGGAGGGCTTTGTGTTTGGGCTAGGAAGCATATATGGTTACTCTCATAGCTTTCTTATGTGTTCGAAATCGAATCCTGTGTTTATTGTATTACATGATGGTTACAACTTACAAAGGTATAGGCTTGTAGCTTATATGAATGTTAGAATAAATGGTTTTGACATTTCTAGTAATTTGACGATAAATTATAGATTGTCTTGTTCGTATTTAGTAGGGATAAACACAAATCTCGGTCCGATCTTATCCCAAATCCGGTGAAATTTTTTCCAAAAAATTACGATCTTGTTCCAACAAAAAATATCGGACGGGATAGTCTTAACTTCTTCATCTCGTTTGGACCATCCTGCATATAATTAAGGTTGTATTTTAAATTTTAAGTAGTTATAATCATGAATCAATAGTCTCAATCTTTAATTTCTTACTTAGAAATCAATCTTCAACTCTCGTCTTGTAATATTGCTCTTCTCAAAATAAGAGCTACAACTGTAACTTGCTTATTAGATTTGCTTATTTTTCTTCACATTTATAGTCTTGCTTATTAGATTTGCACCAGAATTGACTGCAAGTCGCGGTTTTATGCTTCTTCGTTGTGCTCCTAACTCTATTATCACGGCGACTTATCGTGTTCACTACTATTATTTTTTCGATTTCTCAAACAAAGTTGTAGTGGTTTTTATAGTTTTCGACTTTTCATTTCATAGATTCTTCACAATCATACTAGCCGGATTGGTCCCGTCCCAATTTCAACTGGAATAGGACCCATCATAATTCAATCTAACAATAAGAAAAAGGTTCATTCCAATCCAATCTCATGTATAAGAATTCAATCTCATGTATAATAGCCGGGTGGGAGGTGGAATGATCTAAATTCCATGTATAAGAATTCAATCTCATGTATAATAGCCGGGTGGGAGGTGGAATGATCTAAATTCCGTCTTGTGTTGAACCCTAAAAAATCTAAAAAATTGGATATCGAATTTTTCAAATTTCTTATATATTCAATAAGTTGAATACTAGTTATGTAGAAATCATTAATTAAAAGAAAATGACAAAAAAATATATCCGAGTTATCACTTGTGAGTAAAAATAATGATTAAAACTTTAAAAATTACTAGCATATATAAATTATCTGGGTTTGCACTGAATCTTTCATAAATTTTTACACCTGAATGTTTTCCACGGATTTTATTTTCAGTAAAAAGTTCAGACTTTTAAGTATAAAGTTTTTATGAAAAACATTGTGTATGAAATTGGAAACTGGATTTAATTATTGATATTATTCATAATTTTTTTTTGATTTTTTTTCGAAAGAACGGTAATTTATTGATGATGTGACAAGCAATTTGTTGATTTTATTGATGACAACAATTTATCAAAAGTTTGTATAAAAGTAGAATTATCACGTACTCCCTCTTCTATCATTCTATGTATAACAATTTATATTTCTTGAAGATATTTCATCAGCAAGTTATCCACGGAAAGTAAATGACTTCTTTCATGCAGGCGCTCTTTGAGCCTAGGGGTGTGAAAAACAATCAAGATAAATCGGTTCATCTAAGCTAACAATAAATTTAAACTTTAAAGACATGTAACAATTGATAAACATGGATGGCTTTTACATAATTTGCAAGCTGAAAACTTCACTTCAGTTTTCTTCCATTTCCATTTAGCAAATTCAACTTTCTAAGCATTTCTCTAACCCTAGCAAAAGCAAGACAAAAATACAAACTAAAAAGAACGTGTCAAAACAGGCTCACAAGGATTACCTGACACCAGTAAAATCACAATCCAAACAAGCGTGTTATTCTGCTTCAACATCTTCTGGGTTTTCTACTTCTACTTTGATATCAGGCAATGTTCCTGTATCCGTTCGATATTCTTTCTCCTCTTGGGTAAGGGCAGAAGCGAAATCGTCATCATGGTCATGTAGTTCAGCACTCGCCTCGTCAATTGCAGTATCAATATTGTCTTGTAGTTCAGCACCCGCCTCGTCATTTGCAGTATCAACATGCTCTTGTATGTCAGAACCCACATTGTCATTAGTGTCGGATTCAGCTTCTCCATTTGTTACATTGTTCTCTGGCTTGCTTCCCAGATTGTCGACAGTAATATTCTCAGCTACAGCCAACTTAACCTCATTATAAGAACCCAGGGATTCTACAGAGGTAGTATTTGCAAGCTCGGTAGAATTCGTAACAGTTTTGAGATCCAACTTGTCTTTATCAGAGGCTAAGTCCGTAGTGTCTCCTGACGTTGAGTTGAACGCCTCAGTACGACCGTCTCCCAACATTGTATTCTGTACTTGTGTTATGTTAGTTGATTGCTCAGACTCGATTTGAGTCAGATTATTGCTAACTTGAGCTTGATCAAGGGACTGCATCTGGTTATCTTTGTGTTCTACGCCTCCCGAAACCATAGAATCTGAAGAGTTTGTGACTTCAGTGGGCTGATTTGAATTTTGTTCAAGGAAGGACTGATTGGAGCTTTGGCTTACGTTTTCCTTTCCATCAATAATTAATTCAGAACTCCCATTTGTGTGCTTAAGAGTTGCATTCTCAGAATCAGGGATGATAGTTCTTGTATCATGAGCAACTTCACTAGAAGCGTCATCGCCCTTGTAGTTTTCCTCTCTAGCCTCATGTGTGTTTTCAGCTACAACTTCTTGATCTCGATTCTCCAACACAGTCTCACTATCTTCATTATTTTCTTTCTCGACATTCTCATTATCTTCAATTTTCTCATCACTCTCCTCCTCCCCTCTATCCTTGTCTTCGTCTACAAATTCCTCATGGCTTTCCTCGTCGGTTTTCTCTTCTCCACTTCTGTCAATCTCATCATCTTCGCCTCCTTTTCCAATATCTTCCTCCTCTTCTTCTCTATCTCCGGTCCTGATTTCTTCTCTCTCTTGATCATCATCTTCATGTCTGGTTTCTCCTTGATCAGTTTCATTTTCATCATCATCCTCTCCATTTGATTTATCCTCTCTACCAGTCTCAGTCACCCTCGAGATGTCCTTCCTACCTAATCTGATAATTTCATTACCGCTCTCTGTTTCTGTTGTTAATTTTGCATCATTCTCATCAAATTCTTTTTTCTTCTCATGAGAATGCTTGACTTGGTACATTAACCAAAAGCAAACAGCAACCAACAGACAAACCTGCAGAATATGCTTCACCTTGATGCCCTTGGATCTATTACTCCGACTAGGCGACCTGCTGTACATGGTGAGTTTCCGATGTATCCAAAGACAACTTCTGCAAACAAAGATGCAGAAAACTAAATACATTCAACAAAACGTAGCAACTATAAGCACACAATTCACTAATCCATTCAAAGAACATGTTAATTATAAGCCAAACATATTAATTTCCGTTCACTATAAAGTGGTAACTCGTAAATGGGTTTTATTGCGAGCAATGACTAAGCACTTATTCATCCAAGGAGCAACCAAAGATGTGAAATACAAAGGAAGGTTAGTTTTAACAGACCAAGCTTACACTTGGGTTAGGGGGAGCTTAAATTACACAAATAAACAAAACAATCTGATTTGGATCTAAAACATGAATATGTCATATTTCCTTCATGTCAAATGAATGTTAGATTTCAAGTCTGCAGATGAGCAAAAGAACCCTACAGAAACCAAATGCAAATCCGCAAGAACTATACAATCACCATAATCTGCGACTGAATAATCAACTAGAAACTAACGGAACTACAAGTGCTGTGAAATCAAAAGAAGAGAATATAGCACAAGGCAGAAACAGAAACCCTAACGCAACAATAATACCATTCAAATTACAATCAATCATGCTATGTGAAGCAAAAATCGTGATATTCACAACAAAAATAGTAACCAAACCTCATATTTAGGGCACTAGTGCAGCGATTAGAAAAACGAGAAATTATTCCGATAATCATGAAGAAGATGAAGAAAAGTACCTGAAGAAGTAAGAAACAGTCGAAATCTGCAACAAATTGAAGATGATGACGAAGAAATCAACGAAGAGGGGTGGAATTTGACGGCGAAAAGATTGTAGTGAGAGCCAGCAGGTAGACTGGTAAAGAGTGTGAGGGATATTATTGAATGCGCTTACAGACGAAGGTAGTAGTGGTTGTGAGCGACTTCTTGATTTTCTTTCCTATCATTATTATTATTAAATTTTGTAAATTAAAAACTGTAGACGACAAATTTAGAATTCACCGACTCTATTTTCTAGATTCCATTTGGTGGATTTATCGAAAGATATTGTTCGAAAATGTGTAATTTTGGATTGGAAAATAAATATTGCATTTGGTATATTTAAGGGATTATTTAGAATTTAATAATTCATAGTCATAGTAGTCCCTTTATTTCTCCAATACGTTGTATAATAAATAAATTATTTAAAAAATTGGGTCGGTCTAAAAATGTAACATAAATGGTAGGCCCATATTACATAAATAAGTTAATTATAGAATTGGGTCGGTCTAAAAAGTAACATAGGCGGTCAGCTCATATTATATCTTGATCCATCTTGTTTGCCTACACCGTTCCCTTTTGAAAGTGGATAGTGACCAAGGTCACCGACATTTAGAATGTTTCTCCTTTATATATATCTGATAGAATATCTCCTAATGGGATAACCACAATTTTTATTATTTTCCCAAGTTTATGCTAGCATGCGACCAATTTCGGGTCTTCATTTCTCATTCAAATGGAACTTAAATTTAACGTATAAATATACCACGAGTAATAACTTGCGAAAACGAAGTCAAAGCTCCCAATATCCGGAGTTGACAATGGGCGGAGTCCACCGAAAATATGTTCAGAAAGTGTCCGGCGCACCACGTATTAAAACATGTTAAAGTTCATAAATTTAGTTTCAACAACACTCGGGTGGTGGAAGCATCCTGGTTTTACCAAACGAAGAATGCAAAGAAGATGAGCCTCCGGTGGCCGAATAGAGAATGGAGCTCCGGTGGTCGAAGAATGCGAAGAAGATGAGCCCTGCAGATTTGGTTCCCGATTTTAGTCGAAGTCTCCTAGTTTTCCCGTAAACGTGACAAAGATGGAGGAGAGGCGACAAAGACGGCGGAGAGTCAAACAGAGGCAAGTAAGTTGCGTTTAGGGGTGATACATGAGACAAGCTTCTCGGGATCGGCTCGCGTTCGGCTCGTCAAAAGCTCGTCTCGGGCTCGTCTCGTTTATAAACGAGCCGAGCTTGAGCATGTCAAAGCTCGGCTCGTTCGGGTAAAGCTCGGCTCGTTCGGCTAAAATAACACTATATGAGCATTATTTTAGGCGAGCTACTCGGGCTCGGCTCGGGCTCGGCTCGTCAAAAACTCGGCTCGGGTTCGTCTCGTTTGTAAACGAGCCAAGCTTGAGCATGCTAAGGCTCGGCTCGTTCGGCTCGTATAACACCCCTAGTTGCGTTTTCAACAAAGGCATCCTCCTCCTGCGGATCTAGTTTTCGAATGAAGAACATGGAAGGTACATTGTGGGGGCCAGATTCGAAGCTCTTATATAACAAAAAAAACCACACTAATGGGAAGCATAGTTAGATGTTTTTTCGCAGTACCTGCACGCTAATGGGGAGCGTACTCGACTTAATGTCGACTCCAACTACGCTCCCATACACGTAGTTAGAAACCCTACATGAACATCTTAACTACGAAGTGTGTAGTTTTGGTGTTCATTAAAGATTCTCATCGGTCTGCCTATAAACCCCGGTATTTTTCATTGCGGATTCAAATGAAGTAATGCTCTGTCATTTGTCAAACTGCCAACCAAAGCACAAAACACGAACAAAGCTAGTAATCCAACATACACTGGCCTAGGCACAGATTTGACAGCTCGAATATTTTGCCCTAACTACGTAAACAAATTACATACCTAC
The DNA here is from genome assembly GCA_033239125.1 of Fagopyrum homotropicum. Lineage (NCBI taxonomy): Eukaryota > Viridiplantae > Streptophyta > Magnoliopsida > Caryophyllales > Polygonaceae > Fagopyrum > Fagopyrum homotropicum. The sequence continues at coordinate 4,765,564 of BSWB01000003.1, forward strand.
ATTACCACTTAACTACAACAAGAATGCAATCATTTATATACATCACAACTTCCTTTCATGGCCGAAACGACGTATATTATATGGCAAGAATTACCATTTTGACATTTTCTGATACCAGCAAATTGCAAAACATGCAAGATTTTACAAGACATTAGGCCCCAAAAGGGATCATTAGAAGGTTAAGATATTAACATAGTAGAAAAGCACACCGTTGTTTCCGGAAATGGTTGAATCCTCCCTCTACTAGTCGAGAAGAAGCTCCCTTGGTCTTGTGTCAGCAGTTTTCGGATTTTCGACAGAAGGGTCAAAGTAAGATTAGTTCTACATGTGTGTTTGTTGTCAGGCTATGTGTAAACGGTTTAGTTGCAAATCGTGTGTTCTCAAGCTACAGTCTTTAACCTGCATTACAAGGGAGGAGTGTGGTGTTACGGAAATTTGAGAGTAGGAATCGTGATGTATGTTTGATGAGTTTTGTCAACTTACCTCAAGGGCAGCCAATGCGGATAAAACGTCTTTGCATTGCCCTAGCAAAGCCCTTTCCTTTGCAGCCACATTTACAAGTTCGGAAAACAATGTGTTTACTTCCTCCACCTATGAAATTAACATATTGAAGGTGGGTAAGCGTTTTGAAGGTGATAAGAATAGACTACAAACAGGCTTATGGCCTATAATGTGCATTATAATGTATTATATCCATGACATGCAAATCAGTTCAAAACTCATAATTACAACTCTCAAAAGATTAAAAAAAAACACAAAAAAACGTCTTCAAGAACATTAGTCCATTAGCCCCTGAGGTTTCAATGGTACATACACCACACAATTGCTTATTGTCCTACCATAATTTTTCTAAAGGTTACAAATCAGAATGTGCAGAATTGCTCTAAACTAGAGCTAAGATCGTGATTTTTAATCAATGAAGAATTGTACATTTGTATCCCTTATCAGTAAGAACCAGAAACCATCTCCTATAAATCTATAATGTCAAAGTTACATAGAAGCAAATATTACTATCACATCAACTACATTACTTTTGCCATCTCACCAGAAAAAATCTTTCATGCTCGGAATAATGGAAATAAGTTACAGCCAAAGTTTGAAGCTTTGATAAGAACATATGTAAGAATTGAGATCCAGTAAGCGCATAGCAGGCAAGGTTAGCTTCACAGTTTATCTTCCTTTGGATCTAAAAACTAAAACAAACCTAAGACGGTCAATTTCAATCTGTTTTTCATGGCAGTCATCAATGAACTGCACGGCTGTTTGTTTTTTGTAAACTGAAGCACAGGGCTCCCAAAATCCATAATAGCCAAAAAGAAAGCTAAAACTTGACAATTCTGCCTGCACCAAATCTATGCACATAAGCAACAATGTATACCCCATATTCATCCTGCCCCCAAGGGTCATCTTAGTGATGCAAGCTAGAATTGTGATTAGGAAGACAAAGATGTTATTATTGAGAAAATAAGGAACCCATCAAAATGGGTTACAATATTTCAGAACAGATTATTCTATGGGAAGTGTAAAACTATACAGCTCGTGATTCAAAGAGCATAAGAAAATAATGAGTTACCTGTGTCAATAGAGAGCATATAGAAGATGCCATTGCCTGCATAACATCAACAGCTGAGCTAACAGCTTCCTTCACACTTTGGACGTCAACCTATTGGAAGAATAATGTAAACTTTTAGAACATACATCAAGGCATGTGCACAAGAGGGAATAAAGCTTGAAATGAATTACACACAATTGCTGCTCCAACTACAGGAAGGCGAAGAGTGCTAGCTTTTAGAGCCTCAATTGCTCCTTGCAAAGCACTAGAATGATCCGTGTCCATAAGGGACCACTCAGCTAAATAGTTGACCTACAATACACCAAAACAGTTCTTTTTTTAGAAGGCATCCAGAAAATTAGTGATCAATTCATCCAAAAACTCATTAAAAGAAGAACAAATATGCAACAAGAAGAAAACCTCAAAGGAAAAACTCTCAACAGAACAACAGTTAATAGAACGGGATACCGAAAATCCTTTTATACAGAAACAAAGTGATTATCTTTCAGTACAACTCGATAAGACACACCGTCAACCAAAAACATAATAGTATACCTGTATGTATACTGACTTATTACTTAACTTTCTACAGGTATTTTGATTTTAATCAATCAAACAAGAACGTATTAAGCAAGGGAATAAACAGAACAGGTATTTAGATTTTAATCAATTAAACAAGCCGGCATTAATTAAGCAAGGTCAGACACTATGAACAAATGCCATATAAGAAAGCGTAAAGTAACGAAAGCAGGATGCGTGACATCATATAAAACTGGAAAGTTAAACCATACCTGTCCTTTCAGAATGGAATTTAGCTTCAATTTTTGTTTCATTAACTGCAAATGCGCTCTTTTATGTCTGACAGAGTCTCGTAAACCTGTTATTGTTATCCATGCATTCCACAGATTCTTCTGTTATGACGAAAATAATGTGATTAGACAGAGTGTGCTTTAGGTGTTACTTGAAAAACAATATTCAATCTAATGATGCTGAATTTAATAAAGGAACTGTAAATGGCACAAGCAAATGATTTTATCTTAAGAACTTCGTGAAAAGGCATCAACCAACAAGATAAAACGAGGCAAAGCACCAAAGAGACCAATCAACAAAACCCATAAGATAAAATCCATGGTTATTTAGGCTAAATTATGTAAACGAAAAAAAAATCTACACAGGCTACTAAAATTATAATTTAGATTTGGTGGGATCAGACGGGAGTTCAATGACCCACCTCCCCTAAGGCATACACGAACACAAGGATAAGTGAGCAACTATTATAAAGGACCAAGTGCATTATAGGTCAGCAGCTTGTTCACTGCTGTGAACAATTCTCTAGTCTAGACAATTATGCCTCGGAACACATGAGAGACAATTAAAATGTGACTGGTAAGTTGAAGTAATACAATTTCATACCTCAACACTTAGTTTCTGATCCAACAATGCAACATCTGTTCTGGCATTTACAAACCGCCATTGCAGGTGCCGGTTATAGAGAAGCCTTAGCTGGTGTGCATCAATGATGCGGTTCTCACCTACCTTTCCTCTCCGAACATCAACAATATAACTAAGTACAGAAGGTGTGTCACAGAAACTGCTATTCAAGGAGCCAGTAATTGAGCTTCTTATCCGGGAAGGACTAGTTCCTCTTCCTGGTGATGGTGTCATCAGCTTACTTGGGGAAGCGGACCTTATGGCACCTCTAATAGGTGATGACATAGTTCGGGGAGACATTACTGAACCATCAGTGAACTTTCTTGATTGCGTAAGCTTAGAGGCAGCCATCTTTGGCGAAGGGCTGATGGATGATACTGAACCTGAATCCTGTAATCGCCTCAACCGCATATTTGTCTCCTGCCAAAACCTAGCTGAGGCAATAATTCCACGGGGCCCACTACGGCGGCCATTGCTATTCTCATGAGGACCAGAAGTGCTACCAGAGGACACACTATCTGTATCAGAAGCCGTGACATCAGATGGTACAGATGAACCATTGACTGAAGTGGCATCAACCGAGCTGCTAACAGAATCAAGATTCAAAATACCATCAAAAGATGACCTTCCACTATTATCGATCAATGACTCGTGAAGCGCTCTCATAGCCACATTGGATCCAAGAATCTCCTTCCTCTCGCTATTGGAGCAGTCCAAACTCCTAGAAGTGGCATTAATCTGTCTATTTCTAGAAGGCCACAGCTGGTCAACCTGTTTTGAACCCTCAGCGTGTTGATCTCCACTCCCTCCATCAATCTTCCCCCTCAATGGGGTAGACCTCCTCCTCTCAGGAGTCACCTTCCTACCACCGTTACTCGAGGGTGAACTCACAACCTTGGTCTTACTAACCGGAAGTGAAAAGGCTCCCCCCTGAAAGGAAACCGATAAACTCCTCGTCGAGGTGACAAGAAGCTTATTGGCAGCTGAAACCTCACTAGCATTGACCGATGAAGCAGGTCTTGGGGTAGAAGACCGTCTCCGGTCAGCAGATTGGGACCTCTTAGGGTTCGAACTGTTGGTGTTTGGCCTTGAAATTATAGGGGAAGGAAACCTTCTAGAAATTGACGATGAAGAAACAGTAGTGCTAGTAGGAGTAGTAGCAGGTGTGTAAATAGAATTCCTAGTGCTAGTCGTTGAAGATGAAGATGAGCTAGAGCAAGAAGGTGACATATACCTTGATGGAATTTCTCTACCTCGGGGCCTAGATCTTCTGTTAACACTAGCACCAGAAGCTTTGATCCCATTCTCTCTCTCGGAAGGCAACAATGGCGGCCTCGAGATCCCCGTAGAGTTTTCAGCCTTAGATTCCAGCGTCACACTGGAGATTGCCGCCACCATTATCAACCCTAAAAAAGCAAGATCTCTCGCATATTCACATCACTTATTCAAATAACACAAATTCAACTCCGCTCAGCTCAGACTGAAACCTGGAAAGCCACCTAGATCGAATCCGCCATGGATTCAACATTCAATAACCACACTATCTCGAGCTCACTGATCTGCGAAATACAAGCACAGATTTGTGTTCTCGGTGACCAAAAAGCTCACTGGAAGTGGAGTTGGTGGATTGAGAGAGGATTTGGGGGCGCTCTAGCTTCTAGTAAGTCTCGCTCTCTGGGAATGCGTGAATGTGAGAGAGTGATGAATCTTTGGGGAAACGCTACGTTAATGGCAATGCTTTGTTATGAAAACTCAGTGGAAATGACAAAGCAACAGAGATTTTTTATGAAGGAGATGAGCGTTTTGCTAAGCAAAGTATTCGTTAACAAACGATTAATAAATGTATTACAAACGTGTACACAATTGCAATTATACTGTGAATCGACTGCTCTCCCTCCCCCAATATCTGCTAAGCAAGTTTAGTTTGAAAAAGATTTTGCTAAATTTTTATTTATTTAGTATTATTTTCTATATGTAAATATTCAATATATTAATAAATACTCAGGTGTCAACTTAATATAAATTTCATTTATAAGTCAATTTGAGAATTAATCAACCAAATTTTTAATCAAAAAATTGGCTGAAAAACAAAGCTGCTACTTTGATTTAAAATCTAAGAATTATGTTTATTTAATTAAAATTATGTTACTAGTTTTTTGACATTAAATTCCAAATAACATAATTGAGTATTAGGTTTTTATATTATATTTCAGGTATTATAAATCAAATATTATATTTCACATATTATAGTTAAAGTATAATATAAATTTGAAAAAGAAGAAAAAATATATGAGATTCATTAGTTCATTATTTTGGTCAATAAATAGATATATTGTGCTTATATAATAATAAACCTACTTGCAATTTTAATTTATTTGATCAATTCTCTTTATATCAATTTTCTTCTTATTAAAATAATTTGTTTTCATCATTTTCACGTACCTCATCTTTAAAAACAACCAAATTAATTCAGAGTATTTAACAAGATCAAATATAATGCTTTTTTTTTTTTTATTGAAGATAAGTATTAGGCCCGTCTCGTATATAATAAAGTTAACAAGTTAAAATAATAAATATAAAATAAAATACTTATGAAAGCGAAAGGTGACTTTAGTTGCTAGTGGACCTATCACCTATCGACATGTAATGTTTTTTTTTATTTTTCTTAATATTTTGTACTTTTATTTGGATGTGTAATATGTTATTATGGATATTTGGAGCTCTAATTTTAAAGTGAAATATGTTATTATGGATATTTAAATTCTTTAATATTTTTACATACACGATATATAAGGATATTTTCATGGATAAAACGTAAAATTCAAACACATTAAACCAATTAGGGCCCGTTTGGAAGCTCTAGGAATCATTCCCGGTAACGGAATGATTCCGAATCAATCAAAAAATACGTTTGGTTAAAGGTCTTTTATCACATGAAAGTAATCTCATCATTTCCATTTCCATTCCTAACCCTTATCTAATTCCATTCCGTTTCCATTCCACCGCTCCAACCAAACGGGCACTTAATGGACAAGCGGAATTGGGTCCGTCCCAGTTCCAATCGGGATAGAACCTCAATCTCACCCATGGTGAAATAGTGTATAGAAAAATGATAATAAATAGTGTATAGAAAAATGATAATATGAACCTATGTTTGAGACTTTAAGGTAAGTTTCAAATATATACAAAGGTTGGACTACTTTGGTTAATGTATTATAACTTTATCTATTTTATATTTGATACGTATAATTTTCTTCTTCATTTTTTTTTATAAAAAGTACCCGCCATGTCCGAAGCCCGACTCGGCTCAAGTCCAATCCGGAAAATGGGTAAAGAAAATTTCAAATGTCCGGCATGGGTCCGGATTTGCTCTGATCTACTTCCAATGAAGATGAAAAGGGTTTCAATTTACCTTCATTATAACTCATTGAAGATTAAGATTTATCGGCGCAAATCCGGACCAATACTCTGGTCTAGTGGGTTGTAGTGTTAGACTCCTTAAGTGCTTAGTCTGGATATTCGAGTTCGAATCTAAAATAAGTTATTAGCTGAAACAACTATAAATACTTATTCTCCTTACTCAATACAATTCATGTCATTTTCCAGAGTAGCAAACATTTGTGACGGACTTATTAGAGGATAAAGAACTAATAGACACCAAATTAAAATTTTGACGGTGGATTAGAGTTACCTTCTTCTAAATGATCCCTAACATTAGCCTTCAATTCTATGGGACAGAATCAAGATCTTAAATGACAATCATAAAGTAGCTACATGCTAACAATATAAGTTACAACTTACAAGCATTAAAAATTTATTTATAAATGTATCTGGACAGAGATATTCATTTAAATTAGGGATGAGCAGATTGCGGTTCGGTTTACCGAACCGTAAATTGCTGTCCAAACCGCAACCGAACCGCACTTAATTGGTTCGGTTTGCGGTCCGCAAGTTTTTGTTTTGCGGTTTGCGGTTCAAACCGCAAAACCGCAAAAAAAACCGCAAAACAGACCGCAAACCGCAAAAAAACACCGCAAAAAAACCGCAAAAAAAATCGCAAACAGCAAAAAAAAAAGCAAAACCGCAACCAAACCGCAAAAAAAACCGTAAAAAAAACCGCACAACCGCAAGCAAACCGCAAATTGCGGTTCAAACCGCAACCGTGCGGTCCATGTTTCTCAGGTTTGCGGTTCGGTTGCGGTTCGGTTTGCGATTTTGGACCGATGCTCTGCCCTAATTTGAATAGCTGCCAAAGCATTAAAAATGGATGTAGTGAAGAGAGAAAAAGAGGACTGTTAAAGAGGTGGTATATCACAAATAAGTACACCTATATCAACTCCAAATTAGGAATGTTAATTGTTCTGGACCTGGACTGGACATGGACCGAAACAATGTAGATCGGAAATGAACCGAATTATTCGGTCCAGATCCGGTTCAAAATCGGTCTAGGTCCGGTCCAAGACCGGATGAACCGAAAAACTTGTGATATTTACAAAATCATATGTCCGGACCTGAAACGGACCGAAACAATATCTATACGTTATATGTATTGTTTTGTTTTTTTTTGAAAAAAAAAAAAAGTTCAGACCGATTGTGGACCGAATTAGCTGGACCGAAGACCGGACCTGTTGGTTTCGGCCCGATCCGGTTCAAAAACCAAGTTTTCCTGCGGGGTATTACAATTAAGTTATGCAATCAAAAGAAAAAAAAGCGAAAACCCACATTTTTTAACTATAGAAATTCAGCAACGTACATTAATCTGCAAGAAAAACTCAGCAAAGACATTAACAATAGAAATTTAGCGGAACTGAAAAGTTCCCAAGCTGACCAGTGGATATAAATCAAGAAAACACAGTGAACTTCAAAAGTTCAGCAAACCGAAAGAAAAAACTCAGCAAATGCACATGATGGCCTGAGTGGTTGTACGGCAGAAAAAATCAACAAGCACGCATGAACTACAACAATGTAAAAGTTCTCGAGTTGTCCACTAGATTACTTGCGTAAATTCAGAAAATGAAACAAAGAAAATCAGCAAATGCACAAGTGCATAATTTCAGAAAACGCATCAGAGCAAGAACAGCGTTCTTGGTGGTGATCAACCCCTATGATTCACATGATTAATTCACAATTTATAAACTTGTTCAATCAGCATGGCTAATGCATGGAATATGACAGAGAATCTGCTAACATTTTCAGGACTCTATTTTTAGTCTTTTTTACACAGTTGTAGAAAACCACCATATGCTTCAATGATTTGTCAGCAGAGGTATCACTTAATGCAAGATCACTGCTATTGATATTTAAGTACAAGATGGAAGAAGCCAAGAACGGAAGTACAGGATTTGCATGTGTTAACTAAATTGCATGTATATAGCAGGCTACCAGCTGCAAAACAAATAATGTTGAAGTGTTCAACAATGTGTTTGAAGATGCTGGGTCACATAGACAACAAAAACAAGACTACAGAGGTGGACAAGAGTGAATTCATGAATCCATGGTTGGAGGGATTCCATACAACAAATCCATGGTTGGGATAAGTTCAAGTTTCCTACTATACATATTCATCTATTGTTTATGCAATGAAGATCACAAAGATTGATAAGGAGATGGCAAAGACGGAGATGATGACTGATTTGTAATTTTGTACCCAAGAGGCAAAACCGAATATGAAATTTGTTGTTGATCCTATTCTGCAAGCATTAGAGGCATCCTTTACTGGACTGCACAGGTAGCTGCCTAAAGTGAATCATGTTTCTACTGAGGAGGCACACTACAAAAATTGAAAGGCTTATCATACATTTTAGCATATAAATTGCTGTTTTAGGTAACTGATTATATAATGCATTAGTGAAGGAATTTTGTAAAACAAGTGCATAACTGTAGTAAATACCTCCAAAGAAATCAAATATGAAGTGATTGCAAACCGACCTGTACTCGCAACTCCCTAGTGTAGCCAATACAACTCGATCGAAGAAGACGACTGCCACAGATCAGAAAAAGCGGTGAGCCCGAAGTTTTTCTTTCAGGCATTACATCAAATACCTTGCATGCACCCTAATTTGTAGAAACCAACCTTCGTCTAATAACCTCAGAATCAGTATACAAAAACTTTCCACACAATTCGGTTTTATCCGATCCAGCCGAGTATTGCATGTTCGTGATCAGCTCGTTTATAAACGAGTCAAGGTCGACCCGAACTTTTGACGAGTTGAACTCGAACAGATTTCGAGTAGCTTGTCTCAACTATCCTGTATCATCCCTATGCGAAACTGCTGGAAATGGCGAACAAAGGAGAAATCACCAGAGCGAAGATGTGAGCACTGAGCAACCCGCGAAGGTTCGGCGGCTTACATCACCCTCTCTAGTTTGTTTCATTTTGGGATTTTTTTGCTTCCATTCAACTAGGCTCGGTTCCTACATTCAACTAGGCTCGGTTTAGGCTTGGCTAAACCGGCAGTTTAGGCTTGGCTAAACCGCCGGTTTAACCTAACCTAAACCGCCCAACACTTGTTGGATGCCCTGGGTGGAGGTCTGTGGCTATTGCTGATGAGCTGAGTGAGTCGATTTCTGGGGTTGTCAACCTTTTCCTTCAAGGTTGTTGTCCGGCCTCCTCCCTTAGTGAGTACATTGCTAGTGCTCCTCTCACGCCTCTCCTTAAGCCGGGATGAGGTATCCGCCCTATCGCTGTTGGCTCTATTTGGAGACGTCTTGTTTCTAAAGTTGTTGTTGCTGCTATCATTAAGCCCCTTGGACCTTATATTGAGGATGCTCAGTTTGGGGTTGGGGTTTCAGGTGGAGGGGAAGCGGTATTGCACGTGGTCAATCGGTTAGTGGAATCTCAAGGAAAGGTTGATAGTCTTTCCATGCTTCTGGTCGATTTCAAGAATGCTTTTAATCTCGTGGATCGCACTTCCATGATTTCTCAGGTCCGGCAGGTTTGCCCCGCTATTTCTTCTTGGGTTGAGTTCTGCTATGCACGTCCTGCCCGTCTATATTATGGAGAGCATGTCATTTATTCTTGTCGGGGGGTTCAGCAGGGGGACTCTCTTGGCCCGCTGCTTTTCTCGTTGGTCCTCCATCCCCTTATCCGGAAAATATCGGATTGTTGTCGGTTGAAGATTAATGATTGGTAGATGATGGGACGTTGATTGGTGATACACTAATGGTTAGTAAGGCGCTTGACATTATCAGGACGGATGACCCAACTTTAGGTCTTCACCTTAATATTGGCAAAACGGAGATCTTTTGGCCGTAGGTTGATCCGCGTAGTTTTGAGTCTGGTGTTTTTCCTGAGCATATATCCAAACCACTTGATGGGGTCAAGTTGTTGGGTGGTGCCGTTAGCCTTGACCCGGCCTTTTGTTCTCGGGTCGCTATGTTGAGGGTTGTGAAAACCAAGTCTTTGATGGAGGCCATTATGAGATTGGGGGACCCCCAGTGTGAGCTTCTACTTCTTAGGGCCTATTCCGGTGTGTCCCGTCTCTACTTCGCGATGCGAACTGCTCCCCCTTCTCATTTTTCCGAGGCTATAGGGGTCTTTGATCACGCCCTGCGTTGTTCTGTTGAGCAGATTGTTACTGCTGGAGGGGCTGGATTTGGCCCCCTTCCGTGGCGTCTCTCTACTTTGTCGATTAGCGACGGAGGGCTTGATATTCTTTCTTGTGCTGATACTTTGCATTTTGCCTTCTTGGCGTCAAGATCTCAGACTCAAGGCGTGCAGGATCAGATCTTGAGGCTTTCTGGTGTTTCTGGTGATGGGATTGCTTTTGAGACGGATGTTGCTTGTTGGGTTAACTTCTGTAAGGACTACGACTTGGGCATGAGTGTGATACGCCCAGCCCCCCATTTAATGAAGAAATTGGTTGGATGTTATTACAATATCGTGCATAAGTGTTTCCTGATGGACTTTGACCTTTCGATTAGGCAGAAAACCTTAGTTGAAAACTTGAGATTACCCCTTGCTCAACAATGGCTTAAAGCGGTCCCGGTTTCTGGTCTTGGTCAGGTTATGAACCCGGCCACCTTTTGGACCGTCGTAAAGTACCGTATGGTCGATCCTTTTGAAGGATCGACCAAACGCATCCGCCACCAAATTCATAGTTTGATTCATCTCAAACAATCAAGAAGGAGTAGTTGAAGTTTCTCCTCGATCTAGATCGCCCCTATTTGTATCATTGGTATCAGAGCTCGGGATCGAGGTCAAGTTCTTTACTTGTGTTCTTGATTGTTCTTCATCAAAATTTTTTTTTCTTCAGTGTTCTTTGAAGATCTTCAACCGTTCTTCAGTGTTCTTCGAAGATATTCAAGAGTTCTTTGAAGATCTTCATTGTTCATCATGTATTATGACGATGATGATCAGTTTGATATATATGGAGAATGGTTGCCTTCTCCTCATGAATTAAGGCTCAAAGCGGCCAAACAAACCTCCCGGAGATACCGACGGAGACAATATTTTGAGGATGAGGAGTGGTTGCCTCCTCCGGATCCACCAAGGCCGACTTTTTCCATGGATGAGCACCACCGATATCCACATGAACACCGACAACGTGTTGCCGTCTTAGCCAAAGAGAATATTGCTCTAAAGCATGAGATAGAAGCTTTGAAGGCACAAATGGTTTCTCTCATGACGGCCGCCCAACAAGAACAACCGTTGTGTGATGTTCCATTAGAAGAGGCAAAGGAAGAAATCATCATTCCCGAGGTATCCCCGATCATTCCAATTCATCTTGTCAATCCGTTATGTGGAGAATATTTTGAAGATCACAAAGATGAGATCATCATCAAGGGTGAAGAAGTCATCAATCATGACAATGACACATTTATATTGTTGGACTACAAATTCGAGCCGGTTGACCCGAGGTTTGATTTTGTTTTGTCTAATGATATATTTACCGGCTTACCCTTGCTTCTTTCCGGCATGCCTCCGACGTACAATGTCATAAGCTTAAAGGGCATGGAAGACAAACTCACCGGCGAGGCCATCCTCATGTACTACAAGTTTGAGCCTCCCGATTTCAACAAGCTTGGCGACCCCAACATCCTTGTGAAAGACTACAAGTCGAAGCCGCCCGACTCCGACATTATGCATCCAGTGCTGCATTTCAAGGGTCTTGTTCCCCAAGTGACTCCTTTCTTTTTTTGACGGTGAAACGAGGACGTTTCACATTTAAGAGGAGGAGAATGATACGCCCCCGGATGGTGATGCCATCCGTGTTCCGGCTAGAAGGACCCGCACATTTTGGAAGACATTTATTATTATTCGGCTATTAAATAATAAGTCTTTTGTATTCGGAACTTTAATTCCGGAACTTAATTCCGTGAATTAAATTCCGACCTTTCATATTTTAGGCTTTTCATATTCGGAACTTAATTCCGACTTTTAATACCGTCATTTATGTTGAACTCTTTGTATGGCCTTCATCCACTATATAAGGATGGCTTGGCTCATTTGTAAAAACATGTCTAAGTTGAAATCTAAGTATTGAGAAGGAAAACCCTCTTACTTAGTTTAGGCATCACCCCTTCCTCCATCATCTTAGAGTTCTTGCTTGAATCTAGTCTTTGATCCAAGCCTCCACATTCGAGGATCCTTTTGAAGGATCGACCAAACGCATCCGCCACCAAATTCATAGTTTGATTCATCTCAAACAATCAAGAAGGAGTAGTTGAAGTTTCTCCTCGATCTAGATCGCCCCTATTTGTATCATTGATACGCCCCCGGATGGTGATGCCATCCGTGTTCCGGCTAGAAGGACCCGCACATTTTGGAAGACATTTATTATTATTCGGCTATTAAATAATAAGTCTTTTGTATTCGGAACTTTAATTCCGGAACTTAATTCCGTGAATTAAATTCCGACCTTTCATATTTTAGGCTTTTCATATTCGGAACTTAATTCCGACTTTTAATACCGTCATTTATGTTGAACTCTTTGTATGGCCTTCATCCACTATATAAGGATGGCTTGGCTCATTTGTAAAAACATGTCTAAGTTGAAATCTAAGTATTGAGAAGGAAAACCCTCTTACTTAGTTTAGGCATCACCCCTTCCTCCATCATCTTAGAGTTCTTGCTTGAATCTAGTCTTTGATCCAAGCCTCCACATTCGAGGATCCTTTTGAAGGATCGACCAAACGCATCCGCCACCAAATTCATAGTTTGATTCATCTCAAACAATCAAGAAGGAGTAGTTGAAGTTTCTCCTCGATCTAGATCGCCCCTATTTGTATCATTGGTATCAGAGCTCGGGATCGAGGTCAAGTTCTTTACTTGTGTTCTTGATTGTTCTTCATCAAAATTTTTTTTTCTTCAGTGTTCTTTGAAGATCTTCAACCGTTCTTCAGTGTTCTTCGAAGATATTCAAGAGTTCTTTGAAGATCTTCATTGTTCATCATGTATTATGACGATGATGATCAGTTTGATATATATGGAGAATGGTTGCCTTCTCCTCATGAATTAAGGCTCAAAGCGGCCAAACAAACCTCCCGGAGATACCGACGGAGACAATATTTTGAGGATGAGGAGTGGTTGCCTCCTCCGGATCCACCAAGGCCGACTTTTTCCATGGATGAGCACCACCGATATCCACATGAACACCGACAACGTGTTGCCGTCTTAGCCAAAGAGAATATTGCTCTAAAGCATGAGATAGAAGCTTTGAAGGCACAAATGGTTTCTCTCATGACGGCCGCCCAACAAGAACAACCGTTGTGTGATGTTCCATTAGAAGAGGCAAAGGAAGAAATCATCATTCCCGAGGTATCCCCGATCATTCCAATTCATCTTGTCAATCCGTTATGTGGAGAATATTTTGAAGATCACAAAGATGAGATCATCATCAAGGGTGAAGAAGTCATCAATCATGACAATGACACATTTATATTGTTGGACTACAAATTCGAGCCGGTTGACCCGAGGTTTGATTTTGTTTTGTCTAATGATATATTTACCGGCTTACCCTTGCTTCTTTCCGGCATGCCTCCGACGTACAATGTCATAAGCTTAAAGGGCATGGAAGACAAACTCACCGGCGAGGCCATCCTCATGTACTACAAGTTTGAGCCTCCCGATTTCAACAAGCTTGGCGACCCCAACATCCTTGTGAAAGACTACAAGTCGAAGCCGCCCGACTCCGACATTATGCATCCAGTGCTGCATTTCAAGGGTCTTGTTCCCCAAGTGACTCCTTTCTTTTTTTGACGGTGAAACGAGGACGTTTCACATTTAAGAGGAGGAGAATGATACGCCCCCGGATGGTGATGCCATCCGTGTTCCGGCTAGAAGGACCCGCACATTTTGGAAGACATTTATTATTATTCGGCTATTAAATAATAAGTCTTTTGTATTCGGAACTTTAATTCCGGAACTTAATTCCGTGAATTAAATTCCGACCTTTCATATTTTAGGCTTTTCATATTCGGAACTTAATTCCGACTTTTAATACCGTCATTTATGTTGAACTCTTTGTATGGCCTTCATCCACTATATAAGGATGGCTTGGCTCATTTGTAAAAACATGTCTAAGTTGAAATCTAAGTATTGAGAAGGAAAACCCTCTTACTTAGTTTAGGCATCACCCCTTCCTCCATCATCTTAGAGTTCTTGCTTGAATCTAGTCTTTGATCCAAGCCTCCACATTCGAGGATCCTTTTGAAGGATCGACCAAACGCATCCGCCACCAAATTCATAGTTTGATTCATCTCAAACAATCAAGAAGGAGTAGTTGAAGTTTCTCCTCGATCTAGATCGCCCCTATTTGTATCAGTCAGGTTATGAACCCGGCCACCTTTTGGACCGTCGTAAAGTACCGTATAGGCATTGATAAGTTTGAGGAGGGCTCCAAGTGCCTTGCTTGTGAGAGGGGCATTTTGGACGCTTGGGGTGACCATGCTCTTGCTTGTGCTGCACATGTTGGTATTAAGCACCGGCATAACATGGTTCGTGATGTCCTTTTTGATGAGTGTCTTAAAATTGTGATCTCTGTTCGGAAAGAGGTCCATACTGATATGGTTGATGGTGGTGATGGGGAGTTACGCCCCGCCGACATCCTTTTCTATAATTGGTTTCAGGGCAAAGACGCTTGTGTGGATATTACTGGCACTTCCCCTTTCTTTTCACCTGGCCTTTCCAACTTCATTCCCGGTAAAGCTGTGAGAGTTGTTGCTAACAACAAGAGAAAGAAGTATGCGGAGGTTTGTAGCTCCATGGGGTATCACTTTCTTCCCTTTTCCTTTTCCACGTTTGGCGACTTGGGTGATGACGCGATGGAGCTTCTTAAAAGATTGGGCTCGGTTGCTAAAGAGTTGCCCGGATATACTAGGAGTACATGCTTTATTTTGACTAGGATTGCGTTTACTATTCAAAAGGGATGCGGAGCCCAACTTGTTAGTCGGCTCCCATCCAACGGCATATAATATGTTTTTCCTTCGATAAAATAAAATAATAATAATAATAATAATAATAATAATAATAATAATAATAATAATAATAATAATAATAATAATAATAATAATCAAACCGGCAGTTTAACCGCCTAAACGACCTAAACCGGTGACTGGGTTCAGCGGTTTAGTCCAAACCAGACTCATGTCCATATTCAATTGTGCAGGTATTTTATTGATTAGTTGACAATTTATATAATTTTTTAAAATAAAACGTTTTGCCTTATCTATATATAATATCTATAATTTATTTGCGTCTAATTCTTTAACAAACAATAAAAAATTCTGATATTTTAATAATTTTTTCCTTATTATCCATAAATAAATAACGAAAGCATGAACAAAAATAATACAAGAATTAAAAATTACTAGTTGGTAATTGATATACAACTATATCATATTAAACCAATTTTAATATAGATGAAGTTATGACCACATGAATTTTTTAAATCACACAAATCATCCCTATATTATTTTTTTTTTTTCAAAAACCACCCATATTTGTGTATACCTAATGAATTATGTAATAAAAGTTAGTTATCACTTTATTCTTTAATATTTTATGTCATTTATTTAAAATACAACTATAAGAATAATTGAGAAGTTTTAAAAATTTTAAAATAAAGTTTTAGATAAAAGACTCATATTATATGACATTCTCATCGTCACAACTAGATAGATTTTGATACATCCTTAAAATTTGAATAAATGAGGGAAATAGGACTCCTAAAATTTTACTTTTGCAAAGTGGGCTCCTAGTATAATTTAGGCCTGCAAAAAAAAATTAATAGCTCTATTTGTGGGCCTCCCAAAAAAAGATGGATGGATGAATGGGCTGTCAAAAAAAATGTAGGCCTGCAAAAAAATTAATAGCTGTATTTGTAGGATATTATTGAGATTATTTTGAATTGAAATGATGGGCTGTAAAAAATTTAAATGCCAACCTCTTTTTTTTAACCTAGCCGCATCCTTCTTCTTTCTTCTCTTGCTCAGCCGCCGGATCTTCACTTCCCTACCTTCTCAGTCTCTCATCCACTTTCCTTCTCAGATGAAAACCGGAACTTGCTCTCTTGGTCATCTCCTATTTCAGCCCGTCGAGGACCGGCACTGCATGCCTTCAATCTTCTTCCCCAGCCCGTCGAGGCTTCTGACAAGTCTTCTCCTTCTTCCTCTCTCGTTCTCTGCCTCTCTCCGCCTCTTCCCCTACCCTTCTCTGCACCACCGGACCAAAGAAAGCACAGTCGTCGCCTTCCATCGCTACCGATTGGCCGCTAGGGGTTTAGAGTGCCGCAGTCGGTGCCTTCGATGCACAAGAAGAAGTAGTCGACGAGTCTTCCCTCACTACAAGACGCTGCCAGGGGTCGCATTTTTGGGTATGCATTTTTGGGTATGCATTTTTGGGTATTGCTTATTGAGTGATTGATATGCATTTTTTGGGTATTGTTTATTGAGTATATGTGTGTGCAGTTTGGGTAAGTATTTTTGAATATATGTGTGTGCAGTTTTGAGTATTGATTATTGAGTGATTGATATGCATTTTTTTGGGTATGCATTTTTTGGTATTGTTTATTGAGTGATTGATATGCATTTTTTGGGTATTGATCATTGAGTATATGTGTGTGCAGTTTGGGTATGCATTTTTTGGGTATGCATTTTTTGGGTATGCATTTTTTGTATTGCTTATTGAGTATATGCGTGTGCAGTTTGAATATGCAGTTTTGGATATTGCTTACCCAAAAACAAACGTTGCTGCTTACCCAAAAATAGAACAGGGGATTGCTTCTAGATTTCGGTGAAGGGAAGAAGAAAGTACCTGAGTTTGGAAGAATTTGAGTTATGGAAGAAGAAAGGAACTGCATTTGAAGGGAAGAAGAAGGGACATGAGTTTATAAATAGGGAAGAAAAAGAGTTGCATTTATTTGGCACAAGTTCCTTGTAAAATGTCCATCAAATTGTCATCAATCAAATAAATGACTATCACTTTTTTGTACTTTTTTTGATTTCATCTAGTATATAGGAGCCCATTTTTTAAATGAATAATTGGGAGACCCTAAATCCAAACTCTACATTGTAAAAGGCCTACATTGCAAATTCAACCTTAAAATTTTGTCCAAATTTTCATTTAAAGTCATGGTAGTGTCCATTTTAAAAGTGAACAACTTGTGTGATAAGAAAATCCTAGAAGACAGATTTTTTAAGGTAATATTTTTCAAGGGGATCCCACAATGATTTAGTTGTGGTAAAACTTATAACCCGACGAGCCTCGTAAGTTAACCTAACCATTATCTCAACATGAGCTTGCTCATCCATTTCCCGTTTTCTTTCATTAGAAATCATGTTGAGGTATTCTCCAGTGATTGCTTTTACATTTTTCTTTAGTCAGAACAACCCTCATCTTCACCTACCACAGGGTGAAGTCACTGCACCTATCAAAGAGTTTCATCCTCACAGTTGCATCGTTATTACCAAAGGCACAAGTCAGCTAGAGTTTTTGAAACATAAGAACAAAAAGGCAAACAATAGCGGTGTTTCTAGGTAACCGGAGAACGCATCAGATTTAGGAAAACAAGACTCAAATCTACTTTCACACAGACAACAGAAGACTCAATCACATATATCAATAATAAGAAATCATCCAAGATAAAGAAATAAATACTTAGATACCACTCTGAAGAATTTAGTATGATGTACATGCGTTTAATGATAGTAAAAGAGATCGAGACAAGAATTGTTTATGCTGTTTGAACATCAACCCTACGTATACAGAACCTTAAGAGGAGAGATTCGGCTCTTATATTTACTAGGCATTCGAGACTATTACAACAGGTGTGGTTATAAAGTTTGCGCTTATTATTGCTGGCACACAATTTCCATTTGTTAGATGGTTAAGGATGGATAAAATTGTTCTGAATAGGTTGGATGAACCCTCTAGTTGATCATGGGTTGCGGAGCGCCGGTGCCTATATTCACCTGATGTCAGTAATAGCTTATAGATCAATCAGTTGACCTAATGTACATAGTCCTCTTTCATCCGGTTAGTTTTGTTCATGTTTTTCATATGCTTTTATTTGTAAGTTGACTTATTAATCCTGATGCAACTACCATCTATGCTTGGTTCCACACAACTTCTAGTATTTTAATAAGATCAATTATGTCCTAAGTAGTAAAAACAAATCAAAACTATCTAATTTATGGGCCGTGTTATATACACAATTTTAAATTTATTTGGTACCGAATATGAACGTTTTGCGTTGGCGCTGAAATGAATTTTTGCGTCAGTGCTTTGCGACGGCGTTTAAATCTTAAAATAAAAAAATAGTAGGCAAAAAATCGGGAAAACTTGGTTATTGGGCGCCGGCGCATGACGCTAGCGCCCAAAACCATACTTTTTCTTACTTTTGCCACTTTTTTTTAAAATTTATTTTTAGATTTGAGCGTCAGTGGAAAGCGTTGGCGCTCAAATCTTCTTTTTTTTTTTTACTGGTTGAGCGCCATCGGAATACGTTTGTTTTTTTTACGTTAGTAAAACAAGCCTCGTGTGTTTAGCTTTTTCCTAATTTATACATGTTAATTTTTAGTTATATTGATATAGAAAACAATAATAAACTTAAATTATCTTAATAAAAAATATTTTTAATCATAACCTAATAGTCACCAAATAGACTAGAAATTAACCTGTATAATTTTTTTGATATTTAGCAACAAATTATTTATACATGTTAATTTCTAGCATATACGATGACTATCTTAAAAATATTTTTTTAATAAGATAATTATAAGCTTTCATTTACTTCATTCGTTCATCGGTATAACTATTTAAATCAATTTATACACCATTGATAACCTTAATGTTGTTAAAAATTCCGTGAACGTGAGTACCCAACTTGAAATTTTTACTAAAATCCTACATTAATTAGATTATATAACTTTAATTTGTTTTTAAAAAAATTTTCTTTGACTTAAATTTATTTTTTTAATAAATTAAGCTTATTTTTGAAGTATTACTCCCTATGATCATATTATTTTAAAACAAAATATTAAATAACATAGATTTTGTAAAGTTTTTTCTAAATCTTATCACTTATTTAATATTCAATCTTCTTTTAAACCAATAAGAAAGATTTTAGAACTAAAATTAATCAATTATACCAATTTTCAAGAACATTTCTTATAATTATTGTCATTTATTGGCCTAGAAAACTTAAAACGACATATAATTGTGATCAAATTTATAATGCTAAAACGACACTTATTTTTGATCGTAGGGAATATCATTCACAGAGGTTCGGATAACAAGTAACAAAAAAATGAATAAAAATTATGAATAGACTATAATTCATCAAAAAACATTGTTAGATGCCACATATATACTAGTTATCAAACAAAAATTAAAGGGTATAAATGAATTTAGATAAAGAAAAGTTATCGAACAAAAAAGTATAAAATCTCATAAACAAAAATACAAAAAGTACAATATGTCATAAACAAAAAGTATGATACAAAAAGTATAATATCTTACGTAAATAATAAAACTTCAAAAGCAACAGCTAATATTTTTAATATAAAAAGTTAGTAATAAAGCTGAACATCAAAATACTATAAAAGGCTGAATTATCAGTTTACCACATAATCAATTCTCAAGCAAATCTAGTTAATCAAAAAAAGTGAACATTGTCTCTCAATGGCTTTGATCAGTACTGCTAACAACGTTGTTGTTGCTCTAACGTTGTTGGTCGTTTGCCTTGTATGTGTTTCGCATGTCGGATTCGCGGCGAGGCCGGTGGATGGAGCGACAGCAAGGGTTGAAGGAGAGTATGAGAAACCGATTTTCCGTATGCTTTCGAAATACTCACCGCCTTCATTATCAGTGCCTTCTCCTCCTAAGCTAACACCAGGATCTGTAGCTGTCAGCTCACGTACGAGGAGGACAGGGTAACTGGATAATGTCATGTTCTTATACTTGGTGTTCATTCTTATGTCTTGATTTTGTGTTCTTTTTATGCAAAGATCTTGCGGCTTCCTTTTCTTAAAGGGAAACTTTCAAGTGGTGTACATATTTATGGTTGAATTAACTAAGTAAATATTTTTGAGATTTATCACTGTCTAGTCTAATGTATAAATATATTTAGTAAATGTATTCTTAATTAAACCTTTTATCTTTCAACTTAGTTAAATAAAACTGGTAAAAATTGAAGATGTACACAAATTTAGGGCTTGTTCCTTTCCGATATCTTGATATGAGTATATCACATATCGGTATCAGTAATGATATCAGGGATATGAGTATGGGATTGATATTTGATACTTGTGTTTGACAAGATGGTGAGATATATCAAAAGAGGAAGACTTGGGAGGAAGAGTTGAGATCGAGGAAGACGTGGGAGAAAAAGAACATGATATCTGTCAAATTTTAAAGATATCAAAATCGATAAAAAAAAAAAAAAGAGTAAAGTATTGATATACGGGATATCACTTTGATATCCATATACTCAATCACGAAACATGCATATCGGATATGTGATATCCATACCCATATCCGATATCAGAATATGGAAAATGAACATGCCCTTAATGGAAAAAAAAAAGGTCTATTTGACCAAATTCTTTCAGCGCTTGTTCATTTCCCATATCAGATATGAGTATATCAGATATTGGTATCGGTATAGATATCATAGATATGGATATGAGATTGATATCTTATATCTGATACTTGTGTTTGGCAAGATGGTGAGGTATATCAAAAGAGGAAGACTGGGGAGGGAGAGGTTTGAGGGAAACGTGAGAGAAAATGAATGTGATATCTCTCAATTTTTTAAGATATAAAAAACGATAAAAAAAAAAAAGTATTGATATCTAGGATATCACTTTGATATCCATATACTCAATTACGAAACATGGATATCGGATATGTGATATGCATACCCATATCCCATATCAAGATATGGGAAATGAACAGGCTCTCACCGTTTATTAGCTAGCTAAAGCTTTTATCCATCTTTTGGTAAGTATATTTTGGTGGACCAGGATGTGATGACGTGGAGCTTAAGTAGTGGTGCTATACTAGCCGAGTCTAAGCCTGATTTTTAACGGGACATAAGTTGTGTTCATATTCATCTCATTTAAAATGTCAACGAGCTTTAACCCAGCTTTTTTGAGCTGAGTTGGAGTCGAGTCCGAATACTTAGGCTAACATAACATTTCTATATTGTTATCCTTTACGAGACGAATGGGCGGGGTTAACTTATATAACATATTAAGCTCATGGAATTCCATTTTAAAACCAATATGCTAACTGCTAACACATCTTGTACAAAGGTACTGCTTCGTTCTTGTATGATGATCTCGACTTTCCCAAGGTGATGGAATATTGATCTTCTTTTGCTCCTCCTAAAAAGTGTCTTATTACAACATGTCCGAGCAATCCAAGCTCTCTCTATCCACGGGGTATATATAGGACTCAGACAAGTTATCGACTTGCACTTGACTCGAGTTCGTTATTTTCTAAACAAGGCAAATACGAAAATATTTTAAAGCTCGTATAAAATTTAGGCTCGCCTTGAGCCGAGTTGGAGCATGTCACTGCTCAACTTTTTCGGATAAATCTCGGCTCGTTCGGCTAAAATAACAATATAAGAGCATTATTTTAGTCGAACTACTCAGACTCGGCTGTCAAAAGCTCGGCTCGAGCTGGTTCACTTTCTAAACGAGCCGAATATGAACACATTTTAAAACTCGTATCAAATTTAGGCTTGAATCGCTTATAAATGACTTGAGTTTGAGCATGCCGATGCAACGACCACGTACATTCTGATATCATTTTGAGAAACCAGCAGTTGCAAAACATGCAAGATTTTACAAGACATTAGGCCCCAAAGGGTGTGGGACGTGGTCATGTGAGTTTCAGAGTTTTAGGGTCAAGTAAGATTAGTTCGAAAAAGAAGAGCTGATAATGGAGGTTTGAATATGAATTATCAAGGACGGTGGTCATTGACGATTCCATACTTCAATTGCTCTTGAGTATTTAACCTATCGAGTTTGAGCATGCCGATGCAACCTATCGAGTTTAACCTATCGAGTTACTTTCCCTTCTTCAGATTGGATATTAAATACTCAAGAGCTGATAATGGAGCTGATAATGGAGGTTTGAATATGAATTATCAAGGACTGATGAGATCATTAGTGGAGACAACATATAGGCTATCAACATGGGAGTCGGAAATTGACCATTTACTCTCGATGTAATCAATCATGGTTTGAGAGCCTTTTTGTAGAGTCTGTAATTTTTGTTTTAGGGCCATTCGCCATTCCCTAGTTTGAGACTGAGAGGAATGTTCATGAGTGGTCCAGGCTTCAACCGAAGTTTTGGCGCAAGTAACCAGTGCGAGTGGGCGTTCAGTGAGGTTCGAACGGATCCAAAGAAGAACGAAACGACGTCATTCAAGAAACTCAGGGTTTGTCTTGGGTTTTTGTTCACCCTCAACAAGAGGAAGAGTTCTATATGGGGCGGATGTGGACGAAAGAAGATAGTTTTCGAGGTTGAATGCTTCCAGTGCCGATTGAGCGGTGTTTTTTCAGAGGGAGTAGTTGTGACTATCGAGTTTAACATTGATGTTGTGTAACTGAAAGTTCAGCATGGTGGAAGCAATAACATTCAAGAGGTTCAAATTGTTTTGAGCCATGGAGCAGGCGTGGGTAGGGAGGGTAATGACAGAGTAGACAGGAGGGTGTGACAATATATATGTGGATCGAGAAGAAAAAAATGGTGTTTAAACTTATAGAACTCTTGATACCATATTAGAATATGAAAGAAAGAAATCTACCATGTTTTATTTGCTTCTAGAGTTCCATATTTATACAAGAAATCTTGTGTAACATCTGTGACTGTTGAAAGTCCATGTTTATACAAATACAAATGCTTGAGTAATTTATAACCTATACAGTAAACTGTATGTAACATATGTGGTTGTTGATAGGTTCTTGAGTATTTAATATCCAATCTGAAGAAGGGAAAGTAACTGATGATATAAAGCAATTGAAGTAGGTGATAAGTTCAACATTATTTAGTTCTAATTCTCAACTATGTTTGTCATACGTATATAATTAAGTGTTGCAGCAACTCAAGTGTTGTAGCAACTCACCATATACGTTACAAGACAATGCACTTAGCTATGTTAGCTTCCTAGCCCAAGAAATTAAATAAAATAGAACTGTAATTTGTCTATACATAAGTATATAAACAATATTTATATATGCAACCTTCTATGTTTATGCTTCAGAAGGCACTTTTCACAATTGAGATTAACATTTGTCACTACAACGTGCCAGTTTATATGGCTCGGTTGTTACATTCATATTTCCATTTCTACCCCAAAGGTTTGGTCTTCTCACCGTAGTGATAGTTTGTTCCTCAGACAGGCAAAGCCCTCAAGTCTCTGGCATATGATTGTGGCCTTGATGAAAAGAAGAAGAGTGACGAATATTAGAGATAAATTTGTGGAGTTTATTGATGAGGTGTCATTGAGGTTTTGCATATTGTGCCTTACCAGTCTTTCTCCACCAATGGCTTCGATGAGAGCTTGCCTCTCGACAAGAAGCAAAGAAACTTCCTGGTCGACTTTCATGACCAAGATTTAATAGAACCCTTGTATGTCCAGATACAGAAGTTAACACTAATTAGTGTCCATGATTGTCGATCCAAACATTCTAACCCTTGTATGTCCAGAAACAAAAGTTTTAAACTCAATTAGAATCTTTTCATGAAAAAATGTAAGATGAGTTCTTGAGCTATTGTTCTATCAGAATAGATTTTTAAAAGATGTAATATGTCATAACATATTTCATTCTACTGTGTAAGTAAAATGAAGTTTTAAACTCAATCAGAATCTTTAGTGAAGGTTTGTATATGAAGTTAATACATTTAGACTTTTTCATGAATAAAATTGTAATTTCAAATTGGTCTCTTGCGTAAATGGTGCGAGTGAGTAAAAAATTGTAAAATTTAAACCGTAAATTTAATGTTACAATTAGGGTTAAATTTAATATTACGATTGGAGTTAAAATTTAATGTTACGGTTGACAAATTTTAGTATACATATATATGGGTTAAAAGTTGGAAGATAGATAAGAGTTTATAAGAAGTTTGAAGAAAATTTGAGTGTATAAAGAGATGTTTGAGAGAGTTGAATAGTTTTTTTCTTACCAAAACATGTCTTCAAGTTCTTCGGATGTAAGAGAAAGCCAAGTAGGTCAAATTCAGGTATGTGATAAAAATATTATTTCGAAATCTATAAATTTCATTATGTTGTATTTTTATTTTAAATTTGTGTAGAACCTAATTTTGTTTTGTTTTGTTTTTTTAAATTTTAGATTTACGATGGTCCTTCTTTTAATCAAAATGAAGGACCCGATTATTCAAATTCGTAACGGTCGGATAGTGGAAAGATAGAGATTCCATGATTGTTTGGGCTCGGGGCGATGCGATGAAATATTTTATGGTGCTTACAATGTAACGGTTATGAAAAGCGTCATATTCACACATTTACGGTATTGTGCACTTAGCTTGTGAACAATCCGGGAGCAAGAAGGTTGGAAAGAGAAAAGTTGTCGATTTAAATGATGTCCCGGTGAAGACTCGTCGCAACCATTCTAAGAAATGCGGTTGTCCATTTATTGCTAAATGGATATGAACAAACGAAGATGTGTGGTGGTTGGCGGTTGAGTGTGGATTTCATAACCACGCGTTGCCAAATCACCAAGAAGGTCACGCTTTTGCCGATCGTTTGACAAGTGAACAATTTTACAATGTGGAAAGGGCAACAACTTCCGGAACTGCGCCGAAGATTGTTCATGAGATGTTGAGACAAAAGTATGAAGGCAGTATGTCGGAAAGGCAACACGTATTGATGTGGGTTTGATGCCGCAATTCCCGATCTTGAAAGTCCTCGACATAAGCAAATCTCGGATGGATCAAGGAAATCTTGGGCGAGATTCAATGAAGAACAGACCGAGATTTATCAAAATTCAGAAAACGGATTAATGAATGATATGGAAAGATATGAAGATGATATTATGGAACGATAAATGATAAATATAGGAAGATAGAACTATTATAAGACTTGCAAAGAATCTTGACCGATTATGTGTCAAAACCCGATACAAAGAATTACCTTTCACCTTTTTTTTTAACCTTACACAAGCCTTCTAGATAAGACAAGTACAAGGAAGGACTAGTTTGACTTGTAGCATCAACCTTCAAAAAGATTAACACACACAAGAACAACCTAGCAAGGATTCACAACTTTTCAATCAAAAACTCTCTTTTTGATTGAATAGAAATGAAAAATGTAAACTTCATGAATGAAGTCACAAGTCTCTCACAATATTGTGGAAATCAAATTCAAACTGAGCTATCTAAAAAAATCTCCCTTTCTAAGGCTATTTCTAAGGGAGACGGTCTATGTAAAGTAGGAAATATATATTTAAAAGATAATCTAGGAAATATATTTTTAAAAGATAATAAAGGAAAAAAAATAAAAAATAATCTCAAAAATAGGATTAAAAGCTAACAATTACCATAAAGAATGTTTGAGAGCTTTTAAGGTAATAAGATAAAAGATAGTTGTCAAAATTAAAAGATCTTGAACGGATCTCCAAGAGCACGTCAGAGACCAAATATCGGTTGAGTATCTCGACCGAGATTCCTGTAGCTCATCCGAGATTTCTTCTATGCAACTCTTTCTTGATCGTCTTAGTTGGCTTTTTCTCTCGGATCCTTTTAACCCTCGATCTTGTGATTGGTCCTTGTATGCGTGGTGTCGAGGATGGTCCCACATTAGACTCCCCTTCTTAGAAAAGATTCGTCACTGGATCTTCACCTTGCTCGTTATTAATCATATATGAACTCAAGTTTTGTAGGGGTAGAAACTATAGTGTACACTCTCTTGGGGGATTCCTTGAAGTTTGTAACACTTGTGCTTTGAAGACGAGTCGTGCAACACTCAATAGTAAGGAATCTCGGTCGATATACACAAATCTCGGGCGAGATTTTACTTCTAGAATGGCCGATATGTCTAATAAATGTCTATACGCCGCTATTGATGATGCGAATTGAGGATGAACTGTAATGCCATCCTCCCTTGGTGGTGATTCCTTAAGATCTCCGGGATCAAGCAACAATTTCATGTCCATTTGATCTTCCTTGTTTGCTACTAGCTTTCTTGCAATAAAACTTACTCGTTTCCCGAAAGACAATGATATAAGATCAAAAGAAATTAAGGAGAATAACTTAACCGTATAGTCATAACAACAGAAAGAAAGATAAAAGTGATAAACCCTAGATTCCTTAAGCACACACCTCTCAATAAAATCACTCAAAGACATGAATGATATAACCTGAAAATCCATGGGGTTATGCTCAATCTGTAGTGGTTCTTGGACAACCAAAAGGGCTCTTGAAGATGATGCCTTGGTGGCTACAGAAGGCCGAAATTCGGAAGATCTCATATGTCATGTTTAAAATAAACTTAATGTGTAGGGTTGAATCCGCACACTCTGCTTTGAAGAAGCTATTTGATGCATCTAACGTCCGACTTTCCTTGTGTTTGAAGCATATCAATTTGATGTTGAGGGATCAATTTGTCGATTGATGGCATCATTGGAGCAATCCCGTTTCAAGATTCTGAGTGAGGTTGCAAACTTACCGATGTTTTGCCAACTATTGGATACGGTTTATGGTATTTGCCTACGGGATTTGTAAGCGACGTACATCACAGTATACAAAGGGAGTTACCTTGAGCATTGTGTTAAATGCTTCATGCGGTTGTCTACCGGATTACTTTGTGTACATGAAGTGACGAGTATCATGAGAGAAAGACGTGTTTTCCTTGAGATGGGTGTCCATGTATTTTGGCGTGAGATCAATTGGTTTGGGGTTCAGTCGAGTGGTTCATACAAACTAATTGAGATCAATGAGAACTAGAGACAATGAATATGAAAAACCCTAAAGTCCAAATTCTCAAAGGAAGACCGAAGAAGGACACCGGGAGAAAAAGGTCGGCATTTGAGCATGTTCGAGATGATATTAGATAGACGAGAGATGATAGGGAGAAGAAAATTCAAAGGAGGGACGGGAAACCACCGGTCATTATGAGTGGTTACAACTTCGGTGTAGGGAACTTCGAGACATTCATGCTTTTAGATGTTGTGCACTTGCAAAACTTATTAGGTGATGAAAATTGCGGATTTTGAGCTCTTGTTGTATTATTGGGTTACGATGAAGAGTAGTGGATTGAGATGCATGCCGGCATGTGGAGGGAATTCACTACGAACCCACATCGATATATTGCCCTCCTTGTTTTTGGAGATGAAGTTGACCTTTGGCAAACCGTCTCAACTAGCTATAAAGGGGTTGTTTTGCACCAAACTTCTACTGGTTTGAGATGCCTATATGTGGTGTATTGTTCGCCACTATTTACCAGTGCACCCTCGTTTATTTAGATTGGTTCATGTCACATACATACCTTCCCCTAATCCGACAAGAAGCCACACCTGGGTTACCCCTACAAAACACTATCTTGTTCCTTTGTCGGGATCATCACACTTCTCACTTTGTTGCGGTGTGTTTATAAGTTTTTCAGTACCGTTTTCATTCTTATTATAATTGTACTAACTATTTCATTTACTTATACTTGTGTATAGATGCGGTGCTTTGAAGGATATCCATTGCCACTAATATTGAATGCTTAGTTACATCTTCGTGATGATAGTGTGGCGGGGTTGAGGTACAATATCAAGCACGCATCCAAGAATTTCAAAGATTATGACCATTGAATAATCGATCAAGGGCGTATTATGTTTGTCATAAAATGCCTTGTAATTGATATTTTCTTAATGTTATATTTGTCTAGCTATATTTAATGTTATGTTGTCGCCTATCTTGAATGTTTTGTTGTCACCTATATTGAATGCTTGGATCTATTTTTTCATTTGGATCAATTTTGAAAATAACACAACAATGTTCCATGAAAACCAAGCCTAAAAAAATCGATAAATCTCCAAAATCTTTTAAAGTTTGTACGGTATTCATATCGTTAATTTCTCATTGCTCATTTAACTTTGCTTTTATAAATTGCAATAGAGTTGCTCATCTTCTTTCTAGAAAATGTCCCTCCCCTAATGTTGCTCATTTTACTAGTGATAATTGTCCATTGAATATTTTAAATCTCATAATGCCGATTTGGCACAATAATTATAATAATAACAACAACAACAAAAACAACAACAACAACAACAATAATAATAATAATAATAATAATAATAATAAAGTTGCTTTCATACATTGATTCCCCCTTTTGGCGATCCCTAGGGCGATTCCCTGCGCCCCCTAGCATGGTGGTCGGTTCGATGGTCCGGTGTGGCGGCTCATCCTCTCCTTGACGGCCAGCTTTCCCTCTTCCCCTCCTCCAGTCCTGGTCTGCTTCCCCTTCGGTGGTGTCCCGCCGTCCCCTGATGCGCTTCTCTCCCTCTGGTTCTTCGTTGGCCCGCTGGTGCGCTTCTCCCCTGGTGCGCTTCTCTCCCTCTGCTTCCCCTGGTGGTCGATGTCCCGGTGCGCTTCTCTCCCGATGTCCTTGGTTCTTGGTACCTAGTTCCAGCGCCGATTTGTTTGCCCCATCCTCTGCGGTTCCTGCTTGAGGTTAGTTCCTGCTTTGTGTGTTCTGTCTTCTATTGCGGCACTCTCTTCCCTGGGATACTCTCTTCTGGTCTGGTCTGGTGGTCGATTCCCTCCGCTTCTTTGGTCTGTGTTCCGCCTTCTTCTGCAGGTTTAGTTCCGGCACCGATATGTTCAATTTTGCCATGTCTTTCTTCTGTCTACTGTATGTTTTTGGTTGTTTGTGATGCACGTGTGTGCTTGAGAGTGCTGTTTGGTTTTGTGGTTGCTTGTGGTTGCGGTTTTGCATGAGTTGTGGTGCTTTGTGTGTTTGTTCTACGTGCTGGTTTTCTGGATGAGAGGCTCGGGTTCTGCTCCATCCGTGCGGGTACACTACCCCTTTCGTTGGGCGAGACAGGTGTCGTGATGGTGGGGGTAAGGGGCATACCCCGGCTTACTTCATTAGGCATTTGCGGGATATACATGCGTGTGGTGACGCCCTACCCAGGTTCAAGTCTCTTATTGGTTCTGATCAAGGTATCTACGATAGTTTTGTGGTGGTTCTTAGGCAATTCGGTTTTGGTTTTATGGTGAATGTTGTGTCACCCACATGGTGTCTAAGAATTGTATTCATTCGGATGGGGTAGTTGTTGCTCCTTTGTCTAGTGATGGGTTGGTTGCTTTCTTTATTCATGGATGTCCTCGGCCCTCTCTTGTGGTAGCTCCTGCTTTGGATATCGTGGATACTGTGGTTGGCCAAGATGCCCTTGCTCTTGATGGTGTGTTTGATGTCTCCTTGGTGGAGAAGGTTTTTAAGGCCGGTGTTCTTACTGTGAAGAACGTCCCGTGGAAGTGCATATTGGGTTTTGCTAGGGTTCTCAAAGACGCCCTTGATCGGGTTCTTTCTAATCCCTCTTGTGTGTTCGCGTGAGTTTGTCTCCTGATCTTACCTCGGTGTATCCTTCATTGGTATAAGCCCAAGTCATGGCCTGAAAATCGGTCGGGTGTGAAGCGGGGTTTGCAGGCTGAAAGTATCGCTAGGGCTACTCGGTTGTGGAAGGAATCGGGAGGTATTAGATGCCTTGTTGAGGAACTTCTGGCTTCTGTGATTAATTCCCGTCCCAGGGATGCTGATGATAGCCCAAATAAGGCTAACTTTAAATAGTGTAAAACGAAGGTTAGCGATGGTCATTTTGCGGCTGTCATCCGTATCCTCACCTCCTCGGGTATTGCTCCAATTTCCGAGGATACCCTCCGTGGACTTTTGGATATGCACCCGTCTTCCCCGCCTCCTTCCTTACCTTCTCCCATTAGATCCGGAGTTGCTCTTCAAGTTAACAAGAGTTTGGTACTTGATAGGATTAGGAGTTTTCCTAAAGGCACCTCTTGTCCTAGGGATGGTTTGCGGGCCCAACACTTGTTGGATGCCCTTGGTGGTGGTGGTGTTGGTTAGGCTTGGGTCCGGTTCAAATCAAACCGCCGAACCGGCGGTTTGTGATCCGGTGATTTAAGTTCGCCGGTTTGGTCAGAGGTTTACGGTTTAGGTTTGGCTCTCGGCCAAACCTAAACCGTCGAACCGCCAGTTTGAACCTTCTTTTTTTTTTTTGCCTAAACCGGCGGTTTGGCAAAAAAAAGAGCCGTTGGCAATCTTTGGCCCACAACGGCTATATGCCGGTGGGCCCCACAATCTCAACGGCTCTTAGAGCCGTTGTGTTATATATATATTTTTAGTTTTATATTAATTGTGTAATTAAAAAAAAATTTCTACCCACAATTCCTATAAATACCATACAATTCTTCCATTTATCTCACACCAACATTCTCATCTATCTACTACTACTCTCGATCTCGTATTCTCTTTCTCGTATTTTCGATCATTCAATCAAGTGAAATGGCAAACCCGGATTACCCAAATGAATACGACTTCACTCCGAGTCCCGCTTTCTTTCCTAGCACCCAAGAAAGCGAGACTCAAATGCCGGATTCGGAAATGCCACAAGTTCCACAAGGTCAAGGTGAAGGGCCATTCCGACAAACCCCTCCACCGAAAATGCTCACCTCCGACATATTCACGAAGCATTACAAGAAGGGTCCGGTGGTGGACGATTATTGTCAATTTTCGTGCAATTATTGTCCGAAGGTGTACAAGTGGAAGGCAAAGGGCGGATACGGGACTTTGCAAACCCACATGCAAAAGTATCATCTAGAGAAGCTCTGAATATCACGGGGACAAACACAATTGTCCCACGGGTTTGCATCCTCTTCCTCTCAATCTTCTTTATTTACTTTTAATCATGTTGATGAATATTTAGGATTATCCAACTTAATTGCTTCTCAAGCTTTTTCCATTTTCTTATGCGGAATATGAAAATGTAAGAGAATATAACACTACTTATCTTCAACCGGCTTTTAAACCAACTTCTCGTAAACAAATTTCGAATTTAATTTCTCAATCTTATGAACAAAAGAAACAAAAAATTCTTACGATTTTACAATCTTTTTCGCATCAAGTTTCAATTTGTAGTGATATTTGGAGTACTTTATCACAAAAACATTTTTACATGGGCATCACTTTACATTTTATCGATAATGATATGTACTTGTATAAATTTATTATTGTATTTTGCCATTTTAATGAAAGACATAGTGCCGCCAACATTGCTAATTTAATAAGAACGATTTTACAAGAATTTAATTTATAAAATCGAATTTTCATACTCATTTGATAATGCTTCCGCTAACACCCGCGCCGTAAACAATTTGGTGGGGAATGCGGGTCAACTTATAAAAACACCTTTTACTCACCAAGATGTTCTTGTCATATTTTAAATTTATGTGTTCAAGATGGCCTAAAAGTTTTACATGAAATGTTAGAACCTATAACCGACGTAATTGAACATATTTGGCATTCAACCGACTTAAGAAAAAAATGGAGATCAACTTGTATAGAAAAAAATGTTCCTCCGATTGCTTTTTTAAAAGATATTGGAACTCGTTGGAACTCAACCTATAAACTACTTAGTCAAGGTCTTCGTTATAAAGTTGTTTTACAAAGAATTTTTCTCACAATTTATTTCTTGGTCTATTTTAAATGATGAAAGTATTTGGAAAACTTGTTATGATATTTGTAAAGTTTTAAAAGTTTTTAGTGATTCTACTAATATGTTGAGTTATGTTTACACCAACTTATTGTAGTTTTTTATAAATAGCCGTAAATGTTGTCGAAGCTTTACAAACCGGTTTAGGTTTAGAATCACTTAAATATGCTACAACCAAAATGAAAACAAAATGGCTAAAATATTATGATGGCATTCCCCTAGTTTATCTTATTGCCACCGTTTTCGATCCTAGACTAAAAATTGATGGTGTTACGGAATTTTTAAATGCTTATTATGAATGTTTAGGTTTATCTTCTATTAAGAACGTTAATTCTATTACTAATAATATTCGTGTTGAAATTGGTAAATTGCTTCCTTTATTTGAAACAAGTGTTAGTGCTTCCACCCAATCAACTCCCCAACCCTCTTCTTCTTCTTCTTCTTCTCCTTCTTCTTCTTCTTCTTCTTCTTCTTCTTTCTAAAGCTAAACAAATTTTAGCTAAAAGAACAAAAATACCTAGACATTCATCCGCAATGGCGGAATTTGAAGATTATCTAGCAACTTCTTTTAGTTTTGATGGTGAAAGTGATAGTTTTTCAAGTTTTAGATTATTGGAAGAAGATGGCCCCAAAGTATCCAACATTGGCCAAGATTTTGCAACAAATTATAGCCGTCCCTGCATCAACGGTGGCCGTGGAGCAAGCTTTTAGTCAAGGAGGAAACATGCTAAGATACAAGAGGAGTTAATTAAAACCCGATAAATTGGAGGCTCAAGTATGTGTTCAAGATTTGATAAAGGCGGAGAAGAGGAAACAACGTAATGCACCCGTTTATGACTCAAAATCGGATTCTAACTCCGATGATCCGGCCACTACTCCCGAGTCCGAGTCGCAAAGGTAAGGAGGTAACGAAAACAACTCGGTAGTCCGAAAAAAGGTAAGCAAAGGTAAGAGAACTACGTAGGCTTTGATTCCTCTTAAACCCCAAGAGGATACGTAGGCAACCGGAAAACCGGTTCAAGCCCTTTCGTTTTTTTTTTTCAGTTAGTACTATTCAAATGCTAATGTAATACAAAAAATTTAATGTAAAAAAAATAGTATTCTCTTTCTTGTATTTTAGTTAGTAATTTTATTTTAATTGATCTCTTTTATTTTACTTAGTAATTATTCTATTCAAAAGCTAATGTAATAAAAAAATTTTAGATGTATAAAAAAATTAGTTCACTTTCTTTTTATTTTAGTTAGTATTTTTAGTTTACTTGCTCTCTTTTATTATAGTTAGTATTTCTATTCAAAAGCTAATGTAATAAAATAAATTTGGATGTATACAAAAATGAGTTCGCTTTCTTTTTATTTTAGTTAGTATTTTTATTTTACTTGCTCTCTTTTATTTTAGTTAGTATTTCTATTCAAATGTTAATGTAATAAAAAAATTTTTGAATGTATAAAAAAAATGAGTTCGCTTTGTTGTAATTATTTTACTTGCTCTTTTTTATTTTACTTGCTCTCTTTTATTTACTTGGTAATTCTATTAAATAATTAAAATGCTATTGTAATAAAAAAAAATCAATGCATAAAAAGATAGTTATGTAAAATTCCAATCTACAAAACTTCACTGAAAATTTAAAATGTACAAAGATTAACAAATGTATAATTTTGTTATTAATTTAATAATGTAAAGTTCCAAATTCCAATCTACAAAACTTTACTAATGTAATATAAATTTAAAATGTAAATTAATTTTTTATTTATTTACTCAATTAGTAATTTTATTTATTTACAAAAAATTACTAATGTATATTTTATTTTTTTATAACTAAAATAACTTATATATTATAAATTTTTTTAGGTTAAATGCTCTAAATAACACAACCTTTGCTACTGTTGTGGAAGGTGACACGAACTTTTAAAATTACGAAAAAAAACACGAACTATAGGGGGATGTTGCACTTTTTAGCACCGGTAGTTAATCCGTTTTAAAAATATTAGACATTTTATAATTTGTTATAGTTTGGTAAGATATAAGTTTAAAAAAAAAATCAAATAATGAAAAAAAAATTAAAAAAAAGGAAAAAAATAATATATATTTTGTTTTGATAGGATAAAATTTTTAAAAAGGAAAAAAAATAATAAAATTTAATAATTTATTTACAGTAAATTACTTAAATTACATAAACTATAAATTATAAAATTAAAATAATTTTTTTGTGATTTGCTTTTTTCTTTCTTTTATATGAAATATAAGTATCAAACATAAGCAAATATTTATGACCCGTAAAAAAAGCTTAAAAAATATTTTTTTCATTTATAATTTGTAGCTTATGTAATTACGTAATTTGTTGTAAATAAGTATACAGTTTTATTATATGTTTTCCTATTTTAAATTTTTATCCTACCAACTTATAAAATTTATAATATTTTTTCATGTATTATACTTTTTTTTTCTTATGTAAAACATAAATATCTAATATAACGCTAATTTTTTTTTACACATTTTCACTTTTTTTTTTAAATTTATATCTTACCAAACTATACAAATTATAAAATGTCCAACATTTTTTATGGATTAATTACTGGTGCTAAAAAATGCAACGCCCCCCTATAGTTCGTGTTCTTTCCCGCAATTTTAAAAGTTCGTGTCACCTTCCGCAACAGTAGCAAAGGTCGTGTTATTTAGAGCATTTTTGCCTTTTTTTTAATTCATGTGCCAAACCGCCAAACCGCCGGTTTGACGGTTTGGTAATGCACGTTTTAGGTTTAGGTTTGTGACCCAAGTCTACTGTTGCTATTGTTGATGAGCTGGTTGAGTCGATTTCTGGGGTTGTTAACCTTTTCCTTAGGGGTTGTTGCCCGAACACCCTTAGTGAGTATATTGATAGTGCTCCTCTTAAGCCTCTTCTTAAACTGGGAGACGGGATTCGCCCTATCACTGTTGGCTCTATCTGGAAACGTCTTGTATCTAAAGTTGCGGCTTCTGCTATCGGTAAGTCCCTTGGACCTTATTTTGAGGATGCTCAGTTCGCGGTTGGGGTTTCAGGTGGTGGGGAGGCAGTTTTGCATGCGGTCAATCGGTTAGTGGAATCTCAAGATGAAGATGATAGTCTTTCCATGCTTCTGGTCGATTTCAAGAATGCTTTTAATCTCGTGGATCGCACTTCTATGATTGCTCAGGTCCAGTAGGTTTGCCCTGCTATTTCTCCTTGGGTTGAGTTCTGTTATGCCCGTCCTGCACGTCTATGTTATGGAGAGCATGTCCTTTATTCTTGTAGGGGTGTTCAATAGGGGGACCCTCTTGTCCCGCTGCTTTTCTCGTTGGTCCTTCATCCTATCCGAAAAATTTTAGATTGTTCTCGGTTGAAGCTTAATGCTTGGTACCTTGATGACGGGACGTTGATTGGTGATAGCCTGATGGTTAGTAAGGCGCTTGAAATCATTAGGGCGGATGACCCAACACTAGGCTTGTACCTTAATATCGATAAAACGGAGATCTTTTGGCCAAAGGTTGATCCGCGTAGCTATGAGCCTGATGTTTTTCCTCAGCATATTGCTAGACCGCTTGATGGGGTTAAGTTGTTAGGTGGTGATGTTAGCCTTGACCCGACCTTCTGCTCTCGGGTTTCTTTGACGAGAGTTGTGAAAACCAAGTCTTTGATGGAGGCCATTATGAGATTGGGGGACCCCCAGTGTGAGTTTTTGCTTCTTCAGGCTTGTTCCGGCGTGTCCCGTCTTTACTTTGCTATGCGGACTGCTCCTCCCTCTCATTTTTCCGATGCTATGGGGGTCTTTGATCATGTCCTTCGTTGTTTAGTTGAGCAGATTGTCACTGCTGGAGGGGCTGGATTTGGCCCCTTTCAATGGCGGCTCTCTACTTTGCCGATTAGTGACGGAGAGCTTGGTATTCTTTCTTGTGCTAATACTTTGCATTTTGCTTTTCTGGCTTCGAGATCTCACACCCGTAGCTTACAGGATTAGATATTGAGGCTTTCTTGTGTTTCAGGCGATGGAATTGCATTTGAGATGGCTGCTGCTTGTTGGGTTAACTTTTGTAAAGACTACGACTTGGATATGAGTGTGATACGTCAGCCCCCCATTTAATGAAGATATTGGTTGGATGTTATTACAATATCGTGCTTAAGTGTTTTCTGAGAGACTTTGACCTTTCGATTAGGCAGAATGCCTTAGTTGAAAATTTGAGATTACCCATGGCTCAACAATGGCTTAAAGCGGTCCCGGTTTCTGGTCTTGGTCAGGTTATGAACCCGGCCACCTTTCGGACCGTCGTTAAGTACCGTCTTGGCATTGAGATGTTCAAGGAGGGTTCCAAGTGTCTTGCTTGTGAGAGGGGCATTTTGAACGCTTGGGGTGACCATGCTCTTGCTTGTGTTGCACAAGTTGGTATTAAGCACCGGCATAACATGGTTCGTGATGTCCTTTTTGATGAGTGTCTTAAGATTGAGATCTCTGTTCCGAAAGAGGTCTATACTGGTATGGTTGATGGTGGTGGTGGGGAGCTGCGCCCCACCAACATCCTTTTCTATAATTAGTTTCAGGGCAAAGACACATGTGTTGACATCACTGGTACATCACCTTTCTCTTCGCTTGGCCTTTCTAACTTCATTCCGGGTAAAGCTGTGAGGGTCGCTACTGATAACAAGAGAAAGAAGTATGTTGAGGTTTGTAGCTCCATGGGGTATTACTTTCTTCCCTTTTCCTTTTCCACGTTTGGCGACTTGGGTGACGACGCGGTGGAACTTCTTAAAAGGTTGGGGTTGGTTGCTAAATAGTTGTTCGAATATAGTAGGAGTACTTGCTTTATTTTGACTAGAATTGCGTTTACAATTCAAAAGGGATGTAGAGCCCAACTTGTTAGTCGGCTCCCATCGAACGACTTGTAGTGTGCTTTACCTTCGATTATTAGTATTTTATAATAATAATAATAATATAATAATAATAATATAATAATAATAATATAATAATAATAATAATAATAATAATAATAATAATAATAATAATAATAATAATAATAATATGTCTCCTTTTTCAAACAAATAAAACAAAAAAAACAAAAAGAAGTAAATCACTTATATATTAAAATGCGATGATAGACTAATTCCAGAACTTTTGGAAAGCCCAAAAATCGAGTCGATGATTTTAGTTGAACTAAAATGCAGTTGCTCATTGGTCAGTACACATTCAAGGAGTTATCCCTCCAAAATAAACCCTAATTCCGAAAACTGTCAAAAACTAAACCTAACTAACCAAAAGACTCAAAAGAAATGGAAAACTCCGGGGATAACAAAGGGCTCTCCACCCAAAAATCTAAAATTATTATAATGAAAGTGGCTTTTTGGAATTGCAGAGGTATGAAAAAGAAGAACTTCTTGACGGATCTTAACATTACGTGCAAAAATGATAGAATTCAAATGATCATGCTAGCAAAATTAAAAACGAGTATTTGATAACACGATTTATAACATAGTTTTAGGTGTACATTTAGATAGAATTCTCGCTCATTCGTGCATGATCTAGCATTAGTTCAAGACGTTTTGCACCCAATTCACGTATTTTGTCGAGATAGAGGTCTACACGGACTTGTGCGCGTTTTGTAGGTATTTCGGGAAGTTTAGGAGCTTAAACGATGCGTTTGAGGATCATTCATTTAGATGACACACCCTCGGACTCATTAGGACACAAGCCAAGGGCTGAGGAGGACTCATGGAGCCTTACCAACACTAGCCATGCACCAAATCACAGCTTAATGATCCAAGGCGAAGTTTCTGCATAAAATCACGGTTCTCTGACGAACCACGGCCGTGGAAATGACCGTGGATTTTGCCAGATTCTCGTGACAGCTGTGCCACGACTCTCATGACCAGCTCATGCAAGATTTGTTATTAAAGTGGTCCTTCATGGGTTGTTTAAGGCAGCTGGGTAGTTTGGGAGCAGCTGATCCATTATCCATTTCTCTCTAACAAATATATTCTCAAAAACAAGAAGTTTTTCGAGGAAGGAAAGTGTCAAAGAGAAGAAGAAGAGCTCCATTGAAGAGGAGGAGAAGAACACACACCATAGCTTTCTTGTATTTCGGATTTCGTTTTCTAGAGATTATATGAATCTTTGAACCTTCTTTTGGAAGGGTTGTAAGTGGCTCTATTCTAATCTTCAGCTTAGTTTCGAATTAAGTTCACTTGTTCATCTCTCTTCTTTCATTATCTTGCAATGGATGTTTTGATTTTATGTTTGTTTGTCTCGATTTCCATTATGAATGTTGTAGGCTAAATTGATGTGGTTCTAGGGTAAGGAAAGGACGGTTATGGCTAGAGCTATGATAGGACGGACTTAGATTTACCTTTGGATGACTTTTGCTTATGAACGTAGTTCCTGTTAGAAATCACGGGTAGTTCTTGAAGAACCACGGCCGTGGTTTCGGTAGAACAAACCGTGATTCTCCCTGGTTCGAAGGACCTTGCCTTAGACCTATAAAATGTTGAAACACTAAGTGTTTGTTGAGTTTAACCTACCCTAGGGTGACCTAGTGTAGTGACTAAGTGTTAGGAGAGACTTACCCGGTAATCCTTGCCCTTAGAATCTAAAATAGCAAACCTTAGGTAGTGGTGAGCCAAATAAGCCGCCATTGGATTAGATGTGCTAGGATAGTTGCTTAGGACTTCCCTTTCCAAGACTTACCCGTTAAGGATAGGTTAGATCCCTAATTAACAATCCGGTTTGTGTAGAATTCCTATCCTTAGGTTCTTAGAGACTTACCCGGTAATGAGACCTTAGGTGTGGACTAGTTGGACCATGAGACCTACCCGGTAATTGATCCCAAATTAGATACACTTAGTCCCAATATATCTTAGTTAATCCAAAGAATGAATAGATAACTTGAGTTCTATGCCATAACCTGAACTTCCGACCCCTAGAATCCGTCTTTTCTTTACTTGATCATTATCTCGTTTGGTTTGTTCATTTGTGCTGATTTTTAGTTTAGTTTGATTGTTTACTTTGCATGAATTGTGATCTTTGATTGATCACCAAAAACCGACCAAAAACAATTGAGATTTTCATTTATTTGTTTCCTCCTTTTCTAACCTTAGACCTTCACTAAACTTAATCACAAAACCGAATCAATTTCACCTTAGTCTTTGTGTTCGACCTCGGAATACTATCCATACTACAAACATCCCGTACACTGCGGGTGCGCTAGAAGTTAGGATAAATATAACGAGTATAAATTTAAGGCTTATTGCGTGCACACTTTTTAGCGTAACAAGTTTTTGGCGCCGTTGCCGGGGACTAGGTCTAGATTGAGTCTATTTTGTGATTGTTTCTAGTGTAGATCTTTCTTGTTGCTTTTGATCTCTCTTTGGTTTGTGTCTTTGTTTTTCAGGACATCTACTACTCTTTTAGGTGTATGCGAAGATCTCGTGGCAAGGATTTAGCTCCATTCGATCCTGAACCGGAGAAAACCCTTCGATCTAGATCCAAGAACATCCGAAAAGAGAAAGAGATGGCCGGTAGAAATCTTCAAGCTGAGTTGGATGAAGCCTTAGAGCAAATAAGGCTGAGAGGCAAGAGGAAACTAGGAGGGAGATTGAAGAGATTAGGCAAGCCCTAGTTCAAGGAGAGCTTAATCGCCGACAACCTCCACCTCCTCCACCACAACCACAGCCGGCGGCCAATGTTAGGGTTGTTCCCATTGCTATTGAGGAGCCACAAACCCTAGGGAGACGTATGAATCCGGCACAAAGAGCACACCGACCGGGTGTGAATCTAGGAGATCCCGCAACCCACAACTATGAGCTCCGCCCTCAAGTTCTACAAATGATCCGGCACAATCAATTTGGAGGGATGGAAGGAGAGTCTCCTCACCAACATTTGATGAACTACGAGATTTTGATGGAGACTCTTAGGCCGCCAAGATTGGAGAGCAACAACCATAAGCTTAGGGCTTTTTCCTTCTCTCTTAAGGATAAAGCCTTGGCTTGGTATCAATCTATTCCACAAGGGCGAGTTGGTACTTGGGAGGAGATGACAACCGAGTTCTTGACCAAGTTCTTCCCACCTTCCAAGACCACCGAATTAAGAGGGAAGATCAATGCCTTCGTGATGAGGGATAGAGAAAGTTTGTTCAAGCCTTGGGAGAGATTCAAAGACCTTCTCCTAGATTGTCCACACCATGGCATACCGAAAATTGAGCTATTGGAGATCTATTTCAAGGGACTTGATGAAGATAGCCAATTCAAGCTTCAATCTCTTTCCGGTGGGACATTTATGGAGAAACATGTAGATGATGCTTGGGAGTTTGTGGAGAAGCAAGCTCTAGTGATTGAGAAGTACTCTCATAGGAAGAGTGAAGGAAGAAAGGCGGGAACATATGAGGTGAGCGAGGTCACCATGAGCAATTTCAAGCTTGACGCCATCAACAATGAGTTGAAATCCTTAAGAGAGTTGTGTACTACAACCTTGAAGAGCCAAGCAACTCCTCAAGTACTTCCACAAGCTAACTTGTCTTCCAAGGAGGAAGATGTGAATTATATGGGAAGGGGCAACTTCAACAATTACCAAGGCCCAAGAAATTTCAACAACAACCGGCAATTCAACAATTACCGGCCCAACCACAACCATCCCGGATTTTCTTACTCTAACCCGGATGGAGCCTTGAACCCTCCCGCCTCCACAAGCACAACTCCACCACAAAGAGCTTTACAAGAACCTCCACCCGGTTTTTCTCAACCTTCAAAGGATAAGACCGAAGTCATGTTTGAACAATTGCTAGGAAGATTGAGTGGACTTGAGAGCACCGTGACTTCAATTTCTAAAGCTCAAAAGGTCTTGGAAGCACAAGTCTTTCAAAAGGCGGGTGAAGCACATAGAAATCCGGGAAAGCTTCCCGGAAGAACCGAAGACAACCCAAGAGGCCAAGTGTTGGCTATCACAACAAGGAGTGGGTTGAATATGAAGGATCCTTTGCCCAAGGACCAAGCTAAGGGAAAGCAAGTAGTGGTAGAAGAGGGAAGAAAGCAAGAAGATGGAGGCAAGAGCAAAGATGTAGAGCCAACCTATGTGGCACCGCCTCCATACAAGCCACCCCTACCATTCCCACAATCAAGAGCAAGAGCTCGTTTAGACAATCACTTTGGTAAGTTCCTTGAACTAATGTCCAAGTTACATATTAACATTCCGTTCATGGATGCCATTTTAGGAATGCCGGCATATGGCAAGTTTTTGAAGGAAATACTCTCCAACAAAAGGAAGTTGGAGGAGTATGGGGAGATAAGGATGACCAAGAGATCGTCGGAATTGATCCAAACCATGAAGGAAGAGATGCCTCCCAAGTTAAGGGATCCGGGCTCTTTTTGCGTCCCAATAGGAGTGGGAGATGTGAAGTACGAGGCCCTTTGTGATCTTGGGGCGAGTGTAAGCATCATACCGCTTGCACTTAGCAACAAGGTCGGGCTAGGAGAGCCAAAGCCGGTCAAGATGATCCTCTATATGACGGACCGTTCCATCACTCATCCGGTTGGGATTCTAGAGGACATTCCGGTGCAGCTAGGAGGATTCTACGTGCCTATTGATTTTGTAGTGTTGGACATTCCGGCGGATTATCCGGTTCCTATCATCTTAGGAAGACCTTTCCTAGCCACTTCCGGATGCTTAGTGGATTGCAAGAACGGGACCCTCTCCTTCAACATCGGGGAAGAGAACATCAAGTTCAAGCTGTCCACAATGATGAAAGGGCCAACCCTTGATGAAGATATCTTCAACATAGTCGAGCAAGAAGAATCTAGAGAAATTGTGAGCTCGATCTTGATCAAGGATCCTTTGGAAAAGGTTCTCACCTTAAGTATGATGGAGGAAGGTGTTGAAGAGGCCTGCAATGAAGAGATCAAGGCCTTGGAAGCCTTGGAAGAGGAGCCAAGAGTTGGATTTGAGAGCCACGAAGAGGTGGTGAACAGCTGCAAGTTCCACGGTCGAGATTTATGTTCCACGTCCGTCAAACTTTCTGGACAACTCCGAGAAGCAAGCTTGGCAAGAACCACGGCCGTGGAAGATGAGCAACCCGTGTTTCCAACCGTGGAATTCCCTGAATCAGCTCTTGATGATGATCAAGCCTCTAGGAGCCATGGGGAGTCTTCCCTTGCTTTGGATTCATCTCATCCAACCTTATTTGGATCGTCTTCAACCAATAGAGGTCCTCCCTCACTTGAACTTAAACCCCTTCCCCCTCATTTAAAGTATGCATTTCTTGGTGATAATTCTACATATCCTGTGATTGTTAATGCGTGCTTGAGTGATGATGAACTTGCTAAATTGCTGCATGAACTAATATTACATAGGAAAGCCATTGGTTATACTATTGATAATTTGGTTGGCATTAAGCCATCTTTGTGCATGCATAAGATAATGATGGAAGATAACCACAAACCCTCTATTGAACATCAAAGGAGATTGAATCCTATAATGAAGGAGGTGCTCAAAAAGGAAATCATTAAGTTGCTAGATGCGGGAATTATCTACCCTATCTCGGATAGTAAGTGTGTTAGCCCCGTTCATGTAGTGCCTAAGAAGGGTGGAATGACGGTAGTAACTAATGAGAACAATGAACTAATACCGACTAGGACGGTTACGGGGTGGAGGATGTGCATTGATTATAGGAAATTGAACATGGCCTCTAGGAAAGATCACTTCCCCCTCCCCTTCATTGACCAAATGCTAGAAAGGCTAGCTCAACACTCT
This sequence comes from Fagopyrum homotropicum, assembly GCA_033239125.1. Classification (NCBI taxonomy): domain Eukaryota; kingdom Viridiplantae; phylum Streptophyta; class Magnoliopsida; order Caryophyllales; family Polygonaceae; genus Fagopyrum; species Fagopyrum homotropicum. The sequence goes on from BSWB01000003.1 coordinate 4,808,471, forward strand.
CATTTTTGCTATCTAGATGGATATAGTGGATTCTTCCAAATCCCTATCCACCCCGATGACCAAGAGAAAACGACTTTTACATGTCCATGGGGCACCTTTGCATATAGGAGAATGCCATTTGGGTTGTGTAATGCACCCGCCACCTTCCAAAGGTGTATGATGGCCATCTTTTCGGAATACATAGAAAACATCATGGAAGTGTTCATGGATGATTTCTCTGTTTATGGTTCTTCTTTCGATGATTGCTTGGCTAACTTGTCATTAGTGTTGCAAAGATGCGAGGAGACAAATCTTGTCTTAAATTGGGAAAAATGCCACTTCATGGTAAGTGAAGGGATTGTATAGGACACTTGGTGTCTAACCGTGGCATTGAGGTTGATATGGCTAAGATTGAAACGATAGAGAAGTTGCCACCACCTACCTCGGTGAAGGGGGTAAGGAGTTTCTTAGGGCATGCCGGTTTTTACCGGAGGTTTATTCAAGACTTCTCTAAAATTTCTAAGCCTCTTACTAACCTACTAATGAAAGATGTTGATTTTGTCTTTTCCAAGGATTGTCTTGAAGCTTTTTGTAGATTGAAGAACGCCTTGATCTCCGCACCTATCATGCAACCTCCGGATTGGAGTCTACCATTTGAGATCATGTGCGATGCAAGCGATGTGGCCGTTGGGGCCGTTTTAGGGCAAAGGAAAGAAGGGCGCACTCATGATATTTACTATGCTAGCAAGACGCTAGATGATGCCCAACTCAACTATGCTACCACCGAGAAGGAGTTGTTGGCGGTGGTGTATGCATTTGAGAAGTTCCGCTCATACCTTGTTGGGGCAAAGGTCATAGTTTATACGGATCATGCGGCGATCCGTTATCTACTTACAAAGAAGGATGCCAAACCAAGGTTGATTCGGTGGATCCTTCTTCTTCAAGAGTTTGATTTGGAAATACGAGATAAGAAGGGGTCCGAGAACTCCGTGGCGGATCACCTTAGTAGACTCCCACCATTGGAGCTTGGGAAAGACAACATCCCGATAGATGATTCATTCCGGGATGAACAATTGCAAATGGTGGAGGAATACTTTTTACAAGTGGCTAGAGGAAGTGAGCCGTGGTACGCCGACATCGTGAACTACTTAGTGTGTGAGGAAGTGCCTCCCGGATTTACATATGCACAAAGGAAGAAATTCTTCAACGATGTAAGGCATTACTATTGGAGTGAGCCACTTCTATTCAAGAGAGGGCCGGATGGGGTGCTTAGAAGATGCATACCGGAGGATGAAGTGGAGAGTGTGATCCGGCATTGCCACTCCTTACCATGCGGAGGCCATGCTAGCTCACACAAGACGTGTGTAAAGGTATTGCAATCCGGTTTTTATTGGCCTAACTTGTTTAGAGATGTGCAAGGTTTTGTAGCGGCATGTGATGCTTGCCAAAGGACGGGCAACATCTCAAGGAGGAATGAAATGCCTTTGAATAACATCTAAGAAGTTGAGATTTTTGATGTGTGGGGCGTAGACTTCATGGGACCATTCCCTTCTTCATGTGGCAATCTCTACATCCTATTGGCGGTGGACTATGTGTCAAGATGGGTAGAGGCGATCGCCTCTCCTACGAATGATGCCAAGGTGGTAGTGCGATTCTTCAACCGGGTGATCTTCCCTAGGTTTGGAACACCAAGGGTAATCATTAGTGATGGAGGGAAGCACTTCACAAATAGGAACTTTGGAGCACTTTTGGCCAAGTATGGGGTGACTCATAAGGTGGCAACACCTTACCATCCCCAAACTAGTGGTCAAGTGGAGATCTCTAACCGAGAGATCAAGGCCATCCTCGAGAAGACGGTGTCTAGGACAAGGAAGGATTGGGCTATGAAGCTCAATGACGCACTATGGGCATATAGAACCGCCTTCAAGACACCAATTGGAACCACTCCCTACAAGTTGGTCTATGGCAAGTCTTGCCATATTCCGGTGGAAATGGAGCATAGAGCTTATTGGGCCATTAAGTGGCTAAATTTTGACCTCAAGGAAGCGGGAGAAAAGAGGTTTCTTGATATAAACGCCCTTGAGGAGCTCCGGTTGGAAGCTTATGAGAATGCCCGGATCTACAAGGAGAGAACCAAAAGGTGGCATGACAAGAGGATCATTCCAAAGGAGTTGAGTGAAGGAGATCTTGTCCTTCTTTTCAACTCAAGGCTAAGGCTCTTTCCCGGAAAGCTCAAATCAAGATGGACCGGGCCATATGTGGTGAAGAAGATCTTTCCCCATGGAGCTATTGAAATAGGAGGGGAGCATTGTGGAAATTTAAAAGTGAATGGGCATCGCTTGAAGAAGTATATTCCGGGAGCCCCGGTCGACATGATTGCCCCGCTTCACCTCGAATAGACGCTCCCGAGTTTGGTCAAGCTAATGACCTTAAAGAAGCGCTTGGTGGGAGGCAACCCATTGGTAACATTTTTCCCTTTTCATTTTTTATTTTTGCTTAGATTTTTCTGTTTTTGTGTGCTTTGTGTGTGTTTTGTCTACTTTCGTGTGTGTGCTAGAGCATTAGTAGCATTGGAAGCTTTTCTTGGCAATGAAAATGATGATGATGAAACCCTCACCAATTATGGGTGGAGCGGACGCGGAACTTGGACGGCTAGCGGTGCCTAGCGCGGGTTCCGAAGCTTTGAAGGATGCTTAGAGCTCTCTACCATGGTTGAAAGGATCATCCAACATCAATTCACTTGAGAATTCCCAAATACCATAGCAAACAATTTTACATTGTGAGAACCTTCTTTCACTCTCTCTACTTCATTTACACATTGGGGACAATGTGTTTCTAAGTATGGGGTGGGGTTCGCATGACCCCTTGCATGATGAGCATCTAGGATAGGTTAATATTTGCACACGTCTTGCATTGTACATACTTAAAACGAAAATCCCATAAAAATCAGAAAATTTAAAAAATTTTGTGCTTTCTAGGCTTGGATGTGATCCTACTGATGAAACTTGTCTTGTGATTGGCTATGGATGGCCTTATGTGTTGAATTGATAAATGCATACGTGGACTTGAACTACTTCTCTTAAATTCTATGAATGACTTGTGATCATGATGATTGCCTAGAATGGATTGAGTATTGAAAGTCGAAATTACATGATAGTTCTTGCATACCATCTAGGAATGAATGAGGCATTTCATCTTTCTCTACTTCTCATCTTGATCATGATTGCTTGAGCACCTCAATTGATATAAAATCGACCTCCTTTAAACCCATCCGGGAATAGGAGCATGCTAGTGTGTTGAAATGTGTGAAAAGCAAGTGCGGGGTGAAGATGTAATGAAAAGAATGTCGTGAATGAAATGCTGAAATTATTGTGGAAGTGTAGCCAAAATATAGGTTTGGGGGCGTTGGTTTAAATGACAAGTAACTCGGTACACTTCACATAATCGGGTGTTGGTGCCTTGCCAAAGTCAAATGAACCAATAGTCCTAACGAGCTTTGGTATGTGTGCCCGGTGTGGATGCACCTCGAAAAAGAGAAAAAGCCCGAGGATGGCTAATCACCGAGGTTTCGGCTATTGTACACCAATGCCATTGTCTCAAAAATGAGTTAAAGAAAAAGAAAAGAAAGCAAGATAGGGAAAAATATACACTTGGGGGAAGTTGATCGAGGACAAGGATGTGGAGTTAGTTCCATTCCCGGATTAGCATCACATAACCTAGAGAATTCCCCGCCCAATTGCAACGTTTCTTGGCCTTTTATGTCACAAGCCCTTATGACCTACTTGCATGTTTGTAAGACTTAGTAATCTAGATTGGATAGACTCTTGATCTTCTTGACCTCTTCATCCTCACATTCCATGCATGCTTTTGAGTTAAGTACAATTGTCTTTCCATGCCCTTATTGTTTGATACATAATTGCTTATCCAATTGCCATTGATCATGACTATGAAGGTGATCCAATAGTAGAAGCACAAAACCCAAAAAGATTTTGCCATTTTTCTGCATACATAAATCATGTCATCTCTTAGTCTATAGTTGGGAATTTGCTCGGGGACGAGCAAACCTTAAGTATGGGGTATTTTGACAACACGATTTATAACATAGTTTTAGGTGTACATTTAGATAGAATTCTCGCTCATTCGTGCATGATCTAGCATTAGTTCAAGACGTTTTGCACCCAATTCACGTATTTTGTCGAGATAGACGTCTACACGGACTTGTGCGCGTTTTGTAGGTATTTCGGGAAGTTTAGGAGCTTAAACGATGCGTTTGAGGATCGTTCATTTAGATGACACACCCTCGGACTCATTAGGACACAAGCCAAGGGCTGAGGAGGACTCATGGAGCCTTACTGTAATAGCTAGGATTTCCGAATTCTAATTAATGTTGATTAACTTAATCGTTGATAGTAATTGACATATAACTTGTGAAGATTTCCCAAGTGATGAGTATGAGTCCCACCGTTATGTTCCTCGCGTAATTTTGGACGTTTGGGGAAATTTTTACTTTTTCCCCCGGGTAATTATTTTTACCCTCCGGTGTTATTTGGAGCATTTAGGAGCTCCAATAAATAAAGTTGCAGTTGAGAGAAATGATCGGAACGTCGGATATGTCCTAAATGTGAAATTATATAAAAGACGAAACGGCCAAAAGAGTCGCTACTTCAATTCTTAGCGGTTAAGAAATGTGGCTTAGGAATGCCCATTTTACGAGATAGTTATGGATTAGTTATCCCGATAATATTCTGGATTTGATTTTCCAATTTGGTAAGGTTTGGAGACCGAAATTATAACCGCGATCCAATTAAATAGTTTGGATTAATATATATATAATATATATATATATATATATATATATATTGAAAGGCGGCTGCAGAGAGTTCTTAACTTCCATTTACATTATAATATACATATATATATTAACATGATGAGGCTGTCATCCTCATCTCTTATATTCAATTTTCAATATCAAAGTTGCAGAAGAGGAAAAGCGAGAGCGAAGAACCAAGGTACGCTCAACTTCGGTCACTCACAAACCTTTCACTTTCGATCCATTTTCAAATCTGTTTGTACCAATGAGTCCCTTATCTTGTTCTCTTCAACGTGGTACCAACTTATTTCCCGTTTGTTAGCTTTTTGGTAAAGCTTCCGTTTACCGCTATCGGAACACCGACGACCACCGCAAGTCATCAAATGTAAGGTTTCATACCGCGCTCTTACTCCCCGTATCGCTAGGAGTCTGGATCTTCTTCCGGTTCGTATATCGGGTTAGTAACGAATAAGTTATGAATTTATTCGTTTTCCGTATTGCGGGTTAGTATAAATTGACCTTAAGTTGGTTAAAATGGATAATTGGAATTTCCATTATGCTCATTACATTATTCTGGTAATTATGGGATTTTAGTTGGTGATGATATCATGAGTTGGATTTATGCCCTGAAGTGGCTTTTAGGTTTAGCATGTTGTTCGAGGTTATAGGATGTATATGATCCCTATGGATCCCTTTGGGTCTAGGTGTGACCCTTTGTTTGATAAGAGATATGACATCTCTTTATGCCTTATCTATAGGCTGTGTTGTTCCTCCAGTGTAGAGGTGATCGTGGTTGAGTTTGTACGAGGTTGAGGTAAGTCCGTAGGACTTACTTAGCTACCATCCCTATATTGGGTGTTTGCATGAGTGGTGTGTGCTTTATATGTTTGCTATGATAGCATGTGATGTCGTATTTACCGACCTATGTTTTATTGATTGCCCCACTGCGTGGCTGTGATAACCTTTCCCTTTCATCCCGCCGTGGAGTCTGGGAGGTTCTCTGATGTCAGGCCAGACCGGTTTACAGGAAGGGCGCAATCCACTCCCATAGGGTACACGGATTGTGTGACCGATACTAGTACGGCTGGCTAGCAGGCTCAGAGGCGAGGATGTATCGGTCCTCGTGTCACCTAGTTTCATATATACTATATCTATACGATTTGAGTGAATGACCATTATATTGAGATGAATAAATGGGTAAATGAGTGAAAGCATGCTGATATGTTTATCTTTCCCTATGTGTGATTGTGCTTATGCATTACCTCATATATGTATGGTTAGCTAACGGTTTCATACCGTGTTGTAGTTGTTTACAGGTTAGGCGCTGCTGAGTGATCTGACAGGGTGACAGGCCGAGGACCCTCGTACATTAGGTGGTTGGTTTGGGTTTGTTGTGTTCCCCTCCTGCGTGAGGATGATGTCTTGTTTTCCCTCCTGTGTGAGGATGTTGTTTATACTCGGCTATGTTGTCTTTACCTTTGGGTTGTACTGTTTATGTCGTTTTATGTATTTGTTTTATATCTGTCAGTGCCATGTTGTAAGGTCCAGTGAACTTGTTGTCAGGCTAGGGTCAGGATCCATTGTGAGATCCTAGCCCAATGTGGCATCCCGAGTCCCGCGGATTCGGGGTGTTACAGAGTTGGTATCAGAGCCCAGGTTGACAACAATGGCACTTGCTACCTGCAATGAGGTCTGATAGGTAAAATAAACAGAACCCGACGGGGGTCTGACTTTTTCAAAAGGTTTTGGTTTTAAATATGGTTTTGGGTTAGAATGTACGAGAAGTCGTCACCTCTGCCATGGATCTCTGCAGCGTAGATATGTATATATATCTGTGTGTACTATGGATTATGTGGATGTATTATATACATATCGATACCTATGGCATATATATAGCCTTATAAGATTAGTTGCGTATATCCTACAGATGACTCAGACTAGAGTAGTATCTGTAGTAGGATGAGGTAGGGGTACACCCCCTCTTCCTCCAGTGGCGATAAGTTAGGGACCAGTTTCCGCTGTTGTATCGCTTATGGCAGAGAACGAGTTTGAAGAGGCTGATCGTGTCTCCATGAGTAGATCCGAGTTTCAAGAATATATGTAACAAGTATATGAAGCGGTGATAGCGGGTAGATCCACACCGGATTTACCAACAATTGTGAGATCAACTGAAGCTTCTGGATCCGGAAAGAAGCAATGGACTGAATCAGTTACTAGAGAAGCAAAGATGATGAATGGGGAACCAAGTCCGATATCAGGACAATCTAGTGATCCTTTGGCCATGAAGATGACTGGCAAGGGACTATAGTGTTTTAATTGCGTGGAAGTTGGGACACTGGCGAGTTGTGTTCCCAAAGGCGCCCATCATATGCTTTAGGTGTGGTAAAGTAGGGCATAGAGCGAAGTTTTGTCGACAGGACAAGGCATTGCCTTTACAGGTTCCCTTCAAGAGTGAGATCATTCCAGGTGGATGACGAAGGTCGAGGTACCCTTCAGTTGCACAAGTTGCAAGGATGAGATGATTATGTTTCAGTTGTGGCTGTCCAAATCATTGCATTCTGTGTGCCCTTTGGCACTGATAGCTTGTTTCACTTGTGTTGAGCTAGGCCATATGGCTCTTTCTGTCAGCACAATGGTGTTTCTTCCCAGTAAGACCTTCCTCTTTCCGGTGCAGAAAGAGTGAAAGTGGAGGCTATAGTAATGACCTCAGTGATACCTGAGGAGCATGGATCTGACATTGAGTGATGATATGTAGTGGAGCTACGAGTGTTAGCTGTTATAGGTACCATTCTCGTTAATGGTTTACTAGTGGAGTTTTGTTTGTTATGAGTGCTATGCACTTCTTGTCTTTCGATGCATGCGTTAATGTTTGATCTTTGATATATAGTAGAAGGTGGACTTTCTTTTACAGGATTACCAGTTAGGGGTCTGAGGTACCCGCGAGATATGCGTTTGTTCCCTTATTCCAGGACTTGTGTATGGCTTGTAGACTTCTTTGTCATGCCGTAGGTGCATGAGGAAGTCATTATGTGTATGGATTGGATGAATAGATATCATGCGGTGTTAGATATTAATAGTAAGGCTATTATAGTCTTTATTGAGATGGTAAATAGAGGTCTTTTGAGGTTAAGACCTTTGAAGAGACGGGTTTGTCATCAGGACGGTACGAGCAGTGAGCTAATAGCACAGGGATGTAACGTCTTCTAGTGTTATACCATGAAGGAGCGAGATAGTCCAACATTGGAAGGTATTCCAGCTGTTTATGAGTTTATAGACGTGTTACTGAACCGTCTAGCTGCCACCTCAGCGGAGTGTGGACATTGTTATCGAGTTGAAGTATGATACAAGATTGAATGGGAAAGTCACACTATATGGTGCTTGTTGAGATATTATACTGATTACCTGAAAATTTGACTGAAACGGGCTTCTTTTACCCTAGTAGGTTCCATGTTCCGTATTGACGACCTGATGAGTTAGCTTCAAGAAGCAATTGTGTTTTCAGGATTCCTTTGTGCTCAAGATATCCCTAGTCATGGATGAGAGAGCAACATGTGTATGAGATAACATCCCATACCCGTTATGGACACTACAAGTATATAGTGATGTCAGTTGGGTTGACGAATGCCTTAGCAGTCTTTATGGAGTTGATGAATAGTATTTTTGTCGACTTCTTTGAACAGTCTATGGTGGTCTTCATTGATGACATTTCGATATACTCTCGTAGTAGAGAGAAGCAGACCGATCATCTGAGGACAGTTTTGCTGATGTCGAGAGATAGAGGGTTGTATACTACGCTCTCTAAGTACGAGTGGGATGCCAATGGTAGCCTTCTTAGGCCATGGACGATACTGATGAACATTAAGGAATACGTAGTTTTCTCGGCTAAGCCGATTGATACCAATGTTTTGAGGAAGGATTTTATATGATTACGTATTCATTTGCGAGTCATTTGAGAAGACCACCATAACTACGTGATGAAAGTAGTGTGTCTAAGTTCTGAAGAGTTGAGGAGGCATTTGACCTCTGCTTCTATTCTGTTGTAGTTAGAAGATTTTTGGGATCCTGTGATTTACGGTGATACATCCCAGCTAAGTTTGAGATGTGTATTACTACAGAGGAGTAGGGTTATTGATATGTGTGTTTACAGTTGAGAGCGTATGATGAGAACTACCCGAGTCATGATTTAGAGTTAGTAGTGGTAGTTCAAGCATTTAAGTTTTGAAGACCGTACCGGTGTGATCTTCATGTCAGATTTCTATAGATCATAGAAATCTGAAGTATATTTTATGCAACAGGGGTTGAATAACCGCCAGTGTTAAGAGCTTAAGTTGATCAAGACTTTGACTTGAAGATTTCATATCATTCAGAGAATTACTTGAATGGAAAGACGCTCCAAGAGAAGATGATTGTGTGATTGATAGTTCAGCCTCAGCTTTAGAGAGATCTAGCTTGGCTAGAGTTGGACAATCAGTTCCTTGATGAGGATACCCAGTTCTACCTGGTCTATTGGATGAGGTCCAACAGAAGCAGGAGACCTGCCCGGCCTTGACAAGGTTTAGAGAAAGGATGTCTCGTACTGAGGCACCATAGTTCTCCATGGGAGTAGATGGACTGATGAAGATTCATGACCACTTTTGTGTACCTGCTGATGCAGATGGAGACAGAGAATATTATGGTATACCCACTGTACGCCTTATTCAGTACATTCAGGTACGAGTAAGATGTACCACGAGATGAGACGATTATATTGTATGAAACCGATATAACTAGATTTGTGATACGGTGTGTGACCTGTCAGCAGGTCCAGATAGAGTATTTCCGATCTAGAGATAAGCCCCACCCACTACCAGTGCAGTAGTAGAATTTGGGAAGACATCACTATGAACTTTTTTATGGGATTGTGACACAATAGAAGATTTATGTTATGTGGATTGTTGGTAACAAATTAATGAAACCGGCACGTTTCATTTCTATCAGAAGGACGTGGCTAGTGAATGAATTGGCTGAGGAGTACACTAGACAGATAGTGAGACTCCATGGTATACCGAGAACGATCATTTCTGATCGAGATGGATGTTTTTACTTTGAGATTTTAGGCAGCAAATTCAGACTGCTTTGGGGACGAGTCTGTACCTCATGACTACACTTCACCCCCTAACAGATGGTCAGTTAGAGAGGATCATCTAGATCTTAAAGGTCTATTATAAGTTGTAAGTTGAATGGGAAACGTGGATGGTTATATTACCTTCCATTAATGAGTTTATTATATAACAATGAAGGACGTGCATCTTTCTGGGATGGCCCTATGAGGTTATATTACCTTCCATTAATGATGTTTAGCTTTGCCTATGAGATTAGAGGATATTCACCCAGTGTTTCTTATGTCTCAACTGAGGAAGTATATACCAGACTCGAGACACCTTGTGAGTTACGATAATTTGGTGGTTGAGTTCAACCACACTTTTGTTGAGCATTCGATTTCATTCTTGGAATGAGATATGAAACGCTTGCATTCGAAAGACATTCCCATATTGAGGATATTATGGTCGAGATGAAGACCTGAAGAGGTTATGTGAGAGACTGAGGATAGTGTTCTGAGGAACTATCTAGAGAATATGTTGGGACAGACCCATTTGTGGGAGCACGAGTATATCTTAGTGCTATCTTGATGAATGTTGTGCTTATGTGCTTATGTGCTTATCTGCTTATATGCCTTGATATGTTATTCCATGCTAGTTGTGATGTGATTTATGATATTAGTAGATCTTGATGTGCTAGCGTGATGTATGTTATAGCTGGAGATGATTACTTCCTCCACGCTACCCGACTATGATTATATTTATAGTTGGAGATGGTTCTTTCCTCCATGCTATTTGAGTGGGATTAGGATTCAGCTGGAGATGGTTCTTTCCTCCATGCTACATTGATGGACATAGTTCAGTGGAGATGTAATTCCTCCATGCGATATATATGTTTATGGGTTGGCTAGAGACGTATTTCCTCTATGCATGTGATATGTTTTGGCTAGAGATGTGCTTCCTCTATGCCTTGTGATGTGGTATGGCGAGAGACGTGATTCCTCTACGCTTTTGGGTAGCGCTATGACCCTTTTTCCTGGAGATGATGATTCCTCCATGTTTATACTTGAGGTTATAGATTGTTATAGGTTGTGATCTTTTGAACGGAGATGTGATACCTCCGATAGAAAGAGTGAGAGTTATACCTCGGCGTATGGGTCCGAGAGGATTTGGGAATTGTTCAAGTTTCGGGACAAAACTTTTTTTAGGGGTGTGTGATGTAATAGCTAGGATTTCCGAATTCTAATTAATGTTGATTAACTTAATCGTTGATAGTAATTGACATATAACTTGTGAAGATTTCCCAAGTGATGAGTATGAGTCCCACCGTTATGTTCCTCGCGTAATTTTGGACGTTTGGGGAAATTTTTACTTTTTCCCCCGGGTAATTATTTTTACCCTCCGGTGTTATTTGGAGCATTTAGGAGCTCCAATAAATAAAGTTGCAGTTGAGAGAAATGATCGGAACGTCGGATATGTCCTAAATGTGAAATTATATAAAAGACGAAACGGCCAAAAGAGTCGCTACTTCAATTCTTAGCGGTTAAGAAATGTGGCTTAGGAATGCCCATTTTACGAGATAGTTATGGATTAATTATCCCGATAATATTCTGGATTTGATTTTCCAATTTGGTAAGGTTTGGAGACCGAAATTATAACCGCGATCCAATTAAATAGTTTGGATTAATATATATATAATATATATATATATATATATATATATATATATATATATATATTGAAAGGCGGCTGCAGAGAGTTCTTAACTTCCATTTACATTATAATATACATATATATATATTAACATGATGAGGCTGTCATCCTCATCTCTTATATTCAATTTTCAATATCAAAGTTGCAGAAGAGGAAAAGCGAGAGCGAAGAACCAAGGTACGCTCAACTTCGGTCACTCACAAACCTTTCACTTTCGATCCATTTTCAAATCTGTTTGTACCAACGAGTCCCTTATCTTGTTCTCTTCAACGTGGTACCAACTTATTTCCCGTTTGTTAGCTTTTTGGTAAAGCTTCCGTTTACCGCTATCGGAACACCGATGACCACCGCAAGTCATCAAATGTAAGGTTTCATACCGCGCTCTTACTCCCCGTATCGCTAGGAGTCTGGATCTTCTTCCGGTTCGTATATCGGGTTAGTAACGAATAAGTTATGAATTTATTCGTTTTCCGTATTGCGGGTTAGTATAAATTGACCTTAAGTTGGTTAAAATGGATAATTGGAATTTCCATTATGCTCATTACATTATTCTGGTAATTATGGGATTTTAGTTGGTGATGATATCATGAGTTGGATTTATGCCCTGAAGTGGCTTTTAGGTTTAGCATGTTGTTCGAGGTTATAGGATGTATATGATCCCTATGGATCCCTTTGGGTCTAGGTGTGACCCTTTGTTTGATAAGAGATATGACATCTCTTTATGCCTTGTCTATAGGCTGTGTTGTTCCTCCAGTGTAGAGGTGATCGTGGTTGAGTTTGTACGAGGTTGAGGTAAGTCCGTAGGACTTACTTAGCTACCATCCCTATATTGGGTGTTTGCATGAGTGGTGTGTGCTTTATATGTTTGCTATGATAGCATGTGATGTCGTATTTACCGACCTATGTTTTATTGATTGCCCCACTGCGTGGCTGTGATAACCTTTCCCTTTCATCCCGCCGTGGAGTCTGGGAGGTTCTCTGATGTCAGGCCAGACCGGTTTACAGGAAGGGCGCAATCCACTCCCATAGGGTACACGGATTGTATGACCGATACTAGTACGGCTGGCTAGCAGGCTCAGAGGCGAGGATGTATCGGTCCTCGTGTCACCTAGTTTCATATATACTATATCTATACGATTTGAGTGAATGACCATTATATTGAGATGAATAAATGGGTAAATGAGTGAAAGCATGCTGATATGTTTATCTTTCCCTATGTGTGATTGTGCTTATGCATTACCTCATATATGTATGGTTAGCTAACGGTTTCATACCGTGTTGTAGTTGTTTACAAGTTAGGCGCTGCTGAGTGATCTGACAGGGTGACAGGCCGAGGACCCTCGTACATTAGGTGGTTGGTTTGGGTTTGTTGTGTTCCCCTCCTGCGTGAGGATGATGTCTTGTTTTCCCTCCTGTGTGAGGATGTTGTTTATACTCGGCTATGTTGTCTTTACCTTTGGGTTGTACTGTTTATGTCGTTTTATGTATTTGTTTTATATCTGTCAGTGCCATGTTGTAAGGTCCAGTGAACTTGTTGTCAAGCTAGGGTCAGGATCCATTGTGAGATCCTAGCCCAATGTGGCATCCCGAGTCCCGCGGATTCGGGGTGTTACACTTACCAACACTAGCCATGCACCAAATCACAGCTTAATGATCCAAGGCGAAGTTTTTGCATAAAATCACGGTTCTCTGACGAACCACGGCCGTGGAAATGACCGTGGATTTTGCCAGATTCTCGTGACAGCTGTGCCACGACTCTCATGGCCAGCTCATGCAAGATTTGTTATTAAAGTGGTCCTTCATGGGTTGTTTAAGGCAGCTGGGTAGTTTGGGAGCAGCTGATCCATTATCCATTTCTCTCTAACAAATATATTCTCAAAAACAAGAAGTTTTTCGAGGAAGGAAAGTGTCAAAGAGAAGAAGAAGAGCTCCATTGAAGAGGAGGAGAAGAACACACACCATAGCTTTCTTGTATTTCGGATTTTGTTTTCTAGAGATTATATGAATCTTTGAACCTTCTTTTGGAAGGGTTGTAAGTGGCTCTATTCTAATCTTCAGCTTAGTTTCGAATTAAGTTCACTTGTTCATCTCTCTTCTTTCATTATCTTGCAATGGATGTTTTGATTTTATGTTTGTTTGTCTCGATTTCCATTATGAATGTTGTAGGCTAAATTGATGTGGTTCTAGGGTAAGGAAAGGACGGTTATGGCTAGAGCTATGATAGGACGGACTTAGATTTACCTTTGGATGACTTTTGCTTATGAACGTAGTTCCTGTTAGAAATCACGGGTAGTTCTTGAAGAACCACGGCCGTGGTTTCGGTAGAACAAACCATGATTCTCCCTGGTTCGAAGGACCTTGCCTTAGACCTATAAAATGTTGAAACACTAAGTGTTTGTTGAGTTTAACCTACCCTAGGGTGACCTAGTGTAGTGACTAAGTGTTAGGAGAGACTTACCCGGTAATCCTTGCCCTTAGAATCTAAAATAGCAAACCTTAGGTAGTGATGAGCCAAATAAGCCGCCATTGGATTAGATGTGCTAGGATAGTTGCTTAGGACTTCCCTTTCCAAGACTTACCCGGTAAGGATAGGTTAGATCCCTAATTAACAATCCGGTTTGTGTAGAATTCCTATCCTTAGGTTTTTAGAGACTTACCCGGTAATGAGACCTTAGGTGTGGACTAGTTGGACCATGAGACCTACCCGGTAATTGATCCCAAATTAGATACACTTAGTCCCAACATATCTTAGTTAATCCAAAGAATGAATAGATAACTTGAGTTCTATGCCATAACCTGAACTTCCGACCCCTAGAATCCGTCTTTTCTTTACTTGATCATTATCTCGTTTGGTTTGTTCATTTGTGCTGATTTTTAGTTTAGTTTGATTGTTTACTTTGCATGAATTGTGATCTTTGATTGATCACCAAAAACCGACCAAAAACAATTGAGATTTTCATTTCTTTGTTTCCTCCTTTTCTAACCTTAGACCTTCACTAAACTTAATCACAAAACCGAATCAATTTCACCTTAGTCTTTGTGTTCGACCTCGGAATACTATCCATACTACAAACGTCCCGTACACTGCGGGTGCGCTAGAAGTTAGGATAAATATAACGAGTATAAATTTAAGGCTTATTGCGTGCACACTTTTTAGCGTAACAGTATTGAACAAGTTGAAGTAATCACGAAAGAAAAAAGGTATGTAACGATTTTGCATAAGAATCTAATGAATAACATTAGCATTCACATTACTTTCATCTATGCCCCTCCACAGGAGAACCAAAAAGGAACTTTCTGGACCCAACTAATAAACCATATCAATATAAGTAACCGGCCTACCATGGTAATTGGTGATTTTAATGACTTGCTCCAGTTATCTGATAAGAAAGGAGGACTAGAACCAAACAATAATAGAACCAAGAGACTATATGAGTTTACCCAGCAATGTAATCTTGTAGACCTAACCACTAAGGGAAATAAATTTACTTGGAGGAAACGCTGAGAGGGTATTGATAATACCTTTGAGAAAATTGATAGGGCAATGGCTCAACAAGAAGTTTTTCAAGCATACCCAAACATTTTCACATGGAACCACGCCTTCACTACCTCGGATCATTGTCGTATCTCGATAAATCTCCAAAATCAAGGACAGCTTAATAGGAATAAACCTTTTCGATTTGAAATGATGTGGACACAAAGGAAAGACTGTGAGAATCTAATCAAACAAACCTGGAGAACACAGTACCAGGGGACCGACATGTTTAACCTTGTAAAAAAAGTTAGTCTACTAAAAGTTAAATTGAAAGCATGAAGTAAAGTCAATTTTGGAAACATCAATAGGCAAGTGGGGGAAGTGGAATCTGCCATTGAAATATTACAAAACATGATCACCACAAATTATTCGTTGCAGGCAGAAGATAAGCTAAAAAGACTAAATAAAAAAGAGAATGCCTCATTAACTACCAACACAAATACTGGACACAATGAGCAAAATCAAATCACCTCCGTCTGGGTGATAAAAACACAAAATTCCACCACCGCAAAGCAACAGGTAGAAGAAATCATAAAAACATAGCGGTTATTTACAAAAATGATGGGATGGTCCTAACCTCAGATGAAGAAATTGATAAAGAATTTATTTTGGACTACGAAACTAGATTTAAAGCTTCAAATGTAAACTTAGTTGAGCTGCAAAAACAACTCGAAGTGCTACAAAACGAAATCACTGAAAGAGAAAATAGTATGTTGACGGGACCCTTTACAAACGATGACATTAAAACGGCAACCTTTGAGATTGGAAGTGAGAAATCCCCGGGGCCGGATGGCTTGCTAGCGGGTTTCTTTCAAAAATACTAGCATATTGTGGGCCCGGATGTCACCCGAGCGGTTAAGAGTTTCTACAGAATTGGGAAAATCCTCAAACAAATCAACCATACTTTCATTGCCCTTATCCCAAAGATAGATAACCCATCACTAACATCACACTACAAACCTATTAGTCTATGCTCAACGACCTATAAAGTCATTGCAAAAATCCTAACAAACAGACTTAAGAAAATCCTCCCGAAATTAATTCACCCTTACTAGGGGGCTTTCACCCAAAATAGATCCATTCATGACAATATCCTTATTGCCCATGAAATTTTTCATGGGTTTAAATCAAAGAAAGGAAAAGAAGGATATGAAGCACTCAAACTTGACATGAAAAAAGCATATGATAGGGTGGAATGGCCATGCATTCTGGCCATTCTCAAGAAACTGGGATTTGCAGAAAAATTTATTGGATGGATTATAGAATGCATTTCGACAGCCTCCTACTCCATTCTAATCAATGACAAACCGACTAGAATCATACATCCAACTAGAGGCGTTAGACAGGGCGATCTGTTATCCCCACTAATATTCAACTTTGTAATAACCAAAAAAAAAAAAAAAAAAATTTAAACTCCGTTTAAAACCGGATTAAACCGGACCCCGATCCGCCAACCTAAATTCTTTTAAATAAAAATAAAACGATATTAAATTCTATGATTTTATGTGACCTCGATTCACATAAAATGATGACTCAAATAATTCCGTAAATAATTCCGCAATTTAGTTCGTACCTATAATGGTTCCGGGAGAATAACGAGTATTCTTTCAGCCATTTTATTATTTGAAGAGCATGCTCAGGCCCAATAGCCAATCCAATTCTCTTTTCAGCCCAACCGTACTTTAGCTAATCTAATTATTTTTGCCTAATCCTAATTAACCCTAACCTAGTCAGATTAGCCTAAACCTCTCTTTACCTATTCATGTGAGACGTACTGCCGTTGCTTCTTCAACCTTGTGCCGCTGCTCCTTCAACCTTGTGCAGCATCTCGCTAATTCCGAATCAGCATCGACCGCAACCAAGCAACCACACCGCAACACCGAGTCTCGTCCATAGACCCCTTCGGCAACCAGCGACTCTTCAACGCCGGAATCGAACCGTCTCCAACCGCGACACTGACGACACGAGGACTGGACTCCCGACACCTGTAGAACCGAAGTAAAGCCAGCGCGAGGCACCTCCGACCGGTCTGTCTTGCACCGCCAGTTGACGGAGTATTCCAGCTGCGCCGATCGACACACAACGGGACCCTCAACGGCTGCAGTAGGTGAGTCGTCCATTCCGTATCTTCCCGATTTCTTCTGCATTTTCCGGTGCTAACTGGAGGTCGGGTAATGTCCGAATCTTGCAGTTGTTAGTCAGGAAACGTGGTGCAGTAGTGGGAGTGCGGGCGAGCCGGAGTCGAACACCTTCCGTTAAGACCATCCTATTCAAAACCGAACCAAAAGTGAGTACGCTCTCTTAGCCTAGAGTATGTATGTATGTATGCTGTATAGATGCAATTTGAGAGGATTAGTACCTCAGTGCAGTGCCAAAATATATATATATATATATATATATATATATATATATCAGTAAAATAGACGTAGATGGGTACGTATGGATGTATAGGGCGGAGTATACGTAAGTAGATTTATAGGTACAAGGTAATGTATGTATAAGTATACATACATACATACATACATACATATATATATATATATATATATATATATATATATATATATATTATAGTAGAGTGGCGAAGATAAGAGCCAAGGAAGCGGGTGGTAGAATCATAATCGGGAAGGTTAAAAGTAATATAATCGGATAGAGTACTAGAGAGGACGGGTGAAAAGATTTATGTTGTAACTTAAGCTAAACTTTTAGGATTTGATCTTACACCGAATAGCTAAGTATATAGGTCGTACCTTAACAACCCTTCGAAATTCTAAGCTTGGTTCACATTAGAATCTCTAGTAGTTTATCCTTGGGAAATTAGAGTATGGAATTAAGTTCTGAAAGAAAATATGAGAATTAATGATAGATGTTGGAGAGTTCCGGGATCAAGGGCAAAATAGTCTTTTAACCTAAGAGAGTTGTTTTTTGTGAACTTTCCTCTTGAGATTTATACATTTTAGAAGTTGATACTTCTAAGAGTATGAGATGAAATGTTGATACACATGCCTTGTTTAACAAGCGTTTGAGTTACCACGGGTTCGGCCGAGTTGAGATTTGAGAAAGCGATTTTTGATCAAGGTAAGTCTTTGCGACTTACTTAGCTGGTTTCTGGATATTAGTTGGGTGATAATGGTTGTGTGTGTGCAATGTGTGTTATTATAAAAATAACAACTTGTTAGGACGACCGTGGTTATTATGAGTTAAGGCCCAAGTGTATGTATAACGGGCCGTGACATCACTGCCCAGCTCTTCCAGGAGATTGGGAGGTTCTCTATACCCAGACCATACAGGTACACGGTGAGATGCATCGGATCCACTCCTGATGGGTACACGGGGGCGGAGGCGAGGTTTGGGAATCCCTCGTGTCACAAAATAAGTATCATTAGAGTGAATGACTTAAATGAAGATAATAAATGGATTGTTTGAAAGCATGATGAGTGTTTATTATTTTACGTGTGTGTGCTATTATTATTCTCCTAATGTTTAGATAACTAGCTAATGGTTGTTTTGTTGTGTTTTTAGATTTACCGCAGGTTAGAACAGCAGCTGAGTGATCCGGAAGTAGAGGTCAGCCGGGTCTCCGTACTCTTTAGAGTGGGGGTTTGAGTTGTTGCTTTGTTGTCTTTCCCTTTTGTTAAGACAGTTAGTCTTTTCCGTTGTTTAAGTACGATAGGCTGTTAGACTTTGTTGCATTCATCCTTTTTCAAATACATTTTTATAAATTTCGGTTTTTCTTATTTGTGTCTTGTTGCAAGATCCTAGTAATATTGTTGTCAAACTGAGGTCGGGACCCATTGTGAGGTCCTAACCAGTAATGCCCCGAGTTTTGAGAATTCAGGGTGTTACAACATGGTATCAGAGCTCTAGGTTGACAACAATGGCACTTGAAATCTTCTGAAAGACCGAATAAGTACTTGAGCAGAACCCGAAAAGGGATATGAGTTTTAAAAAGGACTTTTGGTTTTCAAATGCATGCATAGTCTGGTTGGGGATAGAAAAGTACGGCTGACCACCACTACTACCGCGGATCTCAGTATGCTTAGTTTAGACTTATAGTAATGTACAATTATGTATGTTATATAAATATCTATATATATATATATGTAGCACATTGTTACCCTAGAGGATATGAAATATCCTTTAGTTGAGTTATCATGATGCGATCATCGCCTCATGATAAAACGTTTGGAGATCTTAAAGGGTATCTGTAAGAAGATAGTGGACTCATACCCCAGATTGGAACATTACATTATGGCGGACGCCCTGGTGGTTTCTACAATTGTCCGAAGAATGAGTGGTTAAGGAGTTGAGGATTACTAGAGGATGTTAA
Source organism: Fagopyrum homotropicum (assembly GCA_033239125.1). Classification (NCBI taxonomy): domain Eukaryota; kingdom Viridiplantae; phylum Streptophyta; class Magnoliopsida; order Caryophyllales; family Polygonaceae; genus Fagopyrum; species Fagopyrum homotropicum. The sequence goes on from BSWB01000003.1 coordinate 4,827,916, forward strand.
CAACAAGAACAATCGGGCGAGAAAAGAATATCAAGCAATTCAAATAGAAGTAATAGGAAACCGTACAAGGATTTTAGCGGTATGACGACGAGAGGTGAAACTCAAGATGCATGTAAGGAATAATAAGAGCGCGGATTGAAGAGTACAACATCAAAACACCATTCAAACGAAGTATAGTACAACTACACTTGGAGGGTTAAAGGACACTACCATCAAGGTGGATGCCACCATAGACAAGTATGAGCATGAGAGTAGAAAATAGAGTGTTGACCCAGATGTAAAAGATTAAAGGAGTACCAAGACAGAGATTACGATCGATTTTAAAAGACAAAAATTAATAAATTTCATAACCATGGAGATGGGTTGACTCCTTTAGAGACACAAGAATGTTGAAGGAAAGCACGACACAAGTATCGAAGATAGTAGAAGTCTGAAATTGAGACAATGGATTTCCATGAAGGTAATGTTACAAAACAACATCCACCGAGGAAGAAGCATGTGCGGGAATGATCATGGTGGATTTGAGGGATCATAATAACTCAATCACCAAGAGACTTAAGTTAACCATACTAGAGGTTCACTATAAAGAGCTGCAGGTAGACGATAACTTAGGAAAAAGAAGAGTGTAAATGGTGGAAGGAGCTAAATGTGTATAAACGGATAACCTATAAGGGATAAGTTTTCACCTTGTATATCCGCATCGAAAGAGATAGAAGAAAAGTAAGTCTACGATCTGGTAGAAGACCAACTACATACTAACTAGTAATAACGGAGAATTCACACGTCTGAGTTGACCAGGGATGACCGGTTGGTAGATAAGAAGAATAACATCAGATTTACTATAGAATGTTACTGACATATGGGGAATCTCTACAAAAGAGCAACAACGACAATTGTAAAGTTAAACCGATACAAGTGCCAGTACCCTTAATAGTAACATGGAATGAGTTCAAGCCAATATCTCTAATTAAGAATTTAAGGAGAAGATTTTGACGACCGGGAATGACCCCATAGGTCTTTAAAGAGATTAAGGAAATGGTTGTGAGCAGTTTCTTATCTTCTGGCTAAGAAAAAGGTATAGTTCACAGTAGTACTAATAGATTGCATAAGGAGAGCTAGAGGAGTAAGAAGAAGCAGATGATTGTAATTATGTCCAACGTCAATCAAGACAGAAGGTGCTTAACATGCCACACATATGAGACTGATGGTGCTCTCCCGAGGTTTACAGGGGAAGCCTTTTTGACTAAAGATGTCACACAAAATAACTACAGTTATAGAGACGCAGCAATATAGAGATTATGTCCTTAGTGTCTTGGTAATATGTCTCATCGAGTTGTGAGGTGATTGAAGATAGAATCTGCATGTTGGCTAGTATAGACATGAGAAGGAGTAAAGTTGAATGACTAAAGGTTGCTAAATAGATCCGGTATTACCCCAATAAGATAATTACCAAAATGTGTCTATATAAAAGTAATGAGAAATGGTGGTACTCCGATGAAAATTCAAGCTCGACTGATGACATAAGGGTTGATAAAGTAATAAGACCAACCAACGTGCTTCGTAAAGCGTGTACGAGAAAACTCAAAGGGATTTAACTATCTTACGGGGTTAAAGATTTAAAGGAGGTAAAACGACATGAGTATAAGGGAAACATAATAAATGCAATGCGAAAAATTTAATTGGAGAGAAAATCATATGCATCTGATGTGTCGTATACAAATGGTACCATTAGATGTTTAATAAAAATCATACTATCGGACTGAGGACACTATGATGGATTAAGTGTAAACCAAGCGTATAACTTAACCGGTGAGAAGGAAAGTCATGTATCAAAATGCGGGTCATGCTAATTTTAAATAAAGTCTTGAGATGAGGATGTCTGTAGGAAATCTATGCAAGAGTACAGAGTAACTGAAGTTCCAACACATAATGGGTAGTAATGATCAACAAACAGTTGGAGACCAATGTAGAGAAGAAGAACGTATAAGATGAGTTACCTAGTAGAAGAATTCACAAGACGAGCTTGAGAGACCAAAAGAGATAAAATGTCGACCCGGATATGAGGATCTAAGGTATAGGGAATGGATACCTACAAGGGAGTGTAGAAGCAAGATGTAGACTATACAAATGTGAAGAGGTTTTGACCTCCTTAAAGATATAGGAATTTGAAAGAAATTACAATGCCGGTATCAAAGAGTTGAAGCCCTATAGCAGAAACAACGGAGTTTCACGAAGGCAATATTGTCGGTAACACCAGCGAAAGAATGTATATATGTGAACGGCCTTGGTGGAGTCGAAAGTTCAAGGTAACCCCAATTATCACAGGACCTAAGTCATCAATACCGACGGTCCATTCAAGAGGAACTGCAAGGGGATGATAACTAAAGTCATCAGAACTACCGAAACACTCACAAGTTATCGTTGAAGACTTGGGAGGACTATTTATGTCAAGATGAATGACCCAATTGGGCTCGAGAAGTGGAGTTAGTCTAAAGAAACAGAATTGTGGAAGATAAAACGAATTAGCGAAGCATGAAAGGATTAAGAGAGCAGATGATGCTCACCAAGAATTTAACTTCATTATAGACTGACCGACATCAACCGAGGATGTGTAAGTGATGGTTGGTACTAACGAGTAGGTATCGTTAAGAAGATACATTAGTGACTGCGGATTTAAGAGGTAACTTAACCGATGCCTTAGAGGATTCCCCAAGTAGGCAACGACAACCTTCTGGAATGATCTAAGGATATGGAGAGAAATCGGGTTAGAGGTTGCTACTGGTTGGTTAAAAACAGACTACGGTTGAGTAAAAGAGTAAGGGTTTGTTTGAAGAGGATCTTGCTAGTATTAGAGGGGAAGTATAGGTGGGAGTTGGGTAAATCATGTTGACCCTCAGAAAGACACCATTGTAATTAATGAGTGTTACACCAGAGGCGTGGTAGGCCCATAACCCACAGATGAAGAAAATCAATGTTATGTTAACTATGCTTTCAAGTTAAGGAATTAGAGATCTATATGAAAAGGTCCACTTGGGTGTGTGATTTGTTTTGATTTATATAAATTTGAAAGCTTGACAAGAAGTAGGTGAAAATCCATTAATTAAGGAACGATCCGATTAGGTCACATTGAGGAAACCGGGCCAAGCTGGTTGTATTACAAAGAGCATTAGGCACTTAGTAAAGTGCCGACAAAAATTTAAGATCATTATTTCATAATCGATAGTCGGGAACTTTCGAAAGGAAAAAGCAAGTGGGCTCAGTGGAAGGAAAAGTTTTTTTTTTATGGTTTGATAGAATCATCAAAAGAGCGGGAAGTAAGTTTAGAAAACCAAACCGTTGAGAGAGTACCTACCGAATCCGAGGAACGCCATCAGCCATGAGGATCTGATAGTTGAGCCCGATCATACTTTTGTAGAGTACCCAGTAGCTGTCTTGGAACGCAGTACTAGGCGTCTGCGGTCCAAAGAAATACCTATGTTGAGGATCCAGTGATCTAGACGAGGAGCTGATGAGGCCACTTGGAAGACAAAGGAGAGTATTAGACGTAATTATCCTGAGTTCTCTGCGAAGTTAGACGTTACTTCTGTATCTACGAGTTAGTACTCGGATGTTGTGTTATTTGACCATTCATGTTTCTTTTTTTTTATTGAGTGTTTATGTTTTATGTGATGTGTGTCTGAGCATGATGTTTGAGTAGTTGCATGGTATTAAGAAACAAAAATATACCAAGGAAACCGTGTGATTCAGAAGATTATCCTAAGTTTCGGGACAAAACTTCTTTTAAGAGGGCACTGATGTAATAACCAAAAAAAAAAAAAAAAATTTAAACTCCGTTTAAAACCGGATTAAACCGGACCCCGATCCGCCAACCTAAATTCTTTTAATAAAAATAAAACGATATTAAATTCTATGATTTTATGTGACCTCGATTCACATAAAATGATGACTCAAATAATTCCGTAAATAATTCCGCAATTTAGTTCGTACCTATAACGGTTCCGGGAGAATAACAAGTATTCTTTCAGCCATTTTATTATTTGAAGAGCAGGCCCAGGCCCAATAGCCAATCCAATTCTCTTTTCAGCCCAACCGTACTTTAGCTAATCTAATTATTTTTGCCTAATCCTAATTAACCCTAACCTAGTCAGATTAACCTAAACCTCTCTTTACCTATTCATGTGAGACGTACTGCCGTTGCTTCTTCAACCTTGTGCCGCTGCTCCTTCAACCTTGTGCAGCATCTCGCTAATTCCGAATCAGCATCGACCGCAACCAAGCAACCACACCGCAACACCGAGTCTCGTCCATAGACCCCTTCGGCAACCAACGACTCTTCAGCGCCGGAATCGAACCGTCTCCAACCGCGACACTGATGACACGAGGACTAGACTCCCGACACCTGTAGAACCGAAGTAAAGCCAGCGCGAGGCACCTCCGACCGGTCTGTCTTGCACCGCCAGTTGACGGAGTATTCCAGCTGCGCTGATCGACACACAACGGGACCCTCAACGGCTGCAGTAGGTGAGTCGTCCATTCCGTATCTTCCCGATTTCTTCTGCGTTTTCCGGTGCTAACTGGAGGTCGGGTAATGTCCGAATCTTGCAGTCGTTAGTCAGGAAACGTGGTGCAGCAGTGGGAGTGCGGGCGAGCCGGAGTCGAACACCTTCCGTTAAGACCATCCTATTCAAAACCGAACCAAAAGTGAGTACGCTCTCTTAGCCTAGAGTATGTATGTATGTATGTTGTATAGATGCAATTTGAGAGGATTAGTACCTCAGTGCAGTGCCGAAACATATATATATATATATATATATATATATATATATATATATATATATATATATATGGGTACGTATGGATGTATAGGGCGGAGTATACGTAAGTAGATTTATAGGTACAAGGTAATGTATGTATAAGTATACATATATATATATATATATATATATATATATATATATTATAGTAGAGTGGTGAAGATAAGAGCCAAGAAAGCGGGTGGTAGAATCATAATCGGGAAGGTTAAAAGTAATATAATCGGATAGAGTACTAGAGAAGACGGGTGAAAGTAAAACCTATCTTTTTCTATATATATGTTTGATTAATTAATATATAGACTAATTGATTTAATAAAGGATAATTGCTCAGTCCCCTAATATTCTCTGAAATTTATTATTTGTTTACCATAAGTTAATTGAGTTGATTTATAAGGTAGTATATATATTCAAAACATTTCTTCTAAATGTTAACCTCTATTGTTCGCGGGTTGCGAAAATTGTTGGAGAATCTCTTACATTCTCAAGCTAGGGAATAATTCAATGTACTCGTATCCATTAATCTTGCCCTGGAATTCGTCCCCCTCTCCCGTATTTGTTCTTGCAATGTTCTTACAATATTATAAGATAGCTAGATGGATTAGAGAAAAAGTGCAATCTACCTTGTGATATACATGAACAAGTGTCCACGTCAAACAACTTTGATTGATTGTGTGTACTATGTGTTGAAGTTTATGCGGGAGATAATACTAAGAAAAAGAGACAATTTCCTAAAAATAGTACCTTCTCCATTCTTTTTAAAACAAAATTCTTATTTTTCATCGTGCTATATCAAGTTAACTTCTAAGACAATTATATTATTTTATAGTGGTATGGTAGAAAGAGTACTTCCTCCGATGGTGAGGTTGATCAAATCTGAAAGGAGTGGTTAGAATATTTGCTTCAACTCGTCTTTTTGGTATGTGAAAAGTGATGTAATTTAGACATTGTTTGTTGTAACTTACTAATAAACAAACATTATAGTGGTATAGAATTGCATGACATCTCAAGTAACATCTATGCATGACATTTGTTATGTTTTGTCTCAGCAGGAATTTTGACAAATATTCATGCTTAATTTGCTTCTGATACACTGCTTATGACATCTATATTTTGAAGTTTGTTTCTATGTGATGTGTTTTATGTGTTTGTTTATTGCAGTGTTCAAAATTTTCCGCAAAGTGGTCATTTGCAGTGGCAGAATTGTTTTGATTACGAGGTCCCTAAGAAAGATTAGAGTAGGTTTAATGACTCATATCAGTAATGTTATTGGAATCTTATAACTCACAGACTAAGTTTTTCTACTTACGTTTGTTTAGGCGTATGAATTAAAGTTTAGCAATGGATGTAAACATGTTTTCATTGACATGTTTTAGTTTATGACAATTAATGAGCAGATTTATTATGTTTTGGTATAATTCAAATTTGTGAAAAATTAATTATTGGATTTGAATCAAATGTTACAGGTGGTATATTCGAAAAATAGAATGAAATATAAATTAAAAAAAAGAGAAAAAATTATAATAATCCGGTAGTAAGTATCCGGTGTATATTAACCTCACCCAATGGCGTCACCACTAAACTTCTTAATCCGGTTATCTCAGTCCGGATTATAAAAAAAATAATAATCCGATGTTTTACACAACTATAAAATCCGGATGTTCCTCCGGATTATATACGTTTCATATAATCACGCTATTTGATCACTTACATAATCCGGATGTGTTACATCCGGATTATCTTCAGTCAAATAATCCGGATTTTGGAAAAAACATTATACACCGGTGGTCGAATAACCGGATTATAATGTGTCAAATAATCCGGACGAAAAAACGATCGAAAAATAGGGCAAAAATGAACCTAGCAAATAATCCGGTGCTTCGCAAAAAATCGCCCGGATTATAAAGTCACGGGGCAAATACACCCCTAACCTTTAATCCGGTGCAGGTCCGGATTATAAGCCCTCAGATAACCGGATTATAAAGTCCTTTTTGACGTAGTGTGGGCCCCAAGTAAGGACGGGTGGTTCCGCACAAAAGATGGTCTTGCCTTCATAAATGATATAGGTAATGCTAGTATAGGACAACAAGACATCTCATGGATATGGTGCCTAGACACGATGCCCAAGGCCCTTAACTTCTCTTGGAAACTAGCAATGGACGGCCTTCCTACCAAAGAGAACCTTGAAAAACAAAAGGTCCCCACACCTATGTCCTGTGCACTTTGTCAACATCCATACGAGAGTGCAAAACACATCTTCTTCAAATGTCCGTATACTATGGATAATTTACCTAATAATGAAATAAGAAGTTTTTTGCAAAGTATAAACATGACCAATATGAAACTTAGGGATGTGATGTCCGCTATTAGAACTAAACTTGCTGAACCCTCTATTATCTCTCTTTTGGTCACTTGGTGGAACGTGTGGTTCATAAGGAACAAAGATTATCTTTAACAATGAAAAAATTAGGAACATCTCACACATTATTGACTCACAACTATTGGACTGGGATAAATCAAAGGAAAAAATAGTTAAAAAAAATAATTAACAAAAAGAAAACAAGGAATATTAAATGGTCTGCGTCAAAGTCAGGGGTAGTTGAACTTAACTTCGATGGTTCTAAAAGGGAAGATGGCCAAAGCACCTTTGGATATATTTTAAGAGACCATAACACCTCTATGATTGCACTGGACTACGGAAGATGTGGGAAAATGTTTGTCCTTCAAACTGAAGCACATGCGTTAAAAATGGGCCTAATGAAAGCAAAACAACTAGGCATAGACAATATCGATATTGAAGGAGGCAACCTTACAATTATCAACTCTGTTAAAAAAATCTGGATGCCACCATGGGAACTGGACATCACCATTACAGGTATCTCTATCTTACTTTCAGGTTTCAATCACGTTCAAATTAACCACATTTTCAGAGAGATTAATAGTGCAGCTGACAAGCTCGCAAAACTGGGCCAAGACGACCATGTTGTGGCCTCCCAGGAGTCAGAAGAGACGACGATTAACTTGAGGATCCCGGCTCTGCTTGAGGCTACCGTCCGGAAGGATGCTATAGGATGGCCGACTACCAGATGTTGATCATTCCTAATTCCTTACCCGCTTTAGTAAAAAAAAAAAAAAAAAACACTACGTTGGTTATGAAAGCTTTTTTTTCTTGAGAAAAGTAATTGTGTTTCTTGTAAAAAAGTATAGGTGTTTCTCCGTCCCACCGTACTCTCAAAAGTACAAATTAGATATCATGTTTGTTTTTTCCATTTTTCAAAAATTATAAATAAATGTTGGTATAATACTAAAAAATGATCGTTACATGATTATCGCATACAAGTAATCAAAAAAAAAAAAATCTTCTTCTAATAAATATTGTAACACGAATTTTTAATCTTTCTTGTATAAGTAATTTTAATTTCTTTTTGCTGGGCTCTTGTATCTTAATATGTACGTGAGCTAATTTAACTATATTATTCTTGACACTAATACACACGAATTAAAAAGACAGTTTAGTAAATCTAAACTATTCATGTACATAAAACATTTCATAAAATTAATATTGTAAATAAAATCTTTTAAATTTATCAAATCTCCCAATATTCCACCTTTTACATTTAGGTTATACCGTAAATAAAATAAATAGTTAATGTAGTGTAATTGTTTGATAATAATATCTTATAACGGAGGGTGTAATTTTATAGCATCTATGAATATTGGTATGGAAAACTCGTACTTTAATTGGGTTAGTTGGCAATTAGCATGTATGTAAGTCACATCTACCTCATATAAAGTGTTCAATATAAAGGGAACTAGTCCAATACCCGAATCGTGTGCGGGATTAGCTTTAATAAATTGTAACACAAATCTAATTATTAATTAAATTGAGTTGGAAGATAATAAGTAGAAGATAATAAAAACAGAAAGGGGTATTTTTAAATAAATGATAGCTTACATGTTCTTGATAAAAAAAAAAAGTCTTAAATGAAACTGAACGTTAAAACGACCCGTAATATAAAAATATATGGAACCATGGATTATGTAATTAAGGTTTTTTTAATATTAGTGTATATATATCGTTAGTTTATATAATGTTTTAGTTAAATTTTTTAAAATGAGAGTGCATTTTAAATTGCATTGACAAAAAGAACGAAAAAAAAAACATGGGAGAATTTGACATACTAGGCTTTTTTGAGTTTTTGTTTAAGAAAGTGTACCCCAAATTTTTTACCACTTTCATTTAATAGTAGGTAAAAATTATTAACCCTTCTATTTAGAAAGAAAGGAATAAATGATGTTTGTTATTTGTTATATAAGTATAAGTTTTAATTTTTAATTACTGAATTTGTTTTTTTTATTTATTATTTTTCTTGTTTTTATTTATTATTTCTTTTTTATTTTCTGGACTAAATTTCTCATACCGGAATTTCTCATACTAGAATTTCAGATACCAGAATTTTTATACCAGAAATTTCATACCAGAAATTTCATACCATAAATTTCATAACATAAATTTCACACCAGAAATTTCATACCAGAAATTATCATACGAAAAGTTCGTACCAGAAATTTCATACCAGAAATTTCATACCATAATTTTTCATACCATAATTTTTCATACCATAATTTAAATACCAGAAATTTCATACCATAAATTTCATACCAGAAGTTTCATACCATAAAATTACATTTTATCATACCAGGATTTTTTACACTAGATTTTCATACCATAAAATTACATACCATAAAACTACATACCATAAAGTTACATACTATAAAATTACATTTTGTCATACCAGAATTTTGTTACACCGGATTTTCATACCATAAAATTACATACCATAAAATTACATACCATAAAACTGCATACCATAAAACTACATACCAGAAATTTTTCATACCAAAAAACTCATAACAAAATTTTCTGGTAAGAATTTTACATACCAGAAAATTCTGGTATGATTTTTTTGGTATGAATTTCATACTAGAAATTCGTACCAGAAAATTCCAAAACTCGTACCAGAAAATTCACAAAATTTCAGAAGTTTCTGGTATGAATTTCATACCAGAAATTAGCAGATGAGCTGTACACATTCTTACATGCCTAACGCCTACGCAGCATAAGAAACCAGAAGGAATCCCAACCCCCCCCCCCCCCCCCCCCGCCTACACAGCATAAGAACCTGAAGCAACAAAATTCCGCCAAATTACGAACATCATTGTGCATTGGAGTAGGAATAATAGCTCTAAATATTTTCTGCATCTTCTTTGCTGACGATCTATTCATCCTGCATCATGAATGCCTCCACATTACACCAAACAACCCTACTCATTAAAATGCTTAGTTCTCAAGAAAGCACGGAGAACCTGGCACTATGGCATACAAGACAAAAAACTGTGACAATCCATTTCCTCATTCCTTCAATTTTGCAGTAACCACCGAGGTTAAATTACAGAATATTAAATTATTCCCATTTTATTGACTCATGGAAATCGGAAAAGAACTTCAAATAAAGAAACAAATTCATCATCGTTTCTCTAACTGAGCATATCACATTCTGATATACATATCCTTAATACATACTCATTCTGCAACCATGGTACCCAAACCAATTGGCATTTTTCCCTTTTCACAAGATTGATTTGACGCATATTTCACGTTGCAGAACATCCTGAACAAGATTTTAACTATGCAATACATGGACTCAAACCAGACCAACCCAAACCTATATCTAGAATGACTTCTTCAAATATCTTTTGTGTTTTCTATTCTTTCATTACTTAATGCACAACAATTCTAAAAAAGGCCACTTCACTGTGATACATGACATCACAGCATGGAAATGAAGCATATGTTTTCACTATCAAACAGAACCCAATCTTTTTAGAATTTAACACATCTGCTTGGACTGAAGTTGGAGTATATTCTATAAATGTCTCATACTCATCCAGGATGATATCGAGAGCTATTATAGCATATATTATTTATTTATTTGGTTTTCTTCATTAGATAGATGCTATAATGTACTATATGCTGATACTGAAAAGGCACAATGCTAAAAGGACCTAATTTACCTGCTCAATTGTTAAACTGAAATAATAGCGGCCAAAGACAGTTTGCCATTGGGAGTTACTCTCTGAATAGCGGCCAATGATTTCTGGAATATCCAGTGGAATCGAAGCTCTTTCGACTTTCCGATCGAGGCTGAATTGTGGTTAATCGAGTAGCTGTTCCGGTGTGAATATCCGAAATTACGCTGATTGTGAGGAGATTGGGGATTTTGATCGGAATCGCAATCGGATTCCGAGAACATCACTTCCGATTCCAGGAACTCTGCTTGCCATTTGCGGCTACGAGAGAGAGAGGGGGAAGAGAGAAGAGGATAGGATAGGATAGCATATGGCATTAAAGGCTTATACTTTATTATTAGTATATAGATATATATTTTAACATTAACAGTGTATATATATATATATATATATATATATATATATATATATATATATATATATATATATATATATTTGGTAAGTAGATAAATATAGCTTCTATAATAGGATAATTAAAATATGGTAACTATATATATTATTTAAAAAAAAACTAAAATTCTAAAAAAATGACATGTGGCATATTTTTTATTAGGATGAACCACGTTGAAGTAAACGCTTCTACTTTAATATATGTATATAGATCAAACATAAGGGTGGATTTAAATTTATAGTTTTACTAGTCTCATTCTTTGTTGCGGTTATCATATTTGGGAAAATTTAGTAAATGGGCATTTTTTAGTTTTTCCTTTAGTAACTAGTCCATTTAATAATGATTAGGTAAATGTACCTTTAAAACTTTTTTTACCGTTCATTGCTTTTCCTAAATCGCTTCTTCTTTGTCTTGTCCATTACCAACCCCTATGCTTCTCTCGCTTTTCTCTTCTGCAACAGGGAGCCTCCTCAAGCTCACCCTCGCCTCCACTGTCGAGTCGCCGGAAGCAGCTGCAACACCACTCTCGTTATTCTCCTCCTCAAGATCTAGATTCAGATCTAAATCTAGATCCAAATCTTTAGGGCCCGTTTGGTTTTTACTCCGGAATCGGAATGGAAACGGATCGGAAACGAATCTAATCCGGACACCCTTATTGAGGAAAGTTTTTGGAATCATTCTTTTTGTTTGAAGTAATTGAAGTTGAATTTGATTAATGTGGGGAGACAAGTGTAAACCACAAGGAAAGATTCCATAAAATTTCATGAATAAGGATATACATATGGACTAAATTCGTTTCCATTCCGTTTCCGTTATCGGAGTTGGAACCAAACTGACCCTTATTTCTTAAGGGGGTCGCCCAATAAAGCTTCTATGGACGAAAGCAAGAAGCAGTTACCTCAGTCTCGCTTGGTCGCAAAAGATTTGGAATTTCGTCCCAAGGATCCCAGCTCCTCGTAGATTGTACGCGTTATGTGGGGACAATGAGCCCGAAGTTCCACTCTCAGTCATACGCCCTTCAACTTCAAAACTTCATCATACGCGACCAACCCTTTGGAGGTACGACTCTCCATTGCCAGGTTGTAAAAAGAGGCAATTGTTTGGACCTGTTTGATTGGAATGTTCTTCTCAATTTGTATGTTAAATGCAGTCTTTAATTCGATGCACACATCTTGTTCGATGAAATGCTCAATAAAAACACGGTTTCATATGTCACTTTGATTAACTGTTACAATCAACAGGAGGAATTTCTAAAGGCACAAGAGCTCTTCTCTAGATTACATAGACAAGGCCATGAGCTTAACCCATTTGCATTCATGGGTGTGGAGGCCAATCAAATGCAAGTCAGGTATGTATTCTGAACTACTTCTTTCTTAGCCTTGGTTATTTTCAAAATAACAATGATTTTGCGTTATGCAATAATATATGGGTGGTGTGTTGCTTGTTAATTTTAAGGGAAGAAGGATCCTGGAACCAAAGCTACAGATGGTGTTTAGCCTTGATTATGTCTTATGGGTACTTTACTACAAACTGTGGCCTTGAGTTAAAGACTGCAAGTTCTTCAATTTATTTTGATTGCCTTATGGAAATATAAAACTGTAGTTCCTAGGGCCTTGAATAAATTTAAACATTACTTCTAGTTTACTTTATAGAATAAAATAGGTAAGTAAGATTTGTCACCTCAGAGAAAATGTTGAAGCTCCTAATCTTTTTTTGTGGCTTAGGGTTGTTTTGCTTTGGTTAAGAAATCATGAATGTTTGTTGTTAGCAACTAGTTAATATCTGGTAAGTAGTTTTTGCAGCAGTTCATAAAATTTCTAGTAAGTAGTTTTTTTTAACTTATGGTAAGTAGTTTTTGCAGTGACAAAAACACATGTATTTTTTAACTTCTACTCTGAGAAATTCTGGTATATAAATTTCGGTATGTAAATCCGGTATGTAAATTATAAATAATAAACAAAGACAAAGAAAACAAAAGTCTGGTATGAGTTTCTTGTATGAATTTTATACCAGAAACTCATACTAGAAAATTATTTAAAAAAATAAAAAAGACAAAAAAAACTTATGGTGTGAAAAAATTCTGGTATGATAAAATTTCTGGTATTAGAAATTTCTAGTATCATAAATTTATTCCAGAAAAATTAATAAAAAAAAAGTAAAAAATAAAATAAAATAAAATAAAAACAAATTCAGTAATTAAAATTTAAAACTTACATAACATTCATCAATTATTCTTTCTTTTTTAATAGTAATGTTAATTACTTTTACCTACCATTAAATAAAATTGATAAAAAAATTATGGAGCACATTTACTAAACACAAAATTTAAAAAATTTAATTTAAAAAGGTCTAGTAGATCAAATTCTTTAAGGGCAAATTAGGTAACTAGGCTGTTTTTTTTAATTGTATACTAATTAGGCTTTTTTCAGTTTTCTAATTACTAAATGTACCCCATTAATATTTTTACCGTTCACAACCCTAAACTCTCTCCCGCATCTCACTTCTCTCACACGCAGCTTCAATCTCTCCCTCACACCTTCTCCCTCTCGCACCTGTGGAGTCGAACCGCCGCGCCTTACCGGAGCGCCGCGCCTCAGCCGCCGGAGCCACCGGAGCCAGGGTTGCCTCCGACCGCGGAAGGCCGGTGTCCTAGTCTTGTCTTTGTCGACCAGTAACCGAAATCGGCGTCTAGGTTTATGAACTTCGAACTCATTCTCTCTTCTTCTCCAGATATATAAACTTTGATACCTAATCTATTTCAAGCTTATGCCTGTCGAAATATTTTAGATTTCGGATTTATGTTTGTGCGCATGAAATTGGAATTAAAAGTGACAAATTTCTGTGTGTCGGCCTTGTGTTTCCTCTTTGTAGATCATCTTGCTGGTTTTTTTTTTATTCACGCCCCAAGAGTATTATTTCACTCATTATGTAGCTGTTTTGTAGGTCCTTGAAAAGTGTGGTATCATTTGAAATGAGGATCTCATTGAAGCCAACAACTTCTTGGCCATTCAAGCTAAAGACTTTCTGGAGAAGAAGTGGAACCAAGACGAAAAACCGAAGACTGAAATTTTTATGTTTTTTTTGTTATATTTCTTGCTTTCCCTGATATGAGTATGCTTGAAAACTTCAGGCTTCATCATATATTGTTATTTAAGGTTTATTTAAAGACTCATTATGTAGCTGCTGTTGGTTAAGTATTGGATTGTTGATGTCTATAAGCTCGTAGTTCTGCGATTGTACCTTTTGGTTGGTAGTTACAGTTAGAACAAACATTGGTCCACTTGTATGTGATTTGCCTCACACATCTCTAACATTCATTATCAGTTTTATGGTATGTAAAATTGCAATTTGCATCAGATCCTATAATTGTCTTCATTTTCTAGTACGAATTTCTGGTATGAAATTCATACCAAAAAACTCATACCAGAATTTTATGGTATGTAAAATTCTTACCAGAAAATTTTGTTATGAGTTTTTTGGTATGAAAAATTTCTGGTATGTAGTTTTATGGTATGCAGTTTTATGGTATGTAATTTTATGGTATGAAAATCCGGTGTAACAAAATTCTGGTATGACAAAATGTAATTTTATGGTATGTAGTTTTATGGTATGAAAATCTAGTGTAAAAAATTCTGGTATGATAAAATGTAATTTTATGGTATGTAATTTTATGGTATGAAACTTCTGGTATGAAATTTCTGGTATTTAAATTATGGTATGACAATTTCTGGTATGACAAGTTCTGGTATGACAAAATTCTGGTATGAAAATAATTTCTGGTATGAGAAATTCTGGTATGAAATTTCTGGTATGAAAATTCTGGTATGAAATTTCTGGTATGAGAAATTCCGGTATGAGAAATTCAGTTCAGAAAATAAAAAAGAAAATAAAAAATAAATAAAAAAAGGCAAGAAAAATAATAAAAGAAAACAAATTCAGTAATTAAAAATTAAAACTTATACTTATATAACAAATAATAAACATCATTTATTCTTTCTTTCTAAATAAAAGGGTTAAAATTTTTTACCTACTATTAAATGAAAGTGGTAAAAAATTTGGGGTACACTTTCTTTAACATAAACTCAAAAAAGCCTAGTATGTCAAATTCTCCCATTCTTTAATCATATTTCCATGCATCAAGTACACCTACAGCTACAATAGGTGCGTGCACATTTATATTTTTTTTTTCTTTTAATATTATTATTATTCTTTGGTGTGCAAGTAAACTTGATTTCCCATTTAATGGTTACATTTCACAGATAATGGTAGGGGTGGGCATGAGACGGGAAGGGATAGGGGTTGTCCCGCGTCCCGTCCCGTCCCGCAAGTTATTTGCGGGACGGGACGAGAATTTATGACTTTTTTTTTCGTCCCGCGCGGGCCTTGTCCCATGTGGGACGAGACGGAACGGGAGAAATTCCGTGCAAAATATGCACCGATTATATTCAATATGTATGCTTGTTTATTCTCATGTTTAAAAACACAAATGACCGAAAAAAAACTCGATAACTAATTATCGATTCATGACGCCTACATTAGTAGTTAATACATTGAAAACAAATTCAAGTTACATCAAAGTGTCTTACTAATTCTCATTCAAAAAATAACAACAAATAATTTACAGAAAATTACATTTATTTAACTATCGATTACAATTGTGTGAATCCACAAATACAAGGGCGATGGAACGGACTAGAGCAAGGGCGGCGATGGAACGGACTAGAGCAAGGCGATGAACGACTAAATCAAGGGAGAGTAGAACTCTAGTATTTTAGATCCAACCAAATGAGTCGTAAAGAATGAGTGAATGACTAATGAAAAATTTTCGAACTAATAGTTTTGAAAGTATAAAAATATTTTTAAAAATAATATTTTGAAATATTATAATTTATGCATGATATTTATCTATATAATATATTTAAAATATTAAAAAATATATGCGGGACGGGACGGGATGAACCGAGATGAGAAGTCTCCGTCCTGTAAATTTTTCACGGGACAGAATACACATTTTTTTTCCAAATCCCGCCGAGATCGGAACGGGACCAGAACGGGACGAAATTAAACGAGATTTATACCCACCCCTAGATAATGGCATATCTTTATTTGGACGTACCAAGTGTACCATACCCGCACAATATTCAATAGGTACCAATCGGTCCCTTTGTGGGGAGGGGATGAAAATTACCGATAATGACATTAACTATATTATAGATACAACTGGGTAAACATCCCCTTCATTAATTTTGTTAATTAAATAATTTAAGCCTATAAATTTTTGAGTGAATAGACTTATTAAACAAATAATAACAGATTTACCCTTAATTTTGTTAAGTAAATAGTCTTATTAAACAAATAATGACATACTTTACTATAACTTTTTCTTGTAAATGAGACTTATTTTCTTGTAATTTATATTTCTTGAATTTTCTTGTAATTTTATAATTTTTAAAAGAAATATGAAAAATTAATAAACGAATGTAGTCACCAAGAATTGATCTGTGGTTGGTTGTCTCTCCGTCCCACCCTAATACCAACTGGACAAGTTGGATTTCACGATTTATCTTCTTTTAAAAATTATAAATAACGTTAATTATGATACTTGAACTTTCGCTTGTACACTAATTTTCTTGTACAAAAATTTTCTTGTAAAATAAATAATAAATATACGTTTTACAAATTTTTTTTTGTAAAATTGATGATACATGATTTACATGAAGGGTACGAGCATGTAACATGCTAGTTTTATTAATTCTTGTAAAATTTTCTAGTACACAATTAATTGCTAATTGATTACGCTAATCAAAATTGATAACTTCTTTAAAATACACATTCTTCAATTCGGAATTGTGCGTAAATTAAAAGACAATAATCAATTAGTGAACTAAGGCTACGTTGCAAATTCGCTCTAAATTTTATATCATGTACCAATTATTTATGTTCTATGAATTTAGATTGGGTATTTAATGAAACCCCTTAATGGCTTTTTGCAACTTCCCTTTTCTATTCCATGTGCCTGCCTTTTGTGTGTCCCGTTGTTTGGTGTGCTGAGCAGCTTATGCTTCAACTTTAGATGGTGAAGAATGGAGGTGGGTTCTCTTCTATGTCCCTTCAATATTCATGGGTTTTTCTTGATTTAGATGTTAATTTGATTTTGACCTTTCGGTATTTCTAAAGCTTAAACCTAAGGGGTTTCATTGCTAGCTCAAGTGATTTCATTTAGGGTATAATATCTGCAATTTGCGCCACAATCTTAGGGGGTGTATTTAATTAAGAGTTTATAGGAATTTTTTTGAGCTTAAAAGTCTATGAAACAATTCGGTTTATCAGGTTTTTTTTAGTTTTGTGTTTAGTAAATGTACCCATTGAAAGAAGAGTGTGTAGAGTTTGAAAATATATACAAAAGGTTGGGGTATATTTACTTAATTGAAACATTAAAAAGTCTAGTTACTATTCTAGTTTTTCAAAAAGTCCTAGTTACCAAAATTGACCAAAGTCTATGTGTATTGAATATAAATTTTTAAAAGTCCATATAAATCTTTAGGTATTCAATTAGGATTTAAAATTTTTCATAAAATTCCTATGGTATTTTAAAAGTTTGTGGATTTTTAAAGATAGGATTCTTCATTACTTTTATACGTCCCTAAACTCCATATAAATCTTCCCCCAACACATCACATAATCTGTATTGGCTCTATATAGAATTAAAATATCCCACAAAATTTGCAAATCTTATTATTATTAAAAATCCGTCAAAATCTTTAAAAACATATTAGTATACTGACTACAAGTAATTTTATTTTAATCAATCAAACAAGAATTCATTAATTAAACAAGGTCACGCACTATCAACAAAATATCATATAGAGAAAATGTAAAGTAACGAAAGTAGGATAGCTGTCAAACCATACACGTCCTTTCATAATGAAATGTAGCATCAATTTTTGTATCATTTACTGCAAATGCGCTATTTTATATCTCACTGAATTATGTTATGTGCACTATATACAAATTTGGAGAAAAGGATAAAGATATGGGGCCAAATTTGCTAACTATTTTTTTTTATTATTATTATATTTACAGTATTAACAGTATCCATAGAATAAACACATTTTTAATAAATATACTCTTAATAAAATAATAATGATAAGTTAATTAGAGGGCTAAAAATTAAAGAGGTCTAGAAAATAAAAATTTATATATAAAAAACAAAATTTACTTTTACCAAATTGTTTCGAAAATATGGGTATCCTACATTGACTAAATGATAAGAACTCGCACATAGGTTGGGCTTTATAAAAAAAATTTATATGTTAAAAAATAATAATTTGGTTAATATATTTTTTTAAAAATTACTACAAATCTATATTACTTACTAAAATTAAGGACGCTAACGCCACGTGTCATTCGACGAGTAATGCCACATAGGAATTTTTGTAAAATATTTACTAAACTGCCATTCAAATTTTTTCTGAAAATAAATATACTAAAAAATTGATAAACATTATTCTGTAACTATATTTTACCCAAAATCTTATTAAAAGTTAAATAATTAGGAGATTTACCATTATTTGTTGAAGAAATCTCCCTTTAAAATAGCAAACATATTCATAAATTTGTAAGTTGTTTAGATATATATCGATAGAAAAAGTTAGAGTGATTCATAAATTTTTTTTTAAATAATTAGGTAATTTATAAAGCTATTAACTAAATGTGTTTTTGTAAAAGATAATTATAAAATTAATTAGATAAACGACCCCTCTAACATATATTCCACGTCGACTAAATCATATATAGAAACTAATTAGGTGAATCACTAAGTCAACGACCCAAATAGTTGTTGGTCAACGACCCACATAATTGTAGATCTATGATGTATGGACACGACGAGAAACTTGAAAGTGACAATCCTCAAAAGTATAAAAAAAAAAAAGGGATTTGGCGAGAAAAACAAATTATATATAATTTTAAAGCTATTGAAATGTAATCATACATTATAATGAGATACATATATATGAAATATTCAATGATATATGAGTTGATAAAAATATTAACATGACGACAAAATAACTAAAGTAAAAATTTAGAAACTAATATTTTCAGTATTACAAAACATAGAAATAAAGATATTTAGTCTTACCATCTCAAATAAACATACTTTGGTTCAAAATTGAAGAACGAACTATCCATTTTGTGAATCAACAACAACCGAACAACATAATCAACTAAGGAAAACATAATAAAAACTATAATAAAAAAGTGAAAGAATTTGAATAACGCACCCACAATTGAACAAATAAAGATTACACAATAAATTAGTAATCAAAGGTTCAAAATTAAGTTATGAAATTATAAGAAGAATGAAGAGAAGAGTCGGCCGACAAAACAACAACATTTCAACATTAGAACCGAAGAAGAAGAAGATCGATAAACTGCTTCCGGAAACCACAATCTCGCAGGTGTTCAGATGGGGCTAGGTTTAGTCGGAAAAATGGAAGCGAAGAACAAATATTACGGTGAACCAATTTTTCTTTAATTTTCCAAAAAAAATATTTTTCTTTTTTTAGTCTTACAAATATGAAATACTTTTGTTTACCTTCTCTTGACCGGACATAATCCGCGTCATTGTCGTGTCATAGACGTGTCCTACGTCTGAAATATATCTTGACCGTATCCGAGTTGTATATGCCGTGCCCGACACGGCAGGACACTGAACACTCCGACTTCTAGAAGTGTTTGTGCATCATAGTTGTAGGTAAACGACCCGGATAACATTAGGTCAACGACCCAAATAACATATATTAATCCAATATAAATAATAACTATACTTGAACTTAGCCAAAAGGTTTATAAATGTATGATTTGGTTTATCTTCAAACTCTATATTTATGCAAGTTCTTAAACTACCAATTATAACCAACGTGAGATAGCAAAAATTAAGGAAACTCTATATTTATACAAATTTTCACATTGTCAGTCATACTTATAACATACATGATATAGCAAAAACCTGAAAATATGGTCGAATTATAAAAAAAAAGTCGTTTTTTTTAAAGTATGAGAAGAAAAAAAAAATTTATATAAAAATTGTATGTATTTGACCTACTGATATGTGGTCAACGAACACATATCAGTAAGTCAACGATCCACATACACGTAGGTCAACGACCCACATAACTCTAGATCAATAATCCACATACGTTATGTCAAGATCCACATAGTTTAGATTGACGACCCACATACGTTAGGTCAACGACCCACATAACATATATAAATCTGATATGAATAATAATTATACTTGAATTTAAGCAAAAAGCTAAAAAATGTATGATTTGTTTAATCTTCAAACCCTCTATTTATACACGTTTTCAAACTATCAGTCTTACTTGATAACGATGTGAGATAAAAAAAAGTTATGAAAACTTGTTAAAAAAATAAAACCTCAAAGTCCACAATTACATAAAAGATAATATATAGTTTACAAAATAAATCAATTTGATTTTGTTAAACAAAATAAAAATAAAATTAAACAAAGGATTTGTTTAACTAATAATCGTTACAAAATCAATAAGTAATTTTAAAAAAGATTTTATGGCGTTAATTCTGAGAGCTCCATTTCAACATACTGCTTTCACAGCGCACCACGCTAGTGTAAACATATACTACTTTAGTAGATTACATAGATTTAACTTATGTACCTTATTCGTGTTGATCTAATGAAAACAACATATTTTTAGATATTTAACACAATGACTGTAAGATCCAGTTTTGGCGGTGAAGGAGGCCGCCCCAACTGCTTTGGTGTCTGTGACCTTCACCGCCCCCTTGCGGCTGAGGCGAGCCGCCCCCGCAGATACGCTGTAGATCATGCCCGATCTGTTTTCATTCGTTTTATCTTCCTTCCATACTTCTTTATCTTATGGGCCGACTTCCTTATCTTCTTCTTAACCCTAGATGTCCTTTCCATCTATCTTTCTTGCCCTTATATATAATCCCGTCTCTTCTTCTTCTTCTTCTTCTCCTTCTTATTTTTTTTATTTTTTTTTCCGTTTCTTGCTTACTTCTTCTCCAACCCTAAAGCGCTACAGCCTTGGTTCATGTGATCTTGTTGAACTTGTAAGTTCTTCCTCCTTTGTTCTTCATCACGTTCACGTGTTGTTACACCTTCCTTCTCTTTTGTTTCATTTCTCTCTTCGTTTCCCTTTTCTTCTTCTTCAAGAATCAAGTTTGATCCTTGATTCTTGTGGAGCATTCCATTAATGATCCTTTGATGTTCACAGGCTCCCTTGGTTGAGTTGTGAAGTGTGTGAGTGTTGGAAGAACAAGCTTTGACCTTTGTCGTGGTTCCGCTATCATCGAGAAGTCGATAGACGCTTTTGTCGAGGATCCGCCCCCGCCCTTGCACAGAGCCGCCCATGCGCCTCTGTCGCGTTCCGCCCTTGCGCCTTTTCCCAGTCGCCCCGCGGTTTCTCTGCAGTCTTCCCGTCTTTGGTGAGCTGCTTTCCTTCCTTGCTTTCCTCGCTCCTTTCTTAGCTCTTGTGGTTGTGGTTAGCCCTTGTTGATTTGTAACACTAGGGTTTGTGACCCTATCTTGTGTACATCTCTTAGAGTTCACAGAGATTAGAAGTTATAGACTTCTAGCAATCGTTTTGGTTCCTGATTCATGATGCCTTGTTGAGCAGACTTTCCTTTGCTCCTTTCCTGAGGCTATTTTGAGCGTTTGCTGAGTGTTGAGTTTACCTTCGAGTGAGGTAAGTCCCTTGGATTTCGTTAGCTTCATTCTGCGTATTGGTTTGATTGTATTGGCTTGTTTGTGTTGTTGATCATGTTAAAATTGCTAACCGGGCTGTTACCGCTTGTCTAGTTCAGAACGGGGAAACTGGGAGGTGGTCTCGGTACCAGTCCAGAAGGATGCATACGTTCTATTCCTATTGGTAAAAGGGGACGGAGGCGAGATCGTAGCGATTCTCGTGTAACAACCATAAGTTGAATTAGTAATGGGAATAATTAAACGAAAGATAATAACCGGTTGTTGTGTGAGCATGCTATGTGTTTACTTTTTCTTATGTGTGTTTGTGCCTTTATTGTCTTTCTGATATATAGAATGTTAGCTAATGGTTTATACTGGTGTTCTAGATGTTCCACAAGTTCAGGATGCTGCTGAGTGATCCGGATGGTGTGATCAGTCGGGGTTCTCGTACATTATAGGACGGAATCGGGTTTATGTTTATGTTATTGCTTTCCCTTTTGTTTTGAACTCGGCTGCGAGTCTTTTAAGTTTTCCTTTGTTTCAACCTTTTGTTTTATATTGAGTTTTGACTTTCATTTGTCTGTGCCTTGTTGTAAGATCCATTGTGTCGTTGCTACTTTGAGAGCCGGGACCCATTGTGAGGTATTATACCGTAATGTAGGGTTGAGTTCGGTACATTACCGACTCATTTTTACCCTTACCACCTACCAACCAACTACAATTGGTAATGAAAAATCTTGTATCTTTACCAACCACCTAAACCCATTTACCAACTCTTTGGTATACCAAGTTTTTCGGTTGGTTCAGTTGGTAATGACATTTTAGCAACTTATATGTTTGCTAAAATTAAATTGAAATAACACAAGAATTTCATCAATTCAACAATCCGCAAATTCGAGTACAATATTTAAGCAAGACAAGAACTTCATCAATTCAACAATCCGTAAATTCGAGTACACTATGTTTAACAAGTTCATAAAACTTCATACTTCATTACAAACCAAACACAAATAATTAAATATGCAATCATGATCCCAAGTTATAGGCTATGGAGTTCAATAGTCCAATCTCGACTTGTACTCCACATGATTTCATATTTGAAAAGAGTTAGAGCTTGTTGCATTCCTTCATGCCTCATGCTTGATTGAAAGCATTCTCTATTTACAGAATGAAGATTAGATGATAAACCAGGAATTGTAACAGTAAAAAAAATAATATAGAACATATGTTGTTACGGTAACAAGCTAAAGTGTAGGTTTAGCATGTTGACTACAACACCAATACAAATGTTGTTATAGTAGAGATGCTATGACAGTAACAAGATAAAATTAATACAAAATAATTGCATATATAATTTCATATGAAGTATTATATTAAGATTAGTATGTATATACTATTTTGTTAAAACAAAACTCGGTTGGTATGGTAAATACGTGGTACACGGATATTGTTACCACCTATCAGCCAACTCTTTGTAGTTGGTTCGGTAGTACCGTACCAATTAAATTGGTAACCAACGTGTTAGTAACCAGTTTAATTGGTTCGGTTGGTAAGCCTCGGTTCGGTTTCGTATGGCTCATTTTACCCAGCCCTACCGTAACGCTTCGAGTTCTCAAAACTTGGGGTGTTACAATGACTGCAATGCAAAGCTTATAGCGAGAAAAAAAATAAGTCAATTTAATAATAATTGTAGAAGTTGTAATCATGATAAATCTAAAGACTTTTTCGTTTGGAGCCCTCAAGGTTTTATCTTTTCCGATTAATGACCATTAATTTTATTGTTTTCGTTTGATGTCCTTCGTGTTTGATATTTTTTGGTTAATGTCCGCCATATTTGTTTTTTTTCACTTGACACACTTGGGCTTTGATAATTATACGTGCCTTTTTTT
The DNA here is from genome assembly GCA_033239125.1 of Fagopyrum homotropicum. Classification (NCBI taxonomy): domain Eukaryota; kingdom Viridiplantae; phylum Streptophyta; class Magnoliopsida; order Caryophyllales; family Polygonaceae; genus Fagopyrum; species Fagopyrum homotropicum. Next base: position 4,851,847 of record BSWB01000003.1, read on the forward strand.
TGGGTTAGGAGGAGGTTCGGTACCCTCCGCGCATCTAATCCCACTTTTGATATAAGAAGGCTAAGTGATCAACGCTCGGGGATAGCCTGACCCCTTACATCAGTAGTTAAAAGGCCCACTATACCCTCGGGGTGTCAACCAATACACTTAAACCAAGATGAAAGTTACAAGAAATACTAGCTATATAATCTGCACATTGATTCATCTCACAGTAGGCACACCGGAACTAGATATATAGTTCAGTCCCTTTTAAAAATGTTTTGGCATTTAAACACAAGACTAGAGAGAGGATAGTAACGGAGTAGAGAACAATTAAGCAAAGTAATTACGACATGAGAATCTGTTTTCGAAATTGTAATTCGGAAACCACTCTCTCAACCAAGCTTGAGCCCATGTAGGACACCCATAACTCAGTCATAAGGACACTACATAGACTCAAATTAACTCCAAAACCCGTCAGTCATCCCCCCTCGCGTGACCTTATAATACCCGTAGCCGTGGCATGACCACCATGCCGCATCGACCCATCGGTGTTAATTTTCACAAATCCAACTCGAGAGGGTACCCATACAATATGGACCGTTATGCGTTGTTATGTCAAAGTTCCTCTATGCAATCATGTAGCTTGCAATTGCTCTTTAACCCTTTTCCCCAACAAACTTGCTCTAGTCACCTTGCTCCAAAGTTCCTTCGAGGATCTTTACATTGTGCCACTTTCAAGTCTACCATAACGCAACTGCAAAAACCTCACTCCAGAAACAATTAGTAGAGAAATTGCCATGATCAAATGCGTCCAATGGATACATTCAACACTAATAAAGTAATTTGAGTAGCATATGATATGTTATTACCTCGCACATACAATTAAAACGGTTTCACAACACAATAAATACACAAATTAAAATGTTATCACACAAAGCAATTACACAATATAGTAGATACACAAGTTAAATGTACATACATTCACCGCATATTTCAATACATCAAAACGATTTTTTGTAAACCTTTACGAAACTATTTGGGTAATACACGTCTTTCTTCCTACACAAGTTTCAATTAATATCGAAACAAAACCCGCTCCACGAATTGATCAGCCTCCATAACCGTAAGCAAGTTGACATGCAATAAGCGCATATATGGAGGAACTCATATTGCTAATTGATTAGTTTGAGAAAATAGCATTGTGTCGGAAATAAGAAAACATACCTATTATCTCTCAAAAAATTATCCAAAATAGCGGCTTGTTTAGATAGTTCTCGTGCTTGAACAAACTCAACATTCCAAAGAACCGATGTATCATTTAGAATGTATAATCGTACACTGTAGAACTGACTTGTTTACAGCAAATTCTTTTTATTACCTCTGCACAATTAGAGAAGTCCCACAATTTTTTAAACTAATGTAACAATACATTATACGCATTTGTCTTTTAGTTCCAACGTGCAAGTTTAGGTCAAGAACAAGTTTAATATGATATGTTGAAGGTGCTTTAATTTCTTCAATCATCCGACTCGTATACGACTTCCACTCCTTCAGTGCGCTTTTCAGCAACCTCTTCCAGCAAAGGCAAATACAAAAACAAAGATGGATTTAGCCTTTTCGGTTTAGGGGATACTCGAAAGTATAAACCTTCCCTTTTTTTTATATATTTTTTTGGAAAAATAACCCAAAATAATACCAACTATCAACATTGAACCGAAAATAATACGAACTTTGAAAATTACTAGGAGCGATACAAACTATCAATGTATTTACCAATACTAATACGCCATACTTTTCCGGCAAAAACTCTAGCTCCGGCGATGACGTGGCATTCGGAATGTTACATGTCATCAAATAAATGGATTAAATGTGTGAGGTGGATTTTATTTTTCAAAAAATTAATTTAATAATATTAAAAATATTAAAAAATAAAAAATTTAATAATTTTAAAATTTTAAATAATATTTTTTGTAAAAACATTTGTACAAATTTTTTAAAAAAAATATTTTTTTTAAAAAAGTTTGAAATTTTTTTAAATAGATTTGTAATAAAATGTAATAATATTTATTTTTCCAAAAAAATATAAAATATAATATTTTTTTAATTAAATTTTTTTTCGGATTTTTGTATAAAATGAAAATTTTAATCCTAAAAAAATAATTTGTAAAAAATATATTCGAATTTTTTTTTAACCTAATTCCTAAAGTTTTTTTTCCGAAATTTTTTGTAAAATTATTTTTTTTTCTAAAAAAAATATTCAAAATTTTTTTCGGATTTTTTAAAAAGTTTTTTACAAAAAATTATTATTTAAAATTTTAAAATGTTCAAACGTTTTTAAAATTGTTTTTCTACAAAAAATATTTTTTTAAAAAAATTTGTACAAATGTTTTAAAAAAAATATTATTTAAAAATTTAAAATTATTAAATTTTTTAATTTTTAATATTTTAAATATTATTAAATTATTTTTTTGAAAAATAAAATCCACATCACACATTTAATCCATTTATTTGATGACATGTAACATTCCGGCTGCCACGTCATCGCCGGAGTTAGAGTTTTTGCCGGAAAAGTATGGCGTATTAGTATTGGTAAATACATTGATAGTTTGTATAGCTGCTAGTAATATTCAAAGTTCTTATTATTTTCGGTTCAATGTTGATAGTTGGTATTATTTTGGGTTATTTTTCCTATTTTTTTACCATTAATTAGATATATATTATTAATTAAATCATAATAATCTAAGATAAATTTAACCTACCTAAAAGTTTAATTTTAGATCCGTCACTTGTCAACATCAATCAATAGGTCAAAAAATCATACCTACCAAAATCTAAAATAAATATTTATCTTATAATATCTGAAAGTAAGATGTGGATGGGGCTTAATAAAGACAAAATAAGCTTTACCTACAAAACCTCCTTCCACGTTAAAGTATCATTCTATATTATGTTTAGGAATTGACTTTTGTCATGGCTCCGATTATCGTAATCTCGTTTGGTAAGAGGATTAAGGAGATTAAGGGCCCGTTTGATTTTAACTCCGAAATCGGAAATGGAATGAAAACGAATTTAGTCCATATGTATACCATTGTTCATGAAGGTTTGTGGAATCATTCCTTGTGGTGTGAAGGAATTGAAGTAGAGTGTGATTACTTTTGATACCCTATAGGGTAACAAATTGTGGGGAAGCAAGTGCATTTTGCATTAATTCACAAGGAATGATTCCACAAAATTTTTTGAATAAGGATATACATATGGACTAAATTCGTTTCCATTCCGTTTCCGTTTCCGGAATTGGAACCAAACGGACCCTAAAGGGGTTAAATTATGGACATTAAGGGAATTAGATTATGAGAATGTGTAAAACTTTGATTATAAGGATTATGAATATTATTGAGGGTAAAATCTCACTTTTACCTCTCTTTTTTCCATCTCTTCCGTCCATACAAAAATATAACACGTATTTTTTTCGTAATTTTATCCACAATCATATTAATTTTAACAAACACTCATTTCACTTATATCTCTTAAACAATTTCACCCCCTTAATTCTTCATCTAATTAATTCTATTCGTCATCATCATCATTTACGTAATCTTCCGTTACTAAACTGATCCAATTTAGTAAAAAAAAAAAAAGAAAAGAAAAAGCATTTAATCATGTAGTGTTTAGTTAGAATAGTTTTCTACTATTCCAGTAAATTTGATCGAATAAAATCTAAATTAATGTAATTTGGTTACGTACCTTAGTCCATTTGTATTGATCTTACCAAAATCTAAATGAATAATTAATGAATGATCTTGTAGTGTAATTACTAATTAGGATGCATGTAAGGCACATCTACCACTTATAAAATTCGTACCAAAAAAAACCACTTATAAAGTGGACTTATTGAACCAATATTGAAAAAGGAATTAAAAATATAAAGTGGAGATTTAACAGAATATTTATGGGGAGGGGATGGAAATTAGAGATAATAGCATTAAATAGTTACATTTCACTGATAATGGCAGCTGTACTTTGGCTATATATTGTAATTAATGATAAAAGTGGGTAAATTTTATAAAAAGAAAAGGCAAACAATACGGATTACGGAGTATTATAAAAGGCTGCATCTTCTCACAATTAAACACTCGTCAGATCATCTTCATTCTTCACGTACATTGTTCCAGTACTTCATAGCTATATGGCTTTCATCGCTTCCAAAAGATTTGCTCTTGCGGCGATGCTTATCATCTTTTGCCTCATGGCTGTTCTGCTGCATGGAGGAGCGGCGGCTAGGTCATTGCATGGCGGTACAGCAAGTCCTGGAGGACGACCTTTTCAACTGCTTTCTAAGTACTCCCCACCTTCTTCATCAACGCCTTCACCTCCCAGACTAACACCGGGGCAACTCACGTTCAATGAGGATAGGGTGATTAGTTAATTTGGACGCGCGTGTGTCTACGTTTTGGTTTCTCACTCTATCTATATATATATATATATATAGATAGAGTGAGAGTATATATATATATATTTACTGTTTTGTTTTCTCTCTTCAACTTCCCCTTTCTATTCCATGTGCCTTGAGCAGCTTATGCTTCAGCTTATCCAAAAACATTAATAACAGAAGAACAAATATGCAACAAGAAGAAAATCTGAAAGGAAAAACTCTCAACAGTTCATCAAATGGGCTACCAAAAATCCTTTTATATACAGAAACAAAGATAATAAGGGTCCGTTTGGTTTTAACTAAATTCGTTTTTATTCCATTCCCGTTATCGTAATTGAAACCAAAGGGCTCTAACTTTGTACGGAGAATTTGATTTTAATCGATCAAACAAAAAGGCATTAGCTAAGCAAGGTCGCACTATCAAAAAAATCCCATATAAAGAAAGTGTAAAGTGACGAAAGTACGATGTATGAACATCATATAAAACTGGAAAGTTAAACAATACTTGTCCTATCAGAATGGAATGTAAGCATCCAATGTTTGTTTCATTAATTGCAAATGCGCTATTCTATGTCTCAAAGAAGACACAGTGTTACGTGTACAAAAATCCAAACTTAAAGAAAAGGACAAAAATATGGATATTCCACGTCAATTTTTGCTCCAAGTGATCATCATGTTATCAAGGAAACGCAAATTCAATAAGAAATTATGGAGATAATATGTTCTTATAGGACACAATATATAAATAAAGGATATATTAGGGACATTGTTAGAATATATCCTAAGGCATATATATATACCTAAAGTTGTAACAGAATTCAATTGAAGCACAATATACTTGTTTTTATATCTTCTTTTTAAAATAGTATCAGAGCAATGAAGAATTTTTTCTGCAAATCTTCCAATCTAGATCTAGTTTTTCTTCTGATTAATCATCTATGGATGATCGTAATGATGCTCGAGATAAGGATCCTCTCGATCCAAATCTCATTTCGTCAAGCAATAAAGTTACATAATCCACTGGAGCTGGAATCATTCTGCCTGGAAATTCAACCGATCCTCTTTACCTTGCTCCCTTAAATAATCCAGGGATGCAACTCGTATCTACATTGTTTGATGGATCCAATTTCTTTTCATGGAAAAGAGGGATTCATATGGCACTTGGTGCAAAATTGAAATTAGGTTTCATCACAAGCTCTTGCGTCCAAGATGTTGCTGATGCAGAGAAGGCATCACGATGGATTCGCGCCGACTATATGATCCGGTGCTGGTTGATTCATTCGTTGAAACGGGAAGTTGCTGATCAATTTTCGTATGTGGAATCAGCTAAGGAATTGTGGGATGAAGTTCTAGAGAGGTATCAGATCTCTAACGCACCTTTGATTTATCAGATTCACAAAAACCTAAACTCTATGAAACAAGAGAATGCCACAGTTTCAGTTTATTATGGTCATCTTAAGCGTCTTTGGGATGAGCTGCACGCGCATGATGCGCTACCTGTTTGTTGTTGTGCTGGAATTATACATTGCAAATGTGAGATTCCTAAGCTTTTAGTTGAGAGAGAAGTCAAAACACGCCTGATTCAGTTCCTTATGGGACTCACTGATCAATTTGATCATGTTAGATCTACTATCCTATCTCTTGAAACCTTGCCATCTCTAAATCGTGCTTTCCATATGTTTTTGCAAGTTGAAAAGCAGAGAGAAGTTACCTCTACACTAACTATTCCTCATGAAGCATTAGCAACAGATAGACAGATTCCCTATCATCAGACAGGAGGAAGTAGGCGAGATTTTCGCAAGGATAAATGGGATAAGAAGTGTGACCATTGCAAAGAAAAAGGTCATTTGAAGGAGCAATGTTTCAAGCTGTATGGTTTTCCAGATTGGTACAAAGGTTCCAAGAACTTTTCTAATGATAGATCTCCAAGTCATTCAAGAACTGGTCATTCTTTGAATGCATACAATTCTAACGGTTCCATCACCAATTCTCCTCTTGATGATATCCCTACCAAAGGAGTTGATACTAAATACTATGTCCCTGATGTTTCAAGAGATGTTCAAGTTCATGAACAACAAGTCTGTCAATTCTGGACCCTCCAGTTCTTTAGCTCATGCTTCTTCCTCACCAAATATTTGGATTGTTGATTCAGGAGCGACAAATCAAATCTGTTATTGTCGAGAATTATTCTCCAATCTTGCTGCCTTGAGCAAGCCTATTCAAATTGGCCTTCCTGATGGTACTTTAAAATTGGTGACTCATTCAGGAAGTGTTCTAGTTTCTCCATCTCTCACTTTGGACAATGTTTTGTTCATGCCAGGGTTTAAGCATAATCTTCTCTCTGTACATCGACTTATCATTCAGTCTTCTTGCAAGGAACTTTTTGATTCTGATCATTGCTTATTTCTGGACCATATTACTAATGCTGTCATAGCTCAAGGCTACTTGGATGGTGGTCTTTACAAGCTCATTAGTCCTGTCATAGTTTCTACTAATGATGCCCTTTATGTCTGTAATAATGTTGACAAGATATCTTTGCAAACCTTTCATGCCCGTATAGGCCATTCATCTTTGCTTAAATTGCAGCATACCACTGCATGTCCTTCTACATCTTTGTCATCCTTGACTTGTGATATTTGTACAATGGCAAAACAACAAAAATTACCTTTTCCTCGTAGCAACTCATATGCTGCTCATGCATTTGCTATTCTGCACATGGATATTTGGGGCCCTTATCATACTAGATCTATATGTGGTGCTCGATATTTTCTCACAATTTTGGATGATTTTACTCGATGCACATGGACCTTTCTTATGAATGATAAATTGCAGGTGCATCGATTGGTATATGAATTTCTAGTATATGTACACTCAGTTTACTGGTGTGGTTAAAATCATTCGATCTGACAATGGATCTGAATTCATTCAGCATTCCCTTCAAGATTTATTCAAATCTAAAGGGATTCTGCACCACAAGTCATGTCCTTACACACCTCAACAGAATGGTCGAGTTGAGAGGAAGCATAGTCATTTATTAGCTACAGCTCAAGCTATATGCCTTCAAAGACATCTTCCTTTACATTTTTGGGGTGAATGTATTCTTTCAGCAACTTATTTGATCAATCTTATGCCTTCTTTTGTATTAGGTTGGAAAATCCCTTTTGAAGTTCTTCATCAACGCCCAGTTTCATATGATCATCTCAGGATCATTGGATGCCTTTGCTATTGTTTGAATACTGTGAAAGACAAGCTGGAAGCTGTCACCAGGCCCTGTGTTTTTCTAGGCTACCCCCCAGGCCAGAAGGGCTATAAAGTTCTTGATTTGCAAACTGACAAGATTATGGTCACATGGAATATATCTTTTCGGGAAGATATATTTACTTTCAATTCAACTTCTCCTACTTTACCATCTTTTACTCTAAATTTCCCATTGGTCTCTCCAGCCTGTGATTTCCCCAACACTTGCAATCCTAATTGATCTCCGGTTTCTTTACCATTACCAATTTCTTCAGCTTCTCCTTCTAATGCTCCACAAAATCTCTCTCCTTTTTCCACTCCAATACCTGTCCCTTTCCAGTCTCCCTTAGATATTTCTTCTTCTTCCACTTCACTTTCTTCTTCTCCTCCCATTATCATTCCTCCTACATCTTCTCGACCCCATAGAACCATCCATAAACCTGCTCATCTTCAGGATCGTAACACCCCAAGTTATCAAAACTCGGGGGTTACTGGTTAGGACCTCACAATGGGTCCTGACCTTAGTTGGACAACAACTTAACAAGATCTTACAACAAGGCACAGATAAGGAAAAACCGGAAATCATAAAATAAGTTTTAACAACGTTATGAATGTGACCAGAAGTACTAACAGCCGGGAAACACAAGGTATCAACAACCAATTAAAAGAAACCAAAGTCCTAACTGGAAAAACAACAAAGAGGAAACTGCAACACGTCCTACTAAGTACGACACCCCGGCTGACCACTACCATCCGGATCACTCGGCATCTGCTCTAACTTGTGGTACGTCTACACAACATAACAACTGTTAGCTAACTATCCAAATATAAGTAGAAATAATAACAGCACAAACACAGTTAAGATAATATAAACAAACATCATGCTGGCACACAACCGATTATTATCTATTACTTAGGTGATTCATCTTATTCAATTTTACAGTTGTGGCACGAGAACTCTGAACAGTTCTCGCCTCCGTTCCTTATCCAACTGGGTGTAGGTCTAGCTTATCTCCGCCGGTAGCATCACTACAAACCGAGTATGGACTAGTCCCTAAAAAAACCCCAATGCCCTCCGGCTAACTGAGCAGAATGCCACCGCCCGTTACTCTTAGGCCAATGTATAGGTCGACGGTAGATAATTACTACTAAATACAACTATAAACATCTCATTCACACACCACCATCATTATTCACACTCATATCTAGAAGCTAGCTAAGTAAGCCCAAAGGACTTACCTGTTATAAATCTCGACTCTTTGTAAACCCAACTCGCTGTGTAACCGTAGCAACTCAGTTGCCTGTCAAAGGAGATAAGTGCATCAGCACACTCTCTAGGTACTTAGAAATCTAAAACTTCTCAGCTGGTAGATCTTATAATAACAGAATCAATTACAATACTAATTTATGGTAAAAAGACTATTTTACCCTTAGCTCCGAAATTTCCAAAATTTCTATAGTTTAAATTTAAACTCTTATTTGAGACTAAAATGTCCCATTCCAACTCCTAAGGATGCGTTTGGTTACAAACTAGCAAATGTCGCACTTTCCTATTTTCCGAAGGTCATTAAGGTCCAACTTCGGCTTCAAATATGAAACCCGAATAATTTCCTAAAAATTCCGAAATAATTCTTTAAGTTATCTATGATATCCATTCTACTCATAGGATCAAGAATCTCTTAAAAATAATCAACCATAATTCTTACATAACTTCTTAAAGTTGGGGTAAAAACTAGTATTTCTATACTTAGCCAAAATAATGCCCCTGCTGGAAAAACAGCCCTACAACCCTACTTTGAGGCCTCATAGATTCTAATCCGACCGTTAACTCGTTCCCAAATTTTAACACCATATACTACGTATATCAGTCTATGACATATCCAAAATTCAACGGTGGATGATTATTCTAAAGTCTCGAAAATGATCCTCAAAATTGCAGTTCCAAGCCTACCAAACTGAGATTTGAAAAGAAGCTCTTCACTTCAGCTTCTATAGCAGCCTGTCCTATCTTTGATGTTATCCAACGATCATAAGTTTGACACTCTAGGAGGACCTCACAAGGCTCAGCCCCTACCCTCACTACCCATGCTCGAATCCCCCTCCCAGCAACATCACAACAACCTTAACATATGCAGATCTTATACAAAAACGTAACTGTTTACACCTAGAGAACATAGGATCAAGCTGTGGGAGAGAGGAGAATTTACCTTCTTCAGTTTGACTGTTCAGAGGTGTCTTCTCTCGGTTTTGAAGGAGGCTCGTATGTTCTCCCTAATACGAGGATAGATGGGACGAAGTTAGACAAACAAAAGGGGGTCGACTGCAAAAGAGGAGTGTCAGGGAGTTGCACAAAAGTCAGTTGTGGTTTGGAAGGTAGGCTTGACAAGAGAACAAGAGCAAGACTGGCCAAAGACTTATGCTGCAATACTTGGATTGTCCCCTGGTTCTGTACGTGCACGTCTTCTAGGAGGTGTCCGCTGCCACTGCACGTCGGTCATGTTCAAATCCGGGAATAGAAGGGAGAAAAGAAGAAGAGGAACGAAGACTCACCACTCCTAGTGTAGACGGGAACGTCGAGGCGATGGATCTCCTGCTATGAGGCTTGCTGGCTTCTCACTGATGTGTTTCCTGCGTCTGGAGCGGACTGGATGGGTACAGGCGGTGGCTGGATCTGGTTTGGGATTGCTGCGAGCGTAAACAGTTGCTACTCTATGTGTACGGGAGGATTTAGATCTGAACAAACGGACAACAAGCGTGCAAGGAAGGTGGAGATCATGTACGCTGGAGAAGAAAAGATTGGATCCAAGGCGTGAATCTGGACGCCGTTTAGGAGGGAGAAAGATCGTGAGGGCATGAAATCCGGGAGCAGTAACTAGGCGATCTTCCTCCTTCCGTTCTCATCTTTTGGGAGTCAACAGCTGCTCATCGGGCCAACAAATAGTTGGGCCTCTGGGCTAGCATACAAGGTGGCAGGCTGGACATGAAGCAAGGAAACGTCGGGCCGGACCTGGGGTTGGCTGGCATGCAGAAGGCTGGCTGGAGAAAGGGCCAAGCTGAGCTGAACGAGTATAAGAAGTGGGCTGAGATTGCTATGAGCTTGTCAAGGCCTTGTCAAAACTCGTCATGGTCTTGTCAAGCTCATGCGTGGTCTTGTCTTGACTTCTTCTTGATCTCGTCACTAGGACGCCATGACCTTGTCAAAGACAAGTCATGTTATAAATTAGGGTTTGGAATAAAAAGCTTATCATTTTATGTGAAGAGGTGTTACACAAAATGATAAAACTTCCGAGATATTGTGCCCGACTTAGAAGACAAATAGGGATCAACGGATCGAAATCCGGTTTGCTACGAAAATGAACGGAATAAAAATTCCAGATATTACATCAGTACCCCCCTTAAAATAAATTTCGTCTCGAAACTTAGAATAAGGTATCTAACCAAACAACTTCGTTTTCTAGCATGCAAAACTACTCAGACATCTTATTCAGACATTACATAAAACATAATCACTCATTCTATCATATAACCACTGAAGTCGTACAATTAACGTCTGAGTACTAACCCGTCGGTACAGAATTAGCGGCTAACTCCGTAAGGAACTCGGGATAGCTACGTCTAATACTCTCCTCTGTCTCCCAGGTGGCCTCATCGGCTCCTCGTCTAGACCACTTGATCTTCAACATCGGGGTCTCCTTAGAATGCAGACGTCTAATACTGCGCTCTAGGACGGCTACTGGGTACTCCACAAAAGTGTGGTCTGGCTCAACTATCAGATTCTCATGGCTGATGACGTGTCTAGGATCCGGTATGTACTCTCTCAGCTGAGATACATGAAAGACCGGATGGACCCCCTCCAATCTTGGTGGCAGTGCTAAGCGGTAGGCAACCTCTCCGACTCTCTCCAAGATCTCAAATGGACCAACATATTGGGGACTCAGCTTCCCCTTAATGTCGAAACGCTGGACGCCTCTCGTCGGTGACACTCTCAACCACACCTGTGCACCTATTCTAAACTCCAGAGGTCGATGCCGCTTGTCGGGGTAGGATTTCTGACGACTCTGAGCTGCTAACATATGCTCTCAGACCAAGGCAATCCGGGCGATGTCATCTTGTATCTGATCTAGAGCTACCCCATCAGCTCTGCTAGGCTCGTCCCAACACAATGGGGTGCGACATCTCTGTCCGTACAAAACCTCATACGATGCCATCCCAATAGACGCATGCCAACTGTTATTATATGAAAACTCTACAAGGGGAAGGTGATCGGGTCATACCTGTCCCCAATCTAGTACACAAGCTCGTAGCATGTCGTCTAACGTCTGGATGGTACTCTCAGACTGACCGTCGGTCTGTGGGTGATAAGCAGTGGTAAAGTGGAGACTCGTCCCCAAAGCAGTATGTACCTGCTGCCAAAATCTCGAGGTGAAACGTCCATCCCTGTCGGAAACGATAGTCCTCGGTACTCCATGGAGTCTCACAATATGTCTAGTAAACTCCTCAGCTAGACGACTTACCGGCCACATTTCCTTGATCGGAATGAAACGCGCAGTCTTTGTCAGACGGTCTACTACTACCCAAATAGCATCAAAACCTCTGCTGAGTCTCAAACCGGTGACAAAGTGCATAGATATATCCTCCCACTTCCACTATGGTATTGGCAGTGGGTGGAGCTCTCCTCCGGACCTACGATGCTCAATCTTGACCTGCTAATAGGTCGCACACTGAGCTACATATCGAGCTACGTCGGGCTTCAAACCACCCCACCAGAAGGAACGTCTCACGTCCTTGTACATCTTACTCGCTCCAAGATGTACTGAGTATGGGGTAGCATGAGCCTCACCTAGTATCCTCTGTCTCAATTCATTGTCTGATGGCACACAGATGCGGTCCTGACGTCTCATCACTCCATCAGCACCAATAGTGAACTAAGGTGCATCATCTCGAGACATCCGGTCTCGGATACGGGTCAAAGTCGGACAGGTCTCCTGATTTTGTCGGATCTCACCCAGCAGATCAGGAAGTAACTCTAAGGTAGCCAACTAATGAGCTGTATCGGGGAACTGGATCTCTACCTCCAACCAAGCTAAATCTCTGTGCAACTGTGGCTTCACTGTCAACCGGGCTATCGCCTTCTCCCGAGGTGTCTTCCAACTCAAAGCGTCAACAACTACATTCGCCTTCCCGGGGTGGTATAGAATCTCAAGGTCAAAATCCTTGATCAACTCTAACCACCGCCTCTGGCGGTTATTCAACTCCCGCTGAGTGAATATGTACTTCAGACTCTTATGAATTGTGAAGATCTAACAAGTTGCCCCATAGAGATAGTGACGCCAGATCTTAAGGGCATGGACTACTGCAGCCAACTCTAGATCATGTGTGGGGTAGTTCTCCTCATACGTCTTCAACTGTCGAGACGCATAGACTATGAACTTACCCCTCTGCATCAAAACACACCCCAAGCCTAGTTTGGATGCGTCACTGTATACCAAAAAGTCCTCTATACCCTCAGGCTGTGCTAAAATCGGAGCAGACGTCAATCTCCTCTTCAGCTCCTCAAAACTCTGCTGGCACGGCTCAGACCAAACGAACCGAGTAGTCTTCCTCAGAAAATAGGTCAGTGGTCGGGCAATAAGGGAAAACCCTTCCACAAACCGGCGGAATAACCTGCCAATCCCAGAAAGTTGCAAACCTCCTTGACATTTTTCGGAGGTTGCCAAGAAGACACTGACTCAATCTTCGCCGGATCAACCTTAATCCCCTCAGCAGTCACTACATGGCCAAGGAAAGCCACCTCTGACATCCAAAACTCGCACTTGGATAGCTTAGCATAAAGTTGACTATTCTGTAGAATCTGTAATACTGTCCTCAAGTGTCCGGCATGCTCCTCTCGACTCCTAGAGTAAACTAGGATGTCGTCAATAAAGACCACTACAAACTGGTCTAAGAAGTCGATGAAAATCCCGTTCATCAACTCCATAAATACAGCTGGCGCATTAGTGAGCCCGAATGGCATCACCACAAACTCATAGTGGCCAAACCTAGTCCGGAATGCCGTCTTAGGTATGTCTTGGTCTCTCACCCTCAGTTGGTGATAACCCGATCTCAAGTCTATCCTTGAGAACACTGACGCTCCATGCAACTGGTCCAGCAGATCATCTATGCGAGGCAGTGGATACTTATTCTTGATGGTGACCTTGTTCAACTCCTTGTAATCAATGCGCAGCCTCATCGATCCATCCTTCTTTCTCACAAATAACACTGGTGCTCCCCAGGGAGAAACACTAGGGTGTATGAAGCCCTTCTCTGCTAACTCCTCTAATTGCTTCTTCAGCTCAAGCAGCTCTAACGGTGTCATACGGTACGGGGCCTTCAAGATTGGTCTCGTGCCCGGCTCTAACTCAATGCTAAAATCAACACTCTTCTGTGGGGGTAGCCCGGGCAGGTCGTCACTGAATACCTCTGCAAACTCGCATGCAATTGGTATCTCCTCTACTGTCAGGCTCTTACATTCCTTCATGGCATAACACCAGAAGGCCTCGCAACCCTGTGCTATCAGTCTCGCTGCTCTCACTGCACTGGTAACGGTGCCGGACTTTCTGATGTCCCAACCTCGAAATATCACTCTGTGACCCTCCTCCGTGGCGACAGTCACCGTCCTCCTACCAATGTCTAAGACTGCTCCGTGTCTCGTCATCCAATCTATCCCCAAAATCACATCCTCATGTGCTAAGGGCATGACTAGAAAATTTACTAGCCAATCCCGACCCCCCACATGAATAGGGCATTCATAAATCTCTCGGGATCCTCTAATCTTACCCCCATCCGGTAAACCAACCACAAAAGGTACACCCTCTACTGTAGCTAAGGACAACCTATCTACGCATGCATCTGATATAAAGGAGTGCGTAGCACCCGTATCAAACAAAACTCGCACAGGTAAGTTATGGATCCAGATAGTACCTGTGGTCGTAGGTGCTGCTGGCTGCTCAGTAATCCTCAGCTTAAACACTCTCGATGGGCCTCCTCTAGTGTCAGTGGTACCACCACGCCCCCTGCCACGACTTGATCCCTGTGCAGTACTGTATGAAGCAGGGTGTCTTGGAGCCCGGTACTGCTGCTGTTGACTCGGTGCCCGGTATTGAGGAGGTCTCTGTCCACCCCTCTCAGCACTTGTAGGGGAAGATCCCTGCGGTGAAGGAGGTCTACCCTGACGGTAGAAAGTAGCCCTGTGTCCCGGCTTTCGACAAGTGAAGCATGTAGTAGGCGGCCTCTTGTAGTCTGTCTTAATATGATCGCGGCTACCACAGTTAAAGCATTGTCGATCTCTACCGGAAGTCTGAATTGTAGAGTGATAGTTGGGTCTCCCCTGAATCTGTCCTCGCCCATAACCTGCTACTACTGCACTGCTGCTAGCATGTCCTGTCTTTTGCCGCTTATCCGGTATACCAGACTGAGTTGCTCTCCTCGAAACTGGCATATCTCTCTCATATGCAGAGGCCCTATCCTGATAGTCTGACAGAGACTCGCAGCGAAATCCTGCCAGATAAGATCGGGTACTCTCTCTCAATCTCCGGGAGAAGAGGTAAACATGCTGCTCTTCCGGAGGTGCAGCTGGTCCAAGTAGGGTCAACTCCTTTTGAAACTTCTTGATGGCAGCAGCAATCGGAATATCCTCAAATCTTGCCTCAATGAAATCCTGAAACCTCTCTCTCCTCAACGAGACAGGGCAGTACCTCTCTCTAACAATGCTCCTCATCTGCTCCCAACTGGTGACTCGGCTACGAATGGTCCGCCACCAGGAATGAGCATCCTCCGTGAAACATGTCTGCACGAAATCTACCTGTCGATCCTCTGGGCAACGTATCGCCTCTAGGGCAGTCTCTTCGTGTCCAATTCAGTGCTCCACCTCTAACCCTCTCTCTCCACTGAATGAGGGGACTTTCTGAGAGTTGAAAGCCTTCAACCACTCATCCGGTCTCGCTGCTCTAGACCCAACAAGAGCTCTATCAGCATCAACTCTCCTCTTAAGTACATCCGGCACCTGCGGCACTCCCTGTGTCACCTGAACTGACCTAGCCGGTACCGGTGGTACCTGGGTAAGTCCCTCTACTTTGGCAACCTCCTCCATACGCTCGACGTATGCTCTGTACTCTCTGTATTCAGATTCTCCAATAGAAACACGTCTTGACTCAGTCGAACGTGCTCTCTACGCTCCAGACCTAGCAGCGGTCTCATTCCCGACCTCGGGAACCATGCTCTCAGCTCCTCTTCCACAGCAGCATCTGGCATGTTTGCTGCAGGTGGATCCTCTCGAGGGACTCGTCCTCGACCTCTCCCTAGTGGAGGTCTACCTCCACGGCCACGCCCTCTAACAGCAGGGGTCCCATCAGCTCGATCCTGTCTAGCTGGAGGAAGAGGGGGACGACCCCTACCTCGGCCAGTCGCTGGTGTATCCCTAGTACGTTTCATCTACACGAGCGATAACAACTAAGTTATAATCTAACTAATCTATCATAAGCAATGAAAGTCTACAGTGATCATACTAAGAGTACCAAGATCCGCGGAAGTAGTGGTGGTCGTCCGTACTTTCTATCCCAACCCGACTATGCATGCATTTCAAAAACCAAAATTCATTTGTAAAACTCAGACCCCTTTCGGGTTCTGTTTATTCACTTATTTGACCTTTTAGAAGATTTTGAGTGCCATTGTTGCCAACCTCGCTCTGGTACCATGTTGTAACACCCCAAGTTATCAGAACTCGAGGGTTACTAGTTAGGACCTCACAATGGGTCCCGACCTTAGTTGGACAACAACTTAACAAGATCTTACAATAAGGCACAGATAAGGAAAAACCGGAAATCATAAAATAAGTTTTAACAATGTTATGAATGTGACCAGAAGTACTAACAGCCGGGAAACACAAGGTATCAACAACCAATAAAAAGAAACCAAAGTCCTAATTGGAAAACCAAAAAAGAGGAAACTACAACACGTCCTACTAAGTACGACACCCCGACTGACCACTACCATCCGGATCACTCGGCATCTGCTCTAACCTGTGGTACGTCTACACAACATAACAACTGTTAGCTAACTATCCAAATATAAGCAGAAATAATAACAGCACAAACACACTTAAGATAATATAAACAAACATCATCTTGGCACACAACCGATTATTATCTATTACTTAGGTGATTCATCTTATTCAATTTTACAGTTGTGGCACGAGAACTCTTAACAGTTCTCGCCTCCGTTCCTTATTCAACTGGGTGTAGGTCTAGCTTATCTCCGCCGGTAGCATCACTATCAACCGAGTATGGACTAGTCCCTAAAGAAACCCCCAGCGCCCTCAGGCTAACTGAGCAGAATGCCACCGCCCGTTACTCTTAGGCCAATGTATAGGTCGGTAGATAATTACTACTAAATACAACTATAAACATCTCATTCACACACCACCATCATTATTCACACTCATATCTAGAAGCTAGTTAAGTAAGCCCAAAGGACTTACGTGTTATAAATCTCGACTCTCTGTAAACCAAACTCGCTGTGTAACCGTAGCAACTCAGTTGTCTGTCAAAGGAGATAAGTGCATCAGCACACTCTCTAGGTACTTAGAAGTCTAAAACTTCTCAGCTGGTAGATCTTATAATAACAAAATCAATTACAATACTAATTTATGGTAAATAGACTATTTTACCCTTAGCTCCGAAATTTCCAAAATTTCTATAGTTTAAATTTAAACTCTTATTTGAGACTAAAATGTCCCATTCCAACTCCTAGGGATGCGTTTGGTTACAAACTAGCAAATGTCGCACTTTCCTATTTTCCGAAGGTCATTAAGTTCCAGCTTCGGTTTCAAATATGAAACCCGAATAATTTCCTAAAAATTCTGAAATAATTCTTTAAGATATCTATGATATCCATTCTACTCATAGGATCAAGAATCTCTTAAAAATAATCAACCATAATTCTTACATAACTTCTTAAAGTTAGGGTAAAAACTAGTATTTCTATACTTAGCCAAAATAATGCCCCTGCTGGAAAAACAGCCCTACAACCCTACTTTGAGGCCTCATAGATTCTAATCCGACCGTTAACTCGTTCCTAAATTTTAACACCATATACTACGTATATCAGTCTATGACATATCCAAAATTCAACGGTGGATGATTATTCTAAAGTCTCAAAAATGATCCTCAAAACTGCAGTTCCAAGCCTACCAAACTGAGATTTGAAAAGAAGCTCTTCACTTCAGTATCTATAGCAGCCTCTCCTATCTTTGATGTTATCCAACGATCATAAGTTTGACACTCTAGGAGGACCTCACAAGGCTCAACCCCTACCCTCACTTCCCAGGCTCGAATCCCACACCCAGCACATCACAACACCCTTAACCTATGCAGATCTTATACAAAAACGTAACTGTTTACACCTAGAGAACAAGGATCAAGTTGTGGGAGAGAGGAGAATTTACCTTCTTCAGTTTGACTGTTCAGAGGTGTCTTCTCTCGGTTTCAAAGGAGGCTCGTATGTTCTCCCTAATACGAGGATAGATGGGACGAAGTTAGACAAATAGAAGGAGATCGACTGCAAAAGAGGAGTGTCACGGAGTTGCACAAAAGTCAGTTGTGGTTTGAAAGGTAGGTGATAACACGATTTATGACTTAGGTTTAGGTAATCATTTAGATATATTTCTCACTCATTCATGCATGGTTTAGCACTAATTCACGACGTTTGCACTCAATTCACGTACTTTGTCGAGATAGACGTCTACACGGACTTGTGCGTTGATTTGTAGGTACTTCGGGGGTCTTTTGGACATTAACCGATACATTAGAGGGCCAAGCCTCATGATGGTACACATCCAAAGCTTTGGAGGAGCATAATTGGAGCAACAAAGGACACAAAGACCACTATTGGTGCAAGCAATGGAGCAACTCATGGCTAGACGATCATAGCATGTCTCTGCTGAAGAAAATCGGACCAGCTAGCAGATAAATCGGCCGATTTAATCTACTGGGTCGATTTTTGGGCCTTTGACAGCTTAAGCCACGTGTCCCACGATCTCTTGTCCGGCCTTGCTCTTGGTGGAGAATATAAGTTGTCCTGCAGGTTGTTGCTGAGCATCTCTCCTCTCCCACACTCTCATTCACAGCTGATTCATCTTGGAGGAAGATTGGGAGGAGAAGAAAAGCTCTCAAAGATTGAAGGAAGAGGAAGAACACCATCCTAAGAGTGATAGTGAGGTTTTGAGTGATTTTGAGTTATTTTTAGAGTCTTGGATTGAAGAACTATTGCAAGGGTTGTTAGGAACGTTTGGGATCTTCATTTTAGAGTTTGTAAGTCTTGCTACAACTTAGATTCAATTGAGATTTATTGATTTTGCTTGTTTATCTTTCATTATCCATCCATGAACACCATGTATGCTTGTTTGATGATTTTGGATCTTGATATGCATACTATTGGCTAGTTTATTGTGATTCCGGAGTGATGGATTGATGGTTATGGCTAGGACTATGATAGGATGAACTTATATGTTAGTTTAGGATGAATTGATTGAACCAAACCTTAACCAGAAAGGAAAATCGGCCTGTTCATCAGGTAAATCGGCCGATTTCCCTACGATCCACCCGATTTCCTTTTCTGTTGCTCCTCAAATGAAGAATCTGTATGATTGGGGTGTTTGGTTGTTAAATCCTAGGGTTTATTAAGCCTAATCTAGCTTAGGATCACCTAATGCTATCAACCTAAGTGAGGGAAGAGATCTACCCGATGATTTCCGATCTTAGATACCTTAGAAGATGAATTCTAGGTAGTAGTGAGCCTCATAAGCCGCTATTGGATCGAGTGTGCTAGGATTATTGCTTGAGATTTCCCTATTCCGAGACTTACCCGGTAAGGAGAGGGTTACCCCTTGAGTAGTATCTAGTTTGCGTAGAATTCCTTATTCTAACCTCTTGAGACCTACCCGGTGATAGGAGTTTGATGCGGAATTAGTGAAGTGAGAGACCTACCCGGTAATTGCTTCCATTAGTGAAACATTCTTTCCTCAACACCGCAGTTTGTCCTTAGAATCCTTAGAACCTTGAGTCCGATGCCATAACCGGAAATCTTGACCTCTAGAATCCACTTTTCTCTCTTGATCATATACTTTGTGCTTTGTGTTACTTGTCCGTTTGCTAGCTTAAGTTGTTAGTTGTTTTATTACCTTTCTTGCTTTGTGATCTTTGTTTAATCACCACAAAAACCTCCAAAACATTGAGTTTTCCATTTTCTTTGTTCCTCACCTTATCTTAGCCTAGATTCACACTATCTATGACCATTGTTTGACTCGATTTCACCTTAGTCTTTCTGTTCGATCTCGGAATACTATCCCTACTACAAACGTCCCGTACACTGCGGGTTCGCTAGGAGTTAGGATAATTATAACGAGTATAAATTTAAAACCTATTGCGTATCACACATATCCTGAGCGTAATAGTAGGCTTGAAAAGAGAACAAGAGCAAGACTGGCTAGAGACTTACGCTGTAGTACTTGGAGTGTCTCCTAGTTCTGTACGTGCACGTCTGCTAGAAGGGGTCCGCTGCCACTGCACGTCGGTCATGTTCAGATCCGGGAATAGAAGGGAGAAAGGAAGAAGAGGAACGAAGACTCGCCACTCCTAGTGCAGAAGGGAATGTCGAGGCGATGGATCTCCTGCTGTGAGGCTTGCTGGCTTCTCACTAATGTGTTTCCTACGTCTGGAGCGGACTGGATGGGTGCAGGCGATGGCTGGATCTGGTTTGGGATTGCTGCGAGCGTAAACAATTGCTACTTTGTGTGTATTGGAGGATTTAGATCTGACAAACGGACAACAAGCGTGCAAGGAAGGTGGAGATCATGTACGCTGGAGAAGGAAAGATTGGATCCAAGGCGTGAATCTGGACGCCGTTTAGGAGGGAGAAAGATCGTGAGGGCATGAAATCCGGGAGCAGTTACTAGGCAATCTTCCTCCTTCCGTTCTCACCTTCTGGGAGTCAACAACTGCTCATCGGGCTAGCAAATAGTTGGGCCTCTGGCTAGCATACAAGGTAGCAGGCTGGACATGAAGCAAGTCAACGTTGTGCCGGACCTAGGGCTGGCTGGCACGCAGAAGGCTGGCTAGAGAAAGGGCCAAGCTGAGCTGAACGAGTATAAGAAGTGGGCTGAGATTGCTATGGGCTTGTCAAGGCCTTGTTAAAACTCGTCATGGTCTTGTCAAGCTCATGCATGGTCTTGTCTTGATTTCGTCTTGATCTCGCCACTAGGACGTCATGACCTTGTCAAAGACAAGTCATGTTATAAATTAGGGTTTGGAATAAAAAGCTTATCATTTTATGTGAAGAGGTGTTACATAAAATGATAAAACTTCCGAGATATTGTGCCCGTCTTAGAAGACAGATAGGGATCAACGGATCGAAATCCGGTTTGCTACGAAAATGAACGGAATAAAAATTTCGGATATTACAAGGATTATGTTTGTTCTTCTATTACTTCCTCACCTAATCCTATTATCTCTCAAATGCAAGATCTTGTTATGGATCCTGAATATTTGAGTTCCCTTTGTAATGTCATTACAATATTTGAACCGACCACCTACTCTCAGGCTAAAAATCATGATGTTTGGATTCGTGCCATGGAATCTGAACTTCATGCCCTAGAAGCTAACAATACCTGGGAACTCACTACATTACCACCTGGTTCCAAGGCTATAGGTTCTAAGTGGGTCTACAAGGTTAAATATAATCAAGATGACTCGGTTGAAAGGAACAAAGCTCGATTAGTTGCCAAGGGTTATACACAGGTCAAGGACAAAGATTACAAGCATACATTTTCACCGGTTGCTAAGTTCACTACTGTACGAGTGTTATTAGCTATTGCTTCTGCCAAATCTTGGCCATTGCACCAGCTTGATATCAACAACGCTTTTCTTCATGGTTATCTTAATGAAGAGGTGTATATGCATCCCCCACAAGGTTACCACAAGGCTTTTGCTAGTCAAGTATGTCGCCTGAAAAGGTCTTTGTATGGCCTTAAACAAGCCAGTCGTTAGTGGAATGTGGATATCACTAAGTTATTGCTTCATCTTGGTTTTTCTCAGTCCAAACAAGATTATTCTCTCTTTATTAAGCTGGATAATTCAGGTATCACTATTGTATTAGTGTATGTTGATGATCTTATCATCACAAGCAGTTCCCCTTCAATGATCATCACTACTAAAGATGCTCTTCATCATGTTTTTACTGTTAAAGACATGGGTCTTGCCAGATTCTTTTTAGGCATGAAGATCTCTCGTAATTCTGAAGGCTTATACTTGAATCAAAGAAAGTATACAGTGGATATCCTTACTTCATCCAATATGCTTCATTGCAAATCCAATCCTTTTCCTATGCAACACAACTTGAAACTTACTCCAGATGATGGTGAGTTATTTGATGATCATGAATCATACAGACACCTGGTTGGCCGTCTTCTATATCTCACTCTTACACGCCCAAATATCACCTTCACTGACCATCAGCTTAGTCAGTTTTTAGCTACTCCTCGTATTCCACATTGGCAAGCTGCTATCCATCTTCTTCGGTACCTTCAAGGCAAATTACATCTTGCTTTATTTTATCCAGCTTCATCTGATTTAAATCTCACAACATACAGTGATGCTGATTGGGGATCTTGTGCATTTACTTGCAAGTCTATTACATGCTATTGCTTGTTTTTAGGTTCTTTGGTTTCTTGGAAGAGTAAGAAACAAAAGACCATTTCAAAGTCGTCTGCAGAGAGTGAATATAGGGCTATGTCAGCCACTGCTTCTGAAATAGTTTGGCTTGAAGGTTTACTTTCTGATTTGCAATTGAAAGTGTCATTGCCTATTCCTACGCATTGTGACAACAAAGTTGCTCGGCATCTTGCTGCTAATCCTGTTTTTCATGAACGAACCAAACATCTTCGTTTGGATTGCCATTATGTACGAGATGAAGTTCAGAAGGGATTCATCTCTACTCCACATATTTAGTCATCTCTTCAACTTGCTGATATTTTTACTAAAGCTCTAGGAGAACAACAATATCATTTTCTTTCTGTCAAGCTTGGCCTTGTTTGACCATGTGAGGCTTGAGGGGGGCGTATGGAGATAATATGTTTTTATAGGGCACAATATGTAAATAAAGGATATATTAGGGACATTGTTAGAATATATCCTAAGGCATATAAATACCTAAAGTTGTAACAGAATTCAGTTGAAGCACATTATACTTCTTTTCATATCTTCTTCTTAAAAGAAATCAACCAAATCTGAGCATAATTGAAGCGAAATTGCAGAATGGAAACTAAATTTGGAAGAATAAGTAAACCTCCGCTAAATGATCGAGCTTAATGGCGGCCTGCTAGTTACGAGAAGACGGAAGCATCGGAGCGGCGGAGTAGGAGAGAGACAATAGATAAGGAGAATAGAGAATTAGGGTTGTGGTAAGGGAAGGTGTCTATGTAGGCGGCGGTAGCAGCGATGAAGAATCTGCGAGAGAAGGAAGGACAACACATCGATGATGGTGAACCAGAATCTTTCCCGGCACCGGTGACCTAGATGGAGGCGGCGGTAGCAGCGATGAAGGATTTGCGCGAGAATGAAGGGAACACATCGAGAGGGCGAATCAATAAAATAGGGTTCCGCCGCTAGAAATGTTCTAGTCCCAAACTGCGAGAGATTTGGGTAAGAGCATGTGCAGTACCACATAAAATATGTAATTTGATTTTGTTAGAACCCATAAACAAAAAATCTGTAAGAGTATGGGCATTGGTTCATCATGTGTGTTCTTAATGCCACCTAAGAGAGAGGAGTAAAAATGGGAGAGGTTCAAGAAATTTTCATCATCTTCAAGACTACCACATGATCAATATTGTTTCAATAAGTATGTGACACTTGTCATCACATATTTAGAAATAATTCAATTGGTTATCTCTATCATTATATAATTAAAGTTATAAAATTAATTTATTAATAATGTGTAACATTTTTATCTATCCTTGATACCCATTTTATACATGTTTGTATTACTTTGATTTTTACACATATACTTAATACTTATAACATAACACATACATTATAATATTTAATATTTATTATAAAGCATAATTTTTAATTTATATTTATTTCAAAGTATAATATTTAGTTCATATTAATTTAATATAATTTGTTTACGTTTGATAAAACAAATGTAAACAAAAAATATATAATCTGCATGTTAAGAACAAATAACAAGTTCTATTATTGGGGGTATGAATTCATGTTGTGTTTTTAAGTTGATGTGTAGGGAGAGAAAAGCTGAAAAGTGGAAAAAAAAAAAAAAAAAAAAAAAAAGTTAAGATTAATCTTGTATGTTCTCTAGTGTGGGTGCTCTAAAATCAAATATCATCTAAGTTAAATGTTTTCATATGGATCTATTTTTTAAAAATATTTCAAATAAATTTAAAAGTTAATATGTAAATTAAAATATATATATATATTCTTTTTAAAATAATTTTATTTATCTATCAACGCGCATTTTATATATACTAATACTATTTTTAATTACCTTTTGTTATTGTGGATAAAAAAAATAAGATATATTTTTATAGTGATTAGATAAAAATAAAAAATTAAAAGATAATAAAAAAAATAAGTTAAGATTAATCTTATAAATTTCCAATGGGGATGTTCGGGTCTCGCTAACTTAGGAGGTCCGGCATTTCTGTAATTTTGTTGTAGCTACATACACGTCACTAGACCACATTAACTGTTCTACGTTTAGGATCAAGCATTTGTCCATTTCAGTTAGGTCTTGGTCCAAACCAAAACCACCAAGTTCGGTCATCGGTCCAACCTATTAGGTCAACAATAGGTCCGGTCCAAATATTTTTTTTTAAAAGATAAAATAATGTAAATCGAAAATGTTTGGTATAGGATTTGTTCCGATCCGGTCTAGACATGGGTCTGGTTTGAGCAAAACCGCCGAACCGACGGTTCCCAAACTGGCACAAAGCACCGGTTTTACTGGTGGTTTAGCTATTTTTTTTAAATTATAATGTTAATTGTTGTTTAAAAACAAAAATTCTACCCTCAATTCGTATAAATTAAATACCCAATCATTCTTCCATTTTATCTCACACCAACATTTGCATCTCTCTCTACTACTACAACTCTCAATCTCAACCTCGTATTCTCGAATCTTGATTTCTCAATCTATTATAATGACAAACCCGAGCGACAACACTCCCGCTTTCTTTCCTAGCACCCAAGAAAGCGAGACTCAAATGCTCGATATGACACAAGGTCAAGGTGAAGGGGATTTCCGATAAGTCCATCCACCAAAAATGCTTACATCCGACATCTTCACAAATCATTACAAGAAGGGTGAGGTGGTGAAAGATTATTGTCAAGTCTCGTGCAGCTATTGTCCGAAGGTGTACAAGTGGAGGGCGAAGGGCGGCTACGGGACTTTGCAAACCCATATGCAAAAGGTCCATCCCGAGAAGCTCGAAATATCACGGGGACAATTTCAATTGCCCACGGGTTTGCATCATCTTCCTCTCAAACTCTATTATTTATGTATAACCATACTGAAGAAAGTTTGAGATTAGCCAACCTAATATGTTCTCAAGCTTTTTTATTTTCTTATGCGGAATATCAAGATGTACGTACGAGAATATAACACTACTTATTTGCAACCTTCTTTTAAGCCAAATTCTTGTAAAACCGTTTCCAAATTAATTTCTAAATCTTATGAGCAAAAGAAACAAAATTCTTACGATTTTACAACTATTTCCGCATGAAGTTTCAATTGGTAGTAATATTTGGAGTACAGTATCACAAAAACATTTTTACATGGGCATTACTTTACATTTTATTGATAACGACATGTTTTTGCATAAATTTGTTATTGCATTTTGCCATTTTAACGAAAGACATAATTCCACAAGCATTGCAAATTTAATAAAAACGGTTTTACAAGAAAATAATTTACAAAACGAGTTTTTTTCATAATTTTTTGATAATACACCCCGTTAACACCGCCGATGTAAATGATTTGGTGGAGGATACGGGAAAATATATAGGAACTCCTTTTTACCCACCAAAGATGTGCATGTCATATTTTAAACTTATGTGTTCAAGATGGACTTAAAAGTTTATGTATTATGTTAACCCCCATCACCAACGTAATTGGACATATTTGACATTCAACCGAATTAAGAAAAAAATGAAGGACAACGATTTTAGAAAATAATGTTAATTTTATTGCATTTTCAAAAGACATTGAAACTTGTTGGAACTCAACTTACAAACTACTTAGTCAAACTCTTCATTACAAAGATCTTTTACAATCATTTTCCGCACAAAACATTTTGTGGCATATGTTATATGATGAAACTATTTGACAAACTTGTTATGATATTTGTAATGTTTTAAAAGTTTTTAGTGATTCAACTAATATGATGAGTTATGTTTACACTCCCACTTCTTGTAGCTTTTTTGAAATAGTCGTAAATGTTGCCGAGGCTTTACAAACCGGTTTTACTTATCCAACACTTGTAAATGCTATAACCGAAATGAAATTAAAATGGCTTAAATAGTATACCGATATTCCCTTAGTTTATCTTATTTCCGCCGTTTTTTATCCTAGCCCTTAAAATTGACGGTGTTACCAATTGTTGGGTGTCTATTATGAATGTTTAGGTTTAACTTCTTCTATGTACACTTCTATCATTATTTTGATGTTCATGTTGAAATTACGAATTTGCTTTCTTTATTTGAACAAGTGCTAGTTCTTCTGCCGATACGACTCCTCCACCCTCTTCTTCTTCTTCTTCTTCTTCTTCTTCTTATTATTATTATTCTTCTTCTTCTTCTTCTTCTTCTTCTTCTTTCAAAGCTAAACAAATTTTAGCTAAAGGAACAAAAACACCAAGGCATTCATCGGTAATTACTAGCTAATACGAGATTTTGGAAATTATGACCGAGTTTGCTCTTGTTTTTTTAATTAAATTACTAATGTAAAAAAAACTGAGAGCAAACTCAGTTAAAAATTTAACTCATCATACGGAGCGAGTCCAAAGGAATTAAATTAGTTATTTATGTCCATATATTATTATATAAGAAATGGACTATAATAGAAAAGACAATGGTTGTATTTAGTTAGAGTTTTGCCAAAATCATTTAGGTTCACTTTTCTCATAAACTTTTTGTGAAGTGTTTAATTAGAGTTTTGTCAAATTTATGTGCATTTGTGGTTGTGGTTAAAGAGTTTTCAAACCCTCATTTTTGGAAGCTGCTCATTCAAGATTTTGGGAGTTTCTGTGACAATTTCTACACATATGTCCCGTTCATCCCTTCACATTTAATATCTCCACAATTCTCTCTCAAAAGCTTTTCCCGACATCTCTCAGGTTGGGGTTCATATCGCCATCACCTCCACAATTCTCTCCCAAAAGCTGCTCATTCAAGATTTGGCTTTCCAGTTTCACCACTTTCTCTTTGCTTTGTGCGCTCAACTAAGAAGCGAGACACAGATAGAGCCCATCTCCCGAAGCTTTGTTGCCGATTTGGGTCTCTTTCTAGCTGTGAAGAGCAATGGCTTCGGATAATAAAAAGATATGGCCGCACACTCAAGGAAACCGGCAATCGCCTGCTCGAGCTGCCTCCTTCAACTGAGCAACTTCTCAAATTTCTCGAGGTGATGCTAATTTGACAGTCGTTACACACCCTCTGTCGAAGATCAAGAGGAGAATCCATATTTTTGTTGTCAATTTTAACTTCCAGAACATAAGGGATGGAAGTAATGAACATAGTTCTGAATCTTCTCCCGCTATTAAGAAGGTAGAAGTTTAGATGAAAATTTAGGTTTTTATATAATTTGGATGTAATTACTACTAATATGTTCTAATGCAACTGAATTGATTGTCCATGTTAAGCTCTCTGATTATCTACAATCACAAATATCTATATGTGATAGGGCAACTCAGGGCATTCCAAGCTACAAAAATTTAATACGAGAATGTAAAATTATAAATTAATACTAATTGAAGAACCGGGAAAGATTCAGCTTCACCTAAGCAAACGTCGACAATCACAGAAGCCGCTTCTGCGAAGAGGAGATACAAAGACGACCCTTCAATGTCGACAAGCACGGATAGAAGCTTTCGTCGATCGAGAACCAAAAATAGTATCTGCACATTGTACATATATGATGATTAGGGTTAGCTTGGAGGAGGGAGAATGAGGAGGCAAGAAAGCGTTGTTGGAATCGGGAAGAATCTACCGTAAGCGATGGGGTTGTCATGGCCGTCGAAGACGCCGACGAATGTAGAGGAGGGAGCGGCGACGACCTTGCCTTCATCTTCATGCACGGAATTTGCTTGAACCGCAGCCATGGAGTACTCGCCGAAAGCATGGGAACGCAAATCATTTGCCATAGAAGGTCATCTTCGGTTGAAGCTCACGGTCTTCCCCAACCACCGACGCCGAAGCAGGTCTCCAACCGTTGAAATTTTAATTAAGTCCAAGACCAGGCCCAATATTTTGTAGCTAGTGAGTCTCGAACTCAGGGCGACAGGCCCTCCCTACCACTCTTAAACCAGCTGGACTAATTGAACTTCGTGTATTCTCTTGTTCATACACGGTATTAATACACAATTTCATTTGCACAATGTTAATACACAATTTCATTTACACAAATCCTTCTTTTACACAAGTCCATCAATTACACAAGTCCGTCGAATTACACAATATAGAGTTACACAAGGTCGGGTTACGTCGAGTTACACAAGGTCGGGATTAATACACAATTTCATTTACACAATGTTAATACATAATTTCATTTACACAAATCCTTCTTTTACACAAGTCCGTCAATTACACAAGTCCGTCGAATTACACAATATAGAGTTACACAAGGACGAGTTACACAAGGTCGGGTTACGTCGAGTTACACAAGGTCGAGTTACGTCGAGTTACGTCGAGTTACACAAGGTCGAGTCACACAAGGTCGAGTTACACAAGGTCGAGTTACACAAGTCCGAGTTACACAATTCCGAGTTACACAAGTCCGAGCCAATCAAGTGTGTTTATAAAGTTGGTTCAAATCCTATAATTAATCAAATTAGGGCAATTTGTGAAATTAAAAACTGTGGACCTTTTCTAAAATTATATAACTTGGGCTAAAATCTGTAATAAGCTTTGTAGGAGCATATTTGTAGATTTCTAACAATTGGGCTCATAAACGTTAAAATAAAATATGGATAGTGATTGTAATTTACCCTAAATTCAAACTCACCCTCACCCGCTAGGTTTCATGAGCATATGCATATGCGTAGGCTACGCAACAAGGTCCACAAGAATTCTATGTTTAAAAGCTTCAATTTGAATTGAAAAATGGAAATGAAGATAGAAGTCCGTAGGAATTTCACAGTAATGGTTCGCAACAATTTCACCCTCACCCGTTATTGTTCCTTGAGCTATTTGAATAGAAAATGGTCCACATGAATTATACGGCGACACTGAGGGCGGTTCCGAATTTTGCGGCGACATGGATGTCCGTTGCGAGATCTGCGGCGACATGGAAGAAATGGAAGTCCGATGTGAGTCCGCTGTGAGATCTACACTAACATATCGAAGGCGGTTCCATATCGAAGGGGCATACCTGGTTGCGGCGACATGGAAGTCCGTTGCGAGTTCTGCGGCGACATGGAAGTCCGTTGCGAGTTCTGCGGCGACATGGAAGTCCGATGTGAGTCCGTTGTGAGATCTACACTAACATATAGAAGGCGGTTCCAGATCGAAGGGGCATACCTGGCTGCAGCTGGTTGTTTCGATCCCCAAAAATCAGATCGAAGTAAGAGAAATGAAATCTGTTCTACAAGAACGGAGAAGAAGAGAAATGAACTCGAACAAATTAAAAACAATACAAAAGAATAGAAAACAATACAAAAGAATAGAATAATGGAAATGAAGATGACATAACAAACCAACCGCCGAAGAGGACGCAATAAACGCAGCCAATTGCCGGATAGGACCCAGCAAACCGTCCGGGGATAAAGATTGAAGAAGACGACCGCCTACTCTGAAAACCCTAATACGTGAGATCTAACTAATACGTGAGATCTAACAATTAGGAGATTTTATAAGGATAATATTTTACATTTTACTTTTATGCCCTTCTAATTAATTTATTTTACATTTAAAAATTACCGGACTAAATAGAGGGACCTAGTTAGTGTTTAAGATACAAAAACTACCCTGATAGCTAAATTTTCTCAAAAATATTTGGGGTATATTTATTTTTAAAAAAACCTAAAATGACTAGTTATTATATAATAATATCAAAAAAAAGGCCTATATGGCTAAAAACAAACACCCCCAAATGCTGCTACACTGCATGGATTGCCTACCACAAGAAGCTCCCTACACTCTCTAGGCTAAAAAAATGGAACCTTGCTACTAATGACATTTGTATGTTATGCAGATATATGGTGGATGATGATAATCATTTATGGCATCAATGCAGCTACTCCACCCTGGTGTTGGACATAATCTCCAGATGGACTAGAACCCCCTATCCTGCGCCATATAACAACAATGTGTGGTCTTGGCTTTGCTCGAGACCTACCCCAAGACACAACCTACTGGAAAGTACCAGAATTGCTACTATAACTGCATTCATATATTTTGTATGGAAGGCAAGAAATAACATTGTGTACAACAAGACCTACACTAGAGCTGTGGAGTGCGCAAGAATTATTATTAGTGATACCAAGTTGCGCCTCGCTCATCACTGGAAGGGCAGATCCGAGAGTAACCTTGCTGAAGCTAGAATGCTTGGAATCCACTTTCAATAATCCCCCCTCATCATGTTTTGCTATTGATCTTGTCCATGAACTCTCCTGTAAATTCTATTCTACCTAATACAATTAAATTTTCAAAAAAAAAAAATCAAAAAAAGGCTATTAACCAAATTAGTCCATTAATAAATAAATTATTTTATAAATTACATAATATAGTGATCGGTTAAAGGGATCTACTTAATGAAGACTATAATTTATTGGTTTTATAAAAAAATAGAATAAAATAAATAAATAAAATCTTTCATCAATGTTGGTACGGTTATAAACGGGTTGGGTTTATGTGTTGGGCTTAGGCTTAATGTGCATGTGCGCTAGTATGCACAATACCTTTGCTCTACTGGTAAGGATGTAATACGAGCCGAACGAGCCGAGCATCGGCATGCTCAAGGTTGGCTCGTTTATAAACGAGCCGAGTCCGAGCCGAGCCTAAAATTTATACGAGCTTTAAAATGTGCAAGCTTGGCTCGTTTAGAAAGTGAACGAGCTCGAGCCGAGCTTTTAGCGAGCCGAGCCCGAGTAGCTCGGCTAAAATAATGCTCCTATAGTGTTATTTTAGCCGAGCTTTACCCGAACGAGCCGAGCCTAAAACTTATACGAGCTTTGAAATGTGTTCAAGCTTGGCTCGTTTAGAAAGTGAACGAGCTCGAGCCGAGCTTTTAGCGAGCCGAGCCCGAGCCGAGCCCAAGTAGCTTGTCTCATATTACACCCCTATCTACTGGTCTATCTGTATCGGACTCTGACACTCTCAAAATACTCACCCCCTTCATCCTCAACGCCTTCTCCTCCAAAACTCACACCAAAATCTGAAGTTATCAAATCACGTGTGCCATGAGAACTGAGTAACTAGGTAATGCCATACTCATCAACGTGAAAGTGATCTGCACCACCAAAATTTATCCGTATATGTTAACCCAATTTATGGGTTTGGATCATTAATGAGAATGGTTCTTGCAATAGAATTGGGGTTTTGCTCTTGTTTTGATGTTTGCGGTTTGTGTTGGATGAATGAACGTTGCTCTCAAAATTCTTGAACTAATTTTAGTTTAATTAATTAGTGTAACATAAATTTGGGTTCCATAAACTTAATTTTAATGGTTCAAAACTTAATTTGGAAGTAACTTTTGTTTATGTGATTCGGGATCATAACAGAAATATTGTGAGTCTCAAAAAAGATAATTTTTAACTCGGTTATTAAAGCGAAAACTTTTGCTATGAAATGAGGCATTCAGAGGCTAAAAGACTCAATGTTAAAAAAATTGAAATCGAAGGTGATAACCTTATGTAATTAAGGCACTCAAAGGTTTGTGGAGTTATCCTTAAGAGATCGAGATGTTTATTTCCGGCTTCAGGTTGGACCTTTGTTCTTTCGAAGAAGTCCAAATTATACATATTTTTATAAATATAAAGTGTGTTGTTGACCGATTAACTCACTTGGGTGTATCGATCCTCAATACCAATATTTCTAATAATCTTGAATTTCAAGTTCTCATCCTGGATGTTTCTAGGAGGTAGACCAACATAACCGGTTTATGTTATAAAAAAAATTAGGAAAAATAACCAAAAATAATACCAACTATCAACATTGAACCGAAAATAATATGAACTTTGAAAATTACTAGGAACGATACAAACTATCAATGTATTTACCAAAAATAATACGTCATATATTTTCCGGCGAAAACCCTAGCTCCGGCAATGACGTGGCAGCCGGAATGTTACATGTCATCAAATAAATGGGTTAAAAGTGTGATGTGGATTTTATTTTATAAAAAAAAACAATTTAATGATATTTAAAATATTAAAAAATATAAAATTATTATTTTTTAAAATAAAGTTTGAAATTTTTTTAAATAGAGTTGTAAAAAAATGTAATAATATTTATTTTCCAAAAAATATAAAAATATAATATTTTTTAGAATAGTTTTTTAAAATTTATTTTTGGATTTTTGTATAAAATTTTAATTCTAAAAAAAAATTGTAATAAAAAATATTCGAATTTAATTTTTTTTTTACTCTAGTAACCTAATCCCTAAAGAATTTTTTTTCCCAAATTTTTTGTCAAATTTTTTTTTCCCTAAAAAAAATATTCGAAAATTTTTTTTAACAAACTTTTTATAAAAAAATTTTTTTTACATTTTTTCACAAACATGTTAAAAAAATTGTTCAAACTTTATTTAAAACTTTTTATTTACAAAAAATATTTTTTTAAAAAAATTTGTACAAATGTTTTTTTAAAGATTATTATTTAAAATTTTAAAAGTATTAAATTTTTTATTTTTTAATATTTTAAATATTATTAAATTGATTTTTTTAAAAAATAAAATCCACATCACACATTTTATCCATTTATTTGATAACATGTAACATTCCGGCTGTCACGTCATCGCCGGAGCTAAAGTTTTTGCCGGAAAAGTATGACATATTATTATTGGTAAATACATTGATAGTTTGTATCTCTCCTAGTAATTTTCAAAGTTCGTATTATTTTCGGTTCAATGTTGATAGTTGGTATTATTTTGGGTTATTTTTCCATAAAATTAAAATAAAGTTAGTGTAACATATAGCCCACCTCCTCCAAAAAGTGGAAGTCGGTCTTTTTTTTGAAGTGAATAATATTGCACATATTGCATGGTAGATTGGAAGTGAATAATATTGCACATATTGCATGGTAGATTGGAAGTGAATATTGCACAAAATATTCCAGGTAAATTAGGAGATTATGAACAGAAACCCACTAATTATATAAAACTAAAACTTTGTGACACTTATATTCGTATATAATGAAATGTTGTTACTTCAACCAAATCAGGCTGCAGCTTCTCATCAATTAAGCACTCATCAATTCACATTGCCTCCCTTACTCCATTAGCTATATGGCCAGAAGATTTGGTGTTGCAGCGATGCTTATCTTGCTTTGCCTCGTGGCTGTTCCGCTGCATGGAGGAGTGGCGGCTAGGTCATTGCATGGAGGACGACCTTTTCGACTGCTTTCAAAGTACTCCCCACCTACTTTATCAACGCCTTCATCTCCCAAACTAACACCGGGGCACTCACGTTCAATGAAGATAGGGTAATTAACTAGTTAATCTGGTTATTTCATGTCAACCCAAAGGCTAGCTTTGTATCACTAATCATTAAGTGAGGTAGCATGTGGTTCTTGCATTATGTTTTGATGCTTCTTGTCTGTGTTGGACGTCTGTCTACGTTGGTTTGTTTGTCTATGGTTATGTTTTCTTGTTTTCCTACCTCTCTTCTTGAATTACAAAGGCGTTTTCTATTATCTCTCGGTTCCGTCTGTTCGATCAATCTAGATCGGGTATTTATGCTTCAACTTAAGATGGAGAAGAATGGAGGTAGCTTCTTGCAATTTTGAAGTCTCTAAGCCTAACGTGTCTTCTGCAATACACCAAAACAGTTCATTTTTTAGAAGGCGTCCAATGGGTCTTTGCTGCTCAAGGGGTTTCATTGCTCCAAGTGATTTCATTTTATTTTTTTATTTTTTTTTTGGTAAAATCCAAGTGATTTCATTTAGGGTATACTTTCTGCAAATTATTGGGCCAAAAAATAGAAAAACACACATTAACCATAGAAATTCAGCAGAACGTATAAGTTCCTACGCTGATAAATGCATAGAAAGTCGGCAAACACACACGAACTGCATAATTCAGCAACGTACATTAATCAGCAAGAAAAACTCAGCAAAGACATCAACCGTAGAAATTTAGCTGAACGGAAAAGTTCCCAAGCTGACCAGTGGATAATAAATCAGAAATCACGGTGACCTGCAAAAGTTCAGCAAACCGAAAGAAAAAACTCAGCAAATGCACATGATGGCCCGAGTGGTTGTACGGCAGAAAATTCAACAAGGACGCATGAACTTCAACAATGTAAAATTTCTGGAGCTGTCCAATAGATTACTTGCGTAAATTCAGAAACCGGGTAAAAAAAAATCAGTAAATGCATAAGTGCATAATTTCAGAAAACGCATCAGAGCAAGAACAGTGTTCTTGGTGGTGATCAACCCCTATGGTTCACATGATTGATTCACAATTCATAAACTTGTTCAATCAACATGACTAATGCATGGAATATGACAGAAAATCTGCTAACATTTTCAGGATTCTATTTCTAGTCTTTTTTTCACAGTTGTAGAAAACCACCATATGCTTCAATGATTGATCAGCAGAGGTATCACTTAATGCAAGATCACTACTACAAGAAAAAAGTGATATTTAAGTACAAGATGGAAGAAGCCAAGAAGGGAAGTACAGGATTTACATGTATATAGCAGGCTACAAGCTGCAAAACAAATAATGTTGAAGTGTTCAACAATGTGTTTGAAGATGCTGGTTCACAATGACAACAAAAACAAGATTTCAGAGGTGGACAACAGTGAATTCATGAATCCATGGTTGGGATAGCTTCAAGTTTCCTAATATAAATATTCATCTATTCTTTATGCAATGAAGATCACAAAGATTGAAAAGGAGATGGCAAAGACAAGGATGATGACTAATTTGTACCCAAGAGGCAAACCGAATATGAAATTTGTTGTTGATCCTATTCTGCAAGCATTAGAGACACCCTCTGAGGCACACTACAAAAATTGAAAAGGGTAAAAGTTCGATACAGACGGGCCATAGAGTATATAACGGTTTCATCCTAAAATCGGTCATTTAAGAGACCTTATATATTAGGCACAAAATGTGGAAGTTGAGGCAAGTGCAACTAGAGGATATAACGGACCAAACGGACCATAGAGTGGGGTCGTGTGCATACGAGTGCACATGCGCATTAGGCCTAAGTCTAGCACATAAACACAACGGGTTCCATCCTAAAACGAGTAGCCCACCAACCTTTTATACTAAACTCACAATAACCCCGATTTCCGATGACAGAAATTATTTCCAACGAAAGGCTAATCATCCATTTTAGCATATAAATTGGTGTTTTATAGGTAACTGATTATATAATGCATTAGTGTAGGAATTTTGTAAACAAATGCATAACTGTAGTAAATATCTCAGAATCAGTACACAAACACCTTGTATACAGTACGTGTAATTGTGCTCCATACCTGATCGAACCAAAGCTTTAATATTAAGCTTGAATTTTTTTATAAAAGGTTAAGAATCTTTGTAAATGTTATTAACAATATTTGTAGATGTTAAAACCTATATTAATTAGATTAGATAACTTTTATTTGTTTTAAAAAATTTAAGTTTATTTTTAAAGTCTTAGGACCCGTTTGTTTCCAACTCCGGAAACGGAAACGGAATGGAAACAAATTTGGTCCATATTTATATCCTTATTCATTAAATTGTAGAATCATTCCTTGTGTTTTAAGGCAAAATGGACTTCTTCTCCACATTTTGTTACCCTATAGGGTTTCATGAACAAGGGTATACGTATGGACTAGATTCTTTCCATTCCGTTTCTGATTCCGGAGTTAAAACCAAACAGACCCTTAATATTCACAAAGATTCGGATGACAAGTAACGAAAAAATAAATAAAAAATAATGAATGGGCTATGAAGTTTAATTTATAAAAATTTTCATACACATTACATGAATTTATACAAAGAACAGTACGTTACCAAACAAAACCTAAAAACCTTGTAGATATTACATAAAATAATCATCAAACAAAAGCTGCAACATATCATAAAACAAAAAAAAGTACAAAATCACACAAACAAAAAGTATATTTAAAAAATGTATGAACACATAAAGAATTTTACTAAAATTTACTAAAAAACGGTGAAAGTTCATTATGCGGCCGACAATTGAACGCAATTAGGATTATTCAGCTACATAAATAAAATTCGAAAAGAAAAAGGTAAGAATAAAGCTGGCAGCAAAATATTATAAAAGGCTACTTTACGAGTTAATCACATAATCAATCTCATGCAAATCTAGTTAATCAAGAGTCAAAACTCAAAATACTCAACACTGTCTCTCAATGGCTTTGATCAGTACTGCTAACAACGTTGTTCTTGCTCTAACGTTGTTCGTCGTTTGCCTTGTATGTGTTTCGCATGTCGGATTCGCGGCTAGGCAATTCGATGGAGAGACAACAAGGGTTGGAGGAGAGGATGAGAAACCGATTTTCCGTATGCTTTCGAAATACTCAGCACCTTCAGAATCAGTGCCTTCTCCTCCCAAGCTAACACCAGGATCTGTAGCTGTCAGCTCACGTACGAGGAGGATAGGGTAACTGGATAATGTCATGTTCATCGATCTTATACTTGATGTTCATTCTTATGTGTTGATTTTGTGTTCTTTTTATTCAAAGATCTTGCGGCTTCCTTTTTTTAAGGGAAGCTTTGAAGTAGTATGTACACATGTTTAGTTCAATAAACATTAAGCTTATGTTTGGTTGGAACTCCGGAAACGAAAACGGAATGAATATAGTTCATGTATGCATCTTGTTTGTGAATTATTTTTTGTGGTCTCATGCAAAATATATTTGGTTCTCCTATTTTATTTTCTCATAGGGTATCAAAAGTAATCAAATTATACTAAAGTTAGTTCAAACCACAACAAATGATTACAAAAAGTTTCACGAACAAGAATATACGTATAAACTAGAACCGTTTTTATTCCGTTTTCGGAGTTTAAAACAAGCGGGTACTTATTAGCTAGCTTAGCCTTTATGTTTCTGTTGGTAAGCATATTTTAGTGGACCTTCTGTCAAATTTTATGTTCTATGGTTGTGATGACGTGGAGCTTAAGTTAAGTAGGGATATTATACTAGCGGGGTATAAGCATAATTTTTAACCGGACGTTAAATTGTGTTCGTATTCATCTCTTATAAAAAGTCAATGAGTTTTTAATAAGCTTTTTTTGAGCGGAGTTTGAGTCGAGTCCGAGTATCTCGACTAACAAAACATTCCTATACTGTTATCCCCTCCCACGTGAATGAGCAGAATTTATGTTCATATTCATCAAATTGTGTTCATATCAGTTTGTCAAACTGCCAAGGCTTTTCCATTTCATTACAGCATAACATACAAACCAAATGGTAACACGAATACACTGACCTAGACTTATTTTGACCTAATCGCCCAAACGAATTACATACCTAGCACAACCACGTAATTAATAACGACAAGAACGTAAACATACCCACAGTTGCAAAACATGCAAGATTTTACAAGACATTAGGCCAAGAGATTTAGGGTCAAGTAAGATTGTTGAGGGTAGAAAATGTTCCACGTGATAATATGATAATACGTGAACCTAACATATAAGTTGTAAGACTAATCTTCCACAGTCAATTGGTTTTAAGTCGTAAGATTAATCCTCCCGCAATCAATTGGTTTTAGAATGAAACATCAAAAGACTTTTGTGCAGGTTAACTTTGACGTGCATCCCCTCCACGTATTAGACTTGTGGATATAAAAAATTTAGTAACAAAGATTAGTTCTACATGGGTTTGTCACGCTCTTTGTAAACGGGTAGCTGCAATACGTGCGTTATCAACCTACAATCTTTAACCTGCATAGTAAGAAGAAGAAACAAAGGTGATATTTAGGGCTTGTTTACATATTTATGGGCCTATAAAATACATTTTGATAGAAGTATTGACAAATTCCAAACTGATCTGAAGAAAATGCTAGGGAAATTAGTAAGTACGAAGCATGTTGTATGTTCAATACGAGTTTTGCCACTTACCTCAAGGGTGGCAACGCAGATAAACTTATTTGCATTGCCCTACAAGATTGACAAAGGGAAGTTTGTGAACAAAAACCATAAGTGATTACTACTTAGTCTCGAAATCTTATGGAATCATTTCTTATGGTTTAATGCAAAATGCACTTACTTCTACACATTTTGTTTCCCTGTAGGGTATCAAAAGTAATCAATCTCTACTCCAAATACTTCAAACGACAATAAATGATTTCAAAAATTTTCATGAACAATGGTATCCGTAATGAACTAGATACGTTTTCATTCAATTTCTGATTCCGGAGTTAAAACCAAACAAACCCTAAATATTTTGGCGGATCAAATGAGAGCAGCAAAACTTGTAGATTACAGTAATCTGAGAAGACACAAATAATGGATTCAACATTAGAGAAGAGGGAAGAAGAAGCATGGCATTCACCCAAGGCACCAATCATCCGATGGAAGGACGAAGAAGATGAGGTGCCGGCGAAAGAAGATGTTAGAGGGGCGAGTGTAATGCAATTAAGCGAGATTTTTTGCTGCTAATGGATTGGATCGAATGCAATTAGACCCTTGGGCCAATTGGGCCTAAACCAGTCTACTTCGGCCCATTTCTGTAGTTGGAATCGCTCTAATGCCCTATCATGAAACAATGAAGTTCAAACTAATAGAGAAGGGTTCGTTGATATTACGGCCCTATGTTTAGTTATTGGTTTCTTGGAATTTTGTAAGACTTTTTTAGTTTTTTTTGGTGATGAAAAAGATATATATATATATATATATATATATATATATATATATATATATATATATATATATATATATATATATATATATATATATATATATATAGAGTTTGGCTCTCATGTAAACAACCCTTATAGTGTTCAATGAGAACGAATAGTAGCCCTTGATCTGATTAATTCAAAGGCTGAAATTTTACCTAAATATTCTATAAAAAATACAAACCACTCTCTTGATTGGAATGTGTAATACACTCTCTCAATTAAGGTAATTTTTTATATTTTTAATAATTCCCAATAAAATCTTCTTCCACTATTTTAGGTAGTTACAAATAACAAATCTTCAAATTAATTGATATTAATTGATATGGATAACAAAATCTTCTTCCACTATTTTAGGTAGTTCCTTGAATTAGTACCGCTTGGTAACGAAGCCGGTTACTCGTTATATTTCCTCGATCAAATGCACTTAGTTCGTTTATCTGAAGCCGGTTAACTAACTTTACAATATCCAGAATTTATATCGAATATATTCGGCAACTATATTCTTCATATGCCATACTTATATCGTTTATATTCGATGAAAAGAACACTTATTAATCTATCATATTTTTGTATGGTTATCGTTGTTTGCGTACAAGATAAAGTTCATCTCCCTATGTATGGTTATCGGTGCTCTTTAACATACAACACTTAATATATGAAGTATTCATTAACTATGCCATGTATATTCTGAAATTATATCTTTCATATTCGGTAATGAGTACACTTAATAACCCATCATATTATGCATGGTAAACAATGTTTGCGTACTAGATAAATATCGTCTTCCAATGCTTGATGTGTTATACTAACTGTAGCAAAAGTGTTGTCCGAAACAACATATCAAAAGAGTATTGACATTGTAGCATAGAGATTTGACATTAATAAAGACAGGAGTGTCAAACACATTAATCCCTACATACGCGATTAAAAGGTTGTGCTCTTTAACATACAACACTTAAAATATCCAAACGGTCTTGTCTATGTGGAACAAGATCTACGAAGTCATCATCGTTTCCATCCGAAAGTGCAGGTCTATCGTGTTTTCTTTTTGATCTTGAATTCCTCACAATAATCTCATCTTCTGACTCATCAGACGATTCTTTAATTGAAACGACCTTCCTTTTCCCAATTCTAATATGTTCTTTCTTGTCTGATAGCTTCATGTTTTCTGAACACAACAATCAAACAATAACGAATATAGTTCATCATAATCATGAATATATCATAAGCATAGCCAATGTCTCATTACTGCTCAACACGAATTTGCACATTAGTTTTGTAGTCACTGCTTCCATCGACTATGATTCATCAAGTATTTTATAATAGTCATTCAATTGGCAACATTCATCCATGATCAGTTATAGTATAAGCAAAAATTAGAAAGAAATAGAGTTTCTTTTAGCAATTTGTCTAGTTTCGTACCGAATATAAAAACCAATAGCCATTAACACCAATCATATATGAACAGGCAAGTGTATAATGTCTGCAGCATAACTCGCATTCGACAAGCCATGACGAACATTCAACAAAAATGGACAACCAACCCAAAATCGGCAACATATCTTCAAAATCAACAACAAAAATCCGAAAACCATAATCGGAATCAATGAACCAGAAAATTAATTTGATATCAACAATACCTCGTGTGACGGAGGGTTGCGGCTAGTCGAAGAATACCCTATTTTGTGTAGCAATCGACAATGAAAAGGAGATTAAGAGGCAGAGCGCCGAATACCGGCGCACACAGGACCGAATACAGAATGGATTTTGATTAAACTTTCACCGACGAGTCCAATGGCGCCGAATACCGGCGCACACAGGACCGAATACAAAATGGAGTTTGATTAAACTTTCACCGACGAGTCCAATGGCGCCGAATACCGGCGCACACAGGACCGAATACAGAATGGAGTTTGATTAAACTTTCACCGACGAGTCCAATGGCGCCGAATACCGGAAGAAGAAGTAGAAGACGACGATACTGTAACAAATTTAGGGGTTTCGTTACTTTAAACCGCAAAAATCTAATCGGAATCAATGAAACAAAAAGTTCATCAACATTACCTCGAGTGACGGCAGGGAAAGGCGAGCCAAATAATACAGTAGTCGGAATCGAATGTCCGTAGAAGAAGAAGACGACGGTGAAATTTTGGTTAGGAGGAAGAACACGGCACCGGCGAACAGAATACCTACTGTAGAATGGAGGGGGAAAACAACACCTGCTCCACAAACGGCAGCGAATACCGGAAGAAGAGGACGGCACCGATGACATGCTTGAGTACGAACAACACGGGAGAAAGAAGCGGAATACACATATAACCCTAAAAAGATTTAGGGATTTTATTTTAGGGAATTTTGATATTGGGTAGTTATGGGAGGTTTGTTTATCACGCGCTTATTACTTCCAAAAATAAAGTTTAAATTTTTATTTTTATTTTTTTTCATTAAACTTTCGCTTAATCACAGCCATCCATTATAACGATCCAACGGATATAATTCGTTCTCATTGAACACTATAAGGGCTCTTTACATGTGAGTCACTATCTATATATATATATATAGGGTGTGGTTCTCGTGAGAACACCCCTAACGTGAGAACATGAGAACAATCATATACCGTTGGATGGTGAATATTAAGGGTTGAGATTTAGAGTATATATATCATAATTAATAATAACTAGGAATAATAATAATTAGGAATCCAACAATAACTACAAATAATACACTAAACGATATGGCACCTTCGTAACAAAACTAATAATAATTACGAATATGTTCTCATGTTCTCACGTTAGAGGATGTTCTCATAGGATCTATACGATATATATATATATATATATATATATATATATATATATATATATATATATATATATATATATATATATATATATATATATATATATATATATATATATATATATATATATCTACACGGGCTTCATTTTAAGATACGTAGATCAAATTATCTCCGTTTATTTTCTTCTTTTTTTTTGAAGGGAAACTGGCGCGTGTGTATATATATATATATATATATATATATATATATATACACGGGCTTCATTTTAAGATACGTAGATCAAATTATCTCCGTTTATTTTCTTCTTTTTTTTTTGAAGGGAAACTGGCGTGTATATATATATATACTAGTGTATTACCTATACCTTGTGCAAGATTGCATTTTAAATTTAATTTATAATAAATATTATGATATATTAAGTGTAAGGTTCAAAGTATAAAAAACTTTGTTGTGCAATAGTAATGATGCGTTACTTCATCCAACAATAAGCTATTTCTAATAAATGAATCTCAACAACTTATTCACTTATTAAGTAATTGATTTTTCTAAATGGTGATATAAATCTTCTTATTTAAATCATTAACTTTTCGTGTTTTTTAGTTTTATAAATTTAAATTGTCTCAAAGATTGTTGATGCGTTAACTTTTTTATAAAAAATAAAGACTATAAAATCTATTAGCTTTAAAAATAATTAAGAAACTTAATTAAGATTGTTGATGTTGTTAATTGCTAACATGACACGTGGCAATTAGATTTCTCATGGTTAGACACGTGGAATTAAGTGCTTCTCTTAATATATATATATATATATATATATATATATAT
Organism: Fagopyrum homotropicum; assembly: GCA_033239125.1. Lineage (NCBI taxonomy): Eukaryota > Viridiplantae > Streptophyta > Magnoliopsida > Caryophyllales > Polygonaceae > Fagopyrum > Fagopyrum homotropicum. Next base: position 4,894,476 of record BSWB01000003.1, read on the forward strand.
ATATATATATATATATATATATATATATATATATATATATAGAGAGAGAGAGAGAGAGAGGGTGTTGTTCAGGTAAGACTCATTATTCCGGTACGGGCGTACGGCTGAACGTACAGCCGACACGTGTCCCAGATTTTTTTTTTCCAGAAACGAGTGAAAGTAATAGTTCAAAACTTATTAAGAAATAGTTCATAACTTATAAAAGGATAGTTCATGAATTATAATAGAATAGTTCATAGTTTAAAATTATAAAGGAGTGAAAGTAATAGTTCAAAACTTATTATGGGATAGTTCATGAATTATAATAGAATAGTTCAAAGTGCAAAATTTATAAAAGATAGTGCATAACTTATAAACTGATAGTTCATGAATTACAATTGAATAGTTCATGACATATAAACGATTAATTTATAAATAATTTGATATAATATATTAAAAAGTAATAGCTCATGGATTATATGGGAATAATTCAAAGTTTATAGGAGAATAGTGCATAAATTATAACATGGTGGTTCAAACAAATTTTCATTCGTTTGTGGAAAAAAAAAAAAATCGGGACACGTGTCGGCCGTACGTTCGGCCGCACGCCCGTACCGTAAATTAGCAGCCGCACCTGAACGTTTACCTATATATATATATATATATATATATATAGGGTAGTGTTCAAGTAAGGCCCATTATTCCGGTACGGCCGTGCGGCCGTCTGTACGGCCGACACGTGTTCCGGAAAAAAAAAAAAAAATTTTAAATTTTTTTCTGAACGAGTTTTTTTTTTTTTTAAAACGAGTAAAAGTAATAGTTCAAAACTTATTATGGAATAGTTCATAACTTATAAAAGGATAGTTCATGAATTATAATAGAATAATTCATAGTGTAAAATTTATAAAGGAATGAAAGTAATAGTTCAAAACTTATTAAGTAATAGTTCATAACTTCTAAAAGGATAGTTCATGAATTATAATAGAATAGTTTAAAGTGCAAAAATTTATAAAGGAGTGAAAGTAATAGTTCAAAACTTATTATGGGATAGTTCATGAATTATAATAGAATAGTTCATGGATTATATTAAAAAGTAATAGTTCATGGATTATATGGGAATAGTTCAAAGTTTATAGGAGAATAGTGCATAAATTATAACATGGTAGTTCAAATAAATTTTTATTAGTTTCCGGAAAAAAAAAATCGTTTCAGAAAAGAGGAAAAAAAAAATAAATTCGGGACACGTGTCGCCCGTACGGTCGACCGTATGACCGTACCGTAATATAAGGGCCGTACCTGAACATTTACCTATATATATATATAAATAAGATATTGAAAAATACCAAGAGCCGTAATATCAAGTAGTGATTGAGAAAGTTTGAGGTTAGAATGATTAGCCATGCGTGCAGTAGGTGCGCTGTTGTATAGCGAAACTTCGGACATGGTTGAAGGTGCACTGAACCAATGGCGGAATAGCAATCACAATATCATCACAAATGATATCCATGTAGGAGTTACTTCTCGTTGGTCGCAAGAGGTTTGATATTAACATGGTGGAATCCGGTCCAAGCACTAAAGATTGTATATCAAATCCTACTAAGCATTGAATGCCAAACAACAAGGCATGACCTTTAGCAAGTTCAATATCAGTGGTGGTGCCACAAATAACATTGGAGGCTACAAGAATATTATGATAGTTTATGTATTATTGTAAATATAGGGGTGCCCTAATATAATTATGTAAACTCCGTTTATTATTAATATGAGCCGTCTGATAACGGAAACGTGAAGGGAAATTCATTCACGTTCTCACGTGTTATCAGCCTACTCTTTCCTCTCAAAAATCTTCCGCTACATCTAACCCTACGGCCGCCCTACAGACGCCAATTTAATTTCCCCTTCATCATCTTCCTCGATGGCTGCTAAACGAAAACCTTCCTTCCATTATGCCCTTGGAATCTCCAACATCAAGAACAATATTGCACTCGTCCTTGACCATGACACTCCGTATGCTTATTGGGTCACATTGTCTCGCGTTACTGCGAAAGCACACAACGTTCTTGATCATATTGATGAGAATGTTCCCAAACCTACGGATATTGATGATTCTCTATGGCTCCAAGTCAACGCTGCAGTTCTTCAATTGCGCTTCACGCATTGAATCGAATCAAAGACATCTTTCAAGATAACAAGAACACTCGTGCCGTCAATCTCGAACATGAGTTCTCGAATTGTAATTTGTCTAGCTTCGCCTCCATTAACGCTTATTGCCTTCAACTCAAGTCTTTGGCAGATCAACAAGGAGTTGACTCTCCGGTTCTTGACACACGTCTCGTTCTTCAATTAATTTTGGGTTTACTTTCTGAGTATAACGCGGCGGCCAGTTTCATTCAACAAAGTGACCCGCTCCCGCGTTTTACAAAGGTCTGATCTCAATTACAGCTTGAAGAAACGCGTATAGTGTCGCAGTCCGGATCCGACTCCTCCACAACAGCCTTGTCGGCCGACAGTCGTTCGCCATCTTCTGGCTTACCTTCGGGTGGCCGCAACGGGTCCAACACCCCTTCTGCACCACCAGACCAGTCGGGCGGCCGGCGTGGTCGGAGTCGGAAGGGCCGCCAACGTCCCAGTGGTGGCTCAGGCACGAACGCAGGCGACGACAACCCTCAGCCCGTGCGCTACGGCTGGCGTCCTCAGGGGTGGTATCCACTGCAGCAACCCAATTCTGGAAGCCCAACCAGTTGGCAGCCGACCCAGTTTCAAACAGGCCCAAGTCGGCCCCCTTGCCCTTCCCTCAGCAGCAACCCTTTTTCCCTCAGCTTGGACTGCTTGGATCCGGCCCAATTCCGCCTCAGCAACAGGCCCATTTTGCTGCCTCTCTATAACCCACAGAATTGGACCATTATTTTGCTACCATGACACTAAATCCGGCGGATAATTATTGGTACATGGACACGGGCGCAACATCACATATGACGAATAATTCAGGTTCCCTCTTGTCTTTTTGACATAATGGTTCATTAAATTCGATAATTGTTGGGAATGGAATGTGTGTTCCTTCTACACGTTTTGGAGATACTACTATCCCTACCACACATCCCCGCTTCACCTATCCAATGTCCTAATTGCCCCAAAAATAGTAAAAAATTTAGTGTTTGTTAGACGTTTTACATCCGATAACAATGCATCCGTATAATTTGACCCCTTTGGTTTTTCTGTGAAGGATCTACACACGGGGTCACATGTTTGAGATGTAATAGTTCCGGGGAACTCTATCCTCTCACTCACCCTTCCACCCTCTTCATCATGCTCTTTCCGCTGAGTCGTCAAATCTTTGGCATGCCCGTCTTGGTCATCCCGGCTCCCTAGTTTTAGATTACCTTAGACGTTCTTCTTTCATCAAATGTAATAAGTCCACGGTGACTTCCCTTTGTCATGCTTATCAATTAGGAAAACACCGTAAGTTAGCTTTTGATCGCTCTATCACTCGTTCGGTTGCACCAATCGACATTATTCCTAATCATCTTTGGACTTCTCTTATCCCGAGTTGGGAGGGCTTCAAACACTACTTACTTTTTGTTGATGATTTTTCTCATTTTCTATGGATTTATCCTATCAAGTTTAAGTCTCAAGTGTTCGATCTTTTCGTCCAATTTCAGCGGTTTGTCAAAACTCAGTTTAACCTCCCTATCAAAAGTTTCCAATGTGACATGGGTGGTGAATTTAACAACATTAACTTCCACTAATTCTTTGTCGACCACGGTATTGTCTTCCGGTTCTCTTGCCCACACACATCTCCTCGAAACGGTAAAGCTGAACGAATCATTCGAACCATCAACAACATGATGCGTTCACTATTATTCCACGCTTCCGTTCTAGTTTCCTATTGGCCCCGTGCCATGGAAATTTCATGCTATCTCCTCAACATTCTTCCCTCCTCTTCTATTCACAATAACTCTCCTACATGGGTGTTATATCATTCCACACCGTCTCTAGCTCATCTCCAGATTTTTGGTTGCCTTTGTTATCTCAATCAAAACGCCACCATCTCCCACAAGCTTCAACATCGTTTGCGCCCTTGCGTGTTCCTTGGTTACCCCAATCACCATCGGGGATTTAAATGCTTGGACTTGGCCACACAAAAAATTATCATTTCCAGCCATGTCACCTTTGATGAGTCAGTTTTTCCATTCTCTACCCGTTCCCGTAGTTCCCCGGATCTGCTTACATCATCACATTCGGAGGATGTCACATTATTTCTTACGGCATTTTAATGCCCCAAAAATTACACCTACAACAGGTCTGCCCATACCAGTCCTGCCGGCCCAGTTTCGGGAGCCCAATCTGCCTCTTTCATCCCCCCCTGTCCGCTCCAATGATGCAGGCCCACTGTCAGCTACGTCTGCCAGCCTCCGTTCCCCTGCAATTGCCTTGTCAGAACCGCACACAAACTTGGAGTCAATCCGGAATTGTCAAACCCAAACCCATATTTGACCTTTCCATTACCACCACCAAAATTTTCCCTCTACCCAAATCCACAATGTAGCTCTTCATGACCTGTATTGGACCGCTGCAATGCTCGATGAATATCGAGCCCTTGTGCGAAATAAGACATGTGTTCTAATTCATCGTCCTATTGATGCTAACATTGTGCGATGCATGTGGATTTTTAAGCACAAGTACATGTCAGATGGCTCTTTTGAGCGATATAAAGCCCGCCTCATCACAAATGGATGTTCTCAGCAAGTTGGAATTGACTGTGATGAGACTTTCAGTCCTGTTGTTAAGCCAACGACCATCCGTATGGTTCTCAGCAATGTAGTATCTCGCTCTTGGTTCATTCATCAGTTATATGTTCAAAATGCTTTCCTACACGACCATTTGAACGAAATGGTGTACATGTTTCAACCACCAGGCTTCCGCGATCCTTCCAAACCCAAACATGTTTGTCTTTTGCAGAAGTCTCTCTATGGCCTGAAGCAAGCTCCTCGAGCATGGTTTCAATGCTTTGCAGGCTTTCTACATCGCCTTGGGTTTATTAGCAGTAAGAGTGAATCCTCCTTTTTTATTTATAATCAAGGATCTGACACTGCCTATCTGCTTAGGTATGTCGATGACATTGTCCTTATGGCTTCTTTTGACCCCTGCACAAGCATCTGATCAAGTTTCTGAGTAAGGAATTTGCTCTGAAAGACTTAGGCCCTTGTCATATTTTTTGGGCATTTCTATTCGTCGGACATCCTCTGACTTATTCTTGTCTCAGAATATATATATGCTCGTGAAATTGTTGAAAGAGCAAAGATGTCTAAATGCAAACATTCTGCTACCGTGGCTGAGACGTCTATCAAGTTAAGTGCTTCATCCAAACCTGCTATTAGTGATCCGACACTTTACCGTAGTCTAGTTGGGGCACTACAGTACCTCACCTTCACACGACTTGACATCAGCTTTGCAGTACAACAAGTGTGCCTTTTTATGCACGACCCCAAGAAATCCCATTTTGCAGCTCTCAAGCGTATTATCCGATATATTTCTGGGACGTCATCATTAGGTATCACCGTCTCCTCTTCTCCAAAGTCTGATCTCATTGCCTACACAGATGTTGATTGGACAACCTGTCCTGATACACGCCGATCGGCCTCAGGTTACTGAGTATTCTTCAATGACACTCCAATTTCGTGGTCGGCCAAAAGGCAATTTGTTGTCTCTAGATCCAACGTTGAGGCAGAATATAGAGGAGTTGCTAATGTTGTGTCAAAATGTTCCTGGTTACGAAACCTGTTGCTTGAGTTACATTGCCCTCTTGCCAAGGCATCCATTGTATACACGGACAACATCTTTGCTACTTACCTTGCCAGCAACCCAGTTCAACACCAACAAACCAAGCATATTGAGATCGACATCCACTTCGTCCGCAATAAGGTTGCCCGTGGTCATGTTAGAGTTCTTCACGTAACTTCGGCTTTTCAGTACGCAGACATTTTTACAAAGGGTCTTCCCCGCCAATTATATCTACACTTTAGATCCAGTCTCACTGTTCAACCTCCTCCAGTTTTGACTGCGGGGTGTGATAGTTTATGTAAGTAATGTAAATATAGGGGTGCACTAATGTAATTATATAAACTCTGTTTATTATTAATATGAGCGGTCTGATGAATGAAACCCGAAGGGAAATTCATTCACGTTCTCACATATTAGTCCCTACATAATTACGTAAAACCACGCCTAAATACAAATTACCGGTGACAATGTCTGCATCAGTATTAAGCTTATAAGCATCGAGGGGATTTAGTCCATGAAGAAGTTGTTGGGACTACATGATGATGAAGCAATGACGCAAAAGATGCTTGGTTGGATTAGATATACTCCCACACATAGATCCGGAGATGTGCTCGTAAGTGTTGCCCAAGAATGGGGTTGTCAGAGAATAAAGTAGAGTTATGTGATGTCCCAACGATCCAACAGTTAATTTAGTAACTACAATATCTCGCCATTGTTGGTTGTCGATTGTAAGGTATGCAATAGATGTGCTGGATGCATGGATGAAAAATGAGTCACCAAGGTGGATAGTGATGAATGTTCCCATGTAAAGTTGGATGCAGGACACAAGAGAAGAGCGTGCCAAATTGATTCAGCAGTAGCACCACATCGTGAACATTGAGAGTTGTCTACGATGCGCTTTTGGTGCATGATTTGATTTACACTGAGGAATGAAGAGCACGATAACCAACCAAACAAAAAAACTCTGGGGGGAGGAAGTTGTTTCCATAATATAGACTAAACAACAAGGGGATTTACATGCTGTAAACCGAAAGAACCCAACCAATACGATGATTTGCAGGTAAAAATCCCATATGTTGTTGAATCCAAATGCGAGTGTCTCGCGGGTTGCACATGCGCAGTGGAATGTGACGGATGCCAACAATGGAAGTAGGAGATAGAACGGTTATTAGAGCAAGAATATCACATGTAGTTGAGTCATGGTTAGTGAACTCATACACCATAATATCTAATGATATGCCTGGCAGTAGGTGAGGACTTATGCACATCTGAGCAGTCCATGGCACCCAAGGTGATGTTACTGGAACATTTAAGACGTTGCCGATGCGCCATCCAAGTCCCTCTAAGAAGAGGGACTTTGCGCCCCATATACTACTCCAGGAATATCTAGGAAGCCAGCCCATATGGGAAGAAAGATAGTATGAGTTGCGAAAATACCTTGCACGGAGAAGCTTTGAAAGAAGTATTACAGGTTTGTTAAGCAGGCTCCAATTGTGCTTAGCAAGCGTGCTTTGATTAAAAATATTCATGTTCCTGAATCCCAAGCCGTCAGACTCTGTGACAAGCATAGATTAGTCCAACTACGCCAATGAATCTTGCGAGAATTTGACGTAGCTCCCCACCAAAAGCGCGCAAGTAGAGAATGAATGTCATCAAGGAGGTAATCAGGCAATCGATAAATACCCATGACATAAGAGGGAATACTCTATAGAACAAATTTAGGGCATGTTTGGTTCCAACTCCGGAAACGGAAACATAATGAAAACAAATTTAGTCCATATGTATATCCTTATTCATAAAATTTTATGGAATCATTCCTTGTGAATTAATGCAAAATGCACTTGTTTCCTCACATTTTGTTTCCTTATAGGGTATCAAAAATAATCAAACTCTACTTCAATTCCTTCAAACCACAAGGAATTATTCCAAAAAATTTCATGAATAATGGTATATATATGGACTAGATTCGTTTTCATTCCGTTTCCAATTCCGGAGTTCAAACCAAACGGACCCTTAATATTTTGCGGATGAAGACTTGTTAAATAGAAGAACAGATGGCTTTAACGGAATAGGAAGAAGGTGCGAAGAAGGTGCGAAGAAGGGTAAACTACCTATTTAGCCAAAGAGATCCTTAATAATTTGTCAACATATAAACAAAAATGCATAGTTTATCAACCTTATACATAAAAATGCATAATTTGTCATCTCATCCTTTTATTTCAATACGCAATATCTTTTTGTTAAACTATACCGATCTAACGGTTCATATTTAGAAGATGAATATGGTCAACTTTATTGACTAAAATGTTTCAGATTATTTGAACTACAAAATAAAATTGAAAATAAATAAAATTTAAAACAGATACTTGTTTTAATTTCTACTAGGTTAGGCCATTAGATTGTTTAGAACAATTAATTTGTTACTCGAATCATTAATTAGTTTAGTGTTCGTGTTTTGCACATGTATTTAAAAATATATTTTTTGTTATTTTTTTTGTATGACTAATATTTTTGTACATGTATTTTTCTTATTATATTTTGTTGATTTGATTACGAATGTTTATGTAATAAAGTATACGTTTATAGTAAAAATAATAACAACATAATTGTTGGATCATTTCGTCATATAAATATGATTACATTTGGGGCATACCAAACCAAGAGTGTTCACTATATATGCATTATAAAAATCACAATATTAATAAATGTCAAAAAATAAACGATATATATGCAATGCAAAAAATAACTAATTTAAAAAAATAAATAAAATTGTGCAGATATAATATAATACAAATCCAAAAGATAACATTTGTCGTTAACCCTCGAGCACATGCGCGACAGTTCGATTCTGAAAAAGAAGAAGATAAACCAGCTGGTCGCAGGGGCAGTGACAACAAAAAACGGTTGTTACAGGCTCCAAGTCAGCTAGTGTCGCCTAGTTCAGTAAATTATATAGATTTAAATAGTTTATATACGTCTCGTATATAAGTATTTGTTAATATCAAAATTTTAAAGTTTTTGTACATTCATAATATTGATAAAAGATAAATTACGAATTTAATAGGTCAACGACCCACAAATCAGTAAGTCACAATGACCTATATATATATATATATATATATATATATATATATATAAATCCGATTATAATAAATATTATACTTGGATGTAACCAAAAGGCTCAGAAATGTATGATTTGTTTAATCTTAAAACCTTCTATGTCTATTTATACAAGCTCTCGAAGCGTCATGCTTCAATAATAAACGATGTGGGATAGCAAAATTCATATTTACAAAATAATTATGGTTTAGTAAAAATAGATTTATTGCTTAATTTTTGGTTTTGTAAAAGATTTAATCGCAGAAAAATTGTAAATTTTACGTTATTAGTAAACCGATTAGATAATTTTTAAAATCTAATTTGAGGGAACTTTAAATTTAACGTTAAGATATAATCATACAAATATAATTTGATTGTTTCAAATTTAATTTACGTAAAAAAATGTGATTGGTTAGTTTTTTTTAAAGAATTTTAGATATTGACGTAATAAATATAGATTTATTGGCTTAATTTGTGATTTAATGAAAGATTTAATCTAAGAAAAACTAATTTAGTACAGTATATAAATATAAATAGTTTATATATGTGTCATACACAGATATTTGATAATAAAAGTTTTAAAAATTATTGTATATTTATTATATTGATAATATATATATTACAAATTTAATTGATCAACACCACATAACAGTAGGTCACAATGACCCACAAATCAGTATGTCACAACGACCTACATACAAATATTAATTCGATGTGAATAAATATTTTAATTGATTATAATCAAAAGACTGAGAAATGTATGATTTGCTTAATCTTCAAACCTTATATGTCTATTTATACAAATTTTCAAAATGTCATGTTTTCTGTGATAACCGAGGGGATAACAAAATCCATATTTTACAAAATAAATATGGTTTAGTAAAAATAGATTTATTAGTTTAATTTGTGATTTGGTAAAATATTTAATAAAAAAAACCCGTAAATGTTACGTCATTACTTTATGTAGGGCACCCAAATGGGTATTTGTTTATAAAACTTTTAAACTTTATATATATTCATTATATTGATAAAATATAAATTATGAATTTAGTAGGTCAATAACTCATAGGTCACAACAACCAATAAATAAGTAGGTCGCAATGACCATTCTCACCAAAAGACTCAGAAATATATAATTTATTTTCAAACATTCTATGTCTATGTCTATATTTATCTCTACAAGTTCTCAAAACGTCATGCTTCTTTGATAATCGATATGGGATAGCGAAATCTATATTTTACAAAATAATTATGATTGAGTAAAAAATAAATTTATTTACTTAATTTATAACTTAATAAAAAAATTTATTTAAGAAAAAAATGTGATAGCGTCACGTCAACATTGTTATCAAAGTGTATAGACTATAGATGATAGTTAAAGGAGAATTAAAATATTGTGTGCTGATGTTCATATCAACATACAACATTTTATTAATCATGTATACATATATAGATATATTGCAAAAAAATATAGATTATTAATAAAAGAAGGTTCATTTCTAATTTTCCTAAAAATCCATACAAAATATAGCAACTTATGAATTAAAATATTGGGTTATCATTTTGATCGTTTGAAGGAAATAAATTTTAGTTTAGCCTCGTTTTCTCCGTTCTCGCTCTGATCTCTTACTTTAATTCTTAATCAGCTGGACTCTATGAAAACTTCAAAAAGAGTAAATGGGATGGATTATTTTAAAAATGGGTTTTGACTTTCAAGCTAATCCCAGACTCCCATGGCCAGCACTGAAGCATGAGGCTAGAATCAATATATACTACTAAAGTAGAGTTCTAACCTGCTGACATGACACTCCCATAATCAAGATTTTTAAAATACAGCTCCCTCTTTAAAACTATAAAAACCTTTTCTTTTTTAATTACTAATTCATTAAAATTATTTTTTTTAAAAAAAATCATAACAAATTCAAATTGTATATGTTTGACTACCGTAAAAAATAGAATCTACAAAATCCATTAAAATTACTTTTTTAAAAATACTCCGTAAAAAAATCATAACCGGCTGACGTGGCCCTTCCAGAAACAATAGATTTAAAATAGAGCTTTCTCATAAAGCTAAAAAAAAATTTGAATTACTAATCCATTAAAATTATTTTTTTATAAAAAAATCATAACAAATTCAAATTGTATATGTTTGACGTACGTAAAAAAAATCAGAACAGAATCTACAAAATCTATTAAAATTACTTTTTTAAAAATACTCCGTAAAAAATCAGAACAAAATCCATTAAAATTACTTTTTTAAAAATACTTTCAAATTGAAATTAAAATTATATGACTTCCGTTAACAAATCATAACAACATTTTCTAGCATTTTTTTTAAATATATAAAATACCAATCCAATAAAATCTTCCTCGAATGATTTGGATATTACCCAACAAGCCATCATCTGGCTATATATACATACCGTTACTATTGCTAATATCATCTCTTTCGTCTTCCGCAATTAGTTCTTGCAAGAGTTGAAGTGGTACATTCTTCTACTTCTAATACCTTCATATCTTTTATTAGTTTTGCTGCTTCTAATGTATTTGCTTTTCATTGTTATCCTTATCAGTTAATGCTTTTACTTTTCGATTTCGGAACCTTTTTGGTTATTTGCACCCCATTTTGATGATTTCATCCTTTTTTGATACAATTAGCCCAAGCTACAAAGTAATTCTTCCTCCCACATCGTTCCCTTGCTTATTGTATGTACTGATTCATCCTTTTCTGATTTCCACTTTCTGTTGTTTAATAATTTTGATTCCAATAGTTGCAAGAATTTCCTTTTTCAGTTTAGTGGTTTATCCATTCGCCGAACTCCTCATTATTTGTCGATACAGTTTTTTGATTAAAAAACGGATTTGCTGGGTTTGTTTTCTTATTTTACTTTAAAATTCAGATTCCTATAAGTTGTTTTGTTCTATGTTTTGTTTTCTTATTTTACATTAAAATTTGGATTTATTAGCTTTTTTGATATTTCAAATTACTATTTTGATTTAAAAACAGCAATTTTTTACATTAAAATTAAGATTTTCTCGAACTATTTAATTTTCTTATTTTACAAGTAAATTCAGATTTGATGATTATATCATCTTGGATTTATTAGCTTTATATTTCAAACTACTGTTTTGATTTAAAAACACTATCTTTTTTACATTAAAATTAAGATTTTCTCGAGCTATTTAGTTTTCTTATTTAGATTTAATGTTTTTTTTTATTTTACATTAAAGTTCAAATTTGCTGATAATATCATCTTGGACATATTATATCATGTTGTACTTAAATATCATATTTTATGTTTTCATTTATTGTTTTTTAAATTTTTATCATCATGCAGATTTTTTAATCAAAAATTTATTTTGATTACTTTTTTTTGAGCCGCTTAAAAATTAGATTTTCTATTTTAGATATATGATTTTTTTTATCTTTACTATTTTAGATATATAATTTTATATCATCTTGGACTTAAATATCAAATTTTATCATTTTTATTATATCATCTTGGACTTAAATATCAAATTTATTGATTATTTTAAGTTTCATTTACTAATTTTTTTAAAAATATTTCATCATACAGTAGTTTATCAAAAACTGTTTTGATTAAAAAATTTTTTGATATGCTTAAAAATCAGATTTTCTGATTTAATAAGAAATTAAAATTTTGTTTCATCATACATTCGGTTTTCAAAATATGATGATCTGATTGAGTATAATTTTTTTTTTAATCATTTACTGTTTTTTTTCAACACAAAGAAGGTTTCAAAGTTATTTTTAAGCATTAAAAATCAGATTTTATGATTTATTATGAAATTACAACTTTATTTTCGATTAAATTTTTTTTGAGGTGCTTAAAAATTATATGTTATTGGATCGCTATGTGATTTTTTAAAAAAAATTTCATCGTACATTAAACTTTTCAAAATCAGCAAAATAAAAAAAAGATTTTCTGATATTTGAAAATACTGTTTTACTTTATTTTTTTCCAGCTGCTTAAATATCAGATTTGCTGATTATTTTATGTTTTCATTTACTGATTTTTTTAAAAAAAATCATCATACTGTAGATTATCAAAAACTATATTGATTAAAAATTTATTTTTAATTTTTGTTGTGATATGCTTAAATATCAGATTTTCTGATTTAATAAGAAATTAAAATTTTGTTTCATCATACAATAGGTTTTTAAAATTTGATGATCTGATTTAATATAACTTTTTTTTAATCATTTACTGTTTCTAAAATTTTTTTCAACATACAAAAGGTTTCAAAATTATTTTTTAGCATTAAAATCAGATTTTATGATTTATTATAAAATTATAAATTTTTTATTTTTTTGATTAAAATTTTTTTGAGCTGCTTAAAAATTAGATTTTATTGGATAGATATATGATATTTTTAATTTTTTCATCGTACATAAAGATTTTCAAAATCAGTAAAATAAAAAGAAAAACAGATTTTCTGATCGATATTAGAAGATACTGTTTTAATTTTTTTTTTCGAGCTGCTTAAAAATCAGATTTTCTAATATAGTAAGAAATTAAAATTTTGTCTCATCATACAATAGGTTTTTAAATTTTGATGATCTGATTTAATATAGTTCTTTTTTATCATTTACTATTTTTTAAATTTGTTTCAACAAATAGAAGGTTTCAAAATTATTCTTAAGCATTAAAAATCAGATTTTGTGAATTATTATGATATTATAAAATTTTAAACTTTTTCCAATTTACATATATTTTACATTAAAATTCAGATTTTTTATTTGAATTCTTTTTTATTTGACTTCACCATAATCTATAAAGTTGTGGTGATTTTGTATATGTTTCTATTCTAATTATAGAAATAATATTTTTTCTACTATACTAAATTGATTATTCTCATTTACAGGATCCGAAAGAAACAATGACCGACTATCATTTATTAGATGATATAACTATTAACTATCGTGTTAAATTGAAGATCGAATTTGTTGTTAGTAACTTGTGGAACAGTTTCCCTGGAGAGAAACTCAATGACATATACTCAACGGATATGATATTTGTTGATAATAAGGTATATAGTAAATATACTAACTAAATCCTTTTTAAATATTTAGAAGTATATTAACTTTTAAATTTTGTTAAACGCATGGGGAACATGATGCTTGCTACTATTCACAAGCAATATATCGATGGATTCACATTTCTGCGTGTGAGATCATCTTACTTGATTACCAATTTCCAATAGGCATGACCAATTTACCTACTCTCTTCTTCCTTATAAAATATTATTCATTTTGTATTCCGATTGATTGTGCTGCAATTCCAAGAAATGTGTTTCATCTTGCTGAGTACCAATCTATATGAGATAAAGATGTGGACAAACGTCGATTGGTTGGTAAGTTGTATATGTTTCATTTTGATTGTGTAATTATTGTTATTTAATTAATTCTAATTTTGTCTGATAGTAAATTGTATATTACAGATGTGGTTGGACAATTAGTTTTCATTGGTCTGATCAATGAGCACTACAAAAGAAGATATATATATATATATATATATATATATATATATATATATATATATATTCGAAACACGAGGTTAATAGTATACTTTTAACTTATCATTATGAATAATACTTATAAAACCTAATCGTGTTTTATATTTATCTTCATCCAGCAATGACTCTTTGAAGTGTTGTGGGAACCATACTGCTATCATTTCAACAATATTAAGGTTGATGACCAACTTAATGATAAATTAACCATTATCGTTCAATATGCTATGGTTAAAGAATGGAGCGGTAAGTATGCAAAATTACATATAGATCATATTAAAACATCTAGATTATATATATGCTTGATTTGTTGCGGAATACTTATTGTATTATATATGTATTATTATTATTATTATTATTATTATTATTATTATTATTATTATTATTATTATGTAATTTGTTTTGGATATTTTCATTTTGTTCATTTTCAATTTTTGGTTTGACTTGTAAAAACTATAACACTTATACAATGAACACTTCTGGCTTGGTATGCTCCAGATGTAGTCATATTTATTTGACGAATTTTATTGTTATTTTTTACTTTAATTACAAGTCAGCATGACATAAAAAGTATTATCCATGTATTTGTTACAAATAAAATACTCTTATACATACCAATGTCCATATATATATATTTCAATACCCGTGCAAGGCACGGGTCCTAAACTAGTGGGTATTGAAAATGATGTTACTTTTTGAAACGCAAGGAGGCTGAGAAGGATGCTTCCTAATTGCAGAATTGCCGTCTTTTTTGTTTTTTTATGTTCTTTTAAACAACTATTTTTAAATTAAAAAAAAATAAATTAAAGGGTCCAGTTTATATATATAATTTAAAAAAAGTCTAATACATCAATATTCTCTTAAATAACTATCCTATAATAAATAATATATATCTACTTTCCAAACTCACTCATTAAATATATATATTACACTATATATGTTAAAATTATATAACTAACAAAATAATGTCTTTATATATATATATATATATATATATATATATATATATATATATATATATATATATATATATTACTCCCTATTATGGAAAATCTATTGGATTTAAAAAAAATAATTTAGAAAGGATTGACGACACCTTTGGGAAAGCTTGTATTGAAAATTAACATGTATTTCTTCCGTTCGCTTTCGACACCTTTGGTTTACTTGTGCGCGATGCTATTGAAATTTTGAAGAGGGTGCAACGGGTTTTACATGACAATGTTACGTCTTCTAGGTCTTCTGATGTTGTTTTTAGGAGAATCGGATTCGCTATTCAGAAAGGATTGACGACATAACTTGTTGCCCGTCTTTCTTCTAACTCTATCTAAATTTTGAAGTATGTTAAAATGATTAATGGGAGGTTTTTAAGGAAAAAAAAAAATTAGATTTTTTTTTTTTTTAAGAATCTGTTTCACATGACCAAGGCGCTCAAAACTTAGCAGTTTTGTAAACATTTCCATCCACGTGGCCCAATCAGAGTAGAGACACTGAGATATAAAATAGAGGGAAGTTTGCCTCCCTAATTTTTAGGTTCTCACCGTTTTCTTTCTTCTTTTCCTCCTCTGCTCATTACATTATCTATTCACACCATTGTCACTCATCCAAATGGATTCGATCACCACCGGAAAAGTTCTTCGTGGTTTGATTCTGTTCATTGTTAGCGTTCTGTGTTTTCTGCAGGTCGGATTCGCTGCTAGGCCCTTGGATGGAGCAACAACAAGGCTTGGAGGAGAGTATGACAAACCTCTGTTTCGAACTCTCTCAAAACACTCACCACCTTCATTCTCAGCGCCTTCTCCTCCAAAACTCACACCAGGATCAAAACCTATCAACTCACGTTTGCCATGAGAACAGAGTAACAAGGTAAAGCAAAGCTCATCAACATGATACTCATCTGCAATACCTAAATTTGTTAGTTTATTGTTAACCCAAATTCTGGGTTCGGATCATGAATGATAAAAATTGGGATTTTGTTCTTGTTTTGATGCTTGCCGTTGTATGATGAGTGAATGTTGATTTTCTTGTTTTTATACTTAAACTTAATTTTATCTAGATTGGGTAATTCAGTTGTTCTACTGAATGCCATGTTTGGTTGTATCTTGCTGAAAAAACCTCAGTTGTTCTACTAAATTTGTTAGTTTTACTGAATGCCATGTTTGGTGGTTATAGATTATGGGGATGAAATGAATATTATAGGATTATGGTAATGACATTAACATTTTACCTTAATCTATTGTATAACTAAACGGGGCTTTAGTGATTTTATTTGGATTAGATCCTTTGCCCATCTTTCTACTCTGCAACTCCTGCTCTAAGAACCCATAAATGTATTCTATTGCTTAGCTACCGTTCAGTTTTTTTCTTCCCATTTTACCCTCCCCTCCACTTTCTTGCACTTCTACACTTGATTTACTTCTCCTTCTTTTTAATCCTTCGAAATCCAGATTTTCCCCCTTGTTAACCAGTGGGAATTGAACGTTTGTAGTCTCAATTCTCGCTTGAACCATCTCTTTGATCTTCATTAACTGCTTGAAAATGGGGTCGGCAAGGGGAATCGAAGTCAGCTGACACCTTGGAAACTCTGTCAGAGTCATCCGAACTTTCTGTTTTAACAATTCTGCGAACAGAGGAAGGAGCAAGGTCGCCATGGGAGTCCCTTTTCGACTGAGAAGGTTTCCGTCAATTTTGAAAAAGAATGGGAAATTTGGGGATAATGTCCTATGGTTTTGGGTATTTTGTCTAAATTTTTTTTTTTTTAGTTTTTGTGGCGCTATTGTGTTTTATTTTTCAAAAACTGTCAATTTCTTTTAAATTGTAAAGTATGTCAAGTTAAAGTAATTTTTTTTAAAAATAAGTGCAAAATAGAGTAGAGGAAGACAAGGGAAGTCGACCCGAGCTGCAAGACCTCTTCTTCCCCGAGCTGCCGATAGGCCAGTGAAAACCATTCGTCCACAACATTTAACTGAGCCGACCCACCTTAGTCTCCCATATTCACTCATTCACTTAAGCACATGGGAAAGAATATTACGTACTTAAACCTCACAAGACAAGGGAAGTCTCCTTCTATTTGGACGAAGGAAGATTTATCCTCATTTAAAAAAAAAAAAAAAAGATTTTTCATTTTTTTTAAATTATTTTAGTTGACATCCTTTACCATTTAAATAAAATTGGAAATTTTTCAAAAAATATTAAAACGGACATCATCCAAAATAAATAAAAAAAATTTGATAAAACTTGAAAAACCCCAAACTATAAAGGTCACGATCCGAAATTACTCAAACAAAAATTGGTTATTTCGGGTTGGCTCGTTGTGCAAGTATGAGGCTCACATGGAGTAAGCATGTCCACGGGTCGGACTCGCCAGGTCGACGGGTCCGGGAAGGGCGACCCGGACCCGGACCCGCCTAATAGGCCAACCCGCCGGGTCACGGGTCAGACACGGTGGGTCAACGGATTGACCCTTTTCTTTCAAACCCAGTTTTTTTAAAAAAAAAAAACAAAGAAAAGAATCGTTGGCGGGTCGACCCGCCAACGGGTTTGCCCAACGGCTAAAATAGCCGTTGGGTTCAATTTTATTTATTTATTTTTTTTCAAAATTGACCGTTGGCGGGTTGGCCCGCCGGGTCAGCGGGTAAGGATCACCTCGACCCTTACCCATACCCGTAACCCGCCGGGTCACGGTAACCCGTGGACATGCTTAATATGGAAAAGACATTCGGGTTGGCTTTGTGGACTTTGTATTGGGCCATATTATGTACCACAATTGGACCATATATATAGTCTAAGCAGAAGGCCTCTAGTGTGTATTCCTATTTGCAGCTGCGTTTTTTCGTTAGTGTGCACTATCTATTATTATGTGTTATACACTTGTACATTCCGAATATCCAATCCGATAATTTTTCGGATATCCAATCCGATAATTTTATAAAAGTTCAATCTGAATAAGTCAAGACCTAACATGTTCAAGACTCGTTTTTAAACAAGTTGAGTCCAAACCTAAATTTTAACGAAACCTTAAAAAGTTTTATATTTTACTCGTTTAGAAAGTAAATATACTAGAGTTGTGACCGATGTGTTAGATCTAACGAAGATCGTAAAAGGAAGACATATGTGCGCCTTGTAAATAGACCCGTCCGCCCCGTAAAACAGGTGGATATGAACTTAGGATTAGGCCCTTCTGCCCGTATTAAAAAAAATAAATGAAAGTTATATATTATATGATATATATATTTTTAGATTAATTGTAATAAATTTAAAATATATTGTATTAAATATCTTAAATATATTCTATTTTTAACCAAAATTCATATTATAATAATAATAATTACTAGTATTATTTTTAAAAATCGAAGACCGGGCCAAGTACGTGCAACACCCTAGACCCGCCTGCCAAGCCCGGGTCTGGATAAACGGACCATTTTTTACAATGCCCGTCCTGAGCCGAAGTTGAACAAGTCTACTCATAAGCCACATACTAGATATGTGCTGTGTGCATCTCCGGGTCTCCAATATGGCTAACACGCGCCGTGAATTTGGATTAAAGGTCCATAATCATTCTAATTTCTCGCCTCTGTTCTCAACGGAATGCATCCCGATATTGATATGTATATTACAACTTCATGAGCATGTTTAGTCCTAACTAAGAAGACAACTTCTCCATCATTTCCTCTAAACTTTCAATGGAACATAACCACTGTTCCTATACTGTAATTTTCCTGTAGATTACAAGCGAGAATCTGCATACTTCTCTAAACTGGAATTCTTTCAGAATGTTGGAATTAGGCTTCAAAACAAACAAGTGCATCCAAACTCAAAATTTATAACAAACTATCAGCAACATTGTTCTAAATTTACTTGAAAACAGCTATGAAAAACCCTAAGTGCATGCTTTGTAAACTGAAGCATGCTTAGAGCTCCCAAATAGTTAAAGGAATATGGAAAAAAAATAATAATTCAGAATACATAGATGTAAATTATACAGCTTCATGACCCAAAGAGCATACATAAAGTGTTACCTTTGTCAATAGAGAGCGCATAGAAGATGCCATCGCCTGCATAACATCAACAGCTGAGCTGACAACTTCCTTCACATTTTGGACATCAACCTATTGGAAGAATAATGCCAACTTTCAGAACATAAATCAATCCATGTGCTATACAAGATGGGATTGAGCTAGAGATACAATTGAAGCTCCGACAACAGGAAGACACCATTTGCACATAATATTGAGTGTTAACCATTAAAACGACTAAATATAAATATTATGAGCCAAAAAAAACTGGGGTTGGGACTAATGACACCCCTTGTTAGACGGACCTGAGTTACAGTAACCGAGACAACTTTTTTAGAAAAATGTATCCATCAAAATACCTATCAATTCATCCAAAAACTGCAAAAGAAAAATGGATATACTCAAAGACGAATATCTAAAAGGAAAATCTATCAGCAGAAGTTACAGTTCCACAGAAGGAGTACCAAAATCCTTTCATCCAGAACTAATGCGTTTATCTTTCCACACATTTCAACAAGACACACCAATAACCAAAAACCATTTGTATATAACCAACTTATGACTCAACTTTCTACAAAGATTAATCACAGTTGCAGATGATGAAAAACAGCTGAACCAAAAAGAGTAAAGTGAATAACACAGATCAGAGATACAAAACCTTACCTGTCCCTTCAGAATGGAGGTTAGCTTCAATTTTTGCTTTAATAGCCTGAACTGCACTCTTTTATGTTTGACAGTCTCGTAATCCATTTATTGTTACCCATCTGTTACATACGAAATGAACATGAATTAGGAAGAAGGCATGCTTTTGGTGTAACTTGATAGCAATTTCAAGTTTAAGGATGCTGATTCCTATAATAGACTTGTAGACGGCACAAGCAAATGAATTTATCATAACAGTTCCTCCACAAAGGCATCAACTAACTACAAGCGATTTACAATGAGTGATAAAAACGACATAAACTAAAGAATAACCAAAAGCCCTAAAGTTAAAACCATTGACAAATTACTACTAATTGGATTACAGAAATTTGATAATCTCCACCCTCCGGTATAACATGCAAATTGTTAGCAGCAATCGACTTGGATCGCGAAATCTGAGCAATATTGCGATATAAAGACCACTCGCCCGCTTGATCGAGTGAATGCTGCGATGGCAGAATTGTCAGTCACACTATGGTCTGCAGCTATGGGACATCAACCCTCACGTATGATGGAATCCGATCCAGACCCAGACTTGAGCTTGAGAATCGACGGTGCTATTGACGATTCCGATATTGCAGAAAGAAGCTATTGCAAGAGAGATCGAGAAGATGTTACAGGGGCGTGTGTACTCCAATCAAACGAGATTGTTTGGGTTTTAGGACGGAGCATAGGATTTTTTTATTTTTATTTTTTTTGCTGGTAATGGATCCAAATGCAATTGGATAAAAAATGTCAGGTTCTAGACCTTATTGCTGGCATAGATCCCAATTGGGCCAAAACCAGTCTACTTCGGGCCATTTCTGGAGTTGTCTGACCGGCAGAACTCAGAAGATGATCCTAATCATTTGCACTGATTTTGACCATGTTGATGATGAAAATTCATGTTCATTATCTTTTATATGAATTAACGGAAAAGTGAAAGTCGGATCTGATAATTTGGATGGTTTAGGCATTGTGTAATGTGATATTAGGACTCAGTTGTGTATATGTTTTGTGTAATAACATATATATTTTGTATATGTTATGTTGTGTGACTGTTTTGTGTAATAATATTTAACTTTTGTATTTGTTTTTAAAACTATATATGGTTACAATATCCACATGAAAAGGGGTCATATGCACAAGAGTTAGCTACAAAACCTTCACCAATAAAATCAATTTGTTTCTCAACTTCTTTGTTTCATACTAAGTATCTGTATCGGGTGCTTTTCGTAAGTGTCATCCTCCTTAAATTTGATATTTTTATGCTGAGTACATGCTTTGGATCTTAAACATATTTTCTCAACTAGTATACATGAAAGACATTTTGTACCCGACTCATAGATGGTGACAATGTCACTCGATATGCTAAGGACTCAATCCTCTCGATAATCTCAAAGGCTTCAACATAACGAGGGCTCAACTTCCCTCTTTTGCCAAATCTAAACATGTCTTTAGTTGTTGAAACACGCACAAGCATATGCTCTCCCCACTAAACTGAACGGGTCGACGATGTGCATCTACATATGACTACAAATCTAAACATTTTTAGGATTTTGAGTATCGGATCTTGTAATATAACTTTTACAAGATCTAGTCATACAATTTCGAAAAATCCCTATCATATAACTACAAAAGGATCGAATATACCTAGAGTAAAGTCATGGGTAGGTATACATTAGTCAATGATCTGTATTAAAAAAAAAAAAACTTTGTTATTATTGTGCTAGACATATCATATTGATGGAGTTGCTGGTTGAGTCAATTCATGAAGGCTGTCGAGTTGAATTTGATTGGCCGATGCTATAAAGATGCTTAATTAGTCACCTCATTAAACCAAATTTAATGTTTTGCATCGGTCACAAACTCTAACTTGGAAGCAACTAAAGGGAGGTTGAATCATAGACGCCACATTAATTAATGAAGCAACTCGTTTGGGTCTATAAAACCAAATTTAGAGAGACAAAGAAGATCAGATTGAGATGGAAGGCGACAAGTACAGGTCAATCTTGAACGAAGAAGAAGCCAAAGGCGTCTCATGGAGACACGGCTCACCTCCGACGTATGATGAAGTCAACCTCCTCTTCGAACAAGGCAGAACTAGGGTTTGGCCCGAGGGGTCGCTCGAAGAAGTGGTTCAGAACGCTGTCAAGACATGGGAGATGGAGCTTTCGCATAAGACTCGTCTGCGAGAGTTCAAGTCAGTCAACGCTGAGAAGTTCAAGATGAGTGTTAATGGAAGAGAGGCGATTGAAGGGGAAGAGTGTTTGAAGATTGGGAGTTACAATGCCTTGCTGATGAGCTCCCTCCCCGAGGAGTATCAGGTGTATAAGGCTGGAGAGGAGAGCTTTGAGTCCTCACATGAAGTTTTCCGGTCTGCTTTCCCGAGAGGGTTCGCGTGGGAGGTTGTGAGTGTCTACTCTGGGCCTCCTTCTATCTCATTTAAGTTTAGGCATTGGGGTTACTTTGAAGGTCCTTTTAAAGGGCATGCTCCTACGGGGGATATTATTCAGTTCTTCGGCATGGCCCTTCTCAAGGTACTCTACTAGCTCTTAACTCTATTTAGGACTGTTCATTTATCCGGTTCAGGTTCGTCTTCGGTTCAACCAATTCGGTCCACAATCGGTCCGGTTCGATCTGGACTTTTTTTTAAAAAAAAGACAAAATAATATCTATAAGGTATATGTATTGTTCCGGTCAGATCCGGATCTAAAATTTTGTAAATATCACAAATTTTTTGTTCAATCTGGTCTTGGACAGGACCTGAACCGAATAATTCGGTCCATTTCCGGTCCGGTCCGGGTCCGGACCTATGAACAAGTTTATGTGCAAATTCATTTTCTTGTTGTTGTCTTGTACGTGCAGGTAGATGAGTCTCTGAAAGTAGAAGAGGTGGAGGTTTACTATGACCCTGGAGAACTCCTATCTGGCTTTGTAAACAACAACGCTCTCGGAAGATGTCCATTTGTCCCTAAAAATTAGTATCCATCTTTCTGTAACCAAATAATGTAATCTATATATCGTTTTTCGTTGTCATTATCCGCACAATAAATTAATATATGAAATCCATCCGACATAAGCTTCTTTAATCTAACCACAAGGTTCTCCAAAACCCAAAACTCAAAATAATCCAATCTATGACCCTACAACTAGGGTGAGCAAAAAAAATCGGATCCGTGAATCTGAAGATCCTATCCGAAAATATCCGATAGTTAGTTGATTTAAGTCCGATCCGATCCGCGAGTATTTTTCGGATCATCGGATCTCATACGGATCGAGGTTTTGAGAAAGGAAAAAAAAAATCGGATCCGATATATATATATATATATATATATATATATATATATATATATATATATATATATATATATATATATATCCGACTAGTCTAGTAATAAATACTCGGATCAGATAACCGAATCGGAGTTCGAATGATATTCGAATACTCTCGGATCGAACTTTTATAGAATTATCAGATTGGATATCCGAAAATGCTCACCCCTATCTACCAAGTACCAACTAACTCCTAATTCCTAAATAATCCGACTCATAAGTACGTACACCGACCACAAATTAGACAAAATTATTGGGGGGTTTTCAACTTTTTAGGCCATATGCTTAGTTTGTACTAGTTGCACCGCGCGTATTTTGATTAGTAATTTTTATTATCCGATAGCGAAAGTGATAAACTTGGACGAGTATTATAATTCGTAAATGGTAAACATATTTCATACCAGAAGTGATATTTTGCATGGTGTGGAACTTAACCATACTTGTATTCATGTGTCATTATGTACCATACTTGGCTCATACAGACACATGAGTTGCAACAAAAACAAAATTATTTTTTATAAAGCCCGGTCTGAGTCAGGATTTGAATCGGTATAGTCAAGAGGTCCTCGGGCTATACTTGTGCCATATTATGTACCATAATTGTCATTGTGGCATTGTGACAGTTAAGCACTCGACCAATATCATTACTGTATTACACATAGCTTTGTGTCATTTCCATGGAGCATCCAGCTGCACTGTCAAACTGCCAAGGCATTTCCATTTCATTATAGCACAGCATACAAGCCAAATGGTAACACAAATAGACTGACCTAAACAAATGGATTCACAAACTGAAGATTTTGCCCTAATCGCACAAGCAAATTTCATACCTAGCACAACCACTTAACAGCAACAAGAATGTACCCATATATATACACAACACCTTTCCTTCAAGCAACCACATACATTCTATGGCAAGAACACCGTTTTCCAATACAAGTGGGAGGTTAAGGAATTAAGGTAATAGAATGGCACGCCGTTTTCCTTAGCTGGGAGCCTCGGATGGTCGCCACCTCCCTTTACTAGTCAAGACGAAACCCCGCGGTCATGTGAGTGTCAGCAGTTTCAGAGTTTTAGGGTCAAGTAAGATTAGTTCTAAATGTGTTTGTCAGGCTAATTGTAAACGGTTTAGTTGCAATACGTGCGTTCTCAAACTACAATCTTTAACCTGCATAACAAGAAGAGAAAAAAAAAAACAAAGTGATATTAAGGGCTTGTTTACATATTATGACATATTAATTGACATCCAAACTGATCTGAAGAAAATGCTGGAGAAATTAGCAAGTAAGAACCATGTTGTATGTTCAATACAAGTTTTGCCACTTACCTCAAGGGAAATTAGCAAGTAAGAACCATGTTATATGTGCAATACGAGTTTTGCTACTTACCTCAAGGGTGGCCAATGCAGATAGCACGTCTTTGCATTGCCCTAGCAAAGCCCCTTCCTTTGCTGCCACATTTACAAGTTCGGAAACTAAAGAGTTCACTTCCTCCACCTATATAATTAACAAATGGAAGTTTGAATAAAAGATCATAAAGTGATTAAAATAGACTACAAATGAGATATTGAAGACTTTGAATATTTTGGTGGATCAAAATGAGAAAGGCAAAATCAACTAGATTGCAGTAATTTGATAATCACCACCCGCCGGTATAACATGCAAATCAGTTAACTTGTACTTTCAACTCTCAGGGACAAAACATAAGAGACAAATTCACGAGCGTGTTTAGTCCATAACTAAGGAGACAACTTCTCCATTGCTTCCCCTAACTTTCAATGGAACATAACCACCGTTCCTATACTTAACTTTCCCGTAGATTACAAATGAGAATCTGCATACTGCTCTAAACTAGAGTAGTGAATCCATTTCAATGAAGAACTGTATCCCTTATTGGTTAAGAGCCAGAAACCATATGCTATGATGTTAAGTAACATATAATAGGAGTTATACTATCATTAACTCTACTTTGTGCCTTATCACACACAATCATTCACACACGAAATGTTGGAACTAGGTTTCAAAACAAGCAAGTCCATCCAAAACTCAAAAGTTTATAACAGGCAACAAGTTGTTCTAAATTTACTTGAAAACAGCTATGTAAAAACCCTATGTGCATGCTTTTGTAGACTGAAGCATGTTTAGAGCTCCCAAATAGTTAACAGGAATACAGAAAAAAATTCTCAACACATCACAATCTATGCACATGAAGTGCAATTGCATTACTAATCACAAAATGTAAGGAATCGACCAGAAGGGGTGGATAGTTACAATATTTCGGCGCACATATTTTCCTACAGAAGATGTAAATTATACAGCTTATGACCCAAAGAGTACATAAAGAGCTACCTTTGTCAATAGAGAGCGCATAGAAGATGCCATTGCCTGCATAACATCAACAGCTGAGCTAACAGCTTCCTTCACACTTTGTACATCAATCTGTTGGAAGAATGATGTCAACATTCAGAACAAACATCAAGCGATCTGCGATAGAAGATGGGATAGAGCTAGAGATAAATTACGCACAATTGCTGCTCCGACAACAGGAAGACGGAGAGTGCTAGCTTTTAGAGACTCAATTGCTCCCTGCAAAGCACTCGAATGATCCTTGTCCATAAGTGACCATTCGTCCAAATAGTTGACCTACAATACCCCAGGACAGATTTTTTTAGAAGAAAACATCCATCAAAATACCTATAGATTCATCCAAAAACTGCAAAAGACAAATGGATATACTCAAAGACAAATATCTAGAAGGAAAATCTATCAGCAGAAGTTACAGTTCCACAGAAGGAGTACCAAAATCCTTTCATCCAGAACTAATGCGTTTATCTTTCCATACAGTTCACCAAGACACGCCATTAACCAAAAACCATTTGATATAACCAACTTATGACTCAACTTTCTACAAAGGTTAATCACAATTGCAGAAGATGCAAAACAACTGAACCAAAAAGTGTAAGGTGAATAACACAGATCAGATATTCAAAACCTCACCTGTCCTTTCAGAATGGAGGTTAGCTTCAATTTTTGCTTCAATAGCTGTAATTGCGCTCTTTTATGTTTGACAGAGTCTCGTAATCCTGTTATTGTTATCCACGCATTCCACAAATTCTTCTGTTACATATGAAATGAACATGTAATTAGGAAGAAGACGTGTTTTTGCTGTTACTTGATAGCAATATCAAGTTTAAGGATGCTGAATCCTATAATAGACTTGTAGATGACACAAGTAAACTTATCATAGCACTTTCATCCACAAAGGCATCAACTAATTACAAGCAATGTAGAATGAGTTATAATAAATTAATAACGACATAAACATAAGTACAACCCAAAGCCCTAAAGTCAAATCCATTGTCATTCAGACTCAAATTATGTAAACAAACATTTCTACACATGCCACTTATAGTATAATATACTTGGTGAGAAGAAATCTGCTAGAGTGCCCTCCTCACAATGTGCTAAAGCGGCCCCTCGCAATTATCAGTAAGAAACTAATACATATTAAAGGACAAAGTGTACCGTAGATGTACATGCACAATGTTGTGAACAAGTCCCTAGGCAATCATGCATCAGAAATTAAATAGTTTCAAGAGTGGAAATTTAGCATACCTCAGCACTTTGTTTCTGAACCAACAATGCAATATCTGTTCTAGCATTTACAAATCGCCATTGCAGGTGTCGGTTATACAGAAGCCTTAGCTGGTGTGCATCGATGATGCGGTTCTCCCCTACCTTTCCTCTTCGAACATCAACAATATAACTTAGTACAGAAGGTGTGTCACAGAAGCTGCTATTCAGAGAGCCAGTGATTGGGCTTCTTATCTTGGAAGGACTAGTTCCTCGTACCGGCGACGGTGTCATCAGCCTACTTGGAGAAGCAGACCTTATGGCCCCTCTAGTAGGCGAGGACATTATTCGCGGAGACATTAATGAACCATCAGTGAACTTTCTTGATTGCGTAAGCTTAGAGGCAGGAATTTTTGGTTGGGGACTGATGGATGATACTGAACCAGGGTCCTGCAATCGCCTTAACCGCATATTCGTCTCCTGCCAAAACCTGGCAGAAGCAATTATTCCCCGGGGCCCACTGTGGTGGCCATTGTTACTCTCATGAGGACCAGAAGTACTACCAGAAGACACACTGTCTGTATCAGAAGCCGTGACATCAGATGGTACCGATGAACCATTGACTGAATTCACATCAACCGAGCTGTTAAGCGCACCCAACGGTTCAGCACTGCTAGAATCAAGATTCAAAATACCATCAAACGATGACCTTCTGCTATTATCAATCAATGATTCGTGCAACGATCTCATAGCCACATTGGATCCTAGTATCTCCTTTCTCTCACTGTTGGAACAGTCCAAACTCCTAGAAATGGCATTAACCTGCCTACTTCTGGTAGGCCACAGCTGCTGATCAACCTGTTTTGAACCCTCAACTTGTTGATCTCCACTTCCACCATCAACTTTACCCCTCAATGGTGTAGACCCCCTCCTCTCAGGGGTCACCTTCCTACCACCATTACTAGAGGGGGAATTCACAGCCTTGGTCTTACTGATAGGAAGTGAATACGATTCCCCCTGAAAGGAAACCGACAAACTCCTCGTCGAGGTGACGAGCAGCTTAGTGGCGGCTGAAACCTCACCAGCATTGACCGATGCAGCGGGTCTGGGGGTAGTAGACCGTCTCCGGTCAGCAGATTGAGACCTCTTAGGGTTGGAACTGTTCGTGCTCTGTCTTGCAATTATAGGAGAAGGACACCTTCTAGAAACTGACGACGATGAAACAGTAGCGGTAGTAGCAGGTGTGGAACTAGAATTCCTAGTACTAGCCGTTGAAGATGAAGAAGAGCTAGAGCAAGAAGGTGACATATACCTTGAGGGAATTTCTCTGCCTCTGGGCCTAGATCTTCTATTAACACCAGCAGCTTTGATTCCATTCTCTCTCTCGGAAGGCAACAATGGCGGCCTCGAGATCCCCGTTGAGTTTTCAGGCGTTCCTTGAAGCGAAGCTACCTTTGATTCCAGCATCACAGTGGAGATTGCCGCCACCATTATCAACCCTAAAAAAGCAAGATCCCACGCATATTTACATTACTTCTTCAAACAAAACAAATCAAAACTCCCGACCTGAAACCTAAATCTCATCGTCATGAAATATCGAAATCCTTGCGGATTCAGCATTTTAACGCCATGAATCGAGCAAACAGATCCAACAAAAAAAAGCACAGATTTGTGTTCTTAGTGACAAATTAACACACTGAAAGTGGAGTTGGTAGAGGGAAAGAGAAAGATAGTTAGACGATTTGGGGATTTTCTCTCTCTCTGGAATTCGTTCCCTGTATTTTTTGCGATTTATGAGAGTGATGAATCTTTGGCGAAACGCTACGCTAATGGCATGCTTTGTTGTGAAAACTCTCTAGAAATGACAAAGCAGCAGAGAATTTATGAAGAAGATTATCGTTTTGTTAAGCAAAGTATTCGTTAACAAACGATTATTAAAATAATCACGTATTACGAACGTGTACGCTCTTGCAATGATACTTGTTCATTAGTGCATCTCAAATCTCAATCAACCGAATTCGAGCGACAGCAGAATCACTTTCTATAGATTCACATTTTTCATACTTGTGCATAAAACATGTCATTCGTGACGCATATTTCAAGTAGATTGAATTTTTTTTTGATCAAATGGGAAAATACTGACCTTAGGTAGAGATAGATAAACCGATAACCTATAGCGAAAAATAAGAGGAAAACAACGCAACAAGAAAAATACTAAAAAGGTCACAAATCCACATACGAATCAAGGAAGAGGGTGAAGATCACTCGAGGTTAATACGGTATAGAAAGTAAACGAGATAGATGTGATAATGTTAGTGGTTGATAACTCTCAAAAAAATAATATAGTTTTTATTAAGGAAATATGTTGTCATAGTGATATAAATATTATTATATCTTGATATTCCTCCACAATCGAAGCTTGGGTAATGTCGATGATTGAAAGATTAACCGCATTATGGATCTTGTTCTCGGACGAAGCCGGTCTTATTTTGGAACGAAGCCGGTGTTGTTAGTGAAATAAGTTTGTGTTGTCATCGAACAAGTTTGATGTTGTTCTCGGACAAAACGGGTATTGTTCTCGGACGATGCCGATGTTGCTCTCGGACAAAGTCGATGTCGTTTCGTTCGAATGAGGCCAAAACTGGTTTGAATCGGAATAATGTCGATGCTTTTGTATAGAGATAAATGTTATGTTTGGATCAGCACAAGCCGAGTTGAAAGTATGTGAATTAGTAGATAGGATCAAAAGTGTCATTGGCAAAACGCTCTGATACCGTGAAAATGCTAGGGTTTGAGAACGTTCACAAATGGTGGGAAGAACCGCACTTTGATTAATCTTATTTAGCCTTATATAGGCAATATAAAACATACAATATTTAAATTATATATGTTCTAACTTAAAATACACAGGTATATCGAATATTATATTCTCCAATAAGGAAATATATCATCATAATGATATAAGTATCATAATATCTCAATAAGATGAACTAACGCATCGTCTCACCGCTCGGAGCAAGAAAGTAGAAAACCTTACAAGGGTTTGTCATACCTAATGGGCAAATGTGGATATCACGATGTTCTCTCGTTTAGATGAGGATACTTGGAGACCTTGAACACAATCACAATCAACGAAGACTGTAGGAACGTCATTTATGAATTCTTTTCGAAAAATTGTAAGAATACCAAAGATAAAGAAAACCAACAGGATAATAATATCGCTAGTATGTGCAGGGTCGAAATATGAGATATTTGTCCTTAATCCTAAAAACGCCTCGGATTACGATGGTTTGAATTGTGTTATGAATCTCAAAATAAAACTACACTAGATCCAAGTCTCGTAATGGCTTTGAAAATATGGCGAACTGCTTTTGCGTTGCACACTCGAATTTTGAATATAAATGAGGGGAGTAGACCTCTAGTCATTTGTTTTTGTTGTATGTTGGAATGAAAGGATGAGACTCCTTTTTATAGGCGAGCTCGTAAGGCAAAAAAATCATGGTATTAAACAACGTTTTTAATCAAAAATTTGTAACTCTGGATATTCCCATAAAATTAGATTTTTTGAATTTAATCCGAATTTAAAATTTTGATTTGTGCATTAGTAGTTGATGTTTGGTTTGACTGTTGAAGTTTATTACAAGCTTGAGCTTAAACGTTTTAACTTTGTAGTTCATTGTTAGATTGGGCCCAAGTATTTAACTATATGGTCCATTGTTAGATTGAACTCATATATTTAACTTTGTAGTTCAAAAAGAGATGGACTAAAAAATAACAGCCTTGAGTGACCAGATATTTAACTCTCCAGTCCATTACCAACTTGAGCTTGAGACTCAGCTCGGCGCATGCTCGCGTGTGGTCGGTTAGCTACGTCCGCTCCCCCATTGAAAATGGGTAGTTACTCAATTACCACGACCTTTAAACATTTTTTCTTCTTATATACTATACAAATTATACTCCTTTTAGTCGATGTAGGATAACCACATTATTTTTTTCTCTTTTCTCAAGTTTTATGTTTCGTAAATATAATTTTGGGCATCATTATCACATTCACTCGGAATCCAATTTTAGCAAATAAGTATACTACGATTCAGTGCTCGCATACACTAAGTCATTGCTTCCGTTTTCTGGTATTGACGATGGCCGGACCCCAATGGATATTTGTCCAAAAAATCCGGTGCACTACTAATTTAAATATTGGTTACAACAATCCCCACATGAATAGAAATGATTCTAGACACGTGTTTTTTAGAAAAAAAAGTTTTATTTGGTAGTATAGTCGGAAAATTCACTACACTTGGGAATAGCGTTTTCCATCCTTGAACCGCCGGCAGTGAGTAGCTATTAGATTTACTCGTCTATAAGGTGATCATGATGTCTTGAACAACCAAAGCTTTAAGGTAAACCGAGACAATAACTATCACACAATCTCATCTTCTCACATAACCAAGTTCTCTGTTTGTGTTCATTTTGGCCTTGAGCATGCCTATATGTGAGAAGTCATTGTTTCTATTTTAAATTCCTCGTCTCCCTCACATTTTTGGTTAAGTGGAGATTAGGATCCACAAGAGTGGTTACGATCCCCGTTAAGTAGAGTTTAAATCTCTCAAGGACCTTTTTAACATAATGAGATTGAGACAGGATAAGTCCTTCGAAGTGTCTATTGATCTTGATTCTTAGAACAACACCCGTTAATCTCATAACTTTCATGTCAAATTTTCCACTAAGCATGTTGTTAATGCGGTTGATCATGTAACACCCCAAATTCTGAGAACTCGGGGAGCTACTGGTTAGGACCTCACAATGGGTCCCGACCTTAGTTTGACAACAATTTAACTTGGATCTTACAACAAGGCACAAAAGTATTTAAACCATTTGAAAACTTTAAACAATATATACATGAAGAATATGTATCAGCCTTACAAAGCAAAGGTATCAAAACGACATATATGAAGAACATAAGACATTCCCGTCCCCAACTAAATGAGTACGTGGACCCAGATGACCATTTCCTCCGGATTTCTTTACAACTGTCTTAACCTGCAAGGCATCTACAAGCGGTATAAAACCGTTAGCTAACATTCTATGCATAAGGATAACGGTAAAAGCACATACACACAACATACACAATCAACATGCAACACTCAATCCTTTTATTATCTTTAATTAGGTGATAGGTCATTACTAATGATACTTATTTTGTGACACGAGGGATTCCCAAACCTCGCCCCTGTCCCCGTTTACCAACGCGGAATGGTACTAATGCATTTGACCGTCTACCGGACTGGGCTGGTCGCAGGGAACCTCCTAGAGTCTCGCAAGAGCTAGGCAGATGATGTCACGACCCGTTATCATACACTTGGGTCAATTACGTAAATAATAAAGTCGGCCTAATTCGGTTTCGTTGTTTATCATAACTAGCAAACACCACTCATACACATTACACTCATACAAGAAAGCCAGCTAAGTAAGTCCGTGGACTTACCTGAATCAGATCTTGACTGTCTAATTCGCAAATCGATCTGTACAGTAGGAATACAGTGGCCTGTCAAAGGGGCAAGTGTGTCAGCACACTTTCTAGGTGATTAGAAGTCTAAGACTTCTAAGATAGTAGGTCTTAATAGAACATAATTTAATACAGTACCAATTTATGGTAAAATGTCTATTTTACCCTTGGTCCCGGAATTTCCAAAAACTCGGAATATATACTCAAATTATAATTTGAGGCTAACTAACCATATTCTACTATCTAGGATGATTTTAGTTAACAACTAGAAAAACTACTCATTTTCTATTTCCCGAAAAGTCACTAAAGTCCAATTACAGCTTCAAATATAAAATTCGAATAATCTTATAAAAATTCCGAAATAATTCCCTAGGTCATCTATGATATCCTATCTACTCGTAGGAGAAAGAATTTCTTAAAACTGTTAAAGTATCACTTCTACAAAAAATTCTAAAGTTGGTTACAACACCTAACGAACAACACACTGTCTTAACTTTGAAAAATCATAACTCCTAAACTACTCGCTGGATTTATCCCAAATTTTGATATGTTCTAATATAAAATCTTATCTATAATATATCCAAAATTTAGCTGCAAAGGAGATCAAAATCCTATTTAAAACTATCTCCCAAAACCGAATTTCAGCACAACAGAAAAACTGCTTACGACTCAATCTTGAAAAAATCATAAATCCCAAACCACTCGCTGGATGCCTCTCAAATTTTAATATGTTCTACAAAAATATGTCAACTATATCATATCCAAAATTCAGCCAAAAAGAATGAGTTTAGCATACCTAAATCTGGTCACAAAGTTGGTTGCTCGCCAATATAGAAAACTGAGAAACTGCAACAGCTCAACTACGCTACTTTGGGACCTTATAACTTTTAATCCGACCGTTCATTTGTTCTCAAATTTGGACACAGTAAACTACATATATCCATCTACCATCTATCAAAAATTCAACGGTGGATCTTCAATATAACTCCTTAACATTAGTCTACAATATTGACAGTTTCTAACTCTCCCAAAACTGAAAAAAAAACGAGTTTACAACAGGTTCTTGGTTCCACCATTCTTGACAGCCCAACTCAGAAGCTACTCTTTACTTACACACCTCTTGACTCCACACTCATAACCAACCACAATTGCTACACATCCTAACCAATCATCCAACATCAAAAGATCTACTAACTAATTCTCTCAATCTATATAACATAACCGCAAGTGAAACAGATGGGGAACTTACTCAGCAATGATGCAGGAAGAATCCTAGAGATGCTATCAACCGGGCTGCTAGAGTGTTGCTACACCCGGGAGGGTTTGAGGTTCAGACGAGGCTGTAAAAGGCCATAGGACACCACAACATCCGTTAAGCAGAAACATTGTTCGATTGAAGAGAAACGTGGCAAGGGAGGTAGGAGTCCTTACACTGTTGAAGACAATCTTGATGTGTAGAAGCTTGAAGGCGGCTCGTCACTGAGGTAGTTGGCCGGTCGTCTCTACTTTGCAGCTGGGCAAGTCTTGGTTATGCACGTTCGTTGGTATGGACTGCGTGCAGAGGTTGGGGACTCCTGTCGCTGGTGCTTCGTGAAGGAGAGTGAGAGAGACGAGGATGGGCGTGCTGTGTGTAGAGATTGATCGAGAGAGGGACTCCTTTGCAGAAGGTAAGACGGGAAGAGTGGGGTTGCTGCGTTGAAGGCCGCTGCTGAAGACCAAAGGGAAGGCGAAGAGGAAAGTGAGGGAGACGGTTCTTCTGCAGAAGGCAAGGCGAGGAAGGAGAGCAGAGCGCGGTACGTGATAGCGAGAGAAGGAAGAGAGGGTCATTAGGGTTTCCGTGAGAGAGGGAGAGAGTATGGGCTGGCTGTAACAGCTGGTGAGTTTTGGGCTGGCCGGCCATACTCGAGATCAGGCCTTGTCTGGGCCTCGTCAAGGCTTGTCTTGGCCTTGTCAACTACTTGTCTGGGCCTTGTCAACTGCTTGTCTGGGCCTCGTCAACTGCTTGTCTAGGCCTCGTCACAGCTTTGTCATGATCTCGTCAACTGCTTGTCTGGGCCTCGTCACAGCTTTGTCATGATCTCGTCTAAAGTCGTCGTTAGTGATTAATTATAAGAATTAGGGTTTGATATAATTCTATCATTTTATGTGAATTAAATTCTACATAAAATGATAAATAATTATAAGAATTAGGATTTGATATAATTCTATCATTTTATGTGAATTAAATTCTACATAAAATGATAAATAATTATAGGAATTATAGCTTGATATAATTTTATCATTTTATGTGAATTAGCTTCTACATAAAATGATAAAATTTGTGAAGAAAGACTTGCTAGATAGAATGGAAAACCGTCAATGGCTCAAAGTCCGATTTGATTCGGAATTAAACGGAAATAAAAAATTCCGGATATTACAGATCATGTCTTTGTTGTTGCCAATGATGAGCATGTCATTGACGTACAAACATAACAAGACATATCCATTAGGAGTAGTCTTGAAGTATATGCATTTGTGGCTTTCATCAATTTTGAAACCATTTGACATCATTACGTTGTCAAACTTTTTGTGTAACTGTTTTGGAGCTTGTTTGAGTCCGTATAGAGAACAACATCCGCTAATCTCATATCTTTCATGTCAAAATTTTCACTAAGCATGTTGTTAATGCGGTTGATCATGTCTTTGTTGCTGCCAATGATGAGCATGTCATCAATGTACAAACATAACAAAACATATAGGGGTAGTCTTGAAGTATATGCATTTGTCGCTTTCATTAATTTTGAAACCATTTGAAATCATTAATTTGTCAAACTTTTTGTGTAACTATTTGGAGCTTGTTTGAGTCCGTATAGAGACTTTATAAGTCTGCACACTTTGTGCTCTTGTCCGGGAACATACCCATCGGGTTATTTCATAATTATATCATCTTCTAACTCTCCGTTTAAAATACATTTTTGACATTCATTTGATAGATTTCTAGGTTTTGTAATTCCGTTATTGTTATTAACATTTTTATCGAAGTTATTTACGTTACCGGAGAATATGTGTCAAAGAAATTCAAGCCATTTTGTTGGCGGAATCCTCGCACTACAAGCCTAGCCTTACACTTCTCTATTGAGCCATTGATTTTCAACTTTGTTTTGAAAATCCATTTGCACCTAAATGCTATGGTACCTTGAAGCCAAATATTTAACTATGTAGTCCATTACTAGCTTGAACATGAGACTGAGCATCGACTCGGCTCGGGCGTGTGGTCGGTTAGCTACGCCCACTCCCCATTGAAATGGGTAGTGACCCAAATGACACATCTTATAAGCGTTTTCCTTCTTATATACTATAAAAATTCCACTCCTTTTAGTTTATATGGGGTAACCACGTTTTTGTTCTTTTTTCCAAAGTTTTGTGTTTCTACATATAACTTCGAACATCATTATGTCATTCATTTGAAATCCAATTTTAGCAAATAAGTATACCACAATTCAGTACTCATGGAGACGAAACCGATGCTTTTGTTTTCCGGCATTGACGATGTCCGGAGCCCATCAGAAATCTACCTGTAAAAAATCCCGACGCACTACTTATTTAAAATATTGGTTCCAACATTAGTAAAGCATATGTTGCTACAAGTCACAACAAATTAGATAGTAGTACGAGGCACATGTATTCGAGGGAAATAAAGGACATTTCATTAGACGATTAAGTAAATATATGAAATAATATAACTTCGAGACAACAAGTATACGGTACATAATCAGTACTAGAGAGTGAATGTATATAAGAAATTTGAACTTGATGCAATTACCAAAGTTTAGGTATGCTCCTGAACAAAATGTGCATGACATCCAACTAATCGGGGCGTCCATTTAGTTAATGAACTACTCAATATATAATATTTGTTTCAAATATAGACGTAAGATTCATCTGGGTTAAAAGTCATGGAGGCCTTACAATGATATTTTATGTTTCTAGCTCAATTAACACGAGTTTAAATCTTATTTACCACTAATTCTTATCGTTTTAATATCACTAGTACAGAAAACCGTTTCTATATAAATATATCGGTTTATAAATAATACTTCCTCTGATCATAATTAACCGTCATTTTAGACTTTCACACAATTTTTAAGAAAATATTAAATAACATAGATTTTGTAAAATTTTTCTAAGTCTTATCACTTATTTAATATTCAACCTTCTTTTAAACCAATAAGAAAAATTTTAGAACTAAAATTAATCATTTACACCAATTTTCAAGAACATTTCTTATAATTATTGTTCATTTATTGGCTTAAAAAACTTAAAACGACAGATAATTGTGATCAAATTTATAATACTAAAACGTCATTTATTTATGTAATTTACTACAATTAAATGTAATATACCAAATTGTTCTAAGTTATCACTTTAATAAAATATAAATTAAGAATTTTAATATTAAAATTTAACATTTTATTCTAACCTCCATAATTCATTGTCCAAACTTACATAAAAAAAATGACAACGATAAATATTAATAAAAAACAACCGAAAAATATATAATATTTCGAGATGTCGAATATTTGAATATTTATACGCGTTTTAATAGTCTTGTGACATTTTTTTGACGCTGTATATTCAAGGTCCATATATTGAAACCCAAATTTGAGTTAACCATAGTGACACCACGCCACACCCTCCTCTAGTCAGCCTTCAGATCCTGCTGCTCTCTCGTCTCTGAGCCAATATTTCAAATCTCCCCAAAATACCATTTCCAAACTCCCGGGGCGGCGTCCTGTGTCGGAATCCCCATCTTCTCGATCTCGTCTCTAGGGTTTTCGTTTCGCTTCGATTCGAGATCTCTGATCTCACATCTCTCTCGACTGTTTTGATCTCCGATCTAATCGGTCGGTGGAAGAGAAACTATGGACGCGATCGAGGATCTATCTCAGCTGTCCGATGCGATGCGCCAAGCAGCTTCCGTGCTCGCTGACGAAGATGTGGATGATAGCTCTTCGTCTTCGTCGCGGAGGACTTCAACTTTCCTCAACGTTGTCGCCCTTGGCAGTGTTGTGAGTTTATTTCTTTTTATGGACTTCTGGAACTTTGTTTGATCTTCGATCTTGTTTTTTAGTTTTTGGTTTTGCGGTTGTATGTTTCGGAATCTGATCCGATCAGGTTGTTTGGATCCTGGCGTGTTCAGTAAAGTGTGTATGTGACGGGGTTTAGGGTTGGAATTTTTGGATTTGTCGATGTGGATTTGTTGTTTGGATAGCTCTTTGAGTTGTGTGAAATGTGGATTTGATAGGAAATTGTAGGAAAACAAGTATATGTTCATTGATGAATGTCGGTTGCTAGTTTTTTTTATGTACGAGCATGTCATTGGATGTGTAATGTTGAATGACAAAGCAAATCTGGTTGATTGAACTTTCGCATGGACTCTTTCAACAGAGATTCATGGTTGAAGTTAAAATTGTGTGGTTTAGTTGCTGCTAAGTGTTAGTTTTTGTGATTGTAAGCTTGCTTATTCTTTATCGATGGTTTAAAGTTGAAAGGACTTCACATTCTTAATTAAATTACATCCTGAGATGTAGGAAAGCTGAAGAGAACCACAAGTGTTCTTCTATAGAAGAATGAATTTTAATCTCCTTGAGTTTGTATTCATTTTCTTTTGGCAACAAATTATTATATAAATTTCTCTATATAGGATAATAATTACTATTTGTTATTCAAATGCCGAAAAAGGCATTGTTATAAAAAAAGTAATAATATTTTTTATGGGCTCACATCGTCTTACTGAATGATTTTTCCCATGTTTTGGTGACTTCACAATAAAATAAACTGACTATTTTGTAAAATATGGGCTGACATCTTATTCTTACACAAACCAATTGAAGAAATTTTTATCCTGACATAATTATCAAATGCAAACGTATCAAACAGGAACGTCGATCTCTTGCCCTAATATGGAACTTAGTATACTTTCCTTGGAGTTGCTAACAGGCAATGTGTGTTCATAGTGGTCTGGGACTCTTGAAGCATTGTTATTTGGAGATGTAGGGTGATCAGCAAGTGAAGGAAACTTGTGTTTGTTCTATTTGTTTATGTACTGTTGGTTTTCCGAAAACTCTACGATTAGTATAATGTGGAGGTAAAACAAATGTTTGCACCAAACTTGCTCATTATTCTAAATTGGATATGTGTTTGAATTTGATTAAGCTGTGTTTGGTTCACAGTGGGACACCACTATAACTGTGATGCAGCTAGAATCTATTGATTCTTTCTTTTGTCTTTCTATTCATGTATTATGTGAGCAATATAGTAAAATATTCTTTTCCACTCTTAAAATGATCAGGGTGCGGGTAAGTCGGCAGTTTTGAACAGTCTGATTGGGCATCCAGTCTTGGTAAGAGTCTCTTTACGATGTTTCATGTTTGTTTCGGTTTTTTGTGTAGTTTCTAAACTGTCTGAAACAATATTTTGTCTTGAATAGCCAACTGGAGAAAATGGGGCAACAAGGGCACCGATAAGCATTGATTTGTATAGGGATAGTTCGCTGAGCAGTAAATCACTTGTTTTGCAAATTGATAATAAGCCTCAACAGGTTTCTGCAAGTAAGCCCTTTGCAAACCACATCTCCCTCTTCCTCCTCCTTTGCTATTTTTTCATAATGAGGGCTTTTGGATGCCAGTTATGGAAAGAACAGAAGTACATCGAATTACTTTTTTTCTTCTTCTTGTTGATGATTAGGTGCTCTTAGGCATTCTCTTCAGGAGAGGCTCGGTAAGGCTACGTCTAGCAAGAGTCGTGATGAAATAAGTTTGAAGCTTCGCACAAGTACAGGTATGTCTGATGGCTATTATTTTCTTATGCTGCTGTGTAATTCTCTGGAAACTGTTGGCAGGATGCCAAATGATTAGAAATGCATTCCAGTTCCAAGGAGTTTCCTCTTGGCCAATCTTTTTCGCACTTATCCAAACAAGATACTTAGAACTTTGACAAAATGTCCAAACCTGATCCCTAAATTGCTATACAACAATGTACAAATTCAGAAGCGTGCAACTTATTACTCTTGGCCAGCAACCTGTTTGTTCCAAGTTTCCCACTATGTTTGTTATTTCATGTTCTAATGTATTTTTTACCGTATGTAGAATATCTGATGTACTTATGCTCACAGATCATACG
This sequence comes from Fagopyrum homotropicum, assembly GCA_033239125.1. Lineage (NCBI taxonomy): Eukaryota > Viridiplantae > Streptophyta > Magnoliopsida > Caryophyllales > Polygonaceae > Fagopyrum > Fagopyrum homotropicum. The sequence continues at coordinate 4,934,138 of BSWB01000003.1, forward strand.
TTGTATGCGGTCTGCTACCAGCTCTAAAATGAAACCTTTTCCATATTGGTTCAAATTTATCACCTGTGAAAATTCTTATATCTGTTGCAGCTCCACCATTAAAACTGGTTGATTTACCTGGACTGGAACAGCGGATTGTAGACGAATCCACGGTAAAGACTAAAGATGGTTTTAATTATTGGAGGATTGCTTATTCTTAAGCTGTTTCTCAAGTCACATTTTTCTTCTTCTATTTTTGTGGAATTTGACTTTCAATTCACCTTGTATTCAGATCAGTGATTATGTTGGGCGCAATGATGCGATTTTGCTAGTAGTAATTCCTGCTACCCAGGCACCAGAGGTTTCATCATGCAAAGCAATTAGAATTGCCAAGGAGTATGACTCAGAGGGTAAGTTGCCATTTGTTGTATTTTGTTTAAGCCCTTTGAAGTTGTAAGGTGTGAATCACCCGATTACAAAATTTTCAATCTCCAGGTACATCATATAATGATCTTTTTTGTTAGTTTTTTCTGATGATGTTTTCAAAACATAACTCTTCATTTCCTTTTTACCCCTGTGAGGTAATGCTACTTCTGTTTTCTGCACAGCTACATGTGAATATGTCTAACAAAGCTGTTGACACTATGTTTCGAGTTTTGTTTCCTTCAAACAATCTATTAAATAAAAAGGAAGAAAATGCCACATCACTTCAGAACCAAACTTAGCTTTTTGGCCTATGCCACATCAGAGCCATTTGACAAAATGGCTAATCTTGGATTCTGTTTACTTTTGATGTTAAATTCAGTGCATTTCTTCCCTTTTTGTAGGAACCAGAACAATTGGTGTAATTAGCAAAATAGATCAGGCAGCATCAGAATCTAAGGCCCTTGCAGCTGTACAGGCCCTCCTGATGGGTCAAGGACCAAGGAGTACAGCAGACATACCATGGGTTGCCTTAATTGGTCAATCTGTTTCCATTGCTACGGCACAATCTGGAAGTTCTGGATCTGAGAACTCTTTAGAAACTGCTTGGCGGGCAGAAAGCGAAAGTCTCAAATCAATTTTAACCGGGGCTCCTCAAAATAAGCTTGGCAGATTAGCCTTGGTGGAAACACTGGCTAGCCAAATACGAAACCGCATGAAAGTCCGACTGCCAAATCTCCTATCTGGGTATTCTATTCATTTCCCTTCAATTTTTTTGTTTTTATCAAGTTGTTATGTACAGTTACTTTTTTGGATGCATCTTTCCTTTTTCTGGTTAATCTAGCCATTTCGCTTTGCTTAACTGTTTATCATGTTATTACTTAGTTACTAGTTAATTGTTAGTACTAGTTGTGTGAATATAAGTTTGGGTAGCTTACACAAAATCATCCACTTAGTGGCATTTTTACAAAACAATCCTTATAAATGAAAAGTATAGAAAGCCACTTATTGTTTAGGTAATTTATGAACCACTGCCCACATCACTAGTTTAAAAATATACTTTGTTAATTTGCGTGTAGTTTATCGAAAATGCCCCAACCCGTTCATGGTTGTATGTAATTTATCGTATCTATACCACATTAGCTTCATTTTTCAAGAAGTTACCGAAACAGTTTGAAGGGTGCATAGAAATCCTACTTTCAAGTTGCAACTTAGATCAAGGTGCTAGGTTTCCGGAATATACTTTTTACAAGTAAATTTTCATGCTCCATTCCCTTTTCCTCAATAAAGAGAACTTGGAGCAATTGTTAGATTGACTAGATTCCTTAAGAAGTCCTAGGGGTAACTTCGTTCAACGTAATTGATAGATTGAGTCTCACCTCATTCTGTAATGCAATGTTGGCATGAGCAGATGGCTTGGGCTCTGATTGTTTCTTTGTACATAAGTTTAATTGGAAACCCCCTTGGAAGTTTATGACAGTAGTTGGCTTACAAAATCCTAGGTGCAAGTTGGTTTTGTGTGCAAGATAGATTGTGTCACCTCATTCATAAGGATATGTTTGCATGAGCAGATGACATGGGCTCTGATACCAGATGGCACAGGCTCTATTTTTTTGTTGTTAAATAATTTTAATCGGGAATTTCCCAGGATGATAATTGTCCTTGAAATAGATTTTGCTTGCTTGCAACGAAAACCTCTTTCCTTGTTGGGGCATGTTCCTCACTCATCTCATCACCTGTTCTTTTTTTTCGTCTGAAGAAGGCTTCTTTCTCTACCCTTCTTTATATGATTTTTACATTTAATGAAGGATGTAAGGATTGTTTTCTATTTCTGGAAAATTTGGTTATTCTATAGGCAGAAACATAACTGATTTTTGAACTTTCACCTTTTTTAGGCTTCAAGGGAAGTCACAGATTGTTCAGGATGAGTTAGTAAAACTTGGTGAAACTATGGTTAGCAGTCCAGAGGGAACAAGAGCTTTGGCATTAGAGCTGTGTCGTGAATTTGAAGAGAAATTTCTTAGGCATATCACTGGTGGTGAGGTAATGCTTACGATTGTTGGCAGGCATTATTATGAATTAAGTGCAATCATCATTTGTAGTTAGAGATGTTAGTTTTTTTTTGCAAATCTTTGTGCTTGTTTTATCTTGATTCTGCTTTGAAAATTTTCAGGGCAATGGTTATAAGATTGTAGCGAGCTTTGAAGGCAACTTTCCTAATAGAATCAAGCAACTTCCGTTGGACAGACATTTTGACATAAATAATGTCAAAAGGGTATGATTTTATCCATATATTGTTAATTCAACTGAAAACTTAAAAAAGGAACATTGAAAGAAAATGGACGGCAGCATATCATTTTTCCCCGAGCAACACCTCTATTGATATTCTTTGTTTTCTCGCTCTTCAGATTGTGTTGGAAGCAGATGGGTATCAGCCATATCTTATTTCCCCAGAAAAGGGTCTGAGGTCACTAATAAAAATTGTCCTTGAATTGGCAAAGGAACCGTCAAGTCTTTGTGTTGATGAGGTAGGTGTACTTCTATAACTTGCATAGTTTCAATTTACCTCAACCTTGATTCTAGACACACCCAAATCTTTTTTCTCTGTGTCTTTTAGCTAATACTTCTTTTAAAAATGTAGGTGCACCATGTACTAATGGATATTGTTTCTCAAGCTGCAAATTCAACCCCAGGTCTTGGGAGATATCCGCCCTTTAAGAGAGAGGTAATCATTAGGATATGAATGAGTATTATAAGTGGTCATATACTTGATGATGCTCATGTTGACTGTAAGAGTAAACCAGGTTGTAGCAATTGCCACGTCAGCATTGGATGCATTTAAAAGTGAAGCAAAGAAAATGGTGATTGCATTAGTTGATATGGAGCGTGCATTTGTTCCCCCTCAACACTTCATTCGTTTGGTACAGAGACGGTATGCATAGACTTAATTGTTTTGCTTCACAGAAAGTGACAAGGAAGCATGAAATGGTTGTTGTGTTAAATTTGGGGCTTGCAACCCCTAAGTACAGTAGACATGCCTTTAATTTTTCCAAAGCTGTTCTATCTTTTGTTTGTTCAAGATTGTAGAAATACATAGTGGTTGAACATTTAATATGGTTCTTTCATTGTTTGTTACCTCCTTGTTGGTTGGATGGTTAAGTTCAGCCCTTGAGTGCCGTCTCTTATGTTCATTTTGATGTTGCACATATAAGTGCATGCACAACCAAATACATTCAGTTTAGGGGCAATACCACAAATTCATGGTCTGCATTCTATAATATTTTCTTTATTGACAAATTCCAGGATGGAGAGGCAGCGCCGTGAGGATGAGATAAAGACCCGTTCTTCTAAAAAATCAGCAGAAGCAGAGCATTCAATCTTAAATAGGGTATGTTCTCTTAGTGAAACCACACTGAGAGATTTATTTTTGGTGTTTGTGTTTATTTAGATTGTTCATCTAAAAGAGTTCGGAGAAGCAGCAGAGCTGAAAACAATTTCGGCTTTTCTCTGTTTTGGGCATTGTAGTTCCGGTATATATCTCAAATAATTCTTTGTTTGTCCGTCTCAGGCAACAAGTCCACAAACAGGAAGTCAACAAAGCGGCGGTAGCTTGAAATCTATGAAAGATAAAACTGGTCAACAAGATAAAGATGCACCAGAGGCATCTAGCTTGAAGATTGCTGGACCTGATGGAGAGATAACAGCAGGTTTGCTCCGGAAGCTGTAGGAGTTATCTCGAGTTAAATAATATTCAAAATCAAGCAATTATTCCATGTCAAAAAGTTAGTGGGTGAAAGAATTTAACTGAGAAACTGTGTGTAAATGTTTTTAAGTCAATGATAGAGAGAACTTAGGTGGCAGGGATGGAATTAGATACGGATCGACGCAACCTCTTTTCTGGCTGATCATGTGATTTGATACTGGGAAACATAGGTCGGTCGGTAGGATATAGTTGTGTGAAATACAAAACTGTGTTAATGTAATTTGCAGTGGCTAAGCGTGTTGTATGCTTTTCAGTGTCTTGTGCAATAATTTCTGGGCATCTGTGTTGACCAGTTGTAGGAAACGAAGATTGTAAACTATCTGCTATGCTCTCCTAAGTTCTGAGTTTTCTTCCTGTTTCTTTTGTTGCTTTAGCTGCAGCATTGAAACCTACTCGTGTCTGTTCTGCGTTTAACTTTTAGGGCATTGACAACTTTTCATGTGTTGTGATTGTTTCTTCAGGTTTCTTGCTAAAGAAAAGTGCTAAAACTAACAGTTGGAGTAGACGATGGTTTGTTCTGAATGAGAAAACTGGCAAGGTTGGTCTATATTTTTTTTTTTGAGAAAATTTCTCTTAGGGGAGGACAAATAGTAGTGATGATTTGTATATCTTTTGCAGCTTGGGTACACAAAAAAGCAAGAGGAAAAACATTTTCACGGTGTTATCACTTTGGAGGTAGGAGAGAGAACTTCTATTTATGAATTAATTGACTCCTTCGTAGTCTGGTTACAAGTCTTACCACTGTCACCCTAGTTCACCATCATAGCTATTTATTTCGTTCCCTCTAAAGGAGTTTCTATTCTAAAGCAAAGATATGGTCTTTCTCATAAATTATTACATTGAAATTTCTTCCTCCATACTGAACTTTCACCCCATGCCTGTGAATGCATTTATCAGGAATGTAACATTGAAGAACTTTCTGAGGAGGTGGAGTCCTCATCGAAAAGTTTAAAAGAAAAGAAGGAAAATGGGATGGAGGCTGGTAAAGGACCCAGCCTCACGTTTAAGTTGACCAGCAAAGTTCCATATAAGACAGTTCTTAAAGGTACTGCAAAGTTTCTGATTCCTCCATTCTCTTGGTTTGTCAATTAGAGATCTAGCCGACCTTTATTCTTCTCATCTTCCTCTTCTAGTTGACTAACTTGTCTACATCAATGGTGTAGCACATAGTGCTGTTATTTTGAAAGCCGAAAGTACAGCAGATAAGGTAGAATGGCTGAATAAGTTGAGCAGCATTGCTCAACCTATTAAGGGTGGACAAGGCGGAGAATCTAAGGATTCTAAGCATGGGATGCGTCAGAGTCTTTCAGATGGTTCCTTGGTGAGTCTTGTAACTGCATTTTGAGTCCATTGATTCTGCAATATAGGATTACTCTCCGCTCATTGTTGCCAACTCGTGCTTCTTTCCTTCTTCTAGCTCTTATTGCGAATGTTCTTACCTTTATGCTTTGAATATGGTAAAGTTCTTTACAAAATAGTTTGATAATTAAATTGGACGCCTGCTCAAATCGTTTGTGATGTGTTGAAGCCTTGTTTGGTTTTGCAGATGTGTATAGTTAAACCGCTTAGGGCTTGTTTGGATTCGTAACTCTTGTTCAATTGTTCTATAAAACGAATGTTATGGCCTATAAAACATTTCAATAAGTATTGTTTGGATTTATTACAATAATAAGTCAGTATGTCAAAAATCACTTCTATAAACAGCACATGTGCCATTTATACTACATTTTACACCTAATATTGCATTATAAATAATTACATCCAAACAGTCCCTTAGATCTCACGAGGTCATACTGCCAAACATTCACAAAGGTAGTACTCAATTTTATTTGCCTCTGTACGTACCACATGTTCAAATTCTACCTGATGGCAAAGAGGTGCTGTTTCCTCTGGTTATTTGATTATTTATGAATCTGCACGACTGCTTGCTTTGGATGAGTGATGTTTTGTCATTATATTGGTAGGACACCATGTCTAGAAGACCTGCAGACCCTGAGGAGGAGCTTCGGTGGATGGCTCAAGAAGTTCGGGGTTATGTGGAAGCTGTTCTGAACAGTCTTGCAGCCAATGTGCCAAAAGTAAGTGATTCTTAGTTTCCCGTTCCATTCTGCCTTCATTCGATTATCCAATTTCTCTTGTTGACCTCAACCTTCTTACATTTTGACTCAAACAGGCTGTAGTTCTTTGCCAAGTTGAAAAGGCCAAAGAAGACATGCTTAATCAGTTATATAGTTCTGTAAGGTTAGATTCCCATTATTACCCCTATATTCATTGACACAAAATGTCATTTATGTTTGTTCAATCTATCATACTTTGCATTTTTTTATAGGCGGCTGTCTTTAAAAGCTATATTCTTCATATACTCTCTTCTAGAATTAGTTCATAATATATAAAGTGGCCCATGTAAGGTTTTATGACAATATTTTTTTTTTCAACTCCGTTGTACCTTTTCCATGACTGACATCTCTCATTTTGTAGTGGACAAAGCTCAGCAAAGATCGAAGAACTTCTGCAGGAGGATGGTAACTCGAAGCGGAGAAGAGAGCGTTACCAAAAACAACAGTCTATTCTTTCAAAGTTGGTGAGACAGCTTAGCATTCATGATAATCGTGCTTCTGCTGCAGCATCCAGTTGGTCTGACAATGGGGGTGGGGCAGGTAAGATGCCAACTTAGCATTCGATCTTCTTTCTAGTAGCCTTTTCCTACATCTATCTCGAGCGACAAGTAACTTACCTACCATAATTAAGTTACAATGACTTCCATTTCAAATGTTTGAATATATATAAACGAAATTCATATATTTACTGGGAACTTGATTGGAACTTGATACTCCCTCTGATCTAAAACAATTGTCATTTACCTAAACAATATTTAAGGAAAACATTAAACTACATTGATTTTGTAAAAAAAAATTTAAATTAAAGCTTACCTCCTTTATTAATTGTTCATCACCTTTTGAACCAACAATTTTAAATTTTGTTACAAAATTAGTCGACAAAAATAATTTTCAAGAGCTCTCATAACTCACTCTTAATTAATTATACTTAAGCGAAAGTTAAACTTGATCAAAATCTAAAGCCTAAAATGTCATTTATTTTAGATTTGAGTTAGTATTGATAAGCAATTAACATGTTTCTGTTGATGTTTTTTTTTCCAACGCTATGCAGAAAGCAGCCCAAGAACCGGGGGATCATCAGGTGATGATTGGAGGACAGCATTCGATGCTGCTGCAAATGGGTCTACTGATTCTTCTCGATTTGGTTCGAGCCACAGTCGGCGCTACAGCGACCCTGACCAAAACGGGGACACAAGATCCAGCTCTGCTGGCTCAAACAGTCGTCGTACGCCAAACAGGTTGCCTCCCGCACCACCACCTTCTGGCTCTTCCTACAAATTCTAGATGATGAAAATCAAACGCCGACCTTGCTCGATTCTTCTATTCTTGTTCGATGGGAGTTTGCTTTTCTTTCTCAGGTATGATCACATTCCTTCAGCTCATCTATGGTATATTAGTTCCGCTGGGATTGGGATAGGAGTTTTTGTAGATAGACATCCGAGTTCTTTTGAAATCTTCATCCCCGTTAAATATACACACATGGTCGATTGAGTTGTATTTTGCAATGTGTGTGCCCATTGAAACTTTCCTAGTGCAGTTGCTAACATTGCGTGTTATATATTATTCGGACTCTAGAATTTATCGGTAACGATGTATGTTGGCGTCGCATGGAATGGTTTGGTCTTCATACCTTCCTTGTAATTTGAACTTTCGAACTCGTGAGAGTTTTTTATTTGCTTTGGTCATTATTTGCGTCTTTTGTCTTCGCCTTAAGATTATAACCATCTGTATGCTTGCTGTTATAGAGCCAAGGTGTTGGTGTGGTTTTCGACTAATTTGCCTGTACTGTCTTGTTTCTTGGCTATTTATGCCTTTGCTTTGTTGCGATTTTCAGAAACCTTTTAAGAGTTGGCTGTTGGTCTATGGAAACTAAAATATTGCATCAACCCGACTCTGGGTTTTGTACTTGGCTCGGTTTAGGGTTCAAGTTCGGGTTTTCAAGTTTATAATGAAAATAGGATACAAAATAAGTTTGTTTTTATCTAATCATCAAGGCGTTTAGTGTGTTCAAAGTCTGTACAGTTTGATAATAATCACTTCTGAAAACTGAATCAATAAAAACACAATATGTTTGTTTAGTTACTAAAATGGGATGTTAGATTTCTTTTGACAAATGAAAATAATAAATATTAAATGTCTTTTAACAAAGGAAAACAACATAACTATTTTGAAAATGAAAGCGCTTACTACCCTTAATCATTCTTGTGGATGAGAAAATAAAGTTCGAGATTATCAGAAAAATTAGTGTTTATGGTCAATTTTTTCATATGGGTTGATCGGTCAATAACAATGATTTTTCTGAAAACGTGTCTGATTTGGGCTTTGTCGAAAAAACGAAGATTTAATTTGGATTCGAGTATAACCATCTACTTTATTGTTTACTTATTGATTGCGTATTTTATAGAAGGCTAAAATTATAAGTATTATAACTGCAAATAATATAAATATGAAATGTCCGGGTCCAAACTCGACGTAAAATGCGAACTGTTGGTCTGATACTTCACATTGACACCTTAAATTGCGTGGATAGCAGGCTAGCAGAGCATTGTAAAGTGAGGAATCTTTGAGACCATTTGCAGTAAAAAAATCCCCACGAAGGAGTAAAATAATAAATTATAAGTGATTGAGAAGCATGAACGCGTGTCCCCCTCTGCAACCCCAACTGTTGTATAAAGCCCACCGAAGAGATACCATCATCACCCCACCACCACATGAAAATAATAACGAAATAAAGAATAATGAGTCCTTGTAATATGCATATGAATATATTGATCATATTGTGTATGGAAATATTGAGACATTTTATCTAAAAATATATGATGGTTCCTCATATTTTTATATGAAAATATATATTTTTGGGCTTTAAGACCACTTTGCCTATAGAAGGGGGCAAGTTTACTATTAATGTCTTAAGGTTGACAAATCTGAGGTTTGATGTTGTCTTTTGTTGGTGGTTCCGAGCGTTTGTCGAGAATGGAGTGTGAATTTGTGATCGACTCCTGATGGCTCTGCTGTAGTCCAAATATGAGGTGTCCAAAGTTTTGTTCCCCAGGCTTCTCGACTTGTGTTCTTCATTCGAAGATGAACGTTTATACTCGTTGTCTCCGATTGGTTGGATTATCCTGCTTTCCCTTGAAGACCTTTCGGTGTTTATTGATGTATTTTTTGTGTATTTCTTTTCTCCTTTGTTGGTGACCTTTTCTTGACGGTTAGTCCGTCTGCCGATCCTTTCGGCCTTTCGATTCACTAGATGGCGCGCCGTCTAATGAATCGAACCGCTTTCCTTTTACCAAAAAAACAATGTCTTAAGGTTGACAAGCTTAATAACTCGGGATTTAAGAATGAATCAATAGGTTATCACAATAAATTATATGATAGACCATAATGGGTGAGTACAAATATCCATATCAATGCATTATAAACATACATGCTCTGCTCGGTCCGTTCTTAATCACATTATCCCTATAATTTATTAGAGCGAGGTTGAAAAAAAATACATAAATTTTCATAATTTCAAATAAACCTATAATCAGGATCTACTAAACGTGTCCACAATCCTATAACATAGTTCCAATAGACTTATATACTAGAAGTAATTGACAATATAAATTATTGTTCACCGATCCTATATACAAAACTCTTTCTATTTTTGTAATCAATATGGAATAACAACATCCTTTAAAGTTTTATACCACGTAATTTGAGAAATATATCAATGTCACTAATCTTGAAAACCATATAAATTTCTACGGAATCATGAATCAGTTTTAGAGTGGTTCAAACTCATTTTCATGTTTGGTAGCAACCAAGGTATTAGAATGAGCGGCTTCATATAATAAGCAATTATATCATTTTCACCTTTCTAAGGGCCTATAGGCAAATAAAATGGGAGAAAACATATGCATTTTACATGAAACAAAAAAATGATTCCAAAATATTTTATAAACAGGTTCACATATGGACTAAATACATTTTACATTCTGTTTCCGAAGTTATAACCAAACTAAGGCTAAATCTCTTCATGAATTTATGTCATTCTAAATTGTTACAATTATATTTGTTTTTAGTGACTTTATTATTTACTCGAGGAATCTGCTAAAGATATTAGCGTTAAAAGTAGTTTTCTTCTTCTTCTTCTCAATTTCAAAATTTAACAAAACAACATATTTCGTAAATTTGAATAGATCATTCCTTATTCTATTTCGATTTCTGATTTCATCTCGAATCCTACACGCATACCAAACGAGTCCTTACAATTCAAAGAAACAAATGCAAGCAGAGAGTGTGGGGTTGTTAATAGTAGCGATTGATTCATAGTCAGTTTTGGTGCAGAGCGGCAACTTGATAGAGTCTTCCTTCCAGCCTCTTCTCTTCTGACCACCTTATCATCAACTGGTCCTGCTTCTCTTTTTCCTTTGTCTCTCTCTTTCTCAATTATTATTAGCCATTTCGTCTCATGTTACATGGACACCCATGTGGATACCTATGTCGGATCATCATTTTCCTCCATATAATCCATAAATTCCTTTATGAGAAAGCTACTCGTTATTATATGCCGTCTTACATATTTAGACCTAAATAAGAAGCCTTAGCTTAACTGTCGATCACGGATTATGGGTATGTATGACAAACATTGCAGATTATTTTGGGAGATTATGTTTTCAATAACCCTCCAATAATCTGATAATTTAGTGTATTTGGTTACTTTTTAGGTCAAAATAAGTCCAAAATAATCTGAGCACAATAATCTTCCCAATAACCGCGTAAAAAAGCTCTGTCGAGAGGACCCTATATCACGTCATCTTAAAAGTTACTGTTTGACGATACACGAAAATGAAAATAAGTATCGGGTTTTATCGTTCAAGAAAAAAAAACTATCTTTTTGAGTTTTTGACGTTAATTTTCTAGCTAACCTATTTAAAATTGGGAATCAAACATCTAACTTAACATTTGGTCTTAACACATTAACTAGAAAAAGAAAAAAAAAAATTTGATGTCGTCAACAAAAAAAATCAGAATTTTTTTAAAAATTTATAGTCAAAAGGTTAAAAAGTTAAAAAATCAAAAGATATTAAGGATTAAATGTCTAATTTCATACTCCCTCAGTAACATAATATTTGTCATTTGAGAGTTGGACACATGAATTAAGGAATAGTTAATGACTTTAAACAATCAAATAAAATTTTCAATTGTTTGGGTGATAAGTACAATCTTTAATGATTTTATTCATGTTTTCTATAAAAAAAATCATTTTTCAATAGATTTTAACCAATTAAAAAGTATAAGGAGTTAAATTGAGAATAATTAATTCATTCATGGTAGTGTAATCATTCTATATATGCATTAATATTATAGAAGTGTCAAACATTTTGTTAAAATAAACTAATTGCTTAAACGACAAATATTTTGTTACGGAAGGAGTAATTTTTAAGAATTGTTTAACAACCTTTTTCATAATTTTTTTTTAGTTATACCAATATTCTCTTATTAATTATTATAATGTCTAAAATGAATATGGATATCAACGTCTGAATAGAAGATAAAATTGATAAGTTTTGTTAAAGGAGTTAAAAAAAAACAAGCATTCTTAACAAAACTATAAAGATAAAGAATAATTATAATTGTTCTAATGGAGGAGTGTCATTATAACTACTAATATTAAAAAAAGTTGTACATTAATTTATATACTCATATCATTTCCCAAAATGTTTATTACTTTTTTAAATTATATTAATATATTTTGGACAATCTAGACATATCTAACGTGAAAACGACATGAGTAACATGGATTATTATAGATTTTATCACCAAAAGATCGATGTGACTAAAATATTTTCAAAGGGTCACATTTTCTGACCAACACATCGATAAAAATCTCATAAATATAAGGTTAAAAGGGTGTAAAAAACTAAGTCTAATATAAATTAAAACAAATTATTAATCTATTCCTACAAATTCTTAGACAAAAATTTTACATTCTTAAAACAAAACAACCCTGAAAAACTCGGATGAAGTTAGTACCGTGAATTATAATTACTCGTAATATTAATAAGTAATCCAATTTTATCATTCTCTCCGCATTTGAATTTCGTTTCGATGTTTTCCATTTCCATATGATCATTTTAACCTCTCTAAAACTCGACAAGAACTTCACTACATCCAAACGGAAACAACACAAATATCAATACATCACCATACTTTTACCATCCAAAATCAAGAGTTGAGGATTATGTTGAGATAAACTAGTGTAGGATAGTTGCACCGCTCTCCTTCAAGTGCTACAATAACACTTGAAGGGGAGTGTTGAGATGTTTCACATCGACAACATGATACTACGTGCACCTAACATATAAGCTTTAGGGCTACTTCTTTTACTATCAATTGATTTTATGATGAAACCTTCAAAAAACTTATGTATGGATCACTTAATGTGCATCTCTTTTACGTCTTAGTCTACCAGATATAAAAAATAAAATAAACAAATTATGAAAACATAAAAAATTTTAGTACTTTTTACCATCCAAAATCAAGCTTAGAAAGTTACAAAATACCCATTTTTCACCGAATTTAATTGAGACAAAAAAAATTTCATGTTTCTAGACAAATCTAAGAGGAAAACGACATTGAATTACAATCATAATAACCCTTTTCACCATCCAAAATATAGAGTAAAAACTTTACAAATACTCCTCAAACACAACCTTTTAGGCTCTCCATTCTTAAGCTCTTTAACCATCACATCTCTCTCCCACACTAAAACATCTCCCAATTCCCTCAAAAGAAGGGCATTGAACAATGTCAACTACAAGAAGACACTGCATTCTCCTCTTAATCTGCCTCTTCTTTGCCGCATTCTCCCTTTCTTTTGCAGGTATATAAATTACCCTTTTGGGGGACATTTCAAATCTCTTCATCCAATCTTCTTTGCATGTTTCCTTTATTTTCTCTCTTTTCTTTGATATGGCTATCTACATACCCAATATTGGCTAGTTAGGTTGTTTTATTCACACGTAGCTCTTGTTTGATATCGGATAAGACAAATCTTGGTTTTCGTTTTTCGGGTATTTGAAATCTCCTATTCTTTTACAGAATGGAGAGGTTTGAATGTTGCATTAAGGGTTCATATATATGTATAGTTATGTAAAAGTATTAGGTTATCTAGGGTGTTCTATTTGCGAGTAGCTCTCGTTTGATACTTGATAAGCTAAATCTCGGTTTTTGTTTTACTCGTCAAGTATTCACTTGGAATCATATAGTTTTTGGGTTATTTTGGATCTCCAATTCCTTCTTTTTAGAAAGGATAGGATGAATCTCAAAGTGTTGTAGGCTGAATTTTGCATTAGGGTTCATATGTATAGTTATCTAAAAATATTAGATTTGTTTTGCAAATATGGTGTTAATGACTAATGAGTTTGTTTTTGTATGTTTTCTTTTGGTGTAGTTATGCATATAGGTTAGTTAGGCTGTTATATTTGCGGGTAGTTCTCGTTCGATACCCGATAAGCCAAATCTCGATTTTTTTTTATTACTCATCAAGATTCATTTGGGATCATCTAGTTTTTGGGTTATTTTTAAGAAAGGAGGAGAGGAACCTAGAAGTGTTGTAGGTTGGATTTTGCATTAAGGGACTATAAGTGTAATTATGTAAAAATAGTAGAGCTTATATGCAAATATGGCGATAATGAGTTTGGAAATGCAAATGCAGCGAAAGCAAGTCGTTCAAGAGAGCAAGATCTCTACTCAACACACAATGAGATGCATTTGGAGGTATTCTTCATTTTTTTTTTCTTAAATTATGAGTTTGTATAATATTTCAGATTTAGATTAAAATTAAATAAAAAGAAATTGGTGGGATTTTAAAAATTAAAATTGGCTATTTATGAGTGTTAATAGATGATTTAAAACTTTCTCTATTTTCAATAATATTAGTGACATATTCTAGAAAAAAATGTTTAATTTTGTATTGATATTATAATCTCTTTTTTTCTCAAACGTCAAGTAAAAAGGAATGAAAGAGTATATTTATTATTTAATTTTGGTGTCCACTTATGTATATACTTTCATCTTTATTTTTTTATTAGAAAAAAAGTCCCATTTTGACTTGACCAAATTAAATTTTGTCTTAAATTTAGGACAGTTTCTACGTACTTGTTAAAGGGTATTGATTATTTGTCTTGGAAAGAGTTCTACCAAAAACAAATGTCTTGGAAAGAGTAGAAAGTTTAAAGGCAAATTCTACATTATGCTTCAACCTTTAAATTAGTTTAACCTATAATTTAAGTTTTAATACTGAAAAAAAATAATACTGAAAAAAAATATTTTTAAAATGTGTGAGAAATTATTTAATAATTTATTGATATATTTAATATCAAGCGAACTCCATCTCTAGTTTAATTTGTAAAGAGAAAATATTCAATCCATAATCTACTAGTCCCTTTACTTTTCTTTTTCTGCCATAATAATTCGAAATTTTCTACTAATTCCTAAATCATAATTTTAAAAATTCTTTGCGACTTGATTGATACCCTAACTTTCTTCGAAGATGAACGTTTATATTTGTTGTCCCTTGGTGGCTGGATCATCCTGCTTTCCCTTAAATATTTTTTGCATTCGCGTTTTTAATGTATTTTTGTGTATTTCATTCTCCTTTGTTCGTGCCCCTTCACGACGGTTAGTCCGTCTGCCGATCTTTTCGACTGGCGCCGTCTATGACTCGAACTGGCTTTCCACTTTAAAAAAAACTATAAAAAAAACATGAAGGTCATAAAGTCACACCTGTTCCTAGCCTCTTTTAAGTTTTAAGTACCCGTTGTTTTATTTATTTATGTAAGTTTCGTGAATTATTTGAATGTTTTTTTACCAAAATAATTATGTTATAAATTTAAAATGAGGTGTTTATACAAATAATATTTTAAAAATAATTTACTATAAAAATATAAATATAATTTTTTTTTAAAATAATGATAAAAGTACTCATTTAAGCTGGTTAATTAGGAATATTTTAGTCAAATAATTTAATATTTTATTAGAAAATGATTACAAGTGATTTAATTTCAAACATTATATCTATTATAAATATTAAAGTTGAAGTAAGTTGTGTTATATGTCAATTTAAAAGTAAATTTAATGTAATGCGTCAAGTTCATAAATTAATGTCATAAAATAATTTTGTAAGGGGTAAATTGATTTTAGTATAATTATTTATAAAATTGAGAGAAGGTAAAAATAAATTTGCATATCTAATGATTATTATTATTATTATTATTATTATTATTATTATTATTATTATTATTATTATTATTATTATTATTATTATTTATTTGTCCTCCAATCAAGTGTGTATATATATATATGTGTGTCACTTTAGCATTTAAAATATGTTCAAATATATAATTCGTTTTATTTTTAGTTTTATTTTTATTGACTAAAGGTGGTGATGATTATTGATTAATAAGGGGTAAAATCAGCAGGAAAAACATAAATATATTAAAAAAAAAAAGTTATATTATACGTTTACTAAAACTGTGACAGATCCTATAATGTTTATATTATTGATTTGATAAGATATTATTATTCTTTGAAATTTGAGATGATTTTATAAGTGGAAATTGAATGAAAATGAAGGGAAGGAAGATGAAGATGATGATGGCAAAGAGAAGAATGGCAATAGGATCAATAGCACCGACGTGCACTTACAATGAATGCAGAGCCTGCAAATACAAATGCAGAGCTGAGCAAATTCCCGTTGACGGCAACGACCCCATGAACAGTCCTATACACTACAAGTGTGTTTGTCACCGCAATTGACCCTACTTTTTTACTTTTGTAAATTTTGCCCTAAACCGCTTTCTTTACTTTTCAAATTCCGGATAACCGCTTCAGTTTTGGTCGTTCAGTTATGTCAAGTTTCTATAATATATATACATAACTATTTATATTACTATTTCTATGTTTTTTTAAGGGTTTAAGATGTTTGTGATGGGTTGTTAGAGTTAGGTGTTGTATGGCTAGATGCCCACAAATCACCAAGTCTATGTTTGGCAATGCCATCAAAGCAATAGTAGATGTAGAGAGGTGAAACGGATCGAGATGAATATCCGGATATCCTTGTATACGGATATTAGAATATCCGGATACTAGAATGTTCGGATATTATGATGAGTTACTGTTTCTATTGTCAATTGATTTTAAGATAAAATTTCACTTGGTTTATGTGTTGGTTAGAGGTGTAATACAACCGAACGAGCCAACATTGACATGCTCAAATTCAACTCGTTTATAAACGATATGAGCCCGAGACGAGCCTAAATTTCATATGAGCTTTAAATTTGTGTTCATATTCGGTTTATTTAGAAAATGAACGAGCCCGAACCGAGCTTTTGACAAGCCGAGATCGAGTAGTTCGGTATAGTGTTATTTTAGTTGAGCGACCCGAGCTTTACCCGAACCCGAGCCGAGCCTAAATTTTATACGAGCTTTAAAATATGTTCATATTCGCCTCGTTTATAAAATAAACGAGATCGAGCCGAACACGAGCTGAGTCCGAGTAGCTTGTCCCATATTACAACCCTAGTATTGGTTTCGGACCCAACGCACATATACACTCGTGCGTATAATGAAACCCTCCACGTAAATTTTACCCGTTAGAATTTCACAACTCTAGGTCATGTTGCAGCACTCATATATAGAGTTAGAATTTTACAAAGGAACTCATTGTGTTGACATCGTATGTTAAGGCTACTAATATCATTTGACATATTGCAATTCTTCAAGACCACAGTCTCATAGTGATCAAATCTTGTTAAAACAGCCTATAAACTTCCTAGATAAGTAAAGAACCGGGTTCAGTTGTACAATTTAAATCTATCAAGCCATTCAATAAACCTTAAGTAGATAGTATTTGAGTTTTCCCATTCAAATTTCCACAAGCAACTGAGAAATAGAGTTCTATACACAAGAAGCCTAGTAGACACATAACCATGGCACATTGCTCATTATACGGATCCTCGGTCCTTGTTCTCGTAATTTTCGCTCGTTATGTTCTCGACCGAAGCCTCACCCCGAGGAGCTTCTTCGCTAGTCTCGTTGTCACGAAGTTCACGAGACTTAACGTCTTTGTCACCCCTGTAGTTTCATAGAGAAAAATTAGTTTCGAGATTTTTTTGCTATTCTCACTGAACGAGCTGAGCATTATCATGCTCAAACTCGTGCATAAATGAGTTCATTCTACTTTATGATCAAGCTTTAAAATGTGTATGTTCCACTCATTTGGAAAACGATCGAGTTTGAGTCGAGATTTTTTTGAACCAAGCTCCGGTAGCTCAACGACTATAACAACGATATAGTATATTGTTGTTCTTATCGAATGAGCCGACGGTTAGTCTATGAACGAGAAGCAAATAGAGAAATCAAATGGTGGATGAAATTTGATTGTATTAAAGTTGCATACTTACCATGCATATATGAGAAGCCCGACTACAACGACAGCAAACGACAAAAAGTACAACCAATCAACCTGAACAAGTAAAATTGTGTTAAACTTGACAAAAACTCCATTGTTTCTCCTGCATTATATCATCCTCTCTAATTGTTCGATCAACGAAAATAAGATAAGATACGATAAGAAGTGTGAACACCTTTTCGCGGTATAAGAATATCCGAATCAATACGCCCCACATATCTGAAGTGAGCAAGGAGAGGTTTAACATCGCAGAACCACTTACCTGAAAGTGTGAAAGGAACAAGAAAGCTCATCGGGTTGTGTCTACAACGACAAAGTCTTACGCATACGTAACTTCGTTTAACGTTCCAAAGACTTGACGGACAACAAAGTCTTACGCATACGTACCTTCAATAGAACCGGAACGAGTGCGTAAAATATGAACAAAGCAACCGAGAACCCAACAAAGGGAAGTGCCTGAAACAAAAGGCATACGGGTCAACGACTTGACCACAATTACTATATATTGTTATATAAGTCAAGCTACTTGAGCACGGCTCAAACCCATTCAATTACTAATCAAACCGAGTATGACCATGTTTTTAAGTGTGATAGAAATTCAAGCATGGCTTGAGCTTGATTCTAAATATATTGACCTAATGATGACTAAATGAGTCGATCTTCAATTGAGTTGTTTTATACACGACGTTCGTGTAGAGATAAGGAGAGACGGTACTAACCGCGCTAGGTGTCCAATGAATAGCACGTAGCTCTGCACGTTCAAGTATGCTTCTAGGAAGTTGTCAAGGCATAACAATCAAAATGCTCGATTATCGCCACTTATTCAAACAAACAAGCATAGCATCAATAAGATTTTCAAGACTAAAGGATACATTTGTATAGCGCTGATTATTGCTCCAAATATCCCTAACATTCCCATGAGCTCTATTCTGCTTGCATTCTTCACAAGATACTCCTGATCACACCAAAACACACCAAGTAAGCTTTGAAACCGGAGAAGATCCGGAAAACAAATATATGGGTATAGATATTCCGATATTCTGATATGGATATCAAACGGACCCTTATATTGTTTGAATGATGGGTTATGTAGAGCCTTATTGACTTACCTCGCTGACGTTACTCACAGCATAAAGCGTGGCGCCGGCAATGGCGAACAAATCTCCTTTCAGAGGTGCACTTCCGGCTACAAACAACACAATGTCAATGTGCTTAAACTAGTGATAGATACTTTATATGTTGATGTTCGTCTCGAGAATGAAACGTTCTAGGAACGATAATAAACAAATCCGCAATTTGTGGCTAGTCTTCTTGTCGTCGATTGGTTTAGTGACGAAATCTTATTGAGGTTACATATGGATTTCTAACGCTATTTGTTGTATGCACACGATTTTCGGTCTAAAGTCCCTAGTTACACTTTGCGGGAAGTGTTTTTAAAGGTGCATGCATGTTGTCAGCCTACCAACGTTAAATTTTTACTATTGTCAGTCTACAAACATGTCGTCAAGGGTCAACCGTATTTCACTTGAGTGGGCGGAAAATGATCTCAAATGCAACTATGTTAGGTTAACGTAGTATTATATTTTCGATGTGAAACATTTCCACACTCTCCTCAAGTGCAACTATCATCTATCATGGACTAGTTGACACAAAGTTTTCGGGGATGCACATTAAAGTGAAACTACACACAAGTCTTTCGGGTTCCATCCGAAAACCAATTGGCAACAGTAGCCCTAGAACTATATGTTAGGTTCACACAGTATCATATTGTCGATGTGAGAGATTCCACACATTTCAACACTAGTATGTAAATCGGTGGGGCTACTGTCCTCACTGTCAATTGGCTTTATGATTAAACCTACTTAGACTTGTGTGCTAGAATCGAACCTTACACCAGGTAACTATGGACATGTCGACCTAAGTATATAGCCTCCCACAATTTACCCTTCCGTACATCTATACGAGCGCATCATACGTTAATAATCCAACATACAAACCCGACGGATTTACAATTTTTCCGCTACCGATGGGCGATGTGTTAAGAACTAAAAGCCACTACATCAAGGGACCCTATCGAACCATTCTGATCGATACCACGTGTTTATATAAAAAGCGCGGATCTCATTTCGAAAAAAGGAAGTAACAATACCATCGTACCATGAAGTAAACCTACTTCCACAGGATGACGAACACAAACACGAAGAAGAATGTTACCTGCACGATCACCATTGAAGACATCTGAAAACACGAGCATGATTGCAGCACCAATGCAGATAATAACAGCAAGTATTTTCTTGTATCCATACTTTGTCTTCAAGAAAATACGAGTTAGAATAAGAACACATGGTATTGTCCAACAATCCAGAAGCATAATACTTGTTATAGATGTATACTGATACGCCTTCACCACTGCAACACAAAGTATATAACTAATGTTATATCGGCTATTCTCATTGGTCAAGCTTTTACTTTAATACCAAGTTAAACATCATGGGTACGTTCGGTAAAAGACGAGATTATTCGAAAGATTATAGTCCGTACAACAATCCCGATAACTCAAGTTGGATTGCATCATAAAAAAAGACCATAATAATCTCTTAAAATAATCTCCCGAAATAACTTCTCCAAACAATCTCCGATAATCTGATGTTATTGAACGTGTCCATGTCAATATAAAAATTTAGAGATGGAAAACATCAACAAGTACGTAGATGACCAAAATGTATCATTTAACTCTAAACATACGAGTTATAACAAGTTGATTAGTTGAATGAGTCGAGTCTGAATTGGGCTTAAATCTTAGATGAATTTTAAAGTACGTTTATAATCAGGTCATTTAGAAAGTAAATGAACTCGAATTGAGGTTTTCCCAAGCCTGATAGTTTGGCTAATATAACATCCTATAATGTTATTTTACCGAATGAGCCGGACTTATCGAACAAGCTTTGACATACTCATGTTCATCTCATTTACAAACAAGTCGAGCCCGGCCGAGCCTAAATTTAACCAATATATAAATGTGGTCATATTCGCTTGTGTAGAAAGTGAATGACCTAGCTCGATCCAAATTCAAATAACTTGACTCATATAACAACCCTAATCACGTTCAACACTTTAAAAGCAACCAAATTCCGCATTTACTAAATTTGTAACATACGTTTAGGAATAGTTTTTAGTTATAGGAAGAAAAAAAAAAAAAAGGTTTGTTTAGATGTCATGATTTATAATATAATTGTACATGATTGAGATTTAAAGTAAACCATGTAATATTAGTATAAATGTGTTATAAATAGTTTAATATTGTTTACAATAAATCTTTAACAAAATATGCATAGTAAATTTAAATATTGAGTAGAGTAGAACAAACCTAAATAATTTGCCTCCACATCTACCATACTAAGAAGTATATAGTAATACCATTTTGCCTGCATAAAAGAAATAAAAAGAAAAATCAATATATGCAAATTAAGTTGAATGATAATATCATCTTTTTAAAACAAAAATAGATTGTCTACACTTTTTTTTAATTATAAATTTGCAGTTCTAATCGTTCTCTCTTTACATGAATATATTATCATTTTAACGTTGCGTAATTATTAAAATAAATAAAACATATTAAAAATCAACACTAACAATACTAATGATTATAAGATTAAATGGTAAAAGTGATGCCAAAATAATTAATGATAAATATTCTTGATATAAAAAAATTAAGACTAAAATAACTATTATTTTCATACCAAGAGTGTACTTTTTAATCAATAAAAAAAAGTAGATAATGACATGAAGAAAGAAATTAATTATTCCTAATAATAAAAATAATAATATTCATGAAGAATAATTTGGCAATTAATCCTTTCAAAGATCCGTACGTACGTGAATGATGACACGATTATTATATATATATATATATATATATATATATATATATATATATATATATATATATATATATATATATATAACTCAAAAACTATAGAAAGTCAACTATAATCACAATCATTATTAATAATCAAATGTCATTGTCAATGCTTTTGAGATCTACAACTCTTTAGTTGCTCAAATCCTTCGATATATCTAAAGCAATTAGGGCAAAGACATCAAATTTATCTAATGCATGCAGATCATATTATAAGGTGTGATTAAGATCTCTATAACATTAAAAAGAAGAAGATAAAACTAAAACTTGCCTTGAGAGCTTTTCTTCTATAGAGAATCATGATTCCAAACACCAATGCCAAGAGCACATAGTTGAAAAATGATTGAGAAGTTGGTGCATTTATCCCTACATTCATCACAAAACTTAATCAAGCCTCACAATAAGGTGAACTTACACACAAGTCTTTGGGTACAATCGTAATATCAATTGACAATAGGAAGAGTAGCCCCATGTTAGTTTCACGTGTTATCATATTGTCGATGTGAGACATTATCACACCCAACACTCCCCTCAAGTGCAACTATCATAGATGTGGAGGGATGCACGTTAAGGTGAACCTACACACAAGTCTTTGAGTTCCATCCTAAACCAATTGATAATAGAAGGAGTGACCTGAGACTTATATGTTAGGTCTCGTGTTTTATCATATTGTCGATGTGGGACATTTCCACACTCAAC
The DNA here is from genome assembly GCA_033239125.1 of Fagopyrum homotropicum. Lineage (NCBI taxonomy): Eukaryota > Viridiplantae > Streptophyta > Magnoliopsida > Caryophyllales > Polygonaceae > Fagopyrum > Fagopyrum homotropicum. The sequence goes on from BSWB01000003.1 coordinate 4,956,499, forward strand.
AGATACGTACAAATACAAATGTGTTAAAAGTTAATACATAAGTCTAATCAATTTCGGTTATAAAATCAATTGACAATCAAACGAGTAATGTAGTATATAAGGTCCGTGAAATAATATTTTTGCTACCAGTTAGTTTTTAGCATAGAATTTCATAAGGTTTGCGTGGTCTCAAACCGTGCGTTCAAACATGTGATAAAATCCCATGTTTTTTGACCTACAATTTAATCTCACATCAACTTAATAAACCAATATAGACAAAGTATATTGTATTTCATACTAAAATCACTTACACTAGTTACATATATTGTATCTTGTTATTATTCCAATAGCAATCGATATGACATACATAACTCATCGCTTCCTAACATAATTAATCGAAAGAAACAAAACCCAAACCACGTGAATGAAAATACCAATTCTTGATGTTCCTCGCATATTTTTATTTCAAAGCATGAAATAAAAGTATGAGATAAATGAATACCGAGTTTATATCAAATATTCAGATATAAAAATGAACCCGAAAAAACACTAACCTTTACGAGCAAGTTCGGAGGAAGTGAATGAAGTAGAAATGATGAGAAGAGACAAAAATTGTCCCAATACTAAACTGCCAACTACAGTCTTATACTCAAATTTGCTCGAAACCGCCATTGTTGCTCTATGTAAAAAAAACACTAAGAAACTTATATCTAGATGATCCTTTTTTATATCTTGCTTCATTCAAAATCGCCATTGATGTGGATGTAGATAAGAGTGGAATGAGCCAAGCAATCGCTTTCTTTAGCTCTTACCCAAAACAATAATTATATTTATTGAAGAGACGAATCAAACAAAGAGTACAGCAAATAGTTGATTAAATATAAATAGACAAACTTGATTTGCCTTGTGAATGTACATAATGTGTTGACATTTTGTTTGTGGAAATATTTGGGCTTTTTCGTACTGAGTTGTGTACCTCTACACAAATCAGAATGAAGATTTGAGAATCAATCATGCTCAGGTGGTTCTCACACTAGATTTTTCAATCATTTAAATTGGGATTTTATTATAGTTTGTTTAGTTTTCAGGGTCTTACATGGAGATTAATATATATATATATATATATATATATATATATATATATTGAAAAAGAAAAATTATATGTGAAGATCAATAAATTGATACAATTATTTTGGTTAATTACTAACAGTTAAAATGATAAAATAAAATCCGACATCTGAAAAGAAGACAAAAATAGCAACCCGGAAAGTAAACAAATTATATAATACTAATTGGTAAATTGATAAAATATTAAAACAAAATAGTATTAGTAACTTAATACAATTATCTTGGTTGGTTTTTTTTTTCCTAGTAGAAAGGAGATGATATAACTCAGTGCGACGAAAAAATTAAAACAAAATTATAAAATAGGCATACGAGGAAAACAATCCTATCAATCATATAAAAGTAATCTCCTAGACATCTAAAGAGAAGACAAAAGTAGCAAGCAAATTTATACCCTACTAACTCTAACTCGTCTATTAGAAAGTACTGATCAAATCTGACAATCCAATATCTAATAAAAAAAACTTGAAGGGGTACACAAACCTAATAAAGAGAAAATAACCTATTTGGCCAAATTCTTTCTAAAAACTTTGATAGAGTAACACAAAAATAAATAATGAGGCATAAGTGCATAAGACAACACCCTTACCGATAAGGTTAATAACAAGGAACTTGTGAGTCAACTTCCAATAGAACACGACGATACCCACACGACCAAGCAAGATATAGACCATGTATCATCGCCCATAATTCAACAATCGTGGTAGTGTCCGCCCACAAATTAATCGTGAAACTCGCAAGCCAAGAAGCACCATTATCTTGAATGGTTTCAGTCGTCGTGCCTAAGATTTCTAAACGAGACCACATCAGAGTGAGCCTTCACCCATCATCCGGCCTCATCCGATGCACAACATGACAACCACCTCAAGTTATATTTGGCAATACAGAGTGAACCCAAGCCAAGTAACTTTGGTTTTGAGTCTTTTGACCGTTGTTGTTTCTTTTGTGGATTTGGGTTCTTCAAAGAAGCACCACTATGAAGAATCAGGATAATTTCGGGTTCTTCAACTCGTCTACTTCCTGCTCCAGCCGGCTAGCACCCACACTTGGGAATGCTACTACTTGTTGATAGCACAATGCCACAGCAAGGATATACTACGAAGAGTTTCTCAAGAGTTGTTACTAGACATGGAAAAGGAGTCAATGCAACACATGCAAACCGAATCGAAATCAAAAGCACAAAATAACTGAAATTACTTTTCACAGGAAAATTGGTTTGGCAAATACAGCATTTCCATTACAAGTTGGCCAGAGACAAATGGATTTTGCAATGTTTCCTCTAACAAAATGAACCCTGTTTTTAGAGCTTTCATTCAATGTAATTTATTCATCTAACTTGAACGATACCAGCAGACACCAATTTCTGGATCTTGTTCATCACCATAGGGTTTTTCATGTGTTCTTGTGCTGCCTTTGGGTTCTCTTGTAGATCAACAAGCACCTATTGCATATCAAACAAAGCATTTAGTCATTAAGATATGGATATTCAGCAGCAATATCAACACGAAAATCGAATCATTCCTTACCTGTCTCATAACAGGGTCTGTGAGAATGTTCTGAATTTCAGGGTCCTGCATTCCCTTAGCCTGGAAAGATATTCTCAGTGTTACACAACTCGTTTCAATGCCAAAATTGCTTTTACTAATAGTCTTGAAGAATAACATGTAATTACTGGAACTGGAAGGTGAACCAAACAAGCCCTAACTAAATCATGTGTAAAAATAAAAAAATCAAACCTGTCTCTCCTTGAGCTCTTCAGGAGTCAGGTCGCCACGGCTGGCTTTGTTGATCTGTTCAACACATCTGAAATTGGCAGAGCTCAATATTAGCCAAAACATTTATATTCCCTTTACATAGATATTCATGGAAAAGGTCAGCACACGCACCTTCTTATGCCATCCGTTAGCTCTGCATTCTTAGGATCATGTTTGAGCCCCTCTTGGTAAGTCTCTAGTGCCTTTTCGTACTCCTTCATGAAGAACTGGACAGCACCCTTTCTAGTGTATCCCTTGGCAAATGTAGGATCAAGCTCAATGCACTTTTCAGCGTCTTTTAGTCCCTCGGGTAATGCTCCCAGCTTTGTGTAGCATGCAGCCCTGTTGCTATATGCCTGGATTAACGCAATGGTAAACAAAAACAAAAGAATTAATCCACGATACTTTATGCTATTTATGGAGTAATCAAATCACTAGAAACAGATGAATAGCAAACCTTGGGATCTTTCGGGTTCCTCTTTATTGCTTCAGTGTAATGCTTTATAGCCTCTGGGTACTTCTGTTGCTTGAAATAATCGTTGCCTGGAGTAATACAAGTATAAACCAGAGAACATACTAAGTAAACGTTTTCTCCTTTGGAAGTACAAGTACATTGTTTATATGGCATGGGTCAAAGAGTGTCTACCTTTTTCACGCTCTTCATCGGCTACTGTAGGATCAAAGTACTCCTGCTGTTCTAGTTCTTTCTTTGCTCTTTCAGCATCATTCAATTTTTTCAGTGTGTCAGGATTGCGATGTTCAGTGAGGGCCTTCTGGAAAACCTCAATAGCAGGGTCAAAATCTTTCGAGCACTTGGCCGTCTTAGCCATAGCAGTTCCCTTCCTAGTGAGAGCCCTTGCGACCATTTTATAATCCGCCCTGATCTCCCGGCCTCTTTCCACAGCCTTGTCACAATCTGCTATACACTCTTCATACTGCACACACCAATGGAAAAATAAGGACATAATTAATCAAGAAATCTCAAAAGTCAGATAACGTTCAGTAAAAGAGCTATGCTTTAACAAGCCAAATCAAAAACCATCACTGAAGATCAAACCCGTGTGTACACTTCATGAAGCAGTTCATGGTAATATCCAGGAATTCCTGACTACGAAAATCAAACATCATCTCAATTGTGGAAAACAGATTATACGTGATAACATGAATACTTTTCGTCGGTTGTTTTAGTAAGTCCGGATCATACATACCACTTACTAGATTCACCCATACCCCCATTCAAATGAAACATGAATTCATTTGTGTCATAACTTCAGGCTTCACTTTGGCATCCATAAAATATCACAGAAGCAGTGAACTTGCATCAAACAAGTGGAAACATAAAACTGTCACAAGAACTGCATTAATTTAGGCATTCACACTTGTGATGTTTAAATCTAGTGGGAAGGTGCCTCTAACCACAAATCCTACAACATTTCGTTACAAAAAAAAGATATATATATCAATCTGCAACTTCGCGGGTATTTAGATCCAGGCTGAGAATGCAGAAGGGAGACGAATAACACAGGATATAGTCCACATTATAAGTTTAAATTTAGGACTAACTTATCCTAGCAATTACTATACTATCAGATATACTTCCCTTGTCAGTCTATTTAGCCTATATATAATAAGATTTTATTCTTCAATAAGAAGTAAGCAGTTATAGTTAATGTTGTAATTAAATCAAGATGGCGCTAATCCTAGGAGACTTTGCTGCCAAAAGGTACCCACCAATTCACCACTGATTATCAGAGGGTTCTCAAGTGTCCTGAACTGGAGACTCGATCCTCTTTTTGGACCATAACAGACTAAGATTGAAGAGATGGCTACCTTCCATACAGAGCTAGAAGTAAATACCTTACAACCAAGCAGATAATATGAAGGATACGAGACACATATGGCAGAGATGGCTATCTTCCGCATGGAGCAAAATTGGCAGGTTCATACTTTGTGATGCATACTCTCATATATAAAAAAAACTTCAAACATACATTGCAGTTCCTTAGAATTGCTCCTTCAAACAACCACCCTTATCTGTCCTAATTAACAGCACTCTCACACACAGGGAAAAAAGGAAACGAACATTTGTTGTTTGATTCTAAAATATTTCTGATGTATTGAAACTATGAGATTCAAGTTCAGACATCATAATTCAACAGCCCTGAGAGTCTGTATACCGCTAATTCATATCTATAAGCACTTTTGTAACCTTCCCCATAATCTGAACCAAGGAGATATCACAGAATCCAATCCTAAAACCAGATTATACAACAACCATTTGTATGACTAGCAAAACCAGGTTGTCGTTTGCAGGTTTAAAGCTCTAAGCATGTACAAAGTGACCCAGTTTTGTAAAGGCAACAAATCTGGTATAATAGACTGAAAACTGCATTTAAGGAAAGTTCAACTACAATTCTAAATGACAGATCAGAAAGTATTATCACACAATTCGCACAACAAACCCTGCTAATAGATTTACAACAAAAATGTTCAATAAGGGTCACATCCTTAATACCAAATGAAAGTCCCAAGGTCGTCAAGTTCTTTAAGAGAAGGTTGCCATTGCTTTAAGCTTTTATCCACCCAATGCATGCATATCAAATATTTGAAATTTCTTAGACAAACAAGAGTTCAGTTCATTCATGGAAACTATATTGATTTCAAGTTTCTGAATAGCTGAATTCTTCTTTGTATTTCCCTAATTCCGGTCTGCTATATTGCCGCCACTATACCTCTCAACAGGAGACTCTAAAGACCAGCAACAAATTCCAAATCTACTAAACAGGCAATACCCATTCAACAGAATCTGAACAATTGATTGCACTATTTGGAACATTGTACTCGATAGAATAAGAAAGCGATAAAAAAATTTAGCCCTCATAATTAATAGCGGTAGAGATTGAGCATACCTTCCCCATCTCCAAGTAGACAGCAGCCCTGTTAGTCAAGAAAGAAATGTCCTCATCATCCAACTCCACAGCCTTAGTGTAGTGATCGATAGCCTTTTCGAAATCCTTCTTCTTATACGCAGCATTTCCAGCCTCCTTCTCCTTCTGAGCCAAGGCCTTCCTTTCCTTAACTTCCTTCTCCTCATCAGTCACCTCCATAGGCTCCGGTTCTGGCTCAGGCTCAGGTTCCCGCTTCCTCACCGGCTCCTCCCTCTTCGTCGGTTCTGAAGATGGCTTAGGAGGACTACTACTCTCCTCCTCCGGAATCTCCATATCCTGCTCAGATCCCCCAGACCTAATCTTAACATTCAACAAAACCCCAAGCGCCTGCATAACTCTCTGATCCTTGAGATACAGATTTAAATTACTAGGGTTACTCTGGATTTCTTGCATCATCTTAACAAAATCAGGCTGCTGCAAATACACTCTCGTAGAAGGATCAGCAGTCAATTTCGCCCACATCTCAGGTCCAGAAAACGCATCACCAAAAGGCGATGGCGTGGGAGGAGCCGCAGATCTCCTCTTAGCGGCCAAATCAGCCGACTCAGCATCAGATAATCCGGATTTTAGCGCATCATTGTTCGGATCGACCTCGAGTCCTTTCTTATAAGCGGCGATCGCCTCTGAGTAATTACGAAGCCCGAGATAAGCTGCACCAAGGCGGCTGTATCCCTTCGCCCATGAAGGATTGAGTTCGACGGTCTTCTGAGCGTCAGAGAGAGCGGAAGAGTAGTCGTTGAGGGAAGCGTAGGAGGCAGATCGGTTGGAGTAGAGGACGTGGTTAGAAGGGGAAAGAGCGATGGCGTCGGAGAAGTGTTTGATCGCTTCAGTGTAGTTTCCAGCAGAGAAGGCAGCGTTACCTTTGGCTTTGGATTCGTCGGCCGCCATGAGAGAGAGCTTGGAGAGATTTTGAGGGTTTGGTTGTAGAGAGAGAAAGAACAAAAATGAGGGTTATAGACTTATAGGGAGTGAGGAAGATGAGAGAGTATTCTAGCGAAATGGAGAGACAATGAGAAGGCTTGGTGATTCTAGAATGTTCCGAGCTTTGAGGCACTTTCCAGCTGTCGTCACTCTCAAATTTCAAGGACTTGTTTGATGCAATTTATAGTTGGATTTATACATTGGATTCAAATTAAAAATAGGTTAAACACATTTGTGTAACTGTGTTTACTTGGTGAACCGTGAAATAGACCTGTACAAATCCGTGAACCGTGAAATAGACCTCAAAACTCTGCCCATAAAGTACGGGTCGGGCTGACCCGGCCCGACTTGTCCGAGCCCCAAACGCTACCTAAGTCCACCCATGTAAAAAGCGGGCGGTCTACCGGGCCGGCCCGAATGGCCCGTGTGTACTTGCTTGTGCGTTTTTCCCATAATTTATTGTTCAAAAAAAGTAATACAATGAATTTAATACACACTTTTAATTCAATTATACTTGCATAGTACACTACCAACAAGTTCAATAACAATCAACACACAAAAATGAACAAGTCTAAATACCTAAAAAAAACAATAAGTATCATTACAGTCAAGTTAATCCTACAATCTTGTGTTACAAACGAATATAACTCGTCAAAATACTCCAAACAAACTAAATGAACAATCAGAATATGTAACACTCAAAACAATATAAATTATATACACATACATATAAAAATATTTTATGTATAAAACTATATTCGGGCCGGGCCGGGTTAGCCCGTGTGTCAAACTGTTTACCCATACCCGTCCCATCAAAATGTGGGTCGGGCCGGGCCAGGCCCGAACGGGCCAAACTTGCTGTCCATACCCATATTTTTTCCCGGACGGGCGGGCGGGCTGGACGGGCCGGCCCGGTTTTGTACAGGTATACCGTGAAAGTAAAATTTATATATAAAAAATATGTATATAATAAGTTATTATTTAAGTTAATTTACTTAAAAATAATAATTAATCTTATTATATAATAATACTAATTAATATACTTTATATACTTATACTAAAAATACAAGAAGAAAACCTTAAGTGTTTTTCACAGTTTGTAATAAATTGAATTTTCTAATTATTTAAGGGTAAATTAGGTTAATAGGTCTTTTTGAGAAATCATAATACTAACTAGGCTTTTATATATTTTTCATTAATAAAATATACCCCAATTTACATTTACTATGGAAAAGGCCATTAATTACCATAAAATTAGGTAATTTCCTTCTCTCTCTTTTCCGTTACATTGAAACAGAATCGATCTCGCAATATTCTTCTCATCTCATTCTCGCAACCTTCTTCTCCTCTCATTCTCACAATCTTCTTCTTCTTTGGAATCACAATCGATATATTCTCTCTGTTCTATCTCACAATCGACAATGATCGAACATTCTCTGGTGTGCAATCGAAGATCCAAATAACCAAAAACTCATACCAGACAATCGACATTGTGATTCAACACATTAAACACCATAAATCGCAATCGATCTAACCAGGTATCTCTCTCTCACCATCTTCATCATTTTTATATTGGTATTATGTTCACCATTTTGAAATTTTGATCGGATTCTTGTAATTCTAGTATAAGGCATTATTAGATTTGGTTTTCTTTGAACATCAAATCAAAGACAGTTAGCTTTCTGGTATGAATGAGTGAGTGTTATGTTTTCAATTTTAGATTATGTGCATTACCTTTGAATTTTCTCTATTCTCGTATGATTGAGATTGTGTTGTTGGTATCAATTTGATTAATGATTCTAGTATGAACTGTGTTGCTAGTTCATTTTCTTAATTATGGCATGAATGAATGAGTTCTGGTATAATCCTTTTTCTAGTATGATAATTGATTTTATGGCATCATCATTTCTCTAGTATAATCCTTTGAATTACTTCTGGTATTGAAGATGTCACAACAATGTTTCTGGTATTTGTTTGATAATTGTATTTTTGGTATGTGAATTATATATGAATAATAATATTTCTGGTATCATCATTTCTCTGGTATTTGATTGTCATTGTGTTTCTGGTATTGTTTCAAAATTGTGTTTATGGTATGTGACTTTCTGGTTTGTATACATGATAAGTTTATGGTATTATCTTGTTTCTAGTATGTCTAGTATGCTCATTTCTGGTATGTAACATGCTCTGTTTGTGGTGTTGTGCATACTTTAATTTCTGGTATGCTTATAGTAGTTTTTTCTAGTATATACAAAACTTGTTAGGCATGGCTCATATACAAATTGTGGTTTACTGTGGAGGGGAATGGAGATCTGTGGAAAATGATTGGAGATATATAGGGGAGAAGGTAGTGTGCAAACCCATCACTGTGAGAGATCCCATTAGCATACCATAAATTAGGATGCTGATTGCAAAACGTTTTCAAGTAGATGAGATTATGCACAATTTGCAACTTACGTACAAGAATACCTTAAATGAAGCATTGCAACCGTTTGATATTGAGACGGTAGAAGATTTCGAGGATTTTGTCGAAGCTAATCAATTGACTCAATCATGCTGGAGTGTGTCATTGTGTGTGAGATTAAAGTCTAAAATTCTTATACCAGAAATTGAAGAAGTTAACGAATATCATCCATGCACTTCCATTGTTGTCGCTCCTAGTGTGAATGAAATAGAAACAGAGAACAGTTGTGCAATCACTGAAGTTGAACCTGAAGCAACTCAATGGGGTCTTAAGATTGGTCAAAAGTTCAAGGATAAAACCGCAGTGAAAAATGCATTGTGTTTGAATGTTGTTGCTGAATGTACACAATACATAATAACAAAGTCTATCAAGCTTGTTGTTGTTGCGCAATGTCTTGATAAAGATTGTATGTGGCGCGTGCGGCTCTCAAAAACCAAGAAATCGAAAGTGTTTACACTAACAAAGTATACCAGAGGGCACATTTGTTCATTCCATACAAGAAGAAATTATCGTAGAAAAGTGTCATATCCTGTCATTGCTGAAATAGTAACAAAAATGTAAGTCCGTTGCTTATTATCACATATAATATTCAATTGTACATTGCTTTCTTTAATTCTGGTATGAATTCCATTAAAATTATATTGTTTGTGTGATTCAAGTATGTTAATACACACAAACTCCCCGAACCTAAGACAATTATTGGAATTTTGAGAAATGAGCATTGTTTAGAAGCTAGTTGGCACAAGAGGCTATGAAGGACAATATAAGAGGAACAAATGAAGAGAACTACAAAGGTGTGCTAGTGTACTTACATCGATTGCAAGAGGCTAATCCGAACACTATTGCAGCGCTACAATTGGATGATGAAAACAAATTCAAATATGTGTTCTTTGTTTTGGGACAATCAATAAAAGGATATGCAGTAATGAGAAAGGTGTTATCATTGTTCCGATATGTACTAAAGTTATGCCTCTAGTATTATGAATTATGTATGAATGATATAGTTTCTAGTAGTAGATCGCATTAGGTTATGCATCTGGTATGCTCATTTATGGTTTCTGTATTTAGTGTCTGGTATTGTCATATAAATGTGTTTCTAGTAATATAATTTATGGTTTGTGTATGTGCTCAATCTTTGGTGTAGTGAATTATATTTGAATAATGAAGTTTCTGGTATGAGTATTATCCTTTTCTAGTATACGAGAAACTAATTGATTGGTGATTGTTGTTGTTCAAGGTTATTTCAGTAGATGGTACATTTTTAAAAGGATGATATGGTGGGGTGTATGCTTGCAACAACGCAAGATGCAAACCAACAAATATACCCGCTAGCATTTGCGATTGTTGACCGTGAATGTGATGACTCGTATGATTTCTTCTTCTACAATATACGCAAGTTTATCGTTGACAGTGAGGAACAACTATTTGTATCTGATAGACACATGTCAATAAAGAATGGTATAGCTAAACACTACACAAAAGCATCCCACGGAGTTTGCATGTACCACTTAAAAGGGAACATCAAGAAAAAGTCAATCAAGAATATAGTTCAACAAATGTTCTTGGATGCAGCTAGGTGCTACAAAAGGATAAGTGCGTAGAAGTGTTCGAATGTATAAAGATGGTATGCTTATTCTGGTTTATAGTATTTTCTGGTATGCAATCATATTATGTTTGCTGGTATTTCATTTCTGGTGATTTATTTTTGGTATTGTGCCTTAGCTCACATTAACAGTGACTCTGGAATAAATGACTATGGTGTGAATAATTTTCTGGTATTAAACATTATCATTTCTGGCATCATGTACATGATATGTTTCTGATCAATTTTCTGATCAATTCTGGTATAGATTTTGGGCTCATTTCTGGTATGATAATACATGATATGTTTCTGGTATTAAAAACTACTTCCCTATCCTGGTATAAATGACTCTAGTTAAATGAAATTTTATTTTCAACCAAAAATCTTTGATAACAGAATGTAGGAAGGTTATGCTTTGACTCGCTTGTTAGGTTTGTAATATCATATCATTAAGAAGCACTAGAAGGTAAGGCGTGGAATTTATCATCGGCTCAGACAATGATTGCAGTTCATACTCATATTATATTACATGACTATTTGAATTTTCTCACGAGGTATATAAGTTTCCATTGTATTTTCATTATATTTAGAAGATTATGTGTTTACAAGAAATACAAACATATCGATGTCTATAATTTGAGCAAGATTCAGGCTTGAAAAAATCTTGCTTAAATGATGACACAATGGAAGCGTTGCATTCTAAGATATCGGAAGACATTAATTCAAAAATTGGTACGGAGTTTGAAACCAAGGATGCAGCTTATGAGTTTTACAATAACTATGTTGTAGTTGTTGGCTTCTCAAGAGGTCCACTTCATAGAGACAAGTAGACAAACATAGTGTTAGATAGAAAGTTTGTGTGTTCTTGTGAAGGTAAACGAAGACGTGATAAATGAGATGCTTGTGTCAAATCTCACCGGCCAAAGACAAGGTGAATGTTTAGCCATGTTGTTGATTAATTATCGTCAAACTGGAAGGTATCGTGTTGTTAACTTCATTGCTAAGCAAGACCACAATTTGGCTAGTCCGAATAAGACTCATCAATCTAAATCACATCGAAAGGTTTCAAATCTCTCAAGCATCACAAGTTGACATGGCTGACATGTCAACTATTGCTCCAAAAAGTATCTATGAGTTCATGACTAGAGAGGCAGAAGGTCGTGAAAATGTTGGTTTTGCTCATGTGGATTTAAAAAAATATTTGCGCACTAAGCGGAGTTTATAGATGAAGCATGGTGATACCGGTGACATTTTAGTGTACTTACATGGCATGAAAGTTGAAGATCATACTTTCTTCTATGGTATTCAAGTGGATGAAGATGATTTGATAACTAATATTGGTTGGGTTGATGCAAAAATGATGGTCGACTATGATGACTTTGGTGACGTTCTTTGCTTTATTACCACATATCGAAAGCTTAACGATGCTAGACCGATTGCCTTATTTTTTAGTGTGAATAATCATAAACAAACAACTATCTTTGGCGCAACGTTACTGTATAATGAGACATCAGATTCATTTGTGTGGTGGTTTGACACATTTTCAAGGGCTATGGACGGAAAACTACCAAAAACTATGTGGACACATCAAGATGTTACAATGGCAAAAGCACTTGATTTTCAGTGGCCTGAGACTTATCATCGACTTTGTATTTGACATATCTTTCAAAATGTAGAGGCCCATTTGAGTAGCGTATTTGCAAGGCATAAGGATTTTTCGAGAGATTTTAGTAATTGTATCTATGACTATGAGCATGAGGCAGACATTTCTAGATGCTTGGAGTAAAATGCTTGATAAGTATGACCTTGAAAGCAATAGGTGGCTTCAAAGAATGCTTAATATCAGGGAAAAGGGGACATTGGTTTATGGTCGAGCTACATTTTGTGCAGACATGACAAATACACAATGAAGTGAAAGCATGAATAATATGCTTAAGCATTATGTATCTCATAAGCATCAAATCTGGGAATTTTTTTAGAATTAATTACATGATTTATGACACTAGTTTAGATATTCAATTAGGTAGTTTTCCCCCTTATTCATGCATGAATTGACGTTAGTTCGTGACGTTTATACTTAATCGAGTCATATTTCTAGAAAAGACATCTACATGAGCTTTTGTCGATTTTGTGGGTATTTCGGGGATCTTTTGGACATTATTGATGCATTCGAGGTTCAAGCCTTGTAGCGGTTTGAATCCGAAGTTCCAAAGGAGTCAAGATTGGAGCAAAGAAGAAGACAAGAGTCCTAGTTGGTGCAGGTTTTGCACCAACTCATGACTTGATGATCCAAGGCAAGCTGAAATATGAAAATCTCGGCCTGGCACAAAAATCTCGGCCGATATTTTGGCCCGAGATTCCTGTTCAGACAGCTTCGACACTTGTCACAAGATTCCTTTGCTTGACCCTTCACTTACCTTCGGTGGAGTATAAGTTTGGACTTGTAGGCTGACCGTTGAGGACTCTCCCAGCTCTCTCTCTCTCTCTCTACCTCTTGGTGGGTGTTCTTGGGACACATTAGATTTGATTCAACTTAGAGTAAGATTGAGAGATTTGAAGTGAGATTTGAGTGGTTTTGAAGAGAAGATTGTTGAAGCATTGTAAGGATCTGACTTGGAGCTACCATTGGAGTTTGTAAGACTTGCTTTGAACATCTTAATTAGCTAAGTTCATTACTCTTATCTCATTTTCTCCCTATGGATTACGTGCATGCTTGTATGATGGCTTTTGCTCTTGAAATGCAAGTTGTTGGTTGATTAGTTGTGATTCTAGGGTGATGGATAGATGGTTATGGCATGGATGATGATAGAATGAACTTGCATGTTAGTTTAGGAAGACTTGTGTGCCCAAACCTAGCTCAAAATGAAATCCCGGTAATCTCCGCTCTTAGGTATAGAAGATGATGAACCTTAGGTAGTAGATGTCTCAAAAGCCTCTATTGGATTGAGTGTGCTAGGATTGTTGCATAAGACTTACCTTTTTCTAGACTTACCCGGTAAGGATGGGTTTGACCCTTAGGTAGTGGTCCGACTTGTGTAGAATTCCCAACCTTAGCTCCTTGAGACTTACCCGGTAATAGGACTTTGGCAGGACTAGTGGAATATGAGACTTATCCGGTAATTGTTCTCATAGGAGAAACACCCTTTCCCGAACAACTGCAACTTTGTCCTTAGATGTTTAGAAGCCTGAGTCCAATGCCATAACCGGAAATCTTGATATCTAGAATCCACTTTTCTTGCATTGATCATATATCTTGTGTTTGTGTTGCTTGTTCACTTGATAGCTTTGCATATCTTTGATCTTTGTTTGATCACCACAAATCCCAACCAAAAACATCGTGATTTTCATTTCTTTATTCCTTTCCCTCTTCTTAGTCTAGATTTGCACTACTTATGATCATTTGAATGATTTAGTTTGACCTTAGTCTTTGTGTTCGACCTCGGAATACTATCCTTGCTACGAAATGACTCATACATTGTGGGTTCGCTAGGTAGATTAGGAGATTATACAACCCGTATCACTTAAGATGGTATACTTTTCCCTCTACATAGCGATAGAGGAGGCAAACAAACAAAAGTATAAAGAGGAAACAAAGTATCATCTAAGATGGGTATCACCTCTTAGTTACTACTATGTTAATCTTTTGCAAAAAATTTCAAAAAAAAGATCAAGATACGGTTTAATTCTATCCTGCGAGATGATGACTCGAAGAATTATGGAGTTGGAGTTAGTTCAGTTTATGTTTTCCATTCCTTTTAATGTCTAAGAGAAGATGAAAGGCTACTGAAAGTACAAAGAGTTTTCTAATTGATATTCATATGTGATGAGCGGAATAAAGTGTCCATATTAATTATGATATCTATCATGAATGGAGTCCCTTGGTGCACCGATTCAACAAATCTGGAATGAAGGCAACAAGTTTACCAACAAACTCATTAAGAGAAGGTGACATTCTATATGCATGGGATTATGGAATGTGTCAGGAACTATTCGGAGGTCTTCCAACGCCGTGGAGTCCAATTAGAGAGCATTTCACGAAGTTTCAAAACTATGTGTTCAACAGAGTCAAGAAGTGGGAAGGAGCTGAGAACCTATTGTACTATATTCACCCAACAATATATGGAGGTTGTAGGAGGAAGATATAGAGCACCACATTATTTGATCATATTTAGAAGAATAACATACCAGTTCTCTCAAGATCCAATTACAGTAAATCAACCTAGCATCCAAATCATATCCAGGCCAGGGCAAATGGATTTTTCTATATTTATGAGTATATCAAGCAACATCAGAAAGACAAGAACATTATTATCTTCAAGGTTGATTTTACTACGGTCGTAATCCTTGAAATCATAAAACCATACTTCTCAAAAGCTATTGAGTTCTCAAATTCAATTTCAGACTACATAAGAGACTTGGAACTGGGATGATGAGTACGCCAAAAAACATTTATGAAGCCCTAAATGAGGATGTTGATGAAGATTAGGAAGATAACATCGCAACATCAATCATTGCATGAATTAGTTAGATTCATCATCATTGCATGAATTAGTTAGATTCATCATCATTGCATGAATTAGTCAAAAACATCATCATTACAAGCATGAAGGAATCTCGTGAGTGTTGTGTCAGAGTCTGTCACTTTCTTTTAACTTTTTATTTTGCTTTTTGAATTATTGAATGTTGGCACTGTTGACCATATGAAGAGAGTCAAAGTCCGTAATAATGTCGGGGACAAATGGTAAT
The DNA here is from genome assembly GCA_033239125.1 of Fagopyrum homotropicum. NCBI lineage: Eukaryota > Viridiplantae > Streptophyta > Magnoliopsida > Caryophyllales > Polygonaceae > Fagopyrum > Fagopyrum homotropicum. Next base: position 4,972,018 of record BSWB01000003.1, read on the forward strand.
AGAGCAAGGGCATCAAATGTCTCTTCAGCTCTATAAATAGACCCCTTGTGAGTCATTGTAAGGCATCAAAAGTCATAGAGTCTAAGAGTGAGAAACACCAAAAATTAGAAAGAGAAAGATACACGATTTTGAGCTTACAGAGTAGTGGAACCTCCTTTTTCATAAAATCAAAACACTTTGATGGATCTTTCTACCTTGAAGTGTTTGAAGTGAGTTGAGTCGTTTTCATTGTGTTTGAGTGCTTGTAATCCTCTTTCAAATTCAATAAAAGTTTGATTTTAAGTAAGGGAAAACTACTTATTATTATTATTTTATTATTATTATTATTATTATTATTATATTAAATTAAGTTAAAAAAAAGAAATAAAGGATACCGTTAACATATTTTTTTGTTTCTATCCATTCTCTTTGTCCATCGTCTTACTCGCCTGCCGGAACCCTCTCGCTCTATCCTTTCTTTCCGTCGCCCCACTTCCGATGGAAATCCTCGCTGACCTTCCTCCCATCGTCGTGCCTCGTCGGACATACTAGTCGCGCCTCGTCATACACACTCGTCCTTGAAGGTGTCAAGAAGCTAGTCGATATTTTGGGTTACAACGCAATTGTGGGGTGTTTTCTCAAAACCCTGATTGATATACGATTCATTGATTTGATTGTTAGAATAGAAGGAGATTGAAATCATCAATTTGGTATTCTTTGTGTACAATCCCCATATACTTTTTCTTCTAGCTCCTCTGTTTATAGTTTATATATTGGTGTTAGAGTACATCTGAGTAGAATTTATAATAATTGATGAAGTATTCTCCCTCGGTAACATCTTGAGATGTTGGTTAGTAGATTGTGACATAACCTTGATACAATTTGAAAGTGTTTGAATTTCAATAAATGAAATTATGCTTTGGCCGGCTTGTTTGAGGTGATACATACATTGCTATAGACAAGTCTAACAATTTCAACAAAGATGATATACATATATTACTATCAAATAAGTCTAACAATTTAACATTTTATGAATGAGTATTAAAGGATGGTTTTTGACTTGACTTGTAGCTTATGGAGGAATTAGTCCTATTTATTGATCACTTTCATTGCTATGAGACAAGTGAGTTTGTATGATGATATACACCTTGTTGATATTCTTCTCATAAACATTAAATGAAATTTTATTTTCAACCAAAAAGCTTTGATAACAGAACGTAGGAAGGTTACACTTTGGCTCGCCTGTTAGATTTATAATATCATATCATTAAGAAGCACTAGAAGGTAAGGTGTTGAATTTATCATCGGTTCACACAATGATTGTAGTTCATACTCATATTATATTACATGACTTTTTGAATTTTCTCATGAGGTATATAAGTTTCCATTGTATTTTCATTATATTTAGAAGATTATGTGTTTACAAGAAATACAAACATATCGATGTCTATAAATTGAGCAAGATTCAGGCTTGAAAAAATCTTGCTTAAATGATGACACAACGGAAGCGTTGCATTCTAAGATATCGGAGGACATTATTCCTAAAATTGGTACGGAGTTTGAAACCAAGGATGTAGCTTATGAGTTTTACAATAACTATGTTGTAGTTGTTGGCTTCTCAAGAGGTCCGCTTCATAGAGACAAGTAGACAAACATAGTGTTAGATAGAAAGTTTGTGTGTTCTTGTGAAGGTAAACGAAGACTTGATAAATCAGATGCTTATGTCAAATCTCACCGGTCAGAGACAAGTTTTGAATGTTTAGCCATGTTGTTGATTAATTGTCGTCAAACTGGAAGGTATCGTGTTGTTAACTTCATTGCTAAGCAAGACCACAATTTGGCCAGTCCGAATAAGACTCATCAATCTAGATCACATCGAAAGGTTTCAAATCTCTCAAACATCACAATTTGACATTGCTAACATGTCAGCTATTGCTCCAAAAAGTATCTATGAGTTCATGACTAGAGAGGCAGGAGGTCGTGAAAATGTTGGTTTTGCTCATGTGGATTTAAAAAAGTATTTACGCACTAAGCGGAGTTTACAGATGAAGCATGGTGATACCGGTGACATTTTAGTGTACTTACATGGCATGAAAGTTGAAGATCATACTTTCTTCTATGCTATTCAAGTGGATGAAGATGATTTGATAACTAATATTAGTTGGGTTGATGCAAAAATGATGGCCGACTATAATGACTTTGTTGACGTTCTTTGCTTTATTACCACATATCGAAAGCTTAACGATGCTAGACCGATTGCCTTATTTTTTAGTGTGAATAATCATAAACAAACAACTATCTTTGGCGCAAGGTTACTGTATAATGAGACATCAGATTCATTTGTGTGGTGGTTTGACACATTTTCAAGGGCTATGGACGGAAAACTACCAAAAACTATGTTGACAAGTCAAGATGTTACAATGGCAAAAGCACTTGCTTTTCAGTGGTTTGAGACTTATGATCGACTTTGTATTTAGCATATCTCTTCAAAATGCAACGGTCCATTTGAGTAGCGTGTTTGCAAGGCATAAGGATTTTTTCAAGAGATTTTAGTAATTGTATCTATGACTATGAGGATGAGGCAAAAATTTCTAGATGCTTGGAGTAAATTGCTTGATAAGTATGACCTTAAAAGCAATGGTTGACTTCAAAGAATGTTTAATATCAGGGGAAAATGGGCATTGGTTTATGGTCGAGCTACATTTTGTGCAGACAAATACACAATGAAGTGAAAGCATGAATAATATGCTTAAGCATTATGTATCTCATAAACATAAAATTAGGGAATTTTTTGAGCACTGATTACATGATTTATGACACTAGCTTCTTGAATTCAATTATGTAGTTTTCCCCCTTATTCATGCATGAATTGACGTTAGTTCGTGACGTTTATACTTAATCGAGTCATATTGCTAAAAAAAAGACGTCTACACGAGCTTTTGTCGATTTTGTGGGTATTTCGGGGATCTTTTGAACATTATTGATGCATTCAAGGTTCAAGCCTCGTGGTTGTTTGAATCCGAAGTTCCGAAGGAGTCAAGATTGGAGCAAAGAAGAAGACAAGAGCCCTAGTTGGTGCAGGTTTTGCACCAACTCATGACTTAATGATCCAAGGCAAGCTGGAATATGAAAATCTCATCCTGTCACAGAAATCTCGGCCGATCTTTTGGCCCGAGATACTTGTTCTAGCAGCTTCGACACTTGTCACAAGATTCCTTTGCTTGACCCTTTGCATACCTTCGGTGGAGTATAAGTTTGGACTTGCAGACTGACCTTTGAGGACTCTCTCAGATCTCTTTGTCTCTTGATGGGTGTTCTTGGGACACATTAGATTAGATTCAACTTAGAGTAAGATTGAGAGATTTGAAGTGAGATTTGAGAGGTTTTGAAGAGAAGATTGTTGAAGCATTGTAAGGATCTGACTTGGAGCTACCATTGGAGTTTGTAAGACTTGTTTTGAACATCTTAATCAGCTAAGTTCATTACTCTTATCTCATTTTCTCCCTATGAATTGCATACGTGCTTGTATGATGGCTTTTTCTCTTGAAATGCATGTTGTTGGCTGATTAGTTGTGATTCTACGGTGATGGCTAGATGGTTATGGCATGGATGATGATATAACGGACTTGCATGTTAGTTTAGGATGACTTGTGTGCCCGAACCTAGATCAGAATGAAATCTCGGCATGTTCTTCATGGTATTTCGTCCAAGATTCTCATGATCCACCCCAGATTTTGCTTCCGTTGTTCGTTTATTGATGAATCTGTATGTTAGGATGTTAGATTTTTGAAATCCTAGTGTTTGTTGAGTTGAATCTAGCTTAGGGTGACCTAATGTTAGCAAAATTAAGTGAGGAATGAGACATACCTGGTAATCTCCGCTCTTAGGTGTAGAAGATGATGAACCTTAGGTAGTAGAAGTCTCAAAAGCCTCTATTTGATTGATTGTGCTAGGATTGCTGCATAAAACTTACCTTTTTTGAGACTTACCCGGTAAGGATGAGTTTGACCCTTAGGTAGTGGTCCGGTTTGTGTAGAATTCCTAACCTTAACTCCTTGAGACTTACCCGGTAATAGGACTTTAGTGCGGGACTAGTGGAACACGAGACTTATCCGGTAATTGTTCTCAAAGGAGAAACACCCTTTCCCGAACAACCGCAGCTTTGTCCTAAGATGTTTAGAAGCTTGAGTCCAATGTCATAACCGGAAATCTTGATCTCTAGAATCTGTTTTTCTTACAGTGATCATATATCTTGTGTTTGTTGCTTGTTCGCTTGATAGCTTTGCATATCTTTGATCTTTGTTTGATCACCACAAAACCCAACAAAATAAAATCGTGATTTTCATTTCTTTATTCCTTTCTCTCTTCTTAGTATAGATTTGCACTACTTATGATCATTTGAATGATTTAGTTTCACCTTATTCTTTGTGTTCGACCTCGGAATACTATCCTTTCTACGAAACAACCCATACATTGTGGGTTCGCTAGGTAGATTAAAAGATTATACAACCCGTATCACCTATTGCACTTGATGGGTAAATGGTACAGTCTGCTCTCTACATAATGATAGAGGAGGCAGACGAACAAAAGTATAAAGAGGAAACAAAGTATCATCTAAGATCGATATCACCTCTTAGTTACTATTATGCTAATCTTTTGAAATTTTTTTAGAAAAAAGATCCAGATACGGTTTAATTCTTTCTTGCGACAGAATGACTCGAAGAATTACGGAGTTGGAGTTAATTCAGTTTATGTTTTCCCTTCCTTTTGATGTCCAACAGAAGATGAAAGGCTACTAGAAGTACAAAGAGTTTCCTAATTGGTATTCAAATGTGATGAACGGAATAAAGTGTCCCTATTATGATATCTATCATGAATGGAGTCCCTTGGTGCACCGATTCAACAAATTTGGAATGAAGGCAGCAAGTTTACCAACAAACCCATTAAGAGAAGGTGACATTCTATATGCATGGGATTATGGAATGTGTCAGGGACTATTCAGAGGTCTTCCAACACCGTGGAGTTCAATCAGAGAGCATTTCACGAAGTTTCAAAGCTATGTGTTCAACAGAGTCAATAAGTAGGAAGGAGCTGATAACCTATTGTACTATATTCACCCAACAAATATGGAGGTTGTATGAGAAAGATCTAGATCGACATATTATTTGATCATTTTAGAAGAATAACAGACCAGTTCTCTAAAGATCCAATTACAATATATCAACATAGCATCCAAAATCATATCTAGGCCAAGGCAAATTGATTTTTCTATATTTATGAGTATATCAAGCAACATCAGAAAGACAAAAACAATATTATCTTCAAGGTTGGTTTTACTACGGTCGTAATCCATGAAATTTTAAAACCATAATTCTCATAAGCTATCGAGTTCTCAAATTCAATTTCAGACCACATAAGAGATTTGGAACTAGGAAAATTCATGTCTTCAAAGTGCTAAGATTTTTTCTATGGCACCCTCTTAAGTTAGGATGATGAGTACGCAAAAAACATTTATGAAGCCCTTAATGAGGATGTTGATGAAGATTATGAAGATAACATCGGAGAAGAGGGGATGTGCAACATCAATCTTTGCATGAATTAGTCAAAAACATCATCATCACAAGTCTGAAGAAATCTCGTGAGTGTTGTGTTAGAGTCTGTCACTTTCTTTTAACTTTTTCTTTTGCCTTTTGAATTACTGAACGTTGGCACTACTGTCCCTATGAAGAGAGTCAAAGTCCGTAATAATGTTGAGGGAAAAATGGTTATAGAGCAAGGGCGTTAAATGTCTCTCCGACTCTATAAATAGACCCCTTGTGAGTCATGTAAGACATCGAAATCCATAGAGTCTACGAGTGAGAAAACCAAAAACTAGAAAGAGAAAGAGAAACGATTTTGAGCTTACAGAGTAGTGGAACCTCCTCTCTCTAATATCAAAACACTTCGATGGATCTTTCTAGCTTGAAGTATTTGAAGCGAGTTGAGTCTTTTTCAATGTGTTTGAGTGCTTGTTATCCTCTTTCAAATTCAATAAAAGTTTGTTTTTAAGTAAGGGAAATCTGCTTAATAGAAAGCTATGTTTTAAATGATTTATTTTCTTGATTCCATTCCCTTCATCCTCATAAAAGAGAGATTTGAGTGAGAGACTATGGTATGAGGTATGAAACGAAACACATCTGTACAGTGCTTGGGCTAAGGTAGTCCTGGTTGAGGATTAGCCACCCCTAGAAAGCCGCTACAAGAATGCCGGTGGTCCAGTGATATTACGTCCATGTATCGGTCAAAACTCTCTCATTTAAATTTCTTAATTACGGAGCATGGGGGGCATGTGATCGTAGAAAATTTATTATTCATAATATAGTTAGTAGATTATGGTAACAAGTACCACATAAAGTCCATAAATAAAAGCAAGTGTGTTTGTCTGATTGAAATTATGCAATATAGAAAATTGGGTTGAAATCTATAATTTGGCAAAACATAGGGATAAAAACCAAAAAATCAAAAAATAGGTACTACTCACTAATAGTTTTTTTTTGGGAGAATTTGACAAACTAGGCTTTTTTGAGTTTTTGTTTAAGAAAGTGTACCCCAAATTTTTTACCACTTTCATTTAATAGTATGTAAAAATTATTAACCCTTCTATTTAGAAAGAAATAATAAATGATGTTTGTTATTTGTTATATAAGTATAAGTTTTAAATTTTAATTACTGAATTTGTTTTCTTTTATTATTTTTCTTGCTTTATTTATTTATTTTTTATTTTTTTTTATTTTCTGGAATGAATTTCTCATACCGGAATTTCTCGTACCAGAATTTTCTTACCAGAAATTTTCATACCAGAAATTTCATACCAAAAATTTCATACCAGAAATTATTTTCATACCAGAATTTTGTCATACCAGACCTTCTCATATCAGAACTTGTCATACCAGAAATTGTCATACCAGATTTTTTTTCATACCATAAATTACATACCAAAATTACATACCATAAAGTTACATACCATAAAATTGCATTTTCTCATACCAGAATTTTTTACACCAGATTTTCATACCATAAATTACATTTTGTCATACCAGAATTTTTTTACACCAGATTTTCATACCATAAAATTACATATCATAAAGTTACATACCATAAAATTGCATTTTCTCATACCATAATTTTTTTACACCAGATTTTTATACCATAAAATTACATAACATACAATTACATACCATAAAATTGCATTTTCTCATACCAGAATTTTTTTACACCAGATTTTCATACCATAAAATTACATACCATAAAGTTATATACCATAAAATTGCATTTTCTCATACCAGAATTTTTTTACACCAGATTTTTATACCATAAAATTGCATTACAGGAGTTCAACGTTTTCGAAGATTCAATCATAAAAAATATCACAAAACATTTACCATAAACCAAAAAAAAAATCACGATGAATATTACCAACACAGAATTAAAGTACGAAGAACACTTTTCATTCTGTATCGTATCTGAATTCAGTTCTTCATACTCCAGTCAAGTAATAAGTACCCAAGACATCACAAATCAACTCAAACTATAGAACAAACATCTCACTCAAGATCAATGGTGAAAGATCACAAAACCCAAATCAAATTTTCAGAGAATACAAAGGAAATATCAAACTACAGTCAAGATCACAGCAATGAAACCAGAGATGATCAGGTGAAGTAGCTAAGCAGCTGAACTATAACTTACTAGTTTTAGTTTTGTGCAGCAAACCAAAGAGGTGAATGAAGTAAGCAGTTGAATTGCAGATACAGATATATATAATCTACCAAAGTTCAACAACATCAAACTAAACCAGATCATATTTATATTGCATAAGAAGAAGGAAAAATCATTAGGAATTGTAATCATTCATTCACAAAATTACATACCATACAGTTACATACCATAAAACTGCATTCAGAATTTTTTCACACCTACTTATTTGAGAGAAAGATTGTCCAAAGGATACTTGTGACATACATTCGGGTTTCACACCTACTTGCACAAGCTCCACATGTAGATGGGAAAACCATCACCTGTCAACAGAAAGAAACATCATATGAATGACGTACTTAAAAACAACAGCTGCAATCACTTCACTTTCCAGAAGAAATACATCACCTCTTCTGGTGCTGAATAACGAAACAAAGCTTCAGCCATTTCTGCACTATTTGATTGAGCAATGGCCCTATGCCCAACTCTAGCTCCAACTGATCCATGGGGTTCCCTCGTAGATTCGTCTGTAGAATTGCCAACAACACTCACTGTGGGTTCTTCAGCTTCTGCAGACTGTCCTGAATCGACTACATAACCTAGTGCAGCTTGTTGTTCAGGAGTTCGTTCATAGAACTTTATAGTACACCGCCGGCGGCCAGAAACAACCACCCATCGCTTCTCTCTTATTTCTGAAAATACATCAAGGCACCTAGTGAGAATCCATACCAAAGTTTTCCACCCCTCTTTTGGCAGATCTACAAATCCAGATCTAGATCTGTAGATCTAGATCTAGATCGACAGAGGGTTAGAGAGGAAGTCGAGGAGGAGGAAGTCGACGGAAGGTGGCTAGTGCGGCGGCGGGACAACGGCGGAGGAGGGGTACGGGGAGAAGAGAATGAAGCATAATTTTGGAAAGCAACATCCATGCTTTTGCCCTTTTGCTCAGCGACAAGAGAACAGTAGCGTAGCCCTGTCGGAAAACGAAAAAGAGGAAGAAGAAGACACAACTTTGAAATTGACAGATCTGCTAAAGACTTTCATCAAAGCTTCGATTCTATTCTACTAGCTTTTTACTCGAAGACAACAAGGTCTGAATCCAGAGAGATTGTGAGAAAAGGAGAGCTTTGGGGGCTGGAGGCTTGCAAAGAGGAAGACGGGAAGGGGTAGAATAGAAGGTTAGGGTTTTCACGGTAAAAAAAGATTTTGGGGTACATTTACTATTTGTAAAACTGAAAAAAGACCACTTAGTGTACAATTTAAAAAAACAGCATAGTTACCTAATTAACCCTTTTTTTTTAGTAGGATACTACTCACTAATAGTGACTATCAAAGAGTGAATAGCAAATCCTATTTAAACCATGTGACACTTTTCAAATATATCATTTCAAGGAAAGTTGATTTAAGGGCACAAAGGTCAACATAAAAGATCATACAGGAACATAATGAAAACATTAAATGATTAAGGGAAAAAAATAGGTATAAAGTAATACTCAATATGTAAATACCCAAGTCTATACTTAATATGTTAATGCCTAACATAATAACATAATACTAATATGTTAATATACCCAACTTTTACGTACTCACTTCACTCACCCAATTTTACTTACCCAATTTTACATATCCAATTTATTCTTTTGGGGCAAATTGTGGAATTTAAAAAATTATGTCATTCCCTACAATTATAACTTAGGATACTTTTTTTAATTATCTTTTTAGGGGTAAAATCAACAACGTAGAAAGTTGGTTATTAAGGCGATAACAAAATATAAGAATTTTTTTTATAATTTAACCATATATCCTTCTTCCCCAATCGATCTAGGGTTATGAATGCCGAAAAGAAATTCTCAACACATTCGCATGCGAGAGCGACCAATCTCTGGCGATGGCGGCACGGATGGCGGCTCGGGCAAGCGAGAGCAACACGAACGGCGTCAGCTGGTCTTAGATGAACATCTGGCGACGAACCACTGATTCGTTGGTTTTTGAATTTTTTTTACTTAATGAAATGTGCATACTTTATTAACAAAATTATTTAAAAAAAGTGTGGGCGTATTCTAATATAAAAGTGCATTATTAACTAAATAAACTAAATATTAAAAAATTTGGTTACATGTCTACACTTGCAGTGTCAACTACAGTTTTTTAAAATAATTTTTTATTTTTAATTAAGGGTTAAAAACCAAATAAATATAAATTAAGGTTAAATGCCTAATATTAAGAAATCAAATAGATTGTTTTCTGAAATATATTGTAGACCAAATGGGTAGGGTACTGTTTAAGTACGGTTCACTATTCGGTACGGTTGTGCGCTGCACACGCGGCCGACACATGTCCCAAAAAAATTTTATTTTATTTTTTTATTTATTTTATTTTTCCATAAACAAATGAAAATGATAGTTCAAAACTTATAAAAGGATAGTTTATCATGACTTATAAAAGTATAGTTCATAAATTATAATATAATAGTTCGTATAGCAAAACTTATAAAAAAAAATAGTGCATAACTTATAAAATGATAGTTCATGAATTATAATTGAAAGTTCATAACATATAAATGATTAATTTATAAATAATTTGATATAATATATTAAAAAAATAATAGTTCATGAATTATATGTGAATAGTTCAAAGCTTATAAGAGAATAATGCAGAATTTATAACATGGTAGTTTTAAAAAAATTTCATTCATTTATGGAAAGAAAAAAGAAAATTGAACACGTGTAAGCCGCACAATCATACTTGAAAAAGTAAACCGTACCTAAACATTAATTGGTATAAATCATAGCTTTTAATAATTAATTTTAGAAAATAATATATATGTATCACACACGTAACATATGAATAATATGGTACAATTTAATAATATATAGAGTACAAAAATCACAAGACTGACCTGCCAAACCAGCGGCCCACCCACTTACCTCCAACCAATCGGCCAGAGAGCGTTAGGTAGAGAGTGAAGTAATACACCATTTCAAACTCTGCTATCTCACTCAACACACTCTCATATCTCTTTCGACAAGGAGAAGCTGAACCTCTTCAACCATGGCGTCTCGTGCCATCAAGCTAGCAATCGGCGACGGTGTTTTGACTTTCATGTGGGTCTTCTGTGCCTCAACTCTTGGGGCTTCGACTTCCTTCATCGCCGGCCAGATCGGCGTCACTGGACCGATTACTCTCCTCATTACAACCTTCTTGGTCGCTACGCTTGTATTTATCTTCAGTCTTGTCGGAGAAATCCTTGGCGGTGCTAGCTTTAACCCCACCGGCACCGTCGCCTTCTATGCTGCTGGCTTCTCCAAAGAATCACTCTTCTCCATGGCGCTTCGTTTCCCTGCTCAGGTTTCGTGCTCGATTCGTATCTTCCTCTTGTTTTTTTTTGTTGATTTTGCTTTGATGTGCTTGATTTGAGACCAATTTTGTGTTTTTCCTTAATCGTCGCTTGGACATATTTGCTATTAGGGTTTCTGTTGTGTTCTTTACGATTACTGGTTGCAGGCTTGCAGTAACCTGTAGTATTTTAGTTGAATTATACAGTACTTGTTGCGTTTTGCTGATTGCTTTGTTTGAAAATGTCTTCCTAAAATTCAGGTTGGCTGGTATAGTCACGTGAATTCCTTTCGAATCATTGTAACCATTCAGGAGAATATCGCATTCTAAAACCACCAAACAATGATTAAATTTTCGAACCATATAGGCTCCAGTCAAGCCAGCCAGCATATTAACATTGGTCAAGACGGCGAGATCATGGTACTTGCTTGCTTGACTGGAGCGTATGGTGTTCTTCAGCCTCGTCTCAGTCTTCCTTCCGGCGATGTGTTGTGGTGGTTTCTGATTGCGATTTTTCTCAAGAATAGTTTGATTTACGTGGATATATTTATCAACTATTAGTCAAACACTGGAATTGTTTGCAATGCCATTCTTTACTTCTATAAGAACCCAATTTCTTGTTAAAGAGGTTTCTTTGTGTCACTGCTTGAAATGAACATAAAAGTAAGAGTCTGACTAGTCCAAATTAACCCTACCCTACTTAAGTGCATAATGTTACAGACCATTGGCGTCCGAGTCAATCACTTGTCTATGTCAAGTTGTCAACTAAGTTGTTTTGAGCTCTTATACTTGCCCTGATTGACAAGGATATAGCATAGAATCATTTGAACCATCCGCCATCACATTGGACTCTTGGAGTATTACATGATGTGATGATACCTTTTGCTGATTTTCCCATAGTTTCACTCAAGTCAAACTTTTTTGCATAATCGTTTGTATCTCCTCGGCAAATAATTTTACCTTTCCTTTTGCTGATTTGCCAGGCTCTTGGTGCTGTTGGCGGGGCCTTGGCTATCAAGGAAGTGATGCCAAAAGCATACAAGCACATGCTTACAGGACCTTTTCTGAAAGTGGACGTTCACACCGGAGCTATTGCTGAAGGGGTGCTGACTTTCTTTATCAGCATGGCTGTTCTTACCATTATCGTCAAAGTTCCAGGTGGTATGTTGGTGAAGACTTGGTTGCTTGCCATGGCCACTGTAACTTTGGTCGTAACAGGTTCTGCTTACACCGGGCCTTCTATGAACCCTGCAAATGTGAGTGCCATACTTCCTTCAACCCATTGTCCTGACTGTCAGTTCTATTTAATTATTTGCTTGCATGTTTCATCTCTTTTCTGCCTGGAAATCCAGGGTTGGGTTTTGGAAAGTCTGATTTATCCTGTTTTAGTGTTTAGAAGGGTAAGGGTTCGTCGTCAATTCAAGATGTTAAAAGCTTTACCATAAACTTTCTGTTAAAAACTTTTCTGTCTGCTAGCTGGAATTTAAAGATTTAAAGGCACACTCTACACTTACCGTTATTCATCGAGTAAACAGTTTTCTTACATCATTAAAAAAACTTTTTCTTATGTGCTTGTCGTTTTCTACATTAAAACTTAAAAGAGTATGTCTGATGTTTCGTGTGCCACCTGACGAGGAAGGATCCATATGAATTTGTTTGTCGAGACTTGAGTATATAATTGATTTCCCTGATAGATTATTTCATCAGCTGATAAATGAATGTGTATCTAGAATTCTGATCGTGCCATCTTAATTGTGTATTTAATTTTAATGAGTCACGTACCGTGTACTTGACCATGAATCAGTTTGATTACTTGCTTTTCTGTTGCACTGTAACCCTAGCCTGAGCGAAAAGATGTCGATTCTTATCTTATTCAGTCATTCCAAGACATCATACTGAAAAATAAGCCTTCTATAACAAAGGTTCTTCTTGAACACCTGAATCCCGTGTAATTCCTTGAATCTGAGCTAACATGAGAAGAATAACACAGTTTGAAGCTCTCTTGTTGACTGCTATGATTGATGGTTCTTTTATATGTACCAGAAAAGCACTTGGACTGATAGTACACCTATGTTAACTTTAGAAACAAAATCCAACCTAAAATGACACGAAGTTGATAATAACCAAGACATTGGTATTTGGCAGGCATTCGGGTGGGCTTACGTGAACAACAAGCACAACACATGGGAACAGTTCTATGTCTACTGGATATGTCCGTTCCTCGGTGCAATCATGGCTGCAATGGTGTTTCGTGTTCTCTTCCCTCAGCCCAAAAAGAAGCAGCCGAGGAAGTCCCGCAAGGTGGAATAGACAAGCGGGGTTGCTTTTCTTCCCATTGGAGATGAAATTAGATAACTAGCTGGGGGTGTAAGGGTGTTGTTTGATGCATACATTGTGTTATACATTGGTCATTTTCGTTTATATTCCTTGTCAAATTGTTTAGGAAATGTAAGCATTGCCCCAACCGTTAGAAGGAATAGAAAACGAGGCAAATCCTCCCATGGTAATAAAAAAGCTAGTAAGCTTGTGGGTTCTGTGTTCTCTGCTCTTTGTCAAGCTTAAATGCAATTCTAGTTTGGGGCTAATTGTCCCGACCTATTCTCTCTGTTAGGAAATTTCATATGATTTCTTGGGAATTTTAGTGGAAAAAAAAATAATTTAACTTATTTATCATCATATTTTATTGAAGTATAATCATTTTTATATCGTTTTCTAAAAAGATTAAACTTTTCCCTTTCCATTCATATGTTCAAACTTAGGGCTGATAAATGAGACAAGCTTCTCGGGCTCGGCTCGCGTTCGGCTAGTCAAAAGCTCGGGCTTGGTTCGTTCGGGTAAAGCTCGGCTCCTTCGTCTAAAATAACACTATATGAGCATTATTTTAGACGACCTACTCGGGCTCGGCTCGTCAAAAGTTCGGCTCGTTTGGCTCGTTCGTCGGGCTTGGTTCGTTCGGGTAAAGCTGGGCTCCTTCGTCTAAAATAACACTATATGAGCATTATTTTAGACGACCTACTCGGGCTCGGCTCGTCAAAAGTTCGGCTCGTTCGTCTAAAATAATACTATATGAACATTATTTTAGACGAGCTACTCGGGTTCGGCTCATATAACACCCCTATTCAAAATCCAACTAAATGGCCCCTAATAGATTAGTCTTTTTTTTTTAGCTTAACTTAAATATGCTATTTATAAAAAAAAAATTTATAAATATAACCTACGTGAATTTGCAAATGGGTATTCCAACATTAAAAAATAGGAAAAATGCATTGAAAACTATAACCAGAGAAAATTAGGCCAGAGTCCATGAGAAAGTCAGAAAACTCATTATGAATCAACCGAAGATGAGGATGAACTTTCATCTCTGATGAGATGCAAAGAGTTCTGTTAAATGGATATAGAGCTTTTGTTGAACCAAAAAACGGTATGGTTTTCGTTTAATAACATCCAAAATTGTGATATAAACACAAAGATGTAGCAGATTAAATTACTTTACTGGAAAAAGGCTTTAAATCGAATACAATGTTCTAAACAGCAACAAATGATGTAATTGCCATAAAAAAGAAGTAATTGATTTCAAAATCCTAAATTGAATCTTACGTATTGTAAATACGAACAAAAAATAGACATCTCAAATATGTCACAAGCTATGAGTTTCAAGTTCAAATGCTTCTTTACCAACTTGTGAATCGAAAATTTGGCTTCTCTCTGTAACATGTAAAACTTATCCTCTGGTTTCCGCAATCAACGCAACGACGACATCACTTCAATTGCACTTCCAAGTGGCCATGCCGCTTCTACCAAGGCGTCACCATACTGAACTTGCTTCACCAATGTGATCTCTTGGGAATCACTTAAGCCTTATGAAGAGAGAGATGTAAATCGAATATCAGAAGCTAAAGCATTGTGTATCAAGACCAATGTGGAAAATGTATCAGGAATCGTATACTTACCAAAGCCATTTACTAGCAATGTGTGCTGATAGACGAGATCCATACATAGAAATGGCAGATTATCTGCCTCTACCTTTGGGTACTTTGACTTGCCGTCTTTAAGGTTGGTTCCACAAGCGCGCTCGGCTGCCTTGGCAAAGTCTGCAGGAGTTACTGTCACAACTGGCTTGCTTTTATCAACGAATCCAGCCTAAGTGAATGTTTTAACAGTTTTGGTTAAAAAGAATGCAGAAGAGATGCAAGCTGAGATATATGTAAACGGGAAAATTACTTTCATGTACTTCAACTTTACAAAAAAGTCACTAATAGGTCCCTGAACTTTCTTTTCAGTTCAGTATAGTCTTTGAAAATTGTTTGAACTTTGGAAAATTAAGTAATAAGGGTCAATGTTGGTTATTAATCAAAGTTTAGGGAGCTATTTGTAACTTTCTATATAGTTCAGTATAGTCTTTGAACTTTGGAAAAAGTTACAAACAGGTCTCTAAACTTGCTATTATTAAGGTCCTTAAACTTTGAAAGTTGTTTCAAAACACTCCCTGAATTGTAAGATTTTGTGTCAACAATGTTATTCCTTCAAAACAAGCGAACATAATTTAGCGACGGATGTTGAACATTTAAAAACGTTTAGGCATCTATTTGTAACTTTTTATGGAGTTCTGTGACTTTTTTGTAAAGTTGAAGGACTGTGGATGTATTTTATTTACCATATATGTAAATGTTGGTTGTGATTGAAGCATATAAAAATACCTCTGCTGCTCTGTCGAAGAAAAAAGAAGCAACAAACAAATTCTTCTGTCCATCTCCACCACCACCATTCCACACCCCACCAAAGGTGCATTTCATGTGTGTGCAGGTCGATTCGTTAACTCTGAGAGCCTTGAAAGCTACTTCACTACAATCTTTCATACTACCACCAGATGGGGAGGAAGATGCTTCATATTTTACTCCACCATATGTATAAGTTCCTGAGAACCATAATCATCAAATGTTGATGTTAAAATAAAACGAGAGTAAGTAGCATAAAAAGCCTTTCACATGAACCTTGAATGGAACATATGACGAAAGAATCAAGATAATAGTAGAGCAAGAGAAATCTGCTAGTTCTAGAGAACAAAAATAATATTATGTAGGAATGAGATGGAAGATATGCTTTATAAGAAATTACTTCAGTAGCACGAATGTTCCCTAGTGAACTTACTGCTGATCATACTAACCTAGTCCACCTCTCTAAAAGTCTAGACCTTTTTTTTTTATTAAAAATATGATCCATGCACAACCAGAATCTAAGGCTTGAGGAGGTGACATTGCAGATTCGCGGGACATGCAATGACAAAGCCTAGGTTCAAACCAACATAACCCTCATATTAGAGGGATAATATAAATATGCAATGATGTTACCAACACCAGTAGCCTGAATTATCGATATGAAGGAGAAGTTCTACCTTGATAATCCGCCAAAAGGCATGGGTTGGCAGAATTTCCAACCACCTTAAAAATCTCGGCACGTGCTGCTAATAGTCCATAATGTAAGTAACTGCATTAGACAATCAAACAACCTCAATGAAACCCCGAGAAACTGTAAAAACTTTATGAATAGGTCAGTATATAGATCTTAAACCTGTGAACATAAAGGTGGTACTTTCTTCCCTTGAGAAACATATCCTTGACATACGAGTCTCCGCCATCGGATATCTTTGGTGCTTTCTCTGCTTCATCATCTGGGATTGCATATGCCATTTGAACAGAGCCACCTCCAAGATCAACTACACCAACTGTACTTGAGTATTTCTTTCCCAAGTTTCCCAGTAGATAGTTTATTGTCACCTTTTGGTTATAAATTGCAATAATTAGATGTTGTCTAACCAATTGAAATGAAATGTCAAATTATTTAAAAATACAACATTCGTAACCATCAACAACAGAAGAATTTCCTTTTCCTCAACAATTAATGTGTTTTAGTAAATCATAATGATGAGTAAAGCAGGGTCTACAGAGTACAGACGCAGCTCAGGTTAACAAGATGAACTAGTTATCATATACGTGCAAACATAGATGCCACTATGAACTTACTTCACTGATAGATGAGAGCAAAGAAAAGCAACAATTTGAATGTGAATGTGCTTATAGTTATGGACAGGCATAACTAAGAAGATTGATGAGATAGACAAATGAGAAGGCTAAGTTAACTGTAATATGAACTCATGTAAGCCGACCATCCAATTGGACTGGAGTAGCAAAATAAACAAAAGTGAGAATGAAAACCAGTTCAGTAGATTCCGAGGATTACAGTATTTCTTACAGTAACTAGCCTGCATAATAATTCCAATACTAGTTCTAGAGTTAGCGTTAACCCAAGGAAAGAAACATCTTCGAGAGTCTCAAGGCTGTGCATGATAGATAATATATCCATACAGCAACCTCAGAAAAAGGAATGGGGTGCGGAGGACAGATTGCTGATTAGGGATGGCAATTTTAACTGCACCCGAAGGGTACCAAACCAAATCCACCAGATCATCTGACGAGTGATAGGTGAATGCACCTGAGAAGGTTAATACGTAGGTGGGTGACAAGTGGTTCATCCATCCATCACCCGGCCAATTGCCATCTCTTTTGCTAATT
This sequence comes from Fagopyrum homotropicum, assembly GCA_033239125.1. Classification (NCBI taxonomy): domain Eukaryota; kingdom Viridiplantae; phylum Streptophyta; class Magnoliopsida; order Caryophyllales; family Polygonaceae; genus Fagopyrum; species Fagopyrum homotropicum. Next base: position 4,989,636 of record BSWB01000003.1, read on the forward strand.
CAGATCAAGATGCCGACCAAGAAATCTTTCTAGTTCTGATGGTGGACTGAGGACTATTATTTAGTAAATGATGGCAAATTCTCTTTTTCCTTTCTTGTATGATCACTACTTCAAAGAAAATTTATTATCCTCCCTGGTCATCAATCCGTGTTCTAAGAGAATTAATACTCGTTTCTAGTCAGATCCAAGTACCCGGTTATTTTATTTCTTCAATCTTTCCCTTCTTTTTTTCCCTTATTCTTTCCTTATCATCAATAAATAAACTTCATGACAACAATGGCAGCAAGACTCTCCATTATGGCTCCATAAGAAATAAAAATTTATCGGATTACCTCAACTAGTCAATCACACATGGATACATATTTTAATATTGCTAAACTTGTCTGAAACAATCTTGTTCAAGGCATGACTAATTGAAATTGACTACATACGCCATAGGACCGGCCTCCTTGTCCTAACTTCACTTGTGCAAATATAATACTACAGTAGTTATTCCACTAACCAGCAACAACATAAAGATCAGTCATGGCTTGCAAAACCTTCAACTAGGATTGCTTTGCATACATTAACAGCAGTTAATATTGTGTTGCAAATAACATAAGTTTCAGCCAAAATGAAATAATTGCAAAACTCAATTAAACAAGATGAAGGAAGTACAAGCAAAATCCGAAAGTCTGTGACAGAGGCTCAACTTACCCACTGGTAAGCACCCTCCTGAGTTCCATCTAGAACAGTGACCCAATCTGGATTAGATTTTAAGTGACTTTGATCTTTGAGAAGGTCTTTAACCTATCAAAAGCACCCATTAACATTGTAAGTTATACACATAATATTTCCTTTCTATACTGTTTGCATTTAACCTTTCTCACAAATATAACCACCTACCGCCTGCAAAATTCTATCTGGTGTGTCACCTTCTAATTGCCTCAACCCTGCAGTTGCCTGTAGATAAGCATTCCATATAGACCAATTCAGAATTAGCTTTCTGAATCTCAAGATAAGCAATTGCAGAGACATCTTAATGAAATTTGACATAAACAGAAATGGAAGAGAAAACAAGTACTTTACCCCAACTTTAACTGGTGTTATGCTGAGCAAGTCTTTAGGAATAACATTTTCTGCTTTTTGCAAAAGTTCAATCAGAGAGTTTGCTGCCTTTTGAGGGTTGCTGGCGTAGAAGCTCAAACCTGGTTTTATCTACAAAAATAGCTAAGTATTATCACAAGTAGGCGAAACTGCAGGTAGAAAAGGTATAGTGTATTCTTATGTATTGATAGTGCATAAATGTAATTCAATGCTTGATCATCGAACTAAAAAAAATTAAATTCCGAATTCCAAATGTTAAATTTACAAACTGAAAGCCTAGCTACCTGGAGAATCTACAGCTACTGACAACTGAATTTCACATCCAATCAAAAACAGAAGGGATTCAAATGGAAACATCAGATCTCGAAACACTAGTAGCAGCAAGCATAATCTAGCCTAACAGAAATGCGTACCTGCTCAAAAAGCTCAAGATCTTTACCAATGTGCACGAGATTCAGGTTCTTATCGAAACAAAACACGTGAACTCTGCTGCCAGAACTCCCCGCATCAAAGATCACCGCGAAACGATTCCCCGTTCCCATTTTCCGATTGTTCAGATTCGACAACGACGAAGAAGAATCGAATTCATCACTGGAAGGCCGAGGCATGACGGAGAGAACAAATAAGATGAGAACAGTTGGCAGCAAAACCACCATTATCACACCTCTATTCCTCTGCATCTTATCAGAAAGCGATTCTTGCTGCTGAAACCTCCCTCGCTTAATCATCTTATCAATCGAGTACTCGCCGATCGGATCTGACAACGAGGAAACAGAATTAGGCGCTCCAACGCTAGATTGAGATGACAATTGCGATTGGCTCTCAAGCAGCTCCGCTGACGACGGTGTCCGGTACCTGATCTGGCCGTTAACGGTCGCTGCACCAGCCGTCGTCGTCGCAGTTGACGGTGGTGTAGACTTCAGCAACCTCTGACTATCCTTTTCCGGCTCCAGATTTGCAAATTTTGAATAAAAGCTTGCTGGTAGGAATCAAAGACGAGCGATTCGATCAAAGCGGGAACTGTGAGTTGTAAAAGAAGATTTCTATCTCTCTCTCTTTCTGTTGGAGAAGCAAAGGGAGAGAGATGGAAGGAAACGTCTTTGTAGAAGTAGATGAAGCTTGATCCGGAATCAAGTCTGCATTTTCATGGAGCCATGGAGGTATGGTTGAGGAAGGAAGTGGATGTGTGCCTGTTTCGCGGATTTACGCCAACCAAACGAAGCCAAAGTTGTTTCGGGGCCTAAATGAGTAGAATAAGCTTTTTCTATCACCTTTTTTTTTTAAATATATTTTTTGATATATTAGATAAGATTATTGCATTGAAATGTAGTATAAAATAACAAAAGCCGTATAAAAAAAATATCGATCACGCTGCCTAAAAACAAATAAAATTCGCTCCGTAAATTGATGTTTTTTTAACATTGGAGCGGAAGTTGATAGGCGTTTTTAGCATGTTTTTAGAATCTATTAATTGTGTTTTGGTGTTAAATGTGTGAATCCAGCTAGAGAATAATACTATGAAAATATTCAAGGATTTAGCACGAGTTGGAAGAAGAAGGGAAGCAAAGAAGAGTTCAAAACGAAGTTTCTATTGAAGAGCCGCACCCACGTCAGAGGACCACCACCCAGCGGTGGCTGTCCGCGCTCAGCGCCTCTGCCCGTGGCTTGCCTACGCCAAGAAGATCTGTGTCACCGTGATCGCGGCGACATTGGACCGCATCCGCGGTGACTCCACACACAGAGCAATGCCTAGCGCCCCCTTGCCCTTGCTCGAGCCGCGGTGACACCCCGCAAACGCAGCTTCAAAAGTTTGCCTTGACGACCCTTTGGATTCCCGCCCAAGCGGCCTCAGTTCTGAAGAGGCAACTCTTCACCTTCCCACACACGCGACCATCCAGAGCCGCGCCCGCGCCTCAACGATAGAAAGTGAAGAGTCGCAAACGTTTGCAAGTGTTGAGAAGACCATGCGACCGCAACCATCCAGGGCGCGCCCACGGCGACAGTTGAAGATGGATTGTTTGTGCTAAATTGCACTAAACCGCACCCGTGGCTCCCAGACGTCGCGCCCGCGGCTGTGGAACACTTGTAATAAACTCGACGGTTTAGACTTCACTTAATGACATTTAAGGAGACGGTTTAGGTTATATCTTTACTGCAATTTAGTATCTAGAGTAGTATAAATAGAGGGGTTAGGATTGTGAATAATCTCTTTCATATCCAAAATCCTCTCTTTTGTATTTGTTTTCTAAGTATTGAATGGAGTGCTAAAGTCCCCTAACTACATTTGGTTGATTGAAGCTTTCGTACAAAGTTGGTTGTAAGTTCTCTTTAATTAAAGTTTATATTCAAGTAAATTTGTATTATATTCATTGCTTCTAATGTTGTTTGTGTGTTGTTTTCTACCTAGCTTGATCATCTAAGTAGCTTAGTTCCATACAAAGTGTTAAGGTTTGTTGGTTGCGGGTTCGGGTCCCTAATCCAGTAGCAAACATAATAAGCATAAGCGGGTTGCAAGTGTCTTTATGAAAGGAATATAACTATATAATACGACTAATGGATTGCTTGTCTTCTATATACCTATATATCCTTGTTTGAATGTTAACATGTTATTTGATCTTGTAGGTTTACATATTAGATAACTTGTTAAGTTATATTGAGGCTGGTTTACTTAATATATATGTAAGATCGGGATGAGGACAAATACTTGAAGGCTTCAAAGAGAACTAATCAATTTGTACTGAAAGTGGATAACCAACCAAGTGTAGTGTTTTCTCTATAATTGAATCACCATCTCAACTTATTTGTATGCTTTTGTCTTGTCATTTTAGCAACCACAAAACCCCCATTGCTTACATATAATTGATAGCTTTAATTGCATTTGTGCTTTATATGCGCTTTTCTTTATCGGGTTACCCTTTCTTCATTGTTATACTTGTTTTAGTAATTGAGTTCGGATATTTATTTTGATAAGATATAAAGACCTGGGAAAATATCTTTGTCAAATTTGGCGCCGTTGTCGGGAAGGTTATAGTTTTAAAGTACTTTTGTTATTTTATGTCAATTAATGGTTTGAACCATTTGCATGGTTCAAAGTCGTGCTACTAATACCATTTTTGCTCATTTTTGATCCAGAAAATCGAAAGATCCTACAATAGACAAAGGAGAGACCGTCAGAACGCACAAGAAGCAATGACAAATCGAACACTCTGAACCCAACCGGACTTGACTCAACATCCTCTTGCGATGACCATTCCGGCAATTGGAGAACGAGTCAAATTCGATATCAAGCCGGGCTTGATCAACCTATTACCATCTTTCCATGGATTAAGTGGGGAGGACCCGATCAAGCACTTGGGGAAGTTCCATACCTTTTACATGAGCATGAAGCCGACAAACGTAACCGAAGAGCAAATCAAGACGATGACTTTTGGCTTCACCTTCAAAGATGCGGCGGATGATCGGTACTACACCTACCATCTGGAAGCATCGATACTTGGGAGAACCTACATAAAGCCTTCTTGGATAAGTACTTTCCGGCGAAGAAGGCCAATAACTTGAACAAAGCTATTAGCAACATTGAGCAAAAAGCCAATGAAACTCTTTATGAGTACTATGAGAGGTTTGCTAGGCTAAGATCAAGTTGTCCATTCCATGGGTACTCTACCCAAGTCTTGGTGTTGTACTTGTACAAGGGATTGTTAGACAACGAAAGATGAATTAGATGCCGCTTGTGGAGGTAATATTTTAAATTCTACTCATGAACTTGCTATGAAAAAATCCAGGAAATGGCGGAAGGAACAATAAAATTTGGTAGGACTACTACCAAGTACCAAGAGAGGGGTCCATGTGGTAAACCCCAACCGCCGGAAAGTGTCTAGTTAGATTGCTGAGCTAAAAGGAAATGGTGAAAAGACTTACTTTGTTGGGAACTCCACAACAGTTGAAGGCATGTGGAGTATGTGCGGATCCATTTCACCCAACGGACTTGTGCCCTCAAGTTCAAGAAGACTCCATTGATGATGTTAATGTTACGAGGTATGGACAATAACAACGTCAAAGAAATGATCCATACGCTCAAAATTACACCGGGATGACGTGATCATCCCAACTTTAGATGGAGGGATCAACCAAATCCACAACAACAACATCGTCGTGGTAAGTCTGAATCCACTAAATAATTGTTGCAAATTTTAACTAAGCATTTTTCATGTCCAAAGCACATAATCAAGCATGAAGAACTTGGAAAAGCAAGTTAGACAAATGGCGGAGGCAATTATGATGATCGAAGCTCAAACCTCATAAACTTACCCTCCCAAACAGTGGTAAATCCAAGGGAGAATGTGAGTGTACTAACATTAAGGAGCGGGAGGCAACTGAACATAAATCAAGTAATTGTGTTGGAAAAACCACGTCTAACAGTCCAGCCGCCCCCACGGTCTTCCCCGCGCCTCTCCCCACGCACTCAGCCTCTATGATGCCACACCCGTGGCTAGATGTGGTCACCCCTGCGGTTGAAAAAATCGAAATGCGACCGCGGCTGCAAATGCACGCGGCTAAACCAATAGAAGGTGACTTAGAGGAAGATCCTTAAGTCCGTTCAAGCTTCCCACCTCACTACTCAGAGAAACTACATGCCCCCTTTCCATAAGCACTCAAGGAGAGAAGAGTGATCAAGGACAAGGATTTGTTTGAGACATTCTCAAAGTGCGAGGTAAATATCTCTCTCCTAAAATTGGTAAAGAGTATTCCTAAATATGCTCGTTTTTTGAAGGAATTATGCACCATCAAGTGGAATTAAAAGCTCAACGGAAAATAGAAGGTGAAGGTGAGCAAGCATGTTATTGCACTTTTTCAAAGAAGGATGTCAAAGAAATGTAGTGATTCGGGTATGGTAAGCATTCCTTGTGTCATAGGCGAAACTCACTTTGACAAAGCCATGCTAGATTTAGGTGCATCTATAAATGTGTTGCCATATTTTGTCTTATCAATCATCTGGTCTTTGACCATTGCATACAAAATCGTTGTTCAACTAGCCGATAGATCTAATGTTTATCCAAAAGGAATAATTGAAGATGTGCTAGTTATGGTTGACAATTTCATAAATCTGGCTGATTTCTTTGTGTTGAACATGGAACATGATATGCATGTTGCACCTATCTTGCTATGAAAGTTATTTTTTAAAACGGCTAGAACTAAAATTGACTATGTAAGTGAGAAATTAACCACGGACTTTGATGGTAAAGTTGTTAAAATCAATATATACGATGCTTTGAAACATCTCATCGATGACCATTCTTTATGCTCCATTTACATAATTGAACCAATTGTGCAAGATGTTTTCAACATTTATGATTTGATGAATTGAAGAGTATTATTGAAAATGGCATATATGCTCATAAAATAGAATATGCTTTATCATCTAACATGCAGGAGGCTCGAGCCCAACTAGTGGACACAAAAGGCTTCCAATCACACATTTGGTCATTTGGCCCACTCTTCATACCCCAAGCGAAAAGCTTGTTCCCTATATTGTGCAGGCTCCAAAAATTGAACTCAAGGAACTCCCCCTACATCTCAAGTACGCTTTCCTTGGTGATAATGACACATTATCCGTAAATTTGTCTAGCAAATTGTCTCCACAACAAGAAGAGAAGTTGGTGGAAAAGCTTAAGGAGCACCAGACGACTCTTGGTTGGACAATAGTGGACATCATGGGAATTAGCCATTCCACTTGCATGCACCGGATCCTCCTAAAAGAAGATGCAAAACCATCAAGACAACCACAAAGGCGGCTCAACCCACATATGATGGATGCGGTGAAGAAGGAGGTCTTAAAACTCCTCCAAGCGGATATCATCTTTTCCATTTCGGATAGCAATGGGTTAGTCCAACCCAAGTCATTCCGAAAAAGAGAGGAATCGCCATGGTAGAAAATCAACACGAAGAAATGGTGTCAAGCAAGACAAAAACCGGATGAAGGGTTTGTATTAACTACCGTAAGCTAAATGAGGTAACTAGAAATGACTACTTCCCTTTGCCTTTTATTGAGCAAATGCTTGAGCATCTTGCGGGATATCCTTATTATTATTTTCTAGATGATTATTTAGGTTATTTCTAAGTAGTCATAGCATTGGAGGATCAAGAAAAGACAATGTTTACATGTCCTTTTGGCACATTTGTGTACCGTAGAATGCCATTTGGACTATGTAACGCTCCCAGAACCTTTCAAAGATGCATGCTAAGTATTTTTTCCGAGCACATTGAAATTTCATTGAAGTATACATGAACGACTTTACCCTACATGGAAATAGTTTGATGCATGTTTAGGACATTTAAAACTTGTGCTTAAAAGATGCGTAGAAACTAATCTAGTACTTAACTCAAAAAAAATTCACTTCACGGTGGAGCAAGGAATTGGCTTAGGTCATATAATTTCAGCTAAGGGTATAGAGGTTGATAAAGCAAAAGTTGATGTCATTCAAACTTTGCTATATCCTACTAATGTTCATGAAATTCGTTATTTCTTAGGCCGTGTAGGTTTCTATCGGTGGTTCATCAAGGATTTCTCCAAGATCTATGCACCCTTGTGTGAGCTTTTGAAGAAAATGTTACGTTCATTGTAGATGAAGAATGCAAGAAGGCCTTTGATCAACTAAATAAGGGCCTCACAAGTGCTCCCATAATCTAGTCACCGAATTGAGAAAACCATTCGAGATAATGTGTGCTGCAAGCGACTGCGTTGTAGGAGCGGTCTTATGACAAAAAGAAGGAAGAGCATCCCATGTGATCCATTATGCATCAATGACGTTGAATGGAGCCCAAAGGAACTACTCCACCACCGAAAAGGAGATGTTGACGGTGGTGTTTACCTTGAAAAAATTCAGGCAATACTTATTAGGAGTCAAGGTAATTGTTTACATAGATCATGTAGCTTTGCGCTACCTATTGACGAAGAAGGAGACCAAGCCAAGATTGATTTGATGGGTCCTACTTCTAAGTGAGTTTAACTTAACAATTTGGGACTAGAAAGGAGCGAAGAACCTTGTGGCAGACCACTTGAGTAGGTTTGTGAAGGAAGAAAAGTTGGGAAATCAAAAGGCAGTTCTTGGAGTTTTCCCGAACGACACACGTTTCAAAACTCTTTGTCGTATAACCGCACCCGCGGCTAATGAGGACCGCGACCGCGCCAATTCCCCCCTGCAGCTGAATGTCACCGCCTCCGCGGCTGAATGTCACAGCGCCCGTGGCGCTTGAGAAGGCGCCCTTGTGACTTGACTTTGCCTCCCTCGCGGAAAACCTTGTACAAGTATTGTATAAACTCCATTCCTTCAAGCCTTGGTTTGATGACATGAATATCCACCAAACTTCACCAAAGCTCAAAGGGAGAAGATGAAAGTCGAGGCTAGGCACTATGTTTGGGACGATCCCTACTTGTGGAGGCATTGTAATGATCAAGTAATCCGCCATTGCATCTCGGACAATGAGGTGCAATCTATCTTAGCATTTTGTCATTTCGAAGCATGTAGGAGACATTTTGGAGCTAACAAAACTGTTAGGAAAGTATTGGATGCTAGAATATTTTGGCCACACATCTTTCGAGAAGCTTTTTCATTTTGTAAAGTGTGTGATAGATGTCAACGTATAGGTAACATATCTAAAAGAAATGAAATGGCACAATCGTCACTTATTTTTTGTAAAATTTTTTATGTTTGAGGAATTGATTTTAAGGGGCCTTTTCCTAAATCCTTTGGTAATACTTATATTTTGCTTGCGGTGGATTATGTTTCCAAGTGGGTGGAAGCAAAGACCATCAAAATTGATGATTCTAAAGTGGTGGCAGATTTTCTTAAGGATAATATTCTTGCAAGATTTGGGATTCGCAAGCCTCTAATCAGCGATAGGGGGACTCACTTTTGCAACAAGACCATTACCGCCCTACTAAAAAGTATCATGCCAATCAAAGAGTATCCACGGCATACCATCCCCAAACCAATGGACAAGCAAAAGTGTCCAATATGGATATCAAGACCGTTCTAGAAAAAGACAATGACTCCCGGGAGGAAAGGTTGGAGTCTAAGACTCAACGACACATTATGGACATACTATCTGGCCTACAAGACACCCATTGGCATGTCACCATTTAGGCTTGTATTTGGCAAAGCTTGTCATCTACCCGTGGAGCTAGAACACATGGCTTGGTGGACAGTGAAGAAGTACACTATGCAAATTAATGAGGTGGGAGAGTTTAGGAAGTTGCAATTACAAGAACTAGAAGATTTATGCCTCGATGGCTATGACCATGCCACAACGTACAAGGAGAAAACAAAAGTTCGGCATGATCGGAACATCATCCCAAAGGATTTCCAAACAGGTAACATGGTTCTTCTTTTTCAATCTCAACTAAAGCTCTTTGCATGAAAAATCCGTTCCCGATGGACATGTCAGTACGTCATTGCCGAGGTGTATTCCTACGGTGTTGTGGATCTATATGATCCACAAACACACAAGGTCTTCAAGGTCAATGGACAAAGACTCAAAATGTACCATGAGGGAGTTTCCAATGATCCAATTGACGAGATGGTTCTGGAAGAAGCAAACACACAGTGATAAAGGTCTTACGTCAAGCCAACGACGTAATACAAAGGCGCTGCTCGGGAGGCAAACCGAGGAAATAAAAGTAGAAGGTTATGTTGTATGGCCGCCCCACTCCTTTTGATAAGCCGCGACCGTGGAGAACCTACATGGCGACGCCTCCGCTGTGTTGTCCGCCACCATCACACCACCATCCTTACCCACTATCTCCACTCTAAACCCTACCCTCAATTCACATCCACTTGCTACCTATTCTCCACCACTAGTCACCACCACCTTGCACCGTCTTCGTAGTCTTCAACCCGTCGTCAACAACAACCACCAATGAGGAGCTCTACCACCACTTGTTTGTTCGAAGCTCCGATGATCCGGGCACAACTTCCGAGCCGAGACATGAAGGTAAGCAAGGTAACAAAACAACTCGAAGTCCGATAAAAGGTAAGCAAATCGCTGCAAATGTAAGAGAACTACATGAGCTTTGATTCCTCTTAACCCCAAGAGAATACGTAGGCAACCGAGAAACCGAATCAATCCTCTCTTTTTTTTTTAATTAAAGTAACGTTGGTTACTTGATTTTAAATTATTATTTTTTTAAATTAAAGTACCAATATCTCGGGTTAGATATTGGTTATCTCACCCAAGATTTCCATGTTGAGAGTAATCTCTGGTGAGATTTCCCATGTCGAGAGTAATCTCGGGCTTCATGTTCAAAATCTTAGGCCGAGATTTTAGAGATTAATACCGAGATTACTCTCGACTTTTTTTTTAATAAGCCGGTGCTAAACCGGAAAACCGACGGTTTGCGGGTTTGGGACTTGCCGGTTTAGGTTTACCCTAAACCAAAACCTAAATCGCCGGTTTGGAAACCAAAAGCGTCGGCCCATGTTCAATCTAAGTGCACGACTTCACTTGGAGGGTGTCCCAATCGTACACCAAGTGCACGGCGAATTGTACCTTCTTTCTAAGACTAATGTTAATCTAAGTGCACGATAATATGTATGAGACATTCTCTATGAGACGGATTTGCATTCTTTTCAGAAGAATAGGCTTTTTCCCAATGAAGTAGTAACGGACCCCTATCATTGATGAATGGTGAATCGAAGCAGAAATCGAATGTTTGGCCCGATCCAACCTAAAAGAATAGATGAAGTAGATTATGGAGTTCATCGGGAAACATGAGTCCTTCGTCGTTGCAGCAGACTAATACTTCCTTCGTTATTGGATAGGTACAGAGGACTACTCCATCCTTCACTTATTCCACGTTCACAATTACTCTCAATTTATAAGATTATATTTCCTTACAAGTAATATCATATTTTATCGTTCAGGTCTTACCAATTAAATATATGATGTAATAAAGAATATTCATTAAATAATATTTACTATTTAATCTGATAATTTTTATTTTTTTTATATTTTATCCCAACATGTTCTCACGAAAATATTTTATTTTGTTTATTTATTAATCAGAAAGTCTAGTCAAGAAAGTTAAACCTTGAGAAAAACAATTTCAAATTATTATTTACAGAATAATCACAAATTTTGCAATTTTGACATAGATTATTTTTTTAATGTTCTGGTTTAGAGAAACTTTATATAAAAAATATCAATATATGCCGTTAAAACAATTAAACAAGTAGAAAAGTAAAATAAAAAAATGGTCATCATATTCAAGGCACAAGTCGCTGTTGGGTGCCTACCACTCTTGTCTTTTGATAAGGAGTATATGCGCATCTACCACCTCCCTTCCCTATTTGACTAGTCGTGTATCAATTAGCCAACTAGCAACAGTACCACACATGTTATTTATTAGAGAAAATTACATAAAACCACCCTTAATAATTACTCTTTTGCAATTAACCACCCTTTATAAAAATTTTAACGTAAAACCACCCTTAATGTTCAACTATTTGCACTAAACCACCCCTTATAACTTTTTTGGCATAAAACCACCCTTAATTTCTAAATATTTACAATCAACCACCCCATACTAATTCAAAATACTTCAAAAATTTTAAAATTGAATCATTGACAAAGGTAAATTTTCATTATGAATATCACAATTAATTTATATAGTTTGGGGTTAAGTGTTACAATTTATATTAGAAAAATAATCAAAAAATTATACAAATTTTATTACCATGTACAAAAAATTAAAAAAAATTATGCAAATTTTATTTTTGGTAATTTATATTCTATTTCATTTTTACAAGCCTATATTTAAATTTTTTTTAATAAGCTATAGCTTTAAAAAGACAGCGTTAATTTTGTGCATAACAAGCAAGTATTTTGGATTATTTAGGTAATAATTTTTTAAAATTTTAATTTTCTAGTATAAATTGTAATATTTAACCAAACTATAATAATTAATCAAACTATTGAAATCATCTATAATATTAATAATGAAACTTTATTTTATTTATGCTTAAATTTTCAATTATTTGAAGTAATTTTAATTAGTATGGGGTGGTTAATTGAAAACATTTAAAAATTAAGGGTGGTTTTATGTCAAAAAAATAGTAAGGGATGGTTTAATGTAAATAGTTGAACATTAAGGGTGGTTTTATGCTAAAATTATTATAAAGGGTGGTTTATTGCAAAAGAGTAAAAATTAAGGGTGGTTTTATGTAGTTTTCTCTATTTATTATTATATTACTATTTTTTTCCTTTTTCTTCCCATTTACTCCCCTGCTTAATTACACAGCATACACCAATAAAAATGAACAGAGGTCAGACTATTAATTGCATCACGCCCCCCAGCTATCATCTTATTGCAAAGTGGGTACAATACTTGTATTATTTGCATATTGAGCTGCGCCTATTTGTCCCGGCCATTTTTGTGTAATATTGTTAAAAATGATTTTATATTATGTTTGGGTTACGTAATAACTAAATATATATACGTGTAGGAGACCTAGCTTGTACAAGTTTATATAAATTTAAATTAATTTGAAATAATTTGGTTTACTAGACATTTTTTAGTTTTGTGATAAGTAAATGTACCTTGAGAGAAGAGTGTGTAGAGTTTGAGAATAAATATAAAAAATTGGGGTATATTTAATTAATTGAAACATTAAAAAGCCTAGTTACTACTATAGTTTTTCAAAAAGGCCTAATTACCAAAATTGCACTTTAAAATTTTCTTATTTCATACATGAAATAAATTATTGTAAATAATTTTATATGTATATTAGTTATGATAAATAATGTGTATTATGTTATGTTGTTATCAATTATCAATAACTTTTAACTTTGACTCTAATAAGTTCTTCTACACGAACCCATATATACGAGGGCGTTTTTTATGATAATTATTGTCATTGTAAGTTAAATATGTGTTATGTTATCACCATAATAATAATTTAACTAAATACGTTTTTTTTATCGGTATAAATTTTTTATTTAGTTTTTCTTAATGTTATTAGAATTGTGTATTATAATTATGTAAGATATTTACAAAAAAATTCTTAATTTAGCTCATAACATTTATTATAATATTTAAAATTATATTCTTCACATAGGTTTAAAACTCGATATATAATTTATGTGTTATGAGTATAGGTTAAAAATATTAAAAATGAGGGATAAATCTTAATATAAGAAAGTTTCCAAAAACTTGACCTTTATTTATAAATATATAGACTTTTCGTCCTATTTGGTAAATAGCAAGGTACAAAGGACTACAATGAAAATTTGTCCTTTCACTATTATTGTTGATTTTCTTTTTAAGTATTTTTTTAAAAAAATGATTCTGTGGAGGAGGGTGTTCGGTACTGTCGGCTTCAACCAGGCAAAGACTCGATCCAAATCCACGTTCTCTCTTACAAAAGCTTTGCCTTTACCTTTTTCCCGAAACCCTAATTAGCAATTATTGTCGAATTCCTTCTCTTTCTCCCCTTTCATACCTTGCTTGCTGTTCTCTGAACATCAAACATAGTTTCCTCTTGCTACCAGTGCGTGAAACTCGCCTTTTCCTCTTTCCTCACACATCTGCTTACTTGAGACATAGGTATTTAACTTGGATCTAGTTTTTGTTGTTATTATTGGTCTAGATCGGTTTGATTAATCTTCTTATATGTAATTTTGCCTTTGGCTATTGAATTTTTGGGATTCGGATTGGTGGCGTAGTAGGTAGATTTATATATAGTAGATCTGTGATTGTAAGGAATTGTGTGCTTGTTTGGATCTGTTAGCTGAGGTGGCGGTTTTGGAGTTCTTTTCAGATTTTGATGAATCCGAACATGGAGAAAGTTAATTTGATCTGCTCGGTTAGATCGTGTGCGTGTTTTTTGGATGTTTTTAGACATTTCGTTTTTGTTGGGTTTTTACTTCTCTTACCTACTTATAAATTAAAATTTTACTAAATTTGGCATTGAGATCGAGAAATTCTTGGTAGAGGAGGTTTTAAGGGTTTCTAAGTGTATCTTATGTTAGATCTTCCAAAATTGAAAGTTTTACAGGAATATGGCTTTTGTGAGTCTGAGCCTTTTTTATTGTTCTCCAATCTCCAATTTAGATCATACTTGTGGGCCTCCGTTATAGTAAGTTCTACTAAATCTGGTTGGATGGCTGACTTGTCTTTCGTTAACTCTAGACTAGCTGAATTAAGGTTTTAGTTTGGATCAACCTTGGAACTTTTGAGGGCCTCTGTGTGGCGTTTGCTAGCTCCTTGTTTATAGTTTGGCCATTGGGTCATTAGGTGGTTGTTATCTACTTGAATTTATTCTTAGCTTGGTTCAGAAGCTCAATTTGTAGACATGTTGCAGTCACCTTACTCCTAATACGCATCTTATGTTTCACATGCTTCAGAATAACAGATCACTAGACCTTTACAAGTTCCAGACTCTTCTGAAAGAAGCTTTATCCGCTGTTGCAATTTCTTCTTTCTGGATAGCATCTCATGGCGCTAACTGCCAATCACTACCCCGATAAAAAAACCCAAGAAGGTTTGAGCTATATATCTCATCAAGCTGTATCTTTATTTGAAAATTAAGCACTAGAATTATGTGTAATTGATAAGCGAGCCTCTATGATGATGGAAGTTTTGATTCATTGAACTTGTTATCTTAGATTTGAAACTTTTCACTCTTGATAGTTTGAGCTCGGTGTTTTCTTCCCGCTAATGTTTCTGTATCTTTTGTTATATTTGGGCTCTTCTGCAGATGCTTTGTTTGGGGAGCTGTGGCATGCCTGTGCTGGCCCACTTGTCAGTGTGCCCCGGAAGGGAGAGCGTGTGTATTACTTCCCTCAGGGTCATATGGAGCAGGTAGATGTGGATTTTATTTACATTTATGAGTGTAATTTGATATGATGATTTATAGTCTCAACTTGTGGCATATTTTTTTTTTTCATTTGTGATTATTTCTACTTAAATTATCGGTAGTTGTGCTCCCGCTGTTATGTTAGTTACACACGTTTGCTATTTTGTATCTATTTAGATTGGAGTTCACATTACGACTCACGAGTAGTCTGCATATTGTTACTGATCATTCTGCTGATACAAGGGTTTTTATTGTTTCTTGAATTTACAGCTTGAAGCTTCTACTCATCAGGGTTTAGATCAGAAAATGCCAATGTTTGATTTGCCATCTAAAATCTTGTGCACAGTTGTCAACGTTGAACTTAAGGTTAGTTTTGTTGTTTTCTCCATAGTGGCTCTTCCTCCACTTAAATTGTTGCGTATAGTAGTTAATTTTCAGAATATTTTCCGTGCTTCTCAATTGTGACTACTTGCTTGCTTGCAGGCCGAAGCTGACACTGATGAAGTTTATGCCCAGATCACTTTATTTCCAGAAAAAGATGTAAGCTCCTATGCTGACTTATTTTCAAATATATTGGCAGCATGGAACTTTTGACTTAAGTTTCGTTCTTTGGTTGATATTAAATCAGTGCTCAAGTGTCATTCTTTTTTTGTCAGCAAGAAGAAGTTACCAAGCCAGACCCTCCGCTTCCTGAGCCCCCAAAGTGTGTTGTGCATTCATTCTGTAAAACTCTTACAGCCTCCGACACCAGTACTCACGGTGGATTCTCAGTTCTCCGTAGACACGCAGATGATTGTTTGCCTCCATTGGTTAGTTCCTGGATGAAAGCTTTTGTTTAAAATTTATGACCACCACCAAAACGCTCATAAATTTTTCATGCAGCAGTTCTGCAACGTAACCAATGAGCAGGAATTTCATTTTTACTGAATTATCTTCTTGAACTCCATATAGTAAGTAATTAATTTCCTGTGTACTTTCAGGATATGTCTCTCCAACCACCTTGGCAAGAACTTGTTGCGCAAGATCTCCATAGCACTGAATGGCATTTCCGCCACATTTTTCGAGGTTAGCATTTGAAGGGTTTAGTTTGCTCGTAGGAAAGATTGTAAACCTTTTCGTTATCCCTTCTACTATTCCAGTTCATCAAGTTTCTCTCGGATGAAGGTTTCCCTTAGCTCCCCTATGATTTGGTTGCAGGTCAACCTAGGCGTCATTTACTCACTACTGGGTGGAGTGTCTTTGTTAGCTCCAAGAAATTAGTTGCTGGTGATGCATTTATCTTTCTGAGGTTAGTGTTTTCTAAACAATGTGGAGGGGCACCAACAATCTTGATTGGCCATATGCTAATCAAACAGTTTTATTCTGACATTTAATTGTTCATTTCGTGCTCTTTTGGTATACATTTTCCAGAGGGGAAAACGGAGAGTTGCGTGTTGGAGTGAGGAGGCTCATGAGGCAGCCGAACAATATGCCGTCTTCTGTTATATCAAGTCATAGTATGCACCTGGGTGTTCTTGCTACTGCATCACATGCAATTCAAACTGGAAGCTTCTTTTCTGTTTTCTATAAGCCAAGGTTCAGAACGTGTACTTTGTTGTTACCTGTATTAATCTGTTCAACGCATAATATCTTGTCTCTCAGAGAGGGAAAAAAGGATGGTTGGGTGTCATGTAACCGCATCTATGCACTTGTTAATGAGTTAATGATGAAATGGAAGGATGACAACAGAAAGAACCTTGGAATTCTTCTCTGTCTCATGGAATTCTTCTGTCTCATGTCCAAAATTAAGTAATTCTTTTTGGGTTATGCTACAAAGGGCATGCATAGATCTAACACATTATGCCTCATTAACGAGTTATCATGAAATGGATTATGTGCTGCACAGTCCATCAAGTAAGGGGTTCTATTGTCCTGATAAGTGTTTTTTTTAATGGCAGGACTAGTAGGTCTGAGTTTATTGTTAGTGTCAACAAGTACCTTGAAGCAAAGTCTAACAACTTTTCGGTGGGCATGAGGTTCAGAATGAAATTTGAAGGCGATGAAGTTCCTGAGAGGAGGTATTTCACCTGCCTCCTTTTATTTATTTATTTTTATCTTTAGATGATTTTAATAAATCCGATTGCACACAAAAGCCATAGAGCTATGATGCGTCCTGGCAAATTGATTGCACTCCACCAGAAGAGAATTAATTTTCTTACTGGGCAGAAGCCAAGTACAAAATTATTCTGGATACCTTTCTACTTCATCTAGCCCTTATCTGTACGAAGGCTTTGCACTAACCTCCCTAGATATTATGACCAGAGAATTACAAATAGATATTCCATTCTACTCTTTAAACCACATCACCCTATCCTGGTCATGTGAACACAACTAGTGGCTTATCAAAGTTTTGTGTGTTGACATTGCAGATACAGTGGAACAATTGTCGGTGTAAGTGATAATTCTTCTTCAGTCTGGGATGGTTCTGAGTGGAGATCCTTGAAGGTAGACTGTAGTTTTTGATTTACTAGAACATTTTTTTAGGATATCACCTCTTGAGATGCTGAATTGGAAAACATACATTGTTCTGCCACTTTGAGGCATTTGCTTCTTCTAGTAGCTGCAAGTAATACATTTCCATCAGACTAATTATTGTCACATTGTGTAACAGGTTCACTGGGATGAGCCATCAGCAATCATGCGTCCAGATAAGGTTTCACCATGGGAATTGGAGCCACTGGTGCCAAGCAACTTCATGACTTCCCAACCAGCTCAAAGGAATAAACGTCCACGTCCACCAGTGGTTACTCCAACTGGTCCTGATCTAAATACACTTGGTACAGACCCTTGTTCTTCTCTACTAGTTCACAAATTTTTGCCTTAACATAATGTACGTTTATTAATTAATTGATTTTATTACAATTAGGCATGTGGAAAACATCTGCAGAGTCTTCATCTACAATGTATTCTGAACTGCACCATGTAGGAGACCATTTTCCGCCTCCAAAACTTTCTTCTGCAACGAAGGCTAATTCACTATGTTTTGGAGGGAATTCTTCCATGACTACATCGTCCAACCAATCAATGTTTTGGCCTGCAAGGGTTGAAAACATGTCTGATTCTTTTGGTTTAGCGATCAGCAAAGGATCTTGTGAAAAGAAACAGAGTACTGGAACAGAGTGCAGGCTGTTTGGGATTCAGCTCGTTGATCCCGGTACTACACGTGATATCTCAAATGGTCCTACTGTGACCAGTACGCGTGGGAATGAACCACCAATTCAATCCTTGGAGTTGGATTTAGAATGTCATTCTGAGCCATTAAATCTCGTTCGCTCTGACATTCCTCCGACAAGCTCTGAGCCTGAGAAGTCCTCTAATATATCCGCACAAGAATCATATGGCAAACAAATTCGGACCTGCACCAAGGTAGCAATCATAGATTCTTCTGCATCCATATGTTTCATTCTTGATCAATTGTTTTGAATTGCTTTTGATTAGAGAAGGCAAAGTAAAAGTATATATCTATAATTTGAATTATAAGTCAAAACAGAAAGTTTCAAGTGCAACATGTCGTAACCTCGTATTTTTCTAATTGAAAATTTTCTAACTATTAAAAACTGATAATTATAAGGCTAATATTGTATGATCAGCTGTTTTTAACCTATGTGGGGTTTGACTTGTCATGTCAGGTACATATGCAAGGTATAGCAGTTGGGCGTGCTGTAGATTTGACTCGATTCAACTGTTATGAGAATCTCTTCAGGAAACTGGAGGAGATGTTTGAAATTAGAGGAGAGCTTTGGGGATCTACAAGGAAATGGCAAGTTGTCTATACAGATGATGAAGATGACATGATGATGGTCGGGGATGATCCATGGAAGTAAGAACTTAACGCTATAAGTTAATTTACTTGTAACTCAGATGAGAGTTTGTTGGATCTATGAATACTCACAAATGTCATTTTGTTGCAGTGAGTTCTGCAGTATGGTGAGAAAGATCTTTATTTACACAACCGAGGAAGTGAAACGATTAATACCAAAGTGCAAGCTTCCAAACAGTGAAGACGCTAAACCCAAGCTAGATTCTGAAGCAGCAGTTGGTTCCGAGGAGCAGTCGTCCACAGGTGGTCCTAGTTGCTAATTAAAAAAAGCACATACGATGACAGGATCGAGTGTTACGCAGAAGTCGTAAATGCCACGTTGGCATCTAAGTGGTGCCGTAGAAGCATTCTCTTGCTTGCCTAGCTTAGTAGACAAAACACCAAGGTGTATAGTCTTTGCAGCCCTGGCAACACAGCGGGCTGCTGTGTGTGCCGCTTTTCGGCACCTTGTTTTGTTGTGTTTGGGTTTATAGAGCCCGCTTTGCTGTGGGAACTGACAATGATGCATAGAGTTGGGACACGAGTTGTCCTTTCTCGACCCTAAAAATGATTGGCAAAAATCTTTGTAGTGTCAAAGATTGCCAATACAATGTAATGTATGACAGGAAGTACCTGCAAATGTTATGTATATAGTGAGCTATTTATAGTTGCAAATTGCCATGTCCTACTCAACTCAATTTCTGAGGTAGAAACTCCGCCCCAACCATCCCGAGCAGTCCATGTTTGTCGAATTGTGCTGTTTCGGTCCAAGTCTAGATCATTGAACAGTCCTACTGAATGTGTAAATTAAGCTGTCGTGAAAATTAAGGAGAAAAATGCTTTAAAAATATTATGTTATTCGAGCGGACATTGTACGCCCCAGGAGACGCATGCGTAGTGTTACGCATGCGCCTCAGGAAAGGTTTTTTGAAACTGCAACACAACGCATTACGGTCCAGTCTTGGACAGTTGAATGGATACAAGTTGACCTTTCACTCCTTTCATTAATGAATCTGTATACTTCTGTTAAAAAGAAAATAGTCCAATACAGTCTGGAGCTTGAGCCGGCTGTTATGGTCAGGGCCATGGACCGTTATTTGAACGGCCCGGGCCATTACACAATTACTGCTTGATAAACTATAAGAAAACTTAAAATTGTAGCTTAAGCATTTAAGAACTTCTACAACAATAGCAACTCAATAGGCATCACCCTAGAATACAAACCGTGTTACCCTCTAAAAAGCTCATCACAGAACTCAGTTCTGACTATGAGCTGTTTGCTATGTTCTGATTGTTTAACTGTCATTGGATTGCACAGCTGAAGGAGATGGTAGAATACTAAGTAAATCCATCTTACAATCAACTCGAGAATTACATAGTAAAAAATATTGAATGATAGAGCTAAGAGCTGACTATTCTTGATGGCTACCATAGCGGCATTTGACCTCATCACCTTCAATAAGCTTCTCCACGGCATCTGAAGGAAGGCCTACCATTTCCAGTGTTTTCTCCCATACTATTTGGGATGTTTCAAGATTATGTGCTTCCTCTGAAGGATTTGTAGGACGGCAATCTTGAGAAATAAAGGCACATGTGGGCCAGTTGTCGGTCTTCAACATTTCACAGTATTCTGGAACCTGAGGATCGGTTGCTGCAAATAGTGAACTTCTTGAACCTGTTGGATTTTTATAGCCCCGTGATTAGTGAAGCATAATGGTCAATGTTTTTCAGGATTTTACTTATGCTAGTTGTCTGCGAAATTTTTCAAACATACCGAAATGTTTGCGCAACACGCATCTTTCAAAGAATGTTATTGAGAAATATTGTATTTGGGATCATCTAATTACACTCTTTGGGAATAGGCTGTGCTATATGCCAAATAAAAAAGTAACTTCACAAAAATCAAAAGCTATTTCTTTCGATGAAACTTGCCTGAGCATCATTTAAGTCGCATCTTCAAGAGTTTTAAAAATTTTTAAAGTATCATATTGACGGAGGATACCCATGCTCATATCTGCTAATTACTATAGTCTGCTTCTGAGAATAATGCAACAAAATTGCAATATTATAAAATAGTTTGAACACTTACCTTCCCGTGGACTGAATACGAAGTAAGGGATTAGATGATAACAAGTCTGAACAAATTTAGAAAGATCCCTCGCCTGCAATGATAAAAAAAATATTTTCAATGTTAATTTGATAATGCGTTATACCATACCGAAAAAACACGAAGAACATTGATATAACTTATTAAATGACAAAACCAACAAGAAGAACTGAGAAAATAGATAATTTACCACATTGGTTTGAACAATGCCAGGAGAAACACAGATTACACTGATACCAGATTCTGCTGGCAGGCGCTTTTGGAGATTACTGCTGAACATTATCTGATAAGATTTGTCATATTAAATTCCTTCTTCAGACTTGGTAGTTTTAGACAACAACGAAAAAGAATAATGTATTTTGTGTCATGCATGTTAATGTACAAAGTACATAATGATTCTCAATGTGGCATACAAAACAAAAGGCGAATCCTCAAGCCTCTTCTAAAACCCCAGATATAACTATATAAGTATAAGAAACATGTGTTTGTTCATACAGTATCTGTTGAGATACTGGGGATAGTTATACGGATGCGTTCAGGATTTCATAATAGAACTTTACACTGCAGATATACATTGCAGCAAGGATATAAATAGCAGAACCTGAGCCAGCTTGCTGCCTGCATATCCCACTAAACTTGTATATTTTCTTTTTCCTGAGACAACGTTCATATCTTCAGGGTCCACAAAGCCAACGGAATGCATCTGTTAGGAACAAAATCTTCACACTGTTAACTGAAAATTTAGTGCACGCATATTCTGCAAGAAACTGACGACAGGGGACTAAAAAAATTTAAAACAACCACTAAGAGCATCCAAAACCCACTACTCGCCTAAAAAGGTAAAAATGGCTTGAACTTACAACAGAGTTTAAGTTAACTATGCGGCTTGGTGAGCCTCGTATAAGGGAGGGCAGAAGCAAGACAGAGAGCAAAGCAGGAGCTAAATGATTCACTTGCATGTGCTGTTCATAGTCATCCTTAGAAAACTTCTGGGGCTCTGGAACAATCAGGGGATACAAGATTAGTTGAACATAAACCGAGCGTGATATGTTACTGAACAAAACAAACACAGTACAAAAAATGGGGAACAATAACCATTGGATTCCAAGGACAAAGAAAAAGATATTTTACATCCATAAAAATCCTAAAATTTAAATCAGCATCAATAATCATGGTAGATTGTCAGGTGACAGATTTACATCAACATCAACTAGGCTAATACCTAGCTTATCTTTGTTTGAAAAGTAAGACTACCATCCAATCAAACAGATTTGCATCCAAATTCACACCCAAAGAAAATGTCATCTCAAGTATAAGCAAACGTTTATTACGGACTTAAGTTTGGACTAGTAGAACCCACCTCCAATGGAAAAGATCCCTGCATTATTAATTAGAACATGCAAAGGCCCCATCCGTGAATTCCATGCTTCTGTGAATCGTACAACAGATTCCAAGGACAGCAGATCAAGCTCCATTACCTTGAAAATTTTAGGACCAAAACAGACATACATCAAATATCTTGGCAAATGACAAAGCAGCAGCTCAAAGGACTAAAATGTCATATAAATCAATCTTATACAAAAATACATGGACTAGCACCAATAGTGAACAAAAGGAATAGGGTAGAAACTAAGAAAAAGAACAAATCTAGCAACTAAACTGCATTGGAGCATAAGTTGTCGGTGCTATTCTCCATAATTTATTTTGCTCAATAAGTCACTTTGCTGATATGGAGCTAAAAACATCCACAGTATTTCCACTGGTTCCTTAACAAACTAAAACTTCTACTTCAGGGCAACCGGGCACAAATTTATTCAAATCTACACAAAATATCGCATGTTTGGTACCTCGATATTAAGTGGAAGGCCTTGACCAGACCATTCGGTCTGCCATTTCTGAATCAACTCATGAGCAGCTTTTGGATTCCTAACCGCCATTACTACATGTGCACCCGACTCTGCCAACTGTCTGTATTCAAATCAATTGGTAGAATTAGATGCTACAAAGCTCCACATTTGAAACCAAATAGATCTCGTTACTAATCGAAACTATAAGAAACCAGTTGAAGCTAAAAAATTGAAATCATTGTGCATACAGATCGAATTAAAGAAAACAACAAATCAGCAGGAAGTGATAGATAAATCGCAACCTGGCGGTTTCGAGACCGATGCCGCTAGTGCAGCCGGTGATAACGCAAGTGATGTCATTGACAGGAGGTAAAGGCATGGGATCGTGCAAATGACTGGCGGTGATTCGCTGAAAAAGCATTTCGCATATGATACTAATCCAGCCTCTGAACCACTCTATCCATCCCAATCCGGTCTTCTTCTTCGTCTTCTGCAAGTCTTCGCCCTCTTTCGAATCCATTCTCTCTGGAAGAATTCTTGAGACGTTGGAGATTTTTTTTGGGTCAACTGCGTGACAGCAAGGGTAAATGCCACCCGCTATGGAACACACTCCAGTTCATCTCCTGTTAACACACGTTACACACCTTCAAATTACTCAATTACCCCTTTACTGGTTATAAAGAACCGAACAATACTTGAAAAATTAGGTGTAGAGTTGTGTCTAGTGATAAGGTTGTACGGTTGGATGTGCGATTGATAAGTGTCTAAAATTATTTTTTTGAAAATATTTTCGGTATACTTTTAACTATAATGAACTATCATGTTATAAGTTCTGCAATATTCTCTTATAAACTTTGAACTATGATAATATAATTCATGAGCTATTACTTTTTAATATATTATATCAAATTATCTATAAATTAATCGTTTATACGTTATGAACTAGTCTATTATAATTCATGAACTATTACTTTTTAATATACTATATCATTTTTTTATAAATTAATCGTTTATATGTTATGAACTATTCTATTATAATCCATAAACTATTACTTTTTAACATATTATATCAAATTATATATAAATTAATCGTTTATATGTTATGAACTATTATATTATAATTCATGAACTATCCTTTTATGAGTTATGCACAATCCCTTTGTAAGTTTTGCACTAAACTATTCTATTATAATTCATGAACTATACTTTTATGAGTTATGCACTATCCATTTATAAGTTTTGCACAATCATTTTCATTCATTTCGGGGAAAAAAAAAAAGAGGACACGTGTCAACCGCACAGTCTTACCGAAAATTAAGGGTCTTACCTGAACAGTGGCAGTAGAAATTAACATATAAATCCACACTTTTAATCATAGCAACGTACAATTACATCATAACAAATAGCAATAAATAAAATAATCAGTTATTAATAAATTATTTATATAATAAAAGTTACGCAAAAAAAAAGTTGGGAACAAATTGAGGTCACCCCAAGTCATATTGTTAAATGAATAAATTTTCAAATATCTACTCCTCTTCATTGTATCGTCATAGATGACATTAGTATGTATAAATAAATCGTTGACAAAGCATCAATACAAATATTCTTTTTTACCTCTGATTCATCCGTAAGTAAATAGTATGACGGTCTCATCTCAACCCTTCGACATTCATCATCCGTAAGTAAATACCTCTAACTCATCCGTAAGTAAATAGTATGACATTAGTATATGTGTTTAGTACCAATATCGCGGTTACAATATGAAGGCCTTGTTCACCAAAATAATCCATTCGTCTAACTCCTAAACAGGGCAAGTCGTGAAACCACTAAACATATACACATTACACATATAACCGACATTAAAGATATAACGATATTGACAATAAGCCATTATCTTGGACTCTCTATATCACCTCTAGCCACTGGAATGACATTGAGTTGTCTGAGGAAAAATATATTGGGTGTCGCTTCAAATAATATATATATTTTTAAATATATATACTTATTATATATTGATAATTTATTATTTACAAATATTATTAGGAATCGGTTCAGGTGCGAAGGGGTTTTCCAAGTACGACGTCACGGAGCACTATATGTGTGACATGTGTCAAAAAATAATAATTAGACAATCATTTTTTCGTTCAATTTTTTTTGTATATTTCATTCAATTTTTTTTTTGATTTTGCTTAAATGATATTATACTAATGGTTTATATATATTTTGAACTAATAGCATGAAAAAATTTTCTTCCGGTTTTTGTCCTCCTTTTTCTAACGGACATTTTTCATTCAATTTTTTTGTTATGTTAATTTAGACAATATTTTACAAATAGTTCATACAATTTTACAAATTGTTTTCATAAGTCCCAAATAATATACGTACTAATAAAATTAAATATTTAAATTAATAATAAAATATTTTAAACTAACAATATTATAATAAAATTATGGAAAAATAACCCAAAATAATACCAACTATCAACATTGAACCGAAAATAATACGAACTTTGAAAATTACTAGAAGCGATACAAACTATCAATGTATTTACCAATACTAATACGCCATACTTTTCCGGCAAAAACTCTAGCTCCGGCGATGACGTGGCAGCCAGAATGTTACATGTCATCAAATAAATGGATTAAATGTGTGAGGTGGATTTTATTTTTCAAAAAATTAATTTAATAATATTTAAAATATTAAAAAATAAAAAATTTAATAATTTTAAATTTTTAAATAATATTTTTTGTAAAAACATTTGTACAAATTTTTTTAAAAAAATATTTTTTAAGCATACCTTCTAAAAACTCAAATTTTTAAATAATATGTTAGTTCAAATTGATTGCATACCTTCTAAAAACTCAAAAATTGCTCATAAGTCATAAATAATACATGATCCGTAATGCCTTATTACAAGAACACTCTTTACATGAACCATTTAATTGTTACATATGCTTAAAACAATATATGGTGCACGAACACTTTTGAAAGGCGGAATGTCCCATGTCCTAACTTGTTGGATACGGAGACACGGTCAAATATGGCTTGACACGGTTCAGATGTAGGACACGACAAGGACACGTATAGGACACAATACGGGTTGTGTCCGGTCAAGACATGGTCAACGGAAGTTTTCCCTATTTTTAAGGCTAAAAAAAGAAAAGAAATTTTTAAAAATT
Organism: Fagopyrum homotropicum; assembly: GCA_033239125.1. Lineage (NCBI taxonomy): Eukaryota > Viridiplantae > Streptophyta > Magnoliopsida > Caryophyllales > Polygonaceae > Fagopyrum > Fagopyrum homotropicum. The sequence continues at coordinate 5,015,549 of BSWB01000003.1, forward strand.
AAAGAAATTTTTTTACCGTAATATTTATTATTCTCTCCCATTTTTGCCGACTAAATCTAGCCCCATATGAGCACATGTGATATTGTGGTTGCCGGAAACAAGACACCAATCTTCTTATTCTCATTCTTCGATGAAGTCAGCTTCTTTTTCGCTTTTTCTTATTTATAATTTTGTACTATTGTTTTCATTCGTTGAATATGTTGTTCCATTGTTACTGGTTTGCAAACCGGATAATCCATTCTTCAATTTTGAGACTAAATATGCTTATTTAAAACAATGTTCCAAAACGGTGATGGCTGAACGGGTTTTACAAAATAATACCCTAATTTATTAAATTTTTTTATAATATCCTAAACAAAGCTAAATCTACGTATAAGTCACCCTAATTAATTACCAAACAATGTCCTAAGTTTATTATAATTTTTCATAAGATGATAAATTTGATGTCTTTTATAAAAAATGTATTGTCCATCTACAAGGCCGTCTAGATGTTAGACGATGCTCTTCGGTCCCGTCTCCGTCTTACCTATTGTAAAACTAAATAGGTTTATTTCTATGTTTTGTAAGGCTGATTATTTTTTGTTCTAAATTTTATTTCGGTTATTTTATTGCCATATTAATGTTTTTTTTTATCTAAATTAAACTTATATATATATATATATATATATATATATCATTATGATATATATGAATTCTATCTTTCAGTAGCTTTAAAATTATATATTATTTGTTTTTCTCGCAGTGTTCCGTTTACTATACTTTTGAGTATTGCCGCATCCGTATTTTGTCCGTACACCCTACAAAATAAATATAAAATTAGAAAAGGTACAACAGTCTCTAAAAATATAAATAATTTTTAATAAATGACTTTTTTAGATCCTATAAAAATATTATTTACACATTCTCTTGTATACATAAATAAAATAAATGATACTAATAGTTAGGAAGTTCCCCCCAAAACCACTTCCAATTTCTCCCCCTCCATTATTCTTAAAAGTTAAAAAAGAGAGAAAACGCTCTCTACTGTTCATCAACAAAGAGGCAACCCCTCTTCTCAACTAGAGGCAACCCCTCTTCTCAACTCCATCTTCGTTGGTTACATGTCAGAGCCGAAGTCTCTATCAACTCCGGTGAAAGCCACCTACTCTTTTCAACAAAATATGGTCTTTTCCCAGCTATATCCAGATTCAGGTTCTTCTTCTCTGTGATGAAGTGACTCCTCTGGGCCTCTCGGTGTAAGCCACCTACTCTTTTCAACAAAATATGGTCTTTTTTTTAATGAATGTATGAAATTTTTAAGAGACATTTTGCTAAAACGTAGCTGATAAACGGATTCAACAATCAACATATACCAAAGGCTACCTTGTGACCACAAAATACACCAAAGACCACCTTGGTAAATTGCAAGCCTCTGAACTGGTTCTAAGTTTACTGATACCTGATTCCGAGCCATTTTGCCTTTTTCTGAAGCTGTGTTTGATGGGTTTCGAGTAGGTTTTGGCTTGAAACGAAGATTAAGTAAACGTTCTTCAGAACTGACACCAATTCGGTGGGGAAAGGAGTTAATTTGACTGTGTAATTCAAAGCCGGCCGTCCGACGAGGAAACCCCTCTTCTTCTCACGTTTTCTTAATCGACTCTATTGATCTGCTCGTTCAGCTTCACACCTGTCTTCAATTTGGCCATTCTCTTGGCCTCTTGACGAAATCCTTGTTCTCTTCTATGGCTTTTGGCGCCTTCCTCTCGAAGGTTCAACCATAGTGACGACTGTGGAGGTTCTCGACGTTCTCCTGGTGACGGCCTCCTTGCCCTTGGTGGCTTGGTTTTTCTTTGCTTCATCCAGCGGCGAGTTTTCTAGGGTTAGCCTTCAACCTGCGCCCTCCTTATTCATTGTTTATGAATTGGGCCTAATGGCCCAATTTGCAAATCAATGTCACGTTAAAGTTGTTTTTGAAAAAAAGGCTATATCAGTTTCACTATATTGTGATACCCACTCCAATATCACAACCTAACGACACCGATTTCGGCTTAACGGCCCCCAAAACACCAAGATGGAAAAAAAAATAATAATAAATAAAAGAAGGTCGATCTGATCCCGGCCTAACGGTTTCATATACGTAAAAAATATTAAGTTATGATAAAAATTAAAGTCAATTATGTTTCGACCAAATTCTTTGTTGCTCGAGGCAATTTTTTTTTTTTTTTTTTTTTTTTTTTGATATAAAAAAAAATATATATATATATAAATCGACCATATACATATCAATCAATCCCAACAACATATATGAACCCTTTATAACCAATCTTCTCCCTACAAATCAGCTTTCTCTTACCCATCAAGATCTACACCTTTCTTCATCAAGATAACCGTGTTCTGCATTCTCGTCTTCTGAGGTTTGATGCAGTCATTTGCTGGCGGTTTCGTGCGTTTGTCGAGAAGGGGGCGTGTATTTGTGATCGACTCCTGACGGCTCTGTTGCAGTCCAAATCTGAGGTGTCCACAGTTGTTCCCCAGGCCTCCCCTGTGTACTTCCTTCGAAGATAAACGTTTATGCTCGTTGCCTTCTGCTGACCGGATCATCCTGCTTTCCCTTGAAGACTTTTTGCTTTCGGTTTTATTTTGATGTTTTTTTGTGTATTTCTTTTCTCCTTTATCCGTGTCCTTCATGACGGTTTGTCCGTCTGCCGATCTTTTCGGCCTTTCGAACCAATAGACGGCGCATTTCGAACCGCTTTCCATTATCAAAAAAAAAAAAATAAAAAAAAAAAAAAATTTCTCCCCCTCCATTTCTCTCTTCTCAGTGGTCGTCATCTCCATCGCCGCTTCATCTTCTTCGTCGCCCTCAGCTACTTCACTTAGGTCTTTTCCAGTCCCTCGAATTCCACTTCCATTTGATTGGTCGTCTCCATCGCCGTTTTTATCTCCACCACCACCCGTGAGTAGTTTCTCTATCTATCTCCGTTCAAGCGAAAACTTGCGGAAAATTTGCTATCCGTGTTCATGATTTTAAGCTATCGGCTCTAGAATAACAGGTTGCATTTTTTCGTTTTTTTATACCGATTTCCGATTACTAGAGTAGAGTATTTCCTAAGCGAATTTCTGAATGTAGATCAAGGTCTGAAATTTTGATGTAAAGCTACAAGATATTGAATCATATTTCTCGATAAAAAGGTTTCGTCGTACATGAATCGAGATGTTGTCTATACTCTACTAATTAAGATAAAATTTTCGTTATCTGGAGCTAAGCTTCATCATCTAACTCCCCCTTTTGATTACAGGAAAGCCAAAACCCTACTTGCTGTAGCATTTGCTAAAAGAGGAGAATGATTTTGAGAACACCGGTTCCTAGGAAACGGAGGGCTGAATCTCCTCCTCCACCTGGCTCTTCCTCTACTGGCCGCCTTGTAATCTATGAAGATCCTGCTACTCCTGTCCTGGGTTCATCTGATAATCCCTCTGAACAAATGCTTTGCACTTACCAGTGTCGCCAAATGGTATAGTTTCCTCAATTGATTATTTGATTTTTGCTTCTTTTTCTTCTTCAATATTTGAGAGCTTGCAATCTTTGATTTATTTGCTTCTACTACATGATTTTTGCAGCTGTGATACACAGTTGAGATGATTATTTTGGATTTTCCCTGGATATCTTCTGTATTGATTGAGTGTTGCTATGATCTTATTTTATCGGTTTACTTGGTTGGTTTGCTCACCAAAGTGTTTGATGAAATGCATTGTTCGGGGCATATTTGTATAAGAACCATTCTTGCTATGCAAATTCATATGACCACGATCCTTGCCCAGTGAAAATCCCTTGCCGATTCATGTAATTTTACAATTGTGTGTGTAGTGGTGTTTATAAAATTAGTTAAGCCAATTCAGTATATTCTCTTGACATTTTTCTAAAGTCGATTTAATTGTGCTTTTTTTTTTTTCAATCCATGAAGGTCAAGTCTGAGTTTTTGGATACTTTAAGTAGTACTGAGAATCTAGTGAGTGACTATCAATCTAAATTAGAGACTATGAATGCCAACCTCCTTAAAGCAGGTGAGTGTAAGCAAACATCTTTTGCTGTTTTCTTTCAAAGGCGAATAAAGTCAAATTATAAACCAGTTATCTTGCAGATGTCATTCCCAACGAATCATTTTTTATTTCACAGAAGCCGAAGGGATGAAATATCGTGATCAGCTTCTCTATGTAGAACAAGAGCTTGCTGCTACAAGAAGGCGTGAGCAGGTATTGCAAGAACAACTATTGAAGGAGATTAATGATTCTAAGGAGCGACTGATGAAACAAATGCACATAGGCAGTAAGGCTGAGGTAATTCTTTACATTGTGTTCTCATTTTTGAGAAATTCTATTTGGTTATTATTTTGAAATATCGATATATGTTGAAGAAACGTAAGTTGTAAAAGTGTCAACTGTCGAGTAATAGTTTAAGCCACAAAAGACAGCTACCGGAGCATGCTATTGGATTTAGAATAAAAGAGGAACAGATGTGCAGTCAAGTATTAGTTCCTTCATAATGATCTTTATAGCACATATTCTCTCTCACCCAAATATTTTTCAGTGATAAGTTTTTTTTTTGCTTTTGATAACAGCTTCCTTAATTACCATGTTTCTGTTTGAAGGACATAAATCTCTTGATTTGGCTACATTGGTTTGTTTTACATAGAAGATGACTGAGAACCTGGAAGAAGCAAATAAGGTGTTCATTATAGAGGAACTATGATCCACTTGTGCAATGAGAAGTCTAGCACTTCCTGTTCCTTTATATCTATACTTATCATTGCGATGACCATATATTTTATTTATTTTACCATTGATCATACATAATAGCGTTGTTACTTTTTATGTTATATATCTTCATGGAACTCTAGGGGGAGCTTAAAAAAGAAATCAACCTGCGCCAGGCAGCAGAATTATCAGCTGCTTCTGCTGAAGAGAAAGCAAGCCTTCTGGAACAGAAGCTAAGTCATCTTTCTGATAGCATAGAAAGAGAAAAGACACGTCTCAAGGATGAGCTTCTGCAGCTTCAAGGAGAATCCAAGCTCTCAATTTCAAGAATCAGGATTGATGTAAGTGACAAACAAGTCAGATGCTTCACATACTTCAATAATTTTTTACACGTGAAAACCAATTGTTCTTTTTTCTTAGCTTGAGACGATGGAATGTAGAGCTCATAATGCTGAGAAAGAATCAACAATGTATCGGGAGCAGCTGGAAGAGGTGAAGAAGCAGTTGAGAGAGGTACTTGGTCTATATCTTTGTAATTTCATCAATTCCCAGCCCTCAGAAAAAGAGAAATCGAAATTAGAAAGGAATGGTTGTTTACTGGTGAATCTTTTAGTGTCTTGTTCATAACAATGAACACCTTGGAGCTTACTGGTATATTGCCTTTTCCTTTTTTCTCTTTCTTTAGATTAGGTATATGCTTGTTTTCTTCTTCAACATTTTTCTTTTGCAAGGTGTCTCTATGCCATCTCATGGTCGGGTTTGCGTAAGATAAGAAATCTTTAGGCTACTTCATCAATGAAGATTTATTTTCGGTTATACATCCATGAGTCAGTTCCCATTCCAAATTGTATTTGAGATTCATCACCTCTAAACTAACTTGCTTTGCCATTTTAATGTTTCTATGCAGTGCTTATGCCAGAAGAGTGAACTTGAAAATAAATTAACAATGTCTGCATCTCCATTGAAATATTCTTCTGAAAAAAGCGATGCTATGTTGGTGAAACAATTGCAAGAGGAACTGAGGAACTATGTAAGTTCAATTGGTTAAGATTTTTTTTCTCTTGCAAACATGTTGCTCAGGTTTTCTTTGATTAATGATTGTTGCTGCACCAACTTTCTGATTCAAGAAAATGTGATCAGAAGTAGAATAGAAGAGAAACGTCCGCATAAATCCAACAATGTCCTTGCTTGGTTCATGTTCCTACTGATATTCTTTCTTTGACGCTGCTTTTCTTGCTGCTCATATGTTTATCATGTTACTACTTTTTATATTTGTATTACGGTGAACCAGATTTAATTAGAATAGTTTGCAATCACTTATTCAGAGAGTAGATGTGTACAAATTACAACTCCATAAGGAAAGGCTCTCTTAATTTGCACACTAGGGTGCTTTCTATTTTCATGTTCATAAAATGCTAATAGATGCTGATTAAACTCTAATCTTAATACTGAAAAAATGGAGACTATCAGGCCCTTTAAATTGTTCTAAACTAGTGTGACATTGGATGCTTTTTTTTGTCACCTGTTCTAATATTCTAAATTGCTCTCTGACTTGACATCCGTTTTCGAAGGAATTGGAAGTGCATGAAGCAAGGAAGTTGAGAACATCGCATGAGAACATAGAACTACTAAAAGAGAAGTTGCTGCAAGAAAAGATGCACAGAGAAAAGGCAGAGACTGAGATACTGAAGTTACCAGAGATGCAGCTTGCCATGGCAAAGTTAGAAGATGAATTGCTTTTTTGGAAGAAGATTACAAAGGACATTCCCGGGGTTTTAAATCCTGAAGATGTTGTTTTTAAATTTTCAGCACTGCAGAAGTATGTCATTAACCCTAAAAGTACTTCCATCTTATTTTCTTTGAGAATATGGCAAGTTGGCAACTACACTATATGTCTGAAGCCATTAGGATAATGTTGGTTGTTGTGTTTACAACATTTGTTAGATTCTGCATGTGTTCCTCTGTTCATGTCTCAGTACTGGACTTGTTTTGAATGCAGAGAAGTAATAGACAGCACCCTGAAACTGGGGGAAGCAAATTCACGTGTCAAAGAAATGGAAGTGGCTCTAGACGAAGCAGAACGTGTGAAGCGAAATTTTGAAACAGAGGCTGCATTTAAGGTGGAGAATCTAGAGTCGCTGCAGTCAGAAGTTAAACATCTTGAAGCAAGGGTATGCATCAACATGTGCTTTTAGGTTATGTAATTTCTTCATATGATTTTGCTTTTGTTTGAACTGGGTTGAATATGAGCTTCTTTAATATTTTGGACATTATCTACTTTTAATCACCCCAGTAACTAATTGGCCTGAGTCAAGTTAGTATTCTGGGATGCTAGTTGAATATTATGTTTTTGTCTAAGTTGTCTCTGTCGTTGGAGTTTGAATAAATTAGATGGTGCTTCCTAGTTTTAATTGAACAATGGAGTTCTGTGCTTTGGTTCCCATCTTAATCTGATGGGACTATCCATTGACGTAACTTCTGTTTTGTGTTAAAGCAACCTTTTGCATTTACTTAACAATTATTTTCCGAGACTTCTGCTTTTTTTTTAGAATTGGTTTCACAGTTTTGTCCTTCAGTTACGGCCTTGTTATGTTCCACTTCAACATTGTTTACCACACTTGGCTGTATTGTCGATGCACCTTTTAACCACATTTTATGAAAATTTGATACTTGTAATCTTTGTTCTACGTGCCTTATCTTGCTTGTTAGCTGGAGACGGTATGATAGGGATTAGACTCGAAAATATGGCTGGCAACTTGGCATGAATGACCACACCAGTGAGCTGCCACATTGTTTGAATTTTATCTCTGATGCTCTTATGATAAGTATTTTCTGATTTTTTATTTGTGTTGATGTATTATGATGTGTATTGCAGCTGTCATCTGTTACTGGAGAAAGAGATGAGTTACGGAATGCTATTAACAAGCTGAAGCAAGAGAACTTCGGGAAAGGGGATGTAGCATCTACTGGGACTCTTCTTCAGGTTTCTTATTTCCATCTATTTTCAAACTGTCTTTCAAAGGCTTTTGGGTGATTATTGTTTTTTTTTTTTCCCAAACAGGAGCTGGAGTTATCTTTGTTAAAGAAGGACAGTTATATTAGGGAGCTCGAGAACAATCTTCGTGAACACAAAGATGCCTGTGGTCGTCAAAATGATGAACTAAGGATGCTTAATGAAAGGCTAAATAGTGAAGCAAAACGGATAAAGTCGTCAGAGAGAGAGAATGCCCAGCTTCGATCAGAGATTGCTCTACTTGAATCGAAGGTACATTTGTCTTCTATAATCAATTTGATATATGCATAACTAGTATCACATACTGATACCATAGTTTATATTTTGATGTTGCCACATTATATTTTCCCCTTTTAACATATGGAGGTTTGTTGGTGTGTTATGTGAGAGACAACCTATTATTCTCTGACTCTACTCAGGATATTTCTCATGGAATTTTATGTGTAAACTAAATCTTTGAACAATCATTGTAATATGTGTAAAGGGATCACAGATCCTGTGAAAACTTGTGTTAAGTCAAATTTAAGCAGGAGGCACATACATTTCCTGCAGTGACATATTTCTGTTGTGATAATCTGCCAATTCCTTTTTCCAGTTAGGCCACGGTGACTATTCTGTCGCAAGCACAAAGGTCCTACGAATGGTTAATACCCTTGGGGTTGAAAACGAGGCAAGACAAACTATTGAGGCTTTGCAAAGTGAGCTGCAGAAGGCTAATGAGAAATTAAAAATTGTTGAAGAATTGAAGAAACAATCAGGTAATAAATAGTCAGAACTCATAACTGCCTTGCCTTTTGAACATCATAACCTGTCTTGGTTCTTTTGTGGTACCTTTCAGTCCTTACAAACCTTAATATTGTCAGCTGTGGCCTAGTAGATATGAACCGTGTTGCATATAAAAATAAGTTACATTTTTTTTGGGATAAGATATCTTAGGGATGATTTATTATTTGCTTGTTATGTTAGAGACTTGGTTTACATTGGTCATTGGACTTGTGTGTAGGATTAGAATGCAATCAAGAGAGAAAGAAAACACAGGAATTGGTTACCCAGTTCGCCATGAATCCGTGACTACGTCTGGGGGTACTACCAAGCCTGGATTTTGCACTATATTTTGTGATAACGATAACAATAATCAAGGTAGGCATAAATAGGCTAAAATATCTAAAAGATAGAAACCCTAAAAATATACTGGGCCTAGTACATGGACCGAATATTCTGCAAATCAATGATCTCAGTGTCAGGATGATATGGTTCATAGGTGATGATTTATGTAGATAGTTGATTTTTTCTTGAGTCTCTTAATGGAAAGAAAATTAATGCCAGCTAGAGTTGTCTTGTTACTGAAACTGTGTTGCTATTTTGATATAAACTTTTCTCTCCAGTCAATCTATTTCTTGTACAAATAAAATACATCTCACTAACTCTTTTTCCTGATTAATAATTACACAGCTGATGCTGGAAAATCGGTAGACTCGTATATTTCTGGTAAAATAGTGCAGTTAAAAGAGCAAATTGCTACACTTGAAAAGCGTGAAGAGAGGTGATCTTATTCATTTCTAGTCTTTTGTGATTCTTCCATTATTTGGTTTATGATCTGTCTATTGCTGTAAATCCCTCTGACTTTAGTCACGGAACAGGTACAAGACTGTCTTTGCAGATAGAATTTCTGTGTTTAGAAGGGCTTGTTGTGAACTTTTTGGTTACAAGGTAGTTTTTCTCTTCACAAATGTTTCTACCCGCATGAAAATATGTGAATACATGACCATATGATTGACTCAATTTGCAGATTGTAATGGATGATCAACAGCGTCCTAATGGGATTCCTGTAACTCGCTTCATTCTCCAATCTATATACGCTCAGAGTGATGATGAGAAACTTGAGTTTGAATATGAATCTGGGAACACAAACCTTTTGGTAAGCAGAAATTTTAGAATCCTCGATAAAGATTATCTCTGTTGATCTTGTAGAAATAAGAAGCTAAGCCTCATTTCCTTTGATCCTGAAAGTCTGATTAGCTTGATGTGGTTGTTTATGCGACCTTATTGAAATTGATTAGCTTGTAAATCTGATGTTCTACTTTAATGATGCAGCCTAATGCTTATACTAAACAGCCAGACATATCTCAACAGGTAAACGGTTTGATTTATTACTACTGTTGTGGATTGGTTCTGTATTGCTTACACAATTACAGCCCTCCTTTCCCTTTGTAGCCTGTACAAAAATGATTTTCAGCTGTGTTATTGGGTTTTGAAAAGTCGTTCCTCACCACACTATATGAATAGATCCTAGGTTGCACAAGTGTTTACTAGAGTATACATCAGTGGCTCGACTTTATCTCACTTACCGGTCTATGCAAAAATGGCTACTTGGTTTGTATTCATAGTTTAGGAGCTAGCTTCTAAGTTTGGGATAGTAATCCTCCCATTGGAATTATATCTTGTGACATTTTCATCCCCTCATATGCCGAGTTATTGACTGAAATGCATAAATGAAATATAAACTTTTTTTTTTTTTTTTTTTATAAATTCTAGGCAGAGATATTCATTCGGAAGATGAACTCAATTCCAGCTTTTACAGCCAACCTGACTGTGGAGTCTTTCAACCGGCGAACACTCTCATAACCGATTTGCAGGTTCTATTAATCTTAACACTCTTTCCCTCTTAAGTTTCTATTTGAATGGTATAGGCTTTGGTTGGCCTATGCACTCTTATCTGTATTGATAATTGAACATGTACTTGGATAAGATTTTCAGCTTTTGCCTATTTTATTGATATCTTTCTCCCTGCCATCTCTTCTTCTCTTTGTCGGGTTGCTTTACCTGTTTCACTTAAAGAGAACTATGGATGTGTTTGGTCGGGACGAGGTTCGTGGGTAGTTGTAAGTGTGCTGGCACTAGCAGTGGTTTTGATGGCTCTTTATGGTGTTCTTTAAAAGCTGTGATAGGTCTTTGGGAGATTTTTTATTCATATATAATTAGCAAATTTGAGTAAAAAATATTTAAGGTTCATTTTTTAGGTGAAGGAGGTCCGGTATCCTTTGCGCATTATTATTAAAGAAAAAAAAGGGCGGACTGTTTCCGGACCGGTACAATGCAGACCGGAAACAGTCCAGGTCCAATTCGGGACCGGATGGACCGAAAAACCTGTGTGATATTCACAATACCTAAATCTAATAGGGTAATACCTATACCAAACATTCAGAATACTCATACCTATACCAAAAATAGGTCCGGACCGGACCGAAGACTGGACCTGTTGGTTTCGATCCGGTCCGGTCCAAAAACCAAACCGTACAATGCTCAGTCCTAGTAAGTAGTAATCACTTGGAGGGTCACACAATATATTTATCTCAAGAGGGAAATCAAAGGCGAGACTAGTAAGGACATCCATATAATAATTCACCACACGGTAGACATTACGAAACTTGATAAACCAATCTCTATTAATAATGTTTAGACATTTAGCAACTAGAATGAACAAAGGGTGACATCGGGATAGTTCTTTCCCAAGGAGAATGGTCACAAGTTGCGAGTCTTTTTTCAAGCTCATTGTACCCACACTCCCCACGATCTTTAGACCATAGTACACCCCAAAGCTCGGCTATGGGAACGGTACATATGCCTAACCTCTGCCGCAACTATCCCATCTTATTAATGATAATGATCCAACAGCAGTAGAATGTTCATCAGTTCTTTGTTTTACAGATTCTTACCCAAAAACTCGAAATTCCTGTTAAATCTTATCCAAAACCTTTACCAAACACAGCATATATCTTAAAACTAAGAGAGTATTAAATTACCTAATATATATTGCTTGTGGCTGTGTTTTCTCCTCGGTTGTTATACGTAATCATAATGCATATATATTTCTTGCCTCGTGCATTAAATAATATGTTTTTATTTATCAATGATGCTTATCATTCTTCATAGCTTTAGGAATGTTTGAAACAAAAGAAACCCGGTTTTTGCAATATGTTATTGTTTATAGTTGACTTTGACATTGGGCACATTCATCATTTTGACAAATCTTGTAAAATTAGGCAAATCATGACTTTGAAGAACTTATTACTGTTTTTATTTATTTATAATCTTGTGTTGCTAGATTTCCCTTTTTTCTTCCTTTTATTTAGTAAATGTTTTCATGATTGAGTAACAGTATCATCACTTGAATATTTTTTTACTTTTTTCACATCCACTTTGATAAGCTTCATATTCTAAATTTGTCCCATCCTAGTGATGCATTGCCATTGAATCCTTGATGGCTACTCTTAGATTATATTTTATTTGAAATTTGATTAAATTTTGTAATAAAATTGGGTGGAGTGGTTTTAAAGTTAATCAAAACTTATTCCCTAATCTCCTTGTCCCAATTAGACAAGATTGTTTTTGGGTTTTAAACACTATGTTTAGGGGGGGAGTTTTTGGTAGTTTTTAAGGGAGAAAAACAAATTTGCTCATTGGTGTGGTCTTTTCTTATCCACAATTTTTTAAAATTTCTCTTAATGCCCTTTAACTTTTAAAACATTCCTCTTCTTACCCATTTTTTATATTTACAAAGTGAAAAAAAGTCAAATTCTTTTACTTTTTATATAAAAATATTTTCTATATATTATAACTAGGATTAGTTGTGTTTTTTTTATAAAGTAAACAAAATAAAAGAAACATAATTTTTTCTTTGTTTAGTTTATAAAAAAAGTAAAAATTTATTTTTTTGTTTTTATTTTATTAAAAAGCAAATTAACCTTTTAATTTTTCTTCTTTTATAATTTTTAATGAAATATGTATAAACTTACATAAAAATTTGAAATGGGTATGAAAATGAAAGTTTTAAAAGTTTAAGGGCACCGAAAGAAATTTTGAAAACTCATGGATACCAAGTGAAAAAGGCAATACCTCAAGGGTACCAAGATATACGGGTAGGAGTGATATTATTTCTACACGTTAAAATGACTCTTGATATCGTGATCTATTTTCTATACGTTAGAATGACACAATCAAAAAAAATAAAATAGAATGAAAAGGAATTTAGTTATATATATATATATATATATATATATATATATATATATATATATATATATATATATATATATATATATATATATATATATATATATTCTTTATTGATGTTGAAATCATTTAACATGTTTCAAAGTAAATAGAGTTGAATTCGATGAATTATGAAACTTATAAGAAAAACAAAACGGAAAAAGAAATATATTTTACAATTAAGGCTGACTATATCCCACTCTATCTATAACTTATCATCGCAGTGAGTTCGTTATTCAATTTACCCTTTTATTAATGCCCTCTATGTACAAATTTATGTATTTATTCTATCTATTATAGTTTTTTACATCCCAACTTGTGTCTATAGTATAGTTTATTGGTTGATCGGCAAATTCCTTTTAATTAAAGCAAGGAAGTTTGGGGTGCTGTTCAAGTAAGACACATTATTCCGGTACGGACGTGCGGCTGAACGTACAGCCGACACGTGTCCTGAAATTTTTTATTTTTTATTTTTTGTTTTTTTATTTTTTTTCCAGAAACGAGTGAAAGTAATAGTTTAAAACTTATTAAGGAATAGTTCATAACTTATAAAAGGATAGTTCATGAATTATAATAGAATAGTTCATAGTGCAAAATTTATAAAGAAGTGAAAGTAATAGTTCAAAACTTATTATGGGATAGTTCATGAATTATAATAGAATAGTTCATGGATTATATTAAAAAGTAATAGTTCATAGATTATATGGAAATAGTTCAAAGTTTATAGGAGAATAGTGCATAAATTATAACATGGTAGTTCAAACAAATTTTCATTCGTTTCTGAAAAAAAAAATCATTCGTTTCTGGGGATTTTTTTTTTCGGGACACGTGTCGGCTGTACGTTCAGCCGCACGCCCGTATCGTAAATTAGCAGCCGCACCTGAACGTTTACCAGGAAGTTTGGGGGTAAAAAGAAAATAAAAGAAATAACTTGATTGTTTGATCGGTGAAAGAGGTTTTGGCCCTAAACCAAATATTTAATGCTTGTAATCAAATATAAATTCAATTCATAATGTTGATTAGGGGCGTCTAACCGGATCAATGATTAGGTAGCCCGGACATCGATCCAATAGTTATATAAAAGGCTATTTGAATTCAATCTGGGAGCATTCGGATATCCGGAACTTTTGATCAACTTGATATTTGATTTGATCCGAACAATTATCACTAGATTAGTCATGAATATCCCGATACGACTTTTTTCTCTCAAAATCTGGATCCATATCCGACCTCGGTGTTCCAAATGAAACTCTTAGATAGGATTCAGATAATCAATTAATGGATATTTTCGAATTTTTGTTTTTTCGGATCGGTTTTTCGGGTTAGTGAATCGGATTAGTCAAATTGAATATTTTTGCTCACCTCTTACGCTTAATTATAGCTTTTTTGAACAATCTTTTCACCAAGTTCATTTATGTGTTTATCAACTTAGTAAAGGAGTAGTATAACCTAAGAAATATGCTTGGAGTGTTCAATTCGGTTATAGTTTGAACTCAATTGATCATCTTCTTAGAGCCCTCTATCGAAAACAAAACATAATTCTTAGGATTAAGTACTAAAAACTCAAAAATTAGTGTGATTACTAAATCATATGAAACATTGCATATTATTAATCTATTATCTCAAATTAAAAGAGAAAGGTACCACCTTTATATAGTACACCATAACATACCCTAAAAAGCAAGTTAATAGACAAGAATAGTGCAATTACACCAACATATTCATGATTAAGATAAATGTTTGCCATATCCTTGACAGGGATAAACAAAAACTATTGGCATCTCCAACTTAAGAGACAATTTTTAATACAGACAGAAGATTTAGTGAAGGATGGAGGAATGAATTAGCAAGGTGCTTGCTTTATTTATCCTTTTATAAAGTCATTGCTATAGCACTCATCAATGAATTCCTAGGACATACTAGTAGATACATTTGTTATGTTTTTCAATGACATTGGAACTCCATAATTAGGATGGATTGTGTTTTGCTTATGGGTTTGGTCTTGATTCAGAACTACATCACTCAATGCAACTTGGAGTATTATTGACAACTTGTTGGAAATAGAATGTGATCCTATTTTATTTCTATTTTAAGCTTACATGATTATTAGACTTGTCCAATCTCGGGTTGTTCGCCCGTTTGGGTCAACTAGTTTGCCCGGTGTTTCTGGCTATGAATATGGTAAGTGTGTAATTTTACAAAGGCTTGGTTCGTTTTTCCTTCCCAAATCCCCGGACTTGTTGGCAAAATATATACTATAGTTTCTTGCTTGGGTCTTATTCATATATGTTTTTAGACATTCTCGTGATTATATTAATTCTGAATAACAGAAAAGTTGCATTGAACTCGTACTTAACAAGGCATGTGTCCAATGATATTTAGGAATGACAACGGAAAATATTATGAGTATTTAAAGTTGTAAGAAACAACTCAAGTTATCAGATGAGTTACGACAACTAGCCTATGAAGATAAGACTTTTTTCCCATCTATAACGTTGATGTAAGTCATTATCGATCTCGACCATAATAAGTGATTGCTAATCACAATAAAAAAAATTTCCACTGGTGTCTAGATTAGTGGTTTCAATTCACTCCCAATTAAGCTATTTTTTTTTCAACTTTTTTAGCGTTTTTTTCCCATAACTATCTCAAAATAAATATATTCTTCCAATTCTCACTAAGAAAAATGTTTTTTTTACCTAATCATACAAAAAAGAAATACAACTTTTATATTTTAGGGTAATATAATCATATAAACCTTTATAAACTTGTCTACTTATGAGCCTATAGACCCTAAATTAGGGTTTAGCTAATGGACTTAATAAAATTGATTTAGTTTTAACCCATATACCAAAAGGGTTGTTTCCACTTTGTCTTCCACTTTATGATCAAAGGCTCCTTCACAAAACTTTTTTTTTGCCTCTCAATTTGATGGAATATTCAATTTTGTAAAAGCTTATTCAGCTTTAAGAGGTCAGTAAAGGCACGTTTGGGTTGGGTCGAACCTCTTCCACGACCTGCCGACCAACCAACCATGTCATGCCACGTGTCTTTCAGCCAATGCACAAAATCTTATAGTATTAAGAAAAAGAAAAATTATGAAATATTTTAACATTGTAACTAGAACAAATTACCTAAAAATTACACATTAAATATTTTTTATTGTTATTTAAATTGTCATGACAATTATACTAATAATTATTGAAATAGACTAATAATATATGGTAAATATGATGGTTAAAAAGTTTATTAAATTCTAATAAAATGTCAACATATTAGGATATCAGAATAAAATAAAATGAAAACTTTTTTGGGATAAAATGATTGTACTTTTATGAACTAATTTCATAAATTTCTTTTATTTACACATTTTTTCATAAACACTTTTTCAAAAAGTCAATGCTATAAAAAATTAAATATTTTTTAAATGACCCATCTCCTAAATTTTTATTTTTATTGAATAGAATCTTATGCATTTTATTCATTATTTTATTTCACTTGGCATTATATCATAACATTTTTAAAACTGGGAGAAAGTCGAAGTTTTTGTTACTCTGTAAGCTTGTATACTTCGATTTATTTCTATTATGGACATTAAATTTTTTTTTTCCTACAATATTATAATGCTGGTTAAAATTTTGGTCGAACTCTCTCCACTTTCTAATATACTATGCTCGATAACTTATTTTGTATGCTTATATATAATTTTTACTTTTGATACATTTTATTGACTACTGAATTAATACTCTTTTTATCGCTTTATCGGATTGTTTTAATTTTCTGAACATATTTTATTAGTGATTATCCAAAAAAACTTAAATGTCTTAAATGATAACCACAAAGTAATAAAAAGTCCACTTATCTAATTATTCTAATATATATAAACAATAATATATCGGTCCAAAATAAAATGAAGTGAATGGGCAGTTCTTAAATTCTTCCTGCATAGTAATTCCTCATAATGCACATACAACTGTGTCACGTGGAACCAACAAATTCATAAATCAGAATTATGCAAAAAATTTAATGAAAATTCAAGACATATATATGCAACTTATTTAAATATATATTGGTTGACATTTAAACATTACCCATATGGAGAATAATAAATGCATAAATATAAAATAATATCCACTTACAAAAGTAAATATTTTATTGAAGTGGGCAAAATAAGAATGAGAGAGCTTCCTAAAGCAAAATCTACAAAGTGTGAGCCTACAAAAACTCTTTCACCATAGGCTTTGCCTCTTAATGCCGACATGCTTTTGACTCCAATGCCTCTTTGTTTACATACACTTGTTTTCAATTATTCTATTACCATTATGATGCCAAACTCTTCTTTTCTTACCTCTCTATAGCTTAGACCCGGTTCGATTTTTCGATCGAACCGGGTGTCGTACACATAGTAGCGTACATGCGTGTTAGACTCAAGTATAACACATAAGTTAAGTGAGTTCCTCCTAAAATCAATTGACAATAGGAGAAATAATCCATCTACCTTATATACTAAGTTCAAATTCTCTCAACTTTAGATGTGTAACGGAATGACGCCCCCACAAGTGTAACTAGGGTACAAACCTAGTTGACACTTGGACAAACGGGATTAACATCTCATTCTCTTTATATCTAGTCCACTTATTAGGATTGACGAGCCGAATAGCCACCTTAATATCATATTAAAGTTCATTGGGTTGTAGATTAGGAGTGCGTTGTGGTCATACCGAGTGCGCACATTCTTCTCGAGAATATGCACTCGGTATGTTAGGCCCAAAGGGTGTGAAAAGTTATCTCCAACAAGCCTATTCTTCTCGAGAATCGTGGTATGCATATGATCTTGAGACGTCATTGATGCTATCCTTATACTACCAAAATCTCGAGGATGAGTTCACAATGTAAACCGGAAAGCCACACAAATCAAAATGTATATCAGATGTCACTTTACCTAGAAATGAGACTCATAACATTGTGGGATCGAGACTCTCGCTTATCTACTATGACGACTACAACGACAGAAGATGTTGCGTCGGCATATGCGTATCCAACCCCCTCACCAAGCAATCAATAGAACTTTCGGAGTTGTCTAGACGGGATCAATCCTCGTTCATCTAAAAAATTGTGCTTATTGCAAAGTCGGTTTGCACAAATATTATTAATGGGCACGCAGTCACATGAACTTTAACAATCGTCTCCGTCCACCCACTTCTAAAAAATAGTAATTCAACAAATAGAATTTTTTTTATTTATTATGAATCACTAAATGATCACTATATTCACTTGGAGATAAATTATTGAGGAGATTCGAATCACAAATAAACATAAAACTTTGGAGACATGAAACACAAGATAATATCTAACGAAATAAATCATTGCTTCAAACTCCTAGACGAGGGAGGCGTCCTTCAAATTGATTAAATGTGTGTAATGTGAAATTCAAGGTATATCAACAACCGAAAAATCAATACATAGGAGATCAAAAGTATGTAGTATATTGTATCGTCTACATGAACCCAAGAGTAGTGACTAAAAAGTATTATCAATGAAACTCACCTGTATAAATTTTCTATAATTTATTTTTGTGTGTGGACAATATGATGAGGCTTTGATGGATGAGATCAAGAGAGCATTACATAGTATCTCTATATACATGTATATAATAGTTGGTTAGGTACAATGCTTTGCCACTTGTTTTGACTCACCCTCTAAAATAGTCAATGAGGTTCATATATATATATATATATATATATATATATATATATATATATATATATATATATATATATATATATATATATGTATATTCCATTGATTAATAAACTCATTAAGAAAGATTTAAAAATATCCAGTTTTGGAGTTTTGAACATGGATTGAAATACTATTTATCGCATCCTATTATTAACCGAACAAGTTGAAGTTCATGATGTTAATATGCAAAATTTTATGTCCGAAAATACCAACCTAAAATCTAAAACCCTACATATTTATGTCTACGATAATTTAAAAAAGAAGTCTTTTTTAACCATTTCCTCTATGTTTTATTAGCTAATTTGGTTACTACCATAACTCTCTTTTAAAGCAAAGTTACCCTACTTTTTGTTTAATATTTGTAATTTCAGGCCACGCGAAATTTGAGCTTATCCTTCTTAATTCGCTAGAATATTGTCAAATTCTCTTAAAAATCGATGCTTTCTTGTTGTTTTTCTCGTGTTTCTCTAAATTTTTCGTGAGTAATAAAATTAGAATAACTCACAAAGATTATACTAAAACAACCGGTGAGTATTCTTAAGTTTGTTATCGTCAAAACTTTCAAAAATTCCGGATATAGAATATTTTTATACAACCGTCAATGAACAAGTTTAGTCGCCATCTTCCGAGAAATGTGTAGTAGTTTTCTTCATAGTCAAACACCTGACATATTTGATATTTAGTCCAATCCCAATTTTTTTTAAAGCAATACAAGTAACTTGAATTACATAATTTCCCAATTAGTCACAATCTAATAAGCCTAACATTGGGTCATATACCCTTAAGATCTAGGAACCAACCTCAATATGATCCACAACTAAACCTAACCTAGCTACATTATCCCTAATGACCTACTAAACCTAAAAGATTAAGTTAAGTATAGTGGAAGATTGATATGGTCAAAAGTGTTCACTTTCCAACTACAACACTAGATACCATCAAATAAGCTTATGCTAAATCTAACCATGTACGTGTCTTATGAACGAACCATCTTTGAAGGGTTTTTTTTACTCATTTATCTATAATGTTTTTGAAATAAATTATTAAAAACATGTTCATAAAATTCGTGTAGAAAACTGCACCAAATATATGAAGTTTTTAAGCCAAGAACTAAGTAAGTCTTTTTGAGATTTTTTCTCTAGTAACTAGACTCATGGTATCAATATGTTCACTTTTCAACTACAACATTTCAATTTAATGAAAGCGATAAAAATTGAAGGGGTACACAAACCTAATGGAAATAGAAAAGGGCCTATTTGGCCAAATTCTTTCGAGTTTCTATCAACCCATAAGATAAGTGTTATATGACTACTATTAATATATGAACGAGCACGAACCGAGATCGAGTAGTTTGACTAATATAACAACATTGGATGATTGCTTAAGACTCACTCGTGTAGTCTTTTTTTAAGGTTGTTTATATTCAACTTGTTTCGAAAATGAACGAACTTGAGTCAACTCCACCCTAAACAATGGCTTATCGGTCAATACATTTTGCAAACAAACCCAAAATGTTTATTTTGGTTACTGTTTGAATTCATTATTTACCGTATTCTCGTTTATAATGTTTATCATAGTTATTTGGATTATCTGCTTGTTTCACGATGATTAATCCATTTATCAATATACTAGTCATAAGATATATATTTTTATTTACGACTCTCTTTCCCTAAAAACATAATAAAAAAATAAAACATTTTTAATAAAAACTCATTAAAAAAAGGTTTTGCAAATATAACTTTATTAGGCCATTAGTTTTTGATGATTAATAAAAAGGAAAAAAAAAATTGTAAACCCACCGGCCTGGTCCAATTGGCACTATTATTTTCAACCGTAGTCAATATGAAGCATACGAAAAGCATTGATTTATGTCCGATGGAAATTAACCGGTCCCATAGGAATAAAAAGCTTTTGGTACCAATAATATCCGAATCCAAACCGGATAATAGCTGTAAATGAAGAATCCGATCCCGGTCCCGCTTCAGTCTCACCCGTTAACAGTAGAAATTACGTAGCAACTTTTATATATATACTAAAATAGCATACAAATGGCTGACGTGACACGTTTAAAATTCTGTATATAATCCAAATAACTATATATTACTAAACTACTATTCCTTTAAAATTATTTATTTTTAAGCGTATTTGTTTTTACTAATAATATCATCCAAAATCATCAGATTTGACAATTTATCATTTACAATTTTTACTTTAAAAATTATCTATTTTTAAGGGCTCCTATAAAAATTTTTATTTTTAAGGCGATATTTTGTCAAATTATTTCAGGTGTATTGTTTGTTTATTTCATTAGCAATAATAATTATATTGGTATGTATCTTATGATAAGGTGACTACTTTTTAAAATCATTTTTTTCTTTTCTAAAATATTTATGTAACTTGATTAATAATGCAAACTGCAGTGACTCCTATGTGCAACGGTCATGCGTCCCAAACGCAATGCTTAAGTCCGGTGTGATGAAATTCTTGAAAATTAGCGCCATCATGGACGCTCATTACACATCGGAAGACAGTGACAGCGTGTGACACACTCACAATGCGCTCGGGGGAGCACTCAAAATCCGTCTGAGCGTCAACATTCAGAATTATGAATGTCCTTCAACATTGCATTTTGACGTAAAGTGACAATACAGGACATATTCGTGAAGTGGGTAATCGGGTCGGATAATAGATAAATAATATTCACCCAACATATTATACTTTTACCTGTTTTTTTCGAGTTGGGTGACTCGATTACTCATCGAATAAGAGTAAAGTTAATAGTAGGTTGTACGTGAACACTTATTCGTACGAGGGTCACTCAATTAATAATGTGTGTATTTGACTATATGTGGTAAAAGTTGAGTGCAAAAATTGGAAATTGGTGGAGACTTCTTTTGAACTTTATGTCAAAGGCCGGTGGTAATTCATTAGCCATCTTAACCAATAAAAGATAAAGCTTTCATACTTTGGGCTAGATTAAGTGTATCATATCCGCTCGTAGTTAATTTTTTTTTTACCTCTATTAATATAAAAAAATAAATAATAATATTAATCATATAAATACAATATTTAATTCTCTAAACAATTTCATTGGAAAATCCTTGATTCGCGGTCATCAAATGATGACTAGAGAGGGCTAGAAACGGGTTTATTACGGTTTATGGTGGTTCGCATTGACGCTTACTTTTAATAGAGTAGTAGTGATAGAAAAAACCTAATAACCATTTTATCCAATATTTTTTTGATACAATTTGGTTTATTAGGCTTTTCTAATTTTGTGTTTAGTAAATGTATCCCTTGAGAGAAGAGTGTGTAGAGTTTGAAAATAAATACAAAAGGTTGGGGTATATTTACTTAATTAAAACATTAAAAAGCCTAGTTACTACTCTATTTTCTCAAAAAAGCCTAGTTACTAAAATTACCCTTTTTTTTTATTAAGTTTTAATTTATTAACTTTATGGTATATTAATTTGGGTATACATTTCGTGCACTACCGATGAACCTACCCAAAAAAAAAAAAAAAATTGACAATACGACGAATAATATGTAAAACTTGTATCAAAACTTATATGATCCGCTCAACGACCATACATTTGGACCAAACTATTTGGCATTGTGTAATACTTGGATGACAAGTATCATCTTTGTATTTCATTACCGTATCGTTCTTCATGTATTCGAATTAGTTGTTTTTTTCATCATCAACTTCTCTAAACACATCTCTCTAAACAGATGTAACCAATATTATAAACTAGGGTAACTATCTATCGTTTTTTTAAATACTTGTTGTTTTCCCCTTGTTTCGAACCACAAAAATGATGCGTCGAAGGATAAATTCCGGATCTACATTGAGCTTAAGTTTCAACTACTCGTTTTGTTGATGTCCAAGTGAATCCAATGATAGAATATGGTTCGCGAAAGCTTTGAGATGGATGAGAAAGCGATTGGTTGATCCGATCAAGGTTGATCGATTTGTAGCTCAGTGTGCGACCTGTTAGCAGGTGCGAGTAAGATGTATAAGGATCTCAGACGCTCTTTCTGGTGGGGAGGTTTGAAGCCAGATGTCGTGAGATTTGTAGCTCAGTGTGCGACCTGTCAACAGGTCAAGATCGAGCATCATAGACCACGAGGCGAGTTACACCCACTTCCCGTTCCTCAGTGGAAGTGGGAGGATATCTCTATGGATTTTGTTACCGTTTGAGGCCGAGTCAAGATCGAGCATCATAGTAGATCAATTGACGAAGACCGCATATTTCATTCCGATTAAGGAAACGTGGCCGGTGAGTCGATTAACAAAGGAGTTCACCAGGCAGATAGTGAGACTTCATGGAGTACCTAGGACTATAGTCTCTAATAGAGACAAGCGGTTTACATCGAGGTTCTGGCAGTAGATTCATGCCGCCCTAGGTACGAGTCTACAACTCACGACTGTTTATCATCCTCAGACCGATGGTCAGTCTGAGCGGACCATTCAGACTCTGGAGGACATGTTGAAAGCCTGCATGCTAGACTGGGGACAAGTGTGGACAGATCACCTTCTCTTAGTGGAGTTTTCGTACAATAACAGTTGGCATGCATCGATCAAGATGGCTCCTTATGAGGCTTTATACGGACTTAGATTTCATACCCTGCTATGTTGGGACGAGTCTAGTAGTGCTAGTGGAGTAGCACCGGAGCAGATTCAGGATGACATGGCTCGTGTAGCAGTGATCCACAAGCGGATGTTAGCAGCGCAGATTCTACAGAAGTCTTATGCAGATAAGAGGCGTAGACCTCTGGAGTTTAGAGTTGGAGCTCAGGTTTGGTTGAGAGTATCTCCGACACGAGGCGTCAGACGTTTCGGTGTCAAAGGGAAACTGAGCCCCACATATGTTGAACCGTTCAAGATTTTGGAGCGAGTGGGAGAGGCAGCATACAGACTTGCCTTGCCATCGAGACTCGAGGGTTTTCACCCAGTCTTCCATGTGTCTCAGCTACGGGAGTACATACTGGACCCGAGGCACATTGTCAGTCATGAGGATCTAGTGATCGAGCCAGACCACACATTTGTTGAGCACCCGATGGCTGTCTTGGAGCGTAGTACGAGATGCTTACGTTCGAAGGACATACCGATGATGAAGATTCAGTGGTCTATGCGAGGAACTGATGAGGCGATGTGGGCGACAGATGATAGTATCTAGAGGAACTATCCGGATTTTTACGCTGGGCTGGATGCACCTTTAGCGTAGTCGTTTGTTTTAGTTTTTCCTTTGTTGTGTTGCGTATGCTTTTGTGACGTTTTGAGTTACGTGCCCCGAGTGAGAATATATGAGTTCTGTTTTGGTTCTGTGTGTTGTTGTGATCGTTGGGCTTTTTGAAAGTTTCGGGACGAAACTTCTTTTTAGGGGGATCTGATGTAAGACCCTAGTCTTTTGCCTTCACCGCGGCAGGCCGCACCCGCGGCTGTGTAACTTGTGTTGATCTGCCCATGCGGCTGACGACAGATCGTGCCCGATCTTTCTTCCATTCTTTTATCTTCTTTCCATAGATAAATATCCGATATTCTATCTTATGGGCCGGTTTCCTTATCTTATTTCTAAACCCTAAACGCCCTTCTTTCTATCCTTTCAACCATTCTCTATATATTCTTGTCTTTTTCTCCTTTTCCCGTTTCTTGCTATCGTTGTTTCAAATCCTTGAGAGCTGCAACCGTTCCCTTGCTTCCTACGACCTTGCTGAACGTGTAAGTTCATCTCTTCTGGTTTCTGTTATAGTTGTTGCATGTCTTCTCATTTTGTTTCATTTTCTTCTTCTTTCTTCCCTTTTCTTCTTCTCCAAAAATCAAGTTTGATCCTTGATTCTTGTGGAGCGTTCCGTTGTTGATCCCTTGATGTTCACAGGCTCCCTTGGTTGAGTTGTGACGTGGTTGTGCACTGAGAAGAGCAAGCTTTGGCCTTTACTGCGTTCCTTGCAATTGAAGGAGTCGACATCGCTTCTCCACTGTAAACCGCCCCCGCGCCTCTATCGTGCCGCCCCGCGGCCATCCGCCCCTGCGCCTTGTCCAACCGCCCATGTGGTTTTCTCTACAGTAACTCCCGTTCTTGTGAGTTACTTCCTTCCTTACTTTCCTCGTTCTTTTCCTTACATCTTTTGAATGTTGATGACCTCCAATGTATGTTGTACGACTTGGGTTGAGCCCTTAGCATGTGTGGATCTCTTAAAGATCTTTAAGACTAGAAGTTATAGACTTCTAGCAACCGTTTCGTTCCTGATTCGTGATGCTTGTGTGAACAGGCTTTCCTTGCTCCTTTCCTGAGGGAAACTGAGCCATTCTTGAGTTGTTTCTGAGCTTTTGGTTTACCTTCGAGTGAGGTAAGTCCCTTGGACTTACTTAGCTTCATTCCGCGTATTAGTTTGATTGTATTGGCTTGCTTGTGTTGTTTATCATGTTATAACAAATAACCGGACTAGGATTTACCCTTATAACCTTAACTGGCCCAAGTGTAT
The DNA here is from genome assembly GCA_033239125.1 of Fagopyrum homotropicum. NCBI lineage: Eukaryota > Viridiplantae > Streptophyta > Magnoliopsida > Caryophyllales > Polygonaceae > Fagopyrum > Fagopyrum homotropicum. The sequence goes on from BSWB01000003.1 coordinate 5,040,576, forward strand.
AATAACCGGGTGGTAACCACTTGTCTAGTTCTTCAGGAGACTAGAATGTGCTCTTGCCACCCAAACCCGTAGGTAACGGATAGTACTGATCTATTCCTATTGGTAGACGGAAGCGGAGGCGAGTTTCGAAAGGATTCTCGTGTGACAAAAGAAGTTGAATTAGTAATGGATAACCTTAATGAAAGATAATAACTGGTTGTGTGCAAGCATGTTATATGTTTATCCTAGCTTATGTGTGTTTGTGTCTTTACGCTCTTGCTTATACCTAGAATGTTAGCTAACGGTTGTCTTTGCTTTCCCTTTTGCTTATACCTAGAATGTTAGCTAATGGATGTTCCGCATGTTCAGGATGCTACTGAGTGATCCGGATGGTGTGGTCAGCCGGGGTTCCCGTACATTATAGGACGGGATCGGGTTTATGTTTATGTCTTTGCTTTCCCTTTTGTTTTTTAACTTGGTTGCGAGTCTTTTCCGCTTTGCTTTGTTTAAACCTTTGGTTTTATATTGAGTTTTGGTTTTCAATCGTATGTGCCTTGTTGTAAGATCCGTTTGATGTTGCTACTCTGAGGGTCGGGACCCATTGTGCGGTCCTAACTCGTAACGCTTCAAGTTCACAGAACTTGAGGTGTTACAACAAATGAGGTCAACCACCTTTTATATATAGAGGATGTGGTCGAAACGAAAGTTCGGAATTAAGTCCGAAATGAAAGGTCGGAATTATAGATCCAAAATGAAAGTTCTACAAAGGTGGACCAATGGAAAAACTTAGAAGATAATATTTCTTGAAAAAATATTCTTCTATTATTACATAGGCAAATGATGAAAAATATTATCAAAATAGACAAATTTCAAGTCAAAACAAGACATTTCTTTTACCGGACCATCTTAAACAAAAACACAAATGACATCGAAATCCAGGAATGTATAAAAAAAATTATCAAAGCCTAATTTACCAACGTTTATTATATACTAGTTTATATCTCGCACCTTGTGCGGGTATATTTATAAAAAAATACATTAACACTTATAAAATAACATGTGTGTTTTGAAATATAAGGATATGAATGATTAAATTACATTTACTATCACATATATTTTTTCAAGTATTTTTTCTTTAAACAATTTTAGTTTTGTAAATGAGTATATGGAATGAATGTCTTAGCCTAGTCGCAATTGATAAGGAATTTTGTTTAATAATATGAATTTTAAAATTTTTGATTTAAAAAAATATCCGAATTTTATTGTTTCCTTTATTTTATGACCTTTTTTTAAAAAAAAATTCTGAATGCTTTAAAATCTAGTTTGGTTTAAATTCAATTTTTAAAAAATTAATTCAAAAGTTGAATAACTGTTGATTCTAAAATTTAAAAAGTAAATATAAATTGATGAGGGATTTTTTTTAATAATATGAATTTTAAAATTTTTGATTTTAAAAAATATAATTACATCGTTAAATCATAAATCAACCAGTTGAGATTTAAATCTATTTTGTTTTCAAATCAAGTTTATAAAATTTAAGGTACAAACGGATTAGCTAATTGTTGTACAAATTAAAAAAATTGGAAATATAAAATAGTGAGGAATCTTGTTTATAAATTTGAAATTTAGAAATTCTTATTTTAAAAAATATAACAGTAGATATTACAAAATATTTAAGAATTTACCAAAAAAATCCTAAAATTTAGATAAAAATAAAGATTATGAGAAAATTAAATTATTTTAAAATTATATAAAAATAAAATACTAACAATTATTGTACGAATATCTAAAATACAGATTAATCAGTTTTGAAAGTTTTTAGTTAAACAATAATTATGATAAGCTGATAATCAAACTATTTATATATAAACAAAGTAAATCACGCACATACATTTATGAGAACGAATCAATGAGAATGATAATAGGTTAAACAAAGTAAATCAAGCACATACCTCTATGAGAACGAATCAATGAGGATGATAATAGGTTAAACAAAGTAAATCAAGCGCATACCTCTATGAGAACGAATCAATGAGGACGATAATAGGTTAAACAAAGTAAATCAAGCACATACCTCTATGAGAACGAATCAATGAGGATGATAATAGGTTAAGAGAAGAATAGTAAAGCAGCCGATAATAGGTTAAGAGAATAATAGCAAAGCAACCGATAATAGGTTAAGAGAAGAATAAGATTGCATCGGATACAATTTTAAGTTATGGAGTAGAGTATTAATTTATAGAATAGAAATCGTAGGAAGTGTGTTGTGGAATTTTTAAAGATCTGATAAGAATGTAAAAAATTGTAGATTTGGGTAGATTTTTTATATTGATTAATAATTATTCAAAATAATAAAAAGGAGATTTGGATATAATCTATAAAATCTTGGAGAATCTCCCACAAAAAATGTTACGTACGTAAAATTTGGAACAGTAGTATGTTAGTTTAGGAAAAAAAAATTTTATGACTTAAAAAATAAAAATTTATTGGCCAAAAAATTGTGGGAGCTCCATTTCATTGCTGCTTTCACAACGTGTCACGGCATCAAATCATGCACTCTTTTTAGTATGCATGATAGATATATACACACTTGATGTTACCGACACCTACTTACCTACCCATATGCAAAACTTTGGTTGAACGACGCATTCACATGAAAGATAATCAAATCATATACAATAAGTCGAAAGATGTTTGATACTCGCATGCTTAGGTTAGTCAAATTTATATATATGTGAAGCTTTGCAAATCTCATTTTGACTCTTTTCAAAGTTACATGTCAAACTTTGCCATTCTTGGTGTGACTCATTCGAAAGTTTATCCATTTACATTTGCCTTGTCGTCTTATTTTGTCTTACATTAAATAAAAGTCCATTTATGTTAATGATTATGAGCCAATTAAGTCTTTTAATAAGGTTGACTTTTTACGGTTTTGATAACGATTTTTCCCCGATATGCCTTAGAATCCCGGTTTTTACATACATTCGGACTCGTGTTGAGCCGAGCACGGCTACCGAATCTGAGTAGCAGCCGTACCCACCTGGACGGACCGGACCGAACATGTGGGTACTCGTTTTTTATTTTTTAAGAAAAATGTTTTTAATATGAATTTTTGGAAAAATAAATTATATTTGAGATACTTTATATAAAATATATTAAATTTATTATAATTTTACTAAATATTTTATATTTATACTAGATACAAATATATATATTCGGGCTGGCGGCTCGGGCTTTTCGGTCCTAGAGTGGTACGGGATCCGGTCCGGTGGGCTTGACGGACCGAACTTTTCTGCTCGTTGGACTTCTTCCTCTATTCCCCGTATGTTATTTGGGCGGTCTGTCCGGATATGATTAGATCTAGTCTTGAATAAGAGTTTTTGCGAAATCATGCACTTTACATAATAGTAAGGGATACGTAATCGAGTTTTTAGTTATATTTCTCGAGATATCACTTATAGGATCGATTGAGCGGACCTTACTTTCAACCGATTTAGTTACTTGCGCCCAAAGTTTGTATATAAGGTTTTCAAAGTGTTATATAATCACTCGTATTTTGTGTTCCGAAACTCGAAAATATAATCCACCCTTTGTCCGTGGACGTAACCAACACAACGTTTGTGAACCACATATGTCCCTATGTCTTACTTCTACATCGTCCGCTTCCATTCCGACAAGTTAAGTTGGAGTTTAAAGGCATCTATCCCAAACTCAAGTTTTACAACTTCGAATTTAGATGAGTTGTTGTTATGTAGTGTCTACTCATAACTAGATTTTCTAATTAACACTTGACAATTTAAAAATATGAGATTCGAGAAGGAGTTACATACTCGGTGATGTCAACAGAAGTTTCGTAAGGATTAATAAAGATTGTACCTTTAGAACAACTTTAGATCCTTCAATAAGAAGTGACCGAATTGAGGCTGGGTTTCATGTTTCGACAGCCTATAGTTGAAAGGAAACGCACGAGAACCTTAAGAGCCAAAAAGAAATAAAAATTTATATTAGTATATTACTACATGATCTACATCCAATCTATGATGTATAAATATATAAAAAAAAAACATAAATTATTGGGTGTTATAAAATTTTAAATTTGGGATTACGGGATATGATCTCACAATGAGTCCCGATCATAGTTTGATAACAATCTCACTAGATCTTATAGCAAGACACAAATGTAAATAAAACAAATGAAATACGTATAAAAATAATAATGTCGTCAATGCATAACATGAGACAACCTTGTACGAGATAACTAGTAACATCCTAATAAAAACGTGAGACTTTTTATATGAATGTAATATCTGAAAGGTCACTCAATCTATATGAATATGTGGATCAGATTGACCATCTGTTCCGGATCACCCTACAACTTTCTTACCCTACAAGAAATCTAACAACATGATGGCGAAATCGTTAGCTAACAATCATAAGGTATCGGAAAGTACTACAATAGCAAAATTACACGTCAATGCGGAAAGTAAACACAAGAACATGCTTGCACACAAAAAACCCCGTTATTATCTTTTATTAGGTGATATACTTCTAAGTTCAACTTATTGTGTGACACGAGGGTTTCCAATCCTCGCCTCCGTCCCCTTATACCAACATGAGTGGAACTAATGCATCTCCCCATATACCTGTATGAACTAGTCGCAAAGAACTTTTCAGTCTCATGTCAAAGCTGAACAATGATGTTACACTAGCAAGGGCTCAAACGAGGATTCTGAGGGGTTTTCCAACGTCTCGACTTGATTCCGGTGAGTCTCGTTCGACTGTGTCTCGGCGAGGAATCTAGTGGATCCAGCGTGATGAAACGAGGCTACCTAGGTGGTGGCCGGTGATGCTAGTGGCATGGAAGGAAGGTTGACGGCCAATGGAATGCATAGGTTAGTTTTTGAAAGTAACCGTTATATGAGTTTTTGAACAGATTTTTAACAAGCTCTCTAACATTTTACGAGTCTATCCTAACTATTTTTCTCAACCAACTGAATATTGATATATATAAATCTCTCAAATATCATTGTACCAATTTATCCATTAAACATATAACTGACTAGTTCCCAAATTAAATCATTTATCTCTAACTCAATGAAAATCCTACAACTTAGAAAATGAATTACTACAAAAACTTAAACCGGATAATTAAAATTCGGGATATTACATCTACCCCTAGAAAAAGTTTCTTCCCGAAACATAAAATAAAACAGTAATAACCCAAAACGATACCACGATCGCATAAGCTTGATCTTTCGTATCAACTAGTTTATCTTGAAGCTTCCTATTGTTCCGCCAACATTGTTCCAAAATCTCCAGATATTACATCAACACCCTCTTATCGTGAAACTCATGACACCCGATCAATTCCCTATCATAGAATCTTATCTTATCGTTACGATTATCACACAACGCTCCCTTCATTGAGGTTTCGATCCAAAACTATAACGGAGTAACAACATTCCAATATTCCTAACACATCATTTATATGCCACACATTAGAGAACATATAACTATATAAGAACTGAACATGTAACCATGAAAGTAATAACTAACCCATAGCTCTAGTGTCGTGACTGATTATGGGTAACACTTTGACAAGATTTTGTTAGTACTATCCTCGTATCTTATGTGACCTCATCGGCTCCACTACCTAACCACTAATCTGTCCGAAATTGTTGGCAATAGTTGCACGTATAACTGACTATGTGCACATGGTCAGGTATATACTTGGTCGACTTGACATATGGAACATTGGTTGGCCTTCCCCAGGTGTAGGTGGAAGCCTAGAACGATAAAAATAAAATTTTATGAGATATTCCAGAATCTCAGATAGTAGTGAAATGTTGGAGACTCAACTACTTCTTGTGGTGAAGTTGTCTAACACTCCAAATCGATGGACTCTCAACCAAACATGGACATCAACTTTATATTCCAAGGGTCATCCTTATTCATCTACTTATGACTTCAAAAGACAATGAGCATTATCTTATGTTCCCGAATCAAGTCACTTGAGAAATATCATACTATGTTGGACTCAAAGAACATCCTCACGCTACTGCAAAATGTTTGAACTAATAAACATTTTATATGAATAAAAATTTTAAATAACAAATATTAAAATAAAAATGTACTAATAAAATTTATGTTTCATAAACATTACTCGAGAATAGAACAAAAAAGACATTAACTAATTGTCCTAAAACATATGAACTACATTAACAAAAACGTTGAATGTAAAACTAACACAACTATGAGTTTTTGTCCAATTTTTTTTATCAGACTATCATTTTAGTTCATATTATATACACTTATTGTTAATTTTCAAAAAATCTGAACATTTAGTTCATATTTTCTAACTATCCATTCATATTTTACCAACATATTAGTTCACTCCGCACCTCCCTATTTTACCTAAAACTACTTCCTTTTTATTTAATCATGAGTTTTTTAAAATATATATATATATATATATATATATATATATATATAGAGAGAGAGTGTGGTTCCCATGAGAACACCCCCTAACGTGAGAACATGAGAACAATCGTACACCGTTGGATGTGAGTATTAAGGGTTGAGATTTAGAGTAGATATCAAAAATAATAATAACTACGAATAATAATAAATAGGAATTCAACAATAACTACGAATAATCCACTCAACTAACAATAACTACGAATAATACATTAAACGATATGGCACATTCGTAACAAAACTAATAATAACTACGAATCTGTTCTCATGTTCTCACGTTAGGGGGTGTTCTCATAGGATCTATACTCTATATATATATATATATATATATATATATATATATATATATATATATATGGGGTGGTTCCCATGAAAACACCCTTAACGTGAGAATATGAGAACAATCGTACACCGTTGGATGTGAGTATTAAGGGTTGAGATTTAGAGTAGATATCAAAAATAATAATAACTACAAATAATAATAATTAGGAATCCAACAATAACTACGAATAATCCACTCAACCAACAATAACTACGAATAATACATTAAACGATATGGCACATTCGTAACAGAACTGATAATAATTACGAATCTGTTATCATGTTCTTACGTTAGGGGGTGTTCTCATAAGATTTATACTCTCTATATATATACCTCTACGATTTGATTATCCAAAAAATTGTCATTTAAAAAAAAAATCCATACAACCATGTTAAGCGTTGGGCTCCAACTTCACCTTAAAGTTGGATATAAATCATTGGTACAAATCTCCTTTCCCATATCACTGAACTCGGTGCAAATAAAATTATATTGTGTTGAATTACAAGTATGTTATTTGATTGGTGTAAAACGATAAATTTATTTTTCAGTTAATCAGTAAAAAAGATAATAAGTCCGGATGTAAAAAAATTAACCAAATCAAATTTATTTTACAATGTAAGAAAAGATGTGGACGATGTTGATGATCGTGACTTTATTTATTTAAATTGGACTCGGAATAAAAACAGTCAACCGTTAAAATAAATCAGATTGGTGGGTGTTCCAAAACACTCAAAATGTTAAACGCACCAGTTTTGCTAGATACACAATAAATGAATTACTAACGTGACTTACATGAACTTTATGTGCGCTTGCGTGTTGATTTGACATTAATAATTCTTCTTCGGTGTAACTAACGTGACCTAAATGAGCTCAATGTAAATGCATCTTGCATGATCCTTAAAAATTAAAATCAATATTCGGGGCACTAAATAGGAAGACTAGTGGCCCAAGGGGTCATCTTTGGTAGAAGACAACGAACAAGTTGAAATGTCAAGACCTAATCCTTGAAACACGCCGTTGAATGGAGTCCCACTGATGAGCTCATCGATCGCTTGAGGGATATCCGCATTTGTTGATTTCCGTGAAAACATGCTTGATCCGGACTATACATGAAACATAATGTCACTAATAAGTATTTTTGCTTTGCGAGGTTGGTTTCTAGATACCCATGACACAATTGATCACACTGAGATTATCTTCTTCAATTTCAATTTTTTTCAAACCTAATTTGTGGCCCATTGCTGGGGAGGAGGATTCGAACTCGAATCTCCAAGCAAACCACTTAAGGAGTCTAGCACCACATCCCGCTAGACCAACTGAGTATTGGTCAAACCTAACTCTTTTATCATTACCAACTCTTTTAAAAGGGCATGCGATTTTGTTTGAAAAACGACACTTCAAGAAGTTTCTCATAATCTAGGGAAATGACTTTAGCATTATGGTCTCGTATAATGAAATCAAAGACGGTCGAACCATTAGTCATTTTAGACCCATCAAAATTGAGTTGCACAAATTTGTTATTTGGAGGTTCCCATTTTATATATTTTTTTTTTCTTTTGCTACGTTGCATTTTCTTAGTTGGTCATCATTATCTTCTTCTATATTGACTTCCATTCATGTTCTGATATGATATAATATAAATTCCTCGTTATAATTTTTTTTCATCAAATCATCTTCATTGAAGATTATTTAGTTTTTCAAGTGGTTTACTGTTTCACTTGGTCGATATGAATTTCAATTGATTGCGTTAATGATGTTAATGATGTTACTCGAGTTTGGTAACATGTTTGTCATTGTTTGTTTTGTTATTGGACATTCAATTAATAGATGTCCAATATCTTAAGGTTATGGTTACATTAAAACACAATCCATCGGTATGCAATGTTTTGAGCTTTTAGTCACTTCTTAGTTTGTAGGCCTCTTTTTTGATTTTCCATAGGAGTTTTTTTTATTCATTAGGGGTATTGTTTGAGATAATAAGTTCTCACGTCAAAAGTTTGGTACATTTTGAGCCTAGTATATAAGGTCGGTGAGTTATTTCTTCTATTGTCAATTGATTTTAGGATGGAACCTCGTCGGGTTTATGTGATGGGTTTGGGCCTAACGCGCATGTGTTCGTGCACTCGACCCCCGCTCTATGGTTTGTTGTTTCGAACTTTGACATGGTATCATAGTAATTAGCCTCTATTCGGCTTGTAATTCTAACTTGTGGACAAATGCAACTCGTTCTATATCCTCTATTCGGCATGTTGGAGATAATAAATTCTCACATCGAAGGTTGGGACATTCCGAGCCTAGTACATAAGCTCAGCGGACTACTTCTCCTATTGTCAAATGATTTTAGATCGAACCTCGTCAGGTTTATGCGATGAACTTTATACCTAACGCAGATGTACGCTCGTATGCACACGACCCCGTCTGTTTCGGAATTTGACATATAGATTCTTCTTCCAAATCCACGAGCAATATATCATACTTTACCATGCTTTTTCCTTCATGTATCATATCCACAGCAAGACTTCGTAGAGAACCCCATATATTTGTCCAGTGTCCAAAATAGTCAAATATTAAAATCTGTAACTATAGTATGAATGCCACTTAAAATAAATAAATATTTGCAGTCCAAAAATGACAAATTTGATGATTAAAAAAAAAAGAAAGAAAAAAACAAAGAGTTTCGGGGATTACGGGAAAACGTAGCCTATATAAAAGGGGACCAAACTCCTTCACGATACCACCCCAAGAATCACCATTTATTAATCAATCTTCATCTCTTTCATGATCTGAAGCCACTCAAATTCCCACACACAAACCCGAATTCATCAGCAACTTCTCAAATCCAGATAAAAATCGAGAGTTTTAGCTCCATGGATGTCGAGCTCGGAAAAGTGACGTCACTGAACTCAAAGGCCGGTGAAGCGACAGAGGAGACAACCACCGTGGACTGGCGGGGAAGACCCTCTAACCCAAACTCACATGGTGGCCCTAAGGCTGCTGCTTTTGTTCTCGGTACGTCCAATAATACGCGTACTGTATATACGAGCCGCTAACCAGATTTGTTTATAATTCGGTTGTTGGAGACGAAGAATTTTACTTAGACGCCGAAGGAACCCATATATGTTCATAATTAGGTTTCCGGTTGATTTTGGGTTTTTTTTTGCAGGAGTCCAAGTTTTTGAGATAATGGCGATTGCAGCGGTAGGGAACAACTTGATAACGTACGTCATCAACGACATGCATTTCCCGTTGGCTCAATCTGCTAACATCGTTACCAATTTTGTCGGCACTATTTTCCTCCTCTCTCTCCTCGGCGGCTTTATCTCTGATTCATACCTCGGCTCTTTCTGGACGATGCTCATCTTCGGCTTCGTTGAGCTCTCTGTAAGTCCTCATATATATTATATATATATATATATATATATATATATATATATATATATATATATATATATATTTCCTATTTTCCTGTTTGTACTTTGATGTCTTTCCCCAGAGTATACGGCTTGTCAATGCTCACAAGGCAAACGTTATGCAAATGACTCATCAATGACAACATTACACATCTATCACAACAATTTCGATCATTGCTTTTTTTTTAAAAAAAAAAAAGGAAATAAAATAAATTAAGTGCTATCCGCAATCGGCAAAGAGTTTAGAATCGGCGGCAGTCTGGGAGATTCCGATCATGGAGACTAACGTTAAAATTTTCATGTGTAGGGATTCATCCTTCTTTCCGTACAAGCTCACATCCCGCAACTCAAGCCGCCAAAATGCGCCGCCGCCGCCGCCTGTTCGGAGCCCGAGGGCATAGAATCAGTTATATTCTTCGTGGCTTTGTATTTGGTGGCGTTGGGCAGCGGTTGTGTAAAGCCCAACATGATAGCCCACGGGGCAGACCAGTTCACGGGCAGCTCCGGCGGGCAATCCGGGCAGCTCTCAAGTTACTTTAACGCGGCTTACTTTGCCTTCTCGGTTGGGGAGCTGGTGGCTCTGACACTCCTTGTGTGGGCCCAGACTCATTTGGGTATGGATGTCGGGTTTGGGATTTCGGCGGCTGTTATGGCGGTTGGACTTATTTGTTTGGTCTCCGGCGCCGTCGTTTACCGGAATAAACGGCCTCAGGGCAGCATCTTCACTCCTATTGCCCAGGTAATTAACTAATTATAACCATATTTACTCTAGCGATTTAACCTAGAAATTCCGTTCAAAACCGCAGTAACTACTAATATTTGACCTTCTCTTCCAAAAAAAACCCCCTAATATTTAACCAAGTTCAAAGAATTTGTGTATCCTTAAACAGTACAAAAATTTATACTATATATATATAACCAGAAAAAAACGAAGAACTTTATTTACAAGTACAATCTATTACGAAACAATTCAATCGAGCGCATTACGAGCTAGGGTGGATCTCAGGCGCATCATCCGTCCGCCTCTCACTTATGTTGCAACGGAGTCGGGATTCATAAATCCTAGAAAATGCTTCATGTGAAACATCATCGTCGCTTCAACATTTGAATTTTGATGAGCTTTTGGCACATGGCCGTAAAATTGACAATTTTACCCGTATTCGACGGATACCCAACCATCTGATACAATGAAAAAAGGGTGAAAACCGGTTAGATGACATGTGAAATCGGGTGATGGATGAAGTGGTTGGTGGATCAGGTAGGATCCGGATTAGCGTTTCATCCATTCACCACCGACTCGTATTCACCTGTTTAAACTTATATATATGAGTGATGGATCAGGTGGCGGTGATACCCTTAGAGGGTGGTGGGTCGGGTAGGGTGAACATTTATGGGTCGGGCAGGGTAGCGTGGACATTTATGTGTTGGATGTAGGTGGATTGGATGTGTGTGATATCCTTAGAGGGTGGCGGGTCGGGTAGGGTGGACATTTATGGGTGATGGATCTGGTGGCGGCCAAGGTCATCCACCAGCCACCCGTTTTATTTCCATCCCTACACACGGGGGTGCATTCTCAGTGAGCCCCGGAGGCGTATATGTACGTGTCAAGATCCAACGTTAGAATTTAACGATTAGAGTTAGGAACGTTGCTCCAAAATCGAATTTTGGAGCAACGGTCATAACTATGTAAATCGAATTTTGGAGCCTGGGAGGCGTATATGTACGGAGTCGGATCGGGACGGAAATGACCGAAGTTGTTTGGATAAACAACAATTTCGTAAACCTTTATAATACTTTTTAAAAAATTTTAATATATTTTTAATATGCTCAAAGATTTATGTTAAAATACTAAATAAAATTGATAATAAAATGTAATTAATTCCTGAGTTCATCTCAAAATGTTTAAATTTTAAAATTATAAATTTTATTATGTTACATATTTATTTTATTTTATAAAATACTGTGCACTAATTTAATTATAATATATTTTAATTAATTTATTTATTTTTGCAACATTGATTTTGTTATGGCTATCCATAATTCCAGCAGGTGTCATCCTTACTCAAATCTTAAATGTAGAATGAAAAGCAATATGTTCAGTGGTTTCAAAGAAAATAGCTTTGACAGCCTTTTTCCTTATTAAAAAATAATATATTTTTACGGAAAACTATATTCAACACATACGTAAACTCTCATTTTTTTAATTTAATTTTTATAATATATACCCTTATATATAGATTTTAAGCAAAATTAATGACCTTTTTCCAGAATTTAATTTTACATGTAGATTGAAAAGCGATTTCATGCTTTTAAACAAATAGATAATTTTATTACTATAATAAATAAATAAATAAAGAAAATATTGTCCGATCACTAGGTACAAAGATCGAGATGGTGAGTGGTAATGTTGGTGATCGATCTTAATTTAAATAAGAAGATTTGTTCCTTAAAGTGAAGAGGAAGGTTCAAATAATATTTAGTTTATTGTTTAGTACAATTAAATACCAACTAATCATGATAATATGTTAATATAGGCCATACATGTACATATAAATATTAATATAAACAATATCATCGTTATTTAATGGCTCTTATGATTGCAAGTTTATAAGGGCTAGAAAAAAAAATGATATCCGTCTAAACCGAAAAAATCTGATAGTTGGTGATCCGAGTTTGATCTTTCGAGAGTATTTTCAAATCACAAGATCAGATAAGGCCGCCTTCGAATCGAGTTGGTGATCGAGTAGTCTAGTAATAAATATTCGGATTGGTCCGGATATCCTGGTACTTTCGGATCAAACTATATAGAATTATCATATCGAATATCTGAGTCTTTGAATCGGATATCCGAAAATGTCCACCCTTATAAAATATGAACGATTGCTTGCATGCTAATTTACGAGGACTAAATTCTAGTTACCATGAGATAGTCGGCTTAACCTAGAATGCAACTTAGGCCGATCATTAAGGTTATTATACAAGTCAAGCAATTCGGGTTCAACCGGAAAAAAGTATGGCATGAACTTATGGTCTTAGTTAAGATTAACCAACAATTTAACTTATTCCGATCATTAGGGTTGGGATAAGAGTAGAGTTACTCGGGTTCGACTCGAAACTTTTTTGGCTTTAGCTAGAACATGTAAAACCCTCCAACTTGTTCGCTTGAACAAAATATTAAATTAGTCCGGACTCGGTTCAAGTTCATTCACTTTCTAAACAAACCGCATATATATATATATATATATATATATATATATATATATATATATATATATATATATATATTAAGTATGATTATATGTATATAGTATTGTTAGTCTTATCTATATGGTAGTGATGGATGAGCTGCTGAATTAAAAATTTGATAATATAATTGTTGGCAGGTAATAGTGGCTGCAATATCAAAAAGGAAACAAGTGTGCCCATCTGATGCAAAGATGCTTCACGGAAGTCAAAATGTGACATCCTCTACCAATAATTCTAACACTTTGCTTCATACCCCAAGATTTAGGTAATTTTTATTTTTTTTTAAATCAATTTTAATAGGTCAATTATACAAATTATCACTAAATTACAAAATATCACCCCTAAATATATCACACTACTTGTGTTCTTGTTAGAGGTCTAGAGATTTAGGTGATTTCGTCGAGATATTGATATCGTCGATATGATAAGAGGGTCAATAATAGTTTTTAGACATGAAGTTATTATTGAGTTCGGGTTGGTATAGACTGGACCGAAAAATGAACTAACACTATATGAATATATTCAACTGACAATAGGTGAAGTTATTGATATCGTTGAGAGATTTAGGTGATTTCATTGCACCTAGTCAAGATATTGTTATAGTTGATATGATAAGAGAGTCAATAATAGTTTTTAGACATGAACCTATTATTGAGTTCGGGTTGGTATAGACCGGACCAAAAAATGAACTAACACTATATGAATATATTCAACTGACAATAGGTGAAGCTATTGATATCGTTGAGAGATTTAGGTGATTTCATGGATTATACCTAGTCAAGATATTGTTATAGTTGATATGATAAGAGGGTCAATCAAATCGACCAAAACCCGCATTTTTTTATAATGGATAAACATAAAGCGAAACTTGTTATTTGGGTTCGGGCGGTTTAATGCTATATTCGGTGGACAAGAGGTCTTCTAAATGGGTTTTCTAATTAAGATTGGAGTTAAAGGGTAAATTTTGCTAATAAAGGTGTCATCTTTTGAGAATGAAAGTTTTAAAGGTGGCTTTTTGTAATTTACCATATTTAATACCTATTTTCCTTTTTTTTAAAGATACTTATTTTCCACCTAGTCCAATTGATATTAGGTGGCAAGTTCAAAAAGTGATTATTCCATTTGTTTAAAACAAAAATTATGGTTGTCAAATATTTTTCAGTACTATTAAGTACGAAGTTAGGTATTCTAGGTTGTTTTGTTTTTCTCTAAAAATCATATTTTAATTTTTTAATCATGCAGAAACTTCTTTCCTTTACATATGTCAAAAATAAAATAATGTTAAATAATCATGAATAATCTAAGAATTAATATTAGACTTAATTGTATAAAAGTTAATTTGTAACTTCAAATTGAATAATCCAACGTCACATAATTTGGATTTAGGCCAATTAAATGAACCACCCTAATTTACTCAAAATTATTATTAATTATTTAGTAGCTTCCAACCTACTCCCTCCATTTAATATTTTATTAATGTCATTACATCATTTTACATGCGTGTAATAGACAATTAAATATAATAATATATTTTTAAAAAAAATTATGCTTACAAAATACATTTATAATTCGACCAAAACAAGACAATAATATATATATATATATATATATATATATATATATATATAGAGGTCAGATTTGGGCTAAACCGCCAAACCGGCGGTTTAGGTTTGGTGGTTTGGCCAAACCGTGGGTTTGCGGTTTAGGTTTTTGGCCGAAACCGACCAGTTTGGTCATCAAACCGTCGGTTTGGTCCGATCTGATCCAGTTTTTCAATTTTTTTTTATAGTTTTTGTAGTAAACCGGCTAAACCGCCGTTTTAAATTTAAATTCATATGATTTGAACTCAATATATTTAAATTATTTGATAAAAATATCCCAATTCAAGTTCCAAGTTGATTTGATCTTGGTCTGCACATACATGTTCTATAAAGCTATTGGAGTATCATATTGCATTATGTTTATGAGTGTAATAGTTTTATGCACTACTCTTTTAATATTTATTTTATTTTTTCAAACTCAACTTGTATTGGTCAATCACAATCCTATTGAAAAGATCCGAGAATCATGTGTTTCAGAAATAAACCTAAAGCCAGCTAAAATTTGACCTCTAGTGACTGCAATCTTAAATAATATTAATTTATTATGTTAATTTTTTAATTCATGTTCATTATATAAATTAGGAAACTTGATTTATTAAAGTTTACTATTTAATTTCACTATCTTGTATTAGTTTGTTTTTATAAAAAATTGTAATTATAGAAGAATTTTTAAAAATCAAGATTTTTAAAATATAGAATAAAATTCTCACATAATAGAAAGAAAAAGATAAAGATGATAAACGGATTATTAGTAAAATAAATTAGAATTCTAGTATAATTTGTGAATCAATTTTGGGTAATATCATTTGAATATAATTATCGATATTAAGTTGAAGTATTATAATTTAGATGTTGTACTTTAACATTATAATTTGATATAAATTTTATTTTCAAAACGATAAAATCACGATCTTTCTTATTAATCAAATATACTCCATAATTGCATGATTTATCATAGACTTCGTCTTTATATGCGTTGATTTTTCTTGAATAAAGTCGAAATTCTAACTCCATCGTGAAGTTTAACTAGTTTTAACCATTAATTGATAAAATAACAATCATATTTTATACATTTTCTCGCCCATGTTAGTAAATTTTAATTCTTTTTGATAATAATTCATCATTTTATGGGATTTTCGACGTTACCCGTGAAAAAAATTTGATAACTATTTCACCGGATCTAAACCCGCATGCGGCTAACATGCATCGCGAATGGTTCATGCAGGTTCTTAGACAAAGCATGCATCAAGGGCGCAGCCGACTCGAACGAGGATCCATGGCGACTATGCACAATCCACCAAGTCGAGCAAGTCAAAACCCTAATCTCACTTCTCCCAATATTTGCAAGCACAATCATATTCAACACAATCTTAGCTCAACTCCAAACATTCTCGGTTCAACAAGCCTCTCTCATGAACACTAGCATTTTCTCCTTCTCAATTCCACCGGCCTCTCTCCAATCAATCCCGTATCTCCTCCTCCTCGTTCTCGTCCCCATTTATGATAAATTCCTCGTACCCCTCCTTCGTCGGTTCACATCCCATCCCTCGGGGATTTCCCCTTTACAACGCATTGGTTCCGGCCTCCTTGTTTCGTCTCTGTCCATGGTCGTAGCGGCATGCATGGAGAAAAAACGACGTGAAACCGGATATCCGGTTTCGGTGTTCTGGATCGCGCCACAATATATCGTTTTCGGGGTCTCGGAAATGCTTACGGCCGTCGGTTTGATCGAGTTTTTTTACAAACAATCGATGAACGGAATGCAAGCGTTCTTGACTGCCATGACTTATTGCTCGTATTCATTCGGGTTTTATCTAAGCTCGGTTCTCGTTTCATTGGTGAACCGAATGACTTCCAACGGAAACTCGAAAGGATGGTTGGGTGAGAATGATTTGAATGATGATAGATTAGACTTGTTCTACTGGATGCTTGGTGGCTTGAGTTTGGTTAACTTCTTTAATTATCTATTTTGGGCTAAATGGTATTCTTATAATCCTGCTTTAGTGAGGACCCAGCGGGTATCCATTGTGGAAGGTGAGAAGAGTTATAGTGGCAATGATGTAATTACTTAGGGAGTTGATGGGTAGTATGGAGATTTACTTAGCTATATATATGTATGTATGTGCTTGGATAGAGATAAGTTAGTTGTAGACTATATAGCTATTAGGGTTTCTGATCATGCTAAGTGATTGTGAAAATGTATGGCTTGTGGCCGAGTGTGTAATTTAAGGATGCATATATGATGTACGAAGTATTGATTAATAGAAATGGATTATGTAGTTAATTAATAATTAATGCTAAATTAAGAGGAATTTAATAAGGTATTCTTTTGAAGAGTAACTCTTGAATTAACCCTAATCAAGTAGAGCGAATTCGGATACAACTTGCGGAACGTTTTCATCGAAAACTTCTTCATTCCCTGTAGCGAGAATTATTTTTGCGTGAGTATATGCCTCCAAGAATCCCGGGCGAAGTGTTTCCGCCTCCGCTCACTACATTGGCTAACGTCCCGGTAGCATCTTCACCCTGGCACCCACAATCCGACCCTCTTGATTTTTGTAGGCTACCACGTGTCTATTCCATCCGCCTCCATCTTCGCAATGTCAACGTACGATAATTTCGTGTGGACATTATTGTAAAATGGGAAAACATCTCGTCTGGATTTTAAATATAAATATAGTCTAGTGTAAGCATATTCATGAACTATTTTTTCTATTATCATTGGTTTTAGGACGAAATTCCAAACATACTTATGTTAAAAAAAACATACCTCATATGCAGGCAGGAGTGGCCCTCTGAGGGGCAAGGGCGGCCTTGGGGGGGGGCAGCCGCCCCACCCTAAAAAAAATTGTTTTACAATGGGTTGTGTCTTCTCGTTTATAAAAAAATTTTCTACGATTTATTAATTTTTTAAATATTACTACTCTTGTGTTATATTTAAATGTTGTTTTGCATCTTTCGCCGAAGTAAACGAAACTTTAAAAGAATTTCCCGCTTTAGGCTCGGAGTGAAATAATTCACTTAAATGCACGAGATTTGTTATTTGAAGTAGAAGCGCTGTCTTAGACCGCACTATTATTTGTAAAACGCGTTGTCGAGGACAACGTTTTAATATCCGAAATAAAGATGATAAAAACACAAATAGAGGTGTGACCCTAGACTGCGGCTATAGTGTAACGTTTTTGAAAGGAAAAAAAATGAAGAGGCGCGGTCCAAGACCGCGCCTTTATGTGTAATGTTTTTTTTTATTTTTTTTTAATTTTTGTTTATTGTAAGTAGATGACATATTGACTTTGTTTTTATCGCTATTTTATTTTCATAGATATATTTATCGAAAATAAAATTTCGCCCCCCCCTTTAAAATTCTGCGGCCGCCACTGTTTGCAGGAGTACGAACATGTAAACTCCTAGTTATATTGGTCCACCAAAATTTTTTATTTTTTGTATTGATGCCATTCATGATTCTACATGCTTATATTGGCTCATCATTTTGGTAAATATCAAAAATATCATTTTTCTCGTTCCAGAACTAAATTGATACAATACTCATACTTTATACGAGTTGATCTAATAAAAACAAACTATATAATATCTATACAATCTTATAACAAGATATGTGAGAAAAATCTAATAGAAACAAATTATTAACATATGATTATCTTATCCATCGATTTGTGGAGACAAAAAATTACCAAAAAGAAGATTTTATGTAGATGTAAAATGTATACTTGTTATATTAAATGAAAAATAAATAATATTTCGATTCAGTTCTATTAAAAAATTAAGGTAACGATATGATTCTTCATTTTTATCTTTAAATCAGAAGTCGTTTGAATATTCTTCTTTTAAAATCGATTTTGTCACGTCAACTTTCGACACGAAGTCCTCAACCTTCTCAAACACCTCAATCCTTAAAGTCCTCAAAATCCCCAAGTAGTCCAATTATATATATATATATATATATATATATATATATATATATATATATATATATATATATATATATATATATATATATATATATATACTCACTTCTCAAAAATAAGCATAAAATATTTAATAAGTGGTAGTTGGTCACCATATATAAATGAGTTTTTACTGTTGGAAGAATTAAGTTAAATAGACGCTTTTTTTTATATATAGTTTTTGTTTTTATAGGTCCTCCAATTTTACTTTATATAAATTATCCTACATGAAAAAAGTCGATTAAATAAAGGTATATTCTCATTATCTATTTTACCCTTTAATGTTTCACGGTAAATATGAGACAATTTTGAAGTCTCAAATATGAGACTAAACCGACCCAAAACTATTCTCGTCGGCTATACAAATTAGGTGAAGTCGGATAGTTGTTAAGTTTTCGGGTTGATGCTACACCGGTTTAATCACATCAAGAAAAGAATGCAACATGTGAACAAGTGGGACTCCGGTTCACGAGTAGTTAGGTACGTAGAGTGGATGTATATGTTTTTTTGTTCCTTAATGGAGTCGCCCCCACCACTTTGGATGGCAAACAAGCCATCTATTATAAGTCTAGCCTTTGTTATTATCACTTTTGAGCAGCATAGTAACATTTTGCTACGAAGATGCAACCCTAGCTTAGGCCCATCAAA
Source organism: Fagopyrum homotropicum (assembly GCA_033239125.1). Lineage (NCBI taxonomy): Eukaryota > Viridiplantae > Streptophyta > Magnoliopsida > Caryophyllales > Polygonaceae > Fagopyrum > Fagopyrum homotropicum. The sequence goes on from BSWB01000003.1 coordinate 5,060,224, forward strand.
AAAGTCAAAAAGGGGCTAATACTTTGCATTTTAGATGGTGGGTGTGAGCTTGTCTATATTCTTTGTATGTAATTGCGTTAGTGTTAAGATGATGGACAAGATTTAACCGTAAGCTTGTTGGTTACTATATATGATCGTTAATCGGCTAATATGTTGGACTTAAACATGTACGACATCAATAAGATAGGATGCATGTTTGATATACATATCATGATATGGTTATATGCTCGTATATGCATATACGGATGTCCGGTCTTTGGTATCTAAACATGCATCAATATTATTACATTTTGTTTTGGCATACACAAAATATCAGTATTTCAAAGATATCACGTAGGACATGTTTAGTATCCATATATGAATATCAATGTATCAAATATCAATAGTGGTAGCAAGATATGAATATGAGATTAATATCCATATACTCTTAAACCAAACAGGAGTTTGAGCTTTTTTATGTTGATACTCATATCTAATATCTAAATACGGATCAAACAAACCCTTAATCCACCTTTTCTCCACTTTTAATATACTAAAAAACTAGAGGTATCACATATCTTATATTTGTCCTTCCTCTTCATTTTTTTTTCCGGATCGGGTAGTAAATCGTGAACCAATGTCGGGGATACCCTCCCAATATCAGTTTTATGCTGCCAGGAGGATTCGAACTCGAATTGAATCTCCAGACTAACCATTTAAGGAGTCTAGCACCACATCTCACTCGAATCTCCAGACTAACCACTTAAGTCATATCTTGATATGCTCCTAAACACATTTTCTCCTTTTTTGATATACTCAAAAAAAACAGGGTATCAAATATCTTATACAATTTATATTACTCCTCCCTCTTTTATTCATCCTCTTCGAAACAAAGATCTCAGGTATCAATCTCGTACTAATATCTAATACATAATAACCATATATTGATATCTAGATATAAATTTCAAATAGACCCTAAAAGTATATATTAAGATATCAATCTGATATCTATATATGGATGTCAAACATATTCTTATAATTTAACCTATATTCATACTTGATATCTTTTATATCGATATCAAATGAAGCCTATTATTCTGAGTATTAACTAGGCTCGTCGGTTTTATAGTTACACTTGCATCAATTCATCAAGACGATGAAATAATTTATACTTCACTCAAGTAAATGTACTCGATTTCTAACCCTCGTCGGTACCAATCCATCGGACTTTAACAATTAGAAATTATAGCTAATATTGATACTTTGCATTGATTATGAGCCATTGTTTTGGACAAATTGTGACGTAAATTTAGTTAATAGGCCATTATTTGAATTAGTGTTACGTACAAATGAACGATTGATTAGCCCGTAGATTGAGGAAGGACTTGAAGACCAACCAATCAATCAACTATAACGTAATTTGCTCCCCCAAATTAGCTATAACGTAACAAATTCTTTTTAAAGGAGTGAGGAGTGATTCAATGTATATTCGTCTCCTTATTCACTAGAATCACTACGGAAAATAGACGTTTTAGGTTATGTTTGGTAAGGAGATAAAGATCGGAAAAAAAAATATCACCTCATGATAATCTCATACTCTCGTAACCATAGATAAATAATCTCCACCCCTCTATCAAACACATCCTTATCCTCAAATGTTTTGTCTAGGGTTTAAGCTAAATAAATTAGGGTAGCTTTTGCCTCTACCCGTTTATTTGGGTAACAAAAATTGAATCTCTTGCCATCCCTTATGTCGAGTTGTGTTAAACTATATAACTTGGTTTTACCTATGTTACCCGGAAAATAATATTCTCCTCATATTAAAAAAACAAAAAAATTATAATCTTGACTATTTTAACTTGATAAACCTTATCTAAGCAAAATCTTCTTATCAATATAGTGTGGTACATGTAGAGAACATGCGTTAGAAAGTAGATTTTTGTCGGTAGATAAGTTCATGTAACCTCGTACACATGTTCCCTACGGTTTGTCGAGTAATTTCAAAGGGAATTTGAGTCTAGTATGCTAAATTCATTTGTGGGATGTTGTCCTAATGTAAAACCGTCTCACACCGACTATAAGACAATAACAATACTGTATATAAGATTGATGAACGTCTAATCATCTAATAATACTATCAAATAAAATTGATAAAATAAAATTAAATAATGTTTTTCACTTTTTGACTAACTCCTCTTAGTTGAAAATGTTATTAATTTGTATGTTGGAAACACTAAAACACTAGAACATGTGTGTAATGTGCATACCCATAATAACAAGTGATGTTGAAAGTTGTCAATATCACAAAAGTCAAATCAAATATTTATAAATAGTTTATCTCATTTACTTTTTACAATGGGTCCTCAATGAGACATGTCTCAAACATGTTATGTTGGTGGAGTCTCTTTACCCTTTCAACTTATTTTTCACTGTGTTGTTTTTACCCAACATTAATGGTTACAACACAATGACTATGTCAACAGAGAAATTTTTTTTAATTTTAAAAAAATTTATTATTTTTTTGAGAAAGAACCAATCAGTAAAGTTTGTGTAAAAGTTAATTGCTAGTGTGCCCTACTGCTCAACTAACCCTCTAAAGCTGCAATTTATTTGTAAAGATTTTTGTCTGAGATTTTGTCAATTTAAATAGATTTCAATTTCTTGGATTGGTTTGAGATTTTGTAAAAAGGTGTTTGATTGTGATTGTACAATCTATAAAAATGGAAAGTATATAGTTGGTTTGTCTAGTTGAGGTAATATGATGACCAGTAATATTACAGAATTTTAACCCCCAAAAAATGAATATAATAGCATTTAAGTCCTTATTTATTGCTCAAAATTATTAGTTAGTTAATGACAAAAGTTTTTCAATATTGTCATTAATCAATCAATGGTTTTAAATAATTTTCAAAAACAAATCCTGTTTGGTCCAAATAATTTGTAAGGATATTAGCCTAGTTTTTTACTTTATAAAATTGTGTTTCACCTATAATACCAAGTAGTTTAGCCATCTTTTTAACCTTTACCATAAGAACACAAGTTGAAATATAAATTAGATGAACCAAAATCCTACCTACAAGTAAGATTGAGTTTTTTTGAAATAAATGTAGCCATCATTAATGCACATTTGATAATTTATACAATGTCAACAATCAATATATATAACTCATTTATATACTTTCTATATAATACATGTATTTATCTCAATGAATGCATTATACATTTTGATTCATTTTGCTTCTTACCTTAGTCAAACCCAATTATAAAAACACATATTTTTGTAGCACATTTCATAACTTATTAAATCTTCTCGAAATCCTTATTCATAAGAATATAAAGTATTTTGTTTTGTCTCACACTAAATCATTTAATTATAATATCACGAGTTATTTTTAAATATAACAGGGATACCCGTGCGTAGCACGGACTTATACCCCTAGTATGTCCTAAAGTATAAATTTCATTCCAAAAAATATATCATAAATTTGACACATGTTCATACGAAAATAGATAGTGTTCTGATGTTAGTTTTCAAAAAATTCCGGATAATACCGCTATATTTTAAGCTTTTTCAAATTATGTCCAATCATTTTTTAATTTCCAAATGGTACCCAGAGCTTTATAATTTTTCGGATATATACCCTTCTAGTCTTCTACCATCCATTAGTAATATTTTACAAAATAAAAAAAAGAGAGAAATATTATTTACAAATTATGAGTAATTATTTTAAAATAGCTTATTGGATAAATTTTTATCCCTACAAAATATCAACAAATGTTAAATCATGATGGTAGGATATATTAGGGAAAACTATAAACTCACATGTCAAATATATGTGCAATTGTGCAAGAGCATAAAAGCAAGAACAAAATTTCCCCTTGAACCTAAATCCTAACATAGTACCTTGGATTTATCCAAGGGTCTGACAAATTTAGAGCAAATTTTATGTTTAAGGATTCCTTTTGAGACTTAACTGTATATATTATCAATGAGTTCTCTAATTTGGATCCAAATTAAGTCCATTCAGTTCAAATTCTCAAAGACTTGGAATACATTGAATCCCAATACAGAAGAAAGGTCTGACTCTATGTTAGATAGAACTGAATGTGAAACAAAGAACAAAACACAACAGGAAGATCACTAAAGGTTCAAGACTATCCTGATAAGTGAAAGCGTCAAGGCAAAGACAGCCTTTGGTATTTTACTTAGAAACCCATTATAAGGCATCGGCTCAAGGACATAAGATGGAAATATACCATGGAGTATGCAGAAAATGCCTGCATAAGTTTTACTCCTCACCATCAATGCCTCCACCTTCCTTGAGGTGAAGGTGCTTTTCTCGCTTCTGAAAATCTGTTAAGCCCTTTCCGCTTCCAGTCACTCCAACCTTACCTTGGGGATCCTCCGGGGACTTGAAAATGCTCTCTCGTTTCCGCCCAGAGAAGAAACCAACCTAGACATGAATATAAACACTACATTACAGCTCCCTCCATGTTAAAATAGTTGTCGGTTTTAAAATTTTAGTATTTTTCCAAAATTAGTCCTTTTCACTATTTTGTCTGTCTATTTTACACATTTGTGGTACTTCTGGTTTTCAAAAGAGTACAAAAGTATAGTAATAGATAGAGGTATGGTAGTATGTCACATATAGTCCAGCAAGAATTGCAATTTATGATCATGTTTGTTAGGTTTTTACTGACATCTTATAACAATTTATAGACCACGTGATGCTTAATTCACAAAAAAAACTATTTCTTCGACAATACCTTCTTAGTTTTGCCTTTGGCGCTCTGAAATTGCTGCCATGCGTTTTGCCGCTTATTTTGTGTCACCTCAAGTTGTTCAAACCGTACCTTTGACTTAAAGGAATGAATCTTCTTCTTCTTTGCAGCTTTCTGCAAATGGTGTTCAATGACATATTTGTAACTTAATAAACAAGAATTAGAAAACTAAAACATGACCGCAAATGAACTTTTACTTCTAAGGATGAATTTATCTAACCCTCAAAAAGTTAAAATTACAAAATGGCACAAGTTAGACATACCTAACCCATGGAAACCATATCTACTTGGTTGGATGGAACAAATCCACCATGTAAGCTTTTCTTAATTATCAAGGATTTTCTTATCTATGGGTGCTTCTAACTTCTGTCTAGTCTAGCAGGGACACAATATACCAAAATCCACCATAAACTAGCATCTAAAAAAATTGAATCCACTGCCATAAATTGGACATGACTAAATAATTGGATGCCCTCTAGGAGGCATCAAGGCTTTCTGTAAGCAGCAAACCAACAAGTATCAGAACTATACATGTGAAATTGGAGTGGAGGTTAAAGGTAGTATGATCAAAGTAATGCTTTGGTTAAAACAGAGAACATTATTTCAAATGATGTGGCAATGGCTGAAGGCTTTATGGATCAAACTAACAACTTCAATTAAAAAGCAGAGAATATTTTTTATAACAATATGAACACCAAACTCAACTTCATTGAATCTTATAACTTAAAAACAGTTGAAAACTGAAACCTCATTACAACTAAGACCCTAGCCAAATATACTTCAGCTTCAGCTACTAATTTTCATCTACCTGATGACAAACATGCATCAGAAATGGGGAAGCATGCTAACTGTCCATGCAAAACATGCATTAACTTCAAATACTTTAGTTGGAAAGCCAATGTGAATACACAAAACACTTACCACATCTTCAGGGTCGTCAGGATTTATACGAAGTTTAGCTGGCAGACTTCGTTCCTGGCCCTCGGAAACAGAGGCAGCTTGTGCAATTTTACGCTTAAGAGCTAGCTTGGTAGCCTCGGCTTGCCTCTCAGCTTCAAGCAAAGCATCAACGCCTCCATCTTGAATTTCCCTCACATTGGCAGGATCCACCTGAAAGTTTTGTTAAGTGTAGATAAATATTCCGAACCACATTAGCAACTTGGTTATAACATCATTTCGCGAATAAAATAGTTAAAGGCATCATGTAAATTGATCACTAATAAAGGTAATTGACAAATGAGTTGCGTAATTGAATGAGTTTTGAGAAGCCAATTCATAATTGAAAAGGGCTATCTAATGTGTACCAATGGGCAAACATTAACAATCATATGATTACGTCAGTTATAGGAAATGTAATATGTAAATACTTAGAAATTATATCTAAAACTAATTGATAAACCTTCCATACAGCAACAATATTCCCCCTTTCTTCTTGGTAAATTTACCATCAAATAGAATTATACTTATAGTTTTTGGTTAGTCTTCCATCTCCCTATAAAATGGCTTCACCACTTTGTCTAACCTCCCATTGTGCACGAGTTGAGCAATTTGTATCACTTGAACAAGAATGTTTCGTAAATCGTAACTCTTAATCAATGAATTGAAATTAAAAAACAAAAGATAAACAAACCTTTGTGCACATTAATATATTAATGTCAGTTAACGTAAAAACCCATATCACTCGACTTTTCAAGGACATCATCAATCATCACTTCATAAAATATGAGATGCAGCCCTAGGAGAAGCTATATCCAAACTGTCTTCCAGCTATGGTGATATTCGCACGGAAAGAAAGAAGGGAAAGGGAGATTTTTTTTTATGGAAAGCCTGAAAATTAGTTATAAGAGTAATGTAATTTATAGATAGTTGTATTTCACACTTGGCGTGATAAGTGAACTTTATGATTACTATCATGTGCCCAAATACCGTTTTAAACAGGTAACAATAATCATCTTTTAAATTAATTAACTATCATCTGTCAGCATAATTTAAGACATTCATCTCTCACGGATAATTTTGCAAGTAGAATCGTACCTCTTCCCGGTTTCCCCACTCAATATAGGTAACATAGTAGCCATTTGGAGTATGAGCCTCAACAGTTGCATCATACCTGAATTTTCAACTAATCATTCACAGAAGAAATCATATAGAAAAAGGTAAAGAAGACATGATATATAGTCAGATACATCTCTAAATTTCAGATAAGAGGCCTCTCCATATTTATCTTACTCACCATTCCCCGTCTTCACTCCAGACTGCCTGAACTTTTGTTCCAATTGGAAATTTTTGTTGCTGCCCTAATACGCTTATTTGTTCCTAACAAAGCTCCAAAGAAAATAAATATTAAAAAAAGGAAATTTGCATCAAGGAATAAAAGAACGAACTTCAAAATTTGTTGGCGCAAATCCAAACGTGGAGAATAGATGAAAAATACATAAAGAATCCTCAAAACTGAGGTTTGTAAAGTAAAGGAAGCAAGGAAACAAAAACACGGAACTCATACAAAAAATACACACAAGAATAACCAGAGCCGGAGGAAGATTAATTGCCTGGAGTTATCTCCAATCAATTCAGGAAACCTAAACTGCACCCAAGGAGAATGCCAAATCACAAGATAGATGATGAGCTACGAGGACTAATGCTTTATTTATGCTAATTTCCATCTCTACGATCATCTACATGTGACAATAGTAAATGCCTATCACAGCCTAACACCTTCAAACAAGAGCACATGGATCTTCTTCTTCTAGAGTAATATGACATAGCCCTCTCATCTTGCCTGTTCTGTATCCTAAAGAAGGCATCGAGTTTCCCTCAGCTGTAATGAAGGAATCTAAACCTTTGCAAAATCATCCAGCAGTCAATACTCAATATATGCTTTACATATTCAAACATTTTTATTTTGAAAACAATATAAGATAGTAAAGTTGTATTGTGTAAAAATATTATTCCGTCCATCAAGTTTTAGGCATCAAGAATAGCAACAAAAAGACAGCAGACAGGACACAACAGATGAAGTCAGCATATGCAATATTTTGTTGAAGAGGAAACCAATAGTCCAGAAGCTCACTTCTCTATAATCCTCTAAAGAATATGAACTAGGATTTGGCCCGCCACTTAATGTGGAATTCTCATTTTGTTTTGTGGTTGCCAACAGCTCTTCTGTTAAAGATATAACCTGCGCCACAAATATTTCATACTAATTAGATTTAATGAGGCATGCACTTCACAGCAAGTCAATTTTGCAGTTAATTTCAAACTTATATCCCAGTTTGAGCATCTGAAAGACTGAAATCATGAGGAACCAGAGGTTGAAATTGGTGACATGACTCACATCATATGGAAACCTGCAAAGAAACCAAGATCTAGTGATGGACAACTGAATAAAGTTTCAAAATATAGCTCCATTAACTTGTTCATACAACATCTAAAAGTAGAAAATTATTAGAACTTTAGCATGAAAGAGATATTTACCTTTCCATACGAAAATTCAAAGGGAATAATTAGCATTTTCATCAATGAAGCTGATGATTGTCACTTAGTTGACACATTTTTGTAATCCTACCTACTACACATTACCCTCCCCCACCCTCATTCTAATTGTTTTGGATTGGCATGGTAATCACTGATGTGAGGGGTAAGTACAGTTTCCACCACATGCAATATGAATGGAAAAGGCACTACCTCCAGAGAAAGGAAAAACTTTATATTTTTAAAAGAAGGTGCTCAGCGTAAATCAGAAGACCCAAGATCGTTTTACAATTAGTAAACTATGAAGCTGGGTAGATTCCTATATGTAGCATCAGACACCACAAAAAGACAACCATGGATAAGAATCACCTCTTCGAGCTCCTTGGCCATATCCACATACTCTGAGTTTCCGGGTTCATCAACCAAGAGCAACTTAACCTGGACAAAAAGAATAAAAAGGATAAATAATAATAGATAAAAAAATCAAAGTCAGACAAGTAGATCAGATTGAATGGTAAAGGTTACTCGGGAACAATATATCTGATGAGCACTAGGAATGCACACAAAAAGACATATCACTAGCTTAGGCAGATCAGTCTCAACTCTCAAGCATGGAACATAAGGTATATAACATTCAGAAACCAATAATCATTTTCTCATAAATCATGTAGATACGGAACTCAGTGGCGAGGAGAAGGTAGTGATAAAATGACTAACTGGAAAAGCAATCCGTTGAAATATACAAAAGCATCTTGATCAGGTTGAAGTTGCTATAAATAAGAGGTACAAAGCAAAACAGATTCATTCACACCCCTCTTTAACCTCTCCTAAAGGTGCACTTACTAGTGACTCATTCACTCTAAAACTAGCTAGTTTCCTATGGTACTGACCACCAACAATGAATTGCAGATCAAAACAGATTCATTCACACTCCATGCTCACAAGTCACAAAACAGATAGCATAATGATGAGTTGGAATTTATATTTGGTAGCATGTCAACAACTGAGAACTGTAGCTAGAAAAGATCTACAAAATGTCTACCATTCATTGGATTCTACTAGATTAATCAATAACGATACTTTGTGAAGCATACTCATCCAAGTGAAGCATAAAATTCGAACCAGTCAACAAACAATAAAATCATCAATTCCCCTAGCAATAGTATACAGCAACTCATTCCAAGCGAGTGACAGAAACATGTAGGTTTGCCATCGAGGAAGCTGAAACCCTAGAAATAACTTAACGGAATTATCTATAAAGAACAAAACTTTGTCACCGCCATGGGATGCTTCCACGAGAGAAATCAAAAACTGAAACCCTAGCTATGGAAATTCAAGAGACTCGCTCAAATTTATTCGCAATTGCGAATTTGCGTTCAATAATCTCTTCCGGGCACAAAATAAAAGAAACAAAACGACTCAAAAACCCTCAAGAAAATCCTAATTCGATGAAAGCAGCAGAAAGAGAAATTGGGGAAGAAAGGAGAGTACTTGTTGGAGCTGCTCTTTGTAAGTGGAGAGGTTCGAAGCGAGCTCATCTATGCTAAGCTCTTCACCGCCTTGCATTGTTGATTGGTTCCTCCTTGCTACTAGTTCTTCTTCCTGTCGTTGCTCTGCGAAACTGCGGTTGATGGGAGATGGAACTTGGAAGATTTTTCAATGGTCGATTGAGAGACTCGTGAATAGAGTTTCGACGGGTCAAATATTGAGAGCCCCTTCCTTTGTGACAGAACTTTTAACGTGGAGTTCAGTCGGTATAAATCCCACAGATAATGGTTGAGGTTCTTCGCTATAAAAATAAAAAATAAAAAAAACTATTAATTTAACTATATGTTACATCTTAATTTTTTGGATGAAAAAACTTTTCAATGGGAATAAGGATAAAAAAAAATTATCTTTTATCTCGTACGAAGAACAAAAACTGAATTAATCTATATATATTACTAAAACAGCACCCATTTTGTCCACGTCAACATCTAAGGCCGTCCACATCAGCATTTTTTGAATTTATTTACAGATTTGCCACAATATATTTACAGATTTGCCATTAATTATTTTATAAAAAAATTTTTATTAAACTTTATAAACAGTCATTCTGCCACGTCAACTTTTATTAAAATAAAAAATAAAAAAAAAACTAAATATACTTATCTACCAATCAAAATTTATAAACTGATGTATTATAATTCGATTTTGTTGAAAAAATCTCACGCAAATCTTTTAGTAAGATTTGACACATTTGTTAGATTTAAAACTAAATCAAATTTTACTCCTCAAACTTTACATAAGTAAATTTGATAATATATTGAGTAAATATAATACTCGAACAATAATCTTTTTAATTATGTTATTTTATTTATTAAAAAATATAATTAATCCTCAAATGTTAGTTATATTAATAAATAAAAAATAATTATTTTTATAAATTAATATCAATACATAATGCGTGAAATTGAAAATATAATATTTTTTTTAGACAAGCCCGCACAAGGTGCGGGCACTAAACTAGTTGCTATTTAAAAACGTCTATGCTTCTCAACAACAACTTATACTATGGATATAACATTAATTTTAAAAAATAACAAATTAACTCACAAATAAATTGGTTTTTGAATTCATCTGTAATTTTTTTTTATCAATTTTAGGATCGATCTCGTATTAAATTTCAAAGTAAAAACATACTTGAACATGTGTTTATATTTGAGTAGTTGCTTTCGGATTTTATGTATGTTTGGTGACAGTTTGAATTGTTTGTTTCGGAGGAGTCGTAGTTTTGTGATCGTGTGATAGCTCTTTGAGTCTAAGAACATAAAGTGTTCATAGTTATTATATGTATTTCACTTGTGCACTCGACGAACATTTTTCTAGTTTTTTTTTTCCATGGATGACTTATTTTCTTAGGGGTCGTTTGATATTCATACCCTAGTTTTAGGTATGGGTATGGGATGGGTATCACCCATATCCGATGTTTGGTATTTTGGAGTATCGGTATCAAAATGATATTATGATACCTGAATACCCCAAATTTGATATACGTTTTTTTTGACGGTATCATCTTCCTTCTATTGATATTTCTTCTCTCGACGTTCCTTCCCTTCTCTTTCCTCCTGCTGCCACCAAACCTGCTGCTACTCTAGACCGGAGAAAGGAGCCACCAACCAAAGCAAGGAACCCCTCCAACAGCCGGTTGTTAGTTACCAAAGGAATGATTTCTCCAGGGTTGCATTTTGAGGGAATTGAAATTGATTGTTTCCCTGCATTTTTGGGTTGTTTGAATTGATCGTCCTTGTCCTAATCTAATAGGCAAAATTGGCAAACTAGTCTTTTTAAACAAATCAATTGAAAAAGAAGACTCATACTATTTGGGATTGGTATTTTAACCCCCTATAAAATAGAATAGAGGAAATATAGTACAAAAGAGGACAAAGTTTGACAACTCATCGGATGTGACATGTTGTATTATCTCACATGTCACATCAATCAGAAAAAGGAATTTCCAACATTCTTACTTTATCACCTATTACCCAAAAATCCGCTTACCCAAATAATGTCACAATCATACCCAAAAATAAATTTGCCAAAGTACATAAACATACTCGAAAACAACATACCAAAAAAATCAAATATCAAAATAAAATCATATCCATAAATTGGATAATATTTTATATTTATACCCAATTTAAACATCATTTAATACAAAAACCATACCCAATTTAAATTTGTCATACCCAAAATTTTCAAAACTCGATATTATACACAAACATCAATATCAAATGACATTTGATCATTACCCAAAAATTCGCTTGAATTTGATCATTATAACACATTTTGGGTAACCATAAAACATACCCACGATATCACTTTAAAAATATACTTAATAATAAGAAATATACTACAAAGTCAATGCACATATAAAAGCATACCCAAAAACCCGTTTACCCAAATAATGTCATAAGCATACCCAAAAATAAATTTATCAAGAAATATATTGCCTCTATTTTCACAATCATACCCAAAACCATACCCAAGAAATATACTACAAAACCAATCCATGTAAAAAAGATACTTAAATCAAAAGTAAACATCTAATCACCATCATTTCAATTAGAGAAATTATTACCCCTATTTTTTAGTTTCCATACCTATTTTTTCTTCCTTTTGTATAGAGACCTAGTTTGCAAAAGAGAATTTCAAGGGGTCCTATTTTCCTAATTAATTCAATCCCTAATATGGCATATGTTGATTGATCGTCCTTGTCTCTGCCATGACCTAATATAGCAATTGGGATTGTTTGATACTCATATCTTGATACTAAAATGGAAAATCAGATATCAATCTGATACACATATCTTGATACCCATGCATGATACATTTAATTAGTATATTTATACCGAATAACCCCTTAGTGTTTTTACTTTATCAAATCATTACGATGTACTTCATCTTTCTCTTTTTGAGATGTTTAGTTAGTTTGTCAATTTATTCGGCCTTTGAACCTATAACATTAAATTCCATCTAGTGTAAAATTCATTTAACTCATCCAACTATTATGGTGTATTGGTGTTATAAATTGATATTTTAAAGAGTTTTTCCTATTGGTGCTCTAAGTTTTGAATTTTTTTTCTTATTATAATTTTAATTTCTAGGCTCTTAATAAAAATTAAAAAATTATTTTTAATTTAATTTATATATATTTTTAAATTCAAAAGTAAAAGGTAAAAAAATATTTTAATTCAAAATATAAAAAAATATATAAAAACTATTTTTATTATAAATTTATTAATTTAAATTTAATGAGAACATAATTTATTTTAAATTTATTTTTTCTAATTCTATTATTTCATAATGAATTTTCAATGTAATATATTAAAAATAGGTATAAAGAGTACTAAGAGGAATTTTCCTGTTGGTACCAAACAAATTTTAAAACTTAGTAAATACCAAGATGAAAGCCAAATCTTAAAAACACCAAAAGGAAAAACTCTACTTTTAATTTGCAACCCATCTAGATATAAAAAATAAAAGGGCAAATTTGGTTAGTAGGCTATTTAGAGAAATAGTGATAGTAAGTAGGTTTTTTTGTTTTTCAATTAAGTAAATATACCCCTCTTTTTTTTTTTACCGTCAAACCTTCTCCATCCTCTTGTTTTCTTCTTTCTTCCAAATGCTTTTTAAAAACTGAATTTATTTTTTTATTTTCTTTTATTATTTTTTTTGTCTTTTTTATTTTCTTTATTTTTTATTTATTTTTTAGAATGAAGAATTTTTTCACACACCGGAATTATCACATACCGGAATTATCACATACCGGAATTTCCACATACCGGAATTTCACATACCGGAATTTTCACATACCGGACCGGAATTTTACATACCGGAATTATCACATACCGAAATTATCACATACCGAAATTATCACATACCGGATTTTCACATACCATAATTTTCACATACCGGAATTATCACATACCGGAATTTCACATACCAGAATTTCACATACCGGACATTTACATACCGAAATTTACATACCGGAATGAATTTTTAATTGTCTAATATTTAATTTTGCAAATTTTAGGGGGCTCGTTGTAATTTTGCAATTTTTTTTATTGTAATTTGCGTATATGATGACGGTTTGCAAAAATGGGTCCATCACCGTCTCCTTTGGTTTTCAAAAGACTTGTTCTTTTTCCTAGTTGACAATGACAAATTGACAAGACGTGGAGGAGTTGAGCATTATTTGAGTGGAGAATTATATGTTAAAATTGTCTCAAAATAAAAGTATTATGTAAACAAAAATAAATAGCGGACAAAAAGCACAAGGATCAAGTGGTGATTGTGCCGCTAGTTTTAATTCAGAAATTTCTGGAATGAAATTTCTGGTATGAACTTTTCGTATGAAATTTCTGGTATGAAAAATTCTGGTATGAAAAAATTCTAGTATGAAAAAAATTCTGGTATGAAAAAAATTCTGGTATGAAATTTCTGGTATGAACTTTTCGTATGATAATTTCTGATATGAAAATTCTGGTATGAGAATTTCCGGTATGAGAAATTCAGTCCAGAAAATAAAAAAGAAAATAAAAAATAAATAAATAAGGCATGAAAAATAATAAAAGAAAACAAATTCAATAATTAAAAATTATACTTATATAACAAATAACAAACATCATTTATTCTTTCTTTCTAATAGAAGGGTTAATAATTTTTACCTACTATTAAATAAAAGTGGTAAAAAATTTGGGATACATTTTATTAAACAAAAACTAAAAAAAGCCTAGTATGTCAAATTCTCCCAAAATAAAATCATCTCTAATCTTATATCTATTAAAGCATAAGCCTCTATTGCCACGTGTCAACATCAGGTTTCTCGAAGCCTAAAAAATTATTTTAAAAAGTGATTACTAAATATTTATATAAATTGAAAATTGATTTCTAAATTTTTTTAAAAATATTTAAATAAATACTTTTATAAAAATAGTTTTTAAACTTTTACGAATTTTTTTAACAACAAGCATATCTTCACAAATCAATTTAAAAATATAATTAATTAGAAGAGATAAATACTTAAAAGAGAATTAAAAATCATAATATTGATTATAATTTTATTTTTCGAATTTTTATTTTATAAAAATATACATATAAATTTTTAAGTATTATATATTTATTAAAACTGAACCCGCACTTTGTGCGGGTAATACACTAGTATGTATTAAAGGAGAACCTTATTTGCCACGTGTTAACGCCACAATTCACGCAGCTCCAAAAATATTTTTAAAAAGTTATTATTTTTTGATAGAAAATAAAAAACAAATCTCCGAATCTATAATTAATTTTTTAAATCTTCTATTTTTTAAAAATCCAGTAAATCTTCTAATCAAATTCTAAACATATTTATTTTATATTCAAAATTAATATATAATCATTAAAAAAATTATATTATAAATCATAATTTAAGTAAAGGTACGTAATCTAACTATACTAAATATTATTTAATATATAATTAATTATAAGAAAAAAAATTTTAAAAGAGAATTAAAAATAATAATAACAATTATAATATCTTTCTCCGAACTTTTATCTTACAAAAGTATACATATGAATTTCTAAGTATTAACGTATTTATTAAAACGCAACCCACACAAGGTGCGGGTAATACACTAGTTGTTTATTATTAGTGGGATGATGGCTTTCTCTCCCTCAACTATAGCTTTATGTCGTAGAAGATGGTATCAGGCTATTGCCATTTTATATTCCTCGTAACTCTCTCCAATCTCCACACTCTTCACCCTCCGATTTTCTAGAGCAATAAGTCCTTAGTGCCACTTCCAATCAACCTCGTACAAAAAAACACAAAACAAATGATGTATGTACTCTTACGGAAAACAATGGCCCCTGCCCCCCTGCTCCATCCTAAAAGGCGTTCAGAACAACCTAGATGATCATGAAGGGCCCTTTTGCCAAAGATATAGCACACACCACAATCGCGCATGCAGCAGAGCTAAATCCTACAGATCTGATCCGCTGCCAAAGACATGCTTGAGTAGGTAATGTAAGATGCCTTTTGGGTAGGCGAACTACAGTCAAGGCTTCACCATACTCCAAATCAACATCAACTCAAGAGCAAGCCATTCAACGCAAAACTAAGAGAATTCAAATCACAAAAAAAACATAAGTAATCTGGCTAAAATGAGCCAAAAAATGCTCCATTGTACAAGAAATTCATAGTCTATGAAGGCCTATATATGTATAATATATATCCTGCTAAATGAAAATACTCTATGTTGAGAAACACAGGGGCAACAAGCTTGTCACTGAGAGAAATTGGTAAGTTTGATGAAACTTGAGAGGGGTGAGGTTACTGTGCAAGAACGTCCACTATAATCTCTTCTCTCCCATCACTGAAGCCGTCCTATCCAAAAAGGGGAAGCTCTCGTGCAGCGCTTTCGCATAAAGAGCCCACTACAATAGCTGTTCTGCTAATCACTCGCTGCGGATTGAAACATACTTGTCCCAGAGGTTGGGTGATTTAGATATTTCAGTCATAAGGATCTTGTACTTGTGGCCACAATCTCCACCACTGCAAACACAAGAAAAGCCGAGTTGAGTACTTATTCATGTTTTTTGTTAGATGCAAGATGAAGGTTGTAATGTGTTGAGAATGAGGCTTATTTGGTAAAAAGAAACTTCAAAATTCCATTAATTAGCAATTCCTTCCAAACAACACTATAAAACAAAAAGTTGTTACTATATGGTTGCCAAACAACACATAACATGCATACAAGTACCAAAAAAACAACACATAACATGCATACAAGTACCAAAAAAACAACACATAACATGCATACAAGTACCAAAAATCAGTGCAAACTTATAGTAATCATCAGTTCTAACTGATAACAATTATGCTCAAGTTTTTCCCGCAATCATAATTTCCTTAACACGAGTGAAGGAAAATATACATTGACATAGGGAGAGCATATTCATAAAAAGTGATCTTAGTTGGATCAAGTTAAACCATTTTAGAAGTCAAGCTAGGGTTTGTTAATCGATAATCTAACATTACTTTGGGATTCATGTAAAACAGGAACTGCTGAAATCCAGTCTTCATAGCTCAAACTGACATTAATTTTTTCAATTGGCACATTAACAGTGAATTTTTTTTTATTGAAACTCAATGTTTTGCCAGGACAAAGAATTATGTGTCCTCTTCTATTAGAACTGAGAAATAGCCCATTACATGGACTATACAAATTGAAACAGATATGCCAAACTACAGTGTAGTGTCTTCTTTTCATGATAAAAAACAACACATGAAGCATGGTATAGAGCTGGTAGATAATAGATATGAGTGTCAAAAATAAAACCTTATGCGATTGAGGGAGGCAATAGCTCGAAGAGCACTTCGTATCATATCTTCATTACGATCTACTTCTTGTTTGACAGCATCATTCTTTGGCTTGAAAAATATGGTTTTTTGAAGAGGATCCACCAGAGAGTCAACAACTGACACATCAGATGCTATGAATGAGTTCAGAGTAATGATAAGAAAAAATGTGTCCATTTTACGGAAAGAGAACCACAAAACCACCTGCAAGTACCGCAGAGGGGCACTTCTCAGCAAGCTTTGACAGGATCAAGTGGCATGGCATTTTGACATCGTAATGATCTGGGGAAAGAATCAGTCAGCAATTTCGGAAACAGATACGCACGAAACCCTTGTGTACATATGTTATAACTGTTATTAAGCAATTAAAGAAGGGAAAGTCTGTGAAGTACTGAATGGTACAAAAAGATATGCCAATTACAGTCAGATGATCAACTTAATTTATCTACATGAAATGCTGAACCAAGAGAATTAAACATTCAAGTGAAGGAAAATGTAAAACAGGAAACTGTGAAAGGTCACTTACCGTCTAGACCCGACTTCAGATGGGGAACGATGAAAGATGACGGATTGATTTGGTCAAGACACGTGTCCAACAAGGTATCCACACATTCAAAGGCTGCTTTTCGTAACTCGAGGCCATCATCCACGACATGTTTAAAAGGACCTAAGTCAACTGTCCGTATCAACTCTTTCTGTGAGAGAAACCACAATGTGTGGTCAGAAGAGATAAATTAAGGACAAAGCTAACAGTTTCCGCTTCTTCGTAGATCTAAGGGCTCGTTTGGTACGATCCCAGGGAATCAGGAATCAGGTATCCGTTTCGGAATAACTCAAACCGATTCCTGTGTTTGGTAGCAAAAAAGTATCGGAATGAGCAATCACAGGGAACGAGTGATTCCAGTACTTTTCATTTGATGATTCCTGATTTTTTTTTCATGGGCTAATTATTGATTACAATCTATTCCTACATGCGAACCAAACGAGCCCTAATAATCCACAAAACTCAATTAAAACAAAACAAACAAACAAAAATTTCACATTTTGATTCAGCCCAAAGGCTAACAAGAGATTTCACCTGTACAAATTGCAAAATATAACTGCTTTGTTGAGTAACATGATGAAAATGATGCAAATTTCAAGATCCGAACATATATGTCAAAACTCAAAAGCAACTTTCTCCAAAGTAGTCGGACTCTTTTTCATCGATAATTTCAAAATAATGCATATGTTTTTAATATTGAACAAGGAAAAGAACAAATAGATCAATGAGCATAACATAACCTTATACCAGCTTCATTAACAATAAACTCACTGACCAAAGCAATATGTCAGAACTCATAAGCCAACTCACCTTCACAACAGTTTGATCATATAATAGAGGCAAGAGCTCAGGAAGCAGGCCCTTGATGAGATTTGGTTTGTTGTGAGCGGCAGTATTCAATGCCAAAACAGCTGAGCGCCTGACATGCTGTAAATGCATCATACAGAAACAATGGTGAGAACTAAGAAGGAAGCAAAACAGAACTATGAGCAAGGGTCTTTTAAGCCTCTGAATCAAAATCACATTGCCAGAAAAATAATGAGTTCATATTCATTAGTTTGCACCAATAGAAGGGCAATGCATTCACGTCTTAAAGTGACTTCAGCAACTGCCAACTGGATACACAACTTTTCAATATTCACCCAAATTCCATACAGTGTATACATTAATAGAATTATAATTTCAAAAGCTAAAACAAAAAGCTCATATAAACGACATGTGTGGAAAATATGCAAATGGCTAGGAAATGAATAATGTATTTGACAGCATTCCATTGCTCTGTGCTGCCCAAGAAATTAAAAATAGCTTGCGGTACAAGATGCCCTTCAGATCCTAAAATCAGTCCCAAAAAATTTTAGGTTTGAGAAAAGGTTTGTCGGATAATATATAGAGAGGGAGATAAGGCACACATGATAACATAAGCATTGTCAAGGTCCAAGATACATTAAAAGTAGACATGGCATCATAGGTCTGATGTAGCATAAACAAACTTCCTAGAAGCCAGTATCCCTCTTTGGTGGATTAACAATATGCAAGTAACATTCCAGAAGAGAGAAACTATAGATACCCGATCTTGATCCTTGATAAGCAGAAGGAATGAAGAGATTTCTGGGTACAGTATCTCATCAATCTTCTCGAGGCGCTCAACCAATGAAAATTTTATGGCAATGACAACAGTTGCTCTGGTGAAGGCAGTAGGACTTGTTGTTCGGGTCTAAGAAATAAAAAAAATACAAAGGCAAAAATGCAGTTACTTTTGTTCTACACAAAACATCATAACCAAATCAGGCAAACAACAAACATTGAATCAGAATTTTTAATATTTGCACCTTAAGTGCTGGAACAAGCTTTGCAGGTTCAATAAGTGCAATTTTTCCAAGACACTCAGCCACCACATTGCGTACACCTTCCTCTTCACTTTCACAGTGATTAAATAACAAGTTAATAATCTTATCAACA
This sequence comes from Fagopyrum homotropicum, assembly GCA_033239125.1. NCBI lineage: Eukaryota > Viridiplantae > Streptophyta > Magnoliopsida > Caryophyllales > Polygonaceae > Fagopyrum > Fagopyrum homotropicum. Next base: position 5,079,843 of record BSWB01000003.1, read on the forward strand.
CTTGAGTTCTGGAACTCAGATTTGTCCACGGATTGCCTTACAATAACCTGCACCATATCAGCAAAACTTAAGAGTATATATATATGCACAATAGTGAAGATTCAAAGTCGATGTGTATGTACCTCCTTAAGTGAATGAAGCAACAAGTATTGTTTCTTCTGTTGGTTATCAATTTGGTCCAGAATGAAAGGTAAATACTTCGACAAATTACCCACAGCAATATTTCCAAGAGCATATGACGCGGCTGACTTTATCTCTTCAAAGGGGGACTGGAAAGACTCAATCACAATATTCTCAATATGAGCATGTGAACTTAAGTCTTTCCTTCTCCCAATCTCACCCAAACAAAGCAATGCGAGATGCTGCTTAGCCTAGAGAATCAGAAGTGAACTTGTTTACAAAATTATGACAAAGAAAGCAGAACAATACAAAAAAATTACCGATCGTGTCCACAGTGGTGAAAAGATTTAAGTGATATAGAATAATAGACATCACATGATTAGGAATCCAAACTAAACCAACCACCAAATAACAGTGCTTAAATTAAATTCAAGAAACCCAAAGCAGCACTCACAAACATACAACATAGATGAGCATACAGATAGAGAGGACAAGTACACAAATGTGAGTTCTTTATTATTCAGGAAACCAAAGTAAAGTAGCCTGCAATAGGTCCTGTTTGGGTTGTATACTTTCTTTGGTTTTGCCCTGTATGGGTTTAGTTTGGATTCCAAAGTAAAGTAGACTGCAATAGGTCCTGTTTGGGTTGTATACTTTCTTCGGCTTTGTCCATTATACTTGATGCTTCTGATCTAGAAAAAATTTGAAGACAGACGTATATGGGGTGCAGCCTTCGGATGAACAAGTAGATATATGTTTCACCTTTATCTTATTGTGGTTCAGATCAAGTCAATTTATTAGTCGCATACTCACTGCATTGTTTGTAAAATACCATTAATAGGTGTTCGCCAATGCCCGATAAATCATGGCAGAACACAATTATTTCAGCTGCTTCAATTCTAAGCTTACATATAAAAATGCGAAAAAGATAAATGACAAATTTATGAAGCAACTGAGAAGAAAACAAAAGATCTCAACAATAAGCAATCATCCCCAAAATAAGACAAATCAGACCCAACACTGTCCTTTTTCAATAAGAACTGTTGTATTTCAAGGCTTTGACTTGATTAGACAGCTTTAATGCAAAGCTTTACAGGTTTTTATATTTCAGTTTCTTGTAGCTTCACTTTGTAATAGACATGTGCTTTTCATCACAATGAAGAAGTTTACTCGTATTTCTCTTTAAATACCTCAAAAAACCCTCTCTCTCTCTCTCTCTCTCTCTCTCTCTCTCTCTCTCTCTCTCTCTCTCTCTCTCTCTCTTTCTCTCTCTAATCTTCAAATCTGCTAACTTCTGCTGATTGATAACAGTTCAGAAATGTCACACCAATGTAGTCCAACAAACAGTACATGGAAGTTGAAAAAAAGCATGGCTGAAAAGAAACCCGGAAGAGGAAAAAAAAAACTCACGGAGTTATTAGTGCTATCTCCCTTAAGAATCTCAGTCAGCATTTTTACGGTGGATGAGCATTTCTGGTCGCCTGCAGCAAGGCATAGAACGGCAATGCACTGAGCAATTGAAAACAGTGCCTGTCTTGTAATGCTACCACTCTGCGGGGATGGTTTAGTACAAGAAAGCAGAGAATCCAGCAAGGACTCAAAACTTGTATTTGCAGAATAGACTAGTCCAGCGAAGAAGTTTTGTAAAGCCTGCCACATTTTGGAGAATTATTTAGAATGACATGTAGCCAATAAGAAAGAGAATTGCCACAGTAGTTGATTTGTTACCAGAAGGGCTTGGCCCTGAAGCAAGGAGCTCCTAATCAATGTTAATGCTTGTGGAAGGACTTTATCTCTAATAGTCAAGCAAACATCAGGACTGGACTTCCTGTCTGCCATCAAGGTGCAGCAAAGTTCCAGTGCAAGAGCAGTCATATGCAGGTCTGAGTCACTGACAAACGAGGAACCATTAAACACATAGTTGTTGACTATGTGTACTAAATCAAGATAGCTTGAACCCCAAAAACAAACCTGATGAGTGTTGACAATTCTATAATTATCACTTCATAAGCTGATGAACATATTTTATCACCATAAGCAACAATAATAGAGTTCAGTGTCCCCAAAGTTGTCTGCCTCAATGCTCTATTGGCCTGCATTATCATTTACAAGGAAATTGCTGAAATTTTTATATAAAAGTAAGGGATCTTACATGAGTACATCCAATCACAATAAAAAAAATCTGTATACCTTCCTCAAGAATGCAGTTAGCTCTGCAATAACATTGTCCAAGACACAAGACAGATCAACATGTAATGAGGAAGAAGCAATGACGGAGAACGCCTGTATGCACATTTCCTCATTAGCAGAACTATAAGTAACAAATAACAAATGTACTAGAATACATTACATATAATTACCAACTGCAAAGTGTCATGTTCATAAGAAATTAGTAAACAAGGAATGATACCAAATTTTCAGTAAAATGTGCATATTGATAAGTAGAGCACCAACCTTCACAGCTGTTAATCTTGTAATTTCATTACCCATGCGATCAACAAGTACTGGAAGGCATGCAGGTAATTCTGCAGAGAGATTGTCACCAAATGTTGAAATAACAAGTCCCATGCAGGATATGGCGCACTCTTTTACCTCCTGTTCGGAAAAAAAAAAAATTGCTTTTTGACCCTACATTTTTTTACTGTGTTACAACAAAGGGAAAGAAATTTTACTCTTATTATTCAAACCTGATCTTGATCTTGATTTGTCAACCGGGTCATGATAGCGCTATATATTGGCCGAATGTATGGTTTGAAATCAAAGCTAGTACTCTGCAAAGTAAAAGCTTTTTTTAATTAAAAAGATTAGACAGAAATAATTATTTAAAGATGAACATTGCAAAATCAAACCTGAGTACTCGGTCGCAAGACACGAACAAGTTCGCCACAGACTCTTAGTGCTTCTGCAGTGACTTTATAATATCGCTCTCCAACAGCAGACAAAATAGGACCAGAAATAGCCTGATCAAAGCCATTGCAAGAGCAAGTTGCCAATTAAAATTGTATAGATATGTAAAATAATTAATCATAGGGAGAAATGATGGCATAACGCAACTAAAACAAATAAGGGGACTAACACATTCCTAAGCAATGACTAAAGAATGAAAAAAGGAAGAACCACATAGCTAGCAAGAAGTGGTAAGAGTATACAGGAGAAGAAAATAAAACTGAAAAGGAGTGAATATATGTGTGTGTGTAAGAATGCAGGATATTGTGCAACAGCAAGGTTTGAAATTAAATGCAGAAACAATTATTCTGTATGCCCTTCATCATGTAGAAAAGAAGTATATTCTTTCAAAAACAGATATATGCTAGTACTTTGTCAATCAGACTAATCAGCAACATTTCTCTACATTCTGGAAAATATTAAAAAAACTATGGTGTAGATGGATCATAAAAAGGAATTATTTAGTTCACACTTAGACCACATATTTGAGATACAATGTTATTATTCAATCATGGAAGCTAAACACCATTATGGACACAGCTACGTGTTCAATATGGCTATTTCAACAATTTGAAAATTATTGGAAACAAGTCAAAAACAGAATTATGATGAACAAAACATTTCTAAAAGTGAAGTAAATACATAAAAAGGATCAAAGCAACAGCCGAACATTGTAAAATGAAGAAAGTAAATAGAACTGATCAAAGCAGCAGATGAATTATTTTGCACACTGACAAATTTAGAGCAAAATGTTTTAATATTACTTAGATGCTGGACTTAAGGTTACCTGAATATGTGGATGGAAAACTGAAGGTGAATGGCTGGCCAAAACTAATCTTGTAAAAACAAGAGCCTCAATTTTCAAATTTGAGGTCGATGATTTGTCCTGGAAAAATGGATGTATAAGTAAGGTACATCACACAATTTTCAAGTCTACTGAAGCATAAGAAGATGAAACTTACAAGTAACGCTTTCTCAATTCCTGGTACGAGAGTTCCAATTTGATCAGTAAGGCAGTCAGGTAATACAACCACTAGTTCTTTTAGGACGGAAAATGCACCAACCTGAAAATGCGAAAAGTCCATATATAATGACAATGAAACCATCAACTTCTTAACTCCGCCAAATTATGAAGGTTCTTGTGCATGTCTTGGTTCCAATTCGATGTGTAATATAGAGAGCTGCGTACCTTGGTTTTGACAGACTTTTCACGCAGCTGCCTGTTGATGGCTTTTACAATTTTTGGGACCTCTTGATTTAGTAACCATCTTGGACTGGAGATAATTTAAAATTTTGAGTTAGGTTTCAGCATTATAGAAAACTGAGAACTTAACATAATCATCACTTGTATGAAAAGGCGTTATAAAGAGGTTCAATAATGGCCTTCGTTCATAAGAAAACTTGGACAAAGGAGGTTCAATAATTGCCTTTGTTTATAGGAAAGTGAGAATTTAAACCTACACATTACTCCTATGAAAAAGCTTTGTAAGGAGGTTCAATAAATGCCTTTGTTTATAGGAAAATTTGGAAAATGGAAATAATGTCTCAGGAAGATGTAGGATTCAAATCAGGAACGAAAGGAACATTGAGCACCCCAATTTTGTAGGGAGAAGATATGGAAATAAATACAGGATCAATTGGCAGAGACATTACAATTAATATCATCTGAAGTACATGTACTCCTAATCCTAGCAAATAATCCAATAAGGAACCATTGATGTCTTCTATTATATTTATGTACTTCTTACGACTCTGCTAACAGTTGCATACATCCTAACACTAGCGTAAAGCATAGGATTTGGCTAGAAGCTCAACAAACAACCTATTAATTGTTCTTATTACCAGTGTTATTATAAACTCTACTAATCCTAGATGAGAAGCAGAATGGCATTAACTTCCCTATAATGTATAATACTCCTTGAACATATGTAAAAGGTTGAATCTTTTTCTTCCAATACAAAGATCTGATGAACTGCAAATGAGATTGAATTGTACTTCTGATGACTTCTCTCCTGTTTCTGTACACCGAGGTTTTCCAAAATCAGAATAAGTCAACGGAAGTACAATTCCATAAACCAAAGAATGATATGTCTCTCATTTGCAGTTCATCGGCTCTTCGGATTGGAATAAACAGCAGAAATTATACATTTCGGCAAATAATGCAATGTATACACCTAATTTTCTTTGTCTTGGTATGAGAACTATTCTTAATCTTGTTTTAAAATCTTTTCAGTGCAATAAGAATCTCTGTTAAGTGAAAACAGAGAACTATAAGTTATCCAATTTTATAAATAACATCCGTAAGATTAAAATTATGTTTACATATAATCACTGACATTAATGATAATTGAATTAATACTCAACCTCAATTCATCTGCGTCCAAGTGTCCTCTTGTAGCATTACCAGTTTGTCGCAGTAGCTCAATGAATGTGCTGAAAACATCCATCTACAGAAAACAACTACAACAGTGAGCATAGTGAAGCCGAGACGCCGTGGATTTTAAATGAAAATTTTCAAAGCAACCTTACTTTCACATTTTCTTCCCTTTCCTTAAACCGATCAATCAGCTTAGGGCAAGCCTATACATGAAAAGATTGCAAACATAAAGAGCGGTTGAAGGTTCACTGCAGACGTCTCACGTCTACAGCTTTAAAAACTTGGTGGGAAAAACATAACCATAATTTACACATTGCATAACCATAAACTTGTTGAGAAAATCCAGAATCCCATACTTCTTCATATAGCTTCCCTAGCATTTCAGGACGAGACACAATCAAACCAGCTAAACACTTAGCAGCTGCTCTTCTCACTTTCCAGCTAGCATCCTCATCATCTGTATATTCATCAGCACTCTCACTACAAGAAAGACGATAAAGCTCCAGTAATTATCAATGTTTGTCGTGATCAGAAGATACAGAAAAGATCTAAGAAATATTCTTTTGACCTCAGTGCATGGCCCATACAGGCAGAAAAAACTGTATTAGCCAGCAACTCGTATTACAATATGAATTCCTCGACGAAAATTTAGATCATAGCAGAGCAATGTAAAACTGTTTGAAGTGAAAGATCAAAACATATCACCAAATTAGATAGTGTGTGCACGTAAGAGACAAGTGCAACATACTCATCTTCATCCTCTTCAGCACTTTCATCATTTGTATCTTCCTCCATGTTATCCGTGAAGTTGGGATCATAGCTAAGAAACTCCAAAGTTAGATGAAGAATTTGGTCACAGTAAGAAGAAACATCCCTGGGGCATCTGAGTAGGAAACTCTCCAATGCCTGTACAACAGTGCAGAACAATGAGAAGCAATTCGACCCTTTCTTCGTATAGCTTCACCCTAATCAAAACAAGCATACCTGTAAACTATACTCACGAAGCTCTTCATCAATCTCAGCCTTACTTGTGCAGTAACTAATTAACAATGGAATTGTATCGCTGAGGTAAGGTCCAAAGCGGTATCCAACAGAACGGCTGAAATAATAACATCCAGAACAAGGATACCCACAAGTAGAGAATAGTTAGAAGATTGTAAGACTTAGTTGATGATGATGGTGAATCTGGTTGACAACATGCACGTGAGATAAATAGAGAAAATGCTACCACAGTTCAACATATAATGACAAGAAAAGTCGTGGATTTTGACTTGTCCAAATTCAACTCAAAACTTAGGACACTATTATGTAAATTTATTTTTAACAGTGCTGCTATTGAAGAAAAACTATTCAAGGGCGATTCATGGTTCTCCAAACTGTAAAACGAAACCATGATTTGAGGTCATATGCATACAAATGAAACAATTAAGAAGAGGCAGCATCTATTGAATAACTGGAGCAACAACACTGCAAGATTATATCCTTATGGTGGGGTGAGTGGGTGGGGCAGCAGCATAAGAACTGTAGAAATTATGGAAGTTGGGGGGGGGGGGGGGGGGGGGGGGGGGGGAAATCAGCACACATATAATAACATCAAGAACACCTTAAGGGCCCGTTTGGTTTTAACTCCGGAATCGAATCTAGTCCATACGTATGCCCTTGTTCATGAAAGTTTTTGGAATCATTCATTATGGCTTGAAGTAATTGGAGTAGAGTTTGATTACTTTTGATACCCTATAGGGTAACAAAATGTGGGAAAGCACTAAACTACAATGAATGATTCCATAAAATTTCATGAATAAGAATATGCATATGGACTAAATTCGTTTCATTCCGTTTTCGTTACCGGAATTAGAACCAAACGGGCCCTAAATATAAAAGAGGAATTTAATTTAACAGAACCAATGAACCATACAGCAAAGTAGTGATATTTATCCTAAGTAAATCTTTAGGCACATGATACCATTACTAACCTTAAAGACCCAATCATCTGAATATTAGTACGAGTCAATTCATACTTCATAGATTTCTGTTTGAGCAGTCTGACAACCTCAACAGTGGCTTTTGCCAGTAAATCATCGGACAAGCTAGAGGCAAGTGATGCTGCACAAAACAAGTGATTTTTGCATTAGAATATGGAAATAATAATAATAATTATAAACAAGTGAAGTGGTTCCCTATTTTTCCTAGATCCATTTACGTTACGTAAACATATTAATTTCAAAACATTGACGCCGCTAGATCATAAACATAGTCATAAACAAAATGGCCTTACCCATGCATGAAACGACTCTCTTCCTAACACTAGCCTGATTGGCATTTAATTGGGACAACAATGCAGAAAGCAGCTCATCATGATGTGCCACCAGAAGGCTGCCATATTTGTGAAGAACATCACATAGAAGGTCAAGGCATTCACACTTTATTTCTGTACTCATCCCCTGAAAAAGGCAACAATATAGGCTAAATTAAATATTAGTGCAGCCGTGCAGCGCATCAACTGCAGATAAGCAATTAAGGGAAAATAAGTAGGAGGGGTCCAGATCATAAACAGAATACAAGAAACAGAAAAACAGAGGATGCATAAATATTACAAAGCTTAACAATGGAGAAATTTTATATGTACTTTTGGGAACACACAACAACAGTGTATCATTTTTCAAATTTAGAAAAAGAAAAATTCACTTATGCTCCATTAAAAATTCACTTATACCATTATTCCATAGAATAATTAATCAATATGGAAATAAAATTTATGTATGGTAACAGAACATAGCCTAAAAAGGACATAGGCTTTCATTGGACTCCCCAGGCAGATGGTACCTTTAAAATTGACACATGTTATTTAATAATTATACAACAACCAACCTAGCCCATTTGTATCAACGAAGAGTCCCTCTCTAGTAGAAAAATAAAGTAAAAGAGGCATAAAGGTGGTCATCATCTCTCTCGGTTTACTAGTCTAGAACTAGTAACCAAAGCTGCAGGCTGGTTCAGCCTCCCTTCTCTCCCCCTTTCTCTGTCTGCAATGTCAAACTTCCAAATGAAACCAACAAAGCGCAAGGATCCCACTGATCCCAAGTAACATAGCATCATAACTTAATGCAGAATTTAACACAAACAAGTCGTCAATCCCCGTTAAGATGAACCATAAAGGTCCATAATAAGCAATAGAAGAAGGTTCCAGTTCAGTTATAGTGGTCTTCACAAACCAGCTGTGAATTAGTTGAGTATTTCAAGCAAAAGGGAAAAACAGACAAGAGAACGGTAAGCAGACACTTTAACAACTACAAGGAGATAAACACAGCTATAAAAAAATTGTATAAGCCAAAAGATGTATTTAGATGCAAAGTGCAAACTCAATATTCCTGATTCCTGATTATATATTGATACTCACACTTCCAGTTATTCCCTTTACCAACTGAGGAGTGAGGGTAACAAGAACACCTTCTACTGCTATCTGGCTACTAATTTCAGCCACAATTGTCTTCAAGGCTATGCATGCAACATCTCGATTTTGCTCTTTCCCATTCAGCAATTTGTCAGAAAGCTTCTTAGTCATCTCTAGCACTCTCGTCTCGTTGACCTTCTTCACCAAAGGAGCAAGACTGCATTTGCATGAAAAGTTACAGACTAAAAATAAATCATAACAAAACTAAGTGTGGAGTGAGGTAGTACAAGACAATCTACCATATCAAATAGCTTTCAAGCACCACAAAAGTTCCTTAATGTGTCTTTTTTTACTTCCTATTGTGAATGCAAATCATAGCATAGTAAATATGTTCATGCTCCCAGATTATCTCTATTCCAGATGAAAAATAGGCACTTGCTATTCATTCTAAATTGCCAAAATTACAAAGGCGGGAAAAAACCCAACTTGAAATATAAAAATGGAACAAAGAAGTATTGTCGAACCATTTTATAGCTAATCCAGAGACATCCCCCGCAGCATCATCAAGTTGTTGTAGGATAATATTGGATAATCTTATCTCGAGATCACCATCAACTTTAAAGTCTTCCTTATTTAACTCATTCAGCAAATCAGAAGTTGCCATATAGCGATAATCTTTGTCTTTACCGATCATCTGCACAGGAGAGTTAAAGAGTCAATAAAGAAGCTCTAAATCATTCCACAGGGATCCATATTAAAGTCAGAAAATAGGTTCTCTTTAGACAATAACCGATCGCAAGTGCAGAAGAAAATGGATATGTTGACTAGAAACAAAGACCCGTATCATTCTCCAACATTAAATGCTAAAACATGCATAGACATGGGGTGCTTTAGGTATCACTAAAGCATGAACTTGTGCCCTCCCTTCTCCTATCGTGCAGTTTTGCATGCTAATAGGAGAAGGGAGGGGGAGCAAATGAAGAAAGGGTAAGAGGGTGAAAGAACAACACAGTATTTCAGATATTGACGCCAAACGTAAGAAGACAAACAGAAGATAATACCTTCTCTAGTATGCCTGCCAAACCGATATTAGCCATCTTGAAATTCCAAGAATGCAAAAATCTCTGCAAAAAAAAAATCAAATCAGATCATCAATTTGAAAGAATTACACACAAACATAAGAAGAATACAGATAAAACCTATGCAGAGAAGCAGGAGTCACAAACTAAAAGCAAACTGATTATCATCCATCCTTTTTAGCCTCTGGAACCAAACATACTTAAACAACTGCAAGGAAGTTGTTTTGTGATTTCAAAGAAGTGACCCCCTGACCAATTATCTCACATTATGTACTACTTTTAACACGATTAAGAAGCTCTATTTTCATTGAGCCGATCTGCAACTAACAAGTTCTTCAATCAGGCTATTGAAGTTCCATTTAGATTCGTTTAGTTCATACGAAGGATACCTTATCCTCTTCCATTTTACATTGTTTGTATTCATTAATGCCAAAATTCACATAGCATTGAACAGTTTTAACGAATGCTAAACATAAGTATGTTTATGTTATTTCCACGGTGAATCATCTGCTCGACTCCGAAGACAATATCGATCGAAGAATCAAGTTAAAAAAACCCTAGAACTATACAAAACTGTTCAATCAAGATGACAATCAGCTACAACTAGCACAAATGAGCATAATCATCAAGTTGATGCAAAGTTCGTAGGTCGACAAATATCAAGTCCGGATTCAAAACAGCTGAAACAAGGAGAATCAATGAAATAGCAAAAGACGAATCAAGCAGAAGAAGAAAGACTGTAGCGGTTGAAAACCAATAGGCAACAACTCCATAAACCCTAGGCAAAAGCAGACTCACCCGAGACGGACGAACGATCGAACCCCGGAATCGCAGGGAACGCTAACAATGGAAGGTCGAGTTCGACAATCACCACCAAAACGAACAATTTGCAGAGCAAAAAGGAGGGGTGACACCGAAGTGAGAAATAAGTAAAATGCAGGGACTAGGGTTAGATCGTTATTTATGGTAAAGGGACATTTTTACAGCGACAGCTGGAAATGAAAATAATACAAAATATCTGTATACGTTACTATATCCGCTTACATCAGTCTTATCAATTTAAAATCCAAATTTCAATTGGAAGTGGTTAGGTAAAAAATATATAATCCATAAAAATATTTTTAAAAATGATTCTAAATATATTTTTAACTAGTTTAGTGGACGTGTCTTGTCCGACTAAATTTTTTGAAAACGCTAATATAAAAAAATAAGTGAGAATTTATTACTCTTACATAAATTTCGATGAACTTATTCGATCATTTAAGTTTACGTTTATAGTGTTTTTTTACTATAATTATAAGTGTGTTATTTGAGATCCTTGTCGTGTAATATTAATGATATATTATACAAACATTAATTAATATTTATAGATGAACGATATAGTATATATTTAAATATTGAATTAATATCTCATATATCTGGTGATATGTGTAAATGAATATTTTTTAGTAGGACAAACATATTCGTTTTTAGAAATCTTTGAACGAAAATAATAACGATGATGTTTTTAACAAATCTTAAAATATAAAATACCTAATTTTTTCCGTAAGAAGTTTTTTTGTCTTTATTTCTGTAAGAAAGAATTTGGCGAAATAGATCATAATCTATTTCCATTAGGTTTGTGTACCTCTTCAATTTTTTATCACTTTGAAGTTGGAAGATAAGGGATTTGATTAGGGGTACATTTACTAAACATATTTATACTATGGACCTAGTTACTAGAGAAAAATCTCTACTTAACTAATTTAACCTTATTATAATAATTTTATCAATATATAGTCTAATTATTTAATATAGATTTTTAAAAGTTCATATAAATCTGTAGGTATTCAATTAGGATTTAAAATTTTTCATAAAATTCCTATGGTATTTAAAAGTTTATTGATTTTAAAAGAATCTATTATTTCATTGATTTTGTAGGATTCTTTATTACTTATATACATACCTAAACTCTATAGAAATCTTCCCCCAACACATAAGAATTTCCACATAATCCGTATTAACTCTATATAGAATTAAAATATCTCACAGAATCAGCAAATTCTATAATTATTAAGAATCAGTCAAAATCTTTAAAAGTCAGATTAAATACACCCCTCTTAGTCTTTCATGAACTATGAACCTAGTCGTGCATGAACTCTGTGTTTAGGCGTGCATCTATTTAGTCCTACATGAATTATAAACTATTGCATCATTCATGTGAATATTAAGAGATACAATCGGAATAGGAATATAGAATCCGACTGATATGAAAATACAATATTAAGAAATTTGCAAGTATTCGTGCATGTTAATAAACATTAACTTATACATTTAGTCATGCATCATATGAACTAGGTCGAACTTAGTCATGTAAAAGATAATTAAGAGATACACTGGGAAAAGAAATATAGGATCCGACTGATATGAAAATACAATATTAAGAAAATTACAAGTATGTATTAATGTTAATAAACATTAACTTAAATGCTTAGTCATGCATCATATGAACATTGGTCGAACTTAGTCATGCATGTATTTAGTCGTGCACGAACTATGAACTTAGTCGGGCATGAACTATGTATTTAGTCATGCATGAACTATGAACTTAATCGTGCATGAACTTTGTGTTTATGCGTTCATTTATTTAGTCTTGCATGAATTATGAACTTATTCGTGGATGAACTTTGAACTTAGTCGTGCATTAACTTATATACCTACTCTGCATAGGGACGGGTTCAAGATTAAAATTTTTGATGTGCCAATTTTTTTTATTAATTAATAAATTAACAACGTTATTCAATATTCAAGAAGACGCTAGACGGAGGCGAACAGAGAGGCACTGTCTAGACGGATTCTAAAAGGCTAAGACGTTTTTGACTTATTTCCTTGTATTTTGCCATAAAATTTTGTTCAATTTACATATAATGTAAATAATATTTATTTTCATAATCTTCAACATCTTAAATATCAAAAGTGTCATGCAAATGCAATTGAAATAAACATAATTTGCGTTGAGCTTTGAGTTTTTAACGTTGTCTAACCCAAACTTAAAAACGCACAAACACGTTCAACACAAATAAACGCGACAAAAATGTATTCTTAACAACATAACACACCATAAACTAGATTGTAGTCATCGGGCTCCCCGTCCCAATTACGAAAAAAAACTAGATTGTAGTCAACTCTTCAATCTCTTCATCGTCACACTCATTGACTTCAATCTCATTGTGCGACTCAAAGTCAAAGCCTTCCATCGGTTTCTTCTCCATCTTCCGTGCCATCAGATACAAAATCATCGCCATCAAGCTCTCTCACTTCCTATACATGGCGCCCACTTCCGGTTGTAATTCTTCATCCGCTCTCGTTGCTTCACTCATCAAAGTCCAAATAAGGCCGGAACCGGGTGTGACCTCACCTTCACCATCGTCTACTCTATCAAATATCCATGATTATGCATGAGAAGCCTCATTTGCTAAAAACACATCAAAACTTTCCTTTGGGTTTTTTATTTTCTTGTTCAACAATCTTGCATTGAATTGAACAAAAACTATATTGTACATTATTTCAATAACGTGATTAAAAAATTTAAGAATATGGTGAATAACAAACTCATAAAATAACTTAAAAAATATATGAAAGAATTTGGTCAAATAGACCCTTTTCTATTTTCATTAGGTTTGTGTACCCCTTCAATTTTTACCACTTTTATTAAATTGAAGTTGGAAGATAGGGATTTGATTAGGGGTACATTTACTAAACATATTCATACCCTGAGTCTTAGTTACTAGAGAGAAATCTCAAGAAGGCTTGCATAGCTAATTTGGCCAAAATATATTCATAAGAGAGTTAATTTACCCCTTCAAAGACACTCCAGTTTATTTCACAACCGAGTGAAATTGTTGTCAAATAGAGTATCCTACTTGCAAGCTTTTTGAGATTCAGAGCTTGATTGCCATATGTATACCATCATACAACTATATATTCAAAAATATATATCATACTTAAGAAACAAAATATCTCTTAACTAGTTAACTTTAATATGAAGTTATAGATGTATAGAGAAGAAATTTTACCCATATCATAAGTGTCATCATTATTCAAACAACCACTTAATGTCCAAAATCTTCCAAAAGAACCTTCTCTCTTCTTATACTTTGGACACTCCTCATTTATCACTCTATCTTTGCTTTGTAATTGAACCTTTGGAAAGTGGGAACTTATCAATGGTTCAAGCATGAGGTTGATAGAGTGGGTAGTACAAGGAGTATAAAATATTTGAGGCCTTTTCTCAAGCAATATATTTGAAGCCACGATATTATTTGAAACATTATAGGTTACCACCGGGACCACATTTTTCTCCCCAATCTTTTCAATGCACTCATCAACATACTCAAATATGTATTGTCCGGTATGTGCATCTACGGAAGCCTCTTTGGAACTAAGAAGGGTACTCGAACCTCCGGAGTTAACACACAAGTTCATAATGTTTCGCCTCTTTTTATCGCTCCAAGCATCCATCATGATAGAGCATTCATCTTTCTCCTATTTTTTCTCGTGAACCTTGAGTGACTTTTTCATGCTTTCAACTTCACCCTTCAAAAGAGGTTCTCTTAGTTGATACTGACATGGAGGTTGGTAACCCGGACCAAATTGTCCAACCGCCTCAATAAATCCTTTGAATGCATCATTGTCCACCGTATGAAAGGGAATGTCGGACTCATACATCCACCTAGCCAAATGCTGACTCACTTAAAGACTTCGTTCTTTGTAGAGACCATCATTGATATTTTTGATGCCTTTTACTTTTGCTCTCATTGAAGTTCTTCTCATCGACATTGATCTTTGAAACATATATATCCATTGATCCAAGAGAACGCGGTGGTCTTTTGTAGATTCTATTACCATCATCTTGTCTGTCTAAGTCATGAGAACTTCAACTTCTTTTCTAATGCTTGCATTCTCCTCTTTCACCACTATCTTATTTTTTAATTCTTGAATTGCATCTTTGTATTTCTTCTTGTCTTCATTCGAAGACTTGGTACAAGGTGCAATATTGCCCCTAATGTTCCAGCATTGTATTGCATGATCCGCCCAATTCCCGACTAGACCCCTTCTCACATTTCAAACATTTTATTTTTCTAGATTTGTGGCTCTTGTGAGTATTGCATACTCTCATCCAACATCATTACTATTCCGCTTCAATTTTGAAGCACCACTCATATACTCGGCATTGTTAATAAACGGATGTCGCTTTTTGAGTTGACATGATGAATTCATAAGAAGTTTAAGAATAAAACAACAAAACATCAATATTGAGTGTTTTATAATACAAAGGCTTTGAATGAAAATTGTTTATAGAATATTCATATCTCGGAATTTCAATAAAAGTTTTGAGAATCTTGTTATAGTGGTATGTTGAGAAGTGCGAAAGTGTGAGTTTAATTAGATTAGAATGTTAGCCTAGATTGCATTAGTGCTCTCAACTCTCAGCAAAGGTTGACGGTATAATAGACTGAACATCAGTGGATTCAATACAAACAAGAGACAACAATCACAACTAAATGAACTCACAAGAGTCACAACATGTAAATTCAGATTTTCAGAAATAATTAAATGAAAATTCACTTTACTAGTTACCACAATAAAGATTGAGTACGAGAGAGCCGAGAGGGATGCAAGAGAGACTAGAAAGTAGAGAGACAGTGATTGAGGTCGGAGGAATGGAGGATCAAAGAATGTGTTCAGTGCTCACACTCGGAATCGCTAGAGAGAATGAGAAAGGGATCGGCAAATAGAGACTGAGAGAGGGATCTACAAACAATTGTAAATAAAAATTGAGGCAAAGAGGGGGAGGAAGAGCTAAGAGTTTGAGCTAGGTTACCAGTCAGTCCATCCTCCAAAGGGAGTGCACATCATCGCAGTCACCAAAGGGAGTGCGCATGGTTCAGTTGGCAATCACGAGTCGCCAATCGCTATCGCTAGGAAGAGAGTTGTTGGGTAAGTTGAAAAAACGCGGGGGTAGGGTTTCATAGAGTGTTTATCGAACCGTCTAAACAATTCAGTCTCGTTTCGGCCGTTCAGACCCGTCTTAAATCCGTCAAAGCCATATCCCGTCTAAGAAGTCCCGTATAGGGGATAATCCGTCCACCATTTACGCGGCCATCTTGATCGTCTTTTAGAACACTGACATTATATATATATAAAGATGTATACTTAAATGATAATTATAATTACTTTAGGTAAAATAGTGTTTAAGAAGGGTTACAAAAATGAAAAGAAGTGTTGCAACACAGAGGAATTGGACTTTTAATTATACCGTTTGTATACTCGACATATTTAAGACAACAAAAAAACATTATATGCAAGTAAATTTCAATTGATATTAGCCCATTTTAAAATATATAGACCTTCAAATTATGGGTGGGCTAGAGCAAACCCTAGCCCCCTAGATTTGTGTGGTCATACCTCGATTTATAGGTTTAGTCATGTATCATATTAACATTGGTCGAATCTAGTCTTGCATTGTCTAGTCATGGACCATATAAATATTGGTTAAACTTAGTCATGCATTAATTTCATTAATCATATGCATAAGCTATTAAGGTAATTGATATGTTTCATATGGAATTAAAAAACCGTGATATTACATTAATTATTGTCTAATTTTAATAAAGTACCATAACTGGTAAATGTATTTATTCTTATGGTTATCATTTATTACCGTAAAAGTACGTGAATCTCATCCGAACTTAACCCTATATATTCACAATTTATATGTATTATACTACTCTTACCGATACACCTATGTGGCACAACTCTTACCACACTCAACTTTCCCCAACACAAACTATTTAACAAATTCTTCGTCATAATCTTATACCAATTATTCACCCTTGTAACTCCACCATAATATAACTCATAAATATAAAATTCCTCTTCCTTAGTCATCTAATACAATCGGACCATACTTCAATTAGTTTGAACGTACATTGTTTGAAGTATCTTCATGGATATCTAGCAAGAAGTCTCTTGCATCGGAAACTATTTAAAAGTAGTTATGTAGATTAGGCGTGAACCGTGTGCTTCACATTAGGGGTGAGCATTTTCGGATATTCGATCCGATAATTATATAAAAGTCCAATTCGAAATCCGATCCAAAATTTATTAATATATATGTCGGATATATCCAATTCGACCTTATTTTTTCCTATCAAAAATCCGAAAATATCCGGCAGCTGGCCAACTACCGGATATTTTCGGATTTGGATTTTTTTTCGATCAAATATTCGGATTCATGGATCGGATTATGCGTGACAAATTTTTTTGCTCACCCCTACTTCACATACGGAAACCTGACTTTCGTAAAAGATAATAATAAAATCTAAGTAATATTATAATTAAAAGAACCATATAAATAAGTTTTCGATAAATTGGAGCCAATGGTTTTATTTTCGGGCTCTCTACATTCCACCACGACAATATGTTCCTCTTCTCCCTTTGAATTTGAAGTCATTGATTCGAGCAAATCAACCAACGAGTATCTCAATCTTAAGAGCAATAGATAAAAGTGATAAAAAAAACCCGCAAGCAAGTTATGTTTATGGAAGAGTTGTAGAGAAAAACATCCACTTGTCAAAATGTGCAAACAATATCTTAAATCAAAATCTAGTTCGGTTATGGTACAACTCACTTTGAGTCATTAATTTCATAATAAGTAAATAATCACTGTATGAATCAAAAGCAAATGTTCATCGAGACCAACACGGTAGCACACACTACAAAACGAAGTCAAGTGAGTACGGTAGCACACACTACAAAACGAAGTCAAGTGAGTACGACTTCGGTGTATGAGAGGTCTTAAGGTTCAAACGAAAGCTTTATTCAATGTTCTTGTTAAAATATCTCATTGTCACACTTCTTCCTTCATTTCCGTTTCATTAAATCATCAAATTTTCTTTTCTTAAAAGTAAAAAATTGTGTAAATAGCAATACATCTCTAGATATGCAATAAATTGTTGGTTATTTTGCATAAAGGTAAAGAAGAGGGAGGATAATGCCAATTTTGAATATAAAATTAGGTGTAAAAATTTAATCAACTTTAAACTTTAAGGAGACATTTAGAACACAATTACAACGAAAAGTAAGTTTAAGTACGATAGTTGATACAAAATAGAACGGGTGATTTCATTAGTGACAACCAATAAAGATGCAATAACATACAATTGTAATCATGGATCATAAGGCTTGACATCATTTATAATAAGAAAAGCATGGAACATACTCAAGATAAAACTAAGATTACGGTAAAAAGCCTTTTAACATTGTTGGACACAAAACACATGTCAATTTACAGCAATAACCTTTATTAGACATATAACAATCAAACTTGAAATCTAAGAAAGGTTAAACCTTAAAATGTCAATTTCCTAGCATAGTTATAATTGGCTATCTAGAGAGGACACGATAAATAAAAAATGATTGAAATAAGAAATAAAGAAAATAAAGTGTTACAGGTTTTTCCTTCTCATTCTCCCTTTTTTTTTTCTTTTTTTTTTTTTTTTTTTTTTTTTTTTCTGACTAACCCTAGCCCCATCTGACCATTTGCAACTACCGGCATCAAGAATCGATTGTCGCCTCTTCCTCCTCCTCCTCCTCCTCCTTCATAATATACGACCGCGAGTCGATTCTTCTCTCTACCATTTTCTTCTTTGGTTCCATTGAGTTCTTCCATCGAATCCTTTCTTCTTTAACAAATGTTGATTTTGGTAAGTTATTAATTGAGATGGGTGAGTACATGTATTCATATAATATGAATTATAAATTATAATGTTTGAATTTTTTATTTTTTTCGAAAGGGTAATTGTATTTAGAAAAAGAGGGAGAATATACAAGCAACCTATGGAGTTAAGAAACAAATACAAGAGGGCAATGGGGGATGAGAGGGATCGGGTGAGCATTATGGGGATAATGTTTGAATTTTGATTTATGTTTTGTTCCAATCTTTCTATTCTTCTTTTGCATAATGCTTGAAAAATTAAATCCGATTGTTGAGTTGAATGAATTTTGAATACCACCTGCTTTATTTTTAAAATAATTATTTATATTGCTTGAATCTAATTGTCGAGTGTCAAGTTATTTAGTGACTTGAGTGAGCATCTCACATGTATTGTGACTTCTTCAACTCCTACAAATTGTTATTGAGTTTATTTATATGTTTTGTAAGGTTGAAAATGTTTGTTTATAAGTTTTTGTTTCGATAGTTCTTGTTGTGATGTTAATAACTTAATATATCAATCTCCTCATATATCATTGGTTTATTTATATATGTCTATCATCATGACACATGAATTTCTCATTTCGATAACTTTAAAATGATATATTATTTGTTTTATTATTGTGTCACGTTTCCTATGATTTGGGACTGTCGTTTCCCCCTGTCTCGTTGCGTCCGTTTCCCGTGTTCGTATTTGTACAACATAGGCGCTCACGCTCGTTTTGCTTACGTGTACATGGTGATTAATGTCACCATTTTCATTTTTAAATAATAAAAATTACATTTTAATATAATTGTGATTACAAATTCTAATTACTTTACTTCTGATTATAGCTTTTATAATTATTAGATCTTACATCCAATGTGTTTACAAGTTTAACATAAACTAATCCATACAATTAAGTTAGATTATTAAAAAACAAATATTTAAGCTATATTATACTTCCAGCGAAGCTTATATATTAAATAGGATTTAAAAAATCCATATTTTTTATTCATGTATGTAAAAATAAAATCACATATTCAATACAATTGTTTCTATTATATCGACTTATATGAAAATTAAAATAGTGTTAAATAAAAATGATTGAACTAAACAATAACTATTTAATGCAAATCATATATCTCGTTACATGTCTTTAACTTCGAGTCTCACTCGTCAGATTGACTCACTCCATCACAAAATTATAAAGTATTGTTTAATAGGAATTATTCTACATTTTTTTTATTAGTGGTGAGCCAATCAGAAAAATGAGGCACGAAATTAGGACATGTAACAAGACAAAGTATTTGCTTATAACTAGGGTTGCCAATGGAGTGGGTGATGGGTGGTTGTATCACTTCCATCTCCCGACCCATACTAAGAATTTGTTCATCCGAACCATCATCCAACCGAAGATCCTTTCACCCTGATGCATATCCGCGGGTGATCGGGTGAGTCGGATTTTTTCGCATTTATTCTAAAAAACAATCGACTTTCAAAACAAACAACGAAAATATGATATAATACGATAATTTGATAACTCGGTTACTCGGTTGATAACCTAGCAATTCAAAATCACATGTATCCTTAAAATCCAAAACAATGTTAGTTTCAAACTAAGTTGTAAATAAAAAATCGAATTATTTGTATAGACCTTCAACTTTATCGGCATTCGATTTCCATCAATTCTTTGGATTTGGAAAAAAATGTTCAAGCTTGTGATCTTTAAGAGGTGAAGGAGTATTTCGGTAGTGAAGAAATATTTCAATTTAGGAATTCAAGGTTTAATTTAGAATGAGAATATATAATTTCAGTTAATTAAGTGTCGGATGAAACTCGGGTGACCATTTAGTGAACACCGGTTTTGGGTGGTGTATCAGGTGGTGGATGGGGTGATGGTTTTTAATAACTTCATCACGTACCGCAACCGGACAATCATCCGAATTCCAACCTTATATTATCGGTTTTTTGATCCAATGTTATGTTCACAAAACTTGTATAGCGTTTAGTTTGAGTTTAAGAGTTGTGATTGTGGTTCAGAAAGAGTGTATTGAGATAAAAAGAAAAACCGAGTTTAGATACGATAAACGAAGGTTTTGAAGGAACTTTATTCTTGTTCAAGATCGTTCATTCAAATTTCCAATCGTCTCATTCCTATGATCTTGAAGAAATATGAGTCCCAAATGAATTTGGGAGAAATTATACTTGTAGTTCGGACAAGTGTTCTGGATAAAATAGTGTTGAACCGGACACTATCAGTCTAGCAACGTACAAGATTTTGAAATTATACGGTTCACCAGACTAAACCGGACCGTCTGATACGGTCAGGGTGAACCGCATGCACATCCCTAAACATAACCGCATAGTCCGCATTTCCAAAGTAAAAAGTACTAAAAACCCACCCATCGCCCACCTCAGCGGCAGCGAACTCCCCCCACCTACACCCCAGCGTCGCCAAGATCCGGCGGCGGAAGGAGGATGAAACATCTCTTCTATTGTTTTCAATCCAGAGATCGCGAGAGCATGCATTGAAATCAAACCGATCCACTTCGTATTTTTTTTTCTTCCAGGTGCGTACCTTCGATCGTTTCTCACAAATTTGTAGCAATTTGATCGTATACTGTAAGCTCTCTAAATTGATTCTGTCTCGGAAATAGTTGATAAGATTAGTAAAGGTGAACTCCTCGCAGCTTTATTGTCAAATTTGTGTCGTCTCACACAATAATCAGTTCGTAGGACGATTTATATTTGTTTGGGAAAGGGCTTTTCTCTAGCGAGCCCGTAGAGATTGACTTCCACAAATTCGACTTGGCAATTTTGTGTTGATCTCATACAGTCATCAGTTTGTAGGCTGAATTGTATGGGTTTGGGAACGGGTTTTGATCAAGCGAACTTCAAAGCAAAGCTGGATCGACGGAAATTAGTAGGTGTTGCTTCATTGCTCGTTGGATAAACATTACTTTAAACTATCTGGGGAGGGGTTTCTAGTTCATGCCTTTTTCCTTGTAGTCAGTTGATGCCTATCAAGTATCTAGTTGATTTGTAGAATTTTATTTCTGTCTTTGCAGGTCTTCAAATTGAGGTTGCTATATTTTGAGTTGATCGTCTGAACAACATGGTAGTATTCACATTGTGATGATTTAATATGTGAAAGCACCGCTCATTAGTATAAACTGACCGGTAGCTTATATTTGTCTGTATTTTGTTTCCAGAATTACCTTATGGGAGCTTTCAAGCCGGCATGTCACGTTTCAATTACATTCACAGATGAAAAGAATCGGAAGAAGGTATCTTCCTTTTTCTTCATGGCATTTGGGGAGTAGTGGCTTAGACCAGATTTCGTATTGTGAAAAGTGTGATCTATTGGCAATTCATATATACTGCGTTAGTGAATTTAGTGTTAGTTATCACTTATCACTTATCACAAAAGGAACTCACCAGTTCAGTTTCATTATTTGGATTTTAAGCATTTCAAGAAAGCTTGATTTAAGGTGCAAAATTTTGAGGGTAAAGTACACAAAATCACCCCTTATCCAAGTTAACCTGGACTTCTGCAGAAAACCACTTCTTATAAACCAACTTGCACTAAACCTGTTATTGTTATTAATTAGAAGAATGTATAAAATGATCACGGGTATTTTGACAATAAATATATATTAATCATGGGTATTTTGACATTTCATGCCTTTACTTAGTGTTAAGGTAGGAAATAGGAATACAATGAGCCCCCGTTTGGTTGTAACTCCGAAAATGTTAACGTAATGAAAGTGAATCTAGTCCACATGTGTAACTTGTTTATGAATTTTTTGGAATCATTCATTGTGGTTTCATGCAAAATGCATTTGCTTTCCCTAATTTTGTTTCCCTTATAGGGTATCAAAATTAATCAAATTCTACTACAATTACTTTAAATCACAAGGAATGATTCCAAAAGATTTCATGAACAAGTATATACATATGGATTGGATTCATTTCCATTCTGTTTCCGTTTACGGAGTTAAAACCAAACGGGCCCTGAGTGTGAATGCTAAGGTGTTACAAAACATGGATAAGGATTTTTAAAATATTATATTGCTGATTCAGCGTGGTCGTGCAAGCTGACCTAAATTAGGGGTGTTTCTTTGTGTAATTTTCCCAGTTTTGAAATGCCCCAATCTGCATTTATGATCTTCAGCTATCTTTATTGCCAATGTGCAAGAATATGTTTTCAAACATTTTCATTTTGCTTCTTGGTTAATATATTACTTCAAACATTGTTGGCTATATGCTTTTTCTTATTTACCCTATGTTCTCGTCTTTGACTCAAAATCTCGAGTTATTCATTCCATACTATTAAAATCTGGTGTCATTACTGTGTTTTCATATCTTATGTTTGCTTATACAGATTCCTATAAAGAAAGAAAATGGCCAAACACTTATGGTACCATTGTTTCAGAGTCAAGAAAATATTGTGGGGAAGGTAATGTTATATCTCTACTTCCCTTCTAATATAACACTATTTTTATCTCAATGAGGAACTATTGATTTAGTGGGTCTGGCGAGAATTTTAAAAATCACTCCTGTTGTGATTTCTTTGTAGATATCTGTCGAGCCAATTCAAGGGAAGAAGATTGAGCATAACGGTATCAAAGTTGAGCTCCTTGGCCAAATAGGTCTGTAACTTTTTCCAATCTAGTCGTGCACTCGTGCGTCACACGGAATATCTTGTATATGAATGCAGCTTTGTCACATTCGTTTGTGTGGACATTTTGAGTGTGTTGTGGTAGTGAAGAGACTATTCATGTTGAACAAATTAATGTCTGTATTAGCAGTATTAGTTGGTCTTTCTGTGACGCTGTAAACTGTTCAAGAAGGAAAATCATGATAATAGACCATTGATGAAAGGAGGTTGCCTAATGATTTTACATTGTTTTTAGTTGTTTGGAGAGGTGAAAGGTCACCTGAGGAGGTGGAATTTAGAAATACATTTTTTCATTTGGGTAAAATTGGAAGGTTTAGCCGTGTGCTTTCTGCAAGAATTATTTGCAGGCTGTCAAAGCTGGCCATTTGGAAAGTTCTAGGTACTTTATGGGAGTACTTTTGAAAGTACACCGATTAGTAACTGCAGTTAATCATTTGGGGACCTAAAGATGGTTGATTGTGGCTTATCATCTTACTGCAGTTATAGACAAGGTTTTAAGAAAATTACTTCCAGATTTATTTGTTCATCTTCAGTTGTTTTATCATGCCTTTTCTCATTGTAAAAGTGCACGGGCTTCTATTTCTGGTAAAATCGATGGACTGTGGGCAAGTATGATGCTGTAATGGGTATATGATAAAACTAATGCTGCCAGTGCTACTTTGTATTTTATCATCCGGTTATTGAAGAACTCAAACAGTTAATTGCATATTTACAAAGCTGGTCAACTTGGGTTTTCTTATGAAGTTTGGACTTGTATTGTTAATATGAATCTTATGTTCTCTTCTTATCATGCAGAAATGTTTTTCGACAGAGGCAATTTTTATGATTTCACATCTTTGGGTGAGTTTTTATTTTATTTTAGCAAGCTTAAAGTTTGTAGTGCTTTTCCTTCTCTGCATAATTTTTTTCTTCCTTCCAGTTGCATCACTTCTACTTTCTCCCTCAGCATAAAAAAATATCCATGTTGATTGTGGGAATTACCATAAATTGGATCGGCAAGACATTGTGATCTAGAATGCATTTTACAACGAGACGTAGAAGGCATATAGGAGAGAAAAGATAATAGAGTACAAGAGAGAATAATTTATTTGCTCACTGTCATGACACTAAGGAGAGGTTAAGTGCACTATTTTGTGTCCTATTCTGTCACTTTTCATTACATTTCTCCATCATTTCACAATGCATGTTCGTATTTAATATTATCTGTTTTGATCATGGAGGAAAAACCACAACATGAACTAATATATTAAAATTTATAGAATAAGAAAAAAAAACAAATTTAGAGCCTTGTACTACTATTTCTTGGATTCAAACTATAATGAAAGAAAATAGTCAACACTTTGTACATGAAGGAAAGCAAAAAGTGATCGAATAGGATAATTTATAAAGCATGAACCTAGGTAAGGGCTGAGGGTACCGGTGTACCACGTGTATCCGATAGAATTTTGGGTATTAAACATAAACAACAAAAGTTGAGGGGCATGAGAGTATGAGACAAAATTTCCCAATGTCCAAGCGTCCAAAAAACATCTTCCCTTTATTGGCGTGTTCTACATAATCATAACTAAGAATGCATGATAATAGAACTGACAAAAATGCAGTAAAGGGTAAAACTTATTAACCATAATCTGTTTTATCACCTTCTTTTATTGTATCTATGATTTGCTTAATTGTGAGAAATACTCTCCTTTACTCATTGTTTGCTTGAAGATAGTTATTCTCTACTCTTCTTGAACTCATAACAAAGCTTTATAGCCTGTATGTTAACTCCTTGGTAATCCGTTTTTGCAGTTCGTGAACTGGATGTTCCCGGGGATTTATATGAAAAGAAAACATATCCGTTTGAATTTTCTACTGTTGAGATGCCATATGAAACATATAGCGGGGTGAATGTGAGGCTCAGGTACTCTCAAGTTTGAACATTAGAGAGAATCTAGTCAATTGTTTGTTTGTTTTTAAGCATTGGGCCTGCAATGGGTGATACACCCTTTTTAAAATTGAATTTTGTATTTTATCCATCTATATATCCCGATGAAAAACTACTAATATTATATATGAAGATAAAGTTAAGCATGTTGAAATACTTGAGATCTCAAATCATTTGTCAGACATATAGAATTGTAGAAAACCTTGAGATCTCAAATCATTTATTAGATATTTAGACTTGTAGAAAACCTTGACATCTCAAAATAAACAAGCAAATCTCCTTGAAAGAACTGCATATGAAATTTTGAAACCGGTCCAATATGTTAACCTCTTTAAGCCTTCAAAATCAACTAAGAAACCTACTTCAAGTGTACTTTTTATTTCCAATTTTGCAACCTTGCAGAACAGTCTTGAGTAGTAATTGACACTCCAATGGCTTCTACTCACTTTAGTTCCTACTTGACCACAAACTAGAGGGGCAACCGCCAACTAGATTCTAAAAGAAAAAAAATTGAATGTATTGAAGATCAAAGGTCTTTCTTCAACTAGCTTCATAAAATGATAGTATCATAAGTAAAGTAACAAAACGGAATACCAAATTTGCAGTTCAAATCAACAAGTATAATGTTCTGGCTTCTTCATATGCTTGTTTGATATGTTAAAAGAAATTCCTGTTTGATACTCAAAGCTATTTCATTTGCTTTAATAGGTATATCCTCAAAGTAACTATTAGCCGTGGTTATGGTGGAAGCATAGTGGAGTACCAGGACTTCGTGGTAAGATCTTTACACTTTTTTCAATGATTGTGGCTTGGATATAAAAATATGAACGATGCAGCAACGTCTTCTTGTATTCTTTTATACTTTGCTGGTAATTTTTGTTTGTCTCTGAAGTAAATTCCTCGGTCTGTGCAATTCTTAGTGGCATATAAGTTCTATTGAAGCTCATGAGAGGGAATATCCAGGATTTGTTAGGGCATCGTGTGTATCATCTGAAGTAAGGGTGCTTTTTGAGTTTTTGGTGGCAGAAATTCCAACAAGCAAGTTACTAGTCATCTGCGTTGCTGAAATTAATGAAGTAGTCATGTGTGAAAGTGTTACTAGGAACTATTGTATTGGATCTAACTATAATGTTTTCATTATTGTTGGGTTTTTACCATGCACCATATTGTCAATACTGCAAAAACATACACAGACCCAAATCACCATCGAGAATTGCTGTTATTTACATAGAAGAAAGGCGTTTCTTTGCAGACTGATGTCACTGATAGTATGCTCTGTCTATAGGTTCTATTTGCAGGATTGACATGTTGATGCATTGACCTGTGACAAGGCCATCGTCGGGCCTTGTCATCTGCGTTGCTGATAGGTTCTATTTGCAGGATTGTCCAGCTATTCTTAATGTTAATTCATTTTGAATCTTAATGAAGTTGATTGTATTATTTAATGATTTTGAATCAACAATCGCATCTCTTCTGTACATTCCTATTTTTTGGACTTCATTTTCCAGCTCATTACTCATAGAAATTAGTAACTATTGTGTTCTCTCTTTCAGGTTCGCAATTATTCGCCACTTCCCTCAATGAACAATAGCATCAAGGTTAGTTTCAAAAACATTCTACTTCTGTTTTACAATTGCAAAGTTGGCTGAAACAATGGAATATCAGTTTTGGTCCATGAAACTAGTATTAAAAGTTACTGGACCTGGCCTTCCCATTTATCAAGAAAAAACACCAGTCTTTTTTTACCATCTTCATGCAAGGTCTGATTTATATACAAATTCTTCTAAGCATAATATTCTGAAAATTTGCAGATGGAAGTTGGAATCGAGGATTGCCTACATATCGAGTTTGAGTACAACAAAAGCAAGTAAGTCACGTCCCTTGTTTGAAGATGCATCATTGTGTAATGAACAACATCATAGATAGGGGAAGAAGGGCAGAGGACATTTTTCCCGGGTTAACCTTTTGTTTTTCTATGCAGGTACCACTTGAAGGATGTCATCATAGGCAAAATTTATTTCCTTCTGGTTAGAATTAAGATTAAGAATATGGACCTTGAGATCAGACGTCGTGAGTCAACAGGTTCTGGAGCAAACACGCATGTTGAGACGGAGACACTTGCAAAGTTTGAGTTGATGGATGGTGCCCCCGTTAGAGGTATCATAAAAGAACACCGTTAAGACTTAATGACTATTATTTTTCATCATTATAAATCGTACCTTTTCAAAGTAAAGCAGCCCAAAAGAATTTCAGGCACATAGACCTTACATGACAAGAACCCAACATTTAGCTTGACACCAGCAAGATTGTTTCATTAGAACAATAGTTGCCCAGAAAGCATGCGTAAAATGCAAGACTTAATATGCTCCCTCCATTTGAATAAGATAATGTCATTCTAGCATTTTGCTCCACTTTTTTACTCTGTAAAACCACAACTGTAAGTCTATTATTTACAAGGGAAAGTATGTAAAGTAGAGATCAGGATAAGTAAATTTACAATTATTTTTGAGCAATAATCCAAGCAGCTGTGCTTGAATTGGTTTTTATCCAATATTTTGCAGCCATTAAGGTGTTGTGTGAAAGTAGGGATTGATCAATCTTTAGCATTTTCCCCAAATGGATAAACCAAGTCTCTAGTCTAGTGCTGCAATCTGACTATATCTTTTTTACCCGTGTAGGTGAATCAATCCCAATTAGGCTATTCCTAAGCCCATATGACTTGACGCCAACACACCGCAACATCAACAACAAATTCAGTGTGAAATATTTCCTGAACCTCGTCCTCGTCGACGAGGAGGACAGGCGGTATTTCAAGCAGCAGGAGATCACTCTATACCGTGTTGCTGACAACCCAACTTAATCATTTCACAGGCTTTAGCATCGCCAATCATAAGTCCATAACATCATAAGCTTGTTTGATGACTTCAAAAGATTCATCTTAAAGCTATTTAGCTTGTTGCTTTGTATTCGGCTTGACAGACGACACTTCTCAGGTAAGTTTTCTTTTTCAAGAAATTATCACTGCATGTGTACATACAAGAGTGTTGGTTTGGTCTATATTGTAGAAATATCTTACCTATCTTCTAAGAAGAAACTTGATACCCCTTTTAAGACAACCAGCTCTATTGCTATCATGCTCGTAGCGTCTTTGTTATGGTCATTTATGCGAAGTAGGGTCCTGCTGACAGCTACGTGTTGTGGCTCGTCAGCTCGTTTTTAAGAGCATTCATATGTTACAGTTGCCTTCTATAACGCCTAGATAACGGTCGCCTCATTAAAATTGTTTCTCTTCAAAATGTCACTAAATTACTAAAATTAGTCAGTTGTACGTGAGGTTTGGTGAGGATCAGGATTTAGCATCCACATTATTTTGGGGCTAGTCCTATGTAAGATCATAGCAGTAATATGTAGGATTTCCACCTAGAAACAATAAAAAAA
Organism: Fagopyrum homotropicum; assembly: GCA_033239125.1. Taxonomy (NCBI): domain Eukaryota; kingdom Viridiplantae; phylum Streptophyta; class Magnoliopsida; order Caryophyllales; family Polygonaceae; genus Fagopyrum; species Fagopyrum homotropicum. Next base: position 5,108,540 of record BSWB01000003.1, read on the forward strand.
AGGATGTTATAAGGATATATTATTTATAAAGCACATGTACCATTTGATGAAAAATCCTTGTATATAATTCAAAAAAGTCAAATGGACATAACATCATCCAAAATTTTGCAATAATAAACCACCAGAAATAAAAGTCACACCACATTAAAAAAACAGAAGTCGTAATGTAATTTTTACCATACTTATAAAATGGATATAAAATTTTCTCTTAAATCTCATTGGATCATCAAGTTGAAATTCAATACAGAGGGTTCAATACATAGTTTACGTTTTCTATAGACAATGGTCTCAAAAACCGATCAAAAGACTGATTATACAGGAATTTTTTTGGACAAAATATAGATTTTTAAAAGTCCATATAAATATTTTGGTATTTAATTATGAGTTAAAATTTTTCATAAAATTTATATGGTATTTAAAAATTTGTTGATTTTAAAAAAATTTATTATTTTATTGATTTTATAAAACTTTTCATAAAATTCTTAATAATTATAGAATTTAAAATTTTTCATAAAATTTTTCATCAAGTTGAAATTCTCATTGGATCATCAAGTTGAAATTGATTTTCATAAAATTCTTAATAATTATATAATTTAAAATTTTTGATAAAATTATTCATAAAATTCTTATATACATACCTAAACTCTATAGAAGTCTTTCCTCAACCCATAAGATTTTCATACTCTATATAACATTAAATTCTATGATTATTAAGAATCACTTAAAATCTTTAAAAGTCTGGATTGAATACACCTCGATGTTAGTCACGTTTGGTCGAAATGTGTATGCTTGTCAGTGTGGTTAACTTTAGTAAATAAGGCGGAAATAATGACGAGAATTGCTTAATTGCTAGGTACTTTCTACTATTTCTTTGTTAAGTCTTCACTATTTAATATGAGATTGAAATTGAATAACACCATCGTCCAACCTAAAACGTACAAAATAAGGTTGACTTTCTCTCCAACTTAAAGAACAAGTCAGTCACATCGTATTATTCATATGAATGTTTGTGGTTAGCCCTCTAACTTAGAAGAAAGCAAGTCGTGGTTTAAACCACCGTCTATAAAATGCAAATAAGATTGCATTTTCTATCACTAACGTGTAATTAGTAAATTTTTTTTTTTTTTTTTATCTATCGTGTCTACTTAAAATTATGTAGCCAATTATGAAAAAAAAAAAAAACTTAACTGATACTTGGAACAAATCTAAGTTATCTCACTTAAAAGTGATCTACAACATTTGATAATAACATGAATAAATTATGATATAGACATGGGTCTCAAACTTAAACCTAAACCGGCGGTTTGACACCCTATTTAAAAAAAAAAACAACGGCTTTTTTGACTAAACCGTCGGTCAAACCGACGTTCAAACTGACGTTTCAACCGTCAGTAAAAACTGACGGTGTAGTCAAAAAAAATTTAAAAAAAAAATAAAAAAAATTTCAAACCGTCGGTTAAACTGCCGGTTTAGGTTTGGCCTAGAGTCAAACCTAAACCGAAATCATAAACCCCTGGTTCAACCAAACCGGCAAACTTAAACTGCCGGTTTGGTCAAACCGGCGGTTTACGCCGGTTCACAAACCGTCGGTTCGGCAGTTTGGTTTGAACCGGACCCAACTCTATAATATGATATAAATTATTTAGCGTTGAAATCTAGAAACAACCCCACAAGATGCATACATTTAACTGATTGGACAATAAAAAGTGAAGTAAAAATTGAACATAAGGAGTATATGTTTTTATATTTACTTGTAATCAAATTCGAGTTTTATTTATTTCTGTTGGAACCTCAAATTCCACACGGTGCAGTAGTCTAAAAATTTTGGAAATAACTCGGAAACATCAAGTTCATAATTAAGGCTAATTTCCAACGTTAAGAGTCCCTTTCGCCATTACTATTATACTACGCGTTATATCACTTATATGTCAATATGTGAATAGGGGTGTGTTTGGTTGGAGATTAAAGAAGGTTCATTTAGATTAAATTTAGAAGATTAAATTTGTGTAGGTGTTTGGATGAAGGTGGAGATTATGGAAAAAAATTATAGAGGGGATTAATTGGGATTAAAAAGGGCAAAAAAATAACCTTATATTACCAAGGTTAAAGGAGATTAATTTTTAAATATCATTTAGAATTCCACTCATGCCCCCAATTTAACCCTATTTAAGGTTAAAATAAGGATAAATTTGTATCAATTAAACCTATTAAAAGATCTTCAACCAAACAAATTCACGTAAATTATTTTATATCAAATAATCCCTAATAAATCCCATATTAAATTTAACCCCTTTTAAATTCCATCTACATTAATCTTCAAAATAACCTCCATCTCTTACCAAACACACCCCAGGTCGGTGTGTGTAAATTACATATTTTATTTTCAAATTGTTGATCTAATCCACATTCGAAATAGTTGACAATTTCTTTGATATACACGAACTTCACAAAAGAATTAAGCCTACTATGGAAGGTGAAAGCTAGGATGGATACCCAAGTCGAACGAATCTAAGAGTTCGTTTGGTGTAACTTCAGAAACGGAAAAATTGGAAACGAATCTAGATCATACGTATATCCTTTGTTCATGATTTTTTTTGGAATTATTATTTGTGGTTTGAAGTAAATGAAGTAGATATTTATTAATTTTGATACCTATAGGGAAACAAAATAGGAGAAAACAAATGTATTTTGCAAGAAACCATACGGAATCTTTCCGAAAAAAATCATGAACAAGGTACATATATTGATTAAATTCATTTCCATTTTGTTTTTGTTTTCGAAGGTCAACCAAACGGGGCTAAGTGTAGTTATGATATGTTCGTAATCGGATAGTTTTAAATCGACAATTTTTTTAAAAGTTTCTCTTTGATAAAAAATTACAAATGTAATGATTTTTTAAAAGCTTTTAAATAATAAACCGGTTATAAATTATGATTATATGTATTTTGTAAAAGCATAATTATATGTATCAACTCATAATGTGTATCACATGCTATTTTTGTAAGGAACTACCACCCTTGAAATTGTCTTACATCCGACAGTTTTTATAAACTAGTCAGATGAAAAAATATTGGCCAAATTAACTAAGTAAGCATTTTTGAGATTTCTCTCTAGTAACTAGACCTATGGTACAAATATGTTTAATAAATGTACCCCTAATCAAACCCCTTACCTTCAAACTTCAATTTAATGAAAGTGGTAAAAATTAAAGGGGGTACAAAAACCTAATGAAAATAGAAAATGACCTATTTGACCAAATTCTTTCAAAAATAGTATACCGATTCTCATATATGCAATTTAATAAATTAACGTGCACAAAAACATTAAAAATTTTAATTAAACAATTTTGCACATAAAAAATAATAAAATAACTATATTTGTAAATCCGTACGTAGCACGAGTCTATTCTTCGTATTTTTTTTTTGTATAGAAAAGTATGCCTACGATATTTATGCTCTTATTAAGGCTAACAAATCTCTTAAAAAACTTATAAGAAGTGTTATGTTTGACATGTAAAGTTTTCGTGGAAAATTGTTTATGGAGATTTTTATTATTTAAAAAGTAATAAAATAGGAAGTCTATTTTCAAAGTTAATTCATATATTCCGAAAAGTCAATCTCAATAATATCTTGTAGTTATTGATCAATTCAAATAAAAGGACAAATTTGTAAAATATATGAAATGAGACAAGATGGGCAAAATGTAGAGGGAGATAACATTGTCATATCGCCATGTTGGTAATAAATGATGTCCCATATTGTTAATAAATAATTACATAAACAAATTAGGTGGACTATTATATTTTAAGAATACTCTCTTGATATCTTGAGATATTATCTATTTCTTGATATTTATAAAATTTTAAAATTTATCTTCGTGTCGTCTAATTTTTTATATTATAATTCGGATTACATGTTTATAAGTTAATTTAAATTTTTATAATTTAAACAAAAAAGAATTTGACTTATTTTTATAAATAAACAAAAAAAAATAAAAGAAACGTGTTTTTTCTTTATTGATTTTATAAAGCAAAAAAGTTATTTTTTAAAATTAGTTTTGTTTATTTATAAAAATAAGTTAACCTTTAAAGTTTATTTTTCTTATTATTAGTTCTTAATATAATTTATAAACTAATAAAAAAAAATGGTAAGGAAATGAGTGTTTTAATTAGGGGTGTGCATAAATCCCTGATAATCCCGATCCCGGGAGGATTTGGAAAAAAAAATGTGTATCCCGTCCCGTCTTGCCCCTAACAAATTTGCGGGACGGGACGAAAACTTTTCATCCCGGTTAATCCCGTCCCGTCCCGCATATATATAAAAATATTTTTTTTATATTACCCGGTTGCTTATGTATTCTCTCGGCGTTAAGAGGAATAAAAGCAAACACATTTCTCTTACCTTTACCTTACTTTTTTCGGACTTCCAAGTTGTTTTGTTACCCCACTTACCTTTCGGCCTCGGGTTCGGAAGTAGTGGTGTTGGCGACGGTGTTGGGATCCGATTTTGGGTCATACACCGGGACATTCCGTTGTCTCCACTTCTCCTCCCTTATCCAATATTAAAAACAAACTTGGGCCTCCAACTTTTCGGGCTACAATTGAGTTCTGTTGTAATTGAGCATGTTCCCTCCTTGGCTAAATACTTTCTCCACAACAACCATTTATGCGGTCACTGCCATGAGTTGTACAATTTTCACTAATGTTGGATATTTCGGGGCTATTTCTTCCACCAATCTAAAATATCGAACGAATCTTCACTATCAAAACTAAAATATGTTGTTAGATAATCTTGAAATTCTGCACTTGAGGATGAATGTCTTGGTGTTTTTTATCCTTTTGGCTAAAATTTGTTGTGCTTTTGAAAGAGAAGAAGAAGAAGAAGAAGAAGAAGAAGAAGAAGAAGAGAGAGTGTAGGAGTAGGTACTAGTAAATGAAGAGCTAGCTTTTGTTTGAAAAGAAGAAAACAAATTTTCAATTTTGATACGAACATCTTAAATAATGTTAAGTAACTATGAAAACTAAACCAAACAATCATAATACAAACTAACAAATCAGAAACACCATCAACTTTAAGTGTAGGATAAAAAATGGCGGTTACAAGATAAATCATAGGAATGTTGGTGTAACATTTTAGCCATTTCGATTTGATGTCACTCATAGTCTTTATAAGGGTTGGAAAATTTGTACCGTTTTGAAAAGCCTCAAAAACGTTTACGGCTATCTCTAAAAATCAACAAGAAGTTGAACCGTAAATGTAACTCATGAGTCATGACATAAGTTGCATCACTAAAAATCTTTAAAACATTACAAATATCAATTCAAGTTTTTCACATATTTTCATCATCAAGAATTGACCAATGAATGTTTTGTGCGAAAAACGCTTGTAAAAGATCTTTGTAACGAATGGATGTTCCAAGTAATTTGTAAGTAGAGTTCCAACGAGCTTTGATGTCTATTGAAAATGCAACTAGATGAACATTATTAGCTAAACATAATGTCCCCCCTCTCTCAGTTTGGAGTAATGACAAATATGATCAATAATGTCGGTGATGGGGGTTAGCATAATCACTAAAATCTTAACTCCATCTTAAGTAAATAAGTTTAAAATATGACATGAACATCTTTGATGAGTAAAAGGAGTTCGCAAATATTTCCCCGCCTCCTCGACCAACTGGTTTATGGTGACGGTGTTTGCAAATGCATTATCAAAAGGATATGAAAAAAACTCGACCTTGTAAATTAAGTTCTTGTAAAATCGTTTTTATCATGTTTGCAATGTTGGTGCATCATGTATTTGATTGAAATGGCAAAATTCAATTGCATATTTATGGAAAAACATATCGTTATCAATAAAGTGTAAAATAATGCCCTTATTAAAATGTTTTTGCGATTGTGTATTCCAAATATCATTATAAATAGATACTTGATACAAAAAAGATGCCAAAATCGAAATAATTTTTTCTTTCTTTTGTAGGTAAGATTTGGAAACTAATTTGAAAATGATTTTGCGAGAAGTTGGTTTAAAAGAAGGTTGAAGATATTTATTGTTATATGCTCGAACTTCTTCATATTCGCAATAAGAAAATGGAAATGCATGAGAACATATGATATCGGCTAATCTTAAACTTTTTTCATTATGGTTATACATAAATAGAGGAGATCGAGAGGAAGAAGATGCAAACCCGTAGGACAACTGTGATTGTCCCCGTGATATCCTTAGATTTTCGAAATGGATATTTTGCATGTGCATTTGCAAAGTCACGTAGCCGCCCTTCGCCTTCCACTTGTACACCTTTGAACAATAGTTGCATAAAACTTGACAATAATCGTTCACCGGCACCCCCTTCTTGTAATGCTTCATAAATATCTTGGATGTAAACATTTTCGGTGTAGGTAGTTGTCGTTGTGACATTTCGATATTTTCGGGATTATGTTGGCACTCGGGTTTGCCATTACGAGAGGCGAGAGATGAATTCGAGAAAGACGAGAATTATGAGAATATGATATTCAAAGTTGAGATTTTGAGGCTTGAGAATTGAGTAGTGGGAGAGTAGATAATGTAAGAATATGGTGTGGGATAAAATGGAAGAGGATTTGATAAAGCAAAAAAGTTATTTTTTAAAATTAGTTTTGTTTATTTATAAAAATAAGTTAACCTTTAAAGTTTATTTTTCTTATTATTAGTTCTTAATATAATTTATAAACTAATACAAAAATTAAAAATGGTAAGGAAATGAGTGTTTTAATTAGGGGTGTGCATAAATCCAGTTAATCCCGATCCCGGCAGGATTTGGAAAAAAAAATGTGTATCCCGTCCCGTCTCGCCCCGTGACAAATTTACGGGACGGGACGAAAACTTTTCATCCCGGTTAATCCTGTCCCGTCCTGCATATATATAAAAATAATATTTTTATATTACCCGGTTGCCTATGTATTCTCTCGTCGTTAAGAGAAATCAAAGCTCACGCAGTTCTCTTACTTTTACCTTACTTTTTTTCGGACTTCCGAGTTGTTTCGTTACCCCACTTACCTTTCGGCCTCGGACTCGGAAGTAGTGGCGTCGTCAGCGGTGTTGGGATCCGATTTGAGTCATACACCGGGACATTCCGTTGTTTTCACTTCTCCTCCCTTATCCAATCTTGAATACAAACTTGCGCCTCCAACTTTTCGGGCTACAATTGGGTTCTCTTGTAATTGATCATGTTCCCTCCTTGGCTAAATGTTTTCTTCACAACAACCATTGATGCGGGCACTGCCATGAGTGGTACAAATTTCACTAATGTTGAATATTTCGGGGCTATTTCTTCCATCAATCCAAAATATCGAACGAATCTTCACTATCAAAACTAAAACATGTTGTTAGATAATCTTGAAATTTTGCACTTGAAGGTCTTGGTGTTTTTGTCCTTTTGGTTGAAATTTATTGTGCTTTTGAAAGAAAAGAAGAAGAAGAAGAAGAAGAAGAAGAGAGTGTAGGAGTAGGTACGGTAAATGAAGAGCTAGCTTTTATTTGAAAAGAAGAAAACAATTTTTCAATTTCGATACGGACATCTTATATAATGTTAAGTAACTATGAAATCTAAACCAAACAATCATAATACAAACCAACAAATCAGAAACACCATCAACTTTAAGTAGGATAAAAGATGGCGGTTACAAGATAAATCATGGGAATGTTGGTGTAACATTTTAGCCATTTCGATTTCATGTCACTCATAGTCTTTATAAGGGCTAAAATTTGTACCGTTTTGAAAAATCTCGAAAATGTTTACGGCTATTTCTAAAAATCTACAAGAAGTTGAACCGTAAACGTAACTCATGACATAAGTTGCATCACTAAAAATCTTTAAAACATCACAAATATCAATGCAAGTTTTTCACATATTTTCATCATCAAGAATTGACCAATGAATGTTTTGTGCGAAAAACGCTTGTAAAAGATCTTTGTAGCGAATGGATGTTTCAAGTAATTTGTAAGTAGAGTTCCAACGAGCTTCAATGTCTATTGAAAATGCAACTAGATGAACATTATTAGCTAAACATGATGTTCTCCCTTTCCACCCTCAATTTGGAGTGATGACAAATATGATCAATAATGTCGGTGATGGGGGTTAGCATAATAACTAAAATCTTAAGTCCATCTTAAACACATAAATTTAAAATATGGCATGGACATATTTGATGAGTAAAAGGAGTTCGCAAATATTTTCCCGCCTCCTCGACCAAATGGTTTATGGTGACGGTGTTTGCAAATGCATTATCAAAAGAATATGAAAAAAACTCGACCTTGTAAATTAAGTTCTTGTAAAATCGTTTTTATCATGTTTGCAATGTTGGTGCATCATGTACTTGATTGAAATGACGAAATGCAATAGCATATTTATGCAAAAACATATCGTTATCAATAAAGTGTAAAATAATGCCCTTATTAAAATCTTTTTGAGATTGTGTATTCCATACAGGAGATATTTATTGTTATATGCTCGAACGTCTTCATATTCGCAATAAGAAAATGGAAATGCATGAGAACATATAATATCGGCTAAGCCTAAACTTTTTTCATTATGGTTATACATAAATATAGGAGATTGAGAGGAAGAAGATGCAAACCCGTAGCACAATTGTGATTGTCCCCGTGATATCCCTAGATTTTCGGAATGGATATTTTGCATGTGCATTTGCAAAGTCACATAGCCGCTCTTCGCCTTCCACTTGTACACTTTTGAACAATAGTTGCATAAAACTTGACAATAATCGTTCACCGGCACCCCCTCCTTGTAATGCATCATAAATACCTTGGATGTAAGCATTTTCGGTGTAGGTAGTTGTCGTTGTGGCATTTCGATACTTTCGGGATTATGTTGGCACTCGGGTTTGCCATTACGAGAGGCGAGAGATGAATTCGAGAAAGACGAGAATTATGAGAATATGATATTCAAAGTTGAGATTTTGAGGCTTGAGAATTGAGTAGTGGGAGAGTAGATAATGTAAGAATATGGTGTGGGATAAAATGGAAGAGGATTTGATATTTATAGGAAATTGTTGTTTTTTTAAAGGCATTTATTTATTTACTTCTAAAAAGATAAAAAAAAAAAAAAACATTGTGCAACGGCTAGTAGCCGTGCAGTGACCTTGTCCAAACGACTATTTAAAAGAGTAGGTGACACTAAAATCAAACTATATTATATAGACATATATATTAATAAATTATATGCATAAAACTATACACGGGGTGGGTTACCCCACTAGCCAAAATGTTTACATATACTCGTCCCACCAAAATACAGGTCGGGTCAGACCCGAACGGACCAAACTAGCTGCTCATGCACATGTTCTTTCTCGGACGGATTGACGAACGGGTTGGGCCGACCCAAATTTATACAGGTTTAAAACGAACAACATAATAACACATTATGAAACAAATTGTTTCCTCAAAACCACTTTTAATCAAAATTTCTCCTAACTTCTACTAGACCTAAAACTCCTCAAAATTCAAGTTTTACTAAATCAAAAAAAAAAAATCTTACCCATAAACCTCAAGAGACCTCTTTGGAAACCCACCAAACACAAACACTATCTATGATCAAATCAACATAATAACAAGTCAAACTCTACTCTTCATTTGCATATATGAACACGTCTAGTCGTGTGTACTAACTAACTAACTAACCATTGAAGATGGCACTCCACTTTCTCCAATTAAAAAATCCCAAATTATATATATTTTTAATTTAATTTATATTGGGCTTAGTATTTTGCCTAAGTGCCTAACAAGTAACTAATTGGCCCATTTAACGTGCCACTTGGGATGGCGATTTTGCCTTCTTTTTCTCCACCTTGACTCTCATGATCTTTTAAACTGAGAAATATTCCGCCATAGTTGATGAATTTGCCTTTTCTCTTACTCCATTTGTCTCCTTCCAATCCATAAATAGCCTTCCGATTTCGCCTATAATCTATTATCTTTCCAAATTCCATTCGATTTTTGCCTTTTTCGCTTAATCTATTCCATTCGATTCAAACACAATCGCAACGGTAATACTCGATATTGTATGCTGTAGCAGAAACGAGTTTGAATCTGATATCAGGAGGTGGAATTCGTTGTTGTTTAGCGGAGATGGGAATGGAAATCGCTGATTCCGTTCGCTACGAACGCCACCATGAAATTTATGACGAGCAGTTCACGGATGTGGAGATTGAGGTCGAGATTGGAAAGAGTGATGAATCGGTTGAATACAACAGCGAGAACATCAAACAAACGGAAGTACAATTAGTAGAAGAAGAGAAAGAGGAAGAGGAAGAAGTACTAGTGGAAGAAGTAGAAGGAAAAATTGAAGCGAAAGAAAGCCGGATTGAAGGAATTTTGCATCCGAACGAGTGGCTTCCGAAGCCGAAGCCACCACCAGGTGTTGAGGAGACTTTGTCGCTGAAAGCGATTAACGGCGAAAAAGACGGCAATATATCTGCCATTGGACGGTTTATTAGGCAGCGTAGCTCGGCGATCGTTAGACGGCTTTCTCTGACGGAGACAGAAGATCGAGACGGAAAAAGTGACGGAAACGGTGAAGCTGTGACGGAGTTGAAGCTGCAAGGGGTTAAGGTGATTGTTCAGGAGAAGAAGGCGGCCGCAATTAACGCCTTGAAGGGACGCGTGACGTTCTACTCCAGGTCTAATTGCAGAGACTGCGGGGCAGTTCGGTCATTTTGCAGGCATGATTCTTTAAATTCTTCTGCGTTATTTTGCTCCAGAGTTTGTTAACATTTAATTAAAACTGATAATATGGACAATCTCACTGACATCAACATAGCAGTAGCACAATCAACTAAACTAATTGGGACTTCTGACAAAAAAAACTAATTGGGAATGCTTATCGTCAAATGATTATTGATAGTTCTATCAAATGCTCAAGTTAAATTAGGTTTAGATTATTTCAAAATTTGATAATCTAAGTCCACTATCTTCAAATGATTTGGTAAAGTATGTTTGATATAGTTTTTAAATCCTCGGTATTATGGACCAGATGTTTAGATTGGGACAAAATATTAGCAGTTTTACCATCCAAATTAGTGTGGAATAGGAAGAAAAGTCAGCAAAATTCGTGAAATTCATCATAATTTGGAACTCTGATCAATAAATTCATAAAATTCTGTTTGCTATCAGGGAGAAAGGACTGAATTACGTGGAAATCAACGTAGACGTGTATCCGATTAGAGAAATGGAAGTATTAGAGAGAACCGGTGGGTCAACTGTGCCGAAGATTTTCTTCAACGGGAAGTTGATCGGTGGATTGGTGGAACTGAACGCATTGCGTAGGTGTGGTTCTGATGAGTTACAGGAGAAGTTGAAGGAGTTGCTCGGCGGCAAGTGCCCTGATGGGGACGCCTCTGTGCCTGCGCCACCTGTATATGGGGTTGATGATGATGTAGAGGAATTAACTGATGAGATGATTGGGATTGTAAGGATCTTGAAGCAGAAGTTGCCGATTCAAGACCGTTTGATCAGGATGAGACTTGTGAGTAACTCGTTTACGGCGTCGGATCTTGTTGAGCTTCTGCAGAAACATTTGGGTTGCCGCCCTTTGCTGGTATGTACTCACTCAATGTTCTGTACTTCCAAAAATCATGTGCACATAAAAGCTAGGTTTTATTATCCGAATCATGTGCATATAAACTAGGTGTTGTTTGGTATATGAGTTGAGTGAGGTTAATTGGGGTTGAATGGGTTGACTGTGGTTGAAATTTTTGAAAATATTTCAAACTCATTGGAGAGATAATGGAGGAGAACCCAACAAAAAACCTGAACGGACCCAGTATATTATCCAAATCATGTGCTGATAAAAGATTTATTGTTTATTTAATTAAGATAAATTTATAAAAGAAGGTTTGAAAGAAAATTGAAAAATAGTATAGAGAAAGAGTAGGTTCCACCCAAACTTGCTCATTTCTAAGGTTCAAATTTGAGAGTAGAATATAATTTTTAGCTTTTTGCACTAAAAAAATACAACGTGAGTTGTTTTTTCGAGGCATATTCTAATAAGTACAATTTTGTACCCAGGATGTAGTCAGCCTAATAACAATGAGTCAATGAGTTTAGGATAGCATGGTTGGAAATAAAAATTATAACTGATCCTTAAGTTTTATCTTTTTATTTTCAAAAGATCCTTCAGTTTTGACATTGATGTAGACCACGAGTAATATATTGGGGAGCGGGGAACAGCGTGACAAGAATGATGTTGAGTAATGAGTAAAGGATGTGTACCAGAAGTGAGCAAAATGATAGGAACAGAGGCAAAAAAAAAAAAAGAAAAAAGTGTAATATGGTAAACTATCTGTGATTGGAGAAACATTGAAAAAAAATGAATACAAATATTTGAATGAGCATAAGATATACTATTATGTTTGGAAAAAAAGCAATGGATAAAACAAGTAAACAAATAATTTGATACATAGTATAAGATTAACGAAATCCATATGCATTCATTCCCACCCAAAAAAATCCATATACATTCAATCATATATATTAACTCTTACTAGTTACTTCATGGAATTTTGTAATTTTTTACCAATCAAACAAGCTCTTACAATGTGATTGTAATTTATCATGTTTTTTGTTCATGTTATTCGAAGAAAATATTTGAAAGAGGTCCAAGAAAGTGGTCTTAAGAATCTATAAAACTTACTCCCTCTAATCATAATTAACTGTCATTTTAGACTTTAACATAAATTTTAAGAAAAATATTAAATAACATAAATTTTTTAAAGTTTTTTCTAAATCTTATCACTTATTTAATACAGTATTCAACCTTTTTTTTTTAACCAATAAGAAAGATCTTATAACCAAAATTAATCATTTACACAAATTTTCAAGAACATTTCTTATAATTATTGCTAATTTATTGGCCTAGAAAACTTAAAACGACACATAATTGTGATCAAATTTCTAATGCTAAAACGACACTTATTTTTTATTGGATGGAGTTTGTATTTTTTAACTTGGTGAAAAGTAAGATTAACATGGATTGATTGGGAATTGAAGTCAAATCATAAACTTAGCATTTATAGACCACAAAACACCAAATCTTACACTAACATTTCCAATGCTAAATTGAGCTGTGACACTGAGATTCCTGTTAGCATTAATAAACACTAGAAGAGTGGAAGATATATGCTTATCTGGTTTTGAGATGAACACACTTAAAATTTGTTTACTTCGGTTTAAAGGTTTGACCTTCACCAAAGAGATTTTATTATCAGTTATCACGTGGTCCGTTAAGTTTGGTGACCAAACTATCTATGTATTAATTGGAAAACTGTTTTTTGGACATATTCAAAGAAACAGAAAATACGTCTCTTTATTATTAAAAGATCATGTCTAGTTGTTTATGGTTCACTGGTCCATGTGTTACAAACATATTTATAGTCAAGTTTATTGTGCATTTTCATTTTCTATTCGTGTATCCTCCTTTCAAAAGTTTATCAATATTTTTTTTGCTAATTTCTATAAAGAATGGCTGTATGCTTATATTTTTTTCTTATTAAGGAGGACCGAATAATGACTTAGGTAACAAACTTGTAAAAACGAGGGATAAGTTAAAGTCATAATCATTGCACAAGTGTATTGTCGAAAAATGAGTGATTAGATGAAGTAAGAATCTTTTTATAGGAGAGAAATGAAAGTAAAATGTACTGTAGATAGGAGAATGGGTGCCGTACGCCATTGGTGATAATAACGCCACCTCTTCATTTTGTTTGGTGACGGGAGACTGATCCCGTGTGGGAGGGGGAGCTAATTATGATTAACACTTGAATGACACTTATGAATTATGATTATGGTGCGTGGTAGACTGGTAGTTGGAGCCTGGAGGGCTGAATTGCATTTTAAAATGATTTCTTATTGTTGAAGTTGTAATTGCATTCAAGGACTTTCTACTATAACGTGTTTGCAAATTAGAACCATATTCGAGGATATTTACGAGTTAGGATCACTATATTTTATATGCACAATTAGCTCCAACAATGGGTTAATCAGGTCCCAAGTGATTTCAGTTTCGAGTTAGGCAAATATTTAGGGTTCTGTTAATTGCTGGGGTTATTTTGTTAATTATGTCCTGACTCCTGATTAAGATTACTGCACCTCACTGTGGACAATGCAAATTTATTTTATTGCAGGCTGTTGAGATTGGGAAAGATCTTGTGAGGAAGCACTTCATTCACCCTGTCTTTGGGTAAACAATCAAAAGACTTCTTTTCACACAAATTAAATCCTAATGCTTAATTCTACCCCCCTTTTGTTGTCACAATAGATTGATGAATGATGGTTTTTTTTTTCTTCTTCTTACAGAGATCACAAATTTGAGGAAGGCAACCATGTGTACCGTTTCCTTGAGCATGAACCTTTCATTCCTAAATGCTTCAACTTCAGAGGATCGACTGATGGGATGGAGCCAAAACGCGCTTCTGATATCGGCGAAAGACTAAGCAAGATTATGAGTGCTATAATGGAATCTTATTCTTCTGAAGATAGGCAATTTGTTGATTATATGTCTATCAGTAACAGTGAAGAATTTAGAAGGTATATGTTTAAACTTTTTTTGGTCTTTTTGCATAGTAGTTCATGTTATGCATCATACTACATCTTGCAGACTTGATGGTTGACTTTTAAGCTATAGCTGCATTTCTGTCATCCTCTGCATTGTGTTCTTAGAAGAGTATTTTTAGATTGATGCAGATTATGCAAAACCTTAATACAAATGCTTTGATGTACACTTTCGTAAGGTACTTGGAAAAGTATTTTTTAAAAGAAATTTGGTAAAAATGACTAACTAGATCTTTTATCACTATTATCCTAGTAAGAATATCTATATTATAAACTCATTTAGTAAATATATCTCTATTTAATTCTTTCATCGAGGGAAAATATATATATGGTAAAATTAGAGTTTACAAAATAAAAGCCTATAAAAAGAGTCCATTTAACCCAATTCTTTCAAGAAAATTTGAAGAGAACAAATAGCTAAAATTACATAAAAGTACGATTATATCTTCATTTTGACAATGCAAGCTGGAGGTGAAGTTTGTGAGATTCTGCATTACAAGCATTAAACTATTTATTTGCCTTCTGTCTGTAACTCATCTTGCGTCAGATAATCTAACGAAAAGTTACATGTATATTGAATCAATCCAGGTACCTTAATTTGGTTCATGGTCTTCAAAGGGTGGACATTTCATCACTTTCCCCTAATGAGAAGCTGGCCTTCTTCCTCAACTTGTACAACGCAATGATCATTCACGCCGTGATAAGGTTAGGGCATCCACAGGGTATTATGGACAGGAAATCAATGATTAATGACTTCCAGTACCTTGTTGGAGGGCAACCTTATTCTCTTTCTGCAATTAAGAATGGAATACTTAGAGGCAACCGGAGACCACCCTATTCCTTGACCAAACCTTTCGCTTCCGGAGATAAGCGTTTAGAGGTACCAACTAAGACCTTGATTGCTGGATAAAAGTTCATATTTTTGGTAACCAGACATATCATATTGTCCTAGCATCTTGAAATTTGTTCTGGTGAAAAGTTTTCTTTAGTAAAAGAGCACTTAAAAGTGGACAAATATATATCATATAAGGGTACACAAACCTAATGAAAATAAAAAATAGTCTATTTGGTCAAGTTCTTTCATTTTCATTATGGGTATTTTGTTTAGAAAAAGTGCGCATTTAATAAATTATGCACTTTTCCAAAGCTAAATGTGCAATGTCTATTACACATGTTTGTTCACTTTTAATCACCTCGTTTTTCTCAAAAAGAAAAAAATTCCTCGATTATTTGCATTAGTCTGTGTTCGGTAAAGATTATTTGTCAGATCTTTTCTAAAGATTATCAAAATTCAAAAGTTTATTTGTATTTGATAAATTTACATTATTGAGAAGTTTTAGTTTTTGGGGATTTTTTAATTAGATTTTCAAAGCTAATGAGAATAGTTTTTCAATTTTTTGGGAGGTTTAGGAGTTTATTAAAATAATAATCAATGTTTATCCCATCATTTATTATACTAATTTTATATTTATCTTGTCCATTTTTAATAAATGTACCATAAAAATCTACCCAAATCTACACTTTTTAGATTTTAAATGATTATCATATTTTACAAAATCATCCAAAACCCCTAACAAAAAAAATCAATATTCAAAAAAGTTAAACCATCCAAAAATCTCATCTACCTAACATATATCTTTATTATTATTTGTTCTTGAACCTGGATGTGTTCTATCACATTTCTTCAGCTCAAAAGTTTGTATGCAGTATGCACTATGCATGCCCTTGTGTAGGTACTGGTTTTCCTGAACTATCAATATTCAATTACTCATTTTGTATGTCATTTCAGCTTGCATTACCAACCGTAAATCCATTGATCCATTTCGGACTCTGCGACGCAACAAAATCCGGTCCAACAGTGAGATTCTTCACACCCGAAAACGTAGAATCAGAACTCAAGCTCTCCACAAGAGATTTCTTCTGCAAAGGTGATTTCGAAGTCGATCTAGCCAAAAGAACAGTCCACCTTACCAGCATCATCAAATGGTCTGAATTCAACCTCAACAAATTCATTTTCATTTACACATTTTCAAAAACAAATGTATCTTACTTTCTGTACATCACAGGTTCAGTGCAGATTTCGGAACCGAAAAGGAAATCCTAAGGTGGGTTATAAACTACTTAGACTCGAGCAATGCTGGTTTGGTTACTCATCTTTTAGGCGACTGGGCGAATGTCAATGTCGTCTACCAAACCTACGATTGGTCTTTGAACTCGTGAATCTGTGTTGAAGAGTGATTGATCCGTGCATATTGGACATGACAGTGCATGAATGAAGGCCGGTCTTCTGTATGTATGAGTATCATCCTCATTATAGCTTGAGGTTGGATTGCTATAACGTGTGTCCATAAACACGTTAATGATTGAAGTTTGATTAGTGTATTTGTTTTGACTATTGAAAGTCGTCTTCTTTTCATCTCAAAATGGAAAGCGTTATGTATTTAGGAAAGGAAATAGTTTAATTATTTATTGTTACGAATTTGTGAACACTTTCTATAGATATTTCTGTGGACAAAGTTCTAACAATCAAAGTAACAGAAAAGAAGCCGATCAAAAAAAAGTAACAGAAAAGAAAAGGTTTTGCATTATTCTTTATGTGCTTTGGTTGTCGCTCTAGATAGGTACACATGCGGAACTATTGGTGATCAATCTCCGATCTACCGGATTTTGAACCAAGAGACCGGTGTTTGGGTCCGTTTGGTAGCCTTATAGAAGCTTTTGGAAAGAATAATAGCCTAGATGGGTCCTTTTGATCCATTCCCTCAAACGTTCATGGACATACTCCTTGCAAGCATCAATCACTAGTGTCAACATGGGAATAGTAGGTTCAAATGGCAATGTCTTCATAAATTCCTCAAGCTTATTCATGGCTTCATGGTTAGTGGCACGGTTCTCATTGAACAGATGTGGGCAAGCAAATCGACACCATTTTCATACCTGAACATGATAAAGAATAATATGTACTGATCATATTCATTTCAGATAGATTACAATTACAGCAGTTATCCGGATGCGTTCTAAAACTTACTGCAAATTATTTAGGGATTTGATGAATCATAAAAAGTTGAAACTTGAATCCTTACCAAGTGTGAGTCGACTCTTTGTTTAGCTTAATAAGTTAGTCCATGGCCGCTTATTTGTTCTTGAACTATATCATCTTCTTGCACACAAATAAGTTGTAAACTTCATTGATCAACATGATCACATAAAAAAGAAAAAAGATAAGATCACATAAAATATATGTATCACATAAAGAAGAACACATTTGATACAAATTGATTAGAACTACCTTAATCTCCAAAGCTTATTTAACCTACTAAACTAGGAGCGAAGCACATGCACCTGAAAAACACCGGGGCCTCTTTGGCTTGTTCGGGTCCTTTTCCCACTCTTCTTCAGATATGGCCTGAAAGCCACAAATAGATAAAAACAAGTCACCTCATGAGTACAAGGCCTCTTTACCTAATTGTGGAGAAAGTATATTGATTGACTAGATGAAATAAATTAATATAGCTGAGGGTTTTTAGATGGATTTGTTGAGCGTTTGAAAGTTACAAAATTATTGTAAACGTAAAATCACGAAAAGGGTATATCTATATTATATTTCATTTTAGATTCTCTATTAAATATTTAATAGAGATTACACTTATAAAATATTACACGAATAGATAATTTTAAAATATTATAATAATATTTAATGCAGTTAATTAAAATGTGAAATTGTTTCATTCTCATTTTGCAATGATGGCTGGCAAGTAAGAAAAGACTTGAGGAGGTGATGGACGCTGCTGTACGCTCTGAAACGTTAGTGTAAGCTGAGGATCCAACCAGATACTTCACCTTTTTTTGAACTCTCAAACGCATCCCAGAAAATGCTGCCTCCCATTAAATATAAAACGTGCTTGCTTTTCATCACCGTCGACAGCAAAATCCGATTCCACCTCCATTTTCCTAATTTTCTATAAATTCTTCGTTTCTCACCCTTCCCGGAAAAATCAGATCCAAAAAAAGTAATTCGATCAAGAACACAACGGTGCAGTACTGGTGTTTCAAGAATCCAAGAAAGAACATGAGAAGAGCTGAAACTGAAATCCCAATTCCGCCCAAACTGCCTCCGACAACGTCGCGTTTCCGAACCAGTACCACAGCGGTGCGCGATATTTGCGAGGATGAGGTTGATGTTATCGTATTCTCCCACTGTGGTGGAAAGATCTACGCCCACGCCAATATACTCGTAAGAATCCCTTGACGCCGCGCCAAAATTTTAAAGAATCATTTCCTTATCTTCTAAACTTTGTACAGGCCAGGCCTTCTCCCGTGATCAAAAAGCTGTTAAAACAATCAAAAAAGCAAAGTGATGGACGTCGATCCATCCATATCCGCGGAGTGCCATTCGAAGTTGTTCGTGTTTTCCTCGTATTCATGTACGCCTCATGGTACTACTCTCACAAACCTTCGTAATGTTGGGCTATTTCATATTTAAATGGACTGTTATTATTAGTATAATTATATGGTAGAGTAATCTAGAAATTACAACAAGTTAAATACTTCAAATATAAAAGGGTAATATAGAATTGTCTAGATTTGTAGGGAAGTTTTTGTAATTATAGATAGAAATGTATGAAGGTCGGTTTAGTGTGTTTGATTTGTGGTAAGTGATAACCTACCTTGTATTTCTATGATCTAAATTATTCTAATATTAGTATCATTAATTATGTTTAGGGAATTGCGTATGTTATGCCTTGTAATAACCGACATACACCTGTACTTTTTTTTTGGTGAAAACCTACCTGTACTTGATGTTTCTATATATATATATGAATGTAACATACCAAAGAATGAGAGTTCGATCCTAAGACTTAAATACAAAGTAAGTTAGATTGCGCAACAAATACCTGTTTATATATTCGGAGCGTGAGTTTTTCTTAACACAATTTCCCCAACATTTTCATATCTTTCCTTTGAGGGATTTTTGTGTGGAATTTGACTAACAGTTATGATCAGCAACAAATGGACGATTTCGTAGTGCATCTGTTAGTACTATCGCACGCGTATGTACTTCCTCATCTGAAACGAGTTTGCGAAAGCAGGATAGAGAATGACATGCTCAACATCTACAATGTCATTGACATCTTTCAGCTGGCGATATTGTGCGACGCCTCTCGGCTTAGCCTTATTTGCCACCGTATAATCATCCGCAACTTCAAAGTTGTGTCGAAAACTGACGGTTGGATGGCCATGAAGCAAGCTCATCCCGTTCTGCTGAAAAAAATTCTTCGCTCTATCCCTCAAATTAAGATGGTAAATATGCTTATAACAGTCCTCAGTTAACTCTTTACTGCTTTGTGATTGACCGTAAGTTCTTTGTTTAATAATGTTGTAGATTCATAAGTTGAAGATGAAGAAGAAGAATGATAGGAAAATGTACGTGCAGCTGTACAAACGACCCACGAATTAGTAGGTCACAACAATCCACATACAAGTACTAATCCGGTATGAATAAGTATTATAATTGATTCTAACCAAAAGGTCTAGAAATGTATGATTTGTATAATCTTCCAACCTTATAGGTCTATTTATACATGTTGTCAAAGTGTCGTCCTACTCTAATAACTGATGTGGGATAACAAAATTCATATTTTACAAAATAATTAAGGTTTAGTAAAAAAAATTATTGGCTTAACTCGAGATTTAGTAAACAATTTAATCCGATAAAAATGTGGAGCCTGAATTTTTTTTTTTTTTACAAAATAATCAAAGATTATGTAACAACCCAAATCCGCGGGACTCGGGATGCTACGGGTTGGGACCTCACAATGGGTCCCGACCCTTAGCTTGACAACAATTTCACCGGATCTTGCAACAAGGCACAAATAAAGGCCAAAACCGAAATACATTTTTATGCAATGAAAAGAAAAACCCGAAAGAATACAATAAATGACTTCAGCCGAAAATACAACCCCAAAGGCTAACGCCATAAAACATACAATAATTACAATACTCAAACTCGACTCCACCCAAAACCCAATCCTAAAATGTACGGAACCCCGGCTGCCCACTCTTCCGGATCTCTCGGCCGCAATCCTAACCTGCAATGTAATCTACAACAGTCGGTATAAAACCGTTAGCTCATATTCGAAGCATTAGAATCAATGGGAAAGACACAAACACAAGTAAATCATCATAAACACACAACATTCTCAAAGCACACAATTTCGGTTTATTATCTTTTTATTATTAAGTCATATCCCGTTCTAATTCAACTTAGTTTTGTGACACGAGACCACCGTGGTCCCACCTCGGTCCCTACTTACCGGCATGAAACGGTGCGGATGCCTCCGACCGTCTAACCAGTACGGGCTAGTCGCCAAGAACCTCCTAGACTCTCGCAAGAGCTAGGCAGATGATGTCACCGCCCGTTATCATACACTTGGGCCAAAATAATATATAAAGGTCGGTAATCCTATTTCTGATTTAGTTGTTATAACATAAACAATAAACACACACCACCAAACACACATCAACGCTAATACAAGGAATACGAGCTAAGTAAGTCCGGAGGCTTACCTCGGCACCACACTCAACTCACAACACTCTCGCTTCCTTAGGGAGGAAGCTCAACCTGCTCACAAGAAGATAACTATATCAACAACAACCCACTCACAATAGAAGTCTAAGACTTCTATACAAATGATCTACGCAAGACCATTTGACTCTCAATTCTAGGACCGCATCCTAAAATCCCTCATGCTCACATCACACTCAACAGAAGCTACAAGTCCTAAGACTTCTAAACCCTCGGATCTGGCAAGATCATAACTCCCAACACCACTAGGATAACATGCCTAGTCCAAACAAACTCAACGGTAACAACATCATGCTAGGATAAACATATCCTAATCCATAATCTCAACAACCATATACTCCAATTCTCAAGCCTCACAAGACTCGCAAGATTAACATCAACACCTCAAGCTTAGAATCAACATAAATCCATCAAACAATATCAAATCCTCAAAACTCACCTAAGGTTTAAAGCCACTACTTGGCATTCTCACTAGGTTATGCTAGATCCAACCTAGCATGATACTAATACTAAACATAACTAGAATGGGGGAAAATATACTCACACGATGTCAACAGACGGAAGACGATCTATGGATGGCAAGTTGGACTTGTTAGGTCTTTATCGGGACGCTTCCGAACCTAACACCAAAATTAGACAAATTTAGCTCGTACGCTAAATTTGATCGGAATAAATAATATATATAAAACTAAGGAAGAACTCGATTTCGAAAGCCCATGTTAAAACTCGCAAAACCCTTCCGGACAAAATATAAAATTCAAGGAGCTTGGTCATGAAACCGCAAATAATACTTAGTCATAAATCGAGTTATAAATCCAACAAGAACATAATATACCGGGTATATAAAAATATAAGAATGTCCCGTATCTAAAATCCAAGGTTAAAACCGTAATTACATATTCCGGGCAACTACACATATTTATAAAATGGTCAAAACCGCAAATCAACTTTTCCGGGCAAGATATGCAACTCAATAAACATGGCCCATTTCCATAAAATACAACTTGAACCGTAAACCACAATTAATCAAACAAGTGTATAATTTAATAATTTGCAAAACCCGGGTCAATGTATAGAATTAGATTCCTGCAGGGGCATAAATTTTAAATTCCAAAAATTGGGGTCATAACTGCAATAACAAAAATATGGGCCATAATTGTAATAAACCAAAAGAAGAGGGTTCAATTTGAATTTAGAAAATAGGGTTATCTTCAACCCTGTACATACGTCACAGCAAGGAGGCGGCAGGGGTGAGATCATCAGGGCGGCGGTTCTGGCAGCTCCGGAAGCAAGGCGAGGCGGCCACTTCCCGGCGGGACTGGTGGCAGCGAGGCAACCCGGCGCTAGGGCAAGGCAGGCAAAGGCATTCGCAGCCACCTCGGCGGTGGCTTCCCCTTTCTGGTGGTTGTTGCGCCTCGTTCGAGAGGTGAAGACGAGGGGGAGTGTTGTCGATGCAAAGGAGAGCTCGAGAAGTTGTTGTCCTGGTGGTCTCCGATTGCCCGAGGCGGCAGCTGGGGCTTCTTGGTGGAGCTTCGGTGGACGAAGGTAGGCAGGTCTCCAGCAAGGCGATGCGAAGGCATCTAATCTCGTGCAGGTGGGCTGAGGCGGGGGAAAGACGGCGCTGAGGTTTCCGGTTCCCGACTCGACAGAGGATACCCAGAGAAGGAGGGCGGCGGTGAGGGGAGGAGGCCTGTCTTATCCGGCGTCGTCTGCGGCTTCATTCCCCGGCGGATTTTTTTTTTCTTCTGCAACAGTTATGAAGAAGGGAGGAGAAGTGTAGTTTTGAGCAAACAGAAAGGTGAGGGAGGTAAGGAAGATGAGACTAGAGGTAAGGTGAGACAGATGAGAGATGGAGAGCTGATACGAATAGGTTGAATTGGGAACTCATACAAGTTAGGCGGCATTCCAAGACCACTGTAACACGCCATCAGGGAGAAGAATGGACGGTGGGAAAGGAAATGATTAGAAGGGAAGGAAAAGAAATAATAATAATAATAAACTAGATCAAAAACAATCGGAACGGGAGTTTCAAATCTGAAAAACTTCTCGACTTTTTTCGAAAATAAAATAAAATTATGAATGGAACGTATCAAAAAATATAATTATACTCGGGTAAAATATTTATGCCGGAAAGATACTTAAATAATAAAAAATATTTAAGCTAATAAAAATAACGATGAAAGTAGGAAAATAAATATCGCAAATACTCCAAAACAATTGGGGCGTTACAGATTATGGCTATCTTTTAAACAAATTTTTTAAAAACATAAAAGAAGCCTCGATTTTTTTTTTAATATTCTTAATTATTTGTGTCTGAAAATCGGAAAAGTGTTTACCAGTTTGTTTTATAAAATATATATATTTTAATAAAAAAAATTATTGGCTCAATCTGTTATTTAGAAAAAGATTTAATTTGAGAATTTTTGGAGGCGCTACATCAGCATTATTGACGTTTGTTTTAGTAGAGTATATAAATATTTAGTATATTGATAAAATAAGAATTATGAATTGTTCAACGGTCTACAAATCAGTAGGTCACACATGACCCACAAATCAGTAGGTTACAAATGACCCACAAATCAGTAGGTCATAACGACCCATAAATAAGTAGGTCACAAGGACCCATAAATCAGTATGTCACAACGACCCACGAATCAATAGGTCACAACGACCCACGAATTCATAGGTCACAACAACTAACGAATCAATAGGTCACAACGACCCAAAAATTCATAGCTTAAAATGACCCACGAATTCATATGTGACAACGACCCACGAATCAATAGGTTACAACGACCCACAAATTCATAGGTTACAACAACCCACAAATTTATAGGTCACAACGACCCATAAATTCATAGGTCACAACGACCCATAAATTCATAGGTCACAACGACCCACGACTCAATAGGTCACAACGACCCAAAAATCAGTAGGTCACAACGACCTAAAAATTCGTAGGTCAAAACGACCCAAAAATTATTAGATCAAAACGACCTACGAATTAGTAGGTCACAACAATCACATACAAATACTAATCCGGTATGAATAAGTATTATACTTGATTTTGACTAAAAGGTCTAGAAAAGTATGATTTGCATAATCTACAAACCTTTTAGGTCTATTTATACATATTGTCAAAGTGTCATCCTTCTTTGATAACCGATGTGGAATAACAAAATTCATATTTTACAAAATAATTAAGGTTTAGTAAAAAAAAATTATTGACTTGATTCGAGATTTAGTAAAAGATTTAATCCGATAAAAATATGGAGCCTGATTTTATTTTTTAAACAAAATAATCAAATTCTTTCTATCTTTCAAACAAATCTTTTAAAAACATAAAGAAAGCCTCATTTTTTTTTAAATATTCTTAATTATTTGTGCCTGAAAATTAGAAATGTGTTTAGCAGTTTATTTTATAAGATTTATATATTTTAATAAAAAAGAGTTATGGAATTAATTTGTTATTTAGAAAAAGATTTAATTCGAAAATTTTTTTTGGGACGCTACGTCAGTATTATTGACGTCTGTTTTAAAAACATAAAGAAAGCCTCAATTTTTTTTAAATATTCTTAATTATTGACGTCTGTTTAGTAGAGTATATATATATAGATTTTACATGCACACATTGTCCATACTTATACTGTTGATCAAGAACAAAGCATCAACACATGCTAAACAATCCAGCAGTGCTCTCGACAAACTTCCTCGTGCCTTTGAACCATCTCTTGTCTCCGGCCTAAGCCTTGCAAATGTAGAGCTTCTTGTCTTTGACAGTCGCCATAATCAACTGGTGCTTGCCACCCTCGTCTACGTCTCCCGTTCTTGTTAGTATTGATAAGTTATAGTATGTCTTGTTAGCACGGATAAGTTATAAAAGTTTAATCCGAATCCGACCCGATTCGAGTATTCACAACTAGACTAGTCGAATATCTCCGATCCGACTTTTTTTCAAAAATTTGATCCGTATTCGATTATCTGAAAAATATGCCCGAATCGGATCGGTCTTGGAGCATTAATTACCGAATATTTTCGAATTCGGATTTTTTTCAAATTAGATCTTCGGATTAGACGGATCGGATATTCACCCTAATTGTTGCCGCCCACGTTTGAATCAAATCCACCCTGTCAAAATTATGAATTGCTCGTTCATTTGAGGGTTTAAGTGGGGTCTTTCATTTTGCTATTGACAGTTTAATGCGTTGGATTTGAGCTTACCAACAAAGAGATTCTAAGATGTGTTTATATGGTCAATGATGGAATTCATGCCCTGTTATTAATTAGTGTTTTCTCTTATCGAAGAAGCTAGAAGCTGCAGTTATTGATAGTCAATATCTGCAAAAAAAACTTGGAATTTGCAAAAAAAAGAATGGTTGTGTTTGACGACAAGATTGAAGATAATTGTTGGAACTGAATTTTATAAATAAACATCTATTTGCCGCTGTTATTTAGCGCATCAATATTTTACTAATAGCGCACATTTGTCCGTGACGGACAAATGTGCGATATTTAGTATTTTGATTAATGCTTGTCCGTCACGGACAAGCATTAATCTATTTCGAAATTATTTTATTTTATTTTTCGGATAAGTAATTTCTTTATTTTATTTTTGATTAAATAAAACAAATTATTTTCGGATAAATAATATCTTTATTTCCATAATTTAACAAGCATAAATCTTATTTACGGATAGATAAATAATATATTTATTTACATAAATTAAAAACCATAAAACTTATTTTTTGATAAATAATATTTTTGGATAAATAATATATTTATTTCTATAATTTAACAAGCATAAATCTTATTTACGGTTAGATAAATAATATCTTTATTTCCATAAATAAAAAACTATAAATCTTATTTTTGGATAAATAATATCTTTGTTTCCATAATTTAACAACCCTAAATCAGTATTTTTCATCCTATAAAAACCGTAGTCAATCCCCTCCAACCCTCATTCAGCCATCTCCTCGTAAAGTCTATTCTTTTTGAAAAAGCAACTTAACAATGTCATACGAGGAAGATTATGATATTGATGATGAAGAAATATCTTTGAGTTTTGAGAACGAAGACGAAGATAATGTTGAGGTAAATTTTGTTTATTTTGATCATTAAAGTTGAAATCATTAATCGTGTTTGAACTTAGATATTTAACCATTGATCGATTAGAGCGAATTTGGGTTGTATATTTCTGTCCGTTACGGACAGACAACATCTGTCCGTTACGGACAACACTTTAACAGATTGAGCATTTTTTTTAGGGTTTGGAGGAGATAGATGCGGACGTTGATAATCTTAGCATTGATGAAGGATCAACAGATGGCGTAAATGCATCCGCCTCAGAAGCGACGAGTAATGATTACTCTAGCCTGTTCACAACCGACATAAACTTCAATAGTCGAGAGGAGGTAATAGGATGGGTTCGAAAAGTGGAACAGGAAAATAAATTGGTTTTTTCTGTTTGTCGGGTACAGAAGTCCGTCCTCGGTAGTTTGGGAAAGACATGGTTGTCGTGCGAGAAATATGGAGCATACAACCCAAAAAAGGTGCAGCCAGCTCAGAGAAAGAATTCATCGACGAAGAAAAGCGGGTGTGAATTCATGATTAGGGTTTTTGAGACTTACCAAGGTTTATGGAAAGTTCACGTGCAGTGTGGTGTCCACAACCACAAGCTTGGAAGAAATTTAAAGGGTCATGCATTAGCGGGAAGGATGAATGAGGAGGAGAAGAAGTTAGTAAAGAACATGTGGACTAGTAATTGCACCCCATCCCAAATTGCGAGTGCTTTGAGCATTGATAAAGGTAATAACACCAGGATGAGACAAATCTACAACCAGAGGCAAAAATTATGTAAAGAAGGTTTGGATCAAAGGACAGTCGCTCAACAATTCTTTTTCGAATGTCGTAAAGAGGGCTATTTCTGTGAGCATAGGGGAAACAAGGACGGTGAAGTTACCGACAATTCTTTTTTTTTTTTTTTAATTTTGATCATCATTTTTTTAAATATTTATATTTTGTTTCTTTTTTTTACAAACATTTTTCATAATGCCGAAAGATCTAAAGGTAAGATTTTGTAAGTTCTAAATTATATTCTTTTTTTTCTTTTTCTTTACAAAGTTTTTGTTAGTCATAAATTAAAATAATTATTTAATTTTATTTTTTCCATAAATATATCATTAGTTTCCACGTACACAAGTTGATTACACTTTATTCAAAAAAAATCAATTGTATGAATATGTCCGCACAAGGTGCGGGATATGAACTAGTTCTTTA
This sequence comes from Fagopyrum homotropicum, assembly GCA_033239125.1. Classification (NCBI taxonomy): domain Eukaryota; kingdom Viridiplantae; phylum Streptophyta; class Magnoliopsida; order Caryophyllales; family Polygonaceae; genus Fagopyrum; species Fagopyrum homotropicum. The sequence goes on from BSWB01000003.1 coordinate 5,136,002, forward strand.
AAAAGATAAAATCAAAATTTAAACTTCTCATATACGATTTTGAGACAACCTTATTGGGGAAGCAATACGTATTTTTACTATATATATCGAATACCTTATTCATCAATTTAACACAAAATATTCACGGTTTGAGATATCTTCCATCTTTACTATTGGGTTTTGAGTCTTTCTTTTGATCGTCTATAGATATTTACATAATTTGATCTTCCAATGCCTCTTCCGTATTTTGATCAAATTCTTCAATAACGAATTTTGATTTCGTCGTTTTATATATTTTGATCGAATGCATAACGAGTTTCACTTAACTTCACGAAACTCTTCAAATTTGTGTACGTATATGGAATGATTATCTAACCATTATGCTCTTGTTTGATCATCTTCCGATTGTTGTACTTCCTTTTCGATATTTATGAAATCAATCTATATGTTTAAACCATTTTTTTAGTTCTCTAATACATTCTGAAATCAACCTAAATGTTTTTGATGAATTTCTCTAATTCTTATCATCCATCCCATATTGATTTTACATTTTCTGAAGTGTAAACCGATTTTGTTGCACTGATTTATGTTGATTTATCTGATATATTCCATCATTTTAAACCAATATTTAAAGCGATTGTTCCTTCCTTTTATTGTATGATTTTTCATTTTATTTAATATTGAAATAATTTGGTTTACTAGGCTTTTTCTAGTTTTGTGTTTAGTAAATGTACCCTTGAGAGAAGAGTGGGTAGAGTCTGATAATAAATACAAAAGATTGGAGTATATTTACTTAATTGAAACCTAGTTACCAAAATTGTCCTTTAATATTTGAATGTTTTTTAATTATTTTTTCCGTTTTTGGTATATTTCCATTATGATTTTGCAATTTCTTATTTATGATTCGATATCTTCTTAATTAAGTACTTTGAAATTTCCTTTTAATTACAAATTTTTTTTTGAGAAGTTATATTCTGATTTATTAATATGTTTTGATTTTTTTTATTATATTCATATTTATTAAAATATTTTTTTTTGCCTTTTTTGTGATATTTCGATTTGTTAAATCACTTTTAACCGATTTGTTAATTATATTCAAAAAAATAAACTATCAGAATCAATTTTGTTAATTGAATATTTCGTTTCAGAATCTTCAGATTATGTTTTTGTTATGTCTGATTTGCTAAAGTCACTTTTAGCTGATTTGTTAATTATATTCAAAAAGTAAATCTATCATAATCCATTTTAATAAATGAATATTTTGTTCCAAATTCTGTTTTTATTATATTCTGATTTGTTCCGATTTGGTAATTATATTCAAAAAAAATAAACTATCAAAATCCAATTTGTTAATTGAATATTTCATTTCAGATTCTGTTTTTGTTCACAAAATTATACTTTTAGATCATGTGTTTTTGTAAAAAAATGTAACACCCCAAGTTCTCGGAACTCGGGGAGCTACTGGTTAGGACCTCACAATGGGTCCCGACCTTGGTTTAACAACAATTTTACCAAAATCTTACAACAAGGCACAAATGTATTTAAAACAATTTCAACACATAATAATTTATTTAATGCATGTACACATGTGACAGCCTTACAAAAACATCTATATAATTATATAACATGCATGCCGAAATGAAGACTCTCCCGTCCCCATCTAATGAGTACGTGGACCCGGCTGACCATCCGTCCCGTATCTCTCTACAACTGTTTATCTCAACAAATCTACAACACGGATAAACCGTTAGCTAACAATCTAAATATCAGTAGAATAAAGATAGCACAAACACAAACAAGGTAACATAAACACCCATCATGCTGGCACACAATTCAGTTATTATCTGATAGCTTAGGTGATTCACTTTATTCCGTTTTAAAATTGTGGCACAAGAAATCTTAAGAGTTCTCGCCTCCGTTCCTTATCCAACTGGGTGTAGGTCTAGCTTACCTCCGCCGGTAGCATCACTACAAACCGAGTGTGGACTAGTCCCTAAAGAAACCCCCAGCGCCCTCAGACTAACTGAGGAGAATGCCACCGCCCGTTACTCTTAGGCCAATGTATAGGTCGGTGGATAATTACTACTAAGTACGACTATAAACATCTCATTCACACACCACTACCATTATTCACACTCATATCGAGAAGCTAGCTAAGTAAGCCCAAAGGACTTACCTGTATCAAATCATAACCTCTTTATCTCAACTCGGTCCGCAACCGCAGGAACTCAACCGCCTGTTATAAAAGGCAAGTGGATCAATAATGTATCCCTCTTTATTAGAAGTCTACAACTTCTAAGATATGTAACTTTATCATCAGATAAATTACCAAAAATACTCTCGTAATGACAAAGGACTATTTTGCCCCTAGTGTCCGAAACTCTCAAAAATCCTATAATATATGCCCAAACCTTTCTTTGGGACTTAATTTCATAATCTAACTCTTAAGAGTTAGTTTAGGTAGAACTTATAGATTACACACTTTTCTTAACTTTTAACAAGGTCACTAAGGTCCAACTTTAGCCTATGATACAAGCCCCGAATAAAATATAAAAATTCTAGCAAAAAATCTCTAAGTCTTCTATGCTATGCACTATATTCATAGAAGCAAGAACTTCCAAAAAATACCTAATAATCACTTATACACAAATTCTCAAAGTCGGTTCCAAAACCAGAAAATTCAGACTTAGCCAAAACTGAGTGTTTCTCAACTGTTCAACCAGTCCACTTTGGATCTTCATAGATCTAAATCAAACTGTTGGATCAACCCCAACTTTTGATACATCACACTATGCATGACACCTTATAACATACTAAAAATTGAACGGTGGATTGTATTTCTAAGGTATCTAAACGTAAGTTCAAATATGGCTGCACAACACAGAATATTTCCAGCACTTAGAGAAATTCAGCAACATCCAGAAAACTGTTTAAGGTCCCAATTTCAAAAAATCATAACTCCTAAACCCCTTGATGAAATCTTCTAAATTTTTGATATGTTATACTATGAACTCCCAAATATGACATATCCAAAATTAAAGTCTAACCAAGGAATATAACCAAATCAAATCGGCACCACAATACTGCATCACAAGCAGTTTTTTCAACAATTCAGCACTACCTAGAAACTGGTCAAGGTCTCTACTTTGGGACACCATAACTCTTAAATTGTAACTCGGATTTCTCTCAAATTTCAGTATAATCTACTATACTATACCAACTATAACATGTCTAAATTTTGAGTCCAACAGCAGTCAATAACCCATCCAAATCTATTCCACAAAACTGCATCCCAAGCATCAGCATACTAAAAAAAAACTGCATGAGTAGCCAACTTGAGAAAATCATATCTCCTAAACTATAACTCAGAATAAGCCCAAATTTTAATATGTTCTACCACAATATCTCATATATAGTATATAAAAATTTCAGCCAAAATGGATCAGTGTTTCATACCTAAATTTGGACCCGAAGTTAGCTGTTCATCACTTTACAACGCAGAAAACGCAGCAGCTCCACGAGCCATCTTCTAGGGCTGTTATGGAAGAGTCTAGGATACAATTGAGGCTCTCATCAGCAAATAAGTAGGGAGTGTAATGTAGAGAAGGGAGGGGAGATGCTTACCCGACAAGAGAGACTCGACAAGCTCACTAATACGGGTTGGAAGATGACTAAGATGGATCGGAAACTGTCACTTGGATGCACCAGCGGCTGGGAGATGAGGCACCAGTGGCTAGAAGGGGCGGTAACGCACACAGCGGCTGGAATCGGGAACTGTCACTTGGCTCCTTGCTCCTGCGCGAAGACGACGGAAAGGCGTGGCATCCGAAGGCGAGCAGGACGACCTTCTTGTGTGGGCTCGAGGCGAACAACCTTCCTGTGTGGCTCGAGTCGAACGGCCTTCCTGTGTGAGCTCGAGGCGAACGGCCTTCTTGTGTGGTCTCGAGTCGGACGGCAAACAGGTCGAGGAGGCCTCGAGGGTTGAAGGCCGACACTAGGGTTGGGGGGGTTTCAGTTTGCACGAGCAGCAAATAGGAGCAACACTCCGGGTTTAGCGTCGACAGCGGCAGGAAGGCTGACACCGGTCGGCGCCACTGGTGGCGGTAGGGGGTTGCGCCGGCTGTTGCCCAGGGAAGGAGGGTGGCGGCTCGTTCAAGACGCGGGGGTAGAACTAGGGTTAAAGGGAGAGGTGAGCAGCCACGTGAGAATGAAGAGCGTAACAGCAGGTTTCACTCAGCCCCTTAATGGGCCCAACTGGCTTTTCCATGACGAGCCCAAATGACGAGTCCTGACGGGCCCAAATGGCCTATCTTACCGGATACCCCTCTTTTGACGGATAAGAGAAGATATATCGGATTTGCGTACTTCCTGTGAGTCGAGTCTCACATAAAATAATAAAACATAGAAGAAAATATGAGTTCCAAACTCATAAAAATGTTAAAGTAAGAAAGGAAAGTCCAAACCGGTATAATTCCGGTATGACTCAGGAATAGTCGGAATAAAATATTCCGGTTATTACATCAATTCCCTCTTAAAATAAGTTTTGTCCCGAAACTTAAAAGAAGAAACATAAGGTCGGAATCCATACTAAAGAACTAAAGCGCCGGAAAAAAATTTCGTCAATGGTCACGTTCTGATTTGTTTATGAAAAAGCCGATAAAATTTTTTACGGTTATTACATCAGTACCTCCTAAACATAAGTTTCGTCCCGAAACTTAGAATAAAACAATTATATGATCAACCTTAAAGTTACCCAACCGAGGTATCTAATCACTCCACCAAAAGTCTTATCAGTTCCACATCTAAGTATCTATCATATCATAGATTACAAATACAACACTCAAGCATGAAGTAACACGTAGCCAAACAATATCACACAAATACCAAGACAAGCTCTAACTTGTCGCTCCCGAGGTTACAACTATCTCTACATAGTTCTTTGTGTGGTTACGTCTTATACTATCCATAGTATCACCGGTAGCCTCGTCGGCTTTTTATCAGACCACTGACTCCGAAATCTTTTCATGGACTCATATCACCAGCGTCGGCTACTATGCTCTGGAGTGGTTACCGAATAAATCACCGGTATCATCCGTCTTAACTCTCCGATCCTCTAATCTGATGATCTACCTTGTGTCTGGTAGGTGTTCCTCCAATGAATCCGTGTAAAACTGGGGTTACAATTTCCAATAGGGTGAGGACTACTAGTCCATCGATCATTTCTAGTGACCTTCTTGAGAATAATTTATTCACTTCCTTCCCTTTGTCGCAAACACTTCCTTCTGGTCTTCTAAAAAGTTCCAAGAGTCAAATTTAGGACAACGCACTTATACGCCTCCCGACACTTACCAAGTGCTTAATGCTCTTTGTCCTCTCGACTCACTTGATCTTGTCTCCTGATATGACTCATAGTGACTCAACACCTACATCTTGTCAAGCTTTCAACTTGCTAAAATCCCAAGTCCCACTCTCAGTGGAGGTTTTCATAATGATCTCTAATTCCTTAACTTGGTGACATAGATATAATATCATTGAGTTTCCTGATCTAGGGGTTATAGGCCCACCCCGCTTCGAATGTGCTACCCTGATCAATCTGTTGTCGCCCATTACTCCTAATGGCGTCCCCCATGAGTTCGGATGATTTAACAAACTATCGCCCATAAATCCCTTTCTGATAACGATAAGGTCCTCCTAATCGACCATCATTCTAAGGATGATCCACTGTAGTACAGTGAAAGCTCGTACTCTGAGCCCTATGTACTGGTTGTCCTAACTCGGAATAAACTGTCCGTATTATTGAAACTATGGTCCTCGACCCCATTGAGTTTCACAAAAGGTTTAGGAACTCCTCAACAAAATAATTCACCGGTTACGCCTCCCTGGAGGGATTGGAACATGCGATCTTAGAACTTCCTAGAATTCGCTTAGGCCTCACCGGAACTTTACTTGCTACTCGTGAGGGCTACTCCATGGGGTTATCCTTCCACAATCCCTTTGACTTCTGACCTAAGGTATATCCCGTTGACCTACCAGTCCTTGCATTGATCTATTTAAAATCTTGACATGGAGCTCCCTATTTAGCTCTAAATTCTCGAGGTGCGGTAATAAGTCTACACCGAGACAATAATATCAACCACATGATGGTCTCTCATGATTGTCTAGTGAACTTCTTCTACTAGGTGACTCATCTTATAAATTTTTTTTTTCCTCCGAACCAGTCTCTAACTGTCAATTGGTCATTACTACCCATTACGGGTGAAAACCTCGGTTAGGTTGTACTTTTGCATAGATTTCATAAAGGCATCCTCCTCTCAACACTTTATCTAATTTAGCAAGACCCGCCTTTTAATACATGATTTTCCTTCTCACTGGTTAAGCTATTCTCTTGGTTAACACTTTATCCATCATAATGCTATCGGTCCGAGAGTATAACTTTTATTAAACATATACCGGTACCATGTTGATTGGTCTTATTATTTTCATGACTCTTATGTCATCAATCGAGAATGGACTTCTAGCACCCCATTTGTACGTAATCTCACTACTACTCCTCCATCTACATATTCTTGGTTATCATGACTAGCTTGAATTTTCATTAGAGTACTATCATTTCTCATTAAACTCTTATATAAACATTTTTCGGTCATTATCATATTGAGGTGATACAGGATCTATATAACAACTTCCCATCACTTAACATCACTCTATCTCACCTTCGCTCCAACAGAGGTGTATAACCCAACTAACATCACCTCAACTTGACAAGTCGTTTGTACCATTGGGTTTTCTGCTCGGTGGGTTAGGACCCACCTCACTATCGTTGTACTACTCTAATAATTTAGTCGTCAACCTTTGATCATAAAGACATTTTTCGTGAATCCGAAGTGATTGATCTCAAAACTCTTTATCCCAATTACACCATAATTCTATACGGATGAAGTACCTAGTATCTTCCTTAATCCTTACTTGCCTTAAGGAAAGAAGATAACAGTTGGAAGACAACCTCTTTCGTTTACTTCTTAATTCTGCTTACATGGATCTACACTCTCTTACTTTAATCAGCTTGAAATCAACCTATAGTTGATCCAAGAAGATCGTCGTTGGCTACTTGAAGAAATCCTCCAAGGCGTCGGTAAAGCTACTTCATAAAACCACAATCACAATTATCTCTTCTTATCCATACAATATTCGTCAATACCAAACAACTCTTGCACGTCCTCAGTTGTCATCGGTTACTCTATAGTTGACTTATCTCGGTATCCCGGACTTACTCTTCTCTTACCTCCACTGGCATAAAATGATTGGTGAGCATCACTTACTTGGTTAATCCTTCACCTTTCGTTAGTTCGTTCTATCGTTTACGCTTTTGTTTCCTTAGACTAACTCTCTTTCTCGAGTACCAATGTATCCTTCATTTGGCATCAATAGTCGTTCCAAGTCCTTCATGATAGATGGTAAGTGTCTTTGTGATTCCGATGACTTTAATTATCATTCACTTGCAGTCTCCTTAATATGGACCGTATGTGTTGATGACCTAGGTCCCGTGATACTCGAGATTACCTTGGACTCTCGAGTCCACCTAGGTCATTCTCACCTGTTCCTTCATTAGCATTATTTATAATATTGCTCTCTTGAACTCCATTAACTCTATTACCGGCCTTTGACTCTTTTGATACTGGCGTTGCGGTTCCTTTCAACTCCTTATATCTTTGATGAGGTCAAAACTTCTCCACACTTGTGGGGTCTATCTTCCGCTTTTATACTTAATTGTAGATATTCATTCCGTGCACCTTAGATCCCCATATCCGGGTTGACACTCTATCTCGTCTGGTCTCTCATGCCCATAATTGTCCATAAAGCATCCGTTTCGATTGTAACATCCTTTATTCCGCAATCATGATTGTGCTCCATTCTACTTGGTTCTTATCCCACTATTATTATCTCCAATCTACGCCCTTGTCGTCTCTTGCAGGGTTCTCCAATTCATCTCTCGGCTTCATATGGCCCAGTTCCTTGGGTGTCTTCGTATTTATGTTTGAAGTTCAACGTCATGTTTAAAAATGTAACATTGATCTTGAAACTTTGATTCCTTTGTAATTGTTATGTTTGTAAGTAAGTTTGGTTTCTTTATTGAAAGAAAGTGTTAATCTTTTGAATAAAATATCTTTGATTTGATCTTCTTTTGTAAAAGGAAGTTTAAATCCTTTCAATAACATAACCTTTATTGGATCGTAGATATGTATGATATGAAGTTACGTTTATTTCTTAAAACTTTATATGTTCGTTACGAAATCTATAAATTTTGAACAAAAGAAACGTTTATTGATAGGAAGTTACGTAATTTTGATTGATAGGAATTTATAATCCTCGCAATAACGTTAAGTTGATATTTTTATCTCATTATGTTCTTTACAACTCGTTATGTTCATTCAAAGATCTTACTAAATTAAAATTTAACGAAAATGTTACTACAAGTAATTAAACTCATTAATTTAATGAAGTTGTACACATTATTGGTTGATCTAAAAGATACAAATATATGTTGTACCAAGCTTTGAAGGAATGATCTGTCCGTCGCGGACAACGTATTAGTGTCCGTAACGGACAGATGTTAATTGTCCGTCACGGACAAACTTCATCTGTCCGTGTGTTAGCATGAAATATTGTGATATCCTAGGCACGTTTTCTAAGTGTATTTGATTCATATTGATAGTCTTTGATTGAGCATTGTTGCAATTGTGAGCTAGTTTACCTATATTGTCGATATAGATGTCTACACAAGCTTTATGTTGATTATAGGTGATTGAGAGTCATTTCCGAACGGAATCGAGCAAGGATGAGTTGATTGAGTATGTCCATGGATTGAGGGCATTCTTAAGAGCAAAATGAGTGTCAACTTCAGGAATGCACGAGGCCAGGGAAGAATCACGTTCTTGCCCTAAACCACGCTCTAAAATACGGCCGTACTATGAACCACGTTCAGTTCCACGGCCGTGGAACCCTGCAGGAGAAGCGTGATTCATTCCAGAAGCTTTTACGGTCGTGGAATCCATGGTTCAAACCGTGTTGATTTCCACGCTCTAAATTACGGTCGTGGAAGGTTCCACGACCGTGATCTTGGCGATCTTTTTCGCCACATTTTGAAGCCACGATCTTTTGAAGATTGGGCCGGGCCGATATTTTATCTTGCCCTATAAAAAGACGGACGAAGGGAGATTCCGTCACCTCTGCTTAGACGCATTTTTGCGACCTCGTTTTACACTCTCGCCGACGCTGCGACTTGGAGATTTTGCGATTCTTGCAAAAAGACGAAATTTGCCATCTTCCTTAGAGTTGCCCTAATCTTGCACTTTCGGTGGAGATTGATGTTGAGATTTCCGGATTGACGGAAGATCGAAGATTTGGAAGATTATTGCAAGAAGATTTCTCTTCTTGTTTAGGTTTGATTTAGAAGACGGATTGACATCCCGTTCTTCCTTCTTTCCTAAGATTGGGTTGTTTGTTTTATTTTGAATCTATTGACGATATTCGCTCTTGATTGTGACTTTGAGATTGGTTTGAAGTTTATTGGAAGTTTTCGGAAGTTTTCATCTTTCAATCTTTTAATCTTTGAATTTGATATTATAATGACGGTTATTGGCTAAAAACCCTTAACAATTCTAAGGTGAAGGGTTGATAGTTGTGGCTTAGATGATGATAGATCGAGCGTAAATAGATTAGACCCTGAGAGTTAGAAAGAATCGTCGACGAACCCTAAATCATGGTTTGTTCTTGAGTTCCACGACCGTGGAATCTCAAGATCCACCCGTAATTTCCCTTATGTTTACGAACCTGCTTTTACTTTAAATATAAAGTTAAAGATTTGCTTTGACTTAGTTTAAGCTTGCCTTTTCTAGGTGGTAGTGAAGCCTCAACAACCTCTACCTCGATTGTGAGTGTCACAACCTCAATTGATTAAGTTAGTCTTGATCCTTGGGTGACAAGTATGGGTATTTGACATTAATTCTTACCTTTAGAACCTTTCTATATTGAAGCCTCAACAACCTTTATAGAGAGTGTCTTGTAGGTGAGTTATATAAGGTTTTTGAAACTTCACCGTACGATTACCTTACATTAGTATACCTTTGCATATCTTAACTCTGTCTTTATATCAATAGTAAATCTTGAATCGATTGCCACAGTTGGATACTTGGATCTTTAGGATTTTTGTTTTCCCAATATTTGCAAAAACTCTCATATTTACTCGCTTGATAATCTGCAATTGAATTTGTTCCCACCCAAATCCCTGTGTTCGATACTCTGGAATCCTTGCTTAACTATATCGATCCGTACACTGCGGGTTCGCTTGCTTGATTCTAGTTTTATAATTAAAACTTATTTGCACACACGTTTAGGGGCGAACAAGTTTTTGGCGCCGTTGCCGGGGATTTGGTTTCGGCCGAATTCGGTAGCCGGTTGCCAAGCTTGGGAGCTTGCTCTCGTTATTTGATATCTTTTTGAGTGCATGCGCAGGTCTAGGAACACCGAAGACCTCTTACCTCTTGATCAAGAGCTTGAGAGGACTTTAAGGCAAAAGCGCAAGGAAAAGAAGATGGCTGAAGAACACGAACGTGATCTTCAAGCGGAGTTGGCGGAGAAAGAAGCTCAACTCCAATGGAATGAGAACATTCGCCGGGATGAGATGGATCGTCATCAATCTCAAGTTAACAATCTACAGGATATGATTTTCCAAATGAGGATAGAACTAAGCGACCTCAAGAATAAGGGAAGCAAGAAATCCTCAAGAAGGGCATCAAGATCTAGAAGAAGAAGTCACTCATCCGTTGATGATAGTGATTCTTCCATGCCACCGCTAGAGGAGATTGATCCCACGATCAATGTGAATCCTTTCCATCCACGGGGAGCTGCTAATCGCCGCATTCCGCCTAGGAATGCAAGGATCGAACGTGTAGATGATGAGCCAAGAACTCTTGGCCAGCGGATGGATCCGACACAACAACCGCGCCGTTTGGGCGTGAATTTTGATGCTGAAGATGTGCAAGGATTTAGCTTCAACCCTCAAGTTATTACTCTTGTTCGCCAAAACCAATTTGGCGGGACAAGCGCTGAATCTCCATACCAACACTTGCAAAACTTTGAGTGTATGATGGAGACAATGAGACCGAAAAGCGCTACTACCAACAACTATAAGCTCAAACCTTTCTTCTTCTCCTTGAAGGGGAAAGCGTTGTCTTGGTACCAAGCTCTTCCTAGGGGGAAACTAGACACGTGGGAAGACCTTTCCGCAGAGTTCCTCACCAAATTCTTTCCGCCATCCAAAACGGCGGAACTTAGAGGTAAGATCAATGCATTTTCCATGAGGTCTAACGAAAGTTTGTTTCAATCATGGGAAAGGTTTCAAGACTTTTTATTGGATTGCCCTCATCATGGCATATCCAAGCTTGCATTGCTGGAGATTTACTACAAGGGGCTGGATGCGGGGACGCAATTCAACCTCCAATCCCTCTCATGTGGAACATTCATGGACATGAGAGAAGATGACGCTTTGGACTTCATTGAGAAGCAAGCAAGGGTCATAGAGAAGTATTCCCACCGGAAAGTGGAGGGAAATCGTGTGGAGCAAGGAGCAAAGCTCACACATGAAGCTCAAAATCAGATTTTCTCCCTCAACAATGAGATCAAAGAGTTGAAGGAAGCTATCAAAACCAACTTCCCAAAGCAACAAGGCAAGGAGGTTGGATATTTGGGCAACAACAATGGCGGTGAAAACACAAACCGCAACAACAACAATGACCGGAACAACAACCGGAATAACAATTGGAATGGAAACAACAACAACCGGAACAACAATTGGAACAACAATAGGGGTTCAAACAACAACAATTGGCGCTCCAATCAACAAAATTTCGGTAACTCTTACCCTTCCAATTCTAATTCGCTAACTCCACCTTCCTCTTCCTCTACTCCTTTGAAAAGCCAGGGGCAATCATCTAATGGAGGAAACAACTCGGGGAAGGAGAAGCCCGATCCCATGTTGGAAACGATTTTGGGAAAGCTACAAGGGTTGGAGAACCGCATCATTAAGGTTGATGATCAAATCTCTAAGGTTGATAAAGCTCAAAAGATTTTAGAAAACCAAATGTTCAGCCATGCGGAGGAAGTTCCTAGGAATCAAGGGAAGCTTCCAGGAAAGACGGAGGACAACCCTAAGGGAAGGGTTATGGCAATCACAACTAGGAGCGGAGTGACTACTACCGATCCGCAGCCTAAGTTTGTTGAAGTCTCCGTAGAAAAAGACAAAGAGAAGGGGAAGTAGAAGGAAGATGTCTACGTTCCTCCTCCGGCTTACAAACCTCCCCTACCATTTCCTCAATCTAGAGCGAGAGCGCGCCTAGATAAACAATTTGGTAAGTTCATAGAACTCATGAGCAAGCTGCTTATTAATATACCATTTATTGATGCTATTGTAGGTATGCCGGCTTATGGCAAGTTCTTGAAGGAGCTCCTCTCCAACAAGAGGAAGTTAGAAGATTTCGGTGAGGTCAAGATGAGTTCGGATTCTTCGGATCTCATCAAAACCATGAAGGAGAAAATGCCCCCAAAGCTAAAGGATCCGGGGTCATTTTGCATTCCCATAGGAGTGGGAGATGTCACATATGCCCCCAAAGCTTTATGTTGATTATAGGTGATTGAGAGTCATTTCCGAACGGAATCGAGCAAGGATGAGTTGATTGAGTATGTCCATGGATTGAGGGCATTCTTAAGAGCAAAATGAGTGTCAACTTCAGGAATGCACGAGGCCAGGGAAGAATCACGTTCTTGCCCTAAACCACGCTCTAAAATACGGCCGTACTATGAACCACGTTCAGTTCCACGGCCGTGGAACCTTGCAGGAGAAGCGTGATTCATTCCAGAAGCTTTTACGGTCGTGGAATCCATGGTTCAAACCGTGTTGATTTCCACGCTCTAAATTACGGTCGTGGAAGGTTCCACGACCGTGATCTTGACGATCTTTTTCGCCACATTTTGAAGCCACGATCTTTTGAAGATTGGGCCGGGCCGATATTTTATCATGCCCTATAAAAAGACGGACGAAGGGAGATTCCGTCACCTCTGCTTGGACGCATTTACACCTTGGCTTAGACGCATTTTTGCGACCTCGTTTTACACTCTCGCCGACGTTGCGACTTGGAGATTTTGCGATTCTTGCAAAAAGACAAAATTTGCCATCTTCCTTAGAGTTGCCCTAATCTCGCACTTTCGGTGGAGATTGCTGTTGAGATTTCCAGATTGACGGAAGATCGAAGATTTGGAAGATTATTGCAAGAAGATTTCTCTTCTTGTTTAGGTTTGATTTAGAAGACGGATTGACATCCCGTTCTTCCTTCTTTCCTAAGATTGGGTTGTTTGTTTTATTTTGAATCTGTTGACGATATTCGCTCTTGATTGTGACTTTGAGGTTGGTTTGAAGTTTATTGGAAGTTTTCGGAAGTTTTCATCTTTCAATCTTTTAATCTTTGAATTCGATATTATAATGACGGTTATTGGCTAAAAACCCTTAACAATTCTAAGGTGAAGGGTTGATAGTTGTGGCTTAGATGATGATAAATCGAGCGTAAATAGATTAGACCCTGAGAGTTAGAAAGAATCGTCGACGAACCCTAAATCACGGTTTGTTCTTGAGTTCCACGACCGTGGAATCTCAAGATCCACCCGTAATTTCCCTTAAGTTTACGAACCTGCTTTTACTTTAATCTAAAGTTAAAGATTTGCTTTGACTTAGTTTAAGCTTGCCTTTTCTAGGTGGTAGTGAAGCCTCAACAACCTCTACCTCGATTGTGAGTGTCACAACCTCAATTGATTAAGTTAGTCTTGATCCTTGGGTGACAAGTATGGGTATTTGACATTAATTCTTACCTTTAGAACCTTTCTATATTGAAGCCTCAATAACCTTTATAGAGAGTGTCTTGTAGGTGAGTTATATAAGGTTTTTGGAACTTCACCGTACGATTACCTTACATTAGTATACCTTTGCATATCTTAACTCTGTCTTTATATCAATAGTAAATCTTGAATCGATTGCCACAGCTGGATACTTGGATCTTTAGGATTTTTGTTTTCCCAATATTTGCAAAAACTCTCATATTTACTCGCTTGATAATCTGCAATTGAATTTGTTCCCACCCAAATCCCTGTGTTCGATACTCTGGAATCCTTGCTTAACTATATCGATCCGTACACTGCGGGTTCGCTTGCTTGATTCTAGTTTTATAATTAAAACTTATTTGCACACACGTTTAGGGGCGAACACCGTGACGGACAAATGTCACATGCCCTATTAAGGACAACGACGCTCATTTTCTTTCCCTTTCTTCCTCTTCCTTTCTTCGCCGCGACGAACACCTACGAATCGACCTTCGCTCGATCTTCGGCTGCCATCTCTCTCAATCTCTCTCGACATTTCTCGTAATCTCAACTGCAATCTAAGGTAAAAACTTCACTTTCTCGTTTTAGTTTCGTTTAAATTTGTTTGTTTTAGTTAGGTTTAGGTTTAGAGTTTAATTTGTTCGATTTAGGTTATTTTGGAGAGGTTTAGGGGCTTATATGTTACTAAAATGGATGAATATGAGTTAGGGTTGAAAGTTGATTAGTTATTTTGGGTTTCGGCGTAGGTTTAACGATTACATTCAGTGAGCAAATCGCGAACGCCATTGTTGGCGTTCGCGATCGGCTGAAGGTAGAAGACACTTGTCCGTCTACGGACAGAAGTAAGTTGTCCACTACGGACAAGAGGTTCAGCGGATTGGGATACTTCAGGAAGGTATTCCACAGTGGCATGCGTTCTTTGAGGGGACAGCGGGAGGTCCACTCTAGACACGAGGCACGAGAGCTAGTTCCTTATTCTGGAGGTGCTTCGCTTGAAGAGCAGTTGCCGACACAAGTGTCGGGAGTCACGCGGCGTAGTACATCTGGTATCGCGCGTGACATTGCTCCACTGAGCCCTCCTCACCAGGCTTTTAGCGGAGGCAGACATAACTCCTATACTAGAGGTGCTTCGCTTGGTGCGGGTTATTATTCTCAGATCGAGGACCTGTATGCTCCTTACCAGCAGGAGCAGCAATTTGCTCCTTCTTCTTCCCGGCAGGAGCAGCAGGATGCTCCTTCTTCTTCCCAGCGGGAGCAGGAGTATGCTCCTTCTTCTTCACAGCAGCAACTTGCTGAGAGGAGACGCCGAGCGAGGAGGCCACCTTCGCCAGCTCCTGTGGAGGAGGTACTTGAGGAGGTACTTCCTCGTGCTCTGGGAGATTGTCCTAGACCAGTACCTCCTACTCGGCAGGCCTTTCAGCCCGATCTTCGAGGTCCTTGTGGAGGGGGACCTCGTATCCCAGAGATACTTAGAAGTTTCTAGGCTCACACCGCTCTCCACGTCTGGCATGACATGCTGAGTACGCAATAAATATGTTTAATGAATGCATATTTAAAGTTATAATATTTTTAGTTATATATTAAATTTCTTATTCTATGTAGGATCGTGATACGCTTCACTACCATATCAGAGCCAGCCAGCTGGACGCTTGGCCACTGGATGAGGAGGTTTGATCGGGTTTAGCGCACGGCAGTGGACTGACCCATCTGCAGGGTCTTATGTACAGGCATCTAAATGTGCGTCTACTGGACGCTTTTATCGAGAGATGGCAGCCCGAGGTGAACCAGCTGCACATGCCTTGTGGTGAGATGACCATTGCTCTCCATGATGTTCATCTCATCCTAGGCATACCCATATCCGGGACGGCGGTTACTCAAGTGATCGCCAGACTTGATGCTGTCATCCGTGTGCAGGAGTTTTTTGCGTTTACTGATGGGCAGATGACTGCCAGAGATGTGTGTCGTCGAGGGCTGTCACATGCTTTTTTACTGGATCAGTGTAACGGATATGCACATCTGTATCCGACGACTGCAGCGTCTAGGTGGTTGTTGTACCTGCTGGGATCGACGCTTTTCACCGACAAATCTCAGCACAAGATTTCTCCTAATTTACTGATATTGGTGGAGGATCTTGATCGGGTGATGAGTACATCCTGGGGTACGGCGACACTCGCCTACCTGTATAGGCGTATGGGCGAGGCCACTCGGGTCGACTGTCGCCAGATGTGCGGTTGTCTGACGCTGCTGCAGGTAAAATATATCCTCTATACTCATATTATTATTCTCGTAACTTAATTTGTAATGTTTGTCTAATTTTTATTTCTTTTTTGTTCAAAGGCATGGATATACCTATATTTTCCATGCTTTGCACCAGAGATTGTGGAGGGGTGGGAGCATGGGATACCTTGGGCAGCGAGATTCGACATCAGGCCTGTTAGGAGGGACACCCGTGACTACAGACGGATGCTTGATGAGATGAGTGTTGATCAGGCAAGTCCACTACATGTGCATACTTGTAATCTTTTTGTCAACTAACGTGTTTATTTTCTAACAATGTTGTTTGTTTGTTAAACAGGTGAACTGGCAGCCATACGGCCAGTTGGACTTCACTCATAGAGAGTTACAACATTCGTTGTTCCACGGGTTGTTGACTTTTATGGACGTATCAAAGCCCTACGATCCATACAGGAACATGATGGCTTTTGGATACATTCAGACGATTCCGCCCCCGCTCATACAACTTGATTATGCTATTAGGGTCGAGGATACCAGGAGCTACAGAGTTGGCTATCCTCGAGGTAGCTGGGCGTGAGATAGATGGGAGCACCATCACATCACGGTTGAGGAGATGGCTGCACGTTACGGCCCTGGATATACCGCCACCGACGATTATATGGCGTGGTAGACAGACCGATCGCACCGGTTTATACGCCCAGGTGCTCAGCAGATGCATCCTCCTCCACCTCCACCTCCGACATTTGATGGACTGGACCCTTACGATTATGCTACACGATTTAGGCAGTATATTGGTGATCCTTATGTCCCTCCTTCCCTGCATCAGACTTACGCACTTATGTAGATTATTTTCCTGATCTCCGAGATTATTCATACGGATCTTACGATCATGGACAGGGTAGCGGTACTCGTCATGACGATGACGAGTAGGCTTGTGTATGCACTTTTTTTGGGTTTGTATTGTGAGTTTAAACTTTTGAATCTTATGTACACATTTTTGTGTATGTTTAAACTTGTTTCGTTGTATGTTTAAACTTCGTACTTAACTTTTTACGTTATATTTAACTAAATATAAATAATAACTATATAAATGACTTAACCTTAACATAATATAAATGACTAAACCTTAAGAAAATATGTTTGATCGCAAAGTTTAAATAATGAAGTTGAACTAAACAAGATTAACTAATTATGCCAAGATCTATCCGTGTTGGTCGTGAATGTTATAAATGTAACTCCTTCCAGCGAGCGAGACGATAAGCTAATCTGACTTCAATACCATCAACGGTGTTGTTACGAAAGTGCGACCAAGTTTTAAAAATCTTTGGTAAAAGACAATCCTCTTCAAGTGTTAGCTAAAACAAATAGAAAAAAAAACATTAGTACATATATGTTGTGAAGAACAAAACCGAAAATGATAAATGAAAAAGATCTTAAAGGACATACCCTGATGTAATGATACTGGTTGGGAATTATTGATATATGGATCTCTGGAAACCCTAAGTTTGAAGTAAGTCCTTCTTCTTGACGTTATAGTGGAACATATGTGTAGTCGCACCCACCGTGCACTACTACAATACACTGCAATGCAGTGGCAGCTAAACACCCCATGTCCGTCACAACAAACCAATATTGTGGTGGTGCAAAACCGTCTCCATTCCATCCAAGTGCCATAATCGTCCTATCAAGGTTACGTTGATGACAAAAACCCTCATGCAACTCGCGATGAGAAAGAAGCTCTTCTAACATCAATCGCCTAATCATCCGCCATCCTTCATCTGTGTCTGTACCGTAGATTGCATGATGTAGTGCTCTGAAACCACAATTTTCATCTCCTCTAACATTATTCCAACTGATTACATACTCTTTCATCCAAATGGTAACCGCCTCAGGTCATTCTACTAAAATATCAGGGTTATGCTTGGATATAGTTCTCTTTAAAGGTGTTTTGGGTGGTAAATCGGTATTAGGAGATGGACTTGATACTGGTATAGGAGATGGACTTGATACTGGTATAGGGTTCTTTCGGGTTCGACCTCTTTGTTTTTTGGGTGGGGTACCTGCTAACTCCCAATCGGATGGCAATCTTTTGTTTGGATTGTCCTTCGGTCTTCCTTTAGTCGCAACCCCAGCTGGTTCCCGCAAACTGGTCCTCTCCGGAAAAGCAGTTTCTATAGCTTTATTTACAACATCCAACTGTCGAGTAGGACTCAGGTTTGGAAAATCTTTCTCGCAAAACTCCGTCATTAAATTTCTTGCAACTCGACGCACGTCTCGTCCTTTTTCTGAGTCCGGAACCACGTCATCGATATCTAACTTTTTCCAGAATTCATGCACATCTGTAAGAGGGATAGACATTTCTTTCTTCATATAACCCCAAATAAACGGCATACACGGCAGACCATGAGTCGTCGGAAATGAACATGTGCACAGACCATCTGGCTTGTTAGCACGAGCTTTATTGTACTCATCGATAATAAGTAAAAAAGCTTTGCGGAAGATGTTGTGGTGCAACGACTGAAATTATTTAACACAAGAAGTCCATGTTATCTTTTTTGACATGCTCTCGTTGAACGAACCGATGATATTATCCAACTGAATCCTCATCAAAGAGTGATAGAACCTGAAAATTGTATCCAACTTCGCAGAATTTGTTTTCATGAATTATTTCAGAACAGAGTGCGCAGTTTCTGCCCTGTTGAAAAATAAAAGAGTTAACGTCAAATCGGGTAAATAAAATTTTAAATTGCTTTGAAATACGTACCTATTCGTCGTGTTACTTTTGAAGTTCAGATATTGATCCGTCCACGCGGAAACAATTCGTCTTTTGTAAGGATCTAGCCATTGCGTCCTCACATATTGCAGAAGATGTCCTCTCCTTTTCCACTTGTTTTCAAGTTCATTTAACCGTCTCTCGTAAAACTCTTCCGTTTTGGATGTAAATAAACCCGAGTAACTATTGGCAAATATTCGAGCGAGTTCTTTATTCATGTGATTATTCCTAGCCCTTCCTTCAATGTTTTTGAATATGTGACGGCGACATAAAAGAAACTGAGTTTTTGAGAAAATATGATCAAGTGCGTTCATAAGAGCCTTCTCTCGATCCATCACAATTTTAGTTGGTGTCCTCTCGACGCGCCTACAAAGCTTTACAAGTTGTTCAATCGCCCAGACATAATTATCTTCCTTCTCCGTGGATAGAAATGCACCGACAACGTTAAAGTTCAGCCATGTCGATGTAAACCCAATAATTTCAAAAAATGGCATCTTGTATTTGTAAAAAAATAATATCAAAGCGTTAATTTTACATACATCAAAAAAGGACATCTTACGGAAAAGTAAACAACTGTGAAAGCTTACATGTTGGTGTTGTATGTTGAGTCCATTACTAATACGTAAGGGAATGCTTTAAGGAGGGCAACTGATTCCGGATGTGCGAAAAAAATGTCGGTAACTTCACCGTCCTTGTTTCCCCTATGCTCACAGAAATAGCCCTCTTTACGACATTTGAAAAAGAATTGTTAAGCGACTGTCCTTTGATCCAAACCTTCTTTACGTAATTTTTGCCTCTAGTTGTAGATTTGTCTCATCCTGGTGTTGTTACCTTTATTAATGCTCAAAGCACTCGCAATTTGGGCAGGGGTGCAATTATTGGTCCACATGTTCTTTACTAACTTCTTCTCCTCCTCATTCATCCTTCCCGCTAATGCATGACCCTTTAAATTTCTTCCAAGCTTGTGGTTGTGGACACCACACTGCACGTGAACTTTCCATAAATCTTGGTAAGTCTCAAAAACCCTAATCATGAATTCACACCCGCTTTTCTTCGTCGATGAATTCTTTCTCTGAGCTGGCTGCACCTTTTTTGGGTTGTATGCTCCATATTTCTCGCACGACAACCATGTCTTTCCCAAACTACCGAGGACGGACTTCTGTACCCGACAAACAGAAAAAACCATTTTATTTTCCTGTTCCACTTTTCGAACCCATCCTATTACCTCCTCTCGACTATTGAAGTTTATGTCGGTTGTGAACAGGCTAGAGTAATCATTACTCGTCGCTTCTGAGGTAGACATGTTGCCGGTTCCTAAACCGCCGGTTTAGGTTTAGGAACCGGCGGTTTAGGTTTGGCAAAAGCCAAACCTAAACCTAAACCGGCCAATGAGGAACTGCCGGTTTAGGTTAAACCTAAACCGGCGGTTTGCCAAACCGCCAAACCGCCGGTTTGGCGGTTTGGCACATGACTTTTAAAAAAAAAAAATATATATATATATATATATATATATATAAGTAATATAATATATATGTATAAATGTATAATATATATTAATTAAAATTATTTTATAACTTTATATTTTATACATAGAATTTTTTTTTTACAATAGCATTTAGATATAATTACTAAGTAAATAAAAGAAAGCAACTAATATAAGTTATATAACATTACTAAGTACTAACAATAAAAGAAAGCAAACTCAAATTTTTTATACATTGAATTTTTTTTCATTACATTAGCTTTTGAATAAAATAATTACATAGTAAAAAAAATTACTAACAATAATAAAAGAAAGAAGCAACTAAAATAAAATGACTAACTAACATACAAGTTATACAACAAAGCAACTAAAATTTTTTTATACATTGAAATTCAATGTATAATAATTACATATTAAACAAAATTACTAAGTACTAACTACAATTCTACAACAAAATAAAGCAAGCTAAATTTTTTATACATTCAATTTTTTTTATTACATCTTTACATTAGTATTTGAAATTTTGAATATAACTAAATGAAAAAAAAAAAAAAAAAAGGAAAGGGCTTGAACCGGTTTCCCGGTTGCCTACGTATCCTCTTGGGGTTTAAGAGGAATCAAAGCCCACGTAGTTCTCTTACCTTTACTTACCTTTTTTCGGACTTCCGAGTTGTTTTCGTAACCCCATTACCTTTGCGACTCGGACTCAGAAGTAGTGGCCGGATCATCGGAGTTGGAATCCGATGATCTATCATATGTGGGTGCATTCCGTTGTAGCCTCCTCTCCGCCCTTATCCAATCTTGAACACAAACTTGAGCCTCCAATTTATCGGGCTTCAATTGACTCCTCTTGTAGCTTAGCATGTTTCCTCCTTGACTAAAAGCTTGCTCCACGGCCACCGTTGATGCGGGAACGGCCATAATTTGTTGCACAATCTTGGCTAATGTTGGATACTTTGGGGCCATCTTCTTCCAATATTGTAAAACTTCAAAACTATCAATATCACCATCAAAACTAAAAGGAGTAGTTAGAAAATCTTCAAATTCCGCACTTGCGGATGAATGTCTAGGTGTTTTAGTTCTTTTAGATAAAATTTGTCTAGCTTTAGAAAGAATAGAAGGAGAAGGAGAAGAAGAAGTGGGTGGAGGAGTTGTTTGTGTAGAAGCACTAGCACTAGCACTAGTTTCAAATAAATTAAGTAATTTAGCAATTTCAACACGAACATTACTAATAATATTATTAACATTCATAATAGTAGATAATCCTAAACATTCATAATAAGCATTTAAAAATTCCGTAACACCATCTATTTTAAGTCTAGGATCGAAAACGGCGGCAATAAGATAAACTACGGGAACCTCATTATAATATTTTAGCCATTTTGTTTTCATTTCGGTTGCCGCATATTTAAGTGATTCTAAAGCTAAACCGGTTTGTAAAGCCTCGGCAACATTTACGGCTATTTCTAAAAAACAACAAGAAGTAGGAATGTAAACATAACTTAATGTATTAGTAGCATCACTAAAAACTTTTAAAACACTACAAATATCAAAACAAGTTTGCCAAATACTTTCATCATCTAAAATAGACCAAGAAATATATTGTGAAGAAAATTCTTGTAAAATATTTTTATAACGAATAGCTTGAGTTAGTAGTTTATAGGTTGAGTTCCACCGAGTTCCAATATCTTTCGAAAAAGAAATTGGAGGAAAATTTTTTTCAATACAAGTTGATCTCCATTTTCTTCTTAATTCGGTTGAATGCCAAATATGTTCAATTACATCGGTTATAGGTTCTAACATTTCATGTAAAACTTTTAGGCCATCTTGAACACTTAAATTTAAAATATGACATGCACATCTTTGGTGAGTAAAAGAAGTTTTTATAAGTTGACCCGCATTTCCTACTAAATGGTTAACGGCGCGGGTGTTAGCGGAAGCATTATCAAATGAGTATGAAAAAACACGGTTTTGTAAATTAAATTCTTGTAAAACCGTTTTTATTAAATTAGCAATGTTGGCGGCACTATGTCTTTCATTAAAATGTCGATATGCAATAACAAATTTATGCAAGTACATATCATTATCGATAAAATGTAAAGTGATGCCCATGTAAAAATGTTTTTGTGATAAAGTACTCCAAACATCACTACAAATTGAAACTTGATGCGAAAAAGATTGTAAAACCGTAAGAATTTTTTGTTTTTTTTGTTCATAAGAATGAGAAACTAATTTCGAAACTTGTTGACGAGAAGTTGGTTTATAAGCCGGTTGAAGATAATTAGAACAATATTCTCTTACATTAATAGATTCCGCAAAAGAAAATGGAAATGCTTCGGATGCAATTAAGTTGGCTAATGCTAAAGATTCATCAACATGATTATAAGTAAATAAAGAAGATTGAGAGGAAGAGGATGCAAACCCGTGGGACAATTGAGTTTGTCCCCGTGATATTCCGAGCTTCTCCGGATGAATCTTTTGCATATGGGTTTGCAAAGTTCCGTATCCGCCCTTCGACTTCCACTTGTACACCTTCGTACAATAATTGCACGAAACTTGGCAATAATCGTCCATCACAGGACCCTTGTTGTAATGTTTGGTGAATATGTCGGAGGTGAGCATTTTCGGTGGAGGGGCTTGTCGGAATGGCCCTTCACCTTGTGGAACTTGTGGAGCTTGTGGCATTTCCGATTCCGGCGGTTGAGTCTCGCTTTCTTGTGTGCTAGGAAAGAAAGCGGGAGTGAAGTCGTAGTCGCTTGGGAAATTCGGGTTTGCCATTTCGAAAGATCGAAATTACGAGAAAGAGAATACGAGATGGAGAATTGGAGATTGAGAGTAGTAGTAGATAGATGAGAATGTTGGTGTGATTTAAATGAAATAATTGTATGGTATTTATAGGAATAGTGGGTATTAATTTTTTTTTTTTTAGTTAAACTACTATTTAAAAAAAAAAAAATAAAAAAAAAAATAAATTTAACCTCCAACGGCTATTATAGCCGTTGGAGTGAACGTTGGCAAAAGCCAACGTTCAAAATATGCAAAGAGACGTTGGCAAAAGCCAACGTCTCTTTTTTTGGCCAAACCGCCGGTTTGGCCAAAAAAAAAATAAAAAAAAGCTCAAACCGGCGGTTTAACCGGCGGTTAACCACCGGTTCGAACCGTCGGTTTAGGTTTTAGGTTGAACCAAACCTAAACCTAAACCGCGAACCGCCGGTTCAACCAAACCGGCAAACCTAAACCGCCGGTTTGGTCAAACCGGCGGTTTGAGCCGGTTCACAAACCGCCGGTTCGGCGGTTTGGTTTGAACCGGTAACAAGTCTATTCTGAGGCGGATGCATTTACGCCACCTGTTGATCCTTCATCAATGCTAAGATTATCAACGTCCGCATCTATCTCCTCCAAACCCTAAAAAAATGCTCAATCTGTTAAAGTGTTGTCCGTAACGGACAGATGTTGTCTGTCCGTTACGGACAGAAAGCAGTTGTCCGTTACGGACAAACTACTTCTGTCCGTAACGGACAGAAATATACAACCCAAATTCGCTCTAATCGATCAATGGTTAAATATCTAAGTTCAAACACGATTAATGATTTCAACTTTAATGATCAAAATAAACAAAACTTACCTCAACATTATCTTCGTCTTCGTTCTCAAAACTCAAAGATATTTCTTCATCATCAATATCATAATCTTCCTCGTATGACATTGTTAAGTTGCTTTTTCAAAAAGAATAGACTTTACGAGGAGATGGCTGAATGAGGGTTGGAGGGGATTGACTACGGTTTTTATAGGATGAAAAATATTGATTTAGGGTTGTTAAATTATGGAAACAAAGATATTATTTATCCAAAAATAAGATTTATAGTTTTTTATTTATGGAAATAAAGATATTATTTATCTAACCGTAAATAAGATTTATGCTTGTTAAATTATAGAAATAAATATATTATTTATCCAAAAATATTATTTATCAAAAAATAAGTTTTATGGTTTTTAATTTATGTAAATAAATATATTATTTATCTATTGGTAAATAAGATTTATGCTTGTTAAATTATGGAAATAAAGATATTATTTATCCGAAAATAATTTGTTTTATTTAATCAAAAATAAAATAAAGAAATTACTTATCCGAAAAATAAAATAAAATAATTTTGAAATAGATTAATGCTTGTCCGTGACGGACAAGCATTAATCAAAATACTAAATAGCGCACATTTGTCCGTCACGGACAAATGTGCGCTATTAGTAAAATATTGATGCGCTAAATAACAGCGGCAAATAGATGTTTATTTATAAAATTCAGTTCCAACAATTATCTTCAATCTTGTCGTCAAACACAACCATTTGATTTTTGCAAATTCCAAGTTTTTTTTGCAGACATTGACTATCAATAACAGCAGCTTCTAGCTTCTTCGATAAGAGAAAACACTAATTAATAACAGGGCATGAATTCCATCATTGACCATATAAACACATCTTAGAATCTCTTTGTTGGTAAGCTCAAATCCAACGCATTAAACTGTCAATAGCAAAATGAAATACCCCACTTAAACCCTCAAGTGAACGAGCAATTCATAATTTTGACAGGGTGGATTTGATTCAACCGTGGGCAGCAACAATTAGGGTGAATATCCGATCCGTCTAATTCGAAGATCTAATTTGAAAAAAATTCGAATTCGAAAATATCCGATAATTAATGCTCCAAGACCGATTCGATTGGGGCATATTTTTCAGATAATCGGATACGGATCAAGTTTTTGAGAAAAAGTCGGATCGGATCGGAGATATTCGACTAGTCTAGTTATGAATACTCGAATCGGGTCGGATTTGGATTAAACTTTTATAACTTATCTGTGCTAACAAGACATACTATAACTTATCAATACTAACAAGAAGGGTAGACGTAGACGAGGGTGGCAAGCACCATTTGATTACGGCGACTGTCAAAGACAGGAAGCTCTACATTTGCAAGGCTTAGGCCGGAGACAAGAGATGGTTCAAAGGCACGAGGAAGTTTGTCGAGAGCACTGCTGGATTGTTTAGCATGTGTTGATGCTTTGTTCTTGATCAACAGTATGAGTATGGACAATGTGTGCATGTAAAATCTATATCTATATACTCTACTAAAACAGACGTCAATAATAAACGTAGCGTCCAAAAAAAAATACACGAAATGTGTATTAAAAATAGTCAAATACCTTTAGAGAGTGGGGGCAGTGAGAGAGGAGTGAAAATGCCCACTAACAAGTTCTCCCCTCCCTAACTTATTAGGGTTTTAATTAATGCTTGAAAAAGAGAGCATGATTGATGCCATGGATGACCTTCATACAACTCTCCTTAAGTGGAGGCTTTCTTCTCATGCTTTTATTTTATGCTTACCTCTTACTTTCAATTCTCAACCTATTTGGTTACTTTACCTATGTTTCCCACTCGGGGTGAAAACGGAGTAAAAAAAATACACGAAATTTGTAGACTTAAAAAAAGATTATATAGAATATGAGCATTGAAATTGAAGAAGATATAGTCTCATAACCATCAACTTAATAAAAATATTTAGAAGTATACATGGAATATCGACCTTATTATTTTAGACATCTGCCTTATTTTGTATGATTTCATGTAATTTCAAATTCACCATATGTTCAAGAAAGTCAATGGCGTAGTAGACAAACTCACAACTATTGGTCAAGCATACTTGTAGTTGATGTAGCTAGTGTCCTCACTTAAAGTCGAAGTACTCATCCACAAGTATTTCATAAAATGTTATACTAATAGACAATGACCAAGTTTAATTGCTTGTAATTAAAGTTTTTTAAAAAGAAAATATAGAGTGAAAAAAAAGTGTTATATTAATTTTTCTACTTTTGTATAATTGTGATGAAGTATGATTGACGTCTTCGATCAGATCTGAGAAGATCCCCATCATGCATCTTTGGAATGTAGTCGGTGTGTTACACAGACTGAAGGGCGTTGTTCTTAATGCAAACGTTCCATTAGGGCACGTCAAAGTGTCCTCTTGATCATTTGAGTGGATGGGAATCTAAAATAGACCACTGTGATCGTCAATCCAATAGAAGTGAGAACGTTTGGCTAACCTTTCCAACATTTGGACAATGAAAGAAAGAGGGAAGTGATCTTTCTGCAAAGCTTTATTCAAGGGTCAATCACCGATACGCATCCTCCATCCAGTGATAGTCCGAGATTTCTTAACCTAGGTTAGTAAGAATTAACTCCATTGGACAAATTCCGGAAATTTTCAAAACTGAAGGGTATAATTCGAACTTGAAAAAACTGTTGGGCAAAATCCGGAATACCCCTTACCACAAGGGTATCAACCGGAATTTTCCTAAGATAAAATATAGTTGCCAAAATTAAAAGATCTTAGTCGGATCTTCAAGCGCGCATCAGAGACCAAATTTCGGTTGAGAATCTCGGCCGAGATTCATGTATTGCAACTGTTTCTTGATCTTCTTCGTTGGCGTTTTCTCTCGGGCCGAGATTCATGTAGCTCATCCGAGATTTCTTCTTTGCAACTCTTTCTTGATCTTCTTCGTTGGCGTTTCCTCTCGGGCCGAGATTCATGTAGCTCATCCAAGATTTCTTTTCTGCAACACTTTCTTGATCTTCTTTGTTGGCGTTTCCTCTCGGATCCTTTTAGCCCTCGATCTTGTAATTTGTCCTTGTATAAGTGGTTTCGAGGATGGTCCCACATCATACTCCCCTTCTTGGAAAAGATTCGTCCTTGAATCCTTTCCTTGCTCGTTACTAATCACATAGGAACTCGAGTTTTGTTGGGGTAGAAACTATAGTGTACACTGTCCTGGGGGATCCCTTCAAGTTTGCAACACTCGTGCTTTGAAGACAAGTTGTGCAACACTCAATAGTAAGGAATCTCGGTCGATATACACAAATCTCGGGTGAGATGGAATGGCCGAGATGTCTAATAAATGTTCATATGCCGCTATTGATGATGCAAACTGAGGATAAATTGTAATTTCATCCTTTCTTGGTGGTGATGCCTTAATATCTTCGGGATCAAGCAACAACTTCATGTCCATTTGATCTTTTTTTGTCTGCTACTAACTTTCCTACAATAAAACTTGCCCGCTTCTCGAAAGACAATGGTATAAGATCAAAAGAAGTTAAGGAGAATAACTAAAGTATATAGTCATTACAGCAGAAAGATAGATAAGAGTGATAAATCCTATATTCCTTAAGCACACGCCGCTTAGTGAAATCACTCAAAGATATGAATTATATAACTGGAAATCCATGGGGTTATGCTCAATCTACAGTGGTTCTTGGCCAACCAAAAGGACTCTTGAAGGTGATGCATTTACGGTTGTAGAAGGTCAAATTTCGGAAGATCTCGGATGGGTTACAGGAATCTCGGACGAGATTTCTTCAAGAACATGCCGAGATCCTTCACTAGAATGTCCTTCGACCGTTTCTTTGTCCAACGCTCAATCCTCGCCTTCTGTCTTCTACTTCTCATATGTCTCAATGATATGTAAAGGAATCATGGGCTTTAGTTTTATCTTATTACCTTTGAATGTGAACATATAGTTGTTGGTATGACCATCATGCTCCACTTTTCGATCATATTGTCATGGGCGACCTAGAAAAATATGACAAGCCTGCATACGTACTACATCACACAAAATTTTATCGATATAATTGCCTAATGTGACCTTAACTTGCTTCTTGACTTTTAAAGTATCACAATCATTCATCAATGTCAATTTATAAGGCCTAGGGTGATAAAATGTAAGAAGTTGCAATTTAGTAACAAATTCAACACTAGCAATATTATAACAAAGACATTGCAGTGTGAAAGAGATTTTCTCGTTAGGTATTTTCACTAGGAGAAGTATTGACATGCAAGGTCCTTCTAGCAATCAAAGATTCTCCATACTCAAATTCACAACTCTCATCACTTTCACTAGCACTTTTATGGTCTTTTTCACTTTCATAATCCCCTTGTTGATTAATGAATAATACCTTGTTATTAGGACAATCCTTTTATATAATGTCCTCTACCTTGACATTTAAAACACACAATGTCTCTAGATAGTAAAGTAGAGTTAGAAGTGCTCCCTTTAGGATCCTTTGAAGGCTCATTCAAAGGTTAGAATGTGGGGGATTGGATGATGAAACTCTAAATACTCTTTGGTTGTCGTTCCTACTCCGAGGCTCTTTCTGGGAAGAATCTCGGTCAAAATCTCAGCCGATATTTTCCTGACTGGGCCGTGATTTGTTTTGGTGCCATGAGGTTTGATTACACAAGTCTTTTATTTATTACCATTGTGTATTTGAAATTATGTATTAATATTGTGTAATTGAAATTGTATATTAATATTGTGTATCATCAAAAGAATACACAAAGTTTAATTAGTCCAGCTAGTGTGACAATTTTAAGATTCTTTTCTCTCCTCTTAATGATTACTAGTTTATATCCCGCACCTTGTGCGGGTATATTTATATACTTGATGTGTTTTGAATAAAATGATATATATTTCATGTGTTTTGAATAAAATAACATCAACTTTTGTATGTGAGAACTAATAATATATTTATAAAAAAATATCAAATTAAATATTTCTTCTAATTTATCAATAATAAATAATTTGTAAACAAAAGAAAAAAATATAAATTTTAACTTACAAACTCTTACCTTTAGATTTTGTTGACATTGTAAAAAGTATTTGTAAAAAATCATAAACAAAATATAGATATGTTTAAAAATAAATCTGATCAAAAAAAATTTTCAAAAAATCGACATTTTCAAATATGATCAAAATTTTGTTAAAATAATATTCTGCTGAAAAAAAACAAATATTATAGATAAAAACGAATATCTTTTATGAAAAAATGCTTTACAAATCTTTTAGTTTATCAATGACAAAATTTTTGTGAAAAATGTTTGTAAAAATAAAAATAGAAACAAAATATAGATATTAAAAAAAAAGAATTTGATCGAAAAGATTTTTGACTTAATTTTTATTATAAAAAAGTTGTCCCACAAAATAGATTCGTTGGAAATAAGGTGAATTGGTTCCTATAAAATTTTTAATTTAATAATAAAAGATTTTTTTGGCTTAAAAAATAGTTTAAAAATTATATAAATAATAAAAATAAAAAAGAGGATTTGGCTATAATCTATAAAATCTGGGAGAATCTCCAAAAAAAAAAGTTACGTACAATTTTGAATAGCAGTATATTAGTTTAGTAAAAAAATCATTTATGGCTTAAAAAATAAAGATTTATTGGCCTATAAAATCTTGGAGAATCTCCAACAAAAAAAAGTTACGTACAATTTTAAATAGCAGTATGTTAGTTGTTAGTTTAGTAAAAAAATATTTTCTAGCTTAAAAAATAAAGATTTATTGGACAAAAAAATGTGGGAACTCTATTTAAACGTTGTTTCCAAAGTGTGTCACGTCATCAAATCATGCACTCTCTTTTAGTATGTATAATAGATTAATAAATCAAATGGGTTAAAAACGGAAATTGGTTAATCTCTTTCGATATAGTATTTTTTTCCTCCTCTTTTTATTCCCACATGGGCCACATTTGCCTCAATCTACCCTCACTTTCTCTCTAATCTACCCTCACTTTCTCTCTCTTCTCCTTCGTTTTATCTCTCCCGCCTGCCTTCCAAAACGTAACTCTATCCCGCTTGTTTTCTTCTTCTTCCCTTCTCTCTGGATCGCCCTCCATTATCGTCGTTACTTGTCTCATCGACACACCACCAGGAGTCGTCCCGTCGCGCCTAGGTCATAGTCGTTGTCTGTCACAGTGGTTCTCGGGGCGTTTGTCACTTGTGTCGTCGGCTTTTCTCATCTTAGCCACCACTCCGACCGTCATTGTTGTCGCACCGCTAGAGAAGTCGGTCACCAGTCTCGATTGTGTTGGTCGCAAGGAACCGCTGCTAGGGTATGTCGCGAGGTGGTTCAGTTTCCACTGCCTGTTCCCGTCCGCCGTCCTCAAACGACTTTCTCTTTTTCCCAGTAGATCTGTTTTGGTTCTTGGGTGAATTTTTGCAAATGTTGATTTCTGCGTAAGTGGTTGCGAACTTGTGTAATCAAACCTTGTGTAAATGACGAACTTATAAACAAACGGAGTGTAAATGACGGACTTGTGTAATCAAATCATGTGTAAATGACGGACTTGTGTAACCAAACATTGCGTAATGACGGATTTGTGTAACCAAATCTTGTGTAAACGACAAACTTGTGTACATAACATAAACAAACGGAACTTGTGTAATTGAAAAAATGACCGAATGTGTTAACTATATAAATTGACATAATAAATAAAATTGTGTAATTAAAAATTGTATATGAACAATATATAATTAAAATTGTGTATTAATATTATGTAGGATAAAAAAAAATACATACATAAAATTTAATTAGTCCTTCTATACTTGCTAACAAAGTTTAACTTGTCTTTATATTAACTTGGAGCCATAGTCTCATAACTTATTATTATGTTATCTTACGTGGAAAATCTTCTTCTTGACGTTGTCACTCATTCTCCTCGCTCTACACAAAATCCCCAATTTTCCAACAACTCAAATTTCCTGAGGGAAATTGAGGGTATTAATGTATTATGATTCACTGTGCGGAGCTTATTCACTGAATTCCTTCCATTTTGCGATCAGTATGATTTGATTAATTTGAAGGTTTTGTGGAGTTTTTCAAAATGGGAGCTAGGGTTCCAGTTCAGGATTATCACGACTTGAGATCGGCTAGCTCATACCTAGAAGGCTCTCTTCATGATCTTAACGCTGATGATTCTCGTCATGCTTCAGAGGTTAATGGTATCAGCGACGTTGATCGTGAAGCAGTCTCTGAAGGCAGCTTAGAGCACGATGCCGATTCGAATGCTGTTGTAAGTTCGAATTTTTTATCATCAATTCTACTTTGCAGTATCTGATTAAGCTCAATTTCATCTTTTTAGTTGTTTTTCTACCTAGAACTTTGGTCGATTTGGACTTTTTTTACAATATTTCTTACTGTTGAATCAGGACTGCATGAATGAATCATATAGGAATTCCTTCCAGTTTCACGGTGTTGTTAGTGTAAAGGAGGATCCCTCTGGTCTTGAAAGTATCGGGTCTTTAAAAGGCTCCTTTGATACTTTGACAATTAATGGTAATTTTAGTTTCATTAGGTTGCTATTTGTGAAATGTTATCCTCTATCAAACTGATTAGTATTTTTATCAGATGTTTCACCAATTGAGTCTGCCAGGGTTAGATTTTTGCGGATTGTTGTGGATCATTTCATAGTTCAGCATGTTACTGAAGTGTTGGATTCTGGGGCTGGGTACACTGCATATCATGAGCAAGATAAATTGCATAAAAGGAAAGCAGAAGATATTAGATATGAAGGAGATTCACGGTTTGTTCTGCCTTTGATGTATGTGGCAAATATGTATGAAACTCTTGTTAATGAAGCCAATCTTAGACTTGCTTCTTTGGATGGTTATCGAGAAAAGACAATTGGAGTTGCTCTTGAGGCAGCTGGAGGCTTGTACAGGAACCTAGCAAGAATGTTTCCTAAGAAAGGTGGTTCTGTTTAATTATTCAATTACTTATTTATGATTCAGAATGTCAAAATTTTTTGATTTATATAACCCATAACTTACTATTCAATGGACATACGGTTCACATACCTGATACGACGTAGGTCCATTTGAGAACCATGAGCTTATTGGAGCTGAAGTTGAAGCTTATTGGTAGCTAAATCTATAGCTTATTGGCTAGTTGAAACCGGTAGCCGATTGAATGAACTTATTTTATTTTTGATTTTGATAATCTTGATTGGGTATTTTGGAGGATAAAGCTTATGTAAGTATAAAATTACGAAGAAGGGTTTGTTTTTGTCATTTAAATTTAATATTTTGTCGGGTTGTATTTGTAATATATATTCAATAAACTACCGTAAGCTCCCTCCATGCAACTTAAATAAGAAAAAGTTAAGCTTTCATAAGCTTGGTGCTCCCAAACACCCAATACCTAACTTATGCTTTCTCCATAATCTCCATAAGCTTGATAATCTTCCATAAGCCCCTAAACAAGGGTTCCCAAACGAACACATATCTTTTTAAATTATTGTTTAATTTTTTAGCTATAAAGTTAAAAAGCTGTAGTGACTATTATGGGAAGCATGGAATTTTGGTGTATGATACAATCCATTTGTTATAGTCTTTTGACTCTTTTAATCTATTTCTTTTAATTTTTTGTGTTTTACAATTATGATATTGCACAGGTTCCATTACATTCAAAAG
Organism: Fagopyrum homotropicum; assembly: GCA_033239125.1. NCBI lineage: Eukaryota > Viridiplantae > Streptophyta > Magnoliopsida > Caryophyllales > Polygonaceae > Fagopyrum > Fagopyrum homotropicum. Next base: position 5,168,696 of record BSWB01000003.1, read on the forward strand.
AAGAGAACTGGCTACTTCTGTAGAAACAAGGACAAGGTTTCCTGAATTGGTGGTCCAAGAAGAGAAAAGAGTGCGTTTTGTGGTTGTTAATGGTCTGGATATAGTGGAGAAGCCAAGTACAATGTCAGTTGATGATGCTGCATGGTAAGTTGAAATATGTTCGTATCTCTATTGCTGTATGTTTTCAGAGAACAGTCCACTCAGCATAGATAAAAGTTTAGTCCTCTGAGCTGGAACTTCTTTTTTGTCATATGCTGTCTTAGACTCTTAGTTTTAGTGTGCCATTCTGCTAATAGAAAGTAAACTTAGTAAAATGGTATCTCTTGTTATCAGAGTGACTTGCATTCAACTTAGTCAAAATTAATAAAAGAATAAACAAACCTTATTGATCCATGATAACATGATGCATGGACTAAATGATTATAGGTGAAACATTTCTGCCTTGCATGCTTTTCAAGGAAAAAACAAGAAAAATCTCTTTCATAAATATGAGTGTCAATCTCCTCTCTATAAGTGGATTTCATCAATCATGACTCTTCCAACTGTTTATTTCCAGGAAAAATATCTTTCAAACAACTTTTGGATAGAACTCTTCATCCCATTATATTGCCTGCAGCTGGATACTACAGACACCACCTCTGCTGTTCATGATGCACATTGGTGGAATTTGAACAGATTGAACATAACTTGAACTTTTTTCTCCATAAGTGCTTTTATACCCTGTATAGCCTGCTATTCATGACAATTAACGTGCTCCATTAATCGTTTTGATTACCTAAGTGTGTTGATAGCAGTTGTGTAATTAGATACCAAATGTGATTATCTCAAATATTGTACTTTGTAAGACTCGTTAAAGATCTTGTATATATTGTATTGGTTCCTAGATTTGGAGGCCCCTTTTTTTTTTTTTTGCTACTTTATCTACTTTCTCCCCCTCCTCTTGTCCTTCTTTCAGATATTTCTCACATTCAGTCTCTCTCTCTTGTTTTTTTAAACAGAAACTATTTCTATATGCAAAAGTGAAGCGGATTCTATAAGCAAATCTAGGTTGATAAAGCAGGATTAGATAGACTATTAGTCTATTACAATGTACTAAACATTCGCGGTTACTGACAGCATTATATTCTGTGATCAATTTGCTTCATATTGTAGGTTCAAGAAGTTAACAGGTAGAGGTGAAGTTTCCATTTCTGCCCAAGACTACAAATTCTATTCACCAAGACACAAGTACCGACGAGTAGTGTCAAACCCCTTACCTAGTCTTCCTGGTTTGCCTGTAAGTTTGATACTGCTCTAGTAGACATGTCTATTTCTTTGTTTCTGCCTTGTCTAGTAAAATGCTAAAGTCTACTTTGCATCAGGCATACTCTGGTGCAGATAGTTCTTCTCCTATGGCTAGCCCACCTGCGTTCCCCTCAATACCTGAGGTGATATTGAAATTCGATCTTGAAGAGCTGTTTACCTTTGTGTAGTTTACACAAAGACACACTTAAAAAGATGAGTATTTACAAAACCACCTGTAATATTTCACTTTTTACTAAACAGCCCATAAAACATTTTATAAACAACCATCCATCGTTCTGTTAGTCTGTTTCATGCTTATTTTAAATTGTTAAAATATCACTTTTACTTCATATATTTTGAGTAGTTTGTTTATACACGTTATATTTTATAAGAACATGGTGATAATATAACATTTTGTAGATTTTTGTAAAGCATAAAAAGAGGGTGAATAATTTGGCTGTGTGGTTTTGTGAAAATTTGCCATTTGGATACAGGAATATGTCCTGATCATTTCTTTTATCTCAATATATCCATTTGTAACATGGTCAATTTGGATGACGTGTTTGCAGGATCAGAATCAGCAGCATACAACACCGAAACAACATATAACACCTATAATGCATCAGCCTCAGTTCCATTCTGTTGACCAAAGCAATCAGCCACCACTTCACAATCATCAAACAGCTTCACCTTTCCCCCATGATCAATGTATGCAGCCTTCATGCCTTCCTGATCTTGCTCATACAGATTCATCACCAACCATTCCTCAGACCATGGCGTCCTTGCATTCTCTTGCAGGAAGTCATTCAGTAGGGCGTATGCATATGATGGTGAGAATTTTAACACATGTCGCTTGCTTTTGCTTCTTAATGCACTTTTCTCCATGGTCAATTACTTGAAATCTGAGTTCTGAAGAAAGTTATAGTTATAGCAAAATACATATCTTCGTTTGCAAAATTGATGGCCACTAATTATAATATGCAAATGAAATAGAGTAGAATATTTGCTTGAAGTTGCTAAAATCGATAAATAATCTTGCTAAATCAAGGATCTTAGTTCAATTACATTTGGAAAATCGCCTAGACTCAATTCCTAATATCAACAATATAACTTAGTATTTTCTTACTGATAATTCCCACTGTGTTTCTAAACTAACTATGTTGAATGTTTCACGTGATCACAACAGCCAACTAGCCCAGCAAAGTTCTGTGATGAGTGTGGTACACCCTATTTTAGAGAAACCTCCAAGTTCTGCTCAGAATGCGGTACCAAGCGGCTTGGGATATGATCACGAGTCATATAAATGGAGGGTTCTGGTGTTGTTGTGCATAAGGTATGGAAGAGTAATTGTGATTGCTTCATTAATTTATATTAAAAAAAAATTATGGCCATATATGATGAAAGATGTCGAATCTAGAGACACTGGTTATTTCATAACTTTGATGAGCCTTTTTAGCTTCGTTTTGAAGGATGAAGAGTATGAGCTCTAGTTTGTTAGTTGAAGGCGTTGTTGTATTTTCCCACTGACTAATTATCGCTGTCAACTACCTAAAGCTGATACCGAGTCATGTGAAGTGAAATTTGTCCAAAACATCCAATATTCAGAACAAACTATATATATCACAGGTGGTGTCACACAATCAGCACAAATGTGTTATCCAACCTAAATCTGTGCATCTCTTTTTCTCTCAGCCATGTTGCCTGTCTTTGTTGCCGAAATCTGTGTCGAATTTGCATCTATGTTGAAATACCTGTGATGAGAGGAAGGTTGTGCAAACGGTCCGGACCATGATACCGTGGACCACTGGACCGGACCGTTAGCATTCCTTCAAGCTAATGGTCCGAACAGTATTGGTCATTTTTCTTTTTTTTTTTCAAATTATTTTTATATGGGTTCAATACAGTCCAAACTTAGACCGTCTGGACTGGGTTATTCCGGTCCAAGACCGCACTGGATCAAACAAAGATGGATTCCGGGGTCTAACTGTGCATAACCCTGGATAAAAATACTTTAAATGCAAACAAAAAAAACAGTTTATTGTTTTTCTTCTCCTTAATTATATGTTTTTCTTCTCAAAGAAAATTTGTCAATTATATGTTGTTGAGGTGAACATGATGCTTAAATCATTTGAAAACATTATGAATCAATGTTGGCTTGCATTAATTTTAGCTCATAAATAATTGAAATTGTTAAAAATACATAAGTAAATAACCTCACATCTCACACAATTTATTTTATTATATTCTATTTTTATAATGTAAGGGATAATAATAAAAAAATTTGACATCGACCAATGAGAAGACGTTGACTCCAAAGTAGGAGCTGAGAAACGAACAGGCTGATCCGGAATGGCCGGGATGAAAATGTCTTTATAATATGGATGATGCAAACATTATTTATCCCTAAAATGACCTTACGAAACATCACAAGACGACATTCTCTTCAGTCTCCACAAGGTATTTACATAATCGTTCAGCATAAATCAAATTCACTCTGATGGCCATATCACAGTGTCACACCCCAACTTCACATTGCCATATTTGCCCTAAAATTCAGCTCAAGTCAAAGTGAAAACTAGATTAAATTAGAAATAGAGGGTTTGAAGTATTGTAGGCTTTACAGGAAAAGTAAAAAAAAAAGACTTGAAAAGTTGAGTCATCTAGCAACACTTAAGCAAACAGTTTCATGGAAGGAAGAATTCCCAACATTTCACTCCCATGTAACTAAGATCATGGAGTTCGATAGCCCTGAGTCTCCCAACGTGAGCCCACTGTCGTATTCTACCAACTTTGATGATCCTGGTACTGCTTGGGCCAAACGGAATGGTTTATCCTTGTCATCCCCGAGATGGGTGTAGCAGAAAGACCACAACATCTGCAAAAAATGATCAATATCAGCAAGTCTTTTCTGGATAATCAGAGTATTGTTTGAGTTCATGACAATGACTGATTTTAAGATATATATCCAAGAAAAAACAGTAACTTTTTGGGGTTAAACAAGCTGTTAACTTATTTGGTTTATGGGTTGGGAATGGGTTTACGGCTAAAACATGATAAACTGATCAGAGCAGGTCTCTTCCGGATAATCAAAGTGTTGTTTGAGTTCATGACAATGACAATAATTTTCAGATAGTTATCCGGAAAAAAAACAAAAACAAAATAAACAATAACTGTTTTGGGTCAACCAAACTGATAATTTATTTGGTTTGATGGGTTGAAAAAGGTTTACGGCTCACAATTTTGGGTGCAATAACAGAAGTTTTTCAATTAACCAATTTTACTAACCAAAGGTTACCCCACTTTGGACAGCCCCGGTTAACAATGCTACATGTTATCAAGTGATCAGATGAATGAAAATCATATTTGAAAATTCTGAGGCAACATAAGATATGAAAAAAAAAAAAGAAACCAAAATGAAAGTAGAACATCATATAGTGAAGAGATGTAACCTGGATTGGATCAGTGCGAAGAAAATTCCTCTGAACCCGACGCCCATCAGGGAGACGAAATCCAACTCGACAGAGCAGGCTCTTGTCAACTTTGGGTTCTTCTGGAAGAGGTGGATATGAAATTTTTATAGGCAAGGAAGCATTAGCCTCATTCTCAGTCGTGGCTGCTGCTTTGTCATCAGAAGCTGATTTGTCAGTTTCAATATTACCCTCCATCGAAGCTGCAATAGCTCGTTGAAGTTCTTCCTCTTCATCATTTGAGACCACTGGAGTATCTAAGACATAGGCCAAATATGATTAAAACAAACACAAGTGAAGAACACATTGTAACCAAATTAGATCAAATTTAAAAATTTCATCAGTGCAAGTCAATTCATTCATGGCAATGGGTTTGATTTTTGCCACATATTAAATCTATAATTTATATCCCCATCGTATTATCCATACAACAATTGATCGAACTCTTATTTAAAATGCATTGTTTCGATGATTACTTATAATAAATTCACTCATGTACAACTTTGTTCATTCTATATGCTAAATATATCCATGCAAAGCACGAGTTTTACACTAGTCTAGAACTATAACACATCAAACACGACATTAAAAAGATAACATACCTTGAATTTTTTGTGCAGGAGCTGGAGAAGTGTCTCGGGGTCGTTTGTGAGACAGAGAGACATGATGATTTTGAGGACCAGCATCCATGTATGCAAGTAGATCCTACAATTGTAAGTGAAGTTTGATATCAGTGAGAATATGACTTCATCTCAATCCATTTTAACAATCCTACGATGGTACTTCTATGATGAACAGAGAGTTGACGTGTTACCTCCAACAATCGATCAGGATGTATCATTCCAGACCATAAGCGCATCTTCTGTCCTGTTATAGGGTCAATGATGAGGACAACAGGAGCACGTTCCACTTTGTAATAAGTGCATACCTTCTTCCCCTCGCTTGTATCATCATATACCTGCAGAGCAACAGGACATACAAGAGCATATTGAGCAAAATTTAATATGTATAACCGTATACCAATAATCCCAATATATATACGGATTATAAGCATAATAACATTAGTTGACAAAATCATAGGAAGAAAACAAGACTTCAATCATTTTTCATAATAATCTTTTTGTTTTGGTAGAAATTTTTCATAATGATCTGGTATCAATATATTAACCTTTTAAAAAACTATGATTCATCATCCCACCGAGGTTCAGCAAATTTGATTGTCCCAGTAAGGAAACATGCAGCAGAAAAATCAACCAATATACAGTCCATGCAAAACTAGAACAGAATAGCAACTGCAAAAATTTCAAGAAAAAAAAAACAGAAAGACGTGCAATACTCATTAAGCATTTCTCATCGAGCATGATTGCATGAAACATTGTAAAAGTTTACAAACAATAGGTTTAATGCTTTAAGCAACTATAGCGCCAAAGTGAAGAATAACAAGAATTACCTGCCAAAAGATGAAATTAGATTTAATGGTTTGAGCAACAGCTTCATTTGCCCAAGTGTCCCGGTTAAGCTGTACATTAGGAAACATGTGATGAATAACCTTATTTCACCCATCCTAGTCAGATACATCCATATTTTTTGTCTGAACGAAATCTTAAGGTAGATACAGAGACCGAAAAACACTTACCATATGAGAACTGAATTCTGTGGTTGACTGCAAGTTTACCAGAAGCCACTTATCCTCAGAAGAAGCAACAACTTTTGCCTGAAATTTTAGACGATCTTAGCATTTTTGTTCAGAAAGCAATATCCTATATATAGGACTCGCTGTGCATTCAAGAACCATAAGAGCGTACAGATCTATACATGATTAACATGTGTACTACAGAAATGAAGGCTAATACCTTTTCAAAAGGTCCCTGAAACATCAGAGCAAATGGAGGCCTATACAAAGCAGCAAGATTGTCTTGAGGCTTCTCTGCGGTGGAGGTACTACCTTGATCTGCTTCCCATACTCCAGGCTGTTTCATTTCCTCGTCAAAATTACGGAAAGGTACCACAGTGGTTGATCCACGGGGTGGAAAGCCAATCCTTGATGCTCTAGATTTACAGATACAAGAAATAGAAAACACGTGGCAAGTAAGCAAGTGTAAAGAAAGTAAATCATAGAATACAATAGAAAATGGCTGGAAGAAACCGTAAAACATATGGATCCCTATAACTTTCTTATTCTTATCTAAATACACATCTTTTTTAAAATATGGCTCTCCATAACAATATAAGAGAGACACCAAACCACTGGAGATGCTATTAGACAGAAAAATATGTTACAAGGTATGAAAGACAAAGAAATAAAGCCTGTTTCTTTTGCCAAGCATGGCAGAATTAGAATCATCCTTGAAAAAATTGAGGTACATTTATATTTTATCAACAAGATCCGTGTAAGGGTCCACAAATGGTGGACCTCTTCCTAAGTAGCCAGAGATGAAAAAGTAGTAATGCTCAATTTGCTACAGCATCCAAGGATGGCGAGAATAGAACCAAAGAAATGTAAATATAAAGGCTTTGAGTGGTTTAAACTGTAGTCTCTGCCTTACTTAAAATAAGAATATCTAAAAATAGAAAGAGTGGTGCCTTATGGGCTAATTATTCTGCAATATCCCTATTTCTATAAGCAATGAACAAATATTGAACTCTGTCAATACTTCACGTCTCTGTTGATGTTGTAATGGAATCTCTAACTAATACAGGACAATAAAGCTAGCAAAACATCAGATGCATACCCATACAGCATTGCATCGTCATAAAGAGCAAAGAGAAGTGAGAATGGACAAGCATAAAACCAGATGCATACCCGTACAGCATTGCATCGTCATAAAGAGCTTCCCTTATCACAGGAAGAGGAGCACGCACTTCGTCTCCATCACCCTGTCCAATAAATTCATTTCTTAGGTCCCTCCTTGATGCACTGTATCACAGAAGGGAATAAGCAATTAGTTATAAGTTTAGTAAATACACATGACAAAAAAACTATCGACATCTCCTGCAAGAATACCTGGAATTCTGATCATCCATAGGAGCAATATTTCCAGCTGGTATAGAAGTTGCAATACCAACAGCCCCACCATCACCTCCCACAAAAAACAGCTGAATAGCTTCGTCAAGCTTCCAGCTTGTTGCCTAAACATAAATATTAATGTTTAAACATGCAAAAACACACATCCAAAATCACAAAGAAGAACCTATTGCTCACACTTGTACAATGCTTACAAGAAGCTCTCAAATTTCACCAAATTAATTTGAATTGTCTAGCACATTAGAACCCGAAAGCATAAAAAGTGTACTTATTGGTTTAAATGCAATCATGCACATCAGCTGCCACAATCAGACTCCACCGTAATAATCTGCCTTCATGGTTCATGAACACAAACACCTTCATAAATCATAATCCCAATGTAAATTGTGAAAAGCGTTACAACTTCAGGTTTCTTCTCTCTTTTGCCTTTTCCCTATTCAAAATTACCTCTAAAGTTTGTAACTTGTATAATCTTTCACAACATACATTAACCAAAGAACAATCAACCAAGATCTACTAGATCAATTAACCCCTTTTATCACATCTGATCCCTAAAATTTCCAGTCCAAGTAGCAACCAAGCAGAACTAATCTAGACCTGAAATCGTACAACTGATTCAAGACATGTTCTGAAACCATAAAAAAACTTCAGCATCCATTAACCCTAAAAAGGCTCGATCTTTACAACCGCAAAATCAGAAACAATAAATCTAACCAATCAAACCATCATCTAATCAAAACCCATCATCTAACCCAAACATCAGCCCTCATCTAGACCTAAAAAAACACAATTCAACAAGCAAAGAACACAAAATCAAGTGAAAGGGGGAAAAGGATCTTCATTTTTCTAAGGGAGGAGAAAGAAATCATACTTGGAGAAACTGACGGGCGGTATCGGCGGTTTGGCCAACGGCGATCTCCAGAAAAGAGGAGATCATAGACTGCTTGTCGGCAGAGGAAAGGACGTCCTCCATTGTCGCTAGCTCTGAGTTTTGCTCTTTGGAGAAGAAGGGTCTAGGCTGAAGTAGACAGCCAGGAACCCAAGCTGTTGAATGAAGGGAGACGAAAAGAGCCGAAGGATGTTGCTTGTTTGTGTGCGAGATGATGATGATGCATCAAATTGTGGATTCAGGAATTTGTTTAGGTTTCCCTTTTTTTAGACCAATATTGCCATATATAATCCATGTTATATCTTATTTATAGCCTATTGTTGTTCTGATTTTTTTTCCTAAAATAATAAAAATATTTAAATTAATTGAATAGATAGATATAGATAGATCTATAGATATAGATATAGATAGATAGATAGAAAGATAGGATTTCGTATAACTAGATATGAATCGAAAATTTACAGTTTCTAGAGTTTATATTTTAATTTTCTCTTTATATCCTTTTGATTAATTCTTTTTATAATTAAAATTTTATTAAAATTAACAAGGAGCGCCGATGAAGTGTCACATGTCATTTTATTATTATTTTTTTTAAATCTAACGAACACTTTTTTTACAAATTTTTGTATTGTTCGTTCAAGTTATATGTAGTGGTAGTTCTTTCATACTTTTTTTTTACAAGTTTTCATACCATTTTTTCCTCCGTTTCTACTCTTTCAAAATTATTGTACATTTCATTCAAACTAATTTTCTTTTAGGTCATATTATATATATACATATATATATATTGTACTAATAGTTGATATATTTTTTCCAATCGTTTTTCCCATAAGTTCAATATTATAGATGAACTAATGATATAAAATGTTTGGACTAATAGAACATTCGATTAAAACTAATAGTATAAACAAATTTGAACTAACAAATATTATAATAAAGTATCCTAATAACCATAAATATAAAAAAATTAAAATTTGGGTATCATTAGTTTGGACATTGTGTTCAAAATAATGCATGAACTAACTCCAGAAGATATCAAAACTGATAGTATGTTTTTTTTTAACGATTAAAATTAGGAACTGATATAATAGTTATTACTCATGAAAATCACAAAAATGTCACCGCGTCACCCTTTACAAATTTTCAAAGGACAAAGTTATTCCATACCTTCTAAAAATTGCAAATTTGTCACTACACATCTTTTAAATCATTAAATGACGTGGATGAATGTACAACGACGTAAATTATTCTGGAATGCCACACCAAAAGATCACTATGTACCTAAATAGTTCCCTTAAAGCATCACAACGGTCCAAAGCTAACACCAATGACCAGAGGGAGTTTGCAAATCTCACATGTCCCATCACTATCACTTTCTCGGACTTCTTCAAGGATCTTTTCTCCACGACCACCCCGACCACCTCCGATACTGACAACCGACGGCATTCCTAATAAGGTAACTCCGACCATGAACGACAACCTCCTTATTTGCCCTATTGCTGATGAAGTATGGACAGCGTTGAACCACATGCACCCTAATAAAGCCCTTAGACTTGACGGCATGCATGCACGGTTCTTTCAAACGTTTTGGCCAATTGTCGAGAATGATGTGGTTGCCTACATCCAGTACTGATGGAACACAGGTTCTTCGCTCGATGATATAAATTCCACCATAGTCACTCTTATCCACAAGATCGCACACCCAACTCGTGTCTTTGAGTTTCGGCCCATCAGCCTCTACAATGTTATCTACAAAATCATCACCAAGGTAATGGTAAACAAGCTTAAGACGATTTTGGGTGTGGTCATTTCTCAGTCTCATAGTGCTTTTATCATTGACACATCCACTGAGGATCAACAACTATCAAATGGACGAATTGATGAGTAGTGTTTGGAAAGATTAGGGGTAGAAAAGACTCTTGTTGGAGTTTGGACTTTGAAAGGCAAGGATGTTACACTGACCCCATCCGGGCCATCCCCACGGTTCGATTAGCTTCCTCTGTTTCAGAAACCAGGTTGGATGGTTTTGAGATAGACTTAAGTTCTCTTAATAGAGAAATGTCTAACTTCCAGCTAGACACGATGCGAAGAATGGACGCTAATCATGGCGTTATGTCAGTAATCCACGCAAAAATTAATCAGATGTATCTCATGAATACTCTTACCCTCTCCACCACTGGTAAAATTTTGCCCCTGACTAAAGACGCCGCTCAACACACTCAGGAAAAGGTGGGAAATGTGCTCATGAATTGCAAGCACAGTGTGTAGAACAAGTTCATTCTCTATCCCACGCACGTCGAACCTACTGTTCTAACTACTGAGGAATATGCCGTAGTCAAGGAGCATCGTCTTGATGAGAGAAAACGAAGAATGGAAGTTGAAATCAATGACAAGAGCAACAAAAATGCTCAATCCATATGGCGAAGGTAATATTATGAGGAGTGAAATTCAAAGTCTTGAAATTAATTTCAAGGCCTTGAAATGTATGTCAAGGCCTATGGATTTTAAAGCCCCCTTGGTTTTGATTTGAAGACCTTGAAAACTATTTGTTGGACTTCTTTTTTAAAAATTGTTTTGTGTTTTAGAAATACTTTTGTGGGTCTGTAATAAATTTTAAACTCTCGTGCTTTAATTATTTTTCTCTCTTGTTGAAAGACAAAGGGGGAGAAATTAAATATGTGTGATTCGATATTTCTACATTCTACAATTTTCGATATTATTGCATATGTATCGCTAACATTGAATGCGGGTACGATATTTGTTTTGTCTTCCATCAAGGGAGAGATTGATAACTCCACCTTGATTATAAATTGTATATGTGGATGATGAAAGACTTAACATTATGAGCGGTTTTATAGACTAACAAATATCGATTGTAATTCTACATTGCATGGTTTGGTTTTGTGTTTGTTAAATGTGTGCAGGCCTTGAAAAACACTTCAAAGGATGAACACGGGCCTTGAAAAACACTTCAAAGGATGAACACGGGCCTTGAAACTCATTACAAGGGACAAACACAGAGATCTTGAAAAGCAGTTCAAGGGTTAAACGTGGAGGCCTTGGAAAGCAGTTCAAGGGATAAACGTCAAAGCCTTAAAAAACGATACAAGGGAGAATTCGGCTGGAGGCTTTTCAAAATCAAGATTCAAATCTCAACAACCAAATTTACCAAGGATCAAGAGAAGATCTCGGCCAAATCAACAAGAATATCTTCAACGGATTTGAAGAGAAGATCTCGGCCCAAAAACAACAAGATCTTACAAAGATCTCAACAAACCGACGCAAGAGATAAGAAGATCTTTTCCAACGGATCTCACACAAAGATCTCAAATCCAAGGAAGATCTTCAACGGTCCTTAAGAGAGAAGTATTCAACAAATATCTTCAACAACTTGGAAGATCTAGGAGCTTGAACCAAGGGCTTCAACGACAAGATCTTCGATAGATCTTTCAAGGAAGAAATCTCGAAGAAGAAGATTCTCAAACATGCATCAACGAGAGGAAGTAGATGAAGAAGATTGAAGATCTTATAACAACTACTTCATCTCAACCAAACACCATTTTCATGGAGAAAGAAGAACATCACAACGACCCTCTTACAACGGCTAGAAGAGTACACCACAGAAGACTATAAATGAAGATGACGATTGAAGAGAACAACAACAAGCATACACGGAAACATCTAAGTCTTCAAGCGATCAAAGCATTTTCATTCATTCCTAAAGTTTTTCTTCCTCTTAGCTTACAAAAGTTTACATCCTCAAAGAGAGAAATACACTAGAGCTCCATTGGAATATCTAGAGAGTGTTATACTCGAGCGTTTGTTACTATGCGAAGTAACTAGACTATTATTGCTAGGTTAGAGTTGGAACTAGATCGTAGCATTGGCTACAGTGAGAGAAGAATGGGATTTCTTCTAGGTTGTATCTATGACTCTTTGAGTAGATAATAGATAGTTAGATCATACGGGTAAAGAAACCTTAGGACAAAGACGTAGGTTGTTAGATCTGAACTTCGTATTCATATCACCTTGTCGATCTTTTAATTCCACACTATATCTTGCTTAATTCTGACTAACGTTGTTTTGCAGGTTTTCGGAGTCAAGGCCTTGAAATCACTTTCAAAGCCCTTAAAATCCGGTTGTGTCACAAAGAGCACATATCGACATCAAGGCCTTGAAATCAGTTTCAAAGCCTTGAGATAGGTTTTTGCGAAAAGTTCTCATACTCTATTTAACCCCCTTCTAAAGTATCTAAATCCTTTATATTAAATTATACGGTTCTTCAGTTGGGGTACCTCGGATACACGGAGACGGATTCATTGGCAAGCTTGGACGGATTTATACCTTCCCAAGAGCCATGGTGGCATGGGATTCCGAGATTTGAAAATCTTTAATGAAGCGCTCCTCACAAGACAAGGCTGACATCTTCTCACGGCAATTGACTCCCTTGTTCACGTAACCCTGAAATACAAGTACTTCAAGCACACGTCTTTCGTTTCTTTGTTTCGGGGTCATAGGTCTAGTTTTTATTGGCAAAGCAATTGGGGGGCCAAGTCCCTCCTCCTTGAAGGCATTGGTTGTCTTATTGGCAACTAACGTAATTCCAATGTCGTGTCACCGCGATGGGTCCCTTCTGAATTTGGACTCTCACGCCCACACCCTCTTCTTGGATTTGCAACTGACCTCATGGTTTCCGAGTTCATTGACCCAAACATTCATGAGTGGGATTGGGGGCCCTCTCGGCAATTTTCTCCACGTCTGATGTTACAAAGATTCTTGGCATCTCACTTCTTGACTCTTCTGCTCATGACCAACTAGTTTGGGCACCGAACCCCTCAGGAATCTTCACCGTCAAATCAGTCTGTTGGCTTGGTAAACTATGCTCCAAAACTGTATCTCATGACCTCAAATGGTCTTTTGTTTGAAGATGCAATCCTCCGCCGAAAGTGTTAAATTTTTCTTGGAGACTATTGTGGTTTCCTTAGTGTTGCCTCGACTCTCCGTTATCGGCATGTGGTCTCGTCAAGACAGTGGACCAGATGCTCGTTGGAAGCCGAAACCATTTGGCACGCTCTCGTGTTTTGTTCTGAATCAGTTGTCATATGGGATCGCTCTTGCTCCATATCGACTTTTCGGTCTTCCTCGCAAGTTGCGCCTTCGGCTGTCTTGGGGGAGATTTGCGCAGTCCTTGGGTTAGATGGCGTCTCAGACTTCATTTCTAGGTGCTAGATTGCTTGGGCTCACCTGAACAAAACGTTATTCGAACCGCTATCCTCTTCGAGGGGGAATTAATTCGCGACAGTTTTCTACGTTTCGTGATGGATTACAAGCACCTGCCACCTCCTTCACTGACTCCTTTGGCACCAGAAACCACTCCTCCCGCCAGCAATTGATCCCCGTCTCCAATCGACTCTCTTAAGCTCAACACAGACGTAACACTGATCAACGACACCATCTGCCTTGGAGTTGTGTTGCGTGATTCCGTGGGGCGTTTGATCATGGTGGCCACGAGGACCTTTGTGTGTTTTGCCTCCTCTTCCGTCACCGAGGCGCTTGCCATTCAGTTTACTGTTATTGCGGCCAAGGATTTCCTGGATAATACGATCACCATCGAGTCCGATGAATCCACTGCCATCAACGCTTTCGCCAACAGCGGTTCTCATAACAACTAATCTTATTTGTCTAATATTTGCTACTACGCTAGCTTTATCTCTTCTTCCGGATTCATCGCTTGTTTCTTGTAGTCATGTGCGTCGTAACGCTAACACTGTTGCTCACCATGTGACAAGACTTTAGCGTATGGTGTCTTCTCGCTTGTATGGGTTGATCAATTTCCGCAAAGTATTGACCTTGCGACAATCGATCTTTATTAATAGGAATTCCGTAGTTTTTCACAAAAATAAAAAAATTTAATAATCAAATGAAATATTTTCTCTTACTCTTTAGAATCATTTATATTCCCCTCGATTAAATTCAATATATATATTTTCTAAACAAGATATACGAAGCACCCATTACGTAGGTACTCATATAATATCTTAATACCTTTTAACTGATCATAAATATGCAAATTAGTTATATAATATATAATTCAATGATATAATTTTCTAATCAAGCATATGCATTTTTTTTTATAAAAACGTGAAGAAAAGTTCATACTTATTATCTATGCCTTTTATTTTCCTCAATTAAGTTCAAACAATTATATCTATAAAACTTTTTTATATCTTTCTCTCTAATCAATCCCAGTTAATATATATCAATTCAAGTAATAATATTTTGAATAGATCAAATAAAAATGTATCCCATAATCTTTATAATTATTTATATTCCCTCTTATGTTAAACTCAATATATTTTTTTAATAAAAAAAATATGCAATACACCCATCATGTATTCATATAGTCTTTATACTTTTTTAACGGATCATAATTCAAACAAATTATATTAGTATAACCGAGCACCACCGTTGACTCACCGTCTCGGAACCATGCAAGCCCGTCGCCGTCCACTTCGCCGACGTCAGTGAGATCTTTGCGGCGTTTTTTGAGGAAGTCAATGATGACAACCTTTAACCGTAAATAAATAAATTCAAAATAATAGCATTTTAATAAAAGTTTTTTCTTAATGTTTATTATTTATGTATTCTATCAATTAAATTAAAATATTATACTTTTGTTATAAAAGATATGATACATCCATTAAAATGTAATAAAATTATAGCTTTTATAAATTCAGTTATATATTTGTTATGAACCTTATATATGAACGTTTTTTTACAGAAAAAAAGTGATGATCTATATTTTTTTCCCTCAATTAAATTCAAACAATTATGTTTTCTCACCTTAATTACGGAAGTACGTGACTTTTTAATCAGTTTAATATGTATTAAAATAAGATTATATAGAAACTAATCTAAAAAAAAACAGGAAACAAAATAATAATATCTTATATTATCTATTACAAAAAGATAAAACTTGAGCACTATACCAACACTATAAATTTAACCCTACCTTTGCATTCTCTGCGCAAGTCCATCAACAGCTATGGCGCAGACCGAGACAGTGACATATTCGACCCATGACTTCCACTACACCGTGCGTGCAAAAGAGCGCCTGCAACGAGTCGCCATCCGGTCCGTCCCGCTGCCGTGTACAATCATCGAAATTTACATGTCCGAAGAGCAACACCAATATATTCGCTGTTTTAACCACTCGAGTTTTGCCACCTACGATTTGTACGTACAACATTGGAAACGCAAAGTATGCGACAAGTTGGTTTCTTGTTACCCTTCACTTTCGGTACAAAGTGTTAACGGCTTCGGTGAAAACTTCGCAGCGTTTCTTTATGTTGTTAACGCCAACCACACTTGTCCACGTCCGCATAGGGTAAGGATAAGCCATGTAATTAGTCACGTGGTTGAAATTCACGTTTTCCCACGAGGGGCGGAGGAAGAGGAAGCGAATAGAGTTCTTAATGAGTCGTTTGAGGAGGTTCGGCCTGTGATGAAACCCGCAACCCGTGAGTCTGTGGAAGGGTTGATTAATGATAGATCGCGAGTGAAGATGGAAGAAGGTGAACGATTCGAGATCGGTTGGAAGAATGTTGACCGTCAATGTGTGATTTGTATGGACCAGATTGAGAAAAGAGGAGATTCGATTACGATACCTTGTTTACACGTGTTTCATGAGGATTGTGCTGTTAAGTGGTTGAGTAAGAGTCATGTTTGTCCTCTTTGTCGTTATGAGATGCCCTCTATCAATTGATAAATTTTGTTTCGATTGTATTGGCCAACCCTTTTTAGGTACGACTTCTTCACATCCGTTAGAGAAAACCCGATCTCAGATTTTTAATTTTGTTGTTTCAAATTTGGAGAGTGTTTGCTACTCTTAAGTGATTTGGAGAGGATACTAGCTAGGCAAAGCCCTACAAGGCAGTACTGTTTGAACTTTGAAATGAGCACAGCTAATTATATATACCATCAAATTGATAAATTGTTGATAAAATCACAGCCCCTGATCCCTAATACAATTCTTGACAAACTTCCAGTTGACGTACCTTCGTTTGCAAAAAAAGGCCTAGGTTATAATAGTCTTGATACTTACAAACATTACTACTGGAAAGCTATGCGCATTAGCAGAATTTAAAGCATTGAGACAGTGATATTAGGTTCAGAAACAATGAAAAACAATTCATAAATCAAGAAAACAGAAGCAAGTGATAGATGAGAGAAAACTAATAACACGTTCAGGAATTCCAAGTTCCAACAGCTAAATGTTTGGCTAATTGCTGAACAGATGTATTCTGCACAGTTCAATTTCTTTTTACTAGGGAATTTATGCCCGTTGTTAGTTTTGTTTAGACTTCACAATCAGGTTGCATATATAATTGGACTCGATCAAATTAGTTGTACCCAGTTTAAGCCTAGGGTTCTCCATGAAACCGGATGCCCCTTGATTGCTTATTCAGTAGGCTACTGAGTTTACAGCTCGCTGTTACCCTCTTAGTTGCTTGATTTTACTTGCTGTTTTTGGCCCACGTTTTTTCCCTTTCCGTCTCGATTTCTTTCCTGAACTTGATTTCTAGTTTATGTTTAGCAGCTGTGATCGATTGATCAGCAAGGAAGTGTGTATCTTGTGCGGCTCATTGTTTTTGCTGGACCATGTAAGTTAAGGGTGATCTTCCAGGTACGTGTAATAGCATGAAAGAGTGATGCAAGTAGTACAATTCATTCCTGTACGAAAATATCAATTAGATGCTAAATGAAGGTAAAGCTTAGTTCACAGTAGTTGGCAATTAGTGAACCAATGGCATACATTCTTGATTTATAATCCATTAATATTGATTATTCTAATAATCAGGAAACAATGAAAGCAAAGGAAGAGCTCTTTGATGCCATCCTCCTCCCCAAGATCAAGCTCTTGTCGGTAAGGTGCTGACTTCTCGCTTGAAACTATTTGATTCGTTTGATAATTGCAATCTTGCAGAGTGTATTAGGCTTTTGATGTGATCTATCTTGTCATTGAGTTGAAATTGTATCTGGTGTGAAATGTGTTTCAACTATGTCAAAAAGTTTCAGCTGTCTTTCTTCTTCTGTAGCAATTTCCTGCCCTTTTTATAAATTGTTATTCATGCAGCATTTGATTGGTTTTTCAACAGCTATAACTCTTTGGGGTCAATGGAGTTTGTCAAACTGATATGATTTGAGTTTCAGGCTCAATTAAGGACATGTTAAACAACTTTCTTACAGCATGGATACTATCTCTGTCATAAGTGCTTTTACTGATTTCTATTGTTCATATGGCTCAGGAACTTCCACTTCAATGGTCGGTGAAGGTTCAGGGCATGGGTCAGGTAAAGAGAATAGTGGTCTTCCAGTGCCCGTAAGTTCTCCGGGCATAAGTATTGGGCCTGTGAGCAAGGAAATAAAAGGGAACACAACAAATAAGCAATGTAAGATTCATCCTTATAAAGTGAACGAGAAGTTGTTTTCTAGCCGAACCCGAGTAACTCGTTTAATATAACAACCCTACCTTGTCTTATATTGAAGATTACAGAATCATATATATATATATATATATATATATATATATATATATATATATATATATATATATAAACAAAGAATTGAACACTTTGTTCATTGAAGAATATAGAATAACATAATTCTATGCAAATAATTGAAGTAAGCAATACATTTGAACATGATGATGTAGTTTGAGGGTAAAACATAGATAGCCTGTCCAATTATCTAATATTAGTGTGATAAATTTTAGAAAATAGTATTGTAATTGCATATTTAGTTGAATACATGACTGGTTATGAAAGAGACAGAGAAGACACTTAGGGAATCACTGAGCCTATCAAACAAAACCACCTCAACCGATGAATCTTGTCTAGGATCAACACACTTTAGCGTTTCAGTAGAAGGCATTCCACCATTCTCCTGCATGTCATTACAGGACGTCCATATATATGGATCCATCGCATGAATTAGAACCCGTCAGGAATCTTGTCAAAGTATGATAAGCAACCTGATCCATTCATCTACACACCTCAAACCACTCCAATGTACCACATGAAGCACACTAGGAGTCACCCGATTCTAACGTACGACCCTTCACCCGATCCAACAGCAGCCCACGGACACGCAACTCGGAAGAGGATGAAGCGGCTTGGCTCGATGTAGGTACCACCTTTGCGAGGAGATCGAAGAACAACTCCGGTCATAAACGCAACGTAAAGAGTTATGGAAGAAGAGGGAAAGGGTATACGCTTACTTTCGGCGACGACAATCGATGCCAAACGCAAGGTCGTTGGTGCGCCGGCTTTGTGTACTAGTCTCGCCGGTTCTGTGTTGCTGAGGTCCGTAGAAGAATACTAGGGAACTTATAAAAGATGGATCGTGACTCGCTGCTGAAGAAGATGGGCTTGTTCAGCCGGTTTGGCAAAAGACACATATTGGGCCCGTCAGGCTGGGCCAGGAAGAGAAGAGAGAGGAGATGGGGTCCGAAATAGTTCGAGTAAGACGTGTGATTTCAATTCAATTTATTTCGGGTATTACATTCTTAATATATACGTAACCCTAGTTTTGCATTCTCTCGATAGTGAAGCGTATCCATGGCGGCGGCGGCTGCGGCTGAAGTAATGAACTGCTCGACTGATGACTTCCGATACACGGTTCGTATGAGCATGCACCAAGAACAACGACTCACCGTCTCGGAACCGTGCGTGCTCGTCGACGCCTTCTTTGCCGATGAGTCGTGTTTACGTATTCCCTGCTACGACTGCTCTGGCTTCTCCGACTACGGTGAGTTCATACTGTATTATAAACAACAAGTGTTCGACATGTTGCATTCGTGTTATCCTTCTCTGAACGTGAGAAGCTTACACGAAGTCGATGAGTACTTTGCGGAGTTTATTGCGGAGGTAGACGATGAGCACCCTTGTCCGCGTTACAATATGAATATAGTTGAAAGAATTATTGTTTTTGAAATCATTGATTTAATACCGGACGATGAAGACGGCTACGTCGACGATAACGACGAGGAGAATCGAGTTGTTAGGGAGTCGTTTGAGGAGGTTGAGCCCGTGAAGAGACCCGTGACTCGTGAGTCTGTTGAGGCGTTAATCGAGGATGGTAAAAGATTTGATCTTGATTCGAACAATGTTGATCGTGAGTGTGTGATTTGCATGGACAAGATTGAGAGGGGAGAATCTCTTAGTATGCCTTGTTTGCACGTGTTTCATGAAGCTTGTATTGTTAAGTGGTTGAGTAATAGTCATGTGTGTCCACTTTGTCGATACGAGTTGCCCTACGAGGATCATCACGACTTTTGGTCCCCCGACTAAGAGTTTTATTCGGGTTTTTTGTTCGACTATTGTGATTTTTTTTTTTGTGATTATTGAAAAAATGACGGTACTTATTGTTGGAACTAAATTTTATGAATTCAATAATTACCAAATTTTCCTTGATCAAATTCTCTATGTGGGTCAGGTTAAGACAGAGTACGCAGATGTGGGAGGATAGTTCATCTTCTGAACAGGTTAAGCAAGCAAAGCTATTTTGTTCAATTTGAGCTATCCTTCATCATTTGTTTAACAAGTTTCAATAGATGATGGGTGCATTGGCTTTGTTCAATTTGAGCAAGCAAAGCTATTTTGTACTTATGCGGTAAGAAACAAGATTGAATTAGAGGATAGTTCATCTTCTTAGGTTCTTCAGCTTTTCAACAAAGCCGAGGACGGCATGGAAGCCGATGTGGGAGGAGCGGCGTCTTAATGGGATATCCAACGAAGACAATTATAAGCCTCAGCTGCAACAGATTGGTTTGGATGGCTTGCTAAGAGACATGTCAGGAGACGAAACTTCAGAACAGGTTAAGATTATGAGAGCTCGGATACTCATGCTATGGTTGTTGTATGAACATTCAATGTCATAAATAATTGCTTTAAAAATGCAAAGCAAGTACCGAAAAGAGTCACGGTAAAGTGTCGCAAATGTCTCAATGCATAACAGGTATATATGTCCCAAAGTGTCTTAATTTAGTGTGACATGGTAAGGTGTCATAATTGGCATCTCTGTCAATTGTGTCGGCGAAAATTGTGACACCCTTTTAACGTGTTGCTAAATGCTATTAAAGGTGTCGCTTTAGACCCGCTAGTTATATAATATATAATTGAATAATATAATTTTCTATTAAGCATATGAATATTTGTTTTATAAAAACGTGAAGAAAAGTTCATACTTTTTATCTATGCCTTATATTTTTTTCAATTAAATTCAAACAAGTATATCTTCTAAACTTTTTATATCTTTCTCTCTAATCAATCACAAGTTCACAATTAATATATATTAATTCAAGTTAATAATATTTTGAATAGATCAAATAAAAAATGTATTCCATAATCTTTATAATTATTTATATTTCCTCCTCTGTTAATCAATATATTTTTTAAAACGATATACAATACAACCATCATGTATTCATATAGTCTTTATACTTTTTTAATTGATCATAACTATGTAAAATAATTATAGTACATAATTCAAACAAATTATATTTTATCACCTCCATGGTGAAGCATAACCATCGCAGCGCAGACTGAACTAATCCAATACTCGACGATGACTATGACTACACCGTTCGTATAACTGAGCACCACCGCCGACTCACCGTCTCGGAACCATGCAAGCCCGTGGCCGTCCACTTCGCCGACGTCAATGAGATCTTTGCCTCGTTTTTTAGGGAAGTCAACGATGACAACCTTTATCTTGCTCTCTAATATGATTGTACATAAATAAATTCAAAATAATAACATTTTAATAAAAAAATATTTCCTTAATGTTTATTATTTACATATTCCCTCAAATTAAAATATTATACTTTTGCCATAAAATATATGATATATCCATTAAAATATAATATAATTATAACTTTTATAAATTTAGTTATATATTTGGTTATGAACCATATGAACTTTTTTTTATATAATAAAAGTGATGATCTATTTTTTTCCCTCAATTAAATTCAAACTATTATACTTTCTCACCTTTATTACGGAAGTAGGTGACTTTTTTATGTATTAAAATAAGATTATATAGTAACTAATCTAAAAAAGGAAAAATAAAACCTTATATTATCTATTACCAATATGATAAAATTTGAGCACTAAACCAACATTATAAATTTAACTCTACCTTTTGCATTCTCTCGGCAGGTCGATCAAGCCTATAGCCATGGCGCAAACTGAGTCAGTGACATATTCGACCTGTGACTTTCACTACACCGTGCGTGCAACCGAGCGCCTGCAACGAGTCGCCACCCGGTCCGTCCCGCTACCATGTACGATCATCGAAATTTACATGTTTGAAGAGCAACACCAACGTATCCGCTGCTTTAACCACTCGAGTTTTGCCACCTACGATTTGTTCGTACAACATTGGAAACGCAAAGTATGCGACAAGTTGGTTTCTTGTTACCCTTCACTTTCGGTACGAAGTGTTAACGGCTTTGGTGAAAACTTCGCGGTGTTTCTTTATTTCGTTAACGCCAACCACACTTGTCCACGTCCGCATAGGGTAAGGATAAGCCATGTAATTAGTCACGTGGTTTAAATCTACGTTTGCCCAAGAGGGGCGGAGGAAGAGGAAGCGAATAGAGTTCTTATGGAGTTGTTTGAGGAGATTCGGCCCGTGATGAAACCCGCAACTCGTGAGTCTGTGGAAGGGTTGATTAGTGATAGATTACGAGTGGAGATGGAAGAAGGCGAACGATTCGAGATCGATTGGAGGAATGTTAACCGTCAATGTGTGATTTGTATGGACCAGATTGATAATATGCAACGTTTTGATTGTATAGGGTTTATTGGATGAAAATAGTTCTAAGAACAGATTAACAAAATTCAATAATTTCATTTGTTTTTTTGGTGGAAACATTACAAATTTCACATTTTCTAACCACAAAACTAGAAACAATATTAATATCCTACCTACAAATAAGATTATGATTTTTTTAATAAATGTTGTCTCAATGTAATCAAATACATTTTTTTACCTATCGTGTATGTATTTATATTTTAATTTATATGTAAAATAAGATTTCTTGCGATAGATTTTATCTCATGTAATCTAATCACACCCCTTTCATATAAATTATATATTCTACACCAATATTTATAATTAAAATTATAGACATATGAGATTAGAATTTTATAATAAATTTTGTTACAATTTTTGTAATATAATCAAACATATCTCTTTATTAGAAAATATGAAATATATAATTAAAATTTTAATTATTATTTTAGAACATTCGATCTTAGCATATCAAATGATTCGTAAATACTTTATACAATAAAATATATTGGTAACTTAATCGTTTCGAGAAAATAAAGTCAATTATAAGTTGTTTTTGCTAAAATAATTAAGAAAAATATTTATTATCGAAATTATCAATTAAATAAATTTATTTATTTTTAGAAATACCCGTATGTGGTACAAGTCTATACTCCTAGTATCATCGTCAAATTCGGAACAGACACGTACATATTCATTCTAATAATTTATAAAACTTTTGTCTAAATAAATTAAAATATTTAACACTCATATATCAATATATTGTGATATTGATGTTACGGATCGAAGTGTATTTATTTTTTAATATATTAAGTTGTGTTTTCGTTATTTTTTCTTAAAACAGATACGAAGCAATTTTATCAAAAATAAATAAAAGAAGTAAATCTAATAAATAATCTAAAAAAGCATGAAACAAAAAATAATATCTTATATTATCTTATCTCCTTAATATATATTTATTTTTGGTACGATATCTTCTTAACTTCTTAAATATAGGTAACCCTACTTTTGCATTCTCTCTACTGAAGCGTATCCATGGCGGCGGCGGCGGCGGCGACCGAAGTAATACAATGCTCGGCCGATGACTTCGAATACGTATTTCGTATAACCGAGCACCGAGAACGACGACTTACAGTCTCGGAACCGTGCGTGCTCGTCACCGCACTCCTTGCCGACGAGTCGTCTGTATGTATTCCCTGCTACGGCTGCTCTGGCTTCTCCGACTACGGTGAGTTCGTACTATATTATAAACAACAAGTGTTCGGCATATTGCACTCGTGTTATTCTTCTATGGACGTGAGAAGCTTACACCAGGTCAGTGAGACCTTTACGACGTTTCTTCCAAAGGTAGACGATGAGCGCCCTTGTCCACGTCACCATATGAATATACTTGAAAGAAGAACTGTTATTGAAATCATTGTTTTACTACCGGACGAGGAGGACGGCTACGTCGACGAGGACAACGAGGAGCTTCGAGTTCTTAGGGAGTCGTTTGAGGAGGTTGAGCCCATGATGAGACCCGCGACTCGTGAGTCCGTCGAGGCGTTGATGGTCACGGGTGTGAGTTTACGAGAGAAGATGGAGGATGACAAAAGATTTGATCTTGATTCGAACAATGTTGATCGTGAATGTGTGATTTGCATAGATAAGATTGAGAGCGGAGAATCTCTTATGATGCCTTGTTTGCACCTTTTTCATGAAGGTTGTCTTGTTAAATGGTTGAGTAATAGTCATCGGTGTCCACTTTGTCGATACGAGTTGCCCTACAAGCATGATGATTAAGAGGTTTATTCGGGTTGTCGATACGAGTTGCCCTACAAGCATGATGATTAAGAGGTTTATTCGGGTTATTTGAGAGATTGTTGTTTTGTTTTGTGATTATTGAAAGTTGACCGTACTTGATCACATATGGTCATTTAAAATTGACTGTGCAGGTACCTCCCACATCGATTACTTTGTGTACAATGTGTTTACATTACTTGAACTATTTAGAGTTGGGCCAGTTGGCCCATTTTTGCATTTCACTAAAAGCCCACTAGAACTATTGACTTTTTATATATATGCGTTTGACTTTTGATATGACGTGTCATGTTAAGAATGCCACGTAATTATGACTCTAACTCACGAACAATAAAAATAAATATATTAAAAAAAATCTAACAAACCTATTAGTTAAGTTGTCTAGCTAGCAAGTCTCCCTTAATTGATAAGCTAGTCTTAATTAACAAGTCGATTAGTCATAACTAAGAGGCTAATGAACTACCATATTCTAAGTAAAGTTCAAGGGAAATCGCATTACAAGATTCTTGTTTCTCCTTAATTACAATCTACTACAAAACACCAAGAGAGAGCCGCAGATCGATCGAGTTTTCCTTTGATGATTCAAGCTTCGAGCTCGTTTCTATGCCACTGATCTCGGTTAGAGAAGACGAGTTGCTCCGTTGCTTTGATGGCTTAGGCAAAGAGAGCGATAACGCCAATGTACCTTCCTCCTCGTCTTTCTCCGCCTTCAAAGAGCAAAATTCGTTAGTGTATATATATGTATACATGGACTCATTCCGTAATATTTGGGTTGTGGATGCTCTAACTACGTTATCTCTCTCTTACCAAACCCGAACCCTAGCTCACTGAACGCGAACGCTCGCGAGATAAAACCGACCCGTGTTAGGGTCACGGAGAGTTGAGTACCTAATGTACGTAACCATGCATTAATGCTACCAAAGCAACTGCCATGCAAGTCCAAAAGGGCAAGAGAGGACCACAAACTCACTTGCAGTACTCAAGATAAGATTTCTAATACATCAAAATTGTTCAATATGCAAATTATTCTACATACCCACATAGGGAAATGTGGTAATTTGACTTTCAATATAGACATTGATAACAATCGACTGTCACAAATCTTCAAATGGGTATTACTAGATTTGGGTATCGGTTTTCGGGTCACAAACGGTTTTCACCCCAACCTTTTAAAAGTATATAAAATACCCTAAATTTCATTTTTAAGCAGAAGCAAAAACCAAAAGAGAGAATAGAGAGAGAAGGCTAGTCCAAGAGGATGCCGAGAATCTTTGCCCAGGAGAGCGAGTTTGGAAATCTATCTTTTCAGATCCCAGAAGTGAGAGCATTTAGAGCACAAATGGAGGGGTGTGTGAAACGGTTGTTGTAGATAAGGTCGTTTCTAGCTTTCCAAACGAAGTAGATGAAACCCGTAATGGTAGAGATAATACCCTAAATTTCTAATAGATAATCTACTAACATTTTTCCACAGGCAATAAAAAGTGGGGATGTTTTCTGCAAATACTCAAAAGTTGGTGCAAATATCATAAAATGCAAGTAAGAACAAGCAATGAAACAGAGGGTAATAATTATGACAGTAAGAGTGTAAGAGTACCTTGAAGAAGTCAGCGGGTGGATGATGAAGAAGGTGAGATGATAAAGGGTCAAGATTGCAGATATCAAAGGGCAGAGAATAAGAGGAGCATGGAAACTGATGGAGCTGGTCACACCTGATCAAACCACCATTAATACTAGTATCATCAACCTCCTTCAATATTCTTCCTCCTTGGTTGTCACCAGAACAATTACCAGTCTGAATATAATCATTAAATGTGTACGGATTTGTTGTATCCTCACATATTCTCTTCTTCATGCTGCAATTTTGCAGCTCTCTGTCACAATTTCAAAGATGTGTATTATCAAACAAAAAAGTTGAATTATTGCAATAAAATAGAGACAAAAAGATGGGTCATAAACAAAAACTTTAAATTTTTTGAGTAAATTACATAAAATCACCCTTAAAAATCATTTATTTGTAAGGTTATATCATAGCAAAAAGATGGGTCATAAACAAAAAGTTGAGATATTTTTGGTAAATTACATAAAATTACCCTTAAAACTTATTCCCCGTTTGGTTATAAGTCCGGAAACGGAAACAAAATGGAAATAAATGTAGTCCATAAGTGTACCTTATTCATGAATGTTTTTTGGAAATAAACTTATCCCCCATTTTGTTACCGTCTATATATTATTTTAAAATTATGGCAAAAACTTATGTTACAAATTTTAAAATTTTTAGTGTATTGTTTTTATGACCGGTTATACTCGTATTACCCATCACTAAATTTCCTTAAAAAAAGCTCGATTAATCCGTTAAAATGATCTATATTCTTAGAATGTTTTATCCATCTAATTTTTACTTACCAAGATTATATAAAATAACCAAAGGTAAAGTTTATTGAACTAATATTATGAGTAAGGATAGTTTAAGAAAAGTAAACCTATTTTAAGGGTGGTTTTTGTAATGTATCCTTCATTTTTTTTTAATCAAACATATGAAAAATAAATAAACTTATGCTATTATTGTATACTTTTACCACACCATAATAGCTAGCCAGCTGAAAAGCAAAAATCCTTTATGTTCACTTTATGCTTTTCATTTGAATGTCAATAGTTATTATTGTGAAGAAAAATATAACATTTCTAAAAGGCTTCTAGTAAGTATTTATTTATATAAAATATCTAAAAAAATAATTAAAAAAATTACCTTTTAGAAGAATTAAACCCATCCATTGATATCTTTGCTTCTTGATCATAATCCACATCAAGAGATTCACCATGAAAGGTAGAATGTTTTCTTTTTCTAGTGAAAACCCTTTCTGCTAGAGAATAAAATAAGTGTTAGTCAAAACATATATGCAAAAAATGAGTTAATTTTGGCTAATTTCTTAATGAATATAGCTTGGGTTTTGGCTTTTTGTATAAGATGGGTAATATTGATATTAAATGAAGCTATAGATAAAAAATTCTATTTGCACTTATGAAATGAAGCATGTTTTATAGCTCTCATGGAGCTCTTGTTATGGTGTTTTGGGTCAGGCCCAAATGGGGAAATAAAAGGATAAAAATGTCTGAATTTATTGCAAATCATATAATTTGTATTTATGGGTTTTGAATATCTTAACAACCAAAATTCCAAGTGAGAAAATGACAATGAAAAAACCATTATTAGTATAAGATGTTTTATTTGAACAAAAATATGAAAACCAAATAGCAAAATATTAAAAAATCTACCTTGTTTTGAATAATAAAAAACACATTTTTAGTATATGATTTTTTGTTAAAAATAAATATAAAAACTAAATTAGAAAATGTGTGACTTTATTGTATACCATATAAGTTTTCCTAAACTCCCAAGTGATAAAAATGTGTAACTATCTTCTTTTTTTTTTCAAAAAAGAAGACATTGAAAAACCCATTATTAGTATATGAAATTTCATGACAAATACAATAAAATGTGCTTATTTTATTTTATTTTTAAAATATATATATATATACTAAAAAAAACCCATTAATAGTATATGCATTTTCAATTAAACACAAAAATAAATAAATAAATAAAAAACTGTTAAATTAGTTACCTTGTTTGCTATGATCACTCTTCATGCTTCTGAACATCTATTTTATAAAATATCATAAATAAAAAACAATTAAAAACACTTAAATAAGTAATTTAAGCAACATTAACATAAACAAAACAATGAATTATAACCTGCAAATGACTCTTGACATGAGAAATCGTAAGCCCTTGAACATCCATAAGCTGAAGAACAAGCTTAGGCGTTGCTCCTACAAGAACAAATCATGCAAAAATAAAAACAAAAATTAAAAATATCATTTCATCAAGAACATCACAGATAGAAAAGCTTACTGTGATGACCACCAAGGCTATCAATGGCGGAAAGAAAGGAAAGATGAAGCTCAGCAGTCCATCTCAATCGAGGAATTTTCGATCTTATATACGGTCTTACACCTCCATTGTAATTGCTCGATCTTCCCATTTACTGTAGATTTCAATTTCAGAGATTTCGATCGAGAGGATTCAGAACCCTAAAGCAGCTGAGCGGTGATATTAGTAGAGAAGATTGAGGGATTTGAAAAGTGAGATTTTTTTAAAACTTAAAAGGAAAATCGAAATGAAAAAGAATAATTAAAGCTCTGAGATCGATGAAGAAAGAAAGAGACGGGAGAGAGAAGAAGGGGCCGGTGATACTCTGCAAATTCCTTTGGTTGGGGATGAAATTAAAACCCATCAACTGCCATGCATCATCATTACTGTAAGAGAATTTCTTTTTTTTTTTTTTTTTTGGGGAAAATTTGCATTGAATAATCCTATATTTTTGGTTGATTGTAGAAAATAGACTTTGACTATATACTGTGTTGAATTGATGAATTCTCTTTTTGGTTTGAAGAATGGTTAGTGTGTTTTCTCCACATTTGTATTGATGGAAAGAAAAACATTTTTGGTAGTTGAAATAGTGTAAAAGTCTACAAGAATGTATTTTTGTTTTGAGTAGATTTGACGAATCAAGATATTTATTTGGTATACTTGTTACGGGAGATTTCGTGAATGATGTCAAGATATCGTCTTTAAAGTTTAGGTTATTTGTAACGTATCTCGGCAAGGAGGACTATAGAGTGTGTTGAAGCGATAACTTTTCTTTTTGGTTGAAAAAGGAGAGAGCTTTATTCTAGTTTTATTAACAAAAAGATAAATAATGTGGTATTTATCACGTGAAATAGATGTAAAAAGGTATATAATATTCTCGAAAAATCAAACTTAGTTAAAAAGTCTACAACAATGTATATTGCCCTCGCAATAGACATGAGGAATCAAGATATTCATTTGGTATACTTGTTACGGTAAATTTCATGAATGATGACAAGATATCGGCTTTAAAGTTTAGGTTATTTGTAATGTATCTCGGCAAGGAGGATTATCGAGTGGGTTAATCGATAACTTCTCCTTTTAGTTGAAGAAGGGAGGGAGTTTTCTTTTTTTATTAATTAACAAAAAGAAAAATGGTTCGGCATTCATCACACGAGATAGCGTTAAAAAGTCATATAATGTTCTCGAAAAGGTGAAACAATGTTAAAAGTTTAAATGAAAAATCAAACTTTAGTTAAAATGATTACAACACTGTATATTGTCATCACAATAGACATGACGGATCAAGATATTCATTTGAGATTGAGATACCGTCTTAGTTTGACTCTCGGCTATGGCATGTGAGTCTGCGCAATATGCCAATATCGTCATCGTTGCAAAAGTCCTCCTTGTTGTGAAAGGGTATAAAGTGTGTGTGAAAATGTAGTTTCCTGTAAATGCAATTTTGTGAGACTTTTGACAAGTTAATTTGTCAAAACAAACTACCAATAATTTAGACAAAAAGAGATAATTTGGTATGATTAGGAACCTCGAAGAACACAAGGTTACAAAGTCAAATATCGTATACTATATATGAACATGCACGTAACAATCGACATTGTGGGTAAATCACATGTTATATACCCAATTATTTGTTTAGATTTGGTTATTATGGAATCCAGTGAGGGTTTACGGAATTAAAAATCGGTATCGAAATGAGTCAAGAACATATCTCGTATTTGGTAAACTTTAGTTAGTTTCTTATTTAGTATTTTAATTATTTTTTTATTCCTTTTATTTATCTTAAGAAAATTATTCCACCGTCCCAAAATTTATAAAAAAAAAAATTCAAATTAAATCTAAAAAGTAAAATAAAATACAAAAAGTAAATATTTGGAAGAAAATAGTGTCATGTTAAATTTTTTTATCTAGATATTGTATACTATTAGTCTATTATGTGTTGTTTTAGCTTTACGTTTTAAGAAAACTACGCAGGTTCGATGAGAAATTTTTTCCTTTAGCTTTAGCTTATTTAGATTTTTGGAGTTTTAGAAAATTTTCTCAATCCATAGCTTTCTCTAATTTTATTCATTAGTTTTTTTTTATAAATTTTGACAACTTTCCCTTATTTATGTATTTGCTGTATATATAGGATAAAAAAATCACAATATATTTATTGTATTTATAGGATGAGTTCTTTTTGATAACTTCACCTCAAGAATCTACTTTTAAAGTTTTACCAAAACCTCAATCAACTTTTTCATATTTTATAAAACTCTACAAAATAAACTATCCAAACAACTATCAATAAGCTAAAACTATCTGTTATCAAATGATTTGAACCGCTTTCCGTTATAAAAAAAAAAAAAAAAGCTAAAACTATCCAAAAAAAACTACCCAAAAATCTTGTTTGCCGAAATAACTAAACAAACTCCTAGGATCTGGAATGGAGATGCTCTCGATTCCTATCCGATTTTCGAAACATACCGAGCGAAGCCGAGTCTTTTGAACTTGTTTCACATCTACAAAAGATAACCATTATTTTTTTTACTTTCTTGGAGCATCTTAAAGTAAGATTTAAAAAAAATTAAAAAAAGGGCAATATAGGCCATCAAAACTAGGCCCCTGCAATTCCATATAGGTGAGCAGTGCTTACAGCTTGTTATAGACATGTCAAGGATTGTTGTAACATAAGTTGCGTGAAGACTTATCAAGAGGCACAATCACCAAAAATCAAGACTTAACTAGTCTCAATGGTTGAGAAAACATACTCTTATCAACAAATGTACATGAATCATCATTGAATAGTGTTCTGGTCATCTGAGCCTGAACTTGAATCAAAATCCAACTGCTCGCGGCGTAAGAGGAACCCATCTTCCCATATTTCTACCAACCTGGAATTGAAAAAAACACAATACAAAATTGAGATTCATGAGGAAACAAGATGATATTGCCTTTGTTTGTTTTGTCTGCTGATTTATAAATTGTTGTACAACTAAAAACAGTTTTTCAATGAACATAACTGATAAATCAGTTGCCAAGCACTCCCATAATCTAGTTCATTCTTGTATCTAGATCTGTTAGGGTTAGGTTTGAGCACATTTCAACTTGTACCAGAAAACTAGTCAAATCGAAAAAAATTGTGAACCAAAAATATCCGAAACTTGACATCAATTGCATGCATGCCTCTATAGATCAATGCAAAAACAGTTCCAACAAATCATCTCTTGTAGTTTAAAGCCAAAGAATTGTAGAAATGAAGAAAAGCTGTAAGAACCTGGTTCCATCGTGCTTTACACATTGGAAGCGTCCATGGCGCCATCCATCCTGAAAATATCCATAAAAGACCTCACCAGACTTCGAATAGAAGCGCCCTTCACCGTTTGCCTGTCCTTTCCAGAAATTAGAAAACCATCTATCCCCATTATGGAAGTAGAACCAACCCTGCAACATCAGATGTCTATTCATTTTAGTATAAACATTTCACTTCAGTAAGTAATTCTATACATCACTTAGGTAACAAAATCATTGATGCTAGGAAAAATAGGTTCTCGTAGTCCACAAAAAGACAAGAGAAGCATTTTACTCGAGAATTACTTACTGAAGGAATCTGAACATCATATGCCCGTTATTTAAGCTAAAAACTAATTTAGACCTCATCTGATACTTATCAGAGTTCTCCAACATAGATTCAGGTCAAATCTTCGAGTAAGATGCTAATGAAAACTATTGAAGCTTGGTGTTTGGCCACCTTTATCGATATATTTTTTGCATAAGTCTATTTGGACAATATGGTTAATAAATAGTCCGTTATAACATCCTAAGGTGTTGTTTGCATTTATTTCATATGCATAAATTTATGTCATGTGACATAATATAAGATAGCACAAGTTAAGCATTTATATTATATTTATTGAAGAAAATGCAATGTTTCATGCAGATTGCATGCTAGAAACCAAACCTTTCCATGCATAAGGTCATCTCTCCATGTTCCTTGGAAGACATCTCCATTACTGAAGCAGAAAGTACCAAGGCCTGATCTTTTCCCATAACGCCACATTCCATCATATGCACTGCCATCCGGAAATTGAAGGCGGCCCTGTGAAATTACAATTTACAAATATGAAACTTAGATTGGCACACCAGAAATAACCTTATAACAAAACTTCTTCATATTGGAGTTGAAAGATGGTTTCTAGTCTGTAACTATTACCCTTCCTTCAGGAAGACCACCCTGGCAATGACCCTTGTAGGTTCCTCCCTTGTATCCAATTTCCAGTACTCGGTTCCACTTTTTTTCAGAATCCCGTTCAGCATCCTGTTGAGGAAATATAGTAAGATGCAGCCTCTAGATGGACAATTAAGCTGCTGAAGGGCTTGTTTGAATGCATAATGCATCGTTCTGTAATACCATAAATGTAATCTTTGTTATCGTGCAAGGCAAAACGATGTTCTTATTCCTTCCAACTTTAATGCTATGTTGCACCAATACGTGATAATGGGCTCGTATCCGGTATTGGACACGGACACGCGTGTCGGACACGCGGACACGCACCAATACGGTTGGACACGCGTGTCCTGATTTGGACACTTGGTGGACACGCGAGTGTCCAGGTTGGACACGTAAATTAAATAAATACGAAGGGTAAAATTGAAATTTAAACTTTTTAACCTAAAAAAAAACGCTTCTAGGGTTTTGTTTTACAGTACCGTAACTTTCATTCTTCATTCTCTGTTTGCTCTTGGCGACTCCGACTGTGCGAAGAACTCCATGCCCCCTGCGCCATTCTCGACCTCGGACCTCCATGGTTAATCGGTAGTTCGGTACATCCGGATATGTTTCACTTCACTCGTCATTCTCTTCATCTTCTCTTCAATGTCTTCATCTTCCTTCTCTGTTTGCTCTTGGCGACTGCGAAGTGCGAACTCCATGCCAGTCCATGCCCCTGATTGTTCTTTCATTCTTTCATTTTGGCTTATTAAAACTATACTCTTTATCAAACTATACTCCAGTCCATGCCCCCTGATTGTTGTTTCACTCTTTATCAAATGTACAATGAATAAATTTCCTTCTGTACCTCACTGTTTTTAGCTTAGGTATGTTAGCTTAGGTGTGTTTTAAATTGCTGAATTATATTTTTAATTAAAATTTTAATTATCGTATTCGTCACGTGTCCAAGTCCAATACTTAAGATTTGCCGTGTCCACGTATCGCATCGTGTCGAATACGGACACACGTGTCCGTATTGGTGCAACATAGCTTTAATGTAGTCTTCATAAAACTTCTCTCACTTGGATGAGAATTACTTTTAAGTTTTAATACAATTTGTAACAAAAATTGCATAGTTTAATTTTAGAGTCCGACACTGCATAATTCCGACATAATGCAAAACATCCAAACAGACTCAAAGTCTTTCTGAAATGGAAGGAAAAAGCAGACTGAGCAGATTTAGGGGATCAGAATATTCTTTTAGTGGATATATATAAGACAGGAGGTAGCATAAGAAGACAAATGCTATCAAACATGAAGGAAGCCTCTCAAGAGAGAGGAAAAGGAATTCAACCCAGCTTTGACAACCCTTTAAAATGGAGAATATAAGCCACGTGTATGACAAACTAAAGCTACCTTAGACCATCGATGTTATGTAAACTTCGAAATATGGTCTTAGCATAGGGATATCCAGAAAATGCTCTAGCCTACTATTCTTTTAATGTCATTTTCAGAAACAATAACAGCACTACAGAAGACAAGACACCATATGAGAATATTGGGACAACTCTAGATTGGACAACCAATTTGAAAGTTCCATCATATGTGAGATAATGGGACAGCTTCAGCTTTACGATATTGAGACTTACCAGCATAGATGCTGCTCGAGCAGAAAGAACCCCTTGCTTTTTATATCCATCAGCATACTTTCCATTCAGAGAAGCAAGCACATCAGTCATTCCATTGTGGGAGGACCCATTTGGAATAGCTAATGCTTCACCTGTGGTATGGTCTTTTGTATTTGACTGTGGACCCAGTCTCCCAGTAGATATATCACTCGAGTACTCCACGTGACTTGAAGGTCTGACACCAACTGGAAGTTGAAAAATACTTGGCTTATCGAATCCTGTGCAAACTCCAGTAATGGCCCCGTCTTTAGTCAAATCCTGTTCGGTTTTACTTGTCGATCCCATATCCCTACTAAGAAGCGGTTCCCTTTGAAAAGCTATAGTTTCTGAGATAACATTAGTCCAATTAAAGTTTATATACAGCTGGAAATACACAGCTAATTACTTGAATTCCTTGCAATGTAGAATGAATTGCAACTGTGCAAGTTTTGTGGCAAGAGATTCAAACATACAACAAATCATTTTCGCACTACAAAAAAATAAAACAGGAAAAAGAAGGGAAAAAAGCACGTCAGTACATACCTTCATAATAACTAGACTTTTCAGGATTCAAATTTGAACGCTGACCCTCACTTGCTTCATGATTAACCACATTGTCAAACTCCCTAACACCGTAATGTAAAAATATCTCTATAACTATCTAAATAGTTATGCATCTAAAAACTAATACTTTAATGAGAAATGGTAGAAAAAAGACACCTGAAGACATGCACATCACTGGAACTTTCGGTAGGAAACCGCTGGAGCTCACTAGAATGAATTTCAAATCCTTCAAATGGAGTTAAAACATGCACTTTATCCAACACTTCATTAGGTTTCGCAAATGTGGGAAGAGATGAACTCTCCTTCGCGTTATAACTTGGTGGACGGCTGTCTAACTGGGGACGAGAATCCCTCAGGAAGTCAAAGAAAAATGGAATATGCTCCACTAGTTTGGACAACAAGCTACTTTTCTTCAGCAACTTCTGCTTATGGGAGCTGGAAAAACATTATAATCAACCAGGAATATCAGCTAATGTATACTAACCCAAAAACATGAAATTAAGGATCACAGACCAAAGACAGAGAAAAAGCACTTTCCCCCACACCTCTGAAAAAGTATCAGCTTAAGACAATTTGTCAATCAAGAATCCTAATGAATTGAATAAACAAGATCAACATCGGCTGCAACAAACGACAGAAACTCTCCATGTATCCTTCCTTCCAAAATATGGGAACAAAGGCTAAAAGTAATATACAAAATTCTGCAAGATGTAGGAGCAAGTCCAAGTTTACAGTCCACAACAGAATGTAGCCATGTCCCAAGAAGAATTTGAACATGAAGAACTTGTAGACAAATGCTTAACCAATAATATCACAAATTTGGGTTAGTGACTCTAGACTATTCATCAAGCATTCTTAGTCAACAGAGGGCGGCAGGAATGGCTGTTCTATAATGATTTGTTCATCTAGTACAAACATGAAATAATGTGAACAAACCACGACTTAATTGTAATCACAAACCATCACCTAAAAATCAGCCGCAATCTGCATTATGTAACCAAAGGCCAAAGTGTGCAACGC
Source organism: Fagopyrum homotropicum (assembly GCA_033239125.1). Taxonomy (NCBI): domain Eukaryota; kingdom Viridiplantae; phylum Streptophyta; class Magnoliopsida; order Caryophyllales; family Polygonaceae; genus Fagopyrum; species Fagopyrum homotropicum. The sequence continues at coordinate 5,204,386 of BSWB01000003.1, forward strand.
CAAACCCTAGTAGTCAATACATGCTTGAATACTAAAATAGATTACACAGAAAAAATACTAGTATGAAGGATATGAACTTCGCAACTTGCAGCAGACAGAATACACAGAGACACCTCATAAAGGAAAGAGTTAACAGGCTGATAGAGAGGAAAATAATCACCAGAACAAAGGACAACAACATAACAACTTTTCTGACATAAGAGAGCTCATGGAGAAATATGATGATACTTTTCAAGGGCAGAAGAAACTATACAGATAAAAAAAAATTAAACAACCCAGTAATAGATACCATAAAAACAAACTTTTGCAAAGTTCAAAAAAAAAAGGGTGTATTTTGGATGATACAATAACCAACTCTGAGTGGAAAAATAATGAACTGAGGGCTTCAATAACCAAACAAGAGGAAAAATTAAAATTTGCCTACCTTACAGTAATTACTGTAGTTGCTATAACATTTGGCTGCAGATCGGGATCATACACTACAGCTATCATTACATCCCGCTCACATTCAGTCAGTCGACGAAAAGTGTGCATAATTCTAGGTACAGAATTACAATCATTGGCATTTCCACTTGAAAGAACGCATATAACTAATCCATCGAGGTCCTGAAATAGGGAAAGGCATCCAGATTAAGAATGCAAAATTTCATGTATTTATCCCATATCAGTGCTTAAACCCGAATGGAGAAGTCAAAACTGAACATACTCCGTATAAACTTATACTCCAAATTCCTAAAGAGAGACATGAAATATTAGGATCTGATCTTTTGATAGCACTTAGCAGCAACTATAGAAGCAAAACAAAAGCAAAAATAAAAGCCAAGTCACTGTATCATCGTACCTTCAGTCTCAGGGACAGAAAAGGACAGTGACATGCAGCTTGTAATATTGAAGTTTCAAAGTTGGGTCCCACACCAAATCCAATAGCACCCTCTTTGTAGCTTTCCAGGACCTACAAGTGTGCAGATTAGCATTCTGTAAAAGAAGTCCAGGAAGAGTATTTGTCCATTTCTGGAAAAAAAAATCTCGATATAAAACTGTAAAAGCATGTGTCAAGGAACAGGATTTGTAACATACCTTTAAGGTGGATAAGACATGTTTAACAAATACAGATTGCACATTGCTGTGGGTGTATATTTTGAGTCATTACTCTGATAAAGTTCAGAAGGATGTTACTTTGTCTTGTTTTCATAAAATCACTTTTCAGTTGTATGGGGAATGTCTGTTGCTTTTGCAACCAATGGAGTTATCAGCTATAAAAAAAAATCAACTACATGTACGTCTAAAGAGAGAGAAGATGATACTAAAAACACAGAAAAGAAGAGAGACATAATATTTTGGATAGACAGCCAATTGACTTAGCAGGTGATGTTTTCCCTCTATTATGTGTCTCCACCTATAATCCTAATCCCCAAGAGAGAGAAGATGATACTTTAAAAAACAGAAAAGAAGAGAGACGTGATATTTTGGATGTACAATCTCTTCTTTCATCACCGTCTTCTGCTACATATTCATATTATGTGTTAGTCAAGCTAAAGATGGTCGCTACTACTCCCCCAATCCACTCAGCTTGCAGAGTACGGTAAGTTGGAAAATGAATATAGGGGATTGACAGCACGAAGGAACTGTGATTAAAGACTAAAACAAGGCACAACTCACAACTGAAAAGGAAGTTTGAATTTCTTAAAACAAAAAGAAGGTTTGAAATGTTAGTCACGTGAACTAACCTTTACAATGCCAGGAACATCAAGTTCTCTCAGTTGATTATATGGAGAGTCAATATGCTTTCTGTGTAAACCCTACAATCAACAAATCACTCAAACATTAAGTATAAAGATTAAAGAGAGACCACATAAGCATGCAGCTCCTAAATAATGACAGACTCACAGATATCAGAACAGCAACAGTACTGATACCCAGGAAAACAGCTCTGTTTGCTGTTCTTAGTGCTTCATCAAGAGTTACCAAATCCATCTTCAGTAGGCTGTTGATATCAATTTCTGTTCACCAAAACTAGCAAAATAAATTAGTTGAGGGGCCTTGAGCATCGTTGACAAAAAAGTAAACATTTTACAATTTCTTCTAAGGTATTCAAACCCCATTTTGAGAATCGTTTAACAACAGAAAGCAAAACATTGACCCTTCCTACCAAATAATAACATTTGTTTAAGACTTAGTTTCAAATGGAAATCAAGCCTTTTCACCAAAGCAATTTAATACTCCCTTGTCTTTCAATACATGTCAATTTAGCATGTTGCACAGTTATTGAGAAACTATTAAAAAAAATGAACTTTCACATTCATAGAAGAAAATGGATGGCAACACAAGTTATTTTCCCTTTACCAAGAAAAAATAAGTGCAAAAGTTCTATTGAAAATGGAAATTGTGCATTGTAAATTGAAATTTACATGATCAAAGATAATACTAGTAGATTAGAAGGGTAAAACAACTAAAACTATATATAATATAAGACAAGCTCAGAGGGAGAAAATGACATGTAATGTGAGATGGAGGGATGAGATAGTTCCGCAAAATAACGACCACGGAATCTCAGACAGGGAAATTAAAACTACTGTTCAGCTGTGTCTGAGATTTAAAACAACTGTTCAGCTCTGAAGTTCTACTACATGAAGCTCCCATCCATCTCTTATATGATCTAGAGGATGCCTTGTGATTTTTGTCTTTCTTGGTTATTCAATATTGTATCTACCTTACAGAATCCCTATAGCAAAGCATCCCAAGCCAAAAGTCTCAGTCTTCTTCTAAGTTGTAACCGCTGATTGATAAATAATGCTAGACCCAGAGTTAAACAAAAGCAAATTCCTAGCACAAGTGAGACTGCAGATGCAGCAGAAGAGAGTAGGGAAGGAGGGATCAAGAAGGTACAGATGAAGGGCCGTTACAAATGGTGGTGGAGGTGGCAGCAATGGCAGTGTTGTTGTATTAGACTGTTAGCAAGCTGTTTGGGTTGGATTGGGGTGAAACTGTATTGATGCAATGTAGTAACTGTCATTACGATTTCTTTACTCAACAAAACGAGCATCTACTTACCGATACAAATATTTGTACATTCTTGAATCTTCTGGAGTAAAATCCTAACCTGCAAATTGCACCAAGTACAGGATTAGATATGCTGAAATAGGAGAAGTCATCAAAAATCAAACAAACAGAAGATTGTAGGTTCAAGCACTGCCTCAGTGACAAGAACTACCTACCTGACATCGAGATTACAATAATGGAAACAAATCATGAAATTCAAGACAGTATGATCTTAAAATTTCTAATCTTGATTTTCTAAGTAAGTCATTTTCATTTCCCAAAATCATCCATTGATTCCTGAAACCAAATGCGGCTTGAATTCTAGGCCATTATATGATCCAAAATGAACAAAAGTTCAAAAAATAGAGGCATACATGATAATCCTATTAAATCCAAAACAACGTCTAATCAAGGCACAAAAAGAGAAGCCCTTTCAAAATCACCAATGCTATTATGTATGGCATACTATCTTAACCTCTTGTGTCAAAACCCAGCCAACCAAGACTAGATGTGCAATATTTGTCATAACAAACAACCCATCAATTAAATAACAGATCTAAGTCCTCTAAAAAAAAGATAACAATCTAAGAGATAATTCTACCTGAAAGAAATAAGGGTATAATTAGTTTACCTCATCCTGACGTCTAAGTCCCTCAAAGTCGAACGGTCTTAGAATAATAGTAACTACCAATCCATTTACGGATCTTATTCTTCTCATGACATCAATAGCCGTAGTATGATCATCATCAACATAGCCTGCAGTGGCAACCTGGAACAAGAGAAGGCTAGTTAGAAAGCAATTCAATAACAGAAGCATCATGGCATAAAAAGGTTTCTATTTGTGAGTCAATCTGCTTGAACCAATTTTACTCCTTCAGGTAATAGTACAGATTCTATAGAAAACATTATTTCAACTAAAAGAAAGAAGATAAGGGGTGAGAAAGTACAAACAAGTACGACTGCTTTGTGACATGATTGTGGATATAGTGGAGCCTCCATGAGATCTGGTTTTTTATCTGTAGAAGGTAATATCAGACTTGGAATTTAGCGGTAAATAGATAGGCGGTATCTCATGATGCAAAAAAAGTGTATAGAATGTGTGACAGTTTAATAGCAACTCAGCGTAACATAGATAGGCAACATCTACCCAACTATGATTGCTAGCCAATCATTTAATCACAAACCAAATATATGGCATTCCTATATCCTTCACCTTGATTAAGTAGCCTTGCCCATTGTCTTGGATGATTAATAAATAAGACTCGTTTCTGCTTTGATCAAAATGGATACTCAAATACTATTTTGATTTCCAAAATAACGAGAACAACCAAGAAAGATGAAACATCCATCCCAAAATAGAGCAAGTAGCATTTTGTTCTGCCAATTTTCACATTAAATTATTGAAGAAGTATTTATTTCAAGACAAAGTTATGAAGTCTTTCCTTGCAACCATTCTGAAATAATAATCTTTAAAAGAATAGTGGGTGCATCAATACCTACATGAGATCATTTTTCTCCAGCAATCTAAACATAAAAATTATCAAATGAATGACCAAAATAACACAAAGCTGATGTCAATCGGAAATTCAAATGCTAACCTGTACCGAGTAGTCTCTGCCGTAGTTTCCCTCTCTCTGTATCTGTTAGGACAATATTCCTACAATGAGGAATAAGTTTGAGTAAGAACTTCCTTATTAACATCTATTCTACACAGAAAGGCAAACCGAAACGGAATGGACATGGAAGCATCATAGAGGATGAGGGTTCTGCGCGTCAGGGAAACTGAAACGGGAAACTCTGTCCTTGGAAGTTTCCGGTGAACATAGATTAACATTGCACACGTTTGATCAAATGTAATTCACATAGACCAGTAAAACTATTTCAATGATTATATAGCTCAGTAACTACCCTGTAAGGTTCAATTGGGTATTTGACTATTTGGTCAATAGAAATAAGTACATCATGGAAGCAAATAAACAAACTCTAACTCCCAAAGAACGGGCAAATAATTTCCAGATTCCAAATCAGTTATCCACAAAGAATAAGAAACTAAACAAGTTTATAAAAAACAAAACTTTCCAGCATTACCAAAATCTCAAAGAACGGGATGACGAAGACGCATTGAGACAATAATCAAGCACGGAATCGACCCTACTACCAATCCCAATCACTTCAACAACTCCAGACTCTTCCCAAATAGTACCATTACTATCAGAGGACTCCGCTATCAACGAATTCTTAGCTAGAATCCTCATTTCTCCTCGCCTTATTATTCTTCTAATTCCGTTGCACTGCAACGTCGTGATTGATGGGCAATTCTTCGTGGCCTTGTGTCGATACTGATGCAGATCGAAGGTGGAATTCGGTGGGGTGTGGCAAAGAGAAGAAGCTGGACAACGGATTGTGGAGATAGGGATTTCCATGGAAAATGGCTAAACTGAATGATCTTTTGGTGTTTGGGCGTTGCTCCTACAAGAACAAACCATGCAAAAATAAAAATAATAACAAAAACAAATTGAAATATCATTTCATCAATGACATCAAAGCGAGAAAGCTTACTGTGATGGCCCCCAAGGCGAAAGATGAAGCTCAGTAGTCCATCTCAATCGATGAATTTTTTATCTTACATACGGTCTTACACCTCCATTGTAATTGCTCGATCTTCCCATTTACTGTAGATTTCGGAATATCAGAGATTCTCGATCGAGAGGATTTAGAAACCCTAAAGGAGTTGAGTGGTGATAAGAGAAGATATTGAGGGATTTATTTGGGTTGAGTTTGATTTGAAAAGTGAGATTTTTGTAAACTTAAAAGGAAAATCGAGAAAGAAAAGAATGATTAAAGCTCTGAGATCGATGAAGGAAGAAAGAGACGGGAGAGGGAAGAAGGGTCCTCCTCATGATACCATGTAGGCATAATCTCATAGCAAGTAGCAATCTCACACTGTTGGTCATCACAAACACCACACAAGGCTTTGGGTCACTAAGTGCAATTTCACTACCAAAATGTATCATGTTTTCAAGAAACTACACTTAAATGATTCTGTTTGTAGTATTTGAAGGTTAATAAACAGTTTATAGGTATGAAATTTATCAACTTTCTTCGACCGGCTAGTGTTAGATTGAAAGTTATGGAGTGGAAGGGAGAGTTTATGTAAATTTGTCAACATACCGAAGGGAACCTGTGTCGAATCATATCCTCTTAGAATATCTTAGTGGATGGAATCACTGGCCACTATCGTGATAATATACAATTGACCGTAAGGTTTGATACTTGAGCCTCCTCCTCGACGCTCGTCAAGACTCTTGACTTAAGATCCTCTTAACTTAAGAGCCTCTTTATGGATGAAGACATCAATCTCGCGTGACTTTAGTAGCAAAAACAATGTGGTCAAGCGCAACAATCTTGTCAACAACTCATTGTTTTACAGTCAACAACTCATTGTTTTTCCGAAAGTAAGAAAGACGAAAATACGATCAAAATGTATATCCGAATAAATAATTTGGGGTTCTAAATTTGATAAAAAGATCTTTTCTTTTTTATTTGGGTATTCTCGAATCATGTTAGATACGAGATATGTGCATGTATTAGTATTACACATAATCTAACTTTTTAGATACTTAGTCATTTTGAGAAAATTTTATCCTACTAAATTCAATAAATCGATTTGATGTCATCAATAACCGACTTTTTGTAGAACCTTGAATTGTATTTAAAGATCTAAACAAATTTTAAGTTGGATTTGGATTATTATTTTAAATTTGAGTGTTTATATTGGATTGCATTACACGGAAAAAAAAAACTTTGACGCACCCATCACTCACAGAGTCACTTTACATAGTCTTTAGAATGCAACATCAAAGTTGTAACAAATTGCAAAAATTTACTTGTACCTCCATATTTCTTCATTATTGTTTCTTGCTTTTGTTTAAGTTTATAATCAATTTCACGATTCTCAAGAATAAAACTCGTTGTCAATGAACTTCACATTGACGCTCGTTATGGATTAATATCTCTATTCTACACACAAAGTTATAATGTATTACTCATTTCGGTTGGGTTGTGTAGCTCCTTCATTGATATTTCTCACGTCGGTTTCTGCGATTTGATTTTTTTTAGTCTCTTAATACACTATTGCGGAATAAAAGCCACTTTCTTTTTTATATATAATACAAAAAAAAAAAAAAAAAAACTCCTCTATATGGTATCAAATGGTATTTCAAAAAAATTAAACTTGTGATGATCCTTTTCTTTTCTTACCATCTTTTCCTATTCGAGATATTTGCGTATTTAATTTTACCAAATTAAGTTTCAATTTTTTATATATATAGTACAACCGCATTGGGTAATAAGCAATTTCATTCACAATACAGAAAAGCCAGAAGGCTGACAAAATATTTATTTTATTTTCTCTCTGCAAGTTTACGCACATCTACCATGGCAACACCATCTTCCTCCTCTGCAATAGCACGCACCTCGAAAGCAAACACCGACGAAGCAAATCAAAATCGTATCGATCCACACCAACGACAGTTGGTTGTGGAGGAACCCAACACACAAGCTAACAGATCTTCTCAGAAGCGAAAGCGAAAGCTCGCAGGAACCCCGCGTAAGTCTCCGACTCCTCTCTTACTCACATGGTTATTTTCAACTCTACGAATAACAATTAATAATGCATCGGTAGTTGTTGATCTATTTGTTGAAACCAAATCCACCAACCAAATGGATTAAAAAAAATCTCAAAAAATTTATATTTTTCCGTCATCGATCGTATCACTCGATTTACATCCACTCTCACTTCTTAAAAAAATTATTGTTTATAGGCAATTGAGTGTGAAATGTTTAAGTAACATGTCTAGTTTTAGTTATCATGCCCAATTTCAATCAACTAACACGGCAAATTGTTGGTGCATGTGAGTCAAACATATGTATATAAAAGTTTAGTATATGAATGGTAAATTGTATTGTAGATCTCATGCAATGTAGTGAAACATAAAAAGTCCATTTTTAAGTGGAAAAAATATATGTTTGTTGTGATTATAATGGTGTTCATCATATGTAGATCCAGATGCGAAAGTCATTGCATTATCCCCAAATTCTCTTACTTCGGATAAGAGACGATATGGGTTTTCATCGGAGCTTGGAAAAAGAGGGTTGACGGCATCATCACCAAAGAAGAGGGTATACACATGCCCGGAGCCATCATGTATCTACCACCATCCTAGTCGGGCACTAGGTGATCTAACCGGTATCAAGAAGCACTACTTGCGAAAGCATGGGGAGAAGAAGTTTAACTGCGACAATTGCTTCAATGTTTATGCTTTGGAAACAGATTTGAAAGCTCATGCTAAACTATGCATTACTCGAAACTTCAACTGCAAATGTGGAAGTCACTTCTCCAAGTACGTATACGATTTACTTGTCTTTATAATTGTTTATCAATATAAACAAATACGAGCATGATATATATGTGTTATTTATGAGTAAAAATAACCAATACTGAAGAAAAATAAGTGTTTTATGACCTTTAAGAATTATGCGTATGAAATATTATATGAAATAATTATCACATTGTTTGAAAAAATATATTTAAAAACCTCTAAAAAGCTTATTGTGTATTTTTGTTAAACACATCATCAATTTATACAACTAATTTTATTTTTATTTTTTTGATAATTATACAACTAATTTTATTTTCATATGTGATTTGTAAATAAAACTCCTATAATTATATATATATATATATATATATATATATATATATATATATATATATATATTATTTTCATTCTTGTATGCCTTATAGGTGAAAAATATTAATTTATTTATGAAGTAGACATTTCTTGACATTTAACCTAACAATCATACCCTTGGATTCAAGACTCTTTAGCTTATAATGAGTTAAATTTTAAACCTTCGATTAAATTCACTTGACTTATACAACATCACCCTTTAAATTGACTTATATAAGCTGACATACTCGATTTGATTAGAAATATCGAATGTCATGTATTTTCATCTACGAGTTGTTTATTGCAATACATATGATTTTCTTATAATATGTGCATAATTATTTAAGATTTTCATATCGTAGGAAAGACACATATTTGGCTCACATATCGTTTTGCAATGCATCCAATGAGAGCTTGATGCCTACATACTCTTTGAACACATCTGGAAGCTTTGAAAAGTTAGACATACTCAATGGGAACAATGAATACATAAACAACAATATCTCATCCACAAACTTTTTACTTCCTGTCCAGAACGAAGAAAACAAAACTCAAGGTACGTTTTAACATTTATATATGATGGTTGACATTCATATTTAACTTTTGATACATATAAATCGTAAAGTTGTGGCAATTTCGAGCTAGTATATAAGGTCGGTGAACTACTCCTCATATTATCAATTGGTTTTAGGATAGAACTCTATTGAGTTTATGTGTTGAGCTTGAACCTAACATGTGTGTGCGCTCGAGCGCACACGACCCCCGCTCTACAGTCTGTCTATAGTGGACTTTGACATTGTATAAGAGTGTTTAGCCTTAATCCGGCTTCAACTCGGTTTATACCCTAGTTGCACTTGCGGGGGTGTGTAAGAGATAACAAGTTCCCGCATCAAGAGTTGTGGTCATTCCAAGCTTAGTATATAAGGTATGTGGACTACTCCTCATATTGCCAATTTGTTTTAGAATGGAACCCCGTTGGGCTTATGTGTTGAGCTTGGACCTAACACGCAAGTGTATTTGTATGCACACGACCCCACTCTACGGTCCGTATGTATCCGACTTTGACATTGTATTAAAGCGGTTAGCCTTAATTGGCTTCAACTCGGTCTATACCCTAGTTGCACTTGTGTCGAGACGTGTTACGCTCGTATGCACACGACCCCGCTCTACAATTTGTTTGTCTTGTACTGACATAAACTTATCATTTGAATACATGTTTGATAGGTTATGGCGTCACAAGCCTTTCTCAAAACATCGGATTCAATGAAATCTTGAACATCTCTGAAGGCACTAAGGACATTGACGAAATGAGCTTCTTCTCAAGCAAGTCATTCAATATGCAGTCAAGCCCTACTTTTACCTCCCCGATGCATCAAAGGTACAACAACTATGCTCAAATACCGATTAGTCACTGTAACACTTTCAGTGAGCCTGCTCAAAGCGATATCGTTCAACATCTGGTTTACCCTTCAAGTGTCAATCAAAGCTTCTCACCAACTTCTTCTAGGTCTGGTTATGACGTTTATGGCGACGTTAATGAAATAACAAGAGATTTTCTTGGAGAAAAGGACATGAAATAGTTAAGGACAATGAAAGAGTTTCAACCTCTTCCAAGAAGTTATACCAACAAGCTTAAGGGATATTGTTGAGTAATAATTCCTCATAGATTGTCTTATTAAGTTAATTAAGCACAATATTGACAATGAAGTACAATTGTTTACAGTTTTATGCACACATACTTGCATGACCTTATTATTATGAGACAATTTCTTGCAAAATGCTTGTGTTATCTTGTGTTTTGTTTTATATATTACTAAATAAGTTTTAATAATATTTAGGTTGAGATGTGTATCCACATAAATTATGAACATAAAACAAGTCCAATACCCCAATATATAAGGTTGTTGGAATCTCGATAAACTTATGTATTGGTTGTTTAGAGCTTGTATACACACAACCCGATCTAAAATTTGTTATGTCCATGTAATATAATTACAATTAACATAGTTACTTCACTTTATATTCTTACTCCTTATATTTAACTTAAATATGAAGAGTAAGAATATAAAGTAACTAGGTTAATTGTACTTTAAGTGGTTTGTTATTAATCGGGTTGTTACCGATGTTAAAAAGTAATTATTTCTTTTCTAGTGGTTGAGTGTGAATAGAAAAAACTCTATAGTTAAAGTGTGTTTGAGGAAAAATAATTGTAAAGCAATAATTTTCAGTAGATTGAGATGCCACTGGGTTTGATTCATACAATGAAATCATCAATAATAGCATGACAACAACATCAATTAGACCTTCCAACAAGGACACAACAAAAACAAAAGCAAAACATCCTATCTAGTTATAAGTAAAAGAGTAGAAAAATGATAGTGCATGCAAACAATCTAGATAATCAAAGAATCATAATAGCCCTAGACAAGGTTCAACAAAAGAAAGTGTATTATACTCAAATAAAGCAAAAGTCTATCAAATGTAACCATCTCAAGTCCTAAGGCACTCGGAAATCCGGCTGAACATCATCGAGGCTATCGAGCTGCAAGGTAACCTCGGTAGCATACTTGACGTCAAAAAAAAAACCTAACAACAAAATCGGGAAGAAACCCGTTAGCTAGCGTGCCCAAAACTAGGGTCAAGCCTTAAGAACATACTAGACATGAATAGCTTATGTAGAGAGAACAAAAATAGTAAATAACTCTATAGTGAAGCAATAAAGTAAACACGATAATGCAATAAATACATGACCAGATTACAACCAAACACCCTCAGATATGAAGCGTATAACCTGCAATACCCTTAAAGGCAAATCTCAAGAAAAAAATGCTTTGAATAAATAAAGCACTAAACCGAAATTATAATGTTAGTTAGTAAAGAGAAATGCATTGTGATGTTGTGCATAATATGACCAAGGTATGCTTATGGATGCAATGTCATGATGCATCCTCTCTCTCAACTCTCGATAACGTGGTAACGCGGTAACAATCTCTCATATGATACGTACCCCTTCGGCTTTCAATGGTTACAAGTAATTTGTAAGTCCGTCTCCCAATATTTAGTTCATCCTTCTTCCCCGGCTCGGTCCCTACTAGGGCACCATCCAAAATATGAATGCACACTTTCCTATATGCATATATATATAGGAAAGGGGTTCCCATGCCCTATACCGGTTGTTACCATCTGTAAAATAACCAATATTTGAAATAATTATAACTATTACATATTGATATAAAGTAAAATAATATGCACTGCTTTACAAAGTGAAAATCTCGATCTAACCGCATGCTACCAACAATGCAAAGTCTGAACAGAATGACAACTAAGTAAGTTTGGAGACCCACCTTGTAAATCACAAGCACACTCCAAACAATTATTTATACAGTTGTCTCAAACCAACCTCGAGCCTAAACACAAATTTGACGTTCATATATCAACACTAAGGGGGGTGTATTCAATTCGGACTTTTAAAGATTTTGACAAATTCTTAATAATTATAGGATTTGCAAATTCTGTGGGAAATTTTAATTTTATATAGAGTCAATACGGATTATGTGGAAATCTTAGGTGTTGGGGGAAGATTTCTATGGATTTTAGGTATGTATAAAAGTAATGAAGAATCCTACAACATCAATGAAATAATAGATTCCTTTAAAATCCACAAACTTTTAAATACCATAGGAATTTTATGGAAAATTTTAAATCCTAATTGAATACCTACAGATTTATATGGACTTTTAAAAATCTATGTTCAATACCCATAAACGTTTAAAGTCCAAAAAATTCCTATAAACTCTTAATTGAATACACCCCCTTAAGTCTAAAACAATCCATGGATACAAATTTAACATACCACGACATACAATATACATCTTTTCCAAAAACATCATAATAACTCCTCCAACAATCATCTCACATGAATTAGTCTTCTTCACACCAACAGTGATAGAAATATGGGCGATCGAGATCGAGGAGAAACTTCAACTACTTTTTCTTGATCGTTCAAGTTGGATCAAACTATAGAGCATGGGCGGCGGAAGCATAAAAATGGATGCGGAAGCGTTTGGTCGATCCGATCTAGTTAAACTGAATCATCCACGAAATGGAGTAGATAGAGTTAATCCTTCGAAAAGGATTCTCGAGTATGAAGGTTTGGATCAAAGACTAGATCCAAGATAGAACTTTAAGAAGATTGAAGAAGAAGTGATGCCTAAACCAAGTAAAAGGATTTTCCTTCTCAAGACCTGGATTCAACTTAGATATATTTTACAATGAGCCAAGCATCCCCTTATATAGTGGATGGAGTCCATACAAAGAGTGTGAACATAAATGATAGAAATTAAAGCCCGAATTAAAGTTTCAAAAATGAAAAGCCTAAAATATGAAATGTCGGAATTTAAGTCACGGAATTAAATTCCGAATATAAAAAGTCAATTAATAAATAGCTGAAATGATACGCCCCCGGATGGGCTACCGGTTCCATTAGCGGCATGTCTCGTCTTTCCGACTCCATGGCATGAAGCTAGCTTATTTACAGACTATATTTTCATGTTTTTCTTTTTATGTAATAAAGGGATATTCCGTTTAAAAATATTCCCTTTTGATCTTATCCTTTTAGATTTTGATCTTATCCTTTTAGATTTTGATCTTATCCTTTTAGTTTTTTCCCTTTTGGGCTTTTGTTCATGTATTGTTGTTTGGCCCGTTGACCCATAGGTAGGCAAGACTCTCTATATAAGAGATATCTTGCCTCATTTATTTTCCATGTCTAACTAAGTATTGAGAAGGAAAACCCTCTTACTTAGTTTAAGCATCATATCTTCTTCCATCCTCTTAAAGTTCTATCTTCGATCTAGTCTTTGATCCAAGCCTTCATATCGAGGATCCTTTTGAAGGATCAACCAAACGCTTCCGCCACCCAAATTCTACATTTGATCCATCTCAAACGATCAAGAAGAAGTAGTTGAAGTTTCTCCTCGATCTAGATCGCCCGTTTTGCTATCACGAAATACTTAATAATTCTTCAAAATGACGTTGGGTCCTTCTAGCCAGAAACACGGATGACATCGCCATCCAGGGGTGTATCATTCTCCTCTTCTTAAATGTGAAACGTCCCCGTTTCACCGTAAGAAAAAAAGGAGTAACTTTGTGAACGAGACCCTTGAAAATTAACACCGAATGCACATTGTCGGGTGGCTTGGACTTGTAGTCTTTCAAAAGGATGGTGGAGCAGCCAAGCTTGTCGAACATATAGGACAAACTCCATATCGGGAGGCTCGAACTTGTAGTTCGACGTGGTGGTGACGTTGTGGGATTTGTCTCTTATGACGTTGTGAGATTTGTCTCTTATGTCGTAAATGGTGACAAAATTTGTTATCAACCTTAGTAGTATCATATGGACTGTCATTAAATGTATTGCCACCGATGATATTGCCACCAACTATGTTGTCAATAACTACATTGTCATCTAGAGTACTGTCATCGACCGTATTGCCACCAATTGAGTTGTCATCAAATGTACTGTTATTAACAAATTTTATCACCAACTACATATGCTCAATTGTATTATCGTCAATTTTAATATCGTCAATGATATCATCACTAACTACGTTGTCATCAACAAACTATCGTCAATCCACTATCATTATTTATGTTATCACTAACCCACAATTATCAATTTTCATGTCACCAACAATATCTATATATATTACTAAAACAGCACCCATTTTGTCCACATGTCAACCTCTAAGGTTGTCCACGTCAGCAATTTTTCAATTTATTTACAGATTTGCCACAATGTATTTACAGATTTGCCATTAACTATTTTATAAGAATGTTTTTTATTAGAATTTGTAAACAGTCATCAGGCCACGTCAATTTTGTTAAAATAAAAAAAATTTAAAAAAATTTAAATCTACTTATCTACCCATCAAAATTATCAAACTGATCTATTATAATTCGATTTTGTTGAGAAAATTTCACGCAAATCTTCTAACAAGATTTGAGACATTTTTTAAATTTAAAAAATAAATTAAAATTTAAAGCAAAAGTGATAATATATTGAGATATAAATATAATACTCGAACAATAATCTTTGTAATAGATTTTTAATTATTTTTTTTATTTATTAAAAAATATAATTAATCCTCACATGTTAGTCATATTAGTTAATAAAAAATAATTGTTGTATAGATTAATATCAAATAAATGATGCATGTAAGTGAAAATATAATATTTTTTATTTAAGCAAATCCGCACAAGGTGCGGGTTCTAAACTAGTTGTCATCTATTGTATTGTCACCAACTACACCATCATCAATTGCACTATCAACAACTACAATGTCATTAGTTGTATTGTCAACAACTATGATGTCACCAATTGTATTGACATCAGATTTATTGATCTTTCCGTCGTATACAGATATAAATATCCAAGTATTATTTTTTTTAGAAAATCTTAAATTCCCTTAGCAAAAAAAATCTTGAGAAAATTTTGCATGTAGGCAGTTGATTAATCAATGTAAAAACAATAGTCAAGTGTGTATCTATGAAGATAAACTAGGTCTCTTCATATTTTATAAAAAAGATATATTTAAATAAAAATAGAGATTATGAAAATTAGAAGATGTTTCTCTTTCCTATAAATATAAATTAGAATTACACAATGTTCATACACAATTTCAATTACATTGATTAAACAAAACCTTGTGTTAATGACAGACTTGTGTAACCAAACGGTTTCATGCGGTTCCGAGTGGTTTCTTCCAATCGAGAAGCATGCGGATTTTTGGCGAGACGACCGACTACCAAAAACCCTAATTGGGCGATTGAGATGATTTTATAGGGGTTACCAAAACTTTTTTTTAACCGGTTTCCTTATTTTTAGAAAAAAAAACAAAAACAAAATATAGATGATTCGTCGTCTTTTTCAATTCAGACGCTTTGAAGGTATTTTTCAAGTCACAATTTTATTGCTTCGTCGTATTTTTTTTCACGTAAACTCACACCATCAAATAAGCACAAGTTCGTATATTGAATATTGATATGTTTTTTGAAATTTTACATGTTTCATAGTATTATTCATGTTCCATGTAATAATCTTCGTCGTATTGTTTTTAAAATTTTTGATCAGATTTCTATCGGGCTAAACACCATCTCATAAGCAACATAATGTTTTAAAATTTTTTGCTTAGATTTGTATATTATGAAATGCCGAATTTTTCAAAATTTTGAACAAATTTCGATCACCTAAACATCATATAATAATCACCAAACAATTTTTAATTTTTTAATGAAATTCGTTTTTCTTTCAAATATCTATATTTTATTTTTGTTTTTATAAAACCTAATTTTTCTTTTTTATTATTCACAAAAATTTCATTAGCAATAATTTAAAAGATTTGTAAATCTTTTTTTTTTTTCCATAAAAGAGATATGTGTTATCTTTTATTTTTTTCCAACAATTTTTTTTTTCAACAAAATTTTGATTAGACATGATATTTAAAAAATAACGATTTTATAAAATATCTATATTTTATTTATGTTTTTTTTCCTACAAATATTTTCGGAAGTCCACGCACGACGGATCCGGAACCCGTGGCCGTCAAGGTTACGGGTTCCGGATCCATGAACAAGTGGGCACCGGCGCCCAATTATTTTATTTATTTTTTTTTGAAGAAAAATAAAATGCCAAATTGAAAAATAAATATTTATACAGTAAAAAATAATATTTCCTTCAAGGGCTTCAAAAAAGGAAAAGAAAATTTGGGCACTGGTGCCCAGATTTAAAAAAAAAATTAGGCGTCGGCGCCATCTGCCTCAGCTTATCACGGATTCGGGTTCTGTAACGGCCACAATTACGGGTTCCGGATCCGTGAACAATTTCTCGCGTAAACGTGAACGTTACGGAACCCGGATCCGTTGTGCGTTTATGAATTTTTTCGCCGTGTCCGTAATACCCCTCAATATTGTTCACAATGTCAAAAGATCTAATGGTAAGTTTTTGTAAGTTAAAAAAATTAGATTCTATTTTTTTTATACAAATTTTTTGTTAGTGATAAAGTAAAAAAATATTTTATTTTATTTTTTTGTCATAAATATATCATTAGTTCCCACATAGACAAGTTGATGACCTTTTATTTAAAAATATTAAAATATAAATATGTCCGCACAAGATACGGTATATGAAATTATCTATAACAAAAAGGATAGCTAGTCTAGTATGTTGATGACTTGATGAATTTACTCTCATTGTCAACCGATTTTTGTATGAAACCATATGTATTGGACTCGGACCCAACGTACATATACGCTCAACATGCGATGTACACATATCATATCTGACCCGTTGAAATCTCACATGATATCACAATAGTTATGACATGGTATCACAACAATTCCAATTTGATATTGAAATGTTCCCATATCGATAATGAAAAAAAAACAAGTGTTCACATATCTATAATAGAAAACCGGTCTACTGTTTTTTTTTATATTTATAATTTACTTATTCTATCCATTAAGTCTAGTGTTGGATATTTTAGAATGATAATTTTTAAAAATATATAATATAAGTAATGATTTTATAATATGTTGATTCTATTGCTGCCGAAATGTAACATTAGAACCGAACATAAAATTATAATTTTTCAAAAAAGCCTATTTACCAAAATTGCCCTTAATTTTTTCCAATTCCATATGAACCATTAGAACCGAACAGAAAATGATCGGTTTGGTCCGGTTCCTATGCTTATCCTTTAAATATTTGGAACCGAACCGTTTATTTTATAGTTTGGTCCGGTCCTATAGCGTAGAATCGTTTTAACATTAAAAAGTAAAAAAATATATAAAAAAAAGTAAAAAGATAGAAAGAGAGTAGTGTAAAATAAAATCTAGGGCAAATTTCTGAAATTCGTTTTGTCTTCCGTCTTCCCTAAGCTTTTCTTCGGTAGCAAACTAGCAATTCGGCCGGCGACGCAGCTCGTACTTCTTCTTCTCTCTACTTTCTAGTTCGGACTTTGTCTTCTTCGGTGGTGCCTGCCTTCGGACTTCTTTGGTTCTTCTCAGAGCGCAAACTTGGACTTCTTCCTCGTAGTCACAACCCGCAAACGGCAAACCCGGTATGTGTCGCAACTCAGACTATTCTTCAATAACTTGCCAGAAATCTTCGGTGGTGCCTACCGTGCCTGCCATAAATCTTCGGACAGTTTTACTGTGAATATTGATAACGGAATACTGAATGTGAATATTGATTACTGAATACTGAATGTGCAATGTTCTGTTGCAATCAGACTTCTTCTTCAATTGGGTTTATTCATGACTAGATTTCACTTTTCAGTCCAGAGTTTTTTTTTTATAAATTTTTTATTATTAACGGCCTTACTATAATGTGCATTGTTCTGTTCTTCCCACTTTTTACTTCTTCTTCCCAGTTTCTAAATCTTCGGACTAGATTTCACTTTGTAATTCTTACCCTGCTTACGACTCTAATATTTATCTTTCTGCTAGGATTATTTTCATCACCAACAAATCAGCCATTGTTTCGAGTTCGAAATAAGTGCATTGCCAGTCTTTGAACTTGCATCATGCCGAAGCGTTTCGGGAAAGCCAGGGGAGGTAGTTCGTTGATAAAGAAATTTAAAATTAAATTGTGTGATTGTAATTTGAATATATAATTTTGGTGTGGATAGTGACGCGGAATTTTCTTTTCAGGTTTGAAGAGATTCAAGCCGATGGCGAAATACAATAATGACAAGAAACTTGCGAATGATAATAACAAGGAAGATACAATTGGTCGGGGTCAGTACGACGATTCTACAGGTTGGTGAATTTGGCTATTTTGAAAATTTAAGCCCAGGTTATTCGGGATAGTATAAATCGTATTGTGTTTAGCTTCAAGATTGAAGCTTTGTTTAGATTTAGCTAAAACTATTTTGAATCTGTTCCTTTGCTTTTTTATTGGCCCATGAATTGATGTATAATGAACTTGTCCCTAGAGATTTGTAGAGTTCAATTTGTGTAACCCATGATTTTGATTAAATTGTTTATTTTTTCCGGACTGTAACAGTCCCTAACTGATTCATACTCTATTGTATTCTATCGTTGACAGATGAAGATATCAATGATCAGGAACCTAATACAAGTTCCAATGAAGATGAAGATATGGAAGAGGAACTGGTTCATAAAGATCCATCTATATATGGTAAATTATTAGAAAAGCTGGAACATAGCCATAAGGAGACATATAAGAGAAGGTAAACCCCGTGACGTTTTCATTATACAATGAACTAGAGATTAGTTGATAGTAACATCTAGAGACAACGAATTCCTGCTTTCGTTTTATCTATTATGTCTGACATGCTACTACACTTGAAAAATCTGAAAGCCCACACACGCTTCAAAAATCTGTTTATCCAACATGGAATCTACTGTTTGATATTTGAGCTGAAAGCCTTCCCATCTGAAGAACTCTATGTTGATATGATATTGCAATTTATCACTTTTTTGATATCTTAGTATTTCTTCTTCTTTTACAGAAAATTAGAAGCGAGAAAGTCACAGAACACTGAAGAAGATAGCAGCAGTTATAAGCAAGAGGCTTTCCATCTATTAAATAAACGTGATACTTTGGACGGTAATCTTACTGAATTTCCTACTTTATCTGGTCAATTGATCCAATTTCATGTGATGGATACATGGTGAGTATTGATGTTCAGATGTTTAGGCATTGCTTAATATTTGACGAGAATGATCCATCTTGGGAGTGTGAAAGTGTAAAGAGAAAGGAATACCCTTCACCAATAAAACATATCTGTACTTTTCTGTAATTTATATGGGTTTAAGCTAGCTAGAGACAGGTCTTTAAGAATCAGTTTAAGCTAGCAAGAGACAGTTCCTTGCATATACTACCATCTTAATCATTTTTAATATTCTTCCCTTTGTGATAATTTATAAACATTTATGCCTGGGTTCTTAATTTACCTTAGTTATAATCCTTTATCCTTTGAAGTGTAAAGTCATTCACTAGCAAGCTTCTTTATCCCCATTCTCTGCCTTTTATTTAATTCTAAAGATGTTCTAAAAATGTTCATAGGGTTATCGTATACAAGTATCCCGGAAATTTATAAAAAATGTTGTTTTTTTGTTGTATATTTGTGCATTTTCTTTGACGACTTTGTTATCTTTAAAATACTTGCTTTTGTCTTTTGCTTCTCCAAATATACAACTTGAAAGCTTTTTATAAAGCTGTTTATCTTTGTTTAGGCATCATTGGTAAATCTGGCAGAAGTAATCCACTGCAGACAGAAGATTCAGAAAATGAAGACAAGGATGAGACTTTTCAAGCATCTCTTAGTGATGAAGGTGATGAGTCTGATTCAGCCTCAGACGATGCAGATAAGGGCTATTCCACTGTTGGCACAACAGAAGCCAGCAGGTTATTCTCTGACTTAATACGACCCTCAGTTGTTCTTCTTAATCAATATGGAGTAATATATGATATAACATTGATGCTTTAAGTCTTTCCTTTGTGTCTCCTGATGTTGGTAGTCTTGTACCTCTATTTTTGTTAATTCTGTTGTATATTTAAGTACCTGACATTTCATTATAATTTTCCGTTGTTAATTTATACAATGTGTCTTTTGTTGCTGTTTTGCATGCAGTCCCTTTACACTTCACGTGTCTCGCGTTTTATCTGAAGAAGAAATTGAGAATTTATCCAGAACTAAATGGAGATATCAGTGGGAAGTCCCTGCCTTTGACTCCTCGAGTTGCAAGTGGAAGGGCACAGGAGATTGCATTGTTAAGGTATTGTGCTTACAAATTGTATCCTTGGTTTGATTTTTGGGAATGTTTAATGATACTGTTATGCATCAGCAAGTGCTGCTTCTGATTTTCTTTGTTTCATTAATTAAAGCAAATCCTTTGTATGAAATCAAATTTTCTTTCTGTTGTTTATTCTCCCTCAAATTCTTTTGAGCCCTGTTGGTTTTCTCTGCTTTTATATCAATAATTATTAGCCTTGTTGCACATTTCTTGATTTAAATGAACATTTTGAGGACATCAACAAGAAAAACACAAAGTCTCAATTCTGGATTCTCAATGTATCACTTCTCACTTCACCAAGGGCTTTATGAAAAACCATGCATTGGAAATAAATGTTGCTTTAAGGTTTCTGTACTGATTTTTACTTTGAGAAAATAAATGACGTTGCTTTTACATGCTGTGTTGTTGATGTACATACACTTTTTGGGTTAGCATTTTGATTCATTACAAAAAGGTTCTTGTTTATGGCACACTACCTAATTGAAGTTTCTTTTAAAAATTATGGCATCTCACCCTTCTGTGTGGGTCTTTTGGTTAAAATTGTGTTTTTTTGTGCTACTCTTTGTCATCTGGTACCTGTTTGAACTTTCCTTTTGAAATATCTGACTATGATCTTCAGGATCTCGAGCCTGCTATGAGTTATGGTCTCAAACAGAAAATTTACAAGCATTGGTTGGGTGTTTACAAGGAATCAGGTGGCAACGATTTCCATTCTTCTAAACAGAGAAAGTTCTTCTCCCTTTGTAAGTACACAAATATGACATGGTCCATTTCTAGCATATATGTTAACAACACATGTACACATCAATGCTAATTTTACTTAATAAAACAAAGTAGAAGGCAAGTCGTTCTCATAAAAAACTTAACTAGAAACATCGACATAATTTACATCCCATCCATGGTGGCTAGTTAAAATCAACACACTTACTTTATTAATTTACTAGATGAAACTTTGTTATTCAAAGATCCTCAAGTATCTTTTTTACTAAATGCACCATAAAGTAGCTGTAAGGCCAGAGAACATCAACACATTTTTATATTGTCAAAGATCCTTGGGATTCTTTACTTATATATTCAAACACCTTCTCAAATCCCTCTCAAAGCTGTTGCTTTTTCAGGAGATTCTCTTGAACACAGTAAGGCAATTCCATATCATGCTTTACTTAGCTGTTTGATATTGATCCTTAACCTCTTTTGTCAAATGTTTCTATGCATCACTTAAGTAAATAAATGTTCTCATTGTAGGCAATAGCTATAGAGACATACTGCACCATAACAAGAAAGCCTTTTATCTCAAAGGTTTACAGGAGGACTCAAACATCATGGATGCCTATTTGATGCATTCAGTGAGTACTTTCTGATCATTTTGAGGCAGAAGCAATAAAGTGTTATCACATGTATGCTTGAGTTTATGTCCTCACATATTTCACCCTTCTGCAGCTTAACCATGTTTTCAAATCTCGAGATATTGTTATGAAGAATGAGAGAAGACTGGCCAAAAATCAAGAAACGGGAAAAGATGATGTCCTAACTAACAGTATTTATCTTGATCGTGGATATTGTCGTCCAAAGGTACTCTATAAATTCTTCTTCACACATCCTTGTCTTTGGAGTTAATTTTGATGCCCAAACGAACATCTTGCATTTAATCCGAACCAAGTACTGGCCCATAAGCAACGCCTTTCATCTGATGTATTGGCTTTATATTCTGTAGAAGGGGGTTACTTACATCTTCTTATCTTCCAGGTTTTGATTCTGCTTCCATTGGCAAGCATTGCCTACCGGGTTGTTAAGAGGCTTATACAGTTGACTCCTTCAGGGAACAAGGTAATACTTCCAGATAACTTCTTAATCTGATTATACTAGTGCAATTGACTTTGTAGGTCCCTTATTTGTAAATTTGTATATTATAATTATGTTTTGAAAGGAATGGGAATTCTTTCAGATAGCTTCTTAAATATTAATCCAATAATACTAGTGCAATTAGTTCCTGGTCCCTTATTTGTAGTTTTGTATATTATACCTAAGTTTTAAAATGAGCATATTTAGTAGTTAAATAATTGTCTTTAGTTTATACTTTTGATGAACTGAAAGTTATAGAGCGTTTGCAATCAGCTTGCAGTGAAAGGCCACTCCTCTTCCAATGCAACTGATCATGTTGACACGGTTACAGTCTTACAGAAGTACTGAGTCTCTTGATTCTCTTCCAATGCTCTAGTATGATGGGCTATATGGAAAATGCATTTTAGCTTACTACTTATTCAAAGTTGTGCATTTTTTGTAGTCATACCCAAGTTAAGATGTTGGGACAGTGTGTTGGATGCAACTGGGTTGGGAGCGCCAATGCAGCCAGCAGCAGCACCAGTAGCAATTTTAGGGAACTGATTGCCTAGAGTTTTCTGTTTTTTGTTAGTAAACGGAGGTGTCTTGGTACTCGATAATAATAGAAAGGAGTTATTTTTTCCCAATAAAATTAACTATTTTGTTCCTGTACATTTCGTAACATCCCACCTTTCAACGGGTCAGAGATGTAGGTTCAAGTCAAGTTTAAGCAGACTTGTAGTTTCTCGAGAGAGAGTGAAAATTTAGAAGTTGAAAAACCATTATTTACCTTTTACTTAATAGAAACCAAACTAGTAGGTATCTTGCGAAAATTATGTTTCAAGCCGAGTCATGCTTGATGAGGAACACGTGTTTGTATTTGCCTGGTTGGCCTCATTGACCTTCTACAGTTCACCAAATTAAACACATTTCTTTTGTTTTCTGCTCATTTATGCAAAATCAGTTCAGAAGAAAAGTGATCCTAACAACTATACTTTATCTTTTATGTTATTATCAGGTTAATGTGCAGCATATGGATCGTTTCACTAAAGAATTTGGAGTTATAAAAGACGAGGATGATGTGCCATTGAAAAATGGAGCTGAATCTGAGAACGTGAAATTGGAGAAGTCTTCAAAACCATCAGATTTTGAAGCTCTATTTGGTGCTAACAACAACGATCACTTCATGATGGGAATAAAGTTCACTAGGTACATGGGATGTTTCTTTTTTGATGGAATTATTTATGCTGGCTCTTTCATGATTTGAGATAGGTTGAGGAATGGACAATGGTTCTATATCTTTATTTTCAAATGCAAAAGTAGTGCTTTTGATAAGATTGCAAAGAGGAGGAATCTGTATTTTAGATACCATTATTAAGTAAAATTTTAATTAGTACAACAGCTTGAGCTTTGTTGTTTGCTTGTGAAAGATATGGTCTTGCTGACAGATTTATTAGTATTACAAAATGTAGTTTAGATTTCTTTGAGAACAATTTTATTACTTGAAGGACTTAAATGCTTCAACTCCTTCAAGGGTTCAATTGCATCAAAAGTCCGCCCTTGACATTTTTTGTTTCTAGAATATTATTTTTGTTAGGATTATCGGGGTTCCCTTTGGGCAATAGTTAACGCAATTTAATCCCGTATAATAATTTTCTATTATATTGGAAAATCTGTTGGTAATTAATTATTTGCATAAAGTCATCACCAAAGGGGTAATATTGAAAGTTGAATGTTTTTGGCTGATGTTAAACATCACTGTTATTCTTCTAGTTATTTTGGACGCTTTGGTTGATCCTATATGTTAAACAGTACATGCTTTTGGCTTGTTTTCTACTATTTATGATGTATTATTGGTCATTTTTCTGATAAGAAACTTGGAAAATGGTATTTCCCCCCCCCCCCCCCCCCAATCTCCTTAATCTCATATCTTGAGCAACTTTTTCCCCCCTTTTCAGGGCGAGCATACAGTTATATGGTGATTTTTATACTTCAGACATGATTGTCGCTTCCCCTCTTGGTTTGATAACTGTAAGTATTATGGCATTTTGCGGTTTCAATTACAGTTTCTCTTTGTAGAAATTTATTCTGGTGAACTTATTAATGTTTATGGTTAGTCAAAGCTTTTCTCATCCTCTTATTCACTATGATTTATATTAGTTCATTATCGTTTATTGAACATGCATACATTATAGTGTTAATTGTTGAAGCTGACATGGAAAACATGGACAGATAGATTAGTCCTCAACAAGTTGTTGTATGTACATTGTATTACCTATCCAACGACGAAAAGTATAATCTGCTTTTGTTCCACATAGGAAAGGAGATTAGTCTTTCGTGGAAACACAGTTGGGCATGAACTATATCATTTAAGTGTTTATGAGATACTGAACAGTCTAATAAGAATGTTTATTGCGTCCTAACAATGAGTATTTGGCTGGCCTCAGAAAATTGGTGAAGCTGAGGCGGATAAGGAGAAAGACCTCGATTATCTTTCTTCAATAGAGGTGAATTCTATTAATGATTTTTTCTGTTCTTCCTGCACTCTTAAAGGTAACGAGTGACTTATTTGATAATCTATTTCTTGAGCAGATCTTGGTTATAGATCATGCAGATGTGATTACAATGCAGGTGAGAATAATCACCAAGTTTTGTATCTTCCATATATGAGATATAAGCTTCACATTCTGTCTGAATTCTGGATTTAATAAAATGATATTGAAATCAAACTGTTGGTTTTTTAAACCAAGTGGAGCACCAATATAAACCTTTCTCTTGCTTTTGTTTGCAATATATATATGCAGAATTGGTCACATGTAACTACCGTTGCTCAACATTTGAACCAGTCACCTTCCAAGCAACATGGAGCTGATATTATGCGTGTTAGACCATGGTATGTTATTCGCTGTTTCCTCGATCGTTATCCAAAGGCATTTGAGATATTCACTGCATACTCTGATAATTTTAGTATTTTACTATATTTACTCTTCATTATGGTCAGGTACCTTGATGGCCATGCGCGGTTTTACCGTCAATCAATAATTCTAAGTTCTTACTTAACTCCAGGTTTTTGCTTTCCCATGCATTCCTCTGTGAATCATCTATGCCTGGCCATGGGCGGTTTTGAAATTTCGACATGGAAGTAAATAATCTGTAACTTCCTTTGATTGCTTGTGCAGAAATTAATGCTTTGTTCAATCAGCAATGTATCAACTATGAAGGGAAGGTATAATATCTTCTGCTCTCCTAGAAAAATATAGAATGTGGATGTCTCTAGAAGATCATGCTCGCACACCATTTTACCTTAAATTACCCAGCTAGAGATTCTAAGGACCAAGATATGAATTTCTTTCCTACTAAAAGTGTGACATGAATAAAAAATTCCAAGGTTTCTGTCAAATGTCAATCGACTGAGCCTTCTTTAGACCATCTATTCAATAGAGCAGATGAAGTGTTCCACAGTTGACTTCTTCCACATGCAACTTTAGCATAGTTAATCACCTACACACAAAAAAAATGATGTATAACTGAAGTAGAAACCTATTATTATTATCAGCTACAAACTTCTAGAAGCTTCCTTTTTTAAAAATAATTTTTGTATAGTAATATGGACTACATTGGGAAGAATTTGCCTTCATTCAAGGAGCTATCATTTTTATTTATCAAACATCACGAACATTTACTTGGGAACAATCTATAGCAAACTTTCAGGAATAAATGTCAGAACTGCCATCTAGAAGTGCATTCTTCCCTTTATTCCCTTAGACAAACTATAATCTTGGTTTCAAGTTTGATTTCACATCTTAACCTCTTTTACTAGTGCCAAAGTAGAGCGCCAAGTATGTAAGGGGGAAATTTTCAAGCTGGGAATGAGCTACAATGTTTAACGTAGATGGTTTAATTTTAATAGGCGTAGAGGAGCATTAGTTTTGAAGCAAAGAAGAATGATTCGATTAGACTGGGCTTTTTAATACACACTAAGTACTACCAATTTTTGTCCCACATGATTAGCTGACATTCTCTATTGGTCTTGGTGCAGTTGAAGTTGTCATCTGAATATAAAGGCGTTCTTCCGAAAGTACTACTTCAAGTGCGGCAGGTATGTGTCCTCTTTCCATGTTGGAAATTGACTACATGCCATACGTTGCATTCTATTTATAGTTCTTAAAGAACAAAAATTTCTTGACAAATTGAAAGGATGAAGAGTATTCTAAAGAAAGGGGATTAAGGAAATGCTGATAAGCCTTCCAATTTTTTGTCATTCATGTAGATAGCCTTAGCAGTTGGACGGTTTCCTTCCTAAATGATAGCTTTCAGAAACTGAAAGCAAAAAAAGTTATTGCATATTTTCATATTGTGCCTGTCCAAGATAGCTTTCTTTTCACCCATTATCCCGATAAATATCTCGTCGAGCTTTGCATAAATAAGACGCATCTTCTTACGTTCATGTAATTTCTGCGGTCAATGTATTCTTGTTTTCAGAAATAGGATTCATGTACTGAACTTTGATAGAAAAATTCACGCGGTTTTCATTCACCATGTTCTGTCTCCTCTTCATAAATGTTGTTTATTTGTAGTAAATCTTCAGATCTTCTTCACTTAATATGAAGTTGCATTATAACACTAGCACCTATTTTAAATTACACTAGATGATTGCATTATAACTTCATATGCTTATTCTCAATTTTAATCTGGTTATGCAGATTTACGAGCGCTTCCCTGTAGATTCTTTAGTTGATGCTGATGATGCTCGTTTTCAGTACTTCATCAAGAAGGTACGTAAAAGAAGAATTGCTTGTGCATTTGATTGTACGCGATCATGATTAATTAGAAAGCTTTTAAACGTCAGGTTACTGTCTAGTTTCAGTTCTACACATTTCCAAAGAATGTGCATTTGATAATTCTTGAAATTTTTATGTTTTTCTTTCATATTCTTGTATTACACTTCACTAGTTAAATTGTTTCGATTTGGTAAATGAAATTTTATGGTACATGCTTTAAGATTTGCTCTTCTCTAATATATTGTTGTATGACTTTGTAGGTCTTCCCAAAAATTAAGGACTCCATCCAGGTATGTGCGTTCTTCTGTGCAGTAACATTTTGCTTTCGATTGATTCTCAAAAGTGTTTCAAGAGATTTGAATGGTTGAAAGTTCAGTGATACTTTTTTGGCTTTTCCTGGTACTATAGTGTGTGACTTAACTTCCATTTTTCAGGGCGGTGTTATGATATTCATCAGTTCCTACTTTGAGTTTGTTCGAGTACGGAATTTCTTGAAGTCGAAGGACAGTAGCTTTTGTCTTCTTGGAGAGTAAGGATTGATCATGTTTTTTACTTGTTCATGCTCACTGCTTTAAAAATCACATCCTATATAAGTATTCTTTTTTTGAATTTCATCTCATTATTATTGTAATATTTGTATACATACGTTTCTGACAATTTTGTTGCACTTTACATAATCAGATATACAAAGCAAAGTGATATTTCTCGTGCACGAAATTGGTTCTACGACGGTACCCGGAAAATTATGCTTTACACCGAACGAGCTCATTTTTACCACAGATATAAGGTAGCTTTTTCAATATCATATAATCCTAAAATTTGTGTTGACGTAATTCAGCTGAATTCATCACAATTTGATCCTGCATTCTTACAGCTCTCATATAATTGTTTCTTTTATCTCATTTGTTTCAGATACGAGGCATCAAGAACTTGATTATATACTCTCTTCCTGAGAGAAAGGAGTTTTACCCTGAAGTAAGTATCAGCTTGTTATCTTCCCCTCTCATGAGTGTAATTTGTTTGTAATAATCGCTGGGGTTTTGCAGATTGTTAATACGCTTCAAGAATCACACGACATGAGTT
Source organism: Fagopyrum homotropicum (assembly GCA_033239125.1). NCBI lineage: Eukaryota > Viridiplantae > Streptophyta > Magnoliopsida > Caryophyllales > Polygonaceae > Fagopyrum > Fagopyrum homotropicum. The sequence goes on from BSWB01000003.1 coordinate 5,232,665, forward strand.
GCACAGTCCTGTTCTCCCGCTTTGATCAGTTTCGGGTAATTTCTATCATCCCTTTCGTATATTTAGGTTGGATGAATGACAGTTGTGACATTTTCCATCCCAAGTATCCTTAACATAAACTTACTATGATGTTCCGTATGGATTAAGAGCACTATATCTCGTGCCTTAGAAATGATGGCAGTGTTTTTACTGACAAGTACTCTATATATGTTGACATGTACGTGCAAACCCAACAACCTCTTGAACCTATTTGAAAGTACCCAAAAACGGATAGATCATAACCGGAAAAATTACATCATTCACTTAGATTACTCAATTGAGTCGAAAAACATCCATAGATGTACCTTCTCTAAGCAACTAGAGCAAAGTGTGACTTGCTATTTGTAAACCATTTAGTTAATGTATTCATAATATTTGAGATAAAATGCTGATTAATCTTCTTTGTTGTAAGCTCGAGAGAATTGTTGGAAGTGCGGCTTCAAAGAGGTTGGTGACATCGGAGAAGGAGTTGTTTGTCTTTGCTTGAGCCGATAGCTTCCTATCGGAATTGTCCTGCTCTACATCAAATAGCTGGATTTTTGCAATTAACCTTCAATGAAGGATCTAACAGGAAAATTTTGTAGAATGAGGTGCTTCTTATGTTGTAACTGTTATTGACATTTCTCTGCCTGGCATGGCATAAATTTTGTCTCATGAGAAATGTTGTTTATAAATTGGAATCTTATTTGATTCGAGTTAATTGTTTATTTGAGCTGATTCATATGAAAGCCCTTGTCAGTCTGTTATGGACGAAGAAACACTGTTAAAATTTGTACAAGTTATATTGCAGCCATGCTCCAAAAAGTACGTTCAAAGATTGGATATCCGTTTTTAAGAAACCATTAATATAATTTAGGCTGTGTTTGTTGGGATAAAATACCAGTGTTTTCGTTATTACGATTACAATCAGGTGTAAAAACCCTCTCTCTGAAGAAGATGAGTGCGAACAGCAGGGCAGAGGAAGGTAGGGCTCGGAAGAGCGTTGCAAAGTCCGGTCGGAAGTATTGTGAGATGAGAAACAAGATAAGTACAGGCACGAAGTTGAAGGATCCAAATCGAAGGCGGCGAAGAAGAAGGAAGAAGGCGGAGGAGGAATAAAAGCAATTTCGCGTCTCCATGGGGCTCTCTTTCTTTAAATTCTTCCTCTCTTTGCAAATTTCGCGTCCGGCTCGATGATTCATCTTTTGTTCGAGTATAGAAGCAATTGACAGCCTCCGATAGGGTTTTTGATGTGTTCCCGTGGACCCATTTTCCCCCAAATTTGAAAATTAATTTTGCTCTTGAATTGGTAAAATTATGTTAGGTATCTTTTAATATTGATTATTTTTTATGTTTGCTGGTTTTAAGTAATTGACATCCTTCGATTGTGAAGAACATCACAATTGATCTTAATAGTTCTGTTTTTCATGTATAATTGTGCTGGGTTTTATGGTTTTTAAGTGCTAGCAAATTGCAGTTCATTTTTTTTATTCTTTGTACTTGTTCCAGTTGTAAACATGCTTTATGGATTTATTTGGTCTCATCCATGGAAGTCGTCAAGTTGTGTGGCCAAATCTTGTGTTTTTGGTCTCAAGGTCACAAATTTTTACTCCGGATTGATTTGCTTTCATCTTGTTTGTTGTTGTGGTTTGTAACACAAATTTACTTCACATTAATCCATATTGTCTTCTGTCTTTTTCGAGGCTTTGATGCCTGAGCTATATAACTTGCGATATGATATATGCTGAAACATTTGCCTACGCTGCATTGATAGAAAGCGGAGCCTGTAGCGCTCACAACTCATTGAGAAAAATGAATCCATCACGTGATATCCGATTTAGTATGACCATCAAACCCGGTCTAACAGTTTGATAACATTTATCCGAGTTCATTTTCCAACAAGTCTTCCAAGCTTCTTACAACATATAAATTAAGAATCACAACAATAAAGCTTGATTCCAGCATTTCAATTTAAAATCGCATGATCGAAAATCAATCAAAAATTGAAGTTTAAAATGGTTTTTGAATGAATCGCGTTGTACATGAATCAGAAACAGTCCATCTTGACGTCTGTCACATCAAGCTGTACGATCTCAGCCCCGCATCCAAGAATCGATCCGATACTGCCAACAAAGAAAACGAAAAAGAGATTAAGATTTCATGGCTTGTTTGAATGTCATGTTTTGTAACACAATTATGTAATGACTTCTAAGCTCTAACTGAACCATAACCAAGATTTGGGTTCCATGTAGCCAAGAGAGCATGCAAACTATCCAATTTTATTTGGTTCATTACAAGATTTTTTATTTAAAATGATTACAATGTAGACATACCTAGGATTAGTGCGGCCAAGATCCCCATGAACGAATTCTTTGATATATGTTCCAGCCTGCAACAAAGACATCCTATTGAAATTAAAAAAATACTACGGTGACAAGTACTCTGGTGATTGCACATGAACGTTGGGCGTGCGTTGCTACTCTCCACGGTGACAATCAATGTGGATGGTGGTTCATAATACCGAAAAGGTTAGGCAACCTTCATTTTATAGTGGATAAACATAATACCTCATTACCCGAGGAAAGAGTGAAGAAAGGAATTACCTGAGCACATAAATGCAAGAGAAAATATTGTGAGCTTCCTTCAATCCTCTCAATCTTCATCCTAGAAGGACAACAGTTTAGTTTTAGATTACAGGTAGCATCATACAAAAATATGTAGAATCCGGCACCCATTATGAATTTATGATTTACAATTTAGTTTTAGATGGAAGTTAGAATCACAATAGAACATGAAGAATCTCACAAAAATTATAGGTCATAGATATGTGAGACATGATAACACCAACTCACCAATGAATGATTTTTTCACGCTCTAATGGACTTCGACGGTGAAGAACTCTAACAGGTGTTCTCTGTATTAGTTTCTGTTTCATGAACATAAAACAAAGTGTGCTCAATCAGCAATTACTACTAATATAAAAGAGCTATTTTTTTACAACTCAGTGAGGATTTAAAACACAACAACCATATACAATACAACGGTAACTGAAACCACAACAACTTCAATCCATTGAACTAGACATCCAATTTATTACAAATTTACAAGTGATCTATCCAAAAGAAACTTCGACTCATTAGTGCAAAAGGCTTTTGCACTGGGATTTTATTCCCTTAACTAGATATACTGATTAATTATTGTGCATAGAATTAGTTTGGAGATATGCAAAAAACAAATTAAAAGTTCTTTTGCTAAATAACACACTAGCAGCGTGTATATGAGAAAATAGAGACTCGGATGCTATACACACTAGTTGGAAGGAGCAGTACATTAAGGTATAAGATAAAATAGGAATGAAGCTTTATAGAGGTTTGGCTTAATATGAGAAAACAGGGAAAACAAAAATCATACTTATGTCACTTTCTTTTCTTGTTTAACAGTTGGGAAGCAATAACACACCAAAATGGTAAACATAACTCAGAGAGTTCCTATTGTTACTTATCTTTCTTGTTTAACAGTTAGGAAGCGATAAATAGAGTCACGCCAGAACGGTACTTAGGAATGCATTTAGTTAAAAAAGAACTCACCAAATCTTGAAGTGAAGATATACTCTGCAAATCTTGATCCTCAAGCTGACGAGAAATCCAAACTAATGCAGCATACTGCTTCTGCAAGATAAAAAGATGCATAGCAGGATATGATTTTACCAATCAGTGCTCGAAGGAATGAATATTTCAAGAGAACAGGTAGGCTCAATGACATCAGGCAATAACAAAGCAAAGTTAACCTGTTTCTCTGCTTCGCCTTCACGCATCAGTGCCCAACCTTGATTGTCAACCACCTTCAGATTTTTCACCTTTACCTAAGGACAAAATAAATATTCAATGACATTAATCCAAAATCAATTAGAATTTAAGTACGGTTACAGGGAAGGAAGGGTACAATTTAGAGGAGAAAGATAGTAAACCATACCAAATTCTTATCTGAACTGTTTATTTTCATCTCCATCTCTTTTACAAGCTCTGCAGTTGGGATAACACGAGCATTTTGAATCTCTACTAGAAATGGTCTACCTGAACCTAGCATCCGGACCTGAAGAACAATATGGCCATTTTCAGTTTAAATCATATTTATCATAATGAAGATTAAACCTAAACTCACATGTCCAGTACATCTATATCTTCTCTACCAGCGGCGTGGAACTTGTAACTATCTCCTTGGCATGCGGGAAAAATGACGTTCCCAACGATTTCCTAAAATTTGAGAATTAAGTATGAGTTCTCACCATAATGCCACTTGAATGAAGTACACGATAAGATGATAACAGTATCAGACAAATTCATATAACATGAAAAACCTCCACAGATGCTTCTCCCATTCTTTCATCATCAATGATCCAACGTGTTTGGCTTACATTTCTTGAGAACTGCAACATTAGAACGAAGAGACTATAATCCCGAAATAATGAAATGGTTTATAGTGCAAGAGAACCATCTTGTTCTCAAGCAGGCATACTTGTATAAACATGCCTTGAAGGGAATAGTTTGCCCGAAACAGCAACAAATGTAAAACAAGAGGATGCTTTTAGAAACTCTGATACAAGTTTCTGTATGGTGATTGAATTTTTTATGAGAACCATCTGCCATCACCTAAGAAAAGAAAACTACATGACAGTAGTTTTGTTTAAGTTTCAGTATGCAGACCTAAGTGGGTTCTGGTTTGAATATCATGGGATATGAGAGTATTCTTTATTAATAAAAAAAGTTAGACTTACAGTCGAAACTACTGTCATGTAGTTTTTTTTATTAATAAGAGTATTCTTCAATAATAAAACAGTTAGACTTACAGTCGTCACATATATATATATACCAGTGCTTCTAAGTGCAGTCCTTCTATTGTTCTACCACATATTTTAGGAGTTATCAACACTTTGGTCATCATTTCCAGTGTGCTAGTGTGGATTCGGTTCATAAGCATTTCATTACACATCATTTGCAGATGAAAGTTCTTGCAGGGTGAGAAGCGTAAGAAATGAAGTGGCTGCTTTCTTCAAATCACGGGTTTTAAGTTTTGAAAATTAGCCTGTTTTGTTCATATAGTCAATAGATACATATTAACATGGAGCATTCAACGATGTTCTGTTGAATCATGATGCACCGATGGATGAGCTTCACATCAAACAAGAATATTCAGTAGAATAAAATCATCAATGATTGACAAGTTACATCATGGATTGATACCTTCATGTATCGGCCACCAATATAAACAGAAGTCCTGAAGCAAAGACATGCCAAGTGGCAGGCTGAGGCCTGGAGGGTCATAAAATTATAAATTTATCCATTAAGTATAGTTCCCTAACTTCGAATTGTATCTCCTATGAAACAAGAATTAAGAGTTACCTTGAGTTTGGAGTTGAGGTCCTGGGCAGTTCCAGAGCCACCCACCATGACTACGCCTACCTTACTGTCAGAAATATCTTCTCCTTGTCCTTTCCCATCACCCAATGATCCACAGATGGTTCCAGTGCTACCACTGAAGCCTATAATATCAAAATCTACTCTTCATGACACAGATATTAACAGGGAGCAGTGAAACATTTTGTGCAAATGGATAGTCAATTTTTCTAGGGTTATATAAGAAAAGGGAGGCACTAGATAATTATTAGCAGAAATGGAAGGACAAAAGCTTTTGGTTCCAAGTGCAGAAGAAACATTTTGTCTTGCTTCATTTTGAGTCTTTGGTTCCAACTTCCAAGTCACAACCTAACCATTTCCACAGGTATGCTAATTACTAGAGCCTGGAATCTTCACCATCTATATTCAGGAAATTGCATGCAACAAACCAGGTCAAAGAACTTTGGCATCAAAATAGTAATTAGCATACCTGTTTTCATCTTCTTTGCAGGTTTAGCTTCCAATTGGTTTTCTCCATCCACAGATTCCTCAAGAAATGAGTACGTCAGACGGACACGAAAAGAGCCTGAATTTGATTTAAGTACCTGAAAATATTCACAAAAGTCTCTAATTAGAAACTATCAAGCATATAAGAGACAAAATAATATATTAACAAGACTAATTGTCACAGCATGTTAGCAGAATCCAGTCAATGAAGAAAGGTGGAGGTAACGGAGATGTCAATACTAGACTTATGACGAAGAGACTTCAACACTGAACATAAATTTAGAAAATACCATATCTAAAGCCTCACTCACCAATAACTTCTCAAGAGGCTTTACTATCAATGACTTCAAGACATCCTTTACTGAGACTGCTTCAGTTTTGAGCTTCTCATTAAACCATTCTTCAGACCCATACTTCTTTTTCAGAGATAGCCTACATAGAATGGATAAATTCTCAGTAACAATTTATATTTTCTGATTAAAATAACAGTGTGGAAGCAATATGTAAAGATAAGAAATAAACATTTTCAAACCAACAACTTATTGAATCAAAGCAACTAGTTGTATCTGAACTAACCACACAACATTCTCATTCTCAAGGACAGTTGATGGTATAGATACTTCAAGAGAACTACTCTCAGCCTGATGCCCCTCGTTCTTTATCAGTTCACAAATCCCATCAGCAAAGCCACTGGCACAATCATGTTTAACAAGCTTTCCATCACCACCAACATAAATAAACTGCAAGATCCCACAACAAATACGACATATATCACCACCCCCGTCATTACTGTCCCCAATTTCATGTAAACTTGCACAATCAGGTCTGCAGTTGCCAAACATCCGAGAGATGCAGCGGATACACACCTACAGACATTTGAAAAAAATCAGAAACTTACAGAAGTATCCGATTAACTTGATACACAAGAAAAAAGTGATAAACTTGAAAATGACAGCAACCCTGCAATTGCTCCATAAGAAACTCCAAATAAGGCAACTAGAATGCACCAAATTTATATTAAAATTATGATTTATACGAGGATAAATTCACAATTCCTCCGCACAACACCCAATTAATTCCAAAATTCGAGTATCGGAGAGGACAATTGTTTGAACAACCAGGCAACTTAACGCACCAATGTCGGATCAAAATTTCGAACTAGATTACCATAAACCGAGGATTCCTCCTCAGAATGCCAAATTAGTTCCAGAAATTCAATTACCGGAGAGGAAAAGTGCTTGTAAAACACATCCAGGTATGAACAAGGTGGAAAAAGCAACCGAAAATTGGTTTCGCGTTAAAAATTGAGATATAGAGCATAGTGAAGGTAACAGAGAGCACGAGGACTACCCCGAATGACAGCAACTCTTTGAGTGCAGTGGAAGGTAACGGTGACGAAGCGTCTACGGCGAATGTGCCGGAGGAGACGGCGGCGGAGTTGTCGTCGACCGTCATAGCAGTTGCGGCGTCTGAGGAACCTCTACGGTGCCAAATACAAATCACCGTTTTAGAGGGTTTTACGAGAATTCTTTCCAAAAGGGTTTAATAAACACTGAAAATAATTTTATATTCTATACGAATTGATTCATAAAATTATTTTATATCTTATAATTTCTATTAATTAAATTACAATGTTAAAATATGGAGCGAAATATATAATATCATATACTAAATATGGATTAAGTTTTATATCACGTACTAAATATACTTCAATATTTTTTAAAATGATTTTACAGTAAATTTATTCAAATTTTTTTATATTAATTTTACTTTATTCATCAAACAAAATTATGTAAAATATTTTAGTAGTCATATTATGAAAATACTAATAATAATAGTAATAATTGGGATATAGTTTTGTAAAATATGGAGTAGCTTTTCATGGAGTAAATTTAGATTAAGTTTTACTCCATATTTTATATTTATAACAATTAGAAAGTATTTAATAATTCAAAAATAGATAACAAGAAAGAGATCACGAAAAAAAAAGGTATGAAGTATATTATTTAGTATAATAATAATAATATGGATAGTCTAAGGTAAAAAAAACTTTACTAAAAGTATGATTATATATATTACAAATAATATTTTGCTAAAAAGGAATATATCAAATTATGCTTAATAAAGTATTTAATTTGTTATAAAAATATTATGTAGTAAAGTTAAGAAATTTAATCATCAGAGTGTCAAGTATTACAAATATGTTTTTTTAGTACATAAGTATTTATTGATTGGTATTACTTTTAAAATTTCGGTTCATACATTATGATAACTTATTATAAATTATGTAAATCCAATTAAACAATATAGGGTCGAGCTAGGTGAGTGTTGTTCAGGTAAGACACATTATTCCGGTACGGGCGTGCGGCTGAACGTACAGTCGACATGTGTCCCAAAATTATTTTTTATTTTTTTCTAGAAACGAGTGTAAGTAATAGTTCAAAACTTATTAATGATAATTTATAAAAGGATAGTTCATGAATTATAATAGAATAGTTCATAGTGCAAAATTTATAAAGGAGTGAAAGTAATAGTTCAAAACTTATTATGGGATAGTTCATGAATTATAATAGAATACTTCATGAATTATAATTGAATAGTTCATGAATTATAACAGAATAGTTCAAAGTGTAAAATTTATAAAGGAGTGAAAATAATAGTTCAGAACTTATTATGGGATAATTCATGAATTATAATAGAATATTTCATGAATTATAATAGAATAGTTGAAAGTGCATAACTTATAAAATGATAGTTCATGAATTATAATTGAATAGTTCATAACATATAAACGATTAATTTATAAATAATTTGATATAATATATTAAAAAGTAATAGTTCATGAATTATATGGGAATAGTTCAAAATTTATAGGAGAATAGTGCATAAATTATACATGGTAGTTCGAACAAATTTTCATTCGTTTCTGAAAAAAAATTCGTTTCAGGAAAAAAAATCCGGGACACGTGTCGGCCGTACGTCCGTACCGTAAATTATCAGCCGTACCTGAACAGTATCCCGAGCTAGGTTTTGCATCTTTCAACACATACGCTAGACACAATCATAACATAAAAAAACGGCTAAAACTATAGGAAAATGATTTGACTATATATATTGTTAAATTTAGGATATATGTTTTGAATATAAATTAAAACCCTAATTCATTAATATACCTTCTTGTTACGAAAGTATTTCTATTTTTTTAAAGGTTTATATATTAGATGAAACGATATACCGGGAGGTCTAACTACCAAATCGAGATACATAAGGAAGAGAGTACTAGGATTCAAAAGATGAATGCCAAGGAGCTTAGCCTACATGAGCAAAGTAGGAGATCTATCCTTCCACCGATTTGAAGCGTAGTTCTTTGTAGCCCTAATCGCATTATGGGCACAAGTGGCATGATGAGTGAATCTTTGGTTGTAAATGAGATCATTTCTAGCTTTCCAAATGTAGTAGAGAAAAGTATAAGCAACAAATAAAACAAAATCACAGAAAAAAACTCTCTGTTCTCTCTCCTGGCCTCCCCGGTGTAACACGCCACCGCCACCCTAGCGCGGCCTCCAGGCTGCGCCCCACCCACTCCATAGCGGCCTCCCCATGGCTGGCTCTAGGAGGACCCGTCGCACGAACATCAAGTTATCGGATCTCCCCAGGCACCCCTCCACCCCTTACCCTAGCACTGCCAATCACACCCCTCCTCCCCACGAAAAAACCCCCGAACCCATCCCCGACGAGCTTATCCGATCGAACAATAACAGGCTCTACCCGAAGTCTCCTGAACCTCCAGTCATAACTTCTGAGCTGTTGTTCCCTCCGCTGAAACCATCGCCCATGGTCTCACCGGATCTTGATGAAGCCACTGGGGCTGTTACCCCTGATCATGTTACCACTACGTGTCTGGGCTCACCCACCACTGGTGTTCCCCCTGAGATACATGACCCTCCAAGTCCCCCACTGAACGGTGCCAAAACAGCCCTTTCGACTCCCGCCACTATCAATGGAACTGATTCCGAGGCAATTGTTTCCCATGCAAGGGATAATGCTCTCTCTCCCGACTCCTCGCTTCCCCCCACGCCCCCACTGCGCACGCGAGTGTTAATGAGCCTAGCCCCACAACAACCCCTTCAGCTACCTACAAAGACATTGCCTCAAGGAGCTTGGCCTGGAACCACGTTCCACTTTCCTTCATCCCTGGGTTTGATGATGGGGTCATTCCTTTCAACCACAAGGACATCGAAGGGACAATGCAGAAATGGAACATGTCCCTGATTGGATTCCCCCTCGGCTCCCCTATCTCTTACCAAAGAATGCACAAATTCATCTCCGAGGAATGGAACAACATCTCCATGCCGAAAATGATCCGAAACGAGACTGGTATCTTTGTGTTTCATTTCGCAAATGAAGATGACATGAACAAAATAATGTTGGGCAGCCCTTGGATTGCAAATGGCTCCACCACCATCCTGCTGAAAAAATGGACTGCTGACACTCCCTTGGACTACTCGAGCCTCAGCTCCGTGCCGACTTGGATCACCCTGCACAACCTAAACTTTCGATTCTGGTCCAAGACAATGCTCGCCAAGATTGGTTCGGCGCTGGGAACGCCTATTCTCACCGACGCTTGTTCGGTGAACCAGGACCGTCTGGGTTTCGCAAGGATCCTTGTGGATATCCACGCTTCCCGGCCCCTCCTCCGCGAGATCACCCTTCGTGGGCCTAAAGGTATCACCTTTGTGCAAAAAGTTACGTATGAATGGCTCCCTACTCGTTGCGACTCATGCTTAACCTTCGGACATTGCTGCAAGGCCCCAATCTCTAACCACACCACTGGCGCGCACCCTGCACATGTGGGCTCGAAGCCCTCCAGGAAAGCTCTACCAAAACCTAACCGTGACCTTACCCCCATTCTACCCACTCCTGACCCCTCTCAGAGAATCCCCACCTCTGAGAATCCCCCTCTGGGCCCACCACTGAATACCCCCCTCCCCCATATGAAAACCCTAATAATCACCCGTCCAAACCCCCACCTCAATGGCACCGCCCCCCCCCCCCCCCTCAACCTCAACGCCCACCCTTAAACCTAATACCTCCAAAGATCCGATCAAACCATCTGGAATTCTCTTGACTCACAATCCAAACCCCCCTTCTCTCCTCTATCCCAACCCGACTCCACCCCTCAATCAAGATCATCCCTCACAAATCCCCCCTACTCCCTCCCCCTCTTCTAACCAAAACCCCGCATTGATCGCAAGTGCTATCAATGACCCAAAAACAGTTGTTTAAATGATTGTACGAATGTGTGCATGGAACATCCGGGGCCTCAATATCAAACAAAAAGCAATCCAAACCCTTGCTAAGAAGAAATCCCTCGACCTTATTGTAATTCTTGAGACGAGACTACGTACGGACAATGAAAAAAGAATATCCACCTACCTATTCCCATCCTGGAATCAAATTTCAAACTCCTCCTGTGCACATAACTGCCGCATTTGGATTTGGTGGAATCCCGCCAAGTTAAACCTCTCAACTTCCTTGATCACCGATCAACTCATCCATTGCCACATCACAAGCCCTCTCCCCAATCCTACCCAGAACACCTTTGCAGATATCTCCTTCATCTACGCCCATAATGCACCGGAGGATAGAACGAGCCTCTGGAACTCTATCTGCACCTTGTCTCTCCTCAACCCCAACTGCCCTTGGGCTCTTTTGGGGGACTTCAATGTCACATTATCCCCAGACGAGAAGCTTTCAAATAATCATCACAATCTCTCACAACCGTCCAACGAAATCGAGGCTTGTTTTGAACAAAACGACCTCTAAGATCTTCCGTACTCTGGCTGCATATATACTTGGTGCAATAAGCAGATGGCTACTAGGATTTGGAGCAAACTCGATCGAATCATTTCCAACAATGCTTGGTCTACTGCCTTCCCTGGATCTGTGGCCCTCTTTGGCAATGCGGATATTTCTGATCACTCCCCTGCGCTTCTCTTCACTGATTGCGTGACGCCACGAAGAGCCTTTCCATTCAGGTTTAACAACCTTTGGGCTAAACATGAAGCTTTTGCTGAAACCGTCAAGCTCTCTTGGGACTCAGATATCCCTGGCAATCCAATGTCAGACTCACCAGGAAACTAAAGATCCTCAAACCTTTGCTCAAAAAGTTCCCTAGCGTTAGATTGGAGGAACTCCACGCCTGCATTGCTGAAAATCAAAATCTTCTTTATATTGCCCAGACTCGGATGCAGAATGAACCCCTTAATACCGATGTCCAGGAGACTGAGAAACGGCTTACAACTGCACAAAAAAACGGTCATGCTAGCCTTCATTCTGCCTTAGCCCAACTCTCCAAGGAAAAGTGGATCCGATTTGGTGATCAATGCTCATCTTACTTCTTCAAGAGTATAAAGACTCGTAGATGTGCAAACCTCATCAATTCCATTCAATCTACTAACGGGGTTATGCTCTACGATCTTGATGCTATCGGAACCACACTGGTTAACCATTTCAGCAAAGCATTAAATCACCAAAATCCAAGCCCTAACCGGCCCTTCCCCACTGTCAACCTCCCCACCCTTAACCTTGATGACATCGCAGCCCTTAATTCGCCTGTCCTACCTGATGAGATCAAGAAGGCATTATTCAGCATTGGGGACAACAAGGCCCCTGGGCCGGACGGATTCAGCTCATATTTCTTCAAGGAAGCTTGGAGTATCATTCATCATGATTTCACTGAGGCTATTCACGACTTCTTCATCAATAAAAGGATGCTCAAACAGGTGAATCATACCTCCATTACCCTTATTGCAAAGCATGACGGTCCCATCGCTCCATCGGATTACAAGCCAATTTCCTGCTGTAACACTGTGTACAAGACCATTTTCAAGATCCTTGCTAGACGGATCAATCGGGTCCTCCCTAGACTCATTAGTTTCAACCAAAGCGCCTTTGTATCCAAACGGTCCATCAAGCATAATGTTCTGCTATGCCAAGAGCTGCTCCAAAAATACTGCAGGAAACATATATCTCCTAGAGCTGCGATGAAGGTTGACATATCCAAAGCCTTCGATTCGGTGAGTCACAACTTCATTCTCCAATGCCTCCAATTAATGGGCTTTCCGATCCTATTCATTCAACTGATTAAAGAATGCATCACTACACCCTCCTACTCCGTCAACTTCAATGGAACCCTGAAAGGGCACTTCTCTGGTAGTCGCGGTCTGAGACAGGGATGCCCTCTCTCCCCTCCTCTCTTTGTGATCGCCATGGAATTCCTCTCCAGTATGATCTTAGCGAAGACCACCAACCCGGACTTCAACCACCACCCGAAATGTTCCCAGCCTATCATCACACACTTAGCTTTCGCTGATGACCTCCTTCTCCTATGCCGTGGTGCCATCTCGGGGCTTGTCATCAACCCTTCCAAATCACAAATCTTTACGGGAGGCATGAATACATATGAAACTGAGGAGGCGGTTCGTATCACCGGAATGAGTATTGGTACACTCCCTTTCCTTTACCTTGGTGTACCATTTGGAGGCCAACGTTTGAGGATACTCGATTACCTGCCTTTGTTCCACAAAATCACCCACCACATTCACTCCTGGAATGCAAAATCCCTCTCCTACGCCGGACGCGTCCAGCTCATTAAATCCATCCTCTTTGCGGCTAGTCATTATTGGAGCTCTATGTTCGTTCTCCCGGTAAATGTGACCAACTCCATTAACAGACTCATGCGCTCTTACTTCTGGTCCGGTATTGCATCTAGTAAGCGTGCATTGGTTGCCTGGGACTCAATTTGCACCCCTAAAATGAATGGTGGACTGGGCTTCCCCGACCTTGCTGCCAGGAACAAAGTTGCCCTTTCAAACCTCCTGTTCGGACTGGACCGGGACAGCCCTAACATTTGGGCGGAGTGGGTTAGCAACCATCTGTTTAGGCGTGGTGAGACTATTTGGAGCTGCACTTCTAGGAACTCTCATAGCTTCTTCTGGAAGTCCCTCCTCTCCCTCAGGGACGAGATCCCTCCCCCTTCCCTTGGTCGCTCGCGTGGGGATATGATCGCCAACGCTGATGGTTCTTTCTCAAGGAAAAAGGCCTACGACATCTTCAGGCCCTACCCCCCCTGTTACCTCCCCCTCCCCATTCAAAGCCATTTGGCTCACCTCCAATATCCCTAGAACCGCTTACATTGCTTGGCTCGTTGGACTTAACTGTCTCCCAACCCTCACAAAGATTCTAACCTGGAACATGACCAATGATGACACTTGCAAGCTTTGTAACAACGCTCTGGAGGATGGCGAGCACCTTTGGCACCACTGTAGTTACGGCTCCCTGGTGTTGGACATTGTCTCTCGCTGGACCATGGCCCCCTTCCCTGCGCCCTACTCCAATAACATCTGGAGTTGGCTTGCTAGCTGGTCAAGTCGGAAGCCTCGTCCGTTGGATTGTATTAGGATCACTACTATCACTGCCTTCCTCTATCACGTCTGGACAGTCAGGAACAAAATGCTTTACTGTCGCACCTACATCAACCCTATTGACTGTGCAGGAATGATCATCCGGAATGTGAAGCTGCATTTCAATCATAACTGGAAGGATAGAACGCCTCTCACTCTCGACATGGCCTTCAACCTGAACCTTAGTCTCTCTTGATCCCGCCCACTGTTACCATGGAATGCCCTAGACACCATGTTGCCCTATAATGTCTCCTCTTACTGATTATGTTCTTGATATCCTCCATGTTTGTAACCTGTACATTTCTTCTTAATACAATTAACATTTCAAAAAAAAAAAATGTAGTAGATATAGCTTGTGGTGGATGAGATACAAACATGAGTAATTAGGTCATGCTTGTGCGGCTTGAAGGAGCTTATCCAATACCAGATATCATTGCAATAGGGGTACAGAGCGGGCAGTATGAATCATCTAGAGATGAGGTCGAAAACGACAGTGGAGAAGCTGCAAAGATGAAGGAGATGATCCTCGTCTTCAGAATGCGAACTGCAAAGCTTGCAAGTGTCATCCTTAACAACGTTTCAAGAGAGAAGCTTGGTGAGAGTTGGAAGACGTTGATGACTAGCAACCCATGAGATGAAATTATACTTTGAAATGTTGATACCTTTTCAAATAATACCAAGACAAAAGTATTTCTAAAACACAACCAATTGTGCAATGGGAAGAAACTTTGTAAACTCTAAACGATAATTGAATTTTATTTAGCTTCATATTTGAGCATTTTTGTTTCAAATTATACATAACAAATACATATATCATTTTAAGTTGGATAGACAACCATACATATAATTTTACGATGTAAATACATATCTTTGTAGCACATAATGAGATCGATGGAACCAAATCACGATCGGGGTGTCAAAGGAAGAAACCCATGGCAAAGGGAAGCTTGCCATATTTTTCCGACGTCGAAAAGGGTATCACCACACTCGTGAACATTCCATCCTTCCATTGCATGGATTATCCCGGCTATGCGCCAAGCACTCATTGCCTTCCTCGGTAGCCAATTCTGTCATAACTCGTATAAAGAAAATATGTTAAACTCCAATGAACTGTAAATTTATATCAACAATCATAACTCTTTATAACAAACCACGTATGTTTGTCAGACACAATACACTTTATACTAAGCGTAGCAAGAAGTTGAAACGACATAACTTACCTCACAAGCATGCAAGTTTCCGAGAGAAGATGGAACAAGCATTGCTGGGGAATCGAAATAGAAGCAATCTTTGCGAGTTTTCTTCGGAGGAAACTGAGATATCGGAATGAATGTCGTTCCCTTGGATGCCCTCGATTGCTCGTTTTTGGTTACATCTTCATCAACTAACCATGTCTTCACAATAACAAGACTTTTGTACGTTACTCACATGTTTACATCATTTAAGTATGTGCATCAGTGCATGCATTATGTTTCTTACATATTATAACTTACTTTGCAAGTAGATCCTTCTGAAAGAACCAAGTTCTTCACGTGTTCGGGATTGATTGAGATTTTAAGCCTTTTGTATTCGTCTTGGCTCGAGGTAGCTACCTACACACATATATATGGGAAACATTTTAACTATGATCACTTATACAAGATCGATTTTGTTAACTTATATCTTCAAATACGAAAAAAGGCTAATAATAAATAGGAAAAAATCGTGGAAATGTATATCAGTTAAAGCTAAATAGATAGATATAAAATATATTTAAAAGAATTAGGTGTAGTAATTTTTTTTTCATTATAATTGACTTATCACTATTACTATATTAACTATTAAGGTATATTTACTTATTAAGGTATATTTACTTAATAGAGTAACAGTGATAAAAAGGATTAGTTAGCCATTTTACTCGCTATATTTTCTAAATTTCATGTAGTTTAAGAAGTCTCATTATTTGTATTGCTTTCCAGAAATTTTTTATGCGTTTTGCAAACGTCATTGAGTGTTTTGCAAACGTCATTGAGTGTTTTGCAAACGTCGTGAAATTTTAGTTGAAAATAGAATCCGCTAAAATGTTGTGGTATTTGTCAAGCGTTATAGAATTGTTGACTTTTAAAAATTACATAGATTAAATGCTGTGGTATTTGGACAATTTTGATAAATAGACCTTTTTTTAAAAATCAGAATAGTAACTAGGCTTTTTAATGTTTTAATTAAGTAAATATACCCCAACCTTTTGTATTTATTTTCAAGCTCTACACACTCTTCTCACAAGGGCCGGGGTACATTTACTAAACACTAAATCAGAAAAAGCCTAGTAAATCAAATTGTTGAAAAAAAACCATAATGGTCTAAATGTTGTGTTCTTATAAAACATCGTTAAAGTTATTTTTAACGATATTTTTCTATAAATGGCATGATCTAAATTTAGCATATAATGATACTTATAACAGTGATAGGTTAAAAATTCGATACAAAAGATTAATGGTAGGGTGATGTAATTATTACGGTCACCGAATTACTCGTTACCACACTTTACGAATCTCGACTACGCGTGTCGGCATGTGCGTTTGCAATTTTTTTTAATTTTCGTACCGATACGCAAGTCGACCACGTGTAAGCATGTTTTTTCGCATCAATTATGGCTCACACGTCAATATAACGTCCACTCTAACTGCATGTCAGTCTTTGTAACGACGCACAGTCGAATTCGTAAAGCGTTGTAGCGGGTAATTCGGTAACGATGGATCTAACAGTTCCATTGATGGATATGCATGGTCGACTAACAAGCAAGCATGGTTAATTACCTTTATGCCCTTGTGGCAAAGTGTAGATACCAAGGAGTAAGCAATCTTAGAGAGCTTTGCCTTGAGGAGAATTTTTGTTGTTCCTTTAGGAATGGTGTTGAGGATTACAGCCACAGCTAAGCTGCTTCCATCTACTAATTTCACCTTCAAATTTGGATACTTTTGGACGTAAAATTTGCCATTGTCGTTAAGTTCTTCGCTCTGCATGCATGCAATCATCAATCAATTATATGCTATTTATTAACTTCAATTAATGAATTAAACAAATGATTTGTTACTTACTTGATTCAAGAGCCCTAGACTAAGGACTTTGACATTCTTGTCATTTGCTTCAAGGATGGCTTCTTCAATCAATTTATGGATAGCAACTCTTTGCCATCTTAGAGAGTACTAAACATATGTACAAGGGTATATAAGAATCAAAAGTTTTTAACATAATATATATATAGCCGTGAAAACGCGATAATGAGTCTATTGAACAAATTTCGGTGGACTAATATAGCGCGGGGAGTCCTCACGTCTATTAGAGCACACATACATAAGCCCAGTCACCACCTCACAAAGCTTATGTATTGACTTAACCCTTTACAATCGACACGAGATTATTCCCACACTTATCATATGCATGTCGGGTTTAATAGATTTGGAAAGCAACGAGAACTCGGAAAACTTACATGGATATTGTACCGAGGGATCAACGAGGATTGCAATCTCAGTTTGTCAAAGGTGTTCGTCTCAACAACGAAAGCACGCCCATATATCCAAGTCAAGATCATGGACCACAACGTTACGGGCCACATTAACCATAAATACCATTTAGGGCTAAAAGGTTTCGATGCCAAAGAAGCGATTCCGAGCCTCGAATGATAAATGGATTGTGGCGTTGTAAGATGTGTTAGGTATACAACGTCAGGTAAAAACTGTGGTTTCTCTAGTGATTTGTTGTAGACCGTATCCAAAGATTCATCCATTGTCCCGTACACGTAATCATAGAATGGCATGAACAATGAGTAGTTGGTCCGGAACTGAGTATGATGAAGAGAGTGATACCTATATATAAATCGATTAACGTATCTGATAACGTAGAATCGGATAATTTTTCTTTATAAACCCGAGATATGTTAGGAACTTACGAGGGAGTATACATGATATACTTGAGAGGGGGAAAGAGCGAAAACAGCTTCTTAGGAATATGCTCAAAGTTACAATGACCCATGTTGTTCATTAGGTCAATGTAGGAAATGTAGCCAAACACAGACGCCATCGAGGTTGTTCTTGTGAACACAGTTGTTAGCAATGGTATTGAAAAGAGTACGAAGTATGCTATGTGTTCACCAAATGGATGAATTACGGCTGTAAAAAAGAATACACATGAGAAATTACTCTTTCTCTAGATATCAAGATGAATTTTCTCTATTTTTTGGGTAAATTTTGGCATGTTACTACTCGACTCACTTATAAACGAGTTGAGTCCAATTAGGGCCCGTTTGGTTCCAACTCCGGAAACGAAAACGGAGTGGACACGAATTTAGTCCATATGTATATCCTTATTCATGAAATTTAATGGAATCATTCCTTGTGGTTTCATGCAAAATGCACTTGTCTTCCCACATTTTGTTTCCCTATAGGGTATCAAAAGTAATCAAATTCAACTCCAATTACTTCAAACCATAAGGAATGATTCCAAAAACTTTCATGAACAAGAGTATACATATGGACTAGATTCATATCAATTCATTTTCCGATTTTGGAGTTACAACCAAACGGGTCCTTACTGTGTTCATTTTTCGACTCGTTTTGATCCGAGCCTGAGTACGTAGCTCGGCCAATATAGCAGTATACCATATTATTATAGCCGACAAGCCGATTTTTTACTTGTTCAACTCGTTTATACGCTTGTCGAGTCCAATCCAAGTCAAAATTATAACCGAACTTAAAAATATGTTAATATTTATTTGTTTAAAAAATATGAGAATATATGGATAAAATTAGCCGATCTTACAAGTAATGGGCTCGGTAACAACGGAGGAGTGATGGTGCGAGTGATAACGAGAGTAGAGGTAGTGGTGGTGCAAAGCTCTATGAAGCCAATAGTAGAGGTACTCCACCGGACCCGCATGGACTAACGCCGTTAAGATAACACCGTCTGTTCTCCAAACTGGCATGTGCTTTGCGATTTCTAGTGTCCATTGTGCTGTGTATAATAGGATTCCGCTAAGTATGATCTGATCATCCCTGTGTTTAAAGAGTCATAGCGTTATGTCAAATCATAACATGATTAGCTTAATTGAAATTTCGATGGGTCAATTTTTAACGTGAAATTTCGCAAGTTAAAGCGCATATACACGTTAAATTAAAGTCCAACAAATTAACTCAACGATTTTCATTGACCTATTACATACTTGAGATAGTTTCACAAGCTCTTACCAACTTTGTTCCCTATCCACTTGTTCGAAATCGATGCTCTTATCAACGATGAGGTTACTCCCTTTAGCGGTACGGTAGCGAGAAAGAGAGATCCATAGTTGGTTATGAAGCATTCTTGAGAGAAGAAGTAGTAGGATGCTTACATAGAACGAATCTGATTTGTCTCCTTTTATCATGTACGAGTATATGCTATGAATAGCCAATGGTGCCAAAATCATATACTTACGAACATAAGAGAAAAACATGTAATTAGTTATAATAGAAGAACGCACGTAGATATTGTAACACTCTAAAAAAATAAAATATAACTTTTATCATAATTATAACCTAGGATATAAAGGTTTTTTTTTCAAATCTCATTGGATTTTAATCAAATTAGGTAAGCAAGCCTTTTTGAGATTTTCTGGTTTAGTAAATGTATCCCTAATCAAACCCCTTATTTTTCAACCAGGAAGTGATAAAAAGGCTTATTTGACCAAATTCTTTTTTAAATTTTTTTAAATTGAATCATCAAATTTTGATTCAACTTTTATTTTTTTATAGTATGTTGTGATCTTTATCTTAGTCGTGAAACTTAATTCTTATTTATTTCACTCCGTCTTACATCGCACCTAATATTATTTAGATAAATAAAGCTCAAAATATTGTTATAATTAACTTCACCATCTTTATAAAACCATGTAAACTAGTTTAGTGCCCGCACCTTGTGCGGGATTGTCTAAATAGATATTATATTTTCACTTTTATGCATCATATATTTGATATCAATTTATAGTAAAAATTATTTTTATTAATTAATATGACTAACATAAGAGGATTAATTTTTTAAAATAAATAAAAAAACATAATTAAAATTATATTACAAAGATTATTATTCGAGTATTATATTTATACATTAATATATTATCACATTTACTTAAATTTAGATAGAGGAGCAAAATTTGATTTAGTTTTAAATTAAACAAATGTGTCAAATCTTGTAAGAAGATTTGCCTTAGATTTTCTCAACAAATCGAGTTACAATAGATCAGTTTGTTAAATTTTAATTAGTAGATAGGTAGATTTATTTTTTTTAATTATTTATTTTGATAAAATTGACGTGACATGATGACTGTTTATAAATTCTGATAAAAAAATTTTCTTATAAAATAATTAATGACAAATCTGTAAATAAATTGGAAAAAAGCTGACGTGTTAGAGATTGACATGTGGACAAAATGAGTGATGCTTTAGTAGTATATATAGATTATTCACCATTGATCTCCTTTTATTTCGTTAAGGGCTTGTCTATTGGTCTCCTGGAATCAAAAACATAATTGAGAATAACTTGTTTAGTATTTATATTTGTTAAAGTTTGAATTAAAAATAGAGATGGAAGAATTTGTCTAAAATGGGAGACTAAATTTATATGAAAGAAGTTGGCCAAATAAATCCTCATGGTTTTTTTTTTAACAAAATAGGTTTCTTAACTAAGAAAATCCAATCATAATCGTTAATGATAATTATTTTTTTAAAACAATAGTTGTTGGGTGTTCGAACTAGGCGGCAATTTTCACCGACCGCTACCGAGAGCTAATCGACATTGCCTGAGATTGCCGGCCGCCGGCAACGGCCTACACCCCTATCAAAGACTCCCAACACACGATAAAACACACAACGTAAACAACTAATATACAATCATGTCATCATAACGCTGAATATTTTGATGGCATCCTTTTGAGCGCTAGTGGTTAAAAAAAGTTTTGTCCAAAAAAAAAAACGGGCGTCCACGCCCAGAGTTGAGTTGCAAAAATTTTGGCACTCATTAAGCACCATCCGATTTCGAGTTGCTTGCCTGTTAGTAAAATGAAGACCGTTTATATAGTTTTTTCGGTTAAAAATTATCTTAATTAAAAAGGAGTCTAGTTTATATGTCATATATAAAAAAATATATCCAATGATACCAATCCATGCACAATAAACCCTTAAATATTATCATTTTAATTCCAAACCCATTTTTAAACATATCAAACGAACCCTAAGGACTGCATGACTCAGATCAAAATTTAACTTACAAATTACCGTGCAACTAGTCGTCCAAACCCATAAAACTTGATGTTTTGCTAAAATTATAAATTAAAATTTTGGGTTCAAAAAAAATCAGTTTAATAAAATAATGATTAATATCCTAATTCGCCAATAGTTAATAATAACCAATAACATCTATTTAAAAACATACATATCACCACATTCCACCACGTAATGACTTATTTTGATTTAACTACTAAACGAGAATCAATCGATCTGGATAATCTTAAAACCGATTTTTAATTTTACGAGAATCATACCAAATTAGCCCAGTCTACGACCGTATAAAGAGAGAAAAAAACCTTGAAGTTACCGAGAGGAGCCCATGGCCATTGAGTAAGTATTCCAGGGTTGGAAGCCATTTGGGCTAGCTAATTGCTTTCTTCTTCACTGCAAATTATGTGTGTTGTTGCATGTAGTTTGAGTGACGGCCAATAGCTTCATAATCGATTATTTATAACATGAAGTTTAGAAGACATTTTGGTATATATCGTACGGGTCTCAATAAATGCATTGCAAACTATTAACCTAAAAATACAAAATCAATGTATTCCAACTACTTTGGTAGAATTTAGCCCTAGCAAGGGTTTATTAGCCTAAAGTAGGTAGATACTTGTACCTTATTGTGCTTGTCATGTCATTGTAACTTAAGTAGATGGGGTCATGTATACAAGATCAAAGGTGAGGGATCTAGTATTTTAAAGTTTTTTTTTTTTGGTAAGAAGTATTTTAAAGTTAGTTGAGCGATAAGAACAAAAGAGTCAACATTTCGACGAATCAAAACGTGTCCTCCACAACATCCGCCTCTAGTGGTGAGATGGTTGATGGACTCGAGTATTCTTTAATCGGTAATCTTAATTTTGAAAATTTCTTTTTGATATTAGGCCAAATTAGCTAAGTAAGTTTTTTGAGATTTTTCTTTAGTAATCAGGCTGGTATAAATATGTTTAGTAAATGTACCCCTAATCAAACCCCTTACCTTCTAACTTCAATTTAATGAAAAGTAGTAAAAATTGAAGGGGTACACAAATCTAATGGAAATAGAAAAAAACCTATTTGGCCAAATCTTCTATATATATTCTACTACAGTAGACTACATTAATGCTGACATGACGCACCTACGATTTTTTTCGGATTAAATCTTTTACTAAATCACGAATTAATTTTTTTTACTAAGAAAAAATCTAAAAAAATCTTTTTTTTTAACTAATCTAATAAAACAAAACTAATTATTTAGCTTACCATAAATTTCTATTATACGTTTTATCAAATAATAAAATATCAAAATCTAAGAAACCTAATAATATCTACCGATTTCACGATTTACGTTGGCTGACCATAAACTATAAACTTCTCTTGTACGTTTTACTTGTCCTCCACGTTTTATTTTTCAGTTCTTATTTCCATTATTGATCATATTTTGTAATCTACGACCCTAATTTAAGTCATGACTTGTCTTTGACAAAATCATGACACCCTCTTGACAAAGCCAAGACAGCTTTTTGACAAGACCATTCAACCTTCACTACGCCAGATTGCAACTCGGGTGACGGGTCTTTTTAGTTCCGTCACCTTAAGCATTTCGGGCGGCAGATATTTAGTTCCGTCACCTAAACATATTCAGGTGGCGGAAACTTTTGCATTCCGTCACCTAAACATATAGGTGACGGAAATAATCTCGTCACCACAAACGTCCGTCGCCAGAAATTCGGGAGGTTGCAAGAGTTGTTATCTTAGGCGAGGGAGGTAGTATTTCCGTCACCTCAATGAAATAAGGTGACGGAATAACCTTCCATCACCTGAATGTACATCTGTCACATTTGAATAAGCCGTGGTAAGAGTTGTTATCTTAGGCGAGGGAGGTAGTATTTCCGTCACCTGAATGAAATAAGGCGACGGAAATGTGAATTCCGTCGCCTAAATGTAAAGTTGTCACATTTAATTCGTTAGTTGAGCACGTACCGGATGTGTTTAATTGGCCGGGTTTATACACCCTTCTTCAACCTTCATTCGTTCATTTCTTCTTGACTTTCTTCCTTTCTTCCACCCTTAATTTTTTTTTTCAAATTGGAAGATTCTAATACAAGTTAATTGGTTGTCAAACCTCCTATACTCCATTGTTTTAGGTAGGTAATTATTTAAATTTTCGTTTTATGTTTTTTTTCCTCTTCATGTTGGAATTTTTTGTTTGTGATTTGTTATTAGTTTGATGAGTGTTTGAATTTTGAGCTATGTTTGTTGGTGATTTGTGTTATGTGTGTTAATTGGTGATTTATTATTTATTTGAATAGTGTTGGAATTTTTGTATTGTTAGGATATGAAATGGTCTTTAATAGAAAATGGATTTTTTTTTGTTAGAATATGAACTAAAGTAGAAATCGAGTTGTTTTTTGTGTCATGGAATTAGCTAGAAAATTGGATTGGTTTATTTGGATATGAAATGAAATAGAAAATGTGTTGTGTGTTAGAAAATGTGTTTAATGGTTTGACTCATTTGCTATTTATGATAATGGATAAGAGTTGGATGCAATGTGGTCTTACTGATCGAAGATACCTTCAAGGGACTTTTGACTTTGTGAATTGGGTTAGAGAAACGTCGTTTGAGAAGACACATTTTTGTGTCCTTGTAAGAAATGTCGAAATAGTGGACTTCCGGTTGACATCCATACCATGTATTCTCACTTGTCTACTAAAGGCATTTGACCTCTATATGACTATATACGGTGTGAGACAAACATGGTGAAGTTTCACATGAATCGAGAATTGATGAACTAAGAAATCAGCTTCTCGATAAAATGGCATCAACAGTGGTGTCGGTTCTTCTATGGATCTTGTTATGAACATTGTGCATAATCGTTTTCCTTATCATGATGGATATGATGCTGGTTTAGGTCAAGACAATAGTGATAGTGATGATGCTACTTTTGATGATGTTGTTGATGAAGATTATCATAAGTATGACAAACTTTTATTAAATGCTCAAACCCCGTTATATCTTGGGAGCACAGAAACTGTTTTGGGTGTTGTGTTGAAAACTTCAAGGTCCCGTATAATCCAAGGAACAGAGTATGTTGGAGTAACAAGTGCATCTTTTGGAGATTGCCTTATTGGAATTTTCTAAAAGTGAGACATGCTTTTGATGTCATGCACATTGAAAAGAACGTATTTGATAACATCATTGGAATCATTCTTAGTATTGAAGGAAAGTTTAAAGACGGTCCAAAAGCTCGTGCCGCTTTAAGAAAAAGGGGGGGTGCGACAAAGTCAGTGGGAGATCATTAAGGCTCATTGGAACCATGCTTGAGTGTCCAGATCGTTGTAGGTCTCGTGTTAGGTTACAAGAACACGAGATCTTTAAGGCTCACTGGCAAATTTTGCTTGAATGTGAAGAAGTGAGATACTATATGTCAGAACATCAAAGACTTTATATGAACAATATCCATACTTTGACGAGAATTCACGTATGCTTGATTTTCATCTTTACTTCCTAGATTGGGTACGTACACATAAACTGTTTTTCCATTGTACAATCTCTATTACCATCCAACCTACACTAATATTGTGAATCTTACAGGTTGAAGCACTTAATAGCTCTAGAGATCCTTACTTAAAGTCAGGGGTGCTCAATTTGGCTAGAAGACCACAAAACCACTCTGTCTATTGTTCTTGTTATGTGAATGGGTCAAGTTCATATCATGGGATAAAGATCGATACTTGCAAACACAAAATTATGGAGTGATGGTAGAGACACATGGTACCAACTACTATGGGATCCTTGAATATGGGATTGAATTGCTATACACAGATCGGATGCCAGTTGTATTGTTCAAGTGCAGGTGGTATGATACCGATCCTTATAACAATGATAGTACAAAGGTAGATCATGGCATGATATCTGTTGATACTAGTAGTAGTTGGTATGAAGATTCTCCCTTTTGTCTTGCAACCAAGGCAAAACAAGTATTTTATGTGGATGATCCAAAAGCGGGTGAGAATTGGAAAGTAATTAATGTGAGCTCTTATAGGAATGTGTATGATCCTAGAACACTTGCAACACATGAAGATGAGAGACCTCTTATTGGAAATCACGTTGAAGAACCCTATCAAGAGCACAACATGATATATAACGGAGTCTTTGATGTTACTATTGACCTTGAAGTGGAAGAAGAGGAAGACAAAGAGGAAGACGAAGACGGGAGACAATTTGGTGAAGAAGAAGATCATGCACAATTTGGATAAGAAGAAGATGATGATTGATTACATGAAAGAAAATTGTGTATTTGCATTTTTTGAAAACTCAAAACGGTTTGTAAAACAAATTTATATTTCATTAAATTGATAAGTACATTTGTTTTTTACATTTTTAGGATATAATTTTTTTCTATTCAAAGATTGAAAATCAGGCAACAGTCTTAATCACATAAATGAAATTGTTTTTTTGGAAATAAGGTTACCAGGCGACGAACTTAGAAAATTCCGCCGCCTAATTCAATTCAAGCAGCGGACTTAAGCATTTCCGTCGCCTAAATGTTACAATAAAAAAAACAATTCAATATTCTAAAACAAAGCGGGATAAATAGAGCCAAAAAAAATTCGCCTAAATTTTTAAATAAAATGTAGCAGCGGAATAGGATAATTCCGTCACCTAGATGTTACAATAAAAAAAATCAATTCAATATTCTAAAATAAAAGCGGGATAAATTAGAGCCAAAAAAATTCGCCTAAATTTTTAAATAAGTTGTAGCGGCGGAATAGGATCATTCCGTCGCCTAGATGCTACAATAAAAAAAAATCAATTCAATATTCTAAAATAAAAGCGGGATAAATAGAGCCAAAAAAAAATTCCTAAATTTTTAAATAAATTGTAGCGGCGAAATTGAATAATTCCGTCACCTAAGTAAGTATGCAATTATTTTTTTTCAATCGGTAATCGGGAACGGTTCATACCAGCAGACTTATGAATAGGTATCCTCCTAACCCGATATCATTTTAGGGTTTTCTATATCCAACAAGAGGACGAAGCTCCGGACGACGGCTCCTCCACCGCCTCCTCCTCCTTCTCGAATAGTCGACGCCTCCGAGCAGCCTGCTTCGCCTCCTCCTCCTCCTCGAGTAGCCGACGCCTCCGAGTTGCCTGGTAACAACCCCTGGTACGAACCTCTGATACGGCTGGCGGACTAGTGTTCGGCGACCACGACGCCTCCTGTAGCCGACGCCTCCAAGTAGCCTCGAGCAGCCTCTGGTACGTTTCTCCTTTCCCCAATTTGTTTCTCCATTCCCCTCTTTGTACTCTACGGTTCCTCCGAGTAGCCTCGCTGGCGGACTAGTGTTTGTCTTCCTCTCCTTTCCCTTCTTTGTTTCTCCATTCCCCTCTTTGTACTCTAGCCTCGAGCAGCCTCTGGTACGCCTCCGAGTAGCCTGGTAACAACCCCTCTTTGTTTCTCCATTCCCCTCTTCCAACCACACCAATTGATTTTCCATTGCCGGTTCAACTAGCAGGGTTGATTTTTTTGGTTGGGTTATTCAGTTTAGCTTGTTTGATAATGATCATTTGTTTGTCTTCTAGGTCTATGGTTTCTACGTTGAGTGTCTGTGTAAATACGTCTCTGTTAATGTTTGGAGATACTGCACTGATATATTTGATTACTTAAGGTATGACTTATTTTCTAATTTTTGGCTTCATCAGAGTCCATTTGTTTATTGAACAACTGCATTGTCATGTTCTTGTTTGTAACAGCTTAGCTCGAGCCCTGAAAGTCAGAGATAGATACATTCAACTCCTCCATTGCTAAGCTGATTTCATCTGGTAAGGCAATCTGTTGAAAACTTACATATCCAGTATCCTATTTTCAATTGGTTTCATGATATATTTAGTAATATTTGAACTTAGTAGCATTTGAACTTAGTAGCAATATGATTATTGGTTCTCTGAATATGATTATTGGTTCTCTAAATTATCCTTACCATGCAATGATTACTTGCTTGCTTGATATGTTCTTATATTACTTTTGATTGTTTAAAAATTCATTGAGCAAGTTGCTGAGACTCATCCTTGATTGAAAAAATTATACCTATTGTACCTAAATCAATACCTTTTCATCAAAATTCATAGAAAGTGTGGACTAAATCAATACCTTTTCATTAATATCTTTTGGCATTCTGGCCTCTTCTTTTCAAAAATTTGTTTAATTACTTTAAGAAGGAAGAGTTTAATATTGAATTTACTTTACTATAATATTCTAATATTCTTAAAATAACATTTTTTCTGTTACGTTGGTTCTTTATACTCCACAGCACCTCAGTCTAAGTTGTTACTAGCTATATTATATTATTTACACTTCATTCATATTATATGCCTTATTACCATATATGTCCATAGATTTATTTGATTATAATCAACTTCCAAATAACTTAATAGAAGATGAAGAGTGAAAGAATGAAAGCTAATTACACATACCTGGAAGTGGAATGATACCCTTTTGAACGAGGCATTTATACTGAGCATACCCCAAATTCAGTCTCTTTTGCATTGTATTTCTGTTTGGAGATGAGTTGTGAAAGTGGAGTTAGGAAGCCATTATTTTTGTACTAAATAATTTTGCAACTCTCAGTTTTCTCTTCCGTTCATGGCTGTTTACTTTGTTGGCTGTTTATTTCTGTACTAAATTTGATTTTGCTGGCTGTTTATTTTTGTTGGGTTTCTTGATTCAGATTGATTTGTTTTTGGGGTTTTTGTGTATGTGAACTTGGTAGTCTGAACTATTGTTTACCTTTCTCCTTGACAGATGATTTTTGTTGGGTTTTTTTTTTATTCAGATTGATTCAGACTGATTTTCTGGCTGTTTATTTTTGTTGAGTTTCTTGAATACCATCATATTCAAGTTTGGTAGATAGATGAGAGTAGACTTCTCCTTGACAGATCCTCTTCCTAGATTTGATGTATAAGCCCTCTTGGTGTTGCACTAGCCTCCTTTTTTTATAATAATATTGTTATTCATATTTGTATAATAAAATCCCTACATGTAGGCTGCTGGGACAATATAAACTATATACTAATAAGAAGTAATTGTTATTAGCCCAAGCAAAGATAATTAAACTATATCATAAAATAAATCAAAGATATAAATTATCCTAAATCTAATGTATAATGTCTTCATTTTTAGGTAAACTGAAAATAGAACTCTCTGTTTGCTTGGTTTTTGGCATATAGCTGAATCGTCAAGATAGTTAGATGGACATAACCTTAGTTGTATGTGGTCTATACAATATTATATAGCTATTTATTAATGATTTCTTAACTCGCGTCAACAAACTGCTCATGGAGTATTCTTTACTATAACATACTGACTATTTTCCTTTCTACAATTTCAGGATTCAGATATTGCAAGATTAAGCAGGGACGATGCCTTTGTTTGCTTGGTTTTGGCTAGTATTGGGTCACTCCAAAGTTGCTACAAAATTGTCTTCAAAAGAAGTGTAGGTGTTTTATGACTTCTAGTTTTCCTTTCAAATACTTGATAGATGTAGTGGATGCCAAACAACAAGTATGTAGTTTTGCGGGTTTTGAATTATTTTGTTGGTTGTATGGAATTTTGTGGATGTCAAGCAAGTATGTGTAGTTTTGCGGGTTTTGACAGATTTGTTGGTTGTGTAGTTTTGACAGGTTGTATATTTTGTAACAGGTTTAGTGTACTTTTGAATTTTTTTTTTTTTCATGCACAATCAAAATAAGGCGACGGAATGATTAAAAAGCTTCCGTCGCGTAATTATTGGGGCGACGAAACAATAGCTGTCAAAGGGACACGAAAGCTTCCGTCGCCTAAACAAATTCCGTCGCCTATATAACTTCCGTCGCCTAATTACTAGGCGACAAAACTAGAAAATCGCCGCCTAAACAAAGTCCGTCGCCTAATAATTAGGCGACAAAACTAGAAAACCGCCGCCTAATTGACTTCCGACACTCCAATTCTTAGGCGACGACTCAATTTTTCGTCGGCACAGAATGTATTAGGCGACGGAAGATTGTACTTCCGTCACCTGAATACTAGAGGGACGGTTGTGTTGCGACGGAATTCAGGTGACGGAAAGTCCGTCGCGAGAAACATAGGCGACGGATGTTGTATTGTGGCGACGATTATTTTCCGTCGCCCGAGTTGCAATGTGGCGTAGTGCTTCAGCCTACCTCTTGTTACTTTTCCCTTGCTTACGTGAGTGCCAACAGTTCCGTGCTTGTGTACTGGCCCAGTAGCCCGAGGAGTCCAGCAAAACACCAGCCCAACAATGAAGAAAGACGCTCCCAGTAAGCGTGTGCTAAGCTGGAGACGAAGATCCGATCTTCGGTTGTAACTGCCGGAAATCACGCGGCCACTCCTCCATTTTGACGTCCAGATACACACTCGGAGGATACGTACATACCTCGCCACAATCCCCCTTCCCTCTCCTCACGCCGCCTCTCTGAACCTCCGTAACCAAGGTCTTCAATCCATCTCTGAGATGAAGAACCCGTCTTCAGTACACGTCTTCAATTCATCTCTGAGTCTCTTATCGATGCTTCTCCCTTCTGTGAATTGAAGACGTGTACTGAAGACGGGTTCTTCATCTCAGGACCGTGCAGCCTTGCCGACCAGCCAGTCAGTTCCCCGATGTTGACATAAGGAAGACCTTCCCCCCATCCCAGTGAGCCTCTCTACTCCTTCTCTTCACTTCGTCTCAGTTTGGACAAGAGTACTGACATGAGGGCGGCATGATCGTGCCATCACCTTGTGCAGCCATCCTTAGAGTCATCTCCCCCTCTTCCAGGCATAACAACCTTCTGTAGCCCATCCGACGATCTAGGTGAGGGCTCTAAGTCTTAAATCTCTCTCTTCCTTGTCGAGACTTGAATGAAGAAGAGATGAGTAAGCCCTTGCTGTTGTCTGTCTGCTACAGGAGTCGAGCCTGTGAACTCCTGGTGCCTAGAATAAAATTGTGAGAGTGAGGCTGGTGATTATCAAAACAATAGCCTCTTTCAATATCTGTTAAGTTTTCAGATCGAAACTGCGATAAACAGTCATGTTCGAGCCTATTTTTTGACACCATAGAAGCAGCCATAGAAGCATAATTCACCGTTCAATTTTTAATATGTTTTTAGAGTGATATGCATATTGTCATGTATCACAAGTTGGAGTTTCCCATCGGTTAGATTGAGATCTAAGGGTTCAAAGTGGACCGGTTATGCAGTTAGGAAAAATACACAGTTTTTGGTTAAGTATGAAATTATTGGATGTTTGACCAACTTTGGAGATTTATAAAGAGAGTTTGGTTTAGTGTTTGTGAGATTGGCCTTACTATTAGTATGCTTATCGTGGAAGACTTGGATAATTTCCTTATAATTTTTATATTTTTATTTGAGCCTCGTATCATAATAGTGAATTTTTTGGAAGTTCGGAAGAAAAATGTAATCTTCTAGTTTCTACCTAAACTCACTCTTAAGAGTTAGATTACGAAATTAAATGCCAAAGAAGAGTTTGGGCATATATTATGGGTTTTTTTTGAGAGTTTCGGGATCAGGGTTAATATTGTCATTTTACCTTAAGAGGGTATTTTATATTAATTTCTCTTATGATGGGATTGTACATATTTAGAAGTCATCTACTTCTAAGAATATGGGGTGTATTTTGATTCACTTGCCTCTTATGACAGACAATTGTGTTTCTACGGGTTGTGG
Source organism: Fagopyrum homotropicum (assembly GCA_033239125.1). NCBI lineage: Eukaryota > Viridiplantae > Streptophyta > Magnoliopsida > Caryophyllales > Polygonaceae > Fagopyrum > Fagopyrum homotropicum. The sequence goes on from BSWB01000003.1 coordinate 5,264,043, forward strand.
CATTCTATTTTTTTTTTGAAGAGGTAATTAGAACACCCGGTTCGATCGGCTTTGCCGATCTACGTCCGGATCGGGTACTAAATCGTGGCCCATTGCTGGTAGATACCCTCCCAATATCATTTTTTTCATACATGCTGCCGGGAGGATTCGAACTCGAATCTCGAGGCTAACCACTTAAAGAGTCTAGCACCACATCCCACTAGACTAACTGAGTATTGGTGGTTGTGGCATTCTACTCAGTAAGCCCGAAGAGCAATTAGGGGTTTCTTTAGGGACTAGTCCATACTTGGTTTGCGGGGACGCTACTGGTGGAGGTGTGTCAATCCATCACCAGTTGGATAACGAACGGAGGTGAGAAATCTAAGATTTCTCGTGCCACAACTTTAAAACTGAATAAAGTGAATCATCTAAGTATCAAACAATAACCGGTTTGTTTGTCAACATGATGATTGTTTTATGTTATCTTGGATGTGTTTGTGTTATTCTTATTCTGCTTATATTTGGTCAATTAGCTAACCATTGTCTTATTGTTGTTTAGACGTACCGCATGTTAGAGCAGATGTCGAGTGATCCAGAAGATAGTGGTCAACCGGAATGCCGTACTTCATAGGACGGGTTGTAGTCATTTCTTAGTGTTGGTCTTTCAGTTATGACATTCTTTTGTTCTCGGTTCTTATGATATTATTGTTGATGGCGGTTAAGTATTTCTGGTCACATTCATGACATTATAAAATAGTATTTTATGATTTTTGATTTTTCTTATTTGTGCCTTGTTGTAAGATCTAGTGAAGTTGTTGTCAAAACTAAGGTCGGGACCCATTGTGAGGTCCTAACCAGTAGCTCCCCGAGTTTTGAGAACTTGGGGTGTTATATATTTCTTTATCTTTTTCAAGGTTGTGATAATCTATATGTTAGTTAATCCGCAAGTTTGGCTTCTTTCTCCCTACCCATTCATGATAACAATTATCCTACACATATATAGCTTTTCTGGAAGAACTTTTTTTACACCTAGGTTCGGAATCATCGCCTCCATTTTCCGGAGATTATTCAAAGGTAAAACTGTGTTTCTTTCTACATTTTATTCCTTTGTGTACTTCCTAATTGTTAATGATCGAGGTAAAAATGTGCTTCTCTCTCCTAACTCTTTCGTTTTTTTCTCATCTTTCGTCGTTCCTTTTCTTTTTCAATTTTTTTGGTTGGAGCTTGCTGTTCGTTTTATTTGTGCATCATCTTATAGTGGATCTATGGTTTATTTTGAGATCTGATATATGGATTAATTTTTCGTGGAAGCTAAGATCTCCAACTTGAAATGATAGGTTTGGTGAAATCGTTCGAATCTAAATTGAAACCTCAAAGCATGTATTCGTTCTATTCAATATTTTGAGGGCTTTTGTAGTGTTGATGTATTATCTCTTGGATTTTAAAATATATGAGCCGCAATGTTCTTTATTATTATTTTTAGGGCCCGTTTGGTTTCAACTCCGGAAACGAAAACGGAATGAAAACGAATTTAGTCCATATGTATATCCTTATTCATGAAATTTTATGAAATCATTCTTTGTGGTATAAAGCAAAATGCACTTGTTTCCCCACATTTTGTTACCCTATAGGGTATCAAAAGTAATCAAACTCTACTCCAATTACTTCAAACCACAAGAAATGATTCCAAAAACTTTCATGTACAAGAGTATACGTATGGATTAGATTCGTTTCCATTCCGTTTCTGATTCCGGAATTAAAACCAAACGGGCCCTTAATGGTTTTATTGTCCTGTTGTTATAGGTCTCCAATGAATGGCGATGACGGTTTACATATTCGTAATTGGGAATATTATGAGTCTCCTTTGTTGAAGAGCAATGTAGGGCTGCAGACCCACAAAATATGGAAGATGTAAACCATTCATTAGTGGACGAGATACACTCTCATGACAAATATCAATGGAGGCTTCAATAAAAGGGATTCTAGGGTTTCAAGTTCACATTTCCAAATGAACTGCACGAGGGGTGCTTGGATTTATAGAGATCACAAATTAAATAACAAATTTCTTAATGTGATGCTACCCACAAATCCTTATGTTGTATTTCCCGAAACAACTACTGATGTACATCATCAATATCATCGGTTTCCTTTGCAAATGCTCCAACAACCCGATTCACTAATGATAGAATTGTTCATGTGGATGAGATACTTGGTGAGAGTAATTCCCCCTATTAGAAGGGGGGCAATGGACAAAGCTAATTAGGCCCGTAAAACAAACAAGTCTAACTTTCATTTTTTAAAATCAATTTCCCCTAAAATTTAGAGACGGATTACCTACTTGATTCCCCCTAAAATAATAACAACTTCGATAATTACTAGAAGAGATACAAACTATCAATGTATTAACTAAAAATAATGTCTTACTTTTCCGGCAAAAGTACTAACTCCGGCAATGATGTGGCAACCGGAATTTGACATGTCATCAAAAAATTATTATGTGACATGTATTTTATTTTTTTAAATAAAGTTAATAACATTTAATATGTTAAATATATACACTAAGTTATTTTAAAATGACAAATTTGAAAATTTTTTTTTTAAAAAAATTGTAATTTTTTTTAAAAATAATAAATAAAATTTTTTAAAAAAAATTTGTACTTTAAAAAAATTCTTGTAATTTTTTTTGGACTTTTATATATTTAAATAATTTTTAAATAAAAAAACGTGTATTTAAAATTATTTTTTTAGATTAAAATTAGTTAAAATATATAAAAAATACAAAATATCTCGAAAAAGTTTTAAAAAATTGACAAGAAAACGATTTATTTTAAAAAAATATATATATTACACAATTTTTTTTTTAAAAAAATATATATTTTACAAAAAAAATTGTAAAAACTTATTAAAAAAATTTACAAAAATTATATTTTAAATATAATACTTAAAAAATAATTTAATTTATATTTTTTTTAAAATTTTATGTTATTTACTTGATTTCAATAAAATCTACGTCACACAATTAATCCATTTTTTGATAACATGTTAAATTCCGGTTGCCACATCATCGCCGGAGTTATTATTTTTTCCGTAAAAGTAACCAAATATTCCGGTTGCCACATCGTTACGTTTGTTTTTAAAATCCGTTTGTGGAGTTACAACCAAACGGTCCCGACAGTTCTAGGTAGAGACTCGAGAGGTACTCAAGCAACCAAATATTTTGTAGTGGCATTGGGCCGGGATAACTTTTTGGAGCCCAATAACAAAATACAAACAGTCAAGAATTTATCCGGTCTGCATTGGAAAAGGTCTTATTATGGATCCTATGTCAAAACTTAAGATAAAAGTGACTAACAAATAATTATGCAAAGTGAAGGAACATTTGTAAACTCTTATATGAGTATATGACAGTACATATTCCAAACATTTCTTAATTTAGTCTTTACTTTCTTGGTATAAAATATCACACACAAGATACATTAGGGTTTTTGGCAATGTATAGTAACATAAACTTCTAACCAAATGTCAAATACACGAAATACAATAAATCATGCGGGAGAGGATAATGGACGAAACCCGTGAGAAAGGGTAGCTTGCCAAACTTTCTCGACGTCGAACATGGTATCACCACACTCGTGGACGTTCCATCCTTCTAATGCGTGAATGATTCCGGCTATGCGCCATGCACTCATTGCCCTTCTAGGTAGCCAATTCTATCATAATCAAGTGTACGTAAGTTAGATGAGTTGAAACAAAACTACAAAATTATAGCGTTGCGATGGTGAATTTCTACCATAATGGTAGGCAAAATAACGCGGGTTTACGTGTATGCATGGGACACCATGCGTCAAAACTCATTATGAGTCTTTTGATTAATCATACAACTAATTGAAAATAGTGTTGGGTGTGTACCTCACAAGCGTGCAAGTTATTAAGAGAAGATGGAACGAGCATTGCAGGAGTATAAAGATAGGAGCAATCCTTTCGAGTTTTCTTAGGCGGAAACTGAGAGATTGGGGTGAATGTCGTCCCCTTGGAAGCCCTCAATTGTTCATCTTTTGTAAAGTTTTCGTCAACTAACCATACCTTCAAAGAGAAAAAGACATAAACATTCACCATTAGTATCATACTGACTGAATCTATTTAAGAATAACGGAATCAAAACGTATTTGTTTTGTGCAATTACTTTGTAGCTAGACCCTTTTGAAAGGACCAAGTTCTTTGCATATTCAGGATCCATTGAGAGTTTAAGCTTCTCATACTCATCTTGTTTCAAGGTAGCAACCTACATATACAAACATAAAACATTCTATATCAACCGGATATCCGTTATAACATGATCTAAAATGATACGTTAATCGATGACCAGACTTCGATTTGTATATGTTCCAGAATTAATGGATCGATGATTTGTAAAATAATCGATTTGGATATTTTATCATTCCAACTGTATTAGACATACCCCGTTTGATCAGAGTATAAATTACTTGGATCAATTGGATATCCAACATACCCAAAAAAACATATTTTTAAAGATATGAACTTGAAATATTCGACCGAAATTAAAAAAAAAAATCAGATATCCAATCACTCATAACTAACCTTTTATAAAAGGAAATAAATGTATCGGATATCTGAATTTAGATCGGATCAATCCGATCTCACACCCTATAGAGAACCAACAACCTTAATTGATTTACCTCGATGCCTTTGTGGCAAAGTGTAGACACAAGGGAGTAAGCAATCTTGGAGAGCTTTGCCCCAAAGAAAACTTTGGTTGTGTCTTTTGGAATGTTGTTAAGGATAATGGCCATCGCTAAACTACTTCCGTCGACCAACTTCACCTTCAATTTCGGGTACTTCCGAATGTAATATTCCCCGTTATTGTTAAGTTCTTGACTCTGTAACGATGAACTTTTCAATTATTTTTCTCTTTATCGAGTTTCATAAAAAGACATCACTATTATATCGAAAAAAAGTCATAAATATTACGTGGACCGAACAAATAATCGTACTTACTTGATTCAATAGTCCTAGGCTAAGCACTTTGACATTCTTGTCGTCTGCCTCCAAGACGGCTTGTTCAACCAAGTTACTTATAGCAGCTCGTTGCCATTTTAAAGTATACTAAACAATTCCAATCGGTCAAAACATTAAAAAAAAAAAAAACAGTGTTAAGTTAGTTTGTACTTAAAGACGAGATTTAAGTTAGGGAATTACTTACATGGATATTGTAACGTGGAATTGACCAAGATTGCAATTTAAGCTTGTTGTCAAAAGTGTTTGTCTCAACAACAAATGTTCGTCCGTATATCCAAGTCAAGGCCATGGACCATAACGTTACGGGCCACATCAACCATAGATACCATTTAGAACTAAGAGGCTTGGATGCCAAAGAGGCGAATCCAAGCCTCGAATAATAAATGGATTGTGGTGTTGTGAGATGTGTTAGGTATACGACATCCGGCGAATGTGGTGGTTTCTCTAGTGTAGTGTCATAGAGAGTGTCGGAAGATTCGTCCCATGTTCCATATAAGTAGTCGTAGAATGGCATGAACAATGAGTAGTTTGTCCGGAACTGTGTATGATGTAGCGAATGATATCTGAAAAACAACATTGTAAATCATCAACGGTTCTTAGATAACTATCTTTTTTCGAAACTTTTACTCTTAAACTAATATTAAAAAGATTTTTAAAAACAAAACGTCATTTCCCTTCAATCTCCACAATAAAACATCAAAAATCTCAATCTCCTCAAAACGCTTCTAGTGTCAAACACTTTCCGCAAGCTTTGGAATCCTCAAATTTCGAGAAAAAACTTTCATTAACACAACATACATTAAATAAGTTATAAAGGTGCTTACGAGGGAGTGTACATGAGATACTTAAGAGGAGGAAAGAGCGAGAACAACTTCTTAGGAATATGTTCAAAGTTACAATGCCCCATGTTGTTCATAAAGTCGACGTAGAAAAGGTAACCAACCATAGACGCATACGAGATTGTTCCGGTCAAGGCGGTAGTCACCAAAGGTATTCCAAAGAGAGTGAAGTATGCAAAGTGTTCCAAGAATGGATGAATAACGGCTGAAAATTCGAACAATGTGTTAATAGAATTCTAATATATAGTTAAAATTCATAGATCCGAGTCATCCGACTCATGGTTCGATAAAAATATTACACATAACCTAAATTGTACGGATATTAAAAATGAAAATTCACGTCGACCGGCTTGCAACGTGAACAAAGGAAATACTTTCGAGGGTATATTTCTCATACTTTGTAAAATTTAAAGTTTTATTGTTGTTTTATGATATAATAGGGTTAAAGTTCGATAAATTAAAGTAAATTTATTTGTAATATACGAAGTAGCGTACCGACTTCATATGTTAGGCTTGTAATATTTTTTCATATTTGACGTGGTTGAACCGACTAATCTAAAATTGAGAATGTATGTACGTTTTACCTGTGACGGGTTCGGTTACGATGGAGGAATGATGATGAGAGTGATAACGAGAGTAGAGGAAGTGGTGGTGCAAGGCTCTATGAAGCCAGTAATAGATGAACTCCACCGGGCCGACGTGAAGTAACACCGTCAAGATTACACCGTCAGTTCTCCAAATCGGTAACCTCTTCGTGGTTTCCAACGTCAAATTTGACACATATAGAGCAATTCCGTTAAGTATTATATGATCGTCCCTGCAAATATTATTTGTAATTTAGTATAGGTATTATTGTAATTGTAATATGTAGAAGTATTTAAATTCAGTGAGATTTTATTCTTAAATTATAAAAAATAGGAAGGATTCACGACCATTAGACTAAATAATAATTGTTCAAATATAACATGTATTTGTTTATTAAAAATTGTTTAATTATATTCGTAATTTTTTATGTAGATTAGTTGTTCGACTATGTTTAAAGTTGTTTAACTATATGATCAATTGTTCATTATTCGAAATTGTTCAAATATTAATTTTTATATTCAATTGTTCAACTAAGTTTTTGTTCAAATATATGACAATGTTAATTAATTTGGACAAATCACAACCCTTAATTATTTTGATTTAAAAGTTGTGAGTCATTCTCACTTTTAACCTTAAAAGTGTTACCGGCTACTTATTTTGGGCAAAATTTATAAATGCTAACCCAAAACAAGAAATAATTCATAAATAAACAAATCTATCTCAAAATGCAATAATATCATAATTATTTTAAGAACTACTATCTTTTTTATTTCTAAGAACAATAGTAGAACATGATCTTGATTACCATTGTCGTTCTCGATCGACTTGCTCGAAATCGATGCTCTTATCGACGATGAGGCCACTGCCCTTGGCTGTATAATAACGAGCAAGAGATATCCAAATTTGTTGGTGAAGAGCTCTTGAGAAAAGAAATGGCAGTATGAGTGCATAAGATGGATCTGCTTCTTCTCCTTTGGTTATGTAGCAGTATATGCTGTGAATAGCAAATGGTGCTAGAACCAAATACTTGCCACAATAAAAACAAAAAGAGCACAGCATTTTAGTCTTAAATCTATAGGATTGTTATTCGAGTCGAACAAGTCAGCTGCATGTGCTTGTATTCAACTAGTTTAGAATCGTGTTGATTAAATGATTTTGATTTGAGCTCTAATAACTTACTCACTCGTATAACATCTCTATTGAAGATTCACCCGATCACTTAATCATCTTTAGGATTACTATTGAAAGTGAATTAACAAGCTTAGTTGTGATATGCTCATATTCCGCTTGTTTAGATTCGAGTTGGGCTCAAGATGAACTATGAACGTAACTAGGGTACTTAAAACATTCATCACATAACTCATTATGAACTATGAATTAACTCGCACACTCGTATAGCACCTCCACTGAAGATTGACCGATCCCATAATCAATTAATCTTTAGGATTATTATCCAATGTGAATTAACAAGCTTAATTGTGACATCATCATGATCAACTTGTTTAGATTCGAGTTGGCTTTCACATAAATCGAGTATTACATTATTTGTTTTTCCGACCTACTTAAAAACCTACCTTCTTAGAACATAGCCATGCACATAGGTTAGAAAAATCGTCATATTACCATTCGAATTAAACAGGTCAACATTTCTACGTAAAAATTTATATAAGAAGTAGAGTTCTCATCCGTAAGAATGTTCTATATCAGAATGTCAACAAGAATAATACAACTAAACACTTTTTTGTTATAAATAAAAACAATGGCATACATACAATATATGCAAGAGAATAACTAAGAGAAGGAGATAGAACCTTGAAGTGACCAAGAGGAGACCATGGCCATTGGGTGCCTAGCCCTGGTTTAGAAGCCATTAGTAAGCTTGACTTTCTTCTGATGAGATTCAAGTGAGAGTCATTGAGATAGATATGAAGCTAACTTATTTATAATCTAAGAAGAAGAATATAGACCAAACAAATATAAGAAGAATAAGAAGAGTATAAGTGGCAACGTGGCGTATCAAGCTCTCAATAAATATACTACATCTACTACCTATACAATCCCTATGATTTAACATCTTGTTTTTATTTGTCGAGTTTCGTGTCACTTCTAAGAACTATCGAGAAAATATTCAGTTGATCTAGTGGTAAAATATCACATATTAAATATGAGATGAGTTACTTGAGCTCAGTTTGAGTTCATTCACTTTGAAAATAAGACGAGTGTGAATATATAATAAAACTCGGTTGAATTTAGGTTCAACACGATCTCGCCTCGTTTGGATTGATGAGTCAATATTCGGTAAGATTGTTAAATTATGACCGAGTTGTTCGGGCTCAATTTAAAAAAAAAAAAAAAGAAGTCTCGAATATGAGCATGTTTAATTTCTAAGCTTAATAAAAATTTAGGCCAAACCCGATTCTAAACAAGATCAATAAATTTGACGGTTTTCTCTAGATCTTTAATATGTGTGGTATTTGGATTTAGGATGTAAATTTGACGGTTTATCGTTGTTCTTTCAAAATGAAATGTTGAATCACATTAGAAATGCATAAACCGTTGTTATTTAATAAATAGTGGATAAAAAAACCAAATATAAGGTTAAATCATGTTAGAAAACACAACCAGTATTTATAATTTACGATAATATTTTACCGTAATTTTTGTTTTTAGTAGACTATGACTTCTTTTTTTATCGCGTAACGAGGTAACCAAATCTTTTCAACAAGGTCAAGATCCACAAATATAACAATGTTGTCATACAATTTAAACAATATGAAATATAAAATGCCTTCTATCATAGTGTATATGGTTACATGGCTAAGGGCCTGTTTACTAGAAGTTTATATTTTTATGGGTTTATAAACTAAATGGGATTATATGGGTTTATGGTTTATTTTCGGGTTTATAAACTCGATCAGTTTATATATATTATTTCGATAAGGATGTTTACTTAAGGTTTTTTTTTGGGTTTATTTTAGTGCAAAATACATTTTTACCCCTAAAAAGATTAAAGAATAATCCAATATATATATGAATAGGAGGGTAATCGAAAAATCAAATCTCGAAGGTATAGTTGTGGACGACAATAATGTGGTTGTTTTGAAAGAAAGGAATTTCACGGGTGTGAATGTTAGGGTCGGATTTGTAAAGATACGAATGAGGGCAATTTCGGGTATATGTAAAAAATAAACTCATCCAAGAAAAATAACCTTGGATTGTGGAGGTTATTTTCTAGAGGTTTATAAACCCGAATAAACCCATTCGAAAATAAACCCATCTACATGTAAACACCCACCAACAAATAAAGCTCGGGTTTATAAACTAAATGAAGTTTATAAACCCGTAGGTAAACAGGCCCTAAGACAACTTTGTAGGTGAGTTTAAAAATACTTGGACCCATAACCTGCATAGGTAGCATAGCTGCATTAACTAAGGCATCAACCTACTACATTGACCAATTTATGTCGCAATAAAATGATTGGTAAGTATCCATAATTGCAGGAGGGCCATTGTTACTTCTCCCTCGAACTTCGATTGCCCCGACCCTTTCTTTCGTAGTTGTTATTTTTGTATAACGGATATAGATTTGATGTACTAGACGATACGTTATATAATAAGTCAAAAGACCTGGAAAATCGATGGATAGATTCACGTTATAAGGAAAGAAGAGTAAACACACCCAAGTAGACCAAAGACATCCGGAAAAGGACAGGTTTTGAGATAAAACAATATGAGTCGGTGAGTGGAAAGCCGTGAATAGATAACCGTCGAAGAAAGTGCACGGTGACAAAATTTGGAGAATAGTTGTAACCTTATGTTTGAAGTTGAAGTATTGTTATCATGATTCGATCACAAATTTACTAACGCCTCCAAATAATTAATAATTTAAAATGGCATCCGAATTCTTTTTGCCACCTCGCACATGACGAATGAATCCGGTAAACTCTCGTCTTTTTCGTATAATGGTCCTTTAAATTTGATAATTATTGGAAATGGCATCCGAATTCCTTCTACAGGTCTTGGTGAAGGCTTCCTACCCACCACTAAACGACCTCTCCATTTGACCAATATCCTTTTTGCACCCAAAATTGTCAAAATTTTGATTTCCGTTAGACGTTTTACAACCGATAACCTTGCTTCCGTAGAATTTTATCCTTTTGGTTTCTCTGTGAAGGATCTGCAAACGGGGACCGTTCGTCTAAGATGTAATAGCTTCGGGGAGCTCTATCCGGTTATCAGTCCACCCATCCGTCCCCAACACGCTCTCTTTGTTGAGTCTTGACTGTTTTGCATGCTCGTCTAGGTCATTCCGGCGCGCCTATATTTATTTTTCTTATAAACTCTTCTCTTTTTTTTCCAGTGCAATAAGGAGACACCAACTCCGCTTTGTCATACTTGCCAACTAGGAAAACATCATCGATTATCTTTTGATCGTTCCACTACTAGTACTTTTGCACCGTTTGACATTATTAATAGTGATATTTGGACCTCTCTTATCCCTAATCGGGAAGGTTTAAATATTACTTATTATTTCTTGATGACTTCTCTCATTTTTTTATATGGATTTATCCAATCAAGTTTAAGTCTTAAGTCTTTGATCTTTTTGTACAGTTTCATAAACTAGTTCAAACGCAATTTCACATCAATATTAGAAGTTTCCAATGTGACATGGGGCGTGAATTTAACAACACGAATTTTCACAATTTTTTTGCTACTCATGACATCACTTTTCAATTTTCGTGTCCTCATACCTCTCCTCAAAATGGCAAAGTATGTTGAACGTATTATTCGTACCATCAATAACATGATGCGGTCTCTCCTTTTTCATGCATTTATTCTTGTCTCCTATTGGCCTCATGCCTTAGAGACACCTTTCTATCTCCTCAACATACTTCTCTCTACCACTATTCAAAATCGGTCTCCCACTCAAGTGGTATACCACACCACACCATCCGTAGGTCATCTCCTAGTCTTCAGTTGTCTTTGCTATCCTAACCATAGTGCAACTATTTCCCATAAACTTCAACCTCACACATCACCATGTGTTTTCCTCGGGTAGCCCACTCATCATCCTGATAGTTTCCAGTTGTTAAACCGCCAACTATCAGGATGGTTCTCAACATTGCAATATCTCATTCTTGTTCTATTCACCAGCTTGACATTCAAAATGCTTTCCTTCACGGATATCTGAACGAGACGGTTTATATGTTTCAGCCTTCTGGTTTTCGTGATTCCTCTCGGCCTAATCATGTGTCTTTTGCAAAAATCTCTTTATGGCCTTAAACAACCTCCTCGAGCCTGGTTTCAGCTTTTTGCAGGCTTCTAGTACCGCATTGGTTTCATTAGGAGTAAAAGCGACTCGTCTCTCTTTATTTATCGTCATGGGTCCGACATTACTTATCTGCTTCTATATGTTGATGCATTGTACTTACTGCATCTTCCGATAAGTTGCGCACCCAACTAATTATGCTTCTGGGTAAGGAATTTGCTCTTAAATATTTGGGTGCATTGTCCTACTTCTTAGGCATCTTAGTTCGTCGGAGTGCATATGCCTTATTCTTATCTCTAGATAAGTACGCTCGAGAAATTGTTGAACGAGCAAAGATGACAAACTGCAATCGTGCCGTCACACCTGCTGAGACATCAGTCAAGCTCAGTGCTTCGTCTGGTCCGGCAGTTAGCGATCCCGCCTTGTACATGAGTCTCGCTGGAGCTCTTCGGTATCTCACTTTTACCCGTCCTGATATTAGTTTTGTTGTACTACATAACTGCTTATTCTTGCATGATCCTCGAGAGCCGCACTTTGCCGACCTCAAGCGTATCATACGCTACATTGCTGAAACTTCGACTCTCGGTATTACCATCTCTCCTTCACCTAAATTTGACTTAATTGCCTATACAAACGCTGATTGGGGAGGGTGCCCGGACACTCGTCGTTCTGATTCTGGCTACTGTGTTCTTCAATGACATACTAGTCTCTTGGTCTGCTAAACGCTAGTTAGTAGTTCTCTTGGTCTAGTGCCGAGGCCGAATACCGAGGTATTGCTAATGTTTTCGTTGAGTGTTCCTTGTTATGTAATCTTCTTCTGGAGCTTCATTGTCTACTTTCCAAAGCCTTTGTTGTAAACACTAACAACATTTCTACTGCATATCTTGCCAGCAATCCTGTTCAACATCATCCAACCAAGCACATTGAGCTTGAAATTCATCTCGTTCACGACAAAGTCTCTCTTGGTCACATCAAGATGCTTCATGTTCCTTCCGCTTTCTAATATGCCGATATCTTCATGAAGAGACTATCGCGACAATTATTTTTAGACTTTCGATCCAGTCTTAATGTTCATCCTCCTCCAGTTTCGACTGCGGGGTATGATAGATTATGTAAATATTGTAAAGATAGGTCTCCCTTTGTAATTATGTTAAATACGTTTTCCTATTAATATTACCCATCATAATGTGGAAACCCTAAGGAGAAATTATCCATATTCTCACATATACATTTACTTGATTTGGGGTTCTTGATATTTGTAATTTTATATCGATGCAAGTTCTTGTTGTTTTTTTTAAAGAACCGCACATTAAATTAAAATTCAAAGATGTCCCTATGAAAGTTTGTACGAGTCCATCGTTTGGCGTTATTTTTTTCCAAAGCATCGACAACATTATTTTCGGGCATCGAAGAATAAATCGTAACTCGAAGCTATCTTAAGGTCTTCTAAGATCATTTCTCCATATGACTTGTTTCCATATTCATTGTGAAGCTTACTCGGTATTGTTATTTCATCCCATTTACCTACTCGCAATAGCATCATCCTCAACCAACTTTAGCAAACTTCTCTCATAATAGGAGCATTTAAGAACACTATTTCCTAGTAGATTATCATTTCTAACATCCTCCGTCCTTTCTTCGCTTGAAGAGCTTCGTTGTCTCTAAAGCTCATGCTTCCAATTTTTTTTCGACAACACCTCCAAGCTCTTCTTCGAGATTATTCTTTTTCCGTTGTTGATCTCTGTACTAAAAGGACTTCGTAGATGAGTGTATTTCATTGATCAAATTTGAACCTTAAACACACTCATCATAGTGTACTTTATATTGTACACCTTTAAGGAGTGCTTCTTTTACCAACCGTGACATCCTTGTAATTTCCTTACAATTATTTGCATTATTCCTTCAAACGTGATCTCTTAGAGTGGATAAAGAGAATCGGCACACCAAGATACTTGTTGCGCTTTGTGACACTTTGGACCCAAGAATGTATGCCAAATGTTTCCATGTAATCTCTAATATGTTTCTGCCCAATGACACTAGAATAATTGATTTCTATTCATAGCGGTTAATTACGTTAGTATTCTTGGAGGTTTTTCCCATGTAAACAACATGTTGTCATCTAAAAAAAACAAGAGAAAAATAGTTGGTGCAGCATGGCACACTTTAATTCCACTTACCGGTCCTTCCGGTTGGAACCAATATTTTAAATAAGTAGTGCGTTAGATTTTTTCGGGCAAATTTCTGGTGGGATCCGGTCATCGTCAACACTGAAAAACGGAAGCATTGGCTTCGTCTCTGTGAGCACTGAATCATGTTATACTTATTTGCTAAAATTGGATTTCAGGTCATTGAGATAATGATGCCCGAAGTTACGTGTATGAAACACAAAACTTGGGAAAATGAACAAAAATGTGGTTATCTCACATCGACTAAAAAGAGTAGAATCCTTATAGTATAGAAGGAGAAAAAACGCTTAAACCATGACCTTTGGGTCACTTCCCATTTTCAATGGGGAGCGAGCGTAGCTAACCGACTACACGCCGCGCACGCCGAGCCGAGCCGCGCACTCAGGCTTATTGGGTCATGACGAGAACGGACCGGTCTGATGGTGTTGGGCTGACCACTCAAAGATATCATTTTTCCCCAATCTTGGATTAAAAACATTGATATCCTTTGTCTAATGAGCTCGCCTATAAAAGAGGTTATCATCTTCTTATTCCAACACATAACCGAAGCAAAAAGACAAACGTATTCCCCCCTCCTTTTTTTTCAAAATTTGAGAGTGCAACGCAGAAGAGGTTAGCCAGATTTCCAAAGTCACTACAAGTCTTGGATATAGTGTAGTTTTATCCTGTAATTCGAAAAAACTATTCAAACCGACCTAATCCGGGACGTTTTTAGAACTAATGGCAAATATTTTCTATTTAACTCCGCACATACTAATGGTATTATAATCTTGCAGCTTTTCTCATACAATTTTCGAAAGAATTCTTAAAAGACATTCCTACACTTCCATCGTTCTCTTTGTGTGAGCACCCTCAAGGGAGTCACCATCCCTCTACATTCCACATTTTGATATTAAATGTGAAAGTTAGACTTGTAACACACTCCATCACTTGATTCACCCATTCAACTGCAAATCCGAATTTCACCATAACTTGTCAAAAAAATCCCCACTTCATACAATCATATGCCTTACAACTCATGACGAGTTTCATAGTCACTTGTCAAAACAAAAGCGCTTTGTTCCTCGTATCTTATTTTTGGCAACAAGAGCTTAGTCTATTAGCAGAATACATAGCACCACACTGAGGGCCCGTTTGGTTTTAACTCCGGAATCGGAAACGGAATGGAAACGAATCTAGTCCATACATATACTTTTGTTCATAAAAGTTTTTGAAATCATTCCTTATGATTTGAAGTAATTGTGGTAGAGTTTGATTACTTTCAATTCCCTATAGGGTAACAAAATATGGAAAAACAAGTGCATTTTTCATTAATTTACAAGGAATGATTCCATAAAATTTCATGAACAATATTGATATCACTTCTCTATTTCCCTTACCTTACCGCCCGCTTCTTTAGACCTTAAACATGCTCAACAGGCAGCTCAGGGCCCATTTCCTTTTCTTTCTTCCAAGCAACTACCAATCTCCTCTGCTGCGAGCAAAGCTCCGAGCAACAATTCCTAAATAAAAGGTATGACAAGGCTTCGGTATAGTAAGGATATACATATAGACTAGATTCGTTTTCATTCCGTTTCCATTTCCGAAATTGGAACCAAACAGGTCCTGAGGCTGATGGGTTGAAAATCCAGTACGTTGAGACCATTTGATCTCTACCATGACATGATGACTTGAGTATGAGATCACATTTGCTTAGTTAGTGTTGGTACTTAACGATTATCACATTTGTTACAATCTTTTTTAAAACACAATAACTAATTTAGTGAAAAGTTAAACTTATGCAAAACCATGGGAAGAAATATTCGAATAATCTTCATTTAACTTCATATCTTACTTATTTTTATCCTTCTTGAGTTCTTGGTACGATAAATGCGTCCACATTATAGATAGATAATAGTTATGGGTCATGCATAACATACCCTCTCTAGTCAACCATTGTCAAGTACACAAGACATAAGCTTCATTTGGTCATGCTGCAGATGGCAAAGGACGAAATCCATGGCTAAGGGAAGCTTGCCAAACTTTCTCGACGTCGAAAATGGTATCACCACACTCATGGACGTTCCATCCTTCCAATCCATGAACAATCCCGGCTACACGCCATGCACTCATCGCCTTCCGAGGTAGCCAATTCTATGAAAACAATGTACAATAGTTTATATGAGTTGAAAAAACACTACAAGTTTGTAATATTTGAAATTTGACATCTCGAAATGTACCTCACAAGCATGTAAGTTTCCGAGAGAAGATGGAACGAGCATTGCGGGAGTGTAAAGATAGTAGCAATCGCTACGAGTTCTTTTAGGAGGAAATTGTGAGATGGGAGTGAATGTCGTCCCCTTTGATGCCTTTGATTGCTCGTCGTTTGTCAAATCTTCGCCAACTAACCATGTCTACAAATGAACAAGATCAATGTAAGCAGTCGTAGTTTTGCATATCTGTGCATCAATTTATGCACAGATACTTGAGAATTATTTCGTATTAAGATTAGAATGCAATCAAAGGAGAAAATAAACACTGATTTATGAAGAATGTGAGAAAATTAGGGCTTATCAAATGTTTTGTGTACATATAAAGGACACTAATCTTTGTTATTAAGACTTACTTTGTAAGAAGATCCTTTTGAGAGAACTAAGTTCTTTTTGCATCCGGGATCCAATGAGATCTTAAGCTTCTCATACTCGTCTTCTCTCAAGGTACCAACCTACACATACATATAATAAACAACATTTTTCGATCTCAATATAACATGTCCTCTAAGTAAGATATGATTGAAAAACCTTATAGATCACACGAAAAAACTCGATTCGTTACCTCAATGCCTTTGTGACAAAGTGTAGACACGATGGAGTAACCAATCTTAGAGAGCTTTGCCCTAAAGAGAACTTTGGTTGTATCTTTCGGAATGCTATTCAAGATGATGGCTACTACTAGGCTACTTCCATCTACCAACTTCACCTTCAACTTCGGGTATTTTCGAACGTAAAACTCGCCATTTTGGTTAAGTTCTTGGCTCTAAGAAATATACATGTCAAATGTCAATACTTTTTTTATTTGGACTTGTATGTAGATTGCATAAAGAGAACAATCACTTACTTGATTCAATAGCCCTAGGCTAAGTACTTTGACATTATTCTCATCAGCTTCCAAGATGGCTTCTTCAAGCAACTTACGTATTGCAACTCTTTGCCACTTTAGAGCATACTAAACAATTGCAATTGAACAAAAGAAAATATGAAGCTTTGTTGCATTACATATTTCTTGCAAATAAGAACATTGAAGTGCAAAATCAAAAGAGTTTTATAAAACGTTCTTGGTGATTGATTTCAATTCTTTGAATATCTTTTTCAACTCTAAAACTAAGGTTGGTCATTTTCAAAGCAGACCGGACAAGGTGTTCCAGGTCCGGTCCAAACCGAATAACCGAAATATTCATAAGTTCAGACAGGTTCTGGAATTTTCAGAAATCTAGACCCGGAACCAGAATTCCGGTCTAATCTGGGTCCCTCTAATTTTCGGTCCATTCCGAGTCCCCGATTTTTTTCAGTCTTGGACCGGGCTGGAAATTACCTTAAACCCGGACCGTTGACCGTATTCCATCCGGATGTGAACCGAATGTAAAAAAAGGTATGGTCCGGTTCAAAAATATACAATCCTATCTAAGACCCATAAATCGAAAATTTTAGAATATTTTTCTGTCCTTTGTTAAAAACAATTCAATTTTTAAACTATAGTAGCTAGGCATAGTGAGAAATTTGAGAACTTACATGGATATTGTACCGTGGAATTGACCAAGTTTGCAGTCTAAGCTTGTCAAAGGTGTTTGCATCCACAACAAATGTACGTCCATTTATCCAAGTCAAGATCATGGACCATAGCGTCACGGGCCACATCAACCATAGATACCATTTCGAGCTAAGAGGCTTTGATGCTAGAGAGGCGAATCCGAGTCTCGAATGGTAAACGGATTGTGGTGTTGTGAAATGTGTTAGGTATACGACATCCGGGGAATGTTGCGGCTTCTCGAGTGTACTGTTGTAGAGTGTGTCCGTAGATCTATCCATAGTCCCGTACACATAATCGTAGAACGGCATGAACAATGAGTAGTTGGTCCGAAATTGAGTGTGATGCAACGAGTGATACCTAAGTATTATTGGCATTAGTACATCTTAGGTAAATGAACTAATTATATAAAATGATAAGTGAAAATGACTTACGAGGGCGTGTACATAAGATACTTAAGAGGAGGAAAGAGTGAGAACAACTTCTTAGGAATATGCTCAAAGTTACAATGTCCCATATTGTTCATGAGATCAATGTAGAGAATGTAACCACCCAACGACAAAATCGAAACCGTTCCCGTGTAGACGGTTGACAACATCGGTATCGCAAAGAGAATAAAGTATGCGATATGTTCCGCAAATGGGTGAATGACAGCTGAAAAATGGAAATATGATTACGTTAAAAGGTGCTAAGATATAAACATACATTTTATTGAAGGAAAATATGAACCATTCAGTTGCAATAACACATTTACACCGCTCGACGGAAGAAAAAAAAAAAAGATGAATCCATAAGATAACATTTTAGAATTATCGACTATGAGTTCGGACACAAGTCCAAACTCGACTTGACTTTTGGTCAAAGTCCGTCCGGATCCGGTCAAATCCTAAGATTACAATTAGGGCTGTAATATGAGACAAGTTACTCGGCTCGTCAAAAGTTCGGCTCGTTCGGCTAAAATAACACTTCGGACTCGGCTCGAACTCGACTCGTTTATAAACGAGCCAAGTTTGAGCATGCCGATACTATGCTCGTTCGGCTCGTATTACCCCCCTAATTAGAAGTTATATAAATAACTTACATGTAATGGGCTCGGTAGCGATGGAGGAATGATGATGAGAGTGATAACGTGAGTAAAGATAGTGATGATGCAATGCTCTATGAAGCCAATAGTAGAGAAACTCCACTGGGCCGGCGTGAAGTAACGCCGTTAAGATGACGCCGTCAGTTCTCCATATTGGCACGTGTTTTGCGCCTTCCAAACCCCAATGTCCCAGGTAGAATAAGAATCCGTTAAATATTATCTGATCATCCCTGTAATTACGTTCCGTAATTAGCATAATACCTTTCAATATTGGTCCTTATACTCTACATAATTTTGGTTACCTCCCTAAACTTTCTACTTTTTATGTTATAGATCCTTAATTTTATGTTATTCTAAATAAGACATCAAATTATTTAATATTAACTATCATGATCTCTCCATCAACAAAAAAACATAAATTCAAAAAGATTATATTTGTCTTGTTCGGTAAAACGAGATTTTTGAGTAGTTTAAGTTTTTTGAGTATCTATAGCTTTTTTGGTAGATTTGTTGGTAGAGTTTTAAAAAAAATTTTGTAAATTCCGAAAATCTAACAAATAAGCTAATTGATGTTTAGTAAAAGTAGATTTGTTGATAGATTTGTATGATAGATTTACCAAAAAGCCAAAAAGGACAAAAATGTACAAATTATTAAAGGTGTAAAAGATTGGTAAAATTATATTTTTTTTGATAATCTACCAAAAAAGCTATCCTAGAAAGCTTTTTCAAATCCCACCAAAAAACTCCTCAAAAAACACTTTAAAAATCTAATCGCACCAAAACAAAACCTCAAATTATAACTGGAAGTCTCATTTCAATATTATTTTATCGTCGAAAACAAAAATCAATTAGAGTGATTTCGAAACCGATTTTTAATTTCATATGACCAACGTAAAAAACAATGCTATCAAAATGTAATAAGATGGTAATTACCAGTTCCGTTCTCGGTCGACTTGCTCGAAATCAATGCTCTTATCGACGATGAGATTATCGCCCTTAGCGGTACGATAACGGGAAAACGAAATCCAAAGTTGGTTATGAAGTATCCTCACGAGCAGAAATGGAATTATTATGAGAGGAGTCGGATCGGCATCGTCCTTGGTCATGTAGGAGTGTATAGTGTGATAAGCCCATGGTGCAAGAACCAAATACTATACAAATATATTCAAAGAAAAAAGAAGAAAATATATTAGTCTTGCACATTTTTCCAATAGCGAATGAAAAGATTAAACAATAATTAAGATCAAATTCAATGAATAAAAATATTATTTTTTTATTTTCACACTTTTATTTAAAATAGAATTTCTTTAATTTGATTGAAGATATTTTATCTTCGGGCGAATAATTGAAATAAAGTTGTTCATAAATCCCTACCAAAAAAGCGACTACTGAATCGCAAAATCTAACCCGTTTGGTATACGTTTTTCTTTGGTTCTAATAGATATTGATTTATTAGATTTAGTCGGTAGTGGATTTTGAATTATTAGATTTAATAGGTTATAAGATTTATTTTAACTACATTATTGATTATTGTACTAGTTTTGAAATTTCAAAGTAAGATAACATTGACTATCTAATCCTGAAATTCTACTATTGGTTACTCTTTTTCGGTAAACTACCACATAAGTACACAAATAAATAAATAAATAAATAAATAAATAAATAAATAAATATTTTATTTCAACATCAAGTTTTGATTTTAAAAATAAAAAGGAGGGTATGATCCATTCCCATATATAACCACTCTAAATATATAAGTACTTTTATAAATTTTTATTACACCTTTATTATATTTAACTATTTAATTTAATAATTTAAATAATTTTTTTAATTCTATAAAAATATTTACCTATCAATTGATTTAACTATATTTATTATTTTTATTAGTATCTTTATAAAAATATTAAATTATATAATTAAATATAATAAATATATGTTGGTCAAGCTAGTGTAATCTATCACTAGAAAGTGAAAGTGATCAAAACAATATAAATGATTTAATCGATGAAATAGTTTTGTAAGATGATTATTAAAAAAATATAAAAATTGATTTTTACCCAAATACTATTTATAATGACAAACATTAATTATATGATATGAATAATCATTCCACAATTCATATAAATTCAACAAACGTGTTTAAGTCTTTATTACATATCATATTCAAATTAAAAAAATAACTATATAACTATAGTCAATATATGATCAAGCCATGTGAAATCAGTAATGGCATGTCAGATCCATAAGTATTGGGTCCAACTATTGGGCTTGGGCCCATATAATGGCCCCAACTATTGGGCCAAACAATTGGGCTTGGGCTCAATACTTAAGGAAATTAGGGCTCGTTTGGTGAATCGGATATTGAAATGAAAATGGTTTACTCCAAATATTCAAGTTTTGCAAACCTTGAAATGATTTCCGGAATAAGTGCATTGAGGTTAATTAACAAATTTATTTTTTATTTTAAACCCTATTATGTTTTTGTATTTTTTTTTGTAATCCGATTATGAAACATATCAATTGTCCTAATGATGCAAAAGATTTAGGAAGAGAAAACAACAACGTTGTATTACATCTTATGACTACCTATAAATAAGGCTATTTATGTAACTATGTAGGTTTCGTAGGTTCTAAAATTATAATCATTTATGGAAATACAACTAACAATTTCATTGGGTCATTGATATAGACCTCGTTCCCGAATAATTCTCGTAACTCACCGTCTAGAAAATGCAAAACGTCATACATATATATTCCCGAATAATTTTTATAGGGATATATATATATATATATATATATATATATATATATATATAACCTAAATTTGCACTTCGGGTGCGGAATCTAATTAGTCATAAAACAATTTTATTTTGGTTTTGAGGTCTAAATGTGAAATTGATTGAACCCAATTTCGATTTGAGGAGCCCAAGTGCGGAATCGATTACTCTATATATCGGTTTCGGTCCAAGTATGAAATTAGTTAAACACTAATTTCACACCCCGGGTGAGAAATTAGGGAGACATTTAATGAAAATATATTTGTTCGTTTAAAATGGACGGTAAAATAACACAACTCGAATCACTCGATATTCTCACAAAACTCCTTCAAAACCAATCCAATGACTACATAAGTTAATAATAATTCTCGCAACTCACTATCTAGAAAATGTAAAATGTCCTATACATTCGATCAAATTTTAAAGGACACATATAATCGAAGGGAGTAATTTACTTCAAATCGATCAAGTCTAATAAACTATTATTTTGTTATATTAAAATATCACCTGATTAATTAAAATGTAAAAAAATTGAAGTATTATTTATCAACATGATAAATATTTTTATTTAGTTTTTTAAGTCTTGAAATTAACAAAAATAGTTACAATTACCACTGGTTTTTCATTGATTTGTGCTTAAAAAGTGCAGTAATATATTGTTATTTATGCCTGAATTTATGGTATTTCATTCAGTTTCACTTAAATTCAGTTCAACAAAATACTTGCTTGAAACTAACAGCAATATTATCGGATCATAATATTAATTATTACTTAGCTATTTTATCAAACATAAAAGAAAATTGTTAAACTTGTTGGCTCGAGTAACATTATACAAAATTAAATTTGTTTAATTATCTTTTATTCACTTTTTCATTTATAAAAAAATGCAGTAATTAGACCTTTTTCAAACAAACTATTTATTTTAAACAATGGACTTACTTCCTCCTTAAAAAAAATCAAAAACAGCTATATCAAATAATATATTTTTCTTGAATATAATGTTAAAGAGCATAAACCAAAAGATCTAAATTTCTCAGAATAAACTCAGTAATATATATAAAATCGAGTTTCCACGAACTCGAATAGATATACGAGAGTGAGAACAAAGAACCTTGAAGTCGCCGAGCGGAGCCCATGGCCATTTGGTGAGAAAACCAGGGTTGGAAGCCATTGGAGAGCAAGCTTGCTTTAGTCTTAGCTTTCTTCTACGTTCTCATGGAGTTCAAGCGATAGCTAATGAGATGCAATACCTTATTTATAACTAAAAAGAAATAATATTTGCAAAATATTATTTATTTTTGAAAATGGCCCAACTTTTTGGGGAAATTACGGGCTCTATCTTATACTATCTAAATTTCAGTAAATATCCTAATATTTACATATGTTGCGGATAATACCCGATCCTAAATCCTAAACCCATTGCAGCATGGTTCTTTAGGAGTTTAGGGCTTTTATATTAGTTTTATTGATTTGAAAACACACAATATGACACTCTATCTTTATACTGTATTTAAGGTTGTTATGCGAGTCAGGATATTCGGACCCGGTTTGGAAAAGGTTCAACTTAAACCCAAGCCGGATTTAGGATATTATGAGATTATTGGGGATGAAAGACTTCAAAATAATCCCCAATAAACCTACCAAACGGACCCATAAAAATATTTTATAAGTCGGTTAAATTTTAGAATCGTTTGATTGGTATAATTAACAACCTTAATCATTTTGTTTTCTCTTAATTGACACCTCTCTATTTCTAAATCGTTACTATGTACTTTGTTTTCCTTTTTCTACACGGCGATTACTCTGAATGAATTGTCGATTTAGTCGATCTCGACACATGAGATCGCTCGGCGTCCAATCTATCGAATCTCTTTCGGTCTTTCCATAATAAAATAACCGGTTTCTAAAATAATACCGCATTGTGCCGGATATTCTTATTTTGTATACTAGGGATAATACCCACAACATATGATATATAAAATAATATTAAAAAAAACAATTGAAATTTGAGGCTGTCTCAATAAATGTACCACATCTACCACGTACGAAATAGAAATTTAATGCCTCTGCTATCCTCATTTGCTATATAGACAGGCTGCATGTGTCATCCTAACAAAGGCCATTGATCCATCAAACAAGTCAGATTAGGTTTTGCTTTCCTTTAGGGTTTTGAACTCATTTGCTTCATTTTATATTGGACTTATAAAAAAAATATTTATAACGGAAAATGGTTAGTTCGGTCTATCTCCTAGAGGTAGTCCAACTTATAGCATCTTTACGGATGAGAACATGAAGTTCGAGATCATAAAAAATTGGTGTTGGGTGTCGAGATTTTCAGATGGGTCAATCGGTCAGCAACACAGTTGATTTTTCTAAAAACATGTTTGACCTGGATATCGTCAAAGAAACGAAGATTAAGTCTGAAATCGGATAAAATCATCTCTAGCTCCCACGGACAACTCCATAAACCTTTGAGTGCCTTGATAACACACAAATTATCATGCTCGATTTGCCTTGATAACACACAAATTATCACGTTTGATTTCGAGCTCTTTGATCTAATTAAGAGCACAAGGTTCAACTTTAATTACCGAGTATAAGTTATTTTTTTTGAGTGTCGATGCTAACAACCTCTACATTGATATTTCGAATCACAAAATAAATGGATGTTACTCTTCAAATTGAGTTTAGATTCATCAAAGTTATGTTTATGGAAATCAGATTTTGATTTTTTCAATTTAATGATATTTGACTTACAATACTTGATAGAGACAAGTAAAGAATTCATCATAACTTTTGTTGTTGAGAAAAATTGTATAATCATAATGAATAGTTCATTTCTTGATCACTTTTCTTGTTGAGAAAATTCATTATAGTACGAATAGGGTCAGTTCTAAATCTTGATTGATGCTTCATGTTATGTGGTGTCGTGTTTTGATGTGGATCAAGTGTTTGATCCGAGTTTATGTTCGACATATTCATCATGTCGATCTTGGATTCTTGCCTTCCGGTTAGGTTGACGGTGTTAAAAGATCGAGAAACGGTTTTTTATTTATAAATTAACATTTTTTAAATTAGGGTTTTTATATCTTACTCTCCTATAATAAAATTTGTTGACGTAGGACCTCGATTTGATAAATATCATAGGACCCATACCATACACACCATAAAACGTTTGTTAGGAAATTCGTAAGGAATAAGCAGAGGTGATATGCTATTTTCTTAATTCTTAAGTTGTCCATTCGATATGGTATTTATACAATTAAAATCTCAAAAATAAAACTGCTTCAATGTTTCATAACTGCGACTGACGAAAAATTTATAATGAAACATTTTGGTTTACTAGGCTTTTTCTAATTTTGTGTTTAGTAAATGTACCCCTTGAGAGAAGAGTGTGTAGAGTTTGAGAATAACTACAAAAGATTGGGGTATATTTACTTAATTGAAACATTAAAAAGTCTAGTTACTACTATAGTTTTTCAAGAATACCTAGTTACCAAAATTGCCCAAATTTAATTCTACGGCGTACTCTCATACACGAGATTATAATTATAGAAGAAGATTCATGTTTATAAGACAATAATACACAATTAAACTTGTTCATGATTAACTAACATTTCACCCATTTCATTTTTAATTGTTCATCTAATCTCAAATATATTTTTGTTAAATTAGTGTCAATAAAAAACCTCATATAATATCAAAACTTTCTCTAAGTAAAAACTATACTTAATTCTTTAAAATATTAAAGCTAGCTTATAACATTGTTTTTTTCCTTTTCTTTTTATAATTTATAACAACGCTTCCTACGGCAAATTCAGTTTCGTCACATCTTTAGGGGAGCTAATTGCTCAACTGATTGTTTGACGTCTCTACTTTCCGAGTTTTCTTTTGGCTATTTTATTCTTGTCTCTCCTCCTTCTAGAATAATTTCTCTTTTGGAAAACGACGCCCGCGGAGTAGCGTTCCAAAAACTTGTCAGATGTTAGCTTTATTTTCTGATTATATGCTACGTTACGAGTAAGACCACGGTCTTGCTCGTCTCACTTACCAAAAAAAACCCTTATGCGTGAAATATATGTGATTACAACTTTTTTTTTTAGTTTTTATTTTCGTTTATCTAAATACAACTCAATGAAATAAAATCATAACAAAAGTTGCTAAAACCATAACATTTTACATGAATGTACCAATCTGAAGTTTTGTTAGGATAATCCTAACTTACTTAGATCTACATGAAATGATCTTTCACCGAGTCCGTTTGCTCAACTCATGGTTATTCATGCTCTCTTGTTGATGAGTTCATTCGATCCTTTGCATTTTGACAATGGCTTCTCGTGCATTTTCCATCAAGAGTTCATTTTCGGTGGACAATGTCTCGTGTGGCCATTGACCGTCAATCCCTCCAAAAACAAAATTGATCGATCAATCATAACATTAGCACTTAATTGTTTTAAACCAACTCTTAAT
Organism: Fagopyrum homotropicum; assembly: GCA_033239125.1. NCBI lineage: Eukaryota > Viridiplantae > Streptophyta > Magnoliopsida > Caryophyllales > Polygonaceae > Fagopyrum > Fagopyrum homotropicum. The sequence continues at coordinate 5,290,052 of BSWB01000003.1, forward strand.
CAACATTAGGTGAACAATTTTCTCTCTTCAAACCTTTATTCTTTATCCATTAAGATCTACACCTTTATACGTCATGATTCCCGTCTTTTGCAATTTCGTCTTCCGAGGATTGATGCTGTCGTTTGTGGGCGGTTTCGAGCGTTTTGTCGAGAAGGAGGTGTAGATTTGTGATCGACTCCTGATGACTATGTTGCAGTCCAAATCTGAGGTGTCCACAGTTGTTCTCCAGGCTTTCTACCTGTGTACTTCCTTCGAAGATGAACGTCCATGCTCGTTGTCTCTCATTGACTGGATCATTCTGCTTTCTCTTGAAGACCTTTTTGCTTTCGGGATTTTTTTTGATGTATTTTTGTGTATCTCTATTCTCCTTTGTTTGTGGTTCCTCGTGACGGTAAGTCCGTCTGCCGATCCTTTTCGGCCTTTCGACCCACTAGACGACGCGTCGTCTAGTGGTTCGAACCGCTTTCCATTATAAAAAAAAGAAAAAAAAAGGAAATAGTTTATAGAAAATGACATCGATCAAGAACCATGTTCACTCGATTTTCACACACATACATTAATAATTTAATTGAATAGATTCAACAAGAAATTTTCAAATATGTATGACAAATAATTAATAGCCACAAATATAGATTTTTTTTTTTTATATTCCACTTGCCCATATGATGATACATATATATAACGAATATTATGAGACTTTAGAAGGTTACATGCATGGACCATCTATGCATGTCCAATTAATTGTTAACCTAATATATTGTGTCCTACTTTATACTGCATTAAACTTAATTGATTTGGTAGACAGATCGTAAATGGGGTGTGTACACGATCCTATATTAATATCATATAGGAATTCAAATCTTTTAGATGTCATCTAAAAATTTATCGATGGTAAAAGGTTAGTTTATTAATCTTATATATTAGACTTGTTATCACTGTATTATCGATGTATGGCGTACACATTTCAACTCACCGCAAGTGTAACTAAGACAATATGTCTAGTTGACACTTGGAACAACCAAGCGTTTGTTAAACCGCTCTAATATTGTACACCATAACAAATTATCATCTCGTTAAAGAGGTTTTATGATCAACTTAGGAATTGAGTTGATATTGATGTTATGAAGAATTTTTTTTCCCAGTGGTCGAGTGACGACAAGTACTCTAAAGTTAAGTGTTTTCGGACGAGAGCAATTTCTGTGCGAACATGATTGACGAGAGGGCAACATCAATGAGACCTCGAGTCTTCGAATATCATATAAAGTTCAACGAACTACAAAATAAAGGTCGTGGTTTGGGCATGCAAGCGTACATGAACATTAGATACAAGTTTATTCTAAAACCAATTGATAAGAGAGTAGTCATCAAACTTATATACTAGACTCGATAAAAACATATTATCGACGACGAAGGTGGTGCTAAAGTGATTTTAGGGTTGTTTTTTTAAATTTCGGTATTGTTAAAAAACCTCGAGTTCTAAAGTATATAATATATATGGACACAAAAGATATTGTAAGATTTTGTTTGATTTAATTGTGACCATAAAGTATAATATTTTTTCACCTAAAGTAACACCTTATAGAATTAACATCGTGTAATTAATATTTCATCGTCGTGTCAAACAAGATCTCGTTTGCTTCATGGTCACCCATAGTGAAGATATTTTAAGCCTAATATATAAGATGGATGAACTACTGATTCTATTACCTATAAGGTTTACTATGTAACCCAATTAGATTTGTGTGTTGTACTTGAACCTAACACACATGTACGTTTGTATATACACCACTAACACTCTACGATCCGACTATATAAACTTTATTAGTGGAAAATACAACTTTTCAAGATATATATAAGATTTTTGTTGCCATTATTTTTACTGACAAATTACTTATTATTGTAATTTTATTACAAATTCAATTATTTATCTTTTTAGTTAGTTTGAACTAATAAGTATTACTATTTTCATTAATTTTAATAATATATTTACCATAATTTTGCTTCTCACATAGCCAAACGAACACCAATTTATCCGAACAGTGAATTATATATTGCTAACGTTGACAAATAAGTTTAAGTTGAAATATTTTATCTTAAAGTCAAATTTTAGGAGGAAAATTTTAGATTTTAATTAAAATATACAAATTATACGAAATAATTGCGGAGGCCATGCAAAAATGCAATTGTTGTGAGGCTTAAAAATAGCCTCAAATAGGCCACTAACGGTTAATCATTAATATAACTAAGTTTGTTTTGGTAGTTTTTTTGAGATTTAATTTGGAAAATATTATTTTTGGACAGTTTAAATGATCTCAAAATTTTTTTGAAAAAATTTGATCAAATAGACCCTTTTCTATTTTCATTAGATTTGTGTATTTTCGTTAAAATTATAAGTGTTGATTAGGGGTATATTTACTATATATATTTATATTATAAGCTTGATTAATAAAAATAAATTTAAAAAAATTATTTAGCTAATTTAACCGATTACCTATCACAATATACATCGAAAATTTGATAGTAAAACACCTGAATTTCTATATCCGAGATGTTACCGGCTAAGACCTCTGCAATAAACTATTCTTTCTTAATTATCTTTTTTGTTGAGATGTGTGGATTATTGTGTCCCCACATCGACTAAATGAATAATGTGAACCTAACATATAAACCCAAGGGTTACTCCTCCTATTGCCAATTGGTTTTAGGATGGAACTCCGAAGGTTAATGTGCGTAGGTTTACTTGTGGCGTGCATCCCATCCCCTCCACGTCTTAGACCCGACGAATATTAAAAAGATAAATTTAACATGGTATCAGAGCTACGGTTCGTGTTGTTGTCAAGTGCAACTAGTCCAGGATAGTTGCACTTGAGGGGGGGTGTTGAGATGTGTGAATATATTGTCCCACATCGACAATATGATAATAACCGAACCTAGTATATAAGAGATAGGGCTACTCCTCCTATTGCCAATTGGTTTTAGGATGGAACCCGAATGCTTATGTGTAAGGTTCACTTGCGTGCATCCCCTCCACGTATTAGACCCGCCGGATTATAAAAATTAAATTAACATTTTTAGATGTACAAACCAAAATTATTCATATTTTACATTTCAGTAGTTCATACAATATATTTTTTAATGATAAAGTAATTAGCATAATTTTTTACCATGTTATATTTTTTAATAAAATATATTCACAAATTCTATAAATTAAATTACATTTTTTTAAAAACTAGTTATTAATACAATCAAGTGCATCATTATTATATAATATAACAAATCGCACATTTTTTTAAGAGTATGCCTGACGATCAGACATGTCAAATTTTATTAAGATATCAATAAATAGTAGATAATCTATTAAATTGGTAAAAGAAATAAAATGAAAAAAATTATTAGAAAATATTTACAAAGATGTCTCTGTGTTTTAAACACAGAGGCAAACAAACACACCTGGCTCCAACCGTCAACTTAGTCTCGTGGAATTGGCTGTTCTTGATTTTATCTTAATAATATATTCACTTAACCTTCAAATTAAACAAAAAAAAATTAAAAAAAATATTATCTATACACTCATGTGCGCCTTACAAAATTTAAGCAAAAAATAGTCTGTCAATACCCGATAATTTATTTGGAATCTAAACTGCAATGAATGCTTTTTTAAATAACTAATCTGACTTCTAATCTATACGTTGATGATTAAACTTCATTTTAGCTAGTCGACTTTCATATAAACACCTCTTATCAAATGAGAACAAATTTTATCAGTTAGATCGTTAAATAGATGATTAAGATTGGACGATATTAAAGGAAAAAAATCTTGTTATTAATGGAAGAAATATTCGTCGGACCTGACTCTATATATTCGGCGGTATATTCACATATATTCGGTGTTTACATGTTCACACGGTAAGAGCTGTTTACATATGAGTCAAGATCTATATATATATAGGTTGTGTTTGGCAGGCATAAAACACTAGTGTTTACTAGTGTTTATAGTGTTTGTAAATTTAACAAGTGTTTGGCAGACCGAAAAACACTAGTGATTAGTGTTTTCGGAAGTGTTTTTAAAACCCTCAAAAGAGCAAGGGTTTTTTCATCTAACACTAGTGTTTTTGTACAAAATGACGTTATTACCCCTCTTTTTTTTTGGAATTACATTGATAACCAGGTATATTAAGAACTTTCTCTCACCTAAAACTCCAATACTCATCGACAAAAATCATCCCTCTCGTGTTGCTCGTTGAACTTCGACCATCAACAGAGAGCTCTCATCCCTCACAGATCAATCAACCACACATTAACTTGTTAGTCCTTCTTTCCCCTCTTTCGCATAATCAGACCGTCGCTCACCTCGCCATCATCCTTCGCGACTCCTCTATCGAGATTCACTCCCGGCGCTGACCGACCGCTGGCTTCTAGATCTCACGCAATCGAGTTCTTCCTTCCTCGTTTCTGTTAACTTTGTGCAGGTGTTTAATTTCAATTTTCTTGTAAACCTTGCCCTAATTGCCCCAATCGAGTTTTTCCTCCCTCGCATAAGTGTAAATCCAAATCAAATTGTTTCTTTTGCCCTAATCACTAACTATAAGGCTGATTTCAAATTAGAAAGATGCAATCGTCGAGAACTCAGATAAGAGCAAATCAAAATCAAATTGATTTACTGAATGAATATTTGCTGGCATGTATTTGATTTATGCAGGAGTTCACAAAGCAATTGTAATTTGCAGCCTAAAAACACTTGTTTTTGCCAAACATTGTTTAGTTTTTGAATAACACTAATCACTAGTGTTATTGAAAAACACTCCCTATTTAAACTAGTATTTCCTTACACTAGTGTTTTGTTAAATGTGCCAAACACAACCATATATATGGGTGTTGTTCAGGTAAGACACATTATTCCGGTAGGGCCGTGCGGTTGAACGTAGAGCTGACATGTGTCCCAATTTTTTTTTCCCCAAAAACAAGTGAAAGTAATAGTTCAAAACTTATTAAGGAATAGTTCATAAATTATAAAAGGATAGTTCATGAATTATCATAGAATAGTTCATAGTGCAAAATTTATAAACTTATTAAGGGATAATTCATAATGGATTTTTCCTCTTGGTGCCCTCAAGGTTTGGACTTATCCTCTTGGTATCCATCAAGTTTCAAAAATTCTTTTGGTACCCTTATGGTTTTACTTGTTTCCTCCTTATACCCATTCTTGATATATTACATTAAAAAGTCATTAAAAAATAACAAAAAATAAAAAAAATAAATTTAAAATTAATTATGACCTCATTGAAAAAATAATCTAATAAATTTATGATAGAATTTTTTTTATATATAAATTTATATTTTGAATTAAAGGTAATATTTATTTCATGAATTAAAATAATTTTTTTTATCTTAGATTTAATATAAAATATATATAAATTAAACTAAAAACATTTATTTAAGCTGCTAGAAATTTAAAAATATAGTAATTTTTTAAATTTAATTTATATCATTTATTTTAATTCGAAATTTTATTAAAAAATTATATTTTTTTTAATTTAAGAATCTGTAAACTAAAGAACTAAAAATATAAAATAAAATAAAATTTTCAAATTAAGATATTATAGAACTTCAAAAAAAATTACAATAATTTAAAATTTTTAGACTCTTAATTTTAAATTTTTTTTATATATTTTATTTTAAATCCGAAATTAAAAAAATTATTTTCTTTAAAAAAATAAATTTATCTTTCATTTACATTTTATTAAAAATACAAAAAAATATAATTCTATTATAAATTTATTATTTTAATATTTAATGTGGTCAAAATTAGTTTTAAAATTATTTTTTTGATTTTTAATTATTTTATAATGAATTTTTAATGTAATATATAAAGAATGGTTATATAGAGGAAAAAAATAAAACCATGAGGGTACCAAGAGGATTTTTGAAACTTAGTGAATACCAAGAGGATGAGTCCAAACCTTGAGGGCACCAAGAGGAAAAATCCATTCATAATTTATAAAAGGATAGTTCATGAATTATAATAGAATAGTTCACAGTGCAAAATTTATAAACGATAGTGCATAACTTATAAAATGATAGTTCATGAATTACAATTGAATAGTACATAACATATAAACGATTAATTTATAAATAATTTGATATAAGTAATAGTTCATGAATTATATGGGAATAGTTCAAAGTTTATAAGAGAATAGTGCAGAAATTATAACATGGTAGTTTAATAAAATTTTCATTCGTTTCTAGGAATAAAAATAAAAAATAAAAAAAATTAATTTTTTTTTGGGACACGTGTCGGCCCTATGTTCAGCCACACGGCCCTACCCGAAATTATAAACCGCACCTGAACATCTACCTTATATATATATATATATATATATATATATATATATAAGGTAGATGTTCAGGTGCGGTTTATTTATTTTATTTTTCTTTCCAGAAACGAAATTATAAAGCGCACATTAACATCTACCATATATATATATATATATATATAGAGAGAGGTTGATTCCAATGTAAACAACTCTTATCATGTAAAATGATAACAAATTGTATTCGTTAGATCGTTAAATAGATGGTTGAGATTAGACGATATTAAAGGGAAAGAATCGTGTTATTAATGGAATAAATATTCGCCGGACCTGAATCTATATATTCGACGGTATAGTCACATATATTCGACAATATAATCACATATATTCGGTGTTTACATGTTCACATGGTACGAGCTGTTTACATATGAGTCAGGATATATATATATATATATATATATATATATATATATATATATATATATAGAGTATAGATCCTATGAGAACACCCCCTAAAGTGAGAACATGAGAACATATTCGTAATTATTATTACTTTTGTTACGAATGTGCCATATCGTTTAATGTATTATTCGTAGTTATTGTTGGTTGAGTGTATTATTCATAATTATTGTTGGATTCCTAATTATTATTATCATTAGTTATTATTATTTTTGATATCTACTCTAAATCTCAACCCTTAATACTCAAATCCAACGGTGTACGATTGTTCTCATGTTCTCACGTTAAGGGTGTTCTCATGGGAACCACACCCTATATATATATATATATATATAGGATCAAGTGAGAACAAGAGTTACGGTAAGAAATGAGAACAAACCTCGGCCATAAGATTAAACACAACCAACGTTCGTGATTCATTCTTAAATTTGGACATTAATTAGTTACATTTTTATAGAAGGAGAGTTATATTTGGTTACCTTGTAAGAATAAAATTTATTTATTATTAAGTTAAATGTACATATTTATTGTTAAGTTAAATGTACATGTTATTATTACCTTTTGTTGGTTTATTATTTCGTCCTACCGAAAAAAAAAAATTCGACTGCACGCTATAGACAAATAATTGATGGTTATGTTCATATGCCACTCGTGCTAAACGTAAACGTGCATGATGAAAGTTAGTTTGTTAGATTTTAATTTGTTTTGTATATAATTAGAATTCTAATGTGAATTAACTTAACGTGCATAACTTAAGCGTGCAATATGTTCAATAAGCGTGCATGATCTTAAGTGTATTTTATATGAACTTAAACGTGCAATATGTTCAATATAAGTGTGCATGATCTTAATTGTATTTTAGATGAACTTAAACGTGCAAGTTAGAACAAAACGATACGAAATGATGCACGAGTTATTCAAAAGCATGCACGATAAACGTACAGTGCAAATTAAAATGGGAAGTTAGTTAAAACAAAAAGTTCAAGATTAGAAATAGACTACACGTGCAAGTTCATATTATACTTATACACATTAAACGTGCAAATTGAAAAATGTATGATGCATTCTTTCAAATTAAACGTGCAAGCTTACCCCTTGATCCAATAAACAAATGTGAATAATTAGCCTCCGAATGATAAATTTAATATATGTGCATCAATTAATTATAGCAATACAATTTTATTTCCATAAAAATATATTCCGTATATTTTTATTACTAAATACACGATCATGTAATAACTCATAATATAACGATGCCTTATTTAGACCTTCAATCTAAACCATCCGTGCATTAATCAAACGGTCATTAGTTGTTCTTATTTCTTACGGCAAAACACGTTCTTACTGGATCCTGACCCTGTATATATATATATAATGTCAATGAATCAGTATGCCATTTGTCTTGGTTGGATCACATGAAGTTGATAGTCAAGCACTTAGTCAAGTTGATTAGACGTAGATCCGAAATCAAGGTTTAATCATTAATTAAGAGTATTAAATAGGAAATAGAGGATGAATCGTGAAAAACACCAGCTAAATATGATCATTTCTAACTAAACATCTATTATTCTAACAATTATCGAAAATCACCCCACAAACAAATAACCGAAAAGGTAACAAAGATTAAAAAAAATCGGAACGAACAAATCCCGGGGAAGGTGAGGAACACCGGAGGCTGACAAAACATGGATATGGCCCGGGATGGATGAACTAGTGCGGTGTCTCGTCGCCGAGAAACAGGATAGTAGGAACCCTTTTCATAGGGATGTCATACCTCCTACGAAAATGTGGATCCAACGACATTCCCCCCACCTAGATGAAGGATCTTCGGATACCTCGAATACAACCACAATCAAAAGAGGCATGCAACTACGCCATCTTCTGGATCATTCGTTTGGACCACACTCGAAAAACGTCTTCAAAAATGAGTATCGTCCTCATAATTTCTAGATGGATGAACATTAACCAAACTTGATTTTCAAGAATTCCTTTTTTCATAATTGTCTTAAAAGACTTCTTCGGACCACAAATGTTTGATAAAAGATAATTCCCAAATGGTTTGAAATGAATAGGAGTGTGATGACAGTCTAGTCCGGACCATTTGAACACAACTTGAAGTTTTTGACCGATTTTTAGGCTCTTTTTTAAAAAAAGTAATTTATAATTTCTTAACTTTGTAAAAATATGTGAAACATTTTCCCTGTAATTTGGTGTTAGAATTCAATTTAATTTACGATTATGATTTTTTAACTTTTTTTTAATATTTTTGGCTACATTACATGATTATCAAAAATATATAAATAGTTAGACCAATGTAACAAATATGACAACAAATAGCTGGAGCAATGTTAACCAAACATAACATAATTAATTAAGTTGTTATGCAAATCCACTAATAACCAAAAGTGAGTACAATGATATTCAGCAAGATATGATCCTTAAACAACCAAAGAACGTTTGCATTCAAATACTCAACCTTCAAATTATCATCTATGAGTCGAAAAGTAGCTAATCCGAAAAGTAGCTAATCCAGGAAGAGAACCCCTAACATACTTGATTGCCGCTCAAACCTTCTACACATAATTATGACACTCATTGATACCATCTTGAACAATTAGATTAATAATATATGCCACACGTCCCAATTTTATACATTAGACCTTAACTTAAAGGCTTGAGAATCCTATCCGATATTCATATCTTTTCCTTATGTTTTGTGCTCAACTATTATACAAACTAAATAAGGGTTGGGTTAACTTTATAGTTTACCATGAAAATTTTAGTAGTTGAATAAAAGTTATAAATCTTATAAAAGTGGAAAGTTAATTATCTAAACTAATTTTTGATTCAGACACTTAGGGGGGTGTATTCAATTAAGAGTTTATAGGAATTTTTTGGAGTTTAAAAGTCTATGGGTATTGAATATAGATTTTTAAAAGTTCATATAAATCTTTAGGTATTCAATTAGGATTTAAAATTTTCCATAAAATTCCTATGACATTTAAAAGTTTGTGGATTTTAAAAGTGTAATAGGTAGGATTTCCGAATTCTAATTAATGTTGATTAACTTAATCGTTGATAGTAATTGACATATAACTCGCAAAGATTTCCCAAGTGATGAGTATGAGTCCCACCGTTATGTTCCTCGCGTAATTTTGGACGTTTGGGAAAATTTTTACTTTTTCCCCCGGGTAATTATTTTTACCCTCCGGTGTTATTTGGAGCATTTGGGAGCTCCGATTAATAAAAATGCAGTTGAGAGAAATGATCAGGACATCGGATATGTCCTAGATACGAAATAACATGGAGAGACGAAACGGATAAAAGAGTCGCTATTCCGATTCTTAGCGGTTAAGAAATGTGGCTTAGGAATGCCCATTTTACGAGATAGTTATGGATTAACTATACCGATAATATTCCGGAATTTCTATTCCAATTTGATAAAATTTGAAGACCGAAAATTATAACCGCGTTTCAATTAATATATATATATATATATATATATATATATATATATATATATATATATATATATATATATATATATATTAAAGAATAGGCGGCTACAGCATCCTCATCTCTAACTTTTATATATATATATATATATATATATATATATATATATATATTAAAGAATAGGCGGCTACAGCATCCTCATCTCTAACTTTACATTTGCATTTACATTTGCAATTGAAACACAGAGAAGAGCGAGACGGAGAACACATTACCGCTCAACTTCGATCTCTCACCAGCCTTTCACTTTCGATTCATTTTCAAATCCGCTTGTACCAACGAGTCCCTTATCTTGTCCTCTACGTCGTGGTACAAATTTATTTCCCGTTTGTTAGCTTTTTAGTAAAGCTTCCGTTTACCGCTATCGGAACGCCGACGGACTACCGCAAGTCATCAAACGTAAAGTTTTATACCGCGCTCTTACTCCCCGTATCGCTAGGAGTCTGGATCTTCTTCTGGTTCGTATATCGGGTTAGTAACGAATAAGTTATGAATTTATTTGTTTTCAGTATTGCGGGTTAGTATAAATTGACCTTGAGTTGGTTAAAATGGATAATTGGAATTTCCATTATGCTCGTTACATTATTCTGGTGATTATGGATTCTTGTTTGATGAAATCTGATGACAGGTGGTTTAGAAATTGCCTGCGGGCAAAACGTTATTCTGGCGAAATCTAATTAATCAATTAAAGGTTAATTAATTAAATTAGGATTAAAATTGAGATTGAGGAATGTTGATTAAATAATACCTTGAGATTTGAGGAATTGTGAGCTATGTTGAGATATTGAGGTTTAGTTGATTGTGAGGCTCATAGATTGAGTATGATCCTTATGGATCCCTTTGGGTCTAGGTGTGACCCCTTTGATGAATAGAGGTTGATATATCTCTTTATGCCTTTTTATAGGCCGTGTTGTCCCTCCAGTGTAGAGGTGATCGTGGTTGAATTTGTACAAGGTTGAGGTAAGTCCGTAGGACTTACTTAGCTACCATCCATATATTGGGTGTTTGCATGAGTGGTGTGTGTTTTATATGTTTGCTATGATATCATGAGTTGTCGTTTTTATCGACCTATGTTCTATTGACTGCCCCCGTGGCTGTGATAACCTTTCCCTTTCATCCCGCCGTGGAGTCTGGGAGGTTCTCTGATGTCAGGCCAGACTGGTTTACAGGAAGGGCGCAATCCACTCCCATAGGGTACACGGATTGTGTGACCGATACTCGTACAGCTGGACATTGTACTCAGAGGCGGGGATGTATTGGTCCTCGTGTCACATACTTTCATCTATCTATATATATATATGGTTTTTGAGTGAATGATTATTATATAAAGATAATAAAATGGGTAAATGTGTGATAGCATGCTAAGGTGTTTATCTTTCTTGATTGTGCTTGTGCTTATGCATTACCTCATATATGTATGGTTAGCTAACGGTTTCATACCGTGTTGTAGATGTTTACAGGTTAGGCGCTACTGAGTGATCTGGCAGGGTGACAGGCCGAGGACTCTCGTACATTAGGTGGTTGGTTTGGGTTGTTGTGTTCCCCTCCTTCGTGAGGATGTTCTTTTGTACCTCCTGTGTGAGGTTGTCATTTTATATACTCGGCTATGTTGTTGTTTACTTTGGGTATTACAGTTTATACTGTTTTATGTATTTGTTTTATATCTGTCAGTGCCATGTTGTAAGGTCCAGTGAACTTGTTGTCAGGCTAGGGTCAGGATCCATTGTGAGATCCTAGCCCAATGTGACATCCCGAGTCCCGCGGATTCGGGGTGTTACAAAAAGAATCTATTATTTCATTGATTTTGTAGGATTCTTTTTTACTTTTATACCTACCTAAAATCCATAGAAATCTTCCCCCAACACGTAAGATTTCCACAAAATCTGTATTGACTCTATATAGAATTAAAATTTCCCACAGAATTTACAAATCCTATGATTATTAAGAATCCGTCAAAATCTTTAAAAGTCTCGATTGAATAAACATTATTTGAAATAATAATCGTTAGAATTTTGTAACACCACTTTGATTCAAATACTTAGTTTAAACATTATTTAGTTTAAACATTATTTGAAATAATAATCGTTAGAATTTTCAGTTACCACGACTAACCAAGGTAGCAAACAGGGGCGGCTGGGGCAGCCGCCCCACCCTCCAAAAAAAAAAAATTGTTTTAAAATGGGTTGTGGCTTCTCGTTTATAAAAAAAAATTTCTACGATTTATTAATTTTTTAAATATTACTATTCTTGTGTTATATTTAAATGTTGTTTTTGATCTTTTGCCGAAGGAAACGAAACTTCAAAAGAATTTCCTGTTTAGGCTCGGAGTGAAATAATTCACCTAAATGCACGAGATTTGTTGTTTGAAGTAGAAGCGCGGTCTTAGACCGCACTATTGTTTGTAAAACGCGTTGTCGAGGATAACGTTTTAATATCCGAAATAAAGATAATAAAAACACAAATAGAGGTGCGGTCCTATACTGCGGCTATAGTGTAACGTTTTTTAAAGAAAAAAAAACCTAAAGAGGCGCGGTTATAGACGTGCCTATAGGGCAGCTATTTTTTTTAAAAAAAATTTTTATAGGCGCGGTCCAAGACCGCGCCTATAAATTTCATAGATATATTTATCGAAATAAAATTCTTCCCCCCCCTTTTTAAAATCCTGCGACCACCACTGATAACAAAGGGCAGAGATGCAAAAGGTGTAACTTCATTTTTTGATAATTGTCCAACATATGTTCTACACAACAACAACAAAGACCCGGGTTTTTTTTGAACATACTATACGAATTAATCATTGTCAGGTCTAAACCCGGACCGTATTTATCTAGTTTTATTTATTTTTTTAAATAGTCAACATTGGTGACTTCTATGATTTGCTTATAAAATTTAATGACAAAATAATTAGTATAGTTTTTAACCATATAATATATTGTTTTAAATAAAATATATTTATAAAATCTATAAATAAAACACTTTTATATATTTTAAAATATATTTCATCGCAAAAATCTGTAAATTTACAAAAGCAAAAAATAAGTTATTTGTACATTAAAGACGTAAAAATTATATAGTATAATATATAATAAGCACGTGTTTTAATATTGTGATCACAAGTTGATTCCCTATAAAGAAAAGAAGAAGAGTAATTTCATATATCTGAGAATCTGACATGTCTAGTTTATTCAAAAATTATTATAGAACCATTAATCGTTTATGAAGACATAACGAATAATTTATTAAATTGGTAAATAAATAAAATGAAAAAAAAAATCCGATAATGTTACTATACTTAGATTTTTTTTGGATTATGTTTGAAAATTTTTCTATTTTTAAATATTGTCTCTGAAACTAATAATTTTATGGAACATGTTGTTCTATTATCCAATCATTAATATCTTTAGGAAAATAAAGGAAGATATTTTTTTGTATATGAAAATAGATAATTGTTGTTGTTTTTTTTTTTTTATCAAGAAGGTAAGAGGCTCGATTACACCAAACATACTTGGTGTATCGAGAGGCCGACAACCGGCAAACGGGCAAACCGTCATGCAAATACAAACCAAAGAAGGAAACAATACAATCACTGCAAACAAAGACCGAAAAAAGTGAGAAAGATCCAAAAAACGGAACAACTACTCCTTGGGAGAAGACGCGGAACACTCGAGGCTAGCAAAACATGGAGAGGGCATGGGCTAGATGTACTGTGTCTCGCCGCCGGGAAGCAGGATGGTAGAAACCTTTTTTAGGGGATGTCATACCTCCTGCGGAAATGTGGATCCACGACGTTGCCCCCACCTAGATGGAGGATCTTCGGAGACCTCGAACACAACCACGATCACAATCAACACGATCAACAAGGGCATGTGACTACGGCATCTTCCAAGACAATCGTTTAGACCACACTCGAGAAACATCTTCAAAAAGGAAAGTCATCCCAGAATTTTTGGAAGGATGAAATCTGGATTCCAAAAGATTGGAATAATTTATTTATTTTAAAAACTAACTTTTTCTTACTCATTCATAACATTAATGTTGGAGGGTAATTTTGTGGTTGTTCTTGTGTGGATGAATCATTGTCCTCAATGATAACAGTTGTTCATATCTGAATACTTATTAGTTAGGCATCTCTTGTTTGTTTTTTATTATCTCAACTTTTTATTAACAGCATTGCACTGCTCAATTAATAGGTTCCTTTGCATATAATTATCTCCTTTTTCATGTTGTTCATTTGCTTCATTGGATAACACACCAAAAGCATTGCAGTGCTCATTAATAGGTTTCTTTGCATATAATTATCTCTTTTTTCATGTGGTTCATTTACTTCATTGGATAACACACCAAATAAAACAATTCGTTCACACCATGGATTATAACACATTTGCTTCATTGGATAACACACCAAATAAAACAATTCATTCACATCATGGATTAGAGTCCAAGTATCAAAGGCATATACCCACGGTCCTTTATACAACTAGCAACACAATTCAAATTCAAAGATGCTTTATTGTTCAGATTTAGTAGCATATAATCACTGTAGAAGATATGCCATATAGGCGTGGTTCTCGATTTTTCATAGGAGGAGATCCTAGTAGCTTTATGAGTTTTATTCCATTTACAATTAGTCATAGTGTTGTATACATAGTTTTTCTTCCACCAAGATATTCGGAAGTCTTGTAGCCTATTAAGAAAGGGTTCTCGTAAGGTTTCTAGCAGGATGAAACGATCATATAGACCACGCATGAATTTGGGCAATGGTTAGGTAAATTAAAAATAAAGAGATGTGTTGGTTCTGAATGTTAGATAGTTTTTGAGTGGTAGATATGTTCATTGGTCGAGTAACATAAATCAGATTAGGTTTCTGAATAATAGAAAGGATCATTAGCAGATAAACATAGATTTTCTTAGATCGCATGTACCAAAATATGCTAGTTGAGCAAAAACCAGGGGATATAGTTGTTGTGCTGTTACTTCTAGCAATGAAGAGAGATTCATTCAAGAATCCAATTTGAGCACCTCGTTTCTTTGATTTGATTCAGTTGTTGTTCTCAAGACGTTTATTCTCAAACTCAATTTGTTGTTCTCAAAACAAGAACATACACATTTTTCAGTCATTTTTAGGGATTTGTCGATCTCCACAAGAGCGAGGAAATCATACGATTTCTCCACTGTTGTAGTATCCCGCAAAACTGAGATTCGGAAATCCCAATTGATGGGGAAATTGTTCGGACAGTGAACAAAGGCCACAAGATAGAGGGAAAGATGCCAGGTGGAACATCAAATATTGGGGTAAGGCTTCGCTTTGAAAACTCCAAAGAAGCAGTAAACGAAATCTTGCCCCGACATATCGAAGGGTTTTCTTCCTTGCCGTTGAAATGAAGTCCGTTCGTGAGTCAGTCTTCTTCTTTATTCTCATTTTGACAGAGTTGAGCCAGTGACGGAACCAACCACATCACCAACTATAGAGCTCTCGAAACTTCTCAGATCTTCATCAAAACGGAGATCAATCTTGAAGTTTAGATATTGAGGTTTAGATCTAGGGTTTCTTGACTGCGTCGATAATGAAGGAAGCTTTGGTAGGTGAGTAGCGGATCGATTTGGGGATTGTCTAGGTTCCCATCAATTTCTTTGTTTCTTCAAGAAATTGAAGTAGGAAACCGAAGTAATCGTTGAAAGAGGTTGGATGTGAGATCGATTTGGGGGCTTTGACGCTTTGAAGGGCTAAGATTTGCAGCAGCAATGGCTGTTTTGTGATTTTCGGGTTAGGGATTGCTGGTGATTTTTTTGGCTTTTGGAGGAAGACACTCCAGCGCGTAGAAGCGCGTTATCTGGGTTAGGGAATATAGATAATTGTTGTTTGATACTTATTAAGAGTCATAAATAACTTAATGAATAAATTTTTATTCTATCAAAATATTATTTAAGCCTGAATTTGGTAACTAAGCTATTTTGAGATTTACATCTAGTAAGTAGGCTCCTAGTATTTTTGCGTTAAGTAAATGTACGCCTTCTTCTTTTTTTTTTTTTTTTTTTTTAGAAACAATTTGGTTTACTAGGCTTTTTCTAGTTTTGTCTTTAGTAAATGTACCCCTTGAGAGAATAGTGTGTAAAGTTTGAGAATAAATACAAAAGGTTGGGGTATATTTACTTAATTGAAATATTAAAAAGCCTAGTTACTACTATAGTTTTTTAAAAAGGTCTAGTTACCAAAATTGCCCTTTTTTTTTTACTGTCAAACCTAATTTGAAGAAGAAAAGTCGTCTCTTGCGTTCCTCTCTTCTCTCAACCGCCTTTCATCGCCGCCAGGAGCAACGTTGCTGCCTCCTACCGCCGCCATCCCTGATACTGCCTCCTGCCGCCGCCAAGCCTGATGCCCTATCTCTTTCTTTCCTTCTGCACCGCCGCATCACCAAACACCCGCTATTTTAGAATTTTTGGCGATTGTCAGCAACCTACTTATGCAAATTCTTTCAATAATAAAAGGGTATTTAAAGTTCGAAAACACTGTCCGAAAATTTAAAAACTTTTGACGGGTAAATTCTAAATTTTTCAAAACTTAATAAACCGGTTTAATTTAATTTCTAAAAAAGGAATATTAGTTATACAACAAGATGAATTCTTATTTAACCAAAATAAAATTTTAAGATTAGAAGTTCAATTTGTTTGGAATCTAAACTACAATTAATGTTTTAATTAAATAACTAATCTAAACTCCATTTTTAACATGATTGAATCTAATTCTAATGCAATCAAATATGTTAGATGTCAATAACTCTGTAAACATTTT
Source organism: Fagopyrum homotropicum (assembly GCA_033239125.1). Lineage (NCBI taxonomy): Eukaryota > Viridiplantae > Streptophyta > Magnoliopsida > Caryophyllales > Polygonaceae > Fagopyrum > Fagopyrum homotropicum. Next base: position 5,307,125 of record BSWB01000003.1, read on the forward strand.
CGTCGGCACATGAAGTTCATAATTAACCACTTGGCCAAGTTGATCAAAAATATATAACCTTAAATGAAATCAAAGGTTAAGGTTTGATTATTAACCACTTGGCCAAGTTGATTAAATATAGAACCTTAAATGAAACTCCCGTCGTCTCCGTTAGAAACTCCGTCGTCGACCGACCTCTTTTGTGACTTCATGGTATAGTTTTCAATTAGAATTAAGTAATATCACATAAATTTTTAGTGATTCACCCAATAATAAGGTATTTATGGGCGATCAATTCACTAGTTAAGTATTATTCAGTTATTACTCTATTAACTAGATTCATATCATAAACACATTTTGTAAATGTACCACTAATTTCTTTTGATACTTTTCAAAAGTTAGGATTTTGTCTACTGCTACTTGGCATCAACCCCAACTCTCGGCAAAGTACGCCTCGAAACTAGGCGACCCATATCCCTATGTCTCGTTCTCTCGTTTCAGCTTCCACCGATTGATTCAAACCAAAATTTTCTTCTTCATCTTGATTTGTCGGTGACTTCAAGCATTGTATCCTTGCTCTCCTTACAATATCGAGCTCATTCATAGCCTTCAATTGAAGTCTCGATTAAAAATATTGAGGCACGATTGAAGAAGATCTTCTCTAGGTTTCTTCTCGCCAGCGGCTTCCTTGACCATGGTGAGGAAGATTCGGCCGGGAATCAAGCTTGAGGCACCTCCGCCTAGTACTAGGAAGGTGAAGGCTATCCTACATCGCAACTTATCTTCGGCGGTGTCCAACCCCAACCCTAAGACAATGTGCTACTTTCTTATCCTGTCTCTACTTCTTGTTTTGACCGTTGATGCAGGTAGCAAATCCGGCAAGAAGAGCACGTGGCTTTCATTGGACGGAGAACCTCTCTTCCTTTTTTGATCTCAACCTCTCTTGTCCTTTCCTGTTTAGTTCTAGTTTGGTTCTTTGTTCATTGCTTGTGTTTAGAAACTGTATTTTTTTCTGTAATAGTTCGTATTTGAACTATGGTGATGAGGACTTGTGTTGGTCTTGTTGCTTCTAGGTTTTCTTTTTACTGTATTTGTGGAGGCTATTTGATTCTAGATTTGTATGATTTCGTGTGTCCTTTGATCGATGAACGGGTTTTAAGATCTAGAGTTATTCTCATCTATAGATGAAGCTATTCATATTTGTTTCCAGCTACAAATGTAGTTATTTGATTGTAGCTTTGTCTGATTTCTTTGCTCATTGCTTCTAATATGAATTCTTTTGTATGAATTTCATACTAGAAAATTATAGTATGAATTTTCTAGTATGAATTTCAAACCAGAAAATCCTGGTATGAATTTTCTGGTATGAATGTCGTACCAAAAAATAAAAAAAAAATAAAAAGGGCAAAATAAATCAAAAGTAAAAAAAAGTCAAGAATTGATATGAATTTTCTGATATGAAATTCATACCATAAAATACAAAAAAAAAATTTAAAAAAAAATAGAGAAAATATAAAAAAGGACAAAACAAAACAAAAGAAAATAAAAAAGAAGTCAGAATACCTTTTATGTAACACACTTAGCAAATTCATGTATGTTTCTTTTTTTTAGAATAAAGGGGTTAATTACTTTTACCTATCGTTAATAAAAGTGATAAAAATTAATGAAGTATAGAAAGTTAAAGCAAATAAAAAGGGCACAGTTGGCCAAATTCTTTCTTTATTGGTTGAGATATGTTTATTCTGATTGTATTGGTCAAAGTATGAGCATTTGCAAATCAGAAGTTCAAAACATTATAGGACGGGATCGTAGTGATTCTCGTGTGACAATATAAGTTGAATTAGTAAAGGGGTGTAATACGAGCCGAACGGACCGAGCATCGGCATGCTCAACCTTAGCATATCAACCTTTGATTATAAGATCGTCTCATTTAATGAAACCTCTCATACATACTTACATACGTACATACATACATGTAACACCCCAAGTTTTGGAAACTCGAAGCGTTACGGGCTAAGACCTCACAATGGATCCCGACCCTCAGAGTAACAGCAACATCGGATCTTACAACAAGACACAAATAAATGAAAACCAAAGGTTATAACAAAGGAAAACGTCAAAGACTCGCAACCGAGTTCAAAACAAAAGGAAAGAACAACAATAGAAATATAAAACCCGATCCCGTCTTATAATGTACGGGAACCCCAACTGACCACACCGTCCGAATCACTCAACAACATCTCTAACCTGCAGGGCGTCTACAACATCGGACTAAACCGTTAGCGAACATTCTAGATATCAAAAAGACAATAAAGACACAAACACACATAAGGTAACATAAACATATAACATGCTTGCACTCAACCGGTTATTATCTTGCATTAAGTTATGTTGTCACACGAGAATCACTACGATCTCACACGAGAATCACTACTTTGTACGTAGGGGTGTAATACGAGCCAAACGAGCCGAGGATCGACATGCTCAACCTTGGCTCGTTTATAAATGAGTCGAGCCTAAAATTTATACGAGCTTTAAAATGTGCTCAAGCTTGGTTCGTTTAGAAAGTGAACGAGCTCGAGCCGAGCTTTTGACGAGTCGATTCCGAGTAACTCGGCTAAAATAATGCTCCTATAGTGTTACATTACCCGAACGAGTCGAGCATTGACAAGTAACACGTAAGTATTTGGTTGTTTGCATGAGTGAGACGTAATAATACTCCTGTAATATTACTTTATAAATGAGTTGAGCCTAAAATTTGTTTTTATCGCTATTTTATTTTCATAAATATTTCTATCGATAATTTGGCTTTGCCCACTTTACAAATCTTGCGATCGCCACTGACTATACCCGGTAGATATTGGACGCGTGGTTTTTAACATTTCATCCTTCAAAATTCTCCTAAAAGTCATATAGTCAAGTAACACGTAAGTATTTGGTTGTTTGCTTGAGTGGGACGTAATCCTACCCTAAACCACGTGTTTACATTCTATTGGTCCTCGTCATGAGCAAAGTTATTGATACATCAAAGAGAGGATGGTTGAATGAAGAATTGTACACGTGGAAAGGCCTTCGTATACTTAAAATTGAAGATTCACATAATAATTTGTTATTTTTGTCAACGTTATATCTATATATGGTCCTCTTATAATAGCTAAACCTCCGACAATGGATCACGACAGTTTTGTTAGGTCAAAATCATGTTTCTCTTGATGCCATGATAAGGTTAGAAAAACGAACGGTGATTGTATGGTTCGAGCTTTACTACAAGCTCAAAAAGTTTGACCTACTCGCTAACATCCGCCTTCCGTCTATCCTAGATTATGTCTACTTTATATGGAAAGTCACAAATGTGTCAAAGTCCGATACAGACGGATCGGTAGAGCAGGGGTCGTGTGCATACGAGCGCACATGCGCATTAGGCTCAAGCCCAGCACATAAATCCGACGGGGTTCCATCCTAAAACCAATTGGCAATAGGAGGAGTAGCCCACCGACCTTATATACTAGGATTAGAGTGTCCCCATCTTTCAATGTGGGACCTTACTAGGCTCGGAGTGTCCCCATCTTTCGATGTGGGACATTATTATCTCCAACAAAATGACCTTATCTATGACAATACCACTACATCCCCTGCTTCCTATGCCCATCATATCATCTCTGCAGCGTTCTACTAACTCGTTTTGGTGGGCTCGGTTACTTGGCATCATCCTTGCCTAGGCTTGCTTGCTTTCGATTCTCTTGCATCTTGTCCTAAGTTGTATCTAGTCTAGTGACCATTGTAAATTCCCGTTTAATATACGTAACTTTTTTAAAAAAAATTCACGTAGTAACTTTTATACTTTGTTTTAGAAAGGCCTTCGTATAGTTAAGATTCACATAATAACTTGTTATTTTTAAGGAGTTAAACATTTAATGACTGGCCAAGTGAAAATAACCCCTTCTAACGAATGATTTTGACAATTAACTCTAAAGGTAATTTTGTGTAATTTTCACTATTATAAATAGTTTGATAATATATGTAGCTATTGTATGGCCACGGTTCCACTCATTGATTGAACGTTGGTCCAAACAGTAAATAACCAGATAAAAAGTATTGTTTTGTGAAAAAAAAACTTTATATTTTTTGAAATATATTTCTTTTTATTGTTCATAACTTTATTTTTTTAAACGAGTGATATCATATAAAAAGTTATTTATACATTAAAAATGACTTTATTAATAAATTTTTTTTTTATGATAATATTAACTTACCCTAAAGGGTGTACTCCAAAAAATTATAAAGTTTAAACGAACTATCTAAATTTATTTATTTTTAAATTTATACACGATTCGGATAAGTCTAAAATAGAGGGACGCCATATAAATTTTTTTTATTTATTTTCTTCTAAAAGATATTTTAAAATGTCTTGTTTTGGCAACTTTAGATCTGAATGATTAGATTTTTAATCAGTATAAAATAGACATATTATGTTTTAGTTTAGAAATGATTTCCATGTTTTGTTAGTGTATAAAAAGTTAATTAAAAATGTAATGTACCGAAGCCAAATTTTTAGTAATAATAATACATCTGTATTAACATAGTTTCAACAAAAAAAAAACCAAAAAATCATATCATATTTTTCTATAAAACATATAATTTTACAAAGATTATGTTCTAAACATTATACCAGTCCTATACGTTACCTGAAAACGTGTTTTAGGTGTAATCAAGTTGGACCGAAATAAAAAGAAATTTATCGTAAACAGTTTGATAATATTTGTAGTTGTCATGTAGCCACGTCTCTAGACATTGATTGAATGTTACTAGCAAATGTTACATCTACCTATTTTCTAAATTTGGTCCAACACTAGAAGTTGTAAGTAGCCAATGCATTGAATACATACCAATGTTAGCCATTGGTAAAGGACTAAAGTTGGTTGTACAAACTTATCTTATAAGTTCTCATAAGTCCATAGTTTGCCCCTATCCACCCATGCAATCATGGCTTTATAGTCTTGACAAGTTAGTTGGCAACCGATTTTCTTTACATTAAAATGTATAAGTTGTACAAAATCATTTTAATGTATGTATGTACTCACTTTTGATTTCATTAATCATTCGTTAAACGTGTTTATATTTTAGTGGAACCTTGTTAGTGCTTCAAATTATTATATATGTTTGTTGGATAATAATAGTGTTATATATTTCATTTTTATATATAATATAAATAGATGAGTACATAAGTTTACTATTTGCGTGAATATAGGGTCGCCAATGCGGAGTCTGCCGGCGCCTCAGTTTCCCATGTGCGCCTCGTGAGGCGTACAATTGGGGCACATGAGGTCTCTGCATGCGCCCAAAACAGCGTAAAAAAAAACGTTAAAAAGAAGAAGCAAAGAAGAAATAAGAGGTTGTTGCGCAGTTATATTAAGGTATAGGGTGTATGCGCAACCTGTATACTTTGTCTTGATGTGTTTTCCGGCCGCGTCAAATGACATTACTCATGAATAAAATATATAAAAAGTTACAAGTTAAGGTTTTATGAAGAAAAAAAAAATAAAGGCTATATATTAAAACGAGATTTTTTATTTATTTTGTTCGATAACTTTTTTGTATAGATATATATTTCTTAGGTAACTACGTGTAAAATCCAATTTCTAAAAATTGGGCTAAAGTTTACGAAACTACTAGGACTATAAAATGGAAGTACAATAAAGTCGTTGTGTTGAGCAAATTTTAAGAATAGGGTAACAGATTAAAGGTTGAGATTATTGATTCATGAATATTATTAATTTAAATTTCTAATTATATGTGAGACGAGACGTGTCTAGTGGGACAGGAAGTTAAGGCCCCTATCCCGTCCAATATTTTATGTCGAATCAAGTTTTTTTTTAATGTAATCCTACCAGGTTCAGGATGGAATCAGGACAAGACCGGAAAGAGATCGAGATTTGCAGAATTTATGTCTACCCCTAAAATTTCCTGTAATTTTTATAAGCATGTATTTATGAAAATTTTAGTAGAATTGTGGTCTCAGTCCACAAATCGTAAAACAGACTGACTAGATTAATTGCTCTGATAATAACGTGATAAATTATGGTGGATTTAGTGTCAACTAAGTTAGATCCCTTTGTTTATGGTGGATTTAGTGTCAACTAAGTTTGATCTCTTTGTTGTACTTGCATAAGCATGTTGAGATAATAAAGTTCGCAAATCTAATTAAAGTTGGAAAATTAAGCGTCTGGTATATATGTTCGATGATATATTTTCTGGTTTTAGGATAAAATCTTACTGGACTTATTTGTTGTAACATAACACACACGTATGCTCGTAAGCACAGAAACACAACTCTCGGTCTGCAATCCGTCAGGCTTTCACATCAAAGGCCATTTAATAGCATTGATCTAGTGGATTCAACGAGTAGCATAGATTGAACTACAACATCTCATGTTTTCAAAAGTTTAAGACTAAAATCCGCAACACATCCAAAAAGTTTGGCTAGTTTATGTAATTTCCCCAGAAAATACAAGAACCCAATTTATTTTTTTTGAAAGGTTAATAGTAGCATCCGGTTCGATCGGCTTCATCCGGGTAGGATATAGATCGTGGCCCAATTTGAGGATACCTCCCAATACCAATTTTTAACATACATGTCGAGGCTAACACTGGAGTCTAGCACCACAGCCTAGACCAACTGAGTATTAGTAAAAGAACCCAATTGTAATAAGTGCGTTCGATGTTAGGGGTTTATAGAGATGAACGCTGGGGAATTATGGGAATTTAATGGGGTTTTACAAACTTCAACCAAGAACACTAAACAGACCCAATGTAATTTCTTTGCCGATTGATACGATACTGATCAAGTAAGACATTACAAGAACCGGAACAACGGCAAGGAGAATTGAAAAACGAACATACAATACAACTTCTTAAGGGCCGAGTTCACGGTGGTGACTCGGAGCAACTCGGAAAGCATTCTATGAATCATTGAAATGCAGTTTGTGCCAAAAAAAAAAATACATACAGAAACGATTGAAGTCTAAAAATAATTACTAGCTCTCTTTATAATCAAGGTATTCACTACTCGTCTTCAATGGCGGATTCTCGAGTTCAAAACTATACGTCTTGGGAAAAAGCCTTTGCTCCATATACTGTAAATCAAAGGATTTGTCATCAGTAGACATAAGAAAGAAACTATCCATAGCTACAAGTAAGACGACTCGATTTCGTCAGTTCGGATCAAGTTCAACTTCACTTAGTACTCAATTCCATTTATGCATAGGGTTGTGCAGTTTTGGACCGGACCGGACCAGAAATTATAGTCTGGTATTGGACTGCTACCATTGGATCGGGTCCAGTCCTGGACGGATAAATTCCGGCCCGGTCTTGGACCGGAAAATTCCGGTCTGGTAGTGTTCTTAACACTTTATAATTACGATCCAGGTTTGGACCGGACCGTGATGGTCCAGACCATTGAGCAGCCCTAATCATGCATGATTTAACAAACAAAACTTCATATCATGCCTGATGGGGTGAGAATTCATCCAAGTCTTCCACATTTATCTACCTCTATAATGGTATGTCACAGACGTTTACTACGGGCAATGCAGTAAAAACATGGTACAGAATTTTACGCATCTAAATGATTAACTGCACCGTCTGCACATATTGAATTTTACCATAATAAAGCTAATGAGGACAATGAAAGCCACAGGGAAGCCGGCTCGTGCAAATGACATGCAGAATTTTGAGCAATTTGACATGTTTAAGCATCTCACTTTTGTGCAAGTAATTTTAAATTTAGTATAGAAAATGATATTTGTACTCTGCGAAAGCTGTAAATAAATTTACTCACCAAGCTCAAGATGTGAAAGAGATGTCCACGACACAAGTTACTGAATAGGCATTCACATGGCACGAGCACTCGGCTACATGCTTCAGCTTATAGGATAAATTGTGACTATCTACCACAGATTTACACTTACGAGCACGGTTTAGAGCCATGGTTAAGCTTCACTAGCTTATTCCATAGAAGCACTCCAATCTACCATGCCATTGTTCTTAATCACCTACTCAAAATAATAATTAGGGGGTAAATTAGGCTGCAGATGCAGTGATATGTAGTTGATATGATTTCAACTGCTAGGAAAATTTTATTTTCTGAAAGATACACATACGAGAAGGACTTTGCATATAACCGGGTAGAGACCGAGAACAATTTACCACAACCCTAGGTACCTGTTAACATTTCTGACGGACTGACAATGATTTTATATCGCGGGTTACGTCTTTGTCGAGATGCAACTTCTATCACAACATCTCCAGATTATGCGTAGGGGTTTCTTCTCGCGTTATATTCTATTCCATTTTATTTCAAAGTTCCAAAATGGGAACTTCCCAACAAAAACATTCCTGACAATTGGTATTCTTCATAACCTAATCGACAATTCCCTCTCATCCTACTCTTAACACGATCTGCAATCAAAGGTGGTAATCTTCCTCTGCATTAACTACATCCCTACATATACGAGCTTGGCCCCCTTGAGTCTCCTACAACTAAGCGGACTTATCAACTGCCTAGTTGGAGTCTCCTACAACTAAGCGGACTTATCAACTGTCTAGTTGGAGCTTACCCACTTCAAAACCCAAATTATGCTTTTTCACTTTTCTCATCAAGGCCTCCCATAAATATCAAATTCTGAGCTAAAATTAGCTTTTAAGCCAGATGACTAGCAAAAAATTCACTATGCCTGTAAGCCCCTAAAATAACACATCAAATGTCTTTACGTTGGTACCCAAACAATTAAATACTTCAGTGGAGGAACATTCTATAAAAAAAAAGTTAGAAAACACTCGATGCATTCTACATGGATTAGTCTCATCGAGAAAGAATAGTCTTGCGTGTTTATAATGAGAAAGGAGCATTCTAACCTTGTAGAAATACTTCTTCCGCAGTTTGACAGCAGTTCTTATGCACCTTCTGACGTTAATCTTCAGCACGTTATCATTAAATATCTGAACAGCAAGTAAGAATGACATACTGTTCCATATGATAAAATATAGGCTAAATCTATAGTACTATCTATAACACTACGACAATAAGAGGAACACTTATGAGAAGAGACGCAAATAGCATCAAAGTGTCATTACAAGATTACCACTTGTATGTATGGATGCCACCCAAAATACACTAAAAGAACCCTGCACTGCTTGAGGGGATCCAGACTCGATCAACTTCTCTAAAGTTTTGATACAGCTTAACTTCAAAAGATTAATAAACAACCAAAGTAGATCGATAATAAGAAAATAGACTAGTAAACATGAAGTAGCAAATAAAAATGCCATGAAAGGAAACAACTATAACCATCCAAAAGTTTTAGGAAATCTCTACAATCAATATATATAAATCTATAAATGCAGCAGAAGTTTCCAAGTATGCAATATTTGGAAATCTCATAATCATGAGGTCACTATTAGTACTAGTTGGATTTATATTGCTTAAATGTTCTAGGACACCATACTGTAAGAATTAATTAAGGAAGATGACAAAAATACTGGATCAAACAGAGAACATCTGGATTTAAACAAGAAATACCAACACTCTTCAGATTGTTATTTCAGCAAAGAAACAAGAGCCAAGTACATTTCACCCACCTTTATCAAATCATCCATTGAACGAGTTTCTTTCATGATTTTGTGTCGGTTGAGGATTAAAACTGCTGCAACACAAAATACAGGCAATTCATCTTCCCCGTTTCTGGATGAGAAAGAATTACCGCCTGAATGCATGCACCCCTTCCGTGACCAAAGTCCCTTAGTGAACCCACAAAATGAGATGTTTGATGCGACTCTTTTCATCCCATCATTCTCAGAGATAGAATTCTCTGTAGTGCACTGTTTTCCTTGAGATCCACCTCTAACACTATCATCACTTTCTGCCCTTTCTTCTCCAGTGTCAGAGCAAGAAACCCTTGGAAGCTGCAAGAACAGTGGCTCTAAACAGTTCTGCTCTAGGCTAACAGCCAAAGATTCGTCGAAATCAGCAGCCCACATCATCTGCAGCAATTACTATTATAGAAACCATATGAAGAAATAAATCTAGTTTATTAAATATAGAATTTAAAACCAACAATGAAAACAAGCTGTGAAAAGGTGCCTTCAAAATTCACTCATTGTTTAATGAGGTTAAAAATCAACTTCCCCACTGTACTTGCATCACAATTCACAAACCAGGCCTCTTCATTGAATGGTCAACTGTACCCACTGATTACACATCAGATAGATGCCTAGCATTTGAAAATTTGCATGTATAATTACTTATCCAATACCAAACCAACGGAACAATATTCTCATTGACAACCCTCTCCATTTTTCTGGCATGACAAACTCATAAGCTAGTTTATGAAAACTAAACCAATGTATAGCTTGTAAGCCGCAAGCTATTAAGCCTATTATCAATAGCTTATGAAAATCAGCTTTATAAGGTACTAAACATGCAAATATCCACAGCTTATAAGCTATAAACGAAATGAAGAACACTTAGCAAAACCCGACCTCCCTAAGTAAGAGAAGCTTCAAACTTGGAAGAAACATTAGATTTCAAGACAACAAACCTCCCACATACAAAGGGCTTCATTGAAGGATAACTCCCGACGGAAGAGCACATGCAGCATTCTGAATGCAAAATGAAGGCTTTCTGCACCTATCCGTGATAAATGAGAAAATATTTCCTTGTCTACAAGTTCCAAAATACGCCACAACGTAAGTAATTGCTTCATGACTCCAGTTGAGCCTTCCATACGAAAGTTATCACGCTGAAGAGACACATCATAGTATCATACAATAATAAGCAATCCTATTGTAAGGTAAAAGCCAATGCACATATTGATGTTATGGAGCACATACCACTCTACGGAGAAGCATCTCAAAGCACCAAAATGCATCAGCGTCATCCTCAAAGAGAACAACGAAAGGAGACAATAAATCACTCATACCTGGCCACAAAAATCAGGTCACAGAGACAATTTGGTTACAAGAGAAATTCATCAAAAACATGTGAATAAACGGATTGGTTCAAGGAAAATGCAGATGGATCAAGAAAAAGCGTTGAAAAAAAAAAGCAAGGGCACTACCTTGACAATATCCAGTCTGAGGGTCAACCCAGGCATAGACAGCAAGTATATCTGACATCCTTGCTAAATTTTTTGGGTCCTCGTAAAATTCAAGATGGCTATCCGTCCTAACCACATCAACAACTGAAAAGCCATATCAATCTCTCATGCAGCAGAAAAAAGCTTGAAGATATTGAAGGGAAATGATGAGATTAGAAGAACTATGATACCTATACGGTGCAGGGTCCAGAGCCACTCAGAAACTTTATTTTCACCAAGCACTCCTACAGACGTGCTAGCATCCATTCCTTGTGTATCGGGTGAGCCAGAGATTCTCTGTCTGCTTACCATTTTGCTATTCTGCCTGGGGGTATTGGACTGCAGAGTTGGCTCATGTCCATTACTATCAGCCATTACAATTTCAGAGCTAAAAGTATGCTTTGCGCTATCACTAGATGACCTATTTGATTCCTTAACTAAGACTTCATTGTTATTGATTTCAAAACTGTGCATAGAATCATCATCATATCTCAGTTCATTTTGGACTGTGTGTATACTATCACGAGATTCGTGTTCTTTGTCAATGTCACCGTTCATCTGAAACAAATTAGTGACTGGTAAAGCTGGAAAATCAAACACATGTTCAACTGTACATTGTGATTCACACCCTTCATTCCCAGACTTTGACCGATTGCTAATGTACTCGGCAGGCGTAGGTATGAGAGAAGATGAATCATAAGCTGCATTATCAGCACTTCCTCTCACACTGACAATGTCGGACGAATCACTAAAGCTTTCTCTTTGACATGAGTAAAATATCTCGTCACCATCATCATTTCTGTCAATTTTATCATCTAATCTGTTAGAATCAACCTCAGAAGTTCGTACAGCTTCAACTTGAGGTTCCTTTATTTCGATTTTTTTGGAGTATGTCCTCATATCCATCACTTTAGAGCCAACCACAAATGCAAGCATACCAGTTCCAATGCTTGCATGCATCTTTCGACACTCCTTTACTAATTCTTCATACCGCTCCCTGCATTACATATTGAAGGAACAAGTTATTAGAGAAAAAGTAAGATTGTGCACACAACATGATGTCTTTACATAGCAAAAAAGATATTAGTATAAGAAACTGGCTTGAAAACAAGCATAGTGACGTATCATCACACTTATATAGCAGGCTAAGAGAAGAAAAAGGATTTACAGCATGTCATTACTAATTTACATGGTATCATTGATACTATTCATGCAACAGTATGGGGAATTCCATCCAATCAAAGAGCTTTAGAAGGGAAAAAAAAGGGCTCTGTAACTTAGTTACTCAACTTGCTAAAAAAAATCCTTGGCACAGACAAAGATATATAAAAGGTAATTGTTCATCATTGGCGCTTAATGACGAAAAAGTTTGAAGCACGATCATGTATGTAATCGATGTGGGATACTCATCCCAACAGATTTTTTAAAAACTAAGGATCTTAGGATCTCGCTATAATCCTAAGATCTTGATTCTTGACATTTTTTTGCTTCCGGGTTGCAACTCCAAATTGAGCTCACTGGTATTATGATGTTTTGTTCATCATAATTAATGTCCAAGTGATTCTATGTAGCTACTTTATTGATATGAAAACCAGTAAACTTTTGATATGGAACAAATTTTGGAAAATTCCGCCTCTTTTTAATTTTAAATCTATGTGTTCATTTGTTTGTTATCAAGTTCACATTAAATCATTTTATATTATATTTATCAAACTGTAAGATCTTACAATTTACGATCCGATCCATATAACTCCAGTGATCAGATCATGATAACCTTAACCTATGGCATCTGAACTAAAACCTGACGACAGAACAAAGCTCCCAAGATTTTAGTCAGATAGACAACCAAGAGAACAAAATATATTTCAGAAAATATAGCTGAAAGTGCAGAATTATTAACCTTCGAGCTGCTCTCAGCTTCTTGCGGTGCTCAACGGTACTGCTCAACGAATAACAACCAAGAAGAAACTCCCAAACTTCAGGCCTTATGCAAGGATCCACACCCTGCCGTCAGCAAGTAGAACTGCCTCATGAGTGAGGAATATAAAAACTGATACTGAAATAAAAATTAAATACTAGAATAACTATATTTATGGTTACAAACATTTGTATAAACCTGGACCAAAGGATCAAACTTAGCTCTGAATAAAGGGTCTACTATTATCACCTATACCCAAATAACATTCCTCACCATGAACAGCCATTCATCCAGCACCAAGAAACTAGATAATGTGAGCTGATAACATGTCAAATATGCAAGGTTCATTTAATAATACCAACTCCAAATCAACAACCCACGTGAAGATATCAAATTTTGGAATTTATATGAAGAGATGCTTTTAAAGTTCAGGATGTATTAGTTGCAATAAGTAATAGTGCCAACAAAAACAATGGGCAAGAACTTCCAACTTTCAGAGAAGGGAAACTGAGTTTAAATATTCCTTATGATAAAGTTTTGCCCTCCTGAGAATCCAAGGCATAAATGAAACTAGAAATGATGAAAACAAAAGTCAGAGAGAAGTACGATAAGAATACATTATCCGGGGGGTGGGGCAACAAGCCTGTCAGGCCGTTTCAGCTTAAAGCCGCTCAAGAAGACATCGGGTGTGGATTACACAACAGAGTTCAGATTGGTAAGAACTAAGGAGAAAGAAATATATAAAAGATGCATGAGGCGGAAAGCACAAAGGTTCCTTAAATTAACACATGAATGCACGCACCCCAGCACGTATTAGCTTCAAAACCTTTCTGAAACCCAAAATCTTCCCTTCACTATCAAAAGCTGCTTGCCACTTCTCAGGTCTTAACATTTTGCTAACCTGCACCATCAGCAGCTAATACATAGTTAGCTGAAGGCAGAAAGAAAAGCCAATGCATAACCGCGTTATGTACAAGGTCAGAAAGAAAGAGAATAAGGAAAAACTGTATTTTGGTTGTCAACCTTTACAGATAGTCTCGTAATGGTCTCCAACCGCTACTTCGAAAGCAAATCGTTGTATACTCTTTTATACAAGAAGCAGATTGTATACCACAATGGCTCATTATTAAGTTGGGTTACCAACACACTCTATTAAGAAGTAAGAACAACAACAAAATTGCAATGAGAATTCTCCATTACTTTCAACCATTATGCCAGCGTGAACCAATAATTAATTTGGCTACAGCCTTGCATGTCAATGGAAATTTACATGTCAGTGACCTTTATACACTATATACCACCAAAATCACATCATGCTGACACTCCTAAACAACACAAACCATTAGATGATTGAACCCATTCAGGGAAAGCAACAATCGCATTCACACATCATCAGGTAAATCCTTATCAAGAAAAATAGGGAAAGAAAGAATTACACCCACCACGGCCTTTAAAGATGAATTTTGAAGGCAAGGGTCTCTAAGCTCACGAACAATGGAACCAACTTTCTGCAAATTCATCGAACTTGTCTCTCCACAACCGCATTGCTTGCTGTTGCAGGCAATGGACATTACCTGCAGTTTGATTCGATTATATCTATCTAGTTTCCTCCTCTATGCTTCACACCCCCTGCTACAGTTCACAGGATTATCAAAATAATCAATCTCAGGAAACACAAACAAACAAATTCTGGTATTATATATCATGAACCAATCAAAGCATAATTCAGTTCTACACTTCTTCAGGTACTAAATACGTGTAATTCCTAAATTCCTATCCTACTAAATAGTTAAAACAAAATTAGGGGGGAAATCAATAGTAGCATTCACCTTAAAATATACACAACTTCTTCGAAAGATCGCATCAAACTACCGATGTAAAATTACGATACAACTCATAACCAACACCATATAATATCATTTGATAACATTTTCATCAAATTGTACGAGCACAGCACCAAATATAACCAAAAAATCAATTGCACAAAAATCAAATCGATACAGTAAAGTAAAATTCACATTTTCAAATCGAATCACAAAAACTTGTAGCGGAATCTACCCAACAAGTCACGATTAGGCAAGGAATTTGGGTTGTCCTATCAATCTTAGTCTAGAGAAATCTATGAAACTTACAAATCTGAATCTGAAACAAATAAATCATTCACGAATCGGGACCGGACCCGATTGAAGCCGGCGACGGGTAGAAAACGGACGGCGATTGTCCCTGAGAATCCGCATAAATCGGAAATGAAATCTGAACACGCCTAGATGGTTTCAATGGTGAGCAACCGGCAAAAATGTTTCTAATTCAGTTTTCCATGTGTGAATCAGGGGTTGAGTTTGCTTATTTTTGGAAGGATTGAAGATCCGTCAGCCATGTATGAATTTGGGAGATTATTGTTGATAAAGAAAGCAACAGAGACAAACTTTTATGTATTTTAATATTTAATATTTCATATCTACACATAGAAAAAGTTAGGTAGACTTTACGTAATTATGATTATATTCAATATTTGTGATATGCAAAATCATTTGTTTTTAATAATTGAATAAATAAATGAATGAGAGCAAAGACCAATTATAAATTTCATTATTATAAGTTTTGAGATTGGTTTACTTCCCAGCTTTTATACTTTGTTTTGGAAATACTTTTAATTAATAAACTTAATTTCAGATTTTCAGTAGCGGTTAATTTTTTATAAAAGTAAATATTGAAATTCAACTAGTATTTTTCGTAAAAGGAAAGGGTCCCCGATATAAATATCATGTGTTAGCTGTATAAAGACATCATTCTGAATGATGTATTCAACTGTTTGAGATATATCATCCTACTATCACAACGGCGGAAGACAAATAGTCAATGGAAGTAAGAGCATCCGCCAGTAAATTGATTTTCGAAAAGATATGTTTGGTATAGACTTCTTCAAATGACTAGATGAACACCAAAAGGTCCCCAATTAAAGTCTCCGCTTTCTAAGGGGATTTTCATTCACCAATTACAATTTATAACGTTAAGGTTCTCTCCTTCAATTTCATTTTTTTTTCTAAACTTAGCTCATATTTTTTAATTTTTTTCACAACCCAAATGGAGATTGTAGATTCCCTCTAAAAAAGGTATGTTTAAGATTTTTCCAAAGTATTTTGCAACTACCCTAACATGGGCATCTCGGATGATGTATACATACGCATATGAACCATAAATTCGCTTACATCTATCAAAATTGAGTTTGACGGAGTTAGGAGTGGTCTATCCCACATTAAAAAAAAAAATTCTTCTTATTATCTAGCTTGCATGCGGGTTGTTTCACAATTTTGTATTATCGCTAGCCTCAACTCTTCTACTTAGGAGGTGCTTGACAAATTCCTTAATTTTATTATTCTTACAGAAGTTTTGTTAATTAAATATTATTTGGGTTATGTAATACCATATATTCCATGTGGGATACAATTCTAATAGTATTTAGTTCTAGTTTTTTCTTCGAAATTGTTGACTATTTCGGTTGGTAATTCAGTATTTCATTGTATTTGCTCTATGGTGCTAGAAGAATTTGGAATGATATTCTTAAATGTCAACTTCATTTAAAGGACATTCCGTAAAGGAGGTGATTAATGTCTTCTAAGTGATTGGAACGAATGAAACATTTCATAGGGACCGTAAATTGTGATTGTCCAAGACGTTCTTTTGTCATAAATTTCCTTTTCATAACTTTTTCCAAATGAAATATTTGATTTTGGGTGTTATGTCTACTTTCCATATTCATGTGCAATTGAAGTATCGCATTCTCTTTTTAGAGTATATCAACTTAATGGCTCATATGGTAGATAATCATTCATGCATGGTTTATGGTTGAGTCCAATATACTGAATATAGGTTAAATGTGATACTGGATATGGGATTTTGATAAACGAAAACTCTTAAGGAAAAAAATCATCTGTTAAATTATAAAGAATATCTTTCAAATTCCCATGTTCCATGTTTTCTTTTGTGAAAAAATTACAACTTTAAGTATTGAGTCAATGTTGATATTAACACCAACTAATTTATGGAGGTGCTAAATTGATAATTAATGATTAATTCAAAACTTTATCATTTTTATCTTCAACGTGTTATTTGAGCCCTTTCTCAAAAGACTCTCAAGACTATCTAGGTTTTATTTCATTGACACGGTCGATTTTTTTGACTTGTAAGTTAGGTTGATTGATATTTCGAGTTAATTCTCTTAAATCATTTGTATTACACATTATCATTTATGCTATAACTTTTCATAGAAGTTTCAGATAGAGCGTCGTGTTTACATCTTTGGTTTTCTTAAGATAAGATATTTTCATTTGGCTTAAATATCTCCTCTTATTTGATATATGGGTGGTTTTTAATGCTTTTATTCTGGAAAAATTGTCTAACAATTCGATATATCTCGTTGTGGATGTGATAAGGTAGAAGAATGATTACATGATAAAGTTTGATTTGAACTTAAAATTTGATTAGCAAACTACACACTAAGGGCCCGTTTGGTTTTAACTCCGGAATCGGAAACGGAATGGAAACGAATCTAGTCAATGCGTATACCCTTGTTCATTAAAATTTTTGGAATCATTCCTTGTGATTTGTACAAATTGGATGAGAGTTTGATTACTTTTGATACCCTATAGGGTAACAAAATGTGAGGAAGCAAGTGCATTTTTCATTAACACATGGGGAATGATTCCATCAAACTTCATGAATATGGATATACATATGGACTGAATTCGTTTCCATTCCGTTTCCGTTTCCGGAGTTGAAACCAAACGGGCCCTAACAATATAACAAAATTAGTAATTAAGTTTTTAGTTTATAAGCCTCGTATAAGATAAGACGAGTGTCATTAAAAATAATTATATTATCTATTGAAGCGAATTTGTAAAAATAAAAATTGTATCTTCCAGTTTTTTTTATTTGTTGAAATTTAATATAAGGTAGCTCATCAAATAACTTTTTATATATCTAATGTTATTTTAAAAATATGCAAAATCATGTACAATCCAAAACGCATAACTAAGGTATATTTATAAGGAGGATGGTGACTTTGTGAGATTTGAACACGAGAGTAAGAATGAAAGTGTGTTGGGTGATACGTAATGAATCACTTTTATCATCGATTCGTTTTTTAAAATTTTTACCCCATTCATCATCCACCCACCCCCATAAACTTGTAAGCTGCAATTAAAATAAATCATTCAATTTAGGTCAAATTAGCTAAATAAACCTTTTTCAAATTTCTCTTTAATAACTAGGCTCATGATATAAATATGTTTAGTAAATGTACTCTCAATCAAACCCCTTACCTTCCAACTTCAATTTAATGAAAGTGATGAGAGTTGAAACACAAATCTAATGGAAATAGAAAAGGGCCTATTTTGCCTAAGTCTTTCTTCAATTTATAACATGGTCGGAATTATAACATAAGTCCAAAGTAGTTTGCATAGTTCCAAAACATATAAAAATACAAAAGTGTAAAGTCATTAAATCAATATCATTATAGTTGTCTTAAATTTCCATCAAAACTCCAAAGTTTACCTACTCTCATAAAATTGTTCTCTTTAAGTAAAATAAAAAAATTCTTACAAAAAAAAATATATATATCAAGAAGTTATATATTCCAATTAAAAATCCTAAAAAGAGGCTAGAGTCATAATTCACACGAGGCTTGCTTTAGAGCCAAAGCTACAAGAGAGGATTGGAGAAATGAAGTAGAATGTGGAAGATGAACTACTACTTACATTTCCGTCAAAGTCAACGAGAGAATAGGAAGGTTTTCTCAAGAGTTTCAACAAATTTCATTTCAATCTTATCTATTAAAAGATTGTTATGATAATTTTATAACGGGTGATAAATCGGGTAATAGCTTGGGTGATAGGTCATCAATTGTTCGTCCGTATCTGACTCACCCCATCATTTGTATGTTTATCGGTTTTTACCCATTTTTCCAGGTGGGTTCATGGACACACGTAGAATGTGGGTAAGGTAATCACCCCAACCAAAAACCTTGTGATAAGCTTGAAAAAACTACAAGTTTCAATAACAATTGAACTACTTTATTTTTGTGTAATGTTTATATATTTAATATGAACCTTTTTTTTGTTTTTCCGGAAAAATTTGGGACATGACAACCCGCCCGAAGCCCACCTCAAGCGGGTATGGCAAGGCACGAGGCCAAAAACTCAGACTCAATTTGAGTTCGGCACGTGAAAATAGACAAGAAAAATGTTTTTTGTCCGGTCCGAGTAGGGATGACAATGGATCCACCTGATTCATCACCCAAAATTATCACCTGACCCACCACCTGCTAAAGGTATCACCCGCATCCAATCCACCCGCATTCAATGGATGAAAATGGTGGATCTGGTGAGATTTCAAGTGTTATATACCTTATTTATAAAATTGTAAGAAAAAAATATTATGTTAAAAATCAAGAGTATACTTAAATCCGACTAAAAATAATTATAATTGTACATAATAGCAAGCACAACATTATAACCAAGCATGATTAAATAAATAATAAATAAGTTATAATGAATCAATAATAAGAAGCGAAATATATAAGGAAACAAAATTTAGGGTTTACTATAATATAATTTATATAGTAAGAAAACAAACGCAAAATTTTTATATTATAAAACTACAAATATTCAAATATATATAATTTTAAGCGGGCGAATATAGGTCGGATGGATGGGTGGATGATGGATTGGGTGATAGGTGGATGAAATGTTCATCCGGGCCCGATCCACCACTCGTTTCATCCACCCCCCGCTTTCACCCATCTTTTAACGGGGTTTTGCTCTTTTTGTTAGATTGGGTGACCAGGTATCCGTCGGGTGCAAGTGAAATTTTCATCCCTAGACCCGAGTCCAAGTTTGCTTGGGTATAGTAAGCTCAATATTCGACGACTTGTCCCCAATTTGTAACCTTAAGGAGGAATGGAGTAGGTGGACCGCCATTTTGTTGATCACAATATATTGATAAAAGAACACGTTAATCGTGTAAAAAGATGTGGGCCAAGTGCCTAAACCATACCTAATATAGTTATCCAAATTGTTTACCCCTACACAAAAATTTCCGGAAATCACATAACATTTAATGGTCACTCGGTTATGATAACGGAAGCGAATATAAACTACTTTCATTCCACTTTTCACATATAAATGTTATCGCATGAATGAGTCCCTCAAACATACCTATAAGGCTATCTCCGTATATATTAGGGTAAATATACGAGGGTTAAATACATCATAATAATATAATTACTATCTAAATATATCTCTTAACTTTCCTCCTCAATCGAAGCTATAGGAAGTCGAAGATAAAGATTGGAACAAAAGTCATTGAACAACAGAGTAGGAGATAACCTTTGTGAAGATGTCGGCATACTTATGTGCGCGTTGGTGGGGCATGCAAAACCTATAGAGCAAAATTCTCATGAACGAAGTGAATGTAAGGCCCAACTTGCTTTATGCATTGATGTGGCAATGGTTTATAGAAGAGGTAATCAAAAGGACGTTGTTTGTTGTAACAGTAGACCAATGTTGTCATTTGTAGCGGGATGTGCAACCCAAGGAGCAAGTTCCTCAACCAACATGTCTTGGCTACGACATGTGCAACACCATGATACTTGGATTTTACACTAGATCGAGATGTGATCACTTGTCATTTAGAGGACCAAGAGGTCCAAGAGACAAGGTCATCACCAAGGCAAACAAAAAATCCGGATGTAGACCTGATGGTATCCGAGCAGCCGATCCAATCGACATTGGAATAGGCCACGAGGGATGACAATGATGAGCGAGGTATGTGTAACCCTATACTTCTAGTACCCCGGATATAGAGGAAAATACCTCTGTGATGTGTAAGTGATGTTCCCCGGGGTCATGCATGAAAATAGATACAGGTTGAACGGCCCCGACTAAGCTCCGATAGGATGTGGAACCAAGAACCTTCGAGTTATCCACAATGCAAAGCTTGGCCTTCATGCCGACTAAGGTTGGTAAAAGGTTTACAAACAATCATACTTGTTTGGATACGATCTAAAGGACAAAATTTTGTTGACGGAGGAAGATACCAAAAGAAGCGTGCGAGGCAATCACACCACAAAAATAGCTCAACTCATCCAAATCAATAATGTCGAACTCAAAACGGAGGGAGACCATGACCCGATGAAGGAGAGTGGCGGAGGAAGTCATGGGGATGATATCATCTACATATAAGAGAAGATAAGAAACATTCGTTCCAACACGATACACAAACAAAGAGTGATCAGACTGACAATTGTGGAGGCTAAGACGAGACATGTAGGTAGAAAATTATTGGTACTATGCATGAGGGACTTGATTTATGCCATAGAGGGACTTATGTATGAGGCATACCGGATAGAAGACTATAATGAGTGTGATAGCACGATTTATGACGTTAGTTTAAGCACTCATTTAGATAGTTTTTCCGCTCATTCATGCATAGTTTGACATTAGTTCGTGACGATTTGCACTTAATTCATGTATGTTGTCGAGATAGACATCCACACGGACTTTTGCATGTTTTGTAGGTATTTTGAGAGGTTTTGGAGCTTAATCGATACATTCGAGGATCGTTCCTCGTGATGACACACTTCCGGGCCCATTGGGAAGCAAGTTAGGAGCAAAGGAGAACACATGAGACCTTGTTGGTGCATGTCTTGCACCAACTCGTGGCTTGATGATCCATAGAAGTCTGAATCACCAAAACCACGGCCACTGGGACTTCCACGGACGTGGAAATAGGCCGTGGTTCTCCCTGCACAGCAGTGACAGCTGTCCCACGATCTCCATAACCGACCCTTGCCCTTGATGGTGTATAAGAGGTGGTCCTGCAGGCTGTTGAGAGTAGACCCCATCATTCCATTCTTTTCCACACTCTCACCATTGGATTGGAGCTACTCTTGGAGGAGAAGAAACACTCTCATTTGGAGAAGAAGAAGAAGCACACTAGTTTCATAGTTTTCAAAGTTTTTGAGTAGTTTTGAGTGAGTTTTGTTGAAGACATTTGCTAGGGTTGTAAGAAACGATTCGAACCTTCTTTTGAAGGGTTGTAAGTCCCTCTTGACTTTGATTTAGCTTGATTTTCTTATCCTACTTGTTTCGTTTCTCTTTCATTTCATATTCTTGCTAATGGAAGCCATGAATGTGTGCTTGTTGAGTTTGATTGTTATGATGCATGTTGTTGGCTAAATAGATGCGATTCTAGGGTAAGAGAATGATGGTTATGGCTTGAACTATGATAGGATAGATTTAAACGTACCTTTGGATGACTTGTTTGCTCGAACCTAGCCTTTGTTGTAAATCACGGTCTGTTCTAGTAGATTCCACGGCCGTGGAAGTGATGAACTGCCCGTGATTTCGTCTGACTTGCTTGTATTGATAAATCTAAGTGTTAGGTTGTTAGATTGTTGAAATCCTAGTGTTTATTGAGCTAGATCTATCCTAGGGTGACCTAGTGTTAGCAAATAAGTGTGAGAAGAGACCTACCCGGTGATTCTTGCTCTTAGATACCGAAGATAATGAACTCTAGGTAGTAGTGAGCCTCATAAGCCGCTATTGGATTGAGTGTGCTAGGATTGATATTTAGGACTTGCCTTCCCGAGACTTACCCGGTAAGGAGAGGTTAGATCCCTAGATAACAATCCGGTTTGTGTAGAATTCCTAACCTTAGGCTCTTTGAGACTTACCCGGTGATGAGACCTTAGGAACGGACTAGTGGACCATGAGACCTACCCGGTAAGTGATCCCGATATAGAAACACCCACTCCCAACATACTATAGTTGATCCAAGGAATGACTAGATAGCTTGAGTCCAATGCCATAACCGGAACTCCTAACCCCTAGAATCCGCTTTTCTCTCCTTGATTACCTATCTCGTGTTTGTGTTTGCTTATTTGTGTTGCTAGCTTAGTAGTTTGTTAATTTTTGCATGATTTGTGATCCTTGATTTATCACCACAAAACCAATCCAAAAACATTGAGATTTTCATTTCTTTATTTCTTTCTTTTTTCTTAGCCTAGATCAACACTATCCTTAGTCACTATTGATTCAATTTCACCTTAGTCTTTGTGTTCGACCTCGGAATACTATCCTTACTACAAAATGACCCATACACTGTGGGTTCACTAGGAGTTAGGAAAAATATATCGAGTTATAAATTTAAGACTTTTGCGTGTCACAATCTTAGCGTAACAGAGTGTCTTGTGGATCGTGCATGTACATTGTCTCTTGTAGGTGGTAATGAAGGAAAGCGTTATTCACATCCAATTGGTGGATCGGCCAATAATTGAATATAACGACACTCAAGATTGTCCGAATGGTAATGGATTTTACCATTGGGATAAACGTCTCATCACAATCTACCACAATTTGTTGAAGACGCTCATACACCACAATGTATACTTTATGCCATTAGACATGTGCTTATGTTCAACCACATACAACATATAACATTAGTATATACGGGTTTGGGCACAAGTTCTCATATACCATTTTTAATTAACACACTATATTCATCTTGCATTGCGGAAAGCCAATCGGGGCACTACCTAGCTTGAATGTCGGATTTGGGAAATGGTGATAACGGGTTGACGATTAATAGGTGTCGTATATTGAGCTTGGTGATGCCCTCTATAAACAAGTCACCATTCACATCAAGCTGGCAAGCGAAGTGGACTGGGAAAGACAATTATTGTGTTGGGTTGAGGTGAGAGTGTGGAGTTGTACGCTAGGCGGAAGATGGCATTGAGTTATTGGTAATAGGAAGTCATAAAAGGGTTGTGTTGTTGGGACAATTTCACGTGTTTGTTATAGCTCATAAATGTAGTAGGTGACAATAGTTTCATAATGAGCATACATTTTGAATTAGGACGGAAATTATTGAATATGTATCTGACGGTGGATCTTAAAACTCTCGAAATTGTTTGGGTTTTAGAATAGTAAGTCTAATACCATATATATTACATAAATGAGTGGAACCTGTAGGACTCTCTCTTTCATTTTTGTAATTCTCTATTCTTTAAGAGAAGATTAAGCTACTAAGAAACCTTTTATTTTAGAAAACAAACCAGACTCCTAATATTTAACAATTTTTTAAAAAAAAATTAAAATTAAATTAAATATTAAGATGATCTTTATTAGGTAGTTACCGATATTAAGGAGATATAATTAGTTATTAAAATAAAAAAGGAGATTATGGTAATTAGAAGATTCTTCTCAATTGTGTCCAAAGTAGGATTCAAACTCTGGACGAGTTGACCCTCCCCCGCCCTTATACCAGTTATACTAATCAAACTTCATGTATTTTTTTGATGATACACAATATTAATACACAATTTTAATACATAATTTCAATTACACAATGTCCGTACACAATTTCAATTACACAATGTCCATACACAATTTGAATTACACAATGTCCATACACAATTTCAATTGCACAATGTTAATACATAAAACACAAATATCAGCTACATAAAATGCATTGGGCATACATATTCTACACTCCGAGGCATGTCATCCACAAGGAATACACGTTTACTACATAATTGTAACAATTATGTAAAAAGTCACAAAAAATATGTATTCATAAAGGATCCACAAGGAATACACATTTACTACATAATTTTGATGAGTTATGTAGGACGTATCTTCATCGACAACCCTCTATTGATGCTCTCGAACTGAAGATTCGAGTTCTTTTCCGCTGAGCAATGAGAATAGAATAACAAACGATGGATATTGTTAAATGACCGTAATTAATTATAGAGATATTTTAGGAGTTGTTAGTATCTCTTTCCTTATTTGACGTAGCAACATAGTTTTTTTTATTGTTTAATTAGGAAAATTAGTTATTTATTATAGGAGAGAAGATTCATTTATATGGTAATATTATTTATTATTTTCTATTTAATTTTTTTCTACGTAAATTAGAGTGCTTACTTTGTTAATAGAATACAAAAGGTACCTACTTTATGCAGAAAGATACATAAAATACTACTTAACCAACTCATTCAATATTACTCAACTAGGCACATCGGGGTGAAATCAAATCCGGTCATTATTTTATTTTTTAATTATTATTTTTTATTTTGGTTTTGGGGATCAAGTGAGAAATTGATTAAATCCAACTTTGATTTTTGTGCTCAAGTGCGGAATCAATTCAAAACCAAATTTCATTTCAGTACTTAAGTGCGAAATCAATTGAACTCAATTTCAAATTGTCCCTATGTACAAAATTAATTGGACACCAATTTCGCACTTCGAGTACGAAATTAAGTAGATGAGTAAAGAAAAAAAATGCATTTGCTTAAGTTAAAACGTTTTTTTTAATTGTAGTTTAAGATAATATACAATTTGGTATTTCCAAAAACCGAATGGACCGGTTCGGGTAGTTCGACGACCCGCCCGTTGAAAATCGACCAATATAGCGTGGCTATTTAAATGGATATTTGCCCTAGAGAGCGAAAACCTCATCTATCTCACCCTAAAACCCTTACTCAAACTTCGCTCTGAAACCTTCAAACTCGAAAATGGCAACCTGGCTTCGTCTCACTTCGCCGTTACTTTCCGCAGTCGAAACGGCGTCGTTCGCAAGGCTGAAGGTATCTTCATTTTCCATCGTTTCGCCTCCACTTCGCCGCCCTTGCTTCCGATCTTTCGCTGCATCGGCTTCGAAGCAGGCAAGCGGCGCCGCCAAGCCGACGGGGTCTCGTGCTCCTACCGGAATCATGAAGCCGCTGCGAGTTTCCCCTGAGATGCAAAAGTTTCTAGGCGGTTCTACTGAGGCTCCTCGCACTCAAGTCCTCAAGGAAATCTGGGCCTACATCAAGCAGAACAACCTCCAGGTATTGTACATACCTTCATTTTTTTCTGTACTTGCTTCTATCTGTGCGTGTGTCGAACATGTTGTTGGGCTTATCAATTATTCGGCAAATGAATTGTTAGGGTTTGTCGGGGATGATGTCACTTAATCAATATCGCTGACTGCTATTCATCTTCGTTGGAATTCCTGAAAATTTGGTTCGGTATTTGTTTGATTGGACAAGTCTCGGTAGTTGATTGAACTGAAATGTGCGTTATTATCTTCATATATACTGTTCTCAATCATCCAGATACCTTTTACTCATCTGTTGTGAACTTGGTTGTATGGTTAAGCTGATAAGGATTGTCCGTTTATTGCAAAATAAGCATTACTGTTTGTCGAAAGACTGTTCATTTCATGAAATTCACTGATTTCCTCATTTATTTTGGTATGTATTGCGACGCATTGTTTGTCGAAAGACTGTTAATTTCATGAAATTCACTGATTTCCTCTTATGTGTTCAACTTCTGTGCATTAGCCTTTTAGGGTAAGGTGATGAGGATTATTGAGGCTGCATTTTTACCAGTTTGTGTTGTTGAGTTGTTTGTGATAATCAAATAAATTTACTTATAAAGCTATAATTTTTAACTTATGAACATTTAGCTCATTTAAGCAATCATCTGCTAACAGTTATCTGGTCTCTTCTTTGTCGTATTTATTACCATTCACCTGGTTCTATTGAATGCAGACAGGCATTGTTTTTTCTTCTCCTCTTCCCTTAATTGTGTTTATTTTCTTGTAATATGTTCACCAACTCTTTTGTGACTCATTTGGTTCTGATCTGTAGGACCCTGCTAACAAGAAAATTATTATCTGTGATGAGAAGCTGAAAACAATATTTGCCGGGAAGGAACGAGTAGGGTTTCTTGAGGTTGCGGGGTTGATCAGTCCACACTTTCTGAAGTAAAGACAAGGATCCAAGGTTATTTTGGTTCTAGAGCTCTTTTGGTAAATCCCTTTGGACAGTGGATGCTATTTACCTTAGGAATGAAGACTGGATGGGATTAGCCTTTTGCTGTTTTGGCACTTTGTCTCAGATTCTATGCTCTCTGGCACTTGGCTGTTACACCACCAGATTTGTGGCAACTGTTTGTATACGCTGAAACTCATAATTATGTGCTTGTAGATCTGTGTTTCTTTTTTATTCATCATCAGTATTCAGTAGGGATCAAGTTGAACTTATGAATGGTAAATGTTATTGTGTTATTTTTAAGCTTCAACATGAATTGCTTATGGGAAATTTGCTAATCAAGTTCAGCGCAATCAAAATACTCATTGGTAACATCGTCATAGGTGATTCTCTTTGCCCAAATGCCATTTTGCCTTTTTGGTCTCGATCATAAAGAATAAGGGCCCGTTTGGAAGCACCGGGAATCATTCCCGACAACGGAATGATTCCAAATCAATCACTTGGTTAGAGGTCTTTTACTACATAAAAGTAATCTCATCCATTCCATTTCCTTTCTCTACCCTTATTCGATTCCATTCCGTTTCCATTCCACCGTTCCAACCAAACGGGCACTAAGTGTTGTCATATTCTAACTATGCTGGATAGATGCCTTCTGTGAATTCTGCCCATTTTTTTTAGTTATGATTCATTGAAACATGTATGCTTGTATTTGTCAGTATAATGTTACAAGTGCTCATTCGTACATTGATATAATGAGCCATGTTCAGCACAGAAGTTTTGATGTTTCAAGTGCTCAGTCGAACATTGATATAATGAGCCATGTTCAGCACAGAAGTTTTGTTCAAAGATTTCATCGTCCCGGATGCACCTAATAAATGTACCAAAAAAGTACTTTAGAAATCTTGCTCGGGGATATTCTTGGTGTTTGGGCTAGGACATCAATTACGACATTCAAATTCAGTTTTGTCATTGGAGCATTTACTCACTATTTGCATGGCATCATCCACACCCATAACTCATACGCCCATAACCACAAACCCTTCTCCATCTCTCACCACGGTGGTGTTACCTTTGTTTTTTATCTCTTCCGGTTTCAATGATGTTTAGGGTGGCAGTGTTGGAACAGGATGAAGATGGCAAGGTTGATCGTGTGGTTTGATTGTGGTGCCAAAAGAGAATTGAAATAAAAACACTGATCTAACCCTCCTAAACAGATACTATTTTACCGAAAATGCTTTCAAACCCATACCGAAAATTCAAACAATCGCAACTGTTTTAGGTTGAAATTTAAAGGTATACATGCAAAACACAAATATCCAGCCCTTATAAGCAAAAGAGAGCCAATAGTAGACAGCTTAGGAAGGAGCACAGTTAGTCCTCAGGTACGAGGATTAGGTGTTACCAACTCAAAACCCGAATCTAGAATGACATAGCCAAAGGTTCGGTGTCAAACTAAAATTTGAACCATTATTACAAAGTTGCATTCTTACATGCTTATAGGAACTTCCTGTAAGGTCTTCCTGCATCCTCGTCTTGCATATGCTGAAACAAACATCATTTGCAAAATTGTCAATAGATGTGAAGAAAAGCAAAGACTTGCAAAATCTCTAAATCAACGTAGGGTGGTGTATCTGCTTATCCGTGTGTTTGTGAGTTTATAGGGTGAAGACTTCAGAACACCAGATTCCGAAGAACCAACAGCCATTAATAAGTGAAGCCACTCAGCATAGTAAAAATAAAGCTCCAGATAGTAACAAACCTCTTTTCATGTCCACATAGATGTCCTTTGAGAAAATTTTCAGTGTACGACTTCCTTAATGTCCTATTTGCATTTGCAGTAAAGGATGAGTATTTGCTTCTTTTAAATTTAGTTCAGAATTATACGTCAACCTTCCTTGACTGTGACCATATTTCTCCTAAATTCTCCATTTCTTTATTCCGTCAAGCGGTCTAGGTATTAAGGTATTTGAAGTTCTCAGTAAACACTTATCTTGCGATTCCATAAACTCTCTTCTTAACACTCATACATAATTCCTACAAATAGGTCGTCGAAATAGATAACATAACTTCTGCAGTATGGTCCAACTCCAATCTTGTCTTTGTTATTAGCAATTCAAATTCCAAATTATTCGTCCTAATTCTAATTGCTTACCAGATTTAGGCCTAATCAACTGGTAAGCTTGCTGCTAAGTTGAAACAACGAGGATAAACTTATCATTCAGAATTTACAATTTATACTAAACATTGACAACCTGTTTGTCTATTTTTTCAAAAAAAAAAATCTGCAGTATAGAGCTATTACTGATCCAAACAGGCGAGTATGTCCAAATAAAAGGTCTTTCACTTAAGGCATATCTTAAAAATAAAGGATTGCTTACCTGCCCTCGCTGAGTTTCTTGAACTTATCACTCTTTAAGGCAATGGTAAAATTTTAAGTCAGATAACATCTGGACAAAATCCTACTCAGTAATTAAGCATATGATGAAATATAACAACTTCCAACTTTCCGAGATAACCCATCTTCTCCCTTAGCATTAAGCCATTAAGTTATTGAGGATCATTTTAGTTAAGCAATTGCAATATTCATGTCACCAAAAAGAGAGGGAAACAAAAGCTTGCAGAAGTCCTCCAATATTTCCCTCCTCTTCAAACAGGGTTGCAGCAATCAAAAAAGGCTCATAAAGTTTAGGGCTCATTTGGAATGATTCTCGTGTTTCGGAATCACTCAAAACAATTCCCGTGTTTGGTAGCAACCAAGGTATCAGAATGAAAGTTTTCCATGAAAGAGTGAATTTGACAAGATATTTAAAGTTAAAAAATTATTTCAAAGTAATAAATGTATTTTTTCAGCCTACAACATTAATTTCTAAGTTTAACAAAACACCATGTTTAGGAATCGGGGCTAGGTGATTCGTCATTCTTAATTGATTCTTGATTCCAGCACGATTTATACACATGTCCATACGAGCCCTTCATACTATAATGACAATCCAAAATTTCTCCAATATTACCTTATCATAGTAATAGCAGTGTTCTAAAAGGCATTAGGCGCAATAGCTTGAAGGATATTCCTTCAAAACAGTCATTCTAGTTCTAAAATCCTAACACATTATCTACTCCTACAGAGCTAAAATCAGCTTGTCAATTAGCTACAAACAATCCAAGAATGGGTGTAATACGGAAAACATGAATCATAACATCTAAGCTCATACGGTAAGGTCAACTCACAGTCCCAGCCACACAATAGGAACCGAACTCAAAATCGAAAAGCATCAAAACAGTGAGAAAGATCAACTACCATCAAAACAACCACAGACTACATCAATCAACTCAAATGCAAATCAGGAAAAGTTACAGAAATCGCAACAATTAGGGCAAGGTTCAGATCGGAACAAATCGAAGCCAGGTAGAAATAAAAAATCATAAGAACAAACACAGAAAAGGAGAAGAGTATTACAAATTCACGGACGATGCCCTTGTAGACGAGGAGCGGGATGGCGATGCCGAAGAAACCGACAATAGCAAAATTGCGACGAGTCCAACGGAAGTTGTGCTCGAGATTCTCCCTAGCAGTACCCCAATCCTCGATAAATTTGTTCTTGTTTGCTTCCATTCCTCCACCCATCTTCGCTCAAATTTCAATCTCAATCTCAATCTGTCTTCGATTCGCACCGCGCAGCAAGATGAACACCGCAGTTCTTCCCTTCTTTACTTCGCTTTGGCTGTGGTGGATGTGAGCTTCCAAGTGTTTGTAGGTTTCAGGGCTGGCCCAACACTTCACTATTCTTACTGGGCCTTACACTTAATAAAAGTATAAATATTAACCAAAAAAGTGCAAATGGATTTTATATCTGAAAAATAATTATAATTTTGTGAAAAGCCTCGAGTTTCATAAATATATTATTAAAATTTGTAAATTCATATAAATTTATTCAATAACCTACCATAAACTATATAAATAATAATAATAATAATAATATCATAAAAATATAAAACGTTGTATATATACTTAAAAATTGCTAGAGGTTAAAAATGTCTTGTATATTCATTAAAAAAGTACACAATAAACTATATAAATACAATTTTTTTTATAATGGAAAGCGGTTCGACACACTAGACGATACACCGTCTGGTGTATCGAAAAAATATTATTAAAACTATTCAAAAAATAAAATAAATATCCAACCCCTAATTCTGTAAATATAATATTTATATATTATGAGTTTATTATTATTATTATTATTTATAAAATTTTAATGATATTTTTACCATAAAATCTATTATAAAATACAATAAAAGGCAACAAAACTAATTAAAAAAAAATCCAACCCTATAATTCTGTAAATAAAGAAAAAGCTTGACATAGATGACGTTCAATGTTGTCTTTGTTAGACCTTTCTTCTTGCAAGTTTCTCTTGGCCGTAATCTCGTAGCCGTCGGCGTTTGTCTTTCTTCCTACGTCACGTAATACACAATTAAAATAATTTCACATGTTTATTTATAATAATCAAAATTATGAAGTAGTTTCGTAAAGTAATAAAAATCAGAATATTTTTAGAAAATGACGGGGAACGCAATCTTCTCTATTTTATTTATTTATTTTCTTGTAATGAAAATTATGAAATAGAAATATTTTAACTTATGTATTTAATGTTTATTTAGTGACTTTAGTCCTAATTTTACTCAATACTAGAAAATCATACCCGTGCTACGCACGGGACTACTAATATTAGTTTATTGTATTTTATATCCAATGTTCTTTTATTTTGTAAATTTAGTGATTAATATAAGTTCATTAGTTATATTTATTATTATTAAATTATTATAATATGAGTTATTTTGAGTTATTTATTTTCAAACTTACTAATATCTATAATATTACATTTTATATCTATAAATTGTTTTCTAATTGTCTATTTTACATTTGAATTTTTTCAAAGCTTACTATTATATAAAGTTTGTTCTATTTTCAAGGTGAGTTGTCTTTTAAAATGAATATAATTTCAAATAAAAAGCAAAATAAAAGTGAAATCCCTAATTCTAGATTCAGAATGTCAAATGTGTCATCCTGTATCACATAAAAAAACAAATTTAACCATTCACCCTAACTCACACACAATAAATTACAAAGTCACGGCATTTTCCATAAAGTCGATAAGGATTGAGTTGGACAAGTTTATAAATTATTTTTTTGGATAAAAATATTAATGGTTTAGATCATTTAATGCTCTAAATCCTATTTTATATGTAGAATTTATCACTATTTTATTTTATTATGTTTCTTAATAACTTTTTATTTTTAACAAATAAATATGACAATATTAAATAAGAGTTCTTGATAAGAAAATTTCTTATTTAACATGTAGATAAATATTATATCACTATAACTTTTAATCTCTCATAAAATTGAACCAAATAAATGTGTCAATATTAAAAATAAAAGCATTTATTAAGCAAACTACTTATTTTATGTAGATGATAATATTTAAAACCTACAATAAAATTTTACTTAATAAATATTTAAATATGACTGCATTGAATGAGAACATTTAGTTCTCTAAAACCCAACTTTACATGTAGATAGAGATAAGATGATATTATACGAGGAGGAAACATCAACTACCATGACACCATTTTTAAGAAAGGAAACATTAGTTATATAATAGAATGTTATATTTAGGGGCCGCTTGTTTTAAACTCCGAAAACCGAAAACGGAATAGAAACGGATCTAGCCCATACTTATATCCTTATTCATAAAAATTTTTGGAATTATTCCTTGTGGTTTGAACTAATTGGTGTATAATTTGATTACTTTTGATACTCTATAGTGAAACAAAATACAAGAAACAAATGCATTTTGTATGAGACAACAGGAAATGATTCAAAAAAAAATCATGCACAAAGAGCATATATAGACTAAACAAACGGGCCCTTACTGTATTGTGATCTATAGTTGTTAATTTTTCGTTTTTAAAGTAGAGAAAGTTTAATTTACAAACAATTGTGT
Organism: Fagopyrum homotropicum; assembly: GCA_033239125.1. NCBI lineage: Eukaryota > Viridiplantae > Streptophyta > Magnoliopsida > Caryophyllales > Polygonaceae > Fagopyrum > Fagopyrum homotropicum. The sequence goes on from BSWB01000003.1 coordinate 5,339,981, forward strand.
TGTTATTCATGAATTATATATCCTAAAATTTTATTGTAAAATGATATTAATTTGCATATGCGGTTTAAAAGGGATGGATTTTTTTTAAAATTTCGGATATAAAGCTCATAAAATTTTAAAATTGTAAATATAGATCACAAGTATTTATTTGACAAACATGAAACAAATAGATGGCACGGGTTCAAATTACGTTAAATTTTCTTATTTTTGTTCGTCAAATATAATTAGGGATGACTTAAAATATTGGTTCCGGATAAGTTGATCCACTAACCCAAAAATCCAAGATAGGAAATCCGAATTCAAAAATATTAGTATTGATGATCCGAATTCGATTCGACATGAATGATTTTTTACATCGCCGATTTTGTGAGAATATAAATTCAAGTAGGATATCCAAGACAATTATTCAATCTATTAGAAACCGATATCCAATTTGACTAAAAGCGTCACGTATTTACATACTTTCACACAGATCTTTTTATAAACTTTTCAATAGGATACCGGGTGTCCGGATTGGGTCGATCATGTTACGTAGCGAAATATTATAAATAGTAATATAGTAGAAAGTTGCATTTGAAAAAAATCAAAGTTATTATTTGTATTTTAAAGCTTATTTTAATAATTTTCTCATAAAAAATGTTAAGAGTATACTCCTCGCAACTTCGATAAAAGGAGACATACTTGACCGCATTCTCCCACCAAATTAGACAATTCATTTTCTTTTTCCCATAAAAAGGAAAGTCAAAAGCACATTTATTCCACTATATTTTAATATTAGTCTACAGAGAATTAAGATGTAAAGAATACTGTAATATATATATCATTCAAGTTTATTATTATATACCTGAATTTATAATATACACTTTATTGTTAAATCACTTTTTTTTAATAATAAATGCTATTCATGTACAGATATGAAAGTAATTTTCTGATTTTGTTCATATTTAGAAGCAACATATTCATACATTCACATTTTTAAAAAAAAATTATACTATTAACAAACACTGCTTATAAATAATATATTATTTATAATAATAATTTGCAGTATAATATATGACAACACATAAAGCCAATGAAACGTTCGAAAGTTAGGTGGGTCCGTTGAATTCAGATGAACAAACGAAACGACGTCGTTTATTCGTTTTATCTGGTAAAGAGCAGCGTTTTTGCTACAAAAATCCGATAAATAAACAAATAAATAAATAAAAATATGCCATCTGTGATTTGTTTACATTTGGCACCCAACATCCCCATTTTCCATTTGAAATCCCAACACAAATCTCCCCATTCGCCTCTCTCATGCAAAACCCCACAGCCAAATGGGTAACCTCTGTACATGCCTTCCATACGATGAAGCTCCAATCGCCAGGCGTTTTTCCGGCCATGGCGTTTCCAATTCTAGCCGTCGATGGAGTAATCAATTCCGATCTTCCAACAGAAGACAAAGCTCTTCAGTTGATATAAAGATGGACGATCCTGTCCTCCGTGAACAGGCTATTGCTGCTGCCGCCATTATAATTCAGCAGCATCGGAGACAGAGTGGGGGAAGTGGTGCTTCGCTGCCGTTCGATCGATCGGCGTCCGCTAGAGGTCCGTCACGTGTCGGTTCTACTAAGAATCAGCAGGCTGGTTTGCCGAGGAGTTGTAGTACTAGGCCTCGGTCTGTTGGAGATCCTGTTATTCAGCCTCATCAGCTTGTTACTCAGGTTTGATTTCCTCTTCTTGCTCTCGTAATTTGATCGATTGAATTAGGATTTGGGGTGATCAGAGTAGGTAGGTTCGCCGTTTCAAAAAAGTTGGTAGATTTTCAATTTATAGTTCGAAGATTTTGGTTTTGAGTAAATTTCTAGTGCTGCTGCTTTGGAGTTTAATCTCGAAGCAGAGAAAAACTAGGTTTTAGTCAAGTTTTCGCTCATTCAGATTCTCATCATCTGATCGATTATCTTTCCAATTGCTATGATTAAAGCAGGAATAGTGCGATCAAAGTTGGTAGGCTCGTATTTTTTTTAAAAGTTGTCAGGCACTCAATATTTTAATTGAAAATTCAAGGTTTAATATCTTTTGGATTATATTTGAAATTAATGTCTATCGGCTTTGTTGTATCTTGACTGCTTCTGTAGAGTACTAGAGTGTGCATCTCCTACATCAACTGATACAGGTAGAATTTAGATTGAGGTATATTTTAATCATTGAGGAGTGTGCATCTCCTATATCAACTGATACAGGTAGAATTTAGACTTCTTTCATTTCAGGTGTTTTCTTTAATTATTCCAAACACTAGCATTCTTGGTATATTTTAATGAGCTTCAACCAAATTAGAGCAAGTGAAACATTTATCAAATGATACATAGGCTATCCGTGTGGATCTGAGTATGGATCTCGTATATCAAGTGAGGCTCCAATTAATGATCCCAAAAAAGGGACGAAGTTCACATGTTTTGATAGGACTATATTAGAGGCTGTAACTATTGGCTAAAATCCTTATTGGTAGAAATTTGTGGGACTATTTGGTGATTAGTTTTCCATACTTTCTTACTAGATCGGGCATTGATTATAGTATGATGGTTCTGCTAGGAATAAATTGGTTTTTTAAAACCTTTACTGTAGCTCCAGGGTTGAAGCTTTGAAGTGACGGTGGAATTAGTTAGTGGTTTTTGGGTAGCATTTAATGGTTGAAACATGGGAAGCTGAAGCCTGAAGGATGTAAAGTTACTTTACCTAGCTGTTGCAGAAGTGAATGGCCCCCTTAAAAGCTCTTTTTGTTGTGGTCCATACTTGTTTACTTGTGAATGTGTTAACATCTTGAATGTTCTTGGAATGGTTAAGTGTACTGTTTTAGTCTTCACATAAAATGCTGGAAAGCTGATAACTTATGGCTTTTTTGTTTAATATTTTATTTATGACAATTTCTTTGTCGATTTTAATCTTCAGGGTTCATACAGATGTAACAGATCTACTAATTTTTAATAATTAAAATGTACATAATCGTATGATGAAGTAACAAGTTAATCTAGAAGAAGACAAGAAGAATGGAGGACATCAGTAGAACTGGAAAGGGAATTCCGCGGAAGAGATATTCTTGTAGTACCAATTGTCTCATTTGTTAGATATTCAGAAGAGAATTACTAGGATTTGATGATGAATGATAGTTTTAGCATAGAATTATACTCATACAAATCTAGAATGTTAAAATTTTGGACTCGACCAGCTTAACAAACCTGAAATAGGAGTCCAACAGGAAAAATCCCAGCTGCAATAATCAGACAAGTTCCTCTCATATTTATCCTGCAAGCGCAACATCTTAGTTGATCTGTAAGAGATAAACCCAGCTTGTGTTCGTTAACTTTTTTTTTTTTTTTTTTTCTCTTTCTCCTTTTCTACAGCATAAGAAACTTGGTTAAGGTAGTCTTAACTGTTGTTCAAATCGTTTTCTTTTAAATTTTTTTTCTCTCTCTTTCTTTTTACAGGACAAAAGTCTTGATAATCTAGAGACTGCTCATTTTGTGCTTGTCCATGGAGGTGGTTTTGGTGCTTGGTGTTGGTATAAGACTATAGCTCTTCTACAAGAAGGTGGATATAGAGTTACTGCAATTGACTTAACTGGTTCCGGAATTCATTCATTTGATACAAATGGAATAACAAGTCTTTCACAGTATGTGAAGCCACTGATTGACTTTCTTGACAAACTTGCCGAAGAAGAAAAGGTTCATTTCTGGGTTTGGTTTCTTTAATCGTTGATTCAAATGAATTGGTTACAAATTAGCTTTTTTTCTTGGCAAACATTGCCTTGCTGGTGCCTTAAAAACCGGGGTTGGTTTCGTCTCAAAGCTTTCTTTTGTAACAGTGCTTATCAACAATCATGCAGGTGATCTTGGTAGGCCATGATTTTGGAGGAGCTTGTCTATCTTATGCAATGGAATTGGCCCCGCAGAAAATTTCCAAAGCTATATTTATTGCCGCAGCAATGTTGACAAGTGGACAAAGCACCCTTGAGCTCTTTTTGCAGAAGGTTTTCTCTTAATAAGATGCATATAATTAACATGCTCGGTTTTTTAATTCAAAAAGGGAGAAATATGCTTTGGAATGCTTGAAAAAGTAGTACTTCAATCCATCAACATTATAAAGATAAGAGTTGTGCACGAAAAAATCATTTAATTATATGTTCAAGCAAATCCTAAATGCCTTTCTATCATTTATTTTTTCTTCTAATTGAATAAGTCTACATCGTACCTTTCTATCACTTAAAGCTCTTACAATTACATGGCTATGCTTTGGTGCGTTTGGTTTTTGAATTATCATTGTCAAATGACTTGTAGGGTTATCGTGAAGTCCCTTTTCTGCACCGGTTATAAACCTTAGGGTAGTTAAAAATCATAAATATGTTGAATAGTCTCCTCAGGTAATTTTGACACATTTACACTTGCTCTTTCAGGACGAGGCAAATGAACTGATGGGGCAAGCTCAGATATTCTTGTATGCAAATGGAAGGGATCAACCTCCAACTGCAATTGATTTTGATAAGTCATTTCTGAGAGACTTGCTGTTTAACCAAAGTCCAACCAAGGTAAAATTGTTCTGTTTTCTTCGCTTTATATGTCGAAATTCAGTTTCATGTTTGGCGATGTTCATACTTGAGACATTGTTCTTAATCAAGCCCTCCTCTCTCGTTTAAGGTTAAGTGTAGAAGGAAAAAAGAGGATAAGCCAATAAAGTTAAAGCTTAAACTACGAATAGACCTGCCTTGCCAAGCAAAGATTGCCTATTGCTGAACCCCACAAATTGCTAGTTGTACACTGACAAACTTCTTGAATAAATCTCATTAAGAACATGTGGTTAATAATGGATCTATGTTTTTAAAAAATATATCAGTAGCTTGGGAAACCCGGCAGTAGAAAGTATATTTGTTGAAGGTTTGAGCTGTGGAAGTGTGGTTATTCAGCTTAAGGGGTCGTTTGGTATCCATACCCAGATTAAAGGTATCAGATATGGGTATCAGATATTGGTATCAAGATATGAGTATCAGATTGATATCTGATATCCCTGTTTGGTATTTTGTTGTATATCAGATATCAGATTTGATATCTATATCACTGTTTGGTATTGAAACCTGATATCAAAATAAAAACATCAAAAATAAAAGCAACATTCAACCAAATCATTGTCATTGAACTAAAATGCAATCAAACCAACCATAGTCATTCAACATAAAATGTGCCAAAAATGTAAAAAGTGTGCCAAAATGTAAAAGGCAACATCCACCCACCAAACCATAGTCATTCAATATCAAAATAAAAGCAAAGTTCTAAAGATGACACAAAGTGGTCACAATGTATCCACCAAAAGCTCCCTACAGTCGGGATCCATCTACTCCATCGAGAACATTCTAGCCTTGACTTGCACTTGAGGAACCACGAAGTCGGTCGATAATCTTTTGCACATACAATTTCTTCCCGTGATCATTTGGGCAATTATAGAACGCTTGGATGCGGTTTGTACTAGTCAAAATAACGTCAAGCACATCAATAGCATCTTCATCATACACTCCCGGTAACATGGATATCTCAGAAAGTAGCTCACTCTTTTGTGTTGATAAAAGTTCCTCACGCCTATCATGAAGTTCCTCACGCTTCTCAGATTTCACCATGGCGCTAGCTATCTTATCCAAAAACCCTTGGATTTCAGATAAAGCAATTGTAAAGATATCATCTTTTTTAGACCCTCGAAGTGAACTTTTACCTAGCATTTGCTTCTTTGCAAGTGACGGCCTAGAGGCTGCATCACTAGATGTGTAGCCATCCACCTCAATTGGTATCTCTTGATCAGCATTTTCAATATCTATGTTATGAATCATGTCCTCCACATCTTCGGTATGGGTTCCGGTAGCTCGATCACAACCATAGATAAGCTCTAACTTGTTGTAATATACAAAAGGAGTCTTCCATAAACCTTTGGCCCTAGGATGCATCTGGGATAAAAACACAATATTATATAAAATAGTGGTGATTTTATGCTTACAATAAGTCAAATGAATTGGACAAAATAAGATTATACCATCTTGATATGTACGTCTCACCTGCAAAAAATGCATTGCTACGTTGGTGTGGCAACTGTTGCATTAATCATGAGTGGAAAAAAAAAAAAAAAAAACTCTCACATGACAACTTAACCCTAATCCGGCTAATCATCAACCAACTTAACCAGCCTGAAATAGTAGGGATGTATCTGATTCATGTTTATGGGGGAACCCTAATCGGTTGCGTAGATTACTCCAGAATCGGTGTCATCTTCGGACTCTGAACATATGTTTTTGCCTATGTCCTCTGTGATCTTGCTTCTAACTCTTAACATATGAGCTAGTTTTGAATCTTTTGATGTATTGTTTCCGGTTGTAATGTTGGTCCCATCCCGGGGTATCCAGGAAAAACCGAAACCAAACCAAGAATTTCTTCGCTTCGGTTAACCGGAACCAATAATCCACATAAATAACCTCATTTTCTTTTAATCTGTGTATGCTTGAATATCAATTTTCTCTTTATCTTATACTATTTCTAATCCCGTATTCCGGTTTTCGTACATCAGGATATTGCATTAGCTTCTGTTTCAATGAGACCAGTCCCATTTGCACCAGTGCTAGAGAAGCTCTCTCTGTCTGACGAGAAATACGGATCGGTTAGGCGGTTTTACATACACACACCAGATGATAACTCTGTACCAATCACTCTACAAGAGCAAATGGTGAATTCATCTCCTCCGGAACAAGTTTATCGTCTCAAAGGTGCCGATCACTCGCCTTTCTTCTCTAAACCCCAAGCCCTTCACAAACTGCTAGTAGAGATATCCCAATTAGAATGATTTTTCCTTTGGTAGTTGTAAGTTGCAGATTCTTTTGTTGGCACTCTTCTGGATGTGCAAAAATTGTACATGCAAATATTGTTTAATGTTCAAACAATCCTGAATATATGTCATTATTAAGGTTTATTGGTTCCCATGATTTTCTTTCTTGTTGATTTCCGCATTTCTTCTCTCAAGCTTTCAACTGCAGGATCTTGATTCCGGAAACTTGTATCTAAACTAAGGGATTTTTCGGATGATTTCTTTGTGGTTTGAGATTTTTCGGATTAAGTAGAAACAAACTAAAAAACTGAAAAAAGAAAGAATGAGTTATCGTCATCTTGATCAAAATGATTCATACTCCAGACTGAAAGCATCCACAATAGAGAGCATCTAAGATTAATCATAACACACTTTTTTTTCAATTTTTAGTTTTTCTCTATCTGCCACGTCAGAACACAACCAATTTTATACCTACATCAATAAAACAAACTACTTATTCTTAACATACATATTATATATTATCTACTTTTATTTATTTTATAAAAAAAAACATAAATAAATTATACTAAATAAATATGAACTAAATATTATATATTGTGAAATTCATGAATTTTGAAAATTTCACTACAAAAACTTTTTTTTTTACATAAGTTAATAATACAAATGACATTACACTAACAGTATTCAAGTAGATTAATTTATCAATGATAAAAAATAGAGCAATATTCGAATTGAAAGTTAGTCCAAGTATTAAGTTAATTCATTTAAATTTAGTAGGAATATTTATTGACTATATTAAAAAAAAGATTTATATAAAAATAGAGATGGTTATTCATAAGCTAAAATTTAGTTAACAAGCTTATTTTATGAGTCAAAACAATATAAATATTACAAAATTTGTGTTATATCAAATTATTTGTATTTGAATATGTAAAATAGTTTCAAAGTGATAATTATCATATCTTGTACATAAACACTAAAAACACAATCCAATCTCACACTCATATTGATAGAACAAAACACTTATATTTTATGGATGTAATAATAAAATTTAAAACCTTGAAATTTAAAAAATAAAAATATTTAATATTTAAAATCTCTAACTCAATCAATTTATAAATTACAAAAAATTTATATTAATAAGTATGTGCATAGGTAATATTTCTACATAATTTGATAAATATTTATAATATGGATGCTTAAAATTATTTTGTACATCATGTCATATATTTATTTTTTAATTTACTGTTTAAATTTGATATAAAATGTTTTGAAATTGGATAAAAGAGCCAAATAAATTTAAAAATCCATTTGTCTCCCTTTTTACTTATTTTTTCCCCATAAAAACGGTATAGCTAGCATCGTTTTCAACAAATTAAGCAAATTAAAATATATTTTTTTCATAATGGCCCCCGTATAGATTTAATCTTACAGGCTTGTTGCATAGTCTTACAGGCTTGTTGCATAATCTTGTAGTGGATGAGATTTTATGGGTTCTATTAAAAGTATGATTTCTCTATCCTACATGTCCACTAAGAACAATTTTAACCGGACCGATATGAGTACTCTAATAAGCGACTTCCCAACGAACATTATCCTCCCAATGAGAGGCCTACACCAAGGAGATCCGTTATTTACTTTGCTTTTCAACTTAGGGGCCGAGATACTGACTAGAAACATACAAAAAAAACACTAGCAATGAGAACCGGAAGATAAGAGGCTTTTCAATCGCAAAAAATGGATCAACTGTCCCTTTTTTGGTTGTTGTTGATGACATAATAATTTTTCACCAAAACAACGACATCAAGTAATATGATTATACCCGTATTAACTGACTATTGCTCATTCTCAGCTCAGGTAATAAACTACCACAATTCAACATTTCAAACAACAATAAGTGTAGACACAACAGCCAAGAGAACAATACATTCACATATGAGTATTTCAATAACAAATAACCTAGAAAAATACCTAGGATGCTCTATCATAAACGGACGAGTAAATATAGGAAACTTTTATTGGTGTCATCTTAAAAATTAAATAACAACTTACAAAATGAAAAATTGCATCCCTCTCTCAAGAAGGTCGAATAACTTTGATAAAAGTCAACCTAAATGCAAAACCAAGCTACCTAATGCAATCATTCATAAAGAACTTGACTAGATAAATAGATATTTCTTATGGAACAAGGGATTGAGTTTTCCACACCCTCATTAACTAGGATAAAATATGCAAACACAAAACACTATGAGGTACAAGAATCAGGAAGCGGAAGCTATGAACAAGTCTTTACAAATGAAATTACTTTGGAAAATAATGGCAAAACTAAATAATATTTAGGTTAAAATTATAGAAGAGAAATACCTCAAAGGAATATGCTTATGGAACTATAAAGCTAGAAATAACACATCATGACAATGAAAAAAAACTAATAAATTTGAAGGAAGACTTTGATTAAGGTGTTAGATGGAGCATCGGTGATGGAAAAACCATTAGCTTATGGAAAGACCGATTGATAACCGACCAACCTTTAAAAAACTTGGTGGATGACAAAACACTGTTCAATATGGATGCGCTAGTAAGTACCTTTATAACAAATAAACAATGGGATCAACAACAAAATTTTCAACTAGGTAGTCTATTACCACTTGACATTATTAGAAAATTTAACATACAACCTACATCAAAATGAAATACAAGACATGTTATATTGGGCGTCAAGTGAAAAATGATAGTTCTCTACCAATTCGGCAATGGATCATATCCCAAAACGTAAGGTGAAAACACAAAGTAACAAAACATGGATTTGGGATATCAACATAATGCCAAAAGTTAAAAATATTTTATGGAAATTGTCCCTAGATGACATCCCAACCTAAGAGAATCTAGAAAAATAAAAGTTTCGGTTTTAATGCAATGCGAACTTTGTCAGCACCCAGTAGAGAGTTCTAAACATATCTTCTTCAAATACCCGTATACACTACATAATATCAAAAAAGATAAAATTATAATTTTTTTATACAACTATGATCCAACAGGCCACAAAGTTACAGACATCATCATGAAGATAAAGAAAAAAATGCAACCCAACAAAATTAAGACTAAAGAACCGAGTAGGGGATAAAATAAGGATAAATATACTCTAGAAGGGGGTTGAATAGAGTATGAAAATTTTTCGCAATCGCAGATGTCAAGGCTTTGAAATAAATCTCAAGGCCTTGAAGTCGACCTTTGAAACATGTGACGATAACTGTTTCTCAAGGCCTTGAAGTGAATCTCAAGGTCTTGACTTTGAATCTTGTAAATATTTGTTAGTCACAATATAAACAAATAAAGTGCAGAAATAAATACAGTTCAACATGCGATATGTTTACGAAGTTCGGCTCTATCGTCTACGTCTCGGTCTAGGGTTTCCGTCCTTAGGATTTAACTATCTATTATTCTGCTTCTTTTTTAGTCCTAGATACAACCTAGAAGAACTTCTCTTCTTCTCTCACTTGTAGCCTCACCGCTACAACCTAGTCAACTCAAATCTAGTGAACAACATCCTAATCACTTCGTAGAGTAACACTAAGTATAAAACTCTTATATATGTCAATATTTCTCTTTGTGTTTTTCTCACTCTCTCAACAAAATAGATACTAGAACAACTGAGAGTAAGAAAGACGATGCAGTGGAGAAAACTTGTAGCTCTATGTGCGTGAACTCTATCTTTTTTCCACTACTTGTACGTTGTTTTTATAAGCTGTTGTAGAGACTGATTTGTCTGTTGTTGAACGTTTCACAAAATCTTCATATATTTTTGTTGTTTGAACATTTCAATAAATCTCACGGAATCTGCGTAAATCTTGATTGTTTGAAGTTTGAATGTGTCCCACAAAATCTGCATCAAATCTTCAACAAACTCTGCACACAATCTTCAACAAAATCTGCACATATTCTCCAACAAAATCTGCATATTTTCTCCAACAAACAAATATGCATATATCCTCATAAATATATATATTGATATTTGATAAATGTCTACCGTTCATTTGTCTTCCATCATCCTACAAAAACAATCTTTAACATATTCATCAAGGTGGAGTTAACAAAGACAAATAGTGGTTACATGGTGGACCATATGGCTAACGGAAAACAATCTTTAACAAGAAAAAAAAAATATCACATGATTTAAATCAATTGATCCAAAAAAAAAATTAAAGATTGGGATGAACCTACTTCAAAAACACCATACTGTAATACATGACATCCAAAACAAAGACGGAAAAAAAATGAAAGCTTGAACTATGTCAAAATTAATTTTGATGCTTCTAAAAACTCTTATGATCAATGTGCATTTGACTTTATCATTCGAGACCACAATGCTTTAATGCTTGCTACGAGAATGAGTCGATGTGGAGCAGAAACTATCCTTCAAGCGGAAACTTATGCTCTAAGAGAGGGCTTCCAAAAGGCCATAAGTTTAAGATTCAACACCGTTGAAATCGAGAGGTTAACCTTGAACTCGTTAATTCAATCAATCAGATCTGAAAACCGCAATGAGAAGCGGACATGATCATTTCTAACATCTCCATTTCACTTTTAAGGTGTGCACAAAATAATCCTTTAGCGTCGATGACTGAGGAGAACTAGAGTTGACATTGGTCCGGCTCAACAATACTTTCCAGTAGACATGGGTCGCAAACCTAAACCGACGGTTTGACCTGTTTAAAAAAAAAAATTGTTGAGCCAGTTTGATATTTTAGCCGGTTTAAACCATATAAATCCAAACCGGCGGTTTAGCCGGTTTAAAAAAACTAAATATTGAAAAACTTGAAAACTGGACCAAACCGACGGTTTAACCGCCGTTTGACCAAACCGCCAAACCTAAACCGCTGGCTCACAAACCGGACCCATGTTAATATATAATTATGAATATGACCGTAATACTGAAAAGGCTATTTTATTTTTAGAAGCAGAAGAACAAGAAAGGTCCTGTTGACCCTACATGTTACAACTTATCCAGAACTGGCACAAAACTACCAATCTAAAACCTAAGTTTAGTACCAAAAATAAAAAAAGATAACAGTAATTCCTGCGCCTACAAAGTGGACCGGAGAGCAAAAGGGCACACACAGCTACACAACCAACTCAAAGGATAGAAGAAGCATACAGTGTCTCTCGTTGCGCAGCGTCAATGCCGTATGTTAGATGAACGCCAATGTTATGTACTATCTTCAAACTGCCCAGAATGGTTTTGGAGCAGTATCTACTTTGACAGAGCCAGAATCTAGCCCAGTTTCATCAGGATCATCGTCGTCGTCATCCCCGTATTCCATCAGCTTCACCAATGTATCTGAAAACAGTAATAGTGTAAAATTCTTCGGCCAAGGCAAATGCAAACAGGAATTGGTCAACGAAACAGCATTAAGCAGAGGAGAGGCCTGTAAACAGGCTAATACCGATTGATTCTTCATAGAAGATACGGGCATGAGTTATATCATGGTACGGAGTATCGGTATCTTTATGGGATATGAATATATGAGTTTGAGTAATATCAAGGCATACGGGGTGAGTGATATCTTTGATATACTTATCTTTTTGGGTGTATCAAAATAACACTCTTGATATCAATCTGAATTCTATTTAAGATACCAAACACAGTTTGATATTCATATGCATATGAAGCAAATCCACATATACCAAACACGTATGTGGGTATCGTAATATCTAATATCCTGATATGGATACGAAAAAGAGTCAATAACACAATCCAAGGGTGGGCGGGCAAAAATCCTATACAAACAACTGAAAAGTAAACTGGAAGTACATGAGCACAGGTATAATAACTATAAGGAAACCCATGGGGTACAGTGTGAAAATCCACATTCCAACCATAAAATAAAGCCACATGGAAGAGAAATTCAGTAAAAGTCATCAAGCAATTTTGTGTGTGAGAAGAGAGGCAACTTCTATGTCATTACCTGGGACGGTTTCAGGTTTTGATTTTTTTGAATTGTCATCTATGCTGCCGGTACCTGCTTTGTTAGAAGAATCTTTCGAATTGAACTTTGGTGGTGGTGGAGGCATACTCCTTGAATTTGAAGGTATTGAGTTGAACTTAGGTGGTGGAGGCGGCATGCTCCTTGAAGTTGATGGTGTTGAAATGAACTTAGGTGGTGGAGGCGGAGTGTATTTTGGCGGTAGTACTGGTGGGGGTGGAGGCATGAAGTTTGAAGGTGGTGGTGGTGCCATACCAGCCGACTTTTTAGGAGGTGGCATCACTGTCACATGACCAGACTTACCCAATAAGGATTTACCGTGGCCTTCAGGTACCTGCAATGAATTGTGAGACAAAATGCACAGAAACCAGTTTGCTCATTCATTGTTGCTTGAATAAAAAATAGAAGCTTAAATGTAATAAAAACGAACTGAAGTTAAAATGCAATAACACTATGACCTAAACTACAGATATAGTTCTTTTTTGGCCTTCACTGGCTATGAATTTTAACATTTAACTATTTATGATGAACAAGGTTAGAGAAGCAAGAAGATAAGAGGAGAAAGGTTCAATTGTGCCCTGCTCATCAGTAGGCCAAAATGCTTTTGATGTTAAATATTAGGTAGAGATATGCTGAAGAAGAAGGGAGAGCCTAAATAGGATGAGGTTTTTATAGATTGTAGAATTAAAATCTACCCCACAATATGTTTGGCAAAAGTAGGTACTTTAAGAAGGCGGAGGTTTTAGTAGGGTTTTGGGGCAAAAAATGAAACCTAGAAACCTACAGCAAGTCAAAAAACTACCATAACAGCTACCCAAAACGCCTTCAAATAACTAACACTCAATTAGGTTCTGGACTGTTTTTCTTCTTTTGGATTTTAAACAACTCTTATAATGACTATCGTAAAAAGTTACCTAAGGGGCAAGCTAGTAGATTGAGCTGAATCGATGTATAACATATAAAGGAGTGTATGATTCAACATTAGTATATGATAAATAAAAAGATGAAGATTGCATTCAGATTGCATGGTAGTGTTCAAGATGGCCCGTCATAGCTTGAGCTACTGCAATGGTGCAACCCAAGAAACAGCAGTGCAATGCAACACCAAATCCTGTGAAACATATAAACTGTCCAACAGAGGTCCATTATCAGCCTGTTAGCTTCAGAGAAGGTCAGAGAAAATACCTGGAAAATAATAAGTAACGATGGTTAACAGGAGACAAAAATACAACTTTAAAATAACACAAGATTTAATTCTTTGTGAGAACATCATTTCATTTATTTAACCAAGCCCTCTGGCCTGACCTAAGAGTAACTGTGACAAAAAAGAAACAGGTCCCACACGCTCCAAGCATGCTGTTTAGACGCGATATTTATGCTACAAACCAACCTAGTGTACATGTCACACTCAACGACTTTCTTATCTCAAGCAACACAAAGGCACCCTACTACTCAAATTTCAGAACATAAAAACGAATTGAAAGGAGAAAAGATCTAAGAAAGTCACATCACAAGTGCCGACAAACAAGCTTTGAAAGCCTAATAAACTCACTCAGAGGAATAAAGTAAGAGATAAAAGTATTCGAACATACAAGCAAGATTATCAATTACAAAATCATTAAATTTATATGTATATATATATATATATATATATATATATATAGGGTGTGGTTCCCATGAGAACACCCCTAACGTGAGAACATGAGAACAATCGTACACCGTTGGATGGTGAGTATTAAGGGTTGAGATTTAGAGTAGATATCATAATTAATAATAACTACGAATAATAATAATTAGGAATCCAACAATAACTACGAATAATACATTAAACGATATGACACCTTCGTAACAAAACTAATAATAATTACGAATTTGTTCTCATGTTCTCACGTTAGGGGTGTTCTCATAGGATCTATACTATATATATATATATATATATATATCAGGAATCAGAAAGTAAATTTGAAGAATTCATGCAGAGCATTAGGATTATGAATCTAATTCTCTTATACAGGGTGCACAAGCAAACATGCAAACTTTTGGAGACAAAAAGAAGAGTGTATAATTGTATTAAGTATATGATAGATTGCTTAAATCTTTAACACAATTTAACAAAGATACGGGAAAAGTGCACAGTCATGCTGTCACCATACCAAAATACAAACTTTTAGTTAACCTTTGGGAATAGAATGCCTGTTAAGGTATTTCTGAATCTCAAATTACTCGTTGATGTTTCATAATACCTCTATAGTGTATTACAGGAATTTGCTAATTGTAGCATGAATATGTAACAAAGCTAAATAGTAGGGATTTCCATTTTCCGGTGACTGTAAAGATAGAAAATGGAAAGAAAAAATAAGGATAATGCTCTATCATACCTGGAACCCTTTCCCTAGGATTGTCCATATCGAGATAACAGATATGGATAACAAGTTATCAACAAAAAAAAAAAAAAAACTAATACCTAGTGTTTGATATAGAAGTATTTAAGTATATGGATATCAATTTCATATCCTTATATACTCCTCATACACATTTTCTCCCTTTTTGATATACTTCAAAAGCTAGTGGTATCCCTTATCTTTTCTCCCCCCTCTTCTATTCTTCCTCACCGGAACTCTTTCTCTAGAGAAAATTCTTTATAAAATTTATCACTTTTTTGTGTTGTCCAACAAAGATATGGGATATCAATAATCAATATGATACTCATATCTTGATATCGATATATTGATATCCATATATGAATAGTGAATATCAAATAGGCCATTAGTGTTTCCGAGATAACTGACTCACAAAGGCTAAGCCAATCAGAAACAAGGACATTATGAACTTGAACAAGAAGTTATAAATGCAGTGAACACA
The DNA here is from genome assembly GCA_033239125.1 of Fagopyrum homotropicum. Lineage (NCBI taxonomy): Eukaryota > Viridiplantae > Streptophyta > Magnoliopsida > Caryophyllales > Polygonaceae > Fagopyrum > Fagopyrum homotropicum. Next base: position 5,355,661 of record BSWB01000003.1, read on the forward strand.
TGTGACATGTGTCGCGGTGAGGGCGGGAGATTTTAAATATTACAACAATAAGCAATCACTGTTAGCCGACACAAGAAAGTGGAAACAAATTCAACTTCAGTAGCCTCAGTTTTGACATGAATCCATTATTAGATTAGATTCACTAAGAAATTACATTAATAAAGAACTCTGCTGTGAGTTTTTATTTTTGAAGTATTTTTATTTTCTAAAAATAGTTAAAAGCATCGTTAAAAATACGATATAGTCTCCTTAATTCTTGAAATGCAAAAATGAACACTGGAAAAAAGGTGTTTCCAAAATTCTGTATTAGTTTTGTAAAAATACTAAAAACTGAAGGTTGAACCAACAGCTCCTTGCTTAAAAATTGTCAGTTGACAATTATTATAGAAAAAATGCCTCAAATCTTGTCTGTGTGCATATTTTATGTAAGAGAAGTTCCCTAGTACCTGAGAGGAAACCGCAATCCCCTTTGACGCAATTGGTAACTCTTGGAATTTCCGTTTCCGTGGCTGCCGTTTATCGTTCACAGGTGAAGCACTAATATGTGTTGACGTTTCAGGGGGATTTGCTGAAGGGACAACGCTTGTCTGTCTCAGGGCCAGTGCAACCTGCTGCAACGGTGTTGCTTGTGGATAGATCCCACTGTAGCCGCTATAGCAAGTCCCATTCCCTAATGACGGTTGGGGATAGCATACTCCATTTGGTTGTAATTGCCCTGAAATAGAAGACACTCCAGGTTGTGCACCAACTGCTCCGTATGTACAAGCAGTGGAAACTCCAGGAGTTATGAATGATGATACTATAGCTGCTGAACTATTAGAAACTACAGAAGCTGGAGGAGCAACAGAACACAAACTAGAATTTGCCTCAACCCCAGAACATTGAACTCCGGTCAACAGGTTTTGAGGCGGAGGAATAGCAGTATACACTTTAACAGGTGCAACCCTGTTATTGAATACATAACAATAAATAATCATTTTGGAAAAGCAAGTACTCAGCGGAGAAACCGAGAATCTAAACGACAACCATCATTATAGATGACAAACAAGGAATTGTTTAAGCAATAGGATTTCACCATAAAAATGTGTTTCTTTTACAAACAAATTTATTATGTCTGTCGTATAATAAGCTATCTCAGAATGAAGACAAAGCCTGAGGAAAGCTATTTCGAATAAGTAAGCAATTTCGTAAGCTGATAAATCAGCCTGCAGATGAGGAAATTCCGCATTTTAATAAGAAATTTCCGATGTTTTCCCTTGATATTACATATTTCATATTTTAGCTAAAAGTCAAGTAGGATAAAATATCGACTCGTAGAAAGAGATCATGCAGTATGATTCTCTAAAAGATATTAGAAAACACACGTCATAATGCAGGCCAATTCGGGGGACGTACAAGAACTCAGAGAAATAAAAGCAGAAAAATAGGATGACGTGCAATGACACGGAGGTTAAGGCAGACATGATTTCTTTCAGGGGAAGTGAATGTCAAATAGTATGCCCATCAAAAAAAGAATTTCCTCAATGACGGATTAGACAGTGTTTCTTTGAACCTCATTTTTTCTCATAATCAAAATACAATATCAATTAGTCCAATTACCTGGCAATACCACATTCCCGGCTAATTGTATCCAGAAGATTATCTGCCAAGAGCCTTGCATCCTCAAGAGCCTTTGGATTATTACTTGACAAGAACAAATGCAGAGGTTGCTCTCCTTCTATAAATAGGAACAGAAAACATCACAGTGAAAACCTAACACTTTCAAGTTGTGAAATAATGATGAGCAAGAAAGAAAAGCCAAAATCCCGAAGAAAAATGCACCTTCTAAATTAGCACTTCCAGTATTTCCAGAACCACGTCCTCGCAGTAACACTGTAACTCCTGTTTCATTCATAATGTGATTTATATACTGGTCCTGCACACAAAACACCAACCACAAAGGCCACAAAAATTTGTTTCCCACGTACGGGATGTCAGGGAAAGCACTCATGTTAGAATCTCCAATTTTCATGAGATAAAACAACAAATTTATCATTTGATTGAACATTCAATTCAAGTTAAGATAATCAATAGGAAAATAAGGTGATGATCAAGCTTAGAAGAAGACCTCCCTGGTCCGGGGGTGTTTGAGAACTTACATTTGGCCCACGAATACGTGTGGGTATGTTCAGTGATGGATCTGCATCAAAGCCCAAATATACGGATGTATCGAAAGCCTGATCGGTTAGTGATTAACATGATCATAAAGTTAGATCTTTTTTTAACATTCAAAAAAGATGATCAGTAGAAACCAGAAATTAAACTTACCTTTGATGTTGGCTTCATCATTTCTTCAACCAAGGCAGCAGCACGATCAACTGCAATAACCTTCTCTGCAGTCTCCTTCAACTGAAAACACACCCCACGAGAAATTTAGAAACTCGTTACCATCCTCGAGTCAAAAACAAGTGGGGACATACAGGAAAACCACAACGAACACTTGATATGTCACACACTTTTGACACTGTCAAAGATATATTGCCATGAATAGCATGAACACAAAGTAAATACAGAATTCAGATGCCATTGCAGCTAGAAATTAGTTTAATTGAAATCCCTTTTAATTCAGTTCTTGTAGCCCAATCAATCATTTATAGTCAGAATACTTTAACCCTAGTTATAACAACTTGCTCATAAATAATCTGCAGTTTCATGATAATCAGATTATCTACGTGATTAACATTTGCATTGTTACGGTGAGAAAAAAAGACAGCTTTGAACAGAAGCATCATATTAACTATTAACACAATGGTACAAGTAACAAGACAGAGAATGCTCAAGCTCACATGTGCTCCTGCAGAAATGTGAAGATACAATGGCTTTTCACCGTCTGGCATTGCATTTGGTGGACGATATTTGCCCCTGGAGGGGGGAAATCAATATATTATGCATGACAAAAATATAAGAACAAAGAACAAGTATAAAAGAACAACAGCTTTGGATTACCAACCTAGTTATCACCACTGCACCAGTACACTTCTGGATCTGCATAGTTGAACAAGATCTTATAAATCATTCAGGTTTACAACAGGGGGGAGGAATAGGGTTTCCACGGTGGGAAGATTTATTAGAGCGCAAATGCATTATGCCTATGAAGATTCTCTATTTGAAACATTTTTTCCTTTAGTATTAATGTATAGGCTTTCTGGATAGAAAAATCGAAGTAGTTCTTTCTAATATTCTTGAAAAGTAGGAACAACAAGAATATAGATGCATAAGCCCTTCAGGTGACAACTACAGTTTAACAAAAATTCTTTGAGAAATATCCACATTAGGACCAGCATACTCACTTTCTTTTGTGTCAGATGACTAGCAAACCACATAATGCTACCAGTAACCTATATTTTTTTCAGTTTCTTCTTCTCTAATTGAAAACCAATTTATTTGTTACCCACCCTTTTAAGTTCCTTCTGAAATAGCTTTCAAGACAATATACTTCATTCAAAATCCTAAAACATTCCAAGGATGAAAGCAAAGCAAACTCACTACCGTAACATCTTATCAAATCAATAACCTAATAATCAATCTGGTAAAATGACTGCACCAAAGCATAACAACAAGTAATAAGAAGTATTACCTCCTCTTGTGTTTGTCGCCTTGTGAGTTTGTAGCGCAAAGCCGGCTCTGCATCATTAATGACGATCTCCCTAGCTATTACTAATTCATCCTGAGGCTTTGGGTACATAAATAAATTAAGCACATAGAAATAAGAAGAGGCAAATCACCATTAAAATCATAATATACAATGAAGGTTTCAATCAGAATAACGCATAGCATAAAATCATTCCAAAAGTGTTGATTATTTTTTCTTAGTCCAGTTATTAGAATTTACAGAATTCACCAGGAAGTCCCCCAAGCAGGTTTAACCGTATTACATTGGCATTTTTTCATCAATATTTTTTTTATAAAACTAAATAGCCTAATATCCTATCAAAACAGTTTATTGTTTTTCAAGCAATAGTGAAGATAAAAAAAGAGCTTACTTGATTTAGTTTTCGAATGACTGCAGCAGCTTGCTGCTGCATTATTGGAGCCTGAATGATATTGGCTGTAAGCGGATTGACTGCAAGAGTCCCAACAAGAGACCCAACATTTGTTAATGGGAACATCCCAGGCATAACAATACTTGCGGCAATCAAGGACTCATCTGGCTGATCCCACTTCCTCTTTCTCCTCTCCCGCACGACAGAACTAAGCATAAAATTTAAACTTAAACGACAAAGAACTTTGCAGCTCACCAGTTCTAAACATGGAGTAATATTTTTCTCAAAAAAAAACTTTAATTATAAACAATAATAAATTTCTAAGCTTTGTTTTTTTACAAAGCTTACATAAGATCAATTGCAAATGTATCTCCTCAACTTACTAATCAGCCAAAAATTCTGGTCCAATACAGCATGATTACATGACTACAGATAGAGATTGGCAGATGCCGTATGTTTTCATACTTTAAAACATAGAAAACAACGTTCTATAGCGGTAAAGATTATTAGCCAGTAACTTGTTTTTGAGACATTCGTGACGAAAAAAAGAGGTCCTAAATTTCCCGGGAGAAATAGGAATAAGTAAATTCATGATTAAAACCAAAAATTAAACTTCAATCAAGTCAAACGAGAAGTAGAATATCATTAACAACAACGAGAACAATGGCAACTTCGTTGAGCAATTAAGAGAAGGTGCAACAAACACCTGGATTCTTCACCCATAGTTGTTTGATCTTCCAACGATTAGGTCAAATCTTGTTTCCCCTTGATTTGAATATTGGGATTGGGAGATAATGAGGAGATTTGTAAATTAGGGGTTTCGGACGACGAGAATCGCAGGGGAGTATAAGGGAAGGACAGGAGGAAGAGGGTAAACATAGGATAGAAATTAATAATTAATAATTATATTTTTCCAAAAGAAAATCATAAAAAAAATATTTATTTTTTGGGTGAAAATAATTTGTATACGTCAGTCTAGGCTCCGGCAACTCTAGGTCGGTCCGTCCGTCCATCCACTTAACCGGGTAACAAGAGGGGATGACCCGGTTTTTGTCCATGGATCACCAAACCTGACCAAATTTATTTCGGGTGAGGATATGGTCCGTATGTATAGAGTAGAGATAGAGATAGAGATCTGAACAGAAGATACTATTAAGAAGGTGTCATATTTACGTCTGACATTCGTAAAAAAAAAAGTTTTAATGATTGACTCGAATTTGCAAAGTGTGTCTAGATTTAGATGCATTTTATTTGCGCCCCTAAGTAAAGACGGCTCCTAGACGCACATCACATGTGACTATTTTTTGCAGCAACTTTTGCAGGTTGACACACAGAAGGTGCGGCGGGAGTCCTCTTGGCAACTCATGTTTGAAAGTGTCAAAGATGGTTATTATCATCATTAAGCGTTAAAGATGGTTATTAGCATTATTTATTTTAGATTAATTTGATTTGAAAGGTCAAATTTTACGGCAAAAACATGTATATTTCATTGGGGTATTCATCGTTCAAATTTCCTTAGTTATTTTTAACTTTCAAGAATAATTAATTAGTCCATTCTATTAATAATCTTATGCAGAGATTCGTAATTCGCTTGTGGTATCAATGGGACCGAATGTTAAGACGTGTTCATATATGATTTGATTACGAAGTAGACGAGTTCAAACTGAGCCTAAGAGCACCTTTATTGGGGGTCTTGGGGGTGGGTCTTGTAATATTTGTTAAAATTGGGCTCAAGAACATAATTAACCGGGTCTTCCCAAGACCCGGGTCTTGGCTTCAAAGGTGGGACACGTGTCTTTCCCCATTGGCCGCTTAAAAGCGGCCATTAATTAAAAAAAAAAATTGTAGCTTGCGCCACGCGTCGCGCTGTAATTGGCGAGAGCAGGCAACGACACGTGGCGCGTTTTTATTGCTCATGGTTAATTAAGTTTTAATTTATTATAAATCCATTTTCCGGCTTAAATATTTTTTAAAAAAAATTATACCAAAATTCATAATTTTTTTTATTTATCCATATACAACCATTGTGAATATATTTAGAATAGTTTTAAAAAAAGTTTTTTTTATGGTAAAGTTTGTAGATATAAAAATATCAAAATACAAAATATATTAATAAATTTCATTTTAAGGTATAAAAATTCTAAATAATAAAAATTTATTCCTTATTTTTTCATATATGTGTTCGGTAATTTTTAATTGCAATTTTTATCTCTTTGTTTCTTATTGTATTATTCATAGAGATAATTAATAGATTAACCTAAATTTCATTCTAAGATATAAAAAATATAATAAATAATAAAATTAACTCATATTCTTGTCTATATATAGTGAATGTGTTAGATCATTTTGAAAAGTTAGTAGGGGTATATTTGTAAAATGGTATGAGGAAATAAATGGGTGGGTGAGAAAAAGAGTTAAGACCCAATGATTGATAATGGAAAAAGTAAGTTATAAGATTTGATTGAAGAAAAATTACAAAAATGGCTCAAGATCCCGCTTTGAAGACCCATTGATAAAGATGGCCTAAGGCCATCTTTATCGGGAGTCTTGGGGGGAGGTTCTTGTAATTTATAGAAAAAATGGGGAAGAAAGCGTAATTAACCGGGTCTTGAGAAGACCCGGGTCTTGGCTTAAAAGGGGGGGACACGTGTCTCCCCCCATTGGCCGCTTAAAAGCGGCATTAATATATTAAAAAAAAAACTGAATCTTGCGCCACGTGTCGCTCTGTAATTGGTGCGAGTAGGCAGCGACACGTGGCGCATTTTTATTGGTTACGGTTAATTGAGTTTTAATTTATTAAAAATCGATTTTCCGGCTTAAATATTAAAAAAAAAAAAAGTTATACCAAAATTCATAATTTTTTTTATCTATTCATAGACACCCATTTTGAATATATTTAAAATATTTTTAAAAAAAGTTTATTTTATGATAAAGTTTGTAGGTATAAAAATATCAAAATACAAAATATATTAATAAATTTCGTTTTAAGGTATAAAAATTCTAAATAATAAAAATTCTAAATAATAAAAATTTATTCCTTATTTTTTCATATATGTGTTGGGTAGTTTTTAATTGCAATTTTTTATCTCTTCGTTTCTTATTGTATTATTCATAGAGATAAATAATAGATTAACCTAAATTTTATCTCTTCGTTTTTTATCTCTTCGTTTTTTTTATGGTAAAGTTTGTATCATGATTTAAGTTTTATGTATTTTATCGTGTGATGTTTTTTATGCTAATTTTATTGAAATTAAGTATTTCTCATGATTAAATATTATATTAAATATAATTGAATAATGTTAAGTTAACAAAAAATAATTAAATGATTATTTAATGTTATAATAATAAAAAGTTTGGTTTAAGATATAGTTAAAACAATTGTAATATTAAAAAGTTAGTATGGGTATATTTATAAAATGGTATGAGGAAATAAATGGGTGAGTGAGAAAAACGAGGTAAGACCCAATGATGAAGATCCATTGATAAAGTGGAAAAAGTAAGTTATAAGATTTTATTGTAGAAAAATTACAAAAATGGCCCAAGATCCCGCTTTGAAGAACCATTGATAAAGATGGCCTAAGTAGCTAGGTTAATATAGCAACCCTAGTCTAATTCTAGTCGAACAAGTTAAACAACCAAATGAGTCGGTATCAAACCAAGCCTAAATTTTAACTGAGTTTTATACATGGTTCATATCCTTCTCTTTTATATGAGTAGTAAAAATGTGCAACGTTCATATTTTAGCTAAACTAAGACATCATTAATCAAATCACTACTATATTTTTTTTATAATATCCCGGACATTTCATCTCTTTAAATAATTTTATGTAAAATTATTTTATACCCCGAATAATTTAGCATCCACACTATAAATTCTCAACTCTAACTTTTATGGTTTTGTAATTTGTAATATACTTTATATATACTACACATTTCTAATTTCACATGTAGTAGAAGAGTCATTAGGGTGACGCTAATTTCACATATAGCATTTTGCATAAAAGAGTGGTAAACAAACTTAAAACATACCATTTGATTTTTTACAAGATTCAGTCATGCCTACAAACACAAAACACCTACGAAATCGAAATCTCATCCATAAAAGCCTTAAGGAGTAAAGCTTATTCAACCATTTTTGTTTTCCGGAGTTGTATCAAAATTTACGGCGAGTTCTTATAATTAGTTTTATAATGAGAAAACATTATAACTTTGTCAAATTGAAATTATGGTACGATTTTTTTTAACCATCTATCTAAAATCGGGGTTTTTCAACATTGACTTGATCTTATATCACAAATAACTATGCATCTCATATTGGTCTATAAGTCTCATATCATCACTACACTTAGGATATGCATACAAATGCACGCATCTAGATAAACGGGTTGACAAGGATAACCCTCTAGGTTCGTTTGGGTCGTGAATCCCAATTTGAGTGTACATGCAAAAGATCAAGTCTGTTAAGGTTGCTTGCCCGACCCAAAACCCATTTTTTATTATTTGAATTCAAATTTTTAAGGCGAGTTCAACAGATTCCCGTGGAACCCATTCGCCCATTGCGTATGAAGAGAAGCCGAAACTCGCGACATTATAACTTGGAATTTGATCTTGTATGGCATAAGTGGAACATTCGATTGGAGGCAATATTCAATTAATTGTGTGATGCGTTATTCGTGGTAGTTTCATGACAAGATGAAGAAGGATACACGATTTGATACATAACAAACTGTCACCCGTATGTCTTCAATTCATCTTGGATTCTTCCGGATCTACAAAACGATTTTTTTCGCCACAAGTCGTGTCCAAAACACATACAAATGGATGCAGGGTGGCACAAATTCAAAGCCGGAGATATCCACCTACAATGGATGATGTTCAAGAATTGTTTAATACGTTCCATTCTTGTGTACCTACACCCCCAGTCACACAAACATGGACGAGATTTATTAAAAAACGATATGATTATCGATTGTTTCAATTGTTGGATTCGAACTTTAAATGAGTTGGTCCTCCCTCCCACCTTTACACAAACTGAACTATTAAATTTTGTGTATTCTTTTTATGATACATAGTATTAATACACAATTTCAATTAAACAATGTTGATATATAATTTCAATTACACAAAATGATAGACTTGTGTACATGACATAAACAAACGGAACTTGTGTAATTAAAAAAAATGACCGAATGTGTTAACTACATAAATTAACATAACAAATGAAATTGTGTAACCAAACCTTGTGTAAACGACGGACTTGTGTATCAAACCTTGTGTAAATGACAAACTTGTGTGCATGACAAACTTGTGTTCATGACATCATTCGTATGAACTTTCTTTATGTATTACTTCCTTATTTAACGGTTTGAATTTATTATTTTCGTAAAAAAATTAGGATCTTTATGATATTGATTTATGATATTGATTAACATCTTTAATTAGGCAGAATATTAAAATTACATAGGAGATAGAAGGATGACAAATTAGGTAGGATCTTTAATTATTTTCAGATAAATCTTTTGTGTGAATATAGGAAGTGTCTAATTTGTTTACACATAACAAAAAGTGCCTAGTTTATACTACGTGTGTGTTTGGCTGCCAAAAAATAAAAACTAGTGTTAGTGTTTTACAATGTTTTTGGTAGTGTTTTGTGTTTTTAGTAGTATTTCAGTTTTTAAAAATTTGTGTATGTGTTTGGTAAGAGTAGTGTTTTTTGTGGAGTGTTTGACGATAAAAGTACTATTATAACCCTACTTTTACTTAATATTACATATGTTACCCTTCTATTATTTTAATTATTTTGAAGCATCCTTAGTGTTTTTTTTTTCCTTCAATCGTGCCAACAATGGGAGTATTGCTGCTTGTTTCTTCCTCCATCGCAACTGTGTGAGTCCGTCACCGGTCTTCTTCCTTCAATCGTGCCAACAGGGTCTTCTTCCTCCGTGCGTCTATCTCTATTCTGAACCAGGTAAGGTGATCTGCTTCTTTGTTCTTGTATACTGTCATCTTCTACCACCGATTTTCTATCTCTTTATAGTGCGAGTTCTGGACAAGAACATTCAACAACAACCACAAATCGATTTTCTTTCTCTTTGCTGTCGGAGCTTCTTTCTTTACCAAAAACACTTGTCCAGAATTGTTTACAGTGCGAGTTGAATTCGATTTGTCCAATGTGAGTTCTAGACAAGAACTATCTTTTTTGATTTATTCAGTTGATGTTATTTATGTTCTTGCACACAATTACAATGAGTTGTTGTCGAATCTTGTTTGATGTCGAATCTTCTTGTCCAGAATTGTTTATAGTGCGTGCTGAATTCGATTTGTGGTTGCTGTTGAATGTTCTTGTCCAGAATTCTGATTGAGTTGAATTGTGATTGTTGTTGTCCAGAATTGTTGTTGTCCTTATATTTGTTGTTCAGAATTGGTGATGTTATTAAACCCTCATTGTATTGAGTTGATTTATGAGTGCTGCCCATTTATTTGAGTCGATTTCTGCATATCTCTTTACCAAAAGTCGACCTTTATGTTATTTTGAGTTGATTGCAGTTGATCTTTTCATGGAGTACTTAGCTGTTTTGAGTAGATTTCTACATATTTCTTAAGTATGTGATTGAGATATGTTTTATATGTACATAAATTTGTTGTAGTGGGATGGACAAAAGTGAATCTCAAAGTCGTTGTAGAGGTCAAAATTTCACTTGGGATGATGAAGCACTAAAAATTATAGTGAACATACTGCATGAATACCAAAAGAAAAATGGAAGCAAGCAATCATACAATTAGAAAGAAATCACTCCAACTTTTATTGCTAGATGTGGACGGAGTGGTGTAAAGGATACTTGTAGGAACAAGTACGAATCAATGAAAAAAGATTATAAGGCATGGAACATGCTTATGAATTCGGAGACGGGTCTTGGTTGGGATGAGAAGACCCGTATGATCACTGCAACAAATGAATGGTGAGAAAGGAAAATTAAGGTAATTGATTTTTCTTTTCTATATATTACGGTACTAAAAGACATGTATTATACTAATGTATGTTTTTTATTGTTGCAGGAAGAAGATCCAAATTGCAAGAAATTTAGAACCAAGGGAATGGATGTTGAATATGAAGAATTGTTGCGTTCGCTTTTTACTGGGAACGTAGCAACAGGGCGACTTGCCATGTCTTTCGGCATGGCACGAGAAAAGACTCCCGAGTATGTGTCACTTGCAAATGAAGAGGATATAGGATTTGGTGTCGGGGAAGGAGATGATTCACAATTCTTTCGCACATTTGTTGACACCGTCAACGAAGGAGCTACTAGCCAATATGGAATAGGGGCAAACCTTGACGAGCATCCATTTGAGAGAATAGAAGATCCTACCTCTACTCCGGTCAATATGTGTACTAATGACAAGGCTTCAGTGAAGAGAAAAAGAAGACAATATGTTGGGTCGTCCAAGTTTGAAGGACACCTTGCACATACTAGGGAGCACATCGAGAAAATACTTGCCTTATTCCAAGAAGAAGTCATCTCAAAAGATAAGGAAGAATAGTCACTACTGGATGAAGTAATGTTGATGCTTGATCGGTTTGTTGAAAAAAATTTGGTGGAAGATGGATCACCATTTTGGTGTTTTATTATCTCAAAGGTTAAAGGGAAAATTGATATGAAGATTTTGATGAAACTACCTGATGACGAGAAGAGGGTGAGGTGGTTGAAATGGGAGTTTAACCAGCTTTGAATCGTTTTACTTGTTTTACATATGTTTGTACTCTCTCATCTTTGTTGGACTTGTTTGTTCTTGTTATTCACTCTTCCTGCATGAAATTGTACTTGTTGACATTTTTTTAGTCATTCATGTTTCGCCATTTGTTTCCTCTATTACGTTTGCTTGTGTTTTTAATCTCTATTATTGCTTGTCATGAGAGGTCTCTTGTTTATCAATTGCAGGTGCGCATCGTACATATAAAATATGTCTAGCGGGTGTGACGGTACTGATGAAGAATTGTAGAAACGTCGTCGACTAGTTAAATTGTACACACATTATGCTCAAATGCAAAGGGAAACGGAGATACTAGCCGGTCATTACTACAAACATATGTACAAACAACCTTGCTACACTGATTATGAGCGTGGGAAAATGAGGATGAATGACATATTGTCTGGCCATCACATTCGGACGGTCAACATGTTTAGGATGGACGCAGAAGTACTTGTACGTTTGTGCAACGAGTTGGAAAACAATTACGGTCTTAAAGCGTCAGCAGAAGTCTCTGTCTTGGAGAAAGTGAGAATATTCCTATACACGCTAGCTCAAGGAGCAGCAGTTCGTGTTGTAGCTGAGCATTTTCAAAGGTCAACGGAGACTGTACACCGAGTATTCCATGATGTACTGAACTCTTTCACCTGGTACGGGCATGAAGGACGTGGACTATCACATGATCTTATTCGACCAAGGAATCCGAACTTTCCTAGGACACTCTCCCACATTGTTGCAGATCCCAGATACAAGGATTATTTCCAAGTATATCTGTACTTTATTAAAAGGATTAACGTCATATGAATTATGACACTTGAATTGTATTTTGTTATATGTAGGATTGCATTGGTTGTCTTGATGGAACTCATATCAGTGCATGCATCCCATCAGAGTCACAAGGTCCTTTCATCGGTCGAAAACATACGGTGACCTTCAATGTTCTAGTTGTTTGTGATTTTAACATGTTATTTACGTTTGTGTTGTCTGGATGAGAAGGGTCGGCACACGACTCAAAGGTCCTAGATAATGCCATTTGTAACCCAAACGTACAATTTCCTATTTCACCTACCAACAAGTATTACCTTTGTGACAAAGGTTACGCAGATAGGCCGAGGTTTCTAGTTCCATATTATAAGACAAGGTATCATCTGAATCAGTTTGATGATGAGCCGCCTAGCTACAAGAAAGAAGCGTTCAACCGGGCTCACTCTTCTCTTATAAGTTGTATAGAACGTTGCTTTGGAATCCTCAAAAAAAGATGGAAAATTTTAGATGCAATGTCATGTTATCCGGACCACACACAGGTTGACATTCATCTCACTTGCTTCGCCCTTCACAAAAAAAGATGGAAAAAGATGGAAAATTTTAGATGCAATACCATGGTATCAACGTTACAAGAGATAGAGGAATGGGGCATATACATGATCGTATTGCTACTACCATTTGGAACTCGACAAGGAATATGTAGAAAGTTTATATTTATGTTATGTCTTTGGTTTCCACTGTAATATTTCAAACTTTACAAGCGGATGTACTCGTGTTATTTATGGAAAGACACCCTTCTTTTTTTTATTACAGTTATGCTCTATCTATTGTAGATACATAAGGTTCACCCTTACATACCTTTGTTACAGTGTGCCTGCTGTACAAATATGGCTATGATGATTTTGCCATGGACATTGTGCCTGCTGAGTTTCTATGCAATCTTGCGTCTGGTCTGCTAGTTTTTCAAGGTATAACAATTAGGAAAAGGGCATTTACAAGCCAAGGCAAACCCATACAATCTTGCGTCTGGTCTGCTGATTTTTCAAGGTATAACAATTAGGAAAAGGGCATTTACAAGGCAAACCCATAATCTCATTAAACTACCAACGGTCCGCATTAGTAACTGAAATTGTTTACATAAGATGGCTCCGGAGCATAATACCAAACACAAAATGACTCCTGACCATTTACATAAATATGATATGAAGATATGTCCTTACTACAAACTGCATGGGAGACCAACTCAAACAACTAAAGAGAATAGAACAATCCCGGAAATAAACCCTAATAGAAACACATTTTATTTTTCCAGACGTGATTTTATTGTTGCCTCTCACTTGATTAAGAGTAAGTTCATGCTTCAATGATGATACATGTGCCTTAGCGTCCAATTCCCGTATTCTTAATATCTTAACTTCACATTGTAGGTGTTTCTTCTCTTCTCTTAAAGATTGAACGTAGTCTCGTAAATAAGCGGATGCGTTACCGTCAGCAAGACAGTACTATACCATTTCATCTTCGGCAAGATTGTCCTTCGGAAGTGAAATCTCATGTCTCCAAAAATAGTACTCCGGATCTCCGCTATCACAACTTGAGTCTGACATTCCTACAACAAAAAAAAATGAATAATTTAAAGCACTAAAAACATACGATCTCAGATTAGTACTAGTTAAATTCATGTATGTATAAGTACAAATACGACCACCTGAAACACACAATCTCATATTAGCCCTTTGCTGAAATATCATTTTACAAAGTTTAACCATTTTCAAACAGCTTACAAGAATATGTTAGTCATGCTTAGGTTTAGAGACAATATGGACACAACTAACATGATCAGACTACTGTCTAGGCCATTTGGAGTCTGTATAGCTACCAAGCTAGATGATAAGTATAACAAAAGGGAGAAAAAACCAATTGGTGTATGACTTCTTTTATCGTTTTTAAGTAGATCAGCTGCAATACTGCCCCTCCTATGTAACCGTTCAAACAGTATATATATATATATATATATATATATATATATATATATATATATATATATATATAGGGTATGGTTCCCATGAGAACACTCCTAACGTGAGAACATGAGAACAATCGTACACCGTTGGATGTGAGTATTAAGGGTTGAGATTTAGAGTAGATATCAAAAATAATAATAACTACGAATAATAATCATTAAGAATCTAACAATAACTACGAATAATCCACTCAACCAACAATAACTACGAATAATACATTAAACGATATGGCACATTCGTAACAAAACTAATAATAATTACGAATCTATTCTCATGTTCTCACGTTAGGGGATGTTCTCATAGGATCTATACTCTATATATATATATATATATATATTATTGTCTGAAATTGCCATAACCTTATCACTCATCTGATGTTTAGCAACTTAAGCACACAAATTTTTATCCTACACAACTAGGAGCTTTAAATCTTATACATTTCATAGCATAGAACTTCATACAACATTATGATGAGCCACCCAACTCTCCTGTGTCTATAGCACATCTAACTTAAAAAAAAGGCTTCCTCAGTACCATCACTGCCTAAATTTCAAATGATACAACAAGCAACAACCATCAACATTGCCATGACTTATCATATGGCTGCATTGTACAAGCAACAACCATCAACATTGCTATGACCTATCATAAATTAGGGCATATAACACACAAGGGAGGAAACAGTAACATCAACTTTACAAATAAGATGGGAGGAAACAATAAAAGCAACAACCATCAATAAATTAGGGCAAACAACCAACATAACACACTCAATTGGAATCCAATAATCACAAAGCATCACATGTCTGTAATATGGACTCATCACTGTTTTCCTCATCCAAACTACATAATTTGTACAGTAACAGATCAATCATCACATAAGTACAACTCAAAAGGTGAACAAATATACAGATCAATAAGCATTGATGCTAAAAAGTGAAAGGAGAAAATTTGAATGAACAACCCACTTCAATTTAGCTTCAAGGGAACGAGTCATATGGGAATGATAAAAATCCGCATAAACCAACAAATGAAGCTTAAAATCGATTTCGAATCGTCACACAAACACACACACACAGATCAATAAGCATTGATGCTAAAAAATTGGAAGTTGAAGGGGTACTTGATACCAAGATCAATGTGTTCCTGGATACCAAATCCGAAACAACCGGTATCTCTGAAGTTACGCCTCAACAGTTCATACTCCTTGACCTTCAAACCGCTCAATCGGAATAGAAGCAACAACCATCAATAAATTAGGGCTGATAACATACCACACTCAATCGGAATCCAATCACAAAACACAATCAAGATCGGAGGAACAGAAGGGCAAATTTCAACAATCACAAATCACAAACAAGATGGAAGAAGGAAGACGAAGAAAGCGGAGAGACTTGTCGGGTACTGCTTTCACCAGGACCTCCGATTCGGAATGGAAGAAGGAAGACGAAGAATCGAAGCGACCAGTAGAGGACCTCCGATTCGGAATGGAAGAAGGAAAACGAAGAAGAGAAAAGAGACCTGTCGGGAATAATGAGAGTGAGAAGAGAGAGAGGACAAGATTTATATGTGGTGACGCACAGTAATTACCAATAAAAGTGAGGGTAGAGATGTCTTTTTGTTTCTGCAAACACTACCGCTAAACAAAAAAACCCTCACTCGATTAGTGTTCCATAAACACTCCCTAAAAACCCAAACACTAGTTAAACTAGAGCAGCCAAACACAGATTTAATCTTGTAACACTACAAAACACTAGTTAACACTAGTGTTTTGTTGCAGCCAAACACACACTACATGTTACATAAATTACATACTTAGGCAACTCATCCATAAAATATTGCTAATGACTTGTCCGAGTTGTTTATGTCTCTATATATCATTTTCATACTTAACAAGTTATTTTAAAGTTTTTCTAGTTAAAAATCATCATAAACCAAATTGGCATATAAAAGTTGAGGGTGGCTTTAGTTTTTTTTTTTGTTAAAATACCTAAAAAAAAACATTTTTTACATTGTTTGGCGTAAACAGGGTAATGAGATAATCAAACTTAACTTTCTTGAATCAAAACACAACGATGTTATTGTGTATTTTTGTTACATTCTCAAAGGCTACAACGCTTTGACTATCGCCCTTGACATAAGGTCCTCCATTTTTTTTCCATTGAGGCCAAACCTAAACGTGTGCTCGAGCAGTAAAACGTGATGTGTTCGAAATCTGTTCGCTTTTACACAAGAAAGGAGGCACCCTCTAAGCCTAACTATTCCTCAATAACCGTGAGGGAAATGTGAAAAGAACCTTATATTTAGGGAGTGCAATAGCCCTAGTCCTACCGTATGGAGCCAGCGTGGAGTTTAGTATAACGTGCATCAACAACTTAGGCGTTGCTCTCACATATGTCCTTTGTGTCAAAACATTCACGCTAAGAAAAAAGCTACGTAAGACTCGTGAGTTGAGAATAAATCAAATTGAGATTGAAGGGGATAATCTAACGATCATTAAATTCATAAATTATGTGTGGAAGCCGCCGTCGGAAAGTCATTATGGTAGATGATAAACTCACATCTATTGACCATGATACCCGGCAACGGGAGAGATTCAAAGTCATCACTCATCATCCACAATAATGTTTTAGGTCTGAACATCCATAGGCGGTGACCGACCTAAAATGCTCACCACAATATGAAAAATAAAAGGACATTCCAAATGATTACTATTGAATTTTCCAGATTATGTATAAGCGTTTTTCAATTTTCAGATAGTGCCCTTAAACTTTATAATTTTCGGAATATGCAGTTCTACCATTCATAAGTTAACATTTTGACGATAAAAAAAAGATTGTTATTTGATAGTTATTGTTAATAGTCATTTTAAAGATATATATAATTATTTGAATGGATAACTTATCTTTTTGTTCCGTTGAAAGTTGAAAAAATTAATAAAGGTTAAATTATGAATGGTAGAAGAGTGTAATCTAAAAATCTCTAAAACTCAATGGCACCATCCGGAAAGTAATAACTCATTGGGCATAAACCAAAAAAGTTAAAAGTATAGGGTCACAATTCGAAAATTTTCAAAATAAAATTACGGGTATTTTGTGACAAATACCCTATTTTAGGGTAGGTTTATATAATTTACTCTAAAAGAGTAAATAAAAATGGAAGTGGCTTCGCAGCCGATAACCTAATTTTTCCCTCCCTTGTCTCTCTTCTCTGCCTGCGCAATTTCACCTCAAGTGGAAAGCCATGAATGGAGATGAAGACAGCAAGCTTGTCCAGGTTAGGTTAGTCACCAAGCTTGAAGATCCATTTAAAGTCCCTCCCACTACCATTGCAATTGTCTCCGACTTCGACCGTTTGGGCCTCTCTTCTCTGGTTAACGACCTTCTCAAATCAGGTAGGGTCTACATTTTAAAACTTCAAGCAGTTGTGATTTCAATCCAACTAGTCTTTGAGAATCAGCTTCTGCTTTGCTTATGCGTTTTTATTGTTGTGGTTTAGAAAACGACGAATGGGACGGCGAAGTGTTTGATTTTTTGATTGATGGCGAGCTTCTTCGTTTGTCGCTTGAAGAGTTCCTTAAGGCTAGGGGCATTTCCGCGGTATCCCTCTTTCGATGTTATTCAACTTTCTAGCTCTTTGTATGCTTGTGCTTTTTAGAACTATACTACTTAACTTGTTTTTATTTTCCGGTATCATGCTTGTAAATTTGCACATTTTGGAGGATAGCTTTGTGAAAACAGAAATCCTAATATGCAAAAATAGTGCTAGTGTAGTTTTATTTTCTTACTTGTGAGCTGAAAAAATGTGGTGGCACTGTGGCAGTCTGTCGTTACTGGATTTCTTTCATAAAATACAAGCAATGGGTATGTGCTAATGCGTGTATGCTCTTTTGGCCGTGTTTATGCATTTACCAGGAGAAAGTTCTGGAAATAGAGTACATAAAGGCAGCCGTACCTAGGAAACAAGATGAACCATGCCCGCATGATGATTGGGTCAGTGCAGTAGATGGATCCAATTCTAGGTGAGCAAATATCTGTATTAGTTTTTGAAAACACTAGGTGAAAAATCCTGCTACAACTGATTCTACCCGTAAACCTAAACGTGAAGCTGTATTATACCTTCATCATCGTATCAGATTTTGGCGAAGGGGCAGAATATACATTTTCCTCGTAGTCATTCAGATGCCATTCTATTTTCAAGCCATAAAGTTGATCAAAACAGATTCTAATAATTTCACATATTTGCAACCTCACATCAGAAAATATCATCCATGAATAATGCAGTGTATGGTGTGTTATTGAAAACTGGAAAGGATTGAAGGAGGAACATCTTTTCAATGAGTTGTACTTTGTACCCGATGTCTTATATGGTCGGTATATTTAAAACAAAATGGCTAAAAGTGATTCTTTTTTTTGGCATGTATTAACAAAAAATAGCATCCACGGTTGATGCTGTGTGTAGTGTGTTACTGAAAACTGAAGCATTGGCCAATTTGTTCGAAAGCTTGATGGCTTGAACTGATTAGCAAAATTGTAAACATAACTTTATGGTGAAAAGTTGCTTCATTAGCTGTATTTTTTCCATTAGTATTCCTACGCGAAGCATTCTTATTTGGTCATGTATGATGTATGTTTATTAGTTGTTTGTTTATTTATTTAATGTCAATATTTGGAAATGAAAACATTGAGTATGCTCCTAGAAAGTAATTTCATATTGGGTTGAGCTTCATGTGAAATACTAATTGAGTTTCACCCGTATTGGTTTGTCCCTTTTTTTCTAATCTCTATATGGATGTGAACCTTGTTTTTTCTTATGAGACAGGTTCATCTTGACTGGATGCTATGATGGCCTTGGGAGGTAAAAAAAAAAATGACAATTTCATCTTGTCATATGGATTCGGTGTACTGAATTTTACTAATTCCCTTTATGACTTTCGTATGTTTTGTAGGATATGGAAGGATACCGGAGTTTGTTCTCATATTTTAAAAGGACACACTGGTGCTATAACATCTGTCGGTGTCATCAGCCCAAAGGGTATGGGTTTATGCTTGCTTTATTATCAGTATATTGCAACCCAGTTTTTACCTATAAAACATGCAATTGTCTTTTAATCGTGATTATTTTGTGTTTTTTGTGATACAGTCTCCACTTGTATGAAGTAGTTGGTACATGTCTATATTAAAAAGTACTTTGCATGCTTAACAGATCAGTTTTCTCTCTTTTAGGGTTGGAAACCACTGAAAATGTTTGCGTTGCAACTGCTTCTGAGGATCGGACGTTGAGGCTGTGGAAGGTAATTTGAAAGACATTTTCTGTTTTCATGGATAATGAATCTAGTTCTAACAAAATATTCCTTTGTTTTGCAAGTTTGATGCAAGTGATTCCCTTGGTCACCCTTCAAGTGTTTCTGCTTTTCAAATTTTGCGTGGCCATGCAGCAACTGTGACTAGTCTTTATGCACGACCTCGTGGAGATATGGTATTAGTGATGTTCACATGTAGTTGTTTTAGTATAATCAATGCTTCAGTTATGAGTTTATCTTATATTCGGTCTTATGATTTGTGGCAGGTCTGTTCTGGTTCACGGGATTCTTCTATTAAATTGTGGAAGATAAATGAGTCCAAAGACAGCACTGTTTCCCTTAAGAAGAGGAAAAAGAAAGGGGCTGAAGTTGAATCTCAGACAGAGGTATACGTTGAAGTAGTTTCCTATGTTTTCATGTTTCCACTAATCTTCTAGCTTTGTCAAAAATATTGGTTATAGTAGAAAAGTCCATTGTTAAAATCACTCAGTACAATGTTTGTCAAGGTGGAGGACCTGGGTTGTCTCGTAAGGTACTATGATTTGAGTATCTTACCTACTTCAAGCCAATCATTATCAAAAGCAACCCCCTTGAAGGCGTTGGACAGTAGGATCTCTTTGTGTTGATAATCAAAACAAAACTGAAGTTCAAAACCATCCATATGTCCCTCCTTCCAAAGGGAAATAAAACGGAAGAACTCTCAAAATAGGAATCAGCCCCTCCAAAGATTACCATAACGAATTATTTCACTGGCCAATTCAATTAATCGGCAGTAAAGACAAGGGCAGATATGTGGATATGCATGAAAGAAGGGAGAAACTTATCTAACTCTGTCGGGAACTTAAAATAGACGACAACAGGATATAATTTTTCCCTATTGTTCTTGCAAATAGTGTACTCCCAAAAAATGCTACAAACCTACGCTCATGGAGATTACTATGCCCTGTCAAGAATTGACCAGTCTATGTCTTCTCTTCCTCATAATCTTCTTTCCTATGACTATGTTTGTCATGAGAGCATTTTGTAGCTTATATGGTAGCTTCATCTTTTTTAAGAAGCTATAACTCCCCGTAGGAACTTAATCCCAAACATTGCCTACTTTGGAGGCTAGAGTAACTGATTTTGCAGGTTATTCATATCTTTGCTATTGCCAATTTGCCACGAGTAACCTATTACAGTTATCCTTTAGTTTTGATCACTTTATGCTTATGATATTGAACTTTGCTTTTGACACCTCAAAAGACTCTGCAGTCAGATAAACCCCTTTATTTCACCATTTATGGCTATCCTACTTGGTTTTGATTACTGACCTCAAATTGCTTCTTATTTATGGATTCAGGGCGAAGCTGTATCTACACTAACAGGGCATAAGGAGACAGTTTCTTCTGTTGTTTGGCCTCAAAATCAAATGATTTATTCTGCATCATGGGACCATTCTATTCGAATATGGGATGTAGAATCAGGAAAAGAGACATGGAACATGGTGAGCGACTAAAAATCATTTATAGTCTTTGTTTTATATTCTTTGCAGCACTAAAGAAACAATGTATGTTGGTCTATACATCTCATTTATAGTATTAGAGGAAAGTTTAACCCAATGGTTTGGATTGCAATCTCTATTCTTAACTAATTATCCACGCATCCAGTTGTCTTCCTTGTGTAGTAACTAGTAACGTCTTTATACATGGAGATTTAAGGGTGTGTTTTGACTCAGTTTAAAACTGATTTCTAAAAAATTGAAATACAGTTTTTGTCCTTCTCACTATTCATTGTTTGCCCCCCGATATTATTCTATTTTGCTTATTTGCTGCAAAAATTTTGAACTTTCAATGAATAAGTTTAAATGTTTTCTTTTCTTATTAGTAATTTATCTACAACTTTTTTGTGTATGTACAGTCATGTGGACATGTTCTTCACTGCCTAGACGTTGGGGGTGAAAGCGCCTCCCTCGTTGCTGCTGGTGCTTCAGATAACATCCTAAGGATATGGGATCCCCGTAGACCAGGTGAATCTCCTTAATAAAACTCGCATGATTTATCTATCACTTTAACAACAATCTCACACCTAAAGTTATGGCAGGCACAATGGATCCTATATTCAAGTTTTCGTATCATTCGAAATGGATCAAAGCTTGCAAGTGGCACCCTAAGTCATGGTTCCACTTGCTCTCTGCGTCTTACGACGGGAAAGTGAAGCTATGGGATCTAAGAACTCAGGTTCGTTGATTCTCTCTTTGTACGCTCGCCCCTCGGAACCTATATGCACTATCTCTTCCCCTAGTATCATTGATATCTTGTATTGATCATACATTGTTGTTACAGCCGTCTCTTGCCGATGTCAATTCACACAATGGCAAGGTTCTGTGTGCTGATTGGTGGAAAGATGATAGCATTGTCAGCGGCGGGGAAGATTCAAAGCTTAAAATTTCTTCCGGGATTTCAATTTAGTGAGGTTGAATGTTGAGTTGTGTACTCTATTTCAAACTAATACAGATGATTTGTATTGAATTTTGGATGATTACAGTTTTGACCTTTATGTTGCTATTAAACGTTGACGTATACATTATGTTAGCTTTCAAATTAGTATACAATTATCTCTTTGTCAAGTTATTTTTGCTAGGAAGAAAGAACTTCCAATGAAAGCAAAAATGAGTCACTGATTCATGTGACAATGTCATTGTGTAATCCTTGCTTGAATTAGACAAATGTGCACCTCTTGGTTGTGACTTGTGAGTGTGAAGCCCTCGCTTTATCAGAGATGAATGATTATGAGTTTTTTAATGTTAAAATTTGAGAACAAGGTGGTTTTATAAACTTATGTGTACATATTCACTTAAAATAAAATAATATATATGTATATAGTATGTGTTATTTAAAACAGTAGTATTAGCTAACTAAAATAAGTTAAACGTGTATTGGGTAGGTTTGGGTAATAAGATGTTATTGTGGATAAAGATAAAAGTAGATGATTTTCGGAGAAAATTTTTAAAAAAAATCTTGTATGTGACTGTTTTGTGTGGAGAATGATTTTTAATATTCTCCAAATAATCCAATAAAGCGAGGATTAATCTTCATTTTTAATAATCCCTTTCAACATTCAAAATTTTAATCCCAAGACAAATAACCCTAATCTTGATTGCCCATATAGAGTTGTGATGTCCATAAATTCTTTTAAAAATATTCTTCCTTTTTTTAAATAAAAAAATTAAGGGAATATTAAAGTTTTAAGGAGCGAAGGTAAGTTTCTAGTGTCCGGATCCAATTTTGCTGACCTCCACTTTGAGGGGGTGATATTACCCACCAATAAAAATGCTTCATTATCATTGTTTTTAATAAAACTAAATATAATTGATTTTCTATTTCTCTTTTTAAAGTAAAAAACAATGATAATGAAGCATTTCTATTTGTGGGTAATATCACCCCTTAAAGTTGGGGGTGAGCAAAATTGAATCCCTAGTGTCCACTCTTTAACTAGTTAATTATGCAACTTCTTAACAAAATTATATGCAAGTTTTAAAACCATAAAAACCTATTTGAAACAAGTTTTATCACAAAATAAAGCTCATATTTTTATATTGATGTTTAAAATAATATTAGATTGTCATTTATTAAGCACCACCCTCATTATAAACGTATTAAATATAGTATTTAAGGTAAAACAATGATTTAGATTTCAAAAAATATATTCAAATTCAAAAAAGTAGGTGACTTGAAGTAAGAATCCCCAATATTTATGGAGAATATTTGTCATCTAAAAGGAGTCGAGGAAATAAATGGAAACGAGGATAAAAAAATTTTTGGTGGGTGTGGATTATCCGATGATGAATTTTAGCTTATGAGTCAAATAGGTATGAAATAGATTATTTTGTTAAAAGAGTAATGAGATTGGTAGAACATCCTCCCCCGTCCTCAAACAATAGATTAGGAGTAAAAACAAATTTCAATATTATTTGAGTTATTTTGTTTACTTAAAGTAAAAACATAGAGTAGAAGTGGACACAAATTTTAATATATTTGGGCGATTTTGTGGAAACTCCCTAATTAAAGGTAATTTTATATAATTTCCTCTACTTCATTTGAGCCATTGGATGACAAAGATTAGGAGAGATCATGACCTTTGCCACGAACGACTACCAAAAGCGGCGATTTAGAGGATTTAGTCTGGATCCAACGGCTCCAATCCGAAAAAAGAATCAAAATATAAAATTGAAAAAAATTTAATAAATTCCCAAGCAACGGAAATGGTAATCAGCCAGCGCAAAACTAGCCGTTAGAGAGCGTGCAGAGCCCAACGCTCTCTTTCTTGGTTGAATTCATATACTCCCCTCCCCCAATTTCACTTTTTTATTCTTATCTTCTTCGTATGATTGAAAGTAACCACTACGACCCCTATCCTTCAACCAGAATCTAATCTCAATTTTGTGTTACTCTTTCCTTAGTCGATGGATCAGAGCACAAAGAACGCGAAATTGGGTACTCCAGCGAAATGCCCACAAGGTGTTCGATCAAATGCCCGAAGGGATTCTGAGAATTCTAACCCTAATGTTACCAGTCCTGGCCCTACTCAAAAGCCCTCAAAATCGCCGATGTTACTCAAATCGTCAAGAAAGGTCCAGAAATCAGCGGTTAGAAACCCTAACGTTGTGCTAGCGTCTCCTCGTGTCCGGATTAAGGAGAGGAAGTTTGTTGTGGCAAAGAAGAAGAGGAACAGTGAAGACAATGCGGTCAAGGAAGCAACGGATAATCCTCCCAACTGTAAGTGCAAAGATAAGGTCAGTGGTAAGTGTTTGTGCCTTGCTTATGAAACCCTAAGGGCTTCTCAAGAAGATTTCTGCAATAGTTGGAAGGGTGAAGGTGTGATAGGGGAGATTCGCGTTGAGGATTGTGATAATGAGATTGAAAATGATAATTTGGGGGTAAATGAGGCAGTTAACTGTGAACCGGAGGAGGCTGAATCCCCAAATGGGGCTCTTGGCAGTGGAAGCTATAAGAGGAGGAGAGACAAGTTAATGGAGAAAGCAAGAGAGAGCGTTCCAGAACCGGGATCAGGGAAAGTATTGCACCTTGTTCATGCATTTGAAAAGCTTCTGACTATACCGAAGAATTCAGATAAGAAAGAAGAACCAGAGGAAGATATGAGGAAAGTCGTAAAATGGTGTTTGCCTGGGTTGCAGTGGCCAAAAGCTCAAGAGACTCCAGAAGAAGAATCGTCTACTCTTTGTGCTGAAGATTTGGTCCTTACTGCCGAGAGTCTCGGGTTAGATTCTCAAGCTTCATCATCATTTGATAGTAGGCGAGGAAGGTCAGTTTCTGTTCTTTCCTCTATTTTCCTTGTTCAGTTATGGCAATTGTTTTTTGATGTTAACTCACTTCCTCTATGAATGAAACAGTTTGAGTTCAGATGGAAGGAGAAGTTCAACTGGAAGCTTGAGAAGCCAAGTAAGTGTAGGAATTTTAGTAATTGCTGTTTTTGTTCTTCTAATAAATAATGTATGCTTATAGTTTATGGCACTTTTCTGAACTTTCAATTGCATTTCAGACCTCAGCTTTATATAGAAATGCTGGCAGGAGGAAGTTGAAGAAGAAGAAGCTTCCAGTTACATCTCAGAGACCATTTAAACTAAGAACAGAGGTACTATATAAATTCTCTACTTATAGTTTCTGCTGTAATGTGATAGCTGTTATTAACATGCTCTTCAGTTGCAAGATCTGCAGTGTAAACTTCAGCGGCTTTCTCGCTAAGAATTGCAATTGAATTGGTGTATTGATAAGGCCAAGTGAGAATTGTGTAGCTGGATTGGATTTCATTTTTTGCATAATGTCTTGTTCGGGCTTGCAAGGGCTTCATATACATTTGAGCATTTGACTGCAGATGAATGTTGGTTGTTGCATATTTTCCCAAGTCAAATCTGATGGGATTTAAACCTGATGTTTCGAGTTGTCTGCATCTTTTGCAGGAAAGAGGAAAGGAAAAGGAGGAGGAATTCTTTAAGAAGTTGCAGGAGATCATGGTTCAAGAAGAAAAACAAAGAATACCAATTGCACAAGGTCTCCCTTGGACAACAGATGAACCAGAGGTAGATACTTTAGACCTTTTAACTTCATAATTATGGGAAGATATAAGAGCTCACTGTTTCATCTTGCTCTTGCTCGTCATTAAAAATTCGTTATTTGTGCTGAATATTTCATTTTCTCAATAATCTTTGTTTTGCCTGTCAGAACCTGATAAAACCCACAGTGAAGGAGATCACAAGACCATTAGATATTAAGCTGCACACCGATGTCAGGGCTGTGGACCGTGCTGATTTTGATCATCAGGTATCCCCTCGTGAATGAGTTCTTGATGCCAATAAACTACAAGTATCACCTGCATCGGTTCTGTTGGTGACACCATATAGCATTAGATAACACATTACGAATGGCAGTAAAGACTTCCCCACCCCTTTGATTAAGATTTAAGAAGATAACCTTGTCAAGAAAAGGATTTCTGCTTGTCAAGCCATGGATTCATTATGAATAGTGGCAAAGAACATTACATATCCAAAACTTATCCTTCGCCTTTGCCTTTACAGATTGCATTGTTTGTTTGGTTCATATAGTTTTGTAAAGATTCAAACAAATTACAGAAGTAATTGGAGGGTAACTTGCTATTTTCTATCAGGTTGCTGAGAAGATGAGTCTGATTGACCAATATAGAATGGAAAGAGAAAGACAATTGAAGGTAAAAGATTATTCTCTCCAATTCTCATCCTAGCTTTTTTAAGGTCATATTGATCTCGTCTACTTCTACAGCTGGCTGAGGAGGAAGAGGTTAAGAGATTGAGGAAAGAACTGGTACCGAAAGCTCAGCCCATGCCTTATTTCGACAGACCTTTCCTTCCAAGGAGGTATAATAACTGTTCCAAGAACTTCCAGAACATATTCGTTTAATCCCGGACTTTGACAGGCATTTTATTCATTGTTGATTTTCTTTTTGTAGGTCGTCTAAGCAACCAACAGTTCCGAAAGAGCCCAAGTTCCATCTTCCTCAACACAAGAAGATGAAGCCTTGCATGTCTTGGAATGAGTTTAACAACAATCTGTGTCCACAGCAGCACCAACACTAAGTGTGTGGGTCAAGTACATTTTAGCACCATATTATACAAGGGAAGCAACCAAGTGTTGCATTTTACGTCGTGTGAATCATTCATTTCCCCCATTAAATACATGTCTTTGGTTCGCAGTGAAAATTAGATTTCATCTTCTTGTAAATTGTCAAGAACCACCAAGCATTTGGTGATGCCGCCGATTCTTGCAGATATGGGTGTTGGAATTTTGGAATTGATTTCTTACATCAAACTATTTGCCATTTAACTTCTTGGAGACTTTTGGTAAATTTGAGTGGTGTCTAGTTCAAATTGTGTTGGTTATGAGCTTTGTTCAAATTCGAAAGGTATAAGATCAAAGCTCGAATGTTGTTTTTTGAGTTTACAAATAGGGCGGTAAAGTACTCATCTTCAAATTTATTATCATCACAAGTTTTTATTTACTTGTGCATGTCAACTTAAGTACTCATCTTCGATTGGAGAGCTTCATGAATTCGTCAATATACAGGGACGGATCTAGGGGTGGGTTAGGGTTTGCTTTAGCCCACCCCGAAAATAAATATGTATATAATAGTATGTATAAGAAGTATGAAAGCTTTGCTATCCTAGTGGTAGTTTGTGTGTGTGAAGAATCCAAAGGTCTTGTGTAATAAAATACTATTAAGTTGTAATTAAACTAAAAATTATACACAACAACAAAAATAAAAAAAACAATCCCTTGTAATAAAAAATAAACATTTTGTTCATATACATAAAGCTTTCAAACAAAATAAATGTACAAGCATAAAAACATCGTATATAAAATTATAATTCTAAAATTCAAATATATAATTAAATTTATTTCAAAAAATTTTATTATTAATTTATAATCTATTATACTTACTAACACAGAGCACGGGTTGATGATGTGGCGCTGTAAACGCAGGATTTTTGAAATGGAGCTCCCACAATTAAAGCCAATAAATCTTTATTTTTTACACTATTTTTTAACAATAAAATTTTTTATTATTAAAATAATAATTTTATAGAAACCAAATCAATATATCTTTATTTTTTACACTATATTTTAAACCATAAAATTTTTATTATTAAAATAATAATTTTATATAAACCAAATCAGTATATCTTTATTTTTACACTATATTTTAAACCATAAAATCTTTTATTATTAAAATAACAATTTTATATAAACTAAATCATTATTTTAACACTATATTTTAAACTAAAAAATCTTTTATTATTAAAATAATCTATATCTATATCTATTATCTATTATACATACTAAATCTATTATACTTACTAAAACAGAGCACGGGTTGATGATGTGGCGCTGTAAACGCAGGATTTTTGAAATGGAGCTCCCACAATTAAAGCCAATAAATCTTTATTTTTTACACTATTTTTTAACAATAAAATCTTTTATTATTAAAATAATAATTTTATAGAAACCAAATCAGTATATCTTTATTTTTTACACTATATTTTAAACCATAAAATTTTTATTATTAAAATAATAATTTTATATAAACCAAATCAGTATATCTTTATTTTTACACTATATTTTAAACCATAAAATCTTTTATTATTAAAATAACAATTTTATATAAACTAAATCATTATTTTAACACTATATTTTAAACTAAAAAATCTTTTATTATTAAAATAATCTATATCTATATCTATTATCTATTATACATACTAAAACAGAGTGCATGATTTGATGACGTGGCATGCTGGAAGTAGCAATCAAATGGAGCTCACACAATATTTTGGCCAATAAATCTTTATTTTTTACACCAGAAAATATTTTTTTACTAAACTAACAACTGCTATTCAAAATTGTACGTAACTTTTTTTTGTTGGAGATTATCCAAGATTTTATAGGTCAATAAATCTTTATTTTTTAAACCAGAAAATCTTTTGTTATTAAAATACCAATCACTTATTGGAAGATTTCACTTAATCTTTTTGTTAGCGAATCTCTAATTTTTAATTCTTTTGTCACACAAATTTATTATAATAAAAATACATTATAACCGATCAGATAATTATCAAAGGCTCAGCCGAATTTTACGGTTAATTTTAACCAATTTATAAAATCTAGCCGGATTTCAATTTTATCAGATCTTATCATATCCTTGAAAATTCCACAATATGCTTCCTACGTGTATTCTATAAATACCGTACTCCATTACGTAAAATTGTATCTTCTGCTTTGTTATTCTTCCCAATACCCTATTATTCAATAATCTCATTGATTCGTTCTTCTAAAGGTAATTTCGTTCCTATTCTCAAATATATAACCCGTTACTTCATAACGGATATTAATATATTGGTTTACAGTTTTGCCGTTCAAAGATCTGAATTTTCCGGTCAATTTGTAGTTACGGTATAATTCGGGTTTTTTTTTTTGATAATATATTGGTTTACTACCCAATATGTTTGAAAAAACAATGGCCCACCCACCTTTTTTTTGAAAAATACGGGATTGTTTTTTCTAAGGAATTCAATAGCTGATCGGTTTTAGTTTTATTTTCCAAAAATATATTTTAAAGTCTTTTTAAAATAAATAATATCATCTTCATTAATTTTATCAATTTAGTTATTGGTTTTGAAAAGAAAAGTCATCGAAAAATTTATGGAAAATATTTGGATTTATAAGTCACAAAAATTCCAAATATAGTTTGGATTTTTTCTTTTCCAAAAAATAAATTTTAAAATGTTTTCAAAATAATTGATTGTATCTTCAATCTTTAGATATTTTACAATGTATAAATTGTATTTTGTCAAAATATTTTTAAAAAAGGTGTATGTCGTTAAAGATTTTAAACCGAACGGAGTTTTATTCTCAAAAGATTTTAAACTATTTTAAATATGTATATTTTCTCAAAAATATTTTACATATTATTTTGTTAAAAGATACACTGCTTTTGGGCTAAAATAGTGTATCTTAAATATGTATATTTCAGCAAAAGATTTTAAACTATTTTAATGATTACAATTGATTTCGTTAACAAAAAATATCTGAAACAAATATTTTTAAAAACATTGTATTTCGGGATATTATTTACAAATAATTTTCAGAACAAAATAGTTTGTTACGTCAAAATATTTTGAAAACTGATCAGATTTGATTTCTTTTCTAATCGAGTAAATTATTGGACTTTTTCAATATCAGATATTAAACATATATTATATTCGATTTTTCTAATTATATATTATATTGATTCCTTCTGTTATTGTTTTCAAAATATCCCTCAACAAACTTTTTTAAAATTTTGTTGTTGTAAGCCCCAAAATTATTTTAAAAAATGTTCAATATTTTGATTTCAAAAACTGAACTGAATTTTTTTCTTATTCAAAAAATCAGAAATTTTTTTTCTTGAAAATCGGATCTTGAATTTCGAATTTTATGTATTAAAATTTATTTTTGATTTTTTTACTATATTATTTATTACTGTTTTCAATTTTGGTTTATATTATTTTTTTCTGAAATTTTAAATAAAGAAACAGATTTTGATTTCGTTTCCAAAACTGATCGATTTTGATTTCCAAAATTGATCGGATATTGATTTCGTTTTCAAAAATTTCAAAATAAAAACCCGAAATCTGAATTAAAATTTGTTTCTGGTTTTATACTATTTTTTCTATTACAGTTTTTTAGAAATTGTTTTATATTATTGATTCCAAAATTTTAAATAAGTAAACGGAATTTGATTTTAATATTTAAAATTTCGAAATTTCCGTGTTAAAATTCATTTTTGATTTTTTCTACTATTTTTTTATTACCTTTTACGTTTATTAGTTTAATTTTTTCAAAATTTTAAATAAATAAACGGATTTTGATTTCATTTACAAAAAGTGATCAGATCTTGATCCGATTTTCAAAAATATCCAGAATTTCGAATTTTCCGTTTTACAATTTTATTTCAGATTTTTTTTTACTAATTTGCATATTATTGTTTTCAATTTTGGTTTATATTATTTCTAAATTTTTTAAATAATTTAAGGGATTTTAAATAATTCAAAAATATCATGATATTCGTTTTTATCTTTAATATTTGTTTTTTTCAACATAATTTTTTTCAACAAAACTTTGATCAGATTTGATTTTCTTAATGTCGATATTAATAAAAAAATTTTGATCAGATTTATTTTTAAATATATCAATATTTTATTTATATTTTTTAGAAATATTTTTTTAGAAATATTTGATCAGATTCTTTTTATTTACAAAATATTTGTTAAAGTTAAATTAAAAAAATATTTAATTTAATTTTTTTTATAAATATATCATTAGTTCTCATATACAAAAGTTGATGTCATTTTATTTAAAACATATGAAATATATATCATTTTATTAAAAACACATCAAATGTATAAGTAACCCGCACAAGGTGCGGGATATAAACTAGTTCAACTAAAGTCACCACACAATAAGTAAATACATATGGATCTAACATATTTGCTTCTAGATGATATTATAATTCAAAATTATATTATTATTAAAAAACATATTTACTTCTATGTAATAAAATACTATTAAGTTGTAATTAAACTAAAAATTATACACAACAACAAAAATAAAAAAAACAATCCCTTGTAATAAAAAATAAACATTTTGTTCATAGTAGGGATTGAATTACTATGACAAAACAAATGACAAATATCAATCAAATTATGTACAAAATAATAGTTAAATGAAAGTGCGATGATGAACCATACCGATTGAACTCTATGCTAGAATAAAAATGACAATATAAAGAAAAAGGTCATGTGCATACCATTTTTGAAAGAAGAATAAAAGGTTTAAAGAAGAACTGACCGACAAACATCATACAAATAAAAAATAGAAGAGTGATGTAGAAACCATTTTCGAAAGAAAAATAGAATAGCGAGGAAGATCATACAAACCGAAGGGGAAAGAAGGGTCCAAAAATTGCAAACGTGCAGACAAACCCGGAATTTTATTCAAAATGAAAAAAAACAGAAATTTGAGGTGAGAGGCAAACGATTGAGTAGTAAACAATGACACCGACTTTAAAAGAAGAAGATAAGCAACACTGCAACGAGATCACCATCATTGACTACGCGGGTGGCATTTGAACAAATTGCCATGGTGAAAAATACTTGTCCGTTATACAAGAAAAGTAAAGGTAAAAATGACAACGATGACTGTTTAGAGGTTGAGTCTTCGATAATTACAGGGTCTAGGTTAATCCAAGGCGACACCGAGGGAACGAGTGGAACAATTACGGGCGATCATATACATCAGAAGCATGAGAGCTCTCGTGGGCCAAATGAAGACACACGGTCCATCATTTGTCCAACAAAAACGGTCTAGTTAATTTAATAGCCTAATACTATTTCTTTAACAAAAGTCACGATAATAAATATAGATTTTTTTTTTTCAAATTTGGACAAATTACTTAAAACCGTCGTTAAAGTAAATAAATCACTTTCATACATATTACTTATAATTATAATTTATATGTTATTACAGATATATTTTTTTCGTTGTTAAGTATACAAAGTGTTGGATGTATTAGGAAGTGAAGCTTAGTTGTGGGAGATTTTGTGTAATTTTCAAACTTACATCTCAGCGCTGCGTCCCCTTTTATCCCCGTCCTCTCCCCTGTTCTGTAGTCCTCTTTCGGTACCTCTAACCCTAATTTAACCCTCCCCCTTCTCCGTTAAGCTCTGAG
This sequence comes from Fagopyrum homotropicum, assembly GCA_033239125.1. Lineage (NCBI taxonomy): Eukaryota > Viridiplantae > Streptophyta > Magnoliopsida > Caryophyllales > Polygonaceae > Fagopyrum > Fagopyrum homotropicum. The sequence continues at coordinate 5,388,306 of BSWB01000003.1, forward strand.
AGTCTCCGACGAGAGATGTCCTTCCGGCAGCATATCATCCCAGCCGCCCGGCGATGTCGGCGTCGATCATCTTCTTCCCTCCTCCATCCCCGCTCATATTCTTCTATCGCTATCGCTTCTCCCGCATCACCATCATCCGTCCCAGCGCCGCCTCCCCCTACCGCCATGATTTACGATCGCCTCGCTGAAGCTGTGAAAGAGAAGATCCGGATCCTGGAGAATCCCGATCCCAGGTTTCTCAAGTACAACTCCCCTCATCCTGCAATCGTCGATCACACCTCCATCCTCACTGCTCCCGCTACTAAGGTCACTACTCTTCCTAACGGCCTCCGAGTCGCTACAGAGTCTAACCTTGCCGCTCGTACCGCCACCGTTGGGGTCTGGATTGATGCTGGATCCAGGTTTGAGAACGAGGAGACAAACGGTACAGCGCATTTCCTTGAGCATATGATCTTTAAGGGGACTGCTAGGAGATCTGCTAGGGAATTGGAAGAGGAGATCGAGAATATGGGGGGACATTTGAATGCGTATACGTCGAGGGAGCAGACTACTTATTTCGCTAAGGTGTTGGATAAGGATGTCAATCGCTCGCTTGATATATTGGCTGATATTTTGCAGAATTCCACTTTTGAAGAGAATCGGATCACCAGAGAGCGTGATGTGATTCTGCGTGAGATGGAAGAGGTATTCTGAATTGATGTTAATTTTTTTGGCCCCAGGTCCTTATGCGTTTACCTTTGATTTAATGTATGTCATTGCGCTTGTCTAGCGATAAATATTTGCTTCTTAATGGATTCTGTCAGGGCCGTTCACATGGTAGGGTAAAACTTATATGAAATATGTTCTGGAAGTGAGTTCCGTTGTTTATCCTTGTACTTTCCTAGTTTATTGCCTGATGAAGATGCGTTTGAAACTGTCTGCGTCTTAGGTAGTGATCTCAGGCCTCAAAATATATCGTCTTAATCCTTAAACCTGATGCTTTTATTGTAAGTTTGTAAGAGTTCTAGAGAAAAAGAAGTTCTTTTGACAATTGTTGCTGCTGTCTTTTTCCTAAAAGAGCTATATTTCCAATCCTTTTCATCTCCATAACATGTTTGGTCTACTTTTTGATCTATTTGTGTCGTCTTTCCCTTCCAAAGAAACAAAATTATTTTCTGCTTCGTTTAGAGCTTATGTGAATAATGCCTGAATCGAAACTTTCTTAGGTTGAAGGGCAAACTGAGGAAGTCATTTTTGACCACTTGCACGCAACAGCATTTCAGTATACCCCCTTGGGTAGAACTATTCTTGGTCCAGCTCAAAATATCAAAACAATAACCAAAGCTCATCTGCAGAACTACATATCCACACACTACACCGCTCCTAGAATGGTAAGAGGCAGTCTTCGAGTACAAAATCTTACTGGGTTGAGCCTTTCCCATACTGCCAATCTTGAAATTATATAATGACACTCACTTGTTTTACGGGCTGAGATTGCAGGTAATTTCTGCTTCTGGAGCTGTAAAGCACGAGGAACTTGTTGAAGAAGTGAAGAAATTGTTCACAAAGCTATCAACAGACCCTACAACTGCATCACAGCTGGTTGCAAAGGAGCCTGCAATTTTTACTGGTTCTGAGGTGCAAACATTTTTGGTTTTGCATATTGTTGTTTTGTAACATCTTAATTAGTCTAACACGTTTGCATGTATCCCTGATGCTAACTTCAGGTTAGGATGATTGATGATGATATTCCGTTGGCACAATTTGCTGTTGCCTTCAATGGTGCATCGTGGACAGATCCAGATTCTATTGCCTTGATGGTTATGCAGTCAATGCTCGGTTCATGGAACAAGAACGCTGTAGGCGGGAAGCATATGGGGTAAGCCTTACTTTCATTTGTAATCTTTCTGTTCATGCATTCTTTGACATGAGGGATGTAGCTGACTGCCCCTTATTCATTTGCCAGATCTGAGCTTGCACAGAAGGTTGGCATCAATGAAATAGCTGAAAGCATGATGGCTTTTAATACCAACTACAAAGATACTGGATTATTTGGAGTATATGCAGTTGCTAAGGTGAGATGTAGCTTAGTGTTTTTGATTATGCTTCCACACACCGGCGTTAACTTGTTTGTGTCCATTAGCTTGCTTGTAGAAAATACTGGATATGCAAACAAAATTTGGATTCTGCAGCTTATCCTTTATCTTTAATTTACTCTAAAATTTTATCTGTGGACGACGGAGAATTAGTGGAGGCTATGCTTAGTTTTACAACGGTTGCCTCTAAGTTGAGCCTGCTCCATACATGTGTGTGTTGCTGTTTCAAATGACTATATTTTTTTTATTTGTACATTATCAAGGTAAATGCATCAGGGATCCTGTCCTATGGTATCTATAATGATTTGCTGTTGGCTTAATAACATAATTTTGAGTAGAGATTGTTGAGTCTTAATGATTTTTTAAATACACTGTTTCTCATACATGTCCTGCTTTTTCAAGCATTGGTAGTTTATTGATGTGTGAGTTGTTTAATTGCGGGGAACTTTTCCAAATCTTCGGTTATTTTTACTTTCATGAAAGAAAAACATAAATCAGATGATTTGCCCAATAGAACCCATAAATTAGTCAACTTCTAAAATAATGAGTTTTCAATCAATTACTTTGACAACTAGTTTGTAGACTGGAACCTCAAGGAAACAAAGATACATGCACGGATTGCACCCTATTAGTTGTATACAAGTGCACCTCTTGTATGTTTCCTGTTGTGGTCACCTCCTTCTCTTCTTTGTGGTTCTGGTCAATGCTGACAGGGGTGATTTATGTTTCAGCCTGATTGCTTGGACGATTTGGCATGGGCAATAATGCAACAAATGTGCAAATTATGTTACAGTGTTTCAGATGAAGACGTCACTCGTGCTCGTAATCAGGTATTTCAACACTTTATTCCTTATGATGCGTTTTACTTGTTTGTGAGGGATTATGAAATCGGCATGCAGTTCTTTCGTGGTAGAACAACTGGAATGAAGTCATTTTTTGGGACTTGTAAACCAATTAAGTATAGAGAATCATAAAACCTAAGTAGAGTTTGGGGCAGTTCACTTTGAATATTTTCCCTCGGAAGCTAGGGCCTTGATATCAGGACCCGTGTTTTTCTCCCTTCTTTGTAGACTAGTCCTGAGAAAGCACCCATTGATTGATGGATGGACAATTCTCTCGAATGTCACTGACATAATAAAACAGGAAGAGAAGTTCACTGTAAAATGTTAATTTGTAAACCACTAAGGAAAGCTACCCCCTTGTTAAACTCGATTACTCCCCAGAAGTACCTGTAGAAGAGGCTCTACTGGCCCCAGAAAAAGCTTAAATCCAAGTACTAGCTTCGTTTCCCTCTTGCCACTGATTAGGCTTATTTGTATATCATAGTAATGCATATATCATGTCTAGTCACTTCAATATCTCTATCCTTACAGCTCCTTAGTAAGGTAACAGATTTCATGTGTGGCTGATAATCTTCGTTTCCCTCTTGCCACTGATTAGGCTTATTTGTATATCATAGTCTGTTGATGGTTCTCCTTGCTCTTCGACTAAGCTTTTTTCTTCCATTGGTTTCAGTTGAAATCCTCTCTACTGCTTCATGTTGATGGAACTAGTCCAGTTGCTGAAGATATTGGCCGACAGGTATTTTCTTCTCCATTTCTTACCATCATATACTTCGTCAAATATTGGACTTGAATTAACTGTATTGGGTGGAAAAAAGCCAGTAATGTTAAACTGGGTTGAGAACTTTATTATGAAAGGAACATCACGAATGCATTAGAATCACACGAGTCTTCTTCATCTTAGGTTGGTGGGGTCAACATATACGTGATCATCTGTTTATCTGTCAAGCCTTGTCTTGGTTGAAGAAATAAAAAAAATGCTAATTAAAACCGAGATGTGTGGTTCATCATCTTCAGTTGAAAATTAATCCATTAAAGCAACATGCTAGTGTCGCTTTCAAAGTATTTTAGTAAAACCTGCTTCGAATACCAGACACGAACCAAACAGAGTTACTCAATAGCTGTCAAGTTCTGAACCGTGCCATGTTTTATAACTCTCCTCATCTTATACGCAGCTACTTACATATGGCCGAAGGATCCCATACGCCGAACTTTTTGCTAGAATTGACGCCGTTGATGCAGGAACTGTGAAACGTGTTGCTAATCGCTTTATATGTGACAAGGTGAGTGCTTGATTCCCAAACTGTAATCTCAAAACTTATATCAAGAAACATTACTTACACTTGCTTTGTGTAATCATTTCAGGATATCGCAATTGCAGCCATGGGTCCAGTTCAAAGTTTGCCGGACTACAACTGGTTCAGGCGCAGGACCTACTGGAACCGTTACTAGGTTCACTTTCCGGACTTCCGATTGTTATGTTTGTTACATTGGTTGGATGACGTGTCACTCATCACACCATTTGCATAAGAATGTTGTGTTTGCCTTTGTTTAAGCAAACCCCCGATTGCCCAGGAAATCTCAGGGCGGATCTGCTTTTATAAGCCTTCTCAAAATATCCATCATTTTTGTAACATTAGCCATTGAGCTGCTGCAAAATAAATTAGTCCCTCCTGTACGAAATTTTGCTGTTTTATCTGTGATTTGCGGTTAAATTATTGGCCCATTGGCATAACTACCTTATATTTAGTGAGTTCTACACTTCTACTACCCATATATTACTTCTCAACTTGAGTTTGTACGATGAATCATATTTTGCTTGATACTGAAATCAGTATCAAACTAAATATGACTTAAGTGGTACATCACCACTTGTTGATACCTGATATCTCAATTATTATTATCAATCGGGCATCTGTATCGGTAAAAATCTCAAATAATGTTATGCTTATGTAGTGAAATGTAATTTGGAAATCACCAATGAAACTAATGTGAATCTCAATGATCTCATATATCACCATCCCAATGATCTCATATATCACCAAGACGCCAACAAGGGTTTGTCAGTAGTGAATCTGGTTATGTTTATGAGACCTAAAAAGCGAGATCTTTATGGGAGCCTCTAAAAGGTATGGAACCTCTAAAATGTGAGATGTTTTTATAATCGATATGGGAAAGTCAGACACCTATTGATAAATATGACCTAACAAGGCTTGACTGGAGCTCAAGAATTTTTGATGTCACTTGACAACGTCCAGACCAAGCCATCCACGGCGAGGTTCTCATTGTCTTCTTCCGAGTTGTTTTGTCCAGTTGATCACATTAATTCAAAAGGCCAATAACATTTAATCAATGTTCTATACTATACTTTACAACTTTAATTCCTATCATGGATAATAGTTTCTAAAATATACAATTTCTACCAATTGTTGAATAATTTTCTAATAAATCTACTTACTGCTCAATAACTTATTAAGTTTGCACTTTAAATATAAGAAGTATACTATACACGAAATTGATATATTCAGTTATTTGGTAGAGTCATGAAATTGACCGAAGCAATTAACATGTCTTCTAATATTGACGAAGTTGGTGCCTAACTTGCTAGTACACTTTTTCTTGCTTAATTTTGAAATAAGAATAATAGAATATGCGTCCAGAATAAAGTAAGAGTAGTTGTATTGTAGGATCATAATATAAATAAGGCTGAGTTGACATTATGGACCTTTGACACTATAGAGTTGAAATTTAGGACCCTACAATAACAAATTGAGAAAATGGGCTCCTACTTTCCTATAGTAATTCAGACATAGTACAAAAAAATACAGAAACAGAAAAAGCAAAAAAAGGCAGTCATCCTCCTGTTGATTGTGACACTGATGATTGACATTTTGGAGGGAAATTTTGGCCCAAAAAACACAGTCCTCTGCCCAAAAAAACTCTATGAAGAAGAGAGCCCAAAAAACTCCATGAAGAACGTTTGTTTGTTTATTTTTGGGTAAGGAGCCTATCTTCAATAATGCATACCCAAACTGCACACATATATACTCAATAATCAATACCCAAAAAATGCATATCAATAACTCAATAAGCAATACCCAAAAATGCATACCCAAAAAAATGCATATCAATCACTCAATAAGCAATCCTCAAAATTGCACACACATATACTCAAAAATCATACCCAAACTGCACACATATACTCAATAATCAATACCCAAAAAATGCATATCAATCACTCAATAAACAATACCCAAAAATGCATACCCAAAAAAATGCATATCAATCACTCAATAAGCAATCCTCAAAACTGCACACACATATACTGAAAAATAATTACTCAAACTGCACACACATATACTCAATGAACATTACCCAAAAATACTTACCCAAACTGCACACATATACTCAATAAACAATACCCAGAAAATGCATATCAATCACTCAATAAGCAATACCCAAAAATACATACCCAAAAAAATGCATACCAAAAAATGCGACCCTTGGCAGCGTCTTGTAGTGAGGGAAGGCTCGTCGACTACTTCTTCCTGTGCATCGAAGGCACCGTCTGCGGCACTCTAAACCCCTAGCGGCCAATCGGTAGCAATGGAAGGCGCTGACTGTGCTTTCTTTGGTCCGGTGGTGCAGAGAAGGGTAGGGGAAGAGGCGAGAGAGGCAGAGAATGAGAGAGGAAGAAGGGGAAGATTTGTCAGAAGCCTCGACGGGCTGGGGAAGAAGATTGAAGGCACGCAATGCCGGTCCTCGACGGGCTGAGGGAGAAGATTGAAGGTACGCTTAGGGACTGAGAAGGTAGGGAAGTGAAGGTCCGGAGGCTGAGCAAGAGAAGAAAGAGAAAGGATGCACCTAGGTTAAGAAAAAGAGGTTGACATTTAAATTTTCTACAGCCTATTATTTCAATTTAAAATAACCCAATAATATTCCTACTCTTCTAGTTACAGGCCTAGTTTTTTCCATTTTTACATAGGAGCCCATTTTACAAAAGTAAATATTCAAGGACCCTATTTCACTAATTAAGTCTATAAGGCTATAAATAAATAATGACTATGATTTATTATATTTTTAATTTAATTCAAATAAATCATTCTCTATTACAGATATTTGCACAAAGCAAATTCATCTTATCAATTTATAACTGTTAGAAAAGTTTAGAAAAGAACCTCCATGTGTTAAAATTGTTGACATTAAATAGAGTTACTAAGATTTGAGGGCATAAAAAGCAATTTTCCCAAAATTAAAATTAGAGGTTGGATGTTGCGGATATAAGTCAGTCAGTCACCCTGTTCTTCGTTGCTGTCTTCATTCTTACACTTGTCTGTACTCTTCAATTTATCCCCCATTCCTCTCGGAGTCAACCGTCGATCTCTTTGAGGTAACCATATGCTTTCTCGTTCTAGATGCGTCTTTTTTCATTGATCTAATTCCTTGTTAATTTGGCTGTTTCGAATTTGATTGCTAGTTTGAGTGTGTGTGTGCTTGAAGTAGATCCTACAGTTATGTATATGCTTAGATCTGTCGTTGAGATTCAACTTGCTCCGTTTGATTCTGGAAGTTCGATGCCAGGATTGGATTTGATTGATTCAACTTTTGTTTGAATATTCGTAACTTCAGGCTTAGTCTTACTGTACTTGTTTTGGATTTTATTGTCTGTGATTTATGCAGCGTGGTTATGGATCTGTTGCTTTTTATTTTGGATCTGAGCTGTCTCGTCGTAATGAGTTTTAATGTTACCGGTTAATCTATCTGTTTAGTTTATTAGAACTGTAATGAATAGCAAACTTTAAGGCTTATGGCAGTGAAAATCCTTATTGAGTATCCTTTACTTTACTAGACTGAGTATACGTGTCATTTGTTGGATTTAACTTTAGGCGTAATCTTATCGTATTTCTTTTTTTGATTTTTTTTTCTGAGATTTATTCATCGTCATTATGGATCTGTTGTTTTTCATCTTGGATCTGAGCTGTCTCCGTTGTGTTATTCTCGGAATATTAATGTTACCGTTTTAATCATGAATCTGTTCAGTTTGTTAGAACTGTAACGATTATCAAAGGTTTCGTGGCAATGAAAACTCTTTTTGTTCGAGTGTCCTATACTTTAATTAGACTGAGCATTTGCCTGTCATTTGAGAAAGGGTTTGATTAGTAAAGTCACTGGGAATATCAGTTAGACTGATCTAGATCTGATTGCCATGACTCTGGTTATGTACCTTGTGTTTTTTGTGATAGCTATTCATGGTGTATAATTCTTCCATATAAGTTGAAAAGACGAAATCATTCTAAAACAAGACAATTTGTGCTTTCCGTTGTAACTTTGCCTAATTTGCAAATCAACACATACTTACCATTAGGGTTTGAATACTCGCACCAACATCAATGTCGGTTCTCAATGTCACGTCGATCACTTGATTCAATATATCAGCTCTGGATCTGATTTTGCCAAGCAAAATAGTATATCAACATTTGCTATCAACTCTGAGTTATATTAAAACTATAGCAAATATATCATCGTATGGTACATATACTTTTGCGTATGTGTTTCCTTAAATAGTTTGTTTTGCAGTCCTTTTTCTTCATAGCATGCTTGATGGACAAAATGATAATATATATGGATTATGGAAGTTAGGCACAACCAAAAGAAGTGGAATTTCAGCTGAGGGTTTTGAAGATTATCTATTCAAAATATGTAATTTAGACTTTTCTTCCACCTGGACCCTTCAGTAGAATGTGGACATAAATAATTCATATTAATACAATGCAAGTAGCAACTTCGGATACATACATCTTTCATCTCATTATTCCTTCTAGTGGCATTATTAGTTCTAAACAATAATTTAATAGAATACTTCAGTGTATTTTGTTTCATTTATATTTAATTCAGTTTTATTTTCTTTACTTTAAATAAAATGAAATATCAAATCAATAACAAGAAATAAGGAATCTTTATGTTGTGTTTACCGAGGGCCTCATTTTAAAAAATTCGATGTCTGGGCATAGACTTTTTATTAGTTGATCCTCGTAAAATGCCCAGACAAACTAAATTTTTAGAAAGTGATTTCTCAATGTTTTAGATGTAAGGGGCTAAGGGAACCTTTTTCCTACTCTTACTCTCTGCAGAGTGAAAATCTTGTTGCCTGTTCAATATGACTTTTAGCCTTGAAATGTTTTCAAGTTAAAGTGATCATCTGAAATTTGGAATAATTACTTTGAAGCTATTGTCTTTCTAGATTTTCAAAATTGCAATTTTAAGACAAACTAAATTTTTGATTGTTTCTAGTTCTATACAACAAATATACTTGTAAAACCTTCAAGAGATACCAAACGAGCTCTTACTTTACGAAATGCTTGCATACGAGTGAAGATAGATCTGAAGGCAACTGTTTTTTGTCTGTTCTATGCATTCAGTGATTTGTTTCTCACTTCTCTAGATGTTTTTTTATTCTTCACCAAATAATATATATTCAATAATTGACTGTTCAGGGGGAAATTAAAAAATGGTTAAGATTTGCTGCATTGGAGCTGGTTATGTTGGGGGGCCAACTATGGCCATCATTGCACTCAAGTGCCCTTCCATTGAAGTTGCTGTTGTGGACATATCCGTGTCTCGGATCAATGCGTGGAACAGTGACCAACTTCCAATCTACGAGCCCGGCCTTGATGATGTGGTCAAGCAATGCCGTGGAAAGAACCTCTTTTTCAGCACAGAGGTGGAGAAACATGTGGCTGAAGCTGACATTGTATTTGTCTCAGTCAACACTCCTACCAAAACACGTGGTCTCGGTGCAGGCAAAGCTGCTGACTTAACCTACTGGGAAAGTGCAGCCCGAATGATTGCTGATGTGTCAAAGTCCGACAAAATAGTGGTGGAAAAGTCAACAGTGCCAGTCAAGACAGCCGAGGCAATTGAAAAGATTCTTACCCACAACAGCAAGGGAATCAACTTCCAGATTCTTTCGAATCCTGAGTTCCTTGCTGAAGGAACTGCAATTAAAGATCTTCTGAAACCTGACAGGGTTCTTATTGGAGGAAGGGAAACACCGGAAGGTCAAAATGCTATCCAGGCATTGAAGGCTGTGTATGCTCAGTGGGTTCCTGAAGAAAAAATATTGACAACCAATCTTTGGTCCGCTGAGCTGTCGAAACTCGCTGCAAATGCTTTCTTGGCACAAAGAATCTCATCTGTCAACGCAATGTCAGCTCTATGTGAGGCTACTGGCGCCGATGTCACTCAAGTATCATATGCAGTAGGAACTGACAGCAGGATTGGACCCAAGTTCTTGAACGCCAGTGTCGGATTTGGCGGGTCCTGCTTTCAGAAGGACATTCTGAACTTGGTTTATATCTGTGAGTGCAACGGCCTTCCTGAGGTGGCGGAATATTGGAAGCAGGTCATTAAGTTGAATGATTATCAGAAAAGCCGTTTTGTGAACCGTGTTGTAGCTTCCATGTTCAACACGGTTTCTAACAAGAAGATTGCCATTTTAGGATTTGCTTTCAAAAAGGATACTGGTGATACTAGAGAGACACCTGCCATTGATGTCTGCAAAGGGTTGCTTGGAGACAAGGCTATGTTGAGTATCTATGATCCTCAAGTTACCGTGGACCAGATACAAAGGGATCTTACCATGAACAAGTTTGACTGGGACCACCCTATTCATCTTCAACCAACGAGTCCTACCACAGTTAAGCAAGTGAGCGTGGTTTGGGATGCTTACGAGGCAACAAAAGGCGCACACGGTCTTTGCATTATGACCGAATGGGATGAGTTTAAGACCCTTGATTACCAGAGGATCTTTGACAACATGCAGAAACCCGCATTCGTATTTGATGGAAGGAACGTTGTGAATGTTGACAAGCTAAGGGAAATCGGTTTCATTGTATACTCAATTGGTAAGCCTTTAGATTCTTGGCTTCAGGACATGCCTGCAGTGGCTTAAGGTACATCAATAACTCCATATAGATTAAAGGAATCCAACAACTTATTTGTCTTTGACGATCTTCCGTCTTGGTTGCCCTTTGTTTGTGTATTTTGGCGTCTTGTTGTCATGTTAAGAACACTTGCTTACTTTGTGTATTTTGGCGTCTTGTTGTCATGTTAAGAACACTTGCTTACACTGGACTCTGTCTTGATATTTTTTTGTTGTTTGTTGTTTTGTTAGAGAAATTGGATTGTTGATATTTTTAATTGTTCATCTCTCTTTCTTCTTTATGAGTTTGAAGACAAAGATATCAATCAACTAGTAATCGCTTCCCACTTAAAGCAAGAAGCATTGCCTTGTGTCCATCTCTAAAAGGAGGTTGATGAAGAGCTTTATGACCCTTTATCTTAACATTAACATCCTTATAGTGTCTGCATTTGCAAATAACACTTGCTAAACTGCACTTGAGTAGATTATGTTGTTGAATCTAAGGGTGTTCAAATGGTCCGGTCCGGACCGGACCGTAAACTCTCGAACCGGACCAGACCGTTTCACTGCCAGTGTGAAACGGTCCATGGACCGGACCGGACCGGACCGTTTCACAGCCAGGGTGAAACGGTCCATGGACCGGACCGGACCGTAATATCATGGACCGGATCGGACCGAACCGGTTTTTTAAAATTACGGTTTAGGACCGGACCGAAAATTCGGTCCGGTCCAAAGTTGTGCAGCCCTAGTTGAATCTTGATCCTTAAAGGCAACATAATATCTTTTGTTGCTGGCTTGCTGCTAATTTCTGCTTGAAAAAAAAAACGCGTGACACTTATTGAGAAGACTTTTTAGTGCTCTAACCAGGGTTCAACAACATTAAATTGGTATCTTGAGGACTCATGCTTGACGGCGGGACATCTGTACTAAAGTAATGAAACAAATAAGACATTAGTTTTCAACAAATCCAAATAAGGTTGTTATAAGAGCTGATTTTTGACATGCTCAAGCTTGAATTGTTTAATCGAACTTTAAATGCGTTTATATTAGATTTGTTTATAAAGTAAACGAGATCGAGCGTAACTTTTTTCAAGTCGCGTTTGAACAAGTTGTTTAATATTATCAGCGTAAGATAACTAAAACATACTTATACAAATGAATGTCGACTTATTTTTTTAACTGCAATTTTATTAAAAGTAACATAAAATTTACAGAGATGAACATCATAGAAGTACATCCAAATTTAGAATTTTGACGTCCTAAATACTAAAGTACGAACATTATAAAGATGAAAATTCACGAGTTCATATTTATCTACACAAAGAATAATCTTCAATATCATAAACCGTAAATATAGCTTCTGATTGAGTCATCAGTCATCAAGTTTCATCAACAAATCAAGCTCTAAATGAGGTCTCCAATAGCTATGATCTTTCACTCCCAATATTGCACGAGAGAATGAAAACATGATAAAGTAACGTCGATCTTGTATTTTTATAGAAAATTAGGGCCCGTTTAGTTTTAACTTCGAAATCTAAAACGAAATGGAAATGAATCTAGTTCATAAGTATATCCTTATTCATGAAAAGTTTTGGAATCATTCATTGGGGTTTAATGCAAAATGAACTTACTTCCCCATATTTTGTTTCCAATAGGTATCAAAATGAATCAAACTCTACTTGCAATTACTTCAAAAACAAGAAATAATTCCAAAAGTTTTCATGAATAAGGTTATACGTATAAATTAAATTCGTTTACATTTCGTTTTCGATTCCGGAGTCAGATACAAACGGGCCCTAGGCTATATTATTCAATTTGAGTTGACGAGCCTTACCAATTTGCAAATCCAACCCAGGGATCTAACACGACGTCGTCCTATACAAAACGGTGAGCCCAGTCTGTCCAGATCTTACATTACAATTTACATCTCTCCGACACAAACAAAAACCAACCCCTGAAACCGAAAGTCCAGAAGGGAGACCAGATCAATCAATTCAAAAAGGCGGGACCCACGCCATTTTCAACCCACCTTCAATCTCTCTTTTCTACGCACAACGCAAACATACCGACACCAAATCTGTCCAATTCTCTGAAATTTCTAACCCTAATGTCTTGATCCGTTATCGCCAGATCTCTTCCGATTTCACTGCTACAGCTACTTTTCCTTTTGGTATCTCTCTCGCTCTGCATTCTCACTGTTTCTAGCTCCGATTTGATGCACAATTTATGTTCCATCGCTTTCAATTTCGCACTGTTAAGATGGAATTCAAATCTGGACGATGCTTTTTTCTTAATTTTTTATTATGCTGATTGTTTGTTGATTGTTGTTAGGCGGCGGCCGTGCTTTAGATTAGATGTGATACGAAAATGCAGCGTGCACCAGCAACGATTGAGGAGCAATTGGTTTTGAAAGCAGTCAAGGATGAGTGTCCATGGGAGAATCTACCTAAACGGCTCCAGTCCGTGCTTTCTTCCAAAGAAGAATGGCATCGAAGGTACATAATTCCCTGTATCTAGTCGTTTTTTGTTGTTGCTAGTGGTGAGGTTTCACTGCTAATAACTGATATTAAATATGCATTATGTGTGAGCTCACAGATGCATTACCTATTTTTGAGGAAGTGGCTATTTCGTTTCTGCTCATGGCTAAACACATTGGTAGGGGGAAGTATAATTGATGATAACGAGATGAAGCTAATTGGTGTTGAATGATGCTGCTGAAATCAGAAACTAAAAACTGATTAGCATTGTTCTTTGAACAGTGAGCCTAACAGGTTATGCCTGTATGAATATTTATGGAGCATTGAAACCTATATCCATGAACTTGTAATTACATATAGATCCTAGACCATTATAGTAGACATTGTAGAGTTCCCCAGGATTGATACTTTCATCCTCTCTTTCTCTCTCTCAGTATGTGTGCGCTATAGATGCTAATATGAATTGCATTTTTTTTTGTTTTCTGGGAAGAACCTCCATTGCTTTAGATGCTAATATGAATTGCATTTTTTTTTGTTTTCTGGGAAGAACCTCCATTGCTTTGTTTTTTCCTCCAATTTAACAGCTTGATTTAATCCGTGTAGGATAATTGAACATTGTATCAAGAAAAGACTCTCATGGAACACATGTTTTGCCCGTAAAGTGGTCAAAGAGGGTGAATATTATGAGGAGATGATGCGATACTTGCGAAAAAATCTTGCAGTAAGTGATGCATTTAGTATATCCTTGAATGAAGTATCTCAAAACATGAACATATGTCTTATTTATTTCTACGATGATATATATACTATCTATACAATTGATGCCGAAGTGATTATTGATCTTATACTTTAGATTAAAATACATCAATTTAGCAACTTTTAGGGCATCAAATTTTAAATGATCTTGAGGTTTCTTAGTTGTGATTTAGATTACATAAATTTGTAATTTGTTTCACTTAGATGGCATGCAATGTAATAACGTCTTTAAGCACAATCAAGATATTGACACCTAACCTAAATTTTCAGTTTATTTTTATACCTGTAAATCTTTGTCCAAACATGGCTGTACTGTAGTAGAGATTTTAAATATTGCCATGAAGCTCAACTTGCAAGGACATACATGTCCAAATATGTGGGTTTTGTAATTTATCAAGTAATAGAAATCACTTGCATAACTCTAAATTAACCCAGAAAAAGGTGATGTAAATGCAGAAACACATACAATCTAGATGAAAATTCCCCTTTGTTAGCAATGTTTCGTAGATATTACTGGTTACTGCTACATGATATTTTCTGCAGAAGTTTTTGGAGCATTATTAATGTTTCCTTAGATTAATCATTATGACTTCATACCAGTGCTTGTGCTTCTGCATTTATATGCTTTTAAAGGCTATTTATTTGTTGAATTTTTTTCTTGCAGCTATTCCCTTATCACCTTGCAGAATATATTTGCCGTGTCATGAGAGTTTCCCCTTTCCGATATTATTGTGATTTATTATTTGAAGTGATGAGGAATGGTAATAGGTCTCTCTTTTCTTTTTTCCATCAATGCAGTTATCTCTTTTGTTATTTAAACAACTTTATTAGCACTATATTTTTCCGATCTATCTAAAACTAGCATAACAAGTATCTTATGTTTCCAATATCAAAAGTATAAACAAGCTATACACTGGTTTGTAAACCATGCATCATTTTACTTGCAAGTTTGTTCCCCGATAAAATAAAGCTGGAAGTCTTAGAATTTTTGCTTATGGTGCCTGGTGTTACTTGGCATCCAATTCATGAGTGTCTGTAACTGTAAAAATCTAATGGCTTCCCATAAAGCAAAATATTTTCTACTAGTAGTATTTTATTTTTTTGTTAATGGTACTTTTCTAATTTGGTTTCAGCGGATAACAATGATGGAATTGAAAAGGCCTCTAAAATCCTTTATATAATTTCAAGTATTGGAATATTTTGATGTTCGGAGTAGGCACAAAATACTTTTGATTTGACATTGTACTTCTTGACTGGCTTATTCATCCAGGTTTAATGTTTTGTTTGCTCTTTTGAAGTAGACTTATGGCGTACTTTTTCTTTTTGTGGTATTTCAAAATTATATGAATGAGAAGTTCATCTTTATGCTCTTATTTGTATTTTGTTATTCTAAATACTATATTCATGTAACAGAACAACCATACGACAGTATCCCAAATTTTACCGCAGCAGATGCTGTGCGGATAACAGGAATTGGAAGAAATGAGTTCATCGACATCATGAATAAATGCAGGTCAAAGGTATCAATCAGCAAGACGCTCAGTTTTAATTTGATAAATTGCAGCTTAATGAAGTATTTTTAATAGACTAAATGTTTAGGTGAGTGGCTGTATTGTTAATGCTCCTACAATTGCTTTCCCTAAAACAGTCTGCACCTTTTTCTGAAACAACATTACTCTTGCATTTGGATACGACAAGTAGATAATGGATAATGTACTCATAGCTGAGGATTACAATTTTGAGTATAATGACTTAAAGACCAGTGCTATAGGCAATGTCTTCTGCTATTATCTACAAAGCTGTGAATGTTTATGCTTTGGATTTTCATAATTGGTTCTAAATACTATTATTCTAGGACCTGTCTGATATATCCTATATCCATCTGAATCATGATCAAAATATAAGATGATTGCAATGCATTACAAACCTCTTTTTTTGGGTCATGAATCACAACTTTGAACAGTAGCTATAGTCCTGAAAAATATCTTTGCTGCGTCCCTTTCGTCATTTCTATCATGCACTAGTAAGGCGATACAAGCTTTCATCCTTGGGGTTTTGCTGACATGTTGCTGCAGTTAAACATTTCTGGGACATCAGTAGCCATATAATTGGTGCTTAGTGTATGTGCTAAGTTGAGCTAGCTAGTTATGTAGCTTCTTTATCATTTTTCGTGAATTGGTAGGCTTCAAGCAGTACATATTTATGAATTATTATACTAATTAATAGGTACATCTGTAACTCGTATATGAGACTTTTTCTACTTTGTTTTCTGTAACATGTAAATTTGGGCTATTTTCCGTGTAACAATCGTTGTCTCCTTGAGTGCTTCTTTGGGTAAACTGATAGATGCATATATAGTTTCATGTCTTAAAAGTTACACACCCTCCTACACCTGTACTAGTAGTAGGATTCATACTCGAAGCATTTGTTTTTTCTGCTAATAGAAATTTTCTGAAGAAATTCACTGATTATTGTGCATCTGATCTGACTGTTTGTAATGCTTTGGAGTTCAGAAGATCATGTGGAAAATTAACAAGTCAATTGCGAAAGAACTTTTGCCATCACAGCCCGACAAATTTCCTATTGAACCTTGGTGGGCAGTTTGTCTGGTTAATTTGTCCCTTGAAGAATTTAAGGCAAGAAACTGTACTACCTTTATCACTTTTTTCCTTGTATCTCTGAAGGATGACCAGAGGAGTAATTTTTTTCCTGGATTGTTAAATTGTAGAAGTGTCCAGATTTGCTCTATTCACATAATAGTTTGGTCTTCCATGAACCTTTTATCTTTACCTTTTCAGAAACTTTCAGAAGAAGAAATGACAATGATTGATAAAGTTTGCAAGGAGGAAGCCAACTCATATATTCTTTTTGATCCTGACATCATAAAAGGTCTTTATCGCCGGGGCTTGATCTATTTTGATGTTCCTGTATTCCCAGAGGACCGAATTAAAGGTAATTATCTTGGAAGTTTGAAGCATGTGGGAAGATGGAACTTATCTGTTCTATTTCTTGGTTATTTGACTAGCTCAATTTGCAAGGGATCAGGGTTCCAGCAGTTTTGTGCTTCTGTTGAATATAGTGCATGATAGCTGATTAGCTAGTTAAATGAAATATTTATTTGTTATTTCTTGAAGCTCTTTTTTTCTTTTCCAATGAATGTTATATGGACTTCAATCCATGTTGAACTACATCGAGTTTTTGCTACGTCCTACACATCTTTAAGAGTAATCTACTTATAAAGTAAGCCGCCAAGTTGGTAGTTGAAGGATTAATGCTACATTGCCACCTCAAGTTATTTTACCCTTCTCATCATTTCCACCCCTTTTCTGTGTGGTGAAATTTAGATTATCTTGGAAAAGCTCAATTGATGTTAATGACATTTTTTTTTTTTTTTTGCATTTTTCTCCCTTCCTCTAATGGACAAAGTCATATATTCAGAAGAATATTGTACTCAGCAGGATATAGCATGATAACTCCTAGCAAAGAGAGAAATCAAGTAAAAGGATAAAACAAAAGGAAGTAGGTTCTGATTACTAAACAGATTATAAAAAAATTGACTAGAGCGTTTTGCAAAGAAGCAAAACTTTACTCAACAAGTATGAATATGCAGCATATAGTGGAATAAATTTACTCAAGTTTAGCAATCAATATGTTGATCACAACATGACGAAATAAGCACCTGTAGCATTTGAAGCCATCAAGCATAAATTTGAGCGACTTGGAAGAGAAGTCAGAAGTTCCAATTGTAAATGATACTGAATCAATAGAAGCAGGAGTGATGAAGTCTAATGAATAAAAACCGCACCAGCTCCAGGCCTTGCCTCTTGAAAGGAACCCTTTTAGACTATTTAGTGCACATTAGCTGCATTGCCATAACATGCCTCGTTTCCTCTTATTAGGACTTTGCTGTTGTACTTCTACTTTGTGTGAAAATAATTTTAATTATTTGTAGATAGGGAAATAATAGAAGAATTGATTCTTCTAAACTTCATATCTGGTTTTCTTTGGTGCATATATGGCGCTGCTGTAATGTCCCTGATCTGTATGGTGGCTCAGTTTCTAGACTGGAAGGTTTCGTTTCTAACAGGGAGCAGTCCTATGAAGATCCCATTGAGGAGTACGGGAAATTTATCTCTCACATCCTCTCTCCAATTACTTAAAAAAAAAATTGTTTCAGGAAATGCTTTTTTCTCATCATTTAATGACAGTAATATTTTTTTATCTGATTTACTTTCTTTCCTTTGCTTAGGTTGCTTTATGCGATGTTTGTTGTAGCAAGTGAGAATGCAACTGTGGCTGAACTTGCAACTACATTACAGGCTGACCTTTCTCCGCTACTAGCTGCTGCATCTTTTGCTTGTCGGCTGGGATGGGCTGAGAAATTTATTGATCCGGCATCTGTTCTTCATGATTCTAGTCTACATGGATCTCTTCTTAGTGATGAGGAAGATGGTTCCCAGACCAGTGTAGGCTCTGCTAATTTGTCCAATGACGGAAACAGTGTTCATGAAGTGCCCTTAAAGGAAGGCAGTCATGCTCGTGTTGCTTTCATTGTTGACGCTAATATTACTTCATACCTTATGATGGGGTCTGTTTCACCAGGTATGCTTTCATACCTTTTCCCTGTGTTACACAGAAACTTGTTGCTTGTTTCCAGCCTCTTTCTTAGTTATTTGTTTGCAGCTAGAAGTGTGCCTACCTAAGCAATAGGTTTGCCAAGAAGTGCAAATAGTTCTATTGCTTGGGTGTTATCTATCTCCTAAGTAAAGCTTAATATTCTAAAAACAGAACGCAAATAGGAAACTTAATTATAATGTAAATTCATATCTGGAATCAGTCGACGGGTTATGGTGGTTATTGACTTCAAGACATTAGGTGATAGCATAAGCTAAGACTGATATTAATTTTAGCAACTGGAAACTCCATCACATGAACAAATTTACTAACGGCTTAACTGCTTTGAGTTGGATATGAAATTATGGAATTGGATTCAGATTTAGAGTGCTTCTAATCTTCTGTATTGCCATGATTGGGTTTGGACTGTTTGATAAATTTATGTTTGAAATGGTATGTGGTGTTCCATCTTGACTGAAGCTCCTTCTCAAAATTTTAGTAGGCAAAAAGTCCCTTCCCTAGAGCTGCTTTAAACTCATTTTCAAGGCTCATGACCCCTAATTCACCTTTTCTCTTAGACCTGCATGCTTATTTAGCTTACTAAGCCCTTTTATTCAATAGACATTGGAGGTCGGCAGAAGGTACCTGCACATATCTGCTCCACCTGGATGATAACCTTTTTTCAGAGTCTGAGAATTGATTCCAGATGATTGCATTTCCATAAGTATTGCTTTCAGTAGCTGAAGTCTGCCAGCAAAAATAACATCCTACCCGTCTAATGCTTGAAATCTTGAATGCTACCATTTGTCTTCTTATTGTAAATTGAAGGTACTTGAGTCTATTGTATCCCTCTATCCATTAAGGGATTATTTGGCTGACCGTGGTTTGATGTTAAACCAATGTCAAGTTTTGGGTAATCCTTTTGAAAATCATGTATGGAGCTGGGAACGAACAGAAAGAAATTACTTCAAAAAGACTTTACTGGTTGGAGAGAAGGTATAGTAGGAGTTATATCCCTCTTTTTGCCTTTTGATAAAGTTAAATGTATGAAAGCGGCAGTAGAGTTGAGGGAAACGGGTGGGTACGTAGGAAATGTGGGACTCTTGAGATTTTTAACAATTGCAACAGGACTTTATACATGGAAATTTCATATGGATTTAGAGATGGAATCATAGAACAATTGTGGATGAACAATACAGTACAATATTCCAGCTAAATCTAAATATATGACTATCATGTGCCTAATTTCCTTTGTCCCGTGATCTGGACTACTGAAGCAGTTGGACACTATGAAAAGACTCAGCATCTTGATTCCACCCATATAGTCATAATACCATTCTGCCTCAACCATTAGAACTTGTGAGCAAAAACTTGGTCAATAAACTAATTCTTGGTAATATTTTTTTGTGTGTCCTTCAAATTTGGTAGCTATTTTTGTTCAAAATTCAATTTACGCTAGCAAGTGCATTTATTCTTTTTCTGCTGAAGTTTATCAAGGTTCGACAACAAATGATAAGATGTATAGTATAAGATATAGCCTTGACACTGTTTTTTTTTAATTATTGATTTGGTTTTGGGTACTTAAAATTACTTTTCGGTCTGTCCCTGAGGTTATTCCCTTGACCACTTCCTACCATACTAAATAGGACATGTTTTCTGATCCAACCCAGGTTTAAAATCCCATGCTGTAACATTATATGAAGCGGGAAAGCTGGGCCATGCTAGCATTGCTGATTTATGTAAGGATCTAATGACATTGGAGGGAGCTAAATTTGAGGGAGAGCTTCAGGAATTTGCAAATCATGCCTCTAGTCTCCGTAGTGTTTTGCTCTGTCTTCTATCGGGTGGAGCTTCCGTGAAGGCTGAAGAAGTTGAAACTAGCAATAGGATTTCAAATTTTTCTGCACAAAATGATGAGGCTGATAAATCATTACGCTTGGGTTCAGAGACGAGTGATCCTAATGCTGGTAAAGCAGTTGCATCTACAGATCCAATAGGAAGTGATGCGCTAAACAGTTCTGGGGTAGATGAATTTGTTGATGCTGAAGGTTCTATTGGGAATCTGGACAGTGAGCTAGATTCTGAAACCCTGGCTATCGACTCGGAATCAGAGCGCAAGTCAAAACATGAAGGAGAAAGGATTGAACCATTAGATTCAGAAACTGAAAAAAAAGATGCACGAAAAAAAAGGATGTATCGTGTCGATATTCTTCGATGTGAGAGTTTAGCTACCCTTGCTCCAGCAACTTTAGAACGTTTACTTAACCGTGACTATCATATTGTTCTGTCTATGATTCCACTTCCTTCATCATCTATTTTACCTGGAGCAACTGGGCCTGTTCATTTGGGTCCACCTACACACTCATCCATGACACCTTGGATGAAGTTGGTATTATATACAACTACACACAATGGGCCACTGTCTGTTGTTTTAATGAAAGGCCAATGTTTGCGTTTACTTCCTGTACCATTAGCTGGATGTGAAAAGGCCCTTATTTGGTCTTGGGACGGAGCAACTATTGGAGGGTTAGGTGGCAAGTTTGAGGGTAACTTAGTAAATGGGAATTGCCTTCTTCACTGTCTTAATTCACTTCTCAGATACTCAGCTGTACTTGTGCAACCCTTGAGCAAGGAGGATCTCGATAAATCTGGAAAAGCAGTGACGGTTGATATTCCACTTCCTTTGAGGAACGCTGATGGTTCTATTGTGAATGTAGGTGAAGAGTTGGGGCTTGGATCAATGGGAAGTGAAAAATTGAATTCCTTATTATCAGATTTGGCCAGTATGATAGACCTGTGGACTATTGGTTATATCCGTTTAATAAAACTTTGTGCAGAGAGAAACTCGAACCACTTTTCCTCTGATGAGGAGAGATATGAATGGGTCCCGCTGAGTGTAGAATTTGGTATTCCACTTTTCAGTCCTAAGTTGTGCAAAAACATATGCAATAGGATTATCTCCTCACAGCTGCTTCAAACCGATTCCTTTTCTCAACATCATGAAGCAATGCAAAAGTTAAGGAAAAGGTTGCGGGATATGTGTTCCGAATACCATGCAAATGGGCCTTGTGCAAAACTTCTTTATCAGCAAGAAAGGTCAAAGGATTCATTCAAACAGCAAATGACTTTTGCAAGCGGAAGGTGGAATCCTATGGTGGTGGATCCTTCGTCACCCATATCTGTAGCACCAGGTGATTACGTGAGACGGAAACTTGCATTGCGACAACGGTCATGCAGAGAAATTCTGAGCTTTGATGGAAGCATCCTTAGGTTGGTTTCATTTCATTTTCTTCTCGTGCTTACTTATCATTTAATGTGCTGTGATGCATTAACACTTCATTCTGAGTTCTACCATAACTGAATCAAACCTCTAGCTGCCAAGAACGAGGAATGGAAGCATGCTTTGGTTATTAATTTTGGACATTTGTGGTTTTCCTCGTCTTTATAGTATAGAACTCTTGCTATTCTTTTTGGTGGCCACATTTTATATCAGCATTAAGAAACATTCCTACGCCATGTTATCTAATCTATCAAGCCTCCGCCCCCATTTTGATACAAAATCTGAAATTCAAGCTGCAAATTCTAATAGATTTAATAATTTTTTCTATTTTTCTCATCTTCCAGTTCCTTTCTTCATGTTCCCCGTTAAATCTTCTATTTATATTAGGAAGAACTACTGCATTTGTATGGATTCAGTTTCAAATATTGAATGGCATTACAGATTGTGAGGATCCCCTAGATTGGCTGCAATATTCTTGCATTCAGATTTCTATCTTTCAACTTCCATTTTTTCGGTTTCTAAATCATGCTGCATTTCAGTGACCCTAGGTCATGGTGATAGTTAGCGTTTTCTAAAAAGTTCTATACTCTATGAAATTCCACTCGATGATCTCTAGTAACTTTGGTGCAGGTCATATGCTTTGAGTCCTATTTACGAGTCTGAGTTGAGGCCCACCGACGAACCAGTTCCAATTACCACACAAAAACCAGAATCAGATGAAGCTGATAGTAAAGAAGTCTATTTACCAGGAGTAAATCTCCTATATGACGGGCAAGAGTTGCATCCATTTGACATATGTGCTTGTCTGCAGGCTCGTCAGCCAGTTGCTTTGGTTGCAGAGGCTTCAGCTGCATCTGAAGTCTTCGCAATCAAATAAAAAGCCTCTAACCTTCTTCCATTGAAGTTTTGTGTTTATATGTTATTTTCTTTCCCGGTTGTCATTCCATACGTCACTTAGCAAATACAGTCTTCTTCTCCCTCTTCTGTCCCGCGGCTTTTGGTTATCTGCTCCCCTGAACTTCAAGGTAAGAGCCACTTCCTACTTTCAGATCCATGCTCCTTTTTTATGCTGGGTAATTGAGAAGTGATTATTATTATGCATAGTGATCTGCAAAAATAAGGGCTTGTTTGACGACTCATTTATAGGCTGTTTGACAACTCATTTGTAAACTGTTTTTCATTGAAAAGATTTGGGCCCCAGTGAGGATGCTGCAGTTTATAAATGTGCTGCCAAACAAGGACTAAGTTATGTGCATATTTTTGTTTGATGCTTTGGCTATTAATACATTTCAGCGTAATCTGTGTTTAGATAGCAGATTAGTGAAAGAATTTTGTGAACCGAACATTCGTACTATTCATACTACATTTTACATCCAATTCTGCAAGCTTTTGATTTTATAAACTCCTATATTGCATACTTTAGGGATCTGATGCTAAGTTAGAGATTTGTGGATTCCACCAAAAAAAGCTAGAGATTGTAAACAGTTCAGGAGTGCACTATTGATACTACATTTACAAGTTACAACATAATTGTGTTTTTAATCATGATATTCAATCATGTCCCAGTCTGTCGTGCACATAAACACTAACCTCTGCCTCCCGTTTGCAGATGGTGCTCAGGGTTCATCTCTTCGAAGGCCTTGCAAGTCGAAGCATAAGTTTAGAAACGATGACACGAATATCATCAGTTTTTTTTTTTTTTTTTGGTAAATCATTATATCTGCCATGGCACATTGTAAGATGAAGTTTTAGGATCTGTCTTCAACGTTCTCTTAGCCTTTTTACCCAGGTCGGGCAAGTATTAGTCACTATTTTTTTTTAAGATTCAATATATTATAGTGAAACATTGAAAATAAGCAAATACTCCATTGTTGATGATTGATTACAAATTTCAATTTGATTATTTTGTTTTCTTTCTTTGGTGGGACGATTATTTGGTTTTAGAGAGTATGCTTCTTTCTATATCTTCCAAAATATGTTCTAACAATCAAATATTGTACGAGTTCAGTGGGGATGTGGCTCACCAACGTTTTATATCATACTTAAATTCTCCCATACACGTGAGAAGTTATTATCTCCAACCCTATGTTTTTAAACACGGACAATGTATTGTCTTTTCTCCACCGTTTTAGTTAAAAACCCGATTTGTTGATCATATTTTTGTAGTGATATGCATTCTTTGATAAAGTCACCTCCTTCAATCTTGGCCCCCGTTAATTTGGTGGTTTATTGTCGACACGTGTGCAGGATTAGTTTGATTTAGTTGAAGGAAAAATAATAAATTAATATTTAAATATTTATTAAACTTTGCCGGCGGATATTTTATTTGTGAAAGCCCAAAAAAAGGCAACGGCGGTTATGACAAAAGAGAGAAAATAGATATTTTCATCACAGGAAAGAAGACAAACACATAAATTTACGCAAAATCACGTTGAACCGTTCACGTGGCAGGCATGGCGCTCTTGAAACGGTAAATCTTCCACCATTTGGAAGACGAGCTTGCTACTTCCAAATCTCACTAGAAATACTCGCTCCACCTCTCAATCAATCAAATTTCCCCATCTCTCTCTTGAGTTTTGTTTTTTCATGGATTCCTTGCTCTCTTCGCAGAGCGCACTGAAAATGCTTCACTCACCGCTTCGCAAGTCCATCTCCAACCTCCCTCTGTTCTTCAACTCGCGCTCTCCTTGTTCATCAATTTCGTCTCGTCATTTGCGGTAATGTATAGCTAATTCGGCTAATTACGCAAGCTTTCGGTTGTATTTAGTGATCGATTCGTTAAATTGATTGATTGATGTTTTATCGTTTCGGTTGCGGATCGATTAATTATCAGGTTCCTATCAGGCAGCTACAGTGGTCAATTTAGTCAGGCAAGCGGTTTATGTATTATTGAGATGAATGCGCAAGTGTTCAGTGTACATTCTTTTGAAAATCTTCTCTCTATGGTGTTTTTTAAAGTTGACAGTCCTTTTCACTTAGGTTAGACAACCAGTGGCGCTAAGCATCCAGCCATCCGTGCCGCTAGTCCAAGCAGTGCTACTGACAATCTTATCATGGTACTACTTCATTCAATTCTTTTGATTTTTATTTTTCTTCTCATGATCATTATTATAAGCATAAGAGTTTGTGAAAATGTTGCCTTTCGTTTTTCTTCAAAAGGAAGACAAGCTTCATAAGTTGGAAAAAGGCCCGGGACAAGATTCACCGTTGGGAGTTTCTGAAGTGGAGAATGGAATAAACTTTGCCATTTTTTCACAGCACGCAACGTCTGTAACGCTTTGTTTGTGGCTTCCTGACAGGTAATAATTTGCTTATGATACTACGATATTTTGTATGCAATTTCAGGTCATCAGTGCAAATTACAAAACCAAGCATTATAACTGTTACACTTCTAATATTAATGTTAGATTGTTTGTTACTGTTTTTTCTTAATCTGCTATTAATTGAACTGAAAATTTACCATCTTTTACCTCATTCTTCTTAATTTCTTGTCTTCATATAAAGCCATGATGGAGAACGAACATCTTAATTCTTCTTTTATTTATTATGTGATCAGTATACTTGGTACAAAGAACATCATGAAACAATGAATGCTACTTTCTGATTGATGTAGGGAAGGGCATGTTTCAGTGGATGGAAAAGTGACAGAACTAAAGTTGGATCCTAAAGTCAACAAGACTGGAAATATATGGCACATATGTATCAAGGTATCATTTCCGTACGTATTTTCTGCAAGTCTTTTTTGTTCCATTTTATACTTCTTCTCTTGAGCGCCTGTGCCAGAGGTAAGTTTCATCACTTCGTGATTTGTGGATAATATGCTCTAGCAGCATGTCTTTATCCTCCTTTCTTTTTCCTTTTGTCGTGTTGGTGTTAGTTGTGACAAGGTTCTTACGTTAATACTTGCAGGGTCTTCCTCGTAGAAATGTTCTTTATGGCTATCACGTTGATGGTCCTCAAGACTGGAAGCAAGGTCATCGATTTGACAAGAGCGCTATTCTCATAGACCCTTATGCAAAACTTGTAGAAGGTCGCCGTTTTTTTGGAGATAAAGCTGAGGCGCTATCTAAATTCTTAGGAACATATGACTTTGATAGCCCTTCTTTCAATTGGGGTGAAGACTATAAACTTCCAAATATACCTGAGGTAAATCATGGCGAAGCTTTGTGGTACAGAGAAACTTGGCCCTGCTAGGCAGTTAATAGCACACTGCAACTTGTTGAGTAGTTTTGCGATGAAAGACACGTGTTTTCGCTACAGGTTGCATTGAGTTTCAAGCCCTTGTTGTCTCATGATGTATACTCTGAGACCTGGGTGCTTGTTTTTGATATGTTTTATCTAGGGCCTCAGATTTTATCAAGGATTCACATGCTTCATTAAGACCACTTCCAATTTCCACTCACATTTGGTTTTTTTCGACATCATGTCTTCTGGTTTTTCAGAAAGATCTTGTCATATATGAAATGAATGTCCGTGCCTTTACCATGGATGTATCTAGTGGCCTGGGTCCAAATGTACGGGGCAGCTACCTTGGGGTCATCGAGAAGGTAATACTTGCTGATCCCTTGACTTCATCAGCATGCGTTGCGGGAGTTACTTCCAGTTTGGCATGTTTGTGCCTTTTTAAGTTTATTCGTTTTGAAATTATTAACAGGAAATAAATGTTTGGAATATTTGATTATGAATTTTTTATTTATAGATTCCACATCTGCTAGAGCTTGGTGTCAATGCAGTGGAGTTACTTCCAGTTTTTGAGTATGATGAAATGGAGTTTCAAAGGCATCCCAATCCTAGAGACCACATGGTTAGCTTTGACTTATCTGTTTCCAATGCTGCATATTGCATTTTCAATTTCCTTTCTTAATGCTTGATCTTGGAGCTTTTACTTTTGAGTGGGAATGTTTCTTCCAAATTGGAGATATGTTCAACATGTCTGTGCTTTTGGGGGAAAACTGGGAAGGAAGATATATATAGGTAGATGGTTGCTCAATGGAAACTCATGAATGACATGCTCTTGAAATGAATCGATGAGAAAACAGTTTTTATTGCCTGTTTGTAAGATTTTAATGGTCTTGTAAACCTAGTCCTTCACTAGTTGACCTAGATTAGTTTTGTATTGATACTGTTTGTTAAGGTTAATACATGGGGATACTCAACAATAAACTTCTTTGCACCGATGAGTCGTTATGCAACCGCTGGTGGAGGGCCTATAAATGCTTCAATAGAGCTCAAAAAGATGGTTAAAGCATTGCATGATGCTGGAATTGAGGTAATCTGTATGTGACTATGTCTCCCCTAAAAGCTTGTCTGTCTGTCTGATTGCTCCAAATCCTGAGTTGTGACTGTGAACGTCACTTTATATGCTATGGTGTTCCTTGTGCTATAATGTTGCTTTCACTCTTACAGGTTATCTTGGATGTTGTATATAATCATACTAATGAGGCTGATGATGAATTCCCATATACCACATCGTTTCGTGGAATAGACAATAAGGTACTCTAATTATAAATCGATCTTGACGCATCTTTGCTAAGTTTACAGCAACATGGTTTCCTTCTCTTTCTTCCTTTCTTCTTCACTTGAACCTCAGGATGCCATATTCATCTGTGTCTACAGGTTTATTACATTGTAGATGATAGTGGCAAACTGCTGAATTACGCTGGATGTGGTAAAGCACTTTGCATTCCAGTGTTTTCATCTCTGTAGCTTGCACAGTTGCACTGCATTTTAACCCATTATATGTCATAATTACTTCTTTTGGAATTCTGAATGTATGCTAGCCGACTCTTTTTCGTTCAACTCCGCTGTTTACAAGTTAAATTTAGCAAGAAAGGGTCTATAAAGGGTGATTATGAAACAATTCACAATGCAGGACATAAGCTGTCAAAGGCAAATCAGAGCTTATGTTATTCGATATCCTTCAAAAGTATTTATACGCATCGATCTGTTTTCGTGAATTCATCCTTTGGATTTAAACGTTATTAGTGTCTTGTACAATTATGCATCCAAATCAGGCATACAGAGAGCTAACTCTGCCAATAAAAGCAGCAGAATTGTGCCGCAACTGCCATATATCTCATGCTGATGTTTTCCTACACAAAATCTGAGTCCTTTACCTCATAAGACAAATTTGATTAACGATTAGTTTTCTTCTAAGCTCCTATTTTCTTCTTTGTCATTAACAATGCAGGACACAAGAATGCCCATGTATTGCTATTTGATTTCTCTCTTATCATCCTTATCCACAAAGATATGTCGTTATCAACTAACATTCCCAGTCCTTAATGACCAAAGGATGTTGAAGCAAGGATATAGCTTTACTTGTACCTTTCCTCTCTTTTTCTAAGACTTGTAGGTTTCTATAATGATCATTATTCTGATAGCGTCAATGCTGTAATTGGAATACACTAAAATCTAATGAAAGGATGTAGTCTGATGTTCACTATAACAAGTGGTTTTGTGGGTTGAAATACTAAAACGTCAGTCTTTTGTCAATATTTTTGCTCGAATGGTCTAGGAGCATGCCATCACAACAGTTGTTAGCACTGAAGACGCAATTCTGCAATATATGATCTACAGTCATTCCTTTCTTACAATTGCTCAGTTCTGTATTTTGTACATTGAGAAACATATTTTGATTGTTGCTCCTGTTATATACAGGTAATACATTAAATTGCAATCACCCTGTGGTAATGGAACTTATCCTTGAGAGCTTAAGACACTGGTAAGAAGTTAATTTCAAATAAGGAAGTGACTTTTTCGGGGATAATAATGTTCTAAGATATAGGATTTGAAAGAAAAACACCGTAGTAATGATATCTTTTGTAAAAAAAAAAAAAAAAAGGAAGAGAAGCCCAACTTATCTTTGCACACATTTCTATTTGTACGATTATTTATTTCATGCTATTTCATCTGTTACTTGTGATATGCATGCTAGTTTTCTTTTTTTCTCTGTTCACTGAAGGGTCCAGGAGTACCATGTAGATGGATTTCGGTTCGACCTTGCTAGTGTTCTTTGTCGAGGAACTGATGGTTCAGGTCTTACTTCTCCACCTTTAGTTAAGGTAACATCTATTTGTCATTGCCACTTCTTCATTACGCTAGTATTCATGTGGCTCCTTTTGGAGCTTGTGTGGGGGGGAGTTTGGGGATTTTCATAGTTAATTTCAATATCATATGAGAATTTAGAGTTTATTCATTAAAGCTGAGGATTTAAAATTAAAAATAAAATATTGAACATCTTTAAAGCTTAGATCACCGTGCAAGTTGAAAATCCCTAGACCCTACTAGTGTAGCCATTTGGCAATTAGTGGTTGCTACTATGAGGATTTAATTTTCGTTATATTCTTTGCTTCTAAGATATTTGCCCTGTTTGTGAGTCTGATAATCTTTATAACCGATGTTTTCTGAGCTTTGATGTGTAATCCTGTTTGCATCTGTTGGAGCTTATTCTAAAGTGATAAATTCATATGGTCATATACTATTCTCTTCGAATTAACCATCTTGTACATACTTTTTTATGGAACAGGCTATTGCAAACGATGCTGTTCTTGCTCGATGTAAAATTATTGCAGAACCATGGGATTGTGGAGGCCTTTATCTAGTTGGAAGTTTTCCAAATTGGGACAGGTACTTATCCTCGGACATCCTTTTCCTGGACTTGCAAGCATGCTAATATGATACAACATTTGAATGATTTTGTGTTAGGTCAAAAGCCTTACAAATCTGTCTGTTCAATCGTGTTTCTTTGCTTTGCTTTGCTTGGATTTTTCTAGAAATTGACTAGCAATGTTTCAGATGCTATATAGAATATCATCCAGAAGTTGAAATAAGGTTTATTTCTGCATAGTTCTTAAATCCAAATGAAGTCAAACTTGAGGTGCTTAGAAATGTGCAGCTGTGCTCTGCAACATCAGTTTTAGTCGCAATCTTGTTGCTATTAACTGCAGAGGTTCCCCTGAGATTTTGGAAGAACTTTTACACTTCTGTTGCTTTTGTTTTTCACATGTAGGTGGGCTGAGTGGAATGGGAAGTATCGTGATGATTTACGGAGATACGTAAAGGTAAATCATCTTCTTAATTTTTTTAATAGTAAGAGTTTGTGCATTTTGTTCAGGAAACACTCAAGTAAAAAAATATTCTCTATCATAATATTTTCAGGTATCACTGAAAGTTTTCTGGTTCTGATCTTTTAGATATCACTTGAACAGTTACCACAAGTATAGCTTCTAATTCTTTTTCTTTCTAAGAGTTTACTGAAGAATTTGGAAATATACGGAGCACAGAGCTGATGATATATCATATTCTGTCTACGTCTATTGCTTACTTAGTTCCCGATTTATATTACTTTCCTCTACGATTGTTTCTCCTTCTCATGTAGTTACATTCAAGTCGGTCTCTGGAATGGTTCCAGTTTTTTCTGTCATAGTTTTGACTTTTCAAAAGTAGCTATTAGGAATCAGCTTAAAATGGAACTACATTGTTAATTTAGTCTGTGAGGCTAGTACAAAGTTACATTCAATGGTTTACTTTACTGCAATGAAAGATAAATTGTTACTTTTGTTCTATAAACACGTCAAACCAATTTCTTTGAAATGCTGCAGGGTGATTCTGGAATGAAGTCGGCTTTTGCTACTCGTGTCTCAGGATCTGCAGACCTATACAAGGTATAGTAATTAGATTCATATTTAATTTTACCCTCTTACCATTGTGGACAAATCGATAACATCTGGTATGGGTCTGTATATGGTACCTACCTTAAATTTTCAGTTTCATCACACTATCACAGTTTTACATTGAAATGTATTCCTAACTAGGCGACAGGGTCTTCTTCCCTTTTTCATCACAGTAGCAGCTTGAAGTTGACATATGGCCATTTACCTTTCAATTTTCTGTGCAGGTGAATAATAGGAAGCCATATCATAGTATCAACTTCATTATTGCACATGATGGATTTACGCTATATGATCTTGTGGCATATAATTTTAAGGTATGATCTGAATTTAATGTATTTGGTATAGGTGGAGTGTGAAATCATTTTTAAACTTTAAATATCATCCCATGGAATGAGTCCTTAATCTGAACTCCCTTTTTTTGGTAGCACAATGAGGAAAACGGAGAATGTGGCAGGGATGGATGCAATGATAATTTTTCATGGAATTGTGGTTTTGAAGGTTGGCTTCAAGTTTTGTTTGCATCTTCACATTTTTTTTTATAGTCTTTATCACTATAATTTTTCACTAGTCTTGTACAGCCCAATTATGATCTATCAAATATTGTAAATCTCTGTCGCAGTTGTTGCTCCCACTGGTCAAGTCAATCAAATCACTGAAATCCAAATGTTTCAGTAGTGATGTAATTCATTTTTAAACATGGACCTGTCTATTTTAGCTTTCTGATAGGCTAGCCTCATGAATAATGTGATGTGAGACCTCTTACAAGCAATATAATATAAATACGTTAGCTCTATTTATAGCCTTAAAATATTGGTTATTTGCTTCTCTTCTCGGAATGCATTGAATCTTATAAGAACAATGATATCTTGAAAGTTTTCGTAGAAGATATTACATAAAGTCTCACATGTTTTTAAATAAAATAGATTTTCGTCTCCAATCACTGTTGTCGTTAGGTTTGTTGTAAAGGAACAGGATGTTTGATACAATACCTGCAATTCTCTTGTCTGAAACGTAAACATAATTCCTTTTATGATGCAGGAGAAACGGCAGATGAAAACATTAAGCATCTACGTTCACGGCAGATGAAAAACTTCCATCTAGCACTGATGATATCTCAGGTAACTGTAGTATACCTGATCTGCAGCTTCGGTATTTAATGATGTGAAATGATGCATCTACAGTGGTATTTGCTGCAAAAGAATTTTGGCCTTGTAGATTTCTCAAGCTTAATTATTTTTTTGAAAGCTAATATTTTACGGAGTCTGTTTCCTATCTTCAGGGAACTCCAATGATGCTAATGGGTGACGAGTATGGGCATACTCGTTTTGGAAACAATAACAGCTATGGACACGACACTGCTATAAATCATTTTCAGTGGGACCAGGTAGTGAGAATGCAACATCAGTTATCTTTTAGTGGCTTTCTTTAACTAGTAGGTACTGATTATGTGACCTTTCTATCAATGAAAAGTTGATGGAAAAAAAAGATGGTCACTTCAGGTTTTTCTCTGAAGTCATCAAGTTTCGCCAAACGCGTAATATCTTTAGACTCGGCAGTTTTCTCGATAAGGTAATAGTTATCTCTACTCACGAGTGATATATTCAATACCTGTTTCCCAGTAACGTTTGCAGGAGTCAATGAGGCACATGCTGATGCTCCGTAATAGTGTTTCCATCTGCCATGGCACTACCTGAGTTTCTTGTTTGAGAGTCCAGTCTAAAACTATCACCTAAAACTGAGTTGTCTGTCCCTAAACCAACTTGGCAAACCCAATGCAGTATTTATTGACTGGATATTTTAAATTATGAAATGAGTGAGATTGTATTTTGTAGCACTGTTCCTCGTGGCATGAAAAAAATCTGTTTTTTTTAGTGTTGACTGTGATTTTTGTTATGATTGGAAACCGACTGATGTCTCCTTATCAGCAACCAGACATTTAATTTGGTGGCCCATATGATCATTTGTTTAACAGACGAAAGTCTGGGATTACAGTTCTCTATATAGTTGATTTGGTTAACTGAATACATCAATTCCCCTGTTATATGACCCAGTCCCTTAATGCATGTAATCTCTTTTACTATCCAGAGTACCGTGACGTGGCACGAAGACAACTGGGACAATGTAGAGAGCAAATTCCTGGCTTTTACGTAAGTGAAAACTGATATATTCCAGTGCAAGTCGTAATTTAATAACTTGTGCCAGAATGATGTCCAGTAATTTTTATTGGTTGTCCACTTGTCCCGTTTTTAAAACTGCTGTTACGGATCTTAATGTGTATCATCAGACTAGTTCATTTTGAGGTTTCCTTGGACCCGAGCCTTTTTAGTTTTTAGCCTAAAGAGTGTACTGAAGCCCTGATCTATGCCTACCAGAATCCAGATTTAACCAGTTGAAAACTTCTGTTCTGTATACTTCTAAAAAAAATTGCATATGCAACTTCGTGCACCACCTAACAAATTGGAGCCACAAACCATATATGAAGACATTGATCATATAGATGTATGGAAGATTCTCCTTCAGAATCATGTTTGCAGGAACTTCCCTGGGGGTGTACAAAAGAGATTATGCTGATGAAAACTACGGAAACACAAGATAAAAAGAAATAGTAGTTTATCTTTTGTTTTAGCTAACTTTTATGATATTTGCAGCCTCCATGACCAGGATGGGAGAGATATCTATTTGGCATTCAATGCCCACGACTTCTTTGTTGAAGTGCTAATACCTCCACCGCGCAACAAATTGGAATGGTGTCGAGTGGTTAGTCTTCTACCAAAACGGTCTTGATTAATTTACACTGCATATTGGTTCTTTTTTATATCAGATTTGAGACGCAGAATATTTTGTTTGGTAATTTTGAATAGTCATTGCTAGTTTATTCAGATGTTTACCTCTTTGCAATTTGTGTTACTCGTAATCTTTGATTGAAAGACCCAGCTTCGTATTAGTGAACTATCCTGTAGCCTTTGGCTGTTTAGTGTGACATGTATGTTGAACATAGTAAAGGCAATGTCTTATTTAGTTTTCTATATATATAAGAAGTAACTGAAAAATTACTAAAAAAAACTCATTATATTTGATTAATGTGGATGGTTTAGGGTAGAGTCCACAACTGTCTGTAAGGTGGGGATGTTTAGCGTAATTTACCCTTTTTTTGCTGGGCACTGATTCTAGTTTTTCTAATGCATACCTTAATCAACTCTAGTCATGCTGCAGCTGAGTAATATTTGACAATCAGTACTCAGCAGTGGCTATGAATCTTTCATTTTGCTGACTTTAAAATGTGTTTACCAAGTTGTAAAAATAGCAACTTATTAAATCAGTTGTGATTCATTTGTCATAGATGTGCATAGTTTGATGACCGAGTTGATTTGTTTTAAAGCCTCTACATTTGACTGATGAGATTAGAATGTTCATGCGTTGCTCTCACGGCCACTTCGTTTCAGGTGGACACGAACCTTTTGTCCCCAAAAGACATAGATCCTGATGGAGTCTCGGTCGTCAAGGGTACATACAACATCGCTCCCTTTTCTTCAATCATGCTTGAAGCCAACCCAACATCTAAATAGAAAAGCAAAGAAGGTGATAAAAGTTTACATGTCCTTCGGCATACGGCGTTTGTCGGAGTTTCAACAAGGTGAGATATGATAAGGCTGAGTTCTGCTGAATAAGTTTATGCATTGCTTCCCACTTCTGGAAGCAGGCAATTATTACGTAGTTGGCTCGTGTACAATTTTGGTCGTCTAGCTCCCTTTGTAAGCCCCCCTAATAAGGCGTTGCTAATAATCTGTTTTAAAGAAAAGAGCATGTGCTAGCCAGTCCTGTTATTTTCACTGTCTCTCCCCTCACACCAAGAATGCATCTAAATAAGGTTAATAACATTAAGTAAAAACTAAATATATGTTACTACACAACTATAGTATTAAATTAAAAAGAAAAGAAAATAACTTTCTTTCTCTTCCTCATTTCTCATCCATCAATGGTGGTAGACAAAGTTTGCAAGGTTTTGAGAGCCTGCAGTTATTGAATAACCATGTAAGACTTCTGATTTATTGTTCTTCAATCTACTAATCTATGATATATAGTTGATCAGTTGGGTGTGTCCACATCGCCAATACGTGAACCTAACATGTAAGTCAGTCTTATGTCTACTCCTATAGCCAATTGATTTTAGGATGAAACTCAGAAAGTTTAGGTTCTAAAGATAAGAGTTTAAAAAAGCATTGAACTTTTCAAATTAAAATGAATAATTGACCTCGACTTCAAAACCTTTTAGAAGTTCTGGGGGAAAAAATGCCCTTTCTCGTACAACTACTGCTATTCTTGTCGAGAGGAAGGTAAGTTGTTTCTACTCTGTCTAGAAATGAAAACGGGTTGGTTGATCCGCCTGCCATTTGCACCCAACTGGGCACGTTTAAAATGAAAACGGGTTGGTTGATCCGGCCTGCCATGAAAACGGGTTGGTTGATCCGGCCTGCCATTTTAGTATAGTTGACGTGGAACAATCCATACATCTCAACAGTGTTTGGTCCTTGTGGAACTGGCTATGGGCGATGGTTGTCATGGAAATTTCAAGTATACATTATGCGGCTGAGATAAACGTTGGTTGTATAAATTCCTCTTATATATGTTGCTTCGAGTCTTCTACGGATTACCTTTCGGACGGCGCAGTGAACGCAAAGACCAGCAGGAGAACGACACCTTCCACCGAGTCGACAATACATGAAGATAAGCCATCAAAAACGGTTTGAAATCTGGTTTTTCTCCTTCACATTCTTGAGCAATCAGCAATCACTTCATTACAAATTTCCCAGCTTAAGGGAAAACCGTATAACAACATAATATTTATTCAACAAGCTATATAGATATATATCATCAGAACAATCAGTATATATAATTACAGTTTCATATCATCAAAACCACCAAACTCACTCTATGTCAGAGATCAGTATATTCAAAATCTCGAGTCTGCTACGTGTTCAGCTGAAGAAAACTTGAGATTACTACTTCACTGTGTTTCCTGTAAGTTACCCTTAAGAGACGTTAAAACTATAGTCAAAGGAAATGCTTTACCTTCCAGGACTTGAATGAGGTGAGATTTTGTCACTAGATGATTTGCTCTCTTGGAGTGATATTACACTTTCAAAAGCACCCACAAGAGCCTTAACTTTGCTCTTCCTTGTCTCCACAAGCTTGCTAGCCGTCTCTTCGATCACCACATTCAGTAATCCTTTCTCGGTTTTCTTTTCTTGCACGTCTTGATGTCGTAATACAACCTTCATTTCAACTGGTTTTGTTGCATCATCACCATTCACATTATCCCTTGCCTTGAAGCTCCTCCTACGTTCATTGTTTGCTCGTTGATCGTATCCTGAAGAAACCCTTCGTCTAAATCTCAGCCTCCTTGGACTATTGTGTTCAGATTGAGGGTCAACCACCTTTCCTCTTCTGAATTTTAGCTTCACCGGTACACTTTCATCCCCTTCGTTAACGAGCATTTTACCCTTTCTGGTTGATGTGTTCACAGTATTATTGTCATCACATGAGACTAAGTCATCACCAGCTTCACTCTCGCTATATTCCAACTCACTGTTCGTCTCAGCTGCATCTTCGGATGAGAATTGAGACTTTGATTGGCAGAGAGAATCAATGGATTGAATACTGACACTTTCAGCATGAACAGACTCAGGAGATTGCAGGTTACTCTCTACTTCAATCATGTGTAGTGTTTTCTCCGGAATCTTCTCATTCTCGGGTTCCTTGGAATCAGATGTAGCTTCAGCCTCCCTGCTGCCTTCATTCTGAGCAATACTCTTCCTTACGTTCAAGTTTGCAACTTTTGTGCCGGGTAGATTGGGAGTCAATGCAATAGTTGAGGAAGCCATAGTGTTTTTCTTAGAATCATTAACAATCTTATTACTGCCAATAACTCTTCTGCTGCTCGACGCATCAGAACTTGTTCTTCCTGGAAGGTTAGGAGAAGATGATTCTCCAGTGCTAGCGCGGTTGGATTTTGACTTTGAAGAGCCACCAGGCTTTGTGGAGGTAATCTTCAAGGGAGCTTTCCCATTTGACACTTTAACTTCTGGTTTCACAGATTTTGTACCCACTGTAGATGTTTTAATGATTGATCCTGACATAGGATGAGGAGACCTTGTGGGCTTTGAAGCACTTAGCTTGACGGTTCCGGATGCATTAGAAGACAATGATTTTCTGCGAGACTGAACATCTTGTACCGTGGATTTTGAGACATTAACCGAGTTTACTCTTTGAGATGATGACACTTTCCTTGAGGACTGAACTGAAGGAGGCTTTACAGTTGATAAAGTATCTTCCTTAGCTGTGATTGAGGAATGAACCGGTGAGGATTTCACAGCCAATGAAGATTCCTGTTTAGCAGAGATTGAGGAATCAGGTGGCGAGGATTTCACATCTGATGAAGATTCTTGCTTAGCTGTGATCGAGCATTTCACATCTGATGAAGATTCCTGCTTAACCGAGTTTAAGGGATTCATGTCCAATGAAGACTCCTTATTAACAGCCAATGAAGATTCCTGTTTAGCAGAGATTGAGGAATCAGGTGGTGAGGATTTCACATCTGATGAAGATTCTTGCTTAGCTGTGATTGAGTATTTCACATCTGATAAAGATTCCTGCTTAACCGAGTTTAAGGGATTCATGTCCAATGAAGACTCCTTATTACCAGTGTTTGAAAATTCAGTTGACAAGGATTTCACATCCAATGAAGATTCTTGCTTCACCGAGTTTGAGGAATCAGTTGACAAAGACTTCACATCCATTCGAGTTTCTTGGCCAATCTGTTTTACAACATTAGATGACCGTACCTTTGTAGATGATGGCGCCGGTTGCCTGATTAATTTTGAGGCACTAACTGAACCTGAAGATGATCTGCCAGAAACCCTTTCTTGTATCTTGGTTGATACTGATACATCAGGAACAGATGAGCTTGGTTTAACATGAACCGTCTTTGTCCTTCTTTTGTCCGATGGAACGAAAATTTCTACAGGAATTTCAGCATTAGAAACTGATCTTCTCTTCACAGGGCGCCACGGCTTTGCCTTAAATTCATAAGGGGTCCCGTATTTGCAAGCATCATGACAGGACCCTGTAGACGCTCTAAGGTAATTTGGAACATTACCAACTCCTTTAGCCGTTGCTTTCAGTTTTCCAGTAGAATTTCTTAGTGCTTGATCATTCCCGGCCTCAGCCATTAGAACGATAGCACACCTTGAGCCTAAAACCCAACGAAAATGATTAAAACTCAGTTGATATCATGATTGGTAGATAGATAACCATAACACAAGATCTTATGCAATAAACAAGCATAAATGAATAATACAGTAAGAAGGTATCTTCCTCAACACAGAAACTGCAAAAGGGCGAAATCAGATCATTTAGCCAAATAGTTACAACTTCAAAACTTTAACAAGTCAACATGTAGAGGAACTTGAATGCATATATCAAAGCAGAGGTTAAAACTTCATGGCTTCCTGTTGAAGTCAAAAAAGACAAAAAATATCAATAATACTCCAGCTTATATTACAAATCTCAATATCTGATGTCGCTTTCACAGTGCTATACAACAAACCAACATGCAAGATATGTGAAACATATTTCATGATAGGGATCCTTCCATTTAATGAATTGATGCCATTTTTTCAACAAGAAATTATGGCCTCAGAATTCCTAGTGTGAACATTAAGGAAGCAACTTTATGGTCCAGCTTGCAAAATTCATTAGTTAGTTTGAAACAAAATAAAAACATTTCATTCTTCTTTTTTTTTAGAAGAAACCATTACATTCTTGGCTGCATCATAAAGCAAAAAAAAAATGCTCACACACCAAATATAAATGTGAAATTTGTCACAGAAGATGCAACACCAGTTCAGCAAGAAAAACATCAACATCAATGTTATGATCCAAAGCTGGAAAGCAAGATTAAAAAAAATCTATTTTTCTACATGATCTATCATAAATCAAAGAAGTAGACAACCTGAAATTGGAACTTTGATACAACACAAGAATAAGAGAACAAAAACACATATGAGCAATCATGTATCAGTAAAGGAAGATTAAACAACACAAACTATTATGAAAAACTTTTCATTTTTATAATCAACCATTATTCATTCAGCCTCAGGGAATCAGTATCAGGACCCACATAGTTCTAACTTCTAAATCAAATAAAGAAGCACCCACATCATATTTCAATGATTTCATACCTTACACAGAAAATCGGATCCGTGCAATGCAGCAGAAAGTCGGCAATGGCGAAAACCCTTAAAACCCAAAACGTAAAACAAGAGAGATTATTAAGAAACAATCAGCATCAACTCTAACCGCACTGAATTCAACCTATAATCAGAACACAAACTCCAACAAACCCATCTCAAGAACATAACAATTTCTCAATAAAAAAACAACTACTTCCCCTTCCGTTTACAAATTCGGCAAGTTTGTTTACAGAGAGACAGAAGACTAATCAAATACAAGTATTAGTAGTAGTAGAAACTAGAAAGAAGGATTCAACACGCATTTTTTACCAGGAAGCATCAAACGCACCTTGTTTTGATTTTGCGTTTTTTTTTTTTTTTTTGCAAAAATAAATTTGTTTGCTGTTGATGAATGGACGAGATAAAGAAAGGTAGAAATGGTATCTGAGAATCAGAGAAAGATCGTGCAAGCAAGCTCTTCTTATTCTTATCTGAGAAGGAAAGATTTGAGCAGTTAAAAGCGTATTTCGAATTCGAAGGAGGCGTCTGATTCGGAGGAGTTCCCTTTTCCGGTTTGGGTCAGAGGAAGAATGTGGGTCCCACTTAGATCGATCGGGACCTTTTCGATCATTATTATATTTTTTTTCTTATTTTGTGTGACACAAAATTATAACTTATCTTCTATTGAATTGGTCTAAAATGATAAATATAAAAAGAAATTGTAAAATTAATTTATTTTTTTATGAATGGAGAACATTAATTTGAAATTATTCAAATAGCTAAATAAAATACTCCCTTGTATGTATTAAAAAGGTATTTTGAAAAAAATAAAGAGAAACGATTTGTACGGAGGATGAATGTGTAAAGTTTTGTGAGTCGAGATTCGAGAGCCTTTATCGAATGATATTTTTCTAATTTTGTGTGATTTTTTTCTTAATATATAGGTCAATAGTTTAATACACTTCCTTATTCGAGAGTTTATTTCAAATATATAATATTTTTAAGAATTATAACTACTTATTAGGAATGGAGCGGTTTGTAACAACACATTGCATTTTTATATTGTGATATTATAAAAAAGTAAATAAAAAGTTAATACATTGCTTCAAAAGATTTTCTAAATTTGTGTGTTTATCCTCATAAAATTATTCTCTTTTATTTTATTTATATAGTTTATAAAGAATTGGATGAAGTAGACTATTTTTTATGGGTTTTTATTTTATATACACCTCTAATTTTATATCACTCTAATTGACTTATCACTATTACCACTATTACTCTATTAAGAGTATATTTTACCCGTTTAGTTATTAAAAAATCAATTACCAAGTGAATATTTGTGATTTTAGCCCATAATCAAAACTGTTTTTCAGACTGATATTTTCTAATTTTATGTGATTTTTTCCTCAATGTATAATTTATTTTGTCAATAAAAGGTTAAAGATATTTCACTTTTGAAATATGAAGACTATTGATTTAGAATGGAGTGCTCTTTACCTAACTCAACGTGTGTTTATAGTATGATATTTAATGCACGTACAAATTTGTAGTGTACACATTATAAAGCGTTTTATGTATGTGTAGTGATTCTATAGTGAAAAGGTTTTATAAAAATTAAATAAATTTTGATATGCTACTTAAAATATTCTACAATTTTGTGCAATTATTTTAGCAATCTTATAGTTGATTTTAGTTCAAGTGAGGAGGACTCTTGTGGATAGAAATTAGGAGAGCTGTAATGATGTCACGTGGCATGTCATGTCACCGTTTTTATTTTCGGAAATTTTTTATTAAAAAAAAAATTGATGTGGCATGTCACATGGCACCACCACAAAATGAACAGTTAGTAATAAAAATATGAACACTACCTATAACAAAAAAAAATAAACAATCATTAATAAAATTATGATCATTGACTTTTAAAAAAATGAACACTTACTTTGAAAAATATGAATTACTCTGAAAAGTATGAACACTGTAATTGTAAAAAAATGAACGCACACTTGTAAAATAATGAACATCATATCTTTTTACACGATTTGAAACAAAAAGAAAATTTTTATAAAAATACAAAAATGAACATTTAGTGTTAAAACATGAAAAAATTGGTGTTGGTAAAAAATTAACAGTTATTAATAAATATGAACAATGACTTCTTTAAAAAATGAACACTTACTTTAAAAACCATGAACACTTACTTTAAAAACCATGAACACATACTTGTAAAAATATGAACAACGTTTTTTTTTTCATGAACACCATATTTTTATTACTAACTGTTCATTTTGTGGTGGTGACACGTGACATGTCACGTCACCGGGTTTTTTTCTTCTTCCGAGAATATAAAAAAAAAAAAGAAACGGTGACGTGACATGCTACGTGTCACCATCCTAGCTCTCTTCATTCCTATCCACAAGGGTGCTCCTCACTGGAATCGGCCTCCTTATAGTTTATCTTTGATTGTTGGTCTAAGGATAAATTTTATTTATAACTCAAATGCATTTCTTGCGTGAATCAAGATCACTAATTTAAAAATAATAAATTATCGAAAATTACCCGTTAAATATGATTATTTGCCAGTTACCACCCGTTAAAAGACTTATTGTATAAAACCACCTACTAGATATAGTATGTTACCAAAATACAATTCGCCCCTCTATTCCATTCATTTTATTGTTATGTAGACCCACTTTTTATTATTTAATATTATTTTTTCTAAATAATGACCCGATTGAATAAATTGAATACTAGTGTATTACCCGCACCTTGTGCGGGTTGAGTTTTACATTAATGTTTAGAAATTCATATGTATACTTTTGTAAGATAAAAATCGGAAGAACGAAATTATAATTGTTAATATTATTTTTAATTCTCTTTTAAGTTTTTTTCTTATAATTAATTATATATTAAATAATATTTAATATAA
The DNA here is from genome assembly GCA_033239125.1 of Fagopyrum homotropicum. Classification (NCBI taxonomy): domain Eukaryota; kingdom Viridiplantae; phylum Streptophyta; class Magnoliopsida; order Caryophyllales; family Polygonaceae; genus Fagopyrum; species Fagopyrum homotropicum. The sequence goes on from BSWB01000003.1 coordinate 5,430,103, forward strand.
TTAAATCACGTGCCTTTTCTTAAAATTATGATTTATAATATAATTTTTTTTAATGATTATATATTAGTTTTGAATAAAAAATAAATATGTTTAGAATTTGATTAGAAGATTTAGAGGATTTCTAAAAAATAGAAGATTTAAAAAATTAATTATAGATTCGGAGATTTTTTTATCGAAAATAACCAAAATAATAACTTTTTAAAAAAAAATTTGGAGCTGCGTGAATCGTGGTGTTGACACGTGGCAAAGAAGGTATCTCCTTTAATACATACTAGTGCATAGCCCGCACCTTGTGCGGGTATATTTATATATTGAATCTTTCAAGTAATATGCTATGAGTTGAACAAAAAACAAATTGATAAAACATTATAATAGTAATTTAACTTTACTTATTCTCAAAATGATAAAATAATCACAAATAATTTTTTTTTAATTATTCTACCCATCATAAATTTAATCATTATACTACGCACAATTTTATTTTTCTTTAAAAAATATATAACGCATAACTTCATTATAATTAGAATACCCAAATTTATTTATGTATCAAAAAAAAGTCGGGACCTAAAAAAAAATAAAAGAAAATGAAATTTTATTTATTTAAATTAAGAACAACCTGCATATTTTTTTATTTCAGTAGAATAGGATCTCATAAAAATTTGTAAGATTAAAGGGTATTTGAAAAAAATAGAGTATGGATCGAAATTTTTTTAACTTCTAATAAAATTGTTACTGAAAGTTTAATTTTTTTTAAATAAGTGACAATGAAATCATTAGAATAAAAAAAATTGATGACGGTTATTGAAAAATTTTCAAGAAAAAACGAATCTTAAAATTAAATTATTTAAATAAAAACATATTTTGGAAATTTTAAAAATGAAATTTTTTAAAAAAATATATCAAGAAATATTATTAGGAAAAAGGCAAAAAGACTGTTTTATTATAAGGATCTTTTTCTAGTTATATTTTTCTAGGAAAAAAATCGTTTTATTATGAAGAAATCTTTCGGGAAATCTTTTGTAGCAAAATATAACCGGAAAAAAATGTATTAAAATAATTTTAAAATTTTATTTATAAAGCAAAAATAATTTTTAAAATTTTTATATATCATTATTAGAGAAATTCAAAAAACAATTGTAAAATCAAAGGATTTGTCAGACATTCGAGTTTGAATTGATTTTTTTTCTCTTCTAATAAAAACATCTCTGAAAACAAAATATTAGAAATTACAATTGAATTTTTATGGAGAAGCTTACGTTATATTTAGAAGAAAAAAAAATAAAAGAATCTAAAATTTTGTTTTTAAAAAAGATTCTTCAACAAAAAATTTATATTTTTAAAATGTTTTCGGTGGGAAGTAAAATTCACATAAAATTTATAATTAGATATTGCTTTAAAATCAATCTAATTTGTTTTTAAATCATATTTTTAAAATTAATTAAAATTGGAGTAACTAAATCTGTATAAAAGTTTAAAAAAATTAAATATATAATAGGATAGATATTTTTGTTTTCATCGATGGCCCTAATTTCATATAACAACTTATAATTCTAGTTATGAAAATTTATTTTCAAAACTGAATCTTAAAATTTTAAAATTTTTGCAAGACTACGTTAAATATTAAATATTGAGACATTGATTGAAAAAGTGGTATATATTGTAAAAAATTAGTGTTGTGGGCTACATTTATTAAACATAAAATTAAAAAAAAGGGTTAGTAAGTCAAACTATTTTTTTTAAAAAAAAAAGAGGATCGCGTACAAATTTTGAAATGATATTTTTAAAACCTTTAATTAAATACTCTTAAATTAATATACATATTTAGAAAATAATATGTCAACCAATAGTATCCATGTTTTTCAATTATTTTAGAGCATTTTTCTCTTAACAAAAATGTCTCAATCTTTAAAGATTGAAGGGAAGAGATGGTTATCTAATTAATGGATTTAGGAAGATAAAGAGGAATGAGTTTATCTACAATCAATACATGACACATATATATACTTTATTATTTTATAAAACTGTGAGGTTTATATGAATTTGATTAGTCGTTAATTGATATAGACATAGCAAATTCATTACAACCGATTACAATATTTCGATAAAAGTTTTGAGACTATTTGATTAAAAATATTTACAATATAACCGTCATCCTTTACTATCTACAAATTTATAGGAATCTCGATCACAATTCAATGACTTGGATCTTAAATTTATTCAATGAGTTCCAACAAAATGCTAAACACTAATCTTCGATCTCTCTTTCTCTAACTTCCGATTTGGATCTCACTCCTTCTTATTGTCCAGCCGTAACTTCAATCTCACAACTTTCGATTTGGATCTCGCTTCTGATTTCGATCTCGCTCCTTCTTACCTGTCCCTCCAAAATTATATTTCGATCTCTCCTTCTCTAATAGATTGTTTTTGATTCAGATGAAAGAAGCAACGAAACTCAAGGATTCAATTTAATAGGCGTACGTGACATAAGCAATCCAAAAAGCTAAGTAAAAATGTCATATATGGATGAAGTAAAATCAAATCATAATCACTTAAAATTAAAATTTAAGATGGGAGAAAATAATATCGTAGAAACTTACAATTGTATATAAGAGAAGCCGGTGATCGTGAATATATGAGAGAAGATCGAGGTTCGTTCATCTGAGTACCTAGTAGGGGATTCGTTAAAGATGAGAGAAAATAATATCATAGAAACTTACAACTGTAGAAGAAGAGAAGCCGGTGAGAGCACCCAGTAGGAGATTTGCTAGTTCTCTCGTGAATAAGATTTGGGTAGGTGGAGTGATTGCTTCGTCCCAATATATATAGTCAGCATGAATATTAGCTTGAGAGATTTTGTAAACGATTTTGATTTGGTTTAATTGACTAAATAAGATTTGGTTTGTTTTAACTACCGTGATTTATGTCAACGTAATTGACATTCGTTAAAAAAATATAATTCTAAAAAAATGATTTCCTTAGTAAAAACGTGGTTGCCTTGATTTATGTTATATAAAAATACTAAATAAGATTTGGTTGGTTAGTTTTAAATTTTTTTAGATTTTGTTTTAGTAAAATATATTTATTGACTTAATTAGTGATTTAGTAATATATTTAATTTGAGATATAATATCAAAAATTAATTTTTTTAATTTAAATAAAAACAAAATTTAAATTTAGATTTGCTAACAACTTTGAGATATAATATCATAAATAAATTTTTTTTAATATAAATGAAAACAAATTTGTTAACAACTTTGAGGGATATTATCATTTCTTTTAAAAACAAAATTTGTAAAAACTTTTCTTATAAATTTTTTTGTCTGACGTTAATTATGTGGACGACACGTGGCATTAAAATTTCGTTGGGCTGAGGTTAATCGTGGGGGCGACATGTGGCAATAGAGGCTTCTGCTTTAATATATATAAGATAAGATAAAGATCGAGTTGAACTGGACCGGATTTTATTTAAATTAACAAAAAAAAAGTTTTTAAAAATAATAATAAAAAAATCCTGATTTATTCAAACCATTAAATGCTTAACATTCGCCTACAATTTTACTATTAGACCATTTGAACGATGATATACAAAAAAAATGAAACAACTATATTTGAGGTAATATACGAAAACATACAACATGTGTATATTATCGTGTGTCTAAAAATCGACTTGTTGCAACAAAATACCAATTTTACATCTACATAAATATTTTCCGCAAATATATTTGTTTGTAACATGCTAGTGTTTTTAAAATTCACCTTACTTTTCACAACCAACTATTTATAGGTATAACTTTTTTTTTATAGGAAGGAGAGTCGGTGGTTTCCGACGAATCTGAAAGCGCTTTTATTTATAGGAAAGAAGGCTAAGTAGTAATAGTCCGACCCCTTACATCATCGAATAAAAGATCAACTACACCCTCCGGCGTATGACACACTACAATATTGGTATTACTAAATGTTGATGTTGTTACTAGCAATTTTTTTAAAAACATTATTGAAATCTCAAGTGTGAGTTATTATTACAAACAAAAATCATAAAATACTAGTCCATCACAAATAGTCATTTGTCAAACAAATATATTCATTGATATAAAAGTCTCAATAAAACTCACAATTTATTTATAAAATGTCGTGTGTTTAACACCTTGATGTGGCGATGACATTATTATCCAAGTAAATATATAAATGTTAAATGCATGATTTTAATATATGATTTTTAGGTGTTCAAGGAATTCTGTGATTTGTACACTTTTTAGTAATAAATTAGCACTTGCTCTTAAATTAATATATCTTGTAGTGTAACCAAGAGAAGTCAATACGTGATATGAAATCCAACAAAGTCTGTGCATATTATTTATTTTTTATTAATTTACATAATAATTTTATTCAAATAGTTTATCTCTTTAATATTTTGTTCTTCACTTTTATAAGAGATTTAGGGTCAGTTTGGTTTAAACTCCGGAAACGAAAACGGAATGGAAACGAATCTAGTCCATATATTTACTTTGTTCATGAATAAATTTGGAATCATTCCTTGTCATTTCATTCAAAATGCACTTAATTCCTCCAATTTTGTTACCCTATAGGGTTTCAAAAGTAATCAAGATAGAGGGACGCTAATGCATTTTGTATGACGCCACAAGGAATGATTCCAAAAAGTTTCATGAATAATGGTATACTAATGGACTAAATTCGTTTCCATTCCGTTTTCGTTTCAAACCAAACGGGCCCTCATAGTCTTGTTATATAATTATTTTTAATAGTGTTTGTACCTCAATAAAATAAATGATATAATCTTATTTTGATTATTTTTTTTGTACATATGTATCTTCCCTTTTAAGGAAAAAATGGTTAGGGTAATGAAGTTATAAAATTGAAAGCCTAAATTCATAATTTATCTTTTTGTTTTTTACCTTTTAGTTAAAAAAAAATTAAAACTTTGACACAAAATTTACGGAAATTTTTTCAGATTTTTTTTTGTTGGTGGTTGGCAGTTCATAACTGTGATGTTAACATTACAAATTGAGCCGTTTAGGAAGTCATATTGGACGTTTGGAAGTACAAACTTACAGAGATTATTATAACTTATATTCTTTTCATTTCAGAAGCCGCAGGGAAGAGTTTAAGGAGCTTATAATAATTTATTGAATAATATATTACAAATATAACCCTATGTATATTAATATTAATTGAAAAATAAACCCAAAGTAATTCTACGTGTATGTCAAGTTGTCAACTACAATAAGTTTTCTTTTCTCAATCACCCAACAAGCTTATAAAAAAAACTCGTATAATTCGCTATTAATTTCACAACCAATAAACTTCAATTGCAACTAACAATAAACTTCGGCTTCAGTTCCAATAAACTTATGGCTCCAGAACAGACTCATTGTAATGTCATTGGTGGTTTATCGGTACAAAAAAAGATTATCAGGGGATTATAAATATATGAAATATCGAGGGTTAAATTCTTAATTTTAAAATTAAATTAAATTAGTATGCTTTATTTTTCTCCGAAACCACGAGATTATAAAAATACTTAATAAAATTTAAATTTGATATTTTTATTGTCATGCCACCATCGAAAACGACTCTGTTAAAGACAGTTTTTATGAAAAGAAAAAATATCACAATCTTGCGTAGTGTGATTTGATAGGTAAACGATCTATAGGTCACAATTCATATTATGTCATAATATAACTATATCAAATATAAACCAATAGCCAGTTTTGGCATGAATATTGATTTATAACGTTGAAATCAGATGTCGAATTCACTTTATAATTTTCATTAACAAATGTGTGGATTATGCTTTTATAATCTTCAAAGAATAAATTTGTGCAATATACTTTTATAAGACAGTGACTTAAAGCTATGTTGTTTTACATGGAGCTATATTACAATATTGTCTTTGTTATCGAAAAAAAAACAATATTGTCTTAATATAGCAATTATTAAAAAGATGTAGGTATATTTTAAAAACCAAAATCAATAGATTATATTTGAGTTTAACAACTATTAAAAAGATGTGGGGTTTCGGATATCCTGGAAAAAATTGGATGAAAGCAATATTTGTATTCGCTTCGAAATTGTTCGGATATCCGGTGCGAGAAGAAAAACAAATTAAATATTTGTTTTAGGATATCCGGGTTATCCGAACTAGACAACATTTTGCTTCTTTGTTGTTGTTTTATAAATAATTAATTAGGGAAATGGGGCTCCTTATATTTTACTTTTGTAAAATGGGCCTCTAACTAAAATAAAAACAAAGTAGGCCTGAATCAAGTAAAATAGGGCACTGTTGGAACTTGGAAATGAAATGATGGTTCTTCTCCCAAATTTAAAATTGATAAGACGGTACTATTCTCCTTCTTTGCCTCCTCCTTCCTTGCCTGAACTATAAGCAATAGACTGAATTGGATGATTCTTAGGGCTTGTTCACTTCCCATATCAGATATGAGTATATCAGATATCGGTATCGGTATAGATATCATAGATATGGATATGAGATTGATATCTCATATCTGATACTTGTGTTTGACAAGATGGTGAGGTATATCAAAAGAGGAGACTGGGGAGGGAGAGTTTTGAGGGAAACGTGAGAGAAAATGACTGTGATATCTCTCAATTTTTTAAGATATCAAAAACGATAAAAAAGTAAAGTTTTGATATCTATGATATCACTTTGATATCCATATACTCAATTACGAAACATGAATATCGGATATGTGATATCCATGCCCATATCCCATATCAGGATATGGGAAATGAACGGGCCCTTATTGATATAGAGAATGGTATATATAGAAGATCTTAGAAGATCACAATCAAATATATCCTAATATATCTCTAACTGTTTAACAAGAAGATAGATATAATTATGGTTAACATCCTCCCTCAAGTGAAGCATCATTCTTGATGATGTAACTTGCGTATAATGTGTGAAACTTGACTCGAGACAAGGGCTTTGTTAGCACATAGTCGGTAAGATCTTCTGTGGATACCGGCGAGTCCAGAGATGCCAGTAGGTTGGTTGCTTTCTTGATGTTTTGTATGATGGGTTGATTGTAGAATAGTTTGGTAGTGTTTTGTCTGGAATGTTTGTGAGTATCACTATGGTGAAAGGTTTCGTGGGTTCATGAGGGTTTTGTAGTGTACTGAGATACTCAGCCATGGTTGGGTAGGTTTTGTTAGGTTTTGTTGGGATCATCTCCGGTTGCAGGGATAGGCGAAGGTGATCCGGTGAGGAGGAGATGGAGGAGGGAAGCATGAGGTGTGGCTGCAGAGGGCCGTCTGCGTATGGAGGCCAATAGAGATGGCATAGATGGAGCGGAGGAAAATAGGATCGAGAGTGCCGTTAGGCATATCGCTCTGATACCATATAAGCAATAGACTGAATTGGATGATTCTTATTGATATAGAGAATGGTATATATAGAAGATCTTAGAAGATCACAATCAAATATATCCTAATATATCTCTAACTGTTTAACAAGAAGATAGATATAATTATGGTTAACATGAACCACCAGCGACCTCTTCTTCTCCTCCTCTGTTAATGTCGCCCTCTTCTTCTCCCTCTCCTGAAACAGTCGGCCTCTTCTTCTTCCTCCCTGAAACCGTTGTCGTGTTCTTCTTCCTCCCCTAAAATCGTCGCTCTCTTCCTCCTCCCCTCTAAACAACATTCGCCCTCTTCTTCCTCCCCTGAAATTGCCTCTCTGTCCTTCTCTGATTCCGGCGAGTCTCCCTTCTGCTCAGATTTCGGCACCCTCTTTCAGTCTAGGGTTTACTCATGCCGTCATTGAGGCAGAAGAACGTAGGATGGCCTCCGATTCCGGCGAGGCTACAGTTCGTGAGGATGCTAAAGTGTTCGAGTCAGCCATTGATGAGGGATTGGTAAGTCGTATTACCCTTGAGTACCATCAAATGTGTGAGCACTTTGGTATGTATGAGCCTTTGGGTATGTAATATGTATGAGCACTTTGAGTAATGTGTGAGTACTTTGGATATGTTTTTTGGGTATGGATTGAGTAATTGATTACTCCTTGAATGTATTTACTCCTTTTTTTGGGTATTGTTTTGAAATGAGTAACGTGTGAGTATTTTGGGTATGTATGAGCACTTTGAGTAATGTGTGAGCTGGGTATGTTTTTTGAGTAATGTTTTTTGAGTAATGTGTGAGCACAAGATTGGAGCCATCAACCACCAAGCTCCTCGGTCGTCTTCTCCCTCGAGAGCCACCAAGCACCATGGTCGCCTCGGTCGTCTTTTCCATCTTACCCAAGTACTTAGGGAAGATATTTTCCAGGATAGGTGGGTAAGCTTGCATTGGGTAAGGTTGTTTTTTTGGGTAGAAACTTATGTGAGAATGTTAACACATTGCTGGTTAACAAAACTGGGTTGTTATTTTTTGGGTATGTTAGGTGTGTCATCTTTTTTGTATGTTGTATGAAGATTTGTATGTATTTTGTGTAATAACTACGTACATACCCAAAAAAACTACTACATTGACAACCATACAAACAAATCACTTACCTAAACATATCAATATCTTACAAAACACTTGCACAATCATATCAAACATGAGTATGTGAATTTGTATGCAATTTGGGTAATAACTGTGTATATACCCAAAAAAAATAACAGGAAACCAATATTGGCCAACAATTCCCTCCAAAAAATGTCCATCAAATATGTCATCAATCAACCCAATTTCTGCACAGTAGTCAGCAGTCAGCAGTCATCAATCAGCTTCTTTTTTAGCCCTTTTTGTACTATGTAAAAACTAGCCTGCAAAATAGGAGCCCATTTTTTCAACTTAATTTAGGAAGGCCCTATATTCCAACTTTCTTGTATAGAAGGCCCAATATGCCAATTCAGCCTTTTATAAAAAGCAATGACATTTACACATTACACTGGTTTATTTCAACATTGTTTCCTGTTAAGTTTAAAATTTCAAACAAGAATATAAACCAAATTCAAATAAATATTTATATTAAGAAATTGAAAATATAATCTAGCTAAAAGTCACTGTTAAATCAACATAAAACTTCTTAGTTTTAGTAGCCAAATTAAAAACCAATAAAAACAAGTTAAAACTAAAACAAAGTATGCATCTCCAAACTAAAACATTTTGTCGCTCCATCACTCATATTCAAGCATCCTACAAGAAAATGAATCAATATTTTACAAAGAATCATTATTGAACACATACCATTGACAAATATATCATATAAATGTTCCTAACTTCCTATATATCAATATGTATCTAAACAGTTGCGAAACTATCCATTGCCGAATGAGATCTGAGTTTAACTATTTTGCGGAAAGTGGTAGTTTGTAAATAAGAGCAAACAAAATTATGAGAAGAGGAAACCGATTTAGGTTGTGTTTGAGAAGGAGTAAACACTAGTGTTTGTTAGTGTTTACGTGTCTTTCTATATTTAACGGTTGTTTGGCAAGGAAAAATGTTGGAGATTTGGGCTAAGTCTTCATTGTAACCGTTGAGCTTGTCTTGAGACAAGGTGCAATGAGTTGTTCACATGTGTGTCACTATGGTCCGGGTTGCGGGAGGCAAGCCAAGTGACCGGCACTAAGAACAACTAGTATTATAAGGGGAGTCGAATCAAAGCAAGGTGATTCACGACAAGGTCAACTTGTGCTAGCTTTTAGAAGGCCGACGTTTGGGGCTTTTTAGCCACATTTTATCGGCACACCTTTGGTTCTTAGGCCTTATATTGGCTAAAGAATATGTGGTTAAAAACTGGGAGCAATCCAAGCTCAAATGCTTAGTGAATGTCAATGAAGCAGCTAGTGAGCTTCTTAAGGAGCTACACTAGCTTGAGCTAAGATATTGAGTATTTGAGGATCTTGGAGCTTACCCTAGCTATATTAAAGTGAATGAAGCTCATTGGAAGTGTTTGGACCAAGAAAAATAAGCTAGCTCTAAGCTAGCTCCGGGGAGCGGTTTTGGGCTCCCTATGTGGGCCTCGGGCCTCGGGCTTTCTAGGGCTTCAAGGCCCATCTTCCAAGTAACTTCCATAACCGTTTTTAACCGCTTTTAACCGCTTTTAACTTCCCAAAACCGTGGCCCCCTATGCCTATAAAAGGGAGAGCCATTTGCACTTGATTCGACATTCGTTTTTGCAACAATAAAGCTTCTAGTTCCATTGTATTGACATTGGATAGGCCTTCTTATAAGCTTGTTTGCAAAACTCGAAAGACCAGTATAGTTCCTTTGTATTGACAAAGGATAGGCATCCATCTTAGTTTGGTTTTGTATTGACAAAACCTAGGAATACCCTTTCTACAAAGTAAGACAAGTAAGTCTCTTACTTAGTCTTTGTAACGTGTAACGTTTTATCCCACTAAGGTATTTGGATATTCCCGGTGTAGGGGAGAATACACTTAGAAGGAAAATTCATTTATGAATAACTCATTACATTATCCAAGTCAATGGTTTTAACATATAACAACCGGTTTATAAGACGTGTAATTGAACTTAACTTCTATTAGAGTTTTGTCTACTCCTTTTTGGAGATTACAAACTCTTGCTTGAGTTTTGTCTACTCCTTTGGAGACTACAAACTCTTGATTGAGTTTTGTCTACTCCTTTGTGGAGATTACAAACTCTTAGTTGAGTTTTGTCTACTCCTTTGGAGACTACAAACTCTTGATTGGGTTTTGTCTACTCCTTTACGGAGATTACAAACTCTTGGTTGGGTTTTGTCTACTCCTTTGTGGAGATTACAAACCCTTGGTTAATAACTAGTTTTAGTTCAAGATAATTATATAATTTGTTTGGCAATTGGGAGAACCGTCTACTCACATAAGTGAGACTACGGCCCTTTGGTCTAAAACCGGACACCGAAAATCCAACAAAAAAAACACTAGTGACTAATGTTTCGGGGTCAGTTTTTAACACCCTCAACTGAGCAGGGGTTTTCTCCAAAACACTAGTGTTTAAGCATAGGATTTGACTCTGTTACCCCTAACAATTATCCATATTTACGGTAAATACATGTTATATAATCTACATTCTCTCACCCTCTCACGGTCAAAACCTCTCATTATCGAAAGGAGAAAGACGATGTGCTACTCTTCGATGAAGAAAGACAACGAAGGATCATGTACCACTCCTCTCTTCTCACATGAGAAACACAAGAAGTCTCCTCGTTCGTCTCCATTTCCATTGTCAATCATCCATTTCCATTGAAGTAGATCCGACGAGCTAGGGTTTCGGCGACTTTTCGCATAGATACACACTATTGTTATCAATGGAGACAATGGTTGGCACATCCACATACAAGAAGCCCTCTCTACCCCCAAAACCCCTTCAATTCGGAGCATAAGCAGTCGGAATTGCTCTCCCTTCATACTCAAAGCTATGAAGACTAACACCAACAATAACAAGAACACGAACCATCTCTTTCAATCTCAGAAGGCCCACAAAGTTATCAATTGTCGCTTGCAACGATGAACCCAAAAACAAGCTCACCGAATCCGATCTCATGTAATTGAAGTTTGGTCAGATGCTCGGCAAAGACCCCAAGCTCACCATGGCCAAGGTATCTTCCTGATGTTCGAGTTCAGTGTTTATTTAGAACCCTTTTGCAAATGTTCAATGGAGAATTAGAAATTGGGGGGGGGATTACAAACTTGAAACTGCAATAATATTTGATTAGGTTAGTGTTGCCTTAATTGGCGTGGTATGTTAATATTTAATCCCGTCGGGCAATTTGATCGAAGGGAAAATTATAACACAGCTTACAGTCGACATGTTTTACTTGATTATGATTCATACTCATTCATTGTACCTGTAACAAGATCACTCAATAATTTGGACAAATGTTTTTTTGATTCCTTCATAGTTTTAGAGAATCAAAGGGTACTTCACACTTTTGCAAGTAATTTGTGTGACTAATTGGATTGGAATTCAATCCTTTGCAAATTAGTTTTTTTTAATGTTCTTACGAATGGTTTGATTTCAACTGTCAAGTGATTTCGATAATGAGTTTGGTATTCTGGACGTGTGTAAACATGGCCGGTGGCCGCTATCCTTGGAGGAACTTGGTTGATGCTAAACGTTTCGATTAGCATAAATCCTAGATTTTGTTGTGGTTGTAAACATTGAATTAGGTTATGAATTTGATAAAATCAAGCTTATGCAAAGTATGACATTATTTAACTAGTGTATATGTCAAACACTCGTTAGTGTTTTATAACACTAAATACTTGTGTTTCACATCCATCCCCTGAAATACTAGCGAACACTTAAACTAGTGTTTTGAGCTTCCTTTCCAAACACAACCTTAGGGTCTTCTTAGCAAGAGAGAAGCATGAAAAAAAATCAAAAAGTGATGACGTCTAGTTCAACGAGTCAGTGGTCTTCTGAGCAAGAGAGACGCGGTGGTCTTTAGAGCAAGAGATAAACATGAAAACAAAATCAATATGAAAACAAGTTGAGCAAGAGATAAGTAGGAAAATCATTAAGAGGTGAAGAACATAAGAGGGAATCGATTTAGGGTTTAGAAGAGAGAAGCCGAACGGACTATCAAAGAAGAGCATGTCACTCACCTGCGAGGTTGTGACGGAGAGTCCGAGATGGAAGCTGAGCGTAGAAGAGATCGCCGAGGTGGTCCGAGTCTGAGAGAGGCAGGGAGGACCAAAGCGAGGTATAGCATGATGTCCTCGCATCTTTGACATAGGCAAAATGTGAGAGAGCGGCGGTGGTGAGAAGTGAAGTCTGAATTTGAGGATGAACGTTACTCTTTACTTTCTTTAAAGCATCCCCAATAGCTTATCCATTTTAGAATATTTGGAGAATTTTAAAAAAAAAATTGGTCCAACAGATTCTCCATTTCATTCTCCAAAATGGAGAATAATGGAAAAAAGCGGGGACTCTTCCCTAAATTTGAAGACATTCTCCAAATAAATGGAGAATTCTCCAAAATAGGAAATCTGTTGGATTTGATAAAAATATAAAGAATAGATTTTTACTTTTGAAGAAGAGTTTAGGGATGTTGTTGGGGATGCTCTTAAGGTGTTTAGGGTTTCTTTTTTATTTTATTAACAAAAGTTTAAAAAAATATAAAAAATATTTACTCTCCCTCCAACCAACTCAGCTATTGCAACTAAACTATAATAATATGACAACTATTATACATATACCGGATAAATGAATTAAAAAAAATACAATCCATATATCCAAGTTTTATAGACGGAGCGGAGCGAATACAAATAGATTTCCGCCGGATCGATTAAAAGTCGGATTGTTGGCGGATCGAATTTTTTTGAACACCCCTAATTATAGGTATGTTCGTTTAACACCGGCTGAAGAGTATTAAGTGGTTGAAGGGGTTGAGATTTAAGAGAAACCTTCAGCAAGATAGATTAAGGGAATGAATGTGGTTAATGACGGTGTTTATGAAAAAAAATTCATGTGCCGAGCAGGGCCTATGGAATTTATGAGATGATATTTATAAATTATGAATTTTTCTTCGACCTCAAACTGATAAATTACGCCGGAAAATTGTTGAATTTGTAATTCTCAAGAGCATTGAACTAACCCTAGATCTTATCAATTCTACGTGGAGTTAAAACTAAGGCTATAAGATAATTGATTTTCTAATTTTTTTACTTTAATTTTGGTTAACAAAAATTCAAATAATTAAAGATGAATTTGGGTTATCAAACTTATTGAATTACTAAATTGCTAGTCGGGTTCTAATATCAATCCGCGTTATAATTATCCGTTAGGCTAAAAAATGACGTGCATTCACAAATGGGCAATATCAAATCACCATGCTCTTCCCACAAAAAAAAAATCACCATGCTCTCTTTCTTTTAGCCGAAGGTTGATTCACATAGTAGAAAGATGGGGTATTCCTTGAGCATATCTCCCGGCCGATGGTTGGTGTCAATCTTCTGGGTGGTGCCGTTAGTCTTGACCCGGCCTTTTGTAAGCAGGCGGCTTTGAAGAGAGTTGTGAAAACTATCTCCATGATGAAAGCCATTATGCGCTTGGAGGACCCCAGTGTGAGATACCGATTCTTCGTGCCTGCTCTGGGATGTCTCGACTTTACTTTGCAATGCGGATTGCCCCACCTTCTCATTTTTCAGAGGCTAAGAATGTCTTTGATTTCTCCTTGCGATGAGCGGTCGAGCATATCGTTACCACTAGTGGGGCGGGGTTTGGTCCTCTTAAGTGGCATCTTTCCACTATGCCGATTAGTGTTGGTGGTCTCGGTATCTACACATGTGCAAACACATTGCATTATGCCTTCATTGCGTCGAGAACCCAATCTTGTGGCCTGCAGGGTAAGATTTTGAGACATTTTGGTGTGTCAGGTGATGGTTTTGATTTTGAGTCTGTTGTTGCTAGTTGGGTCAACCTTTGTAAGGAGGGTGACTTAGACATGAGTGTGATATGACCAGTAGCCCATTTAATGAAGAAAATGGCCGGAAGTTATTACAATATTGTGGATAAGTGCCTTTAGGAGGAGTTTGACCTTTCTGTTAGGCAAAAGGCCCTAATTGAAAACCTGAAATTGCCTCTGGCTCAGTAGTGGTTAAAAGTCGTTCTGGTCTCTGGTCTTGGACAAGTTATGAACCCGGCCACCTTTCGGATTGTTGTTAAATATCGTCTTGGTATCGAGATGTTTAGGGGAGATTCCAAATGTCCTGCATGTGAGAAAAACATTTTGGACGCTTGCATGTGGTGACCACGCTCTTGCTTGTGCTGCGTAGATTGGGGTTAAGCACCGGCACAACATGCTCCATGATGTCTTACTTGATGAGTGTTTAAAGAGTGAGGTTTTTGTTCGAAGGAGGCTCCTACTGACATGGTTGATGGTGATGGAGGGGAGCTCCGAGCTCCGCCCGGCTGACATTCTTTTCTATAATTGGTTTCAAGGCAAAGACACATGTGTCAAAATCACCGGTTCGTCCCCTTCCTCTTCATCTAGTCTTACTGATTTCATCGCAAGTAAATCTAAGAGGGTTGTTGCTGAAAACAAATGAAAGAAATATGTTGATCGACATTTGTAGTTCCAAGGGCGGCCACTTTCTTCCGTTTTCGTTTTTCATGTTTGGTGACCTCGGAGAAATGCGGTGGAGCTCCTTAGAAGATTGGTCACGTGCTAAAGGGCTTCCCGGCTATAGTTGGAGTACTTGTAATATTTTGACTAGATTTGCTTTTACCACTAAAAAAAGGATGTGGGTTCAACTAGTTAGTCGGCTCTCATCCAACTTCTTGTAATTTGTTTTTCCTACGTTATAATAATAATAATAATATAAATAATAATAATAATAACGATAATTTTTTTATTGTTGTGTTGGCGTAATATTTATTTATTTTCTCAACTTTAAGTAATTGCCTATTAAAAGATAACACTATAATTAAGGGTCGTTTAGTCACCAAATGTTATAATGATACATTTTTTTTTCTATTTTCTTTTTGATCATTTGCAATTTGGGATGACAAGGAGTCGGATGGATGAAACACTTTCATCACCCATCCGTTAACCTTATTTGTTGTATCCATCCGTCCCTTTCGGATGATTTTGTGGTTATTTGTGGATGAATAATGTTATGAATATTGTTAATTTATTGTTCATTTTAAAGAATTGTTGCATATGTAGTATAAAATATTTTTAAAAAAAAATATTGATATCATTAAACAAGGTTTATAATTTATTTATAATATATTATTATGACATATACACCAATAAATTTGTCATATTTTTGTAGTTTTAAAATCAAATATTCAAAAGTTAAAACATTTCGGTTGTAACGTATCACACGATGGGTACAATCCTTCACTCATCGCCGAACTTTTTAAATTTTCACCGCCTTTTCAAATCAGATAATTCGAATATCTATCAGAAATTGCCTATCCTTTAACAATTGTTAACAAATGAACGATGAAACGGAATATTTCAAGCGAAGTTACAATAAGTATGAAGGCATTGAAATCTTGAAAAGTAGGTCATGAAAAAAGTGTTGTAGAACAAAATATCCTTTTTTTGGAGTTTTAAAAAAGGGTTACATAAATTGATAAACAATGGGCTTGTTTAGTAGAGGGTCCGATTATTCGAAAGTTTATAATCTCCACAATAATTTCGATAATTTTAATAATCTCAGTTGAATTAAATTATTTAAAAAAGTGTGAGATAACCTATCAAAATAACCGTTCATAATAATGAATCTAGTTAGAAGAGTTAAAGAAAAAGTGTAACGGTGATTTGACTTTTTAACATCAATGTATAGATAAGACGATGGCTTTCATAAACGCACAACGATTACAGAATTCGTGAACGGGTGATCACGGTTTTCGAAAAAAAAAAATTTTAAAAAAATTTTAAAAAAAAATCTAACATCTGTCACGGTTACGGAACACGTAATGACGATAGAGTCTGATTTTTTTGGGGGTTAGAATTCACAAAGAAAATTATCACGGATCTGGAACCCGTGACGGTTACGAGTTCCGGATCCGTGATGATTTTCTTCACTTTTTTTATTTTTTTGGTTAGAATTCGTAAAGAAAATCATTACGGTTACGGGTTCCGGATCCTGAAAATTTTTCACGAACGGAACCCGCACCGTGACGGTTACGGGTTCCAAATCCGTGAAAATTTTGTCACGGACGGAACCCGTACCACAAGTTCTGTAAACATTGTGCGTTTGTGAATTTCATCGCCGTGCGTTTACCACTTCAGAAAAAATTCCACTTAAAACATAAATAAATTCTAAAAAAGTTATTGAGGATATTTTCAATGAAGTTTAGATTAGGAATGTGTGAATCATAAAATTGGAGCGATCTGAACATAAATACCTGAAACGGGTTATGATCCGATCAATCCAAAACATTAATTGGACCTTAATAATAAATATATAGAAAATGACAAAAAAAAAAAAAAAGAAGAAGAAGTTATCACTTAATAAACTAATGTTGTACAATTACCACGTTATCAATAAATAAATAAAAAAAGATGCCATGTCATAATCGGTTTATAATTTTGAAAAAAATAATTTTACCGTACAAAAGTTTATGAAAAACTTCTAAAATAAATTCTAGATTTTTTTTCATAAACTTTTACACTGGATTTGATCAAGGGAATTTGAAATTTTTTTTTTTATAAAAATTATTAGACGACTTTTGTACTAGTTAATGACATTAAAAGTTTGGATTATTGGTTAATGGTGATAATTTGTATATCTACTCTAAAATAAAATTTTGATAAAATCCGACTATAAAATTTATTTTAAAAAATTGTGTAACAAAACTCAAATTTTAATTCTCAGAATTTTTTTTCATAAGTGACATATCATAAAAATTGACTTTGAATAATTTATTGATGGTGTGATAAGTTGTCGCATCATCAATTTTAAATTGGTTGTCGCCATTTAAATTATTTTATTAGACAATGGTATGTAATGTAAATGAGTCGGTGATTTTTAAATTTTATATTATTTTTAGTTCATAGTAATAATTTGTTATTTTTCTATATATATATATATATCCAAATCAAACTCAAAATAAACTATATATTACATACACCAAAATGAAAAAAATCGAACCGTACTGACCTTAAACTAAATTTATGAACCAAAAAATCTGGATCCTAAATAAATTGGTTGAATAAAAACCTAAATCAAAACCGATTCAGTTTTGGAACTATACCTAATTAGAGCGGATAATTTAATGTTAAGGTTTTGAATGTTTACGATCTATCTAGATCGGGCCGTAACATATAGTTTGGTCCGCAACTAATGCACATCCCTACTTATGAATTATGATCGAAGTATATATTTTTAAGTGGAAGGTAGAATCGGTAGAAGGATCCCTCAGATCTTCTTTTTTTCTATTTGTCCTGAAAACAAAAAAAAGGCAATAAAATATGTAAATATTACTTTGATGTATTTGATTCAGATCAGACTTACCGAAGCTTTTGGCTTTTTGCATTATTAAGAGATTACATTGGGGTAAGGAAATCATGTTATAAAGAGATGTCGCTGCCAAATCTTACAAAAGTAATGTAATATAAGATTCAAGAGCATTTACTTGGAATACTAGTTATTTTTCTAACTTCCGTTTGACTGTAACTCCAAAAACAGGAACAGAATAAAAATATATCAAGGCACCGTAACAAAACTAATCAATTCTACTCCAATTACTTCAAACCATAAGAAATGATTCCAAAATTTTCATGAACAAGAATATACATTTTTTTTTAAGAATATAAACTAGATGTTTAAAAATAATAATATATTGAAAGAAAGATTATCAACTAAGAAATAATTTTTGGTACATTTTTTGTCTTGTGTATTTTTCTTAGATGTGGGCTAGAAATTAAAAGTCAATAGTCTATATTTAACAAAAAAAATCGAGTTAAGGAAAATATTAACTATTAAGAAACTTATAAGGGTTAATAAAGCAAACAAAGTTTTTATTCACTTTTTTCATAAAGGTTTGAATTTCATTTTTTCTTGTTGTATAAGAGTTGCGTCTATGAGGGGTGTACCCAACCCTCAAAATTAGAGAGCAATTATACAAGTATGAATGCCAAGCTAACTTGTAATGGTCAAAAAGTTTTCATGTTACCCAAATATTATGTTGATGATATTCATATTACCCAAATATCATGTTGGTGATGCATGTTTTTTTATGAACCTTCAAATAGTATGCGTAATTTGGTTTCCTTTTCTAATGTAAAACTCACCAGCATTCGGATACCTAATCACCCAACCAAAAAATCGGGATAAAACACGGGTGATGAACTGATGATCTTAACGCCCATTGTAGACAGGGTTGTTCAAATTCCGGTCCGGAATGGTTTTTTAGATCAGACCTGGACCGGAATACTCTTCTGGGATTTGATCTGGACTGAATATTCATACGGACTGATTTTTTGGATCAGATTTGGACCAAACCTAGACCAGATTGGACATATGCCAAATATTCAAGTCAAGACGTTTCTCAATTTTTTAAGGCCAAATTAGTTAAGTAAGCCTTTTTGAGAAGTAACTAGGATCATGGTATAAATATGTTTAGTAAATGTACCCCTAATCAAACCCCTTACCTTTCAACCTCAATTTAAAAAAGTCGTAAAAATTAAAGGGTACACAATCCTAATGGAAATAGAAAAGGGTCTATTTGGCCAAATCCTTCGGGCCGCTGATCTATAGTGGGGGCGTCTTGCTTTTCGTAGTAAGCAATCTTGGCCCAACACATCCAGATCGGAATATTTTGTCTAAAACTAATTATACATCTAATATTCCAACTTTTTAAGCCAAGATAATGTACTAGATTTGAGTAATAAACAAGTTAACTTCGTAATAGGATAACACTAATCTTACCCTACCTAAAAAGAGTCAAAGAGACAAAGAGGCATAAAGTTTTCCACACTTCCATATCAATTACACAAGATTGCAAACACTAGAAATCAATAATCTACAGAGTTATCAGCATCAAATAAGCTTCACGAATACATAAGAGAGAGTGTACTAGCAAATTACCTGGAAAGACGGCCATGGCAAGTGCTCAGAGGCCGGGCACTTCAGGGGGCTGTTATTTCCCTAACCAGCCAATCTAAGCTGGGATATGCAAAGTACAAGATGAGGAATGACGGGACCGCGAAAAGAACTGAGATAAGCATGTACACAGCGAGAATTGCAGCACTGGCAGGTATTGCATATAATATGATGAGAAGGAATATAATGACCAGAGGGAACTTTGCTGTGATATGCATAAATAAGGCGAGAAGCCTCCTCAAGGAAGTGGCTAAACTCTCTGTAGGCATGGAATTGGTAGTGAGGTTTTGAATCACATTCGGTCCTGCCGGATTGTTTCCATCAAAAGGAGGGTTCCTCCTGCTCCTGTGGGTTAATTGACTTCCGATCAAAGAATTACTGTTTGATGGCCAAGCAGGTTGATGATCGGTGCTGAGGGTTGATAGAGACTTCATTACTCTCTCTCCATTCATGCCCTCAACCATCCAAAGAAGGAAATAGTTCTTCTTAGGGAATCTGAGTGTGCCTTTATAGATCAGCCTGAAGGATAGCAGATTGCACCATGGACAGGAGATGAAGAGCGGAAGCTGAATTGGAAAAGTCGGAAATTTGACATTTGCCCACGGGAGTCCTAGAATGCAGTTTTTACAAAGGGTGTGGCCACACCACAAGACATATGGCACATTTTCTACGAGATTGAATGATTCACAGCATATTGGGCATTCTAGTCCTTCCTCTCTGCTGACATTTGATGAGATCTCATCATCTGAACAATCTGATGTTGCCTGGCTTGGCTCCGGACAAACCTTTGATCCTGTGTTCCCAGACATCCAGTTAGGTGCTAAGTTCCACATGTTTGACATGAAAGGGAAAGCTACACATCATATGCAAGCTCAGGCATCGGAGCTCAAAATAGATGATCACAAATATTGAATTGATATACTCTGTGTGACATCTACTGGTCCTTAAAAGTCAAATGCATTGTCCTGCTAAAGAAAAGGGTAACAGATAAGACAATGTAACAGATGCTTGCAGTACAAACAATATGATGAGCCATTTTACCAGTCATAGATGCTGACAATCAACACATAACTTAGAGCAATACAGACAAAAAATGGATAAATTGGTAGTCAAATATTCTCTGCCCCTCCAACTTGTGGCTCCCTTAGCTAGCTTCTTTCAAATTTTTCTATCCTTCGAGGGAAAAATCCTGTTGACCATTTTCTCAGATGGTGAGAAAACTTCTTGGGAGATAGAAGATCAGGATCCACCATGGAATGACCTTTGCTGATATTGCTCATGCCTCATGGTAAACTAAGCAAGAAGGTATTTTCAAATTGCAAATATGGCATCTACAGTTTTAATATATTAACACCAATTATATATAGCACAATAAAAAGTTTGTCATTCATTTTAACATCTGTCTAGCTTGCAATACATACTGTTCATCATAGAAATTGAAGGATTCACCAAAATTAGAATGGTAGAGTTCTACTGAGCAAATAAGCTATAATGGATCTGCACAGCCTCTTATGGCTTCTGCTTAAGGACACACAATAAAGAGATTCAGCATTGGCATATACAAAAATGTACTTATTTTTCAAGCAATCAATTGTTCATCAAGTTTAGTCAACAACATTGGCTATGTCTCAGAGACAAAGACAATATGCAGTGCCATTGTACAGATAAGATAATCCAATTCAAATGCACGGCAAAATTAAACTTTTCTACAAAAAAAACCCATAAAGATAGATGCAGTTCAAGATCAGAAACTTGGAATCTAGCATTGAAAATTGAAATAGGTAAATCAACTATGTGAAGCATATCTCACTCTTTGACATCGAGATAACAAAACAGAAGTATGAACCAAATTGATCAGTAGGAAAAACTGATTAAACTACACAAGGACCAGTTGATCTCAGAAGTTCCGACAACGACACAGGAAAGAGAAGAAAAACCGGTTCACAAACGCACACCTTATAAAATTCAGCTTATTCCAGCTTTGTTTCACAGTTGTTTTCAGTACAGACAACAAGGTGAGATGTTATACGAGAGTCATAGATGTAGCGTTCACACCTTTCATGACATATTTCCTACAGTGTAAAGGATTGATGCTGACATATAAGCTTAGAAAAAAAACGCAGGCTACTAATATAGATATCGGGTAGTCGAATATGCTCTGCCACTCCAAGTTGTGGCTCCCACAAATAACTTAACTCAAACTATTTCTCAACTTTGAGGAAAACTTCCTGTTGACTCTTCTCTATGATAGTGAAATCACTTCTCGTAAGAAGGAAGATCAGGATCCATCATAAAGTGACTGATACTGATCTTGGTCATGGTAAATTAAGGAAGGCCGTAATTTCAAATTGCAAATATGACATAGTGATCAGATTGCATGTGCTATATCTGAAAGTTTTACTAAAATAATATACAACAAAATAACATCACAGAATTTTATCATTTGTTTTTACATTTGTCCTGCCTTCGACACATTATTCATCAAAGATATAAGAACATGTCAGATGCACAGCCTCTGATGGCTTCTGTTACAGACACTAATAAAGAAGATTCAACACTAGCATATTCAAAAAATGTACTCTACTCATTTGCTGAAGGGCCTCATAGATGCTCTATGATGAATTTCAGTCAAAGTGCCGGTCGGATGTTTTCATCAATAATGTAGTATAGTGCACACGCCGCTTGTAATCGTACATTATTATGTGTAGTACATTTTACCCTAAGTATTCTAAAGCGTGCACAATTGTCAACTTGGACTATTTACTCAGAAATAAGCACATTCTTCCGTTCCAATCGCACAGATACGAATACCTAACTTGATATGCACGGCCATTGACAACTTTTTCCAGACGCATGGAGATTCAACTCTAGTATCTATTTGATTTGGGCATTTGGCACTCAGAACTAAATTACCATGACAAGACACAAAGAAAGATTTCATTCAAGATCAGAAAGCCTCTTCCGTTACTTTTACACATGAAACCTGGATTCTATCGCAAAATTAAGTAAATCAAATTTGTGAAGTAAATTTCATCATTCCGCATCAAGAGAACAAAACAGGAGCACGAATCAAAATCGAAAGATCTCAGAAATACCGAAAGTGAAACAATAAATACCAGTTCACAAACGCATAGCTTATAGTGATCTGAAAAGCTCAAAATAGGAGATCTATGGTTACAGCAAGAACACTTCAACTTTTTTGACGAATTGAATTGACAGCAATCGAAATACAAGATCAATTGACAAGAACGACGAATCTGAAAGTAATCAACGGACTAAAAGTATATCTGCTTACCGATTCCTTGATTCCTTGACATGGATTTTCAGGAACTGCGAATGCTTTTCAGTTCACAAACGCATAGCTTAGATTGGGAAGGGTAAGTGAGCGAATGCTTTTCATTCGCTGCCAATTTCCCGTATTGAAGTTTTGGGAAAATTACACAAATTCACCCGTTACATTGCTATTTTGCAAAAAATCATATTTTAAGAGGTTAATAGACGTACCTGTAAAAATCTATAATTGTCACCCTAATTACGCTATTCGCATGCGTAGTTGATAAGGTCCTCAACTACGCTTTTAGAAAGCGTAGTTGAGTACACTATCAACTACGCACGCGAAGTGCGTAGTTATGGTCACTAATATAGATTTTCACCGGTACATTTAAAAATCACGTATTTTAAAAAAGAACTCGTAGAAAACCGCCATCCAAGTATGAAGTTTATTTTTAAATCCAAAGTATATTGTCAAATTACTGAAGCAAATCATCTCTAAAACAAGCCTAACATAATTAGGCACAAGCAAATATCATCCTCTTAGTAATTGGTTTTGCATCTTTTTGGTTTTAAAAAGCTTTAAGGTAAATTTGACCGAATTTATCTCGTTGACAGATCTACTGTGACATGTAAGGGATAATTTAGTAATGAAGTTGAATTATCCAAGTATATAAACAACGTGAACGAGAATCAATTGAGTTTTTGAGAGATAGGGGAAGAGAGTGATAGGGGTGTTATACGAGCCGAACGAGCCGAGCCTTAGCATGCTCAAGCTCGGCTCGTTTATAAACGAGCCGAGCCCGAGACGAGCTTTTGACGAGCCGAGCCCGAGCCGAGCCCGAGTAGCTCGTCTAAAATAATGCTCATATAGTGTTATTTTAGCCGAACGAGCCGAGCTTTCGAACGAGCTGAGCATTGGTATGCTCAAGCTCGGCTCGTTTATAAACGAGTCGAGCCCGAGCCGAGCTTTTAACGAGCCGAACGCGAGCCGAGCCCGAGAAGCTTGTCTCATGTATCAGCCCTAGAGAGTGATAACTCCAACATTATGTTATTTTTTATCTTGAGATATTTAACCGAATATTTGAAGAAAATAAATAAATAATTATGAAAAGTGATCGCTATTTAATAAGAAAAGTTAAAATGACTCATATGCATAAAAACATGAATAAATAAAAAATGATGAAATTACGTGTTATATAAATCACAATCCACTGTGAATACAAATTGTAACCTATTTTTATCTAAAAATTATAGAAATAGGTTCATCTTCCTTTTTACTTTCCCTCAGTTTATCATCTCTACGTTTCTAATTTTCAAATATCTCGATCTTCAATTTCAATTTTCTAGCCTAAACTATGGCCAATTTACAATATTTTTACGTCAATGTGGTTTCCATTGAGTTATTAGGGTAAGTAGGTACTTTATGTATATTGGCCTATAAAATAGGCACCTTTTATTTTCTATTAACAAACTAGGCACTCTAGTTTAGTAAATGCGTGTGTCAAATGGAGGAATCCAACTCTGGATGAGTTGGTCCTCCCTCCCACCCTTATACCAGTTGGGCTAATTAAACTTTGTGTATTCTTTTGATGATACACAATATTAATACACAGTTTCAATTACACAATATTAATACATAATTTCAAATGCATAATGTTAATAAATAAAAAACTTGTGCAACCAAAAAACTTGTGTACGAAATATACATATAATTAAGAGGATAGAGAAAATAAGGAGAGAAGAAATAAGAATATTTAGTTACCCGATTTAACAAAATTTAATTGATTATTAATAGGAGAAAAAAGAATCTTTAAGTTTCCATATTTTCGGCAATATCCATTTAATTTTATCTTTATTTTTAAATGAAAAAATAGGGTGTCTAGTTAGTCTACAAGTTACAAAAAGTGTTTTATTTCACCAATGTTCTCGTTTCCATTTAGCACACTCACTCCCAATAAACCATGCGATTCTTTCTCTCTCTATATATTGACATTTATCGTGTTTCGAATCTATTAACCCTCAAATGTAAAAGTTTGTAAATAAATTTTACATAAAATCACCCGTTACTTATTACAAATTTAATTCTTAAAACCAATACTCAGTTGGTGTAGTGGGATGTGATGCTAGACTCCTTAAGTGGTTAGTATCGAGATTCGGATTCAAATCCTCCTGGCAACATGTATACCCGATCCAGACATATATCGGCTTCGGGGTACCTAGGTACCTCTTAAAAAAAACAATTTAATTCTTAAACAGAAAAAGGAAACGTAACGTTGAATCACAATTGCATAAAAATAATTGAATAATAAGAATATGCTATGTATTTTGAATATTAAATTAATGTTTAGCGTAAAAAAGGGCCCAAATAATTTCCAAGTTGATGAAATGAAGACATATCCTTATAAGCCATATGTACCACCCATCATCTATAAGAGAAAGCATAATCATCATTGTTTGTAATCGATTTTTGGATACCTCCAAAACCCAAATGGCATCTACAACTTCTACGATGTAACCAATTTGGACTGCCCGTCAATTTCACATCTCAAGATCATCATCCAACTATATTGAATAAGTGAACACAAAAAGTTCAACAAAATATTGATAACACAACTTCGTTATCTTTGTTTGACCAACAAGCTAATTACCCATGAAGAAACAATGAATGTACTTAGGCCTCGTTTGGTCGAAGAGAATGAATGAACACGGAGAAATAACGGTTAAAAAAGAAACGGGGTGTAAATGCGATTTGGATCACTTCTCTCGAATACTCAAATCATCAAACTGCAACACAAGGTCTCACTATTGCTGTAGATGTCGTTTTGGGACATCTCATCTTGCGGGCCGATCTCCTTTCGGTATCGACTAACAACTTTCGGCCACCTTCTCCTACACCTCTACCTACTTGTTACAAAGGTATTGATAACGTGTAATCATAGGGGTGGGCATAAATTCCGGTTAATCCCGTCCCGTTTCGATCCTGTTCCGATTCTGACGGAATTTGGAAAAAAACCGTGTATCTTGTCCCGTCCCGTGAAAAATTTGCGGGACGGGACGCTGTAAGGAAACTTCTCATCCCGGTTAATCCCGTCTCGTCCCGCATATACATATAAATAATAATTTTATATTTAAAAATATATTGTATGGATCAATGATATATATATATATATATATTATAACTTTATATTGATAAGAATTATAAAAAAATAATAAAATACTAAAAGATTAGAACACTAATTGTCTTATACGATCATACACTTATACATGTATACCGCTGGTGTACAAAAAAAAATGTTATCTTCTATAAAATATAATTAGGGATTAATTACAAAATGTAAAAAAAATGTTATATTTTGTAAACTATCATTAATGTAGTGCACTGCTAGGTGTTTTGAATGTTAATCGGTAAGACACATTTTAGTGTAGCTTGTATTCATTTTGAATGTAATAACTACTAATGTAGACCTCTTGAATCGGTAATTCGGCATCGGGTTCTTTTTTATCATTTGTGTCGTTAAACATGAAAGAAAACAAGTACAAATGCTGAATACAAACAGTGTAAAATTCTTGCGGGATTAGGTTCGGCCCGTCATGTCCCATGTGAAGCAGGACCTGCGCAGGACGAAGAAAAAAGTTGTAAATCTCGTCCCGTCACGTCTCGTCTCATGCCCAACCCTATATAATCAAGTCATCAACAAGAAACACTCATTATAAGATTAATTACACTAGATATTACGACTTTGTAGTATAAAATACTTAAAGTCTGTATCAAATATTATATTATTTTTGATATGTTGTGTGTAATAAATATATATTAGATTCAAATTTGTGGAAAATATAACAGATCCTACTATACAAAGTGAAATACTTAAGGGCCCGTTTGGTTCCAATTTCGGAAACGGAAACGGAAACGGAATACTTATTTATAAAAATTTGTGGAATCATTCCTTGTGTATTAATGCAAAATGTACTTGCTTCCCCACATTTTGTTACCTTATAGGGTATCAAAAGTAATCAAACTCTACTCCAATTACTTCAAACCACAAGGAATGATTCCAAAACTTACATGAACAAGGGTATACGTATGGACTGGATTCGTTTTCATTCCGTTTTCGATTCCGGAGTTAAAACCAAACGGGCCCTGAATCTTATTAGACTTATAAATCGGATTTTGAACAAACGTACATCTGCCAAGACAGACCCAAAGTACAGAAATATAAGGTAGAGCTTATAATAAGCAAAGGAAGAAACATAACCTTAATCAATAATTATAGGAGTTAATTACGAGGTTGAATAGCTAATAGCTGAAATGAATAAGCACAAAGAATATGAAATTGTACAATCGTTTGTACTATGAAAAACACCAAAGATGATAGGGTTGTGTCGAAGTTGAAATCAAGATAGAGATTTGGTTTGTGTGAAGGTAAGCAGCCTCAACTTCATTTATTGATTTACGACAAGAAAAACAAGCTGGCACGAAGGTACTCAAATTTTGTCGTTTTGGTCATTCAACCACATAAAACGTGGAGTGTCAATCTCTAGCCCCACACTCGCTAACCTATCCGTTTCTATCGGCCATGTTGCATTTCACACCCTTACGTAGCTTTACACCGTATCATATCAGGGATAGCATGCGAGCCGAGCCGAGCCGAACCGAACTATTTGGCTTGATCCGTTAGAATCCCAAATGATATTAAAGTTGTTTGATTTTGCATTCTGGGTAAATCGGGTTTATCAATCTTAAGATATTGATTGAATACTTGGACTAAATTTGTGTCATTCAATTCAACACGTCATAAGACATGTCGTAAAGTGTCAACTGAATCAGACGGTTACTATTGAGGGATAGGTGGATGTGGAATTCAGAAGTTGTCTTGCATCGAGCCTAACGTGCATGTGCGGCTGAACGTGCGACGAAAAACCCACCGGCTGTAATTTCACCAAAATATATTAACCGGGTTCTGATAAAATTTATGGTCAGTTCGTTTATAAACGAGTTAAACATGACTATGGCAAAGTTTGACTTGCTCTACTAAAATAACACTGTAAAATTGTTATATTAACCGGGTTACTCGAGTTTGACTTGAAAAAAAATCAGCTATAACTCTTTTTTTTGTAAAGGAGCCATATATGAACGTAGTTCTGATCGCTTATAAACAAATTTAGCTTTAACATACCATAACTCGACTCGTTCAACTCAAATAATGGTTTATACAATAATTTTACCACCCTAAAATGTAAATATGGATAGTTTTTAATTTGATTTTGTTTTCTTTTTTTTAAAGAAAAGTAGGTAAGGGAATGACTTTTAAGTTCCAAGTTCATGAAACATCTATAAAATCTGATTTTATGATAATGTTTGAATAAACTATAAGTTAGGTTTTATAAGTCATGTTTTGGTTGAATTGGTCAAAATCCGTACGAAATGAATTGAGTTTTTTCTTTGATTAAATATATGCCCTAATGTAATATTTATAACTACTCACCTTAAACTAAACTGAGCCGAAACCGGTTTTTTAGACCGAACAATATAAAATTTGTTTCACGGTACGGGATGGTGATTTATTAGATTTGTGGCCATGAAAATTATGAAAAATTACGGTAACTTGTAAACTTTAATCATATTAATAAATTATAAAGGATAGATTTTTACTTTTAATTCTCCATTTTAGAGAAAAATTTAAGAAAGCTGTTGAAAATGCTCTTATAGTTATCTTATTCCGGTTCAAGGTGGACTAAACCAATCGAAAAAACCGAACCTTAAATTTCGGTTCGGTTCACAGCTCACACTTTAAAAGATTTTAGAACTGAGTCCGGCCCATTTTGATTTGATTTGGACTGATGCCCAACCCTACCATCCTCAATGATTGATTATTAAATGACGTGGCCTTAATTGCATTATGTCAATTAAAAAATTAGCTTAATTATGCCACGTCAGGTTTTAGCTCAAATATTTTTTTGCTTTTCTTAATTTAAACAATTTGCAATACATCCCTAGTCCCTACCCAACAATGGTCCATGAACTGTAGCTACATCCTTACCCAACAATGGTGCATGTGATGGGTCCTACCAAGACAATAAGGAGTTATAAAGTGCCAACTAGACTGGAGGGTTTACGATTGTCATGCATACTCACATCGAGAACCAGAACGTATCTTAACAGTAAGATTTTTGTTGCATGAACATTCAAGATTTATAGTTAGATGGATGTGTACCGGCGAAAATCGTTATTAGTTAGGTACGCACGCGAAATGCGTAGTTTCGTTTTTCAGCTCCGAAATCTAACTACGCTTTTGTCGTGTATAGTTGGAGCCGATGCGAAGCCGACATGAGCCGATGAACTACGTTTATGGTAAGCGTAATGGAAGTTGAATTAAAAAAAACAAAATAAACTTCAACTTTGTTTTCCATTACCAAAGTTAAATTTTTTTAAAAAAAATCTCTAACTACGCTTGTCAATACCAAAGTTAAATTTTAAAAAAAATCTCCAACTACATTATTGACAAGCGTAGTTTGAGAGAATCTTATTTATCTATATATATACTAGTAAAGCAGCACCCATTTTGTCCACGTGTCAACCTCTAAGGCCGTCCACGTAAGCTTTTTTTCAATTTATTTACAACGTATTTACAGATTTGCCATTAATTATTTTATGAAAAAATTTTTTATTAGAATTTGTAAACAATCATCATGCCACGTCAATTTGATTAAAATAAATAATTAAAAAATAAATAAATTTACCTATCTATCAAGATTTGACACATTTGTTTAATTTAAAACTAAATCAAATTTTGCTCCTATATCTAAATCTAAGTAAAAGTGATAATATATTAAGGTATAAATATAATACTCGAATAATAATCTTTGTAATAGAATTTTAATTATGTTCTTTAATTTATTTAAAAAAAATTAATTCTCATATGTTAGTTATATTAATTAATAAAAATAATTTTTACTATAAATTGCATGAAAGTGAAAATATAATATTTATTTAGACAATTCCGCACAAGGTGCGGGCACTAAACTAGTTTTTTTTAAAAAAGGAACTTCAACTTTGATTCCCATTACCAAAGTTGAATTTTTAAAAAAAATCAACTACGCTTATCAATAGCGTAGTTGGAATTAATTTTATAAAATCTTCATCGGCTCCAACCGGCTCAAGACGGCTCTCCAACGACGCTTGTCAAAAGCGTAGTTTGAACCCATATGCGAAAAGCTAAACTACGCACTTCACGTGCGTAGTTGTGGCTACAAATAGCGTTTTTCGCCGGTACGTCTAAAATTTTCGTATAGTTATATACGGTAATATGAAATAGTTAAAGATTAGAATATTGTGATGGCCATAAATCCATAATAGAATTGCAATAATATAATTGAAATATTTTACACGCTGTTTTAGAAACACGTTCGTTGTGTTTTTTTACGAACAAACATTTAAAAAACACCGCTTTAGAGTTTCGAACTCTGATTCATAGACTCCCCAACCTCATTATCAGTTTGACAAGTTATAACTCCTTAGTTTTTACATAGGAACATTAGCCTATATATGTTTAGAGACAAGTAAACTTGTTTAACGGACGGTCAAACATGTGTTAACGACTGGTTAAACGGGGTTAATGAACGCTATGAATTATTTTAACTGACCGGTTAAACATGTTTAACAACCGGTTAAACGGGATTAATGAACGCTATGAATTATTTTAACTAACCGTTTAACCGGTCTTTAAACATGTTTAAACGGTTGTTAAACATGTTGTTTTTTTCCCGCAGAGAGCGCTATATAAAACAAAAGTTAACCAGGAATGATTCGAGGCAAAGCATGACCCCTAACATGTGTTAGTAAGAAAATGAAGGACTCCTGCGGGTGGGCTACCAAGAAGGTGCACACCTGCGGGATAATAGAAAACATAGTTAGCAAGGAAATCCACAACGGTATTAGTCTCGCGGTAGATGTAACGAAACCGGACGGACCAATTATTACGAAAGAAGTCTTGACAACGCACTACCAGACTAGCGAGAGGATGCAGCTCATTGATCTCCTTCTCAATGAGATTCACTATGAGCAAAGAGTTTGACTCAAATTCCACCTGATGATACCCAAATTCCAACAGGTCTTTAACCCAAGGAGCAACCCCCACAATTTAGCAGTCGGTACCGAACATATGCCTATATGATGAACTCCCCCATAGACCCATTGGCCATGCTCGTTTCTCAAAATGCCCCCAGTTGCAGCCTTTCCATTGAGTTGTCTCACCATACCATCCGAGTTTCACTTTACCCATCCACTCGGTGGCCTAGATCAATTAATGCAAACCTCTTGCTTTTCTGGATTTCCAACCATGTTCTTAGCTCGCTGAGTGGTGGACGAGTATTCCTTGACTTGCGAGAAAATGAACAATATTGATCGGAGAGGGGGGTCGGTGAGCCAAAACTTTCGATTGCAACGCCACTTTCAAATCCACCATACGGTGTATGCAAAATAAGATCCTCACTGGACACCTTCAACACTTGTCGAGACCTGTTTTATATTGACAGTGAAATTATATGAGTGGATAATTAAAATATGAAATTGTTAATTTAAAATTATAAGTTGGTTTTATTATATTTAATTTTTAAGTTATTTTTCTAAGTAAATATGAAAATATATGTAAGAATATTACGAATTTAAAGTTTTTTACTTAACAAAGCAAAATAACTTATTCCATTTTAACCCGGAGATCAATGGAAGATCTTTTAATAAGAAAATAATTTTAATAATGTAGCTAATTAAAATATAAAATCGTTAATATGAAAATATAATGTATAAACAGTTGTACAATTTTACAAAGGTTAATTTGGAAATGTTTCTTTATCATCTAACATCATCTTCATCTACATAAAAAAAAAACTTATAGATTTGGACAATTTTCATCTATCTTCAACTGACTTCACCTACTAAAAGTCGAGCTTCTAAATACCACTTATCTTTTCAACTTCATCTACCTTCGTCTTCGTCAATCTTCATTTAGTAAAAAAGACTCCCAAACAAATCCATAATTGACATGCATGTCTTCTATTTTATTATAATTTATATATTATAATTTATTTGTTTTTACTTTTTTACCAAGAAATAAAAGTAAATTAGACGTGTATGGTCCACTTCTACTTGTACGAACCAACATCGACGTCATTCGGATCTATAATCATCAGCCACGGTGGGGACACTGGACCAACCTCAAATCAACAATATTAAGATCGTACAATTTTATTTTATTTTCATTATAATTTATTTTTATATAGTAAAAGGAAAAAAAGTTTAAAAAAAACTCACTCGCCTGGCGTATTATCTATATCCCTAGTGAAAATGGTTAAATTTGTCACTCTTATCTAAAATAAATTCCTACATCCATGTATTTTCTCCGTGTATATAGTTAAATAAAAATTTACTCAATTCAAATATAGACGTCATCTTCTAAGAGTGCAAAGTAAAGTGGGTCCTACTCCTCCACAAATAAACTAATAATATTTTTTGTAATTTATTTTTTCTTAAATATTTTATGAGAAAAAGAGAAAGTAAGGTTAAAATAAGATTATAGACGAAATGAAATACAACAAAAGCTATATATACGAAATTTATACGTAAATACGTATAGAAATACTGTAAATAAATAACATTATAGAAGGGGTGAGATGTTGTTAGTCTTACTGCTTCACTGACTAGTTGGGCCCACCTAATAAGACCCACAATCTTAATACGGGCCTCCGAATCACTATACAAGTATACTGACATATCATCCAATCCGGATCCTTGACCGCGGGACCCAATTCGGTAACCACAGCCCTGCCCGCAGCAAACTATTCTACTAATCTACAGTCTGTCATTGGTCCCCTAAACTTTTATATTTTTGTTTATGCATATGGCTATGTGCGAGAAACGAGGTGATCAACCTCTAGAGCTTCATCGTCTTAAAATATAATTTCGTACGAGGTTTTCTACTCTTCGCAGAATTCCTATTTCACTAATTGCATTGTGTCCAAGCTTGTCAAAGTCTAATACCCGGAAGTCGTATGAATGAAACGCATGTATAATCCAACGAGGAGTTAACGTTTAGAGGTTGATCGTTTTAAATATACTTTTGGACTCCGCGGAATTACTTTTTTGTTAAAGTCCGATATAAATCGGGAGTCGTATGTATACAAGCGCACGTACGCGTTAGGTCCAAATCTAACACATAATTATAACTGGGTTCTACTCTAAAGCCAATTTTCAATAGAAGGAATAACTAACCAACCTTATATACTAGACTCAAAATGTTCTCATCTTCGATGTGAGAATTTATTATCTCCAACATGGCCTCGCAAGTGCAACCAAAGAGTATAGACCTAGTTACACTTTCCCACATGTTAGGATTGCAGTCCATAGAGATCAATTGCTCTAATACCATGTTAAAGTCCGATACAAACGGGCCGTAGAGCCAGAGTCGTGTGCATATGGGTGTACATGCGCGTTATACTCAAACTCAACACATAAACCCAACAGAGTTCTATCCTAACACCAATTGACAAAATGAGGAGTAACGCACCGAACTTATATATTAGGTTCGGAATGTCCCAAACTTTTAATGTGAGAACTTATCGTCTCTAACAAAGCTCCATCAACTTACATGCCACCTTATTGACTTCTATAAACACATTATAGACTCTTACTTGAGAAAACAAAGAAATCGCGTTGGACATGTCGGAAATAATAATGTTCACTTCTCATGATGGTTCAAACTTGATTGGTGATATTAATAAATAAAAGGTTATCGCCATCAATTTAAATAAATTGTGCCCCAAGACCATAGACTTTTGTAAGTCTTCTCTTAAGGCACAAGCTTCAACTTAAAGAGCGATCAAAGTATCACATCTTCTCATACCAATAACAAGTGTTATGATATTGTGAGTCTAAATCCATCAAAGATTATTTGTGTGTCTTCTCATACCGCGTTTTATGAATATGTGCAATATCCATTTGTGAGCCTAAATCCATCGAAGATTATTTTAACAAATCACGTGTTAGGCCCGTGCCATTTGATGTTTTTAATTTTTCTTGTTTGTTGAATTATGATCTCTTATATATTGATGGTGAGTTAACCTCATCTCAATCATTAATTTGTTTTTATACTACCTGATTCACCTCATTTGGTGTTTTACTATTGTTGAAAATTATTTGATTTCTGCCTATCTATATATTCTACTAGATTCTCACTACTTATCTTAACTCATATTAATATATTTTTTCCTTGTACTTCCGAGATGATGTCCATTAAACTATGCGTTCTCGTATCAAAATTTAGATAAGTTGTTATTTTTATCATTATTTTGGTTACATATATAATACTCACATCTAAATAAGAGGTGTTTAACTCTTTCTACTAGATATTGACCGAAATAACACTACATAAAAACTTGAATAAAAATTATGTTCTCTCTAGTGTCGTTAGAGACCATCCAATCATAATATTTGTAAAGAATTCTTAATTTTAGACATTATATTCATTTTTTTTTTGGTTATTTTTTATTATACCTTTTGTTTGTGTACGATTTTTAAGTCGGTTGAGACGAAGCTAAATATAATATAGTGAATTTGTTAATAATTAAATAATTTTAGAAAATGAAGTAATAATTACACAATTAATTCAAAATTTTAATTACATCAAAATCTAGTAATTTCTTATTAGAATTAATTTTAAAATTTTTTATGGGATAAGATAGAAAGATATTATCTTAAATATTCATAATTTATTAAGTTTAAAATAATTATATATGTGGACCCCACGTCCTCTCATCCCTATCAAACTTCCCCTTGAAATCATCCTTCTTCATTCATGTGCTACTCGACACAAGCTTTTATCACACACTCCTTCCTTTCCTCCAAACCCACACCAAAACGCCCCTCCCCCTCCCTCTAAATTACAATCATTGCCCCCATCTTCTTCGTGAGCTTCTCTCCCTCCATGGTTACTCTCTTCCAGAGATCATGCCTTCCTACCCATTCTCCAAACTTCCTCTCCCCACCTGGTAATACATTTAATACTTCAATTCAATTATGCTTAATTACAGTAATCAATTACGTTAGTTACTAACAATTATTGATTTTCTCCATTTTTTAGGCTCTTTCGGATACTTGGGATCAAACACAGCCCAATCTCCGGAAACGACGCCGTATCCGAATCTCGAAACGACGTCGTAGACGACTCAACCCCACACACCAGCTCGCTAGAATGCTACGCTTGTACTCAAGTCGGCGTCCCCGCTTTCCATTCCACAAGCTGCGACCGGGCCAACCAGCCCGAATGGCAAGCCTCCGCGGGCTCATCTCTCTTCCCGGTTCAAACCCGATCCGTCAAGTCCAAATCCGGGACCGGGTCACCTTCGGGCTTTCTACTAGGCCCGATACTCGACCCGAGGAGTGATTATGTAAGGAGATGGAACAGGGTAATCCTACTGGCACGTGGCGTAGCCTTAGCCGTCGATCCACTTTTCTTCTACGCAATCTCCGTCGGCGCAAGTGGATCTCCGTGTTTAGCAGTAGACGGCCGGGTAGCCGCCGTTGTAACGGCGATTCGTACGTGTGTGGATGGGGTCCACTTGGTGCACGTGTGGTTGCAGTTCAGATTGGCGTACGTGTCAAGAGAGTCGCTCGTTGTTGGATGTGGGAAGCTCGTGTGGGATGCACGTGCTATCGCGGCTCATTACGTTAGGTCTATCAAAGGATTCTGGTTCGACATGTTCGTCATTCTTCCTATACCTCAGGTTTGTTGCTTTTGCTCATTTGCCACGTCATAATTATTTTAAATTAATTCAAATTACCTATTTTCTGCATTTTTTATTTATTCGTATATCTGTTCCCAGTGGCAAATTTGACTGCTATTATCGGTTTACGTGATTCTTTTTCTTTTAATCGGCCAGAACATATTAAAAAACAAAAAATGCAATATATACATAGATGTAGAAATGAAATACGTTATAAACCAATTATAGAAAAATTTTAAATGCCTAGAATAAGAGCAAATTATATGAACATTGACACTTTTTTTATTTATTTTTTATCAATAATTATTATTTTAAAATTGGTAGATAAAATTAGGCAGTTATATCCCTGCTACTTTTAAAAAACAATCAAGATTTGGCCCAAGTACATGGAATATAAAAAAAAAAAAGCTCTTTTTTTTAACTTATTAGTTCAAATTTCATAGAGTATTTTTTTCCATGAACAAATATTTTGTGGATTTATGACAATGAAAGTAAAATAGAGTAATTTAAACAATTAATAATACATAGAAAAAGAATGGAATATGTTATGAACCATTTATAAAATTTTAAATTCTAAGAATAAGAGCAAATTATATGAGAATTGACACTGTTTTTTTTATCAATAATTATAATGTTAATCATGATATGAATTTGGTAAATAAAAATTGACAATTATATCCCCAATAGTTGAAAAAAATCTAAAATTAGGCCCGAATACATCGAGCATAAAAAAAAATCATAATTTTTATTTATTTAACAGTTCAAATTCCATTGAGTTTCCCCCCTATATTAACGTTGTTGAGTGTGAATGTCCCATATAGACAATACGATAATACGTGCATGATATTAGAGTTGGTTTACGCCTATTGTCAATTGATTTTATCTTGGAATCCCGAAAGACTTGTACGTAGGTTCAATTAACGTGCATGATATTAGAGGAGGTTCGAGGTCCGATCCGAGTTTAAGTCCTAGGTTATAGGACCTATAGGTTTCTGTAGGATCATTTAGCGTGCATTCGCCCCATGTCTTAGATATCCCGGATATAGAAGATAAAATAACAATGGATAAATATAAGGTGGATTGATGAAATTAAAAATAAAGCAATTTAAATTACCAAGAATAATACTAACTATACTTAAGTTTTATAGTGCAATTTGTGTGGTTTGTAGTTGAAATTTTTTTCTCTGTGTATACAGGCTGTGTTTTGGTGTTTGGTCCCAAAGCTAGTGAAAGAAGAACGTATAAGGCTACTTATGGCGACACTTTTGATCACATTTTTGTTCCAATATTTGCCCAAAGTCTTCCACAGTCTATCTCTTATGAGAAAAATGCAAAAGGTCACCGGCTATGTTTTCGGCACCATATGGTGGGGCTTCGGTCTCAACATGGTCGCCTACTTTCTCGCCTCTCACGTAAGAAAATATAACTCACACTTATGTAAATCTCACTGAACTAATGTGTTGAGCTTGAATCTAACGCGCATTTATATATGTTTTTGTTATAGGCCGTGGGAGGATGTTGGTATGCTCTTGGTATACAACGTATTGTATCTTGCCTTACACAACAATGTGCACGAGCCGCCAAATGCAACCTTACCATGTCTTGCTCGAACCAGGTGATAACATATGGAATATGTCCGTTATATATATAAGAGGATTATATTATATGTCATATTTACGGAATATGTTCACTATCGTCAGGAATGTCATCAGTTCCTCATCCCGTCGAACACATTGGGGAATCCTTGTGGCTTAAACTCTACCATCACTAGGAAGTCCTTGTGCCTAGACGAAAACGGACCTTTCCCTTTCGGAATCTATGATTCCGCTTTGCCGGTCATTTCTAGCAAAGCCATTGTTATCAAGATACTTTACCCTATCTCTTGGGGACTATTTCAACTAAGGTATTGATTTATCATTAGCCATGCATTTACGTAGAATGTACAAAAACTTTTATCTGATTTTCGGGTATTGATTCGTTTCATGTTGAAGTACATTTTGCAATAATTTGACGCCGACAAGCCATATCTTAGAGGTGATGTTCTGCATAGTCTTAGTACTCGGAGGGCTGATGCTCTTCACTCTATTGATCGGAAACATTCAGGTGATCATGATCATATGATTTCCGAGTTTGATTGTCGTTTGTTATAATGAACGAGATTATTCATTAGTTTTCGCCTTCTATGTAGGTGTTTTTGCACACGGTGATGTCGAATAAGAGAAAGATGCAACTAAGGTGTGGAGACATGGAATGGTGGATGAAGAGGAGACAATTGCCTTCTAATCTAAGGAATAGAGTACGACAATTCGAGACTCAACGATGGATAACCTCTGGCGCGGTTGATGAGATGGAGTTGATCAAAGACTTACCCGAAGGCTTAAGACGCGATATCAAACGTTACCTTTGCTTAGATCTTATAAGAAAGGTATGTTTCATGCATTTGAAGTGTCTCTTAGTTTGATGTTTTGATACAAATTTTAACACTTGATTCCTTATAGGTGCCTATTTTCGATTGTTTGGATGATCTTATTCTCGATAACATATGTGATCGGGTTAAACCTTTGATCTACTCCAAAGATGAGAAGGTAAAACATATGAATTCAACTGAATTATTCATCTTATTGTCAAATGATTTTATGATGCAACTCTTTTGAGTTTATTTGTGTCCATGAACGTCATTTATTGTTTGTTCCGTAGATCATGAGGGAAGGAGATCCGGTGCAACGAATGATATTCATCGTTCGCGGACGAATAAGAAGTAGCCAAAGCCTTAGCAAGGGAAACATAGCAACAAACTTTCTGGAACCGGGAGCATTCTTAGGCGACGAGCTCTTGTATTGGTGCCTTAGAAGACCATTTGTTCATCGGCTTCCGGCATCGTCGGCTACTTTCATTTGTCTCGAGTCGATCGAGGCTTTTGGTATCGACGCTTATGATCTTCGGTACATAACTGAGCACTTCCGGTACAAGTTTGCAAACGACAAGATGAAGAATACCTTAAGGTATGTTTTTACTTTACAATAAAAATAACTCGAAAAGGACTTTCACAATAAAAATATTGAAATTCGCTATTGAGAGAGAGAGTTGAGTTTAAGTCAAAAAAGGTTTTAGAGTCAAAAGTAGGAAATATCCACAATCATTTGATCAAATAATAATTGTTGAAATATAATAATATTTGTTTAACTAAAAATCAATAATTATTTTTAACAACTTAATTGTTCAATTATATTCAAAATTGCTCATTTATATGACCAAATTTTCAATTGTATTCAAAGGGTTGCGAGTGCTTTTCACTTTTGACGTCCCGTTCTATATGATCCAAATTCTCTATATATATTTTCTTCTGACATATGCACTTAGGTTCTAATAAATGTTTATTCCAACTTAAACCTAAAATGGGCTTATTAACGTGGGGTTAAGGGTTCGTTTGATATAATTTTTATGGAATTAGAAATTGGCTTCAAAATCACATAAACTAACTACAATGTTTAATAGCAATAAAATATTAGAATGAGTCATTTCAAGTGAAGGGTGATTCCTATATTTCTTTATTGCTTGATTCTTGAATTTTTTTTTTCTTCTCATGGTTTTGAATTATTTTAAACTCGTTTATCCAAAATTAGTGTTTTACGTCATGGTTGATCACGGTTAAAAACATTAAACATTATTTATTAAATTAATGTATTTTAAACTCAGATTTTAAGTTTATAATTTGAATCATATGTTTCATATTTTTGATTAAATTAATCCTAAATTTATCCCAATTTCTGAATCCAATCCTTTTGCGTTACGACCAACAATATATACCTAAAAAAGTACTAGGCAAATTTGTTATTCCATGAATGCTTCACATTTCACTATTTATGACTTATGAGTATGTTATATTTCTGGTCTTTGCAATAGGTATCATTCTTCAAACTGGAAAACTTGGGCTGCAATCAATATACAACTCGCATGGCGACGATACGCGACACGAAAGAGAGGTGCAACGAATCATGTGATCACGCACAATGGCGAGATCAATGATGAAAGTTGGTTGCGCCAATTTGCTGCTATGTTCATGTCGTTGAGGCCTCACGACCATCTTGAATAACGTACAAGCGAGGAAACATAAGGGGTTAGCTTGATCGACCATCTAATCGTTTTCTTGATATATTACGTATTTTATACATCTACCCTCATGTTACTTTCGATCAAAATAAGGCGAGGGAATTGGTGTATCACTTAAATTTGAGCGATTTATTCTTGATTGAGTTGCTACACATGTCAACAAGAATTTACATTTGATAGATCGGTTAATAATGTCTATTTATTTGTAATAATGCTTTCACATGAAGGCTTTTTCGACTTTATAATTAAGGTGTTCGTTCATTCATTCTTATTTGTTTTTTTTCTTACTTCTTATCATTTGGTGGTAAGGTGATGCTATAATTTTTAAGTAATGTCGTAGAGATTTAGGGCCCGTTTGATTCCAACTCCGAAAACGGAAACAGAAACGAAATGGAAACTAATTTAGTCCATATGTATATCTTTATTCATGAAATTTTATGAAATCATTCATTGTGGTTTAATGCAAAATACACTTGCTTTTCCAATATTTTGTTTCCCTATAGGGTATCAAAAGTAATCAAACTTAACTCCAATTACTTCAAACCACAATGAATGATTCCAAAAAATTTCATGAATAAGGGTATATGTATAAAATAGATTCGTTTTCATTCCATTTCCGCTTGCGGAGCTAAAAGCAAACGGACCCTTAAGTTCAAATCTTTAAGATGGATCACTAACTCACAAGGTACCAAAAGGGCCCTTTAAGTTCAAATCTTTAAGATAGATCACAACTCACAAGGTACCAACAGGGTATAAATTAAGCCCTGTTCGGCGGAGATTATTGTCTAGATTATTTTAGAACTTTGTAATTTTTTGAAAGGTACATGATGTTTGGTATAATAGATTTTTGAAGAGATTAGATTTTTGGTGGGATTTGAAAAAGTTTTCGAGGAGTTTTTTTTGATAGATTATCAATTTTTTTTTACAATTTTGTCCCTCTTTTACGTCTTTAATAATTTGTACATTTTTGTCCTTTTTGGTAATTTGGTAAATAGACCGTACAAATCTATCCACAAATCTACTTTTATCAAACATCAATGATGTTATTTGTTAGAATTTTGGAATTTACAAAGTTATTTAAAACTCTACTAAAAGATCTACCAAAATAGCTAAAGCTACTCAAAAAGATTAAACTACTAAAAAATCTCGCTTCACCGAACAAGCCCTAAGATAGAGATTTTTTTTTAACTAACCTAGTTGAATTAAGAAATTGAAAATTTAACCACTAACTTTGTATGTATTGGTTTCTAACCGCTTGACCAAAAAAATTTACACGTTGACTGCGCAAATGTAAAAATGACCATCAACAAAGGTAAAATGTATTGTCAACAATTATAAAATAGACTGTCAACATGTAAATTTTTTTCCAAACCGACAACAAATGTAAAATGAAATGTCAACAAATATAAAATGGACTATCAACAAAAATAAATTTCATAATTTTTTTTGTAGTGTCAACACATAGGAAAAAATGCACTATCAACAAGCGTAAAGTGAACTATCAACAATGGTAAAATGAATTTTCAATAGGTATATTTTCATTGAATTATTTTATTAAACGTATACAAATGTGAAGTTATTATTGCGACATAAACTATAGTTAACATTAAATTAAAAGACAATAACAATTTAAGTACAAGTACAACTAAAGAAAAAGCTTTAGTCTAATATGATCACCATTAGAATGAAGGTTATGATCAACATTACCAAACCTCTTATGAGGGGTATTACCATGAAGTTATAAATGCTATTCCTACTCCTC
Organism: Fagopyrum homotropicum; assembly: GCA_033239125.1. Classification (NCBI taxonomy): domain Eukaryota; kingdom Viridiplantae; phylum Streptophyta; class Magnoliopsida; order Caryophyllales; family Polygonaceae; genus Fagopyrum; species Fagopyrum homotropicum. The sequence continues at coordinate 5,471,557 of BSWB01000003.1, forward strand.
TTACTATTTCTATTCCTATTCAGTCCACTATCTCTATTCCTAACCGGCTAACCCTATTACTTCCATACCCGTTTCACCACAATGGACTAAGCCTCCTCATAGTCATGACGCGCACACGCGCATGTGCGCATTATGACTATGAGGAAGTTACTCCTCCTATTGCCAATTGGTTTTAGGATAGAACCTTGACGGGTTTATGTGTTGGGCTTGAGCCTAATGCGTATGTGTGCTCGTATGCACACGAACCTAACTCTACCGGTTCTGTATCGGACTTTGACATGGTATCAGAGGGGTTAGCCTCAATTCGGCTCGAGATCCTAACCTGTGGACAAGTGCAACTCGGTCTATATCCTCTAGTTGCACTTGTGGGGGCGTGCTGGAGATAATAAGGTCCCACATCGATAGATTGGGACACTCCGAGCCTAGTATATAAGGTCGGTGAGCTACTCCTCCTATTACCAATTGGTTTTAGGATGGAACCTCGCCGAGTTTATGTGTTGGGATTAGGCTTAATGCGTATGTGCGCTCGTATGCACACGACCCCCACTTTACCGGTTCTGTATCGGACTTTGACCAGTAATCCCACGTACCAAAATCAATTACTCATTATACTAAACTATAATTCATGTAAGCATGTCTTAAATCAATGGTATGATACGTGGTGATCAATTTACTATCACAACATCAAAGGAGGAAATATTTTTTTCTCTATAGGTTTACCACTTGAGGAAATGATATGCATACTGAAATGAATAAAATAAGTATATCGGAGTGTACACCATAGAAATATTTAAAGATAGCAGTAGCATCAAGTCAAGTAAGACATTGTCATTACTAATAAAGCCAGAAGCCAAAAAGAGATGGTTGTGCTTAATGCTATCCAGCAAAATCATTCACATAAACAGTATGCAAGAGAGAAAGAGCTAGAGTGCATGAGAAGAAAGCTAACCAATATAGTTGTAGCCGTAGAGAGGTTTTTTCTAGGAGCCGTAGAGAGGTTTTTCCAACAAAATGATACGCATATTGAACTGTTTGTCGATCCTTTCTCTAGCACAAGATTTCGAAAAAGGTAGCGGTGGTTTGTATGCTTGAGGAGAGATGTAGACCGGTGCTTTCTCCTTGTTGATCAATTATGGCTCCTCAACCATTGGTTGCTTCCCTTTATCCACATTGCTTGGTAGCGGGTCATTGGTTGTGATTCCGCTTCTTGCTGTAATAGCGTTGAATTGGCCCTTGAGATTATTCTCCGTTCTTTCGGAAAGCTTCCCTTGATCTCTCGGAACTTCTCCGGCCTTGCTGAATACTTGATTTTCCAAGACTTTTTGGTGCCTTAGAAATAGAAGTAATTGAATTCTCCAGTCCACTCATCTTTCCCGCCAAGACTTCAATCATTGCTTCAAGCTTATCCATGGGTGCTGAACTTGAAGACGGTTCCTAACTTTTCAAAGGAGTTATTATACCAACTACTATTGAAAAATTTCACGTAACTTTTTTTGTTGCAACAAATCTATTTTTTGGGACAAAAAATCTTTATTTTTAAATTATTTTTTGTGTTAGAGAATCTTTTGTTATGAGTATCATCTATTTACGTTAACTTTTTTGAGAGATTTTGTTATCTCACATCCAAGATTGCTAGTTTTAGAACTTTTATATATTATCATAAATATGTTAGATCCAAAACCATGCAAATTAAGAAAATATTATCATAAATATGAGCTTCATGATATACCGGATGACGTAACAATTATTGTTTGTTGCATTATATATTACATAGCCTAGCATATTGCTATTAATTAATTGTAATCCTTCACACTTCTTCTCATCTCTTTTAGTTTAGGATTCCCACTCGATGATGTTTAATATAATCATGATGATAATTGGTATATATCAAACAACAATAACAATAACAGCTGTAATAGCTAGGATTTCGAATTTTAATTAATGTTGATTAACTTAATCGTTGATAGTAATTAACATATAACTCGCGAAAACTTCGCAAGTGATGAGTAAGAGTCCCACCGTTATGTTCCTGGCGTAATTTTGGACGTTTGGAGAAATTTTTACTTTTTCCCCCGGGTAATTATTTTTACCCTCCGGTGTTATTTGGAGCATTTGGGAGCTCCAATTAATAAAAATGCAGTTGAGAGAAATGATCAGGATATCGGATATGTCCTAGATATGAAATAACATGGAGAGGCAAAACGGCCAAAAGAGTCGCTATTTCGTTTCTTAACGGCTAAGAAAGACGGCTTAGGAATACACGTTTTCCGAGACAGTTGTGTAATAATTATCCCTACAATATTCCAGATTTAATGTTCCAATCTCGAGAAGTTTGGAGAAAGAGGTTCGACCCGCCTTTGGATCGGTTAAAGGATAATTATCGACTTTACTAAAGGATAATTATCATCTTCACTATAAATAGCGGAAAATCCTTTATTAATTCATTTCCTTTCACGTTTTCTCGTAAAAACTCTGATTTCTCTCAACCTTCAAACTCAGATCTACTCTCCGTTTCTAATCCGATTTCAATTCCGTTTGAGTTTCTGGATTCCTCTCTTCATTCTCTTCATAACGGTACCGAGTTTCTGCATTTCCGAGTATATGGAGGGCTGGTCGAGCATATATGTCACCAGGACGGTTCCGTCGCTCAGATTCCGATGAATTTGATGTTGTCCATGCGTAGCCTGCGTCGTTGTGATTCCGAATCTTCTTTCAGGTCGTCAATCGGGTTAGTAACGAATAAGTTATGAATTTATTCGTTTTCCGTACTACGATTTGGCCTAAATTGACTTTAGGCTTGTCAAATAGGACAATTAGAAATTCCATTATGGTCGTTATATTATTCTGGTGATTATGGGTTCTTGTTTGATGAAATCTGATGACATGGGGTTTAGAAATTGTCTGCGGGCAAAACGTTATTCTGGCGAAATCTAATTAATTAAAGGTTAATTAATTAGATTAGGATTAAAATTGAGATTGAGGAATGTTGATTAGATACTACCTTGAGATTTGAGGAATTGTGAGTTATGCTGAGATATTGAGGTTTAGTTGGTTGTGAGGCTCATAGATTGAGTATGATCCTTATGGATCCCTTTGGGTCTAGGTGTGACCCCTTTGATGAATAGAGGTTGATATATCTCTTTATGCCTTATTTATAGGCCGTGTTGTCCCTCCAGTGTAGAGGTGATCGTGGTTGAGTTTGTACGAGGTTGAGGTAAGTCCGTAGGACTTACTTAGCTACCATCCCTATATTGGGTGTTTGCATTAGTGGTGTGTGCTTTATATGTTTGCTATGATAGCATAAGTTGTCGTTTTTATCGACCTATGTTCTATTAACTACCCCACTGCGTGGCTGTGATAACCTTTCCCTTTCATCCCGCCGTGGAGTCTGGGAGGTTCTCTGATGTCGGGCCAGACTGGTTTACAGGAAGGGCGCAATCCACTCCCATAGGGTACACGGATTGTGTGACCGATACTCGTACAGCTGGACATTGTACTCAGAGGCGGGGATGTATCGGTCCTCGTGTCACATACTTTCATCTATCTATATATATACAGTTTTTGTGTGAATGGTTATTATATAAAGATAATAAATGGTTAAATGTGTGATATCATGCTGATGTGTTTATCTTTCATGATTGTGCTTGTGCTTATGCATTACCTCATATATGTATGGTTAGCTAACGGTTTCATACCGTGTTGTAGATGTTTACAGGTTAGGCGCTACTGGGTGATCTGACAGGGTGACAGGCCGAGGACTCTCGTACATTAGGTGGTTGGTTTGGGTTTGTTGTGTTCCCCTCCTTCGTGAGGATGTTCTTTCGTACCTCCTGTGTGAGGTTGTCGTTTTATATACTCGGCTATGTTGTTGTTTACTTTGGGTTGTACAGATTATACTGTTTTATGTATTTGTTTTATATCTGTCAGTGCCATGTTGTAAGGTCCAGTGAACTTGTTGTCAGGCTAGGGTCAGGATCCATTGTGAGATCCTAACCCAATGTGGCATCCCGAGTCTCGCGAATTCGGGGTGTTACAGAGTTGGTATCAGAGCCAGGTTGACAACAATGGCACTTGCTACCTGCAATGAGGTTTGATAGGTAAAATAAACAGAGCCCACATGAGATCTGATGTTTTCAAAGGTTTTGGTTTTAAGTGTGGTTTTGGGATAGAATGTACGAGAAGTCGTCACCTCTGTCATGGATCTCTGCAGCGTAGATATGTATATATATCTGTGTGTACTATGGATTATGTGGATTTATTATATACATATCGATACCTATGGCATATATATAGCCTTATAAGATTAGGTGCGTATATCCTACAGATGACTCAGACTAGAGTAGTATCTGTAGTGGGATGAGGTAGGGGTACACCCCCCCTCTTCCTCCAGTGGTGATAAGTTAGGGACCAGTTTCCGCTGTTGTTTCGCCTATGACAGAGAACGAGTTTGAAGAGGCTGATCATGTCTCCATGAGTAGATCCGAGTTTCAAGAATATATGTAACAAGTATATGAAGCGGTGATAGCGGGTAGATCCATACCGGATTTACCAACAATTGTGAGATCAACTGAAGCTTCTGGATCCGGAAAGAAGCAATAGACTGAATCAGTTACTAGAGAAGCAAAGATGATGAATGGGGAACCAAGTCCGATATCAGGACAATCTAGTGATCCTTTGGCCATGAAGATGACTGGCAAGGAACTACAGTGTTTTAATTGCGTGGAAGTTGGGACACTAGCGAGCTGTGTGCCCAAAGGCGCCCATCATATGCTTTACGTGTGGTAAAGCAGGGTATAGAGCGAAGTTTTGTCGACAGGGCAAGGCGTTGCCTTTACAAGTGTTCGCTCCAAACGGTGTGTGCAAGCTTTAAATTTATAACCCTAGACTTAAGCTTAAAACAAGGATGCGAACCCGCAGTGTACGGGTCAATCGTAGTAAAAGCAAGAAAATTTCAGGGGTCGATCGCAGGGACTCGGTGAAATAGAGTCAATACGGTGTGCTTATGTCAATACTAACCACAAGAGCGATTAACACAATCAAAGATGAATAAGAAGTCAATAAAGCAAACATGCAATTCTAGGGATTAAAGCATCTAGTTGTGGTTCCAACTCAAGATCTATAGATAAGCGGACAAAGTTGAGATTTTTTGCGTGGGGAAGGTATTTCTAAAGTGGAGTAGATCACCGGGTAAGTCTCACTACACACTAATCCTAAACCATAACTCCTATTACCGGGTAAGTCTCAAGGAATCAAGATAAAGGACTATAACCTCAAACTAACACACCATCTAAGGGAATAGAATCAACCTTTACCGGATAAGTCTCAGGCTAACTCACAAAGATGGGATGGAAGCACACTCAAACCCCAATAAAGAATAAGCCTTTATTACCTACACTTATGATCGTCAATACACAAACTAAGGAATTACCGGGTAAGTCTCATCCTAAGCTTGCTTTGAACCAGGAAAGGTGTAATAAGAATAGGATTTGGCAAACTCTAACACTTAACTCTCAGTTATGGATCAGATAAGTCACCTCGTTCAGCCAGTTTCCACCCCGGCCGAGGTGTTCATCGACTGAACGAGAGGCTTAGGGTTAAGGTTAAAGACTCGAACTTTCAGGATCCTACTGGAATCTAAGATTATTCTATCATTGTTTTTCCCACAACCTTCAGCCAATCACCCTAGAATCACACAAGGAAATTAGCTACTTATCATCATAATGAAAGTATTAAAATATATGGGAAGAAGGTGAATATTTGAACAAAGAAGAATTTAATGAAAAGACTTCAATAACTGAATCAAATATCACAACAAAAGCGTTCCTTGGATAGCAATCCAACAAGAGAAAACAACAAGGAAGGGAATTGAAGACAATCTTACAAAACCCTTCAAAAGCTATAAAAGCTATGGACTTCAATCTTCCTTCAACCTTCAAAAAGGTTCTTCAACTCTCCCAACTTGGAGTAGGCTGCTGCTGCTGTGTAAGCCCTGATCGACGGTATAGCGTGATGTCGGAATTGTGGAAATCCAACCCTTTTTATAGGAAAATAACCCTCCAAAGATAATAAATCTTAGAAAGATATTTTCCCATAAATATAGGTAAAATATAAGATCTTCTTCCTTCCAGGAGCCAAGCACAAAAATATAAGATCACCTTCCAAAGATAAAAGATCTCAGCCAAGAATAAAATATTCTCGCCGCGTCCTAGGTGTTCGCCTCGGTCGAGTCGGCGTCTCTGGATCACCTCGGTCGAGATGAATCTCTGGTCAACCGAGGTGAGTCATAACTGAATGTGAAATCTCTCAAAACTGGTCCAAAGTGAATCTTTAATCCATGGCTATGCTCCCTGGATGTAGCTCCAAATGACTAATGACTCCTTTTGCTCCTTTTTGATGCGAAACGTACCAAATTACCTGCAATTACAACGAAACTAGGTGTAGACCTCGATTCTCGCAAAGGTAGATGAAATGGTAGTAAAATCACATAATGTACATACAAACATGCAGATTATGAAAGATAAAACGTCCAAACAAACCCCAAAATATAGACTATAATTCATGCTATCAAAATACCCCATACTTAGCCCTTGCTTGTCCCCAAGCAAGTTCCGCATATAGAAGACAAGATAGAATGGATTATAAGTCAAGAAAATCAATGAAAAAGTCTTTCAAAAACATTTTATGGTGTGCAACTATCATAGATCACTCTAAGAGAGTACTTCCTGGAAATTAAAAACTCAATACGCTCAAAACATTTTATAAATATAGGAAAGTTGTTCATCGTTGCATAAAATCATAGAATGCATAATAATTCATAATTATCAAAATTAATCATGTATAATCCAGTTTAAACCACTAAGTCAATCAACAAGCTCAAGGTCTCAAGGGCTTCCCAAAAGAAAAGGTCAAGAAACGTGTAGGGTAGGGATGTATGTAAGGTAATGTGGTGATAGAATCCGGGAAAAGGATGAACTTCACTTCCACTTTGACTTGCAACATCTTCCACCAATAAGCTTTGCTTATTCCACTTTTTTTCTTTTTACTTTACTTTTTGGGATGCATTGGACAGAGGTGCACAATAACCGAAGCCTAGGAAATCTGCAATCATCAATTTCTCGAGATGCATCAAACCCTTGATGCACATACCATGACCCGTTAGGAATATCGCTCAATCCGACTTTGGCAAGACACAAACACCCGGCTATGTGAATGGTGCCGAGTTACTCATCTTCATGATTGACTTCCCCAAACCTATTATTACTTTCTAGCACTTTCACTTTCAGCCAACTTCTCAACTTTAACTTCACTTGCTTTCACCACTTCGCTTGCTTCCAAATTCCCGGATAGGTAAAGGGAGGCAAAATGTATATGAGGGGCTAAGCATGATCAAGAAGAAGAAGAGAGAAGAATGAATTGCCTTGGTCTTTCCAGGAGGAAAGTGAGAGAACTTATCTTGTGGTGTCAACCTTCAAATTCAACATAGTTTGGATAAAAACAAAGTATTAAACATGCCAATAATTTCAAACAAAGCATTTAGCAACTTAAACATATTATAAAACCTTTCAAACACATAAAGAATTTAAAACCAGTCAGTAAACAAGATCTTCACTGAGATCATATCCAGATAAGTAACACAAAATCGTTTTCGAAAACTCTCAGTTAACCCACCTCGGTCGAGGTGTTCTTGGTTCAACCGAGGTGAAGCACCTCGTTTGGCCAGAACTGACTCGGTCGAGGTCGAAATTTTTTTTTTTTTTTTGTAAAAATCATTTTTTTTTTCAGTTTCGACGTTTTTCTCAATCAAACAACCTGTAGGTATGCATGTAATATCAGATAATCATATAAAGGCAATGAAGCATAAATACGAAAATATCCGATAAATAAAATACATCAAAGGTGTCAAATACATCACGTAATCACATAGTCAAATAACAAACACCCCATACTTGAGACACACTGTCCCAGTGGGTATAATAAAAGGTCTAATCATGAGAGTACTCACCGGATAAAAGCTGAACTGCATAAAAGAAAATAAAGAAAATCCAGCAGCTCCTCAATAGTCTCGATCCGGTGGTGGCGGTGGTATGTAGGGATACTGAGTAGGATCGTAAGGATGGCCCATGATGCGCTCGAACTGCAGCTGAGCCATCATGTGCTGATGATGCTACCGCTCCTGCATCTCGCGGATATCCAGCGAAAGTGCAGCATATGAGTCGATAACCTGATCCGTTAGGTCATCGATCCGTCGGTGAGCGGCTCTATCCCTCACTCCATGCCTCCTGCGTCTAGCAGGTCTGACTGGAGAAGTCTCAGGTGGCGCCAGCTCAGTGTCCTCCTCGTCGTCCAGATCTATAATAGGTGGCGCGCTCGTCCCAGCTGTATCTGTCCCTGTGTCCATCGGGACGCCACCTCCTCTCTCATCTATTGTGTCCTCATCGTCGTCCTCATCCTCAGCCTCCTCCTCTGCAGCAGGGGCAGCTGCTGCCTCTCTGTAATCCTCCATCAGTGGAGCCCATGCTGTCTGCCAGTAGTGTGGATCAAAAACTGAGAACTGTGCAGACCACCTGATACCCTGAGGTGCGGTCAGCTCCCATGGCATAGCGACGTAGGGTGTAGTCAAACCACGGGGAACTAGAATCCTCCGTGTGATCATCTCCTGAAGTCCGAGCGGCTTGGCAGCCGCCACCATAGTACACCTACTCAGATCCATATCCTGATACCTAGCGATATGGGTCACTATCCCTCCGCAGCATATATCTCCCTTCCCCTTGGCCTTGATCCTGTGCAGATCCTCTGCCAGCATCAATCCAAAGTCAGGGTATCCATCTGTGACCATGCAGTACAAAGCAAAGAGCTCCCCCTGTCGGACCTTCTGGGGCGTCTCAGTACGCGCCAGAAGCGTCTCGCTGAAGATCCTGTGTACCAATCGAAAGGCTAGATGAAAAATAAGCTTCGCCCTGGAATCACCAGGGCGCCACCTATCTGCATGCTCTGTAATGTGGGCGATCTGACCCCAGAACTCTCTAGCTACAGCTCGGGTCGGGAAGTCTACAGCAGTGGGGGCAGGGAAGCCAAAGATGTCTCTCCAATGGTCTAGAGGTACTAAGTAGTTCCGGTTCATCAACCGGCACTTCACCGCCCTCTCTGTGGGGAGGTAAGTGAAGGAGCTGACAAACTCGAGGGTCGGCTCTAAGTAGGCTGGGGCTCGGATCTCAGTAAACTGATCCAGCCCTACGTTGGTGATCATCCTCCTAAGCTCTCCATCTACGTGGAGACAGTCAAATGCAGAAATGTCCAGAAATCTAGGTGCGATCACTGGACGGCTAGCAATGCGCTCATAATATACCCGGTGTCTCTCATGGATCACCGGGATAGAAGGTCGGGATGAGGAAGGGGAAGGAGAAGGAGAGGATCTATCTCTAAGGGCTAACAACCTGTCAGAACTCATCTTCAAACAGCACTGTCAGACTACCTCGGTCGACTGACAAACTCCAAGAACCACCTCGACCGAGGTGCAGGTCGACTGGACCGAGGCGAAGACAGTCGCGATTCCAACTCTCAGAAATTCAGTTCTTTTCCCCCTAAAATCACTACAATTGCTTCCTAAGGGGTACTTAAGTCTTTCCTCAACAGATTCAAGGGCAACCAAAGCCCAAATTGCAGTAAACGAACCAGTTTAGGGTTTCGATCGTTTTTACCTCGTTCAGGCCGAGTTGCTCGAATTTCTTGCAGATCTGTAGTTGCAATCGATTCCTCTATCCTTCAATCTCGGTTTGGAAGCAGAAAATGTCGAAAACGAGCAAGAATCGAGAGTGAGCGAAATGGATCTGTCGCCGCGGTCGAGGTAGGTAAAAAATGTGAAAAAGTAATTTTTCCCCCTTTTATACTGTTACTGGATCTGCTGTCACCTCGGTCGAGATGGTCTCGACTGGACCGAGGTGGTACGGACCGAGGCGGTTTTACAGAAACCTAGTCGCCTCGGTTGCTCAAGAATCAACTCGGTCGAGGTGCTCTGACAGTGACCGAGGTGTTTCTGTCTTCTCAGAATCTCGAACTTCTGTCCTTCCAGTTGTGCTCCTCCTTAGATATTCCCTGTTGTCTGTCCAGAACGCCAAAAACAAAGCAAGCAAAGCAAAAACAAGAACTATCTAATCTAGACTAGTAAACGGGAAAAGAAAGCAATACCTTGGGTTGCCTCCCAAGAAGCGCTTGATTTAAGGTCGCTAGCTGGACCATGATGCGTCTCAAACGAGGTAGGAGGTTCCCTCATCCCATACTTCACCTCCATCGTGGGGTGAAGTGAGTAGGTCCATCAAACGCTCCAAGACGTGTAAGTGCTCATCGGGGAATGAATCGTCTATGGGTGGGTTATCCGCCTCGCGGGAGGATTCCGGTAGCCGGCTTAGGTGATCCGCAACTGAATTCTCGGATCCCTTCTTATCGCGGATCTCTAGGTCAAACTCTTGAAGTAAGAGAATCCATCGAATAAGGCGCGGCTTTGCATCTTTCTTAGCCAACAAGTAACGAATGGCTGCATGGTCGGTGTAGACAATGACTTTCGCCCCTACTAGATAGGAACGAAACTTCTCGAAAGCATATACAACCGCCAATAACTCTTTCTCGGTGGTAGCGTAGTTGCGTTGTGCTTCATCTAGCGTCTTGCTAGCATAATAAATGGCGGTGGTCCGTCCATCTTTCTTCTGTCCAAGCACCGCTCCTACGGCTACATCACTAGCGTCACACATGACCTCAAAGGGCAAGGTCCAATCAGGAGGCTGGATAATGGGGGCGGAGATCAACGCTTCCTTAATCCTGTAAAAAGCATCAAGACACTCCTGCGAAAACTCAAAAACAACATCTTTATTCAAGAGGTTAGTTAGAGGTTTAGAAATCTTAGAGAAGTCCTTGATGAATCTCCTGTAGAAACCTGCATGCCCGAAAAAACTCCTCACACCTTTAACAGAACAAGGAGGAGGGAGTTTCTCAATAGTCTCGATCTTAGCTCGATCAACCTCAATACCTCGATTAGAAACGAGGTGTCCTAGCACAATGTCTTCATTAACCATAAAATGACACTTCTCCCAATTCAAAACAAGGTTAGTGTCTTCACATCTTTTAAGTACTAGAGAAAGGTTAGATAGGCAATCATCAAAAGAGGAACCATATACAGAAAAATCATCCATAAATACCTCCATGATCTCCTCTATGTACTCAGAAAAGATAGCCATCATGCATCGCTGGAAGGTAGCGGGTGCATTGCACAATCCGAATGGCATCCTCCGATAGGCAAACGTCCCCCAAGGACAAGTGAAAGTGGTCTTCTCCTGATCATCCGGATGGATAGGAATCTGGAAGAACCCACTATAGCCGTCCAAGTAACAAAAGTGTGAATGCTGGGCCAACCGTTCGAGCATTTGATCAATGAAAGGAAGCGGAAAATGATCCTTCCGAGTTGCCGTGTTCAGCTTCCTATAGTCGATGCAAACTCTCCAACCCGTAACGGTCCTTGTTGGGATCAACTCGTTGTTCTTATTCGTCACAACTGTCATCCCTCCTTTCTTCGGAACGACATGCACCGGGCTAACCCACTTGCTGTCCGAGATAGGATAAATAATACCTGCATCCAACAACTTAAGAACTTCCTTCTTCACAACCTCTTTCATGATCGGATTTAACCGTCTTTGAGGTTCCCGTGAAGTCTTATGATTATCTTCCATTAGAATTCTATGCATGCAGAAAGAAGGTTTAATGCCAATAAGATCATCCGTAGTGTAACCTATAGCCCTTCGATGCTTTCTCAGGACATGTATTAACTTAGACAATTCAGATTCGGAAAGGGAAGCACTAATAATAACGGGATAAGTAGAATCCGGTCCAAGAAAGATATACCTCAAGTGATTGGGGAGCTGTTTAAGCTCTACGACTGGGGGTGCTTTCTGGGGGGAATCCATGCTTCCTCTTTCCAGTGGAGTGGTATCAGAAACTGGACTTGATGAAGTCTCAGTTTGAATTATCTCGCCTTCTACCTCGGTCGAGGCGTATAGGCGTTGACCGAGATGTTCTCCGGTCGCCTCGCTCAGTCCAGAAAGTGCCTCGGTCGAGGTACTGCTACTGGGTCCGAGGCTGGAGATCTTCGCCTCCTGGATCAGCTTCTCAGTTTTAGCTCCTGGATCTTCTTCCAGTGCTTTTAAGCTCCGTATATCTGCATCACAAGAAGCATCTATACCTTCCTCCATTAAACTGAAGCTAATAACTCTTTCGAGTGGATCGTTAATAAGGATAGAGCTCACCAATTCTCTTGATTCTTCTTCATCGTAGATGTTGAAGATGTCATCAGTTAGTTGCTCCCCCTTCATGGCTGCAAGTAGTGCAAACTCCACCTCATCGCCACCAACGTTGAATTTCAACTTGGCGTTCTTGCAATCCACGTTGCAACCCGAAGTTGCTAGAAATGGCCTCCCGAGAATAATAGGTACTGGATAATCTGCGGGAATGTCAAGTACGACAAAATCTATGGGTAGATAGAAGTTACCTAACTTGACCAGAACGTCCTCCAAGATGCCCACGGGATGGGTAATGGAGCGATCCGCCATGTAGAGTCGAATCTTGACCGGTTTGGGCTCTCCAAGACCGATCTTAGTGCACAACTCCAGCGGGATGATGCTCACGCTGGCTCCTAGATCACAAAGGGCTTCACAAGTTACATCCCCAACTTGAATGGGAATGCAAAATGAGCCGGGATCTCTCAACTTAGGCGGCATCTTTTCCTTCATGATCTTGATAAGCTCCGAAGATTTAGATGTCATCCTAACTTCACCAACATCCTCCAGCTTCCTCTTCCTTGATAAGATCTCTTTTAAGAACTTCCCATAGACGGGCATACCTAAAATAGCATCAAGGAAAGGAATATTAATATGTAGCTTATTCATCAAGTCAAGAAACTTACCAAAGTGCTTGTCAAGATGTGCTCTGGCTCTGGACTGAGGGAATGGAAGTGGTGGCTTATATGCAGGGGGTGGAACATAAGTTTCTGTCGTTCCTCCTGCTTTCTGTTGCTCCGCCTCGGTTGGCATCTCGGTCGAGGTGTTCTTCGACTGGATCTGGACCGAGGTGGTCTGCGTCGAGCGAGGTACTGGATCTGCAGTTTTGAGTCCACTCCTCGTCGTTATGGCCATGCACTGGCCCTTAGGGTTAGTTTCCGTCTTCGCTGGAAGCTTCCCTGGATCTCTTGGCGCTTCATTCGCCCTATTAGCAAGTTGTTGTTCGAAGGACTTTTGGGCCCTCGAAAATGAAGTCATAGAATTCTCCATAGCGTTAAGCTTGATCAAGATTGCCTCCAGAACTGCGTCTTTCTTTTCTGGCTGAGACGAACTTGATCCTTGCCCTTGGCTTTTCAATGGAGTATAAGAAGAAGAAGAAGGGGGAGAGAGGAAAGGGTTAGAGGAATCATTAGAATTGGAGTTTGAATGATTGTTACCGTGATTTTGGTTATTCGCCCTCCAGTTGTTGCTATTGGATCCTCTATTGTTGTTGTTGTAGTTGTTGTTTCGGGAACCGTTGTTGTTGTTGTTACGGTACCCGTTATTGTTGTTGTTCCTTTGCCCTTGCTCTTCCTTCTTAGTTTGAGCCATCAAGAGCTCCTTTAATTGCTTCACGTCGTTCTTCAATGACGTGAGTTGATTGTTGTCGGATTGAGTCTCTTGAAAGTTGACTCTTTTAACTCCACCTTCAGCTCCTTGGTGGGTATATTTCTCCATGTGCAAGGCTTGCTTCTCAATGAAGTCCCAAGCCTCATCAATCGCCATGTCCATGAAGGTACCGGCAGAGAGTAGTTGGAGATTGAATTGGGTGCTTCCGTCCAGCCCTTTGAAGTAGATCTCCAACAACTCGATCTTTGGAATCCCATGATGTGGGCAATCCAAAAGGATATCCTTGAACCGCTCCCAAGATTTGGACAAGCTCTCCTTATCCTTCATGATGAAAGCATTGATCTTCCCTCTCATTTCAGCGGTCTTTGAGGGGGGGAAGAATTTGGTCAAGAATTCCGTGGTCATCTCTTCCCATGTGCTGATTTTTCCTGGAGGAAGAGATTGATACCAAGTAAGAGCTCTATCTTTTAAAGAAAAGTAAAAAGGTCTTAGCTTGTAGTTGTTGTTCTCAATTCTGGGAGGTCGCAAGGTCTCCATCAAGATCTCGTAGTTTTGAAGATGTTGATGCGGCGACTCTTTCTCTAGCCCTCTGAATTGGCATTGGCGGATCATGGCTAAGACTTGCGGTCGAAGTTCGTAGTCATGATCTGCTGGATCTCCTAGGTTCACTCCTGGACGCCTCAGTTGTTGATTAGGGTCCATCCTTTGACCTAGGGTTTGTGGAATTCCTGCAAGAAGAACATCTCGGATTGGCATCCGAGGTAGAAGTACATCGGCCGGGGCATCTGGTACTGGAATCTGCCTCGGTCGAGGGTCAACAGGAGGATCTTCCCTCGGTCGAAGTAGAATCTGGTTCCGAATGACAGCAATCTCAGCTTCGATTGCTGCAGTCCTGGTGCGATTCTCCTCTTTCTCTTGCATGAGTTCTTCCTTGCTGAGGCGCAGCAGCTCCTGCGTCTCTCTCAATTGGGCCGCAAGATCGCGATCGTCTTGTTGGGCCATCTTCGCTTCTCTTAAGCGTCTCTTGTATGTATTTTCTGGTTCGGGATCGTAAGGAACGATTTCCTTCCCAGCGCGGGTTCTTCGCATATACCTAAGAAAGAACCTGCGAAAGTCACTCAAGTAGAGTGGTTAGACAAAACGGGGCAAATGCCCCAAGAGCAAACCGTACCGGCTCGGTCTAGACCAAGTCCCCGGCAACGGCGCCAAAAACTTGTTCGCTCCAAACGGTGTGTGCAAGCTTTAAATTTATAACCCTAGACTTAAGCTTAAAACAAGGATGCGAACCCGCAGTGTACGGGTCAATCGTAGTAAAAGCAAGAAAATTCCAGGGGTCGATCGCAGGGACTCGGTGAAACAGAGTCAATACGGTGTGCTTATGTCAATACTAACCACAAGAGCGATTAACACAATCAAAGATGAATAAGAAGTCAATAAAGCAAACATGCAATTCTAGGGATTAAAGCATCTAGTTGTGGTTCCAACTCAAGATCTATAGATAAGCGGACAAAGTTGAGATTTTTTGCGTGGGGAAGGTGTTTCTAAAGTGGAGTAGATCACCGGGTAAGTCTCACTACACACTAATCCTAAACCATAACTCCTATTACCGGGTAAGTCTCAAGGAATCAAGATAAAGGACTATAACCTCAAACTAACACACCATCTAAGGGAATAGAATCAACCTTTACCGGGTAAGTCTCAGGCTAACTCACAAAGATGGGATGGAAGCACACTCAAACCCCAATAAAGGATAAGCCTTTATTACCTACACTTATGATCGTCAATACACAAACTAAGGAATTACCGGGTAAGTCTCATCCTAAGCTTGCTTTGAACCAGGAAAGGTGTAATAAGAATAGGATTTGGCAAACTCTAACACTTAACTCTCAGTTATGGATCAGATAAGTCACCTCGGTCAGCCAGTTTCCACCCCGGCCGAGGTGTTCATCGACTGAACGAGAGGCTTAGGGTTAAGGTTAAAGACTCGAACTTTCAGGATCCTACTGGAATCTAAGATTATTCTATCATTGTTTTTCCCACAACCTTCAGCCAATCACCCTAGAATCACACAAGGAAATTAGCCACTCATCATCATAATGAAAGTATTAAAATATATGGGAAGAAGGTGAATATTTGAACAAAGAAGAATTTAATGAAAAGACTTCAATAACTGAACCAAATATCACAACAAAAGCGTTCCTTGGATAGCAATCCAACAAGAAAAAACAACAAGGAAGGGAATTGAAGACAATCTTACAAAACCCTTCAAAAGCTATAAAAGCTATGGACTTCAATCTTCCTTCAACCTTCAAAAAGGTTCTTCAACTCTCCCAACTTGGAGTAGGCTGCTGCTGCTGTGTAAGCCCTGATCGACGGTATAGCGTGATGTCGGAATTGTGGAAATCCAACCCTTTTTATAGGAAAATAACCCTCCAAAGATAATAAATCTTAGAAAGATATTTTCCCATAAATATAGGTAAAATATAAGATCTTCTTCCTTCCAGGAGCCAAGCCCAAAAATATAAGATCACCTTCCAAAGATAAAAGATCTCAGCCAAGAATAAAATATTCTCGCCGCGTCCTAGGTGTTCGCCTCGGTCGAGTCGGCGTCTCTGGATCACCTCGGTCGAGATGAATCTCTGGTCAACCGAGGTGAGTCATAACTGAATGTGAAATCTCTCAAAACTGGTCCAAAGTGAATCTTTAATCCATGGCTATGCTCCCTGGATGTAGCTCCAAATGACTAATGACTCCTTTTGCTCCTTTTTGATGCGAAACGTACCAAATTACCTGCAATTACAACAAAACTAGGTGTAGACCTCGATTCTCGCAAAGGTAGATGAAATGGTAGTAAAATCACATAATGTACATACAAACATGCAGATTATGAAAAGATAAAACGTCCAAACAAACCCCAAAATATAGACTATAATTCATGCTATCAACAAGTTCCCTCTCGGAATAAGATCATTCAAGGTGGACGACGAAGATTGAGTTACCCTTCAGTTGCATAGGTTGCAAGAATGAGACAATTATGTTACAATTGTGGCTATCCAGATCATTTGCGTTCTGAGTGCCCTTTGGCACCGATAGCTTGTTTCATATGTGGTGAACTAGGCCACCTTTCTGTCAGCACGGTGGTGTTTCTTCCCAGCAAGACCTTCCTCTTTCCGGTGTTGAAAGAGTGGAAGTGGAGGCTATAGTGATGACCTCACTGATACCTGAGGAGCATGGATTTGACATCGAGTGATGATATGTAGTGGAGCTACGGGAGTTAGCTGTTACAGGTACCATTCTCGTTAATGGTTTACCTAGTGGAGTTTTGTTTGTTATGAGTGCTATGCACTTCTTGTCTTTCGATGCATGCGTTAATGGTTGATCTTTGATATATAGTAGAAGGTGGACTTTCCTTTACAGGATTACCAGTTAGGGGTCTGAGGTACCCGCGAGACATGTGTTTGTTTCCTTATTCCGGGACTTGTGTATGGCTTGTAGACTTCTTTGTCATGCTGTAGGTGCATGAGGAAGTCATTATGTGTATGGATTGTATGAATAGATATCATGCAGTGATATCTTCTAAGGTTAAGACCTTTGAAGAGACGGGTTTGTCATCAGGACTGTACGAGCAGCGAGCTGATAGCACAGGGATGTGACGCCTTCTAGTGTTATACCATGAAGGAGCGAGATAGTCCAACATTGGAAGGTATTCCAGTTGTTTATGAGTTTATAGACGTGTTACTGAACCGTCTAGTTGCCACCTCAACGGAGTGTGGACATTGTTATCGAGTTGAAGTATGATACAAGATTGAATGGGAAAGCCACACTTTATGGTGCTTGTTGAGATATTGTACTAATAACTTGAAAAGTTGACTAAAACGGGCTTTTTTTTTACCCTAGTGGGTTTCATGTTCCGTATTGACGACCTGATGAGTTAGCTTCAAGAAGCAATCGTGTTTTCAGGATTCCTTTGTGCTCAAGATATCCCTAGTCATGGATGAGAGAGCAGCATGTGTATGAGATAGTATCTCATACCGTTATGGACACTACGAGTTTGTAGTGATGCCATTTGGGTTGACGATTGTTGTGGTAGTTTTTATGGAGTTGATGAATGGTATCTTCATCGACTTCCTTGATTATTTGGTGGTGGACTTCATGGATGACATGTCGGTATACTCTCATAGCAGAGAATAGTAGACCGATCGTCTGAGGACCGTTCTGCAGATTTCGAGAGATAGAGGGTTGTATGCTACGCTCTCTAAGTGTAAGTTGAGATGCCAGTGGTAGCCTTTTTAGGCCATGTTGTCTCCGCCAGTGGGATCATGGTTGACCTGACGAGAATTAAGTATGTTGTAACATGGGAGATACTGATGAACATTAAGGAATACGTAGTTTTCTCGGCTCAACCGATTGCTATCAATGCTTTGACGAAGGATTTTATATGATTACGTATTCATTTGCGAGTCTTTTGAGAAGACCACCATAACTACATGATGAAAGAAGTGTGTCTATGTTTTGAAGAGTTGAGGAGGCATTTGACCTTTGCTTCCATTCTGTTGTAGTTAGAAGATTTTTGGGATCCCGTGATTTACGGTGATACATCCCATCTAAGTCTAAGATGTGTATTACTACAGAGGAGTAGGGTTATTGATATGTGTATTTACAGTTGAGAACGTGTGATGAGAACTACCCGATTCATGATTTAGAGTTAGTAGTGGTAGTTCAAGCCTTTAAGTTTTGAAGATCGTACCGGTGTGATCTTCATGTCAGATTTCTATAGATCATAGAAATCTGAAGTATATTTTATGCAACAGGGGTTGAATAACCGCTAGTATTAAGAGCTTAAGTTGATCAAGACTTTGACTTGAAGATTCCATATCATTCAGAGAAGTTGAATGTTGTCGCCGATAACTTGAATGGAAAGGAGAAGATGATTGTGAGACTGATAGTTCAACCTCAGCTTCAGAGAGATCTAGCTTGGCTAGAGTTGGACAATCAGTTCCTTGATGAGGATACCCAGTTATACCTCAGAGGTTCTACCTGGTCTGTTGGATGAGGTCCAACAAAAGCAGGAGACATGCCCGGCCTTGATAAGGTTTAGAGAAAGGATGTCTCATACTGAGGCACCATAGTTCTCCATGGGAGTAGATGGACTGATGAAGAGTCATGACCACTTTTGTGTACCTGCTGATGCAGATGGAGACATAGAATATTATGGTATACCCACTGTACGCCTTATTCAGTACATTCAGGTACGAGTAAGATGTACCACGAGATGAGACGATTATATTGTATGAAGCCGATATAACCAGATTTGTGATATAGTGTGTGACCTGTCAGTGGGTCTAGATAGAGTATTTCCGATCTAGAGATAAGCTCCACCCACTAACAGTGTAGTAGTAGAATTTGGGAGGACATCTCTATGGACTTTGTTATGAGATTGTGACCCAGTAGAAGATTAATGTTATCTGTATTGTTGGTAACATATTAATGAAACCAGCACGTTTCATTTCTATCAGAAGGACGTGGCTAGTGAATGAATTGGCTGAGGAGTACACTAGACAGATAGTGAGACTCCATGGTATACCGAGAACGATCATTTCTAATCGAGATGGATGTTTTTACTTTGAGATTTTGGGCAGCAGATTCAGACTGCTATGGGGACGAGTCTGTACCTCATGACTACAATTCACCCCGTGACAGATGGTCATTTAGAGAGGATCATCTAGATCTAAAAGATCTATTATAAGTTGTAAGTTGAATGGGAAACGTGGATGGTTATATTACCTTCCATTAATGAGTTTATTATATAACAATGAAGGACGTGCATCTTTCTGGGATGGCCCTATGAGGCAATATATACAGACATTGATGTTGTATATCCTTATGCTAGAAGTGATCTAGCAGTAGTAGTGGAATAACACCTGACCAGATTCAGGATTTTATAGTTCAAGTAACATTGATTAAAGGAAGAATGCTGGTTGTACAGAGTCTCCATATATTATATGTAGACAAGAGGCGTTAACCTCTAAAGTTCAAGCGAGAGTTCATGTCCGGCTGTAAGTATCTCAGCTGCAAGACGTTAGACGTGTTAATATAGAAAGGGAACTGAGTTTCCAATATGATGGTTATTTGAGATCGACCAGTACGGAGAATGTAGCATGATGTTTAGCTTTGCCTATGAGATTAGAGGATATCCACCCAGTGTTTCATATGTCTCAACTGAGGAAGTATATACCAGACTCGAGACACCTTGTGAGTTACGATGATTTGATGGTTGAGTCCAACCACACTTTTGTTGAGCATTCGATTACATTCTTGGAATGAGATATGAAACGCTTGCATTTGAAAGACATTCCCATATTGAGGATATGATGGTCGAGATGAAGACCTAAAGAGGCTATGTGAGAGACTGAGGATAGTGTCCTGAGGAACTATCCAGAGTATATGTTAGGACATACCCATTTGTGGGAGCATGAGTAGATCTTAGTGCTATCTTGATGAATGTTGTGCTTATGTGCTTTTATGCCTTGATGTGTTATTCCATGCTAGTTGTGATGTGATTTATGATCTTAGTAGATCTTGATGTGCTAGCGTGATGTATGTTATAGTTGGAGATGATTACTTCCTCCATGCTACCCGAGTATGATTATATTTATAGCTGGAGATGGTTCTTTCCTTCATGCTATTTGAGTGTGATTAGGATTCAGCTGAAGATGGTTCTTTCCTCCATGCTACCTTGATGGACATAGTTTTAGTGGAGATGTGATTCCTCCATACGATATACATGATTATGGTTTGCTAGAGACGTATTTCCTCTATGCTTGTGATATGTTTGGGCTAGAGATGTGCTTCCTCTATGCCTTGTGATGTGGTATGGCGAGAGACGTGATTCCTCTACGCCTTTGGGTAGCGTTATGACCCTGTTTTCTGGAGATGATGATTCCTCCATGTTTATACTTGAGGTTATAGATTGTTATAGGTTGTGATCTTTTGAACGGAGATGTGATACCTCCGATAGAAAGAGTGAGAGTTATACCTCGGCGTATGGGTCCGAGAGGATTTGGGAATTGTTCAAGTTTCGGGACGAAACCTTTTTTTAAGGGGTGTGTGATGTAATAGCTAGGATTTCGAATTCTAATTAATGTTGATTAACTTAATCGTTGATAGTAATTAACATATAACTCGCGAAGACTTCGCAAGTGATGAGTAAGAGTCCAACCGTTATGTTCCTGGCGTAATTTTGGACGTTTGGGAAAATTTTTACTTTTTCCCCCGGGTAATTATTTTTACCCTCCGGTGTTATTTGGAGCATTTGGGAGCTCCAATTAATAAAAATGCAGTTGAGAGAAATGATCAGGATATCGGATATGTCCTAGATATGAAATAACATGGAGAGGCAAAACGGCCAAAAGAGTCGCTATTTCGTTTCTTAACGGCTAAGAAAGACGGCTTAGGAATACACGTTTTCCGAGGCAGTTGTGTAATAATTATCCCTACAATATTCCAGATTTAATGTTCCAATCTCGAGAAGTTTGGAGAAAGAGGTTTGACCCGCCTTTGGATCGGTTAAAGGATAATTATCGACTTTACTAAAGGATAATTATCATCTTCACTATAAATAGCGGAAAATCCTTTATTAATTCATTTTCCTTCACGTTTTCTCGTAAAAGCTCTGATTTCTCTCAACCTTCAAACTCAGATCTACTCTCCGTTTCTAATCCGATTTCAATTCCGTTTGAGTTTCTGGATTCCTCTCTTCATTCTCTTCATAACGGTACCGAGTTTCTGCATTTCCGAGTATATGGAGGGCTGGTCGAGCATATATGTCACCAGGACGGTTCCGTCGCTCAGATTCCGATGAATTTGATGCTGTCCATGCGTAGCCTGCGTCGTTGTGATTCCGAATCTTCTTTCAGGTCGTCAATCGGGTTAGTAACGAATAAGTTATGAATTTATTCGTTTTCCGTACTACGATTTGGCCTAAATTGACTTTAGGCTTGTCAAATAGGACAATTAGAAATTCCATTATGGTCGTTATATTATTCTGGTGATTATGGGTTCTTGTTTGATGAAATCTGATGACATGGGGTTTAGAAATTGCCTGCGGGCAAAACGTTATTCTGGCGAAATCTAATTAATTAATTAAAGGTTAATTAATTAGATTAGGATTAAAATTGAGATTGAGGAATGTTGATTAGATACTACTTGAGATTTGAGGAATTGTGAGTTATGCTGAGATATTGAGGTTTAGTTGGTTGTGAGGCTCATAGATTGAGTATGATCCTTATGGATCCCTTTGGGTCTAGGTGTGACCCCTTTGATGAATAGAGGTTGATATATCTCTTTATGCCTTGTTTATAGGCCGTGTTGTCCCTCCAGTGTAGAGGTGATCGTGGTTGAGTTTGTACGAGGTTGAGGTAAGTCCGTAGGACTTACTTAGCTACCATCCCTATATTGGGTGTTTGCATTAGTGGTGTGTGTTTTATATGTTTGCTATGATAGCATGAGTTGTCGTTTTTATCGACTTATGTTCTATTGACTGCCCCACTGCGTGGTTGTGATAACCTTTCCCTTTCATCCCGCCGTGGAGTCTGGGAGGTTCTCTGATGTCGGGCCAAACTGGTTTACAGGAAGAGCGCAATCCACTCCCATAGGGTACACGGATTGTGTGACCGATACTCGTACAGCTGGACATTGTACTCAGAGGCGGGGATGTATCGGTCCTCGTGTCACATACTTTCATCTATCTATATATATACAGTTTTTGTGTGAGTGGTTATTATATAAAGATAATAAATGGGTAAATGTGTGATATCTTGCTGATGTGTTTATCTTTCATGATTGTGCTTGTGCTTATGCATTACCTCATATATGTATGGTTAGCTAACGGTTTCATACCGTGTTGTAGATGTTTACTGGTTAGGCGCTACTGGGTGATCTGACAGGGTGACAGGCCGAGGACTCTCGTACATTAGGTGGTTGGTTTGGGTTTGTTGTGTTCCCCTCCTTCGTGAGGATGTTCTTTCGTACCTCCTGTGTGAGGTTGTCGTTTTATATACTCGGCTATGTTGTTGTTTACTTTGGGTTGTACAGATTATACTGTTTTATATATTTGTTTTATATCTGTCAGTGTCATGTTGTAAGGTCCAGTGAACTTGTTGTCAGGCTAGGGTCAGGATCCATTGTGAGATCCTAGCCCAATGTGGCATCCCCAGTCCCGCGGATTCGGGGTGTTACAACAGCAAAATTCCTTGCTCCATCATAAAAACCATTCTAATTTGTCTAATTCCACCAAATACCTTAAATGGAACCTAATATGTTCTTATTATCCAATTCATTATCTGTTGAAGTTTTCAATAATTGATATTTTGTTAATTTGCAAGGTTATAATACCAAGTTAAAAATTCAACATTGTTCGTTATCAACTTATCATATAGTTCACTGCTTTGAAAGTCCTAAATCTACTAATAGCAGTAATCTTTTTTCTCCTTTTTTTTTATCAGATTCAAAGGAAAAAGTGTGCATTTTAAGGATCAAACATCCACTAACAGCAATACTACCTTCATCTTATGGTTTTGATCAAATTCAAAAGGAAGATTGTGTTAATGCTAATAAATTGTCTGTGTAGAATGTTCCACTGGTTGTGGATAACTAGAGAATTAGATAAGGTATAGACAAAGGTGTAGCTGTAGCCACATTTGCCTGTTAAATTTGAACAGAAGTTGCATCAACATCAGCATATGCAGCAGAAGAGAAGAGTTTATGAACTTACAAAGGGATGGGATACTTTTGAGTGAGGATTCCCTTCAGTCATGAGGCTAATTTAGCACACGAACAAACACAAGCAACAAAAGTCCAACTAATATCAAAATATTAATCTTAACTTATAAATTATATAGTAGAAGAATGATTGATAGGTATACAAACAATCAGAAACCTGTGTAACCCCGTGGGTGGCCGCCGACGGATTGAATTTCTAGTGAAGAATGAAGCAAACAATCTGCAAAACATCAATAGCAAACACAAGGCATATTTAAGATGGCTAGGTTAATGGCACATGATAAATGAGAACAAAACAATTGGGCAAAGGCGATCAAAAGGTGAAACCTTTATCAATCCAATATTCCACATTGTTTACGAACCAAATAAAAGGGTTAGTTGAAATTAGAGGTCTAACCTTCAAGTACAGTTCACTCACAAATCTATTCATCATCATCATCTTCTTCGAATTCAACAACTTGTAACCTGAAAAAAATCAACATATGGGGAGAAATGGAAAACCCAAATTAGAAATTAAAATGAAGAAAATGAGATTGAGGAGATGAAATTGAAGGAGAAACAACCCACCAGAATGATACACTAATCAACAACAATAATTCAACATCGGACAAATAAAGCGATAATAGAAAGAAATCTTACCTTGAGGTGTAGAGAACGAAGATTAACAAGTAAGCATCCCCTATTCATCATCATCTTCTTCGAATTGATCAACAAAAATCAACATAAGGGAAGAAATTGAAAACCCAAATTAAAAATAAAAATGAAGAAAATGAGATTGAGGAGATGAAATTAAAGGAAACAACCAACATAAGAATACACTAATAAAAAACAGTGATTCAATATAGGATTAAGCAAGTGATAAGAAAGGGGAAAGCTATACCTGCGCCATCGTGGATATAGGAGAGACCAATTTCCTCCTCGTTTAATATACAAATTAAAAATGAAGAAAATGAGATTGATCTCTTATTTATCAGCTTCCCAAAATGAAAAGAAAGGGGCAAGCTACAAGTGCCAATATGGGTTGATTGAAGTTGCGTTGGCATCAATGAAAAGAAACACGACTGCAAAACGTGGCTAGGCAAGAGAACAATTGCAGATTGATGAAGCGGTGGTCAAATATCTGAAGCGGTGCTGCAAAAGAGCGTTGTAAATGGGCCTTTCAAATGACGTAAGTAAGAGGTAAAGAAGCAGCTTACAAATCCAGTGGGCCGTCGGTGGAGACAGAAAGTCCATTACTGTAATTTTTGCAACTCAAACTTATAATGTATAATAGATATAATAAAAAATAGATAAAGATAAATTTAAAAACAGTAGTGATATCTATTATCTATTATACATACTAAAAGAGAGTACATGATTTGATGACGTGACACGCTGTGGGAGCATCAATCAAATGGAGCTCCCACAATTTTTTGGTCAATAAATCTTTATTTTTTTAAGAAAAAAAATCTTTTTTTACTAAACTAACATATTGCTATTCAAAATTATACGTAATTTTTTTTTTTTGGAGATTCTCCAAGATCTTATAGGCCAATTAATCTTTATTTTTTGTGCCAGAATATAAACTGGTCAAAAAATCTTTTTTTATCAAAGTATATAAATTTTATAAAACAAACTAGTAAACACTTTTCCGGCACAAATAATTAAGAATATTAAAAAAAATCCTTCTTTTATGTTTTTAAAAGATTTGTTTAAAAGATAGCCAAAATCTTTGATTATTTTGTAAAAAAGAAATTAAGACTCCATATTTTTTTCGGATTAAATTTTTTTACTAAATCTCGAATTAAGCCAATAACTATTTTTTACTAAACCTTAATTATTTTGTAAAATATGAATTTTGTTATCCCACATCGGTTATCAGAGAAGGATGACACTTTGACAACATGTATAAATAGACCTCAAATGTTTGAAGATTATACAAATCATACATTTCCGGACCTTTTGGTCAGAATCAAGTATAATACTTATTATACCGGATTATCATTTGTATGTGAAGTGGATTGTTGTGACCTACTAATTCGTAGGTCCTTTTGATCTAATGATTTTTGGGTCGTTTTGATCTAATAATTTTTGGGTCGTTTTGATCTAATGATTTTTGGGTCGTTTTGATCTAATGATTTTTGGATCGTTTTGACCTACAAATTTTTGGATCGATTTGACCTATAGATTTTTGGGTCGATTTGACCTATAGATTTTTGGGTCGATTTGACTTAATAATTTATGGGTCGTTGTGACCCAATAATTTGTGGTTCGTTATGACCCATTGATTTGTGTGTCATTGTGACCTATTGATTGGTGGGTCGTTGTGACCTACTAATTCGTGAGTCGTTGTAACCTACTGGGTCGTTGTAACCTACTGATTCGTGGGTCGTTGTAACCTACTGATTCGTGGGTCCTTGTGACCTAATAATTTGTGGGTCCTTGTGACCTACTGATTTGTGGGTTGTTTGTGACCTACTAATTTGTGGACCGTTGAATTATTAAATTCGTAATTCTTATTTTATCAATATAAAAAATATACATCTATATACTTTACTAAAACAAAAAACACTAATTCTTGACGTGCCACCCCACGTTTTTTCTCTAATTAAACTTTTTATTAAATCACGAATTAAGCTAATAAATCCTTTTTTTACTAAACCATAATTAGCCTAATTTTTTTTTTAATTAGTTCCAATTTTAAAGTATTTTATTTGGATTACTAACTAATTCCGATTACAATAACATTTCCTCTTCTTTTATTTTTTTTTCCAAATATTTAAAATTAAAAGATATTGTTCATAAGCCTATCTCATACCCGTAAGCTTAACTTCCTTCCTATCTATATACTTTACTAAAACAAAAGATACTAATGCTGACGTTGCGCCCCACATTTTTATCGGATTAAATCTTTTACTAAATCACGAATTAAGCCAATAACTTTTTTTTACTAAACCTTAATTATTTTGTATAATATGAATTTTGTTATCCCACATCGATTATCAAGAAGGATGACACTTTGACAACATGTATAAATAGACCTGGAAGGTTTGAAAATTATACAAATAATACATTTTTAGACCTTTTGAGTCGTTGTAACCTACTGATTTTTGGGTCGTTGTAACCTACTGATTTATAGTTCGTTTTGACCTAATGATTTGTGGGTCGATTTGATCTAATAATTTGTGGGTCGTTGTGACCTATGAATTTGAGGGTAGTTGTGACCTATGAATTTGTGGGTCGTTCTGACTTATTGATTTGTGGGTCGTTGTGACCTACTGATTTGTGGGTCGTTGTGACCTACTGATTTGTGGGTCGTTGTGACCTACTGATTTGTGGGTCGTTTGTGACCTACTGATTTGTGGATCGTTGAACTATTAAATTCGTAATTCTTATTTTATTAATATACTAAATATACATCAATATAATTTAATAAAACAAAAGACAATAATTCTGACGTGGTGCACTACGTTTTTTCTCGGATTAAAATTTTTACTAAATCACGAATTAAGCTAATAAATCTTTTTATTACTAAACCATAATTATTTTGTAAAATATAAATTTTGTTATGCCACATTGATTATTAGAGAAATATGATAGTTTGACAACATTTATAAATAGACCTATAAGGTTTGAAGGTTATACAAAGCATACATTTCTAGACCTTTTGGTCAGAATCAAGTATAATACTTATTCATACCGGATTAGTATTTGAATGTGGATTGTTGTTACCTACTAATTCGTAGGTCATTTTAACCTAATGATTTGTGGGTCATTTTAATCTAATACTTTGTGGGTCGTTTGACCTAATGATTTGTCGGTCCTTGTGAACTAATAATTTGTGGGTCCTTCTGACCTATTAATTTGTGGGTTGTTGTAACCTATTAATGTGTGTGTCGTTTGTGACCTATTGATATGTGAGTCGTTTGTGACCTACTGAGATACTGATTTTTGAATCGTTGTGACCTACTTATTTGTGGGTCGTTATGACCTACTGAT
The DNA here is from genome assembly GCA_033239125.1 of Fagopyrum homotropicum. NCBI lineage: Eukaryota > Viridiplantae > Streptophyta > Magnoliopsida > Caryophyllales > Polygonaceae > Fagopyrum > Fagopyrum homotropicum. Next base: position 5,498,964 of record BSWB01000003.1, read on the forward strand.
TTTTGAGTCGTTGTGAGTTATGATCTACTAATTTGTGGGGGTCATTGTGATCTACTAATTTTCGTTGTGACCTACTGATTTGTTGTTCGTTTGTGACCTACTGATTTGTGGGTCGTTTGTGACCTACTGATTTGTGGGTCGTTTGTGACCTACTAATTTGTGGACCGTTGAACTATTAAATTTGTAATTTTTATTTTATTAATATACTAATTATATATATATATATATATATATATATATATATATTCTATATACTTTACTAAAACAAAAGACACTAATTCTGACGTGGCGCCCCCACGTTTTTTCTCAGATTAAACTTTTTACTAAATCACAAATTAAGATAATAAATTTTTTTTAATTAAACCATAGTTATTTTGTAAAATATGATTTTTGTTCTTCCACATCGATTACGAGGAAAGGATGACACTTCGAAAACATGTATAAATAGATGTAAAGTTTTTGAGGCTTATAAAATTCATACATTTCTGAACCTTTTGGTCATAATCAAATATAATACTTATTCATATCGGATTAGTATTTGTATGTAATCATTGTGACCTACTAATTTTTTGGTCGTTTTGACCTAATGATTTTTGGGTCGTTGTGACCTAATGATTTGTGGGACGTTGTGCTCTTGTGGGTCCTTGTGATCTACTAACTTGTGGGTCCTTGTAACCTACTGATTCGTGGACCGTTGAACTATTAAATTCGTAATTCTTATTTTATCAATATACTAAATATACATCTATATTATGCATATTTTACTAAAACACATGAAACTAATGCTGACGTGGCGCTCCTATGTTTTTTCTTGGATTAAATTTTTTTACTAAATCACAAATTAAGCCAATTAATCTTTTTTACTAATTGAATTCGTATCAGATTATGGTATTTTTAAATTATATGATTATGCTTTTTCTTTAAATTATTATTTATTAAATAATAAATTAGATTTTTAAAAAAATTTATTAGTATAAAACTTATTAATTAATGATCAACACATGGGTTACGTGGTCTCATTTACTATGTAACACTTGACACGTTATTTATACGAGCTCATAACATATAATTAATAAAGTTAACAACATATAATATAGTAAAAAATGTGATAAGCTATTTTATTAACAAACCCGCACAAGGTGCGGGATATACACTAGTATGCATACAAAATATCTTTTACATATTTTTAATAATAAGATATAATAGAAAATAGATAAAGATAAATTTAGAATCGGTAGTGACATATCACATATACATACAAAATATCTTTTACAAATTCTTCCTAAGATATAATAGGAAATAAACAAAATATCTTTTACAAATCCTTACTAAAATATAATAGAAAATAAATAAAAAATAGATAAAAAATTTATATTGATTATCGTTAATATCTTTTTACAAATTCTTCCTAAGATATAATAGGAAATAAACAAAATATCTTTTACAAAATCTTCCTATTATATAATAGGAAATAAATAAAAAATAGATAAAGACTTTATATTGATTGTCGTTAACTATAATCATCAGATCTCTACGCAATTCTGAAGTGCAACACAAACAGCAAACTAGTCTCGTTGTTCCTTCAACCCCTTAGATACCAAAAGACTTTGCCTTTTTCTTCTTCAAATCCAAGTATCTATCTGAAAATTCAAAACCCTAATCGAGCATCAATCAATTTGATATTCACTTATCGATTTTGAAATCAATGGCGACTCCGAAGCCTCAGAGGTCTCCAGCGGAAGTCGAAGACATCATTCTCCGGAAGATTTTCCTCGTATCTTTAGTCGATTCCATGAACGCCGACCCTAAAATTGTCTATCTTGAGCTTACTGCCGCCGAGATTCTAAGCGAAGGCAAGGATTTGCTCCTATCTAGGGATTTGATGGAGAGGGTTTTGATTGATCGTCTCTCAAACCAATTTCCGAATGCTGAGCCCCCTTTCGAGTATTTAATTGGATGTTATCGTCGTGCTTGTGAGGAAGGGAGGAAGATCGGTTCAATGAAGGATAAGGATTTGAGGTCTGAGATGGAATTGGTTGTGAAGCAATCGAAGAAGTTGTCCGTTTCGTATTGTAGGATTCATCTAGGGAATCCTGATATGTTCGCGAGCTTGGGTGGTGATAATGCTGGGAATGTTAATGTAAATTCGGGTTCGAAAAAGGCCTCGCCTTTATTGCCTTTGATCTTTTCTGAGGTTGGGGGTTCACTTGTTGATGGATTTGGAGGGGGTGGGAGTAGTAGTGGGGTTAGCTGTCCACCTGGGTTTTTGGATGAATTCTTCAAGGAATCAGATTACGATAGCATCGACCCAATTTTGAAGCAGTTGTACGAGGATCTGAGGGAGAGTGTGATGAGAGTATCAGCACTTGGGAATTTTCAGCAGCCTTTGAGGGCTTTGTTGTATTTAGTTAACTTACCAGCTGGTGCTAAGTCTTTGGTTAGTCATAATTGGTGGATTCCTAAAGGGCTATACTTGAATGGGCGTGTCATGGAGATGACTAGCATTTTAGGTCCTTTCTTTCATGTCAGTGCTTTGCCTGATCATAACTTGTTCAAGAGTCAACCTGATGTAGGGTGAGTCTTCTTATTTTCAATCATAAAGTTACATCCGTTATTTGTATTCTACAACTGAAAATAAGTACTCTTGGTCATTTAAGTACTCATGGCTGCTAAATAATCTGTATATAGTTATGCTATGTCTCAAATTTTTTTTTTTACATATACATACTGCATCATTGTTTTGGAATTCTGAAGTTTCGCTTCATAAGTGTGTGCATAGGAGTCTTGTGATGATTTAATCTTTGTTCATGCTTAAAGAGTGCTATTTGTTTTCATGTATTTAGTCAGCAGTGCTTCTCTGATGCCTCAACTCGTCGTCCTGCTGATCTATTGTCTGCGTTTACAACAATCAAGACTGTTGTGAATAACTTATATCATGGTCTGGGTGAGGTTTTACTATGCCTCCTGAAAAATGCAGAGACCCGTGAAAAGGTTCTTCAGTATTTATCCGAAGTTATCAATAGAAATGCTAATCGAGCCCATCTTCAGGTTTGTCTCTCTTCCTCTTCTTCTACCATTATTATGCCATTGATGTAAGACAGTCTCCCAAAGCACAACTGTGACAAACATGTATTTGCTTATTATCCTTTAGGGGAAAAAGAGAAAACAATCCTAGTTTGTCGGGCTGACTCAGTCATTCTCTTTATTGAAAGACCAAAATAAGGCTAGAACCATGATATTTTCCTTTTCTGAGGGTCGGTGTTAGGTGCACAGGGATCAAATATTAGGCTGATATAGTTTCTTTTGTTAGGGCTAATTAATTTGGTCAGATGCACAGGCTTCTCTTTCATTGCTTCAACTTGACGTAACCTTTTCAAGAATTTTCATTGTGAGTCACAATTTTTTTAAAATTTGAACACAGGTTGATCCATTATCTTGCGCAAGTTCTGGGATGTTCGTCAATCTCAGTGCGGTGATGTTGCGGCTATGTGAGCCATTCTTAGATGCTAATTTAACAAAAAAGGATAAAATTGATCCTAGATATGCATTCTACAGCAACCGTTTGGATATAAGGTTAGTCAAATTGAGGTTGACTGAATTCTATATCTTTTCTTGCATGAATTTCATTGTTAATTGTAATACTTCTGTATGAATTTCAGATCATTAACAGCTTTGCATGCATCAACTGAAGAATTTACTGAGTATATTAATCAACTTAATCAAGGAGCCCCCAGTTCCGCGAGTGTTAACACATCTTCTCTTCAGACTGCTAATCCGATGTCAAGTGGTGCTGAAAAACCTAAATATACATTCATTTGCGAATGCTTCTTTATGACTGCCAGAGTTCTTAACTTGGGGTTGTTAAAAGCATTTTCTGATTTCAAGCATCTAGTTCAGGTACTTTTACGGGTTTTTTTAATCCATTGCATTCGACATTTGAAAATTTAGGAGATGCGCACTTTCATTCCTCCCATTAGAAAGTAGGCCCATTTGGACCATTAGCCTTTTCTTACACGATTAATAAATTTTTTTTTCTTGCTTCTACATATATTCAGGATATTTCAAGAAGTGAAGATACACTAGCAAGTTTTAAAGCTATGCAGGAGCAAGGACCTTCACGGCAACTGGAGTTGGACATAGCTCGTCTTGAAAAGGAAATTGAACTTTATTCTCAAGAAAAGTTGGCTTATGAAGCACAAATACTGAGGGTATGCCTTTCTCTTGTGTCCTTTGAAAATAAGCCTCCATTAGCTCTTTCCATTTATCCAACGACTTTTAAGGCAATCAAGGAGTTCCTGATTATCTGTTCCCTTGCAGGATGGAGGACTTATTCAGCATGCATTGTCTTTTTACCGGCTAATGGTAGTTTGGTTAGTTGGCCTTGTTGGAGGGTTTAGAATGCCTCTCCCATCTACTTGCCCAGCTGAGTTTGCTTGTATGCCTGAGCATTTTGTTGAGGATGCAATGGAGCTTCTAATATTTGCATCTCGAATCCCTAAAGCATTGGATGGCGTCGTTCTGGTAGGCTGTCAAACAAGATCTAAGCTGAATAATTTTTGCTTCTAGGTGCTGGACATGTAATCATTTCAATTGCTTTTTTTTTGTTAACAGGATGAGTTTATGAATTTTATCATCATGTTTATGGCAAGCCCCGAATACATTAGAAATCCATATTTGAGAGCAAAGATGGTTGAAGTCCTCAACTGCTGGATGCCTCGTAGAAGGTCGCATGAAGCACTTTTTCCCCCTTATTCAGTCCTCTTGCTGTCGTGAAAGTTTAGGATGTTTCCCTAAACATACTGTTTGTGTACCTGACTGAAATCCACTTATTTTCCTTGCAGTGGTTCCTCTGCTACAGCTAGTTTGTTTGAAGGACACCAGTTGTCTCTCGAGTATCTTGTCAGGAATCTTCTGAAGCTTTATGTTGACATTGAATTCACTGGTTCTCACACACAGGTAATGCAACTAATTAAGATTTCTTTTATTACCATTTTGTGTATTTGATTCGTAATATATGTTTCATTACCGAAATAGTTTAAATCATCGACGAGTTTTATTAAGATTTCTTTTACTATCATCTTGTGATAAGAGTGAGTTTATAATAATTTGAAGAAAGTTTGAATTGAATACTAACTTTAAGGGTTACACTCTTGCTTGATGGCTCTACCTGTCACTCTGTCAGTGATTCTCTATTGGCGATGCTCTTGTATCGTTTGCTTAAATTATCTGCCTCTTCACCATGCTTCTCTTTATTATTTAACTTTTATAATGGTTCCACAATCAATCTTAAAACCCATAAATCATTAACTTTGTGGCTGTCCCACTTTTTGCAGTTCTACGACAAGTTCAATATCCGACATAATATTGCAGAACTTCTGGAGTACCTTTGGCAGGTTCCTGCTCATCGTAATGCTTGGATGCAGGTACAGGCTGCTGCCTTTGCTGAAAATTTTAAGGAATTTCCGTTTGGATAATTTTATTTCACTTAGCTTATCCATTCATTTTGTTTTCTCCAGATTGCCAAGGAAGAGGAGAAGGGAGTTTACCTCAACTTTTTGAACTTCCTGATAAATGATAGCATCTTTCTCCTTGATGAAAGTCTCAACAAGATTCTTGAAATGAAAGAGGTAGAAGCCGAGATGTCCAACACTGCAGAGTGGGAGCGTAGACCTGCTCAGGAGCGGCAGGAGAGAACTCGGCTTTTCCATTCTCAGGAGAATGTTAGTTGAACTGTATATACTATTAGTATTATTTTTAGCTGTCACCCTTATGTCGTATTATTTTAACGTCCCTGCTGCTTTCAGATCATCCGGATTGATATGAAACTTGCGAATGAAGATGTTAGCATGCTGACTTTCACTTCCGAACAAATTACCGTGCCTTTCCTCCTCCCTGAGATGGTATGTTTCATTTACATCTGTTGCTTACAAAATTCTCATGGTACGTGTCCGTTGCTGAGTATGTTAATATGGCTTCTCAGGTTGAAAGAGTAGCCAGCATGCTCAATTACTTTTTGCTACAACTTGTGGGCCCTCAGAGAAAGTCCCTTAGCCTAAAAGACCCTGAAAAGTACGAGTTCCGTCCAAAGCAGTTGCTTAAGCAGGTTGGTGAATTCAACTTTTGTCTCTACCAGTGATTTGTTGTCTGGAATAGAATTGTTGAACCAGTGCTAATAAGATATGCTAATTTATAAGGGCTTGGGACTCTGCATCATTTATCTACTATTTATTTGTCGTTTATACTTGCTTTTCTTTGTTAAAAAATAAACTTCTATTTTACTTGCATTTGACTTGAGTACTCGATTTCTTGAATCATTGTCCGTGGGGTTGGATTGATTTTTTTTTAGTCAGAGGGAAGGTTTGATTAGTGCGATTATGACAAAATGGTAGATTTCGGCTATCTATACAACAATAGGGATGCAGAGAATGATTAGAGCATGCTATTAAGCTGGTTCATTATCTCATTGATTTCATTTCAGATTGTCAACATATATGTCCATTTGGCAAGAGGGGACAAGGACAACGTTTTTCCAGCCGCAATCTCAAAGGACGGGCGTTCATACAACGAACAGGTAATATGGTGGATGTATACCTGTTTATGCTGATATTTTAGTTAGCTTTCTATGCGAATGCACTGAAAATCTTGCTTTTGTTGTTTTTGTCTTCTCTAGTTGTTCGGTGCTGCAGCCGATGTTCTCATGCGGATTGGTGAAGATATGAGAATCATACAAGAGTTTATTGACCTTGGTGCAAAAGCCAAAACTGCTGCTTCTGAAGCTATGGATGCCGAAGCAGCATTAGGAGATATACCCGATGAATTCTTGGATCCGATCCAGGTTTGCTACCTTAAGTTAGTGCACATAATTTGCTTTGTATCATACTATCATCTACTAATAAACTCAAAATCATTGCAGTACACATTAATGAAGGACCCAGTCATATTGCCTACATCAAAGACGACTTTAGATCGGTCTGTGATCTTGAGGCATCTTCTCAGCGATAGCGTAAGTAAATTTCCATACCATCAAATTTAGCTATTTGAAACGACTCAGTAAGCTAAACAACTTCCATTTGCAGACGGATCCATTCAACCGTGCCCACCTGACAGCAGACATGTTGATTCCCGACACAGAGTTGAAGGCGAGAATTGACGAGTTTGTTAGAGCTAGTGCATCAAAGAACCATGGCGGAGCAAGTGTACAGAGCACGAAAGGATCCTTACAGGCCCCAACCGACGACATGACACTTATAGAGTAGGAAATTGTCACCACCAAGATGGTCACTGGTGATGTTCTCAGATGCGTTGTTTGAAACGAAACATACTCTTCAAAGAATTACTGGATTACTCAGACGCCGACGAGTTTCTGAACTTTACCACATGTGTTTCTGGATAAATATGTGGTGATGACAAGCAGTTGTGAGAGGGTTTGATCGAGTATCCAGATACCATAGGAGCATCATTAGCATTTGAATAGATTGTACATATACTTCTGTAATGAGTATTCATTTACGTTGTGTACTTGTTATGCTCATATTTTTCTTGCTTGACGCATTGGATCATCAATGACAACTGGAAACTGTGATGAGCTGATAATCAAATGTTTCTTTTGGTTATGGTTACCTGGGTCGGTCTTTTGGTTTTCAGTTGTTCATTAGCCATCGGTTATTTGGGATAACAAAATGCCTTATTAGGTTCGAGATTCTGTCCATACATTAAGCATCGACTTGAATTTTATTTGGTTTGAGTTCGATTACTTACCAAACAAGTTGAGTTGAACACGCTTTATGCTTGATTAAAAATAACGCCCGCCTTCAATTTCAAATAGCTGAAAATCACCCTATCAAAGTCTGGCTCATTTGTCATATGATACATGTGAGTTGAGCTCGGTTCGGGCTCATGAAAAAAGTCCGGTTTAGGCTCATTCACTTAACAGTCTTAACCAAACTTGTCTAGCATTAACAAAACTTAGCTCAAGTTCACCAGTTTAAGAGAATTGAACATATGCATCCTAAAACTCGGCTTAACTCAAGTTCACCACTTTAAGAGAATTGAACATATGCATCCTAAAACTCGGTTTAGCTCAAGTTCACCACTTTAAGAGAATTGAACATATGCATCCTAAAACTTGGCTTGTTTGGCCATATGATACAAGTGACTTGAGCTCAGTTCGGGCTCCCGAAAAAAGTCTGGTTTAGTCTCGTTCACTTAACCAAACTTGTCTAGCATTAACAAAACTTAGCTCAAGTTCACCAGTTTAAGAGAATTGAATATATGCATCCTAAAACTCGGCTTAGCTCAAGTTCACCACTATAGGTGAATTGAACATATGTATCCTAAAACTCAACTTAACTCAAGTTCACCACTTTAAGAGAATTGAACACATGCATCCTAAAACTCAGTTCATTTGGCTTGAATACACCCTAGTTATTAAGTAATTTTAGCATAAGTTATCATGCCATATCACCCAAATTTTATTTTATTCTCATTGGTTATCATTATCCAGGAGTATGACACTTAAATAAATAGTTGGATAAATTAATTTCATACTACTTATTCATTTCACACGTCACCCGATTGGATACGGTTGGTTAATCACTCGCCGACCGTCACAATTAAACATAAATAGCACTAAAACATGCATAATAACAAGTACATATATATTACTAAAACACACAATAATGTACATAATATTTTCATTCTCTCACGATAATGTACATAACGTAATCATCCATTACATAACGTGCATAACAACAAGTACATAAACAATATTAAAAACACACCATAATGTACATATATTTTCATTCTATCACGATAATGTACATAACGTAACCATACATTACATAACGTGCATAACAACAAGTACATAAACAATACTAAAAAGCACACAAAAAATGTACATAATGTTCTCATTCCCAGACGATAATGTACATAACGTTACCATACATTACATAACTTCAATTGTTGTCAACATAATTTCACAAATTAATGTACACAAATATCAATTTCTTTAATTACTTAAAAAATAGCAAAAATAATTAAAAGAAACTGTTTCCTTTAATTGTAGATAACAAATCTTTAGAATCACGACAAATCTTTAGAATCGTGATATTGGAAGCCAAAATAATTAGGAGAGAGAATTTTATTAATTAAGGAAGGATATTGAATTAATTAGGAAAAATTGTTTCCTTAATTGTAACAAAGTCTTTAGAATCGTGATATTTGGAGAAACTATTTCCTTAATTGTAGATAACAAATATCAATTTTTTTAATTAATTAAAAAATAGCCAAAGTAATTAGGAGATAATTTTATTAATTGAGGAAGGATGTTAAATTAATTATTTTTTATAATTTAGCCTAATTTCAATTTAACCCTAACTTTATGAACTCCGTGACAATGACGAGGCTTCTTCTCCAAAAGTTGGAGCAATAGGCACCGGCGACGGCTTCATCACGCAGGCGAGGTGGCGGGCAACTTCATCACGCAGGCGAGGTGGCGGCTCCTCCAACCAGGTGGCTCCTCCGGGCGGGCGACTGGGCGGCTCCTCCGGGCGGGCGACTGGGCATTCAAGACGCCAACATCTCCGGTTAAGTGACAACTTATCAAGCAGTCGGAAAACGCAAAAACCGCCAGAAAACCGCTAGAGAATGCAGTGGATCTCGCCATTTCTTCGGATCTGGGCTCGTGTGCGAAAGCGATGTTGTAACAAACCGCTAGAAACGCAGCCAACCATTGATTGAGATAATTCGTTTTGAGGTTGTGCCGGAAAACACAGAAAGAGAAAATGCATCTTGAGGGTGCAAGCGAGTTTTGGAACGACTGCTAAAAATTTTAGATTTAAAATGTTAGGTAAAAAATAGAAAAAGGGCCTAGTTTGTATCATTTATACAAAAAAACCTTTCAACACCAATGTTCTCTTTTTTTTTTTAGCATAAAGTCACCCTTAATATTCATCTATTTGCAATAAACTACCCGTTATAATTTTGTGGGCACAAAAACACCCTTAATTTTTAAACTTTTGCAACTAAACGCCCCATACTTGTTAAAATTACTTCAAATAATGTAAAATTGAGCATAAACAAGATACATTTCCATTATTAATATTTTGAATAGTTCGGTTAAGTATTACAATTTATGATAGAAAAATAATCAAAAAATAATCTAAATTATATTTACCTATGCACAAAAAAATAATCCAAGTTTTAAAAACTACTAGCTCATTGTTAGATAATAAACCAACAAAGGAAAAAAACTAATAAACTTAAAGGAAGACTTTGAAAAAAGTTTCAGATGGAGTGTTGGAAATGAAAAAAACCATTAGACAAGAAAAGATCAGTGATTAACCGACCAACCTTTAGAAAACTAGGTGAATGACAAAATATTGATCAATATGAATGCTCTAGTAAGCAACTTTATACCAAATAAATAATGAAACCAACAAGAAATTCTTCAAATGAGTAGCCTATTACCACCTAACATTATTATAAAATTAAACGCGTACACCTACGTCAAAATGAAATGCAAGACGAACTATATTGGACATTAGGTGAAAAATTATGGTTCTCTACCAAATCAACAATGAATCTTATCAAAAAAACATAAGGCGGGAACACAAGGTAATAAAACATGAATTTTGGATATCAATATAATGCAAAAAGTTAAAAACTTATTGTGGAAATTGTCCTTGATGACATTCCAACAAAAGAACACCTAGAAAAAGAAAAAGTTTCCGGTCTTAATGCACAACAAACTTTGTCAGCACCCGATAGAGAGTGTCAAGCACCTCTTTTTCAAATGCCCATATACATTACACAATATCAAAAATAATAAAGTTAAAATGCCATAATAAAATTAAATTTATTTAAATCAATCGATCCAAAAATAAATTAAAGACTAGGATGAGACTATCTCGAAAACACCAAACTATAACACATGCATCCAAAACAAAAACAAAAAATATTAAATGGAAGAGATCAAGTTTTAACTATAATAAAATTAATTTTAATGCTACTAAAAACTCTAATGATCCATGTGTCTTTGGATTTATTATTCGAGATCACAAATGTTTTAACCTACGGAAATGGGTCGATGTGGAACAAAAAAATATTTTTCAAGCGGAAGCTTATGCTAAGAGAGAGCCTCCAAAAAAACCATAAGTTTAAGACTCAACACCAATGAAATTGAGGGTGATAAACTTGATCTCGTTAACTCAATCAATCAGATATGGAAATCACCGCCATGAAAAACGTACATGATCCTTTCTGACATCTCTTTACCATTGCTTGAATACGGATGACTGGAGTCTTTCACGGGACGTTGAAGACCTCGTCCGAAATGATACTCTTGCATGACCCTTATTGTTTGCTTATCTCGTATAAAAAAGAAAAGGATTCAAACAGAGGTTTGGAGGGAGTCATGTACCCTGTTGATATTTTATTAAAAGCCATATGGATGACATATATTCACATTACTTCAGTTGTCGAGTTGATAGATGGAGTAGAAGTTGAGGTGACTCGCATTTAGGCCTGAACCGGATAGTTAACCGGATCGGGAAAATCCGGGCCGTCTCTGTAGAAATATCTGTTTGATCATTCTCTCACTCTCCCTTCACCTCACTCTCTCCTTTGACTTCATCCTCCTATTTTCCTCCTAGATCTCCGCCCTTCTGGTGCTCTTCAAATCCTCAAAATTTCTCATCAGTTCTTCCACCGCACTCAATTTTCGGTTTTCACCACCATCCATCTTAATTCCTCCATAACTATCCAGCTCGCGTCTCAGTTTCCATCAATCAAAGCACCGCCATATGATCACCATAGCCGGCTGATCAGGGATACTTGTTTTATTGTACTGTAGATCGATTAGGTGAGCTCGTTGCTTCTACTGCTTGGTTAAATCTTGCTCCGGCACCATAAATTCCTCCTAATTGAGAGTATGATTCAGTTTGAATTGTTTGCTGATTTGTGTTGAAGAGCGTAGAGGTTTACGTTGTTAATTTGATGATCAGTTGATTGTATTTTCACGCTGTTGTTGTTTTCAGTTGATTTGTGCACGTCTTTAATTCCACTCCTCCGATTAGGACCTGTCCGATATCGCGGTCCCCACTCCCCTTTTGATATTGAAAAAATTCTACTGTGTTGTGTACAACGTAGTTTTCTCTTATCTTCTACTCCGGAATAGAAGTGTGTTCTAGCGGCTGCAGATTGGTTGAATCATGCTCCGATTACAGAAATTCCTCCTAATTGAGATTCTGACTTGGTTTGGTTGATAGTATGCCTTTAGAGCGTAGATATTGAGGTTGATTATTTGATAATTGATGGATTGTAGTTTGCTCTTGCTGCATTCAGTTGTTTTGTTCTAATATTTGATTCCAGTTCGTCTGGTCTTGGACCGGCTGGATGTAGCGGCTCTTTTTAATCTTCTCTTATTTTCTACATCGTTGTTGCTTCAGAATTCTACTGTGTATATCCAGATGCTCGGAAAGTCCTTCAGGGTGGCATCTCCCGTGTCCATATTACATCCAATTCCATGTTATTTCTTATCTTTTCATCCTACACATAAAGTCCAGCCCAAAAGTTCTGCTCCACTGTATAAGTATCGCCTCCGTGCTCCGTGTTTGTGCAACTTGGATAACAGATGTAAGTTGTGGCCTGTGGGGAGGGTTAAATATGATCATTAGGTCTACTTTGTGTTGAATGTTGCCTTAAAGTGCAAAGTAACACAGATAGAAATTATTGGTAGTGATATTCCACATTATATAAATATAAATTGACCGCCTGTTGTGATTCTTGTATAGAAGCTGAAATTCATTTTGTGGTTCAAAGTTTTGTTGGGGATGGATTGCTCAAGTTGTGTAATTCTCAATTCATGCATATTCATGTTGCATCTTTTCCCTTGTGATGTACTTCATAGTATATATGGTGATTAAATCATTATAGCTGTACATAGTTCTTCCTGATCTTTTACGTTAGACTTGGGGCTTGTAGGTTCATCTGAGTCCATGGAGTTGGAAGTTCAAACTGGTTCACCTTTGAACCTTAACCATGAAGTGTGGAAGGATCCAACTTTTTTCAAGTGGAGAAAGAGGGATCCTCATGTTCCACTGCATTGTCATAATACTATTGAAGGTTCTGTATATTTTCAGTTATTAAGTTGGATTTTTTACCTTTATTTTTGTGATCCACAGCTTGCAATCAGTGGTTAAAAAACAATGTACAGGGTGCGTCTTTTATGTGAGGGTTATGCCTGTCAAAATAAACTCAAATATGCATTTATGTGAGGATTAGGAATGTCAGATATAAACTCATAAATTTGCAATTGAGGAAGGTAAAATATTGACATTTAATTATACGTGGAATTTTAGATCTGTAAAAAGTCAAATATTTGTTCTATAAGGAAATTTGGATCAGTTTGTTCTGGACTACTATGTTTGCCAATTTATCGTGGGATGCACTGTATTTCAAGAAAGTAATATCTGTTCCATATCTATGTACAGGATCTCTTAGATTCTGGTATGAGCGGAACAAAGTGGATTTTCTAGTAGCCGATTCAGCAAAATGGAATGATGATGCTGTTTCTGCTGCTCTTGATTGCGCTTCTTCCTGGGTTGAAAGTTTACCTTTTGTGAAGTCTTTATCTGGGTATTGGAAATTTCATTTAGCTTCTGGTCCAGCCCATATTCCTGCAAACTTTCATCAAAGTGATTTTCAAGATTCTGAATGGGGAACTGTGCCCGGTGTGTATTTTTTGACCTTAATGTCTTGTTTTTTTTTTCTTCCTGATTTTAAGAGTGGAGAACGTATATGCTGCAAGAACTATACAGAATAACAAGTGGTAGAAAATAGAGAAGAATTAAATTCCCTGAACTTATGCCCATGCACTCTCAACTCTCTCTTTTCATATAATTCCTTCCTTTTCATTGTTCAGTTCCTTCAAACTGGGAGATGCACAATTATGGTCAGCCTATTTACACCAATACGACGTATCCGTTTAAATTTGACCCTCCCCGAGTTCCAGATGAGAATCCCACTGGCTGCTACAGGACATATTTTCACATTCCTGAAGAGTGGAAAGGTACAATTCACTTAATTTAACTGGTCAGTGCTTTAGATGAAACTTTAGCAAATGAAATCTTGTTGCTGAATTGCTTTCCACTGGATTTGACTTCTGAATTGCTACTGTCAGACTACATTAATCAAAATAAACTTTGCTTAAATATCTCTCCTTACTCTATTGACGGAAAAGTTGAAGTTATCTACTATTATCAAATTTTTGGATATCAATATGTGGTCATCACTTGATAATTGACATCCTTTTCTACTCGAAAAGGATATTATATTATTGATACAACCTTTGCTTACTCTAATATCTCTCCTTATTCCAGTTACCTGATTTTGATCTTTATTTGACTGAAGTGAACCGCTAACTCTATTAGACATTATGAATGCTTGTGTTTATTCATTTTCATCCATATCATTCAAGTTGTAACAAGCTTTACTTGGTCAATCTCCCATTGATGGAATCTAATAAAGCAAAGATGATTACAAGATTTAAAAAATGCTATTTTTCAATAAAGAAGGTAGCTACTTGTGATTCTGCCAAACATCAAGTTAGTTTAATGAAACTCTTCACTGTTTTTTTCATACTATATTTTTCTCTAGCCCCTAGTGCTCTCCTTTTCATATGATTACTAGTGTATATATTACCCGTGCCTTGCACGGGGTTGGTTGACTTCACCTTGGAATATCTTAATTTTAAATTATAAAAACTACTTGTGTATATTATTTATTACATTAATTATCTTAGTACCTTTTCAAAAGTACTCCATTGTAGAACAACGATATGAGGAGATCCTGATGAATGCTTGTTTAGACAGACTAAGTGAACCCCTTTATTTCTTTGTTGATTGAAAATTTAAAGATTTGTTAGTTTTCATAAAGAGACAATGATAGAATCTGTCATCCCTTGAAAATTTGAAATCTAAAAGTAGTCAGTCCGAAAAAAGGTTGGATTTAATTTCAGAAACAATTTGGTTTAGTAAATGTACCCCTTGAGAGAAGAGTGTGTAGAGTTTGAGAATAAATACAAAAGGTTGGGGTATATTTACTTAATTGAAACATTAAAAAGCTCAATTACTACTCTAGTTTATCAAAAAGGCCTAGTTACCAAAATTGCCCTTAATCTCATAATCTACTATTTCATCTTCATCCCCTCAAAATTTTCTTCGTCCTCTCTCTAGAAAACAAACTCAATATCTGAATCGACAATTTACCAATTTTTTAACACAATAATTAACTATATGGTGGATAATAAAACCAAAACAATAATTTGCTAAATAATAAAGCCAAAATGATAATTATCTTATCAATATAAAATAAAATAAAATAATAGAAATCAAAAGCAAAACCGGGATTTCAACGAGATATCGGAAAAAAACTATGATTTCGATGAGATTTATTACATAATTCTCGGTATTCGTTGAGATAAGATCCAAATTACCGATTTCAAAAAAATTCGAAATTACCGGAAATTTCAGGTAAAAAAATAAATAATATAGTTTCATTAAGAATGAAAGTAAAATGATTATCATTAGGTAAAAAATTTAGTTAAATTAATTCGGTAAAATAAAAAACAAAAGAAATAATTTTGTAAGAATTAAAACTAAGACCTATTGATAAGAAATAATTACCGAATTAAAATGCTTAATTAACAAAACTTGATAGTATGCTTAGAATGCTGAAAGAACACACAACATACATTTCTCCTTTCATATATATATATATATATACACGATTGAGTGCTTGTTTGGTTGGGTGTAAAAAACTCAGTAAAGTAAATTAATCCATTAAATGGGATCTAATTAAGGTGTTTGGTTGCAAAATCAAAATTGATAAACACATTAATCTAATTTACTGGATATTTTCCAATTACCTCAAATGGAGTATTTACAATTACCCACTCCTCCCTAGGTAACAAAACAATTAATGTGTTATTTTGATATCAAATTTCCCAATTACCCTTAAAATTTTATCTCCCACCTTTTTTATTTTGAAAATGAAGTTTATAATTGTCATTAACTAATAATGCCTATGAATTTAACACATTGCAAATCACTGGATATTTTTTTGCTACCAAACATATTTTCTCAATTCTCAGCAATGGTAATTCCCAGTAATTCAATTCCTAGGAAAGTCAATTCCCGGGAATTGTAAATCCATTGTTTAACCAAACAAGCACTGATATTATTGAATACTTTAGCAACAATTCACTAAGTGGATTTTTATTAATTTAAGGAAAGTATGTCATTCAATATGGCGGAGCATCTTTATTTCTTATTTCTTAAGAATGAAATAAAAGATTATTTTTTAATACAAAAAATAATTTATTCCAAATTAAAGCCTAAGAAATTCAGGATTTTGGAATGAATCAATGGAAAAATTGGTTCATATCCGTACAATTTAAATGAGCTAAAATGTTCTAAATTAGCAAAAATGGTAAAATAGAGTCAATCATCAAGATTGCAGGATATAAGGAGATAAATAAAAAAAGTGTATGTTATATGCACCTATAATGGTATGCCATTACTGGAACCAAGAAGAAACGGAATTTTCCCTCAAAACTGGGCCACAAAGGGAATACATATAATAATAGTATTTCCTTTCCGTTTGAAACCTTGACCTCTATGTAAATACGACCTTTAGGAATTTGATTATCTAGGGCCTTATACTAATTGGTTTTTGAATTTACAATTGCACTTTTTTTAAAATAGGGGCCCAGTTTATTTTCAAAAAGTAGGGGCCCAATTTATTTAAAAAAAACAAAAGGGTGATTGGCCCTTTTGAATACTTTAGTTCAAATTCTTTTGCCTGCTTTCTGAGCTGTTTCTCCCTAACATGTACTTTGTTATTTAAAGTGCTACAATGCATTACAAAGTAAGTAGGTGTGCACACCAAACTTTAAACCAAGAAAACTTTAAATCTAAGATGTGGGATAGAAGACTTCAAATCTAAGATGTGGGATAGAAGAAAGGACAATGTTCCTCTCAATCCAAAATACCATCTAGTGGACTAAAATAACCAATACTGCACAATTTATGGTCTTTGTGTTAACTAAAAACCTACAAATCTCAATTGAAGATGGTTCTGAATAGTGCCAAGTAAGTTCCAGAGTTGTATATTGCACATGTTCCAGTGTAAATTTATACGTGTAAACCAGCATTTTATATCATATCGATACTTATGTAGCATCTTGCCAGTATGTGTTTGTATTTAAAGTATTTAAGTTGCCAAATTTAGAACCACGAAACAAGAAGTTATGCTTCTCTTGCTTTTGTTTGACTTGTTTTCTGGCAGAATGGGTATCTCCGTTTGTTATTATTTAATGAATTGAGCCTTGGTAGGTCGGAGGATATTACTACAGTTTGAAGCTGTTGATTCTGCCTATCAAGTCTGGTTGAATGGAATTTCGGTTGGATACAGGTAATTAAATGATGGCTATTTGTCCATTGCGTCACTAGCTTGCATGTCAAATAGTCCAGAATGGCATTTCCTTGCTACCACTAGACTCATGCCAATGTGAACGTGTATCTCATATTTATAGTTGTATCATCATATATCATGCTGAAAATAAACATAAGATTCGATTATCTAATCTTTCATCTTGGAAGGGAAACCAATATGTCTGTACAAAATCACTTGACCTGTAACCATGAATAGATTAAAGTATTTTCAAATCAGTTACAAAAATCAAGTGTCCTTTGATCAAACCAAATCCTCATGCTCTGTTGCATTCTAGTCTATGTTACATAAGGCACTTGAAAACAGTGGTGTTTCGGTGTTGGACATGCTAGTAAATGCAGAGAAAGCTTATCCTAAGCTTTTTTCTCAAAGCCAATTTGTATAACTAGAAGGCACACCGGAAACGATAAGGGCACATGTGGGACTTACAATGTGTATTTGTTTCTCAAGTAAATGACTGAAATGCATATTTATTTTCATGCCATGGGCTTCTTCTCTTTTTTTGATGTTTATTATTACATTTATCTAGAAGTTTAAGATGTTATACTACCATTTCTTGCCAGTCCATTATAACTTTATATTGATATTGCTGCTTGTCCTGTCGTCTTCATGTCTGTTATCCTGAAATTAAGCAGCTATGCAGTTTGTTCATCCAGTGACAACTTTCCTGCATGCACCTTCCAAATCCCACCTCTTAAGTTCCATATCGTACCTTTATTTTGTGGATGCTTTAAGATTTCCACAGTTCTTGCACCTTTCTAATGTATGTCATTGTAGTCATCATTTGATAGTTTTTAGATTGTTTATCTAAGATTCAGTGCAATAAGTTCTTTAGCATGTGTCCAAATTACAGTTTGAGTAAAAAAAATATTTTTTTACGCTAGACCAGTCAGGATAGTAGACTACCTGCTGAGTTTGAGATCACCAAGTACTGTCATCCCTTTGGTTCAGACAAGAGAAATGTTCTAGCGGTTCAAGTGTTTAAATGGAGCGATGGAACTTACCTTGAAGATCAAGATCATTGGTGGCTGTCTGGTATCCATCGCAATGTGTTGCTTCTTGCAAAACCTCAGGTTATCTTTCAGGCATTTGTGTTAGCCTTTTCCTCTTCTATAGAACTTTTATGCATTATGTCAGCTCAAGTTGCAAATTTTTTATAAATGATAAGAGAATCTTCATTCCAAAAGTGAAAGGAAAACAAGAGCATTCATTAGATTTCTTTCTTTAACATGGTTTGCAGGTCTTTATCACTGATTATTCCTTTTCATCAAACCTTGATGCGGATTTTTCTACTGCAGACTTGAAGGTATGCTAGAAAGTTCTATAACTTTTTTCCATTTAAAAATGGTTACAATTTGCTCAATGTTAACTGGCCCCAGGAATTTGTGGATTTACTTTGAAATTTCGTCACTTCGTTAATTCAGTAGGGAAGTAAACCGTAACCTCCCTGGGTATGCTTGGACTTTTATATGTATTTGTATGGTGAATATATCATCTACAAGTTTCAAAAAAGTTTTTTTTTTTATGTATTGTTTGCCTTGCATTTACTGCTTTGAATACTATTTCACTTGTTAAGTTCATATTAATGATTTAGGTTGAAGTGAAGATTGATACTCCATTGGGAATGTCAAGAGATCGCATTCTTTCTGATTTTACCATTGAAGCAGCACTTTATGATACTCAAAATTGGTATGACCATGAAGGTTCTGTGGGTCTTCTTTCGTCTAAGGTGGTTGACATAGAATTTATCCAACCTCCCAAATTCCAGTTCCCCGGATACATGCTTAAAGGCCAGCTGGAAAATCCCAAGCTTTGGTCTGCAGAACAAGTAGGTGTCTTTTTAATTTATTTATTAGTTAGAATTTTGTAGTTGAGTTTTGTACATAAAACTAAGTGCACAGGTATTACTTTGAGCTGTACATCTTATGTGCAATTTCTGTCATGGAGCAAGGTACTTTAGTGAAACGTGCACCGTATGGAGTATGCATATTTTGCTATTTACCTACATACAAAGATACATATGCTCATAAACACTCCCATGTATTTCTGCAGATTCATCACTGTTTTCTTCTTGCGGTGAAATCAATCATAATGACGTTTTGGTCGGATTAATGTCTACATTCTATGACGGATTTAGCAATCTAAACTTCTGTTTTTTAGAGTGATAAGTTTCAAATTTCAGTTTCCACAGTATGATTTGTACGAGATACCAATATTCTGAGAGCATTTTGATGAACAATAATGCCATTTACGTTCCATGTTTTCTTCTTGAATCATAAACTTTCTTATGATCTGATCACCATGACTATATTGATTTTTGTAAGGAGTTCCACTCTTTGTACATTTCTATTGGTGTGGAACAACAAGAGCATGCACACTTGAACTGTACAGTTACCACTGGTTTTGCATTAACCTGCAGATGTCTGAATTGTATACTCCCTAACTGTCACTTTTGATACTGTCAGCCACATCTTTACATTCTGGTTGTGATTCTCAAAGATGCGACTGGCAAAATTTTGGACTGTGAATCTTGCCAAATAGGCATACGCCAAATATCGAAAGCTCATAAGCAACTACTTGTCAATGGGCAACCTGTAATGATAAGAGGAGTAAACAGGCATGAACATCATCCACGGCTTGGAAAGACAAACTTAGAATATTGCATGGTTAAGGTAACCACTTTTGTACTTTAAATGCACGTCTACGATTGTGCAACTTGAATTCCCTTTTTCTGTGTAGCTTCATGGATTTTATCTCTTCATTTTCGAGAGCAGGACTTGGTTTGCATGAAGCAACACAATATCAACGCTGTTCGGAACAGCCATTATCCTCAACATCCCCGATGGTACGAGTTATGCAGCTTGTTTGGCATGTACATGATAGATGAAGCAAACATTGAGACTCATGGCTTTGATTACTGTGAAATTCTAAAACATCCTACAATGGAACCAATCTGGGCTTCAGCAATGATGGATCGCATCATAGGCATGGTGGAAAGGGATAAAAACCATGCTTGCATTATTTCTTGGTCCTTGGGAAATGAGTCTGGATATGGAGCTAATCATTCTGCTTCTGCTGGTATGGAAATTAAAAGCTCAGTGATTGATATTTTACTGTTAGTTTGAAGACAAACTGTATGATGCTTTTTCTATGACTATAATTCCTTCGAGTTGGTGCTTCTCCCTACAAAGATGTGGTCATCAGAAGTTATGGTTATCACATCGGTGGTTATTGGAATATATAAATCCGCTAATCTAACTTCGATAAAATTATGTAGCAATTATCATCTGGAGGATGTCATGCCTAATAGGTCCTCTTTCTCTATATTTTCTTTGTGTTTACCCTTAAAGCTCCATTGATGAGAAATCTGTTTTGGATCCAGTCTCTGAAACTCCTGATGGTCATAGGTTAATATGTAGACTTGAATTTCAGGTTGGATTCGAGAAAGAGATCCCTCGAGGTTAATCCATTATGAAGGAGGTGGATCGAGAACTTCATCAACTGATATTGTTTGTCCTATGTACATGCGTGTTCCCAGCATTGTAAAAATTGCAAATGATCCAAATGAGCCCAGGCCTTTGATATTGTGCGAGTATGTTTCTCTCTGCATGATTATTCTGCTATTCCTTTTCACATTTAGGGCCCGTTTGTTTTAAACTCCGGAAACGGAAACGGAATGGAAATTAATCTAGTCCATATATGTACCTTGTTCATGAATTTTTTGGGAATCATTCTTTGTGGTCTCATGCAAAATGCATGCGTTTCTCCTATTTTGTTTCCCTATAGAGTATCAAAAGTAATCAAATTATACTCCAATTAGTTCAAACCACAAGGAATAATTCCAAAATATTTCATGAATAAGGATATACGTATGGACTAGATCCGTTTCCGGAGTTTAAAGCAAACGGGGCCTTAAGTACTTACCATCTCAATGGATACCTCATGCGTGGAAGTAAGTAAGATAAGTGTACATCAGAATGTGAGTTATCCAGGAATAATCTTGTAAACTTTGCAGGTATTCACATGCAATGGGAAATAGCAATGGGAACATTGATGAATATTGGAAAGCGATTGACAGTACATTTGGACTCCAAGGAGGATTCATCTGGGAATGGGTTGATCAGGTAAATTTTACCTGTTAATATGTTTTTTTTACCAAATTTGGGTTACATTTATGAGTGAGAATTGGAATATGAGCAACAAGAGTTCCTGAGAATGGCCAATTCATATGTTTTCCGCCCTGTGTTCTTATAGGCAGTTGTTGTATCTTGGTTCCTCAAACAGCCTACATGTAATATAAGAAACAAGAGTTCCTGAAAATGGCCAATTAGTATGTACTTCAAAATTTGTACATCATTTTTGAAGATAAATTAAACATGATTGAAGGAGCTATGCCCACATATAGAGATGTTTCGGAGACATGTCATTAAAATTTTAAACTTTATTTTACTTGACTGGTGGATTCCTATTTTGAGAAAAATACTCTCCTTCTCGTTATCATGTCATTTTTTGCATATATATTGACCTGAAGAGATGATGTTTACAGCATTCTTTTTCCTTGGTGTTGTTTTTTGGCAAAATAGTGCATGCATGCAGAAGTATTTTCCTTCTGCGAGGCTACTTTACTCAGATAATGAATGGGTTGCTGTCTCATTCTGTTATGCTCCTAATGCTTAGACTGTTTGTACTAGCAATCTTAAGTGATGAGATCATTTGCTTCATATAGCAAGCATTTGTGTGAGTTGCAGGTTTCACTTGACTCGTTTGACTCAAGATATGTTACATGGGGTTGTTTGCATTGGTGGTTTCTCTTCAAACAGCCTCCTTTCTTCCAACTTCCCACTGTTGTGTGGTATAACTAATTTGCTGTTGTTTGAAGACTTCAGGGTATGTTGCTTAGAAAATGTGTTGCTTTGTTAAAATAGGCACTATTGAAGGAAGGTGCTGATGGTCTTAAGCACTGGGTATATGGAGGTGATTTTGGTGATGAACCCAATGATCTGAACTTCTGTCTGAATGGACTTGTATGGCCAGATAGAACTCCTCATCCTGTATTGCATGGTACTCTATAGTGGTTTTTGTGATTAATAATCCTTCTTTCTATTGATTCATCTTTAGTTTGATATTGATCTATTTCTTTTCCTTATTATATCCCGATTATGATGTTGTGCTTTTTTTTATGACATTTGATATCACTATCAGAGGTCAAGTATGTATATCAGCCAATCAAAACTTCAATGAGAGATGGATTAATTAAGGTACAGAGATGCGCTCCCTTTTTTATTTTTACACCAGTGGATATACTCTTATTTCCCTGCATCTTCCATTCACATTTTATGTTGCAGATAACAAATACACACTTTTTCCAAACAACTAAAGGATTGGAGTTCTTTTGGTGTATCAACGGAGATGGATGTGAACTTGGATCTGGATTACTGCCCGTTAAAGAAATAGGGCCACAGAGTAGTACTGACATCGAATGGAAATCTGGTCCATGGTATTCTTTATGGTCTTCATCTCAAGCCACGGAAATTTTCCTTACGATAACTGCAAAACTTTTGCAAGCCACTCGATGGGTTGAAGCTGGTCACATCATTTCATCTACACAGTTGGAGTTGCCTTCCAGGAAGGAGATTGTCTCCCATGTAATAATATTGATTTTTCATCAAAAGCTTTTGCAAGCCACTCTATGATGTTTGAGGTTTTGTCTCTTCCGGAGTTGCTAATATTCATTGATGGGGTTTTATAGGCTATCAAGTCTGCAAATTCTACTCTCCGCAGTGAAGCTTCAGAAGAAAAAATCAAGATCATTCAGCAGAATAGCGAGATCATAATGAACACTCATACTGGATACATTGAGAGCTGGAAGGTACTTTTTTCCGTTCCTTATTCCAAACTCGATAACTGGATTCTGGCAGCTATATGGCTCGAGTTAGTGCGTAATACTTATTAAATGTTAATGGCAGGATTGGTAGTCGTGTACTTGACCATTCGATTGTCCATTGAAACCTTTTTATTTGGAGTACCTTTACAAACGTGACTTGATGATCGAGTTGACTTTCTATCATTAAGATTCATTGCAATAGTCAACCAAGTGGTTAGAAGTTCAGGTGTCACTTAATTGCCTGTACAAATGTGAAAGGATAGATTCTTCATAATAGAGCGTGGCCAGCACCACTCATTTGTCTAGGAAACTCTGTTTTAGTATTGTTAAAAATCAAATTTGATGGCACAGAGAAAATGATTTGCAAGTGTGTTAAAACATCTTAGGTGAATGGATATCTGGTGATGAAGAATGGCATAATCCCTTGCTTCTGGCGAGCACCAACAGACAATGACAATGGTGGTGAAGCTCAAAGTTACTTGTCAAGGTGGAAGGCTGCTCTTCTTAACAAGGTAAATTTTGTGACAGAAAGCTGTTCTATTACCAAGACAGCAGATGATCTCATAGAAGCAACAGTCTCTTATAGTGGTGTCTCAAAGTCAGAGGACACTTCTAGTGACTCCAAAGTTCTATTTAGCGTGAAGTTCAAGTACACGTTCTATGGTTCTGGTGAGGTCATATTAGAGTGTAACGTCACTCCTAAGTCCGATCTTCCGCCTTTGCCACGTGTTGGCATTGAGTTTCATTTGGACAAATCAATGAATCAGATCAAATGGTATGGAAAAGGACCATTTGAATGTTATCCAGATAGGAAATCTGCAGCTCATGTCGGAATTTACGAGAAGAATGTCCGTGACATGCATGTGCCGTACATTTTTCCAGTGGAATGTGGCGGTAGAACAGATGTGAGGTGGGTGACCCTGCAAAACAATGAAGGGTTTGGAATCCATGCCTCTGTTTACAATAACTCTCCACCTATGCAAATGAGTGCAAGTTATTACGGTAAAGCAGAACTCGAACGAGCAACTCATAATCATAAGCTTGTTGAAGGAGATCATGTTGAGGTAACTGCCTTTCCCTCTTAAATTTTAAGCCTCTTCCTAGAGTTCATTTTTACGGTCTTTCGATCCAGTAGACAACATGTCGTCTAGTGCATCGAACCACCTAATATCACAGTCCTAAGTCCGGTCTGGAATATGAAACAGCCTAAATAGATGGCTGCGCAAGCGGTCTGGACCGTATATTTCGGGTCGGACCAGATCGTTAGCACTTCTACGGCTAACGCTCCATGGACCGGATCATACGGTCTGGATCATATAATATGGGCGACTGTATCTACTTTTCCTTAAAAAATGTGAAAAGGGTAAAAAAAGGTTCTTGGACCGGAATAATTTCGAAAGACCCGGAATTATAACTTATCTCTGTACCAAATGATGTGCTGCTACAGGTTCATCTTGACCATAAACACATGGGACTTGGAGGAGATGATAGTTGGTCTCCCTGTGTCCTTGACAAGTACTTGATTCCTCCGGTTCCATACTCGTTTTCGGTCTGGTTTTGCCCGGTCAATCAGGCAACTTCTTCCGTCTAAGGAACCCAGCTCCATAACTGAATTGGCCCTGCCGAAACTGAGCCCGGATGATCCGTCGGTTTATTGAGGTGAGTTCTGTTGTGTTTACTTTGGACTAGAGTACGAATAAGAGACTCGTCAAGGCAAATTCTGTTGTGTTATTTTGATTTTTGTGGTAATCTTCATGACCCTTAATTTTTTACCTTTCGCATTTTGATTTTGACGAATTTTATTTTATTGCAAGTTTCATTTACTTTATAGTCTCATGCCTTTAATTGATATTTTTATGAACTTTTTTTTCTTTATCTAGTTCATTTATACTGATATTCAATTCAATACTGATTCCACATTGTTATTTCTAAATAAACAAATTCAACCAAAAACATTTTCTCATTTTACATAGAATATAGATTGGGTATTTATAGGAAAAAGACTGTTTATTTCACACAATCGAAATCGAACTACCGGGGATTGGCCTTGTCCCATCCTGATCCCAATAGGAAAAATCTGTCGAGATACACTCTAACAACTAGTAGGCATGTACCCGTCCTATGTATAGTAGCCCTATGTATTGTAGTCGGGATAGGATAAGACGTGGGATGACCTTAATCGGCTTTGGGCTTTACAAATAAGTGATCACATATTATAGATTTTTCGACAAGTGATAACATATTATAAATGTTATCACTTTAAGCCATTCGTATATTCCACTTTCATGAAGGAAAATTGGATCCATTAAAGAGTTTGAACACTGATTGTTTCCATGGATTATCATAACTGGATAGGTAAAGCGGATCATTCACATTATTGCCAAAAAAGAACAATGAAGTTTGGTGGACTGAGGGGTGATTCTCTTTCGTCCATATCAAGATTCACTACAAATCTGATACGTAAACCAAACAAAAGGATGAAGAAACAAATTCAAGGATAAGGATTGTATACGAACAATCAATCAGATCGAGAAAGAATCGTAACATAACTATGATATCATTTGGAGATTGTTAGAGTATGAGTCCAGTATATTAGGCCGTTTATTAATCTTATCTATTCTTTGTTAATTTACCATTTTACCCCTTTATAAATATATATGTATAAATAATATATCTATTCTTTGTTAATTTACCATTTTACTCCTTTATAATTATATATGTATAAATAATATGTGATCCATGGAATAAACAAGATTTCGATTCACAAATCTCTATGTGTATATGGAAGAGATACCTCTTATTATACACCACTACGTATAGTGCCCATATAGTATATAGCCCACCTAAATTCGTCAAAATGTATTTATTTGACTATATAACTCAATCATTAAGAATGAAACTCGACTTGTTTGGTAGACAAAGTGAGTATGAGTGAGTAGACGAATGTCTTGAGTTTTTAATGCAATCACAATTAGCCCCTCTTTAGAGATCAGACATACGCTCACATGCATATATATTTTTGTCGATGGAAGAGGAGATTTCCACTGCAATTATGGAGTAGTTGTTTTCGATGCTTTCACATGGTCTCTTGTAACATACCCAATCTGTCAATTATCAAAAATATTATAAATAACCTTTTTATATAATATATCTAACTATCCTATCTTAGATACTTAAAGTAGAGCTTCATTGCTGCTTTCAAAATCATTTAAATAAACCTAAATCGATCCAGAGCTCAATCAAGGAATTATTGGATGATCAGGTGGGGTTGTCAAGATTTGACCCGAAAAACCAACCCGATCAAACCCAATATTTTAAAAACAAAGAACACGAGGTCCGACTTGAGTTGACCCAATTCATTATGAACCTGTAACAAACCTGACCTACATTACCTGAGCTGAGTTGACTCAATTATAACTTGAACCCGCAACATATTCGAAACAAATCCGACCCGAAATAAACTCAAAGCATATGTGACTTGAAGTAAACTTCAAGCATGCATATTCTTAAACAAACACAAACACAATCCAAAACAAATTCGACTAAGTTGTTACCTAAATATGTCTAAATGATTTGGCTTTTTTTTTTCTATTGAAATGAATATATTGTAAACAATTAATTCATATTTGTATCAATAAATATCGTTGGTAAACATGTATGTTATGATTATATTGGTATATTATGATTATTGATTATATAAGAAATTCAAGTACTAACTAATTAAACATATATACAATATTGTAATGTCTAAAAAATATTATAAAGAATTAATTCATATATGTATAATAAATAGTTAGAAGAATA
This sequence comes from Fagopyrum homotropicum, assembly GCA_033239125.1. Taxonomy (NCBI): domain Eukaryota; kingdom Viridiplantae; phylum Streptophyta; class Magnoliopsida; order Caryophyllales; family Polygonaceae; genus Fagopyrum; species Fagopyrum homotropicum. Next base: position 5,526,163 of record BSWB01000003.1, read on the forward strand.
ATAATAATATGTACATTTATATTTATATTATCAATTTCATAGTCTCTAATCAAAAATATATTTTATATTCAATAAATTATAAATTATCACGAGGACAAATATGTGTTAAAAAACATACATGTAGTTTAACTACTTAAGGTTAAGGTCTCACTTTATTTTTTAAGCTTATATTCTAACCAATAAATTATAGAATAATATGTAACTTATTATTATTGAGGTCGTTCATCGGTCTAGAATTGGACCTGCAACGAAATTTATATAGGATCGGACTTGAACTAGATATTTAGGTTTAAATCGGTTGAACAAAGTTTTTTTGGTAATATTTTTGGACTTTTGGGGCTCAAAATTGGGACCTGATCGGATTGGACCCGAATATCATATCCAATAAGAGATTTGCAGAGAGTTCGAACTTGTCCAAAATTTCGGTCCGGAATTTGAACCTTAAGATCGTTATAGTATATTTATAATTAAAAAAATCACTAAATTATTATATTTTCAATTTTTTAATAAGTATATAAACTCAACCATACTCATCCTATTAAACACGAAGCTTGAAACAAATCCGACATCGAAATCCAAAAACATTCACCTACTTATAAAAATTCACAAATGCAGTATCACAATAAATCCAGGCCGCATGAACCTGATCATATAAACCCGACCAGAAACCCAAATGAACTTGATCGATGTGTTTTGCGCTGCAACTCAACAATTATGAACCCGACTTAACTACACTCTAAAAGTCCCAAAAGACAGATTGACCCGAAAAATAACTCAACCATACTAATCCGAAACAATAATAGACCCAAATAAACTTGATCGACGTGACCATAGCACAAGCTATGGTCATTTTCCAACATCAGCTCTCGCCTGTTCACAACTTTTTGCATCTCATCCTCACACCTACGGACCATAGCACAAGCTAACAACTGCTTGAACACTCTCTTTCAATATATTAACCATTTTTCGAATAAAAAAATAAAAATGTGCACAGTTTAAACTGAAATAAAGTCAGTTATTAGATAAAATCGATCACGTAGATGGATTTTGCAAATAATATTCTAACTTATTTTATAACAGAAATTTTTAGTCCTTGGTATGATAAATAATCAATGTAAATGTAACACATTAAACTTATATATAATTTTAATAAATGTAGAAATTAATAAAGGCAGTGAGAAATTTTAGCTCAACCTTATATAGTAGCTGAGATTTATTTTCACCTCCTTTAACTTGTTTTATTTCTCCATATAATATTAATATATATTTTATGAGAAAATTACTTAAACAATACCTCATCTTTTAGGCTGACTAAATTTTAATATCTTGTCGTTTAAACTGTCAGAACGGTATCTCACATATTGAATCTGACCAAAGATTAGTATCTGGATTACTATTCACACGTTAAGTTAACAGATCGGTGTTAAATATCAGGGACAAAATTGTCCACCTACCTTAGGCGAAATTGTCCACCTACCTTAGATATTTAACATCGATCTGTTAACTTAACGTTTGAACATTATTTCAGGTACTAATCTTTGGTCGGGCTCAACATATGAGGTACCATTCTGATAGTTTAAACGGCGGGATACTAAAGTTTAGTCGGCCTAAAAGATGGGTATTGTTTAGACAATTTTCTCTATTTTTTAGTGCATAAACAAATTTGCGTCATTGTTTTTTCACATGCGTCTTGTTTTTTTTTTTTAATAAACGGAAATTGGTTAAGTTGGTCTATTTCCTAAAGGTAACTCACCCTAAAACATCCTTGTGAATGAGAACGCGAAGTTCGGTATCATCGGAAAAATGGGCTTGGTTCGATATTCCCAGATGGGTAAATCGATCAACAACACACTTGATTTCTTTAAAAACATGATATGTACTTCGTCAAAAAAACGGAGATTCAGCCTGAAGTAAAAAACAATCATCTCGATCTCCTACAATCAACTCCACAAACCTTGGAGCTTCGTAATAGCACGGAGATTATCACCTTCGATTTCAGTTTTTCTTTTTATCTTTAATCTGATAAACTCTTAAAGATTCGATTTGAGATTACTGAATTAAAATTATTTTTTGTTTTCACATGTGTCTTGTTGTGTACACTTTAGTACCAACTTATATTGGCCGAAACTTTATGTCAATAACTAGCTTGGTACAAATAGGTTAAATAATCAAACTAAAACTCTGAGATTTTCCCCACAATTCGTACCACTGACGCAACTAACTTGGTACAACTAGGCACAATCAATTTTATTTATTTTGTTCTTTATTTGTACCTTCACCCGACTTGTTAGATAAGAGGTTAACCGATACTGCCACTATATATCCGATCCCTCAAAGTAGGGAAGTTATATATGGAGGTGGCATGAGAGAAAGAGGTCGTACACTATAATTGAGAGTTAGGGTTTAGGTGATCTTTAATCGTGAAGTTTAAAATGGACTCATACGTTTGAATATTAGGTCAAAGTTTGATATATAAACTTAGTAAAGTTTCATTTTCATATACCCCTAAGTGTTATCTATCTAAATCTTAGTTGACAATTAACGTAGTGTCTCAAGGTCGGCATGCCTAGACTCGAAATGATTGGGCCGGACCGAAAAAGTCGTTGTACAGTATTAAATGTTCTCACATTGATAATAAAGGGTATTATATAAGGTTGGTGAACTACTTCTCTTATAGTCAAATGATTTTAGGATGAAATATCATCGGGCTTATATGATGGACTCGGATCCAACACGCATGTGTCATGTGTGCTTGCACGTGTAACTAAACTCCCACATTATTTTCGAACCGTCGGATATTCACACTTTCCCTAATATATGTGCCATGTGAAATTTCTTGAAACCAATTGAAAATAATAAGATTAGTCTCCGACCTTATATAGCGGAGAGATCACCACCTCCACTTATAAATAATTTGTTATAGAACCAACTATTAGTTGAATTCTCTTGTAGTTTTAATCCATATATTTAAATTGAGTTATTCGAGTGAGTTGATCATTTGCAAATAATTTCAATTTATAAGAAATTTCTCAACTGAAGGCTTGTTTATTTCATTGATCAAACGTGGTTTATACAAACAAATAAAATGGGTAAAATGACAAACTAACAAATAAATGATAGGTCTAACATACGACCCAATATACAGGGTCTAATCTCTAACACTTCCTCTTAAGTTGGAGGTGGAGAAGAAGCAACTCCAAACTTGTGGATCAAGAAGTTGAATGATGTCTCGTTGAATCCACTCCCTACAAGTATGACAATCCACTCCCTACAGGTATGACAATCAATCTCACAAGTGGTAGTTGTCATTGCCCTATACTCAGCCTCAACAAAACATCTGGAGACGTAGCTTGTTTCTTGGTTTTCAAAGAAATGAGCGACGTCTAGTGGTAGATCAACCTACATAATTTGAGTCATAGGGCCCGGAGCAATCATAAACTGGAAAAGTATATGAACAGAATACACAAGTTCGGGACGAGTGATGGACAAGTAGATAAGATGTTCAACCAAACGTCGATATTTCTCAGGATCATCAAGCATGGCGGACGAATCCGGTCAACTGTCATCCGGAAAAATGCAGGTTTACATCCAATTAGACCGGAATCAACTAGAATGTCAAGGGTGTATTTTCGGTGGTTAAGCCATAAATCAATCGGAGTACGAACAATTTCAACGCTAAGAAGAACTAAAGGGGTCCAAGGTCCTTCATGTGAAAGAAAGTATGCAGATAATCCTTAAATTTACAAATGGTAGTAGCAATGTTGCTAGCATTGACCAGATCAACTACATAAATCAGAATCTAAAGGGTGATTCTTGAACAAATGTAGGTGAAAAATGAATAATCAACAAGAGACTAACAAAACCCGTATCTCAGAAGGGAAAATATGAACTTGTGAATTCAATTTTAAGGAGCCTCATGAAGATCGTACACAGGTTTCTTGAGGTGATAGAGTTGAGAAGAGGTTCAAAATCCGTGAGGCGGAGCATATAAACTTCTTCACTATAAGCAATGTCCTAGTTATGAATAGAGGCAATGACTAAAAGTAATTTGATTGTGACTAATTTAGTAACATGAGAAAGTGTTTCACTACAAGCAATGTCTTCTTGTTGATGGGTGACAAGGACAACCAAGCGCGTCTTATAACGCTCAATCTGACCTTCAGAGTTATATTTGATGTGAAAAACCCATTTAGACCCAATAACTCTACGTTCAATAAGGATAGGCAATTTCAGTGTTAAAAGGATGATCAAGGCGGTTGTGGTGGGTAGTGGTGTTGATAGTCGTTTGACGTGAAAGGGGCAGAGAAATATTTGTCATCCATCAAATTAATACAGTAGATTCCATAATGAGCTTCACCCACTCCCATCACCGTTCTCGAAGTACGGTCTTGCCTAACACAAAGTTTATTAGTTATCATAAAAACACAATACAAATCTGTAGTTAATTGATTTAAAGGAGATGACAATCAATACCCAGAACAAATAATACTCGAGACAAGTGAAGGGAGGTATTGAGGCGCAGGTTCCTGCGTGTCCCGGTATGTGGTTACCAATGAGCGATAAAAGTAGGGAACGAAAGAGGCCCCGGGACCAAAGATCCAAGGGAGGAAATAATACATGGAGTGGTATCATGGGTTGAATGAGAGCAGTAGAAGGTCAAATCAAATAAGATGATGTTCCAGTAAGTATCATCAATTACATGGTCAATGTATTCTCGGTCTTGAGATGTTAAGGGACCAGGGCAAGTGGAGTTAGAGCGGAGTTAGATTGTCCAATTGTCCCAACAATTGTGGTGGTCATTATACCAACCAAACTCGTATATGATACTTGCCAAAATTGTTTTTGATATCAGCGTAGGTTTGAGGACAGTTGATAAAGTATAAAGCCAACATACGATCCAATACATTGGGCCTAATCTCTAGCATACCTCTATTAACTAGTGTCTATTTACGGTGCGATTGCACACTTGCAATCGTTGAGCTCCTCGTAGACTACTATACGAACTACAAATATCATAAATATATTATATAGGATGTTTAAAGAAACAAAATATGTATATATCGGTTTGGTCGATATCTAATTGTAGATGGTTAAGAGACGATTTTTGGGTATACTTTTAGAATAAATTTATTTAAAACAATAAAAATGTTGTATAATGTCATACTAAAAAAAATTAAAAAAGCAAATCGGAATTGATATCTATCAAACTTAACACTCTAAAATGTCAAACTCAAAAAGCTTTTTTAAAAAATCTTTATTTTTTTTTAAAAAAAAAGAGTAACTCCTATGCACGAAGCTATATTAACGAGAAAAAAAGCAGGTTGTCCAGGGACGGCTCGGGGTAAAGAAAGCCCCCTAACATCGTTCACAAGTAAAGTAATCGTCTCAGTCGGTGGGACTTCTAACAAATGAATAACCACCTGAAAGGAAAACGCAAAATTAGCCATAAAATCAACGACGACATTTGCCTCACAGTACAAATGACGAAACCGGACTAACCAGTTCCTACAAATAAAGCCTTGGCAACGGGCTGCCAGACTAGCAAGGAGATGCGTAGGCTTGATTCTTTTCGGATCCATTGCACAATTCAATTATTTTTTAAATACTAATGAATTGGATGGTACATCTAAATGGGATGAGATATAAATGAGCTTTTTAGATGAACATATATTCCATTGGCCCAATTCAATTGGGCATGTGGGAATTTTATTTTTTAAATATTTATATTTGTAACGTTATTCTAAAATTAAAAAATTCCACAAATATATAACCAAAATTATATATGACATCTAATAAGAAGTTCTTTTAAAAATCTAAAATATATTTTTTGTTATTTTTTCCAATGAATCTATTTTATTTGATTATCATTTGAATAAAAACAAAATGATGAGAATATTATCAATGATAAAGCATATTATAAACCTTAAAAAATTATAGCATCGAACACAGCTTTTAAAAATATGTTAAATAACAAAAATATTTTTTATATATTTTTTAATTGATTTTACCATTTATCAATCAATGCCGCTCTCACAATCAATCAACTAGTGTATTACCCGCACTTTGTGAGGGTTCAGTTTTAATAAATATTTAATACTTAAAAATTTATATGTATATTTTTGTAAAATAAAATTTTAAAAATTAAAATTATAATCAATATTATGATTTTTAATTTTATTTTAAGAATTTATCTCTTCTAATTAATTATATTTTGAAATTGATTTGTTAAGATATGCTCGTTGGTAAAAAAAATTCGTAAAAGTTTAAAATTTATTTTTATAAAAATATTTATTTAAATATTTTTTAAAAATTTAGAAATCAATTTTCAATTTATATTAACATTTAGAAATTACTTTTTAAAATAATTTTTTAAATTTCGAGAAATCTGGCGTTGAGGTAATAGAGGTTTCTGCTTTAATAGATATATAAGATATAAGATATAAGATTAAAAGTAAAAAAAATATTAAAATATATAAAATAACGATAATTCTACGTACATGATTAAAATTTAAAAGCTAAAACACTTTATATAACGATCAAGTCCACAAACTAAAATTGTTTTTTTTTAATTTGATGAAATTTAATGACATATTAATGGTTAAGTGCATTTCGCATCTGGCACTTGCAACCTAAAAAGTTGTTGCATTTTTTGAACAAGAAAAAGTGGTTTACACCTAATCAATTGTACATTCGATTCTAATTATTTTTCTTCTTTTTCTACGTCATTGATAAAAATATAAATGTATTTACAGGTATGTTTCTGTTTGGTAACTATTGTATTACGTAAAATTAAGATTATGATTATTAAATTTAATTCAATTTTCTCTTTATCTCTCAATTGTACATGTATCAAATATTTTTACTTTTTATACAAAATACCTATCTGATTTATTTTTAATCTATTAGTTTTTGTGTTTTATATATATCTATATATATATATATATATATATATATATATTAATCTCGACTCATATGTAAACAACTCTTACCCTGTGATCATGTAAACACCGAATATTTGTGACTATACCGAACATATGAATCAGGTCCGGCGAATATTTATTCCACTAATCACACGATTTTTTCCCCTTTAATATCGTCTAATCTCAGCCATCTATTTAACGATCTAACGAATACAATTTATTCTCGTAAAATTTAATATTTTTTAAACTAAAAAGGCCTACACAACTTATAACTAATTTTTATATTACTATTTATTTATAAATTATATTTTGTTACTATTCATTTTTGTTAGAAAATTTATATTTTACCGGCTCATATTTTATTACTTTTTAATTTAAATTTACTCATTGTACCACCTAAACGAACTCCAATTTGGTATGATGTAAAATATATTTTATGACAAATCAACTCAAGTCAATGTATACCCATAATAATTCAATCATGCATGATTGAAATATGAAAGTTCTATTATTGAGCTCCAACATTATGCTAAAATCATCAATAATTTATCAAATATTTTTCATAAAAAAGTAAATATTTATATTTTACAAACAAAAAAAAATTGAAATTTTACACCGGTCATAAATTCACTTACTAATGATGGAATATGAATCTATTATGGAATGTTGATGCATAAATTTATATGACGAACTAGGTAACTGATCTCCATGTTCTTATATTCTAATTCTTACAAATAATAGGTTATAAACAATAGTCGATGAATACTTTACTAAGAAATAGTTCAATTTAACACGTCGATAATATACCGAAAGAGTTATTTCGCACTATCTTTTGTCTGGACGATATTTTTAACTTTTTTGTAAAAGAAAAGTGTGAATTTAAAACTACCCTAAATACAAAAATGTCAAAATCTGAGTTACGTGGCCAAGCCAATTGACACTAATACTACTATAAATAGATTTATAAACAGGCTAGAGACAACTAAGATCACCACATATTCAACTTTCATGACAACCAAAGTATAAGACACAGACTTTAATCTTGCCCTGTTGTGTTGATCATGACATGAAACTAACAGCATTCAATTCTATATCCTTTAATGCTTACTCTCTCTCTTGTTTCATCACATATCCAATCATATACTCATCTTTACTTCTCCTCTTTATCAATATATATATATATTTTCCCATTTTTCTTTTCATTTTTTTTCTGGGTATTAAGTTTGATCTTCAATTGTGTAGAGCCCCACTGAAATGAAAGCTAAGGAGTCACTAAAGATGGAGATTTTTTGAGCCAAAGAAGATTGAGATTTGAGATCATAACCAAAGTGATTAAGATAGAGTGCTTAAGAGAAATTAACTAATCAACATCACAAATTATTTATAATAATAATAATAATAATGTATTTTTAAAACAATGCTGAACTTGAAGGTGAGGAATTGACCAGATTGAGAATGCTGTTCCAGTAGCTTTTATTGTCTTCAGTGGCACAGCCTTCACTAGCACCGCCGCTTGTGCCGCCGCCGTCACCTTCTTCTGACGTCAAATTCCGATCAGAAAAGTTACAAAGCAAAAGCTCAGTAAACCCTTCAATGAAGTTTCCTTGATCAGGTTGATTAGGGTTACTAATCTCATGAAGGGCTGATGTGAATGTGGGCATTAATGACATGCCTATCCCATCATCATACTGATCATGATCATGATGATGATCTTCTTCACAGATTTTTCCATGATCTTCTTTGATCAAATCGGTTGAATTATTACCCAAAAACTCTATCATGGCAGTAGTAGTAGCAACAGTAGTAGCAGTCGAGGTAGCGGTTGTGGGTCCTACTATTATAGTAGACCCGTTCTCTGAGAAGCTTAGGGTGGAAGTCGGGGAATGGTGGCCCCCGTGTTGCAAAGCCCTAAGCACGTCAAGACACCGTGTTGTAAGAGGTGGCGGCGGCGGTACCGGCGGCGGCGGTGAGGAAGTACTAATTCCCGAACCATGGGAAATATATTCCGGAAGACCGAGTTGGGTTTGAGAGGAAATGGGTCGAAGTTTCGATTGCCTAGCAAGTCTAGCCTCGGCTTCCAAACGCGCACTTTCCCATTGCGCCATGTGGCTAAGATTCGCAACACACTTGGATTGACCTCCATCGTTCGAGACAAGTGCGTCATTTTTCGGCTTATGGGTTATCGGGTCAATTCCCATCTTAGTTAGTCTCTTCTTGAGGTGCGTATTCCAATAGTTCTTGATCTCGTTATCAGTTCTCTTCGGTAAATGCGTCGCTATAGCCGACCACCTAATCCATCAAAAACAAAACCGAAATTAACCATAATCGAAATACAACAACCATACACTCATATCTATAGGTTTTTGTTTTGTTAGTTTAAGAATGTGTAATTTTGAACAATAATGTAACATTGTTGAGAGACAATAAGATGTCAATTTATTCAGATTACATATGTTTCATGTCACATTATCATAATTATGCCTTCACTATACAAAAAAATAAAAATAAAATAAAAATAAACCTGTTGCCCAAAAGAGCATGAAGCTGAATGATGGTTTGTTCTTCTTGGAGGCTAAATTTCCCTCTAATGATATCTGGCCTAAGATAATTAGTCCATCTTAATCTGCAACTCTTTCCACATCTTTGTAACCCTAGAGAATCCAAAACATAGTACAAATCAAAGACTAATCACATTAATTAACCTTAATCAACTCAAAACAAAAACCCTAATTACCAGCTTTAGAAGGCAAAGCTCGCCAATTGCCATGGCCATGTTCTTCAACATAAGCTAAGAGCTTCTGATCTTCTTCAGGCGTCCATGGGCCTTTCTTCAAGCCAACCTTGTCGCAACACGGCGATCTCCCCATTGTTCGAGATTTCGAGAATTGGGGTTGATCTGGATCTTCGAGTATGCAAAGAAGTGAAGATATGAAAAGGGTTAAAGTGGGAAGTGTTACGTCCCTTTAAGGAAAGGTAGGAAGCTACCAATGTAAAAACATGAGTGAAGTTAGACACAGAGAAATCCAAGAAAAGGAAGATGGAGAAACTAAGTAATAAATAAGATGGGGCACAGAAAAGAAGAGTCAGCGACATCCATGGGATAAACTGTAATTAATAGGCTTTCAGGGTACAATTTTCGAAACTCACACTTTCTTGAGGTAACTAAATTCTTCTTTTTACTATTCGCATCATTATGAGTATATAGCTGCAAGTTACTGTAATTTTTTGAGAGAGGAAGATGATAAAAAGATATTACTACTTTCTCATTGTTCTAGGTAATATTTCCGTGGTTTGTTTATTTCGATTTTTTTTAGAGTTTTTTTTTTGTTTTGTTTGTGATGTTTGTTGTGTTTCTCTCTTAGGGTCCGTTTTGTTTTTACTCCGAAAACGTAACGGAAACGAATCTAATTCATACGTATCCCATTGTTCATGAAGTTTTTTGGAAACATTTCTTGTGGTTTAATTGGAGTAGAAATTTATTACTTTTGATACTGATACGGTATATTCATCCATGTAGTTTGCCCGATCTTCTGACACCTGAAACTCGATTAAAAAGTAAAACAAACGAAAAACAAAATCTTTCGAAAATTGATTTGGGAATTGTTATTCATTTCTATCATGGAAATGAGTTTGAATTTATTTTTATTTTTTTTTAAAATTTACGTATATTGAAAAATAAAGATGAAGGAATGTACAAGATTTTGGATCATAGTTTCAAGATCATAGTAACTAGAGAGGGGAGGGAGGCTAGGGGAATTTGCCAAGGTGGATTCCAAGTATACTAGCCTAAGAAATCGAGTCCATAGAACGGTCTTACAAGTGGTGGTCTGCATAGTTCTTAATGGCGAGAATGACTTCATTAACACTGGTTGTGGCGGGGGTGAAGAGGATGTTGTAGAGGAGATTGTTTCTTGCTTTCTAAGTGAACGAAGGCAGTGATTGAGAAGATTCAAATATTTGCAATGAGGTTGTGTTTTTGCCTGTGTTGCGTCCCAAGCCAAGTCCAGATATTGTAATCATAGATGAAGGAGCTTTCAAAGAGGGTGGTTGAGGAGTCGGGTTGGAGGTGGAGGTGATTCGGCAGTGGACAATACTTTGGTCTGTGATTATGGTGGGAGTGAGATGGAGGATCAACGGGTTCCACCAAATCCACAAGCGGCAGTTGTGAGAAAGAGATGAGTTTGAGAGATGCTTCCAATTTGGTAGAAGGTAAGAAGCAATCCGATCCTCCTTGTTCTTTGTAAGACGGTTTTCAATGATAACAAGAAGGTCAATCTTGTGTCGCTTGACAATGCATTATATTGCTTTTTGTATATTAGGGTGATTAAGTCTCCTAATATTTCAAGAGTAGATTTTGATAATCATTGGGGTGACGAAACAACCTCGAGGCAATCCTTGTTACCTGAGTGAGAGGGGTTGGGGTTAGGAGTGTTTGTGGAGGGAGAAGTTGGTGTAGCTTTCGGAAGGGTAGGGGTAGGGAGGTTGGGAGATGTGATCAACATGCTTAGTCTTCGGAGAGGGGTTAGAGTGATCAGGTGGAGCTTTCTCCTCATCATGGGTGGATTGGTTGAGAGTGAGTAGGGGTATAGGTGGGGTTGAAGGAGTGGTTTGGTTAGTAATTTGATGGGGGTTGAAGGTTTAAGGATCCAAAGAGAATATCGGGGGTTGCAAGGAGGGGTTTAGGGTTAGGGCATGGAATGTTTCCTGAAGCTTTGCTTGTGGTGGTGGGGGGCTTGTGATGGTGTATAGGTCGACAACGATGGCCAAAGACCATGCATTTAGAGCAGTGCTCCGGCAACCAATCAAAGGAGATCTTTTGAGAGATGGATTCGTTATTAGGGCCTTTGAGTTGGACTTCACTTAAGAGGCGCTTTGAAGCTTGGATTTCGACAAGAATGCGGGCGAACCTGAGTCTATCTTGTTGAGCAGAGCAGGAATCAGTGAGCAAGGGGGTTCCAATAGCCGAGCCAATTCAGGCAAGCATATGGGGTGGCCAAAACCGATGTTCAAGGTCATGAAGAGTGACTCATACAAGAATGAAGTCAAGGTTAGAATAGTCAAAATTCATTCCATGGTGTCAACGATATGATTGAGTAGCAAGGTGGATGAGCCATTGATCACCCAAGGGTTGCCTAGGAGGATAGAGTTGAGTTCCTCTTCAGAAGCAAAGTGGAATAAGAAGACGCTCTTCTCATTTTAGAGTATCTTTAGGGGGTGGATGGTATTCCAAGCGACGGAGGCAAAGGCATTCATCTTTTGGAAGTTGGTGGTTGAGCCAATGGGAAAACCAATCAGGGATAGGTTCCACTTTTACATTATGTCATAAACATCTTCATTGATAAAAGTGATGACTCCCTCCTCAGGCCCGGAAGTGAATGTGAGCGGGACATGAATCCAAGAGGAATCTTTCGAGACAATCTCCTTGTACGAGATGACGTGGGCGGTAGAGTTGGTAAGGTTGACGTTTGAGTTCAACTCCAAAAGATTGGGTGTGTGAGGGATGTGAACAGGCTGAGGTTGATGAGAGGCCAAGTCGGAAGAGGTAGTAGAGGGCTTGTCACCATAGGGGGTGGTTTGGGTTACTGTGGTAATGGTGGAAGGGATATCAAAAGTTGCAAGAGGTGTGAGAGGGGTGATGATTGTCGGTGGCGGCAGGGGAGGGTGTCGGAGATGACCGGCGGGGGGCGGCATTCTTAGTGAGCCTGATGTTGTTAGACTAGATGATATCTTCAGGGATGGTCTTGAAGGGGATTGGTAGAGAGGAGGGTTGTGAGTGTTTTCGAGGACCGGTGGGCAGGTATGGAAGGTCCGACAGCTTGATGGAGAGCTTGCGTGTGCGTTTGGAGCCACCCATGTCAAGGCAGAGAGGGTTGGGTTGGGTTGGGCGAGTTTGAATTTTTTTTCCTACTTCTGAAAGTATTCTATCTTTTCTTCCCTTCTAACTTCCTTGACTTCCATGGTTGTGGTCCTGAAGCTTCTGACTCTTCCTTTCCTCCTACTTGGAGTGTTGTTCACTCCTTGCTCCATAGCTTCCATCGTTATGGTCTTGAGACATGTTAGGATCGGAGATGCTCCTGCAACAGATACCCTATAGGGAAATAAAATGGGGGAAGAAAATGTATTTTGCATGAAACCACAAAGAATGATTCCAAAAAAAATCATGAACAAGGTACATTTATGGATTAGATTCATTTCCATTTTGTTTCCGTTTCCGAAGTTACAACCAACGGTCGCTTCGTGATTTTCTATTTGCACGATGGTTTATTTGTTTGCTGATTTTCGGTTTCTCGATACACCAAGTATGTTTGATGTAGTCAATCATCTTACCTTCTAGATAAAAAATAATAATAATAAAAATAATACTCAGACCATCTTTATAATATTTGGCATTTGATTACAAGTGTTTTTCTTTTTCTAAGTGAAAAAGGGATTTAAGGCACCGAAAAAAAAATAGAAACAATTTGGTTTGCTAAGCTTTTTCTAATTTTGTGTTTAGTAAATGTATCCCTTGAGAGAAGAGTGTGTAGAGTTTGAAAATAAATAGAAAAGGTTGAGGTATAATTATTTAATTGAAACATTAAAAAGCCTAGTTACTACTATAGTTTTTCGAAAAGGCTTAATTACCAAAATTGCCCAAAAAAATAGTTGTTTGGAACACTATTTTCACAAATAAAATTTTATTTACCTTTTTATCTATTATTTGTATTTTCAGAATAATATATTCTCTATTTTTATATAACTTTTCATGTTCTACTTTTTTATATAATTTTTTAAATTATTGTGTATCAATAAAAATTACACTTTATTTTATTTTTTGTTTTCTTGATATGTGAGATTTTTTCTTCTTCATTATGTACATTTTACTCTCAATTTGTTGGTTGTGAAGTGTGTCATTGATTAATATACGGTAAAGACATTGGAAAATATAAATGCAAATTATATTTTATTTGCTATTTAGTAGGTTAAAAAATCATATTGGGTGTTAAAATGTTGATCGGCGAATGAAAAACTTATTATGACACACAAAGTATAAGAAATAGAATTTGCCCATCTTACTTGTAAAATATACTATGACAAATGATAAGGTATAATTATTATTAGTAGTATTATATATAATATGCCTCTTGACCAGAGCATCCTAAACATTGTATATTTTGATATTAAATGTAGCAATAAACAATTTAGTTAAACCTAAGGAGAAAAGAAAGGGAGAAAAGGTAGAAGATCTTGGTTTTGGAGTTTATGTTGTCAGAAGACAAAGAACAAACAAAGACGGTTGTGAAAAATAATATAAGGGAAGTAATCTAAAGAATAGGTATCCCTAATATAATAATTTAACAAATAACTGATAGATTTATGGTGGAGGTAGAACCACCCGTTTATTGTGTTTATTATCACCCTATTTATAGGGTTATGGGAGAACAATAAAGATTACAGAATATCATATAAAATAGAAACTATTCTAAAATAATAAGATAACTTCTCTAAATATAATATATCATATCTTCCAATACGCTCCCCCGGTCAAAGCGTGCGTACGCAAACGAACGCTGAAGACTGGATCAACGAGTACACCAGTTGAACGGTGACACCACTAGTAGATCGACGACATTAATAGATTGATATGACCACCAGTAAATTGGTAGCAATGATAGATGTAGACGCCGATAGGTTGACGACATGCCTTAAGGCCGGCTAGCCCAATTGGACGAACTATTATTGTTCATGCCCGCATTTAGTGTCGTAAGGTAGACAAACCCGATAAGTCAGGGTACTAGAGATCGAACCCGCTCTGATACCATGATAGATTTTGGTGGAGGTAGAACCACCCGTTTATTGTGTTTATTATCACCCTATTTATAGGGTTATGGGAGAATAATAAAGATTACACAAGATCATATAAAATAGAAACTATTCTAAAATAATAAGATAACTTCTCTAAATATAATATATCATATCTTCCAATAATAACCAAGTATATGAGCATCATGAACGTCAATCAACATTTACTGTAGGTAATTGTCAAAAGTAGCCCTTACCACCTCTAGGTGTGCAAAGATTGTGCTCAATTCAAGATAAAGAAGCCCTCGCAGTTGCTAAAGATAAACATCACCCCTTAGGTACATACTTACAAAACATGTCGAAAACCAAACAAACAACGCTCTCGAAAAAAGCCAGAAAGATATAAAAAACGTTAAATCTATGTCAGTCATGAATCCTCAAGGTAAAGGTAGTCGTCACTCCCCAAATCAAGTTCAATCTTAGTTGGTCAAATAGAATCAGCACGCTTTTGCGGAAAATTGATATACTTTTTTTTTGAATTTTTACGTTTATAAGAATAAGGTAAGATTGTACAAAAGAAGTTTGCTAGACTAGTAAGAGCATAAGCAAGGAAAATAATACAAGCAGATGAAGATGACGGGGTCAGGGAAGGTGGATTCCGAGCGTCTTGGCCCAAAAAATGGAGTCAGAGGAGCAATTCTTCCAGTGGTGGGAACAATGATTCTTGGTCATGAGGATGATGTTGTTGGCACACTTGATGGCAAAGGTTGAGGTGTTGTTGAAGATTAGGTCATTCCTAGATTTCCAAGTGAAATAGATAAAGGTTGTGATACTAGAGATACAGATTTTGCTTATGAAGCTACGGTGGGTTTTCTTTTGAGAGTTAAGCTAGTTCGAAGGTCATGGTGGTGGGGGTAGGGTAGGGAGACAGATCCATCTCGAGATGTTGTCCAACACAAGGGAGGTATAAGTGTCGTTGGTCCAAAGGTGTTGTTCGTCTTCAAGATGCCTAAGGCAAAGCTTGCAAGTATCACTTGAGATGAGAATCCAGCTATGAAGTTTGGTAAGAGTGGGGAGTCTTTGATGGCCGGCAAGCCAAGTAATGAAGCTGCATTTGGAAGCGCTGAGATCATTCCATATTGAGGTGCACCATGAAGTAGTAGAGCTTGGGCTTCTGAAGAGGTTGTGGATCTTTGCAATGGAGAAGGAGCTGTTAATGTTGGTGATAGCGTCCATGCAGCTGCTTGGAGACCGGGCGGTAAGAAGCTCGTCTCTAATATTGATGGTAATATTCCAATTATGACTAAAGGAGGTCTTGGGAGGGCAGTTCCAGATGGTGTTGTTCTTGAGAATGTTTTTTGAGGTCCAGGAGCACCAAAGATGGTTGTTGTGGGACGCAATTTCGAAGATGAAGCGAGTGATGCTTGCTTTGTTCCAAGAGAGGAGCTCCTTGAAGTCAAGGCCTCCGTCATTCAGTGATTTATAGACATTTTTCAATGTGACAAGGGAGCGACTACTGCATTCTTTACCAGATCACCGGAAGGAGCGAATGATACTTTGGATCTTGTCAAGAATGGAGGAGGGAAGAAGGAAGACGGAGCTTCAATAAGATTGCATAGATATAAGGATAGAAGTGATAAGTTGCTTCCTCCCAGCGTAGGAGAGTAACTTAACACTCCAGGGGTGGACTTTTTTGGTGATGTTATGATGAGTGGTTGATAATCGGAAATGTTAATAGTCGTGTGGTTATTGATAATAGTCGTGTGGTTATTGATATTATTTTGAGTAGTGTTAGGAAGACCTCCCATTAAAAACTGATATACTTTTATTCTCAAAGCAAACACTGTTTCTCAACAAATCAAACAAAGGGATCAAACTTGTCATATAGTTATGGTCAAGGTCAAAATAAGGTCACTAGGGTGAAACATTGTCAGCTGATTTTCTCTCAACAGTCAGATATAAAACTATGAATCAATTCATTATCAAGTTCAATCAATCCTTAAATATCAAAAAAAAAATTTAGCTAGTCATGTTGAAATCTGCAAAACAATATATAAATATGCAAACAACAAGCACAAATTCATTAAAAAATACTCATGAAACAAAACGAAAACTTGCATAAATTGTCAAATACCTCGTATCAAGGTTCACAATGCAAAAGAAAAGCAACAAACTCGAAAAATTCAGCCACAAAGGGTCTTGCTGAATTTCGAGTAGAGAAGAGAGAAATTAGCGTAACAACTAGGGTTACAAATCTCAAAAATCCAAACCCTTTTACAATCTAAAATCAACTTACTTATACGCTACAAAGACGTTCCACAAGTCATCATGAAGAAAATCCATCAGAATAAAATCATAAACTAATTCTGAAAAGTTGTTAAGCATATCTCATGGACAAGCCACAAAATGCCCCACGGCATGGCCACGGGCGTGAGCCAAGTCATGGTGACGTGGAAGGGAGCTCAGGTAAGTGGTCATGTAGAAGCCACGCCACGACAAGCATCACGGCATTGGAAGTTGTGAGCAGATCTTTGCTGATTTTTGCCCTTGCTCGTCTAATCATGGATCCACTCCTATGGTTCTCGATCTACTTGATTCCTTGATCTTCGGTCATGTATAATGCTTCAATGTATCTTATGACCGCAAAAAAGATTGAACACTAGTGTTTGTATGCGTCTTTCGATATTTTGACCGAAATATTCACAAATGGTCTTGAACGCCCAAAACACATGATAGATTTTGGTGGAGAAGACCACACAAATGGTGAAGGTAGAACCACCAATATATTGATGCAGCAATGACCCTTTATATAGGGATTACAATAGAATAAGAATAAAATAATAAAGATTGTAATAATAGAATCAAATATAAACTAGCCTAATATAACGAAATAATATCATTATTTATTTAATAGGAAGATATTGTGATATGTATCTTCCAATAACACGGCATAAACGAAAAACGCTCTCTCTCACTTTCTCTTAAAAAGCGAAAAGATCAGGACGGTGGTAGAGGGTGAATGTCGGAGGCAAGTCCGCCGATGGCGGTTACCGAAAGTGCAGTTTCAACAAGTCAAAGTAAGGGTGATGTTGTTATGGCGGAGCAATCGACTCAACAACCCACTATTGGCGAGCCGAGCGAGGCTATCAACCCAGTAGAAGATGCCATTGTTGCTAAGGATAATCAAGTTGAAGAGGCTCCTGCCGGAAATGTTAACATTGAGATTGACACTGGAAAGCCAGTAGGATTCGTGGTTGCAGATGCTGCGAAGTTTACGGTTGGTGTTGCTAGCGTCCCCATAGTGGCGAGTAAGCCGACCTTAACTGATGGAGCAGTAACTGAGGAACTAGAAGGAAGAAAGGCTGGAAAGAAGTCTTGGAGTGAAGTGATTGAAGGTGTTAAAAACAACCATACACTATCTGACAGGATTACCAGAGAATCACTGAATGGTCGGATTGACATAAGCTTTCCGTATGGTCAGGATGGAGATCCCGTTATGGTGATTGAGAAAGAAGTTACGGAAGACTTAGAAGCAAGATGGAGAAACTCTATAGTCTTTAAGGTGTTAGGTTATCCCATTGCGTTTCCGGTCATGGAGCGGAAGATTAGGGAATTGTGGAAATCTGGAGAGAACATGCAACTAATTGACCTCGATAACAACTATTTCCTTGCTAGATTTAGGAGCGAGAATGAACTCATGCACGTTCTCACTGGGGGTCCGTGGGCGGTTTTTGGGAGATGTCTTATTATGAAACGCTGGTCCCCGGAATTCGTGACATCCAACCCCATTACGTCGGCACCGATCTGGATAAGAATTACAAGAGTGCCGGTGCAATGGTACCACGAAGCTATAATCTGGAAAATGGCTACAGGGGTTGGTCTCCCGATTACTATCGATCCTAAAACGCTGCTATTGAACAGAGGTCGCTTCATTCGTACTTGTGTCGAGATTGATCTTAGTAGACCTCTAAAGAAGGCTATCTTCATCAATGGGCGTCGTTGTGCTATCGAGTATGAAGGGTTGGATATCATATGTTTCAAGTGTGGCAGATACGGGCACTACGCTTCACATTGCGATACCACTCTCAACGCGAATACCCAGATAAATGGAGGAGGGGAGAAGACGAATGAGACTGAGAAGGGTGAGGCTAACCCCCCAGTCACGCCAGGCGACAGCTCATCGAGTCCGCCGGACATGGTGGCAGAGGAGCCTGGGTTCGGACCATGGATGCAGGTGGCAAGGCGGAACAAAGCACAGAAAGGAAAGAATCCTCAGAATGCCATTCCTGGACCGATTGCTAATCAAGGAAGGAAAGGGACAAATCCCACGCAGGGGAAAGATCACCATTTGAAAGGAAAAAATATTACCACAGCTAATTCTGGCAATAGCGATAATCCAAATTATAACCGTGTAACCCTAGGAGGATCTTCGCTTGGGAATAATCAAGCTGCAGGGAAAGATAAACTGGGCGGACCCATAATAGTGGACAGATCATCAACTACTGCTTTGGCCCAATCTGATAACATTACAAAAGGAGCAACTAAAAGCCCATTAGCATCTATTGATGCGGCCCAGTCAGAAAGCAAATCAAAAGAGATCAGTGTCGATCAAAGAAAAGCAGTTATTTCTCAAGGTAATTTATCTAACCCAAAAAATTTTGAAGCAACTGCAGAAAAGAAAGAAGGTAATGCAGGTAAGACAAACAAGCAGAAGGCGCGAAGCAAGGTAAAGAACGATGCCAGAAGGGCTGCCTGGAGAGCCAAGAAAACCGAAGAAATGGACACTAGCATCGGCTCCCTTAAAAGGCAGCGTCAAAGCTCCTCGCAAGTCCCAGAAGTATTCGTAAGACTCGCTGAAACTTCTTTGAGAGGTGGAGATGGAGGAGAAAATTCGAGTATATGTTGTCCAAGCCAAGTTACGATAAGCGGAGGTATTTGCCCTGGCATGTCCCCTGTCCCTGAGCCAAGTTCGTTAGCAGTCAGGCCTGGTCAACAGTTTATTTCACCTTCAGCACAGTCAGTAACAAGCGAAGGAACTAGCGCCAATAAAGAAGAGATCAGTTTGGATGAAGAAATGGTGGAAAGTCAGGACTGTAAGCAAGCTGGGGTTGAACCCTGCGCAGGTCAGTAGTGCTTTGAGTGCCTGATTCGTACTAACTATCCAGTCTTAATGAATTGTTTGCTATGGAATGTTTTCGGAGCCGGCAAGAGTGGGTTCCGAAGAGCTATTAGATACCTATGCAGTCACCATGATATTAATATCATTGCCATTTTCGAGCCTCGAGTTTCAGGAGCTAGAGCTCAATCAATCTGTGATCGGATGAGCTACACGGGATGTTTTCGTGTGGAAGCCGATGGATTTGAGGGTGGTGTTTGGCTGTTATGGAAAAGTGATAAGTTCAAGTTGTCCATTGCGAGTAGTTGCAGATGGTTTATTCATGCTAGAATAGGTTCTGATGCAAGTGCTTATAGTTTGGTCGTTGTGTACGCGCCCCCGGATGCTAGTAGAAGGAGAGCATTCTGGAATGAACTTGATAATGAGCTCGCCACCATCTCTGATCCTCTTATCCTGGGTGGTGACTTTAATTGTATTAGGTTCCTCCATGAGAGGCAAGGCGGCTCCGGCAAACTCCACTCTGATTCGAAGGTCTTTAATGATCTTGTGCTAGTTCACGGTTTGATTGATCTTGGGTATTCAGGTGCGGATTTCACGTGGGATGATGGTAAATCTACTAGAAGAAAGGTCCTCAAACGGCTTGATAGAGTGTTCGTTAATCAGGAAGGTCGGCTGAAGTGGACCAATGCTCAAGTTCGTCATCTCGCTAGATTCTCATCGGATCATACCCCTCTCCTCCTGTCGTTAGATCCTGCTACCTCGATTAGGAGCGAGAGGAGACCTTTTAGGTTTGAAGCGGCTTGGATGTCTCATGAAGACTTTCATCCCATGGTTGAGATGTGCTGGCTCAACAACCCGGAGGTAAGTAAGGCTATCCCTATTCTCAAAAAATCTCTTATTGTATGGAACAGGCTTGTTTTTGGTAACGTTTTTCGCAGGAAACAAGAAACGGTGACCAAACTTGCTCGTGTCCAAGAGAGAATCAGTAGGGGTAGCACCTCACACTTGATCGAGAAGGAAAGTAGCTTGAAGGCCGAGATCGAGAGCATCTTGGAACAAGAGGAAACTATCTGGTTCCAAAAATCCCGGGAACAATGGCTTGCCCAGGGGGATCGGAACACCTCATACTACCACACCTCGACTATTATTCGGAGAAGTCAGAATAAAGTCATGGGTCTCCGTCTGGGCAATGAGGATTGGGTCGAGGATCAGGTCAGATTAGAGAGACACGCTGTCAACTATTTCAGATCCCTTTACAGTCTGGAGGACATTCAGCCGCTGACCTCTTGTCACCTTGAGACATTTGATTTCCCCTCACTAGATAGTAGTGAGTGGAGCAACATCCAGAAGCCTGTTAGCATGGAGGAAGTTTGGTCTGCGGTCAAAAGCATGGGAGCTTATAAAGCCCCCGGAGTGGATGGCTTTCAACCGGTCTTCTACCAGAAATGCTGGAGTGTTGTAGGGAACTCCTTGAGAGAGGAAGTTGCCAGGTTCTTTGGAAGTCAGAAATTATTTCCGGGTAATAATGACACCCTCATCTCCCTTATTGCCAAGACCGGGAAGCCGGAACTCATAAGTCAATTCCGGCCCATTGCACTGTGTAATGTCAGCTATAAGGTCATATCTAAAGTGCTTGTTAAGAGGATGCAGGTTTTCATTGAGGATCTTGTTGGGCCAACTCAAGGTAGTTTTATTCCGGGTCGGTTGATCCAAGATAACATTGCACTTATGCAGGAAGTGGTTCATTCCATGAGAAAGAAGAAAGTAGGTAAGAAGTGGATGATCCTCAAGCTAGATCTGGAGAAAGCTTACGATAGGATTAGATGGGACTTTGTTGAGGATACAATCAGGGCTGCTGGCTTCCCTTCTGATTGGGGGAAAATGATACAGGAATGCGTTACCTCCGCTAGAATGCAAGTTATTTGGAACGGCGAAGTCACGGAACAGTTTACCCCGTCAAGAGGAATAAGGCAAGGAGACCCAATCTCACCCTATCTTTTTGTACTTTGTGTGGAGAGACTTAGTCATCTTATCCTCGAGTCGGTTGAGAAGGGTGATTGGAAGCCTATAAAGCTTTCCCGGGGAGGGCCACCTCTTTCACACCTTTTCTTCGCCGATGATATCACCCTTTTTGCTGAAGCTTCTATTTCACAAATTAATGTCATCATGGATTGCATTAACGTTTTTTGTAAGGCCTCAGGACAGAAGGTTAGCATCCAGAAATCCAAGATTTTTGTCTCTCCGAACGTGTCGAGTGATCTTTGTAATATCCTAGAGAGAGTCAGCAGGGTTGAGGTCACCAAAAATTTGGGGAACTATCTTGGTGTCCCTCTCTTTCAAGGCCGGATCTCGAAAGCCACATTCTCCACACTACTTGATAAGATCAACTCTAGACTTAGTGGGTGGAGGAGCAAAACGTTGAGCTTCGCGGGAAGGGTTACACTGACCAAGGCAGTCCTTACCTCAATACCAGTGTACACTATGGCAATTGCTTCTCTTCCTGTTAGGGTTTGTGACGAAATCGACAAGCTGTGTCGTCAGTTCGTTTGGGGCCATTCGACAGGGGAGAAGAAGATACATACAATTAAGTGGAGTGAAATGTGTTTACCTAAGGATAAAGGAGGGCTAGGGATTAGGAAAATGCATGACACTAATAGAGCCCTTCTAGGTAAGTTGGCTTGGCGTTTTCTAAAGGAGAAAGAGAGCTTGTGGATTAAAGTATTAGAAAGTAAGTACTGCAGCTCCACTACAAGGTCCCAGTCGGCAAGCTCATATGTGTGGCGAGGCATCAAAGTGGGGCTGCAACATGTCATCTCCAGGGGAGCGAAGTGGATCCTACGGGATGGTACCTCTATCAGGTTCTGGACTGATATATGGCTCGGTGATGAAGCCCTTATCAATCAAGCGACTAGCCCAGTGGAACCAGAAGACCTTGTTAAAACCGTTCGCAGTTTCTGGGTTGTAAATCATGGGTGGGATTGGATGCAGATAGGCGACCGTTTACCGTCTATGACATTGCTGAAGCTTGCTGCGGTGAATCCCGACCTCCTGGATACCTTCAACAGCAGCCATGGCGGAGCCCTAAACACAGGGGACGAGATAGGCTGGAGCCTGGCACATGATGGTAACTTCACCACGGCATCAGCTTACAGGCTCTTAATTGGTGCGGATTGCCTACAGCTTAGCGAAGGAGAAACGTTCAAAGCCGTGTGGCAGCTCAAAGTCCAGGAGAGGGTCAAGCATTTCGTCTGGAAACTCCTTAAAGGCGGGGTGCTTAGCAACGAAGTGAGGATGAGTCGCCACATTAGCAGGTCGGACACGTGCCCCTGCTGCGGTCTTGCTAAGGAAAATTACAGTCATCTATTTAGAAGCTGCTCAAATACCTTGTCAATGTGGAAGTCCCTACGGGCTGAACAGTACCATGCAGACTTTTTCACAACACAATTCTCGTCATGGATTAGAGGTAATCTCTTATCTAAAGTCATTTATTGTGGTAATATTTTGTGGTGTGAGTTATTTGCAGTTTGCTTGTGGTGGACTTGGAAATGGAGAAATGAGGCGTCGTTCACCGACAAACTATTTGAAGGCAACAGAGTCCGACACGTGAAGGAGGTCACCAAAGAATACAATCGTGTATGGTTAAGGCATGTTGACAGGGGGAAGAGGAACTTCAAGAGTAGGATCAATATTTCTTGGATACCACCTCCAGTCGGTTGCATCAAGGTGAACACGGACGGAGCGAAGAAGGAAGACGGTCGTGCTAGTGCAGCAGGTGTAGTTAGGAACAGTGCCGGAGAATGGTTGAGAGGGTACGGAGTTAATCTTGGGATTTGTTCTGTGCCTGCAGCCGAGCTGTGGGGACTTGTTTACGGTCTCAAGATTGCTTGGGAGCTTGGCTACCGCTCGGTTATTTTTGAATCTGATTCCCTCTTGGTAATCAACCTCTTAAGTAGCAAAGTAGCCTCTCACCATCCTCTTGCTAGTCTGGTACATACGTGCCAAGACTTTTTGAAAAGAGACTGGGTTATCCAGTTTCGTCATGCCTACCGCGAGGCGAATAATGTTGCGGATTTTATTGCTACTTTTGCTTTGAACCTTCCTTTTGGATTGAGTGTATTGTTTGACCCGCCGGAGGGTGTAGTGGACCTGTTACTTGATGATGTAAGGGGTCGGGCTATCCCCCGTATGATGACTACTTAGCCTCTTTCCTTTGAATAAAAAGCGCGACCAGATGCGCCGGAGACCACCGAATCTCCTTCCCACCAAAAAAAAAAATAACACGGCATAAACGGAAGTAGACATCATAAAATGTATGAATCCACCATCTAAAATGATAGATGATAAAATGTGCCAATGATTCAGAGTCATATTAACAATAATCAATGATAAACATTGATTTAAACAAATGTAAAACTACTAGAAATTTGCAGTTTGGTAATGAAGCATAATCCAACCCATCACCACAATTGACGACATCGCGACCACCATTCACAAAGATCAATCACAACTCCTTAATGTCAAAATCAAACCCAAACTTCACCATTGCATAAATCGACAAATAAACCACACGCCTACCATACATTTATAGAAGTTCCATTCACATCTATAGTGCCTTGGATTCATTCAATTCACAAACTAGGGTTTGCAC
The DNA here is from genome assembly GCA_033239125.1 of Fagopyrum homotropicum. Lineage (NCBI taxonomy): Eukaryota > Viridiplantae > Streptophyta > Magnoliopsida > Caryophyllales > Polygonaceae > Fagopyrum > Fagopyrum homotropicum. Next base: position 5,550,629 of record BSWB01000003.1, read on the forward strand.
CATTCAAACAAAAATATTAAATCGGGGACTCGTGTGCCATATTTGGTAATGAGGTCTAGAGGTTCCATGAAATATGTTTTAATGTATCTTTTTTGACAATGCACTTCATCTGGGTTGGTTTAAACGTATTTCTTCTTGTGACATAATGGGGACATAATGGGGAAGACGATGAACAATTACGACACGAGGTGCTTATATGTTTAAGGGAAATTGATGGTGTTAGTGTTATATTTGTCATTTGTAGAGTAAATGACAAATATAACACTAATTCAAACACTCCCCCATAAGGTGGAGGTGAATAACTGATAAGTCAAGCTTGATAAAGAAACTTGAAGCGGGAAGGACATAAGGTCTTGATCGTAATGTATGTCAATTGGTCAAAACCTTAATGTGTTTTGTTCATTCATAAAATACCGGAGTGTTGGCTATGTGAATAACTGCTTGTTCCGATCCGGGTCGGTGTATTACTATATTATATTGAACCTTTCATCTTTTAGAAAAGTGTGTCGTTGGAGATAACATTTAAAGTGAGATATTTCGAGTTTAATACATATTTATTATCGATTGATTTTAGGATGGAATTCCAAACTTACTGATCATACAACAAAATCCCAGTTCCGGACTCGGAGGTGTCGTCATTCTCCGAGTAGCAGGTCGAGGGGGACCCTCCGATCGAAGGTGTTTTAACATGTTCGTATAATCTTAACTAGAAAAGATAAATTTCGCGGCGAGTAGGTTAGTGTATAAAGTATGAAGTACGTAGGAGCATTTGGGTGCATGCATGTCAACTTATTTGGCTTGACCAGTTTGCCAAAGTTAATATATATCAGATTTACGTCCAATCAAGAGTCACTATAGCTAAGTACGATAATTTTTTCATCTATTTATCTTGAATTTATTGTTTAGAATATTGAATATTTGATCCATGTTTAAGCTTTTAATGTCTAAACTCTATTGGTTGAGACACAATTACAATAAATTACGAGTTTATATCTGCATTTTTACTTACCGACATATTCTAATATGGACAAAACGACTTCCCTTTAAAACAAATTTTCAATATTTTAAATAATTTTACATCTTTTAACTTTTTCAAAACAAAATTAAGTGTTTTTGTTTACTAAAATATATAAATTTTCATCATTGAGTTATATATATATATATATATATATATATATATATATATATATATATATATATATAATATTTTATGTTAGGTATATGCTTTTTTTTTAAATATTTTTTAAATGTAAACATGATATACATAGCGAAGGTCAAGTATGACAGCCAATCCATCTCCATTTGTTCACTTAAAGGTTTTTCAATTTATTAAGTTTATCTAGTGTAACGATTTTTTTTTATGAAAAAAAAAAGAAAAAAAAATACATGATTGGTGGTCGGACTTAGGGCTGTGCAAAATCGGACCGGACTGATCCGGAATTTACGGTCCGGTCCGGTCTACGGTCCAGGTTTTTTTGAAAATCCCGGATACGGTCCGGTTCGCTTTTTTGACCGTATAAAACCGTAACCCGGGTTGGACCGTAAACTACGAATTTACGGTCCGGTCCGGTCCAGTTCGGTCCAATCCAGTCCATTTCGGTCCGGGTTTGGACCGAAAAACCTCACCAAAATTGCACAATTAAGGTACAAATCGGTCCAATCCAGTCCGGTCCGGTCCGCAATATTCAAAATTGCACAATTTATATACAAACCGGTCCAACCCAGAACTAGACCGGTCCGGTCTACGGTCCAAGGTTTTCTTAATTTACGGTCCACCGGTCCGATCCGATCTGGACCGCATGCACAACCCTAGTCAGACTTCATCCAAATAAACAAATCCGACATTGAATTCGGATTCAAACAAGTATCGTGAATTTTGTGTAATATACCCAAGTACAAAAGGCCTTATAACTTATGATTTATGAAGCAGACTAAACCGTATTCATAACATAATAGATTGGATAAGTTATCTTTTATAAAATTTTATATTTGTACATCAATTAAACGCAATGCGATTGCGTTGGATGTATAATAGGTGCAGAAGCACACTCCGATGCATGCCGGTTAACACAACACACTCCAATCGCACGTGTCAATACTCATGAATTCATATGTTTGTTTCGAACTTGACCGTATATAACGAAATGTAAGATATCAATATAGACGGAACAAAGTGTGAGAATGAGGAAAGAGGATTTCCGATCGGTAGTCATCGAGAAAATCGGTGAAGGAGAAGAGAAGTGGAAGAGGGTTTAGAAGAACGAGAACTTTGATACCGTATGAGAACGAAGTTTATACAATTACATTAGGACACCCCTATATTTACAATAATTACATAAACTATCACAAACTCCGCGATTCAACTCACTATGCGGATATAGCATAATACGACAGATAAATTATTGACCGTGTATTTAACAATTCCGTTATTTGATGTTATTTGATGAAGGCATCCAATTGATCCTTGAGTCTGAACCACCCTAAAGGAGAGGGCATTTGACTATTGACCCAATAATAAAAGAAAGTAACTTTGAAGGCCACGTACTTACTGATAACACTGTGACAATACATTACATATTTATATATTATGCATGGGGTGATAACGATTTGTGGGCCCTCCTCTTCTAACTGGACCTTGTCCAAATTGTTTACTCTATCCATCTCCAAACACACATGTATATTATATATAACGTTACACTTAGTCATGTCATTCTCTCGTATATTTATCCAATACTAATTATGTATGTTTTTTTAATCCATTTAATTGGTGTTTGAAGTTTGAACCTTTTGTATACATTTTAATTAAAAATAAATAAATTTTATAATATTTACCGACTTTCGGATCATGTTAATGTGTTCGACAATATGACACCGGGTGAACGTAACATATAAGTCTGAGAGCTACCCCTCCTCTTGTCAATTGGTTTTAGGATGGAACTCCGAAAAAAATTTTGTGTAGGTATTAGATCCGACGGATATTAAAAGATAATTTAACATGATATCAAAGCAGGTCCGATCCGGGTCTCATTGATGATATCCGCCCTTTTGACTAAGCCGGCCTTAAAGCTATGCGTCAAGTGCCAACTAATCAGGATAGTTGCACTTGAGGGGAGTGTTGGTGTGGAAATGTGTCCCACATCGACAATATGATACCGGGTGAACCTAATGTATAAGTCCGATGTGTAAATTCAACTTTACGTGCAAACCCTCCACTTATTAGACCCGATGGATATTAAGAGATAATTTTACAAATCGAGTTATATTTGAACCTTTTCTAATATAATACACATTTAGTGAATTTTCCCTACAACATTTTTAAAAATTTATTAAAAATTAAAATAACTAAACTTCATAAGAAATAAAAAGATTTCTACTTGTTGAATTATTATAACTTTTACATCAAATATTATAATTTGTTTTATATAAGTTACGAAATTTTTTTAACAAATTACTCATACAAAGCATGAGAATTATACGAGAATGTTAGCCATACAAACACAAACACACGAGAAATCATCTCAAAACCAAATATGCGTTTATACTATCGACGTGGAATACATTTCTTTCCTTACATCTCAACAACGTATTTTAATGAGCACGAGTATTATTAGAGAAGGGTAATTTTGTAAAATCCAAATTATTTAAGAAAAAGGTGAAATAATATAGTGAGATGTATCATTTAGTGAATAGGGGCCATTTCCTCATATAATAAAATGGTCATTAAATTACCGAAAGGCCGGGCAGTAGTGTTTGAATACGAGCTAGCCACCATAACTTTTACTATACTTTTCTTATATGACCCTACGGCTTTTAATATCCTCACTTAATGCAATGTTTTCAGGACCATTTATATATTTATATATGTATATATGAGAGTGAAATAGTGGTTAAGATTGGACTTGTTAATTACCTACTCGTACGTGTTTATGATAAGAGAAAAATGTACTCTAAAGTCGTGGCAAACTGACGAAAGAGTACTCGCAAATATGGACTTGCATCATCAACTACTAATTAGGCATTCATTATAGCATGAGAGAGTACAGTGGAGTCGAGTTACTCGAGTTCGATTTGGAAAAATTTTGAATTAGGGTTGTTTACTTGATTAGATAAGTTGAGTATGAGCGTATTTATAAGATGGGTTTTGAGATTAGGCTTGGCTCGGTTCGAGCTAGTTTGATAGGGGTAATAATCGGATTTGATTTGAAGAAGTTGGTTTCAGTTCGTTCACTGACTAATTAAACAAGTTGAATATTATCATAATTTTATAAGTTGATTAGATAATGAACGTATTTATAAGATGGGTTTTGAGATTAGGCTTGACTCTAAGTGAAATGATGGTTAATCATGTTCAAGCTCGGTTCGAGTTAGTTTGTCGCTCTAATCGGATTCGGTTCGAGGAAGTTGGTTTCAGTTCGTTCACTTACTAAACAAGTTGAATATTATCATAATTTTAAGTTGATTCAAAATTAGTTTATTCTTGATTCTAAACGAACGAAACACGAACTTACTAAATTCAACTCAACTCAAATACGTTAATATTATGTGTAAATTATAGCATACCGTGAGTCGAGTTACTCGAGTTCAATTTGCGAAAACTTTTAATTAGACTTTAGATAAGTTGGGTATAAGCGTATTTATGAGATGGGTTTTGAGATTAGGCTTGAATATGGCTTGACTTTAAATGAAATGATAGTTGATCATGTTCAAGCTCGGTTCGAGCTAGCTTGATACTAAGTGGATTCGGTTTGAAGAAGTCGGTTTGAGTTCGTGCATTTGACTAAATAATTTGAATATTATCACAATTTTAGGTTGATTCAAGATTAGTTTTATCTTAATTCTAAACGAATGGAACATGAACTTATACCCCTAATATAAGTAAATCAAATTTTGAGGGTTGATTGTATAATTAGTTACTTCCGGGATTTACCGATAAATATTTGGAATTTTGCAAAAAAATACCTCATAAAAATTTTTATAGAAAAATAAATTGTGAAAAATATATCCAGAAAATAAATTCTAGAATTTTTATTTAGGGAAAGTCATCATTTCTATAGGATTTTTACGGTTTTTTTTCTGAGATTTATTTATTTAAAATTGATTTTTAAAATTCCGTCATCCAAGTCATCAATTTAGCCGGAAATTTAGTAGGTAAAAGCATCCCAACATTTTCTCCAAACGCATCTTCAAAATGGAGAATCTATATATACTACTAAAGCAGCACCCATTTTGTCCACGTGTCAACCTCTAAGGCCGTCCACGTCAGCTTTTTTCCATTTTATTTACAAATTTGCCACAACGTATTTACAGATTTGCCATTAATTATTTTATAAGAAATTTTTTTATTAGAATTTGTAAATAGTCATCATGCCACGTCAAATTTATTAAAATAAATAATTAAAAAAATAAATCTACCTATCTACCAATCAAAATTAACAAACTGATCTACTGTAACTCGATTTGTTGAGAAAATCTAACGCAAATCTTCTAACAAGATTTGCCAAAACAAAATCGAATTTTGCTCCTCTATCTAAATCTAAATAAAGTGATAATATATTAAGGTATAAATATAATACTCGAATAATAATCTTTGTAATAGGAGTTTAATTATGTTCTTTTATTTATTTTAAAAAAAATTAATGCTCATATGTTAGTCATATTAATTAATAAAAATAACGATGCATGAGAGTGAAAATATAATATTTATTTAGACAATCATATTACTATAATACACTACATTAATGCTGACGTGACGCTCCCACAATTTTTATCACGTTTGAGACTTCTCCGGTACGTTTTATCAAATTAAAAATATCAAAATCTACTAATTCCACAATTTGCGTTGGCTGGTCATAAAACCTAAACTTTTCATGTACGTTTTACTTCTCCTCCACAATTTATCTCTCACGCTATATATGTAGATAATACCTCATCCTTTTTGTGACAGTTTTTGTCTTCCAATATTGATCATATTTCTTCATCGATAATTTAAAGATCGGATTATTCAAAGCTGCTTCGTCTAAATTTTCAGGTTATCCCTACGTTTTCAATCATCACACTCATTCTGCTATTGTTTATTCATTCCTTCTTTTTTTTTTTCAATAACTGCTATTTCAACAACTTTGGTTTTAACTATACCCTGTTTATGAAAGTCTCTCCCCTTTTGTCTTTCTTCTCACTTTCATACTCGCAGACAAATCTTCCGAGATCCGTCTGTTTTCGCCTTTCTTCTCACTTTCCTACTCGTAGACAAATCTTCTGAGATCCGCCTATAAAGATCCATCAATATTTAAATATACCCGCACAAAGTGCGGGATATGAACTAGTTAAAAGTAAAAATCTACCCTTTATATTTTTATTAAAAGTAAAAATCTTCTCCAAACTCTTCGGTCCAAACGTTGATTCAAATTTTTGGGCAAAAATCCAACGATTTTCTTAACGGAATTTTATACGAACTCGTAAAACGAGTATTTTTTTTAAAATACCTCTAATAAATCCAATGTCATGCAAATCGCATTGTAGTTAATAAATCGATCAAATAATACTCTCAAATCAGTGTGCAAATTGACAAAATGATAATTTTTCATGAACATGAAATATTAAATTCTATCATTTTCACTAGTCAACAAAATCTCCATATAAACAACAATATGATAAACTTTATTTGCTATTTCTTCTACATTGTCAACCACATTCTTATTTGGTATTTGTGTGATTTGGACTTATTTTATAATAAGATTATTTCAAATATCTAATTTATTATCTAGTGGGTCAAATTTTATTCTATTTATTAAAAAAATTATTTCACATGTCTTATACGTAAAAATCCTATCTAATTGAAAAAAAAATAATTTAATTTAAAAACTCTTTTTGACAGAATTTTATTTTGTACACCCCTCTAATTTTACTGCATATATAATTTTGTTTAGATTTAAAAAAATTGAGTTAAATACGGATATATTTACTAAAGGTTTGTTTACTTGTAGATTGGTTATTTTGGGTTTATAAACTAAATGAGTTTATATGGGTTTATAGTTTATTTTCGAGTTTATTTCTACATGAGTTTATATAGATAAACCACATAAGGTCGTTTACTTGGAGTTTATTATTTGGGTTTATTTTACCTCAAAAGTCACTCATGCCCCAAAAAACTCGAACAATAACGTAGAATACCCAAGGATAAACAAACAATATCGAGATGGAAAAGCGCAAGGTCAAAATCGGGTTTTAAAAAAATAAACCCATCCAAGCAAAAACAACCTTGGGTTGAAAAGTTTATTTTGAAGTGGTTTATAAACCCAAATAAACTGGTAAAAAAATAAATCAATATTCAAGTAAACACTTACAAAAATTAAACTAAGGGTTTATAAACTAAATGAAACACAAATAAACTACAAATAAACAAACCTTAAATGAGTTATATTATGGTACTCTTAACAGAGTATAATTGGTAAAGGTCTAGTTAGTCATTTTACCATATATTATTTTCTTATATATTACTAATTCTTTTTGATTTTGTTGGAGATAATCTCACATCGAAAGATGGGGACCCTCCGAGCCTGATATATAAGGTCGGTGGGCTACTTCTCCTATTGTCAATTGGTTTTAGATGGAACCTCGTCGGGTTTATGTGTTGGGCTTGGGCCTAATGCGCATGTGCGCTCGTATGCACACGACCCCCCGCTCTACCGGTCCGTCAGTATCGGACCCTGACATGGTATCAGAGCGGTTAGCCTCAATTCGGCTCGCGATCCTAACCTGTGGACAAGTGCAACTCGGTCTATATCCTCTAGTTGCACTTGCGGGGGCGTGTTGGAGATAATCTCACGTCGAAAGATGGGGACCCTCCGAGCCTGATATATAAGGTCGCCGGGTTTATGTGATGGGCTTGGGCCTAATGCGCATGTGCGCTCGTATGCACACGACCTCCCGCTCTACCGCTCCGTCAGTATCAGACTTTGACAAATTTGAATAAAATACCAAAAAAAAAAAGGGATATAAAAATGTTTGTATTGTTGCAAGATTTGCCTATCAAAAATGGTCCAACGTGTATAAGTTTTAAACTCGCGAATAAATAATCCTTATCATATTTATCTAGTTGTCCATTTTAATACCTTGACTTGATGGTCCAAATTTTACGAGACTCAATTTTGTATAACTTTATACATTTGAATTAAAAATGTACATAAAAAAAATAGTTCTCAATAGATAGAATATACACGCTGTATTTCCGATCCTAAAGGCGTAAAAATTAGTTAGGGAAATAAAAGTCATGCAATATAGCTTTCAAATTAAACGCATCGTTCTATAAGTGATTTGTTTTAAGGGCTCGTTTGGCTGATGTACGTGTAAAATTTAGTTGAAATTAAGAATATAAGTGTATAATAGAATGAAGAATGGCATAATCTGATTCTTAAAATATGTCGTTTGATTAAGATTATAAATTAAATTTATCATCTAAAATATTAAGGACTTATTAGACTTATGGTATAAATATGTTTAGTAAATATACCCCTAATCAAACCCCTTAACTTCCAACTTTAATTTAATGAGAGTTATAAAAATTGAAAGAGTACACGAACCTAACGGAAATAGAAAAGGGTCTATTTAATCAAATTCTTTCAATATTATGGTTAAAATCAAGTTTTGATTTGTTTAACGAAACATGAAATGTTTTAGGCGTCAATAACAAAAATTATACCTCAACTGGTAGACTCACAATGACAGCGGGGTTTGAATGAACGAGTAGAACGGGGGAGAGAAACATTCCTCAAATCATCCAAAATCAAAACTCTAACACCACTAGGTGGTTCCAAGATGAAAATTCAAGTTAAAATTATTAAACTTGTGAAATGTTTTGGAATCAAGGAATGAAAATTAGCGAAATTACTTAATTTTCGTTTGATAATTTCAAATACTTTTTGGAATCGGAAAATTATAAAGCTCCTCAAATCATCGTTGTACAAGTGATTTTTAGAGAATAATTTAAGTTCTAGTTATTTCTAAAATACTTAAAAAGACAAAACAGTTTAAAATGTTATACTTGTAAAGTCAAGAGCTTTAGGACCCGTTTGGTTTTAACTCCGGAATCGAAAACGGAATGGAAACGAATCTAGTTCATATGTACACCCTTATTCATGAAAGTTTTTGGAATCATTCTTGTGCTTTGAAGTAATTGGAATTGAATTTGATTACTTTTGATACCCTATGGGTAACAAAATGTGGGGAGGCATGCAAACCACAAAAAATGATTTCATAAAATTTAATGAATAAGGATATTCATATGAACTAAATTCGTTTCCATTCAGTTTCCGTTTCTGAAGTTGGAACCAAACGGGCCCTTAATATGTTAAAAGATACTGTAACAAAGCTTTTTTTAATGTTTTTATAAAAAATAATTAAAGAACCATTTTTTTTCTGATTTATATTGTCAAGATAAATGGGCCGAATCCAGTCATAGGCCCAAATTATTTGGGTGGATTAATGGGCTAAGTGTTAACTATTTATAAGCATTTTAATTATGAACCTTGGTCATCTATTAGGAATGCTAATGGTAAAAAAAGTATTTATAATAAAATATTATTCTTATTACTTATTTATCATTTTTATACAAGAAAGAATTAGGGTATATTTTTTAAAATTATAAATTTAGTTCTTGGATACGTAAAATTTAGTTCTTGAACTTTTTTATTATTTTCATTAATAGTCATTTTATTATTTTATGTCTAGATTATTTATTGGATGAGTATTTTATTTTATTTTTCTCAAAATGTTAGTTAATGTAATGATAGAAGGTATATTTAAAAAAAAAAATTATAGAGTTCAGGGATACTAAAATAGGTAAATGTTCAGGTACGGTCACTTTATTGCGGTACGGTCACACGTGTCCCGAAAAAAAAAAAAAAATTTATTTTCTTTCTTACGAATGAAAATTTGTTTGAACTACCATGTTATAATTTATGCACTATTCTCCTATAAACTTTGAACTATTCTCATATAATCCATGAACTATTACTTTTTAATATAATCCATGAGCTATTCTATTATAATTCATGAACTATCCCATAATAAGTTTTGAACTATTACTTTCACTCCTTTATAAATTTTGCACTATGAACTATTCTATTATAATTCATGAACTATCCTTTTAGAAGTTATGAATTATTCCTTAATAAGTTTTGAACTATTACTTTCATTCCTTTATAAATTTTGCACTATGAACTATTCTATTATAATTAATGAACTATCCTTTTAGAAGTTATGAACTATTACTTAATAAGTTTTGAACTATTACTTTAATTCCTTTATAAATTTTACACTATGAACTATTCTATTATATATCATGAACTATCCTTTTATAAGTTATAAACTATTCCATAATAAGTTTTGAACTATTACTTTTACTCGTTTTAAATAAAAAAAATATAAAAATAAAATAAAAATTCCGGGACACGTGTCGGCCGTACCGGAATAATGGGCCTTACTTGAACACTTCCCTACTAACATAATCCAAAAAATATAAAGTAACAAAGCATCGTCTAAACTTTCCAAAAATATCATCTCAAGTTTACAAAAATTAATAATTGTATTTAAATTAAAAATAAACCTAATATATTTTACTAATAAAAAAAAACTTTCATCATATTTTCTCAAACAATATATAACATTATAATAAGTTTTTATATTTTTTAACATAATCTAATGGCTATTTCTACTGCTTAGCGACTTTGACTGACAACCCAGTTATCTAAATGGGCTTATGTATGGGCCTAATTATGGGCCGTAGCCCATAATTGCCTGACAAACCAATTATAAGCAAGTTTATAAAATTTGGACTATTCCATGACATCTAAATTATGAATCGATTTGGAATATGTACAAATTTGATTGTAATTTTTTTAGTTTAGAAGAATTGCAATTTGTTTCATTCCTGTGCTCTTGTCAAAGACAATGAATGGAAAGAAGTTTCCATTGGAATAATAGTAATAGAGCAATAGTTTTGGTTGGATTTTTTTCGAAAATATGAAGGAAAAATAAAATATTTCTCATATTAGATACGGATTAAAACTAATTTTCCGGAGTAGGAAGACTCGGAGTAAATCCGCAATTTAAAACTACGAACTACAAGAAACTCGCAGTTTTAAACTACAAGTTTCAATTAAAATAGGCGGAATTTTTATAATAGCTCAACTGGTAGTGTTACCAAGCAAACACTAATGTAATAGCCTTCTCTTTTCAGTTTTTCTGACTAAAATTCTATTGTAGAATAAAATTATAAAATTTGCAACCGCAAGGACTCGAACTTGGTAATCTCCGGGTACCATAAGCCCAATTCTTTGGTAAGACTACCACTTGAGCTAACAGTGTGCTTACATTTTCGCCTATTATAATTAAAACTCGCAGTTATGTAATTTTTTAAGTAATTTTATAATGTTATTGGTACTATGATAATCTAATTATATATAATAGTATTATGACTATTTTTATTGTATGATTAATATCAATCAAATAGAAACCTACTCAATACATTAAAATTGAAAGAATTTGGTGAAGTATGCTCTTTTTTATAACCCTTTGTTTTGTAGACCCTTTACACTCTAATTAACTTACCGCTATTACTTTTGTAGGGGTATATTTATTAAATGTGTTTATGTTATGTGCTTACTTAATAGATCAATAATTGAAAAATGCCTAGTTAGTGAATTTGACCATTAAAATTTTAAATATCAACTAAATATAATCAATATTAGTGTCTATTGATAAATACAAATATATAAGTAAAAATATTTGATTTTTATGTATGTTTTATATATTTTATGAGTTGAAATTATTGCTGCAATATCTAAATTGGAAAATAACATGTGAAACATGTCAATTATAATTAAAAGAATTTGATCAAATATGCCATTTTATATTTTTATTAGATTTGTGTACTCCTTCAATTTTACCACTTTTATTAAATTTAAGTTGAAATGTAAGAAGTTTGATTAGGGGTACATTTACTAAACATATTTATACTATGAGCCTAGTTACTAGAGATTTCCACCAGAAATTATCCTATTGATATTAGTAATAAAATAGGTCTCAAAATTGATTAGTTATTTAAAATTTCACACATTATATTTCTATGTGATTGATATTAGTAATAAAATAGATATCAATAGAAGTGTAGATTAATTTATTGAGTATGTTTCTATTTGATTTTATAATGTTTTATAAACCCACGAATATCATGCCAATATTATTTTCTATTATTTTATGTTTTTTTTACTAAGTGAATACCGAGTATTCCATAAAATAATTTAAACCAAGTGATTAAAATAATATTGTTTAATCACTTTATATATACATTCAATTTACACCAAATTTTCATTAATTTATATTTTTTCAACAAACAAACATTTCCCATCTTAAAATTGTTAAAATCTTAAAACATAAAGGTAAATAATTTTAAAAAAATCTACAAAATTTTAACCATTTTGATGCGTAGGTGTCTTACAAAAAAAGTGTAGATGAATGATAAACTAGTTTAGTGCCCGCACCTTGTGCGGGATTGTCTAAATAAATATTATATTTTCACTTTCATGCATCATATATTTGATATCAATTTATAGTAAAAATTATTTTTATTAATTAATATGACTAACATATGAGAATTAACTTTTTTTAAATAAATAAAAGAATATAAATAAAATTTTATTACAAAGATTATTATTCGAGTATTATATTTATACCTTAGTATATTATCACTTTTACTTAGATTTAGATAGAGGAGCAAAATTTGATTTAGTTTTAAATTAAACAAATGTGTCAAATCTTGTTTGAAGATTTGCGTTAGATTTTCTCAACAAATCGAGTTACAATATATCATTTTGTTAATTTTGATTGGTAGATAGGTAGATTTTTTTTTTGATTATTTATTTAAATAAAATTGACGTGCCAGGATGACTGTTTACAAATTCTAATAAAAAAATTTCTTATAAAATAATTAATGACAAATCTGTAAATATGTTGTGGCAAATCTGTAAATAAATTGGAAAAAAAGCTGAAGTGGACGGTCATAGAGGTTGACACGTGGACAAAATGGGTGTTGTTTTAGTAGTATATATAGATGAATGTAATTTTTATCATATAAAGTTGTTTTATATAAACTGCTACGAGAAAGTTAGATGAAGGCTACCCTAATTATACACAATTTAAATAATGTATTGTATTCTAGATATATGATAGTTTCCTACGTCCTTCCAACTTCAAATAAATATTATTTGGGCTAAGACTAGACTTCATTAAAAACTATAATATAAATATTATTACGGCTAACACAATACTTCATTAAACTATAAAGTATATTGACGTAGACTTGTCTAAAACTAAATATATTGATGTAGACTTGTCTAAAACTAACATTCAACTCCATGAACAAATATTATTAGGTTTTGAATTAGGTATGTACCGATAATCTTAGTGTAATTATCGTAGAGAATACGAGATTGAAAAATATTATCGGATAGGTAACTCTATCGATCTTAATTAGATGATAGAAAATAAAAAAATTATAAAAATAAAAGAAACAATTTGGTTTATTAGGCTTTTTCTAGTTTTGTGTTTAGTAAATGTACCATTTGAGAGAAGAGTGTGTAGAGTTTGAAAATTAATACAAAAGGTTGGCGTATATTTACTTAATTAAAACATTAAAAAGTCTAGTTACTATTCTAATTTTTCAAAAAGGCCTAATTACCAAAATTATCCTTATAAAAATAGCTAATATACTAATACAAATTTATTTATTAACGTATATTTGATGTATTAATTGACAGGAATCAATATATGTGACAAGGGAGAAAATGTTGTTGTTGTTTATTGTTCTTATGATAGGTTTATTTTTTATGCTAGTCTTATTTTATTTTTGAAAATAAGTGATTGTGTTTTTATTATGTAAAAAAAAATCTTGTAAGGATAAAATTTAATTTTATATAAAATTTTATTGCATTAAAATGAATTGGTAGTAAGAAAAATGAACAAAAATACTCTACTCGCAAGAAGTTTCCTATCCTCCTTAGGCAACCCTCTCTCTATCCACAAACTAATATGCAATTTGTTAGGAATGAAAATAGGGCTAATATACGAGTTAAACGAGCCAACTCGGGTTGTTCATAAATAAATATAGTCCAAATTTCAAACGAGCTTTAAGTGTGTTTATATTCAGCTCCTTGTATAATGAATGAATCCAGACCAAACATTTTTCCAAGCCTAGTCTGAGTAGCTCGGGTAATATAACAACCCTACAATGTTATTTTATCCAAAGAAGTCGAGCCTAAAATCGAAACGAGCTTCAAAATGTGTGTCATATTCAGCTCATTTAGAAAGTGAATGATTCCGAAATGAACTTTTTTTCTAGTCAAGGAAGAGTAACTCGTCTCTTGAAACAACCCTAAACAAAATTTATAAGGTTCACAATATGTCACGTACCAATATGTCACATACGAGATATACCTAATTACAACCATATATATTTTGATACTACTCAATATTCATCTTACTAAAAATGAATATTGTAAACAAATGATTACAAAATATTTTAAATAGCTAGTATTAAAACTCAAAAAAAAATTGACTAAATATTAAAAAGATCGAAATTGAGGGGATAACTTATGCGTTATCAGGGCACTCTAAGTACTTTGGAGCTGTCCTTGAAAAACGAGATGCTCGTATCCAACTTCAGACTGGATATTTGCTTATTTGAGGAAGTTTGGGTCAAATATATGTTTTGAAAAATCAACTGTGTTGCTGACCGATTAACCCATTTGCAAATTTTAAACACCAACACACCCTTTTTTGACGATCTCGAACTTCGGGTTCTCATCCAGAAAGATGATTTAGTATGACTACCTTTAGAAGATAATATTTACTAACTGCTTCCCTTAAAAAAAAAAAAAAAAACTAAAAAAATGTGTAAAGACGTATTCTATTGTATCACCACATAGAAGTACACATTATACTTATATGTTTTTAAGCTTTACTTTGACAAAATGACTTCACCCAACCGTACCAACTTACAATACTTTATCCCATCTCAATATATAACCAACAAAATACTCAACAAACGTACAAATATATATTTTATTTTACAATGTATCCTTTATTATCTTATGTGACTTTAAAATTCACTTTATTTTGTGACCTAAAACTTTTGAATGTAAACCAACAAATCTTATTAAATGAAAATTGTAAAATATCTAGGGGTGTTATACGAGCAGAACGAGCCGAGCCTTAGCATGCTCAAGCTCGGCTCGTTTACAAACGAGACGAACCCGAGCCGAGCTTTTGACGAGTCGAGCCCGAGTAGCTCGCCTAAAATAATGCTCATATAGTGTTATTTTAGCCGAACGAGCCGAGCTTTACCCGAACGAGCCGAGCTTTAACATGCTCAAACTCGTCTCGTTTATAAACGAGACGAGCCCGAGTCGAACTTTTGACGAGCCGAACCCGAAAAGCTTGTCTCATGTATCGGCCCTAAAAATATCTACAATAAAATAAATTCTGTTTCCTATAAGGACACATGTTATTACACTGAAAAAGCTACCATGATCATTCTTCAATCAACAAATAAAGTTTATTACATCACTTCACGATACAACAACAAACCAACATATTGTAGGAAAATTGCAGCAAATGACCCATATATGTTGTGTAATTATTGTTTTAAGCATTACTGGAGATATATTTGTCATTAATGATCACGTGATATTGAGTTTATAACCGATGAAACCAATAGTTAATTTTGACGAGATAAATCGTAATATCACGTGATTATTAACGGTAAAAATATTAGTCTCCAAAAATACTTAAACCAAAATAGTGACTGTTTTATGCAATTTCCCCCAAATTGGGTACCTGTACTTGTATGAAGGAAGTATTTTACAAAATATATGAAAATCATGTATCCTAACCGACTCTTTCGCGTATCATACGGCGTATGAAACTTCGCAGTTCGCACCCACCGAATGCATCATCAGTTGATTCTAATTTCTGTACAAATCATCGAATACTGAAACCCTAATTTCATCTTACAATTTCAGCAATTGATGAGGTAATCGACGTCAAATGGATCACGAGTTGACAAATCATCGCCGAAATCACTTCCTCCACCACCATCGCCGCTTCCGCTTGCCCCTGTATCCTCCGATTTCCCCAATTTCAAGCTCGAAATCAGATCATTATCATCGCCATTCTCGTCAATCAGAAACTTAAAAAACGACTGGTCATGGTTAAAGAAAGAATCTGCACAGTAATCGAAAGAGAAAGATGAGGAATCATCGTTTCCAGGCGTCAAAGACGACGGTTGATTAATCGGAAAGGTGGGCTTCGTTTCGAAACTGATGCTTCGCGGCGAAGAATCCGTCAATGGAGGTAATGAAGTAGAAGGTTGGTGTTGATGATCAATGTCTTCTGCTTCAGAATTTGGTTTCTGAAGATCTGAAATGTGTGTTTTCTTGCCTGATGCGTTCTTATTGAACACTTTTGAAATCACCCATTCACCCTGTGTAAATCAACAGATAATAGTCACTGATTAGTACCCACATGGAATTTAGCTGTAAATTATCATTTCCAGTACAGAAAATCAATATCAATTTGATATGAATACCAAACAGAAATCTCAGAGTTGATCTAAAGTTGATTTTAACAGAAAATTAGCCATATATGTACCTGAGCTGTATCAGGAAGATTATCTTTGGAGTATATACCATCTAATCTGAATTCGTGCATGACCCAATTCGATTTAACACCTTTAGGAGCTCTTCCTGTGTAGAAAACGAGAGTTTTCTTCATACCCACAAGAGATTTACCGCCAAAAATCTCTTTATCTTTACCAGTAGCCTTCCAATAACCAGATGCAGTGCCTCTGTTTGTTCTTTGTCCAGTTGGATACCTCCTTTCTCTTAAACAGAAAAAATACCATTCTTCTTCTCCCATGTTTGCTTTCCCTAATCAAGATTCAGGATTAATCTTTGTTTTACAGAAAAAGATAGAACAGGAGAGAATTGAGCTTACAAGGTAACTCCCATGGCTCCACCTTCTTCAAATCAGCTTCTCCAATTGCGACAGAGATGAAACTCGAATCGAGAGTCTTCCGAAACAAGTAGTGAAGGATGAGCTCTTCATCAGTTGGATGGAATCGAAAACCAGGACGCAATTCGAGTTTTTGTCCTTGTTCACCTTTGATTATGTTTTCATGAAGATCCGCCATTGCCGAAGCTTGGATATAGTTTATGTTTTGGGGGTTTGGTGAAGGAATGATTTGAAAGGTGTATGTGAGAAAGAGAGGTTTAAATACACGTAGTTTTTGTATCCAAGAAACTCATTTTCGCCTAACCCATTTTGCTTCACTGACTTTTTCAAGATCAAATCTTTATTCAGCGACTTAAATTAATATTTTATAAGATAATGATAATGAAATTATTTTTTTCATAATCGACACGTTTACACCACGGAATTTTTAGAAACAACGCCCAAGTGTTGCTTTCTCTAAATGATTTTATTCTTATTGAAAAACTTAATTTTTTTGTGAGTATCTTGAGTGTTTCCCTTTTTGTTTTGTGAAATTTCATTGCAGTTTTGAGAATAGTGAATAGTAATTGTTTATTTAAACAATTTGGTTTACTAGGCGGAGTACCCCAAGAGCCAAAAGTTCTCTACTGCTGAAAACCCTCGAGAGAAGCCCTCTCTTCTTCTGAAAACCTAGCCGCCGGACTACCTCCGCCACAAGACTTCGTTGGCTCTCAGCCACTCCGCCGCCAACAGCACAACCACCGTCGCCGCCAACGACACAGCCACCGTCCCCTAACCATGCCGGGTCACCACCTTCTCCCCGCAAGTTTTTGTGGACTGCCGCCACCGCCTTCCTCTGGCGCGGGTGCCTCGTCGCACTCCCTCCGCCCGCGGGCCTGCGTTGGGTCCACCACCTCTTCTCCGGTTCCATTTGCTCCGCTTCCACGGCCACCCGGTCCGATGCATCCGGATTTCTTCGACCCGTTTTCGGTACCCTGCCATGTGGGCTTGCACTTTCCCCTATTTGTTTGTTTGTTTGACTTTTCTAGGTATAACCTACCCACCACCAACTCCTGCAGATCTTCACTGGATTTGATTTTTAATCAACCATTCTACTCTCGACCGGCCTACCGGCCCTCTCTCTAGGCCCACCGGCTGCTAACGGAGCTTCTTTCCGGATTTTCTTAAACGAGGCTTTAAAAAATAAAAAAAAATAATAAAATAAACGACAATGGAAGCTCACTATTTGGACCTACCGATTTTGATCTCGTGACCTAACAGTTCGGTTTTCGGCCTAACGACACTACTAACACTTAAAAAAAAACATAAGTAACAAATTTTGAGGCCCCGTTCTCGGCCTAGTGATACCATTACCACCCAAAAACGAGAGTTTAAAACTTAATATAATCATAAGCAACAAATATAATTCAGGACCGGGATAAGAAAAAATAAAAATAACAATTCTCGTTCAAACTGTTGATTTTATGGTTTTTATGTACTCATTGTATTGGTATCTTGCTAAAAAATTGCTTAACAAGTTTTCTCGCGATCTCGATTACATTTATATGGGGCCTAAACCCTTTCATGAAAAAAAAAATCTTCTTCAAATCATGATTCATCAGAAGAGCCATCACTATGTTAACAAACCCCTTTCTTTAACAAACTTCTTTCCCCGGGGAATAGTTTGGTTAAAGAGAACTTATTAATGCATCCGATCCCTACAAGTGTCTATAAAGTTCAAAGTTACCTATTAAAAAGGTTTTATGCGTGTTAAACCAATTTTATAATCTACTCTTCTTGAACAATTTTATCCTTATAAATCATGAATCTTTTAACAATCAAAGAAACACACATTTATATATCATCATGCCCGTGTTCTGCTACATCATCTTCTCAGTTTTGATATTCTCATTTGGTTGCGGTTCGAGCGGTTTGTCGAGAAGGTGGCGTGGATTTGTGATCGACTCCTGACGGCTTTGTTGTAGCCCAAATCTGAGGTGTCCACAGTTGTTCCCCAAGCTCCTTTCCTGTGTACTTCTTTCAAGATGAACATTGTTGCTCGTCGCTATCTGTTGACTATATCAGTCTGCTTTCCCCTGAAGATCTTTTAGCTTTCGAGTTATTTTGATGTATTTTTTGTATGTTTCTCTTCTACTTTGTTGTGTCCTTCATGACGGTTAGTCCGTCTGCCGATCTTTTCGGCCTTTCGATTCACTAGACGGCATGTCGTCTAATGTTTCGAACCGCTTTCCTTTTTTCAAAAAAAAAAAAAAAAAAAAATTGGTTTACTAGGCTTTTTCTAGTTTTGTGTTTAGTAAATGTATCCCTTGAAAGAAGAGTGGGTAGAGTTTGAAAATAAATACAAAAGGTTGGGGTATATTTATTTAATTAAAATATTAAAAAGCCTAATTACTACTCTATTTTCTCAAAAAGGTCTAGTTACTAAAATTGCCCTTGTTTATTTTTAGTTATTAAAATGAATTTTAATAAAGTATAGAATGAAATTCATCTCTTGACTTTACGCCTGAATTCATGTATTCGTAAATTTTTACAAGTAAACAAAGTTTTGATCCATAAAATCTATATAGTTTTTATCCATAAAATCTAAATATATAGGTTTTAAAGTCGACCAAAAAATTACGTAGTTGGGGCGATTATCTACGGTTTTAACAAATGACCTGTCAATTAGGATTGTGCAATAGTAAGAGACCAAAGATTATTGTCCGGTTAATTATCAAATTCGGTCTATGGTAATGTTTGGGTTAAGACCCTTCATTTTTTAAAAAGTAAGTGGATACATGATTACGGTTCAATCCGGATTTTGATCGAATCGGACAAGATTTAACCCGTACAAATTTTTTTTAAAAAAAATAAAAACGGTCCGGACAGTGGTGGACCCGATAGTTAGGGTCCAATCCATGAACCATTTCAACATTCCGGGTCGGACCGTTTGAACTATACTGTCAATCTAACAATTAAACTTGTCAATTGAACATGTTTTATCGAAAATCCAAGTTCGGATTTATGGTTCCTAGTTACGTATTGTTTCAGTTGATCGGGAATTGTTGTGCTAATCCGCACAATATAACATTTTTAGGAATTTTTTTTGGACTACGGTTTTGTTTAAAAATATTTTTCAAACTAGGATTCCAGTAAAACTTATTCATGGAATACGCAAAATCAAGTCAAAGTCGCGATTTAAAACCGCAACTTTTTTTTTCTTTTCTTTTTAATCTTGAACTCCAAATAACAAAAAAAAAAAAATAATAAATGATAGCTGTGGTTTGAAACCGAGGCTTTGCCTTGAAAAAAATAAAATAAATCGAAGTCTTGGCTTCAAACCACTTTTAGAAAGAAAAAAAATCAGCTAAACCTTTGGTCGAACCGTTACACATTAAGCATAATCTTTCAACAACAAAAAACTAAAATAAAATAAACAATAACTCTACCAATAAAATAACATAAAAAGCATATTAATTGTTCAAAATAAAAGTTGATCTATTCGTTTCAGTTACCACTATCCTCTTCTTCGATAGAGTATGTATTTGCTCTTGTTGGGGGGCCTATATGTTGGAGATCAGTTTTGCAGTCTGTAGTAGCCTTGTCTACGGCTGAGGTAGAGTACGTGGCTTTAGCAAAGACAGCCAAGGAGGCACTGTGGATTAGAGGAATTGTGGATGAACTGAGTGTTGAGTAAGGCGGAGTTGAGGTACATTGTGATAGTCAAAGTGTTATATATCTAGCTAAGAATCATGTGTATCATGCTCGGACTAAACATATTGTTGTGAGATTTCACAAGATTAGAGAGCTAGTAGCTTCTGGTGAGATCATCTTGGAGAAGGTGCACACTTCTCATAATGCAGCTGATATGATGACCAAACTGGTTACCGTAGACAAATTCAAGCATTGTTTGAATTTGGTTCATGTCACTCGTTGTTAGATGAGTGATCGAGAAAGCCCCTTGTCAAGAGAAGCAGGGAGGATCTGGCGTACAAGGTCCTGAAGTTTTAAGTTGAGTTTAGTATTGAGACCACGAAGAGTAATGACGGCCTTGTCGTAGGCTCTAGCAGCATCTTCCGGAGCATCGAATGTACCGAGTCACTGATTGGGAGGATCTTTGATTCTTTGTTAGGGATCCGAATATCCGCCCCCCATTTCCCTAACTTCCTCAACCGCACTCCCATGCACTTATTCTTCTTCCTACTTGTGTTGCTACTAGGAAGGGACCCACTGATGACATCATTCGTCTCCCTGGACCCGCCATTGACGTGGATGTGCTCTCTCCCGAGATCACTCTCTGGAGAGTTGATACCATCAGAGCGTACTCTGTTTCTCTCAACTCATTTATTCGATCAATCTCCGAGTTCTATCTATTTTGTTATAAATAAATAGGTTTAGAATTGTATTCTTTTAATCCACGAAAGTATATTGAAAACCCTAGTTGCAAAGTTTGTGCAACAAAACTACAAACTTTTTGTCTTCTCTCTATTCTTTGATTAACTCGTTTGAAATCACAACAGCAATCACAACAACAATCATAGTGCGTGACTTACCCCTTGTAATAATGTTATAATACACGATCATACGCCCTTTATAAGAATAATCATACCGCTAAGAAACACATGTGAACAAACGGTAAAATTATTATTGTCATTTAAATCAAACTTACTCTAAAAATATCTAATCTATCACCGTTATATATATATATTCGACCAATACCAAAAATCATTTCATTTTTAATTGGTGATTAACAATATAAAAATGACATAACTTTTGCGTAACCTAAAAGAGCAGAAAACGGCAGTCTGATCTGGCAAAGTGGGTCCCGGTTTCCTACGTTACAACATGAAGCCATGACGAGAGACAAAAGTCACAAAACACATGGTCATATATATCTCCTTATGTTACGCTTATCATTAACAAGTCTTACACGTATCGATATTCAATTATGTGGACGTCTTTTTTTAATTTTTATATTATAATTAATCAACTATATAATCCAAATATGTTTGGTAACCCAACATGCCAAAACACGAGAATTTTTAATAAACTTTTATAATGCAAATAGGGTTAATTCAACACTGCTTAATTATACCATTATGACCTCTAAATAGTATGATGACGCCTAATATGACGTCATTATTGTATTGACTTATTATATAAAGTCGTCGCCTTTGTCAAACATAAGTCGGTTGCATAATCTTAACTTATCTTTGTATTGTTAGATCGAGTTTTGAATATGCAACTTGTTTGTACGTACATTCTTTGATAAAAGCTTTTAGTTGTTTTTAACCCGGTTTGGTGTGTACTAAGTTATATATTTATATATGTATAATATAATTTGCTACTAGGGTTTGTTTACATTAAATGAATTCTTGTATAGAGTTATAGATCATGCCACTAAGATTAGTTTTGGAAAAGTCGGCAAATGATTGATCGAGATAGGTCATGTTTGTGTTTGCTAAATTGCTATCGTCACAAAAAAGTTTTTGAGATATATATGTTACGTGGATTATACGAAAAAATCAAGTCTAGTATGTAAAGTTGATGGATTATTTTGATATTTTGTTTTTGGTTGATTTTGTGATTAAAACCATTAGGGTTTATAAGTCGGGCTTATGTGATATATATACACGAGTTTATTGGATTCTTGTCTTGTTATATTATCGAATTTTTAAGTCGATTACAAGACATAAAGAGTCGTGTATTAAGTTTGATGTTTGCTGAGTTTTTATCGGATGTACGTACACTAATAAATATATGACACACGTCTAATCGACTTTTCCGTTCTTTTCGAAGTTGGAAATAGGGCAATCACGACTTTTGATCATAACACGTGAGTTAACTATAAAGAGAATAAAATAGTAGACCCGGTTCTTCAATTGTCGATTGAACTTGTTCTCCACATAACATTTACGAAGGTGTGTTAGAAATGTGTATTCTACATCGGTTTATTAAACTACAATTTAGTTAAAATGTTTGGAGTCGAGAGTGTGCAAGTTATTGTAAGAATGTGACGTGGAGAGGGTGCACATATCCGAAAGGTTGATTTCGAACGCAACGAGGCTCTTGTCAAAGTCCGATACAAACAGACCGTAGAGCGGGTTTGTGAGCATACGAGCGCACATGCGTGTTAGGCCCAAGTACTACACATAAATTCCATCCTAACACCAAATGACAATAGGAGGAGTAGCCTACCGACCTTATATACTAGGATCTGAATTTATTCGACATTCGATGTGAGAACATAGTATCTCCAACACGCCCCTGCAACTACAACTAGAGGATATAGACCGAGTTGCATTTGTCCACATGTTAGGATTGCCAGCCGAGTAGAGGTTATCCGCTTTGATACCATGTCAAAGTCCGATACTGATGGACCGTAAAGCAAGGGTCATGTGCATACAAGCGCACATGCGCGTTAGACCCAAACTCAATACATAAAACCCGATGAAATTTCATTCTAACACCAATTGACAATAAAAGGAGTAGCTCACGGACCTTATACTAAATTAGGAATGTCCCCAACTTTCAATGTGAGAACTTATTATCTCCAACAACTCTTCAAGGTGTTAAAAGTTGCCTCTAATTAAAAAAACTGAGATTATTGATACGACTTTATATTAGGTCCTCATACCTTTTACGGAGTCTAGATTAAACATGGTTACTAGAAAATTTATTTATGTTTATTTATGTTGTTGACCGTTAATAATCAACTCAATTGGAACCCTCAACCCCACACCATTTGTTTTTTTTCCCTGATCTTCGATTATATATATTATCGTTCACAAATATATTTTAGGTTGAACCACTTTTACGGTGCGATTCATCCAACCGCTTTTCATGAATAAAAAAAATAAATTACATTTCATTAATATACATATTTTTTTTTTTAGAATGTTAACTTAAACTTTGTAGCAAACCAGCACAGAGTTATTTTTTAATCTAGGGCATAGGTCATAGAAGGAAGCTAGACTTTATCATTGAACTAAATAAAATACATTTTATCAATTCTTTAGCTTCGATTTATTAATACTTAAAAGTATAACCTACGGTTAAGATGCTTAAAGATAACATATTTTAAATTAACAATAGCAACTAGAATACCTAACGTATATTATCAACCTGCAAATTAGCTCCAACAATAACCATAATTATATAATCTAATTAACTAGTTCTAACATTGGTCAGTTGAGGTTTGGAGAGGATCAATTCCTAAATTATATTGTGTTTACTAAGTCTTAGAACCTCCAAAGATTTGGACTTTGGCTTTGAGACCCTTATCATCTAGTATACAAGATTATCATTTAAGAGAGAAATTTAATTAATATCATTAAAAATAGAGAAAATTATTTAAACAATACCTCATCTTTTAGACTGACTAAACTTTAGTACCCCGTCGTTTAAACCATCAGAACGATACCTCACTTATTGAGTCCGACCAAAGATAGATATCTAAATTACTGTTCACACGTTAAGTAAAAGGGTTAAGCCAGTTGCGACGAGGCTTACAGGGCATACTTATTCAACAAGAAACATAAGGGAAAGTTCTAGAAGCAAAGTTGTTGTGTTAACTTATGGTGTGAAAAGTAATCCAGATACTAATCTTTCGTCGGGCTGAATAGTTGATGTACCGTTCTGATAGTTTAAACGACGGGGTACGAAAGTTTAGTCAGCCTAAAAGATGGGGTACTGTAACTACTGTTTGGACAATTTTCTCTTAAAGATAAGTTGAACACTAAGTAACAAACTAAAAACCCTCCCTAAGGATGTTCACGGATGGCGGTCAGGACTCGGGAGGCCTCTTTAACGGTTTTTCTGGTAAAAAGGAAATAGAGTTGATATCGGCATCTCACGATTAGTTGATTGGAGGTAAATGTTTATTTTTATAGCGTTTTAAAAAGTTAAATAATCGTCAATATTTCAACACGAAAAAGTCTCATGAAAATAAGTTAGAGAACGGGTGTTGTTAAACCTTTTAATTATTATTTTTGTTATATATATATTCGAAAGTTTCAATAGCAAAAAAATGTAAAAAAATTTAAAATCTAGTAAAATAACAATTAAATTTATCAAAAAAAAATGAGGATACCACTATTGTATCAAGATAAACAATATACAAAAAAAGAACAAGTCTTTCATAAAGTAGTAGAAGCCTGTATTTTAACTTAAAAAAAATAAAAAAAATCATTAAAAATAACAAAAAGAAAATAAAATATCATACCGCACTGGAAAAAATATAAGGACAATTTTGATAACTACAACCTTTTTGAGAAACTAGTGTAGTAACTAGACTTTTTAATGTTTCAATTAAGTAAATATACCCCACCTTTTTGTATTTATTCTCAAACTCTACACTCTTCTTTTAAGGGTACATTTACTAAACGCAAAACTAAAAAAAGTCTAGTAAATCAAATTATTTCAAAATATAAAAGGGATTTATGACAAAAAAAAAATCTATAATGATGTCTTAAAAAGGTGTTTGCAAATGCTAAGACATGATTTGGAATTGATAGATATCTTATAATATAAACTTTTAAGTATAAATAACACATGTAACTATAATGTCATTTTACAACGTAGCTTTGTTAGTTATAATACAACAAATCAACAATTGTTTTTGTTGATAATTAGATAAAGTGGAGGAATAGAATTGATTAAACACAATTAAATATAAATGACTGTCTTAATACAATGGATTAGCCAGAACAACGTAGGCTATTTCTTTTTATTTACGTATGATTGTGGCTGGATATTATTAACTATTCAATCAGCAAAGCACTAATCATTGGTCTAATTTAGGGTGTTTATCTTCTTAATCTTCAAGAGTAAGCCTTTTAAGTGTGATTTTTTTATTCAATAAGATTAAGTTATGTAAAATAATCAACTAAAATAGAGTTACTAACTAAATACTGAACTATTAGGGCTCGTTTGGTTTTAACTCCGGTATCGGAGACGGAATGGAAACGAATGTAGTTCATATATATATACACTTGTTCATGAAAGTTTTTGAAATCATTCCTTGTGATTTGGAGTATTTTGATTAATTTTGATACCCTGTAGGGAAACAAAATGTGGGAAAACAAGTGTATTTTACATTAAACATCAAAGAATGATTCCATAAAATTTCATGAATAAGTATATACATACGGACTAAATTCGTTTCCATTCCGTTTCCGTTTTTGGAGTTGGAACCAAACGGGCCCTTAATGTACGTAATTGTTCAAGTGTGGTGTGAATGATTGTTTCAGATGACTATAATCATGTGTTCTTGTTCGCTCATGTTGATCATGGTTCTATACGAACGTCGCGTGATCCACAAACACGTATGTGATGTAATATCTTTTTTCATACTTGTGAATAACTGTTGTTTTGTTTTCCGGCGACGAGATATTGTGGTAGTTTCATCTACCCGTATTCTCTCCATGATTATGTCATCTTCCATCAGCATCTTTTTTGGTTTGAGGTTTTTGATTGTTTTATCCGTTTGGATTGTGCGTTGTTTCTTATTACTTTGTTGGTTTCTTTATAGGTTATTTATTCGTTAAATTTCGATCTCTTGATACGCCAGAGATATATGACGTAATTCAATCCCTTTTCCAAACATTAAAAAAAATCGCAAAGTTAATCCGACTCAAAAGTCGAGACCTTTAAACATTATTTTAATCTACTATAATATGTTGGTATTATTTTTTATGTTGCCTTTAATTTATATAAATTGATTGAGAAGTTATAATATAAATATAATAACTTTCAAATATTTATAAATTTTTTACGAAGACTATGCATTAAAAAAATTGTTTTTAGTGGATTTTATATATTAAAAATATGTTTGCACAATAAATTTTGTAAATATACAAAACTAGTTATAAATATTGTAATGATTATTTTTCTAAAAATTCTTACTATTAATTTATAGCTTAACTAAATAATAATACTTAGAAGACAACACTAGAAAGCAATATAAGATTTAAATTATTAAAATATGTTTATATTTAGTTAATTAAGAAAGTCTTTATCAAGTGATTTCGATACTTGGCACTCAAATGTGGATAGGTGTATATAATTACGAGAGAATATGCTTAGCATTTTGGGTTTTGTCTTAATTTATTACAAATTATTTTTTTAAAGCCATTGATTATGATTAGCGTTAATTACGGGCGATTATGTCAAAATTTAAATTTCGTAACATGACCGTAGAGATGTATTTCCGTAGTATCCAAGTATGTCTTGCTGCCTTGAAACAATATTTTAAACATTTTTGGATTTAAAATATTTATTTATTTTCATCTATTTTTATTTATAAAAAAACATAAAATAAATTAGATGGGTTTATTTTGAAAAAATATTTTATCCAAAAATATCTTTTTACAATTTATATCATTTACTTGTTTCTTGTCTAATTATCTAGTTCTAGTTATGGGTGTATTTGTGTATAGGTAAACTAATCATATATAGTATTTTTACTTAATACGGGTTGGACGAGCGGTTCCATCGATTTTTTCGTCTTGGCCAGACCCGGTCCGGTAGGTAAGTTGGGCTTTTCAGTCCAGTTGGGTTTTGTGGCATGTCCATACCCGTGTGTTTTTCGTGCGGATCGGCCGGAGTTGATCAGATATAATTTTGGGCATGTTTTTGGGTATTAAATATTGGACATTAAACTCTATTATTTAAATTTGAAGAATTAGATTTCGATTATATGTTTTGACATCGGAATTAAATCATGCGTATGTGACAAGTGTCATCCGTAATAATGTCGGGAAATGGTGTATAGGTTTCAGTATAAAAATAGGAGTATGTATAATTCATATGACCGAATTGTAGCGAGTGGCACGTGGTCTTATGTGATAGTGAAAATTGATTCACATCTAGTAATTACACTCCAAAGTGAAACCTCCCCGCCGTGGTAAGTAAGTGTCAAGACTTTTGAAATGGAGACTGGTCGAAGTAGGTTGGTCATGATTACCAATTACCACGAAATGAACAAAACTGTAAATTTTATTGCTAGTTTACCGTTAAACTCTTCTATTAGGTTGGATGTATCAATTAACCCATCTGATAGTATAGTAAACTTTTTACTTGATGATATAAATGATCGTATTGTCTTATATAATTACCACCTAACTCATTTTCGATTAATAATAAAATCTTCTTTCCACCAAAAAAAGCAATCAAATTTTAGGTTTTCCTCATTTGGACGAACAACAAATTTTGTTCACAAAGTTATTTTTAGGCTATAAATCAATGTAATATTGTACATTTGTACTGCATCCATTGCATGTTGAAACATTAGCATCCATGATTCATGAACTTAGATTAGCATTAATGTTCATGAACTTAGAGAGACCATTACTTATACTGAACTAGTATTCGAGTTGTAATTCTTCTAATAATTTTATAATAAAAAAAATCTAAATATTTCATCAAAATCAAATCTATATATACTACTAAAGCAGCACCCATTTTGTCCATGTGTCAATCTCTAAGGCCGTTCACGTCAGCTTTTTTCCAATTTATTTACAGATTTGTCATAACGTATTTACAGATTTGCCATTAATTATTTTATAAGAAAATTTTTTTATTAGAATTTGTAAACAGTCATCATGTCACGTCAATTTTATTAAAAAATAAATCTTCTAACAAGATTTGACACATTTGTTTAATTTAAAACTAAATCAAATTTTGCTCCTCTATCTAAATCTAAGTAAAAGTGATAATATATTAACGTATACATATAATACTCGAATAATAATCTTTGTAATAGAATTTTAATTATGTTTTTTTATTTATTTTAAAAAAATTAATTCTCATATATTAGTCATATTAATTAATAAAAATAATTTTTACTATAAATTGATATCAAATATACGATGCATGAAAGTGAAAATATAATATTTATTTAAACAATCCCGCACAAGGTGCGGACACTAAACTAGTTGTAAGTAAAAAAGTGTTAGATTTAATATAAATATAGCTTGTTAAGAAGAAATTAAT
The DNA here is from genome assembly GCA_033239125.1 of Fagopyrum homotropicum. Lineage (NCBI taxonomy): Eukaryota > Viridiplantae > Streptophyta > Magnoliopsida > Caryophyllales > Polygonaceae > Fagopyrum > Fagopyrum homotropicum. The sequence goes on from BSWB01000003.1 coordinate 5,579,669, forward strand.
AAAAATTATTCATTGTCAATAAAAAAATGATAACTTTTAAATATAATAAAATAGTCTACTAAATTATAATTATAAAAATAGATAACAAATCAATATATAATATGTCTCCTAAATAACTCATCTATTGCATAAAATTTTAAAATATAGTGTAGTTAGATAAGATGATAGTCATGATACATATTTATTATGGTATATGGATATAGTTCATTCAAATAATCGATACCTTGTTTCTTAAAGAAAAATAAGTAATTTATATTGATTAATAGAGATCAAATTTCATATATAAAGTTGATGGGCTTATTTCTTAAATTTCTAACATATGTGATTTTATTCACGCATCTTTGTTACGAGTTCCGTTAGACTATAATAGATGTATTAGATTTTTTATGGATATTGCACGGTAAGGAGTTAGGGTGAGTCATCTTATGTAAGTTCGTAAGTCTAAAGTATCATTTTGTATGAGATCTTCGACTTCCGGAGTGGTCGATAACGTAAGTTGGGGTAATGATACTCATGAATAAGCACATGCCACGGTGTCACTCGTGAATAAACACATGTCACGATGTCGTCTATTTATAAGCTTGTTTGACCTGGTAGATGAAATTTTTGTGAGAATCATGTCATTAGGAGACTGCGTGCCACCTCACCAGCAGGTGCGCCACCGCGGGTGCGGCACTGCTGGGGCCGTGGTCACGGCATGACGGTCAGCAACCGCCTTCTTTGACCGTCTTGCTTTCCGTTTTATTCTTCTTTAAGTATTACTTTTTCCTTTCATTCAAAGGGTTTCCAATCTCTCTTCTGAGCTTCTTCCTCTCTCTCTCTCTTCCTCACGTACACTCTCTTTTTCTTTCTTTCTTTCTCCTTGTTCTTTCTCTTCTTTGATTTCTCCTTGGATCTTCTTGCTTGTGAAGACCTTTGATGATCGATGATGTGGTTGCGTTTCTGTTGTGGATAGTTGGTCAAGCTGCAGTTGTGTTCCTCTTTGTGTTATTTTGCAAAAGAGCTGGTGAGCCTTGCCTCCTTCTCTTCTCCTTCTCCTCCTCCCTTTCTTTTCTTTCTTGGATTCAACTAGTGATCTTATTGTTTTGGTGTTTGGATGTGTTGTGTATGTATATGATTTTGGCTGCTTAGCCTTGGTTTCTCTCTGATGTGGAGTGGAGGAGTGTTGAGTTTGAGATCCGCCAAAGAGCACATCGGAGTTGTGCTCCGTTGAGGAAGCCGCACCCGCGCTTGACTGGAGCCGCCCCCGTGCCTTGAGGTGTGCCACCGCCCCCGCGTCTGTGCTCAACCATAGTCGTGGCGTCGGACATTGTCACCGCGCCCGCGCTTTTCTTTGCCCGTACCCGTGTTTTCTTCCGAACTTACCAAGTTATTTGATAAGTTCATCCTTCCTTCTTGATCCTTGGATAGGAGCCTACTAGGCTAGTAATGTGGTGGGTTGATGATGTTATATTAATGTAATGTATGGCCTGATAAAGCTTTGGGATTTGAAAGGTTAAGTGAGGTTTGATATGATATTCGAGGTTGTTTACGATGCTATGATCCTTAGGATCCTTTGGGATTGAGAGTGAGTCTCCTAGTATGATGATACGATGATTGATATATTTTTATGTCTTGTTTATGAGGCAGTGTTGATTCCTACGGGAATCAGAGCGCTTGATTGACTGTTGAGGTTATTGTGATTCAGGTAAGTCCGTATGACTTACTTAGCTGCATTCCTACATTCGATGTATGCATGAGTGGTGTGTGTTATATGCTTTATAGCATGTGATATACATTGCTTATTATTATCGACCTATGATGAGTTAAACTTGGTATACGGTGAGGATATTGATCCACTCCACATGGTATACGAAAAGGTATTCCTAGCCACTCCATATGATTTATGAAAAGAGGTTCTGTAAACTTGACCAAACCTAGTATACGGTGAGGATATTATTCCACTCCACATGGTATACGGAGAGGTACTCCTAGCCACTTTAGATGGTCTATGAAATGTGTATGCATGACTTTATAAAGATAATTAAACGGGAAATGTGTGATAGCATGTTTGAGTGTTTATTATGATTCTGATGTGTGTATGTGCTTATGCATGATCTTATATATGAATTTTTAGCTAACGGTTTCATACCGCATTGTAGATGCTTTGCAGGATAGGAGGACTGTAGGGTGATTTGGATGAGTGATCAGCCGATGGTTTTCGTACATTTAGGATGTGTGTGGGCTTTTAAGATGTATATGTATATGACGGCGAAGACAATTTTGACTCATTGACACCAATTTGATGGCTACTTAACCACTTTTATAATTTAATAAAAACGCATTCGAGACGTAAAACGTACGAAACTTACTTTAGACCAAAAAATAATTATGATAAATTTTCAATTGTTTTTTTATCAAAATAGAATAATCATTTCACAACGATGCAATCTATCATTTCAACAACGATACAACTTTTCAATTGACTTTTTTTAAAAAGGAAACTGAGTATTATATTAATTTGATTTCCGCAATTTCAAAGTAAAGAAACCATGAAATCTTCAAGTCATATACAAGAACTATTTGTGAAAATAGAGAAAAACGACTAGCTAAGCGAGCAACTGTATTTGTTGATCGACTAATGTGATGAAAGGAAACAGATATATAAGAATGGATACATGCCAGAATATCAACACATACAATATCAGGCTATGAGAAATCACGGATTTCCGATTGCAACCTGCGAATAAGAGAAAAGGAGCCCGACTCTATAAGAAGATTGGAGATTTGCATATCCTTCGTCACTCTCAAACCCGACAACATGGCTTAAGCTTCAACAAGAGTAACCTCCATGGATCCTTCTATACACACAGTAGCAACCATGATCAAGCATCCAGTAGAGTCTCATATAACTGCACCACTTCGCCCAAACCCCAAAATTTTCAATTGATTTAAGACGATAGTTTTTAAGTTAAAAAAAAACTCAAATTTTTACTTCGTCTCCGTATAGTAATTAAAAGCCGTTTGCTATTAACTTACTTATTGGTTTTACTGTATTCTGTGACCAGCCGGAGGGTGTAGTAGAGCTTTAATGTTAAGGGTCGGACTATCCCCGTGTGATGACTATTTAGCCTTTTTTTTTTATCAATAAAAGCGCGTACAGATGCGTCGGTGACCATTGACTCTCCGTCCCACCCAAAAAAACGTATAATTAAAAGCCCGTTTAGGAAGCAAGAAAATTGAAATTGAAATAAAGCACAGTTCAGGAAGGAAGAGGGCCCAAGTGCACATGAAATATGGTCCAATCCAAATCCATCTATTTAATATTCCAACGGCCCAATAATTTGGGCCAGGCCCAATGAAAATGGGCTAGGCCCAAACATGTACCCAAAACCAATCCATAATATTTTTCATCATTGCTCTAAGCGAAATCAGTTAACATGTGCCCATATCCGAACATTCAATTCAAACTCCTTATTAATAAGGTTAATTGCCTATAAGAGTACAGGATGTACGAAAGTCCTCGGTCAACCCGTTAATCCTTCGCAGGATACATCAATTTGTTTTGAACAATGGTGGGTAAATTTTGGAGGAACACCTTCTCCACCAAAACTTTTGGTTGACGCCTATTAAACATATTTTCCCAAATCTCTATAATAAGTCTTTCTTCACCAAAATCTTTTAAATTATGAGACGATTCACCTTTAAAGACGTGACTGAATTTCAAAATAAGAGAGGGCATTTTCATATATGTTTTGATCATAGGTGAATTGCGATTGTGTTAAGACCTGTTGTGGCCTTTAGTCCTTTTTAGGTTCCAATTTTGTTTTTCCCACAACAAGTGCACAAAGGAAATCAATTTCAAGGTCCTTCCGAGCCTTCGTTTCCTCCATTCTTCTTACTCGTTTGGAAAGAAAGTACAAACTAAAAGATAAATTAAATTAGCTTAAAGAATTTATTTAAAAACACATAGGCAATTAAAAACACAATACGGTTGCCTTCACAAGGTCAAGTTCAGTTTAACTCAAACATTGTTTTCAAAACCGCTCTCTATTATACAATGATGAAAGCCCCAACTCATAACTCATCGTTCCCTTATTTATTTTTTTTTTGTCAAAGATGAACAATAAAGATTGTAAATTTTGAAGATTCAATGGAAAAACTCTTTTCTCTAATGTGCAAAAGACATTCCAAAAGTAAATGGATGAGAAGACCTAAGCAATTTTTGATCTTGCTTTGCTTTCCAAATGTAAATGGATGAGAAAACTCTTCTCTACCAAAACATTACAATTAAAGTTAGAACATTTTCTTCTTGTACTTTGGAATTGATTTTTATTTGGGCTTGATTTTAATTGAACCTAAATAATTAAAAGAGGTTAGCACATCTAAATAATTTTTTTTATCATGCTTTGCTTTCTTCTCTAGAAATAACGCAAGACAAAAAAAATCAAATCTTTTTAATTTTACGAACAATTTTCTCCTTGTAAATCATTAATCATTAACCATCAAAGTTATACATTTATATATCAAGGCTTTTGTGGTCTGTAATGTCGTCTTCTTTGTTTGGTGTTTGTTTTGGTGGTTTTCGAATGGTTTGTCTAGCGGGGGCGTGAATTTTTGCTCGACTTTTGATGTTTTGTTGCGAGTCCAGATTTGATGGCTCTATGGTAAGTCTAAAAATCGACATATAAACTAATCGTCACGAATAACGCCAACGAAAAGAAACACACAAAAAGTACTAAACCGATTCAAAAGTTACGTTGGATTTGGTGAAACCAACAATATAAAACCGTTTCATATACAAAACTGATTTGGGTTTATACTTTTTTACAGGTTATATGTGACATTCTTGTTCAAAGATTACGACAATAAACACCCCCAATTACTGCCATTTTAGACAGTTAATAAATCAATTAACAAAAAAAAAATCAGAGTGGATATCCGAAAGTTGTACTCAAAGGGGTCATCTGGATATGGCAAGGGCAGATAACAAGATAAGTAACACAAGCACACCAACGGCTACAAACGATCCGATTAACGATCCGGATATCCGATCACAATAACTCCCAAACATCTGGCAAACCGAATACCAGTTCGTCCTCGCGCTCCCATTACGCGCCACGTAGACTATTGCCGTGGCAGCCGCCGTTGCCGCCGCCAAGAACGTCAGAATTACCTTCCAACACGTCCATTCATACAAGTCAGTAATTATCGGCGGTAACTATTGGTAACTTGCTGATTATTTTAATCTTACAGTGTCAAAGATGAGGACGATAACTCTGCTGCTTCGAGCTGCGGTTGCAGTGACGTGGAAGTATGAGAGTGGTAGAATTAGCATTAAGTATGCCGTTACTAATGCATTTGTGAATACGAAGAACCTGCATTTGTGATTAGGCTATAAATCACAACTCATTGTTGTTTTACAAAAGGGTGTCTGATCGTCGTAGGGTTGCGGAGTTTTGACCCGATCGGTTCCGGATCGGTTCAATTTAGACCGTTTGAACACCCCTACTCCTAAAGCTTATGATCGTGCAGCATGAACACAAGGTACGTGCGATCATGAAACATGCAAGATAGGTAGCGAGTAGCGACTAGGGGTGAGAAAAAAATCCGTCAATCCGAATGAATCCGAAGTTCCGATCCGAAAAAATCTGAATCCGAATATATCCGATAGCTAGTGATCTGGGTCAGGTCCGATCCGGGAGTATTTTCAGATCATCGGATACGGATCGAGGTTTTGAGGAAAAAAAGTCGGTCCGACTAGTCTAGTAAAAAAAAAATTCGGATTTGATATTCGGATCAAATATCCAATCTAGATAGAAGTGTTGGATATATGGATACTCTCATAACGGATAAGGCTTTTATAACATTCGGAAAATCCGAGCCTCCAGATCGAATATCCGGAGATTTTTCACCCCTAGTAGCGACATCAAAGGTTTTCGCTCTTTATCGTAAGCCAAATTCTCACTTCATCCTAACCTGTTTTCGGGTTGATCGATATAGTTATGATTATGGTTTTCGCCCCCGCCTACTTATATCAACAAAGCTAATTAAGACAAACAATTGAAGTATTAGGGAATGACTTACGTGAAGGTAGGAAGATCATTGTAGCGAGCCCGAAACCGGAAGGATTGGGTGAAGAACGGAAGAGTTTGAGCCGTCGATCCCATCACGACGGCGCTTGCGAAGGTACCGAGAAGAGCGATGAATCGAAGAATAAAATCAAGTAAAGAAACACATTTGATGATCGATGTTGAAGGTTGATCATCGAATCTACCTTCTTTTTCCGTGTTGTAGCTTTGCTTCATCGTCTTAATCAATAGGAAGTTTGTCAACAAACATTGTTCATATGATTAAGGTTTCGATATTGTATGTTAAGAGATAATGGAGAGGATATTAATGTTTATAATAGTAGATTAGTTGGTCTTCCACTTGACGTGGTCACGGTCAAGGACCATACGATCTTTCAATATTTATAATAGATTAGTTTTAACTTTTAAACCATTCAAGCAAAACCCGAAGATGGAAATCTTGTTGTACTTATGTGTTTCGTCTTTTGGACGAGTGATGTGTGGTTGAAATATGTTGGCTTGAGATCGGATTCAAATATAAGGTTTTCATTGTTATTTCACGGAAGTATTATATACACTTTTTTATAGTCACTACGTTCTCGCTGCATTTCTTTGCTCTAAATTTCATCATTTTTTTTTATCATTTTTCATTTCTTAAAGTTGAAATATTTATTTCATCCTCATAATTCTCATAATATATCGGATTCTAAGTGATTATTTTAATCACTTGTAACTACATCTAAGCTTTTAGAATGAAAATTGAAAGGTTTCATATTACTGAATATTATATATATATATCAATTTGTTATACATATTATATAACATGCAATGACACGGCAGCGTAAGTAGTTGACTGAAGGCAATAACACAAAATGAAGATGGATCATAGAGTTTGAGTGGAGCAGTTGTAAAACGAACCCAATCCATTTTCCATTTACACCACTCGATTGTATACATTTATAATACATATTTTACGTTTAATTATATTGTAAGGTAAATTATACAAAAGCATTGATTATATATTAATTATACATCCACACCACTCCGTATGTGCCGGATCGGACCGGACCCGGATCACCAACTGTCGGATATACAAAAGCATTGATTATACAAGTTTATGGAGATTTCATTTGGTCAGGATGAATAGGAATTCCACAGGTTTTCTTCATTGTCTTGAGGTTTGCAATTGTTTTTATGATATGGATTTGTGAGAATATGAATAAATTTCCCTTAGTGTTTTCATTGACTGACGGGTCATATAAATAACCAACGTATTTACAATAATTATATAGGGAGCCCTCTATATAACTCTATTTACAATATAACCCCGCAGTCGAAACTGGAGGAGGTAATACAGTGAGATTGGATCTAAAATCTAAAACCAGTTGTCTGGGGAGTCCCTTAGTAAAGATGTCTGCATACTGAAAAGCCGATGGGACGTGTAAAACGCGAATGTGACCGCGGGCAACCTTATCTCTGACCAAGTGAATGTCAATCTCGATATGCTTGTTCGTTGATGTTGAACCGGGTTGCTGGCAAGGTACGTCGCTGATTAGTGTAGACCACAAATGCTTTGGTAAGGGGGCAACGAAGTTCCAACAGGATTGTCTAGATTTTAGGGTTTATCATCAATTCAATTAAGATTGTTTGTGCTTGGAATCTAGATGGTTGAGCTGAGTTTTCATTGTGATTCTCATTTGCATGAGAACATCTTCTTTGTTTAAAAAAATCTGACGGATTTGGTTGTGTTGGATGTAATAGAATTGTAGTTTTATCTTCCTCTTGTCGTGTTATCTAGGTTGATCAAAATCAGTTTTAGTTGGAAATTATCTTGGTAATTTATTTCTAGGTTGTGAAATTTAGAATGAATAAGACGAAGATGAATTAAATAGACAATATTGTAATGTGTTTTGAATCGTATGGAAAGATTTGTGAAATTGGTTTATTGATGATGTGTTGTTGTACCAAGGGGTGCATATGGCATACATGGCACAACAAGCTACATTTCAATGTGGATAGACCTCTCCCTCGTTAGGTTTGAAAAAATTTCGATCCGATAATTCAATGATCCAATCCGGAAAGATTTAAGTTCGATAACAAATTGTCCGGATCCGATTCAAGAAAATTTACTAGATCATCGGATCGGATACAGAATGGTATAATTGAGCTTGGATATCCGGAGTATATATATATATATATATATATATATATATACACACACACACAAAGTATGTAAGGTTCAACAAAAGTGTACAACTCAGTTGGCGTCTGCCGTTTCACTTGAACACTTGAGTTGATGTTTCACCCTAACTGTATAAATTAACACTGTTCGGATATCCGATACAAATATTTGTTGGATATCCATTTTGATATGGGAATTTTGGATTGGATATCCAAAAGATAACATATCAGATTCGGAATGCAAAAATAAAAATTTCGGATTTTGGATATCCGATCAGATAAGTCGGATCGAATCGGGTATATGGTAATGAACACCCCTACTCACTAGCACAGTAGTAGTGCACCGATGAAGAGGACTTCAATGTAAAATTTGAGATGAATAAGATGTAGATGACTTAAATGGCTTCAATATTGCCTATGATAAAGTTCCGGTTTGGACTGTTGGTTTAGCAATCCCGGTTTCCATGTTGACTATGAGCTTCCGCACCAAGCAAAATAGTAGTAGAGTTTTAAGTGTTTTGCTCCTTATCTACTATAAGGATTCTACTTCGTTTAGTCGTTGTGGAATAACCATATTTTTGTTCTTTTTTTTAAGTGTTTCGTACACGTAACTTCGGACATCATTATTCTATTCACTTGGAATTCAGTTTTAGCAAATAAGTATATCACGATTAGCGCTCGCGATACGAAGCCAATGTTTTTGTTTCCTAGTGTTGACGATGGCTGAAGCCCACCAGAAACTTGCCCGGAAAAACCCAGCACACTACTTATTTAACATATTGGTTCCATCAAGCTCCGCTTTGAACAAATGTTGAATCTGTTCGTGAAATGAGTCGTGTATATGTGGTCGAAATTTAAAGGCTCAAAAGAAGAGTCCAAATATGAGGTTTTTACCGGTGGTTCTTGTAATTTTTACTTTACTTCTAAAAACTTGTTTGGTTGTTTCTTCCTCACTTTGCTTGTCCTGGGCTTCTTTTGGTGTGCCTCGATCAGGTCGTTGTGATCGAAGTTCTTTCTTGATGTGTTTTTCTTTTTCTTTTTTTGTACGTTTTGGTTCCCTCTTGATGGTTAGTCTGTCTGTCGATTTATTCGGTCTTTCGATTCATTAGATGGTGTATCGTCTAGTGCATCAAACGTTATTTTATAGAAATAAATAAATAAATAAAATTATGATTTATTTTTATGGATTTTACTATTCGCACCCCTTAATAGTCGCTATCAGTGAATAGTACCAACTTTTTGATTTTTGTCTTTTATCACTACTTTTTGCCAAATTACAGATTTCAACCCCAACTTTATATATTGCACAATACCAACCAAACAAACACACTTGATTAAATTTATGGACTTTATGTGGTACTTGATACCATAATCTACTAACTATATTATGAATAATAAATTTTATATGATCACATGCCCACCATGCTCCGTAATTAAGAAATTTTAATGAGAGAGTTTTGACCGATACCTGGACGTAGTATCACTAAACCACCGGCGTTCTTGTAGCTTCCGGCTTTCTAGGGGTGGCTAATCCTCAACCAAGACTACCTTAGCCCAAGCACAACACATATCTATTTCGTTTCCTACCTCAGACCGTAGTCTCTCACTCAAATCTCTCTTTTATGAGGATGAAGGGAATGTAATCAGGAAAATAGATTATTCAAAACATAGCTTTCAATTAAGTAGCTTTCCCTTATTTAAAAACAAACTTTTATTGAATTTGAAAGAGGATTACAAGCACTCAAAGACATTGAAAAGACTCAACTCACTTCAAACACTTCAAGTTAGAAAGATCCATCGAAGTGTTTTGATCTTAGAGAGAGGAGGATCCACTACTCTGTAAGCTCAAAATCGATTATCTTTCTCTTTCTAGTTTTTGGTGTTTCTCAGTCTTAGACTCTATGGCTTTCGATGCCTTACAATGACTCACAAGGGGTCTATTTATAGAGCTGGAGAGACATTGAATGCCCTTGCTCTATTGCAATTTTACCCCCGACATTATTATGGACTCTGACTCTCTTCACATGGCCAACAGTGTCAACGTTCAATAATTCAAAAAGCAAAAGAAAAGTTAAAAGAAAGATATAGACTCTGACACAACACTCACAAGATTCCTTCAGGCTTCTGATGATGATGTTTCTGACTAATCCATGCAATGGTTGATGTTGTACATTCCCTCTTCTCCGATTTTATCTTCATAATCTTCATCAACATCCTCATTAAGGGCTTCATAAATGTTTTTTGCGTATTCATCATCCCAACTTAGGAGGGTGTCATAGAAGAAATCTTGGCATTCTGAAGACATGAATTTTCCCAATTCTAAGTCCCTTATATAGTCTAAAATTGAATTTGAGAACTCGATTGCCTCTAAGAAATATGGTCTTAAGATTTCAGGGATTACGACAGTAATCCAAACTTGAAGATAATACTGTTCTTGTCTTTCTGATGTTGCTTGATATACTCATAAATGTAGAAAAATCCATTTGCCCTGGCGTGAATATGATTCTGGATGCTAGGTTGGTTTACTGTAATTGGATCTTGGGAAAACTGATCTGTTATTGTTCGAAATATGATCAAATAATGTGGCGCTCTAGATCTTCCTACTTCAACCTCCATATTTGCTGCATGAATATAGTACAATAGTTTTTTAGCTCCTTCCCACTTCTTGACCCTATTAAATACATAATTTTGAAACTTCGTGAAATGCTTCCTGATCGGACTCCATGGTGTTGGAAGTCCTCCGAATAGTCCTTGACACATTCCATAATCCCATGCATATAAAAGGTCACATTCTTCAAATGGGTTTGCTGGTAAACTCACTGCCTTCAATCCAGATTTGTTGAATCGGTTCACCAAGGGACTCCATTCATGATAGATATCATAATATGGACACTTTATTCCACTCATCACATATGAATACCAACTAGGATACTCTTTGTACTTCCAATAGCCTTTCATCTTCTCTTGGACATCAAAAGGAAGGCAAAACATAAACTGAACTAACTCCAACTCCAGAATTCTTCGAGTCATTCTGTCGCAGGATAGGATTAAACCATTTCTTGATCTTTTTTCTGAAAATTTTTGCAAAAGATTAACATAGTAGTAACTAAGAGGTGTTACCCATCTTAGATGATATTCAGTTTCTTCTTTATATTTTTGTTTGTCTACCTCCTCTACTTGCATGTAGAGGGCAGACTGTACCATCTCGTCCAACTCTTCTTTTTCTACCGTCGTCATCGAGGAGTGATATAGCTTTCCTATTGCTTTTTTTAGTTTTGGTCTACTGGAAGATGCCATTGATTGCTTGGGAATGCTCGTACGCAAGCTCTCGAGTTAGGCTATCTGCTAGAGAGTTTTTTGATCCCTGCACATGTTCAATATCAAAGGAATATTGATTTAGGGTGAGTTGCCAACGCAGGAGCCTCCCTTGCGCTTTCATGTTACTCAAATTATTTCGAATAAAGCCTAATATTCCTTTGCAATCAGTTCTGATAGTGAAATGTTTGGAGCAAGAAAAATTATAAATTTATCTATCCCTTTTAGGATAGCAAGTATTTCTTTCTCCATAGTAGTGTAATTGCATTCGGCTTTATTGAAACTTCCACTACCTAACCTACAAAGCTTATTATCTTTTTTGATTTTTAAGATAGCTCCCCAATGGTAGTTACTTGCATCAGTTTCAAGTACTAGATCATCATCCACATTTGGTAAAGTTAAGACTGGTAACTTCATACAACGTTTCTTAATATCTTGAACTATCTGAGTATCTAGATTGGTCCAAGTCCAAGTTTGTTCCTTTTTCAGCTTAACTTGTAAAGGCTTTCTAAGCTTAGCTAAATCCTTAATAAAATCTGATGCATACGTGAGACATCCTAGAAACCTTTCTAATTGCTTTCTATCTTCTATTTTATCTGGAAAATTTTCTATCTTTTCTAGGACATGCTCTTGCAATACTATTTCTCTAGCTTTTATTTTTAATCCAAGAAATTCTATTTCTTGTTCTGCATAGATGCGCACTTCTTTTGTCCTAGAATGATGCCATGTTTTATGCATTCTTGTGTTACAGCTTTAAGATCATGCATATGTTGTTCTACTGTTTTTGAAAAGATTAAGATATCATCAATGTAAACTAGACAACAATGTTTCAAGTTTTCAAATATTTTATCCATTCTTCTTTGAAATATCTGAGGTGTATTTTTTAATTCAAATGGCATAACTAACCATTCATAATGTCCGTGAGGGGCACTAAAAGCTGTTAACGGAATACTATCTTTATCCATCTTAACTTGCCAATATCCACTTTTGCAGTCCTTTGTAGAGAACCAAGTGGCTCCTTAGATTCTATTAAATAAGACTGTTTTATTAGGGATATAATAACCATCAAAGACAGTATTATCGTTTAGCTTTTTATAGTTAATCATCATTCTAGCTTTACCTCTTTTTTCTTCAGCATGATTTCTAACCATAAATGCAGGACTAGAATGAGGACTCTTACTTTCTCTAATTAAATTCTTTTTCAGTTACTCATCTATATGCTCCTTGAACTCTTGTTGATCTTTATAAATGTAAATCATCTACTTAACTCTAATAACCAATTTAGGTTCTTTTAACTCTATTGTAGCAAATGATTTATCCTTATCCTAGAATTTCAATGGGTTTTCAGAATATAATTCTTTGCACAACTCTTTTTGTTGATCTATTATTTGTTCTTTAAGAGTTACTTCATTAATAGCAAGTGCAAATTCTTTTTGAGTAGGAACAATATATTCCTCACCACGCTTACTGCGCGTGAACTCAATAGTTTGATGAGTGTATGCTTCTTTCATCTTTTTTTACCAAAGTTTTTATCCCCATTTATAGTGAATATCATTTCACCTAGACTTTATGTGCATGGAGAATATAATCTTTGGAAGTTATTTCCTATTATCATGTCATGTGGTGTTTGCTCGGTAGCCCAAAGTATAGGAATTATGCATGGATAACCTCCTATCATGATGGGTAAATCCTGAATGACCTCAGAATGTGTCATGATGCTATTATCAGTTATTCTAACTTGAATTGGTTTAGATGCAGTTTTCCACATGAATGCAGGAAATAAATTTTTCTTTCCAAAGCAAACAGAACAACCACTATGAACAAATGCATATAAATCATAATTATTAAAACCTTCGATGCATATGGTGATAGGAATGTAAATGCTGTTTGGATTAGTAATCCTTAAGCATACTTCAATTTGCAAATTAAGTTCTTCATCATCTTCAAACACAGGCTGACTAATTGTTTTTATTTTATAGCCTATTAGTTTTTTAGAACTCGAGGCTTCTCCTTGTGTTTGTGATGTATTTATTACATTGCTAGGTCCTGGACTTTCCAGATGTGGTCTATAGCTAGATCCAGTGTTTCCTAGATCTATACTATGTCTAGCAGGTTTTCTAATATTTTTTCCCAAGTTATTGACTTCTAATTTTCTGTTTAGGGCTGCTAATAAGCTAGCAATTTCCTCATCTACTTTAAATGAAGGTTCTTCTCTAGAATTTCTACTTACTTGATTTTGTGGAGGTAAGTTGAAATGAGGATTACCCCTATAACTTTGACTCCTGGAAAGACTTCTATTTATTGGAGGTGGATGAGAATTCGTGTGAATTCTCCTTCTTCATCTACGGTTAAAATTCTTCCTTGGTTGGGACTAGAAGGATTTTCGAAGGCATTTATCCACACTGTCTTTAAACTTATTTGGTCAGGCCTTACTTTTACTGGTATAGCTTTTTGTCTTGGTCCAACTACTTCATATTTATCAGCCTCTACCATTTGAGTTCTAGCAGGTGGATTGGTGGTATTTTCTAAATTATATATGACCTTCCATTTCAACTGTAGAGGACAAGTCCCTTTATGCATACTAATTCCTTCAGTTAGCAATTTTAATGCTAGGAATTTATGCGCAAACTGATCTTCTAAACTTACATAATAATTTGGTCTACATACCCATGATAGTGGTCCTTGACTTAGATTGCATATTACTCCACTGATCGTTTGATCACTAAATTTCTTGTGCCTAGTGTCACACACAAAATTAATGCAATGCACATTCTTACCAAAGTCTTGTAATGGAGTAATGATGAACTGAATTGCACAAACATAAATGTACTTATATTTTTTTGTCTTTATCGTGTTTTTGGATATTTTTCCAATTAATCAGGTTTATCTCAGTAGCTTGATTTTCATTATTTTTTACTACGATATCTCCAGTCATTTCTTCACATACGAACTTTGAGAATATTAAAATGAACGTTCTTTTAAAGAACTGTTCTTTAGCAATGATCGGGAATTCAGCCCCTGATCTATGCATTTTTTCCATTTGCTCTTCGTCGATGGAAGTATCAGCTTCTTGCAATTGGGCTAGAGTAGTTGTTTCTTCTGAATAAAACATTTCTTCCATTTTTCTTTGAGCTTCACTATCCTCTCCTTGCATCATTTCACATACTTCCTCATAATCTGAATTTTCAGATTCTTCTTCTTCCTCTACTACCTCTACAATTCCTTTATTATTATTTAAGGCTAGCTCAAGAGCTTCTTCTGCTGTTATTTCAATATAATCTAAGCTCCCTAAAGCTTCAACAAGTTTATTATTTTTTCTATTTTTGCATTCATTAGCATAATGACCTATTTCCCGCATGCCCAACATTTGCAACTCTTTATCTTCTCGGGGCAGTAAGAGGCTTTCCTAAAGAATCTTCTTTTCTTAATAAAGGGTTTTCGATAATACTTTTTCTGATATTTTCCCCCTCTTTGTTTATTAAAGTTTTTCTTCCTATAATATTTTCTTCCATAACCATTTTTCAGATCATCCCTTCGGTTACATCCCCATTCTCCAGGAAGATCCCAACAATTTAAAATTTGTCTTTTCATATGTTGAGTTCCCTTAACTTCTTGACATTTTTTCTCTACCCATTTTCTAATGAACCTTAGTCTATTTCCTAGGGTATCTCTTGAATTGAATTTTTCTATCCATTCTTGGTACCCTTCACTAATTTCTTCATTTATGGGCTTAGGAAGTTTATCGAATAGCATTTGAAGGTTTATCCCGTTTTCTCCCACCTTATAGTAATAGTACTCAAATTCTGAAAGATAGTTTTCCAAATATCTCATATTACAGATTTCAAGAGTATTTAATTTTCTTTGCCATTCGATTAATTTTTTATCTTTATCATCTCTGTCTTCGATAAAATCAGATTCTAAGGCTTTGTAGAATTGCCTAAACATAACATCTGGTGGTTCTATTGCTCTTAAGGTTTCTTTAATTTCTTCATCGATTGATTCATACCAATCTGCCACAATTCCATACAAACTATGTTCGATATAATTTAAGAAATTTGCAGATCTCCATTCAGCGTTCATGCTTAAGACACTCATCATACTTTTCTTCCAAAAGTCTAGCACATCTTCGCGGTTTCTTACTCCATCTAGATTAAGCTTATATCCGGTTTCACTGATGGGTTCAAGCAAAAGTTCTCTTTTATTAGGTCTATGGTTTGGCATAACCCTAACTCCAAATTTTGTTGCTTTTTCTAAAAATTCTTTGGGTTTTAGATTAACTCTTTGTTGACTCGTTGACCCTTGTTCGTATTCTCGATAACAAGA
The DNA here is from genome assembly GCA_033239125.1 of Fagopyrum homotropicum. Lineage (NCBI taxonomy): Eukaryota > Viridiplantae > Streptophyta > Magnoliopsida > Caryophyllales > Polygonaceae > Fagopyrum > Fagopyrum homotropicum. The sequence continues at coordinate 5,595,538 of BSWB01000003.1, forward strand.
TCTAGTGGCCTTGTTAACTTCTTATTCTGGAACTATTTCTTCTTCCACTTCATTAACATCCACAACTCTTTTTTCCTTCTTTTTTTATCTAGTTTTCTTTTAACTTCACTCAAGGGAATAGTTTCTAAGTCTTTAAGTTTGATTAATCCCATTTGCTGATACATTTATTCTTCATCAGTGTAGTAACCAGATTCGTCACTACTTAAAGAACTCATTTCTTTATCAGACATATCAAGAGTCTCCTTGATTTTCTGAGTCTTCTTCTGGTTCTTCTTTTGTTTCGGGGTTTTTAGTTAAACTTGGTACTGAAAACTTCTTTTGGGGATTTTCATTTTGGAAAGGATACTTATAAGGAAAATCGACTGGCTTTTTTGTTGGAGAGTTTAAGAACAGTGTTGCACCAAGATGTCTAATTTCGTTGGTAATTTCAAGAACTAATTTTTTGTTTTCTTCTCTGATAGATAATAAGGTAGCAGATATTTCTTCCCTATATTTTGTAAGGGTTGTTCTCAACTTAATTAAGCTTACTTTTAAATCTGCAATATCGTCGATTATGGTATTTAAAATAGCTTTGTGATGACCTTGTCCAACGTTTAAATGTTTTGCATGTGGTGCTAATTTATGTGGACAATTTTCGGAAACCTTCAATTTTACTTAATTTTTTAATTTTTAATTTTTAATTTTTTAAGTTTATTTAATCACTTGGCTCTGATACCAAATGACAGAATCACACAAAAATTACAAAAATACGACTTAAAGTTTTAAACAAGGATATAAATACAACTTATTATAAACTAGATAACCTAAATATAAATACTATAAAATTGTGAGTGAAAAAAAAATTAAAAAAAATTATTTTGATTTGACCCTTAATGGATGCAAATAAGATAGGGCATTTTTATGGGCTAATTTATGGTGATAACTTAGAATGTCGAGTCGACAAATGAAATAAGCATTTTCCTCTGTCATTATCAAATATTCATTTTGGCTGTCAAATTAGTTGGTAACTAGTTTAGGACCCGTGCCTTGCACGGGTTTTGAAAAAAATATATATGTTTATACGTGGACATTGTTTTTTATAAGATTATTTTATTTGTTAATAATATATGAATACAACGTTTCATGTAATGTCGATTTGTAATTAAAGGAAAAATAAAAAACCCACTTAACTGTTGACCGAGGAGTTTTCAATGTACAAGTGTTATAGTTTTTACAAGTCAAACCACAAATTAAAAATGAACTCAAAAAATGAAAATATTGAAAACAAAGTACATAACAACAACAACAACAACAATAATAATAATAATAATAATAATAATAATAATAATAATAATAATAATAATAATGCATATACAATGCAATGAGTATTCCGCAACGGATGAAACAGGTATAGGCCGTGAGCATTCTTGAATCACCTACTTTGAAAAAAAACTATAATCAACCTCAAATATTTAATGCTATTTTTTTCGCTTCAACTATACATATATAACTATATTCAATATACAGATAAATTGAAATTATTCGATTTAATATATAAAAATAGTTATAAAATAAGTACTCAATCAATGTTACGGAACACTTCGTTATAGACCACATTATTTGTAGTTTGCTCCAATTTGCCTGTATCGTCACATATCATAATCCTCACTCCGTAATCTCCTTAATTGTCTTTCTAGGATGAAGAGTTAAGAAATGATGACTTTGAGTGTAGGACGGTACAATCTGTGGTGGGGAAATCGGAAGATACTACCCGATTTATTGAGGACATTGATTCTGAATATCACAATGTCATATAGTGAGGTATTTAATCATGTATTAGAAAGATAGAAAATCTTTTTCGATAATATACCTTTGTTTGAATTCTAAAGTCTCATGAATTTGAATATCATCAATAAATATTTTGGTAGCGCCAACAACGTTTGATATGTAATTTTGTCCTGAAATTATAAATAAATTAATTATTATAATAAATATAGTAGAAAACGTATCCATATGTGTTGTATGAAACATTGTATCATTATCGCTTCATTCCTTAACCATAGCATATTATATGATAATGGTGAATTTATCATTCAGCTGGTCATCAATCTCAATATTGTCGAATTGATAGGAGTATGGTTTCCACATTGTACACTTCAAAGAGTCATTGTTGAATAAACGCAAATACGAAAAACGATTAGAACTTATAAGTTATATGTATAATAATAAGCTATTATCATATTATTAACCTCGCATTTCGGATATATATCTCTCCTTTTGTATTGATCATTGATTGGACCAATGGAAACCAACTGACCAACCACATCTGTAAAAGATAATATAATATTAGACAATTATAAAATAATTAAAGAACACAAATTACACAATCAAAATGAAACATATACAATTTACCAACCAATCGACGTTTGTCCACATCTTTATCCCATATAGCTTGGTATTTAGAAAGGTGAAAAACATTTCTTGGAATTGCAGCACGATCAATCGGAATACAAGATGTGTTCGGAAAGAATAATATTTTATACGGGAGATGAGAGTATGTAAATTGGCCATGCCTATTAGAAATACCGAAATTGGTAATCAAGTAAGTTGATCCCACACGCAAAAATGTAAATCCATCAATATCTTGCTTGCGAATAGTAGCAAGCATTTGTTTTCTTGCGTTGTGAAAAGTTTAAAAGTTAATATACATCTAACTATTTATATAGGATATAGTTAGTATAATTATAATATACCTTATTATCAACAAATATCATTTCGGTTGAGTATATGTCGTTTGGTTTTCCTCTAGGGAAACTATTCCACAAGTTACTAACAGCAATTTCGATCTTCCATTTAACCCGATAGTTAGTGGTTAGGTCATACAGGAAATGGATGTCGCTCATTGTTTCTTTCAGATACTACAAAAGTCAAAAATCAACTTAGTAGATTAGTACATAATTCTATAATTTGAATAGAAATATGTACAAATCACCGTAACTTTATACATTATGGTGGACAAATGAAACATGATCGATAAATATCAAAATAGAATATTGATATCTAATAGATAAAAAAACAATCAATGTAAAATAAAATCTAATTTATAATAAAAATATTAAGTTTCATTATGAAGATTATTTATTGTATATTTAATTTTTAGTATGTTGTTATCTTGTCACATATTTTGTTTGTTTTATATGAAAACAACATTGTAATTATTAAGTTTTTACGCTAGTGTATTTTCTGTGTCTACATTGGGTTTGTTATAATATTAATTTTTAATATTTAATTTTTAATAAAAATATATTAATTTAAATTTATTTTTATGCATTTTTCTATATGGTAAACAATGGGGTTGAGTATTTTTAACAAAACATATTTATGTTTTAAAAATAAACACAAATGATGGTTTAATTATATATGTTTCAAACATTTACTTTCTTAAAATTTTTTTGCTAATTTTAAATCAAAAATAGAAAATAGATTTCGTAATAAATTGATTTATTATCTTGCAAGTTTTTTTAAATGTATATTAAAGAACTAATAATCTATAACTAAGAAAAATTAAAATTAAAATTAAAAAAAATAAATAATTAAAAAAAATATACATAAAATTAATAAAATAAAATAAATATCCTGTTTTAATAATCAAATTAATGTAAATTGTAATGAATTTTATTATTTATCAAGTAATTAATGGCCTATAATTAAGAAAAAGTTAAATTAAACAAAAAGTCTAATTAAAAACATGCTTCAAAATAAATAAAATGAAATGAAATATTGTTAGAATAAAAATATAATTAAAGTAAGTTTTAATGGATTTTATTATATAATATCCGACTAATAAACTATAATTACAAAACTATAATTAAAGTAAATTTTATCGATAAATATCTGTTACAAATAGAATATTTAATAAAAACTTGAAAAAAACATAAGTTTAAAGGTTTAAATAAAAATAGTGATTTATGATAAATATATTTATTTTAAAAAATTCCATGAAATATAAAGTTTCTTGGTTCTAATCAAATAGATGTTGAAAGAAACTTTATGTTTCAAAACTCTATGTTACAAAAACCAGTATTTTTTATTTTGATTTTTAATACAAAAAATAATTTAAAATTATCAAAATATATTTATTTTATTAAAAGATTGATTATTTAATAAAAATATTGTACGCATCAGAGAAGGTTTAAAGGTTTAACTAAAAACAGAAAATCTGATTTTTAATTCAGAAAATATTTTGAAACATTCTGTAAGCTAAAAAAAAATTTTTTAAAAATTAAAACAAAAAATCTATTTTTTTAGCAAAACGTTATTTTTTAAATCAGATAGAATTCAAACAGTGATTTTATGAAAATGTTAAAAATGTCAAAATATAATTTTTTATTAAAAAACCGATTATTAAAAAAAAGTTATCAAAACAGTGTTTCAAGGTTTAAATAAAAAAAAACAATAAATTTTAAGTGAAAGAATGCTGTAAAGTTTTTGGATATCCTAATATATGATGAAAAAAATAATAAATCAATACATAAAGTAAGATATTAAACTTACCTTTCATAAACAAATAAAAAAACTAATTAAATTATATTTTTTTAATGAGATATTGATACAAATAAAATATAAAATAATTCTTTGTGTTGAGTATTAAACATGCTGCTTGATCTCTACATTAAACAAAAAATCTAACAGTACAAATCAAATTCAGTCTAACCCCTTTTTAATTATAAATCAAGCTGCTTGATCTATATGATGAAATAAAAAAAACAAATTAGTCTAACAAAAGCTTGAATAGATCAAGCATCACATTTAAACAACAAACAATCTTTGAATATAAGAAGCCAGTTTTGGACAGTAAGTAGAATTCAGTTCTGTTTAATGGAGGGATTGATTTATGTAATTTTTAAATCAAAACAAAATGAATCTAACCCAAAATTGAATATATCTAGCAACTTGTTTAAACAGAGAGAAACTCTTTAATTTTTAAATCAAGTAGCTCTTTTAAAGAGCAAACCGTCTTTGATTTCAAAAGAGTAGTTTGAAAGCCTATTCTAAACAATATTTTGAAGACCTTTTTATATGATGAAAAAAATTAATAAAATTATATTTCTAAACCAGAAAATATATTGGTTAAGGAGCAACTATTAAAAATGAATGAAAATGAGGTACAGATTGATCGAGTGAATATAATAACCGAAGTGAATATTAACAGATTGATTGAGTGAATATTAAATTTTTTAATCAAACAGTATTTTCAAATATCAAATATCAAAAACCAATAAATCTTTAATCAAACAGTATAGGAAACAATATTTTGATAACCTTTCTGGTTATAAGCAGCTTGATTAAATAAATGTTTAAATTTCAAATCAAAACAGCTTTAAAAAATAGTGTATTTATTTTCAAAAAAGGAAATCAGCAAGTCGGATTGCTGGAATAAGAGAGGAAAGAATCTCAAAAACAGTAAGTTATGGATATCAGCAAACAGATTGATCCAAATCATAATTTATAATTTTTAATTAAAAAATCTTTTAAAAAATATTGGATTTATTTTAAAAAAAAAGAAATCAGCAAATCGAATTGCTGGAATAAGAGGAAAGAATCTGAAACTCGATTTTCTGATATTGTAACAGTAAGTTATGGAAATCAGCAAAACAGAATCATCCAAATCATAATTTTAAGTTTATTTTCAAAACAACTATAAAAAAATTAGTGTATTTATTTTCAAAGCAGTAGCTTTCAATATCAGAAAATCGGATTTTTATTACCAAAACAATTTTTACAAACCTTTGTTGTATGATGAACCAAAGGCATTATCAGACTGTACAACCATTGTTGGGTATGATGAAAAAAGGAAATCAGTACATGCAGTGTAAATCAGCAAAGTTCACTCCATCATCAAACTATACAGAAATCAGCAGTAGATTCGAAATCAAAGCAATGGAAAACAAGAAATCAAGCCTAAACTATTTTGATTAAAACAAAAAATAAGATTTAAATAACTAAAACTCATTAAAAATGGAAACAGAAATCAGCAAAAAAACACAGTACATACAAAAACAATACATAAATCAGAAGCATTCCAAACCAAAATGGACGATGAAAGTTGGAGCAAAGAGAAGGATTGTTGGAGTCCATCTAATATAATCAGAATATAAACAGTAGAAGCATTCAAATCTAAACAACAAAATTACAGAATATAGGAACCTACATACAAGCTGCGATTGAAAGTTGTTGCTGAACACGGAAGAGATTGAGTTGTTTCAATTCTTGGAGGAATGTACCGCTTTAGTTAACCTGACAAGGATAAACATCATACGCATTAGAAGAAGCATTCCAACCTAATAGCTGGAGAATGAAGAGACGAAGATGCCTGCAGTTTATTAGGGAGAAGGAAGAGACGAAGATAGGTATGCATAGATAGATGATAGACTAATCCCAGTATACAAATTTTATCATGAAGATTTTGAGTTGTTAGAATCGAGATTTGGTGTGTACAAATTTTTTTTTTTTTTGTATATTTAGTTTTTAGTTAGGATTTATAGATTTATAGATCTTTTTGTATTTAACTTTAATGAATTAGTAATTCAAATAAAAAAGGTTTTTATAGCTTTAAAGAGGAAGCTGTATTTTAAAAATCTTAATTTTAGAAGTGCCATGTAATCAAGTTAAACCTCTACTTTAGTAGTATATATTGATTCTTTCTTTTCCTTTTGTCATTTGTCATTTTCGTGAAAAGGGAAATACCGAAAGTAGAAGGCGGACCAAGTAGGCAAGTTGTGATGTCCAATAAGTGTCAGTCGTAGCTTCTGCCTTCCACGTCGGATTCCACCAACCCCCACTCGCCCAAACGACGCCGTTTCCCTGTCCCTTAAGTTTCGTTTGGAATTTCGAGTTGTCAAAACACACCATTTATAGTTAGGCAACTTAGGCTGCGGTGTAAGAGACAACTAAACGAGCTCTACTCAATTTTAGGACCGTTTGGTTCCAACTCTTTTTCAGAAACAAATTTAGTATATATATATATATATATATATATATATATATATTCGTGAAATTTTATGGAATCATTCTTTGTGGTTTTAAGTAATTGTAGTAAAATTTGATTAGTGTTGATACCTTACAGTGAAACAAAATGGGAGAAAACAACTACATTTTGTAAGGGTGTGCAAAATCGGATCGGATCGGACCGGAAGGGTCTACGGTCCAGAATTTTTGAAAATCCGGGTTACGGTCTGGTCCGGTTTTGGACCGTATAAAACCGTAACCCGGGTTGGATCGTAAACTAGGAATTTCCGGTCCGGTCCCGTTCAGTCCGATCCGGTTCATTCCGGTTTTGGACTGGAAAACCTCACTAAAATTGCATAATTAAGGTACAAACCGGTCCGATCCGGTCCGGTCCGTTCCGCAATATTCAAAATTGCACAATTTATATACAAACCGGTCCAACCCGGAACCATACCGGTCCAGACCGGACTGTTACGGTCCGGTCCCAGTCCGGTCTACGGTCCAAAGTTTTCTCAATTTACGGTCCACCGGTTCGGACCGGACCGTATGCACAACCCTAACATTTTGCATGCAACCTCGAAGAATGATTTCAAAAAATATTCTTCAATATGCTGTATATATGAACTAGATTCAGGGGATTAGTTTGATCTTGTTCATTTTTAAAAAGTAGAGTATGAACATAAATTTTAAGATTACACCCATTTCAATATAAACTTGTTTATAAGTGCATCGAATATGAGCATGTAAACATTCAAATAAAAGTCTTAGTAATTTGAAATCTAACTCAACCCGACTCTAAAAATGACTTGACCCAACCTTTAATTCACGAATTTAAATTGAGCAAAATGATTGTATCGTTTCAAATGGTGAAACCGAAAATGATTTATGTGAATTTAAAGGGTAATTTTAAGAAATATTTTATTTCAAATTATTTTCTTTTTGAAAATAACTAAATTTATTGCAAAATAGTTTATATAAGTTATCACATGGATATTTGAAGTAGTTTTGTGCACTTAAAATACATATTAGTTAGTCTGTTAGGACATCCACACTAGACACAAGAGAACACACAGGATTAATCATAATCTATATTTTAATATTTATCTCTCATCCACCTCAACTTAAAAACAAAACTCAATTTTCGTATATATCAATAGAACCCGTGAATAAAGAAACCGAAATTCATAAAAAAAAATTAGTTCTTGAAATTCATAGGATCTTGCAACAAGACACAAATGAAGAAACCAAAATTCATAAAAAAAAGTATTTTTAAGGTAATGAATGCAACACTGTCTAGCAGCCTAAAGTACTTAAATAAAAGAAACGAACAACTGTCTTAACCAAAAGAAAGGAAAGACAAACACAACCCCCAACCCCCACTCTAAGGAGTACGGAGACCCGGCTGACCACTACTTCCGGATCACTCAGCTGCTAGTCTAACCTGCGGTAAATCTAAAAACACAACAAGAGGAACCGTTAGCTAGTTATCTAAAAATTAGCAGAATAATAGCAGCACACACACACATAAAAATATAAACACCCATCATGCTTTCAAACAAGTCCGTTTTATTATCTTGAGTTAAGTCCTCTTTCACGCTAATGATACTTATTTTGTGACACGAGAGATTCCCAAACCTCGCCTCCGCCCCGTGTAACCATCAGGAATGGATCCGATGCATCTCACCTTGTACCTGTCTGGTCTGGGTATAGAGAACCTCCCAGTCTCCTGTCAGAGCTGGGCAGTGATGTCACGGCCCGTTATACATACACTTGGGCCTTAAACATAATAATAACAGTCGTCCTAGCAAGTTATTATTATTAAAACACGCAAATAGCACACACAACCACTATCACTCAACTAATATCCAGAAACTAGCTAAGTAAGTCGCAAGGACTTACCTGAGTCAAAATACACTCTAACACGTCTCAAACTGTCCGTACTCGTGGTAACTCAAACGCCTGTCAAATAAGGCATGTGTATCAAAATCACATCTCGATGTCCAACCTCATGCGAAGGAATTACGGAAAAAGCTCTCTTATGGTAAAAGACCATTTTACCCTTGATATCGTAATTTCTCGAAGTTTATTCTCGACTTCTACTAATTCTTTCCTTATCTTATTTTCCAAAATTATGTCTCTCGGATAACTATTTATGGTTATAAAGTCAAACTCGAGACAACCCTAAGAAGGATAACATTCCTCCTCTCCGGTTACTAATTATGCTACTACAACATGTTTTTAACCTTTCTCCTTAACTCATTTATTTTTACATAGTTTCATAATTTCCAACTCTTATTTATATATGACTCATATATTTATATAATCTACATTTATGCTTATAATTATATTCTTATATAATTTCATTCCTATTAATTCTATGCTTTTATTTAGTTTATTCATACACTCACTTATACCTCTATATATATATATATTCGTATTAATGTGCATTTACGTATTTATATATATAAGTATATATCTCTACTGCGGTACCTCACTCTAATGTCTAATATATATGTATATATATATATATATACGTACACAACTCTTCTCTTTCCGCCTCCATGTTAAAGTATATACATATACTATCATATTACCACATTTCACATTACAGAGGTATATATATCTCCAACTCAACTAACATTTTCAACATGTTCTAACAAAAATTCTGGACTTACAATAAGGTCGGTAAGGGTGTTCCCCATTCGATCCAACCCGACAACATTCATGAGCAACCCACTATGCAGTAGACCTTCAACTCTTGTTTTATGCCGACCCGTACACACACCAAACTCTACCTTCCTATACATATACTTATACCAGATTCAAACCTATTCTAATCTAAATAAACTCCATCTCAGTCCTTTTATATTTTCCCCGACTGTCTACTGTAACAAGGTACACAACGAAACAAGATCGAGTGCTGCTGATGACTCACCGGTGTGAATCGATCGACGCTATCAGTTGTAGTCCTTGACGGGGAGGGAGAATACTAGCGTGTTGGGTGAGGCGTGACTCGCTGCTGGTTCAGAATCGGCTTGCTTGCACCCTCGCGTTGTACTGCTCGTCTTCACTGGTGCCTGCAAAACCCGGATGGATACCGATTTTCGGTTAACACAAGAAGCACCAAAGGGGAAAAACAGAGGGGAGGAGGAACGACACCTACTGCAGCGACCGAAGGCTTCCGTGCGGTGTCGATTGGTACCCGTGCTGCTCTCACCGGTGGTTGAGCACCGCTGCTGTGTGAAATCCCAGATCGGAAGCCTGTGAGTCTCGAGAATAGAGGGAAGAGAAAAGACGGACAGAGAAGACGGCTACCTGGCGGTCGACAGCGCCGGCGGACGGAGCGGCTACCTTGGCGGTCGACTGCGTCGGCGGACGGAGCTTCCGGTGGTTGCTGCTCTGCTGTTGCTGTCGTTTTTCAGAAGGCAAGAGGGAGAGAAACGTAGAGCATGGTTTGCAGTTGAAAGAGAGAAGCGGCCGTGTCATTAGGTTAGTAGAATTCAATTAGGTTAGCTTAAGCGTAGTATTAAAAATTAGGGTTAGGATTAGACTTAATTAGATGGGCTGGCAAGAAAGCAATTGGGCCGGATCCAGCAGGCTGGGCCGGAAAAAAAAATGGGCTGGTCTGCTCTTTTAACTAGTTGAAGATAACTAGATCGTTATTCGCCCGGAACCTCTTTTTCATTTTATTTTTAAAGGTACGAAATTATTTCTGATTACATAATTTTATTATTTTATGTGGATTAAGGTCACATAAAATAATAAAATTTAAATCTCATTTTATTTTTATTGTAGGGTAAAGGTTGACGGATCGGAATCCGGTTAAATTTAGTATTAAACGGAGTTTAAAATTTTCGGTTATTACAAAAAGAAATCACAAAAACATACTCTAAGATTAATCTTCTTCGAAGCCATTTTTTTTCTAGAGAAAAAGATATACATTACTCCTACATCACACTAAAAGACATTAAATAAGATTACCAATGTGGAAGCTATTATAAACTAATGCATGTTATATATGAATTAAAAAGATGATAAAATATTATTTGTAGTTTAAAAAGAAAATACCATAAGCTATATTTTTTTTAAATAAAGGTAAATTCAATAAAAGTGAGACATTATAATCGAACTCGTTAAGACCTAATTATACTAAAAGAACAAAGTATATGTATATGTTTGCGACCTGAGCTATGAATCAAAACAATACACACAAAGTATTCCAAAAAACATGCAATTTTCGTGTACATACCTAAAACCCTAAAAATGATGAGACTGAAAGTATATCCAACATCGTCACTACTCATGGGCTCATCCACCTTCGACAAAGAAATAAGCAAATAGAGACACTCACAAGCTAAATAAGTACTCAAATCTCGGGGCAATGACCAGTCCACCTTTGACAAAACCATCAATAGACTAAAAGTGAGCCCGATACACATAGAGATAAAAAAAATCAAATAATACAACTCCGGTAAAACCAACTATTAAGATGTAATCCTCTCAAGCTCCGGTAGATAATGCCTCATACAACAACCTATGGACGTAGGTTTTGATCAGTCTCATGAGGGTGTATATCGGAATGTTGTTTTGGTCAATGTAACACCCCAAATCCGCGAAACTTGGAGTGCCACGTTGGGTTAGGATCTCACAATGGATCCTGACCCTAGCCTGACAACAAGTTCACTAGATCTTACAACAAGACACAGGTAGATTAAAACCAAATACATAAAGCTGTATAAGATACATCAAAAGGGTTTATAACATACAAGCCGAGTACAAAACAACATCCATAGACAACAACCACAAAAGACATCCCATATCCCACGCAGTCCTAATGTACAGAAGTCCCCGGCTGGTCACCACATCTGACTCACTCTGCAGTCTTCCTAACCTGCAGGTAATCTACAACACGGTATGAAACCGTTAGCAACAATAATGAATAAGTATGAAGGTAATAGCACATACACACATCAGCAACTCATATATGCAATGCCACACGCATTCATTTATTATCTTTCAATTACGTTATTCCATTACTAATTCAACTTATTTTGTGACACGAGGAGCCTAAAGAACCTCGTCCCTTCCCCCGTTAACACAGGGGTTTGCATGGGGTGATCATCACTCGTCCCCCCCTGTGTTACTGGCTTCCAAGCCCCCCTCCTACCTTCGAGCGGAGGCATATGTGGTCACGACCCGTTATAATACACTTGGATGTAATAAATGGTCATCCTAGTCCGGTTTAGGTTATAAATGCACAATCATATGAACACACAGAACCATCACAATCACACAAACCCACAACTGAACGCTAAGTAAGTCCTATGGACTTACCTGATATACTCGTAACCTGTACCACGTCACAGCTTCCCCTTGGGGAAGTAATCAACGCCTGCAATAGTAAGGCACAAACAATCACATACTGCAAAGGTTAGGAGACTCGTCTCACTAACCACAACCAACCTATATCTCAAATCTAAACCTCAGATGCTCAACACATTCATCAATGTCTAAGGCATATCCTCAACATAACATCTAATCATACTCGTACACATACTAAACCTTAAAGCCATAACCGATATCCATAACATCATCATGATCCTCAACTCATTCTGACACCTAACATGCATCTAATCAGTATTCCTCAATCTCAAATTTAATCCTAATTTAATTAATTAACCTTTAATTAATTAATTAAATTTCATCAGAATAACGTTTTGCCCGCAACCCATTTCTAAACCCACCTGTCATCAGATTTCATCAAACAAACAACCCATAAACACTAGAATAAAATAATGATCATAATGGAATTTCTAATTATCCATTTTGAAAAGTCTAAGGTCAATTTAAACCAAATCGTAGTACGAAAAACGAATAAATTCATAACTTATTCGTTACTAACCCGATTGACGATCTGAAAGAAGATTCGGAATCACAACGACGCAGGCTACGCACTTACAACATCAAATTCACCGGAATCTGAGCGACGGAACTGTCCTGGTGACATATATGCTCGACCAGGTCTTCATCTGCTGGGAAATTAAAAACTTGATACCGATATGAAGAGAATGAAGAGAGGAATCCAAAAACTCAAACGGAATTGAAATTGGATTAGAAACGGAGAGTAGATCTGAGTTTGAAGTTTGAGAGAAATTAGAGATTTTACGAGGAAACGTGAAAGGAAATGAATTAATAAACGATTTTCCGCTATTTATAGCGAAGTTGATAATTATCCTTTAACCGATCAAATGGCGGGTTGAACCCCTTTCTCCAAACTTCTCGAAATTGGAATAATAGATCTTGAATATTGTAGGGATAATTATTCCACAATTGTCTCGGAAAACGTGTATTCCTAAGCCGTCTTTCTTAGCCGTTAAGAAACGATATAGCGACTCTTTTGTCCGTTTTGCCTTTTCATGTTATTTCATATCTAGGACATGTCCGATGTCCTGATCATTTCTCTCAACTGCATTTTTATTAATTGGAGCTCCCAAATACTCCAAATAATACTGGAGGGTAAAAATAATTACCCGGGAGAAAAAGTGAAAAATTCACTATAAGCCCAAAATTACGCCAGAAACATAACTGTGGGATTTATACTCAACTCTTACACAATCTTCGCGAGTTATATGTCAATTACTAACTGATTAAGTTAATCAACATTAATTAGAATTCGAAAATCCTAACTATTACAGTCAAACACCAAGATATTCATCAAATATCAAATGTAGTAGACCGTAGCAGAAAACGAATATATCTTGGATCTGTTCGTCCAACTCTTGCCAAGTACAATATGAATCAGTTAGTCCAAAACCTCCTATCTGGTGGTAATATCTCCAAGAATCCCAAAATTCGCACCAACTTTAACTATGTTTGGTTGTACCGTACAACAATAAAATTATTTTTTTATTCAATATTTTGTTTAGTTTGTTATTAATACAAAAATAAAAAGTAAAACAATATTTCTATTATAATACTAGTTTATTTAAACATATCTTCATCATTTCGAATATTTAATGTAAACACTAAAATCCTTTATTTAAATAAAACAAATGATATTTTAGACATACCATGATAAACTATTTCTGATTGCGAAAAATTGTCATTTTACAAATAACACAATTATTTTAAAAAAAAATACCTTAGTTTTATCACCACTTTTCAGTTGATAAGCGAATGCTTTATCGTAAAAGACGTAATAAAAATAGTTAATAAAAATATTTTAAAAACTATTCTCGTAACTATCTTAACTAAAAACTTATAAATATAAAACATTGCCTAAATTTAATCATCTATATTATAAATTCTAAAGTCTAAATTCATCACATTCTAAAAAAAATTAAGGATTTTTCTTCTTGGTACCCTTCAGGTTTGGACTTTTCCTCTTGGTATCCACCAAGTTTTAAAATTCCTCTTGGTGCCCTCAAGGTTCCATTTGTTTCCTCCTTATACCCATTCTTAATATATTACATTAAAATTCATTATAAAATAATTAAAAAATCAGAATAATAAATTTAAAATAGTTTATGACTTCATTAAGTTTGAAACTAATAAATTTATATTGATAGTGTTTTTTTAAAATATTTTTCTTATTAAAAAAAATGAAAGTAAATTAAAGATAATTTTTATTTTTGAACTAAAACAAATCAAAAATAAATTTTTTAAATTTTTTTAAGAGTCCTAAAAATACAGTTTTTTTAAAAGTTAATTTTCTATAATTTATTTTAATTACAAAATAACAATATTATTTTTTATGAGTTAATTTATTATTTTTTATAATATACTTTTTCATAATCTTAAAATTTAAAAAAATATAATTTTTAAAATTTTTTGAATTAATATAAATTATATAAAATTTAAATTCAAAATAAATAAATTTATTATATTTACGAATTAATATAAATTATTTTTTTTATTTAAATCGAAAGTAAAAAGTAAAATCAAATTATTTAATTAAAAATATATTTATTTCGACAAATAAATAAATAAATAAATATATTTATATATATAATTAAATAAAAAACATTTTTTTTGAAATTTATTGAGAGTCTAGAGAATTAAAATATAATAAATTTATTTATTTTGAATTTAAATTTTATATAATTTATATCAAATCGAAAATTTAAAAAAAAATTATGCTTTTTTAAATTTTAAGATTATGGAAAAGTATATTATAAAAAATAATAAATTAACACATAAAAAATAATACTGTTATTTTATAATTAAAATAAATTATAGAAAATTAACTTTAAAAAAAACTATATGTTTAATTTTCTGGATTCTTAAAAAAAATTATTTTTGATTTATTTTAATTCAAAAAAAATTATCTTTATTTTACTTTAATTTTTTTTAATTAGAAAAATATTTTTAAAAAATACTATCATTATAAATTTATTAGTTTAAAATATAATTAAGTCATAATCTATTTTAAATTTATTTTTCTGATTTTTTAATTATTTTATAATGAAATTTATTGTAATATATTAAGAATGGGTATAAAGAGGAAACAAATGGAACCTTAAGGGCACCAAGAGGAATTTTGAAACATGGTAAATACCAAGAGGAAAAGTCCAAACTTTGAGGGTACCAAGAGGAAAAATCCAAAAATTAAATTGAAACAAACTATTCAAACAAGAAACCCTGCAACACCAATATATTCTCAAAAATATTTACTTATTAAACTTTAAAATTATACAATGTCTGAGAATCTAAACTAGTTTTTCTGAACTTGGAATCTAAACTAGTTTTTCTGACTCGTACCCCGTGCAACAAGTTATTATAAACGGCCCCGGATTTTGTGGGGCCTTGTGTTAAAGTCGATATAGACGAACCATAGAGCGAGAGTTGTTTGCATACGATCACACATGCTGTCAAAGTTCGATACTTACTGACCGGTAGAGTGGGGGTCGTGTGCATACGAGCCCAGCACATAAATCCGGCGAGGTTCCATCCTAAAACCAATTGGTAATAGTCCACCGACCTTATATAATAGGCTCGGAGTGTCCCATCTTCTCGATGTCAAACCTTATTATCTCCAACAAATGCATTGATAGCCCACTTTGTAAAGAGTGTCCTTCTATGTTTGGTTTGGTCTCAAGTTGTATTGCATTCATGGACACATCAGCGAGGAAGAAGAAAACAACACTAGTCACACATTAAACTCAACAGTCTCTATGGTATGTGTTTTGTGCCCGAATTCAGCAATCCTTAATCAAATTTGACAATCCTTAATCAAATTTGGGAGAAATCAGTCAATTGTTCCAGTAAAGCTGGAGCTGCGTTCTTGACAGCATAATTACAGTAAATGGCTAATACATTTCTTAATTGCTTAATTGAAGCCTTATTATAAAAAATGGCAGCAAGTTTCGCATCGCTTGGTTTTTGTTTTTTTTTTTTTAAAATAAAATTAGAAAACGGACGACCTACCTTCTAGAGGTAGTCCATCCTAAAACATTCATACGGAGGAGAACAAGAAGTTTGGGATCGTCATAAAAAGTTGTGTTGGAGTTCGAAATTTTAAGATGGGTCAATCGGTCAGCAACTTCTCTGAACACATGCATAACATGTACTTTCTCAAAGGAGCGAAGATTCAGTCGGGAGTTAGATAAGATCATCTCAACCTCACAGCAACAACTACAAAGTCCTTAGAATACCCCGATAACACATAAATTATCCCCATCTTTCTAGTTTTGTGTTTAGTTGTCAAAATTGCCCCCATAATAACGAATTCAATTTAAATATTTCTTTTTTATGTGCCAAGCACGCGGGGACCCGTAATATAAAAAAAAGTCTGCATATGCTATAATGGGCTATTCATATCCAAACAAGGCCTAAAGTGATATTCACAGCTGGCAACTTGGCAAGTGGCAAGACCTACCGTGCTATTCATAGCCCAACAAGTTCTATAGTGATATATATTGACCTCATTCGCAGTCCCCTCTTCATCTCTACCACATACGGCTCAAAAAACGAGAGATAGAGAAATGGCCGTCTCTAGCTGCCCTAGGGTTTTATCCTCTTTTGAGTGCAGATCCGATCCCGATTTCTCTTCTCAGTCCAAATCCGACTTCTCCGGCGGTCGTAGCACCCGCTTCTCCTGCCGACTCAATCGTCCTGACGGATCGTCTTCGTTTCCCGGCGGATTTTCTTCTCTGATACTTCGTTTTCCGCCCAATTTCGTGAGACAACTGAGTATCAAAGCTCGGCGTAATTGTAGCAACATCGGTGTTGCGCAAGTCGTTGCTGCTTCTTGGTCCAACAATGCCGCCTCTCGCTGTGCTGCATCTGCCTCCTCCACTGAGCCGGCTGTGGATCTGGCTGCTGGCAATGATGTGAAGGAGAGCGTTGTTGATTCTAAGACTAACGGCTCTGTAAAAATTTCTTCTTCCTCTACTAATTCTTCTTTTAGACCACCATTTTTGAACTCGGACGGGAGCATTGCGATTCATGCTGGTATTTCCCTTATTGCTCTTGAACTACAAGTACCAATGAGTTATTTATTGCCACTTGTAGTTATGGTGTTGAATTTACATCTTATCTGTTGTGGACATTTTTATTCTCCTAGGACACTCGTTTGCTTTTTGTGAAAGTCTTGATCTCCATCGTCTCAGGATACTCATTTGTGGTATCACACTGTTATGAGTTTATTTTGGTGTTATGAGATTTTTATTTAAATCTCGCATCTTGCGGTTTTGGACTTTAAAAAAAATTCTTATGCTGTACTCCTGGGATGATCATTTGAGGGATATTCACTTTTGTCTTTGGCTTTAGTTGATATTATTGGATCGGTTACTTTACTGCTAACTAACAGCCATTGGTTCTGCTTTTGGGTTTTCATAGGTGAAAGAGTAGGTCGTCTCATTGCTACTGATGCGATAACTACACCTGTGGTCAACACTACTGCATACTTCTTCAAGAAAACTGCTGATCTCATTGATTTCAAGGTATCAATTATTTGTAGTGATTTGACTGTTTCATTCATTTTGCATCATTAGCTTATATGATGAAGTAATGAGCTAATTGTCTAAATAAGCAGTCATTTGGAATGTAAAATGGTATCCCCACAAAAAAGATCTTGTTAAGTTGCACTGAGTGCTTTGTTTGATTGTGGTGGTATACTAGATGTTTTTCTGATTTGGTGCCTTGTAAATCTGTGCTAACTTACTGCTTTATAAATCTTCCAGGAGGGACGACATGTCAGTTATGAATATGGACGGTACGGAAACTATACGACTGAGGCAGCTGAAGCAAAGATTAGGTATGTTTTTAGCTATGTACCCCTGTGAGTCTCTTGATTTGACATATAATCTATTGATGTAATGTGATTTGGTACTTGCAGTGCTCTTGAAGGGGCTGAGACAACTCTGTTCCTGGCATCTGGAATGTGTGCTAGTACTGTTATGCTGTTGGCCTTGGTTCCCGCTAATGGTCATATTGTTACAACGACTGATTGCTACCGGAAGACCAGAATTTTCATTGAGAATTTTCTACCTAGAATGGGAATACAGGTACTGAGAGTATCAGTTTTCTACCCAGAATGGAAGCACGCATTACGCATTACGTTCCTTATTGTTTCATCAACTTGCTTTTAAGGGCTCATAGATAGACATGTGCTGTGCAATTTGTGTCATACTAACTGACATTCACGTATGATTGAGTGTGATGATGACTGTTGTCTGGTTTCTGTCTGATAGAGAGTTAAATGAGGGAGGCACGTATACACTCAAAAGATACACACAGTAACGCAAAACAATCTAGGCCGGAACCAAGGGATTAAAGGAATTCCCAAGGCCAAGTTCCACTAAGCTACCAAGAGAAAAAAAGTCATCCTCTGGGCTCTGGCTAACACATCTTTTCTTGTTTTCTATTATTTTTGCATTCTTAATGCTATTATGGTAGCTGAATAAGCTGTTTTTTTTGTTTTAGTCCATATCATGCTTTCAGCTGTTTCATGTGTTCATTTTGTTTTTTTCTCTCTAAATTGGCATTGGAGGTTTGTGGAGGAGATGTAAATAACGTGGATTTACTTATATGATCATGCTCTGACACTTGTACAATCATTGCAGGTCACAGTTATTGACCCTGCTGACGTTGAAGGCCTGAAGACTGCACTAGATAAGAACAATGTTAGTACCATTGACATTCAAGCAAAAAACCCTTCTGTTCTCTACTTACCTTCTGCCCCTTTCTCTGAATCTCTATTTCGCAGTGTAATTTGTCCTACAAATTTGACCCCAAAATTGAAATATTTCTTTCAGGTTAATCTGTTCTTCACAGAGTCTCCAACGAACCCATTATTTAGATGTGTTGATATTAAGCTAGTTTCAGAACTTTGCCACAGAAAAGGAGCACTGGTCTGCATTGATGGAACATTTGCTACACCCCTCAATCAGAAAGCCCTTGCTTTAGGGGCTGATATTGTTTTGCACTCTGCTACAAAATTCATAGGGGGGCACAATGATGTATGCATACTAATCTCAATGAAGAAGCTGCAGTTATGTATATCTGACTGCTCACTAACTAAGCTTATACGTGTATGCTTATCTCAGGTCATTGCTGGGTGCATCAGTGGATCAAAAGAGGTGATTGCTCCAGTTCGAACTATGCATCACATTCTCGGTGGAACTCTTAACCCGGTGAGTGCTGTGAATTGTGATTAAGAATTCACAGGGTTGATAAATAATTGCGTCTCGTCCTTGAAAATGATTATTACAATAATTTGTTGACTTTTATTTATTTATTTATGTAAACAGAATGCCGCATATCTGATCATCCGAGGCATGAAGACACTGCATCTCCGTGTACAGCAACACAATACAACAGCTATGAGGATGGCCGAACTTTTAGAGGCACATCCTAAGGTAACTGAGAACATCTTAGCTTTCTGAATTTTATTTTTGGTATTTTGAAATGATGAAATATTAATATACTCGATTAAAACAACTTTGGTGTTATATTTGGAGGCCTGTGTTAGATAATTTTGGCATCCTTTATCATTTTTTAAAAGTGAGTATATTAAGAGAGTTATTGAAAAACAAAATCAATCTCCAGGTGAAGCGAGTCTACTATCCCGGCCTGCCAAGTCATCCTGAACACGAGCTTGCTAAGAAGCAGATGACTGGTTTTGGTGGCGTTGTCAGTTTCGAGGCAAGTAATCTTTTCGGTTAGTTTGAAAGGTTATGAAAATATCGGCTTAATGCTAAAAACTCATTCAATTCAGGTTGATGGAGATCTGCATGATACTATAAGGTTCATTGATTCATTGAAGATTCCTTACATTGCCCCTTCATTTGGTGGATGTGAAAGCATTGTTGATCAGCCTGCAATCATGTCCTACTGGTAAACAAACCTTCAAAATTAGTAATTACTATCATATCCCATATAAAAATCCTGATTTTATTATTCATTGGCTTTAGGGATCTACCCCAGGCAGAGAGGATCAAGTACGGGATCAAGGACAACTTGGTTAGGTTTAGCTTCGGGGTTGAGGACTTCGATGATTTGAAGGCAGATGTTCTTCAAGCTTTGGAGGCTGTATAAAGCATGCAGCTACCTTCTCCTCGAGAACAGCTCGGGTTAGTTTTGGGTCTGCTTTCCGTATGTCGTCCGTTGAATGAACCTTTCACATCGTCTCATGTTATTGTTATCTGTCATCTTCTGTTGTATTGGTTTACTGCAATTTCGCACCTCAGATGTTAGAGTGTGTGATATTTGTGGGAATTTGGAGTTGGTTCTTCACTTCATCCTGGGCTTTCTGGGCAATAATAAATGTTAAAATTTTGGAGAATACTGTTGTTTTACCTTTCAGGTGAATTGCGAAATCGTACTATTCATGATTATTAGTAACCGAGCTCATGGTTAAGATATGAACTACGAGGATGGCCCAATCACAGTTTGTGTATCAACTGTGAAGAATGGCACATGAGTCTGTATTATCTGACTTTAAATTTTGTAATAGCAATAGAAAAAACATAACAGCTAGGTACAATATCCATCAGGTACAACAAACCAACATAATGACGTGTTCGAGATCTGCAATCATGGATATTTAGTTACATTAGCCATGGTACTCGTATAAAAACCAAACATTAAGGATACTGAGAAGAATGTGATGTTGATGCCTGCAATACAATGCCATTACTGCAACCAAGTGTGAATATGCTGCAGTCACCCTATTGACGTTGGCCCAAACTACAACTCTGTATATTGCTGATATTTCACACCATAACGTTGGGGATAGACATGTAACAGATTCAGTTGTATAGTCTGTGCATATATATAAGTCTTCTGTATAAATAGCCTGCTTACATGGAATAATAAACAAGCATATCATTCTGTTATACATTTACATAGTTCTGTTACTCTTTCTCTCTCTCGTGCACATACTCAAACATTAACATGGTATCAGCGGGATAACAAACCTCATTCATGGCGTCTTCCAATACTCCAACTTCTGGTTCAGATTCCGCGTCTTCTTTGGATGATTCACTCCTTCTCCAACTCCAATTGCATCACTCCGATGCTCCTTCGCTTCGATTGTCTACTTCTCTGCATGATTAACAGGCCAGAGAAACAAGCACATCTAAGCATGTGGTTTGATGTGACATGATAACTTGTACATTGGAGTTTGTATATGAAGTAAATACTCATTCTTTTGACATCAATTGCGTTTGTAGTCCAACGGTTAGGATAATTGCCTTCCAAGCAATAGACCCGGGTTCGACTCCCGGCAAACGCAATTAAATTTTTTTATTTTACCTAATCAACTATTATTATTGTTTTTAAAATTTTTTTTTTATGTGTTTGTAGAGCCATTTTGATCGCTAGCTGAAAATTTCCTAATTGTCAATGTGTTTGTAACAGCAATCAAACTAAGAAAACAAGTTGTGATAGATTTAAGGTGGAGGAAAACCAGGAAATGCAACAATGACTCTTTATATAAGGATTACAATAGAATAAGAATAGAATAATAAGATTGCAACAATAGAATCAAATATAAACTAACCTAATATAACGGAATAATATCATTATTTATTTAATAGGAAGCTATTGTGATATCTTCCAATAAGTTGAGAGGGGTTACTGGAGAATGAAGAAGATAAATCTGATTTGAAAGTGAAAGAATTATAGTTTTCCTCCCATATTGAAATGGATTTAGACAAGGACAATTCATTTGCATATGAGTAGCAATAGCCAAATGAACCGAAATGCAACCTCAATGTACCACACAAAAATCAATCTTAATTATAAGTAACCAAACTTCCAACACAACTACAGACAAGCCGAGATCTTTGTACATTTGCACTATGTACACATCCTAACATCCTACATTAAACAAAGACAACTTAACCTAATTTACCACTCTTCGATCAATCTACGTATTATGAGCAATATTTACACAAAGAACTTGCTCGATCGATCTTCCTTGAATGTTCGGACTATGAATCCCATATGTCTTTGATCTTTATATCCCGAACCGATCTAAGCATTCGACTCGGATAGTCGGTTGTTTGATGGCTTTGATCGATCACTTAAAGTTGACTTCGAGCAATTCTACCATTAACCAGAGAAACGTTGTGAGTATGCTTTCCTTCATAAGTAGTTATCACCTCACTCGGTTCCTTTGAAGATCTTTCTACTCGTTTGCGAATTTCACATCCCTTAGTTGTACACTTGTAGTAACTCCTGTACATACGAATACCAAAAACTCACTCACTCATCATATAATCCTTAAAGTTTATAACTAAGATTAGCTATAAGTAACGTTGATGTGTGAAAATGTCTCATATCGACAATATGATATTACGTGAAACTAACATATAAGTTGTAGAGTTACTCATCCTATTGTTAACTGATTTTACGATGAAACCTAATATATAGTTGGTTTTATTAATCAATCACCTCGGATTAGGGTTTCCCTTGATCGGTTTTTGTCCATATTTTTGCCATCTATATCCATCATCTAGGACGTCGATGTCACTTCTCGTCAGCACGACAATTTTATCCTTCATCACTCTCCCATTCGACATGACTGCCTCAAATGTTCTTTGAGCACGAGCCACCTTCTCTTCCTCCTCTTTTAATGTCGTACAAGTGTCACCCGAATCAACTATCTCACGGTTTTGAGTAGATGTATCTCTTTGCACTACAAAATGATCAAATAGTGTCAGTTGAGCGGTAACTCACTGACCTTATATACTTAGGTTGTGTTTACGTACCTAGCTGAGGTGATGGATGATTGTGATGACCCGTATAGATGACCTTGGTTACGTGTCCAGCCACCGTGTTCTGCACTCTCTTTTTTACGGGATGACACCGTCGATGCGTACACTTGTAGTAACTCCAGTATACGCCCTCCTTGGTTAGCTTTTGCCCATACTTTTTCCAGTTGTGACCATCATCCTTAGGCTTGTCTAGTTTAATAACCTCATTTGGATGTCCTTGAGAGAGTTCAAAGTTTGTAGTATGTTGGTCATGGTTAGCCCACGTTGACGAAGAACCCTGGTGAGGCATGTCAAAGGGGATTTGCATCAGTAGATGATACTCAAACTTGAATCTTGGTTTTGAATGGAATAAAACATTAGTCCGATCACTTATAAGACCTTTGAGTCATTAAGTTGACCTTAAATTGCTCAATAAATGTTAGGGCAAGAGTCAACAATGATAACAAACTAATGAGATCCGACTATAATACATATATACTTATTGACTAGAGGAGCATCAAAGAGATAAACTCAAGTTTTTCTACAAGGATTGTCAAAGTCCGATACAGACGGACCGTACGTAGAGCGGGGATTGTGTGCATATGAGTGCACATGCACGTTGTGCTCAAACCGGCAAACCCATCACATAATTCCAACTGATTTCATCCAAAAATCAGTTGACAATAAGATGAATAGTCACCGATCTTATATACTAGTCTCACAATCACACAAGGATCCTTTTGGTATCAATATTATGAGTTCACAATGTGGTCATTTAAGGACATAATAGGCAATTACAAAAGTTTGATGCAAATAGAATAGGGTATTGCAATTGTGGGTCATTTTTGCAAATAATGAAAAACTTCTCCTCTTTCCCGGCCATTGTATCTATCTTCTTCTTCCCCTAAACTTCCTCGAATTAATCTCCTTCTTTATCTTCTCAATCCAAGATGGATACTTTAATCTATTAATGTTATATACAGGCAAAGGTACAAGAAGGTAAAAGTCAAAAGCAATCCAATTACCGGAAGAGAAGAAAGCTTATCGGAGGCAGAGGCGAGGAAGCCGTCGGGAGGAGAAACCGGCACCGTCAAATTCGGGAGATCGTTCCAGCTGTTAACGTCGTCATATGCTCTAGCCATCTCTGCCGCCGCTGTCTCATGAGAGGAGTCAAAGGCAACGAGCTCAGTAAACCAATCTTGAAAATGATCATCACCTGTGAATTCTCCGAGGTTGTCGGAGCAGTTGAAATCGTCGCCGGTGGCCATTTTCGCTTCAGGGTATTGCGATTGGCTCATTTACGAGGAACTTAATTGATTTGAGTTTCTTCTAATACTTTTGAGGGGTTTGGATTTCCTCCTTTTATAGAATTTCGTAGGCAAATGCGTCCAAATATTATCTTTATCTTCGATAGCGTGTTTGAGAAGTAAGGTGTTCTACATACCCACCGTTTTACATTACAGGATCGAATTCATTTCTTGGAAGTTTCATTTGGATAGCAATTGGCGATACATATTAGACAAAAAAAAAATTTGTATAAATGATTATCGAAGTTTATTATTGAATTAATTAATTAAAATTATATATTGTTGTATATTAAATTTTGTCAAAAAAATTCTTCAATTTTTTTAAAGATTATTTTATTTATACATAATTTCTTTTTATAAATGTATTTACTTATAATACTGTACTTTAATTAATCCTATACATAGTTTTATAAAAAAAAAATTTATTATATTTTTTTATTATATTGAGTGGTGGTTGTATGGTTTATCATGTTAGCTCAAATTATTATACTATTAATTCAAAAAAATATGTTTCATTAGTTTAAATATTTTATATTATTAATATATTTTTTATTTGTTAAAATTATTTATTTAGATAAATTATACTTTATGTTTTTTTAGCTTTTATAATATTAGTTCATCATAGTTCAAATATATATTGTGTTTTATAGTACTATCATTATGATATTATAACGAATAGATAAAATAAAAAATTTTATAAGGACTAATAATACAAAATATATGCATTAATAGTGTACAAATTTTGTATGACTTATTACAAACAAAATTAAACTAAGAATATACAGAGTATAATATTTTAACAAAATGTATGAATTAATTTACAAAATATTTAAATTAATTGTATAAAATTTATAAACAAATAATTTTTTTAAAAAGTAATATACGATGTAATGGTTATAATAGTATTAACTTTTGATTTTTTGAAGTAAATTTTTTTAAAAAAAACCAAAACATAGAAAGAAAAATGGTAAATTAATTGTAGAAATTTGTAAACAAACAATTCACACACACAAAAAAAAATGTAAACTACAGATGTAATGGATACAATATTATTATTTTTTTTAAAGTCACACATGTCGATTATTAATTATATAAAAATGAAAGTCAAATTGTTTTGTTGTCACCTAATTCTATTTTTGGCATTGCTTTCAGTCCAACTGTATATTTGCCGTTTAATATTGTCTATACATGTATACCAATTGATTATTTTAATTAAAATTTTGTTTATTAATATAATATAAAAAAAAATTACATCCGAAACATTCCTAGGAGGTATTACAAAATCATCTTCCAAATCAATCGCAATACGCATTTTTGGTAGATGGATAAGAGCTTTGACTTTTGATTTTTTTGAAGTGAATTGTAAAAAAAAAAAGTTAAAAAAAAGAAAAAAAAACTAGGTAAAATATTATTATAAATCAATAGTTAGATTTGTCAAGTTTAAGATGAATTTAATTCCATATTTATGTGAAGCCTAACAAAGGGCGTTGATTTTTTATTTTATTAAATTAACGTTTGACAAGAAGAAAGTCAATTACAAAAATGGCCAACACGTATTATATGCAACATGCAAACAAAATGATTAAGGTCATTTAAACACATTGTGTAATTTACTAATAATTTCAAAACTCATCTCGCAACCATTACGAAATACATGACAATGATAAATTTTCTTACCAATAATAAAATAATAACATTCGCAGGTAAAAAGGTTATGAATCACCTCCCCTATTATTAAATTGATTTTTATGATGAACTCTCGTAAAAGAATGTGTTGTATCTGAACTTAGTATGCAAGTACAACTGAACGTGTGACGAAACCAACATTATAGTTTAGGGGTGAACACAAAGTCCGCATACGATGTCTTGATCTCATCCCAATCTTATCCCAAACCCTGCGAGATTTCATATTAAAAAATTGCAATCTCATCCCGTCTCAGGAAAAAAACCGGGATAAAATGCGAACTTTAATTTTTTCAGTCGGCTAGGTATGTTCCTTTGTACCTATAATTAAAATTTAAATGTAAGAACTAAATTAATCATAATCACGAATCGATAATCTCAACCTTTGATTTATTACTTATTTAATTTTTACAATTAAATTGCAAGTGCGTCGATTCCATGCTTCTTCATCGGGCTCACTACTCTCAATTTTCATTTGACTTCTCAAACAAAGGTGTAGCGATTATGATAGTTTATGTAATTATTGTAAATATAGGGTGCCCTTATGTAATTATGTAAACTCCGCTTGTTATTAATATGAGCCGTCTGATGACGGAAACCTTAAGGGGAATTCATTCTATTCTCACAATCATGTTTCAACCATCAGAAGTCCTCTATGGTCGAAAGCAATCTCCCCGTACATGGTTTCAACGCTTTGCAGGCTTCTTTCAACGCTTTGCAGGCTTCTTACATCGCATTGAATTTATTAGCAGTAAGAGTGACTCCTCCCTTTTTATTTATAATCAAGGATTTGACACTGCCTATCTGCTTCTGTATGTTGATGACATTGTCCTTACGGCCTCGTCTGACGTCCTACGGAAGCATCTGATCAAGCTTCTAAGTAAGGAATCTGCCCTGAAAGACTTGGGCCCTCAATCCTATTTCTTGGGCATTTCTGTTCGTCGGACATCCTCTGGCTTATTCCTCTCGCAGGATAAATATGCTCGCAAAATTGTTGAAAGAGCAAAGATGTCCAACTGCAAACCTTCAGCTACCCCGGCTGAGACGTCTGTCAAGTTAAGTGCTTCATCCAGCCCTGCTATTAGTGATCCGACACTTTACCGTAGTCTAGCTGGGGCATTGAGACGTTTATGTAATTATTGTAAATATATGGTGCCCTTATGTAATTATGTAAACTCCGCTTGTTATTAATATGAGCCGTCTGATGACGGAAACTCTAAGGGGAATTCATTCTATTCTCACAGATTATACAAATTGAGCTTCAATCTTTACAGCCTTACTAGCTACGATTGATCTCCCCCACCCGTTCCGATCTCGGCCATAATAAGACCCAACTATATTCAATCTAAAAACTACAAAGTCCATCTTTATCCCCATCTCATATATAACAAGAAGGAATTGGATGAAGTATTAAAATCCAAAATCTTATTATATATATATATATATATATATATATATATATATATATATATATTAAACAAGGACAAATTAGTGTATACTTAATTATTTATCCTTCGGATATATACTAAACATTATTAGTTACATAATGTTACATAACAAATTCACCTATGTAACAATTATACCAGGACGCAAGATGACCTTAATCCGTCTCATTTCGTGCAAGAACCTCCTATATTTGGTCACATGTGTTTCGCGTATACTAACCCCACATAACTAAATGACCATAGACTTTTACAATATTTTTTACCAGAAAAAAAGTCAACTACAAAAATGGCCTACATATGCAACATCATGCAAACAAAATGCTTACATCTACTTAATCCTAATCTTTCCAGCGATGATCCTGTAATCATTTATATAATATAGTATCTACTATAATATAATATATATATATATATATATATGAGCTTTCAGAATGAATTTCAATCAATCAACTACCTAATAAATACATAATTTAAACATAGTTGATGCTCAATAGTGCTTAAAATATTAATTGGTACCTAACCTCTTCAAGTATTGTATGTACAAATTAAAACTCAATGACGTATAATGTATAGTCTTTTGCTCCCTCTTTTTAAGCCTAAGCGAAACAAGAATGTTTGTAAGGATTTACATCTTTGTCGTCGTGACTCGAAAACACGTAAGTTTATATTGATTGTAACTCGGTACAGTTATTTTAAATATTATAATAAAAATTATATAAATTAAATAAAACAAAATTTAAAACATATATTTAATTTTTAATATTTTTTTCATAGGTTTGTGTACCTTTTAATTTTTATCAGTCTTATTAAATTGAAGTACGAAGGTAAGAAGGTTTGACCGGGATAAATTTACTAAATATACTAATACCATGAGCCTAATTATTAGAGAGAAAGTTCAAAAAAATTACTTAATTAATTTGTCCAAAATAAAATGCTTACAAAGCGTTTTTTCCAATAAGATTGTGGTATGTGATTTTTATTATAGTATATATTGTTTTAAAGATCATAATAGGACAATTTAGCTTACAAGTTAACAATGTCATCCACTGGACCACTTGAAAACCAAAGTGTTTAATTAAATCCGACTTTGAAAATTATGCAAAAGAAGCCTTTGAGATCACCAAGGGTGGTCATTCTTTATATAGATTTAAAAAAATTTTGACAAATTTTATATTAGTAAACTTTATTACGTGATAAACAAGTATTCAAACAAGGACAGGGCTTAGTATCAATCAAACTTCACGTCAATTTTGCAACTTGAAATTTGCAGTTGTTTCGGATAAAGAATGGGTCGAGGCATAAGAGGGGAAAAAAACGTGTCCCATATCGATAACATAAAGAGGTTGTGAGTCTAATATGTAAGAGTATGTTTGGTAGGAGATTAATAAGAGTTATTTTCAATTGAAACTGGGAGATTGATTGTTTGTACGTGTTTGGTTGATGATGGAGTTTATAAGGGAGAATATAAAGGAGATTAAAAGGGCTTAAAAATACATAAAATATAACCTCCTATCACCAAGTTTAATGGAGATTAATTTTGTCTCATGATTTTCGATTCTATAGATACCCATGAAAAACAAAAGTTCCCGACATAAGAGAAAAACAAATCGATAATATTGTTCTTCGTTCTTTCTTCATCATTGCAAATGAGTCCTCCAACGAACCAAATTTGGCTATCACGGTGTTGGTTCTATATATGAGAATGAAGAAGTAACTCTAGATTATTGAGGGTGGTATTGTACATTTGTATTAAAAATAAATCAATTAAAAAAAAAAAAATCTTTCCAAACATTCTAAGGTAAAATATTTTTAATCTTATAATCCCTTCCTAACATATAATCCCAAAAAACCCCATCTACATTAATCTTCAAAATAACCTCCATCTCTTACCAAACACACCCTAAGTATGTGAGTTATTTATCCCGTTATTAATTGCTTGTAGGATGGAACCATGTATGCTTATGTGTGGCTCACCGAACGTGTGTCCTCCATGTTGTTAGACATATTAAGTAAAAATAATAGAATGGACAAAATTATTGAGTTTTTTTTTTAGTTTATAGGTTAGCTTTTTTTCAAAGTTGATTGCATGGTTTTTTGAAATGCTTTGTAAAACATGGAAATCTAGTTGGTGTTTATCAACTAACAAACACATTCATAACTCAGGATTGTCTCTGATACTAGAGTTTTTTTGTCTACACTCGACCAGTGCAAATGAAGATTTCTTGTTGACATGAGTTATAACTCAGCCTTATAAATTATTAATCATAAATCTCTATTTAAATAATGTGGGTGATAATTTCGGAGGATGTTACAAAAAAAAACCATTAAAAACAAAATATACAAATACTTAAAAAGTCTTATGGAGCAAAGATGTAAATAAATGTGGTATTCTAACCAAAAAAGGTTTTAAAAAAACTATTCTAATCACATTTTCAAAACTAAAAAAAACTAATAAAAGTTTAATCTAACAAATAATCTAATTTGTCAAATATATGTAACCTTCTAAAATATAATAACCTTTTCAGAAAAGCTATCAAATAATCTTTTGTCTAACACCACATAATCCTTATACAAGAATATTCTACACAAACATTAAGATTACATAGCACAATTACTTAAAAAAAAATTATGGCACGATAAACACTACAAGTGATTAGAAATGAGTGCATTACCAATTACTTAAAAGCTATCAAATAATCTTTTTCTAGCCTTTGTACATTATACTTGGCTCGTTGGTAATAATTGTATCTTTGACAACATCATGGTCATCGATTATAATGGAATCCAAAACCTTTGACCTATAGTCAATCGATATGTAATAACTTTATCTCTATATTACCAATCAAGTGTAATTAATTGGACGAGATAATCATGGTTTATGAATATCAATTGACAATAGGTTATATAGTAAGTTGTTACTATTTTATTATCAATGTAGGATGGTTTTCGCATTTTCACCTTACATTTCAGACTCAAATAGACAAGGAAGTGTGTAGTTCATGATCAAGTGCCGCGTCAACAAGCCGGAGACGAGTCACTCCTGTAAGACTCTAGTTTTCGCCTTCACCGTCCCGCGGTGAAGAAGGCCGCCCCTGCGGCAAGCAATCCGCCCCTACGGATTTGCCACATGCAGATCGCGTCCGATCTGTTTTCGTTCGTTTTATCTTCCTTCCATAGATTGAAGATCCGATCTTCTATCTTATGGACCGGCTTTCCTATCTTTTTCCTAACCCTAGAACATCCTTCCTTCTATCTTTTCACCCCGTTCCTATAAATCCCCTTCCTTCCCCTCTTTTTCGCGTTTCTTGCATACGTTTTCTTCAACCCTGAAGCTGCAGCCTTGCTTCCTTTCTTCCCTTACTGAACGTGTAAGTTCCTTCCTCTACGTTCTTTAGCACGCTCATGTGTTGTTGCATGACTTCTCCTTCTATTTCGTTTTCTTCTTCGTTCTTCTCTTTTTCTAAATCTCCAAGGATCAAGATCGAGTCTTGATTCTTGGGAGCGTTCTGTTGTTGATCCTTTGATGATTCACAAGCTCCCTTGGTTGAGTTGTGATGTGTGTGTAGTGTTGAGATAAGCAAGCCATTGCCTTGCTGTGTCCGTTACTGCCGAAGGAGTCGACATTGTTGATGACATGAATTATGACCTATATTTATACATGTATTTATATAGATTTTTCCTTTATTTTGCATCCATAGATAGAGCTGTCAAAAGTTGACCCGACCCGTGAAACCGACCCGACAAACCCGAGCCCGAACCCTACCTGGCCCCGAAAATTTTTTAAAAAAGAAAATACCCGGAACCGACCCGCTTGATATTGATTTAACCCGAAATAATAAATAACCCGAACGGTCGAACCCGAAAATGACCTGGACCCGATAAAACCCGAGTAGAATAACCCGATAACGACCCGACAACCCGAAGTAACCCGACCCGAAATGACCCGATAGCCCGAAGTAACCCGACCCGAAATAACCCGATAGCCCGAAGTAACCCGACCCGAAATGACCCGATTGCCCGAAGTAACCCGACCGAAATGACTCGATAGCCTGAAATGACCCAACCCGAAATGACCTGTTAGCCCAAAGTAACCCGACTTGAAATGAGCCGCTAGCCCAAAATAACCCGACCCTAGATAACCTTGATAATGTGAAGTAAAATGATGTGATAGTATGAACTATAAACTATGAAGTAGTCCAAGCCAATATGACATGTTAATTCGGAGTAAATTGATAAAAATAAAATAAAATTACACATTTAAACCTAAAATTTTAAAACAATAATACTCTTACATGTATCATAAGTTCATTACTCTTACATGTATCATAAGTTCATGATATGTATAGAATATGTTAATCGTTGATTAAAATTAAAGGTTGAGATCATCTGATAATTATGACCAGTAATAATTGAGATCATCTTGATAATTATGGCTAGTGAATAAGAAAGATAATTTATGAAAATTTAAAAAATTTAATAGTACTAAAAGGAAAGCTAATATTGATAAATTAAAAATCTAATATTTCCATATAAGTATTGTCTCCTTCTTTGCTAGTCACTAACATTTATGGATGTTTTGTACCGATATTTTTATTTAATCTAATTGTGTAATAATTAAAAATTTTGTATTATTATTTTAATGACATTTAAAATATCATTTTGCTTCATTTAGATAATTGTCGATCAAAGGTTAATATTAACAAAGAATATATTCAATACATTATTTTTATCTTAATAAATCAAAGTAATTTATGTTTATTTTATCAAAATAACCAAAAAAAATAAAACAGAGAACAATTGTAACCAATATTGAATGGATTTAAAAATACTAAATAAATGTGTTTATTATTGTATTTCCTATTTAATAGCATTACTTTTTTATATTCATAAAATTTAAATGTCAAGATCTTTCAGCAAATTGCAAATTAAGGTTATAAAATAAGAAATATAATTTTAAATATTGAGATCTCCCGGTAAATTAAGGTTAGAGAATAAGAAAGATAATTTTAGTACTTTTTAATCCATTCAATATTAGTTACATTTGTTCTCGCACCCTAATATTATATTTTGTTTTTATTAGATTACTTTGATTAATTGAATAAACAAAGATTACTTTAATTTCTTAAGATAAAAATAATGTAATGAAATATTTTTTGTTAATATTAACCCTTGGTCGACAATTAGCTAAATGAAGTAGAAGATAATTTTGAATGTCGTTATAGTAATAATAATAATAATAATAATAATAATAATAATAATAATAATAATAATAATAATAATAATAATAATAATAATAATAATAATAATAATAATAATAATAATAATAATAATAATAATAATAATAAAGACATTTTAATGAATATTAAATTAGATTAATTAAAAAATATCAATATAAAAGCATCTATAAATGTTAGTGATTAACAAATGAAGAAGATAAACGGCTTATATCAAAATACTAATAAATGTGTTTTGTTTTTCAATATTCTCTTTCCTTTTTAGTACCAGTAAATTTCTTATATTTTCATAAATTATCTTTCTTCACTAGCAATAATTATCGAGATAATTGTAATGATCACTCGTGTTAAATATCTCCCGGTTTTAAATTCGGATATCCATTCCGATCCGTATTTGGTTGGATATCCGGAATTTTTCCCATGATCGGATTGGATAATTATCCGGATGTCCGGTTGATCTGGAATCCAAAATATAGTATGCGAAATGATTTGGTTGGATCGGATCGGATTATTATCCACGGATATTCGGATGATCCGAATGACTTTTGTTTGACCCGATTGATCCGGATATCCTCTTGATCTGAATATGCAAAAATGATTTAGCCAGATCCGATATCCGATTGATCTGAATATCTCTAGATATATATTTGCTACTTTGTTTATCACAAAATGTAATGAAAAAACAATTAAAAGGCACAAAACAAATCAAAGTAAAAATGATAAGTATATAGATGATAAAAAAAAATAGAATATTAAAGTACGGATATTTGGATATTAGATTATCCATGGATATCCGGTGAGCCACTGATCCATGAGTATCCGGATAGGCGGATATCCATGATTATTTAAATATTCATGATTATTCGGATATCCGTGGATATTCGGATGCCTAAAACCTTGATCCGTATCCGATCCGGTGATCTAGGAAGATATCCCGTATCGGATTCTAACCGGATCAAAACGGATACTAAAATATCGGGGTTTTTCGGATTGAGTCAACGAAACTTTCAGACCGGATTGGCGGATAAAATTGGTTTTGCCGCCCATACTAATCATATTGGCGAATAAGTATCCGATCCAACTAAAATTATTTGCGGATTCAATATTTTATTAGACCAAAATATTCACATAACAAGGTAATTTTGATTTAGCTCGAAAATTGCACCATCCAAAACCGACCTGAATAAAGATTTTAGAAATCATATCATCTTTGAGCAAACCGAACTTGACCCGTCTTAATTGGCACCTCTCGAAACATTAAAAAAACAAAAATAATCCAGCCCGAAGTGACCCGAGAACCAACTAAACCGATTTGTTATGACCCAAGAACCAAGTCTACCCGATAACCCGTTCCAACCCGAATAACTAGTACCCGACCCAAATTGACCCGGTCCAAAACAACCCGCTAACAAAAACAAACCTATTTATACCCGACTCGATTTCAACCCGACCCCGTTTGACCCGACCCGAACTCGACCCGCGGACCCGTTTGACCCAACCCGAAATCGACCCGCCAACCCCGTTTGGCACCACGGAAAGAACCGATGCTACCCGATAACCCGTTTTAACCCGAACATTTGGTACCCGACCCAAACCGACCCGACCCGACCCGAAACAACCCGTTTAAAAACCAAGCCTACTTTTTACCCGACCCAATTCCAACCCGAGCTTGTTATAACCCGACCCGAACCCGACCTGCCAGCCCCGTTTGACAGGACCATAGATATATATATTAATGACATTTATGGTTATATTCACCTACTTTGCAAGGATAGAGGTCTACACAGAGTTTTATTGCATTTGTAGGTAATTTTGCGAATTATGGAGTAAAATGACACATTTAAGGATCAAGCCTTGACACGGAACTAAAAGAAGCATAAAAGGAAGCTAGGACGGGTCGAAGTATCTTCTGATATCGTCTGACTCGCCAAAGTATCTTCTGATACCGTCTGACGCGTCAATATTTATCCCTACAAATATTGGAGGGAGAGCCAAAATCTCCAAAAAGACCTGGGACGGTGATAGCCCCGAGACTTGGGAGAGCAAAA
Source organism: Fagopyrum homotropicum (assembly GCA_033239125.1). Lineage (NCBI taxonomy): Eukaryota > Viridiplantae > Streptophyta > Magnoliopsida > Caryophyllales > Polygonaceae > Fagopyrum > Fagopyrum homotropicum. The sequence goes on from BSWB01000003.1 coordinate 5,630,444, forward strand.
ATCTCCAACTTGTAGACCTAGGATGATGACAGACCTAGGACAGCTTGCATCCAAGCGCATTTGGAGGGCATTGATGAGGAAGATCTTATTGCGTATAGGGAAGATTTAGAATAGGATGCATTTTGAGATTGTGTACTTGGAGAAGATCTTAGGATTCCTTTCGAAGACGGATTGACATCCCGTTCTTCATTGTTCCTAGAGATTATTGTGAGGTTATCTGTTCTTTGATTCCACTTTAATTAGAACACATATACTCTTTTGAGTTTTTATTGAGATTGATTTGATGTTTATTATTGAGTTTTCAAGGTCTGTCTTTCCTTCTCTTTATATTTGATTATTGATTTCATTATGATGATTGTTGGCTAAAACCCTTAATCGATTATAAGGTGAAGGGTAGATAGTTGTGGCATAGATGATGATAGATTGAACCAAAACAGATTAGACCCTGAAAGTTGCGAGAAACCTCGTCGTCGAGACTTTCCATGGCCTATTCTTGAGTTCCACGGCCGTGGTTCTTCAAGATCTTGTCGTGGTTTTCCTCTGTCATACGTTCTTTGCTTTTTCTTTGATCCAAAGTTAGAGATTTGCTTTAACCTAGCCTTGGTTTACCTTTTCTAGGTAGTAGTGAGACTCAACATCCTCTATTTCGGTTTCGAGTGTCACAACCTTAACCGTTTTGGCTTATCTTTGATTTCCTTGGGTTTGGGCATGGGTATTTGAGAGTAGATCTTATCCTTTGATTCCCTTTATATTGCAGCCTCAACAACCTTTATAGAGAGCCTTTGGGTGAGACATTTGGGATTGAAACTTCACCGTACAATTCCCTACCTTAGATATACCTTTGCAATCCCGACTCTGTCCTTATATCTTTAGAATATCTTGAATCGATTGTCACAATTGGATACCTGAATCTTTAGAATCGTTGTTTTCCCAATTAATCTTTATAAAAGCTTTTTACTTGCTTGACAATTTTACGAACTGATTTTGTTCCCCCCAAATCCCTGAGTTCGATACTTTGGAATTCTTATTTTACTACGCCGATCCGTACACTACGGGTTCGCTTTGCTTTAATTTCAGTTTTATAAATTTAAAACTTTGACGCACACACTTTTGAGCGAACAAGTGTTTTTGCACCAAAACCCGCCCTCGCGCCTGCACAAAGCCGCCCCTACGGCCACCTAGTCTGCCGTCCCTATGCCTCTGCCTCGCCGCCCCTGCGGTTTCTTCTACAGTAACTCCCGTTCTTGTGAGTTGCTTTCTTCCTTGCTTCCTTCATTCCTTCCCTTGGTTTATGATGATGTTGTTGACCCTTGATGATTTGTAAGACTAAGGTTGAACCCTTAGCATGTGAAGATCTCTTAGAGATCATAGAGACTAGAAGTTATAGACTTCTAGCAATCGTTCGGTTCTTGATTTCTGTATGCCTTGTTTCAGCAGGCTTTATGTCCTTTCCTGAGGGAAACTGAGTTGGCTTCTGCTTCCTTGTTGATTTTTGAATTACCTTTGAGCGAGGTAAGTCTCTTGAACTTACTTAGCTTCATTCCGTATAGTCGTTTGATTGTTTTGGCTTGTTGTGTTGTTGTTTATTGATATAATTGATAACTAGAACTACAATTGACTTTGTTATACAGTTACTGACCCAAGTGTATTATAACCGGGCGAAAACCGCTTGTCGAGTTCAGAATGGGAAAATTGGGAGGTGCGCTCTCGACCAGTCCAGCAGGTGACATAAGGATGCATACGTTAAGGGGACGTAGGCGAGGTCGTAGCGATTCTCGTGTTACAACATAAGTTGAATTAGTAAAGAGTTTAACCTTAATGAAAGATAATAATCGGCTAAGTGCGAGCATGTCTATGTGTTTCTTTTACCTTATGTGTGCTTGTGCATTTACTTTCTTTCTGATATTTTGAATGTTAGCTAACGGTGTATACCGATGTTGTAGATGTTCCATAGGTTCAGGATGTTGCTGAGTGATCCGGATGGTGTGGTCAGCCGAGGTTCCCGTACATTATAGGACGGGATCATGTTTATATTTTTGTTTGTTGTTTTCCCTTTGTTTTGAACTCGGCTGCGAGTCTTTGACGCTTCCATTGTTTAAGCCTTTGGTTTTGTTATAAGTTTTGGTTTTCATTTGTTTGTGCATTGTTGTAAGACCCGATGTTGTTGTTGCTACTCTGAGGGCCGGGACCTATTGTGAGGTCCTACCCCATAACGCTTCGAGATCCCAAAACTTGGGGTGTTACAACTCCTTTGTTTGTCGCTATAATTTTTGTTTTTGTTTAGTGTTGGGTTGTGTTGTTGAGGTTTTGCGAGATCTTAATTTGCTTAATTACTTTGTTTAACCCATGAATATTCTTTATGGAGTGAATGAAACTGATGATCTTTGTTGCTCTTGTTCCTTTTCGACCACATATAGTTTTGCTCGATGGTTTTAGGATGGAACATGACTAAAGTTATGTGATACGATGGACTCAACCCAACATGTATGTACGCAACTATGATCATATGAATCACACGTTATATTGTCCCACAACTTCTTTTTATCATTATATTTTAAACACTTCGTAAGAAGAAAATCATATGATTATCATAAATGAAACCGAAACAAATCTGAGAGCCAAGGTGCTTGAGATTATAAATGCAAAAACTGGAACTTCGAGATAGACAACAATGCCAAAGAGGGAAAGACTGGTCAAGTGGAGCAGACCACATGATGAGTAGTGGGTTAAAATCAATACGGATAGGGCGAGAAATCGCATGATGGAGAGGCTACGGCAGTGGCGGTTCTGAGGAATGCCGGGGGATGGGTGAGAGGTGTTGCCTTTATACTTGGCGTTACTTCGGTCCCGGAGGCAAAACTTTGGGGTTTAAATTATGGGTTGGAGCTTGCATGGAATAATGGAGATAGGAGAATCATTGCGGAGGTCGACTCGTGCTTAATTAACAATGAGTTTGTTTAGCCTGTTGACGCGGTGTCAAGGCTTCTTTTCCCGGGACTGGATTGTGAATCTCGGACATATATTCAGGGAAGGTAATCGAGTAGCGGATGCGTTAGCTAACTTCGCGTTCACATGAAGTTGGAGTGCACCACTTACTTCATCCCCTTCTTGTGTTGTTTGTGATCTTTTAGATGATTCTAGAGGAGTTACTCTTCCTCGTATGACTCGTTTGTAAGACGGTTTTCACGGAGTTATACACCCCTTTCTACCAAAAAAAGAAAAGATAAGATGTTCACCAAACTAATATAATCAAGCTCTTTAGTATTTTGTTTAGTTTCACCATGCAACCTTAATGAATGCACACAAAAAATCTCAAGTATAAAAACCAAACTTTCAATACAAAGACAAACCAAGGTCCTTGTACCACAACCACTATACAATCCACCAAAAGTTAACTTCCTCCCACTTACATACACATCCATCCACTTTTCTTTCCCTTATCAAAGACAAGCCTTAGCTACCACTCTTTAATCTATATCTTATATAGACAAGAGTTTACACAAAAACTTTCTCCTCTTTGAGCCTTGGAAGTGAATTAAAAACGGTTTTCGTATTATGTAACATTGCTTGTTGAGCATTGCTACCGTTGTTATTCCTACCCGAAGGAGCTTTATGGTCGTGTTTTCCGTCATAAGTAGTTACCACATCTTCCGGTTCCCTTGAAGATCTTTCCACTTGCTTTCGAACTCGACATCCGTGGCTTGTACACTTGTAGTAACTCCTTTAAATGTATAAAATATCAAAAAATTTAATCATCCCACCTATTTTTTTTAGTAATACCAAAAGTACTTAAGTTTACATAGGACATATACTTACCTAGGATTAATGTTTCCCTTGACCACTTTTTGGCCATATTTTCGCCATCTATAGCCGTCGTCTAGAAGATCAATTTTACTTCTCGTTTGCACGATGATTTTGGGTTCCGTCACCGTTAATTCATTGGACATGGTTCCTCCTTTTCTACAATCCAACACCCGGATTTTAAAATCCAAAATTTTAAACAATAAAACATAAGTTCAGAGTTTCATCGTTAAATCAATTGACAACTACCTACCTTCCCTGCGAATAAGGGACCTCCTCTTCTTCATCCTCCTCAAATTTCATATAAGCATCAACCGAATCGATTATCTCATGTGGTTGACTCGATGTACAACTATTGCTCTCATTAGCTCTTTTTTCGGGTTGAGGTTGTCCATGGCTATGTTTGCTTTTATAGATGATCAAACTTATACGCCCATCCATTGTGTGTTCCACCTTCTTTTTCACCGGACAACCCGAAAACGTACACTTGTAGTAACTCCTCGAGAATTTACCATCCTTGATCGGCTTTTGGCCATACTTCCTCCAATTGTAACCATCATCATTAGGCTTACCCAATCTTCTTTCGTTGCGAGTTTCAGGGATTGCAAGTTTTGCATTGTTATCTAGAGTGCATAGTTGATGGGTTGTTGTGGGTTGATCATAGTAGTTTGTAACCATTGATGAAGAATAGAGATTATGTTGATGGGGCATGACAAACGAAATCTGCATTTCGTAGAGCTTGTTAGTCTTATAAACGAACTGAATATAAACACATAAACATAAACAGGATATTATATATATATATATATATATATATATATATATATATATATATATATATATATATATATATATTATCCTAATAAAAATGACTTGAATAGTTGAATTATATGCAATTTGGATGAATAGCCCAATAAAGTCAAACAAAATTTTGTAAACGCAAGAACAATTCAATTACCGGCGGCGAAGAGAGGAAAACGGCCGGCGAGTTGAAGTAACCAGAAGTACAGATCGGAGCAGTGAAACGGTTCCATGCGAGATCATCGGTCGGCGATGAAGAGCTCTCTCCTCCAAATGCTCCGACGAATTCCGTCGCCGCATCATCATCCGTGGAAGGGGAGGAGTCCATGGCGAGGAGGTCAGTAAACGAAAGTTGGTAAGCGTCGACGGTGAAATCTCCATGGTTGTTGTCGGTGTAGAAGAACCCTAATTCTGGGTGTTGAGAATCTCTCATTTTGATCTCAGGAAGATGATTGTTTGTTTTTTAGATTTGTTTTGGGAGGATTTGAATTTTGGATTTTGTTTCTTTGTATTCATTTACGTGTTATGTGCCCTTTGCTTTTATAGAGTTGGTCGAGGTTGTGAGCAGATACGTACAAATTTCAACTTTTCTTTGTTGCTTGTTGGAGAAGTAGATAAATTGGTGTCAGTAATGGATCTATTAAAAAATATCAAATAGAAGATGTAAATGTAAGGCTTAAAATAAATATTATCTTTAATCTACGATTTTTTTCGGATTAAATCTTATACTAAATCACGAATTAAGTAAATACATCTTTTTACTAAAATAAAATTAAAATTTTTTTTTAAACTAAATCTAATATCAAAATATACAAAATCTTTGTCGTTATTATCCCTAACAAAATTTACGTTGAATAGAACCTAAACTTCTCATTTACGTTAAAAAACAAATAATTTTTTTTAATTAAATCTACTGATATCAAAATCACCGCGTTGTTATCCCTAACACAATTTTTTTTTATAAAATAAATATTTTTTTAAACTAAATCTACAAATATCAAAATCCACAATTTTTTTTATAAAAAAAAAACTTTTTTTCTAACTAAATCTACTAATATCAAAATCTACAAAATCTCAGCGTTGTTATACATTGAGCGCCGGCTGATGGCGCCGGCGCCTATTTATAAAAAAATCCAAAAAAAATGGATGCCGGCGCCCACTGATTCAGGGTCCGAAATCCGTTAATGTGACGTCACGGGTTCCGAATCCGTCGTGGGTTTGTAAATTACATCGCCGTGCGTTTACGACTTCCGTTTATAAATAAGAACTAAAGACTAAATTAACAATTATTTACAAACAATAAATATTTATTTCGCACAAGGTTTTTTACATTATAAGGTCTCGTAAGAACCTATAAATAATTGATATCGGTATCAAATGGTAGATGATATCGACATCCAATAATAATACGCTCATGTAGTATTTCTAAAAAAATAGAGCTCCACAATTAACGCCATTAAATCTTTTTTTAAGTTCAAAAAAATTTTTTTGTAACCGATTTGTTTCGAAAATATCTTTTCAAAAGCTAGAGAATCTTTATTTATTAAAATAACAATCTGGATATTAGAAAACTTCACGTAACTTTTTTTCTTCTTTCTAATCAACCTATTTGGGAAAAAAAAATCTTTATTTTTAAACTATTTTTTAAGATAGGAAATCTTTTATTATCAGTATGATTTATTTACGTTAAATTTTTTGAGGAATTTTGTTATCCCATATCGATTAGCTACTAAATTTGATGGTTTAGAATTTGTATAAATAGGGTGTATAATGAGGATTCAAATAATACATTTTTTAGCCTTTTGATTAAGTTCAACTATAATTATTATTCATATCGGAATAATATTTTATTTTTGGGATTGTTAACCTACAATTATGTGGGTCATAATGTTCTTCTCTAAAGTAATTGTCCCCAAAAGTTTTATTTTTTGGTTCGTTAAACTACAATTAAAGAAGATTTTATTTTTGAGATCGTTAACCTTCAATTATTTTTGAGATCGTTAACCTTCAATTATGTGAGTCATAATGTTCTTTCCTAAAGTAATTTTAGTCTTTGTTATTTTTTCACTTACCCCTATAGTTTTATTTTGAGGGAATATTCTTTTTTTCTTTTTTTCAAATAAATATCAAAATGATCTATTAACTACTAAGTTTGATGGTTTTAGAACTTGTATAAATAGGGAGTCCAAAGATTAAACAATTATTTTTAGGGAAGAGTAATCGTACCCTAAAGTTTTATTTTTTAGATCGTTAACCTATAACTAGACAAAATTTTATTTTTGGATCGTTAACTTTCAATTATGTGAGTCGTAATGTTCTTCCCTAAAATAATTTTGGCCTTTGTTTATATTTTCACGTTACTAAGTAACCGTACCTAAAATTTTATTTTTATGAAATTTTTTTTTCCTTTCAAATGAATATCAAAATGATATATTTAGTTAAATTTTTTGAGGGTTTTCGTTGTCCCACACCGATTAGCTACTAAGCTTGATGGTTTTAGAACTTGTATAAACAGAGAGTCCAAAAAGTATACAATTATTTTTAGGAAAGAATAATCGTACCCCTAAAGTTTTGTAGATTTTGATATTTTATTTTTAGGGAAAAAAAATTTTCTTCTTTTTTCAAATGAATATCAAAATGATCTATTTAGTTAAATTTTTTTTAGGGTTTTCATTGTACCACATCGATTAGCTACTAAACTTGATGGTTTTGTAACTTGTATAAATAAGGAGTCTAAAGAGTATACAAATAATATCAAAATCTACAAAAATCTCTGCGTTGGTATCCCCTATTACAATAGACGTTGGGCGCCATCAGCTGGCGCCTTTTTAAAAAAAAATCCAAAAAAAAAATGGATGCCGGCGCCCACCGGTTCACGGTCCGAAATCCGTAAATGTGACGATTACGGGTTCCGGACCAATCGTGCATTTGTGAATTTCATTACCGTGCGTTTACGACTTCCGTTTATAAATAAGAACTAAAGACTAAAATAGCAATTACTTATAAACAAAATAAACATTTATTTAGCACAATGTCTTTTACATTATAAGGTCTCATAAGAACCTATAAATAATTGATATCGATATCAAATGGTAGTTGATATCGACATCAAATAATAATTTATATCTACCAATTAAGTAAGACCAAATGACGATAATAGGAAAAAGTCTACCAATTAATTGATATCGGTTGAAAGCATTAACAACACAAGAATGTTTTCATAGATTCGCAATCATCGGGGAAGCATTATTTAAATTCAAATGGAAAAAGTCTAATGCAACATATTATTCAAATTTTTAAAAGTTTATATATATATATAGATTAAAAAAATTAAACTTTTATTCAGTCTCCAATCTATTAGGTAGTGAAGAAAAGAAATTATGATCAAGTTACAAACTTACAAACAAATTATTACATGTTGCAATCACATGAGATAAATAAAAATTATGCCTAAGTTATCAATTGGCTCTTAACACAATTCATAGTTTATATGCTTTCAAATATTTATAGTACTAAACTTTGAGTGGTTAATTGTCTTTTTCCTCTGAGTAAGATAAACAAATGAGAAAATTCTATTTCTACATTTAACATATACGGAGTGAAGTTTAAAATTGTACAAGACGAAAAAAATGTATCTTCCCGTCTATTGCCTTCATACAATAATTTTTATAAGCATCTATGAAATTGAATTTTATTTTTTATGATCTAATTTATCCAAAAACCCTTTAAAAAAACATATTTGACTAGAAAATTAATAATTAATGAACCCCTAATCATTTGCTAAATTATCCCTTCTTGTTCAGACGCCACTTCAAAATTTCAAATTAGTATGTTTCCCAATCACCACTTCAATAGTAACAAACAGTTAATATGATAGATTATTACCACTAGCCTTCTCCCCATGAGAATGAAACTTGAAATTCAGACTTTGAAAATATCCAAAAGAATACAAGCCTTTCAGCGTTACCAAGGGTGGGTCAATTTGCGTAGTTTTTAAATATCTTTGACATTTTAAATAGTGGAAAGCTTAAAACTATCCCTTATTTTCACTTGATTGAAAAAAACAAACAGCTTTCAAAAAAAAGAAGTTTGCAGAAAGTCATCTCTTATTTTTTATATATTTGCACAAAAACCACTCGTAAATTATTTGCATGAAACCACCTCCAAAATTTAAGACAACTACTCAACTAGTCACTAAAAACTATTAAACCCTTAGAAATGAGAATTGATATTCAAGACTAAACTAGATTATTTTTATTTTTGTATTTGGTTCAGGTTAGAGATTTTTAGTCTATCAGGTTTAGACACATACAAACTTAGATTTGTAGATTTTTGAATAAATGATGAAAGATCGGTGGTTTTGTCCATTTTTTTAAAGAAAAGAACAGTTTCACGCAATCAACTGCTAAAAAAAATGTTTTCATAAAAAAATTCAAAAATTAATAATGATTTATGTCGTTTGGCACTTTCAATAATCAAATATTAATATTGCAAGTATATTCAAACAGGGATACCGTCTTAGTTGCATCAAGACTTCACATCATGTCATCAACTTGGCAAGTTGAAGATCCCGATTGTTTCTGGTAAAGAATGTACAGAAATTTCCGAGTCAGAGATTGGATTTCAACCTCCAAAACAACAAAACCAAGATAGCAAATATATAACAAAAAAAAGAAGGAATGTTTGATAACGTAGTGTAGTTCATAGAAGTTTATAAGATAATGTACCTGATTGGATTATGGATGCATCCAATTATATGGAGCCTAAACCTTGGTCTCCGAAAAATAAGTTGAGGACACGGCCAAGCCCTGAGCGTCGTATGTGCGTACCAGTCTCTGTCGCTTTCCTGGTGACTCGGTCCAACAGAACTCTAGATGGAAACACATGGATTCTGCTACAGTTTTGGCTAGATCACATGGGTATCCCATGTACATGCCCCCAGGCAATAAGGTGAATTGATAGCCTTTGTCGAATTTGACTAAATTATCTGATTGTGAGCCAACCCAGTGAATGTTGGTTGTGACGTCTCCTCCTTTCACAGTTGAATGGATATCCTTAGAAATACAGCACAATTATACAGAGCAATCTTTATTTACTTGATAAAATTATTAGAATGCAATTGTGTAGTATCAGGCTTTAAAACTAAACTAAGCAATTGTGTAGTATCAGGCTTTCAAATCCAATCATCACTGCTGCTGAAATGATTTGCATGCCATAGAAAATGTAGAACTAAAACTTGTGTTATGTATCGAAACAAGCAATAGGGTGCAAGTCATCACATTTTGTTTTTTGTATATACGCATGATCTAATGTTTTGATAGTTTCCTTCAACCTACAGCTATGGGAGGATTTGTCACAAAACTAAGAGTAAATTGGGATTAGATGATTCACAAACCTGGATCACCTGACCACTCTCATTGATTTCAAGTAAAGCAACAGTGTTATGTTCAGCAATAGTGGCATTATAAACACCACTGCGCTTTGTAATGGAATAGCCTTCCCACCGGCCCAGAAATGGTACTATTCTGTTTACATTATCCTGCACAAGAACAAATCAGATGGTGATATTGAATTAATCATGCACCGTCCATGCTCTTCATGTTCAAAATGGGGAAAGAATAATTTACCTCATGGGTTTCCAATGAAGGAGGAACTTCTAAGTTGCTTCCTCTTTCTTCAAGAAAGATAAGGAGCATATCTACAAACCCCTGTGGATCCATGATGTGAAATGCTCTTACTCTTACATCCTTCTCTAGTGAATACAAGCAGTTTTCACATACAAGAGCAGGCCGACGAGAAGGTAACTTTAGATTCCTGCTTCACAACAGCAGAGTTAACCAAATATCTTCTCAGTTTCGAACATTTCTCTCCAAATATGCCTCTCAAACCTCTACTTCAGTCTCCTGATAAAGATCTTTTAATTTACCGAGTCTAAGTAACAATTTTACTTGCATGAGAACAGATTTGTTCTGAAGATTCTTGAATATGGATTTTAATTTGTTGGTCCACAAAATATGCATTTCAAAAGGTGCTTTCATGTTACAGTTAAGAACAATGCTGAAGCCTGTTTTTATTGCTAATACATACAATATTCTTTGCAGCATTTGCCCCAGAATTCAAGGTTCCCACCAAAAAAAATACTGTATGCTAAGGCCGAGATTTCCTGTGCAGCCTGTGCTTAGACAGCAAAAAGGCAACGTCTTCTTGATAATATCAGTTACTAGTGCTATCTGGTCCTTGAGAGTGAAATATGCTATAAGCCATGTAACTGGAAAACTGAAATTACTAGCTGTAGGATTTCTGCCTTATAAAAACTAATTAGAGTCAGCTCTACGGTATTGTTGGTAATTTATGCATCAATTCAAGAACACTGCAATTACTGGAAAAAACAGAATATTCTGAGAAGTAGCATCCACTACAAGCAGGAGTACAAGTTATTTCTAAATCTTCACAACGGAATTGAGGTTATATGGAATGTATTATTAAGCAGGAAATTACAACAGAAGCAATTTAGCTATAATTCATATAGGAAAATGAAAAAACCTGGGTGATTCTTCGCCAATGTCATCTTCCCCCAGTACCCCCTCTCGTAAGACAGTTTCCAACATCCCAGCAGTCTGATACCGCAAAGCAAATGCCCTTTCTTCCGGAAAGAAGCTAATCTGCAGACTAATTGAGATGGAATTTAGAACACAAAGAATATGATAATAACAAATAAAGACCAAAGCAAAATGAGAAACAAATAAATATAATAAAAGGGTCTGCAGAAGTCACCTGTTGATATTTATCCACTGTAAACATGTTGCTCTCTTTAATTTTGTACTCGGCCCATTCTAGTTCTTCGTCATATCCAGAGAAGGAAGTGCTTGACCGGGCTTGCTTTATGTATAACCTGAACAGAGGTGAATGTAATGCCAAATTGTCAATACAAACACGAGCATGAATATCAAACAAGACAACTACTAAGTGGTAACTGCAAATATAATAACGTATGCTTCAGCACATTTCTAAAAAGGAGTAGCAGTATATACTTTACATATAATCAAAATCAAGTGTTTGGAAATTTAAAGTCAAAATGTAACAATGGCTATAGAGTCAATTCAAGCACCGATGAGCTCATCAACAAAATCTAGATCACAAGTTCCGATTTCAATTGGATCCCACTAGTTATGCAGCGTTCAACTCAGATAGAGTCGTTTGACTCGTTTCCCTTTACCAAAGAAAAATACTGTTGGTTCAATTTTAAATTTGGCAATGGCCATCACATAAGCACTTAACAGATAAGTTAATGCCCATAGCATCATTGTTGCTACTCGGTTTCCTATTTGTCTTAAATCGCAGGTACACGGAAAACGGAATTTATATGAAGATAGAAGCCTAAAAAAAACCTAAAGTGAGTTGCACGTGAGAGAAAAGGGAAAGACAATTACGTTTGGATAAGACTTAGCAGTTCAGCTTCACCATAAGATCCAGCAGCTAGCCTCGTGCTTATTTTGTGCAATAATTTCCCGTCGGCATCAAATTGCTTCAATCAACAAAAACCAAAACCAAACAGACCTTATTACCAATCAATGCCATAAGCACAGAAACAAAAACCGAGAGAAATTAAATGAAGGATAGATGAAAAGCAAACAGTACATAGAAAGAGCCGTTCCAAATTCCCAGATTGATCTGGACGAAGCGCTGAAGGTTTTCGACGCTCATAGGCTCTTCATCTTGAGCAGTATCCGTCGACGACGACGATCTTTTGGCTCGCCTCTTCAGAGCCTGGAATTGGAGGTTTGTAGCTCCGGTTTCTGAAAATTTGTAGGCAGTAAGTTGAGATTTACTTGAGAAGAGCTTATTGCGAGAAAAAGGGAGTGAAATGGAGCTTGAAGTCGCTGCCATGGCGGGAGAAATCGCCATGCTTTATACTATCCAGTTCCGATTTCAACGGGGCCTGGCTTATCAGTTATCCCTCAACGGAAGGAAGAAGTGAAAACTGAAAATAGATAAGGGAGATGAACGAAGGAAGTGAGTTCTTTATTGGACCAATCAAATGGCCTTTAAAACAAGGCCCATTGGGCCTAATGGGCTTATTTTAAAGCGGTGATTTCAACATAATTTGTCAAAATGTTGATAAGCCACGAACTTTTAAAAATATAAAATAAAATATTAATTTTATGAAATTGTGTTTTATACCACAAGTATAATTTCGATAAAAATATTCGATTGTTTTGTTGATGTATCACTGAAAAACTATGAGTTGGCATTTTTCCTTATTTACAACTTAATTTAAGTAATAATTTTTTTTAACTAAATAGATATAATACAAGGTAAGAAAATACTCAAATATGCAAAATATACCAACTCATAAAAATAAAATAAGTTTTTTGAAATGGTAAGAACTTTGAGTATTTTTAGTAGAATTTTGAGTATTTTTAGTAGAACTTTGGGTAGTTTATTCAACAAATTCTACCATTTTCAAACTAATCATATAAACTACTCATAACTATTATGAGTTGTAAATTTTTTGTTTATTTGAGTATTTTCATTTTATTTTTTTTAACTTTCAATGTATTTTATTTGTTTAGTTAAAAAGGTTAACAAAAATAACTAAAAAATAAGAAGAAGAAAAAATGTCGGTTCATAATTTTTCTGTAACGCGTAGGCAAATTTAATTGAACTAATCCATCGCAATTAGAATTGTGTTACAAAATGCAACCACCCCCTAAGGTTAATATTTTATTTCGAGTTTTTAAAAAATTTGTCTTACCAAACACAAGTTACACGACCACCCCTTAAAATTGGTGTTATTAACACCATTTTATCTTTACATTAGTCAAACCCCCTCTAAGTTATACTGTCAAGATGCTTTGGAAAAAATGGTTGTAAAGTGAAGATTCTAATTTTTTTTAGAAGTTTTGATATATAGAGTGATTAGTGGACATCTTTATCAATATCATTAGTGTGTAAAAGGGATGGGGATTTCCAGAAATTTATGAGGATTACCCGTTGTGGTAATGAGGATTTTAAATTTATGAGGATTACCCGTTGTGGTAATGAGGATTTTAAACTGTGACGGGATGAGGATGGGACGATGATTCACCGTTTGGGGATGGAAATGAAGAGGTATTCGCTCCCCAATCTGAACCCGAACCACCGGGGAATCTCTTCGGAAAACCCGGTACACAAATAAACAACTTGTATTTCCGCCTGGTTTTCATTGTGGTTTCAAGTTTAATTGAAAATTAATTTAAAAATTGTGTTTAAAATCAAAATTTGCCAATGATTACCAAAATTTCAAACGCAATATTTTAAATTCATATATCAAACAAGCTACTTTATTTTTCCCATTTTTGCCGAAGAGAATGAAATGTGGGGTAATGAGAACTAAGGGTCCGTTTTGCAATTTTTGAAATAATTTTACTTAATATTTTATATAATTGTTCAACAACAATATTTAAAATAGCATATTCCAAAAGGATAAATCACTGAAAATAGTGAGACATGGATATCAAGGCTTTACTTAATCAAGCCTCCCAAGTAGATACTGAACTTGAACCTCCTTTGTCAAAGGCATAATCCAGTCACTGTAAAGATCAGCAATTACCACAGGCTTGATTTTGTAAACTGGTTCGGTTAGGTCCATGATTGGGTTGATCGGTAAGTCTTGTCCGAACGTTTTGCCTTTCGTCTCAACTCCGGTCTTCACTGTATCTTCTACATCCTCGTATGTCAACAAGTTCATCAACAGATACGGATCCTGTAAAATTGAATTCCAATGTCATGACAAAAGAAAGATATTCAATGATAAATATTTTCCTGCACACTGGTTTAACAAACGATTTAACAAAGTTTTGTCCGGAGAAATATGCATACTTGTCGTATAATAGCAGCCTTGTAAACTGTAGGGGAGGCCTGAAACTTTGCTTCTGCCACAAACTTGCCATAATGAATGCGCTTGGAGAGAGCCTACATTTAAAATAGTTTCCATAAGAAATCGCGGATCAAGAATCTTCAAAAGAAAAAAAAGAGACCAATGATTTATCCACAAGAGCCAAATATCAAGACGTATAGTTCATAGTTCATATACAGATGAGGGACAAATTTAGGTGCACAGAGCTTCAAGAGAACAAAGATTTTTTAACAGAGAAAAAGGTCCTTCAAGATAAAGTCAGACCCATATCTTGTTATGACGAGGATGAAGCATGAAATCTTGAGGTATAAAAGAGGAAAAAGTAGAGCACAAAACATTGCGTAATGACATTCACTTGCAAGCTACATCTACTTAATTATGTTCATAAATTGCAATCTGCAGACTTTGTTTATGTGATTAAAACAAACATTAATACCTGTAGGCAGATTGTGTCACATACAGCAGCAGAACTGGAGTTACCATCATCATCATCATCATCTTCAACCAATTTGGGAAGGAGGTTTGTGAAGTACGTATCCCAAACTTTTTTGTTTATGTTAACACATTCAGCAACGGGATGCAAAATCTGCACACAAACAAAACATTGCAACTTTGAAAATGATCACGTCTCCACTTCATGCTTATATTTAGTTAATTCATTCAGTAGAAGAATTATTTAAAAGTAGCTACCCTCAAATATGTTATCAGTCAAAATATAAACCTTGAGATTTTTTAACATTTGCAGGAAGAAAACAAGATACATATTTTAATATTTAACTCAATGATGCAGTTTTCTTGGTTGTAGTTTGCTCACTCAGAATTTTCTGGAAAAGTTGCAAATTGAGAAAATAAAAGGCTACATGCCATGGAATATAGGACATTTCAATCTTGAACAATACCTTTGGGTACTGCAACGGTGGCAACACTGGTTCAGGTAAGTTGTCAGGGAAAAAAGGATGTTCAGCAGGGCTGTTGTATCTACCCAACTAAATGCAATATAATAATGAGTTAGTAAGCAACATGGTACCTCGAGAACCTTATTTACACATACTTCTTGCAAGTCAAAAGATACCTGAGCACTAAGCTTTTCAGTTTCCCTAAGCATATACTCGGCTAAGGAAGCATAGAATCCAGCAAAGGAATATGCATCGACAGCATATGTTTCAGGATGGTAACAATATTGAGACCGCTCTAGCAGAGCGAATATGATACTATCTTCCTGTCGGACTAAGGAGTATCGAATAGCGTCTGGGGTCAAGCTGTCACTCGTATCCACCCTTTTTTTCGCATATGTGCTACAAAAATGACAAACATCGAACTGTTTTTTATTAGACATAATGGGAAGAGAACAAGAGGAAAACATATTCATTTCTTTTCTTTCAAAAGTTTGTAACAATCTTGACTACTAAAAGAGTTTTTAATGGATACTTATCAATGTTTGACAAATCATATTGTTGATCACCACTGAAAATAGATAAGAGAAATGGTCCAGAGTGATGGCAATAGAGTAGAACAAAACTTGATGACACTACACAAAATGAGTTGGTTGAACAGACTGCATACACATTGTAAATTAATAATCCTTAACATAATGGTGGGGAGACTGGGGGAAGGTTGTAAAGCAAAAAGGAAGGCCACATGAACATTCCTAGGAAACTATGTATTAGCCTCATCACGAAAAACTCCATTACATGATCTATGAATTGGAATCTCTTCTTACCATTTCCCCTCAATCATGTATTGTGTGTCTTAGGCTCCCTATTCATTTTGCCTAAGACACTCAAAACTAAAGGCATATCTTCCCAATAAGTCCTTTAACCTCGAATTCCTGCATTGTCCACTCACATTTCACCTAAGGTACTAACTCTTAAGCATGCATATAACAGGATTTGACTTCTTCAGTACCAACTTTTCTAGTTGGGGAAACAAGGCTTCTTTGGGGCTACAATTAGCAATACCATATATAACAAGGGAGCTTCTTCCAACCATCAATCATCAAAACTTCATCATGTTTGATTAAAAACTTCAAGAAGAAAGAAAAAAGACTTTCTACAATTTTTTAGACAGACAGATTTGTTGAAGAATGGAACCCCCACATACAAAACATGGAATAACTACCCCTATCAATAGGAACTAACAAAGTGCTGACCCTCAATAGGTATATTGCTGCCAAACTTAATGCTTCAAGTCACTCAATCTTTTTACAATATATATCAAAACCAAAAACCAAGTCAAGCAGCAGTGTACACAAACAAGGTAAGTGACACAAATACCCAGTCAAGCCAATTGAATGCAGATGACAAAACACTCACAAGTACAACAATAGTTGAAGCGACCAAGGGTCTCTCTGACTAAACTTCATGTGAAGAGAAGAGAAAAGAAGAATATAGGAAGTGAAATCGATTAGGTAAAATAAAGTGAATAAATCATTTATTAAACAACAAAATCCAAGGACCAAGCTTTTGAAAAAGGAAAACTGGAGCAATGTGAAAGTACAAAGCTTTTTAAATATTTATACAGAGACATAGACATCAAATCAATGCAACAAATATTAGCAACATCTACAAGGCTTCAGATTAACCGTAAGGATTAAATTCCACATCGTGCGTGCTTTCTCCACTATTTTTTTTTTGCTAAAACTACGACCCAACAAGTGCAGATTTAGGAAGGATTTGAATGTCATTCAGGATATCAAATGATTGGATGGAAAAGAAAGAAAAGTGATCAACTTCATTCACAGTAAAATAATATCTTTCATTACACATAAAACTGTATCCATATAAATTTGGCGAACTCGACATGACAACAAATCATAAACTCACCTTCTCGCAAATCCCTCTTTGCATCCTTTTGCTTTAGGTCTCTTCTCCACAATTTTCCTAACCTTCAAACCCATATGATGAAAACAATTCCAGGGTTGATGAAAACGGCTTCGGGATGGCAGGGTCTGTGTTGTGATTACTAAGCTAATTGACATCTTCAAAGGATAGGAATGGGGAGGATGTCGATGGCGGTGGTTGCACAAGGTGCAAGTAAGGTTTGGGAGGGTGAGTATGTCATGTTGGATTGGAGTGTGAATACATTTATAATACGTGAGGCGTGAGCTAGTGGTATTCGGTGAAACAGTGGGTGTTCGACTATTGTCATGGTGAAACGTGGCCGGTGTATGGTTTCAAGAAAGGAACATGATGAATGTGGTATTGAGGGTATATTAGGGAAGTCACACATGGAAATGCCTAAGAGATAAGTCGGTTCTGCATTGAATTATCAGAAAAAATTGCAAAAAGTAGGAAGAAATACTGGTGGATGATATTTCCGAGTTTCCAGATATGATCACGTTTCTCTCCTAGTGTTCCTATAATGCACTAAGGGTCATTCGTATTAATTTCCTATTGCATGCATTTCCTTTACCACGGGCGAATGAACAAAAGATTAATTCCATCTAACCTTGAAAGAACCCCACAAGGGTCTCACTCCTAGAAATGCATAAAAAGAATGTTCCGAAAAATGCAGGATTTGTGCTAAAGAATTTCTAACACATGAAATTTGAGGAATCCTCCTCGGTTTTGTATTCAATTCAATGTTCAAGCCTGAAGAATTACAACCTGCATCTCCTCGTTTTACAATAGGAAAAACAAAAACCGTACTCCTAAAAAACCAGCAACTAAACAAGTAACGGAAAACATGGAGATAGGGGAAAAAGCGAAGTTGAAGAAAGTAATGAAAGTGGGAATAATAAACATAACCAATAAAACCTGTCATGATTTTGTAGTTGGGTTTGTATCAAATCCTTTTAACAAATATGAAATTAAAACATCTTTCCTCCCAAATACAATTTCTGTCCAACCACTTATGGACAGAAACAGTTTCCATTAGCTGATAGTGTTTTTTTTTACTTCTATACACCAGTGAATACAGTGAATTCCTCCTAACTATATAGCAGAAACTAATTTATGCTTTCCTTTCTAATTGAACCTCATCAAATCCTCTCAAGCAAACAGTGTCTTAACAAACAAAACAATAACTTGCACAGTAGCAAACAGGGATGGCAAGGTCTGTTCCAGGTTGATCAAAGATCTCAAGTTCAAACACGATATTAGAGTACCTTTAAAACCAATAAGGTATGTCTTACCCATACTACTTGACACAAAATTGTCTATTTTTTCCTTCTCCATTTCACATCATTATTATTTCCCTCTCCTTTTCAGTTCATTCCATTCGTTATCCTTATCATCAATTGCATATCACATCAGCCTTTAAGTTTAAGCATAATCACATACATACACACATTTTTCACTTACTAGTTACTACACATCATGATATCAAATAGTTTACATACAATAAAACTGACATTCAACAATTAAAACCATGATTAGCCCTCAAACACCAACTCAGTCATGTAAATCATCAAATCAGAAAAAATAACAACTAAAACTCATGTAGCAAACAAAATGCCCAATTTTTTAAAAGAGGAAATCGATACTTAGTAGCAGTAGCTGCAACTTTTTGCGACCGGCACTTGTTGAACGACGAGGAGAAGTTCAAATAAGGAAGTGAGAAACCCTTGATTCCGAAATTTTTGCCGGTGGCGATCTGGGTAAGTGGGTAACTGGTACTCTTGATGAATTTTTACAAAAAGCCGATAAATTTAAAGAACAAGAAACGTAGGAGGAAGTTTTCGATAGTACGACCTCCATTGTTGACAAGAAATTTGGGCGTGAAGATGAATGATTTGAACGGGAAGGAGGTCAAAATTGGGTAATACGGTTCGATTCGGACTTTGTGACGTACGTCTATATATATATATATATATATATATATATATATATATATATATATATATATATATATATTAATGTTCAGATACGGTTCAATTAATGCGGTACGACTGTACGGGCGACACGCGTCCAGAAAAGAAGAAAGAAAAAAAAAATCTGAAACGTTTTTATTTTTTTTCGAAAACGAACGAAAATTTGTTTGAACTACCGTGTTATAATTTATGCACTATTCCCCTATAAACTTTGAATTATTTTTATAATTCATGAACTATTCTATTATAATTCATGAACTATCCATAATAAGTTTTGAACTATTACTTAAAATCCTTTATAAATTTTGCACTTTCAACTATTCTATTATAATTCATGAACTATCCATAATAAGTTTTGAGCTATTACTTTCACTTATTTATAATTTTTGCACTATGAGCTATTCTATTATAATTTATGAACTATCCCATAATAAGTTTTGACCTATTACTTTCACTTATTTATAATTTTTGCACTATGAACTATTCTATTATAATTCATGAATTATCATTTTATAAGTTATGAACTATTCCTTAATAAGTTTTGAACTATTACTTTCATTCCTCTATAAATTTTGCACTATGAATTATCCTATTATAATTCATGAAATATGCTTTTATAAGTTATGAACTATTCCATAATAAGTTTTGAACTATTACTTTTACTCGTTTTTTTATAAAAAAAAAATCGTTTAGGAAAAAGAAAAAAAAAATATTATAACTTTATTTGGTAGATATTCAATAAATAAAGAATAACCTAATATAGTCTTTTTAGAATATTTAACCTAATAAGACTTATAAACATTTTATTGGCTCGATCTATATTATGTGGTGCGTTCGAAGTGTCAAAAATGAAATTATTTGATAGATTATTGTGTCTGAATAATATTTTGAATTATTTTCCAAAAAAATAACCAACTAAAAAAAATTATTAAAAAATTATTAAAAATTTTCATCTTCAAAATAATATCTTCCGCCACCAAAGTGACCAAGCCAAATGGACCCTACATCTCACATCTCTAATCTCCATTTATAATGTTTTCTACACTGGTCTTGGATTGGTGTCTTCTTCTTCGGTCTTTAAGGTACGATATTCCTTCCCTTTTTCAATTCAATATAATTCCTCTCCCATTCCGATTTGTTTTGTTGGAGAATCCCTAATCCGGGTAGTAGGATTGTTCATTAGCCGGCGATTGTTCATCTGCCGCCGACAAATCCCTATTGCTTTCACCAGCAATGGCGACTAAGGTCGGTGCTGCTACTGCTAAACCCGTTAGACGCTCAATCACTCATGTCATCTTCGACATGGACGGTCTATTGCTCGGTGCGTCCAAACTCTTCGCCTATCTCTCTCAGATCTTATATTAGGATTTCGAATCTGATTATATCTTTGTCTTGGGTACGATAAGATAAACGTTCCACTTCAGTGGATCTGATTTAGTTGAATCTGGAACATGATTTTGTTGATAACCTAAATTCTTCGTGTGGTGAAACAATTGCTCATAAATTAGGCTAATTAGCTGCCATTAAACAGGTTTTGATTTTTCACAACGAACTGGAAGGATTGTAAACATACTTAAATTATGCAGAATTTGTTCTTGTTCTTGATTCTGTATACCTTTGACATAAATTTTTAGGGAAATAGATCCAATGTGGTGATATCGGTTTGTAGTTTCAGAAATTGTAGCTTTTTTTTTGAAATGGTGATATTGGAGCTTTTTTTTTGAAATGGTGAAATTGGAGCTTTTACAACGACAAAAAACTATCCTCGTATAACACTCCCTGAAATTTCTCTCCTAGAAATAAGTACTCTACATTCGAATATGACTTGGAACTTACGAATATTACTTATGGCAATTGATCAAATGTTAATCTTCTCCTTTTTGTTAGTATGATGCTTTTGGCACTGGTCAATGTGGTGAAATGCATAGGACAGATCCTTTATCTTACTGTGCTTGCACATCTTCCTCAATTACAAGTTGAGTGATTATTGGCTGTTTGCTTAGTTTTGCCATTTTGATCTTTTCCAGTGCTACCCTGTTATGCCTCTTTTTTCTGTGTTGTGACGTGTATGGACTGAATCTGTTGCTTATTCTTCCATTATGCAGATACTGAAAAGTTTTACACTGAAGTCCAAGAGATCATATTGGCTAGATATAATAAAACTTTTGATTGGGCTCTCAAGGCAAAAATGATGGGGAAGAAGGCATTAGAGGCTGCTAAAGTCTTTGTAGAAGAGACTGGAATTAGTGATTCCCTGTCAGCCGAAGACTTTCTTGTTGAAAGAGAGGCGATGCTCCAAGACATGTTCCCCACGAGCGAGCTGATGCCAGGTGTTAAACCTGCTTAGTTGATTTTCTTTGAGCTTCAAATATCCTGCTCGTAAATTTGCTTGTGCTTTTAGATAGCTCTTTGTTTATTCTTTGTTTTATAAGCTAAGTCCTTTGGCGCCTGATGGATTTATTTGCTGCTGATAACCAGATAACTTTCAGATACTTATTCTCCCTTGCTCATCTGTTTTTTTGATACTTGAGATTACAACTCAAATTCCTCGATAAAGATCGGGAGGAATCAAAGACAACAAAATGTGAAGACCACTGATTGCTCCTCTCCCTCTTTATAACTTCCGTTCTAATGGACCTCATTTACATTTAGGCGTCAATGATAATCTTTTTCTAAAAACGATAATTGGTGTTTATGGCTAATATTGTATGTTATTTTATGCAGGTGCTAGTCGTCTCATCAGACATTTACATTCAAAAGGAATACCAATTTGCGTGGCTACTGGGTATTTTCTAATTTCCATTTGCGTTTTGTCTTTTTTTCTTCATGTCTTTGCTGGGATGTTTTACCATGGGATAGTTTAATGGACGTTTTTGACAACTTCATTCGTAAGCTATATATAATCTTTGATAGATTTGAAATCTTGTCATGTTTATAAAATTTCTTATTCATGTTTATGGTTATAAAAGCTCTCATAAGAAGCATTTTGAGTTGAAGACACAAAGACACCGTGAGTTGTTCTCCTTGATGCATCATATTGTTCTTGGAGATGATCCGGAAGTGAAGCAAGGGAAGCCATCACCTGATATCTTTTTGGCTGCTGCTAGAAGATTTGAGGTATTTTCTTGCTGTTATGCTATTTTTATCCTTCAGCTCTTTGAGATGGAAAACATTAAAGTTTGTAATAAAAAATCTGCATCTCTGAACAGGGTGGTCCAATTGATCCACAAAAGGCC
This sequence comes from Fagopyrum homotropicum, assembly GCA_033239125.1. Taxonomy (NCBI): domain Eukaryota; kingdom Viridiplantae; phylum Streptophyta; class Magnoliopsida; order Caryophyllales; family Polygonaceae; genus Fagopyrum; species Fagopyrum homotropicum. The sequence continues at coordinate 5,652,990 of BSWB01000003.1, forward strand.
CTTGTCTTTGAAGATGCACCATCAGGAGTAGGCGCTGCAAGAAATGCTGGAATGTGAGTATTACACCGAACTGAAAATAAAGTCACCATACGTAATTGTATGTTATTTTTTATGTGCCTTCTGAATCAATCAAACCAAAGTAGAGAGACGTTCTTTATTATTGGAATTTGATAACAAGCCAAAGAAGTAGTACATAGGGCCCGTTTGGTTCCAAATCCGAAAACGATTCCGAAACGAATTTAGTCCATATGTATATCATTATTCATGAAATTTTATGGAATCATTCTTTGTGGTTTTAAGTAATTGTAGTATAATTTGATTAGTATTGATACCCTATAGGGAAACAAAATGGGGAAAACAACTACATTTTCCATGCAACCACAATGAATGATTCCAAAAAATATTCATATAAAGATATGGACTAGATTCATTTCCATTCCATTTCCGTTTTCGGACTTCTAACCAAACGGGGGTATATGTCTATATGAAACTACTTTCACCCATGACAGTCTGATTACCATTTTGAATGCAGGTCTGTTGTTATGGTTCCTGATCCGAGGCTCGATAGCGCGTTCCATAGTGCTGCAGACCAAGTGCTGAAGTCCCTGCTGGATTTTGACCCAGAGGAATGGGGATTACCACCTTTTGAAGACGTTCAAGCTTAGGTTGCCTTGGGACAGATTTGTATGGTCTCCACTCTTCAGTGCTGTTGCTCAAGATTCCGGTGCTTATCATCATTTTTTTTTTCCTCCTTGCTGATTAACTTCAATTCTCGGTGCTTATCATCATATGTTTACCAGCTTCTTTGGAGCAACTAACATGTACAATTAATATCCGTAAGCATCAGGATGGACTACTTTCATAAGTTAGGCCGTCATAACCGCTTTTCGCTTTAAAAAAAATAATTAAAAATGTACAATTAACATTTGGTAAATTTCAGACAGTACCCTCAATTTTAGTCTTTTCTTGTCGGTGCCACACAGTATTTGAAAATTCCGGTAAGTTTATCCCATTTTTCCCATTTTCGCTTTGTGCCCTTTCCCCTCTCTAAATTTCTTCCGAGTCCAAATTTGAACAAGTTTAGTTTTCACCCATTTCATTACATTTCACTTATATGTCTTTAATTGCATGTTTACATCAAAATTATTCAACATCAATATGTTAGCTCAATCTACTCAACAGTTTAAAAATGTATATATCTTACTTAAAATGATTAATTTTCACAAAATTTAACTTTAACAAAAATCAGATTCACATGAATTTGATATTTTTTTTTTTAAACTTCACCAAAATCCAATTCGGTTAAAATTATAAACTACTCGTCATCCTAACACAATAAAATTATCTTCCTTTAAGTGTTCTATTTCTTAATGATTTATTTTTCTTTATTATTCTTACTAAGTAGTTTTTGTTTCTTCTTATTCTTGATGATATAATATTGAAACTGAAGGTTGTTCTTTTAGTCAAAACATTATATTGCCCCAAATAGCAGACAAATAGGGATGATGCAAAGTTGTGATATTTATGACTTACGAGTGAAGCTAGACCTAACATGATTTGAACCAATAAAGTCCATAGTCAAGGAAGCAAATGAAGACTAAGAAAATATCTGATTTGTAAGCACAACTTACATATGTAGAGTCAATAAATAAATTGAAAAATAATTTATTATATAAAAAGAAAAGAAAATTTATATACTATTCTGAACTGCTTAGAAATGATGCTAACAAATCGTCAATATCAACATAACAACACCGGAAATAGCACAACAAGAGCAATTATCTGTCAAAGCTTAATCCATAATAGTGAATACAACTATCATGAACCGCTTAAAAATGATAACAATATAGTAACACCATTAAACATCACGAAGAACATCACAAACCAATCAATAAATGAATTTGAAAGTAGTTTTTATAACAATAATTACCTGAATTTGTGACAAGTTTACTGACAAAATAGAAGGAATTTTGGTTCAAATCTGATGAAAAAACGCATATGTTGTTTAGAATCAACTAGGATATGAAAGGAGAAGGAAAGAGGAAAAGAGAAATGTCTACTTTAAGATTTGGATTACATAGGAAAGGAGAAGAAAAGAGGAGAAAAGAATTAACGTACCTTTGAAAGGGTAAAAATGAAAAGCCGAATTACAAAATTCCCGTAAAATCACAATTTGATTATATGTTAATAAGTACGGGAAAAAATAACTCTAATTTTTTAATTTTTAAAATTTTAAAAGTTAAATTATAAATAAATATTTGGATTTTTCCGTTTGGTACCCCTGAGTTTTTGGCTTTTCCGGATGGTGCCCAAAGTTTTTTAGTTTTTACATAATTAAGATATCATCAAAATGACATAAACTTATGTCCTGGGGTAAAACCTCGTCAATACCATCGAAAATCACTTTAATTTAATTAATTTAAATTTTGAAGTATCCCATGTCATATTACGAAAATACTTATGGGCCATTTGGAATTACTAAAAATTATTTCCGAAAATAAAATATTACTAATTCAATAAATAATCATGTTTGTTTAACTATTAAAATATTAGTGGATTTTTAACACATAAGTATATAACTAATCGATTTTATTTTATTTTCTTTAACTTTTTTCATTACGTTTTCATTTTACTACTCTAACCAAACTTAAAGTCTTTAACTATTTAAAAATTTATTTTGAATAAAGATTAAGCATTTAAGTCCGAATAGAATACATATTCACTTATCAATTTTAACGAAATAAGAAATCAAAATCAAATATTAAATATTAATCAAAAGCATAACACGTACAAGTCAAATGAAAAACATGGGCCCGAGTTCTTTGACTTATTCCCACCACACATATACACATGTACATAATTCAATTTGTTTTTTTCTAAATAAAAATAATATAAAATTTTAAAATTATGTAAAACGTGATAAGAAAATACAAAAGGCAACATGCCAATATGCCAAACACCACATTAGAAAACCACAAGAAAGCAAGATAGCTTCTATTCCTAATTCATACTCCATCTAAAAAACTATACCAATGAAGCAAGCATCTCAAAATTTTATTTTTTCACGTTTAGAATATCATCTATAAATCCGCTATAAATAGAACATAATTTACATAAAATATATAAAACAATTAATATTTTTCATAAATCAACTTGTATCGTAAATAGTTTTGTATACAAATATTAATCTTGATACACTTTTATAGTAATAAATTCATATATATATATATATATATATCACAATGTGACATAACTTATAAAATAAATGTTATATACTTCTCATGATTCATGACAATGTCCATTTTCAATTAAACTCGATTATAAATACATCAAATTGATCGCTTGAAAATAAATACTTAGAAAAATTAAAGAATGTGTATTTTTTTACAATATAATTTATATTGTATATCAATTTACATAGTGTTAAAATTTAAAAATCAATAACAATTGACACAAAAATCAAAATATCCAAGTTTATACGTGACATGTCTTATGTTTGTCCGTTTAATCGTCCGGGGTATATGTTATTGTCCAAAAAAATGTGTTTTGTTAAGATTTTGTTCACCCGACTTTTTTTCATATATTTTTTTGGTTAAATTTTATTGGATCAAATATAATTTTAGTCGGAAGTCGATGCAAAGAGTAATCAACCTACCTTATACACTAATAGACTATACAGGCTAGGCTTAAATGACTAATTGTTGTTTATAATTGATGAGAAACACTTTATTTTCCCAATTTTTTTACAATTTATGTGAAAGCTCCAAATTTGTGGTAAAATTCACACCAAGGCCTCGCATGACCAAAGTTTGTTTGTTTTTTTTTTTTTTAAGAGTTAATTAGAACACCCGATTCGATCGGCTTTGCCATCTACGTTCGGATCGGGTACTAAATCGTGGCCATTGCTGGGGGATACCCTCCCAACTGAGTATTGGTATGACCAAAGTTTGTTCTTTTCACAATTTAGGTTTTCACCAACAAACTCCATGCGGCAATCTGATAGAGACGGCCATGGCCTTCATGTCATTCTGCGTCATCCCATTTGAAAAATAGGAAACAAAGCCCAAATTGCAACTTAGCGTGTATGACTCTTTCATTTTCCCCTTCATGACCCCCAATAAATTGACACGCTCTCAATCAAGCGTTTTAGATGACTTTAGCCAGAGCCTCAACCATAAGATGTGGTAGGCAGTAATCACTAATTTAATCACCCTTTGATTTGATTCCCTCTTCTTCCTCAAGTTTCTTCCATTCATCTTCTTCATCATCTCTTCTCGTTTCTTCCGAATCAATCGCCTTTTAAGTTATTAGAAAGCCTAGGGTTTTGAGTATACGGAGGAGCGGCTACTGTTGGATCGCCCAACTGAGGATCACAATCTCTGATTCAAGTACTTTCTTCATCTGGGTCGATCTGATTTGGAGTTCTGATTACTGGGTTTGAAACTTTGAATCATTTATTTGATTGAATTGTTTCTTTTATATTTTGGATTCCCCAAATGGTCTATTTTCATAGTTCAATTGCTGCTTGCAAGTCAACTGACCAACCCACGATCAGAACACCAGCAATGTCTGGTTCGATTGGCTCTGCTGACCAATCTATGAAATCAAGGCGGATCAATCAATTGCAGAAGAATAAGAGGGCGGGAATCAATTCAACAATTCAACCCACTTGTAGCCAACCTAGATCAGCCGCCATTGATATTGTGATCTTAATAGCTGTAATCGGGGCTTTTGGATTCCTGTTATACCCTTATGTTATGTTTACATATGTGAAAGTTAGGGAAATTTGGGGTTTGGTCATGTCTGTTGTGATGGAGGAAGTTGTTGAGAATCCAGTCATCTATGGATCCTTAGGGATTAGTATGATATGTGTGACGGCTGCAGCCTGGACAATTGTGATCTGTACCAGCAGAAAGTGTGGGAATCCGCGTTGCCGCGGGCTTAAGAAGGCGGCTGAGTTTGATATACAGCTTGAGACTGAGGAATGTGTGAAGAATTCTGATCCATTGGTGAAGAATGCTGTGAAGAGGGGATTATTCGAATTGCCTCGTGATCATCATCGTGAGCTTGAAGCTGAGCTTAAGAAGATGGCTCCTATTAATGGAAGGGCGGTTCTTGTGTTTAAGGCGAGATGTGGCTGTTCTGTTGGTAGAATGGAGGTTCCTGGACCCAGGAGGCCTCAAAAGATCAAGAAGTGATCAAATGAAAATTTTAGTTTACTTTAGTACAGAAATAGACAGGAATAGTAAGAATCAAGAAGGGGGAGGATCTTGCTTTGAAGTATTCTTGTTTTTAAATAATTTTAATGGGAATAATAATTTTCTGTAAGAACTACATACAGTTGGTTATATTGGGAATATAGAATCCTTTCCTTTGTTTATTTTTGTGCAGGATGAGGATCATTCATTTGGTTTATATTGTTTATTGCTTAAATCTCATGCTAGTTCTTAATAGGGTTTCATTATCCTATTCTGTGAATCTTATTCTCTTGTGAATGTTGGTTTATAGTTTATAATGTTTTCTATTGAGGCATGATGTTATTTCTTATTGGCCACTATTTTTTGATCATCAAATGAGCTATCATGATTTACTTTGCCTGATTTCGATTTGAATTTGCTCAGAATCTATACGAGATGGAGCTATTTGACTAAGGATCATTGCCTGTGTTCAGCAAAGTCTCAATTGGCTACCTTATGTCTTGTTTGCTGTATCGAGGAAATCCTTTATGTTTCCGCTGCAGGTTGCTCTTACAGGCTTGTAATGCATCCTGGAAATTGTGTAGCTGAAACAAGGTATCAATATCACACAGCATCCTTGTAGACTGATTTTGCCTATTTAAAGCTGAGGGTGAGGATTGAGGAAAGTTCTGTTTTTCAATACCTAATTTCTTGTCTGATTTCCTGTTGTGAAGTTTAATGATTGTTCTTGTTCTAGTCTCCTTATTTGCATTTGAAATTTCTTCACAGATTACCTCTATTTCTGTAGAAGGCTCCTGGAATCCAGTTTTGCTGCTGAAGCCTATCTGTTTATACATTTCCTTGAGTTTGAAACTACAATTGCTTATCACTAGTTAAAATAGTGGTATTCATTTAGGTTTAGTCAAATATCTCTTTAATATTACCTTGCTCTTTGCCCACTGGTGCAAGAAATGGGAACTAGGAAGTATAAAAAGACAGCTCATAATGCTAATGCAATCAGTTAATGAGTCACTATATTCTTATCTTCTTCTACCGGAAATGCAACAGCAGAGGACTTAAGGGCCCGTCTGGTTTTAACTCCGGAAACAGAAATGGAATAGAAACGAATCTAGTCCATACATATACGTTTGCTCATGATATATTCTGGAATCATTTCTTGTTGTTTGAAGTAATTGAAGTAGAATTTGATTACTTTTGATACCCTATAGGGAAACAAAATAGGGGGGAAACAATTGTATTTTGTAGGAAACCCTAAGGAATGATTCCAAAAAATTTATCAACAAGGTGCACATATGAACTAGATTCGTTTTCATTCCGTTTCTGTTTCCGGAGTTACAACCAAATGGGGGCTAAGTTTATATGGGAGGCGAAGGGGACCAAGGATGTACGACCAGGGGGTGGAACTATTTAGAAGAGTTAAGAAGATATAATTCAGATTTCAGTAATAGGTTATGGCATTGCTTATTTCCTCAAGTTAATATTATAATTACTTGAGCTAATTCTAAATAGTTTTATATCCTTTTAAGTTAATATAATATATTTTTGTCAATAAGAACAAACTATTTTTGTAAAAAATGAATGTTTTTACTGATTTTTCTACAAAAATAAACATCAAGCACCTGTGAGTATCTAGGCGCATGACCACTAGTGTCTGGCAAGGCGCGCCTTTTTGAACACTGCGCTGGTAGTAATACAGAGAAGTCCTGGTTAGGTTATTCAGATTGATCAACTGTTATGTTTGCTGATGCGAGCTGTTGTGGTAACACGAAGCACAATTTTGTTCTGGAACCCTTTTCTATGTGCTAATCCAATATTTTTACTGTCTTGGACTTCAGGTGATAATGCAGAGACTCTCCTCATCCTCCTCCGACCCTGATTCCTGAATAAGGTATGGAGACTGACCTTCTTACTGTACAAATTTATAATTAGCACATTGCTAAAGATAAAGATCTTATTCTTAAACCTTTTTTAAATGCCGGGTCATTTTAGAACCTCCAAGATAATAAGTTACCGAAAAGAGAAGACCTGGACTAAGTAATATTATTACCTATGTGAGCTCTTAATTCACCTGTCTTATTATGAACATCTCAATTGATTAAGGGCATAATGGCACTTGACATTGTAGGATAACTCAAAGAGCATGCTTCATTCATTCACATTCAATGCATACAGATACGCGTTGCAATGACATAGGGTCCGTTTCTTTGAGGCTGATTTATGGGGCCATAATCAAACCTCTGTCTAAACTACAAATGGTACTTGATTTGCTTAAGCGACTATCTGTTGAGGATGGTTGTCTGATTACTCCGGCGAAGAGTCATGTCCGGTCCTTCATTTATATTACCAATAAAAAACGCGTTTTGGAGATTCATTTGATGTAGTTACTAATTCTTACTAGCCTTATGACCACCTAGTTTAGCTATGAAAGCAAAAATATTGGAATAGTCAATGTCTTTTTATTGAAGGTTCCCTGAGACCAAGGACTTTATACCGCTCTATGTGATGGACTTGTTTATGAGTCGTGTATTGACCGGAAGATCGACTAATGACTCAATTTAGACAGCTGCTAAAAACTTGATTTTACCCGAGACACGGTTATATGTCGTGGTAAATGTGTATAATTGACATAATTAGCCAGAGGACATGATGCACCTGATGATGAACCAGATGGGTGTCACTTGAAACGGGGTCATAACGACTAATCCTTTTGACACACAAAATCCCATACGAATTAAGTAGATGGTTGGGTCGTACTCGAGCTATGGTTTAGGGTAGATATGATGTATGGATGATATTTGCATATTGTAGGCAAAATGGGTGGTGTTATTGAAGCTGATTGAGTAGTTGAAATAAGTAGTTGGTTGAACTAGCTGATGTAAATGTAAAATTACGAAAACGGACCTGACTTAATGTATAGAATTTGACAAAATAAATTATAACTATTATTTGTATACAACCTTTTATTTCATGGTAAGAAATTCATTAATAATAATTATTATAGTTTTAGTTTTATGTGTATCAATCTTATTAACAATTTATTTTTAACAAATAAGTGTAATATTCGAAAATTAAAAAGTCTATTATGAATTCATATACATATTGTAAATTAAACTCGTTAATAAAAACGGGTGGATAGAGCATAATCATCGTCACTTTTCAATGTGATAAGAGCCTTAATGTTTCAAAGACAACTACCAATACAACGGAATATGGGATATTTTAGCCGCGTGTTATTAGGTTAATAAAAACTATAACCAAGGTCTTACACAATAAGACACTAGAAATTTTACACGGGATTCCGTTCTCCTTAAACATCTCTGAGCCCTCGTTTATCTTCTTTATTCCTCCTCAATTCCTCTTAATATAAGCAAAGTTCGAATACAAGGCCGTCATTGCGCTTTTAGCATACGTACTAAGGGCTTGTTTGGGAGCTTGAGGAAGTTGAGGGTAGCTGAATGAGGGGAGAATGTGGTGTTTGGGAGGCTTATGGAAGCTGATGGAGATGATGGTAGTTTTTCTACCAAAGATACCCCTCCTATATTCTCTTCCTCAAGGGTAGCTTAGGCTAATTTGGGTTTGTATTTAGTATAATTGGGTTGATGAGTTTATATTTAGTATTATTAGGTTATGTTATTATGGTTAATGTTCAGGTACGGTTTACTTTTTCCAGTACGGTTGTGTGGCAGACACGTGTCAATTTTTTTAATATTTATTTTTTTTCCACAGAAACGATCGAATTTTTTTTCTCAAAAACGAATGAATTATTTTTTTTGAACTACCATGTTATAAATTCTGCACTATTCTCTTATAAACTTTGAACTATTTTCATATAATTCATGAACTATTACTTTTTAATATATTATATCAAATAATTTATAAATTAATCGTTTATATGTTATGAATTATTCAATTATAATTCATGAACTAGCATTTTATAAGTTATGCAATATCTTTTATAAGTTTTGCACTATGAACTATTCTATTATAATTCATGAACTATCCTTTTATAAGTTATGAATTATCCCTTTATAAGTATTGAACTATCATTTTCATTTGTTTCGGAAAAAAAAAATTCAATCCTTTCTGGAAAAATAAATAAATAAATTTTGGACACGTGTCAGCCGCACAACCGTACCGGAATAGTGAACCGTACTTGGACAATACCCATGTTTTTATTGTTCGTTTATTTATTTATACTAGTTTAATTCTTGTACTTTGTACGAGTAGATTTAATACAATCAATATATTTTATTTTCAAAAAAATTTGGAATTAAAGTTTGTGTATTTTGATTTTATAAATACTCAAACATAAATAAAGTAGACATAATATATAATTTAAATAAAAGTTGTAGTTACAAGGAAATTAAAATATAATCTAATTTAATAGAAGTTTTTTTTTAAAAAAAAAGGGAAGGAGATTACAATAGAAGTAAAATATAATTTGAATAGAAATTGTGATAAGAATGAAAGTAAGATGTTTCTTAAATAAAATTTTTCTTATTATAAAAGTTGTATCTAATTTTAAATAGAAGTTATTTTGTTTTAATGGTAATGAAAATAAAATAAAATATAATAAATAAAAAAATTTTAAAAAGAAAAGAATTTGATGGCTTAACTTTATTCATCAGCGCAACATGTAGGCGAAACGAACATGAGTGTGACACATAAGCTTTATTACCTCTGTTTTAGAATATCACTAGTTTAATTCTCATAAAATATACGGGTTGATCTAACATAAAAAGTTATTTTATTTTAAAAAGTTTTGGAATTAAAGTTTGTGTATTCCGATTTTATAAATACTCAAACATATATAAAATGTAGACGTGATATCTGATTTAAATAAAAGTTGTAGTTACAACAGAATTAAAATTTAAACTAATTTAATTGAAGTTGGTTTATTTTATTTTTTTACAAGGGACTGAGATAACGGTGAAAATATAATATAATTTTAATAGAAGTTGTGATCAATGGCAAGCAATGACATTGATAACAAAGACTTGGGGAAGACTGTCGTTGAGCACTGGAATGGAGAAACATGGAAATAGGAGAAGTTTTATTTTTATTAGAGGAAACTCTTCTACAAAGGTTATTTTATTAGAAGTTGGGATCAATCGCAAGCAATGACATTGATAACGAAGACTTGGGGAAGACTGTCGTTGAGCACTGGAATGGAGAAACATGAAAATAGGAGAGGTTTTATATTTATTAGAGGAAACTCTTCTACAAAGGTTTCTTTAGTTTGGACGAAGCTGTTGAAGACGAAGACACCGGAAATAGCAAAATATTTTATGTGGTTAGCCCTTCATGACTCTATTCCCTCCAATGCTAACATATTCCGCAAACATCTCACATCGAATGCAGAATGTGTTACTTCCGGGGAGGCCTTGGAAACAACTCTACACATTCTGAGGGATTATCCAAGAGCAAGAGAAGTTTGGCGAGAGATTATGTGAGGCAACACACTTCGTAACTTCTTCGCTAGAAACATGAAACAATAGGTCGAGATGAACTTGAACAAGAAAATCAAGTGGAGAGCGGCTTTTATCCTTTGTGATGTGATGTGATGGGTATGGAGATGGAGATGGAGAACACGAGATATTTGAGAATGGAGAAGATATTCCAATGGACAAGTTAAACACGGGTGAGTCGTATCGATTCAACATCGAAGACATTAGCGTGGGCGGCATTGTTAGAGACTACGAGGGACATTTCATAAAGGCATTCATGGAAAATTTTGTAGAATGCTCTTCATTCAAAGTCAAGCTATGGGGAGTGATTCAACGGATACAATTGGACAAAGAGATGAAGACGAGCCATATCTAGATCGAGACTGACTTGGAGGAGGTAATAAGAGCGTTGTTGACATATGAGAAAAGCTACACAAATTAACATGTTTTGTTGTCTTAAGGGCGGAAGTTGCTACGTGAGGTTATATGTCATTTCAAACTAAAATACATTTCTAGGGTTGCTAACATGGCGGCCAATTGACTTGTAAAAAAGGTTGGGAGCTCACGGGTAGTTACAACCTAGTTGATTCTCCTCCAAGTGATTATCCTCAACAAAGACTATATTAATAGCTAATATGTAAGGTTATTATTTTATGAATGAGGCGTTAGTCATCGTTAACGCTTTACACTCAAAAGAAATACTACCCTTACCAATACTCAGTTGGTCTAGTGGAATGTGGTGGTAGACTCCACTCGAAGCCTCCTTGCAACATATATAAAAAAACTGATATTGAGAGTGTCCCTCAGCAATGTGCCACGACAATTGAGAGTTACTTATCAACCTTTCAAAAAAGAAAACAAACACTACACTCACTTTTATGACTTAAAACATTTTCATTTGCTCCGACTTCCTTTCGTGCTTCTCTTAATCAACTTTATGTGTTTCCTATTATCACATTCGACAAATAAATTTTAGTTCTTTTTTAGTCTAATTTTTCCAACAGTAACTCCATTCGTCGTTTTATACATCCTCTCCTCCTACTACTCACTAATTTTACTATTTGCACTATTATGATTTATTTTTTTATAATGTTTGAATTTCACTCATCTCTCTTGTAATTCAACTATAGATTACATGAATAAGAATAAAATAATAGTTTAGTATATTTAGTATCATTTAAACATAAAAAGAGAGGTGAGTCTGTTTAAACAAAAAAACCTTTTTATGGGCATTTATCTGTAATTTTCATTTTTACAGGCAATCTAGTGAAAATTCCCTTATCTAAGGGTGTTTTGTGTAAATCTATGTTTAAATTTAACAGAAATCAGTTTCCTAATACGATGGTAATGACGTCCAATTTTTTCACTATTCCGCTCTTCCTCTTCTCCCTTCTGGTTATCTCCGATCTCCATGATCAGAGAAGATGACACCGCAGAGCCTACTTGCGTCGGCGGCCATAAACTTCGGCCTAGCTTTAGTGGTTCTATCACTCTTCTCCATCCTCAAGAAACAACCTACCAATGCCGGAGTTTACTACCCTCGCCCTCTCTCCGATAATCGCCATGTCTCCTTCGAATCCTTCTCCTTTCGTCGTCTTCTCCCTTCCATCTCCTGGATATCTCGCGCTCTTCGCGTATCGGAAGATGATATCCTCCTCTCATATGGACTCGATACTCTCGTTGTCTTTCGCCTCTTCAAATTCGGGTATTCAATCTATTTCTCTGAACTTAGTTTTAAATCAGAGGTATTATTGGTGGAATCAGATGCGGTGAATTTGATTACTGCTCTTTTGGTATGCATGCAGAAGTCATCCTATTCATATTAGGTTGATCAGGTCTTAGAACTCGATTTTTGACATGGAACGGATTGGAGTTTAGTGCGTTGTGTGTAGTTACTGATGTTTGTTAGTCTTAATTTGCAGTATCAATTTCTTTGTGGTTACCTCTTTGATTGGACTGGTGATTCTCATTCCCCTCAATTATTCCTGCCATGATGGGCCAGTTGATCCTACAAAGTCCATGAATGCTTTTACTATATCCAATGTCCCCAGCGGATCTAGATGGTAAGCAGATACTATTTTGATTCTTTCCATGCAATCGATGATGTATATCAACCCACTTCAAGTGTAACTTCTCGACATAGCTTCCGAGAGTTAATATGAAGTACATACTTGTTTATTTAAGCTTCACATAGTGCAATTTGGATGTTTTGCGATCCACTTCAAGTATTTGCATAGCTGTTTGTGAAGGCAAAAGCTTCAAGTCTTTCTGGAGTTGATATGTTCCTTATGGGAGACTAACTCCACTTATTTTGCTTAAATTTGTCCGAGTTCCTTTTTTGTGAGGCAAAACTGAGTAAGAAACACTAAGAAATGGGGCACATTGTAGAAGCATGAACCAAGTTTTGACAGCTGCAAATCTTTGTCTGTACACTTCACATGATGATTGCTTGAACTCTTTTGCATATAAGAACAACAGTTGACAAGGTTTGTATTTAATAGTAATATAAGATCATATTTCCATTTTCCAGAAGTAACTTAAGTGGTCATGTCAATTTCACTATGGCGGAGGATTAATAATAGAAAAACGAGAAGCTTCTTGTTGCTTTAGTGAGGAATTCTATAGGAAGTTTCTTCTTTGTTTTGAGTGTTATGGTTGTGATTTGAATAATTGTGTTATGCTCATTTCACTCTTCATCTTTGTACTGTTTTTGTACATCTGTATTTCTAGGTTAAGGTTCTTTCATACATTACAAGTGCTAAGAGCCACAAGTCAAGCATTCACAACCATTTCTCCCATATTTACAGGCTTTGGGTGCACTTTTCTTGCTTATGGATTGTGTCCGCTTATGGATTGTACCTATTATATAAGGTGATTTTGCTCCCAGTTTCTATTGCATTGTCCAAAGCAATACATTTACACAATACCTCCAAATTTTTATTTTTTAATGTCAGTAAATAACTAAGATGCATATTAAGATTTGGAAGAATATGATAATTTTGGACTTGGATATCCTAGCAAGAAAAATCAATTAATGAGCGATCTATTTCTGACCGGAAATATTTGGATATCCAGTTCGAGAAAATTGGTTTGGAAATCTGCCTATTTTCAATCACAATCCACATGTACATGTGTGAAAATTTTCTCCCGGGCATCAGGATCGAAATATTAAGTTTGGATATCCCAGAATATCACAGATGTGTAGGACTGCATCCATATAAATATTCTTTTCTAGATATCTAATTTGATGAACCGGATCACATAATTGCCCTTGAATATATCATGGCTGGAGCTACTTGAGAGATGTGATTGCTACAGCTCCAATCTGATTATTCTGCATTGTTCATGATTTCGAGTGACATCCTAATACACTTTTGAGTGTAGTGCTGCCTCAATGTTGCTTCTTTAGTTAGTTGTGTGGAAGAGTCCTTTTGCCTGCTTGAAATTTTGGGATAATACACTGGCAAGTGGCAACCGAGTAAAAAAATATCTGCTGTGTTGAGATGATATCACAAGGAAATTTGCTGAACACGATTGCTTATCTTGGGTTTCTCCTTTACTGTGTCAAGTAACAAGACAACATAAAATTAAATCGTGTCTCTATTTGTTTTTTTCTTCCTGTCATTCCAATGTGTACTAGCGTATTACTGGAGATGCAGTTATTATAACTTGTAACAGCAAGGAGGCCATGTAAATTTAACTGTAGGTGCAGCAAATCTATTGATGACAACATACTGAGTTGGTTTGAGAACTCAGATAAATGGATTTGAAACCTTCTTCTTTGTTTTGACATGCATAAATATCAATGAATAAGTTTGAAAGGGTTATTAGGTGGCACTTGAAATATACTATGTCGCACCAAAGTATTTGTTCTCATCTTATTTGTCATAAATTCACTCACTATGACATTTCCTACTATTTTCCCCTTCATCATACACATAGGTCTTTGCAGGACGTGATAGTTGAAAATTTACCACCAGTGAATTAGTCAAATGTTGTAAAAAAAATCAATGTATACATTGTTGAATAATTTTTTCCTTTTTCTATGCCAGTAGACAGATACATTTGAGATCATTTTTTCAATCAATTTACAAAGGTTACTTATTTTGTGAGCCCACTGCTCTTACTTTGCTGCCTTGTATTAGAACTTTCATGACTGATGTTACTGAGATTTTGTAGGATTGTTTTATCATGCTATCACATTGAGTAACGTAGATCATTGCAGTCATTACAAAAGAAGTGAGGAGTGCCTTATTCTAATTACTCCCAATATTGTTAGGAATTTCTCATTGAAACAACACCATTAATTACAATGGGATATTACCTTCTAAGAAGGCGGTGAGCTTTTCAATATCTTAAACATGAAATTTTGAAGATCCTGACCTGCCCAAACAAATTGCACCTCCCATTATGATTTTCTTTTTTCTTTGACTTCCCATTTTTACTCCCTCTTTGACTCTGTAGCCCAAAACTACCACCACTCTAAAGGTCAATATGAATATATGAGCATCACATAATCATATCTTTCCTGTACTGTCTCTTATGTCCTATGGGCAGTACCACCACTGTCCTGGCTAGTCCTCTATCTTGTACCTAGCATTTCCTGAAAAAGGTCTTACATTTTGCTCTCCACGAAATCTTTTGTTTTGCTTTGGTTGAATTTTGATATCATCAGGGTGAATAGAGGCAAAGAGAGAGTACTTAATTTCAACAATCGTCAGTAATCACCCTTGCATGATATTTATGTACAGTTGACATTAGATCCTTTCAGATTTCTCAGCTACAATTTCTTTTGGCAAAGAGAGAGTACTTAATTTCAATAATTCTTCTTCTATTGAATTTATTTAAGGATGTTTGGCACAATGACTTTCAGGAGAACAAAGAGATTCTGGACAGAAGGACTCAACAGCTTTGTTGCTTAAGACACCGACCCGATCAGTTTGCTATTTTAGTTCATGAAATTCCACTGTGTACTGAGCATGCTCGTCATGGATGCAATGTTGAGCACTTCTTCAGTAAGCATTATCCAGATACATACCAGTCATATCAGATGCTGTATGAGGAAAAAGCTCTTGATTCTCTACTGGTAATCATAGTGCTAGTTATAACTGATTGTCTCATCTTTTAAGTGGAATTAATCAATTGATTTCAAACTATCTTTTACATGTGTTTAAGCTGCGGATGTATTCTTTATCTGACCTGCTCCCACTTTACTATATGCTGTTTGTGTATAGTTTAAACTGCATGACATAAAAAATGGTGCAAGCTAATTGATAGTGGCCTATTGTATCAGGAAAGAACAAAATATCGCATTAAAAAAACTCCTTCTGAAGTTAAGGATGAATACTATTTGCCCGTTATCTCTGTAAGAGCAAAACGGTACAAAAAATATTAGTAGCATTTTTATGTTGCTGATATATCATGTCTTAAACTGACGGCGTTGCTTTATTTATTTTGGCATGGGAGAAATGGGGGTTTAGAAGAACAGATGATTAAAAACCAACTTGTGAATGATTAGGATAGATTTTTACAAGGTATCTTCCATTAATGCAAAATTGTAAAGATTTTGATAATCTACCTAAAAAGCTATCCCATAAAGCTTTTCCAAATCCCACCAAAAAGCTCATCAAAAAGCTCTTCAAAAATCTAATCTCTTCAAAAATCTCTTTCTTGCTTTCTTGCTTTCTTCATTGCCTCCATCCTGAGGAAAGCAAGAAAGAGATGTCCTCATTTGTTTGAGTTGCAATTCTCTTCTTTTCCCTTGTACCACTACTACTTCTGAGTGTCCCACTATCTTGTACTATTAGGGCATTTTATGTGTTATATATCGCTAATGTTTTTTTGATTTGTTAAAGCACTATTTTTTCTATTTCTAACAGTAACATTATTTGTAGAGTAAAGCCAATGCTCTTGCAACAAAGATAAAGCGTTTAAGAAAGGAGTCCTTGACTGCGGAAAGTCATAGGAGACCTTCACTTTTTCAAGCATTACTAGGCGATTCTCGAAACGTATCAGAACATGAAAGGAAATTCCAGAAGATATATGAGGAGATACATAGCATGCAGTCTGAAAGTGTGCTTCAACAAAAGGTCAATCTTCGTATTTAGAATTTGTAGCTTTCTGTTGCTAATCGAGATTGGGACTTTCTTTCGTACTGGCTTGACGACTCTTTTGTTGTGGGAAAAATCAATACTACTAAGTCTATATATTTTTTATAGGATAAATGTTGCTTATTGGTTGGTATCATGCAATCCCTTTTTATTCCCAACTATAATTCAGTTGGCCTTGGGAAACTTCTCTCCTTCCACCTGCCCATATGACCAATGGCTTCTTTTTCTCCTTTAGGAGGATTATAATATTGACTTGAACAACAAATAGATGGAAGATTCATTGAATTGGAAATGCCAAATTCTGTAGTTAAGTTTTAACTGTGTTGAATTCATGTGCAGCTTATACTTATATCATTCTTTATGCCATGCCTTAGGAATTGCCTGTGGCATTTGTTACTTTTAAGTCGAGGGTAGGTGCCGCACTTACTGCGCAATCCCAGCAACACCTACATGCATTCTTGTGGATCACTGAGGAGGCTCCAGAACCCAGGGATGTGTTGTGGAAGAATTTGTCCATCCGCTCCCGGAAATTGCTGCTATATAAAATTGGCTTCTTTGTTGCCGCTTCACTCCTTACGCTTTTCTTTGCTCTACCAGTTGCTGCAGTTCAAGGAATAGCAAAATTTGAAAAGTTGAAGAAGTGGTTTCCACCAGCAATAGCTATACAGATGATGTAAGTGCAAGTTTCTGTTAGATTTCCAGCTGAAATTGCTATTGCTTTTTTTTTCTTTTTGAAAATTCTATTAGTTAATTGTTTATTCATTCAGGCATATTAATACTCTTGTTATGCATGGTCGTGGATGCACTGACCTGTATTTAAAAGCAGTAATAATCTCTATAACATCCGTTAGGTTTGCAGGTGTGAAATCATTATTACTCTTTTGAGTCCTATTAAAATAAGTGATGCATCCTTAGCAAGTATCATCTATTAATGCTAAATCGGTGTATGCTTACTTTTTATATGACATTGTACTCATTTTGAACAAACGAATAGGTGAAATATGCCTTTTTTGGAACATGAACTTTAGGGTTATGAGCATCTATTCTGTCTGATATTACAGGTTAGTATTTTTTCCCCATTATATCCCACCATCTGAAAGTGTACCTTTTCCCCTGTCTTCCATGAATGGTTAAATAATATAGAAAGTGTTCCCTGGTAAGAACTTGCAATGTTTAATCTGACATGTGAATTACTCTGCAGACCCGGGTTAGAATCTATTGTGACTGGGTATATTCCTAGTGTCATCCTCAATGGATTCATCTATGTTGTCCCTTTCTCATTTCTCGGAATGGCTCATTTGGCTGGCTATTTCACACAGAGCGAGATGGAGATTAAAGTGTGCCACATGGTTTTCTATTTTCTAGTAGGGAATGTATTCTTGTTGAGTTTGCTATCAGGCTCTCTGCTTGATGAACTTGGAGAATCTATATCTCATCCTCGCAATATTCCTAGCCATCTCGCACATGCTGTTGCAGCTCAAGTAAGCTCCATCTGTTGAAACTTTTTTTTATAATTCATCTTCTAGATACCTCCAATATTTACTTAGATGGTGTTCTGGAGGGTACTTATAACTTATGAGTACATTTTGGGTTTGTTTGGCATATATTTTATAAATGCAGTTCCGGATTTATACACTGTTTATTTCTCTAGTTTGTAAATACAACTTTGCAATTATAAATTGTTTGTAAATTCTGTCAAAAAAACCTCATCTTCAAAAAGTGTAAGGGTTTCCATTGCCTCAGTATTTGGTCCACTATTATAAGTACACTATTCAAGAGTAAAATTTCATGATAGCACCACAGGCAAACAGAGCCTTAATGAATGGCAGAAGGCTTCTTTATTTGCTAGGTGGAATCTCCTTACACGTGGAGAAGCTAAATGGAAACTATTCAAAAGTAAAATTTCATTATATCACTACTTTGCTCAAGATCTCATTTGGTGTGTTTGTTGCAGGCCGATTTTTTCACAACATACATCCTGACAGATGGGTTGTCTGGATTTTCCCTTGAGATACTCCAGGCTGGTTTGCTTGTTTGGAATGTCATACGCTCATATACATATGGTCGCGGGAAGGAACTATCTCCTTTGCTTTTCTCACTTCCTTATTTCAGGGTTATTCCTTATGTATCACTCTCCATATTGATAGGCATGGTATATGCAGTTGTCGCTCCTTTGGTCCTTCCGTTTCTTGTTGGCTACTTATATCTTGGTTATGCTGTTTACATGAATCAGGTTGGTATTTTCCTCTCCTTTAACAGTAACTTATTCCCTCACTTTTTCTATTCATCAAATTCCCACCGTTATTTGACATTAAAATTTGTTGTACAATTAAAGCCGTTGTTTAAGAAAAAATAATCCTGGAAAATAAGTTATCTGCAGCCTGTGTTATTCGTCCATCGGTTACTGGCTTAATGCCCTTTCTAATTTCATATATGGTCTTCAAAATTTCTGTTACATATTTTGCATTGCATTTTGAGTAGTATTCTTGATTCTTGGAAAATGCCTTATAGAGTCATGACCCTTAAGAGTAAGCAGGTTATACCATCTTCTCATGGCAAGGAGCCTTCTGTGGTTATTGTCGTTTCTAGGGGTGTAATATGAGCCGAGCGAGCCGAGCATCAGCATGCTCAAGCTTGGCTCGTTTATAAACTAGCCGAGCCTAAAATTTATACGAGCTTTAAAATGTGTTCAAGCTTGGCTCATTTAGAAAGTGAACGAGCTCGAGCCGAGCTTTTGGCGAGCCGAGCCCGAGTAGCTCGGCTAAAATAATGCTCCTATAGTGTTATTTTAGCCGAGCTTTACCCGAATGAGCCGAGCATTGATATGCTCAAAGCCGAGCCTAAAATTTATACGAGCTTTAAAATGTGGTCAAGCTTGACTCGCTTAAAAGGTGAACGAGCTCGAGCCGAGCTTTTGAAGAGCTGAACCCGAGCCGAGTCAGAGTAGCTTGTCTCATATTACAACTCATTTCTATAAGCATAAGAACAGCAAGCATAGAGGAATATAGGCATATATAGTAATTCCATTATTCTCACTGAACTGCAGCATACAAGAAGAGTTGTTTCATTCAGATGATTATTATCTGAAATCGGATATTAACAAGGTTAATCTGTTCACTTTCTTGCAGATTGAGGATGTATATTGCACTAATTACGAAACTTGTGGGCAGTATTGGCCGTACGTCCATCATTACATTCTTTTTGCAATAGTATTCATGCAAATCACTATGATGGGTCTTTTCGGTCTTAAACTAAAACCACAGGCATCTATTGCCACTATACCGCTCCTCATTTTCACGTTAATGTTCAACGAGTACTGCAAGCTCCGCTTCCTTCCTTCCTTCCAACACCATCCAATCCAGGTGAGACATCAAAATAAATCCGGTTTCTTCCATATAATGATATCTCCTCATGCAATATCCATGCACATTATAAATTGCAAAATGTCTTTTCTTACCAGAGCGCAAGAGAAAAGGATGATCTTGATGAGAGGGATGGTAAACTGAAACAGAATTCCGAGAACGCAACCAATGCCTATCGGCCACCTTACCTTAGACCCATCAGCTTCTTAGAAGCAGAATCGAGCTCAAACCAACAACGACCGGATCTCTAAACCCGTAATTCCTCTTCCTTCCTCTTCCTTCTGGTGCCTCGGGTTTGTCAACAGGAATTGTGAGAAAGGATGTATGGAGGTAAATTTTCGTCTTCGGCTTCGGTTCAATCACGAAGGTACAATATATAGGGAGGGAGAATTGTTGCAGTTCAACCAGTATGTAGTTGTGTAGTTTTGTTACGATAGTGCAAGATTGTATATATACAATAAGAACATCAATAATGTTGTGATCTAAGTAGACAGAATTTAAATAAAGTTTTTGCTATTTTCTTAAACAAATAATGGTAGATTTACGCTTATTTATTATCCTAATTTAGACGTTACTCTTATAATTTACTTTAACTATTCTTGTAAATAAAACAGATTTTTTGGAAATTTATAATTTATTCTTGTAAATGATACTTATTTTCTTGTAATTATATTTCTTGAATTTATCTTCTTATAAAATTTTTTTGTACGTGACTAACTACTAATTGATTAATTACTAATTGATTACGCTGATCAATTCTTGTAAATTTTTTGTGAAATTTTATCAGGAATTTTCTTGTACTCTTCATGATTTACATGAAATATACAAGCATGTAACATGCTAGTTTTATCTTCATGATTTACATGAAATATACAAGCATGTAACATGCTAGTTTTATCAATTCACGTAAATTTTTCTTGTATTCTTTATGATTTACTAATTGATTATGCTGATTGAAATTGGTAACTTCTTCAAAATACACCTTCTTCAATTGGGGATTGTATGTCAATTAAAAGACAATAATTAATTAGGAATCTTTTAAATTATTGTAGAGAGTTAAATTAGTCTAAAAAATTTAAAAGAGATCATATTCTAACAAAATTATTGAGCTTCACAATTACTAAACAAAATTAGTGAACTAAGACTATATAGCAAATTCACTCTATTTATTACCATTACCACCCATGTATGTGTATATAGAGAAAGACTATATACCCTTGTGATGATATTTTTAAAACTAAACTACTGAAAATATTTGACTTGATTCAAAGAAGCTCGGGCTTTATATTTTTTTTACCCGTTCATTCGGATACGGCCGAGTCCGGCTGACGGGCTTGGAGTGGTCAGTCCTTGTCCGGCACCTATTTTTTTTATAATTATATCAATATTTTTAATATAAATTTTGTTAAAAAATAAAATATATATTCAATATATTCTATACAGTACATATATTATAGTTATATTAAATAGTTTATAATTATACTTAATGATAATTATATATTATATAATATATTTTTAAATCCGGGCCAAACATTTTGACCCCGGTGATTTGACGGTTTGAAATTTTTCGGTCTGGTCGGGCTTCTTTCAATTTTCGTACCCGAATTAACTGTCCAAAACTTTTTTAGATAATTTTTAGTTGACAATTTCCTCGCTAATGATTACACAACATATTCAATACCGCCAAATCTATTGTTTAAACAAGTTTAGATATTTTTTCGTATTAGATTTTACTATTCATTGTCATTATAACTCTTCCCCGACCTACTGAAAGCCTTCCTCCATAACGTGAGGGTTAGGAGTTGATACTACCGGAGTGTGGTTGGGAGAAGGTACCCCTTGAGGATAAAAATTTTGAAACAATTTGGTTTACTAGGTTTTTTCGTTTTGTGTTTAGTAAATGTACCACTTGAGAGAAGAGTGTATACAGTTTGAAAATAAATAGGTTGAATATATTTACTTAATTGAAACATTAAAAAACCTAGTTACTATCCTAGTTTCTCAAAAAGGCCTCCAAAAATTTTTAATAATTAATGACAAATCTGTAAATACGTTATAACAAATCTATAAATAAATTTTAAAAAAAACTGACGTGGACAACTTAGAGGGTGACACGTGTACAAAAATGTGTATAGATTCTCCTTCTTTCTTCCCACCGACGGGCAGATATTCATCTTCTTCCCACCGAAAATCCCCTCTTAAATCTTCACGATTACTAATTTTTCGCATCAACTTTGCAACAAAAAGGAGACGGTTGACAAATCGAGACTGAATTCAAAATTTGAAACCCTAATTCCTTAATAGTTGATTAATCTCCGACCTACCTACATCTATGGACTCCTCTGCTCCAGATTGCTTCAGTATCTTTGAAATTTACAAACGATACTCCGGTAATCTCTCCTTTCTACTTTTTGCAGATCTTTGTACTTGCGAAGCATTCATTTTTTTTACGCCCTTATGATGCCGGTTACGATGCAGCTACTGAAGTTTTTCTTTCTTGAATTGCATTAACCATAGTGAATCATATTGCTTAATTGATCTGTTAATACCTGCTTGGACATGCTCCAATATAACTTTTGTCGTAATTTTTATGTACTTATACTCAATAAAATGTTCAAGGTATACTCAATAAAATGTTCAAGATGGATGGGAAATCTTGTGTTCTGTAAGTTAATACCCTGTCAAAATGTCATACTGTATCCGGACTGAGATGCAATATGCATAAAATCTGAATTTTGTATTGAATTATCCTACTTAGTTGATCTGTTATACTTACTTGGACATGCTCCGATATGAATTTTGCCTTATTTATTTGTTGCATGACGTTTTTGTAATTTTGATGTATATATACTCAATTAAATGTTCAAGATGGATGGGAAATCTTGTGTGTTTTAAGTTATTATCCTGTCAAAGTATCATAAATCTGCATTTTGGATTGGTTTTATTATAGATGTATATGCTACTTCATTAGAGAATGATTAGATGGGCTTGTTTTTGCAGATATTAAAGCAAATAATCTACTTCATCGTAATGATGACACGGATGTGGTTAAATTATCAAGAGAGGCATTGACTGAGCTATACAGACTGATTGACAAGAGTATGCTTACAAGGTACGCTCTCGTTTGCCAAATACACTTAGATTTCATGGGTTAGAATACACTTGAGCAAGTTAATTTTTCATTAGGGTAATCTAACTTGAAGGTAGATAGTGTTTGTATAGCTTGAAGGTAGAATGACTCCTTGCCAAACACACTCTGAGTATTTTGGGGTTATTAGCTTGATGGTAGAATGCGTCCTTGCCCAGGCTTCTTTAATTGCAGTATAGCTTGCATCTGTACTGGCAAAGGCAGATAGTGTTTGTCAATTGTCATTGCTCGACATCTAAAGGATTGCCTTATGCACTTCTTTCAGTTGTCAAATTATTCTTCAGTGGCTATAGCTGTATCAGTATTTTATGGTTATTAGCTTGATGGTAGAATGCGTCCTTGCCTAGGCTTCTTTAATTGCAGAATAGCTTGCATCTGTAGTGGCAAAGGTAGATAGTGCTTGTCAATTGTCATTGCTCGACATCTAAAGGATTGCCTTATGCACTTCTTGCAGTTATCAAAATTTTTCTTTAGTGGCTATACCTGTATCAGTATTTTATGGTTATTAGCTTGACGGTAGACCTTGCCTAGGCTTCTTTAATTGCAGTATAGCTTGCATCTGTACTGGCAAAGGTACATAGTGTTTGTCAATTGTCATTGCTCGACATCTAATGGATTGCCTTATGGCACTTCTTTCAGTTGTCAAAATTTTTCTTCGGTGGCTACAGCTGTATCAAATACCATATATCTTACTTATATAAACCTTTGAAAGAGTGAATTCTAGCTGTGTCAAATGCCATATATCTCACTTCTGCTCCCTGATTATGCATCACAGCATGCATCTGTAAACTCAATGACTGTTTCCTGGTTCATGTCATTCATTGACTATTCAATGAAATAATCAAATGACTGATTGGAATGGTTTGCTTAGAGCTACTTGTAATGCTCCTCTCTTTTTCTTGATTTTTATTATGGGGCTAGAAGGTCTTGTAGTCAATATGAAGAAGGCTTTACAAAATACTTGATAAAAGTTGGAGTTTGACAATTTGCAAATGATTTTTAGTAGTTTTCTGATGAACCTTAATATTTCTTGTGGCAGAGGTTCACTGTTTGATGAAGTGACCACTCTTATGTCACGGTTAAATCTGAAGGTAAACATTTTAGCCCTTATGTTTGGTTAAAAGAAACGTTGTCCTCTGTAGGCTTCTTCGTGCTTTGAAGCTTGATGAACATCTGTAAGCTATTACTTTTTTTTTTACTATACACTGGTGCGATGTAAAACTTTTATGTACTTTTTCAGGAAGATTTCAGTGAGTTTTCGAACTTCTACGAATTTGTTTACTTCCTATGCCGTGAAAATGGTCAGAAGAATATCAGTAAGTCTAACTGCTCTACGCACTATTTTTACGTAGAAAGATTCAAATGGAAGAATCAAGGAGTCTTGATTAAAAAGGGTCTTGATTTTGAGGCTGTTGTTTCTGATGATGGTTTTTTCTAATATTATGACTCCAGGTGTAAACAGGGCTATTGCTGCATGGAAACTAGTGCTATCTGGGAGGTTTCGGTTGCTTAACCAGTGGTGTGACTTTATTGAGGTTGTATGTAAAAATGGAATTATTTAAGTTTTTTTGCAGGCTTTTGCAAGTTCTTTCCATCAACACCATGGCTTGTTATTTCTGCCTAACTTATCTTGTCCTTTACATATACATGTGATATGCTATGTTACCCGGAAAAAAGGCATGTGAGTTTCATTCCCATCTTTGAAGGGTGGAATGCTAAAATGTGACAAAGCACGGGGAGATACTCCACCAACCCCATCCACAGTCCATCTGTCACAACTGGGACACACTAGTGACTGCTCCTGTGAAGCTCTAAACAATTTTCCTTTCATTTGTCTCTGTAGTCAATGCTTCTCTCTCTCCACTTCATGCTCCTTACCAGCCTCCTCTCCTCTCCGGTCCTAGTTGTGCGTCCTTTCTGCTCCTCATTAGTCACTTCCGAGGCCTTCTAGCTTTTACTGTTTGCAAAGGGGAAATTTTGCAGTATAGGGTTTGTCAGGCTTATCTTCCACGTGGTAAAGACACATTTTTCTGTATATTGGTTACAAGATGCAATTAATTGGTCCCGGTCTGGATCTTCTTCATTTGATGATCTATGGGCTTGATTTTTCCTTTTTGAATGGCATTTAAGTTATATAGTTCATGTTTTGTTTTTACAGTTTTGCTACCCTAAATTTTAATGAACGGTGTTCACTCCTCATCTTCCATTTAGGATTGTCGTTTCCTTTTTTTTTGAAAGGAAAACGATGCATATGTATTAGATATCACGTTCCGCAAGAGCAGTGATGCTTGGCGGGAAGTTACAGAAATACAAAGTTTCATCACCATTATGCGGTGTGAGCCTAGACAAGTAACCAGCGAAAGCATTACCAGGATTGTTCTTTCCTTGGCGTATCATTTCCTATTCATTTTTAGGGTTGTCATATCCGTGCACCTGTGTTGTTTCCACTTTTGTGTAATCTAGGTGATAAACTCCTCTTGCCCGTAAGTTTAATGCTTTTTTAGCAAGCTAGGTTTATGTATTCTTCACAAAAATGTTTTAGAGTGCCTATGGGTTTAGTATTTCAGTTCTTTTAATTAGTGGTTCTCACTCTTGCTAATGTTGCTTACTTCCTTTAATTCCTTTCAGAAAAATCAGCGACACAATATTTCATTAGATACTTGGTCTCAAGTTTTAGCTTTCAGCCGCTGTGTACATGAAGATCTTGAAGGCTATGATCCTGAAGGTATTGATATCTGCATGATACTGTTGAAGTTTGTTGGTCATGGTATCCAACATCATTTTGTTTCTACGACCTGTATATGTCTTACTTTTATTCTTAAAGTAGTCTTGAGGGGTGCTGTTTAGTTCAAGATACTTAAGAATTTCCTTTCTCGTGTTAGTGATGGTTCGGTGTGAGAATTATCCCTGGACTTAAGGAGGTTAATAATAAAGTTGAAGGTTAATCCATCTTATATTAATAACAGAAACCTGAAGAGTGGGCCCCTTTACCGGATCTCTCCTACGTGAATTTTTTTAGGTATTTAAGTTCGGCTCTTTTTAATGAGCAAGAAACCTGGAGATTACCACTTCAAACACAGTGATTATAGATTGAGGTTGATTCCTAAAGTGGAATATCTGGTCAAAGTTTCACATCCTTTCAGGATTGTTCTTTTCATTTTGGTAAATTATTGTACATGTATGATTCTTGTAGGGAGATAGAATTAGCCCTGTTACCAAATTAAAGACCAAAAAGAGATAAAAGGGTCCATTTGGCAAGCCTAGATTATGGGATTATTTGAGAAATTATTGGACCCAGGTTATTTTTTATTTTTTGGCCAGGTTATTTTCTGGGATTATTTTGACTGAAATTTGTAATCTTGTTTCACTTGGATTGTCGATTATTAGGGAGATTATTGAGAATTATAATCCCCCAAAATACTCCTGGGAAACTGCTAAACGCGCCCAAATATAGGGCTACAAAAAGCTTGGTATGTTTGACTTATACTTTGCTTTCTTTGCAGGTGCTTGGCCGGTATTAATTGATGACTTCGTAGAGCATATGTACAGGTTTGATATATGTCACTGCTATCTTTCGGGTTGAAATTTTGTTTTCGTTGCACCTTGGTTGATTCTCAATATGATGTCCCCGATGGATAATGGTCTAGCGGACATTATCCCCAAGTCTATGAGATTGAATATTGTTAGGCCACCGTTAGAAAATCTTATGTCCAATTTGGTGCTTCTATTATTTAATCTGAAATCAGAGAGGACCGAATTAACCTTCCATTATTGTCTCTCTTTTTCTTCTGTGTAGGATTACTGGATCAAGTTGCTGTGTTAGTCGTGATATGGCATGCAGCTGTGCTGATTCAGAGAGTCAGCAATTTGCACCCGATGATACCCTCCCTGGTAGGTTTACTAATAACGGCGTACTTACATGTTCAAAGGAGTTTCTGACCTCATCCTTGCCACTGAACTGCAAGCAGTGAAGAATGAGGGTAAACTACACGAAACCACCAAAAAAAAAGTTTTTTCTTAAACAACCACAAACCTAATTAAATTTGGGTAAAGTTTACCAATATTACTCTATTAAGAGTACCCATAACATAAACTCATTTAGTAAATATACCCTATGTAACCCAATTCCTTTCATCTAGGTGAATTATATATAGGGTAAAATTAGAGGTGTCTACAGAACAAAAGCCTATAAAAAAGAGCTGATATTTAACCCAATTCTTTCATTAAATTTCCTATGTTATGGATGATTTTACACTAATATGAGTTTTTTGTGTGTGATTTACCCTATTGTTTTTAGTTTTTAATCATGATAAAACATTGTCAGCCATTCACAATCTTTTAGAGTTTCATCTGCATAAATACTATTGCAAATTATAGAGCAAGAGTGACATGAGAACCGGAAATGGGAAAATTCTGTTGCAGGATTGAAAGGCTTTCCTGGGCTAAAGAGGAAGTTACGCGACGACAATCAAAGGAAAGATTTGGACATATCCGGAGCTCTTTCCTTGGAAAGTTTGAGCATAGAACTAGACAGCAAAAGAAGGAAACAAGGTTATGATTTGGTGTCTTGCAAAGAGAACCAACTCATGAATCCTTCAATTGAAACCCTTCAACTCAACAACCCCATTATGTGCTCCATGTCTTTGTGTTCTGTCGAACAATGCTTGTCCAAGGGATTCGAGGGGCTGCTATCTTCTCATTCTTCTGTCCAGTTTAATCCCGAAGACGAAGCGCTTTATTCATGATCAAAATTACAAGTTGCAATACCAAAATGTGATGTGAATTTTCCATTTTTGCCCTACTGAGTCTTGATGAGTTATTTGAGGTTTGCTGGACAGTTCCCCCCTATATAGTCATTTTTTTGTAACTTGGAAGTCAAAATTGGCACTTGCGTGAGCAATGTTATTTGTATGGTTTAGTTTCGGAATCACATTCTGTTATTAGACAAAGAAGGGTTAGTTTGAAAGCATGTAGCTTATTCTTGAACTTGACTCTCCTGTTGATAGGACTGAGCATTTGTCCGGTTCGGACCGGACCAGGCTGAAACCAACCAGTCCGGTCTTCGGTCCAATCAATTTGGTCCACAATCGGTCCGGTCTGGACCTTTTTTTTTTAAACAGACAAAAATGTATACCGGAAATGTTTGGTATTGGTATTGTTCCGGTATGGTCCAGCTCCGGACCTATGATTTTGTAAATATCACAGGTTTTTTTTTTGTCTATACGGTCCTGAACCGGACCCGGACCGAATAATTCGGTCCATTTCCGGTCTGCATTGTTTTGCTCCGATCCAGTCCGGACCTATGAGCTAGATCAAAGTTATCAATCTTTAAGTGCTCCTCCATTTATATCCCCAAATGCAGGTTTATCACTTGGTTTGCTAGACACCATAAACTTCCACTCTTGGATCATTGTTTAAAATAGCACTTGTAAGCTTTGTAATGTTAGGGAAGAAATTGAAGATCACCTATGGATTGACTGCACTTTCACTAGCCTAGTTTTGGATATCATCTTGAGATGGCTTCGCGTTCCCCTTAGACTCAACAACCTCCAAGATTGGCTCTGCTGGCCTAGCTCTACTGGTAAACACAAAGACTTTACCCATCATGTGAGAAGATCAAGGTTCACTTCTTTTGTGTTTTTTAACTTGGAAAGTAAGAAATGAAACTATCTTTTGTAATATGAGATGCTTTGCTATAGAGTGTGCCCATTGTATCATCCTCTCAGTTAAGCAATTCTCTTCTACTAACTTATTTTTTTGATAAACTTGAAGAGTGTTTGAAAAAAAACAAAGTTTATTGAATATTTTATAAGCCTAAGTTTTAGGAAAAGTTCCCTCTACAATCCTATGTTTATAAAATTTATAAAAATATAAATATGAGCTATAATTAGCTATCTTAGGTCAACATCTTGACTTGAGGTCCTTTGTTAGAGCATGCTAGATTGGGAGTATACTTATAAAAGTTCCGGCGAGATCTTTCAAGATTGTCACTCGATAGCCGGCTCCATCCAACGGGGTCAAAGCGACTTTGGCGGAAGTGGATAGTTGTGTGATACTATTGGTGAAGAAAGCGATTCACGGAGATCAGGAGATGATAACCTAGTGTGGTAGCGAGGTTGATGGAGTTGGAATCACTTTGTTCTTCCCAATTTGGATACTGTGATTTGAGTCCAACATATAAATTTAGAGTGGGTTCTATCCTAAAATCAGTTTGCGATATGAGTAGCCTAAAATCAGTTTGCGATATGAGTAGCATGTTCAACTTTTATGATTATATACTATGTTTATTATCACTTTATAATCAACATATGATCTTTCTAACTGAATCTTAAAGTGTTTTTTTTTTTGTGTTCTTTGGGTGTGTCCAATGATCAAGATTTTACAAACCATCATGCATTTGAGTTGTTGAAGTAAAAAATGAGCCAAGTTGTCTTGAATGAATATAAACATATTTTAAAAATTGAAAGAATCTCTTTGAAACATTTATTTCTATAATTTACATGTGACACCGTACCAAACAAAGCCTAATCCATGTTACATGGCATGCCCATTGGGTCTGGATCTGACACACAAATGTGCTTGAATTAACATGACTCTTAGCATGTAGTCCGTCGACTATAAAATGATATCAAAGAGGTTATCCAAATAGCTCGATATTTTTTATCTTTTGGGTTAGCTGTAAATAGAATGGCATGTTAGACCCGTTAATTTAAATATCAACCAAGCCAATTCCCCTAGCTTATAAATGTTCATCAAGCTTCAAGGCACGGAATTTTGATCTTTTCGGTAATTCACCCTTAAAAAATAATTTGATGGGTTGATTTCCTGTTCTAGTTAAAGACGACAATAGGAATGCTATCCCACGTTTAGTTCCGGGATGAGGGTGGTGTGGTTCAAGGTTGACATTGGGCCCAACGGCGTGAGAGATTTTACCCTCTATCATTAATTCATTATCAAAAATATTTAATAAAATAATATTGCACTTAATAATTTAAAAAAAATTTGTGATGTTTTTAGAAAAAGTTAATAGTATGTCAACGAGAAAAACGGTCAACACCGATACATACTAAGTATATGTTTATTAACAACAAAATGATAAATAATGAAAGAGAAACTAAATTGATGTTATATTAATTCCAATAGAAACAACTCCTTATATTTTATTGATAAAAAATTTATTTGCAAATATTTGTGATCTACCTTGATCGATGCTCATAATGTTTAAATCTAATCCTATTATATTATATATTGGGCTAACTATATTAAGGCCCCGTTTGGTTTTAACTCCGGAATCGGAAACGGAATGAAAACGAATCTAGTCCATACGTATGCCCTTGTTCATTAAAGTTTTTGAAATCATTTCTTGTGGTTTGAAGTAATTGGAGTAGAGTTTGATTACTTTTGATACCCTATAGGGTAACAAAATGTGGGAAAGCAAGTGTACTTTGCACTGAACCACAAGGAATGATTCCATGAAATTTCATGAATAAGGATATGCATATGGACTAAATTCATTTCCATTCCGTTTCTATTCCCGGAGTTAGAACCAAACGGGCCCTAAGAGTATACATAGTATAAACTCATTTAGTAAATATATCCTTATTTAACTCAATTTTTTTATGTGAGGGGAATTATATATAAGGTAATTAGAGAGGTTTACAAAACAAAAACTTATAAAAAAGAGTTTATTTATTTAACTCAATTCTTTCTTATTATAGATTGGCTCCGTTCAATGAGAGTTAGGAAATTATAATCTCGAATAATCCGATAACTTAAGTGAATAAAAATGGTAATAACACTCTCCAAATTTAAGATTTCACAACAATCTTTAAATAATCTATCAAACAATATCTAAACCATAGAAAGAAGACAATGAAAATAACAAAATAATGTAACTTAATTATAGAGCTCTAGCTATATGTAGATAGTGACAAAGTCCGGTTACATAATTGATTAAAGCTCAAAACTTTGTTCATATATGTATTGAAGCAAGCTAAAGATATTCATCAACACATACCCAATATTCATGTGAAAGTGTACGTACTTAGAATATGTATCAAGATATTGACATTCACCAAATTTCTTAAGAGATATTAGACAAAAATCTCATCAATGAGTGCCTAATGCTTTGATCCCCAACTCCATTGCCATATATTACCTAACTTTTAATATGGATTATACCTCTCCTTACACATTTCCAAATATCTTACTCTATATAGATGTAGAAAAAATTACACAAAATTACCCGTTATCAATGGTTCTTGATAACTAAACCATCGGTTTTAGTACTCTTTCGAGCCGATATAAGGGCATGTTTGGGAAAACAAGATTAACCGATAATTTGAGTAATTTTTAATGGTTTTAGTTTGTCGGAATTTTTGTAGAGTTTTGCCTGATATAGTGAAATATAATAATATAATGAAAAATATATTTTAAAAAAAAGTATTTGATAGGTGGAGAGGTATTTAAGGTAAATTTACCATAATTATGAAAATTTTTCAAAAACTCAATTGAAGGAGGTTCAAAAAAAAAACTTTGAAAAACTCCTCATATGCCAAAACGTTAATCTCTTACATAATTTGACATCACCAAACATTATTTAGCTTTTAATTTTTTTCAAAACTCCACAAAAAAGCTGGTCAAACACCCTAATTAACATTTTAACATTAAAAGTTTGATCATATTTAATTGTCTTTTTAAGTTTTTATACCTTAATTAAATTAGGAGAGTGGTACAAGAGTTATTCTTGAAATATTTTTGTATTAAATTTTTTTCTTATTAGTTCGAAATAGTGGAAAATATTTAATATGTGGTAAAAAAAACAATTTTTTTTACCGATTTGATATTATTTAAGAAAAATTGGACGAAAAGGTCTTTTATGTACAAAACACGTAAAATGCCTGTCATTTTTTTTTTACTTATATCACTAAGTAGGCCTTTTAGCAATATTGTTATATTAAGTAGGCACATATCATAATCTTATTTAGTAAGTATACCTCTAATAGAGTCATAGTGGAAGGTCAAATTAGCTAAGTAAGTTTTTTTGAGATTTCTCTTTAGTTACTAGGCTCATAGTATATATATATTTATTAAATGTACTCTTAATCAAACCCGTTACCTTCCAACTTCAATTTAATGAAAGTGTAAAATTAAGAAGTATACAAAACAAAAGCAAACAAAAAAAATATAGCTTATTTTACCATTTTTTTATCTATTAACAATTTTAAAAAAATATTGTCTAATCACCGATTATTCAATAAATGTATAGAAAAATTTTATGAATCGATGTCGCTTAGGCCCCGTTTGGTTTTAACTCCGAAATCGAAAACGGAATGGAAACGAATCTAGTCCATATGTATACCATTGTACATGAAAGTTTTTGGAATCATTCCTTGTGGTTTGAAGTAATTGGAGTAGAGTTTGATTACTTTTGATACCCTATAGGTAACAAAATGTGGGGAAGCATGTGCATTTTGCATTAAACCACAATGAATGATTTCATAAAATTTCATGAATAAGCATACACATATAGACTAAATTCGTTTCCATTTCGTTTCCGTTTCCGTTTCCGTTTTCGGAGTTAGAACCAAACGGGGCCTTAGTATTTTTAAATCAATGACTAAAACATCATTTAAATTGGATAGGTGGTAGTAGTTTGATTGCTGACAATTACCCAAGTTCAATTAAATTCCTCTCAAATCATAAAATGAAAAATTAAATTATTTTATTCTATCAAACGGATTATATTGGGGTGGTTGCTCGTAAACATACTATTATTATTATAATGGGAGGTCTAGTGCTATTTTTTATATATATTTTTTTTACCTTAATTTGGTCTAATGTAATTTTAGCAATAAACCAACAGAATATTAGTATCAATTATCGACCATAATCTTATGATAATATTATATTATTACATTATTTATAATATACTCCATATATACCCTCATGCATGTTCAGCAATGAGTTGACACTCAACATTATGTGCAAATTTTGGTAAATTTAATCAATTATTTGTACATAAAAATAAGAAAATAAAAAAATTGGGTCGATAAATAAAGTTAAACATGCAGTAATTGTGGGGGCACTAATTAGTATAACTTGCTTATTTTTTTAATCCTAACAACCAACACGATTAGATGCATGTGATTGTGGGGGCACTAATTAATATAATTAATTTAAACCATCTTTAATTAGTAACAAATATCAAACTTGCCTTCATTTCCTTCAAAATCGTACGTCTGTACTTTCATATTTATAGTTTTTTTCTTTCCTTTATTGTGATTGCATATAGAAGTTGATTTCCTTCGAAAACTGCTCATACATGTGGCTAATATTGTATATTTATTTATAAAAATGTATGGTAAAATACCATATCTTTAGTTATTTACTTATTTACATATAAATTGATTGTAAGTTTCTTTTTAATTTTTAATATAGATAATTAATATTATATATTTATTAAATTTATGGTAAAATATCATATGTAAAAAAGTAAAAGTAAAATAATTTATGACGATTTTAAATATTTATATATTTAATAGATACTATTTATCATGAATTTTTATAGATATTTAGCTATGTTATTAATAATTACAAATATAATTTTATTTAAATAAATTTATCACTAATTTATAGTTTGAATAATTTAAACTTTGAACTCGTTGATACTATAGTCCATTTTTCTTATTAAAAAAAACAAGAAGAATGTTTGCATTCATCCATGTTAAAAAAAGTTGAAACAACTTGGTTTACTATGTTTTTTTGTAGTTTTGTGTTTAGTAAATGTACCCCTTGAGAAAAGAGTGTAGAATTTGAAAATAAATACAAAAGGTTAGGGTATATTTACTTAATTGAAACATTAAAAAGTCTAGTTACTACTCTAGTTTTTCAAAAAGGCCTAGTTACTAAAATTGCCCAAAAAAGTTTTATTATCTGTATCGAGTCAATTAACGTGGAGGGTGCATGTCTGATGAGCCACAATATCAATGTTAAAATAAATTGATGATTCATAAAATTTATATGTTAGTCTCGTAACATAATGTGTTATCGATGTGAGACAATCCTAACCCAAAATAATATAGCGATTTTGCTCAATATTTATAATATATGACAATTTTTTTGATGTATTAAATAATTCACCATAGTGATATTCAATACAAATACAAAACCAATCATGAAGGGAGACAAATATCCCCACCTTATTTATAGCTAATCAAACGTTATACTATGTAGCATACATCTAGCCACCTTAGATAAGTCAACAAAAGTCAAACCAAACAAAAACAATACGATAATATATATATATATATATATATAATATAAATGTAGGGTTTATGGATTTAGTTATAAGTAGAAGACGTAGGAGAGGATGAATCGGAGACGACCTCGGGCTCGACCTCAGGGCGGTGGAAGTTACGGTGGCAGCCGCAGGCGGCGCAAAAGAAGGAGGCCGGAGAAGTGACGTCATTTGACGTAGGCATGAACTCCCGGCAACCGTCGACAGCGTAACCGCCGAGTGTGGCTGCGTGGTTCTTACGGCATTCTCCATAGCTCACTTGCAATGAAGAAGCTTCTGTTGGGTTTGTTCTTGAGTTTTGCTCCGATGATCGTCTTCTCGCCGCCGATTGACGCTTCATCGTCGGGGGTACTTTGGGA
The DNA here is from genome assembly GCA_033239125.1 of Fagopyrum homotropicum. Lineage (NCBI taxonomy): Eukaryota > Viridiplantae > Streptophyta > Magnoliopsida > Caryophyllales > Polygonaceae > Fagopyrum > Fagopyrum homotropicum. The sequence continues at coordinate 5,687,913 of BSWB01000003.1, forward strand.
ATTGTGGTGTTTGTATGAGTATGTTGAGTAAGTATGAGTGGAGATTGATTGAGGATATTTGCATGTATTTATAATCATTATTAAGAGGGTTGGCTGAGGTTTAGGGTTGGCGGATTCTTAGATTTTTTTATGTTGGTTTTTTTTGTTTGTTTTGGTGAGATATTTCTAATATATACAAGTCCTTTAATTTTTTTTAATTATAATAGATCTTGATGATTAACTTTTATTTGTTGAGCGATTGAGGTAGACATGAGTCTGGTTTGGGGTAAACCGCCAAACCGGCGGTTTAGATTTGCCAGTTTGACCAAACCGTGGGTTTGCCGGTTTGCGGTTTAGGTTCGGCAAAATCTAAACCGGTGGTTTACCCCAAACCGGCGGTTAAACCGCCGGTTTGGTTATTATTATTATTTTTTTCAAAAATGGACAACACCGGCCGGCTTGGTCATTCAAACCGTCGGTTTACCGCCGGTTTGGTCCGGTCTGGTCTAGTTTTCCATTTTTTTAAAATAAACCGGCTAAACCGCCGGTTTGGATTTATACGGTTTAGGTTTGCGACCCATGTCTAGATTGAGGTGGCGTCTTTTTAGACGGATATCTGATAACGATAATAAGTAAATTCATTTGTAGTTCATTATATAAGGCAGATGGGTTAAGGATGGAACATTGAAATCTCATCGAACTTATACGTTGAGTTTGGATCTAGTGTGCACACGACTCTCGGTTCACATTTAGTATAATTCAAGTAGCATATAAATCGATTGCGGTCGATTTTTGGAATATTTTGGAGCGATAAACGAATGACATATCTAAAACCGGACATTTTTTAAAATTTTAGACTAGTTAATTTTTGTGTTTTTAGTTTCAATATTATTATAAAATGTCACATCAATGTTAACATATTTCATATTGTTAACTTTGAAGATATTAATTTAGGTGATTCATTACAAATTTTAATATCATAATTAAAGTTCAGACCGATTTATAAATATTTTTTATATTTATATATTTTTGTAAGATGTTTAATATATATATGATTTTGAGCATGAATACCGGCCAAACAAGGCCAATAATTGGTTAGAGGAATATTTGGCAAAAAATGTGCAATGAAAATTGACGATCATACATATATTTGTATTTCATAATGGAATATATTAATGTTCGGCAAGTGAAAAAGATGGAAACAATTATAATATATCTAATTGAATTATTTATCAACTGATATTTAGTTGGTAGTTGATTTAAACGTACGTACACATGCATTAAGTACTTAGTACGATACGTACGTACGTATGCGTTCATCTAGTCACGTACTACAAATAGATGTTGTTGTTTTTTTTGTTCATATGTAATTACTTAATTAGTTTTAAATTTATTATACTTACTAAAACAAAGCATGGGTTGATGACGTGGCGCTTTGTGGACGCAGGATTTTTGAAATTGAGCTCCCACAATTAAAGCCAATAAATCTTTATTTTTTACACTATTTTTTAAACCATAAAATCTTTTATTATTAAAATAATAATTTTATAGAAACCAAATCTATTATACTTACTAAAACAGAGCATGGGTTGATGACGTGGCGCGCCGTGGACGCAGGATTTTTGAAATTGAGCTCCCACAATTAAAGCCAATAAATCTTTATTTTTTACACTATTTTTAAACCATAAAATCTTTTATTATTAAAATAATAATTTTATAGAAACCAAATCTATTATACTTACTAAAATAGAGCACGGGTTGATGACGTGGTGCGCTGTGGACGCAGAATTAGATTAGAGAAGTATACAAAACAAAAGCACGTAAAAAAATCTATTTCACAATATTCTTTCTCATTTTTTCAAAACCCGCACAAAGTGCGGGTATTATACTAGTGCATTGTTAAATTTGTTAAAGTTCAAGGGACTAGTAACCGGGGTTATGCGTATACGAGTGTATATGTGCGTTAAACTTGAGTTCAAACATATGAATTCGATGAGAATATAAGAGTGTTATATTAGCGTAGCTACTCGAGCTTGGTTTAACTGGGAATAAACTCGAGCTCTTTCACTTTCTAAACAAACTGAATACATATATTTTTATAAGCCCAGTTCGAGCTCGACTTGTTTATAAATAAACCGATGCTTGATCGGTGATCTCTTAAATTATCTTCAATCCTAATTTTGATTTCGTTTTTTGATTTATTTTGACCGATGATTATTTTGTTAACTGTTATTATGTTTGTCGTCAAAACGACTTCTCGAGCCACCAAGGATCTCATACTAATATAAGAATTGTTAAATTTCAAGGGACTAGTAACCGGGTTATGTGTATACGAGTGTATATTTGCGTTAAACTTGAATTCAACATATGAATTCGATGAGACTATAAGAGTGTTATATTAGCCTAGCTACTCGAGCTTGGTTTGACTCGGAATAAACTCGAATTCTTTCACTTTCTAAACAAACTGAATACATATATATTTTTTAACCAGTTCGAGCTCGACTTGTTTATAAACAAACCGAGCTTGATTAGTGATCTCGAGCCACCAAGGATGTCTGCATTAATTGTATTAAAAGAACTTTTTTCAAAGAAAAAACAAACAATGAAAGCCATTAGAGTACACTATTGGTTGATTATAGAACAAAAACAAGGTAATTAACATAATTTTGTCTTTTAACACGTACAAACTAATTATGTATATCTCTTCATTAATCTCTCTCTTTGTGGCCCCAAAAAGAAACAAAGGCAATGGGATATTTTTAAGGAGAAAAATAACATGCATGCAGCTCTATATTTAATTAATTATTGCTAAAATTTGCATTTTGTACGTAAAATGGACCTGACCACATGCAAGCCAAGGTTTCTTCTGCCAAACAAATTGGCATCTCTTTTATTTTATACAATAACATGTGAATTGGTAAATTGAATTAAAAATAGTATAAAAAATATAAGAATATTTTCTATATACTACATTGATCATACTAATATTTGATATAATCTCGAGTAATAAATAACTATTTTTGTACTTATTATAACAAATAAATAAGTTTTTAAGAAAAAATATCATAACTCGTCATCTGAAAATTATAAATATATTATATTCCTAATCAAAATTTAAAATATATATATATATATATATATATATATAATATATATATATATATATATATATATATATATATATATAGGTTAATGTTCAGGTACGGTTCAATTAATGCGGTACGGGCGACACCTGTCCCCAAAAAAAAAAAAAAAATTTCCGGAAATGAATGAAAATTTGTTTGAACTACCATGTTATAATTTATGCACTATTCTCCTATATACTTTGAAGTATTCCCATATAATCCATGAACTATTACTTTTTAATATAATTCATGAACTATTCTATTATAATTCATGAATTATTCTATTATAATTCATGAACTATCCCATAATAAGCTTTGAACTATTACTTTCACTTCATGAACTATCCCATAATAAGTTTTGAACTATTACTTTCACTCCTTTATAAATTTTGTACTATGAACTATTCTATTATAATTCATGAACTATTCCTTAATAAGTTTCGAACTATTACTTTCATTCCTTTATAAATTTTACACTATGAACTATTCTATTATAATTCATGAACTATCCTTCTCACACTTCCTCTCCATCCCTCACCGAAACACATACTGCTCATCCTACCCATACCAGCTATGTGATAGTTTATGTAATTAATGTAAATATAGGGGTGCCCTAAGTGTAATTATGTAAAACTCTATTGTTATTAATATGAGCCGTCTGATGACGGAAACCCTAAGGGGAATTCATCTCATTCTCACACTATGCACCCGGAGCTGATGCGGGGTCATCATCTGCTACTGCTCGTGTTCACCGAGCGATTGGTGTCTCTCCCATGGTTCAAGATTTTTTGATGGGGGTACGCCGACCATAGGGCTTCTCATATATGTATGATGAGGTATAATACTATATTTCGGCGATGAATGATAACAAATGTATTTTTTCTTGTTTAACGTTTATATTTTTTTCTAATGAAGGACGTCGGAGAGGTGATGAAGGTACACTGACATTTGGAGCATGTGAGAGAGGTGTCGAGTTGACGACATGATATTGATGGACCTGAGGCATGGTTTGCTATGGCCATACAAAGTGGATTAACTGATCTGGAGACATTTGACTTCGGCGGGGTTGATCACGCGCTTTGTCGTGCCTTCGTCGATTGGTGGCACTCGGAGACCAACAATTTTCATCTACCTTGGGTGAGATGCATGTGAGACGCCATGGACCACACATCAAAGCATAGATTGGTATGGGTAGGATCACCATCCATGATGTGGCTATTCTGATAGGTCTCCGAATAGGTGGAGATGCATATGAGACGCCATGAACCACACATCAAGGCATAGAGTGGCTAAACTCCACATTTGAGATGACGGAGGCCGAGGCAAGGACACATGACACCTCCATACAGGTAGAGGCCATTAGGATGGTTGTCACATCTCTCCTCCTTGACCCATCCACACCGACAACTACATTGGCATCCGCATATCTCATGTTGGTTATGAGAACAATGTTGGTAGTCGACAGGACTACCAACCGGATACGGTCATGGCTGATCGATCTCATACATGATCACAAGATGATTGTGTCTTATGCTTTGGAGGTAGGAGTTTTGTGCTTCTTGTATCAACATCTTGGTCTCTCTTCTCGGTCTAGGGTGAAGAGCATGAGAGGATGCACCTCACTCCTACAAGTATCAACTTTCGTGACATCTTTTCATTATTTAAGTAGATTATATATACCAAATAATTGATTAAAATTATCTTCTTGCAAAATACAGGCATGGATATATGCGTACTTTTCCTCTCTTTGCTGTCCAACCGCCATGGATGTTAGACGTCAAGGATTTGCATGTTGGACTTCGAGAATTTCGATCCCGAAGACCCTCGCCCTGACACATGAGAGTTTAACATCTCTACGTGGCCAGCTAGAGCATATGAGACCAAAGGACGTGAGGTTCATGTCATGCGATGACCGTGTTTTGGAAGTTGACAAAGAGTTCACTATTTCCAGGTACATAGGCGTCATTCGTATAGGTGACGTCAAGGAGCCCTATATGCCAGACAAAGTGTGAGACGGTTTGGGCGCATATAGAGGATCCCTGACATTCGTATCCCGGTGAGCACGAATGAGTGTTCCGCTATCGGTGGTTGAGGTTACAAATTAAAGTTTGATATCATCGCATGCACGATAGGTGGTCCAAGAGACGTGAAGAGTTCACACGCTTCTCATTGGTTGGCACAAAGAAGATGTTCGTCTTATGGGTTGTAGTTGATGACTACATGGCATGGTTCTCTAATTGGGGTCACCCGTACCTCTTTTCGAGGTTAGCTGCACAGGCACCTCCCATGGATCGACCACCTCCTGACCATGTTTAAGACACCCGGTAAGATATATCATTTGTACATGTTATCATTTTGTTCATTCATTATGGTTTTCTAACTACTTGTGTTTGCCAACAACGTCTACATGTCCTTGTTGGTAGGATCTGAGATATGCTACGTGTCCGTGGTACGCAGACGACGGAAGAGATAGTGAGTTGCAACGACTTGTTGACGAGGCGGTAGGACACCGGCCACCACTTGATCTTTCCTAGGTCTAAGCGTTGCAACAATGATGTTTATAATATTTATCTTTTATTTTTGGGTTATATGTGTACGAGATTTTGGTTGGAATATTATGATATTATGTTATCACAAAATTATTTGTAAATTTGGACTCTTCAACAAATCAATGTCTCACTCTTTTGACGGATTACTTTTTTTTTTTAAATAGTCTATTTCACGGACAATTTTATGTAATTTAATCTTAACGATGTTAACATTTTTATTGTCAACCAATTGTAGTTGAAGTTTATGTAACACCCCGAATCCGCGGGACTCGGGATGCTACGGGTTGAGACCTCACAATGGGTCCCGACCCTTAGCCTGACAACAATTTCACCGGATCTTTCAACAAGGCACAAATAAAGGCCAAAACGAAATACATTTTATGCAATGCAATGAAACCCGAAACCATACAAACAAAAGACTTCAGCCGAGATACAACCAAAAGACCAAATGCCATACATGCGGCATACAATATAATGAATACACAACTTAAACACGACTCCAACGAAAACCCAATCCTAAAATGTACGGGACCCCGGCTGCCCACTCTTCCGGATCTCTCGGCCGCATTCTTAACCTGCAAGGCAATCTACAACAATCGGTATAAAACCGTTAGCTAATATTTGAAGCATTAGAATCAAGGTGAAAGGCACAAACACAAGTAAATAAACATAACACACAATATACACCAAAACACACAAGTCCGTTTTATTATCTTTTTATTATTAAGTCATATCCCGTTCTAATTCAACTTAGGTTGTGACACGAGAGTCACCGAAACTCGCCACGGTCCCTACTTACCGGCATGGAATGGTACTGATGCATCCGACCGTCTACCAGCACGGGATAGTCGCCGAGAACCTCCTAGCTCTCGCGGGAGCCAGGCAAGTTGTCACCGCCCGTTATCATACACTTGGGCCAAAATAATATAAAGGTCGGTAATCCTATTTCCGGTTTAGTTGTTATAAACTATAAACAAACACCACCAAACACACATCAATACTAATACAACGAATACGAGCTAAGTAAGTCCGGAGACTTACCTCGTCCCAAACGCTAACTCACGCAACACTCTCGCTTCTTTTGTGAAGAAGTCTATAACCTGCTCACAACAAGATATCTATATCAACAACTCGCTCAACTCAAAAAGTCTTAGACTTCTACACAAATGATCTACGCGAGATCATTTGACTCTCATTCTAGGACCACATCCTAGAATCTCTCATACTCACATCTCACTCAACATCAGGTAGAAGTCCTTAGACTACTAGACCCTATGATCTCGCAGGATCATAACCCATAGCACATACTAAGATAACAACTCCTAATCCAAACAAACTCAACGGTAACAACACCATGTTAGGATACGCATATCCTAACCCATAAACTCAACAATCATATACTCCCATTCTCAAACCTCACAAGCCTCACAAGATAACATCAATGCCTCAAGTCTTACAACATTTCACAATCCTCAAACACTCACCTAAGGCTCATAACCACTATTTGGTATTCACTCTAAGTTATGCTAGATTATCCAGCCTAACATGATACTAAAACTTAACATAAGTAGATTGAGGGGAAAGAATACTCACACGACGTCAAAAGACAGAAGTCGTTCAACATATGTCGACTTGGACTCGTTAGGCCTTTATCGGGGCGCTTCCGAACCTAGCACTAAACTAAACAAATTTAGCGTATAAGCCAAATTTGAACGAAATAAAGAACATATATAATCTAAAGAAAACCCCACTTTTAAAACTCAAGTTAAAACCGTAAATATAACTCCGGGCAAATTGTATAACATCATAAACCCATAGTAAAACTCGTTTTCAAAGCCAACGTTAAAATCCCGTAATTTAATCTTTGAGTCATAACCCGAAATTAATCCATCATGAGCATAACATATATGGTATATATAAATAAGAATATAATTCAAGTAAATCCCAAATTTAAAACCCATAAATACATTTTCCGAAAACAAAACTTTGGGCCGTAATATGTAATTAAATTCCTGCAGGGGCATAAATATCAAATTCCAGAAAGTGTGGGTCCAAAACTGAGATTATATAGAATATGGGTCCATTCTGTAATTATACCAAATATTAGGGTAAAACCTGTAATTAACCACAATTAGAGGGGCCCGATTTGAATTAGGTTAAAGAGGGTTCAGGCTTCCGCTTTTCTTCTTCGGCTGGGGAAAGGAAGGAGCAACGCTGGAGGCCCTCCCTGGCGGCGCTGCTAGTCACCGGCGGGCGAGGTGATGGCGCAGGGGAGGTGGTGGCAAGGGCTCCTCCGGCGAAGGAAGGCGGCACATATATGGGGCCCGATTTTTTAGTGTAAACAGGTTGCATCTTCAACCTCGTAACCACGCCCAAAACAGAGGAAAAAGAGGAGCATCTGGTGGCTGTGCAGGCGTAGGAAGGCGCCAACGACGGCGGTCTGGTGGCCCTTTGTCCCCGGCGACAGGGCGGCAGCTCTGGACTCAACAGTGGCGCACCGGATTATGGATCCAGTCGGCCTCAATCGCGCGATAAGCCAGTCGGTTTTTTGCCTCCGGTGGCCTCGACAAGGGAACAGTGGTGGCAGCACTGGTGTAGGTAACTCCGGCAGGGAGAGGCGACGGTGGAGCAGGGACGACAAGGGCTTCGATCTCCGGCTGGGCTTCCTGTTGTGGCTCCGAGGGCTGCAAATCGTGGAGCGAGGTGATGCAGCTCTTCTCCCTGGGCTGTTGGTGGAGGCGTGACAGATTGGCTCGAGGCTGAGCGACTGAGCGCTGCAGAGATCATGAGAAGGAGACATGGTTCCAGGGCAGTAGGGAGATGACAGAGAAGAGGAGAGGGGATGAATGTAGAGGGTGAGAAGTCCACCTGTGAAGAAGAGAAAACAGATGAGAGGTGAGGAGATGTTGTATGTGTAGCTGTGTAGAGGGACAGAGGATGGCGTGAGGGGTCGGCTACAGCTGATAACGAGGAGTCACAACCTTAGGTTGCAGAAGTAATGACATTGTAGGCTGAGCGGGAAGGTGAAAGGTGAAGCCAAAGGTCCTGGGTGGCCAATGCTATAGGTGCTAGGGAAAAAAAAACAAAAAGGGAAAAAGAAGACAAATAAAAAAAAAAATAAATAACATGAGCAAGAATATACTCGATCAAAATTAATCGAAATGAAATATCCGGATCTGAAAACTTTCCCGACTTTCCGAAAATAATAACACGGATATACGTGAACGTATCCGATATATATATAAATACTCGGAATAAATATCTTACACCGTAAAAATACTTTTAATAAAATATTTAAGCTAATAATATATCGATAGAAGTAGGAAATAAAATAAAAATAAAAATCGCAAACGCGCCTAAAATTGGGGCTTTACAGTTTATTTGATCATGTAATTTTTTTTCAATAGCTATTGATTTAGGTGAAAATTTTTAAATTTACTCAACTTTTTAATTCTCAAATTGGTCAATGTGACAATCTCCTCCAAAATGGACAAAATCACAAATCCACTTGCAATGTATATACGCTAAAAAGGGATGAAGAACCTATGTCATCTCCTTCCCGATACTCAATATGCATTACTTCACCTTCTATTTGCAAGTTGTTCTCAAACCTACACTTATATATGCAATCATAATTTTGATGATTTGATAAGGTGTGATCAAAACTACAATGAACATGTATATGATAGAAAATAGTATAAATAAATCGTACGTTAAATATAAATAAATAAAATAAAAATAACTCAAAATAATACAAACTATCAACATTCAACCCAAAATAATAGCAACTTTGAAAATTACTAGGAGCGATACAAACTATCAACGTATTATCAAAAATAATATGCCATACTTTTCCGACAAAAATGTTAACTCCGGTGATGACGTGACAACCGGATTCTTACATGTCAAATGGATTAATTGTGTGATGTGGATTTTATTTTTTTAAATCATGTTAATAACTATATATATATATATATATATATATATATATATATATATATATATATATATATATATATATATATATATCAATTAAGTTTTTTTAATTATTATATTTTAAAATAAAATTTTTGAAAATATATATTTTTGAAAATTTATTTATTTTAAAAAAAATAATTCGTTTTCTTGTGAATTTTAAAAACTTTTTAGGGGAATTATTTAATTTTTATATATTTTAAATAATTATATAAAAATAGTTTTAAAAAATCTAATTTTTTTATTTGAAAAATATAAATTGTTTCAAAAAAACTTTTAAAAAATTCAAAACAATTTTTTTAAAAAAACAATTACAAAAAAATGTTTTACAAAATTTATTTATAAAAAAAATATTTTTTCATAAAAAAATTTATTGATAGGTTGCCCTTCCTCCCCACAGTTTTAAACAATAATAAATTTTAAAAAATTTATTTTTTTTTAAAATAGTTTTTTTTACAATAATAGATTGTTATAAAAAAATAGTTACAAAATTATTATTTAAAAAAATTAATTTAGATTTATTTAACATATTAAATGTTATTAAATTGATTTAAAAAAATAAAATCCACATCACATAATTATTTCTTGATGACAGGTAAGATTCAGGTCGCCACGTCATTGTCGGAGTTGTGATTTTTACCGGAAAAATAAGACATATTGTTTTTGGTAAATACGTGGATAGTTTGTATCGTTTCTAGTAATTTTCAAAGTTGATGATTTGATAATTTGTGATCAAAACTACAACTAAATTAGTTACAATTAAACTAATTTAATAAAATAAATTGTATAACTAAGAAATTTCATCATATCCACTCACCTCTTCAAGAAGTTTGTTTGATAATCCTCTTGATTTTTTGTGTATCTCACATGTTCTAACAATACCTCTACCATCAATCAACACCATCGAGTCATTGATTGTTTAATCTTTATAGCAAGAACATATTTGATCGATATTGACATAGGTTTTTTAGAAGGTGAGTTGGATTGTAGTTTAAATCTATTATGGGAGTCATTGGTCATAGGGATGTGCATACGGTCTGGACCGGTGGACCATAAACTGATACAACCCTAAACCGTAGACCGGGACCGGACCATTACGGTACGGTCAAAACCGGTCCGGTTATGGGTTGGACCGGTTTGTACCTAAATTGTGCAATTTTGAATATTTTGGACCGGACTGGTTTGTACCTAAATTGTGCAATTTTGGTGAGGTTTTTCGGTCCAAAATCGGACCGGACCGGGCTGGACCGGATCGGATATTCGTAGTTTACGGTCCAACTCGGGTTACGGTTTAATACGGTCCAAAACCGGACCCGGACCGTAACCCGAGTTTTCAAAAAAACTTGGACCGTGGACCGGACCGGGTCCGGACCGGTCTATAGACCGGACCGTAAATTCCGGTCCAGTCCAGTTTTCCAGTTCGATCCGATTTTACACATCCCTAATTGGTCAAATTAGCATCACAATTTTGAGTTTTGGAGAATGGATAAATTGTGCCTTGAAAGGCAAAGAGAGAATGTAAAAAAAAAAAAAAATTATTGTGGCACTAATGTGTTATTTTTAGAAGAATAAACAATTTAGTTATGAAAGTTCAAATCGACACCTTAATAATAATAATAATTATTATTATTATTATATTTATGGATATATAATATCGAAGGGAAAACACATTACACGTCGACGTTGGATGAAAGTCGACTAACCAGTTGAGCTCTGCATCCTTTTTAAATGGTAAAAGCAATTCTAGTCAAAATAAAGTAAAAATTCATACTATATCCGGGTATCCTTTAGTAACGGTGCCCGATCATTTAAGTAGCTCTACCGCCTCATCTCCCAAATCACCAAACGTTGCAAAGGAAAAGGGAAAAAATGATATCCCTTGGAGCTGCAAATGTTAGCATACTACTTTCTCTTGTTTTTAGCAACAACCGCATAATTTTACTTGCGATGAAACTAGAAAGGTCAGATGAAGAGAAAGGAGATGGATCTGTGATGTCGACGCATGTGTCTTTGCCCTGAAACTCGTTGTAGAAAAGGATGTCGGCGGGGCGAACTCCTCACCATCGCCATCAACCATCCCATTAGGAACCTCCTTCCGAACGGAAACCTCAATTTTAAGACACTCATAAAAAAAGGCATCGCGAACAATGTTATGCCGATGCTTAATTGTAACACCCCGAATTCTCAAAACTCGGGACATTACTGGTTAGGACCTCACAATGGGTCCCGACCGCAGTTTGACAACAATATTACTAGGATCTTGCAACAAGACACAAATAAAGAAAACCGAAATTCATAAAATAGCATTTTTAAGGTAATGAATGCAACACTGTCTAGCAGCCTAAAGTACCTAAACGAAAGAGTACGGAGACCCGGCTGACCACTACGTCCGGATCACTCAGCTGCTGGTCTAACCTGCGGTAAATCTAAAAACACAATAAGAGGAACCGTTAGCTAGTTATCTAAATATTAGCAGAATAATAGTAGCACACACACACATAAAAATATAAACACCCATCATACTTTCAAACAAGTCCGTTTTATTATCTTGAATTAAGTTACTCTTTCACGCTAATGATACTTATTTTGTGACACGAGGGATTCCCAAACCTCGCCTCCGCCCCCGTATAACCATCAGGAATGGATCCGATGCATCTCACCTTGTACCTGCCTGGTCTGGGTATAGAGAACCTCCCAGTCTCCTGTCAGAGCTGGGCAGTGATGTCACGGCCCGTTATACATACACTTGGGCCTTAAACATAATAATAACGGTCGTCCTAGCAAGTTATTATTATTAAAACATGCACATAGCACACACAACCACTATCACTCAACTAATACCCAGAAACTGGCTAAGTAAGTCGCAAGGACTTACCTGAGTCAAATACACTCTAACACTTCTCAAACAGTCCGTACTCGTGGTAACTCAAACGCCTGTCAATTAAGGCATGTGTATCAAAATCACATCTCGATGTCCAACCTCATGCGAAGGGATTACAGAAAGAAAGATTCTCTTACGGTAAAAGACCGTTTTACCCTTAGTGTCGATAATTCTCCGAGTCACTTCTTAACTTCTAATATTTCTTTTTGAACGCTTTTCTATTATCTGCTTACTCCAGAACAATTTACTAAAGGTTATAATATTAATCTCATCACTCGTCCTCTAGAATCACATTACTTCCTTTTCGGGTATTATCTAATCTTATATATATATAGATATATATATACTTACGTGCATACTTTAACTTTCCTTCCAATTCAATAAAATCCGTAACTCTTAGGTATTTATTTATATATATATATATATATATATATATATATATAGGGTGTGGTTCCCATGAGAACACCCCTAACGTGAGAACATGAGAACAATCGTACACCGTTGGATGTGAGTATTAAGGGTTGAGATTTAGAGTAGATATCAAAAATAATAATAACTACGAATAATAATAATTAGGAATCCAACAATAACTACGAATAATTCACTCAACCAACAATAACTACGAATAATTCACTCAACCAACAATAACTACGAATAATACATTAAACGATATGACACATTCGTAACAAAACTAATAATAATTACGAATTTGTTCTCATGTTCTCACGTTAAGGGGTGTTCTCACAGTATCTATACTCTCTCTCTCTCTCTATATATATATATATATATATATATATATATATATATATATATATATATATATATATATAGCCACATACTTTATATTTTCACCAACTCACACTCACATGTATACTTTTATTTCCTATAAAATATATATACGTATATTTATATACTCGGCATACACAACTCTTATATAAACTCACACCTGCTCTTACTAACCTACCGTATTGCATACCCGTACCACCTCCAATCTATGGTTTATATATGTATTCAATTTAAATTTATATATGTTTTCCATCTCAAATATATATACGTATATAATCTCTAATATATACGTATTCTAACTCGCAGATATACATGTATTAAATCTTGGTTTTATTCATGTTCCATTCACAGTTATACACGCAGGAACAGGAGGAGAAGGACCGGAGGAGGCTCTTACCGGGCTGCAGTCCGGCGTCCTCACTGGTGGTCGGCTGTCCACTGCGGAGACGACAGAGGCGACGGCTCGCGGCGGTTGGCAATGTCCTGGGTGGTCGGAACGACGGTGCGGAGCTGCTGTAGGCCAAAGAGAGGCTGCAGTGAGTAGCGGTTCGATCAAGAGGCGAGAGAAGGAAGCCGGAAAGAAAGGGAAGCCATGGTCTTACCGGTTTTACTGCGGCGGACGGCGGAAGGCGACGCGGCGGAAGGCGACGCGGCTCGGTGGCGGTGAGGGTCTGCAGTCGACGCTACGGGGAGAGATGGGTTAGGCCAGCGAGTCGATCGAAAGGGGACGAAGATAAGCGATGTAGGGTTGGTGGCTCATCTGGTGGTCGACAAGGCCGGCGGCGGCAAGCCTGTTGGTGGAGTGCGGTGGCCGGCTCGTCACTGGCTGCTTACTGGTGACTGCTTCAACGTGCAGAAGGTGTGGTAGAGAGGGAGATCAGCAAGGTACGTAATTTGTGGAGTCGGGAGAGATGCGGCAGGATTAGTGAAAAAGGGTTAGGTTAGTAGTGGGATTAGATTAGGGTTAATTATTGGGCTTAGGGAGGTGGGCCGATGGCTTGGGCCTAATGTTGGACAAATTGAGCGGTTATCTCATAAAATAATTGCGGAACTCGTAACTCGTTAATTATGTGCGGGAATTTATATAATACGGAATTAAATTCCGTATTTTATAAATTATTATTATTTTTATTTTAAGTGCGTAATTTATTTCCGGTTACGAGGTTTCGTCATTTTATGTGAATTAATGTCACATAAAATGATGGAAACAACACTCGTTCTATTTTACTTTTAATTTATGTACTTATTTATTTAAGATTGACGTTTCGGAAATCGGTTAAAATCAGGTTTAACGGGGTTTAAAATTTCCGGTTATTACATTAATGTCATTCTGCGCGGCACAAGCAAGAGTTTGGTCACCCCAAACGTCCAGAATGTCTTTCTCTCATGAGGGCATTTAGAACCCTCTCTAATCATCTCGATACGAAGGCAGGACAATACTTAACGATAGTCCAAAAGGTAGCCGGGTTCATAACTTGACTATGATCAGAAACCGGGACAGTTTTCAGCTACTGATGAGTTTATCTAAGAATGTAATTTTTTTAATAAGGATACTAAATATACATAATTTTTTATTGACAAGAAGTTATGAGTCAATCCTAAAACTAGATTATTTCAACAATTTACACGATTTATGTCATTTGTAATTCAATTCGATAATTGATTCCAATTAGATTTCCTAAGCATGAATATCGAACGAATCCTTCGTAAAGGAAATAAAGATGGGAAAAAAAATCCAAATTTAGTATTTGATTGTTACAAAACATACAACCCAAAACCGATTAAACCGGACACCATTTTCATTCTAATTTGACTAAAGAAACCGTTTAAGTTTCATACTTGTACTCGTAACTTTCTCTCTACGTCAAAAACGGCGTCGTATTGAACGCGCATCCATTCACCAATTCACGGGTTACCTCTTCTCGAAACACACAATCAATACAAACCCCGCTCCATAAACCGACACGTGTCCACTTTTGTACTTCGTAACTCAACCTCAACCTCCCGCTATAAATCCCCAAATCGAACAAAGCGCCTCCCATCTAAGCCAAAAAAACACCAAATTCAATTTCGAATTCAAAATTTCGGAAAAATGCAGATGATCAGGCCGAAAGAGCAGATTCCGGTGAGGATTTCTAAGATTCCCGATCAATCAGAAGAAGATGTCGATCAAGAGATCGAATCGCCGAAATCGGTTGTCGCTGCTGCTTCGCAATCAGGTGGAGGAAGATGGAGGAAGAATTCCGGGGAGTGTTTCCATATTCAGGTAATGAGATTGAAGGAAGAAGAATCGCATCTCGGTGAGGACATTTATGAGGGAATCAACGCCGATTATAAGAAGAATTTCGCCTGTGTTGCTGACGAAGGGATAGGTTTTTATCGAAGGAGTTCGGGATCTCCAGACGAGGACGTTTTGAAGCCGATGAGCTTGCCTGCTTCGCCGCTAAGCGGAGCGATGACTCCTCGTAGAGAAGTACGTAATTGAAGATTGATTTAAGCATCTAAAATTGTTATTGTATAAAATCGATCTCGATCCTATTTTGCTTTAAGATGATGGATGTTGATGAGATTTGCTTCTTAATTTCGATCTCTAATCAGATTTGTATTCGTAGAATGATTATAAGGAAAGGAAGACAATTAGTGACAGGTTACGGTTGATCTTTGTTTTGATTTTGTAAATAGTAGAAACTATTGTTCTTGATCTTTAAGAGATTTGTTGTGGATCAACTTTTATAACGAATGGAAACTAAATTGGCTAGGACTTGGGACGTTAGTTGATGATTCAAATAAGAGTCATTAAAGTAAAGTGGGTAACCTTCTAAGTTGTAACCTAACCGGTAGAGTAAAATAAAAAGTATGATGCATTAATGATTCGAGATGGCATGCATATCTATGTTCTAATAAAGTCAAGGCATTGCCATGACTTCCTTCGTAGGGAACGGATAGTTCGGTTCCGACAATGGCTACCACTTTCCGACTACCACTTTCCCAAGCCATCGTGAGGGACCTCATTGTCGTTCTCCCACATTGTTCTCTAATACGTCATCCGTCGTGAGGTATCCATCACTTCTAACCGCTCTATATGTATTGATCTACATTACTCCAACGGCCGAGACTCCCACTTGCCTTGAATAACCATCCGACTGGGATTATGAGGATGCGACTTGTTCTTCTTCCATGCTCGAACATACTCCGAGGTCTTTTCAGCTACGTATTTGTGTCTCGAACCCAAACCGCATAGGGTTGATCGAAGAAACCTCAGTTCTACGGTGTGCTTGGATGCACAAAATAGTATGGTTTGCTCTTTCATTTTATGTAACCAAGATTATGTTCTCTCGATGCATGAAGTAGTACACTTGAGAAGATTCATCGGTGAGGACGAATGGAGAAATATGGAAGAAAGATATATTCGAGAAGCAAAAAATACCATCAAGGAACCACATGCCTCCGTTGATGAAGATTTTCGTCCTCTCTTAGTTATTTATATAAACGACTCTTATCATACAATTTTTATTCATATACAACACAAAAACATATTATACACTTATCTTACAAATCTTTCTTCTCAAATCTACAAAATCTTCAAATATATATTGTTACTAATTAACTAACTAATATATCTTATTAATCATAATATTATGAAAAGAGATTATAATATTATATAAAATATTATTTACATCGAGCTAGAAGGAAGACCATCAATAAGCTCTCTCGCCAGCCCTTTTTGAAAGGCAAATCTGATCCTCCAAAAACTACGTCTTCATACCTAAAAGACCCGTTATCCAAAAAACTAGTGGGGAGATCCCGTGAAATCAATATCATCGTGTTTTTCACCCACTCATCCAAACACTAAGACATCCGCCGGCCTCGGTGTAGGCCTTTTCTCACGTGGATCAATCAAGAAGGTCACATGTTCCTCCAAAATCTTTGTGCTATATATAAGCGTTTGTTTGGTATCCATAACTAGTTATCAATATGTCAAGTATTGTTGGTATTCAAATATTTACGTATGAGATTGATGTCCGATATTTGTTTTTTAGATTTAATATATGAATGGCAGTGCAAAGAAGAGAAAATTTATGAAGAGTTTTCTCTAGAGAAAGAGTTCGGAAGAAAAAGAATAAAAAAAGGGGGAGAAATATAAGAGATGAAAAACCACTACTGTTTGAGTATATTCTAAATGGTGAAAAAAATGAATCTATATACTTTGCTAAAACATACGACATAATACTGACGTGGTGGCCTCACGTTTTTTCGAATTATATATTTGAATAAATCAGAAATTAAGTTAACAAATTGTTTTTTACTAAAACAACATCTACATTATAAATGTTTAATTTTCTAAAGATATGGCAGATTCATTGTTAAACTTCTCTTGTACATTACGACGTTAACTTACAAGGGAATCACTTGATATCACATATACTTAACGTAAACTTCTCAAGTACACTTCTCACATTATTTTCACTATATATATGGAACGCACCTACTCATAAGCCAATACACTTTTCTTATTTTTCATGTTAATCTACAAATTTCTACATCTTCCAATTCCAGTTTTACTATTTATTGATCATGTTTCGTTGCCTTTTTCAGGTTTCAACGATTTGAAGATATTTTTCAAGTTACAATTGAAAATTTCCATATTTGTCGTATATTTCATATTTTATCTAATAAGCTTCGTCGTATAGTCCATGTTTCGTCGTTTTTATAAATATTTTGATCGGCCTAAACACCATCTCATAAGCAATAAACTGTTTTTTAAATTGTTGATTAGATTCGGGTTTTTATAAAATGCCGAATTTTTTTTAAAAAATTTGATTAGCTTTCGATTAGCCTAAACACCATCTAATAAGCAACATAAAATTTCTAAAATTTTGATCAAATTCGTTTTTTTAAATTATGTATATATTTTGTTTTCGTTTTTATTTTTACAAATATTTTTCACAAAAATTAAATTATCTTTTTTCTTTTTCTTCACAAAAATTTCGTTAGTGATAAATTAAAAGATTTGTAAATCGGTTTTTTTGGTTCATAAAATAGATTCGTTTTTAACTTTAATATTTGTTATTTTTCCTACAATATATTTTTCCAACAAAATTTTGATTAGATTTGATTTTAGTAAAATACCGATTTAAAAAAAATGATGAGATTCATTTTTCAAATAGTTATATTTTGTTTATATTTTTTTTTACAAACATTTTTCACAGTGCCGAAAGATCTAAAGGTAAGATTTGTAGGTTAAAAATTATATTCTTTTTTCTTTTTACAAAATTTTTGTTGGTGATATTTAAAAGAAATGTTTAATTGGATTCTTTTTTCATAAATATATCATTAGTTCCCCATACACAAGTTGACGACATTTTATTCAAAAAATATCAAATATATAAATATACCCGCACCATCATATAAACTAGTTAGGAATATATTAGTCTATCATGTTGATTTTCACATACTTAGGTATGAGGTTTTTTTATATTGGTATTCATTTTTGTTATCTAAATACTTTTATTAAAAAGATTTTCGTATGGATTCTGATTTCATATTCGGATATGGGCCTTCATATATTGAAATGGGCTTTAGTACGGATGGGCCGGGCCTAACATTAAACTTAATAATTGGCAAAAAGGAATATTTGACATTGCTTATTTACATGATCCTGTTTTATGCATAAGCAAATGATGTTCCTCGAGATCGTATCGATTTACATATTTATTTGTAATGACAACTTGTGCACGAGATGTTCAAATTGTTTTTAAGAGAAATATGTATTTTTAATAAGATAAATAGTAATTTTATTAAAATATATTTTTATTTTAATAAGGTGATTTTCATAGACTTTGGCTTTGTAATGTGTAAGATCGTACCTTACATATTTTTTGTGGGAAGGAAAGTCGGGGGTCTCCGACGTCTATAAGTAGACTTCTTATTCATAGAACAAAAAACTAAGTAGTAATCACTCGGGAATAGTCCGAACCCTTACATCAGAACCAAAGTAGAAAAATAACATATATCAATGAATATATATATATATATATATATATATATATATATATATATATATATATATATTATAACATAGTAGTTCGTGATTTTACACACAAATTAATTCAAGATTTTTTTATCATACAATGATTCATCATCATAGTCTTTAGATTTTAGGATTTAGGCTTTTGTATTGAGTTTGGACCTAACACACATATGTGCTCGTATGTACAAGTCTTCCGCTCTACGGGTGTCCATCTATATGAGACTTTGACATGGTATCATAGCGGTTAGCGTTTATTTGGCTCACGATCCTAACTTGTGGGCAATTGTCAACTCGGTTTGTACCCTAATCGCACTTGTGGGGATGTTGGAAACAATAAGTTATCACATCTAAAGTGAAGACATTCCGAGCCTAGTATATAAGGTTGGCGGGTTACTCTTCATATTGACAAGTGGTTTTTAGTATGAAATCTCATTGACTTATGTATTGGGTTTAGGCCTAACGTGCATATGTGCCTCCTGCTCTACGGTTCGTATGTACCAGACTTTGACATTTGTTACGCTAAGGATGTATGCACGCAAAAAGTCTTAAATTTATAATCGAGGTCGAACACAATGACTGAGGTGAGATTGAATCGATTAGTGACTAAGGATAGTGTTGATCTAGGCTAAGAAAAGAGAAAGAAACAAATAAATTAAAATCTCAATGTTTTTGGATTGATTTTGTGTAGTGATCAATCAAGGATCACAATGATGCAATATGGCAAAACAAATTAAGGAATCAAGCTAAAACACAAATAAACGAGCAAACACGAAATATGTAATCAAAGAGAGAAAAGCGGATTCTAGGGGTTGGAAATTCCGGTTATGGCATAGGACTCAAGCTATCTAATCATTCCTTGGATCAACTATAGTATGTTGGGAGTGAGTGATTCTAGATTGGGATCAATCACCGGGTAGGTCTCATGGTCCACTAATCCGTTCCTAAGGTCTTATCACCGGGTAAGTCTCAAAGAGCCTAAGGATAGGAATTCTACACAAACCGGATGGTTATCTAGGGATCTAACCTCTCCTTACCGGGTAAGTCTCGGGAAGGCATATCCTAAACATCAATCCTAGCACACTCAATCCAATAGCGGCTTATGAGGCTCACTACTACCTAGAGTTCGTCATCATCGGTATCTAAGAGCAAGAATCACCGGGTAGGTCTCTTCTAACTCTTAGTTGCTAACACTAGGTCACCCTAGGATAGATTTAGCTCAACTAACACTTGGATTTCAACTAATCACCAACCTAACACTTAGATTTATCAATACAAGCAAGTTAATCAAAATTACGGGGTGTTCATCCCTTTCCACGGCCGTGGAAAGGCAAGATCCAACCGTGGTTTTAAACAGTGACTAGGTTCAATCAAGCGAGTCATCCAAGTATTCATTTAAGTCTATTCTATCATAGTCCAAGCCATAACCATCTTTTCCTTACCCTAGAATCGCATCTATTTAGCTTACAACATGCATCTTAACAATCAAACTCAACAAGCATAAAATCATAGAATCCATGGCAAGAAGATGAAATGAAAGATGAGATTAAGCAAATGAAACAAGTAAAACAAGCTAAATCAAGGTTCAAGAAGGACTTACAACCCTTCAAAAGAAGGTTCGAATCGTTTCTTACAAACCCTTGCAAAACGTTTCACAAAGCTCACTCAAAATCACTCAAAAAGACTATGGAACTATGAACTAGTGTGCTTCTTCTTCTTCTCCAATGGAAGCCTTTCTTCTTCTCCAATGGTAGCTCCAATCCAATCTTCCAAATGAGAGAATATTGTTGTTGAGAGTGTGGGAGAGAATGGGAGTGAGGGGTCTGCCCCTAACAGCCTTGTAGGACCACCTTTTATCCTCCAAATTTGCAAGAGTCGGCCATGAAGATCGTGGGACAGCTGTCACAGCTGTCTCGGGAAAACCACAGCCAAAACCACGCCCGTGGAAGTCCCAGTGGCCGTGGTTTTGGTGCCTCAGCTTGTTTTGGATCATCAAGCCTCAATTTGGTGCATGACATGCACCAACAAGGTCTCATGTGTCCTCCTTAGCCCCTAGCTTGCATCCCAATGAGTCCGAAGGTGTGTCATCTCGAGGAATGATCCTCGAATGTATCGATTAAGCTCCTAAATCTCCTAAAACACCTACAAAGCATGCAAAAGTCCGTGTAGACGTCTATCTCGACAAAACACATGAATTCAGTGCAAACGTCATGAACTAGTGCTAAACCATGCATGAATGAGCGGAAAAACTATCTAAATGAGTACCTAATCTAACATCATAAATCGTGTTATCAACATTCTCTTTGGATTCATTCAAACTTTATAAACTACCCCATGAAATCTTGAACTATTATATTATAAATTAAAAACAACTTAATACATATATCTATACTAGTTTGTACTTAGATTTGGACAAATTCGGACTCTGGCCGGACAAAATCATTTTTTGTCCGTATTTCCGGGCCAAAGTCGGACCGACCCCAAATTTCCGACCCTAAGCCTTGACTGTATTTGCCCGAGCCAAACTTAATTTGGGCGAGCTATCAAATCCCTTTTTAGGAAAAATTTTCATATGAAATATTAAAAAAAACATAAATCTAGACAAAACAAAGTTGCAAATTGTTGTCGAAGTTTTATTTTTTTTCGAACCTTCGGATAAAGTCTCAAGTTTGAATCTTACCAATTTCCTTTATATTGGTTGTACCCGTCCAAACCGAGTCGAAAAGACCTAGGACCTTATCCACACCTACCGTTTACCTAAACGAACGGACCTGCCCGTGTTTGTACAAGTCTACGTCCAAGTAACACACCCTTGAAAAGAGGTATTGTTATAGATGTTTAGAAAGGCACTTCGACTAACTCATGAAGCCCACGTTAGTTTTGGACTTGAGCGGTCATTTGGTTTAGCTTTCAAGGCTGTAAATTAGGTGGAGTTATGATGAACCCACTCGTACGTAAGTACTAAGTAAATTGTAGATTAATACATAAGTTAAAAGTTCCCCAAGTGTGTGTGTGTTATTTTTTAATAGAACCCATCCCACATGCAGTCTTTTGGAATTTGTTATCATCGTCTACCTTTCATTGTCTTTCATTCTCCCAATGCTTTGTGTTGTGCACATGAAGCCCTTCATCGATTGATTGTTCGATGTGTCAATCTGAAACCGACAATATATTGTGTGCCAAAACTCTTTATAAACTAATATTCTGTGATTTTTTTTATTATGTGTTAGAGATGTGTGAAAATGCTTCACATCGACAGTATCATACTACGTGAAGCTAATATATAAGTTTTAGGGTTACTCCTCATACTGTTATTTGATTATAGAATGAAATCATGAAGGTTTGTGTAGGTTCACTTTTAGGGCCCGTTTGGTTCCATCTCTGGAAACGGAAACGGAATGAAAACGAATTTAGTCCATATGTATATCCTTATTCATGAAATTTTATGGAATTATTCTGTGTGATTTAATGCAAAATGCACTTGTTTTCCCACATTTTGTTTTCCTACAGGGTATCAAAAGTAATCAAACTCAATCCCAAGTACTTCAAACAACAAGGAATGATTCCAAAAAACTTTTATTAACAAGGGTATACGTATGAACTAGATTCGTTTCCATTCCGTTTTCGATCCCGGACTTAAAACCAAACGGGCCCTTAGTGCATCCCCTCCACATATTGGACCGAAAATGTCTAGTTATTAGCGGATTGATTGTCGGTGAAGTTAGACCTTCACAATGCGTATGACAAATTTTGATAGGTTCGTAACAATCGATTGCAATACATTCATGTTAAAATCCTGCATATCGGGTATACGTGTAACTGTTATACTTAAGTCCAACGCATAACTTCATTGATTTTTCATCTTAAAATCAACCACCAACTTTATATACTTTGTATGTACAAAAACTACTTTATAATGTCCGGCTTTTTCTATAAAGTGTAGTCAAATGACAAGTTACATCGAATCAAATAACGTAAGGATTTCTATGTTCATAACGACACATTATATGCTATAAGCCCAACACACAAGTCTAAAAAGTATTCATCCCTTAAATCAAGCTACTAATACGAGAAGAAGTCCATTCACCTTATATAAATATTATTTTATTCGACTTCACACACCCGTTCAAGACAATCCATTTGTTTTAGGGTATGTCTTAAGGTCAATCACCACAATAAGACGTCGTTAGGGCAAAATTTGAAATTCAATGACATACATACTTTGTATAGAAAGAATTTGGTCAAATAAATCCTTTTCTATTTTCAATAAGTTTGTGTACCCCTTTAATTTTTACCACTTTCATTAAATTGAAGTGGATGGTAAAGGGTTTGATTAGGGGTAATTTACTAAACATATTTATACCATAAATCTAGTTACTAGAGATAAATCTCAAAAATACTTACTTAGTTAATTTGACCCTTTGTATACAAACTAGTTTATAATGCCGACCTTTATATGATAAATTACGGTGAATCAAATAACGTAGAGATCTTCTTTAAGATCTAATTATTTGAGAGCATGTTTGAAGATCAATCATCCTAATATCCGAGTCTTCAAAACCATAATAACATATGATGGGTCAAATAATATAAAGAAATTCATACATGAATTAGTATAAGCACAACTTTTATGTATTAATCGAATTCGGTCACAAAACCAATTAAAAATGGTCAATAATTGTAGAAGGATTTCATGAGGAGATCGTTGGATAATCATCTTGTATAAGTTATATGGTTTTATAAATAATAAATAAGGAATATATGATATATTCATGATTTTGAAACCCTAATTATAATCGAAAGATTCGGGTCCACGTATTTTGGTATTAAGGGTTGGATAATTAAGTATCAATATAGAGTAGTAGGTAGAGTAGGTCTTAGGCTTTGCATGCATGCAGATTGCAGAACCCACATGAACGTGATAAAGAAGGATTTGAACATGCAAAACCTACCATTCTAGCTTAGCCAAAGTACCCATCAAAGGGTTTAGGTAAGCTATAAATTTGTTGTATTATTGGTTAATTTAGTTAAAGATTTGTATAGCTTTCTTGGTTAATGTGTTCTATTTTAAATTCAAAAAAAGTCACAACAATGTGTAGTATTGGTTGATAGTTTGTGAGTTGGGGAGAGGTGATATGCATATATTTGGATGGTAGTCTTTTGGAGAACGTTTGTTTGTACGTCTTGTTATCGGTTATTTTATTTGGTTGGTGTGTTTAAGAGTTCCGTTATATTTTCGATTTGTCACTCTTCTCAATTGGTCGCGATTCTCTAGTCATTTTGAAAGTAATGTTTCTTCTAATCCTTTTCTTCCATTGGTGATGTACTCAATCATTGACTTTTGGTATCTCTTTATTTCAAACGGTGTAATAACGTGTCAACGTTTTACATCTTTGTGGTTGCTTATTATCATACAATTCTTTTCATTATATATACAGAGATAGGATCATGTAGGAACCTATTATACTATAGGTAGTACGAACCTTTAATAATCGTACAATTTAATTAAATGAATTATTGTCTTTTCAAGAATAGATTCAAAATCACGTTCGTTATTTTTTGTTTTAAAATTTTTTTTTATGAATAAGCATTTAAAAATATCGCTTTAGAGTTTCGAACTCTGATTCATAAGCCCTCTCTCTCACCCTATTACTATTTTGACAAGTTAGAACTTTTTAGTTTTTATCTAAAACGTAAAATACATATATGATGTATGACATGCATCATTTACATAACGATTACGATCGGCGCTAACAATCGTTAGCCTATAGAATTTTATTTTTAGATAAAGCTCGTTAGCTCAAGCTCAAGCTCAAGAAAACTAATACAACTTTAAAAACCATACTTAATGATCGTTAATTGTTATTGGGAAAAAGTAATTCCAATAATGATCGTTAGTGGTTGATTAGCGATTGTTAATCATCCGTAACGAGCATAAAACATATTGAACGAGCGTTAGGTATGTTTTATACTCATTAAATGTTTTTTTTTGAAAGATTTCGTATATTAGAAATGAGGAATTTACAAGAGGAGGTCTACTAGACCTAAAGGATGATCATAGAATCATATAACAAAGAAATCAAAATAAAAAACGTATTACATTAGATAAATGCCAAGCAACTTTGTCCACATGAGATAATTTGGTGAGCGGTTCTTTTAGTGGCTAGTCGTGTGATTCTTTGTGGCCTTTATGGCATTGTGAGCACAAGTAGAGGCATAAGTGAGGTTGCGGTTGTACAAGAGGTCATTTCTTGCCTTCCAGATGAAGTATATGTAGGAAGTAATGAACGATATACGAATATGGGTGATAAGGTCGTGCTTGTGGGGTTTGAGAGCACTTAACCAGACCTATATGCATGTTGTGGTTGTAGGGGTATGGAGGGGGGGGAGCCTAGTCCATCTAGAGATGATATCAAGTACAAGAGTTGAATAGCTGCAGTTGTGTAGAAGGTGGTCTTCATCTTCGTGATGGGTGCCGCAATCCAAGAGATGAAACTACACTTAGGAATGTTGATGCCCTTTCAAATGAGGCCCATAAAGTAGGGCATAGAGGGGGGCGGGGTCTTCCAAATCAGGTTGAAGGAGGCAATAGTGGAGAAGGATCCGTTGCGGCGGGTGGTGAGGCTGAGGAAGCTAGGACCGTGAACGGAAGCAATGATCTCATCACGAACTTTGAGGAGCATGTACCAAACGTGGTTGTGGTTGTAGTTGGCGGCATAGGTCCATATTGAATGGCTTTTAAGGATGTTCTTATTTACCCAGTCGGACCAAAGATTAGAGCCATTATGGGCCAAGTTGAAGATGAGTTAGAGAGACAAGCCTTATTCCAAGAGAGTAATTCCTTGAACCCAAGGCCACCATCATCAATAGAGGAGTATATCACATTCCAGGCCACACGGGATCGAGAGTTAGAGTCCTTACCAGACTAAAGGAAGGAGCGGAGGAGGCCTTGAATCTTATGAAGAATGGTAGATGGGACGAGAAGAACTAAACACCAATAGTAGTGCAAGGACATGAGAATGGACGAGATAATTTGCTTCATTCCGGCATAAGAGAGGTTTCTAGCGTTCCAAGAGTTGATTCTTTTGGTGAGTTTAGTAATGAGAGGTTGTTACTCCGTAATGTTGGGACGTATACTACCAACAAGAACACCAAGATACAAGAACGGGAGGGAACCAAGGGGTAGGCCAGTAGAGCTGGAGAAGAGATCACAATCCCTAGGGAGAAAGACCACCAAGATAGAAAGAGGACTTGGAGAGGTTAATGAATATCCCAGATTAGAGACCAAACGAGTCAAGATTGCCCTTGAGAATGTTGATGGAAGTAATGTCACCCCTACAAAATATAAGGTCATCGGCAAAACAAAGATGGATAAGGCAGGGTGAGGCGCACTTAGGATGGATATTGAAGTCGGGATTGGTGGTGTTGACAAGGATCATAGAAGAGAGGACTTCCATGGAAATGACGAAGAGTGGGGAGGATAAGGGGCAGCCTTGCCTAGGGCCCCTAGAGCCTTTGAAAGAAACCATTAAGGGAGGCGTTGAGGTTGATCGAGTAAGAAGGAGAAGAGATGCAAGCTTCGATGAGCCGAGTATACTTCTCAAGGAAGTCCATGCTTCTAAGGCAATTCAGGATGAACCTATGATCAGTCATGTCGAAGACTTTTGAGATATCAATCTTTAGAACTCATCTAGGAAGGATGTGGCGTTGGTTGTACTTCTTGAAAATCTCTTGATAGATTAAGATGTTGTGCTTGATCAATTTGCCCTTAATGAACGCTCCCTGGTAGTTACCGAAGATCTTGGGGAGAACAACATTAATTCTGGAGGCGAGAATCTTAGCGATGACTTTGTAGGTTGTATTGCAACAAGAGATCGGCCTGTAATCAGAGCGGAGCATGGGGTTGTCTTTCTTTGCAATCAAGGATATAGAAGTGTGGTTGGTGTGGCTGATCATTATGCCCGAATCAAAGAAATCAAGGATAATATGTATGTAAAATCTGGTAAAACACCCCTATTAATGCTTATTATGGTCCTTCCAACATTAATTATATATATATATATATATATATATAGAGAGAGAGAGAGAGAGAGAGAGATATTTTTACGAAGATGAATGAGAACATCTAAGAGTCGTTGAATTAATAGAGGAACGTATTGACATGGTTTATGTAGTCGTGTTAGTGTTAGTGTGTTACATATATGACATTCTCGTGTTGTGTTTAATATTTATAAGCGTGTTAAGCATTCTTGTCCGTGTTCTTAATGAACATCATGTTCATGTGTAGTATTTATTTCATAATCGTGTTCATAAGATTATATATTGTGTGTTTAACGTGTTTTTTGTAAATATTGTGTGTTTATTTCATGAATCACTCGTGCATGTGTATTGTTTATTTAATGAATACCGTGTTCATGTGTACATGAATCGCTCGTGCATGAGGTTACAATAACACAAAATTATAACATCAACTAAAGCGCCGATTTGTGTGGATTATGATATTCCTAAATTGGCTAACAATATATATATATATATAAAGTAAATATAATTAATGTGTAAAATATTTATGAGTTATAGTATTATTAACTTTCGATCTTAACAATTGTTTTATTTTTAAAGTACGTTTGAGATAAGTTTTCATTCCTCTCCATAAAATTGCTTCTCGCTCGAACCAATTCACATATGAAAGAATTGGGTTAAATAGGCTATTTTTATAAACTTTTGCTTTGTAGACCCCTCTAATTTTACCCTATATATATAATTCCCCTAGATGAAAGGAATTGAGTTAAATAGGGGTATGTTTACAAAATGAGTTTATGTTATGGGTACTCTTAATAGAGTAATAGGGTTTGTTTGGTATGTCGCGACTGAAACTGAAACTTAATGGAACTGAAACTGAAATTGAAAAATATGATTGAAACTGAATGGAATGAATTGAATTAATTTGTTTCTATGTTCGTTTAAGATGAGAATGAATGAGTTGAATGAGGTGTTAATTGATCAAAAAGCTCTTACATAATGCCTCTACAATTTTAATTATTTTTTAAAAAAACTTTTGTAAAATTAAAATGAAGAATGGTAAGTGGAGACTCGAGACCTCATTTTCCTTCACTCACCTTCTCGTCTTCAACCCTAGCACATGAGAAGTCGATACCTTCATTGTGCGCCCTAACTCCGCCTACACCTCGAGCATTGGGCTGTTCAGCTTCCTTGTGTTGAGGAATGTAATCCATCATGCAAAATATGAAAATCAAAACCGAATTTCGCCAGTGTAAACTCCATATTTAGACGAAGACTTAAAAATTGACTTACAATTCACTTCTGTTTGTACGAATCCAACAGTCTCGGCTCTCAATCAGACATGAATCAAACAACAAAGCAGGATTACCGAGAGCTGATTATTCGAATCGACTTTGTATATGAAAAGTGTAGCTCTAAAGATCAAATAATCCAATATGAGAAATTGAGTTGGAGAGAGCATGAATAGAGGAGTTGAGATCCTGTGAAATCATCAAAGTTCCCAAGGGTAGAAAAATCATCAATTGTTCATTCAATTGATTCAACTAGTGAAGGACGGTTAAATGAATCAAACGATTCAACCTAATTTTTCAACCGATTCATACACTCGATTGAATTGTGAAAATAATTACCGAACGTTGAGGAAATTCATTCAACCCATTCAATCGACTGAATGGTGAATACCGAACGGCCTGAGTGATAAAAGGTCTATTAGTCATTTTACTCTTCTTTTATATATTTAAAATTTGTAACATTACTCATTTTATCATCAAATTTAAATACAAACCTGATAAAGTGTTAGATATTAAACTAGTGAATAATAGTAGGAGAATAAAAGATCTTTTAATCATAGTCCAATACTCCAAATTATATCATTTCATGGTTTTTTACATCGTAGCATTTACTCGACCCTTGTCGACAGTAAAAAACAATCTCAAAAGATAGAAGAACAGCTAGGGTGAATATGTAAAGTAAACTAGGGTTTGTCTTTAGGACTTCATTCTCGTGTACCTTTATATTTCGTCCAAGCTATTTGGCGCATGCCAAATTACTAAATCATGCCCATTTGTCCGTGACGGACAAATGGGTCACGGACAAATGGGCGTGATTTAGTAATTTCATTCCATTTGTCCGTGACGGACAAGTGACATGTATAAAATGAAAATTGTGTTTGGATTAAAGTTATAAAATTTGGTTTGTTTGAAAGAAATTTAATATCCTTTTGATTGTCTTTTGTTAACAGAAAGTTTAAATGTTTTCAATAACGTCATTTTGATTTGATCGTGTTTATGTTTGAATTTCTTAAAAATGTAACATTGATCTTGAAACTTTGATTCCTTTGTAATTGTTATGTTTGTAAGTAAGTTTGGTTTCTTTATTGAAATAAAATGTTAATCCTTTGAATAAAATATCTTTGATTTGATCTTCTTTTGTAAAAGTTAAGTCCTTTCAATAACATTACCTTCATTGGATCGTAGATATGTATGATATGAAGTTACGTTTATTTCTTGAAACTTTATTTGTTTGTTACGAAATCTATAAATTTTGAACAAAAGAAACGTTTATTGATAGGAAGTTACGTAATTTTGGATTGACAGGAATTTATAATCCTGGCAATAGCGTTAAGTTGATATTTTAATCTCATTATGTTCTTTACAACTCGTTATGTTCATTCAAAGATCTTACTAAATTAAAATTTAACGAAAATGTTAACTCATTAATTTAATGAAGTTGTACACATTATTGGTTGATCTAAAAGATACAAATATATGTTGTAAATACCAAGGGTTGAAGGAATGTTTAGTCCGTAACGAACACCTATGACGGACAAACTCCTTCTGTCCGTGACGGACAAACCCATTTTGCCCTATTAAGGACAGCCACACTCTTTTCTTTCCCTTTCTTCCTCTTCCTCTTCCTTTCTTCGCCGCGACGAACACCTACGACGATCTCGCTCGATCTTCGGCTGCAATCTCTCTCAATCTCTCTCCACATTTCTCGTATTCTCTACTGCTATATAAGGTAAGAACATAACTTTCTCGTTTTAGTTTCGTTTAAATTTGTTTGTTTTAGTTAGGTTTAGGTTTAGGGTTTAATTTGTTCGATTTGGGTTGTTTTAGAGAGGTTTAGGGGCTTATATGTTACTAAAATCGATGAATATGAGTTAGGGTTGAAGTTAATTAGTTGTTTTAGAAAGGTTGATTGAGCAGATCGCGAACGCCATTGTTGGCGTTCGCGATCTGCTGAACGAAGAAGACGCTTGTCCGTTGACGGACAAGCGTCTTCTGTCCGTGACGGACAAAAAGAAGTTGTCCGTCACGGACAACTTACTTGTCCGCTACGGACAAAGTAAGTTGTCCGCTACGGACAACAACCTTGTCCGTAGACAAGTTAGTTGTCCGTCAACGGACAAGTAAGTTGTCCGCTACGGACAACTTACCTTTTTTTTTTTTAAATTTCATTTTTCCCCTTTTTTTCTTTTCCTTTTTATTAACATTTGTTGTTTTTGTTTGCAGATGGAAAGGAACCCAAACAAGGACTCCAAGAGGTTCAGTGGATTGGGATACTTCAGGAAAGTATTCCACAGTGGCATGCGTTCTCTGAGGGGACAGCGGGATGTCCACTCTAGACACGAGGCACGAGAGCCAGTTCCTTACTCTGGAGGTGAGGAGCAGTTCCCGACACAGGAGTCGGGAGTCACGCGGCGTAGTACATCTGGTATTGCGCGTGACATTGCTCCACTGAGCCCTCCTCACCATGCTTTTAGCGGAGCCAGACATAGCTCCTATACTGGAGGTGGTGCTTCGTTTGGTGCCGGATATTATTCTCAGATCGAGGATCTGAGTGCTCCTTACCAGCAGGAGCAGCAGTTTGCTCCTTCTTCTTCCCGACAGGAGCAGCAGGATGCTCCATCACGTCACGGTTGAGGAGATGGCTGCACGTTACGGCCCTGGATATACCGCCACCGACGATTATATGGCGTGGTATACAGATCGATCGCACCGGTTTATACGCCCAGGTGCTCAGCAGATGCATTCTCCTCCACCTCCTCCTCCACCTCCACCTCCACCTTCGACCTTTCACGGCCAGTTGGACCCTTACGATTACGCTACACGATTTAGGGAGTATATTGGTGATCCTTCTATCCCTACTTCCCTGCATCAGGACTTACGCAGTTATGTAGATTATTTTCCTGATCTCCGAGATTATTCTTACGATCATGGACAGGGTAGCGGTACTCGTCATGACGATGACGAGTAGACTTGTGTATGCACTTTTTTTGGGTTTGTATTGTGTGTTTAAACTTTTGAATCTTATGTCTACATTTTTGTGTATAATTAAACTTGTTTCGTTGTATGTTTAAACTTCGTACTTAACTTTTTGCGTTATATTTAACTAAATATAAACGATAACTATATAAGCAAACTTAACCTTAACATAATATAAATGACTAAACCTTAAGAAAATATGTCTGATC
Organism: Fagopyrum homotropicum; assembly: GCA_033239125.1. Lineage (NCBI taxonomy): Eukaryota > Viridiplantae > Streptophyta > Magnoliopsida > Caryophyllales > Polygonaceae > Fagopyrum > Fagopyrum homotropicum. Next base: position 5,719,732 of record BSWB01000003.1, read on the forward strand.
GTAAAGTTAAAAGTAAAGTAGTGAATAACTAGCAAAAACAACGATGAACACCAAAACTTTTCCTCTTGATTGATCAAACTTTCCGTCCAAATCATTGCCAAAACAAATTTTTTGATTTACAAGAGTAACTAAGAGAGTATTCTGATGATTGTATGAAGAAATGATACAATTACATTCAGCCAATATGCTTATATAGGGCTCCAAAGACATGGTCCCTCTAAGAAGCAAGCAAGTCAAGTTGCAAAGTTAGTTACGATGAACATCCTAGATGGATCTGATGCAGAAACTCAGCAAAGACACCCTCGAGTGGAATATACACTTTGGCTGAGTTTCTTCTTCTTGACCTCGAGTTCTTCCACCAACTTAGTGATCATCTTCTTCTCTTGAGTGACTTGTCTTCTTCTCTTGATTTTTCTTGTCTTATTTACTCAAGTGAAGTGATTAACTCGAGAGATGTTAAGAAATCTTAAATCTGCATTCCTATATTTCTTGCTCGAGTTGAGAAGTTTCTTTGCCTGAGTGAGTGTCACTCGAGGTTAACTCAAGAGATGTTGAACTTTCTGCACACCAGAGTCCTCCTTGCTCGAGTGAAATGGCTTCTTCTCTTGAGTTTTCCTACCTTCCATGTTCGAGTTTTGGGTTCACTCGAGAGAAAGTGACAAGTTCCTCTATGCGGCTTCTTAGTTCGAGTTTTTTCCTACTCTTTGTCCGAGATTGGGGTCAATCAATACTTCTTCCTTGGAGGTTCCTTGAGACTATTTGGCCTACATGCTTGTATCTTTTATTTCTTTTCATCCTTCCTTTTCTTATGAGGTGGGTGAAGAGTTGATGTATGATGTTTGGATGACTTGAGTGATTAGATATATTCATTTGAGCTCCATTGTATTGCCAAAGTACCTGCAAAGACATGAAAGAAGTGAAGTAGACATTTTTTTGACAACTTAAACTCTAGCTATGATATTAATGTTCAATCCATGCAAAGGTAAAAACACACAAAACACATCCAAAAACATAGCATGAAGTTTTCATGCTATTAGAGGGGTTGAATTGTGAGCCTCAGATTTCGGAAAATAAATTACAAAATCTATTGTAATATAGGGAGTCAAGATTGAACATGAGGTTAGGAAATCGGAACAAAGCTCAAGTTCTCTTGTCCGTCACGGACAAGAGACATTTGTCCGTGACGGACAACTCCCATTTGTCCGTCACGGACAAATGGGATCAAATTACTAAATCATGCTCATTTGTCCGTGACGGACAAATGGGCATGATTAGTAAATTGGAGCTGCGCCAAATAACAGCGGCCTTATATTTCCATAAATAAATAAAAAATTTTTTATAAAAATACTGAAATACTTCCAGGGGTGTTACGGGCACGGTTCAAGATTTCGTTAATGCACCACGCTTACGCAATGCGTGACCGTCACGGTCAGATTTTTTTTTTCGGGTTAGAATTCATGTAGAAAATTATCACGGATCCGGAACCCGTAATCATGATGGTTACGGGTTCCGTAACCGTGAACTTTTGGTCACGGTTACGGATCCCGTAATCGTGACCTTATGACGGTTACGTGATCCGTAAACGTGGTACATTAACGAAATCTTGACCCGTGCGTTTAAGACTTCCGTACTTCTATTAAGTAATTACAAATTATTTTGATAATTTCTACATCTCAAAACACTTCCTCATATACTTTTTTTGGAAAGAATCTACTTTTTTTTATAACAACACTTAAACTTTCATGGGGTTCTAATATTAATAAATCTAATTTAATATTATAATTACCTCTTTTTAAAGAAAATATTAGTTATATTAGCACGATAATGTTTATCAAATCAACGTAGAAAAGTGCCCAGAGTCAAATAGCAATCAACGCCTATATACGTTATTAATATTAACTATCAAATTTAAGATTCTTTTGGTCTAAAAAGACCTAAAACGAGTATTTATTTATGATATAATTGTCGTGAATTGCAACATTAATTCTCTAATTTAATAGTCAATCATTATTCATACCATAAAAAATAGTTTTATTTATACAATTGTACATATATGTCTATAGTGACATCTAATTAACTTTAACAACAATGCATGTCTCCTTTGTATTTTTTTTTTAATTCTTTGTTGTCCCTTTTATCTCAAAGAATAGTGTTGGTTGTTACTAATAAACTCGTTTTAGAAATTTGGGTCGTTAACTAGGCATTTTGATACCATGTTAAAGTCCAATACTAATTGTAGATTAGAGGTCATGTGGCGTATGAACGCAAGAGTGTTTTAGGTTCAGCACGTAAGTTTAGTGGGAATCGTCCAAAGTTTAATTGACAAGAGAAGTACTCTATCAACCGTATATGCTAGGATATAATTTGTTTACTACCGACGTGGTGATGCACATCTTAACACGTCACTGCAAGGACAACTAAACAAAATGTCTCGTAAACACTTGAATAAAGGGTGTGTAGAAGAGCTTTTTGTGTAGCTTTGAAACTTTTGGAAGTTATGTACTGTTTGATGATGTTAGATTATCCGAGAGATTAGAGTTTTGGTAAATTATTGCGGAGGTTTTTGAGGAATATTTTATAGCCTCTTCCAAATACCTTCTTCATTAACTTTTGATAATTTTGGTCCAATTTATCCTCAAATCTATTTGTATGTTTTTAAAATTATTTTTAAAACTTATCATTTTTGGTTTATTCACCATAAAAGTCTACCCATAAATCTTCATTTACCAAACACTTTTTAGGTTTTTTTTAGATTTTTATATGTTACAAAACTACTCAACGCTCTAAATAAAATTACCCAAAAAACTTAAACTACTAAATAATTTGTTCAACCGAACAAACCTAAACTAGTGTATTACCCGCACTTTGTGCGGGTTCAATTTTAATAAATATTTAACAATTAAAAATTTATATGTATATTTTTGTAAAATAAAAATTCGAAAAATAAAATTATAATCAAATATTATGATTTTTACTTCTCTTTTAAGTATTAATCTCTGCTAATTAATTATATTTTTAAATTAATTTGTTAAGATATGCTTGTTGGTAAAAAAAATTCGTAAAAGTTTAAAAACTATTTTTATAAAAATATTTTTTACAGAATTTAAAAATTAATTTTCAATTTATATTAACATTTAAAATAATTTTTTAGGCTTCGAGAAATCTGACGTTGACACGTGACAATAGAGACTTCTGCTTTAATATATATATATATATATATATATATATATATATATATATATATATATATATATATATAAAAGATAACTCATTCTCGATTTTATACGTAGCCCACATTTAAGAATGGAAATAAAAGCATATTAATCATCATATATTTTTCATAAAATCAATCCCTAAATGGCCCCATGGAAATGGGGTTTGTGTGTAATGTTTTGGTGCACCCACTTTGGGGAACATTAGATTCATATTAGAGAGCTAATTACTTGTTTAATTCTCTAAGTTTTCTAATATCATCAACTATGCATTGCCATGTGCAGGTGGGACTATACAACTACTATTTATGGGCCCTTTAAATATACTTTAACTTCTCTAATCCCAAATTATACATTATACACTATATATTTTCTTTGACTATATATATACATATAGATTTATTAATTTAACATTTTTCTATGTTGTAAGAAGCTTCATTTAAAAAGATTATTTTATATTTTATTATGTAAATTTTTCAAATTATTTTTCTAGAATTAATAGATTTCATAATAGATTTTTTAAAAAATAAAGCTTTCAATATATGTTTAAAACATAAGTTAAAATGCAACTAATTACTTGTGTAAGATTATAATTTTCATAATTTTTTGATAATGAAGGAGGGTATGTTTAATCAATTGTTCTATAGCCATGCTTAATTTGGACCTTGCGCAAAAAACAACTTCACAATTCTCAATATCAATATACTCTAATTATTTCCATCATTTTGATGAAGTTTGTAGACATAATTCATTTATATTTACAATATAATAATTTATGTTTTGTAATACAAAAATTTATGATAAAATGCATTCATACTTAATAAAACAAGTCATTATATTTTACATAAAATATAGAGAATGACGGAAAAAAAAGTTCAAATAATCTTGAAAAATAATTCGTTCATTGCTCTAACCGCGTCCGTACTATAAGAGTTTAAGGGTGCGTTCGGTAATTTTATTAAAAACTACAAAAATCTCGTAATTTACCATAAATTACCATAATCTTTGAGTACAAAGTTTAAGAAAATTCTATAACTTTATCTAATAATTGAAATATATATATATATATATATATATATATATATATATATATATATATATATATATATAACTACGAATAATCCATTCTACCAACAATAACTACGAATAATACATTAAACGATATGACACATTCGTAATAAAACTAATAATAATTACGAATTTGTTCTCATGTATATACGTTAGTGGTGTTCTCATAATCTATATATATATATATATATATATATATATATATATATATATATATATTAATTTGAAATTAAGGTCCAAATTGAACATCCAATATGTGTCCTGTTAAAAAGTAGATAAACACAGACTAAAAGTTAAGAATGCAGGTCTACCTAAGCATAATTTACTACTAAATTGAACCACACTAGGAAACATGGAGACTTTCTATGCACCAAAGTAACCACCTTTATCATAAATAAACTATTTTAATTATAGTTAATTAGAGTCATCACATTTAGGCATGTCAAAGTTAAAGTGACTCATTCATAGAGGAGGATAACTTTAAGGAGAGATTTAGGGACGGTTTGATATCGATTTTATGAAATCGGGAATGAAAACGAACGGTTTCATGTTTATTAACAAATATGACCGAGAATGAAAACGAACGGTTTTATGTTTATTAACAAATATGAACCTCGCATAAATACGAAGATTAGACTATCCCAATTACAATCCAAATGACTTCTATTAAAATTCGGGTTATGTCATTCTTATTTTCTATCAAATTCTTGATTACGTATTATTGATACTCAAAATATGTCAAATGATCGAACGCCTAAATTGGGTAGTCATAAATATTATAATAATGCAAGAATCGGTGACCTAATTCGCCACAGCCCAACGTATCTAAATTAAAACTCACATTTTTTTTCACAATTATTCCGACTAAATATTTATTAAGTTATCGAAAAATGTCTTGTTTAATCAATTTTTCTACTTGACCATTCGATTTCAGCTTCAACTTCACATCATTTAGTTTATGCTTTAGTTATCATATCGACTTTAGTTTCAACTTCGCTCAACAGATATTTCCGGATACGATCTTTATGATAACAAGCTGTAAAATTACATCAAATGATCCAAATTTAGAATTGGTGAAGTCCTAGTGCAACTAGAATGATCATATAACGTAAATGGCTTCAACCTAAACCTATTCAAGTCGATTTGGACCCGTTTGACCGATTGAAATGTTTATTACATTTGGACAACACTTTTGACCTAAAGAACATGAGTGTTTGCATTGAATCATAATTAGTAGTGATTAGGAATGAGAGGGAGGGGCCAATTTAAGAGATTGAACCCAACATGAAGTGATAATTACATGCATCAAACAAGTGTTTTGGAGAAGGCTGTCATGACATGATTTCATCATTGAGAGAGTAGTCATCATCATTGGTGTAATAAGTAGAAATATTGCAGAGTATATATATATATATATTCATACGAGTTAAATAAAAGTTAATATGAGAATACAAATATGGGACTCATGGATCATACTTCATCATTAAAAATCTTGAAATGATGGTAGATCTCGTCGAGGTTAGAATATTTCACATTGATTATCTAGTGTTAAGATATGTTATTTGATGGAGATAACCTTTAAAAGTTAATACGAGAATCCAATTATGAGAGTCGGTGATCTCCGTCGCATCTATACAAACTTTTATTTATAAAAAAAGGCTAATAAAAACAATTTATAGATACATTATCGAGCACAACGTACCGCTATTAAAGTTCATCAAGTTATAGATAAGAGGTCGTGGGTAACGAGCGTACATACGTATAACTCAAACTTAATACATAAACCCAGTAATATCTTGTGCGGGTCATGGGGCGCATGCGCCCCAAACCGACATAGAAATGTTAAAAAGAAGAAGGAAGAGGTAACAACGAGCTTATATTAAGGTACGGGGCGCATGTGCAGTCCGCATCCTTTGTCTTGATAGCGTTTTCCGACCGCGTCTAATAATATATTTAGTTGAAACAATTTTTATTTGTTTAGATATTATTTTTGGACAGAAGGGACCCTATGTGCACATGCTAGTCGGCTTACCTATTACCATCGAATGATATAGTTCGAAAGTTCCATTGGATATCAAACTTCTTTGTAATGACTTATCAGGAACATCATCCTGCGATTGTTTCATCCATTTCAACCTATTTATCCTTCTTTCTGTGTGCATATTTTTAGGATTTTTGTTGGATTGCATCTACCACATGCATATATAATATATATGTCGGCAAATATAAATTTATAGTGTATATAGTTTATGATTGATCCATCTTCAATTTAAGATTGTATAACAAATTTGGGAAATAGTGTTTAGAGGTCATCTTCTTGTTTCCTCCATCGTTTAAAACGTGACCGAGGCTTTCAATTATGACCGATTGAATAAATGATTGATTTTAGGATAGATACACGAGCCAAATTACTTAAGTTCGGTTCGGATTTGACCCGAGAAAGACTCGGTTTATGCTTTTTATTGGACTAAACAAGTTGAATGTGAACACGTTTTCAAGTTTGATTAAAGATTAGGTTTGACTTGATTATAAACGACTGTGCTCGTTGTGCTCCGGACCTAGCAGCGGTCCCGTTCCCAGCCTCAAGAACAACGATCTCAGCAACTTTCTCAACGAACGCCTCAGCAATAGGCGGATCAACAACTAGGGTTGGCCCCGACCTCTAGCTAGTGGAGGTCTCCCTGCACGTCCTCGTCCAACGACTGCAGGTGAAAGAGGTGGTCGACCCCTTCCTTGCCCCATAGCAGACGTAACTCTAGTACGCGTCATCTGATATATATATATATATATATATATATATATATATATATATATATATATATATATATATATATATATATATATATATATATATGGCCATGCTACAGCTAGAACAAAAATCCAAAAAAAGACATATAAAGGCCAACATCAAAGAAACACTAACTGCAAAGATCCGCGGAGGTAGTGGTGGTTGATAACACGATTTATGACTTAGGTTTAGGTAATCATTTAGATAGATTCATCACTCATTCATGCATGGTTTAGCACAAATTCGCGACGTTTGCACTCAATTCACGTATTTTGTCGAGATAGACGTCTACACGGACTTGTGCGTTGCTTTGTAGGTATTTCGGGAGTCTTTTGGACATATTCCGATATATTAGAGGGCCAAGCCTCATGATGGTACACATCCAAGGCTAAGGAGGAGCATAAATGGAGCAACAAGGGACACAAAGACCACTATTGGTGCAAGCAATGGATCAACTCATGGCTAGACGATCATAGCACCTTTCTGCTGAAGAAAATCGGACCAGCAAGCAGCTAAATCGGCCGATTTTCTCCTACTAGGTCGATTTTTGAGGCTTTGACAGCTTAAGCCACGTGTCCCACGATCTCTTGTCCGTCCTTGCTCTTGGTGGAGAATATAAGTGGTCCTGCAGGTGGTTGCTGAGCATCTCTCCTCTCCCATACTCTCATTGACAGCTCATTGAATTTTGGTAGGAAGATTGGAGGAGAAGAAAAGCTCTCAAGGATTGAAGGAAGAGGAAGAACACCATTGTAGGAGAATAGTGAGGTTTTGAGTGATTTTGAGTGTCTTTTGTAGTCTTGGACTGAAGAATTTTTGCAAGTATTGTTAGGAACGTTTTGGATCTTCATTTAAGAGTTTGTAAGTCTTGCTACAACTTGGATTTTGCTGAGATTTATTGATTTTGTTTCTCATCTTTCATTATTCATCTATGAACACCATGTATGCTTGCTTGATGATTTTGGATCTTGATATGCATATTATTGGCTAGTTTATTGTGATTCTAGAGTGATGGATTGATGGTTATGGCTTGGGTGATGATAGGATGGATTTATATGTTAGTTTAGGATGATTTGTATGCACGAAACCCATCCCAGGAAGAAAAATCGACCTGTTCATCAGATAAATCGGCCGATTTATCTGTAGAACAGCCCGATTTATTCTCCTGTTGCTCTTTAAATGATAAATCTGCATGCTGGGGTCCTTGGTTGTTTAAATCCTAGTGTTTATTAAGCCTAATTTAGCTTAGAATCACCTAATGCTATCAACCTAAGGGAGGGAAGAGATCTACCCGATGATTTCCGATCTTAGATACCTAAGATGATGAATGCTAGGTAGTAGTAAGCCTCATAAGCCGCTATTGGATCGAGTGTGCTAGGATTAGTACTTGAGACTTCCCTATTCCGAGACTTACCCGGTAAGGAGAGGGTTACCCTTAAGTAGTATCTAGTTTGTGTGGAATTCCTTACTCTAACCCCTAGAGACCTACCCGGTAATAGGAGTTTGATGCGGGATTAGTGAAGTGAGAGACCTACCCGGTAATTGCTTCCATTAGCGAAACATTCTTTCCCCAACACCGCAACTTGTCCTTAGAACCCTTAGAACCTTGAGTCCAATGCCATAACCGGAAATCTTGACCTCTAGAATCTACTTTTCTCTCTTGATCATATACTTGTGTTTTGTGTTACTTACTCGTTTGCTAGCTCAATTTGTTAGTTGTTTTATTACCTTGCTTGACTTGTGATCTTTGTTTGATCACCACAAAAACCAACAAAAACATTGCGTTTTCCATTTTCTTTGTTCCTCATCTTATCTTAGTCTAGATTTACACTATCTTTGATCATTGCTTGACTCGATTTCACCTTAGTCTTTGTGTTCGACCTCGGAATACTTACCTTTCTACAAACGTCCCGTACACTGCGGGTTCGCTAGGAGTTAGGATAAATATAACGAGTATAAATTTAAGACTTATTGCGTGCACATCACACGATCTTAGCGTAACAGTGGTCGCCCGTACATTTATCCCAGACCGACAAGTTTAAAACAAAAACCCCTTTTGAAAACATAGACCCCTTGCGGGTTTTGTTTATGTATCTATTCAACCTTTAGAAGATTTTGAGTGTCATTGTTGCCAACCTAGAGCTCTGATATCATATCGTAACACCCCAAGTTTTGGGAACTCGAAGCGTTGCGGACTAGGACCTCACAATGTGTCCCGACCGTCAGAGTAGCAACAACACAACAAATCTTACAACAAGGCAGAAATAAATGAATACCAAAACTCGTAATAAAACCAAATGTTTAAACAAAAGAAATTGTAAAAGACTCGCAGCCGAGTTCAAAACAAAAGGGAAAGCAACAACAGAATCATAAACCCGATCCCGTTCTATAATGTAGGGGAACCCCGCACACCGTCCGGATTACTCAACAACATCCCTAACCTTTGGAACATCTACAACATCGGTATAAACCGTTAGCTAAGATTCTAGATATCAAAAAGAACGTAAAGGCACAAATACACATAAGGTAAAGTAAACACATAGCATGCTCACATTCAGCTGATTATTATCTTCCTTAAAGTTATCCATTACTAAGTCAACTTCTTTTGTTACACGAGAATCTTCCGAAACTTGCCTCTACTTCCGTCTACCAACAAGAATAGATCAGTACTATCCGTCACCTGTGGGCCTGAGTCGCAAGAGCACCTGCTAATCTCCTGAAGAACTAGACAAGTGGTCACCATCAGGTTACAATACACTTGGGCCAATTACGGTTATAAAGGTCAATCTTAGTCCGGTTATCCGTTTTAACAACAATGAACAACAAAAACAAGACAAAACACTCAAACCAATATACGGAATGAAGCTAAGTAAGTCCAAGAGACTTACCTCACTCGAAGGTAACTCAAAGCTCAGCAAACAACTCAATTTCCCTAAGGAAAGAGGAACAGAAAGCATGCTCAACAAGGCATAACAAATCAGGAACGATACGGTTACTAGAAGTCTATAACTTCTAGTCTCAATGATCTCTAAGAGATCTCCACAAGCTAAGGTCCCAACCTTAGTCTTACAGGACACTAAGGGTCAACAACAACATCAAAAGCCAAGGAAAGGAATGAAGGAAGCAACTCACCAAAGACGGAAGCTATTGTAGAGAAACCGCATGGGCGGTTGGACAGAGGCACGGGGGCGAAACTGGGCACTTCCCGCGGGGCGGCACAGTAGAGGTGCGGGGGCGGTTTTTGGTGCAAAAGCACTGTCGACTCCTTCGACAACAATGAACGCAGCAAGGCCAAAGCTTGCTTCTCTCAACACACACACGTCACAACTTAACCAAGGGAGCCTATGAACATCAAAGAATCAACAACGAAACGCTCCACAAGAATCAAACTTGATTCTTGGAGAAAAAAAAAAGAGAAGAGCGAAGGAAGAAAGCAAAACAGGAGGGAAGGCATGCAACAACTCATGAACGTGATGAAGAACTCATAGAAGAAGACTTACACGTTCAACAAGGGAAATGAGGAAAAAGACTACAACTCTCGAGGGTGAAGGAAACCATATGCAAGAAACGGAAAAAAGAAGAAAAAGAGGGAATATATAGGAAAGGGGTGAAAAGATAGATGGAAGGACGTTGTAAGGTTTAGAACATCATAGGAAAGCCAACCCATAAGATAAAAGATAGGATCTTCTATCTATGGAAAGAAGATAAAACAAACGAAAAACAGATTGGGACGATCTAAGGCAAAACCGCGGGGGCGGTTTGCCCAACCGCAGGGGCAGCTCCCTTCACCGCGGAGGCAGTTAAGGCCAAAACTGAGGTCTTACACACCTCACTTCTTTGCTTGGATTCTTAATGGGATATGAACTCGATCCATGGGTCCAAACGGCCAACCAAATGAGAGTGTGACGACCACCCTACGGTCGTACAATGGACGTTTGCCAAGGTTTTTTCCAGTCTTGAAGTTCTAATCTCGATTCTTAAACTTCAAGGACAATCTTGTGGACTTCGTGTTGTAGTTCTTCGGTCATATAAGGTCTTCTCTTCGGCTTTGAACTCAGGGAGGAAGCAATCTTGACGCATTTGATGCCTCAAGTGCCTGAAACACATAAAAGTCAAGGTAGATACAAAAATACAGAAAGTGGATGATTTTTGTATGAATAGACATATATGAGACGGAAAAGATGATATGAAATGCATGAAAATAAGGTGTAAAAAGTGTTACATTCAAATAACTCATACTTATTCCTTGCTCGCCCTCGAGTAAGATCACGTCATATGCATGTTATGTGTAAGAATCAATGAGTGTCTCGGTTAAGAGGAGATCAAACAACTCAAACCATGTCATCATAACATCATACATAGTAAGATAAATGAGTAACGAATCATAACCATCTAAAACGCTGAAGAGTAATGTGTTTGCTCTCAATCTCCCAAGATGTGTTTAAGGACATAACAATAAACTCTTAAACTCAAAAACTATAAATAGATCTTATCATAGGCTTGTCAAGGCGTTCTTTAACTCCACCACTTATCAGATGAAACTAATATGCAAGATAAATATCATGAAGTCTTTGTTAAAGGTGTAACCGGGATATGGGGCATGGAGAAGTGATGATGGTAGGCCAAAAAAAGTAGGTCAAACATGCAAATTATACCCGGGACATCGAATCTTTGTAACTCAAAACTCCTTTAAGGCATTGTCACTCCAAACTTTTGTTCATGATTTGTCCTTCTTCATGAACCATAACACTTTGAACTTTGTAGCATTTGATACCTCTTTCAACAATAAGCTTTTGCATCACTTTTAGAATAAATCACTATTTATTTCGTGCTCCATATTTGGCGATAACTTTTGTCCTCTTCAGCAAACATGAAATGATCTTCAATAATGGTAATATGAATCCAAACTCGCACATTTACTTCTTGAATTTACTTTCACACTTCAAGGATACCCCATACTTGATTTCATCATTCTCTTCTTTCTTCACAATCTCGTATAAGGTCAAATAAAGCTAAACATAGTTGTGAAGCTTTTTAAGGAGCACCAATGAAGGAAAGAAGTGGATAATAGAAGGGAAACATATATAAAGGTAGAACAAGTCACATAGACTTATTAAAGATGGTCTCAATCATTTAAATATCAATACAAATAGAATCAAATGAGTGTGTAATTTTAAAAGAGAATCAATCACAAATTCCCGATCAAAAAATTATCTCTCTAATTTAATTATTGGATTGCAAGATTGAAAATTTGCATAATTTTGATATTGTTTTGATAACCCACATTAATCCTCCAAAATATTACGTATTAAATTTGGAATCGGACATTATATGCTTTTGATATCATGCATAAATGAGTAGATGTGATTTTCATATTTAGAAATAGAATATTATGTCACTTAATATGGAGCAAAAATCCGGGATTATGTCCCATGTATTTATTCCCTACCATCTTTCTGAGTCCCTATAAATAGGGAGCACCCCCTCGTTCAGAAAACACATCAACACCACAAACCACTCCCTTCTCCTCATCTTCTTACTAGAGGCCAAGAGTACGCCATTGAAATTTTTCGTAGGTCTCAGCTGGTTACGCAAAACTGAGATGCCTAATAGTTGTATTCTAGATTCAGATCGCACATGACCCTTCGTAATAAGAGGTGATTTAAGATTTAAGGAAAGAGCGTATCGCCTTATAAACGCTTCGTTAGAAATTTTGATAACTCATTTACGGTATGTACTAATTTGGTTTGTTTGAACATTACCTTTACGATCTACATACATAAGTCATTCATGAGTTTCTAGATCATCATTTTTGTTCTTGTTGTTTTGTTGCGGATGTACGAAGGAGAACAATCAACATGGTGCCTTTGGCATGGACGAATTAACTTGTTTTTCGTCCATTACATACTCTCGTTCTATTAAAGTCTGACACGGACGGACTGTAGAGCGGGGTCGCGTGCATGCAAGCGCACATGCACATTAGACCCAAACCAAACACATAATCCCAACGGGGTTTAATCCTAAAACCAACTCATAATAAGATGAGAATCCCACCGACATAATATACTAGACTCAAAATGTCTCCACTTTAGACGTGAGAAGTTGTTATCTTAAACACACCCTCACAAGTACAATTATGGTACAAACCTAGTTGACATTTGTCCACATGTTAGGATCGCTGACCGATTAGAGGTTAACTGTTTTGATACCATGTTAAAGTCCGGCAAAGACAAACTATATAGTAGGGGTTGTGTGAATACGAGTGCATGTACATGCGCGTTAGGGTCAAGCCCGACATATAAGCCTAGTGATGTTTCATCCTAAATTTAATTGACAATAGGAGGAGTTGCCGGTCGACCTTATTCATTAGGCTCGAAATGTATCAATTCTAAATGTGAGAGCTTATTGTCTTCAACACATTCAAGGGGGAGATGGAGTTGGATCTCCGACCTTTTGAACGTATTTTGATATAAATTAAAACAAAGGGGTTAAGTAGAGAATAATGTGAGAATAGTCTAGCCACAAAGGTAAAGTCTCATTGTATGAGACACTATATATGAACACTAAAAGTAAAGTTAGAAAACAAAACGAGTTAAATGATTCATAACGAAACTAGTTTTACGGTAAATATGACAAAGCTGAATAACTCGGTTTCTATTAAAAGTAATAACATTGACAAACAACGTTATCTAGTATACAAGAGTGGAAATATTGTGGAGTAGTAGTAGCATAACCGATAGGGAGTCCATCTAGCTACACTCGTCTAACCATTTATTATGCGTTAGATGAAAACCCTTAAAGACGCCCGAACAATTCTTCCGCAGAGACAATGCACATCCTAATATGACAAATATATCCACCAAGCTATCACCTATCTCCATCTTGAGCACTTCAACACAAACTATGCCTTTGATCAACATGATTCTTCCTATCTATGAGTTAATAGATAACCCTCCCAAACCCTCGTGTTTTCTTAACTTTGTATGTTGATCAAGAGCATTCATATATTCCATAATATGAATCCAATCACCTTTCCATCCATCTACCCCGATAAGGGTTTTTACACTTCCAAGACAACTTATTGTTGTTGATGTTGTGTGTATTCCACACTGATCATAATTAAACTCATAAATTATTATATAGGATTGATGAATCACTTCTATCTAGCTATCATACGGTTTTGTGATGAAATCCCAATGTCTTACATCACGAGATTGAGCCTAATGTATATATGTAAACCCGTTATTATTGTTATATTTTTTTTTGATAAGTTTTTGAACGTGCATATTTAAAATAAATATCTTTAAAATTCCATCATAGCCATAATATGCAAATTTTTGCACAAAATTAAATTAATACAATAAGTTCTATTTTCGAGAAAAGCCTTCACACTATAAAATATAGAAAAAATAAGCCAAAATAATATTAAACCCAAAATTATGTCAACTTTGAAAAATATTATGAGCAACAGAAACTATCACCGTATATATTTACCAAAAGTAATACTACTTGTTTTATCGACATAAAACTTGACTCCGGTGATGAAATGACAACTGATTTTTTATTGTGTGATGTAAATTTATTAATTTTTAAATCTTTGCAAAAAATAATAACCTGTACACCTCATTTTGTGGTTAACAATAAGGTGTACAAGTTGTTTTTAATAATTTCAATTCAAAAATAAACCAACTAAAATTATTTAAAAAAAAGAAGAAGAAAACAAACTCAAATAAAAACTAAACCATAAATCAACAGAAAAATATGCACAAAAATATTGTAACATAAACACGTTTTTAGTAATGCAGTTCTATAATTATATTCGATAATTTGTTGAGAAAATAAATTAACAGCTACATAATAATCTGAATTATTGCACTGAAATCGTAGTAGAAACGACCAACACATGAAACAACACCTTGAGCTAGAAGACAGTGAACAACGGGCTTCCGTTCTTTACAGCTGCTACACTGATAACATTCGGTTTCAAACCCACTCTCTAATCAGTTATATCCTCACATAATACTCACACCAAAAATCATTTTAAATAAATTAAATAAATAATATATATGATATCGGTCGGAGATAATAAGATCCCACGTCGAAAGATGAGAACACTCCGAGCCTATATAAGGTCGGTGGGCTACTCCTCCTATTGCCAATTAGTTTTAGGATGGAACCCGCCGGATTTATGTGCTGGGTTTGGGCCTAATGCACATGTGCGCTCGTAGACACACGACCTCCGCTCTACCGGTCCGTCTGTATCGGACTTTGACAATATCTAACGTTTTGAATTATTTTAAAAAGGTTTTAGTTTTTAAGATAACTTATTGAAATTGCTTAATATTTTAGGGAGATCCTAGATTGTCCCATGAATTGTGCTTTTTTGGTGACGTTAAACTTTTTTATTCCAGTTTTTGTTTGAATTTTCTATGGATAAAATGGAAGGCGGGTATGTCGTCAGCCCCTTGTAAACAACAAATTCAATCTTCTAAAAATTGATCTAGACGACTATGCAAGCTTCACTACACCCTCTTGAAAATATCGACAGTATCTAAAGAATATATATTTTCTTAACTTTCATAATATGATATGTTAGAACATAAATAACACTTCCTTAAACGTAATATTATGATATTTTTGATATTTTTATTTCTACGTATAAACTAAACGAACACAAAAATGTATTTATATTTCTAAATTTGAACTAATTGAGGTTTAATTGTTAAGGGACTAACGATTCGATATTTGATTGTGTATATAATTAAAGGAAAAAGTTAATTCATACAAGATTTTAACCTTAACCATTTATTTTTTTTGATATTATATGTTTTTGTACTTATTTAAAATATTTTTTTTAGATTTCACAAAATATATATTTTTTATTTTATTTATTCCGGTGTAAATCCGGTCCCGGTCTAACTTTTCGAAAACTCCGGTCTGATTCGGACCGGATGTACAACCCTAAAATTTATAGTGTCCCTCAAAGCATATAATAAAGGGATGTATATTAGTAAGCATATTAATTTTAAATTAATTTTTATTAGTTAAATAATTTTATAGGCTCGATTAGAATAAATATGGCATATATTCATAAAACTCAAATCATTACCGCTAACGTACATTAAAATAACTAATAGAATTATGTTAATCATAAAAATCATTTAAAAAGGCTAATCCATTTGTGATACCGGCTACTTTTTTACCTAAAACATTATGTATCGTTAAATAGACTCTTCTATTTATTAGGAGAAAAACGAGACTCATTTTTACCCTTTAAATAAGTGCTTTTAGAATTAAAAATAATCTTAATAAGAGCCTAATTTGTATCAGTAATATAAAAAGGTCAATCTTCTCTTATAATAATTACAACTAGTTCATATCATGCACCTTATATGGGTATATTTATATATTTGATATTTTTTGAGTAAAATGTGATAAATTTGTGTACACGGGAATTAATGATATATTCAAGAAAAAAAGGAATTAAATTAAATATTTTTTAATTTATCACTAATAAAAGTTATATAAAGAAAAAGAAAATATTAAAGTTATAATTTTTATCGGACAAGATCTTACCTTTAACTCTTTTGGCATTAAGAAAAATGTTTGTAAAAAAAATAGACACAAAAGTATAGATATTTTAAAAAATGAATCTGATCAAATTTTTTAAAAATTGTTGCTTATGTGATGGTGTTTAGTCCGATTAAAATTCAATCTGAAAAAATTTGTTTAAAAAATCGGCATTTTAATAAAGTCAAATTCAATCAAGAACTTTGTTGAATTTTTTTTTTTTTTGTAAAAAAAACAAATATCAAAGATAACAACAAATCTCTTTTATGAATAAAAACGATTTACCAATCTTTTAATTTATCACTAACGTTTTCTTGTGAAGAAAAAGAAAAAAGTGAATTTATTTTTGTGAAAAATGTTTGTAAAATAAAAATAGAAACAAAATATAGATATTAAAAAATAAATTTGATAAAAAAAATTCAAAACTGTTTTTTGCTTATTTGATGGTGTTTAGGCCGATCAAAATGTGATCAAAATTTTAAAATATTTTGGCATTTAAAAAAATGAATCTAATCAAAAAAATTTAAAAACACGGCCGATTGAAATCTGATCAAAATTTTTGTATAAAAAAATGACGAAACATGGAAAATATGACGAAGCTTATTAGACGGAACATGACAAATTCGACAAAACATGAAAATTTTCAAAAAATTGATCAATATACGAACTTTTGTTTATTAGATGGTGCGAGATTTACCTGGAAAAATACGACAAATCAATAAAATTGTAACTTGGAAAATTTCAAATCATCGGAACTTGAAAAAGAGGATGAAACATGGTCAATAAACAATAGAATTGGAATTGTAAGTGGAAGGTGTAGAAATTTGTAGATTAATATAGAAAATAAAAAAAATTGTATTTGCTTATGAGAAGGTACCTTCCATATATATATATATATTGAAAATAATGTGAGATGTTTACGTTAAGTAAATCTGAAATCAAGATGTTGCTTCCCTCGTAAGTTAGCATCGTAATGTAGATGGAAGTTTAACAATCAAGCTCATACATTTAAATTTCGATATTGTTTTACTAAATTTTTGTTTTTATCTTAATAGTAAAAGATATAATGCAAGAAAAATGTGAGGACGTCACATCAGAATTATGTCGCCGGCTTTATTAAAGCCGAAGCCTCTATTGCCACGTGTCAACGCCGAAGCCTCTATTGCCACGTGTGAGGACGTCACATCGTAATGTGATTTCTAAATGTTAATATAAATGTGAGGACGTCACATCGTAATGTCGCCGGCTTTGATCAAGATAAATATCTCATTATTTGTGGCTGACTCATCCTATATCTATTAAAGCCGAAGCCTGTATTGCCACGTGTCAACGCCAGATTTCTCGAAGGTTAAAAAATTATTTTAAAAAGTGATTTCTAAATGTTAAAATAAATTGAAAATTGATTTCTAAATTTTTTAAAAAATATTTAAATAAATATTTTTATAAAAATAGTTTTAAACTTTTATGATTTTTTTTTACCAACAAGCATAACTTAACAAATCAATTTAAAAATATAATTAATTAGAAGAGATAAATACTTAAAAGAGAATTAAAAGTCATAATATTGATTATAATTTCATTTTTTGAATTTTTATTTACAAAAATATACATATACATTTTTAAGTATTAAATACTTATTAAAACTAAACCCGCACAAAGTGCGGGTAATACACTAGTATAACTTCTAATAAGAATACATTAAAAAAAATACAACACAATACATATTTTGTAATTGACGAATAAATGATTGATTTTTAGTTTACAAAAACGTGTAGTCAAATAAAAATTGTTTAGAAAATATCAAAATATGTGCATAAATCCCTCAAACTTAATCTTTTATATATATATATATATATATATATATATATATATATTATTTTGTATCAATATATATAATATTTAAGAAAGAATTTGGTAAACTAGACTCTTTTTATGCTCTTTTGTTTTGTGAACCCTCTAAATTTTATGACTTTAATTTATTACCATTATTAGTCTATTACTCTATAAGGGATACATTTACTACATAAGTTTATGACATGAACATACTTAATAGAACATATATTATAAAAAGCCTACTTAATAAATTTGACCAATATTTAATAGTGCATTACATTGTACCAATATGTGCATTACTTTCCTGAATTACTTTGTACATGGACATGTACACATTACTTTGGTCAATAGATTCAATACATACTATAATTTGTGCAAATATGGTCAATAATACATTGCAATAATACTTTGTATCCTTATATGTTATACTTTGTATCAAATCTATACATGACTTTGTATCCTAATACTTTCTTTTATTAACTCTTACTATATACTAATATGGATAATATTTTGGATCATTTTTTAAAATTAAAAAATAATATTCAAAAAATAATAAAAAAATTTAAAACAAAAAAGTTAGTTATAATAATTAAAAAAATCAAGCAATCAATAACAAAAGTGAAAAAATATTATGTGACTGATTTAATTTTTGACATAATTGTAAATAATACATGCATAAATAAAGTTATTATTATTAATCCATTAAGTTTATATTTATCAATTATTAATATTTAAATGAAGGAACGAAAAACAGGGGAGGGGAGTGGTGTGTAATAGTGGGGTAGTCATGAAGAAAAAGTGTGAAGGAAGACTATCAGTACTCCCTACTCTCTGCTATAAAACAACCTCTCCTCTTTCCTTCTTCCCATTCTTCAATCTTCATCATCCTGACCTTTCTCTCTGTTTCACCAATTCCTCTCTTCCTTTGACTGCTCTTCACTCCCAAGAGGGGCATCCTCTTTATTCAGACTGATTCATCACACAAATCGACACTGGGCACTAATCGAGATGCACCCAGATTAAAGAAATATAGAAAAAGCCTGTCGAATTTTTCGGTGTTGAGTTGGGTCTGTACAAAACCCAA
Source organism: Fagopyrum homotropicum (assembly GCA_033239125.1). Lineage (NCBI taxonomy): Eukaryota > Viridiplantae > Streptophyta > Magnoliopsida > Caryophyllales > Polygonaceae > Fagopyrum > Fagopyrum homotropicum. The sequence goes on from BSWB01000003.1 coordinate 5,739,284, forward strand.
AATCTCTTTATCTCTCTTCACGTTTTCTAGATCTCACAGACCTCAGTACTCCCCATTAATGGCGGAATACAAAGAATCAGAAACCCCCTATTTTCATATCTAAACCCCCCCTTCCGCTTTATCTATTTCATACATCCTCTGTTTTTTAGTGTTCTGTTTTAATGGCGGAATCCAACAATAACGAAGGGAAACCAGCAATGCCAGCTGAAGCGGAGAAGAAGAAGGAGCAAACAGTGTCGTTTTTTAAGCTCTTTTCCTTTGCTGACAAGTATGATTGTGTTCTCATGGCTGTTGGAACCTTGGGAGCTATCATCCATGGCTCCTCCATGCCTTTTTTCTTCCTCCTTTTTGGTCAGATGGTTAATGGTTTTGGTCAGAATCAAATGGATCTTCATACCATGACCCATGAAGTCTCCAAGGTCTAAATCCCAAACCATATCCCTATTTTCTTCTACTTCATGATTTAATACCCAGTTTTCGTAGATCACAGATCTCATAATTTCTCTGTTTTTTTTTTTTTTTACAGTATGCTCTGTATTTTGTCTATCTTGGCTTGGTGGTATGCGCTTCATCATATGCTGGTAAGTAAATTAAAAATCAAAATCAAATGACATTACTTCTTCCACTACCACCGCAGATCTTACCCAACAGTTTTTTTTAAGAAATTATATTGTAAAAATTTTATCATAGATGGATGAGAAGAACAGCTTGAAAGCGGCTTGGCCTATTGCATTTGCACGTGGGCCGTGGACCGGCCCTTGTCCTTGTTCATTTTTCCTTCTATGATCTGTCTTTGTCAAAATTGGGGTGCTAATCTGTTAATCCTGTCATTAATCTTCTCATGTTTTCTTCAAATTACTTTCCGAGTTGGTAATCCCTCCACAGAGTCAAATTTGAATTCTAAATTTTATGGTGTATATATTTAGAAGAAAAAAAAGTGATTCATAAGTTTATTTTATTTTTGGGTCATGTAGAAATTGCTTGTTGGATGTACACCGGAGAGAGACAAGCAGGAGCTTTGAGAAGGAAGTATTTGGAGGCAGTGCTTAAGCAGGATGTTGGGTTCTTTGACACAGATGCAAGAACAGGGGATATTGTGTTTAGTGTATCAACTGATACTCTTCTTGTTCAAGATGCAATTAGTGAGAAGGTAATTATCATATCAATCACATTCTCTAAACTAATCTTTTAGTGTGAAAATTTTGGCTATCAGAATCAGTTGTTGTGTCTGCTATGTGGGTTCAACTTAGACTTGGTTTGTCACGAGTCTTAATCAACTTTTTTGCAACAAAAGAGAAAAGTGTATTCTTATGTTAATAATCAATTATTTGGGTTATGGTATGATAATAATGTATTAATGAGGGCCCCATTTTTTGCTCCCTCAACACTTTCATTTACCTTCAAAGTTGAAATTCTGCCGTTGTGATGGCGCATGTTATCCTTGCCCTGGATTTAAGGAGTTTCTTCCATGTGGTATGATGCCGTTTTCATCATCATCAATGCTCTTCTAGTGGAATGTGTCATATTTTATTACTCTCTTTTCCTTTACTTTTTTGATTTGTAAAAAAAAATACTGTCAAGCACATCATATGATGAATTTTGATTGTAATTGATGTATGCTCATTGCATTTTGATTCTTTTGTTCGTCATAAGATTCTGAATTGGGAGTGCAATAATGTAATAGCTGTATAAAGACTGGTCTAGTATGGTCATGGAGATGCAAGAGTAACCGTCGACTGTGTAATATTTCTAGTTTTGCTCGGAAATGATGAATTATAATTGTGGCCGATGATGATGATGATTTTGTTCTGCTTTTGCTTTCCAGGTTGGAAATTTCATACACTATCTTTCAACGTTCTTGGCGGGTTTGGTGGTCGGCTTTGTGTCAGCATGGAGGCTGGCGTTACTCAGCATTGCAGTTATTCCCGGGATTGCTTTCGCTGGTGGTTTGTATGCTTACACTCTTACCGGACTCACATCCAAGAGTCGTGAATCATATGCCAATGCTGGTATAATTGCGGAGCAGGTAACTGGTGTTTCCGGTTTTCTGCAATTTTACTGTCAACTTTCACATGTTTCCGTGTTAGTTTCCGGGATCAGCTTCACATGGCATACATGCTTCAAATTCACATTAATTATATGTTTGTTCATCTACCACTGAAATTTATTTACCATATTAGGTTGTGTAAATTTACTAATTGATCAGAAACATGATTGTAACATGAGTTCTTGACATAGGCAATTGCGCAAGTTCGGACAGTGTATTCCTATGTTGGTGAAAGCAAGGCCTTGAATGCCTATTCAGATGCCATTCAAAACACATTGAAACTCGGATACAAGGCCGGAATGGCCAAAGGTTTGGGACTCGGATGCACGTATGGAATTGCGTGTATGTCATGGGCTCTGGTTTTCTGGTATGCTGGTGTTTTCATCAGGAATGGACAGAGTGATGGTGGAAAGGCTTTCACCGCGATTTTCTCGGCTATTGTCGGTGGCATGTAAGTTTCCAAAAAGTACTGACTGATATTGGTTTTAGATTATCAAAGTATGATGTAACGGAAACTGATGTATAAAAATATGCAGGAGTTTGGGCCAGTCTTTCTCGAACCTAGGGGCATTTAGCAAGGGAAAAGCAGCCGGTTACAAGCTGTTGGAGATCATCAATCAGAAGCCTTCTATCCAAGATCCCACAGATGGCTTGTGCTTGGAGGAGGTTAATGGAAACATTGAGTTTAAGAATGTCTCCTTTAGCTATCCGTCTCGCCCTGATGTAATGATCTTTCGCGATTTCTCAATCTTCTTTCCCGCTGGAAAGACTGTTGCTGTTGTCGGTGGAAGCGGGTCCGGGAAAAGCACTGTTGTGTCACTGATTGAAAGGTTCTATGATCCTAACCAAGGTATGGTTTAATGCTGATCTAAAGTGTTGATATTTGAATTTAAATTTCTAGCCGTTAATTCTTCTTGAAAACTTGTAATGCATTTTGCAGGTCAAGTATTGCTTGACAATGTCGATATCAAGACGGTGCAGCTGAGATGGCTGCGTGATCAAATAGGTCTTGTGAATCAAGAGCCAGCCCTTTTTGCAACCACCATTCTTGAAAATATACTCTATGGAAAACCTGATGCCTCCATGGCTGAGGTTGAGGCTGCTGCCTCGGCTGCCAATGCTCACAGCTTTATCGCTTTGCTCCCAAACGGCTATAACACACAGGTATACAACAAGATATCTTGTAGTTGTAATCATCATAGGCAGTTCTTGATCAAAGAATCATCAATTGAAATTTTCATGATGCAAAATAGGTTGGAGAACGAGGTGTTCAGCTCTCCGGTGGCCAGAAGCAGAGAATTGCTATTGCTAGAGCAATGCTGAAGGACCCGAAAATCCTTCTTCTTGATGAGGCCACAAGTGCCCTCGATGCAGGCTCCGAGAGCATAGTTCAAGAAGCACTTGACCGTCTCATGGTCGGAAGAACAACTGTTGTTGTGGCACATCGCTTGTCAACCATTAGAAATGTGGACAAAATTGCTGTGCTTCAACAAGGTCATGTTGTTGAAACGGGAACCCATGAAGAGTTAATTTCTAAAGCTGGTGCCTATGCCTCGCTAATCCGGTTCCAAGAAATGGTGGGAAGCCGAGACTTCTCCAACCCCTCCACTCGCCGTTCTCGTTCTTCACGTTTGAGTCACTCGCTTTCCACCAAGTCTCTGAGTCTCCGTTCTGGAAGCTTGAGAAACTTGAGTTACTCATACAGCACCGGAGCTGATGGTAGGATAGAGATGATCTCCAATGCTGAAACCGAGAAGAAGAATCCTGCACCTCAAAATTATTTCTGCAGGCTTCTCAAGCTCAATGCACCTGAGTGGCCATACTCTATAATGGGTGCTGTAGGGTCCATTCTCTCGGGTTTCATCGGTCCAACATTTGCAATAGTGATGAGCAACATGATTGAGGTGTTCTACTACAAGAACTATGCTTCCATGGAAAGAAAAACTAAAGAGTATGTATTCATCTACATTGGGGCTGGCCTTTATGCAGTTGTTGCATATTTGATTCAACATTACTTCTTTAGCATCATGGGCGAGAATCTCACTACCAGAGTGAGGAGAATGATGCTTGCAGGTAAATTTTGTTTTCACTTAGATCATACATTTTTTTTTTTATCATGTTATCAAAAGATTAATCAAAATCATATAAATCTTGATCATTCAGCTATTCTTCGGAATGAAGTCGGATGGTTCGATGAAGAGGAGCATAACTCAAGCCTCCTCGCAGCTCGTCTCGCAACAGATGCTGCTGATGTGAAATCAGCAATTGCTGAAAGGATTTCAGTGATATTGCAGAATATGACTTCTCTTCTTACTTCCTTCATAGTTGCTTTCATTGTGGAGTGGAGAGTTTCCCTACTCATCTTAGCGACATTCCCCCTCCTCGTCCTCGCAAACTTCGCTCAGGTACGCACTCGCGCCCTGCACAGTACTTCAATCTCTTGATACATTCAGGATTACATGTTATGATTTGTTAGATGGGTAACTTTGGATACCCATAAAAATCCAAACATAACATACAAAACCATTTCTCTAGACAAACTAGGACTAAAATGGAATTTCTAATTTTTGAGATCCTAAAAAGCAAATTGTCCAAAAAATAAGGGGCATGTTGCAAATTTTGGACTTTGTTTTGTAAGAAGAAAGACCCTCTCTATTTGGGCTTCTAGGGCAGGGAATCTTGTCTCACCTAATTTATGATAAAAAAAAGTACCAACATTTAGGGCAGTAAGCAAAACGACAAAAGACTGAAGACAACATCTTACCACACACCTGCATTGCACGTGCTCCCTTTCTCCAACTTCCCCACTAGCACTTCAAAAATATTTTTTTACTTAAGTTTGTAGAATTTTGAGGGGAATATAAAATTTTAAAAAATAATTGGGAATAATAAAGAATTAAATTGTGGCATTAAATACACCAAAATGCAGATAGATGAGTTTGGCAGAACAGTAAATTGAAGGGTGGTGGTGGATTTTGTCAGTCTGATCAATGGATGGTGTTTTCTCAAGGCTTTTGAAACTGGTTTAAAAATCCTAAGCTTTTACTATTTCATCCTAGTTTTTTTTTACCTTTTACCTTCACTGTTACTCTGCTCCATTTCCCTGTTAACTGTTACTCTTCTTCCTCATATTAAATATTTTTTTTTTTGAAAAATCACTAAATACCCTAAATCCCACAGTCTGCACCTTGAAGCTATATTTTTGTAAATTTCTATATTTTGGGTAAATAACCAATTAATGAAACTGTATTTTATATATTGAGGAAATCACACAACCACCCTTATAATAGCATACTTTTTAAAAAAACACCTGTAAAGTTGTTTTTTCTTCAACCAACCACCCATCCTTTATGCTTAAAAATATTTCTAAGAAAATATCAAGTTATCAATTTCTGATTTTTAACATTTCTATAAGAACAAAGTTAATTTCACATTTTTTTGATGTATAGTAAGCATAAATTTTGGGAGTGGTGAGTGGTTGATTGAAATAAAAATCTATCTTACAAGTGTTTTTTTTACTATAAAGTATTTGAAGGGTTTTTTGTGTAATTTTTGCTTTTACAAATTTGTCAAAATATTAAAATACTTTCCTGCACCCATAAGTCTTTGATTGCTTTTCTTATACAATATAAGAACTGTGGCACTGTAAAAGGATGTGTCAGGGAAGGTGTGGGTGAATTGGTGCTGTCATGTGAGCTGGAGGGTGAAGATTTCTTGCATATAATTTGTAACTCCTTGTTAGGTGAACAATTTTTACTGTTTCACCCTTTTGTCATTTTACCTGAGGAGTGAATGTGTTCTTCTGACCCGTTCACATATAGGTTTCTTGTTATAAGAAAGAAGCTCTTGTCTGGTTGTGATATAGTGACAGTGAAATGTCCTTTCTATGTGCAATTCAACACTTTTCCAGTTTCTTGCACAAACTCCATTACAGTACTTTTGGAAGATAGATTTCTGAATTTGGATCATACATTCAACCACAATAATATCTATTTGATATTTTAAGCTTTTGTCATTTGGGAAATTCAAAAGATTGGAGTATGATCTTAATGATAAGATTTGATTGCTCCTTAATGACATTGTCAAATTGAGTTTGAGATTAAATTGAAGTTGATGAATCTTTTTTAATGTTCTACAGCAACTTTCACTAAAAGGATTTGCCGGAGACACAGCTAAGGCACATGCCAAAACGAGCATGATTGCAGGTGAAGGAGTAAGCAACATTAGAACAGTTGCAGCCTTCAATGCCCAAGAGAAGGTTCTATCCCTCTTCTGTCACGAGCTTCGGGTTCCGCAGGCTCACAGCTTACGTCGTAGCCAGACTTCAGGAAGTCTATTCGGTCTCTCTCAGCTCATGCTCTATGCCTCGGAAGCTCTAATCCTCTGGTATGGCGCTCACCTCGTTAGCAGAGGGCTCTCTACATTCTCAAAGGTCATCAAAGTCTTTGTCGTCCTCGTCATCACTGCAAATTCGGTTGCTGAAACTGTTAGTCTTGCCCCCGAGATCATACGAGGCGGGGAAGCAGTTGGCTCAGTCTTCTCCATCTTAGATCGTCATACTCGTATTGATCCGGATGACACAGAGGCTGATGCAGTTGAAAAAGTCCGCGGTGAGATTGATTTCCGACATGTCGACTTTGCTTACCCGTCTCGTCCGGATGTAATGGTCTTCAAGGATTTCAACCTCAGGATCCGAGCTGGACAAAGCCAAGCTCTTGTTGGAGCAAGCGGGTCAGGGAAGAGCTCGGTCATAGCCCTTATCGAGAGATTCTACGATCCATTAGCCGGGAAAGTGATGATCGACGGAAAGGACATAAGAAGGCTAAACCTCAAGTCTCTAAGGCTCAAAATCGGGTTAGTTCAGCAGGAGCCGGCTTTGTTTGCAGCTAGCATTTTCGATAACATTGCCTACGGAAAGGAAGAAGTAACTGAAGCCGAGGTGATTGAAGCTGCTCGGTTAGCTAACATGCACGGTTTCGTAAGTGCATTGCCTGAAGGCTACAAGACCGCAGTTGGTGAGCGAGGCGTCCAGCTCTCGGGTGGTCAGAAACAAAGGATAGCGATTGCACGAGCAATTCTCAAGGATCCGGCAATCCTTCTCTTAGACGAAGCCACTAGTGCTCTAGACGCGGAGTCAGAATGTGTCTTGCAAGAAGCACTAGAGAGGCTAATGAGGGGCCGAACAACTGTACTCGTGGCTCATCGGCTTTCAACCATAAGAGGAGTCGACAACATAGCCGTCGTTCAAGACGGACACATAGTAGAGCAAGGGAGCCACAAGGACTTGATCAGCCGACCCGAAGGAGCTTACTCTAGGCTGCAGCAACTACAACTTCATCATGTATGAGAAACTTGAAGTGTGTTTGGTAAATTGTTTTCATCTTGGGGGTCTATTAATTAACCTTGTCTTTTTTTTCCTGGGTTTTTATGATGCTTATGGTCATGAATGATAGTTGTAGATATGATGTGAAATGATATGATGAAATCTAGAAGATCTCCTTTAGTCTTTATGGTGTGTCATGAATTATGTAATCTTGAGGGGCCAATGCAATGCAATGCATGAGAGAACTTGTTAAGGGTTATTTGGGTTTGTTGTTGTTTCCTTGTGGCCCTTTGTAATCTCTTTTTTCTCTTTATATATAGGGAAAAGAACTAAGAAGCCTCCTTTGCTTTCCCTATCAAGCACACCATTTGAAAATTATGTTATTGAGTTTGATGATCTCTTTAGTAACCTTTCTTTTGGCTCTTTTTTCTTTTGCATGTGCTTTGCTTCCTACTTTTTCACCTTTCAAGTTGTAGATAAGAGCACCCTTTTGGAGGGCCCTTGTGGTCATGGAATTATTTATACACATTCATGCATTGTATTTTATTCATTAAAGGCAATTAAACTTCTCCAAGTTACTTCAATAATCACACTTTAATCTTTTGCATTCAATTGGGACACCATTTTGTTCATTTAAAAACCCAAGAGGGCATGAATATAGAACCTTGTGCAACCTTTAAGATCCTTTTCAATAAGTTTTCATAATTGTGTTCAATCATCTCTATAAATAAGTTTTTGTTTCACAAATAAGTAGCTAAGGACAACCCATAAGCTTGATCACTAATGTAAAATTATGTTGGGTCAAATTTCTAACAAAAAATTTCAATAGTTTGATCATAAAACTAATTGATGATAAAAAATAGTAGTTTATCGATATTATATACTATTAGATGTTTGTCCATAATCGATTTACAACATTTTCTTATTTAAAATAAATTTTCTTTTGAACGGACCCTTAAAAGGTTAATGACCTTTTACCGAGAGTTTTGGTATAAAACTATATTTTCATATGTAAAACCTTTTTTTTCCATTTCATCGGCCGCAACCCTTTGACTCTATTACCCTCATTTTTTCCGACGATTCTTATGTAATAGCTAGGATTTCCGAATTCTAATTAATGTTGATTAACTTAATCGTTGATAGTAATTGACATATAACTCGCGAAGATTTCGCAAGTGATGAGTAAGAGTCCCACCGTTATGTTCCTGGTGTAATTTTGGACGTTTGGGGAAATTTTTACTTTTTCCCCCGGGTATTTATTTTTACCCTCTGGTGTTATTTGGAGCATTTGGGAGCTCCAATTAATAAAAATGTAATTGAGAGAAATGATCAGGACATCGGATATGTCCTAGATATGAAATAACATGGAGAGGCAAAACGGCCAAAAGAGTCGTTATTTCGTTTCTTAACGGCTAAGAAAGACGGCTTAGGATTACACGTTTTCCGAGGCAGTTGTGGAATAATTATCCCTACAATATTCCAGATTTAATGTTCCAATCTCGAGAAGTTTGGAGAAAGAGGTTCGACCCGCCTTTGGATCGGTTAAAGGATAATTATCGACTTTACTAAAGGATAATTATCGTCTTCACTATAAATAGCGGAAAATCCTTTATTAATTCATTTCCTTTCACGTTTTCTCGTAAAAGCTCTGATTTCTCTCAACCTTCAAACTCAGATCTACTCTCCGTTTCTAATCCGATTTCAATTCCGTTTGAGTTTCTGGATTCCTCTCTTCATTCTCTTCATAACGGTACCGAGTTTCTGCATTTCCGAGTATATGGAGGGCTGGTCGAGCATATATGTCACCAGGACGGTTCCGTCGCTCAGATTCCGATGAATTTGATGTTGTCCATGCGTAGCCTGCGTCGTTGTGATTCCGAATCTTCTTTCAGATCGTCAATCGAGTTAGTAACGAATAAGTTATGAATTTATTCGTTTTCCGTACTGCGATTTGGCCTAAATTGACTTTAGGCTTGTCAAATAGGACAATTAGAAATTCCATTATGGTCGTTATATTATTCTGGTGATTATGGGTTCTTGTTTGATGAAATCTGATGACAGGAGGCTTAGAAATTGCCTGCGGGCAAAACGTTATTTTGGAAAATCTAATTAATTAATTAAAGGTTAATTAATTAAATTAGGATTAGAATTGAGATTGAGGAATGTCGATTAGATACTATCTTGAGATTTGAGGAATTGTGAGTTATGTTGAGATATTGAGGTTTAGTTGGTTGTGAGGTTTATAGATTGAGTATGATCCTTATGGATCCCTTTGGGTCTAGGTGTGACCCCTTTGATGAATAGAGGTTGATATATCTCTTTATGCCTTGTTTATAGGCCGTGTTGTCCCTCCAGTGTAGAGGTGATCGTGGTTGAGTTTGTACGAGGTTGAGGTAAGTCCGTAGGACTTACTTAGCTACCATCCCTATATTGGGTGTTTGCATGAGTGGTGTGTGCTTTATATGTTTGCTATGATAGCATGAGTTGTCGTTTTTATCGACCTATGTTCTATTGACTGCCCCACTGCGTGGCTGTGATAACCTTTCCCTTTCATCCCGCCGTGGAGTCTGGGAGGTTCTCTGATGTCGGGCCAGACTGGTTTACAGGAAGGGCGCAATCCACTCCCATAGGGTACACGGATTGTGTGACCGATACTCGTACAGCTGGACATTGTACTCAGAGGCGGGGATGTATCGGTCCTCGTGTCACATACTTTCATCTATCTATATATATATATATATATATATATATACGGTTTTTGAGTAAATGGTCATTATATAAAGATAATAAATGGGTAAATGTGTGATAGCATGCTGATGTGTTTATCTTTCATGATTGTGCTTGTGCTTATGCATTACCTCATATATGTATGGTTAGCTAACAGTTTCATACCGTGTTGTAGATGTTTACATGTTAGGCGCTACTGGGTGATCTGGCAGGGTGACAGGCCGAGGACTCTCGTACATTAGGTGGTTGGTTTGGGGTTGTTGTGTTTCCCCTCCTGCGTGAGGATGATCTTTTGTACCTCCTATGTGAGGATGTCATTTTATATACTCGGCTATGTTGTTTTTTTTTCTTTGGGTCGTACAGTTTATACTGTTTTATGTATTTGTTTTATATCTGTCAGTGCCATGTTGTAAGGTCCAGTGAACTTGTTGTCAGGCTAGGGTCAGGATCCATTGTGAGATCCTAGCCCAATGTGACATCCCGAGTCCCGCGGATTCGGGGTGTTACAGAGTTGGTATCAGAGCCCAGGTTGACAACAATGACACTTGCTACCTGCAATGGGGTTTGATAGGTAAAATAAACAGAGCCCACATGGGATCTGACGTTTTCAAAGGTTTTGGTTTTAAGTGTGGTTTTGGGATAGAATGTACGAGAAGTCGTCACCTCTGCCATGGATCTCTGCAGCGTAGATATGTATATATATCTGTGTGTACTATGGATTATGTGGATGTATTATATACATATCGATACCTATGGCATATATATAGCCTTATAAGATTAGGTGCGTATATCCTACAGATGACTCAGACTAGAGTAGTATCTGTAGTGGGATGAGGTAGGGGTACACCCCCTCTTCCTCTAGTGGTGATAAGTTAGGGACCAGCTTCCGCTGTTGTTTCGCCTATGGCAAAGAACGAGTTTGAAGAGGCTGATCGTGTCTCCATGAGTAGATCCGAGTTTCAAGAATATATGTAACAAGTATTTGAAGCGGTGATAGCGGGTAGATCCACACCGGATTTACCAACTATTGTGAGATCAACTGAAGCTTATGGATCCGGAAAGAAGCAATGGACTGAATCAGTTACTGGAGAAGCAAAGATGATGAATGGGGAACCAAGTCCGATATCAGGACAATCTAGTGATCCTTTGGCCATGAAGATGACTGGCAAGGAACTACAGTGTTTTAATTGCATGGAAGTTGGGACACTAGCGAGCTGTGTGCCCAAAGGCTCCCATCATATGCTTTACGTGTGGTAAAGCAGGGCATAGAGCGAAGTTTTGTCGACAGGGCAAGACATTGCCTTTACAGGTTCCCTTCAAGAGTGAGATCATTCCAGGTGGACGACGAAGGTCGAGTTACCCTTCAGTTGCACAGGTTACAAGGATGGGATGATTATGTTTCAGTTGTGGCTATCCAGATCATTTGCGTTCTATGTGCCCTTTGGCACTGATAGCTTGTTTCACTTGTGGTGAGCTAGGCCATCTGGCCCTTTCTGTCAGCACGGTGGTGTTTCTTCCCAACAAGACCTTCCTCTTTCCGGTGCAGAAAGAGTGGAAGTGGAGGCTATAGTAATGACCTCAGTGATACCTGAGGAGCATGGATCTGACATTGAGTGATGATATGTAGTGGAGCTACGAGTGTTAGCTGTTATAGGTACCATTCTCGTTAATGGTTTACCTGGTGGAGTTTTGCTTGTTGTGAGTGCTATGCACGTCATGTCTTTTGATGCATGCGTAAATGGTTGAATTTTGGTATATAGTAGAAGGTGGATTTTCTTTTACAGGATTACCTTTTTGGGTCTGAGATACCCGTGAGATGCATGTTTGTTCCCTTATTCAGGGACCCGTGTATGGTTACAGACTTCTTTGTCATGTCGTAGGTGCATGAGGAAGTCATTATGTGTATGGTTTGGATGAATAGATATCATGTGGTGTTAGCTTTTAATAGTAAGACTATTATAGTCTTTACTGAGTTGAGTTAAATAGAGATCTTATGAGGTTAAGACCTTTGAAGAGACGGGTTTGTCATCAGGATTGTACGAGCAGTGAGCTGATAGCACAGGGATGTGACGCCTTCTAGTTTTATACCATAAAGGAGCGAGATAGTCCAACAATTGAAGGTATTCCAGTTGTTTATGAGTTTATAGACGTGTTACTGAACCGTCTAGTTGCCACCTCAGCGGAGTGTGGACATTGTTATCGAGTTGAAGTATGATACAAGATTGAATGGGAAAGTCACACTATATGGTGCTTGTTGAGATATTGTACTGATAACTTGAAAAGTTTACTGAAACGGGTTTACCCTAGTGGGTTCCATGTTCCGTATTGACGACCTGACGAGTTAACTTCAAGAAGCAATTGTGTTTTCGGGATTCCTTTATGCTCAAGATATCCCTAGTCATGGATGAGAGAGCAGCATGTGTATGAGATAGCATCCCATACCCGTTATGGACACTACGAGTTTGTAGTGATGTCATTTGGGTTGATGAATGTTTTAGTAGTTTTTATGGAGTTGATGAATAGTATCTTCATCGACTTCCTTGATTAGTTGGTGGTGGACTCCATGGATGACATGTCGGTATACTCTCATAGCAGAGAATAGTAGACCGATCGTCTGAGGACCGTTCTACAGATTTCGAGAGATAGAGGGTTGTATGCTACGCTCTCTAAGTGTAAGTTGAGATGCCAGTGGTAGCCTTTTTAGGCCATGTTGTCTCCACCAGTGGGATCATGGTTGACCTGGCGAGAATTAAGTATGTTGTAACATGGGAGATACTAATGAACATTAAGGAATACGTAGTTTTCTCGGCTCAGCCGATTGCTACCAATGCTTTGACGAAGGATTTTATATGATTATGTATTCATTTGCGACTCTTTTGAGAAGACCACCATAACTACGTGATGAAAGCAGTGTGTCTATGTTCTGAAGAGTTGAGGAGGCATTTGACCTTTGCTTCCATTCTGTTGTAGTTAGAAGATTTTTGGGATCCCGTGATTTACGGTGATACATCCCAGCTAAGTTTGAGATGTGTATTACTACAAAGGAGTAGGGTTATTGATATGTGTGTTTACAGCTGAGAACGTATGATGAGAACTACTCGACTCATGATTTAGAGTTAGTAGTGGTAGTTCAAGCCTTTAAATTTTGAAGACCGTACCGGTGTGATCTTCATGTCAGATTTCTATAGATTATAGAAATCTGAAGTATATTTTATGCAACAGGGGTTGAATAACCGCCAGTATTAAGAGCTTAAGTTGATCAAGACTTTGACTTGAAGATTTCATATCATTCAGAGAAGTTGAATGTTGTTGCCGATAACTTGAATGGAAAGACGCTCCAAGAGAAGATGATTGTGAGACTGATAGTTCAACCTCAGCTTCAAAGAGATCTAGCTTGGCTAGAGTTGGACAATCAGTTCCTTGATAAGGATACTCATTTATACCTCAGAGGTTCTACCTGGTCTGTTGGATGAGGTCCAACAGAAGCAGGAGACCTGCCGGGCCTTGACAAGGTTTAGAGAAAGGATGTCTCGTACTGAGGCACCATAGTTCTCCATAGGAGTAGATGGACTGATGAAGAGTCATGACCGCTTTTGTATTCCTACTGATGCAGATGGAGACAGAATATTACGTATACCCATTGTACGCCTTATTCAGTACATTTAGGTACGAGTAAGATGTACCACGAGATGAGACGATTATATTGTATGAAGCCGATATAACTAGATTTGTGATATAGTGTGTGACATGTCAGCAGGTCCAGATAGAGTATTTGCGATCTAGAGATAAGCCCCCACCCACTACCAGTGCAGTAGTAGAATTTGGGAGGACATCTTTATGGACTTTGTTATGGGATTGTGACCCTGTAGAAGATTGATGTTATTTGGATTGTTGGTAACAGATTAATGAAACCGGCACGTTTCATTTCTATCAGAAGGACGTGGCTAGTGAATGAATTGGTTGAGGAGTACACTAGACAAATAGTGAGACTCCATAGTATACCGAGAACGATCATTTCTGATCGAGATGGATGTTTTTACTTTGAGATTGTTGGCAACAGATTTAGACTGCTTTGGGGACAAGTATGTACCTCATGACTACACTTCACCCCGTGACAAATGCTTAGTTAGAGAGGATCATCTAGATCTTAAAGATCTATTATAAGATGTATGTTGAATGGGAAACGTGGAGGGTTATATTACCTTCCATTAATGAGTTTATTATATAACAATGAAGGACGTGCATCTTTTTGGGATGACCCTATGAGTCAATATATAGACATAGATGTCGTATATCCTTATGCTAGAAGTGATCTAGCAGTAGAGTGGAATAACACATGACCAGACTCAAGATTTTATAGTTCGAGTAACGATGATTAAAGGAAGAGTGTTGGCTCTACATAGTTGCCATATTGTGTGTGTAGACAAGAGGTGTTAATCTCTAAAGTTCAAGCGAGAGTTCATATCCGGCTGTAAGTATCTCAGCTGCGAGACGTTAGACGTGTTAATATGGAAAGGGAACTGAGTTTCCAATATGATGGTTTATTTGAGATCGACAGTACGGAGAAGGCAGCATGATGTTTAGCTTTGCCTCTGAGATTAGAGGATATCCACCCAGTGTTTCTTATGTCTCAACTGAGGAAGTATATACCAGACTCGAGACACCTTGTGAGTTACGATGATTTGGTGGTTGAGTTCAACCACACTTTTGTTGAGCATTCGATTACATTCTTGGAATGAGATATGAAACGCTTGCATTCGAAAGACATTCCCATATTGAGGATATTATGGTCGAGATGAAGACCTGAAGAGGCTATGTGAGAGACTGAGGATAGTGTCCTGAGGAACTATCCAGAGTATATGTTGGGACAGACCCATTTGTGGGAGCACGAGTAGATCTTAGTACTATCTTGATGAATGTTGTGTTTATGTGCTTATATGCCTTGATGTGTTATTCCATGCTAGTTGTGATGTGATTTATGATCTTAGTAGATCTTGATGTGCTAGCGTGATGTATGTTATAGCTGGAGATGATTACTTCCTCCACGCTACCCGAGTATGATTATATTTATAGCTAGAGATGGTTCTTTCCTCCATGCTATTTGAGTGGGATTAGGATTCAGCTGGAGATGGTTCTTTCCTCCATGCTACCTTGATGGACATAGTTCATGGAGATGTGATTCCTCCACGCGATATATATGTTTATGGGTTGGCTAGAGACGTATTTCCTCTATGCATGTGATTTTTTTTGGCTAGAGATGTGCTTCCTCTATGCCTTGTGATGTGGTATGGCGAGAGACGTGATTCCTCTACGTCTTTGGGTAGCGTTATGGCTCTGTTTCCTGGAGTGATGATTCCTCCATGTTTATACTTGAGGTTATAGATTGTTATAGGTTGTGGTCTTTTGAACGGAGATGTGATACCTCCGATAGAAAGAGTGAAAGTTATACCTCGGCGTATGGGTCCAAGAGGACTTGGGAATTGTTCAAGTTTCGGGACGAAACTTTTTTTAAGGGGTGTGTGATGTAATAGCTAGGATTTCCGAATTCTAATTAATGTTGATTAACTTAATCGTTGATAGTAATTGACATATAACTCGCGAAGATTTCGCAAGTGATGAGTAAGAGTCCCACCGTTATGTTCCTGGTGTAATTTTGGACGTTTGGGGAAATTTTTACTTTTTCCCCCGGGTATTTATTTTTACCCTCTGGTGTTATTTGGAGCATTTGGGAGCTCCAATTAATAAAAATGTAATTGAGAGAAATGATCAGGACATCGGATATGTCCTAGATATGAAATAACATGGAGAGGCAAAACGGCCAAAAGAGTCGTTATTTCGTTTCTTAACGGCTAAGAAAGACGGCTTAGGATTACACGTTTTCCGAGGCAGTTGTGGAATAATTATCCCTACAATATTCCAGATTTAATGTTCCAATCTCGAGAAGTTTGGAGAAAGAGGTTCGACCCGCTTTTGGATCGGTTAAAGGATAATTATCGACTTTACTAAAGGATAATTATCGTCTTCACTATAAATAGCGGAAAATCCTTTATTAATTCATTTCCTTTCACGTTTTCTCGTAAAAGCTCTGATTTCTCTCAACCTTCAAACTCAGATCTACTCTCCGTTTCTAATCCGATTTCAATTCCGTTTGAGTTTCTGGATTCCTCTCTTCATTCTCTTCATAACGGTACCGAGTTTCTGCATTTCCGAGTATATGGAGGGCTGGTCGAGCATATATGTCACCAGGACGGTTCCGTCGCTCAGATTCCGATGAATTTGATGTTGTCCATGCGTAGCCTGCGTCGTTGTGATTCCGAATCTTCTTTCAGATCGTCAATCGAGTTAGTAACGAATAAGTTATGAATTTATTCGTTTTCCGTACTGCGATTTGGCCTAAATTGACTTTAGGCTTGTCAAATAGGACAATTAGAAATTCCATTATGGTCGTTATATTATTCTGGTGATTATGGGTTCTTGTTTGATGAAATCTGATGACAGGAGGCTTAGAAATTGCCTGCGGGCAAAACGTTATTTTGGAAAATCTAATTAATTAATTAAAGGTTAATTAATTAAATTAGGATTAGAATTGAGATTGAGGAATGTCGATTAGATACTATCTTGAGATTTGAGGAATTGTGAGTTATGTTGAGATATTGAGGTTTAGTTGGTTGTGAGGTTTATAGATTGAGTATGATCCTTATGGATCCCTTTGGGTCTAGGTGTGACCCCTTTGATGAATAGAGGTTGATATATCTCTTTATGCCTTGTTTATAGGCCGTGTTGTCCCTCCAGTGTAGAGGTGATCGTGGTTGAGTTTGTACGAGGTTGAGGTAAGTCCGTAGGACTTACTTAGCTACCATCCCTATATTGGGTGTTTGCATGAGTGGTGTGTGCTTTATATGTTTGCTATGATAGCATGAGTTGTCGTTTTTATCGACCTATGTTCTATTGACTGCCCCACTGCGTGGCTGTGATAACCTTTCCCTTTCATCCCGCCGTGGAGTCTGGGAGGTTCTCTGATGTCGGGCCAGACTGGTTTACAGGAAGGACGCAATCCACTCCCATAGGGTACACGGATTGTGTGACCGATACTCGTACAGCTGGACATTGTACTCAGAGGCGGGGATGTATCGGTCCTCGTGTCACATACTTTCATCTATCTATATATATATATACGGTTTTTTAGTAAATGGTCATTATATAAAGATAATAAATGGGTAAATGTGTGATAGCATGCTGATGTGTTTATCTTTCATGATTGTGCTTGTGCTTATGCATTACCTCATATATGTATGGTTAGCTAACAGTTTCATACCGTGTTGTAGATGTTTACATGTTAGGCGCTACTGGGTGATCTGGCAGGGTGACAGGCCGAGGACTCTCGTACATTAGGTGGTTGGTTTGGGGTTGTTGTGTTTCCCCTCCTGCGTGAGGATGATCTTTTGTACCTCCTATGTGAGGATGTCGTTTTATATACTCGGCTATGTTGTTTTTTTTTCTTTGGGTCGTACAGTTTATACTGTTTTATGTATTTGTTTTATATCTGTCAGTGCCATGTTGTAAGGTCCAGTGAACTTGTTGTCAGGCTAGGGTCAGGATCCATTGTGAGATCCTAGCCCAATGTGACATCCCGAGTCCCGCGGATTCGGGGTGTTACATCTTAGAGTATGTCTCAAGTTCTTATGATTTGATGTTTCCTTTTTTGGCGGTTCAATTTTCTTCTTTTGTTTAATGACAGATAGTATTTAACTGTTTTTACATCTCTCGAGTCACACCAGCGTTATCTAATGTTTCGAACTCTTAAGAGGTTAATGACCTTTTACCGGAGTTTTGGAATAAAACTATGCTTTCATATGTAAAAACTTTTCTTTTTCTTTTTTTTTTTCATTTTACCAACTACAACCCTTTGACTATAATTACCCTTGTCCTTTCCGACGATTCTTAGTGTATATCTCGTGTTCTTATGCTTTGATATTTTCTTTTTTGGTGGTTCAGTTTTCTTCTTTTGTTAAGTACGGTTAGTTTGTCGGCCGTTTTTACGTCTCTCAAACCACCACCAAAGGTATCTAATGCCTTGAATCCTTTACTTTTACAAATAAAAAATAAAAAAAATATATGATTGAACAACAAAACTACTTGCTATAAAGGAAGGTTAAGCTATAATTGGGTTTGCCTAATCTAATCCTCCTATTGCAATCAACCCAAGTAGTTAAATGTTACTCAAAGTACGCATGCAAAGTAAACTAGTAAAATCTCAAAAAAGTAACTTTATTTACTTATGATTTACCTTTTATTACTTGACAATACCAGCCATATGAAGCTGCATACAGATGTCAGGCCTGAAGAGTATCATATCATTACATTATGAGCAAAGGAAAGAGGAAGATAGTACAATTTAGGGTTCCCACCATTTTTTCAAACTTTGCTGCATATGAAGTGCAATTATTATAGGTGGGTAGGGAGTTACTTGGTCGGATAGACCAAGAAAAAGGCAAAAACTTCATCATTGTCATTTGTGAATGGGGAAGAGGAAGATCTAAATGACTTGTCATTCATCCAATTTGACTTCTTCTTTAGCCTTGTTGTATAGTGTATGCAATAATATACTAGCTAGCCATATTATAGTATAATACTTCTTGTCTATGCGTAGAGTGTTTATGGGGCGTTTGGTTGGATCACAAAATGGAAACAGATTGAAAACGATTATGAAGAAGAAAAAAATTGAAGTAGAAGTTGTTATCTTAATTTTTATCTGTCGAAAACGTCTAAGATTCAGTTTTAGTCACTAAACTACCATGCTTTTCGGTTAATTAGGTAGCATTTTATTTTCTAAAATCATACTTAGTGTATACAATAATATACTAGCCATAATATTATTGTATAATACTTCTTGTCTTAGTGTAGAGTGTTTATGGGACGCTTGGTTGGATCACAATATATAGAAACAGAATGAAAACGGTTACGAGAAAGAAAAAAAAAATTAAAGTAGAAGTGGTTTATCTTTATTTTTATCTGTCGGAAAACGTCTAAGATTCAATTTTAGTCACTAAAGTACCATATTTTTGGTTGATTAGGTAATATTTTGTTTTTTAAAATGATCCTTAGTGGACACAAACAGACTCTTATCCACGCTAACTTGAATGTTCATGTTAAACGAATATTTATAGGGCGTTTGGTTGGATCAAGGGTGGAATGAAAACCGTAAAACAGTTAAGAGAAAGAAATGAGAAATAGAATGAACTAAGCTTCTTTCATGTGGTAAAAAAACATCCAACATTTCATTTTAATTAGTCACTAAATAAACACGTTTTTGAGCTGAATCAATAATATTTCGTTTCTTAAAATGATTCTTAACTATCCGAACTCACCCTTATTAGTGATAATTTAAATTTTCATGTCAAACAAATATTATTGGGGCGTTTCATCGGAGGATGGAATGAAAACCGAAAGGGCTAATTTGGTTAATAGGTTTTTTTGAGTTATACTTTTAGTAACTAGGCCATTTAGTTTTTTTAGTTAGGTAAATGTACCCCAACCTTTTGTATTTATTTTCAAGCCCTAGACACTCTTCTCTTAAGGGGTACATTTACTAAAGCTAGCACTCAAAAAAGCCTAATAAACCAAATTATTTCAAACCGAAAATAAAACGTTTAAGAAAAAATAAATGAAATAAAAAGGGACTATCTTCCTTTCATATGTTAAAAACATTTGCCACTATATTTTAGTGACTCAACAAATACGTTTTTCATTTGCTGAAATGATTCTTATCAAAGCTAAATGAACCCCTTTCTAGTGATAACTTATATGCTCAAGTCAAACCAACATTTCTGGGGTGTTTGGTCAAAGGAGTAGCTGTTCCGATGGATCTTTCCCCTTTTTTTCTGCCTTTGCTTGTGGCGATTATTTTGTTTCCTTTTTTGGTCTTCTTTTTGCATGACGGTTTGCCCGTTTGCCGGTTGTCGGCCTCTCGATACACCAATTATCTTTGGTGTAATCGAGCCTCTTACCTTCTTGATCAAAAAAAAAAAAAAAACCTCTTATACTTCATTTTAGTCACTAAACAAACACGTTTTTTTAAATTGATTCAATAATATTTCGTTTTCTGAAATAATTTTTAACAAATCCAATCAAACCCTTACAAATTATAACTTAAAACTACCAAAAATGTAAGTATTTGGTCAAAGACAATGGAAATACTCATTTCTTGATCAACATAAATAGATGACAACAACAAATATTGTGAAAAAAATATATATTTGGCAGCAAGAAACATTTAAGCTCTACTAGCTACTAAGAGGTCAGAAAATCAGAGTGGAAAAACAAAATTCAATCATTTGAGATGGGAAAAATGATATGAATATAGAGAGGGTAGAATCGTCCAAATTATATCATCTTCATTGCAAGCAAGACCTGAAAATCTTGAAGCCATTGCTGAACAAAATTACAAAACCTTTTCTGAGGATATCTGTAAGCTCTCTCTGAAGCTTCACATGCTCATGTCAATATCTGCCTTTCTTTCTCACTCACTCACTTTCCAATCTGTAAATATGTATCACTTTCACTTGCTCCATACTGCTTTAAATTCTTCCAACTTATAATATTTGATCATTTTTATGTATTTATTCTAAATTGTTTAGTATGATGGGCGTATTTGATAACACGAAGTTATCGGATTATTTTGAGAGATTATTCTCAAAGATTATTTCACAAGTTATTTAATGTTTTTATAATCTAATTCCACTTGAATTATCAGAATTATCTACCTTTTACCAAACAAACCCAATATAAACTATAATAGAAATGTGAATATTTGAACGTTTATGTTACTTAATAAAGTAAGATCCGTTAACTTATATATTTAAAAGAATTAGTTTAAATAGACTTTTTTTTATAGTATTTTGTTTTGTGTACCCTTCTAATTTTAACCTATATATAATTCTCCCTATATTATACATTACAAGTATAATACAATAGGCGGTCCACGAAACTAACTGTCAAAACCGAAGGAGAATCAAATTTGTTTGATGAACCAAGAAAGAGAAAAAATTCATGGCCAAATTAGCTAAGTAAGTTTTTTTTAAGTATCATGTTATAAATATTTTTAATAAATATATCTCTAATCAAATCTCTTATCTTTCAACTCTAATTTAATGAGAGTGATAAAAATTAAAAGTACGCAAACCTAATAAAAATAAAAAAGGGTTTATTTAACTAAATTCTTTCAAAAATCATTATATAAGGTTAACATAGTCATTATAATGTTTTTTGTTTGGACTTTAAAAAACACAACATGTGCTAATCAAAATGTAATTGCGTCACACCCTTTTGTCCATCACAACAAAGAGATGACGACGTTGTTTTTCTCTTAAAAAACATCATGATTGAGCTACATTTTAGCTAACGGCTTAACTTGTCTCGTAAATCCATAAATAATAATACAATAAAAACATTAATTTCATCACATATCCTATTTTGCTATAAATTTTTCCGAACGCGCGAATACATATATAGATCATATGTGAATATTTTAGGACACATCATCTTTAGAAGGTAATACAACTCGACTTATGTCCTTATAATAAAATTATATTTATAGAAACAATTTAGTTTATTAGGTTTTTTCTAGTTTTGTGTTTAGTAAATGTACCCCTTGAAAGAAGAGTGCGTAGAGTTGGAGAATAAATAAGTTGGGGTATATTTATTTAATTGAAACATTAAAAAGTCTAATTACTACTATAGTTTTTCAAAAAGAACTGGTTACCAAAATTGCCCTAAAATTATTTGCTTTCTGATATCCTGAGCGCCAGTGAACCAAGAACAATTTTATATCTTGTTAGTTCTTATCCAATCCATATAAGTTTAGCGTTTGCACTTGGAAGTAGGATATTACAAAGGTATAAATAAAGTATTCATAATTAAGATTGTTCATATGTATGGATCTGGATCAAACCTGAACCGGAACAATGCAGACCGAAAATGGACCAAATTATTCGGTTCAGGTCCAGTCCAGGAACGAATAGATCGAAAAACTTATGATATTTACAAAATATACGTCCGGTCTTGGACCGGACGGACCGGACCGATTGTGGACCGAATTAGTTAGATCGAATATCAAACCTGTTGTTTTCGGTCCGGTACTGTCCGATCCAAAAATCAAACCGAACCGGAAAAATGCTGAGTCCTATTCATAATAGAGGAAGTTTGACCCCTATATAACTTTCCTTTGAGTAGATATTGGATGACTATTTACAACAAAAAATGATCACGATAGATCCATCGAAATGTTTCCATCTAAAATATTCTTATTATTAAGAGTTTGAGACCTCACAAACCGGTTACTACAACTTTGCAATAGTTTTATGTATTGAGAATGAAGAGTAGTTGCCAACAGATTACGAGGCATCACCCATCTTGAATAGATCGAGTTGGAGACAAGCTCCCATGAAGTGGAACTTCGACCCAACAAGTACAAGACACTAGCTAGTAAACTAGTGTGAATATATAAAACTGAATTTTATTTTAATTGGACATAAGAAGTCTAATTAAGAATTTTTTATTAATTTAAGTGTAACTATCTAGTTTTAACTTTTTAAAGTTATTTATTGTAACAATTTTCTTCTCAATTTAAAGTTATTGATTTATGATCAAAGAATAATACAAAATTTAGAAACCGAAAATATAGAATAAAGAAACTTGATTGTTGCAAAATAAAGAATATCATTCAAACATCCGTTACATAAGGGTTACATTTTTCAATCATATGAAAGGGATGCTTGCGATTCAAGCATCTTACACACAATATTTGTATACATATATAATAATAAAATTAAGAATAGGATAATGTTATTTTGGAAACAATGTCAACAGTCTTAACGACATATCATATTTCAATTCTTAGTAGTATGGAGATGGAGTCGCGTGCTTCTCGGGAGCAGAATAAGATGAAGGAGTAGGAGTTTTGTATGGAGTGGAATAAGTTTCTGAAGAAGATTCATAGTAAGGTTGAGGAGGTGGGGAGTTGTAGACGTATGGGGTAGAGTAGGTCTTAGGAGAAGCCTTGTAGTATGGAGATGGGGGTGGTGGAGAGTTGTAGACATATGGGGCGGGGTAGGTCTCGGGAGAAGCCTTGTAGTATGGAGGAGGTGGAGAGTTGTAGACATATGGGGTAGAGTAGGTCTTAGGAGAAGACTTGTAGTATGGAGATGGAGGTGGTGGGGAGCTGTAGACATATGGAGCGGGGTAGGTCTCAGGAGAAGCCTTGTAGTATGGAGGAGGTGGGGAACTGTAGACGTATGGGGTAGAGTAGATCTTAGGTGAAGCCTTGTAGTATGGAGATGGGGGTGGTGGGGAACTGTAGATGTATGGGGTAGAGTAGGTCTTAGGAGAAGCCTTGTAGTATGGAGATGGGGGTGGTGGAGAGTTGTAGACATATGGGGCGGGGTAGGTCTTAGGAGAAGCCTTGTAGTATGGAGGAGGTGGGGAGCTGTAGACGTATGGTGTAGAGTAGGTCTTAGGTGAAGACTTGTAGTATGGAGATGGGGGTGGTGGGGAACTGTAGACATATGGGGCGGGGTAAGTCTTAGGAGAAGCCTTGTAGTATGGAGGAGGTGGAGAGTTGTAGACGTATGGGGTAGAGTAGGTTTTTGGAGAAGACTTGTAGTATGGTGGTGGTGGAGAGCTGTAGACATATGGGGCGGGGTAGGTCTTAGGAGAAGCCTTGTAGTATGGAGGCGGTGGTGAGCTGTAGACGTATGGGGTAGAGTAGGTCTTAGGAGAAGCCTTGTAGTATGGAGATGGGGGTGGGGGAGAGCTGTAGACATATGGGGCAGGGTAGGTCTTAGGAGAAGCCTTGTAGTATGGAGGAGGTGGGGAGCTGTAGACGTATGGGGTAGAGTAGGTCTTAGGTGAAGACTTGTAGTATGGAGATGGGGGTGGTGGGGAACTGTAGACATATGGGGCGGGGTAGGTCTTAGGGGAAGCCTTGTAGTATGGAGGAGGTGGAGAGTTGTAGACGTATGGTGTAGAGTAGGTTTTTGGAGAAGATTTGTAGTATGGTGGTGGTGGAGAGCTGTAGACATATGGGGCGGGGTAGGTCTTAGGAGAAGCCTTGTAGTATGGAGGAGGTGGGGAGCTGTAGACGTATGGGGTAGAGTAGGTCTTAGGAGAAGCCTTGTAGTATGGAGATGGGGGTGGTGGGGAACTGTAGACATATGGGGTTGGGTAGGTCTTAGGAGAAGCCTTGTAGTATGGTGGTGGTGGAGAGCTGTAGACATATGGGGCGGGGTAGGTCTTAGGAGAAGCCTTGTAGTATGGAGGAGGTGGGGAACTGTAGACGTATGGGGTAGAGTAGGTCTTAGGTGAAGACTTGTAGTATGGAGATGGGGGTGGTGGAGAGCTGTAGACATATGGGGCGGGGTAAGTCTTAGGAGAAGCCTTGTAGTATGGAGGAGGTGGAGAGTTGTAGACATATGGGGTAGAGTAGGTTTTTGGAGAAGACTTGTAGTATGGTGGTGGTGGAGAGCTGTAGACATATGGGGCGGGGTAGGTCTTAGGAGAAGCCTTGTAGTATGGAGGAGGTGGTGAGCTGTAGACGTACGGGGTAGAGTAGGTCTTAGGAGAAGCCTTGTAGTATGGAGATGGGGGTGGTGGAGAGCTGTAGACATATGGGGCAGGGTAGGTCTTAGGAGAAGCCTTGTAGTATGGAGGAGGTGGGGAGCTGTAGACGTATGGGGTAGAGTAGGTCTTAGGTGAAGACTTGTAGTATGGAGATGGAGGTGGTGGGGAACTGTAGACATATGGTGCAGGGTAGGTCTTAGGAGAAGCCTTGTAGTATGGAGGAGGTGGGGAACTGTAGACGTATGGGGTAGAGTAGGTCTTAGGTGAAGACTTGTAGTATGGAGATGGGGGTGGTGGAGAGTTGTAGACATATGGGGCGGGGTAGGTCTTAGGAGAAGCCTTGTAGTATGGAGGAGGTGGGGAACTGTAGACGTATGGGGTAGAGTAGGTCTTAGGTGAAGACTTGTAGTATGGAGATGGAGGTGGTGGGGAACTGTAGACATATGGGGCAGGATATGTCTTAGGAGAAGCCTTGTAGTATGGAGGAGGTGGAGAGTTGTAGACGTATGGGGTAGAGTAGGTTTTTGGAGAAGACTTGTAGTATGGTGGTGGTGGAGAGCTGTAGACATATGGGGCGGGGTAAGTCTTAGGAGAAGCCTTGTAGTATGGAGGAGGTGGTGAGCTGTAGACGTATGGGGTAGAGTAGGTCTTAGGAGAAGCCTTGTAGTATGGAGATGGGGGTGGTGGAGAACTGTAGACATATGGGGCGGGGTAGGTCTCAGGAGAAGCCTTGTAGTATGGAGGAGGTGGAGAGTTGTAGACGTATGGGGCGGGGTAGGTCTTAGGAGAAGCCTTGTAGACCGGTGGTGGTGGGGAGCTGTATACGTATGGTGGTGGTGAGTAGGTCTTAGGAGAAGCCTTGTAGTATGGAGATGGTGGTGGTGGGGAGTTGTAGACGTATGGTGGAGAATATGTTTCTGAAGAAGAATCAACATATGGCGGTGGTGGAGAGTTGTAGACGTATGGTGTGGAGTAAGTCTTTGGCGATGATTGATAGTACGGTGAAGGTGATGGGTAAGTCTTTGGTGAAGACTCGTAGACCGGAGATGGTGAGCTATACGAGTCCGATGGGTAATATGAAGCGTAAATCGACGCTACATTGCAAGAAAAGAGGACTACTAGCAAGCTCACAACTAAATTTGTGGGAACACCCCGCTTGGCGGGGCTTCGGAGAGACATTTTCATGGCACCAACAAGTATGGCGGACTTGGTGGCGGAGGAAGAAGAGGAGAATGAACTGTGGTGATGATGTTGGGTACTAATCTTGCCGTTTATATAGTGCTTCATTATGAATGACTGCTTTGCATGACTTGTAATAGTTTATTTTGTGTCAATGTCTTTGAATGATTATATGCATTAGTGCTTCGCATGATCACATATTATATTATCGATTATACGTGCTTGCATGTTATACAAATACTTAGTCAATTCCTCTATAAACCCTCATTCTCAATACAATTTATATATCATCAAAACAAAGAAAAAGTAATTTATAAGTACTAATGTGGTAGAATTTAAATAGGTTATTTCAAATTATTTGTTTAAATATTAATATCATGTATTGTGGTAAGGAGGGATTTCATGCATTTTTTTTGTATATTTATTTTCTTTACTTTAACCGTTTATTTTATATTTGGATTTTTTTTACCATAGTAACAAAAGTTTTTAAATTAATTAAAAAAATATCAAATTGTAAAAATAATTTACCAACATAACAAACTTTTCTGACAAGATCACCCTAGCTTGACTAGCTTTTATTTTTTTAAATATTATTTCTCCTTGCAAATTCTGTGGTAGTGCACATAGACCCCTTAATCTATTAAATTAATATTCATAAATTATCAAGATTATTTAAAATATTTATATATATATAATATTTAATTTCAGCATAAATTATAATACACTAGAAAAAATCAAGTTTAAGTATAAAACTATTATAGTTTGCACTATTAAATATTTTCCACAATATCATGTTATTTACAAACACTTAATTTAAAATAAGATTGAAATAATTTTATAGATTATGATAAATTTTGGTGGAGAAGACCATGAATGGTGAAAATAGAACACCAATGTATTAACGTTATTACGACCTTTTATATAGGATTACAAAGAATATATTAAAAGAGAATAATAAAGATAGTTGGTATAAAATAAAATATAAACTAACTTAAAATAAAAAATAATATGCTTATTATTTTAACCAATATATTCAAAAATATTTTATTTCACATATCTTTCAATAGATTAGTCACTAGTGTTAATAATATAATTGTGTAAAGATGCGACAACATAGTTCATATTTGATAAATATGACATATACATGTAAGTGCGAGAACATAATAATATAATTTTAAACGATCATAAAATTATTTTACAATCATATTTTTATACTTAAATTGAATTTTATGTTCCCGCATTTATGTGCATTTGTCTCATTTATCGACTATGCTAGTTGTCGTATCTTTGTACAATTAATATACTATTAACACTATATATATATATATATATATATATATATATATATATATATATATATATATTACAATCTTATTTGAAGTTAACTATAAATGATTAACATGATATTATGAAAAAAAAAATTTAGTGTAAACTATTTTATTTTTATTCTTAAATTTAATTTTTATCTAGTACGTTATAATGCAGGTTGAAATTTAGTGTATTATATTTTTGTTTGTAAAATAACTTAAAAATAAATTTAATATTTAATGAATATGAAGGGGTCCCATGTGCTCCACAATTGACTTTTTAAGGGAGGAAAATTAAAAAAAAAAAAATGGAAGCTACAGTAATGCAGTAGCATTTGTCTGAAAAATTTGCTATGTTGGTAAAATTTTCTATTATTTGTTATTTGAGTAATTATTTTAAATATTTTTGTTGTTTAGGTAAAAAATCCTTTATTTTTGATATCATTGTTCTTTTTTTTTTAATTGTGAACAAAAATATGCGTTCAATTTTTTAGGGTAACCGTTCATTTTTAAAAAATTAGAAAAATGAACGCTTATTGATTTTAAACTGAATTAATTAATACACAAAGTGATAGCATGAATTATAGTCTATATTTTGGGGTTTGTTTGGACGTTTTATCCTTCATAACCTGCATGTTTGTATGTATCTTATGTGATTTTACTACCATTTCATCTACCTTTGCGAGAATCGAGGTCTACACCTAGTTTTGCTGTAATTGTAGGTAAAATGACACGTTTTACATCAAAAAAAGGGAACAAAATGAGCTAAGGAGTCATTGGAGCTACATTCAGGAACATAAGGAACCATCCAGGAAGCATAGCCATGGATTTGAGATTTACTTTGGACCAGATTTGAGAGATTTCACATTCAGTTGTGATTCACCTCGGTTGGCTACAGTACCACCTCGACGGAGGTGATCCAGAGAAGTCGACTCGACCGAGGCGAACACCTGGGACGCGGCGAGAATATTTTATTCTTGGCTGAGATCTTTTATTTTTGGAAGGAAGATCTCATATTTTTGGGCTGGATTTCTGGAAGAAAGATAATTTATTTTAGGAGATCTATTTTGGAGATAAGATATAATTTTATAGGAAATTATCTTTTAAGATATTTCCTATAAAATTATCTTAAGAAAATATTTATTTTAGGAGATAGGATATATTTTTATTAGGAAGTTATCTTTTAAGATATTTCCTATAAAATTATCTTAGGAAGATATTTATTTTAAGGAGATATGGATAGATTTTATTAGGAAATTATCTTTTTAAGATATCTTATCTTTGGAAGGGTAATTTTCCTATATAAAGGGTTGGATTTTTCACAATTCAACCATCTTCGGATCGCCGCAACACCCTGTTATACGCGGAACACTCATTACGCAGCAGTCATACTCCAGTTGGGAGTTTTGAAGAACCTTTTTGAAGGTTGAAGGAAGATTGAAGATCATAGCTTTTTATAGCTTTTGAAGGGTTTTGTAAGATTGTCTTTAATTCCCTTCCTTGTTGTCTTGTCTTGTTGGATTGCTATCCAAGGAACGCTTTGTTGTGATATTTGATTCAGTTATTGAAGTCTTTTCATTAAATTCTTCTTTGTTCAAATATTCACCTTCTTCCCATATATTTTAATACTTTCATTATGATGATGAGTGGCTAATTTCCTTGTGTGATTCTAGGGTGATTGGCTGAAGGTTGTGGGAAAAACGATGATAGAATAATCTTAGATTCCAGTAGGATCCTGAAAGTTCGAGTCTTTAACCTTAACCCTAAGCATCTCGTTCAGTCGATGAACACCTCGGCCGGGGTGGAAACTGGCTGACCGAGGTGACTTATCTGATCCATAACTGAGAGTTAAGTGTTAGAGTTTGCCAAATCCTATTCTTATTACACCTTTCCTGGTTCAAAGCAAGCTTAGGATGAGACTTACCCGGTAATTCCTTAGTTTGTGTACCAACGATCATAAGTGTAGGTAATAAATGTTTATCCTTTATTGGGGTTTGAGTGTGCTTCCATCCCATCTTCGTGAGTTAGCCTGAGACTTACCCGGTAAAGGTTGATTCTATTCCCTTAGATGGTGTGTTAGTTTGAGGTTATAGTTCTTTATCTTGATTCCTTGAGACTTACCCGGTAATAGGAGTTACGGTTTAGGATTAATGTGTAGTGAGACTTACCCGGTGATCTACTCCACTTTAGAAACACCTTCCCCACGCAAAAATCTCAGTTTTGTCCGCTTATCTATAGATCTTGAGTTGGAACCACAACTAGATGCTTTAATCCCTAGAATTGCATGTTTGCTTTATTGACTTCTTATTCATCTTTGATTGTGTTAATCGCTCTTGTGGTTAGTATTGACATAAGCACACCGTATTGACTTTGTTTCACCGAGTCCCTGTGATCGACCCCTGGAATTTTCTTGCTTTTACTACGATTGACCCGTACACTGCGGGTTCGCATCCTTGTTTTAAGCTTAAGTCTAGGGTTATAAATTTAAAGCTTGCACACACCGTTTGGAGCGAACAAGTTTTTGGCGCCGTTGCCGGGGACTTGGTCTAGACCGAGCCGGTTGCGGTTTGCTTTCGGGGCACTTGCCCCTGTTGCTACTAACTACCCTTTCTATGAGTTTTGTAGTTTTCAGGATTTCCGATGACTACATTTGATCCAGCCTGGATAGCAAGACAAAGTGCTAGGGCGGACCATTATGAATACTTGGAGGAGAAGTACTCCTTCTATTGGTTCAACAATGAATGGGAAAGAGAAGAGGTCACTCAGCGTGAACTTGCGATATGGGATGAGAAGAATGTCCCTAAAAACATTTATAAGCACCCTTTTGAAGACTCTCTCGAATCAAGATTGGAGAAGTTGATGAAGAAGGTGGAGGAGCTCAAGGAAAGCACCCTATCCTATGCTAAGCCGAAAGAGGAGCATAAGGAAGTGTTGAATGTTCCAAGCATTCCTTTGGTCGAACCGGATGTTTCTCCTGAAGCTTCTGAGGAAGAGGAGGATATGGAAGGTCTCGATCTGACTGTTGAGACCTCGGTCGAAGTGGAAGAGATCTCGGCCGAGATGGAAGAATCTGCAAAACTGAAAGCAGAAGATGAAGAGAACCTTGGTCAAATTACTGAGATTGTGACCAAGGTGGAAGAAAGATCAACTGAGTTGAGAGAGATTTCATGTGTTGGTTATCAACCTAACATGAAACCTGATCCGAGCTTTGGAGAACTTTACAAGGTAAGTTCTCTTACTCCATTCGAAATCCCTATTAAAATTTCTGAATTTTTCAGGAAAGCACCGGAGAGTTGGAGGTCTCTTCCGAAAGAACCTCCAAAGATCAAGATGAAGTCTTCCTTGAAATTGTTGGAAGAAGAAGCTCCTCGGATCATGAGGAGTGGAGTTGGCAAGCACTACACCGCTAAGGCGATGAAGAGTCTCTTGTTCAAGTACGGGGTCCCTCGCATGCTCAGGACCCTGTACCATCCCCAAGCTATAGATGGGGAAGTTGCTATAATTCTCGAGAAACTGTTTTCTCGATCAAGGAAAAAATGGGACACGAGGAATGTCCCATTGAAGTGTAGGAAGTCTAGACGAATTCCGGTGAGAATCAAACCGTACAAGCTTGTACGTGGGAGATCTTACCATTTGCTGGTGAAGTTAGGAACCGGAACCTTCTTGGAAGATTTTTACGGATGTGATGAGCACTCCACGACATTCGAAGTGCATTGAGTAATCCCATGCCGTATGGTCCAGCTAGCGACCTTAAACCAAGCGCTTCTTGGAAGGCAACCCAAGGTATTGCTTTCTTCTCCCTTTTCTAGTTTAGTTTAGATAGTTGCTTTGTTTTTGTTTTCCTCTAGACAACAACCAGGTATTCCAAAAGGAAAGATCACAGTTCAGGGGCTACACTGGAAGAACGAAATTTCGGGAAGTTGAGGAAACGAGCTTTACTGAGATACATCTTGGGTACTGTCAGAACACCTCGACCGAGATGTACTTTGCCAACCGAGATGGTCTTATCTGGGAGCTGTTTCTTACTTCTTCATGCAGTTTAGCTATGTTCGGTGAGTATCCTGTCCTTAGACTTATTTTAACCCACTGGGACAGTGTGTCCCAAGTATGGGGTATTTGTGTATTATTTGACACTTATGTGATGTATGACTCTACTTGATCGGATCTTTATTTATATTTATGCTTCAGTTTGCTTCTATGTGTTTATCTGAGATTGCATGCATATATACAGGTTATTTGATTGAGAAAAACGTCGAAACTGAAAAAAATGGTTTTTTTAAAAAAAAAAAAAAAAAAAAAAAAAAAATTTTGACCTCGACCGAATCAGTTCTGGCCAAACGAGGTGCTTCACCTCGGTTGAACCAAGAACACCTCGACCGAGGTGGGTTAACTGAGAGTTTTCAAAAACGAATTTTGTGTTACTTATCTGGATATGATCTCAGTGAAGATCTTGTTTACTGATTGGTTTTAAAAAAAAAAAATTATTTACTGATTGCCTCCTCACCCGAACTATATATATCGTCAAGTTCCGGGGAGAACCATACTTACGGAAAGGAATGAGAACTTCTAAGAGACATTGAAATAATAGATGAACGTCCCACGTTCACTCTATAAAATAATGTTATTATGATAAGTAGTTATTAGGCAAAAGGAATCAGAATAACGCAAGATTGTGAATTAGGTAACGAGCAAGATCTTTTAGAAAAACAGAAATTGTTTCCATTTTAAACTCATGCTGAATATGAATGTTAATGTTCATGAAAACATGTTCGTGCACACGTGTTCATCTCACTAACGCTCATTCATCGCACCAACGTTCATTCATCTTGTGCCTTCTCTTTTTGCATCTAGTGCGTAACGTGTTGATGGTTTACTTGTGTTGAATATGAACGTTATAGTTCATTTAAACTCTTGTTGAATATGAACGTTAAGATTCACGAAAGCATGTTTTTGCACACGTGTTCATCTCACTAGCGTTCATTCATCCAATTTCTTCTCTTTTCATCTCGTGCACAATGTGTTCATGGTTTATTCGTGCACCCGTGTTGAATATGAACATTAAGATTCATGAAAACATATTTGTACACACGTGTTCATCTAACTAGGTTTTGGTTGTGTGTAGTTGTGTTGTGTTATTTTGGTAACACACGTCAGATTCATTATCACACATAAAAGGGTATTGTATTTTCTTATCACAAAAACTATTAACAAGGATTAAGTAAAAGAAATTTCAAGGCCCTCAAGAAAGCACGGAGACGATACAGCATAACATTACTTAGTTATAATATCAAATGATAAAGTCCTAACAGAAAGCTCCTAACTATAAGGATGTAGTTATGTTTTTTAAAAAGAATTTATTCGTAACATATTTCAAATTGATTTTTTTACATAACTTAAAACACTTCTTACATTAAATTTTTTTCATTGTAAACTTTGTCTTTTCTCATACATAAGAATATTTTAGGGCACACCATCTCTAGAAGGTAATCAACTCGACTTATTTTCATTGTAAGAAATCTATTTACTTGTTGATATTCTGAACCACTGAACCTGCAACAATTTTATGTATTGTTATGCAATCCATTAGAGTTTAGGGTTTGTACTTGAAAGTTAGGATGTTGCAGAACCATATGAGCTATATTGAAAAGTGTGGACTCACGAAATAAAGTGTGTTTGGTACAAAAATAAACACCAGTGTAAACTAGTGTTTGATGT
The DNA here is from genome assembly GCA_033239125.1 of Fagopyrum homotropicum. Classification (NCBI taxonomy): domain Eukaryota; kingdom Viridiplantae; phylum Streptophyta; class Magnoliopsida; order Caryophyllales; family Polygonaceae; genus Fagopyrum; species Fagopyrum homotropicum. The sequence goes on from BSWB01000003.1 coordinate 5,772,198, forward strand.
GTTTTAAAATTTGCAGAGTGTTTAGTTGGCAAAATTACACCAGTGTAATGGTTTTCCCTGAGTGTTTTTGAAACTTCAAAAAAAAAAAGAAGGGTTTGTGTTTGTGGGTGGGTGTTTTTGCACACAAAAATACGATTATGTCCCTACTGTTGTTATTATTTACTTCTTCTACCGGGTATACGAAGAACACCCTCTCACATGGATTCCACTTTTTGGCCTTGACGACGAGTAGAGGCTATAGAGTATCGATAGTCCAGTTCCTCTTCCATCCATTCCGGCGTCACCTTCGTCTTCCCTCTCACTCTAGTTCCCACTCCGGCGTCGGCGTCTTCCTTGACATGTTCGTTTGTCATCTTCTTCTTCTCTTCATTCCCCTCCTGGTAATTTTCTTTTTTCAAGTTAGGGTTAGCCGATTGTTTTGTGATAATCGCCACCATACCTCAAAAAAGAAAATCAAACGCAACTTGCTAACATGTGGGTTCTTGTTGCAAACCTCAAAAAGTCCGATGGAGGTGCAAAATCTGATGTTTCCTCATCCTTTGGAATAGACAACTGTAAAAACGGCATGAATTGGTAAATTCTGCTCTCCTAAAACTCTTCATTCAGTATGACTTGTAGTTGTGTGAAAATTTACATAAATGGAGGGTTTGGATCCTTTATTCTATGTGTAGGATTTGGCTACAACGAAGGTTCTTAGAGTGAATTTATAATGATTATTGATGGTGCAAAGCTATTATCAGAAAATAAGGGAAAATAAGGCATATGCTGATACGCCCCCGGATGGCGATGCCATCCGTGTTCCGGCTAGAAGGACCCGCACATTTTGAAAGACCATTATTATTATTCGGCTATTTAATAATAAGTCTTTTTGTATTCGGAACTTTAATTCCGGAACTTAATTCCGTGAATTAAATTCCGACCTTTCATATTTTAGGCTTTTCATATTCGGAACTTAATTCCGACTTTTAATTCCGTCATTTATGTTAAGACTCTTTGTATGGCCTCCATCCACTATATAAGGATGACTTGGCTCATTTGTAAAAGATATGTCTAAGTTGAATACTAAGTATTGAGAAGGAAAACCCTCTTACTTAGTTTAGGCATCACTTCTTCTTCCACCCTCTAAAAGTTCTTATCTTGGATCTAGTCTTTGATCCAAGCCTTCATATTCGAGGATCATTTTGAAGGATCAACCGAACGCTTCCGCCACCCAAATTCTAAGTTTGATCCGATTCAAACGATAAAGAAGACGTAGTTGAAGTTTCTCCTCGATCTAGATCGCCCGTTTTTCTATCACAGATCTATCCTGGAGGCGGGTGTTTGTAGATCGGTTGGCAATGATTTCAATATTATAGTATGGAGGGATGCTTGGCCCCCGAGCCATATTAGGTTTAAACTGGTGCTGATTCCTTATGGTGCTGAACAGGATTTGAGAGTGATTGACCTCATAGATTGGACTATTGGTGAGTGGTGGGTTGAATTGTTAGAAAACTTGTTCCTTCCATGTGATGTGGAGGAAATAAGGAATATAAAGCAGATATCACATGAGTTGGAGGAAACCTTTTACGGGTACCATTTTAAGAACGGTGTGTACTTGGTGAACTCGGGGTACCACTGGGCGATAAATCTACGGAATATTTCCGGGTCTGATGGTAAGGCTTCTTCTTCGACGGAGCTGAATTTTTTTTGGAAGAAATTTTGGTAGACAAGGGTGGCCCCTTCAATGAAACCTTTTGCGTTGAGGGCCTGTAGGGAGGTGCTCCTTGTTTGACAAATCTGGTTCAGCGTAAAGTTTCTGTGGATGCTCAGTGTGAAGTGTGCGGTTTGGAGGAAACACATTTACACCTTCTTATTCACTGTAGAGGGGTTAAGGAGGTCTGGAGGGAGTTCCCAAATATTGCGCAAGCGGGCAATGGTGCGTCTGATGTTCAAACGTGAGCGCGGGAAGTTATGAAAGGTTTGGATCATCAGGGTCTTCGAAAATGGATGGTGGCTATTTGGTGGCTTTGGAGACAGAGAAATCTTAGAATCTTTGAAGGGAAATGTTTATCAAGCATACAGATCTTGGAGGAAATTCTTGGGACCCTTGGCAGTCAGGGGAATGTGGTGTTGCCTAAAATGTATGTGCAGCCGGTGGATATTCCTCAGGTGCAGCGGCAAACCCCGCATGCGGGTACTGTCAAAATTAATTGTGATGCCGCTGTGAGAAAGGGCGGCAGATGTGGGATTGGTGTGGTGACGAGGAATGCTATGGGGGTGACCCTGATCACGGTTGCAGGGAGGTTGCTATGGCGGAAAGTATGGTCATTGCGTGGGGAATGGAAATTACTTTGGAAAAGGGCTGGAGTAAAATTGTTATCGAGTCGGACACGAAGTCTATTGTAACTATCCTTAAGGATGCATCTGAGATTAGGGGAAGCCTGAGGGGTTTACTATAGCAAATTAAAGTGCGGGCTTCTGCGATGGAGGAGTGTTCTTGAAGTTTTGTGGGCAGATCGCAGAATGAGCCGGCTCACTGGATGGCCTCTTTGATTCCTCTGTTGCCTATTTTTTACTGTCATATGTTGGGTTGTCTTGAACAGCTTTATGCTTTGCTTTTGAAGGATACAGAGAATACATGATATTGATGATTTCAAAAAAAAAAAAGAAATCAAAAACTGAAATGTAGAACAAAGAAACTTGCTTGTTGCCAAAATAAAGAATATCATGCAAATATCGATTACATAAGGGTTACATATTTCAATCAAATGAAAAGGATGCTTGAGATTCAAACATCGATCATACATATAATAGTAGTATACATAATAATAAAATTAGGAATATGACAATTATATTTTGAAAACAACGGCAACCATCTTAATTATATATGATATCAATTCTGAAATTCTTAGTAGTATGGAGATGGGGTTGCGTGTTTCTCAGGAGCAGAATAAGATGAAGGAGTAGGAGTCTTGTATGGAGTGGAATAAGTTTCTGAAGGAGATTCATGGTATGGTGGAGGAGGTGGGGAGTTGTAGGCGTATGGGGTAGAGTATGTCTTAGGAGAGGACTTGTAGTATGGAGATGGAGGTGGTGGGGAACTGTAAACATATGAGATAGGGTAGGTCTCAGGAGAAGCCTTGTAGTATGGAGGAGGTGGGGAGTTGTAGACGTATGGAGTAGAGTAGGTCTTAGGAGAAGCCTTGTAGTATGGAGATGGGGGTGGTGGGGAGTTGTAGACATATGGGGTGGGGTAGGTCTCAGGAGAAGCCTTGTAATATGGAGGAGGTGGGGAGTTGTAGACGTATGGGGTAGAGTAGGTCTTAGGAGAAGACTTGTAGTATGGAGATGGGGGTGGTGGGGAGTTGTAGACATATGGGGCGGGGTAGGTCTTAGGAGAAGCCTTGTAGTATGGAGGTGGTGGGGAGTTGTAGACGTATGGGGTAGAGTAGGTCTTAGGAGAAGCCTTGTAGTATGAAGATGGGGGTGGTGGAGAACTGTAGACATATGGGGCAGGGTAGGTCTCAGGAGAAGCCTTGTAATATGGAGGAGGTGGAGAGTTATAGACGTATGGGGTAGAGTAGGTCTTTGGAGATGACTTGTAGTATGGAGGTGGTGGAGAGTTGTAGACATATGGGGCGGGGTAGGTCTTAGGAGAAGCCTTGTAGTATGGAGGAGGTGGGGAGTTGTAGACATATGGGGTAGAGTAGGTCTTAGGAGAAGCCTTGTAGTAAGGGGGAGGTGGAGAGTTGTAGACGTATGGGGTAGCGTAGGTCTTAGGAGAAGACTTGTAGTATGGAGATGGAGGTGGTGGGGAGTTGTAGACATATGGGGTGGGGTAGGTCTCAGGAGAAGCCTTGTAGTATGGGGGTGGTGGAGAGCTGTAGACATATGGGGCAGGGTAGGTCTTAGGAGAAGCCTTGTAGTATGGAGGAGGTGGAGAATTGTAGACGTATGGGGTAGAGTAGGTCTTAGGTGAAGACTTGTAGTATGGAGATGGTGGTGGTGGGGAACTGTAGACATATGGGGCGGGGTAGGTCTTAGGAGAAGCCTTGTAGTATGGAGGGGGTGGAGAGTTGTAAACGTATGGGGTAGAGTAAGTCTTTGGAGAAGACTTGTAGTATGGTGGTGGTGGAGAGTTGTAGACATATGGGGCAGGGTAGGTCTTAGGAGAAGCCTTGTAGTATGGAGGAGGTGGGGAGTTGTAGACGTATGGGGTAGAGTAGGTCTTAGGTGAAGACTTGTAGTATGGAGATGGGGGTGGTGGGGAACTGTAGACATATGGGGCGGGGTAAGTCTTAGGAGAAGCCTTGTAGTATGGAGGAGGTGGAGAGTTGTAGACGTATGGGGTAGAATAGGTTTTTGGAGAAGACTTGTAGTATGGTGGTGGTGGAGAGTTGTAGACATATGGGGCGGGGTAGGTCTTAGGAGAAGCCTTGTAGTATGGAGGAGGTGGTGAGCTGTAGACGTATGGGGTAGAGTAGGTCTTAGGAGAAGCTTTGTAGTATGGAGATGGGGGTGGTGGAGAGTTGTAGACATATGGGGTAGGGTAGGTCTTAGGAGAAGCCTTGTAGTATGGAGGAGGTGGGGAGCTGTAGACGTATGGGGTAGAGTAGGTCTTAGGTGAAGATTTATAGTATGGAGATGGAGGTGGTGGGGAACTGTAGACATATGGTGCGGGGTAGGTCTTAGGAGAAGCCTTGTAGTACGGAGGAGGTGGAGAGTTGTAGACGTATGGTGTAGAGTAGGTCTTAGGAGAAGCCTTGTAGTATGGAGATGGGGGTGGTGGAGAACTGTAGACATATGGGGCGGGGTAGGTCTTAGGAGAAGCCTTGTAGTATGGAGGAGGTGGAGAGTTGTAGACGTATGGGGTAGAGTAGGTTTTTGGAGAAGACTTGTAGTATGGTGGTGGTGGAGAGCTGTAGACATATGGGGCGGGGTAGGTTTTAGGAGAAGCCTTGTAGTATGGAGGAGGTGGTGAGTTGTAGACGTATGGGGTAGAGTAGGTTTTAGGAGAAGCCTTGTAGTATGGAGATGGGGGTGGTGGAGAACTGTAGACATATGGGGTGGGGTAGGTTTCAGGAGAAGCCTTGTAGTATGGAGGAGGAGGTGGGGAGTTGTAGACATATGGGGTAGTGTAAGTCTTTGGTGAAGACTTGTAGTATGGAGGAGGTGGGGAGTTGTAGACATATGGGGCGGGGTAGGTCTTAGGAGAAGCCTTGTAGTATGGAGATGGTGGTGGTGGAGAGTTGTAGACGTATGGTGGGGAATATGTTTCGGAAGAAGAATCAACATATGGTGGTGGTGGAGAGTTGTAGACATATGGTGTGGAGTAAGTCTTTGGCGATGATTTGTAGTAAGGTGAAGGTGATGGGTAAGTCTTTGGTGAAGACTCGTAGGTTGGAGATGGTGAGCTATACGAGTCCGATGGGTAATATGAAGCGTAAGTTGACGCTACATTGCAAGAAAAGAGGACTACTAGCAAGCTCACAACTAATTTTGTGGGAACTCTCCGCTTGGTGGGACTTCGAAGAGACATTTTCATTGCACCAACAAGTACGGCGGACTTGGTGGCGGAGGAGGAAGAGGAAGATGAACTGTGGTGATGATGTTGGATGCTAATCTTGCCGTTTATATAGTGATTCAATATGAACGACTCCTTGGCATGACTTGTAATAGTTTATTTTGTGTCCAAGTCTTTGAATGATTATATGCATTAGTGCTTTATCATATATTATGTGCTCTTATGTACGTGCTTGCATGTTATATAAATACTTGGTCAATTTCTCTATCAATTCTCAATACAATTTAGAATGTGTAATCTATATATCAACTAGACAAAGAAAGTGTACTTTATTAGGACTAATGAGGTACAAGTTTGAAAGTGTAATTAATATGTAAGGATTAATTGGATAGAAATTTTAATTAATTTACTTTTTCAATGTCTTCTAAAAAAGTGAGAATTTAATCAGGATTAGAAAATAAGGACCTGTTTGATTTCAACTTCTAAATGTAAATGGGATGAAGTTGAGTTATTTTCAATGTTTTTTTTTTGTAAGATTTTATTCTGTAGATTCTTCTATTTTTATCATATATATAATTTTTCCTAGATTAAAAAATTGAGTTATTTTAGTAAATATGGTATATAATTACTAAAATGAGTTTATGTTATGGGTACTCTTTTTTTTTTTGGTGTGAAGGAGATTCGGTGATCTCCGGCGCATCTGAACGCGCTTCTTATAAATAAAAAAGGCTAAGTAGTAATCACTCGGGGGATAGCCTGACCCCTTACATCATTTAGTAATAGGTCAACTACACCCTCGGGAGGGTCAAACAATACACTTAGTCCGATATTAAAATAAAACGCAATACTAGCAAGAAAGTCCGCTACTTTATTCTAAATGGAATTGTTCATTCATAAAATTAATTTATATATAAGGTGCATGCTTTCTTATTTTGATTGTAAAATGTATTTTTTGTCCCTCATTTTATTTTCATAAAGAAGAGTATACATATAGACTAAGTTCGTTTTTATTTTATTTCTGATCTAGAGAAGCAACCAAACATAGAGTAAAATTCTGATATACAATACATTTTTATATGTGCATTAGATCCAAATTCAAAACATGAATCCGATGAGGTTCCATGTTAAAATCAATTGACAATAGGAAGAGTAATCCACCAATCTTATATATTAAGTTCGGAGTATCCACGACTTTCGATGTGAAAACTTATTATGTCCAACAGAATACAATTATTGCAATCCCACGTTATTAACTTCACCTAAAATTTATCAAAATATATGTTGACTTTTTAATGTAGTTATATTAAATTTAAAAATCATTTACAGGTGGAGGAAATTTAACACTTACCAATATGTACAATTTTTTTTTCATTTTATTAATTTCGGACAAAAGTTATTTATGAGTTACATAATATAAAATTATAGGTCAAATTTACCCGACTCTAGCTCTAAATTTTAAGGTTAATGGAGTGTTTGCCTTCTTCTTTTTTTTAATTATTGTAGTTTCGACTAGTCTACTTATATGATAGTGGCACTATATTATGGGAAATGTATAAGTATCTAATCATAGGGCAAATAAACAATATTATACCCAATAGAGTAAATTGATTTTATATATTGTCGTGCAAACTACTTCCTAACTTTATTTTTTATTTTTTATTTATAAGGAAAGAGGTTCGGTGCACTAGATAACACGCTGTCTAATGGATTGGAAGGCCGAAAAAATTCGGCAGACGGACTAACCGTCGTGAAAAACAAAACAAACGAGAAACAAAGAAATACACAAAGGAACAATTGGTTATCCTGGAAGCAAAGAGATCTTGAATGGAAAAGGAGAACGAGTCAATCACAGGAAAACAAAGAGACAAAGATGATCGTCGAAGGAAGTGCACATGAAGAAAGCATGAGAAATGAGCTAGATATATAAATTATAACTTTAGTTCATGCATCAACAAACTTTACGAAATAAGTGTCCGTTTGGATATATAACACTTGTTTTAGACATAGATAATTTCTTTCAATACTTACATACGAGTATAGATTTTAAAACATAATTATTTCATAGTCCGTGCCTTGCACAGATATTTGTTAATAAATGATTTGAAACTTGCGTGTGCTAATGATATAAATCGAAGAGTGTCAGCGTATATAATTGGTTCGATATAAAGATATATAAAAAAAACTAGAAACAACAATGAAAAATTATTTTGCAAGATGAAACGATTGAATGTTAACCTGGAATAACAAAAAGGATTCTTACTTATAAGAACGTGAGAGATTGATGAATCCATTATATATATATATATATATATATATATATATATATATATATATATATATATATATATATATATATATTGGGAAGTAAGTGGAGTTACAATAGAGTTTCTCCCACAAGTTTTACGTTAGACTATAGTTTATTTGAATAGTTTTATTTCGGTGATTATCCAAAAGTATTACTATTATTTTTTTATTAAAATTTATTTTGAGAAAAATCGTGAGGTCGTCACGTCAGTATCAACGTCGCCTACTTTAGTAAAGGTATATAGATCTTTCAATAACTTGTAAAAACTAGTTAATGAAATTTGAAGGTTTTTTAAAATAAGGTTAAACAATGTTATGAAATACACAACATTTACAAATACACGTGATCGTACAACAACAAAGTATAAATTATTTATAGTTACTGAAATTTGACGGCTTTGGAGATGGTCTCATATTTAGCTAGTCGCAAAGAGAAAGGAATTGAAAGATTACTTTCGAGAAGTGATCCGTCCTAAAGCATCTTTACGGAAGAGAACGTTAAGTTCAGGTTTGCATAAATGTCGATAGTTTAATGGTTATCATTAAATTATAAACATTTATTCAAACTTGAATTTAATATTTTTTGTCCGTAAAGATATTTTAGGATATACCACTTCTCTAAAGTAATCCTCTTAATTTCTTTTCTCTTTGCTATTAGCTAAAGAAAGAAATTGGTCAAATAAGTTTTTTTTTTCAATTAGGTTTGCGTACCCCTTCAGTTTTTACCACTTTCGTTAAACTGAAGTTGGAAAGTAAGTGGCTTAATTAGGGGTACATTTAATAAACATATTTATACCATTATTAGAGAGAAATCTTAAAAAGACTTACTTAGCTAATTTAAACTTAACTAAATATGAGACATTGAGACCTTCTGGTAAGTGATCCTCCCTTCTTTTTTCTTGAATTAAAAAAAACGCATAAGTTGCTTCTCTCTCCATTTCACATTATTTGTCCATTTAGCCTTTAGTAATTTTTTAAAATAATTGTCCATACATATTTATTGAGATAATTTGACATATTAAGCCTTTTTGAGTTTTTGTTTAAGAAAGTATACCCCAAATTTTTTACCACTTTCATTTAATAGTAGGTAAAAATTACTAACCCTTCTATTTAGAAAGAAAGGAATAAATGATGTTTGTTATTTGTTATATATGTATAAGTTTTAATTTTTAATTACTGAATTTGTTTTATTATTATTATTTTTCTTGACTTTTTTTTATTTTTTTGATAATTTTCTTTTTTATTTTCTGGACTAAATTTCTCATACCAGAATTTCTCATACCAGAATTTCTCATACCAGAATTTTTATACCAAAAATTTCATACCAGAAATTATCATACGAAAAGTTCATACCAAAAATTTCATACCAGAAATTATCATACGAAAAGTTCATACTAGAATTTTGTCATACAAGAATTTTGTCATACAAGAATTTTGTCATACCAGAATTTTTTACACCAGATTTTCATATCATAAAATTACATACCATAAAATTACATTTTGTCATACCATTTTTTACTCTAGATTTTCATACCATAAAATTACATGGTATAAAATTACATACCATAAAGTTACATATCATAAAGTTACATACCATAAAATTACAGGAGCATATACTGTAAGGGACTGTTTCATATTGATGTCAAAGATATTAAGCATACTTAAAAAAGCATATGTGATCAGCAAAATCTTTGAAAGAGATGAGCCTTGATTTTGAGGCATTTTTTATGTTAGTAAAAAGATCGAAGAGATGAGAGAATGAGGGCACTGACTATATTTTAAACAAAGACCGGAGCAAGAATCTCAATTCAGCAAAATGAAGCAAATCTCACAAGTTTCTAAGTTCAGTTAAAGATAATCCATCCCGAAAAAAAACCGCTTAACCACTTCTTGGAGTTGGATATACCCGCAGGGAGACTATTTGAACTACAGCTGTTTAAACTAGAAAATGGATAACCAACTTCCTAAAAAAGTGTTCACGGGTGAAAGTAGCAAGTTCCTCAAATTAATTTCTTAATTTTTTATTCTAAATCTAGATCTACCCGGATCCTTTAGCCGTCTGATATGATCGGATATTCGTACCTGAGGAATGGAGTAGTAGTGATTTGCAGTGGATAAGATCGGAAATTCGTACTTAAGGAAGCCATTTTTGTTTCGTGTCTTCTGGTATGAACTTTAGTACATGGATGCCGGACCTCCTCCCCACCTCGGCCATGAACCTGCAAGCTAGGTCCAGATCTGCGTTTAACATACTTGCGGGAGTTGCTTGATAGCCTGAGTGCGAGTAACATACTTGGTAGCATTTCCTTCCTTCTTCTACAACAGCATCCCTTTCACTTCCATTCCAAGAATGAGCGTCACTTTGGAGGAAGAGCCGCATAGTGAAAACCCCAATGAACCGCAAGAGGTTCTAGAACTCATCGCCGATAGCGACCACGTACAATTTAAAAAAAAAAAAAAAAAAGCCTACTTACTAAATTAGTCCATATTTATTTAACGTTAAAACTGTCTAAAAATAGAACTTAACATTTTACTCTTCTTGAAAAATGAAAGTTGTAGTTAAAGTTTAAAACTCTTTACATTTTTCATTAATTAAAACATTGAAAACTACCTATTTGTGTGTGCATAAATAAGAAAGAAGTGAATTCATTCTTACCATCTCATTGGTAGTGTTATAACTAAAACTAATTGCACTAATTTTATGGTGAAAAAAAACGAATACACAAAAATACTTTTATTGAAGAGTGTAATAATTTAATGACTCTCTTTCCTTTTTAGTTTTCAATTTTATCTTTCTTAATATATGTGAAAAATGGTAGAAGAAAAAAATAATGTGACACAACTTACCGTTTAGATTAAATGTTTGATGATCAGATCAGGGTTATTATAGGAGTCGAACTTTAGTATGTTCACGTTGTGTTCAATTCTTTTTAAAATCAAGCCGAGCCTAAAAATATGATCCGCTTGTTTAGTAAATGAAGTAGCCCAAGCTAATTAAGGCTGAGTAGTTCGACTCATATAATAGCCTAAAATCATGTCAATGTGCCTTCGAAATCATATCCATGGTAGCGAGATGGAAAGAATTGGGCTATTTCACACAACGAGATATATTTACTAAATGAATTTATTTCTATGAGTACTCTCAGTAGAGTAACACGATAAAAGTTAATTAGCCATTTTACCCAACTAGATTTGGCAAAGAGAACTAAGTATAGGGATAGCGAACCTGATACAATTGATGCATGAACAAGAATTTCAGTTTTATACTTAGACAAGCTAATCAACCAATTACTTTTCCACAATGAATTCTTGAATCTCGATTCCTGTATGTCGAGCCCCACCCTGAACTCTTAGAAGTACTTCATCTCCAACTTTCAGGGACGTCACCGGAATTGCAGTGTATTGGGACCCTGGACCTGAAACAGACCATCAAAAAGGATACTATCAAGTATCAATTGTCGATATAGACTCGTGCAATGTTAAGGGTTGTTATTCGAGTTGACTGAGCAAGTTTTGGTATGCTCATGTTCAACTCGTTTAGAAACGAGTCGATCCTGACTTTTAATTGAGCTTAAAAGTGTGCTAGCCAAGTGAATGAGCCCGAGCCCAACTTCGAGTGGCTCAACTCGTACACCAACCCTAATGAAGATCGATTCATCTAATCGCCTTTAAGGTTGTTATCCAAGCTGAGCCTAAACTTTAATCAAGCTTTAAAATGTGCTCATACTCAGCTTGTTTGGTCAAGGGAACGAGCCAGAACCGAGCGTTTTTTCTATACAATAGCCGTATATGCAGAGTAGAGTGGTAAGTGCAACACATAAAAGGACCAAAAGATGTTAGGAAAATGAAAATGAAAATGCCAAGTCCAAAACAAAGACTGTAGACCTGATTGAGGACTGTAAACCGCAGTTTATAAGACAAAATGTGGCACTTTCCCTTATATATAGACCATAACATGAGCAGCATAGTTAAGTAATGACTTCCAACCAAAAAGTGAAGGAATTTTGGTTCACAATTTTATACAGAAAATTGTGAGAGAAGGGATATATAGAGACCATAAAATGAGCTATGGTAAAGTAGATTTGTATCATAAACCTTATGTCGCAATATATGTCACTGAACTAAGTTTGTCTTCCCTTTGAATTAGGAGTTGGTGCAAACGATCTAAGCACTATTTTTTGGTACAATTGTATCCTACATGAAAAAACTTGGGGATCCAAGTCCACCATATAACTTTCATGTCACCCAATTGGTTTTAGGATGAACTCATGTGTTTGTGTTGGACTTGAGGAGTTAGGCCCGAAAGGTGGATTTCCGCACAACAACTTTTGAACATATTCCTCCTTGAAAATTAAAAGGGGGCTTAAATGCATTAGAGGAAAACTAAGAGTAGTTAGATAATTTGCTTTGATAAAAAACAAGCAAAAGCCAGAAAACTAGGGAGTACTTAGATAACTTGCTTTGATATATAGCAAGCCAGGTGATGTGTTGATACTTAATAAGGATGATGAATTGTCTAAGGCCAACGGAAGAAGGCAAATGCAGGGAGTTAGAAGAGGCGAGAAATTTGGAAGCAAAAGCTGACTTTGCAAAAAAAAAAAAAAAAAATCAGATGTACATTTGAGGAACACATGAACTCTCCAAAGGATGGTTCACATGCAATATTATTATATCTCAGGTATGCCTAGGCCTGTGTGTGTGGATCAAACAACCTATCTTTAACATAACAGAAACTTATCACTAAATTAAAGTATTATAACTGAACCAATTAAAAGAAGACTAGACAACAAGAGTGGAAGGACTTACTTTGAGGTGGACCAACTAAGGCTACTGTCTCAGCATTCTGAAGAAGTATGGTGTAAAGACTCTGATCGGATGAGTTGCTCTGTGAATATAACACATGTGGGCATCTCTCAGCAAAAATAATCTAATCATTTTCTTAAACTTCCTTTCTGTTACAATATGTTCTAGAATAAGGCATACCTTGGCTTCCACAAGGATCAAAGGCCTACTCTCTATCTTCACACGACCAACAATTGATGTCCTTTTCCGGCCACTTTCATCTACTACTATAACCTCTTTCCCTGCCTTTAGCTCTGAAAGATAACTTGTTTTTTCACCCGGAACTGCAACATAAGAATGTACAGGGCCCTAGAAAACAACCAGAAATATTAATATCACAGTTAGACTTTTGCGCCCCAATAATGTGGAACTATTTTGTTTTAAAACAGTTTATTATGATGCCCGCAAACAGAGAAAATTTGTAGCCTCTAATTCAACAATTAAGAGGCTTTCAAACATAAGAACAATATGCTCTTTGTACAGGGGATCCCACATTTTCTATTCCAACCATTCCAAGACATAAGTTGTTGGGCAAAGGATTTTTACTGGAAAAATAAATATAACCAAATCAGATGAAAATACCATCTCTGAATGATCAGAAGCCAGGGCTTACCGCATTGACCCGAAAGGGTCGACTTGCTATGTAATTGGGCTCCAAGCATTCTGAATGGACAAGAAAGAGCCCTCGAGCAAAGGAACCCACCTAGGGGGAACAGTAGAATGTGAGTGACTATGAAACATATCATGGGACATGCCAAAAACAGAGAAAAAACAAACCAGTAGTCCTTCACCAGGCCTCATAAGGCTGCACAGATCCACACAAACACGATCACCCATGCCAGCCATACGTACTTCTGTTATAGTTGCTTTAGTTAGTGTCAAGCAGTTCCTAACTTCCTCTCGTTTATCAAAATAGTCCTAAAAACAGAAACTGTAGTAAGATTTAACATATCATTTCTTAACCAAGAATATCAAGGGGTTCTTACTTTCAGAGCAAGAACAGAAGCAATATCCGCTGCTTTTAAGATAACCCCGCCCAAACCTTGTTCAAGAGCCTATAAAGCAAAAAGTGAGCATGCTAGTTGAAAGTGAAACACTAGAATATGTCAGTATGATGGCGATTGTAGAAGTAATAACTGCTGAATTATACTTCATATATATTTGAACTATCTTGAAAAGGGAAAATGAAGAAACCAAAATGCATTTAGGGAATTAATACCTCTAGAAAATTTTGTGCCTCGGAAGGAGTTGAAGCTACTGCAATTACCGTTTTATCACTGCCCTGGACTGCTGCCACAATATTCTCAGCAGGAATCACCTGAAAATGCAGACGTATTTGAATGAGAACCAAGCTATTTTATGAAAGAGTAGGGAATGTAAAAATTATATAGAGAAAAGTCCAAATGTTGTTTGCTCATAGCTAAACTTTAATTGTCAGCATTATTGAGTAGTCGACAGATATTAGAATCAGAAAAGTAGTAGGATATCAAGGAATACTAATAAACAAAAAAAAGAGCATTTTTATAATCCAGATTGAACTGTAATAGTATAAATAATAAAAAGAAAATTCGTAATAAAATGAATAGAAATGCTAATTTGCTTCCAGCTCAAAAAAGACTTCTAAAAGGCCTTAATCTTCCCTTTTCCACCATCAGTAAACCTACCTGCCAATCTAATAAATCAACAACCACATTTTCTGACAAAGGATCCATGAGAAGTTTCTCGTCCAGTTGTTGAGGAGATGAAATCTCATAGAATGTGGCAACTCTTCTACTCTTCTGATCAATAATCTCCCCATCTTTGATAAATAAAGGATTTATCAGTGCAATTGCTGCATGACGCAAACAAAATATTAGAGTTTTAGTTTGTTCTCCATTGAATATGCAATATCAAGATATCGGATACAGATAAATGGACTATTAGCAGATTGCCACAGTACCATCTCCTTCCGCCACTTCTTTTACATCTCTTTACAAGTAGTACGATAAACCAATCATAAATTATCCATTAGTCCAGCAAAAAGTGTTCACTTTAGTACATAAGTTCATATTTACTATCCTACAACAGAATGATTAAGAAATTCAAAATCTAGGTGCAGGAATGCTGCAAATCAGGCTAATCAGCTCTCTGAGCAGCTGAGAGAAACATTTCACAGATGAAGCTTACATCCAAGCAACCAAGTCACAAAATTGCTCACTTTCGATATCAATGCAGACAATTTCCAAACTCAAACGAGAGAACCAAGCAAAAAATTCAATCCCAAAGATAAGAAATTTGAACAAGTGAAATCAAACAAAGTACATGCAACTATTGAAAGCCCAAAGCATAGCAACTAGCAAGTTTGAAGTTAGAAGCGAGCAATACATGACCAATCACTAGCAAGCTGGCGGCGGTCGTCGGAGAAAACAAAAGTACTCCACCCTCTCTCAACAGCGGCGGTCATGACTTCCTTTCTCTCCGTCCATATCCACACTAATTTCGACTCTCCACCGTTCACTGCCTTAACGGAAGACTTCGACGCCATTTTCGCACAAGATTTTAATCGTCGCAATAAAATTGACCTAGAATTACAACGCAGTGCAGGGAAACAGCGAGAATTCAATCTGAAATTGTTCCATTCCCCTACGATTGTTAAACCTGAATTAACAGGTATGCGATTGCAATTACTTCAGAAAAACATGATAATAAAAATATATCCTTAAAAGTGTTAACAATAATGTCGAAGTTAAAGGTTGTTGGAGTTAGAGTGAGAGAAAGAAACCTGCTCGTAGATGAAGAGGAGGATAACGGAAAGCAGCAGTCTCCATTGAAGAAGCATAACTCAAAAATCAAGTTTGCAATCACATATTGCTGAATGCCGAGGAGTGACCATACCACAGTGTTGGAGATATGAGGAAACAAGTTTTTGGGGGTAATTTACATAAAATAACACCTAAATTAGGTTATTTTAATAAATAAATAAAAAGGACTTTTTTTTTCTTGAATAGTAAAATTTTAAAATAATTATAAAAACCAGAAATAAAGTAAACTTATTTTACGAGAAAAGAAATTTTTGTAGGTTTAGAAAAGAAATTTTTTTTAGGTTTAGAAAGAACCGTTATTTCGAACAACGATTTATAAACATAAAAAACATTCCGATTAGTCATGTATAAACCGTTATTTCAAACCACGGCTGTTTCCGACGTGAATTTAAAGCGAGCAATCTCCAAACAACAATTTATAAACATAAAAAAATTTCTGATTTATCGTGTATAAACCGTTATTTCAAACCACGGTTGTTCCCAACCTAAAGACTGAATTTAAAGGCAAGCAATCTCCAAACAACGATTCATAACCATAAAAAAAAATCCGATTTATTGTGTATAAACCGTTATTTCAAACCACGGTTGTTCCCAATCCAAATCTTTTGTCCCATTTCGTATCCCATTTACTGTCCCTTATTTGCTATTAGGCCACGTGGCATTGGTTTTGAAAAAATATCTGATTTAATCCGGTTCATTTTTAGGTATTAACTAGTTTAGCGCCCGTGCCGTGCACGGGTATTTGAAAATATATTTCTTACAGTTTTTTTTGTATGAGTAATTTTTTATAGATTTATTTTTCTTATTATATTTTGTTGATTTGATTACGAATGTTTATGTTAAATAGTATACGCATATAAGAAAAATAATAACAACATAGTTGTTGACCCAGTTCGGGGCATACCAAGCCAGGAGTGTCCACTATCTCTGTATTATAAAAATCACAATATTAATAATGTCAAAAAACAGTTAAAATTGTGTACATTTAATATAGTAGAAATCACGATGATAACCTTTGACGTGAAACCTCGAGCACATGCGCGACAGTCCGATCCTGAAAAAGAGAAGAAGATAAACTTTATATAAGTGTAAGCTCAAGGACGGGTTATGATCGCTTGATATTATTGATTGAAAACGAAATAAAATGAAGAAGAAATTCTAACGTACCTTAAATTATGTTGCGAAAAACTTCGTCGAATACAACATTAGTTGTAGTATCTTGAACCTTGCCCTTAGGGTCACATATCATAATCCTTAATTCATCCCTCCTCGTCACTCTTGAGATAGCGACATATAATTGGCCGTGACTGAAGACCGGTCTAGGCAAATATATTCCAACCTGTGCAAGGGACTGACCTTGACTTTTATTTATAGTCATAGCAAAACATACCATAACTGGGAACTGTCTCCTTCGAAATTTTACAGGAATTTTCAAGTCTGTGGGTGTAAGAACTGTTCGCGGAATGAAGACCTTATGACCTATATTATTCCCATATATTATTTCTGCCTCGATAATTTGTTTTCCAAGTCTCCTAACTATCAGTCTGGTTCCGTTACACGACCTTGCAAACTGATCAATGTTTCTCATCAACATAATTGGAATTCCAACTTTTAGTCTCAAGACATGGTTCGAAAACCCAGAACACTTGATGCAGTTCAAGAACTCGCTCGAGTAGAAACCATCATCAAGAGAACCTTCGCTTGGACATATACTATCCGAACTCAAGTACTCTGTCATGTCTCCAGGTATCAGTGATAGAATATAGTCATTAACCTTCTCAACAATCTCATTGGTAGGGGCGAGAATAACTCTTTCTTGAAAGTAGGTCGGTGGATCCTGAATATTGTAACTCAAAGGATATACATGGTCAACAATAATTGCAATCGGGTCACCTGTAGATGCAAGTAGGAGATCTTCGGGGATGGTAATCTGAGCTTCTCCATTAACACTTTCACCTTCCATGCCATCTCCAATGCCCAATATCCAATCTGAAAACTCCTTAGCCTTTCGAGCTTCTAATTTAGTAACTCCAAGTATAACCCTCACGTTTTGAGTTAATTTAAGCACCGTGCAGTGATCCCACAAATATGACGCATTGATTGCAGCAAAGACAATATCACGTCTACTTTCATGACTTACAACAGGCAATATTTGTCTAAAATCACCACAAAAAACGACAACCTTACCACCAAACGGGAGAAGTGAGCAGTCTGGATTATAAGATCGCATGACGTCCCTTAAACTTCTATCGAGCGCTTCAAAACAACATTTGTTAATCATGGGTGCTTCATCCCATATTATCAGCTTTGTCTTTGACACTAACTCAGCCAGATTCGTACCTAAACATATAAGATTAAAACATTAATATATTGTTCAATGTAATATGAACAATATGTTAAAAAAGAAGTTTTAATAATTGAATAATAAGGTTTATACCTGCACGAATGTTACATGTTGAGCTTTCGTCAACATTTATTGGGATGCCAAACCTCGAATGAGCGGTTCTACCGCCTGGAAGCAAGAAAGCTGCATTACCACTCGAAGCAACTATTAGAACGATCTCACCTTTACTCCTCAAACCAGCCGAAAGGGATCTCCATATAAAAGTCTTTCCTGTTCCACCGTATCCATAAAGAAAAAACACCCCCCCTTATCAGCGGACACAGCACACATAATCTGATCATACACTCCCCTCTGCTCGTCGGTGAAACTGGAAACCAATCTGTCATGGTCCAAAGATAACTGGGATCGATCATAGTTTAGTTCATCTTGAATTAGTCTATTATGCTGCTCCATAATCAAGGCTTCGTCACGATAAGGCATAGACTTATTCGTCTTCAAACTGCCGCCGTTCCTGTGTAAAAGTTTCTCTATCTCAACCAAGGCGTAATTTTGCAGCACGACATCATCTAATTGCAAATCTACGTACAAATAAACCAAGTTAAACATGTTTACTTACCTAGTACAAAATATACTAAACAAATTGAAAAAATAATGCAAAACTCGAATTAAATTCATATACATGAAAGAAAGCATAACATTATTACGCAACACCCTTCTCTATCGTGCAAGAATATCATCAGATAAGTACTTCCATACTTCGGCCCAAACCAGATGAGGCGACGACATGCTACCTGAGAGATACAACATGACGAATAAATTCTGAAGATAACCAGCAGTTCCCCAAAAACTTGCTTCTTTTATACCGTCAATGTATTCCCGGTCGTCATCCAACAACCCCATAGCATAACATGCTTCCCTAAATGTGGCATATAGTGTACCGTTGATTGTCCGAATTTCCTCGTAGCATGTAGGACCCTTAATATGATTCAGCAAAACCCTCAAGTAGTACCTCTCTCCAGACCCAGGTGCAACGTGGTATATCCTCCCTAGTGTATATCCCGCACCTTGTGCGGGTTTGTTAATAAAATAGCTTATCATATTACATTTTTTTACTATATTATATGTTGTTAACTTTATTAGTTATATGTTATGAGCTCGTATAAATAACGCGTCAAGTGTTACATAGTAAAAGAGACCACGTAACCCATGTGTCGATCATTAATAATTTTATACTAATAAATTTTTTTTAAAATCTAATTTATTATTTAATAAATAATAATTTAAAGAAAAAGAATAATCATATAATTTAAAAATACTATAATCTGATACGAATTCAATTAGTAAAAAAAGATTAATTGGCTGAATTTGTGATTTAGTAAAAAAATTTAATTCGAGAAAAAACATAGGAGCGCCACGTCAGCATTAGTTTCGTATGTTTTAGTAAAATATGCAAAATATAGATGTATATTTAGTATATTGATAAAATAAGAATTACGAATTTAATAGTTCAACGGTCCAGGAATCAGTAGGTTACAAGGACCCACAAATTAGTAGATCACAAGGACCCACAAGAGCACAACGACCCACAAATCATTAGGTCACAACGATCCAAAAATCATTAGGTCAAAACAACCAAAAAATTAGTAGGTCACAATGATTACATACAAATACTAATCCGATATGATTAAGTATTATATTTGATTCTGACCAAAAGGTTCAGAAATGTATGAATTTTATAAGCCTCAAACACTCTGCATCTATTTATACATGTTTTCGAAGTGTCATCCTTTCCTCATAATCGATGTGGAAGAAAAAAAATCATATTTTACAAAATAACTATGGTTTAATTAAAAAAATATTTATTAGCTTAATTCGTAATTTAGTAAAAAGTTTAATCCGAGAAAAAACGTGGGGGCGCCACGTCAGAATTAATGTCTTTTGTTTTAGGAAAGTATATAGAATATATATGTATAATTAGTATATTGATAAAATAAAAATTACGAATTTAATAGTTCAACGGTCAACAAATTAGTAGGTCACAAACGACCCACAAATCAGTAGGTCACAAACGACCCACAAATCAGTAGGTCACAAACAAACAACAAATCAGTAGGTCACAACGAAAATTAGTAGATCACAATGACCCCCACAAATTAGTAGACCGCAACTCATAACGACTCACAAATCATTAGGTCACAACGACCCACAAATAAGTAGGTCACAACGATTCAAAAATCAGTAGCTCAGTAGGTCACAAACGACCCATATATCAATAGGTCACAAACGACACACAAATTAATACGTTACAACAACCCACAAATTAATAGGTCACAAGGACCCACAAATCATTAGATCACAAGGACCGACAAATCATTAGGTCACAAGGACACAAGCATCAATAGGTCACAACGACCCACAAGGTATTAGATTAAAACGACCCACAAATCATTAGGTTAAAATGACCTACGAATTAGTAGGTAACAACAATCCACATTCAAATACTAATCCGGTATGAATAAGTATTATACTTGATTCTGACCAAAAGGTCCAGAAATGTATGCTTTGTATAATCTTCAAACCTTATAGGTCTATTTATAAATGTTGTCAAACTATCATATTTCTCTAATAACCGATGTGGGATAACAAAATTTATATTTTACAAAATAATTATGGTTTAGTAAAAAAAGGATTTATTAGCTTAATTAGTGATTTAGTAAAAATTTTAATCCGAGAAAAAACGTGGGGCGCCACGTTAGAATTATTGTCTTTTGTTTTAATAAATTATATTGATGTATATTAAATATATTGATAAAATAAGAATTACGAATTTAATAGTTCAACGATCCACAAATCAGTAGGTCACAAACGACCACAAATCAGTAGGTTACACTAACTCACGAATCAGTAGGTCACAACGACCCACGAATTAGTAGGTCACAACTACCCACGAATCAGTAGGTCACAACAACCCACGAATCAATAGGTCACAACGACCCACAAATTCATAGGTCACAACTACCCTCAAATTCATAGGTCACAACGACCCACAAATTCATAGGTCACAACGACCCACAAATCAGTGCGTCACAACGACCCACAAATTATTAGATCAAATCAACCCACAAATCATTAGGTCAAGACGAACTATAAATCAGTACGTTACAACGATCCAAAAATCAGTAGGTTACAACGACTCAAAAGGTCTAGAAATGTATGATTTGTATAATTTTCAAACCTTGTAGGTCTATTTATATATGTTGTAAAAGTGTCATTCTTCTTTGATAACCGATATGGGATAACAAAATTCATATTATACAAAAAGGATTTATTAGCTTAATAAAAAAAAGGATTTATTAGCTTAATTCGTGATTTAGTAAAAGATTTAATCCGATAAAAATGTGGAGCGCCACATCAGCATTAATAAAAAAAGGATTTATTAGCTTAATTCGTGATTTAATAAAAAGTTAATTAGAGAAAAAATGTGGGGTGGCACGTCAAGAATTAGTGTTTTTTATTTTAGTAAAGTATATAGATGTATATTTATTATATTGATAAAATAAGAATTACGAATTTAATAGTTCAACGGTCCACAAATTAGTAGGTCACAAACAACCCACAAATCAGTAGATTTTAAGGACCCACAAATTAGTAGGTCACAAGGACCCATAAATTATTAGGTCACAACGACCCACGAATCAGTAGGTTACAACGACCCACGAATCAGTAGGTCCCAACAATCCACAAATTAGTAGGTCACAACAACCACAAATCAATAGGTCACAACGACACACAAATCAGTGGGTCATAACGACCCACAACATATTGGGTCACAACGACCCACAAATTATTGGGTCACAACGACCCAAAAATCTGTAGGTCAAAACGATCCAAAAATCTGTAGGTCAAAACGATCCAAAAATCATTAGATCAAAACGACCCAAAAATCATTAGATCAAAAGGACCTACGAATTAGTAGGTCACAACAATCCACTCCACATACAAATGCTAATCCGGTATAATAAGTATTATATTTGATTCTGACCAAAAGGTCCGAAAATGTATGATTTCTATAATCTTGAAACATTTGAGGTCTATTTATACATGTTGTCAAAGTGTCATCCTTCTCTGATAACCGATGTGGGATAAGAAAATTCATATTTTACAAAATAATTAAGGTTTAGTAAAAAAAAAGTTATTGGCTTAATTCGAGATTTAGTAAAAAAATTTAATCCGATAAAAATATGGAGTCTTAATTTTTATTTTACAAAATAATCAAAGATTCTGATTATGATTTAGTAAAAAAAGGATTTATTAGCTTAATTCGTGATTTAATAAAAAGTTAATTAGAGAAAAAATGTGGGGTGGCACGTCAAGAATTAGTGTTTTTTGTTTTAGTAAAGTATATAGATGTATATTTATTATATTGATAAAATAAGAATTACGAATTTAATAGTTCAACGGTCCACAAATTAGTAGGTCACAAACAACCCACAAATCAGTAGATTTTAAGGACCCACAAATTAGTAGGTCACAAGAACCCATAAATTATTAGGTCACAACGACCCA
Organism: Fagopyrum homotropicum; assembly: GCA_033239125.1. NCBI lineage: Eukaryota > Viridiplantae > Streptophyta > Magnoliopsida > Caryophyllales > Polygonaceae > Fagopyrum > Fagopyrum homotropicum. Next base: position 5,794,558 of record BSWB01000003.1, read on the forward strand.
CAAATCAGTAGGTTACAACGACCCATGAATCAGTAGGTCACAACAACCCACAAATTAGTAGGTTATAACGACCCACGAATCAATAGGTCACAATGACACACAAATTAGTGGGTCACAACGACCCACAACATATTGGGTTACAACGACCCACAACATATTGGGTCACAACGACCCACAAATCAGTGGGTCCCAACGACCCACAAATCAGTGGGTCACAACGACCCAAAAAACTGTAGGTCAAAACGATCCAAAAATCTGTAGGTCAAAACGATCCAAAAATCTGTAGGTCAAAACGATACAAAAATTATTAGATCAAAACGACCCAAAAATCATTAGATCAAAATGCCCAAAAAATCATTAGATCAAAAGGACCTACGAATTAGTAGGTCACAACAATCCACTCCACAATCACATACAAATGCTAATCCGGTATAATAAGTATTATACTTGATTCTGACCAAAAGGTCCGAAAATGTATGATTTGTATAATCTTCAAACAATTGAGGTCTATTTATACATGTTATCAAAGTGTCATCCTTCTGTGATAAACGATGTGCGATAACAAAATTCATATTTTACAAAATAATTAAGGTTTAGTAAAAAAAAGTTATTGGCTTAATTCGAGATTTAGTAAAAAAATTTTATCCGATAAAAATATGGAGTCTTAATTTTTATTTTACAAAATAATCAAAAATTCTGATTATGATTTAGTAAAAAAAGAATTTATTAGCTTAATTCGTGATTTAATAAAAAGTCTAATTAGAGAAAAAACGTGGGGTGGCACGTCAAGAATTAGTGTTTTTGTTTTAGTAAAGTATATAGATGTATATTTATTATATTGATAAAATAAGAATTACGAATTTAATAGTTCAACGGTCCACAAATTAGTAGATCACAAACAACCCACAAATCATTAGATTTTTAGGACCCACAAATTAGTAGGTCACAAGGACCCATAAATTATTAGGTCACAACGACCCACAAATCAGTAGGTTACAACGACCCATGAATCAGTAGGTCACAACAACCCATGAATCAGTAGGTCACAACAACAAATTAGTAGCTCACAACGACCCACAAATCAATAGGTCACAATGACACACAAATCAATGGGTCACAATGACACACAAATCAGTGGGTCATAACGACCCACAACATATTGGGTCACAACGACCCACAAATTATTGGGTCACAATGACCCACAAATCAGTGGTTCACAACGACCCACAAATTATTAGGTCAAATCAACCCAAAAATCTAAAACGATCCAAAAATCTGTAGGTCAAAACGATCCAAAAATTATTAGATCAAAACGACCCAAAAATCATTAGATCAAAACGCCCAAAAAATCATTAGATCAAAAGGACCTACGAATTAGTAGGTCACAACAATCCACTCCACATACAAATGCTAATTCGGTATAATAAGTATTATACTTGATTCTGACCAAAAGGTCCGAAAATGTATGATTTGTATAATCTTCAAACATTTGAGGTCTATTTATACATGTTGTCAAAGTGTCATCCTTTTGTGATAACCGATGTGGGATAACAAAATTCATATTTTACAAAATAATTAAGGTTTAGTTAAAAAAAGTTATTGGCTTAATTCGAGATTTAGTAAAAAAATTTAATCCAATAAAAATATGGAGTCTTAATTTTTATTTTACAAAAGGATTTATTAGCTTAATTCGTGATTTAATAAAAAGTTTAATTAGAGAAAAAACGTGGGGTGACACGTAAAGAATTAGTGTTTTTTGTTTTAGTAAAGTATATAGATGTATATTTATTATATTGATAAAATAAGAATTACGAATTTAATAGTTCAACGGTCCACAAATTAGTAGGTCACAAACAACCCACAAATCAGTAGATTTTAAGGACCCACAAATTAGTAGGTCACAAGGACACATAAATTATTAGGTCACAACGACCCACGAATCAGTAGGTTACAACAACCCAACCCATAAATTAGTAGCTCACAACGACCCACGAATCAATAGGTCACAATGACACACAAATCAGTGGGTTACAATGACACACAAATCAGTGGGTTACAATGACACACAAATCAGTGGGTTACAATGACACACAAATCAGTGGGTCATAATGACCCACAACATATTAGGTCACAACGACCCACAAATTATTGGGTCACAACGACCCACAAATCAGTGGGTCACAACGACCTACAAATTATTAGGTCAAATCGACCCAAAAATTTATAGGTCAAAACGATCCAAAAATCTGTAGGTTAAAACGATCCAAAAATTATTAGATCAAAACGACCTAAAAATCATTAGATCAAAACTTTCCAAAAATCATTAGATCAAAAGGACCTACGAATTAGTAGGTCACAACAATCCACTCCACATACAAATGTTAATCCGGTATAATAAGTATTATACTTGATTCCGACCAAAAGGTCCAAAAATATATGATTTGTATAATCTTCAAACATTTGAGGTCTATTTATACATGTTGTCAAAGTGTCATCCTTCTTTGATAATCGATGTGGGATAACAAAATTCATATTTTACAAAATAATTAAGGTTTAGTAAAAAAATTTTATTGGCTTATAAATAATAAAAATAAAAAGGAGATTTGACTATAACCTATAAAATCTTGGAAAATCTACAAAAAAAAAAAAAATTTACGTACAATTTTGAATTGAAGTTTGTTAGGTTAGTAAAAAAAGTTTACTCCCACAAAAAATAAAGATTTATTGGCCTATAAAATTTTGGAGAATCTCCAACAAAAAAAAATTACATATAATTTTGAATAGCAGTGTGTTAGTTTAGAAAAAAAAAGATTTTATGGCTTAAAAAATAAAGATTTATTGGCCAAAAAATTGTTTAGGAAAAAAAGATTTTATGGCTTAAAAATAAAGATTTATTGGCCAAAAAATTGTTTAGAAAAAAAAAAGATTTTATGGCTTAAAAAATAAAGATTTATTGGCCAAAAAATTGTGGGAGCTCCATTTGATTGCTGCTTCCACAGCGCGCCACGTCATCAAATCATGTACTCTGTTTTAGTATGTATAATAGATATGAGAGGTTTGATTAAATGTGCAATGAAGAAGCGGTTCAATCTAAAAATTGATGCAAATTAAACACTGTTAGCCTCTACTTGAACAAGACAGTATAACAAAACAAGTGCTTTTAGATTGACATCCTTGCTTCTATCGGTCTAATCGCGCGGTCCTCTGCTTGAACATATCTCTTGTGAGTTCTTATTCAATTTCAAACTAATGATCAAGGTTTACTCTGTATTGCACATCGATTGAAAGTCATTCATGAAACACTTGTTGCAAAATAAGATAGTGTAGAATGATTATTATGTGATCATACGATTATATATCAAAAGAAAGATCACACACAAATTGATTACGCAGTTCAGACGTTAAAACCCTACATCTGCGGAACCTCAAGAGGGGAGGTCCGATCCCGGTTTTCACTAGGCTTTCAAGACGATTACAATATAGGTTCGATTACAAAGGTGCACGCAAGATCAACAAGTAAAAGCTCTATATCTAGAAACAAGTTAGAACAAAGGAGATACGAAGAACAAGGTTCAGAAATAGCCCCTGTGAGGCTACGCACAGCTTTCTGTTCAAGCTTTGCAATCTTCAATGGGAAGATCTTCTCCTGGAGAGGTGTAGGTGAGGATGAGCGTCTCGAACCCTAGCGAACCACCTCCAATCTCTTCTTCGATTGCTCTCTCTCTCTTTCTCTCAGAGGAGCTCTCTCTCTCTTTTTCTCTCAGCGGCAAGGGCTGCAAAACTCGCTTAGGGTTAGAGGAGATCGAGTGCAGCTTATATACCTCCTCTTCATAACCCAAACACACCGTTTCATTTAGGCGGTTCTGAACCGAGCCAAAGCTTCTGAAGATAGCACATCACACCGTGAACCCGGTCCAATCACATAACACAAGCTGTTGCCCAGAAGACACCATCTCATGCAACAAGGCCACCACATCATATCAGAGATAAGGATACAACACATGCCACAACTTCCTAATGAAGTAATGAGTCCAAGCCACCAGGGTCCAATGAACCGGCAACGAGTACTACACTAGTCAGCTACAACAAGCATCAATGACCTTATCCTAACTAAGCTAGACCTAGGAACTATTACAAGTCAATTTCATTGCGTGCACTTATGTAATCTATTCTATACAATCATGAATCACAAAGTTAACATATAGGGAGTCAGTAAAAGTGCAAAACGCCAAAAAGTGATAAGATGAAGAGAAAGTGGGGTTCACCTTTCAACCACTAAACTACTAGAACAGAAGAATTGGTACCGACATCATGTTCCTTGCTTTCGGGTTTTTTTTGTGTAATTTTGTGTTGTCCTTTTCTCCATTGTGGTTATTCATGACGGTTAGGCCGTCTGTCAATTTTTTCGGCCTTTCGATCCAATAGTCGGTGCGTTGTCTATGGGATCGAACCGCTTTCCAAAGGAGTGGTGATTTCATGGAGATAAAAAAAAAAGAAGCTTTTATTCTTCTAAAAACACTTGTTTTGCTGTATTGTCTTGTCAAACAGAGTTTTACAGTGTTGCATCAGTTTTTAGATTGAACCGGTTCAAGTATGGAGCGTTGTCATATTAACATGTGTCATATTTATTTATTTTTTTGCCATTTTTTAGCTCAAAGTTTTGTTACAATTTATTTGATATTTTTGTTCCATTAGTTTAAGTTATTGTGTTTCATGCAGAAAAGATCTCAACTGGTAATGTAAAATAAATTTTAAAAAAACGTTAATTATTAGTATAAAAAGGTTGCAGTAAAGGTGTAAATACTATAATTTTTTTCGAAAAAAAATATATTCTTTTTATAATATCATTTTAATTTACATTTTATACAATAATCATTTAAAAAAATATAAATGTTTAGTTTATAATTTATTAATTAATATTTTATATTTGTCAAACTCCGATACAGACGGGCCGGTAGAGCGGGAATTGTGTGCCTACGAGCGCACAAGCGCGTTAGGTCCAAGCACAACACATAAATCCGGCGAGGTTCCATCCTAAAACTAATTAACATTTTGGGAAATAGTCCATCAACCTTATATATATATACTAGGCTCGGAATGTCTCATCTTTCGACATGGAAACTTATTATCTCCAACGATATTGGTAACTTGCAATTTATCACTTCGTATAGAAAGAACCTATTTTACCGAAATCAATCCAGTATTTTAATACCAACTGAAATAGTGATTTTACATATGACACGTGATCAAACACAAGATAGATCAAACTCAAAAAATCTAAAGATAAGCATGTCCACGGGTTACCCGTGACCTGGCGGGTTACAGGTAAGGGTCGGAATAATACTTACCTGTGACCCCGCGGGTCGACCCACCAACGGTCAATTTTAAAAATAAATAAATAAAAAAATCGAACCCAACGGCTAAAATAGCCGTTGGCGGGTTGACCCGCCGGATCATCTCTTTTCTTTTCTATAAAAAATTGGGTTTTAAAACAAAAGGGTCAAACCACCGACCCGGCGGGTCTGATTCATGACCCGGCGGGTCGCCAACCCGACGGGTTGACCTTTTACACGAGTCCGGGTCCGGATCATCCTTCCCAGACCGTCGATCCGGCAGGTCCGACCCATGGACATGCTTATCTAAAGGGAAAAAAAAGATAAAATTATTTAAAAAAATGACCTAAATTGTAATAGAATTTAGTTCTCCATCTTGGTACGACATTACAAATATTTCAAAGACGTTGACCTAGAACCGACCAAGTGACCGACCATCCATGCCATCTTCGTGTGTTTTTGTAATTTTTGGTATATATATGCAATATTTTTACAAGTCAAAGATCTTGCTCAAGATCCTATAGTTGTTTCTTCCTTTAAAAAAGGACCATAAAAATGGCCGATTCTCATTTTTAAGAAAAGTTTATATGATAATTCATGATTTTTTTTTAATATATTAGATAATAGTTTATATTCAAAGTTTGTAATTGAGTTCATAGATGATAATTCATGTATATTTTGGAATACAAATTAACTTTTTTTAAAAAAAAACGAGAAGAATAAATAGTACATTCTTAAATTGAGTTTTTATAAATTTTGAATATTTTCTTTTAGTTTCCTTATATTTGTATCAAAATGTATAACTTATATCCGAACCTAGACAAAATCGAACTTGGACCGGGCTTTTGAAAAAAAGCTTACATGTTTTTCCGGACCGGACTCGTGCCAAGTCCGAAATTCAAGCTTATGGTCTTGTCCGTACCAATCGAGTCAGGCTTCGGGCATGCAGTTACCTTTTTTTTCCAGAACGAGTATAATTTATTTTATGTGTCATAACTGTCCGTTTTTTCGAACGGGTCAAGCGGACAGGCAAACCCGCATTTGACCATGTCTAGAATTATACCTAAGTATTAACTCTTATATTTCATCAAGTCTCATACATAAAATACCCATGATTGATTTGCTTCAAAATATTTGATGACAAAATAACTTTGAATTCATTCCAATATTATTTTATCTTCATTAAGACTTAAAGATTGCTACCTAGGAAGTCAACTTAATTGATTAAATCGTGTAAAAGGCTGCACACAAATCTTCTCTTTCAACCAAAACATACATAAACGCTATAGCTTTAGAGTTCTATAAGTACAACATACAACTTAACCATCACCTACTTAGCTTCTCACAACTCACAACAATGGCCTTATGGTTATTATCATCTCGTAGCTACTATAACAATCTGTTATTCATAGTTGTAGTTGCAGTACTAACCCTTGTGACTACGACGCAGGCGCGACCGGTAAGTCATTTTTATCACCGTCCATTAGCATTTATGTGTTATATATGCCAAGATAATAGATTTATATTGTAAGGGTTTTTAGCTACTTGCTTGTACAAAAATTAAGTTACATATATGTTGTCATATTGAACTCTAAGACCTAACCTTTGTCTAGCTACCTAGCTAGTGGCTTCCGATTCGAGTTCATCACAAATGCAGATTGGATCGATCATTCGGTTTATTGGTTAGTCACTATGGATTCAAAGTCCCCATTTTCCCGCTAATTTTAAAAAATCTAATGGATTTATGGTTTACCCGCCAAGATATTAGATTCAAAAATATGTCGAACAAATAGATTCTAAACAACTTGAATTTCAAATCGAGAATTCTCCAAGAAAACCCTATCTAATGGAGCTATACAATGTTAGAGAACAAAAATATGGTTAGGGTTCATATATATTTACGCGCATATAGTACATTCGAGTTTTGACACGATAAATTTCTTGCATATAGTACATTCGAGTTTCAAAACGATAAATTTCTTTACATAGTTATTTATTTCAACTATTCAATCACGTTTGTGCAGTGGTGGTATAACGACGGAGAAAACTGGCTAAACCACGGAGGAGACCTCCACAACCGTAGATTTGCATGGAAAGAGAACAAGATAAGCCCTAACACAATCTCAACCCTAACCCTAAAATGGAAGTTCGACGCCGGAAGAGACATAACCGCAACTCCGGCTATTTACAAAGGGAAAGTGTACTTCCCTAGCTGGGACGGCAGTCTCTACGCGGTGGAGGTGGCGACTGGGGCGCTAGTGTGGAAGCGCAACATCGAGGAGCTCACCGGAATAAAGGGAACTCCGGGGCTTACCTTTGGGGTGAATGTCACGGTGAGTAGGGCTACTCCCACGGTGGCGACTGAGGAGGATATGTTGATTGTTAGCCTTAATGGGCCGGCGGCGGTGATCGGAGTTAAGAGAGAGAACGGTGACTTGGTTTGGTTGACTTGGATTGATCGTCATCCTGCCGGGATCGTCACTATGTCCGGCACTTATTACAATGGGTAATCACTTCTTTAGAAAATTCCATTAAATCTCCTAACATTTGAAGTATTTATAAAATATAACCAAGTTTTCAAATTTCATAAAATATTAGGGGTTATTGCTATTCGTACCACAGTGAACATGCTATTCATACCGCTTGTACGACTACGCGTTGCGTAGCCGTAGTTAACGGTTATTTTTTTTCGGTTTTTATTAAAAAAGAAAAAAAAAATTATAATTTGAGCGTCAACGCCTTGCGCCGGCGGGGGCCCGGCGCTCAAACCCTTCTTTTTTTTTTCAACGCAATTTTCACACTTTACATCGAAAAACACCGGAATTTTAACCAGATTTACGATTTGAGCGCACAGGAGCCGACACTCAAATAAATAATTTTTTTAAAAAAAGAAAAGCGCTTACGCCTCCGCATGCTAGACGCGTAGCTCAGATTGGTCTTAACACTACGCGTACGCGTAGGCGTAAATGTGGTACGAATAGCATGATACGGGTGGTACGAATAGCAATTTGGATAATTAGGCCATTGTCTGCAATTTATCTTAAATATTGGGATTTTCTGTGAAATCTAATATACTTTTGACTATAACTTCTACAACTAACCATATGATAAGATAATTTAGTGTATTTTTTTCTTAATTCATGTATGTTTGGTTGATTATTAATTTCATTAGTTTATTTTGATGAATTTTGGCTACAAAACTAAACGTGATGCTTTTTTCGTCAAACATATTTAAATTTCATTGCTTGCCTACTTGATATGGACAAAGAAAGCATGTTTCATTGGTGTACAAAATGCGTGTACAACTATTCATAAATTTTATATTAAAAAACATATTTTATACATATAAAGAAGTGCATTATTTATTAAAAAAATGCACCTAAAAATTAAATAAAATAATTTGGTTTACTAGGCTTTTTCTACTATTGTGTTTAGTAAATGTACTCCTTGAGAGAAGAGTGGGTAGAGTTTTAAAATAAATACAAAATGTTGGGATATATTTACTTAATTGAAATATTAAAAAGCCTAGTTACTACTCTAGTTTTTCAAAAAGGTCTAGTTACCAAAATTGCCCAAATTAAATTTGCATCTTCAATGTACAATTAGGCATTAGCTCTCGTTTGTTCGGATTTTGTTTATCAGGAAGTTGCATTGTTTCGATTTTAAAACACGATATATAACTTATCGGAAAGTTTAACAAGTAACAAGAAGTGTCTGATGGAGACGGGTATATATTTATAGGGGGTTGTTCAGGTAAGACCCATTATTGTGGTAAGACTGTGTGGCTGTCTGCAGGGCCGGCTCGATGGGGGGTCCATAAGGTCCCATCGAATAGGGCCCCCAAAATTTTGGGGCCCCGATATATAAAAAAAGTTGAATATACACTACAAAAATCGCTTATTCTAGATGGTAACGTATCACTCTTTTTTTTTGTTTTTTTCCTTATGTTCGAGCCTCACTCATCACTTTTTAATTTTCATTTTACTTTTATACCTCCCGCTTTTGAAATTTTTTCTTTTTCAAATCAAATTTGGACGATTTCTTCATGGATTAAAAAAATTGTAAATGGTCTACTTTGTATAGATAATTTTCGATTTTTTTCCCGCTCTTTAAGGGGCCTAATATTATTTTTCGAGAAGGGCCCCTGAAATCATTGAGACGGCCCTGGTTGTCTGTGCGTTTGACACGTGTCCTAACATTTTTTTTTTTTTTGAAGAAAATATATTTTGGATACCCTTAACTATAATGAAATACAATGTTATAAGTTTTGCACTGTTTTATAATAAACTTTGAACTATTCTCATATAATTCATGAACTATTACTTTTTAATATATTATATCAAATTATTTATAAACTATTCTATTATAATTTGTGAACTATTCTTTTATAAGTAATGCACTATCCCTCTTTAAGTTTTTCATTATGAACTATTCTATTATATACCATCTCTTTATAAGTTTTTATACATTATCCTTTATAAGTTTTTTTGGGACATGTGTCAGCCGCACAGCCTTACCTGAATAGTCGCCTATATTTATATATATAAAAGATTTTTTTTTCATGGTAATTCATTATTTTATGAAAAACGACACTTATTTTACGCCCGCAACAATATTATTTACATTTTTGTACTCCGATAAAATAGTTTTACGAATCTTTCTTCTCTACGTGTACATATCATTACTAGTGTAGTAGTGTAATACCCGCACAGTGTGCGGGTTTTGACAATATTGAATTATATATAATACTATGTTATTTTTAAATTTTTTTAAATTCATACATAAATGTATGGATAAAAGTTATCACTACTTATTAATTTTTATGGAAATTGGACAACAATAGATGATATTTATAGGTCGAAAAAGTGATGATATAACATTATTCTACAAATAAATATTATTATACCTGCGAATTTTTTGTTATATTAAGAAAGTTTAGTTTACGACATTCCATAAGTCAAGTTGAGAATTGGTAATATTTAATAAAATTAAACATAAAAGTTGTAATTACATTTTTCATTTATTTTGTAAAATCTACAATAAAAACAAAATCTGTTTAAATTTTAGGATTTGATTAGATGATATAAACTTTTAAAAAAAAATTCAGTTATATTTTTGTTTAAATCACCTATCCAATAAATTTTTTTAAGATTATTAGTGTTTTAATTATTTTAGTAAATCTCCTAATTATTTAATTTTTTTAAAATAATTTTTTTACTTCGATAAATGTGACGTTGACGCGTGGTAAAAAGAGTCACTCCTTTAATACATGTAAGATTAGTCAAGGATATCTATCACATTTACGCATATTAAAAATGTATAAGAGTAAAATTATAACTTATTGACTTCTAATTTTATAAAGTTCAAGACTTCAATCATTGCCATTTAGAATAACAGTTTGAATATAGATATAAAAAAAAATTAAATCAAACTATAATCCGCAATGAATCTTCTAGATAGAGACTGAAATGAAAATTGGATTGACTAATATATTTCTATCTTATAAATTAAGAGTAAAATGTATATATTTATAGTAGGCCGTATTAATCAGCTGATGCGTCTTAGACCAAAAAATATCAGATATGAGACAATATATATTCGCTTAGGTACGCATATAATATCTTTGTCTACGTACTATACGCCGCATGATATTTGATATGTAAGCCGGTCTTTCCATACTCCCAAAAGTCGAATACGCGATTGAGTCTAATCAAAAATAACTGAAGGCTTACGTACTCATTTAGAAAATTACATGCATGTTACATGCAGGTTCTTTTACGTGGGCACGTCATCAAAAGAAGAAGACACGAGCAACACGACAACTTGCTGCACCTTCATCGGAAGTTTTTCAAAGCTCAACGCCAGCACCGGCGCCGTGCTCTGGCGAATACCCATGCTTCCTGATAATGGCGGCGTTATCGGTGGCTACTCCGGTTGTGCCATCTGGGGTAGCAGCCCCTCAATTGATCCCTCCCGGAACCTCGTCTTCATCGCCACCGGCAACCTCTACTCCGTCCCCGATCGCATTGCTGAGTGTCAGGTGAGTACACGAGATTTTTATGTAAATTTTTTTTCGTCCAGGCTATTTAGCGCATTTGTTTTTACTAAGTAATGCCCATTTGTCCGTGACGAACAAATGGCCTTTGTCCGTAACGGACAAATGGCCTTTGCCCCTGCTGAAGTAAAATTATGTTAGTAGTAAATTAGTTCAACATGTTGTAGATGCTCAATTGGTTGAAGAGTGAGGGTTGTACCAGTAGGTCATTGGTTCAAATCCCTTGAATTGCATAATTTAAATTTTTTTTGGCTCCGCCACTGGTTGTCCGTGACGGACAACGAAGATTTGTCCGTCACGGATAAGGTGTCCGTGACGGACAGATTCACTTTGTCCGTGACGGACATACTTAAATATATAACATACTAGTAAGTGGTAATATTCACTTCGTCCGTCACGGACATATGTCATTTGTCCGTGACGGACAACTTTAATAAAAATACTAAATAACACACATTTGTCCGTAACGGACAAATGTGCGTTGTTAGTAAAAAAAAAATGCGCTAAATAACAGTGGCCCAACAATAAGTAAAGTGAACGGTTACTTATAAATATTTACCAAATATGAATGGTTAAATAAATATAATTGGTAATACTGCGAAGGACTCGCTTGCTAATTTTAGTTTCTCCTAGCGTTGCGTTGGGTGTATGTGTTTGACTCATTTTGTTATTTTGTTTATTATTTATTTAGTTTTATTTATTTTTATTTATTTTTGTACAGTTCACACTTCACTAATACATGGTTTATAATCTCACAACTTTAATTAATTTATTAGGATAATTAACTGCTTATATATTTTTTAATCATTTTTGTTCAAATTTTAAAAAATAAACGAACGGGTTACTATGTATATAGTGTTGAGTGATTGAGTGAATTGTTTGCTACACCAGGAAAGAGAGATTGACGAGGCATCAGCAAACCCGCACCTAGACCGGTGTGTCGAGCCGGAAAACCACGAAAACTCAGTGCTGGCACTTGATCTCGATACGGGGGTGATCAAGTGGTATAGGCAGCTTGGTGGGTATGACGTGTGGTTTTATGCGTGTAACGATCCTTCGACACCAGATTGCCCGCCCGGCCCGAGCCCTGATGCTGATTTTGGGGAGGCGCCGGTGCTGGTGACGGGGGTTGTGAATGGGACGAGGAAGGATATGGCGTTGGCCACGCAGAAGAGCGGGTTTGCATGGGCTTTGGATCGAGATACTGGCGATATCATTTGGTCCAAGGTATTGTGTATATATATATATATATATATCCTTTGCTCATTCAATATATCCGTTAGATATCCCGGTTTTCACAAATACTATAGTTTCCAACCTAGCATACAACTATAATGAATCATAATCCTTTTAAACTTAAGATCAATTCAAACCTGATAACCCACTTTACACCGAACCGAACCTAATCTGTTTGATTAATTTTGATATCCTATATGAAAATAAAATCTGGGTTGTGAAGGATAAGGGGTTGTTTCATAATCCGTGTTTTTTTAATAAACGCAGGAAGCTGGACCAGGTGGTCTAACAGGAGGAGGAACATGGGGCTCAGCCACAGACGGGATACGATTCTACACGAACATCGTGAACAGCGACGGCAAAAACATGACCCTTACGCCTTCAGCCAACGTGACAACCGGGGGAGGGTGGGTAGCCATGGATGTATCAACAGGCAAAGTTATATGGTCGACAGCAGACCCGAACAATACAACTGCCAACGGACCCGTTACAGTCGCCAATGGGGTCGTGTTTGCAGGGTCCACTTTCGGGGAAGGCCCGTTTTATGCAATGAATGCGGAGACAGGGAAGATCTTATGGTCGTATGACACCGGAGCCACTGTGTTTGGTGGTGCGTCTGTTAGCCAAGGGTGTGTGTATGTTGGGAATGGGTATAAGGTCAGTTATGGAATCTTGACGCCGAGCATCACGGCTGGTAAAACAATGCATGCATTTTGTGTATGAAGTACAAATACAATCTATGTGTTTACCTTGCCTGTTTATACTGAGGATCGTGTGCATACGAGCGTACACGAGCGTACGTGCATGTTAGTCCAAAACACAACACACAAGTTCAATAATTGAACAAGAGGAACCTACCGCTATCATTCAATCTCAATAGTGGTCTTGTAATATTTCTGGATGAAGACAAGATATTGAAATTTTAACATCATGAAGCTGGGAACCAAAATTTGTAAATCTTTTTTCTACATTACACTAAATATGTGACAATAAATCGGAAATATGCACAGCAAGAACCCTAATTTCCTCATTTCTAGTTGACATGTAATGAACATCAAACATTTTTACCAAGAAAACGACTAGTTTCAAAGATAACTTCTCAAGCAAGCTGGGGGCAGTATCACAAATCCGTTAGTTAGAAGAACAAGCATTGTAAGCAAAGTATACATCATGACAACTATACATTAACTACACAAACCAAGAAACAAAAGCAGAACAAACAGCAGAATGCAATACACACAGCAGAGTTCTTTCAAAAATCATAATCACACAAAGTGAAAGAAAATTTCTAAGGAACCCTCAGTTTTGTTCAGCATCTCCCGAAAACACACATAAAGTCAAGAATTACCTATTAGCAAGCAGCAGATGTCTGCAATATTACCTCCTCCAATCTGGCTTGAGTACTTTTCCTGGAAATGAAAATCTTAGTTCAGCCACCAGAATGAAATAAGAATAACAGTTTCCAGACAGCTTATGATGAGTGTAATAACGTTAAGGCGAGGGACAACAGAGTTACAAAGATAGCCGGCATCAAAAGTATTTCTTCAATGCCAACATCTAAACCAGTGCAGTATCAACACTTCATGAGAAACTAGCTTAATTTGGACATGCAAGTTCCTACGGGTTAAGGAGGTTTGTGGGCTATTATTGTAACAGTGAACATAAACAGAGCTATTATGTTTATATGGATACAAACTAGACCCCTCTAATTTATTCTAAAAAGGCTCTACTACACCAATATTCTTATTATTTTAAATTGTGGAAATTGCAGGGGCCTACTATGTATTTGTGATACAAAAAAGCTACTACACCAATATTCTCTTCCTTCCTTTATATCAATTTCGAATAACTAGAATGGACATCCAATTAGCTTATAGTTTATGTGAATCGTGAACCAAACACAAACCAAAGGATAATAATGACCTTTAAAGAGCGAACTCAGGGCATGGATGATATCTCTATGAGGTCTATCAGAAAAATGTAGAGAGTAGGTTTGCTTATAGTTTATACCTTGACCATCCCTTGAGGATGTTAAAGACCTGTCAGGTCTTGCACGATCTTTTCCATTTGCATGACCCACCACCTTGTGCATCCGTGGAGAAGACATAGAGGATAACTTTCCATTCGCGGAAGACGGTAGAGAATGTCTCCTAATAACAGCTTCTTCCTCCCCTTCTTCAGCAACCTTTGGAGATCCAAGTCCTCTCAGCTTTGCCTTCGCAGATGCCGTTGCTGCCATATAGCTAGGCACTGTACGGTTGTTCTGAGGGGAATTCTCAATGTATTCTTGCTTTAATGGAACGGATCTTCTCCGCAATTTAGGGTCATATTCCGTATAGTTTTCTTCCTTGGAGACTTTCTCCTCGTTCATCAAAGAATACTTTCCAACATCCACACCATTTTCTCCAGGACATGGTTCAGTAGAATGGTTAAGGGATAAATCATTCGGTTCATGAACCACAAGAGACTCCAATTCTGCCTCCGTTTCAGGCTTCTCGGGTTGTGCATCAATTGGGTAAGTTTCATCTATTACGGAATCAAGCAAAACAGGTTCCTTCATTTCAGGCTTATAGTTCAACTCCTCGTTTGCCACTTCTGACTTGCTCATAGGTGCTGGAGAAACTGACACGTTTCTTGTGCTCTTCTTTGGCACCTCAACTACAGGTTCTGATTTCCCAGAAGCCTCTTTGTTGTTTAAGGAAATTTTCCTCAAACTCCGTTTAACTCTTTCAAGCTCATTTTCAGGGTTATCCTGCACAACAGTTTCCACATTTGGAGTCACATGCTTCCTATTGTTGCGCTTGGGTTTCCCATGGTCCAAAGAGGAATGAACTGAACTGCTGTTATCCATGTTAGTTCCAGCAACCTTCCTCCCTTCATTCTTTGGAGCAGCAGGAGCCTTTGATTCTGCTTTAACAGTTTTGTTGTCTTGCCGTTTTGAAGTTGAGCTTAAAGCTTCCTTTTGGTGTGCAGCTGATCCCCAGAAGTGAGATGATGACCACCTTTCTAACCACTTTGGAGCTGAATTTGGTTCATCGGGATCATATTGAAGATTGAGGGGCAACGCTGAGATTGATGAAGCGAGAATCTAAAAACAGAAAAGTATTGTCAGCATTCTCCATTCTAAAGTTCAAAATTGTCCAAATAAAACTGAACAGGTTTTATACTAAGAGAGCAATCATCAATTCATTTCCTTCTTTATAACTAAGCTATTTTACTGTCACTCTCTCATATAAAGATCATCCAGTCATTTTTTTATGAGAGTGTCCTGGAGAACCAAAATTTCAGAATTAAATATCCAGTGCAGACCGTTGCAAACTCGGAATAGGGGATCAAAGAATAAGGGTTATTAGGAAAAGGGGAACAGAGGACAAAGTTTAGGAGTTGTTAGTGGCGTTATTATGCAAGTATGCTTTGAGCCTGCATGCTTCCACAACATTATTTGGCCTAAGCAGTCCTGGTGTAACTAGCGGTATACTGTTAAAACAACCCTGTGTAACAGGAGAAAATAGTGGTGTAGGTTGCATTCCGCATTGGATAAAAGAACCATGAGCTTAAGAAGTAGAAAGAAAAAATAAGTCAGGGGATCGTTAGAATACCCGGAGTGAACCTGGGATGTGGACTTGGAACTTTGAAAGGAAAAGGGCAGATGGTGCAAACACAACGCTACTTGAATTAATCAATCAAAACCACTGTCATAGAGAATATGGTACTCCTCAACTCATATTATGGTAATGTATATAAGCTCCTACGTGCATACTGTCTCACATAAATAATAATGAGGCAACCAAATATTATCATCTATTGCATCCAATTTTGGCACTAACAAGTAATGACGGTGTGACACATGAATTGTTTTTTGCTCTCGATCACTTAAGATCAACCTTTTCAAATATGACCAATTACTTGATACAACTAGTCTCTGACAAGTGACAACTAGCACACATTTTTGAAGAAAACATACAGCGCTAAAGTGAATGAATTATCTTCAGAGAATGAGGCAGATATTCTGCTGAATTTTATTTAATAGTAATCAGGTTTCCATTATTCTATAATAATTAATATTAGAGAGAGTGATAAATACCTTACTAGCAAATGCATTTGATGACTGCTTTCCCAGAATAATGGATGAACTAAACCTACTTGTCTCTGTAACATCAGCGTCCTGATCATAAAACAAGATGAAATTAGAAATAGGCTGAATTGCATGCAAAATGCAAGGCTCAGAAGCACTCAAACTGTTTTCCTAAAAAAAGGGGATATTATAGGGCATTATAAGGCAACAAAGATGGCCGTAAAAACAAGATGAAATTAGACATAGGCTGTATTGCATGCAAAATGCAAGGCTTAGAAGCACTTAAACTGTTTTCCTAACAAGGGAGATATGGTAGGATATCAAAGGCAACAAAGATAGTCAGCCTATGCTTAACAAGGGAGGAGGGTTAAATAATAGTATGATCTTATACACAATTAAAATCACCCAATGCAAGATGACTCAAAAGACAAGAAGTGATGAACTGACCCGATTCGAATGGATCAAAAAGCCATACAGAAAGAAAATCCAGCAGAAGGTTTCAGAATCAGTCAATTTTTTTCTCTCAATTGTGCAAGAGTAATGATGTTTTTATCCATGCTAAAACTGCTAACTGTGGCATCAGTTATAAATACACATTTAAACATTTAGATAGGTAATAAAAAGAATTCGAAAAGCCAATATCGGTAGAAACAGAAAACTGCAGCAATTGTTTAACCATGTTCAAAGTTGAATTAGAACTGAACCAAGTCTAAAATAACAAATTGAGATGATTACCTCAACCTAGCTATGCATAATCTGAAACCGAATTTATAACTAAAAAGACCCGTCCAAATTTGGAACTGACCCAACCAACACAAATGCCGTTTCAAGTTGGAAGCCTGGATCCACGATATAATAGTTCCAATTTTAAAAGTCTTACAAGCATGCTCCTAGAAGGGACATAATGATGCCATCTCGTGAAGGGTTTACAGCGAAGACAGCTTATACATACCAGTATACCACTAAAATAGTGATGGTTGACACATTAACATGATGGAACTCTGCATTTAATGTATATGGCATCATTATTGTACTCAAAAGATGGTTGACAATTGAGACCTATTTAAACATGATTATTGAAGATTTTCATCAGCTATGACACTATAATCCTAACTTAATTTTACAGCCAAGGTAATCATCCTTGTCAGTTGGCACAAGCAACTAGGCCCACTATTGCCTTTAAGACTGTTCACGTGAAATAGTTTATATGATTAATGATGTCACTCAGTGACCAAAAGATTATTGCTAGAACTCCACGTCAAAAAACCAATGAGAGAGGTCAAAACCATGCAGAGTAGCAGACAAAATGGAGTTAAAGAGGATTACCTGGAAAGAACACTTCTTTCGCACTTCAAGCCCAGTGTCAGAACATCTGATCCTTCTACCACGAGCTACTGCTTGTAATTTAACAATTCCTCTCACACAATGTAAAGTAGCTAAGGCTTGCCTTCTTACCAAATGTCCCCGAACAAGGGCTTGTAGCCTGGTAATCCCCTCAAGGCTATGATATTCCTGTGGTGCCTTTAGGTTTAGGATGTAAAAATATTAGCCAACACAGAAACTATATGAAAGAACATTAAGATAAAAATACAAGTTGTGACTTTTTCCTTGAACTCTTGAAGAAGGTTAATTAAATCTGTCAGTGTTGGGCCTGATGGTTATGCAATTTTGTTTTCATATATTGCAACAGTTGTCCTTCAATCTAAGGAACTAAGGGAAGTGATCTATTCTGCATCACTGAATATTATAATTAAACCAAATTGAACAACCAATAAGTAGTTGCTTAAATTGTTCATAATAATGAAATAAAGAAAACAAGTTCAATAATAAAAAAATCATCAGGGGCGAAAAAAGGTCAATTGTGGACTTTGTTCAATAAAAAAGAACACTAATTAAACCAAAATATCATCACAGGCGAAAGTAATAGTGCAAGCCATGGACGTATTGAGAAACAGTTTATGGTATACAACTAGTGATGAACTGAGGGATTATAATGGAAGCTCAAAAGATACTTTGACGGCTTTATTTACAAAACGTGATACTATTAGAATAATGGTAAAATCTCTAACAGGAAAAACTTTATTAATATTAACAAACAGCAACTTTCTCATATGCTTCAATTGAATAAGCTTTTACCTATCTCCTTGTTTTTATCAACATCACTTGTTCAGATTAGTAGATCATACTCTTAAAGAAAAAATTATTTCTAGGCAACAGCTAAAAACAATGTTGTTGAGATTTGCAACGAACATAAAACTACTACCAGTCTACCATTGGACAAGGTAACTCAAATAGAGCAAGGCACTTCGCTTCGCATACGAAAAATCTATTTAGAATCAGAATTTAGAGTCGCACCTCTGTAGCAGGTTTTTGTAGGCCAAGGTTCACAGCCTCCTTTGATGAGTTAAATTCCTCTGCACATGATTCATCGGTTTCATTTGCAGCCACTGGGATGGCATTTTCATAAGATGCCCTTCCACTTCTTGCTTGTTCCATTTCTGATTTCATTTCAGTCGTCGTGGTAGGAGGAGCCAAGTTTGACATTGGAGAAGTTCCACTATGCTCTGTGGAAGATGCTTGAGGTGGGACAGATGTATTACTCTCATCTGCAGCTTTCTTCACAGATTACAATGTAGGACAAGAAAATGTGTCATTAAGAATAATTATGAACCTCAGAATTTCAAATGCTGATGTACCAAGAAGGTAAAAGTAAAAATGCTAAAAAGAAATTTCAGGTATCCCTGTTAACATATTTTAGAAACTTGACACCATGGATATCTAACACTTGCCAGTTAGTAATCGAGTAAAAGAATGACTTACTCCATAAAATGGACTATGGTTACGGTAATGTGATCTAAACAGCATGGAGGAATCTGGTTAGTGCTTCATAGAGTATTGGAAAGGCATGAATGAAACCCACTGAAGAATAGAGGTGAAAATTATAGTAGGATAATGTTATCTAGAGTGGTGTGCATATTGGTAGATGTTTCTTTCATCACTCGATTGAATGCAACAGGTAGAATAGATGGATTGAGGAAGAAGGGGATCATTCCAGATGCTTCTACATCCCACAAGATACATGTGAGACTGAAAAGCATCTCCAGATTAAGCGCAGACAAAGCCAGCTGTTTATCAAAGAGGCAATGAAGTGATGGGCATCAAAACCAAAGGAGCATACAAGAAGATTGGTCATGTTGCATAGCCAATAGCTATAAGGGAAGAATATTGGAATGATTCCCCGCAGCAAGAGTGGCTGCACCTGTGGCACTGCTACTTATTCTAAATAGTATTCTGAGAATGACACATCTTCCAAAATGTTAAGATGAGGATAGGGTGGATGAATGCACTAGAGTAACCATGGAGCATCTTAAGGGTGAGGTGGGGAATAATGTGTACTGGATTTACAAAGGTTGAGTAATAATTCTTCACCCATTTTGCAGGACAGCAACTTCCAGCCATAAATAAGAAATATGACCCAAACTGAAAAAGAAAATCGGTAAACTTACTTTGGAAGGGTAAGACTTGGATGATTTCTTCCCACGGAGTATGTTCTTCACCCATTTTGCAGGAGATTTACCCATAGTGAAAGGAAAAGAAGCTCAAGAAACTGCGATTTCCTACACTTAAGGCAGCATAAACTGGTGCAAGAAACAAAGAATCAACATCAAAATAACAATTGAAAGAAGAGAAGAAATTAAATTACAAAGAGCGGGTAAATTGGATGTCTGAAGGAGAAGTAATCATAGCAAATAATAAGCTTATACAATGCATGTGAATGAAATGAAAGGAGTAAACTTCACGACACCACAAATAAGCACAAGTGTACAAAAATGCATTCTAATTGAAGATAATGAAACGTGAATAACAACCAAAACTCAAATACTCCTCCAGAAATCAACACTTCAAACAATTCCAGATTAACTACCAGCCTACTATGTGCTTATACATAGTCATTAAAAAATTAATAGAATTGCACGCATCTAACACATACGGGCATTCATTTCTGACTGGCAGAAATTTCAGAATAATGTGACACTCTCCTGTAATGTATTTATCATTGTTTTCAGCCATAAAGACTAAAAACAACAATAAGCAATTCCAAAAATATACATTACACCTCTTAGTTTCACTTTGAGACTACACAGCGCAGAAACTTCAATTTACTTTTCCCTTACAAGTTTGAAGCGCAACCAAACGGAAAAAACAGCAGCTTACATCCACCACAATGCAAAACATGGATTCGTTCTAGGAAAACACGAAAGAAAAAAAAAAGGCCAATCGAACAGTATAAAACCGGACATTCTCGCAAAATCAATTAAAAGCAAGCCGTGAGTGTCACCTCAAAATCCAAGCTGTACACGACCATAAACACTCAGATCAACATACAAAACCAAAAGTAAAAGCCTCAGAACGAGGATAATAAGCAACACACAAACAAAATTTATTATACCGCGAATATATCACACATTCACAAGCTCAGTCTCGTGTTTTATCGCAAAAATCAAAGACAATAAGGGAAAAACAAGGATTAGAACAAAGAATATGAACAAATCAAGAGCGGAAAACAAAAATGCGGTTCAGATCTGAACATTACCGGACAATAGGAGAGCAGTTTCAGAATATCTCTCTCTTTCTATCTCTTCTCTCACACTTTCTCTCTCTTCTGCAACGGGAATGGGGAGTGAGCAGAGTGGGAGACGCTTTTTGCTATTAAAGCGGACACCAACTTGAGCTTTGCAAAACCGAATATTTTTACTGTTTTTCTTTTTTTCTTTTGAAAAGAATATTTGGAAATTTTATTATTTTGAGAAAAAATTAATTTTAACTTGTGATTTATTGCTGACAAGGACAGAGTAACCAATGCCACGTGGAAAAAGTTAATGCCTAGTTACACCTAACCAGACAGTTTTTTAAATGTTGTTGAGTGCTATGACCAGCAGTCCAGGCTGTGTGTATATGTTTTGTTTTTTCGGAACAGCAGTTGTGTACAAAAATTACCAACCGTTTCAAGTTATTTTATTTTTGTAAAATTATTTAATTCGGATTAATCAACAATCCTAGTAATATGAAAGAATAAAGCCAAAACAGCAATTAGTAACAACAATTTCTTTTGAAAATATGCTTATATAAATTAAAAATATGAATTAGTGATTAATGTAAATAGTATTTTTAATCGTTTGTGTTAGCCTTTTGCTGTTTTGATTAGCTTGGTTATTTTGGTTGAGTATATTTAAAATTGTTAACTATGTCAATTATTTATCTATATATAAAATTGTTTTAATTATATGGTCAATTAATCAACTATATTCGAAATTGTTCAAATATTAATTTATATTTTTAATTGTGCTATTAAATGTTATTTAACTACATAACCAATTTATATATCTCACAATTTTTAATTGAATATATATATATATATATATATATATATATATATATATATATGATATATTTAAACGACTGTAACTTGATTAAATTATTGTGAATTTCAATTTTAACCCTAAGAGCTTTTCTTATATATCAAAATTCTGTTTTATTCTATTACATTTTTTTTCCATATTACATTGTTTACATTTCTAACACAAAATCTTTTTTAAATAAAAGTATTATTATACCATTAAGTTGATTAGACAACTTAAATCTGACTTTAGCGATGTAGTTCCATTTAGGGCCCGTTTGGTTCCAACTCCGGAAACGGAAACGGAATGGAAACGAATTTAGTCCATATGTATATCTATATTCATGAAATTTTATGGAATCATTCCCCATGGTTTAATGAAAAATGCACTTGTTTCTTCACATTTCCTCACATTTTGTTACCCTATAGGGTATCAAAAGTAATCAAACTCTTATCCAATTACTACAAATCACAAGGAATGATTCCAAAAATTTTAATGAATAAGAGTATACGTATTGACTAGATTCGTTTCCATTCCGTTTCCGATTCCGGAGTTAAAACCAAACGGGCCCTTAGTCTGGAAAGTTTTTTTTTGGTTGGATCTAGATTGGAAATTTTGTAATGGTTATAAAAATAACGAAAATAACTTTTTATTTTTCTTAAAATAGTGAAAACTAGGTATACAGTGTTAAAACAAAAATGTCGGTATATAGACCAAATTATAAAAATGAAAATATGAAATTATGTTGACTGGCTGATAGTTACGATTGTGACAAAAATAAAAAGCACGTAAGTGTACAATGTAATTTAACTTATTATATAAATTGAGTTATATTTTTTTTCGGGTATGTTTGAAAACTCCGAGTTTATTGAAACCAATATTTATTGTTAGTTGAAGATTATTGAATAGTTGAAATAAGTGACCGATCAAAAGCTTGTTTTTTTTTTTTGGCGGTAGTGTGTAAAGGAACACAATAAAAAGGTTGTGTATGGGTCCAAGAGAACCTCTCTACTGTACACAATAGAGAAAATCTCTCACCCTCAAAAATCAAAGGGTAAAACCCCTCTTTTCATCTTCATTCAATCAATGTTCTTCGCTTCCAGTTGATCTTGGCTCTTTTTGGAGTCAACAACTCAATCAAAATTACCGTATAACAATTCTGAAATCCATAAAGATAATCTCCAAAACCAAAATCTGGCAAATACCCAAACCTAGTTAACAGGAAGAACAACATGAGAGAACACTCAATAAGCCACAACATTAGTTTAGTTTACAGACAAGACTTAACCAAAGAACTCTCAACAGAACTAATTTTCAAAAATCAAAGCCTAGCCCTTCCGGTACCAATCTTGCCTTTTTTGTCTGAATCAACAACTTTTTTCTTGAATCTACCATCCTTTCGAAGCCATAATTAGGAGCTCCAAAGGTTGTCGGCTTCAGATCTGCTTGTTCATGCCTCGAGCACGGTTCCGGTTCATTCCTTGATTTGATGAAGAGATGTGCCGTTTTCTGTGCTTTTTGGCCATGGCTTCCAAGATACGCTTCAGCCTTTAACCCTCTTTGATTAAATTGGTTTCTTGTGTTGGATCTGTTTTTTGTCAAAAAATTTCAAAACCAATGCCCACGTTATATTGGGTTTGGGCTTGTCTTTTCATGGGCTTGTTCTAAGCCCACTCCAATTCTTTCTTTCACTAACCTGCAATCATAGGTTGTCGAAACCCTTTGGCTCCCTCTCCAAATTTTCTTTCGCTATAGTCAGCCATAGCTGATCGCCGCCGGGTGACCCCCTTTTCTCCGCCTTCAATTCCGGCTGCTTAACCAGCCAACACTGTATGGAAGGAATCTCGTTTTTGCCACTGGTTTATGCCTTCTCCAGCTTCATCTCCGATGAGATCCCGTCCACTCTCTTTTCGTTAACTCCTCTTTTTCCCATTAATGGTTTTACATGTTATATTCGAGATCCGAATGTTACGTTTTTATTGGAATCTTTCTGTTCGGGATCTATTGTTGTGATCCAACGCCATCTTCAAAATCCGATCTCTTATCAACAGATCATACCCATCCTTATGTGATTTTGGCAGTCATTGGCGAACCTCTTCAGGCGATTGTTTCTGATTCTATAAATCATTGTTGAACTTGGACTCGTTTTTTAGATGTGTCTTTTCCCCGGGATCTTCGATAAATTTACGATCTTAAACAAAATCTCTTTATCAAGAGGAGGAGAACAAACCGAACCGGGTGAAAACCAACAAAGATGAGCACCCACACATTTTCACCATGGCTTCACAGGCAATGATTTTAATAATTATTATTTTGAAAAATATAGGTTACTAACGCCTGTCATTTTTCGTCATAAGGGCTCCATTTTCGCGGCCTAACGGCGACGATCCCGGCCTAAAGGCCCAAAAACACCATAGATAAAAAGGAAAAATAAAATTAAGGTCATGGGAATTTACCAATCCGTGATATGCAAATGTCCTACTCGTTAAGTTATAAGTGTGAAAATCGCACTTAAATCAAGACCAACAAACAACCCCTTAAAAAAAATCAAAATGTTAAAATGACTAGTTCTCATCCTTTATTAGTTAGATATGATATAAAAAACGGATTTACAAAATATTCATTCTAATTTCTTAAACAAACATTCAGTGTTGTTAACCAACTCTTTTCGAACAATGGTCCTTCTAAATCACTACTCTTTTAACCAACAAAGTTGTACACATTTCTATATCACGATACCCGAGTGTTGCAGCTTCGCTTCGTCTTCTCTGATTTGATGCTTTCTTGGTGGCGGTTCGAGTGTTTGTCGAGAAGGGGGTGTGGATGTGTGATCGACTCCTGACGGCTCTGTTGCAGCCCAAATCTGAGGTGTCCACAGTTGTTCCCCAGACTCCCTACCTGTGTACTTCCTTCGAAGATAAACGTTCATGCTCATCGCTTCCGGCTGACTATATCATTCTGCTTTCCCCTGAAGACGTTCATGCTTTCGGGTTTTTATGATGTATTGTTGTGTTTTCTTTTTCTCCTTTGTCGTGGTCTGTCATGACGGTTCCGTCTGCCGATTATTTTTGGCCTTTCGATCCAATAGTCGATGCGCCGGCTATGGGATCGAACCGCTTTCCTTTATCAAAATAAATAAATAAATAAATAACTATGATAGGCCCCGTTCAGTGAGTGTGGATAGATTATGCACGGATTATAATCACATAATAGTTTCGAATAATTCAGACATGTTTACTTGCAGGTGGGTTGTCTTGAGGGTTTATAAAAAAAATGAATTTATAGGTTATTTTCGGAATTATTTTTCAACGGGTTGTATAAATAACATTGACAAGGGTGTTTATTTGAGATTTATTTTTTAGGGTTTCTTTTGCTTCAAAACACGCTCTTCCCCCAAAAAATCGAAGAATAACATTGAATATCAGTTGATGAACAAAGAATATTAGGATTGAAAAGCACAAGGACAATATCGGGTTTAAAAAAAAATTATACAAACTCATATAACCTTAGATTCATTAGCTTATCTTGTGGATTTTAAACCAAAAAAATACATAAATAAATCAATCCTCAAGCGAATACACACAAATCAATCCCTACTTCGTAAATTAAATTAAACCGTGGATGAAAAAATTATCATAATAATTCCAAATTAATCTTCACATAATCATCTTCAAAAAGAATCAAAATAACTCTAGCATGTGTTTAGTTTGAGATGGGGTTATTTTAGAGTTTAATATTATTTTTTTTGGTAACCAATGAGAGGTTATTTGAGTTTATATTTTAAATTTGAGATTATTGACTTATTTAAGCGATTGATTTTTTTATACCTTGTACAACAAACATGTTATACGGGGTTATTTAAAAATAGATTATTTTGGGATCATTTGAACCAAAGTTTTAATCCAATAGCACTTGGATTTATCTCTTGAAACTGCCGAACGGGCCCTGTGTATTTAGTTGGTTTATTTCATTGAATGTAAACCTTTCAAAAAACTCAATCTACAACTAAACACATCAACAAAAATAACCTAAAATAAACCCTTGCTCAACACATATAGGGTACATAAAAGAGATTGTTTTGAGGGATAAAATTTTTCAATAATCTCCAATAATCTGATAATCTACTTGTATTTGGATACTTTTTTGGGTCAAAATAATCCCAAAAAAATCATCCGAGTATAATAAGTTCCCCAATAATCCCGTAAAAATAGCATGTTGAACACATCCATAAACTCTGTAAGCTCCCCCCCCGCCGCAGCCGCCGCCGCTTGCATAAGCTCTTACAGGGTCCGTTTGATTTGATTATTGGATATTTTGAGTACTTTCTTCTCCACGAATACCTAATAATCCAATAAACTCTATTGAAGTTGATGTATAAAAAAACCCATAAAACACCCTACCACCTAGCTTATACTTTTTTTTCTTGAGAGTTTTCATAACCTTGATAAGCTCATAATTTATGTAAACTTGTATCCTAAACGGTCCCTTAGTGTCTTGATAAAAATAGTGATATTTTAAACTTTTTCTAATACATAAAATGTGGGTGAAATACAACGTCGGCATTTTATTCATTCGAGTGTGCATGAAAGTCAAGTCTAATATTGGATCTTTGGTGATAACTCCACCTTGATGTATACGATATAGATATCTTATGTTTTTGCAGATTTTGTTTGTTTGTTACAGATTGTGTGCAGATTACAACGGCCAAGTATTCATATTATGCGGATATATGTGGTTATTGTTTGTTGAAGATTTTGTGCATATTTTGTGGGATTAAGTTGAACTTCAAGCACACAAGTTATTGGCCCCTACAACTTATAAAAGAAACGTTGCAAGCAGTGAAGACAACAACTCAAGTATTTGATCTACAAGCAAAGCTATTCTCCACTACACTCGACCGTCTTGCTGATCACTTAGTTTTTTGTCTCTCATTCGTTGTTATTGTGTTTTCTTCTAGTTGAGATATTAAGAAAAACATAAGAGTGTTATTAGATGTATCATAAGTGTTATACTTATAGTATCCTTATCTACACTACGGTGTGATGAGGTTATTGTTTCACTAAAATCTGAGTTAACTAGATATATAGTAGCGGGTTAGGCTACAAGTTGTTAGAAGAAGGGAAGAACTTCTAGGTTGTATCTATGACTCTAAGGAAGTGAAATAATAGAGTGTTAAATCCTACGGGTTGGATAACCCTAGGCGGAGACGTTGGCTGGTTTAGAGCCGAACGTCATAAACATATCGTGTGCCCTTTGTGCTTTACTTTCCCCATTTTAATTTAATGTTTTAATTTTTCGTAAACAGCTCTACAGGTTTCTGACATCAGTCAAGATCTTGAGTTCCATTTTAAGACCTTGAGATTCATTCACCTTGACATGTTTTTGAGATTAGTCAAGATCTTGAGCTATATTTCAAGACCTTCAGATTCATTACAAGGCCTTGACATTACTACTGTTAAAATTTTCTATACTCTATTCATCCCCTTTCCAGAGTATTTATATCCTACTTGTATTTTCTACTATTTTCTTCAATTGGTATTAGAGCTAGACTCACGTTTATTTGATTGAATCATCTATGAGATTAATCATGAACATTGTAGGTGATGGAGGATTTGCACAAGGAAGATCAACCAATTGTCCACCCCTTTTCACAGCAATAACTTTACACACTGGAAATCTCTGATGCAAATGTTTATTATTGATTAGAATCAGGAACTTTGGGATATTATCAAGAAAGGCCCAAAAGAACCAACAACAACGAATGATGTTGGAGCCACCTAGTCTAAAGATGAGAGCGAATACTCTCAAACCGATTTGGAAAAGGTGACTAAAAATTACAAAGGCATGAATATGCTCTAATGTGGATAAGTTGCAAATGAGTTCAACCGTGTCTCATCATGCAAAAGTGCCAAATGTATATGGGGCAAACTAATGGTGACATACGAAAGAATAAGCCAAGTAAAGCAGACTAAGATCATCATCTTCCTAAGTCAGTATGAGTTGTTCAAGATGACACCTAATGAGACTGTAAAGGAAATGTTCACAAGATTCACTCAAATTGTGAACAACCTAGACTCTCTCAGCAAAGTCTTCACAAATGAGGAGAATCCTGAGAAGCTTGTCAAAGTCGAAATGGGGACCAAAGGTGGCTAGCATTGAGGAAGCACGAGATCTAAGAACTTTACCCTTGGATGAACTGCTCAGGAAGTTTATCACTCACGAAATGGTCATTAGTGAAGAAGATGGTCAACTATCCTCCGGTGTGAAGAATTTGGCTTTAAAATCTAAAAGTATGATAGGCCATTAGAGGATAAAGAAAGTGAGGATGACGAAGAAGAGATAGTTAGTATACAATAAAATAAAAAAGCCTACTTACCTAATTCGCCCTTTTTTCCATTTCATAAGCTACACAAAGAAATTTACATAGCTTTGATAGCTTATATATATATATATAACAATACAAATATTAATATTAATTGAAAAAGTAAACAATTTGAAGTAATTTTATACGTATGGCAACCACAATAAGCTTATTTCTTCCAGACAACCATCAAACATATAAAAAAAATATATTTGTTTAATCAAATACAAATAAGGTTCAACTGCAGCTTTACCCTCAATAAACTCATTATTTCTAAACGGACCCAATGTATACTTTACGTACCCTAATAGTTTAAGTGGATGTAACTCGTGTGGAGTTGACATTATAATCTAACAGTACAATTGAAATGTAACGACCGGATTTCTCGTTACGCTTTGATAGGGTTACAATGATAGGGTTACGGAGTTTAGAAAACGAAAGTAAAATTTAGTGAGAGTAGGATATACAAGTTTAATTTTGCAAGTCATTTGATTAAATACCTTGTTCTAAGTTTCGGGACGAAACTTATTTTAAGGGGGTACTGATGTAATATCCGGAATTTTTATTCCGTTTAATTCCGTAGCAAACCGGATTCCGACCAAACTTAATCTTTTAACGTAATTTGTATCATCTTAGGTGAGACTCATGCTCACATAAAATACCCATACTAATCTTCAACAGCTTGGCCCAATTCTTTTATTTTCAGCCAAGCCATTCAAGCCAAGCCCAACCATTTCCTTCCTTGATGACGGGCCCAATTTATTCCTTCTTTCAGCCAGGCCCAACTTCCCCTCTTCAGCCCAACCGCCTCATCTCCCTTCTCTCTACCACATATTGACCCTTCACGTCACCTGCTAACAACCGGTACAATGGCCATGTTCTTGATAGGGAGATCGTGCTTCCAGATTCGCTACACCCCTCTTCATTCGATAACCCTCCCAACCACTTCACCACGAGACTCCCTGTGCACCAGCAGGATTAACCGACAACCGCCTACCTTGTATCGTTAGTGAGAGCTCGAGACCTCTCCGATTCCGGCGATCCTGGCGTGAACTTCGACCCTGCTACCCATCGCTCTTTGCATCGACATCCGACTAGTTGAAGGAACGAGTCACATGCTCCTCCTGTGGACTCAGGGTTGCAGCCGCTGTCAACCGTATCCTCGACCTCAACCGTATCCTCGACCTTCATCCTAGTCAACGGTGTAGTCTGGCGCAAAGAAGGACGACGACCGGAGCACACCTCGCCGTCGACTGAAGCCATCACTGGAACACCTTCACCTCGGACAGCAGCGTCCTGGACCGGCGATCTGCAGAGGGGTAAGTATGTTCCGTTTGTTTGTGGTTCAATAGAAGAAGATGAGTACAAGGATGTGTTTGGCTATAGATTATACTGAAATTTATTGGGTTTTATTTTGAGTTAGGAAACTGCTGCCTCCGAGTTTCGTTTGAGGCCATTGGATAGTTTTAGTCATAGTAATGTTAGCAGGAGGAATCGATTTAAATACCTTCTTCACCCTCTTTTTAATTTCAGATTTAATTTAAGTGTGGATCTGATGTCGTTGAGGATGTACTGGATGCTTTAGAATAATCCTCCACCGTTGAATTTTTAATATGTTGTATACGGATTTGTGTAGTTTAGTGTATTAAAATTTGGAAACGATATAACATTCGGATTTAGAGTTATAATGTCCCGAAGTAGAGTTGTAGTGCAGTTTTCTGAGAATAACATTATTTTGGCCAAGTATGGAGAACTTGTTACTTTAGTGTAACTTTGGAGTTTTGCAAAGATTTTTGGGTTGAAGTCTTTCGGAGTTTTATTGCACGAGTTGAGAGTGTACATATCATAGTATGTATGGATAATCTTTCTCGGGATCTTTAGGGCTTTATTAGGGCGTTTTAAGTTACGTCAAAGTATGACCCTAGTGAGCCTTGATTTCAAGTTTGAAAGTTGGGAATCTTTCAAAACTTGATAGATGTTTCTTGTTAGAGAAAGTCATGTATCTTTGAGGTGCTAGGGGAAGTTTTTGAGTCGTTATAGACTTTCTAGGGTTTCGAGACTCAGGGGTAAAATCATCTTTTTACTCTTATAAGGGTAAATTAGTAATTTCCTTTAGATGACATTTGGTAACCTAGAAGTTAGAAACTTCAAAGGTGTCGGATATGTTATTGATACACGTTTCATGTTATGATCAGGCGGTTGAGATGAGACTCATGTCAAGTCAAGGGATATCGTTGACGGGACTTATCCTGGTTCAGGTAAGTCCACGGACTTACTTAGCTGGCTTCTTGTATGAGTGTAATGTGTATGAGTGGTGTTTGTTAGTTATGATAAACAACGAAACCGGATTAGGCCGACTTTATTAATTACATAATTGACCTAAGTGTATGATAACGGGTCGTGACATCATCTGCCTAGCTCTTGCGAGAGTCTAGGAGGTTCCCTGCGACCAGCCCAGTCCGGTAGACGGTCAAATGCATTAGTACCATTCCGCGTTGGTAAACGGGGACAAGGGCGAGGTTTGGGAATCCCTCGTGTCACAAAATAAGTATCATTAGTAATAACCTATCACCTAATTAAAGATAATAAAAGGATTGAGTGTTGCATGTTGATTGTGTATGTTGTGTGTTTGTGCTTTTACCTTTATACTTATGCATAGAATGTTAGCTAACGGTTTTATACCGCTTGTAGATGTCTTGCAGGTTAAGACAGTTGTAGAGAGATCCGGAGGGAATGGTCAGCCGGGTCCACGTACATATTTAGTTGGGGACGGGATGTCTTCTGTTCTTTTTATGTGTCATTTTAGTACCTTTGCTTTGTAAGGCTGATACATATTCTTCATGTATATATTGTTTAAAGTTTTCAAATATTTTAAATACTTTTGTGCCTTGTTGTAAGATCCAAGTTAAATTGTTGTCAAACTAAGGTCGGGACCCATTGTGAGGTCCTAACCAGTAGCTCCCCGAGTTCTCAGAATTTGGGGTGTTACAATATGGTATCAGAGCTCTAGGTTGGCAACAATGACACTTGAAATCTTCTGAAAGACCGATTGTATAAAATAACTAGAACCCGAAAGGGGTCTAAAATTTTCAAAACGGATTTATGTTTTTACACGAGCATAGTCGGGTTGTGGGTTAGTAGTACGTCGGACTACCATCGCTCTCCATGGATCTCTGCAACTTAGAATGATAGGTGTGTTAGTTAGTATATAGACTTATTATGATGTGTATTAATTCATGTTTATATGTATATGTGTAGCATGTTAGTATCCTAAAGGATATTTTATATCATTTAGTTGTGATATCATGAAGCGATTACCGCCTCATGATAAATCGGTAGCTGACCTATAGAGTTTTCAACCCGAGACAATAGATTTAGACCTAGAATTGAGTATTATACTCTGGTGGGCATCCTGGGGACCCTATAAATCATCCGAAGAATAGGTGAGCAATGAAGTAGAGATATTGAGATAATTTTCACCACAAGTACAACCCGATGAAAGAGAAATTCCCGAGTCAACTCAGATAGAAGTGATAGAAGTCCGTATAAGGAATTTAGCGGTAGGGGGAGACCAGAGATGAAACTCAAAGTTGCATGTAAGGACTCATAAGAAGCGCAGATTGAAGAAGACAATATCGGAATACAAATCCAGCGGGTAGTATACAACTACACTTGACAGGCGAAATGACAAGTATAACCAAGGTGGATACCGTCATAGGCAATGATGGGTACGAGAATCTAGAGAAGAAAGGGTATGATCCAGATAAGAAGGACTGGAGGAGCACAAAGACCGGCATTTACAGTGGAATTAAAGATGAAAGGCAAAATCCACAACCATTGAGAATGGTGGACTTCTTCAAGACTACGAAAAATTCTTGAAAGAAATCACGACACAAGTATTACAAGGAATGGAAGTCTGTAACGGAGACAATGGATGTCCATGAAGGAAATGTTACAATACGAAAGGAAAAGAGTGAGTGAGAATGACATGGGTAGACTCAAGTGTCCACCACGACCTCTCACTCCACACAGGACTTAAGTTACCGATACCAACAATCCATAAAAAAAAAAAAAAAAAAAAATCGATAGTGGATGGAAAATTTAGGATGAATACAGCTAGACTCGGGTAAAGTGATCTTACAGAGAGGAAGAAAAGTGTTGATCGTAGAAGAAGCTAAGGGCGTATAAATGAATAACCTAGTGGATAAATTTATACTCAGTATATCCATATCGAAGGGAACAGAGGAAAAAGGCTATGATCTTGTAGAAGATCAACTTCATACTAGCGAAGTAACAACGAGGAATTTATACGTATGGGTGACTAGTTGACTGGGTGACAAATAAGAAGAATAACCACACATTTATAAAAGACTTTTACCAACATCTGGATCCTGCAATGGATCAGCTGTGACAATAGTGAAATTCAATCGAAATGAGTATTAGTAACACTGAATAAGTTCGAGTTAGTAACTCTAATTAAATTTCAGAAAAAGATTCGGACGGTCGGATTGGACTCCTTAATTATTAAGGGTAAAGATGATTGTTTGGAGCCAATGCTTACCTACTAGTTAAGGAAAAAGTTGACAAATAACAATTAACACGGAATGGAGACTTACAATTTAGAGTAAGGGAGAAAAGTAGACTTCACAAGCCGGGAGACGTTTTGTCTTCTTCGAAGATATAGGATTCTGAAAGAAATCACCACGCCAGTATTAAAAGGATTGAAGCCCTGGAACATAGTCAATAGAGTTTTGAAGGAAGTATTACAAACAATGCCGATTAAGGAACATGTGTACGTGAGAACAGTTTGGTGGACTCAAGAGTCCGGGGTAACCTCGAAAATTATAACAGGTCTTAAGTCATAAATACCCGCAATCCATACAAGAAGAACGGTAAATAGAGGATAATTAAGGTCATAGGAACCACAAGGAAGTTCTTACAAGCTATCATGGAAGACTGGAAAGCACTATTTACGCTAGATAAGAGTGAATGATGGAACAAACTAAAGAAGTATAAAAGGATTAATTGAGTAGGTGATGCTTACCAAAGAATTTTAATACCAGACGGGGTATGAGAAGAGTAAGTTCGGGATACTGAGATGAGTCAACTATAGACTGACCGACGTCAGCTGAGGATGTGCAAGTGTTATTTGGTATTGACGAGTTATATACCGTTAAGAAAAGGTAGTTACGATTGTGGATTTATGGGGTAGTTTTACCGACGCCTGGAAGGATTTCCTCAAGTATGCAACAACAATCTTCTTAGACAACTAAGGGTATAGAGAATCGTGTTAGAGGTTACTTCTTTGGTTGGTTAAGATCAAACTCCGATCGAGTCTAATAGTTTGGATCCGTGTTAAAAGAATTAAGGAAGTAAACGGAAGATGGTTGTTTTCCAATCATGATTTTATTTCAAGAAGACAAAGTAAGGAAAGTACTTGGTACTTCATCCGGTTAATCATTTTGGACTGACAGAACACGTCCTTATGATTACGGGGTGACAACAAAATAATCAGAGTAGCGCAACGGAAGCGTGGTGAGTCCTAACCCACGGAGCAGGAAGCTTAATGGTACAAAGAAATAACATGTCAAGTTGAAAGAATGATAGTTCGTGAAATGCATTCCGTTTGGAAGGAACACGAGTTAGGCTACGCTGAGAAAAAAAAAATAATCATAATAATAATAATTAAAAAAAAAATAAAAAAATTAAATTAATAAATAAATAAATAAAAAATATATATATATATATATATATATATATATTTTTTTTTTTTTTGTGGAAGAATAATATCACCACAAGGTAGACGTGGAAGTCTGGGCATATAGAGGTTATAGGAAAAGAGAGGTACCCTTTATGGATCCAAGTGAAACATGACGACTCGTCACATGTCGACAGATAAGTATTGGGGAAATTTAATACCGAATGGAGGACTATAGAGTCGTCTTCCCGATGGATGGAGAAAAGAATTGACGACATAATAAAAGTATTGTGTATGGTCTTCATTAGAAAACTCAAGGTGGGTAACTACCCTACTGAGTCGAAAGACATATAAGGAAATAAGCGGCTGGGGTATACTTACAACCCAATAATCGCGCATAGAAGAAGTATATAGAGGTTGGAGTTTACGTGCAATGTTATATCGGAATGGATGTGAGTCGCTGTGAGTCAGAGGGATATTATCGGTCTAATAACCATGGTGGATAAACGAGTGCACTGCTGATGTTATGTTAACAATTATTGAGTAGTTATAATCAAATAACGGTAATAGGAGATCACTTTGTGTCTAAAACCGTCATTCCGGACATATTCTAGGTCACTTAAGATCTTGGAAAATGCGTGGGAAGCCTAAGTTTGAGCAAGCGATATATTAGAGATCTATAAATAATATAATAATGCCAAGTGAACGCAGAGGATGATCACTGGATTTAATCTTTAGTTGTCTCAAGTGTTAGAGCAGAAAAAGGTATAAGGGACGATACCTTACCCGAGGAATAAGATGACTGAGTAATGTTAAAAGACAAGACCAAGTGGGTTGTGATACGAAGAGCATTGGGCATTTGGTAAGTGTTGGTGGATGTCCAAGACCTTGGGCCTGATTGTGTAGTCAGAACCTTTTCAGAAGGCCGGAAGCAAGTGGTCATAATGAAGGGAAGAAAGTGGAATAGATCATTTTCCGTAGGGTCATCAAAGGATCTAGAAGTGAGATATGTAAGGCCACTATTGAAAGTTTAAAGTGGGTTAAAAGTGACCGAGGGACTAGTATTCCTCACCCTATTGGAGAGTGCAGCTTCAGCTTTCCACGGAGACTAAGTTTGGGAACTGAGTTTGAGAATTTCAGTTGGAGAGATACCTACCAGACACGAGTTAGGTCATCAGATTAGAGGACCAGACAGTTGAGCCGGATAATACCAGTGAGACATCCAGTAACCACTCTAGAACGTGGTAGCAGACGCTTGTGATCTAAGTACCTGAAAAGATTTAAGGTTTAGTGGTTTTATGAGAAGCCGATAAGGCTACCTAAGATATTGGAGATAGTAAGAGACGTAACATTTCAAAGACCTGTGTAGCAATAGTTGTAACCTCGGGAGTGACGAGTTAGGGCTTGACCTTGTATGTGTGATATTGTTTGACTGCTTGTTTATTTCTTGATTGAGTGTTTAGTCAATGATGTGTGCTTTTGGTAATCTTGATGTGCGGGAAACTTAGAGGTGGAAACGACGAGACTTTTATGTAGGGATCAAACACACCCATTTGGTGCCTTAAAGGCCGATCAGGATTGTCTTACCCTAAGTTCCGGGACGAAACTTATTTTGAGGGGGATCTGATGTAACGACCGGATTTCTCGTTACGCTTTGATAGGGTTACAATGATAGGGTTACGGAGTTTAGAAAACGAAAGTAAAATTTAGTGAGAGTAGGATATACAAGTTTAATTTTGCAAGTCATTTGATTAAATACCTTGTTCTAAGTTTCGGGACGAAACTTATTTTAAGGGGGTACTGATGTAATATCCGGAATTTTTATTCCGTTTAATTCCGTAGCAAACCGGATTCCGACCAAACTTAATCTTTTAACGTAATTTGTATCATCTTAGGTGAGACTCATGCTCACATAAAATACCCATACTAATCTTCAACAGCTTGGCCCAATTCTTTTATTTTCAGCCAAGCCATTCAAGCCAAGCCCAACCATTTCCTTCCTTGATGACGGGCCCAATTTATTCCTTCTTTCAGCCAGGCCCAACTTCCCCTCTTCAGCCCAACCGCCTCATCTCCCTTCTCTCTACCACATATTGACCCTTCACGTCACCTGCTAACAACCGGTACAATGGCCATGTTCTTGATAGGGAGATCGTGCTTCCAGATTCGCTACACCCCTCTTCATTCGATAACCCTCCCAACCACTTCACCACGAGACTCCCTGTGCACCAGCAGGATTAACCGACAACCGCCTACCTTGTATCGTTAGTGAGAGCTCGAGACCTCTCCGATTCCGGCGATCCTGGCGTGAACTTCGACCCTGCTACCCATCGCTCTTTGCATCGACATCCGACTAGTTGAAGGAACGAGTCACATGCTCCTCCTGTGGACTCAGGGTTGCAGCCGCTGTCAACCGTATCCTCGACCTCAACCGTATCCTCGACCTTCATCCTAGTCAACGGTGTAGTCTGGCGCAAAGAAGGACGACGACCGGAGCACACCTCGCCGTCGACTGAAGCCATCACTGGAACACCTTCACCTCGGACAGCAGCGTCCTGGACCGGCGATCTGCAGAGGGGTAAGTATGTTCCGTTTGTTTGTGGTTCAATAGAAGAAGATGAGTACAAGGATGTGTTTGGCTATAGATTATACTGAAATTTATTGGGTTTTATTTTGAGTTAGGAAACTGCTGCCTCCGAGTTTCGTTTGAGGCCATTGGATAGTTTTAGTCATAGTAACGTTAGCAGGAGGAATCGATTTAAATACCTTCTTCACCCTCTTTTTAATTTCAGATTTAATTTAAGTGTGGATCTGATGTCGTTGAGGATGTACTGGATGCTTTAGAATAATCCTCCACCGTTGAATTTTTAATATGTTGTATACGGATTTGTGTAGTTTAGTGTATTAAAATTTGGAAACGATATAACATTCGGATTTAGAGTTATAATATCCCGAAGTAGAGTTGTAGTGCAGTTTTCTGAGAATAACATTATTTTGGCCAAGTATGGAGAACTTGTTACTTTAGTGTAACTTTGGAGTTTTGCAAAGATTTTTGGGTTGAAGTCTTTCGGAGTTTTATTGCACGAGTTGAGAGTGTACATATCATAGTATGTATGGATAATCTTTCTCGGGATCTTTAGGGCTTTATTAGGACGTTTTAAGTTACGTCAAAGTATGACCCTAGTGAGCCTTGATTTCAAGTTTGAAAGTTGGGAATCTTTCAAAACTTGATAGATGTTTCTTGTTAGAGAAAGTCATGTATCTTTGAGGTGCTAGGGGAAGTTTTTGAGTCGTTATAGACTTTCTAGGGTTTCGAGACTCAGGGGTAAAATCATCTTTTTACTCTTATAAGGGTAAATTAGTAATTTCCTTTAGATGACATTTGGTAACCTAGAAGTTAGAAACTTCAAAGGTGTCGGATATGTTATTGATACACGTTTCATGTTATGATCAGGCGGTTGAGATGAGACTCATGTCAAGTCAAGGGATATCGTTGACGGGACTTGACCTGGTTCAGGTAAGTCCACGGACTTACTTAGCTGGCTTCTTGTATGAGTGTAATGTGTATGAGTGGTGTTTGTTAGTTATGATAAACAACGAAACCGGATTAGGCCGACTTTATTAATTACATAATTGACCCAAGTGTATGATAACGGGTCGTGACATCATCTGCCTAGCTCTTGCGAGAGTCTAGGAGGTTCCCTGCGACCAGCCCAGTCCGGTAGACGGTCAAATGCATTAGTACCATTCCGCGTTGGTAAACGGGGACAAGGGCGAGGTTTGGGAATCCCTCGTGTCACAAAATAAGTATCATTAGTAATAACCTATCACCTAATTAAAGATAATAAAAGGATTGAGTGTTGCATGTTGATTGTGTATGTTGTGTGTTTGTGCTTTTACCTTTATACTTATGCATAGAATGTTAGCTAACGGTTTTATACCGCTTGTAGATGTCTTGCAGGTTAAGACAGTTGTAGAGAGATCCGGATGGAATGGTCAGCCGGGTCCACGTACATATTTAGTTGGGGACGGGATGTCTTCTGTTCTTCTTATGTGTCATTTTAGTACCTTTGCTTTGTAAGGCTGATACATATTCTTCATGTATATATTGTTTAAAGTTTTCAAATGTTTTAAATACTTTTGTGCCTTGTTGTAAGATCCAAGTTAAATTGTTGTCAAACTAAGGTCGGGACCCATTGTGAGGTCCTAACCAGTAGCTCACCGAGTTCTCAGAATTTGGGGTGTTACAATGTATACTTTACGTACCCTAATAGTTTAAGTGGATGTAACTTGTGTGGAGTTGACATTATAATCTAACAATACAATTGAAACGATAATAACCATTAGTTTGTGAATCAAAGTTCAAATTCAGTGGCCGTTGAAATGATTAGATTGTTTACATGTTTTACAATATTTTTAATATTTATTTTTATCACTAAATAAATATAATTTTTTTAATTACGCGGGCTCATTCTATCATTTCTACATATATTTCATGTGTTTTCTTTATATGTCTTAATTTTAATTTACTTCTCCTGGTATTTTATTTGATAATTTAACCAATAGTGCATATTTTTATTGTTTATACTAAATATGCATTCTAATTTTAAATTTTAAACTAAGGATGCACTTTTATTAAAGAAAAACACATGATTGTTGCTCCACCAACTTAATGTGGAAAGCCTGTTGGGTGAATCACTCCGGTGCCTAGAGACGGAGGAGGAGAGAGAGAGTGGGGAGGAAGACCGGCCGCCTACAGCCCCCCGCATGTGCGCCGTTGCTGCAACCTCCCCGCTTGTTGCCGCATATTGAAGCACGCCGAAAACGATCGATGTTGTGACCCTAAATTGATCGGGAAAGATGGATGTTTAATGGCAGAGAATGTTGGTACGTGAAGGTGGAGTACGTGAAGGTTGGTTATTAACATATTAATATTGCGTTATTATTGAGTATTAATATATTGAGTATCATAATTGTGAAGGTTGATTAAGAAATTTCACAATTTGCCCAAAAAAATAAATTGTTAATGCTTTCAACTTCCAGTACAACGAGATAAACACATTATTTATATATATATATATATATATATATATATATATATATATATATATATATATATGATATAACTTTTTTTAAAAGAAGCTTATTCTCGTTGAATCACCGTCCATGACCGTGACACCTTTGGTGATATGGCACCCTCCCTAAACATTTGAAACAATCGAGAAATCTCAAACATGTTAGGCACCGTTTTACGCTCAAGTACCTCAGCAAATGCCGTCCCGATATGTTGGTGGTCCTGTAAAATGCATGATAACAAACAAAAAAATTTTAGATCAACAATTATAAGTAAGTTATAAATCTAACTATTGTACCTGCATACGACGAAGTGCAAGAGGGGCTTCGCGTGATGCACCCTGAGGTGTCCACGACTCCTTCAAATAGTATGGGTGACAGTGGGTAAAGTACCAATAAATATATCGTTTAGTATCTTGCCAGGCAACATTCGTAAGTGAAGCACTTCGAAGAGTACTACATATAGCCTCGTATGAATGTCGTCTCTCCCAACGATCTTCAACATCGTCAAACTCCAAATTGTATTGCCTAGAAGTAAATGACCTAACACCCCTAATTGGTTGGATGGGGTCTAGCGGTATATCCTGAAACCGACCAAATTGCCGAGCCACCCTATCAGGATGATACGGCTCCATAATGTGCATACATTGAAT
This sequence comes from Fagopyrum homotropicum, assembly GCA_033239125.1. NCBI lineage: Eukaryota > Viridiplantae > Streptophyta > Magnoliopsida > Caryophyllales > Polygonaceae > Fagopyrum > Fagopyrum homotropicum. The sequence continues at coordinate 5,834,441 of BSWB01000003.1, forward strand.
CGTCCCTCTATACATAGAAACTCGTTCATGTCCTTCCCATGGGCTAATTTGTTTCCCATATGAAAACCGCACATCACTAGCTCGAAGATGTTCAATTTGTTCCCTATATTGTCTCAATGTAACTTGAGAAATTAGCAGAGTGCGATCTTCCTTGTATTTTGGAAAGGACGGAAAATAATCATAAATCCATCTCTGAAAAACCAACAAAATCAAATTATGTCAAAATTATAAAATGACATGAAAGACAATTATAAAAATATTCTACTTACACTTAGAAGTGCGATGAAACCGGCTATTTTTGTGGTATCTCTTCGTGAGGCCTTCCCAAGTTGTCTATACAAGTACGCAAGAGACCCCGTACCCCATGCCAAAAGACCTGTCCTGACGTGGTCTACTACAAGACACAAAAACTTAGCCTTAATCTTGTGCGTCGACTTATCCATGAAAAGAGACACCGCCAAAAACTGGAGTAACCACGCGGATGCAATAGCTTGCGGTGAACCACCGTGATGGATGAATGATATCATACGATCCCAAAGGTGAGCCGTTTTGAACCCGTTGTCGTTGATAATCTGGTGAAACTCTTCATCGGTCCATGGCCCAAATAGATCCGTGGCATGTTGCCTAATGGCTGTGTCTGTCAAGAACCCCGATACGGCTTCTCCATCGATAGAAAGTGCAGAAATATAAAATACGTGCTGAAGTGTGATGGTCATCTCACCGAATGGTAAGTGAAAGGTATTTGTTTCGGGATGCCATCTCTCCACGAACGCATAAATAAGGGTGTGATCTACGGGTTGATAATAAATCGCTCCAGCCAACTTAATGACACCCGATGCCTCCACGATCTTCCTCCATTCAACATTTCGGGGGGTACGATGAAAAATGTTCATTAGTTTTTCCAGAGCCTTATCACGTCGGTGGACCTTGCGTAGCCAAGCCTATTGAAAACAGAGAACAAATTAGTGAATCGAGAACAATTAAAAATTTTAAATTAAAAACATATGTATTTACCGTCATCGGTTTATCCCATATCTCTTTGGCAACATGGGTGTTCTAATCAGTAAGAAGGTCACCTAATTTCGGACGTCCGGTCACCGGATCTACTATCTCACTTGGAAATGTGTCCTGAGATGAAGCCGGAGCAGGGGGTGGAGTGGACCCAAGTTGTAAATCAGTGTTGGGCTCTGTAAAAGCCGACTCATGTGTTGGGTCTCGGAATCCAAAATCACGCGAACACGATGCTTGCGTCTGGTAGTAGTTGAAGCCGACTCCATCGATGTTTTGATCAGACAGAAACCCATTTTCCAGTTGTTGCGTCTGGGGAAATTGATAGTTCGCCTTCAAATCGCGACTCCGAGTGGTGATGCTATCCTCTAATGGCTCGTAAGGAGCATCAAGGGTCGTTTGGGATGCTTCATTGGGTTCAGACACAATACTCTCCATCCGACGCCGTTCCTCGTTTCGTTCCCGAGCTGAAGGGACAATATTCCTCTCGTTCAATCTTCGAGTTAACTGCACAACATTTATGAAATGAATTGAAACTAAACAAATTTGAAATTGATGCTATCAATTTCAAATAATGAAAAATATTTACCCGATTTCCCGCCGCTTCTGCCGCCTGGCATTCTTCGCGTCTCCTCCTTGCTTCCCACTGTGCTGCGCCGAGATCCATTTTTTGGATTTGAATTTGAATTTCCTTTCAAGGGCGTGGTTATGGAGGATGATCGGCTTCGAGCCTCCGGTGTATATATAAAGGGGAAAATTGTAATCGGACCGTTACTATTTGGCCTCTCGCACCGGCGGTGCGAGAAGCGCTCCCCCGCTTGGGGTTGCGCGAGAGCTGACGAAAGCCTGTCAACTTCATTACTCCGGCGGGGATTTTCTTAAATAAATTCAAATTTATTTCGAATAACCCCTTGTACTTTTTAATAATTGCAGATTGGACCCGCACCTTCTCTCTATCTCTAACCCTCTCAGAAACCCTAAACCCCTCTCCCTTTGAGAGGTTGTCACCACAATCTCTCTCATATTTCGTAAATGGGAGGCGCCTTCAATGGAATTTCTAGGGCGCTCTCAACTAAGAGGAAAAGTAATCTGCGGACCAGATGTGGATTCGATCTAATTGGTGCCGTATTTGGTGTTTCTGATCTCACCTGCAGACTGAGCTCCGCAAGCTCATTCTCTTCCCAGTCTCGACATGGGAATAAAGATGATATTGATTTGAGTCAGTTTCCGGCTGAGAAGGTTCGGAATTTTTCGATTATTGCTCACGTTGATCATGGAAAGTCGACGTTGGCTGACCGGTTGTTGGAACTCACTGGGACTATAAGGAAAGGGCATGGTCAACCTCAGTATCTTGATAAACTGCAGGTACTTTTGATTTATTCTTTTAAAGTTTCTTCCTTTATTAAATTGTAATTTGTTAATTGTGTTGTTTTTACTGTTTGCTGCCAATGCAAACAAGGGATTCCATATCAGTGATAGAACTGGTTGTATTTCATCAAGACATCTTATTCTAGTTGCATTACGATTTGAAGACATAAGTTACACCCTTCTCCATAAACCAGAAAAGAGAGTGAGTAAATGATCCTCGAGGGACTGAGTGCAAAGCTCCTAGTCTTCGGAAGTGTTGTAATCTTTCATTCTGGATAAGATATATAAAGCTGAAGGAATATAATACCTCTATGTACTCTTTCTTTAATCCCCAAGAATCCTTGCCAAGTTGAAACTCCAAGCTTACAACCTTGTATATGCAATTTTGAGTCATGACTGGTGAAATTTGTGTTCAAAAGAAATTCAAAGTGAAGTGCAACAAAAGCTGAACAAGTATAGCAGATGTGATCGAAAAATTATTATGATCATGGTGCTTGGTTAGATGGATTGTTTTTTATTTGGTGTATGAACTGTGCTCTTAAAACTTTTTTTTAATCCTTCTAGTGTTTCTATGGGTTATATAACTTATAGCACAAATAGAACTCCTTGATTCAGTCATATTCAATTACTTTGTGTTGTAATACAATGTTACTGTACTTAGATCTCTACCTTTTTCCTCTCTTCACTTCTCAAAAGAAAAGAACACTCCCATTTCCATATTGTTAAGTTGTATTCTTATCCATTTGTCACATCTTTTTGTCAAAACTACAATCACAACTATGCTTTCTTTAGGTAGAAAGAGAAAGGGGGATAACTGTGAAAGCTCAAACAGCAACTATGTTCCACAAATATAGGTCCCAACAGGGTGTTGCTTCAGATATGCAGGATCCATCAACATACTTACTAAACTTAATTGATACTCCTGGACATGTTGATTTCAGCTATGAAGTTTCCAGATCCTTAGCAGCTTGCCAAGGGGCCCTCCTTGTTGTTGATGCTGCTCAGGGTGTCCAAGCGCAAACTGTGGCCAACTTTTATCTTGCGTTTGAGTCTGGTCTGACAATAATTCCTGTCATTAATAAAATAGATCAGCCTACTGCTGATCCTGATGCTGTTAAGGCCCAGCTCAAGTCCATGTTTGATCTTGATCCAAATACTGCACTTTTGACGTCTGCAAAAACAGGACAGGGTCTTGATCAAGTCCTCCCTGCTGTTATAGATAGGATACCACATCCTCCTGGAGAAAGCAGTTCCCCATTGCGTATGCTGTTGTTGGATTCATACTATGATGAATACAAAGGAGTTATCTGCCATGTAGCCGTTGTTGATGGTACCCTGCGCAAGGGTGACAAGATTTCGTCTGTGGCAACTGGACATGCTTATGAAGTTTCAGATGTTGGAATTATGCATCCTGAACTTGTGCCTACTGGTGTCCTGTTCTCTGGACAAGTCGGATATGTTGTAAGCGGCATGCGTTCAACCAAAGAGGCACGTGTTGGCGATACCTTACATCACACCCGCACTACAGTCGTTGAACCTCTCCCAGGTAATTACACATGTTGCATCTGAATGTAAAGTTGTGATTGTTAATGTCAACGACGAGAAGATGTTTACGAATTAAAAAAAACAACTGTTTAACTAGGAATGTCATTCTCCCCCTATAGGATATATGAAGAAATCAACCTCAGAACTATAGACAAACCTGAAATTTGCATAACTCCTGTCAAGGTTTTGAAATAGGTTAGTGTACGAGCTTCTTTCTAGTAGTTTGACTTCAAAGCTGATACTCAAATTAACCTCAGAACTATAGAAAAACTGCTTTTGCAGACATTTGCCGAGTTTGGAAAAGCCCATAGTCCATAACCACTTCAGATAGGAACCAAATTGTATTCCTTCTATGCATCCAGTTAGCATGCCTTTCTCAAACATTTGTTGGATATGAGGAATTCTGAAAGTTCTCCTCTGAAATCACAATAGAGCTATCTACAGAGCAATTTACGCAATGTTCTCCAACATCGGTGATTTTTACCTTGAGTGAAACCTTTCTAGGATCTGTCTTATTTCCACACAAAAGTTACCTCTTATATACAAAGAGATATGTCTTAGGAGATAAAGGTGTATTTATACAGAAACAAGCCTTTTAATTGCTATCTCTCTTCGTGCTATGTCTGGCTTTCAAACAACATTCTGTCTTATAGTTTCCCTGACCTCAAACGTTTAATTTCAGGTTTTAAACCAGCCAGACATATGGTGTTCTCTGGTCTATATCCAGCTGATGGGTCAGACTTTGAGGCTCTCAATCATGCAATAGAGAGACTTACATGCAATGACGCCAGTGTCTCGGTTGCCAAAGAAACTAGTACTGCTCTTGGTTTGGGTTTTAGGTATGGTACTACTTATGCGGTTGTGTGAACATCAATGTTAAGATTGTGTCATGTAGTTCGGTATGGTGACATGAAATATTGTACTATACAGATGCGGGTTTTTAGGCTTGCTTCACATGGATGTTTTTCACCAACGTCTTGAGCAGGTTAGTGTGGTCATAGTATTTGCATTTATCCTCAAACTTATTAACTAGACCAAGATAAGTAATCAACTGCTTGCCTACAATAGTACATCACTGCAAATAGTTCTAGCCACGTTTATATTTTTTTTCTTTACCAAAAATGATGACATTTTACCATATGGTTTAAGGCTTTAAGCCCAGGATAGTCAGGAAGGCTGATGGAACTAATCTGGAGACATCATGTGTGTGCAATTGGGTAATATGTTGTAACTTTCTATCATTGTGCACAATTAATGGCAGGAATACGGAGCACATATCATTTCCACTGTTCCAACTGTACCTTATATATTTGAGTACTCTGATGGAAGGTAAGCAATTTATTTTGTCAATATTGATGGTTGTAGTTGGGCTAAAAAACCAACTGTTGCCTATTAATCTATTATTATCTCTCATATCATCAGAATATCAAATTCTCCAAAGATAGGTATCGAATCTTACTATATTGGTTCTTTTTTTTTTTCAGCAAGGCTGAAGTTCAGAACCCTGCACAGCTGCCATCAAATCCCAAATGCCGTGTAACTGCTTGTTTGGAACCTACAGTTACAGCTACGATCATTCTTCCTAGTGAGTAAGCTCTTGAAAATTCCCTATGTAATTTATCCCTCTGTTTTGATACTGGGGAAGTGTTTTATTGACTTTTGTTTGACTGCTTGAAGGTATGTTGGCTCTGTTTTGACCCTTTGCTCTGAGCGTAGGGGTGAGCAACTAGAGTATACTTTCATAGACAGGTATGAAATCCTTATTTCTTGGGTTCCCATTGGGAAAGTGCTTCTTTTTCTTCTTCTGGATGGACATACCTTGAAAAGCCCACAGTTTGACTTAAGTAAACACATTTTGTGCTATACATGAACCAAAAGCTACTTGAAGTTGAAGAATATTACTGGTAGAGACCAATTTTTGAGGGCAATGTACACAGTTCCCAGAAACTTGGCAAACGCAATTAACAAATTTAAGTGCTTAGACCAGCATCTACTGTTGACTTCCTATTGTTGGGGCAATGTACACTTTAAATATCCATCCGACAATGAGGGCGTGTAAATACAATACTAGACATGCAACTTAACCGGCTCTACCATTGAACCCTGACCATTAAAAAGATCTCCTGGTTCAGCCTCTTTCATTTACTTTAGTTTGTCGATTGTCGACATTATTTTCTTTCTTTTAATTATATCTTCAGTTTTTTTATCTCTACATGTTATTTATGCCTGGATTATTACTTATACTATGTCTGCATCTCTCGTAAGCAGCCAAAGGGTCTTTATGAAGTATCGTTTACCTTTGAGGGAAATCGTTGTTGACTTTTACAATGAATTGAAGAGTATAACTTCAGGATATGCGTCATTTGACTACGAGGATTCAGAGTATGCTTCCCTTTTCCAATTAATTTCAACACAGTTATAATGTAATGTTGCAAGAGCCAAGAGGCCAAGTAATCACTTTGCAACATACTTATACTTTCATCGGTAGCTGTCTTTTTGTTGCAAAATCTAATTTCAAACCATTTTCTCATGGTTTAACTTTAACAGTTACCAATCATCTGACTTGGTGAAACTGGATATTCTCTTGAATGGGCAACCGGTAGATGCAATGGCAACCATTGTTCACAGGTCAAAGGCACAAAGGATTGGCCGTGAACTAGCAGAGAAGCTAAAGCAAGTCATAGACAGGTGCCGTATAAAGAAAAAGAAGCTCATTATCTTGTAGGTACAAGTTTATTGCCTTTTATCAGGAAATAACGTCATACCTTTTTCTGCAGGCAAATGTTTGAAATAACTATTCAAGCTGCCATTGGGACAAAGGTTATTGCAAGGGAAACGTAAGCCAGTTAACTCTTCGCTATAGTTTTTTCAGCAAAGTTCTTTTTGCTCTTTCTTTTGTGTAAGTTTATTGATTACTACTGTATTTTTGGTAGAGGACATGGCTGAAATTAAAGATTAGAATTAGTAGCATTTCCTTCAACCTGCCAACTGGTTTTTTATATTGTTGCCGCTTGCCAGTGAATCCTATACTCAGTGTGGGTCTATCTGATTCTTTCAAAATGATCAAAAGCGAATGAGTTTAGTAAGGTTAATATGTGTACTGCTCATTATTTAGAGAAACTAAGCTTCTAAACTTGAACATCTGTCATGGGCATATACATTAAGATTATGAAGATATCATCAGTTGGAAGTTATACTGAAGTTAACAGTTTGCATGCGAATCCCTGTCTGAATATGATCTGGAGCTGCCCATTTTCTGCATTTTTAAAATTTTGTTTCTGGATGACAGACTTTCAGCGATGAGAAAAAATGTACTTGCAAAGTGTTATGGTGGAGACATCACGCGAAAGAAAAAGCTGTTGGAGAAGCAAAAGGAGGGAAAGAAGCGAATGAAGCGCGTAGGTTCAGTTGACATACCACAGGAGGCGTTCCATGAGCTACTCAAGGTTTCATGACAGATTACAATCGAGAATCATTTAACAAAACTCCAATTTCCAAAATTTTGGTCATAAGTTATCCCTGACCTATGGTGAGTTAGCTCTTCCCAATTGTATTTCTTACACATTTTTAGTCGAAAAACAGTTAAGTTTTGTTGTCATCATAAATCAGATCTTCGAGGTATTGACAGAAGATCCTTTGTATCTCTGCCTTAGGTCACAGTGGACAGGTTGGGTTTAGGAATGAAAACGGAAAGGTAATATTTAAACAGAAAGAAAATGAAATGAAAATGGTTATTGTTGTACGACAAAATAAACATCAGCTGGTTGATACCAAACACCAGTAGCAAATCTGCTTCACTGGGAATTGTAAACTGATTGGTGTTTAATAAATCAGTGAAAATAATAAATTAAAATTCAAGCTTATATGTTGGTTTATTTGAAGGAAATTACTTGGTTATTCTCGAGTTTCAAAACAATTTACAAATTTTTTTTGGTTGTAAAACAGTTTACACATTCAGGCATTCATATCACTAGTAAACTGATTTATTTGTTTGAATTTGGTTGCCGTTTCAGCCTGCCTGTTTATTTTTTTTATCAAGTTGATTCACATAATATTTTTTAAAATATAATTAATTGATTGACTTAGCATAACAAATTTATCCTACGTTTCAAAATATATTAGGTTGTATTTCCTTGCAAGGAACTAATTTTTGCTGCTTGAGTTTGACAGCATGCTTTAAAGTTTAGTACCTCCGATCAAAAATAACTGTCATTTTAGCCTTTGACACAATTTTTAAGAAAAATATTAAATAACATAGATTTTGTAAAGTTTTTCTAAATCTTATCACATATTTAATATTCAACCTTCTTTTAGACCAATAAGAAAGATTTTAGAACTAAAATTAATCATTTACACCAATTTTCAAGAACATTTCTTATAATTATTGTTCATTTATTGGACTAGAAAACTTAAAACGACAGATAATTTTGATCAAACTTTCAATGCTAAAACGACACTTATTTTTGATCGGAGGGAGTATTTTTTATCAGTAAATTATATTTCGTCATCCTTTTCGATAATAGGGAGGGGTGGTTCAGAATTTTTCTAAATCCAAATTTTGTTGAGCATAACATATTAATGTATTTCATGCATTTCCACGCCGTCTCTAAAAGTTGCGACCTACTAAAAATAAAAATTATATCTAATTTTTATCATAGTTGGAAAATCATATAAAAATATTTTATATTTAATTTTCTCAAAGATGTCATAAACAAGCACCGTGGTTGCTTTACAGATCCCTCCACGGTGCTTATTTTTCTCAATTTCGGTGAATTGGGTTAGACCGTAAATATATTAATAAATACGTAAACTCTAAAACAATACACTAACTAAATCCGGACCGATTTGGTTTCAAATTGTACGAATTCACGTAGGAGCCCCCACGGTTTAAATGTATGTTTACAGTTTGAGGTTCGCTGAAATTCCGAACCGAATGTACGACCCTACACGCTGAAATTCCGAACCGAATGTACGACCCTACAAACACTTGCCGCTTATAACACACTACAAAAATGTTAAATGAAACTACTCCGACAATAACAATTTATACTCATCAATAACAATAACATACTGAAAATACCATTGATTGATCCGGCGGAAGGTGTTTCGTCTCTTCCGATGGTTTCGGCTTTTTTGCATAATGATATAAGTGTTCGGACTAGTCGACCGTTTTTTAATGTTAATAAAGCGCGTTACAAGCGCGAATAGTGTTGGACCTTATAACAAAACGAAAAAAACATGATGAAAATACTACAATACAAAGGCCACTAGATAACGCAAACATCTACATACAAATTGGAAACACAAACCAAACATCGATTTACAAATCAGTTCGCAGCTTGAAGTAGTAAAATATAAACAAAGAGTTATATGATTCTTACTTGGCAATTTGATATAAATAGACTCATCAATCTTCGAAAGCCATTAACAACTTCATTACTAAGCAAGTCCAGGGGTCGACGAAGCTTGCAACAGTCCATCACGAATCTGAGTGGCAACATCACGGACCGCACCAGGCCCGTGAGGGATGAACACAGCAGATGACTTGGAAGAAGCACCAATCTCCTTCATGGTGTCGAAATACTGAGTCACAAGAACCATGTCCATGACATCCTTAGCAGTTGTTCCTGGTACATTCACTGAGAAGCCAATCACACTGTCTCTAAGACCGTCTACTATTGCTTGTCTTTGCCTTGCAATTCCGAGTCCAGCAAGGTACTTCGCCTCTGCCTCTCCTTCGGCTCTCTTTATTTGTATGATCTTGTCCGCCTCGGCTTTTTCGTTAGCAGCCAACCTCATCCTTGCAGCTGTTAAAGAGAACAAAGTCAGCAAGCTGTAAAGGCTGAGTTCACTCGGGTTCAAGCCAAGTATTTAGAATTATGTATATTTAGTCTTAAAATCACAAAATTATGAAAGTTTTATTTTTATTTATGCTAAAAAATACATTATAAATAGTTTTTATAGGTTATTTATTAATAATATATGTTTTCAATATGAGTTTTGTATTACATCTGCAAAAATACCTTAAAAATGCATTATAAGTTAGCAATATTCCAATATTCATAACTTTTCATCACAGGATGCAGGTTGAATGAAGATAATAAGATTAACGGGTGAGTAACGAAAATAGTTTATTAACCCACCTCCCGACTCATTGCCATTAAAGTACTTAGTAAAAAGCTAGTATAAAAAATTATTTTCTTTATGACCAACCTAATCGGTTGACCCAACTTATAAGGTCTGTAGGTCAACTGGACTTGGATAAGGTTATGGGTAACAAATACATTCAAAACCCAATTATGTTATAGTCTGGTCAAATTTTGACAGCTCATCTCCATCAAATACACAATCATTTTGACGAATTCCCTGGTTGAGTGTTATTCAAGCACCAAGATTCTAGATCATCAATTTCGGTTAAGACTTTAAGGTTTTGAAACATAGAAGTTGCTTCAAATATCTTACCAGCATTGATTTCATTCATTGCACGCTTCACATGTTCATCAGGCTCAATATCAGTGATAAGCGTCTGAACGATCTCAAACCCATAAGCTGACATAGCCTGAAAAACCCAATATTAGCAATGAAATTGCTTTAGCAACAGCTTGACAGCAAAGAAAATAGTACAGATCAAGTAACTTAGTTACCTTTTCGAGCTCTTCCTCAACTGCTTTAGCAATTTCACCCTTCTGCTCAAACACATCATCAATATAGAGCCTCGGCACACTACCTCTAATCACTGCAATCTCAAAATGTAACGTGTTCCACATAAATCAAGATTGAAGACCAAATAAACACTTGCTGTGTGCGATAAAGACAATGACCATACCGTCAAAAACATAAGCTTGGATTTGGGTTCTAGTATTGGTAAGCTTATAAAACGCGTCACTAGCTTTATCAGACATGGCACGGTACTGAATTGAGGCAACAACATTCACAAAGACATTATCCTGCAGATAAGGAGTTCAAACAATTCAACTATTGGAAGTTAAGCAATATTATAATTAGAGAAGCTATCTTATTATTTTTGAATAGTTTTTGTTTTATATTATCTTGTGTAATCTTTATTATACTCCCCTAACCCTATAAATAGTTTGATAATAAACTCAGAATCAGTGTGGTTCTACCTTTACCATTTGTGTGTCTTCTCCACCAAAATCTATCATCAACAGTCATATAATATACATAAACACTCACATAGAGTTAAACTTAAATGGTCTGAATCCAAACCTTTGTTTTGGTCTCACACTTGACGTCCAACTGCTGCACACGGAGAGTGAGTTTCCCCGCAACCTCGTCCCCAATAAACCAGGGCACACAGTGACACCCTGGCTGAAGCACATCATTGAACTTGCCAAACCTCTCCTTTATGGCAACATTGGATTGTTCAACTCTGATACAGCAAAACAAGTTTCCCATTTCCTACAACCAGGAGAAAGGGTAAAAATCTTAAACTAAAATGAACTTAAATTGTTCTTCTTACAAGACTGATCTTGCTTCCATCTTCATACAACAATTTTCTGATTCTAAGATTCTAGCAAGAGATTATTACAGTACAGTAAACACCAATTTTCTGATTCTAAGATTGTAAAGCCACTCTCCTGTCATAAGCTCCGTTGATAAAAGTATTGATTTATTAAAATTGACGTAATTTTGAAAACACAGACACTAAATTAGGTGGGTTATTGTAAGCATCAACTCTAATAAAGTAATAATCTCTTTTAAACAATTTTCCTGCAAGAGTAGACTAGAAATTTGACGTCAATTGGGGAATTAGGTGCCCTAATGCTAAACTATTCAAACCTAAACAGAGAAAAACAAAGAAAAAAGCAGCAGAGACTTTTAATCTTGATCACGAAGAGTAACCCAAGTTCATTAATCATGAGCCAATGAGCAAAATACCAAATATCGTGAATAGTCAGTGAAAACCTCATAATTTATGCATAATCCGGCTCAAAAAACGAGAGAAGAAAAAAAAAAGAGTTAAAAGTTGAAGTTTGTGCTATAAGAGCAGGCAAATTACACAGCACAAATTTAAACACAAAGTAGGGGAAATATGAGATTCCATACCTTCTGGGTTCTTTGAGATTGGAATGAGGAAGATAATGAAGCGAGGTTCAGGCCAAGAGGATGACAGAGAGTACAAAGAAATGGCGTTCAGTTTTATAATGCAGTTGTGCTCACCTATCCCTACTTTTCAACCCATATTGTTTTGATAAAATCAAATCTTAGCCAAAGTTATCGTCTTTATTATAAGGCAAAAATGCTCTAAATAATCCAATCTTTGCTACTGTTGCGGAAGGTGACACGAACTTTTAAAATTGCGGCAAAAAATACGAACTATAGGGGGGTGTTGCACTTTTTAACACCAGTAATTAATCCATTAAAAAAATGTTGGACATTTATAATTTGTTATAGTTTGGCAAGATATAAATTAAAAAAATAGTGAAAATGTGTAAAAAAAAAAATTTAGCTTTACGTTTTACATAAGAAAAAAAAAGTATAATAAGTAAAAAAAACATTATAAATTTTAAAAATTGGTAGGATAAGAATTATAAAATAGGAAAACATATAAGAAAAATGTATACTTGTTTATAACAAATTACTTAAATTACATAAGCTACAAATTATAAAATGAAAAAAAAATATTTTTTAAGCTTTTTTTATAGGTCATAAATATTTGTTTATGTTTGATATTTATATTTCATATAAAAGAAAGAAAAAAGCAAAGAACAAAAAATATATTTTCATTTTATAATTTATAGTTTATGTAATTTAAGTAATTTACTGCAAATAAATTATAAATTTTTATTATATTTATTCCTCTTTATTAATTTTATCCTATCAAAATAAAATGTATACTATTTCCCTATTTTTCATTATTTGGTTTCCTTTTTTAAATTTATATCTTACCAAATTATAAAATGTCTAATATTTTTTTAACGGATTAACTACCGGTGCTAAAAAGTGCAACACCCCTATATAGTTCGTGTTTTTTTTCGCAATTTTAAAAGTTCGTGTCACATTCCGCAACAGGAGCTAAGTTTGTGTTATTTAGAGCATTTTTGCCTTATTATAAATAAATAATCTATTTAATTCTAAATAATATCGTGTTAGTATTATTGATTATAATTTTTAAATAATTTTTTGTATCTTATCATTAAGAAGAGCTTGTTAATACAATACTTTTCGCCTTTGAAATATCTGTGATGAAAATTTAACATTTTTGTGAAAATATAAATATCTATTTTAGATAGTGATTGTCTGATTGGTGACTACCGTAATTGATATTGAATGGGAAATTTCATTGTAGACCGGCTATGTATTCAAAGTCAAAGGTTGACCATAATATCCACATCATTATCCAGTATGCTACGACAAATTCAAAGAATTTTTATTTTTATTTTTATTGCTTTTGACTTGGGTAGCCAAATTCGTTTTATGTTCAGATCGGATATTTTGTGATTTATTTGAGACTCTTGTAATAAAAATTGATTGAGATTTTATGAAAAATATATTAGTTAAGAAAAGTATATAAATATTTTTATATTTAAATTTTGAAAAATCTTTATTATTTTATTTAATTTACACAAACATATTTTTATGATCAATTTATAAGAATTTGTTTTAGTAACTGAAATTTGAAATAATAGTATCTTTGATTTTTTATCCAAATAATATTAACAAAAATATTTAAAAGAATTATTCTTTAGTTCAACGAAATGTCCATGTCATTACATTGGCCTTTTCCAATCACAAATCTATCCTAGTTGTTTGAAATAAATACAAGCATGAGAAAAATCGTTAGTGGTGTTCATATGGACAATATCAACTTCATAAGTAAATATCAAATTAGTTGTGAGGTTAATATTGGACGTTTACTTAGGGTTGTCCATACGGTCCGGACTGGTGAACCAAAAATTCCACACCGAAACAGACCGGATCGGAATCCGGACTGAAAATTTCAAAAGTGGAGATTTGTCATTCAAAATGAAAACATAAACGAGAAAGCAGCATTTACAGATCATTGATGCAGCTACCATCAGTGTAACAATCCATTAGAATAACCTTTAACCAGTAACAACTTCAATGGTGAGGAAGATCAACAGCCGATCCCTGCAACAGCCCATCACGAATCTGAGTAGCAACATCACGGACAACACCGGGTCCGTGTGGAATGAACACAGCAGACGACTTTGAGGTAGCACCGATCTCCTTCATGGTGTCGAAATACTGGGTGACAAGAACCATGTCCATGACATCCTTAGCAGTTGTTCCTGGAACATTCACTGAGAATCCGAGCACGCTGTCTCTCAAACCGTCTACTATTGCTTGTCGCTGCCTTGCAATCCCGAGTCCAGCCAGATACTTGGACTCCGCTTCTCCTTCAGCCCTCTTTATCTGTATGATCTTTTCTGCCTCGGCTTTTTCGTTAGCAGCCAATCTCATCCTTGCAGCTATTCATATGATACCTCGTTAACATTGTTTAACTATTACTGATTTTATACAGTTAGCTCCAAAACTTACCAGCATTGATTTCATTCATGGCACGCTTCACGTGTACATCAGGTTCGATATCAGTGATGAGAGTCTGAACAATCTCAAACCCATAAGTCGACATAGCCTGAAAAGAACAAAATTATCCATGGAAATGTTTTAGCAGTAGCAAATCTGGGCCCGTTTGGTAATATAAGATTACGTAAATGAAGATGAGGATGAAGAGAATTATTTAGATGAACAATTAAGGAGATGACATTGTTAAAGAGGATGAGTATGAAAATAAGTTAAATGAGTGTTTGATAAAATAAATATAATTGTGCTTAAATTACGAAAAAAAAAGTAGTGTTAAATTTTTTATAAACTAAAAAAGATGAATAAAAGGGGGATAAAATGATATTTTAGCCTCAATAATCTTTATAATCCCTATATTCAAAGTTTGATACGATTACAAAATTCTCATAATCTAATTCTTATAATCTGCACAATTCAAGCCCTTTAATCTCCTTGATTCCCCTTACCAAAGGGCATTACCAAACGGAGCCAAAATCAGTAGTTGGCTGAAGCAACTTATGTTACCTTTTCGAGTTCGTCCTCAACTGCTTTGGCTATTTCGCCTTTCTGCTCAAACACGTCATCCAGAATGAGCCTTGGTACACTAGCTCTAATCACTGATATCACAGCATGTAATGTCTTCATTTACAGTTCCAAATAGATTACAGTTCAAGAGGATAGCTGAAACAAAGAGAAATGGCTGTACCGTCAAATACATAAGCTTGGATTTGGCTTCGGGTATTGGTAAGCTTATAGAATGCATCATTAGCTTTATCAGCCATGGCACGGTACTGAATTGAGGCGACAACGTTCACAAAGACATTATCCTGCATATTAAAAGAGTTCAACTCTAATGTATTCGACAAGCAAACAAAGTTTAGTTGAATTTTGAAGAAACCGAACCTTGGTCTTGGTCTCGCACTTGACATCTAACTGCTGGACACGAAGGGTGAGTTTGCCAGCAACTTCGTCGCCTAGAAACCAGGGGACACAGTGACACCCTGGCTCGAGCACGTCGTTGAACTTGCCAAACCTCTCCTTAATGACCACATTGGATTGTTCAACTCTGATGCAGCAAAACAAGTTTCCCATTTCCTGAAACTAGAAGAATTTCAGACAAAAAATCCTAGACGTCAAAACCCAAAGCCTCAAATCATAAACATTCCTTTTTCCAATACTCATTTTGCTTTCATCTTCACATAACAATTTGTTAATTCTTACTTAGGATTTTTCATGTGAACCAAACAGAACACCCCAAGTCTTTTTTTAACATTAAACCATCACAAATTCCCACATCAACACTTAAAATAGGGGTGGAAATGGGTCGAGCCATTTTTCAACCCAACCCGCCAAATGAAATGATCACCTGACCCATCAGGTAAATCGGGTGATCAAACAGGTTACCCAATACATACGAAATAGTTTCTTCACGTAATGACAAATCAACAATGAAAAAGTGATAATAATTACTTAAGTATTTATATGTACGGGTGAAAACGGGTGGGTGAGATGGCTCAGATCCTAACCTAAAGCGACTCCTGTCAAAAAGCTTCGTTGATAGAGAGTTTAATTTGTTGAAGTCTACAAACTAGAGATTATTCATAGAAAAATTCAAACTGGTTTTCAAGATGAGACCCTAAATTAGGTTAGATTACTGTTTTAAAGTAATAAACTAAAACAATTTCATTCAACATTAAACTACTAAACACATCTTAGACCTAGAAGGAAAAACAAAGAAACGCAAGAAAGCGAGAATCACGATCAACAAGAGTAAACTAAAGTTCATTCAACATTGAAAAATTACCAAAATACCGAATACTGAACACAAATCAAGCCCAAAGCAGTAGATATACTAAGATTTCTCAGAATTTCGGCAGAAATTAAACTCCAAAAACCGAAGAAGCTTAGAAACTTGAAGCTTGCGCTACACGAATAAAGATCAGACAAATTACTGAGAGCAGAAGAGAAATTTGAACCTTAGAATTCATACCTTGTGAAGAGGTTAGAGGAGAGGGGAAATTGAGAAGAAGATGAGGAAGAAGAAAGTGTTAGAGCAGAGGATTACTGAGAGCACACAGAATTGGCATGGCATTCAGTTTTATACTACTGTAGGTATTCTCACCTTCCCCACACCTCTTTCCCATTGCGATAAATTTAAATTTTTTAAAATATATTAAAATAAAGTATTTAATACGTTGGTTGAGAAAATATCTACTGCTGCAAATATTTAAATAAAAAATAACTGATTATAAAATCTCAACTGTTAGTCTGTTACTAAGGGAGCTTTGGAGGGGATAAGTTATGAAAAATTAAAATTTATATAATTTTTTAATTACATGTTGAACGGGTCTTCACCATTCAAAATAATCTTTTTTTTTAAATAAAAATATTAATCGCTTCTTTTTTTAATTAAAATAAGATGAATCGTTTTTTTTTAAATTAAAATAAGATGAATGCTATAAAAAAATTAAATTAATTTTATAAATTATTATATATAGCTTAAAATAACCTAAAAAAACTGAATAAAAATATGATTTATTCTTTAAAATTATATAAAACTGCTCAAAACTTTCAAAATTTATACAAAACCACCCTTATTTTAGAAATTTTACAAAACTTGTCATTACATTATTACACTATTACTATTTAGGACATTAGCTATCTGGCATTAAAAATATAAATTTCTACATAGGATGGTGACATTTTTGCAAAAAATCTATAATTTGGTTGATTTTTGGAGAAGTGTAATTAGACCTGTTCATATCCGGGCTCGGGCCGGACTCGGGCCGGATATTTTCAAAAAAAGCCCGTTTTGGCGGACCCGGGCCGGGCTGAGCCCGGTTCACGGGCCTGCCAGGGCTGCCGTACCCGGCCGGGCGGGTCGGGCTGCCCGGCGGGTACTTTTTTTTTTTTTTTTTTAACTGTGACTTAATTTGTAATTAAGTACTTCAGCAGTATAATTTGCAGTGTGCCTGTAAAACTCGAAAAATATCATACAAACATAATCAAAAGGTTCAATTAGAAGTTTAGAACTTTAGGGTTATACGAAAGTAACGAAATGTATATATATATATTTTGCCGGGCTCCGGGCCGGGCCGAACGGCCCGACCGGGCCTGGTACCTTGTTCGTGCCCGGCCCGCCGGGACTGGCGGGCCGGGCCTAGCGGCCCGGTTGAGCCTCTGTCGATGTTCATACCCGCCCGTTTTCGCGGGCGGTCCGGGCCGGGCGGACTGGCCCCGACTTGAACGGGTCTAAGTGTAATGAATCTGATTGTGATATGAAACGAAAAATGTTGGAAGTCAATGGTTGTCCCCATTCTTCTCATAATTCCCCAAACTTTATCCAAATTTCAAAGGACATCGGAAGTTAATGGTTGTTCCATTAAAGTTGCACGTTAATAGTGTTTCATCTAGAGTGCGTTCGGCACTCCAATCTTATATCTATTAAAACAGAAGCTTTTATTGTCACGTGTCAATGTCAGGTTTCTCGAAGCCTAAAAAATTATTTTAAAAAATGATTTTTAAATGTTAATATAAATTGAAAATTAATTTCTAAATTTTAAATAAATATTTAAATAAATATTTTTATAAAAATAGTTTTTAAACTTTTACGAATTTTTTTTACCAACAAGCATATCTTAACAAATCAATTTAAAAATATAATTAATTAGAAGTACATACTTAAAAGAGAACTAAAAATCATAATATTAATTATAATTTAATTTTTCAGATTTTATTTTACAAAAATATACATATAAATTTTTTAAGTATTAAATATTTATTAAAACTGAACCCGCACAAAGTGCGGGTAATACAATAGTTATAAGGGGTTATTGAAGGGATTATCGTGATCAAAATAATTTTGGAGATTATTTTACAAAAAATGTCCTTCCTTCAACACATAAATTATAGATTATTGGAGATATTATTAAAAAGTTTCATCCCATAAAATAATCTTTAATTTTTGCCGAACGACCCCCTAGTGTTTTAAGTAACTTTTGACGTAATATATGTATGGTCCATCAAATTAATTTTCATTATAAAAAATCGTCAATTCAAATGAAGATACAGTCATGGTGGAGTCTCCTGCAACCCCAGCCAATGAGAGTCAAGAGAAGAGCGCTGAAACATCCATCCTTTCTGTGATGGATGGTAAATCGACTGAGATTCCAATACTTGCAGGGAAGGAGATGCCAACCAATGCTGTTGTTACTAATCCTACAGCAGGATCGTCTGCTGCTCAATGTGAAGGTGTTGTAGTTACTAAGGATATTCCCGCTGCATCCTCTCCAGGCCTAGGAGGCAAACTTATGAAATCATGGCTTGAAGTAATGGAAGGATCCAAAACCAATAGTGCTAACCAGGACAGAATCACCAGAGAAGTTATCAGCAAGAAAATCAATGTGACCTATCCTAGAGGGAACGACAGTGATCCAGTCATCGAGATTGATAAGGAAATTACGCAAGAGTTGGAAGCGAGATGGTTGAATTCTATTGTATTCAAGGTCCTTGGATTTCCGATAGCATTTCCGGTCATGGAGAGGAAGATAAGAGAGCTATGGAATTGTGGAGGGAACGTTCAACTCATTGATCTGGAAAACAATTATTTTTTGGCTAGATTCCGTAATGAGAACGAGCTCATGATGGTATTAACTGGAGGTCCCTGGTCAATTTTTGGAAGATGCTTAATAATGAAAAATTGGACTCCGGATTTTATCACTTCCAACCCTATAACATCGGCTCCAATCTGGATTAGAATAACGGGTGTCCCAGTTCAATGGTACCACGAGGCTGTTATCTGGAGTATGGCGGGGGGCGTAGGTATACCTATATCTATTGATCCCAAAACACTTCATTTTAACAGAGGGAGATTTGTTCGAGTTTGTGTAGAGATTGATTTAGTGAGGCCGTTGAAGAAATCTATAACCATTAATGGTAAACGATGCCCTATAGAGTACGAAGGACTTGACACCATATGTTTTAAATGTGGTCGCTATGGGCACCTTGCATCGAATTGTGAAGCTGGAGACACTGCCGATCATCAAACTAATGGTCACATTACTGAACATAATATTCAACATACCAATGGAGCCAAGAGTACCATTACGGAAAAGGATGGGGCTTCGAAGTCTTCGCCGGCGGCGGAAGAGATATCATCGGGATACGGACCTTGGATGATGGTGACAAGGCGAACCAGGAGTGAAAAAGGAAAGTATCCTCAATCGAAATATCCTGGGCGTGATCAAATGGCAGCTGGAGGGCAGAATAAAGCTACACAAGGCAAGATATATTCTTAGAAAGGTAAAACCCTAGCTACTACAGAGAAAGGGAATACTCAGCATTATGGATCAAATCATGTGGGACCAAAAAGTAATAATGCTTTGAATTTAAACAAAGGAGAGTCAAGTGGTGGCCCGCAGCCTTCCAAGCCCATCAATATTACGCAGCAGCAAGTGGCAAATAGAGAACTGAACACATCAAATAAAACATTGAGTGATAAGGTGGCACATGCAGCATCGAGTAACACAGAAATATCACCTGCCAAAATTACAACTTTCCAAGCCACAACAGATCCGAATAACGCTACTAATGCCAGTAGTAGCAACAAGAAGCTTCGTCAGAAAATGAAAAATGAAGCCAGAAGGGCTGCGTGGCGCGCAAAGAAAACGGCCGATATTGTCGCTACCCCAGGGCCTCTCAAAAGACAGAGACAAGAAGAGGACATGATCAACAAATCCACATGCCCCAAGCTTAACACTGATAATACCATTTTAGTTCCCATTTCTACTCTGAACAAACACTCTGATGCAGAGACAGGGCCAGGGGTAATTGTGGCTAAGATTCCCACAAATGCTACTGCACCCACGATACCTGCTACTACCGAAGAACTAAACGACACTAGCAACAGTCCAGTAACAAATATTTCGATGAATATCCATGATACTATCATGGAAGATACAGCCAGAGGTAGCTCCTAAACCGCCTGACTTATCATGTTACTTTTGATATATATTGTTTTAATGAATGCTCTCCTAAGGAATGTCTTCGGAGCCGGCAAGAACGGTTTTCGTCGTGCCATCAAGTACCTATGTAACCACCATAGCATTGATGTATTAGCTATTTTCGAGCCCCGAGTATCGGGCACTAGAGCGCAAACTATCTGTGATCGTATGAAGTTTTCGGGGTGCTTTCGAGTTGAAGCAGAAGGTTTTGAGGGAGGTCTGTGGTTACTATGGAATAAGGAGAAGATTTCTGTCTCCATTATCAATAGTACCAAGCACTTTATTCATGCCAAACTTGTGAGAGGGTCCATCACATATAGTTTCATAGCTGTGTATGCTGCACCAAACTACCAACGACGCAGGGAATTCTGGCATGACATTGACAAGGAGCTTACCAACATATCTGACCCTTTGATCTGCGGTGGAGACTTTAATTGTATTCGACATGTTAACGAACGGCAAGGAGGATCCGGAAAACTTCACTTGAATTCTAGCACTTTCAACGATCTAATTTTGAATCACGCTTTGGTCGATCTCGGATATACTGGAGCTGAGTTTACTTGGGACAATGGCAAACCTAGTAATAAGAAGATCCTAAAAAGGCTAGACAGAGTGTTTATGAACCACAGTGGTCGTCTTAGATGGCCCAACGCTCAAGTCAGGCATCTTGCGCGTTTTTCTTCGGACCACTCACCGATTCTATTGCAGCTGGAACCTACCTGGACATGTAAGAAAGAAAGACGGCCTTTCAGGCTCGAGGTAGCTTGGATGTCTCATCGGGATTTCCAACCAATGGTGGAAGCCTGCTGGTTTAGCAACCCTGAGGAAACAGGAAGCTATGGAGAATCTGAGGAAGGTTCAAATCAGAATCAGCCAACGATTTTCGCCCGGTCTTCTGAAAGAGGAAATTCAACTCAAGGCGGAAGTGGAAAGTATTCTGGAGCAAGAGGAAATGATATGGTTTCAGAAATCACGGGAACAATGGCTCGAGCTTGGAGACCGTAATACCTCTTTCTTTCACACTTCGACTATCATCAGAAGGAGCAGAAATAGAGTCATGGGCCTTAAGGTGAATGGTGTGGAATGGGAGGAAGATCAGATTAAGCTAGAAGCTCATGCTGTTGAGTACTTTAAAAGCTTGTACAGTTTTGAGAATCCTGAGTTGCCTTGTCCGAACTTCATGTGCTCTATCGAGTTCCCTAGTCTTGATAATGATGAGTGGGACCACATTCAAGATTCAATCAGTATGGAGGAGGTTTGGAAAGCTACCAGAAGTATGGGCGCCTTTAAAGCTCCTGGGATTGATGGTTTCCAGCCGGTCTTCTACCAGAAATTTTGGAGCATTGTTGGATCGTCCGTCAAAGAAGAGGTCTCACGCTTTTTTATCCATCAGAAGTTATCTCCGGGAATTAATGACACTATTATCTCACTCATAGCTAAGGTTGGCAAACCAGAACATATAAGTCAGTTCAGACCCATTGCCTTATGTAACGTCAGCTACAAGATTATCTCTAAGGTGATGGTTCAGCGTATGCAGAGTGTTATTAGTCGTTTAGTAGGTCCCACTCAAGGTAGCTTCATCCCGGGACGACTTATTCAAGATAATATCGTTCTCATGCAGGAAGTTGTTCACTCAATGAGGAAGAAGAAGTCGGGTAAGCAATGGATGCTTCTCAAGCTTGACCTAGAAAAGGCCTATGATAGGATTAGGTGGGATTTCATTGGAGATACGGTACTAAAGCGGGTTTCCCTCCAGAGTGGGGGAGGATGATTCACGAATGTATTAGCTCCACAAGGATGCAGGTTAATTGGAATGGGGAGCTTACAGACGTGTTTACTCCGGATCGGGGCATAAGACAAGGTGATCCAATCTCGCCCTATCTTTTTGTCCTTTGCGTCGAAAGACTTAGCCATCTTATTTTGGAATCTGTTGAGAAGGGAGAATGGAAACCGATATGTCTTTCTAGAGGAGGCCCAATGCTCTCTCACCTCTTTTTTGCTGATGACATCACACTCTTTGCGGAAGCATCCGTCTCCCAAGTCAAAGTGATTATGCGGTGCATTGAAATATTCTGTAAATCGTCTGGACAAAGGGTCAACATACAGAAATCTAAAATCTATGTATCCCCTAACGTTTCCAAGGAAACTAGATCCAGCATTGCAAGGATAAGCGGAGTCGAGGTCACGAAAAACCTTGGCAACTATCTTGGTGTCCCCATTCTTCAAGGTAGAGTTTCCAAGGCTACCTTTGTCTCGCTCCTGGACAAAATCAACCATAAACTGAATGGGAGGAGATGTAAGACCCTCAGTTTCGCGGGACGTGTCACTTTGACCAAGTCCGTACTCACATCCCTCCCAGTATATTCTATGGCTACTGTTATGCTACCTGCAAGTATCTGTGAGTCCATTGATCAATCTGTTCGCAACTTCATTTGGGGACATGCAGAAGGTAGTAAGAAAGTTCACACCATTAAGTGGGATGAGATATGTCGCCCTAAGGAGAAAGGAGGGCTAGGAATCCGCAGCATGCGTGACCTGAACAAGGCCCACCTAGGAAAGCTTGGATGGCGTTTCATTAAGGAAAGGGGATAGTCTGTGGGTCAGTTTGCTCAAAAGTAAATATTGCAGGAACGGATTTGATACCCATTCTATTGCTTCACACACTTGGAATGGCATTGTTTTAGGTATTAAACAAGTTGTTTGTCGGGAGCTAAGTGGAACCTAGGGGATGGAAAGAGCATAGAGTTTTGGCAGGATAAATGGGTTGAATCTGCTCCCCTCTGTCATAAGCTGCTGCAAACTCTGGAGCCAAGTGAAATGAACAGATCGGTCAGGAGCTACTGGTCGGATGCGACTGGATGGAAATGGGACGAAATCAGAAGCAAACTCCCTGCTCCTGTACTGCTGAAAATTGCAGCCATGAGACCTGTCACACATGAGTTTCTGCACCGAGTAAATGATGGTGCCAGTACCCATGATGATGAACTCAGTTGGGGCCTCACAATGAATGGCAATTTCTCTGTCGCCTCAGCTTACAAAGCCCTCACCGGATCTGACGACATACAGTGCAGTGAAGGAGAGCTTTATAACGTCATTTGGAGGCTGAGAGTGCAAGAAAGGATAAAAACGTTTCTCTGGAAACTGGCTAAGGGAGGAGTCTGGGGCAACGTTGAGAGGAAAAGAAGACATTTAACTGAGATGGATCTCTGTTCTATCTGCGGCCAGTTACCGGAGTCGCTTATTCACTTATTCCGAGATTGCAAAGACTCGAGGCGAACGTGGGTGTCCTTGCATGCGGGTCACTACGTACGTGGCGGATTTCTTCGCTACACCCTTCGCTGCTTGGCTACGAGGTAATATCCTATCTAAAATCTCTTTTAATTCAACTTGTATGTGGAACGAGATTTTTGCAGTTAGCACTTGGTGGCTGTGGAAGTGGAGAAACGAGAAGATATTCAACGGTACATCATATGGAGATGAGAGAAGTAGGTTCATTCAAGAGAGAGCAAAGGAGTATATAGGCGTCTGGAGCAAGAGGAACCCGGATCTCAAAAGGAATGGGCGAATCATCACAAATATTGCTTGGGAACCACCTCCCCAGGGTGTTATTAAAGTGAACACCGATGGTGCCAAAAATAAACATGGTCTCGCCTCTGCGGCAGGCGTGTTGAGAAATGATGCAGGAGAATGGGTGAGGGGTTTTGGTTTAAATCTAGGAGTATGTTCCGTACCCACGGCTGAGTTGTGGGGTATAGTTCATGGTCTTAGATTAGCTTGGGAACTTGGCTTCCGTTCGGTCATTGTTGAATCTGATTCCGAAATGGTAGTCAATCTTCTTAAGAAAAACATCGAACCTCACCACCCCCTTGCTAGTCTGGCTTTCATCTGCCAAGACTTTTTGAAAAGAGACTGGAATATCCAGTTTCGGCATGCCTACCGCGAGGCGAATAGAGTAGCGGACTTTATAGCTAGTTTTGCTTTGAACTTTCCGTTTGGATTGAGTGTATTGTTTGACCCGCCGGAGAGTGTAGTTGATCTTTTACTTGATGATGTAAGGGGTCGGGCTATCCCCCGCGTGATGATTACTTAGCCCTCTTTTCTATCAATAAAAGCGCGTCCAGATGCGCCGGAGACCACTGTCTCTCCTTCCCACCAAAAAAAAAAAATAATGTGAAGGTTTGAATACAGACATAATTTTAAAAAAATCATTGATATTAGGGTTTAATATGATATATAAGTCGAATATAAGAATTTAACTCGACTAATAATAAAACATAGTCTAACAAATTAGCTTGGTAAACTATTTTTCTTGTTGCTAATCGATTATGTGATAAATATAAATCATGTGTAATGTGTTGGAATTTTATATTTGATATTTTCATATTTGAAGAAAGGAGTTGTATATAAGTGACTTCCTAACTTAAACTCCACTGAACAATATTTATAGCTAGTGGATAATGACGGATAACCATCCATACTCACAAATGGTTTCTTTTTCATTAAATATGTGAAATATAGACAAAATATTTAACGTGTAGATGCACAAAAGCAAGCAACATTAAAAAGAATATGCAATTTTGTCAAATATTACCAGAAAAATTCAATAATGTAATGATCTTAATCCATATCCCATTGGTCTCTTAATGATTACGTAGAATTATGGTGGACACGGAGTTTGCGAGTTTAAGATTTATCTAGTAGAGTTTTATCATAAAAACCAATTAGTAATAGAAGTAGTTAACAACCATTATATACTAGACAGTGAGTTAGTTTCAATCCCACGTTTATGTAACATGGGGTATTCGCTCTTCTACAGACCTTATATATTAAGTTATATATTTTGTTGATCAAAAATAGTTTCCACGGATGACACACTTTTATATATATGTACTTTATGTAATCTAAATAATAAAGAAAGAAAATATGCATGATAAAAACAGAACGTTTGATGCATATTATATGATCACGAAAACACTCCTTCATGACCTCCTCATGATATCCCTCACGGTTTATATATGAACACCTAAATTACGTCGATGATCTGTAAACTTTTGTAGAAAAAAAAAAATATTAGTCCCAAAACTTTGAGTTGTTTTACTTAGGTTTATAAACTTAGAAACTTTTATTATTGGTCCTAAACTTGAAGTTATTAGAGCTTTCATATTAGTAATCTTATTTAATGTTTTTAGTGTCATGTAGCAATGAGGTATATTTTTTTCATAGAACCAAAAAAAGTGATCTTGAATAAGATTAATCTTAACATGTGTTCTTATGATTTATTTTGATTTTTTTTAATTCAAAAAGTATGGTTTGTAGTTGTGTAGATTATTTTAGTATCTAAAAACGTTTTTTAACGATAAATAAAATAAATTTTGATAATTTATAAATTAAATTCATCTATCTATTGATATCCATTTTACATGCATTTATCTTATTATAAATGTTTTATATTTTACCTATAAAGATAAAAACAGGATTTTAAAATTCAATTTTCAAAGTTTTAAGAATTTATCCATAAAATCTAATTTTAATTTATAGCTATTTTTTATATTATTATTTATTATTTTATTAATAATAAAAATTGGAATAAGTATAATATGATATGATTTGTTAAGAAACCATAGAGTGTTCTATTGATGTAAATGGAATTTGAGTTTTGTTTTTAAGTTGAGGTGACACAGAGAAATATTAAAATCTGGGTTAAGATTAATCTTGTGTTTTTTTAGTGTAAATGCCCTTACATTGAGGTCTCTAAACTATGGAAATGATTACGTTCATGGTTCTTCCATCCCTAAAATATTAATTTAGAGCTTTGTTCATGGTTCTTCCATCCCTAAAATATTAATTTAGAGCTTTATATGAAAACTTTCCGGAGTTAAATAAGAATATAGATATAGACTGGATTCAGTTTTATTCATTTTATTTTCGGAGTTAAAACGTAATAGACCCTTAAAGGTAATGAGCTTTCTTAGTTGGGGCCAATCAAATTCAGTTCTAGAGCTAAATTTTGGACCGGACCTAGGCCAATTACTCAAGGTCCGGTCCAGGATCTATTTGTCAAATTTTGAAAGGGTCTATTCTTTTTTGGGGGAAAAAAACGGGTATAAAAATTTGGTTCAACCGGTACAACAACAGATTTTCAGTCCAGATCCGGTCCAGATGAACGGTCCTACAGCAGATTTCCGGTCCAGCTCCGGATGAGTCCTATTATTAGTACTCCTAAAAAATTTATAATCAAACATACAAGTATGAAGTCAACACAAAAGCCATTCCTGTCCAGTTCTTCCCAACATGCAAACACTACTTTGAACTTAAAGGCTGCAACTAAACTTAGCAAAATTAATCATCGTAGGCAGAGAGGAAAACTACATTGTGATCTTTGGATATTAATCCAATTGGAGATAACCCCTCCATTGTTACAGCCATAAGAAGCAAGTGATGAAGACAGTTCTGAGACAGCCATTAATTTACAGTATGATAGCAATACATAGAAATCTTTCTTCCAAAAGATTTTTCCTGTCTTTTCGGTTTGAGAGGATTTGGCACCAGGGTTCTTCAAGTCTCGAGCCACATCAAAGTTCCCATGATCAAGATTTTGCCTGGTAAATCTCCAGCTGATGGTGCAAGGTATGTGATTTTATTCCTGTAAATCAATTTATATTCGACATTTAGAAGTAAAATCTCCTATTGTGGTTGACAAATGCTCAAGAGCGGTGTGCATACCTTTGGACGTCAACGTCAGTGACATAGATGAACCCAGCGACATTACTGCAAAAGGAAAGGGCGTCACGATTATCACCAATGACTAATCTGAACTAGGAAGATTATGTTCAAGTTAAAGCAATAACCTTGAAATAATTTGATCTGGTTCCTTTGCATATGAAACAGCGAGAACTTGATGTGGCAAGTCATGGTTGATGTTCACCTGAACTAGCCTTATTGGGTCTGCAGAAGGCTCGGCGCCAATTGGTAGAGCTGAGCGTGGTGCCTGTGGGCCACCACCAATTCGGTAGACTAACAAATCGCTATAATTTACAGTGTTGGAATGTGGAGCAAGATCATTTGCTAGTCCATAGAAATATTCCTAAAGAAAATCAAAGTCAGTATAGCCAACAATGGTAAAAGTTCAAAATAATCCACCATTTTTCACCAACTTCATGCTTTTCAACAAGCATATATTATGGTTACCTCGGAAATTAAAAAGAAAGACAAGTTCGAATCAAGCCATAACATGTCTTGGCCAGCATTTAACTTCAGAAGTTCAAATAATCCATATCGACATTCACAACAAGGAACAATGGAACAATAGATGGTAAACAATCAAAATGGTCATGGCCACAGCCCACATGACAAGTCAAAAAAGGGGCAGAACAAGTCATTAATTGACAATTCTATTGAAATTGTTGCCGACTTGTGGCTTACCCTTATCCTATAGCCTCGGGTCTTCTGACGGAATTTAGCATTCCTGGAGACAACACCACCTGATTTTTGAAGCTTAACAACATCAACTTTAGGTTTGCTCTTCATTACAGATTTAAGCATGCTATAGAGTTTTTCCTGCAGGATTGCAACAGCAATTTTCTTATCATTTGATCAATGAAATTGCAGAGGTGCTTAATAGTTGATAACAAACAGAAGGGAAAGAAAAGTAGAAGTACTTTGAATTAAACTTGGTAAGCTCACATACAAAAAAAAAACATAAGTAGCAACAGATAAATCTATGCAATCTCTAGGCAAAATCCAAGCCAAAAACTCTGGCCAACTGAACTATTTCTAGTCACTTCAACTATGAATATGTCACCCAAGTCTTTTTCCTGTGCATCAAGAACATCAGCTTAGAAGGATTGATATAACAATGGAGTTTTATTGATAATTACATCTTAAGATAATCACTGCATGTGTACAAAAATCTTGCTTATTTCGAACTGAAAGATTTTAATGGCACTTTTTTGGATGAACCACTTAATTTTCTGTGCGAAATACAATGCATCCAGAAAATAGAATTAAGATCTAAAATGCCTTACATTGTCAACGCATGAAATTTTATTACATAAAAAATCAATCACTTAAAAAGAATACCAAAAATGGCATCAGCTAGTACTTAGACGAATGACGAAAGCAAAACCCAGACTAAGATTGAATTATTTACCTGTCCCAGCACTAATATAACATCAGCATCAAATGTATCAATTGCATGCAGAAGAAGCTGTCCACAACAACAAGGATAAAACTGACTGGTCAGTTATCAATCAGTATTCTGGAGCAAACACTCGAATTGAACATAAGCAATCATTAATATAGAAGAACAGAAAAGACAACCACCTCATAGCCTGTTCCTTCTATCCAACCCATGGTGTTGATCACCATGCCTGCAGCTCGAGACTCAGCATTTCCTGCAAACTGCCTCTCCAGCGTTTGAGCAAGCTCTTTTACGATAGCTTTATATAAATCAACGTTTACACTGCAAGGCACAGAACAGAATACTTTCTAAATTAACATGAGATATTAAATGTCAAGTAGTCAGAAGAGATGAAGTCATCTAGAAAAGGTATATCTCTACCTCGGGCTTGTATGCCCATAGAAGTACACAAGGGGCATATCGAGAGGAATTCCTTCAACAGGATCAATAGGCATCTCAACGGGTGTTGCAGCAATGGCTCCAGGTGTCGTTATGGTTCCTTGGCCAATATCTAAGTCCACAAAAGTAGGCTTCCAACCTTGTTTGGCAGCCCAACTAAGAAGCATTCTTGACAAAGTACTTTTCCCTGAATCTGTGGGACCCACAACAATAACTCGAGGTCCCTATTCATCACAAGAAGCATTTTATTCAAGAGTTTAATTAAAAGGCGTGAACTTTAGATTTCATATTTTAATGAAATACTTCATCATCTGCGGGTACACCAGAAGAACAAAGCATATAGTATTGATTCAGTACCTTAGATGCTTCAGAATCACCAGATAATGATGCTTTAGCTCTATTTCTCCGTGCTTCCAGTACAGCATGCACATTAACATAGCTTACCATCGGTGTCTGCACAGACAGCATTGAGCAAGAACTGTGTTATGTATAGTTTACAAGCTCCTTCCGAGTATAACATGGCTATTACACATCAATATTACACCAACAAAAGAGTTGAGAGTGCACATAACTACCCAATCATACCTCATCAGCTGTATAATCGGTTTCAGTGTTGCTATCCATTTCTATGGTGGCTCCATACCAAGTAAAAACCTGAATATGAATAGATGAAGAACGTATTGTTTACCTTCATATCCCTTAAGCTTTGTTGGAATATAACCGAAATCAGAATGATGAACAGAATATGCTCTAAAAAATAATGTATCTTTGTAAGGGACAAAAAATCACCAAATGAGTCCTAAATGAACATGGATTCACTAGTCACATTAGATTAGATGTGCATTCTAGCGAAACACAGACAATGCTACATGTCAAGAACTCAAAAACAAGCTTCCAGATAACTAAAAGATCAATTTCTCATTTAGCAGAATATGATAGCATATGACAAAAGAAAGGTCAGAAGCTAATGTTACCGCAAACTTAAGACGTGGAGGGAAACTAATCCAAATCTCAGGAGGAATTTCGGTGCCATATATCTCAGCTGTACCGGTGAGCAGCCGCAGCCGAAGAGGCAAACTTTCAGAAACTTCAATCCGCAATTCACTCTCTTTGTCCAGCTTCACTTGCTTAGTAGTTCCTGCTGGCGGTGGACCACCAACTGCCACTCCATATGCCATCTTTGTATCCACTTCCTCTGATTTCCTCCCTTACAAGTTCATCCTATCATCAGATAAAATTGATCATTCAAAATTAGCCGATTTCAAACTTCTCTTGCAATTGACTTCCTTTCTGATAAATTATAATGCTAAGTTAAAAAATCAAGCAAGAGATGAAAATTGCGAATAAACACGACCCTAATTAGCATCCTCCTCCAAAACCCTAATTAGCTTCAAGATGGAGATTTTAGTAACTAAGCAAACTTACCAACGTCTGAAACGGGCGGTGTCGACAAACCACAGTCTTAGGGTGTTCGAACAGCAATTGCAAGTTTGCAACAAACTATACAAATCAAATTGAGGCAACTCAAGCGTTGGGGATGACCAATTTATGAAGATTCAAAACGTAAGACAAGGGGAAGGGTGAGAACTGAGAAGTATGGCAAAGCAACGAATCGAATTCTCAACAGTGAAGATAGAAGACGAGGAGTTGGACACTTGGTTTTCTGGGCTGGGCCGGCGGTGGTTGGACTGTTGATTACTGAACCGTCAGGTTAGGGTTTTTAACCCGGCGGTGGTTGGATTGTTAAACGAGATTGCTATTCATTCGTACCACATGTTTAATGATATTCATACCGGTGGTCCAGTTACGTCTCCCGTACGCATAACAATAAGTTGATTTCGTTTAAAAAATATAGGAAAATGGTTACGTATATGCCACGCGTACGCGTAATCCTACTACACATACGTCATGCGTAGTCGTACTCCTACAACGACTACGCATGGCGTATGCGTAGTCGCCCATATCAAAAATTCCGATAAAAATACTAAAAAGGATTACGGCTACGCGAGGCGCAACCGTATTCCGGATACGTATAACACGAAACCGTAGTACGAATAGTAATAACCATTGTTAAATTAGAATTTTACTTTTAATATAATAACAATCCAGTCAATATGTTTGCATCTGGCTGATATTCCCCATCATATGTTTTCTGTTGTGGTTCAGTCTATCACATAGATGGTGTTTTTAGTTTTCAATTGATGATCTGTTATTTATTTTACCTTTTTTTTTTGCCTGATTTAAGCAATTGATGTGTTTTGAGTGGACACGGTTCGTGTTCGTGTCTCAGTCGTGTCCAACCACTGAATCATGTCTTGATCGTACTTACTTAAATTGACAGTTGCGTGATGTGTGTCCCGCCTTGTCGAGCACGCGAAACACTTCGCCTTTTAGTGGTGTTCGTGCATCATAGATTCTAGTGTATGAGTTTAATATTTTGCATCTCATTATCCTGATAAGCTTCATTAAGGTAACATTTTCACAAGATAACTTAATTTGGTATTAAAAAATCATAAATAAAAGTTAAAATTTTTATGTTGCCGCAAATGTTATTTTTTGGATCAGTTTGGTAGGATCGTATGAATGAGGTTGAAATCAAGAGTCGGATTATAATAAAAAATTGTAATAAGTTTTTCATAATATTCAATGTTTGGTACGATGCTGAAATAAAAATTCATGAAATTTGTTATTTACGTTATATTAATTGTGAATTGAGAAATCGTATTCTAATTGATAACATAATTAGTTATTCATAATGCCTAAAACTCTGATTCGGTGATCCGGAAAAATCTCCCGTATCGGACCGGATCAAAACCAATATTTAAAAAACGGGTTTTATCGGATCGGGTCGATGAATCGGATTAGTTTTGCCCGGGGACATTTCCGGTGTCTTTATTGTCTCGAAGAGAGAACATAAGCATCACGTGAAGATTAAAGCTATAATTGATTCGTTGGTAGCTTCTGGTGTCAAGCTACTTTGATCTATTAAAATAAAAAGTCACCTTCTAGAACCTTGTTTTGATGTCATAGCCATTTTGAATATTTGGTTTAGATTGTTCACTCGAGGTTGTTCTTATAAACAGGGTTTTCTAGTCTTTTGAAGATGGACATCTTAGTGTAATGGTTACTATCCATGGCAATGAGAAATGAGTTCTCTATACTTCTTGTTTTATATCGTAAATTAAAGGACAAATTTGCCTAAATTTTTATATGTTGCTTCATCGTATACAGGTTTTAACTTGCACATTTGTCTGATGTATTTATTGTCATATTGAGTTGCATAACACGATGACTTAATGACTAAAATTTGATTCCCTAAGATTTATGGGGCAAACTCGATCACTTGAGTGGTGATCATTTTCCAAGAACCGGATCTTTTGTATCAATAACACATGATACAATAACAATCAATTTGACTACTTACCAAAAAACAATAACAATCAATTTGAACTTCTCATCATGTCCTTCAATTCCCCTCTAATCATATACTAAAATCCAAACTCTGAGTTAGGCAACTTCACCAAACAAACACTTGTTTCATTCCATTTGAATAACTTCAGTGAAGTGCAACATGTATTTGAAGCCTCCTTTGGTAACTTTATGGTCTTCCAAAGCTTCTTCTTTGAAAAACAAACGCGGTTATACAAGGCGGAAACGTTAAGGAATAAAATCATGTACATATAAAGTACACAACAAGTCCTTTTTTTAGCAGTCGAGAAAAACACTACACCTGTGTTGTAGTATACGTATCCTCCTTCTACATCAAGGTCACAAAACTACTATTTTCATCTTCCTTTCGAGTATATAGCAAGTTCTCTTTTGTACATTGGAGGTTTCACTACCACGACTACAATACTATTATCATTAGGGGGGTGAATCAACATTTCTTTACGGCGAATGACACTCAATCAATGGACCATAAACGAAACTCAAGAGGAGAGAATACGTTGGGATTCGAGGAATTTGAGTGATTGGTCAGGGATTTTTAAGGCAGATGAAAGTTGTTGTATGAAAGAACGTTGAATACAATATCATTGTCATTTAATTGTTTAGATTGTAGAAAGAAGACGTTATCTTGGCCAAATGAGTGAACACGTTGCTTTGTAATATCCGAAAATTTTTTTCCGTTTAATTCCGACTCGAACCGAATTTCCGACAAGCTTAAATCTCCTTACATGATACCTATCATCATAAATAAAAACATTTCACCATTTTATGTGAAATTTTTACACCCATAAATATATCTATCCTCCTAGACTTACCCTTGCAAGATTAATATTAAATGGCCATTTGACAAGTGTGTGACAAGATCAGGACAAGCCCATGACATTGCCATGACAAGGCAAAGACAAGGTCATGGGCCATCCAAATAAGTCCATGATAGTCGGCCCATCAGCCCTACATGAGCAGCTCGGATCCTACCCACACTAGAGAGTGTATCTCCAGTTTCTACGTGTCTCGATTGAGAGAATACATACCAGACCCGAGGTAGGTCAACAATTGCGAGGATTTGATCATCAAGTCGGATCCTACCGGGGTGGAGCACCTTGTAGATATTCTAGAGCGTAGTACTACACATTCGCGGTCTAAGGATATGATAGCTACGGATCCAATGGTCTAGACGAGGAGCCAATGAGGCCATATGGGAGACAAGATAACATCAAGAAGAACTATTCGGAATTCTTTGACGAGATAGTTACAACTATAAGACCGACGAGTTAGTTCTCGGATCTGATTGATGTGATGTTTGTTTTGGTGTTTGATTGTTTGGTTGTTATGCTACGTGTGATTTCTTGATCTTGAGGTTTTATTGATGTGGAATGTGAGAATAGTGTTAAAACATTCTTATGTATGGTCGTTAGACCTTGGTTTTAAAAAAAAAAAACAAGGTAACTTGTGTCATTTAAGTTTCGGGACGAAACTTATTTTAAGAGGGGAATGATGTAAAACCCGAAAATTTCTATTCCGGTAGTCGGATTGAGTTTTTAAATTTTCGGACGGAATTTAGCATTTTCGAGTTGCTAGCGGATCGGACTTACCATGATGGACCATTATTTCGATGGATGGGACCATTATTTCGATGGATGGGACCACAATGTCGGTTCAACCGGCACTAATTTCTTCTCTTCATAAATGGGCTCTAATTAGGATTAATTAGGTTTTAATCCTAATTAAATCTTTAACCAAATCCCTTAAGATCACCCGGAAACCCACCTTCCCTAATTAACGTAACCTCTACGGATTTTGTGGCCTCCAAATCAACATATTCAAAGCAGTTACTCTTCACATCACACCGTTACTTCTTCGTCTCTTCCCTACTAGCGCACACACGGACGAAGTTCTTTGTCTCTTCCTCACGAATGTTGATACAAGACGTACTCCTTCAACTTCCCAACACGCAAGACGCACAACTACAACCTTTGAACGCAAGGGACAGGCGGACCATTTCAGTCCCAGGCCACAGTCGACGGTGGGAGACCCTTCCAGCCCCGCAACAACGCAAACCTCGACACCTTTCCAGCCACCGACGGAAACGGAGGACCCGGTGCCGTCACCGACGGAAACCGCAAGACCGTCGCTTTCCAGCAAGGGAAGCCGGACTTCTCGCAGCCTCCGTCCCGACATCAAGCCTTCCTTATCCGACCTTAGCTTACTTCTGGTGTTGTCGGTGAGTTTATGTTCCCTGTAGATGTACGCATGAGGATTAGTTGAGAGGTTAGGCGGCTGTTTTTTATAATTTTTATTATTATTAATGTAGCACGAGGTGGTGAGTTTGTATGAGTACAGAGTTAAGTGAATCCAGTGGATAGTTGGGTATTATTAGTTTATTCATTAAGTCTAATTCCTCATGCTTATGAACGTAGGTTTGGGTTTGTATAAATAAAATATAATAGTTTGATATGAAGGATGGGACAAGAGTTGGCGGTGAGTTGTTAGTCTTTCATAGTTAAGAATTTCGAGTATGTCAAGTAAAGGGTAGGATAATAATTAGTAGGGTTAACTAGTAGTTTGTAGTTAGTGTTGTTTAGGATTAATGCATTATTGCTACACATTACGTAGAGTAGACTTTAGGCTTTAGATTTAGTTATCTTTTTAAATGTGTCTATGTATATTAGACTATTGTGTGTCTACTTTTTCGAGAACTCCGGCCATTTTCTAGTCCGACCTATAGTTATCTATAGTCTAAATGGGAGTCGATACTGGAAAGTGCAATACTCTGGTGTTAGCTATTAATTTTGATTGTTGGGATATCTTAGGTGTTTAAGTTCGGTTCAAGTACTTCTCGGAAGCTTTTGCTTGTGCTAGATTGGATTGTCTTCTTTGGATCGAGGCGGTTGAGATTAGACTCATGTGGAGTCAAGGGATATCGTTGACTGGACTTGACGTAGTTCAGGTAAGTCCTTTGGGCTTACTTAGCTGACTTCTAAATATGAGTATAAATGATGATGGTGGTGTGTGATTGAAATGTTAGAGAGATAGGTTGTGATATATAATTACCGACCTATATTTTGGCCTAAGAGTAACGGGCGGTGGCATTCTGCTCAGTAGCTCGCGGGGCGCTGGGGGTTTCTTTCGGGACTAGTCCATACATGGTTTGTAGTGATGCTACCAATGGAAGTCAGCTAGACCTACACCAGTTGGATAAGGAACGGAGGCGAGAACTAATAATAATTCTCGTGCCACAACTTAAATTGAATAATGTGAATCACTTAAATAATAGATAATAATTGGTTGAGTGTCAGCATGATGTTTGTTTATTTTTGTTTCTGCTTGTGTTTGTGTTGTTATCATTTTGCTTATATTTGGATAGTTAGCTAACGGTTTATCCGTGTTGTAGACCTGTAGAGATAGACAGTTGCAGAGAGATCCGGAACGGATGGTCAGCCGGGTCCACGTACTCATTAGATGGGGACGGGGGAGTCTTCCATACGTCATGCATGTTATGTATCTTTATATATGTTTGTAAGGCTGTCACATGTGTACGTTAATACCATTAAAAATATTATGTTTTGGAAATTGTTTTAAATACATTTGTGCCTTGTTGTAAGATCCAAGTAATGTTGTTGTTAAACCAAGGTCGGGACCCATTGTGAGGTCCTAACTAGTAGCTCCCCGAGTTCCGAGAATTTGGGGTGTTACATGCTTCTTGTTAATTTAAACTTATATGTTAGGTTCACGTATTATCATAATGTCGATGTGGGACATTTTCACACTCAACACTTCTTGATGAAGTTAAACTCTGAAGGGATATTACTAATTGGTTTACAAAGGCAAGATGAGTGTTTGATAACACCTTTTGCATGTAGCCACGACAATATCTCGTACAATGTGTTCTCCGTCATTACACAACATGGAAAGACTACTTATTTGTTGTACGTCTCTACCACTTTTACACGGTCCTTATTTTCATTTACTTCTATGACCGGAAAGGATAGACCCGTGAAGAAAGGCTTTGGTCCACCGAGTATTCGCATACAGGGTGAAAATCATCATCTTATAGGGACTATGTTACCCGACGAAGGTGCGGAACCAAAATTTTGTTTTATATCGTCGATACCAATGACGAGGAGCGAGACCGAATACGTGCACTAAGGTATATACATTTATATTGAGAATTATATTATTAATATTATTATTTTAAAATATATTAATATTATACTTACATTACATGTGTATTGTTTTTTCAGTAAAGATGGTACTGTTCAATTGGATCGATCGATAGTATCTGATTTAAAGCAGATGGTTGATGAATACAATTCTCATGCAAGGGTATTCAGAGTGCAAAGGATAGACTGAAAAGTAACCCCCATGACAACATAAGGGTTAAGTTGATTAGCACCCGAAATAAGGATCCGAGGAGATACAATCTGCCCACTTCATCTGATGTTGCCGCAATTATAGTCGGAGATGTTGTAAACGTTAACAGAGATAGAGATATCGTGTTGATAAAAACACGGCTGACAATTAAGGCGTATCAGCGAAACTCACCTTGCAATTTCTTGCTCTACATATCCACTTTTTTTTCCCCTTCGGTGAAGATGAATATAGGATAGACATTATGCTCAGAGATAACGGTAAGAGTCAATCAAGAAAGAGACTTCGGTTGACGCTTCGGGAGTGTGTATCATTCTGACTGCAGTTTAGAGACGGAGAAAGGGAACACTCAGTTTATGTCTAGGAGGTTGTTTTAGCAATTTGTTGTGGATGCGTATACGATGATCGAATGTCAGAGGCTGACCTATTTAAGATTCAATCAGAAGAAGCTGAGATCAGATTTGTATTGTAACCTGACATCTGCTGTTGAGAGTGGTAATACGGAAGCATATTCTACGGGTAAACCGATAGTCTTACCGTCTTCATATACCGGTGGTTCTAGATACATGATGCAGAATTATCAGAATGCTATGGAAATTTGCAGAACTCTTGGATATCCGGACTTATTCGTAACCTTCACTTGCAACTCCAAATGGCCTGAAATTATCAGATATTGTGCAGCAAGAGGTGTTGAACCCGTCGAACGTCCAGATGTCGTTTGCAGGGTGTTTAAAATGAAGTTGGATAAGATGATTAAGGTTATTAGTCACAACAATATCTTTGGAAAGGTTTCATCAGGTATTTCCGTTTAAACTTTATCCCTTGATATTCCTTAATTTTATGTTATTAGTAGTCTTAATTTCCAACAAAATGAAAACTATCCAATCAAAATAAACACCTGAAATTAATCTATACATAAAAATACTGTATATCTTATTCATATAGTTTGACTAATGTATTTTTTAATATTTTAAAATATAATGTTGTATTAACATTACTCTTCTTAAATTGTCTCAGTGATATACACTATTGAGTTTCAGAAGCGAGGTCCTCCGCATGCTCATATTCTCATATTTCTTCACTCTGAAAACAAGTGCTCTACTGTCGAAGACATTGATCGTATTATATCTGTTGAGATTCCAGATCCCGTTGAAGATCCAATTCTACGCCAAGTTGTTAAGGAATGTATGATGCACGGTCCTTGTGGATCTATGAATCCAAAGTGTATTTGTATGGAAGACAACAAATGCACAAGTACTATCCTAGGAGCTTCATTGAGAATACCATTGTTGCTGATGATGGATATCCCATGTACAGAAGACGCGATTTGGGAATAAGTGTTGTCAAAGGAGGATTTGAGTTGGATAACAAGAGTGTGGTTCCCCACAACCCCTTTCTTATATTGAGTTACAATATGCACATAAATGTTGAATGGTGCAATCAATCAGCTTCAATCAAGTATTTGTTCAAGTATGTGAACAAGGGTAGTAATCGTATCCTTGTCAAAATCAAGGACGACAGTGTGCCTGCTGGACAGTCAAGAGCTAGAGACGAAATAAAAGACCACACGGATGCTAGGTACGTATCTAGATGTGAGGCAATTTGGCGTATATTTAAATTCCCCATCCATTATAGGTATCCTTCAGTAACGAGACTGAGTTTTCACCTCCCGAATGAGCATATCGTTGTTTTTGACGACGATGATGATGTGGTTGATGATGTGTTGGTTAAGGATAGGTCTCATAACTCGATGTTTTTAACCTGGCTGGAAACCAATAAGAGATCCAAGGTTGCTAGGACGCTTACCTACTCAGATTTTCCGTCCATGTTTGTGTGGAATAGGCCAAACAAGAAGTGGTCAAAAAGAAAGGTTCGTACAACGTCAACTGGTACTAAAACTCTTACAGTAGGGAAAATATACCATGTTGCACCTGGTACTGGAGAGAGGTACTATTTGAGGATTTTGCTGAATCATATTAAGGGTCCTACATGCTACGAGGAACTTCGGACCATCAATGGTACATTGTATCCAACATTTAGGGAAGCATGTTATGTTATGGGTTGTTGGATGACGACAAGGAATACATTGACGGTATAAAAAAAGCAAGTTTTTGGGGAACTGATGGTTATCTTCGGAATTTATTCGTCATGTTGTTTCTCTCCGGTAGCATATCGTTGCCACATCTGGTTTGGGCCGAAGTATGGAAGTACTTATCTGATGATATTCTTGCACGGCATAGAACTATAGAAGGGTGTTGCGTAATAATGGTATGATTTCTTTAAAGTATATGAATTTAAATCGAGTGTTGCATATTTTTTTTCAATCAGTTTAGTATATTTTGTAGTAGGTAAGTAAAAATGTTTAAATTTGTTTTATTTGGACGTAGAATTGAAATTAGATGATGTCGTGCTGCAAAATTATGCCTTGGTTGAGATAGAGAAACTTTTGCGGAGGAACGGCGGCAGTTTGAAGTCAAATTTGTCTATGTCTTATCCTGAAGAAGCATGGATTATGGAGCAACAAAATAGACTAATTCAAGATGAGCTAAACTATGATCGATCTCAGTTATCTTTGGATCATGACAGATTGGTTTCCAGTTTCACCGACGAGCAGAGGAGACTGTATGATCAGATTATGTGTGTTGTGTCCGCTGATAAAGGGGGAGTATTTTTTCTTTATGGTTACGGTGGAACAAGAAAGACTTTTATATGGAGATCCTTTCGGCAGGTTTGAGAAGTAAAGGTGAGATCGTTTTGACAGTTGCTTCCAGTGGTAATGCAGCTCCCTTGCTTCCAGGCGGTAGAACCGCTCATTCGAGGTTTGGCATCCCAATAAACGTTGACGAAACTTCAACATGCAACATTCGTGCAGGTATGAAACCTTATTATTCAAATAATGTAACATCAATTTTAATATATTGTTCATATTACACTGAATATTTTCATATTTTAATCTTATATGTTTAGGTACGGATCTGGCTGAGTTAGTGTTAAAGGCAAAGCTCATAATATGGGATGAAGCGCCTATGGTTAACAAATGTTATTTTGAGGCACTCGATAGAAGTTTAAGGGACGTCATGCGTTCTTATAATCCAGACAGCTCGCGTCTCCTGTTTGGTGGTAAGGTTATCGTTTTTGGCGGTGATTTTAGACAAATATTTCCTGTTGTTAGTCATGGAAGTAGACATGATATTGTCTTTGCTGCAATCAATGCGCCGTATTTGTGGGATTAATGTACGGTACTTAGATTAACCCAAAACATGAGGGTTATACGTGGAGTTACTGAATTAGAAGCTCGAAAGGCTAAGGAGTTTTCAGATTGGATATTGGACATTGGAGATGGCACGGAAGGTGAAAGTGTTAATGGAGAAGCTCAGATTACCATCCCCGAAGATCTCCTACTTGCATCTACAAGTGACCTGATTGCAATATTGCTGACCATGTATATCCTTTGACTTACAATATTCAGGATCCACCGAGCTACTTTCAAGAAAGAGCTATTCTCGCCCCTACCAATGAGATTATTGAGAAGGTTAATGACTATATTCTATCACTGATACCTAGAGACGTGACCGAGTATTTGAGTTATGATAGTATATGTCCAAGCGAAGGTTTTGTTGATGATAGTTTCTACTCGAGCGAGTTCTTGAACAACGTCAAGTGTTCTGGGTTTCCGAACTATGTCTTGAAATTGAAAGTTGGAATTCCAATTATGTTGATGAGAAACATTGATCAGTCTGCAGGGTTGTGTAACGGAACCATATTGATAGTGAGGAGATTTGGAAAACATATCATCGAGGCAGAAATAATATCTGAGAACAATGTAGGTAACATGATCTTCATTCCGTGGACAGATCTTACACCCACGGACTTGAAAATGCCTGTTAAATTTTGAAGGAGACGGTTTCCGGTTATGGTATGTTTTGCTGTGACTATAAACAAAAGTCAAGGTCAGTCACTTGCACAAGTTGACAAATATATTTGCCTAGACCGGTCTTCAGTCACGGCCAATTCTATGTTGTTATCTCAAGAGTTACGAGTAGGGAAGGTTTAAAGATTATGATATGTGACCCTACCGGCAAGGTTCAAGATGCTACAACTAATGTTGTATTCGACGAAGTTTTTCGCAACTTAATATAAGGTACGTTACATTTTCTACTTCATTTTATTTCGTTTTCAATCAAATAATATCAAGCAAGCATAACTTTTGAGTTTGCACTTAAATCATGTTTATATTCTTCTTTAATTTAACAGAATCGGACTGTCGTGCATGTGCTCAAGGTTTCACACCAAAGGTTATCATTGGAATTTGTATTATATTATATGTGAACCATTTCATTTGTTTTTTAACATTTATTAATATTGTGATTTTTATAATACAGATATAGTGAACACCCCTGACTTGGTATGCCCACAGATGTAGTCATATTTATATGACAAACTGGGTCAATAATTATGTTATTATTTATCTTATAAGCACATATTATTTTACATAAACATTCGTAATCAATTCAACAAAATATAATAAAAAAAATACATCTACAAAAAATTACTCATACAAAAAGAAAACAATAAAAAATATATATATTTTCAAATTTGCACGGGCACTAAACTAGTTAAAAAATCATAAATAAAATTCAATCTTTTTATGTTGCCGCAAATGTTATTTTTTGGACCAGTTTGGTAGGATTGTATGAATGAGGTTGAAATCAAGGGTCGGATTATAATAAGAAATTGTAATAAGTTATTCATAATATTCAATGTTTGGTACGATGCTAAAATAAAAATTCATGAAATTTGTTATTTACGTTATATTAATTGTGAATTGAGGAACCGTATTCTAATTGATAACATAATAAGTTATTCATAATACCTAAAATTCCGATTCGGTGATCCGGAAAAATCTCCCGTATCGGACCTGATCAAAACGGATATTAAAAAACGGGTTTTTCCGGATCAGGTCGATG
Organism: Fagopyrum homotropicum; assembly: GCA_033239125.1. Classification (NCBI taxonomy): domain Eukaryota; kingdom Viridiplantae; phylum Streptophyta; class Magnoliopsida; order Caryophyllales; family Polygonaceae; genus Fagopyrum; species Fagopyrum homotropicum. Next base: position 5,876,272 of record BSWB01000003.1, read on the forward strand.
GATCGGATTAGTTTTGCCAAGGGAAATTCCCTGAGTCTTTATTGTCTCGAAGAGAGAACATAAGTATCACGTGAAGATTAAAGCTATAATTGATTCTTTGGTAGCTTCTGGTGTCAAGCTACTTTGATCTATTAAAATAAAAAAGCCACCTTCTAGAACCTTGTTTTGATGTCATAGCCATTTTGAATATTTGGTTTAGATTGTTCACTCGAGGTTGTTCTTTTAAACAGGATTTTTTAGTCTTTTGAAGATGGACATCTTAGTGTAATGGTTACTATCCATGGCAATGGGAAATGAGTTATCTATACTTCTTGTTTTATGTCGTACATTAAAGGACAAATTTGCCTATATTTTTATATGTTGCTTCATCGTATATAGCTTTTAACTTGCACCTTTGTCACATGTATTTATTGTCATATTGAGTTGCATAACACGACGACTTAATGACTAAAATTTGGTTCCCTAACATTTATGGGGCAAACTCGATCACTTGAGTGGTGATCATTTTCCAAGAACCGGATCTTTTGGATCAATAACACATGATACAATAACAATAAATTTGAATACTTACCAAAAAAATTAACAATCAATTTGAACTTCTCATCATGTCCTTCAATTACGCTCTACTCATTTTCTAAAATCCAAACTCTGAATTATGCAACTTCACCAAACAAACACTCGTTTCATTCCATTTGAATAACTTCAGTGAAGTGCAACATGTATTTGAAGCCTCCATTGGTAACTTTATGGTCTTTCAAAGCTTCTTTTAAAATCACACGCGGCTATACAAGGCGGAAATGTTAAGGAATAAAACCATGTACACATAAAGTACACAACAAATCCTAGCAAGTTCTCTTTTGTACATTGGAGGTTTCACTACCACGACTACAATACTATTATCATTAGGGGGTGAATCGACATTTCTTTACGGTGAATGACACTCAATCAATGGACCACCAACGAAAGTTGTTGGATGAAAGAACGTTGAATATAATATGATTGTCATCTAATTGTTTAGATTGTAGAAAGAAGTCGTTAGATTGGCCAAATGAGTGAACATGTTGCTTCTTGTTAAATTAAACTTATATGTTAGGTTCACGTATTATCATAATGTCGATGTGGGACATTTTCACACTCAACACTTCTTGATGAAGTTAAACTTTGAAGGAATATTACTGATTGGTTTACAAAGGCAAAATGAGTGTTTGATTACACCTTTTGCATGTAGCCACGCCAATATCTCGTACAATGCGTTCTCCGCCATTACATAACATGGAAAGACTACTTATTTGTTGTACGTCTCTACCACTTTTACACGGTCCTTATTTTTATTTGTTGTACATCTCTACCAATTTTCATGTGTTGACGGCCAATTTCGATTCCTCGAAGCTCGGTTTAGCTTTCATTCAGTCCCTTCGTTTAATGATTGACCTTTTAACAATCAGACTCAAGATGACCAATTTTTTCTCTTTATTGTAGTTTCAGTTGAATATCATGATGCCAACTACGTTATCATGTATGTAGTTTCTAATTTATGTTTAGCTGTTAAGACTGCTTATTTGTTCTCTTGCTTAGAGTTTCATACTTTCATTTTTATATTATTGAATAATTCAAGTACTACTAATATCTATGGTTAAATTCAGGGTGAAATTACTAATTTATGTTTAACACTCATAATTGCTAATTGATTAGAAAATGTGTTATAAAAATACCCAAAATACTTAATCATTGCCCATAAATATTGATTGGACTATGTTTTGGTGACCCACTAGGTGAGTCACCCTTTCATCGATTAGGTAGAATATATTATTTGTTTATTCAATGTTGGACCTACGAGATGGCCTTCCAAAAACATCATTTATGGGCTTAGTATAATTAAATTGGATTAATTATAAACATGAATCCCTAGTGAAAAGCAAAACACAAATTCCTTCATCAATCCCTCCTGTTACTCCAATCTCCTAGTGAAAAGTAAAACACAAGATGGGCTTCCAAATACATCATTTACGATTTTTTGAAACATTGGTGTTTACTCGATTCGACTAATGTTGATATCGTTACTACAACTTTCGTCTTTACTCGATTTAACTAATGTTGATATGGTTACTACAACTTTACTATTAAGTATTTACTCGAACCGACATGTTGATACCGTTACTATAACTTTTATATTTACATATTTACTCTTTTTTAATCGACTAATATTAATACCAAAGTTTTAGTAACAATATCAACATTCAAGTATATGGAAAAAAAAGTCAATTACGCAAAGCACAACTTCTACCTCTACTACTCCTACTCCGCGAGACCCATCCTACACTAAGGGTTTGTTTACTTGTAGATTTATTTATTTTTGGGTTTATAAACTAAGGGCATGTTTACTTGCATATTAGTTTATTTTTGGGTTTATAAATTAAATGAGTTTATATAGGTTTATAGTTTATTTTCAGGTTTATTTCTTGATGGGTATATATAAATAAACTAGGTAAGATTGTTAACTTGCAGTTTATTTTACTTCAAAAGACTCTCATACCCCTAAAAAACTGAACAATAACGTTGCATACCCAAGGTTGAATAAATAATATCAAGATGGAAAACCACAAGGCCAAAATCGGGTTTTAAACAAAAATAAACTCATGAAAGGAAAAATAATCTTGGTCTGAAAATTTTATTTTTGAGTGGTTTATAAACCCATATAAACCGCTAGAGAAATAAACCAATCCCTAAGTAAACACCTGCAAAAAAATTAAACTCAGGGTTTATAAACTAAATGAAACACAAATAAGCTACAAGTAAACATACCCTAAATGAGTTTATATGGGTTTATAGTTTATTTTCAGATTTATTTATCAACGAGTTAATATAAATAAACCAGATAAGGTTATTTACTTGGAATTTAATTTTTCAGTTAATTTTGCTTCAAAATATAATCATGCCCCTAAAAAATCGAACAATAACGTTGAATATTAAGGGATGAATAAATAATATTGGGATGAAAAAACACAAGGCCAAAATCGAGTTTTAAATAAAAATAAACTTATCCAAACAAAAATAACTTGGTTTGGAAAATTTATTTTTAAGTGGTTTATAAACTCCAGAAAAAAATCCTAGAAAAATAAACTAATCCCCACAATAAATCCCTACACGGATTAACCTTAACATTTATAAACTAAATGAATAGAAATAAACTTAAACAAATTTTAGAAAAAATAAATAAATTATGGGCATCTTTTGCTTTTTGGATTTCTTATTCTCTTTCGAGAGCCCTTAGTTGCTCATCAATATCTTCGATTAAAACGCGACAAACGACTTTTCTCGCCTATAAGTAAGAAGTTTGATAAACTAGAGGTGATAAAGAAAGAAGATTACTACTTAGTTAGATATAGAAGGGAAGACTCAAAGGATTCTTCCAATGTATCGACCCAAGAGAATTCATAGGTATAGGAAGTAGCCCTATTAATATATTCGACCATATTTCGATTGTTAATACGATATATAAAGCCCGCTACTACAAAGAAAGCCTCCTAACACAAACAAAAACAAATACGAAAGAAAACACTGCGTGTTCTCCGAACTCCCCCGGAATCAAAACTCTCACTGCAGCCTGCACCTCCCGCCACGACATGGTCTGACGTTTACCATAATCACAAAGCTTTCCGGCCTCGAATGCCAGCCTCTCAAACACATCTGTCATGAAGTTATTCAACACAGTCATGGCCTTCGACGATATCCAAGGTCCGGGTGAACTAGCTTCAGCACCTGTACACGTACGTCTGGTACCCTTCTCTATTCTTCCTCCTCTATTTTGGGCCGAAATTTTGGGCCGGATCCTTAATGGGCCTTTCTTTTGTTGGGCTTGGGCCCTTCGTGATTCTTGCTTGGTGGGGCCTCTCCTCTTGATGGAGTTGAGATCATCTTCTCCCGCTCGTCTGGCCCTCTGGCTCCTGCGTTTGAGTTTCGTCGTCATCTTCTTCCGCACCTTCAATGGGGATGGTTCTCCAGGGTGTACGTTCTTCTACTTCAATGTCAATGGTGTCTGATTCCTTGTCGATGGATTCTTCAATGAGCTCCGAGTCTTCTCCGGCGGGTGTTGGGGAGGTCATGGCGATGGAAGAGCGGGTTCTCCAGCCACCACCACCGGAGGAAGTATTGTTCGAAATCAAACGAATATAGATATTGACATATGGTTACAATATATAACTTTTATTTAATAAATAAATTCCTATAATAAATATATACAAAAAAATATAACAAATACGAAACATTAATAAATTAGTCAATTGGCTTTGGTAACAGGATAGCCAATGCCGTGACGCTTAGTCGGAAACAAAACAAACAACAGCCCACACAATAACCCAACCCCAATAGGCACAATATCCAGCACCTCCCGAGTCTCATGACTCGGCCGAGGACACAAACAACTCGCCACATTCCGATCTCTCAATGCCACCGTACAAAACACCACCATCGAAAGCAAAGCATGGACCCAGTCAATAACCCGTATCCGATACTTGCTCAAATCGGGTTCATTACCCGTATCTGAATTAGTTTCGTCGAAAAGCCACATGCCTTTCCACGTGGCGAAGCCGTAGGACACGTTGCCGTTGGAAGATTTGAAGCTGTCAGTGAAGGAGGCGAGGAAGCAGGAGGCGGCGAGGATGAAGAGGAGGATGATTGTTAGAGGACGCGTGGCGGCGTCGCATTGGCCGTTGTTTGTGAAGATTGGTGTGAGGATTTGGAAGGCTAGGAGCGTGCCACTTGGCAGGAGGTTGGCTAGGTAGGCTGTGCTTGCTAAGGTTTGTGATACCGCTGTTTGCGTGCTCGGTGGTGGTTGTGGTGGCTGTGGCTCAACGTCGGAGTCGGAATCCGATGACGTGGCTGGTTGTTGTACGGAGGAGGAAGTTCTTTGCCTGAGATTGGACATTTTAGTTGAGGATATCAATGAGAGATTTGAGCTGTTATAAATAGGGAGATTATGCGACCAATTCCGTGGTGTTTGATATAGCGTAGGTAGATGTTTTTGTTCGAAGGTTTCGCGTTGACCGAGGGATAGGAATATCAAATAATACTATTCAACGGTCCAACGTAGTACGAACAACTAAGAAGCGTAAGTTTTTACCCAAAAAAAAAAAACTAGAGAAGCGTAAGTAGCTGTTTAATATAGCTTGTTTTTTAACTTAATACTTAATATTTAATATGTAATAAGAACATTTTTTTCCTTTTTAAAACCGTCTATGTTGAAGTCGGATTTGGGGATATGGACAATACTTTAGACACGAATTTCACTCGATCCGACTCCGAAAAAGGGGTAATTTAAAACAAAATTTGGTTCGAGTTTGGATTTACTTAGATCTAGTTGCGATATATAATAAGAATAGATTTTGGTGAAAAAAATTACATAAAATAGATATACAATTGTATTGATGTTATTATAACCCATTATATAGGGATTACGATAGAATAATAAGAGAATAATAAAAATTATTATTATGATGAAAACAAATATAAACTAACTTAATAAAATAAAATAATATCATTATTTATTCAAATACCAATATATTACTATATGCTATTGTAAATAAAATTGTGAGTAAAGGATAAATGGATATTGTAGAATGGAAGAACGTAATGGCAATCTCACCTAATAATAGGGGAGCATTAACGTGTACACAATGAAGAACAATCTATGTAACGTTTTTTCTACTACTAATATTTTCTTTATTGACAACCAAGTTAATACAAATTCTGAAATTAGACGCTTTCTTATATTTTGCTAATGCGGTTGTGAATATTACGATGATGAGTTAGGCTCATCTAAATTGGGATCCTTCCTAACAAAAAAGGTGACCATAACCCCTTAGCCTTCGTTACTCGTTCGTAAGAACCTTCTGTATTTTCAAGATTCATATTTTTTTAAAGAAATGCAAAGTAAAATTGACTATTCAGCAATGGGAGGGAAAAGGTAGAGTTAACTGGGCCACATGAGATATGGCCCAAGCACTGAGAAGGCCCACATATTTGGTTGAGCTAGACCTCATCATTTCCGGATAGTCCGTCCGGGTTAAAAGAACATGACCAGCTGGATCGGATCTGAATACCTCTCTAAATCCGTCAGGCCAAAATGGAAGCCCGTCTCATATATATATATATATATATATATATATATATATATATATATATATATATATAATCAATTCAATAGATATTATGTAAAAATATCTTAAATATATTTTATTTTTTAAAAGAGGGCAACCCTAGACCTGGCCGCCAGATAACAGGCCAAAAAAATATAAAATTCGGTCCGATTTCGAATATGAACAAGTATAGGTGTAGCCTAATATTTCCCTTTTAATTTTATAAAACGGTGTATTTAGAAAGAGTGATATTATTTGATTAGACGGAATATTACGAAACAATCAATGCATACGTAGTATGAGTGTGGGGCGTATTGAAAATGGGTAGATGGGGCACACTCGTAGTAGGAGTGCGCCTCCCGGATGCAATATGAGTGCGTCCGTTTTTCTTTTCTTTTCGGTAAAAAGAAAATTGAGCTTCAACGCTCATCATTGTTTAAGTTGTTAAAGTTTTTTTTAATTTTATGTTGGAATATCATTGCTTTTTGTTGTGAAATAAAAAAAAAAATAAATACGATATTGTTCTTTTTAGGTTATTTGAATAATTTGGTTATATATTTTGATTAGTAATATGAAGTTTGTAACAATCGTGAATAGACGAGAAGAACATACAAACGGTGTAATGGTTAAAGAATAATCAGTAAAGAAAGCATCGAATATAATTCTTTTTTTTTGTAATGCACCAATCTTGTCAAAGAGAATAACCGTTACTACATCACTCGTCTTTGCTTGCTAGCTAAGAGTAGTAGAGTACTCACTATATAGTATATACAATATAATCCAAGAAACTGTAGTCATTTGACGTTTAGTGAATTTAATAAAAAAATTATCGCATAACAAACTTATGATAAAACTAACACATTTTATTTGAAAAAAGTTAAAAGTCACCCCACCGTAAAACGGACTATGTATATGAGTACACATACGTTTTAAACACAAGATCAACACATATGTCTAATGAAATTTTATCTTAAAACCGATTGACAATAGAAACTAGACTGCAGAGATAAGCTGTTCGGACTCGACTCGTCAAAAGCTTGACTCGAGCTTGTTCATTTTCGAAATTTATTTATCGGATTCTTTTAATTAAATGATTAACTTTATTAACTAGATTATTTCATATAAAAAAATACAGTTCCCTATTTAACCCTCTTTTCAAAATAATTAAGGATGCTTTGCTTGTTGAAACAAAAGAAAAAAGTTTATTCTTTCCGTAGATAAAATTCATCCAACATGTCAAATAAAGTTAGTATATTAATATTAACAGATAAGTAAAATCATATAGGAAGTGAACACGTTATGATTAAAACTTAAAAGCGTCATTTTTCCTTTATGTTCCACTCAGTTTTAACAAAAGTCAGGTAAAAGAAAAAAAGAAAAGGATATTAGATACGAAAACGACGTCGTTACTTTATCAGCCAAACCTCACTATAAAAACAACGTGAAACTCGCGCATCGTTTCAGTGTTCATTAAGCTTAACCTTGCAGACTCTTCGGTAATTACCAGATAGTGATGGGGGCAATTATGTCATCCATCTGCAGTTGCGGTGACGATGGTGATGCGTCGGAGGCCGACGTAGACTCTAAGTCGGCGTCTGTAGTGGTGAAGTACGAGTCTGCCGAAAGCTGGAAGATCCACTTCGATTCCGTCAAAGACTCCAACAAGCTTGTAATTATCTCTTTTTCCTCATTGCTGTGAGAGATTTCACGATTTCTGCTCGTGGAATTGAGATTTGTTGTTTGAATGGAAATTCAATTCGCTTATTTACTGTTTGTTATTTCTGGTTGATTTTGTAGATAGTGATTGATTTCGTTGCTGCCTGGTGTCAGCCTTGCGGGACGATTGAGTCTGCGGTTAACGCCATGGCTTCCAAGTTCTCCGATGTCGAATTTGCAAAGATCGATGTCGACGAATTGCCTGTTCGTCTCTCTTTCACAGATTATTCTTTGTGATTAAGTTTGATTATGAAAATTTCTAGGTTTGGCGATTTTTTACTTGCTTTCACTGAAGAATAAATCAGTAAATAACGAAGAAGATAAATTGAATCATACTTAAAGTTTCATAGGGATATATCATTTTAAATAGATTTTAAGACTTTTTTTATTCTTAGCAAACCACAAGTATTTCCCTATTGAAAAAGGAAAATTAATGAACTAAATTAGTAAAAAGAATAACAACGTAATTTAATTATTAAAGATAAATATCTCATTCAATTTTTTCCCAGTAAAATTTTATACAAAAATTAAGTAGGACAATTTTGGTAATTAGGTCTTTTTGAAAAACTAGAGTAGTAACTAGGCTTTTTAATATTTCAATTAAGTAAATATATCCTAATCTTTTGTATTTATTTTCAAACTCTACACACTATTCTCTCAAGGGGTACATTTACTAAACACAAAACTAGAAAAAGTCTAGTAAACCAAATTGTTTCAATTTCAATTAAGAAAAGACAACTACAAGAAAATATAAAAAAAATCCTTGTAAACCTAATTTAACATGAAGAATTTGATAAATTAGATTTTTTTTAATATTATTTTATTTTGTAGACCCCTTTATCATTCTAATTCACTATCACTATTTCATAAGTGATACATTTAATAAATGAATTTATGACATGAACCTATTTAATGGAACGAATATTGTAAAAGGGCAACTTAATAAATTTGGCCAGTCAACATCTATTTAAATCAGATTTACCTTATCTTTACAAAATTAAAAATACAACTCTACAAAAAACCATAAAAACAAGAAATATAATTAACTTGTATAATAATTAAGTATAAGAAATACAAAGTGACTCGGTTTAAGGAAATATGATCCTACTAGAGAATGAATAGATGATCGATATATAGTTAATCGTACAAGAATTTGATACAATAAAATTACAAAGTTAATTTTAACCAATTTACATTGTGTTTTTAGTTGTTATGTTGCTAGGGTAATAATGTAAATATAGATAAAAAAAATTCTAGAGCAAGTATTAATACAAAATTCCATAATTATCTTGTTTTCATTTTGCGAAATGAATAACATACAGTTTATTTATTTATTTTTTGTGGTTTGGTTGAATGTGATAGGATGTGACAAAAGAGTGGGATGTGAAGGCAATGCCAACATTTGTTTTGGTGAAGAAAGGCAAAGAAGTTGATAGGATCATCGGTGCAAAAAAAGATGAACTTGAGAAGAAGATTAAAAAGTACAAATCTTAGTTATTTTGTGGTTTGCTTGTGTTATTTGCTTACAAATTATGGGCTTGTTTGGTTTGAACTCCGGAATCGAAAACGGAATGAAAACGAATCTAGTTCATATGTATATCCTTGTTCATGAAAATTTTTGGAATCATTCATTGTGATTTGAAGTAATTGAAGTTAAATTTGATTATTTTTGATACCTTATAGGGTAACAAAATATGGGGAGGTAAGTGCATTTTGCATGTAAACACAAGGAATGATTTCATAAAATTTCATGAATAAGGATATACGTACGGACTAAATTCGTTTTCATTTCGTTACCGCTTCCGGAGTTGGAACCAAACGGGCCCTATGTGTTTACTATTGATTTTATGTAACCAATTCTTCCAATAAAATGATGAACCTAATCTATTCTATCAAATGCTACGACATTAAATGTTAATCACCACCTTAAGTCTACGAATGGTTAGAGAGGTGAAATAAAAACGGTTAACGAAAAGAAAATGATCAAAATAGTTATGCTACTTTTCGGTGTTAAAAACCCTATAGCATTTCATTTTAGTAGCAAACAAACATGATTTTTAATTTATTCGGAGGTATTATTTTTCGAGAACAATTCATAGCAATTCGAAAAGGAATGCTCATGCCAAACACACCCATAGTTATATGCAGAACATGTGTACCCACGTCCAAAATTCAACTAACAAAGTTTTATTTTAAAAAACTAGTTGGTGTCATACTACAAATAATTTGGATGTTTTCTTAATTTACATAAATTAAAGTTAGAACTATACTTTTGTTAAACGAAATATATTTATAATTTCATTGAAAGTTAAGGTCATAAATACAAATCATATAAAAGTAAAGGAAACATATTGTAATTTCATTGGAATTTATGATCTTAAACACAAATTATGTAAAAATAGCATGAGATGCAATTGTAGTTTTAGAAATAAATAAGTTGACGGGCAATTAAAAAAGCGATTAAAAAATAAAATTTAAACATTCAAAAGTCCAACAAGTGAAAAAGTTTATTGTAATACTGATCATTAATTTATTTTTTTTAATAAACACGCTTTTAGAAAACACTACTCTGGAGTTTCGAACTCTTTAATTTGCAAACATATAATATAATTGTGATACCGAGCGTCAATGCATGTGTGACGAGCCTACATTTCATAGCTAATGCCCCTTATCTAAGTAATAATTGATTTTTAAAAAAACGCAATAATGAGCGTACAAAAAAGCACCATTCTCGTTTACACTATAACGATTGTGCACGTACATGCACGATCATATTAGTTAATTTTTTTCAACTATAATGAGAATATCTCATCGTTATACACTATAACTCTTACTTGAATCCGATTTATAAGTACATCTAACCTTCTCTTACTTGAATCCGGTTTATAAGTACATCTAACTTTCTCTTAATCCTGATGATCATAATTATGGCTTGTTTGTTCAACTTTAATACATGATCATGTTAAGATGCTTTGTTGATGTTGCTTCAAAAAAGGCCACTTTGAAATATGAGATTTAGAATAAGTATGGGGTATTACTTTAGTGCTGACATATTATATATTTATATGTAGTTGAAATTGTTGTTGTTTGTGTTGTTGGGTTGTTTTTGTTCCTTGTCTTGGATAAAGTCAATTTACAAAGGAAGATCCGGCAAAAATTTTCAAAATCTCTTGCACTTCTTCTCAAGTGTCACCAATCTCCTCCTTCATATCTCTCTTTAAGCATTGTGAGTTTTCTTTTACCTCTTAGTTGTGCTACATTGGGGACAATTTAGGGTTTAAGTACGGGGTAGAGGAATTTTGCATATAGTTGTATGTATTTTTCCTTAAATTTTGCATCGTAGTTGCATGTAGTTTTATTATTAAAAAAAAATTGTCCTTCGATGTATAAAATGATCTCAATTATGAAGTTATGATGCGTTTATGCATTTGGGTTCGAAAGCATGAAATAACATGTTGTGTGTGAGATTGTTTTTTACTTTGTTATAGACTCGCGATATAATAAAAGTGTTTTTTGTCTTATGCTTGCTTAAGTGACTCTTTTTAAAATCACATAATATAACTCTTGTGCATTCTGTGAAGATGATGGTTTTCGCTTCTTACATATTATTCTTTCATGATCATGTACTTGCTCATCCAAATTATTTAATAATGTCCTCCCTTTTTACCTATCCGAAAATTAGGAAATTGATGTTCAGGTTGCTTGAAAATAACTAAATAAGTGTGCATGTGATGTGAGACATCCATGGACACTAATATTTGCTAAGCATTGATGTTTCGACTATTGTGCACCAATGTTCAATCATTCAAATTGAAGAAGTGCATAAAAGCGAAAGAAAGGGTGGATGCATTTGTTGAAAGTTTGTGTAATGTTGGGCTAGAAAATTTGTCCACCTTAATCATCTCTTCTTGGCTTCATCTTTTGAAGTCCTCGTGATTTGCAAGCTATGACTATTTCAAAATTGATTTGATAACATGAGTGTATATGCAACATATAATCATTTTTTTTATATTGCTTGCATGAAATGCTTTGTCCTTATGTGCTATAACAATCATATTGAGAGTGATCATACTTGAAGCACTATATGATATTTTATTTTTATCATAATTTTATTTTTTTTATGTCGTCATTTTGCTCTGAAGTTGGTTCTTTCTTGAGGACAAGCAAGGTCAAATATGGGGTATTTTGATACATGTTTTTTTTATGAGGTTTTAGATCATGTTTTTAGAATTAGTTTTAACATGTTTTGATACGAGTTTGTATGCTTTGTTACTAGGTTGTTACATTTCTAGTATGGAGGTCTACAATCGTTTTGTTTTTGTTTTCAGGAGGTTTGTTTGTGTTTCGGTGCATTATCGAGAATGTTAGAATTGGCCGTTGAAGACTTGGTGGAAGATGTAATAAAGTAGGAAAGATCTTGGCCAAAGGTAAGCAAGGAGGGCCACGTAGGATCAGAGAAAGAAGAAAGGAGCCCGTGCAAAGATAAGGTAATATAGGAAGCTACTCGTGCAAGAAGTTGAGTATGCTCGTGCAACATCGCACTTTCGTGCAACAAGACCGCACGTTCGTGCAACTGCAAGCGCACGTTCATGCACTTTGAAGAAAAGTCCCTTTTGAAGTCGTTGTTGAGGTGCAATCATGTTACACGTTCATGCAACGTTCATTGAATACCCGTTTTTAAGAGACTTTTGACTTGCTTTGGTTGTTTACTCCCATTTATAATGACGATTTTAGGAGTTTAGAAAGGAAATTATCGGATTAACTTTAGTCTATTTTAAATTAGAGAGAAAAGAGGTTGCAAAGAAGACTAGAGAGGATATTTGGGATTGGAGTAACGTAGTTCTTTCCTTCATCCATATATACTAAATCTTGTAAGATTTCATTATGAATCTTGCTAATTTCATTACTATTTTCATACATCAATTCTCTAAGTTATAGGTTTGGTGATGAGTCTAACTATGTTGAGACTCATCATCAAACCTAGTGTGAGAATGAATATGAATTCCCCTAAGGGTTCCCGTCATCAGACGACTCATATTAATAATAAGTGAAGTTTACATAATTACATAAGGGCACCCTATATTTACATAATTACATAAACTATCATACCCCCGCAATCGAAACTGGAGGAGGTTGAACAGTGAGACTGGATCTAAAGTCTAAAAATAATTGTCGGGAAAGACCCTTTGTAAAATGTCTGCGTACTGAAAAGCCAAAGGTACGTGAAGAACTCTAACGTGACCACGGGCAACCTTGTCGCGGACGAAGTGGATGTCGATCTCAATGTGCTTGGTCCGTTGGTGTTGAACCGGGTTGCTGGCAAGGTAAGTAGCAGAGATGTTGCCTGTGTATACAATGGATGCCTTGGTAAGCGGACAATGTAACTCAAGCAAGAGGTTCCGCAACCAGGAACATCCTAACACAACATTGACAACTCCTCTATATTCTACCTCTGCACAGGATCTAGAGACGACAGATTGCCTTTTGGCAGACCACGAGATTAGAGTGTCATTGAAGAAAACACAATAACCTGAGATGGAGCGGCGTGTATCAGGGCAGCCTTCCCAATCAACATCTGTATAGACAATAAGATCATACTTAGGAGAAGAGGAGATGGTGATACCTTAAAAATACGTCACATAAATGTATCAGATAATGCGCTTGAGAGTTGAAAAATGGGCTTCCTTGAGGTCGTGCATAAAAAGGCACATTTGATGTACTGCAAAATTGATGTCTGGCCGTGTGAAGGTGAGGTACTGCAGTGCTCCAGCTAGACTACGGTAAAATGTTTGATCACTAATAGCAGAGCTGGATGAAGCACTTAACTTGACAGACGTTTCAGCCGGGGTAGCAAAGGGTTTGCAGTTAGACATCTTTGCTCTTTCAACAATTTTGCAAGCATATTTATCTTGGGACAGTGTTCTCTCCAAACGGTGTGTGCAAGCTTTAAATTTATAACCCTAGATGTAAGCTTAAAACAAGGATGCGAACCCGCAGTGTACGGGTCAATCGTAGTAAAAAGTAAGGAATTCCAGGGGTCGATCACAGGGACTTAGTGAAACAAAGTCGATAACGATAAGCTTTAACAATTACTAACCACAAAAGCAATTAAAACAATCAAGGATGATAAAAATTCAATTAAGGAAATATGCAATTCTAGGGATTAAAACATCTAGTTGTGGTTCCAACTCAAGATCTAAAGATAAGCGGACAAAGCTGAGATTTTGCAAAGGGAAGGTGTTTCTAAAGTGGAATAGATCACCGGGTAAGTCTCACTACTCACTAATCCCAAACCGTAACTCCTATTACCGGGTAAGTCTCAAGGAATTAAGATAAAGAACTATATCCTCAAACTAACACACCACCTAAGGGAATAAAATCAACCTTTACCGGGTAAGTCTCAGGCTAACTCACAAAGATGGGATGAAAGCACACTCAAACCCCAATAAAGGATAAACCTTTATTACCTATACTTATGATCTTGGGTAAACAAACAAAGGAATCACCGGGTAAGTCTCATCCTAAGCTTACATTGAACCAGGAAAGGTGTAATAAGAATAGGATTTGGCAAACTCTAACACTTAACTCTCAGTTTCGGATCAGATAAGTCACCTCGGTCAGACGAATTCCACCCCGACCGAGATGTTCATCGACTGAGCGAGATGCTTAGGGTTAAGGTAAAGACTCGAACTTTCAGGGTCCTACTGTGATTAAGATTATTCTATCATTGTTTTTCCCACAACCTTCAGCCAATCACCCTAGAATCACACAAAGAGATTAGCCACTCATCATCATGAAAGTATTAATCAAATATATGGGAAGAAAGAGAATATTTGAACAAGAAAACCTTAAGAGAAAAGGCTTCAATAACTCAATCAATTATATAACCAACAAGCGTTCCTTGGATAGAAATCCAACAAGACAACAACAAAGAAGGGAATCTAAGATAATCTTACAAAAACCCTTCAAAAGCTATAAATGCTATAGGCTTTCTTCCTTCAACCTTCAACAAGGTTCTTCAAATCTCCCAACTGGAGTATGGCTGCAGCGGTGTGTAAAACACAATCGGTGGTATAACATCATATGGATTTGTGAAAAATCCAACCCTTTTTATAGGAAAATTACTCTCCAAAGATAATATATCTTATAATGATCTCCTCCCATAAAAATAGGTAAAATATATGATCTAGCATATTTTCTTCCTTCCAGGAGCCAAGCCCAAAAATATAAGATCTCTTTCCAAAGATAAAAGATCTCAGCCAAGAATAAAATATTCTCGCCGCGTCCCAAGTGTTCGCCTCTGTGACACCTATTTCATTTCTAGTTGATTACCAGTTAATTAACCTTGTTTAAAGCAATAAGCGGAAAAGTGGAAAACGTAAATTTTTAAAGCTTTATCTTACAACCATATTCACAACATATATACATACTAACATACGTCATAAACTCTGTTTAACAAAACACAGCTGTTTAAAACCACACAAAACATCCTAGGCGGTAGCATCCCATAACAGCCCACCTGATATGATCTCAAATCCAGGTGTTGGGTCCAATGTTCTTGCCTTGATCAGGCCGAGCCTGAGTAGCTGAAAAATATGTGGATATAACAACAATGAGCCACACGCTCAGTAAGGGTATACAAATCGCACTGTCCCAATATATATAAGTATCTAATATCCCGTCCCCAAAGGACACTCTATACCCTTCCTCACATTCCAAAGTCGATCAATGCATACATATCCACATTCACATATAATTCCACAACCATTCACATCACATTTCACATAAACATTCAAGCATGTTATCACACATCACATATAAACATATCATCTCATATAAACATCTCATATCATCTCAACACATATAAATAATCATAACATAACATATAACATGCTAGACTCGATCGCATCGATGCATAGGTGATAATTAACTAACTAGCTCCAACTGATCGTACGATATATTTTCTCATTACTTTCGTATTTCTTTTCTTTCTTTCTTTTTTTTTTTTTCTTTCGGTTGGCCAACCCGATAGCGTCATAGGCCCCCTGTAGATCAGGTAGCGACCTCGACCATCTTGTCCTAAGACCCCCTGTAGATCAGGTTGCGATCTTGGACTATTTTTCTTATCTTGAGGCCCCCTGTAGATCAGGTAGCGACCCCTGGCTGTTTTTCTTATCTTGAGGCCCCCTGTAGATCAGGTAGCGACCCCTGGCTGTTTTTCTTATCTTGAGGCCCCCTGTAGATCAGGTAGCGACCTCTGAGGCCCCCTGTAGATCAGGTAGCGACCTCGTCCCCCGGAAACCCGTGCGGGACCCAGTTGGGATAATTAATCAATTACCATCCTATATTATCACTTTCATATCATAACTCAATTTCATGCTTTCATCATATTCTTTCATCACATTCTTTCCACTATCATCTCATGTACCTCATGCATGCTTTCATAAAGAATATCAAGTCATCATCATCGTCTCACTCATATACATATAAGCATGCATACAATCATAACAAACATATATATACACTCAAGCATGCATAAAATCATAGCATATTAAATACATAACATATATTAAGCAAGTGTAATTCATATACACTTACCTCGCAGGTAAGAACAATAAAACCTCGCAAACCAACTATTGAGTCCGTTTCCCACTCGGACTATCCTCCTTTGTCGTGCTTGGATACGCTCCCAAAGCAACTAAATTATAGTTAAACTGAAACCTTCAACAACACCTGTTGAGAATATCATATTCCTCGTATTAAACTTCTCGCTTCAAACACCAGTTAAATTCATTCCTTTGAATTTAATTAGCTTTTAGCATTTTCTAGAATCTCAATTTAATTAATTAATCTTTAATTAATTAATTAAATTTTGCCAGAATAACGTTTTGCCCGCAGGCAATTTCTGAACCCACCTGTCATCACATCTCATCAAACAAACAACCCATAATCACCAGAATAAAGTAACGAGCATAATGGAATTTCCAATTATCCATTTTGACAAGCCTAAGGTCAATTTAGGCTAAATCGCAATACGAAAAACGAATAAATTCATAACTTATTCGTTACTAACCCGATTGACGATCCGAAAGAAGATTCGGAATCACAACGACGCAGGCTACGCTCGGACACCATCAAATTCACCGGAATATGAGCGACGGAACCTCCCTAGTATCATATATGCTCGACCAGGCCTTCCCTTGCGGGGAAATGCAGAAACTCGGTACCAAAATGAAGAGAATGAAGAGAGGAATCCAAAAACTCAAACGGATTTGAAATCGGATTAGAAACGAAGAGTAGATCTGAGTTTGAAGGTTGAGAGAAATCAGAGCTTTTACGAGGAAACGTGAAAGAAAATGAATTAATAAACGATATTTCAGCTATTTATAGCGAAGACGATAATTATCCTTTAGCGGAGTCGATAATTATCCTTTTACCGATCCGAAAGCGGTTTAAGCCCCCTTCTCCAAACTTTTCGAAATTGGAATAATAAATCTGGAATATTGTATGGATAATTATTCCGCAATTGTTTCGAAAAACGTGTATTCCTAAGCCGTCTTTCTTAGCCGCTAAGAAACGAAATAGCGACTCTTTTAGCCGTTTTGCCTTTTCATGTTTTTTCATATCTAGGACATGTCCGATGTCCTGATCATTTCTCTCAACTGCATTTTTATTAATTAAAGCTCCCAAATGCTCCAATTAACACCGGGGTGTAATATCATCTAGGAGCTGGTTACCTCGAGAGGTATCTCGTGTTAAAACGGATTTAATTTCCTAAAATACTCGATTAGGTCATCTTCGATTTTTGACTGTTACAGCCTCGGTCGAGTCGACTCCTCTGGATCACCTCGGTCGAGGTGACTCTGTAATCAACCGAGGTGAGTCACAACTAAGTGTGAAATCTCTCAAATCTGGTCCAAAGTGAATCTTTAATCCATGGCTATGTTTCCTGGATGTTTCCTTATGTTCTTGAATGTAGCTCCAATGACTCCATAGCTCCTTTTGCTCCTTTTTGATGCAAAACGCGCCATTTTACCTACGATTACAACAAAACTAGGTGTAGACCTCGATTCCCGCAAAGGTAGATGAAATGGTAATATAATCACATATTATACATACAAACATGCAGATTATTGAAGATAAAACGTCCAAACAAACCCCTAAATATATACTATAATTCATGATATCAGACAGGAATAAGCCAGAGGATGTTCAACGAACAGAAATGCCCAAGAAATAGGATAGGAGCCTAAGTCTTTCAAGGCAAATTCCTTACTCAGAAGCTTGATCAGATGCTTGCGCAGGGCGTCAGAGGAAGTCGTAAGGACAATGTTATCGACATATAGAAGCAGATAGGTAGTGTCAGATCCTTGATTATAAATAAAAAGGGAGGAGTCACTCTTACTGCTGATAAACCCAATGCGATGTAGGAAGCCATCAAAACGTTGAAACCATGTCCGGGGAGCTTGCTTCATCCATAGAAGGACTTCTGCAAAAGACAAACATGATTGGGTTTGAAGGGGTCGCGAAAGCTTGGTTGTTGAAACATATACACCGTTTCATTTAGATGGACATGTAGGAAAGCATTCTGAACATCCAGCTGATGAATGGGCCAAGAATGGGATACTGCAATGCTGAGAACCATACCGATGGTCGCTAGTTTAACAACAGGACTGAAAGTCTCATCACAATCAATTCCAACCTGTTGAGAACAACCGTTAGCAACTAAACGAGCCTTGTATTGCTCCAGGGAACCGTCAGACCTGTACTTATGCTTAAAAATCCACATTCATCGCACAATATTAGCATCCGCAGGACGAGGTATATCAAGACCCACGTCTTATTCCGCATAAGGGATCAATATTCATCGAGCATGGGAGCGGTCCAAAACGGGTCTTGAAGGGCTACATTGTGGGATTTTGGAATGGGGGACAATGGGGCGGTTGAAACGGATAAGTCAAAAATCAGTTTGGTTTTAACAATGCCGGATTGACTGCAGGTTTGGGGCCGGTTCGGAGGTGGTAGGGTGGGATCATTTATAAGGGCACCGACTGTGCTGGGTATGTGATGTGGGACATCAGGCTGGGCAGCAGGAGCGGGCCCAATCGTAGTGAAAGGGGGGTTGTGACAGCCGTTTGGGCCAAGGAAGGGCAGTGGGTCAGGAATGGGCAGTGGGTCGGTGGGAGCAGCAATGTGGACAGGCCTGGTGTGTAATTGGAGATAAGGGGATGGCACATCATCATCTACATGGGGCAGTGTTGTTAATTCTGGGGAAGCTCGAGAATTTGTAGCGAAAGGAAAATTTGTTTCATCAAACGTAACGTGACAGGAAATAATTATTTTATTGGTCGCTAGGTTCAAACACTTGAATCCCCTATGGTGTTTAGGATATCCTAGAAAGACGCACGTAGTGCGAGGTTGAAGTTTGTGGGAAATGGTTGCACATTGGTTTGGATAACAAAGGCAACCAAAAACCCGGAGATGAGCAAGGAAAGGTGTAGTGAGGTATACCACTTGAGTAGGGGAGCGATTGTGAATGGACTTGGATGGAAGAATGTTTAAAAGGTAGCAAGAAACCTCAACGGCATGGGGCCAAAAGGAGATGGGAATAGAGGCATGAAAGAGCATCGAACGCATCATGTTGTTGATTGTGCAAATGACTCGTTCGGCCTTACCATTTTGGGGGGAGGTATGAGGACATGAGAATCGAAAAACAATGTCATGGTCAACGAAGAACTTGGGGAAGGTGTTGTTGTTGAATTCGCCTCCCAAATCACATTGAAAACTTTTGATGGGCAAATGAAATTGTGTTTCGACAAATTTGTGAAATTGAACGAATAGGTCAAAACCTTGAGACTTGAACTCGAGAGGATAAATACAAAGAAAATGGGAGAAATCATCAAGAAAAAGTAAATATTATTTAAAACCGTCCCTACTCGTAACAGTAGATGTCCATAAATCACTATGAATAATGTCAAAGGGAGCATTAGAACGAGAAATGGAGCAATCAAAAGCTGATCTATGATGTTTTCCTAGTTGACAAGCATGACAAAGAGAAGTCACAAGAGACTTATTGCACTTTATAAAAGAAGAATGACGAAGCAAATCCAAGACCGGAGCACCGTGATGACCGAGACGGAAATGCCAAAGGTTCGGAGACTCGACGGAGAGAGCGTGATGAGGACGGGAAGAGGGACGTGTGACTGGATAGAGTTCCCCGGAACTATTACACCTCAGACGAGTGATCCCCATTTTTAGGTCCTTCACAGAAAAGCTAAAAGGGTCAAATTCTATTGAGGCGTTGTTATAAGATGTAAAAAGTCTAACATAAACTAAATTTTTGACAATTTGTGGAGCAATGAGGACATTGGATAGGTGTAGTGGTTTGGAAGGTGTGAGAATAGTAGCATCTCCAATACATGTAGAAGGAACACGCTTACCATTCCCGACAATTATCGAAGTTAATGAACCATTATGTGAAAAAGACGAGAGTGAACCTTAATTATTCGTCATGTGTGAGGTGGCGCCCGTGTCCATGTACCAAAAATTATCCGTCGGATTTAACGTCATGGTAGCGAAGGTTTAAATAAAGTCTTATGTGTGACTGAATAAAAAATTATTCGTCATGTGTGAGGTGGCGCCTGTGTCATGTGTGAGAGGACGGGAAGAGGGACGTGTGACTGAATCATTTTTTATTCCTTAGTGGACCCGTATAAAACGTAATATAACAAATCTAAAGCAAAAACACTCGTACGGAGAATGATCTTAAGCGATTGTCTCTAAGAGTAACAAGAACACAAGATATTTGGTCACGAGGTTTAAATAAAGTCCTACGTCCCCGGAATATCAGTCATATTTAATCCACTATAATTTCAAAACCAATACAAAAAAAAAATTACAAAGGAGAAAGCGTAGCGTAAAACAAAATATAGAAAGCAACGAACCAAACATATACCCGGTTTAGGTGAAGCCATCTCTTCGCTCAAGAACATTCAAAGGTGAAGGAGAGCAGTAGAGAAGAGTGGAGATCAGGATAATCAAAGATTAGGGTTTAGGCGAGCTTCGGCTAACCTTTATAAATATATATCTCCCTCTTCTTCAAACGACGTCGTTGACATCAGTGAACAAATGGATCAAACATAAACCGGTTCAGAAGCAAGCGTGTCCCAAAAGCCGATTAAAATAGAAAATCCGGTTCAAGCCATTTGGATCATACATAAAACACAAGGTTGAGCTCCTTAGTTCGTTTGGCTTTTGCGAGCCCAATTAGCTCATATTGCTAGCAGTCATGCTCGGATATGGTCATCAACCCAAATGCCTCACAAGTTTTGTTTCATCATATTTCGAGACTCGCTGGCTTCGTTGTACGGAATCACTCCTTACAGTCTATAACTCTTATAATATCTAGAATGTTCATCTTTGTTGAAACAATTTATTTATTTTTTTATTTTTCTCTTCTGGGTTTGATATATGGCAAATATATTTTTTCTCCGTTTATCTTCAAAACCTAAACTGAAACTACTTTTTTAGATTAGATTTTTAATTTTGTTTGCACAAATCGGTTTTCATTAAATTTCCTAAATTCGGTCCGATATTAAACCTATACTTAACCCTAGATGGTTGAAGTTCAAAATTTTCATCTTCTAGAATGTTGTATATACGTGGACTGATATTGTAATCTAAACTCGTGTTTTCACATTAAATACCAACCATAAATTGGTTACAATATCATCACTAAAGAAACAATTACTTTATTAGCAACGAATATGATTCCTTATTTTATAATGAACCAATCTTATAAAAGAGAATAACCGTTAATACATCACTCATGTTAACTTGCTAGCTAAGAGTACTTAATCCTCGTGGGTCAATAAAATCATATGTTTTTTTTTAACAAGCAACCAAATATTTACATTATAGACACAAGAAACTTTAGGTCAATCGACTGTAGTGAAGTTATTTTTTACAAAAAGTTATCGAATAACAGACGTGTAATAAATTAACCAATTTACATGATAAATTTAATAAACTTGTCTGAAAGACAAATATCTGTGAAACTTATTGTTTCGAATACTTATAAATAAAGATTATAAAATTTATTATTTAGAAGAGGTAAAATTTATGTATTTTTTCACCTCTACCAACCACTCGATAAACCTCTTAATTCAAAGGTTCATTAGCCTTGTAGAACAAAAAAAATCCGTTTGTTAAATGAGGTAAAAATAAAATAAAAAATCATGTACCCGTAAACTTCACCCTTAAAATACAGTTATATCACACCCAAAATTTACCAAGTTATGTGAAATTTCGACGGATCATATAATGTTGTCAAACGTTCAAACACAAATGTGTGTTGAACTTAAGTCAAATGAAGTTTCATTGAAAACTATTTGATGATAGAAAGTATAACTCATCGACCTCATATACTAGGTCCATTATTCATTTGTTATCGGTGCAAAAACTTTCATTCTCCACAGTCCACGCCTTTTTTTTTTTTTTACGTTTCTAAAGTCATATGAGAATGTGTGTTATAAGCAACAAGTGTTGTAGGGTTGTACTGTTGTACATCCAGCTCAACCGGATGCCCTGGTCTAGAATTTAGGCGAATGCCGGATCATAACGGATCCGGTCCATTTCAGATTTATACCGATTTGGACAATATTTTGTTTATAAAGGCTCATTTGTTAATTTGTATGGTACAAAACCGAAACCAAGCCGACCCAAATTTAATTAGTAATCAAGAAAGGAATTCATAATTTACGTATTTTTTTCCCACGGTTCAAACCGGTCTACCATTTTTTGACGGTCCTGAATCAAGACCAGACAATAAACCAAAATTGGCCAAAACAACAAATGTGAAACACCGGGAAAAACAAATCTAGCCCCCAACTATAATATTTTAAGACATATTTTAGTGTGAATTAGTAAAATTATGGTATGATTTATCGTAACCTATATAATATTATAGTTTATTGAAAGATGGATGTATACCTAAAAAGTCTAATATTTAAGCATTTTTTCATATTAATTAATGATTATCTGCTTGTTAAAAACAGTTTATTCTTTCTGTATAAAAAAGAAAAGAAAAGAGAGTGAGTATGAACACGACGTCGTTTTACGCCAAGCATCACCATAAATACAACATGAAACTCCCGCATTGTTTCAGCGCTCATTAAGCTTGACCTTGCAAACTATTCGGTACATTACCAGATAGTGATGGGGAGCTTTCTGTCCACTTCGAAATCGATGTCGGCGTCGCCAGTGGTGAAGTACCAATTTGCCGATAGCTGGAAGATCCACTTCGATTCCGTCAAAGACTCCGACCAGCTTGTAATTATCTCCTTTTCCTCATCGCTGTGAGAGATTTCACGAATTCTGATCGTGAAATTGAGATTCCTGTTTCAATGGAAATTCAGTTCGTTGATTTTTCGTTTGTTATTTCTGGTTGATTTTGTAGATAGTGATTGATTTCGGTGCTTCCTGGTGTGGTCCTTGCGGGATGATTGAGCCTGCGATTGACGCCATGGCCTCCAAGTTCTCCGATGTCGAATTTGCAAAGATCGATGTCGACGAATTGCCTGTTCGTATCTCTTTCACAGATTATTCTTTGTGATTAAGATTGATTATGAAATTTTCTAGGTTTGACCACTTTTTACTTGCTTTACTGAAGAACAAATCAGGTTAACAACGAAGAAGATGAAATGAATCATATAGATTAGCTAACTAGTTTCAGATATTAGTATATTCATATTTACTAGCTTGAATATTTAACCAAATACTATTTTAATTTTTTTTTTTGCATTTTTTTTAAGTAGGATATTTTTTTCTTTTCAAATCATATTTCTTAAACTATGTCCTAAATCATAAGTTAGAAATACCAGTATATTGTAATATCATGATTTTTGTGCCTAAGTAAGATTCAAGCTGTAAGGTGAAACGTAAACTATACGCAATAAGGTGATATGAAAAACTACATAAAATATGTCCTAAAAATAAATTAGAAATACTAATTTAATATACTATTACGATTTTCCGCGTAAAATTGAATCTCAAAGTCCTGTTTGGTGCACGTATGAAGCTGACAAGCTCTAAGTTAGTCATAACGGTAATGATTTGACAACTTCGTGTGATTACAGTGAAATAATGTACTATGTTAAAAGTCGTATGTGATAACGATAATAATTTGACAACTACTATGAACTCTAACCGTTTTGTCAACCGAAAAATAACTTTTTGACATAAAAAAAAAACTAAACATCAATTTTGGCAATTATTTGGCTTGCTTTGAGAGTTAATATAGGTTAAAGTCTGATATATACCATAAAACGGAAGACGTGTGTATAAAAAAATATATACTTTAGGTTCAAATTCAACACATAAGTTTATATTCAAAGGATACATATGAAAATAATTGAAAATAGAAATATATCACCGACCTTATATATTAGCTTCGAAATGTGTTCATTTAAAAGTGATAACTTATTATGTTCACCAATATACCCCCATCTAATAATTATTTTTTGTTTTTTAATTAAATGTGTATTAGCTTTTAAATGTAAAATTAACCAATCAAGATTTAAGAGAGTTAAATATATATCAAACAAAAAACTTGAACCGAACATTTCCACCACACTTGTTATTTTATTAACTTCTATGTTTTTATGGTACACAATTATCTTGTTTTTATTTTGCGAAATAAATAGCATACCGTTTATTTATTTATTTTTTGTGGTTTGGTTTAATGTGATAGGATGTGACAAAAGAGTGGGATGTGAAGGCAATGCCAACATTTGTGTTGGTGAAGAAAGGCAAGGAAGTTGATAGGATTATCGGTGCAAAAAAAGATGAACTTGAGAAGAAGATTAAAAAGCACAAATCTTAGTTATTTTGTGCTTTGCTTGTGTTAATTTCTTTTATATTCTCGTGTTTGCTAATGATTTTATGTCTTAAGTAAGTCATGATTCTAATAAAATGTTGAACATTGTACTATAACTTCAGTTCATCCGCATGTATGTTTTGTTTTGTTTTTTCTTTTTTACGTGATGTATCATATTTGGTTCTTTTTAACACTATTTGTTCCCTATTTACAAATTCACCTTACTTTTTATTTGGGCGAGAGAACTTAGTAGAGCAGACAACCCATAACTTATAATATGGCCCATAAAGCCCACAATGTAGCAAACTGTATATATACACACAGTCTTCTATCCCTTATTTACAAAATTTACTTTACCTTTTAAGGTGAGATGTAAACGATCCCATTATGGTATTACAGCTAGAGTAAACACACACGTCCATAAGAAAACTCATCTCCTCGAAATGTCCGAAGACAACGATCCACCAATCCCTAACCCATCACCTGCACTACACGATAACCCCGTACATCATGTTCCTCTACTAACTACACAAAAATATCCCTTTATCAGCTCCCTCCACTCCCCTTCCAGGTTTCTCAAGCTTCATCAATGTCAAACTCTTCTTTCATAATTATCGTCTCTAGAAAACTCAAGCCATCCATGCCCTTCAAGCCTACCATCCCTTTGGTCATATTAATAGCTCTTTATCAACTCCAACTTGACTGGCTTACAAAAAACCATCTATTCCTTGCCACACCTCCTTGACCTCTACAACGCCCGCTCTAGTGCACACATGCTTCAAACTCGCCTACAACTGGTTTCGTTAAAGAAGAGTAATGATTCCATCATAACCTTCTTCAACAAGGCCAAATCATTACTATCCTCCCTTCAAATTGGCAAACCCATTTCCGATTCTCCCATTACAGCCTCCCTCTTTACTACTCTTCCTTCTGAGTATGACCCCACTATTACCTCTCTCAACACCCAACCATATTAAGAACATTTACACAAGTTATCTAGTTATAACATGAGATGTAAAAGATAATGTTAAGAACCTTTTCATTTGGTGCCTTTAAAGGTTGTTTTTTTTTTCCGCTTTGTGACTATTGTGTCCTATAGGCTGGTCCTTTTTTGTGCCCTCCAGGTTTAGTCTTTTTTCGGTTAATGTCCTTCAAGTTTGTTTTTTTTTTTCACTTGGTGCCCTCTAGATTTGATAATTTTCGTTTGGTGCCCTATTTTCATTCAATCAATGCAAGTAGAATAGCAAAATAAAGAAGAAATTTCCCATTTAGTGCCTCAAGGTTTGGTCTTTTTCGGCTAGTAACCATTAGTTTTGTTTTTTCATTTGGCGTCCTTCAGATTTAGTCTTTTTTTTATTTAGTTCCCTCCAGGTTTGTTTTTTTCCACTTGATGCCCTCTAGGTTTGATAATTTCGTTTGGTGTCCTATTTTCATTCAATCAATGCAAGTAGAATAGAAAAATAAAGAGAAAAAAAATTCATATTAAATTATTAATAATTATATATTAACATTTAAAACTATATAAACACATTTAATTTTTGAATCTGCATTTAAATGTTGATAAGTTTTATTTACATTGTGAAAAATAGTTTTTGTTTGAAAATCAAATGAAATATTCACATTTATTATTTCATAAAAAAAATACATGTTCGAATCATATATTACCTTGTAAATCTTTTATGAAAATTTATTTTATTATTTCAATTGTTTTTTGTAGATACAAATTTATTTTTGTTAGAATCTAAATAAAATTTGGTTGACTAATATTTTATTCACACTTTTTATGATGAGTTTTTTAGTATAGTCATAATTTACCATGTATTTTTCTATAAAACAAAAACTTTAATATTTTATTTGATTTTTCAACAAAAAAATATTGTTTTCTCACAATATAAATAAAGTGATCAACACTAAAAAAACAAAGGGTTAAAATATTATATGAGTTTACAAAGTTTAAATATTAATATATAATAATAAATAAAAAAAATGATTTTTTCCCTCCTATTCTACTTGCATTGTCGAATGAAAATAGGACAACAAACGGAAATTATCAAACCTAAACAAACACAAAAGGTATTAACCGGAACGTGAAGGACACCCACCGAAAAAACCAAACTTTTTCATGCTATAAGGCGGAATCTGATCGGAAAAAAAATAAAATAGCTTAATAGCAAATACCATTTTTAAAATATGGTATTTTATTAAAGCTATAAAAAAAATTTGTAGGTTAAAGCCTCAAATGCTACTTAGTTGAACAATTAAGTTAGGGCCCGTTTGATTTTAATTCCGGAATCGGAAACGGAATGGAAACGAATCTAGTTTATACGTATGTTCTTGTTAATGAAAGTTTTTGGAATCATTCCTTTGGGTTTGAAGTAATTGAAGTAGAGTTTGATTACTTTTGATACCTTATAGGGTAACAAAATATGGAAAATAGGGTAACAAAATATGGAAAATCAAGTGTACATTCCACTAAACCACAATAATGATTCCATAAAATTTCATGAATAAGGATATGCATATGGACTAAATTCGTTTCCACGTTATCGGAATTAGAACCAAACGGGCCTTAGACTGATCCAAATCCACAAAACAATTAAAAAATCAACTAATTATGGAATCGCAGCCGAAATAACTTTTTCCAATACATTTTTACTACCCAACACGAAAGCCTGGAGATATTTTACCAATGTGCATAATTTAATTTACAAGGCGACAGTAGTTACCCGTCTTACAAGGCCAAACTGAATAGGAACACAAACAAACATAAGCAGAAAATTCAAGAATCAAGAAGCTCAGCATTTTGTTACATATTTACACAAAGGGTGCTCACAACACCAGATTTACCATTGTACTGCATCATTCTGTGACTTGGACATGCATATATATATGCTTTCCTCTACACAGTATATGATTGCTGAATCGCGTCGATATCCAAACCCTTCAGTTTCATAACCGACTCGACGTGACCCTTGAGCGTATGCAGCTCCCGCAGCCTAAACAAGCCGGAATTTTAACATAATTGATATGAATCTGTTATCTCACATCGGTTATCGATTATAAACAAACAACTAGGCTAGTATATAAACGCTGACATTACCTTGCAATTTCAGCTCGTCTCTTGGCTTCTTCAGCCAGCTGACTGAGTTCAGTATAACGGGACCTGTTCGCGAAAGTCTTGCTTTCGGGAGGATGTAGGCCATGAAGCGTTCTTTGCGCGCGTGCCCATTCCAGTTGTCGGTCTTCCTTACCGAAATTCTTTCGTCTTGTGAAGGCAACCTATAGAATTCCATAGTATTAGCATAGTTTAGAACTAGTCATCTGAAATGGAAGGGCGGGTATGGTTTCTTACCCTTTGCTCAAGTAGAAGATCCCAAGCTTGTCCACTTAGAGCATACCGAACGATGAACTTAATGATGTCGAGAGGGACGTAGAAAACGAGGTTGTATAGCCAAATCACACCAGCCCAACCCCATCCAATCCCTTCAATAGCAGCAAAACTCCAGTTTGCATATACAGCAATCAGTGTTGCAATCTGATAAGTATTCAGTAAAGCAAAGCAATGAGTTCTCGAAAATGTGATTCTAAGAGCCATCCGCAATGACCAAAGAGATCAATACCCGGAATACTGTTACTCTTCACACGTTAAGATTCCATGACTTTAGAGCTTTCAAAGTCCATACCCAAATTAAAGTCAGATTCTTCATGGGGATCTTTGGGCTAAAGCAAGCAAAGTCATGAAATCTTAACGTGTGAACAGTAATCCAAATACTAATCTTTGGTCGGGCTCAATAGGTGAGCTACCGTTATGATAGTTTAAATGACGGGGTACTAAAGTTTTAGTCAGCCTGCCTAAAAGATGGATACTGTTTA
This sequence comes from Fagopyrum homotropicum, assembly GCA_033239125.1. Classification (NCBI taxonomy): domain Eukaryota; kingdom Viridiplantae; phylum Streptophyta; class Magnoliopsida; order Caryophyllales; family Polygonaceae; genus Fagopyrum; species Fagopyrum homotropicum. The sequence continues at coordinate 5,904,871 of BSWB01000003.1, forward strand.
GGCAATTTTCCCTATATAGCAAATACATCAAGTTTACTGTGGATGCTCTAAGCCAAGACAGCTCTTTCTTACCAGTTGAGCAATGATGAAGGCTGTTATAAGTAGAAGGCCAGGGCGTTCGACGAAAGACCAGCTTCTAGCTCGAGTTACAAATATCAAAGCCTGGCTTATGATGCTCACTTGCAGGTATATAGCTGATGCCAACTTTCTGAAGTCGTCGTGTGCCCATTTCTCTAGTGTCGGCACACCAAACAAACGCTAAAGAACACAATCATCAACAAGTATTACCATGTTGTGAAATTTGATCTAGGACAAGAACAGAAGAACATTTTTTGTATGGATATTATAAATGATGACAGCTTCTTACAGGGAAAAAGTCAGTTTTGTAGGCTGCCCAAAAGAAAATGACAGTCATCATGGCTAGGTAGCTACCAAGAACAATCCCTGTAGTAAATATCTCCGCCAATTTCCAACTGTCGGGATGTGGAGATGGCTTTACGCGGTCCTTTGAGATTGTCATAATCGTGCCTGAAGTCCCACAAGAAATAACATCACTTGAACAGCATTATCAGATTCTAGAGGTTATTTTCTCTAGTTAGCTAAGACAGCAGCAATGCAAATTTTTATGTGTTAACATAGAAGTACTTACCATCATTGAGAATGGCAATGATTAGCACCATGAAAGGCGGGAAGTCGAAATGCCATATTAAAGCCAGCAGCATGAATCCCAACTGTCAATTGTAAAATACATAGTTGTTCAATGATGAATGCATCAACAGTTGACCGTAACAAGTACAAGAACCAGGACTTACTACAATACGTATTGTGATTGAAACCGCATAAATCTGCAATGCAAAAAAGCCGGAGAGAGTCATTAACATATCTCAAAACACAGATGAGGAAAAAATGTATAAGGTTCAGCATAAAGAAGTACTGTATTCTATACCGTGTAGTTCTTCATCCTCTGAAAGATAGCTCGACTCGTAAGTACAGCACTAACGATGACACTTAATCCAGGTTCTGTCAAAACTATATCAGAAGCACCACGCGCTGCATCGGTAGCATCAGCAACAGCTATGCCGATATCAGCTTTCTTCAAAGCCGGGGCATCGTTAACCCCATCACCCGTCATTCCGCAAATATGTTTCCTTGCTTGCAAACGCTTCACGATTTCATACTTGTGCTCTACAACAACAAAAAACACATGCACCAATATTTCACCTGTAACTTTTAGTTACTTTTTTTTTTCATACAGTAGAATGTGAGATTACCCGGAAAAACACCAGCAAAACCATCAGCCTTTTCAATCAGCTCATCAACAGGTAAAGATTCAAGAGAGTATTCTTTGTTTTGTCCCAGTAAGGCAGATGCAGGATACATATTTGTTCCCATCCCTAAACGACGTCCAGTTTCCTTCGCTATGGCCAACTGATCACCTACTCGGAAATGGCCAATTTTCAAACTCATACACAACAAAAGGAGAAACATCTGAATATTCATGAACTGATTACTAAAACATACCTGTAATCATTTTCACATTGACCCCGAGATCTAATGCCTGTCTGATCGTGTCTGCACTATCGTGTCTAGGAGGATCAAACAAAGGCAAGAGACCAATAAACTGCCATGGATTTCCCGGGCTTTCCTTCTTACCATCAGGAACTTCCTGAACAAGAAAGTGAAGCATAGACAGTAAGTTCAGAACTTATAGAAGCGAATCAAAGAAGAAGAAACTACACAGAAGTTGTACCTGGTAAGCAACAGCAAGAGATCTTAGACCCCTCTCAGCAAACTTATCGATCACAGTATGTACTCTACGCTCTATTGCTGATTTATTGTGCACAAGGTTCAGGATCTATATATATTTTATAACAAGACAGTTTAGTAATAAAGCAAGATTTGTACACTATACTGCTCCAAAACAGACACAAAACGAAAACGAAAAAACTGATGTCCCTTTTGCGTTAATGTGCTATATAGTATGCACAACAAACCTGCTCTGGTGCACCTTTGCTGACACGGTGCATTTTCCCTTCATTGTCAATGTATGTCAGAGCCGTTCGCTTATCAGTTGGGTTAAATGGAAGGAAGTGAACTTCTTGAATACCAGCACGCGCCTTTTCAACAACATTAAACAGTTTGTCATTACTACAAATGGAGTAACATGAATAGAATAACAAAATATTATCTTTATTACCTCTTTTGGATCAGCTAATGTTCCGACCACTGCAGCATCAATAGCATCTTGGTTTTCCATTCGGGAGGCTCGAGCTGCCATCAAGACAACCATATCCGCATCCAATCCTTTGGCGAAAACCTATATAATCACACAAGACAAAAAACAAGCATAAATTTTTTTAACTTGTAACTTAAAAATAGAAGTAGAAGCTAAAGTGTATAGACCAACTTCAACAAGGTTCTTGTCAACTGAAAGCTTGTTCAATGTCAGAGTTCCGGTTTTGTCACTACAAAGCACATCCATCCCTGCCATTTCCTCAATTGCAGTCATTCTTTTGGTGATTGCACCCTGAATTCAGCTAGAGAGTTAGGATACGGAAACTCGAAAGCAAATTCTAGGAAAATAATGATAAAACTAAAATGGTTGTTTGGATAAACCTGCTGAGCTAAGCGATGGGACCCAATCGCCATAGTAACTGATAAGACAGTTGGCATGGCAATTGGAATACCTCCAATGAGAAGTACCAAGAGATTGTCTATACCAACACGGTATTGGCGATGTTGAATTGGATACATGACAATGATCTCTACCAACATTCCAATAGCAATTGAGCAAATGCAGAAATTACCAATGGCAGTCAATACCTGCTCCAAAACTCAAGCTTTTTGTATGAGCTAAATACATCATTATCCATAGAATGTATGCACTCCTAAGATTCTTACTTTGAGATCTTCTTTCATAATGTCATATCTTAAGATTCATTATTTCAGAATCTTTACAAGGCAATATTCTTCTTTATTACTGAAATTTCTGTTGAGTTTCCTCACCTGCTGAAAATGCCCAACTTGGTGAGTGGAATCAACAAGGTGAGCAGCCTTCCCAAAGAATGTATGCACTCCGGTTGCGATCACAACTGCTTCAATTTCGCCCTGTTTACACGTGGATCCCGAGTACACACCATCACTAGGACCTTTGGTTACCGGTAAAGACTCACCAGTAAGAGCTGACTGCAAATCATACAAAAAACAAAAAAAAATAATTAGCTTCCATGTATACAGCTTCACAACCTGCAAATTAATATGTTCAAGGAAAAAACACTATGTTATAGGTTACTTGATCAATCTTTAGTGGATCACCCTCGAGCAAGCGAGCATCAGCAGGAACAATGTCTCCGAGCTTGATAGATATAATATCCCCAGGGACTAAATTAGCTGCGTCTTGTTCACTCCATTTTCCATCACGAAGAACCTACAATGATGATGGCATATCATTTGGTCTGTATCAGTACCCAAAAAAGCCAAACTGAGAAAGGTAGAAATATTTTGTGCCACAAACCTTAGCTTTAGGAGCAAGACGAGCCATAAGCGCAGCAGCAGCATTTCCAGCATTGTTTTCCTCAATGAAACTTATAGTTGAGTTGATTAGAAGAAGGGAGATGATCCCTACAAAATCTTGCCAATCAGGAGGTCTCCCCTGAGAAATTAGCATGGATTAGATCATCTTTTAAGGAATTTCAGCTAACGGAAATCGCGCTTTCCCTTTAGTATACTTGTCTTAGCATTTTACATTCTTATTAAGAAGACAAAATCTTACTTTTATTGTATTGAAAACAACATTTAACATTCTACTAATGATTATAAGTAACAACGATAACAACCCAACCCAATACTATGGCTGAAAACCTGACCAAATGCGGGTGATGGGACCGTACGGTGATGAACTTAACATTCCGGTACAACGGGTGGGTCCCGGCATTTACGAGTTTGGGTGATAGGTGTTAGAGTCCGATTCAGACAAGCCGAAATAGAGCGGGGTCGTGTGCATAAGTTATTAGTCTAAAGCCCAACACATAAACCCGATGAGGATTAGTACATGTAACTTTTTCTTCTATCTGTACCGGACCAAATGACGTGAGCGACAAGTGGAACCACATGTACAAGCCTTTCGGGTTCATCCTAAAAGTTTCATAAAACTAATTGGCAATATGAAGAGTAGCCCGAAGATTTATAGGTTAGGTTCGCTCAATATCGAATCAAATGTAAATATGTTAGGTTCACGCAATAGGAGGAGTAGCCTTTCGGGTTCCATCCTATGTAAACTAAGTTGAAATAAAGCATGCATGATGCTTACCCCTCCATTAGCAAGTGCAATAGCCATGATAGCTGCAGCTTCCATGACCCAAGAAAGAGGGTTCCACATAAACCCCAAGAACTTGAAGAATTTACTCTCCTGTCCAAGTTCCAAGATCATACTTAATAAGAAAAGTAAATTAAGATGATACTTAACAAGAGATTTAATCGAATCAAAATGAAACCTCCTTTTCTTCAAGCTTGTTGGGACCAAAAACAGACAATCTCTCTTGAGCAGCTTCTGATGTAAGTCCATTTCTGTCACATCTCAATTGCTCAAACACTTCTTCAATCGCTACGTTCTCCTTCACAAACCCAAACAAAAATCAAAGTTTATAACAAAATATCAGTTTATAAATACGAAAGCTGTAATTACAATGGAAGAAAATGATACCAAATCCACAGCTTCTTTGAGAATAGGTTCCAGTTTCTCTCTGTGATCACCCATCTCTCTGTACACAGCAAAGAGCTCAAACCCAGTCTATATATACATATGAAGAAAAGGTGATGGTGGAAACTAGAAAGTACCAGAGAGAATAGAGAAATTTAGAGAGTGCATTTCCTTTTATGTAAAGAATAAAACAGAGGATTTTCAAAGGAGGGCAAAGTGTCGTCGTTTTACGTTGGTGATTCACTGTAAAGGAATAGTGACGACGATGAAGAGGCACGTACTTTGGATTTTGGTAGGCACAGCACTGCAAAAAGAATCGTAATCTACTGGGAACATACCACCAGTCTTACTATTATTGTCACTATTATCCACTTCTATATTCAATTCAAACTAGTCAGTCTCTTCGGGAAAATACTCTGACGTAATTTAATGAAAATATGAATGCTAAATTATTGACTTTTTTGATACTTTGAAATCGGAAAAGGCTGAATGATTTAATTAAGTTTTGAAATTAAAAATATTTTAATTATCTTTTGATTTTAACTTTTTATTAAATAAATATTTTGAAATATTATTTTTTTGAATTATTTTATACTTATTGATATTATAATTATTGGTTGTTATTTATTGTATAATTATGTAAATCTTTACAATTATATAAAATTAACCATAAAAATATCATTTCTTCAAAAATTAAATTCTCAATTTCATATCTTTAAGGGTTATCTACTAACTTTTTCAATCGAAAAAGTCTTATAACAACGTAAATATAGTTTAATATTGGCAATCTTTTATATTAAGAATATTTTAAAAGTTATAATTTATATTATATTATTGATTTTAATTATAAAAGTGATGTTTTTTTTACTGTAAACTTTCGTTAATACAAATATCTTATAACAATTGTTGTATAATGTTATAATTGATAACTGTGATTTCATGTTGTGAGAGAATAGAAAGAAGAGAGTATATGAGAGAAGATACGTAAATCTTTATTTTTTATATTTCATGTGTGTAATAATGAGAGTATATACACGACTGGAGAGTTCATTACAAACTGAATAGCTAGGACACAACTAATGTGATACCGAACGTACTCGTATCATATATTAGATATTTTTAGAATTGTAGTTCATGTAAATGTTATAATCGTATGTAAAATTAAAATGTACAAAGTTTATACCGTTTTTTAATTATATATTTTGTTTGAAATTATGCCTGTAGCAAGCAAGAGTCTAAGATGGATTAACTTATGATCCTCCCTTTTCAAATTGTAAAATACTCTGAATCGTGTAACGAATTAAAATTGTAATAACAATACCAAATTTTTGGTTAACGGTAAGTTAAAGTTGGAGAACTAATAAGCTAAAGCTTTGTATGATTTGCTGCATAAAATTTTCAATTTTGGAAGTTATATTATACCTTTTAGAAAAGGAACTTCTACTTTTGTGTTGTATCTCCAGGTGTCTACAAATGCAGAGGAGCAATCTTTTTCTTTTCTTTTCTTTTCGTGCTTTACACAAGTACTTTCACTGGAAACATCATCCCTTAGTTGAGGGTCTGAGGGACACAACAGAATGGTTGGTAAACAAATTTCTTTATTATCTTCGGTTTACACGATGACTCCCTAGAAGGTGCCAACAAGCACTCAACTTCCGCCACCTGAAGCGGTCGGATATCACAGTGTCATGGGACTCGGACCGGGATCTCCTAAAGCCTTTTAAAAAAAACGATAAATAAATAAGTGAATTACAACAAAGTAGACGGCTAATATGAAGCAAAATGCAATGGCCAACTAAAATCCGGACTTAAAATGTAAAGATGACCAAAAGATAATAAGCAAAGTTAGGAACAAAGTCCTACCGAGCAAAACCGCCTAAAATCCGACCAACACGATTAGCGCTAGGGTTCCGAATATACTCTTGAATTGATCATATATCTCATTATCTTGTAAACAAACATCTCATTATCTTGTAAACAAACATAATCAGCCCCACTGTGCCAGAACCAAAAAAATCTTTTATTTGACCTGATTTAGACCGAATATTCAAATCTAATTTTCCGAAGTCCAATCTAGCAAGAGCATTCCGGTCAAGGTCCGGTCCAAATTTTGATCTAAACCGGAAATTGAACAGCCTTAGTTGACCCATGAAGGATATGAAAGTATTTCTCACAAAGAAAAAGAATATATACATATCTGTGATTATACTCTGAATATAACAACGGATCATACAAATCTGTATACGTTGAAGCATAAAACATTACACAGAAACGCATTTCCAGTTCCACAACATTATTAGTAAGATACAACTGCAGTAACACACACTATATATTTTTTTCTCACAGGATTAGCGGGAAAGAAAAAACCCAGAAGCGGAAAGAAGACGCCCCATCTCGCTCATCACATTAGAAATGATAAAAGAAATGTGAAAAATCAATATAAAGAATGGAGATTGGAGAATATAAGAAAGGGAAGTATATCATTGAGGGGAAGGGGCCAAAATTGTTATCTGCCATTTGCATATCTCACTTTCCATGACCATTTGCATGCTTATGGAAAGGCCAAAAGTTGACAATACGCTCAAGCACAGCTGCGCTCTTGGTGAAATAGCCCGTAAATCCTATAGGAGTCATAGCAGGAGGGAAGTCCTCAGCTGGCATAGCGAATGGCCGTATCATGTGCTCCATAGTTTCCAGCGTCAAACACGAGCCTGGGTCTTGTAGCCTTTCTGGCCCATTGATGGGCAATGTGTGCTCTTGGTGTAGCCAACTTGCCTCAGTATCCTTGTTCTGAGGCGGAATGGGACAAGATTAGTTTGCTAAGGGTTTATACTTCAACAATGGCAAAAAAAAAAGCAATAAAGATGAACTTACTTCAAGAGGAGAAAGATCGGCTCCACGGCTGAATGTCATCTCAATGCGGAACCGTTTTGGATCTTCTAGAGGCACCTGAAACTCCAAGCACAAGTGAGTTGTTCTGTTTTTTATAGGAAAAAGTGCATAAAAAGCAAAAACATTTCCTAGTAATATATTAACCTCTGTATTCTCAAACATCCTTAGCACAATGTAACTCATGTAATCGAGCTCCTTAGTGTTGAGCAAGCGTTCCAAGGCATTGTAACAAAGCAGGCTTTCCCGTCCTTGCAGAGATTCATCCAAGTTACAGTACCGAAGAACATTCATCAATGAGTGAATATGTGATTCCTATCAAGAAAGAAAAGAGCATATCACGCATTTATAAATATTGTGTGAAGAAAAAATGAGAAGAATAAGGCAGGTGGGAAATGAAATATACAACTCACCGACGTGAAGTATAGTCGTGTTCGCACATGCCTCTCCGGTGTCTTCACATTGGCATAACTAACAGTAGACGAGAGAGATCTTATCAAGACGGATAGAACTACTTAATTGCAATTTATAGCTCTTATAAAATTTTTTTTTTTAATTAATCTCTTTTCGCTGTTTCTTGTGTAGTAGTTTTCACTTTTTTGTACTACATAAAACATCTCCTTACAACTTATGTTAGAGAACTTAAAGATGTGAGCACTTACTTTGGGTCCAAGCGGTATTCTGTCTCTATGTCATCATCCTGATCATCCTGATCACTTAAAATATCACCATTTGTAGTGTTCTTCTTTTCCTCATTCTTAGCGTTGGACTTACTTTGGTGTGTAGAAGATTCTTTATTGATTGATGAAGCTTGCCCAGCAACACTATTCGCTTCTTCACGTGTATTCCTCAAATCAATCAATAACTTGCCCAGCAAACGGCGAGCAATCTGCAGAAAGGAAAGAATAGTTGAGGAAATGGATCTTTAACCATGACCACGAGGCCCGTAACTTGAAACTGATATTGCACAAAATCAAGTATTTCACTGCAGAAGACCCCGCATAGCAGCTCTAGGATTTCAGTTCAAGCTTTATTGGTTCTAAATATTGCAAATAACTCATTTTTTTAATCTTATAATTTGAATCAAGCTCAGAGGGTTTCCTAGAAAAACTAAGCAGCAGCGCTAAACTACTACAAACAAAATAATATATATAATAAGATCCTCAGGAGGTGATAATCTTCTAAAATCTCAATTTATGCTTAGTAGAATATCTAACAGGACATTAACCTATAGGAATCCCTACGGTACAATTGAAAAAGCAGGATTAACAAATAAAACATTGAGCTGGATATACCAAAATAGAATTTGATAGCATATGCTATATACCAGCAAAAAGTTCCATACAGACAGAAACACCAACCTTGGAACCGATCTTCAGCTTCTGTTTTGGGTTTATCCCATACTCATTAGGGATAACGCCATCTGCAAGTAGCTGAAACAACACAGCCCGCTGATATTAAAATGTGGTCTGAAAGACAAGATTATGCAATGATAAAGACAATGTCCGAAGCCGATACAGAGAATTTTTGCTTTTACACTATTTATGTTGTTCTCTCTTGTAATAACATGCCTCTACATTGGATAAGTTTAATACGAAAGGTATTTCCTCGTCAAGACTTTGTCAATTATAAAGAGCATTCTTTCCTTGAAATGAGAAAAAACTATCATTATAAAAGATAAAAGAAGTCCAGCACCAACAGCTCATTAGGAATTGATTCTTTATGTACCTGAGCTACTTTGAACAGCTCATCCAAGCCTTCCAGATTAAGGTGGGAGTTGTGCAGAAGATCATACCTGTAGAGTTGAAGGACAGAAAAAGGAACATCTCACTGATCAAAGAACGTGGACAAAATATCTATCTGGCTTATCACATGCTTATTTTAATGCATAACAGATGTATTTCAGGTATCTGGGTTTTGAATGTAAGGATGGCATGCATCGAATCGAAACCTGAAATATCATGATCTAATAAACTTGAATTGAAGAATTTATAATCTAGATACAACTTCTGAACACACTCGTCTATGCTTCTCCTGAAGTCCAAATTTACAGAGATGAATCATAATTCAGGCATCAAAATCCTAGTATAGAACTACTAAATTTCTCTAGACACTAATGGCCATTAAATACCGAGTATAGAAACATACCTTCGTATTTTTTAAACTGCATATCTCAATGCAACAATTAAGTCTCCAAGTGAAAGTCATTATTGAAAAACCCAAGTCAAAAGACGGCATTGCTCTTCTAGACTCCAATCATAGCGCATTATAAACTAATATTTGGAAGAAGTTGGATTATATGGAAAAGACGTATCATTGTTGGCATAATAAGTTAAATTTCCATCCAAAATCTTATTGCAGCAGGGTAAAATTGTATCTAAGATTGGATAAAGTGACAAACTATGTAGAGATCCTAGAATTATCAATACGATACATGTAAGAAAAGCTATCAGAAGGTAACTTACTTGCATGAATCATAAACATCAGGAATCTGTGTTATGTCATAGCGCCTGCAATCAAAGGAAGTGTAAAAATTGAGCTTTAGTGAACATACATTTTTTATGCCTAAAGGTGTAGTCATATGAGCAAGTATACTTGTGTATTACTCACCCTTTCCGTTCATTGTACAAGTCTTTCTCTAGTTTTTTCCACCGAGCATACATAAGAAGAAACCCTTCGCTGCCACAAGGCAACCCAGCTGCAATACGATCCACATCAATGTTAGTTTTACCAAGGGCCTTGGCTTGGTCATATGGAAGGACGACATCATATGGGCTTGCATCTACAAGCTTCTCATCTTCATCTTTTGCAAGCTGTCTAACTTGCTCAGTGATCTTCTTTGTCAGTTCCACCTGTTCAAAAGGTAATTTAGTACACGTAAAAAAGAAGATGCAACTACAATTATGTGACATGTCAAGCTATCAAGCAAAGGATAAGGGGAAATTTATAATTTTGCTTTCCCTTCTTTTAGTATATAGTTGAATCAACTTTCATGAACTTATTTATATTTACTTATAAACAGGATAAAATTTATATTGTTTCATCGACCTATATGTACGGCTTTTATTATTCAACGAAGGGAAAGCAAAATTATAATCAAAAGGTATGTAAACCTAGAAAGGGGACTTGTCACAGATGAATCTGCTTCATCTATCGTCCCCCAATCCACTTCGTCTATCTTCTTATCCACCAATCCACTTTGCACCTATCCACCAATTTGTGTCTAATCTGAGACTTGATCTTATTAATAATCCAAGGAAAATTGGTGTTTAAAAATTAAGTTACATGCACAAGAAGAGTGAGAAGCACCACTTAATAAACACTGAATAGGAGTAACAAAATCCAAAATTGATAACTACCAATTTAGGAAGAAGTTCAGAAGCATTAGGAGGAAGCCCAGCCCCATCAACCATCCAAGGAAATTGGGATGATCCATTGCTATGGGTTGCCTGTATTCCAGAAGTTATGATCTCGTTCAACCTAACCTGCAAAGGGAAGTACTTTTCAAATACTCGATACTCAAGGGGACAAAGGGAAGGTCAAATTTAGCACTTCATCCAAGCTAAAAGGTATATGAGGAAAACATGAGGGTATGTCCCCTAAGCATTATAACGTTTTCTACTGGTGTATAAGATATGCTAGTCAAGTACAGAAACAAAAACGTTTCTTCATAAACAACAGCTTCCGTCCATGCCATCTGTATATTAAAAATTTGTTTACCTCAATATAAAGTGGAGGAAAACACGACGTTTTTTGCCATTTCAAAAAACAGAAAGCCTCAGATTAAATTACTAGGGTCTAAATACCTTCACCACAATAGCCTATTAGAAAATGCACTTTCTTCAAGTTTGGCTCCTTCTGACTTGGTCATATTTGGCCATCTAAGATTAGAAGCACCACCAAAATCTTATGGTGCATGATAGTCAGGGTGCTGATCAATCAAAGAGTTCAAATCTGGATATTCTAATACCAGTGAGATTATCATTTTTCATTACGGTATTCACAGTAAGTTAGTTGACAGCAAATTTAATCAGGAGTTACTCACAACCTTTAATTCAAATACCAGTAAGTTAAACTCTAAATATTTGAGGTGCAAGATTAGGGCTTTGGTGGCATTATTTTTCGGTGTCCTAAGAGGTGAATAATTTCATCAACTTATTAAATCTTATAGATGTCATTTAAGGAAATAGGCATTATTTATGTTTATAATAGTAATTCCCGGTGTAAACAAAAAGAACTATAACAAGACATATGGAAGCATGACCTTGGCTTCTTCAATCTCACTGGATGCATTATCAAGCCCATCCAACATGGAAGAGTCCTTGCTAACAAGAGATACCTGAAATTGACAAGCATGTCATTTCAGATAATATGATTTTAAATGCAACAAAATCTCTTGCATTGTCATTTAGAAGGATGATAGCTAAATGGAACTAACAAGTATTGGTGTCAATTGCCCTTCAAGGTCAAGCAGTCCTTTAGCAAATGCAGCTGCAGACATCTGCAGAGCATTTACAATTAGTAACGCGAGTGCTAAGTAGGCAATGCATCGACAAGTAATAATTTTCACAAATAAAGTTAAACTGAAAGAATATAACCACCATATATACCTGTACACGGCCTTCATCTGAACTATATATTTTGAGATCATGGCGGTAAGTGCTGTGAAGGCGGAGTAGTCCTGTTCCTTCACCTGAATTTTTAAGATTTTATCACTCAATTTATTCAGAAGAGAATTTCAGTTGAAGAAAACCAGTTTCGCCAATGCTATTACATTCTTGGACATATAATCATTTTTCTATTGGACAAAAAACTACGTAGTGAATAAACTGTGTGCCCAAAAACCAATTAGTGAGAGGGAGGAAATTGTCTTGCAATGTTTATAGATGTGCTGCCAAACAAAGCCTAAATTTCCGAACAGCTTGCAGAAGGACGGCAATGTACCATCTATGCTATCAACCAGACTCATTAACAATAAGAGACATTTTCTTGATAATACTATATTTTACAAGGAGGAATAAAACTGATTTATAATTATATGTTATTATAAGTCTACTGTTTTTCACTTTTAAAGCTAGCGTTTAACATCAAACCAATGGCTATTTGTTCAAATACCAGAAACATCAGCAAACTAGCCTTGTTAACTCAGACTTCAATCCCTCTCTTTCTTGTGTAAACCACATTGGAACCAAAGGAAATGCCTGAAGATCTTTCCAGGCTAAAAGAGTAAGATAAAATAACGTGAACTAATTTAACAAATCTTAGTGATGAAATAAATGTTCATTTGGTCACCTCTTATTGATACTCCATACAATATATTTTCACCCATTTACCTAGCAATACAAGATATATTGTTATCCCCTCCCTCAATGACTAAAAATTACCTTGATCCTTAATTTATTTATTTTCTGGAAAGCTTCATCCTCCATTGATCAAGCAATTTTTGCCTATTTTAGACCCAAGGGTATTTTTGAAACTGCATATTACCTCAAGAACAACGGAAATTCATCCATAGAACTATCATAAAATATATTTGATAATTGAAGCTATAATATGGAGACAAAAAGTCGCAGCATAAACTAATAAACCTGTATACATAGATAGGAAGTAAGATATGCAACCTGGATACATGTTGTTTCTAAAATATCGGCCTAACTCTTCCGCCTGCATGTAACATTGTCAAGTTAAGGCTAGCAAGAATAGTAATATCCACAAAAACATTTTAAACAAAATATTATATTACAGTGATAAAACCACGTGTATAAGAAATTAAACCTGCTTTCTACCAGCATGAGTCAAAACACCACCATACTTGAGAACCATTAGTGCTTCAACTGGCTTTTCCTCTTCACCTTCACCGTTAGGTTTTGCAACTTTGATCCACTTCAAGGGTTTCAGTTGAACTTTTCTGTATATCCCAGAAAAATGCCCTCCCTGAAGTGCAGCAGTCAAAAATGTCAACACAGAAATAAAGTATGAACATTTATCTATCACATGTAACAAATGAGTGACAAGATTACCAACACTGATTCCATACTCTACTATTTCTTATTAGATATAATGAGTAATAATTGTCACGGCCACACAAAACCCCAAAAACTCTACACTCAACAGTTTCCGTCTTCCCCCTCTTACTTCTATTCGTCGTTTCCACTCAATTCCTCGGTTATTTTGATTTCAAACTGGGATGCAAAAAACCAAGGATCTGCTGCAACTTTGAGTAGAAGGGAAAGGAAGCAAACAAGAGCAAGTGGGAATGCAAGAAACTCGTGGATAAAGTGGCAAGGAGTTTTTCAAGGATTGTTGTAAAATCTAACTACTGTTGTAAAATTAATATCATTTGCACAAAATGGGATCTGACCTCTTCAAGGACTGCTTTAACTTGTCGTAGTTTTTCAGCATGTTCTATATCCTCAGCTTCACTATCACTGCCACGATCAGGTCTACATCATTAGAACATAATGATTTTCTTTTCAGTCTTTACATCAATAAAGCATCAAGCAAAATAATTTACTGAATCCTGCTCCGGAGTCGAGTAGTTAGAGAAGCTGGGAGCATCGTATTACCATAGAAATGAAATTAGGAGCACATACAGAGGAAAACAGCAGCGTACATAGAACTGATAATTTGAATATGAATGAGCAGCATGCCACTTAACACGGAGAAACATTAAGGTACACTGTGCCGCACACCACTTCAATGTGCAAGGACCGACTCAAGGGAAGATATTCCAGTAGCAGCAACTAGTTCCTTTGACATAAATAATGAAGAAAGACCTGGTAATACTATAAGTAAGGATCTTGACGGGCATAGCACGGAAGTCTTTCGGTTCAGAATTTCATATTCTATATCATCTGATGAGTGCTTATGTGGACAGCCACTTGATCAATACCGCCGCTAAATATGTAATTCTGTTCAGTTAAAATCATCTCTCTTATGCAAAAGAAAGAAAGATGGTTAAACCTAACAACCGATTAACAATTCTAGCAAGCCCATCTATCTTCCTCATTTTTTTCATAGTATTACAACCCAAGAAATTCTTTCTAAAACTTTCTTGGCAAGGCCTGGACAAGAATTGTTTTTTAAAAAAAAAGCAATTTTCACTTGCTTTGAAGCTTCCGTTGGCTATAACATCCCTATTTGAGGTCTATAAATACATAAATAACATCCATATGAAAGGTGTTGTCATGATACCTTCGATCCTAATGATCATTAGGAAAAGAAGCTTCTAAGGAGAACTTGGCTAGAGGTATGCAAAGAAATAAAAGAAGCATTAAGCAGTTGCTCTTTATCAAGATAAAACGAAGAAAAGGTCAAGACCTGGTCCGAGGAACAAGCATTCTCGTTGCATCCAGCAAATCTTGTAACTGGACAGCACTTTTCAATTTTGTCTGTTGGTGAAATGAAGAACGCATTAGTCTTTCAATCTTTGAGTTGACCAACTATACACACTAATTGATATTTGAAACTAATAAACACCTCAGATCTGGGCTTTCCTCCATTGTATTTTAACATCAAATTCAGGAGCTTATCCTCCGTAACTTTTAATTTGACCTTTTGCTTTGGGGTTCTATCACCACTGCCAGAACATGAGAACATCAATCAAGAAGGGAATTACTAAGATAAAGAATGCCTCGCAAGATCAAGAAAACATCAAATTTATGGTATCTTACTGACGCATCACAGCAATTACACAGCGTAGCTCCTCTGCTTGCCCAAAAGTTCCAATTATCCCGCTTCCCTGACGTGTTAGTCCCTCTGATGGTTGCACTGGCTCCTTCACCTTCCATGGTAATGTTGGAGGAATTGTGGAAGATAGATGAGGAGCTTTTGCATCTAGGAACATCTTTCTCAACACGCATGCAGCATCATCATAATACCTGAAGTTTAGAGACTAAACTGTGAGAGCTGTTAGACCATATGGTTGGAGAATTATGAATAAATACAAAAGGTAAAGAGAAACAAATTGAAGAAAAAATTAGTGGACAGTGAGTTGTATTCAAGGGTTAGTCCATGGGGTCTAGGATGGGCATTTACGGATATCCGATCCGAAAATTTTATAAAGGCCCTATTCCGATCCAAGAGTACCCGAATATCCGACATTTTTATTCGGATCAGTTATCCGATACTTTTATCCGGATCGGATATTAGACTAGTTGGATATTTTCGAACCGAATTTTTTTGTTAACAACTCAATCCGTATCCGATCCGATGCTCTGCAAAAAAAAATTCTTGGATCAGACTCGGATCACCAATTACCGATTATTTTAGGATTCGAATTTTTCCAGATCGGATTAGGCGGATCGGATTTTTTTGCTTGCCCCTAATGGCGTCAAATACTGTGAGTTTGCGACATCATCTCCCATGGTATTCAAATGGGTGCACACAGCCCAAAGAATCTGCTAGAAAAGCATTTAGTTGCCAAATTGTGCATAGAATTATCCATACTTTTTTAAGAAATTATTCAAATCAGGGTTGATGTCAAACACTATACCCACAAACTGATCAGAAGATAACTATAGGAACCAAGATAAATCAGCTTTGGGCCCATAGGAACTTTCAAACAATTGGTCTACTTAGAAATATCAGTCATTTACTCATTCACCAGCAATATTGCATGGAGAAAGTCGAAAGGGAGAGGAACTCAATGGCGAATTTCGACAAGATTCTTCAACAAGCAAAGGAAACAAAGAAAGTCTTTCAGATTTAATATGATGCAAGATGTTTTTTAAAAAGAAAAACACAATGGATATGCTTAGCTCCTTGGGTTGGTTACAGAGTGATTTCTTCTTGGAGATGTGTGTCACATTTTAATTAGAATGATACTGAAGTTCACATCACACCATGAAGAAGCACGTTGACTAAAAAAAAATACTAGAGTCACTTTTAAGTTCTAATCATTAAAAATATGCTATATTCATAACAGCAGTGTCAATTATATATGTCTCAGTTGATATACACAAGTTTCTACCTCCTTGTATTAATCGAAATGCAGAATAGCAATCTTAGAAAGTTAAGAGAGAGAAAAAGAAAAAAAAATCGCTGTAGGGTAATTACTTGTACGAGTTCTTCACAAAGCTCCATCCATTCACATCGCAAACAAAGGAACGGCCTCCACAACGCAGCAAATCAAATCCACAAACCTACAAGGAATGTGAACAATCATCGGGAAAGAGAATTGCAGATCTGGTCATGGTATATAACAGTCATTGACTGATTGGTGCCGAACTTGATGACTAAAATGTTTGTATTTTCATTTGATTATCAGGCTTTAATAAGACCTAATATTCACACAAAAGACTGAAAAAAATAGTATCATCTCTGGGCAACTATTAAAATGCAGAATGCAGATGACAAGATACATACCATTTGCCGAAAGGCTATACAGACATCCCTTGCTATTTCTTTCTCAAGAGGTGTAAGAAGCACAGGATATCTCACCTTCAAAAACATTGAACTTATTTCAAAATGTATGCATAAAACTGCTGAAGAGAGAATCACAGAGGAGGCAGACAATGACTTCAGTACCGTACTGTCGGTAAGTTTGGAACAGAATGCTCAAAAGGGCAGTACATCAAGCCATAGAGTTTAATAGAAAAATATATGGAAAGGTTGCCGAACAGACCCTATGTTTGGGTCAAAATAATCCCAAAAATAATCCGAGTACAATAACCTCTCCAATAACCGAATAACTTATGCTTGCCGAAACAGACCCTATGTTGAGTTATGGCAGTACAGAAAAGTTGACCCCTCACATACAACATGCAGGAAATTTTCTTTGCATAAAAAGTTTATTCTTCCAAAACACCTCTATTCAAACTAAAAACACAAACACATTAGCGAAGTTGGTCTTCACTTATTATCTTAGATCCATTCTTCCAAAATGCCCCTATCTAAACTAAAAACAAATTGACAACGACATATATTAGTGAAAGAAACAAAAGCAAGGAAAGGTTGGTTTTCATTTATTATCTTAGATTCATTCTTCCAAAACACCTCTATTCAAACGAAAAAACGAGATGGCAGAAGACATATATTAGGGAAAGAAATAAAAAGCAAGGAGAGGCTGGTTTTCATTTATTATCTTAGATTTGTCCCATGATCATCATCTATAGTTGGTTTTGAACTACTATGAAAGCAAATGGAATATATTATGTTTACTAGCATGGGTAAAGTGCAAGAGAAAATTGGGCAGATTGAATACATCATGTTTAAAATCGTTCATACTTGCAATAGTAGCAAGCATATATTGCACAGCTTACTTCTTTTCCATCTGGATTTCTCATGACAACACCATCAACAACAGGTGACTTCCTCGCCTCAGCATGAGCATATTCAGGGCTAACTGTATAGACCTGTAAGATACTCTAGTAAGAGACAATTAGGAAAATGTTTTGAAAACATACAGAGCTGCAAAAAAGCAGGCTTAAGCACCCAACAAAAAGTTTACAAGGGAAGAGCAATGAATATAATCAGTCCCTGCCGAATTCCAGACACTCTGGTAGGCACAGAATCCAGCTAAGTGGATGTACTATTAAGAACACTGTTACAAAGAAGAAAAACTGGAACTTGTAACCATAGCCTGAATTATAACTGCAAAAACTAAGAAAATATTTTCAAAGAAGACTATTTTTTGAGTTCAATCCTAACTAATACCTAAGAAATTTCCTCACTCAGAGCCAAAAGGTGATTATCATATATTTCGATTTTCAACAAAAGACTTCATCAAGAAAAGCATTCAGCAACTCTACAAGAGAACATATTTACTTTGGTCAAGAATTTCCTGATTAAACAAATTAAAACATATGTTTCATGAGCCCACAAAGAAGCTAACATACAAAACAAATCCAGAAGTAGAAACAACATATAGACCTTGGAAAAAATAAAAACAACAGGATAAATGTTGAAAATAAAATATTCTTTAGATAACAAGGCATGTTATACGGAAAGTACAAGAAAGTGCACCATAGAAAATGATAAGATGTTTTCTATGTCAGAAGGGGTACTTAAAAAGAAAAATTAAAATAACAAAAATACGGAAAGAAAAGTGTAATCCTGGGAAAAATATGTAATAAACTTTCAACTACAGTGAAAAAATATAGAATGTATATACACACACAAATTTCAAATGGTTAGATAAAAACCTTAACATCTGTCCCTCCAGTTGGCATGAACTCTTCATATATATATGACCCTTCACGTCTAACTCGTCTGACCTCTGGATGGAACTCACTTGAACGGTTACCTACCTGTAATAATAGAGAAAAGGTGTAACTGGACAACAATTGGAAACATATATAGATTGCTCAACAAGAACATGATAATGACTGGAAAGCTAAAGTATAAGTACTCTAATCAATACGATCAATTAAGATCAAGATTATAAATAGAAGATAAAAATATATCAAGAGATCAGTTATTTACTACTTTCTGATACTGAACAATCTTTAGTGGAAATCCCTTGAAACTGCAAGCATTCACAAATGCGAAGATTTACATGAAAAGTTAAAAGTTTAATCTGGTAAACACTTGCCCATTTCAAAGATGGAGGAAAATACATGAAGAAAAGAATCCTCCTAGTGATAAGAGGAGAACAACCAGGAATGAGCCGGGCTAGATTGCCTAAAAGCTTCTGCCCATGCACACAAGAGGCAAGTGTGTACAAAGTTCAATTTAACAGTATTGTTGCAAGTCTGAACTGTCCAGTGTCCACCCTGAACAAAGGATGCGCCTACAAAGTTAAAGTGTAGCACAAGGCCCACAACATCTTACCTAAATTAATCATGGATTATGGATAAGGACCTAGAGCTAATGTCTCGGCATACGATCAGGAAATCACGTCTACAGTTTGATATGAAGAATAAAAATCGCAATGAACTCCCACCTTTCTGAACAGCTCCTTCATACCTCCACCAGCTGCACTTGGATAATATATCATTATGCTATGATCATCACCTGTTCAACGTGAGAGGTTTGTTGATAGTAAGTAGAACATCCGAGGTCTGTGTATATAAACTACACACGGAAGATGCTAAAATTTATAGGCTAATGAATACAAAAATCTAAACCATTATTCATGTAAATTCACAACAGCTCAGCATTACCCTCTAGCAATTCCAAGATCATCAATGCATAACAATCTGATATTTAAACGTGCAGGCATATCATGCTGTAAATCATGTGAATCCTTCACCACAAATCGAAGTCTTCATACTAACATATATTTCGCAATTAACTCGTCTTTATACAAAGGCAGAAACGAATATCTCAGATACGAAGAACATACCACAACATTAATCTTGTTTTCATAACCATTGTCATGCATACATGCTATAAAATCAGCTTATTTTCTATGATTACCATGAACAGGCTTCTCCACAAATGGTTTCAAGAAGCGCACACCGTGAACTACTATGAAGTCTTCCTCCTCAACAAAATAATCCAATTCTTGATAGCGATATTCCCTATTTACAAGAGCGTATCTTGGAACTGGTATTTCAAAAAGTTCAAGACGCTGGCAACACCAAAAAAGATAGTCATCAGTCTTAATTGTGTCAATGCATCAAATAATATGAATGACTAGAGGAAAAACAGCAGTGGTCCAATACCGGCAAGAAGAAGAACAGTATAATAAGTGAGGGGAAAAGACTTTTTGTGTTCAAACAACTGAGCAAAATATCTATTCGATATTAGGTCCAAACTGCTCATCTGAAGAGCTGGCAATCAATCAATATATGCAATTTCCCATTCAAAAATCATACAAAAAGACTTGCATTTCTAGTTAGAGATCAGCTACAGCGATTGAAGGTATAAGTTTTACAAAGAACCAGCACACAGCTCATCACCTCGTAGACCTTTCTTCGATCATGAAGAAGATGTTGTGGCTCCAGTTCATTGACCAGGAAAGGCCTATAAGAAAATAAAAATCATAGTTAAACCACCTCAACATGACCAATAAACAAAGGGCGATACTGAAATGAAATAATTATTACAGATATCATCTACAAAATGTAGAGGTTACTCAAAGCATATTTAAGTGGTTCAATAAACAGTTAATAGTTATGAACAGAAAATATCAGGCAGACAACCTGATATTAAATATAACACAATATGTCCCCCGAATGAGCTTTTGTCCAGAAAAGAACTTTTAATCTCTTGACAATCAAAATCACATCAAGGAAGCATCGGTATAATTTAACATCATTTCATTACCACTAAAGATGAATGAAAATATTTTCACACAGAATAATTCCCACAAAATGCTGATTTATCTCACAATTTATAGTGCACATAACATAACTAATCAAGTTCACACATCAGTTGCAAGAAAGTTTTTGTGGTGAAATAATTAACTCCCATCACATAAGAGGAAGTGACCAAATCATGAAATAATACAACTTTTATACCTAATAAATATAGTACAATGTACCGGGGCCTGTAAAAATCCTTGAAATTAAGTAGTTTTTCAAAGTAAACATATGTCTAGTAGAATAGATATTAAGTTTCCAGAGGCATTCCTTTTTATTCTTCACTTTGACAGACTGAAAACTAGGCAAGAGAACAACTTTGTTCATCTAATCCAATTTCTGGGAAAAAAAAAAAAAAGATGGTTTCCTTACAGCTTTAATTATAAATTATATTAGTCCAACACCAAGATTGTGCGTGGTAAGAAAACGGAGCAGTTTTCCTTTTGCAGAAAGAGATTTAAGGTATAGAGGATTAAGCAAAGCCATCGTAGAAGTTAATTCCATCGGAGTGAAGCAGTTTCCAACAGGAAGCGGAAGACTATATTCCACATCATCCACTGACCATAAAATGTAAAGCCCGTGATATTAGGCATGTTTTAGAGAGGCTAATAGGTTAGCTGACTATGTGTATGATAGTTTCCCAGTGGAAGAACTAGGCATACTTGAGGAAGAAAAGATGGATATAGTTTGAAGCAGACACATCAACGAATGGGTCGTAGGCCAGTTTCATGACCAAAAACTCAAATAATACCATTTCACAAACAGTAAGATAATAAAAACTGCTGTTTTCTGATAGAATTTGTGGAATTTAAAAGTTGCGAGAATTTAGGACATGCGCGTGGATTATGACTTATGCAGAAAAAAGCACCTTCAGTTTACAATTTACTAGGGGGAGACATCAACTTTTAGTCTTAGCCAGCATGGAGAATCAAGGGAATGAATAATCATGGACTATACGAGTATATAAAAAAGTAATAAACAAGCCAAAGAACAAAAAACATAACTTGACATCCTAATAGATAGGAAGTTAAAAGAGCAGTGTAGCAGAATATCATCTATGCAATAGTGTGTCAGAAAGATCTGTAGGAAGTGGCTGAAATCATACAGTCTACCTACATGAATAAGCTGTAAAACAAGATCAAAAGTAATAAGCCCACCGGCCCTAAGCTTATATGGACTTACTTCCGGAGAGCAGCATATGCTTCAGCTTTTTCAAGAGGATAGCCATTAGAATAGAAGGCAATCAAGCAATCACACAGAGGCCAGCTGCAATAGTGGATATGGTAGAGAGAGAGATGGTCAGTAATAAACTCAACAGATACACAAGTAAGAAATTATTATTACGTAAAAGGCAACGATAGCTGCTTCATCAAATTATAGTACTAAGAGATCCAAATCCAACATTCTATGTATTTGACATAGTATAAAAAATGGCATGAGACGCCAAAAATAGAGTGCAGCATCTTGCCACTATGCAAAAACATACAACGAAGGCATGGGACATACACTACCCAACCAAGCAAGTCTCTCGAATCCAGTTATGTGCACTTGCAATGAAAAATTCAATATTACTCTAATGAAGAGGATATGGTGAAATTCTATATAACCTCTGAAAAAACTTTAGGATCAACATGCCGGTTAACACTTTGCCGTGCAAGTCAATTGGTTTTATCAGCACTTGACTAACGAGAAAACAATTTTTGGAATATTACCACAAACATCAGAATTTTATGATTCTAATACAGTCCGAAACAGAGACAGCATGCGAAAGTAAATAGCAGATTCCAAAATACTGCTACTGTTCTAGCTGATGAAAATGTACCTCTCCACCGGATCTTCAAGTATTACTTTGTCTCCAAATATTATGACCTACCGGAATAATTATTTCCAAGAGGAAAAAAAAAAGTACAAGTCAATACAAAGAGGTAGAAGTACTATTAAAAAACTGAACAGTTAAAAAACTATTCCTACTGCGACAAATCAAATCACGAGAATCTCCACTAAACAACTTCATATTCAGGCTTAAAACAGATCACGGAATCTCCGTT
Source organism: Fagopyrum homotropicum (assembly GCA_033239125.1). Lineage (NCBI taxonomy): Eukaryota > Viridiplantae > Streptophyta > Magnoliopsida > Caryophyllales > Polygonaceae > Fagopyrum > Fagopyrum homotropicum. Next base: position 5,927,754 of record BSWB01000003.1, read on the forward strand.
TAATTTGACAAGAACGCAAACCTCAAATTCGCCAAATGCCTCCAATCTCTGCAATATCTCCGCCATGGGAGCCGAAAATGCCTTTTCCCAAACAAGAGGAGTAAAAACATGTCAGAATTAAGCATCACTGCGAAATCAGGCCTCACGAAAGAGAAGAGAGGGGGAGAAAACTCTTTGTTTTTCGCATGATCATCGCTCGAGGAAACCAAATCGAAGAACCAAAAAAAAAAAAACAGAAAAACAACCTCGGGAGCACATTTCACCTTCTTTTCCATCACGCAGACGCCGACCTTAATTTTCCTTCCGAAAACGCCTCCACGGCCGGCGCCGCCTCCGTTACTGTCGAAATCCACCGCCATGATTTCTCTCTACCTCTTATCCCTTGCGCTTCTCTCTCCTCTTATAATGCGAAAATTGTTGATTTAAGAAGGCGCCGAATACTACTCCAGATTACCTCCACGAAGACCACTTCAATCCCAACACTAATACAGCTTCATACCGCCTCTTTTCAAATGGAAATAAAAAGAGAAAATAAAGTCAATTTAATAATCAATATATTTTTTTAATAAATGGAAAGAAAAAAAAAAGTGGATGAATTTTGAGGAAAAAAGCCTTTCGCCATAGTTGGATACGAGAATCAAGAGAGAGAGATGGGTGATAAGTTAGGTGAAATTAGAAATATTCACATGAATCTTAGGATAAAGTTGTACGTGTAGTCAAAGTAAAGCATCTGATTAATAATATAAGTAACTAAATGTATTTTACCTATCTAACTTTTTGGGTATTATTCTTAATTTTTATGTTTAGAAAAATAAATATAATTTGAGTTGTCAACCAAAGTTGACTTAGAAATTTCACTGGTCCACCAAGATGGATGAGGGTGGAATCACAAAAGTGTAATAACACATTTTTTTTCTCTTTTGACAAAATTAATTTTATAACTTTTAATTATTAATAAACATATTAATGATGATTTTTATAAATATTTTTTTATAAAATGTAACTTCTTTTTTTTGAATGATTAACTTTTATAGACTATAATACTATCTTTAGAAATTTATCTTCCATTATTGTTTACTTTTAATCTAAATAGTAATTAAAATAAAAAAAATTGTCAAATGCAAAAAAAGTACAGGCTAAGATGGTCCTAACAAATGTTAAATTGGCCTCTAACATGAAAAATACCGGAAAATTATCTTTAGTGGATGCAAGCTTTTGGAGTCATTATCCATTATGAAGAAGAAGACAATGGCTTGAGATTCCTTATGGCCCCTTTGTCTCGTATGATTTTATACGTGTTTGTGGCAGGAAAATTTGCAAACAATTATCTCATTCTTAAATGCAATTTATTAACCTAATTAATCCTAAAATTTTGCAATAAACTAGTGGTTAGATCCGTGGGATAGTACAAATTTTATTTTTATAAAAATACATTTCTAAGAATAAATTATTTTTAACATTTTTACAATTCAAATTGTTAAATTTCTTTAACATTTGGTGATCATTTAAACTAGGTTTGTATAAGTATATTTTTAAGGGTAAGATTTTATAGGAATTTTTTAAACTTTAAAAGTCTATGAATATTCAATATAAATTTTTAAAAATTCATATAAATATGTTGATATTTAATTAGAATTTTAAATTTTTCATAAAATTCATATGGTATTTAAAAGTTTCTTGATTTTAAAAGAATCTATTATTTCATTGATTTTGTAGGATTTTTTATTACTTATATATCTGCCTAAACTTCATAGAAGTTTTTTGGGAATTTTTGGTTTACTAGGCTTTTTCTAGTTTTGTGTTTAGTAAATATACTCCTTAAGAGAAGAGTGTGTAAAGTTTGAAAATAAATACAAAGGATTGGGATACATTTACTTAATTGAAACATTAAAAAGCCTAGTTACTACTCTAGTTTTTCAAAAAAGCCTAGTTATCAAAATTACCCAAATTTTTTCTCAACACGCAATATTTTCACAGGAATTTGTACTAACTCTATACAGATTTAAAATATCTCACGAAATCAACAAATTTTATGTTATTAAAATCAGTTAAAATTTTAAAAGTTTCCATGGAATACATCTTGAATCTTTATATAAAGGATATTTATATAAATTGGAAAATGGACGGTGTAGCTTAAATTTCGGTAAGATATTGTTTGTTAGTTAAGAAGTATAGTGATGTTTGAAAAGCACAGAGATATCCATACCCGAATAGTTGAATAAAGGAAAAAGAATAAGGTACAAAATGGTATCATAATATCCAATTAAAAATGCACCCATTAGATAAAGTGACCCACCCAATATTTTTAAAAAACATTTATTATAAAAATACTTTTTATGGAAGATACTTCGATAAACTATGAACTCTACAGCATATACTAAAAATATGTTGTTACTTTACCACAACTTGTTTATATTTGAATATTCGTTACACGCCCTTTTCACAAGACAAGATCAAGCCACGACTTTTCGTGTTTATGTAACGAGATTTTTTGGTGCATATTATATGGTACATGGTTTAATAAAATAATGTAATTATAAATATATTGTCACAAGTGCGTTACGTTAATGTGCATATTTGTGTATAGCGTGTTTGTGGTCCAAATATTAGCACACGCGAATTTGCATAACCAAAAAGAGGTTAGTATGGAGTAATATTAATAATATGGATGATTTTTATCAAAATTAGGATGTAAGACAAATAAATATATAGGATTGAATATGAAGTAAAAAAATATAATTGTCACAAGTTACAGAGCATTTTCAAACTGTAATCGATTTTGTATTGGGAAGTTACAACAAAATTAATTATTTTATAGATTTTTTAAAATTGGTTAGTTATAACTGTTGGGGAAAACTCCGCGTTCCCGACTCTCCGAGTATATATAAACGGGTATTTTGTTGCGCACTCACACTCGAACAAAAACTCACTGACAAGCTCTCTTTAGAAGCCCTTAATTACTCTCTTCTTGATGGAGTTACACAAATGAGAGGTGGTCTCCCCTATATATAGACATTGTCACCTCCTCTACTGGAAGGTTCCGGAACTCGATTCTCCTATATCATTTCGGAGCCTTCTCACACAATCCTATACAAGTCTAGAACTCTCCCTAGATTTTTAATATAGTTTACATGGTTTCGTCGAGTTCTAGATGTCTCCATCATCTTCCGCTTCCTTCCGGAAACTTCCGTCACCATCCGGAGTATTCCACTTTATTCTAAAAGGTTCCACCATCTTGCGGAATATTTCGTCTTCTTCCGTAATGATCCTCCTTCTTCCGGAATAATCATTATCACAATATTTATATTTGAAAATATGAATTAGCCTAACAATTCCTCCCTTAATTCATATTTCCAAATATCTCCACAACATCCGAAAATCTCACCTTCGTTTGCTTCTTAGTTACGGTGTCACTACATCCTTTTCGCACCGCTCTTCCATCTAAGAAGCAAATATTCTTCTCATCCTTCCGGCCTCGCATCACCAAGCGTCTCCCCTTGATCACCTTGCACCATCTCCTTGTGCCAACGAACCTATACCCCTCCATCGTCATCGCACCCAATGAGATTACATTTACGTTCGCCGATGGCACGTACCTCACATTGTGTAGAGTATTGCTTGTACCGTTATGAAGCCTCATCCTCACGCTTCTGGTACCTTCTACCTTCAACTTCTCACCACTCACCGAGTTGAAGTGGTCAAACTCTCCACCAATCTTCAAGGTGTCAAATAATGCTTGGTCTCTACAAACATGCATCGAGGCGGCACCATCCATCACCCACTCTGACTTGGCGGTCTCCTTACCCGTCGCCAAGTAAACATCTCCGTAATCAACTTCACCAACTTCACTGACCACATTTGTACGGGAGTCCTCTCTCTTCTTTCCCGGCGACAACTCTCTCAATTTCTTTAAGTCCTCCCTCATCTGAGGACACCGGGTTTGCATGTGACCCTTCTCTCCGCAGTAGAAGCACTCGACCTCACTCCATTCTCGTCACGAGTCTGATCTCTGCCTCTGGTCATCATGCCTCCTCCACTGACTCCTCCCTCGTTCTCGCTCCCTCGCAACTAGTATGTGATCCTCTCCTTTGTCGGTAGCATCATTCTTCATCATCCTCTCACTCTCCCGCAAAGTAGCGGTCACCTCATCCAAAGTGAGAGACTTTCTTCCTACAAGTAACGTCTGCACCAAGGACTTGTAGGACTTCGGCAATGATGCTAGCAACAACAACGCTTGCTCCTCTTCGACGCATAGATGCTCTCGAGCTTCTCCCACAACGCCTTCGGTGTGGTCTCCTTCAACACACCGTACTTAATCTCGGGAGCCAACGCCAACCGAATTGTACTCACCGACTTTCTCTGGATGCTTCTCCACTTCTCCTCGCTCATCGATCCAGGCTTCTCCTCCTCCAGAGCTTGGTCAAGACCCTGCTGCACCAAGAGGTCTTGAATCGTAATCTACCACAAAGTGAAGTTAATCTTCCCATCAAAGAGTGGAATCTCGAACACCCTCATCGTCTCGGCCGCCATCACGTCAATCATGAGATTCTTCAAGCAACAAAGTTTACCCGAACACCATCACTGTAACATCGGCTCTGATACCAGTTGTTGGGAAAAACTCCGTGTTCCCGACTCTCCGAGTATATATAAACGGGTATTTTGTTGCGCACTCACACTCGAACAAAAACTCACTTACAAGCTCTCTTTAGAAGCCCTTAATTACTCTCTTCTTGATGGAGTTACACAAATGAGAGGTGGTCTCCCCTATATATAGACATTGTCACCTCCTCTACTGGAAGGTTCCGGAACTCGATTCTCCTATATCATTCCGGAGCCTTCTCACACAATCCTATACAAGTCTACAACTCTCCCTAGATTTCTAATATAGTTTACATGGTTCCGTCGAGTTCTAGAAGTCTCCATCATCTTCCGCTTCCGTCCGGAAAGTTCCGTCACCATCCGGAGTATTCCACTTTATTCCAAAAGGTTCCACCATCTTGCGGAATATTTCGTCTTCTTCCGTAATGATCCTCCTTCTTCCGGAATAATCATTATCACAATATTTATATTTGAAAATATGAATTAGCCTAACAATAACAGACGAGGTTCATTATTACTTGAATTATGATTAAAAATCGCCCAATAATTTTTCATTTTGTAATTTATTGCCACTTAAATGAATAAAAGATTTGAAATGTTTTTTTTCAGATTTTATTTCGAATTATCAACAAGTTGATAATATATTTTATATTTGCTTACAATTTTTAAAAAAATAACTACAAAATATATTTATTGAAAGATCATTCTATTAATATTTTATTTTACATTTATTATCGTCAACAATTTAATCTTTATTAACAATTTATTTTACGCGTATGCATTATATTGGATGAAAAATAGTGTAATAATTCGGAAAATACCGTGATTGTGTTTGGTGTCAATTTGATTTATTTTAATAGCTCAAAATTTCAAAAAATATAATAATTAGAATTTGCTTATTGGATGAAAATTTTCACAAAAAATTTTCAAATATAATCTCTCATATATACATAGACATGTATACATCGAAAGAGTTGTAATATGAGATAAGCTATTCGGGCTCGGCTTGAGTTCGGTTCGAGCTCGTCCATTTTCTAAATGAGTCGAATATAAACATATTTTATAAAGATTGTATTAAATTTTAGCTCGTTTATAAACAAGTCGAGTTTGAACGTGTCAATGTTTGGCTAGTTCGAGTAAAGTTCGCCTTGTTGGCTAAAATAACACTATAGGAGCATTATTTTAGCCGAGTTACTTGGGATCGGCGCGAGCTCATTCACTTTCCAAACGAACCGAATATAAACATATTTTAAAGCTCGTATAAAATCGAATCAATTAGGAAAATAGGACCCCTTGAAATTCTCTTTTGCAAACTAGGTCTCTATACAAAAAGAAGAAAAAATAGGTATGGAAACTAAAAAATAGGGGTAATAATTTCTCTAATTGAAATGATGGTGATTTGATGTTTACTTTTGATTTAAGTATCTTTTTTACATGGATTGGTTTTGTAGTATATTTCTTGGGTATGATTTTGGGTATGATTGTGAAAATAGAGGCAATATATTTCTTGACAAATTTATTTTTGGGTATGATTATGACATTATTTGGGTAAACGGGTTTTTGGGTATGCTTTTATATGTGTATTGGCTTTGTAGTATATTTATTATTATTAAGTATATTTTTAAAGTGATATCGTGGGTATGTTTTATGGTTACCCAAACTGTGTTATAATGATTAAATTCAAGCGAATTTTTGGGTAATGATCAAATGTCATTTGATATTGATGTTTGTGTATAATATCGAGTTTTGAAAATTTTGGGTATGACAAATTTAAATTGGGTATGGTTTTTGTATTAAGTGATATTTAAATTGGGTATAAATATAAAATATTATCCAATTTATGGATATGATTTTATTTTGATATTTGATTTTTTGGGTATGTTGTTTTCGAGTATGTTTATGTACTTTGACAAATTTATTTTTGGGTATGATTGTGACATTATTTGGGTAAGCGGATTTTTTGGTAATAATTGATAAAGTAAGAATGTTGGAAATTTCTTTTTCTAATTGATGTGACATGTGAGATAGTACAACATGTCACATCCGATGGGTTGTCAAACTTTGCCCTCTTTTGTACTCTATTTCCTCTATTCTATTTTATAGGGGGTCAAAATATCAATCCCAAATAGTATGAGTCTTCTTTTTCAATTGATTTGTTTAAAAGGCTAGTTTGCCAATTTTGCCTATAAAATCTAACATCAAATCAAACTCGACTCATTTATAAACAAACCGAGTTTGAACATGTCCATGCTACTGACATATCGATCAAACACCACATGTATAGATTCATATTTGATTACCTAAAAAAGCAAAAACCATAAATACAAATACGGAGTATAGGTCAAACATACTTTTCTACACAAAATCGTAAATCACACCTACTCAGCTACTCTATAAAATCAAAATATACTTGAATTCGATTAAAAAAACATAATTTAAAAGCATCGATGTGAAGCAGTCCTTCATTCTTTAATCATCGAGATCACACAAACATGACTTGTTATGTAATTTCTTAGAATATACGGAGTACTGTATCACGTCTTGATTAAGGATGGCAAGCATGCTCTCTGAAATAAAAATTTTTAATATTATTTTGAAAGGTAAATATAAAATTAGTTAAGGATGGTAATCATAAATTCCAGCTGCAAATGCACTAATGATATTAATTATAATATATTAACATCATTAGTTGCATGCTAATTGCTAACTACGGCCAGCTTTCCTTTGAATAATCAACACGCACGAAAGCAACGACATTATCTTATATTCTTATCTGGGTTTTGTAGATTTGCATATTAGTTATATTTTTATACTGACAGTTTAACTTATAACCATAAATATATAGAAATTTACAGGAAATTGTTGAATTACTAGTATAATACCCGCACCTTGTGCGGGTTTTGAAAAAAATGAGAAAAAATATTGTGAAATAGATTTTTTTTACGTGCTTTTGTTTTGTATACTTCTCTAATCTAATCCTGCATCTACAGCGCGCCACGTCATCAACCCGTGCTCTGTTTTAGTAAGTACTAGTGTTAATACCCGTGCCCTGCACGGATTAGTAAATATGTAATTTTGAACAGTTGAGAGATATTCCTTAACGAACTCATCTCCAATGAGAGAAATATCCAATTCACATGGCCTGTTAATGAATTAGGTTATTCAAATTAGTTGTTGCAATATAGCTTATAAGGTCTGTTATAAGGGATATAAAAACAAAATAGAATTAGTATTTCACCCATTTCCTTTAAGAGTAACCTTAAGGCTGTTGAATTCTATCTCCTCTATACCTCCATTATCCGAATATGTTGTGGTTTCAGCTATAGACCATCTATGAATAACACCCACAACATCTGCTTTCAACCAATAAAACATATATCAGTTCAAGCAAATAATTTGAAAAGTAATGTTGAATTAGTAAATTACATACCTATTAAGATATCGTAGCTGATTTTATTTTGAAGTATATCTTCAAAAAATTGGAATTTAAAACCATAAGGAGGAATTTTAACTCCCTCGAGATAGACACAAATGCTGGTATGTTCCTTTCACAATTTCTTTCTAATTTAGCCGTAATTTTGGAACCCTGTGTAATATGCGGAGAAAAGAGCTACATAATTGTTTTAAAATGATTAGAACTTTTAAAAAATATTATTGGCCATATTATCTTTTCATTAAGTAAAATGACGCAATATTCAGATCTTCCACATGATAAACGTTCCTCCCATGACCGAATGACACGTACTATAGTTTCATCATTTCCGTACTCCACAATGTCTTCTCCGTGTTCCAGAAGTGAAATATCATCAATATTAGTTTGATCCATAGCCTGTAACAAAAAAAACATAAAAAGCATTTACGTAGCTTGTTCAAGTTTGATTAATTGAATTGTAATTTTATCAAAGCTTGGTCAAGTAAGGAAGTAAATAGCTTATTGATTGCACTATACAGTGAACAATTAATTTTTGTACTAAGTATTAAGAAAAATCAACATATGTACCTTTGATTAAATCGTACGGAAGATGGCACCAAAATTTGAGAAGTCGAAGAAGTAGTTTCTTAGAACCTGAAGTAGGAGACGGACTTGGATCACGTTGTTGGCACCGCCTTTCATGTTAAGATCAGCCAGATCTGTGATAATTTTGTCCATTGAATGTATTGTGGAAGTTGCTGGTGCAGTAAAGAACGGCTGATGCAATAAAGAACGGATGAATGAAGAATTAAAATTCTTTGTTGCTGGTGCAGTAAAGAATGGCTGAATGAAGAATTAAACTTCTCTGTGTGATATATATATATAGCAGTCTAGATTTTGTTTTTTAATAAATTGTTTCAGTTATGATACATAATCATATCTTTTGAAGAAGATTGATCTTATCAAATTTGCTGGTGCAGTAAAGAAGTTAGTGGGCTATATTAAATATATATTAGTGAATCAATTGACGCTAGTGGGTTGATCTTATCAATTTGACAGAATCATATCTTTTGAAGCTAACCAAATAAAGAACTGTATCTTGCTTGATCTTATAGGTATTATTTGACGCTGTGTTAATTAAAATTAAATAGTTAATCAATAATTTAAATATAATGATTTAACATTGTGGGGTGTGGTTTTACAAAAAATTGACACGTGTAATTTTGATGACGTGGCTTAACGAAACTGTGCCATGTGTAAGTTTACGGGCTGCTTTAGTATATAAGATAGATAATAGATTTGGTTTCTATAAAATTATTATTTTAATAATAAAAGATTTTATGGTTTAAAAAATAGTGTAAAAAATAAAGATTTATTGGCTTTAATCGTGGGAGCTCAATTTCAAAAATCCTGCGTCCACAGCGCGCCACGTCATCAACCCGTGCTCTGTTTTAGTAAGTATAATAGATTGATGAATTTGGATTCAAACTTCAAATATTTTTACTGGATTGATGCAGGTAGAAGAAATCTATTTTTTTATTAAAGGAATTAACAACTAACAATGAAACCACTATTTCGTCTGAAAATGATATCCGCTCAAAAATTAAATTTTGATAAAATTTGTGAAATGAGGCATTTTTTTTGTACCTTGTAGGATTCAAACTGTGGACGTAGGATTGTCTCAAATGTAGGATTGGAACTCTTGATGACTTGACCCTCTCTCCCTCTCACCCTTATACCAGTTGGATTAACTAAAATTTGTGTATTATTTTGATGATACACAATATTAATACACAATTTTAATTTACACAATGCTAATACATAATTCCAATTACACAATGTTAATATACAATTTCAATTACACAATGTTAATACATAAAAGACTTGTGTAACCAAATCTTGTGTAAATGACAGACTTGTATACATGACATAAACAAACGGAACTTGTGTAGTTAAAAAATGACCGAATGTGTTAACGACATAAATTGGCATAACAAATAAAATTGTGTAACCAAATCTTATGAAAATGACGGACTTGTGTAATTAACGATTTGAATTTATTATTTCCAGAAAGAAAATGTTGTGAATATCACAACCCAAGATATCTGAATTAGTTATAGATTATTTATTTATATAACGGTTTAGGATATTGATTAAAATCTTCGATTAGGCAGAATATTAAAAATCAAATATGAGAGAGAAAGATGACAAATTAGGTAGGAATTTTAATTATTTTCAAATAAATACTTTTTGTAAAAATAGGAAGTGTCTAGTTTGTCTACCCATAACAAAAAGTATCTAGTTTATATTACATGTTACATAAACTATCTACTTATGTAACGACTCGAGTTTTAAGTAACCCAAGACGTCACTAGACTAAGGACCACACAGTGGGCCTATCAGTTAGTCTAACAACAACTTCACAAATAGGACATTGAAACAAGAAGCACGAAGAAATAATGAAAGCATTCCACTTGTCATTTAGAAAACATTTACGTAATAATCTTGCATGCAGTTAGTATGTATATCCCAAAACGACACTTCAAAACATGACACCTGAACAGTTGTCTTAAAACTTCAGCCTGAAATTAACACGTGTACACAACTGTACACAACCCACAAAAGACTCGCTTGCAAGCGATTAGTTTCAAAACTAAGTTCAACCAACCCTTGGATTAACACTGCCCCGACTGTCACTTCCTGCAGCTGACATACATGAAGCGTTCTTATGATCAACATTACCTAAAAAGTTTTGGTTTAAAACCGTTAGCTACCGACCATAATCTATCCACGAGAGATTATATTAACATATCACAACACAACACAACGCATATATACGAATACCATATATCGTGCTCATGAGATGATATCATGCTTTTATGAATGATGCACGTGAATGCGGTATGAAATTTACAAATTGGACTCTAGACATAATCCGAAGTACTTGCTTATACGGCTATGGCTTTGGTGTGAGCTCAACATTACATAGATTAGGTTAATTCATACATTTTGCTCTTAGGTCGTAGCCAGACTGAATAAGTCAAAGAGCCAGGATTTTGCGTGGCGGGTTATGGTCTTAACCCCTAACCACATGCAACATTTTTCCGTTCATGTTAATGCAAACATTTAGCATTTTAATTAGGTGTGCGACCAGAGCCCGAAGTCCATCATACTCGGTGTCATTCTTATACAAGCGCAAGTGATCTGGGCTTGGCCGAGCTCTTGCATTCACTGCAATAGCTAGCGACCTGGCTAATGGTTTAGCTCAGTGTCTTATACATATTACATAATTTTGACATGTACAAGTCATCATCATATCACACGCTTCAGCAGGCTTACCATGTCATACAATAGTACGTCTCAAAAGGCTAACACATGTTCATTTAACCATTTCTCATAACCAGTGGCGGTCGCAGGATTTCTAGAGGGGGGGGCAAAAATATATTACCGTTAAAAATACCTATGAAAACAAAATAACGATAAAAACAAAGTCAATCTGTCATCACATTACGCATTTTTGACTACAAGTCTACCAAAAACAAATAGTCAAAGCTACAAATAAACTGTCAATCTAACAACAAAGGTTGTAAACCCATCTTGCGAGTTGACATATTCTCACATCATCTTTAAATGAGGGATCATATTCATCCATAGCTTTGCACAATCCCGGATCACTAATTACTTCATTACTCATATTTCCCACTCGAGGTCGTTTTTCTCTTATATCAACACTAGCAAAATCATCATCAACTTTATTTCTATGAACACTCTCACTAGCAACACCATCTCTAATATCGTCCCTAGCAACATCATTTCTAACATATCATCTCTAGCAACATCATCGACATCATTCACATTTACATTGTCACATTTCGAGGTTCTTGAGGAATGGAGGTTGAATCAATACTCGACAAAGGTCGTTTTTTCGTCCGAATAACAAATTTATCCATTTCCTAAACAAATCAATTAATCAATTCCAATTAAACACAATTCAAAACTCAAACCTAACGAAAAAAATCAACCAATAAATCATCATTCAATTCAACAAATTCAACAATCAATCATCCTCTAATTCATGTCTAACAAACAATACTAATCAATTTTAAACAAAAAAAAACAATTAAAAAGAATCAAAAAATAAACAAACTTACATAGGGTAACAGTCTAACAGAGGCAGGCGGCAGTTGTGAATCGAGGTTGTTGAGGGTTGGGCGGCTGGACCGAGTGTGCACTGGAAGAGTGAAAGTGGTGGCCTTAGGGTGGGGCAGTCAGACAGCCACCAATGGAGCAGTTCGGCCGGGAGAAGACTAGGAGAGTCCCGAAGAAAGTAAGTCGTAAGTCGGACACTCGGACAAGAGTCGGGAGAGTCGGACCGGTGGTTGGTGGTCCTGGCGGCGACGGTAGCAATGGCGGACTGGCGACTCAGCACGGGAGGCAGTCTCAGGCAGTGCGAGAGAGATTGTTGTGTCACTGTGTGGGAATCGCCGAATCGGGAGGAGCGCAACACGGGAGGCAGTCTCTCAAAGACGCAGGTAACCCTATTCTGTTTTTTTTTTTTTAATTAGCAAAACGACGTCGTTTTGCTTTTTCTAATTATTTTTTTTTAAGGGTGGGGCAGCTGCCCCACCCTGCCCCACCCTAAGGCCGCCACTACTCATAACAATGACATGTTGATAATAACAATAACATTAAGCATGCTTTACACGTCATAACATCATTCTCATCATAAAACACATATCAAAACATATCAGCATTTACATTTCAACACAACAAGACATTTCAACACAATGAGATATAAATCTCTCAAGAACGGATTTCTGCAGATCGAAGCTGAGTAAGTCCGAAGATTTACCTGGATACGCTCACAGAGCAACTAAGCTATAGTTAGTCTACCGTCTTCAACAACACCTATCGAGAATATCATATCCCTCGTATTAAACTTCTTGCTTCAAAGCTTATAGCATTTTCTAAATTCCTAATTTAATTAAAGAATCTTTAATTAATTAATTAAATTTTACCAAAATAACATTTTGCCCGTAGACAATTTCTGAACCCACTTGCCATCAGATCTCATCAAACAAATAGCCCATAATCACCAAATAATGTAACGAGCATAATGAAATTTTTAATTATTCATTTTCACAAGCTTAAGTTCAATTTAGGTTAAATTGCAATATGGAAAATGAATAAATTCATAACCTATCCGTTACTAACCCAGTTGACGATCCGAAAGAAGATTCGGAATCACAACGACGTAGGCTACGCTTGGACACCATCAGATTCACCGGAATTTGAGCGACGGAACCGTCCACATAAGGGGGAGGCTCAACCTGACCTTAACTTCAAAGGAAACGCAGAAACTCGGTACCAAAATGAAGAGAACGAAGAGAGGAATCCAAAAACTTAAACAGATTTGAAATTGGATTAGAAACTATGAATTTGAAGATTGAGAGGAAACGTGAAAGGAAATGAACTAATAAAAGATTTTAGCTATTTATAGTGAAGACGATAATTATCCTTTAGCAAAGTCGATAATTATCCTTTTACCAATCCAAATGCAGTTTGAGCCCCTTCTCCAAACTTCTCGAAATTGGAGTGATAAATCTGACATATTATGCGGATAATTATTTCGCAACTTTCTTGGAAAACGCGTATTCCTAAGCCGTCTTTCTTAACCGCAAAGAAACAAAATAGTGACTCTTTTGGTCATTTTGTCTTTTCATGTTATTTCATATCTAGAACATATCCGATATACTGATCATTTCTCTCAACTGCAATTTTATTAATTGAACCTCCCAAATGCTCCAAATAACACCGGAAGATAAAAATTATTTACCCGGAGGAAAAAGTAAAAATTTTCCCATAAGTCCAAAGTTACTCCAAGATCATAACAGTGGAATTCATACTTGTCATCTACGCACTATTCGTGAGTTATGGGTCAACTACTATCGATGATTAAATTAATCACCCTGAATCATCATTTATTAAGATTCGAAAATCGTAACTTTTACAACTTAGCCAACTCATCCTTAAATTTTCTAGAAAAATCTCTAAAATCCTACTAGGCTTACCCCTCGTGGAAGACAACTTTACCTTATTAAGTAAAAGGTAGCTACGAAGACAACACGAACTTAACAAAACCCCCAACAAATGAAGAAATTAAAAATGTCATTTTTTTATATTGATTGCGATAAATCTTCAGGACGTGATGGATGTCGGCATAATTCTATAATAAATATTGGTAAATAGTGAGACTTGATGTTACTAAAACAATCAAAGGCTTCTTCAGAAGTGGACAAATGTCATATTTTCATAACCCTATAACGATTAACCATTTTAAACATATAAGTCTTTGCTCTACAATATACAAAATAATTGCAAAATTAGCCACTAACAAGATGGAAATCATCATGCATCAACTCATTCACCCTCTCTAGGTGTTTTTTTTAACACCCCAAATCTTTGGCTCGGGACGCTACGGGTTAGGACCTCATAATGGGTCCCGACCTTACCTTGACAACAACTTCACAAAACCGGCCATACGCCAAGGCACAAATATAAAAAGTATGAAAACGGGCACAATAGTATGCAATGTAATGATCAAATAAAATGGCAATCAGCCGAATACTATAACAAAGTCATAATTTGAACTACTAATGACAATAGCATAACTAAAATAACAATAATCCCACATCCGTCTTATATCATAAGGGAACTCCGGTTGACTACTCTATCTGGATCACTCAACGGCTACCCTATCCTGCATAACATCTACAACATCGGATAAAACGTTAGCTAGCAACCTACATATTAGGTGAATTACAAAAGTGCACACACACCACAATGCGGAAAAGAAACACATAGCACGCTCTAACATAATACATTTATTATCTTAATTAGGTCATTCACTTCTAACTCAACTTATGTTTGTGGCACGAGAAGTCTCCTAACTCTCGCCTCCGTCGCCATGAACTAACAGGTGCTCTAAAGCACCTCCCTGTATACCCTCAGGAGTAATTTGATGCACATCCCCGTATACCATGTATGGGCTAGTCACGAAGAACTTCCCAGTCTCACCTCGGAGTTGGGCATATGATGCCACCACCCGTTACACATACCCTTGAGCCATAATAAACAAGGTCGTCCTAATCACAATACTGATCCGCAATAAACTCTCAACCACCTGATATAAAACCAAGCAATAAACTCTCAACCACCTATCCCATCACTAGAAGTTTCCAACTTCTAGTCCTTAAGGATCAAACCATGACCAACAACTAAATGGAAGTCAACTCCAACCTATACTATGGAATACTCTTCTATATAAACATATATCAACTAATAGGAAGTTATGAGGAAGTAACCTTATACCTAAATCCAATGCCTAAGTCGAAACTCGAGCTTAGGAACCTTTTGGAGAGATTATGCGACCATTGAAGAAAAGGAGTGACCGCGGGAGGAAAGTGTCGGAGCGACCGCTGCAAGGATGAGGCGCACCCGCGGTGACAAAAGACTAGCGCGACCGCCACAAGATTGAGGCGCAGTGATGACATGAATTATATACCATCATATTCATGCATATTACGAGTGTATTGCCTCAACTTTACATAAATTTGATGAGAATCGTGTGCCTTTTAGTCCATATTTATATATAATTCAAGAATAGAGCTCTACACACATTATTTTTGAAATTGTAGGTAAAAGGTGGAAATTTGGTGCGAAAATGGAGCAATATGGAGCATGACATCATAAAGGATCAGGAAGGGAGGTTAAAGATAGGAGAAGATATGAGAAAAGTTCACAGCAGAAGATAGAAGACGGAACTAAAAGATAAACACATGCAGAAGACAAAAATCGGTTCATTACTTATTGAGATCGACCGATTTCCTTCATAATCGAGTCGATTTCTATCTCTGATCGTCCGATTGGTTTTAGGATTGTAACCATAAAATCAAGTCTCAAACCCTATAAAAGGAGGACGTCTTACCACCATTCAAATTAGACCTGTTCAAGTCCGGGCCAGCCCGCCCGGCCCGCGAAAACGGGCGGGTATGAACATCGACAGGGGCCCGACCGGGCCGCTAAACCCGGCCCGCCAGTCCCGGCGGGCCGGGTACGAACAAGGTAACAGGCCCGGTCGGGCCGCTCGGCCCGGCCCGGAGCCCGGCAAAATATATATATAACACACATTTCGTTACTTTCATATAACCCTAAAGTTCTAAACTTCTAATTGAACCTTTTGATTATGTTTGTATGATATTTTTCGAGTTTTACAGGCACACTGCAAATTATACTGCTGTAGTACTGAATTACAAATAAAGTCACAGTTAAAAAAAAAAAAAAAAAAAAACGGGTACCCGCCGGGCAGCCCGGCCGGGCGGGTACGGCAGCCCTAGCAAGCCCGTGAACCGGGCTCAGCCCGGCCCAAGTCTATCAAAACGGGCTTTTTTTTTGAAAATGCCCGGCCCGAGTCCGGCCCGAGCCCGGATATGAACAGGTCTAATTCAAATCATCCAACACACTAGCATTCAGATTCAGATCTCATCCCATCCAATACCATCCAGAGTTATCAAGGAGCATTCGGTTACAAGTGATTGAACGAAGTTTGAACTCCAAGTCAGTGTCATTTCATCCAAAATCCACTTGATTCCTCCAATTTTGTTACCATATAGGTATCAAAAAAAATAAAATTAATTAAAATAACTTTAACTTTTTTTATTTAGTCACTAAAAAATTATAACCTTTTTATTAATTCGATAATATTTTTTCTTGACACGGTTTACATTAATTTCAAACACATTTGACAAAATAAAATAAATTATATATTTAGGTTTGGTAAAAAAGAAAATATAGATGATTAAACAAAAGGTCAATATAATATTTGGTATCATCCATTAGGCATGAACTAAATACATAAACTCAATGTAATATATCGATCTTATAAACTGAATTGTGAGTTTTTTCTATTGTCAATATTCCAATATATGATAAATAATTATTAAAATAATTTGGTTAGTAGGTTTTTTCTAATTTTGTGTTTAGTAAATGTACCCATTGAGAGAAGAGTATGTAGAGTTTGAGAATAAATACAAAAGATTAGACTATATTTACTTAATTGAAACATTAAAAAACCTAGTTACTACTATAGTTTTTCAAAAAGGTCTAATTATCAAAAGTGTAATTTTGGTAACTAGCCCTTTTTGAAAAACTAGAGTAGTAACTAGACTTTTTAATGTTTCAATTAAGTAAATATATTCCAACATTTTGTATTTATTCTCATACTCTACACACTCTTCTCTCAAGAGGTACATTTACTAAACACAAAACTAGAAAAAGCCTTCTAAACCATATCGTTTCTTATCAAAATTGTCCAATAATATTATATATTAAAATTTTAATTTGCGGCTGGTTATCCGTATTTGGAAGACAAGGTAAGCATAGGGTTGGATAGGTATAGGAAAATTACACCAACCATCTACGCTTATTCGACCCGGTTCATCCGTTCCGGTCCATGCCTAGATGGATAAACATAAAACATGTAACTAAATGGGGCCACAAATAAAATAAATAAATAAATTGATGTTATTTTGATTTAACGCATGAAACACAGCATGATGTGGAGTTATGGGTGATGACTAATGACCAGTCGACAAACGGACAAAGTCACGACAGGCAGCGTGACTTATTGACCGGTCCACTTATTTTCCACTTAATGATAAAACATAATAGTATTTTGTATATTTTAAAATTTTATTTTTAATTGTTAAAGTATATTATAGTATAATATATATATATATATATATATATATATATATATATATATATATATATATATATATATATATATATATATCAATACTAATAATCTTACCATAAAATATTTTTTTATTTAAATAATACTTTCTTAAAATTTGAACTACTATAATTTTATTTATTTAGTTTTATGTTAATTATTAGTCAAATTAATAATAATAATAAATCCCTTTTGGATGCTAAACGCAATCCTTGTCAGAATAAAACAAGTACTCCTATTATATCCGGGCAACTCTTTAGCAACCGAGTCCAACCTTTTAATAAGTTCCACCGCGTCGTCACCCAGGTCACCAAACGTGGAAAAGGAATTACACGACGTTGGATGAGAGTCGACTAACAAGTTGGGCGCGGCTCCGCACCCTTTTTAAATAGTAAAAGCAATCCAATTTAAAATAAAACAAGTATTCCTACAATATCCGGATATCCTTTTAGCAATCGTGTCCGGTCTTTTAAGGAGTTCCATCGCGTCATCTCCCAAGTTACCAAACCGTGAAAAAGGAAAAGAGAAGAAAGTGATACCCTTAGAGCTACAAACGTCAGTATACTTCTTTCTCTTGTTTTTAACAATAACCCTAACAACTTTACCTGGAATAAACTAAAAAGACCGGATGAAGAGAAAGGAGATGACCAGTGATGTCGACACATGTGGCTTTGCCCTGAAACCATTTATAGAACAGGTTGTTCGTCAGGGCGGAGCTCCCCACCATCACCATCAATCATCCTAGTAGGAACTCGTTCCGAACATAAACTCCAATCTAAAACACTCATAAAAAATGACATAAACAACCATGTTATGCCGATGCTTAATGTCAACCTGAGCAGTATATCATATATCAATATCGATATCGTAAATTAAGATATGAGTAATATATTGATATTAATTTGATATACTTGTTTGATATCCTTTCATACATGAATGATAACTTTTTTTCTAGAAAAAGAGTTCCGACTAAAAAGAATGAAAATATGTCCAATATAAATTAGAGTGTATTAAAAAAATATATATTTAGAATATCAGAATATCAATTTATATATATATATATATTTTTTTTTTTTTTTTTTTTTGATACATATGCAAGAGAAAAAGGGGATCAGTTCTTGAAAACTGATCGACTGAAAGCATTAATGCGGATGAGGTTTTGAACATCTTAAGGAATAACATTGACGTCCATTACGATGTTGTGTCCATGCATAACAATCTTGTAAGCGACTGTCCCTGTAAATATATTGTGTTAGGGAATTAGAAAAACCCGATAACAAATTTGATATACTATCATATCTGTCAAAGTCCGATATAGACGGACCGATAGAGCGGGGGTCGTGTGCATCCGAGCGCACATGTGCATTAGGCCCAAACCCAACACATAAACCCGGCAGGGTTCCATACTAAAACCAATTGGCAATAGGAGGAGTAGCCCCTGACCTTATATACTAGGCTTGTAGTGTCCCCATCTTTCGATGTGGGACCTTATTATCTCCAACACGCCCCCGCAAGTGCAATTAGAGGATATAGACCGAGTTGCACTTGTCGACAGGTTAGGATCGCGAGCCGAATTGAGGCTAACCGCTATGATAGCATGTCAAAGTCCGATACAGACGGACCGGTAGAGCGGGGTCGTGTGCATCCGAGCGCACATGTGCATTAGGCCCAAACCCAACACATAAATCCGGCGGGATCCTAAAACCAATTGGAAGTAGGAGGAGTAGCCCACCGACCTTATATACTAGGCTTGAAGTGTCCCCATATTTCGATATTGGACCTTATTATCTCCAACAATATCTGATATTCAGATATTAGTACTAACAATCCCTTAGTATCGATAAATTTTATTGTGAAAAATTATAATATCACATAATATAACAAATGTTAATCTCATTATGTAAGTTTTATATGATTTTCACTAAATATTATAAATATATAATTATAATTTAATATATAATTTTATAATGTCATTAGTTTTATAAAATACTATATAGAACATAAAATATGAATATAAGATACTCAGCACGTAAAGAGGCCGTGATCTTCTCATATTATTCTTATTTTTTATGACTTATCGTTTTATGAATTTTCAAGACCAGTCAATTAGTTTTCTAATGAAAAAACTATACTAGTCAACTTTATCAGCACGTAACGAAATCTAAATAGGCGTACATGTATTAATTTGGCCTTTTTATCTATTTTTTTTTTAATATTTTTTATATGGCCTTTGTGTCCTTAAGAAGGTTGAAATGCTATTCAATGTTCAATATTAATTTGCCCATCTAATTGTGTACTTAATTGACCGATTAGTCCAAAAATAAAATAAAAAACTTGTTATATAATCCACAATTTTATTTATCTCGGGTTAGCTGACATATCGAAACTGAATAGCCCATTTATACGTAAAAAATCTTGACATCTACACACCGGATTAGAGGGAAGATGGTGACGAGAAAGTTGTGGTGGAAGAGAGGTGTGACCAATTGATTGAAAATCTGTTTTTAGAATCACCAAACGAAAATCATTATCCCAGCCCAACTTTTACACTCTTGTTTGATTTCTGTGATGAATGAAAATTTTTCGCATCGGTAATAAAAATATATAACATACATAGTACACAAGGTTGATTGACTATTTCTCCTATCATCAATTGACTTTGTGAAAAAATATCATTGGGCTTATATGTTGGCCTCCACCTCAACGTGCATATGGGCTCGAATGCACGATGAACCCCGAGTCATATATGACGCATCGGAACTTAACATGATATTATAGTAGTTCGCTCACTCGTTCGGGTCCTAACATATTGGGCTTGGTTAGTGGAAATGAACAATGACAATGTGTCCGATGGTCATGGGCTTCCCCGATGAAATATTTCCACATCGATGATAAAAAAAAGATCACAAACGCTCAATGTATTTACGTGTTAGGTTCAAACCCACCATGTATATACGCACGCTTGAATGTGTGACGGACTCCGTATTGCATTTGACCCGTGAGAATTTAACATGTAGGTTCACAAGGTGAATAAGTTATTAAAGATATGTGTATTGTTTTTAGATTTTTGTATGACATGAACTTAATTTGCACGTATGGTATATATTAACGATGGTGGCAACCGAAAATAAAAGGTGTTTCGTCGTGATGAAATGATTGAGATCCAACGTGTAATGCGTAATGGAAAGCTAGCTCATCACAGATGTTAGTTTACTCATACGTGCGTTCCATTCCATTTGTTAAAGATGTAAAGTTGTACCAATAAAGTGTTTCTATAAATTTATATGCATAAATCTATAGGTTATACAAAGTCTTCGTTAATTTGGGTGTTCTTTTTGATAGGATTCTTATGGAATTCATATATCTATATCTCGTGTTTAGAAAATTAAAATACTTTTAAAATATAAGATTTAAGAGTTAGAGGATTTGAGTTATTCTAACGGCATAACAAACATCTTTTGTTATAGACCGGATGCCATTTTTAATTTGATTTGACTTTAACGAGTTTCGTCACACGTCCGATTGCATATGTGTGATGAGTTCAAGACCGATACATAAGCCCAATAAGATTCCATCATAAAATCAATTGACAATAGAATGAATAAATCACCAACTTTATAAACAAGGTTTGTTAATCCCTTTATTATCAATCTCAGACTATTTTATTCTCCACAACCCTCAAGTGTAACCGTCTAACTCGATTGACACTCAACGACGTGCCTTAAGGCCGGCTAGCCTAACCAGACGGACCATCGACGAGTCAAATTAACGTAGAGAGTTTCATCGCACATTTTGGATATATGCGCGATGAGTCAAAGTCCAACACATAAATTCAACGATGTTTCATCATAAAATCAATTGACAATAAGAGATGTAACCCACCAACCTTACTACCCTTCATTCCTTAATCATCGATGTGAAACATTTCATTTACACGTACCAAACAAACACTAAAAGTTCATATTTTGCTTCTTATCCATAATAATAAAAAAATGAAATTGTCTTTTTACAAAGTCTCTAACTATGTCTTTTTAAACTCTATTGTACCAACGACTTGATATAAAGATTTTGACAACTTCTTTGTAGTTAACTTTAGTGGTGCAGGTTACATGACACAAATGATAGAATAACATTTTTATGAGTTGATTAACATATGTGTAAAAACTATTACATGTTTGACCCGAATATTAGATTTCATGACCTCTAAATCTCTAATGCATTATTGAAGTGAAGATAATAAAAAGAAAATGGTACGTACAAGTGGCCCCAAATAAGTGACCTTTTTGTCTACACATTTTTTGTGTGGCTTTGGTTTTTCCCTTAGCTTCTTTGTTGATGTTGTTGTCACTTGTCAGTAATCAATTTGACTTCCATTTTGTAGGGGAAAATGCCAAACTTAACAAACAAATCCTCTTTACCTTTGTCTTTCCTTTTACTTTTACTTAATAATAATATAACTATTGTTCTTAAAGAAATTAGTGTAGTCTACCTTACAGAGAACATTGAATAAGTGTTAGGAGATAATAAAGTCTCACATAGAAAGATGGGACACTCCGAACATGATATATAAGGTAGGTGGGTTACACATCCTATTGCCAATTGGTTTTAGGATGAAACCTCATCAGGTTTATGGGTTAGGCTTGGGCCTGATGCGCGCATGTGCGCTCGGATGCATACGACCCCCGCTCTACCGGTCCGTCTGTATCGGACTTTGACATGTTGGAGATAATAAAGTCTCATATCGAAAGATGGGGACTCTTCGAGCCTGATATATAATGTCGGTGGGCTACTCCTCCTATTGCCAATTGGTTTTAGGATGGAACCTCGCCGGGTTTATGTGTTGGACTTGGGCCTAATGCGCATGTGCGCTCGTATGCACACGACCCTCGCTCTACCGGTCCGTCTATATCGGACTTTGACAATAAGTGTGATAAAAAAAAATTAAAATATTATCTCACAAATTTTAAAAAAATATTATGATCTCATCACGGAGATTACTTAACCAATCTATATATTTTCTCATACAACGACAGCTGCATGCATGGATGCATACGTTTGTATATATACGTATATGAAATATAAGCAATGAACGTAATAACACAAAGCCCAATCCACGACTAGAGAAAGCTATTGGGCCTATAGTTCATGTTTGTACACTAGTTTAAACCTACCCAAAGAGTTAAAATAGTAAAGTCCGCCGGAATTGTGACGGGTTACGTGCATACGAGTGTATCGGTACCGCCTTCTATACTAGAATTGGTCTGTTTGGATAGAGGATCGTGTACAACGTTTCCACCAGAGAAATGTTCGAAGATTATTTTACTAATAACAAAAGGTGTCACATTTTAAGGTTGATGACTCCTCTGTATTCATAAAATTGGACAAAGGTCGGATTTGCCTGTAACACCCAAAATTTTGAATTCTGAAAAGCTACGAAGTAATGACCTCACAATGGGTCCTTAATCTAGATTGACAATGATAAAAGTAGATCTTGCAACATGCCACAACTTATAAACTGAAATATTTTAATGCGGAGATCAAAATCATGCAATAAAACTATCACTCTCAAAACCGTAACAAAAGCATCTAGCTTTTGCTGGGGTCTTATCCGGGATGCTCAGGGCCAATGGCTGACCGGTTTCGTTCATAATATCGGTTCGTCCACGGTTCCTATGGCGGAACTTTGGGGTCTCTATTCTGGATTACATCTTGCGTGGGATAAAGGGTTCCGTAAGATTTCTGTTGAGATGGACTCGGAACTGGTGGTCAAACTCGTTAACAAACACATCTCCCCATCACATCCACTATTTAGTCTGGTGTCGCGGTGCCAAGACTTCCTTCGTAGAGACTGGCAAGTGCAGTTTCGTCACATATTTAGGGAGGCTAATTTCGTAGCTGATTGTTTAGCTACTTTAGCCTCAGCTTTTCCATTAGGTTACTTTATTCTCGACTCTCCTCCTCCGAGAGTTATTTCCCTTTTGAAAAACGATGCCCGCGGAGTAGCGACCCAAAGGCTTGTCAGATGTTAGCCCTTTTCATTGAATATATGTTTTGGTACGAGTAAGATCACGGTCTTACTCGTCGCATTTACCAAAAAAAAGCATCTAGCTTAGCCCTAGTTATAGTGAAATGCAGCATAATAATATGCATAATTAAATCTTAAAAAGTACGCAAACCCAGCTGACACCTGTTCCATATCACTCCATAGCTTCTTATCATGCATGCCATCTATTAACTGAAAATTGTATAAAACTGTTAGCTAACAATCCTAAGACGCATAGCTAAATAATAAGATAACACAAAAACTTATAATTAACATACTTTCACACAATATTCATTTATTATATATTCTAGGTCATTCACTATGTTCAACTTATCGCTGGCACGAGCAGTCTCCCTAACCCTCGCCTTTGTCCCTGTATACCAACATGAGTGGATCCTATGCATCTCACCGTAGACCTGTATGGAGTATGGACTAGTAGCAAAGAACCTTCCCGACCCGTGTCAGGGCGGAGCAGTGATGCAACGGCCCATTATACATACACTTTGGTCTTAACCAGTAATCTAATTAACATCGTCCTACTCAAGTCCGTGATTAGTAATTCACACAACAAACACCACTATCACAATAAAAGCTAGCCAATGGAATGATAAGTTTGTCCCGAGAACTTACTCGATAAGTCGAAATCACGATCCCAAAAACCTTATCGGTTCAACATCGGTCAACGGAACCCGGTACCTTGTCAATGTGCACGCCAAACATATTTATTAATACATTTTCAACTTAAAAAATTACTCCCAACTATGGCTCTCTAACTTATGGGTCATAAATGACCAAGTGTAAAATGTTTACAAAATTAGTCCAAACTTTTGGATAATTTATAAACAAGACCATGACCTAATTACAAAAGTCACTTAATCAATCTCAATCACCTCAAACCAATCCTACAACCATACAATACCATTCATCGTATTTATAATGATTACACATACCTCACATCTTTAGAATTTGCATAAAATTCTATTTATACGAATAACCTTGAAAATTCAACAAACTATAGAGGAAATAAAAAATATAAAAACTCACCCAAACACACCTCTAAATATATAAAACTCTCTAGATTGAAAGTAATTGATACAACAAAACTATAGCTTGTGGCCTTGCCTTAAATGGATTCCTATCGAAAAAGAAACACGCAACTGAATATTGTCTAGTCCAAATTAGGGCTGATACATGAGACAAGCTTCTCGGGCTCGGCTCGCGTTCGGCTCGTCAAAAGCTCGGCTCGGACTCGTCTCGTTTATAAATGAGCCGAGCTTGAGCATGTCAAAGCTCGGCTCGTTCGGCTAAACTAACACTATATGAGCATTATTTTAGGCGAGCTATTCGGGCTCGGCTCGAGCTCGGCTCGTCAAAAGCTCGGCTCGGGTTCGTCTCCTTTGTAAACGAGCCGAGCTTGAGCATGCTAAGGCTCTGCTCGTTCCACTCTTATAACACCCCTAGTCCAAATGTAAAACAACTCCTATTTTTAGCACATGAAATGACGATAAGATCTTTACAAAAGCTGAACCCAAATTTTTTGTGCAACCTATAAACAATAAAGAACAATCTCCAATTGGTTTCAACCCAAAACACCATTCAATGATTTTTATAAGTCCGAAAATTTTAAATCTGTATTTTACGGATATTACATTGCCTTACTATTGAGAATTTGAGATCTCATCCTCTATCAATTTTCACTCTTCCTTGATCCTTTTGTCATAGTCCCTCCTTTTTAATCACGATCTCTCTTTTGTGATTCTTAGGGTTGTTCATTTTATGACCTGGAGGAATAGATCATAACACTGTTCAATTTCTAAAAGAAGTTCAGCTCAAGTCCCGTATAATCCATAATCACACGGGCTCAAAAGGTCCAAACCGAAATTACAAAGGTAAATGTCTATCCGGTCTGAGACCGGACCTGAACAACCGATTCACGTCTAAGCAAATTGTGTGTTTCCGTTCTAGGTCCGAAACCGGTGAACGCCGTCAAGTGATATGAGTTCGGGTCATGACAATCATCAAAGTTCAAATTCCATAAAGTAGATCAACAAATTTTAAACATCTCACAAACTTAGGTTCTCGTGTATGCATCATATATGTTGAAAGAAGTCTTGTCTATGAACATTCACTCACAAAAAACCAAGTCCAAAAAATATAATGTTATCAGCTTCACACCAATAGTTCTCAAAAGATTACAAATTTTTGATCACCATATCTACAAGTAAAAGTTCTCTATTCTCCAATAAATTCCCGGTGTCGACTAATAACCAAGTGTTTTAGAGATACTGTGTATGCTGCAAAAGGTGTAATACTGTGCAATACAAATTGTCTGCATGATGCAATTGAACCTCACAAGTCTCCTGCAACTGGTACCAATCAATTATTTCAGCTTCAAGGTTAAACAAACAATTAACATCTAGATTTAACACAGACGATCAGCAATTGCAACTAGATTTGGTACAAAAGATTTCCTATATAATAAAAAATGTCATTGAATTGACTATTGATTGTAGAGGTCCATTTTCCTTTTGTGTTCAATCAATGAAACAATGACAAAGTTGGGCAGTAAATAATTTCATGGATTAGGATGAGGTCAAGCTACCTGTACAAGACAACGATTTCACGAATGGATATGAATCAGGGAGAAACATTTGGTTAGGGTTTATGAGTTGATCAGGTCCGAAGATTCTAAGCCTCGATGGTGCTCCCAGGTGATCTGAATGTCTTCAAGTGTTCCTTTTGTTGGAAGGTTGTTCAAGAAAGACTAGTTAGCTTGACTATATATGTATTGTATATGTCGGGTGTAAGGAAGCCAAGAAGGTACTATAGTAACCAACAAAGGTGACATTTAACAAGCTTCCGTTTTCCTAGTTGGTTTTAGAACTAATAGAATGCTGTAAAAAAGGTGATTTAGGTGAAGATGCAGGGGAAAATAACCAGATGCCCAGATAGTTCAAGAAACATGACAGCAAAGTCCAATAAGTTCACATTATGTATCAGTTAGAGACTTTGTTTACAATTGAAATTTAACTCGAGACGAATATTCATTTATATCTAAATTTGTATACAGCATGTCAGTTTAGTTCAGCTATATCAGGTTTATGAACTAGCATATGTGATCTCCAAGGAACAATCTCGACTATCTATTGAATTTCTCTAATACATTTAATGGCAAGAACTTCGTTAAACACAAGAATTCACAGCACAAACTGCTGTAAAACTTTCAGTTAATGCCAGCTTTAATGGTCCATTTTATAACCTATTTTAGAACAGAGCCAGAAATGAAATGCAGCTTGCCTAAATATAATCTAATTGATTGCACTGAACACTCTTAAGCTGGCATAAGAGAGACATATTCTGCAGATATAGTCAAACGCATAGCCCCCATCAAGATACAGCTAGAAGCAGACTACACTCAGCAATATATTTTCCATAGCACGTCGAATGAATACTAGATAAAGATTTAAGGGAATAGTTTTGATGAGTTGGTTTATTTAACATTGGGAGTTAGTTATTTTGTTTTCCTATTATAAAAGAAGGAGCTGTAGGTTGTACATTTTCAAACTTATCATTGAAATGAAATTACAATACTAAGGATTCCTCAAGTGATGATTCAATCACAATTCACTGAATAGTTTTTCTTTTTTTGGTTTGGATTCCACTGAATAATTAACATCATGCATGAAGCACACCAAGCCACTTCACAAAAATCAAAAGTAGGTGCAAGATGCTAACCTTGGGATGATGGTGGTACAACAAACACATGCAGCTTCACATGTTGTGGAGGAAGGGCTAACCGAAGAGGATAAAGCTTTGCATTCAACGGATTGCGTGAACATACAATAATGTCCTCCAAACCCGTCATTTCTTCCAACATTTGCTTCAAGTCCCCCAGTCCATCCCCTTTAAAATTAAAAGTATGTGGACTTGCTTCATCAATAACATTCCCATCATCATCCACAACATTATATTGCACTGCCCTGCCTTCATTTGTTGTAGAAGATTTAGGGATTCTAAAACTTGACTGCAAAAACGTCCAAAAACTCAGTTCTTTAGACTCCAACTATCACCAGCTTCATATATACATGTTAATGAATCAAATACAATAACATCATCAGATTATAAAGCAAAGAGTCAAGCAATCACCTAAACACTCTTAAACAGAACACATGGCTTGCAAAAATCAAGTACTTGATTTCGGCATACATACTAGAGCAGAAAGCATAAAGCATAGGTTAAATCACCAAACAAGGCAGGGAAATGCTAAGTGCATGGTAGACGATGCAAGCAAATATAGCAGGAGGTAGATGTAGCGGTTTGATATTTTCAGGTGTGTTTAGCTAGTGATCACCATAGCTTCTAGCATTTCAATCGCATGTTCGACTCTAACTCTCACCAACTCCCTAGCGTTTAGATTTATAAAGCGAAGAGGCATTTTCACAAACATGTTAAGGGCACGGTTTCTAAGTCTTAATACAGAATCAAACTAACCTCTTTTCTAGTTTTAGACTTCATCCACTCGTACATGAATGGCTCAGGATCAGCTCCATCATCTTCTTCCACCGCCTCCTCCTCCTCCTCCACCTCTAGTTTCTTCACCTCCGGCGGATACACCTCCAACACATCAATGTCCCAAAGAATCCAATGCGTATGATTACTACTAGGAACATCATGAGTAATCGAATTCCTCCAAGGAGGAAGTCCCCCATTCGCCCTAAGATAATTCCCGTACCTCGTCTTGAGCTTCACCAGCATCCCATCCCTAATCGGCTCCCACTCCACTGACGAATCAAGCCGGCGTGGAATCCTCTGCTTGACCTTCTTCCCGGTGACGCCGAGGAGGAATTGCTCGTCGGTGGCGGTAAGGTACTTTTCATAGCAGCTCTTCAAGCGAATGAGCTGGACGCCCTCGCCGCTCTTGACGTACTCCACCGTCCACCGAGCTCGCCTGACATCGCCGCGTCGGTCTTGCGTGACGCTGTCCCCGTCGTCATCGGCGTAGAGGTACTTATCATGGCGGCTCCGGAGGCGCACTGTCTTCGCGTTGCGGAACAGCTCCATACAACTCTGATTCGTCTGTTTGGATCCAGCAAACAATCAAACCAAGAAGAATAACGAACTATGACTGAATAGACTGCAAACTTGACAGTTAGAGTGCACATCTGGTTCATAAATTTAGTGCTTAGGTAGGAATATTCCTAATTGCGGCACAGTAGTTAATTAGGTTTAAATAGATTATTTGTCTGATCGATTTCATGAAAACTTTGGGTACACATCATACAAACGAAAAGGTATACCATGGTTGACGAAGAAGACATAGTTTTTGAAACTAGATCGTGATCCCTGGACACAATTGAATGACTAACAGAATACACATCATCATTTTCATCTTCTTCCTCCTCTTCCTCGTCATCTCCAGACGAACTAAATCGCCGCGATTCAACCTCCGACAACGACACGCCACCACAGGTACTATACTTCTTCTCCTTCCACTCATCCTCCGTCTCGAGTATATCAACCTGCCACAGAATCCATTTCTTGGTTGCCTTCTTCGTCGGATCATCAACCGTCACGGATCCTTTATAGGGCGGCGGACCTCGATTAGCCCGAAGAAAATTCCCCTTCCTAGACTTCATCTTCACCTGAAAGCCTTCCCTAATCGGCTCCCATTCAACAGACACGTCATCCTCTGTCTCCAGAGTCGATAGCACTGCCCTCTTTCCTGTGACTCCGAGAAGGAAGGCCTCGTCAGAAGCCGATAGGTACTTTCCATGGAAGCTCTGAAGGCGGATAGTGCTCCGGCCAGCGTCATTGACGATCTCCACCGTCCATCGTGCTTTGCGAGTGTTTCCATGACGGCTCTGCCTCACAGCATCACCGTCGTCGCTGGCTACCAGGTACTTGTGGTTGTGGCTTCGTAATCGAACGACCTTGGCTTTGAGGAAGTACTCCATTGATTCTTGATAGTTCTGGATTGAATTTAGTTGAGGATTCGTTGGTCTGAAGGAAGTTTTTGGTTTAATCAGGATGATAAGTTCCGTCCAGTTTCATGTTGACTTAGCCGCGTTGACAAACTGACGAAGAGAAGTTGCAGGTTTCCTCTTTTGTTTTCGATTAATTTCCACTTGAATTTGTCAAGCGTAAAACGACACGTCTTATGCCGACGCAAATATAAAAAATAGGGGATGTTTTTGCCCAAGTACACTAATTTCTGAAAATATTTTCAGTTTTAGGTTCGGACCAAAATAATTTACGAGAATGCACGAGATTTAGGTTCGAGAATAGAAGCGTGGTCTGGGACCGCTCTTTTCTTCGTAAAAAGCGTTGTTCAAGACAGCGTTTTAATTTACGCAAAATTAAAAAAAAACACACACAAAAGCGCGGTTTTAGACCGCGCCTCTAGTGCAATTTTTTTTTAAAAAAAAATTTACACTAGAGGCGCGGTCTAGGACCGTATCTCTAGTGCAATTTATTTTTTTATTTTTTTGAAAAAAAATTTACACTAGAAGCGCGGTCTAGGACCGCGCCTCTAGTGCTTTTTCAGGAAGAACGCGATTTCCTGCAAACTTTCTGTATTTTAAAAAAAGAAATTGCAGTAGAGGCGCGGTCTTAGACAGCGCTTTTTACGAAGAAAAGAGCGGTCCCAGACCGCGCTTCTATTCCCAAACCTAAATCTCGTGCATTCTCGTAAATTATTTTGGTCCGAGCCTAAAACCGATATATTTTTAAAAATTAGTGTAGTTAAGCAAAAGATTCAAAACTAGGTGGCATGTACGAATTACTTTCGTAATTGTGTAAAAATATTTTTAAAAATTATTGTTTTCAATTTTTTTAGGGAATTTATCGTTTTCAAATTAACACGTACGAATTTTGGATCCGTATTAATTTTTTTTGGCTAGAATTTTAAAAAAAATTATCATGGTTTGACGGTTACAGGTTCCGAAACCGTGATGTTTTTAACACGGTTTCAGAATCCGTAACTGTCACAATTACGAATT
Source organism: Fagopyrum homotropicum (assembly GCA_033239125.1). Taxonomy (NCBI): domain Eukaryota; kingdom Viridiplantae; phylum Streptophyta; class Magnoliopsida; order Caryophyllales; family Polygonaceae; genus Fagopyrum; species Fagopyrum homotropicum. Next base: position 5,958,599 of record BSWB01000003.1, read on the forward strand.
CCGAATGCGAACGTTTGTGAAAGTCATTGTCGTACGTTTACGAGTTCTGAAATAAAATTAGGATCAAATTTAAAAGGAAACTACAATTACAAGCATGGTTACACGTTCGCGGACCTTTACGGCTTGCGGACAAATATTTGTACTAGTCCATTATTTTGAAATCAATTTTATGACCCTTGAATTGTCTAATTTTACAAATATTCATGTTGTATATTGAATTATGTAGGTGTATTGAACTTTCCTTTATTATTTTCTTTTACAGCTTCTCCAAATTTACGTTTCGACATATAAATTCTATTTCAGTATAAACGCAAGAAAATTGGTCATTTCTAACGCGGTTAAGGAATTAGTGTGTTAAGTGTTGATCAAGGAAGAGCAAATATGTTATATGTATACTAATAATTCTTTTTTTTTTTCCCAGTATTTTTAATTTTCTAAGTTTAGTGTTGGGAAAATTATAAGTATTATTCATATGATTAATATTGTGTGCTTATCAAATATTATGACGATGATATATATTTATATGAAAAATTATGATTAAACGCAAATAATACCAATTGTTAGTCATAAATAATAAAAAAATCAAAATTATAAAAATTATATACAACTATCATCTTATTTACCGATAGCAAAACAACCAATTCAAATCTCTATATAAAAGCTCTAATTAAATCGATGATGTTGATATTAGAATTCGATGTGAAATTGTGTATTAGAATGCGTTGTATGGTTTTTTTCCTTATGCATGGTTGTGTTTTTGACAACTCCGTTTGTCATGAAACTGATTTTGTAGTTTTGTCTTCACTTTCTAGGAGATATAGTACCCTTGTTCATATTTTTGGACGATGTTATTTCGTCAATGTTAATTTAACTTGTCTTTTATCATTGTTCTTTTTTTCCGAAAGACTTTCTTATTCTTTTCCTTGATCTTTAATCTCCCCCGGTCGTCTTCTTGCTTATCAAAACATCCGTTGTTTTGCTTTTCCATGATGATTGGTCATTGACGCTTTTCTTTCCGCTTTGCTGGCTTGTTAGAATGATAAAAGATTACACATCATAACTAGTCGCACGTGGGATGTGTTTTCAGCTTCTCAAACCAATTTTTAGAAACCCGAAATGAAATTAAAACTGTTGTAGTTCTCGGGAATAATTTGCACGGATTTTTTTGAAAAAATAATGTAAAATATATTTTTATAATTATATTTTACTAAATTATTATAATTAAAGAGTACTTTTTATTTAGTTTATGATAAAGGTAATATATTGAAATTTTCAATAATTTAAAATAAAAGTATGAAATAAAATTTATCAAATCGATTATATTAGGAAAGAAATACATGATATTTTATTTTATTAGAATTAATATAGTTAGATAGTAAAGATATCAACTAGTTTGATATTGTCTTTTTCAGATTATTGGGATTTTATTTCATCTTGACTTATATGGTAAAAATAGCTAAATTTTAGTTGATGAAAGATATATAATTAGTTATTAAAATAAATATAATAGATAATATAAATTAAATAAAACATACATTATGAGAAAATGACACGTGTCAGCCAATGCATAAAAAATGACATGCCGTTTCGAACGCTTGTGCTTTAATATAATATATATAAATATTTTTATAATTATATTTTACTAACAACTATAATTAAAGAGTACATTTCTATTTGGTTTATGCTAAAGGTAATATATTGAAATTTTTGATAATTAAAATAAAAGTTCAAAATAAAATTTACCAAATCGATTATGTTAGGAATGAAATAATGACATTTTGTTTTTCTGAATTAAATATATTCATATAGTAAAGATATCAATTAGTTTGATACTGTTTTTTTAGATTGGTATGATTTTATTTTATCTTGACTTATATGGTAAAAATAAACAAATTTTAGTTAATGAAAGATATATAATTAGTTATTGTAAATAAATATAATAAATAAAACATAATTAGATAATAAAATGTAAATTATGAGTAAATGACACGTGTCAATGTGTCATAAATGCATAAGAAAATAAGAATGAGTTGGTTAAGTATTACATTATGTAACATTGTGTATAAAGTAGACATTTTTTGTTAAATGTAGACAAAGTAGACACTTTAAATTATAATGAAAAAGATTTAATAAAAAATTATTAAAGATATTACCTTATGAATCAACCTTCTTTTTCCTATATAAATTTAATTGTTTTCCTAATTAAAGAGGTAAACAAATATGTTGTTACATTAAATAAGAAATGAAATACTAACTAATCATAAAATCTCTCCATATTTATTTACGGTCTTTTAACAAGATCCAACGCCTTTTCTTATTTTCTCCATTGTTGAGCGAAACGATATCGGATTTCCTTATCGACAACATCAATGGGTTGTCGATGAATATCGGTCCTACATAAGTCAGTAAAAACGCAAAGAAAACGGTGTATCATCCATATTCTACAATATATACTTGATTTCGAGATTTTATGTTTGTGTTCGAGGTAAGTTAATGATTGTAAGTCGTATTTTAATAGTTTTGTAAACATGAACGACTATGAAAGCTTCTCAAATTGTTTATAATATTAATTTCTAGCTTGTGTACATACGAAGTGTATATGTATTTAGACATCTGTACATATGTTGGTTAGTAACTTTTTTTTGGTGAAAATATGTAGATGTAATATAGTTTGGACATGAAATATGTATACATATCTACATATTAATGTGTCAAGTTTCGATTGTGGTTCCGTGATTTATGCATATTGTTTGTGACTGTCTACATACGATTACAATTTATGTAGTAAAAATTGTATTCCTTGTCGATGTCAAACCTCTGTGTCTACAATATGTAGATGCATTATTCAATATAGTTTGGACATATAATATGTATACATATTGTTTGTGACTGTCTACATAACGATTTATACATATTGTTTGTGACTGTCTACGTATTAACGTGTCAAGTTTCGATTGTGTATTCGATGATAGACGATGGAGAAGAAGAAATGAAACATGTAACAATGGCGAATCAACACGATTAACCGGTGAAGATGCTATCCAAATCTTCAAAGCTTCGAGCGGTATCAATGGGACAAAGAGAGAGATAAGAGGAAATTTGCGTGTGAATAAAGAGGATTTGTGTAAGCGAGAATAAAGGATTTGAGAACTGATTGATTGAAAGAAACCGTCATTTAAAATTGTTGAATCGCTGCTTTCATAATTTCCTTCTAAAATTACATTCGGTTCCAACTCATTTATCTTTATTTTTGAAATGTAAAATTATGATGCGTAAATGGAAACGAATCTAGTCCATAAATATATCCTTGTTTATGAAATCTTTTAGAATCATTCCTTGTGGTTTGAGATAATTGTAATAGAACTTGATTACTTTTGATACCCTATAGAGAAACAAAAGAGAGGGAAACAAGGACATTATGCATGAAACCAAAAGAAATCATTCCAAAAAAATTTATGAACAAGGTACAAATAGGACTAGTTTCGTTTCCATTCCGTTTTCGTTTTCGGAGTCGCAACCAGACGGGCGTAAATGCTTATACTTTAATACATTATACAGATATAGATTCTGTTTTTTTATATTAACCAAATTGTCAACGAGTACGTACAATGCCCCCACTCTCTCACTGACCTTGACTCAGGCTCATCTCCCTCATATAAATTATTCACCAAGATCCAGTTAATTTTTTCTCGGGTCCCAAAGATCTACTTACTTCATCTACACTACTTCAAAATTTTAATAATCAACCAAAAAGTCTTAACAACCATCTCTCATCAACCTTCATTTCTCCTCATCCACAATTCCACCACCCCGACCAATAAAACCTAATCAAATTACCAGTTCATCTTCAATGGAGTTCTTCCACAGAGCCAAAGCAATAAGGCTAAAGAGCCAACACAACAAGTTCATGTCGGCCGAGGAAGACGAGGAAAGCGTCAGACAACACTCCAACGGCGCATCCTCCTCCACTCGATGGATAATCGAATTCGTCGACAGTAAACCTAATGTAATCCGCCTTAAAAGCAGCATGACCTGGAAATACCTTCAAGCCTCCGACGAGCATTTCCTCCTCGGTTTGACAGGAAATCGCGTAATCCAAGCGTCACCGAGGTTAAGATCCGATCCCTCCGTCGAGTGGGAGCCGATCAAAGAAGGATTGTATGTCAAGCTCAGGACACATAGAGGGAGTTTTATGCACGCTAATGGCTCGTTTTATCCGTGGAGGAGTACGGTGACGCATCAGATGCCGTCATCGTCGTCGTCGAGGAATAGGGATCGTGATTGGATGATGTGGATTGTGGATATTCTTGAGTTTGAAAATACGGCAGTAGCGATGGAGACGGGGAAGAAGGTTACGAATGATTCGTTTGAGGAGGAGAGTGTCGGCGTTTATTCGGAATTCAGCGGGGATGAACTGAATGAATCTCCGGTGGAATCTATTACACCAGTTCGGACGCCGTCTCCACAGCCTCAGGTATGACTATAATTGTTTTCTTAAATATATGTTTTATGATAATAAATATCGTTATATGTGAACTCTCAATAAAAATTTGATTCAAAAAATATCACATTAATGTTATATCTTACTAGGATTATCGTATATTATAAAACCCACAAAATTAACGACTATGGTAATTCGATAATATGTTTCTACACATAATAAGAGAGGTGATACTGCATTGTGGATGAAAACAATTCTTATTGTATATTTAAGACTCATTAGCCATTACGGTTTGTACTTATGCATGCCGAATTGATCGATCTTTCAATTTATTAGACGGTGTGTCGTTTAGTATATTAAGCCGTTTTTATATTTAATAATTATATAATCATGTAATTTGAATATTATATTACAATTAGTCATGACTGAGATTATTTAGTTTTTTTAAGTAAATCCTAATTTATACAATTGGCAGTTTATATATATATATATATATATATATATATATATATATATATATATATTTTGTTACCTATTGTATATTTTAAAATATAAACTATATTATTGACTTTACGTGTTCGTGCCATAAAACTTATTTTACACATGAATTTCTCTCTAACAGGGGTGCCCTTCACGTCTCAATTAATTTTATAACCAATAAACTATATTATTAATTTTGGGCTCCACTCTAGACTCTAGAGTCCCCACCCAAATAAAATTTTAGTCACACTTTTTACCCATTGCTCTCTTCTTTTATTAAGTAGAAATATAATTCACATAAAATTGAAGTTAGTACAAAAATCAACAACAAATATTCTTTCAAAGAACATTCATTTACAAAATGTATAATCTAATTAGGGAATTATTTTTGTAGGTGGCGGATTCATTTAGCAGATCAAGCTCTACTTCATCAAACAAAGAAACTCCAATCAGCTCATATGCAGAAACAACTCCAACAGACTTGGAACCAATGGAGGAAATATCGCCATCACCAAATATCCAAAACCTCAAAAACTCGTTTAAGGTACATGCAATTTTGATCGAGCAGTCCTAATTCAAAAACTGTTCAGAAGTGAGCAATAAGTCTCTTTTGAAATCCTGTTTGCAGAACTCTAAGATGTCGAGTGCATTCAGCGATCTCGACTCTATAATCGCTAATGCAGACAAGCTTATCGACAACAAAAAGCAAAAAAACACCAAATATACACAACAAGATCCAACCACAGAACCATCATACTCCCACAAATCATCTCGACCACTCCCACTCCCACTCGAGATCCGGATGGCGAAACAAACCCTAACTGAAGCAAATGACCTCGATTTCGAAACAATCCTGACTACCAATCGACTCAAACGTATCGAGAAGGCAATCTCGGTACTATCAAGAACCGGAAACTTACAGATATCGAACCTTCATGAGGAATTCGAAGCGATGAAGTTGAATCGCGAGAAGGCGGTGATTGATCTTGAAGAATATGAGGCGTACGGGGAGAAGAAGGCGGAGATGAAGGAGGAGTTGCAGAAGGAGGTAGGGAAGGCGAGGGAATTGCAGAAGAGAGAGGAGGAATTGTGTGAGGTTTTGGAGATGGCGAGGAAGAGGAGAGAGGAGATTGTGAGGGAGTTGGAGAGAGTTGAGAAGGAGATTAAGGAGGCAGAGGATGAGCAGGTGGCGAATGAGGCGGAGATTCAAGAGGTTTGTGCGGTGATTGCACAAAGGAGTGATGGTGTTAAGGTGATGGAGGTGGAGGAGGGGGAATGGAAGAGGAAGAAGAAGACGGCGGACAGGAGGTTGTTGCAGGTGGAGGATGAATGGGGTGAGATCAAAGCTTCTCTCCGGTTGTTTGAGGGTTGATCGTTGCTTGAAAAATTAATTTATATCCGTAAATAAGTGTCATGTGTGTAATTCGTGATGATGTACTTCTTGTATTAAGTTTTGTGTTGTAATGAGAAAAAGATTAAAATAAATTTTAATTTGTTCTTGTCTCAAACTAACTCGTTATTCTAAAAAAATGAAAAGAAAATTATGGTACCATATTATTGTATTTCACAATGACACTTCGTAAAAATTATGATATATTATTATTACCACCGTGTAAATGTGTAACATACATGTAAGTGCGTATCAGAGCTCCATTCGATTCATTCTCACATTTCTCTAAGCTATTGGAGGGGTGAACAAACTATAATTTACCATAATATCATTTTTTAACCATAATATCATCTCTTTGTCACGTAATTTTTTTTCACATGGGCGAATACATAGCTTTGATGAGTCCTTATATTGTCATTTGATATTAAGCGGAATCTCATTAGTATTATGTGTAAGCCTCCCAATTTATGATGTGTCTACATCGCAATGCAAAAATCTCATGTTATTTATTTTACCATGATTTATTGTGAAATTAAAGTTTGAAACGAGTCCGAGTACGTAAATAAATGAATACAAGATCAAAGTTTGAAACAAATTCGATCATATACGTTGACTACCAAAAAAAACTCTATTTTAAAGCATTTATAGACTGTTTTTCGATCAATAAAACAACTTTTTTTCACTCTCACTATTTAACACACATCGACAATTTCTCAATTAGAAAAGAGTTAATAAAAGTAACAATAAGCTTACACATATACACCAAAAATTTGCATGCCACTTTGATTTTTTTCCCTTCTCCATAAAATAAACACATAATTTGTTTCTTGAAAAGAAATTTTTGATAAATGTGCACAAAAACCATTATTATCACTCAAACATTTGCAGAGAAACCTTAATGTCACTCCAATCATCTTCCACCTGCTTCATCTTCATCTCCGCCGTCTTCTTCTTCATCTTCCACTTCTCCTCCTCCATCTCCATCACCTTAACCCCATCACTCCTTTCCCCAATCACAGCACAAACCTCCTCAATCTCCGCCTCATTCGCCGCTTGCTCTTCCTCCGCCTCCTTGATCTCCTTCTCAACTCTCTCCAACTCCCTCACAATCTCCTCTCTCCTCTTCCTCGCCATCTCCAATACGTCACACAATTCCTCCTCTCTCCTCTGCAACCCCCTCGCCTTCCCTACCTCTCTCTGCAACTCTTCCTTCATCTCCGCCTTCTTATCTCCGTAAGCTTCACACTCTTCAATATCGATCACTGCCTTCTCGCGATTTGACTTCATGGCTTCTAATTGTTCTTCAAGGTTTGAGATCTTTGAGTTTCCAATCCTTGATAGTACTGAGATTGCCTTTTCAATGCGTTTGAGTCGATTAGTATTCAAGATTGTTTCGAAATCGAGGTCTTTTGCTTCCGACAGGGTTTGTTTCGCCATTCGGATCTCGAGTGGGAGAGGACGAGATGACGGTCCTGGTGATGGATCTTGTTTTGGATTGTTGGTGTTTTTCTGATTTTTGACGTCGAGAAGCTTGCTTGCATCAGCGATTATGGAGTCGAGGCTATTGAATGAATTCGATAGTTTCGAGTTCTGTAAAAAAAAATGACAGCTGGGGTTATGATCATCAGATCATGTATGACTATTTGTTTTGACTAAACGTTATTGATTGGAAAATGTACCTTGGATGAGTTGTTTTTGAGTTGTTGTATATAAGGTGATGAGACTTCCTCGATTGGTTCAGAGTTTGCTGGAGTTGCTGCATATGAGCTCATTGGAGATTCTCCGGTTGATGAAGTAGAGCTTGTTCTGCTGAATGAATCCACCGCCTGTAAAAAAACAATGTAGTATTTCCACAATTTAAGCCACCAATCTCTCACTTCGAAATGAATGTATTGTTAAAAAAGATTCATATGAAATGCAAAATATATTCAAACTCCAACAGAAGTGTTTCAGTCCACCATTTCAATTTGTTTGTTATCCTAATTTATCAATTTGATCTATGATTAGAAAGTTGAATAACTCATAATCATATTCAACTCGCAATTGGAACACTTCCTTTTGCCAATGACGATATAAACCCAAATTAACGTGTAACCAAAATCACAAGAGAAGAGCAATTACTAAATTCAACAATGAGAAACTGTTGATCATTCCACATTATAATGATGTGATGTGTTAATTGCTAGATTTTTGGGATTAAAATTTCATCAAGTACTAATAGGTATACCTGAGGTTGAGGCTCTGGAGACGGCGTTCGAACAGATCCCGACGGAGATCCAATTCTACCACCATTCAAATTCGAATTAATGCTGCTCATCCTCGACAGCTCATCACCGCTATCAGACTTCAGATCCGGCCTATCATTCACAGATTTCTTCTCCTGCTCCGCCACAACCTCCGCCGTATGATCAATCTCTAGAATATCCACAATCCAAAGCACCCAATCCTGAGTCGCCGTCCTCGACGGCATATCATGAGTCACGGAATTCCTCCACGGTGGAATCGTACCATTAGCGCGTAGAAAAGTCCCTCGGCGAGAACGGAGCTTAACGTAGAGACCTTCCTTAATCGGCTCCCACTCGACAGATGCATCAGATTTCAACCTCGGCGATGCTTGGAGAGCGCGTTTACCAGTCCATCCAAGTAGAAAAGGCTCGTCGGAGGCTTGAAGGTATTTCCAGCTTTTGCTGCTTTTAAGGCGAATGACGTTAGGTTTACCTTCGACGAATTCGACTATCCAGCGAGTGGAGGAGGAGGCGCCATTGGTGTGTTGTTTAACGCTTTCTTCGTCTTCGTCGGCGGCTAGGAACTTGTTGTGTTGGCTCTTTAGCCGAACTGATTTCGCTCTGTGGAAGAATTCCATCGGAGTTAGTTTGGTGGTTGAGGAGTTGGGAATTTGAGGAGAAGACAAATGGAAAGGGGCTGAAGAGGACTTTTTGTTAAGACTGAATTGCTGAGCGTGATCGTGTAGGTGGATCTTGAATATTAATTTATAGGAAGGAGAGCGAAACTTACCGAGTTTGTGTACTGGTTCACTCGTTGAACACTCAAATCTTCTCTCTTCTCTTTTGTATTTACCGTGTTAATATCCACGTCACTATGTTATATTTTACCATGAAAAATAATTACAATATACAAAAAAAATATATTTCTATAATAAATAGAAATTTTCATATATTATTAAGTTTTTAACAAAAAAAATTATCTGCATTTCAAAAAAAAAAAAATTGTATTGCATTTGATTTTTTATTGAAACAATTTAGTTTACAAGAATTAACTTAGATGTATGATAAATGTGAATCGGACATCATCTACACGTATTTTTAGAATGTGTGTTGGGCATGTGAGCCCTTAAACACATACTTTGTGAGTGTGTGGATGACACAGGTGACTTAGAATGGGTGGGATTCCCCTTCGCTCTTATCCGAAACATCATTGCGTGTGATTAGGGTTGTAATACGAGACAAGTTATTCGGGTTGAGCTCGAGTTCATCTCGTTAAAATTTCGGCTCAAGATCGCTCATTTTTTAAACGAGTCAAATATGAACACATTTTAAAGTTCATATAAATTACTCTAAGCCATGATTTACTTTTATAATTTGGAATTTTACTTATTTTATTGATCGAATATTAGTTATATAGATAAATTTAAAGAGGTAAAACTCAGAGATCTCCTTAGTCCTTCGCTCATACTGGCTGTTACTTGTGAGTTGTGACTTATGAGAGATAAATTATTGAAGGGCAATTAATTCCATTGTTTCTTGGCGTTGAATTGGTCCCTCTCCACGGTTTAAATTAGTTCCTTAGCCGCGTTAAGAAGAAGACCACTTTTCTCGGTTTCACACTATAAAATAAGTTATAAAATACTATTTACGTAATTATCGTAATGCTTTAAAATTAATGAAACCGGACATGATTTCGTAAGTAATTTGCACCAAATTGGTCATAACACACAAACAATATTGTATATAATAATCATCATTCATCCATTCCAACCAAAATAAATAAAAATAAGAATCCATCATCCATGATTAATTCATACTTCAACAACGCCAATGGTTAATTATATATAGGGAAATTCCGGATGGTACCCTCGTGGTTTGGGGTATTCCGGATTTTGCCCACCAGTTTTTTCAAGTTCGGATGGTACCCTCAAGTTTATGTTGTTTTCCGGATTTTGCCCAAATTCATTACACTTTTTTAAATTCCATTAAAAATATACAAAAGAAAATAAACTAAAATTAAAAAACAACTTAAATAGAAAGAATAATTTATTGATTTTAAAAATAAAGTAAAACAGTAACTTTTAAAAAAATATATATATTATATTAATTTAAAAATAAATTCGTTAGATAATTTTAAAAAATTAAAAAAAATCAGTGTTTTCTTTTATTTTAAAAATAAATAAATTGAGTTAGCATTTTTTAACAAAATCTAAAAAAATAAGTTTTATACTTTATTTCAAAAATAAATAAAATAAGGATTTTTTAAAAAAAATTTAAAAAATCACTGTTTTAATTTATTATTAAATTGAATAAATCAGTTTTCTAATATTTTTTATTTTTTAATATTACTTTATTTTCTTTCTTTTAGTTTTGGGAAATAAATAAAATAGAAAAATTATTTATTTATTTTAATAATAAATTAAAACAGTGCTTTTTTTTATTATTTAAATAAGTCCTTATTTTATTTATTTTTTAAATAAAGTATAACAATTATATTTTTAGATTTTGTAAAAAATATGCTAATTCAATTATTTATTTTTAAAATAAATAAAACATTGATTTTTGAATTTTTTAAAATTTATCTAATTTATTTATTTTTAAATTAATATAATATATATTTTTATAAAAGTTACTGTTTTACTTTATTTTTAAATTAAATAAATTATTATTTCTATTTTAAATTGTTTTTTAATTTTAGTTTATTTTCTTTTGTATGTTTTTAATGGAATTTAAAAAAGTGTAATGAATTTGGGCAAAATCCGGAAAACAACATAACTTGAGGGTACCATCCGAACTTGAAAAAACTGGTGGGCAAAATCCGGAATACCCCAAACCACGAGGGTACCATCCGGAATTTCCCTTATATATATTAACTTGAAAAGTCTCAAATACCCTTTTATTTCAAAAAATGTATATACAAGTTGGAGTAGTATAGACTTTTTAAATACTTTATATATAACAAGTTTGATAAAAAAAAAAAACCAAGTGGACGAATAACATGTAGTGTAGCTAAGAAAACATAGTGATGTGTGAGCATGATTATCGCTGCCACCAACCCTCAATCCCTAAATTATCTCTTCACCTTCGATGACACCGACCACGTCGATAAACACGGCAATACAACCCAAATACAACGATATTGTGAAAGCAATGATCTAGTACGTGGAAGGCATCCCACCGAACCAGCAACACCTCATCTTCGCCGGCGAACTATTATAGGACGGTCGTACCCTTGTCTTTTTTAACTTCAGAAGGAACATACCCCCACCTGAGTCTCTGCCTCCGTGGTGGCAATAATAAAAAGGAAGAAGAAGACTTACATATTTGAAGGTGGCCGATCTGCTAGGATTATTAGTGTTCATCCTAAGGGGTTGTGGTTTCTTTTTTCGATGTCGATTGTGTGTTGGTGGTGTCTTTACTACTTCCATGTGGAAGCGGCGCATTGTTTCTTCCACCAATCAGGGATACAAAGGGAACCAATATTGAAATCCTTTCTAAACACTCTAGTCTCAACTCCTGCTCTTCTTAGAAAACAAATTGTTAGAGCCCTAACAAGGCTGAAAGTTATAAAATTTTGATGAATGAAAAAGGCAAGAAACCAGTGATGAAGGATCAAATAAATCATGATGGGATTTTCAACATCAAGGAGAATAAAGTCCGAATCTCTGCCTTTTCTGTCCATGAGACTGAGTTGTCTAACTATGGCCACTTGATTTTCGATCCGATTACTATATCCAAATTGTTGTTTTACACTCAATTTGTTTATTGTCTTTGTTCTACTTGGCCGATCTTATGTTGGGGTTGTTTAGTTTTAATCTTGAACACACTGGTTTCTTGTAGCTCAAAAGATACTAAACAAAAAACGATCTCCTCTAAGGCCCTAAAGCATCTCTTCTGTAAACAAAATTTGTCTAGTGAAGGAGCAGTAACTAAGATTAATGCTAACAACTTCTATGAGAGATTCTCAAATATATTGTTGTTGCTTTCAATTAGTTTACCCTAAGTTGAATTATGAATGATGCACTCTTTATTGATGTAGTGTCATTATTGGGGATAATCCTCCCCGGGTTTAACGAGTGACTAGTGTAATACCCGTGCCATGCACGGATATATTTAATAATATTTTAATTAAATATAGGCATATCTATATTTAATATTTTTCGAATATTATTCACAAACAAAATTAATAAAAAAAAAATGGAATCATTAATGGTTTATGTAATTATATACTATTATTTATAAAATAAAGATATTTGATGTATAACAAAGATAAAGTGAGTTGGAAGATAATATTATAAGAGAAAGTAAAACATAATAAAATAGAAAGAGATATTTTAAATAAAAGATAGTTTACATGTTCTTAATAAAAAAAAGATCTTAAATGAAACTGAACGTTCAAATGACCCATGATGAAATGCACTATAAAAGGACACCTGAGCTTAAGGCTTTTTTTAAATATATATATATATATATATATATAAATACATCGTTAGTTTATATAATTTTTTAATTCAATTTTTTTAAAAATGAGAGTGTGATTTGAAATTGCATGTGACAAAAAGAACGAAAAAAAACACATGACGTTAAAGGCTTCTACTTTATTATTAGTATATAGATATATATTTTAACAATAATAGTGTATTATTTACGTATATATTAAACAATAAAATTGTACATCTAGACTCTAGATGAATAATTTTTTTCTCAATGTACATATGCAAAACAATAACCACTTAATTTTAATATAAATAGTTTAATTTTAATGTTTAAATTTGATTGTATTAGTTAAAAAAGGCAAAAGATCAGATAGCGGATTAATATTAGTATATAGATATTGTAAGTTTGGTAAGTATATATTTTTATATACCATGTGAGATAGTTATTTTAATATATAAGATGTATACTATAAATCTATACATATCTACAAAAATTAAAATTACATAAAAATGACATGTGTCATCAAATTGATAAGAAAGCGATACGTATGACGAAATGCTTTGGCTTTAATAGTTGTATATAGATATAGATTAAATGAATCGATAAGTAATTATTTATCAGCTTTGATAAAATATTGAATAAAACTTTAAATATATTTATTCATAAAATATTGGAGGCATAATTGTGTTTAATAAATATGAATATTTTTGAGTTACTAAATAATTAAACGGTCTATAAATTATTATTAAATTATTACACTAAAGTAATTGTTTAAGAAGGTTTGTAAAACAAACAATATCTCATGGAATTTTTTGATTATTTAAATCTTTGATTCCTGGATGGTCAGAAATAATTATTTTAAACCAATCCTAATATTAAGAAAATTGTTTTGTTGGGGACACAGAAGTATTTATTTTTAAACTAATCCTAATATTAAGGAAATTATTTTTTTTAAATCGTTATTTGTAAACAAATATGAGCAAATATCGTTGGACATAGATTTTTTTTAAAATAAAAATATAAAACTTTTCGATCCAATCCTTCAGTATTTTGATTTAATTAATTTAAATAACTTATTAAAATATTTAATTCTTGGACGGACACATGGCAAAAAACGTCTCCCTTAATATAGATATTAGTGTAGTTCCCGTGCTTTGCACGGATTTTATTTTAAAAATAACATAAAATATATTTTTTAAATATAATTTTCTAAATATTATTAGTAAAAAGTACATTTTTATGATAAATGTAATATATTAGAATTTTTGCTAACTTAAAATAAAAGTTTAAAATAAAATTTATCAAATATATTATATTAGGAATGAAATACATGAGATTTTATTTTTTAGAATTAAAAATATATTTAGATTATAAAAATATCAAATAATTATATATTGCATTTTCAGATTAGTATGATTTTATTTTATCTTGACTTATAGGATAAAAACAACTACATTGTAGTTAATGAAGTATATATAATTAACTATTGAAATAAATATAATACATAAAATATTATTAGTAAAATGTAAATTATAAGAAAATGACATGCGTTATCCAATGTATAAGAAAATAACACGTGTTATCCAATGTATGAGAAAATGACACGTGAAATCGAGATATTTTGCTTTAATATACTATATAGATATATATATATATATGCATATCATCATTACACACATATTAATTACATCAATAAAATTGTTTATATATAAGATACTATTTTGTGAATTATATGATTTTAACACATATAGTATAACGTAGAAATTTAAAGAGTAAATTTGGTAAGTATATATATTAAATATTATAGGATGGTTATTATAATAGGTAGGATATCACCTATATATGTATATATTTTTTCCAAAAAATTAAAATTACGAAAAAATGACATGTGGCAACGAAGAACTTAGGAAGTGCCACATAGGATTAAGTGCTTTGGCTTTAATATAGTATATAGATTAGAAAACGGTTTACCAAAATTAATGATGTTTGCAAAATAGTTTCCTTTTTGGACTTATATTTAAACAAATAAAATCATTCCCGAAAGATTACTTATCTTCTTTTTAATATCCTATTGCCAACAACAATTTTTAATATAAAGTTTTGAATTACTAGTTCTGATTTGAAGTTTTTCATGACTTCGATCACATGTGGATTATATCTGCTAGATTGAATTGGGGTACTTTCTACTAAGGTGTTTTTTTTCTTCTTAATTCTGAACAATTCTCATTTGAATGATCTCACAAGCCCATCTTCCCAATAACCGAGCCTATTTGAAAGATCCGTTCAAACTAGTTAACAAACCAATCGGGCCTGACAAAGTCCGATATCACAAAATAAGCTTACACATGCTTAACTTTATGATACAAGGAGAAAAAAAGAAAAAGAAAAAAGTACAATATCAATGGAAAATAAAAATTACGGTTACCAACTTTTTTTAATATTAAACCCTCTTTTAAGAATATACTTCTTACAAATCGTTAATCTTTAATCCATCAAGTTTTACACATTTATATATCATGATGCCCGTTTTCAGCAACTTCGTCTTTCAAGGTTTGATGTTGTCTTTTGGTGGCGGTTTGAGCGTTTGTCGAGAAGGGGGCGCGGATATGTGAACGACCCGTGATGGCTCTGTTGCAATCCAAAGTTGAGGTGAACACAATTGTTCATATGCTTCCTACTTGAGTACATCCTTCGAAGATGAACATTTATATTTGTTGCTTCCTGTTAATTGGATCATCGTGCTTTCCCTTAAATACTTTTTTTTTGTTTTCGGATTCCTTTTTATGTATTTTTTGTATATCTATTTTCTCCTTTGTTCTGTGGCCCTTCATGACGGGTTTGGCCCTTCATGACGGGTTTATCTGTCCGCCGATCTTTTTCGGGCTTTCAAGTCACTAGACGGCGCGTCGTCTAATAGTTCAAATGAATTTTTGTTTTCAAAAACAAAAAACAAAAGACATGTAGTGCAACTATACAATTTTCGTTTGTAAGTTTGAAGGCAGCGGGTGAATAGTTCATCTTCCGAATACGACATTGTTGGCTTTTAATTCATTGGTCAGCTGACTTGGTCTTCAAGAGGACTATTTTGGAAAGAGTAAAAACTCGCAACTTTTAGGTTTATTACATGAAGATATTTAGAGGATAACCAAACTAAATTTGCTCATTAGAAAAACTAATTACCAAGTTTTATGTTTTGGTTTCTATCCACTTAATAAAATAAAATTTTCCTTCGAATTTTTGTTTTGTCGCAACAAGTTGACAATCAACATTTGTTGACAATGAAAATGTAAAATGGACAATCAACTAGTGTAAAATAAAATAAATATATATTTTTATTATTTTTGTGGACTATCCATAAGTGGGTAAAATGTATTGTCTACAAGGGTAAAATGGATTGTCAATAAGTAATTTTTTTTTATAATATTATTCGGTAACAAGGGTTGATTGTAAAGTTGAGTAGGTTATTTTTTAAAGAAACACCCTGTACTATCGTAGTTTATGAAATTGGTGATAAACCGCGAGATGTATATTAACAAAGTATGATATAATAATTTTCGTATGAATAAAAGTTGAAAATTATAACATATATAAGTTTCAAACACACAAGTTTCAAAAAAATTATGAAGTTTGTAGCACATTACTTTGACAGAATTTGGCCAAATAGTCTCTATTCTATTTTCATTAGGTTTATGTACCCACTCAACTTTTTACCACTTTCATCAAATTGAAGTTGGAAGGTAAGGGATTTGATTAGGGATATATTTACTAAACATATTTATACCATAAACCTAGTTACTAGAGAAAAATCTCAAAAAAGACTTACTTAACTAATACTAACACCTTAAGGAAAATAAACTCTCATCTAATAAAAGCCCAAAAACACATTATAACAAATGAACCGGGTCAAGTTTGGGGTAGAAACATGGAATTGGGAAAATCTGAAATATAAAATTTTAAAAAGTAGCCAAGATGTTGGGTTCGTTGGGACTTGGCAAACCAATGTAAGAAATTAAGAAATAACGGCAATGAATTTTTTGATTAATAATATTCAGATAATATTACGAATTTTTCGGATGGTACCCTCGTGATTTGAGATTTTTTGGATTTGTCTAACAATTTCTTATTTTCGAGTGGTGCCTTGTACTTTTGCAATTATCCGGAATATGCGCTAAACCCGGTTCATTGAATAAGAATATACACTAATTTAAAACTCAATTGGTCCGACTTAAAAAAAAAAAAGTATAAACCCACTCCCAATATCATCTTCTTCGATCATCTAACGCCATTGCGAAGTGACACAATCTAGCAACCACAAATACCAGTATTTCGACTGATATTTGGTTAATCTTCAATTGAAATTTCTTCAATTTTAAAATCAAGACTCGTTTTCGAATCAAGATTTTTTCTAAGAATTCTCAAAATCCTAAGGGGTCATTTGGTACCGATACTCTAATTAAAGGTATCAGAGATATTAGTATCAGATATGGGTATCAGTTTGATATCATTGTTTAGGAAATATGTCAGCATAAGTAAGACAGAAAAGGAAACGAGACAGAGAAGCAAAAACAAATCCTCAAAGTTTCCATTCAACCCCAAATCCAATCACCAAAGAAGCAAAAGGCACACATCAAAATCCTCATAATACAATTTGCTAAGCCCTATTAAGGAGATGCAAATTTCACCGTAGAAAGAAAGAGCCCTAGAAAAGAAAGGCGGTTGGCTATTCCAGTCGATAATAGTAGCAACAGGCTCGGCGGTGACTTTCATGGTGGGCAAGACAAGAGAAAGGAGAAGGGAAGGAAGAGACGATCACGAAGAAGAAAAGGAATGTCAAGAGAGAAGGAAGAAGAAATATCGATACCTCCAAAAATATACCGTTATCAAAAAAAGGATTTTGGGATATCAGGGATTCAGGGTATCAATTTGATATTGATACCTAAAATACAAACATTATATATGGGCATGGGTGATACTCATATCTTTAATTTGGTTCTGGATACTAGACGGACCTTGAACGCTTGCCTCCACGGGTTGATCTCTTCCCTCTTGTTGTTTTCTCTCAATTCGATGCAATTATGGCCAAGTTCTATGTCGAAGATCATAACAAGTAGTTGAATATGAATGATCTCTTCTTTGTTGTTGTTTAAAAATGTTTTACCCAAGAAATTGCTTGAAATCGAGGATGGAAGTTAAAATCTAGCACATTACTTTCTAATGGCTTTGAAAGAAGGGCGTATACTAGAAATTGTGCATTCTCTGATAAAGGAAGCGGATCATGAGCAATTGCTTGCAACACAAAATTGATAAAGACTTGCTTGAGTAATAATGGTGAGGATAGACGATGAAAGAAGTTCCAATGGAGCCGGAGGGTTTAAAGAAGCATATAAAGCATCCATGGGACGATAGAAGCAATGAGGAGGAAGGCAAAAGTACAAACTTTACAACCCAATGTCAAGAAGATCTCTACCCAATAAATCAATCTCCCACGCAAATATAGTTAATTCTAGACAAGTTGACAATATAGAAATGGATATGTTAATGCATATGAACCTTCATTGTTATTGTTTGGAATAGACTTCTCTTATTGTACGAGTTTTATAATGTTTTGATCCATATTTTGTGGTGTAGTTTGATGAAATACTTGATATTTTCTCATTGAATCATCTTTTAAGATTTCACTGATTTGGATTTGTTTGGTGATTAAGAAATGTTATATTTATTACCTCCTTTTTAAAAACTCTTCATTGTTGGATTGTGTCACTTGGAAATGGGCGTTATATGATGGAAGAAGATGATAGGAGGGGGTTTATGCTTTTTGTAAACCGGACCGGTTGAGTTTTAAACTAATATACCTTCTTATTCAATGAACCAGGTTTAGGGCATATTCGAAAAATTGCAAAAGTATAAAGTTATCACTCGGAAAAGAAAAATTGTTGGACAAAATCCGAAAAACTCCAAATCACAAGTGTACAATCTGGAAAATCCCTACAATTTATTGACAGCATATTCGATGACTATACGGGTGGGTGCTACAGTGCAACATTACAAAGTGATTTTGAGTCGTTGATTCACTTGATCAAATGAGCTATGTTCATTCACGTCGTTCAATGATTTAAAAGAGGTGTGATTACAATTTTATTCTTTTTTTTTTAAAAAAGGGAATGTAGAGTCATTTTTATAATTGTCGTTAAAACTATAACAATTATTATACCGTTATACACTATTAGTTTTGATATTTTTTTTGTAGTTAGTTCACGTATTAATTTGTTAACTAATAAAACACAACGTTTTTATGCACATTATTTTTATGCATAATGTTGTTAGTTTAAAATATATGTACCAATAGTTCAAAATCGAGTGTGCTATTAGTTTAACATTTTATTATTTTTATATTATTAATACATGCATTATCTTGGACTTATGATTTTTTTTTTTGTAAAAATGTATGAACTATTAGTACAATATAATCTGAACTAATGTAACAAAAAATTTGAGCGAATAAAAATACCCATTAAAAATGAAGAAAATTTTCAAATTTTTTATACAATTAGTTCAAATAAACCGTTAGTATAATATAATTTGAGTGAAATGTGCAAAAATTTTGAACGAAAAAAGTGTCCATCAAAAAAGAGAAAGAAGAAGAAGAAAATATATGACACGTGTCGCGCCGACTCCGTATTCCCGTACCTGAAAAAGTGCTCCTCATTTGAACCAATCTGTCATACTAATTACTTAAAGGGATTTTGGATGGTGTCCTTGTGTCTTAGACTTTTCTAGATTATGCCCAATGGTTTTTCAATTCCTAAATATTGCCCTTGAACTTTAAACTTTTTCGGATTATACTCTTCTACCATTCATAAGTTAAAATTTATTAACATTTTAAGAGAATAAAAGATAAGTTACTAATTCAACAATAATATATATAATTTTAAAATGACTATTAATAATAACTAGCAAATAGTAATTGTCTTTTTTCCTCAAATGTTAACTTAAGAATGGTATAAGGTATGTTCCGGAAAATTATAAAGCTCAACGACAGCATTCGAAAACTGAAAAACTCTTGAAAATAATTTGAAAAAGTATAAAACACGGGACACCGTCCAGAATTTTTCCTGAGATTTGGGCTGGCCCCAATTATTATGGTCTGGGCCCAACAACTATGGGCCTAAACTTTCATTTTGGTCGGTGGCCCAAGTGTTTGAAGCATCAGTCCCAGACTCTCAGTAACCAGATAGGTTCCAAAGCTCTTGCTAGTTTGGAACCGAAAGAGGGGTAACCATGGCGAACACATTGCTTCATCTCCCTCCGATTTTCACTCCTCACAAAATTCGAGCCACCATCAACACCACCATCTCCACCAAAACCTCTAGTCTCGGCCATCAATTTCTCGTTCTTCCACCCTTCAAAGTCCCCGCCTCTCCTGCTACAGCTCGTCGGAGCTCGTCAATTGTTGTCTTCGCTTTCAGTGAGTTACAAATTTGTGGAATATTTTCTAACTAGAATCTCTAATTTCACTTCTCTTCAATTCGACTTTCAGTTTATACGATTTTGTATTGGTTTCAGAGCCGAAAGATGAAATGACTAGCGAGAAGAAGCGTGAGTTTTTCGAGCGATACGGTCTCGATCCTGATGAATTCCTATCCGAGCCTTCTCCAAAGGTTTGTTCGTATCCTCACTGTCTCTATCTCTTTCATTTTGATGATACTGATGGAATTTGGATTTCATTAGACAAAGAGGAAGAAGGATCTTGGTGGGAGAACAGATAGAAGAAAAGAAGTAATTGTTGTGGAGCCGCCAAAGCCTCCTAGAACCACTCATAGGTTGCTTCAGGTAATATGTAGCTTCATATTATTTGCTATATTTCGTTGATTATCATGTGAAAATATGTAAGTAGTGGTAGAAATTGGATGATATATTAGTAGGATAAGGAAAGCAACTTTGTGACAATTTGGATAGAAATTCCTTAGGAGCTTCCTTGAATTTAAATTTTTTTATCCAGTAATTACAAGTATATATGTTTTTTTGAGAATGATTAAGAACCAATGACTGCGAAGTCTGGGATAAGGAAAATAGTTCTGTATTTCTATAGTCCAAACAATTTTCTGTGTAACTAACATGCAATATGAAAGCATCTGCACTTGGATGAAATAAAAAACTATAAGTGCATATAAAAGAAAGATTATGTTAATCCATGACTGACTCATTTAGCCTGTCCAGTACCAATGTATTATTGTCTTGTTGAATTTTATCAATGGCCGACCTAAATTGTTAAAAAATAAGTTACATGAAACAGTGCTTATATTCTGTGGACTAATGTGTCAAACAGAAAATATATTAATATGTCAATACAGAAACTAATAAGCTAATCACTTAATAGCCGAGGAAGGGAAATGTTATAGAGTATAAATTTGTATAGTTCTACTGTTTCATTCATGTCTAGCTTCTTTCATTGCTCAGTTGATTGAGTTCTTGCACTGGTGATTTTTAGTGAAATGCTGCTTAAAATATTAGATATTCAGATCAAACATCTAATATATAATAGGACTGATCTTTTATGTATTCATTCTTAGTGATGTTTCATGTCAAATATCTATTCCTGCACTCTTTTGAAAAAGATTTTTGTTTGCGTATATATAGGTGCTTGCAGGAACAGCTAAACGTAAAAAGCTGCTCTCTCCTAAAGGCATGGACGTACGACCAATGATGGAGGTTGTTAAAGGTGCCGCATTTGATATGTTGCAGGTATGTTTGTGACAGCCGATAGGCTTTTGCATTCATTATGTACATTTCTACCAGACGTTCTTCCATTCTTATAAGGATACTAGGAGCATACCTGTGTACTATTTCTCCTCATGAGTTTAACTTGCCTAACTGGAAGACTATATTAATAGTCTGCTACTCCTCTTTTGTTTTTTTGCTATCTTAATTTACAAATAAGGAGGATATAAAACTTTTTCTCTAGCAAATTATGAGAAATTTTCATATAAGAAAAAACACAATTATTTCAGGAAAACCCACTGAAAGCGGAGATCTTGATTCTTTAGAATGACAAGTCAAGACAACTGCATATTATGAAAGGCCACTATTATGCTACCTTTGGTCTTGACTCTCATCCATACGTTTAAGGTCGCTTAAAGATTTTCAAAATGAGAGGATATATATATATATATATATATATATATATATATATATATATATATATATATATATATATATATATATATATAGTATAGATCCTATGAGAACACCCCCTAACGTGACAACATGAGAACAGATTCGTAATTATTATTAGTTTTGTTACGAATGTGCCATATCGTTTAATGTATTATTCGTAGTTATTGTTGGTTGAGTGGATTATTCGTAGTTATTGTTGGATTCCTAATTATTATTATTCGTAGTTATTATTATTTTTGATATCTACTCCAAATCTCAACCCTTAATACTCACATCCAACGGTGTACGATTGTTCTCATGTTCTCACGTTAGAGGTGTTCTCATGGAAACCACACCCTATATATATATATATATATATATATATATATATATATATACGCATCATGTATATTTGGTGTTAGTTTATACCAGTCCAGTCTTCAGTGTGACACTACCCACGATATACATATGGATCCTTATTGGTTATTGCTGATTAACTTCCTTCTAAAACTAATTTTTTCCGTGGAGCTCTACAGGTAGCTGGAGGCTGTCCTGCATCTTTAAGGTCTGGTCGCTGGCTAGACCTGTATAGTGGAACAGGATCTGTAGGTATTGAAGCTCTAAGTAGAGGTTGCTCTCAGGTTAGTCTGTGCATAGAATCTGTCACTTTCAGAGCTTCTTATGCTATCCTATGTTTGTTCTTGTAAGATTTTTTGCTTTTTGGCAACATGCATAGTAATTATTTAGCTGATAAGTTTCTTTGTTATGATGTCAAGTTAAAAATATATAATTTTTCCCAGTTAGAACCTGAAATAGTTGATATCGGTTCTTCATGTCTAGGTACACTTTGTTGAGATGGATCCTTGGGTTGTTTCAGATGTCCTGCGCCCAAATTTACAATGGACAGAGTTTCTTGACGCTTCTGTGATACACACTGTTCGTGTGGAAGTTTTCTTAGAACGAGCTCAGCAGTTAGTAGGCATGTTTATAAACTTTCTGACATCTATCTATGTTTCTAGCTGCAACTATATATGCAAAGATGCCAGAAACACCTGATCTAAATGATTTAGTGTTACATTCTGGTAATGTCTTGAGGTTCCTTGTATTATATTATGAGGCCATCTGATGTATCTGTAAAGCATTAGTTATAAACTGGCACTCATGTAGTAACTTGTCTTGTTTTAAAAATGGTAAGCCTTTTGATACCTGCAGGGAGAGATGGAGCGTTTGATTACATTAGTGTGACACCTCCATATGAAAAAGTTGATTATGGGTTATTAATGGATCAAATATCTAGCTCATGTGTAGTTGGAGAAAATACGTTCATAGTAAGTCACGATTTCTCAAATACTATTCTTAGCTAGATTGAGTTTATAGTATGAGCGTTATTTTTAATCTGAATGTTCCAGGTGGTGGAGTATGCATTGGGAACATCTATGCTGGATTCATGTGGATGCCTTATTAAGGTATTTATTCTGTCCTTTGTTTTGAATGTAAATCAGAAAATACTGTAGTGTTTCTTGTTCTCATTGAATTGAGGTTGTTATTTCTAGACCTACATTTTATTCACTGGACAGCTCAACAATTATCTAACTGAAGTTCTGGAACTGCAGATAGCTGATCGGCGGTTTGGTCGGACCAACTTGGCAATATATGGACCCAAGTGGGCAGAGAAGAAAAAGAGGAAGTGAAAATCACAATCAATCAAGAGCTGCACAAATTGATTAATAGTTTGATTGGAATAAAACATCACTTCTTATAGCAGTATGTATTCATATCTCTTATTTTACCTTTTCTATTTTTGTGCAATATTCATCTCTATTTTTCTCTATCTTTACTTGCAAAGTACAATGTTTGAAACTAATATATATTTTTTGTTTTATTTTCTATATTAAATTTGGATTCTGTGGGATATTATGTACCAATATTTTCACTTGGGCAATCCAAATATTTCTTTGTAACTTCATAAAAATGTTATTTTATATATTCATGTATTCGTTAAACAAAGAAGTTTCAGTTCCATCAGCATCGTAAGTGAATGATTTTTTTAAATAAAAGTACATAGATTGGTAGATGATCTGTCTCACCTACCTGTCTTTATATTTTGTGGTGTCCTTGCAGATCATTGTATTAAGGTGCTCGAAGTCTCGGATAGCTGAGACAAGCTTTGTTATGCATCCAAACGGGCACTGACATGGACAATTTTTCTGAACAGTAAGACTCCAGTTCCTCTTTTACACTATCTTATTCTATTTTAGTATCACCCTATATGTGTTGCACAAATTTTGTTGTACTCCCTTTTGTCTGTATAGGATTATTCGAGGCTAAGATACTGGTTTTGTCTTTGGTTTCGGTCTTAGGCTTGGTTGCCTTTTGACTTGATCGGATATTTGATGTTTGGTGTTTGATGTTTGATGTTTAATGTATGTTGTATGGCTAACCTTCGGGTTTGTGTTATTTTCTCATCTATATATTTACCAGTTAGCCAAAAAAAGATGACCTTTGTGACACAACATTTAACATATTGATGTTTATTCTGTTTAACTCGGATAGTTAGATGGGGGAAATGATCTGAGCTTTGGTTAAGATCTCTCTGTCTTGCATCTCAATTCTTATGGCGTGTTTCAGGTACGCAGGGAGACTAAGCGGCAAGCAGCATTAAAGTATGGATTATTGGAATGTAAGTAAAAGGTGTTTATAAGTGCATGTGGTGAACATTCTTAGTGTTGTTATTTAGCAATGCATTGGGCTGTGTTATATACCCAAGCTCAAATTCACTAGGACCAACAAAACTCTCAATGCGTTGACACCCATCTTGAGAGCTAATGATGACGCTGGCGTCCAAAAAATGTATATATATTTTCAATCTGGGCGCCGGCGTCACCGGAAGACGCCCAAAATAATATACGCTTCAACCAACACCCAAAATAATATACGCGATTTAACTATAAATTTCTCTTTATTAGGAGAAACGTAGTTTTGCAAAAAAATTTTATTCAAATTTAGACGCTGAAATCTAAAATTTTTTCAAGTTAACAAAACATGGCCTTTAAATAGTTTTTTTTTTTATGCGTCAGTGAATCAATGTCGGTGTATTTAGCATTTTTAATATTTCATTAGATCATTTGGTGGATAAGAAATAGCAAAAACATAAGGATTATGACTATGAGTGATCTATTTATGCAAGTCATTTGGTGGATAAGAAATAGCAAAACATGAGTGAGCTATTTGTGCAAGTCATTTGGTAGATTAGAAATAACAAAACATGGCCGTTAAGTAGTCCATTTTTTACACTGATAATTTCTAAGTAGACGTCGTTGGTGGGTTATACTTAAACCGGTCAAACTTGTCAGTGACATTTTTTACACTGATAATTTCTAAGTAGACGTCGTTGGTGGGTTATACTTGAACCGGTCAAACATGTCAGATCTTCTCACTAAGGTTGTTATACGAGTCGAACATTGATATGCCAGTCGAACATTGATATGCCAACTTTGTTTCGTTTATACCTTCCGCTTGATTATAAAGAAAAAACTTTATTTTTACAAATTCTACTGTATCTTTGATATTTAAATAGATTGAGTAATTTAATAGACAATCTCAATTAGATAAAAATAGAATACTTTCACACAAGTATATCATGTGATCAATTAAAATTAAAACATGGCATATTTTGTAGCACAAATACAGTAGACTTGATGTAATGCACCGTAAAATTATAATCACGCGTCATTTAATTATTTTATAACCATGGGTTGCTACTATAACAATAAAAATTTTTCTTTTACAGTGATCGAGTAACTTTGAAATTAAACGTGTCCGTGGATTGACATGGGACGACGTCGTCTCGTCATCTCCTAACCTAAAAATTTATTGCGCTGAATAAATTTAGTTTATCAGTTTAGAATTATTATATTTTTTCCAAATCCATTATTTACCCTACATAAAATCCAAACTAATTCAGTTTCAACTTACAAATACGTATTACCTATTCAGATGGACTGCGTTATTGAATACCCGTGTGTTGGCGAATGGCCTCCGTAAGTTGAGTCTAATGCGTTCAAGTGGATGAAAATTTGAACCACTGTTACGTGTTACCCAAGTTTGGATGATATGAAAGTCAAACTTGCGAGTATTTCATACGTTAGGTTTTTAGGAGCATTCAATTTGCACAGTGAAAACTAAGCGATCTACGAGCAAATCTATAGTATTTTATGAATAATTATAAGACAAATCGTATTAAACTAGCTAAAAGGTCAGCAAAATATGTGCTTTTCAAAGACAATTTCAGTGTAATTGGAGGCCCATACTGCCATTGTTAGATGCACGATGAATCAGACTTCGCAATGACACTAATTTGACTGGTACTAAATACCTACATCTAATTTACGTGTCAAGCACCACCTAATATATATGTAAAAGAAAACGTCATTGTACTGGTAATAGCTAGAATGTACATGGGCACCAACTTACTGAAATTTCAAGAGTAAAATATTAGACAAACATCGGTAAACAAAAGGCCTTGACCACTTTCCGAGTTATTTTATGTCATAAAATAATTGTTTCACGCTTAAGAGATCTTGCAAGTTGCAAATTTAGCATCAAACGTGATTCCTTGTTGTCTCTAACATTTTCATATCATATGAAATAAGAGTTGCTCTTAGTAATGTTGCCTAACACTTTCTGATTGTTGCATGGCTTGGATCTTCTTGTCGAATAATGGGGAGCGAGATTCAAAGAACGGCATCTGGGAGATCACATAAATGGTTGGATAATAGTAAGTCAAAGAAGGGGGAAGTGTCTTACTCGAGCGATTTTTCAGGTCAGTACTCGGTTTTCTCCCTTCTATTTCGTGTAGGATTGGTTCAGAAGGTCATTAATTAGTTCATCAAGTGCTTAATTTTGCAGAAGAAGGTGAAGATTATTTGGATCATTCCTACAATAGCATTTCTTCTAGGCCTGTGAGGATCCAAAACAACAGCCTTACACACGAATTGAGGTATTCATATGGTAAAACCAGCAATTATATTGCTTTATGTATAGTTTTTAGTTTCACATTTACTCATACGCATCAATAATTATTGTGCTTGATTCAGGGTCTTTGTGGGGACATGGAACGTAGCTGGGCGGCCACCGGTTCGTAGCTTGGCTGTGGATTTGGATGAATGGCTGAACCTGAAAAGTGCAGTTGACATATACGTTCTTGGGTAATTCATAGTTTGATATTTATTTTAGGCTGAAAATTAGAGTATATGAGTATACGTTATTTTATGTGCATATCAGTAGTGGAAATATGCACATTATGACACATTTGTATGATTATACACTTCTCATTGTTCATAACTAGATAACGCTTTATATAATCCGTTATTGTTATTTTAATGCATTTTATGATTCTTTATAATGCAGGTTTCAAGAAGTTGTTCCATTGAACACTAGGTCTGTAATTGGAGTACGAGAAGACCACACCGAGACAACAAAATGGAACTTAATTATAGGAAAGACTCTCAACAACAAAGAAGGCTGTGTTTGGTTGACACCCACCTCAAATGCCACAGCAAGTGATGATTATCAGTATGTGAAAGCTTTGGATTCAGGGAAAAAGATGGATAGAAGTAAAACTCCAATGAGGGAGAGAACGAGAACTCATAATGCAGAGTCAAGCGGAAGTGACTCATTCAAGTTGATGGCCAGCAAGAAAATGGTTGGAGTTTTCATAACCATTTGGATGAGGAGGGAGCTACTGAGAAAGTATAATGTCTCTAATGTAAAGGTGTCTTCTGTAGCTTGTGGTATAATGGGGTATTTGGGAAACAAAGGCTCGGTTTCAGTCAGCATGTCAATTGAGGGGACGAGTTTTTCATTCATCACTGCTCACTTGGCGTCTGGTGAGAAGAAAGGCGATGAAGGCCGAAGAAATCAACAAGTAGGAGAGATTTTCAAGCGAACGACATTCTCTCGGGCTTCACAGGAGAATGCCATCCCACTTCCACTCAACATCCTTGGACATGAGTAAGTCAGCTTTGATCTATCTAAAAAGCAAGAGAATAAAGCCAAGGGAAACTGAACTTGCAAAACTCTTGTAAATGCATAAGAACACATATAACCTCTTGAATCTACTTTCGTAGTCTTAGGGCTTGTTTTGATGCATAATGCAGCAAGTTCAATACCAGATATTTTATGGCCTAATATACATTTCAGGGTAAGTATTGTTTGGTTGCATTTCATTATAATGTAGCATCAGCAAGTAATGTATGTACTACTGTCTACTGCTAATACTACATTTTACACTAAATAATGCATACTTTAATCATGAAGCCCAAAACACTACTCGTTTTATTATGCATGACATCCAAACAGACTCTAAACTGAATGCTAATGTCATGAATAGCCGAATATTCTGGTTTGGAGATCTCAACTATAGGCTCAATTTGGAAGACGGTTTAGCAAGAGAGCTCATAAGAAGGAGAAACTTCAAAGAACTCCACAAGTTTGATCAACTCAAAAAGGAACAAGAAGAAGGTGGAGTATTTCACGGGTGGAAGGAAGGAACCATTGAATTTGCACCTACATATAAGTATTATCTATCAAGTAGCAACCGATATACAGGCAATCTCCCTACAAGATCAGGGGATAAACACAGGACTCCAGCATGGTATGTAATGATTACTTGAGCATTTTGAGCTGTCCTAATCACTATGTCCATTTTACACTAAGAGTAGCATTTGTGCCTGCAGGTGTGACAGGATTATGTGGTATGGGAAAGGAATACAACAGTTGTCGTATGTCTGTGGTGATAGCAAATTCTCTGATCACCGACCCGTGTCAGCTCTTTTCACAACAGAGATAGAAATCCTCAACTCCAACCCAAGGGGAATAACTTTAAGCAAGTTCCTTGCTTCTATGAATCTTTCCAGGGATAATGTATGAATCATCATTGTAATTCTATCCTTTTGATTTCACATTTTATAGTTCTAAAAAGGGATATGCTAAATCTGATTTTGCTTAAAATGTGAACTGCAGGGGCAAAAGAAGGTTGCAGACAACCCAGATCCACATAACGAGCAGTAGTTGTATATAAAAGACGTTAGTGACCAAGATAGTCATATTTTGATGAGTTCTTTTTAAAGTGCAGTGAAAACCAGAAAGAGTGAAAAGAACAAACTGGTTTAGAAAGTACTGACCGATTTTGAAAGCATCAGCTAGATATTCTGTGAAGTGTCTTCTGTGCCTTGAAGAATGTCCTCCAAGCCTTCAGCATTAAATTGATGACAGCTTGGGCATACGCACTTCCTCTGCAGCTCTTGACCTAGCTCGGCATATGCCATCTCCAGCTCAGATGTCTGCGTGTTTCTAGTCAAAGACACAATGTAATAAAATTTTAAGATTTTATGAACTATTTATAGGGAAAAATACGTGCATGCTTGTGGGTAGAAACGTTAAATATTGTGATCTCTGGTTGTGTGTAGGATGACGTATCGATCTGTTTATATTAATCATACTGATTTGAGTTGAATGTAGAATTAACTATTTGCAACAACCTTAGCTGCATTAGCTTGAAGGTAAGTCTTTCCTGAAAAATAATTTAAAAAATTGATAAGGATATCTTGTTAGCTCCTTCAACTCTTTCATGTCTTCGGTTATTGCCTCCATCAGATTCAGTTTCCTCCTTGCATCACTTAACTCTTGCTGAAGCTGCAGAAACATCCAAATTTGCATCTACCACATGAATATCACTTAATGATAATTGGCTATTACATTTAAAAAACCAAAAAAGGATGCAGAGACATAACTTACCTGAGTACTACGACTTCGTTCTCCCTCACATGCTCTTTCCTCTGTGGTGATTTGAGAAAGTACACTAGAAATCTGCTCTTTAAGAGGAGCAACTTCTGGATCCTGATCATTGGACTTGATGTCTTCTTTCTCTGCATCAGTTTTCAGGTCTTGCTTAATATTAAATACGTAATTAATGTCTCAGTCATGGTTATTAGAGTGACACCACTGTCTAATAATACGATAGTTTTCTTGGAAAATGGCATGCGAATCTTCCACAATTCATAACAAGCCATATGAAACAGTTGAGTGATAATTTGCATGATCTAAAATATAAAAAGAAAAATGGAAAAAACCAATAACAAAGACCATAAAATCACCTGAAACTCCTCCATTGATCAGATTGAGAGAACTTGAAACCACAAAGCCTTGTGATCTCCTGCGGCATAATTAATATTTAACTTCTGGTGATCGTTATCTCAAAAGATGAGAAGAACAATGCTCATTCTCTAATCGATTCATCGTACCTCACCCTATAAGTGAAGAATTTTGTAACTTCAGTTTTTCATGATTTGTCACATGATCATAGCGTCCCTGAAGAAACTTATTTGGATTGCTGATTACATGTTTGTTCAGCTAGACTTAGCTTACTTTTTCTTGCTTGAGGTTAAAATTATCACTCATCAAACAAAATTTGGCACATACTTCATACTTGCTGACAGTTTAACAACGGCAAAGTACCTTATAAGGATTTTGTATTAATAAATATTTTTGTTAGTTTGAAAACATTCAGAATCAGAAAAAGAGACAGACATGAGCTACCTAAGCTTATCATTGAGCTCCTGCATTTCCCTGATAAAGTCATCCCTGTGGTAAACAGGCACATAACTTAATAGAATCAACATTTATAACTTGAGGAAAAAACATCATTATGCATCTGAAATTGCACAGCAATTGATTAAAAGAGGTGGAGTACTTACCTTAAGGCTCCTTCTTCGTTCTAGAACAATAATACACAACAAGGATTCATGAAAATTTTGAACGAGTCGTTCAAAACGAAAGATAACAAAAATAGAGGTAGCTAGTTGTATAACTACCTTTAGAGCCTGCAAATCAGATCTAACGGTGGATATCTGATCTTGATACGAACTGATTCTCGCCTATTAGTATCCAGCAGCAAAATAAATCCATCAAAACAAAAATTCTGTAACAATTAAGATCAAAGTTAAATCAAATAGTTGTACAGCGTGAAATGCTCTACCTCTAGGGCTTGAGCAGAAGCTTGTTTGATGGCTAGTTCAACCTCGTAGCCTCTGAACTCTAGCTCGATCTTTTCTTTTCGACGCTTGGCGTTTTCGATTTCTTCATATGCTCGATCTAGCTCCGATTCAAGCTCGTCGGTTCTCTTTTTCAGACTGACGATTCTTCGTTCTACGAAAGGATATGCAAATTTGACATCGAGGAGAGCACATAGAAAAGGAGAACGAGATGAATCATGAAAGAGAGGGAGAGACCTCCTTGAGATTTTTCGGAGGCGAAGTCACGGATGAAGGTGAGAATACTCTTCTCTGCAACATCACTCGCCATGGCTGCCGAGCTCACGCGTAGTTCTTCCTTCCGCGCGAGCTTTACTCTGAAACAGTGGGAAAAGTTTTGAAAATAGAAATCGATCGCAAAACCGTCCACTACACCCAAGGTTTTTTAACTGTCAAGTGTCACGCGTAGTTCTTCCTTCCGCGCGAGCTTGACATGATCCTAATAAACCGAACGAAAAGCAAAGCGAACCGGTTTGTGTTTTAAACTCTTTTTTTAATAAGTGTTTGTATTGAACTTTTGATCAATTATCATAGCATAAATTTCCATCATAACATGATATTTATTTCCTTTTTGTATAGCAAATTTATTTAATTTTTTGTATTTATTTTTCAAAATCAATATTTTTGTGAGCAGTTTTAAAATCATTCTCAAAAATACATTATATTTATATTAACGACTTTTGTGAAATCAACTGGTATCGAGTGTTAAATGTATTTTTGAAAGAGTGTTGAATTAACATCAATTTTTTCAATTTAACTCAATGTCTAATATTTATACGATAGTTTAGTTTAAAATACATTATATTTATATTAGTGGGCTTTTGTACAGGTACGGTTCAATTAATGCGGTACGGCCGGGTAACCGAACGTACGGCCGACACGTGTCCCGGATTTTTTTATTTTATTATTTTTTTATTTTTTCCAGAAACGAATGAAAATTTGTTTGAACTATCATGTTACAATTTATGCACTATTCTCCTATAAACTTTGAACTATTCTCATATAATCCATGAACTATTACTTTTTAATATATTTTATCAAGTTATTCATAAATTAATCGTTTATATGTTATGAATTATTCAATTGTAATTCGTGAACCATCATTTTATAAGTTATGCACTATCCTTTATAAATTTTGCACTTTGAACTATTCTATTATAATTCATGAACTATTCTATTATAATTCATGAACTATCCCATAATAAGTTTTGAACTATTACTTTCACTCCTTTATAAGTTTTGCACTATGAACTATTTTATTATAATTAATGAATTATCCTTTTATAAGTTATGAACTATTCCTTAATAAATTTTGAACTATTACTTTCACTCGTTTCTGAAACAGTTTTTTTTTTCCGGGACACGTATCAGCTGTACGTTCAGCCGCACGCCCGTACCAGAATAATGTGTCTTACCTGAACAGCACCCTATATTAGTGATCTTAGACGTTACATTTATTCTTAAGTTGTTGAATTACACATCGTATTTATTATTTTTGGTAAAATTCACTAAACTTTGCGAAACACCAATCATGACCTACAAAATTTTCGCACATAAAACAATTCCGTAATGTCAACGTCAAACCCTCAATTGTCAGTTTCATACAATTAACTAGTTATAATTTAGAGTAAATTACATACAACCACCTTGTATTTATATCACTTTTAACTTAATCACCTCTTATAAAATAGCTTTCACTGAACCACCCTTATATTTATTCCATTAACAAACAAACACAAAATTGCTTTTCAGTTAGAAGTTCCACCCGTGGCCCCCAACGACAATTTTATTTGAGTGATTATTTGGGTATGACACTGTGCCGTTGTGAAGGAGAGGTTGGGTGTCATCAATGTGTCGCGTTGCGAAGGAGAGGTGAACTAGGTCTACTTTCAAAATCAAATTTCAACTTAGAGAATAGGAAATCGAGAATGGTTTGATTATTGTCACTGCGAAAGAGAAGTTGAATATCGTTTTTGCGCTTTGTATCAGAAATTACAAT
Source organism: Fagopyrum homotropicum (assembly GCA_033239125.1). Classification (NCBI taxonomy): domain Eukaryota; kingdom Viridiplantae; phylum Streptophyta; class Magnoliopsida; order Caryophyllales; family Polygonaceae; genus Fagopyrum; species Fagopyrum homotropicum. Next base: position 5,991,816 of record BSWB01000003.1, read on the forward strand.
TTAAATTCCAAATAACACAATTAATAGCAAAACGCAATTTCTAACTCAAGAACACTTTTTTGATACTTCATTACCGTATCTATCGGTTTAGATATTTTTCACATATTAAAAAAAAAAGTTTTGTATTAACTTTTCATCCTACTTGAAGTTCAACGTTAATGTTGGTTATTTCAACACACTCGACCTACATTAAGCCTATATATAGATAGTAAAAACCTATAATGACGATTATTACAAAATTGCAAAGGTAAAACTAGGGGTGTAATACGAGCCGAATGAGCCGAGCATCGACATGCTCAAGCTCGGCTCGTTTATTTTGTAATGGTAAAACTAGGGGTGTAATACGAGCCGAATGAGCCGAACATCGGCATGCTCAAGCTCGGCTCGTTTATAAACGAGCCGAGCCCGAGCCGAGCCTAAAATTTATACGAGCTTTAAAACGTGCTCAAACTTGGCTCGTTTAGAAAGTGAACGAGCTCGAGCCGAGCTTTTGACGAGCCGAGCCCATGCAGCTCGGTTAAAATAATGCTCCTATAGTGATATTTTAGCCGAACAAGCCGAGCTTTACCCGAACGAGCCGAGCTTTGACATGCTCAAGCTCGGCTTGTTTATAAACGAGCCGTGCCTAAAAATTATACGAGCTTTAAAATGTGCTTAAGCTTGACTCGTTTAGAAAATGAACGAGCTCGAGCCGAGCCCGAGTAGCTTGTCTCATATTACAGCCCTAGGTAAAACGACTCTTAAACAGTAAAACGCAAAAAAAAAAAACAAAAAAAAAAAACACTATAATGACAATTATTACAAACATACAAAGCTGAAACAATAAAACGGATATAGTGTACTTACTAGGCACAATCTTGAGGAACATAAGGTGGTCATACTGCATGAAATGTAACGTACAAACGTAACAACAGTAGATGGCTTATTCATTCATGTCCAGGTCTTAACATTTGTTCACTTGGGACCGGTTAAAGCATTAAAAAATGAACACAAGATAAATGAACAACAAAGTGCTCGACCAGTACGTTGTTGAGTACAACAAATGAACAAACAATATACATGTACAAGCAATAGAATGCACCCTCTTACCTCGAAAACAATCTGCATAAACTTCAGATTTTCGTATATATATTCACACGATGATGGCAGAACCCATCAGTGTACATTTTAACATCCGAGGTTTAAGCAGGGAAATGATCAAAAGATTACTTTTACTTCCTCTCGGCCGTCACGCCAACCACGACATTGCTGACCTACATCATGGACGGGCAATCAAAGCAACTCATCAGCATATAACTAAAAATGGTTGGTCCATATACAAAGGTTTGTCACTTGCCAGTTTTCCGCTTTCGTCCCGAGACATTGGGTTCTCGACAACGACAGTTTGAGTTGGGATACTTGCTGGTGGCTGCCAAACGAAAATTTTGTTTCAGTTTACATATTCAATCTACCAATTTGACACGTGAGACATCCAAACAGACCCCATCACTATAATGCAATTATGTAGTATCAGGCTTTAAAATTGAACTATGTATTAACTAGTGTAAAATGTAGTATATATAGTACATGTACTGTTTATGTTTGTAAGTGATATTTGTGATTACTATACTATATAATGCAAGGCATCCAAACAACACTTTTCTTTAATTTACTATAGGAAATAAAAAAAGTTGCATTACAAATTATGCATCCAAACAAACCCGAAAAAGGATTGAAACTCACTGTAGATGTTGAGGGAACTTGTGAGCCATATTGGGACTGAACAGGGACTCTAGCATCGCCAGCCTACAAGCAAAGAATATAAAATACAAATTGGTTCATGAACTAAATATTCAGGAAGCACCATCTTTTCAGAAGTTAGGCTTAAATCTGAAGTATTTCGAGATCAGATCTAAACAGAACTAACTGGAAAGGGCCATCTGTAAAATTTAGCAAAAACTGTTACTTACACCAATATTTGTTATGTATTGACATACTGCACACTTGACTGAGGGAGCTCCAAAGGGATACATGAGTGTTGTGTGACAACTTCCGCATCTTAAGGTAGCAACCTGGTTAGGTGCTGGTCACAAATCATTGAATAAACAAGCCTATCAGTACCAAGGGAAAGCAGCATCACACCAAAATTGACTGAACTCAATTAAACTCAAGCTTCTTGCAGTGCAAGCCTGCATAGTTTGGGGAAACTCAAGGATTTGTTTGGCAGAATATTTCAAGTTCTTTATAAAGACATAATAACATCCTGCCAAACACACCCCAAGTCTGGTTATTCCTTCTGATAAAAAATATTATTGTGCAAGGAAAGATTCAAACCCAGTTCAGGCAACCATTCACTATTCCACAACAACCATCTTTTGTTGAGGTAATGCAGGAACCATATGGGACTAGGAGAATTTACTACTATAGTGAATGCGAGTTTAATTATCAGCAAACGGTTCTTCTTTATTGAAGTTAACAAAAAAGATTACAAGGGTCATATACACATGACATTGCAACAGGAATTGCTGCACAGAACATGGATTGGAAATTAAAAAAAAAGGATGAGTCACAGAGGTTACTGGATAATACTGATCAAGGCAGGACAGGAAGTTGTGTAACCATAAAATCAAGTAATCTTGAGGATCCCCATACACTCAATTTCAAGTAATATAGCTACTGTAACTAACAAGTTAAACATCAAGCTTTAGACAATGGTTGAAAGTTAAGGCCTGTGATTCTCTATGGCCTCTACACTGTCAAATCTCCAGTCGATGATTTAAGTACTTTAAATATTTTACTCCTTGCATTTCTCTCCCTTTTAGCAAAATGGATATTCCATTAAATATTCTATTCATAAGTTGAAAAGATGAGAAAATAACTAAAAATAATTCATCCGTCTTGGAGACAGAAACAAAAAGTCTGCATTGGATAATTTGGATTCCAATTAGCAGCTATCGAGCATATGCAATCACTGTCTCACAAAACAGGTGCTTAAATAAACATGTTAAAACCAAAGTTGAGAACCATACCTGGTGTCAAACTCGCAGGTGTAAGGTTCACTGTATGACAACACATGCACCTCACACTTGTAGCACCACGTGAATACATTAGTAAGGTTCGACATACACCGCATATCAAGTGATCCATTTCCAACCCTACAAAGTTGTTACATTCCCTTAGTAACTTCCTCAATGAATCAGAATAAAAACAACACATAACTGATTGCTACAACACAAACATGATATCTTTCAGAGCGCATGGGAAATTCTTTTCATTTACAATACTGCTATTGCCACAAGCACACAATATGTCAGAAATCAAGAGCTTGAGCACAGTTACAGCGAAATCAAAATGATATAAAACATTCCTGAAGGTCCTGAACCATCGTGGAGCATGTTAAAATACGAAGAGATCGATTATTCAGCACACCATAAGATGCAGTGATCAAGATAAACAGTGCGTATAGTGCACCATTTAAGAACAAATGATAGTACATATTTATGTAAGGAAGTATCTCCGTAAGAAAAAATAGCTTACCTGTAGCTTGGACAGGGGTAACGGTATTACATAATGCACAACGAACACTTCCAGCTCCTCTTGGATAAAGAAGAATATTCCTGCATCCACTGCATGCAAGCTGGCTCTGCATATCTGCATGAGAAAAAGACAGAGAAATTGGTTTTAATGAGATAAATAGCTAGGCTTTCCAAAGACGATGACAATAAAATCAGAAGACATAAGACTGTAACTTGGCATTGGTAGGAGAATTGTGTTAGTGAAAGGGGAAGCTGTTTACAAATAAAAATTTGTTTATAAATGATAAACCAAACATGCCCTTAATGATAGAAAAATTTAGTGGTTACATCACTATGGCTCCAAGCAGTGCAAGTATAGCTTCCATGTTTTAAGAACTGTGAGATCAAGCCAATGATACAGTCATGCAGTTGCCCATCACAACTAACTTATGTATTAAAAAATGATCATCTAAATAGTTTCTTAGCAAAGTTACTATAGGCTTTGGAACTTAGGTTGCAAATTTGCAATATAAGTATGTGTGGATAAGGCATTCTAGACTAAACTATTTCTCAAGTGTGAATAAACAAAAAGTCAAATAGAACCACTTAGCTCCTTGTGATGTGTAATCTTCAACTGTAGTTTTGATAACAAAACTTAGGTTAACGGAATTAACAAACAAATGACGCTGTTTTTCACTTAAGTGATGCCAAAAGGCCAACGACACTTGAAAATAGTTCTGATAGTGAAGGGGATAAGAGTGTTCATCTTTTCTTCCTTCGCAACAGCTACTTCAAGTACAAAACTGTATTAGTCTAATAGATTACAAGAAAGACGAAATACATATTAGAACGGCTTTTTCTTTCAAGTTTTCTCCATTGAAGTGGCATAGCTAGGTACCAGTTTGAATTTTTCACGCTATTTTGATAAGATTTCTATCCTCTCTCACTCATTTTCCATGAAAATAAATGGAAGCACATACTGGTGGCAAGAGAAAAGGAATAAACAGGTTTGTGTACTCCACAGTCATCGAGATTATGTGATCCTTTCTTCCCATTCACATTGAACAATTTGAATCTATTTCTATTTCATTTCATTTACTATCAATCTTTTTCTTTCTACTTAAACAATTGTGAGTACCTAGATGACAAGCGGATTATTCCATAAAAAGACCGACAACTTAACTAGAACCAAATATCATATAATTCAAAATTTGTAACCATTGGATGATGTTTCATCGATCATCAACCCTATAAAAATAGACGTAGAAACAAGTATTTCACCTTTACCCTGGCCTCGATTTAAAAAATTTACGATACTTAATCAGAAACAACAAACACATCGACAGAAGCCAGCAGCAGATCTGTACATAGACGACTTAATCAATTAACAGAAGATTAAGAGAAACTTCATCGGTCAAAGTAATTTTCGATAATTAACTTTACTTCGAACCTATTAACATCAAGCTTCAGGATTCCGGGAAGACAATAAGAACAGAAACAAGAAATACCTAATCCGAACTTTTTCAGCGTGCGGTGCGATAGTAAGAGGTTCTCTGTCGACGGCTACAGTCACCGACGCGACGGAATCCCAGAGAGCTCGTGGACGTCGACGGCGACAATCGACGACGGAGAGGAAGAAAAGTCTATTTTGGAGGGAGGCGTAAAATGGTAGAATTTTTCTTTCTCTTTTTCAATATTCACAGCTGTCCTGATAATCTTGGGCAACTGGTTCATACTTGAGAATGTTCGAGACGCTATGGGCTTGTGAGCTATGTAAAAGCCATAGCTCGAGAAAGCCCAAGATTAGTACGTATCATCAAGGCCCGTAATATCTTAATTCAAGGCTGCATCAAACATCAAACAATCCAAATGAAACGATGAGTTTCTTGTCTTTTGCCGAAATTTTTGTGCTCTTAAGTTGGTTGCCAATTTGCCATTGTTACGAAACGCTGGGTGCCTGTTTGGTTGGAGCATTGAAATGGAAACGAAATGGAATCGGATAAGGGTAAAGAAAGGAAATAGAAATGATGGAATTACTTTTATGTGTTAAAAGAACTCTAACTAAACGTAATTTTTGATTGACTCTGTAATCATTCCGTTATCGAGAATGATTTCTACCACTACCAAACGAGCCCATTCTAGTATAAGGGCTTCAATAGCCCCTTTTAATTTTCGTTATAAATTCAACCAACAATATTAAGGACGCGTTCGGCATGATGAAAATTTTGAACTATTTTATTATTTTGAATGAATTCAGAAAAAACAAACAATATCTTAACACACTAATAATTGAGATATTTAAATCTTCACGGGAACGACACGCAAAGGAACATGTTTTTGTGAAGTGAGTCCAAACGTTTCCTTAATATCCAAGCCCTTTGACTTTGCATCACCTTCTAACTTCCAATCAAATGAATGAATTAAGGATCCTAACACAAGTGGGACCGTCCTCAACGCCAACGGATATCCAGGACAACTCCTTCGACCAACACCAAACGGTATAATCTCAAAGTTCTTATTCTTGTAATCGGATTCGGATCCCACATGTCTCTCAGGTTCGAATGACAGTGGATCGGGCCATACACTTGGATCCCTCCCAATGGCCCATACATTGACCCACACTCGTGTGCCTTTAGGGATAGTAAAGCCACGCGCCGAAATGTCGGTGTCTAGGGATCGACGCGTTGACAACGGGATAGGTGGATGAAGTCTTAGTGTCTCCTTAATCACTGCCCGGAGGTAAGGAAGCCTAGAGATATCGGATTCTTGGACCGGGTTTTTTCTTCCGATTACACCATCAAGCTCTTCTCGAAGCTTCTGCATCTTGTTCGGGTTTTTCATTAGCTCGGTCATGGCGTATTCTGTGGTTGATGCAGTGGTGTCGGTTCCCGTTATTAACAAGTCCTATTTACGATAATTATCAATAAATAAGTTTATAAAGGTTTATTATTTACAAATAAGTTATTGTAAATTGTAAAGAATCGTTTTCGATAATCCATCCAAAAATATGTTCATTACTTGAATTAATAATTTACTTACCATGATAATATGGCTAATGAAAGCGCGAGTAATCTCACTTTCCTCATCGCGACTGAACTTGAGCAGAACACCTAACATATCCTGCTCACTCTCCGGCGGAACTCCTAACTTTCCGGCGAGCCGATCGGCGATCAAGCCATCAATAAGACTCAGCATCTCTTTATAATAATGCTCCACGGATCGCCTAATACCCTGTGGATCAAATACCCTTAAAAAGGGGAAGAAATCAGCCAGATTAGGCTTCCCAGACACTACGGAAATTCCAATAATAACCTCCTTGAACTTCTTGCTGATAGGCGAGCTCGGATCTGCAAGATCCATGGAGAAGATCGTGTTTGACATGATATTGAGTGTTAAGCTAAAGACACAATCATTTATGTCGACTGCGGAACTACGCTCGACGAAGGAGAGTAACTCGGCAACCTTCAAGAGAAAAAATTTCATAGTGCAAGTTATGTTTCAGATAATTTCTACGTTTATATATATATATATATATAATTTGAAAAAGGTTGTGAGGTTTTGTGAAGTGACCTTGCGTGCGCGGAGGTGGCGGCTGAGGTCGAGGCTGGAACCGGAGAACAAGTTGGAGGTGAAGATCTTGCGGAGGTAACGCCACGTGGAGCCGTTAGGCAGCCAAAGGACGGAGAGTTTGTCGTGGTTGAGGGCGGTGTTGGCGTCGTAGGCGCCGCGATTGGAGAGTGAGTGGTCGTTTAGAGAGAAGACGTCGCGCACTGCTGCTGCGTCGGAGACAACCACGGCTGTGCGGGTGCCGAGTCGGAGAGTCATTAGAGATCCGTGCGTCGAGGCTAGCTCAGTGAGGCGACGGTGGGGGGTGGAGCCCAGTTGAAGAAGGTTACCGAAGATGGGGATTTGAGTAGGGCCTGGTGGGAGGTTGTGGTGTTTGGATTTGTATTTGTATATTTTTTAATATAAAAATTCAGAAAATAAAATTATAATCAATATTATGATTTTTAATTTTTTTTTTAAATATTTATTTCTTCTAATTAATTATATTTTTAAATTAATTTGTTAAGATATGTTTTTTATTAAAAAAAAATTAAAAAACAATCTTCAATTTATATTAATATTTAAAAATTATTTTTAAAATAATTTTTTAAGCTTCAAAATAAACTATAACCCAACTTTAATTTATATCAATTTTTAATTTATAATTTTTTAATTTTCTTTTTAAATATTTATCTCTTCTGCTCTAATTAATATAAGATTTAGTCCGAAAAATTACAGTGAATAAACAAACCATAACCCAGCTTAGCCAATCTGCAGTCCACCGGAGCATTTCCACTACGACGAACATGACTCCATTGAAAATCGACAAACCATCTGGATCTTTGTCGCAACACATCCACAACAATTCAAAATCACTGATTTGTTTGTAGTCATGAGTGTACTCCACATAGGCCATGCTTACTTAAACAAAAAAATATTTAAGGGTATATTTAGCAATTACGTGTAATAAATCATTGATATTATTTCAATGTTATATTTTATTGGCATTTAGCCTTTAGGCCATGTGACCCATGAACAAAATCACTACACCCATAATTGAACAAAATCAAAACGTATCTTTTATTGGCGAAAATTTTTTTTTTGGTGAAAATGCCATGTGAGTAGAATACATTATTTACATATGATACGTTAATAGTCGAAAATATATTAAATTAAAACACAAAATTGCTAAATATACGAAAAGTTTGGCAAGAAAAAATTAACTCGATGAGAACCAAGAGTTATTCAATGTCCCATTGAGTTAGATCATGAGGAGAGGGATGTTCAATTGAGTATACCAAAATAGATGGTCCAAGCATAGTTCAAGAACAAGAGCAAGTTGATCACTTTAAGGTGATCAACTTTCACTCGGAACAAGCACAATAACTCGAGCTAAGGAGATTCAACTAGAGCTTAAGAAGGGATCTTGATGCCTCGGAAATCCTAGTCCAATCTCGTGTGAGCTACTCACTCTTTTCAAGACTCATCCAAGTACATAATATTATAGTTATTGTTTTAATGACATTCTTAGGACAATAATTTACGTCTTTTTTAATTCTTAAGTACTGAATTTTTTTTTTTTTGTCTTTTCTATTTTCTTTTTTTTATTTAATTAGCATGCCAGAATTTTTTCATACCACAATTTTTCATACCAGAATTTTTCGTACCAGAAATTCTATATACCAGAAATTTTACATATTAGAAATTCTGCATACCAGAAATTATACATACTAGAAGTTATACATATTAGAAACTATACATACCATAAATTATACATACCGGAAATTATACACACTAAAAATTATTCATACCAGAAATTATGCATACCAGAAATTATACATAACAGAAATTATACATACCATAAATTATACATCCGGATTTACATACTAGAATTTACAACTTTCATACACAATTCGGCTTATAAAGAACAGTTCGGTTTATTAAGAAAAAGGATGTCAAAATAGACATTGGAACTACCAACGGCAAGAACCAGCAACAGCAAAGAGATTGCAAAATAGAGTCATAAACTATGATTAAAGAGCTACAAGCTATAAACAATAACGTTAATTGTTGGTAATAATAAACTAGCTAGATATTGCAGCCATGTATAACCATATTCCAATATCCAAACTCTAGAACAAATCCAGCGTGAATTCTAAAAAAACTTCACTCACAGTTAACTCAAGGATAACACAATAGACATTGGAAAATACCAACAGCAAGAACCAGTAGATCTGAAGAAGCCACAAGCTATAAACACCAACATATGTGGTAGTTGTAGATCTGAAGAAGAAGGAGGAAATGGGAGATTGAAATGCTACCTCTGGGAAGCGCCAGTCGTCGCCTGCTCGCCACCTCTGGAGTGCCCATGCCGCCGCTACTCACCCGGTGATGTAACTCCTGGTTAGAAGACAACAACCATGGAAGGTTGTAGAAGACAACAACCATGGAAGTGAGGTTGTAGATGACACCTCTGGTCAAAGAGGAGGAATGGAGCGCGGCGGAGGGTGAGAAACGCCGACAAGAAAAGATTCAAGATGAGAAACGCGCGACCTCCATGATTACACGGAAGCCAGATCTTGATCTAAACCCAAATCTGTAGAATATAGAGATAGAACGAGGCGGCAGAATAGAGAGATAGAACGATCCATTTCCGATGACGATCCGGAACAAGGCGAGAGAAGGAGAAAAATGGAGGTAGCGTTTGAGAAGAAGATACGGGAGATGCAAGACGTCTCATACCATATCTAGAACCAAAGATCGAAGGAAGTAGTGGAGAGAGAAGTGGGGGATGGGTAGTGTTTGAGGAGAAGTTACGGGAGAAGAAAATAAGTGACGGGTAGGGTTCACAGTAAAAAATGGGATAGGGGTACACTTTCTAAACTCAAAAATATAAAAAGCCTAATTACTAAACATATCTCTCAAAAAGGCTTAGTTACCTAATTGACCCATGTTATTTTTTTTGTAAATAATCACTAGTTTAGTGTGGTGATAGGTTCTTTGAATGTGAATCGGTAAGACACACTTTTGTGTAACTTGTATTCGTTTTGAATGTACTAACTACTAATCTAGGCCTCTTGATCGGTAATTCGGTATCGAAATTTTTTTTTATCGTTTGTCTTTAAATATGAGAGAAAACGGGTACAAATGTGAATATAATCAATGCATAATTCTTGTAGAATTAGGCCCGTCCTGTCTCTTCCCACGTGGGACAAGGCTTGCGCGGGACGAAGAAAAAAAGTTATAAATCCCGTCCGTCCCGTCCTATATTCAACCCTAACAAAAATAATCAAGCTTGACATCCAAGTAAAAGTTCCTTGATTTTCTCAAAACGGAATCCCAACAAAGGCTAAGCTCGACGAAAGAAAAATTGCTTTAACAAGGCATTGTGAACTATGTAACCACCATCTCGAGGACTTGTTCCACTTGCTAATTGAATGTCCTTTTAGCAAACAAATCATTGCCAAAATCGACAGGTCAATATCAACCGAACTAAACAACATTAACCTTGTTAATAAAAAGCTCACGACCTCCTACAAGAAATAAAGAATAAAATTGGACTCAACAAGTTTGCATGCCTCGCAACTATCAGGTGGAGTATATGGTTCTTCAAGAACAAAATTATTTTTGGAAACGAGCTTATTGGTCCTTGCAATAAGGTTACCAGCTTCATTAAAAACCAAATCCAAATGTGGAAAACTAACATCATTGATGAAGACGATTACGATATAAAACAACAACAAAAGAACATTAACTCTTCCAAAAGGAAGAAAACACAATATTAAGTGGGATAAACCAAAACCCGGTTTCCATAAACTTAACTTTGATGGATCTAAACTCAATTTGGGAATAACATCCGCCGGCTTTATAATTCGGAATCACAAGGGTGAGGTTGTTAGCCTTGATGCGACAAAAAATAACTTTAACACGGTAATAAAAGCTGAAGCATATGCTCTTAAAACGGGTCTACAAGAGGCTATCAGATTAAAGATCAAAAAGATCGAAATCGAGGGTGATAATCTTTGTGTTATCAAGGCACTCCAAGGATTGTGGAGTTGCCCGTGGGAGGTCGATTTGATTGTTTCCGACTCCAGGTTGAATCTCCGTTTATTTGACGAAGTCCACATCAGACATATTTTCAGGGAAATCAACTATGTTGCTGACCGACTAACTCATCTGGGAATATCGAACCCCAACACCTGTTTTTTGACGATCCCGAACTTCGTGTTCTCATCCGCAAGGATGCTTTAGGGTGGACTAGCTCTAGGAGATAAATCAACTTAACCGCTTTCCGTTTATCAAAATAAATAAATAAATAAATAAAAGTTCCTTGACTTCTAAGTAGAAAGAGTAGTGGATAATAATTTATGTCTTTATTATTATTGTTGTCAAGTTTGGAATCCAAGTAGAAGGAGTAGTGGATGTCTCACTACTTAATTTTTTTTTAGCATTTTTCAATAGGATAATTAGATTGTAAATAGGGATTAGTTTTAGTTAGAAATACACACTCAATTTCAATTAAACCCATTGTATTTTCAGCTTTCCTCTTGAATGAAGTGTACACTTGTTTCTTTCATTGTTTGTTGTATCAAGTGTTTTGAAGCTTCTCTAGTATGTTGCATCTCGAGAGTCTTCAATCTTTCTCATAGAAAGGAGAGCATTTTACCCACTTGTATGATCTCTATATCCACACCATTTTTAAAGTCTTATCACGCCGGATTTCATCTTCCATTCATCCTCAATCGAGTAATCATTTTGCTCCGAGTCTTCCTAAATCCTTGAAGCGTATCACGTGGTATCAGAGCCTAGTAAGGTTTTGCTCTAAACTCTTGCTTAAGGTCTTGAAATTCTCAGATTTAAGCTTCCATTTTTGTGTTCAAAACTAGAGAGAGAGAGAGAGATTTTTTTTTTAGCTTTCCTTCATAGTTGTGTCTATTTATTCCTTTAGCTTTTCTTTCACACGTAGTTCTTTGACTGAAATTATGGGGAATGTATTGGTTCTAGAATTTGAAAGAATTTTTTGGATTCTTAAAGTCCGTGGGTATTCAATTAAGATTTGAAAAATTATTTACAATTCTAGAGGTATTCTATTTAGATTTTAAATTATCCTTCAAAACCTTATGATATTTAAAAAGTTATAGATTTTTATGGATTTTTAGTTTTAATGGATTTTGGAGTAAATTCCATTGTGAAATCATACCATCATCTAATGGATTTTCTTAGCCCCCTTCTCTTCCCAATTTCTGTCGACGAATGTATCACATCCTTTCTCTCTAAAACGTGATTTTGATTAATATGCGAAAACTACTTTGTGATCCTTGCAAGTTGGATTTCCACTCTGAATTTGAAGAACAAAACACACAATTTTCTCAAATCATAGCAAATTTTGGTTGTGTGGACCTCAAACTAATTCAATTTTTTAGGGTTTGCTGAATTTCTTCATACCGTTCCAATGACGTCTCAACACAGTAGTGGATACTCCCGCCTTTTCACTGACGAGTCAAAAGATTCGTACTACAACACCAGTGGATTGAAGGAAGAATACACGATCTTCGTTTCGAATACACTCATAAAGCTTTGATCAAAGTTTCATGGAAGTCGACCACCCTTCCATGTATCTTCTCTTCCTTGGTTTTCTTCTTCTATTTCTCGCCTTCTTCATCCTCAGTGGTCAATTTGGTGGTGAATGTACGTTTACAAAAATTTTAATATAGAAAGCTTAATTTGGTTTTTTGAGTATGATTATTTAATACATAATTTTGCAGGATTCAATTTGTAGAGCTCACCTTCAAAAGTTGAAAGAAGATTTCATAATGTGTTTCATCAAAACACGAGTGATGCTTTTTTTTAAGAGGCCAATTGATGATGCTTTGAAGCTGTAAATGATTGATGGCATCAATAAGTTGGCATTGAACAATCTATTTGAGAATCCATGGATTTTAAAATCACATAAAAAATCAATCTCATAGAATCCATTTGACTCTATATAGACTAAAAATATTCTATGGAATTAGCAAATCCATAGATAGTAAAAAATCATCCAAAAATCTTATAAATTCTGGATCGAATACACCCTCCTAAAATTGTGTTTTGGATTTATTTCTCTTATTTTCAAGCATTAAATCACCCTTAATTTGTTGTTCTTGTGAAAGCTATCAACCTTAGAAGTAACTCCAAAAAGAGTTATTATTGTAACTTGTGCATAACTTGCATTTTTAAATTTTGCATTGAAACAAGAAAAGAACATATAAAAGGTGCGTGAAGTCGAAATATCCGACAAGAAAAAGGAAAACCCATAGAAAAAGTGATTCAAGTAGATATATTCAAATGAAAAGTGGTTGAAATTAAAATACTCGGCAAGGAACAAAAGGAAAAGTCATAGAAGAAGTGATTCAACAAAATCTTAACTAGCTACTTTGGTTAGGATTTTCTTATCCCTTAGCAGCTAGGGAGGCTCTTAGATGAACTTATTAACTTCTTTAGGTATTGCTTAATTTGATTTTGCAAAAGTACTCCGAATTCAATTGTGGTTTGCTGCTTGTCTTCAAGAGTGTTTTTGAGCCCTTAATACCCTCACCTATCCTAGTGTGTGCTTGCTTGACTAGGATTCTTGACTCTTAAATTAAGGATTTAGGCCCTTACTAAGCGTATGTTCCATTGATCCTTCTTGATATCTTTGAAGACTACTTGTGTGGTATTTGTTTGTTGAGTTTATGGTGAAGGTTATCCACATGGAAAGTTGAGATAAAAGCAAAGGTGTGGTCAAAGATAGGGTTGTGCAAAATTGGGCCGGACCGGAAAACCGGACCGGTTACGGTCCAGGGTTTTTTGAAAATCCGGGTTACGGTCCGGTCCGGTTTTTGGACCGTATAAAACCGTAACCCAGGTTGGACCGTAAACTACGGATTTTCGGTCCAGTCCAGTTTGGTCCATTCCGGCCCGGTTTGGACCGGAAAACCTCACCAAAATTGCACTATTTAGGTACAAACCGGTCCGGTCTGGTCCGATCCAATTCAAAATATTCAAAATTGCACAATTTAGGTACAAACCGGTCCAACCCGGAATCGGACCGGTCCGGCCCCGGTCCGGTCTACGGTTCAAGGTTTAATCAATTTACGGTCCACCGGTCCAGACCGTATGTACAACCCTAGTCAAAGATGACCATGCATCCGCCACCCCCTCACCTTGGAGACCCTTCTTTAAGCCCTCTCCAAACCACCAAGGAAATTTTGGATGAGTGTATCTGACAACAAGTCCAAACATTAAGGGATGGACAAGTCTTATTCATGAAGAATATGGAGTCTAAATGGTAACAATCTCAAAGTGGTATAAGAACTAGCAATGCTCCGATGATAGGAGGTTCATCTCATCCCTATCAAATTGAAGAAAGAGCTCTGGGTGCCTTCTCTCAAGAACTAATCCGAACCTTGTCAGAATGCGTTGCGATAGTAAGAGGTTCTCTATTGACATATGCAGTCACCGACATGACAAAATCCCAAAGAGCTCGCGGACAGAGACAGCGACAACCGACTACTAAGAGGAAGAAAAGTCTATTTTGGAGGGATCCATAAAATGGTAGTGTGTTTTTCTTTCTCTTTGTAAATTCTCACAGTTGTCCTGATAATCTTGGGGCAACTGGTTCATACTTTAGAATGTTCAAGACGCTATGGGCATGTGAGATATGTAAAAGTCATAGCTCGAGAAAGCCCAAGATGAGTACGTATCATCTAGGCCCGTAATATCTTAATTCAAGGCTGCATAAAATATCCAAACAATCCAAATGAAACGATGAGTTTCAGTGCAACAAATTTTTTGAGCTCTTGAGTTGGTTGCCAATTTACCATTCTTAAGAAACAATTATTCAGTTATTCTAGTATAAGGGCTTCCATATCTCTTATAATTTTCGTTATAAAACCAACTACCAATATTAAGGAGGTGTTGGGTATAATGAAACTTTTAAACAATTTGATTATTTTGAATGGAACCGGATTTATTAAAAAACAATATCTTAAACACGATAATAATCGACATATTTAAATCTTAACAGGAACAACATACAAAGGATTAGATTTTTGTGAAGTGAATCCAACCGTTTCCCCAAAATCCAAATTCTTTGACGTTGCATCACCTTCCAACTTCCAATCAAATGAATGAATTAAGGAACCCAACACAAGTGGGACCGTCCTCAACACCAACGGATATCCAGGACAACTCCTTCGACCGATACCAAACGGTATAATCTCAAAGTTCTTGTTTTTGTAATCGGATTCGGATCCCACATGTCTCTCGGGTTCGAATGATAGTGGATTGGGCCATACACTTGGATCCCTCCCAACGGCCCATATATTGACAGTCACTCGTGTGCCTTTAGGGATAGTAAAACCACGCGCCGAAATGTCAGTGTCTAGGGGTTGGCGTGTTGACAACGGGATCGGCGGATGAAGTCTTAGTGTCTCCTTAATCACTGCCTGGAGGTAAGGGAGCTTAGAGATATCAGATTCTTGGACTGGGTTTTTTCTTCCGATTACACCATCAAGCTCTTCTCGAAGTTTTTGCATCTTGTTCGGGTTTTTTATTAGCTCCGCCATGGCGTATTCTATGGTTGATGCAGTGGTGTCGGTTCCCGTTATGAACAAGTCCTGATTTAAAATAATTAATAATAAATAAGTTTATAAAGGCTTGTTATTTACAAATAATCTATTGTAAATTGTAATGAGTGGCTTTCGATAATCCCTTAAAAAATTATGTTCATTACTTGAACTAGTTTAATGTCCGCACCTTGTGCGAGTTTTGTTTAAATAAAAATATTATATATTTCACTTTTATACATTATGTATTGGAAATTAATCTATAAAAAAATAATTTATAATAAATATCATTTTTAATGAAACTTAGTATTTTTTATTAAATAATATGACTAATATTTGTAAAGATTAAAATAATAAATTTTTTTATAAATAAAAGCACATAACTAAAGTCTATTAAAAAGGTTATTATTAGAGTATTGTATCAATATATTATCACTTCTAATTGAAGAAGTAAAAAAGAAATAAAAGTGATGAGGGTGAACTCTAATTATTAATGACATATAAAGATAGAGGAGCAAAGTTTGATTAAATTTTAAATTTAAGAAATGTGTAAATTTTGGTTAGAAGATTTGCGTTAGATTTTTTTTTTAAAAATTCGAATTTTAGTAGATCAATTTGTAAAATTTGACCTGTATATAACTAGATTTGTTTTTTTTTTAAATTCCTTTTTTTAAAAAATAGATGTGACATGTCATTGTTTACTAATTCTAATAAAAATGTACTTATAAAATAATAGTGGCAAATATCTAAATATATTATGAAAAATCTCTAAACAAAAATAAAAAAAATATTAATATAATGATCTTAAAAATTTACATGTAGAAACTCGAATTTGTTTTAGTAATACCTATGGATTAATAATGTGTAAAATTTCCTACCAAAAAAAAAATAATGTGTAAAATGATTACCTAGATTTGTTTTTATCATTATTACTTTATTAAGATTAATGGTAACATAAACTTATTAAATAAATATATTTTTAATAAAGAAATAGTGATAAAAAAAATAGAATAAAAAAAACCATTAAAAAAAAAGAAAATCTTACTTCACCCAAATTCTTCATTAATAAATAATTACTTACCATGATAATATGGCTAATGAAAGCGCGTGTAATCTCACTTTCCTCATCGCGACTGAACTTGAGAAGAACGCCTAACATATCCTGCTCACTCTCCGGCGGAACTCCTAACTTTCCGGCGAGCCGATCGGCGATTAAGCCATCAATAAGACTCATCATCTCCTTAAAATAATGCTCCACGGATCGCCTAATACCTTGTGGATCAAACACCCTCAAAAAGGGGAAGAAATCAGTCAGATTAGGCTTCCCAGACACTACGGAAATTCCAATAATAACCTCCTTGAACTTCTTGCTGATAGGCGAGCTCGGATCTGCAAGATCCATGGAAAAGATCGCGTTCGACATGATATTGAGTGTTAAGTTAAAGACACAATCATTGATGTTGACTACAGAACAACGCTCGACGAAGGAGAGTAAATCGGCGACCTTGCGTTCGCGGAGGTGGCGGCCGAGGTCGAGGCTGGAACTGGAGAACAAATTGGAGGCGAAGATCTTGCGGAGGTGACGCCACGTGGAGCCGTTAGGCAGCCAAATGACGGAGAGTTTGTCGTGGTTGAGGGCAGTGTTGGCGTCGAAGGCGCGGCGATTGGAGAGTGAGTGGTCGTTTAGAGAGAAGACGTCGCGCACTGCTGCTGCGTCGGAGACAACCACGGTTGTGCGGGTGTATAGTCGGATAGTCATTAGAGAGCCGTGCGTCGAGGCTAGCTCGGCGAGGCGACGGTGTGGGGTGGAGCCCAGTTGAAGGAGGTTGCCGAAGATGGGGATTTGAGTAGGGCCTGGTGGGAGGTTGTGGTGTTTGGATCTGTATTTGGATTTGAGGAGTAAATGAGTGGCTAGCCATGTGAGGAGGAAGACGAAGATGGCGTAAACGTAGAAATTCGTCCCTGCCATGGATATATTTCGCATACAAGCTCCGATTCATGATTCTGATGTTGGATGTATATATAATTTAGGACGGGGTCACGGTGTGATTGGAGTACGATTCAATCCAAGAGTATTTTTTCGACCATATACGGGACGAGGTTTGGAAAAAAAAAAAAAAAAAAAAGTCGGACCGGATGCATTCGTCTAGTCTAATAATAAATTTTTGAGTCAGATACGGATCGAGATTTTGAGAAAAAAATCGGATATTTAAAAACAAGTCGGTAGTTGGTGATCCGAGTACGATCCAATACAAGAGTATTTAGATTGGAATCCGGTACTCTGGATCCGACATCCACAACGATTCAAAATCACTTAGGACTCGTTTGGTACGATTCCCATGGAATCAGGAATCGGTATCGAAATGAATCATTTCAATACCTCGTGTTTGGTAAGGCTTGAAATCGGAATGAGAATGATTTCATGGAATGACTCATTCCAACTCTACTGAGGAAGTTGATTCCATAAATAAAAGGTGGGTATCCCATTCCAAAATAAAATCATTTTAAATTTAAAACTACACTTATATATTTTTATTATATATATAATATATTATTTAGTTTCACAAAATAATAAAAAAAATATTAAAATTTTTTATTGTCCATCAATTAATTTAAATTATATAATTATTTTGTAAAATAACTATAATACAAATACTTCATCAAGATGTAATGTAACCGGAAAATGCTCGAAAACTATATAATTTGTTTAATTAGAAAAAAATATATTTGATAGAAGAAATATATAACTATTTATTTGGATTGAAGATTGTTAAGTGTTCAATCTTTAAGTAATTCGTTAGTCTTCATTTTTCTTAGATATAGTTTAAAAAATAGCATATATTTACATTATTAACATTCACACATATATCATTAAATATGATACAATTTCTCGTTTCATAATCATATGAAATAAAAAAAAGTATGTGTAAAAATATTACATTCCAACATCATACCAAACACCAAGTATCATGAATGGTTTATTCAAATTTCTTATTCCATTCCGATTCCTAATTCCAACCCCATGTGCACTTCGCCACTTCCCATAGGCCATAGGCCATGCTACTTAAACAATAAATATTAAGGGTATATTGAGTAATAAATCATTGATATTATTTTAATGTTATATTTATTGGCTTTTAGCCTTGACCATGTGGCCCATGAACAAAATCTAAACGTATCTTTTAGCCTTCAGGCCATGTGAGTACATTACATTATTTACATAAGATACAGTAGTCGTAAAATATATTCAATTAAAATATGAAATTGTTAAATATACAATAGTCTACTCTCGTTCTCACGTGCACGAAAAGTGTTGAAATTAAGGGATTGTTTTTCTCCGCTCCATCCTAATAATTCTTTTTGTGAATCTTTTTATGTCACAAGTGCTACTTTGATCATTACATTACGAATGCTTTTAAAAATGTTAGCATTTTACATAAACTATTTACTGAATTAAAATTGCAAATTTCGTCCATGTGCTACTTTGATCATTTGCCAATGAAAAAACATTCTCGATGTCCCATCAAGAGAATTAAGAGATACTCAATGTCCTAATTGAGATAGATAATGAGGAATGTGATATTAAAGTTGAGCATATTTACCGAGATGGATGGTCCAAGCATAGTCCCAGAACAAGATTAAGATGATCAACTTCCACTCGTAACAAGCACAAGAGCTCGAGCTAAGGAGCTTCAACTAAAGCGTAAGAAGAGACTTATATGTCTTGGAAATCCTAGCCCAACCTCTTGTGAGCTACCCACTATTCTCAAGACTCATCCAAGTGCATAATATCATAGTTATTATTTTAATGACATTATTAGAACAATAACTTATGTCATTTTTTTTAATTTTTAAAAATAGTCAAGATTGATATTCAAGTAGAAGTTCCTTGACTTCTAAGTAGAAAGAGTAATGGATAATAATTTATGTCTTTTTTATTATTATTGTCAAGTTTGAAATCTAAGTATGAGTAGTGGATGCCCCACTACTTAGTATTTTTTAGCACTTTTCTTCCTAGGATAGTTAGACTATAAATAGAGATTAATTTTAGTTAGAAAGACACGCTGAGAGCTTGTTTGGTTTTAAGTTTGAAAATAGAAACGGAATGTGAATGAATCTAGTCCATATGTAAACCCTTGTTCATAAAATTTTTTTTGAAAACATTCCTTATGGTTTAAAGTAATTGTAGTATAATTTAATTAGTTTTGAATCTTTTGATACCATAGAGGAAAACAAATGTATTTTGCATGAGACCACAAGAAATGATTCCAACAAATTTCATGAACAAGGAGAAGTACACATACTAGATTCATTTTTATTTTATTTATATTTCCGGATTTACAACCAAACGTGGGCTCAATTTCACATAAACCCATTGTATTTTCAGTTTTCCTCTTAAATGAAACGTAGGATTGCTCCTTCATCGCTTGTGTGTTGTATCAAATGCTTTGAAGCTTCTCTAGTGTGTTGCATCTCGAGAGTCTTCAATCTTCATCTTCTGCCTTTGGTGCGTCATATCCATAAAAAGGAGACCATGTACCCAACTTGGGTCATCTCTATCTCCACACCATTTTCAAGGTCTTATCATACCGAATTCATCTTTCATTAATCCTCAACTAAGTAATCATTTGCACTGAGTCTTCTTAGATCCTGGAAGCGTATAACGTGGTAACAAAGCCTATTAAGGTATTGCTCTAAACTCTTGCTTAAGTTCATGAAATTCTCATATTTGCATGCTTCTATTTTCGTGTCCAAAAACTGAATAAAAAAACAAACAAAAACTCATTTTCCTTCGTAGTTGTATCTATTTACTCCTCTAGCTTTTATTCACATGTGATTCTTTGGATGAAATTAAAATTGTGTTTTGGCTTTATTTTTCTTTCATTTTCGTGCATTTTCATTTTCAAGCATTAAATCATCTCTTAATTTGTTGTTCTTGTGCATAAAAAAGCTAGCAATTTTAGAAGTAACACTAAAAAGAGTTATTGTTGCAAGTTTGCAACTTGTTCTTAGCTTGCATTTTTAGATTCCGTATTAAAACAAGAAAAGAACATGAAAAAAGAGCTTGAAATACCCGGCAAGAAACAAAAGGAAAAGCCACAAAAAAAAGTGGTTCAAGTAGATATAGTCAAAGGAAAAAGTGTTTGATATCGAAAATACCCAGCAAAGAACAAAAGGGAAAGTCATAGAAGAAGTGATTCAAAAAATCTAAACTAGCTACTCTGGATATAATTTTCTTATCCCTTAGCAACTAAGGAGACTTTTAGGTGAATTGATTAATTAGCTTCTTTTGGTATTACTTAATTAGTCTTTGCACAAATACTCCATATTCAATTGTGATTTGTTGCTTGTCTTTGAGAGTGTTTTTGAGGCCTAATACCCCCTGCCTACCCTAGTACTTGCTTGCCTGAGATTCTTAACTCTTACTAGGCGCGCCGGCGCGAGCAACGCGCGCGCGTGACATATATTTTCTTTTTCCCGCGGGACAATTTGTACAGTGATGATAATAATAATTTAGTAAGTGAAAACATTTATAATAATTTTTTTTCCCGGAGCACGATCATTTGTACGGTAATGATAATAATAAGTTAGTAAGTGGAAACATTTATAATAATCGAAAAATGCAGTGTCCTGTCTAATTATGATTTCTTATTCAAGTTCGTACAAATTTGTCCGATTACATGGGTTTTGGTAGCAATGAAAATAAAAGAAAGAAACCGGATATGAGAAACTGCATACATATATGTAGGTACTCCCCATATGTCTTCAAGTGACTTCAGATGTGGAACTTGTGCTATGGCTAGGTAAAAGAGAGGGTAAGTATGAGAGGGTAAGTATGATGTGGAACTTGACAATTCCTCGCAAGAAATTGTTCATCAGTCAACTCATTCAGATGAACATTTTAAGTAACGTTAAATGTCTGATTAAGCTTATTCTTTGGATATTTTTCACTTACAACTTTAGGGTTCTTTGAAACAATCTCAACGGCAATTTGATCACTCAATTGCTCCCACAAGCCGTCTGTTGCGAAGATCAGAAACAAATCTAGTGGCTTGATCGTTCTTTTGAGTATGGATGGTTATGCTATAATAACCGTCCAAGAGGAATCGAGTTCCAAAAATGTTGAAAGATAGGGTCTCTGTAGAACGACGGCTTCTTTAGATAGAAGTCACCAATTGATCTGGACACTTGAAATGAGCGAGTCACTATAATAATGTTAACATAGAACCCTTCATTAGTAAGTGTACATTTAGCAGCCAAATTTCTTTCATAGATTACACATCAATCAGTCCAAATATATATTCTCACACCAATATTCAACTTAATCAGAAATGTCCTCATAAATCACCATATCTTGAGCAGATTTCAAAAGAGGTACACCATATCTTGAGCAGATTTCAAAAGAGGTACACCATATCTTGAGCAGATTGCTTATGGAATGACCGAAAATAGTTCAATGACAATCAGATGATTGTTTTTCCAATTTTTAACAACATCAACGCTGAAAGATCAGGTGTACCTCTCCAAAAGCAAGGACAAACGTTACAGAGAGAACAATAGCAGCAAATTATTTAACAAGCTTGTCCATGTATAAAGGAAGGGCCTGCAAATGATTGGCAGTGGAATCAAATCACAAATCAAACAGTGCTATCAGTGCTATAAATACTGAAAACTTCATTGTGAATACCTAAAAGATTAAAACAATATGGTTCCTTACCTACGCTGGAGAAGAATTGTTAAGCTCTTGTTCACTAATGAAAATGAAAAACACCGTATCATACAAATTTTAACAAGTCAATGCCAATAATGTCATGAATTTGAGTCTCAAAAGCAAGCTTAAGTTCAGTACCAACACCATCTGTACCATCAATGAGATATAAATCTTCTACACCCGTAACCAAAAGGTTTGAGCCGATCAAACACCAAAGCATGCACAAAATATCTACATGAAGGATCAAATGTTCTATAAATTCAATATTACCAAAGGATAATAATCCTCCGAAACCACCAATTCCATCCGCCATCTTAGTAGTTCTCTTAACAAGCTCATTCATTCTTCCTTCCCAACTTCTCTGGACTGTCCTCAGAAAGCCTCACAACTCCCTGCTAAGATTGACCTTCGTCTATGGGTTTCAACTTCCACAAAAAAAGTAGGAAAAAGTGAAAACAACATCAAATGAGGTAGACCCCTTTTTTGTAGGATGACAGCTGAGAATTTGAAAATCAGATAATTTAACACCCTAATTAAAAAAAGCTTAAAACTTAAGGGCATACTTTTTTCTCTTGTGATTAATAGAAGGCCCACTTATCCCATTACTCCATACATGATTGCATGCACAAACAATCTTTCTATATGTCTAATGAATATATTCTCTTCTTTTTTTTTTTATGTTTTCTTGCTTCTCAGTTTATCATACCATTCTCTACTCTCATGGTGCATACTTTTAGAGGCCATTATTGGCATATGAGTTGGTTTAGTTAGTACCAAAGTATTACTTTGCATCATGAATTCATGGGCTGAATCTGTTAATAGTTCAGAATTGTGAGTAAATTCCTATCTCATCACTCCTCTAATCTTATTTTGTTTCTAGTTTCTGTATTTTCATTTTGTTACTTTTGTCATTTACCTGTCTTACTGGCCTAAATTGATTTGCTTCTTGCGTTTTGTTAGTTATTATATGTTACAGATGGTCTGCTAATATTTTTTAGCCTCTGTGTTTACCTGAAATAATTTACACTAAAAAAAATCAACAATACAAGCATGAAACAGAAGAACAAATAAGCAATATCAACTACTGAATATATAAGAAAAAAAATCAGCAACTATATACAAAGGAACTAAGGAATGCAAGTGATAATATGTCAATTGAGTCAAGCATGCGGAGCCAAATTTACAAGAATAAATTACTAAAACTCAACCGGATTGAGTTACAAAATCAAAACCCAGATCATGATGATGAAAATAGGTTAATCGGATCCAAACTCGGCAAATCAATCAATCGTAAAAAATCCAAAGCAAAATCCAGATGATTGACTAATCGAATTCAAAATCAAGCAGACTCACCTCATGAAGATGAGCATCCAAGCAAAGACAATTAGCAAGAAAGAGATAAGAACCGGGCTCTGTAAAAATAGCACGCTGAATCCTACCAATACGCTCAGCAACAAAACTGTACGAAATTATCTTAAGTCCGAAAAGAAAGGAGAGATCCGGCGTAGAAGCTACCTCTCTGGGCCTCGTCGGCACCAGAACCGGAGCCGTAATTGAACCTGAAAGTCAATTTAAAGGAAATATATTAGGTCGAAACATCAGAAATTAGAAATCGAAGATAACATTTCGAACAATAGAAATAGAAATTGGATAATTGTGACAGTCATAGAGTGAAACTGGATAAATATGAAGTAGAAGAAGAAAAAGAGACACGCGGCTGACTGAAAGGAGGAGATAACACGTGTCTACAACAACCGTCATGAGCAGAGCTCTTTCGCGAGGAGAAGAAGACATGTGGAAGATGAAGGGATCGGGATGAGAAAGAAGGATAAGACCTGTCCACGGATTCCAAGAGGCGGCCCAATCAGTCCTCAAAATCAGACGGTGCCATTGGCAATATTTGGACTTTAATGACCACCTAAAACGTCGACCACAAATGGGCCTATTTGAGTAGCCTAGACGTGACAACCGAAGCAGGTCAAAAGCCCAAAGGGCCACCGACATAGGGTATAAGTCCATTACTGTAGTTTTTTCAAACTCAAACGTTTAATGTATAAAGGAAATCAAGGATTTAAGTCCTTAGTAAGTGTAAGTTTCATTGGTTATTCTTGTTATCTTTGAAAAATATTTGTGTGGTTGTTATTTGTAAAGTTTATGGTGAAGGTTATCCACGTGAAAAGCCAAGATAAAAGCAAAGGTGTGGCCAAAGATGACTATGCATCCGCCACCCGCCACCTTGAACACCCTTCTTCAAGCCTTACAAGCCACCAAAAAAACTACGGATAAGAGTATCCAGCAACAATTCCAAACCTTAAGGGACAAACAACCTTTATTCATGAAAAACATGGAGTCTAAATGGGAACAATCTCAAACTAGTGTAAGAATTAGTAATGCTCCAATTATAGGAGGTTCATCTCATCCCTATCAAGTTGAAGAAAGAGCTTTGGGTAACTTATCTCAAGAATCAGCCCGAATTTATGGTCATGAAGCTACATCTTCACAAGCGCCTCTTATATCACCGCTTAGAGAAGACAATGGTATAAACTCTCAATTTGAAACTCATATAGTTGCTTCTAGACTTGCAACTTTGCCTTCATTTTCTACAAACCATGCAGATTTGGGAGCAATAGGATCCTTCCAAGGACATAATCATGGTGGTGTTGTTGTTGTTGGATACTCTCATCCGTAGAATGAAAGAAGGAGATGTGTGTAAAACAACTTTTAAAACTAAGTATGGGTTGTATGAATGGACGGTAATGCCCTTTGGTCTAACTAATGCCCTTAAAATCATTATGAGACTCATGAACCATGCCTTAAGGCCTTTTGTAGTAAAGTTTGTAGTGACATATTAGTTTATAGTCGTGAACTAGATGAGCATGTTGGTCACCTTAGGAAGATCCTTGAGGTACTTAGGAAACAAAAGTTATATGCCAACCATGTGACATATTAGGTTATGTTGTGTGCAAATAGGGGTTGAGGGTAGATGAGGAGAAGATAAAGGCTATTCATGAGTGACATGCAATTACTACTATGACTTAAATCTGTAGCTTCTTATGCTTGGTTGGCTTCTCCCGTCGCTTTGTAAGGGATTTTAGTACCCTAGCTACACCCCTTACCGAGCTCATTGTTCGCTCCAAAACATGTGTGTATATGAAGGAAAATAGCTTTAAATTTATACCAAGAATAAAAGCAAATAGAGAACCCACATGTACGTATCGATCACAATAAAAACAAATATTTTAGGGTTGAACACAAAGACTATGGTGAAACCAAGAAATAAAGAAATCTAGTTAGACAATTTTTGCAAATAAAAGACAAGATTGTATGTAAATATTGGGAAAGCGTAGATTCTAGAGGTAAATGTATCCAATTGTGATTTTTGATTCAAGACTTCTAAATATCTATGAACAAAGTTGGGATTGCAAAGGAAAGGTGTTTATAAGGTGAGATAGATCACGGGAGAGATCTCACTATCCATTATCCCAAACCAAAGGTCCTATTACCGGGTAAGTCTCAAGGATCTAAGGAAAGAAACTATAATCTCAAACTAATCACTCAACCTAAGGGAATAGAACTAACCATCACCGGGTAAGTCTCATGTTTACTCACTAAGACAAGGGGAAGACACACTCGAACCTAATAAAGGGTGTTGAGTCCTCTATTACCTAGAACTCATCATCTTTGGCAACCAAAAAAAGGAATCACCGGGTAATCTCTCCCCAAGCTTGAATATAGGCTAGAAAGGTTCAACAAGGCTAGGATTTAAACAATCTTTAACCTAGGCTTAAGGATATAACATGAACGGAACAACAAAAGAAATCTCAGGCAGTTCTTGGTGAAATCACGGCCGAGATTCTCAAGAACAGACCAAGGTTTGTCTTTTGCGAAGGTAGAACCAACTCTCAAGATCTAATCTAAACGTGAATGCTCGGTCTTTCATCATCTAAACCACAATCTTCAACAAATCACCCTAGAATCACAAGAGTTTTACCCAATAACACATAATAAATCAAGAAAACCAATAAAATAATGAAACTTAAATAAAAGTAAGAAATACTTAGCAAATGTCTTTGATATCCAAAACTGAATGAAAAGTAAAAATAAAAACTCCGATCTTGTGTTCCAAAAGCAAAAGAATCTAAAAACTAAGGTAATTCTCAAAGAACTTCACTGTCTTTCTTGAATCTTTAATGTGGATTGTTGTTGACGATGCTTCTTCTCTCTTTCGTGAGTATAATGCTTGCATAGTAGGGTTTCTGGATTGTCCTTAGGTGTGGTTAGACGTCCCATATTTATAGAAGAAAGCTAGGGTTTTGAAACTTTGTCTTTGGACGATTTTAAGCAAAATCTCGGGTGCACATATATAAAAATAGGCCGATTTTTATCTTGTTGATCCGATTTTTTTTCTCTGAGACGTGTTATCTTTTTAGTTCCGTCTTCTATCTTTATTTAGTGTATCTTATCTCTATCTTTTAGGGTCCTTAATGATCCACCATGCTGCTTAGTCCAATATTGATCCTTTCCGCTCTAAACTCCACCAAATTATTTGCAATTACAACAAGCATTCGTGTAAGCCTCTATTCTCGCAATGTATATGAATATAAGCTTAAAGGCTATTGATTCTTGCCAAATGTATGCAAAACTGAAGGGAAAAACTCGCAATATGCTTGAATATGATAGCAAATAATTCATGTAATTACTCACCAAGAAAGGTGTGGTGTTCAAGTGGGAAACACCCCAGTAAAACGCCTTTAACACGCTTATGTCACATCTAACAAAAGAACCACTCCTTGCGTTGCTTAACTTTGATAAAACCTTTGAGATAGAATGTGATGTACCGGGTATAAGACTAGGAGGAGCACTTATGTAAGAGGGTAGACCTTTAGCTTATTTTAGTGAGAAACTAGTTGGGTTGAGTTGAACTACCCTACCTATGATACGGAGCTATTGACACTTGTTAGAGTCCCTAAGGTGTGGCAACACTATTTGTTGCCCAAAGAGTTTTTGATACATACTGACCATGAAGCATTGAAGTACTTAAAGGGCAAAACAAGCTCAACAAAGACATGCTAAATGATTTATTTAGTATTTCCATTATGTGATCAAACATACGATGGGTAAGGATAATGATGTGGATGATGCACTCTCCCGAAGATACATTCTTTTAACTCTACTAGATGCTACACTATTTGAATTTTCGTTAATGAAAGAACTATATGCATGCGATTCCGATTTTTGTGATATATTTTCTCATTGTATATCTCATGGTAGCAATGATCAATTTTATATGCATGAGGGATTTTTTTTATGGTTAAAAGTTGTGCATTTCTAAGGATTCTATTAGGAGACTTTTAGTACAAGAAGCCCATGAATGAGGGCTTATGGAACATTTTTGGGTACTTAAGACTATGCATACTCTTAGAGAACATTTATGTTGGCCTCACATGCTTAGGAATATAGAGAAATTGCGTGCTTCAAGTACTACTTGTTTGCGTGCTAAGTCTAAAACTCGCTCTCATAGCCTTTACACGCTCTTACCTATACCTAAAGCTCCTTGGGAAGACATATCCATGGAATTTGTCTTGGGCTTACCAAGGTCTAAGAGAGGAACATCTTTGTAGTTGTAGATTGGTTCTCTAAAATGGCTCATTTCATTGATTGTCATAAAACGGATGCAACTCATGTTGCTAACCTTTTCTTTGATCAAGTTGTGAGATTACATGGAGTTCCTAGGTCCATTGTGTCGGATAGGGATGCGAAATTCCTAAGCTACTTTTGGAAGATAATGTGGGCTAAGCTTGGTACATACTTACTGTTTTCAACTACTTGCCATCCCCAAACGGATGGGAAAATTGAGGTAACAAATGGTACACTTAGTGCTTTTCTTAGATCTTTGTTGCAAACTAATTTGCTTAGGTAGGAAGAATGTCTCTCCTTCATTGATTTTTCTTACAACCGATCAGTCCATACAATCACGAAGATGACACCCTTCAAAGTAGTCTATGACATTAACCCAAAGACACCACTTGAGCTCTTGACATATGCCATTACAACCAAGAAAGTAAATAATAATCTGATCATACATTTAAAATTCAAAATCTACGCGAAGAAACACGGTTGTAGCTAGAGAATAAGACATGACAATACAAGAGACATGCTAACAAAGGTCGCAAGGAAGTTCTCTTTGAACCAAGATACTTGGTTTGGGTTTATTTGAGGAAATAACACTTCCTAACAGTTTTGACTCCAAGTTAAAACCAAGAAGAGATGGACCATTCTAGAGAAAATCAATGACAATGATTTCAAACTTGATTTACCTCCTTCTTATGGTGTATATAGTGTGTTTAATGTGGTTGACTTAGTTCTCTTTTGTGTGTAGGAAAGTGATGATCTTCACGAGCTGGATTCAAGGTTGAACCTCTTTCAAGAGCGGGAGGATGATGTGCCCAAGCCCCATCAAGAGAACCAAGAGATACTCGATGTCCCTACTGAGTTAGATCACGCGAAGAGGGATGTCCAAACTGAGCATACGGATATAGATAGTCCAAGCATAGTCCGAGAACAAGAGCACGGTGATCAACTTCTACTCGGAACAATCACAAGAGCTTCAACGAGCTTAAAAAGGGATTTATATGCCTTAGAATTCCTAGTTCAACCTCTTTTGAGCCACTCACTCTTCTCAAGACTCATCCAAGTGCATAATATCACAATTATTGTTTTAATGACATTATTAGGACAATAATTTATGTATTTTTTTTAATTATTGTCCAAAAAGTCAAGCATAACATATAAGTAGAAATTCCTTGGCTTCTAAGCAAAAGAGTAGTTGACAATAACTTATGTCTTTTTTTTTTAATTATTATTGCCAAGCTTGGTCAGTTTCATACATTTTCAACGTTTTGAGTACCTCGTAGGTTTGACTATACTTGTTGTAACTACAAGAACATCTTCGTAAGGAGTTGATCGCAATCTTTGTACACTGAGAGACGGTAAAGATTAGTTTTGATAGTTATTTACATAATGTGATTGATTGACGCTCATGATATTCATATATATTGTATTCTATTTGTCAATCAAATTTGTTTGCTGTCCTTTCCCTTGCCAACATAATCTCAAAAGCCAAGATTTTATCTCCTTCATTCCTTTTTGACTTACCTAAATTGTTTATTGTCATATACGATACAAAAATGGTCATCGTGATTCGACACTCGATTACTACAATTGTTTCTGTCACACTTGTGTTCGCTCCAAACGGTGTGTGCAAGCTTTAAATTTATAACCCTAGACTTAAGCTTAAAACAAGGATGCGAACCCGCAGTGTACGGGTCAATTGTAGTAAAAGCAAAAAAATTCCAGGGGTCGATCACAGGGACTCGGTGAAACAAAGTCAATACGGTGTGCTTATGTCAATACTAACCACAAGAGCGATTAACACAATCAAAGATGAATAAGAAGTCAATAAAGCAAACATGCAATTCTAGGGATTAAAGCATCTAGTTGTGGTTCCAACTCAAGATCTATAGATAAGCGGACAAAGCTGAGATTTTTGCGTGGGGAAGGTGTTACTAAAGTGGAGTAGATTACCGGGTAAGTCTCACTACACACTAATCCTAAACCGTAACTCCTATTACCGGGTAAGTCTCAAGGAATCAAGATAAAGAACTATAACCTCAAACTAACACACCATCTAAGGGAATATAATCAACCTTTACCGGGTAAGTCTCAGGCTAACTCACAAAGATGGGATGAAAGCACACTCAAACCCCAATAAAAGATAAACCTTTATTACCTACACTTATGATCGTTGGTACACAAACTAAGGAATTACCGGGTAAGTCTCATCCTAAGCTTGCATTGAACCAGGAAGGTGTAATAAGAATAGGATTTAGCAAACTCTAACACTTAACTCTCAGTTGTGGATCAGATAAGTCACCTCGATCAGCCAGTTTCCACCCCGACCGAGATGTTCATCGACTGAACGAGATGCTTAGGGTTAAGGTTAAAGACTCGAACTTTCAGGATCCTACTGGAATCTCAGATTATTCTATCATTGTTTTTCCCACAACCTTCAGCCAATCACCCTAGAATCACACAAGGAAATTAGCCACTCATCATCATTATGAAAGTATTAAATATATGGGAAGAAGGTGAATATTTGAACAAAGAAGAATTTAAGGAAAAGACTTCAATAACGGAATCAAATATCACAACAAAAGCGTTCCTTGGATAGCAATCCAACAAGACAAGACAACAAGTGAGGGAATTGAAGACAATCTTACAAAACCCTTCAAAAAGCTATAAAAGCTATAATCTTCAATCTTCCTTCAACCTTCAAAAAGGTTCTTCAAAACTCCCAACTGGAGTATAGCCGCAGCGGTGTAGGCGGGATCTCCGACTCTATGCAGGATGTTCCGAGTGATAGCGGATGCCGGAATTATGGGAAATCCGACCCTTTTTATAGGAAAATAACCCTCCAAAGATAATAAATCTTAGAAAGATATTTTCCCATAAATATAGGTAAAATATATGATTCTGCATATCTCCTTCCTTTCAGGAGCCAAGCCCAAAAAATATAAGATCACTTTCCAATTTTAAAAGATCTCATCCAAGAATAAAATAATCTCGCCGCGTCCTAGGTGTTCGCCTCGGCCGAGTCGGTGTCTCTGGATCGCCTCGGTCGAGATGAATCTCTGGTCAACCGAGGTGAGTCATAACTGAATGTGAAATCTCTCAAAACTGGTCCAAAGTAAATCTTTAATTTATGGCTATGCTCCCTGGATGGTTCCTTATGCTCCTCAATGTAGCTCCAAATGACTCATGACTCCTTTTGCTCCTTTTTGATGCAAAACATACCATTTTACCTGCAATTACAGCAAAACTAGGTGTACACCTCGATCCTCGCAAAGGTAGATGAAATGGTAGTAAAATCACATATTATACATGCTAACATGCAGATTATTGAAGATAAAACGTCCAAACAAACCTCAAAATATAGACTATAATTCATGCTATCAACTTGTAAAATAGTTTTTTGCCTATCACTTTGTCCGATAAATAGACTATTTGTTCAATAATATGATAATACTTTTAACAATAAAAACATATATATTTAATATAGGTTTATAGATAACTAATAAAGATCCATCTTTGACACTTCACATAAACAAGTGGTGTTATTTGACACTTTGCTTTAAATTACATTTGAGATATTCTCTTTTATCTAACAAATATTTAGTGTTTGGTTTGTCTTTTTTTATACTTACACCATTAGACAAAAGTTGCATAAATGAAATTACAAAAGTATTTAATTAAATTGATGTCGCCCTATAATCTTATTAAAAATTTATTTAATAATGAGTAAAAAAATTTTAATGAGACTCAAGAAAACTAGCCCGTTCCATATTACCTTTGTCTAGTTGACACTCAAGAATGAAAAATGTATGTTTGTGAAAGCCTTAACCCGGCAAATGCCCGACCCAAATCATACATGACAGGCAATCTGACATGGTTTTGACCCAGTCAGAGTTCAAACCAAACATATATTTACCTGAATCGTACCTGATGACCCGCCTCAGTTGACACCCATACCCAAATCCATTTGAAATCGAAGTAACCTAACTTGAAATAACACGAGAGCTGAAGTAACCAACTCGCAATCGCACAAGTACCAAAGCTACCTAATAACCCGGATTCAACTTGAGCAGTTGGTGCCCCTCCAGACGCCTGCAAACAAAATATATTTTTAACCTAATACGATTTCAACCGAATCTACAATGACTCAGCCCAAACACAACCCATCAACCTCAACACCTATAAGCAATAATAGCAAATAACACTAGAGAAGAATGATATTAAATGTAAATTGATCTAATATAACGTTTACGAAATATAGTTTATAATTTTAAAAAAATGTGTTGGAAAACCAGGTCCAAACCGGAACAATATTGATTTTGGAGCGAAACCCGGAAATCGTATAATGACGAACATAGGATGGAACCGGAATGATTCCGGACCAGACCGGATTTTGTACAACCCCGAGTATGACACCGCTCATCTTGAGGCCGATTAAACGCATGCGAATAAGAACTATCCATTTTATCCTGTAGTTGACTTTCACGTCCTTCATCTGTTTCGGGTTCTCACCTGTCACCATCTCCACTTCCTTCCTCCATTATCTCGTCGTTCGAATCCCAGAGGCCGTGTATTTGTTCGGCTGCCGCTAGCAATTGCTTCCATCGTTGCTGAAACTTCCTCTTGCTCAGCGTCGCGTTCAAAGGTTCGTTCGTTTTTTTAGGGTTTCCTTCTATTCTTTTTCTTTATTTATTTTGAGTATGTCTTTTCGCTTGAACTATGATTTGGTATACATTCTTTTTCTTATCCTTGATTTACAATTGATCAGTTAGGGGTTCGAATTAGGGTTTCACAAAGAGGAGAACATTCTTTGCCTCTTTTCTGAGGTTATGGCGGTGTTAGGTTTACTGTGTAATTAGAATTTCTAGCCATTGCGAAAATTTATCCGACCTTTTTGAGATTTGGTTTGAATGATTTTGCGAAACAAGGATCTGTTTCTGGATTTAAGTGTAGGTGTTGGACGGAATATTGGATGCCTAAATTCGGGAGTTACCTGTTCACTGGAAACTGCTCAATTTACAAACCCTAAGGAGTGAATTTCAAACCCAAACCATTAACGCCAAATATAATTCTAACGTCTCATAATTTGGAATGGATATGAAGTGAATTGGTCTAACCTACCTGACCTAAACATCATGGCAAGATATCAGGCGAGGATCAGTCGAATGACCATCGTTCCCCTGCCTGGGGTAGGATTTGAGTTCACTAGAAGTGTTGGGGACACTTATATTGTTCAAGTTTTATTGTTAAGAGTGGCTAATCCCTACTGAATCCAAGCAGTTTGCTCCTGTATTGAACAAATTGATCCTGTGCAGCTATGCAAGACATTGCATTGTCTTGTTTAGGCCTCTTATTCTGTCTTTATGTTTTAAGGGCTTGCTTGACCATTAACCTTCTATTCTTCTTCAATGTTGACTGAGATTCCCTTTTTTTGCTGGTCATTAAACTTGACCTTTCTATTAGTTAATTGCACGAGCTTAGTAGCAAGGATTTTTTTTGTCTAGCTTGCTGTCTCCCTGCTGATTGTATATTTTTGAAGAAAATTTTTGTACTTTTGCCAATGTATCTACTCCACATTTATGTATCTTGATGTTTTTTCGTCTACTTTTTGATGTCGTCAAGTATCAGTTGTTTTGAAGCTTGCATGATGGATCCCATGGACATAGTTGGGAAGGCCAAAGAAGATGCTTCTCTCCCTAAAGGTAATTAGGCTCCTTCATTCCATGGTATGGTGGCAAATAAATACTCTTTATGTACTAGAAATTAAGAATAACCGTGAATAAAAAAGTGAAGCTTCCTCCTAAAGCGAGGAGCGATACTGAGCTAACTTCAAGCTATAAAGCCTGAACTTCATGTGAAAAGTGAATTTTATTACAGTATCACACTATCTATCCTTTAGATTGCAGTGTCTGTTGTCTATATTACGCCTGCCATATTTATGTGCTAGGTAGAGCATTTGAGTTGATATAATATGCTATTTTGTAAAACAGACCCTTGGTTTTCTTTAATCTAACTATTATTGTATGATATGTTTTAGAAACATATATTACTTCTTCCAGTTTATGTGCACGTCTTACTTTGTGCTTAAGCGTTAGTCACCTCATTATCTTTTTGTGGTTAATGCTATTTCCCCCCTTCCCCCCCCACCCCCTACCGGTGTAGAAATTGCCAATAAGGTTTTGTTTTTTTTGTTGCAGCCGTTGTAATAAGCTGGTGTGGGATATTTTGGTTCAGGATAGAATTGGAATGACTTGTGTTTTAGTTGTTGGACTAACTGCATTTAGTTTTTTCCTCTAGTTGTGTTTTTGTTGGGAAAGTAAATTGATGCTCTCATCTGCAAAATGTTTGCCATTAAAAATCTATTGACCTGAAATACAGCCTCAAAAAACACTCCAGAACGTATTTAGCATAATTCTGTGTATTCTCCATGTCAGATGTGTCCAGTTTGCCTCTTCCTTTATTTGGTTGTTTATTTCATCTCAAATGTTATGAATGGACACCTGACACTATAGTTCTAGCAACTGTATCGATTGTATTATATTACCTCTTACCAGCTTCCCATCGTTGTTGTTGTTATATTCTCTTACCACTTCTATATGTGTCTCCAATTGTTCAAAGACCAGTAGTCTCACATTAGATTTATGAGACATAGCTTATAAGATGGATAGAGTCATTCGTGGAGCTTGAGTTAAATTATTTTCTTCCTTTCTCCAATTACCAGTAATAATCTTTTACTGGGCATTCATATCGCACTTGGATGACCTGAAATCCTGCAGTCCCTTTGTTTGGCTAAACATGTGTTCAATTGTAATTAGGTGTCTGTGCCAAAGTGCTGCTCACAGTGAGGTCATAGGCCAAATCTTTATTTCTTCTATAGGGCATTCATTGCTCAAAATGGACATTGTAGTCATGCCTTGGATCACAAGTTCAGATTATGCTCTGAAATGAAAATCTAACTCCTTCACTGCCCCTCGTTCATTGGGCCAACCTTTGCACGAAGAACTATCCATACCATGTGTTGTCAGTTCGAAAATTAACAGTGCATTCAAGACCAACGGTTACCAAACATGTGATAACTCTCCCACATTTAGACATTCTCAAAAGTTTTCAAACACTTGCTGTTTCGTCGGTTAAAACAGGTCTCCATTCATTTCTGTGACTCTCTCAAGAGTCAAGACTCATGATACCATGTTTATTTGTTCAATCTGTCTATAATTGCTCTAAACATGCCGAGTACAAAATCAAATGTTTTATTTTTTTTTTATCGTGTTTTTTTAAAGAAGACTTTTTTCATCCTAAGATGTTATTTGTATATTGGGTATACTGCTAAAAAGTTTGTACCATTGGAAGTTGGAACCATACAGATCAGTTCCTATACCTACACAAACCTACAAGATTTTGATGTTCTATTGCATTCTCAATTGATTACTTATAATCGTTTCTGTATTTTTTCAGCTACTATGACAAAAATAATAAAGGAGATGCTGCCTCCTGATGTGCGTGTAGCTAGAGATGCCCAAGATCTTTTGATTGAATGTTGTGTTGGTGAGTCAAATTAAAGTTATGTTTGAGTTTCTGTTTTGCTTAATCCATTTGTAAAGGACGAGTAACTTAGATCGACTTCTTAGTTGCGAAGATGCCTGTTTTGTGCTCGATAACGACGATAAGTAATCAGTTCCAACCTCACTACAAATTGGTTCTTTTTCCAATTGCTTGTATGCGATTTTCTATCAGTTAAGTGATTCAGGAGGACTAAGTTCTGGATGTGCGACCTTTCTATGCTGAGTGTAGAGAACATCAAAATCCTTTAGTTGAAAAAGATCCATGTGATGCTAGCTGGAACTGGAAATGCTGTTTGGCTTTATTGTGGTATTGAATCCTTAGGTCGATGAGCTGTATATGGAAAATCTCTTGACTGCCGTTTATGTTTTTTTTCTATGACTATCATCAGCTTGATTTCTGTTGCTTATCTATAGTGTTGCATGCTTGTAGAGTTCATAAACCTTCTGTCATCAGAGTCTAATGAAGTTTGTAACAAAGGAGACAAGCGAACAATTGCACCTGAACATGTACTTAAGGCATTGCAGGTAAGTATCTTTATGTTCGTATGGGTCACTTTATGGACTCTTATTTTCATATATTCTGAAAGCATTGGTGGGATTCTTATTTTCATATATTCTGAAAGCATTGGAGGGATTCTTATTTTCAAATATTCTGATTTCATGGGTCCAAACATATCTCGGGTCAATATCTTCCTTTTCTGTCATCTTCTTTCATATAATAAAGGGTCAAAAGGAGAAACCAAATCTGGATTCTTTCATAAATCTTTTGTCATAAAGAGGCATGCCTATTTGAAGTCCTAATATTTTTACTTCCATGTTAAATTGGTAAGTGAGAAGTAGAAGTTAGTGGGTGGATTCAACTTTTGGAACTGCCTGTTTTTTTCATGCTAAGTTCATGAAACAGTGTTGATTTCAAATTGGATTAGCTTGGCAGGAAAATCACATTGTTGGTCTGCTTTTCAGGATCTTGGATTTGGGGAATACATTCAGGATGTTTACGCTGCATATGAACAACACAAGCTGGAAACAATGGTAACTTACCATAAACTTCTTTCCTCTACTCTGTTGAATTATAGAAATAATATTTTTATTTGTTTTTTCTCTGTAAACTTTACGTTATCTTCAATTTTTTCTGAATAAAATTGGACTATTCTTAACCTTAGTTTTGTATTTATTATAAGATAAAGCAACAGTGTGAAAGAAATAAAAATCTGGTTTCTTCTGATTGAAACCAGGTATATGCCAATTTAAGCTAGAATCGGATTTTAGAAAAAGTAAAATCGGAAAACAGAACAAGAATCACTAATTGGTGGCAGTTCCCCCCCCCCCCAGACAGTATGTTTCTTCCCTTGTGGAAAACCAGCTCATACTTGCTATTTCTGTAATTTCAGCAAGACGGTGTAAGGAGTGCAAAATGGAGCAGCAACGGGACTGAGATGTCGGAGGAAGAAGCAGCCGCTGCACAACAGAGGATGTTTGCAGAGGCTCGTGCTAGAATGAACGGTGGAGTTGCCCCGCCAGAACAGCCAGATGCAGAACCAGCTGCACAATCTTGAAACTCCCTCAATAGGTTCGCTCTATGGCTCCTTCCTTTTATAGCCAAAGCAACATAATTGCATGGATCTAGCCCGTCTTATGGTATTGTACAGAAGTCGAAGGCATGTGCACTGTTGGTTGTCTTAACATCATTGCAGTTTGTATCTTTAGGTAGTCAACTAGTCATGATTTGTGTCCATAAATCAGTATAAGGAAGGAACCATTGCCAAGTAACACCACGCCGCCTTTCTCCTCTAGCTTAATATCATATTTTCAGGTTCTTGGAATGGTTCTCGAGTCACAAAAGGGGTCACGGTTAGCAGAAGTTATAAAGCACATATGGCAGCAGCCGGGTTCTGCTTGCTGTACTGCTTTCTTCTGCTGTATTATTGTTAGATTTCTCCTTTTGTAATTACAGAGCAAAACAAACCCATGCTTTTGATTTTTGATTACGAATGCGGAGTTGGCGAGATTTTTCACAGCCTGCAATATGTGGATGCTAAACTTTTGCTTTATAAAGCAAGTGGTATGCCCTACACTACCTTATAAAGCAAGTGTTATGCTCTACACTACATCATTGCTTTCTAAAACACGACATCCAAACAAGCCCCAAAGACACCTACGGTGAAATGCAGATTGGGGTACTTTGCTTCCCATGGAGCTTGAACTTATGAGTTAACATTGTACAAAAAGGTAAGCATATTCTTCACTGAAGAATTATGTGCACCCACAAGCCCTCCTTCACTGTTTGATAGAAATATTCAGCAATTACTTGAGTGATCTAAGGTTACTCATTGTCTCCAATCTTAATTATAATGAATTGTTGAGTTTATCGAGTATAGGGTGCTACAAAATACGATAAAGACCCGATGTGGACAAAATAGAATTGATAAAAGAAAACGGGCAGTTCATTTAGATGATCTCCTCTATCTTTCATCTTTCGTTATACTCTGTCCCTCGCTAGCCTATTGCAATATTTTTAAAATAATTTATTTTTAAAAAATTGCTTTAAAACTATTTTTTTAACAATATAATAACATAAAATATAGAATAATACATCTAAAAATTAATAATTTAAAATAAAATCGTAGTAATTGCTAGAGTACAACCATAGCATAATGAATTTATCCCTTTATAGTTTATATACTAATTTACCGTTTATCCTTTATTTGTCATTTTATCGTTTTATTTTTTATATTAAATATTTTGATCAATTAAATTAAAAAAAAAACATTTTTATAAAAAATATATTTAAAATGATAAATTAATGTATTAACAATCACATTTTTTCACATAAAAATAAATATCAAAAGACAATCCCACTCGAGATTCACCTTCAATAAACCATACTTGAAGGAATTTTTTTAATGAAAATCCAAAATAAATAAATAAATAGTAATCAAGCTGGCTATCGAAGTACGAAGCACTTCATTTTTTACGCCCCCTACCCAAGTTACCAACTCTCTCTTTCATTCTCCCACACCATGGAATACCTTTTCCTTAACCTTTCTTTCATCTTCTTCTTCTTCCTTCCCCTCTATTTCCTCCGACCATTCAAATCCCACCATGTCGGTTTCCGACACTACCCTCTAGTCGGGGTTCTTCCCGACTTCATAGCAAACCGCCACCGCTTCCTTGACTGGACCACCACCGTCCTGGCAACCACCCCCACTAACACCGCTGCTCTCCGGCGTCCAGGAAACGTGCGTGGCGTCCTAACCGCCAACCCCGCCAACGTGGAGCACGTGCTCAAGACGAATTTCCTAAACTACCCTAAGGGCGAGAATTTCACCCTCAGGCTACACGATTTCCTCGGCGATGGAATCTTTAACTCCGACGACGAACTATGGCGCCACCAGCGCAAGACTGCCAGCTACGAGTTCAACAAGCGATCTCTCCGCAACTTTATCGTGGACTGTGTTAGGTCGGAGATCCATAACCGGCTGCTTCCTCTTCTCTCCGACGCCGCCAAATCGGGCAACAATAGGGTATTAGATTTGCAGGTAACTTTTATTTATTTATTTATTTGAATTACACATCCATGTTTGTCCATAAATCTTCATATTGATAAAATATTAAAAAGGTATTCCCCTCAATAAAAATACACATTCATGATGTTGAATAACTTAGCTGATTAACTAATCTGCATATATATATGTGATATATTGTCAATTTGTTATAGATCTGATTAGTTTTTAATAAAAAAAAAAAGCGCTTAGAGAGTTAGACTTAAGCAGGAAAATTATTATTTGGTATATTTAGACTTAGATTAAGGGCCCGTTTGGTTCCAACTCCGGAAACGGAAACGGAATGGAAACGAATTTAGTCCATAT
Organism: Fagopyrum homotropicum; assembly: GCA_033239125.1. Classification (NCBI taxonomy): domain Eukaryota; kingdom Viridiplantae; phylum Streptophyta; class Magnoliopsida; order Caryophyllales; family Polygonaceae; genus Fagopyrum; species Fagopyrum homotropicum. Next base: position 6,031,218 of record BSWB01000003.1, read on the forward strand.
GTATATCCATATTCATGAAATTCTATGGAATCATTCCTTGTGTTTACATGCAAAATGCACTTGTCTCCACATATTTTGTTACCCTATAGGGTATCAAAAGTAATCAAATTCAACCTCAATTACTTCAATTCACAAGGAATGATTCCAACAACTTTCATGAATAAGGGTATACATATGGACTAGATTCGTTTCCATTCCGTTTCCGATTCCGGTGTTCAAACCAAACGGGCCCTAAGAGTACATTTTCAGAAATCATCTACCACATAAACATAATTTTTTTAGATTAATTTATAATATAACTATATGATATAAATAGTAAGATTGGTTACATTAAATTGCACTTTGTTTCGAAAAAAAAATAACATTTGAATAGCACATTGTGTATCTTTAATCTGCATTAATTATAATTTACAGGACGTGTTGGAGCGTTTCGCATTCGACAATGTCTGCAAGTTGGCGTTCAACGTTGACCCGTGCTCCCTCTCTCTTGACGGGTTAGGCAAACCCGAATTCATGCGAGCCTTTGTGGAGTCCACTGCCCACAGCTCCGCCCGTTTTCTGAAAGTTCATCCCATTATTTGGAAGATCCAACGGTTCTTTGACATCGGACCCGAGAACCGTCTTCGAAAAGCAATCCGGATCGTCCATGAGTTCGCCGATGACATCACCAAGCGCAGATTACTGGAAAAGCAAGAAAAGGGCAACGAGTTCAACTCAGAAGAAGATCTCCTCTCCCGGTTTATCGCAACGGACGAGAATTCCCCCGAGTTCCTACGAGATATCGCCATCAGCTTCATCTTAGCGGGGAAGGATACGACGTCGTCTGCTCTCACGTGGTTCTTTTGGCTGCTCTCGTCGCATCCAAATGTAACTCGAAAGATCCGGTCTGAGATTGACCAAGTTCGGACCCGGTTCGGGAAAAACCCAGGCGAGAGCTTCGAGTACGATGAGATCCGGGAAATGCAGTACCTCCATGCAGCGCTTTCTGAGGCTATGAGATTGTACCCGCCGGTTCCGATTGACTCGAAGCTCTGCAGAAACGACGACGTTTTGCCAGATGGAACGATTGTGAAGAAGGGTTGGTTCGTGACATATCATGCTTTCGCCATGGGAAGGACGGAGCAGATTTGGGGGAAAGACTGTAAGGAATTTAGACCCGAGCGATGGATGGTTGCAGTTGACGGGTTAGAAGGAGTTTCCGGATCTACATCGGGTGGATTCATTTGTAAAGCGGAGAATCCGTTTAGATATCCGGTTTTTAATGGTGGGGCTAGGGTTTGTTTGGGGAGAGAGATGGCGTATATTCAAATGAAATCGATTGCAGCGACTATGCTAGAAAGTTTCGAAGTGAAAGTGGCGGAGAAGAAGACGCCGGAGTATGTTATGTCATTAACTCTCAGGATGAAGGGTGGTTTGCCGGTAAAAATTGAACTCAGAGACAGAGAATTCGAATCTAGATGATGAATCAAATGACATTCATGTATGAGACGCTGTTATGTTCGGACACATCTTCAAGTTGTTGATTTTCCAACTTTAATAAATAACGATTATTATAATGGACAATTTTGATAAGTAGGTCTTTTTGTAAAACAAGCCTAATAATTAGACTTTTTAATGTTTCAATGAAATAAATATACCCAACCTTGTATTTGTTTTTAAACTTTATAAGGGTACATTTATTAAACACAAAACTAGAAAAAACATAGTAAACCAAATTGTTTCTATTTCTATTATAATTATCAGCAGAGTTACGAAAAATGGCGCATAATAATTGGTTTTCAAACAAATGAACTTTTGTAGAAATGAGAGAGTTATAACTAGTTGCATGCATTTTTTCATGAGAAGGGTAAACGGAGATACCGTAGTGTAAATAGCGAAAATTAAGAGATAATAATAAATACCACAAGCGAATGATCGAAAATGTAAAAAAAAAATCGCAAAATCGGAACAAATAAATCATAGAAGAAGGTGAAGTACACTTGAGGTTGGCAATACATGAAGAGGACATGAGATAAATGAAATAACACGGTGTCTCGCCACTGGGAAGCATGATGTATAGATGAAATCCTTTTTTAAGGTATGTCATACCTCATGCGAAAAGGTGGATCCCACGATGTCCCCTACCTAGATGGAGGATCTTCGGATACCTTCAACACAACCACGGTCAAGACGATCAAGATGGGCATGTGACGAATTGCCATGGAATACCTTTCGCGTACCATCCTCAACAAAACCTCTAACCCGGACTTCAACTACCACCCAAGATGCTACAAAACCCGCACCACCCACCTCATCTTTGCCGATGACCTGCTCCTCTTCTGTAGAGCTGACCCTATCTCGGTTAGCATTCTCAAGGAGGGAATCAATAACTTCTCCTCCACTTCCGGACTTGAAACCAACTGGGACAAATCTGCCATCTTCTTTGGGGGCATCCCGCTTACTGCTCAAAACTCCATCGCCAATGCCAATGGGTTCTCAATTGGAAAGCTTCCGGTTACCTACCTTGGTCTTCCCCTTGGATCCAGCAAGCTTAGAAGGGCGGATTACTACCCTCTGATCCACAAAATCACATCAAAAATTTCCTCTTGGAACTCCATTCAGCTCTCCTATGCTGGTCGCCTCCAAGTAATCAAATCTATTCTTTTCGGTATGCAAAACTATTGGTGCAATGTCCTTCTCCTCCCTCTCTCTATTGCAGGTACAATCAAGTCTCTCCTCCGTTCATTCCTTTGGTCTGGTTCCTCCAGCTCGAAGAAAAGCCCTGTCGCGTGGAACAATGTTTGCAAGCCTCTATGCGAGGGTGGTCTTGGCCTGTTGGATATGAACGCCTGGAACATCACAAGCATCGCTAAGATCATCTTCGAACTGGACACGTACAATGACAGCCGCCCCAACCTCTGGTGCCAGTGGACCAATGCCAACACCCTCAAGCATGCTTCCATTTGGACGGCTTCCGCCTCACCTTCCCACAGTGCTTCCTGGTGTACTATCCTCATGGTGCGGGACAAGCTCACAACTCTTGGTACGCCTTCTCAACTCAAGACTCTTATGATGGGCGCTAATCAGAAATACCAAAGCAAATCTATCTACAACCTTCTCCGAAGCCCAGGCTCTCATCTCCCTTGGAATGTCTCCATCTGGGGCAGCCTGAACTCCCCCCGTTGCAGCTTCATCACCTGGCTAGCCGCACTTGGAAAGCTGCCCACAAACACTAAACGTCTCCTATGGGGGAGCTCCACCTCTGCGGCGTGCCCCATCTGCCACTTCCACCAGGAAACGGAGGACCATATATTTCTCCACTGCCCAACCTCCAAAGCGACCCTGGACATCGTCCTCAGATGGTTACTTATCACGCCGAGACACCATACCATCCTTGACTGGCTCGAATGGCTCCGTTCATCCAAAAGACAGTGCTTCAAGACCCAAATCTATGCTACCTCCTTCACCTCATTCATCTATCATGTTTGGAAAAGCCGAAACGATCTTATTTTCAACAACATAAACCCCAACCCGACCTTCACTGCTCACAAAATTATGAACCACGTTAAGAGCATTGCTGCTACAAAATGGACCAAGGTCTCCCCTACTAGCTCCAATTGGATGAAATTCCTCCAGATCTCTTGAACTGCTTCTCTCTCCTGAACTTGCTTGTGTATCGAACTGCCTCTCTCTTGTTTTGTGTCCTTTGTTTTGCTTGTAATACCCCGCTCGCTGTCTCCCTCTCTTGTAATTCTTTCTCCACTACTTAACACATAAACCCCCTCGGTTTCAAAAAAAGATAGGCATGTGACTACGGCATCTTCCGAAACATTCAATCAGACCACACTCGAGAAACTTTTTTCAAAATGAAAAGTTATCCCAACTAAGCAAGGTTATAGACGTCATCCCAACTAATACATATTTAATTTATTTTTTTCCTCTAAAAAAGACATGTACAAGGCGCAAAATTCTTTTTTCATGAGTGTATTTGAAGAATTGTTCAGAACACAAACGTTTGATTGTGAACACTTCGCAAATGATATCAAAACCTCATCTTTATCCTGTAAGAATTTAGATTTGAAAAACGCACTTGTTTAAAGAAGACTATAATTATAAAATTAAAAAAATAAACCAAGAATATGAAAAATAAAATAACAAAAGAAATATAAAAAACACACCTGGTAGGATGATTTTGCAATGAGATGAGTTTCCCTAAAAGCATAGTTAACGGGGTGACTTGAAAAGAGAAAAGATTAGAAAAAATGTATCCGTTAGATTTTCTTCTAACCTTATAAATAAAAGACGAATTTTCCTCAAAATATAGTTTTTTTCCTCCATTATGGTGAGAAGGTTTTTCATAATTCACGTTATGTTATTCTTAGTCCAAAATTACTTTCATGGTTAACGGGGTGAGTTGAAAATGAAAATAAATCCACACTCGATTCTTTCAAAATTTGATTGTTCATTTTTCGGATTGAGATTTTTTTAATTTTAATCGACAATACAAAGACATATATTGTTTGAGGGATTTTGTAAATCGTAGTTTTAGATTCATTTTAAGCTAGAAAAAAAACATTTATTATGAAAATGATTAGCACGTGTTTCATCAGTGACAGACGATTGTTGAGCTTTCAAATGGATTATAGTGATCAGTCTGATCTAAGATGTGTTTGATTTATATTATTGTAGCTATTATTCTCTATCAAGGAGAACACATTGATATGATAAATATTATATAATATACTGCAATATCACTCCTAAATCCTAATCTTACCCGTTGTATTCATTCAACGTGATCTAATATATGTTTTTGTACTCCTTACGATATTCGTATCTTATAATTAAAAATGATTCTATTGATCTTCACAGGCTAAAACCCAAAGAAAAAAGTTAAACAATATGGAGACTGATTTCTATCATGTTGCAGATCTGCTGATACCACATGCACCCATATCAGACTGATTACTATAATCCATTTGAAAGCTCAACCATCGCCGGTCACTGATGAAATGCGTGCTAATCCTGGAATCTTAGCAGCTAGAATCCGACATAGCAGAACTTAAATTATTACATACTTAGCATGATTAATGAAACTGTCGTAGCTATTAGCTATAATTTAAGATGTATAACTCTGGTCATCTTCCCAACCCACATGAAATGCTGATAGCATCTTTCTAAAAAGAAGATCTATATATATATATATAGATAGAGTATAGATCCTATGAGAACACCCCTAACGTGAGAACATGAGAACAGATTCGTAATTATTATTAGTTTTGTTACGAATGTGCCATATCGTTAAATTTATTATTCGTAGTTATTGTTGGTTGAGTAGATTATTCGTAGTTATTGTTGGATTCCTAATTATTATTATTCGTAGTTATTATTATTTTTGATATCTACTCTAAATCTCAACCCTTAATACTCACATCCAACGGTGTACGATTGTTCTCATGTTCTCACGTTAGGAGTGTTCTCATGGGAACCACACCCTCTATATATATATATATATATATATATAGTATAAATCCTATGAGAACACCCTCTAACGTGAGAACATGAGAACAAATTCGTAATTATTATCAGTTTTGTTACGAATGTGCCATATCGTTTAATGTATTATTCGTAGTTATTGTTGGTTGAGTGGATTATTCGTAGTTATTGTTGGATTCCTAATTATTATTATTCGTAGTTATTATTATTTTTGAGATCTACTCTAAATCTCAACCCTTAATATTCACATCCAACGGTATACGATTGTTCTCACGTTAGAGGTTGTTCTCATGGGAACCACACCCTATATATATATATACATTATTTGCACCACGTACGTGTTAAGTTAGGTCGATCACATAAGTTTAGCGTGCTTCATCATAAAAACCAATTACAATAGGAGGAGGAGTCTACCGATTTTACATATTAGGCTCGAAATGTCTCAATTTTTATGCGATAACGTATTATCAGCAACATGCACCCACAAGTGCAACTAGGGTATAAACCTAGTTCACTACTAGAAAAGCGGGTATAAAGCGACACTTTTAATAGCATTTAGCGACACCTTAAGGTGTCGCAAATATGATCTGCGACACTTTGAAAGGGTGTCACAATTTTCGCCCCGTCACAATTGGCAAATGTGACAATTGCGACACTTTTAAATGTCACGTAAATTGAGACACATTAAGGTGCCGCATTAGTTAATAAATTTGCGACACATATATCTATCACTGTTTTGAGACATTTGCGACACTTTAAGATGACTCTATTCGATACTTGTTTTGTTTTTCTAACACAACTATTTCTGACACCTTAAGGTGTCACAATTTACAATTAAATTATGGAAAAAAAAGTTAATTTAACAATACGATTCTCTCTTTAACACCACCTGTAATAATATCAAAATGACATATACATATATATATATATATATATATATATATATATATATATATATATATATATATATATATATATATATATATATATATATCTATATATCTATATATCTATATATATATATATATATATATATATATATATATATATGTTCCAATATTCAAGATTTTCATATTGACAAATTAGTAGAAATAAAGAAAATTTATTAGATTATGAATTCTTACAAAATAGAGTGTTAATCATAAGTCTTGTTCAAAGAATATTAGATTAGTCTACTTATTTTTAACAAAATAGGTCTCTTAGGTTTTCCCTCTTCAAACATTAAACTATTGAACACACCATTTTGTATTTCCAATTCAGATCTTGAAGATGAGCCAACAAGTTCTTTAACTTTCGCATTTGCTTCCATCTACAACCAAATTGAAAGAGCAGTTAGAATGTACATGAAAGTATAAACATAATAAAGAAAGGAAGAAAAAAAAAAGTCTCCTCAATTATATACCAAGAACTCCGATGCAAGTGTATTATCAACAAAAGTGTCATCAACTCTAGTGTGAGTCAATGTGAAAAACTCCATATGGCTTGGTTGTCTTCCCATTGTACCCATTGTCTTCCTATTGCAAACACAGTGAACTGACAAATGTAGGACAACATTCTAACAACATCAACTAAGTGATCATGTAAGAGAATAAGAGTAAATGGTAGTTTTTAAGCCCTCCAGTGGATATCCATTTACCATAGAGAAAGAGAGATGCAATATCTGACTTTTGTTCTGTCTATAACCAACAAATAAAAGAACTACAACAAACAAATATAGAGAGATAGTATTATGTAGTAAGTCAATAACTACTTAGTACTTGCAAGTTAATATTTCAAGAATATGATTATCTAAGCACTATTGTACTTGAATTTGTTGCGAAAAGGCACTTTAATCCAAAGTCTGAAACCTTAAGAATGCCATTAGAGTTCAAAACTAGATTCTCAGGCTGCAAATCATTACATTACAAGTTAATATTTCTTTTCCTACCTGTTACAGCTTCACTTAACGAAAAATCTGTAGAAAAACTTAACCTTCAAATCCCTGTGGTAGACACCTTTGGGAGTAGTCCAAAAGTAGATTCTCAGGCCGCATTTCTAGTAGTGTCCAAAATAATCTCAACCAATGCCAATCATAATAGATAACACTGAAACCGTTTTATATGAAGCTCTAAAATTTCTTGCAGTTCTAAATTTTGTTTGCAGGAATGGAATCAGAAGTAACACTATATAAGCTTACAACTCAAGACACAATCTATCCGTTTATAATCTGAGCAAGATACAATACTATAAGGAGAAATTTCAAGCAAAGAAGATAAAAGACAATGAACGTCTACCCACCTAAACCAAAGAAATAGAGGAAAACAAATGTAAAAAGCTATACATTCAAACAAACCTTTGAATCCCCATCCAAACCCCAAAACCACAACCATCACCAAAACCTGCACAGATATATTGACAAGGAACACAAAATTCCGAATGAAATTAGTCAAATAGAACACTCCACATTTCGTTAACGGTAGAACGCCTAAAGATATTGATAATCGTAGAGATTGTGCCGAACAGGCGGATGGTGGAGCCGAGCATCATCGGCTTGAACCACTCTTTAGCATGTGACCATACTCAAAGGTTGCGTAAAGAGCCAATAGTGCTTGCAAATACAACAATGGAAGACTGGTTCGATCGACTGAAGCAAAAGGGGAATAGAGATTGAGAACGGATTTGGATTGAGAGACGAAACTTTGGGGGAGTCTAACCTAATATCCTCTTTTGGAAATTTAAAATTTTATATTGCGACACTTTCCAGTGTCGTTAAAATAAAATAAATAAGTGACACTCCAAAGTGTCTCTAGTTATGTCATTGGCGACACAAAAATGTGTCTCTATTTGTGTCATTTGCGACACCCTAAGGTGTCTCTTTTTGTGTCACTTGCGACACTTACACGTGTACGAAATTTGCGACTCATTAACGTGTCTCTGATACTGCCATTTGCGACACCTATATGTGTCATAAAATTGCGACACCTTAAGGTGTCGCAATTTAGCGAGTGTTTTGCGGATGCAAATTTTTTGCGACGCATTGGCATAGTGTCGGAAAACAAGCGTCGCATAAAGCCCGTGTTTCTAGTAGTGGTTGACACCTTGTTAAAGTCCGACACATACGAGAGTAGGAGTCGTGTTCATACAAGCGCACATGCGCGTTAGGCTCAAACCATCACATAAGTCCAACGAGGTTTCATCGTAAAACGATTTGATAATAGAAAGGTGTATTCCACCGACCTTATATCTTAGGGCTTGTTTACTTGTAGCCTTTTTGTGTTTCATTTAGTTTATAAACCCTGAGTTTAATTTTTGTAGGTGTTTACTCAGGAATTGATTTATTTCTCTAGGGAATTATATGGGTTTATAAACCCCTCAAAAATAAACTTTTCAGACCGACTCAAAATGTACCCATTTTATACTTGAGAACTTATTATTTCCAATGAATATGATTATTTTAAATTTGTGGTTTAAAAAGGATTGTTTAAAATAATTATAAAATACATCTTAAAGTGTTTAGTTTAGAATTATTTTAGGAGTTCATTTATGCATGAAAATAAGGAAATCTAAAATAGCCTAAAACCATTGGGTACACGAGCTTTTAAAATATTCAAATTAATACCTTTTACTCCAATTTCAAAATTTTGAAATAACCTCAATTCCCAAATAAACAATGCCCATAAGAATCTAAAATAACCCCATATTAAAATCTACAACTATATACGAGCTAAACCACCCTAGACGATTTTATTTAATAAAAAAATGAATTAAGTAATGAGTAAACAAGACCTGCAATAATATTTGATAATCAAGCTACATGACAACATGGACATGTTAGATTAGGCTGTATCTGTATGTATCTGTTCGTACGTACTTTACACGTATTATATACCTAATAAAATTGGTCGTCAGTAAGCTTGAATAGAATCATTAAGGCGATGAAATTGTTTAAGAGGATGGGTATAGAAACACCATTAATTGAACAAATAAAAAATAATCGACCCGTACAAATTTATAGTTCAATATTACAGTATAAGTTTCTGATTACATGTGGATTAATAATTTGGGTATAAATGGATCAGTTTGATTAGGTAAGATTACGTAGATGATGATGAAGATGAACATAATTATTAGATGAAGAATTAAGGCGATGAAATTGTTTAAGAGGATGGGTATAGAAATAAGTGAAATGAGTGTTTGGTAAAATTAATATGATTGTGGGTAAATTACGAAAAAGTACGAATTTTTTTTATAGATGAGAAGATGAAAAAAGAGAGGGGTAAAAGTGAGATTTTAGGCTTAATAATCTTCATAATTCTTATAATCAAAGTTTTGCAACATTACAAAATTTTCATAGTCTAATTCCCTTAATCTCCATAATCTAACCCCTTTAATCTCCTTAATTCTATTACCAAACATATTGCGAGAATTATTTTTCCTTTTTAATTCTCATAATCTTAATCTCTTTAATTTATACACTTACCAAACGGAGCCTATATAATAGTTGAAACGTATATATATATATATATATATATATATATATATATATATATATATATATATATATATATATATTAGTTCAAGTGAGGAGAGAGCTTGTAAATAGGAATTAGGAGGGTTGTAAGTCATTGGATGAATTTTAAATCAAGGGTTCCCACATGCTCATCATTAATGACATTTTTGTAAATAGACTTAAAATCTGGAACAATGCCCTTACATTCAAAAATAGTCACCACTGTTCATACTTTATGTGTCATTGTTCATGTTTTTATACATCGGTGTTCATAGTGTTTTTATTTATTAAAGTGTCATGTTCATTTTATAATGCATAAATATTCATTTATAGTATATAACCACAAAAAATAAAAAATTCATCACAAAACGTTAAAAGATGATCATAATATGTTATGTATGTGTAAAAGTTATAGATAAGTCATTAGCGTTCATACTTTTATACGCCATTGGTCATGTTTTTATTCATTGGTGTTTATACTTTTTTACGTCGTTGTTCTTGTAAATATTATAAATTATTTTTCTATAAGGCATTTTGTCGAACAGTTTGAGTGCACACTAAAAGGAGTATATGGATTGTTCAATTGGAGCCATTAGACCAACTCAACTTATGTATATACATGTATTTTCTCAATCAAACTTATCAAACACAAAAATGATTCAAACAAATTTGATTTCGAAAATAAACATCAATCATAATGAAACATAGACCTTAAGAATGGAAAGCTAAACAATGAGAGTAGAAATTCGAAGAAACAATACTTGAATCGTTTTGTATTCTCTTTGATTTCATAATTTTTTTATATAATCAATCTTTGATTTGGTAGAAAATCGGAGCAAATATGAAGTTTGGTATTAGCGGCGAGAGAGAGGCTCAACACATAGGAGGAAGAATGTGAGGGATGGTTGAACGTATTAATTAGTGTCTAATTTATTTATTTTTTCAAATTTATATAATTACTACAATGCCATTAATGATGAGTGTGTGTGAGCCGTTGATTTAAATATCATCCAATGGCTCACAACTCTCCTAATTCCTATCTACAAGCCTTCTCCTCACCGAAACTTACCCATATATATATATAGGGTGCGGTTCCCGACCGTCGGATGGTGAATATTAAGGGTCGAGATTTAGGGTAGTTATCATAATTAATAATAATTACGTATAATCCATTCAACCAACAATAACTACAAATAATACATTAAACGATATATATATATATATACACATATATGCGTCGTGTACTTGAATGTGTATGTAGTCGTATTGTATTTGTGTGTTATATACGGTTAAGTAAACTCCGTGTATAATGTACGAATGTGGTTGTCAATTACATTTTTTTTGTTGTGTTTTATCATAGGTGCCTACTGCTAGTAACGAAGATGTATTATGTGTTGTTTAATGACATGAATTATGAGCTATTTTTAGGCATTGTATTTATATAGATTTTCCCTTTATTTTGCATCCATAGACATACATTCATGGCATTTATGGTTATATTAACATAATTTGCAAGAATAGAGGTCTACACAGAGTTTTATTGCATTTGTAGCTAATTTGGCGAATTATTGAGCTAAATGGCACATTTAAGGATTGAGCCTTGACGCGGGACAAAAAGGAACATAAAAAGAATCTAGGACACGCCAAAGTATTCTCTGATACCGTCTGACGCGCCAAAGTGTTCTCTGATACCGTCTAACACGCCAAAGTATTTTCTGATACCTTCTAACGCGGCACAGAGTATTTTCTGATACCAGCGGACTCGACTTCTTTTCAGCCCAAATATTTAGGGTTTTACCTTTAAACCCTAGATTCATCCCTGCTTATATTCGAGAGCCTTCAATGTTGAAGGGGAGTCAATTTCTCCAAAGAGAGTCTAGAAGGAGCCAAAATCTCCAAAAGACTTGGGACGGTGACAGTCCCAGGACTTGGAGCCCCGAGGTTAGGGAGAAGTTGAGGACGGCTTGCATGTAGCGAGGGCATTGCTTAGAAAGATTATATTGCGTATAGGGAAGGACGCAATCGAAGATTGCGTACTTGGAGAAAGATCTTAGGGTTTCGATAGAAGGCGGATTGACATCCGTTATTCTTTGTTTCTCTAGATTGTTGTGAGGATTTCTATTCCCTTGTTCTGCATTCATTCGATACAAACATTTGTTATTGGATTTGAGATTGGTTATTTGAATATCATTGAGTTTTCGAGGTTTTACTATTATTCTCTTTTAAACTTGATTATTGAGTTGATAACGATGGTTATTGGCTAAAACCTTTTAGCTATTCTAAGGTGAAGGGTTGATAGTTGTAGCTTAGATAATGATAGATCGATCGTAATTTGATTGGACCCTGAGAGTGTGAGAAACTTCGTCGACGCCATAAATCACGGGCTGTTCTTGGTTTCCACGACCGTGATTCTCAAGATCTAGCCGTGATTTCTCCTAGTTTACGAACTTTGCTTTTGCTTTGACCCAAAGCTAAAGATTAGCTTTAACCTAGCCTTGACTTGTCCTTTCTAGGTAGTAGTGAGACTCAACATCCTCTATTTCGGTTTCGAGTGTCACAACCTTAACCGTTTTGGCTTGTCTTTGATTCCTTGGGTTTGGGTATGGGTATTTGAGATTAATTCTTATCTTTAGATCCTTTCTATACTGCACCCTCAACAATCTTTATAGTGAGAGTCTTCTGGTTAGACATATAAGGTTTTGGAACTTTACCGTACACTTCCTTACTTTAGTATACCTTTGCAATTCTCAACTCTGTCCTTATATATATAGTATATCTTGAATCGATTGCCACAATTTGATATTCGGATCTTTAGGGTTGCTATTTTCCCCAATATTTGCAAAAGCTTCTATTTTCATTGCTCGATAATTTGTGAACTGAATTTGATCCCCCAAACCCCTGAGTTCGATACTTTGGAATACTTGCTAATCTACGCCGATTCGTACACTGCGGGTTCGCTTGCTTTTATTTCAGTTTTATAAATATAAAGCTTATTTGCACGCACGTTTTAGGGCGAACAAGTTTTTGGCGCCGTTGCCGGGGATTTGGTCTACGCCAAATTCGGTTTTCGGTTGTCGGGCTTGAGAGCTTTTTGCTTTTAATCTTTTTGGTATGAGTTTGAGTTTTCAAGTTCACCAATGGTTGCATGGAGCTATGAAACTGCATTTGATCCAGCCTGGACACCATGACAATGTGTTAGAGCGTAACATTATGAATATTTGGAGGAGAAGTATGCCTATTATTTTGTTGGCGACGAAAGAGAAAGAGAGTAAGCCATTGAGGATGAGCTCACATATTGGGATGAACTTAATCCCCCTCATACGTTTCATGGGCAACCTCCTCAAGTGCAGCCTCCACAACAACCATCCGAGGATGGGACACAGATGATGCTGGAAAAGATACTAAAAGTGTTGGACAAGATGGAAGACAGATTAAATGCCATTTCAAAAGCTCAAAAAGCTTTGGAAAATCATTTATCCAACGAGGAAGAATTCCAAGTCTTAAGCCTTCCTCCTATTGAACTTAAAGTCCCTCTTGAAGTCCTCATTGAAGAAGAGGAAGAAGTGGAGAACCTTGGCCAAATTACTGAAACTATGGCCAAGGTTGAAGAGGATCCAGCTGAGTTGGGAGATATTTCATGTGTGGATCATCATCCCAACATGAAACTTGTCCCAAGCCTTGAAGAACTTAACAAGGTACATTCTCTTCCTTCCTTTGAAATTCCTATTAAAATTTCTAATTTTTTCAGGAATGCACCGGAGAGTTGGGGGTCTCTTCCAAAAGAACCTCCTAAGGTGAAGATTAAACCTCCATTAAAATTGCTGAAAGAAGATGCTCCTTGGACTACAAGGAGTGGAGTTAGCAAGCACTTCACCTTTAAGGTGATAAAGTGTCTTTTGTTCAAGTATGGAGTCATTCACATGACGAAGACCATACATCATCCCCAAGCTAGAGATGGGGAAGCTAAGAGGATTTTTGATAAACTGATTTCTCGATCTAGGAAAGGATGGGCCGCAAGTTTAGATTATGTTCCTTTACAGCACAGGAAAACTAGGAGGATTCCGGTGAGAATCAAACCGTACAAGCTTGTACGTGAGAGATCTTACCACTTGCCGGTGAAATTAGGAACCAGAGATTTTTTTGAAAGAGTTTAATGATGGATTTGAAGAGAAATCCAAGATGTTCAAGGTGCATTGAGTCATCTATGGTGATAGGTCTGGCTAGCGACATTAAACCAAGCGCTTCTTGGGAGACAACCCAAGGTAATGCATCCTTTTTCCCTTTTCTTTTTCTTAGATTAGATTAGAGTAGTTGTTTTTTGTTAGTTTTTCGTAGATACCTTCTGGTATGTTCGTGTTTTTGGATGTCAGGAATAAGGAATGAGCAAAAGAAGGGAGGAAAAGCCAAAAGATTGACGAAACTTGGATTTTTGGCGAACATTAGAGGATTCCACGGGTGTCCGTACAGTTCCACGGCCGTGGAATGGTATTTTGGACCGTGGAATGGTATGTCAAGAGCAACAGAAAGTTCCACGGCCAAAACCACGGCCGTGGAAGAAAAAAAAAATTTCGGAAAAATTTTTCAGCCGAAAGACATTCCCCTTCTTCATTCTTCAACACCGATTGGAATATTTAGAGTTTCCTATTGAGCTTCTATAGATTCCCATCACCATCGCCCGATTGATGATTTGCCTTGCCTGATTCGCCATCTTACATTGTGAGTATCCTTTTCTATCTTTTCTTTTCTTCACATTGGGGACAATGTGAGTTTTAAGTATGGGGTGGAGGTATTTGCAATATCATTCGCATGTTTTTATGTCTTGCATCATAGGATTTTGAAAATTTTTAAAAATTTTGTGCTTCTAGAATGGATATGATCTCTATGATAAACATTATTTTGTGGAATAACTATGATGATTTTGATATGCTTGAATTAATTTATGACATATGTGGGATTTGAATACTTTGTTAGAATTTCATGCATGTTTGATAATTCGCTTTCATTCTAAATCATGTTGAGTGTTGAAGGTTGAAACCGCATATAAGTTCTTACATTTCTTATTCAAATGATTAAGGCACCTTGATTTTCTTACTTCTTTCCTTGTTCATTTAGCCCCTCAATGAAATAATTGCCTCCCTTACCTATCCGGGAACTAGGAAGAGTTGAATTTTGGCATGTTTGATGTGGGAGGGTCATGAAAGCAATTGTTAGCATTCAAAGTATAGAAATTCTAGGTTTGGTGGAGAAGTCAATCTTGATGATGAGTAACTCGACACCATTCACATAGTCGGGTGTTTGTGTCTTGCCAAAGTCGGATTGAGCAATATTTCTAACGGATTATGCTATGTGCATCAAGGGTTTGAGGCCTCTCGAAATTGAGAAACGCCGATCTTCTAGGCTTCGGTTTTTGTGCATCGTTGTCCATACTTCCAAAAGTAAAGTCGAAAAAGAATTTGTGCTAAAATGAGGAGCAAAGCTATAATGGGTGGTTGGTTCAAATTGTAAAAAGAAAAGAGTTTGTGTTGCACATTCTTCCCAGATTTATACACCACATTCCCTTATAATGTCCCACCTATTCACGTTTCTTGACCTTTGCTTGAAAGTCCTTAAGATCTTTGAGTATGTTGTTTGGCTTTGTGCTCTAAATTGAATTCCTCATGATTGATATTGATATATTGCAAGTTATGATGCATGTTATGATTTTCTTACAAAGTGTGATTATCCTTTTCATAATGTAATTCCTTTGATCATATGATGATTTTCATTAGATATGAAGCAACTCTTTGAGGGTGATCTATGAATAGAAACACAACCAAAATATTGTGGTTTTTCTTTATTTTTGCATATTCATAATCCATATCATCTTGTATTTTAAGTTTGAACCTTGCTTAGGGACAAGCAAGAGGCAAGTATGGGGTATTTTGATGACATGAATTATGACCTATTTTTAGACATCTATTTATATAGATTTTCCCTTTATTTTGCATCCATAGATATACATCCATGGCATTTATGGTTATATTCACCTACTTTGCAAGAATAGAGGTATACACAGAGTTTTATTGTATTTGTAGGTAATTTGGCGAATTATGGAGCGAAATGACACATTTAAGGATTAAGCCTTGACGCGGGACAAAAAGGAACATAAAAAGAAGTTAGGACGCGCCAAAGTATTCTCTGATACCGTCTAACGCGTTAAAGTATTCTCTGATACCGTCTGACGTGCCAAAGTATTCTCTCATACCGTCTGACACGTCAAACTATTCTCTGATACCTTATAACGCAGCCCAGAGTATTTTCTGATACCGGCTGACACGCCAAACTATTTTCTGATACCTTCTAACGCGGCCCAGAGTATTTTTTGATACCAGCGGACTCGACTTCTTTTCAGCCCAAATATTTAGAGTTTTACCTTTAAACCCTAGATTCATCCCTACATATATTCGAGAGCCTTCAGCATTGAAGGGGAGTCAATTTCTCCAAAGAGACTAGAAGGAGCCAAAATCTCCAAAAGACTTGGGACGGTGACAACCCCAAGACTTGGAGCCCCGACGTTAGGGAGAAGTTGAGGACGACTTGCATGCAGCGAGGGCATTGCTTAGGAATATTATATTGCGTACAGGGAATGACGCATTTGAAGATTGCGTACTTGGAGAAAGACCTTAGGGTTTCGATAGAAGGCGGATTGACATTCCGTCTTCTTTTGTTTCTCTAGATTGTTGTGAGGATTTCTATTCCCTTTTTCTGCATTCATTCGATACAAACATTTGTTATTGGATTTGAGATTGGTTATTTGAATATCATTGAGTTTTTGAGGTTTTACTATTATTCTCTTTTAAACTTGATTATTGATTTGATAATGATGGTTATTGGCTAAAACCTTTTAGCGATTCTAAGGTGAAGGGTTGATAGTTGTGCTTAGATAATGATAGATCGATCGTAATTTGATTGGACCCTGAGAGTGTGAGAAACTCGTTGACGCCCTAAATCACGGGCTGTTATTGGTTTCCACGGCCGTGATTCTCAAGATCTAGCCGTGATTTCCCCTAGTTTACGAACTTTGCTTTTGCTTTGATCCAAAGTTAAAGTTTAGCTTTAACCTAGCCTTGACTTGTCCTTTCTAGGTAGTAGTGAGACTCAACATCCTCTATTTCGGTTTCGAGTGTCACAACCTTAACCGTTTTGGCTTGTCTTTAATTCCTTGGGTTTGGGCATGGGTATTTGAGATCAATTCTTACCTTTAGATACTTTCTATATTGCAGCCTCAACAACCTTTATAGTGTGAGTCTTCTTTTTAGACATATAAGGTTTTAGAACTTCACCGTACACTACCTTACTTTAGTATACCTTTGCAATTCTCAACTCTGTCCTTATATATATAGTATATCTTGAATCGATTGCCACAATTTGATGTCCGGATCTTTAGGGTTGCTGTTTTTCCCAATATTTGCAAAAGCTTCTACATTCTTACTGCTCGATAATTTGTGAACTGAATTT
The DNA here is from genome assembly GCA_033239125.1 of Fagopyrum homotropicum. Lineage (NCBI taxonomy): Eukaryota > Viridiplantae > Streptophyta > Magnoliopsida > Caryophyllales > Polygonaceae > Fagopyrum > Fagopyrum homotropicum. Next base: position 6,048,676 of record BSWB01000003.1, read on the forward strand.
GATCCCCCAAACCCCTGAGTTTGATACTCTGGAATACTTGCTAATCTACGCCGATCCGTACACTGCGGGTTCGCTTGCTTTTATTTTAGTTTTATAAATATAAAGCTTATTTGCACGCACGTTTCGAGGCGAACATTGTTGTCAAATGAGGTATCCATGTCGAAGAGGTAGTTTATGGTTTCAATATATTGGGTATGTGCTAAGGCCCGCGGAGACTGAGAGGTTGCATTGCGTTCATCGGGTTGCACATCGTCTTGTTGTCGAAGCAGGCATTCGAGTGATGTGCTTTGTTGTTCTGGTAATTTTGTTGTATCTCTTGGAGTTGGTTTTGCTTGTTAGCCAACTATGAAGCAATGTCATTGTGTGGGTGATGCAGTCCAATGGAAGCTGATGTCAAGTGTCTACAATGTACATTGTATAAGTGTTTAGGCTAAATGAAGTTCAAAGGCCACTGACTGTTAACTCTAGGTAATGAACATGTTGTAAGAAGACATGAAAATAGTTTCAGAAGATTGAAAAATTAGGACATAAGAAAATTTAAACAAATAAGATATTTTTTTATTTATTTCTATACATAATAATAATAAGACATCTTGCTTTAGTCAAACGATGGTAGTTCATCGGTAAATCTTCGGTCTCAATTCGAAAACCGTGTATCTCAGGGGTTTACTCGTATGACTCTTGTAGTTTAACCAACTTCATCACATAGTATATCAATTCTAGAATGAGCTTCGTAACAGCATAGGGAAGAAATTAATAGATCATATTTAGCTATCAAAGGCTAGGATTTCTTGTGTTGTTAGAGAATTGTAGGAATGTCATCTCAAGAATTCTTCCAAAAATTGTAAGAAAAATTTATAGGTTTACAATACTGTTAGTACGTGCAGAGTCGAAATAGAAGATTTATATCCTTAACTCTGAAAACGCTCTGAACTACGTCGGTTTGATAGGGTTCCAAGTTCCTGGATATAACTGCACTAGATCCAAGTCACGTAATGAATTTGGAAATATGGCGAACCGCTTATGTGTTGCACTCTTGAGTTTTGTAAAGAAAAATAGGGGAACAAATTAAGTCCGTGTCTTGGGTACCTTATTGACCCAGTCTAGACTGCCTTTGTCACAGGGAGGTTGATGTCAGATAATGTGCTTCTCGTACAACAACTATTGAGGAGATATAACGTGTGATAACATAGTAGAATATCTTTTATGAAGATCGACCATGCCAAGACCTATGACACGATCTCGTGGAAGTTCCTAGCTTTGCTATAATTGAGTTGAAGTTCCCGACCAGATTCATTGACTAGGTGATAGAGTGCGTCACTACGTTGTCTTACTCGATCCGGGTCAACAATACTCTACATGGGTACTCTCAGGTTCGTAAGGGGCTAAGGAAAGGTTGCCCGTTATCACCGTTTCTATTTGTGGTTTCCATGGAGTTTCTATCGAGGATGATTCGGGTGGAGACTTTTAGGCCATGATTCAGATTCCATAAGTATTTTGAGGAGCCTATGATTTCACATCTGATCTTTATTGATGACGTGATGTTATTTTGTCGATGTAATAGAGCGTCTATTGATATTCGATGGCGCCGGCGGCAACGAGGGACGAGCAGGAGCGGTGGTTGGCTTTGGCAGCTAGCGCAACTCTCCTGGCGGAGCTCGTGCAGGTTTCCCAGTGGCGGTTCTCGATGCAGACGAAGGCGGCTACTGGTGCGAGACAAAGAATACAGAGGTGCTCTCATGTAGGTTTCACGCTTCTCATATCCGACGGCTAGGGTATAACGGCTACTGGTGCGGCTTTCCTGACAGCTAGGTTTCCCGTTGGCGGCTCTCGATGCATAGGAGGCTGCTATTAGTGCGGCTTTCCGGATGGTCTCGGCGGCGGACAATGTCGGAGACCGTCCTCACGGTGGATCTGGCGGTGCAAGCTAGGGCTTCGGTCCTTCCAATGGCTCACATTTATCAAATCCGCTCAAGGTGAGTCGAGACGAAGAAGACAAACGAATGACGGTTTCGGCTTCGACTAGGATTTTGTGTAACGAGAAGTGAATCGTGAATGAAAATTTATAAGGTTTTTATTTTAACTTCTCTTACTAAAATCCTTTTTACCCCTTCAATTAAGTATTTTTAGAATTAAAAATTAATTTAAAAAAAAGTTTTTATTATATCAATCTTTCGGATAAAAAAAATTCTCAATCACCTATTTTTGATTTTGAATAAAGAAAATTATCCCGCGTAGAAAGGTAGGCAGCGATCGGTATAGCGAGGTTGGCCGGACTTCACTCACTGCAGTGCTTATATAAATAGCCATTTACAGACTGTATATCCGTCATCAACACTCACTTGATCACACATCTGCACTTAGTTTTTATTTTGCTTGAAATGGCAGAAACACTCGACGGAGCCGCCACCATCCTCGCCATTGGCACCGCCAACCCTCCGCACTGCCTCTACCAAGCAGACTTTCCAGATTTCTACTTTCGCGTCACCGACAGCGATCACGTGCCGCCTCAACTCAAAGCTAAATTTAAGCGAATTTGTACGGTAGCTTCTACTTATATATGTATTGTAATATCTATTTTACTTGAACTTATGGATATGGATGTACGCACTTTGTCTACGTAGGTGAAAAGTCGACGATTGAGAAGCGTTATGTACACTTGACGGACGAGATCCTGAAGGAGAACGAAGGCATACGTGCTTACATGGCTCCATCGCTTAACCAAAGGCAGGACATAGCTATTACTGAGATACCAAAACTAGCCAAAGAAGCAGCTCAGAAGGCCATTGATGAGTGGGGACAATCTCCATCCAACATTACCCATCTTATAATGTGTACTTACTCTAGCGTCGACATGCCTGGTGCCGACTATCATCTTGCAAAGCTTCTTGATCTTCGTCCTTCAGTTAAACGATTCATGATCTACCAACAAGGTACATTTCCATATATTAGGCACATTGTACACCGTCGAGATGTATGGAAAGCCGTGTTTTCTGTAGATAAGTGTCAACTAGTTCACATCACTTGAGAGTCTTGATATGTGTGAAATGTCCTAAATTCGCTAGAGGTGACTATAGGTTCAAAATCGAACTAAACCGTAACTGACCGAACTGAACCTAAAACCGATTTGCCTGAAACCTTGGACCAAAAACCGAGCCCATAAAGGTAGGTTCGGTTTCGGTTTGGACCCAAAAACCTAAAACCGAAAAAATAAAAGATTAGAACCTAAAAAGTAATTACAAATATGATTATATGAACCGACCCTTGTTTTTTTTAATAATAATTCGATCTTTTTATAGCAGAAACCTAATTTTTTTAAAAACGCAGACATAAGATCGAATTTAAATTGTCGGTTTTGGTTCGGTTCGGTAAACCTAACCTAACCTGCTCAACCCTAGAACTCAGATGAGGTAGGTTCACTTAACGTGCAAATACTCCATATATTAGATCCACCAGACGTAAAATTAAATTAACATACAGGTTATCGTTTTTAACCGAGGGCTCTTGTAGGTTGTCATGGCGGCGGAATGTCCCTTCGTCTAGCAAAGGATCTAGCCGAGAACAACAAAGGGGCACGTGTGCTTGTAGTGTGTTCAGAAATGGTGACGATTGGTTTTCGTGGGCCATCAGAGGCCCATTTAGACAGTAACACTGTGGGCCAGATAATATTTGGTGATGGGGCAGGGGCCGTCATAGTAGGGGCCCGGCCCAATTTATCCATTGAAAAGCCCATTTTCGAATTGGTATGGACGGCCCAAACAATATTACCCAAATCAGATGGTGCAATTGAGGGTCATATACGTGAAGCTGGTCTCTTTCTTCAATTACGTGAAGATATTCCGATACTAATCTCACGTAACATTGACTCTTGCCTTAAAGAAGCCTTTTCTCCTCTTGGCATTGACGATTGGAACTCTATATTTTGGATTGCACATCCCGGTAAGTTTATTCACATTAGTTTGTATTACCACAAATGATTAGAGTTTTAATCATGGGAGTATGATTATATAGGTGGCCCGGCAATCCTTGACCATATTGAAGCGAAACTCGGGCTTGAGCACGACAAGCTTCGGGCAACAAGACAAGTTTTGAGAGACTATGGAAACATGTCGAGTGCAACCGTACTCTTCGTTTTGGACGAGATGAGGAAGAAGTCGCTCGTGAACGGTCATGCAACGACCGGAGAAGGGTTAGAATGGGGTGTTTTGTTTGGCTTCGGGCCCGGTATTACGGTTGAAACCGTAGTTTTACGTAGTGTGCCGATCACCAAATAAAAATGTGTACACCTCGTTTGGATCCACCTTTCATTATAACATTCACTCGTATTGTTTTTTAGGTTGTTGTGTGATTTATCTTTTGTAATAGTCGTACGCAGACAATAAGAATATGTGTTTTTCATATTTCATGGAAAATTTGTATGTTTTTTTAGTGAATTTGCTAAATAGTATTATTTCATAATTATGATTTATTGGATTTATTCTAATGCTAAATTAATAATTCCATATTTCCATAAAAAGAAGTCAACAAGTTGTGTGGAACAATATTTTTCCTACACTTAATTTAACTTATTTGATTGACGAATATCTTTATACGTTCGCTTTTGGTACTTTGTGGTCTTACCTAAAAAAACACACTTCTTTCATTGAAATTGACTTATATAACTTGATTGATGAATATCTTTCTACATCCAAACCCGACACTCTTTGGTCTTACTTAAAAGAGAGTACGTCGTTATACCTCACAAAAATCACAACTTTGTTCATCCACGTAGATATTAAATCGGGCTCGACGACGAGAAGGTTTAGGCAACCAGATACGAGTTGAGTGACTATAAAAACATAGTAAGTGATGAATAACAATGGAAACATGTCCACTACCAATCTACAACGTAACTTTCATCTTAAATTAGATAACAATAGATTTAAACACGTTTGTTGATTTAATACGTTAAAATTGTTATCATTGATTTAATATTCAGCAAATAAAGTCTTATTCTATTGGGATTAGTTAGTCTTATTTGTTAGGAATTGAATATATTTAGCCAAGATAATCTCCACTTAACTATGTATATGTTAATGGGATACGTGTCAGTTTTCTTCGCTTGTTTCTGTTTTGTAAAGCCTATTAAATGTTGCTGAGTATCAATAATATAGCTCATTCAGTGCCATTTGAGAGTGTTTATACAAAAACCTCACATTTGATATCAAACAGGGGCGGTGGACGAATGTAAATAAAAAAACATAAAATATATAAACTTTATAAAACCATATTTAAAAAAATATATAAAAATATTATTAAATATTCAAACAATTAATTTATAATACTTTAAACTAGAAAGTAAAACAAACGCGACGATTTTTTGCCTTAGCAAAATCATCAATAACCGAATCGATGTCAACTTTACTCACAAATTCTCTTTCAATATAGATCGTCAAAGCATCACCAAGAAACTCATCTGCCATTTTGTTACGGATATCGGTCTTCACATGTTTCATTGCTGCAAATGCTCTCTCTATAGTGGCGGTAGAAACCAGTAAAGTTAATACAAGGCGAATCAATCTGCTTATCATTCTGAACTACTCATCTTTTTTTGTTTCCACCAACTTCTCCATTAATTTTGCAAGTGTGGGTACTTGAAAGTCTGAATTGGAGACAACGAAAGCATGATAGTAGGGCAACTCATTCTTCAAAAGATTCCTTTCATGTTCTTCAAAATCTCTAGGATAGAACTCTACTGCAAGTTTGTAGACATCATCTGCATTAAAAGAATGAAAACAATCTTTTGGATCGAGGGCTACACTCAACTGAAGTAGTCTGATAGTGGTCTCATTAAACCTCGAGTTCAACTCGGACACCTGAAAGTCTATAGACTGATTAAAATGCTCAACGTGATAACGATACTCAAGAGTTACTTGTTTTGCACCACGACCAACTTTACTACTCATGTCAGGTACTTGTACTTCGTGTTTTAAGCAAAACTCTTTCACTTTTTGAAATTATTTTTCCCATCCTTCATCACGTAGATCTTGAAGAAGTGTTTTTGCAATGCAAAGATGTTGAAGAGCACTCAATATGTCAACATATTCTTGTTGAAATACCTGACAAAGGAAGTTGGTAATTTTCATAAATTCCATCATTAAGTGCAAACTAAATGCAAACTCAAAAGTCATCAACTGATCTAGAACACCACTAGCTTCTACTCGAGTCTTGGAGTTTGGACCATTCTCACTTATATTCTCAAGCACTTTACAAGTTGAAGAAAACATTTTAAGTACACTTGCAACATACCGAAAATGAGAACTCCATCGGGTAGAGCCTACACGTTTTAAAGATATCAAATGTTTAGCTAAATCTTGATAGAAACGTATTAATAATGTTATATATAAGATAAGAGTTTTTACGAGTAAAACCTGCACGTTGTAAGGATGTTGCTTGATTAGCTCCTTGTCCAGATACTAAATCTCCACTTGCTAACATATCATCAATTTCTCTTCTATGAAATGCTTGTAACTCTGTGTTGCGTTTAGGAGACAACTTGACAATATTAATAACATTATCCAAGAAAGAAAAGAACCTCCAAATTGGATCACACTTCTTTGCAGCAGCCACTAACGTCAATTGCAATCTGTGAGCGAAACCATGGACAAAGTATGCATATTCACAATCATTGAGAAATAGTGCCTTCAATCCATTAAATTGTCCTGACATGTTACTAGCACCATCATACACTTGACCTCTCAATCTGTCAACTTGAAGATTGTAAGTAGAGAGGACATTACATATCTCTTTATAAAGTGTTTCTGAAGAGGTCTCTAGAACCCGTCTGATAGCAAAAAAGCGTTTTGTTAAAATACCAGCAAGGTTTATAAACCTCAAGATGATAGTCATTTGCTCCCGTCTTGATTCACCTTGTGCCTCATCAACAAGTATAGAAAAATATGCATCTCCAACTTCCTCATGGATCATATAACGCACTTTGTTTGCCCTGATTGCCAATACATCTTTTTGAATTTCAGGGAAATTATATGTAGCATTTCCAGGTGCATTATTCAGTACAACATCATTGACTTCTAGTACCCATTTTGCTAAAAAATCCACCCATTCGATTACATTTCCACGATTCATAGAAAGTTCCAACTCATTATGACCCCTAAAAGCACAACCCTGCAAAGCCAATAGTTGAACAACCATGATTGTAGTTTTAAGTCTCAGTCGATTTTTTATCACTTCTACTCTACTTACCCTCTGCATTACCGTATCGATATGACCAGCTGGCTTCATCAAAGATTCAGCATATACAACACACATGTAATGAGGAGATGTTGATTTTTCAACATGTTTTAAAAATACACATTCGGCTCCTTGATGAACCCTCTTCCATTTGTTAAACCCACCACTTACTAAAGATGAAGAAGAATTTGTATTGTCCGCAAAAAGAAAGCATGGAAATCAATAACACATATGTGTAGTAGGTGAATACTCTAACCAATTAAATTCCTCAAACCAACTATATTGAAAATGAAGAGAATCGTTAACCTCATACTTTGCAAGCTTTGGTTGATATGGTTCATGCATCAAATACTTTCTCCTAATCTCGTCTCTTTTCTAAAGAGGCCAATCACATATTTTTTTCTTATTACCGGATCACGAACTAGCTGAAAAGATATATCAGAAAGAGGTTGGTCGATTTCATCCGGAGTAGTAGAGGGTTGAGTCAGTTGACTTACTTGATTATCAATCGGAGTTGATTCTTTGGGTTTGAAGAAAGAATACAATGTGGCCTTCACTTTTTTCTTTGGTGGTTGTGAAGACATAATTAATCTGTAAAAATAAGTGTAGTCATTCTCCAATAAATTAACATAAGAAGTTCATCGACAACAATTTAATAATTAAAATCTTTATATGTATAGAAATTAATAAATACTAAACACTTAATTAAATAAAGTAAAAATAACAATAAAATCTATAAATCTATATATATAAAATTAGGTAGTAAATACTATTATAATGAATAATCAATTGAATTACAAGTATAAAAAAACATACTAAAAAGTAAAAACATAAATTAAATTTCTAACTTCCATTAACTTCTAATTGAATAAAGTACCAACTACACAGTAAGTAAGTGACTGTATATATTAAACTTTAAATTAACTTTAAATTGAATAATTAATTGAATAAAATTGAAGATTGAAAATAGTAAAAAGAAAACATACCAAAAAGCTAGTACTCCACAACTGGCACCGCTGGTCTGCTGCAGTAGTGTAGTGTATTGTGTACAATTGTACAATACTCCATTGAAAAGAGGACAATTTTGGTAACTAGGCCTTTTTGAAAAATTAGAGTAGTAACTAGACTTTTTAATGTTTCAATTAAGTAAATGTACCCCAACCTTTTGTATTTATTTTCAAACTCTACATACTCTTCTCTCAAGGGGTACATTTACTAAACATATAACTAGAAAAAGCCTAGTAAACCAAATTGTTTCTTGAAAAGATTGGTGAAATAAGGCACTTTTTGTAACTTATAGACTAACTAGGCACCCTATTTTTACAATTAAAAAATAAAGATAAAATTGAGTGGATATGACCAAAAATATAAAAATTCAAAGATTCTTCTCTCTTCTATTAATAATCAATTAAATTTTGTTAAAGGTAGGAATCGAACTCTGGACGAGTTGCCCCCGCCCTTATACCAGTTAGACTAATCAAACTTCGTGTATTTTTTTGATGATACACAATATTTAATACACAATTTTTATACATAATTTCAATTACACAATGTCCGTACACAATTTTAATTACACAATGTTAATACATAAAACACAAATATCAACTACATAAAATGCATTGGACATACATATGTACATAACCATGAAATTATGTATCAGCATATGTACATAACCATGAAATTAATAACAACATATTTGTTTAATTATGCTAAATAAATAATTAAAGAGCATATTTATTTAAATCTTTAATTAGGAAAATAATTAGGGAGAGATTTTAGTATCAATTATTATCTCATTCCTTATTTGACTAACAACATATTTTTTTAAATCTTTAATTAGGAAAATAATTAAATGAGATAGGAGAGAAGGTTGACTTACATGGTAATTTCTCTTTTATAATTTTTTATTAAATCTTTTCCATCATAATTTAGGGTGCCTACTTTGTTAAATAGAAAACAAAATGTACCTACTTTATACTCAATGTTACGTAAATTACCTACTTAACTAATTCACTCTACTACAATCCACTAGGCAATAATAGAATATTAGTAGAATAGGCTGAATGTTAGTATAGAATTATAGGGTGTATTGGTGTAGGTAGTAGGCTGCAGAGTGCAAAAGGACAGAATGCCACAATTCAAAAGCATCCGATTCAGACGGCGAGGGTTAGGTTTTATTTTTTTTATTGGGATTGTACAATACCAAATTTATTTATAGGATTAATTGATTTTTTAAGATAAAAAAATGGCATTGGGTCGGGGTGGGCGACGGCCCAGTCGAGCCCACCCTTGGATCCGCCACTGGTATCAGAGCTCGAGTGATCTTTGGGAAAGGAAAGTGAGAAAGACAGAGATACAAAGAAAATGAGTGAAGAGAAAACACTGACAAAAATCCCACACTACGATGGTCATTACGATCATTGGAGTGAGTTGATTGAAAACCTTTTGTGAGCCAAAGGTTTATGAAGTCTCGTAGCAGATGGATTCGCCGAGCTAGATGGAGTCGTGGCTACTGAAGCCCAGAAGAAAAAGTTGGAGGATCTTCAAACGAAGGATCATCAGGTGAAGCACTACCTGTTTCAGGCAATCGATCGAAGCGTGTTCGAACAAATCTTGGATCGCTCAACATCCAAGATTGTATGGGATTCGATGAAGAGAAAATTTGGGGAAAATGAGAAGGTGAAATGATCCCTGCTCAATACATTAAGAAGAGAATTTGAAATCCTGGTGATGAAGTCAAACGAGAAAATTGTCGATTACTTTGCAAGAGTAATGACAGTATCCAACAAGATGAGGAGTAATGGAGAAAGCATGCCGGATTCAAAAACTGTTGAGAAGATTCTTCGAACATTGACAGAAAAGTTCACACATGTGGTGGTTTCTATTGAGGAATCTAAAGACACGGAAAAAATGTCTATTGACTAGCTACAAAGCTCCCTGGCTGCCCATGAACAAAAGTTCCGAAAGACCACCTATGAAGAAGATGATCAAGCACTCAACGTCGAGGGTCGATATGGAAATAGGGGAAGGGGAAGGACCTCTCCTAGAGGCAAAGGAAGAGGGCGAGCCTCTTTCAACAAAGCATTAGTGGAGTGCTACAAATGTCATAATATCGGGCATTTTCAGTACGAGTGTCCAAGTTGGAATAGAGAAACACATTACGCAGAGATGGATGAGGACGATGAAGTTCTGCTTATGGCATATATTGAACATCAAGAAACACGGAGAGGCGATGCTTGGTTTGTGGACTCTGGATGCTCAAATCACATGTGCGGTGATCAAGGTATGTTTTCAAGCTTAGATACAAGTTTTACACACACTGTCAAGCTTGGGAATAATTCTCGCTTATTGTAAACAGGAAAGGGATAATGAAAATTGTACTTAGAGGAATAAACTATGTAATGAGTGATGTGTATTATGTTCTTGAGTTGAAGAACAACTTGCTAAGTGTAGGCCAACTCCTAGGAAAAGAGTTAGATGTGTTGTTTAAGGGAGGGGTGTGTAGCATTTTTCACCCTAGAAAGGGGGAAATTGTTGAATCTGTCATGACTGTAAATAGGATGTTTGTATTGCTTGCTGTCGTCATGATAAGATGGACAAAGAAAAGTATTTTCAGACTATCACTTCTGAGAAGGCAGAATTGTGGCACCGTCGTTATAGTCACCTTAGTTACAAGGGTCTCCACATCTTACACAACAATAATATGGTCGTTGGTTTACCACATATTGGAGAAGAGAAGATTACATGCGAAGTATGTATGAAAGGGAAGTAACACCGAACACCAATTCAAAAGCAAAGCAAATGAAGAGCAACTGAAAGATTGCAGCTTATCCACCCTAATCTATGTGGTCCAATCACGTATGTGTCGAACAACCAGAAAAGGTATCTCTTAAGCTTCATTGATGATTTCTGTAGAAAAACTTGGATATACTTTCTGCAGAGAAGTCAGAAACTTTCTATCACTTTAAGTTGTTCAAAATACTAGTGGAGAAAGAAACTGGCATGTTCATCAAATGTTTGAGAAAAGATAGAGGCGGAGAATACAATTCCGAAGAATTCACAGAATATTGCAAGTAACATGGGGTCAAGAGGCAGTTGACAACCTCCTACACTCCACAGCAAAATGGAGTGGCCGAACGCAAGAATCGAACCATCATGAACATGGTGAGGGTAGTTTTGACAGAAAGGGGAGTTCCTAAAACTTTCTGGCCAAAGCAATTCATTGGGAAAACCATGTTCTAAATAGATCCCCCACACTTACAGTAAATAATATGACAACCGAAGAAGCTTGGAGTGGTAACAAGCCATCAGTTGAGCATTTAAGAATTTTTGGGTGTTTAGGATATGTCTACGTACCAGATGTCAAACGCACCAAACTCGATGACAAGAGTGTGAAATGTGTTATGCTAGGCTTTAGCAACGAGTCTAAAGTATTCAGAATGTTCGATCCAATCAAGAAGAAGGTACACATCAGCCGGGATGTAGTATTTGAAGAAGAGAAGATGTGGGATTGGGATGTCAGCTACAAAGTAGAACAATCCATAGCGCTAGAATGGGAAGATCAATGTGAAGGTGGTCTGAGCGAGGAAAGGGAGTCAGAAGAAGATCTTCCTTCACAATCAACACACTATCCCATTCCTGAACAACAAGAGGAAGATGCCTTATTAACTGAAAATGTGACAGCTAGGGCGGGTAGAGTCAGACAGCCACCGATGTGGGCCATTGACTATACATCAGGAGAAGGTTTGTCGGAAGATGAAGAAGAAGCATATTTGAAAAGGGTTGAGAGTTTAGCATTCATGGTAATCCCAGATCCCATAAGTTTTCAAGAAGCTGTGAAGCACTTCAAATGGAGGCAAGCAATGGATGCAGAGATTAGTTCGATCGAAAAAAATGCTACACGGTGCCTAGTTCCACCTCCCACAGGAACCAAGATAATAGGCGTCAAATGGATTTATAAAACCAAACCCAATGAATTGGGGGAGGTCAATAAATTCAAAGCTAGACTTGTCGTGAAGGGTTACTCACAACAGTATGGGGTGGACTACTTAGAGGTTTATGCACCCGTGGCACGTATGGACATTGTGAGGATGATCATTTCTTTGGTTGCACAAAGAGGATGGGGAGTCCACCAACTAGATGTGAAGTCTGCATTTTTACATGGAGAATTAGAGGAAGATGTGTTTGTGGCACAACCACAAGGATATGAGAAAGTTGGAAAAGAGTACATGGTATACAAGTTATAAAAGGCCTTATACGGATTGAAACAGGCACCAAGGGCTTGGTTCAGTCGTATAGAATCATATTTTATGAAGGAAGATCTTCAGAGCAGCCCTAGTGAGCAGACTTTATTTGTCAAGAAGGCAAGGTAAAACTCTAATTGTTAGCATTTATGTTGATGACTTGTTATTTACTAGTGATGATGAAGGTCTGCTAAATGAATTCAAGAGCTCCATGAAGATGGAATTCGATATGACAGACCTAGGGAAGATGAGGTACTTTCTTGGAATAGAAGTGTTGCAAGAAACTGGTGGAATCTTCATATGTCAAAAGAAATATGCTGCAGAGGTGATAAATCAATTTGAAATGCATGATTACAACCTTGTTTGTAATCCCATTGTGCCTGGGCAAAGGATTGGTCGAGATGAAACCGGCATAGTAGTGGATTCGACCCTGTACAAACAAATGGTGGGAAGCTTAATGTACATCACTGCTACACGACCAAATCTTATGTTTGTGGTAAGTCTCCTCAACAGATTTTTGGCAAATCCTACTTAATTGCATGTTGTAGAAGCAAAAAGAGTCATGAGATACTTGAAGGGGACAATGAACTATGGGATATGGTACAAGCAAGGAGGAAGGACTGATCTCATAGCCTATGCCGACAGCGATTACGCAGGGGATGTAGAAGATAACAAGAGCACATCAGGTTATGTGTTTCTAATGGGTGGAGGAGTCGTAGTATGGTCCTCACGTAAACAGCTTATAGTGACTCTTTCGACCACATAAGCTGAATACAACGGTAACCTGTGCATGTCAAGCCATTTGGATGAAAAGAGTGTTGGAGGAGATTGGTCATAAGCAAGCTTAAGGGATGGTGTTATTGTGTGATAACACATCTACTATCAAGCTTTCAAAAAATCCTATTATGCAAGGACGATCCAAGCATATCAAGGTTAGATATCATTTTCTGAGGGATGTAACAAAAGAAGGTGTTGTCCAGCTTGTGTATTGTTGCTCGCAAGAGCAGATAGCTTACCTTATGACCAAGCCATTAAAGTTGGCAGCATTCTAGAAGAACCGAGCAGCACTTGGGATGAGCATTGGACCAAAAGTGAACTGTGCTGAGAGCTAAGTTCAAGGGAGGGATTGTTATCATTGATTTAATATTCAACAAATAAAGTCCTATTCTATTGGGATTAGATAGTCTTATTTGCTAGGAATTGAATATATTTAGTCAAGACAATCTCCACTTAAATACGTATATGTTAGTGGGATACGTGTCAGTTTTCTTCGCTTGTTTCTGTTTTGTAAAGCCTATTAAATGTTGCTGAGTATCAATAATATAGCAGATCATTCAGTGCCATTGTTGAGAGTGTTCATACAAAAACCTCACAAAAATATTATAGCTTGAAAAAAGCTCTCTTCCTATAAGCTCTAAAATACTAAAGAAACAAGACTTGTCTGCGAGAGCAATACTCATGGTGCATGGGAGATCCTCCAACACCAACCGTCATGGCCGAAGGTTTTCAAGTCCGGTACCAAACAACGAACGACCTAACACTTACAAAGTGGAAACAACATGAATGTTAGTTGATACTGAAATTCAAGCTACATGTATTTCCTTGGTGAATCTAGGGTTTTCCGTAGTGTTCCCTGTCATGGAATAGAAAGTGCGAGAACTTTGGAAACTCGAAAGTAATATACGGGTTTTGTAAATATGATTAAAGGATTCTTTCTGATCAGATTTTTTCAATAAGAATGAGATGATGCCTGTCTCATCGAGAGGGTCATGAACGAAGCCTCATCGCAAAAAGTGGGTACCCGATTTTGTAACATCGTAACTAATAAATTATAAATATCATGGGGTCAAAATTACGAACGTACCGACGTAGTTTTATGAGGAATGACCGAATGCATATTGTGGCTAATGACGTCGGGAATTGAATTCAAACTAAGTTATAAATATCATGGGTCAGAATTGGATGTCCTTCACAATAGACCCAAAGATCTTCCATTCCAATGGAAGATACTTTGTCGAGGCTTGAGTTGAACTCGAACTAAACAAACCTTGAAAACGACAATGTTCATCAATGGCAAGTGATGTCCGGTGGAATATGAGGGGAGTACAATCCATATGTTTTAAGTGTGGACGATATGGACGTGTATGATTGTCAATATGTCCCAAAGGTAGGCCGGAGTAATGCGAAATTGGACGGGGATCAAGGATGAGTGCACACGGGAGAAGGGGAGCCCGAGCATGTTGACTATATAGAGGATGCAAGGATGTTGGTGAGATTACCGCCGTTGGTGCATGTGAGTAATGACAGGGATGGTGAATTTGATCCCGATGATCAAATTTGAAAACCCGTAAAATAAATACACAACATTAGTTGATGATAAAGACAAACAATAAAAGCAAAGAGAGTCAAGTGAGATAAAATGTGATGGAAATATAATATAAATAACACTAAACAAAGACAAACAATAAAAACAAAGAGAGTCGGTCAATGGTATCACTTGACTAGATTGATATCTAGAAGGGAGATTAAAAAGATCTAGTGTCATAGAAATGAGGGAACAACAACAACAATAGTTGATGATAAAGATAACCTAGGATCCGAATTACCACAACATTGCCCATATCTTCACATCGGTTTCTATTAAACTTAACCAAATGCTAATACTATTCCTTGTAGGGCTCAAAACAATAAGGAGTAAGGTCTTGATTAGAGAGTATAATTTTTAGGGGATGCAAATTTTACCAAGTATCAGGATGTTGTTACTAACACTCTAGCAACCATAAAGTTCAATTACTAAATCACTTACTTCATTCCGAAAAATCCTCTCAAAGACCGTACACAACATGAGTGGTCACTCTTGTTCATTGACTTGAGTGAGTTCTTTCCTCTAGGGAATCAATTGACTAAAAGAAAACCAAACAATTCATACCAGTTTCGATCTCCCACAAGCGTTTAAGATGCTCATAACTACCTTATCAAGATAAAGATAAGTTTGGAATGAATTAAGGCTCAAATCTTATTGCCCTAGAAATTAAGGATTTTGCAAACAATTTCGAACAGACTTCTTGAACAATTTTCTCCTTATAAATCATGACTCTTTTAACCATCAAAGTAACACACATTTATATATCACGATACCCGTGTTCCACTGCATCGTCTTCTCAATTTTGATGTTTTCATTTGGTTGCGGTTCGAGCGGTTTGTCGAGAAGGTAGCGTGGATTTGTGATCGACTCCTGACGGCTTTGTTGCAGCCCAAATCTGAGGTGTCCACAGTTGTTCCCCAGGCTCCGTACCTGTGTACTTCCTTCAAGATAAACGTTGTTGCTCGTCGCTACTTGTTGACTAGATAAGTTTGTTTTCCCCTGAAGATTTGTTAGCTTTCGGGTCTTTTTGATGTATTTTTGTTTGTTTCTCTTCTACTTTGTTGTGTTCTTCATGACGGTTAGTCCGTCTGCCGATCTTTTTCGGCCTTTCGATTCACTAGACGGCATGCCGTCTAATGCTTCGAACCGCTTTCCTTTTTCAAAAAAAAAAAAAACTCAATTGATAATAATCATATCCAAAATCATATATAGTCAAATTACGAAGAAGACAACATGACACCACGATGCTTTATTATGAACCCGAGAACTTACACGATACTCATGAAAAAATTGTGGGTTGCGTTGCATACGTTCATGGTGGCACAAGGGTGTGGATATAGACGTGTAGTCCTGCAAACAAACTGACGACTCGTAGCGACGCTTATAAAAAAACAATTATCACAATACCACTCGCTTGTCCACCGGGTATCTAAGTGTCAAACTTATCTTAAAAAAGACTAAGTTACCCATTTTTCACAAATCAAAATGTGGTGAACCACCTAGATAAATTTTCTATATTGTAACATCGTTTCTTTTGCATTATGTGATATGTCACCAAAAGTAACAAACGTGTCCGGTATCCTTGCATTCAATCCTAAATATCTTTAAGATCATTGGCAACCTACTTTTAGGTTTAGAACCTCAAATTAGCATATATTCAGAAGAACATGGGATGAATTTCACCCCTAAATTATTAGAGCACGATACTGACATCTATTTCATAACTAAAAAACAAACAATTCAAAATCTAAAATCAAATCTTGGGTTCTCTATAAAAAAATCAACTCAAAAACGAAATTCATTACAAAATCCTGACAAACAATTAGCAATGAACAAATCCATTATTACCTTCATCTTCATCATCGCATACTCATGGAAATCGTTACAAGCAAATCCAAATCCACCAAAAACCGTCGAAGCGATTTGCGCAAAAGCACCAAATCCTGGTACCTGCACAAAATTGGTGAAAACCGATTCACGCGACAATCTCAAAACGACATCTAAAGGAGTCGCGATTATACTAGTCGATCAAGCGAAGGCGAACATCGTGTCGACGAAGAAATTCATTCAGGATAATCTCCCAAAGGTTAAGGAAGCGGATGTGAAAGAGAAGATGAATGATTGCTTGAAAGCTTATGAAGGCGTTACATCTGAATTGGACATGGAACCGTCAAGTTTGGATACGGCAGACGGTAGATCTGACGCTGGTAGCAATATTAGTTCGACTGAAATGGATCTGAGCTATGATTGTGAATGGGAGTCAATCAAAACTCACTCACCTGTTATCGATCAGTTGACTGATATGGTTCATGTTATCTCCGATTGCCTTGAATCTGCGGCCGCTATTCTAAACGCTCCCGCTTGATCGTCGGCGTTCATCATCAAGGGAAGATTCAATACATTTTCATTTTTCTCTCATTAATTTGCCTTTTTTTTTTCTTCCTCTCTTTTCTCCAAATTCTTAAAAAGAACTGACATCATATAAACATTTTATTTATTTTAAAAAAATATTTTTGTACAAAAACATAAAATATAAGCTAACAACAATACCGTCTTGAACCCTAATATACTTGTAATATATATTTTCTTTAGTTTTACTTTCCCTTGTGTAACCAAATTATATTATCTCTTCATAGAACAAAATGTATATCATGTAATGATGTAATCATGTATTGTGACGGAGCTGCTAATATACTTGTAATATATATTTCGTTTTTTTTTTTGACATTGTCTTGTCTTATTTAGTACCAAATATTTTTTGGGGAAATTCCAAAAAGATTGTATTTATTATGAATTAAACTTCATTATAAGGTTGCGTTTGTCACACGAAACACTAGTGTTTAATGGTATTTTAAATTTTTATGGTTGTTTGGTGGGAAGGTGTGAGTGTTTAAGAAACACTAAAAACAATGAGGGTTTTGGTTTTTTGGGTAGTGTTTTTGAAAACAAAATTTGTTGTCCTTACTATTCATCATATTTAAGCTCTTCTAGCATGTATATGAACGACCATCTCTCACCTGTGAACACGACGTTGCTTCGAACTCCTCATCCTTTGACACTCTAGTTTCACACTCCCTTCTTCATTAGAAGTTACCGTTGATAGGTGATGGAATCACTATCATTTAGGGTCTTTTTATTGCATTAGTGTCGGTTTATGCTACTAACTCCTTGGTCCAGAAGAAGAAGATCAAAATAAGCTAAGGAAGGAGTTATAAGCACTTAGGAGTAAAGATCAATCAAGAAGCAAAGTTTCCGTTGCTCCACCGCCCCCGCGGGCCCTTGCAGCCGCCCCTGCGGTGACTTGCCTTGACGAGACGAAAACCAGCTCCCCTACGCCTCCCACTGCGCCCTGCTTGCGCCTCGCCTTGGGAGCTGGAAGGCGAAGAGTCTATGTCACCGCCCTAGTGTTGGCCTTAAGGCGCCTCTGCGCCTTGACATCAGAAACGTCAGGAAGGCAAAAGGTCAGACGTTGAAGTGCATTAAAGATCCGCCCCAGCGGAGTTGTGTAGCCGCCCCAGCGGAGTTGTGTAGCCGCCCCGGCGGTTCTGAAGAAGATCAACCGATTTTGCCTAAATCGCCCCTGCGGTTCCTGAAGGCCGCCCCTGCGGTGAAACGCCAGAAGCTTTACTCCGGCTGTTTACACCACCTTTATGGCATTAAAGGTGGCTGATTTAGGCCGGCTATTTACTCCTAATTAAGTGTCTTTTGTGGTATAAATAGTTCATGGTTGATTGCTAGAATCATCCATGCTTTTCCTCACAAAATCCTTTTTTAGACTTGAGTTTTCCATTGTAATGAGTTGTTAATTCCCTTGCTACATTGGGTTGGTTTGAAGCTGCTTTGTTACTTTGGTTGTAAGTTCTTTTAATATAAGTTTTTATCCAGTAATGTTTTGTGTTTCCTTGATCTCCATTGTTTAATTGCATGTTAACTATTACTTGAGATTGATCACCTTAGGTTCTAAAGTGCATGTAAACAACTAGGATTAATAGGTTCCGGGTTCGGGTCTTTAATCTAGTAGTAACTTTAAGTAATAACGGGTTGTAATTACTTAAAGAAAAGGACCACAAATATAAAGATAAGTTTAACGGTTTTAATCTTCTCTTTATATCCCTTCGTCTTTGTTTGAATGCTAACTTGCTATTTGTTCTTGTAGGTTTACAGAACTTTAATAGGTTAAGTTGTGTTGATGCCGGTTGGCTCAACACATATGTATGATCGAGACGGGAGATTACTTAAAAACTTGTAAAAGGAATGCACCAAAGTAGCAATTGCATGTTTAGAATCAACCTAGTGTAGATTCATCCATTATTGTCTTACTTGTCGCATTAATCGTTTTCATAAGTTTTTGTACATCAATTCAACCACCCCCCCCTTGTGTCACTTGTCATTATAATCGATAATTGCATCTAAAACACCTTAACTCTCTTGGGTTCGACCCTTACTTAATCACTATACTTGTTCTTAGTGCTAAGTCGGGATTTACTTTTGATTGGGTATAGACGACCATAGAAATACGCTCGGTCATTTGGCGCCGTTGCCGGGGAGTTTTTGTGTTTTATTGTTATTATTGATTATTGGTTTGAACCATTTTTATGGTTCAAACCCGTGCTACTAATTCCGGCTTTGCTTCTTTTGATCCAGAAATTGAGAGGACGCACATCCGGCAACGAAGACAACAACAACTACAATAAGAGATGGTTGACCGTACTCTTCGTCAACTTACGCAGCCCACCTTGGCTCAAAACCCTCTAGCGGTCACTATACCGGCATTAGGGGAAGGAGTCAACTTTGAGCTCAAGTCGGGCCTCATTCACCTACTTCCATCATTCCATGGGCTAAGTGGTGAAGACCCCATCAAGCACCTTGGGAAGTTCCACACCGTTTGTATGAGCATGAAGCCGGCCAACATTACCGAAGAACAGATCAAGATGAGGACATTCGGCTTCACACTCAAAGATTCGGCGGATGATTGGTATTACCACATTCCATCCGGGAGCATTGACACTTGGGAGAACCTTCACAAAGCATTTTTGGAGAAATACTTTCCAACTAAAAAGGCAAATAGCTTGAAGAAAGCTATAAGCAACATCGAGCAAGAGGCAACCGAAACTCTCTACGAGTATTTCGAAAGGTTTACACGCCTCCGATCCAGCTGTCCTTTCCACGGATATTCAACTCAAGATCTAGTCTTGTACTTGTACAATGGTTTGCTAGACAATGAAAGGAGGATCGTCGATGCGGCTTGCGGAGGTAATATTCTTAACTCTACTCCTGACCTTGCTTTGGAAAAGATATAGGAACTAGCGGAAGGAACTCGGAACTTTGGAAGGACCCCGGCTAAGAAAGGAGTTCATGTTGTGAGCTCCGGAAAGAGTGAGATTTCCACCGAGCTAGCGGAATTAAAGGAAATAGTGAAGAGGCTAACACTTATGGGAACACCACAACAGCTCAAAGCTTGTGGAGTATGCGCTGACCCGTATCATCCAACGGACATGTGTCCACAAGTCCAAGATGACGATGCGGAAGTAAACGCAATGGGTTATGGACAACCACAGCAGCAAAGACCTAGGAACGATCCTTATGCACAGAATTTCATGCCAAATTGGCGTGACCAACAGAATTTTCGTTGGAGGGATCAACAAAACCAACAACAACAACCCCGCCAAGGTAAGTATCACTCAACTGAAGATATGTTGCAGGTTTTGACTAAACACTTTGCTACTCATGTCCAAACAACAGAATCAAGCATCAAAAACCTTGAGAAGCAGGTTGGTCAAATGGCGGAAGCCATTACAAGAATTGAAACTAGGACCTCCGGAGGATTACCATCGCAAACGGTTATAAACCCAAAAGGCATGCAGGAGGAGGTTCAAACATAGAGGAAGAGTCCTTACGTCGAGCCAACGACGTAAAACAAAGGCGCTAATTCGGGAGGCAACCCGAAGGAATAAGAAGAGGAGCTTTTGTCAAGAAAACCGCCCCTGCAGCTCTAAAAACACGCCCCTGTGGCGACACCCCTGGCCAGCGCCACCCCCGGCGTTGGGCCTGCGTCTGCTCACGTAGGTCACCGCCCCCACGGTGCCAACCCTACGCCCCTGCGATGGCCACCCTTGACACGCACCCTCAGCTCCGCCCCCGGCGCCGAGGCTGCGTGCCCCCTCTCTCTTGTCACCGCCCCCGCGGCGACACACACCGTCCCTGTCGTACAGTTAAGGAAAGAAAAAAAATACACTTCCCGAAAATAACCTACATCTACCACCTTCTCCACTCCCTCTCCATTCATTCTGCGAAACCTAGCCGCCTCACCCCCCTACGCCCTTGCACCCTCCAGCAACTCATCGCCACCACCCCGTCGCGCCCCCTGCGCCACCTCCGGCAACCTAGTGGCGCCACCCCCTTACCAACACGAACAACCTCCCCAACCCTTCCACTCTCGCTCGACTGCTCCACCTCCGGCGACAGCTGCAACAACCAAAGAAAGCGCCAGAAAAGCCCCATCGCCACCACCTTCGTCGAAACGACCAAATCGCCTTCTACTCTTCGCCCGCACCTGCGCCTGCAAGCACCCGCCCCTGCGTCAAACCGCACCTGCGCCTCTTGCAGCCGCCCCTGCGGATTTTATAACATAACGTTCGTCTCTTGATCAAATTGCTGAACTTTCTAACTCTTTTACTTGATCAATTGTAAGAGATGGAATCACAAAGGAAATACAAGTTGAGAGAAGGTGATAAAGATCGGTATAGAATTGCTCAAAGCCGGGAGATGCATGCAACCCGGTTCCTTGATGTTTCCACCTTGGAAAATCTAGGGATGTTGGAAAGTATGCAGGAATTTCTTAACAATGCCGAGTTAGGTGATTTTCTGATAAAGAGCGCTCCAACACACCCCGACCTCACTAGACAGTTCATAGCAACATTCAAAATGGAGACGAAAGACCAATTGTGTATAGGAGTTTTATTCAAGTACAACAAGAGGAAGTACACATTGGATTACACTCAAATACAGGAGGCATTGGGAGTGACCATAGCAGCTACAGATGGCTGGATAGACCCCATTCCGACACCGGATCTGTTGGAATTTTGGAGGGCCGCCACTAGGTCGGAGTTTCATGCAGGAGGTGAGTACTCCAACAAATTCACTCACCCTTGTTTAAAGCTCATCTCGAAGGTCTTCATGAGTGTCTTCTGTGGACACAAGGAAGAGAATAAGGTCGCTCTTAAGGACCTTCCACTGCTATATGCTTGTCTCTCCAACGAATTTGTGCCGGATTGGGCATACCTCTTCTTCACATCTCTAAAGCGGATTAGGAAGAATGAGCCTCGTGATATTGTTGGAGGAGGGATCATTTCATTATTAGCTGCACGGGTGATGGATCTTCCTCCATTGGAAGAAGGTTTGGAGGCGCCACTTTACACTGAAGGGTTGATGAGGAGATACAGGCTCCTCAAGATAGATGGGGGGGCATCGTTTCTGGATCTCCCTTGCAGATGGGAGTCATCTCACATATTTGCCCCGCCGACTCCCATTGGGAGAAGAGCTCTCCGACCTATATGTACCGGCTGACCTTGTCCCTCCGAGACGGCCTCAGGTTGATATTGTTGGGAGGTACGCAGCCGGCTCTAGCAGGGCCCACACCACTGATGAGGAGATGCCGACGGCGGGACATGATAGTCAGGCCATGGAGAGTCTGCAGGTTCAGATGACAGCTCTGACTACACATCACCAAGCATGGTAGACCGAGTACCAGCGGTCCATGCTTGAGCAGCAGCAGGCGTGGCAGTCCAGCTTCGCCTCTTCTATGACCACTCACTTTGACCGCCGTCAGGATGCTTGACAGACGGCTCATCAGCAGCAGTTGGAGAATCAGCAGCTAGCTTGGCAAGCTAGCTATGAGACTTCATTTAGAGAGAGGATGGAGGCTCAGGAGGACCGTATTGACACCCTTTACCGACGGCAGGAGCACTTCTTCAGCCACTTCCCGTACCCACCGGAGGAGGGTCCTGGTGGTCCATCTGGACCACCCCAGTGAGGGGTACATTTCTTTCCCTTCTCCCGCATTTATCTTTGACTCATTTCCACTTTGAGGACAAAGTGCACTTCAAGTATGCGGGAGGGATATATATCATCGCTTGTACAGTTTATTGTGTTTTTTTTGGCATTTGTTTTGCTTTGTTGAAATCAAAAAAAAAAGAAAAGAAAAAGCCAAAGAAGTGAAAAAGGCATGAAAATCCTTGGATAAACCGAAAACCCGAAAGGGCGGTTTAGGTAAAAAGAAGGTAGTCCGACCAACCTTAGGTTGGTACAAAATTGGACTTGAAGGATGTGAGCTTAAGTGAGAAAAGAAGAAGAGTGGCAAGGTGAAAACCCGAAAGGGCGCCTTGGCAAGATGAGCGACACCGAGTGTAGGTTTCCCTTCCGGCGTTTTGGCGACATAAGAAGGGGAGTCATAAGGAGGTTGTCCGGGTAGGCCACTCTTGGAGCGATAAGGATGGTAGTATCTCTTTTTCTCACATTTTCTCTCTTTTCCCTTCTTTCTTTCTTGGTTTTTCTCTTATTTTCCAATATTTTTTCTTTCTTTCCTTGCATCCTGAGACCTTGAGTCTAATGGCTGTCATTTGTTTTACTCGGGACGAGTAAAAGGTCTAAGTATGGGGGAGTTTGATAGGTGATGGAATCACTATCATTTAGGGTAGTTTTTAGGGTCTTTTTATTGCATTAGTATCGGTTTATGCTACTAACTCCTTGGTCCAGAAGAAGAAGATCAAAAGAAGTTAAGGAAGGAGTTATAAGCACTTAGGAGTAAAGATCAATCAAGAAGCAAAGTTTTTGTTGCTCCACCGCCCCCGCGGGCCCTTGCAGCCGCCCCTGCGGTGACTTGCCTTGACGAGACGAAGACTAGCTCCCCTGCGCCTCCCATTGCGCCCTGCCTGCGCCTCGCCTTGGGAGCTGAAAGGCGAAGAGTCTATGTCACTGCCCCTGCGTTGGCCTTAAGGCGCCCCTGCGCCTTGACATTAGAAACGTCAGGAAGGCGAAAAGTCAGACGCTGAAGTGCATTAAAGATCCGCCCCAGCTTGTGTAGCCGCCCCGGCGGTTTTGAAGAAGATCAACCGATTTTGCCTAAACCGCCCCTGCGGTTCCTGAAGGCCGCCCCTGCGGTGAAACACCAGAAGCTTTACTCCGACTGTTTACACCACCTTTATGGCATTAAAGGTGGCTGTTTTAGGCCGGCTATTTACTCCTAATTAAGTGTATTTTGTGGTATAAATAGTCCATGGCTGATTGCTAGAATCATCCATGCTTTTCCTCACAAAATTCTTTTTTAGACTTGAGTTTTCCATTGTAATGAGTTGCTAACTCCCTTGCTACATTGGGTTGGTTTGAAGAAACTTTGTTACTTTGGTTGTAAGTTCTTTTAATATAAGTTTTTATCCAGTAATGCTTTGTGTTTCCTTGATCTCCATTGTTTAATTGCATGTTAACTATTACTTGAGATTGATCACCTTAGGTTCTAAAGTGCATGTAAACAACTAGGATTAATAGTTTCCGGGTTCGGGTCTTTAATCTAGTAGTAACTTTAAGTAATAACGGGTTGTAATTACTTAAAGAAAAGGACCACAAATATAAAGATAAGTTTAACGGTTTTAATCTTCTCTTTATATCCCTTCGTCTTTGTTTGAATGCTAACTTGTTATTTGTTCTTGTAGGTTTACGGAACTTTAATAGGTTAAGTTGTGTTGATGCCGGTTGGCTCAACACATATGTATGATCAAGACGGAAGATTACTTAAAAACTTGTAAAAGGAATGCACCAAAGTAGCAATTGCATGCTTAGAATCAACCTAGTGTAGATTCATCCATTATTGTCTTACTTGTCGCATTAATCATTTTCATAAGTTTTTGTACATCAATTCAACCAACCCCCCCCCTTTGTGTCACTTGTCATTATAATCGATAATTGCATCTAAAACATCTTAACTCTCTTGGGTTCGACCCTTACTTAATCACTATACTTGTTATTAGTGCTAAGTCGGGATTACTTTTGATTGGGTATAGACGACCATAGAAATACGTTCGGTCAACCGTCGAAGAACTTCTCAGTGGGTGTGGTTGTCATTGCATTCTCCCCAGTTAACTGAAACTATGTATATATACGAACTTCTTGAATCCGATTTCACCTAATTTTGAGTAGCTAGATCTTTAACTTATCGTTGACTACGAAACTTCACTGATTATTGCATTCTTCCCCTAATTCTTTAACCTATTAAAATTTGATTCTTAACCTATTGAAAACTAATTCTTAACCTATTTTTTAACTGATTATTTAGGTTTGTTTATGTTTCTATACATCTACTTGGTATTGATGTTTTGTGCTACTGAAATACTTCTTGGTATACCCCATATTCACATTTCCACCATTTCTTTTCAAGTTTAGTATTTGTGAGAGTTGAAGATTTTAGCTTCACCTTGGACCATTACAACAATTGGGGCCACTTAACAAATTTGAGGCAACAAGTTTTGGTCCTCATTTATGCAACAAATTTGGACCATAATTTTTCTCGAATTTGTAATTGTTGCATCTTGTTGAGTATGCTCTTGAATCTAATTAATTTTACCTCCCCACAATTGTCGTATAGGGTATACTTGCTTACATTATACACTTCTTCACCCTCGTGATGTAGGAGTTTTAAGGTCTGGATAGTTATTTTGCAATTCATGATGTGATTTTTCAAGTTAGGGAGTGATTTTTAGTTTTTTCTATCTTACATATACTTCCTATGTTGAGATTAAGTGTTTCTCAAATTAACGTTTTATAGAAGAAAACAAGTAGGAGTGTGAACGATTTTGAGTTGAAGGATAGGTTACCTGAAAGAGTTTTCGGGTGAGGCGAGATATTGCGTGAGGGCCTTTGAGGATGGCACCTTCCACGGATGAAGCTCTCTTCTTCGACGGCTTCAGCGGCGTAGTAACGTGTTCTCATGTGAGGAGAGAGGCGTGTTAGATCCAAAAACGATTCTTAATTTTAAATTTATTTTACTTGCAATAGATGCCTATAACTACTTAGCGAACTCATAATGTATGGGTCGTTCCGTAGCAAGGTAAGTACTCCAATGTCAAACACAAAGACTAAGGTGAATTTGGTTTGTAGTTATGATAAAAAAAAAATAGTATAAATCTAGGCTAAAAAAAGAGGGAGATGGAAAAGGGTTAGAAAGTTCTTTTTTTTGTTGAGTTTTGATTGGGTGTTATCAAAGATCAAATTAAACTAACAAGTATAACAAGCAAATACAACAAGCAAGATGATAACAATTAATCGGAAAAACGGATTCTAAGGTTTCAAGATCATTGATTATGACAACGGATCCAAGCTATCTCCTAAAGGACTCGGTTTGATTGCTAGTAGGAAGGATGCTTCGTCAATGGAAGTAATTTCGGGGGTTGTCTCATATTCCACTAGTTCCGATCCAAACTACCTATTATCGGGTAAGGCTTAAGGCACTAAGGGCGGAAATTCAACACAAGTCGGTTTCTCTACCTAAGGGTTAAGTTCACCCTTACCCGGTAAGTCCCGGGATTTAACTCATCTTATGCTGAAAACAGACACACACAATCCAAAACAACATAAATATTAAAAGCACAAAGAAAAACATATTCAAACCTAATTGATCTTCAAACATTTGGAACAAAATCTCTCAAAACAAACATTAATATTTTTGATTTCTGGATTTCAAAAATAAAGAACAACATAATATTTTTACAGAATTTAAAACAAGCTGAACAAAAGAAGGAAAAATGCAGAAGAGAGCTCTATAAGTCCAAAAGAAAACTCAAAAGGGATCCCCAGCAAAAGGCCTGCAACGCCAACTTTATACTTAATGTCTAGAAAAGGAAAGGTCGGCTTGAAAAGTTTTGAAAAGCTATCATTCATGCACAGGGCCGTCCAATGGGGAGTTCAAATAGCCCAACGGAACAGGGCCCCCGATTTTAAAAGGCCCCATATTTTTCACTCTATTATATGTTATTATTATTAATAAAGATTTAGTATCTAAAAACTGCCGTAGGTTTTCTTTTTATACAAATATAACACAATATATCTCCTACTTTATCTACTATTTCCTTTTTTCACTCAATTTTTTTTAAAAAAATATCTTCTACTTTTCCTCTCCTAAATTGATTGATCCTTGCTTTTATATTTTGCAAATTATCAAATCGACATCTTCATACCTAAACGTAATTCCAAGTACATATCAACAAATCAGTTTCATAGCATCATCATCACTCTCTATCTCTATTATGAAGACTATGAACTCGAATAATTGTTTACACAAAATCATTTGCTTCTCTAATCTCTATTCTGAAGACCACAAACTCAAAGATCCGCTTACACAGTTCATTGTTTCTATATGGAAGAATGAAGATTGAACCCGAAATTGTGAAAGAATAAATTAGAATTAGGGGTTGAAAGAAGACCAACTCGAAATTTTATTTTAAATAGGGTGATATTTTAATTTTGGAACAGGGCCACCAAAATTCATTGGACGGCCCTATTCATGCAGATATGGACAAATCTCACCCCTTGATGTAAAATCTCGGGGCGAGATACATGCAAAGTTGGGGTCGAGATTTTAAGATTTGTCTATGCTTGTCTTTGGTTTTTGAAAATCTTGGCCTAATGTGTCCAAAGTCTCGGGCCCGAGAATGCTCTCGACTTCAACACTCTCGCCTGCATTTTTAATCTAAATTCCTATCTCGGCCGAGATGCACTTCTGCTCGCTCGAGATTTCACAAAAAAAAAACACTATTTGCTCCTTTGATCGATCTCTTGCATTGCCTCCTCACTTGTGGGCTTTTCTTGACTTTCCAATTTGTCTCTCCCGAGCTCTTGACATGCTCCACTCCGAGGCTCGATCCTCGAATGTCATGTTTAGGTCCAAATTTCACCGTTTTACCTAAAAAACCACCCAAAGCGTGTGCAGGCATCCATACATGCAAAGTAAACAATAACAAGTGCAAATTACACAAACTTAGGCTTATTCATGCTAAACAAAAGGAAAATCTACTTATATGCATGCCTAAACTATGGTAATAAATCATATTATCAAGATACATTATAAACTTTGTTAAATTAATGTAATAAACGCAACCCGTGTCAAACACTCACAAGTGTTTTAAAACAGAAAGCACTACAAAAAACTAGTTAATAAAACACTCATAAACACGGACACTAATATTTTGTGTTTTACCAACAAATACTAACTAGGCCTTTTCTAGTTTTCTATTTAGTAAATATACCCCAACCTTTTGTATTTTATTTCAAACTCTAAACACTCTTCTCTCAAGGGGTACATTTACTAAAACTAAAACTCAAAAAAGCCTAGTAAATTAAATTGTTTCATCCATAAATCACCAAAAATGATCTCAATAATCACCAACTCTAAATTGACTAAATACTAATGTCATCCTACTTGATCAAGGTCATGGGATGCCACCATTACAGCAAAGTTACAAAAACTTTGACATTTACTCCTTCGTTTGGCGCCATTCACTGTTACTTCCATCTCCCCATACCTATTCAAAACTCAATAATGAATGCAAACATGCACAGTAAATTGAAGAGAAAAAGGAAAAAACTTTTTCTACACTCTCGGGCCCCACGACCTGCAAATGTCTTTGGTTTTTGTATTATATCGAGGAATGCTTTTCTATGGAGCTTGCTTCTGTCAAATTCCCAACGAGGGAACAATGCCCCTTTCAACCCGCTCTCTCTTGTGAGCCAAACCTCTGAATCCAACGGCCCTTTAATTTGAACTTTTTTATTTCTTTTTTTAATTATTCAATTTTTGTTTTTTCCTTTCCCTTTTCAAATTCTCTGCAACTTGGTCAGACACACGTCGTCTATTAGCGTCTTATTTTAAAATTTCATGGGCGTCCGTTTCTGTATTTTTCTTATGGGCATCTGTATCGCGTATTTATTGTGTGAAGATGAGACGATAATTTAATACTTGACACCCCAGGAGTCTTGTTGCGTTTTAATTTCACTGTTTTAGGACGGCAAACAAGCTGCTGCACACGAGAGCTGTCGAATATCTGTCATCTTCATCGAATCACCTTCTAGGGTTTCTGGATCCTCTTCTTCCATTTATTATTGGGTTTTCGTCGATTTCATTATCAAGGTACCCTTTTTATCTTTTGAATTTTTTTTAGGGTTTTTCTCGGTTTTTGATTTTGTTGGGTTTTTTTTCGTTTAAGAGCGATTTTTAGGGAAGAAAGACTATACCTAATTGATTTAGGATTTTTGTTGGGGGAAAGTTCTGGACTTGAGTGTTTTTGACCCGATTGTTTGTTGTTTCTGATAATTTTGGGTTGGATGATCTTGTGCGATTGTGATGAGTGGGTTATTGTTCTTCGTTGGATTTGGTTGTTTGACTGGGAAAATGACAGATATTTGCTTCCTATTAATGGGCATTTAAATGGACTAAACCTTTAATGAACTGTCTCTACCAGCTCTTAATTTAATGTTCATTACACTTCTCTCTTCATGTATGTGCTTGTCTAGGATTCTTGATGTAGAATGCTTTGTTTTGATGGGAAGTTGTAGACTCTGACTGTTCTGATTGTGTAGGTTACTCTGTATTTCGGTTTATTTTGTTGAAATTCGACCCGATTGTGTGCTACTTCTGTTGGTTTTGGGCTGGCTGATCTTTTTTATGTGTTTTCTTAGAGTTGTTATAAACTTATGATGAGCTCGTTCTTCTTTGGATTTGGTTATTTGATTGGAGAAATCAACAGATATTTGCTCCTCAAATGGTGTGCATTTAAATGGATTGTGCTACTATAACGTTCATTAGACTTATCTTCATGTATGTGCTACTCTGATGTTTTGTGTGATTGCAAAGTAGAGATTATTGGTAATTTTGCCTAAGCTGCAGTTTGTATCTTATCCCTTTGAGCGGATGATTCGGTCTAGTATCATATGCTAGATGCATACTTTAGGCAGGCATTTGGTTCTCCCCTTCCATATTTTTAGCTTTTGTAATATAATACCAAACCTTGCTTATATTTACCGTACCCTGAAGAGTATATTGTCTTCTAGAAACGGGGAGGAGAATTCTCCGCTTGTTCTGTCTTCTAGAGAGTTGATAATGTAGTTACTTGCTATATCTTTTGCGACGAATGTGACAAACTTGAATAATTATACGGAATTTTCCTCGGTGCTTCTTGTTTTGATGCATAATGATCAAGTTACTATTCATATCTTGAAGTGTAAATTAAGGCTATTGGGGATTTAAATAATTAATGCTTTGAAACTAAAGTGCTTCATGCTTGAGGAATAAGTTATGAGATGTAGCTTTTAATGCTGATGTTCGGGTTTTTCTTTAATCCTGGTGATTAACCTTTGCAGGCAACAAATTGCAAGTTGCTGCTCTACTCATTTAAAGACCCACACAAGAAGCTAAATTGCGATAACATCATCTTTGGTAAGTACTCATTTATCTTATATGATTTTAGTTGTTATGATAAAGCTCTCATATGGAAAGCCTTGGTGTTTGACCTAAGGAGTTTGGGATGGGGACCTGCTGCATACATAGAAGATTAGAAGTAATCCTTCAATTAAAATACACGTAGTATTCGGTTTTCGTATGCACATGCTTATACTTCTTTAGATGTTTTTTTCCCTGCTAAGTTCAGGAAATATAATTGTAGTATTCTTATGTTGGTTTCAAAAAAATAGCCTTATAGCTAGCACACTATGTTCTTACATACTTCTCCTGATACAGATTCTTACGAGTATGATACTATCTTGGCATTGAAGGCACAATAATCTGATTCTAAGCTAAGAAGTAAACCCCTATATTTATTCGTGATGTTTCTCGATGTAGTTATAAACTTACTTTATGGATTTAATCATAATTATGATATCCTGGCAAGCAGTGTTATGCTTCTGGTTTGTAGTTGATGATGTTTACATATGTTGAAGGGTTGTATTGGCTTAAGCAATGGCAACGAGCAGTCCGTATTTCGATAACATCAGAAACAAATCCGAGGTTGTTGATCCCCCAGCATTTGATGACATGATGGATATTGGCGAACTTGTTAGTGAACCTTCTCAAAGTTCTGCAAAATCTAGTCTAACTGTTTCCAGCAGTGTTCGTGAACTTTTGGAGTGTCCGGTGTGCTTAAATGCTATGTACCCACCCATCCACCAGGTAAGATATTTCGTTTTCTTTCACGTAATGACTTTGTCACAGCGTTGGCGTAATTAAAATATCATGTGTTGTCAAACCTAAAACTTTCGACATTAATTAATTAATGGTTTTATGGTGGAATATTGATGCTCATGGATCTTGTGTTTATTGTAGTGTCCGAATGGTCATACTATATGTACAACATGCAAGTCAAGGGTGCATAATCGATGCCCAACTTGTAGGCACGATCTTGGTAACATTCGATGCCTTGCACTTGAGAAGGTGGCGGCTTCCTTAGAACTTCCGTGTACATATGGAAGTTTTGGATGCACAGGCGTATATCCTTACTACAGCAAGCTGAAGCATGAGACTCAGTGCTCCTTTAGACCCTACAACTGCCCTTATGCAGGCTCTGAATGTACAGTTATTGGCGATATCCATTCTCTTGTGGCCCATTTAAAGGATGATCATAAAGTCGACATGCACAATGGGAGTACATTCAACCACCGTTATGTCAAATCAAACCCCCATGAGGTTGAAAATGCCACCTGGATGCTCACGGTATGACTCAGACTATCTTTCTAAAACACCACAAACTATAAGGATATGTTTGGATGTCATGCAATAGAATGCAATTACTGTATAAACCATATTATCAGTAGAACATGTATGCTTTGTGAGCGGTGTTTGGATGTCATGCATTATAATGCGTCATCGTGTTTGCCAATAGTTCTACTGAAATGTGTAATAGATTTATAGGGCATAAAACATGTAGTATAAAATTGCATTGTGCATCCGTGCCAGCGATAATTCTATTGTTCTCTTGATGTTCTTTTCTGGCATTATGATTCGAGTTGCAGGTTTTTAGCTGCTTTGGCCATTACTTCTGTCTTCACTTTGAGGCATTCCAACTCGGGATGGCACCAGTTTACATTGCATTCTTGCGGTTCATGGGAGACGACAATGAAGCAAAGAACTTCAGCTACAGTCTTGAGGTGGGAGGTAACGGGAGGAAGATGATCTGGCAAGGGGTGCCCAGGAGCATCCGGGACAGTCACAGGAAGGTACGCGACAGCTTTGATGGCCTCATCATTCAGAGGAACATGGCCCTGTTCTTCTCGGGTCAAGAACGAAAGGAGTTGAAGTTGAGGGTTACGGGTCGGATATGGAAAGAACAGTGAATAAGTGTGTTGTTAGGTTCGTCTGTGTAGTAAGCTTGGTTATGATTCAGGTTGTGGGACCGGGTTGAAGAGTCTTCTTTATCGTGTATTTCATTGCTTTAGGGAGGCAAGCTCTCGTTGCTTTGTGTATGGAATTCACGAGTAAGAAAACTTGGAATTA
Source organism: Fagopyrum homotropicum (assembly GCA_033239125.1). Lineage (NCBI taxonomy): Eukaryota > Viridiplantae > Streptophyta > Magnoliopsida > Caryophyllales > Polygonaceae > Fagopyrum > Fagopyrum homotropicum. Next base: position 6,081,041 of record BSWB01000003.1, read on the forward strand.
ACTTCAGCTTTTGGAATGGAAAATATAACACTATGGTGTTACTTTAAGAGATTACTTTTGTCCTCGTGAACTTGAAGTGGAAATCACGTGTTCAATCTTCTAGAAGTAAAAATGGGGTGGTTTTGTCCTTTAAAATTAAAAGGAAGAGGTTAGACTGAAAACGAACTTGCAAAGTGAAGGAGCTTGAGCCAAACGTTCTAGTAAAACGAGTTGAGTTTTGACGAGTTAAGTTTGACTCAAACGAGTTGAGTTTTGACGGGTTAAGTTTGACTCAAATATATTCTAGTAAAATGAGTTGAGTTTTGACGGGTTAAGTTTGACTCGTTTATTTATAAACAAGACAAAACCTAAGACAAGTCCGAACCTAAGTTAAAACCGAGGTTTAAAGTATTTTTCTATTTGACCCAAGTAGAAAATTGAGCAAGCTCAAACTTTTTCAAACCCGAGTTTGAGCTGAATCAATGCAACAAACCTATTAGATGGAATCATCTTATGATTGTTTGAGCTAATGTTAAAACAATATTACATATTTACAAATATAATGGCCCGTCTCATTTCATTGATTCCAAAGACCCTACGTCAAAATAATATTACATCCTTACAACAATAAAGAAAACGAACATAATAAAAAAAAAGAAAGAAAGGGTCCACTTGAAATATGTATTGAACGTCCCTCTTCCTTTGGACCAATCAAAATGACACAATTCCTTACCAACCGGAAATGAATACATAGTTACTTCACATTCATTTTTATGCTATAAGATGCCTAAAAATCTGAGACCCGAAAAGAAAAATATGTTGCACTTGTTAATAAACTAGACTTGTATATGACTGAGTGTGTCTTATATCCCGCCATTATTCATCAGGATCAATAATGGCTTTGCATCGAACAAGATCTTGGGTGGCAATATGTCAATATCAACACTATAGCAATAGCATATTATAGCAATATTCATGTATCGAAGCAACGCCATATAACAAAGAAAAAGTACACAAGAAAATAAAGGTAAGAGGTTACGGTAATGGTCAGTTAATGTCCCTTATCCCGCCTTATTTGATCAATCTTGTAATGTTTAAATATAGGATAATTTTCAAAGATAACTTAATCATGGCGGTTTTGTGTAATTTACCGGTATTTTTTAACTAATCTGTAATTTTAAAAGTTTATAACCCGGGAAAGCAAGTCTGGTCAGCAACAGAAGGTGCGTGCGTCGCCTGTTCATATGGAGCTCCGGCGCAGCAGGCCCAAGTTACTCAAGCGTAGGCTATGGCAGTCCTCTCAAAACTCTTCCTCCGCCGCAAACCTTCGTGTTCCCCCTCCCCCACCAACCTCTCTCCTCCTCCTCCACCCAAGACCAAGACAAACAACAATGGCGGTGACATAATTCCCCCTCGTAAAACCCCATCCTCTTCCAAGACCAAAAAAGCTCGCGAATTAGCTCTATACATCAACCGGAATCCATGGTCTCAAGAGCTTCAGTCCTCTCTTGCACCCTCCTTTTCTTCCTTCTCCAAGACCACCTTCCTTCAAACCATACGCCTCATAAAAAATCCCCTCAAATCTCTTCAGTTCTTCAATTGGTGTCGCTCCAATGGCTTCGCGATCGATTCCCAGTCTGTTCTCTCAATCCTCGAGATCCTTGGCCGCGCTCGCTGCCTCAACGCCGCCAGAAACCTCCTCTTCTCTATCGCCAAAAAAACCGATGACGGATCCTCCTCCTTAAAGCTCGAAGCTCGTTTTTTCAATAGCTTGATTAGCAGCTATGGCCGTGCGGGGCTGTTCAAGGAGTCGATTAAGATCTTCTCTGTTATGAAATCAATGGGCGTGTTTCCTTCTACGGTAACGTTTAATACCCTCTTGTTCATTTTGCTTAGTAGAGGGAGAACTGTTATGGCACACCAGCTGTTCGACGAAATGCTTAGGACGTATGGTGTTACTCCTGATGTGTTTACTTTCAACGTCTTGATTAGAGGGTTTTGTATGAACTCTATGGTGGATGAGGGGTTCCGAGTTTTCAATAAGATGTCGCGGTTTCAATGTGAACCAGATGTGGTGACATATAATACTCTTGTTGATGGATTGTGCAAGGATGGAAAGACTGAAATTGCAAGGAATTTGGTAAATGGTATGAGTAAAAAAGGTGCAAATTTGAGTCCTACTGTTGTTACTTATACTACTTTGATTAGAGGATTTTGTAAGAAGAAAAATATCAATGAAGCCCTTAACGTGTTTGATGAGATGGTTCAACAAGGAATCAAGCCCACCAAGATCACTTACAATACTCTTATTCAGGGACTTTGTGAAGCTGAGCAGCTTGATAAGATTAGGGAGATTCTAGAAGGGACAATGTATGGTGGAGATTTCATTCCGGATACGTGTACATTGAATACTCTAATGAATGCTCATTGCAAAGCAGGAAAAGTGGATGGTGCTTTGTCATTGTTTACTAAATTCTTAGATATGCAAATTTACCCAGATTCAGCTTCTTATAGTATTTTGATCCGTGGTTTGTGTGAAAGAGGAGACTTTGAAAAGGCTGAGGAATTATTTGATCAGATAGCTGAGAATGAGGTCTTGTTGTCTGAGGAGGGCTGTGAGCCGCTTGCTGCAGCCTATAATCCAATCTTCGAGTACTTCTGTACAAATGGAAAGACTCGAAAAGCTGCAAAAGTGTTTAGGCAGCTAATGAGAAGAGGAGTACAAGATCCACCGTCTTACCAGATGTTGATCATGGGTCATTGTAGAGAAGGATCTTTTGTTTCGGGTTATGATATCTTGGTCCTCATGCTAAGAAGAGACCTATTACCGGATTTTGATACTTACCGGTTACTTATTGAAGGCCTTTTACAGAAAACCGAGTCTATTCTTGCCTACAAAACCTTACAGATGATGCTTAAGAGCTCCTATCTCCCATCAGCCTCTACTTTCCATTCTATATTATCCGAGCTTGTGAAAACGCGCCATGCTAGTGAATGTTATGCATTAATAGAAATAATGCTCGAGAGGAAAGTTAGGCAGAATGTTAGTCTCTCCACGCATACCCTGATCCTGCTTTTTGAAACAGGGCAAAGAGAGAAGGCATTCCGGATCCTAAAGTTGTTGTATAAGAATGGATATATGGTGAAACTAGAAGAAGTGATCAGCTTCCTTTGCAAGAAAAACAAACTACTTGATACACGCGAGTTGCTGCTTTTCGGTCTAGAGAAGCATGGAAAGGTGGATTTCGAAACATGTGACATAGTGATTACCGGACTTTGTAGAGCTCGGATGGTTTACAAGGCATTCAGTATGTACTATGAACTAGTTGAGAAAGGAGTTCATGATTTGAATTGTATAGAAAGCCTCAAGCATTCTTTGTTATCTGAGGGAAGATCAAAGGAAGCTGATTTTGTATGTAAAAGGATGTCAAAGCAAATTTCAGCTGGTGAAATTGGGTCTTAGGTGAAGCTCAATGTATTAAGCTTATAGATAGAGGATTTGTTATAAGTTATTATTTGCGGGAAAAAACACAATTTTGTACGGAGCATTCATCGCAAATTTACCCCTTTATTTTTAAAAATAAATTTAGTTGCGAGTATGTGACATGAAAATCTAAGGGCCCGCTTGATTTTAACTCCTGAAAAAGAAAAGAAAATTTATGACATTGGTCATGTACCGCACAACTGGCAAATCCCCTCATCTACTAGAAGACCTCCTTTCCCGCGCTAACTTAGGCAGGTACATTCACGAGCTTTTCGAGTAGTTATAGGAGAAATAAGATCAGCACCCCTTTCGCTTAATCTTGTGAGAATGAATATGAATTTCCCTTAGGGTTTCCGTTCATCAGACGACTCATATTAATAACAAACGGATTTTGCATAATTACATTAGGACACCCCTATATTTACAATAATTACATAAACTATCATACCCTCGCAGTCGAAATTGGAGGAGGTTGAACAGTGAGACTAGATCTAAAGTCTAGAAATAACCGTCGGGAATGACCCTTGTAAAAATGTTTGCGTACTGAAAAGCCGAAGGTACGTGAAAAACTCCAACGTGACCACGGGCAACCTTGTCGCGGAAAAATGTGGATGTCGATCTCAATATGCTTAGTCCGTTGGTGTTGAACATATACTGCCTTGACAAGCGGGCAATTTAACTCAAGCAAGAGGTTGCGCAACCAGGAACATTCTTACACAACATTGGCGACTCCTCTATACTCTGATCCTACACCGGATCTGGTGAATCTGGAGACGACGGATTGCTGTTTGGCAAACCATGAGATTAAAGTGTCATTGAAGAAAACACAGTAACCTGATGTCCATCGGCGTGTGTTAGGGCAGCCTGCCCAATCAACATCTGTGTAGGCAATAAGACTAGACTTTGGAGAAGAGGAGATAGTGATACCTAATGAAGACGTCCCAGAAATGTAACGGATAATGCTCTTGCGATCTGCAAAATGGGCTTCCCTGGGGTCGTGCATAAAAAGGCACACTTGTTGTACTGCAAAACTGATGTCAGGCCGGGTGAAGGTGAAGGTGAGATACTACAGTGCCCCAGCTAGACTACGGTAAAGTGTCGGATCACTAATGGCAGGGATGGATGAAACACTTAACTTGACAAACGTCTCAACCGGGGTAGCAGAAGGTTTGCAGTTAGACATCTTTGCTCTTTCAACAATTTCGCGAGCATTGTTATCCTAGGACAGGAATAAGCCAGAGTATGTCCGACGAACAGAAATGCCCAATAAATATGACAGGGGCCCTAAGTCTTTCAGGGCAAATTCCTTACTCAGAATTGTGATCAGATGCTTGCGCAGGGCGTCAGAAGAAGTCGTAAGGACAATGTCATCGATATACAGAAGCAGATCAGATAGGCAATGTCAGATCCTTGATTATAAATGGAAAGGATGAATCACTCTTACTGCTAATAAATCGAATGCTTTGTAGGAAGCCTACAAAGCGTTGAAACCATGCCCGGGGAGCTTGCTTCAGGTCATAGAGAGGCTTCTGCAAAAGAAAACATGATTCGTTTTGGGGGTCGCGGAAGCCTGGTGGTTGAAACATGTACACCGTTTCGTTCAAATGGTTGTGTAGGAAAGCATTTTGAACATCCAGCTGATGAACGGACCAAGAGCGGGATACTGCAATGCTGAGAACCATACGGATGGTGTCGTTGATTATACAATAGGACTGAAAGTATCATCACAGTCAATTCCAACCTGAGAACAATCATTAGCAACTAAACGAGCCTTGTATCGCTACAGGGAACCGTCAAACTTGTACTTATGTTTAAAAATTGACATGCATCACACAATTTTAGCATCGCAAGACAAGGTATCAGGACCCACGTCTTATTTTGCATAAGGGCTCGATATTCATCGAGCATGGCAGCAGTTTAACCCGGGATTTGGAAATGGGGGATATTGGTGCGGTCGAAACGGATAAGTTAAAAATCGGTTTTGGTTTAACAATGCCGGATTGACTGCGGTTTGGGGCCGGTTCAGAGGTGGTGGGGCGGGATCATTTAAAGGCACACCTGCTGGATTTGTATTCTGATGGGGGAATGTGGGACAACCGACTGGGGAGCAAGTGTGGGCTGCAAGTGTGTTGGGCCGGCAATGGGTGAGCAGGCCGCAGGTGAAGACAACTAGGTTGGGTCAGCTAAAGGGGAGGAAGTAGGCCCAAGTGCAGGGTTGTCACTACCGTGTGACAGCGGGGGAGTTGAGTGGGGCAGTGGGCCCGAAGAAAGGTCTGGGCCGATGGCAGCAGGGGCTGGGACAGGCCGGTTATGGGCCTGAAAATAAGGGGACGGGCTGTCATCTACAAGGGGTTGGTAATTAACTCCGGGGAAGCTCGAAAATTGATAGCGAACGGAAAATTTGTTTTATCAAATGTAACGTGACATGAGATGATTATTTTATTGGTCACTGAGTTCAAACACTTGAAATCCCTATGGTGTTTAGGATATCCTAGGAAAACGCACGAAGTAGTCGAGATTGAAGTTTGTGGGAAACGGTTGCACTTTGGTTCGGATAGCAAAGGCAACCAAAGACCCGGAGATGAACGAGGGTAGATGTAGTGAGGTATACCACTTGGGTAGGAGATCGATTTTGAATGAACTTGATTGGAAGAATGTTTAAGAGGTAGGAAGAAACCTCCACGGCATGGGGCAGAAGGAGATTGGAATAGAGGCATGAAAGAGCATTGAGCGCATCATGTTGTTGAATGTGCGAATTACTCGTTCGGCTTTACCATTTTGAGGGGAGGTATGAGGACATGAGAAACGAAAGATAATGCCATGGTCAATGAAGAACTTGTGGAAGGTGGTATTGTTAAATTCGCCTCCCAAATCACATTGAAAACTTTTGATGGGTAACCGAAATTGCGTTTCGATAAATTTGTGAAATTGGACGAATAGGTCAAATACTTGAGACTTGAACTTGAGAGGAAAATTCCAAAGAAAATGGGAGAAATCATCAAGAAAGAGTAAATAGTATTTAAAACCGTCCCGGATCGAGATAGGAGATGTTCATAAATCACTATGAATAATGTCAAAGGGAGCATTAGAACGAGAAATAGAGCGATCAAAAGCTAATCTATGATATTTTTCTAATTAACAAGCATGACAAAGAGGAGTTACATGAGACTTATTGCACTTTATGAAAGAAGATTGACAAAGCAAATCTAAAACCGGAGCACTGGGATGACCGAGACGGGCATGCCAAAGGTTCGGATACTCGACGGAGAGAGCATGATGAGGACGGGAAGAGGGACGCGTGACTGGATAGAGTTCCCCGGAACTATTACACCTCAAATGAGTGATCCCCGTGTGTAGATCCTTCACAGAAAAGCCAAAAGGGTCAAATTCTATTGAGGCGTTGTTATCAAATGTAAAACGTTTGAGAGAAACTAATTTTTTGACAATTTGTGGGGCAATGAGGACATTGGATAGATGTAGTGGTTTGGACGGGGTGGGGATAGTAGCATCTCCAATACCTGTAGAAGGAACACGCATACCATTCCCAACAATTATCGAATTTAATGAACCATTATGTGAAAAAGACGAGAGTGAACCTGAATTATTTGTCATGTGTGAAGTGGAGCCCGTGTCCATGTACCAATAATTATCCGTCAGATTTAAAGTCATGGTAGCGAAAGACTGATCCAAGGAAGTGGGCTGAGGAGTTGTGGCGTAGTGGGCATGATGCTGAAATTGGGAAGCAGATCCGGGCCCAAGAAGGTTGTGTGCAGCCTGTTGTGGAAATGGGCAAGGGGGCGTGTTGGACCTGCTGTAGGTTGGGCCGGCACCCATCCGTTTGGGCATGGGGCAAAGCTGGGCTGAGGTAGCATCACCCAGCCAAACTAGGGATGCCGGGCCGCGTGAGGAGCTCCGCCGCCAGCAGCAGTGCGCTGCATTCCCTTCCGGCCGCGTCCACGCCTGGTCTGCTGGGAGTCCGGTGCGGTAGGAGACGATCCCGATCTGGACTGAGTCGGCGACCCGGAGCGGTGGTGCGATGCCGTGTCAGCTGACGGCAAGCGAGAGTTTGCAGTAAGTGCAGTTTGCGAGTTGTCGGCTGTGGATTGAGCCGTCATGCGGGTTTCCTCCAATAGCAACTGGGATCGAGCCTTGATGAAACTCGGAAGGGGATCTGTTTGCTGAATAAAACTCGTGGCGGGATTATACACCGCAGATAATCCCAAAATCAATTGTAGAACAAGGCGAGTTTCGGGAACCGGTGAGCCAACGCCCTTGAGTTGATCTGCCAAAGACTTGAGTTGATGACAATAAGCATTGATTGAAGAGAAGCCTGATAACTTACAATTGGAGAACTCATGCTCGAGGTAGACGGCACGGGTATTTTTGTTATCCTGAAAGATATCTCTGACTCGGTTCCATGCCTGAAGAGCAGTATCATCTGAGTCAAGAATTTGCAATCAATGCTTACTGTCATCAACTCATCGTCAACTTGAAGGACTGCATCGTCAACTTGAAGTCATATCGAATCCGTGACACCGTGATGTAAATCCATTGAAGGACTGCATCGTCAACTTGAAGCCATAACGAATCGTAAATATCCGTTGGTTTGGGTACCTTCTCATCAATATGATCGAGAACATTGTGCGCCTTTGTGGTAACATGGAATAAGGTGACCCAGGATGCATACGGAGTGTCATGACCAAGGACAAGGACAATGTTGTTCTTGATGTTGGAGATTCCGAGGGCGGAGTGGAAAGAAAGTTTCCGTTCCGCAGCCATTGAGGAATTTCGGGAAGGGGAAAGCGACGACGGTGATGAGGAACGACCGCAGGGTTTAGAGGGATGAGGAAGACGATTTGAGGAGCGAGAAGCCTGATACCATGTGAGAATGAATATGAATTCCCGTTAGGGTTTCCGTTCATCAGATGTCTCATATTAATAACAAACAGAGTTTACATAATTACATAAACTATCAAATCTCGTCCGTATTCTTTGGACTAGTTCACTTAGTCAAGTAGCATAAAACATCGAGCACATAACCGAAGCAATGAAACCAAAATATGAAAACGAATCTAGCCCATACGATTATATCCTTGTTCATGATTTTTTTTGGAATAATTTATTGTGGTTTGAAGTAATTGAATTAGAATGTGAGTACTTTTAATAACTAAAAATAGGGAAAATAAATGCATTTTGCATATAACATAAGTAGGGCTGTAATATGAGACAAGTTACTCGGGCTCGGCTCGTCAAAAGCTCGGCTCGAGCTCGTTCATTTTCTAAACGAGCCAAGCTTGATCACATTTTAAAGCTCGTATAATTTTTAGGATCGGCTCGAGCTCGGCTCGTTTATAAACAAGCCGAGCTTGAGCATGTCAAAGCTCAGCTCGTTCGGCTAAAATAACACTATAGGAGCATTATTTTAGCCGAGCTACTCAGGCTCGGCTCGGGCTCGGCTCGTCAAAAGCTCGGCTCGAGCTCGTTCACTTTCTAAACGAGCCAAGCTTGAGCACGTTTTAAAGCTCGTATAAATTTTAGGCTCGGCTCGGGCTCGGCTCGTTTATAAACGAGTCGAGCTTGAGCATGCCGATGCTCGGCTCGTTCGGCTCGTATTACACCCCTAAACATAAGGAATGATCCAAAAAATTCATGAACAAGGTATTATATTCAATTTCATTCCGTTTCCGGAGTTACGATCAAACGAGGCTAAGTGTATATCGATTAACGAGTGGTTTATTGTAGAATTCAAATTTAAAGGTGGTTTATTGTAGAATTCAAATTTAAAGGTGGATTCTGTAAATATGGATGTAAAAGAGGCGGTTTTCCGCAAAATCGTTACATAATTCGAACTTAGAAAGTTAAAAGCTAAAATCGGAGACACATCCATCTCCTTCTCCGAGCTGACACAGCTGTTCAATCCTCGCTAATTTCTCGCGAGCCAAAATTACTGTTTTAACAGCAATGGATATCGCCAATGTGGATACGTGGAATTTCCATTGCCAGTCATTCAGTCAATTCTCCAACCCAAATTCTCCAACAGAGAATACAATTTCCTGTTATCAACTTCTTCTCACAAAAAAAACAGCCCTTTTTCATTCCATGCGGTTGTTGATGATTGTCCTTTGTTCAACAAAACAACGTCAAATTCAGATTCTGCACAAATAAGTATCAAACTAGTCATTTCTTCCTCCTAAATTTCGTGATTTCTGATGGTTTCAACGCCGTCAAAAATTTTTCTCCGTTTGAATGATCATTTATGAGATCGAGACTCATCTTCGTTCCTTGAATCATTCGAAAATTTTGCATTCCAGATGAGATTCGCGTGGATTACTGGTCAAGCCTCTAATTCAATCTCAATTTATGCCTCTCTGTTCAAGTTACAATGATTTTGTTTTGCCCTTTTTTGTTTGTTTGCTTTGGCTGATTTGAAATTATCTTTTGGCATTTCGCAGTGCTGCATATCAAGGAAACTAAGGACTAGAAATTTTCATGATTTCCTCAATCAGCAGAGCTTGGGATGTCTTCGATTCAAGAAAAGGAGGAGTCAAATGATTCAAATGGTAAAGTTGTATATCATCCTTCAAAAGGCATTTTGCTAGAAATTTCAACTGTTAAACAATCTAGTTGCTTGATAATCATCATACAATAAGATTAGTTGTAGAGTGAGTGGTGAAGAACGTATATCTATATTCTTCTGCTAAATTAAAAGTGATTGGGTTATCCATTTTCATTATGTTCTAGCTTCTGTGACCCAATGGGTTTATTTATTTGCTTTGCGATGATGTTAGGGATTAGACTATTCCAGTTTGATATTACTTAGCCCTTTCTAAAATTATTTATGCCCATGTTGAAGTGTCTACCAAAAAATGCTGAAAGTGATGCTGTTTAGAGCATTTACAAGTGTTTCAAAAGAACTAGTTGAATCTTATCAAAAAAGAACTAGCTGAAATTCAGTTTTTGATCAATAATCAGTATAGCTTCATGACTCTACTACATATTTGAGCTGATTTTATGTTTTACTCTTTGGTCAAGCACATAATGATATCTGCCATTTTAATGATATATTCACATCCTTTTATTTCGTCATACTAGTTGCAACTATATTGAAATCAGAAAAAGTTCTTAGATATTGAATTCAATTATGTGTCAATATAAATAGATAACTGCACAGCATTTGGAATAACAAAAAGTATTTTTCAGTCCTCTAGACCAATAGCTTGTCTAATCATTCTTCTCTCTTTGGAACTTTTATAGAGTATTTGTTAATGTGCTTACACAAAGATTTCTGATGTAGCTGTTTCAAATTTTCAATATAACAGGTCCACAAATCGTACTAGAAAGGTTGCTGTCTCATCCTGTCAATAGAAACTGTGCTGACTGTGGATCCCTTGAACCAAAATGGGTGTAAGCTTCTCTTGATACCCCAAGCTTGAGTTTATTAGGAATATATTTTATTGTGCTAAAATACCCATATCTGGACTTGATTGAACCTTTCCATATTTTTGGTGATTATCAGATCTTTAAGTCCGGGGGCATTTATCTGTATCAAGTGTTCAGGTGTGCATAGAAGTCTTGGAGTGCACGTGACAAAGGTTTATGTGATTATATGTAAATGCCATTTGCACACAGCTGATAAATCATTCAAGACGTTGTTGAAAATCGAATTCTTCCTGCTCACAGGTTTTATCGGTGAAGCTGGATGAATGGACAGAGAACCAAGTAGAAGCTTTGGCAGAAATGGGCGGAAATATTGAAGTGAACAAACGATATGAAGCTTGTATCCCACAAAATGTTAGGAAACCAAAACCAGAGTCTCCTAGCCATGAGCGCTCTGATTTTATCAGGTTAACAACAATGCCATAGAACGTTTGTGTTGGAAACCTTTCAGAATAAAGGTAATCTTTCACCAGTCAAGATTCTGAAACTTTTTTTGCATTGTTGTTAGGAGAAAGTATGAGCTGAAGCAGTTTCTACACACCGAAGGTGAAAATGAGAATGAGAATGAGAAGGAGAAGGAGAATGAGAATGAGGCTTGCTGTCTGTTTCCACGTCCTCCAAATTCGACACCAGCAATGCATAGCCCATCAAAATCTCTGAATCTATCAAATGAGAAGAGGCCAATTGACAAGCAAATGAACAGTTTTCAAGTTGCTGGACTTGGACATTCATTCTATACCAGCTGGAAAAAAAATTGTGAAAATAGATCAAACTCAAAGAAGAGCAGCACAATGGAAAATGTATGTTCACTTGAGCAAGTTATATCTCTATATATTTATGCCGTTTTCCAAGCTTCACTTGCATCCAGGTTAAATTATGTATGTTTCTGATGGATTTTTGCAAGAGATATTTTCAGGTTTTTATTTAGGGATAGATAAGATAATATTCTGGGTGTTTGTTTTGTATTAATTTAAGATTGAAAACTTAGAAATGCTTTTAGAGAAACAAAAAATTTGAAGGGAACTAGGCTGAACTTGCTGAAATGAAGTCCTTCTGTCCTTGTTGTGAGAAAGTGTAGTTGTGTTGATTGTTTCGGCTGTATTGTTTATCCTTTGTCATTAATTATGTTTGTTTACAGGCAGGCATGATTGAATTTGTTGGGCTGATTAATGTTAAAATCTTGAGAGGAACCAATCTAGCTATCCGGGATATGGTTAGCAGTGATCCATATGTCATAATCTCAATTGGACAACAAGTAAGCCACTGTCTTTTTTTGGTTTTCATGGCTAGGAAAGATGATATCATATACTTATCATGCAAATTTATTTTTATGCTACAGTCTCTGAAGACGCATGTCATCAAGAGCAACCTAAACCCAGTTTGGAATGAAGAGGTAGTGCTGTCAATACCCGACGACATCCCTCCTCTCAAATTGGTAAGTACCAAATTTCTTCTTAGCAGAAAAGGGTAAATGCATATAATCACCCTAATTTAGGTCCCTTTGCATAATATAACTCTTTATAATCAATGTTGCATTTTATCTTCTTTTTCTTTTCGAAAACACAACTACTCATTAATTTAAAACGACTAGAGTCAATGTCACAAATACACAGAGGTATTTAAGTATGTCTTCCACGCCCGACCCATAAGATAATCTGAAGACTGAACTACATGTTAACCTGGCAAGTGCCGCAAGTCTACAAGCCACCCTATTAGCTGCTCTACTGATACTCTTAATGGAAAAAACGCTAAAGGTAGACAACATTGTTTTACAAACTTCCAATCAGTGATGGTGTCTTCATTCCTCTTGAAGTTTTGAGCTACCTCCAACCAATCTATTTCAAAATGTGCTGTCGCGATGCCTATCTAGCATCCATTGGATTGCCCACTTAAACACCATACCCTCTGCTTGCTTAACCTGTCTAAAACCGTAATACTTGTATATTTATTTTTATAATCTTCAGAAGGATCAAATGTCCAAAACACACTTACAAACGGTGGCTGATATTTTTTCTGATATTTGAGGTGATTTGCTAAAACTAGAATTTGGTTTGCAGTTAGTGTATGACAAGGACAAATTTTCAACAGACGACTTCATGGGGCAAGCCGAAATTGACATATTGCCACTGGTGAACGCAGCTAAGGCTTTTGAAAAATCAAAGCTCGATGAACCAGCACAGTTGGGCAAGACCAGCAAGGATGAACCAGCACAGTTGGGCAAGACCAGCAAGGATGAACCAGCACAGTTGGGCAAGACCAGGAAGGATGACTCCTCAGCTGCAGACAGCACAATTGCAGTCATTGATGGTAAGCTGAAGCAAGAAATGTCAATCAAACTGCAGAATGTCGAAAGGGGCGTGATTGAACTTGAACTTGAGTGTGTCCCCTTGACCCAGTAGAAAGTGTTGGAAGAATAGATTTTAGGAACCAGGCAGTTGGGTTTTCACATGCATCTTTGTATAAAGAATAGATTTATAAAATTGTTACGAATAACTCAAGTATTGGAAATGAAAATGTAAGTTAGAAACTAAAATGAAAAGGTATCATATCAAACATTTCTGAACAGCAGATTTGCTTAGCTAAACATCAAGTTACCACATTCAAGTTGGATTCTTTGTTGGTGTTGTTTTTATATACTGGCTATATTTTTCTTGAAGTAAAAACTACATGTTTACTGTTAAGCACTAATCTCACTATAGATTAAAGCAAAAATTGCACTAAATAACCCAATCTTTGTGGTAGTTATGCAACCTACCCTCAGGTATACAAATTTCTAAAATACTCCCAAGCTTAGAGGTAAGTTGTAGAGTTCAGATTAGTTCAAGATAGATTCATTTGTCGCTATAGAACAACACATTGGAAGCAATATTTTACATAATGATATAATGTATGCATTAAGAACTCCATGTTCTAAGATGGATGATCATCAAATACTACACCTATAAGTCTTCAGAACTTGGACCTAAGTCACCTAACATACATTAGTAAGTTTACACTAGTACAGACATGTCAACTATACATGCATAGATAAATTTACGCTATTATATGCCGCTAGTAACCTTTTGCAGTGAAAACGATATCGATAAATCTATGTAACACCTGCACAAGTCCGAAGAATCTGGTGTTAAGCATTTGGCCTGTTGTTCATCATGGCCTTTTCCAGTACTTAGAAATGAAGGATTTAGCATGTTGTGGATACTTGTTCTTCACTAAGTTCTCCAGACACTTCTTGTAAGAAAAGTCTTGCTTCTGACCATTAGCGGAGACGACATACATGCACCTACTACCTTGGAAGCTACTGTGCTTGGAAACCTGCAAAGCAAATACAGTACATGAAACTTTAATTAAGCATTATTATCAGCAACTATAATGAACAATCAAACACACAGTAGAGAACATCAAACCATGATATGATCGATTCCACGCCCCAGTTTTGTATGTTTATATGGATGGTAGGCAAGCACATTCTCCAGTATATATCTTTGATCTTCTTTGGGGAGTGGATATCCATCAATGTACCTGAGAATAATCAGATTAGATTTAGGCATTTTGGATTTTAAGGATTATTTTAGATTCTTTGAAATTGGATTAAAAGGATTAAATTTGAACATTTTGAAACCTCATATACTCAAGACAGTCAAAGATAATAGGATATACAGAAACTTCTATTTACCCTTCTTGGTGCATTATTCTTCTAATAGACTTCAAGATTAGGTCAACTTCAGAGAGAATAATTTGTTCTTGAGGAGTGTAAAGGTCCTTCTGCATTGGCCCTGAACGCGATGGAGCTCGTGGAGGCAATTGATGTTTGTTTCTCCTTTCAGATGAACCCTGATGAATATATGAACTCTTTTTCCTCCATGCAGAGCCACTTGTTTGGCCCCAAGAAGGATTGGCAGCAGCAGCAGCAGCATGCTCACCGCCATGCGAAGTTGCTTCCCACTGTCTTGTAACAGTTTTGTTACCCCAGCCTGATTGATCAGCAGATTTTCTTGTGAGATTCCAACTAGATCTATTGCCTTCATATCCAGAACCCCAGCCTTGTGAACCAGCGGCAGGGGCCCACGTGCCGGCACTTCCTGTCTTATTTTTCTTTGGCTGCCTCATAGATTGAGAGCTCCACCCAGAATTCCAGGCAGTATCATTAGCCTGTTTTCTAACACCAGAATTCCAAGTTCTATTCTCCCAGCCATGATGCGCGCGCATTTCCAGTTCAGTATCTTCAAAAACAGCCTTAGAGTTCTTTGGAGATGGGCAATCCTCCATAGATTCATTCCACATTTCCAAACTGTCTACTACATCATCTCCCAAACAACCAGGATCATGATCTTCAGCTTCACCATGTGTATCTCTTACCAGCTGCAGGAAGTCATAAACATCAATTACCTCCTTTTCTGACGGATCCTGCAAAGAAAGAAATGTTGATGTCTAGAACATTAGATATGATGAAGCAAGGGGGCAGTATAGTTATTAAAATTGCAATTCAAGTCCTATGATTCTAAAATCCAAAAAACTCGTCCAATGATCCAAACAGTAGCCTATGATTGTAATTCACTATATGATTCGGTCCTCTAGGACTCTTACCTCTTTTTCATTCCAAAGTATGTCAACCCTTGTGCCGGTACCAACGGCCACATGTTTACCCCAAGCACAACTTGCAACGATGCTTGATAAGGAATCATTGCGACACTTCTCTGCAGCTTTCTCAAAGCACTTCTTTGGTGTCTAACCATAAGAAATGATGATAGAAAATTCACCAATGGTTGAGTTTCAGCATAGAAACCTCATACATATATAGTTAGAAATAAAAAATGCAAGAGATAGTCATACGTATAGGGTTGCTTCGGTAAAAGGTGTTTGGACACCTGATGTCTTGTACATAGCCTTGATGCCGGAGCTGTTAAATCCGATGAGATTACCAGTAGAAGTCATGCTGCTCCCTAGAAGGATAAGATGCTCCTTTAGAACACCTTTTGCAACCATTTTCACTGATTTGGACAGTGTCTGAAAATTTTGACAAAACATCAGTAAAAAAAAGTAGGAGAAATGCAACCCTTATGAGTTATGAGTCTTATGACTTATGAATAAAAACTTACAGAAGTCAACTTTGTGATCAGTAAGGGAATATGATTTCTAGCATTGCAACTATTTCCAAGCAAATGTTAATTTTTTAGAAAATAAGCACATATATACTTGATAAAATCGGAGATTTTGTCAATAATATTATCCCTATCATTTCATATTTATCTATTAGAGAGAAAGTAGGGCTGTTAGTGTGGTTGTTAGTATAATATCTCAACAGAAGATTTCTGTCAATTCATATATATATATATATATGCTGAGTTAATAAAGATCACTGCAATTCATCTGTTTATAGATTTCTCAACTATTTCCAAGCAAATGAATTCCGCTGTGGCCGACGGGGGCACCCATTTGAAGTCGATGGAGGAGAACATGCTAAAGGTAGAAGATAATCTGCAACAGCTTCAGCAATTCCCTACAGAACAGGAACAACGTATCGAGAATTTGCGCTCAGAGACTAGGAAACAATTTGAGCAGTTAACTGAGACGGTATGTACGCTCATGGCTAAAAGTCACTCTCCAATCGGATCGAGACAAGGTGATGGAAGATTGTCAGTTCAGGAGTCAAGACGGCCTCAAAAAAGGCAACAAACCAATGATTTGGGACAACAGTGTCAATACTCTATGGAGAAGAGGAACTCAGTTCAATCTAGGGAAGGTAAGTTTAGATTCCCTAAAATTGATTTCCCAGTTTTTGATGGAATCAAACCTAGACATTGGATTCGTAAAAGTGAGAAGTATTTTGGGATTTTTGCTATTCCTGAATCTCAGAAACTAGAAATTGCTGCAATGTACGTGAATGGTAAAGCTGATGTTTGGTTGAATGGATTCCTGATGCAAAAGCCCGATGCTGGTTGGAAGGAATTCAGTGAGGCATTATGTGCAAGGTTTGGAGACAAAATTGATGTAGAAGTTGTAGAGGAATTCAATAAGCTAGAACAAAAAGGAAATTTGGATGAATATACTGAACAGTTTGAAGAGCTGAAGTCTTGTATGTTGACACTTAACTTAAATTTGTCTGAGAGTTATTTTGTGTCCAGCTACATCAGTGGATTAAAGGCAGAAATTAAGCCTCTTGTGAAGTTAGGGAGGCCAGATTCTTTGGCATCTGCATTTGAACATGCCAGGCTATACACTGTTGCAGTAGATGCAATCATCCAAAAGAGCAAGGCTTCTCCTCCAAGTCGGTTTCAGAGGAAGAAAGGAGTGAATTTCAGCAGCTAAATGCTGATTCCGAGTTAGTTTTCTGAAAGCAAAGGGTAATGATTCACTACTGATTCTGAGTTAGTTTTCTGATGTGGGTACAACAATTTTATTTGATTGTTATTGGAAGATATGGTATATTATAATTAGAGAACTTATTTTATTATTTTAGATTAGTTTTTATTTTATATTATCTTGTGTAATCTTTATTATTCTCCCCTAACCCTAGAAATAGGGCGATAATAAACTCAGTATCAGCGTGCTTCTATTTCCACCATTCGTGTTTTCCACCATAAATCTATCAATTGTAAGCATCAACCTCTATGATGCTTGAAAAGGAGACAATGCAATAATGGTATATGCTAGTAATTAGGATATATGGGGAATTAATAGGGTAAGGAATTGTAATTGTGGGATTTTTTGAGAATTGATGAAAAGTCTGCTTTCCATAATTCTTCTCTCCAGATATATTCCTGTTTTGTTTCTCTCTGCTGTGTATATGTGCTAGCAGTGTATAGTTCATAATTGAAATATATGCGGCACAAAATGCAAGTAAACTGTGGCAAATTTGAACTTTTAAATGGAATTAAAATATCCTAAATACCTGAACTGCTTGATCAAAAGCACATGAAATTCCAAGAATTTCCTGAATCTGTTTTACTGAATATGGAGCCGACCGCGTAGTGTCAATCATATCAAAAACAGGAAGACAGCAGTCTAGTGCAATCCTCCATGCATCTCCACTCCTTTTCACCGCTTTCTTCTCAACAACAACCTCGACTGCCAGCTCACCCATCTGTCTGTCACTAGATTTTCCGATCCATGTACTCGTGCCTGGATCGACCCATATTATATTGGCTGCTGCAATCCTACGTTCACCTTAAATTTCATGCAAACCAGATTTCCCAAATTTTAGACACCTCCAGTAGACATAACAAGCCAGTTAAGGGTTTGTTTGGATGCATAAGATAAGGTTCAGAAGCTTACAAACAGTACATGTAATTGCACTACATTTTACACTGATAACATACTACATAATTGCATTATAATACATGACATTCAGACAGACCCTACGTTTCAAGATGTTTTCATTTTTGTCAACTGCAGCAAAGAAAAGGTTCAGAAGCTTTCTTTCCTACAAGACAGTTAAGGCAAGTTCTTAACATTACCTTTAACAACCGTCTCCAATAGAACGGGACAAATAACATCAGTCATAGCACGGGATGTTTTGTTTAAAGCAATATCCGCTGTTTTACCAATATCCTGCCAGAAGAACTTCAAACATGGAACACCAGACGACTCACTTTCTTGACTGAACAGACAACATTCACTGCCAAATGATACCATCATGTTAGAGAACGGTTCTCAGCCAATTCAAGCAAGCAAAATAGAGCATGCAATTGAATGAATAAAATATAGTAGTATAGATATGTGCACATGCAGGAATGAAGTGAAAGGTATGAAGAGAGAAACCTGATAGACAAAATTAACCTCTGGAAAAGAGCAAAACATTTTTTCTTCTGCAGTGAATTGACCTCAGCTTGGGATATATTGAGAATATCTTGCATGCTTATATTTAGATTTTCCAAGAGAGCCTATATGCAATACCCTTTTATGAATTTGATTGGATAAATCTACCAAATAATCTCAGTATATTAAAAAAGAATATGCAACACACCTTGCTTAGATGGATATGCCCAACAAGTCCAGTGCCTAGTTCATGGCTTTCAGAAGTAACCACTGGACTCTTGTACCTATTAGCAGATTAATAAACAAAAATACATTGTTTAGTGATCAACCAAAGTAATAAAACTAAACAGCATTTTACTTCTGAGGAGGAAATAAATAGACTTTTTTGGTAAATGTATAACTTACTCAATCAAGAACTCTACTGCTGTCTCCCTCAGGGTAACTTTCTTCAGCAGGTTTTTAACTGAACATGATGCTTTCTCTTGACAATACTTCCTATGACATTTGCATTTATTCAGATAGAGTATAACTCGACGGTCTGCCACGTCATTCTTGAAATTAACATTACAAAAAAGTATTTCCTGCAAACAAAAGCACAAGAAAGGGAGTAAAGTTTATAACTAACACAGCTGAAAAAAGGGGACAATTGAATACCTTCATTGTCTCCCAAGAAGAATTACTACTTGAAGACGAATCTAGAACAGCATTGTAGGCAGGATTAGACATGGCTGTTGCTGCCAATACACCAACAGGCTCCCCTGGCAGGAACAAACTCTGAGATTTTTCGCCATCTGTCCCATAATCAAACTGTATGATGGAGTTACTGCTTACATTCCTGACAGTGCCATCATAACATACAGCAACATCTCTAAGAATTGCCATCAGATTTTTAAACAAAATTCCTGGCTCAGCTAATCCTCTTGAAGAACGGATTATGACCTCTCTAGTAGAAATGCAATGAACTATCTCCTCGTAAGGATCTAATCCATGGAAAAATCCACTTTTAACTAAACCAAATTCCTCACACGGGAACTCTGAACAAAACGGATGCTTCTGATGAAAAAGCTGAGCTATGTCATCAACCAAATTTCTAGAATATAACTTTCCCTTAGTATACAGCTGTAGACCCAGAAATCCTATCTGTTGTGCAATCTTATCAATAGCTGACTCACTCTTTGAGTCAATCAAATTTCCAAAAGCAGATGATTTAAGAGTAATTGCCATCAGAGGTCTTTTCAATTGCTTAAGGTTAGTCTCC
This sequence comes from Fagopyrum homotropicum, assembly GCA_033239125.1. Taxonomy (NCBI): domain Eukaryota; kingdom Viridiplantae; phylum Streptophyta; class Magnoliopsida; order Caryophyllales; family Polygonaceae; genus Fagopyrum; species Fagopyrum homotropicum. Next base: position 6,100,954 of record BSWB01000003.1, read on the forward strand.
AGTTGCTGCTCAATTAACTCATTGTCCGAGGTTCTTAGCTGAAACAACAAAGATGAAACATCTTGAATCTTCTCCTGGGTTTTCTCAAGCAATGTAGATGGTATGATAAAATCCTCCAATGAAACACTGTAACCCTCAGAAAACATGTTCTCCATAAGCAAGGGTATTAAAGAATCAAAGAAATTGATAACTTCTTTGGGACCTTTTTCATACACCATAGAAGTGATGATCTCATTTAACATTGACTGTATCACATCTCTGTTGAACTCCATCTTCAGAATTCGGCTATTCTGGATAATATGGCCATCTCCACAGCAATGAAACTGAGCAGGCATTGTAAGCTGAAGTATATGTAAAGCATTCCAGACAGGAGGCAGTGGGTGTTTGGAGAACATACTTAGCTGCTGTGCCGAGGATTTGTTAAAGATATAAGCTTTGAACAGCAGTTTCAATGATAACAAAGCATCATTAGCTATCTGCAAGTTAAATTTATTTGTATGTGAGCTCATCAACTGCTTATCTACCGAGAACAACTCCGAGAGCTCAGCTCTAGCAGCTAGTGATTGAGGATAGAATATGTGTACACAGTCACCATCAAAGTCTGCACCCAAGGGCCCACACATGAGAGGGTTAATCTTAACCGTGTGATCGTCATGGATATAGACACGTGCAGCTTGTAGGGAGTGTTTGTGTATACTAGGTGGTCTGTTAATATAGACAAAGTCACCATCCATGATTTTTCGGTATACAACTTGACCTGGTCTGAGAAAAGTATGGCCCTTGGATCCTTCTTTGAGAGAATAAGATGAAACTCCATCTACATAAGAAAGGCATTGGTTCTTATCAACTAATGATTGCAAATAGTCAATGTTGTACATGTTAACTTTTTCCTCAAAGGTTATCTTCTGTGCGATCTCTGATGGCAAACCAATCTCATCCACCCTTCTATATGCATCACCAATAACTACACTACGAGACGAAGAACCTGATCCTTTGCTTATAAAGAGAGTCTTCATTTTCTCAACCCAAGCCTTTGAAGCAGTCTTGCTTGCATCTTCTTTGACCCCATACATTTTCCGCGCCTCATTAGAAGCCTTTTAAGAGAAGAGGGAGAAAGAGAACAAAGCAACAATGCTATCAGGAAATAGAAGCAGATGCAAAGCAGACACAGTTAAATTAATTATTTTAGGATTCTAAAACATTAGGCACTTAAGGCCACCCTTATATAGTAGCTTGCTTAACTCAGGGAGTGCAGACACCTCTACTAAGAGCTTTTTTGGTTGCATAAATACAAGTTTTCATGAGTACTAGCAAAGCAATACATATACTATTAAAATACAACTTCCTCCGATCATAAAAAATGACTTTCTAGCCATTGACACAATTATTAAGAAAACTATTAAACAACCTTAGTTTTATAAAGTTTTTTTTTTCTCAATTTATTACTTATTATATGTTCACCACCCTTTTAGACCAATGAGTGAACATTTTATTATAAAAGTATTTAATAAAAAAAATCAAAAACTATTCTCACAATTCTCTCTTAATTAATAACCTTGAGAACATAAAACGACACTTAAACTTGATCAAAATTTAGATGCTAGAAAGTCATTTATTTATGATCGGAGGAAGTACATTTTACACTAAATACTACATAATTGCGTTATAAATTTATAATGCATGACATATGAACAACTCCTAAAGCTACATAATACTACCTAAAAAGACCACATCAGGCATTAGTACTCAGGATTTCCCCACATTCATGAGATATGCTGCCACTAATTCTCTAGTAAATGATGTAATGGTTTCTGAAGAAAACCTGAGCACACTAATAATGCATCTAGATAAGTAAGCAAGTAATACCGTTCCAGCTCCTCGAACTTGAAGATACTTTGCAATTGCAACTTGGAGTTCATTTGTCTTCAATTCATGTGATTCAAAATCTTGTTCATCAGACCTGATATTCTTAAGTATTTCAATTTGCTTCAGGACCTTTTTCACCATTGTGGAAGCTACATCCTGTGTTGTTGTAGCAAGCATCAGCATCATTATAACAGAAATAAGTACTAGTAGCAGGAGCATGAATGTGACTCACATTGGACATCACACTAATCCCATCTGAGATGTCAGGGATAGACAAGCAATTTGGAGGAACGGGTAAGAGGCGTAAAATGTATCCCTCCTGAGGGAAGTATCCTTTCTTAGCAAGCTTCTTCTTTGTTTCCTCAGGTAGTTTTTTCAAGATGGCAAGCACCTGATGACATAAGCATAACTGATGCTAGAACTATAACATTTATAATATTTATGAAGCACAGAGAGGATATGCCATAACCCTTAAGTAGAAAATAGTTAAAGAATACCTCTGCTGCAAGCAATGTTCTTGAATGACCTTCTCCATACCGGTAACCATACTTTTCTAAGAAATTCCAGGCTCTGTCTGGGACATTAGACCTGCCTGGTAATTTGAGTTGTATGTAGGATGCTCCATTTGCCGCCTTGCGGTCCTTTACTGTAACATGAGAGTTTTCCTAGCAAATATAGAAGTCCATGATGACATTCTTTCCCTTTTCCAAAATATATAAAAGTAGAAGCAATGACCAATAACAGTTTTAAGTAAACATCTTGTTCAATTAGTTATATAAAAGAATTAAGATAAAAGAATTAAGATAAAAAAAAAAAAAAAAAAATCTATTGAATCCACTGATCCAGGTTAGAAGAAATCCCTGTGTTGAAGAGAAAGCCTGAAAGAGTACATGACCAACCATACAACAAAGAGGTTTTGAACCTCTCCAAACATACAGCAACTAAACTAGAAACTAAAGTGCAGGCATTATAAACACTCAAAAAAAAATTTTAATATATATATATATATATATATATATATATATATATATATATATATATATATATATATATAAGGAACCAAAACATAGCCACCAACTGAGATACCTTAATGTCCTTCAATTTTAGACATTTCAAGCACAAGAAGCTTAGCATTTTCCTCAGCTCCCCGACATATGAAGGATGGTATACTGGAACTGGTAGTTCTATGTATCCAAAATGACCTGAAAACAACAAATTACATGATCCATCTTTTTCAACTTCCAAAAACAGCTCATTTAAGGCTATCAATCAGATAAGCCTATCATTCAGGTAAAATGGAGTTACCGAGCAAACATCTTATCCTAACTTAACATTTTTCGGCTCCCCCAATTGAAAGCTACTTTTTGTCAGAAACAAGTTTATTAGTAGCAACTGGAATAAGATCAAAAGAAATATAAGAGGAAAATTTGTAGCTTCACACACCTTCACACTTTTGAGGTTCAGCAGCACCACATGACTCGCAGTTACCAGTTTTCAAGGGCAAACCAAGAAACGGGTTTGAAAGCTGACTAGAATGACTTATAGGACACTCGTTTACAGATGTTTTATCCTGCATAACAGGGTGACACTTCACATTCAGTATCAATGAAAATTAATCTGCTAAAGTTTGACTGTTATAAAACAGAATTCTAGAGAAAAAATGTGAATTTGCTCGCTTATTCTAGAAAATAAAGGACCAAGTATGCGTGATGGAAGCTTTGAGCATCTTAGACTGTTAAGTGTGAAGAAGAGTTGCTAAAATGTTGAAAGGGCTTCAAAACTTAAGAGATTTTTTTTGTGTATTGCATCGCCAAGAATATCATAGTACTGACATTATAAGTGACTATACCAGAGAATAGTTATTGTTCATAATAGTGAATCAAGAAAAAAGCTGAAGATGTGCTTACAACTTCTTCATGAGATGCCAAGGCAAACTTAATCCCTATAAGCTCCCCATTTAGTATATCAGTGCTCTCCTCCATTTCTCTAGACTAATAAACATCAACAGCACATACAACAAAATAAATGCCAGCAAAAAATTGTAGTTCATGAAATAATGATAAAAGACACCACAGATTAGAGTCCATGACATGAATAAAGTTTTGTATAATCACACCACACAAATGATAGACAAGAAATTCAAGGTTTTTATCAAACATATGAAGAAAAATAAAAAGTAACAATTACCAAAAGGATGGCAGTGCAAGTTTGGGATTTATATTTTTTTTACTCTTTATGAAAAAACTATGACACCTTGGTAAACCAAAGAGTCGACTGAAAATTTACAAAAACACAATAGTCACTCAGTTGGAATAAATTTTGATTTCTTTATATTTAGGAAAAAGAAATCCCAAAATCAGTTTATCATCTTTAGAAAATAAAACCCATTTTTTTAGAAAAAAAAATATCATAAGCTAACCCCTTACTCAAACCTCACAACTCAAAAGTCACGGCCTCCATAGCACCTCAATTTGTTTACATGATCCGGAACTGAAACCCCTCAGTCTGCAGGCAACAGACTTCAAAAAAAACAAGCAAAATCCTCAGAAAGCAGAAAGTGAAGGTGTGAGCTTTGAAAAAAGAGATGCAAATTTCAAAAACAAAAAGTAAATCAAGAAATTATCACAAACTGCTCCGATCCACTTTCAATCCGTGTGCTGGACGGTAAAGGTGCGAGCTTTTAAAAAATTTAACACTGTTTAAAGTTCGTCGGTGATCATCATACCACCGGAGAAGAAAATGCAAGCAAATAGAACTGAAATCAAGGGATATCTGAGGAGAAATAGCTAGCATCGATGTAAAACTAAAACCTTCCCGGTGAAAGCGGATTCTAACGAACCCATTGATTAACAACCAACGGTAGAAGTGAAAGCTAGGTAGTAATAAAAATAAAAAATGGCGCGAAACTGGGTAGATTAAACTAGTCACATTTTAGAGACCTGAAGTCTTAAATATTCTTATCGACACCCTCCTACATGCAAGGGAGATGATATTGTAGTTGGGACACTCTTCTTGTTTTGGGAAATGAGATGAGTGGAGGACAAATGATCAAAGCAGAAGTTAGTCTCTATTTATAGACGGTTAGAGGGTCCTTTAGCTTTTTTTTTTTCTTTTGTGCCCGTTTGGTTGGAGCGGTGGAATGGAAACGGAATCGAATCGAATAAGAGTAGAGAAAGTAAATGGAATGGATGAGATTAATTTTATGTGATAAAAGACCTCTAACCAAACGTAGTTTTTTTTTATTAATTCGGAATCATTCCGTTACCGGAAATAATTCCCGGTGTTTCCAAACGAGCTTGGTGGTTCAAAATTGTTCTCTCTATTTGATAATTTTAAATTTTCGAACCCCAACACAACCTTTTATATTGATTCCGAACCTCGTAATCTCATCTGCAATAATGTTTTACCCGCTTTTCCCTTCAAATTTTTTTTCTCACTGTATGATATTGTGTGATACTCTTATTGTCTTGAAAAATATAGGACGAAGGGAGAACAAATGTTTAAATGACTGAAATGAGAAGTTAGTGTTTTTTTTTGTAAAGTATACCCTCCCACCGTCCCACCCTTTTACTAGTTGAACTAATTGAAGTTTGGTATTATGTTGTTATTTTTTGTAAAGTTATACTTAAAATCAAATGTTAATACACAATTTCAATCACCCAAATTTAAATACACAATGCTAATACACAATCTGGTTTGAATTTTAATTACACAATGTATATCCAATTTCAATTACACCATGTTAATACACAATCATTTTTTTTCTAGTTGAAACATAGCAAATCTCACAACTAGAATCATCTTAGAAATTGGGCCGTTTTCTACAAATAAAACTCTAGGGCAGATTTTGCAAATATCAACAAATATTGGGTCAAGATCGTAAAAACCCAAAACTTAAAACTAAATTATTTATTGGATTTTTCCTCTTGGTGCCCTCAATGTTTGAACTTTTCCTCTCGGTATCCACTAAGTTTCAAAATTTCTCTTGGTGCCCTAAAGATTTCATTTGTTTCCTCTTTATACCAATTCTTAATATATTACATTAAAATTCATTATAAAATAATAAAAAAAATTGGAAAAATAAATTTAAAATAGATTGTGACCTCATTAAATTTTAAACTAATAAATTTATAATATTAGTATTTTTTAAAAAAATATTTTTCTAATTAAAAAAAAGTAAAGTAAAAAAAAGTTTTATTTTTGAACTAAAATAAATAAATAAAAAATAAATTTTTTAAATTTTTTTTAAGAGTCCAGAAAATTAAACATATAATTTTATTTTGAAGTTAATTTTCTATAATTTATTTTAATTTGAAAATAACAATATTATTTTTTATGTGTTAATTTATTATTTTTTTATAATATATTTTTCCATAATCTTAAATTTTAAAAAAAACATAATTTATTTTAAAATTTTCGAATTAATATAATAATATAAAATTTAAATTCAAAATAAATAAAATTTTATTATATTAAATTCTCTAGACACTTAATAAAATTTAGAAAAATGTTTTTATCTAATTTTATATATATATTTTTAAATCAAAAGTAAAAAATAAAATAAAATTTTAATTCAAAACCTTAATGGCACCAAGAGGAAAAATCCAATATAAGGTCATAATCTATTTTAAATGTATTTTTTGATTTTTTTTACTTATTTTATAATGAATTTTAATGTAATATATTAAGAATGGGTATAAAGAGGAAATAACTGAAAGATTGAGGGCACCAAGAGGAATTTTAAAACTTAGTGGATAACAAGAGAAAAGGTCCCAACCTTAATGACACCAAGAGGAAAAAATCCTTATTTCTTCTTCCTCTTACGCGTCTACACAATCGATCCCATACATATTGTGGTTGGCCCTGTGGCCGCCGAGCGTTTGGATTAAGTGGAAGATGTAGGTGCAAGATGAGAACTCGACATAGAGGTCCAAACACATTTGGCTCCTAGGCAAGGTAGAGGGTTGGTGCGGCGGAGAGGCAGTGGCGGAGGATGTCGTCTCATGAGGTCGCCCAACGCATGGCCGGTTGAGAACTCGGCGGAAGATGGTTGTATAAACCCGTGAGTGAAAGCGTATGCCAAAGTTTGCGCTTCTCATATCCGACGAAGGCGAAGAAGACGGAGGCGGCTATCGTGCAGGTTTTGTGCTTCTCAGATCCAACGACTAGGGTTCTTCTCCCGACGACTGGGGTATAATGACTATTGGTGCGGCTTTCCCAACGGACTCGGGACGAAGAAGATGAACGAATGACGGTTGCGGACTCAGCTAGGGTTTTGTGTAACTAGAAAGGAATCGTGAATGCACAATTTATAGGTTTTTTTTATTCTAACCTCTCTCAAATTTCCTATTTACCCCTTTAATTAAGCGATTTTAGAATTAAAAAATAATCTCAAAGTAGCGATCTAGTTTATATCAACAACACAAAAAAAAACTTATTAGGTCAATCTTCTCTTCCCAATTTTCGATATTTGGATATTGTACGTGATTTAGTCAAATCATTTTCCCTATAATAAGAAACGTGTTTTTTTTTGTATATCCTGGATCAATTTTTTTCACTCGTGTATGAATATTTTTGTTTGTAGCTTGTGGGCATAACTTTTTTCGTTCGCAATTAATATACTAACATGAAATTATTGATAACTAATAATGTTAGGGTTTTTAGAAATATTTTTGTTTACTTTTTTTAGGAATTTTATGTGGTTGGTTTTTTGTTATTTATTTTTCTATATATTTATGTGAAATTATATTTTCAAAAGATATTGGTATTTTTGATATATTTTTTAGATGTTTATTTTAGCTATAGTACTAAACGATTGTTTGGAAGTACCGGGCATAAACCCGGTTTGAAATCATAATATGAAAATTATTAAAAATCAAGCGATAATTGCTTGAACAAGAAGGCCATAACGCTCAACTAAGATAATAAGTATATCAATCATACGGTTAAGTGGTACGAGTAAGATGATTTGGGATCACTCGATAAAATTCAAAGTGCTAAATTTAAAATATTTTCACTTAAGTAAGACGAAACATTAAGAGTGATTGAAATAATTGCATCTCACTCATTTATATTGTGCGAGTGTTGAAATCTTCAAGCGTATATGATAATCTTCGAATGCGCTAAAGGATTTGATGATAAATCTAACATTTTAAGTTTTTAACTTCTCATAATATTTATTTGAGGTGAAATCTCAATGTTTATTGTCAAAATTTTTGTTATGACTAGTAGACAACAAGCAGTTTTCGGATGTCTGCAAGCGCCGCATAGCCAAGATTTTCTTCTTGTCATTCCCATCGATGGACTTGGTCAATGCTTGTCCCCTGTGGAGTACCGCTTCATTCTCAAGTACCGACTTATGATTCCGCTTTTCTCAGCTGGTGAGGTTTGCCCCATTCCTAATTGTCGGAGGGTGTTGGATGCTTTTGGGGAGCATGCTGTACATTGTAAGGAACTTCCTGGCTTCAAGTATATGCATGATCTGGTTCGTGATGTTCTTTGTGATACCTTTAGACGGGTCGGAATTTCTGTAAAGAAAGAAGCACCTGTGAACTTCTTGACTGATCCGCGGGATGGAAGGTCGACATTGCGGCCGACGGATGTTTTGGTGTTTGGTTGGAGTGGAGGGAAGCATGCATGTATTGATTTGACGGGGGTCTCACCGCTTGTGGGATTAGGGAACGGACCTTTTGTTGTGGGTCAGGCAGCTTGTAGAGCGGCATCAGCTAAGGTGGCCAAGCATGGAAGGATATGTGTTGAAAACCAACACGTTTTTCTTCCATTTGCTTTTGACACGTTTGGATTTTTTGCACCCGATGCTGTTGATATTCTCAAGAGGGTGCAAAGAGTTATGCATAGTAATATTATGTCCTCTAGATTTGTAGATATTGTTTTTAAAAGGTTAGGTTTTGCCATCCAAAAAGGGATAGCGGCGCACCTTGTTGCCCACTTACCTTCTACTTCTATCTAAATAGTTATACCGTATAAATAAACGAATTGGTCGATTTAGGCGCGCATAACTTATTTGAAGTCAAATATCCAACGCTGCGTTTCATCAAGGTACTACTTGAACATTATGTAAGAGTTGTCAGTACAATTGTACAAAGGAGTTTACAAAGCCCGAACCGAAATCGAACCGAACCGAACAAATCCTTGGCAGTCAAAGACTCAAAAATAGATGTATTTGAGAATACTGGTTCACTTGCAAGTTGTAACGTGTGGGTGTCCCTCCTTTGTTGAAATGAAAAATTTCCCATTGCAACGCAGCTAGGGTTACAATTTCAATCTCACCCATCTAGTCTCTACCCTTATAGATTAATCTGCGATTCCTCCTACGAGCTGTCAAAGGTCCTAGCAATGTCGAACAACGAAGAGCCACAAAGAAAATGGAGGAAATTGTCCAACCATGGCGCTGCTTCAACCCCGGGGTTTTTCAATTGTCCAATCAATGCTCTTGATGATGGGTGTCTTATGCATATTTTCAGCTTCCTGGCTCCTATCCCAGGTAGGCTCTTCAATCGCTATGTTCTCTGAAAGGGGGTTTTGAAGTCAATTTCGGGTTTTGAAGCATTATTCGGAAATGGCCTAGAATTTTTCCAATTTGGGACTGGAATGAGCTAGGTTTAGCTTCATTGGGTTCCAATGCTGTCTTATCGATTGGTTTTCGATATGATTGTTTCATTTGTTTGTCGTGCTTTGATAGGGAATTCAGGGGTTGGCCTTGTTTCCGAGTAAAATTTGTTCCTATTTGCTAATTATGATGGAAATGTAGAGTCTTTGATTGGTTTTGATACTTGTGTGTCTGATCAATATGACTATATCTTAATACCTGACCTTATTCGTGATGAATCTGGATGATTCATTATATTGAAGCGGTTAACATAGATTGCCTTAATTTGTTCCATTAAGCTGGGTTATTTCCAAGGTAATAGCATTTGCTGTAAATGATCTTGCTAGATTCCTTGTGCAACCAAAGAGCCACCTTTGAACAGTCTATTCCACCTAAGATGGGTCTAGTTTTTTCTCTTGGTTTATATATTTTTCGGGTTGGGGTGGAAGCCGTGTGAGGTTGGGCTGTTCGGTTGGTACATAAGCTGGGACTCCTTGTTTTGTTTTTCTGGTTGGAGAAAGCTGAAAGCCCATGTGAGGTTCCTGGAGGCCCTTGGAAAGTAGGATGGATAATATGAGCTAGTGTAGTCACTGTGATTACGAATTGAACCTTACAAGGGTGTACTTCTTTCTAATATAGTAATATGTTAAGGTTGCAGGTACATTTTTGTGTTAAGATTGACAGTGAGTGAACGGAAGCACACACAGGCAATAATTTGGTCTAATGGGGGAGAATGAACTGAGAGTTTCATAATAACATTTGTTCACTTGTTTTCCATAAATGTGTGTCATAAATATTGTTGATTTCGATGTTTTATTCTATGCAATTTCGGTTTATATCATAGATTATTCCCCGAGTTTTTGCAGATCGGTATAACACAGCCCTCGTTTGCCACAGATGGCGTTTCCTGGCATGTCATCCTCACCTATGGCTACGAGTTGATAGATCCATTACAGATGCTTCTGAGCCAGGTGTATTCCCAAGCATTAAAGCTGCAGTATCTGCTGCAAGGTGGTCACTAGTTCTATTGTAGAAATTTTCCATCCTGAGCCTGCTATCCGTGTCACCGTGTGCATGCAGAAGTGATTATGTTTGTCTTGCTTGCAGGCCCGGAGACACAATCTTGATTGCAACTGGGGGAGTTCATCTTACCTCTGATATTCAGATTGACAAGCCCATATGTCTGGTAATGATATATTCTCTCTTTATTATTGCTTCTGAAACGTTCCCTAGTTTATAATAAAATCCCTTCATTTGCATCAAAATGTTGTCTTGTGGGTATCACTGCTTTTTTGCAACAGGCACTTGAGTTTGTAGAGTAATTTTCTCTTCCTTGAACCGAAATATAAAATTGCATTATTTTCACCTCCGACTCATGTCTCAAACACCTTTGATCTGTAGACTTGGATTACTGTGTTCTTTATGGCTCTTTGCCTGAGATTTGTAATCTTGATTTGTTACTTTGCGTGTATGTGGAACTAGGACTTTCTTTTTTATTTTCTTTCATCCTTTTCCTTATTTTTTAGCATTCAGTTATCAAACCTTTTTTTAACAATACTCAAGTACAACTGTACAAGCCTCTTAACCAGAAAGTTGCTAGAAGCAATAGGGGAAGACATCAGAAATTGAACTGCAAATTATTATTTTTTGAAATCTGGACTGGCACGTGATAGTAAGCAGAAGTGTAAATGTGGTGAACTCAAATTTGAACATAATGTGGGCTTTGCAAGGAGATTTTAGACAAATAATGATTGATTGCATATCATGCTCTTCTAATCTACTTAACATGACCGTCCCATTATAGAATATTAGTGGTTGTTGCTTGTCCTGTTTCATGTGTTGCTCAGATTGGAGGAGGTGACCTTCCGGAAGAAACCACTCTTGTTTGTTCACGAGGCTCTGACAGGTTTGCCGATATACCGCACCCTATATTTTTCTTTTATCATTACTGCACTTATGGTAGCCATTGCTGTATGTCCTGGATCATGAGTCAAAATTGTTTGGATCTTCTAATATGATGAATCTTTTAGTGCCTGAACAAAGGAATGGTTCATGAGGATACATTTGTCCTTTCAAGATTATCACTATTATCACTATTAGGATTTGTTTGGCGTTTTAAGCGGTAGCAGTCAAGGTAGAGCGGTAGCGTAATGTATAAAGGAGTGTTACTAGCAAAAAGCTGAATACACTGAGAGTAGATTCTAAAAAGTAGCGTTTGAAACACTAGAAGCTACCAAATACCCCTAAAAATTTCAAAATGTAAGAACTCACTTCTACTATTTTGGTGTACGCATTTAGTCAGATAAGGTTGTCACATCATATTTACCATGTTGATAGATACCTTCTTCCATTTTGTCCCATTTTTACACTGGAAGCTACTGAATTTCGATTTGGCTCCTTAAGTAGCACATTGCTCCTATGATCCAAAAGGGTATGGTCCTCTTTTTTCTTTTTTTGTGCTTCGCAGCGCCTTGGAGTTCCTCTCAACCTGTAAAATATCAAACTTGACTGTGAGGGCAGAACTGGGTTGCTGCTTGCTCCACAGGAAGGGAAGGCTGATGATTGATAAATGTGTGCTCCAGTGTGAATCAAATCCTCTAGATTACCTTTCATGTCCAATCGTCAGCACAGCAATTAGCCCGAAGCTGTTTACAACCCTACCAGTGAAGGTCCAAGGAGACGGTGTGACAGTTTCTTGTACACGCATTGAAGGTGGGGCCAAGGCTGTACTAACAAGCGGAAATCTGTCGCTGCAACGGGTTCGAGTTATTTACGCTCGTGCATCCATCCTTTTCTGGTTTGATTTGGAGCACAATGATGATTGATGCTTTAGTTCTCCATACCTGTAACATTAGGATTTTACTTTTAATAAGATCAAATGTTGTATTTATTTTTTGTTTTAGTGTTTCTTTATCATCCCATTGTTGTAAGTTGGAGATCTTACTTCTACTGTCTATTTGTTAGTGGCATCAGCAAACCAATTCAGATCTTCCTTTTTAATAAGAGGAAAGACTGTATCTGTTTGCTTTCTTATCTTTGTATCAAACAAGATAAAGCAGTCTGAACATATATTTCTGCAAATCGAATAGTTTCAGGTGTCAGAACCAGTGGTATATAGTACATGGGTTGTTTCAAATGTGATACGATTATGCAAGCACGGATATCTTTTGGCTGGACATGCCAAAATATCCGGTCGGATACCCGGATGTGAATGGGAACTGTCCATGCCTGATTTTAGTTCTTTTGGCAGCCTTTGACTAGTTTTAAATGTCAGAACCAGTGGTATAATACATTTTGTATAGAATAGGCCTAATCATCCATTTATAAGCTTCAAACTTTAAATCGATGGAGATCTCCTAAGAAAGTAAGAATGGTACAAATTTTGGATAAAAACCTACACTTTAAAGATGAAGGAAAAGTCCATCAGAGCATGTACACAAGTGATTTTTAACCCAATTTTTTAACTTCATCTTTAATAATCAACATTAATTTATATATATATATATATATATATATATATATATATATATATATATATATATATATAATTTATATTAAAACGAATTAGGAAAATTTGAAGTTAAAATTAAAATAATCTAATTCATTAAAAATTAACATGAAAATAAAAAAACAATGCATGTGAAACACAAGACCGGAAACATAGAAATACATAAAAACGAGTACATCTAAAACATACATAAAATTTAATTTCTAACAAAGAAATGACCGGATTTTTTCCATATGTGCTCAACCAAATCTTTTAGTTTTTCATGCGCACTCTTATTTCGTAGTCGTTGTCGATTAGATATGTATTCCATCATGAAAAATGGTCGAGAAGGAGTGTATGTGTTGTCAACAACCCTGGATTGCTCAAATTGAGATGAATCATAATACAAGCTATATGTATCTCTTTCATCCTCTACTATCATATTGTGCAATATGATGCATGCTCTCATTATTTTCCCGATGAAATTAATGTTACAAGCAAGTGTTGGGTTCTTCACTATGGCAAATCGAGCTTGTAAAACTCCAAAGGCTCGTTTCACGTCCTTTCGATATGCCTCTTGTCGTTTGGAAAAATGTGAATCCTTATCACCTCGTGGAAGTCGAATTGACGGTATAAATACCGGCCATGTTGGTTAAATACCGTCAGTGAGATAGTAACTCATGTTGTACTCATTTCCATTAAATGTAAAATTCACAGGTGGTGATATACCATTTAAAACCATAAAAAACTGGAGTACGATCTAGAACATTGATGTCATTACACGAACCTGGTGTTCCAAAAAATGCATGTCAAATCCAAAGATCATATGATGCATCTGCTTCTAAGATGATTGTTGGTTTTTCATGGCCGCGTGTAAACTGACCTCTCCACCCAGTTGGGAAATTCTTCCATTCCTAATGTAGACAATCGATGCTACCTATCATTCTAGGAAATTCACGTTCCTCGGCAATATGTAGGAGTCGTTGCATGTCAGATGTGTTTGGCCTCTGTAAGTATACGTCACCAAAAAATGAAATGACCCCCTCCACAAAGTTGGTTAAACATTGTCGTGCAGTAGTTACTCCCATATGAAGATACTCATCTGCAGAATCAACACTAATTCCGTAAGCCAACATGCGAATGGAAGCAGTGCATTTTTATAATGGAGATATGCCAAGTCGACCAGCGGCATTCCACCTTTGACGAAAATAGTCAAATGTTGTTGAAAGCTCATTAACAACGTGTAAAAATAGTGGTCTACACATTCAAAATCTTCACCTGAATTGTATGTCAGAATACACCGGGGGTGGGGCTTCAGAGAAATAATCTTTGACTAGGCGTTCATGGTCATTCTCACGCTCTATATCAATGTATTGACGGTGTCGGCGTTCTCTTGGTTGAGAGGATTCACCCTCAGACCGACGACATTGTCTTGCTTGAACAATCATTCTTGCAAGAGTGCGGTCATCCATTGCATTCCGCTCCTCATCTGATGAGTTTTGAACAAGGTTTAAAAACTCTATGGGGTCAAATTGATTATCTAATGAGTCAGATGACATTTTTGTGGAGATTTGAAAATGAGGGTGAGGAGAATTTGAAGGAAGGAGTAAATGAAGAGTATGATTTGTGCTATTCAGATCAACCAAGCAAAACATATATAAATAGAGATGAAGATAGGATTTTGGCAGAGTATGGGTTTTGATGAAAAATTTGAATTTAACAAGATCCGCCTTGAGTTAGTTTGGCAGGGTATGGGTCATGATGAGAAATATCAATTTGAATAGATTCGCCTTGGGGTAAGGTTTTGGCAGAATATGGGTTTTGATAATAATTTTGAATTTAACAAGATACGCCTCGGATTAGGGGTTTGGCAGAGTATGGGTCTTGATGGAAAATATTAATTTGATCAGATTCGCCTCGGGGTAAGGTTTTGGCAGAGTATGAGTTTTGATGAAAATTTTAAATTTAACAAGATTCGCCTCGGGTTATGGGTTTAGCAAGGTATGAGTCATGATGGAAAATATCAATTTGATTAGATTTGCATCAGGTAAGGTTTTGACAAAGTATGGGTTTTGATTAAAATTTTGATTTTAATAAGATTCGTCTAGGGTAGAGTTTTGCACTATATATACAAGTGTTTCCTAGTTTGAAACCTACAACTTATTCTACAATTTGAATCCTTTCAATCCTCTCTACACTTTGAACCATTTTATAAAACATCATTCTATATGGATTCAAATCCTCCCACAACCACTTCAACCACTCCAACTTTACATCTAATTTTATCAATTTGTATGAAGATCAAACAAATGAAGCGGACCATCCATATGTACAAGGTTTCTCATTCTCTCCAAGGTACCCATATGCTCAAAGTTTCACATGGTACAGAATTTTCACACTACTCATATGCAACAAACCATTCTACAATTGCAACAATAGTAAACATAAAAAACAATATCAAATGGAAAAGAAACTAGACTTGACTATGAAGAAACCTCCATTGGTTACACTATCTATGATCACAATCAAGAGGTTGTTTGTCTCAATGCACAGGAAAATTATCTAAATTCACTGAATCCAAATTGTTGCTAAACGTTTGATCCATTTGCAACACTCGATCCAACCTAAATGGCTTTCCATCATAATAGAGCTAGTCTCTGAAAAACGTAGTGAATTGCAGTAGATAAACTTCCTAGAACAGATTTTCGAAAAACGAATGAAAATTTGAAAACTGCAAATCGCTCATTGGGCAACATGGGAGTTGTTGCAATAGAGCTAGTCTCTAAAAAACGATCGTGGGTATAGTTGCATTGGATACTTGTCCGGGGATATAATTCATAGTTAATAGCAGAAAAAATAGAAAAATTCCACATTAGACAATGGTCCTAGCTCTTATTAAACATAGGAGTAAGGAAATCCCTCCATTACAATATGAAGCATATTACAATATGAAGCATATGAATCATTATCAAAAGGGTAAGGAAATCTCTCCATTACAATCTGCAGTATATGAATCGTGATCAAAAGGGTAAGCAAAATGCAAAGCGAGCAGGACAAAATGTAAGACGCAATCACCGTCGAAGACTTGCATTGTAATTGTAGGCTACATACAGCAATACATTCTGAATTACAGTCAAAACGGCAAGAGTGCTAACCTATTTCAAATTTTCAACAGGTTACCAAACCAAGTCAAAAAAGAAGACATTTTCTTTTTCACGGGATGGGTATATGGTAGAATCCGCGGCTTGATATCATGGCTCAGTGAGGTAATAAAATCATTAGTTCTTTGATTGTTCAATGTTTTTTTTACCTCTTTCCGTACAGTCATAAACTCTGCAGTCATTCTTCTCCACATTCTCTCAAGCCTCAAGAAAGCAAGCATGCCTTAATACAGTCCTACCAGCTGATTTACCACCAATGGGCAATGGGTCCTCAGATACCCCCAACAAGCAAAAATGAAAAACCTGCATTAGAAGTTTTCATCAGCGACAGATTTTACTATTTTAGACTAGTATCAGTTGTCCTAAGCAAAATTTGAAGAACGGCCATCATGCATTTCTTCACTAGTGTCAGAACTCACGGAAGCATGACTGCCTTTTTATTTCCACTTTTCCTCACTTGAATTTTGGTTAAACTTCATACACCATGCTTTTATTCTACACTAGGGATTCTATTTTCAGAAGGGATCCCCATGGTAGAAAGGGAGGCGATTTCTATTCGCCGTTTATAGATTAATAGACCAGCCTGTTATGGAAGAAAGATTTTACTGGAGACCAGAAACTAAAATTTCACCTGGTATTAGTTTGTAAATGCTTTTTGGTAGACTGTGATCAACAAAATACACTCATAATCAAATTCTGCAATTCAGGAAGACTATGAAAAGTGGTCACTCTTACAAGGTGCATGTGATATGCTACCAAGCTTGTGCAAGCAACAATCTAATCTTAAGATAATATACGCTCTGCCAATAAGGTTTTGTTGTATAATGAACATGCTAAAAAGGAACAGTTTGTCTACTTTTAGGTGAATTGGGAACAATAAGAAAACTCTGTTGGACATGCCATCCAAAGATATGATCAGACATATATGACCAATTGTAAGGCGGCTGGAAATGACTTAAAATAGTTTGAGCATTACTACTGTTCAAGTGTTCATTGCAGTATCATTTATATGGTTATCTGAGGAGAATCATTGTGTTCCTTTTAATAAATTTATTTATTGTAAAGGCAAACTCCTAACATACAAGTACCGAACCAGGCAGTATCTCACAATTAAAAAAGTTTCATTTTCATTGCTAATCGGCAGACTTACTTGGCACGTCCAAACACAGGATAGTAACTCAATTTCGAGAAGCAGGTTGTCGCTGTAAATCCATATCATCAGCTGAGTAATATTCTCCAATGAGCCGGTACATGTATGATGGGTTGTGCCCACCTCTGCAATGGGAAAAAATGGTGTCACAACTGAAACCGAGAAAGCATAGCAGAAAACATATCCCACAACATGAATGTCCAGAACAGCAAGAGTTTAGTAGTTTCAATACACTTCCTTCTAAAAATAACATCTGACATCCAGTTTCTGCAGAGCAGTGCACTAAACAAACAGATAAAGCATTTTGTTGATCTAGAACAACTGATATATGACAAATACATGAAAGAAAAGTTATGAAATGTCTATTTCTCCAGAAAAGAAAGCACGCAGAAATGTATACACCAAACAATCACAATACAAATGCCAGCTGAAACTTACGTGTCTGTAATGAAAAGGCTGACAAGCTTTGGTGGCACGTAATCAAATGTAGGATTGACGACATTAAGGAGTGGGCTGCCATTGCCACTTCCAAAATCCATACAATCTGAGAACTGCCCAAAATCCAGTAAATCAGATGGAGATTTCAGCTCATTTAAGAGAACTTCTGGATTGTGTGGATACAGGGGACACAACTGTCAAGCAGAGAAATTGTGTTTGATCAGGAATGCCGCACCAACCATAAACACTGCAATCTAGAATATTGAGAGAGATAGTACTAACTAGCAAGTCAATAACTACTTAGTACTTGCAAGAGAAACAATAAAATCTCAGTTGTCCTGTACAGTTTAGAAGTGGAAATTGGGTGACAGACCATTCTGATTTCAGACTTATTGAGGTCAGGTTTATTTTTCAAACACTTGAATCAAGTAGATCATATTTATGATATTTTATAAGATACTAAATGTTCGCTAACATTAGGATCTATAGTCTATACATCAGATGGTACAATTACCTTGTGACTGCCAGCAACCACAACAAAAGGTACTGCATGCCTCTGAGCAGCAAGTGCAACCATATTGAGGCCCACAGGAGCTATTAGTCCACCATTAGCCATTATTGCATGAGCTCCAACAATTACCTTTACAATATGTCTTTTTTAGTTTAAACATTATAGTTTATAAAAACCACAGAAAGCGTATACATAGCAGCAGGTCATGTACCATGTTCACTCGAGATATCATTGCAAATACTGCAGAATCGGTAATTACTGTGGTTTGAAGGCCTCTTGCTGCTAATTCTTTTGCAAGCACATGCCCTTGATACCTAGTAAAGTTACCAAGAATAAGATCATTAACTAGAGAGTTCAGCATAAATTAACAACTGCCAGCAAGTTTTGAAAGTGAACTTATATGCACATAAATTTAAGAAAACCGAAGATCTGAGTTGACTTAGCCTATACTTTTTGTTTAAATGAACATATTGATTTCGATAAAAATCTTGGAGGTAAAGATCAGTGATTATGGAATGTTTAAGATGTGAATTGATCAAGGTTTGAATCCAATTTAGCTAGCGACATATACTAATTACTACTCCCTCATAAATCACAGATCTACTCTTATTAATATTGATAAAGAGTATGTGATAGTTCTGTTGTTTGTCATATGTAAAACAGCTTCTAGCTTCAGGTAGTGACCGCATAATTAAGTGAGAAATACAATTGTTTTCCTTTTCTTCTCTTTCAGTCACTTGAATGTGTTCAAAGAAATGTTTTCAAAAAAAGAAGATGCAGGATGGCCCCATAAGCATGAGTAAAAAGAATGATAAGGAAAAAGTATCACAACATTTACAGTTTGGATACAGCGAGAGGGTCAAAATCCTTTTACATAAAAGCAAGTCCGCGATTAATACCTTGGAGCACCTTCTGCAACAAAAACCCGAAATGATCTTTTCTTCTCTTTAGCAGCGCAAAGAAACTCCATCACTGTCCTTGAGCGACCTAGTGTCAATATAACTTCACTGGAATGATATTTCAGTAAGTGAGTACGGGACAAATATTTATGGTACTAAGCAATATCACATGCACATACTACATACAAGCACATATTTTCTCCACTCAATGCTCCAGAAAACTATGTTCACAATTTAGCATATAAATAACTAGAATCACTACTTACTTCTGATGAATGTGCTCCACTGCCTGTTCAGCAATTTGTTCATGACAAGTAAGTATGTCCTGAATAAGTTCATTTACTGCTTCAATAACGTCATGCTTCAGTTTCCGGCTCCTTGAACTTTTATCAGCAGCTACAGGAGAGTTATCACACATAACCTCAGTAAAGAACAAAATCATTTATATAATTTGGAAAAACATATTTTCATGTGTTCATCATCAAAGAGGTCTTTCCCAAAAATATCAAAGTATAATAACGGAAATCCAAGCAAATATTCACAAAAGGAACTTTTTAACATCTTTTAGAGCTTCCCAGCTCTCATAATCTATAATTATCTAAGAAGAGTGCTAACAGTGCATATTATAGCTAATAACTTTTAGTTTGCTTCCTTCCATAAGCGCTCTCCCACATTTTGGAGTATGAACAAGTTCAGAAAATGAAGAATACAAAAATTGAAGATCATACATCTGCTTTTTCCATCAGAATCACCCCCCGATGAAGAAGTATGATGAACTGCAGTAGCATCAGGGACACCCTCAAGAAGGGTCTGCAAGGATGGAGGACGCAAAGTGCTCCTAGAGGCAGCAGCTACAGCAGCAGCAGATAGAACAGGGTGTTGATTATTGTCATTATCGTCATCTTCATCGCTTTCGGCTGACAAACTTAAACCACCAATGGCAGCTGTTGTGAGTGATAGATCCTCCTCCCTAATGATATGCAGCACACGCCTTACAATATTACCAACAGCAAGCTCTGCATTTAATTTCAGATCTCATCATACATATATATATAGTCATTTTTCCTGACAAAATTAAAAATGTAACCCCAAAAGAAAGAAAATGTAGGTCATGATTTCAATCAAACCCCTTTGGAAAATTCCTTTTTCTCAACCTTAGTTCGGGAGGCCTTCGACTCGACCTCAAATGGACTTAGCAATTAGATCAGCGATCTTCCTAAGCAAACTCCCACAAACATCAAAGAAAGCAAATTCAGCTATCGTGATTCTCCTTAAGATTTCTACCCTTTCCAACCACTTAAGTCTTCAATTACGTTCTAAAGAGTAAATGAGTAATCACAAACTCACAACAAGCTAAGCATTGTAGTCCAGCTAAAGAGTTACCTTGCCATTTCAACAGATCGTCATGGATATTCCTTGTTTACATAAGCAACAAAGTTCAACACCAACAAGATGGCATTATTATTATTATGAGATCCTCGCCTCATACCAACATAGAAACACATGAGGATTTTATTATTGCCACAGATCAACTGCAGTCAGATTTCCTAGTTACTGTCAATCAGCCAAAATTTAACAATATATCTCCCACAATCCCACTCAAATATTCAAAAAGACAACAAAATAACATGAAAAGAATAACGAAGTAAATTTCTGCTAAACACACTTCGCAAATTGAAGAAATATAAAAAGAACATTACCCACAGGGTTTGCTGCAATTAACTGGGCACCAACAGCCTTGACAGCTTCAATTAGAGCAGCGGCCTGGTTAGTATGAGGGATTCTCTGCTGAGAAATCACTGACCTAAGAAACTCTGCTGTGTGCTTAGCGGTTGCTTGCGAACCCTCAATTTGCCTATGCAAATGAAGATAAGCATAAACAGTCTCAAACAGATGCAAATTTCCATCTCAATTCGTAATCAACCTTCGACAGCCGACCCCCCCAAAACCCTAAATGTAACAAATTAGAAGATGAGAGGGAGAAATACCTTTTTCGTAGCTTGTTCACAAATTCATTCACCATGACTTGTCCGTCTGGCATCTTGGCGTATGAATTTGCCAAGCAGAAAGAGGATGAAGAACTGAAGGGGAAATCTGTAGATATCGAGTAGGGTTTTGGGTGATCGGAACGGACTCCTTTGTTGAATGCAGAACAGAATAGATACGGGCAAGGTTTTGGGTCTGAAGCATCTTTAAAGGGGAAATTGTATTTTGATGCTTATTATTTATCAGATTAAATCTAAAATTATGTAAACTTTTAAATTAATAATTGACATATTAAGGGTGCTTTTGGATCACCCGATTCACCCTCAAATGAGTTATAAATTTACAATGCAGTTTATACTATGTAGGCTCCGTTCATTTCCCATATTCTGATATGGGATATAGCATATTCGATATTCATATTTCGTAATTGAGTATATGGATATCAAAGTGATATCCTAGATATCAATACTTTACTCTCTTTTTTATCGTTTTTGATATCTTAAAAAATTGAGAGATATCACATTCATTTTCTCTCATGTCTCTCTCAAAACTCTCCGTCCCAAGTCTTCCTCTTTTGATATACCTCACCATCTTGCCAAATACAAGTATCGGTATCCATATCCATAATATCTATACTGATACCAATATCTGATATACTCATATCTGGATATGAGAAATGAACAAGCCCTTAAACGTATCAAATGTAAAAGTTACATTCGGATGAGTGAAATTATTTTATAAAGTAGCATGCTTAATCTGTCGTCAATTTACTTGTTTTTGTCATTTGCTTCTGCAATGTTAATATAGTCACGGGAAAGTATTTTGATGAGTGAAATTATTTTTTATAAAGCAGCATTAGGAAGCTAATTTAGCTGCTTTTGTCATTTGCTTCTGCAATGTGGATCATATCATAATTAAATAATTAATTATATAATAATATGTAAATTTTACAACATTCAATTTGAGGATTGCTTACATGTATTTTAAATATTGATTTTTTTTATTAACTTAAAATGTGAGGTACGAACTTTACATTAGTATGAGAGTATTTTTGACGTGAAAAAAATCGAAAAGGATGTTCTATATTGTTAAAGTAACGTGAATTCACTATTTTCTTTTTTGTGACATACATCCTATAACGTGGACTTGTGGAGTGTAATCACCAATTACAATTTTCAAGTCATTTGCTTCCCAAATTTATAGTGGAAAAAGTTCATACTGGTTTTGGTAAATACCCATAATCTATATGGTTTTTAATTAATTTTAGTTTTCCAATCAGATGACAAAGGGTTTTAAAGGTGAGTACTTTTCCTTTTTATTTCTATTCAAGGTGAGTACTTTTAATTTGTGATGACAAATGGTTTTAAAACAACTAAGAAGTCGTGTGAATTTTTGAAAAGGTAAATGGAGTTAATATGCAAAAAACATAAGTTCAGGCGATTTTATGTAATTTCCCATAATTTCTATCCCTGAAATATAATATCGACAATTCCACATGAGTGGTGAGCAAGCAACTCAAGACTGCGCTCCCTCACCCGCGGTTTCGTGTTCTTCGTCGCGATAATCATCACAGTCCATTACCAGAAGCCCACAATCATCAAAATGCTCTTCTTCGGTATATTCGTCAACCCTTTCGAGACCATTCAACCCTAATCTTCGTTTTGCCTCTTCGTCTTTAAAAATCCAATCTTTTGTCAATCTGTCGCATTCAATTCCAACGCTACTATGAACGTTTCTTCTCTCATCCTCTATCTTGCCCAATTAAAGAGTCCATCTTCCCTTCATTTTTGAATTCTTCTCTTTCCTCGCAAGGTATCATCCCTCTCCCTTTCTCTTTCTACCTCTCGTTATTTTGGATGATCCATGTTGGATCCGTTTTTCATCTGTTTTGACTCGATTGTGCTGATAGTCATACCCATTGAAACTAAACGAATGCAAATAAGAAGACTGAATGTTTTAGTGTGTTGTTTGTTGATTAGTGAATCTGGAATAATCTAATAGTGGGGCTTGTTGGTTTATCCTGATTTCATCGTCTTATCGTCCTAATTTGCTATTTCTAGACCATTTTGTTGAATCGATGTCGTTTGAGGTTCTGATGTGCAACTGTGAAAACTGTGTGCATTTACAACTGTAGAGCTTTCAATATGTAGTTGTCTTTGTCTGAGCGTCATGGTAGGAGTGCATGTGATTTAGAATTTGAGGTCAAAGACTTAATATGCAGAATTATAATTGAGGTCAAAGTCTTTGTTATGAAGAAATAAAGACAAATTATTTCATTGTGACCTCTGCAATGTTTCTTAGGTTAGGAATGCATGTGATCAAAATTTGAGGTCAAAAAAAATGTACAACTATAAGCCCTAAATGTAGAATTTGAGGTCAAAGTCTTCGTTATGAAGACATAAAGACAAAATACTTCATTGTGTTATTTGTTATGTTTGTTTGACCTTCTGTATGTGGCTCCTTTGTTTGGTGTTATGTGACCCTTTATTAATAAACAATGTTTCCTTCAGTTGATAAAGGGAAATTACATACTCGATAGTCGATACCTAGGCTTTTGTAGGATTTCATTCAATCCGAGTTTTGCTAGCCATGTCTTAGTTGTTTCTAGTTATCTACCATCATGGAAATAATGGACATTTTCAAGTGTAAATCTTTCATTTTTGTAAGTGGCTTTCGTCTAAGCATCACTGTAGGAACACGAGAATTTTGAAGTCAAAATCCACCACTTTGTCCCAAGAATGCAGCAGCAAATTGTCTCTCTTCAATGAAGCTAGAATTTTAGGAAAGATCAAATGTAAAATCTTGATCTAGTAATATAGTTTGGTTATTGATGAAATTTTTGTCACCTTGCTTCCGTTTTTCCTGTTAATGTCGTTTGTAGATTGCTTGCACTTGAAATATAATCTTCATCATATTCCAAAAAGAAATTATAAGAGAAGGATCGGATTTGAGCTTTTGAGATCCTTTCAGATTGCGTCTACCATTTTCTTAGTCGTCGTTCATTACCATTCAACTAGAAAAATACAACGTTTCTTGTCCATCCAAACTGGCTATATCTAAACAAAAAACAGATGAATATCTACATCACATAGGTATCTTGATGCACCACTGCTGAATAAGGCAATAATCAGGTTAAAGCTGTTATGAACATGTTAATAGGCTTTGAAAGTTTTACAAAATCCTCTATTAGTGCATTGGATGATCTAGCAATTCTTTTATAGAAATAAAAGAACCCGTAGTCCTTTACATTTTACTATAATTGCTTACATCTATTTGAAACGGCGGTTAGGTGGAGGTAAATCAGGTAATATTAGTCCGTGAAACATTAATAGTTACCTTTGGCAATCCTTATGTAGTTTTGTTTCATTAGGAAGTAAAAATATTCAAAATGTTGCATTAAAACTTGTCCCAGGTTGTTTTTGGTCCTTGTAATCTTCAGAAGATGATTTTTGGATTTCTTTCCTTTACTTCTTCAATTCAGCTACTTATTGAGTTATGGTCATGTGCTGTATCATACCTTTTAGTTCTTGAAATCAACTTCCAATGTTTATTTTTTACTAATGTGTTTGCATTTGATCTTCTTGTTTTATCAGAACTTGTCAGGGTTCTTCAGGGATCGCCACCGAAAGACAAATATCAGGGAATGCAGAGAGATGTGCTTGAATAATGTTAACTCAATCTGCAAATGCCCTGCAGCTGTGTATCCCTTTAAACCTCCATTTCTGAACTGGGATGAGGTTGGATGCACTGTGTATCTTGCAGTGTTGTCTATGAAGATTTGCTATAAACCAACGCGCAACACA
Organism: Fagopyrum homotropicum; assembly: GCA_033239125.1. NCBI lineage: Eukaryota > Viridiplantae > Streptophyta > Magnoliopsida > Caryophyllales > Polygonaceae > Fagopyrum > Fagopyrum homotropicum. The sequence goes on from BSWB01000003.1 coordinate 6,125,864, forward strand.
AGTTCTTTCGTGTGGAAGGACGACCCTGTTGAAGACGGGTGAAATCATCAACCCGAACTCCTCTGATCTTGTAGATAAGTATCTGTGTGTTGTGTTATTAGGGTAGTAATTAATGGGGAAAGGGAAGATACTAATGAAGAAGTATGAATTGGTTAACAAACTCGGACAAGGAAATTTTGCAAAGGTTTACTCTGCACGGAATGTAAACACTGACCAGTGTGTGGCCATTAAGGTTATTGACAAGGGTAAGATTTTGAAAGAAGGGTTGGATCTGCAGATCAAAAGAGAAATATCCACAATGGGAAGGCTAAGGCATACAAATATCTTGCAGATTTATGAGGTAATGGCCTCCATAACCAAGATCTATCTCGTCTTGGAATACGCAAAAGGCGGTGAATTGTACAGCAAGGTTATGTTAGGAAGACTCAAGGAGGATGTTGCAAGGTGGGTCTTTCAACAGCTAATAGGCGCCGTTGTTTTCTGTCATAGCAGAGGTGTATACCATAGGGATTTGAAGCTAGAAAATCTCCTCTTGGATGAGGACGGGATCCTAAAGGTGGCGGATTTCGGGCTAAGCATGCTTGTCGAACCAAATGGCGAACATATAATGCTGAGAACGCTCTGTGGGACGCCAGCTTATGTGGCGCCTGAGATGCTTAGCAGGAAAGGATATGATGGAGCCAAAGCCGACATATGGTCGTGTGGGGTCATCTTATATTCTATGATGAGTGGTCGCCTTCCTTTCCGGGGATCGAATACTACGGAGCTGTATAGGAAGATAAGGAGGGCTGAGTATAAATGTCCCAGCCACTTTTCACCGGAAGTACATAAGCTGGTGGCTAAGATTCTTGATCCAAACCCGAAAACAAGGATTACAATGGCTAAAATCATGGAAGATCCTTGGTTTAGGAAGGGATTAGGAGCCAAACCCGCGTTTCTTGAATCCAGACCAAGAGATTTAGGCAATGTAACTGATGATATAACAAAAGTTGATACTGAGATTGAACAAGAATCCGGGACAAGAGAATTAGGCAATGCAGCTGCTGATACAACGGAAGTTGAAACCGTGATTGAGCAAGAACCGCGAAAGTTAAGAAACATGAATGCTTTCGAAATTATCTCACTGTCGTCGGGATTTGACTTGTCGGGTATGTTTGTTGATGACGAAAAAAGGGAAGATGTTAGGTTTGTATCTCAGCAACCAACCTCTACTATTGTCTCTAAACTAAATGAGGTTGCTGAGGGTTTGGAGCTGAAAGTGATGAAGAAGAATGAAGGGTTTTATACAATGTCACGGATGAACAAAGAGGCAAATGGTTCCGTGAGACTCGACGTGGAAGTTTTCGAGCTCACGGATTCGTTTCATGTGGTGGAGCTGAAGAAAGCTGGGGGTGATGCATTTGAGTATAGGAGGCTGATGAGAGACATCAAACCTGAACTTAATGATATTGTTAAGACTTGGCAAGTAAATCAAATCTCCAAGCCTTTTCAAGTGATTTTGTAAGCCTTTGCAAGTTTATTGTTGCTGTTCTAAGTTTCATTTTGTTTTTATTGATTCTTTTCTGTTTTGTGAGATTTCTTCATAGAATTTTGGTTTAGTCAAATGTATTTGTGTTTATTTTTTTTCTTTGTCATTTTGTTGAATTCTGTTGTGGAATATCAATGTCCTTTGAACTATTTTTCCTTAATCGATCATTGTGAAAACAATTTATTGTGGTATTATAGTGAAAAACAATCTTTTAGAAGCCTTTGACTTGCATGGCCGACCTGAGTATTGAAGGATGATATTAGACTTGGCTAAATTGATTTTTTTTTTTTTTTTTTTTTTTTGTAATAAGATATAGATCGGGTATTTTGTTTTGAATATATTGGTCGGTTAGGGTTCACGATTTTAGATATGGTTAATCTAAAAATGTAATCAATCGGAACTCGGTTAATTGAGATATCTAATTACCATGTATGATTTTTATCAATTGAACTCGTGATTTTTTTTCTTTCTTAGGTTAGCCCGGATGACTCACTTGATTATAGATTATTATAAAGGAGTGTGTTTTCCGAATGACTAGTTTGTAATTTTTTTCTTAAGATAAGGGCTATATAGCGCGGAGGGTCTGGACTCTCTTACTTACCATTTTTAAAAAATAATAATAAATGTTTCTAGGCTATTGTAATTTATAAAGTCTCGTGATATAATTGAGCTAATAGTTCATTCTTTTTTATTGTGTATATAAAGTATGTACCTTACTTTGTATTGTGTATATAAAGTATGCATTTTCATTTACTTAAAAAAATTCTTTTATTTTACTTTCAACTCGTCAGATTCCTCTTGGCATTGTCGAAGTCTGCTTCCTGTCGACCGCCGTCGCTCAGGTTTTCGCACCGCTCAACTTGCTAGATTCCTCCTCCCCTGTGCCGTTGGAGTTTGCCTTCCCTCCACCACTCAACTCGCCAGAGCCTCCTTCTTCTTGGTTCGAATGGAAAGGAAGCTTACACAGACCGAGCGTCCCTCTCAAACTAAATCCGCCCCAACCCAAATCTGGAGCCACCGCCAGAAAGTTGGAGCTAGACCTATCACTTGTTTCTACTCGCGCTAGAGATCCCCTCCACCGTCTGTTGCCGACCTTACCACGGTTGCCGACCTCACAGATGGCTCGTCCGTTCAAAAAACGGACGAGTACGAATATAGAAGGAAGTCTGATCGGGCCAAAAAACGGCTCATCAAGTCCATAGGTCGAATCCTTCGGACACAACTCTAGACCCGCAGATCCAAACACACCACACATGTTTCAAGTAACATGTAGATATATATTAAGTATATTATATCAACAATAGAGAAATATGGTTGATAGTTGTAACCCAAAATCTACTTCAACTTTCACTAATAAACATAATGATAGGAAAATAAAGGATTAAAAAAAAGTTTTTGAAAGTGTTAGCTGTCCATCATATACTAAAAAAGGTTTATGATACTCATAAGATACACACTGAGCCATCACTCTCATTCTTCTTTGAACATTTTCTTTTCCCCCACCTTCTTATTCCTTTTTTGTCTCTTATAAAGGTTGCAAATTTGTCGCTATTGGATGACAGTCTGATCCCACAAAATGCAATTTAGTTCATAAATTCTCATTTAAGTAATATCAATAGTTTATGGGACAAAAATAATGCCATCCCAAATCTTGTCAAAATAGTATATGTTATTTATAAGAGAAAATTGATTAAATAGTATCCATTTTTTAGTCTTAGTACCCCCGTCTTTTAAACTATTAGAATGGTATCTCACTTATTGAGTTCGACCAACGATTAGTACCTGAATTACTTTTTACACGTTAAGTTAACACAATAGCTTTGCTCCTAGAACTTTCCCCTTTGTTTCTTGTTGAATATGTATGTCATGTAGGTCTCATTGCAACTGTCATAACCCTTTTACTTAACGTGTGAACAGTAATCCAAGTACTAATATTTGGTCATACTTAATAGGTGAGGTATCGTTCTGATAGTTTAAATGTCGGGGGGCTAAAGTTTAGTCAGCCTAAAAGATGGATATTGTTTAGACAATTTTCTCTATTTAATAATCAATAACTTCTGGGGTTTTTTTCCTTTTCTAATTATAATTTAAAAATATCAATAGTTTATGGGAGAAAAAAAGTGTCATTCCAAATTTTTTGAAAATAGTTAATGGGAGAAAAATAATATCAATAGTTTATGAGCATTGATAAGAAAAAACATTTAACAGTATAAGATATTTACAAATTAATAGTTAAATCTTTTATTTATACACTGATTTTATAATTATAATTTCATCCAAGTCAAGTTCTCAAAATACACCACAAACCTAATTTTTAAAGGGCAATTTTGGTAACTAGGCCTTTTTGAAAAACTAGAGTAGTAAATAGGCTTTTTAATGTTTCAATTTAGTAAATATACCCCAATCTTTTGTATTTATTTTCAAATTCTACACACTCCTCTTTCAAAGGGTACATTTACTAAACACAAAACTAGAAAAAGCCTAGTAATCCAAATTGTTTTTTTTTTTTATTAGACTAATGATGATAATTCTTTAAATGGTAATAGAAATCTGAAGTTTTATTGAGGTTATTCAGATAGAAGAATTTGCACTGTAAATTACTATTAGGCACACAATTGATAATTCCTCCTTTGGAATTTGTGGGTCCAATTAAATCTCAATTAATATTCATAAAAAGAAGTGGCAATGAGAAACAGATAATATAATTAATCAATTCAAATCAAATTATTACTATTTGTTTATCTCTTAACGCGTGAAATTTACCTTTTTGCTTTATTTTCCGATAAGAAGACTTTTTGAAAAAAAAACAAATAAATTACAATGCAAATACTTTTTAATAACTTAATTTGATCTACAGATAGGTATTGTTCGTGTTTTGTTTGATTTTATAATCACCGGATATACGGATGTAATTCAACTGATATAATATAATTATAGTTGTTGGGCAATGTTCGAAACCAATGGTTATACCTCAACACTATCGGTAAACGTTGAAGTTGAATCTAGCTTCAACCTCAACGTAGTTGACCGGCACCGAGGTTCAATTTTACCGTTATCGGTATGCGTTGAGTTTGAACAGGTTCAACGTCGCCGGCCTATGTTGCACTATACATTTAGTCACGTTCTGCCGTGCATAAAAGATTTCCCTTTAAAATTGTTCTAATACTCTGTTGATCAAAAACCTTAAGTCAAAATTTAGAAACAATTTAAAAATATTTGCTAAAACTAAGTATTGTTTAGCAAATCAGATTAAAGTATTTTTATAAACTAGATGAAGATAACCTTGATTGTTGTTGTTGTTGTTGTTGTTGTTGTTGTTGTTGTTGTTGTTGTTGTTGTTGTTGTTGTTGTTGTTGTTGTTGTTGTTGTTGTTGTTGTTGTTGTTGTTGTTGTTGTTGTTGTTGTTGTTGTTGTTGTTGTTGTTGTTGTTGTTGTTGTTGTTGTTGTTGTTGTTGTTGTTGTTGTTGTTGTTGTTGTTGTTGTTGTTGTTGTTGTTGTTGTTGTTGTTGTTGTTGTTGTTGTTGTTGTTGTTGTTGTTGTTGTTGTTGTTGTTGTTGTTGTTGTTGTTGTTGTTGTTGTTGTTGTTGTTGTTGTTGTTGTTGTTGTTGTTGTTGTTGTTGTTGTTGTTGTTGTTGTTGTTGTTGTTGTTGTTGTTGTTGTTGTTGTTGTTGTTGTTGTTGTTGTTGTTGTTGTTGTTGTTGTTGTTGTTGTTGTTGTTGTTGTTGTTGTTGTTGTTGTTGTTGTTGTTGTTGTTGTTGTTGTTGTTGTTGTTGTTGTTGTTGTTGTTGTTGTTGTTGTTGTTGTTGTTGTTGTTGTTGTTGTTGTTGTTGTTGTTGTTGTTGTTGTTGTTGTTGTTGTTGTTGTTGTTGTTGTTGTTGTTGTTGTTGTTGTTGTTGTTGTTGTTGTTGTTGTTGTTGTTGTTGTTGTTGTTGTTGTTGTTGTTGTTGTTGTTGTTGTTGTTGTTGTTGTTGTTGTTGTTGTTGTTGTTGTTGTTGTTGTTGTTGTTGTTGTTGTTGTTGTTGTTGTTGTTGTTGTTGTTGTTGTTGTTGTTGTTGTTGTTGTTGTTGTTGTTGTTGTTGTTGTTGTTGTTGTTGTTGTTGTTGTTGTTGTTGTTGTTGTTGTTGTTGTTGTTGTTGTTGTTGTTGTTGTTGTTGTTGTTGTTGTTGTTGTTGTTGTTGTTGTTGTTGTTGTTGTTGTTGTTGTTGTTGTTGTTGTTGTTGTTGCTGCTGCTATTATAACAAATAGTTATTAAAAATAAAAAACGAATATCTGGGTTTTATTTCACCGGGCTTGAACAAGTCGTGTAAACAATATCGAGTGTTATTTCGAGAGCCTATATCTCAAAATAATCAAGTAAATCAAGAAGTTTAATTCGATGAAAAAAATACTTTAAAAATTGAATCCCAAATAACCATGTTGATACCATTCAACAAAGTGGATTATTCGTGGTTATTTACAAGATTATTGTGGAAATATTAAAGGATTATTTTATATACCATTCAACTCCAATTATCGGATTATTCAGGATTATTGTAGGATTGTAGTCCCCAAACAATTCAAACTAAGAATTGTTATCAAATTGACGCACCATAATAAAATGAAAGGTAAAATGGCTAATTAGACATTTTTTAGGGGCAATTTTGGTAACTAGACCTTTTTGAAAAACTATAGTAGTAACTAGGCTTTTTAATGTTTCAATTAAGTAAATATACCCAACCTAGTAAACCAAATTGTTTCAAAAAATTCTTCTCTCAAGGGGTTCAAATTTCTAGACACACTCTCTCTCCATATCTGTCTAATTTTTCTCTAATAGGATATTTTGAAAACGCTCAATTTGTACTCTCTCCCTATAGACCCCGTTTGGTAAGTGTGTAAATAAAGAAGATTAAGATTATGGAAATTGAAAGGAAGAAATAATTTTCGTAATCTCGTTTAGTAAGGGGGTTAAGGAGATTAATTAAAGGGGTTAGATTATGGAGATTAAGGGAATTAGATTATGAAAATTTTGTAATCCTGCAAAACTTGGATTATAAGGATTATGAAGATTATTGAGACTTAAATCTCACTTTTACCCCTCATTTTTTTCATCTTTTTCATCTATAAAACATTTAACACGTACTTTTTCGTAATTTTACCCACAATTATATTAATTTTACCAAACACTCATTTCACTTAATTTCATACTCATCATCTTAAACAATTTCATCCCCTTAATTCTTCATCTAAATGATTCTCTTCATCCTCATCTTCATTTACGTAATTTTGCGTTATCAAACTAAACCATAATCTTTCACACACAATTCACTCAATTTCGAGTGTCAAGAAATCTTCATATACTTCTCTATTAAGATCCTTCTTCTTGTGATTGTGAAAACATATCAGAAACTCATATCAATGTACACATCAACATTCCAAACCAAAAAGTCATATCAAAACCTCATATCAACCTCATACCAAAATCTATACAAGACAAACATACTAGAGCTCATACTAGACAAATTATATCAATATACATAGGAAGAACATCAACAAATTATACCGAAAACCATGCTAGATAAACATAACATAAACTCATCCCAAACTCATACCAGAAACTCATACTAGAAAATCATACTAGATAAACATACAAGAAACTCATACCACACAAATCATATCAATATACACATGAAGCACATAAACAAATCATACCAGAAACTCATATCAAACTCATACTAGAAACCATATCATACTCATATCAGAAACTCATACCAAAAACCATATCAGACAACCATACCAAACAAATCATATCAATATACACAAAAAAACACATCAACAAATAATATTAGAAACCCATATCAAACTCATACCAAGAACTCATACCAGACTCATACTAGAAACTCATACCAGACAAATAAACCAGAAATCATACCTTTCAAATCATATCAATATACACAGGAAACACATCTACAAATCATACCAAAAATCCATATCAAACTCATACTAGAAACCATACCAGACTCATATCAGAAACCATACTAGACAAAATACCAAAAACTCATACTAGACAAATCATATCAATATACACAGGAAACTTATCAACAAATCATATCAGAAACCCGCATCATACTCATACCATAAACCATACGAGAAAATCATATCAAAACCTAATATCAAACTCATACCACAAACCATATTCGAGAAAAAAGAGTACAAATTAGAGAGTATCGTACAATATGTATCAAAGACGTACTACCCAGGTCGATTTCTTTGGTTGGGCCTCCAAGGACAACGATTTGCATGTCTTTCTCCTTATCAGACAAGAATCATTGAGCATTAACCTTAGATCGACCCATTGTGATGGTTGAGTTAGGGTTTATAGAGTTTGTGGAAAAAAAACAAAATGGGAGAGAGAGAGAAAGAGAGATTGGTCGCCGGAGATCAATTGGCGAAGTTGAGAATCGAAATGGGAGAGATATTGGTCGCCGGAGAACTATAGTTGGAAGAGACACTCGAAATGGGAGAGATAGGTTGGTCGTTGGTATGAGAATCAAATGGGAGGGAGAGAAGTGAGAAGTGTGAATGAGAGGGAAATAGAGATTGTTTTAACCTAAAATTAATTACAGTGGGTTAAAATTAGAGGGTCTACAAAACAAAAGCGTATAAAAAGTAGCATATTTAACCCCATTTTTTCTAAAATAAATTAGCATGAAGATAATATCTATTTTTATTCATCAAATTGGTGTCATTTATGTTGTTGATTGGGATACTCGATCCCATGATAATTTTTGTGATCATTTTGAACTTTATATTTTATTTGTAAGGATATTTTATGGTGTTTCATTTTGAAAATGTGATATATTATAACCGTTTTCCATTATCATTGTTTTTAATCTTTTTCTTGTTATTCATAACTCATTTCCTAAAATGACTCATTACCCGACTAAAAATATATTATAAAAAAATATACGTAAGATAACACATTATGTAAAAACTGTTAGCCTAGCTTCAAGATACTTTGTGGAAACTATCTCATTAATAATAAACATATTGGCATTCTAATATATAATCATAGAGAAATACTATAAATGTCGGTTGGTTTTAGGGATGGAGTATCATTGAGTTTATATGTTGTGCTTTGATCTAATATGCATGATGTGCACCTACGGACATGTGAACGCCTCATATTATCTTGGACCACTGAAATTTCACATAGTATCATGGTGGTACGTTCTCAGGCCTTGACTTAATTATTGGTTTTGTCGGCTTTAAGACATTTGATGGTGGACTTGAAATATGATTGTCTCGTCCTATCGAGCTAGTTGACCTTAAGTTTTGTCATTAAGTGTCAACCGAGCCTCGGTTGCACTTGAAGGGACGTGTGAAAACTATATATCTCACATCGATAATAAAAAAATCAATGGTCTAATATACAAGTTTGATGAGCTATAATTATCAATGTCATTTATTTCTAGTATGAAACTTTATTGAACTCATGTGTTGAATTCGAACCTAACGAATACATATTGTCCCTATGAACATGTAAGACCTAAACATGTAAGACCTACATTATCTTAACCAACCGAAATTTCGTAAGCTTGGAAATATTGGCAACAAAACTTGTTCTGGTATGGTGGTGGTCATCATAATCGACAAGAGGGGAATGAATTGGCACCACCAATTGCAAGTTGCAATAAAACCATCAAATGCCCACACTTTTGATTGAGAGGAATGACTACACAATAACACTAATTGACTTAAAGCAAAAGCTGATGTTGATGCTTGATCCTTTCTTTGCTATTTTTATTATTATTAATAACTCAGAATATGTAACATCTATGGAGATTAGTTTACAATGTATCATCATGTTCTCTCTTAAAAGAGGAGGAAAAGAGAAAAAAAAAAAAAAACTCTAGTATATATTAAATGAAATAATGGAATTATTCACTTATGTTGGTGTTTTTTTTATTAAATTAATAAAATAAAATTACAAGCACATTACAAGTCTACCCGTTTGAAAACCTTTTATTGACAAGTTTATTAGAACTTATCAAGTTTATGGAAATTTATTGAACTTATAAAGAAATATAAGGTACGAAATTGGTGTTTGGTAGTTCAAACTTACGAAAGTTTAAACTAATTTATAGAAACTTAAAATTTTCTTATTTCATATGTTATATTGATGAAGTTTATGAAGGTTATTGTAACTTATCGATTGTTATATTATAAATATAACCCTAAAAGTCATATTTAAATATAATGTAAACCTTTAAGAAAGGAAAGAATAAAAGACGGAAAAAAAATACAAATCACGCAATATGGGGTCAGTCGTAGGGGCGGGCTGACTCGGCCGCGACTAGCCACAGGGACGGCCCTCTTCACCGCGGGGGCGATGAAGGCCAAAACTGGGTGTTACACGAAACAACCAAACATTGTGTATTACGAGAGCAAACTGAATACTCACCATTAGTCCGCCTTCTACTCGTATTGCGAGTGCATCCGGGGACTTATAAACTCTAAAAAATGCTTCCCACAAATTTATGATTGTTGATCCAACATTCGAATTTTGGCAAGTTTCTAACACATGAGACACTTTCCTATTGAACTTGGGGTATATTCTCATTGAGTCCAGGATGCGCATATTAAACCGAATCCAACGGTTAGAATTATGAGTCTTATGACCGGTACTCCAACGTTCGAGTTTTGGCAAAAATGATATATTGGGCACAATCTCAGTGCTTTTGGGAGGCACAGTGCATATGGGAGACGGATATTTGGTGCGAGTGTGAGATGTATTTCAGATCGGGACGAAAATGACAAAAGTTGTTCGGGTAAATAGCAATTCTGTGTGTGTATATATATATGGTTCGAGCGAGGAGGCTCTTTGTGAAGAGGAGGTAGACGTGTTGTGAGTCGGAAGATCAAAAGTAAATTACAATCTTGCTTCAAATATATAGTAGGGTGGCACACTACTATTAAGGGTACAATTGGAAATTTTATGTAGTTCATTTTTTGTACAATTCACTCCAAACTCTATGAAAGTGTTGACAAGTTTCCCCTCCCAAAATTTTAACTTTTGGGTGCATACTGTTCATTTTCACAAACAATATATTCATTTTTCATATAAATTATGGTCGTTTTTCATATGTATCAATTAAACTATTAATTGAAATATGTTAAATATAATGTAACATTGGTATCACTATCATTTAATCCATAAAGAATTGATGGTAAAGCTGCATAACCCAATGTTTATTTTCGTACAAATATTTAGTATCAAATCTCCACAAATATGTGTAAAGTAGTTCAAAAATCAATTTATAGTGGTTCATTTTTAGCTACATAGGGTTCATTTTGTATACACATATTGTTCATTTTGTATACGAACTATGTTCAATCTTTTATATCCTCATCAACAATTTTTTTATCGTTCTTTTCTCAAGAGAACGGTTGTTTATTCTTCCTCAGACGACGGTTCTCCTGTATCAACTATGCTCATTTATTATATCAATTGTGTTCATTTATTACATCAAATGATTTGAAATTCAATGTATCAAACCATCAAAAAAATCGTTAAATATAAATACTATATAAATATTGATATTCATGTCCTTCTATCTTGTGCTTCAACAAGATGATAGAAGAAATAACTCAGAGAAGATTAAAACTGAAAAATAAGCAAAATTGTGATGTGCTTTAATCAAACAAAGACAATATTGTAGATTAAACGTCTGGTATGAGATGAGTTTAAAATTATTGTTATAACTAGAAATAGAAGAAAATTTAAAGAGGAGATTAAACAATAAACGGAGCACAAACACAAGCTCTAAGGGTAATTTTGCTTACACAAAAATCTCGAAGAGATGAGATGGTTAAGGTTTGAAATAAGAAAGAATTAGAAAAGGAACAAGAAATAAATATCGTAAAAATTTTTTTTAATCTATTTAAAAATAATTACGACCCTTATAAATATTTTAATTTTACGGCTCACATCCTCCTCGCTTTTTATCCTCAAACATCGTACCATTCTTACCTAACCGGTATTTCTATATATAATTAAGCTTTCGCATGAATGTAATTAAGGATATGTAAATATCTTATATGAGTTATGATACACTATTTAGGTTGTAGACATATTAATTAAAGTGTCTCCTTGAAGGATTGAAAAAGGTTGACATGCCTCCATTTTATCACCAATTGTTGTTTGTAATTATTTTACTCAATAAGACCAACAAAAAGAAGCCAACTTTAACAATATAAGTATGTGTCAAGTCTTTGATATGGTTCACATGTGGCTCAATGTTTGGATCAAAGTGGATAATTGTGGGTATTTGGTTAAAAATATGAAAATTGAAAAACAAAGATTATAGTCTAATTTCATGTTACTATTCATTTTTTCTATATTGTTTTAAAATTATCAAATCCTATTTTATTCACTCAAAAAGTATAGGAGCGACTCCAAAACCATTAATAAATAAGAATACATGTATGAATTATATTCGTTTTTATTATCTTGCAAACAACCAAACAGGTTTAGATATAAGGTTCCGAAATCTATTTATTCTTTTTTTTCATAAAAGATATCCATTCTGATATAAGGTTTAGATACGTAAGTCACTAATCTAGCAAGTACGTGTCAAGTAAAAATTGAGGGTAAAATTAATGTAATTATGTTGTATTGGAAGTTGTCAAAGTCCGATACAGACGGATTGTAGTACAGGGGCGTGTGCATTACAAACGCACATGCCCCTTAGACTCAAACCCAACACATAAATCCGACATGGTTCAATCAAAAATCCAATTGGCAATATGAGGAGTATCTCACCGACTTTATATACTAGACTTGAAATGTCCAGAGCTTTCGATGTGAGAACTTATTATCTCCAGCATGCTCCCGCAAGTGCAACTAGAGGAAATAAACCGAGTTGATCGTGCCCACAGGTTAGGATCGCGAGCCGAATAGAGTTTATCCGCTTTGATATCATGTCAAAGTCCGATACAGACGAAGTGTAGAGTGGGGGTCGTGTGCATACGAGCGCACATGTTGTTAGACCGAAACCCAACATCTAAACACCACATGTTTCATCTTAAAACCAATTAATAATAGGAATAGTCTACCGATCTTATATACTAGATTCGGAATATCCAGATATTTCGACGTGGAACTTAATATCGGTAGGAAGCAAATAATTTGAGCATCGGGATGATGAACCTAAAAGCCAATCGTCAACTATTTGATGTGTCCTGTCTAGTACTCTTAGTCGCTATTGCATTGTTCAGATATGCACAAAGACACCAACAACTTTTGTCCTTTTAATGGGATAAATTATTGTTACTTGAAGTGGTAAACTTAATGTCTTATAATGTCAATTATTTGTTTATTTCTTTTTTTAAGAAGATAAATAGATTATCTTTATTTTTGTAAAAATTAATTATACCGAGTGGATGTAACACTCATGAAATTATCATCCCGTATCATTTGAATGAGAAATTATGGTTAACTTATAAGGATGGATTATTACTCATGTCAACAAAAATTGTTCTTTTCCAATAGTCGAGTGAGAAAAAAGAACTATGGAGTTAAGCATGTTCGTGGTGACCTCTTGAGAAGTTTCTGCACGTGTATGGTTGACATGGTGAACCGTATAATATTAATTGTTATTAGAAATTAGGCATGCTCACTCTCTAGACCTGTTTATATTCTGGCTGGTTCGGGCCTGAAATGGTAGCCGTACCCGAGGGGTCGGGTCAACGGGTACATTTTTTATTTTTAAAAAAAATGTTTTTAGGATGATTTTTTAAAATACATAACATTTTCATGTGAGTCACTATCTTTTGGAGATAATAAGTTCGCACATCGAAAGTTGTAGACACTTTAAGCCTAATATATAAGGTCGGTGGGCTACTACTACTATAGCTAATTGGTTTTAGGATGATATCTCATCGGGTTTATGTGTTGGGCTTGGGTCTAACGCGCATGTGCACTCGTATAGTCGTATGCACACGACCCCGCTCTACCGGTCCATTGTACTGGACTTTGACATGATATCAGAGCGGTTAGTCTATTCAGCTCGCGATCTCAACCTGTGGACAAGTGCAACTCGGTCTATATCCTCTAGTTGCACTTGTAGAGGCGTGTTGGAGATAATAAGTTATCACGTTGAAAGTTGTTGACACTCTGAGCCTAATATATAAGGTCGGTGGATACTCCTCCTATTGTCAATTGGTTTTAGAATGGAACCTCATCGGATTTATCTGATGGGCTTGGGCGAATGGACCTAATGCGCACGTGCGGTTGCATGTACACGACCCCGCTCTAGTGGTCCGTCTGTATCGGACTTTAACGCCATTATTCCAATTACATTTTAAATGAGCAATTAAAGGACCCAAGTACCCAACACAACCATTTTCTCTTGATATAAACTGATTTTTCAAAAATTAATTACAATTTTTTCCAAAATATATAAGATAACATATATAGTCAAAATAACATTAAATTAGACAACAACCATAATAAATGAATTAGTTGGACGTATGGAAGATATTTCCATAATGGCCCGAGGTATCACGTAGTTGTGTAGTGCCGTAGTCACATTTTGTTTAGTGATATTCGATATTATTTTTATTATAATATATAGTTTGCATCTTATTAAATTATACATATTGTGGTCCTTTTATATATATTCGAAAATTCCAATGGCAAACAGATGTGTTTATCAGATTGGTCAAATGGAGTTTACGGTGTTGGACCTTGTATGGCTCATTTATGGAACTTGTGAATCGTATTTCGAAGTACAAATCTTATCTTATTTGTTCAATAATTCAAAAACATAGGGCCATAATAAATAAATAAATAAAAGATTTTTTTTAAATATATTAAACACAATCCCATCTTTGCAGATTCCACAAATAATATAAGCTATTAAATTATTAATAAAAGAATCATTTGAAGAAAATGTTTTTTTTGTTACTAAACGAAATAATACTTTAATTATTATATTGAGCCCTTAAATTAAAAAAAAAAAGAATTGGTAATCGTCACTATAAAATATAGGGGCCTAGTATTGTTTAAAATATATATTTAAAAAGCCTTCTTTAGCTAATTTCTCAAAAAAAGAATACAAAGTTTAAAAACTATTAAAAAAATACGAGTTATAACTTATAATGTATTTCAAATAACCTCAATTTATGGTAACATGTTCAAAGGGTAAGCTTAAAATACTAAAAATACCAAAAAAAAAAAAAAAATTCTTTTTTTAATATCTCGGGTGACTTGTTATTTTAAATTTAAAAAATCATCTTTAAACTAAAAAAAACTCTTTATTTGAAATATCACCATATGAATTTACAGGATTCACACCAAATATTTTCTTATGAAATTTGATTTTTTGGATGAATAATAGGCGGATTTGTGTGATTAATTTTACGATTTTTGTGATATATTTAAAATAAGCGGTGATTTTGTGTGAAGTTTGGCAAATATTGAGTGATTTTGTACGGTATAAAAAGTAAAAATGACTTCGGTTGTTAAGTGAGACGAGTTACTCGGAATTGACTAGTAAAAAGCTCGTTGACTATCTAAATTAGTGGAATATGAACACATTTTAATACTCATAAAAAATTGGATGAATTTGCATTTAGGGTCTTTTACATTATAGAGTTGAAATTTAGGCCCTACCAATTACAAATTGAGAAATAGGGCTCCTACTTTACTAGACACTAGTACAGAAATAGGCTCTCTCAGGGGTTTTCTTATTGAAGGGGAAGGCGGTTTTTGCTTCCCCTTTATACGTCTCCCTGAGAAATATTTCTCAGGGGTTATTTTTGACCCCTGAGAAATAAGTGACAAGGATGGCGGTTTTTTAAAAAACCCCCGAGAGATGTCTCTCAAGGGTTTTTTAAAAAACCCCTGAGAGACATCTCTAGGGGGTTTCATAAAAACCCCTGAGAAATATTTTACGTATTTTAAAAAAAAATCCAAAAATGATTTAGCTAATTCTTTTTTCGGCTAATTCATAATTACCCACCAATTATTATTTTTTTAATACAATTTCAATTTTCTCCGTTATCTAAACTCAACCACGTTAAATAAACACAAGCAATATATAAATACACATCCCAACTCTTATTCAGAAGACCAAAAATCAATAATATGTATAATCACAAATTAAACCATACAAAATGTATTTACATTTTTGCAAAATATAGATGTCGGTTCAAAAATTTAAATATGCCTTAAACTAACAAATGCTACAACTAGGTCATATTATTTGACACGAAAATGAAATATCAATTAATCTTGAGCTCTACATGTGCTTATTCGGTCCAAGCCAAGCTCGGTGAGTAAGTAGGAGACTGAAATAGAATGTCGACTCGAGAGTGTAAGATGATGATGACAAGGTGTGCCAATGCACTGAGAGTTTTTGGGAAGAAATTCAACAATTTCTCTTTTGCAGGTTCATACACACACAAGAACACGGCAGAAGCCCTGAAAAATAATAACAAGCTCATTAAGGTGACTATTGACTAAGATTTATTTATGAACAAACACTGCAAAGTCATCAACGAAAAGATATGACAGAGGAGAAGAATAAAAGTGTAAATTGGTCAGTTTGGCTTAAAATATGAAATGGAAAAAAAGTCAGTACCCTATACCTATCATTTTTCCTTATATTTATAAAGACAAAAGGATTAACAATTGCACATTTAACTATAGATTGTAGCACAATGAAAATGCAGTACGTAGTTAATTGATAAGTCTATAAAATATAAACAAAATTGGCAGCAAACCATAGAAAAATTTACTTACAGTAAAACACCAGCTAGGTTTGTAGTTAATCAAGAGTAGATGCATGCAACATAACTTTTTACTACTTCGGTACATCTCAACCAGTCTTGGGCAAATTTTATAACTTACTTCTGATTACATGATTTTGATATCCCCTGCTTGTATGGACTTGCAATATCAGGCAACCACATGCATCTGGAGACTTTTTAAACTTTCGTAAGAGGACATTGATAGTGTCTAGCAAAAAACACTAAAGGAAAAGATACCGGAGATTAGCACAAAACCATGACACCAGGAATTGTGCAGTAAATCCCATAAACACAAACCATTGGCTTTCACAGGAAAAGATCAATCAGACCTACCTCCAATAGTAAATGGTTGTTCCAAAATGGTCCCATCAAGTGGTACTCCATAAAGTTTACCACCTTCATTCTTGTCCCAACCTCCAACTATGAGCCCATCTTGCAGCATATTCTGACATATTTAAGGAATAAGAGATAAATTAGACAAAACTATTAGCATGAAGAAACATTGATGACTTAAGGAACTATAAAGGGTGTGAGGATTAATTAGCAGCAAAATCTTATCACACAACATTCAACATGCCATCACCTTTTCAAGCAACAAGGTGTATGTCAACAACAAAGCATCTTCAATGGTATGACAATATAAGTATCAAATCAAAATTATTCTTCCAATAAATCACAATGGCTACACAATGCTTAATAAGTAATAACTTCAATTCAAATGCAAAATATGTAATGAACAATGAAATGCATACTCATCAGCGTATTGATAACTACAGTTGCAGCCTAAAGCTTATACAAGATTAGTGGATCTTAAGTGTTCAAACCTCAATTATAAAGTATACAACAACAATCTTTTTGCAACTCCCTCAGATGTGTAGAAACATCATTGTTGTGTGACAAAATTGACAGTTTGAAATAACTTAGACATGCAATTAATTTAAATAAAGTAAAAGAATATTTTAAATAGAAGCAGATAAGTGACATATGCATATGAAATACTTCAAGGCTTTGAAACAAGAAGTAATTACTTCACAAAAATTTAAATCGTTACTAGCTCTACAACTACCTCTATTCCTCTAGTATCCTAAGGATAAAGTGAATAAAAAACCATCATGAACACAGTACACGACATCATGGTAATGCCCGGGATCAACAGATCACCTTACAACTACTATTCTAACTTCACATAAGTATTCTTGTACAATATTCCTGGAAATGCTATACCAAAGATAGTAAATCGGGCATCTTAGAAGAAATGATTTAAAAATTAAAAGTGTGTACTTACTTATGCTGATGAAGAAAGTAGCGCACATAGTCGGACGCTATCTGGGAGTCTACAGCCTACAAAAACAGCACTATAAAAATCAGCAATTAAAGAAGTACAAAAGAAAATTGACAACATGCTTTCAGGAGAGTTACTATGGACAGGTTCTACATATATAGTGCAAGCCTGGCAAATCAAAAGAATGCAAGCATAAACATAAGATTTTCATATAGAAATCAAGGTTAAACATGTTTGAGATGTTTAGTGGAAGTTCATAGGGTTAGGGTTGTTATTCGAGAACAAGGATCGAGCTTTAGTATGCTCGTGTTCAACTCGTTTAGAATCGAGCCAAACTCGAGTCGAGCCTATCCTTTAATTGAGCTTTAAAGTGTACTTGAGACTGAGATTTCACTTAACAGATTTTTTTCCTAATTTCTTAGTAATAAACTCACATATTCTAGTCGTGCAAGTCCTAAGTATGTGATCATTCCTATAAATATGGAACTTGTATGCAATAAAGAAGATATGTTAATAAGAGCACCGTCCAAAAGAAAGAACCTAAATCAACTGGAAACTGGATATAATGTTAATTTGAATAATAAACCTAATCTTGATTGAATGATAACTCCATTGTAAAATTTGGAAGTTACTTTCAAAGCAAATATAGTGAATAAAAAAAGGAAGCACACAAACCAACAACCAACACAAAATTGCAAAACTGAATTCATCGAGATAAGAAATCAAAGATCAAAGAAATAAGAAGGAACATATGGATAAAGTGCATCGGAGAAAGATTCTACTATTTATCACCAAGCTTGATCTCGAAACCTCCGTATGCAGGAAAAATAACAGTGTCTCCCTCCTTGAGACTAATTGGAATCAACTTTCCATCTCTTTCGTGAGATCCAAGTCCAAATACTACCACCTTTCCAGAGTTGAGCTGCAACCCTCATAAATCAATTCAAAAAATTCCCTGACCGAGCACAATTAGAAAATCGGGAAACAAAACCCTAAAAAGAGAGAGTGAAAAGAGGATACCGTATTGATCGACTCGAGGGAGGAGAATCCCGGGATTGATCTTGGTCGGAGGAACAACTTTCTCGACCAAATCACAAAATTTGAAACGGACCGATTCAAGCTTGGATGGTGTCAAGATGAACGATAATGATTGGAGGCGAGATCTGGTATTGTCCACAATGACGGAAACAATTGATAGTGGTCTTGTGAGAAAAGAAAGAGTTCGACTAGAAACAATGAGAGAGATTCGAGAACAAAGAGCACCTTACCTGCGGGAGGTTGTGATCACTGGCGTGAGTAAGAGACGAAGGTAGGCGGCATAAGCACCACAAATGTCGCGGCGTCTAGGAGTACACAGCAACGAGAAGACAAGGGTTGGAGGAGAAAGAGGTCCACAATCGACCTAAAAAAAATAGAACCTATTTCTCGGGAGTTGTATATAAAAACCGCCGAGAGTTTCTTTGATTTACTTCAATATTCCAAGTAGGTTAAAATTAACCTCCGTAAATATTTTTATTTTTATTTTTTTTAGACGGAAGAGTATCTCTCAGGGGTTAAATAAAAAACACCTGAGAGTTTTTTTCATTTATGGCGGTTTTATTTAACCTTTGAGAAAATTCCCCCGAGAGAGTCTATTTTTGTACTAGTGAGACTAATTCATAAATAGGACAAAAATTTGACAAAAGTAATGATGGCTGATGTGAGTGCTGATTGTGACACTTTTGATTGACATTTGGAGAGAATTTGGGGCAAAAAAACGCAGCCCTCCGCTTACCCAAAAATCCGCTTACCCAAAAATTCGCTTACTCAAATAATGTCACAATCATACCCAAAAATAAATTTGTCATAGTACATAAACATTCTCGAAAACAACATACCCAATAAATCAAATATAAAAATAAAACAATATCCATAAATTGGATAATATTTTATATTTATATCCAATTTAAACATCACTTAATACCAAATTCATACCCAATTTAAATTTGTCATACCCAAAATTTTTAAAACTCGATATTGTACACAAACACAATATCAAATGACATTTGGTCATTACCCAAAAATTCGCTTGACATTTGATCATTATAATACATTTTGGGTAACCATAAAACATACCCACGATATCACTTTAAATATACTTAATAATAAGAAATATACTACAAAGTCAATACACGTATAAAAACATACCCAATTTGAATTTGTCATAACCAAAATTTACACAAATCGATATTATACACAAACATCAATACCAAATGACATTTGGTTCTTGTAACACGGTTTGGATAACCATTAAACATACCCAAAAATATCACTTTAAGCATACTCAACAATAAGAAACATCCCACAAAAACAATAAACATATACCCAATAATGAGAAAAATACTACAATTCATATTTGGGTAACGAAAACAATGTCACCCAAAAAAATTAAACATTCATGGACTTGAAAATTTCATCAAACTAGCTACATTAACCAAAAATAAAAGGTAAAAGATAAACATGTAAAAAATATACTTAAACTAAAAGTAAACATCTAATCACCATCATTCAATTAAATCAATTATTACCCCTATTTTCTAATTTTCATACCTACTTTTTCTTTCTTTTATGTAGAAGCCTACTTTACAAAAGATAATTTTAAGAGGTCCTATTTTCCTAATTAATTCTAAAAAATTTAGGATTGTTTGTCAATCTTTTGTACGTTCGGGTCTTATAACAACCATAAAAACTATTTTTAAAGGTTAAATTAGCTAAGTATTTTTGAGATTTCTCTCTAGAAACTGGGTTTATTGTATAAATATGTTTAATAAATGTACCGCTAATCAAACTCCTTGTCCTCCAACTTCAATTTAATGAAAGTGATAAAAATTAAAAAAGTACACAAACCTAATGTAAATAGAAAAGGGATTATTTAACCAAATTCTTTATATTTTTAATGAGTTGATATTGATGTTATTTATATGAATTGAAAAATGCATGTTACACAAAACAATTATGATGCAATTGTACGCCGCATTTCATTCGAAAATAAATGGAAAGTGTGATTAAAATCATTTTTCTCGAGCGCAAGCATGTTAAGTTTGCGCTTTGCCGACCTTAGGATTTGCCTTCCACCTTGTGTTTATGTAACGATTAAAGTTATGCACAAGCTACACAAAAATAGGGTTGCAGTTACGCCCTATGTCATACAATATTTGAATTTAACGGTTGAATTTAAGCTGAAATTACGCATAAAAAGAAGTATAATTATTCCTCTATCAACAAATTCAAAAATTCAATCATAATATAATTACTTTGCGTGAATGGTAAATCGAACGCCATGTAAATGCCATATTATACTCCCTCCGTTCACAAATAGCTGTCGTTTTAACATTTTGAACCCCTATAAAAAAGTTATGAAATATACTATTATACCCCTAATTATTCATTTATTTTTTGCTTTATTAAAATGACAACTAACTAATTATTAATGATAAAAAGAGTAAATAGGTAAAGTAAAGATGAGTAGCTACAATGACAATTATTCTTTAATAAAAATAAAGAGTAAAACTAAAATTATTTGTGAACTTAGGGAATATATATATATATATAGGTAAATGTTCAGGTACGGCCCTTTTATTGCGGTACGGTCGTACGGCCGACCGTACGGGCGACACGTGTCCCAAAAAAAAAATTATTTTTTATTATTTTTTTTTTCTCTTTTCTGAAACGATTTTTTTTTTTTCCGGAAACTAATGAAAATTTATTTGAATTACCATGTTATAATTTATGCACTATTATCCTATAAACTTTGAACTATTCCCATATAATCCATGAACTATTACTTTTTAATATAATCCATGAACTATTCTATTATAATTCATGAACTATCCCATAATAAGTTTTGAACTATTACTTTCACTCCTTTATAAATTTTTGCACTTTAAACTATTCTATTATAATTCATGAACTATTCTATTATAATTCATGAACTATCCCATAATAAGTTTTGAACTATTACTTTCACTCCTTTATAAATTTTGCACTATGAATTATTCTATTATAATTCATGAACTATCCTTTTAGAAGTTATGAACTATTACTTAATAAGTTTTGAACTATTACTTTCAATCCTTTATAAATTTTACACTATGAATTATTCTATTATAATTCATGAACTATCCTTTTATAAGTTATGAACTATTCCATAATAAGTTTTGAACTATTACTTTTACTCGTTTTTAAAAAAAAAAAAAAAACTCGTTCAGAATTTTTTTTTTTTTTTTTTTTTCCAAGACACGTGTCGGCCGTACAGACGGCCGCACGGCCGTACCGGAATAATGGGTCTTACTTGAACACTTCCCTATATATATATATATATATATATTTTGTATTTATCCACCTTCCATCCTTTTTTCTTTTATAAAAATAAATACAATTTTCTTTGATAAAAAGATCCCTTCATCCCTCTCCTACACGGAATCTATCCCCTCTAAGTTCTTCCTTACCCATCTCTCATGGCGAAGATCATCACACTATTACCTCCTTAACCAAAACCCACTCCACGATCATGGAACTAGAAAGCCACCACAACTCCGCCACCTCCGCAACCGTCCAACAACGGGGTTCCAAAATCTCCATGTTAAACACATACATGGCCTCGACTCGTATCGGTGGCTATTTCAAGCTTTCCGACCGAAACACCACCTTCACCACCGAGATCCGAGCCGGAACCGCTACTTTCCTCACCATGGCTTATATCCTCGCCGTCAACGCATCCATTCTTTCTGATTCCGGCGCCACGTGTTCCGTCGCCGACTGTTTTCCGTTATGCTCAAACCCCACAATCCCTCTTTCTAATTGCTCCGGCTCCACACTCCACGTCATTATTCCCGATGAATCCTGCAAGTTTGATCCGGTCAACGCCGGATATTCTTCTTGTCTTGACAAAGTCCGGCGAGATCTCATCGTTGCCACCGCAGCTTCCTCCCTTATCGGCTGCTTTATCATGGGCGCCTTTGCAAACCTCCCTCTGGCTCTTGCTCCAGGTGAACTACACGTTTCTAAATAAAAAAAAAATATTTTTTGAATAAATTTATTCTAGTGAATACATTATGTGTATATAAGCGGAATTATTTAAAAATATAATATTTATTTGGATTTTGAAAATATTAATCAATAATTTTTTTAAAATTATTCAACTTGACCCTTAATTTTTCCTGCATTTTTTCTCTAAAATATTCGGGGTTTTACTAATTTTTGTATTTATAATAAACTTACAAAAAATTATATATACATAAGTAAACAACGTACTAGTTATGTTTTCAACCATTTAAAAAAAAAAGTAATTAACCCTTAAAATATTTGTTCAAAAATTCATATCGTTTTTTTTACAAGTTTTCATATTTTTTAAAATATAAAAAAGTCATATTTACATAATTAAACAACGTAAAATTAAAGCATGACATTAATATTGTTTTGTTAGCAGGAATGGGAACAAACGCCTACTTTGCCTACACCGTCGTTGGCTTCCACGGCTCCGGCACCGTGTCCTACTCCTCCGCACTCGCGGCCGTCTTCATCGAGGGTCTAATCTTCCTCATCATCTCAGCAATTGGATTCCGAGCCAAACTCGCAAAACTCATCCCAAAGCCAATTCGAATCTCCTCCTCTGCCGGAATCGGGCTTTTCCTCGCATTCATCGGGCTTCAAAACAACCAAGGAATCGGGCTTGTCGGGTTTAGCCCATCAACACTCGTCACACTCGGCGCGTGTCCAAATTCAGCGCGTGTAGCCGTTGCTCCCGTTATAGAATTATCAAATGGGACGGTGACGTTGGTGCCAGGAGCGGCAGTGACGTCGGCGGCGATTGATTGTCTTCACGGGAGGATGGAGAGTGCTACTTTTTGGATTGGTGTCTTCGGATTTGTGATAATTGCGTATTGTATGGTCAAAGGAGTGAAAGGAGCGATGATTTATGGCATAGTGTTTGTTACGGCGGTCTCATGGTTTCGAGGGACCGCGATTACGGCGTTTCCAGCGACGGCGGCGGGGAGTGAGGCGTTTCAGTACTTTAAGAAGGTGGTTGACGTGCATGTGATCAAGAACACGGCTGGGGCGTTGAGCTTCAAGGGGATTGGTAAGTCGCATCTAATTATCCATTAGTGGTAAATAATTATATTTAATTTTTTTAATCATAAAAAGTCTTTTGCAAAGTAATTTTCTTTTTTTGTTGAATGATTGTTTGCAGCCTTAAGTGCAGTTGTTTCCTTTAATAAAGCTCTTTATTCTTTAATGATGAATTTATAATTTTATACTACCTTTTTCCAAACATCTAGTATTAGTTGGAAAATAAAGGTATTCTGAATAATCTAATTTAGTATTTGGTAAAAGTAAATTGTTTTTAACTTGAGAGTGAATTTACTCAAAGAATAATTTTTTTTAAGTATATACAATCGGTTAGACTTGTTCAAATTCGGGCAGCCCGTCTGCCAGAAAAAATGGGAGGGTATGAATATGGGAACAAGTCCGACCGAGCTGAAAAGCCCGGCCCGTCAGCCCGGTAAATAATATATATATATATATATATATATATATATATATATATATATATATATATATATATATATTAATTATAGTATAATTATTATCAATATTAAGTATTAAAATAGAATATGTAGTATAATTATAATAAATTTAATATATTTTAAATAACATATCTTAAATATAATTTATTTTTAAAAAAAATTAAAAACATGTTTTAATAATATTTTTTTAAAAGAAATTGAAAAACGGTACCCGGGAGCCCGTCAGTCCGGCCGGGCCGGGTACGACACCCATCCCAGGCCCGGTAGCCGGGCGTAACCCGGGCTCAATATTTTATAAAGTCCGGCCCGAATCCGGATATGAACAGATCTAAATGAGGTTATAACTCGGTTACTGTCGACAATTTAATATTTATATATATTTTTAGTCAAAATTTATTTTATTTTCACTTAAGTTACAACTTTTCGTGGTCCATTGTTTTAAATAATAAGTTATTATTTTGTATTATTCAAAAGGTATATAATAAAGGAATAGTTTCATTTTTTTTTAGGGGAATTTCTACTTTTATATAAACAAACATTTATCCAAAGTCGAAACATGAAACGATTGAAAGCACTTGAATTGCAATCATGCTTGTTCTTAAAACCAAAGCATCTTCTTATTTACTAATTTTTCTTGATTATTTTTATAATTTTATACAATTTTAAGTATAGGCTACGTGTTTTAATATAGCGTTACATGCATATATGATGGGACATGTTTTGACAACAACTCTCATATTGAAAGTATATCAAATTTGAATTAGTGGCTAATATAGTAAGTGGAAAGCTAGTATATTAGGATCCAACTATAATTATAATACTATTAGTTAGGTAATGTTTCGTTTGACCCAAATTATAGCTTTTAATCATAAATTATAAACAAATATAGCTTATTAATATAATTTAATAGCACATATCTATATCGTGTGTTATTATTGGCTTTTTTTAATCTAATGTAGTGGTAACTAGTAAGTGTTGTTTAAGAGATCGATGGTGGGATATTGTACTAGTTAGATTGTGTTAGATCCGTGTTCATCTCGTTTAAAATCTAGCCGAACTACTATAGAAATAGAGTTTCGTGTTAAGCTCGTTCTCATCTCATATGTGAACCCGAGTTCGAGCTTGTTTAGCTCACCTTTGAAATCATCTACAAGATATTTTTGGGAAAAATCATTTTTTTAACGGACTACTTTGAGTTTGATTAGAGTTTTAGATTATGTTCATACTCGACTTGTCTTGTACATTCGCAAACTCGAGTAGCTCAGTTCAGATAAAGTGAGTCTCTTTCATATAAGACCATAAAATATCTAATTCGGATATGAAACGACACTAATAAAAAAAGAAGGGTCGTTTTGCTCTAGATCGCACTTCATATTCCGAAAACACTTTTGAAATCATCTATATATAACAATATTTTTGGGAAAAATATTTATTTACGGATTATTTTGAGTTTGATTATAGCTTTAGAATATTTTGATATTTGACTATGTTCTGTGATACGAATAAGACTAAGACTGATCCGAACCTGTTAAGTAAAGCATTCAAACCCTAGCAAATTCGAGTCTCTTTCGTACAAGACCACAAAATAACCGATCCGGATCTCAACTACCCTTATCCAAAAAGAAGTGTTGTTTTGCTCTTGATTACATTTCATCTTTTTGAAGTGTTAAGATTTAACATCTTGGAATGTTAGAGTTACTATTATTCATGCAAATATACAATTGCTTCGATTATATTTGATGATTTTGATCAACTATTAACATATATCTATACATTCTATCCACAGGGACAAGCCAATTTTGGATAGCAGTAGTAACATTCCTCTACGTAGACATCCTAGACACAACCGGAACCCTATACTCAATGGCCCGATTCGCCGGCTTTGTAGACGACACAACCGGAGAATTCGAAGGCCAATACTTCGCTTTCATGTCGGACGCACTCTCAATCATAATCGGGTCTCTTCTCGGTACCTCTCCTGTGACCGCCTTCATCGAATCCTCAACGGGGATTCGAGAAGGCGGCCGAACAGGAATAACCGCTTTAACGGTCGCCTCATATTTCTTCTTATCCTTGTTCTTCACGCCGCTTCTCGCCTCGATTCCGGCATGGGCCGTGGGGCCGCCGCTTATCCTCGTCGGAGTTTTGATGATGAAATCGGTGGCCGACATTAAATGGGGCGATATGAGAGAGGCTATACCGGCGTTTGTAACGCTTATTCTTACGCCGTTGACGTATTCCATTGCGTATGGGTTGATCGGAGGGATCGGGACGTACGTTGTTTTGCATGTTTGGGATTGGACGGTGGAGATTCTTCGGAGGTTTGGGATTGTGAAGGGGCAAAATTGTAAAAATGGCGATGTTAGTGTAAATGGAAATGGAAATGGCGTCAAAGCAATTGACGTTGTATAGGTGTTATGTAGATAATATTTAAGTTTAGATTTATATTACTTGATGTTCTATTGCAATATTTTCTCTATTATATTTTGTATTATCAGAAGGTTAAATCACTATTAAAAATAATATATAACAAATTTGTAAAAATATATTATCTGAGTTTATTGCAGTACGTACGTATAATTTGTAGGGATGTATGTAGTCGACACTATTTGAGGTTTATTTTTATATAACGAGTTTCATGTTTATATTTTCATATATTAATAGTTTCGTTTTGGAAACATTTATTATATTTAATTGGTTAGTATTAATTTTTTGAGAAATTCTAGATATTGTCCCATTACTTATGTCCTTGAGCTTTATAATTTTTGGTAATATACCTTCTATCATTCATAAATTATCACAGAGAAAAAAAATTGTTAGTAGTTTTTTCTTTAATGAAAAACTCATTTTTTATTTGCTTAAAAATATTAATAAATATTAGTTTATAAAATGTAGAAGGGTATAATTCGGAAAACTCTAAAGTTTAAGGATACCGTTAAGAAGTTGAAAAACCCTTGAATATAATCCGAAAAAGTCTAAGTTACAGGAACACCATTCGCAATTTTTTTGATTTTTTATAATTATTTTTATTAATATATGTTTTTAAAATAATACTTTATAATTACTGTCATACAATTACATTCCATATCACCTATTGATCTTATTAACTTAATCAAGCACAAAACAATAATAAGCTTAAGAACATAGAGAAAATATACATCTTTTGCCATATAATTTACTCAAGTATACATCGATCAATTTTAAGCAAGACTTTAAATTTATAAATATTTTTTTTTTTGAAAGGTTGATAAGTAACTCCCGGTCAGGGTCGGTCCTTCAATTTTTTGTGCCCGGGGCGATATTTTTTCGGGTGCCCTAGTGATATAAAATTAATGTTATACTCAAATTATTAGATATAAAAAATATAAAATAACACATTATAATGGAGGATAAAAAACCAAAATTTTAGTTTAGAAAAACTTATTGAACCTACATAGAATTTTTTTTTAAATAATTGAAAATAAAAATAAAAATTTTATTTTATATAATTGAAAATAAAATCAAAATCACATTATAACATACATATTAATCATTTATGTTGTCTTGCATTTTTTTGAACAAATCTTCTATTATCTTTGCATAATCAACAAATTTCAACAATTGACCGAATTGTTACTCCATTAAGCCTATATTGAGTCATGGTAGTTCACAAACATGACTTGAACAACTAGTTTAACTCATATATTTTGAATTTATTTTTCCGAATAATAATTATTATAATTTCATTTTATTTAAATTATAGTCAATATTCAATAAAATTTTAACTCTATAGATGTTAAATGATATTTATAAGTCACAAAGTAAATATATAATTATATTAAAAAAATAACTATTTATAAAAAATAGCACAAATATAATTTTTAAGTTTGAGTTATAATATAACATTTAAAATAAAATTTTCATTAATGAAAATTTCATTATGAACTTATCAACAAATGAGATACTTAATGTAACATTTATAGAAATAATAGTTATAATTTTTATTACATTGAGTATCTTGATAAGTCAAAATTTTTATTAATTAAAAATTTTATTTTATTGTTAAATTATAATTCGAACTTAAAATCATATTTGTGTTAATTATTATAAATAGTCATGTTTTTTTAACCGAATTATATCTTTATTTTATTGGCTTATAAATATCATTTAACATTTATAGAAATAAGAGTTACAATTTTTATTGAATATTTTATATAATTTAAATAACATCAAATTATAATAATAATTATTCAAAAAAACATATATAAAATATAAGAGTTAACTAGTTAACATTGAAAATATGATGAAGTGAAACATTATAACTCACAATTCTAAATTTGTTATTAATACTAAATGTAGTTTTAATATCATATCATTAAATCAGAGTGGCGCAGTGGGATTTTGGTTGGTTTATAACTTAGAGGTCTAAGGATCAATTCCCACCAATCTAATTTTATTCACTATATATTAGTTTTTTTAAAAAAAAATTTGAGGCCCCAAATTATATGGGGCCTGGGCCGTGGCCCATGCCGCCCAGCATCAGGGCCGGCCCTGTTCCCGGTTCGATTGGTTTCGCCGTCCTACATGCGGGACGAAAATAAATCGTGACCCATTGTTGGGGGTACCCTCCCGATATCAGTTTATAAATATTATTATTTGGCCGAAACAAGAGTATAGAACTGAAATATATTATTTGGCCCATTGGGCTAACTGCAGGGCAATTAAATGAGCTTAGGGAAATAGATGTTGTAGTTCAAAAAGGTCCGGTATCCCAATGAGCCAGGATTCTCAAAGGCCCAGTGGCCCGAAATATCGTCGACGGGAAACCCTTCGTCTCTAAGCCCATTTAATTGCCCTACTATATATCTCGGGTATAATGTTATATTTCATAATTTTTTTAATAAGTGTACAAAATGATAAAACGATAATTATTTGTGAACGGAAATAAAATCGAGAACCTAATTTTAAAGCATTAATAACACTTAAAATAGTATATGTATATATATTACAAATTGGATTATGTTGAATAACAAAATGAAAATTAGATTCAATGCACATTAGTTGAGACCTATTCGAATTTAACCAGCAACAACCTACTTTCATTCTGCTGCAAATACGAGGTTTAATCAAGAATTAGAAGATAGAGAAGATGCACCAACATGGAATAATTCGTCGGGAGGGAACAACAATGTTGAAGAGTTGTTGGGGAAGGAGGGGATTGGGAAGCGAGTCGAGCGACAACACAAGGAGAAGAGTTGCAAGGAAAGAGAGAAGCGAGTCGAGCGACATTAGTATTCAAGTATAAATTAAGTAAAATATAGCACGAATCACAAGTCTTAAATTATAAAATACATAATTTACTTCTCAATTGAGTCTTGAATGTCAAAAAAAGGGCATAAATTTTTATTCAAAAGAAGTAGTAATGTTTTGTTTCATCAAACATATTGAATGACACCGGAAAAGTAACCACATCCACGACAAAAACATGACACAAAATAATACAAGTAGAAACTTACATCCAACGTTATATAAATTTCATGACGACAATGTTATGATTCATTATCATGTACATACTTTTTTAGTGATAGGTACGCTATGTAATACCAAAGTATAAATCGTAAGACCTGGTACAAACCCAAACATGACACCCCAATCTAATCCCTCACCGGTTGTTGTCCGGCCGTTTTCCAGTGAGCTCCTTCTCAATTTCATCCATGACGAACAATAATGACGCGCTTAATAAGTTTCCATAATCATTTAGTGTCTTCCTTGTTGCCTTAAGTTTCTTATGTTTTAGACCGACTTTAGTCTCAATTTGGTCTATGATTGCTACACCCCCTACGAGCATAAACATATTTCCATACAATTCATTGTAAAATCTCTTTAGGGAGCCAATCACGTACTTTACAACTGTCTAAAATCAATTGTCAATAAGAGTTGTACGCACCAAGTTTATATATTGAATATTTTATCACTTCATAATTGATATAAGATAATTTTCATATAGACTACTTACCGGGATGTGCAACCCAAAAAAACGAATTTCAAACATTGATGTTAAGAGGCGAGAAAGCCTCCATGAGACATGCCTCTAAATTATTAGCAATAAACTTGGGGATACTTGGACTTAACTCGAGGATGAGCCCGGCGTCACATATATGGCTTACAATCGCTCCATCGGAGTTAGGTATAATGTTTTGGGCAGTCCTAATCAACTCGAAAATAGGCTTCTCAACGGTTAGATTTGGATGTGAACCGACTATGGAAGCAAACGCTCCTTCACCAAATAGTACTTGTTACACAACGGTGGCAATATTGGACTCTGTCAATCTATGGTAGCCGTGGGTAATCAATTCCACATATACTACGAGAACACGAGCTCCTTTGTTGTTTTCAACAAAGTCTTTAGCAAGACGAAGGGCAGTACTATCACCATGACAACCTAAGTTTTAAGTAGTTATGGAGATAAATAAGATTGAATTCCCATAAGTAAAAAATAAAAAGATATGTAAGAGCGTAACCATCCAAATCGTATCTTATGATTTTTTAGGTTTACATCATATTATATATATATAGAGAGAGAGTTTGAGAGAGAGAGATATGACTCTCATGTAAACAACTCTTACTATATAAAATGAGAACAAATTGTATCCGTTAGATCGTTAAATAGATGGCTGAGATTATGCGATATTAAAAGAAAAAAATCGTGTTATTAGTGGAAGAAATATTTGCCGGACCTGACTCTATATATTCGGCGGTATAGTCACATATATTCGGCGGTATAGTCACATATATTCGGTGTTTACATGTTCACATAGTATATATATATATATATATATATATATATATATATATATATATATATATATATATCAGTTCCGGTGAGGAGAAGACTTGTAGATATGAATTAGGAGGGCTGTGAGCCATTGGATGAGATTTAAATCAACGGCTCTCACACGCTCCTCATTAATAGCATTTTAGTAATTGCATAAATTTAGAGAGAAAAAAAATAGACACAAAAAAATACGTTCAACCCTCCCTCACATTCTTCATCCCACGTTGTAGCCTCTCTCTCCGCTAACACACAAGCTTCATATTTGCTCCGATTTTCAACCAAATTAGAGATTGATTACATAAAAAATTGTGAAATCAAAGAGAATACAAAACGATTCAAGTATTGTTTCTTCGAATTTCTACTCACTGTTTAAGTTTCCATTCTTAAGGTTTAGGTTCATTATGATTGATGTTTGTTTTCGAAATCAAATTTGTTTGAATCATTTTTGTGTTTGATAAGTTTGATTGAGAAAATACATGTATATATATATATTGAGTTGGTCTAATAGCTCCAATTGAACAATCTATATGCTCCTTTTAGTGTGCACGCAAATTGTTCAAAATTCCTTATAGGAAAATTGTTTATAATATTTACAGGAACAACGACATAAAAAGTATGAACACCGATGAATAAAAACATGAACAATGACGTATAAAAGTATGAACACCGATTACTTATCTATAACTTTTACACATACATAAGATATTATGATTATCTTTTAACTTTTTGTGAATAGTTTTTTATTTTTTGTGGTTATATACTATAAATGAACATTTATGCATCATAAAATGAACACAAAAGAATAAATGAACATGACACTTTGATGAATAAAAACACTATGAACACCGATTTATAAAAACATGAACAATGACACATAAAAGTATGAACACTGATGACTATTTTTGAACGTAAGGGTATTGTTCCATATTTTAAGTCAATTTACAAAAATGCTATTAATGATAAGCGTGTGTGAGGCCTTGATTTAAATCCATCCATGTAACGCCCCAAATTTTGGCGCGTTTGCGTTTTGTATTTTCTCGGATTTTATCGATACTTTAAATGGCTTAAATATTTTTTCCGAGTATTATCACGCCGTAAGTTAAATTTATGATTTTATATATTCTATGTTTATATATATTCCGTATTTTATTTTACGGAAAGTTCAGGAGTTTTTCGATTCGAAAATCTCATTCCGATTAGTTGTGATCTAGATTATTCTATTACTCTTTTTCCTTCTTATTTTATTTTATTTTATTTATTTATTTATTTTCTTCATTCTTCTCTTTCTTTCCCTGGCGTGCCTTTTTCTCTCTCCGCGTTGCTTCAAAAGAGACCTCTGCGACCTCCCGACTCCTCGCTCCCACTGATGCCCCTACACTCACACTACCTAGCCGCCTCTGCAACCTTCTCATCTACTCTCCCTCTCGCTCAACCTTTCGCTCTCCTCAATACAACAGAGACCTCCCTCGCTTCAATCCATCTACTTGAGCAGCTTCACACCTCTCCCCTTTGAACCCCCACTGAATCGCCTCCTTTGATGCAATCTCATGTCTTCAATGTCACCTCCTCTGCCTCTGAACCAGGGCAAGATAAACATCCAATCCCTCACTCACCTCCACTCTTCCGCTGGTTGTGCAAGCCATCACCTCCGGGAGCCCAACCCTCCCAGCGACAACCTGCAGTCACACCTCGACCCTCTGCTCTTCCGTCTCTTCCTCGAAGGCACCTGTCCCTCTCTTCTTCCCTTCCCAATTCGATCACTCAAGGAGGGGGGCTGCTCCTTCAAACTGTGTTGCCGCCGACGACTTCATCTCTCACCCTCTGGCCGCCTGATCGCCCCAAACGCCGTTACAAACCTCCGATCTTCGTCTCGAGTTGGAGTAGGTACCCAGATCCGACGCCGTATAAATCTAAACAGCCGCGAGCCTCCACAGTCGGAAACCTCCTCCCCGCTCCGTTCTTATGCCGTCATTGTCGTCGGAGCAGCCTTGCCGGAGCCAAGAGGCAACCATGACCCAGCCGCTACTCTGAGTTGCCCCTCTTGCCGCCGGATAGAATGTCGGTCTCCCTCTTTGTTTTCAACAGAAGGGCTGAAAACCCTATTTTTGTACATTGAGATCGGGCCCCAGCTTTTTAATGATATTACAGTTTGCAACCCATATTTTTATTTTGCATTTCTGGCCCATAGTTTTTGAAATTTAATGTTATGCCCCTGCATGCTTAATTACAGAAACAACCCAATGTTTGATTTACAGAAAATGTCCCAAGTTTCTAAAATTTTATATTTTGCCCGGGAAATGTATGTACGGTTTTTAAACTTGGATTTAACTATGGGGATATTCTTATATTTATATATACTGCATATTATGTCTTGTAGGATTAATTTCGAGCTATGACTCAAAAGTTTAATTTCGGTTTTATGACCAAGCATCTAGAATTTCATATCGTACCCCGGGAGAATTATTTACGAGATTTTAACGTAGCTTTTGAAAACAAGTTTTCCTTAGATTTATATATATATATATATATATATATATATATATATATTATATTCCGTTTAAATTTAGCATATGAGCTAAATTTGTATAGTTTCGGTTTTAGGTTCGGAAGCGACCCGATAAAGGTCGAACGAGTCCAAGTCGACATCCGTTGATCGTTTTCCGTCTTTTGACGTCGTGTGAGTATCTCTTCCCTCAATTTAGTTATGTTTAGTATTGGTATCATGCTAGGATGGATCTAGCATAACTTAGAGTGAATACCAAGTAGTGGTTTGGACCTTAGGTGAGTTTTGAGGATTATCGATTGTTGTAAGACGTCGAGTGTTTGGTTGATCTTGTGAGTATCTGAGGCGTGAGGTTGTGGTTATATGGTTGTTGAGATTATGGGTTAGGATATGTGTATCCTAACATAGTGTTGATACCATTGAAATTGTTGAGACTATACATGTTTATCCTAGTATGTGTTGTGGGTTATGTTTTGAGAGATCTTAGGGTCTAGAAGTCTAAGGACTTCTAGCTTGTACTGAGTGTGTGGTGTGAGCATGAGGGATTCTAGAATGTGAGTCAAATGATCTCGCGTAGATCATTTGTGTAGAAGTCTTAGACTTCTTGAGTTGAGCGAGTTGTTGATATAGTTATCTTCTTGTGAGCAGGTTATGAGTTTCCTCCTTAAGGAAGCGAGAGTGTTATGAGTTGAGTGTGGTGACGAGGTAAGTCTTCGGACTTACTTAGCTCGTATTCTTTGTATTAGCATTATTATGTGTTGGGTGGTGTGTGTTATTATTTTACTGTTTATAACAACTAAACCGGAAATAGGATTACCGACCTTTATATTATTTGGCCCAAGTGTATGATAACGGGCGGTGACATCACTGCCTGGCTCCCCGTGAGAGCTAGGGGGATCTCGGCGACTGGCCCGTGCTGGTTAGACGGTCGGAGGCATCCGACCGTTCCATTGCCGGAAGAAGGGACCGAGACGAGTTTCGGAGGATTCTCGTGTCACAAAAGAAGTTGAACTAGAACGGGATATGACTTAATAAATAAAGATAATAAACCGGATTTGTGTGCTTTGAGTATGTTGTGTGACTATGTTGAATTAATTGTGTTTGTGCCTTTCCCTTTAATTCTAATGCTTCGAATGTGAGCTAACGGTTTTATACCGAATGTTGTAGTTTGCCTTGCAGGTTAGGCATGCTCCGAGAGATCCGGAAGGGTGGGCAGCCGGGGCCCGTACATTTTAGGAAGGGTTTTGTTTGGAGTCGCGTTTGGAGTTTTGTATATTGTATTATTGTATGCCGCATGTATGGCGTTTGGCCTTTGTAGTTGTTTTCGGCTGAAGTCCGTTGTTTGTTTTCTTTTGGGTTTTCTTACATTGCATAAAATGTATTTCGGTTTTGGCCTATATTTGTGCCTTGTTGCAAGATCCGGTGAAATTGTTGTCAAGCTAAGGGTCGGGACCCATTGTGAGGTCCCAACCCGTAGCGCCCCGAGTCCCGCGGATTTGGGGTGTTACAAAAGTGGTATCAGAGCCCTAGGTTGACAACAATGGCACTCGCAATCTTCTAAAGGCCGAATGAGGAATAAACAGAACCCACACGGGTTTTGACTTTTCGTTTTCAAAATCGCATGCATGAGTCGGGGTAGAATGTACGGACCACCACTCCTTCCGCGGATCTCGGTAGCATATTTATTGGATTTTTAGTATATATATAGATATGTGCATATATGTAGATGTGTATTTTGGACGTAGGATATTTTTGGACTATTATTATATGATAATTATAGTTATGTATGATAGACTTGTTATGTTGTTATGGTGGCATGACCTTTATATTAATATGAGTTGTACATGTGGCATGATAGTATTATATTAGTGCTTGAAACTCGTTTTATGAGAATGGTTTCCTTGGATGTGTTATTGTTGATATCATGTGGACTTAGAACTTATATAGTTATGTATAAGTATTCTTATTATATATAGTAGTAGCATATGGAGTTATAGGACCTAATAGAAAAGACGATTGTATGATATCATCGCCATTGGCCGCCGCCGTTTGGCTTAGGATAGTTCACATATGAGGATGAGTATACTCAAGTAACGAGTTGAGCATCACGTTCTGGAAAACACCTTGGCGATTCATCGGACTCCTTTTTGGGGACGTTAAAGAAACCATTTGAAGGATAAAGAGGACATTAGCGGCAAGAACGAACAAATAAAAGGGAACTTTGAGTCAACTTAAGATAATTCGAGATGGAAGCACTACAAGTAAAGAGAGCAACGTTAAGGTGTATAAGGGGTTATAAAGAAACCGTGAATGTACGACGACGAGACCAATTGAGATAACGAACTTACGTCTTCAAGAAGACGCGTGGATAACTACAGATGTGAATCGAGGAGAAGACGGGTATGTTGCAGCAAGGTTAAAGGTGGTATTCCATTAAGAAGTAAAAGTTTTCCCTAGGCGCTCCTAGGCATGGGAGTCGAGATGAGAGACGTGGATGAACCAATCACAAAAGATTTAAGATATCGTAAGTTAAGCTTACGAAGTGTCAAGATTACTAGAGTTATGAGAAGAAGCGCATGGTGGGATTCACGTGGAGTTGGCCGGTTTCTGTCTTGATGATAAGACTAAGCAACGCCGAGGAGGAGGAAGTGTATATAAATGATGATCCCAAGAAGATGAAAGACGAAACGAAGAGTTTTGATCGAGAGACTTAAGATATCAACCAAGAGGAACGCGAGTGGATGCTAGCAAGGGCTATAATATTTGGAAGGGCACCTGAAAGACATCAGGAAGAATGGTTAAGCCTATGAAAGACAGTTTTATGAAACAACAAGATAAAGGAGATATAGTTACCTTATAAAGAAGAGGAAGCATGAAATGAAGAAGGAACTAGCGGAGTTTAAGGTATAGCACCTCAAGGAGGGTAGCTTTCAAGAGAATGGTAACATGGAGGGTAAGAAGAATGATAAGTCATTGACATGGGAGAATCTCAATTATAAGTTAATTGGTGACAACCAAGAACGCACGTGTGCGGGTTGTCTATTGGTGAGTGAATAGGGGATGAGTAAACAAGATTACGGGCATACAGAGGGATTTGGATGACCTCATGCGACCTTTGTAGGTCATGTAATTGACATATGGGAGAACGACACAAATTAGAGGTTTTATAGTTTGACCACGGTAAAAGGGAAAGTAGTGAATCAGAAGAAGGTAAGGTATCATGGAGGTGGTACGTAAACGGGAGTATATAGAGGATGTTGTGTATGAAATGGATGATATGTTACCGCGGGCAAGAGATAAGTCAAGTTTCTAGACTCACACGGAAGAGACATGGTGGTTATGACGTGAAAGAGAGGACCTAGATTAGGGCAACGTTACAAGCTTAGATTTATGAAGTTGGTGTTGGGTGGAGTTATGAGTTGGACACTTCAGTGATGTTGGTAGGGGGGATATTAGCCTAGCGTTCTTCACAAGGCATACCGGTACGGTTGTGAAGTTGTTTTTGAAATACCAAGGGATGTATAAGGTGACCAACAAGAGCAAGAGAAGATTAAAGTTTGGAAGTTTGATGTCAACATGAGATGTACAAAAAGTATATGGAAGATTGAGGTTAGAACCTCTACCGCCGGGTTGACTTTACAAAAGGAAAGTGAAGTATAATTTCTACACCTACTTAAAGAAAGGATGTTTGTGGTGAAAGCTTATGTAGAATACGAGGAATCCCTCTCATAGGTTGGGATGTCAAAAGAAGCGAAGGAGATTGTATCGATTTGTTACAAAGCATGATTAAGTCTTGTAGTTAGGACTTTCATGACTGAACATATGTGCGAGATCAATAAAGATTATTATCTCCATTCCCTCGAAATGAAAAGGGGAATTAAGTAAATTATTGTTTAACCAAGGCTTCAAGAGTTGGAAGACTCGAGTCAGTCCCACGAGTTCAGGAGATGAAGGGTCCGTGAAAGAAGATTGTCAACATTGTACCTTCGGATGAAACATTACACGTGTGGAAGGATGTCACCCCAATAGATCGGGGTGAACCACCTGTCAAGCGTAGGACCAAGTTGTGTCGGTTATTACGATATGTATTGATGGAGAAAGAGGGAACCCGAGATAGAACAATTCCCAATGCATCGGAAGGTGGAGTTCACCATTAAGCTTGATTGGAAGTTCATATTAGAAGTATATCTTGAACTCTTGATTTGAAGTTCATCTTGGGATACATCGTGAATTCTTGATTTGAAGTTATTATAGAGGACACTAGTTTGCAAGGAGAAAGACGGTTATCTCCGTTTGTATATTGATTACCATAAGTGGAACAAGATGACAATGAAGGACAAGTATCCCTTACAATGAATGGAAGATCTACTTGATTAGTTGCAAGGGTCGGTAGTTTCTTCTAAGATTAAGTAAGATTTGATTGTCGCCGTTTGAGAATTCGAGACTGGGATATTGCAAACACGGCATTTTGGGACCAGCCAAGGTCACTACGTGTGGTAGTTACTCCACATGGGCTTACTGATGCACAGATAAAATATCTTGGGTCTACTCTTGGAAAAGAGAGGAAGCGTTTTGACAAGTTGTCTCGGGATGGCAAACCCCGAGAGATGTGAAAGAAGTGACAAGTTTCTTAGATGTGCTGAGCATTGCCCGATCTGTGAAGAGAGAAGTTGTATAACACCAATTATGGTATCCTCCGGATGACAACAAAGTATTGAGTGAGACGAAATTGACAATGAAGTTGTTGATAGTTAAGAGGAGATCCTTTGGTGCAATTGTTTTGGAATTGCCTCGAGGTATGATGGGTTTGAAGTGTACAAGTGATTCTCCAAGACAAGGTCTTGATTGAGTGTTGAGAAACGATGTAAAAGTAATAGCATATGTGTTAGTAGAAGCACTGTGAATAGTATTTTCTTTCATTACTTAGAACTTGCAGCAAGAATTGAGGAAACCTAACATCAAATATTAGTTTGACAAGAACCAAAACAAAAGGTGTAAATTGGAAGTTCGCTCTTGTTTGTTAGAGACAAGCAAAGAGAAACATAATGGAAATGCTGTTTTGAGAAAGATCCGAGAGTGAAGTGGAGTTCCGATATATCGGACCTTTTTGAGATCTTAGCGCAAGTTGGGAAAGTGGTTTACCGGGTGGCGTGACCGCCGAGAGTAGAGGGTGTTCACCGTTGTTTCAAGTGTATCAGTCAAGAGAGTACATCCATGATTTGAGACATGTTGTCAATCATGAGGATTTAGTGACAGACAAGGAACCGATGAGGCTAACTGGAAGACGGAGGGTAGTATCTTTAGTTGAGTTTTACGCCGATCTAGTAGCATCGATAGAATCGACGGGTTAGACTTAGTTCTTTCCTTAGTTGAGTTGTGTGACGTTATATGTTGTTTGTGCCCCGTGCGGGAATGTGTTATATGATCTGATATATATATATTGCGACGGTGGGTTGAGCAGTTTGTGTAGATAGATTAGAAGTTCTAAGCCTTCCTAGTTGTGAGTTTATACCTCGGCCTTAGGGACCGAGAAATTCGATGTGTGACAAGTTTCGGGACGAAACTTGTTTTTAGGGGGATCTGTTGTAACGCCCCAAATTTTGGCGCGTTTGCGTTTTGTATTTTCTCGGATTTTATCGATACTTTAAATGGCTTAAATATTTTTTC
Organism: Fagopyrum homotropicum; assembly: GCA_033239125.1. NCBI lineage: Eukaryota > Viridiplantae > Streptophyta > Magnoliopsida > Caryophyllales > Polygonaceae > Fagopyrum > Fagopyrum homotropicum. The sequence goes on from BSWB01000003.1 coordinate 6,165,017, forward strand.
CGAGTATTATCACGCCGTAAGTTAAATTTATGATTTTATATATTCTATGTTTATATATATTCCGTATTTTATTTTACGGAAAGTTCAGGAGTTTTTCGATTTGAAAATCTCATTCCGATTAGTTGTGATCTAGATTATTCTATTACTCTTTTTCCTTCTTATTTTATTTTATTTTATTTATTTATTTTCTTCATTCTTCTCTTTCTTTCCCTGGCGTGCCTTTTTCTCTCTCCGCGTTGCTTCAAAAGAGACCTCTGCGACCTCCCGACTCCTCGCTCCCACTGATGCCCCTACACTCACACTACCTAGCCGCCTCTGCAACCTTCTCATCTACTCTCCCTCTCGCTCAACCTTTCGCTCTCCTCAATACAACAGAGACCTCCCTCGCTTCAATCCATCTGCTTGAGCAGCTTCACACCTCTCCCCTTTGAACCCCCACTGAATCGCCTCCTTTGCTGCAATCTCATGTCTTCAATGTCACCTCCTCTGCCTCTGAACCAGGGCAAGATAAGCATCCAATCCCTCACTCACCTCCACTCTTCCACTGGTTGTGCAAGCCATCACCTCCGGGAGCCCAACCCTCCCAGCGACAACCTGCAGTCACACCTCGACCCTCTGCTCTTCCGTCTCTTCCTCGAAGGCACCTGTCCCTCTCTTCTTCCCTTCCCAATTCGAACACTCAAGGAGGGGGGCTGCTCCTTCAAACTGTGTTGCCGCCGACGACTTCATCTCTCACCCTCTGGCCGCCTGATCGCCCCAAACGCCGTTACAAACCTCCGATCTTCGTCTCGAGTTGGAGTAGGTACCCAGATCCGACGCCGTATAAATCTAAACAGCCGCGAGCCTCCACAGTCGGAAACCTCCTCCCCACTCCGTTCTTATGCCGTCATTGTCGTCGGAGCAGCCTTGCCGGAGCCAAGAGGCAACCATGACCCAGCCGCTACTCTGAGTTGCCCCTCTTGCCGCCGGATAGAATGTCGGTCTCCCTCTTTGTTTTCAACAGAAGGGCTGAAAACCCTATTTTTGTACATTGAGATCGGGCCCCAGCTTTTTAATGATATTACAGTTTGCAACCCATATTTTTATTTTGCATTTCTGGCCCATAGTTTTTGAAATTTAATGTTATGCCCCTGCATGCTTAATTACAGAAACAACCCAATGTTTGATTTACAGAAAATGTCCCAAGTTTCTAAAATTTTATATTTTGCCCGGGAAATGTATGTACGGTTTTTAAACTTGGATTTAACTATGGGGATATTCTTATATTTATATATACTGCATATTATGTCTTGTAGGATTAATTTCGAGCTATGACTCAAAAGTTTAATTTCGGTTTTATGACCAAGCATCTAGAATTTCATATCGTACCCCGGGAGAATTATTTACGAGATTTTAACGTAGCTTTTGAAAACAAGTTTTCCTTAGATTTATATATATATATATATATATATATATATATATATATATATTATATTCCGTTTAAATTTAGCATATGAGCTAAATTTGTATAGTTTCGGTTTTAGGTTCGGAAGCGACCCGATAAAGGTCGAACGAGTCCAAGTCGACATCCGTTGATCGTTTTCCGTCTTTTGACGTCGTGTGAGTATCTCTTCCCTCAATTTAGTTATGTTTAGTATTGGTATCATGCTAGGATGGATCTAGCATAACTTAGAGTGAATACCAAGTAGTGGTTTGGACCTTAGGTGAGTTTTGAGGATTATCGATTGTTGTAAGACGTCGAGTGTTTGGTTGATCTTGTGAGTATCTGAGGCGTGAGGTTGTGGTTATATGGTTGTTGAGATTATGGGTTAGGATATGTGTATCCTAACATAGTGTTGATACCATTGAAATTGTTGAGACTATACATGTTTATCCTAGTATGTGTTGTGGGTTATGTTTTGAGAGATCTTAGGGTCTAGAAGTCTAAGGACTTCTAGCTTGTACTGAGTGTGTGGTGTGAGCATGAGGGATTCTAGAATGTGAGTCAAATGATCTCGCGTAGATCATTTGTGTAGAAGTCTTAGACTTCTTGAGTTGAGCGAGTTGTTGATATAGTTATCTTCTTGTGAGCAGGTTATGAGTTTCCTCCTTAAGGAAGCGAGAGTGTTATGAGTTGAGTGTGGTGACGAGGTAAGTCTTCGGACTTACTTAGCTCGTATTCTTTGTATTAGCATTATTGTGTGTTGGGTGGTGTGTGTTATTATTTTACTGTTTATAACAACTAAACCGGAAATAGGATTACCGACCTTTATATTATTTGGCCCAAGTGTATGATAACGGGCGGTGACATCACTGCCTGGCTCCCCGTGAGAGCTAGGGGGATCTCGGCGACTGGCCCGTGCTGGTTAGACGGTCGGAGGCATCCGACCGTTCCATTGCCGGAAGAAGGGACCGAGGCGAGTTTTGGAGGATTCTCGTATCACAAAAGAAGTTGAACTAGAACGGGATATGACTTAATAAATAAAGATAATAAACCGGATTTGTGTGCTTTGAGTATGTTGTGTGACTATGTTGAATTAATTGTGTTCGTGCCTTTCCCTTTAATTCTAATGCTTCGAATGTGAGCTAACGGTTTTATACCGAATGTTGTAGTTTGCCTTGCAGGTTAGGCATGCTCCGAGAGATCCGGAAGGGTGGGCAGCCGGGGCCTGTACATTTTAGGAAGAGTTTTGTTTGGAGTCGCGTTTGGAGTTTTGTATATTGTATTATTGTATGCCGCATGTATGGCGTTTGGCCTTTGTAGTTGTTTTCGGCTGAAGTCCGTTGTTTGTTTTCTTTTGGGTTTTCTTACATTGCATAAAATGTATTTCGGTTTTGGCCTATATTTGTGCCTTGTTGCAAGATCCGGTGAAATTGTTGTCAAGCTAAGGGTCGGGACCCATTGTGAGGTCCCAACCCGTAGCGCCCCGAGTCCCGCGGATTTGGGGTGTTACAATCCAATGGCTTACAACCCTCCTAATTTCCATCTACAAACTCTCTCCTCACTTGAACTAATATATATCACTTTGTAATTCAAATGCAGTTGAAATTGAAAGGCCTTTTCCACTCGTTTCGTATTACTTCGTTGTTCATTAAATGCGGATGAACAACAAAATAATCTGAGATGAACAAGTAACTAAGAATGATGCACTTTTGCCTCACGGATGCATCACATGACAAAATCAACGTTGTTGATTTGTGAGTAAAATGAGTTTGTGGGATGTTATTGTACAAACGAACATAATGGGTTTACTTCTAATGAGATAAAATAGGTCCTTGCTACAACCAATAACCAATATTTTTAACTTTAAATTTGATTAAAAAAAATTAAGATTCTAGTTTGTATGAGCGATACAAAAAAGACTTTAGTAATCTATTCATTTCTTGATTTGATTAAATTCAATGTTTCTTAGAAGTTTCCACTCATTACGGAAGAAAAATTCTCCCCTGATCATTATCATATCTATATATGGCTCCATAAAATATATATTACCTGGTTGGTAAATCATAAGACGTTTAACCGAAAGACGCAAGCCAATAAATTTAACAAGGTGATAGTCTGCACCAGACATATCGATGCCGGAGTTTGTAGTCATGATGAGGTGAGTAATGTCGGATACGGGTTGACCCCACTCGTCAATGGCCTATTGAGCTGCAATTTCTCCCATTTTGGCACTTCATTGTTCGCCATTTCTTGCCGTACAATGACGGTGAGTCAAACCCAAAAATATTACCCTTTTCCTTCTCACTCTCTTCGGTTAAATTACAGTAATGCTTTTCGATCATCGAGTTCTCATCTGCACTATATATATATTGGTAACGCCTACGGGGGCCTGCGGCCTTGCCGTAATTTTATTATGAAAACACAGAAGGCTAACAAGTGACTAACCTGCGGGTCGCCACTCCGCGGGCATCGTTTTTCAAACTAGGAATTAAAGAAGCAGGAGGATTCTGAACATAAAAATAACCTAGAAGGTAGGAAGAAGCAAGTGTTGCCATATGGTCGGCAACAGCGTTAGCTTCTCGATAAATATGACGGATTTGGACATGCCAATTCCTACGAATGAAGTCTTGGCACCTAGATACCAGACTAAAGAGTGGGTGGTAATTCGGGACAGACTGATGTACCAGTTTGACAACCAATTCCGAATCGATCTCGACTATGATCTTCCGAAAGCCCTTTTCCCATGCCTGATAGAGACCCATGGTAAGACCCCACAACTCAGCCATCGGAATAGAACAGGACCCAATGTTCATCAAAAAACTTCACAACCACTGACCATGAGCATCCTTGAAGATGCCTCCGGCAGAGGCGGACCCGATAGCACTCCTGACCGAACCGTCCGTGTTGAGCTTAATCCATCCCTCAAGAGGAGCATCCCAGTTGACAAGGGTGAATACATTCGACCTCTACGTACCTCCTGATCTTAATTCAGCCCTCGCGCGGATGACGCTTCTAGCATACGTGAAAATTACATGCACTCGGTTTCTAGGAGATGAATTACCCCGGAAAATCGCTTCGTTCCTCCATTTCCAGCAGTACCAGACCGAAACAGCGAAACATAATTGCCATGGAATGTCTCCCAAAACTACAGCGTTGCAAGAGAGATTCACTTCAAGCCATGCGTGGATTTCAAGTCTAAAAAAGCTATTAATAGGATCACTTGGCATTAGAATTGACCAAACAGCGGCAGCAGGAGGGCAAACCCGTATTATATGCAGAATCATTTCCGAAGATCTTGTGCAAGGGTGACAGCTGCTATCCATGGTCAGGTTACGACGGGCCCGTTCATCATTAGTTAACACCCTACCGTGACACGCGAGCCATAGAAAGGTTCTAATACGTTCGGGAACGACCGCAGTCCAAATAGCTTTAAAAATATGGCTTATTTGATCGAGGCGAGCTACGGATTGTACCGAGCTCTTGTATGCAGAACCGACGGTGTAAGCACCATCAGTAGAATGCGTCCAAGACAACCAGTCTGAATCAAGAGAAGACTCATCAATTGAAATCATAGACATGTTGAGGAGAGCTTTGGCAGGAAATGTGAAGCTGATTCTATCCCAATCCCAGCCATACCCACAGATCCAATAAGAATTGGCAAAATCCGATAAGGAACAACCACTGGGCAACATGGCAGCGTCGGAGCATAGGGGGGTATCGCTACACCACCGGTCGGACCAAAATCGAGTGTGCAGACCATTGTGGACCACCCAGCGCACACCAGTAGAGAGACCATTTTCTTTAGCCCAGATAAGCCCCTTCAGAATATGTGACCCACGTTTGCTGATGTTACAATCCATAAACAGTCTAACATCCCTTAACCCGTACTTACCGGAAAGAAGTGACGCCCATGGGGCATCCGGGTTTTGCGTAAACCTCCATGCCAATTTGCCCAGCCCCAATGCATTTGCGTCAGCGCATGTACGAAGACCCAAGCCGCCTCTATCTGTAGGACGACATACCTTCTTCCGTGCAACAAGGTGAATTCGCTTCGTGTTCTCGATGTCGCCCCATAGAAAGGAACAACACAACCGATCAATGTCCTTGCAGACTGAGGATGGGAGTTTAACAACTCTGGATATATAAGAGGGGAAGGATGACAACACAGACTTGATAAGTGTTGTTCTACTTGCAGTACTCAGGAGCCGCCCTTTCCACGCCGCCAGTTTGGCCTTTGTTTTATCAATCAGAAACTCGAAAACGGTTTTATTCATACGGGATTGTAGGATAGGGAACCCAAGATACTTACCAAAATCAACTACAATTGGAAATCCTGAATGATCTTGGATTACCTGACGCAGAGTTCCATCCACGTTAGGGGATACGGATATCTGTGATTTGGAGGTGCTTACTTTGAGGCCAGAAGCGGAGCAAAAATCCGTAATGCATTTAGTGATGACAAAAATATTATCCATGGAGGCCTCAGCAAACAATACAATGTCGTCGGCAAAGAAAACGTGGGAGAAACTCATTCCCCCTCGGGAAGTTTTAACCGGTTGTCAATGCATATTTTCAACCAGTTGCTGGATTGCGTGGCTCAATCTTTCAAGACAAAGAACAATTATGTACGGGGAAATAGGGTCGTCTTGGCGCACTACCCTCGATGGAGTAAATCAGTCAGTCATCTCGCCGTTCCATAACACCGACATCGATTGAGATCTAATGCATGAAGAGATCCAATCAATCATAACATTTGGTAATCCACCCAGCTTACAAGTTTCTTCTACAAAGTCCCATGACAGTCTGTCGTAAGCCTTCTCTCGATCTATTTTGATGGCCATCCATTTTTTACCCGACTTTTTTCGAACAAGAGTATGAAGAAGTTCTTGCACAATAATGACGTTATCTTCAATCATGCGTCCCGGGATAAAACTGCTTTGAAAAGGACTGACCAGAGTGTTCATAAGTGGTTGGAGTCTTGAAACGAGCAGTTTAGATACCAGTTTGTACTTGACATTGCACAATCCGATCGGTCGGAAACCGGATAAGTGATCGGGACTACTCCTCTTCGGAATCAACGATATAAGTGTATCATTGGAATCGGTCTGGAACGTACCAGTTGCAAAGAAATCTTTGACAAATTGATGCATATATACATTCAATGCACCACCCCACACGTGAATATAAAACTTTTGACGGATACAAAACGCACGATCATATGTTAAAGGCACACGACGGTGCACTTCCACGTGTGGACAAATAAACAAATTATTACTAGTGTATTACCCGCACTTTGTGCGGGTTAACTTTTTATAAATATTTAATACTTAGAAATTTATATGCATATTATTGTAAAATAAAATTTCAAAAAATGAAATTATAATCAATATTATGATTTTTAATTCTCATTTAATTATTCATCTCTTCTAATTAATTATATTTTAAATTGATTTGTTAAGATATGCTTGTTGGTAAAAAAAATTTATAAAAGTTTAATTAATTGTTTTACTGACATTTACTATAACAAAATTCAAAGATATTTTAAAAACCACTTTTTTTAAAAAATTTGGGGGGCTGGGAGAACCGTGACTTGACACGTGGTAATAGAGGCTCCTGCTTTAATATATATAAGATTTTTATCCGACTTTTTTCGAACAAGAGTATGAAGAAGTTCTTGCACAATAATGACGTTATCTTCAATCATGCGTCCCGGGATAAAACTGCTTTGAAAAGGACTGACCAGAGTGTTCATAAGTGGTTGGAGTCTTGAAACGAGCAGTTTAGATACCAGTTTGTACTTGACATTGCACAATCCGATCGGTCGGAAACCGGATAAGTGATCGGGACTACTCCTCTTCGGAATCAACGATATAAGTGTATCATTGGAACCGGTCTGGAACGTACCAGTTGCAAAGAAATCTTTGACAAATTGATGCATATATACATTCAATGCACCACCCCACCCGTGAATATAAAACTTTTGACGGATACAAAACGCACGATCATATGTTAAAGGCACACGACGGTGCACTTCAACGTGTGGACAAATAAACAAATTATTACTAGTGTATTACCCGCACTTTGTGCGGGTTAACTTTTTATAAATATTTAATACTTAAAAATTTATATGCATATTATTGTAAAATAAAATTTCAAAAAATGAAATTATAATCAATATTATGATTTTTAATTCTCATTTAATTATTTATCTCTTCTAATTAATTATATTTTAAATTGATTTGTTAAGATATGCTTGTTGGTAAAAAAAAATTATAAAAGTTTAATTAATTATTTTACTGACATTTACTATAACAAAATTCAAAGATATTTTAAAAACCACTTTTTAAAAAAAATTTGGGAGGCTGGGAGAACCGTGACTTGACACGTGATAATAGAGGATCCTGCTTTAATATATACTAGTTTAGCGCCCGTGCCGTGCACGGGTATTTGAAAATATATTTCTTATAGTTTTTTTTTGTATGAGTAATTTTTTATAGATTTATTTTTTTAATTATATTTTGTTGATTTGATTACGAATGTTTATGTTAAATAGTATACGCATATAAGAAAAATAATAACAACATAGTTGTTGACCCAATTCGGGGCATACCAAGCCAGGAGTGTCCACTATCTCTGTATTATAAAAATCACAATATTAATAATGTAAAAAAACAGTTAAAATTGTGTACATTTAATATAATAGAAATCACGATGACAACCTTTGACGTGAAACCTCGAGCACATACGCGACAGTCCGATCCTGAAAAAGAGAAGAAGATAAATTTTATATAAGTGTAAGCTCAAGAACAGGTTATGATCGCTTGATATTATTGATTGAAAACGAAATAAAATGAAGAAGAAATTCTAACGTACCTTAAATTATGTTGCGAAAAACTTCGTCGAATACAACATTAGTTGTAGTATCTTGAACCTTGCCCTTAGGGTCACATATCATAATCCTTAATTCATCCCTGCTCGTCACTCTTGAGATAGCGACATATAATTGGCCGTGACTGAAGACCGGTCTAGGCAAATATATTCCAACCTGTGCAAGGGACTGACCTTGACTTTTATTTATAGTCATAGCAAAACATACCATAACTGGGAACTGTCTCCTTCGAAATTTTACAGGAATTTTCAAGTCTGTGGGTGTAAGAACTGTTCGCGGAATGAAGACCTTATGACCTATATTGTTCCCAGATATTATTTCTGCCTCGATGATTTGTTTTCCAAGTCTCCTAACTATCGGTCTGATTCCGTTACACGACCCTGCAAACTGATCAATGTTTCTCATCAACATAATTGGAATTCCAACTTTCAGTCTCAAGACATGGTTCGGAAACCCAGAACACTTGATGCAGTTCAAGAACTCGCTCGAGTAGAAACCATCATCAAGAGAACCTTCGCTTGGACATATACTATCCGAAATCAAGTACTCTGTCACGTCTCTAGGTATCAGTGATAGAATATAGTCATTAACCTTCTCAACAATCTCATTGGTAGGGGCGAGAATAACTCTTTCTTGAAAGTAGGTCGGTGGATCCTGAATATTGTAACTCAAAGGATATACATGGTCAACAATAGTTGCAATCGGGTCACCTGTAGATGCAAGTAGGAGATCTTCGGGGATGGTAATCTGAGCTTCTCCATTAACACTTTCACCTTCCGTGTCATCTCCAATGCCCAATATCCAATATCCAATATGAAAACTCCTTAGCCTTTCGAGCTTCTAATTCAGTAACTCCACGTATAACCCTCATGTTTTGAATTAATCTAAGCACCATGCAGTGATCCCACAAATATGACGCATTGATTGCAGCAAAGACAATATCATGTCTACTTCCATGACTTACAACAGGCAATATTTGTCTAAAATCACCACAAAAAACGACAACCTTACCACCAAACGGGAGAAGTGAGCAGTCTAGATTATAAGATCGCATGACGTCCCTTAAACTTCTATCGAGCGCTTCAAAACAACATTTGTTAACCATGGGTGCTTCATCCCATATTATCAGCTTTGTCTTTGACACTAACTCAGCCAGATCCGTACCTAAACATATAAGATTAAAACATTAATATATTGTTCAGTGTAATATGAACAATATATTAAAAAAGAAGTTTTAATAATTGAATAATAAGGTTTATACCTGCACGAATGTTGCATGTTGAACTTTCGTCAACATTTATTGGGATGCCAAACCTCGAATGAGCGGTTCTACCGCCTGGAAGCAAGAGAGCTGCATTACCACTCGAAGCAACTGTTAGAACGATCTCACCTTTACTCCTCAAACTAGCCGAAAGGTATCTCCATATAAAAGTCTTTCCTGTTCCACCGTATCCATAAAGAAAAAACACCCCCCCTTATCAGCGGACACATCACACATAATCTGATCATACACTCCCCTCTGCTCGTCGGTGAAACTGGAAACCAATCTGTCATGGTCCAAAGATAACTGGGATCGATCATAGTTTAGTTCATCTTGAATTAGTCTATTATGCTGCTCCATAATCAAGGCTTCGTCACGATAAGGCATAGACTTATTCGTCTTCAAACTGCCGCCGTTCCTCTGTAAAAGTTTCTCTATCTCAACCAAGGCGTAATTTTGCAGCACGACGTCATCTAATTGCAAATCTACGTACAAATAAACCAAGTTAAACATGTTTACTTACCTAGTACAAAATATACTAAACAAATTGAAAAAATAATGCAAAACTCGAATTAAATTCATATACATGAAAGAAAGCATACCATTATTACGCAACACCCTTCTCTGTCGTGCAAGAATATCATCAGATAAGTACTTCCATACTTTGGCCCAAACCAGATGAGGCGACGACATGCTACCTGAGAGATACAACATGACGAATAAATTCCGAAGATAACCAGCAGTTCCCCAAAAACTTGCTTCTTTTATACCGTCAATGTATTCCCGGTCGTCATCCAACAACCCCATAGCATAACATGCTTCCCTAAATGTGGCATATAGTGTACCGTTGATTGTCCGAATTTCCTCGTAGCATGTAGGACCCTTAATATGATTCAGCAAAACCCTCAAGTAGTACCTCTCTCCAGACTCAGGTGCAACGTGGTATATCCTCCCTAGTGTATATCCCGCACCTTGTGCGGGTTTGTTAATAAAATAGCTTATCATATTACATTTTTTTACTATATTATATGTTGTTAACTTTATTAGTTATATGTTATGAGCTCGTATAAATAACGCGTCAAGTGTTACATAGTAAATGAGACCACGTAACCCATGTGTTGATCATTAATAAGTTTTATACTAATAATTTTTTTAAAAATCTAATTTATTATTTAATAAATAATAATTTAAAGAAAAAGAATAATCATATAATTTAAAAATACCATAATCTGATACGAATTCAATTAGTAAAAAAAGATTAATTGGCTTAATTTGTGATTTAGTAAAAAAAATTAATCCGAGAAAAAACATAGGAGCGCCACGTCAGCATTAGTTTCGTATGTTTTAGTAAAATATGCAGAATATAGATGTATATTTAGTATATTGATAAAATAAGAATTACGAATTTAATAGTTCAACGGTCCAGGAATCAGTAGGTTATAAGGACCCACAAATTAGTAGATCACAAGGACCCACAAGAGCACAACGACCCACAAATCATTAGGTCACAACAATCCAAAAATCATTAGGTCAAAACGACCAAAAAATTAGTAGGTCACAATGATTACATACAAATACTAATCCGATATGATTAAGTATTATATTGGATTTTTCCTCTTGGTGCCCTCAAGGTTTGGACTTATCCTCTTGATATCCACTAAGTTTCAAAAATCCTCTTGGTACCCTCATGGTTTTCTTTTTTTCCTCTTTATAACCATTCTTTATATATTACATTAAAAATTCATTATAAAATAATTAAAAATCAGAAAAATAATTTTAAACTAATTTTGACCACATAAAATATTAAAATAATAAATTTATACTAGAATTATATTTTTTTTGTATTTTTAATAAAATGTAAATGAAAGATAAATTTATTTTTTTAAAGAAAATAATTTTTTTAATTTCGGATTTAAAATAAAATATATAATTTTTTTTAAAAATTAAGAGTCTAAAAATTTTAAATTATTGTAATTTTTTTTGAAGTTCTATAATATCTTAATTTGAAAATTTTATTTTATTTTATATTTTTAGTTCTTTAGTTTACAGATTCTTAAATTAAAAAAAAATAATTTTTTAATAAAATTTCGAATTAAAATAAATGATATAAATTAAATTAAAAAAAATTACTATATTTTTAAATTTCTAGCAGCTTAAATAAATGTTTTTAGTTTAATTTATATATATTTTATATTAAATCTAAGATAAAAAAAATATTTTAATTCATGAAATAAATATTACCTTTAATTCAAAATATAAATTTATATATAAAAAAAATCTATGATAAATTTATTAGATTATTTTTTCAATGAGGTCATAATTAATTTTAAATTTATTTTTCTTATTTTTTGTTATTTTTTAATGACTTTTTAATGTAATATATCAAGAATGGGTATAAGGAGGAAACAAGTAAAACCATAAGGGTACCAAGAGAAATTTTTGAAACTTGGTGGATACCAAGAGGATAAGTCCAAACCTTGAGGGCACCAAGAGGAAAAATCCTATTATATTTGATTCTGACCAAAAGGTTCAGAAATGTATGAATTTTATAAGCCTCAAACACTCTACATCTATTTATACATATTTTCGAAGTGTCATCCTTTCCTCATAATCGATGTGGAATAACAAAAATCATATTTTACAAAATAACTATGGTTTAATTTAAAAAAGATTTATTAGCTTAATTCGTTATTTAGTAAAAAGTTTAATCCGAGAAAAAACGTGGGGGCGCCACGTCAGAATTAATGTCTTTTGTTTTAGTAAAGTATATAGAATATATATGTATAATTAGTACATTGATAAATAAAAATTACGAATTTAATAGTTCAACGGTCCACAAATTAGTAGGTCACAAACGACCCACAAATCAGTAGGTCACAAACGACCCACAAATCAGTAGGTCACAAACGAACCACAAATCAGTAGGTCACAACGAAAATTAGTAGATCACAATGACCCCACAAATTAGTAGATCACAACTCATAACGACTCACAAATCAGTAGGTCACAACGACCCACAAATAAGTAGGTCACAACGATTCAAAAATCAGTAGCTCAGTAGGTTACAAACGACCCATATATCAATAGGTCACAAACGACACACAAATTAATAGGTTACAACAACCCACAAATTAATAGGTCACAAGGACCCACAAATCATTAGATCACAAGGACCGACAAATCATTAGGTCACAATGACACAACCATCAATAGGTCACAACGACCCACAAGGTATTAGATTAAAATGACCCACAAATCATTAGGTTAAAATGACATACGAATTGGTAGGTAACAACAATCCACATTCAAATACTAATTCGGTATGAATAAGTATTATACTTGATTCTGACCAAAAGGTCCAGAAATGTATGCTTTGTATAATCTTCAAACCTTATAGGTCTATTTATAAATGTTGCCAAACTATCATATTTCTCTAATAACCGATGTGGGATAACAAAATTTATATTTTACAAAATAATTATGGTTTAGTAAAAAAAGGATTTATTAGCTTAATTCGTGATTTAGTAAAAATTTTAATCCGAGAAAAAACGTGGGGCACCACGTCAGAATTATTGTCTTTTGTTTTAATAAATTATATTGATGTATATTTAATATATTGATAAAATAAGAATTACAAATTTAATAGTTCAACGATCCACAAATTAGTAGGTCACAAACGACCACAAATCAGTAGGTTACACTGACCCACGAATCAGTAGGTCACAACAACCCACGAATCAGTAGCTCACAACTACCCACAAATCAATAGGTCACAACAACCCACGAATCAATAGGTCACAACGACCCACAAATTCATAGGTCACAACTACCCTCAAATTCATAGGTCACAACGACCCACAAATCAGTGCGTCACAACGACCCACAAATTATTAGATCAAATCGACCCACATATTATTAGGTCAAGACGAACTATAAATCAGTAGGTTACAACGATCCAAAAATCAGTAGGTTACAACGACTCAAAAGGTCTAGAAATGTATGATTTGTATAATCTTCAAACCTTGTAGGTCTATTTATACATGTTGTCAAAGTGTTATTCTTCTTTGATAACCGATGTGGGATAACAAAATTCATATTATACAAAATAATTAAGGTTTAGTAAAAAAAAGTTATTGGCTTAATTCGTCATTTAGTAAAAGATTTAATCCGATAAAAATGTGGAGCGCCACATCAACATTAGTAAAAAAAGGATTTATTAGCTTAATTCGTGATTTAATAAAAAGTTTAATTAGAGAAAAAACGTAGGGTGACACGTCAAGAATTGGTGTTTTTTGTTTTAGTAAAGTATATAGATGTATATTTATTATATTGATAAAATAAGAATTACGAATTTAATAGTTCAACGGTCCACAAATTAGTAGGTCACAAACAACTCACAAATCAGTAGATTTTAAGGACCCACAAATTAGTAGGTCACAAGGACCCATAAATTATTAGGTCACAACGACCCACGAATCAGTAGGTCACAACGACCCACGAATTAGTAGGTCACAACGACCCACGAATCAATAGGTCACAACGACCCACGAATCAATAGGTCACAATGACACACAAATCAGTGGGTCATAACGACCCACAACATATTGGGTCACAACGACCCACAAATCAGTGGGTCGCAACGACCCACAAATCAGTGGGTCGCAACGACCCACAAATCAGTGGGTCGCAACGACCCACAAATCAGTGGGTCGCAACGACCCACAAATCAGTGGGTCGCAACGACCCACAAATCAGTGGGTCGCAACGACCCACAAATTAGTGGGTCACAACGACCCAAAAATCTATAGGTCAAAACGATCTAAAAATCTGTAGGTCAAAACGATCCAAAAATCATTAGATCAAAACGACTAAAAAATCATTAGATCAAAAGGACCTACAAATTAGTAGGTCACAACAATCCACTCCACATACAAATGCTAATCCGGTATAATAAGTATTATACTTGATTCTGACCAAAAGGTCCAAAAAATGTATGATTTGTATAATCTTCAAACATTTGAGGTCTATTTATACATGTTGTCAAAGTGTCATCCTTCTTTGATAACCGATGTGGGATGACAAAATTCATATTTTACAAAATAATTAAGGTTTAGTAAAAAAAAGTTATTGGCTTAATTCGAGATTTAGTAAAAAAATTTAATCCGATAAAAATATGGAGTCTTAATTTTTATTTTACAAAATAATCAAAGATTCTGATTATGATTTAGTAAAAAAAGGATTTATTAGCTTAATTCGTGATTCAATAAAAAGTTTAATTAGAGAAAAAACGTGGGGTGACACGTCAAGAATTAGTGTTTTTTGTTTTAGTAAAGTATATAGATGTATATTTATTATATTGATAAAATAAGAATTACGAATTTAATAGTTCAATGGTCCACAAATTAGTAGGTCACAAACAACCCACAAATCAATAGATTTTAAGGATCCACAAATTAGTAGGTCACAAGGACCCATAAATTATTAGGTCACAACGACCCACGAATCAGTAGGTTACAACGACCCATGAATCAGTAGGTCACCTCCACAAATTAGTAGGTCACAAACAACCTACAAATCAGTAGATTTTAAGGACCCACAAATTAGTAGGTCACAACGACCCATAAATTAGTAGGTCACAACGACCCATAAATTATTAGGTCACAACGACCCACAAATTAGTAGCTCACAACGACCCACGAATCACTAGGTCACAACGACTCACGAATCAGTGGGTCACAATGACACACAAATCAGTGGGTCATAACGACCCACAAATCAGTGGGTCAAAACGATCCACAACATATTGGGTCACAACGACCCACAAATTATTGGGTCACAACGACCCACAAATTATTAGGTCAAATCGACCCAAAAATCTATAGGTCAAAACGATCCAAAAATCTGTAGGTCAAAACGATCCAAAAATTATTAGATCAAAACGACCCAAAAATCATTAGATCAAAATGACCCAAAAATCATTAGATCAAAAGGACCTACGAATTAGTAGGTCACAACAATCCACTCTACATACAAATGCTAATTCCGGTATAATAAGTATTATACTTGATTCTGACTAAAAGGTCCGAAAATGTATGATTTTATAATATTCAAACATTTGAGGTCTATTTATACATGTTGTCAAAGTGTCATCCTTCTCTGATAACCAATGTGGGATAACAAAATTCATATTTTACAAAATAATTAAGGTTTAGTAAAAAAAAAGTTATTGGCTTAATTCGAGATTTAGTAAAAAAATTTAATCCGATAAAAATATGGAGTCTTAATTTTTATTTTACAAAATAATCAAAGATTCTGATTCTGATTTAGTAAAAAAAGGATTTATTAGCTTAATTCGAAATTTAATAAAAAGTTTAATTAGAGAAAAAACGTGGGGTGGCACGTCAAGAATTAGTTTTTTTATTTTAGTAAAGTATATAGATGTATATTTATTATATTGATAAAATAAGAATTACGAATTTAATAGTTCAACGGTCCACAAATTAGTAGGTCACAAACAACCCACAAATCAGTAGATTTTTAGGACCCACAAATTAGTAGGTCACAAGGACCCATAAATTATTAGGTCACAACGACCCACGAATCAGTAGGTTACAACGACCCATGAATCAGTAGGTCACCTCCACAAATTAGTAGGTCACAACGACCCACGAATCAATAGGTCACAACGACCCACAAATTATTGGGTCACAACGACCCACAAATCAGTGGGTCACAACGACCCACAAATCAGTGGGTTACAACGACCCACAAATCAGTGCGTCACAACGACCCACAAATCAGTGGGTCACAACGACCCAAAAATCTATAGGTCAAAACGATCCAAAAATCATTAGATCAAAACGACTCAAAAATCATTAGATCAAAAGGACCTACGAATTAGTAGGTCACAACAACCACTCCACATACAAATGCTAATCCGGTATAATAAGTATTATACTTGATTCTGACCAAAAGGTCCGAAAATGTATGATTTGTATAATCTTCAAATATTTGAGGTCTATTTATACATGTTGTCAAAGTGTCATCCTTCTTTGATAATCGATGTGGGATAACAAAATTCATATTTTACAAAATAATTAAGGTTTAGTAAAAAAAAGTTATTGGCTTAATTCGAGATTTAGTAAAAAAATTTAATCCGATAAAAATATGGAGTCTTAATTTTAATTTTACAAAATAATCAAAGATTCTGATTATGATTTAGTAAAAAAAGGATTTATTAGCTTAATTTGTGATTTAATAAAAAGTTTAATTAGAGAAAAAACGTGGGGTGACACGTCAAGAATTAGTGTTTTTTGTTTTAGTAAAGTATATAGATGTATATTTATTATATTGATAAAATAAGAATTACGAATTTAATAGTTCAATGGTCCACAAATTAGTAGGTCACAAACAACCCACAAATCAATAGATTTTAAGGATCCACAAATTAGTAGGTCACAAGGACCCATAAATTATTAGGTCACAACGACCCACGAATCAGTAGGTTACAACGACCCATGAATCAGTAGGTCACCTCCACAAATTAGTAGGTCACAAACAACCCACAAATCAGTAGATTTTAAGGACCCACAAATTAGTAGGTCACAACGACCCATAAATTATTAGGTCACAACGACCCACAAATTAGTAGCTCACAACGACCCACGAATCAATAGGTCACAACGACCCACGAATTAGTGGGTCACAATGACACACAAATCAGTGGGTCATAACGACCCACAAATCAGTGGGTCATAACGACCCACAACATATTGGGTCACAACGATCCACAAATTATTGGGTCACAACGACCCACAAATTATTGGGTCACAACGACCCACAAATTATTAGGTCAAATCGACCCAAAAATCTATAGGTCAAAACGATCCAAAAATCTGTAGGTCAAAACGACCCAAAAATCATTAGATCAAAACGACCTACGAATTAGTAGGTCAAAAGGACCTACGAATTAGTAGGTCACAACAATCCACTCCACATACAAATGCTAATCCGATATAATAAGTATTATACTTGATTCTGACCAAAAGGTCCGAAAATGTATGATTTGTATAATCTTCAAACATTTGAGGTCTATTTATACATGTTGTGAAAGTGTCATCCTTCTCTGATAATCGATGTGAGATAACAAAATTCATATTTTACAATATAATTAAGGTTTAGTAAAAAAAAGTTATTGGCTTATAAATAATAAAAATAAAAAGGAGATTTGACTATAACCTATAAAATCTTGAAAAATCTCAAAAAAAAAAGAAGTTACGTACAATTTTGAATAGAAGTTTGTTAGTTTAGTAAAAAAAAGCTTTCCTCCCACAAAAAATAAAGATTTATTGGCCTATAAAATCTTGGAAAATCTCCAACAAAAAAAAGTTACGTATAATTTTGAATAGCAGTGTGTTAGTTTAAGAAAAAAAGATTTTATGGCTTAAAAATAAAGATTTATTGGCCAAAAAATTGTGGGAGCTGCATTTGATTGCTCATTCCACAGTGCGCCACGTCATCAAATCATGTACTCTGTTTTAGTATGTATAATAGATAAGATTGATAGTTATTATTTTAAATTAAAAGCTCTTAAAATTTCTTACTCTTACTATAAAAAAAACATGTGATGATATTCGCGTATATATATATACATATATATATATATATTTCTTACACATGCGCTTGAATTTGAGTTTGAGATTGTCGGACACTTGATCATGCATGTTGACACGGAAGTAGAGCTCCGGGAAGTCAGCTTGGTATAGATGCAATGTGTAGGGTTGGCGGTTTTGCCGATAGCAAGTATGGTGGCGAGTCGGCGGCACCGTTGACTGCTTCTTCCTTTTTCGATTAAATCAAGTTGAAGAAGAAAAAATTTGAAGTTGATCAAGAGGAGATGAATGAGAAAATACTGCAAGGAATGTGAGTTTGTTAACTAATTAGAGATTAATACACCAATTACGTGGCCAATAATAATCAAGAGGGTCGTGTGAGGTTGCAATTAATAATAATGTAATATCAAATTATCAATATGAGAGGGTAGAGAGGTTCTATAATCAAAATAACTGCGTTGTTGCAGTTGAGATACGTTGTACAAGTTTCAAGGCAATTATTAAAGTCAACCTCGAAATTCGAAATGATTATTTTTATTTCAGATACGGATCTTCGCTCATATTCTGTGTTTTCATATTCTGCGTTGCTAACTGTTTAACCCATATGAGATTTTACCCTAACATCCATTTCTCTTATAATTTCGAACTTTACGTTCTCATCTGAAAGGATGCTTTATATGGACTACTCCTAGAAGATAATTTTTCTAACCGTTTCCCAATTTTATTATTATAAAAAAAAAATTGAAGCCACACAATGGATAATCGTTGATGTCCTCTAAGGAACTACTTATAATAATATGATCATATTTATTTATAAATGAAGTTGTTTACGACCGTAAATTTTTATGACTCAATCAGAGGTGACGGAAGAAGACCAATATCAAACTAGTAATAAAATAAAGTTTACATTTAGCATGATTAAATCATTAAACATTATATATTTTGAGACACGTACAAAAGCCTAAAATGCAAGGATTAGGGTGTGATTGTTCGCTTATTATGATATCTAACGGAAGTTTGAAAGAAACAAGATGATCATAAGACCAGAAGCCTTATAGAAAGTTTTTATGTAGCTCATAACAATCTTCATATATGAAAGCAAAGCTTACGCAAAAAAGGTGATATTATCGACGAAGAACATATACCTTAAAGAGGACCCATTGACAAGACCATAAACTTTCAACATCCATTATCCATAGATTTTGAGATCAATTGGGTAAGGCATTCCACACATAAAACAAATATATATTGAGATAAAGGGCTCCCTGTCTTATGCCTATCTCAAGAACAAACTGCGCAGTGAGCTCACCGTTCCAAAGAAGCTGCATACGTGTAGAATAAATACATTCCTGAATCATGTTGCCCCAACTAACCCGAAACCCAACCTGAATAATAGTGTCAGCAATGAAATCCCATCGGATACAATCATTGCCTTTCCGAGGTCTAACTTAAGCAGCATCCACCGCTTCCATGTCTTCTTTTTTCTCATCGAGTGGATGATCTCATATATCAACACTACGCGACCATATATAAAACTACCCTGGGTCGGCCCTATCTAGGAATCCATTACACCCTACATACGTTATACCATAACCTCGTAAGTTAGATTGCAGAGGACAATGGGATAAAACTGGCTAATCATCTCTAGTTTCTCAACCTTAACAATAAGGGAAATTAAAGTATCATTCTACCCCAACGAGAGCTTCTGAATTTCAAAAAACCGTGTTATCACCGGAAGCACAAACCGTCCAACATATCCCCAACACTTGTGATAAAACACTGGATGGAACCCATCAATACCGGGAGCCTTATAAGGCCCATACTCTTAACAGCAGCCTCCCCCTCATGCATGGACACAATTGGCAGAAGTATAGCCCAATCAAGTTCTTCAATAATGGGGAAGCATGTAGGGGCCAAAACATCAAGTAGTTAAAATATAGAATGTTAGTGTAAAAATCAGTAAAAACATGTTTTAATGTTAGTGCACCAAACGAAATAAGGTTTAGTGCGAGTGAGAGACTTTATGCCCACTCCAATGTATATGCACCAAATAGCAACAATCAAAGAACAATCCTGATATTGAAAATTTTTCATACCAAAAAAAAACAATCAAAGAACAAAAGTCAAAAGGTCAAACTAAGCCCCTAATAACCCAGGTTCTATGACCGGAATTTTGGCATTCACTAGGTAAACATAAAGCTAGTGTACACTGAACAGAGATAGCAAACTTGGATTCGACCCGGTCCGTTTCTTCGGACTGGACTCGGACTGAGTCTGAAATTCTGACCTACGATCTACTCTTTATCCTCTCGAGTCAGGTTTTGAATGAGGCGAGCGGTTCCGTAATTTCTTTTTTTTTTAAAGGAAAATATTCGAATATAGTATAAAATAAATACACATAAATTAGAGTAACACAATAATTATTTTATTTCTTCAAACATATTGAAATTGCACTGGAAATGTAACCACAATGACACTAACACAATAGTACAAAGGTCTATGCCCCTTGCTGTAGCTAGAACTTAGCTCATAACAAGATTATAACATAGACTAACTACATGTAGAAAACCACAGCCCTTGTTCCGTGAATTTCACAACAAATATGTAATAGTTCATTATCACGTACAAACCTTTCATTTAGTGATTGGTACGCTGCGTAATACCAACGTATCAACTGTAAGACCCGGTCCAAACCCAAACATAACACCCCATTCTAATCCTTCTCCGGTGGTTCCTTGACCCTTTTCGAGTGAGTTCCTTCTCATTTCATCCATAACGAACAACAATGACGCGGTTGATAGATTTCCATAATCATTCAATGTCTTCCTCGTTGCCCTAAGTTTCTCTGGCTTGAGCCCGACTTTAGCCTCAATTTGATCTATGATTGCTCCGCCCCCTGCAAGTATAAACATATTTCCACGGAGCCAATCACATATTTTAGAATTTTCTAACCCAAAGTATCAATAATAGGAGGTGTAGTGCACCAAACTCATACATTAAGCTTTTTTATCACCATATATATATATAAACTACTTACCCGGATGTGCAACCCAAAAAATTGAGTTCCAATCGTTGATGTTAAGATCCGAGAAAGCCTCGGTGAGACATGCCTCTAAGTTATTAGCGATTAGATTGGGGATACTTGGACTTAACTCAAGAATGAGCCCCGCGTCACATATATGACCGATTATTGCTCCATCGGAGTTAGGTACAATGTTTTGGGCTGTCCAAATCAACTCAAAAATAGGCTTCTCAATTGTTAGATTTGGGTTTGCACCGACTATGGCAGCGGATGCTCCTTCACCAAATAGTACTTGTTGCACAATGGTGGCGATGTTTGACTCCGTCATCCCGCGATAGCCGTGTGTAACCAATTCCACGCACACTACGAGAACACGAGCTCCTTTGTTGTTTTCAGCAAAGTCTTTTGCAAGACGAAGGGCAGTACTACCACCGTGACAACCTATGTTTTAAAGATATAAAAAAGTAAATATGAAATATGTTTAAAATAATGACTAGTGTTGACATACGAGTCGTATCTTATGATTTTTTGTTGCTTGTACGATGGGATTAGTAATTATAAGGAGGTAAACTAGGTAAAAAAAACCCAGGCCACTAAGTTAAAACCTTAGCTGGAAGGGAAAAACCTTTACCACTCATTACTTTGTATTATTCGTTATTCATCAAATTAACGTGGATGAACAACAAAACATTGTCTAACTAACAAATAAGGGTATAGACATGACGTGCAATATGTTGGTGCAAATAGATAGCTCACAAACTGTACAATAAGGGTGCACGGTCATGCACTTTTGCCATACATGCACATCACATGGCGAAAAAATGTCGTTGATTTGTTTAGATTCAACTCAACGCTTCTTACTGTAAGAAAAGTTCTTAAATGGTCATTAGTCGATCTACTTGTATATATTAGTCCATAAAATATGTATGTTTACCTGGTTGGTGAATCATAAGACGTTTAACCGAAGGATGCAAGTCAATAAGTTTGGCAAGGTAATAGTCAGCGCCAGGCATATCAATGCCAGAATTTGTAGTCATGACGAGATGAGTAATGTTGGATACGGGTTGACCCCACTCATCAATAGCCTTTTGAGCTGCAATTTTCCCGAGTTTTGGCACTTCACGCTTCGCTAGTTCTTGCCGTACGTTAAATGACGGTGAGTCGAATCCAAAAACGTTTCCTATTTCCTTGATAGTATCTTCTGTGAAATGACTATAACGCTTTTCAATCATTGAGTTCTCACCTACACAAAAATTATAGAACCCCATATTAGAACAACGTGTAATAATATACGTTCATGCATATATGCATTCGGTGTATGACTTGTGAATATAAAGAACACGTGGAACTGTGGAAGTATGACCAAATAAAAGCGTTTATTATTTAATTTAAAATTAAAGTCTCTCAAAGATTATTGGCCTAAAGAGATAATATGTTTATATGTATATGGTAATTAGGTTCTAGTGAAAGGAATATTATAGGGAAAAATGTCGTGAAAACTTAAACCACTATTAAATGTTCAAACAATTGTCAAATGTTTAAATATAACATGCATTTATTTCAACTAAAACTATAATGTTCTTACAAATGCGCTTGAACTTGAGTTTCATATTATCCGACACTTGTTCATGCTCCTGGGTACGGAAGTAGCGCTCTGGGAAGTCGGCTTGGTAGATGACGTGCTGAGGGTTGGCGGTGCCGATAGCGAGGATGGCGGCGGCTCGGTCGACTGACTCTGCCATATTCAGTTTCTGATTTTAAAAAAAGAAAGAGTTAATTAACAAAGTTGATCAAGAAGGAGATTGATGAGAAAAGACTGCAAATAATTACAGAACCACGTTGTAGCAACTGAGATTACGTTAATTACGTTGCTAAGCTGGTGCTAAATGAGAGGGTTGTGTGATAGATTATAAGTAATATGAGAGGCTTTATATACACAAATACTTATCACTTTCAGTAACATATTTTTACTGTATTATACATTATTGTACAATTATAATTACAGAACCACGTTGTAGCAACTGAGATTACGTTAGGCGATCATTAAGGGTCGTTGGTAAATATGTAAAATATAGTGATCGTTATGCATGTGCCGAGTTAATTATTGAAGCCAAACAATAAATATTAGTCATATAAATATATATATTTATGTATTATTCATTTTATATATTATTTTATCACTGACATTTTTTGTTGGATAGTCTTTGTCATCACTATCAAGTCAGTGTAATTAGAATCTTTTTCACATAAATAATAAAAAGGGGAACTAATTTAATATAAGGTTGGTGGATTACCCCTCCTATTGTCAATTGGTATTAAGATGAGAGTTTATTATCGGGTTTATGTGTTGAGTCTGGGCTTAATGTGTATGTGCACTCGTATTCACACGACCCCACTCTACAGTCCGTCTGTTTTGGACTTTAACTTGGTATCAAAACAGTTTGTCGGCCTTAAGACACTAATTGCGGATATGAACAATGATATTCAGTAGTCCGGTTGGGCTAGCCCGCCTTAATGAAATCGAATATCGTAACCTTTAACATAATAGAAGTTCGTAAAGAACAAGATCAAGAGCGATATGTTCAAGAACACAAGAACAATGATTTGTTTACGAGGTTCGGATCAAAGTCTTACGCTCCCAGGATCTCAAGAAGATTCAATCCACTATCATCTCGAAACCAAACATACAAAGAATTACAAGAGTAAAGAGTTTGACAAAAATCCAAAACAAACAAAATATAAAGTAGAACATGCTAAGAGATACAAATCACACGAGTCTGAAATCCAAAGACTCTCTTCATGCCCACAATATGTGTTTAGAACCTAGTTCAAGCTTCATATCGGAGCTCTCAATCTCTCTTTCAAATATGGAGTTCTCTCAATGAAAAATGAGAGGAGAAGAGACGAAGAGAAGAGCGGCGGGCGAGATTAGGGTTTTCAGCTCAAGGGTAGCCAACAATATTATATCTCACAATGAGCCAAAGCACAACACTTCAACCAAAACATTGAGTTTTCACTTAAATGAAGAATAAAACCTGAGTACCAACGCTTTAGCTAATTGATTTCAATAATTTTCTTGTACAAAAATCAATATAAATAATTTTGGCCAAATTAACTAACTAGGTCTTTTACGATATTTACTCTATTAAGAGTACCCATAACATAAACACATTTAGTAAATTTTTTATTGTTCAAAGCTCTCCTCTCTCTCACTTTTCATGATGCCGAGTAAACATAACTACATATTTCTTCAAAAACTTATCGCATTTCCACTTCTTCTCGCCGTGCTTTCGATTGAAGTGTTTTATTTTTTTGAAAGTTTAATGTATATATGAAAGAAGAATTTACAGGAAGATCATACTAGACTTAGGAGATAATCAAGAGCAAGCGAGAAAGGAGGGTTACAATAGATGAATGTCAAGGGCCTTAGCCCACATTATTGAGTTAGGAGATCTATCCTTCCATTTGCCTGAGGCGTAGTTCTTTGTAGTAGTGATGACGTTGTGAGCACATGAGGTAGGATGGGTGAATTCGTGGTTGTAGATGAGCTCATTTCTAGCTTTCCAAACAAAGTAGATGTACCTAGTGATGATGGAGATGCGGATATGGGAGAGAAGGTCATGCTTGCGGGTTTTAAGAGAGCTGAACCAGTCCTAGAGGTCAGTCCTGAAGGGGTAGGGAGCCAGCTGCCGGAGCTAACGGAAGGTGAGATCGAGGACCGCAATGGAGTAGTTGCAGTGTTGGAAAAGATGGTCCTCATTGATGCGTCCTTGAACACGTCAATGAAATATTCCGGATCTAGATCAAGCTGAAGCTCAACTACTCCTTAGTTGAAGTGCGAATGCAATTGAAGATGGGTTGCGGAAGCTTAGAGATGGAGGCGGAATTTGTATGATTGAGTCGATCTAGATTGATCGATCAAACCTTGAAGTGGGTCGGTTGAGTTGGTTCTTGAAGAACCCTCGAATGTGATTGAGTTTGGATCGAAGATCCAAAAGAAGAACTTTGAGAGGATTGGAAGAGGGATTGGTGCTCAAGTAAGTAGGAGGAAAATACTTCTCATTACTTAATCAAATTGAACATGCTTTACAAATGAGCCAAGCATCCCCTTATATAGTGGATGAAGGCCATACAAAGGGTCGGAAATTAAATGACGGAAATAAAGTCGGAATTTAAGTTCCGAAAATGAAACACCTAAAAATATGAAAGGTTGAGAATTTAAGTTCGGAATTAAGTTTCCGAATTAAATTCCGAAACCAAAAGTCTAATCTTAAATTCGAAAAATTAATACCCGGAAATAAAGTCCGGAAATTAATATTCCGAAAATAAAAAAACTTATTATTATAAAACGCTAAATTACGGATAATGCGGAAAATGCGCCGGAACGGTGCCGGCTTGACAAGCTTCATGTCATAGTGGCGTAGAGGCACGGTTTGCAACCAATGGGTCCGTGACAAGCAACGGTCCGGCTAATGATGGAGCCGGTAGCTTGGGTGATTGCCTTAGCATGTGAACGGGTGAGCGGTCCATCGGAGCGAACCCGGAGTGCCTCGTCTTCCTCATGTTGGGACATAGGGGTCAAGGGTGCATCAGTCCCCCATCTTGGATGTGAAACGTCCCCATTTCACCGTCGTCAAATAGGGGCTCAATGTATGGTGCAAGATCCTTGACATTGAACGTCGGGTGCACGCCATAGTCGTCCGGAAGCTCCAACTTGTATGCATTCGGGCCATGGCGGGATAAGATGCGGAATGGTCCATCACCGCGGTCCGAGAGCTTGCCTTTGCGGCGAGATGGAAAACGCTCCTTCCTTAAGTGGAGCCAAACAAGATCACCGGGCTCGAATGAGAGTGGACGGCGCCCTTTGTTGCGTTGTGAGGCAAGTTGATCGGCACGCCGATGGAGTTGTGTCCTAGTCCGCTCATGAAGCTCAATGATGTGAGCGGCACGACTTACTCCGGTGATGTGTTCTCCATCTTTGAGTGGACGCGGAGTGAAGTCCATCGGGGTGTGTGGATTAAGGCCGTAAACAACTTCAAAAGGTGAAAGCTTGGTTGCCGAATGTCGAGACCTATTATAAGAAAACTCCACAATAGAAAGTAAGTCCTCCCACTTGCGTGGGTTGTTCCTAAGGGTTGCTCTAAGTAGAGCGCCGAGAATCCGATTGGTCACCTCCGTTTGACCATCGGTTTGGGGATGATAGCTACTTGAAAACAACAAGTTGGTTCCAAGTTTCCCCCATAAGGTTCTCCAAAAATGGCTCACAAACTTTACGTCCCGATCACTAAGGATGGAATGCGGTATTCCATGTAAGCGCACAACATTGTTAAAGAAAAGGGTAGCTACTTCGCTAGCATTTTGTGTGCTCTTACATGCAATAAAATGTGCCATTTTTGAAAAACGATCGACTACCACAAAGATGGAGTCTTTGCCTCGTTTTGACATGGGTAGGCCAACCACAAAGTCCATAGAAAGATCCTCCCAAGGTCCCATTGGTATAGGCAAAGGAGAATACAATCCATCCGGACCTTGACGCGATTTTGCATAGTGACATGTGATGCAACTTGTGCAAAACCGTGTCACATGCTTGCGCATCCGGGGCCAAAAGAAGTGCTCTTGTAGAGCGGCGAGAGTCTTGGTAGCACCGAAGTGACCACGACCCTCATGGGCCTCCTTTATCAACAAATGACGAATACTCGAGCGCGGGATACAAAGTTTGCCCGCACGGAATAAGTAGCCATCGTTAATAAAGAAAGACTCATGCTCTCGGAGGTCAAGGCATTGAGCAAATATATCCTTGAAGTCAAGATCCGTGGCATATAACTCTTTGATAAGAGCAAAGCCAAGGATATTGGCGTCCATATGCACAAGAAGGATATATCGGCGAGAAAGGGTGTCGGCTACCACATTCTCTTTACCTTTCTTATGTCGAATAACATACGGAAAGGTCTCAAGAAATTCTACCCAACTAGCATGGCGCCGACTCAAAGTAGTTTGACCCTTGAGATACGAAAGAGTCGCATGATCCGAATGAATCACGAACTCCTTCGGCCACAAGTAATGTTGCCATGTTTTTTAGACAACGAACTAAAGCATATAGTTCCTTGTCATAAGTTGGATAGTTGAGTGAGGGACCAAAAAGTTTTTCGCTAAAGTAAGCAATGGGCCGATTCTCTTGTAGGAGAACCCCCCCAATGCCCACATTAGATGCGTCACACTGAACCTCGAAGGATTTCGAAAAGTTGGGGAGTTGGAGTAGTGGCGCATTACAAAGACGGTCTTTGAGCGACTCAAACGCTCGAGCATGGGTGTCACGCCACTCAAATGTGACACCTTTATTAGTAAGCTCATGTAACGGTGTCGCTATTGAGATAAAGTCCTTGACAAAGCGTCGATAGAAGCCCGCTAAGCCGAGAAAGGCTCGAACCATGGTGGCCGTAGTAGGAGTAGGCCACTCCCGAATGGCACGAACTTTTGATTCGTCCACTCGTAGTCCGTCCTTAGACACGACATAGCCAAGAAAAATTGTGGTGTCCGAGCAAAAGACACATTTCTCCAAATTGACAAATAATTGCTCTAGTCTAAGGCACTCGAGCACTTGGCGAAGGTGCCCGATGTGTTCATCCAAAGACTTACTAAAGATAAGGATATCATCAAAGTAAACTACTACGAAAATACCCAAAAATCGGCGCAAGACGTGGTTCATGAGGCGCATGAATGTGGACGGGGCGTTGGAGAGACCAAATGGCATGACAAGCCATTCGTAGAGGCCATGCTTCGTCTTGAAAGTCGTCTTCCATTCATCACCTTCGACCATGCGAATTTGATGGTATCCGCTCCGGAGATCGATCTTTGAGAATATGGTGGCACCATGGAGCTCGTCCAACATATCATCGAGGCGCAGGATTGGATGACGGTACTTGACGGTAATTTGATTGATAGCTCGGCAATCGACGCACATCCGCCAAAATCCATCTTTCTTGGGCACAAGTATGACCGGCACGGCACATGGAGACAAAGACTCACGAACATATCCCTGGTCTAGGAGCTCTTGGACTTGGCGTTGTAGCTCCTTGGTCTCTTCCGGACTTGCACGGTATGCGGCACGGTTGGGCAAAGACGCGCCGGGCACCAAGTCGATTTGGTGCTCAATTCCTCGGATTGGTGGCAAGCCGGGTGGTAGTTTGTCGGTCAAAATGTCCTGAAATTCGGACAACAACAAAGACACCTCGTGTGGCACGTTACTTGGGTCATGGGAAATAGATAAGCAAAAAGGGACAAGTAAGAAACAAGGAAACTTACCTTCCATGACCGGTGTCAAATCCTGTCGTCGAGCCAATAGGATTCGTGGCTCACATCGCCCTTGAATGGTAGGAGCGGGAGGTGCTTGTGAAGGGACAATACTCTTACTACCTCTTGCTTCGGTAGCATGAACCTTAGGGCCGGAGGAACGTAATCCGGAAGTATGAGCATTCACAACATCGGGAGAGGTTCGAGGAGAGTCCGATGATGCCGGCACCTTAGTTGTGTCATCGATAACTTGTTGCCTCTTTCGTTCTGCATAGTCAACTAAAATTTCTTGCGGAGTCATAGGCAAAAATGTGATCCGTTTTCCACTATATTGAAACATGTACCGGTTGAGATAACCATCATGAAAAGTTTTACGGTCAAATTGCCATGGTCGTCCCAACAATACATGTGTGGCGTCCATTTTGATAACATCACAAAGGATCTTATCAACATAGGCGCCAATAGAAAACGTCACCCACGCTTGTTGTGTGACGGTGTCACTTGCCTTATCGGAAATCCATTGGAGTCCGTAAGGTTGTGGGTGGGGGGTTGTAGGCAACTTAAAGTGTTTCACCACTTTTTCGTTGACAATATTACAACACGAACCCCCATCGATGATAAGAGAGAGAATAGTGTCATTGACCAAACAACGAGAGTGGAAGAGATTCTCGCATTGGTCAATAGGGAGATGCTCTTTGATAGCCAAAATGCGACGAGAGACAAGAGCAAACTTACCTGGTTGTGCCGGACCGCAAGCAAGTTGGTCGTCGCATGGCTCCATGCCATAGTAGGGGTCGGCATCTTGGTCATCTTCCAATAGGATATCACCATTATGTTCCTCTTCGCCATCGTCATATGATGAGTTGGAAAACATCACCCGCTTGGTGTTCGGGCAATCATGTTGGACATGACCAAACCCGCTACATTTGAAACATGCGGGTTCTCTTGGACGGGCCACCGTTTGAGATCCTTGTTGGCCTCGACCCGGAGGCGTTTGTGGTGGAGCAACGGTGCCACGGTATGGTGTTTTCTCGGTAGCCGCTTGTCGGGTGGGTTGACTCATCCGTGGAGATCCTTTAGCGGCTCCGGAATCTTGAGGACTAGAAACATCTCGAGAACGGGAATTAGTGGTATAAGAGTATTGACTAGTGGAAGAACTATACCTTGAGTATCGAGGCGTTTCAAGTTGTTGCTTGTGAAGTTTCATGGCGGCATGACATAAGGCTCCCAAGTCCTTGTATGGGACAATCTCGAGGGGGCGCCGGACTGACGGATTAAGGCCGCTCATGAATTTGGTTCGAAGGGCGGAGGCGGAGGCCGAGATTCCGGCCTTCATATGCATATCCTCAAGCTTGGCTAAGTACTTCTTAGTCATGACATAGATCAATTGATCAAATGTCGCAACCTGTGCCCATCCTCGGTTCTCACGGTTGGTCTCGTACCGGTTCCACCAAGATTTTGCATCACCCTCAAAGTAAAGGGTCGCCGCTTCGATTTTCTCATATTCCTCATAATGGCAATGCTTTAGAGCTCTTTTCATATCCTTTGCCCAATCAAGAAAAGCACAAGGATCATATTCACCATAAAATATCGGAAATTTAACCTTACCTTCCCTACGAGCTCGGTAGGGATCCGGTCGGGGTGGTGCCATGTATGCCTCTTCGTGATGGGCTCGCCGGTGGCCATTGTTATGCCGTTGGCGCCCATGAGTAGGTTGTGCACGCCTTGGTGGGTGAGGAGGAGGAAACCATTCTTCACCTCGATCTTGGTTCTCAAAAGGCTCTCGGATGGGTGGGTGCCATGGACGGACATGTGCCACCCGTTCCAAGTCCGACTCATCATCGGAGAACTCGTCAAAGTCATCTCTCTCGTCATACTCTTCATAATCATGATACATCGGTTGCCGGCTATGCCGTTGGCGGCGTTGTCCGGACCGCTCATTCTCGGGACGTTGAGAGCGATCATTTGTTTGATGATGGTACCGGTCATCAACCCGGGAGGGACGGTTGGTGCGTTGGGCACTAGATGGAGGAGGGGACGTGCCATACTTACGTCGGTTGTGCTCATAGCGCTTGTGCCAATTCCCCGTGTTAACATATAGCAAATCATTTGGAGAAGGGTCAAGGTTCATGTCACCTTCATTGTGGGACTCATGACCGTCATCTTGTAAGGGCCTTTGATTTTCTATGACGGAGGCAAGCCGTCGACCGTTAGATGGTTCAGCTCCCAATATACCTTTGCCTTTGCGACGTCCATCGGATGTGGAAGCATCGACCAAGATTCCAATTGGATTCGGTGAGGCGGGCGTAAGAGTAAGCATTTGGGTCTTCAAAGCTTTAATTTCTTGCCGAAGTGAGGCATTTTCTTCGGTCAAAGTAGTGAGCTCTTACCTTTCACGAGAGTCCTGAGAATTTTCCATTTCAACGTTAGTCAGAACTCTAATATTAGACGCAAATTTGCAAGCAATCAAATGAGTAAGGTGACAAGTTAAGTCAACGTTACCCAAGTTCAAGTGCGTTCGGGTTCTACCTTTGGGAAAGCCGTTTGGCGGTTAGGCAAGGAAGGCAAATCCAACAAATTTGAACCAAAATGCACACAAATTCAAGAGAAAATTTGCAACTTGTAAGAAAATGGAGAGATAGGAAATGGACGGATTGTTTATCGGCAAGTTTTACTTGCTTTGGTCTTTGACCTTTTCAAAAATCCGATTTTTCGGATGGACCGGTTTGCCGGACGTCTTTTACTTTTGTTTTTGTGGAATTGTTTCTTTTTGAAATTTTTGAATACAACCTTTGGAATGCAAGAGATGAATCCACTTTTCTTTGAAACAAATCCGTTTTTTGAAGAGTTTTTGCTTTGTTTTTTGGTTTTTGGAATATCAAAAGGCGTGATATCCGATTTTGTCAACAAAAAAATCCCAAGAAAATGGTGAAGTTGATTAACAAAAATGTCGGATTGGGTGAGGAAAAACGTTGTTTTTGATTAATGGTTTGATGGCAAACCAAAAATCTCCTAAATTTGCTTTGCAAAATGGATGGAGAAAATTTTTTTTCAAGAACGTGGATGAAGATGCGAAGAACGAGATGAAGATGGTGATGAACAAAAGGCAAAAAGGATGAATATGATAACGCACAAAAACAAGAGTAAAGATAACTTAGCTTAGATCCCTTTGCTCTGATGCCAATTTGATGCGTCCTTGAACACGTCAATGAAATATTCCGGATCTAGATCAAGCTGAAGCTCAACTACTCCTTAGTTGAAGTGCGAATGCGATTGAAGATGGGTTGCGGAAGCTTAGAGATGGAGGCGGAAGTTGTATGATTGAGTCGATCTAGATTGATCGATCAAACCTTGAAGTGGGTCGGTTGAGTTGGTTCTTGAAGAACCCTCGAATGTGATTGAGTTTGGATCGAAGATCCAAAAGAAGAACTTTGAGAGGATTGGAAGAGGGATTGATGCTCAAGTAAGTAGGAGGAAAATACTTCTCATTACTTAATCAAATTGAACATGCTTTACAAATGAGCCAAGCATCCCCTTATATAGTGGATGAAGGCCATACAAAGGGTCGGAAATTAAATGACGGAAATAAAGTCGGAATTTAAGTTCCGAAAATGAAACACCTAAAAATATGAAAGGTTGAGAATTTAAGTTCGGAATTAAGTTCCCGAATTAAATTCCGAAACCAAAAGTCTAATCTTAAATTCGGAAAATTAATACCCGGAAATAAAGTCCGGAAATCAATATTCCAAAAGTAAAAAGACTTATTATTACAAAACGCTAAATTACGGAAAATGCGGAAAATGCGCCGGAACGGTGCCGGCTTGACAAGCTTCATGTCATAGTGGTGTAGAGGCACGGTTTGCAACCAATGGGTCCGTGACAAGCAACGGTCCGGCTAATGATGGAGCCGGTAGCTTGGGCGATTGCCTTAGCACGTGAACGGGTGAGCGGTCCATCGGAGCGAACCCGGAGTGTCTCGTCTTCCTCATGTTGGGACATAGGGGTCAACGGCGCATCACTCATTCTTAGAGTGAAAACCACAAAGCTTGCAAGTATCAGTCTGGACAATGTTCCACGAGAGTAGTTTTGTGAGAGTGGGGAGTCGTTTATGACTCGCCATCTACGTGATAAAACTTCAATTAGGGACGTGATAGAATTACGGGCGATCTAGATCGAGGAGAAACTTCAACTACTTCTTCTTGATCGTTCGAATTGGATCAATCTTAGAACTTGGGTGGCGGAAGTATTCGGTTGATCCTTCCAAAGGATCCTCGAGTATGATAGACTTGGATCAAAGACTAGATCCAAGATAAGAACTTTAAGAGGATTGAAGGAGAAGTGATGCCTATTCCAAGTAAGAGGGTTTTCCTTCTCAACACTTGGATTCAACTTAGACATGCCTTTATAAATGAGCCAAGCCATCCTTATATAGTGGATGGAGGCCATACAAAGAGTTCAAACATAAATGACGGAATTAAAGTCGGAATTAAGTTTCGAATATGAAAAGCTTAAAATATGAAAGGTCGGAATTTAATTCACGGAATTAAGTTCCGGAATTAAAGTTCCAAATACAAAAAGACTTATTATTAAATAGCCGAATAATAATAACGGTCTTCAAAATGTGCGGGTCCTTCTATCCGGAAACACGGATGGCGATGCCATCCGGAGGCATATCATTCTCTTCCTCTTAAATGTGAAACGTCCTCGTTTCACCGTCAAAAAAAGAAAGGAGTCACTTGAGGAACAAGACCCTTGAAAATCAAACACCGAATACACATTGTCGGGCGGCTTGGACTTGTAGTCCTTCAACATTGTGGCTTTGCGGCGTTTGTTGAATATGTAATCCCTCAAGGTGGCGGTGCTGTTGAGTTTGTCTATCATGCCGTCAAGAACCTTGATGGGGATCGTTGATGTCATCCTGAAAATTTTGAAGGACAAGCCAAGTTGGAAGTTAGTTGACATTGTAAAGATAAACCTCGGATCATACGACTCGGATTTGTAGTCCAACAACATGATGTGGTCATTGTCGGGACGGATGACTTTGTCTTCCTCGATGGTGATCTCATCTTTGTCATCTTGAAAATATTCTCCACATAACGAGTTGACAAGATGAATTGGAATAATCGGGGAGACCCCTTGAATGATGATTTTTCCCACATCTTTGAGTTCATCACACAATGGTTGGATAACCAACTCACTCCGTGGTTGTGACACTGCTTCAGGTTCTTCTTGTTGGGCGGCCCTCATGAGGGAAACCATTTGTGCCTTCAAAGCTTCTAACTCACGCTTTAGATCATCATTTGTTGCTTTGAGCACAACATACTCCTCTTAGGGACTAGGGCATCGTCAGGGGGCAACATAGGTATCCTTAAAATGTTCTTGTCGGTGTGGATACCGTTGGTGCCCTTCCATGGAATAAGTCGGCCGTGGTGGGTCCGGAGGAGGCAACCACTCCTCATCCTCAAAATATTGTCTCCGTCGGTACCTCCGAGAGGATTGTTTGGCCGCCTTGAGCTTTAATTCATGAGGAGAAGGCAACCATTCTCCATATAAATCAAACTGATCTTCATCATCATAGAACATGATGAACGATGAAGAACACTTGAAGAACAATGAAGAACTTCGAAGAACACTGAAGAACGGTTGAAGATCTTCGAAGAACACTTGAAGATCTTCAAGAACACTGAAGAAAAAATTTTTTGATGAAGAACAATCAAGAACACAAGTAAAGAACTTGACCTCGATCCCGAGCTCTGATACCAATGATAGAATTACGGGCGATCTAGATCGAGGAGAAACTTCAACTACTTCTTCTTGATCGTTCGAATTGGATCAAACTTAGAACTTGGGTGGCGGAAGCGTTCGGTTGATCCTTCAAAAGGATCCTCGAGTATGATAGACTTGGATCAAAGACTAGATCCAAGATAAGAACTTTAAGAGGATTGAAGGAGAAGTGATGCCTATTCCAAGTAAGAGGGTTTTCCTTCTCAATACTTGGATTCAACTTAGACATGCCTTTACAAATGAGTCAAGCCATCCTTATATAGTGGATGGAGGCCATACAAAGAGTTCAAACATAAATGACGGAATTAAAGTCGGAATCAAGTTCCGAATATGAAAAGCCTAAAATATGAAAGGTCGGAATTTAATTCACGGAATTAAGTTCCGGAATTAAAGTTCCGAATACAAAAAGACTTATTATTAAATAGCAGAATAACAATAACGGTCTTCAAAATGTGCGGGTCCTTCTAGCCGGAAACACGGATGGCGATGCCATCCGGGGACGTATCAGGACGTTATTACCATTCCAGATGATGCCAAGATGGAAGGGAGGGTCAGGGGGTTGGGGCTTTCAGATGAGGTTGTAGGCTACAGTGGTGGAGAATGTACCATTAGGCCTTGTGATGGTGTTGGGGAAGAGGGTACCGTTACCTGAGTCAGTAATCTATTACGCACATTGAGGATCGAACACCACGTGTGGCTATGTTTGTAGTTGGATGCGTAGGCCCAGATGGAGGTACCTTTGAGGATGTTATGATGTACCTAATCAGAACAGAGGCTAGGGAAGAGGGAGGCGTGATCCAGCTCGTAAATTAGCTTAGCAATGCAAGCTTTGTTCCACGATAAAAGCTCCTTAAAACCAAGCCCTCCATCATCCTTAGAGGTGCAGAACGTCTTCCAGGCAATCAGGGCTTGAGGGCTAGAGTCCTTTGCGGACCAGAGAAAGGCCGAACAAGGCCTTTGATCTTCGTTATGACACACTGGGGGATAAGAAGGACATAACACTAATAGTACTTAAGGGCCATAAAATATGATCTGGGATCTGCCCGCGTAGGATAAGTTTCTTGCACTCCATGTGTTGATTTTGTTGGTGATCTTATTAATGAGGGGCAGGTACTCCATAGATTTGAGACGTTTGCTGCCAATAGGTATGCTCAGGTAGATGAAAGGAAGCGTGCCCTGGGGAAGATCAGTCGAGCTGGAGAGAAGGTCACAGTCCTGGGGAGATAGACCTCCGATGAAGAGAGTGGAATTAGAAGGGTTGAGGTAAATACCAAAATACTTGCCAAAGGAAGTTAGAGTGTTCTTCAAGATTCCAATAAAATTACTATCCCCACGGCAGAATAACATTAGATCATCTGCAAAACAAAGGTGAGTAATGCGAGGAGAGTTACACTTAGGGTGAAGATTGAAGTCCGGTTTG
Source organism: Fagopyrum homotropicum (assembly GCA_033239125.1). Classification (NCBI taxonomy): domain Eukaryota; kingdom Viridiplantae; phylum Streptophyta; class Magnoliopsida; order Caryophyllales; family Polygonaceae; genus Fagopyrum; species Fagopyrum homotropicum. The sequence goes on from BSWB01000003.1 coordinate 6,200,718, forward strand.
ACAGTGTTGTTGTGCAGCATCGAAGAGAGAACTTCCATAACAATGATGAAGAGTAGAGGCGAGAGGGGGAAGTCTTGTCTTAGCCCTCTCAAACCCTTGAAGAAGCCGTTTAGATCAGAGAACTATTTGTGTTGATTGAGTACTATGGGGAGGTGATGCATGCTCCAACAAGGCGAGTGAAACTTTCAGGGAAGCCCATCCTACATAGGTAGTTGAGGATGAAGTGGTGATCAATCATGTCGAAGGCCTTAAAAATGTCGATCTTAAGGGCACATCTAGGAGAGATGTGGCGCTTGTTATATTTCTTGAATAGCTCACTACAAATGAGGATGTTATGCTTTATTGATCTTGCTTTAATGAAGGCTCCTTGGTAGCTTCCGATGATGTGTGAAAGAGTCGTATTCAGTCTTGCAGCTAAGTTCTTTGCGATAACTTTGTATGAAGTTTTGCAGCACTAGATAGGTCTGTAATCAGAGGGAAGGGTTGGATTATCCTTTTTGGTAATCAATGAGATTGAAGTGTGGTTTATTTGACTGATGAGAATTCCCGTGTTAAAGAACTCGGATATGGCTTTGGTAAAAGCTTCTCTAGTGGTATTTGAAGATGCCTTAAAGAAGTATGTGTTGTAACCGTCTGGTCCAAGGGCTTTGTAATCTCCATTGTCGTAAAGAGCGGCCTTGATGTCATCAGGAGAGACCCTACTACAAAGTGGAGGGAGTAGATCCAGAGTTAGGTTGGAAAGAGGGCAGTCTGGAAAGAGGTTGAGCGGGTTGTGTGTGGTTGTAGGGTTGAGGATGATTGAGAAATGGTCAACGAGGATGGCGGAGATCCTGATAGGATCATGGGTATAATCGCAATCTAGATTAGTGAGATCTTTAAGGATCTTGATGGCCTTAGAGGCCCGTCTGGCGGTTATATTTTTGAAGAAGAATGTGCTACACTGATCACCGTACTTGCCCCAAGAAGCCTTAGAAAGTTGGGCAATAGTTGTACGCAGGATATTCATGCTCGAGTTAAGTTGGATAGAGGTGTTTCTTTTCACCAGGAGAATGTAAGGGTTAAGAGGGGCGGCTTGGAGGTTTGGTTGAGTGGTGTTAAGGGTTGCCTTCAGATTCTCAATGGAGGTGTGGAGTCTCCAACTTAATGCTCGAAAACTTTTTCAGTGTAGGTTAATCGGAACTGGCGTTTAGAGGGAGTGGGCTTTGAATCGAGAAGGAGAAGGCTTGGAGAGTGATTTGAGATGAGCGGGTTGTCAAAGAAGACTGAGGAGTTGGGAAATAATTGGACCATTTTTGGTTAGTCACAACTCGATCCAACTTGCACCAGATCCTAGAGGATAATTGCTTGTTATTACAGGTAAACTTGCATCTTGAGTAAATGTGGTACATCAGACAATTGGAAGTGAAACAATCAGCCAACTCGGAGGAGGGTTAAGAGGATGTGGAAGGGCATTTTGCAAGATTCTCATTAGTGTTTAGGGTGGTGTTGAAGTCCCCTAGAAGTACCCAGGGGCTGTTTGAGGTGAGAAGCTTAATGGTGGTGAGGTGGTCCCAGAGAGGTTGTCGATCCTCAGGGGTGTTATGGGCATAGATGAATGCACATACAATGCTTGTGGAGGGGTTTGGGTTGGAGAGCGAGGTGGGGAGAGAAATGTTACAATGGATGAGTTGATAATTTGAGATAATTGGGGTGATGTGAAGTGAAGCCGGATTCCACCAAACCCAAACCATGCAGGTTTGATTAGAGGAGAGGTTTGACGTGTGATTCCAACTTGGAATGAGGGAGGAGAGATTTTTCATTTTGTGTGCTTTAATTTTGTTTCGATGATAGCTATGATGTCGATGCTATGATGATTTACTAGATCACGGACAACCTTCTGTTTGTTTGGTTGGTTTAGCCCTCTTACATTCCGATCGCATAAATTAAGATTCATCAGGAGTCTTTTAGTTGGAGCTTGCATCCTTGATGCTATCACAGATTTGGCTTAGGTTTGGGGTTAAGAGAATGCTATGGGTATCTTCTTGGGCAGAAGAAGGACAAGGTAAGGTCTGTGGAGCATTGTTTTTGGTAGATTCAGAGGTGGTAGAAGAGGCGGTAGGGGGGGGGGGTTAGGCTCCAAGGCAGAAAAAACTTCAGGGTTAAGGGTTTGGGAAGCGGGGTTAGCGTCTGGATTTACTCCAAGGGTAGGTTCCGAGGCAAACGCTCCAGGGATAGGGGCCAAAGAGGGCTCGCCAGAGAGAGGGTGAGCAGGCTAGGGTTGCTGGATACGAAGAGATGCATCGGGTGTAGGAAGAAGCGGTCCTAGGTTTGGAGGGGGACGTGAGCGAGTCCGGTAAACCTTGGAGGGTGAAGGGTCAGATTTGGGTTTGTATTATCGACATCGGTCGCCAAAAAGAAGGCATTTTGGGCAATGCTCCGCAAGCCATTCATAGGAGACTTTTTGAGTGATCTTTTCACATTTCGGGCCGATGAAGGTTAGCTCACGAAGCAGAGGTTTGGATATATGCTAGAATCTCGACAAGAACTTTAGCATATCCGAGTCTATCCTGGGTGGCAGAGCACAAGTATGTGAGAAGGGGAATCCCTAGGGCTGAGCCTATCTTGGCTAGTATTTGGGGAGACCAGAACCGATAATCAAGATCGTTGAGAGAGGCCGAGACAAGAACAGAAGAGAAGCTCGAGTAATCGAGGACCATACCGTGCCTCCATCTCTTGAGAAGGAGAGAGGTAGAACCGTTTGTAATCACGGACTTCCGAGTAGAACAATGTTCAGATCGTCCTCAGAGGCAAAGTAAAAGACGAATACTTCATTCTCGTTGCGAAGGATCTTTGGTTTGGAGACAAGGTTCCATGAGAGGGTAGCGTAGCTTGACATACGCTGAAAGGCCAAAGGACTGCCCAAGAGAAAGCCAACTAGGGATAAGTGCCATTTTGAGACATTGTCAGAGACATCCTCCCTTGAGAAGTGAATTACGCCGTCTTCAATTCCTAAGGAAAGAGAAGGGGCACGTGATTTCAAGCCTTAGCATTAATGAGGATGTTTCTATAGGAGCCTTTTGGACTTTTTGGGTTAGGAGAGCAATGAAGAGGTGGGGTAGTGGATGAGTCTGAGGGTTCAAATTCACGGGGGGATATGGAAGGTCCAGCGTGAGGAGAGATGGGGACATCGACAGCTTTAACGGGGTTCTGAGCACTCACTAGTATGGTGGGAGGCAGGGGAACAGAAGCATGCAGAGGGGAAGGAGCATGAACGCCCTATGCGAGATTTGGAGGAGAAGCATGGTCATTGGAAGTCTCCTGAGAGCGAGAGGGTTGCTCTTATCAAGGTAGGAGAGCAGGGAAGCGGTGGGAAGGATATTTTCGAGGAGAATCCAGGTTTTGGTTAACCATAGTCTTCGAAAGTCTGATGTTATTTGATCGAATGAGATCTTCGGGCTGACGTGAAGCTCCGAAAGCTTGATCGAGTTTCTCTTTGTGCGTTTTGAGCCACCCATAACGGTGGTCACATGGAGGAGGGGGCGGAGGGCCACACTGGGGTGGAGGAAGGCGGGCGGCCAATCTACGGGAGTGGTGAGGAAGAGAGCGTTTTTTTGTGCGTTTTTATTGAAAACACGTCTTCTTTCGATTGAAGTGATTCTTGTTCCCAGTTATGTCACCAAGTGCTCTCGAAGGATCCTGGTGAACACAACTTTTCTCTGGACATATTAAACCTTCTTCTTCACTTGTTCTTTGTTGGCTTTCTACTTCAACTTTCATGTCCGATTATGCCCTCGTCTATGTTGATGCAAATTCTGGTCTCTCTAGAAACCCTTATTGCAAATCTCACATATGAATCGATTTGTCGTCGTCAAAGTTTCCGGATTAGGGTTAAGGTTTGGATAATTGATTTATTGAACAATAAACCCACAATCACTTATTAGAGAAGAAGGTGGAAGTGTAGGTGGGAGAAAAAAACCCATCTTCAGAAATCATCTCTTGATTGAAACCCATGAGAAATAAGCTAGGAGAAAAGCAGAAAACTAGTGTCTAGTTGGCTAGATGTACTGATTAAACAAAAGAGTGAAGAAAGCAAGATAATTGTCTTGTTGTTTTTTGGAAGAAAAACAAACCCAAAAACTATATCAGACTAATACTAGAAACTCATACCAAGAACCATATCAGACTCATACTAAACTCATATTAGAAACTCAACCAAAAACCATACTAGAAACTCATACCAGAAATCATATCGCACTCATACTAGACTCATACCAGAAACTCAACCAAAAAACCATAATAGAAACTCATACCAGAAATACATCAACAAATCATACCAAAAACCCATATCAAACTCATACCAAAAACCATACCAAACTCATACTGGAAACTCATATCAAAAACTCATATTAGAACTCATACCAGAAACTCAACCAAAAACCATACTAGAAACTCATATTAGAAACACATCAACAAATCATACCAAAACCCCATATCAAACTCATACCAAATACCATATCAGACTCGCACCAAAAACTCATACCAAAAACCATACCACACTCATAACAAAAACTCATTCCAAAAATTATATCAGAAACTCATACCAGAAACACATTACTAGAAACTCATGCCAGAAACAGTCATGATAAAAAATGGCAACAAAATATTTTAAAAACACTAATTTGTACACTCTCTCCCTATATTCTCTCCATATATGTCTATTTCTTTTTTTTAATAGAGGGGTTAAAATTGGACCAATTACTTTTACCCAAATTAATGAAAGTGGTAAAAATTAAAAATAGAAGGGTATACAAAACAAAAGCTTATAAAAAAGTCTACTTCACCTAATTCTTTTAATAATTTTCTTGTACATAATTCTTATATCATATACAAGTAATTCGAAAATATCAAAACTATTTTTAGATTAATTTTCTTGTACACAAGTAATTTGACTACTTTTTTTTTTATTATTAAAACCCATTATACAAGAATTAAATTCAAAATCTTGTACCAGATTGCGAAAATTGATATATATATATATATATATATACTCATTTATTTTATCATGGCAGACATTCACTAAGTCACTAAGTTACATAACAAATTAATTATACTTACTAATCACTACATACAATTAAATTTGAATTTCACAATTTCAAATCTTTTGAAAGACAAGGCTATACAACTAGTTTGTATGAAGTTACATAGATGAATGCACATACAATGCTTGTGGAGGGGTTTGGGTTGGAGAGCGAGGTGGGGAGAGAAATGTTACAATGGATGAGTTGATAATTTGAGAGAATTGGGGTGAGGTGAAGTGAAGCCGGATTCTACCAAACCCAAACCATGCAGGTTTGATTAGAGGAGAGGTTTGACGTGTGATTCCAACTTGGAATGAGGGAGGAGAGATTTTTCATTTTGTGTGCTTTAATTTTGTTTCGATGATAGCTATGATGTCGATGCTATGATGCTTTACTAGATCACGGACAACCTTCTGTTTGTTTGGTTGGTTTAGCCCTCTTACATTCCAATCGCATAAATTAAGATTCATCAGGAGTCTTTTAGTTGGAGCTTGCATCCTTGATGTTATCACAGATTTGGCTTAGGTTTGGGGTTAAGAGAATGCTATGGGTATCTTCTTGGGCAGAAGAAGGACAAGGTAAGGTCTGTGGAGCATTGTTTTTGGTAGATTCAGAGGTGGTAGAAGAGGCGGTAGGGGGGGGGTTAGGCTCCAAGGCAGAAAAAACTTCAGGGTTAAGGGTTTGGGAAGCGAGGTTAGCGTCTGGATTTACTCCAAGGGTAGGTTCCGAGGCAAACGCTCCAGGGATAGGGGCCAAAGAGGGCTCGCCAGAGAGAGGGTGAGCAGGCTAGTGTTGTTGGATACGAAGAGATGCATCGGGTGTAGGAAGAAGCGGTCCTAGGTTTGGAGGGGGAGGTGAGCGAGTCCGGTAAACCTTGGAGGGTGAAGGGTCAGATTTGGGTTTGGATTATCGACATCGGTCGCCAAAAAGAAGGCATTTTGGGCAATGCTCCGCAAGCCATTCATAGGAGACTTTTTGAGTGATCTTTTCATATTTCGGGCCGATGAAGGTTAGCTCACGAAGCTGAGGTTTGGATATATGCTAGAATCTCGACAAGAACTTTAGCATATCCGAGTCTATCCTGGGTGGCAGAGCACAAGTATGTGAGAAGGGGAATCCCTAGGGCTGAGCCTATCTTGGCTAGTATTTGGGGAGACCAGAACCGATAATCAAGATCGTTGAGAGAGGCCGAGACAAGAACAGAAGAGAAGCTCGAGTAATCGAGGACCATACCGTGCCTCCATCTGTTGAGAAGGAGAGAGGTAGAACCGTTTGTAATCACGGACTTCCGAGTAGAACAATGTTCAGATCGTCCTCAGAGGCAAAGTGAAAGACGAATACTTCATTCTCGTTGCGAAGGATCTTTGGTTTGGAGACAAGGTTCCATGAGAGGGTAGCGTAGCTTGACATACGCTGAAAGGCCAAAGGACTGCCCAAGAGAAAGCCAACTAGGGATAAGTGCCATTTTGAGACATTGTCAGAGACATCCTCCCTTGAGAAGTGAATTACGCCGTCTTCAATTCCTAAGGAAAGAGAAGGGGCACGTGATTTCAAGCCTTAGCATTAATGAGGATGTTTCTATAGGAGCCTTTTGGACTTTTTGGGTTAGGAGAGCAATGAAGAGGTGGGGTAGTGGATGAGTCTGAGGGTTCAGATTCACGGGGGGATATGGAAGGTCCAGCGTGAGGAGAGATGGGGACATCGACAGCTTTAACGGGGTTCTGAGCACTCACTAGTATGGTGGGAGGCAGGGGAACAGAAGCATGCAGAGGGGAAGGAGCATGAACGCCCTATGCGAGATTTGGAGGAGAAGCATGGTCATTGGAAGTCTCCTGAGAGCGAGAGGGTTGCTCTTATCAAGGTAGGAGAGCAGGGAAGCGGTGGGAAGGATATTTTCGAGGAGAATCCAGGTTTTGGTTAACCATAGTCTTCGAAAGTCTGATGTTATTTGATCGAATGAGATCTTCGGGCTGACGTGAAGCTCCGAAAGCTTGATCGAGTTTCTCTTTGTGCGTTTTGAGCCACCCATAACGGTGGTCACATGGAGGAGGGGGGCGGAGGGCCACACTGGGGTGGAGGAAGGCGGGCGGCCAATCTACGGGAGTGGTGAGGAAGAGAGCGTTTTTTTGTGCGTTTTTATTGAAAACACGTCTTCTTTCGATTGAAGTGATTCTTGTTCCCAGTTATGTCACCAAGTGCTCTCGAAGGATCCTGGTGAACACAACTTTTCTCTGGACATATTAAACCTTCTTCTTCACTTGTTCTTTGTTGGCTTTCTACTTCAACTTTCATGTCCGATTATGCCCTCGTCTATGTTGATGCAAATTCTGGTCTCTCTAGAAACCCTTATTGCAAATCTCACATATGAATCGATTTGTCGTCGTCAAAGTTTCCGGTTTAGGGTTAAGGTTTGGATAATTGATTTATTGAACAATAAACCCACAATCACTTATTAGAGAAGAAGGTGGAAGTGTAGGTGGGAGAAAAAAACCCATCTTCAGAAATCATCTCTTGATTGAAACCCATGAGAAATAAGCTAGGAGAAAAGCAGAAAACTAGTGTCTAGTTGGCTAGATGTACTGATTAAACAAAAGAGTGAAGAAAGCAAGATAATTGTCTTGTTGTTTTTTGGAAGAAAAAGAAACCCAAAAACTATCAAAACTGAATAAATAACATTTAAAGTCATGATCAAACAAAGGACTCTCAGCCGAGTATAACAATACAGTCATAAAAATAAACTATTAATGTCAACTATTGAAATGAAATATCCATAAACCAACACCCGTCCTATATCGTATGAGAACCCCGACAAACCACATCATCCTGATCATTCGGCAACCACAATGTCCTGCAAAGCATATAACAACACCGAATAAACCGTTAGGTAACAACTTACGTATAAGAAGAATAACAAAAGCACAATCACACATAATGCGGAAATGAAACACATAAGATGCTCTCACATAATTCATTTATTATCTTTATTAAGTGATTGACTTCTAATCCAATTAAGATTGTGGCACGAGAAGCCTACTGATTCTCGTCTTTGTCCCCGTGTACCAACATGAGTGATTCAATGCACCTCCCCGAATACCATGTCTAGGCTAGTCACGGAGAACCTCTCAGTCTCCCTCAAGAGGTGGGCAGATGATGTCACTGCCCGTTACACTTGGGCCAAAACAACAAGTCATCCTATTCAGATTATCATTAATAAACAAGTAATGCACACACCACTCATGTCATTCAACCAATATACATATGTAGTTAAGTAAGCCCAAATGACTAACCTGAAATAGTATAAGTCCAGCTAATCACAATCCCGATCCACAAAACTCTCAACCGTCTGATATAAACAACGACATACATACCAACAACCTATCTCATCACTAGAAGTCTCCAACTTCTAGTCCTTAAGGATTAAACCAATACAAATGACCAACGAAAGCCAACTCCAACATATGATATGGAATACTCTTCTCTATACACATAAACAACTACTCGGAAGCTATAAGGAACGAATCTAATACCTAGATCCAATTCCTAAGTCAAAAGCTCGAACTTATGAACCTTCCGGAGTGATTCCGCGACCGCAGAAGAAAGAGGCGCAACTGCGGAAGAAAGAGACGCGACCGCGGCGACAAGCAGGCGCGGCCGCGGGTTTGAAACTGCGGGTTATTCATTTAAATCTGCAGTTTTAAAATACGGATCTACTCCGATCCTAATTCATTCCTATTCTCAAAATAAGTTTTACTCATGTTAATTTTTTTTTCATTTTGTTATTATTTTGGATAAAAAATCGTATTAATAGATACAAAGTAAAAAAGGTTCGTAAAAATTGCACGTGATGATGAGGACAAAAATCGTGGACATGTGGCAAGAAAAAGTTTTCGCTTTAATATAAAGTACGTAGATAGATAGAATGGATTTATAAATGCTTTATTACTTCTATTGGTGAATTTAAATAATTTTCATTAATTATTGATATGTTTATTTAAAATTTAAATTATATAAATATATTAACAATTAATTTTATATATTTAATTTTTAATAATATCTTTGAATATAACCCGTGTAAGACATACCTTATGTATAATAACCAGCCATTACATAAAATTAACTTTTGAATTTCACAATTTCAAAGCTTTGGAAAGAGTACCATATATATATATAGAGAGTATAGATCCTATGAGAACACCCTCTAACGTGAGAACATGAGAACAAATTCGTAATTATTATTAGTTTTGTTACGAATGTGTCATATCGTATAATGTATTATTCGTAGTTATTGTTGGTTGAGTGGATTATTCGTAGTTATTGTTGAATTTCTAATTATTATTATTCGTAGTTATTATTATTTTTGATATCTACTCTAAATCTCAACCCTTAATACTCACATCCAACGGTGTACGATTGTTCTCATGTTCTCACGTTAGGAGGTGTTCTCGTGTGTATATATATATATATACACACTAAAAGTTGACCCCTAAATAATACCACGACTTGATTGTCTTATACAAGATCTCACATTTTCCAAAAAAAAGACTTATTTATTTGATCAATAACACCATATTTCTGAAACAAAATCCACGACTTGATTGTCTTATACAAGATCTCACATGTTCATAATAATGTTTTTAAAGAGATCCTGTTTATAAAAGTCAAGATTGTCAGTAAAACATGCATATAAATAAACCAAAAGATTTATAAATGTACATATAAAACAGGGAGTACCATATATTTACTAAAAATGACCTCTAAATAAATTAGATATTGATATATTTATTAAAAATGACCCCTAAATAAATTAGATATTGAGATGATTTAAAAAAAAATGGATGAATTAATTTTAGTAAATTAGGATAGATGAAAATTTGAAAAAAAAAACGCGTGAAACTGGTAATAATGAATGATTTTTTCTGACTGCAAATAAGTCTCGTTTTAGTCATTAACATTATTCTTAAGAGAAATAATAAGCAAACTCAATTTTATAAAGTTTTATTTAAATTTATCACCTAATAAATTTTACAAATTAGTTTCTATAAAACTTGTAATACAAAAATAATCAATGAAAAATAATGTTTAAGAACATTTCTCATAACTCCCGATTAGTGACTTACAAAACATAAAAGCATGCTTAAACAATCAAAATCTAAATGTTAACTCTATAATACGAAAAGAAAATATGTAGGCAGTTACTTGAAAACAATCATTTGTTATCGAATATGAAGATGTTCTACCTATGATGCACGGACACTTCTAGAAGGTGACGTGTCCCGTGTCGGAAACGGGGACACAACCGGACACGGCTCGGACACGGTCAAATATGACCGGACACGGTCAAGACACGTTTCCAAGGTAGGACACGTCTAGGACACGGTGAGGTCGCGGATTGTGTCCGGTCAAGACATGATCAACGAAATAAAACTTATATACCGTGATATTTTTTCTTCTTTCCCATTTTTTCCAACTAAACCTAGCTCCACATGACCACCTGCGAGATTGTGGTTGTCGGAAGTAGGACACCGATCTTCTTCTCCGGCTCTAATGTTGAAATGTTATTCCGCCGGCCAACTCTTCTCTCCATTTTTCTTATGATTTTATAAATTAATTTATTTTGTAATTTTTATTTGTTGAATATTGACTATGTTATTCTAATTCTTTCACTTTTTATAATTCACAAATATTTATTATTATTTTCCTTTGTTGATTGATAACACGATTTATAACATAGTTTTAGGTGTACATTTAGATATAATTCTCGCTCATTCATGCATGATCTAGCATTAGTTCAGGACGTTTTGCAACCAATTCACTTATTTTGTCGAGATAGACGTCTACACGGACTTGTGTGCGTTTTGTAGGTATTTCGGGAAGTTTAGAGCTAAAACGACGCGTTTAAGGATCGTTCATTTAGATGACACGTCCTCGGACTCATTAGGACACAAGCCAAGGACCAAGAAGGACTCATGGGACCTTGCCAACACAAACCATGCACCAAACCACAGCTCAATGATCCAAGGCGAAGTTTCTGCATAGAATCACGGTTCTCTGAAGAACCACGGCCGTGGAAATGACCGTGGATTTTGCCAGATTCTCGTGACAGCTGTGCCACGACTCTCATGGCCAGCTCATGAGAGATTTGTTATAAAAGTGGTCCTTCATGGATTGTTTGAGGCAGCTGGGTAGTTTGGGAGCAGCTCATCCATTATCCATTTCTCTAACAAATATATTCTCAAAAATCAAGAGGTTTTCTAGGAAGGAAAGTGTCAAAGAAAAGGAGAAGAACTCCATTGAAGAGGAGGAGAAGAACACACCATAGCTTTCTTGTATTTCGGGTTTTGTTTTCTAGAGATTGTATGAGTCTTTGAACCTTCTTTTGGAAGGGTTGTAAGTGGTTCTAATTCTAATCTTCAGTTTAGTTTTGGATCAAGTTTACTTGTTCATCCCTTTTTCTTTCATTATCTTGCAATGGATGTTTTGATTTCATGTTTGTTTGTTTGAGTTCCATTATGAATGTTGTAGGCTAAATTGATGTGGTTCTAGGGTAAGGAAAGGAAGGTTATGGCTAGAACCATGATAGGACGAACTTAGATTTACCTTTGGATGATTTTTGTTTGTGAACGTAGTTCCTGTTAGAAATTACGGGTAGTTCTTGAAGAACCACGGTCGTGGTTTCTGTAGAACAAACCGTGATTTTCCTGGTTCGACGGACCTTGCCTAAGACCTATGAATTGTTGAAACCCTAAGTGTTTGCTGAGTTTAACCTATTCTAGGGTGACTTAGTGTAGTGGCTAAGAGTTAGGAGAGACTTACCCGGTAATCCTTGCCCTTAGAATCTAAAATAGCAATCCTTAGGTAATGGTGAGCCTAATAAGCCGCCATTGGGTTAGATGTGCTAGGATAGTTGATTAGGACTTCTCTTTCCAAGACTTACCCGGTAAGGATAGGTAGATCCCTAATTAACAAATCCGGTTTGCGTAGAATTCCTATCTTTAAGATCTTAGAGACCTACCCGGTAATGAGATTTTAGAAGTGGACTAGTTGGATCATGAGACTTACCCGGTAATTGATCCCAAATTAGAAACACTAAATCCCAACATATCATAGTGAGATCCAAAGAATGAATAGATGCCTTGAGTTTTATGCCATAACCGGAATTTCCGACCCCTAGAATCCGTCTTCTCTTTCTTTGATCATCATCTTGTTTGGTTTGTTCATTTGTGCAGATTTTTTTTAGTCTAGTTTGATTGTTTACCTTGCATGAATTGTGATCTTTGATTGATCACCAAAAATCCAACCAAAAACAATTGAGGTTTTCATTTCTTTGTTTCCCTCTTTTCTAACCTTAGACCTTCACTAAACTTAATCACAAAACCGAATCAATTTCACCTTAGTCCTTGTGTTCGACCTCGGAATACTATCCATACTACAAACGTCCCGTACACTGCGGGTGCGCTAGAAGTTAGGATAAATATAACGAGTATAAATTTAAGGCTTATTGCGTGCACACGATCCTAGCGTGACAAGTTTTTGGCGCCGTTGTCGGGGACTAGGTCTAGATTGAGTCTATTTTGTGATTGTTTCTAGTTTAGATCTTTCTTGTTGCTTTTGATCTCTCTTTGGTTGGTGTCTTTGCTTTTCAGGACATCTATTACTCTTTAGGTGTATGCGAAGATCTCGTGGTAAGGATTTAGCTCCATTCGATCCCGAACCGGAGAAAACCCTTCGATCTAGATCCAAGAACATCCGAAAAGAGAGAGAGATGGCCGGTAGAAATCTCCAAGCTGAGTTGGATGAAGCCTTAGAGTAAATAAGGCTAAGAGATGAGCTCTTGGAGGAAAAAAGGAGACTTGCCAATGAGAGGCAAGAGGAAACTAGGAGGGAGATTGAGGAGATTAGGCAAGCCCTTGTTCAAGGAGAGCTCAATCGCCGACAACCTCCGCCTCCTCCACCACCGATGGTACAACCGCAGCCGGCGGCCAATGTTAGGGTTGTTCCCATTGCTATTGAAGAGCCACAAACCCTAGGGAGACGTATGGATCCGGCGCAAAGAGCACACCGACCGGGTGTGAACCTAGGAGATCCCGCAACCCACAACTATGAGCTCCGCCCTCAAGTTCTACAAATGATCCGGCACAATCAGTTTGGAGGGATGGAAGGAGAGTCTCCTCACCAACATTTGATGAACTACGAGATTTTGATGGAGACTCTTAGACCGCCAAGATTGGAGAGCAACAACCATAAGCTTAGGGCCTTTTCCTTCTCTCTTAAGGATAAAGCCTTGGCTTGGTATCAATCTATTCCGCAAGGGCGAGTTGGTACTTGGAAGGAAATGACAACCGAGTTCTTAACCAAGTTCTTCCCACCTTCCAAGACCACCGAATTAAGGGGAAAGATCAATGCCTTCGTGATGAGGGATAGAGAAAGTTTGTTCAAGTCTTGGGAGAGATTCAAGGACCTTCTCCTAGATTGTCCTCACCATGGCATACCAAAAATTGAACTATTGGAAATCTACTTCAAGGGAATTGATGAAGATAGCCAATTCAAGCTTCAATCTCTCTCCGGTGGGACTTTCATGGAGAAGCATGTAGATGATGCTTGGGAGTTTGTGGAGAAGCAAGCTCTAGTGATTGAGAAGTACTCTCATAGGAAGAGTGAAGGAAGAAAGGCGGGAGCATATGAGGTGAGCGAAGTCACCATGAGTAATTTCAAGTTTGACGCCATCAACAACGAATTGAAATCCTTGAGAGAGTTGTGTACTACAACCTTGAAGAGCCAAGCAACTCCTCAAGTGCTTCCACAAGCTAACTTGTCTTCCAAGGAGGAGGATGTGAATTATATGGGAAGGAGCAACTTCAACAATTACCAAGGCTCAAGAAATTTCAACAACAACCGGCAATTCAACAATTACCGGCCCAACCACAACCATCCCGGATTTTCTTACTCTAACCCGGATGGAGCCTTGAACCCTCCCGCCTCCACAAGCACAACTCCACCACAAAGAGCTTCACAAGAACCTCCACCCGGTTTTTCTCAACCTTCAAAGGATAGAACCGAAGTCATGTTTGAGCAATTGCTAGAAAGGTTAAATGGACTTGAGAGCACCGTGACTTCAATTTCTAAAGCTCAAAAGGTATTGGAAGCACAAGTCTTTCAAAAGGCGGGTGAAGCACATAGAGATCCGGGAAAGCTTCCCGGAAGAACCGAAGACAACCCAAGAGGCCAAGTGTCGGCTATCACAACAAGGAGTGGGCTAAGTATGAAGGATCCTTTGCCCAAGGACCAAGCTAAAGGAAAGCAAGTAGTGGTAGAAGAGGGAAGAAGGCAAGAAGATGGAGGCAAGAGCAAGGATGTAGAGCCAACTTATATAGCACCGCCTCCATACAAGCCGCCACTACCATTCCCACAATCAAGAGCAAGAGCTCGTTTGGACAATCACTTTGGTAAGTTCCTTGAACTAATGTCCAAGTTACATATTAACATTCCGTTCATGGATGCTATCTTAGGGATGCCGGCATATGGGAAATTTTTGAAAGAGATACTCTCCAACAAGAGGAAGTTGGAGGAGTATGGGGAGATAAGGATGACCAAGAGATCCTCGGAATTGATCCAAACCATGAAGGAAGAAATGCCTCCCAAGCTGAGGGATCCGGGTTCCTTTTGCGTCCCAATAGGAGTGGGAGATGTGAAGTACGAGGCCCTTTGTGATCTAGGGGCGAGTGTAAGCATCATACCGCTTGCACTTAGCAACAAGGTCGGGTTAGGAGAGCCAAAGCCGGTCAAGATGACCCTCTATATGGCGGACCGTTCTATCACTCATCCGGTTGGGATTCTAGAGGACATTCCGGTGCAACTAGGAGGATTCTACGTGCCTATTGATTTTGTAGTGTTGGACATTCCGGAGGATTATCCGGTTCCTATCATCTTAGGAAGACCTTTCCTAGCTACTTCCGGTTGCCTAGTGGATTGCAAGAACGGGACTCTCTCCTTCAACATAGGGGAAGAGAGCGTCAAGTTCAAGCTTTCGACAATGATGAAAGGGCCAACCCTTGATGAAGATATCTTCAACATAGTCGAGCAAGAAGAATCTAGAGAGATTGTGAGCTCGATCTTGATCAAGGATCCTTTGGAAAAGGTTCTCACCTTAAGCATGATGGAGGAAGGTGTTGAAGAGGCCTGCAATGAAGAGATCAAAGCTTTGGAAGCTTTGGAAGAGGAACCAAGAGTTGGATTTGAAAGCCACGAAGAGGTGGTAAACAGCTGTAAGTTCCACGGTCGAGATTTACAAACCACGGCCGTCAAACTTTCTGGACAACTCCGAGAAGCAAGCTTGCAAAGAACCACGGCCGTGGAAGATGAGCAACCCGTGTTTCCAACCGTGGTTTCTCCTGAATCAGCTCATGATGATCAAGCTTCTAGGAGCCATGGGGAGTCTTCCCTTGCTTTGGATTCATCTCATCCAATCTTATTTGGATCTTCTTCAACCGAAAAAGGTCCTCCCTCACTTGAACTTAAACCCCTTCCCTCTCATTTAAAGTATGCATTTCTTGGTGATAATTCTACATATCCGGTGATTGTTAATGCATGCTTGAGTGATGATGAACTTGCTAAGTTGTTGCACGAACTAAGATTGCATAGGAAAGCCATTGGCTATACCATTGATGATTTGGTTGGCATTAAGCCGTCTTTGTGCATGCATAAGATAATGATGGAAGATAACCACAAACCCTCTATTGAACATCAAAGGAGATTGAATCCTATAATGAAAGAGGTGGTCAAAAAGGAAATCATTAAGTTGCTAGACGCGGGAATTATCTACCCTATCTCGGATAGTAAGTGGGTTAGCCCCGTTCATGTAGTGCCTAAAAAGGGTGGAATGACGGTAGTAACTAATGAGAACAATGAACTAATACCGACTAGGACGGTTACGGGATGGAGGATGTGCATTGATTATAGGAAATTAAACATGGCCTCTAGGAAAGATCACTTCCCCCTCCCCTTCATTGACCAAATGCTAGAAAGGTTAGCTCAACACTCTCATTTTTGCTATTTAGATGGGTATAGTGGATTCTTCCAAATCCCTATCCACCCCGATGACCAAGAGAAAACGACTTTTACATGTCCATGGGGTACCTTTGCATATAGGAGAATGCCATTTGGGTTGTGTAATGCACCCGCCACCTTCCAAAGGTGTATGATGGCTATCTTTTCAGAATATATAGAAAATATCATGGAAGTGTTCATGGATGATTTCTCTGTTTATGGTTCTTCTTTCGATGATTGCTTGGCTAACTTGTCATTAGTGTTGCAAAGATGTAAGGAGACAAATCTTGTCTTAAATTGGGAAAAATGCCACTTCATGGTAAGTGAAGGGATTGTGTTAGGACATTTGGTGTCTAACCGCGGCATTGAGGTTGATAGGGCTAAGATTGAAACGATAGAGAAGTTGCCACCGCCTACCTCGGTGAAGGGGGTAAGGAGTTTCTTAGGGCATGCCGGTTTTTACCGGAGGTTCATTCAAGACTTCTCTAAAATTTCTAAGCCTCTCACTAACCTACTAATGAAAGATGTTGATTTTGTCTTTTCCAAGGATTGTCTCGAAGCTTTTTGTAGGTTGAAGAACGCCTTGATCTCCGCACCTATCATGCAACCTCCGGACTGGAGTCTACCATTTGAGATCATGTGCGATGCAAGTGATGTGGCCGTTGGGGCCGTTTTAGGGCAAAGGAAAGAAGGGCGCACTCATGCTATTTACTATGCTAGCAAGACGCTAGATGACGCCCAACTCAACTATGCAACCACCGAGAAGGAGTTGTTGGCGGTGGTGTATGCATTTGAGAAATTCCGCTCATACCTTGTTGGAGCGAAGGTCATAGTTTATACGGATCATGCGGCGATCCGTTATCTACTTACAAAGAAGGATGCCAAACCAAGGTTGATTCGGTGGATCCTTCTTCTTCAAGAGTTTGATTTGGAGATACGAGATAAGAAGGGATCCGAGAACTCCGTGGCGGATCACCTTAGTAGACTCCCACCAATGGAGCTTGGGAAAGACAACATCCCGATAGATGATTCATTCCGGGATGAACAATTGCAAATGGTGGAGGAATGCTTGTTCCAAGTGGCTAGAGGAAGTGAGCCGTGGTACGCCGACATTGTGAACTACTTAGTGTGTGAGGAAGTGCCTCCCGGGCTTACATATGCACAAAGGAAGAAGTTCTTCAACAATGTAAGGCATTACTATTGGAGTGAGCCACTTCTATTCAAGAGAGGCCCGGATGGGGTGCTTAGAAGATGCATACCGGAGGATGAAGTGGAGAGTGTGATCCGGCATTGCCACTCCTTACCATGCGGAGGCCATGCTAGCTCGCACAAGACGTGTGCAAAGGTATTGCAATCCGGTTTTTATTGGCCTAACTTGTTTAGGGATGTGCAAGGTTTTGTAGCGGCATGTGATGCTTGCCAAAGGACGGGCAACATCTCAAGAAGGAATGAAATGCCCTTGAATAACATCCAAGAAGTTGAGATTTTTGATGTGTGGGGTGTAGACTTCATGGGACCATTCCCTTTTTCATATGGCAATCTCTACATCCTATTGACGGTGGATTATGTGTCAAGATGGGTAGAGGCAATCGCTTCTCCTACGAATGATGCCAAGGTGGTAGTGCGATTCTTCAACCGGGTGATCTTCCCTAGGTTTGGAACACCAAGGGTAATCATTAGTGATGGAGGGAAGCACTTCACAAATAGGAACTTTGGAGCACTTTTGGCCAAGTATGGGGTGACTCATAAGGTGGCAACGCCCTACCACCCCCAAACTAGTGGTCAAGTGGAGATCTCCAACCGAGAGATCAAGGCCATCCTCGAAAAGACGGTGTCTAGGACAAGGAAGGATTGGGCTATGAAGCTCAATGACGCACTATGGGCATATAGAACCGCCTTCAAGACACCAATTGGAACCACTCCCTACAAGTTGGTCTATGGCAAGTCTTGCTATCTCCCGGTGGAATTGGAGCATAAAGCTTATTGGGCCATTAAGTGGCTAAATTTTGACCTCAAGGAAGCGGGAGAAAAGAGGTTGCTTGATATCAATGCCCTTGAGGAGCTCCGGTTGGAAGCTTATGAGAATGCCCGGATCTACAAGGAGAGAACCAAAAGGTGGCATGACAAGAGGATCATTCCAAAGGAGTTGAGTGAAGGAGATCTTGTCCTCCTCTTCAACTCAAGGCTAAGGCTCTTTCCCGGAAAGCTCAAATCAAGATGGACCGGGCCATATGTAGTGAAAAAGATCTTTCCCCATGGAGCTATTGAAATAGGAGGGGAGCATTGTGGAAATTTCAAGGTGAACGGGCATCGCTTGAAGAAGTATATTCTGGGAGCCCCGGTAGACATGATTGCCCCGCTTCACCTCGAATAGACGCTCCCGAGTATGGTCAAGCTAATGACCTTAAAGAAGCGCTTGGTGGGAGGCAACCCATTGGTAACATTTTTCCCTTTTCATTCTTGCTTAAATTTTTCTGTTTTTGCGTGCTTTGTGTGTGTTTTGTCTACCTTCGTGTGTGCGCTAGAGCATTAGTGGCATTGGAAGCCTCTCTTGGCAATGAAAATGATGATGATGACACCCTCACCAATTATGGGTGGAGCGGACGTGGAACTTGGACGGCTAGCGGTGCCTAGCGCGGGTTCCGAAGCTTTGAAGGATGGTTAGAGCTCTCTACCATGGTTGAAAGGATCATCCAACATCAATTCACTTGAGAATTCCAAAATACCATAGCAAACAATTTTACATTGTGAGAACCCTCTTTCACTCTCTCTACTTCACTTACACATTGGGGACAATGTGTTTCTAAGTATGGGGTGGGGTTTGCATGATCCTTTGCATGATGAGCATCTAGGATAGGTTAATATTTTACACATGTCTTGCATTGTACATACTTAAAACGAAAATCCCATAAAAATCAGAAAATTTAAAATTTTTTTTGTGCTTTCTAGGCTTGGATATGATCCTAATGATGAAACTTGTCTTGTGATTGGCTATGAATGGCCTTATGTGTTGAATTGATAAATGCATATGTGGACTTGAATTACTTCTCTTAAATTCTATGAATGACTTGTGATCATGATGATTGCCTAGAATGGATTGAGTATTGAAAATCGAAATTACATGATAGTTCTTGCATACCATCTAGGAATGAATGAGGCATTTCATCTTTCTCTACTTCTCATCTTGATCATGATTGCTTGAGCACCTCAATTGATATAAAATCGACCTCCTTTAAACCCATCCGGGAATAGGAGCATGCTAGTGTGTTGAAATGTGCGAAAAGCAAGTGCGGGTGAAGATGTAATGAAAAGAATGTCGTGAATGAAATGCTGAAATTATTGTGGAAGTGTAGCCAAAATATAGGTTTGGGGGCGTTGGTTTAAATGACAAGTAACTCGGTACACTTCACATAATCGGGTGTTGGTGCCTTGCCAAAGTCAAATGAACCAATAGCCCTAACGAGCTTTGGTATATGTGCCCGGTGTGGATGCACCTCGAAAAAGAGAAAAAGCCCGAGGATGGCTAATCACCGAGGTTTCGGCTATTGTACACCAATGCCATTGTCTCAAAAATGAGTTAAAGAAAAAGAAAAGAAAGCAAGAATAGGAAAAATATACACTTGGGGGAAGTTGATCGAGGACAAGGATGTGGAGTTAGTTCCATTCCCGGATTAGCATCACATAACCTAGAGAATCCCCCGCCCAATTGCAACGTTTCTTGGCCTTTTATGTCACAAGCCCTTATGACCTACTTGCATGTTTGTAAGACCTAGTAATCTAGATTGGATAGACTCTTGATCTTCTTGACCTCTTCATCTTCACATTTCATGCATGCTTTTGAGTTAAGTGCAATTGTCTTTCCATGCCCTTATTGTTTGATACATAATTGCTTATCCAATTGCCATTGATCATGACTATGAAGGTGATCCAATAGTAGAAGCACAAACCCAAAAAGATTTTTCCATTTTTCTGCATACATAAATCATGTCATCTTCTAGTCTATATGTGGGAATTTGCTCGGGGACGAGCAAACCTTAAGTATGGGGTATTTTGATAACACGATTTATAACATAGTTTTAGGTGTACATTTAGATAGAATTCTCGCTCATTCATGCATGATCTAGCATTAGTTCAGGACGTTTTGCAACCAATTCACGTATTTTGTCGAGATAGACGTCTACACGGACTTGTGTGCGTTTTGTAGATATTTCGGGAAGTTTAGAGCTAAAACGACGCGTTTAAGGATCGTTCATTTAGATGACACGTCCTCAGACTCATTAGGACACAAGCCAAGGACCAAGAAGGACTCATGGGACCTTGCCAACACAAACCATGCACCAAACCACAACTCAATGATCCAAGGCGAAGTTTCTGCATAGAATCACGGTTCTCTAAAGAACCACGGCCGTGGAAATGACCGTGGATTTTGCCAGATTCTCGTGACAGCTGTGCCACGACTCTCATGGCCAGCTCATGAGAGATTTGTTATAAAAGTGGTCCTTCATGGATTGTTTGAGGCAGCTGGGTAGTTTGGGAGCAGCTCATCCATTATCCATTTCTCTAACAAATATATTCTCAAAAATCAAGAGGTTTTCTAGGAAGGAAAGTGTCAAAGAAAAGGAGAAGAACTCCATTGAAGAGGAGGAGAAGAACACACCATAGCTTTCTTGTATTTCGGGTTTCGTTTTCTAGAGATTGTATGAGTCTTTGAACCTTCTTTTGGAAGGGTTGTAAGTGGTTCTAATTCTAATCTTCAGTTTAGTTTTGGATCAAGTTTACTTGTTCATCCCTTTTTCTTTCATTA
Organism: Fagopyrum homotropicum; assembly: GCA_033239125.1. Classification (NCBI taxonomy): domain Eukaryota; kingdom Viridiplantae; phylum Streptophyta; class Magnoliopsida; order Caryophyllales; family Polygonaceae; genus Fagopyrum; species Fagopyrum homotropicum. The sequence continues at coordinate 6,221,622 of BSWB01000003.1, forward strand.
TCTTGCAATGGATGTTTTGATTTCATGTTTGTTTGTTTGAGTTCCATTATGAATGTTGTAGGCTAAATTGATGTGGTTCTAGGGTAAGGAAAGGAAGGTTATGGCTAGAACCATGATAGGACGAACTTAGATTTACCTTTGGATGATTTTTGTTTGTGAACGTAGTTCCTGTTAGAAATTACGGGTAGTTCTTGAAGAACCACGGTCGTGGTTTCTGTAGAACAAACCGTGATTTTCCTGGTTCGACGGACCTTGCCTAAGACCTATGAATTGTTGAAACCCTAAGTGTTTGCTGAGTTTAACCTATTCTAGGGTGACTTAGTGTAGTGGCTAAGAGTTAGGAGAGACTTACCCGGTAATCCTTACCCTTAGAATCTAAAATAGCAATCCTTAGGTAATGGTGAGCCTAATAAGCCGCCATTGGGTTAGATGTGCTAGGATAGTTGATTAGGACTTCTCTTTCCAAGACTTACCCGGTAAGGATAGGTAGATCCCTAATTAACAAATCCGGTTTGCGTAGAATTCCTATCTTTAAGATCTTAGAGACCTACCCGGTAATGAGATTTTAGAAGTGGACTAGTTGGATCATGAGACTTACCCGGTAATTGATCTCAAATTAGAAACACTAAATCCCAACATATCATAGTGAGATCCAAAGAATGAATAGATGCCTTGAGTTTTATGCCATAACCGGAATTTCCGACCCCTAGAATCCGTCTTCTCTTTCTTTGATCATCATCTTGTTTGGTTTGTTCATTTGTGCAGATTTTTTTTAGTCTAGTTTGATTGTTTACCTTGCATGAATTGTGATCTTTGATTGATCACCAAAAATCCAACAAAAAACAATTGAGGTTTTCATTTCTTTGTTTCCCTCTTTTCTAACCTTAGACCTTCACTAAACTTAATCACAAAACCGAATCAATTTCACCTTAGTCCTTGTGTTCGACCTCGGAATACTATCCATACTACAAACGTCCCGTACACTGCGGGTGCGCTAGAAGTTAGGATAAATATAACGAGTATAAATTTAAGGCCTATTGCGTGCACACGATCCTAGCGTGACATTGATCATGTTGTTCAGTTATAGTTGATTTGCAAATGAATGATTTATTCTTCAATTTTGATACTAAGTATGATTATTTCAGCTTATAAAACTAAATATGTTTATTTCTATGTTTTGTAAGACTGAAAATATTTGTTTCTAAGCTTTTGTTTCGATTATTTTATCATCATGTTAATATTTTTTATCAGCTCATATATCATTGATTTTTTTTTCATATATATGTATCTCATTATGATATAGTATTCTATATTTCAATATCTTTAAAATAATATATTAATTATTTTACTCGCCGTGTCCCCATTTCCTATACTTTTGAGGATTGCCGCTTCCCCGTTTTTCGCCGTATCCGTTTCCCGTATCCGTGTCCGTGCATCATAGTGTTCTACTAATATTACTTAGATTTTATTCGACAACACGAAAAATTATCAATGACTTAAGAGAGTCTCCGAACGCATGCACTTGGGCAGGGTGCATTCCCACTGTGTATGCGTCTCATGGGGCGTATACAATAAGCTCGCTTTGGCTCGATCTTTTGGCCTAATAGAACCTTTATATTACTTTTTTTTTAAAAAAATAATTGATAAATATAATTAAGAGAAGGGAACAAGTTCCAAAAGGGATCAAGCAGACATCAAAACAAATAGGGAGATTGTTGCGTGATTGTGCAATCATCCTACAGAATGGTGAGAGATGATGTTTCTAGTACAATTGGTTGAAGGAGTATCACTATGGATCCTACCATTCCTAGACAGCCAAACAAGATAGATCATAATGGACTGTAGATTCCGTATTACTTATTATAAAATTAACTGAATTTTAAAGTGTAAGTGTTTCAAAACATATTGGTTTGAGTCTCTTGAAAAAGCGCATCTAGTCGTGTTTTTTAAGAAGTCTTGGCAACGACGTAGCAGATTGGAGAGAGAATGATGACGGGAAATAGAGCGGGTTAGAAGAGTAGTGACCAATTGCAAATTTGTTTTCGGAATCACCAAACGGAATTCGCCCCTCCCGACCAATCTTAAGACCATGAAACACAATAGACAACTCAACAAGGACACACTGCATGCACCAAGATTGACTCCAAACGCCGTAAACCATTCTCCCTTATGATACGCTTCGTCAATATTAATCTTCGTAAATCCTACAAGAGGGGGTTGATTGTGAAAGTTTTACCGAAGTACAATGACCTCCCCCACAAGTATTACGAGATCGGATGTTGTATAATCAGGTTATCGAACAACAGGGATTGTGTTTGAATTGAATAACACTAATATTTAATTATTCTAAGCATAAAGGAAAGCCATAAACAAGCAACGATGATAAGCATTACAATGATGAATGTATATCAATGGGAGGAAGATATAAGGATACATGAATTCTTACTATAATGATTCAACAAATTGACGTGTCTCTATATATATATATATATATATATAGAATCATACTCCCATGTAAACAGCCCTTATAGTGTACAATGAGAACAAATAGTAGCCCTTGATCTGATTAATCTAAAGGCTGAAAATTAACATAAATATTCAATGAAAAATTCAGCACACTCTCCTCATTGGAATGTGTAATACACTCTCCAAAATAAGGCAATTACAATATTTTAGAAAAATTATAAATGAGATCTTCTTCCACTATTTTAGGGAGTTACAATATACAGAATCTTCCAATTAATATCAACAAAATCGATCAAAGCAATATCAATTATATGGATGATACGTTTTGCTGAAACGCCATACACTCCATTGTCGCCGGAAGAACTAAACATATTTTCGCCAGAATAGTTAACAGTAAGTGTATCTTTTTCAGTATACAATATTCTCATCAACAAACAACGGTTGATTTGTCCTCAATTTTTTCGTTTTTCATCAATATATGTCCTCAATTGTTCGGTTGATTTGTGTAGGGGATTCAGGCAAGCAACAGATTCGGAATCAATGGAAGAAGGTAACTGAACGTGGAATAACATAAACAGTTAAAGTAATATGTTAACGGATATTTGGTTTCTTATTAACGAATATATTTGAATATACCACAAAATACGATTCGGTGACGGTGAAGGTTTACCTAAATATCAACTATTAAACAAACTCGTATTTAAATTATCATAATATAAATATTTATTGAATTTTTTACAGATTCCCCATGTGAAAGAGATTGGGATGTTGATGGATCCGGCATTGATGCTAACATGGAGAGTATGGATGAATTTTATGAAGCAGTCTTACCTAAATATCAACCACTCGGTTTTTGTTCTTCAAACGGCTTGAGTCATTTTACAGTCTTACGTTTTTTTATCATTATATGTCCACATTTATCGGTTGATTTGTGTAGGGCATTCTGGCAAGCAACATTTTCGACATCGATGGAAGAAGGTAAGTGAATATGAAACATCATACACGATTAAATTAATATATCAACAGATATTTGGTTTCATATTAACGAATATATGTGACTATACTTCCGAATACGTTCTATAACATGGTTACGAAAACAGATATGGCACCGGTTATGGTTTACCCACTCATCAAACATTAAACATACTCGTAATCATTAGCTATATTTCAATTATCAGATTATAAATATGTAGTGAATTTTTTACAGATTCCGGAAATAAAAGGGATTGGGATATGTTGATGGATTCGACATTGATGCTAACATGGAGAGTATGGATGATTTTTATGAAGCAGCGGCAAATGAAGAGTTCAACGATGCAATAGACATGACGCAATCACCGGCGAAAACAAAATATTGGACTCCACAGTACGATGAATCCATACATCCATGTATTGAAATGTGTTTCAAGACACCGGATGAAGGTATCGATTTTTATAAGGCATATGCTAAAAAGGTTGGTTTTGATGTTCGTTTGTCATCTTCCCGTGTATGCACACAAGACGGGACTCTATTGCATCGTCGCATATTGTGTAGTCGTTCTCAAGGAAAATGTACTCACTACCGGAAAGTGTCAAAGAGTTTCACTCTTTATATCATGTACGTTGTGAAACTTGTCTTAGATGAATGTGATATTTCGTAATCGGTGAACTACTATAATGAATTCTATAACCAACTGTGGTGTTACTTGTTATATTTACTCGATCATACGCACTTAATTCGTTCATCTGAATCAGGTACACGAACAGTATAATATCCATAACTTATATCGAATATATTCGGCAACTATATCCTTTATATTCCATACTTATATCGTTTATATTCAATAAGAAGAACACTTACTAATCTATCATTTTTTTGTATGGTTATCGGTGTTTGCATACAAGATAACGTTCGTCTTTCTATGTTAGCTGTGTTATTCTCACCGTTTTTGTGAAGACAAATTATTTCCAAAAAAAGAACCATTGATAGAAATATTATTTCCGGTAATATAGAAATATTTATAACTCTATTCGTTAATATAGAAATATTATTTTCGGTAATCTTGTTTGTAATAGGATTACATTTTATAGTATTGAAACACCAAATAAGAAAGTGTAAACTCCATTACCCAAGTGTACATGTTACGTTCATTAACATATGACACACTAAAATATTATATATCCGGTTACTATATCTTGTATATTCTATAAAATATATCGTTCATATTCGGTAAAAAGTACATTTTCTAATCCGTCATATTATCTATGGTAAACGGAGTTTGCATACAAGATAACTATCGTCTTCGTATGTTTCCTCAAGTGTAAAGGTTGTGTTCTTTAACATACAACACCTAATATATGAAGCATCCATTAACTATATCATGTATATTATGAAATTATATCGTTCATATCCGGTAATGAATACACTTACTAATCTATCATATTATGCATGGTAAACGGTGTTTGCATACAAGATAAAGATTGTCTTCCAATGTTTGTTGTGTTATACTCACTGTAGCAAAAGAGTTTTCCGAAACAACATATCAAAAGAGTTTGACATTGTAGCATAAAACTTTGACATTAATATAAACAGGAGTGTCAAACGCATTAATCCCTACATAAATGATTCAAATATCCAAAAAGAGAAAGAAACTGTAGCATATAGTTTTGACATAGTGTAGCAAAATAGTTGTCCGGAACAACATATCAAAATAACAACTTGAATCGTCTATTCCTCATCATTCATAGCATTATCAGTCTTCAATGCCCCTCTAGCAACTATACGCGGTATTTCTGGCAACACTGTGTTTTACCATGTCAAGATTTCTAAAATCTTCCATGTGATCAGTTGATATTATGCACTTGTTCAGTTCGTAGTTGAAAACGTCGTACATTTCTTCGAACTCAACGCTCCCTTCGTCACCAATTGAAAGTAGTTGTGTACAAGTCTGTAACAATTTTTAACGTTATCTTCCACACAGAAACAAAACAGCTATTAGCGAATAAAAAAGTAGTATGCTACCGAATATAAATAATAAAAGGACCGAATAGCGAGTTGTATTTCCATTTTACCGTGCATTAAACCCACACAAAAAAGATCTTTGGTGAATTTTCGCCTCTAAACCACTCAAGTGCGTTCAGATACGATGCCCAAGCATCCACAAGTGCGTTAAGAAAAAAAAAACTCATAGCCCTTAACACCAATCATTTATGAGCAGACAAGTATTGAATGGCTGCAGCCTAACTCGCATTCGACAGGGCATGAACGAACATTCAACAACAATGAACAACCAATCCAATTCGGCAACCATATTTCAAAATAAAAAAACAAATCAGAAAACCATAATCGGAATCAATGCACCGGAAATTACATTGATATCGATAATACCTCGAGTGACGGAGGAGAGCGGCGAGACGAACAATACCCTAATCTGAAAGACGATTGACATTGAAATGGTGATTAGGCCGTTGTGTGCGCCGAATACCGGCGCACACAACACCGAATACCGGCGCACACAGCACCGAATACCGGCGAACACAACACCGAATGTAGATTGGAGGTCGAGCACAACACCGACGAGACCAACAGCGCCGAATACCCGATGAAGAAGACGGCACGGAAAACTGTAAAAGATTTAGGGGTTTTATTTGAGGGGTATTATTTTAGGGAATATTACATTAATCCGCAAAACCCTAATCGGAATCAATGAACCAGAAATTTCATTGCCGTCGACAATACCTCGAGTGACGGAGGGGAGCGGCGAGTCGAACAATACACTAATCGGAATGACGATCGGCACTGAAATGTTGATTAGGAGGAAGAACACAACACCGGCGAACACAGTACCTAATGTAGAATGGAGGGGGAACACAACACCGACTTGACCAACGACATCGGATACCGGAAGAAGAAGACAGCATCGATGGTATGCTTGAGGACGAACAACACACGATCTTGATTAGGAGGAAGAAGAGGAAGCAATAACTGTAAAAGATTTAGGGATTTTATTTTAGGGAATTTTAATATTGGGGTAGATATGGTGTGGTGTGTATCACGCTCCTATTACTTCCAAATATGCAGTTTCAATTTTATTTTTATATTTTTTTCCTTAAAATCTCACTTAATCACAGCCATCCATTATAACAATCCAACGAATATAATTCGTTCTCATTGAACACTATAAGAGCTGTTTACATGGGAGCCAAACTCTATATATATATATATATAATGAATGAAGTAGCTGACTATCTAAAATCGGCGTGGGCATAGGCAAATCAAGATCATGCTTTCCAACTCACATAACTCTCAATCCAACGGTTTGACGAGTATATGAAAACCCATTTGGCATTTATAAATCCGTAAAAGACCAAGAAAAACCTTCGTTTGTGGCCCTTTAGTTTAAAATGGTTCAATGACCAGAACTTTCTATGGCGATTAGGAATCCTCGAAGTTTTGATAGACTACTCTCAAAATCAAGTCCTTATCAATAGATCCATTAAAACAAACTTCTCTTTTGACAATTCACTTTTTTTTATCTAAACGAATAAAAAACGTCACTCCTTTTGGAGGTTTTTAAAAGGTGGAGTAAAACACTTTGAAAAGAAACAGTTTTAAAACATCAATTTCATAAAGATATATGCGTACAATATACTAAATCATTACAGGGATCATCTAATCATTAGATCAAGGAGGAAGTTTAACCCATCATGATAAAATATAAACCAAGGATCATATACTAAATCAAGAAGGACAAAACTTACAAGAGTTTGGTTCCTTCATGACAACCTTTAAACAAAACTAGCCATATATGACGGCTGGAATAAGGAGGGAATAGAAGACTATTGTACTAAGGAGGAATCAACGTATCTAACCCTAAGACTGGGGGTGTTTATATAGGGAAGAACTTGGTGTCAAGGGTTTACACAAAATATACACTTTCCATAGATAAAGAAGAATATTTTAGAAGCTCTCGTTGAGGCGGCGAAATGGCCAACCGAACGGTATAACAACGGCCACCATCAACCGTATGAGTACCGTTTAGTGGTCGTTTCATACCTTTGTCGAAGGCTTGTGGGTTGGGTTGATGATATGGGTCGTGAAGTCGAAGTCTCGAGCCCAATGGCCTACCAATGTCGTGGACTGGCCGTATGGAGGGTGTTTTGCCTGTTGTTTGCTTCTAATCTCGAATCTTTTTGTCCTGCTCCGATCTTGCGGACTTTGTGTTACATTTCATCAATCATATTGATCTTCTCTTCTGCTCTAACTTAAGGGAGGATGAAATCTTGGCATTGTCGATGTCTTTAATGCTTGAAACACATAAAAGTCAAGGTAGATACCAAAATACAAAATGTGGATGATTTCAGTATGAAACGGCATATATGGGATAAGAAAGAGGGACCTAGAATATACATGAAAACATGGTATAAAAAATGTTACATTTGACACTCACCAAAATACCCCATACTTTAACCTTGCTCGTCCTCGAGTAAGATAAAGTCGTATACAAGCTATGTGTAAGAACCAATGAGAGTCTCAGCTAGGAGTAAAACATACAACTCAAACAATGTCATCATAGCCTCAATCACTACAACAAAGATGGATAAAAAAATAATATTCATTCGAACCACTCAAGGATAATGTATTCGTTCAATCTCTATCGGAGGATATGGGGTTTTGTTTTTCCAATGAAATGGGAACATAAGAGGGGAAGACGGGCATCAGTGGCAAGAAAGATTTCGTAATTAGATTAATCCCTAATGATGGTCCTAAAACCTAACCGCAAGGATGACATGGCCAATTGTAGTATATCGAGTGTGGAAGTCACAGGGGACCGTTTCTGTTTGGATATGACTGTTAGACAATTACCTAAAGTAAAGGGAGAAGAGAAAGAGAAAGAGAAAGGGATAAGAAAATCTATGTTGGTTGGTTTTGTGTTTATGAAAAAGGACAAAGAAAAGAAGCAACAGAAATGTAAAAAAAATAAAAGGGAAAACGATCTAAGGAAGTAAATATTACCGCTACAATAGATAAAGAAACAACCACTTATATGAATATAGTTGAACATTGATTATGCAAATATGCAGGTAACTATCTAAAATCGTATTTTCAATAGACAAACAATAATTGTGTTCAATTGTCTTGAAGGTGTTTTCGCAATCACAACAAGTATGTAAACCCTTTAAACATTTAGAAATCCAAAAAAGACCAAGAAAAACACACTTTGGCGCATCTAGAAATTGTATAAACACCGGAGCTTTCTACGATAGTTAGAAATCCTCGAAAAATAAAGTAGATATCATTCTTTAAACCATGTTCTTTTTATTTATTTCCAATAAAACTATCACACTTTTGGAGGCAAACAGCTTTTTGATGCAGGAGCATCTCCAGAATCATACTCATCTCCAAAACCACTTCCAGTCATCAATCCACAACCAAGAGCACAAAGGTCTCATCCGGATGCTAGGTCTCATCCAGGGTTATTTCTAATACTAGATTCATTTTGGACAACAAAAATGACCACCAGATCCCAAAATTCACATGGATCACAACCAAGGTTATTTATGACACCATATCCATTTCTGACATGAGAAATGCCCGTGGGATTCAAGGATGACACAAGACCAGCTCGACAACTAGAAGGAGCTACTACGAAGATGGTAGAAGCATAAAAGCTCATAGGATATATCAAGAGTAGTTCAGGAGCAAGAGCAAGAGTAGGGAAACGTATGAGCTACAAGGAAGAGGAGGACGACAAAGAAGAGAGATGAAATGTTCATATGAAATTCAAGTAGAAGGAGGAAGGGTCTACATGACATCCAAGAGAAGAGGAGGATCTCATACTATGGAGCTCATCCAACAAGGAAGTCTCGAGTAGTGGCGTAGCCAGGAATTTTTCTTAGCGGGGGAGGGGAGGGGCCGAGGGGGCAATCTTTTATACTAAATTTAAAATTTTGAATAGTTTTTTCATACTGTGTCCAAAAGATAATTTATAAATGGTCGAAGGATATGTACAGGAAAACTATAAAGTACAAAGAACATTTAGTTTAAATAAAAAAACACCATTCGAAATTTTATTTTTTTCACATATCATTGCATATATTAAATTTAAAATTAATTAAAAAATTATCTATATTAAACTGATGACATATTTCTCAATCTAGTATGTAAATAATAGAGAGAAGACTTAATTAGATAAAAGGTTACATTTTATAATTTGAAATTTCGATAAAATTTACTGATAGTGAGCAAAGAACAATTAGTTTAATAAAAATTTAAAAAAGCAACAATATTGAAGTATAAACTAGGAATCGAACACAAGACCAACTACACCATCATTTAAAGGAAAATGGGAGGGGCAGCCAACTAAGCTAGAAGTTCAAGTTAATTGTAAGTTCAGCCTTATCTATTATACCAATGTACAACAGCTCAACAGGGGCAACTGCCCCCCTCGCCCCTTCCTGGTTACGCCAATGGTCTCGAGTGTATAAAAGCATGAGAATACACTCGCAATAGAAAGGAGAAAAAGATCTTTCCAAAAGAACTTTAACTCTTCAACACTAGAAGACCCGGATGTAACACCCCAAATTCGTGGGACTCGGGGCGTCACATGGGCTATGATCTCACAATGGATCCTGACCCTAGCCTGACAACAAGTTCATTGGACCTTACAACAAGGCACCAACATATATAAAACAAATACATAAAACGATGTAACTATATAAAAAAAGTGTATACAAAATCATAGCCGAGTGTAAAACAACAACATCATATCCAACATATACAAACATCCCCAAAAACCCATGCAACACTTGTGTATAGAAGTCCTCGGCTAGTCACCCTGCCGGATCACTTTTGCAGTCCTCCTATCCTGCAAAACATCTACAACACGGTATAAAACCGTTAACTAACCATTCATATATAAGATAATACATAAGCATAAGCACAAGTCATGGAATCATAAACACATAATCATGTTGTCACACATTTACCCATTTTAATCATCTTTATATATATGGTCATCCACTCAAATCGTATATATATATATATATATATATATATATATATATATATATATATATATATATATATATATATATATATATATATATATATATGAAACTATGTGACACTAGGAACGCATCATCCTCGCCTTTGGGTGCTATAGCCAGCTGGAGTAGTATCGGCACACTACCCATGTACCCTAAGGGAGTACTGAAGTGCCCATCCCGTATACCAGTCTGGCCTGACTTCAAAGAACCTCCCAGACTCCTAACACGATGAAAGGGAAAGGTTATCACTTGCAAGGGGGCTATCAAAACATAGGTCGGTAATAATCAATATCGCATGCTATCAACCATATAATACATACCACTCATGCATACACCCAATATAAGGATGGTAGCTAAGTAAGTCCTACAGACTTACCTCAACCTCTGATACTCTCAACCACGATCAACCTCAATCCGGATAACAACATTGCCTAATAACAAGGCACAAAGATATATCAAATCTCCTATCAATCCAAGGGGTCACACATAGACTCAGGGGATCCATAAGGATCATAATCAACCTATAAGCCTCACAACCTACTAATCCTCAAAGCCATAACCGGCATATATCGATATCATGATCATCCCCATTTTATCCTCATACACATACCTAGCATGCTAGTAGACCACTCATACTAGGAAGGGAAAGGATCCATACCACTCTAGGTAGGTCTTGAACACGACGCACTTGCGTGACAAGAAGGACACAGGGGCGAAGCACTGGGAGGCGCAGGGGCGGCACTCCAACGCAGGGGCGGTGACACTGGTGGCGTAGGGGTGGCTCAGGGGCGGCATAAGGGCGGCTCTTGTGCAGAATGTAACCTTCGACTTCTCTTCGATCCTTCACTCGATTCTCTTCAACTCTTCACTATCCAGCAACCAGATACATACATACACATAGATATATACATTAATATAAGCCTAGGAAGATCAACACAAGATTCAACTTGTGGAATCCTAAGCTAGAGAAGAAGAGAGGAAGAAGGAAAGAAAGAGGAAAGAAGGAAGAGGAAGAGCTTACCACAGTTGCAACCTAAATAGAGGAAGAGATCATCACCAACACAAGCTCAGTTGGCTCTCACAATACAACAGCAAAAACATCCAACATCATCATCATCCAAAGCCACACAAACTCTCATACAAGATCAAGAAACTCGAGAAGAAGATCAAGGAAGAAAAAGAAGGAGGGAAGAAGAACGTGAGGAGAGAAGATGGAGCTGGAAGAAGATAGAATCCTCATCAGGAGGTAAAATGAGAAACTTATAGGAGAAGAAAGGTAAAGCACGGGTCAAGAGTCAACAAAGTCGGTTGTAGCAGCACAAAATCGCAGGGGCGGATCTGTAGGGCCGTAGGGGCGGACCACAGGACCGTAGGGGCGGCCCATTGGATACGCAGTGGCGGCTTGGTCCTGGCTCTACACTGCTCAACACCTGCATCTCAGCTGAGGTGCAGGATCTCGAAAACACTAAGGCTCTTACATCTCACCCCCCTAAAAACAAGTCTCGTCCTAAAACTTGCATAATCCCAAATCCTCTCGGACCCATATGCCGAGGTATAACTCTCTCAATCGGAGGTATCAAATCTCTGCTAAAAAAGGTCACAACCTATATCATTCAATAACCTCAAAACACATGAATGGAGGAATCACCATCTTCAGCAACAATATCAATATGCTCTCAAATAGCATAGAGGAAAACCATCTCTAGCTAGCCTATAATCAAATCACAAAGGCATAGAGGAAACACATCTCTTGTCATACTCACATCACATGGCATAGAGGAAACACATCTCTAGCCATATCACACTCATGACACAAGGCATGAATGTGTGTGACATTGCATGTATGAGATGTTGATGTGTGTTTGTGCTATTACCTTCATGCTTATCTATTGCTATAGCTAACGGTGTATACCGTGTTGTAGATGATTTGCAGGTTAGGAAAACTGCAAAGTGAGCCAGATGGTGTGACCAGCCGAGGACTTCTGTACATTAGGATGCGTGAGATGGGATCTTTTGTATCAGATGTTTGTGTTGTTATGGTTTTGTACTCGGCTTTGAGTTCGTAAACTCTTTTGATGTATCTTATACAACTTTTAGCATCCCGAGTGAACTTGTAAGATCCAGTGAACTTGTTGTCAGGCTAGGGTCAGGATCCATTGTGAGATCATATCCCAATGTAGCATCCCGAGTCCCACGGAATCGGGGTGTTACATAGTTGGTATCAGAGCCTTAGGTTGACAACAATGGCACTTGTTATCTGAAATAAAGGTAGAGTGGATAACTAAACAGAACCCACATGGGGTTTGACTCTTCAAAAGGTTTTGGTTTCAAAGCGAGTATAGATGTTTTGGGATAGTGTGTACAGAAGTCATCACCCATTTGAGGATCTCGACAGTATATATATATATATATATATATATATATATATATATATATATATATATATATATATATATATATATATACCTCTTATGTGATGATATGTATGCATGTATTACTAAGTACTATATATGGCCTATATAGAGTCTTATACGTTAGGTGTGCATACCCCGCAGATGGCTCGGACTAGAACTACTGCTGCTGCAGGCAGAGGTAGAGGTAGACCACCTCTTCCTCCAGGAGGGATAGGACAAGGACCAGCTCCCGCTGTAGATCCACCAGTGGTGGAACAGGCTCATGAGGAAGTTGCTGAGAGCGTAGTTCCAGCTACGAGGAGTGGTGGGTCCAGGAGGCAATAGACCCATCCAGGCCAGTCTGATGGCTCAGACCGTGTCTCTATGTGCGGATCAGAGTTCAGAGATTACCTTCGGCATTTTGAGGAGGCCATCAGAGCGGGCAGACGAGCCCCAGATCTGCCAAGGCATGAGGGGTCATATGGGAGATCCCATGGAGCTACTCAGGTGCCAGCTGCACTAGTTCGTGTAGTGGAGCCAACTCGAGTTATGGAGGAGACTTGAGGGCCTCGACCAGATACCTGGTTGAAGGCATTCCACCAGCAGAGAGTACCACACTTCTCTGGGGAGATCGGCCTAGAGACTGATGTGTGGATTGGGCATGTAGACTCAGCTTTAGAGTCTATTCGTTGCCCAGAGGACAGACGAATAGAGCTAGTACAGTCTCTATTCCGTGACCTGGCACATCAGTGGTGGAGGACAGTTAGAGCATGAGTCACCACCTATGAGTAGATGAGGACTATGTTGAGAGAGCAGTTCTGCCCTACCTCACTGAGGAGGGAGAAACTACAAGACTTCGTGGAGGCGGGTTTTGAGGACATACCTATTACAGACGCCATTCGCCGCTTTCAGACTGAGCTAGCATTGTTGGGTCCAGCTGCACCATCTGAGGACCAACATGCGTACCTTTTCGCTCGTCGTTTGAGGGAGAGCACACGCTCATATATGGCAGGATTTCATTGTGACTCATTGGCAGACTACCGGGATCGGGCCTTTGCCTATGAGAGAGAGAGCTAGCCAGAGGAGGACTTCTCAGACAGGACGGTCTGAGAAGAGACAGCGTACTGCACCTACTGGTGCAGGAGCATCTGGATACGGGCGAGGTCAGACTCAGGGCTGCTCGAGTATTTTAGTGTCTACACAGACAGTTGAGAGAGACCGGCAGTGTTACAACTGCGGGGCCTATGGGCTTGTGAGGACTGGTTGTCCTAGAGCACCACTGACTTGTTTCTCGTGTGGGAAGCCAGGACATAGAGCTACATTTTGCCGTCAGGGCAAGGCGTCATCACAGCAGGGTTCTTCACCTGCAGGTGCAGTAGAAGGTGGACAAAGACCGCCTCAGCATAAGACACAGGGACAACAGAGAGTCCCAGGCACGCCTGCTACTCAAGGGTCAGCGCCAGGACCGAGTAGAGGTAGAGGTAGAGAGGCTGGTACCAGTGATAGCCGAGGAGCTCGAGGCAGAGTTTTTGAGCTGAGGAGTGCTGAGGAGCCGCCAGCACCAGCTGCTACAAGTACCATTCTGTTACATGGTTTACTTGTTAGAGTTTTATTTGATACGGGTGCTACGCATTCATTTATTTCTGCTGCTTGTGTTGAGCGTTTGAGTTTGTCTACCATAGAGGGAACACCCTTTAAATTAGGGTTACCTGATGGTAGTAGGGTCAGAGGTACCCAGGAGATACGTAGTTGTCCCCTACGCTTACGGACTCGTGTACTACTTGTTGACTTCTTAGTCATGCCCTTGATGCATAAAGAAGTCATATTAGGTATGGATTGGATGCGTAGACACCGTGCGGTGTTAGATGTGGGTAAGAGAACTGTTACAGTCTCTACCGACTTAGGTCCGATAGAGGTCTTCCGGGGTTGGGACCTTGGGAAGACACGATCTGTCATCAGTGCCGTACGAGCAGCTAGACTGATTGTACAAGGATGTGATGCCTTCTGGTGCTACGCCGTGAAGGATAGAGAGAGTCCAACTTTAGAGGACATACCAGTGGTCTATGAGTTTACAGACGTTTTTGCAAAGCCGTCTAGCCTGCCACCTCAGAGGAGCGTGGATTTTTGTATTGACTTGGAGCTTGGCACGAGACCCATCTCGAAGACCCCATACCTTATGGCACCTGTCGAGATGTTGGAACTGAAGAAGCAACTCTAGGAGTTGGCTGAGAAGGGCTTCATACGCCCTAGTGTTTCACCATGGGGTGCACCGGTCCTCTTCGTGCGGAAGAAGGACGGATCGTTGAGACCGTGTATAGATTACAGAGAGCTGAACAAGGTGACCATCAATAACAGGTATCCACTACCTCGTATTGATGATCTACTTGATCAGCTACAGGGAGCGACAGTCTTCTCCCGAATCGACTTACGTTCTAGATATCACCAACTGAGGGTGAGAGAGCAGGATGTGCACAGGACGGCATTTCGTACCCGTTATGGACACTAAGAGTTTGTAGTGATGCCATTTGGGCTAACGAATGCCCCAGCAGTATTCATAGAGTTGATGAACATCATCTTCATTGACTTCCTGGATCAGTTTATGGTGGTCTTCATTGACGACATTTTGGTGTACTCTCGTAGCAAAGAGGAGCATGCGGGACACTTGAGGACAATTTTGCAGATTTTGAGGAATAGAGAGCTGTACGCCAAGCTCTCTAAGTGTGAGTTCTGGATGTCTGAGGTTGCATTTCTCGGACACATAGTCTCCGCCGATGGGATCATGGTTGACCCAGCGAAGATTGAGTCTGTTGCTGCATGGACGACACCGACGAATGTCAAGGAAGTGCGTAGCTTTCTTGGCTTATCCGGTTATTACAAACGCTTTGTGGAGGGATTTTCTGTGAATGCTTGATAGGTGATGGAATCACTATCATTTAGGGTAGTTTTTAGAGTTTTTTTATTGCATTAGTGTCGGTTTATGCTACTAACTCCTTGGTCCAGAAGAAGAAGATCAAAAGAAGCTAAGGAAGGAGTTATAAGCACTTAGGAGTAAAGATCGATCAAGAAGCAAAGTTTCTGATGCTCCACCGCCCCCGCGGGCCCTTGCAGCCGCCCCAGCGGGTGACACTTCCCACTGAAGCACTCCTAGCACCTTCACCAGCGCCGGCCAAGATGCCGATCACCGCCCCTGCGCCACCCATCGGCGCCCCTGCGGTGACTTGCCCGGACAAGACGATGGCCAACTCCCCTGCGCCTCCCACCGCGCACTGTCTGCGCCTCGCCTTGGGAGCTGGAAGGCGAAGAGTCTGTGTCACCGCCTCTGCGTTGGCCTTGAGGCGCCTCTGCGCCTTGACATCAGAAACGTCAGGAAGGCGAAAGGTCAAACGTTGAAGTGCAGTAAAGATCCACCCCAGCGGAGCTGTGTAGCCACCCCAGCGGTTATGAAGAAGATCAACCGTTTCTGCCTAAACCGCCCCTGCGGGCCCTGATGGCCGCCCCTGCGGTTTAACGCCAGAAGCTTTACTCCGGCTGTTTACACCACCTTTATGGCATTAAAGGTAGTTGTTTTAGGCCGGCTATTTACTCCTAATTAAGTGTCTTTTGTAGTATAAATAGTCCATGGCTGATTGTTAGAATCATCCATGTTTTTCCCCAAAAATCCATTTTAGACTTGAATTTTCCATTGTAATGAGTTGCTAACTCCCTTGCTACATTGGGTTGGTTTGAAGCTACTTTGTTGCTTTGGTTGTAATTTCTTTTAATATAAGTTTTTATTCAGTAATGCTTTGTATTTCCTTGATCTCCATTGTTTAATTGCATGTTAACTATTACTTGAGATTGATCACATTAGGTTTTAAAGTGCATGTAAACAACTAGGATTAATAGGTTCCGGGTTCGTGTCTTTAATCTAGTAGCAACTTTAAGTAATAACGGGTTGTAATTACTTAAAGAAAAGGAACACAAATATAAAGATAAGTTTAACGGTTTTAATCTTCTCTTTATATCCCTTAGTCTTTGTTTGAATGCTAACTTATTATTTGTTCTTGTAGGTTTACGGAACTTTAATAGGTTAAGTTGTGTTGATGCCGGTTGGCTCAACACATACGTATGATCGAGACGGGAGATTACTTAAAAACTTGTAAAAAGAATACACCAAAGTAGCAATTGCATGCTTAGAATCAACCTAGTGTAGATTCATCCATTATTATCTTATTTGTCGTATTCATCGTTTTCATAAGTTTTTGTGCATCATTTCAACCAAACCCCCCCCCCTTTTTGTGTCACTTGTCATTATAATCAATAATTGCATCTAAAACACCTCAACTCTCTTGGGTTCGACCCTTACTTACTAACTATACTTGTTCTTAGTGCTAAGTCGGGATTTATTTTTGATTGGGTATAGACGACCATAGAAATACCTCCAGTCAAATTTTAGCGCCGTTGCCGGGGAGTTTAAGTGTTTTATTGTTATTATTTATTATTGGTTTGAACCATTTTATGGTTCAAACCCGTGCTACTAATTCCGGCTTTGCTTCTTCTGATCTAAAAATTGAGAGGACGCACATCCGGCAACGAAGACAACAACAACTACAACAAGAGATGGCTGACCGTACTCTTCGCCAACTTACGCAGCCCACTTTGGCTCAAAACCCTCTTGCGGTCGCTATACCGACACTAGGGGAAGGAGTCAACTTTGAGCTCAAACCGGGCCTTATTCACTTACTTCCATCCTTCCATGGGCTAAGTGGTGAAGACCCCATCAAGCACCTTGGGAAGTTCCACACCGTTTGTATGAGCATGAAGCCGGCCAACATTACTGAAGAACAAATCAAGATGAGGGCATTCGGTTTCACACTCAAGGATTCGGCGGATGATTGGTATTACCACATTCCATCCGGGAGCATTGACACTTGAGAAAACCTTCACAAAGCATTTTTGGAGAAATACTTTCCAGGTAAAAAGGCCAATAGCTTGAAGAAAGCTATAAGCAACATCGAGCAAGAGGCAACCGAAACTCTCTATGAGTACTTCGAAAGGTTTGCACGCCTCCGATCCAGCTGTCCTTTCCATGGATATTCAACTCAAGATCTAGTCTTGTACTTGTACAATGGCTTGCTAGACAATGAAAGGAGGATCGTCGATGCAGCTTGCGGGGGTAATATTCTTAACTCTACTCTTGACCTTGCTTTGGAAAAGATATAGGAACTAGCGGAAGGGGCTCGGAACTTTGGAAGGACCCCGGCTAAGAAAGGAGTTCATGCCGTGAGCTCCGGGAAGAGCGAGATTTCCACCGAGTTGGCGGAATTGAAGGAAATGGTGAAAAGGCTAACACTTATGGGAACGCCGCAGCAGCTAAAAGCTTGTGGAGTTTGTGTTGACCCATATCATCCAACGGACATGTGTCCACAAGTTCAAGATGACGATGCTGAAGTTAACGCAATGGGTTATGGACAACCACAACAGCAAAGACCTAGGAACGATCCCTATACACAGAATTTCATGCCAAATTGGCATGACCAACAGAATTTTCGTCGGAGGGATCAACAAAACCAACAACAACAGCCCCGCCAAGGTAAGTATCACTCAACTGAAGATATGTTGTAGGTTTTGACTAAACACTTTGCTACTCATGTCCAAACAACAGAATCAAGCATCAAGAACCTTGAGAAGCAAGTTGGCCAAACGGCGGAAGCTATTTCAAGAACCGAATCAAGGCTTTCCGGGGGAATGCCTTCCCAGATGTTTATAAACCCCAAGGAGAATGTTAGTGCCCTAACATTAAGGAGTGGGAAGCAAATTCGACAAGAACCAACGAAAGAGCCACAAAGCGAACCCTCTGTTGTTATTTCCGCACCCACAGCCGCCCCTGCGGCTGTAGCTGCGCCGAGCCCAGAAGGAAGGACGCCCCTGCGGCTGGCTACCCCCGCCCCTGCGGAGACAGCTCCTGAGCCGCCGCTGCGCTTTCAAACTGACGCCCCTGCGGAAGACACAACAGAAGGTCCTGCTGAGAAGGATACTTACGTCCGACCAAACTTTCCGCCACTGTACTCCGAAAAGCGACCAGCCCCTTTTCCTGAAGCATTAAAGGAGCGAAGAATCATAGAGGACAAGGACCTTTTTGCGACTTTCTCTAAATGCGAGGTAAACATTCCCCTCCTTAAGTTGGTGAAAAGTATTTCTAAGTATGCTCGTTTTTTGAAGGAACTTTGCACTATAAAAAGAAATCAAAAGCTAAAGGGGAAACATAAAGTGCAAGTGAGTGAGCATGCGTCGACAGTCTTCTAAAGGAGAATGCCCAAGAAATGCAGCAATCTGGGCATGGTAAGCATTCCTTGTGTTATAGGGGAAACCTGCTTTGACAAAGCAATGCTTGATCTCGGTGCTTCTATTAATGTTTTGCCATATTCAATTTACAAATCACTTGGCCTTGGGCCACTAATTGAAACTAGGATTGTAGTACAACTTGCTGATAGATCTAATGTGTACCCGAAAGGGATAATTGAAGATGTGTTAGTAATGGTAGACAACCTAATTTTTCCTGCTGATTTTCTTTGTAATGGATATGGAAAATGACTCGCATGCTGCACCCATTCTGTTAGGTAGGCCATTTCTTAAAACGACTAGGACAAAAATTGATTATGTTAGTGGTAAATTGACCATGGAGTTTGATGGAGAAGTAGTGGAATTTGACATTTATGATGCAATGAAATTTCCTAGCGATGATCATTCTCTGTGTGCCATTGACGTTGTTGAACCTTTTGTGCAAGATGTTTTTGATAATTCTGATGTGGATGAATTGAGAAATGTGATTGAGCATGACATTGATGGTTTCAAATCAGATTATGTGTTAACATCTAGCATGAAAAAGGTTGAACCCTCTAGACAACCCCAAGCGAAAAGCTTGGGGTTGAACCTACCAATGATTGATGTGGTAAAAAAGGAAGTGTTGAAACTTCTCCAAGCAGACATGATCTTTCCTATCTCGGATAGCACTTGGGTTAGTCCAACCCAAGTGGTTCCAAAGAAGGGAGGCATCACCTTGGTGGAAAATCAACATGGGGAGATGGTACCAAGCAAAACACAAACTGGATGGAGAGTTTGCATTGACTACCGCAAGCTCAATAAGGTAACATGAAAAGACCATTTCCCACTACCTTTCATTGATCAAATGTTGGAACGTCTTGCAGGTCATAAATACTACTATTTCATGGATGGATATTTGGGATATTTTCAAATAGCCATCGCACCAGAAGATCAGGAGAAGACGACGTTCACTTGCCCATTTGGCACTTTTGCATATCGCAGAATGCCTTTTGGACTTTGCAACGCACCGGGCACTTTCCAACGGTGCATGATAATTATTTTCTCCGAATACATAGAAAATTTCATTGAAGTCTTCATGGATGATTTTACTGTCCATGGAGACAGTTTTGACGCATGTTTAGGGCATTTAAAACTTGTTCTTGAAAAATGTGTTGACGTTATTCAAAATTTACCTTATCCTACTAATGTTCGGGAAATCCGATCTTTTCTTGGTCATGCAGGTTTCTACCGACGGTTCATCAAAGACTTCTCAAAGATCTCAGCTCCCCTATGTGAATTGCTCAAGAAAGATGTAACCTTCATAGTGGATGAGGATTGCAAGAAGGCTTTCGACACTCTAAAGGCATGTCTCACCACCGCTCCGATCATCCGTTCTCCGGATTGGGAGAAACCTTTTGAAATCATGTGTGACGCCAGTGACTACACCGTCGGAGCTGTCTTAGGACAAAAAGACGGAAGGGCCTCTCATGTGATCCAATATGCCTCTATGACACTAAATGGAGCACAAAGGAACTACTCCACCACCGAGAAGGAAATGTTGGCGGTAGTTTTTGCCCTTGAGAAGTTCAGGCAATACTTACTGGGGGTAAAGGTAATTATTTTCACTGACCATGTAGGCCTTAGGTACCTCATGGCAAAGAAGGAGGCAAAGCCACGTTTAATCCGTTGGGTGCTCCTCCTAAGCAAATTTAACCTAGAAATAAGGGACAAAAAGGGAGCTGAGAACCTGGTGGCAGATCATTTGAGCAGACTAGTGCAAGAGGAGGAAGAACCAGGGAAAGAAAGAGAGATAGCCGGAAGCTTTCCAGATGACACATTCTACACAACTCTCTGTTGTGTAACCGCCCCCGCGCGTCACACCAGCCGCCCCTGCGGCTCTGTCTAGGCGCCCCTGCGGAATTGTCGACAGAGGTTTGTCTTAAGCTTCAATCTTTTAAGCCTTGGTTTACTGACATTGTAAACTTCATTGTTAGGAAGGAGTATCCTCCAGACTTCACCAAGGCACAACGAGAGACAGTCAAAGCTGAGGCTTGACACTACGTTTGGGACGACCCTTACCTTTGGAAACATTGTAGTGATCAAGTGATCCGGCGTTGCATTCTGGACAATGAGGTACAATCCGTCCTAACTTTCTGTCATTCTGAAGCATGTGGGGGACACTTTGGAGCAAACAAAACTGCAAGAAAAGTTTTGGATGCCGGTTTCTTTTGGCCACACATTTTTCGAGAGGCTTTTGCGTTTTGTAAAGTGTGTGATAGATGCCAAAGGGTGGGAAATCTTTCAAGGAGACATGAAATGCCCCAAACCTCTCTTATATTTTGTGAAATATTTGACATTTAGGGAATTGATTTCATGGGGCCATTTCCTACGTCATTTGGGAACACATATATTTTGCTTGCGGTGGACTATGTTTCCAAGTGGGTGGAAGCAAAGGCCACCAAAACTGATGATTCAAAAGTGGTTGCAGCATTTCTTAAGGAAAATATATTTGCTAGATTTGGAATTCCGAAAGCCCTAATCAGCGATAAGGGTACCATTTCTGCAACAAGACGATCACGGCTCTCCTTAAGAAGTACCATGTTCATCAACGAGTATCAACAGCCTATCATCCTCAAACAAATGGCCAAGCGGAGGTATCAACCGGGAAATAAAGACCATCCTTGAAAAGACGGTTTCTCCTGGGCGTAAGGATTGGAGTGCAAGGCTAAATGACGCCCTATGGGCATATCGGACAGCCTACAAAACTCCCATCGGAATGTCTCCTTTTAGGCTCGTGTTTCGGAAAGCTTGTCACCTACCGGTGGAATTAGAGCACAAGGCTTGGTGGGCGGCAAAAGAAGTGCAACATGAACATAGAAGAAGTGGGAGAATTCCGGAAGCTCCAATTGCAAGAGTTGGAGGAACTAAGGTTAGATGCATATGACCATGCTACCACATATAAAGAAAAGACCAAAGCATGGCATGACCGGAACATCCTCCGGAAGGACTTCAAGGTAGGTAATAAGGTACTTCTCTTTCAATCCCGTTTGAAACTCTTTGCAGGTAAGCTGCGTTCAAGATGGACAGGGCCGTTCATAGTAGCCGAAGTATACCCTCACGGGGCTGAGGATCTCTATGACCCGCATACGCACAAGTTGTTTAAGGTGAACGGCCAAAGGCTAAAGCTTTACCTTGAAGGAGTCAAGGACGATCCGATTGACGAGATGGTACTAGAGGAGGCACAATCAGAGAAGTAGGGATCTTACGTCGAGCCAACGACGTAAAACAAAGGCGCTAATTCGGGAGGCAACCCGAAGGAATAAGAAGAGGAGCTTCTGTCAAGAAACCCGCCCCTGCGGTTGGATACACCGCCCTTGCGGCGACACTCAGGCCAGCACCGCCCCCGGCGCTTGGCCTGCGCCTGCAATACGCCTGTCACCGCCCCCGCGGTGACATCCCCACGCCCCTGCGGCGGCCATCCTTGACACAGATTCCCAGCACCGCCCCCGGCGCTGGACTTGCGTGCTCCTCTCCCTAGTCACCGGCCCTGGGGTTTCCAACCCACGCCCCTGCGGGTTTACCCAGAAAAGAAAAAAAAAAGGATCTCGAAAAACCACCTATTCCTACCACGCACCACCCACCAACCCACCTCACCTAAACACAACCACCTCTCCTCGCACTCTCTCTCTCTTAAAGTTGCGAACGCCCCTGCGCCCTCAGAGCAACCACCCAACCACCCTCTCCGACGCCCCTGCGCCACCAAACACCAAGGACGCACACCCCCAACGCCCTTGCGCCACCAGCCTCGTGCCAAACGCTACCTCCCTTCGATTGCAGCCATCCTCCACTTCTGCACCATCTTAGAAGTCACCTGCACCAACGAAACAACCACCGGAGCCACTCCAAGGCGCCACCAACTTCGAAACACTCGCAAAATCGCCTTCTGCTGTTCTCCCGCCCCTGCACCTGCAAGCAGCCGCCCCTGCGGCCTCACCGCCCCTGCCCCTGCACAGCCGCCTCTGTAGAAAACACAACAGAAGGTCGACTTGTTTCTCTGTTTTTGGAAATTACTAATCTTTTACCCTTCATCACACTAGGAAAATGGAATGCAAGATGTCTAAGACAGAGAAGGAGCGTTATAGGATCGTGCAGGATCGAGTTGTGTATGCAACTCGATTTCTACATGCTCCTACCTTGGAGAAACTCGGCATGCTAGAGAACATTCAGTCCTTTTTGGAAAACGCTGGGCTCGGAGAATTTCTACACCCGAATGCCCCGACATATCCAGAGCTTAGCCGACAGTTCATCTCCACATTCACAATGGAGAAGGAGGATCATGTGTGTACCGGCCTCACCTTCAAGTTCAACATGGTGAAATACACACTAGATTTCCTCCAGCTTCAAGAGGCCTTTGGGGTGACTTTAAACCCTTCTGAGAGCTGGTGGGAGACCATTCCCACCCCGGATCTTTGTGAGTTTTGGCAGGCAGCTACAGGGTCAGAATTCCATGTTGGGGGTGAGTACTCCAACAAGCTCAGTCACTCTTCCTTGAGGCTCCTCTCCAAGATCCTGATGAGTGTCTTCTGTGGACACAAAGAGGAGAACAAGGTCGCCCTTAAGGACCTCCCTCTACTCTACTCCTGCCTTCCTCAGAGTGAGAAGGTGATGGATTGGCCGTACCTCTTCCTTGCCGCTTTGAAGCGGATCAGGAGGAACGAGCCGAGGGACATCGTCGGAGGTGGGGTGATCTCCTTGATCGCTTCACAGGTCATGGACCTGTCCGACCTAGAGGATGGGTTGGAGGCTCCCCTTTACATAGAGGGGATGCTTAAGAGGTGCAAGCTCCTCCGACGGGACAGGGAGAACCTGTTCTGGATCTCCCTTGCTGATGGGAGCCACTTGACGTACCTTCCCCGGCCTTTACCATTAGGGGAGGAGTTCTCCGATCTTTACATTCCGGTAGACCCTTTCGTGCCGAGACGGCCACTAGTGGCCTTTGTGGAGAGGCATGCTGCCAGCTCCATCCGGGCCCATCAGAAGGAGCACCTGCCAGTCCCGGATGACGAGGAGATACCCACAGCGGCACTAGAGGAGGACCCGACCCTTGCGAGCCTTCAGGCTCAAATGGCGGCCATGACGACCCAGCACCGGACGTGGCAATCCGACTACCAGCGGACTATGTTGGAGCAGCAGCAGAGCTGGCAGGACACCTTTGCCACCTCCATGACCTCACACTTCGACCAGAGGCAGGAGGCATGGCAGGCTGCCCAGCAGCAGGAGCTGGAGGCTTAGCAGCTGGCTTGACAGGCCAGTTTTGAGACCTCCTTTGGTCGCCGGATGACTACCCAGCAGGACCGCATCGATGATATCTACCGCCGGCAGGAGCACTTCTTCAGCCACTTCCCGTACCCGCCGGAGGAGGGTCCTGGTGGTCCATCCGGACCACCCCAGTGAGGGGTACATTTCTTTCCCTTCTCCCACATTTATCTCATTTTCACTTTGAGGACAAAGTGCACTTCAAGTATGGGGAGGGATATATATTATTGCTTGCACAGTTTGTTAGTTGTTTTTGGCATTTTATTTTGCATTATTGAAGTAAAAAAAAAAAAAAAAGAAAAAAAATCCAAAGAAATGAAAGAAAAAGGCATGAAAATCCTTGGATAAAACCGAAAACCCGAAAGGGCGGTTTAGGTAAATAGAAGGTAGTCCGACTATCCTTAGGTTGGTGCAAAAATGGACTTGAGGGATGTGAGCTTAAGAGAGTAAAGAAGAAGAGTGGAAAGGTGAAAACCCGAAAGGGCACCTTGGCAAGACGAGTGACACCGAGTGTAGGTTTCCTTTCCGGCGTTTTGGCGACATAAGAAGGGGAGTCATAAGGAGGTTTTCCGGGTAGGCCACTCTTGGAGCGATAAGGATGGTATTCATTTGTTTTACTCGGGACGAGTAAAAGGTCTAAGTATGGGGGAGTTTGATAGGTGATGGAATCACTATCATTTAAGGTAGTTTTTAGAGTCTTTTTATTGCATTAGTGTCGATTTATGCTACTAACTCCTTGGTCCAGAAGAAGAAGATCAAAAGAAGCTAAGGAAGGAGTTATAAGCACTTAGGAATAAAGATCGATCAAGAAGCAAAGTTTGTGTTGCTCCACCGCCCCCGTGGGCCCTTGCAGCCGCCCCAACGGGTGACGCTTCCCACTGAAGCACTCCCAGCACCTTCACCAGCGCCGGCCAAGATGCAGATCACCGCCCCTGCGCCACTCATCGGCGCCCCTGCGATGACTTGCCCGGACAAGACGAAGGCCAACTCCCTTGCGCCTCCCACTGCGCCCTGCCTGCGCCTCGCCTTGGGAGCTGGAAGGAGTAGATTCTGTGTCACCGAACCTGCGTTGGCCTTGAGGCGCCCCTGCGCCTTGACATCAGAAACGTCAGGAAGGCGAAAGGTCAGACGTTGAAGTGCATTAAAGATCCGCCCCAGCGGAGCTATGTAGCCGCCCCAACGGTTATGAAGAAGATCAACCGTTTCTGCCTAAACCGCCCCTGCGGGTCCTGAAGGCCGCCCCTGCGGTTTAACGCCAGAAGCTTTACTCCGGCTGTTTACACCACCTTTATGGCATTAAAGGTGGCTGTTTTAGTCCGGCTATTTACTCCTAATTAAGTGTCTTTTGTAGTATAAATAGTCCATGGCTGATTGCTAGAATCATCCATGTTTTTCCCCACAAAATCCATTTTAGACTTGAATTTTCCATTGTAATGAGTTGCTAACTCCCTTGCTACATTGGGTTGGTTTGAAGCTGCTTTGTTGCTTTGGTTGTAAGTTCTTTTAATATAAGTTTTTATTCCGTAATGCTTTGTGTTTCCTTGATCTCCATTGTTTAATTGCATGTTAACTATTACTTGAGATTGATCACATTAGGTTCTAAAGTGCATGTAAACAACTAGGATTAATAGGTTCCGGGTTCGGGTCTTTAATCTAGTAGCAACTTTAAGTAATAACCGGTTGTAATTACTTAAAGAAAAAGAACACAAATATAAATAAAAGTTTAACGGTTTTAATCTTCTCTTTATATCCCTTAGTCTTTGTTTGAATGCTAACTTATTATTTATTCTTGTAGGTTTACGGAACTTTAATAGGTTAAGTTGTGTTGATGCCGGTTGGCTCAACACATACGTATGATCGAGACGGGAGATTACTTAAAAACTTGTAAAAAGAATACACCAAAGTAGCAATTGCATGCTTAGAATCAACCTAGTGTAGATTCATCCATTATTGTCTTATTTGTCGTATTCATCGTTTTCATAAGTTTTTGTGTATCATTTCAACCAAACCCCCCCCCCCTTTTTGTGTCACTTGTCATTATAATCAATAATTGCATCTAAAACACCTCAACTCTCTTGGGTTCGACCCTTACTTACTCACTATACTTGTTCTTAGTGCTAAGTCGAGATTTACTTTTGATTGGATATAGACGACCATAGAAATACCTGCAGTCAATGCCCGACCTTGACGAGGATTAGAGATAGGATGTCTCGTGGCGAGGCAGCCTAGTTCACTATTGGGGCAGACGGAGTTATGAGGCGACATGATCGTATCTGTGTTCCTGCAGATGCAGAGTTGAGACAACGGATACTACAGGAGGCTCACTGTACACCTTACTCAGTACATCCTGGTACGAGTAAGATGTACCATGATGTGAGACGCTCATTTTGGTGGGGAGGGCTGAAGCCCGACGTAGCCAAATTTGTGGCTCAGTGTGCGACCTGTCAACAGGTCAAGATAGAGCATTTAAGGCCTGGAGGTGAACTACATCCACTACCAGTGCCGTAGTGGAAGTGGGAGGACGTCTCCATGGATTTTGTGACTGGATTGAAGACCACTAGGAGCTTTGATGCTATATGGGTGATCGTTGATAGATTGACGATGACGGCACATTTCATTCCCATTAGAGAGACGTGGCCCGTGAGCAGATTAGCTGAGGAGTACACTAGACAAATAGTGAGACTCCATGGGGTACCGAGGACGATCGTTTCTAATCGTGATGGACGATTCACATTGAGATTCTGGCAGCAAATTCAAACTGCTTTGGGGACGAGTCTACATTTCACGACTGCGTTTCACCCCCAAACAGATGGTCAGTGAGAGAGGACCATCCAGACATTAGAGGATATGCTACGACCATCCAGATGCATCTATAAGGATGGCTCCTTATAAGGCATTGTATGGACGTAGATGCCGCACACCTTTATGTTGGGATGAGCCTAGCAGTATCAGTGGGATAGCGCCAGAGTAGATTCAGGATGATATGGCTCGAGTAGCGCTGATCAAATAGAGGATGTTGGCTGCACAGAGTCGCCAAAAGTCGTATGCAGATAAGAGGCGTCGACCTCTAGAGTTCAGGGTAGGAGCTCATGCCTGGTTGAGACTATCTCCGACGCGAGGCGTCAGATGTTTTGGCATAAAGGGGAAGCTGAGTCCCCGATATGTCGGTCCTTTCGAGATACAGGATAGAGTTGGACGAGCAGCTTACAGATTAGCTTTGCCTCCAAGGCTAGAGGGTGTTCACCCTGTGTTTCATGTGTCTCAGTTGAGGGAGTATGTACCAGATCCGAGACACATCGTCAGTTATGATGATTTAGTGGTTGAGCCGGACCACACGTTTGCAGAGCACCCTATTGCAGTCCTAGAGCGAGGACCAGATAAAGATACAGTGGTCTAGACGAGGACCAGATGAGGCTACCTGGGAG
The DNA here is from genome assembly GCA_033239125.1 of Fagopyrum homotropicum. Taxonomy (NCBI): domain Eukaryota; kingdom Viridiplantae; phylum Streptophyta; class Magnoliopsida; order Caryophyllales; family Polygonaceae; genus Fagopyrum; species Fagopyrum homotropicum. Next base: position 6,249,553 of record BSWB01000003.1, read on the forward strand.
ACAGAGGATAGTATCCAGAAGAACTATCCAGAGCTTTATGCTGATCTAGATGCACACATAGGATCCACGAATAGATCTTAGCGCCTTCTTGGTGAGTGCATGCTATATGCTTTTGTTATATGTTGTGCTTTCGTGCTAGCTGTGATATGTGCATATGATCTGTTAGATCTGGTTGATAGTACGAGATAGGTATAGCTGAAGATGGTTCTTTCCTCCATGCTTTGGTATGTGTGTTAGGATTAGCTGGAGATGGTTCTTTCCTCCATGCTACCTTTGATGGACATAGTGTGAGTGGAGATGGTTTTCCTCCACATAGTAGTGTTATGTGTACGTTGTGGCTGGAGACGGCTTTCCTCCATGCCAGTGTGATGTGGTTAGTGTTGGGCTAGAGATGATCTTCCTCTAGGCCTTGTGTAGAGTTGTTATGCTGGAGTTGTGATTCCTCCATGCTGTGTTGAGGATTTAGAATGTTATAGGTTATGACCTGACGTTCTTGAGGAGAGTGTTTACCTCGGCTTATAGGTCCGAGAGGCTTTGGGATTTTGCAAGTTTCGGGGCGAAACTTGTTTTTAGGGGGTGAGATGTAAGAGCCTTAGTCTTAGGAGCCTTCCTGAGCCTTAGTGAGTTCCACCTTAACCCAGTCAGCCGCCCCAGCGGTCCAGGGAGGCCGCCCCTGCGTTTAGGCACCCCTGCGCCTCAGGCTAGCCGCCCCTGCGGCTTGGTGGCTGGTGCAGCCGCTTTTGTTGACTCTTGACCCGTGCTTTGCGGCTGGCTTCTCTTATAAGCCTCCTTGGACTTCAGATGAGGGGTTTGCTACCTCATTCCAGCTTCTTTATCCCCTCCACGTTCTTCATCTTCTCCTTTCTTCTCCTTTGATCTTCTTTGATCTCTTCTTGCTTGTGTGAGTGAGTTCTTGAGAGTTTGAGTGTGTTCTTGGCCTTGGATGCTCTTGTGGATGTGGCTGAAGGTTGTTGGTGTTGTGTTAAGGTGATAGACGAGTTGATGCTCCATAGTTACAACCTAGGGCTTGTGTGGTAAGCTCTTCTTCTTCTCTCTTCCTTCATTCTTTCTTGCTTCTTTCTTCTTCTTTCTAGCTTAGGATCACAAGCTGAGCTTATGTGGATCCTTTCCTAGCCTTTTGATGATCATATATGTGTATATATGTGTATGTGTTGTTGTGGTATGTTGAAGACGTGAAGAGAATCGAGAAAGGGATCGAAGAGAAGTCGGAACCAACTCTCTGCACAGTTGGCCGCCCCTGCGCCTGTCCTGAGCTGCACCTGCGCCTGATGTGTGAGCCGCCTCCTGCGCCTTTGGTGAGCCGCCCCTGCGCCTCACTGGATCAGCTTGTGTGTTCTTGCTTCTGTTGGTACATACCTTGTTGGTATGTCTTCCTTCCTTCCTTTCCTTTGGCCTTGGCTTAGTTGATAGCTAGGTTAGAGTGGTTAGGATGAGTTGGATGATAGAGACGTGCTTTAGGCACTTGTGTTGATGTTGAGGTTATGCTATAGGCATATGTGAGCTTGTTATGATCTTGAGGTTGTAGGATGGTTACTGGTTATGGAGACGAATCTCCTAACCCTTTCAGGTTGTGATGTTGTGTGCCTTGCTCTTGGAGGTGTTGGTTTCTTCCCCAAGGGGAAGTTGTGACGTGGTAGACAATACGAGTGTATCAGGTAAGCCCATAGGACTTACTTAGTGTGTAGTTATGGATTTGTATGATTTTGATGGTTGTGTGTGTACATATGATTGTGCATTTATAACCTAAACCGGACTAGGACGACCATATATTACATTTATTTGGCCCAAGTGTATTATAACGGGCGGTAACCACTTGCCTGAAGCTCGCTGAGAGTGGAAGGAGGTGCTCGGAAGCCAGTAGCTCAGGGGGGAGGTAGATCCCCATGCAACACGTGGGTTAAAGGGGGAAGAGACGGGGTTCTTTAGGCTCCTCGTGTTACAAAAGAAGTTGAATTAGTAATGGAATAATGTAATTAAAGATAATAAATGAATGTGTGTGACATTGCATGTATGAGATGTTGATGTGTGTTTGTGCTATTACCTTCATGCTTATCTATTGTTGTAGCTAATGGTGTATACCGTGTTGTAGATGATCTGCAGGTTAGTAAAACTGCAGAGTGAACCAGATGGTGTGACCAGCCGAGGACTTCTGTACATTAGGATGCGTGGGTTGGGATCTTTTGTATCAGATGTTTGTGTTGTTATGGTTTTGTACTCGGCTTTGAGTTTGTAAACTCTTTTGATGTATCTTATACAACTTTTATGTATTTGGTTTTTACTCTACTTGTGCCTTGTTGTAAGATCCAGTGAACTTGTTGTCAGGCTAGGGTCAAGATCCATTGTGAGATCCTAGCCCAATGTTGCATCCCGAGTCCCGCGGAATTGGGGTATTACATATAACACCCCAAATTCGCGGGAGTCGGGGCGCTACTAGGCTAGGATCACACAGTGGATCCTGACCCTAGCCTGACAACAAGTTCACTGGACCTTACAACAAGACACCGACAGATATAAAACAAATACATAAAACGATGTAACTATATAACAAAAGAGTATACAAAATCATATCCGAGTACAAAACGTCAACATCATATCCAACATATACAAACATCCCCAAAAAATACCCATGCAACACCTATGTACGGAAGTCCTCGGCTAGTCACTCTATCGGATCACTCTATAGTCCTCATATCCTGCAAAACATCTACAACACGGTATAAAACCGTTATCTAACCATTCATATATAAGATAATGCATAAGCACAAGCACAAGTCATGGAATCATAAACACATAATCATGTTGTCAAACATTTACCTGTTTTAATCATCTTTACATATATGGTCGTCCACTCAAATCGTATATATATAAGGATCATCTTTAACTCTTCACCATCCAGCATTGCCCAATAACAGCATTCCCTAATGGATCCATAAGGATCATTAAGAACCTATAAGCCTCATAACCTACAAATCCTCAAAGCCATAACCGGCATATATCGATATCATGATCATCCTCATTCTATCCTCATACACTTACCTAGCATGCTACTAGACCACTCATACTAGGAAGGGAAATGATCCATACCACCCTAGGTAGGTCCTGAACAAGACGCACCTACGTGACAGGAAGAACGCAGGGGCGAAGCACTAGGAGGCGCACGGGCGGCGGCTCTCCCATGCAGGGGCGGCTCAGGGGTGGCGCAGGGGCGACTTCAGTGCCGAATGTAACCGTCGACTTCTCTTCGATCCTTCCCTCAATTATCTTTAACTCTTCACCATCCAGCAGCCAAAAACATATATATACATAGATATATACATCAATACAAGCCCAGGAAGATCAACACAATATCAATCTTGTGGAATCCTAAGCTAAAGAAGAAGGAAAGAAGAGGAAAAGAAGAAAGAAAGAAGGAAGAGGAGAAGGGGAAGAAAGAGCTCACCACAACTACTCAAACAGAACCCTCACCACCTCAACATCTACCACATCACATCATCAACAACATCCAACATCATCATTAACCAAAGCCACACAAACTCTCATACAAGATCAAGAAACCCAAAGAGAAGATCAAAGGAGGAAGAAGAAGAAGAAGAAGAAGAAGATGGAGTTGGAAGAAGATGGAACCCTCATAAGGAGGTAAAAGAAGAAACTTATAGGAGAAGAAAGGGTAAAGCACGGGTCAAGAGTCAACAAAGTCGGCTGTAGCCGCACAAAATCGCAGGGGCGGACCACAGGACCCGCAGGGGCATCCCACTGGACACGCAGGGGCGGCTGGGTCCTGGCTCAACACTGCTTAACACCTGCGTCTCAGCTGAAGTGCAGGTGCGGGATCTCTAAAAGACTAAGACTCTTACATTGATTAAGCTAAAAACAACGACCATAAGTTTATAAGCTTGTCAAGTACTACTTTCGAAGATCTAAAACTTTGCAGTTGAGATGAACGTCAAATTCTAAAGAAAAGATGGTCGAAAATGTGCATCTCTCAAGGATAGTAAAAATCAGCTTCCAACTCCAATGATTGCTACTTTGCTTTTCAATCTTCAATCGATCTTGATGTTTTCATGCACTTTCTAACTCCATGGAAGATAGAAATGTCGTGTTTAAATATTTTTCATACGATTATCCTCCATAAATGGTCTTGAACGTCTAAAACACGAAATAAATCAAAGTAGACACCATAATATGCAATACGAAGGATTTCTACACTATATGAATGCAAATCATGTCAAATGAGACGTGAAATGTATGAATATAACATCCAAAATGGCTTATGTTTGGATGTCATCAATAACCTTGTTTTTCAAGGTTTTTATTTTGAATATTTTAAAGTAATAATCGTAACCATAAAAATTTGAACAAAACAATACATGAACTAACAATAGAAAATATTAGAACTGATAGCATCTAAATTTGAACGAATTGTACTAAAACTTTTAACTAAACTAGTAACTACTATAACTTTTTTGATGAAATTTACAAAATTTCAACGTCCACCCCTTTCTAAAACAAGTTTTCAAAAAGACGAAATTATTCTTGCACCTTCTTAAAATTTGACTAGAGGTATTTCTATGGTCGTCTATACCCTATCAAAAATAAAATCCCGACTTAGCACTAAAATAAGTATAGTGGTTAAGTAAGGGTCGAACCCAAGAGAGTTAAGGTATTTTAATAGATGCAATTATTGATTATAGAAACGAGTAACAAATGAGGGTTTTGGTTGAATTGATGCACACAAAAACTTATGAAAACGAATAACGCGACAAGACAATGATGGGTGAATCTACACTAGGTTGATTCTAAGCATGCGATTGCTACTTTGGTGAGTTCCTTTTACAAGTTTTCAAGTAATCTCCCGTCTCGATCATATATATGTGTTGAGCCAACCGGCATCAACACAACTTAACAGGTTAGTGTTCCGTAAACCTACAAGAACAAATAACAAGTTAGCTTTCAAACAAAGATTCAGGGATATAAAGAAAAGATTAAAACCGTTAAACTTATCTTTATATTTGTGTTCCTTTTCTTTAAGCAATTACAACCCGTTATTACTTAAAGTTTACTACTAGATTAAAGACCCGAACCCGGAACCTATTAATCCTAGTTCATTGCATGCACTTTAGAACCTAAGGTGATCAATCTCAAGTAATAGTAAAACATGCAATTAGGCAATGAAGATCAAGGAAACACAAAGAGTTACTTAATGAAAACTTATATTAAAAAGAACTTACAACCAAGGTGAAAATGCAGCTTCAAACCAACCCAATGTAGCAAGGGAGTTAGCAACTCATTACAATGGAAATGATGAGAAAATTGGATTCTAAGTGGATAATGATGGATAAAATGGTAAAATGGTGGATGATTCTAGCAATCAACCAAGAACTATTTATACTACAATTTGCACTAAATAGGAGTAAATGGCCGGCTCAAAACAGCCACCTTTAATGTCATAAAGGTGGTGTAAACAGCTGGAGTAAATCTTCTGTCGTTGAACCACAGGGGCGGCCTTCAGATCCGCAGGGGCGGTGAAGGCAAAAACGCTTGATCTTCTTCATGGCCGTAGGGGCGGATCTTAAATGCTCTTCAAACGTCTGACTCTTCAACTTCTTGCCGTTTCTGATGCCAAGCCGCCGGGGCATCCCAATGTCGACGCAGAGGCGGTGACACAGACTCTTCATCTTCCAGCTCCCAGGTTGAAGCGCAAGGGAAGGCGCAGGGGCGCTGGTCTTCGCTTCTTCAGGGCAAGTCACCGCAGGGGCGCTAGGGGTTGACGCGACTGCGGTGACAATCTTCGTGGCTGGCGCTGGCGAAGGAGCAGGTAGCATTCCGGAGTAAAGTGTCACCCACAGGGGCGGTGACAAGGCTCCGCGGGGGCGGTGAAGCAACATAAGCTTTGCTTCGTGAACGAACTTCACTCCTAAGTGCTTATAACTCCTTCCTTAGCTTCTTTTAGTCTTCTTCTTCTGGACCAAGGAGTTAGTAGTATAAACCGACACTAATGCAATAAAAAGACTCTAAAACTATCCTAAATGATAGTGATTCCATCACCTATCAAACTCCCCCATACTTAGACCTTTTACTCGTCCCGAGTAAAACAAATGACAACAACTAGACTCAAAGGCCTCAGGAAGCGTGGGTAAGTAGAAAAGACAATGAAAACAAAAGAAAAGCCAAGAAAGAAAGAAGGAAAAGAGAGGGAATGTGAGAAAAAGGTGAGAAGACTACCATCCTTATTGCTCCAAGAGTGGCCTACCCGTACAACCTCCTTATGACTCCCCTTCTTATGTCGCCAAACGCCGGAAGGGAAACCTACACTCGGTGTCGCTCATTTTGCTAAGGTGCCCTTTCGGGTTTTTACCTTGCCACTCTTCTTCTTTTCATTGATAATCTCACTTTTGGACTCACATCCCTCAAGTCCAATTTTGCACCAACCTAAGGTTGGTTGGACTACCTTCTTTTTGCCTAAACCGCCCTTTCGGGTTTTTGGTTTATCCAAGGATTTTTCATGCCTTTTTTCATTTTCTTTGGCTTTTTCTTTCTTCTCTTTTTTTCATGAATTTCAATTGGAATTACAATTCATAAGACTCAATGCAAAACAACTCAAAATGACTATACATGCAATGATATGTCCCTCCCCCATACTTGAAGTATACTTTGTCCTCAAAGTAGAAATGAAGCAAAGATAAATGTGGGAAAGAGATGAGAAAGATACCACTAGTGGGATGGTCCGGCTGGACCACCCAGACCCTCCTCCGGTGGGTATGGAAAGTGGCTGAAGAAGTGCTCCTGCCGACGGTAGAGCGTGTCGATGCGGTCCTCCTGAGCATCCAACCTCTCTCTAAATGAAGTCTCGTAGTTAGCTTGCCAAGTCAGCTGCTGAGTCTCTAATTGCTGTTGATGCGCCGTCTGCCAAGCATCCTGCCGGCGGTCAAAATGGGTGGTCATGGGGGAGGCGAAGCTGGACTGCCACGCCTGCTGCTGCTCAAGTATGGACCGCTGGTACTCGGTCTGCCATGCCTGATGTTGGGTGGTTAGGGCGGCCATTTGAGCGTGAAGGCTCTCAAGAGTTGGATCCTCCTCCGGTGCTACATGAGGCATCTCCTCATCAGTAATAGGAGCTCGGCTGGAGCCCGCAACATATCTCTCAACAATGTCCCCCTGAGGCCGTCTCGGAGCAAAGGGGTCAGCTGGTATGTATAACTCGAAGATCTCGTCTCCAAGTGGAAGTGGTCAGGGGAGGTTTGTGATGTGACTCCCATCTGCCAACGAGAGCCAAAAGAGGTTCTCCCCGTCTCTCTTGAGGAGCGTGCACCTCCTCAGCATCCCTTCCGTATACAGTGGAGCCTCTAAACCTTCCTCCAAGTCAGGAAGATCCATCACCTGTGCACCCAACAAGGAGATCACCCCACCCCCACAATGTCTTGTGGCTTATTCTTCCTAATCCGCTTCAAAGCGGTAAGGAAGAGGTATGGCCAATCTGGTACCCAATCGTTCGTGGGGAGGCAGGCGTATAATAGTGGAAGGTCCTTGAGGGCGACCTTGTTCTCCTGCTTGTGTCCACAGAAGACACTCATAAAGATCTTCGAGATGAGCCTCAAACAGGGGTGAGTGAATTTGTTGGAATACTCACCCCCTGCATGAAACTCATATCTGGTGGCGCCCTGCCAAAACTCGCATAAGTCGGGTGTCGGGATGGGTTCCCACCAGTCTTCGAAGGCGCAAATAGTCACCCCTGATGCCTCCTGCAGTTGGGTGTAGTCCAATGTGTACTTTCTCTTGTTGAACTTGAATGAAAGTTCAACACACATGCGGTACACCGTTTCCATGTTGAATGTGGCAATGAATTGGCGGCTGAGCTCAGGGTATGTAGGAGCATTCATTTCCAGAAAATCGCCGAGCCCAACATTGTTGAGGAATGCATGCATGCTCTCCAACATGCCCAATTTATCCAGAGTAGGAACGTGTAGAAATCAAGTTGCATACACGTCCCGACCATGCACAATCCTATACCGCTCCTTCTCAGCTTCCGATAACTTGTATTTCTTCTATTTTTCCATTTCCTGTAAGTAAACAAGGAAGGGAATTAGAAAGTTTAGAAGTTGGTTTAAGAGACGAACCCTCTGTTGTATTTTCCGCAGGGGCGGCTGAAGTTTGCGCAGCGGCGGCTTGGCGCAGCGGCGGGAGAAGATCAGAGGGCGATTTTGGGAGCCTACGAAGGTGGTGGTGCGGGGGCTGTTCCGGCGACTTCTTTATTGGTGTAGATGTCACCGGCGGTGTTGAGCGGTGGAGGGAAGAGTGTGAGGGGTGAGGGTGTTGGAGAGTGAGAGGTTTGAGGGGATGAGGTTTGTGTGTGGTGGTGGTGAGGGCCGGTGTCGTAGGGGCCGGTTGTGGATAGGTCACCGGAGGTGGCGCGGGGGCGTTTGCCCAAGGTGGCGTATGAGAGCTTCCGGAGGGTGCAGGGGCGTGGGAGGCGAGGTGGTGTAGGGTTCGAAGAGTGAATGGAAAGGAAGGGGAGGGGGCGGTAGTTGTAGGTTATTTTTGGGAAGTGTATTTTTTTCCTTCCTTAATAAGGCCGCATGGGCGGAGGCTTTCCGCCGCAGGGGCGATGGCAAGGGAAAGGGGCCACGCAGGCTCAGTGCCGGGGGCGGCGCTGAGGATGGGTGTCAAGGATGGCCGCCGCAGGGGCGTGGGGGGTCACCGCGGGGGCGGTGACCAGTAAGTTGCATACGCTGGCCCAGCGCCGGGGGCGGCGCTGGGCAACATCATGGGAGAGATTTAAAGACATCCTTTTGGATTGCCCATATCATGGGATTCCAAAGATAGAGTTGTTGGAGATATACTTCAAGGAACTGGACGGAAACACCCAGTTCAACCTTCAACTACTATCCGCCGGCATGTTCATGGATATGCTGATTGACGAAGCTTGGGAGTTCATAGAGAAACAAGCTTTGTACATGGAGAAATACTCCCATCAAGGAGCTGAAGGTGGAGTTAAAAGAGTCAACTTCCAAGAAGCTCCATCAAACAATGATCAACTCACCTCTTTAAAGAATGATGTGAAGCAATTGAAAGACCTTTTGGTTGCTCAAACCAAGAAAGAACAGGAAGGATATCAAAACTCAAGGAACAACGGATACCGGAACAACAACTACAACAACAATAGAGGATCCAACAGCAATAACTGGAGGTCAAACAATCAAAATTTGGGTAACTCTTACTCTAACTCCAATTCGAACAACTCTTCTAACCCTTTTCCTCTCTTCTTCTTCTTCTTCTACTCCGTTGAAGAGCCAAGAGCCTGGATCAAGCTCGTCCCAGCCAGAAAAGAAAGATGCAGTGCTGGAAGCTATCTTGATCATGCTCAATGCTATGGAGACGTCCATGACTTCATTTTCGAAGGCACAAAAAGCCTTAGAACAACAATTCTTTAATAAGGCGAATGAAGCGCCAAGAGATCCAGAGAAGCTTCCAGCAAGGACAGAAAGCAACCCTAAAGGACAGATCATGGCAATAACAACGAGAAGTGGACTGAAAACTACAGATCTGGTGCCTCGGTCGATGTCAGTACAGACGAAGAACACCTCGGTCCAGGTACAATCGAAGAACACTTCGGCCGAGGTGCCAACCGAGGTTGAGCCTCAGAGAGCGTCGGACAAAACTGAAGTTTATGTCCCACCTCCTGCATATAAACCACCACTTCCATTCCCCCAATCAAGGGCCACAGCATATCTAGACAAGCATTTTGGTAAGTTCCTTGACTTGATGAATAAACTACATATTAACAACCCTTTCCTTGATGCTATTCTAGAGATGCCCGCCTATGGGAAGTTCTTGAAAGAAATTCTATCAAGGAAGAGGAAGTTGGAAGATTTTGGTGAAGTAAGGATGACATATAAATCCTCGGAGCTCATTCAAATCATGACGGAGAAGATGTCACCCAAGTTGAGAGATCCCGGCTCATTTTGCATTCCCATTCAAGTTGGGGATGTCACTTGTGAGGCGTTGTGTGATCTAGGAGCCAGCGTGCGCATCATCCCGCTGGAGCTATGTGTGAGGATCGGACTTGAAGAGCCCAAGCCGGTGAAGATACGGTTGTACATGGCGGACCGCTCCATCACCCATCCCGTGGACATTTTGGAAGACGTTCCGGTTAAGTTAGGTAACTTCTATTTACCTATAGACTTTGTTGTGCTTGACATTCCCGCAGATTATTCCGTTCCCATCATTCTCGGGAGACCATTTTTAGCAACTTCGGGTTGCAATGTGGATTGTAAGAATGCCAAGTTGCAATTCAACATTGGCGGTGATCAAGTTGAGTTTGCATTGCTTGCGGCAATGAAAGGAGAGCCGCTGGGAGATGATATCTTCAACATCTATGATGAAGAAGAATCAAGAGAATTGGTGAGCTCTATCCTTATTAATGATCCACTTGAGAAAGTTATTAGTTTTAGATTAATGGATGAAGGTATATATGTTTCTTGTAATGTAGATATACGGAGCTTAAAAGCACTAGAAGAAGATCCAGGAGCTAAGATTGAAAAACTAATCCAGGAGAAGAAGATCTCCAGTTTCGGTCCCAGATGCAGTACCTCGACCGAGGCACTTTCTGGACCAAGCGAGGTGTTCTTGATTGAAGAACATCTCGGTCACCCTCTCTGGACCTCGACCGAGGTCGCAAGCGAGATGATGTCAACTGAGACTTCTGAAAGTCCAGTTCTTCGATCTAAGTCTACTCCACTGGAAGAAGGAAGCAAGAATCCCCCTCAGAAAGCACCCCCAGTTGTAGAGCTTAAACAACTCCCTAGTCACTTTAGGTATGTTTTCCTTGGACCGGATTCTACTTATCCCGTCATCGTTAGTGATTCCCTCTCCGAATCTGAATTATCTAAACTAATGCATGTCCTGAGAAAGCATCGAAAGGGTTTGGGTTATACCATTGACGATCTTATTGGCATTAAACCTTCTTTCTACATGCATAGAATTCTAATGGAGGATGATCATAAGACTTCACGGGAACCTCAAAGACGGTTAAGTCCGATCATGAAAGAGGTTGTGAAGAAAGAAATTCTTAAGTTGTTGGATACAGGTATCATATTTCCTATCTCGGACAGCAAGTGGGTGAGCCCAGTGCAAGTAGTTCCGAAGAAAGGAGGGGTGACCGTTGTGACGAATAAGAACAACGAGTTAATCCCAACTAGGACCGTCACAGGCTGGAGGGTGTGCATCGATTATAGGAAGCTGAACACGGCCACTCGGAAGGACCATTTTCCACTTCCCTTCATCGATCAAATGCTCGAACGGTTAGCCCAGCATTCACATTTTTGCTATCTAGATGGTTACAGTGGCTTCTTTCAGATTCCTATCCATCCGGATGATCAAGAGAAGACCACTTTCACTTGTCCATGGGGGACATTCGCTTATAGGAGGATGCCATTTGGATTATGTAATGCACCCGCTACCTTCCAGCGATGCACGATGGCTATCTTTTCTGAGTATATAGAGGAGATCATGGAGGTATTTATGGATGATTTTTCAGTATATGGTTCCTCTTTTGATGATTGCCTATCTAACCTTTCTCTAGTGCTACAAAGATGTGAAGACACTAATCTCGTCTTGAATTGGGAGAAGTGTCACTTTGTGGTTAATTAAGGCATCGTGCTAGGACACCTCGTTTCCAATCGAGGTATTGAGGTCGATCGAGCTAAGATCGAGACTATTGAGAAACTTCCTCCCCCTTGTTCTGTTAAGGGTGTGCGGAGTTTTCTCGGGCATGCAGGTTTTTATAGGAGATTCATCAAGGACTTCTCGAAGATTTCTAAACCACTAACTAAACTCTTGAATAAGGATGTTGTTTTTGAGTTTTCGCAGGAATGTCTTGATGCATTTTACAGGATTAAGGAAGCGTTGATCTCCGCTCCCATTATCCAGCCTCCGGATTGGACCTTGCCCTTTGAGATCATGTGTGATGCGAGTGATGTGGCAGTAGGAGCAGTGCTTAGACAAAAGAAGGATGGCCGGACCACCGCCATTTACTATGCTAGCAAAACGTTAGATGAAGCCCAGCTGAACTACGCCACCACCGAAAAGGAGCTATTGGCGGTTGTATACGCTTTTGAGAAATTTCGTTCTTACTTGGTAGGGGCGAAAGTTATTGTTTACACTGACCATGCAGCTATTCGTTACTTGCTTGCTAAGAAGGATGCCAAGCCACGTCTTATTCGATGGATTCTCTTGCTTCAAGAGTTTGACCTAGAGATCCGCGATAAGAAGGGATCCGAAAATTCTGTTGCGGATCACCTCAGCCGGTTACCTCCCTCTTCACGCGAGATGGACGAACCACCGATAGACGATTCGTTCCCCGATGAGCACTTGCACTTGCTGGAACGTTTGATAGACTTCCTTATCTCACCACATGATGAAGGTGAAGTATGGGGCGAGGATACTTTTCAGCGTGTTTAGAGACACCGTACGGTCCAGCTAGCGATCTTAACTCTAGCGCTTCTTGGGAGGCAACCCAAGGTATTGCTTTCTTTTCCCTTTTCTAGTCTAGCTTTAGATAGTTTGTTTTTGCTTTGCTTTGCTTTGTTTTTGGCGTCCTAGACAGAAAACAGGTAATCTCTAAGGAAGGAATACAACCCAAGAGCAACACTGGAAGGACAGAAGTTCGAGAAATCGAGAAGACGAAGTTTGACTGAGACACATCTCGGTTGCTGTCACAGCACCTCGACCGAGATGATTCTTGAGCAACCGAGGCGAATAGGGTTTATGACGATCCACCTCAGTCCGTATCACCTCGGTCCAGTCGGGACCACCTCAACCGAGGTGACAGCAGTTTCAGAAAAGGGTATAAAAGGGGGTTCGAATTCTCTCTCTTCCCTCTCTCACCTTCTCGACCGCGGCGTACAGAAGCACCTCGTTCCCCGATTCTCAATCGTTTTCGACGATTCTTGCTCCCAATCTGCAAGGAAAGAGTAGAGGATCAATTTGCAAGCGACAATCAGCAACAAAAACGCTCCAAATCAGCCGAATCTGGGGTAACAAAACCGAAAACCCTAACTTTCGTCTTTTACTGATTTCGGAAGAAATTGGCCTTGATTGCCAATCATTCTTGCAGAAAAAGGCTTAAGTACTCCATAGGAACAATTGGTAGTGATATTGGGGGAAAATAACTGGATTTCTAAGAGTTGGAATCAAACAAAGCATCGCCTCGGTCCAGTCGACCTGCATCTCGACCGAGGTGTTCTTGAGGATTGTCAAGGAAACCGAGGTGGTCTGACATTGAGAGAAAATGAGTTCTAATAGAAAGCTTGTTGTTCGCTCCAAATGGTGTGTGCAAGCTTTAAATTTATAACCCTTGATATATGCCTAAAACAAGGATGCAAACCCGTAGTGTACGGGTCAATCGTAGTAAAAGCAAGAATTTCGGGGTGTCGATCTCAGGGACTTAGGTAAAACAAAACCAATATAGGTATTCAATGCAACTAATAACCACAAAAGCAATTAAAGCGATCAAAGATGATAATATAGTCAATTAAGGAAATATGCAAATTCTAGGGATTAAAGCATCTAGTTGTGGTTCCAACTCAAGATCTCAAGATAAGCGGACAAAGATGAGATTTTGCAAAGGGAAGGTGTTACTCAAGTGCGAATAGATCAATGGGTAAGTTTCACTACTCACAATCCCAAGCCAAAGAACCTATCACCGGGTAAGTCTCAATGTACTAAGGAAAGGAATTATAATCTCAAACCAACACACCAACTAAGGGAATAGAATCAACCTTTACCGGGTAAGTCTCAGGCTAACTCACAAAGATGGAATGAAGGCACACTCAAACCCCAATAAAGGATAAACCTTTATTACCTACACTTATGATCATGGGTAAACAAACAAAGGAATTACCGGGTAAGTCTCATCCTAAGCTTGCGTTGAACCAGGAAAGGTATAATAAGGATAGGATTTGACAAACTCTAACACTTAACTCTCAGTTACGAATTAGAAAGGTCACCTCGGTCAGCCAAGTTCCACCCCGGCCGAGATGTTCATTGACTGAACGAGATACTCTAGGGTTAAGGATAAAGACTCGAGCTTTCAAGGTCCTACTGGAATTTAAGATTATTCTATCATTGTTTTTCCCACAACCTTCAGCCAATCACCCTAGAATCGCACAAGGAAATTACTCACTCATCATCATGAAAGCAATAATCAAATATAAGGGAAGAGAATGAATATTTGAACACAAAAACTTTAAGAACAAGGATTCAATAACTGAATCAAATATCAAACAAATAAGCGTTCCTTGGATCACAAATCCAACAAGACAAATCAACAAGACAAATCAACAAGAAGGGAATCCAAGAAAGTCTTACAAAACCCTTCACAAAAGCTATAATAAGCTATCAATCCTTCCTCGATTGATCTTCAATCTTCCTTCCTTCCTTCAAAGCTTCCAAAAATCCTTCCTAACTTCTGGATGCTCTCAACCCTCTAAGCATGGTTGAACTTGTGGAAAATCCAACCCTTTATATAGGAAAATTACCCTCCAAAGATAATAATATCTTAAAAAGATAATTTCCTAATAAAATATATCCATATCTCATAAATAGATCCCTAAAATATATAATCTTCCTTCCAGAAATTCAGCCCAAAAATATAAGATCTCTCCTTCCAAAAATAAAAGATCTCAGCCAAGAATAAATGATCTCGCCGCGTCAGGATATTCGCCTCGGTCGAGACGCTCCCTTAGATCACCTCGGTCGAGGTGACTCTGTCGTCAACCGAGGTGACTCTAAACTGAATGTGAAATGTGCCATTTTATCAAAATACCCCATACTTATCCCGCAAAGATAGATGAAACGGCAATATAATCACATAATATACATCCAAACATGCAGATTATTGAAGATAAAACGTCTAAACAGGTCCCAAAATATAGACTATAATACATATTATCAAAATACCCCATACTTGTCCCTTGTTTGTCCCCAAGCAAGTTCCAAATCTTGAGTACAAGATAGAATGGATTATAAGTCATAAAGATCAATGAAAAGTATTTCAAAACATTTTTTAGTGGTGTGCTCAAATCATAGATCACTCTAAGAGAATGCTTTATGAAATTTAAAATCAAAACATGCTCAAAACAATTTATAAACATAAGAAAGTTGTTCATCTTTGCATAAAATCATAGAATGCATGATAAATCATAATTATCGAAATTAATCATGTATAATCCAGTTTAAACCACCAAGTCAATCAACAAGCTCGAGGTCTCAAGGGCTTTTCAAGAGAAGGTCAAGAAACGTGTGAGGGTGGGATGTATATAGGGAATGTGGTGCTAGAATCCGGGAAAAGGATCTTTACTTCACTTCCTTTTGAACTTCAACATCTTCCACCAATAAGCTTTGTTTATTTACTTTTTACTTTACTTTTTGGGATGCATGGACAGAGGTGCACAATAACCGAAACCTAGGAAATCAACAATCATCAATTTCACGAGATGCCTCAAACCCTTGATGCACATACCATGACCCGTTAGGAATATCGCTCAATCCGACTTTGGCAAGACACAAACACCCGGCTATGTGAATGGGGTCGAGTTACTCATCATCATGATTGACTTCCCCAAACCTATTTGTTTCTTTCTAACTTTCAACCAACATCTCAACTTTTCTTTCACTTTCTATTCACTTGCTTGCTTCCAAATTCTTGGATAGGTAAAGGGAGGCAAATATGTATATGAGGGGCTAAGCATGATCAAGAAGAAGAAGAAGAGAAGAGAATGAATTGCCTTGGTCTTTCCAGGAAGAGAGTGAGAGAACTTATCTTGTGGTGTCAACCTTCAAATTCAACAAAATTTGGATAAAAACAAAGTATTAAACATGTCAAAATTTTCAAACAAAGCATTTAGCAACTTAAACATATCATAAAACCTTTCAAACATATAAAGATTTCAAAATCAGTCAGCAAACAAAATCTTCACCGAGGTCATATCCACATAAGAAGCACAAAATCGTTTCGAAAACTGTCTCATTTAAACCACCTCGGTCGAGATGTTCTAAGTCAACCGAGGTATTGTACCTCGATTGGTCAGAGTCACTTCGGTCGAGGTCATAAAATTTTTTTTCTTAAACCAGTTTTTAACGTTTTTCTCAATCAAATAACCTATATGCATGCATGTAGTCTCAAATAAACACATAGAGCATAAGAAAATCATAAATATCCGAATCAAGTCATATAAGTCATGCATCAAATGTCAAATACATATCCGCATACCCCATACTTGGGACACATTGTCCCAATGGGTCAAATAAATCTAAAGAAACAGGATACTCACCACACATAAGCTGAGCTGCATAATAAATAAAGAAAGAAATCCTGCAAGCTCTAATCCCAATCCGGTGGTGGTGGTGGTGGTAGCACGTACGGGTACTGGGATGGGTCAAAAGGGTAGCCCATGACCTGCTGAAACTGAATCTCAGCCATCGTGCGCTGGTAGTGTTGGCTCTCCTGTATCTCCCTCATCTCTAGGGATAAGGCGGCGTAGGAGTCAATCATTTGATCCGTCAGATCGTCAATCCGGCGGTGAGCGACGGGATCCCTCTGCATGTGAACTCTACGCCTAGCAGGACGTGCTGGTGCTGCAGCTGGCTCGTCCTTTGTCTCCTCGTCGTCTAGATCGACGACTGGTATACTGGGATCAGTTGTATCTGTCCCTGTCTCCATGGCAGCACCGCCATCATCCTCCTCATCAGCCTCCTCCTCATCCTGCTCCTGGGCTGCTGCAGCTACGTCTCTAGCGTCCTCAATAAGAGGAATCCACGCAGTGGACCAGTACTGAGGATCAAACATTGAGAACTGAGATGACCATCTAATACCCAGAGGCATAGTCTACTCCCAGGGCATCACCACATATGGCGTAGTAAGTCCACGAGGAACCAGAATCCTCCTCGTGATCATCTCCTACAGACCAAGCGGCTTGGCAGCCGCCACCATAGTACATGCGCTCACATCAAGGTCCATCACTGTAGCAAGATGAGTCACTAAGCCGCCACAACAGATATCTCCCTTCGTCTTTGCCTTGATCTTGTGAAGATCCTCTACCAGCATCACTCCGAAGTCGGGAACTCCTCCGGTAACCATACAATATAGACTCAGAAGCTCACCCTGTCTAATCTTTTGGGGCGTCTCAGTACGCGCCAGAAGTATCTCGCTAAAAATACGGTGAGCAAGTCTGAAGGCAAGGTGGAAGATGATTTGCTCCCTGGAATCTCCAGGTCTCCACCTGTCAGCATGCTTAACTGCGTGAGCTATATGTCCCCAAAACTCGCGAGTCACGGCTCAAGAAGGAAAATCAGAAACTGTGGGGGTCGCGAAGCCGAAAATCTCTCGCCAATGATCCATCGGGACAATGTAGTTCCGGTTCAGCAACCGGTACTTGATGGCCTGCTCTGTAGGCAAGTAAGTCACGGAGCTCACAAACTCCAATGTAGGCTCGAGGTAGGTTGGAGCTCTAATCTCCATAAACTGCTCCAGCCCTACCATAGAAATCATCCGCCTCAAGTCATCATCCACGTAGCGGCAATCAAACGCAGCAACATCTAGGAACCGCGGCGCAATCACTGGGCGCGCTGCAATGCGGTCATAATCTACCTGGTGACGCTCATGGATCACCGGTATAGAACGTCGAGAAGAAGAAGAAGGAGGAGAAGGGGAGGATCTATCCCTCAGAACAAGCTGTCTATCAGAACTCATTTTCTCTCACTATCAGACCACCTCGGTTGCCCTGACAATCTTCAAGAACACCTCGGTCGAGATGCAGGTTGACTGGACCGAGGTGATGCGCTGTTCGATTCCAACTCTCAAAAATCCAGTTATTTTCCCCTAATATCACTACCAATTGTTCCGATGGGGTACTTAAGCCTTTTTCAACAAGAATGATTGGCAACCAAAGCCAATTTCTTCCAAAATCGGGAAAAGACGAGAAGTTAGGGTTTCGATTTGTTTACCCCAGATTCGGTCGATTCGGAGCGTTTTTGTTGCAGATTGTCGCTTGCAAATTGTTCCTCTACTCTTTCCTTGCAGATTCGGAGCAAGAATCGTCGAAAACGATCGACAATCGGGGAACGAGGTGAATTTGAATGCCGCGGTCGAGAAGGTGAGAGAGGGAAGAGAGAGAATTCGAACTCCCTTATATACCCTTTTTTGAAACTGCTGTCACCTCGGTCGAGGTGGTCCCGATTGGACCGAGGTGATACGGACTGAGGTGGATCGTCATAAACCCTAATCGCCTCGGTTGCTCAAGAATCATCTCGGTCGAGGTGCTGTGACAGCAACCGAGATGTGTCTCAGTCAAACTCCGTCTTCTCGATTTCTCGAACTTCTGTCCTTCCAGTGTTTCTCCTGGGTTGTATTCCTCCTTTAGAGATTACCTGTTGTCTGTCTAGGACGCCAAAAACAAAGCAAAGCAAAGCAAAAGCAAACTATCTAGAGCTAGACTAGAAAAAGGGAAAAGAAAACAATACCTTGGGTTGCCTCCCAAGAAGCGCTTGATTTAAGGTCGCTAGCTGGACCGTACGATGTCTCTAAACAAGCTGGAAGGTGTCCTCACCCCATACTTCACCTTCATCATGGGGTGAGATAAGGAAGTCTATCAAATGTTCCAGCAAGTGCAAGTGCTCATCGGGGAATGAATCGTCGATGGGTGGTTCGTCCTTCTCGCGTGAAGAGGGAGGTAGCCGGCTGAGGTGATCCGCAACAGAATTTTCGGATCCCTTCTTATCGCGGATCTCTAGGTCAAACTCTTGAAGCAAGAGAATTCATCGAATAAGACGTGGCTTGGCATCCTTCTTAGCAAGCAAGTAACTAATAGTTGCATGGTCGGTGTAAATAACAACTTTCGCCCCTACTAAGTAAGAACAAAATTTCTCAAAAGCATATACAACCGTCAATAGCTCCTTTTCGGTGGTGGCGTAGTTACGCTGGGTTTCATCTAACGTCTTGCTAGCATAGTAAATGGCGGTGGTCCGGTCATCCTTCTTTTGTCCAAGCACCGCTCCTACCGCCACATCACTCACATCGCACATGATCTCAAAGGGCAAGGTCCAGTTTGGAGGTTGGATAATGGGAGCGGAGATCAACGCCTCCTTAATCTTGTACAATGCATCGAGACACTCCTGCGAAAACTCAAAAACAACATCTTTATTCAAGAGTTTAGTTAGTGGTTTGGAGATCTTCGAGAAATCCTTGATGAACCTCCTGTAGAAACCTGCATGCCCGAGAAAACTCCGCACACCCTTAACAGAACAAGGGGGGAAGTTTCTCAATAGTCTCGATCTTAGCTCGATCG
Source organism: Fagopyrum homotropicum (assembly GCA_033239125.1). Taxonomy (NCBI): domain Eukaryota; kingdom Viridiplantae; phylum Streptophyta; class Magnoliopsida; order Caryophyllales; family Polygonaceae; genus Fagopyrum; species Fagopyrum homotropicum. Next base: position 6,268,914 of record BSWB01000003.1, read on the forward strand.
ACCTCAATGCCTTGACTGGAAACGAGGTGTCCTAGCACGATGCCTTCATTAACCATAAAGTGACACTTCTCCCAATTCAAGACGAGATTAGTGACTTCACATCTTTGTAGCACTAGAGAAAGGTTAGATAGCAATCATCAAAAGAAGAACCATATACTGAAAAATTATTCATAAATACCTCCATGATCTCCTCTATATACTCGGAAAAGATAGCCATTTTGCATTGTTGGAAGGTAGCGGGTGCATTACATAATCCAAATGGCATCCTCCTATAAGCGAATGTCCCCCGTGGACAAGTGAAATTTGTCTTCTCTTGATCATCCGGATGGATAGGAATCTGAAAGAAGCAGCTATAGCCATCTAAGTAGCAAAAATGTGAATGTTGGGCCAACCGTTCGAGCATTTGATCGATGAAGGGAAGTGGAAAATGGTTCTTCCGAGTGGCCACGTTCAGCTTCCTATAGTCGATACACACCCTCCAGCCCGTGACGGTCCTAGTTGGGATTAACTCGTTGTTCTTATTTATTACAACGGTCATCCCTCCTTTCTTCGGAACTACGTGCAGTGGGCTCACCCACTTGCTATCCGAGATAGGAAATATGATACATGCATCCAACAACTTAAGATTTTATTTCTTCACAACCTCTTTCATGATCGGATTTAACCGTCTTTGAGGTTCCCGTGAAGTCTTATGATCGTCCTCCATTAGTATTCTATGCATGCAGATCGAAGGCTTAATGCCAATAAGATCATCAATAGTATAACCCAAAGCCTTTTGATGCTTTCTCAGGACATGCATTAGTTTAGATAATTCAGATTCGGAGAGGGAAGCACTAACGATGACGGGATAAGTAGAATTCGGTCCAAGAAAGACATACCTCAAGTGACTTGGGAGTTGTTTAAGCTCCACAACTGGGGGTCCTTTCTGAGGGGGATCCTTGCTTCCTCCTTCCAGTGGAGTAGACTTAGATCGAAGAACTGGACTTTCAGAAGTCTCAGTTGATATCATCTCGCTTTCGACCTCGGTCGAGGTCCAAAGAGGGTGACCGAGATGTTCTTCAGTCAAGAACACCTCGCTTGGTCCAGAAAGTGCCTCGGTCGAGGTACTGCAACTAGGACCAAAACTGGAGATCTTCTTCTCCTGGATTAGTTTTTCAATCTTAGCTCCTGGATCTTCTTCTAGTGCCTTTAAGCTCCGTATATCTGCATCACAAGAAACATCTATACCTTCCTCCATTAAGCTAAAACTAATAACTCTCTCAAGTGGATCATTAATAAGGATAGAGCTTACCAATTCTCTTGATTCTTCTTCATGATAGATGTTGAAGATATCATCTCCCAACGGCTCTCCTTTCATTGCCGCAAGCAATGCAAACTCAACTTGATCACCGCCAATGTTGAATTGCAACTTGGCGTTATTACAATCCACATTGCAACCCGAAGTTGCTAGAAATGGTCTCCCGAGAATGATAGGAATGGGATAATCTGCGGGAATGTCAAGCACAAAAAAGTCTATATATAAATAAAAGGTACCTAACTTAACCGGAACGTCTTCCAAAATGCCCACGGGATGGGTAATGGAGCGGTGCGCCATGTACAACCGTATCTTCACCGGCTTGGGCTCTCCAAGTCCGATCCTCACACATAGCTCCAGCGGGATGATGCTCACGCTGGCTCCTAGATCACACAACGCCTCACAAGTGACATCCCCAACTTGAATGGGAATGCAAAATGAACCGGGATCTCTTAACTTAGGTGGCATCTTCTCCTTCATGATTTGAATGAGCTCCGAGGATTTAAATGTCATCCTTACTTCACCAAAGTCTTCCAACTTCCGCTTCCTTGATAGAAATTCTTTTAAGAACTTCCCATAGGCGGGCATCCCTAGAATAACATCAAGGAAAGGGATGTTAATATGTAGTTTATTCATCAAGTCAAGGAACTTACCAAAATGCTTGTCTAGATGTGCTTTGGCCCTTGACTGGGGGAATGGAAGTGGTGGTTTATATGCAGGAGGTAGGACATAAACTTCAGTTTTGACCGACGCTCTCTGAGGCTCAACCTCGGTTGGCACCTCGGCCGAAGTGTTCTTCGACTGTACCTGGACCGAGGTGTTCTTCGTCTGTACTGGTATCGACCGAGGCACTGGATCTGCAGTTTTTAGTCCACTTCTGGTCGTTGTTGCCATGATCTATCCTTTAGGGTTGCTTTTTGTCCTTGCTGGAAGCTTCCCTGGATCTCTTGGCGCTTCATTCGCCTTATTAAAGAATTGTTGTTCTAAGGCTTTTTGTGCCATCGAAAATGAAGTCATGGATGTCTTCATAGCATTGAGCTTGATCAAGATAGCCTCCAGCACTGCATCTTTCTTTTCCGGCTGGGACGAGCTTGATCCAGGCTCCTGGCTCTTCAATGGAGTAGAAGAAGAAGAAGAAGAGAGGAAAGGATTAGAAGAGTTGTTCGAATTGGAGTTAGAGTAAGAGTTACCGAATTTTGATTGTTTGTCCTCCAATTATTGATGTTGGATCCTCTATTGTTGTTGTAGTTGTTGTTCCGGGAACCGTTGTTGTTGTTCCGGTAACCGTTGTTGTTGTTCCTTGAGTTTTGATATCCTTCATCTTCTTTCTTGGTTTGAGCAACCAAAAGGTCTTTCAATTGCTTCACATCATTCTTTAAAGAGGTGAGTTGATCATTGTTTGATGGAGCTTCTTGGAAGTTGTTCGCTCCAAACGGTGTGTGCAAGCTTTAAATTTATAACCCTAGACGTAAGCTTAAAACAAGGATGCGAACCCGCAGTGTACGGGTCAATCGTAGTAAAAAGCAAGGAATTCCAAGGGTCGATCACAGGGACTTAGTGAAACAAAGTCCAATTACGGTATTCTTATGTAAATACTAACCACAAGAGCAATTAAAACAATCAAAGATGATAAACAGTCAATAAAGGAAACATGCAATTCTAGGGGTTAAAGCATCTAGTTGTGGTTTCAACTCAAGATCTAAAGATAAGCGGACAAAGCTGAGGTTTTTGCATAGGGAAGGTGTTACTAAAGTGGAGTAGATCACCGGGTAAGTCTCACTTACTCACTAATCCTAAACCGTAACTCCTATTACCGGGTAAGTCTCAAGGAATTAAGATAAAGAACTATAACCTCAAACTAACAAACCATCTAAGGGAATAGAATCAACCTTTACCGGGTAAGTCTCAGGCTAACTCACAAAGATGGGATGAAAGCACACTCAAACCCCAATAAAGGATAAACCTTTATTACCTACACTTATGATCTTAGGTAAACAAACTAAGGAATTACCGGGTAAGTCTCATCCTAAGCTTGCATTGAACCAGGAAAGGTGTAATAAGAATAGGATTTGGCAAACTCTAACACTTAACTCACAGTTTCGGATCAGATAAGTCACCTCGGTCAGCCAAATTCCACCCCGGCCGAGATGTTCATCGACTGAGCGAGATGCTTAGGGTTAAGGTAAAGACTCGAACTTTCAGGGTCCTACTGTGATTAAGATCATTCTATCATTGTTTTTCCCACAACCTTCAGCCAATCACCCTAGAATCACACAAGGAAATTAGCCACTCATCATCATGAAAGCAATAATCAAATATATGGGAAGAAGGTGAATATTTGAACAAGAAGAATTTAATGAAAAGACTTCAATAACTGAATCAAATATCACAACAAAAGCGTTCCTTGGATAGAAATCCAACAAGCAAGACAACAAGGAAGGGAATCTAAGATAATCTTACAAAAACCCTTCAAAAGCTATAAAAGCTATAGACTTCAATCTTCCTTCAACCTTCAAAAAGGTTCTTCAAAATCTCCCAAATGGAGTATGGCTGCAGCGGTGTAAGCGGGATCTCCAACTGTATGCGGATTGTAGATTTGTGGAAAATCCGACCCTTTTTATAGGAAAAATACCCTCCAAAGATAAGATATCTTAGAAAGATCTTTTTCCATAAAAATAGGTAAAATATATGATCTAGCATATCTTCTTCCTTCCAGGAGCCAAGCCCAAAAATATAAAATCTCTTTCCAAAGATAAAAGATCTCAGCCAAGAATAAAATATTCTCGTCGCGTCCCAGGTGTTCGCCTCGGTCGAGTCGACTTCTCTGGATCACCTCGGTCGAGGTGAATCTGTGGTCAACCGAGGTGAGTCACAACTGAATGTGAAATCTCTCAAATCTGGTCCAAAGTGAATCTCTAATCCATGGCTATGCTTCCTGGATGGTTCCTTATGTTCTTGGATGTAGCTCTAATGACTCCATAGCTTCTTTCGCTCCTTTTTGATGCAAAACGTGCCATTTTTACCTACGATTACAACAAAACTAGGTGTAGACCTCGATTCTTGCAAAGGTAGATGAATTGGTAATATAATCACATATTATACATACAAACATGCAGATTATGAAAGATAAAACGTCCAAACAAACCCCAAAATATAAACTATAATTCATGCTATCAGAAGTTGACTCTTTTAACTCCACCTTCAGCTCCTTGATGGAAGTATTTCTCCATGTGCAAAGCTTGTTTCTCTATGAACTCCCAAGCTTCGTCAATCGGCATGTCCATGAACGTGCCGGTGGATAGTAGTTGAAGGTTGAACTAGGTGTTTCCGTCCAGTCCCTTGAAGTATATCTCCAACAACTCTATCTTTGGAATCCCATAATGTGGGCAATCCAAAAGGATGTCTTTAAACCTTTCCCATGACTTGGACAAACTCTCCTTGTCCTTCATAATGAATGCATTGATTTTTCCTCTCATTTCAGCGGTCTTAGAGGAGGGAAAGAATTTAGTCAAGAACTCCGTTGTCATCTCCTCCCAAGTGTTGATTTTTCCGGGAGGGAGAGATTGATACCAAGTAAGCGCCCTGTCTTTCAAAGAGAAATAGAAAGGCCTTAGCTTGTAATTGTTGTTTTCCAGCCTTGAAGGTTTCAAGGTCTCCATCAAGATCTCATAGTTTTGCAGATGTTGATGCGGAGATTCCCTCTCTAACCCTCCAAACTGGCATTGGCGAATCATGGAAAGAACTTGCGGTCGAAGCTCATAGTCATGCTCCGCTGGATCACCTAGGTTGACTCCTGGACGCCTCAGTTGTTGGTTAGGGTCCATCCTCTGCCCTAGGGTCTGTGGAATACCTGCAAAAAGAGCATCTCGGACTGGCATCCGAGGTGGAAGTATCTCGGCCGGGGCAGTGTTCGCTCCAAACGGTATGTGCAAGCTTTAAATTTATAACCCTAGATGTAAGCTTAAAACGAGGATGCGAACCCGCAGTGTACGGGTCAATCGTAGTAAAAAGCAAGGAATTCCAGGGGTCGATCACAGGGACTCATTGAAACAAAGTCCGATAACGGTGAGCTTCGTAATTACTAACCACAAGAGCAATTAAAACAATCAAAGATGAATAAGAAGTCAATAAAGCAAACATGCAATTCTAGGGATTAAAGCATCTAGTTGTGGTTTCAACTCAAGATCTGAAGATAAGCGGACAAAGCTGAGGTTTTTGCATAGGGAAGGAGTTACTAAAGTGGAATAGATCACCGGGTAAGTCTCACTACTCACTAATCCTAAATCGTAACTCCTATCACCAGGTAAGTCTCAAGGAATTAAGATAAAGAACTATAACCTCGAACTAACACACCATCTAAGGGAATAGAATCAACCTTTACCGGGTAAGTCTCAGGCTAACTCACAAAGATGGGATGGAAGCACACTCGAACCCCAATAAAGGATAAACCTTTATTACCTACACTTATGATCGTTGGTACACAAACTAAGGAATTACCGGGTAAGTCTCATCCCAGGCTTGCATTGAACCAGGAATGGGTGTAATAAGAATAGGATTTGGTAAACTCTAACACTTAACTCTCAGTTTCGGATCAGATAAGTCACCTCGGTCAGACAAATTCCACCCCGGCCGAGATGTTCATCGACTGAGCGAGATGCTTGGGATTAAGGTTAAAGACTCGAACTTTCAGGGTCCTACTGTGATTAAGATCATTCTATCATTGTTTTTCCCACAACCTTCAGCCAATCACCCTAGAATCACACAAGGAAATTAGCCACTCATCATCATGAAAGCAATAATCAAATATATGGGAAGAAGGTGAATATTTGAACAAGAAGAATTTAGTGAAAAGACTTCAATAACTGAATCAAATATCACAACAAAGCGTTCCTTGGATAGCAATCCAACAAGACAAGACAACAAGGAAGGGAATCAAAGATGATCTTACAAAACCCTTCAAAAGCTATAAAAGCTACAATCTTCCTTCTTCAACCTTCAAAAAGGTTCTTCAAATCTCTCAACTGGAGTATGGCTGCAGCGGTGTATAAACCTTGATCGGTGTAAGCGGGATCTTCAACCGTATGCGGCTTGTCTAAGCACTCTCTTGCGCTGATAGCGGCCTCCTGGATTTGTGGAAATCCAACCCTTTTTATAGGAAATAACCCTCCAAAGATAATATATCTTAGAAAGATCTTTTCCCATAATAATAGGTAAAATATAAGATTTTCTTCCTTCCAGGAGCCAAGCCCAAAAAATATAAGATCACTTTCCAAAGATAAAAGATCTCAGCCAAGAATAAAATATTCTCGCCGCGTCCCAGGTGTTCGCCTCGGTCGAGTCGGCTTCTCTGGGTCACCTCGGTCGAGGTGAATTTGTGGTCAACCGAGGTGAGTCACGACTGAATGTGAAATCTCTCAAAACTGGTCAAAGTGAATCTCTAATTCATGGTTATGCTTCCTGGATGTTTCCTTATGTTCCTGAATGTAGCTCCAATGACTCCATAGCTCCTTTTGCTCCTTTTTGATGCAAAACGTGCCATTTTACCTACGATTACAACAAAACTAGGTGTAGACCTCGATTCTCGCAAAGGTAGATGAAATGGTAATATAATCACATAATATACATACAAACATGCAGATTATTGAAGATAAAACGTCAAAACAAACCCCAAAATATAGACTATAATTCATGCTATCAAAATACCCCATACTTAGCCCTTGCTTGTCCCCAAGCAAGTTCCGCATATGAAAGACAAGATAGAATGGATTATAAGTCAATAAAATCAATGAAAAGTCTTTCAAAAACATTTTATGGTGTGCAACAATCATAGATCACTCTAAGAGAATACTTCATGGAATTTAAAATTAAAATATGATCAAAATATTTTATAAATATAAGAAAGTTGTTCATCTTTGCATAAAATCATAGAATGCATAATAAGTCATAATTATCAAAATTAATCATGTATAATCCAGTTTAAACCACTAAGTCAATCAACAAGCTCGAGGTCTCAAGGGTTTCCCAAAAGAAAGGTCAAGAAACGTGTAGGGTAGGGATGTATGTAAGGTAATGTGGTGCTAGAATCCGGGAAAAGGATATACTTCACTTTCACTTTGACTTTCAACATCTTCCACCAATAAGCTTTGCTTATTTCACACTTTTCTTTTTTACTTTACTTTTTGGGATGCATGGACAGAGGTGCACAATAACCGAAGCCTAGGAAATCAGCAATCATCAATTTCTTGAGATGCATCAAACCCTTGATGCACATACCATGACCCGTTAGGAATATCGCTCAATCCGACTTTGGCAAGACACAAACACCCGGCTATGTGAATGGTGCCGAGTTACTCATCTTCATGATTGACTTCCCCAAACCTAATATTACTTTCTAACACTTTCACTTCCAGCCAACTTCTCAACTTTACTTCACTTGCTTTCACCACTTCGCTTGCTTCCAAATTCCCGGATAGGTAAAGGGAGGCAAAATATATATGAGGGGCTAAGCATGATTAAGAAGAAGAAGAGAGAAGAATGAATTGCCTTGGTCTTTCCAGGAAGAAAGTGAGAGAACTTATCTTGCGGTGTCAACCTTCAAATTCAACATAATTTGGATAAAAACAAAGTATTAAACATGCCAATAATTTCAAACAAAGCATTTAGCAACTTAAACATATTATAAAACCTTTCAAACACATAAAGATTTCAAAACCAGTCAGTAAGCAAGATCTTCACTGAGATCATATCCAGATAAGAAGCACAAAAATCGTTTCGAAAACTCTCAGTTAACCTACCTCGGTCGAGGTGTTCTTAGGTCAACCGAGGTGAAGTACCTCGTTCGGCCAGAACTGCCCCGGTCGAGGTCAAAAATTTTTTTTTTTTAAAACCAGTTTTTGACGTTTTTCTCAATCAAATAACCTATGTGTATGCATGTAAACTCAGATAAAATCATAGAAGCAAACTGAAGCATAAATATCCAATCAAGTAGAGTCATACATCACATAAGTCAATCAAATACATAAACACCCCATACTTGGGACACACTGTCCCAATGGGTCAAAATAAGTCTAAAGGATAAAAGTACTCACCGGATAATAAGCTGAACTGCATAAAATAAGAAAAGAAGAATCCTGAAGCTCTCAATAATCCTGATCCGGTGGTGGTGGTGGTGGCGGCACATATGGGTACTGGGACGGGTCGAACGGATAACCCATAGCCTGCTGGAACTGAATCTCCATCATCCTGCGCTGATAGTGCTGCCCCTCTAACATCTGATGAGTCCAACTGGCAATCTGTCGGTGCTGGGCAGCGAATCTCTCATGGATGTCCACAGTAAGGGCAACATAAGAGTCTATCATCTGATCCATCAGATCATCGATCCGACGATGAGCCTCTGAATCTCTATGACGGCGTGTCCTACGACTAGCAGGTCTAGCAGGTGATGCAGCAGGTGCATGCTCAGTATCCTCATCATCCAAATCTATAATCAGTGGTGCGCTCGTCCCTGCAGTATCTGTCCCTGTATCCATTGGGACTCCACCCTCTCTCTCATCCACTGTCTCCTCGTCATCAGCCTCCTCCTCCTCCTCAGCTGGGGAAACCAAAGCCCAAATCGAAGCAAAACGGGGAAGTTAGGGTTTCGGTTCGTTTTACCTCGTTTCGGCCGAATTACTTCGATTTTCTGCAGATCTGTGCTTGCAACGCGAGCCTCTATCCTTCAATTGTAGTTTGGAGACAGAAATCGTCGAAAACGGGCAAGAAACGAAGGGGGCAAGGTGAATCAGTCGCCGCAGTCGATGAGGGTTAAAAGTGAAGAGAGAGAAAATTATTCCCCCTTTTATACCCTTTCTGGAATCTACTGTCACCTCGGTCGAGATGGTCTCGACTGGACCGAGGTGGTACGGACCGAGATGGTTCGTCAGAAACCCTAGTCGCCTCGGTTGCTCAAGAATCGTCTCGGTCGAGGTGCTCTGACAGTAACCGAGATGCCTCAGTCAAACTTCGTCTTTTCAAATTCTCGAACTTCTGTACTTCCAGTTATGCTCCTTCCTTAGGTGTCTCCTGTTATCTGTCTAAGACGCCAAAAACAAGCAAAACATAGCAAAAGCAAACTACCTAAGCTAAACTAGAAAAAGGGAAAGAAAGCAATACCTTGGGTTGCCTCCCAAGAAGCGCTTGATTTAAGGTCGCTAGCTGGACCATAATGCGTCTCAAACGAGGTATATTGGTGCAACCTCCTCAACCGGAGTTTCTGGTTGGTACTTCTTAAGTCTGTGACCGTTGACCTTGAAGCTTCCGCTAGTTTCGCCCCATATCTCAACTGCACCATGAGGAAAAACATGTTTCACAACATAAGGTCCGGTCCATCTTGATTTTAACTTACCTGGAAAAAGGCGGAGGCGGGAGTTGAAGAGTAGAACTAGGTCTCCTTCGTTAAGCTCCTTTGGGATGATACGCTTGTCATGCCATCTCTTTGTCCTTTCTTTATAGATTTTGGCATTCTCATAAGCGTTCAAACGCAGCTCCTCCAGCTCGTTGAGTTCCAATAGTCGCTTTTCGCCGGCCTCCTTAATGTCGAAGTTCAACCATTTGATCGCCAAGTACGCTTTGTGTTCCAATTCGACGGGCAAATGACAAGACTTCCCATATACCAAATTATAAGGGGTGGTACCTATGGGAGTCTTAAATGCGGTCCTGTACGCCCAAAGAGCATCGTCTAATTTCATGGACCAATCCTTCCTCGTTCTAGAGACGGTCTTCTCCAAAATTGCTTTGATTTCTCTATTCGAGATCTCGACCTGTCCACTAGTTTGAGGGTGATAGGCGGTTGATACCTTGTGGGTTACCCCATACTTCGATAGAAGTGTTTTGAACTTCCGGTTGATGAAATACGTTCCTCCATCGCTAATGATGATGCGCGGAGTTCCAAACCGTGGAAAGATGGTTCTATTTAAGAACTTCACAACAACCTTGGCGTCGTTAGTGGGAGAAGCAATGGCTTCAACCCATCTAGAGACGTAATCAACCGCAAGAATAATATAGAGGTTTCCTCTGGAGGATGGGAAAGGTCCCATGAAGTCAATCCCCCATACATCAAAGATTTCCACCTCTTGGATGTTGTTAAGTGGCATCTCGTTCCTCCTCGATAAATTTCCTGTTCTTTGGCATGCATCACAAGAGACAACTAAAGATTGTACATCCTTAAATAATGTAGGCCAAAAGAACCCGGAACGCAATACCTTAGCGCACGTTTTATCGGTGCTGGCATGTCCTCCACAAGGAAGTGAATGGAAATGCCGTATAATGCTATTAACCTCATCTTCCGGAATGCATCTTCGAAGCATCCCATCCGGCCCGCGCTTGAATAGCAGCGGCTCGTCCCAGTAGTAATGTCGTACTTCTTTGAAGAATCTCTTCTTTTGAGAGTACGTCAATCCGGGCGGTATTTCCTGGCAAACAAGATAGTTCACAATATCAGCATACCAAGGTCCATTATTATCAGACAGTTGGTGGAAATATTCCACCAACTGAGGATGAATGTCAGAGAAGGGAGTAAGGAGTTTATTATTCTCAGTAGTCTCAGTTGACATCATCTCGCCATCGACCTCGGTCGAGGTGCAGAGGCGTTGACCGAGATGTTCTTCGGTCGCCTCGCTCAGTCCAGAAAGTGCCTCGGTCGAGGTACTGCAACTGGAACCGAAACTGGAGATCTTCGTCTCCTGGATTAGCTTCTCAGTTCTAGCTCCTGGATCTTCTTCCAGTCCCTTCAAGCTCCGTATATCTGCATCACAAGAAGCATTTATACCTTCCTCCATTAAACTGAAGCTAATAACTCTTTCTAGTGGATTTTTAGTAAGGATAGAGCTCACCAATTCTCTTGATTCTTCTTCATCGTAGATGTTGAAGATATCATCAGTCACTTGCTCCCCTTTCATGGCTGCAAGCAATGCGAACTCCACTTCATTGCCACCAACGTTGAATTTCAACTTGGCGTTCTTGCAATCCACGTTGCAACCCGAAGTTGCTAGAAATGGCCTCCCGAGGATAATAGGAACAGGATAATCTGCGGGAATGTCAAGTACAACAAAATCTATAGGTAGGTAGAAGTTACCTAACTTGACCGGAACGTCTTCCAAGATGCCCACGGGATGGGTGATGGAGCGATCCGCCATATAAAGTCGAATCTTGACCGGCTTGGGCTCTCCAAGTCCGATCTTCACACATAGCTCTAGCGGAATGATGCTCACGCTGGCTCCTAGATCACAAAGGGCTTCACAAGTAACATCCCCAACTTGAATGGGAATGCAAAATGAGCCGGGATCTCTTAACTTAGGTGGCATCTTCTCCTTCATGATTTGAATAAGCTCCGAGGATTTAGATGTCATCCTAACCTCACCAAAGTCTTCCAGTTTCCTCTTCCTTGAAAGGATCTCCTTTAAGAACTTCCCATAGGCGGGCATTCCTAGAATAGCATCAAGGAAAGGAATGTTAATGTGTAGTTTATTCATCAAGTCAAGGAACTTACCAAAGTGCTTGTCTAGATGTGCTCTGGCTCTTGACTGAGGGAATGGAAGTGGTGGTTTGTATGCAGGAGGTGGGACATAAACTTCAGTTTTCTCCTCCGCTTTCTGTGGCTCCACCTCGGTTGGCATCTCGGTCGATGTGTTCTTCGATTGCAACTGGACCGAGGTGGTCTTCGTCGGTACTGGCACCGACCGAGGCACTGGATCTGCAGTCTTCAGTCCACTCCTCGTAGTTATGGCCATGATCTGGCCCTTAGGGTTGCTTTCCGTCTTTGCTGGAAGCTTCCCTGGATCTCTTGGCGCTTCATTCGCCCTACTTGCAAGTTGTTGTTCGAAGGACTTTTGAGCCCTCGAAAATGAAGTCATAGAAGTCTCCATAGCACTAAGCTTGATCAAGATAGCCTCCAAAACTGCGTCTTTCTTTTCCGGCTGAGACGAACTTGACCCTTGCCCTTAGCTTTTTAATGGAGTAGAAGAAAAAGAAGGGGAAGAGAGGAAAGGGTTAGAGGAATCGTTAGGGTTGGAGTTTGAATGATTGTTACCCTTATTTTGGTTATTCGCCCTCCAATTATTGCTATTGGATCCTCTATTGTTGTTGTTGTAATTGTTGTTCCGGGAACCGTTATTGTTGTTACGGTATCCGTTGTTGTTGTTCCTTTGCCCTTGCTCTTCCTTCCTGGTTTGAGCAACCAAGAGTTCCTTCAATTGTTTCACGTCATTCTTCAAAGACGTGAGTTGATTGTTGTTGGGCTGAGTTTCTTGGAAGTTAACTCTTTTAACTCCACCTTCAGCTCCTTGGTGGGTGTACTTCTCCATATGCAAGGCTTGCTTCTCGATGAAGTCCCAAGCCTCGTCAATCGTCATATCCATGAAGGTACCGGCGGAGAGTAGTTGGAGATTGAACTGGGTACTTCCGTCCAGTCCTTTGAAGTATATCTTCAATAACTCTAACTTTGGAATCCCATGGTGTGGGCAATCCAAAAGAATGTCCTTGAACCGCTCCCATGACTTGGACAAGCTCTCCTTGTCTTTCATGATGAAAGCGTTGATCTTCCCTCTCATTTCAGCGGTTTTTGAGGGGGGAAAGAATTTCGTTAAGAATTCCGTAGTCATCTCCTCCCATGTGCTGATTTTTCCTGGAAGAAGAGATTGATACCAAGTAAGAGCTCTATCTTTTAAAGAAAAGTAAAAAGGTCTTAGCTTGTAGTTGTTATTTTCAATCCTCGGAGGTCTCAAGGTTTCCATCAAGATCTCATAGTTTTGAAGATGTTGATGTGGTGATTCCTTCTCCAACCCTCCGAATTGGGATTGGCGAATCATGGATAGAACTTGCGGTCGAAGTTCATAATCATGGTCCGCTGGATCTCCTAGGTTAACTCCTGGACGCCTCAGTTGTTGATTAGGGTCCATCCTTTGACCTAGGGTTTGTGGGATTCCTGCAAGAAGAACGTTTCGGACTGGCATCCGAGGTGGAAGTACATCGGCCGGGGCATCAGGTACTGGGACCTGCCTCGGTCGAGGGTCAGCAACTGGGACCTGCATCGGTCGAAGTAGAATCTGGTCTCGTATGGCTGCCATATCTGCTTCGATTGCTTCGGTCCTGGTGCGAGTTTCTTCCTTCTCTCGCCTTAGTTCTTCCCTGCTGAGGCGTAGCAGCTCTAGCGCCTCTTTCAACTCGGCCTCAAGATCACGGTTGTCTTGTTGGGCCATCTTTGCTTCTCTTAAGCGTCGCTTGTATGTCTTTTCTGGTTCGGGATCGTAAGGAACGATTTCCTTCCCAGTGCGGGTTCTTCGCATATACCTAAGAAAGAACCTGCAAAAGTCACTCAAGTAGAGTGGTTAGTAGACACGGGGGCAAGTGCCCCAAAGAGCAAACCGTACCGGCTCGGTCTAGACCAAGTCCCCGGCAACGGCGCCAAAAACTTGTTCGCTCCAAACGGTGTGTGCAAGCTTTAAATTTATAACCCTAGATGTAAGCTTAAAACGAGGATGCGAACCCGCAGTGTACGGGTCAATCGTAGTAAAAAGCAAGGAATTCCAGGGGTCGATCACAGGGACTCAGTGAAACAAAGTCCGATAACGGTGAGCTTCGTAATTACTAACCACAAGAGCAATTAAAACAATCAAAGATGAATAAGAAGTCAATAAAGCAAACATGCAATTCTAGGGATTAAAGCATCTAGTTGTGGTTTCAACTCAAGATCTGAAGATAAGCGGACAAAGCTGAGGTTTTTGCATAGGGAAGGTGTTACTAAAGTGGAATAGATCACCGGGTAAGTCTCACTACTCACTAATCCTAAATTGTAACTCCTATCACCGGGTAAGTCTCAAGGAATTAAGATAAAGAACTATAACCTCGAACTAACACACCATCTAAGGGAATAGAATCAACCTTTACCGGGTAAGTCTCAGGCTAACTCACAAAGATGGGATGGAAGCACACTTGAACCCCAATAAAGGATAAACCTTTATTACCTACACTTATGATCGTTGGTACACAAACTAAGGAATTACCGGGTAAGTCTCATCCCAGGCTTGTATTGAACCAGGAATAGGTGTAATAAGAATAGGATTTGGCAAACTCTAACACTTAACTCTCAGTTTCGGATCAGATAAGTCACCTCGGTCAGACAAATTCCACCCCGGCCGAGATGTTCATCGACTGAGCGAGATGCTTGGGATTAAGGTTAAAGACTCGAACTTTCAGGGTCCTACTGTGATTAAGATCATTCTATCATTGTTTTTCCCACAACCTTCAGTCAATCACCCTAGAATCACACAAGGAAATTAGCCACTCATCATCATGAAAGAAATAATCAAATATATGGGAAGAATGTGAATATTTGAACAAGAAGAATTTAGTGAAAAGACTTCAATAACTGAATCAAATATCACAACAAAGCGTTCCTTGGATAGCAATCCAACAAGACAAGACAACAAGGAAGGGAATCAAAGATGATCTTACAAAACCCTTCAAAAGCTATAAAAGCTACAATCTTCCTTCTTCAACCTTCAAAAAGGTTCTTCAAATCTCCCAACTGGAGTATGGCTGCAGCGGTGTATAAACCTTGATCGGTGTAAGCGGGATCTTCAACCGTATGCGGCTTGTCTAAGCACTCTCTTGCGCTGATAGCGGCCTCCTGGATTTGTGGAAATCCAACCCTTTTTATAGGAAAATAACCCTCCAAAGATAATATATCTTAGAAAGATCTTTTCCCATAAAAATAGGTAAAATATAAGATCTTCTTCCTTCCAGGAGCCAAGCCCAAAAAATATAAGATCACTTTCCAAAGATAAAAGATCTCAGCCAAGAATAAAATATTCTCGCCGCGTCCCAGGTGTTCGCCTCGGTCGAGTCGGCTTCTCTGGGTCACCTCGGTCGAGGTGAATTTGTGGTCAACCGAGGTGAGTCACGACTGAATGTGAAATCTCTCAAAACTAGTCAAAGTGAATCTCTAATCCATGGTTATGCTTCCTGGATGTTTCCTTATGTTCCTGAATGTAGCTCCAATGACTCCATAGTAGAGATGGGGCCGGTTCAAACCAAACCCCCGAACCGGCGGTTTGTGAACCGGCGCAAACCGCCGGTTTGACCAAACCGGCGGTTTAGGTTTGCCGGTTTGGTTGAACTGGCGGTTTGCGGTTTAGGTTTAGGTTTGGCCAAAGGCCAAACCTAAACCGGCGGTTTACCCAAACCGGCGGTTAAACCGCCGGTCTGGTTATTTTTTTATTTTTTTTTTAAAAATGGACCAAACCGGCGGTTTGGAGATCAAACCGTCGGTTAACCGCCGGTTTGGTCCGTTTTGGTCCAGTTTTTCATTTTTTTTTTTTTTTTTTTAATAAACCGGCTAAACCGCCGACCAAACCGGCGGTTTAGGTTAAACCTAAACCGGCGGTTCGCAAACCTAAACCGGCGGTTTAGGTTTGCGACCCACCTCTACTCCATAGCTCCTTTTGCTCCTTTTTGATGCAAAACGTGTCATTTTACCTACGATTACAACAAAACTAGGTGTAGACCTCGATTCTCGCAAAGGTAGATGAAATGGTAATATAATCACATAATATACATACAAACATGCAGATTATTGAAGATAAAACGTCAAAACAAACCCTAAAATATAGATTATAATTCATGCTATCAGCAGCTGGAGCTGGGTCCTGCCTCGGTCGAGGGTCTGGAACTGGGTCTTTCCTCGGTCGAGGAGCCGGATCTGGTCGAGGTAGATATTGGTCCCGTAAAGTCGCCATATCTGCTTCGATCGCTTCCGTCCTTGCGCGAGTTTCTTCCTTTTCCAGTCGCAGTTCTTCTTTACAGAGGCGTAGTTGTTCCAATGCCTCCTTCAATTCGGCCTCAAGATCGCGATTCTCTTGATTGGCCATCTTAGCTTCTTTCAAGCGTCTTTTGTATGTCTTTTCTGGTTCGGGATCGTAAGGAACGATTTCCTTCCCAACGCAGGTTCTTCGCATAAACCTAAGAAAAAGAACCTGCGAAAGTCACTCAAGTAGAGTGGTTAGTAGCAACAGGGGCAAGTGCCCCGAAAGACTACCGTAACCAGCTCGATCTAGACCAAGTCCCCGGCAACGGCGCCAAAAACTTGTTCGCTCCAAATGGTGTGTGCAAGCTTTAAATTTATAACCATAGATGTATGCCTAAAACAAGGATGCGAACCCGCAGTGTACGGGTCAATCGTAGTAAAAGCAAGAATTCCAGGGTGTCGATCACAGGGACTTAGGTGAAACAAAACCAATATAGGTAGTCAATGCAACTAATAACCACAAAAGCAATTAAAGCGATCAAAGATGATAATATAGTCAATTAAGGAAATATGCAAATTCTAGGGATTAAAGCATCTAGTTGTGGTTCCAACTCAAGATCTCAAGACAAGCGGACAAAGCTGAGATTTTGCAAAGGAAGGTGTTACTAAAGTGCAAATAGATCACCGGGTAAGTCTCACTACTCACAATCCCAAGCCAAAGAACCTATCACCGGGTAAGTCTCAAGGTACTAAGGAAAGGAATTATAATCTCAAACCAACACACCAACTAAGGGAATAGAATCAACCTTTACCGGGTAAGTCTCATGCTAACTTACAAAGATGGAATGAAGGCACACTCAAACCCCAATAATGGATAAACCTTTATTACCTACACTTATGATCATGGGTAAACAAACAAAGGAATTACCGGGTAAGTCTCATCCTAAGCTTGCGTTGAACCAGGAAAGGTATAATAAGGATAGGATTTGGAAAACTCTAACACTTAACTCTCAGTTACGAATCAGAAAGGTCACCTCGGTCAGCCAAGTTCTACCCCGGCCGAGATGTTCATCGACTGAACGAGATACTCTAGGGTTAAGGATATAAGAAAATTACCCTCCAAAGATAATAATATCTTAAAAAGATAATTTCCTAATAAAATATATCCATATTTCATAAATAGATCCCTAAAATATATAATCTTCCTTCCAGAAATCCAGCCCAAAAATATAAGATCTCTCCTTCCAAAAATAAAAGATCTCAGCCAAGAATAAATGATCTCGCCGCGTCAAGATATTCGCCTCGGTCGAGACGCTCCGTTAGATCACCTCGGTCGAGGTGACTCTGTGGTCAACCGAGGTGACTCTAAACTGAATGTGAAATCTCTCAAATCTAATCCAAAGTAAATATCTAATCCATTTCCATGCTTCCTGGATTCTTCCTTAAGCTCCTGAATGTAGCTCCAATGACTCCTTAGCTCATTTAGCTCCATTTTGATGTAAAACGTGTCATTTTACCTACGATTACAACAAAACTTGGTGTAGACCTTGATTCCCGCAAAGATAGATGAAACGACAATATAATCACATAATATACATCCAAACATGCAGATTATTGAAGATAAAACGTCTAAACAGGTCCTAAAATATAGACTATAATACATGCCATCACTTGTTCTGAGGGATGGATCCCCTTCTCCTTCTTCTTCTTCTCGACGTTCCATACCGGTGATCCATGAGCGTCACCGGGTAGATTATGACCGCATTGCTGCGCGTCCAGTGATTGCGCCGCGGTTCCTAGATGTTTCCGCTTTTGATTGCCTCTACGTGGATGATGACTTGAGGCGGATGATTTCTATGGTTGGGCTGGAGCAGTTTATGGAGATTAGAGCTCCAGCCTACCTCGAACCCACGTTGGAGATTGTGAGCTCCGTGACCTACTTACCTATAGAACAGGACGTAAAGTACCAGTTGCCGAACTGGAAATACATAGTACCGATGGACCAATGGAGAGAGGTCTTCGGCTTTCCAACCCCGACAGTTTCTGATTTTCCTTCTCGAGTCGTGACTCGCGAGTTCTGGGGGCAGATAGCTCACGTAGTTGAGCATGCTAACAGGTGGAGACCTGGAGATTCCAGGAAGCGGATCATCTTCCACCTTGCCTTCAGACTTGCTCACCGTATTTTTAGCGAGACACTTCTGGTGCGTACTGAGACGCCCTAGAAGATTAGACAGGGTGAGCTTCTGAATCTATATTGTATGGTTACTGGAGGAGTTCCTGACTTCGGAGTGATGCTGGTTGAGGATTTGCACAAGATAAAGGCCAAGGTGAAGGGAGACATCTGTTGTGGAGGGTTAGTGACTCATTTAGCTACTGCGATGGGGTTGGATTTGAGTGCTTGCACACTGGTGGCGGCTGCCAAGCCGCTTAGTCTGTAGGAGATGATCACGAGGAGGATTCTGGTTCCTCGTGGACTTACTACGCCATATGTGGCGATGCTCTGGGAGCAGACTGCCCCTCAGGGTATTAGATGGTCATCTCAGTTCTTAGTGTTTGACCCTCAATACTGGTCCACTACGTGGATTCCTCTTATTGAGGACGCTAGAGACGCAGCAGCAGCAGCCCAGGAGCAGGATGAGGAAGAGGCTGATGAGGAGGAGGCTGATGAGGAGGATGATGGCGGTGCCGCCATGGAGACAAGGACAGATACAACTGCTCCCAATATACCAGTCGTCGATCTAGACGACGAGGAGATAGAGGACGAGCCAGCTGCAGCACCAGCACGTCCTGCCAGGCGTAGAGTTCGCAGGCAGAGGGATCCTGTAGCTCACCGCCGGATTGACGATCTGACAGATCAGATGATTGACTCCTACGTAACCCTAACCGTTGATCTAGGCGGACGTTTGGATGACCTTCACCGAGAGATAGATAGTCGGACTCATCAGATGCTGGAGAGTCAGCACTACTAGTGCCGGATGATGGAGATCCAGTTCCAGCATATGATGGGATATCCGTTCGACCCGTCCCAACATCCTTACATACCATATCCACCACCACCGCCAGCAGATCAGGACTAGAGCTCGCAGGGATTTCTTTTCTTTATTTATTATGCAGCTCAGCCTATGTCCGGTGAGTTCTTCCTGTTTCCTTAGACTTGCCTTGACCCATTGGGACAATGTGTCCCAAGTATGGGGTATTTATGTGTATTATTCGACATTATGTATGCTTGTATGACTTGATTCGGATATTTATGATTTTCTTATGTTCTTTGTGCTTATTTGAGACTGCATGCATGCATACAGGTTATTTGATTGAGAAAAACGTCAAAAACTGGTTAACAAAAAAAAAATTTATGCCTCGACCGAAGTGATTCTGACCAATCGAGGTGAAGTACCTCGGTTGACTTAGAACATCTCGACCGAGGTGGTTTAACTGAGATAGTTTTCGAAATGATTTTGGTGCTTCTTATCTGGATATGACCTCGATGAAGATTTTGTTTGCTGACTGGTTTTGAAATCCTTATATGCTTGAAAGATTTTATGATATGTTTAAGTTGCTAAAAGCTTTGTTTAAAATTTGTGGCATGTTTAATACTTTGTTTTTATCCAAATTATGTTGAATTTGAAGGTTGACACTACATGATGAGTTCTCTCGCTTTCTTCCTGGGATGATTAAGGCAACTCATTCTCTTCTCTTCTTCTTCTTGATCATGCTTTAGCCCCTCACATACATATTTGCCTCCCTTTACCTATCCGGGAATTTGGAAGCAAGCAAGTGAAAAGCAAGTGAAAGAAAAGGTTGAGATGTTGGCTGAAAGTTAGAAAGAAACAAATAGGTTTGGGGAAGTCAATCATGATGATGAGTAACTCGGCACCATTCACATAGCCGGGTGTTCGTGTCTTGCCAAAGTCGGATTGAGCGATATTCCTAACGGGTCCTGGTATGTGCATCAAGGGTTTGAGGCATCTCGAGAAATTGATGAGTGCTGATTTCCTAGGCTTCGGTTATTGTGCACCTCTGTCCATGCATCCCAAAAAGTAAAAAAGTAAAAATAAGCAAAGCTTATTGGTGGAAGATGTTGAAGTTCAAAGGAAGTGAACTAAAAATCCTTTTCCCAGATTCTAGCACCACATTCCCTATATACATCCCACCCTCACACGTTTCTTGACCTCCTTTTGAAAAGACCTTCAGACCTCGAGCTTGTTGATTGACTTGGTGGTTTAAACTGGATTATACATGATTAATTTCGATAATAATGATTTATTATGCATTCTATGATTTTATGCAAAGATGAACAACTTTCTTATATTTATAAAATGTTTTGAGCATGTTTTAATTTTAAATTCCATGAAGTATTCTCTTAGAGTGATCTATGATTTGAGCACACCACCAAGAATATTTTGAAATACTTTTCATTGATCTTTATGACTTATAATCCATTATATCTTGTACTTAAGATTTGGAACTTGCTTGGGGACAAGCAAGAGACAAGTATGGGGTATTTTGATAGCATGAATTATAGTCTATATTTTGGGGCCTGTTTAGACGTTTTATCTTCAATAATTTGCATGTTTGGATGTATATTATGTGATTATATTGTCATTTCATCTACCTTTGCGGGAATCGAGGTCTACACCAAGTTTCGTTGTAATCGTAGGTAAAATGGCACGTTTTACATCAAAATGAAGCTAAAGGAGCTAAGGAATCATTGGAGCTACATTCAGGAGCTTAAGGAAGGATCCAGGAAGCATAGAAATGGATTAGAGATTTACTTTGGACCAGATTTGAGAGATTTCACATTCAGTTTAGAGTCACCTCGGTTGACCACAGTACCATCTCGAACGAGGTGATCTTGAGGAGCGTCTCGACCGAGGCGGATATCCTGACGCGGCGAGATATATTTTATTTGGCTGAGATCTTTTATTTTTGGAAGGAGAGATCTTATATTTTTGGGCTGGATTTCTGGAAGGAAGATCATATATTGTAGGGATCTATTTATGAGATATGGATATATTTTATTAGGAAATTATCTTTTTAAGATATTATTATCTTTGGAGGGTAATTCTCCTATATAAAGAGCTGGATTTTCCACAAATTCAGCAACCCGCTACCATCACAACAATTTGGGATTGAAGAAGCTGCAGTTAGGAAGGATTTTTGGAAGGTTGAAGGAAGATTGAAGGAAGGAAGTTCATAGCTTTTTATAGCTTTTGTGAAGGGTTTTGTAAGACTTTCTTAGATTCTCTTCTTGTTGATTTGTCTTGTTGGATTTGTGATTCAAGGAACGCTTATTTGTTTGATATTTGATTCGGTTATTGAAGCCTTGTTTTTAAGGTTTTTGTGTTCAAATATTCATTCTCTTCCCTTATATTTGATTATTGCTTTCATGATGATGAGTGGCTAATTTCCTTGTGCGATTCTAGGGTGATTGGCTGAAGGTTGCGGGAAAAACAATGATAGAATAATCTTAAATTCCAGTAGGACCCTGAAAGCTCGAGTCTTTATCCTTAACCCTAGAACATCTCGTTCAGTCGATGAACATCTCGGCCGGGGTGGAACTTGACTGACCGAGGTGACTTATCTGATCCGAAACTGAGAGTTAAGTGTTAGAGTTTGCCAAATCCTATTCTTATTACACCTTTCCTGGTTCAATGCAAGCCTAGGATGAGACTTACCCGGTAATTCCTTAGTTTGTTTACCCATGATCATAAGTGTAGGTAATAAAGGTTTATCCTTTATTGGGGTTTGAGTGTGCCTTCATTCCATCTTTGTGAGTTAGCCTGAGACTTACCCGGTAAAGGTTGATTCTATCCCCTTAGTTGGTGTGTTGGTTTGAGATTATAATTCCTTTCCTTAGTACCTTGAGACTTACCCGGTAATAGGAGCTTTTGGTTTGGAGTTAGTGAGTAGTGAGACTTACCCGGTGATCTATTCCACTTTAGTAACACCTTCCCTTTGCAAAACCTCAGCTTTGTCCGCTTATCTTGAGATCTTGAGTTGGAACCACAACTAGATGCTTTAATCCCTAGAATTTACATATTTCCTTAATTGATTATATTATCATCTTTGATTGCTTTAATTGCTTTTGTGGTTGGTTGTAATATTGACTACCTATATTGGTTTTGTTTCACCTAAGTCCTTGAGATCGACACCCCGGAATTCTTGCTTTTACTACGATTGACCCGTACACTGCGGGTTCGCATCCTTATTTTAGGCATACATCTAGGGTTATAAATTTAAAGGTTGCACAAACCATTTGGAGCGAACATTGGCTCCACGTAAGGACTCTACCTCTATGATTGAGCCTCCTCCAGCATCACCTTGGGGTTTATAACCATCTATGTAGGTAATCCTCCGGAGGACCTAGTTTCAATCCTTGTAATGGCTTCCGCCATTTGACCAACCTGTTTTTCAAGGTTCTTGATGTTGGATTCTGTTGTTTGGACATGAGTAGCAAAGTGTGTAGTCAAAACCTGCAACATATCTTCAGTTGTTTGATACTTACCTTGTCAGGGCTGTTGTTGTTGGTTTTGTTGATCCCTCCAACGTAAGTTTTGTTGATCACGCCAGTTTGGCATGAAATTTTGTGCATAGGGATCGCTCCTAGGCCTTTGCTGTTGTGGCTGTCCATAGCCCATCGCGTTTACCTCAGTATCATCATCCTGGACTTGGGGACACATGTCCGTTGGATGGTATGGGTCAGCACACACTCCATAAGCTTTGAGTTGTTGTGGGGTTCCCATAAGTGTTAGTCTCTTCACCATTTTCTTCAGCTCCGCGAGCTCAGTGGAGATCTCACTCTTTCCGAAACTCACAGCATGTACACCTCTCTTGGACGGAGTCCTTCCAAAGTTCCGGGTCCCTTCTGCTAGTTCCTGTATCTTTTCCAAAGCAAGGTCAGGGGTAGAGTTAAGAATGTTACCTCCACAAGCCGCATCGACGATCCTCCTTTCATTGTCTAGCAAGCCATTGTACAAGTACAAGACTAGATCTTGAGTTGAATATTAGTGGAAAGGACAACTAGATCAGAGGCGTGCGAATATTTCGAAGTACTCATAGAGCGTTTTGTCTGCCTCTTGCTCGATGTTGCTTATAGCTTTCTTCAAGCTATTTGCCTTCTTGGCTGGGAAGTATTTCTCCAAAAATGCCTTGTGGAGGTTTTCCCAAGTGTCGATACTCCCGGATGGAAGGTGGTAATACCAATCATCCACTGAATCTTTGAGTGTGAAGCCGAATGCCCTCATCTTGATTTGTTCTTCAGTAATGTTGGCCGGCTTCATGCTCATACACACGGTATGGAACTTTCCAAGGTGTTTGATGGGGTCTTCACCACTTAGCCCATGGAAAGATGGAAGCAAGTGGATGAGACCCAGCTTGAGCTCAAAGTTGATGCCTTCCCCTAATGCCGGTATGGTAACCGTAAGAGGATTCTGAGCCAAAGTGGGCTGAGTAAGTTGACGAAGAGTACGATCAGCCATTTCTTGTTGGAGTTGTTGTTGTCTTCGTTGCCGGATGTGCATCCTCTCAATTTTTGGATCAAAAGAAGCAAAGCCGGAGTTAGTAGCACGGGTTTGAACCATAAAAATGGTTCAAACCAATAATCAATAATAACAACAGAATAAAAATACTAAACTCCCCGGCAACGGCGCCAAAATTTGACTAGAGGTATTTCTATGGTCGTCTATACCCTATCAAAAATATAATCCCGACTTAGCACTAAAACAAGTATAGTGGTTAAGTAAGGGTCAAACCCAAGAGAGTTAAGGTATTTTATTAGATACAATTATTGATTATAGAAACGAGTAAAAAAGGGGGGGTTTTGGTTGAATTGATGCACACAAAAACTTATGAAAACGAATAACGCGACAAGTAAGACAATGATGGTGAATCTACACTTGGTTGATTCTAAGCATGCGATTGCTACTTTGGTGAGTTCCTTTTACAAGTTTTCAAGTAATATCCCATCTCGATCATATATATGTGTTGAGCCAACCGGCATCAACACAACTTAACAGGTTAGTGTTCCGTAAACCTACAAGAACAAATAACAAGTTAGTTTTCAAACAAAGACTAAGGGATATAAAGAAAAGATTAAAACCGTTAAACTTATCTTTATATTTGTGTTCCTTTTCTTTACGCAATTGCAACCCGTTATTACTTAAAGTTTACTACTAGATTAAAGACCCGAACCCGGAACCTATTAATCTTAGTTCTTTGCATGCACTTTAGAACCTAAGGTGATCAATCTCAAGTTATAGTAAAACATGCAATTAGACAATGAAGATCAAGGAAACACAAAGAGTTACTTAATGAAAACTTATATTAAAAAGAACTTACAACCAAGGTAACAATGCCGCTTCAAACCAACCCAATGTAGCAAGAGAGTTAGCAACTCATTACAATGGAAATGATGAGAAAATTGGATTCTAAGTGGATAATGATGGATAAAATGGTAAAATGGTGGATGATTCTAGCAATCAACCAAGGACTATTTATACTACAATTTGCACTAAATAGGAATAAATGGCCGGCCCAAAACAGTCTCCTATAATGCCATAAAGGTGGTGTAAACAGCCGGAGTAAAGCTTCTGTCGTTGAACCGCAGGGGCAGCCTTCAGATCCGCAGGGGCGGTGAAGGCAAAAACGCTTAATCTTCTTCATGGCCGCAGGGGCGGCTAGGCAATTCCGCAGGGGCGGATCTTTAATGCTCTTCAAACGTCTGACTCTTCAACTTCTTGCCGTTTCTGATGTCAAGCCGTCGGGGCGTCCTAGTGTCGACGCAGGGGCGGTGACACAGACTCTTCATCTTCCAGCTCCCAGGTTGAGGCGCAGGCAGAGGCGCAAGGGAAGGCGCAGGGACGCTGGTCTTCGCTTCTTCATGGCAAGTCACCGCAGGGGCGCCAGGGGTTGACGCAGGTGTGGTGACAGTCTTCGTGGTTGGCGCTGGCGAAGGCGCAGGGAGCGCTCCGGAGTAAAGTGTCACCCGCAGGAGCGGTGACAAGGCTCCGCGGGGGCGGTGAAGCAACAGAAGCTTTGCTTCGTGAACGAACTTCACTCCTAAGTGCTTATAACTCCCTCCTTAGCTTCATTTAGTCTTCTTCTTCTGGACCAAGGAGTTAGTAGCATAAACCGACACTAATGCAATAAAAAAACTCTGAAAACTATCCTAAATGATAGTGATTCCATCACCTATCAAAATTACAAAAATTTTGTCGCACATCCCATAAATCATTAAATGACGTGGATTAATATAGACCATTGAATCAAGTCAATCAACGGCCCAAATTACTTTCGTATGCCGCATCGTAGCATCACTCCCCACCTGAACAGTTCCCAAATTTTAAATATCTATTTATGATGGTGTTTGACGTGAACCCACACTATTTTTTTTTACCTTGAACTATAAGGCATGAAAGCAAATTCATACACATCCACATTAGTTGTTTTTTTAATCCTTTTTCTGAAATGGTACTTCAGCAATGTATGTTGTATTTTAAACCCCCAAATGTGATATTTATCAAGACTTAAATCCTAAAATTCAATTGGAAAACCGAATGAGATTTAAGAGGAAATTTATATTGTTTTTATTTTATAATTATGGTAAATGTTACGGTATAACTTTTGTTTTTTAGTATGCTGAAGTTTTATGTCAGAAAAGAAAATTAATAAAATTATAGTTACAATTTAAAATATAATAAGATGTGATTGGTCGTGTTAAACTAGTTTAAATTTTCACATAATAATTTACATTAACTATTTTTTCATAAATATAAAAAAAATAACAAAATAAATTGATATCTTTATCATAAAACACTAGATAATGTAAACATATCATTTCAATATGAATGTTTGATTTAAACACTAAACTAATTTATTTTATTGATGGAACATTATACATGTGATATTTTAAAAATACTTGATTTATAGTAAAGTATCGAAAAATCACCCGTTAAATAGGATCATTTGGAACTATTCACCCGTCAAATGGTTATTGTATAAAAACAACCATTACACGTGTTCAATGGTTTAAAAAATAGTGTTCAAGATTTTTTTTTTCTAGAAAAATAATTTAAAATTTTGATAAAAAAAATTTCCCATAAAACTTTATTTTATTAAAAAAATATTAGATTTTTCGGTAAAATAGATTTAGACCTTTTCCATTTTTTAATTTAATTTTTTTAAATAAAATCAGCTTTTTGGAAAATATATTAATAAAAATTAAAAAATCTAGAAATTAATATAATTATTATTTTTGAATAAAAATCGAATATTTATTTTTGAATAAAAACTCAAAACTATTTAAAAGTAATAATTTTTTTTTCCTTTTTTGAAATTTAATTTATTATTGAATAACGCATTTTAAAACTAAAAATTAATTAAAAAGAAAATCAGTGGGAAAAATATTTTATTTTTTTAATGAAAATCAAAGAAAATTCTTGAAAAATATTCTTTTTTTTTTATTTTTTTCTATTGTTTTTAAAAAATCATGAAATTAAAAAATCTGGATTTTCTTAAGACTTGTTTTTTTTTAAAAAAAAAAACGGTTTGGTTCGATCTTTATATTCAATTTTCACCTGATTCATGGTTTAGAGAAAATCATATTAAAATATTGGACCTTGACGAAAAATAGACGAATAATGGGAGTGTGGTCATTTGCTAACTGAAGACATATAATGAATGTTTTAAGCAATAAGCCATTTAACAGATAATTAGTTATAAATAATTTTATTTAACAGATAACTTTCAATAATTTACTCATAAATAAACGCACCCTTACCATTTTTATTTCTTCAAACATTTTGAAATTGCACCGGAAAAGTAACCACAATGGCCCAATCACCATCACAATAGTACATAGATCTTATACCCCTTGCTATAGAACTTCGTTCATAACAAGAATATGACGAAAAATAACCACAAGTAAAAAAAATTACAACCACTGTTACAAGAACTTCAACCCAACAATGTAATAATTTATTATCGCGTACAAACCTTTTACTTAGTAATCGGTACGCTGCGTAACACCAGAGTATCAACAGTAAGGCCCGGTCCGAACCCGAACATGATACCCCAATCTAATCCTTCTCCAGTTGTTGCTTGATCGTTTTCATGTGAGTTTCTTCTCATTTCATCCATGACAAACAACAATGATGCAGTTGATAGATTTCCGTAATCGTTTAAAATCTTCCTTGTTGCCCTAAGTTTCTCTGGTTTGAGCCCGACTTTGGTCTCAATTTGATCTACGATTGCACTACCCCCTAGAAGAAAAACAATTTTTAAAGCGAACACATAAGTCTGACAAGGTTTAATCCTAAAACAGTTTGAGAATAAGATGTGTAATCCACTAAACTTATATATTAGTTTATTTATGAAATATTAATCGATACAAGACCATTTCCACGTTATAAACTACTTACCAGGATGTGCAACCCAAAAAATTGAGTTCCAATCATTGATATTAAGAGGCGAGAAAGCCTCAACGAGACATGCCTCTAGATTGTTGCCGATTAGCGTGGGAATATTTGGACTCAAGTTGAGAATGAGCCCAGCATCACATATATGGCCTATGATTGCTCCATCGGAGTTAGGTACGATAGTTTGGGCAGTCCAAATCAACTCGTAAATAGGCTTCTCAAGGGTTAGATTTGGATGTGCACCAACTATAGCGGCGGATGCTCCTTCCCCAAAGAGTACTTGTTGCACAATGGTGGCAATGTTGGACTCCGCCAACCCTCGATAGCCATGGGTAATTAATTCCACGCACACTACAAGCACACGAGCTCCTTTGTTGTTTTCAGCAAAGTCTTTTGCAAGACGAAGGACCGTACTACCACCGTGACAACCTGAGTTACGTTTTAAAAAGACTTAGACAATTAACGATATTAAACTTACATATGATGACCGTATATGTTATCTCATCCACCGACTTGGGATACATTCTTCTCTACGTCTCAACGCTCCTCTAGTTAACCGATTCTAGTGCTTTAATCTCTTATACTATATAGGCATCTATGGAATCAGTAAGTTAATTAGAATCAACCGCAACTTGTACAAGCAAATGGACAGATTAGTTTGTCCAAGGCCTAGCTAACTCGTTTTACAGCACAGATGACCTTTTATAGTAGGTTGTTCATCAGTTCGCAACCTAAACTTCAGATGTTCATTGTCTGACCCTAATGCTTAGGGTTAAGTATTTGTCGGTTCTAATCTAATTAATTGGACTACACTGTGATTTTTTTTCTTCAAAAACTAGATATTATAAATATAGAATATAAAACTAAAAGTTCTAAACCTAAAGTCCAAATATCCAACTTTTCATACTAATTATAATCTGAATTACAAACGACTAGTTCTAATAAGTCTTTCCGACCTCCAAACAACTGAGACACCACCGCGCAAAATAGGTTTATTCATCGGTTTGAACTTGACTCGTAATAACTTTTATATTCGGTGGATCCAACGTCATGAACAATATTCGTCTAATGACTCCACATACAAGTTTTATGGATACGGTCTTAAAATGGATTGTCAATAACTTAAATCATAAAAACGGAAACTGTGTAATATATATATATATATATATATATATATATATATATATATATATATATATATATATATATATATATATATATTGGTTAGGGTGAGGAGAAAATTTTGTTCGATCTTTTATGTATCAACCAAAAAAAAGGAAATTGTGTAAAATATATATATATATATATATATATACACGTACCTGGTTGATAAATCATAAGACGTTTCACCGAAGAAGGTAAGTGAAGAAGCTTAGCAAGATGATAGTCATATCCAGGCATGTCTATGCCGGAATTTGTAGCCATGATAAGGTGAGTAATGTTGGATACAGTTTGACCCCATTCGTCAATGGCCTTTTGAGCGGCTTCTTGCCCTAGTTTTGGCACTATATTGTTCGCCATTTCTTGCCTTACATTAAACGACGGTGTATCGAACCCAAAAATTTTCCCCTTTTCCTTCACAATCTCTTCTGTGAAATGTATGTAACGCTTCTCAATCATCGAGTTTTCAGCTACGAAAAAGATTTTTTAACTCCACGTATTAGAAGCATATATAATAGTATACTATATATATATATATATATATATATATATATATATATATATATATATATATATATATATATATATATATATATATATATAAAATAACCATAAGTACGTGCATGCATTCATGGATTCGTATAATTGTCAAAGTCCAAGACATAAACCCGATGAAATTTCATCCTAAAACCAATTGGCAATAGGAGGGGTAGCCCACCGACTTATATACTAGGCTCGGAATGTCTTAACCACAGACGAACCGTAGAGCGGGGGTTGTGTGCATACGAGCATACGTGAGTGTTAGGCTCAAGCCCAGCACATAAACCGGATGGGGTCTCAGCCTAAAACCAATTTGCAATAGGAGGACTAGCCCATCGACCTTATATACTAGACTCACAATGTCATCACTTTAGATGTGAGAAGTAGCTTATTATCTCCAACAATAACGTCCTTACAAATGCGCTTGAATTTGAGTTTGAGTTGGTCCGAGACGCGATCATGCTTGTTGATACGAAAGTAGGTCTCGGGGAAGTCGGCTTGGTAGATACAATTTGGTGGGGTGGCGGTGCCAATAGCGAGGATGGCAGCGGCTCCGTCGACTGATTCTGCCATTCCGATTTAGGAAGAGATTTATGAGTAAAGGCTTTGAGGAATGTGTGTTGATTAGCTATGAGAGTAGGGATATTTATATACATAAGTTATACTGATCGATATCCAAATCACTTCAACAAGTACGGACATCATGGAACTCTGTCAACCTTACTTTATTATAATTGTAATAGAGGATGACTATAAACAATGAAACAATTATCTAGTAAAATATTTTGGTTGCTTATAATTTTGTCAATTCGTTTGACTTAACGTGTATGTTATTTATTACGCATATATGGACTTCCGCGTTATATTATCGTATGGTGCATTACGTGTTCATAAGGCCATGCCAAACCCAATATTATTTGTTCATCGAAATTTATCATGATAACACAAGAACTCTCGTGTGTCTGTTGGAGATAATACACTCCAAGGGCCTAAAGCGCATGTGCGTTCGCATAGCACACGACCCCCGCTCTACCGGTCCATCTATATCAGACTTTGACATGATGAACTTTAGGCCCAAGCACATGCCTAACACATAAACCCGGCGAGGTTCCATTGTAAAACCAATTGACAATATATACTAGGCTCGGAGTGTCCCTATCTTTCGATGTGAGACCTTATTATCTCCAACAGGCTCTTGGCATATCGAATTTGTTAGTCTTAAGACATGGATTATCGACCAAGACAATGATATGTTCATTCGATTATAGGCTAGCCAACTATATTAGACATATCGTGAATCAAGCAATTGTCCTTGAAAGAACGTGTGAAAACAGATTCTCACGTCAATAACATATCGACTCAAACTTTATAAATTATCATTATTTAGATTTCTGTTGATAGTAAACAAACGACAATCGGCGTGATTGCTTGTGAAACTAGTTATAAGGATATATCTTATACAAGTGGAACACTATGAGAAAATCCACATATTTGCATTTACGCGTAGCGTGTGATATGTAATTTACAACTATAGGTTTGCGATCTATATATCTAAATTGAAACAAATGATGTCAACACGACTTTTCTCGATGACGGGTTCACGATTTTCTTACAATTTATTTTTTTTACTAATTCTATATTCAAGCCATCAAATAATTTTTACTAAGATAAAATTATTTTGTACAAGATTTGATTAATTTAATTTTTGAAAATTGATTTTATTATTTTTACATCGGTTATTAAATATCAAGTAAGAATGACACTTTGAGACGGTACGGGTAAACTTTTTCGCCCGCGGGTTAATTCGGCCCGGCTCGTATACAGTTTTTTATATATATGTATATAATTTATATTGTTTTGAGTCTTACATATTCTGATTCTTCATTTACTTTGTTTGGAGTATTTTGACGAGTTATATTCGTTTGTAACACAAGATTGTAGGATTAACTTGGATGTAATGGTACTTATTGTTTTTTAGTAATTTGGACTTTTTATTTTTGTGTGATAATTCTTATTAAACTTGTTGGTGGTGCACTATGCAAGTATAATTGGATTAAAAGTGTATATTAAATTCATTATATTACTTGTTTTGAACGATAATTTCCGGGAAAAAACACACAAGAAAGTACATACGAGCCATCCGGGCCGGCCAGGTAGCCCGCCCGCTTTTTACATGGGTGGACATGGGTAGCGTTTGTGGCCCGGACAAGTCGGGCCGGGATGGCCCGGCCCGCACCTTATGGGTAGAGTCTTCAGGTATGGCCCGGCCCGAACCCGGCCCGAGCCCGGATTTGTACAGGTCTTGTGGCTTCTCTCGTCAATTAAATTGTTTCATACGATTTATTATTTTTTTAAATATCAGTATTCTTGTATTATATTTAAATGTTTTTTGGATTTTTCGCCAAAGTGAACGAAACTTCAAAAGAATTTCCCGTTTTAGGCTCGGAGTGAAATAATTCACCAAAATGCACGAGATTTGTGGTTCGGAGTAGAAGCATAGTTGTAGACCGCACTCTTATCTGTAAAACGAGTTGTCGAGGACAACGTTTTAATATCCGAAATAAAGATAATAAAAACACAAATAGAGGTGCGGTCCTAGACCACGCATATAGTGTAACGTTTTTGAATGAAAACAAAAAGCTAAAGAGGCGTGGTCTGGTTATAGACCGCGCCTATAGGACAATTTTTTTGATATATATATGCGCGGTCCAGGACCGCGTATTTAAGTGTAATGTTTTTTTAATTTTTTTTTTTGTATTTTGTTTAATCAGAATATTAAAGCGCGGTTTGTAATCGCTCTTCTTTTTGCAATAGATGCGGTCTAGGACCGCGCTTGTTCTCCAACCCGAAAATCTCGTGTATTTGGGGAATAATTTTTCTCCGAAGCTAATTTGAAAAAATTTTCCCCATTTTTGTTTATTGTGGCGAAATATTCTGTTTTTTTTTCTACTTTCCATTTGTAGATATTTTCCCTTTTTGACAACATGATTATTCGAGCATTTAATTATTCAGTATTATCGCAAGATGGATTTACACCCTTTGTTGTGAGATTGACTGTTTATTTGTAGCATTCAATATTTATTTTTGGTTGGCTTGTAGTCAAAACTTCGTAAGTAGATGACATATTGACTTTGTTTTTAACACTATTTTATTTTCATAGATATTTTTATCGAAAATAAATTTTCGCTCCCCCCCACACCTTAAAATCCTGCGGCCGCCACTGGTTTGAGAACTTATATAAATAGAAGATTTAAGATTAAACCAATCATACATTTCAGGATCTTTTGGTTAAGATAAGTATAATATTTATTCATATCGTATTAATATCTGGTATGTGCGTCATGGGTCGTTGTGACATGCTCGTATGTGGAAAAAGATAAAATTTTAAGGGCACCAAACAAACAAAAATGAAACTTAGTGAGAATCAACCGGAAAAGGTGAAAATATGAGGACACCAAACAAAATTTCTCTATATTTTATAACAAGTGTCCGTGCAGAGCACGGGATATAAACTAATTATAAACTTAAAATTGAGTAAAACTTTACAAAATATTTCAAGAAATTTTGAACATTTTATTTAGATATTCAATAATAATACATGAAACTAGCCATAAATTAATCAAGAAAACAAAGTGTTATTACAAATATATTTTTATTAGAGAATTTTTGTTTTTAACTTTAAAGTGTCCCAAAATGCATGTATATGTGCCTCGTGGGATCGACATCCGAAATTCTAAACAAAAAGAAGATGATGACTACATTGTCAATTTCATTAGTTGGAAACTTGAAAATTGGATTACGGCCAAAATAATTAAAGATTTGGGTTAACCATTTTACCGGGCGAAAGTTACACCACGTAAAACATTGTTGACTAATAATTAAATTGAATCCTAAAAAATTGGGCAATTTTAGTAATTAGGCCTTTTTTGAGAAATTAGAGTGGTAACTAGGCTTTTTAATGTTTCAATTAAATAAATATACCCCATCCGTCTGTAAGGTACATTTACTAAGCACAAAATTAGAAAAAGCCTAGTAAACCAAATTATTTCTAAAAAAAATTCAAACATAGAACACTCGATTTAGGAAATTTAACAACGAACCTTTAAAATGTATACTCAGTAGAGGTGTTTCGAATGAAGAGACGTGACCAAAAGAACAAGCCCACGTACACCCAAAGAATTTGTACAGCCTGTGAAACTTGAGCATATAACTTGTAGGGTTTTACAGTTTTGAACAGGACCGTACAATCGGATCGGTGCGGTCCACGGTCCGTTAAGCTAATTTTTAGTCTGTGACTGTAAAATCGGTGAATCTGATTGGACCAGAAATATATATAATAAAAAGTAATTTTTTTAAAAAATCCTTGGAAAAAGAGAACCAACAAGTTGAAAATTATGGTCCAAACCGGTCATGGGTGAAAACTCCGGTAAGTCATGGTCATCATTTGTGAAAATTTCGGTCCGAGAGAAAGAACGAAATTGACCTTGTTTACGGTCCGGCTTTTGAAAATTTTGAACCGGACGCACAACCCTAACAACTTCTATGGTCCTCCTCTATTGAGAGCCGGATATGAGGGTGTACGATGTAAGACCCAAAGTCTTAGGGACGTTGTGCACATGTTAACCATGCTCGCACAAAAACTTTACATGAGGTCATACATCCTGAAGTTGCTCTCACACGAGCACACTTAATTCCAGAGTTCTTAGTCCTCGCTCGACAACTGGAAATTAAGAATTCTTGTTAACATGAGTAGCAATTTATTCTTATAAATTAATTATAAATCTCCATACAAATGATGCGGGATCATAATTTTACTGGGTGTTACATACGAGGTGAAGCACCGTTTAGGGGTCTCAAATTTATAAGAGCCTCCATACATAAAATAAAATCCAATCATTTTAAAATTTCACATGAGTTCAATTATATCAAAGTCCGATACAAAAGGATCGAAGGGGGAGGGACGTGTACATCTAAGCGCACATGCATTTTAGGACCAAACTCAACACATAACCCCGATGGAGTTCTATCCTAAAACTAACTGATAATAGAAGAAGTACTTCATCGACCTTAAATACAAGGCTAGAAATGCACTCACATTATATGTGAACTAATTATCTTCGACACAATACAACTACATTTGATGGTTTTTAATAATAGATTACATTTTTATACAATTTAATTTACTATTGGACCTTCACAAATCAAATTAGTGGCCAAAGTATTGATAGGAATACCGGGGTTCGAGTCCCTCTCCATCCACGAGGTTATTTCTTTTTTCTTTTTTTTTGAAAAGTTATTGTATTGAACGAGAGAATGATATGCATAGAGTCATTTTAGACCACACAAGATTCAAGGGGAAAAGAAGGAAACAGAATTACAGAAGGTGAATGCCAAGTTGATTGGCCCAAACAAGAGTATTAGGAGATCTTTCCTTACGGTGGTAAGAGATGTGGTTTTTTGTAGCTTGAATGATATTGTGCGCACATGAAGTCTCTTGAGTAAGTTTTTTGATTGTAGATAAGATCATTTCTAGCTTTCTATATGAAGTATATGAAGCAAGTGATGGTGGTTGTGGGCAATGAGGTCATGTTTGTGGGGTTTGGAGGAGTTGAGCCACGTCCAGATGTTGTTCTTGTAGGGATAAGGGACGGGCACACGAGTCCATCTAGATATGAGGTCGAGGGTAAGGGAGGAGAAGTTGCATTTGTGGAACAGATGGTCTTCGTCTCCAGGTTGTCTTCCGCAGAGATTACAAGTATCATTTTGAACGATACTCCATGAGAGAAGTTTGGTGAGGGTGGGTAGCCTACGGTGACTGGCAATCCAGAAGATAAAATTACATTTCGGAATGCTTGATTTCTTCCAGATGATATCGAGCATGCAGGTTTGTTGGGAGGGCTGCTGAGGTTTGAGAATGTTGTAGGCGGAAGAAGAGAAGTTTCCATTCAGTTTTTTTGTGATTGAGGAGAAGTTGAGGCCATTGTGAGTAGTCTGGATTTCGTTTCTAACTTTGAGAATAGAGTTTCAAGTGTAACTGTATTTGTAGCTCGGTTCACACGTCCATATTGAATGGCTCTTGAGGATATTGTTGTGGATCCAACAGGTCCAAAGGTTATGATTAGGGGGTGAGTATTCATCTCGAAGATCATCTTTGAGATGCAGGTCATGTTCCAAGATAAGAGCTCCTTGAACCCCAGCCCACCATCCGACTTAGCAGAGCAGACAACATTACAAGCAATGAGGGCTCTAGGGCTGGACTCTTTGCCCGACCAAAAGAAGGAGCGAACCAAGCTGTTAATTTTTGAGATAACGGCTTGGGAATGGGGAGGACAGGGCACCAGTAATACTGTAGGGGAATGAGGATAGATGAAATGATTTGTTTCCTACCAACGTAAGAGAGGTTCCTCGCGCTCCCAAAGTTGATCTTTTGAGTGATCCTTGCAATGAGGGGGAGGTAATCAATACTTCTGAGCCGCTTGCTACCAATAGGTATTCCATGATAGGTGAAAGGAAGTGAGTCGAGAGGCAGTCCTGTGTTATTCGCAAAGCTGTTATGGTCATGCGTAGGAATACCACCAAGGTAGAGGGTAGATTTGCTTGTATTAATGTGTAGCCCAGAGTAGTTACCAAAATGAGAGAGAGAATTCTTCAAGATGTTAATTGAATCAATGTCGCCCTGCAAAAAAGAATATCGTCAGCAAAACAAAGGTGGGTGATGCGGGGTGAGGAGCACTTAGGGTGTATGTTGAAGTTTGGGTTGAAGGTGTATGTGTGGATCATTGAGGATAAGACCCCAGGGCAATGCCGAAGAGGGGTGGGGATAGCAGACATCCCTGACGTAGCTCCCTGGTGCCTTTGAAATGTCCCATTAGAGTGTCATTTATGTTGATCGAAAAGGTAGGACAAGCAATAAAGGCATCAACAAGACGGATGAACTTAGAAGGGAATCTCATCCTACAAAAACAGTTTATAATGAATTGATGAGCGATCATAACGAAAGCTTTGGAAAATAATATGGGTATGAGGTGAATTATTTATGTTTAAATTTTATTTCATCATGATATTTAATCAATTTATAATATAATATTTAAATGTAACAAAAATGATTTTTGATAATTCAAATATCTCAATTTATTTTTTATAAACTAATTCTTATTTTCAATTTTGATAGTTTATCTCAATGTTTTTTGAAAATTACATAATAAGTTTGAGTATTCAAGTTGGGTCGAGTCGGACTATGAGTTTGATCCCATCCAAAAATCCCGATCCGATATCCAGTTGAATAATTTTTTTATCTCATCGATAATTACTTTAATATATATATATAGGGTGTGGTTTCCATGAGAACACCCCTAACGTGAGAACATGAGAACAATCGTACACCGTTGGATGTGAGTTTTAAGGGTTGAGATTTAGAGTAGATATAAAAAATAATAATAACTCTGAATAATAATAATTAGGAATTCAACAATAACTACGAATAATCCACTCAACCAACAATAACTACGAATAATACATTTAAACGATATGACACATTCGTAACAAAACTAATAATAATTACGAATTTGTTCTCATATTCTCACGTTAGGGGGTGTTCTCATAGGATCTATACTATATATATATATATATATATATATATATATATAACTATTTGAAAGCTATAATATATATTTATGTGCAACTTAATGTAATATATTATCTTAAATATTTTTCATTATGCATAAGATTGTAATTACACTAAATATTATAAATAATCAAGTCTAGTTACCAGGGTTTGCTACCCTAGAAGACAAAGTAGTATTTGTTATAGACAATAGTCTTATTATCAAAATGACTCCCCGTCAATGGGAGCTTTCCACTTATCAAGAATATATAGTACAAGGTAAAAACGGTTTCTGCTATTCGTACCACCTTAGTCATGCTATTTGTACCCTTATTACGCCTACGCGTTGGGTAGGCGTATTTAAAAAAAAAAAAAATTTTTTTACCTTACTACGCCTACGCAATGCGTAGGCGTAGTAAGTTTTTCTTAATTTTTCGAAGCAAATGTGTGTTGTTGACTACTACACATACACTCTACGACTACGCTTGGCGTACGCGTAGCATGGTTACGCATCCGCCAAACGTAGTTGTAGACATTTTCCTTTATTTTTGAACGAAATGAGTTTGTTGCTATGGCTACGCATTGCGTACGCGTAGTCGTGGTATAAATAGCATGTTTAAGGTGGTACGAATAGCAATCTCGGGTAAAAACTTAGGGGTAGAAATGTCGAATCGTACATAAATAATAATTACGATATTAATTATCTCTCTCTAGCATCTTCCCTTAGCGTGAATTCGGAGGAGGGTGGAGATATAGACTTGATCAAAAATCCGTAAGAAGGAAGTGGCAAGGCCCTATGGGGGAAGCTTGTGAGGGGTCTTAGCACTTAAATTTCGAAAAAAATAGGCATTTAAAAAGGTGAGGATGGTCATAGAAGGGGAATTTATTATAAAGAAGGTGCATGGGAGTGAGTTTTGACATAGCTTTGGATGGAATGATATTATGAACATAACACGCGACGTTTAGAGCTTCAACCAAATAAATAGGGGGCATGTGGGCATGAAAGGGAAGGCTCCTAATTTTATTGTTTAACGTACGCAAAATATGTTCCGCCTTTTCATTTTGGGGTGAAGTTTGGGTACTAGAGAAACGGATGGCAATGTCTTGTCAGTGAGAAAATATGGACATTGTTTTTGTTAAATTCTCCACCCATGTCACATTGAAAGCTCTTGATTTTTTTTCAAATTGAGTGAAATTTTTTAATGGTGACTTAACATAGTGGCCAAAGTATCATATTTATTTTAAAGTGGAAAAACCCATACAAGTTTGGAAGAAAAAAAACGCATGAAGAATAACTAAATAATACTTGTAACCACTAGCACTAGTTACAGGAGATGTCCATAAATCACTATGTAAAATATCAAAAATCTCACTATTATGGGATTGAGAGAAGCATGCAGGACACTTGAGGATCGTTCTTCAAGTCTTACGGGATAGAGAGCTTTACGCCAAGCTCTCCAAGTGCGAGTTTTGGATGTCCGAGGTAGCATTCCTTACAGGTCACATCATTTCAGTTGAAGGGATCAAGGTAGATCCGGCGAAGATCGAGTCAGTAGTATCTTGGCCGCCTCCTAAGAACGTCAAGGAGGTACGCATCTTCTTAGGATTGGCGGGCTAATATCGGCGTTCCCTTGAGGGTTTTTTAGTTATTGCCCGACCGTTCACTTCCTTGTTGAGGAAGTCTACGAGATTTGTGTGGTCCGAGCCGTGCCTACAGAGCTTTAAGGAGCTGAAGAAGAGGTTGACCTCTGCTCCTATCTTAGCTCAGCCAGAGGGCATTGAGGACTTTGTGGTTTACAGTGATGCATCCAAGCTTGGCTTAGGATGTGTTTTGATGTAGAGGGGTAATGTGATTGGGTACGAGTCGAGACAGTTGAAGACGTACAAGGAGAATTACCCTACCCACGATCTTGAGTTGGTTGTTGTGGTTTATGCTTTTTAAGATTTGGAGGCATTATCTGTGCGGAGCTACATGTCAGATATTCACAGACCATAAGAGTCTGAAGTACATATTCACTCAACGGGAGTTAAATAACCTCCAACGCAGATAGTTGGAGTTGATCAAGGACTTTGATCTTGAGATCTTATACTACCCGGGGAAGGAAAATGTGGTAGTTGACACCCTAAGTATGAAGACCCCCCGGGAGATGGAGATCGCTAGGCTAACAGCTCAGCCACAGTTACAGCGAGATCTTGCATGGCTAGAGATGGATATCCACTTTCTGGATTTCAACAGCCAATTAACCACCTTAGAGATAGTACCTGACCTGTTGGGTGAGATCCAACAGAAGCAGGAGAGTTGTCCAACATTGACACAGATCCGAGACCATATGTCTCGAGGAGTGGCGCCATAATTTGTAATTGGTGCCGATGGGATCTTGACACGCTAAGAGCGTGTAAGTGTGCCTTCACATCGAGAGTTGAGATAGAGGATCCTTCAGGAGACTCACTCTTCACCTTACTTAGTGCACCCTAGTGCGAGTAAGATGTATCATGATATCAGACACTCTTTCTGGTGGGGAGGTCTGAAACCTGATGTCACGAGATATGTAGCTCAGTGTACGACCTATCAGCAGGTCAAGATCGAGCATCATAGACTAGGTGGAGAGCTACACCCACTTCTTGTCCCTCAGTGGAAGTGGGAGGACATCTCAATGGATTTCGTTACCGGTTTGAGACCGATTCCAGGCTTTGATGTTATCTGGGTGATAGTAGATTGACTGACGAAGACCGCACATTTCATTCCGATCAAGGAGACGTGGTCGGTAAGTCGATTGCAAGAGAAGTTCACTAGGAAGATAGTGAGACTTCATGGAGTACATATGACTATAGTCTCTGATAGAGCGGACGGTTCACTCTGAGGTTTAGGCAGCAAGTGCATGCCGCCCTAGGTACGAGTTTGCAGTTCACGACTGCTTATCATCCTCAGAACGATGGTCAGTTGTAGCGGACCATCTAGACTCTGGAGGATATGTTGTAAGCCTGCGTGTCAGACTGGGGACACGTGTGGCCAAATCATCTTCCTTTAGTAGAGTTTTTGTATAACAACAGTTGGCACACATCGATCAGGATGGCTCCCTGTGAGACTTTATATGGACAAAGATGTCGTACACCGTTGTGCTGGGACGAGCCGAGTAATGCTAGCGGTGTAGCACCTTAGCAGATTCAAGATGACATGGCTCGAGTAGCGGTGATCCGAGAGCGGATGTTAGCAGCACATAGTCGACAGAAGTCCTATGTAGATAAGAGGCGCTGACCTCTAGAGTTCAGATTTGGAGTCCACGTTTGGTTGAGAGTATCCCCAACACGAGGCGTCAGACGTTTCGGTGTCAAGGGGAACCTGAGTCCTAGATGCGTCGGACCGTTCGAGATTCTTGAGCGAGTTGGAGACACAACATACAGACTTGCTTTGCCACCGAGGATTGAGGATGTTCACCCCGTCTTCCATGTGTCTCAGTTACGGGTGTACATACCGGACCCGAGGCACATCGTCATCCATGAGGATCTAGTGGTCGAGCCAGCCCATACGTTCGTTGAGCACCCGGTAGCTGTCTTAGAGCGTAGTACGAGACGCTTGCATTCGAAGGACATACCGATGATGAAGATTCAATGGTCGATGTGAGGAGCAGATGAGGCAACTTGAGAGACAGAGGATAATATCCAACGGAACTATCCGAAGTTTTATGTTGAGCTTGATGTGCCTTTAGCATAGATGTGTTTTAGTTCTCGTTGTTGTGTGTGTACGCTTTTGTGACGTTTAGAGTTATGTACCCCGAGATACGAGTTGTGTTCAGCTTTTCCATGTTGTTGATCTTTCGGGTGTTATAAGTTTCGGGATGAAACTTCTTTTTAGGGGGATCTGATGTAAGACCCCAGTTTCTACCTTCATTGCCGCCGCGGTGAAGAAGACCGCTCCAGCGGTCAAGGTGTTTATCACCGCGGGGGCGGTGACAAAGGGCCGCCCCTGCGGCACAGGCAATCCGCCCCTGCGGATTTGCCACATATCGCGTCCGATCTATTTTCATTCGTTTTATCTTCTTTTCAAAGATAGAATATCCGATCTTCTATCTTATGGGTTGGCTTCCTTATCTTCTTCTAACCCTATAACGTCCTTTTCATCTATCTTTCCAACTCTTTTCTTTATATTCCCGTCTTTTCTTCTTTTTCCCGTTTCTTGCTTACGCTTTCTTCAACCCTCGAGTGTTGCAGCCTTGCTTCTGGTGATCTTGTTGAACGTGTAATTTCTACCTCCCTTGTCCTTCATCACGTTCATGTAGTGGCTGCATGCCCATCCTTCTGTTTCATTCTCTTCTTTCATTCTTCCTTTTCTTCTTTCCCAAGAATCAAGTGTGAACCTTGATTCTTGTTGGCATCCCCGTTATTGATGTGTTGTTGTTCTCAGGCTCTTTAGATTGATCCTTGGCGTAGTTGGATCAAAGGTTTGAGTTATGAATCCCTTGCTGAGACTTTTTGTCGAAAGAAACCCCAAGTGTCTTCTACTAATGCACCGCCCCCACGGCTGCACATCCCCGCCCCCGGCGGTTTCTTTTGTAGTAACTCCCGTTCTTGTGAGTTGTTTCCTTTCTTGCTCTCCTCGTTCTTTTCCTTGGTTCTTATGGTTGTTCTTTTCCCCCTGAGTGTTTAGTAAGACTAAGTTTGAGACCTTATCTTGTGAAGATCTCTTAGAGATCATTG
The DNA here is from genome assembly GCA_033239125.1 of Fagopyrum homotropicum. Classification (NCBI taxonomy): domain Eukaryota; kingdom Viridiplantae; phylum Streptophyta; class Magnoliopsida; order Caryophyllales; family Polygonaceae; genus Fagopyrum; species Fagopyrum homotropicum. Next base: position 6,310,400 of record BSWB01000003.1, read on the forward strand.
AGACTAGAAGTTATAGACTTCTAGCAACTGTTTCGTTCCTTATTCGTGAGGCTTGTGTGAACAGGCTTTCCTTACTCCTTTACTGAGGGAAACTGAGTTGTTCTTTGAGTTGTTGCTGAGCTTTTAGATTACCTTCGAGTGAGGTAAGTCCCTTGGACTTATTAGCTTCATTCCGTATATTAGTTTGAGTGTTTTGGCTTGTTTGTGTTTTTTATCATGTTATAACGGATAACCGAAATAGGATTCACCTTTATAACCTTAATTTGTCCAAGTGTATGATAACCGGGCGGTGACCACTTGTCTAGTTATACAAGAGACTAGAATGTGCTCTTGCAACCCAGACCCGTAGGTAACGGATAGTACTGATCTATTCCTATTGGTAGACGGAAGTGGAGACGAGTTTCGGGAGATTCTCGTGTGACAAAAGGAGTTGAATTAGTAATGGATAACTTAATGAAAGATAATAACCGGTTGAGTGTCAGTATGCTATATGTTTATGTACCTTATGTGTGTTTGTGCCTTTACGTTCTTTTTGATATCTAGAATGTTAGCTAACGGTTTATACCGTCATTGTAGATGTTCCACACGTTCAGGATGCTGCTGAGTGATCCGGATGGTATGGTCATTCGGGATTCCCTTACATTATAGGACGGGATCGGGTTTATGTTTGTGTTGTTGTTTTCCCTTTTGTTTTGAACTCGGCTACGAGTCTTTTAAGTTTTCTTTGTTTAAACCTTTGGTTTTATATTGAGTTTTGGTTTTCATTTGTTTGTGCCTTGTTGTAAGATTTGTTGTGTTGTTGCTACTTTAAGGGTCGAGACGCATTGTGAGGTCCTAACCCGTAACTGTAACAGTCAAAAATCGAAGATGACCTAATCGAGAATTTTAAGGAATTAAAACCGTTTTAACACGAGATACCTGAGGTAACCTGCTCCTAGATGATATTACACCCCGGTGTTATTTGAAGCATTTGGGAGCTTCAATTAATAAAAATGCAGTTGAGAGAAATTTCGCTTCTTAGCGGCTAAGAAAGACGGCTTAGGAATAGGCGTTTTTCGAGACAATTGCGGAATAATTATCCATACAATATTCCAGATTTATTATTCCAATTTTGAGAGGTTTGGAGAAGGGGGCTTAAACCGCTTTCGGATCGGTGAAAGGATAATTATCGACTCCGCTAAAGGATAATTATCGTCTTCACTATAAATAGCGGAAATAACGTTTATTAATTCATTTTCTTTCACGTTTCCTCGTAAAAGCTTTGATTTCTCTCAACCTTCAAACTCAGATCTACTCTTCGTTTCTAATACGATTTCAAATCCGTTTGAGTTTTTAGATTCCTCTCTTCATTCTCTTCATTCTCTTCATTTTGGTACCGAGTTTGGGTAAAATTGGAGAGTAGGTAGGTTTTGTAACCATGAGCATATAAAGGGCCCCAAGTTAATAATGTGTACAAACTAGGCCCCTCCTGATTATATAAAAAAGATTTATTTAAATAAAAAAAGATATTAAGGAAATCAGAATATCTTTCTCTCTTCATTTATTAAGCAACTAATTATTTCAAAATGGGAAAGTAAATATCTTTCTCTCCATTTATTAAGGGAATCGGAATATCTACATTTATTAATGAAATCAAAATATTTTCCGAAATCTTCGTCCTTTCCAACTTGCGTTCATCCATGGTGACGATATTGAGATTTCCGCAGCAACATGTGTACATAATCGCCTGAGACTGGAAACATATGTACATATACAGTTAGTTAGGAACGTTTTTTGTAGTAAAATATGTACATAATCACAAAGACTACAAATATATGTACATGCAAACACAACAAAAGTTTGTATTACAACATATTTTGTTTTACAATACATATTCTAATCGACATCATGTTATATGTACACACAAAATATGTTTGTATTTCAACACAATCCATATATCAAATGTATACAAACTACATATGTACATAAGGCTTTGAAGAAATTGGTAACTTATACCTGTGGAGGACTTGAAATGATTGGGAGAATTCGAGTCAAAGAAAGGACATGAAGATGACGATTGATCGGTTGAAGAGGTGTGATGATGAGAGTTTCCGGCGAGTGAGGATTGAGAAGAAGGTTTGGAGGAGGAGGAATCGAGAAAGGTAGAACGCGTATGACCAGAAGAAGACTCGGCCGGAAAGTCGAGTTCCGAGAGGAAAGTAGAGGAGCTATCAGAAAGGGGTCTTGGAACGGCGCTAGAACCAGCGGGTTTCGCGAATCTCGGAAGCGGGGAGGAGGATTCCGGCAAATATGGTTGCGGAGATGATCGATACTAGGAGAGAATGGATCGCAGGGAGAGGACCGAGAGGGATGGGACGGCGACGGAGGAAGATGATAAGGAGGAGATGGAGGAAGACGGATGTGATGATGTAGAGAGATAAAAGAGGTAAACAGGAATAACAGTTTCCTTATTTTTAGCCTAATTAATATTTGAAAATATTAAATTATCTTTTAACTGTTACCTTAAATACTTAATTAAGATTTTTCTCACATCTTATTTATCTTTTTTTTTTAATTATTAATATTAGGGGCCTAGTTTATTTTTTAGAAAAAAAAAGTTACCCTACTCCCTTAATCTTCTCACCGAGTTTCTACATTTCCGAGAAAGGGAAGGTCTGGTCGAGCATATATGATACTAGGGAGGTTCCGTCGCTCAGATTCCGGTGAATTTGATGGTGTATGAGCGTAGCCTGCGTCGTTGTGATTCCGAATCTTCTTTCGGATCGTCAATCGGGTTAGTAACGAATAAGTTATGAATTTATTCGTTTTCCGTATTGCGATTTGGCCTAAATTGACCTTAGGCTTGTCAAAATGGATAATTGGAAATTCCATTGTGCTCGTTACATTATTCTGGTGATTATGGGGTGTTTGTTTGTTGAGATTTGATGACAGGTGGGTTCAGAAATTGTCTGCGGACAAAAAGTTGTTCTGGAAAAATTTAATTAATTAATTAAAGTTTAATTAATTAAATTGGGATTCTAGAAAATGCTATAAGCTAATTAAATTCAAAGGAATGAATTTAACTAGTGTTTGAAGCGAGAAGTTTAATACGAGGAATATGATATTCTCAACAGGTATTGTTGAAGGTTTTGGTTTAACTATAGCTTAGTTGCTTTGTGATCGTATCCAAGCACGATAAAGGAGGATAGTCCGAGTGGGAAACGGACTCAATAGTTGGTTTGCGAGATTTTATTGTTCTTACGTGCGAGGTAAGTGTATATGAATTATACTTGCTTAATATATATTATGTATTTATTATGCCATGATTTTATGCATGCTTATATATATGAGTAAAATAATGATGATGACTTGATATGATTTATGAATGCATGCATGAGGTACATGAGATGATAATGGAAAGAATGTGATGAAAGAATATGATGAAAACATGAAATTGAGCTATGATATGAAAGTGATAATATAGGATGATAATTGATTAATTAGCCCAACTGGGTCCCGCACAGGTTTCCGGGGGACGAGGTCGCTACCTGATCTACAGGGGGCCTCAGAGGTCGCTACCTGATCTATAGGGGGCCTCAAGATGAGAAAAATAATCCAAGATCGCAACCTGATCTACAGGGGCCTTAAGACAAGATGGCCGAGGTCGCTACCTGATCTTCAGGGGTCTAGGACGCTATCGGGTTGGCCAACCGAAAGAAAAAAAAGAAAGAAAGAAAGAAAGAAAAAGATATACAAAAGCACATGAGAAAATATATCGTACGATCAGTTGGGACTAGTTAGTTAATTATCACCTATGCATCGATGTGATCGAGTCTAGCATGTTATATGTTATGTTATGATTATTTATATGTGATGGTATGAGATGATATGTTTATATGTGGTATGATAACATGCTTGAATGCGTATATGTTATGTGTTTTGTATGTAATGTGAACGTGGAGATGTATATGTGCTTTTGAATGTGAGAACGGGTATAGTGTGTCCTTTGGGGACGCGATATTAGATACTTATATATATTGGGAGAGTGCGATTTGTATACCCTTACTGAGCTTGTAGCTCATTGTTGTTATATCCATATTTTTCAGCTACTCAGACTCGGCCTGATCAAGGCAAGGACTTTGGACCCAACACCTGGATTTGAGATCATATCAGGTGGGCTGTTATGGGATGCTACCCGCCTAGGATGTTTTGTGTTTTTTTTTAAAAAAACAGCTGTGTTTTGTTAAACAGGGTTTTATGACGTATGTTAGTATGTATATATGTTGTGAAGATGGTTGTAAGATAAAGTTTTAAAATTTTACGTTTTCCGCTTATTGTTTTAAACAGGGTTAATTACCTCGTAATCAACTAGAAATGAAATAGGTGTCACAGTAACACTTCGAGTTCCCATAACTTTGGGTGTTACATGGGCATAGACAAACCAAGATTGTGCTTTCCAAATTACGTAGCTCTCAATCCAGCGGACCGGCAAGTATTGAAAAACTCATGAAGCGTTTTAAAAATCCCGAAAGACCAAGATAAACTTTCGCTTGTGTCTCTTCAATTAAAAAATTTACAAAGACCGGAAGTTTCTAAAATAATTAGAAATTCTCAAATAAAGTAGACGTCATCCAGTAAACTGAGTTTTTTTTCAATAAATCTAGTAAAATAACTTCGCTTTTGGCGCTTCACTTGTTTTATCTAAACCAATTAAAAACACCACTCTTTATAAGGTAATTAAAAGGTATGAATGAAGAACTTTGAAAAGAAGTAAATATAACAATCTCAATTCATAAAGAAATATGCAAACAATAAATCAAATAATTATAGGATCATTCAATCCTTAGATTAGGAGAAAGTTTAGCCAAGCATGATAGAATATAAAGCAAAAATAGTATATTAAATCAATAAAGGCAAAAACTTACAATCATACGTTTGTAGTAGGGCGAACCTTCAAAGCAAACTAACAACTATCTTGACGGCTAGAATAAGGAGGAATCAACGTCTGCGGGATGAATCAGCGTATCTAACTCTAAGATTGAGGTATGCTTATATAGGGGGAGAAAATCGGAGTCTAGGGTTACATAGAATATATCCCTTCTAAAGTAAAATCAGGGTTTAGGAAATCCTTTTCGCAATGGCAAAACGGCCTCAAATGGTTGTCAGATGGCCGGTTGTTGGCCGTTGGATGGTTGTTTGGCAACGCTGATTTGACAACTTTTTGACACTTCAGTAAAACTTATTTTCCCATTGTTTTGGTTGGAACTACTTGACCTATGATACTACTTTCAAAACTCTTTTGAATATCTACAACTTTGTAGTTAAAATGATTATCCAAATCCAAAATAAAGATGGTCAAAATTAAAAATCTCTCAAAGGTTGCCATAAAATGGCATTCAACTCCAATGGTTTTCATTTGGCTTCTTCAATCTTTAGTCGATATTGATGTTTCCATGTATTTTCCGGCTCCAAGGAATATTGAATTCTCGTGCTTTGGTGTTATCATACCATTATACTCTATAAATGACCTTGAGTCTGAAATACAAAATAAACTAAAGTAGACACCGAAATATGGAAAGTGGAGCTTTCTACACAAAAACGAAGCATGGACGAGTTATATGGCCATGAATATGCATGATTATAGAGCCTAAAAAGTGTTACATTTGGTAGTCATTAAGGCACAAGTACAAACCCTCGTGATGGTTGCCCAACGTCAAGTCCCAACAAATCCAAATGATACATGGTTCGTGCTTCCCCGTCCGACGGACATCGCAAGGGAAAGGGTATTATGGCAGCGGGACCTTCTAACGGTCCACGTCTTGCCTCCGTCATTGAAAGTCAATGTCATTTACAACATGACGACAATGAAACCCTTGATGAGGACGAAGAGAACCTTTTCTCTAGATGACTTGTTATATGTATACACGGAGAACCAACACAAGCGTTATGAGCACCAACAGCAACACTATGGTACTTCCCCTTCTCCCTATAGTGCGCCCTGTACCGGACGTCACACCCGGAAGGAGCCCCGGTACCGTAGCCAACCTAAGAAGCTAAGCTTACTCATGATCCCTCCGGGCAACGCCGCCAACGCCCCATCCGTCAACCTAAATACCAAGGGTTTTACGCATATGACGAGCAATATGACTTTGACGAGTTTTCCGACGGCGAGTCTGACTTTGACCTGGTGGTACATGTCCGCCCATGGCACCCACTTGTCCGACACCAAGATCGAGGAGAAGAATGGTTGTCTCCTCCTGACTCGCCATGGTATGCACAACCCATCAATGAGCGTCAACGGCCTCCCGGTGGCCACCGGCGAGCCCACCTCAAAGATGCCTACATGACACCACCCCACCCGGATTTTTACAAAGTTCGTAAAGAAAGTAAGATTAAATATATTATATAGATTTATATAGGCTAGATATTACTTGGGATATATTATATAGATTTATATTGATTAGATATTACTTAGGATACCATGCATTTTGACATTTTTGTTCCAAGTTCAAACTAGTTGTAGCATGTGGTGGTTTACTGGTTTACGATTACTTGCTAATTAAAATGAAATATAATTAGGAAAGCGTGTATTATATTTTCTTGAATAAAATATGGAATTGGATAATTTAATTAATTTAGAATATAAACTTATATTTAATTTACATAAAATTTATATTTACAGTGAAATTAAAATCTAATATAATTGAATAGAAGTTGTTTTACTTTTTTTCTTTTAAAAAAGATGAAATTACTATGGAAGTAAAATATAAATAGAAGTTGTGATCAAAATAAAAGTTGTCTAATTATAAAGTTGTATTAATTTAAATTGAATTTATTATATTTTATTTTAATAATAATGAAAGTAAAATATAATCTAAATAGAACTATAAAAAAATTGGTGGCTTTAATCCCCAACGCGACGTGTAGGCGAAATGAATATGGCCGCGACACATAAGATGTATTACCTCTATTATAGTATAGTACAAGTCGGATTGACCTTGCAAGTTACTAAACATTTAAAAAGTTTTTTTTTTAAAAAATAAAAAAAAAAAGAAATGAGATCACAATAAAGATAAAATATAATCTAAATAAAAGTTGAGATCAAGATATTTATTAAATAAAAGTTACATTTAGTTTTAAGTAGAAGTTATATTAGTTTATTTTAATAGTAATGAAAAATAAAATAATCACATAGAATTTCTTATAATAAAAATAATAAATTCGGTGACTTTAATCCTCAGCGCGACACGTAGGCTTATTTCCTCCACTTTAGTATATGAGTGAATTTGCTATCTAGCTTTAGTTCACTAATCTTATATGTATTAAAGGAGAGACTCTTTTTGCCACGTGTCAACGCCACGTTTATCAAAGTTAAAAAATTATTTTTAAAAAGCTAATTAATTAAAAGTTAAATAATTAGAAGATTTACTAAAATAAATAAAACACTAATTATCTTTAGAAAATTTGTTGGATACGTGATTTAAACAAAAAATTATAATTGAACTTTTTTTTAAATTTCATATAATCTGACCAAATCCGAAAATTTAAACCGATTTTGTTTTAATAGTAGATTTTACAAAATAAATTAAAAATGTATTTATAATTTTCATGTTTAATTTTATTAAATATTTACCAATTCTCAACTTTACTTATGGGATGTCGTAAACTAAGCTTCCTTAATGTAACAAAAAATTTGCCGGTATAATAATATTTATTTGTATAATAACGTTATATCTTGACTTTTTCAACCTATAAATATCATCTATTGTTAGTCCAATTTTCCATAAAGATTAACAAGGTGATAACTTTTATCCATATATTTATGTATGGATTTAAAAAAAAAATAAAAATAACATAATATTATATATAATTCAATATTTTCAAAACCCGCACAATGTGCGGGTATTACACTAGTTTTGTTTAGTAATTGTGAAGCTCAATAATTTTGTTAGAATATGACCTCTTTTAAATAATGTAGACTAATTTACCCTTCTACAAGAATTTAAAAAGATTCCTAATTAATTATTACCTTTTAATTGACCTACAATCCCTATTTGAAGAAGGTGTATTTTGAAGTTACCAATTTTAATCAGCGTAATCAATTAGTAAATCATAAAAAATACAATAAACATTTTACGTGAATTGATAAAACTAGCATGTTACGTACTTGTACTCTTCATGTAAATCATGAAGAGTACAAAAATAATTTTGATAAAAAAAAATTACAAGAATTGATCAGCGTAATCATTTAGTAATTAATCAATTATTAATATCGTGTACAAGAAAATTTTACAAAAAGATAAATCGTGAAATCGTGTACAATAAAATTTTACAAGAAGATAAATCGTGAAATCCAACTTGTCCAGTTGGTATTAGGGTGGGAGGGAGGGACAACCAACCAGAGATCAATTCTTGGTGACTACATTCGTTTATTAATTTTTCGTATTTTTTGTAAGAATTATAAAATTACAAGAAAATTGAAGAAATATAATTACAAGTAAATAAGTATCATTTACAGGAATAAATTATAAATTTACAAAAAAGTTATTTCATTTTACAAGAATAGTTACAGTAAAGTTATAAGAAGAAACGTCTAAATTAGGATAAAATTTATTATAATAAATAAGGGTAAATCTGCCATTATTTGTTCAATTAGGCTATTCACTTAAAAATTTATAGGCCTAGGTTATTTACTACACATATGTCTAAATTAGGATAAAATCTCACTTCTTTTCATAACCCTATATATAATGATATGTATATGTTTAGGTAATATTTGTAATTTGTATGTATTATATTAAGATATAATATTAAAATTTATATGTATAAAACATATATTTGATAATTTTGTTTTTGTATAATTAAAATTCTAAAAATATATTAATAAAAAGATATTTGTAAAACCATGATGATATATACATTATCCGATTATAGAACCCTATTAAATTAGAATTCTTTGCTCTTATAAACAAGTTTATAATATTTTTTCCGAAATTAGGCTCGGGTGAAAGTTTTTTCTGAAAATACACGAGGGTGTCAGGTCTGGAGTAGAAGCGCGGCGAGTCACCGCGTTTCTTCCGTAAAGAAACGCGGTGCATAATCGTCATAAAAAAATCAAACGGAAATTTTAAAAAAAAAATAAAAAAAAGGAGAGAAACGCGGTCATTGACCACGTTTTTATAATTAGCAATTTATGAAAAAGAAAAAAATAATAGAAGCGCGGTGACTCACCGCGCTTCTAGTGTCTTTTTTTTTTAAAAAAATTACTTGCAGTGTTTTTTTTTTTTTTAAATATACCTTTTGTTTTACACTAGAAACGCGGTCAATGACCGCGTTTCTCTCCTTTTTTTTTTTTTTAATTTCCGTTTGATTTTCTTACGACGGTTATGCATCGCGTTTCTTTACGGAAGAAACGCGGTGACTCACCGCGCTTCTATTCCATACCTGACACCTTCGTGTATTTTCGGAAAAAACTTTCATCCGAGCCTAATTTCGAAAAAAGTTTTATAAACTCGTTTATAAGGACGAAAAATTCATTAAATTAGTATAGTAAAATAGTTAAATTGAGAAATAATGAATAATATTGGTTTATTAACTTTTCTTTCTTATATTTTTTTTTATTATAAAAATATTAGTCATTTAAATGCCTGACCTTTTTTTTATTTGGATTAAAAGAATATTTAAATATAATATTTCTAATAATTTATAAATATTATTTAATATTATCATTTTTGTAATATGATTTTAAAAAAACAAAAGAATTAAGATATAATGTCCAAACATATGTCAAAAGATAGCTAGAGTTCAATATAGATATTAAGATGGATTAAAATGGATAAATAATATTTGGTAAAATATATTTATTTTAAGATGAAAATATAATTAATTATTAATCGATATATTAACTAACTATAGATAAGAAGGCATATAAAAATAACACACGATGAGAAATTTTGTTTTAATACATGTACACAGATATGCATGTAATTATACTATACTTAAGGGCCCATTTGGTTCCAACTCCGGAAACAAAAACGAATTTATTTTATGGAATGATTCCTTGTGGTTTAATGCAAAATACACTTACTTCTCCACATTTTGTTACCCTATAGGGTATCAAAATTAATCAAACTCTACTCCAATTACTTAGGAATGATTCCAAAAATTTTTATGAACAAGGGTATACATGTGGACTAGATTCATTTCCATTCCGTTTTCGATTGCGTAGTTAAAACCAAACGGGCCCTAAATTTACTCAAAGTTATCAGTTTAATAAACTATTATTTATTAAAATATAATTAATTTCAAATTATATTAAAAAATTATAATCAAATAAAGTAAAATTTTGTTGTCTTTCCCCTAAACATTGATATTAATTGAGTGACCCATGTGGCTATGTCAGATAACTTGCTGCACAATAGTCGGCATTGTCAGATCTCCGTGACCGGAACGAAACAACATACAATAAAAAGATTATGAAGAGTGAGATAAATTGATTCATTACATTTTTACCAAAACAAAGACATTTATTCATATGGAAGGCGAGTTTGGAAACTTCGTCAAAGTATGGCTAACGGCGTTCATCTCCGCCTGTTACTGTTACTGCCTTTCCAAGTCCACCTCCCCAAACGCCGTTCGCCTCCTCCTCATTCTCCCCGTCGCAGCCTTATTAGCCGCCTTACCATTTTCTCTCTCCACGTGTCACCTTGCCGGAACCGCCTTTTTCTTTCTTACGTGGCTTGGTAACTCAAAGCTCCTTCTCTTCGCCTTTGGATCCGGCCCGCTTTCTCTGCCGGGCATTTCCTTCTCGCAGTTTGTTTGCACTCTTCTTTTACCCATAAAGCTCAAACCCGGATCCGGATTCGGATCCGGACCCGACCCGGTTGAGTGCTCTGAGTCGAGATATGGGGTTTTTGTGGGTGTGATTAAGGTTGTCGGGTTTGGATGCTTGATTGAAGCGTACAAATATACGGACAAGGTGCCGAGTTATGTGTTGCCGTTGTTGTACTCCAGTCATATGTACCTGGCCCTTGAGATGATTCTAGGCCTTAGTTGGGCCTTGGCTCGGGTCACTATCGGGCCTGAAGTCGACATTGCTCCTCAGTCTAATGAACCTTATTTGAGCACCTCTTTGCAAGACTTTTGGGGAAGGAGGTAAATTTTATCAACTCAAATATTCATCTTTAGTTCAAACTTTACCAAATGGAATATGGATTATACACATCGCTCAACAAAACTCACAGAACGTTAACGCTTATTTTAAACGCTGACGAATGACGTCTAAAATATTTTATTCCGTTCTAGGCGTCGCGTCATCAGACGACGTCCAAAATATTTATTTTTTCCAATATGAGTTCCGGCACTATCAAACGGAAAAAATAAATAAATAAATAAAAATGAACAAATCTGCGTTAGTATTAATGTTTGTGTACTTAGTTTTTTCGATGCATTATTAGGGTTGTTCAAACTACGGTCCGTCAAACCATAGACATAGATTTAGCTTGTTTATATAGAGGTTTGGTCCTATACATTACCGTAATATTAAGATCGAACAGTTTTTTTTTATGTAGTAGTCTTGAACCATGAACCCTAATTTACCGTTTTTGCCATCGAATTGAACCACACAACAACATTACAAAAATTACAAAAATGGGTTGATACGATAGGATCTTACGGTCGAATGATGTAATCTACAATCAATTAATTTGCAACTTTGTGAAATCGGTTTGACCGAACCGTGAATCCGGTTCATACGTTTGAACAATTTACTTGATGTTAGATGAATATCATCAAGAAATGAATACGACTCCTTTGCTTGCAGATGGAACCTAATGACCTCAGACACAGTGAAGCAATCCGTCCATAACCCGATACGAAGCTTTGCTTCACCGCTTATCGGAAAACAATCGGCTGCGTTAGCAGGTGTGCTTGCATCTTTCTTAGTCTCCGCCCTAATGCACGAGATCTTATACTACCATTACTCGCACGTAAGTCCAACGTGGGAGGTTACATGGTTCTTCATGTTGCATGGAGTGTTTCTAGTCGTTGAGGTGGTTGTCAAGACGGCAGTCTCCGGCAAGTGGCAGCTGCCCCCAGCGGTTTCGACGCCATTGACGCTAGGGTTTATGGGAATCACTTCGGCGTGGTTGCTTTTCCCTCAACTCACTAGAAATAACGTTTATGAAAAGGCCGTTGATGAATACTATATGTTTGCGAACTATGTAAAGAGCAATGTGTTATATTGGCTCTGAAATGGACGCTTGGTCACTGCCGCCACCTCGGAGCCGCCCTTGTTGCGGTGGCTCTTTAAGAGGATGGTTACTATAAGGAGTGTATGCGATTGTTTGATGTATCCTATAAATGTACGGTTTGATTTTTATCACCATTAATGTAATAAATTAGCTATAACTTATTTTCATTTCACACAAATCGATTATAAACATATAAAATTCCGATTAGAAATCGACTTCCAGATTATTAAAGGAGTTCGCGTCCTAAAACATACGACAGAATTGACAAATCTAAACTGTGATTGAATCGTCACGGTAAAGAATCATCATGATCAAGAAAACGTTTTGGTTTATTTATATGCATGTGTTGGCTTAGTAGTACAAAACTACCATATACGGCATACCTCCTTTCTACTTGTACTACTTGAATTGCAGTTGAACTTCACAGAATGAACACTAACCCTTATTAGAAGATTGTGTCAGTAGTAAGCTTCCTCTTAGGAGGGCTTTTCTCTGCAATCTGCTTCTGCAAGTCCATGAAATCTGAGCCCCTGTGTGCGAATAATCTCCGGAGATTAATCACTGATAGTTCGTTGAAGTTTGCAACAGCAAGATCAGCTTGTCTCAAGTTGTAGCTGCAACACAACAATCAAGCAAAAAGTTTTAAAAAAATAATAATTTGTCTGATGTAAAATGCTAAGCATGGTAGTATCCGATCACAAGCAGGAGTACATACGCAGGGTGAGCCCCAATTAATGCTATAGCCATCATCGTGCAGTTGTGAGCAGCAGTCACCCCTCTTGGATCATCCTCGAACACAACACATTTTGATGGTTTTCTGTCCAGCTGCAAGGAATCTAAAACAGTTAGGGCTCGTCTATCAATATCAAAGACTCTTGATATCAAAGTAAATTAGAAAGGATTCAAGTGATATTACCTTTACAGCTGCTGAAAGAAACCGATGTGCGATAGAATCCATATCATCCTCCTCGGTTATAAATGCCTGTAATGCAGAAGAAGACAGTTGGACAAGGAAGCTTGTGTCAGCTGGCCATTTCAGTTAGAATAGTTTTGCAATAAGATTCCACAAAATTATTGACCTCAATGAAGGATGTAGAACTATCCCGTTTATGAATTTAAGAAGTCTTTTAGGGAAAAGGAAAAAAATATGGGTAGCCATTGTAATCCCAGAGAATAGAGTTTCAAATTGTTAAGTGAATGAATGATATCACAAGAATCTTCAAAAGCCTTGTACAGTTGAAAGTAAAAAAGATACATATAGACTACTTAGTATAAACCTCCAAACAGACCCCCATAATACTGTCACATTACCGTTTCCATTTGTAACCACTAACCATCAACTAGTCTGAGGTTCCACCCACAGCAATTTAAGAACAAACTAATATTTCTGGTAAATAATTTGACACTAAAGTTTTGCAGAGAGCAACAGCAGTAGTTAAGGAGGAACCTGGAAATATTTCTTGATTCCCATCCTCTCTAGAGCTTCAAACATGTTTCTCCTATCAAGACTTGAAACAATCGCACATGGAACGCGAGCTGTTGACATTGCTTCCAACCATTCTTCAAGCCCATCCAAGGGTTTATCAAGCTAAAAAAAGGGGGAAACATTGTTAACCAGCCGCTAAAAAAGTAAAAAGAGCAAACTTGAGCTTAGTCACCTGGAGAAGATTATCATAGTATAACTGTGTAAGACGTAGCTTCAACGAGTCCACTTCACTTACTGTTTTCTTCCAAAGGAGAACCTGAAAGTTGAAATATCTATGGTCACATTTTAAAGACCGAGATGGGAGAAAATACATCAGCTAAAATTATCACAATTGGGATGCAGCATGGTAGAATATAAGGATTTACACTGTAGTATGTATGGAGTCGATCTAAATGATAAACAGCAGTGTACTATTGACCAAACATGAAAGACAGAAGCAGGCAGAAGAAAACTCAAAAACAAATCAAGCTAGAGCATGAAGCAATTCTGGACAGAACTATTCGGCTGCATTTGGCATCAAGCTACAATATGGATAGTGAAGGGGATTTTTTTTCATATTAAGAGATTACACGCATACAATCAGTGATCAGAACTATTCGGCTGCATTTGGCATGTTGATTAACTTGAAAAGTGAAGAAATAATTGGAGAATTAGTGCTGTGGAGGGTATAACATAAGCTAAATAGCATAATCACGTCATTTTCCAGGTTTATTAGATTTTATACCTCAACAATCCTTTGGCTTTTGAAAAGCTTAGGTAGCTTTTCAAAATGCCTTTATGGGTCAGAATTTTTTGTGCTGTGGAGTGTATAATAAGTTAGTAGGTTTATCAATGCCTTCAATATGAACTTCCTTTTTTTTCGTCAGAAATTTATTATCAACTTCCTTCAGCTGATAAGATCAACACCAACATCTATGCAATCCTGGCTACAAGTTACTTTAATACATATAAAAATTTTATACAACAATATCTATCTAATAGTGGAGAAGTTCCAATAACTCAACAAAGAGCTCCAGGCTCCAGCTTTTTTCGGAAATCTTCAGGCAGTAAAAAAAAACGTGAACCAATCCTCGCAAAGGAAAAATGAAATAGCCAGTTAAAACATATACACAACAAAATCCAAACCTTATTTAGCACATGGTCAACACCTGAGTGAAGAATTTGTCTTTGGATAACACCACCCTCAGGAAGTTCCTTTCCTGAAAAGCAATTTACCAAATCATGTAAGTTCTATAAGAGGCCAAGCACTGTTAGTTTTTTCTTTTTTCAAGAGAACCAACTCAAGGAAACTGTGATCAAGGATGTCACGGTATCTCAAGACCAAAAAACAACATCTTGATTCAGGGAGAATAAGTGATACTGATTTCAGGTCACTATATTTATCAGCTATGATTATGTGAGAAAATGAATTTGACAAAATAAGAATATTCTTCCAGCAAGAGGAATCGATGTTGCATATTGAAAGAAATATTCAAATGGGTGAATCCATGTTGTTAATTTGAAGAATATTCCAAATGGGTCTGGTTATGACCTTTCTTTTGTCAAAAGTTATTATTAATTTGAAGAAAAACACAAACATTATTCTCGTGAACACAAATTAGGCAATATAGAGACCAATGAACGTAAAGCAATTCCGAAATTAGTCCCTTAAATGGATATAATTTGTCCCATCAATGGATATGCCACCAACAGTCAATGAAATCGAGTGTCAACAGAGAAAGTTTAAATTCAACTTTGAAAATGTGCAGGTTTAACTTAATTCACCACAATCATAGTTCACCGAGCGCTACAATTATTCGAGTAGGAACATATAAAATCTTTCAGAGGACAAAGGTACAGACCTTCTTCAGCGGCAAGCTGTTTCCAAGCATTCAACTTTAATGCACGAGTATCCGCCTGAAATATGTTCAATAACCATTGGCATTTAGCAACGGAAGTAAGAAAACTGAGAAATACAGGATACTGCAAACGCTTATTTGTAAATATCATTACAACTTCTGAAACATGAAAATGAAAAGTGGAATAAGGAACTTGTCTACTTCTCTAGCAGGTAGGAAATCAAATGAGGTTTCTATCATCCATGGAATCTGTCGTCCAATTACTCTCTTATCATTTTACTATCATAAAGCCATAAAACTAACACTTTTACCTTGTCCCGGCTTATTTTTATGATTATCAAATCACTAAACCAGGTGCTAATGTTAAATGTCTAAACGGATAGAGAATTACCACCACATTATCCCAAGAGAAAACAAGCCCAAAAGCTTCATCAGGTTTCATAGCATAGCGAATCCGTTGTAGAAAACCCTCTTGCAATTGCTGATTCAGATAATCCTATCCAATAAACAACCAAACACGTAATCAGATGCAGTCTTACCACCACGAGAATTTTCATACAAACCAACAGATGAAGGAAATGATTTGACTCTTACCACATCAACCTTAAATAGTCCATCCTTACGGAAAGTCTCAAAACCTTCTCCATATTCAGCGCCAATTACCTGGTTGAGAAAATTGCACAAATAAATTTCCAAAATCCTAGAAAACCCTAAATTACGAAACACAAAGAAATCATGCGAAACATACAATGATTTCACCCGAAATTCCAAAGCTAAGTTCATGATTCTCAACCAATCTTAAACAAAAGACAAATTAACACCAATAAAATCGCGAAAACACCAACCTCCTCCATGAAAACTTTGCTAGGAAAGCAAGGAGAGCCATCAACGGAACCATTTTGATCAAACTCGCATGAATTTCGTATCACTACGCGCTGCTTCGCTCTGTTAGGCTGCTTTAATCTCTATTTTCATTTTTCCAAACAAACTCAGTAACATGTAAACCACGAAAAAAAGAGAAGATGAAACAATCGTACCGAAAGATTGACGGTTGCAGGGAAAGAAGACTCGGAGAATCGAAGAGGTGAAGCCCTAACTGGAATCGGAGAGGATGATGAGCTTCTGATAGTGCACTCCATGGTAGCTCACCCTCACCTCAGCCTCAAGCGAAACAGTTAACAACAAATCCCCCAATATTTCATATGAGGTTCTGGATATCTCTGTTTCTGCAAAAAATACAAAATAATCATATAATAATATTAAGATTGAAGAAGAAGAAAATATGAAAATAAAATAACATTGAATATGCGCCTTTGGTAAGCCAAATTTACAGAAGCCTGTCAAATTCTTTAAATTGCAGCCAGTCAACAAAAATTCGAATATTGTATGAACTTTTTAAAAGTTTTTTTTAGTCATCTATATACATATGTGATATGTCATATGTTTCATGAATTGTTATTAATAATTAAAAACATCGAAATAAAGGAGACATAGGCCAAAAAATGTGGAAGAATTTTGACTCATGATAAACATAAAATACAAAAATCTAAAAGGCCAATAAACATAAAATACAAATTTACCACTTTTATGAAAATTAAATTGGAAGTTAGGTAGTTTCTCAACGTATTTATATCATGGGATTAGTTACTAGTCTGAAATTTAAAAAAACTTAATTAATTTGGCGGATAAACATTCAGTAATTCAATCATTTTACAAGGTAAGTAGTAGGAAGCATGTTTAGATTTATTTATATGCTTTGTGTTGCTTAACAATACCAAAAATTTCTTATAAATTTCAGCAAAATAATACAATGCTTTGTGTTGCTTAACAATACCAAAAATTTCTTATAAATTTCAGCAAAATAATACACTCATTCTCTAGAAATACATGGTTGCTTCTAAACTACTTTAACACAAATTAAAAAATAGTAATCACAACAACTCCTTCAGGTATTGCCGCATCAAATTTATCTAACGGCCGTATTGGTCATTTTAGATTTAAGATACTCATTGTTGACACAAACAACCAACTTTGTAACGTATTCAAGCAAAGTAACCTTACACTCCTCCCAATACAGAGAACAATGATAACATGAGATGAAACATCTGTGGCCAAAAAACAAAATATTGAAGCTCTAAATTTAATCTTACAAGATATATGCAGCTCGACACAATTGTTTGGAGGCAAAAGTGTCGTCTTCGACGGCGATTTCAGACACGTACTGCTAGTTGTTCAAAACCAAGGACAAAAGAAAGTCATCAACTATAGCTTAGTAACGTCCGTATTTTGGCCGTCATTAATCAAGTTCAAACTTATTGAAAATATATGTGCGAAAGAAGACATTGTTTTTGTTGATTTCCTACTGTAATTAGGAAATGGACAACTCCAAGTAGAAGAGCAAGCACAAATAAAAATTCCTACTTCCATTGTCAATTGATGACAACACAACATATGTCTTAATAGATACTATTTTTCCGAAAATAAAATCAGTAGAAATGAACTACAACGTGTTCACAGCTCGAGCAATTCTGCACCCTAAAAATGAAGATGTAGACCATATAAACGCATATTTAATACAATAATTTCCAGGCAACGAAAGAATTTACACCAGCTTCGACTCTGTCTTAGATGGTCACGACAATCTGAGTTTCTTAATTGTATATGTCCTCCTGTTATAAGTCCCCACAATCTCATTTTAAAATAATATTACTCAGTCATCTTACTACGAAACCTAGATCCACCAAATGGCCTTTGCAATGGCACAAGATTAATTTGTAAATCTTTTCACGTGAATACTACAAAGGCGATGAAGCATTCATTTCGAGAATAACATTATGTCTTTTAAATAGTAATGATCCTTTCTCTTTCAAAAGAAAACAAGTCACCCTTAAATTATGTTTTGCAATGACAATCAACAAAGCACAAGGACAGACGTTAGACACAATTGGTGTGTACCTACGTGAACCATGTTTTGCACACGGTCAACTATATATATAGCTCTCTCAAGAGTTAAATGAAGACAAAACAAAAAACCAAATCAGAAAACCTAATTCTGAAATACAAAACAATGCTACTTTCAAAAACAATCGAATTATTTATGAATGCTATTTTCATAAACAATCCAATTATTTATGAATGGAGAAAGATTAAATTGTAACTTTGGGGTCCTTCTTCTGGATTTCCACCATCGTCAACAACTCGAAGATGACAGTTACCGCTAAGGAGCTCAACGTTGAACTTACCCTTTTGAAGAATATACGTACCGAGAGTTGTTTAACATTCAACGCAAACACGCGCGACATACCCATAACACACACAATTGAACACACAACTGAGAAATATGACCATACTCATACTTCACAACTGAAGTCTACCACATTTGCATCGCCCGCATACAAACAACATCAGGGGTCCGACGCGCGCTCTACAATCTACCACATTTGCATCACCCACAAACAAGCAATATCTGCGGACTCGACGCGCCAACCTAGTTGTAAAAAAATCTGAAAATATACTCGTACCAGAAAACACCAAATACTCCAAACTGATTATTTTCGATTATGAACCACAACTTTTCCATTTTATAAAAAACATGACCTTTTAGGTCAAACAGGTCAAATATATGGCTTGATTTTTGGTCAAAACTTTGAACAAGTTTCCTTTGAAGACAATTTATTAAGAAAAAACATAACGCATGACGCCTTATATTCATCCAAAACACAAAGCAATAGATAATTAGGGTATATTTAGCAGCGAATATAGAAAGTGGAATTCATTTGAAAATACTTTTTTTCTTCTACTGAAAATCAAGTAAAATATACATTGTCAAACACTATTTATTACTGTATTTGAGACCACACACATTACCCAAATCACCACAATAATGCTCTCTATTACAAAGATACACACAGCTCACTTATATAATATGAAAACTAGATCTACAGCAAACCCAAAACAAAACAAATAGAGTGAAAAAATACCCCAAGAAAGCATAACCAAAAACTACATAAACGAGCAAAGCAACACTCAAAATGAACAGAATAGAGAAGAATATATATGCAGTAATCACCAATTCACCATAGATTTAAAGCTTGGATTCTGCTCTTACTCTGCTTGGAGAGCGGAAGCGAGATACGGACGAACCCAAGAACTTTCCTCTTCGAGTCACCGCGATCATTGGCATGGTTCTTCTCGGTTTGCCTACTACGAGGCGGGGTACCAGAACGATGCCTATCGAGCATTTGATTCAACGACACTCTCTCCCCGTTTCCTCGAGCTTCACTCTGCCTGTCAATGTCGAGATCATCTCTCATTACCAATTTCCGGCTAAGTATATCGCCTATGGAAGTTGTTGGTCTCGGGACAGCTTTCCTTTCGGTGTTTACACGAGTTGATTCATTTGTGTCCGGCATTGTTGAGTCCCTACGACGCTGAGACCAAAAGAAGTTCTTGAACTGAGGAGGATCATTCACTGATGAACGATTGAACCTCCTCGGGATTTCTTCTATATTCTCAGCTTTACTTGCTTTCTCGGCAAGAGAGTAGTACTCTTCAATCGAAAGACTGATCCTACCCGGTTTCTGCTGAAATCCCGCCTCATTGATCGACAATGCCTTGATCTCTGCAAGAGCTAAAGCTTCAGTAGCTTTAGCAGCCTCCTCTAGCTTCTTTGCTGCAATCCACCTCATTTCAATCATCTTCAGCCCGGTTTTCGTCTGTTCAATGTCGGACATAGCTTTCAGGACCTCGGCTTTAGCAGCCTCAGCCGTCTTCATAAACTGCTCAGCTTCGTAGTTCATCTCTCTTAGCTCCCTCGAGATCCCTGTTTGGAAACTCACTCTTACCGGGTCAGTCTTCCTCTCGTCGGCCCTCTTTAAAGAGCTTTTCTTATTCTCCACATTCTTGTTCACATGCTCAATTGAAGCTCTGATTGATTCCAGGTCATTCGTGCTTTGGCTGAGGTTTTGTTTTGCCTGACTCAATTCCGACATAACTAACCCGGCAGGTGAAAGCGGAAAGAAGCTCGAACAGTCTACCGAGTTAGTTTTGTTGTTCTTTGCTTGAATCTGAAACTCAGATGCTTCTTTTGGTAGTTTTAGCTTGAGCTCTTCGATTAGCCTTTTTGTGAGCTGCAATTCCTTTAGGATGTCGAGTGTTTCTTGTTGCTTCGTGTCTAGATCTTTCAACATCTCTGCAGTCTGCTCTTCTAGCTTAGAGATATCAACTTCCTCAAACTCATCCTGCATGAAGATATAAAATGTGTTCACCAGTGAACTCCAGAGGTCAACCGAAAGCATGAACAAACATTTTTGTCCAGATTCGAACTCATTGCTTAACACGAATCCTTATGTGAAACAGTGAAACTATGACAATCGTGATTTCCTATAGTTTCTGCTGAGTTTTGTCAAACGAGTTTCCTTCACCTCTAACTCAATTGCAAGACGAATTCAAGTGAGCTTACTGCTCAACATCAAGAATTATGTAATTCATCAATCATGAACAACAAAAAGCCTCAAAAACCGCATCAAATTAACAAAAGTACAATTTATCGGATAAATTTAAACAAATTATAAACCTACAATCTCAAACAGAAAATGCAATCAATTATACAGCAATCAAAGGGGAAATTACGAGAGAAAGCGGCATACAGAGGGAGCAGAGTGACTGATATCTCGGGGAATCCAAAACCCACGACCACCAAACCGGATAACCGCTTCCTCCACCGACCCGAAAGGAGCGGAAGTGTCAATTTCGACCCGAGGACTCGAAAAACCGTTGAACCCGGACTCTAATTCGGAATCATCGTAAGTTTGAGTTGAAGAATCCATGGTTTCCGACATTGTTATCTGCTTAAACTTGCTGGCAGTTGAGAATTTGTGAGAATTTAGAAGAGTAGAGGGAAGAAGAAGAAGTGATGATTATGATGAGGAAGGCGAGGGTTGATGATGAGAGTCAGAGAAAGGAATCCCCATGGCCATGGCCGAAAATAAAAAAGGCGGAAAGGTCCCCTCCTCCCTCCCCATTTTCCACCATTTTCACCCCTTCACTTTTGCTTTTTTACTTCTACTTTCCCACACCGCTTTCAGAAAGAGGAATACGAAGAGAACGCGAGGAGGGTTTTTTAGAAAAAGAAATATTTTTAGAATATTAAATTATTATAGCATTTTTAAACTATATCATAATTCGTTAATTTCATAATAATATATTGATTTGATACACTGCAAAAATATTTTTAAATAACGCGAGGAGGTATGGTCGATTAAAAGTACTTATTATTTCATTATTTATTAATAGTTTTATGTGATTTTATAATTTGTTAGTCTATTTTAAGGATAATTTTGTATAATTTACCCCAAAAATGTAAATATCACATATTCAAATAGTCCAAAATGAATTTTGGGCAGACTCTTCTGTCTAACTATATTTATGATTTGATTTTTATGACATTTATTGATATATTTTGATACACTTATTTATCATTAATAGTCTTAACATAAATATAATATATATGTATGTGTGAATAATTAAGCTCGGATGAGAAGGTTTGACGATAAAAACAAATTTATAAATTTCAAAAAGTAATTCATTTATAAAGCACGATGTTAAAGAGTGGTGTTAAAATAATCTATAATCGGAAATTAAATTCCATTTTTAATAAAACAGTCAATATCTGAAAATTAGTTGATAAATAAAATATACTATATCAGATCAAACATGACAAATATGACACATTTTTAAACGCAGATATTTCACATGTCAAATTGAATTTGCAGTTCGAAAATAATACAGAACTCAACATAAATTAACAAGGGAAAAAATTATCTAAAATACTGACTTTATCAAATTAATCCACGACGTACATCGGTACATGTTTATAATATTTTAAAATTTACATTGAGGTAGAAGGAACGGACAACAAGTTATGCCGCCAATCCTTTCTAAATAGTGAATCCGATCCTCTTAAAAATAACATCAGAAGACCTAGGAGACATAACGTTGTTATGCAAGACCCGTTGTACCTCTAATTTTCTTATGAATATTTTAAAAGGATGGTATATGAATCGAGCATCGACATGCAAATTATCAGATTTCAAATAGCTCGTTTAAAAAATGAACGGGTCGGATTATAACATTATCCAAATCTGAGTACAAACAAGGCTACATTTAAAGAGAATTTGAAAATATACTCATAATCAACGCGTTTATAAAAATGAACGAGTTCGAGTTTGTTTCTAGACGAGCTCGTTTAACCCCTAATATATTAATCTTCTTTTTTTTAACACATAATGATTTATATTTGTGAGGTGTCACGTTATTGTAAGGCTTTGGGGTTTGGAGGCATGTGGTGTGGTACGAGACAAATTATACGATATGAGTAATCGTTGTTGACCTATAAGGCTATAGGCATAAGTGATTAACCTAACATGTTTCATCAACTACCGGTATCAACTTCATTATAAATCGTTACTTCGTCACCTCATGTGTGCGGGTCCGGTAAAGACACGGACAACAAATGGGTGTAAGCCGACTGTGTTAAAACCGAATTTTATTGATTTTGTTCTTTATACTCATTTAGATTTGATATGAGCTTCAGCATAGTCATCTTATGCTAAAACTCAAGCTTTTGACATATTCGTAGTGTGTTTTTTGGAGGATGAAAGTTCTCACAAAGATATTACAGATCTAATATCCAAGATTTATGGAGTAATCTTCATATTACTGGTTAGTTCTATCATGGAACCTCATTAAACTTTATTGAAACAATTTGGTTTACTAAACTTTTTACTAATTTTGTTTTTAGTAAATGTACCCTTTGAGAGAAGAGTGGGTAGAGTTTATTTACTTAATTGAAACATTAAAATGTATAGTTACTACTCTAGTTTCTCAAAAAAGCCTAGTTACCAAAATTGTCCAACTTTATTTGACTCAATATATATATAGATTTGAACGTGCGATAAAATCCTTCCCGTTATCTAACTTATTTCTAACTAGTTGCCGTCCCATAACTTCATTATGGAAGTAGTAAATAAGTGTGCATGCATTTAAACCTGCTTGTATTGAAAAGTATAGGAATTCATTAAATTTTAACATACTTTGTAATAAAAATTTAATTTAGACTTTTGACATTTTGAGTGGTGACGCTAATGTTCTTTGTCAACTAGAATTATCTAGTTTCTTGAATACATTTATCTTCTAAAAAATACTATAAGACATCTAAAAAAAAGAATAATTTGACATACTAGGCCTTTTTGAGTTTTTGTTTAAAAAAGTGTACCCCAAATTTTTTACCACTTTCATTTAATAGTAGATAAAAATTATTAACCCTTCTATTTAGAAAGAAAGGAATAAATGATGTTTGTTATTTGTTATATAAGTATAAGTTTTAATTTTGGGCAAATTTGGTTAGTAGGCTGTTTAGAGAAATAGTGATAGTAAGTAGGCTTTTTTGTTTTTCAATTAAGTAAATATACCCCTCTTATTTTTTTTACCGTCAAACCTTCTCCATCCTCTTGTTTTCTTCTTTCTTCCGAATGCTTTCTCCTTCTTTGTCTTCTCCTTTTGAATGAGAATTCAGTTACCTTTGAGACCATGGAAGCTCTCCGCACATGCTCTTCGCCGTTAATCCAATGTCCGATCCTCATTACATCTAGATGAGGAAGCCGAAGAAGATCCCGCCAGATCTAGATCTCTCAAGGTTAGACCAAGTTATCAGCAAAATCCTATTTTCAACTAAACAACACAGATCCATGTTCGATTCTTAAGAGGATCAAACATCCCTACAACAGCAGCCCCAAAATTCGTCACTTGCATCTTACATCTACACACAACAAGTACAGAAACTTACCAGACTGCGAAGAGGGAGATTGTTGTTTGTCACGAGGAGGACTCCAGGCAGGACTATCGGAGGCGGCGAAGAAGTACCCGGATCGGTAAGCATGTGCCCTCAGTCTTGATTTCTCGCGCAGTGGATCCGGGACTTCGACCCGGTGCTAACTAGAACAAGCTCTGTCTCTTCAACTGCTTATTTGTCAATCGTTGAAGCGAGGTAGCTCCGCTGAAGGTCTCCTCTGTCAGTTGTGTATTTTACTAGTATTTTACTAGTATTCTACTAGTATTCTACTCGCGAACTTCCAACCCTCGTCCGTCTTCTTGAAGACGAGCGGATCTGAAATAGATCGATATAAATTCAGATCTAGATCTACGCCCCTCTTCCAACCCTCACGCGTCTTCTTGAAAACGAGCAGATTTGAAATCTTTCTTCGTAATCTTCAACGATTCGAGGTTCGTTTGCTGTCTAGTCTTATAGTTTTCATTATTGATGAATTGTACGATGGTTTGCGAGTAGGGAAATATCATTTAAGAGGAATGAACTCTCAATTAGGTTTTGATAGTCTAGTCTCTGTTGGGAATCTTGTTCAACATTATCCCGTCTCTGATCATTGTATTGTACAGAATGATGAATGGTCATATGAATCCTGGCAATGATTCATTGCATTACTTTCCTGATATTCCACAGCATTATTGGGGATTTGTACATCAGTTTACTACTTTCCTTCACAATTTATATATTTCTTTCCTGATATTCCACAGCATTATTGGGGAACATCAGTTTACTACTTTCATTCACAATTTATATATGTTTGGTACATTGACCAAAATTCATATGAATCTGGTATGAAATTTATGCCATTTTCTATTATGAATTTATGGTATGTAATTTTATGGTATGAAAATCTGGTGTAAAAAATCTGGTAAGACAATTTCTGGTATGGCAAAATTCTGGTATTACAAAATTCTGGTATGACAAAATTCTGGTACGAACTTTTCGTATGATTATTTCTGGAATGAAATTTCTGGTATAAACTTTTCGTATGAAATTTCTGGTATGAAAAAATTCTGGTATGAAAAAATTCTAGTATGAAAAAAATTCTAGTATGAAAAAAATTCTGGTATGAAATTTCTGGTATGAACTTTTCGTATGATAATTTCTGGTTTGAAATTTCTGGTATGAAAATTCTGGTATGAGAATTTCCGGTATGAGAAATTCAGTCCAGAAAATAAAAAAGAAAATAAAAAATAAATAAATAAAGGGAAGAAAAATAATAAAAGAAAACAAATTCAGTAATTAAAAATTAAAAATTATACTTATATAACAAATAACAAACATTATTTATTCTTTCTTTCTAATAGAAAGGTTAATAATTTTTACCTACTATTAAATGAAAGTGGTAAAAAAATTTGGGGTACATTTTCTTAAACAAAAACTAAAAAAAGCCTAGTATGTCAAATTCTCCCTTTAATTTTTAATTACTGAATTTATTTTTTTTTAATTATTTTTCTTGCTTTTTTTTATTTTTTTTTTATTTTCTTTTTTATTTTCTAGACTAAATTTTTCATACCGAAATTTCTCATACCGGAATTTCTCATACCAGAAATCCTCATACCAGAAATTTCATACCAGAAATTTTATACCAGAAATTTCATACCAGAAATTTCATACCATAAATTATCATACTAGAAATTATTATACGAAAAGTTTATACCATAAGTTCATACTTTTTTCTTACCAAATTTTTTTCATATCAAAAGTTTTTTTTATCCTTTTTTATTTTTTATAATTTTTTGGTATGAGTCATACCAGAATTATTTTTTTGTTTTCTGGCATTTTCATACCAGAAACTCTTTTCTTTCCCACTATTGACGCACTATAGAGATTTTGGTTATGGCATTTCCATTGTATATTAATGAGATATCACAAAATACAGCTATTCCTCTCACTTACCCGTTTGCTCTCCAGCTTTACTGTTGATGGAGAAGAAGAAGCTGAAGCACTTGGGCACTTGAAAAATCAAAGCAGGCCGAGACTGTTTTAATTGCATTCATGTGGGATATATATTAGTGGAGAATTTAGCTTTGTTGCACGATTAGTGACCGAGACTGCTGGTAGATATATTAATGAGATATCACAAAATACAGATGTTCATCTCACTTACCTGTTTGAATTTCAGAGTCAACAATCCAATATCTATATCAGTCCCCTTATTGGAAGCAAGGGGACCATAAATTATGAATGAAAGAGCTTGAACTATGAAATCCAAACAACAAATTGTAACATGTTTCAAAAGAATGAATAGAACATTTTTTCCACAAAACAACACCCCTTCTCAGTTTCCCTAGCATATCTACATGAATACCTTCAATCGGATTCATCTTCTTGATTCCCTGCACAAAGTCGATCGATCGAGCCTTCCCAGAACTGCTACTCACAGCCGACGGAAAGAGAGATCCGAATTGGAAGCAGGTCACGCGCAACCGCCTTTGCATCTTCTATCGCTCGAGTGGAAGCAGGTCCGGTCCTACAACCCTTCAATCGGATTCATCTTCTTAATGTTTCAGATCTAGATCTATGTGATGTGAGAGGAGCTCCTTAATGTTTCAGATCTAGATTTAGATCTGGATCTAGATCCAGATCGCCACCAACTCCGATGACGATCCTGGTCAACCGATTAAGCCTAATCTTCTATGGCCACCGTTGCTACCAGAAGGAGAACGAGAGATTGAGAAAAGGGAAGTAGAAGCGAGAGATTCATAAAAATAAATGAGGCAGTAGAAGGAGATATTGAGGAAAGGAAAGTAGAAGCGAGAGTTTTAGAGAATGGAATGAGGCGGCTAGGGTTTCACGGTTAAAAAAAAATTGGGGTACATTTACTTAATTGTAAAACTTAAAAACCCTAGTTAGTAGATATAAATATAAAAAAGCCTAGTTACCTAATTGACCCTCTAAAAAATATGTATAAATGCACAAACAAATATATCATACATCAATATCAATAAATAGTTCAATTTGGTTGGGTTGAGATATCCTGATGTATATCTAAATTGTTTGTCGCCATCAAACTTATATGTTGACGATAAATTTATGATTCTTTATCGGTATACTCTTAGGATCTACGAGTGTTGTTTAAGAATAGTAGATAAGAATCTTAAATAGATACACCTTTAGGTTCGTCTAAGATCGGGCTATTTGGCCCCGAACCCCTATTCTATATCAAAATTTTAAAATGTATTATAAATAATTTCAACTAGACTACTTTATCTTGTGTAATGTCTTCATTTTTATATATTTAATACTATTTTTTTTATATGTCTTAAAATCCAAAAGGAGTTGATAGTCCGATCAAAAGCTCCCGTTCGGACGGGTACATGGGCAAAAGTTTAATCCCGAGTCCGATAACAATCAACAAAAATTGTGAAATCTCACCCAAGTCTGTCGAATTTTTTTTTTTTTGAAAGGTTATAAGTATCTCTCGGTTCAATTGGCTTTGTCTCACTACATCTGAAACGGAAATAAGTCGTGGTCCAGTGCTAGAAGATACCCTCCTAATATCAGTTTTTAGCACCACATCCCACTATATCAACTGAGTATTGGTAGTCTTATCCAAATTTAGCTAATAGAAGAACCACTCGACATGAATAAATGGACGGTTATGAGCATTAGTTTCTATTTAAAATACAAAAATAATAAAACCAACATTGTTTATCACGTTATTTCTTAGATCAATAACATAAAATAAAAACAAAAAGCATTTCAAATGATAACATTGTATTTTTAACAATTATTCTCTTCATAAATCTTTAATTTATTTTATCATCGAAGTTATACACTTTCATATGTTAAGACTCTCGTGTTTTATAATGTCGTTTTATAAGTTGACGCAAGGCAGTCCAATGAATTTTAGTGACCCTGTTCCAAAATTAAAATATCACCCTATTTAAAATAAAATTTTGAGTTCGTCTTCTTTCAACCCCTAATTCTAATTTAATATTTCACAATTTCGGTTTCAATATTCATTTTTCCATATAGAAACAATGAATTGTGTAAGCGGATCTTCGAGTTTGTCGTCTTCAAAATAGAGATTAGAGAAGCAAATGATTTTGTGTAAACAAATATTCGAGTTCATAGTCTTCTGAATAGAGATTAGAGAGTGGGGACGATGTTGTGAAACTGATTTGTTGATCTGCACTTGGAAGTGCGTTTAGGTATGAAGATGTCGATTTGATAATCTGCAAATTATAAAAGTAAACGAACAGTCAATTTAGGAGAGGAAAAGTAGAAGATATTTTATTTTAAATGTGAGTAAAAAGGGAAATAGTAGATAAAATAAGAGAGATATTGTGTTATATTTGTATAAAAAGAAAACCTACGTCAGTTTTTAGATACTAAAAATAATGAAAAATATGGGGCCATTTAAAATCGGGGCCCTGTTCCGTTGGGCTCTTTGAACTCCCCATTGGACGGCCCTGAGTTGATGCATGTTTTTGTGGCATTTTGAGAGGTTTGTCTATGAGGGAGCGTGAATTTGTGATTGCCTTCTTCTATCACGAGTCCAAAATTGAGGTGTCCAAATTTGTTTCCCAAACTTCGTACACGTGTACTTCCTTCGATGACGGATGTTGTGCTCGTCGCTTCCCGTTGACTGAATCATCTCCTTTTCATTGAAGTCTCTTTGCTTACTATGTATTTTTGTGTGCTTGTTTTGTTTATTTTATTGTGGTTTTTCATGACGATTAGTTCATCTGCCGATCTTTTTCGATTTTTCGATCCACAAGACGACGTACTTTTTAGTGTTTTTGAACCGCTTTCATTATCAAAAAAAGAGACCGCTGCATCTAACCATAGTCCGCAAAGGGTGTGTATGGCAACATGGACAAAGTCCCTATCTTAGAGCATCTGTAGAGTAGATACCCATTCTAGGTTTCTTTAATGATTTTTAAAAAAAAAATTTGTTGTAACAAAAAAATATGTGTTAGATTTAGTTTGTTATCGGGAAGCTTCTCTCTACTCGTCATCTTCATTCTCTCCCAAATCTGATAAATTAATTATTAGTTTATTTCTTATATGAGTAAAGAAATTCAAAGTATCTAAAATGTAGATGCTCTTATACGTCCAAAAATCTAAATAAAAAGATATTAAAAAAATTTGTGTAAGAATATCAAGTGATCACCACTCACCACATTTTTTTGTTGTTTTAAAATAAATCTTATTAATTATAATAAATGCTATGATTGAAATTCAAATAAAATATTTACTCTCAACGGATCGCTCATATATGAATAAGAAACGGGCTTGAACATATTATACGGCTCGAGATCCATGTCTAACCCAAAAAAAAAGGGATAAAATTTGGTTAAATCGGTCTAAGTATGGACCGAATTAAAAGATGTCCGGGTCTACCAATTAAAAGGTCATAAACAACGATGTCTTTTAACAATCAAGACAAGCCTAGAACAAGCCGGTCACTATTAGGCAATGACCATTATTGTTATCTACCAAGAACAGATTTTCTAGGCGGTCCTCTAGAGTTACCCTAAAACTCAATGATCGTGAGTTGTTTTCTCACACACAAGAATGATAATACCATTAGGTTAATATAAATTGTAAATATGTTTTGAACACTAATTTTTATAAGTGTATCGGTCTCGTTGCTCAGTTAACGAGTGAGAAAAAGCACTGGAGCAACCGAGCAAGTCATCCAATATTGTTGACAATATCGTTTTTCATGATTTGGGGCTTCAGTTGTTTGTATGTGTTCGTGATGAGTTATTTTATATTGAATATATCACCATAATGAAAAAGCCGGCTAAGTATTTATTTTTTATTTTATATATAAAAATAGAGAAAATTGTCCAAACAGTACTCATCTTTTAGGCTAACTAAACTTTAGTACTCAATCGTTTAAATTACCAGAGCGGTATATCAGCTATTGAACCCGACCAAATATTAGTATATAGATTACTTTTCACAAGTTAAGTTAACACATGAACTTTCCTCCTAGAACTTTCCCTTTTGTTTCTTGTTGAATAAGTATGTCTTGTAAGCCTCATTGCAACTGTCCCCTTAACCCTTTTACTTAACGCATGAATAGTAATTTAGATACCAATCTTTAGTCGGACTCAATAGGTGAGGTACCGTTCTGATAGTTTAAACGACGCGATACTAAAGTTTAGTCAGACTAAAAGATGGGGTATTATTTAAGTAATTTTCTCATAAAAATATTATCCCCAAAGTCTTTGTTTGATCGTGTGTGACAATGGTTGTGTTCGAAGTTTATGAAGATCTTTTATAGGGTTGGGCCCATCATGTGAACCACGTTTTTTTAGGTGGTGTTTTTTCTTTTTGTAAATTTTTGTTGTTCTGCAACCCGACGGCAAGACGTTGCGGCATTTCGTTTACCTAGTGTTCTTTTCATGATTATATCATCTTTGAGCTTTCATCGCCATTCTTCGATTTGTTTTCTGTCTTTAGGATGTTTTTGGGTTTCTTGTCCATTTTCAGTTGTTTACGTTACCTCACTTTCAACGTTCTAATGGTTTCTTGACGGCTCCATTTGCCTATTTTAGCCTCTCGATACAATAAAGTGCATCTAACGGAGTCCAATTCATGCATTAAAAAAAAATCTCAATCTCCATTTTCTCTGTAATCTCCATCCTTACCCATCACAGAAATTTCCACATGACATTTGAGAATTTGCGGTCCCATTTAAATATCTATCCAGCTAACCAACTTACCAACTAAATTTCTTTGCTTCAAAAGCTTTTCAATTTGAGTAAAATACCCTTGAAATTTACTTCTTTATTTTATATGAAAATTACCCCTAAGTTACTAGTTTATTTAAAACTACCCTTGAAAATCATTTTATCAGCAAAGTCAAATTTCCCAAATTAAGTTCTTTAACTAAGTAGAAAAACAAATAGATTACTTAAAGGTATTTACGAAACTTCAATGAAAATATAGTTAAACAGGTGACATTACTAATAAAACAGTTTTTAGAGACAATTTTTTTAAGAGTGATATTATGTAATTACCTTATATTTAAGCGTTTGTTAGACGTATTGGCGAAAACCTTTATTTTTTTTTAAATGGTACATTTTCGGTTCGGCTTCGCCTACGTCCGGATAGAGTATTTACTGTGGCCCATTAAGGGGATACCTCCCAATACCAATTTTCACTTAAGGAGTCTAGCACCACAACCACTAGACCAACCGAGTATTGGTGCGAAAACCTTTATTCGTCACAAGAACTACGCAATATGGGTGTGTAGTTCAGTTTTTCACCTTAGGATTAAAACTACGCTTACGGTGTGTTAGTTAGAGTCAACCTGAAGCCGATGTGAACCGTTTGAATTATGCTACGGAGTGCATAGTCGTAGTATAATTTAAAAAATTAATTATAAGCACTCTAACTACTCACGCCATGAGCGAAGTTGGTATGATTTATTCTTAATTCTTTAAAAAAAATAATTAATCACTCCAACTACACATCTCATAAATATAGTTGGAGTGATTTTAAATATATATATAAACTCCGGACTTGGCCGCAGATGCTCAACTGCAGAAGAATTCGGGATCGAAAACGACTCTCCACATGCGGCTGAAGCGGATATAGATCGAGAACAAAATCGAGGTTAAGAAAGAAATCGGGTAGAAGAAACGATACCCGATACGCTTGTGGAAGACGGGATCAGTAGTTGAAGATGATGACGGGATCGAGAGGATGAAGACGGGCGCATAGTTGGAGCAACTATGGAAGATGGAATCGAGAGGTTGCAGAAGATGCTACACTTATGGCATGAGTAGTCGGAAGGATTCGAACTCGAATCTCTCCAGACTAACCACTTAAGGAGTTAACACCACGTCCACTAGAACAACTGAGTATTGGTAAAGACCCAGTTATTTACATGAGAAGATATTATAGTGAAATTAATTGCATTAAGCTCCCAAATGTAGGGTTGTCGGCTAGTTGGCTGGCAATAAATTAAAAAGGAAGCAAATGAAGAGGGGCAACCAAAAATCAACCGCAATTTGTGGAGTGAACAGCGCTTGTTATTTTTCCCATTAAAACCTTTGTTTTCTTAATTTTCGAGGATATTTATTTATTTATTAGCTTTTGATCCCAATGTTTATAAAATGATATCATCGTTTTTTCTTACTCTTTTTTCGATTTTTTTCAATTGATGTTCTTAATGTTTGATTTTTTTAATGTTATGGCCATTAGTTTTTTTTTTTTTCCCGTAAACTTGAGGTTTGATTTATTTTTTGTTTAGTGTATTTCGGTTTGATCATTTTCGCTTGATAATTTTAAATTTGTTATTATCATTTGATATCTCGAAGTTTAATTGTTTTGATTCAATGTCCTATTTCGATCACATAATAAAATAATAAAATAATAAAAAGTTATGTATTCTATATTTTTATACAATTACCTATCTTATATCTATTGAAGTAGAAAACGTGACAAAATCACGTTTCTCAAAGGTCCAAAAAATTATTTTAAAAAGTGATATTTAAATGTTAATATAAATTGAAAAATAATTTTAAAATTTTTTAAAAAAAATATTTAAATAAATATTTTTACAAAAATGGTTTCTAAACTTTTAATATTTTGTTGCCATCGATTTTACCAACAATTATATCTTAATAAAATCACCCTTAAAATTCAATCCGCACAATGTGCGAGTAATACACTAGTTGATATTTAAAATTGGGTTCACTCAATTGTTAAATTAATTTTGTAAAGTTAATCACTTAATTTTGATGGTAGAATAAATAAGTTTTTATTTAAAAAAATCTCAAATCAAAATAAAAGGGTATATTTTATATAACAAATTATATGAATTTATGTAAAAAACATATCATAAAAGGGAATTTAAGAAGGAAAAAAACAAGATAATTTTGATTTTGTTTGAAACAAGCTTGGAGGGCAATTTTTTTAAAGTTTGATTAAATTATTTGTCCAAAAAAATATTTTTTTGGTAATTTTTCATGTGAGTTTTAGAAGATCACTATTTAAAATATAGTCATGCTTGATCTTGTAGTTTATATAGAAATTTGAATATTCAATTTTTTTTTTTTAAAAAAAATTTGTCCACAATGTAAACAAAATTATCAACTTTAAATATCGTTTAAAATTAAATGAGTTTACAAACTTTATATATATATATATATATATATATATATATATATATATATATATATATATATATGTATATATATATATGTAGGGTGTTGTTCAAGTAAGGCACATTATTCCGGTACGGCCGACACGTGTCCCGGAATTTTTTTTTTTTTTTTTTAAAAAAACCGAGTAAAAGTAATAGTTCAAAATTTATTATGAAATAGTTCATAACTTATAAAAGGATAGTTCATGAACTATAATAGGATAATTCATAGTGCAAAATTTATAAAGGAATGAAAGTAATAGTTCAAAACTTATTAAGGAATAGTTCATAACTTCTAAAAGGATAGTTCATGAATTATAATAGAATAGTTCATATTGCAAAGTTTATAAAGGAGTGAAAGTAATAGTTCAAAACTTATTATGGGATAGTTCATCAATTATAATAGAATAGTTCATGAATTATAATAGAATAGTTCAAAGTGCAAAGTTTATAAAGTAGTGAAAGTAATAGTTCAAAACTTATTATGGGATAGTTCATGAATTATAATATAATAGTTCATGAATTATAATAGAATAGTTCATGGATTATATTAAAAAGTAATAGTTCATGGATTATATCTCGAAGATTAATTCAAAGTTTATAGGAAAATAGTGCATAAATTATAACATGGTAGTTCAAACAAATTTTCATTCGTTTCCGGAAAAAAAATAAAAAATAAATAAAAAAAATTTTCGGGACACGTGTCGCCCGTACGGTCGGCCGTACGACCGTACCGCAATATATGAACCGTACCTGAACATTTACCTATATATATATATATATATATATATATATATATATATATATATATATATATATATATATATATATATATATTGTTTCTGAGTGTTATATATTAGATTTAATGAGGAAAATATTAATGAAAACTAAGTACAATAATTAGTAGATTAATTTAAAAGCATCAATTATGTGTCATAACAATTTGTTGGCTTGACTTACTCATGTAACATCCGACGATGTTCAAATCAATTTGTACAAACAACAACAAGAAGCACATTCTTGGTGAAAAGTCTTAATCAACATGATTAACATTATCAAGAGTTACTAATGGTAGTAACATGGCCTTCTTATAATGGAGGATGAATATTAATATTTTGTGTCTTTATTTAATCCAAATTTATACTTTATTTCGCGTTGAGTAAATCTATTTATGGAAAATACCTGCAATTATAAGTATAAAATGCTCAATTTTGAATATCTAGTTTATTGTGTTTGAATGTAATTTTGAAACTAATTATTTGTTGAAATGTAGTTTTCTTTTACTTATTATTATTATTAGTTATTTTCATTATCGTTTCTAATGATATGAAATTTACATCACTGTTTTAAATTAATGGCCGCAATGAGATCGATTAATTCCATAGAAATCAATTGAAAAAGCTATAGACACGAGGTTAATTTTACTAACGTAAAATACAAACGCATTCTGATGCCGCTCAACCAATAAAAAAAAAAGATTTGAGCGCCAACGCTTTCTGAGGGCGCTCAAATCTTTTTTAAAAAAAGGGACAAAAGCAAGAAAAAGTAGGGTTTTGGGCGCTATCGCCATGCACCAGCGTCCAAAAATATATATTTTTTTCCCCTGATTTTTGCCTAATATTTTTTTTTTAATATTTGAGCGTCAACGCAAAACGTTCGTATTTGGTACCAAGTAAATTCAAAATTGTGTATATAACACGCCCGTAATTAATTTATCAAATTATACATGTAAATCAATCATTAATAATTTACGATATATAAGCAAATTAATCTATTAACTACTAAGTATTCCCTTTATTTTTTAAAATTTACGATATATAAGCAACTTAATCTATTAACTACCAAGTATACCCTTTATTTTTAAATATCTTATCTATAAAGTGTTGTATGTGTAAATATTTATTGATTTTTTTACTATGTTTTTTAATTTAAATTTTTTTATTTAGTAACCTGTAATTTTAATAATAAAAAGGCTACATTAAATGGTAAAAAATTATAATATAAAAATTATTGAAAGAATTCTATTGACATATATTAAAAATAATTCTATTTGAAATATAATTATCAGTGAAATGATAGTTTAACAATAATCACACATAAAAAAGTAATATCTTTGGCCTTTTATCCCACCAAACAACCACTTGACAAGAAACAAAGTTAGAGAAATCAATCAACATATGCATGGTAAAAATTTCCAAACCTTCGTAATTGTGAGCGTCACTTCTTCATTATTTTTTCACTTAGGGTTATGGTAAATTAGAAATTACTTACCCAATTTCCAAGCCAATATATGATTTGACACCCAATTATTCAACTTTTTTGCAAGTGAAAAGATACAAAATTACAAAGCACTTATCGAAATTAGTTGCGTGAGGTTCACGTAAAAATGTTTTTACATAAAAATCGAAGGGAGTGGAATTAGGGTTTTGTAAACATCGAGGTTAAACGAAAAAGTCGAGTATAGGGTCCGTTTGGTAAGACGCGGTTATCATAGATGAAAATGAAGATGAAGATGAAAATAGTAGATGATTGAAGGGATGAAATAAAAAAAAATAATATAGTATGCGTTTGATAGAAAGAGGGATTATTACGTGTAAAATTACCAAAAAGGGTTTGAATATATACTTTATTGTTAGCATTGTGTAAAATTACCAAGAAGGGTAGTATTGGAATGTATTTGTGATAACCTCCCAATAATCCCAATAATCTCATGCAATGAGGATTAAATTTTTCTCCATTTGCATCCTTTTCATCTCTTAAAATAATCTTCATCTTAATAATCTCATTCCACCAAACACCACAAATTGTGAACAGTGTGTAATAATTCCATAATAATCTCCATATAAGTGGTGCCGAACAGACCCTAGAATGATTTTTAATATATGATTTCTTTAAAAAAATATTCCTAAATCATAAGATGTTGGTTGACTTACCAAACTTTAAAAACTCCATGTAAGATAAGCAAGCCAAAATAGAATTTAAAATTTCATGAATTACACTTACCATGAAATGATCAAATATATATACTTGGATTATTTTTTTTAAAAAAATACAATATAGAAATATTTCATCTAAAAAAGGGTAATTAAGTTATTGTAATTCCTGTATTTTACATTATGTTAATTACCACAAATTTATCTTCTTGAGTTTTTCAATTATATATATATATATATATATATATAAACAAACACGTGTATTTAATTTCTTTTTTCCCGAATCATTATTTATATATCCCAAATTTTGTAACCTATTTGTAGGGCTTAGTATGCTAAATGGGCCAGGCCCAGCCCACATAGCCCAACCATGAAAATGGAAATTAAAGCGAAAAGAAAAAAAAAAAAAATCGCCATTGGTTAGAAACTCAAAATCAGGGGGAAACAGTTTCGCATAGCAATCTCACTTCCAACTTCAAAGTTCAATCCACCCAAATTCCAACACTGACCATCTCAATCAGAGAATTTCTTGCTAGTTCCATGCGCTCCATAGCTTCTAAGTTCTCCAGCGTAAGCTTCTTCTTCTAACTGTAAGAAATCTATGAACCCTAGGGCTAGGCATATCAATTGTTCATAAGTTGGAGCGAATTCAATGTGTGCAGATTATGATTTTTTTTTTGAAATTTGAGCTTATTAGTTGTGTATGTATATATGTCACACGCTCATTTTCACAGTTTGAATTTTGGTTATTTTGATTTTGCTGTTTCAAGCACCTGTGCAGAAGAAGACCTATAAATCTGCAGTCTCGTAATTTCTCGTCGTCTAAACCAAAAGGTCAAAGATTTATTCCCGTTTATTAGTTTGAGTTAAAACGTCTTTGTTCATGGAATTTTGAAGTGATTTGTTATGCTTCATGATCATTTAGATGATTTGTCCATTGAAGAGGATGCTGAGAGGAAGATAGGATGGGTTTTGAAGCTAATATTTGCTGGGACTGCCGGGACTGTTGCTTACAATATTTTTCCTTACATGGGTACTCAACATTCATTCATGAAATTCATACTATTATTATTTATCTTCTTGGGCCATTGATTTGATTTGTTTCTGGTGCAATTTTGTGACAACAATTGATTTACTGATCCAGGGGATAATTTGATACAGCAGTCTGTGTCACTTCTGCAAGTCAAAGATCCCCTGTTTAAAAGGGTGGGAGCATCCAGATTGACGCGATTTGCAGTAGATGGTAACTGCTATTTCATTTGGAGTTCTTAGTTTTTCTGAAATGTTGTGTAATTGTTAAAAAGAGAAAGATGTTAGATATCCTCGGAATCTGTAATCCTCATTTGCAATACTTATCAATCCCAACTTAGTTCCTTAATGTCGGAGTCTCAAATCATTCCCAAAACATATTGATCCAAACAAATTGATGTTTGATTGTTGAAACGTGCTTCCTTCCATTGTTTGCGTGAGCTGCTGAAACTTTAGAAAGTGAGTCTATGGAAAAATGCAAATAGGGGATATCCGGATATGCTTTGTTCCTTGGATTAAGTGTACTTGTTTTCAGTAGAAGAAAATTTTAACCATGATGTGACGAAGACCTCAACTTATATCGACTTGGTTATACCTCTGCTAGTCTTGTTTTAATTTCTAATGTATTTGGAGGTGAAATATCCATTATATTATTCTTCAATTATCTTGAATAGAGCTTGTATTGATGACCACTCTTTAAGGAGGAAATGTATGGTTATGATCAGGCAATACATATTCATTTCCTTGCGGCATATTGTATTGAGGCTCTACTGAGAATATGCGCCCGTGAGCTAACATTCAACAGAGACAAATTTTATATGATGGAGTATTTTGGAGTGGCTGAATTTCTGCCTAGAGAACACTTACATGTATGTGGCATTGATGTAGTAATATCTATCAATGTACTTTTGAGTATAACATGATATATTTGCAATGCTACAGATGAGAGAAGAAAGATAATAGTGGATATGGGTGGAGTACCAGAACTAATTAAAATGTTAACAGCTGCCAAAGATGACAAGACAAGGAAGGAAGCCTTGAAAGCTCTCAACGCCCTCTCCGGTTCAGGTTAGAATTTTATTATGAGAACCTTTGTTGGGAAATTTTTCTTCCAAATTTATAATGACAAAACAACTATTTATAGGCTGCAATTCTTTGATAGCTACATAAAGTTAATGCCCATCCTCTAAAAGTTAAGTTACTAGCATCATTGGCTTATGGGCTTTTAGGCCCCTAAAAGCTATCGAGAAAAGTGAAACGAAACACTCAGGTTCAGTTGTAGGTTTTAATCTCTTGCTCTAAAACCTAAACCAACACATCTTTATAAATGTTATAGCTCCCATCCACAGTATATATTCAATATATGCTCAAAAGGGCTGATATGGGAGTCCGAAAGGACTGGCTTGCTTTGCATATCTGTAATTATTTCATACTCTAGGACTAGTAGTCTTGTCTTTTGACGTCAAGTGATCTTTGCATCGGTAGCTATTCATGACATTGCTAGTGATGTTAAGTCATGACTAGGCTATTAGCAATACATCTTGCCACATTGGGTTTTGCTAACCTTGTTAGTTGTTGTATTGCTCCTTCGGTTTTAGCTTGTAAAACGAGTTGATCTATGATGATTGCCTTTGATTTTGGGGTATATGTACTTGTACTCCTGTGGTTTCTCATGATATGGAAATTTATTCCCCCAAATAAAATTGAAGAAAATTTCACACTGCTTGTGTTAGTTTATGTTAAAGGCGTGTTTGACATGACACTGTTCACATTATCAGGCCTTAGTATCAATTGTTAGCTTATCAGTTTCCACATTCCCTTACCCTCTTCTTTAGTAACTTCTTAAATTGTGAAGTTTGGTAGTTCTTCCAATATGCCCAATTTAATCGGTATGAACTCTATTCGTATGATTATCTATACCAGATTTAGTTCTGAATGATCTATACCATGCTGGAGCTATATCAGCCATCAGATCTGCTCCCGACTCTGAGGACGTCGACATATTAATATACAAGACAAAGTTGCTGAAAAGATTCGAGGACATGAGATACGATGTATCATCTTGAATATCAAAATCTGTTCTCTAATCTCTAGCACGCCATATGTGTATGAAAAAGCTTGAACCGAATACCGGGCTGGAAGCAAACATATTTATCACTGCGGATCTTCTTGTTCAGTTACTCAAGTGCTGATTCACCTTTGCTTATAAAGGATCTCCCTTCCTGAATGAGCTCGATTTTGAGAAACAATATAGTTTAAGGCTTGTTGAATGAATGATTCTTCATTTTAGAACTCGAATAAATGAGCTTTGTTTACTGTGTGATGTATTTGTACATATGAATCTAGCTTGATTCCTGCAGGCTGCATTCACCATGGATGACCCATCAGTTAACGAAACTGGACGAGTTCTAGAAGGAGCTCGGTCTGATTCGAGCTTCTGTGATAAATGGATCTAGCCTCCGGGGATGATTCATGGTCGAGAAACCTGTTACTTTCGGTGTCCT
Source organism: Fagopyrum homotropicum (assembly GCA_033239125.1). Classification (NCBI taxonomy): domain Eukaryota; kingdom Viridiplantae; phylum Streptophyta; class Magnoliopsida; order Caryophyllales; family Polygonaceae; genus Fagopyrum; species Fagopyrum homotropicum. The sequence continues at coordinate 6,350,419 of BSWB01000003.1, forward strand.
TACAATATTTTAAAATTTTTAAAGATTAGAGATTATAATAAACTATCTTAATATGGAACCCTTCGCCGATTGGATGAGTGTCTTCAAATAAATTAATCACGAGGACCACAAGTTTAGGGTTTTTTCGGTTCGGAATGAATTCGACTCGATCCCGTCACTTTCTAAGCAAGTTGGATTAGTCTCGGATCGTTTGAATAATATCCTTAAATATGACTAGATAACTCAATCTGAGTTATCAAGGCCGAGTTGATTAAAGCTCGGCTTGAACTCTTCAATCAACTGAGCAATCGAATGTGACCAAATTGCTAACATCTTCGGACAACGTTCGTGATGGAAGTTCAATGAGGATTTATCTGCACTTCTTACATTCGCTCTTCTCTCCAAATTGCTGACATCTTTATCAAATCTTTGGGGGAATAACAACACGACTTCCTCTCTTGCAAGCTTGGTCTCGTATCCCCTCTTCCAGCTTGAGGGGTATATGATATACTATGTAAATATATAGAATAAAGGGGTTGCATATGTAAATATAGTTGGGTTGTTAAAGTTGTTACTTATTATGAAAGGTACATACCCCAGTTGTCACAATAATCAATTTTCGTATATGCTAATCGAATGTGACCATATTTTAAAACTTGATCAAAATTTATGCTCATTCAATTCATCTTAATTATAAAACGAGCTAAACATGAACCTACCCAACTCGTTCGGCTCGACTTAGGGCATACTCTACATGTAAACCACATAGGAATTGTTTTAGTTATTTTGCTTATGTTATCGTTCGTAATAAGATTTGGCTTTACTTAAATGAAACTTACACGTCGTTAGCTTTTAGGATTTAACGTATTGGGAAGAGTCGTCTCTATTCCCTGCATGAGAAGGGTCATTTCATGCATGATTATTTAAACTAATTATACAGGGTGAGTTTGGTTGATTGGTCTTTTTTTTTTTTCATTAAAGGAGGTCCAAGTATTTTAATTACTTTTAAATGATAAAAAAACTAAATATTTTTTTATTAAAAAAGTAAGACTAGACTTGTATTTTTTTAAATGTATATTATGCAAATTATTGAAATTATAACATTTAGATCAAATTACCTATATAAATAAGGTTTGTGTTCATGTATGAGGAGGTTAACCTAGTATGAAGTTACGGGTTTTTTAAACTAAATATTTGTAACATATGGATTATTATTTATTAGTCACTAAACCATGACTTGTTAGTTATATTTTTAAAATTGTTATATTTTAGAAATGATTTTAAACAATTCATATTTTCATATTTTACAAAGCTTTTTTTTTTCCGTAAACGTTTGTATACACGTAATTGGACATCTCCCTGGAAATAAAGCCCACCCAAGAAAGAAGTTGGTGAAACACAAGTCAAGTACATGCGAATAATTATGAGAAGAAATTAATAGTACGTGTGAGATAATAAGTTCACACATTTGAAGTTGAAAGATTAAGAAGCCTAGTATATAAGATACAAGATCGGTTGGTTACTAATTGGTTTTAAGAAGAAATTTCACTAATTTATGTGTTGAACTTGAGCTTAATACGCATGTGTTTTCGTATGCATATGATCTCCATTTTACAGTTATTTTGTGTCGGACTTTAACATAATAGCTCATGAATTGTGGTATTAATAATTTAACTTTTTCTCATTGATACATGTTTTTTATACATAAAAAAGGTTGAATTATTCAACTAATTAATGGTTTTGTTGTTTGGTGGGTTGTGAAAGTAGTTAAGTTTTGATTAAAATATTTATGTTAGTAATGACAATATGTATATGGTAGTTTAGTGGTGAGAGAATGTTATGACAAACCAATAACCTGCAATCTTTGTGGAAAGAAACCAAAATTGGGAATGGATGTAACAACAACACAAACACATTATAATATTTGCCTTGATTGCTTAATTGGCCCTTGGTAACCTAACTAGGCAATATTTGATTTTGTGGCCTTTGATTCATGTTGTAGATTTTGTGGGCTATAACTTTGCCTCTATATATGATTATAAATCAGTGAATCTTAAAAAATCAAAAGGTCAAAAAGAATTTATAGGCTAAGCATAAACTTCTTAAAAGTACACTAATGCTGAAATTGCTTTTGTCCCAAGACGCTTAACCTTAAGAGCTTTTTATTTAGTCGATAACTGTCAAAAAAAAATTCTTAAGGTAACAACTTGCTTCATTACAAGTCAATCATAAATCTCCATTCAAATAATCTAAACAGGTAATTTTGTGAGAGTGTTACTATACAATATATATCTCACTAAATGTAATCACCAAGTACATTTTTTTATAAAAAAATGTTTATGTAATGACTATAATATCCTTTGTTAGTTTTTTTTTATTAATTTGTATAATAAAGTGTCTTATTTTTACGTAAAAGATCTAAAGCATTTTTTTAAAAGAAAAAAAGAAAAATTTATAGTATTAAAAATAAAATTTTAAAATAAGGTGTTTGTACAAATATAATCTTTATTAATTATATCTTAAAAAGATATGTATCTCGGGTATTTTGGACAAATAGTTATAATATTTTACAACTTATATTATATAAGACAATTTTATTTCTTATTTTTAAAAAGGTAATTTCTAAAAAAAAAAACTCTAAAATAATGAGAAAAGTAATAGATAAAATCTAATCACTAATTTATATGTTAGTGGTCATAACAGTTTAAGAATATCATGGTAAAATTTCAATTCCAAGAAGTAATGCAATATTTTTGCCTTAGAATTTCTCTTACAAAACTAGTCCTATTTATTAAAGCTCAATTTTGTTGCTAAGGTTGAATTCTATGAATATTTTTGTATTGGCACGATTTACCATATTCCACAACATTTAAATATAGGTTTTATAGTTGTGACATATGTTCTAACCAATATTTTTAATATGTAGTGCATCGGGTTTTTATGGATAAATTTATGGTGGACTCCGGTCATCGTCAACACCGGAAAACAAAAGTATTGACTTCATCTCCGCAATCAATGAATCGTTGTAAACTTATTTGTTGAAATTGGATTTCGAGTGAATGAGATAATGATGGCCGAAGTTACGTGTACGAAACAAAAAATCGAAAAAAGGAACAAAAATATGGTTATCTCACATCGACTAAAAGGAGTAAAATCCTTATACTACATAAGGAAAAAAAACGTTTAAATACCGTAGTCTTTGGATAACTACCCATTTTCATTGAAGAGCGGACGTAAGGCTATCAGTCTTCTCATTACATCATCAATTTTTTTTTTTAAATGTATGGATATTTTTGCTTTGGCACAACTGATCATTTATGTTTTAACGTTTTTCTTAATTTATGTTGTAATATAAGCTAATGATTTGGTTAGAATGATTTTGTCAAAATAAATATAGATGGTATATCATTCATTAAAAAAAAAGTGTAAGAAAACTCTTGAAAAATGATTTTAAGAGTCCGTTTGGTCTTTAACTCCAGAAACGAAAACGAATGGAAACGGATCTAGTTCATACCTACATCCTTGTTTATAAATTTTTTTAAAAATTATTTTTTGTGGTTTGAAATAGCTGAAGCAAAAATTTATTATTTTTAATTCCCTATAGAAAAACAAAATAGAAAAAAACACATGCATTTTACATAAAATTGTTAGAACGAATTCCAAAAAATTAATAAACAAAAGTATAGACTACATTAATTTTCATTCCATTTTTAGAGTTATAATCAAATCAGATAAATGTCTTCTTTTTCTATTTAAAATAAAACTATCAGAGTCAAACATACACCAACGACTCCTTCAAAACAAACTGGCACCTCAATTTTGAAATTAAAATATACAATAATTTTGGTTTGGAAGAAACTCGTTGTAGTCTTTATGACGTTGTAAACTTATGTCATATTTACTGTAACATCTATGTTTTAGAATTTTTGTACGCCTTTCATTTCTTTTTTGGCCAACTCACTCAATCGTCTCATATACCTCGACTCATTTTATTACCACATTTCTATTTCATTTATTTTATTAGTTTATTTTTTACTACTATGAACTGCATATATACTAAAAATTTATATTTTTACAACCTAAAATACAAATTTTCATTGGATCCAAACTTTCGATCATTTTATATTTATTTTTTAAATATATAATGTGTGTTTATTAATGTATATATAAATAAATGTTAGATAATGGTATAAAAGACACTCCCAAGTCCCAACCACCATGCTACCTATTGAGCAACTGAACAAGTATTTTTTTTGGTTTTTAAATTTCAAGTAAAGTTTATTTTGTAATAAGAAAATTGGTAGTGCATGAAGCCTGCCTTTGACAAACATTAAACAATTTGGGGCAAATCTAGTAAATTATCAAAGTTTAAGCTCAGGGACAAAAATTGTATATATAAAAATTGTTTACTTTCCAAATGATACTTCTACTTAGCAATCGGCTCAAGTGGGTAAGTTAATCTTTTCTTCAACATAAAGCTTCGAAAATGACCCTTCCCACCTCCCATTCTAATATTAGCCCCACATGTTTCACTATCAACCCCAACTTACTACTAATGTAAAACCGAACCTGAAACCGAACCTAAAATCGAGACTTTTTCTCATTAAGAATCTGGAGCGGGTGCTAACCTGTGACATTATCAGAAAACCAACCCCTCGTGTAACACCCCGAATCCGCAGGACTCGGGATGTCACATTGGACTAGGATCTCAAAATGGATCCTGACCCTAGCCTGACAACAAGTTCACTAGACCTTACAACATGGCACTGACAGATATAAAACAAATACATAAAACAGTATAAACTGTACGACCCAAAGTAAACAACAACATAGCCGAGTATATAAAACGACATCCTCACATAGGAGGTACAAAAGATCATCCTCACGCAGGAGGGGAAGCACAACAACCTCAAACCAACCACCTAATGTACGAGAGTCCTCGGCCTGTCACCCTACCAGATCACTCAGCAACGCCTAACCTGTAAACATCTACAACACGGTATGAAACCGTTAGCTAACCATACATATATGAGGTAATGCATAAGCACAAACATAATCATGGAAGATAAACACATCAGCATGATTTCACACATTTACCCATTTTATCTTCTTTATATAGTAGTCCATCACTCAAATCGTATATATATACATATATGAAAATATGTGACACGAGGACCGATACATCCTCGCCTCTGAGAATGATAGCCATCTGGAGTGGAATCGGTCACACAACCCGTGTACCCTATGGGAGTGGTGTTGTGCCCTCCCCGTATACCAGGTCTGGCCTGTCTCAAAAAACCTCCCAAACTCCACGTCGGGATGAAAGGGAAAGGTTATCACAGCCACGCAGTGGGACAATCAATAGAACATAGGTCGATAAAAACAACAACTCATGCTATCATAACAAACATATAAAACACACACCACTCATGCAAACACCCAATACAAGGATGGTAGCTAAGTAAGTCCTACGGACTTACCTCAACCTCGTACAAACTCAACCACGATCACCTCTACACTGGAGGGACAACACGGCCTATAAAAAGGCATAAAGAGATATATCAACCTCTATTCATCAAATGGGTCACACCTAGACCCAAAGGGATCCATAAGGATCATACTCAATCTATAAGCCTCACAACCAACTAAACCTCAATATCTCAACATAACTCACAATTCCTCAAATCTCAAGGTAGTATCTAATCAACATTCCTCAATCTCAATTCTAATCCTAATTTAATTAATTAACCTTTAATTAATTAATTAGATTTTGCCAGAATAACGTTTTGCCCGCAGGCAATTTCTAAATCCCCTGTCATCAGATTTCATCAAACAAACAACCCATAATCACCAGAATAATATAACGACCATAATGGTATTTCTAATTGTCCAATTGGACAAGCCTAAAGTCAATTTAGGCCAAATCGCAGTACGAAAAACGAATAAATTCATAACTTATTCGTTACTAACCCGATTGATGATCTGAAAGAAGATTCGGAATCACAACGACGCAGGCTACGCATGGACAACATCAAATTCATCGGAATCTGAGCGACGGTACCGTCCTAGTGACATATATGCTCGACCAGTCCTCCATATACTCGGAAATGCAGAAACTCGGTACCGTTATAAAGAGAATGAAAAGAGGAATCCAGAAACTCAAACGGAATTGAAATCGGATTAGAAACGGAGAGTAGATCTGAGTTTGAAGGTTGAGAGAAATCAAAGCTTTTACGAGGAAACGTGAAAGGAAATGAATTAATAAAGGATTTTCCGCTATTTATAGTGAAGACGATAATTATCCTTTAGTAAAGTCAATAATTATCCTTTAACCGATCCAAAGACGGGTCGAACCTCCTTCTCCAAACTTACCGAGATTGGAATATTAAATCTGGAATATTGTAGGGATAATTATTCCACAACTGCCTCGAAAAACGTGTATTCCTAAGCCGTCTTTCTTAGCCGTTAAGAAACGAAATAGCGACATGATTACTTAGAACGAAGATAATAAAGTCCTATTACAATAAAACGATAACTTTAAAAACCGTAAAAAATGTCATTATCTTTTTTCACCTGGACCCATTTTTTGTCAGGAGTATTCGAACTCGAATCTCGAGACTAACCACTTAAGGAGTCTAACACCACATTCCACTAGACCAACTGAATATCGGTACCTATATATTTCATTACTAAACCTAGTAATGAATCTTGTGTTATATTTATAGATAAATAGAGGGTCAAAATCAAAATCCTCTATAAATAAAATATCAACACTTGATATCTCTCTATATATATATATACTATTTTTAGAAAATATGAAATAAATATCTTATAGTGAAATGTTTATTCTTTTTAAAGTAAATATATAAAGTATATTTTAGACGGGCCACCCGACCCGACCAAATTCTCTATAAAAGCCGGTTCTCTTCAATCTGTTTCTCCCACCAAAATCCCAACAAAAAATATCCTTTTCTCTCCGAACAATCAGGCGATAAATTCTTTGTCACTTAATCTCGTGGTGTTTCCGGCGAGACTCAAGAGCTGGCTAATCAGGCGATAAATTCCGTTAATGACGGAGAAAACAGCAAAGGGCTGGTGGTCGCCCTCTACGTCGCCTTAAACAGCCGTGACGTCAACTCCGTCCACCGTCTCCTCGCCGCCGATCTCGAGTGGTGGTTCCACGGCCCTCCCTCCGACCAATTTCTCATGCGCCTTTTGACCGGCTCTAACGCCGACGAATCTCAACCCTTCATTTTCACTCCTCTCTCAATCACAACCGTTGGTTCTCTCGTACTCGTCGAAGGCTGCGATCATAGCTGCTCAATCGCTTGGGTACACGCCTGGACCGTCACTGATGGGATAATTACCCACGTCCGTGAGTACTTTAACACCTCCGTTACAGTTACTCGTCTCGGAAACGACGTCGTTTCTCCTCCGCATTCTTCACCTGATATCACCACTGACGACGTGGACCATACCCATTGCCAGCCCGTCTGGGAAAGCCGAGTCTCGAACCGGGTCGGCAAATCGGTTCCCGGCTTGGTTCTTGCTTTATGACCGCTTGAACCGTTATAGTCCGGTCTGTAACATATTATTTTAACGTTGTTTCTTTGTTTTTTCCCAAGTCTTACGTTTGGTTTGGTGTTTGAAGTGTGGGCATGTACTTGTGTTTGTTGTTTCCTCGTTGTATTGTAATATTACTATGGTCTTCCCCATACACAATAAATTATGGAATTTGGTTTTTGTTTTTATTAATTTGGAGTTATTTGGTTGGATTTCAAATTTCTGATTATATGCATTTTAATTATTCATATTTGTATGATAATAGTGTGACATCTTCACAAGTATTTTATGATCAATACTAAATTATAATTTATGTTTTATAACATATTTTTATATTTTATATTGATAGTGAAACATTATACGATGTAATTAACTTTTTCGAGTGAAATGAAAATTGAAACACTATACTTTATTTTCGTGCCATCTACCATATTACAAAATATGAAATAAGGTCGTGAGATTTTGATTATAATAATGTTGTACATAATAATATTTATGATATTCATAGTCAAATCTTCTTGCTCCTTTATTCTAAAGAAAATCGTCGATTGGTACAACCAAAAAAAGAACGGAAATTGGGGACATTATTTGGATCGAGTTAAGTAAAGACCGACTACTATAAAGATCTAAAGATCCATCACTGCAATCCCACGAGTTATGTGTTTAGCTGAAGGTGGAAATTCAAAGCAACATAAGAAGGAAAGTGATTTCTTAATGGTGTTGCTTAGTTGAGCATAGTTGTGTTTAGGATTTCCACCCTAGAGCTTAATAGAAAATATAAATTTATAATTTTGATTCGAAAAGTTTTTTCATGATAAATTTTTTAAAAAAAATAGTTAAAATTTTTAAAAATCGAGATAGTTGTCGACCTAATTTCTTAATATGTAAATTAAAAATAAATAACATTTTAAAATCTACACAAAAGCTTCTATTCATTTATTTTCTTCAAAGTTTAATAAAAATATTCTTGTCCCTAAAAAAACAGTAACTTTTTTATATTGTAATTTTAATATCATTATTTATATTCAATTTTTTGTCCTATTGAAAATATAATACATTTTATTCATTTATATAATAATTAAAATAATTATAATAAAATAAAAGTATATGATATAGATTTCTATTATTACAAAAACATATGCCTATATTAACTGAATCCATTATGAAAGATAATATAAATTTTAATTTGTGACAGTATAGTTGGTAACCTCCACATAGTTGGACTAGACAGAAGGAGGTGTCTTTTATTGCCCCTATATCAATGGATGATGATCGAGTGGTACCAAAAACGTTATTTTATTTTGCTTAATCTTCAATAATGACAATGTTTACTAATAAATATTAAAAAGGTTTACGGACATTGGGCAATTTTAGTAACTAGGCCTTTTTGAGAAACTAAAATAGTAACTAGGCTTTTTAATGGTTCAATTAAGTAAATATACCTTTTGTATTTATTTTCAAACTCTACACACTCTTCTCTCAAATGATACATTTACTAAACACAAAACTAGAAAATACCTAATAAACCAAATTATTTCAAAGACATTAGATTAATAACGAAAAGATCTGAACAACACAATTATACTCACAAGTAGATGAATATTCCATTCTACACAGGCTACAAAATATGGCTTATATGTTATTAGAAATTTGATGTATATTTGTTAATTATATGTGGTCATATGTATAATTTTTTACACCGTATACAAAATTTAATACACCGTATACAAAATTTGTTAATTTTACACCGTATATAAAATAAGTCATATCAGATCTGACAACTATTCGCTGATATTTGGGCTATTTATTAGTTTGATCCGGTTAAAACTTAATATTAAAATATGACTTGTTCTGCCTTCGTTATTAGACTTTTTTAATAAAAAGTAATTCAAAGTTAAATAAAATAATTTAAATGAAAGTGTATGAATTTTTTAATGAGTTAAAATATATATATTCAAACATATGGATATCCATCTTAATAAAAAGATTCGCATTTGATAAAGGGAGGATTGTTTGAATCGGGTTAAACGATAACAATGTTTACGAATTTCGTCGAATTGAATTTCCACTATATATTTTTTCTATCTCTAAACTTATATACTATATAAAAGTAAAAACACTTAATGTAACGGTCAAATATTGAGTATGGTCTAATCGAGAATTTTAAGAAATTAAACCCTGATAATATATAAAATAAATGAAAATGTGATTAATTAACGAAAGTCAACGTGATTTTATGTTATAAAGGATTCCCGAATGTTTCGTAAAAATATATCAATTTGGGTATGTCGGTGTAATTTTTATAAAAAACTTTGGGTAAAAAGTGTAAAGATGAAGATAAGAGGGTAAAATGTATAAAATTGATACAAGATAAGTTTGAAATTTGCAGCTATGTAGGTGGAAGTATAGGGGTGATCACGAGAGATGATTAAGCTCAATTCCATCATCATCCATGTATAATCTTGTAAGGTAAGAAAAGAAAGTTACCAAAGTACATATACGTATACCACACAAGCTTCTTGCCTTCGATGGAGTGTGAGGGAGAGCTCTAGGAGCTGAGAAAACAAGTTAAAATAAACATCATCATCACCACCTATTAGTCACCACTTCTACCATCTTCCACCACCAGCAGGAGGCCAGAGAAGTCGCCGGAATTTGCAGAAAAAGAGGACAATTCATATAAGGTATGAATATGGAGGTTTTGATTTGAAAGATACATTTAGGGCTCGTTTGGTACGATTCCCATGGAATCAGGAATCAGAATCGGAATGAGTTATACCAATACCTCGTGTTTGGTAAGGCTTGGAATCGGAATAAGAATGATTCCTTGGAATGGCTCATTCCAACTCTAAAGAAGAAGTTGATTCCACCATCTAAAGGTGGGTATCATCCATTCCAACTTAAATTCATTTCAAAATTTAAAACTACATTTATATATTATTATTATTATTATTATTATTATTATTATATATATATATATATATATATATATATATATATATATATATATATATATATATATATATATATATATATATATATATATATATATATATATATATAGGGTGTGGTTCCCATGAGCAACCTCTAACGTGAGAACATGAGAACAATCGTACACCGTTGGATGTGAGTATTAAGGGTTGAGATTTAGAGTAGATATCAAAAATAATAATAACTACGAATAATAATAATTAGGAATCCAACAATAACTACGAATAATCCACTCAACCAACAATAACTACGAATAATACATTAAACGATATGACACATTCGTAACAAAACTGATAATAATTACGAATCTGTTCTCATGTTCTCACGTTAGGGGGTGTTCTCATAGGATCTATACTCTATATATATATATATATATATATATATATATATATATATATATATATATATATAGGTCAGTTCCGGTGAGGAGGACCCTTGTAGATAGGAATTAAGAGAGTTGTGGTGATGCCACGTGTCACCACCACAAAATGAACAGTTAGTAATAAAAATATGGTGTTCATGATTGTAAAAAAAACGTGGTTCATATATTTACAAGTATGTGTTCATTGTTCTTACAACTATGGTGTTCATGGTTTTTAAAGTAAGTGTTCATGATTTTTAAAATAAGTGTTCATGATTTTTAAAGTAAATGTTCATTTTTTAAAAAAAAGTCATTGTTCATATTTATTAATAACTGTACGTTTTTTACCAACACTAATTGTTCATATTTTAACACTAAATGTTCATTTTTGTATTTTTGTAAAAAGTTTCTTTTTGTTTAAAATCGTGTAAAAAATATGATGTTCATTATTATTATTATTTATTTAAATGTTCATCCATGTATAATCTTGTAAGGTAAGCAAAGAAAGTTAGCAGAGTACATATACGTATACCACACAAGCTTCTTGCCTTCAATGGAGTGTGAGGGAGAGCTCTAGAAGTTGGGAAAACAAGTTAAAATAAACATCATCACCACCACCACCACCTTGTAGTCACCACTTCCACCATCTTCCGCCACCAGCAGGAGGCCAAAGAAGTCGCCGGAATTTGCAGAAAAAGAGGACAATTCATATAAGGTATGAATATGAAGGTCTTGATTTGAAAGATACATTTACGGTATCAAATCTCCATAACAATTCACCAAATTTTAACCACATACACTTTGAGATGTTAGGAAGAAGAATATACGATCAGATTTTGGTTTGGTTGCATGAGTTGTAAGTTATAGCATGAAGAAGATAGGTTGAAAAAGCTGTTTGCGGGGTTTTCGATATGAGCTGTCAACTTGCGGCAATTGTTTAAATATCTTCCTAGGTCCGATCTTGCTAAATTTTTTATATGTTTCAGTAGTAACATTCTCCTGGATCATATTAAAATTTGGAGTCGATCCAACGGCGGGATCGAAAGGTACATGAGTTTTATGTCAATGAATTTTTTCGGGGCACGAGTTGAACAACTTATTTTTGTGGTTGAGTTTGGTGGAAAAATGTCATTTTTGACTATGTTACGTATGTTTGAAAAGGTTAAGGGGTTATTTGGTTATAAGGTATTGATAAGGATATATTTTGGTATATTTTTGAAGGTACGAGAAAGGGAATATAGTCCGGTCTGAGAAACAGACTTAGGATTTGATCAAGAAAGCTTAGTTTTACCTTACTTGTAAGGTAAGTTTATATAAATTACACTTCCTTAATATATGTTACGTATTTAATATGACATGATTTTATACGTAAATGTTGATAAATGATAAAGAAAAGTAAGTAATGAAGGCAAGCATGAAAATGAATATTATGAGATGGAAGTGATAATATAGGTAGATGATTAATTAACTAAGCCCAACAGGCTCCACACCACATGGGGACGAGAAACATATAGAGGCAGCGCTCGATCTATGAGGGGCCTCAGAGATTAGATATGAGACAACACTCGATCTACAAGGGGTCTCAAGATTAGATAGCCGAGGTCAGCACTTGATCTACAAGTGGGCCTACGACGCTATCTGGTTGACCAAGCTAAAGAAAAAGAAAGAAAGAAAGAAATGAAACACGGAAGCATATGAGAAAGGGAAAGGCAAATCGTACGATCAATTAGGGATAGTTAGTTAATTATCACCTATGTATGAACTTTGTAATGTGAGAAAAGGTATAGAGTGTTCTTTGGAGACATGATATTAGATACTTAGATTTATCGGGGACTGTGATTTCTATATCCTTACTAAGATTGTAGCTCATGGTTGTTATATCCACATTTTTTAGCTACTCAGACTCAGTCTAATCAAGGCAAGGACGTCGGACCCAAAACCTGAATTTGAGATCATACCAGGTGGGCTGTTATGGGATGTTGTCGCCTAAGATCTTTTGTGTGGTTTTAAAAAAGCTATGTGTTGTTGAACAAGTTTTCATGATATGTGTCATTATGTATGTGTTGTAAGATAAAGTTTTAAAATTTTACGTTTTTCGATAAGCAGTATATTCAGCAGAAGGATAAAAATCGTTTTCCGCTTATTGTTTTAAATAGGGTTAATTGACTGGAAATCAACGAGAAATGAAATAGGCGTCACACTTAAAACCACGTGCATTTCATTTATACATCGGATGTCACTTGCCATTTTATTACAATTTACCTTTAACTATTTTTTATTTGTTTATTTTTATTGTATCTTGAATTAATTAAAATCTAGTTATTTTTACCATATAAATCAAGATAAAATAAAATATAGCTGATCTAAAAAGACAATATCTACCTTGTTTCTCATGTATTCATATCCTAATATACTTAACTAGGTAGATTTTTTTTAAACTTAGTTTTTAAAATACCGAAAATTACAATATATTAAGTTTTAATGAACCAAAATAAATCACACATCAATGTGAAAAGTAAACAGAAGAACATGCTTGAACGAAAATCCCGTTATTATCTTTTATTAAGTGATTCATTTCTTAGCTCAACTTATTTTGTGGTACGAGGGTCTTCCAACCCTCGCCTCCCTCCCCTTATACCATCAAGAGTGGATCTAATGCATCTCGTTGTATACCTGTATGGATTACTCACAGAGAAACTCTCAGTCTCATGTTAGAGCTGAATACTGATGTCATGACCCGTTATACATAAACTTGTGTCTAAGAATATAGTAGCGTCGTCCTATTCAAGTTATAATCATAATTCACATAACACACACCACTACAATAACACACACCATTACGAGAAAAACTAGGTGAGTAAGTCCATGAGACTTACTTGTACCGATCCAAAACTCGACTACCGCTAAGTCTTGGTCCCGCACGTATATGACCTCAACTACCTGGTCAGATATGGAAGCATGTCTCAATAGTGAATTTATATCTTCTAGAAGTATCTAAAAGGCTTCTAGACTAGCAAGGACAATACGAAAAATATTTACAAGAATAGCTCCACCTTTAAGGAAAAATACGATTTTACCCATAACTTTCCTCAAAACTATAAAAGGGCTCAACAAGGTTCTAAACCTCAAAGATAGTCTAATAACATGTTAAAACGCTAAAAGGTCCAATACGAGTTTTGAAGGTTTTCCGAATTCTTAAAACTCACTAGGAAACCCCTATAACCTTTTTAAGCAAACTAGCTAACTACCCTACTTTGATCTTAATTATCTAGTCTTATATAACTTCTAAAAATAAAAAAAAAACATCTAAATGTACTAGACCATACATATTCCTCAAAGACACAAGCATTTTATAGTTGACCATTTTTTGCACTTTTTCTTAAAATTAGTTTTTTGACCTAACTTCACAAGATCATATCTTCTAATCTAGCCGTTGTATCATCTCCACATTCAAGTATGCTAAACTACAATATAATTACTACCACATATCATAAAATAAACCGTGAAAGATCTTTCTAACATGCCCAAATGGAGGCGCCAAAATAGTTGTTCGAGCAAGGGGTAAAATGATCAACTATGAGGTTGCTTTCCAAGCTTGGACCCATTTTCTTCAGTCTATAAATAAATTCAGAGAAGAGTTCAAACATTATCCTCACCAAGATAAAAGATTGAATGAGGGAAAAAGGGGAGAAGAACCTAGTTCATGTTGAGTTTGAAATAAAGAGAGGAAGACGGTGCTTGTTCGCTGCACAACCGAAGAAGACTACATCTACTCATAGGGAATGAAAGCAACGACCTGTGCAGCTCGCAACGGAAGCTTGTCTTCCTTGAGCTACTTGTTGTCCAGATCCGAAAGGAAGAGGACTGGTTTTGCTTGCATGTTGAAGGGGAAGAAAAAGCCAATGGCGGCTTGTTGTGGCTCAAATCCGAAGTAGAAATGAAAGAGAGGTCTGCTAGTGTATATGTTGGCTCGAAAGAAAAGAAGGCAAAGTTGTTGCATTTTATTGTTGTTGCTCAGAGAAGAAGGCGAAGCTGCTACATTTTGTGGTTGCTCAGAGAAGAAGACAAAGGGTTGTTACATTTTCTATGTTGTGATTGCTTAGAGGTAAGAAAGGAAATGGGCTGCTTGTTGGCTCTCGACATTCTTACAAGATCGATTACAATACATTTCATGACAAATATAACTATTTGGATGGTCGACTCGACGATGCTCGTAATCTTTGAAATTGTTTGATGCACACTTGATGTTGTACCTCCAACCCCGCTACACTATCATCATGAAGTGTGCCCATGCATTCAACATTGGGGGATGTACATAAGTTTAGGTAAACAACAAAGTTAGTATAATATAAATAAGAATAAAGACAATTGGAAAACTTACATACACACCACGACAATGTGTGAGCATCCCGACAAAGGAACAAAGTAATGTTAGGCGGTGGTGATCCGGGTACAACTTCTTGTCAGATTAAGGGGTGACTTGTATGTGACGCGATCACACGAACCAATCTAGATAAACAAGGGTGCATTGGTAAATAGTGACGAACAATACACCACTTATAGGCATTTCCAACTAGTAGAACTCTTATGTAAAAGAACCCCATTGTAGCTAGTTGAGTTAGTTTGTGAAATCACTCGGTGCGTTTCCGGGTAGAAGTGTTGTTCAAGTGATCCAGACGTCTTTAACAAAGGCCGATGCGAATCCACAACAAGCCTCCATGCAAAGGCCATTGCAATCCGTTATGAAATCATCAAAGCCAAAGAGACAAGTTTCAAGAATTTTCATATAGAAGGAAACAACCTTGTAATTGTCACTCCATAGGATACTAATATCATTATGGCGAAGTTTGGTAGCTTAAGATTACGGGGGAGGAAACTGAAATTATAAATTAAATTTGGTTTGGTTAAGAATAAAGGAGATGAAAAGAAGATTAGAGATAAATATTAATCCTCATTCACTTTGATTATAAGGTATAAGTTGTAAAGGCCATTGCAACTTATACCTTTCTTGTTACCCACAATCATCTTCATTTTATCAAATACTTATTTCACTTATTTTCATACACGTCCCTATGATCATTCATCTACGTAAGCTTACATTAACAAACAGATTCAATGTTTGACATTTCTATCCTCCTTGCGAATTTCAACTGTGTTTTCATCTCTCATATTTTCAGGAAAATGAATGACGTTGCAGACAATATTACAACGCTTGACTAAATCGTTTTTGCCGTTGAGGGAAATTTATCACGAGAGATTGAGATCCTTGTCCTAAATGAAACTATAGGTCCTTACGACTTCGAGGAGAGATCTCCACAAAGTGACGATCATCCACGCTCAGTTGTCAATGCTAACTCGTAACGCGAATGAGGTATTATATCCACAAGGATGATAGAGAGTGATGTACGATAAGTAAGTAACCGCACTTGATTCTTTTCACTATCATTAAATAATAACAAGAAACTATAATTAAATTGTAATTACTTCTATGTAAAGGGTGGTTTATTGTGATTAATGAGGCTTACGGATATTTCCTGCAAAATTTACCATCACCTTTTGTTATCTTTTACGCATCCTATCTTTCGCCTGAAACTGAGAGTGAGACAAAGAGAGAGAAGGGAAGGCGGTACCCAACCCATTCTTCCCAATTCGATGACTTTCGACAATCAACAATCATGATCGACGGTGACAATCAATCCAACGGCGACCACCCTCTTACCAACGGCGGTCAACCCGTATCCGGCGACCGCGCTTTCTCTAACAACCACCATCTTTTTTCGCATCCACTCGAAATCCCCACTATCCCAATCACCACCACCACATCTTCCGTCGCCGACGACGAATTTGACCCCTCCGATCTCCTTTCCCCAACCTCCAATTCTCCCACAGCCAACCACAATCTCAAGTACACAAACTCAAATGGTCATGACTCGGTCGATTCGTCGTTGGGTCCGCCCGATTACATCCGAATTTCAGTGTCGAACCCTCAGAAGGTTCCGGAACCATCGAATTCGATTGTACCAGGGAGTAATTCGCACTATACCTACCTGATCACAACGACGACTAATATTCCGGAATTCGGTGGGTCCGAATTTAGGGTTCGGAGGCGGTTTAGGGATGTAGTGGCGTTATCTGATCGACTTTCTGAGAGTTATCGAGGGTTGTTCGTTCCTCTTCGGCCGGATAAGAGTGTTATTGAGGGTCAGGTGATGGAGAAGACTGAGTTTGTTGAACAGCGGAGGGGTGCGATCGAAAAGTATTTGAGGAAATTGGTGGCTCATCCGGTGATCCGGAAGGGGAAGGAAATCAGGGCTTTCCTGGTTGCGGAAGATGGGGGTCTCTCGCCGGCGAGCTCTGGAAGTCCATTGGAGGGTAGTCGAGGGAATGTGGTTGGCTCGCTGGAAGAGGCTATCGGTAAAGGAGGAGGAGGGGGAAGAGACTGGTGGAGAGTGTTCAGAGAGATGAAACAGTCGGTTGTGAACGATTGGGGTGGATCAAAGCCGCCGGTGGTTGAAGAAGATAAGGAGTTTCTTGAGAAGAAGAAGAGATTGGAAGAGATCGGAGGGCAGCTTAGCAATGTCACTCAACAGGTATTTCTCTTTAATGGTCTCATTCATTGTTTAGTTGATTGGAGAATTGAATTATGAATGGGGATACCTTCGTATTTTGCTTTGGTAATTGTGGAATGGAGTTAGGTTAGTTTCCAAATTGGGAAACTATGAAAACCGCAGTAAAGATACAAAAACGAACTTTCAACTTGAATGATTCTAATCTGAATCCTCCTTTCCCAATCCCATCAATCAAATGCCATTGTCTTTTGGTAGTTATATTTAGTTAAAGCTGTTTTAATTATTTCATGAAAATACTGAAATTACTTGTAGGTAAGCTTAGCTTGATCACCTTGATGAACTATTCATTTTTTTTTCCTTTTTCGTTTTGCATGTGTAAATTAAGGATAAATGTATCAAGTTGAATGATATTAACCCAATGCTATTGTGTATACCGCTATTTGGGATGATTTCTAGTGGTTAAATATGATGGAAGATGTGTTCTTTTCTTTTTCGTTTTGTATGTTTAAATTAAGGATAATTGTATCAAGTTGAATGATATTAACCCAATGCTATTGATGAATTTTACATTTTAATGGTGATAAGTAAATGTATAAAGTTGAATGATATTATCCCAATGCTATTGTGTATACCGCTATTTGGGATGATTTCGAGTGGTTAAATATGATGGAAGATGTGTTCTTTTCTTTCGTATAAGAATACCTGAGAACCTCTAGGTAAGCTTAGCTTGATGATACTGGTGCTATCTTGAAAAATTTTGCACGTTTTTACTGTCCTTAATTAATGATGGGATGAAATATGCTTAGTGAATGTTGAGTTTTGTAACTTCATCTAGCAGAGAGAATTGGTTGATTGGGATTGTCCGACTGATGAATCTTACAATTTACTTACCAAGATCATATTTTTTGCATCGTTTTTTTATAGGCGGTGGGGCTTGTTACTGCACAGCAAGAGTTGGGGCAAACCATGGGTGAGCTGGGACTGACGTTTATGAAGCTGGTGAAGTTTGAGAACCAAGAAGCTGGATTGGAGTCTCAAAGGAGAGCAGCTGACATGAAGAATGTCGCAACTGCAACAATTAAAGCAAGCCGTTTGTATCGGAGTTCAAATGACAAAACAGCCTATCATCTGGTAATTATTGTGTTTGCTATGATTTTTTTCTTGTTTGCCTTTCGATAATTGTAGGTCTTTTTATTTATTTTTGAATATCTGGTTGATCATACTTAACAATGAGTTTTTCTTGATACTCTCGTATTATACTATGTTGCATCTATAAAACAACCATGTCATTCGAATCACTTGCAAGTTAATATAACAAACAAATGTAATGCTTGTAGTTCAGGGCTTTTACTGTCAAGAAAAACAACCTCGAGGATGACAGATGACTGTCCTCATTTTCCCTTCGAAGGCAACAACCTTTAAATAATATGTCAAGAAGTTTAATCATATTATAGCATCCTTGGTTGATTTATTTGTAAAGTACTTTTAAACTAATGATAACTGATGTACATGATTTAATAATATGTAAAGAAGTTTGATCACAATCATGTGCTGTCGAAATGCCAAGCCTGCCCTATGTAGACCTCTTTCGGGCTTTTAAATTGATGATAACTGATGTACATGATTTAATATAAAGGCTAATTTTGAGTCATAAATAACTAGTTGTCTGTTGCAGGACGTGCTCCATGATTATCTTGGGATGATGTTAGCTGCTGATCAGGCGTTTGCAGAACGATCAAGTGCGTTGTTGAATGTTCAAACTCTTGCATCTGAGCTCTCATCCTTGCACTTCAAAATAGAAAAGCTTGAAGCTGCATCATCTAAGATTTTTGGTGGAGACAAGTCAACATTGCTTAAAATTGAGGAATTAAAGCAAACTGCTAAGAGCACTGAAGATGCTAAGGTCTCTGCAGTCGGAGCATATGAACAAATCAAGGTAATATCTTTTACTTTTTCTGGCATATTAATCTATTTACTCTATCATGGTTTTGTTGCTTAATAGAACTAAATAATAAACATGTCGACAACAAAATTTTTTTGATTGACAAAATACATAGAATCCGTTGCAACACTATATTAAGCAACAAGGCTGAACGTGTTCATGCTGAGAAGATTTCCAATCTTCTGGTAAACTAGTTAGCAGATCAAGGAGAAAGTGTTCATGTATGATACATTTTCCGTTTTCCTTTTGGGCGAATAATTTTCTTATATTTACAATTTTTTTTGGTCTCTTTTGCCTTGAACTCTGTACTTTGAACTTAATCAGGAAAACAACAAGGCTGAACTTCATCGACTGGACAAAGAAACCCGTTCAGACTTTTGGAAAATGATGAAAGGCTTCGTCGCCAGTCAGGTACACCCGAGTATTATTGCTGTCAGCAATCTGATGGTGTCAAAAACATTCACTAGTCTTTAGGCTTCATAATATGATATAAAAATTTCCCTAAGAAGTGACTCATTGATACGTGACTTGTGACGTCTAGCATGAAAGTTAACGACATGCATGCGAGTCTAGCGAGAAGTGACTTGTGTTCCAATTATTCTTATACAACCATTAATGTCTAGGAGAAGTGCCCCGATTTATCTCCAAGATAATATGCACCTGAATCACTGTTTCCGTGGTTTTATGATTGCTATGCTTTTGAGTAAACAGATGATTTGTTCTTCCTCATCTTTAACATTTCCAAATGAATCTTCCTTTCAAAAAGCTCATAATTCTATGATATTAACAGGCTGAATCTGCCGAAAGCATGGCTGCTGTCTGGGAAAAGCTTGCTGAGGATACTAGGAGTTACGCTGAGCCTCGCAGCTGAAACCTTATTCCACGGAAATGATCTTCCTTAACTTATCCCTTCTCGCACACAACTTGTTCAATATGCTAAATCAGCTAGACACGAAATGAACCGAATTCCTGTGTCATCTTACAAGCATAAATATGCCAATCTCACCAGACAACGCCCTCAGAAACCGAATTGTTCAGCAGCTAACGGTTCTCTTTCAGCTTTTTCGGAATTTGGAGTTTCGCATGATTCTTCTTATACAGATTACAATGTGAGTTGTTTTGAGTTATACAGAAGTTTTGTTGGACGTTATTATTATAAGTGTACTTGAAACTGTCGTTTGCAAGCTTTCTTCTTTCCTTTCACCATTGGATTATACAGTAAAACCAATATGTATATAGCCATATAGGGATGTACACGAATTCTATGGCGAGAAGACTTAAGCACCTTAACCATTAACATGAAACTATTTGATCAGTAGAGATCGTCTACTCTGTTTTGATCGTCCATGCAAGTATATAACCTCTCTGGAACCCCTGTTGCTACAAAACCGAGCTTCATGAAGTATTTCGAAAGAGAAAGCGGAAAAAGGTTGAATAGAAGGGTAATCTGATACAACAGCTCTTTCAACAAATAAAAAACCACGGTAAT
The DNA here is from genome assembly GCA_033239125.1 of Fagopyrum homotropicum. NCBI lineage: Eukaryota > Viridiplantae > Streptophyta > Magnoliopsida > Caryophyllales > Polygonaceae > Fagopyrum > Fagopyrum homotropicum. The sequence continues at coordinate 6,371,313 of BSWB01000003.1, forward strand.
TGCGGATTTCCCTGGATAACACTAACATGGCATGTAGCACATAATTTTGTGCCTAAGGGTACAAAATGCAGAAAGGAAACGAACCAAAATGGAAAAGAATTAAAACACATTGAACTAACATAAATATCTATGCCCATTGCTTTGTAAACGTCAATATGTCGTGTTCAGCTCGGGCCATGAATAATGGCACATCGGCGTTTCAGGGCAGGATGGCTAGTAGATGATCGCCGTAACCAATAGCTTCTGCAAAGAGGAAATAGATGCAGTTCATATTCAAGATGAAGTTGTTCCTAACATTAACTGTATCAAATTGAGCTATAGACGTGAGTGACGTACCTCCTTCATCAAAGAGAACCTTCAAGAGCTTTCCAGCCACATCCGACTGTATATCAAACATCATGATATATTAATAAGTCTAGCAATGAGTAATAAACATAAGCAAAGAACATAAACAGAATAAAAATGGGAGAAGTTACCTTGATAGGAAGCTGAGTTCCGAACTGATCCACGTAGCCTATTACTTGTCCCTCCTTGATGAGATCACCCTTTATCCGTTAAGAATTTGATGTCAAAATCACCAGTTTAATTTTCAAAGTCAGCAACTAGGATTTTGGATTAAGAGGTCAAAAGTACAAATTACATGTGGGTTCGCAAAATTACCTCGTTGCACAAAGGAGGATGCTTCTTCCCTTTTACTGTCCTTCCCCTGCAGAATGACCCGACCTGCAGTGTAGATTACAATTGTAAGGAAAAAGTAGATATTTTTGAACCTTAAAAGCAAACAAGATTTAGATACTTACTGCTGGTGATGATACTAGCTTATATCCACTAGATCCAGAAGCTTCCAAGGCAGATAGCTTCAATGCTTTCACTGCTGAGGCCTTCAAAAATGGGTTGGGCTTCTCTGGAGACGATTTTGGAGATACTGGTGAAGGGTCAGCAATACTAGATTGATTCATGGGCTCGCTTGGGATAGGGGGAGCTACAGCTGGTGAATTGATTGCCAGGGGGGCATTTATGGCATCAATATTTCGCTTAACATGCATCTCAAAACTGCCAACCTTTTTGAAAGCAGAAATATTTGATCAAAATTACAGATCGCAAAGTATATATTTCTCATTCATTTTGTCGTCAAGCATAAACATATTGAATTGCAATATTCACATAATCGATGGGAACAATTAAAGGTACTTCAACAAATATGTACTTTTGTCCACCACAAATATCACCTAGTGAAAATCAATGAAGAGTATCCTAATAAGTAAATGCAAGGTGATACTCACATCTAAGACTCTAAGTCAGACTTAGCGCTTCCCTTTCCTATATGGAGCTTTAAGTCTATAACTGATCAATTTCATGTAATTAACTTTGTTCAAGGGAAGAATCTACAGAGCAGTAATCAACTACCTTTGCAATACCGTAAAGAATAACAAGGATACATTTTAAACTAGCTAACATGTTTCGTCTGACAAAGAGACTGATGCATAAAGCAGGAAAACACCTCCAAAATGAATAGCAAGAACTTGATTCTTGAAGGATGCGGTCAGAAATTAGAAATATACCTTTAGTTTTAGCTCAGCAACACTGCTTTCATCGCAGACCTCCATAAGCAATGTCTGAGAGAAAACAGTTTCACTTTTATCAACTAAGAATAAGATGGACTAGATGAAGAAACAATTGATAAAGTAATAAATTTCAGGTCGTAGTTCAGTAAGAAATAAGAAGGAAGTGTAATTAATATCTAATACTGAGAATATCATCCTGTAGCATTTTGTGTTGCAACTTGCAAGTGAGCTTCTCAGACCACTTCAACCAACTAGCGATAAGAAAGACTCATCTGTTAGCAAAAACTAGACATTCTGAATACATCATCCTTTTAGATGTATACCTAAGACAAAATTGACATCCGTTTGTTCTTTTCAGTTAATCACCATTACTGATATGAAGTAGATTTTATCGATCTCTATTTTCCATTAATAAAATTTTACACAAACACAATGAGTGATGAGCACCCCTTATATCCAACCCAAGAAAAACAAAGGTTGCTACATGGTCCTATAGCAGGAAACAAATAACTTCAAAATATGAGAAAACCAACAATTACATTGTAAAACTGGGGAAATCTCCAGTCTCTCAAAAAATTTAAGAGAATAGATGTATGATTCACCTCAAATGCATCGCGAAAAGTTGCGCGCTTCAAAACATGCTTCTCCTTGGAGAGTTTTGGGCTTCCATTTGATGGAACTGTTAATGATGTTATGTCAATTTAGTGCCAAAAAGTGTAAAAAATTGGCATCAAAAGGCAATCCAAACTTGTCATATATGCTCAAAGGAATAGTCTAAGATGCACATGTCACAAATGCTAAAAAGTGATTAGCAATTCACAATATTATTTAGAGCAATATGTGTCCCGTATATAGCTTTCATACGGGGGTTAATGGGCTGCGCATTATGATACAGCCTGATAAAAATAAATTCTGTTGATTGGGGCTTATGCGCAAAATGGATGGCAGGTTCTCAACCCAAGACTATGATGTGGACAGCTTGACAAATATTTGTTCATACAAATAACTGATAATCAAATAGAAATGACCAAAATAGTACCCACCGTCTGATTTGGATGACACAGTTGCTCCTGGTGTTTTTGCACTTGCAACCAGGACCCTTACTCTCCTGGTGGATGAAGTTAGCTTCCCACCAGCCAATGCTTGACGAGATGGCCCAACGGGAGTGGGCCAAGCCACGGTATTAAGTCTCTCAGGTGCTGATAAAATGCGTGACAAAGAGCCTGCAGAACCTGCAATAAGGAACAGAGAATGAGCAAGCAATGATCAAGCTCACAACTCATAATCATAAATTCACAGAAAATTGAGAAGTATGCAGTTGGTAGATCAAGGAAAGATACAGTGATCGATTAACAACAAACAATATTGATACCCTCACTAACTATGCCCTTACCAGCTAAACGAACTTGATTATTCAATTAAAGCCTGGTTCAGATTTTTTTAAAAATCAGCTACAGTTTTTGTTTAAATGCATAGTAGAACATTTATGCCACATAGGTAGCCAACCAAGCAAGATTCAGATTCAAATATCATAATCACAATGCCGCTCAAGATAACCAGGCAATTTAAGACTCTTAATTCATGAGCAGAAGCTAAATCCCAATCCGCTAACTCCGACGCTATGGATGGCAAACTCAACAAGCTACAAACAATTCATCACGAAGGTGTTCCGTCTAAGATTTGAGATGTACTGATTAGCATAGTTTATACAGCAACAAGATTCAAACTCAGTTCCATCGACGTTTTATCATCGCAATTCGCTCATTGAAGAAAATAAAAACAGAAGATTAAACACACAGATACATTGACAACAGACTTACAGTCGAAATATCGAAGAGTAGCGGCGGCCTCCATGGGAAAAGCACCGAAGAAAGCACAACGATGGAGAGATCTGACGAGGAATGGATTGGGGGAGATGAAGTGTAGAGAGCGTTGGTTAAATGCAGGTAGGAGGAAACGGGAATGAGCTCAGGCTCAAGTACTCCTTTAGGAAACTCCGCCGCTTATTCAAGTTCCAACCCCACAACAGTTGAAACGCTGCGCTTTGATGTCTCACTTCAAAGTTTTGCATTTGCAATATTCGTCCTCAATATTCTTAAACTTACAAACTTTTAATATAAAAAAATAAAATCACCTTTTCTTACTTATATTCGCAATACTGGGATTAAACCGGGTCGACTATGAGGGAAACAGCCCGGATCACCAATTAAGGTCTCTAAATGACCGCTTGCGGAGTGTCCCGTGTCCTATCGTGAAGGACACGGCGACACGGAAAATACGACTCGGACACGGTCAAATATGGTTCGACACGGTCAAGACACGATTCAAATGTATGGTACGACGAGGACACGTTTTCGACACGATCAACGAAAGTTTTTTCTATAATTAAGGCTAACAACAACAACAAAAAAAACTTTAAAAAATTAAAGAAAATTTGATTTACCGTTCTTCTCTCATTTTTTTGACTAAGCCTAGCCCCATATGCGAGATTGTGGTTGTCGGAAGGAACCAAGCCTTCTTCTTCTTCTTCTTCTTCTTCTTCTTCTTCTTCTTCTTCTTCTTCTTCTTCTTCTTCTTCTTCTTCTTCTTCTTCAAATTTTTATTATTGTTTTCCTTGATTGATAATGTTGTTCGGTTGCCGGAAGGAAGACACCGTTTTCTATATTTTTTTAGAATTGCCGCTTTCCCATTTCTCGCCGTGTTTATCTTTCGTGTCCGTATTCGTGCATAATAGCACCATATAACTCGATAACCTCATATAAGGGTTGTGCACTTGTGCGTATTGGTCAAACTAGACCTTATATTACGGTCTTGCCTAGATCGGTGCACCATAAATTTCAAGAACACATACATATTCCGTCCGATACGATTTGGTCCCAGATTGTATCGAAAAGATTAAACCACTATGGATTGGTGTTCAGCCAATCCGATTTCTTATTTATTTAGAATTTGTTTTGTTTTGTTTAACATATTTAAGTTTAGGGTTTGGTTTGATCAATACATTTTATTTCCTAATGTGTATCAAAATGTATAGATTGTTTTTGTTTAGTTTGATTTTTCTATACATGTGTGTGAAGACAAAAGAAATTGGAGGTAGATACAACATAATCTGAAAGAATTATATCTAAAAAAATTAGGTTAAATAAACTTTTTTACTTGTTTTGAAAGACACCTTTAATTTTACCTTAATAGTGGTAAAATGTCTAATTAGTCATTTTACCCATACTTTACTCCAACTCATAATTTCATGATAAAAGGCCTAGTTAGTCGTTTTATCCATGCAATTTCCTTCGACCCATAATTTCATTAACCAACTGTAAGTAAAAACCGGATCCTAATTTACTTGAACCGAAGCATAATTTATAGTCCATTTACAATCCGGCTGAGATTTACACAACCCAAGGAAATCAATATTTTGAACCATACAATCTTCACACTAGATCTTTATTGATCAAGCAAGCAGATCAATCGATACATACATATATGTCTCGATCGATACATCTTTATTTAGTTGCAATACACAATAATAAATATATATGTCTACGTACGTATGCATGCATGCATAACGATAACTCAGTTAAGAGTAAGATAAAAGTAGTCCTTAAACTCAGCCTTACGAGTATCATTATAAAGAGTACGACACTGATTAGGCCAATAAGTAAGCCCAACGGAGCCTTTAACCTCCCACCTCATATCCTTCCCAAGCCCCGCCTTATCAACCTTCCAACAAACCACCTCATCTCCGTACTCATCCCCGGCGAACACCACGCCACCTTGCCGGGTAAACGGCCGATTAGCCGCCGAGTAACGGTTCTTGAACCAAGCTTTAGGCTGAAACAACTGCTTTAGTATAGAAGGCTGTGAGGCGAAAACCTCGCGACCGTTGGTGGCGTCGTGGAGGAACCAGCTGAGTGAACCCGAGTCGGCTTGCGCGGATTCTTCGAACTTCCAGGGTTTGAGGGTGGTGGTGGAGTCGGAAGCTGAGACGCTCAGTCCCGGCATCGAGGTTGGGTCTAAGGAGCCTTGTATGGTGCGGTCATGGTTGATCTCTTTGGTTGGGTTGTCGGAGGATTTGCTGACGGAGACGCTTAGGAGGTCGGTTGACGGCGGCGATGGGCTTAGTTGGAGAGAGATTCGTGAAGGGAAGTGTTTTTCCCACTTTCCTTCTCCTTTTGAGTTTAGTTCTTCCTCCTTCACTAATGGCACCACGTTTAGCCTGTAATTTAGATTTAATTGTAGGGAATTAGGGATTAGGGGGTTTGAGATTAGAGGCATGGTTGTATTTTTTTTTTAAGAGTAACTCATCTATTGAGCCGACCAAATATTAATAATTGAATTATTATTTATAATTTAAGTTAACATATTGACGTTAGATATCAGGGCAAAATTGTCCACCTACCTTAAACATAAAGCTTACATTATTACACTATATATTTTCAACATCAATATGTAAATTAACGTGTGAGCAGTAATTCAAATACTAAGCTTTGATCGGGCACAATAGTTTAAATGACGAGGTATTAAAATTTAATCATACTAAATAATAGGGTACATTTAAGCAATTTTCTTGTTTTGTAACGTGACCGAAACAAACCATTGACCTGGGTCAAACCAAAAGGTAATTAAGAAAAAACTAAAAATAATCATTAGAGAAATAAGTTAGATGGATTCGGATTATACCGAAATTCCGGTTTCGGTCCATATTTCAGAAAATTCCGATCCGAATTTCCCAAAAATCTCGGTGTTGTCCGGACCGGACCCGGAACATTGGGTCCGGTCTTTCTGTCCATGCTTTGATGTTCCGTTTTGTATTAAACTAATGATCAAAATTTAACGTACAATTACCTGACATTATCAACGGAAACAAGTAGTTCAACCCACTTATCCTTGACAACCACCTTATAGTTAAGTTGTACCACACCTTCCAACTGATGATGATTCAGTGAAAACATCAGCTGATCATCCGCGGATCCGCTCGAGTTCTCGACTTCCATAGCGCTTAATGGACAATAAACCTGCAACTTCCACATCCCGGATTTCGAAAGCGCGTTAGAAAATAGGGTTGACGGACATTTAGTCCTCAACCCGTTAATAACCCCGATCATATTATTATTATTATTATCATCATTATCATTATCGGATATTATTTTGACTTGAATGTCGAGATGGGACTCGAGGGCAGTGATGGCTAGGTTCAAGGATCGCATCCATTGCTCCTCGAGTGTGAGCCCTATCGCCCTCATGAGACGACATGCCACGTGGCATGAACTAGGGTTTGAGAGTTGTTCTTTTAGGTTTAGTCGGAGTTCAAATGGAGCTTGGTTGTGGACGGAGGTTATGAACGATAAAGAGATAAATGCGAGATTGAAGGTCTCTTTCATGGCGGAAGATTGATCATCATCTTGATCATTGAGATTATCGAACAAGAAATTATATTGTTCATGATCACAATCAATGGTTGAAGGATAGTGAAGGAAGTCATGGATGATATTGAGAAAGAGTTTTCGAGGAAAGTCGTAGGTGGGTTCTACTTCTGAGAATTTCAAGGGTTTGGATGTCCATAGAGTGAGCTTCCCGGCGGCGATGGTGGTTGTGGCGGCGCCGGTGGCGGATTTGGAGACGGAGAGATTGAGGGAGGAGGAAATGGAGGTGGAGATAGAATTCTCTTTCCATTGGCTTGAAGGTGGAAGGCTTTGAAGCCATCCCCATATGTCTATAGTGTTACTATTGCATGGTGAAGTAGAATCCATAGAGAATGATTTCGAATATATTTTGATGATTTTAATAATGTTTTTGAGGTGTATATATAATATAATTTGGAGGTTTTTTTTGGCATTTTGTACATAACTTTGGATTTTAATTTCTTTCATGTGAGTGGTTAGTAGAGGTTATCTAGTTAGGCATTACAACCATCAATTTCAAATTGGTAGTATAAGAATCGATGATATCATTTTGTACAATATGGTGATGAAATTTGGTACAAAACAGAAATTGGGTAAGCTTCGATGAGGAAGATGATTAATGCTTGTAACTTGTAACCTTATAAAACAAATAAATACATTAAAAAAATAATTTTATAAAAAAATCCTCATTTTTATCACTTATTAAATATTCATTGTCTTTATAAAATGAACATTTTATTATAAAAATATTTGATCAAAATAACTTTTAAAAACTATTATCAGCCCCTCTCTCTTGATTAATGCCCTTATAAATGTTATTTGAACGACATATTTTCATGATCGGAAGAAATACCAATAAGAACACGTAAAACTCGAAAATAATGACTAGAATTTATACTATATTAAATGACTTTTGTATTTGTTTCGAAAATTAAAATAAAAAATAATAGAATAATTAAAATTAATACTCTAATAATCTTAAAAGATGTTTGTACCAAGAAAAACAACATGAAGGATGTGACAGCTTTGTGGTAAACAAATATCTTTTCAATTGTGTTAGAATTAGGCGACGTTTAACCTAAATTACAGAACAAACTTACAAGGACATACGTAATTAAACGGCGTCGTATAAGAAAGAAACTATCGACGAACAATCACAGAGAGATAAAATAAACAAACAACTTTAATTACCAATTCAGAATAATTAAATCGTATAACATAAAATTTTATTTTACATTTCCTTAAAACTTTCTTTCAAAAATCTATTTTCTTTCTTTTATCTGTAAATTACTTTATTTAAGTATACTGTTTCCTTCACAGTTACCATATACTATGAGTATATGATACCACGTCAGACCATAATTATTTGTCGTTTTAAGTTTTTAATACTTTATATAATTTTTAAAAAAAATTTAAATAACTTAGATTTGTATGATTTTTTTCCTAAATATTATCACTTACTTAATACTCTATACTTTTTGAACCAATAACAAATAATTTTGACCTAAAAATAATTTTCAATAAGAACTCGTATAAATATTATATATTTCTTAGACTAGAAAACTTAACACGGTGAATAACTTTAATCAATACCGAATACTAAAATGACATTTATTTAGGAGCCGAGGGAGTATTTAGATTGACTTCTCATTAACTTTCATTTACTTTTATATAAGCCATAATAATCTATTCTATTGTCATGGTTAATGTAATAATTGATACTATAATTTATTTTAATATATTTATAAATAACATTTTTTATTCTAATTTTATAAATTGAAATAATATAATTATTTCATTCGGTCCTCGATAATTAAAAATCACTTATAATAAAAAAAAATTAAAAGTAGAATGTGTAGTATTTATTAATGCAAAATAATTTAAAACTTTTGTATGAAATCATAGTAGAATGTAGAGAGTTATATAAAAATAAAAAAAATATTATTTTAAAAATATAAATAATAAATAAAAAGGTTGGTAAAACCTATTTATAGAAAGTCTAAGTATTAATAACACTTATAATGTCAAATATTGTGAACCAAAATTTTAAAGTGTTAATCACAAATATTGAGAATCAAAGGGAGTATTATTTATGAAATATGTAACTTTATTAACTGCAATGATACGGTTGTATATAATAGACATTCATTATTACTGGGTCACGACATTAAATTTACAAAAATGGGTGAAGTAGACTCTTTTTAAAGGCTTTTGTTTTGTAAACTTTTCTAGAGTTTACCACTCTAATTGACTTACCACTCTATTTGACCAAATTCATTCATAGAGCAATAGTGATAAAAGTCCTAGTTAGCCATTTTACCCCCTTAAATTTATCTTTTTTTATTATAATGACCTATGTAATTCATATGTAGTAGTTATGGATCGTTTGATATCGATGTCCTGATTAAAGGTATCAAATAAGGGTATTATATATATGTATGAAGATATGAGTATCAGACTGATATCTTATATCCCTACTTGGTGATGGAAGAGAACATCGATATCGAAAGAAAAAAAATTGAAAGCAAAAACGAGACAGAGAAGGAAATGAGACAGAGAACCAAAAATCGAAAAGCAAGCATTGTTGGGATTTTTAATCAAATGGCAAATAAAATATAAAAATTATCAATATAATAATTAATAAAAACTATAATCCAATATATCAAATTGTGTCAAAACTTATCTAGAAAAGAAAAGCACAATCAGTGAATAGGTTGAGAGGAAAAAAGTATATGAACGCTGTTGCTTTACATCTATATAATTATGTTATTATAAATTTATACCCTAAGCATTGTTGGGATTTTTGCTTTTATTTGTCATTGTGGTACAAAAATCCGTATCGTTAGGGGTTGGTGATGTTCATGCAATTAAATGAGACGGAGAAGGAAACACACTTGTAAGGTGTTGCGTATACAAAAATCCAAAACAAAAGCGAGGAAGAAATACTCAAATTCGTTTTGCCCCAAATGTCGAGCGTAGCAGCAAGCTCGGGGTGGGGTTTGGGTTGGCGGCGACATGAGAGGAAGACGGGAAGGAATGTCGAGAGAGAAGGAATGTCAAAAGAAGGAAGTCGATACCATTAGAACTATATGCATATCAAAACGGGGTATTTGGATACCAGGGTATCATTTTGAACCGATACCCTAAAATACCAAACATCGGATATGGATATGGATGATACTCATACCCATATCTTTAGTCAGGATATCGATACCAAATGACTCCATTATTCATATATTTCCAATAAAATAAACTGACAATCTATTCCGTATTTTTTATGAAAAATTTTCGAATTCAATACCATCAAGACAATACCCCATATCATATTCAAAATGGGGATTTGAGTGTCTCATATATTTGGGGTAGTACTCTTTACATATTATTTAAATATATTAGTGAATACCATCTTCGTAAATTTGAACACCAAATTACCCTTCTTATAAGATATTAATTGTCATCAATTATGATAGAAGATCATGTATTCCTACTTGCCATTAATATGAAGATATATTTTGAATATAGGAAGTGAAATATTGAGAGAATCAACTATTTTTAACAACTAATATTCATTTTTATCTTTCTTTTCGCAACTGAAACGTGTTATTATACAAGATCAAATTCACTATTTAAATCGAATTTTATGTAAACTATTTTATGCAAGATGAAATTAACTAAATCTATTTTTTAATTCTTTGAAGCTTTCATGTACAAAGAATTGTTTAGAGTCACTAAGCCATCTTTTAATTCTTGTATGGTTTCACGTACAAGAAATAGTTAAATCGTCCGTGCACATATTAAGATACAAGAACCACACACAAGGAAATTTAAATTAGTCATACAAGATATAGTAAAAAAATTCGTATTACAATATTTATTAGAAGAAAAATTATTTTCTAGTTACTTCTAAAAGATATAGTAATCGTGTACAAAAAAATTATTACTTGTACACAATAAAATAATCATAAACAAGATAATATTTTAGTATCATAAATATGCAGGTCAAATGCAGTTTTTATGACTTATTCAATGCATGCTTTCAGATGGGCAAACATTATAGCTTTTTTAGTCAATTAAAAAAGTGAATCCGGGTACCCGACAGGCCGTCCGACCCGGACACCCGGATTGGTACGGACATGAATAGAAGTCGGATCCGGCCAAAGGTTAGGAAAAGTCCGGTCCTAATCCGGCCGGATTCGGGTTAGTATTAGCTCTACCTTCAATCTCCCATAAATGCATAAGTTAATAGTCTCATACAGTTGTGCACAACTAGAGCGGAGCGGAATACGTGGTCCGGTCATGGACCGCCTTTGTCTGATATGGTCCGGTCTTAGATCAGAATATTCCGATCCGTTCCATACCATTTTTTTTTTCATTTTCATATTTTTTTAAAAAAAATGTATACAGTCTTGTCTAGTTTGGACCGGACCGGACAAGACCAAACCGTATTGAACCATATAAAAATATATTGTTTCAAAAAAAAAAAAAAGATAATTTACTGTCCGGACCGTTATGGTCCGGTTCAGTCTGGTCCGGACCACAATATCAAGGTCTGGTCCACAGTTTTCAGAGTCTTAAATGAACCCCTCCTTTCCAAATAAATAAGATCTGATCCAACTCAGTACAAAACGAGTCTCCACCGACACCTCACCCCACGCAACCAAATTTCAGTTTCCCCTCTTCTCAATTCGCCCAACCTACCGCCGTTTCCTCCGCCATCCTAGCGATGTCGTCGCCGGCCACGCTTACGATCACCAACCAACCACAATCAACAACTGAACCTCAACCTCCTATTGCTACCCCCGCTCTCCGAGCCTTCGCCTCCCGCCTCAGTTCCTCCATCCGCCTAAGCCTCTCGCAACGCCGCCCATGGTTGGAGCTAATCGATCGCTCCGCCTTCTCCCGACCGGAATCCGTCTCCGATGCCGCCTCTCGCATCCGGAAGAACTTCAACTACTTCCGAGTCAACTATCTCTCTCTTCTCGCCCTCGTTCTCGCCGTCTCCCTCATCTCTCATCCTTTCTCCCTTCTCCTTCTCCTCTCCCTCCTCGCTTCCTGGATCTTCCTCTACCTTTTCCGCCCCGCTGATCAGCCTGTTGTTCTCTTCGGCCGCACCTTCTCCGATCGTGAAACCCTAGGGCTTCTACTCCTTGTCACTATTATTGTCATCTTTTTGACAAGCGTCGGATCGCTGTTGATCTCTGCGGTTATGGTCGGTCTCGCTATTATCGCTGCTCATGGTGCGTTTAGGATGCCGGAGGATCTGTTTTTGGATGATCAGGAGCCGGCCGGTGCTGGGTTGCTATCGTTCCTTGGCGGCGCTGCTTCGCATGCCTCTGTTGCCGCTAGGGTTTAAGATTCGCCATATTTATTGCCTCTCACGGATCTAAAGTTGGATCCAGTACCAATAGGTAATTGATTGATTTGCTGGCTAGCTATGATCAAACATACTATCAATTGTTAAGAATGTTATCAATTTTGTAATACAAATCAGTTCGTGACTAACAAATTGATAGTTCTGTTTTCTTTTCACGTAAATCCACTTATTTAAATAAACTTGTTGCTCAATTTATATTTCAATTCTTGGTGCATCGCTTTCTGTTTGCAAATTTCTACTCCAAATCAAAGCAATCATTCATCAATTTGTTCCTATAGAGTTGCTTGAGTATTGAATTTCTGCTGTGATATTAGACTTCATGTTTCATGGCGCTCTGGTGTCTGTCTGATTTTGGAGCTTACTGGTTGGTAGACATTGTTAGACAATGGAGACTTATGTTCATGTACTGTCCAAGGATTAAAACAACAATGTAGAAAGAATAATAGAGTGTTGTTCAGTTTCATACTCTTTTAGAATTTAGACTGTACAATGAAGCAACCAGAGGCAGATGGAGTTTGATAGTAGTTTTAAGTTTGGTGATGGTAGCCATATTGCTCCACTGTCCGTCCTTCTCGCACATTTTTGCAGTTTGATGTTGACGATGATGACAAGTGTTTGGCTCGAAAAACCATGCCCATTGTATCATCAGATAAAGTCCAGGCTGCTCTTGGTTAGGTTTGGGTATAATGTGGTTCAGTTTCACCAACATCTAAAGATGGCATATATATGGGCTTTCAATGCCATTCAAAGCCAGAGATCTCACCGACTCGAGCTGATAAGGAAGCAATGGTTATGGTGCTCTCTTTCAATCGTTCGAGTCTCATTCAACATGTTGAGAGGTGAATCGTTTGATACTCTTCTTCATCCATTAACCATTTCTTGCTCGTTATGACACGGTTATCTTACTATCTTAGTCGATGGACTGGTAAGTTCGTTTCAAGCTAGTTGAGAGGTGGGATGTGTTGAGCTTCAATCCATGTAGGCTACAACAGGATGAGAGACTGGTATTTTGAGTGTCGGTGCCAACAGGTGAAGTATGTCCATAACGTGGGCTATCTTAGATTTACTCCTATCCAGCATTTTGGTGGTTGTCCATGGTTATTGATTTGCAATTGCATCATTGGGTTCAAAGGATGGAAATTTGAAATTGGGCCCTTGTAGACAGATACCATTTGGGGATTGTTGATATTTGGCAATTTGGTTTGGGTGAATTTTCTCTATGGTCTCTTAACTTTTTGACAAGTTCATTTGGGGATTTTCTCTATACATTTTGAGGTTGTTTATTATGAGTCTTATGCTTTTACAATGTTAATTTTGTAACTTGTAAGGAGCAAGGCTGCTCCCTCATAACTATATTAGCACTTTTTGAAACCTTTCTGAGTAACTACATATTACCTTTGGATGGAATTCTTGAACCAATATCCTTGGGTTCTAAACAAAAACATAAACTTTCAACATCAATAATGTTTTTAAAAGTTTGATCGTTCGGAAAGGCTTTATGGTGGACACCTAGGCCCCCAAGACGAGGAAGGGCGTAGTAAGCCTGGACTTAAGGAATTTGGTAGGAGACTAATGTAAGGAGTTTGGCTATAAATTTAGGGTATAATTTTGGCTATAAATTTTTTGAGTGGTTTATAAACCACTCAAAAATAAAATTATCTGATAAAGATTATATTTATTTGAAAGAATTTATATTTGTCTAAAATCCTATTTTGGCCTCGTGCTTTTTCACCCCAATATTCTTTGTTCATCCTTGATATTCAAAGTTGTTCTTCGATTTTTTTTAAGGGCATAAATGTTTTTTTGAAATAAAATAAACCCAAAAAGTAAATTTCAAAATAAATTTTAATAAAAAGGATAGTTTTTCTTCTTACTACTATTTTTTAAATTAAATTTTGTAATGAGTAATAATACGTTGTAAACCTTCTAATTATACAATGCATACATGGTAATAAAAGTAATGGAGGGACTTTATCTGAGAGGACTTTAAAGTTCAAATGTTTTTAATATATTAATTTACCGGATTGTCCAAGTATTTGATTCTTAACTCTCTCTCTCTTTTTTTTTTTTTAAGATCTTTGATTCTTAACTTGATTGCTAATCAAATTACATTCTTTAATCAATGTCATTACCCAACACTTTTTAATATATTACATTCTTTAATCAATATCATTGACACTTAGGTCATAGGTCGGTTAAAATGATACTTAAATTATTGAAATAATTTTGTCAAAGTCTAGAAATCTAAATTTGTTTATGCGTCGTTAAACTAGAGGACTTTAGTGTTTGCTTTTGGCCTATGTTATATTTAGGGCCCGTTTGGTTCCAACTCCGAAAACGGAAACGGAATGGAAACGAATTTAGTCCATATGTATATCTATATTCATGAAATTTTATGGAATCATTCCCCATGGCTTAATGAAAAAATGCACTTGCTTCCTCACATTTTGTTACCCTATAGGGTATCAAAAGTAATCAAACTCTCATCCAATTATTACAAATCACAAGGAATGATTCCAAAAATTTTAGTAACAAGGGTATACGTATTGATTAGATTCGTTTCCATTCCGTTTCCGATTCCGAAGTTAAAACCAAACGGACCCTTAGTGACCTTTGCTCTTACTCCTGCTTTTCTTTGATGCCTTTTTTTTTATCATCCAATATGTCCGATTTATGAGCTATTAGTATAATTTGGTGTCTTAAATATTTTTAAAATAAAATAAATTACTAACATTTAAAATTTTACACTGTTAAAGTATTTGTCCGTTAATATTTAAATTTATCTTTTATTAATTTATCATTTTTTCCATTTTATGGCTGCAATTTTAGGAGGGTCAATGATCATACATACATTAGCCCAAATATCTCCATACATACATTTGACCTTCATGTCCAGAATATATCCAAACATACATTTGACCTTCATGCTTCATGCCTAGGATACCTCCAATACTGTGTTCACATATGTTCCTGGAACATAAGGACGTATCACAAGAAAAATCATAAAAGAATTTTACCAAATATGTCATTAACAATTTTCATTAGGTTTGTGTACCCTTCAATTTTTATCATTTTCATTAAATTAAAGTTGGAAGGTAAGAGGTTTGATTAGGGACACATTTACTAAACATATTTATACCACGAGTCTAGTTAATAGATAAAACTCTCAAAATACCTACTTAACTAATTTGGTCAAAAATCATTATTTCGAATCCAAGAATGATCATATATCCAAAACATAGTATAACTTGTGGAACACTAAACATTGATAAGAATCAATTTACTTTTTTTATATAAAAAAATCGCTTATAATTTAACCATAAATCCATACCCATTTACCAAAACTAACCTAATATGACTCCTCACCCAACCCACAAGGCCACAAGTAAGTCAATGTTCGATGGCATTGATGATGCATGCATCCCTTTCCACAAAGACACAAATCGTTATTGTTGTTCGTTTAGTCTTGAAACATTTTGATCATCAAAGTTTGTGACATGACCTCTCATTCGACAGCCCACCTAAGGAAATTTTGACAATTCGTTATATAGATATCTTGTCACATGATATAGAACAATTACTTTTTTCTTACAAGATTCAACGTTTGCTTAAATTTTAATACTTCTAATAAAGTTCAAACATTTGATGTACCAAGTAATATAAATGTACAAATATCACCTATGATGATATAAGTGATGCAACAATATCCTAGGGATCGTTACGAGACAATATCTGTTAGATTTAGGAGAAGAGGAGTGCAAGTTACTTAAAAGAAGGAGAGGACAAGTCCGTTTTATATATGTCCGTTTCAGTCTTATGAGTTTGATCCGGCCTCATGAGAACGTCTCATTCCACCTTATAATATTCCACCTAAGTTAAATGAAAACATTTTAATTAAGATCAAAATAGATTTTTATTTAGATTTAATTAACTATTTTTTTTATATTGGGTATTTTTTTTGTATTTTTCACCCATATTTTAACTAGTCTTTCTTTTAATTATTCTATCCCATAACTGGTTTGTTTTTGTACTATGGAGTTCAATTTTCAATTATTAACTATTATTTTCCCTCTAGTTTTTAAAAAATGAACTTTTTAATTATTTTTGTTCATAACCTAAAACAAATTAACGGTTATAGCAAAATTTAAATGAGCAACTAACTCAAAAAAAAAAATGAACACGTAGTATAAAAATATAAACAAATTTTCTCCTCACTCCTCTGTTGACCTGTTCAAATCCAGGTAGCCCGTCCGGCCCAGAAAAACGGACGGGTATGAACATGGGAACAATCCTGGCCGGGCCAAAAAACCTGTCCCGTCAAGCCCGTCGGGCCGGATCCGAACAAGGTCTTAGATCCAAGCGGGCCAAAAAGGCCGGCCTATCAGCCCGATAAAAAAATAAAAAAAATAAAAATATTATAGTATAATTATTATAAATATTAAGCTATAAATAAAATCTAGTATAATTATAATAAATTTAATATATTTTACATTAAATATCTGAAATATAATTTAACTTTTAAAAAATTAAATTAAAAACATTTTTTAATAATATTTTTTTAAAAAATTGAAAAACAGGTAATCGCGTGCCCGACCAGGCTAGGTACGACACCCATTTCATGTCCGATAGTTGACGTATAAAGTTTCCATACTTGTCAATTCGGGTGTAACATATTGAGCCCTAATAACAATCAACATATTTGACTTTAGGGGACGTTGACATATAAAATTTCCATGCTTGTCAATTCGGTTGGTGAAATTCCCCTATATTTTCTACTTTCTAACATGTAGTTGTTATCGTAAACTTTCCACCAAAAAAACATTGTTATTAGTATATATAATTTTATTATAGATTCATAGTCAACACAATTACCTTTAAATAACATTGTATGTACAAAGAAACCTAATAAATCCATGGATCCTTCGGGCCTATAAAGCCTTCAAATCTAGTGTAGTGAAACGCAGATCTAAATCATATTTCACACGAGTGAAGGTAATAAGTTGTCACATCTAAGCATATAATATAAAGACTTTATATCCCTGCTTATGCAATAGTTTATCTCGTCGTCGTTCTCCATCTATATATATAGATACGTACTCATACATCTAAACATACAGTGAATATAGTTTCTGAAAACCTCTCTCAACGATCTAATATAAGATGTATCTAAAACGAAAATAAAAGAATTGACAATACAAAAACAAACCTTACAATGATAGCATTGTTATATTTCATTCATTGATGAGACAACATTGTTCATGTGGTTGGATTTATGATCCTCAAACCCTCATATTGAATTTTAATGACTACACGTTCTTTTATTTGAAGATTAAATGGAAAGAACAAACATTCTTGGTTAGAGAAAGAACCATGAAGAAAACTTCCGGTCATTTTTGGGTTTGAAAAGATATTAGTTATAAACTAAAACTTTCGATGAAACATGTTCGGAATTCATTCATGTTTAGTTAAATTTATGTTTTTAAAATCCGATAAATATTGTCCAAGCTACACAAAAGATCAAGTTATAAAATTAAACTATGGAACTAGTTTTTATGTAAACCTGAAGAAAGACTAAAACTATTAGCAATTAAGGATTGTTTGGTACAACTTTCATTAAACTAGCTGTCGGTTTTTAGAATCACTCAAGTCGATCATTGTGTTTTGTAGTAAAAAGCATCAGAATGGGCGCCCCCCTCCTACCTCAAAATAATAATAACAACAAAAATAAAAAACACTCCCAACTATCTTTGTGAACACAAAAAACGCTCATACAAAAAAAAAACCTTATCCAAATGGAACGCACTGGAAGCGCCTCCGGATCCAATTTTGCTCACCTCCAAAAATGGGCGTAATATCACCCACCAATCAAAAACAAGTATTCATATGAGTTTGAGTTAATTTAAATTAAAATAAAGATAATAAGATAATTAAAAAACACTCTAAAATGTGAATACTTGTTTTTGATTGGTGGTGATACCCCTCATAAAGTGAGCAAAATTGAATCCCGCGCCTCCTACCTCATTCCAATCCAGCCAAAAACACCAACAAAATCTCCCTATCGTCAAAAACTCTTCCAGGGAAACAAATCTCAAAGGAAATAAAAAAATGTCATATATATTGAACACAAAAACGCTCCTACAAGATAGAAATGTAAAGCTACAAAATGATTCCTCTCCTCCTTCCTTAATTTGTCATCACTGGTGATTTCCTAACCCTAACATCCTCAAATAAACCCTATAACCTCTCATACACTATTATTTCATCAGTAAAGCTTGTCGTAAACCAAATTTGAGGCTTCTTCTTTTCCTTGAAATCCACCACTATACTCTCCCAAACAACCTCCACTCAAGACCTAACGGCCACCGATCTCCGCCTAACTACGACGTTTCGACCTAACGGCATCGTTCTCGGCCTAACAGCCTCCGCTCTTGTAATATCTAGGATTTCCGAATTCTAATTAATGTTGATTAACTTAATCGTTTATAGTAATTGACATATAACTCGCGAAGATTTCGCAAGTGATGAGTATGAGTCACACCGTTATGTTCCTGATGGAGGTAGGGTAAAAGAAGTTGGGGGAGCCGAGAATAGTCAACCTCAAGTGTTGGAGAGGAAGAAGGTAATGAGCCGATATGTTATTACACCAAGTATGATGATGGCAGTGTTACATATACATGTTTGATCGTGTTTTAAGACAAGTTTGTTTTGATAAAAAGGGTGAAGTAAGATCCTTGAAAGAGTTTGAACTTGTTGATTTGGAGACATTTCGACTACTCATTCTATGTTAAGTTTTGGGACAAAAAATTTTTTTAGTGGTAGTATATGTAATACCCGGATTTTGAAAATTTTCCTAACCGATATTAATTGGGATTGAATCAAGGTTTGTAAATTTAACGAGATGTTAAATTAAAATAAATTGGAACGTTAGCTAATGGTTCCCCTGTTGTTGTTTTAGGACTTTGTTCAGGTATTGGACTTGCCTTGTAAACTTTCCTCCAGAAGATGATGTACAACCAGACTCACGTGTGTCTTATGACTTTGGGATGATTGTTGTGTCTTGGTCTTGGGTTTTCTGGTTGTTAATTTTGAGTCGTGGGGTTGGTTGCCTTTGTTTTTCATTTTGCATGGTTTCAAGTCAGCATTAACTAATTTGGTTTGAGAATAACAGTCAGATGTTTTGTTTTATATTTGTCGTGCTCTTGTTGGAAGGTTCAAAAGTAAAATTGTTGTCAAACTAATTCTAGTGGACCACAGTGTGGTCCACATCCTAGTGACATCTCGGGGTTCCAAATCTGGAGCGTTACAATAAAACTTGAGACATAATTGACAAATACGAAACAAATTGCACGATTAATCACATGATTAGACAAAGTTAAAACTATCTAATCATATAATTTTTAGGATGTTTTTTTGAAAGGAGAGTGGTTCGATGTATTGGAAGACAACTCTTTAATGAATCGGAAGACAAACAAAAATAGACGGACGTACTAAGTCACATGAAAACACATAATAAACGAAAAATAAAGAAATACACAAGGTACATTAAGTTGTTCCGGAAGCAAGGAGGTTGTCAAGAAAAGGAGACGAGCTAATCACTAGAAATTGAAAAGATGAAGTATATCTTCGTAGAAAATGCACAGAATGAAGCATGTGGAACAATTGTGGGCATTCGGGTTTGGACTCAAGAAAAGCCTCAAGGAATCAACCGCAAATACACAATCCCTCCTAGACCGAAACTAGCTCCAAACTCTGAAGACACCACAACAACACTCGAAAAAACCTGATACGAACCGCTTCCTTTTTTCAATTTTTTTTGGGTGCTTTATGTTATTTGAAATTTTAACTTTATATAAGTACAAAACTAAAATATTTATTGTATTTTTTCGATTCTAGTGTTTTTTAATTCAAAAAACAAAAGGGGTGAATTTTTAATAATTTTTTTAAAAAATTGCCCAATTTGCCCTTATTTTTAAATGTCTTTTCATTATATAATAAATTAATTAAATAATCCAAATGCTTGTTATTATTTTAATTTCTTCCATTTTTTCAAATCAGTTGATTTTTTTATCAACAAGCACGCCATTGCATTAAAACAATTCGATATGTAGACTTTAGAAAACTTGTAAAAATCAAATTTTAGACAGTCAAAACTGTAATTGATCGACAATAAACTATAATTTTTCCAACCCAATATTCGTATCAAAGTTATCAAACTATTCATAAATCATCCACGACACTTTAATGTAGTTTATAGGACCCACACGTTTTGATGCAGACTAAAAATTACATATAATATAGTTTTTTCAACTTATTTTAAATGGTTGAATATATGATCGTAATATAAAATTATGATTACAAAAAAAAAATATTACAAAAAAATTAAAGTCCGTTTCTGGTGAAAAGCCTACGGAATTTTTATGCCATAATCGTGAATTTTCCACGTAAATAGTTTTGAGAAAGACTAGTCAAATATTAATGGTCGTCATAAATATATTTAATTAAAATATGTAGTTAGTATTGGTAGGATAGAATAGATTTAGGATTATATTTTCAATTAATTTATTTTAATATAATCTTCAACAATCTAGAAACCTTAATTACAAGAAGAGTTTCACACACGATAAAAAAAAAAAAAAAACAATTTGGTTTACTAGACTTTTTCTAGTTGTGTGTTTAGTAAATGTACCTCTTAAAATAAGAGCGTGTAGAGTTTGAAAATAAATACAAAAGGTTGGGGTATATTTACTTCATTGAAACATTAAAAAGCTTAGTTACTACTATAATTTTTCAAAAAGGCCTAGTTACCAAAATTGCCAAAAAAAAAGGTTTCGATAAGGTCATGTGCAACAACTTCTCCAAAACTACTTCAAAATGGAGAAAGAACTTTCGTTTTCTCTAAATTATTTTTGTCTTGAACCCGATAGCTTCTCCACAATAGGAAGTCATGTATATATTTAATTTTTTATTTTAAAATAAAAATAAAAATTGTTAAATTTTGTAGGTGAGGGAGGGGTATTTGAAGAAGCTTCTCATTACTGCAAATATAGGGAAACAAATGTATATTTTTTCCAATCTCCCTACTTTAGGGATTGTGATAGGGAATTTGTTGGATAAAAAAATCCCTTCAAATTTCCCAAAAGTTTAACATTCTCTAAAATAGAGTATCTGTTGTACATGCTCTAAGGTTACGAGGATTTGGTAAAAAAAATCAAGGTAAAAAGTAACAAAAGTATTAATATGATATTTACTTTATAGGACTTATCAAACTTAGAAAAATTATTCAAAAAATATAAAGCTAATTGATGGATGTCATAGAATTCAAATTTACAAGAGTTTATTGTAGTTTATAAAAATTTAAATTTTTACCATTTCATATTATTAAGCTACTGATTGATATATTATAAATATAACCTATGAAAAATAATTTTAGATAAAATAAATTAAAATTTACTTGATCAACTACTTATTTCAACTAACAAATAAACTGAAACTAATATTAAATCTAATGTCTAAGGGACGAATGATATCTTACTCTTGTTCAACATATTTATCTCTAGAATTTTTACCTTCATTCAATCGTTTAAAAGAAAGTATTTGTTGACACAAATAACAACTCAATTATAAATAAATTACTCAAATTCGAAATATGACGGTCAAACGTCTTACTCTCACTCAAACACGCTTTTAACTTATCAAATGTATATACTGGTTTTATCTTTTATAATCGACGTGGTATTATAGACTACTTTATTCTAACACATGCTTAATTCCTTTAAGAACTAATTAACTAGCCAAATTAGATGTTTTTCATACTAAGTAAAATGATGAAAGCTAGGTTATAGAAGAGGAAGGGAAGGTATGATGGAGAAGACTTGTAAAGCAAGTAACCATCAATTTGAGAGGATGAAGAAAGTGATTAAAAAGTTATAACTAAAAAAGTTTATTGATAAATAGTTTGGAATTGGACTATTAATCGATTTGAAGGTATGCTTGGTAAGATATAGCCAATTAGTGGGTACACCAAACTACTCTTTATGTGTCCAATTCAACATTCTCCTTTATGTACAACTTAAAGTCTTCTTACTTATCTCTACTAACACAAAACCTTTTAAGGTACGGATCAATTAAAATTTTACAACTTTACTATAGTTCATACAAAGTCGGACTGGTATGTCCGGCTAAACGAGCGGATATGAATAGAGATTCGTAGCTTGGTCGGACAGGAAAGCCCCACTCAAAAGACCTTTCTTCTAATTAGATATTTGAAATACATTAGATATAGATGGTAGGATCGATTTGAACCGATAACTCAAGGTGAGATTCAGTTAACCGCCCTGTCTTGGGATTTGCTCGGGTCAACTTTACTGTTATGGAGGTTTTAGACCCAAATCTCGATCTCGGCTCGAATCCGAGTGGAAAAGGTTTTAGACCCGCATCTCGATCTCGGCTCGAATCCGAGTGGAAAAGCAATCCGGTCTGTCTCGGGTTTGCTCGGGTCAACTTTAATCATGGAGGAAAATTCAAAGTTAAAAATCATGTATGTTCCATTCACATTGTTGAGATGGTAGACTTGTGATACATATTTAAACTAAATGAGAAGAATTTTTTTTTTTAACATTTTAACTTGGCCTCGTCTTACTGAGTACTTTTTCATTCAAGACATTCCGAGTTCTCTTATTCTTATTTTGAAAAACGATACTCGCGAAGTAGACTTGACAAATGTTAGTCCTTCTTGTTTTACAATAAACGTACGGGTCGGACCTTGGTCCCTCCACATATTCACCCAAAAAATTTATAAAATAGTGTCTAGTTAAACTTCAAAATTTAAATAAATAATTTAAAATAATTTTATTTCTTAAATTAATATTATCTTTACTCTTTAGTGTATTTTTAGGTTGAAAATATCTTTAATTTCATAAATATATTGTATCAAAATAAAATATTGTGAATTTCATATCATTTGCTTATTGCATTGATCTATCTAACTTTAGTCACCTCAACTCCAATAAAACTAACTTGATTCCATGATAAAAAAATCTCATATTAAAACCATCAAAATTTAATATTTTAAAATATAAATTTTTGTATGTTTTACTTTCCCAAAAGTAAAAATAGAAAGAAAACTTTTGTTTGAATCAAAACCTAATCTCCCAACCACTAAACAACTATCTCCTTCTTTTACCTATTTATACACACTTCACTTGTCTTGCCTTCAATGCACCATTTTCCTCCTTACACAAGAGAGAAGTACAAACATGTCTTCCTTCTTGCAAAAGCTTGGGTTTCTACTTCTTTTGGCATCAACATTAACATCTTTGGTCTCCGCCAAAGTTCACTATCATGATTTCGTCGTATGTTTCACTCGTTCGCGTTTTTAAATTAGTTATGTTTTGAGTTTAAAGCTCACATGTTATCAAGAATTTATATTGACGTTGTTGTATAGGTTCAAGCGACACCAGTGAAGAGGCTGTGCACAACTAACTACGCGATTACGGTGAATGGACAACTCCCTGGGCCAACGCTCGAGGTGAATAATGGTGATAGTCTTGTGATCAACGTTGTCAATAGGGCGAAATACAACGTCACCATTCATTGGTACTTGCACAATTATCTTTGTATTATATGCACGTGGTTTTCGGTCCAAAACACTTTTTGGTGGACCGGTATCGATTGGTCAAGGTTTTACCATATAGGCGGATTTTCGGTTGATAAATGTTTTTCTTTTTAAAGAGCGAAGAACCGTGTAGTAAGCTATTATTTCAGAATTATGACACTCTAAAAATCTCGAGATATGTTTTTTTTTCCTCTTTAGGCACGGAGTTAGACAAATGCGAACCGGGTGGGCCGATGGGCCGGAGTTCGTGACCCAATGCCCTATCCGGCCGGGAGGAAGCTACACTTATAGATTCACCATCCAAGGACAAGAAGGTACACTATGGTGGCATGCTCATAGCTCTTGGCTTCGAGCCACCGTGTATGGAGCTCTTATCATCCGACCTAGAGAAGGATCTTCTTACCCTTTCCCCAAGCCTAGTCGCGAAACTCCGCTAATGCTCGGTAATCAAGCTATCCAGCTCGATTAGAAGCTATGTTAGTGACTATGGTGTACTAATTCTTGACTTGAAAACAGGGGAATGGTGGAAGGCTGATCCTGTGCAAGTTGTACGGCAAGCCACTCGAACCGGAGCCGCTCCAAATGTTTCCGATGCTTATACCATTAATGGACAGCCCGGTGATCTCTACAATTGCTCTAAACAAGGTTCTTCTTCTTCACAACTACGCCTAACAAAAAAAAACACTCCCCTGTTTCCCCTGTTTTATCCTCTGTTTTTTTCACTATATGAAACAGAGTTTGCATGCGCCCACACTAACCATACCCTGTTTCCCCTGTTTTATCCTCTATTTTATCCTCTGTTTCCCCTGTTTTATCCTCTGCTTTACATGAACAAATGCAGATACGGTGATCGTGGCGATAGACTCCGGCGAAACCCACCTCCTCCGAGTAATCAACTCCGCCTTAAACCAAGAACTCTTCTTCTCCGTGGCAAACCACCAGATGACGGTGGTGGGAGCCGACGCCTCCTACGTCAAACCCTTCACCACCAACGTCATTATGCTTGGCCCTGGTCAAACAACCGACGTCATCATTTCCGGCAACCAACCACCAGCCCGATACTACCTCGCCGCAACCCCCTACCAAAGCGCCCAAAACGCTCCTTTCGATAACACCACCACCACCGCCATCCTCCACTACGACTCCGCCATATGCGCCGCCAAAGGCACCACCCAACCTTCGCCGATCTTCCCCTCTCTCCCAAAATTCAACGACACAAACGCCGCTACATCATTCACAAACCGCTTCCGAAGCCCGAAACCAGTCACGATACCAACCAACATCGACGAAAACCTCTTCTTCACCGTTGGTCTGGGCCTCAACGCCTGTCCACCGGGCTTTTCACAGGCCCAATGTCAAGGCCCGAACGGAACCCGGTTCACTGCTAGCATGAACAACCACTCATTTATTCTCCCTTCTACCCTGTCTCTCCTCCAGGCGCATAAGCTCAACGTCGCCGGCGTTTTCACAGAAGATTTCCCGGCGAACCCGCCGGTGCAATTTGATTACACCGGAAACGTCAGTCGAGCCCTATGGCAGCCCGTGCCCGGTACAAGGCTTTACCGGCTTAAATATGGCTCTACTGTTCAAATCGTCTTACAAGGAACAAGCATTTTTGCTGCTGAAAATCACCCAATTCATCTCCATGGATATGACTTCTACATCCTCGGATCCGGGTTCGGAAACTTTAACCCGAAAACCGATACTTCTAAGTTTAATCTCGTTGACCCGCCCATGAGGAACACCGTCGGTGTTCCCGTCGGCGGGTGGGCCGTTATCCGATTCGTCGCAGATAATCCAGGTAACTATTTGTTATATTTACATATTATGTCAACTATTTTAATATTTGTACTAAATATTCCCATGCATGTGTTATATTCGATTTGTGTACGTGAAAATTGTAGGGGTTTGGCTCATGCATTGTCACTTGGACGTACATATAACATGGGGGTTGGCTATGGCGTTCGTCGTCGAGGACGGAATCGGAGAGTTGGAGTCTCTACAAGAGGCTCCGGCGGATCTGCCGGTATGCTAGAGGCCGGATATGTTCATCTGAGCAATTATAAGTACAAAAATGAGATTTTTGTATAACATAAATGATTCATATATACTATAAACTAGGGCTTATATTATAGTCAAATCCAGTTCTGTTGAGTTTTTTCCCTTGAAAAATGAGAATATTGTTTCCCTTGTGTGTAGTGAACCGGGTTTGGTCCAAGCATAGAAATTCACCTTGTATTTGGTGATTGATTTTACTTTTTCCTTAAGATGAAATATGTCAAGAAACAAAATCATATACGTGTATTTACATATGAAATTTGTGATTTTCCCCCCTTCCAAGTGATAATAATATCAATTAACCGTCTGATCGGACCATTACACATATGCATGTAACGGTCCAGAACGTATTATTTGTTTTTTTTATTAGTATATTTTACATGTGTTCAATTCGGTCCGATTCGATTCCAATTCGGACATAAATCTGACAAGATAAATCTGATAATGACGGTTTAGAACCATATCATAGTTTCTGATTTCTCGATGTAGTGTACATGTTCATAACACCTAAGTGTGATACATAAGTTTAATGTCATTACATTCATCTTATAAACAAGAGCATAAATTTATTTATTATCGACCTGGGATAGTTATTTCCATCTCATAACTCAGCTTTGACCATTAGTTTGTATAGGGTTTCATGCAGTCTGGCTCCAGTGAAGTTGCAAATCAACTTCACTGTGAAGTTCAACAGATCTTCACCCTTAATTAAAATAAAGGGTTGTGATTAATTTAAAATTAATTTAATTAAACAAAAAGGAAAGTATATCTCTCACATTCAATTCATATCTCTCCAAAGCGAAAGTGGAACAGGGAAGCAGACGGGTGCTCTCCTGGGGTGCTCCTGGGGTGAACGAGGAACTCAAGTTACACAAAATTCTGGCGCAAGGATTGCAGTTTGATGAAGAAACCATTAACACTATTGGAGGAACAAAGGTATGCATATCTCTCCAATCAACATCTTCTTACCCTCTTTTTCTGAATTCTAAACCCGAATTAGCTTTAGTTGCAGCATCCTCTTCTTTCCTCCTTCTTCTAAACTCGATTTGTAGAGTTTTATCTAGTTGATTTAAACTGATGTTGAGGAACAAAGGGTGCTAAACTGATTGTGATTTATATTGAGCATGATGCACATCAACTGTTCGATATATTGTCTAATATAATTATAAAGTCATCTTTGTATTCATTAGCTATAATTTTTTTATGAGATCAGATTGTCTATTAATATTCAGAAATAGAGGGGAAGAAATGTTCTTGATCATAACTGTCAAATTTCAATTGTATCTTGGTGCTGCTTCTGGTTTTGCTGTTGAGTGTTTCTTGTATTGAATGTTGTGATTCCTGTTATCGTAATTGATAATTTAGGATTTGATCATTGAGTTGAATCATATACATTATCTATGGTATAAGTTATATAAAGTGAAATGAATGTGGTGATTACCGTTGTGCAGCCATTTTGATGACTCTTGTAATGTCTGATTTTTTGCCTGTGATGTGCAGAGATACTGAAGTTGCTTATGGAAACCGATGCAAATCTTGCAATGTCCTATGATTCAACCAACACAACGGTAGATGGCTGCAAAGCAAGGACATCTTGAGGTGGTGAATTTTCTCCGTGAAGTATGCTCTGAGCTGACCACCATATCTCAGACCAATGGGAAGAATACTTTGCATTCGGCAGCGAGGAACGGTCACGTGGAGGTTCTCGTTAGGAACGGTCACGTGGTGAATTTTCTTCTTGCAAATTATTTGTTTAGCCTGATATGTATGTTCAATGCATATACACTAGTCTGATGTATTTTTGTTTAGCCTATTAGCTCAAATGGAAGAGCAATGTGCTTACGCACAAAGATATAGGTTCGAATCCTATATAGGCTAATTTTTGTGATGTTATTTGTCTTTAGTTCCATTTTGCAGCCTGTAGTACACTACTATACAAATTAACTAGTAAATTGTAAGGCTGCCTACAAGACACACATACAGATTAACTATAAATTCAATTCTAGAACAATCAAATTGAGTAAGTTTAAAACTATGTTGGCAGTAAGGTTGCCTACAAAATTCACTCAATTGGTTGTGATACGCTGTCTGTGTTGAAAGGAAGAAGTCATGTTCAATGTTACTTTGAAATTTGGTGTCGGTTACAGTTACAGATATCGAGCTTTCCCTTTCTTCTTTTATTGCGGTTTTGTATAAGAGTTGGCTGAAGTTAGATTGTGTTTAGTTCGGGGGATCTTATGAGTTTTCTACTGTTTGAAATTTGATGAATTTCCTTGCACTTTCGAGCAACGAAGGTGTACAATTTTCTCATTCTCTGTATAACTATCCTTAATGGGTTAAGTTGAGGTGACTTATTTCAATGATAGGGAGATTAAAGTGGATCTGTAACTGGGATGCTGGTTCTCTTATAACTACATTAGGCAACATAAACTTTAGCATCTTTTGTCTCTGAAATTTGATGCATAGTTCAAATGGGAGAGGAAAAATTTGTTGAATATGTACATTTTTGGATAGTTGTAGATTGATTGAATCCAAACCAGATTTTTCTTTGATAAGCTGGTCGACTTAGTTCGCATATTATGTCAATTGACTCAACTTTACCGACTTGAAGACCTTGCTTGTATTGCACATTCTTCTAAATTATCCTCTCCATATGTAAATATTTCTTGCAATACACGGAGCACTGTGTAGGAAAATTCCTTTTACCCATTTGAAGTTTCTTCTATAATTGTACTAGTGCATTTCCGCTAAGATTAGTAGGGTTCAGACTTGGTACTGTTGCAAGCTTATTTCTTAAAGTTCTATGGTCAAGTCTAACCTTTTCAAACGCATTTTTTCTTTTTCAGTAGAAGTGTTATTGAAGCTCATTGTGATTCGTGATATCAGTGATGCAAAATGTTACTGTAAATTGTGGGCTGGTAAATTTGTTTAATGTCAATTAAGCCCAAATTAAATAGTCAGTAGTGTTAGCATTGCTGCAAAACATGGTTGTGATATGCTGCTTGTCTTGAAAGGAAGAACTCATGTTCACTTTTACTCTGATCTCATCTACGAGGAGTCGATGGTGAAGTTCGCTGCTGCTGATTTGATGGTGAAGAATGTTGAGACGAAAAAAATTTCAGAGAAAGGCTGATTTGGAGAGAGAGAGGGGACTAATTTGGAGAGATATGTTTTTACCTTATTTGTTTAATTGAAATTAAATTCAAACTAATCTCAACCCTTCATCATAATTGAGGGTGGAGATTTGCTGAACTTCACCATGAAGTTGTTGCAACTTCACCGGAGCCAGACTGGGTTTCATGTGTTAGGTCCACCAGCAGCGAGGAATAAATATAAAATTGGAGACTAAAGTGTGAGAAAAATGATACTATGTTAATGTTAGTTGGATACTTTTTGACATTACAAACTTGTTTCCCAAGGAAGCAAAATCATATTTCAACTTAAAATTATAAAACTCAAAGTATGAAACATCATAATCCATGAGTTGATTGCGTATAACATTTGACAAATCCTCTTTTAAAATTAGAAAGTATGCATGCATGCAAGTCTTTCTTAGGAAAAATGTAAAAAAAAATAAAAATAAAAATAATAAAAATATTCTAAATTTATCAAACATTTTGTAAACGAAAAATATGTGTTTTATAACAACTAAGATATTCAATGCAACTTGAAAGTTGTGCTGGTAGTTGGTACGACTAAGTTTGTGTTGGCTATTCTACACGTACAAAACTTACTGGACAAGAAAATGTAGTGTGGGTCGTCGGTTTAGGTTTGCGAACCGCCGGTTTAGGTTAAACCTAAACCAGCAACTATCAAACCGGTTTGGCAGTTTGGCCCACTTTTAAAAAAAAAAAAAATTAAAAAGCTACGGTTTTTGACGAACCGATGGTTTAAACCGTCGGTTTACGACGGTTTAGTCAAAAAAAAAATAAAAAAAAAGACCAAGCCGTCGGTTAAACCGCCGGTTTGGACCGTCGGTTTACGTTTGGCTTAAACTTAAACCGTAAACCTCCGGTTTGATCAAACCGGCGAACCTAAACCGCCGGTTTGGTCAAACCGGCGGTTCACGCCGGTTCACAAACCGCCGGTTCAGCGGTTTGGTTTGAACCTGACCCAACTCTAAGAAAATGTAGTAAGGTGTTTAATTAAGTGTGACAAATTAAATTCATAAAAGAGTATATATATATATATTAATGTAATTTAAAAGGAAGTTTTGGTGTTCCCAAATGCATTTGAAATTCCGGTGGATCAAATATAACGTGAGAGGTTTTACATGTTAATATTAAGTGAAACGTTTTTGTTTAGTTTGTGCTTAACACGTTGAATTTGTATACATGCATGCGGGCTTGTTTACTATCGATGTTGTATAATTTTATCTAAAAAACGTGAATACATGAGACATTAAGAACCCAAAATCTCATCCGATCAACTCACTCCACCCTCGTATAGTATTGACGAAGGGTGGTCGGATGGGATAGCAGGTTGGATGGTGATAAAGGATATAAACCAATAGAAAATAATTGTTATAAAATTCATTTAAAATATAAATAATTTTTTTTAAATAATTTAACACTTAAATTATATAAAACAATAAATTTGGTTCTCTCAAAAATCCATCAAGTTAAGGAAGCGATGACGTGAGCCCATACGTATGCTGGGCGGCCGGTGCAAGTCTAAACCTTGTATATGATGAGCCCATATATCAGCCCACTTCCCCTTGTTTGCGGTCCACTATCATATTCACTTTATTTTTTTTAGATTTCTGACTAAACCACCGGTCCACCACTAACAAATTAAAAATATTCTTCTAATATATATTTTTTCTTTTTCTTCTAAATTCTCATTCTCCTAAATATTTATGCTTTTTTAGGTCAAAGGTCCTCTAACATTTCATTCTTTAAAATACCCTTAAGCAAAATAAACATATTTAATTAAATGAAAATCATATTTATTATTTGTTCATAAAATATTAATAAAAAAATAATAAAAGAGAGTAACTTTTTAAGAAATTTTTTTTTTTTGACAAAATAGATAGGAGTGAAATATAACAATTTAGTCTTATCTATATACATATATTAAAGGCAAAGCATTTCCTTCAACGGGGTTCATCCTAATTTATTTTATGCCACGTGTCATTTTCTTATAATTTTAATTTTTTAAAAAAAATTATATATATTTACCATATTTAAATTAGTCAATAATTTAATAGTATAATTATCCTATTTCTACTTACCATACATTTCTTTTTATATATCTACACATATACATAAACATAGTTAAAATTATACTAATAGACTTATTTTTCTATGATAAAAATTATACCAAAATAACTTTATATATATAGTTATACATATATTTATCTATACTGAATATACTTTTTATTTTATGTATAGATGCTAATGTATTTTAATTTTATTAAAAAATTGAAGAGTCTATATCTATATACTATATTAAAGCCAAATCATTTACTTCAACGTGGTTCTTCTGAAATCTTATAATGACAAATGTCATTTTTTTAAAATTTAGGTTTTTTAAATCTAAATTATATATATACTTTCACACCAAAAAAATATATATATAGTTACCATATATTAATTGGCCTATTGTAGTACTTATATTTATTTACTTACAAATGACACATGTCATTTTCTTAGAATTTAGGTTTTTCTAAATCTACATTATATATATAGTTAGGTTTTTGCTATTCGTACCACCATATACATGCTATACATACCACATCTACGTCTACGCATGGCGTAGGCGTAGTAAAAAAAAAAAAAAAAAAAAAAATTTTTTTTAACCTTACTACGCCTACGCCTCTCGTAGGCGTAGTAAGTTTCCCTTCATTTTTTCGAAGGGGATATATGTTATGGACTACTACGCGTACGCGATGTGTAGTCGTAGTACAGCTACGACTACGCATCGCGTACGCGTAGTACATTTTCCTTGTTTTTTGAACGAAATGAGCTTCTTGCTACGGCTACGCATTGCGTACGCGTAGTGAGGGTACGAATAGCATGAATACGTGGGTACGAATAGCAAATTGGATATAGGTACCATATATTAATTATCCTATTGTAGTACTTATATTTATTTACTTACCGTAATATTTCTTTTTATTTGTACATATACTAAACATACTTCAAATTATACTAATAAAATAATTATTCTACGATAAACTTATACCAAAATAATCTATCTATCTATCTATATATATATATATTAATATCTATATGCATATATTAAAGTAGAAACACTTCATGACACGTGTTATCCACATATTAACTTCGTGACACGTGTCATTTTTTCATAATTTTTATTACTATTTAACTAATAAATATAAAATCACTAATATAGATTATAAATATATTATTTTCATTTTTAATTTTATCACAATCTTCTACATATTCTTAAGATATCTTTAACATATTTTCAATTTTATTTATAAAATAATTAGATTATTTCCTATTTTAACTTTAACATATAAGTATTCTAACTTTATCTTGTCAAATAATTATTGTTTATTACTAAATCAACAAATTTATAAAATATAATAGTAGTAGTGTTACATCTTCGTTGTTTTTTAAAGATTATTTATAGAATCACTTACAAAAATTTAAAATTTAACTTTCAAAAATTTCCTATTTTAATATTTACATTTCAATTTTAATATTTTTTTAATATTTGTTAAAACTTTAATCTCCCTTTGTCATCTTTTAAAATAGTTAATTGATATTAACTTATCTTTACATTTTTATATTTTATAAGAGTTGAAAAAATTAGAATATATAGTATCACCTAAATTAGTCTATTTTTATCGTTTATCTAAAATTATAATTATTTTAATAATAAAAATTTATTTTGTTTTTTCTTTAAACTAGTTAATTAAATCACTCTCATTGTGTTTTATAAATTATAATTATAATTTTATATTTAACTATTAAAATTTAAAAGTATAACCGTGTCTTGGCACGGATACTATACTAATTTTACTAATAACACATCGTACAAAGAATTTGTAACTTATTAATTAATATTATATATATTTTATAAAATATAATCTAAATTAATAATAAACATGATTTTTCGTGGATAAACCCGACCAACTGACGGGAGATGGGTCATCCACCGCTTATCAAGCATTGGCATCTAAATTCAAGAAAGGGTACCCTATACAAAACACTTTGTTGTACTTTGAATAAATAAAATAAAATATATCATAAGATTTGGATAGGTATAAAGTTTTGATAAGATTAGCGGTTACGTACACATGTTGTTATTTGGATCGACATTTCTAAATTTGGTGCTATCACATACGCAAACTTTCCTAATATGGTAGGTGTCAACAATGTGTCATGTTACGATGCCATCCTATATATTATTTTATAAGGTTCGTCCTAATCCTTCGAAAAATACAACGTATTATAACAATTATTGGTCAAGGTTAGGTTCAATTGTGGACTCGATCGTGTAAAGCACTTAGCGGCGGCTCGGACATATATACTAATCAGTGAGGTTAGATGATGACACGTGTCGAGCATGCACGTGCTGTATTTAACTCTCTCTTGCTAATGGCCACCTCCTTCCACGGAGTTTGGAGCCTCACTTTCTTCATCGTATTATTGTTTACTCAGAGATAAAAGTTTTACATCGGAGAATTTCGATAACTAGACCTTTTTGAAAAACTATAATAGTAATTAGACTTTTTAATGTTTCAATCAAGTAAACTAAAATTAGAATAAGCCTAATAAATCAAATTGTTTCAAGTTTTTTTTAACCAAGACCTGTATTAGAAGATTTATTAAGGAAGATAATAAACTGACTTCTCACGTCCATTATGAATACTTTCTTTAATAATTAGATAAAAGAGTTAAGTTTTACAAATATATATATATATTTATAGAATAATTAGAAATTTATGTAATTATATATTAATATTATCTAATTATAAAATAAAGATATTTAATGTATTATATATGTAAAGTGTTAGATGAGAATACAATCAATAAATGTAATAGATAATAGAAGAATTTTTTAAAATGTACGTAGACATAAATTTTACAACAAAAAAAGATAGTTCGTTTACATTTTTTGAATAAAAAAGTCTAAAAATAAAAATGTAAACAAACGTGTGATTAAGAGTTTTTCTTTAATATAAATATAAAAATATATATAACAAATTTAATATAAAAATGTATATACAGATTAGTGCTTTATGTAATTGCATACCAATTTTTCAGAATTATAAAACAAATATTAATTAATTTATTATAAAGATAAAGTGAGTTAGATGACAATATAACCGAAAAAAGTAAAATATAGTAGAAGAATTTGCTAAAACGTATATAGAAAAGTATTTATAAGAAAAAAAGATAGTAGTTTTACATAAATTTTAACATATTTCGTGTATTATTTACTTATATATAAATGAATTATCATTATTATTGATATACGAAAACTTAACTCTTTTATTCATGCAAAATAATGATAAGTAAGTTTTGTAATTAAGTAGTTATTAAAATTATTATTATTATTATTATTATTATTATTATGTAGTTTAATTATTTGAGTATGTAAGATGTTAAATATATATATATATATAGATATTTGAAAAAGTAAGTTTGGTAAGTAGATATTATGTATTATGTGATTCACCTATTTTAGTGGGTAAGATGTTAAGCATATATAAATATTTAGAAAAATTAAAAGGCCAAATTTGATAAGTAGCCTTTTTACAATATTTACTCTACTAAGTAGGCTCATAACATTTTACGATTAAGTAAATGTACCTTTTTTTTTTTACTGTTTAAACCCAAAACTTAAAGCTCCACCAACTCTCTCCTTCGCGCTCTCTTTCGCCACAGATACATTGAGGGCAAAACCTACAAGCACAAGACATCTGAACAAGAAGCCCAAAAAATCAACAAAACCTAACCCATGACACCGGTAATCAACTGTTCAAATTGAAGAACCAAGAGAAGTTGAAAGAAGACGACTCAAATCCAAAGATGTTTGAAAGAATCGGGAGCATTTTCCAGTTCTCAACGCCGATTTTGGTGGTTCTCGACCGTCACTCAGATTCAGATCCAAGAAGCCAAGGGCTTCAATAAAGTTCGAGAGAGTAAATTGATTTTCTGGTATGAATTTTCTTGTATAAATTCATACCATAAAAAGTTTTACTAGAAAATTTTCTAGTATTAATATTGTTATGATTTTTTTGGTATAAATTTTCTAATATGAATTTCTGGTATGAAAATTTTTGATATGAAAATTTCTATATGAAAAACTATGGTATGAATTTCATCCCATAAATTCATACTAAGATAAGCAGTTCAGATTGAAGACCCAAGAGACTTGAAAGAAGACGACTACTCGGAATTGATACAATTCACCCCAAATTTATCTAGGATGTGCATTTGTTTTTTCCGTCTTGATGTAATTCATCCCAGATCTATCTCTATACTTGTATTAATCAGTAAAGCACAAATAGCCACACATTAGTGAACGAGAGTGAGGGTTAAAGTTATAGACTTATTTGTTCTTTTTTAATCTTTTAATCTTTTTGTAGTGATTATATTGAGTTGCTTGCCTGGTTTTAGTAACAAAGTAAAAATTTATGGCATTAATTTTTGATATGAAAATTTCTTGTATGAATTTCTGGCATGAATGTGTGTTTTTTATAAATAGAGAGATTAATTACTTTTACCTATCATTAATAAAAGTGGTAAAAATGAAAGGGGTACACAAGCCGAAAGAAAAAAAAGAATAAGTACATTTAACTCAATTCTTTCAAATTAAAATTACGTGAAAATGACTTGTGACATTGAATACATAACAAAATGACACATTATAAGAAGTGTTTTAACTTTAACAGTATTATATAGGTACCATAAATATAATACATGCATACCATCAATAATTAATTACAAAATGTGTAAAGTTAAGAAAATCTTAACCCATAAGGAAAAAAATGAATTGGTTGGGTAAAAATTAATGCTCGATGAACGTTCATTGACCTTGAACGTACTTGAACTTCGTGATATGTTTGGGAATGTGTTGTTAGTTAATGTGATATGATCATGTTTGTTTTACCATCGTGAACGCATATATTCATGAACGTTCATGTTCGTTGATATATGGGCACCGCTCATAACTCTTGTGCTCGTGCATGAAAAACTTATTATGAACATGTTGTCTATGATGCTCGTGCATGCTTAAGTTGCGTGCTCGCATAATTGTTCTTGAACACACGTGTTCATGAACGTGTAACTTGTGTAATTATTCGTGTAATTGGTGTCCTCGTGTGTTCACGAACATACATGTTCATCCATCGTTTACGAATGAATGCGGCTAGATCGGTAATGATTAATGTGATATTAATCAAGGAGGACCTAAAATGCTCAAAAGAAATCCGGAGGATGGCGGGATCATACAGAAGGGTCTAAGAGGATCGAGAAGAGACCCAAAAGCCACCGGAAGGATCGAGACAAGTTTAAAAACCGGTGGAAGTCTCTAGACTCGTGTAGAAGTTGGAGGGACGATCCGGATGGAGGCGGATCTCCCCGGAAGTCGGCAGAGACTTCTAAAACTTGGAGAAACCTTGAAGACTTAGCTAAAGTCTTAGGGAAAGATCTAGAGTCTTAGAAAAAGTTTTAGAGTCGTTAGGATAAGATCAACGTAAGAAGAATCCGGAATGGCCTAAGAGAACTAGCTTCTGGAACCTCCCTTGGGAGGAGGTGGCTAAGGCTATAACCCCGCATTTCCATCACCTACCACGATCCCACAAATTTTACCTAAACTCTTATCTGTAAGACTCTCTTGAATAATATAAAGTAAAGGTTTGTCAACAATTCTCCGAGTTTACCTGATCACCTAGACGAATTGCTCATAATCAATGATCGTCGAGGAGTAAAGATAATCTTACCTCATCGGGCGATAATATAGCTAAGAACCCGTCCTCACTTATTTTTTTTCTAATTGATAGTGCAAATAAAGTTTGCAACATCTCATCATATATAAATGAATAAAATGGGACAAAACTTTCTGCCTAAGTAAAAGGTACGTGGTATTTATCAAACTCAAAAGGAAAAAAATAATAATTAGGAAAATTTGATAAGTAAAATTTAAATACTAAATTATATTTAAAAAAGTTGATGAAATTCAGTATTATATATTTTGGAAGAATTAAATTATAATTTTACTTGAATGTTTCTCGTAATTACACAAAGAAAAACTCAATAAACGCTTAACGGAAATAAAATATTATAAATGGAGACTGTTCGAGTTCGTGGTCCGGGAAAGTTCTAGGGAGGTGAAGAAGCCACGTGGCAGTACCAGAGTCACCATTGAGCCACCATCCAACAAAAAAATCTGCCACGTCATCATTTCAAAAAATAAAATAATAATTATTTCTTTTATTAAAAATATCCTTCGGCCCCAAGCAAAATATCTGTTGCTATCTATAAATACCTATCCTTCTTTAGCATTTAGAGGATTTTCTTGATTTGTTTAGAAGTCTCTTCTGCTAAGTAAAGGACCCAGGAAACCATTCTTTTCCCTGCAAACCAAGTAAACAAGATCGAAGAGGATAATTTATCTCAAGCTCGACAACAACATTTCAAGAGTTCGAGTTCTTCAGTGACTAGAGCCGAGCTGTTTGAACGGATTTCGTACATGTCTGGGCAATTTGTAGAAAGGTTAGTTGCATATTTCATCTCTTTTTTATTGTTTGTTCTTTGGTTTTTTTGTGATTATTATACTTAAGGATGAGATTGAATGTTTAATTAGCTTGGGAGTTTGACTGTGAATGGTGGTGGAGTTGGATTTCTCTTTGTTCTTCGTTGATTTTACGCTTTCTGGTGTTCTGTTAGGGTTAGGGTTTTACATTGAGTTTCTTGTGTTTTAACTTTTGATCTAGAGATTCTGGATTTTTAGCTAGAATAACTTTTGAAATTTCGAGTGTTGTTATGAACTTGTTGAACTTCGTCTAGGTTTTGCTTTTGTTACCCATTGGAGATTTGGGGATTTTTGTACATCAGTTTATACCTCTGTAGCTCTTTTTCTAAATTCTTTGATTTTTATGATATCAGGATGGGAGGATATGATAGAGATTCAAACCAGATTGCTTCATCTTTGTCGTCTGATTATACAAGGAAGAGGAAATCTAGAAGTAGAAAAGGTGGAGCGATGTCTGTGGCGGAAACTATAGCTAAGTGGAAGGAATTCAATAGTAAGGTTGCAGCTAAAAATGATGGAAAGCCCACAAGGAAAGCACCAGCTAAAGGGTCAAAGAAGGGATGTATGAGAGGGAAAGGTGGACCAGACAACTCACGGTGTAGCTATAGAGGTGTTAGGCAGAGGACATGGGGTAAATGGGTAGCCGAGATTAGGGAACCGAACCGAGGAAGTAGGCTCTGGCTTGGAACCTTCCCAACAGCCGTTGATGCGGCTTTGGCTTATGATGAAGCTGCTAAAGCCATGTATGGAGCCTCTGCTCGGCTTAACTTCCCGGATTATTACAATCAAGAGAGTGTTCTGAATTCTCATGTAGAAAGTCGTCCAATGTACAACTCGGAAAAGGATACTTGTTCAAAGGATTCATCCTTTGCAACCACACCGACAACTACTACAGTGACATCATGTTCAGGCTCCACAACATCTAGCCATTCTGAAGTATGTGTGGGTGATGATCCAAAGATGAAGATTAATGACTCCCCATTGAAGCTTGAAGACGGAGAAGGTGAATCCAAGCCTGATACGAGTAGAGTAACCATGCAAGTAGAAGCTGATACACCAACTAACCCTGCTGAGATAGTTCCGAAGACCGAACCTATTGATATTGTAGAGCCTGATGAAAGCGAACAAGTCAGCATTCAGGATTACTTGCAGAATTTCACCTTGGACGAGATGTTTGACGTCGAAGAGCTTCTTGGTACAATGAATTCTGGACCACTTCCAGTCCATGGTGAAAGCCAGAACATGGATCAAGGGCAATTTGACATTCCAACTGATTTATCATACCAACTGCATAACCCAGACGCCAAATTGCTTGGCTGTTTGGATCATATGGATCAAGGCCCACCTGGGTTCGACTATGGTCTTGATTTCCTGAACCCGTGTAGACAGGAAGATTCGAATCTTAGGTTGGATGATCAGGGTTTCTTTGATCTTGGGGAGATGAACATGTAAGGATGTTTAGAGACATAAGCTATATGGTAAGTTCATGATGAGGAATATGAGTATTGTATAGGTTTATGACTTGTTTTTCAGGAATTTTATAAACCCTTTCTCTTTCTTTAGTCAAAGAACCATGAAATATGGTCAGAATGGTTGTAGGAGTTTTAGCCAAAGCTTATTGACTCTGCTGCTTTTGGTTATTGCAGAAATAAGCTGTGTGTACAGATGTCGTATACATTATAATATACTATGAGAAATTAGCAACTTCAATATGCTAATATCAGTATTTTGTAGGTTCAATACTTGCATGTTACTCTCAGGTTTTGCTGAACTGGAAATTGTTACTTGTTGGTTTTCTCAGTTGTTGCTTTCTCTAGCCAGACAGTCAATGATGGTTTCTGTTTGTTGATGAACATAAATTTTGAGAATTAAAGGAACTGTAGGTACAATGTGAATGGGCCGTAGTTCTTACCAAATAGCTTCTTGTCACCTGTGTGACATTTAGGGATCACAATCATCTTCCATCCTTCCATGTGTTTGGTCTATTTTTTTCCTGAAAGGATGGGATGTTGTCTGTACAAAAGTCCAGTGACAAGTTCAGGATGATAAAATGAAGACACTCTTGAAGGATTGTTGTAAAGTTCATTCGGGGAAAATATACCCCTCTACAATCACCCATAATCAAAACTCGAGAACAAGGAGGGTCATATAAGATATGTCTCACAAGGTTCAGAGAGAACGCATAGTTGGCAATGAATGATCATGGACGAGATTAACAGTCCAATCTTGAGACAATAAGCCTTGTTATCACGACACCATGCTAACAAGAGGGTGTACCGTACTCACCCTTTTGTCCATAAAATCAACCACCACCATTGTGTCCACTTCCATCCTTACGCGTCTAAATCCTTTATCCCATGCAAGCTGCAAACCACGCATAAGACTCCATAACTCCGCAGTAGGCGCGCTAGCAGTCCCAATGTTCATCGCAACCCCTTTCAACCGTTCCCCGCCACTGCTTAGTAACACCACCCCTGCCGCCGCCTCCTGCCTGGTTCCCCAAGTAGCTCCATCGGAGTTAACCTTTATCCAATCACTCAACGGCTTCTCCCATCTAACTAGCCGCTCCTTCAAAACTTTGGTCTTGACAATAGCCGTACTAAAGGCCACCTTCTTCATTTCCTCATATCTAACCCATATAAAGTTTACCTTGTCATTAACCTCAACTCGACCCTGAAAGCTTCTGGCATTACGCCACCGCCACAACCACCAAAATGTTATTGTGAACAATACATTCCATAAAACCGTCGAATCCTCCTTACCCCGTTGAACTATGTTCTCAAATAACCAATCACCCCATGCAAGATTAAAGAAGGAAACATAAAAAATTCTCGGCACCAAACCTTCCCAGATTTCCTTAGCAAACTTGCAGTCCTTGTAAACTTGAATGAGGTCTTCTACCTCAACACCACATCCATCACAATTTGATTCAGAGGCCATACGTCTGCAACCCCTTTTGCATTTGTCATCAACACCTTCCTCCCCACAAGCCATTGGAAGAACTCACCCTCTCTTGGACCTTCACCACCACAAGGTGCTCAATCGAAGCTTCCATAAAGAGGAGAATGTCATTTATGAAAAAAATATGTGATAACAAAGAGATACATCCCTTCTTTTCAATCATATGGCCAAACCTTTTCAGACATACAAAGAAATACGGGGAAATAGGATCTCTTGTCTCAACCCTCTCTTCATCAGAATATGCTCCTATCTTTTTCCCGTTCCAAAGAACACTCATCCTCCACATAGTGATACTCCCCTCAATCCATTCCTTCCAAATTGGCGGCATCCACAAATCATAAATGGTATCAACAATGATTTCTCATCTCATTATATCGTACGCCTTTTCTAGATCCAACTTTAGGATCATCCATCATTTATGTCCTTTCTTCCGTGTCAGAGAATGGATTGCCTCCTGCGCCAAAACTACATTATCTGAAATAAGACGACCGGATAAAGCTATTCTGCATCAGACTAACTACCTTATTCATTATTCCCTTCAATATATTAGCCAACAACTTCGTAAGAAAATGATGTTTTTTTACCTCTTATATTTGAATTATATGATTATGGGAATATTTTCTTTTCAGCTTCGTCCATTCAATCAAAAATGACAACATGCATTGATGTATCTCGTGGATGGCAGTCCAAGGTTGTCTTATCGGAGGAATAGTGGATGTGTGAATTCTAATGACTTTTATCGAGAGATAAATATGATATTTGTTTTTAGGTTTTTTTTGTGTATTTTATCTAAATGATGTTTTTTACCATTATTTTGGCTTTTGTTACCTATGATTTTTTGCCGTGCATCCTTCATTAAGCCATATAGTGCTTGTGTTGTCGTTTATCGAGTTTTCTTTTTTGTTCTACGGTCTTTGGGTTCTCAAGTTCAGGTTGAATGATCCTTGCATCACTTTGTCTCATATTCACAAAAAACTCGGTCATATTTTTCTTATTTATGTTATGGTCTCGTGGATGGAAGTCCAAGGTTGTCTTATTAGGTT
Source organism: Fagopyrum homotropicum (assembly GCA_033239125.1). Taxonomy (NCBI): domain Eukaryota; kingdom Viridiplantae; phylum Streptophyta; class Magnoliopsida; order Caryophyllales; family Polygonaceae; genus Fagopyrum; species Fagopyrum homotropicum. Next base: position 6,413,066 of record BSWB01000003.1, read on the forward strand.
GATTGGTCCTTGTGTCGCCTTGTGTTGTCTTTTATCTCTTAAACTCATATATAACGTTGAATCTCAACTTTTGGATACATCACACAAAAAAAATACTTGAATATTTTACTTTTACTAAAACATAATATATATTTTTCTCATAATTTTTGTAAATAATTTGTTATCCACGATTTTATAAATTCGGTCATATTTTCATAGAATTTGCTATTACACATCGGTTATAAAGTAATGATGATAGTTTGTGAACTTGTAAAAATAAAAACAGAAGGTTTGAAGATTAAACCAATTATATATTTTAGGTCTTTTGGCTAATATAAGTATAATATTTATTCATACCAAATTAATATCTATTATGTGGGTCGTTGATCTACTAGAATTGCATCGTTGACCTACTGAAATGTGTTAATAAACAAATATCCGTGCACGATACAAAAATTGATAGGTTAACCTTGTGAATTAGTGAAATTAAAAATCTAATCATCAACTTTTACTTTTTTAGTTTTTTACCCCTTAATTAATATTTTTAAATTTATAACTACGCTTGATTATTTAAAAAAATATTGAGCTATAATATCATACATTAAAATAAGTAAAAATGATTATTATTTCAAATGTGAATCTTAGTTTACGGTTTTTTAGATGTACTAAAAAAGTCTTTATTTAGCATTGAGAATACGTAATTCACATGCCTGGTTTTCGTTTTCACATTAAATACATGACTACACATATGAAACTTGTAATAGGAGCCGGTATGAATTCAAATGGAGCCGACGAACTATATTTATACTATGCCTACACATACCATGTGCGTAGTAGTTGTGTAATTTTTGTAGGAAATACTCTGACTTGCCAAGTTGTGAGTAACAATGTGACTTCTTTTAAAAAAAAAATACAACTATACATCTTGAGATAGTCTTCAACTACAAATCCCATAAGAGTAGTCATTACTCATGATCTTAATTTGAAAATCGAAACTACACATGTAAAGTGTGTAATTTTGACGTCGAACACAGATTTATTTATTTTTTAAAATACATAATAAATGAAAAAAAAAAAGTTACAATCTAAGTCTATTAGTAGTGTATATACAATCCAAATCTTCTGTCCCTGATGCTGTCTCTCATGCTGTCCCTTGAATTCCTATTCGTCCACGTGACCCTTATATTTAAAAAAAAATTGAAGTTTTAATTGTTGGTTGGGTTCAAATATTAAAAATAGGGGCCGCGTGGACAAATAGGAATTGAGGGACAGTATGAGAGACAAAATCAGGGACAGAAGATTTGGACGGGTGTATATATGAAAGTGAGCACGTGAAGCATAGTGGTCAGCATCTATTGTTCAACGCCATGGAAATCATAGTTTCATCTACCCACTTTTCCAAGAAACACTTAACTCCATACATACATACATATTAGTTGTTGCTTGATGTGACCCTCACATGACATACAATGTACTTTCACCCTCAATCTTATCTCCACCATCCATTTCTAACCTCCTTCCTTTACCAATAATCTTAGCCCTTTAAATTTTATATTTCTGATCATCAACTAAAGACGACGATTTTACCGAAATTCGATAATTATCTGAATTACACAACAGAAAAAACGATAAAAAATACTAAATAAAATAGGTGGTGGATAGTTGATGGGTGAACCAACATCTAATGCCGGAACCAATACTCAGTTGGTCTAGCGGGATGTGGTGCTAGACTCCTTAAGTGGTTTGCTTGGAGATTCGAGTTCGAATCCTCCTGGCGGCATGTATGGAAAAACTGATATTGGGAGGGTATCCCCCAGCAATGGGCTATTCCCGTCCCGGATGTAGAGCGGCGAAGCCAATCGAACCGGGTGTGGATGTACTTCCTTCGAAGATGAATGTTTATACTCGGTGCCTCCTACTTGCCGATGCTTTCTTGTTGCCAATGAAGATATTTCGGCCTTCATCATTCATTTGGATAACCATGCTTTGACTTCAGCGGCACATTGGAAGATATTGAGAATATTTGAATACAATATTATCTCATTATATTAGACTAGTTTATATTGGTTTTATCGTTGGAATCTTTATTATTTTCTTATTATCTTGTAATCATATATAAAGGATCATAATAACATTAATATATTTGTGCTTCTATTTTCACTATTTGTGTGGTCTTTTCCACCATAAATCTTTCTTGGTATTAGAGTAATTCAATTTCTCAGGTCATGACTTATTGGGATTGTCGGACTTAAGACTCTAATTGTGGACATAAACAATGGTAGTCCGTCCGTTTGAGGGCATGTCTTCTGGTGTCAACCAAGCTAGACGGTCGCACTTGAGGAGGCGTGTGAAGGATTATGTTCCCACATTGATAATAACTGAATAACAAGTCTAGTATACAATTAATTTGGTAGACTATTCCTCATATTGCCAATTGAATTTACGATGAAACTCATAGAATTATGTGTTGGATTTGAACCCAACGGACATATACACTCGGACGTGTGATGTATGAGTCGGTTTCGGGTCGGCGTGTTGTGTTTTGTAACCGTGCGACACTAATCCCAACTAGTTGTCCAAATTATAAAAGATGCCATTACTCTCCCAACAACCATTTCCTATTTTTCTTTGTGCAGCACAGAGTCCAACTTCTTTTTCTCCTGCTTTCATGCAAAACCCCCACCCAAAATTAAAACCCCCTACTTATTAATTTTTTATGAGGATGACCAATACATGTATGATGAACCGAAAATAAAGGTGAAAAACAATTAAAATGGACGAAATATTACAATAACGCGAGATCAATGAACTAACGCAACGTCTCGCCGTCAAAAAAACATAAACCCATTATACAATGAGTATGAAATAAAAGATCTCGTATTGATTATATATAAATAATTAGTTCACTAGATAAGTTTGAGGTAATAATATATTTTATTATTAAATAATTTTAGTTTAAAATCTCATCGGGTTTATATGTCATCCTATATACAACATCAACATTATTTGACCCATAAAAATTTATGACACGATCCATAACGAAAGTGATAATGCGAATTTATCGGCCTTAAGACATTGATTGTATCTCAAAAATAAAAGTTTGATTTAGTTGTAATAATAAGTGTTAACTAAACCAAATAGTCTAAATATTACATATAAGAAACATTTGTACTCTTTATATTATTGTCACTTGTCTCTCTACTTGATACTCCTAAGCGATCACTTCATCTCTTCCAAAGAAAAAAAGCAGAAACAGAAAAGGCAGAAGGTAAAGGACAAGAATCTCGGAATCCATTTTCACAACTTTCTGCATAATATTTTTTTGGGAAATTCGCTCTGTTTTTCATTTTTAATTTAATTTTATTTCTCAATTGTGGACAGTGTCTTCTACGCTATTATTTGGTCTAAATTCTTGCCACTGAAAGATCTTCCTCTGTAATCTCTACCCAGAATGAGGAATCAATCAATTTCCCCCACAAAATCACAATTTCAAGCTCAAATTCTCTGTTTCTTCTTCAGGTAAAAACAATTTGTTAATTGCATACTCTGTAAATGTTACCTTTTTTTTATTACAAAATCTCTCTCAATTTAGAACTTCTGGATTCTGTTACAACATTCAATAGATTACCCACTTTGGATTTTGATTTTCTCTATTAAATTCCCAATTTGGAAAGATGGGTATTGTAAAATACCATTTCTTTTCACATGGGTTCACCCATTTTTGGTTTTTTTTTTATAATAAATTCACAACATTGATTATATGGTTCATTTGATCTGACTACTTCATCATTCCTTAATTGCTTTGGTAATCAGTAAATTAATTCCATCAATTAGATGATCTGTAAAAATGGCAGTGATAAATTAGGTGTCATTCATGACAGCTATATTATTTCTGACTCTCACTTTTTTTTTTCATTAAATATTTTCAATACCCATTTTTCATATCTTACCCAGTTTGTTACATCATGTCATTTATGTTCTTGAGTAAATATAAAATGAATGCATGCTGTAGCAAGTCAAAATCTTTCAAGAAGATGAAGCAGGTGACTAGGTGAGTGTTCTTCAGCAAATTTGCTTTGCTGATTTTTAGTTTGAAGATTTTCTTGTTTTTCAGCAATCTTCTGAATTTTACTTTGCTTGATTCTTGCTTTGTTTCTTCTCACCATTTATCATGACTCAAAGGACTTGAAAATAGTTCCTTCTTCCTTATTCATTTATGGTAACAAGTTTCAAGAATCATTTTTTCCCTAAAAAAAAGATCAGCAGTGCTCTTCTAGCAGATGACCAATCTGTTAAGTCTCTTTCAGAATCGGTATCTGATATGAATATATGGGTATGAATGATTTGATCTTTGTATACCAAACTAGCCCTTAAGACTGTTCTTGCAAAAATGGGTTTGTAGTGTGATTTCACTTCAAGAGAACCTTTTTGTGCAGGTAGATTGCAGATAGAGAGATGTATAATAGCAGCTGAAGAGATGATGTTTTGAAACAATAACGAGTTGTCCCGAAGAACAGATCTTTATCTCTTAAGAGCTTAGTGTTGTTGTGAGGTATATTTTCCTCATTTTCCCTGAATATCTGTCTTGCATATGCTTCTGTATCATTTTGGACTACAATTACATGCTACAACCGGTTAACCGGTAGGGAATGATGCTGTATTTTCAAGCAGGAAGCAAATGGAGATGGGAATATATGGTAAATAAGGGTTTATCAAGTTGATGCCTTTGTTGAAGATATTATGGATTGATTTTAGTAGAATCTTTGTAAGTAATTTCATTAAAAACGTCGTCTTCAAACAGAAAACGACAAGACTTGCCTTGTATATCGAAAGGAAGTAAAACGAGTATAGGTTATCAAATGCTGGCTACTTATAGAAATGACAATCTTTTTTGTATGTTTCTAAGCAAAATCAGAGAAGTTGTTTCTTTCTGAACTGTTAACGGATAACCGGTTGAAAACTGTTTCATTTGATAGCTGTGGTTGCTGTAAACTCTTTTTCTTGCAACTGAAATATGTCTTTGGCTCTTCTGATGGTAGATATAGTTAACAAACAAGGTAGCTAAGAGAAATGGCGCAGAAACGGAGTATATATCATCAGCTTCACCCTTTCAACGAGTATCGTAAGTACTACATAGTAATCTTGCATTGTCTTAACAACAGTTTTCTGATGTTTTTACCAATTCTTGTTTTGGCAACTTCTTATCAGCATTTGAGGTGCATTACAGAGGCTCATGGGAAGCCGTTGAGCGAATCAGGATCAGTTTAGGGACTCTAGTCTTGAATCTTGTTGATTTTGGATATATATTTGAGGAGAAGAGTTTCCTCTCAACTCTTAGACTCCGGCCTAGAAGGGCAAGCTTGTCGGATTGCACTTGCTTCTTGAGACCCGGAGTTGACATCTGTGTGCTGTCGCCTTCTAAAGATTCCGATGATTCCTCTAATGAGCCACTTGAGCTTGTAAGTTTCCTTTCTACATCAAGATACAACAAGACAGACTTCAGTATATTTATTGAAATATATGTGAGATAAAGATTTGAATATATTGCTTAAAATAATAACGTTAATACATTGTGGTTCTACTTCCACCGTTTGTGTGGTCTTCTCCACCAAAATCTATCAATATTAGCACTAACATTGTATGTTCAACAGGTTTGGGTAGAGGCTAGGATAGTCTCGGTGGAGAGGAAGCCGCATCATACTCAATGCGCTTGTAAGTTCTTCGTCAAGCTCAATGACATTGAAGATCATGGGGGAGGACTGAAGGGGAAATTAAGGAAAGAAGTGACTGAAGTTGGGATAAATGAAATATCCATCTTTCAGAAATTTGAGCTCAAATCCGGGGATCCGAATAAGCATTACAGATGGTCTGCATCCGAGGATTGTACTTCAGTCCTCAAGACACGGGTTCTTCTCGGAAAGTTCTTAACTGATATTTCATGGTTGGTGGTCACCTCGGTTCAGAGACAGTTAGTGTTTGATATCCGGTCCATACAGAACCGGATTGTCTACCAACTCTTGGATGCTGAATATGACAGTTTTGCATCAGATGTGCATCTAAATGCCATAAACTTTAAGGTGAATGGAGCTGTCATGGCTCCGGTTGTTGTCTCGTTTGTCCCGTTCAATCATTTTGATCCGTATCCTGTTGTTGAGGTGGAGGAGGAGGAGGAGGAAGAGGCGGAGCCATTGTCATTTTACGAGTTTTGTGAAGTGAGGAGATCAAAGAGGCGGCATGTGAAGCCGGATAGATACCTTGGAGTGATTGGCCTTGAAGAGCAGGATATCACTGCTCTCCGAATAGGATGGAAGAGTTTGAAACCGGATGATGATGATGACGACGAGGAGGCAGAAGAAGATATGCCTCCACTTCTGCTGTCAAAAGAGACCAGCTCTGAGGAGAGTAGTAAAGAGGAAGATCAACAAAGTTTGCAGTATGAGATCAGCCACAGAACTGATTTCGTCGTGCCAAAACGTACTCGTGGTCAGAAGAAGAAGATTCTAGCACTACAACAGAATGAGGGTGGTGGTGGTGATGGTGATGGTGATGGTGATGATTCTTCTAAGACGAAAAAAAAGAAGGGAAATTCGAAGCGAGGTAGACCCAAAGGGAAAAAAAACAAGGTAGTTGAAGCTAGCTCAACTCGGAAGAGAAAGTATCAACCTCGAAGTTCTACTAGAGGTACGAAAGAGCGAATGAGGATTCAGGATGATCACCACATGGCTATAGTTCCGGTTCAACAAGCTGAAAATCATATGGAAGGTGAACAGATAAATCTTCAAGATGAGATTGATGCTGGAAAGTTAGCAGATGATGTTCCTCTAAAGTACTATACAAGAAGAACAGCTGGTAAAAGAGAGACTCGGTCTAGGAAGCTCTCGGAAATCGGTTCACAAGAAGATGATGTAGGTCATGACAGAAAGGTTTCAAGGGAGAATTATAAGTATTGGGATGATAATGCTGCTCCTGCTAGTAGTAGTAAAACCCCTTATGGAAGAAAATACCGCCATTCGTTCTCGTCTTCTAGAAAGGACCCTTACCCGGATGCATCAGCAAGTGCCGCGGGTGGTGCTGGTAAGAAGAAGACTCTTGATGCTGGGGCTTATAAGGAGTTGATCAGTGCTTATATGAAGAATATACAGTTGACTATTGAGAATAAACTTCCTGAGGTTACTGATCCTTTGAAACAACTCTTTGGCGAGAAGGCTTTGAATGAGGATCAAGATTCGGATGAAGAGGATGAGGAGAAAGAAGAGGAGGAAGAGGATACGGAACTCGCTGTGCTGTGGAAGGAAATGGAGCTCACTCTTGCTTCATTGTATCTTGAAGGAGAACAGGTAGACAATATGATACTGTGTGAACCTAACATATAAGTTTTAGGACTACTCTTCTTATTGCCAACTGATTTTCGCCTTTTTCAGAATGGCGAAGCAGATGAGCAGGGGAGATCTAGTGAAGCTGATGGGAGAACATGTCAGCATATGTATAAAGTGGATGATGAAATTGGGCTTCTTTGTTCATTGTGTGGCCATGTTGTGACTGAGATAAGAGACATCTCACCGGAATTTGTAAGTTACAAACCGGAACTCGAATCTGTCATGTTATGAAGTTTGTTTATCATACATTAAGTGTAATTCACTCTGTTATGTGTAGCTACAAACATCAGGATGGGCATCTAAAAACGACCGGCGACAAGGGCAAGGACAAGGGAAAGACAAGGATGATTTTGAGCATAAGCTGATTGATGAAGTGGGTGTGGAGTTCATCTGCAAACCATCCTCCTCGGACGGGCCAGCCACAGCAGACGAGAACGTATGGGGTCTGATCCCGAACATGGGCCAAAAGCTTCATCCACACCAAGGTAAGGCATTTGAGTTCTTATGGCGGAACATTGCCGGGTCATTGATCCCAGCTGAGATGGAAGCTAAGAAGGATGACATTGGTGGTTGTGTGATCTCTCACACTCCCGGAGCTGGAAAAACGTTTCTGATCATCGCGTTTTTGGTCAGTTACCTCAAGCTCTTCCCGGGCAAAAGACCTCTTGTTCTAGCTCCTAAAACAACACTATACACTTGGTATAAGGAGATCATCAAGTGGCAATTCCCTGTCCCGGTTTACCAAATCCATGGAAGGCGAACGTATAGGGACCGGATCTATATGCGGAAGGTTGAAGGGAATCATGGCTCGGGTAACATTGTTCCGAGTGGAGATGTCATGCATGTTCTTGATTGCTTGGAGAAGCTGCAGAAATGGCATGCTCATCCTAGTGTTCTTTTGATGGGATACACATCTTTTATGACTATGATGAGAGAAGACTCAAAGTATGCTTATAGAAAGTACATGGGTCAGCTTCTAAGAGAGAGTCCCGGGATCTTGATCCTTGACGAGGGTCATAATCCGAGAAGTACTAAATCTCGGCTGAGGAAGGCGTTGATGCGGATCAATACTAATGTTAGGATCTTGCTCTCCGGGACATTGTTTCAGAACAATTTTGGTGAGTACTTCAATACTCTTTGCCTTGCAAGGCCTAAGTTTGTGGATGAGGTGCTATTAGTGCTTGATCCGAAGTATAAGAAAAGCATCGCGGGTTTGAAGAAGACGCGACTGACCGTAGAGAACCGAGCAAGGAAGGTTTTCATGGACATAATTGCTCGAAAGATTAACTCTGGTGATTCGGATGAGAGGAAAGAAGGTTTGGATGAACTCAAGACCTTGACTAACGGATTTATCGACGTGTATGAAAGCGGGAGCTTCGAGAACTTGCCGGGTCTCCAAAGCTACACATTGATGATGAAGCCGACGCCAATGCAACACGAGATCTTGATCAAGCTACATAGGTTCATGAATGCTTGCAGGGGATTTCCTCTTGAGTTGGAGCTTATGATCACTTTAGGATCAATCCATCCTTGGCTGATCAAGACTGCGGTTTGTGCTAACAAGTTCATGAGCACGAAAGAACTCGATGCTCTCGAAGAACACAAGCTAGATCCGACGAAGGGTTCGAAAGTCAAGTTCGTCTTGGGTCTTGTTCATAGGTGCATTCTTAGGAAGGAGAAGGTGCTCATCTTCTGTCATAACATTGCACCCATCAATCTGTTTCTTCAGCTGTTTAATATCCTCTATGGTTGGACGAAAGGCGAGGAGGTTCTCGTCCTCTCCGGTGAACTCGAGCTCTTCGAGAGAGGACGAGTCATGGACAAGTTTGAGGAGCGCGGCAGCCCCTCAAAGGTATATCAGGCAACTTATTCTCATTTCTTACCGTAACTAAGAATGAGGATAGATAGTATGATAATTATATACGCTTTACAATAGAATAAAAATTTGTAATATATAGGAAACTAAATAACACATATATTATCACGATCTCGATCTTATCAAAAGGTTTTCATACAGTTCTGTTCATACATTGGATTCAGGTGATGCTAGCATCGATCAACGCGTGTGCAGAAGGGATAAGTCTCACGGCTGCATCAAGGGTGATCCTACTGGACTCGGAATGGAACCCGTCGAAGCAGAAGCAGGCGATTGCGAGAGCGTTTAGGCCGGGCCAAGAGAAGATGGTGTATGTGTATCAGCTTCTGTCTAAGGGGACATTAGAGGAGGATAAATATGGAAGAACAACATGGAAAGAGTGGGTTTCTTGTATGATATTCAGCGAAGAACTCGTCGAGGATCCTTCTCGTTGGCAAGCCGAGAAGATTGAAGACGCGTTACTCCGAGAGATTGTTGAGGAAGATCATGCTAAGCTCTTTCATATGATCATGAAGAACGAGAAGGCTAGTTACGAGAATCCTCTCAAGGTGAACGAGTGAAGAAAACGCGGAATCGGAATCGGAATAAAAACGGACGACTTGTTTGTGTATTGTAAGTGACAGAGTGGCTGATCTATGTATGTATATCAAGCCTTCTTCTACTGTGTTTTCGGGTTAGTCTTTGTAAGGTGAAAGTGATGAGGAAATGAGACTGTAATTTAGATTGCTGTAACTGTGGCAGGCGAATTGATTCTGTGTTTGGAAATGTTATGATTTGAACTAATGTTGAATGATTTATGGTCATTTTTACCCTCTTTTCAATGAGGATTATCATGTCCCTTTACAATTCATCAAGGACGTTATTCTAGCCGAGCCTTCCGAATGTTCGTGCTCGGCTAATTTATAAATGAGTTGAGTCCGATTCCAAGCTAAATATAACAACCCTATAATGTTGTTCTAGCTTATTTATGCACGATTCGAGCATAAGCTCTAACCGAGTTTAAAATATATTTGTATTTAACTCGTTTATGAAGTGACAAATTTTTTAGCCGAGTAGACCGGCTCATAAAACAACCCCAACGTACTCCTTATAAAAATATAATAATATTTAGGGGTCGTTTGATATCGATATCCAAATTAAAGGTATCGGGTATGTGTATCAAAGATATGAGTATCAAACTGAGCAAGAGCAAAACAAAATCAACGGAGATCGATAAGGCTAGCTTCACTGCTTTGAAGGACACAAAGTCTTTTTACATAAGCATGAGTTACAATTTGCCTGCCATCCCACTTTTAGGAAGGACCCTAGATATCCCTATCGATCTCCTCATCGGCATCTTCCGGTGGTCAGATTTGCTCTCCTTCACAAACCCTAGATCTGAGTAGGGAAACAACGGTGGCAGCTCCTTGCGCCGAGCAGGCGGTCGGCGGTAGCTCTCCTGATTGGCGGCGGTAGGAGAAGGGGATGATGCTCTCTCCTGAGTATTTGTGAGAAAGAAGTTGAGAAAAAAGGATTCGATATTTTCAAATAAATTTCGGCATCAAAAGGAAAAAAATTGGTATATTAATGTATTAATTTGATACCGATACCCTAAAATATCAAATACCATAAACAAATATAAGTGATAAACATACTCATATATTTAATCAATAAATCGATACCAAACGAACTAATGAATGAGAATATTTCTCATTTTTCGTCATTCTTCTTTTTAAGACTTTTATTTAAAAAAAATATACAAAATTTATCTCATGCAATACAATGAAGTATTAGATTCTCCTTCTCAGCCATTATATTTACTATTTAAAGACAAATTTAAATGTAATGATTTTCAAACGAGTTTTGCTTTTTTAAATATGTTATAACACAATATCAATTATATTTATTATTTTCTTATGTGATAAATAAATTGATATAAGTATTGCAAAATGTTGATACATAACACCAATTTTAAGGGTAATTGCGTTTTAAAGTTTAGTTCCGGTGATATATCCTTATTATTTTTTTAATGCGGCGTTGAAAAAGATGAATTTACATTTTTTTAAAAAAATTTTTATAGCACCTATTTGTATTCTCTAAAAATATTGACATATCGTGAGAATTAGAGAAAACTTAAAAACAAAATATATCAACATATTTGTATAGAAATAGGGCATATCAGAAAGTTATATACGGAGTGGAACGTGAACAATCTAACACTGGATGACGATTTCTGAACTTACAATACGCCAATTTCACTAACAACGAAGAAACGGGTCAAATAACGAGTGTGTTATATTAGAGTAATAAATTATGGTAGATCAAATAACGTGAAATACGTTAACGTATGTATATAAGCCGGTAATTAGGGGACAATACTAAATGGTTTTGTTGAAGTTCTAAAATAATGCAGCAGTTGGAATTTGGTAATGGATCTCGTGCTTGTGCCTTGACAGATAAGAATATCATAATTAGTTATTACTACTTACTACTCAAAAAACTTTTTGTTATAATACTATTAACATTGATCTGCCCTATATTTTAATATATAAAATTAACAATCTTGATTTAGAAAAAAAATCATTCAATTTAATATGTTCAAATAGAAGTATTTTGAATCAGGAATTCAGGAATTCAGGACTTCATGACTTTTAGCTTAAACATATCTTAGTAAGATCATATTAAAAAATGTGTGCAGATTTCGGCCAGAACGGAGATTTCTTTCTTCTCCTCTCCCCTCGATCAAAGAGCATTCACACTCTGTTTCCTCCCCTTTATTGCGAACAGCGGTAGGGGTGAGACGATTCATCGTCCCTTACGATTTGTAAAAAAAAGCACGGGGAGTAGGTATGTTTTGTAACCATGAGTAGAGTATATAAAGGTACAAAATAGGCTCGTTCGGATTATATACAAAGATTTATTAATATAAAAAAGAGGATATTGAGGGAATCAGAATATTTTTTTCTCTTCATTTATTAAGCAACTAATTGTTACAAAACAGAAAATTAAATATCTTTCTCTCTCCATTTATTAAGGAAATCAGAGTATCTTCCTTATGTTCGTCCTTTCCGGAAAATTTCGTAACAGACGGTTGTTAATCCAACTTGCGTTCGTCCATGACGACGATATTGAATCAATCTTGATAAGATTTACGCAACAACATATGTACATAATCGTCAAATACTGCAAACATATGTACATATAGTTAGTCAGTAACATTTTTGCAGCAAAATATGTACGTAATCACCAGACACTGCAAACATATGTACATGCAAACACAAATAGAAGTTTGTATTACAACATATTTTGTTCTACTGTACATATTCTAATCGACAACATGTTATATGTATACCTAAAATATGTCTGTGTATCATCAAATTCCTATCCAAATGTACACAAACTACATATTTGGTACATATATAGTTAGTCATTAATATTTTCGCAGCAACATATATACATAATCAGCAACATATGTACATAATCAGTCTTTAACATATATTTGTTGAAGACGACCGTTGAATACTCGATTGAAGTTCATCATTCTCATAAATCTTGCCGATCAATCCTCAATTCCGTCACAAAAGCCTCACAAATCGGACACTTAACAACCCCAAAAGCCACTCATCAAGACACTTCTTATGCAGATTATGATTGCACCTCGGCATAAACCTGATTGCGTCGTCTTCCTCGTACTCTCCCAAACATGCGCAGATTCCAGCCTCGAAGCGCGGGGTTGAAGACGATGACGTAAGTGTGTACGTCATCACTCGGAGAATATCGAGCACGCTCTTGTACATGCCCGATCTATCGCCATTGTTGCAATAATTGTTTTGGGCAATTTACAAATCCGCCTTGGTTTTTGATTGAGGTCGACGGTGATTAGGGTTCTTGATTGAATGTTGAGGATGAAGAATGGCTTGAATGGCGAAAATAGAGATATTTGATATTGGAAAATCTTAAGCACGGTTACTTGTGGAAGACGACTGACTAATAGACGATTGAAGGAGACTGTTGACGATGAATGATGGGAGGAAGACGAGAACTCGAACACTTTGGTTATGGCAAAATAGCTTCCGTCTTGAAAGAGCGCTTTTCTTGATTTTGGTTCCAGTTGAAAACCGAGAATTTTGGGATATTTGATAATGAAATCTCTCACGGTTACCTTCTTTAAACCGTACCCTATTTTTGTGCTTAATAAATTTATTTTACCATAAAAATAACTTCCATTAAGATAATAACTACTAATAAATATATTCTTAACTACTAACTTATTTTTTTTCTGGAAAATGGTAAATACTTGGGACCTTGTTTGTATTGTAGAAAAATAAATTACCTTAATAGTTTAATCTTCTCAAAAAAACAAAAACGCGATAAACCTGCTCTCAATTTCTCAACTCGGCAGTGAGAAGATTCATCGTAGACCCAGTTCGAGCGTATCGGCAACAAGAGATGAGTAGTTATCGGCGGTGGGGGGCTGGCGCAACGAAGCTTCTCCAAGGTCATCGTCTTCTAAACGTCTCCTAGCATCGGCGGAGACGGCGAAGCTTCTTTGAGTATCTCTCATATTCGAGCTACGACAAGAATAATGATGTTGGGTATTACGTTTGAGTGCATAATATTATTCGGGTATGAGAAAATTATGTAATACATGGGTAGTAAAATTGGGTAATATGTTGGATTTTAAATTTGCAGTGAGAAAATTGGATAATACTTGAACACATACCCGATTCACAAACAATTTCGAATTACCATATTCAAAATTCATAAAGGTTAATCAATGGTTGGATAGAAAACACTAGTTACAAATGTAACCACCAACTTCTTAACTTTTGATTTCAAACGACATAAATTTCTTTTTAAATTATTATTTTTTCCAAAATTTTTCATTCCGAACCTCGATTTTTTTTATTGACAATCAACTTTATGTTGTCAAGAGTTGTTTACGGCCAAATTTCACTATCATCCGCCGTTGATAATCCATATTTACACTGTCAATAGTCGTTGACGTTTTACTATCAACAACCGTTCACAACCATAATTGAATCGTCAATTGTCGTCGATAATTCATAATTTGTCAACATCCATAATTTCATTACCAACCACCGTTGATATTTGGTAGCAAAACTGAATTGAAGTAACTATTGGTTTAAAAGAATGGTTGATTCTATTATTTTTGTAAAAATATGTAATGGGTTTGATACGCTCCGACTTAAATTCACTCAATAGTCGTCTCCTCGCAAATTTGTGTTACATTTTTGTTCTCAACTTCGTACTTATATCAGTTATGTACGATCATAGATCCGCCAACGACATAGACCGTGCAAATTTACCCCGATCTCGAAATAACACAAGGCTAGAAATTAATTTTTTGTTTTTTGGTAAATGTTACTATTTTTTGTTCTTGAGATAAGTTTTGATTTGTTTATAGATTTTATACAATCTTTGGGGGTTTTTTAATAAGTAAATGTATTTTTCGACCTAAAATTTTTATTTTAATTTAAAAAACATTATTATTTTTTAATCTGACTATGAAACTACGTATTAAAATCCGACTATGAAATTACATATTAGAGGTGATTAAAATTAATTTCAATTTTTTCTTCTTCCAAAATTCATCTTATTTACTCTCAGTCTCACTAACCGCAACTTGTGTTTTGTTTTTTCTTTCGGGGAAGCAAAATCAAATATTTCTCTTATTATTATATTGTAGTTTTATTTACAACCAAGAAAATAATAAATACTGAATTTTTTATGCAAAATAAAATAAATTTATGCAGCCTCAATTTCGGACTTATTTGATTGTTATTGTTAAAGGTCTCTACCAACCTCTCCAACCAAAAGGATAATTAGTATTTCATGTTTTGTTAATTTTTTTACCAAAAATAAAAAACAAATTCAAATCTATTATTTGAATTATAAATTAAAAAAAAAACATGCTTATTTTAATTATACAAAAATACCACTTTCACCCAATTCTCTCAAAATTTTTTGTATATTTTTAAAAAATTAAATTAAATTGCTATATGTCAAAGTCCGATACAGACGGACCGGTAGGGCAGGGTCGTGTGCATACGAGCACACATACGCATTAGGCCCAAGCCCAACACATAAACCCGATGAGGTTCCATCCTAAAACCAATTGGCAATAGGAGGAGTAACCCACCGACCTTATATACCAGGCTCGGAGTGTCTTCATCTTTCGATGTGTGACCTTATTATTTCCAACACGCCCCCACAAGTACAACTAGAAGATATAGACCGAGTTGCACTTGTCCACATGATGTTAGGATCGCGAGCCGAACTGAGGTTAACCGCTCTGATACCATGCACATTAGTCTCAAACTCAGCCTGATGATGTTCCATCCTAAAATTAATTGATAATAGGAGGAGTAGACTGCCGAGCTTATATATCAGACTCGGAGTGTCATCATCTTTCGATATGGGACATTATTATCTCCGACACTATACAGTGATGATTGATACTTATCCGAACTATCTATCTTCCTAATACTTACTATTTAATTTTATTCAAATAATGTATTATTACCGTCGTAAAAGATTAATCGGGATCTAAGAGTCTATCATTAAATCATTATATTATTTTATTTTATAAAAAAAGCTCTTAAAAATAAGAATATAATGGAAGATCTAAAAAATGACGGTACTTATACGATTTTTTTTCCCTTCTTGTTGGTATGAATGAGACAAGACACAAATTAAATAAGCAGCATCGCTATCAAAAACTTGAATGACTTAGATTTGCAATGCATGCTATTAAAATTTACAATATTTTATCAAATTTATGTTAAAAAAAAGTGTGCTTAATTTGAATTTATGGATTTTTTTTTTTAAATCTAAAAGCCATTTTAGCCATTTATCGATCGTTAGGTTTAACTTTTTTGAAAATGCATGGTACGATTTTCTCTTCAAACTCACACAAATATGGACCACTAAATTTTATTTTATTTAGTATAAACGTTGGTTTAAACTAACTTATCATAAACGTTAATAATTAATGAAACAATACGGTATATTAGACTTTTTTTAGTTTTGTATTTAGTAAATGTACCCCTTAAGAGAATAGTGTGTAGAGTTTGAGAATAAATACAAAAGGTTGGGGTATATTTACTTAATTAAAAAATTAAAAAAAAGCCTAGTTACTAGTTTTTCAAAAAGGCATAGTTACCAAAATTGCCTTTAATTAATTAAGTTGTCACAGAAAAACACGGGAACAAATATAATCTTACATATACTATCAAATAAGTACAGTTACTTTTCAAATCAAGACCGACAATTTGAATGTATATATTTAACTTTGGTGTCAAAAAAAAGTATTAGGTTTTTAGTTCGTCAATATTTTGTGAGTACGTCTCAAGACACTCACGATTTTGCAATATTTTATGACAATAATTAAAAAATATAAAATGAATACAAATAGAGGAATCGAAAGTCTAAAAAATAATTAAAAACCATAAAGAAGTCGAAAAATAATCTCACATAATAACTTATTTGTTACCCAACGATGGATGTTTTCATGAAAAATGAGAAACTATTGTGATCTAAATATAATAACTTATTTGTTATATTCGGTAGGTGTAATACACGAAAGAGATGCTCGTCAAAGTCTTAGGGCCTGTTCATTTCTCATATCTTGATCTGGGATATGGGTATGGATATCACATATCTGATATGCATGCTTTATAATTGAGTATATGGATATCAAAGTGATATCCCAAATATCAATACTTTACTTTTCTTTATCGATTTTGTTATCTTTAAAAATTAATAGATATCACGTTCTTTTTCTCTCACGTCTACCTCACAACTCTTCCTCCCAAGTCTTCCTCTTTTGATATATCTCACCATCTTGTCAAACACAAGTATCAGATATCATATATTAATCTCATATTTATATCTCTGATATCAATATCGATACCTATATCAGGATATGAGAAAGGAACATGCTCTTAAGACCAACTTAGTTAAACGAACGGATATCATACATTGCTAATCACACTCCTAAAACAAGATAACGAGACTCGTACGAAGCTTACTCTGATATCATTTTAACTTATTTTTTTTATATCTTAAAGATGTAAAATTTATATGTTAAATTCACGTAATACCGTATTGTCGATCCGTACATTTCCAACTTATGGAAGAATAATTATTTAACCCTAACTATAATGATGAAAATTAAAAAGGAGGAGCAAAACCAAGTAGAACATGTGTCATGTGATTGATTGGTTGTGTATTCCCAAACAAATAGTTGCAAGTTGATCATCCCACTTGCATGGGGGCCTTCTTCTTCCTCTTCCTTTAATCAAACCCTTTTGCACACAATTCTCCTTCTCATTCACTCTCTACCTTTTCTTCATCCTAAACTCCAAACCATGCCGTCGGCGTTACTCCAAAGAATCACAGCCGCAACAACCACCGTCTCCTCTACAACCACAACCATGAAACACCGCGCTCTACCACCACCAACAATCTTAGACTTCTCTCTCCACGCCCTAATCCCAGAAACCCTCCACCGCTTCCACACCCACCGTACCGGACCCGGACAAGTATCCTCCGCCGTCGTCCGCCGCATCAACGCCCATACCTCCGCCGTCTGGTCAGTACTCCGACGATTCGACAACCCTTTACTCTACAAACCCTTCCTCAAAACCTGCCATATTACCTCCGGCGACGGCGATGTCGGCACTCTCCGGGAGGTTCACGTCATCTCTGGTCTTCCTGCCACCTGGAGTACCGAGAGGCTTGATATCATCGACGACGACCTCCACGTCATTGGTTTTAGCGTTGTTGGCGGCGATCATCGGCTTAGGAATTACCGGTCCGTGATCACAGTACACGATGACGTCATCTACGGAGGCACGGTGGTAACGGAGTCTTACACAGTGGACGTGCCGGCGGGAAACACTCGCGAAGAGACTTGTACGTTTGTTGACACCATTCTCAGGTGTAACTTAAACTCACTCGCCCAAGTTTTCGCAGGCGACAAGAAACTCGAACGTTTAATCTGATATGACCTCACTACCTGTCAAAGTCCGATACCGGACGGTTAGAGCGGGGTCGTGTGCATACGAGCGCAAATGCGCATTAGGCCCTATCCCAACGCATAAGTTCTGAGTGTCCCCATCTTTCGACGTGGGACCTTATTATCTCCAACGCTACGGGCGATCTTTACAGGTTTCGCGTACGACCTTCTTGCACTTGGAAAAAGAAATTGACAATGGTGGTTTATTTACTGCTTCAGATTTCACCCTGTCTGCTTTTTTTTTACCCTAAGATTTGGCCAATGGGAAGCGAATGAGCGACCATTGGTAAGGAAACTTTACCCAATCTAGGTGATTCTGGAGTTACAGTAAAACATTACAGTGTACAGTTAAATTTTTTTTATTATGTTGTGAATTATTATAGTTTTATTTATGTAGTCGATTAACGTACATTAAGGAATGCGATATATAATGTACTTTTTTTTTTTAATTCTTTTAATGTTGTTTTTATTAATTACTCTCTTGAGAAACTATATACTAAAAACTAGAAGTTGCTAGAAGTTGCTAGAAGAGTACGTATAGAATAAAATGTAATTAATTGTTGATTATATATAATATCGAAGAGTAGTTTTAGTTTACCCAAAATACGGATTATTTTGGTATGCCTGTACGAGTAAATTAATTTAATTAAAACATATAATGTAGTACTTTTAGTAGATAAAAATACTTTAATATATTAATTATAAATAAAATAAATGCTTTCTTCATAAAAAAGTAAAAATTTAAATTCAAATACAAAATAATTGAACGGAAAATGTTATATATTTTTGTCATATAATAGAATAATATTCTATTATTTATCAGGAGCGATTTACATATGAATAATGCATATATTATACCAATCAATTATGAAAAATAAATTGTATACATTATTAGTCTAAATAAATTCGTAATGTCGGTATTGAAATTTACAACTAGATATACTCAATCCATGACATTGTAATTTACAACAAGATACCATCGAACAAATTGCTAATTCCTTCTTAAAAATCTATATGCACCTATAGTTTCTATAACCTTTCAACCAATGGAAATTTTATTGCTTGTTTAACTCCGAATGAGTTGGATAATTTAAATGCCAATGTGACCGAAGAGGAAATTGTTAAAGTTGTCAAATCCATGGGAGCTTGTAAGGCGTCAAGCCCAAATGGGTTTCGGCCTGGATTTTATGAAAACAGTTGGAAATTCCGTGATGAATAATATCATAAACTTTTGGTAATCAAGAACCATAGAGGATGAATGAATGACACTCTTATTGTTGTCATCCCGAAGATAAGTAAATCGGAGATGATGTTTGTCATTAGCTTGTGTAACGTTGCGTATAAGATGATCACAAAAGTTATGGTTCAAAGGTTACAAGCTATTGTTATGAAAAATAATAAGTCCTACAAAAGAAACTTTGTTCTGAGAAGATTGATTGAGAATAACATAGTGATAGTTGAAGAGGTTATTCACTCTATGATGAAGAGGAAAGTTGGTAAGCGTTGGATGGATTTGAAAATTAATCTAGAGAAAGATATTAAAGTGGGACTTTATTGAGGATGCCTTGAGGGATATTAACCTACATGAGCAATGGGTTTTAAAAATTATGAATTGTGTAAGATCTTCCAGCATGAGATTGCTTTGCAACGTTAAACTTTTGGATACATTTCAACCAAATAGAGGCATTAGGCAGGAGATCCAATCTCTGCATACCTCTATGTTTTATGTTTGGAAAGATTGAATTATTGTATCATGCAAGCATTCTCGAGTAGAAAATAAAAGCATATTAAATTGGATAAAGATGGCCCGAATCTGTTACATATTTTCTTTGCCGACGACATCATACTCATGGTAGAAGCTTCAATGACTCAAATGCGAGTCATTACAAAATGTTTGGAGGAATTTTTTTTTGAAGAGTTAATTAGAACACCCGGTTCGATCGGCTTTACCGATCTACGTCCGGATCGGGTAGTAAATCGTGGCCCATTGCTGGGGGATACCCTCCCAATATCAAATGAAATTTCTGCATAGAGACGGTCAAACTTTGCTGAGGAATTTTGTGTTTGGAGTAACTTTGCTGAGGAATTTTGTGTTGCACTAGGACAATAGGTAAGTATAGCAAAATACAATATGTATGTTTCTCCTAATGTGTTGTTCATATTAGATAAAGATTGAAGCAAATAAGTGGTATAAGGTATAATATCCGAGGTCTTAGGAACGTTGTCTCAGGAGGTGTCCTCATGCCAACCATGTTTGCGCAGAAACTTCTCAGAAGGTCACTCATCTTGAAATTGCTCCCGTATGCGAGTCATTAAGATCAAACAAACTTTTGGAACATATCTAGGCATGCCAATATAACAACATTGCATTAAAGTAGAAGATTTTGAGTTTATTCTCACTAGGGCACAAGCTTGCCTAGCAGTTGGAAAGGGAAGACTCTATCCTTAGCTGCTCGAATTACTCTAAATAAATCTGTCATTTTTGGTATTCCAAGTTATGATTTGAACACTATAAAATTACCAAAAAAATTATTTCTAAGTTTGACCGTCTCTATGCAGAAATTTCATTTGAAGTGGCATAGATGAAAGAAAAAGAATAAGTTTGGTGCCGTGAGGGACATTTGCAAACCTAAGAACAAAGGAAGTGCAAAAAAAACACTCTATTGACCTGAGTAACACTTCATCATATTTGGAAACTCGAATATAAGAAGTTGGATATTGAATCATATTTTGAACTTTTGATTAGAATGATTCGAGAAAATGTCATCGATACTCATCCACTTGCTAGTCCGATAAGAGACCAATGACATATTGACAATTCGAGCTTATAATCATAGATTATTTCTACAAACTTTGATCTAAGAACTCATAATTACATTGAGAATATATTTTTAACTTAGTAAAAGTTAAAAAGTTGTGAGAGAGAAAGAAAGAAAGTAGCTAACCAGCCAACAACTTGATTTGGTCCGACAATGCAACTTGACCAAATTTATACTTGAAACATCTCAACTTGCTATGCTACGAATTATTACTCTTTTAGTTGCAAGAGGACAAAGAAACAATATTAAAATATTTATTTCATTTTTTCAATTACAAATAGTACAATAAAAAGCAAATTAAATCTCTTAACATTTATGATTTTAATGCAACTTGCATGTTAATTACATTAATTTAAGTAGCTATATAGTAAAGGTTTCTGCGTACCATATACACCTTCTTGCAACTTGGGGTGCAAGTGGATTCGAGTTCGTTTTCGTACCGTATAATCAATAATCGGTATTGAAATGAGTCATATTTACTACCCCTCTGATCATAATTAACTGTTATTTTAGCCTTTGACACAATTTTAAAAAAAATTATTAAATAACATAGATTTTTTATAAAGTTATTCTAAATCTTATCACTTATTTAATATTCATCCTTCTTTTAACAAATAAGAAAGAATTTAAAACTAAAATTAATCATTACCCCAATTTTCAAGGATATTTCTTATAATTATTGTTCATTTATTGGCCTAAAAAACTTAAAACGACAGATAATTGTGATCAAATTTCTAATGCTAAAACGACACTTATTTTTTATCGGAGGGAGTAATAAATTTATTTATCATATAAATTTTAAAATTTTAAATTTTACTTATGACGTGTTTGGTAGAAAAGAGAAACTATAACAATAATTTCAATAATTCAAGTTCAATTGCATTAACAAAACTTTTTTTAAAAAGGGTATTTTTATCTTTACATATAAAATACATTACGTATTGTTTGTGTTAAGATGTGTGGATATATTGTCCCACAATGACAATATGAAATAACCGAACCTAATATAGAAGCACTAGGGCTACTCCTCCTATTGTCAATTGGTTTTAGGATGGAACCCTGTACGCTTATGTGGAAGGTTCACTAACGTGCGTCGCCTCCATGTATTAGACCCGCCGAATTATAAAAAGATAAAGATAATTTAACAGTTTGGTCTTAGATATTTAAATTTGTGGTAAATGAATATAATGGTGTCAATTTGGCATTATTTTATTTTCAACATTATTTTTATTGTAGTATTTTAACATTACGTAGGTTTTTATTTCGCCGAACAAACCTACAATGGTCAATAAAAAAAAATAAACTAAAAGTAGCTCCATGAACCCAATTAGTCGGAAGCCTTAGGTCTGAATTTATTTTATTAATTTTTTTTTCATGTATGACATCTCATTTCTTTATATCTAGCTGAGAAGTTATGATAAATTATGTGATATTTTGGTAAAAAAATACCAAGATTATAATAATTTTTATTTTTTTGATAAACAAGATTATAACACTTTTATTATATAAAAGTATAAGTTATGAACTTTGAATATGATCCCAAATTTTTCATTTTTTTTAACTATTTAACTAATAAAATTATTTGATTTAAAAAAAAAAATTTACGGTAACCATCTCAAAAATATATAGTTTTGAGTTATTTGAAGGTAGATTATTTTAGAATTATTTAAATAAAAAAATTTAATCTAATACACTTAGGTCCGTGAACTAGTCAAGATTGTTCGGTAATTATAATGGGGCGTGTTATATACACAATTTAATTTACTTGGTACCGTATATGAACGTTTTTCATTGGCGCTCAAATTTTAAAATAATAAAAGGCAAAAATCGAAAAAAAAGTACTTTCTCTTACGTTTACCATTTTTTTTAATAAGATTTGGATGCTTTCGAAAAGCGTTGGTGCTCAAATCTTCTTTTTTTTTTTATCATTTGAGCACCATCGGAATGCGTTTGTATTTTACATTAGTAAACAAACCTCGTGTCTTTACCTTTTCGATTATAATCCCACAATAATCAGGATGATACAGTTGAGATAAATAAAATCAAAATCATCATGTAAAATAATATTTTAAAATAACCACGATTTATCTATTCTCCACTGAACGGGACCTTATATTAAAAATAATTTAAGATTATAATCCTCAAAATAACCTCTAATATACATACAATTTAAAATTCAGCCGATAACAATCCAAGTTATACAACAAGAATATATTTAGATATTTTCACATAATATATTTGGTGCATATTTAGGGCCCGTTTGTTTCCAACTCCGGAAACAAAAACAGAATGAAAACGAATTTAGTTCATATCTATATCCTTATTCATGAAATTGTATGGAATCATTTCTTGTGGCTTAAGGCAAATTACACTTGATTTTCCACATTTTATTACCCTATAGGGTATCAAAAGTAATCAAATTCTACTCCAATTACTTCAAACCATAAAGAA
This sequence comes from Fagopyrum homotropicum, assembly GCA_033239125.1. Lineage (NCBI taxonomy): Eukaryota > Viridiplantae > Streptophyta > Magnoliopsida > Caryophyllales > Polygonaceae > Fagopyrum > Fagopyrum homotropicum. The sequence goes on from BSWB01000003.1 coordinate 6,436,589, forward strand.
TGATTCCATAAACTTTCATGAACAAGGGTATACGTATGAACTAGATTCGTTTCCATTCCGTTTCCGATTCCGGAATTAAAACCAAATGTACCCTTATTGTTAAAATTAATAGTTGGAAATGTGCAAGTTGCACCTAGTTAGTACCAAATTGTCAATTTTCCAACCAAACAAAGTATCAAATTGTCAATATCAACATCTTTCATAAAACGATTTTTATTACTTTAAGGTACTTTACTTTAAAATATTTTTTCAGAATTTTATTAACCACGTGTCGTTATTTGCGATCATCTCAACGGTAGATAAATTATTTTTATATTCCCTATTTTTATTTATTACGAAACAAAATGAGTACATTAATTTACTAATAAGAAGAATTAAAGCACAATTTGTTGTGTCACATGAATACATGATTAGCTTAAATTTGAAATTTGATTCCACGTCAACTCAATTAAATTATATCGATCCTTCGGTTATTATAATAATTTGTAAATGAAAATGCGATTTTTTAAGAGTTTGATCCTTCGGTTATTAAATCAGATTTATTGGCATGAACATGTGATATTTTTACATTTAATATATTATAATTGCAATAAAGCATGATTTTGATGGGTATGACGGATTCATATATGGATTAAGTCGAATTCTAACACGTAATTTAATTGAAATTTCTCTTCAAATTAATTGAAATGATAGCTCATCAAACTTATATGCTAGACTCGTAATATGTAAAAACACTACTCGACACGTCACTTCAAGTACAACAATATGATATCATGTAATATTTTAATGGATGAGATATGAGGTGTAGGGTCATCGCACGTTTGAACGTATATAATCCAACGAATTTTATTCAAAATCATTTGACAATAAAAAGAACAACATATCAACCCGATATTCATAATCCTTTTTATTATCTAGTGAGAATATTAATCATCTCCGCTTATAGTTACATGCAAGTTGCAAATTAAAAGTGGTGGTAGGTGTGTGTAATGTTACAATTTGCCAACTATATGAATATCTACTTAAATGAAAGCGCCATTTCCACCTCATATTAACTGGAGGAAACTAATGATATAAATAAATGCTTCTATATAACTGTGATGTCATAATTCAATCAATCCACTTATATTTTATAACGAGTAAGGATCAAGTGAGATTAGCATGAAAAAATAAAGAGTAAAAATGATTTTAAAAAAAATATTTTACACGTAAAGATTGTATAACTAGTATTGTTTGTTTTGTTTTAAAAAATACCCTAAAATAGATTGATACTAAATTGATGTGCCAAAATATGTTTGTTTAGTCTTCTATTGTTTATATTATTCAAACGCGTATTCCAAATTATAAAACATTAAACCCTTATGCCTTAAATGTTCTCTGGGGGCTGCTAGCCGCTAGGGTACCGCTAAAGATCGATCGAAAAGGGCTTTAGAGAGGCCCATCCTGAATACATTTCAGATCATGTAAAAGTACGAGTGTAGAACATATTCCTTCAAACGGTGTCTAGGCCGGATAGTGAGACGAGCTAGTCGAACTTGAATCAAACTCTTTTAATTTTTAAATAATTTGAATGTGTCTCGAAAAGATGATAAGGTAGCGGACGCCCTTGTCAGTTTGTCTCTTAATCTTGAGGTGCACTTTTTAAACACTCTAGCTCTATAATTTTACATTAGATTTGAGGGTGTTAGGCCATCTCCAATAACAAAGGGTTATATTAGCTTTGAGGCTAAAATTTAACGCTGAAAAAATATCTATATTTATTATTACTTCAATGATCTCCAATAATAAAAGGACTAATTTAACCCTTTATTAATTAAGTATTACAAGAGTTCATTTTTCTATATCCTTCCCATTTGTTGTTACATTATTTTTTTTAAAAAAAGAGAGCAAATGAGTTTAATATAGTGGTCCCATTTAAAAAGTTAAAGGGTAAACTTAAGGGTTATATTTAGCCCTTTCCACCACCCTTTAACCCTTTAGCCCTATGACTTTTTATTATTGGAAACCATTTAATAATAAAGTAGGGCTAAAAGGAGCATATAACTCCCCTTATTGGAGACAGCCTTAGTATACCTTGTATGACTTGGTTGTGATTGCTTTTTCTTTATATAAGCGCTTTTAGAGGGGAGAGTATACCTCACTTTCTTACCAAACAAAAAGTTAAAGTTGAACATGTTAGAGCTTGACTCATTCGACTCAAACAACTATAGGAATATGTGAGTTGAGTTATTCAATCTCGGCTCTGGCTCAACTCAAAAAAAGCTCGGCTCAAGCTTATACACTTCCTAAACGAGTTGAATGAGCATTCTTTTAAACTCAGTTAAAATCTAGATGCTAGTCTATAAACGAGTTGGGCTCATTCGGCTAGAATGTCTCTACAATAGTAGATCATGAACTAAAATAACATATATAGTTCAGATGCAAGAGAGTAGCAACAATGAAGCGTGTAAGTTTTCACTTAATTACCCAACAAGCTTCCTCCATTACGAAAACAGAAGCTCCTCTATATAGAATGAATAAGGTATATCATTATCCCATGTTTCTTTACATCAAATGAATGTAATTGAACGCATATGTACCTCTTTCTTCACAAGGATGTTGGACAGCAACTGAAACAACCGGAATCGAAACCGAAACCCCTGCGTCTCACTGCATCGTCCATACGAAACAATCAAATGCCCTTTGTTGTTTAGCATTCTCTATGGATAGAAGAGCTTCGCGTATAGAAGTTCATTCCAAGTATCTTGAAGCCCAGGAAGACACCAATGAGTGCAGTCAGCATAACTAGAAGGGTTTGCTATCTGTTCAGGGGTTAAGGGATTCCATTGCTTCTTATAGATTGACGTGTGTGCATCCTTTCGGTAACTAGACAACTGTGTAATGTTGAGGAATGAAACAGGAGCTTTGGATTTTCTGAAGACTTCGCCAATCACTTGCATTATGCTTCTGCTTGAATCTGATCCCCAATATGTTGGATCGTCTATCAATGTCGTTTCGTTGTAGCAGTTTCTGTTTTGCTCTCCTCCCCACTCTTCGCTTCTGTATCAATGTAAAAAACAAGTCATTTGTGTATGCTGAAGCTATATAAAGTTAAAAACCTATACACAAGCAATGTGTCAAATTCCTTTTCCTTTAAAAAAAACAAATAATTTTCAAATTTTGTGATTATAAGGCTAAAAAAACTACTTATTATGTATGGGTTTACTGTTAGAAAGGCGTTGGATTTACTAACTGCATAGCTCAATAACAATGCAGGCTGACTGCGTTGAAAAGAACCAACTTCAACGCAATCGGTTTGCTCTTTAGTTTCAACTTCAATGAAGCTGAAAATTTAAACACTACAAAATTACAAAAAATGGTTTTGGGCGCAGTCAGCCTGTGCTCAAGTTGAGAATTTTTTTATTATTTTATTTTCCAACTTCAACTCAAACCGACTGCTTTGAAAATCTTGACCGAGCGCAGTCAGCCGCGTTGTGCAATATCACAACTTTTCGGCTTTTTACCCGCTTTTTCGAAATGCAGTGAACCTAACACATAAGCTTTCGGGGTTCCATCCTAAAACCAATTGGCAATAGGAGGAGTAGCCCTAGCTCTTATATACTAGGTTCGGTTATTATCATATTGTCGATGTGGGACAATATATCCACACATCTCAACAAATTGCCAATGACATAACCCTTCAAAGTTCCAACCATAAGTGAAAAATGGGAATCCATATGACCATATAATTTGGAAAACTGGAAACTTGTGAACCGGAATCATCAAAGACTTACTTTGTGTGGGTAGGTGACATGCTAGTGAAAAAGATCCTAGTCTTTTCGAGATCCATGTTCTTTTGCACCCAGCTCACCATGCCCTTCATTGCCATCCGGTAAGCATCTTCAGTTTCGAGTTCCACAATCTCCTTCTTTTCATCCTTGAAGGAGCCTTTCCTGAATAAATATATTTAATAAAGAATGTGTAAATTTGGCTGTTAATACTTGGAGTAAGAAGGTACATAGTTAAAAAGCGTTGAGATCACTTACAAGACCTTCATCTTGCGGCCAGTGATCCACCATAGATAGGTATTGAACACAACAATGTCAGCACCTTTCCAATACTTCCCATGCTTGCTAATAGAGCCTTTCCGAACAATTCGGTCTGTTACCCTATGTATAATAGCATTGTCTGAATTCGATTCTAGAAGAAAAGGAGCCCAGTAGAACTCAATGGTTGCATTGTAATCCTGCGTGTAAGGCTAGGTTCAGTGAAAAAAGACAGAAAAGTAGAGGAGATTTGGAGTTGGCACTGGAACGATTCATTATACCTTTGCTCTAAAGACAGTCAAGGAGTCATAGGAGGATTCCATTGCTTTTGAGCCTTCTGGGATGACAGATTGGAGAAGGCAAATCAAGGAAACATATTGACCTCGGTTCAATGAGTCCCCCACAAACAACATTCTCTTGCCACGAAGGGCTTCAAGCATCATAGTTGCGTTGAAACTGCATATTTTTGGGTATAAACAAATGAGTATTTCTTCTAATTTGTCACCGTTATCAAGACTACCCGTGTTTCCAAACTCTTTATTTTGGCTTCCAATGCACAAGAGATATTCCTAGGTTTTGGATTCACAGATAATTTTAGTAGCTACGGCTCATCATGCTATAAGGTCATAACTTTATGTATCATCAAACATATTATAATTGCAAAAAGAACAGAAATGTATAGCATATGATATTCAATGTAAACATGATATCAATGTGTAAGAAATCTGGAATCATACAGGGGATATATAAAAAAAATTCTATGCACAAAGCACACTTGATTAAACAAAGCAAATCAGTTGCACTAGCAAGCTCCCATCTCCTCCCTTTCACTTCCGTATTTCTCTTGATTCGGTTCATTGTGCATCGGGCTCTTTTTTGGTGCTTATCTTAGTTATTTTGATTGTTTGTTTACATTTAGTTTCTCAATACATGTCCAATGCATCAACTCTTCCCTTTATTTTAACAAAAATTGCACTAGCAAGCTTCTCATGACTGGTGTCTTCTTCGATGATAGTTACTCATTAGTTCTGTTGGATGAAACAACTATTATAAGCTCAACCTAACTGCTGTCTTCTTAAACACAATACAACATACCCAGTTGATTATTTCAAGAATTAGGTTCACTTAATTATGATCATAACTTGTGATTTATTTACAGAGACATTTGGTTGGGGCAGAATACTGACGCCTCAAGATGGTGACTGCTAGCTAACACGAAATGACGAACGTGCTAGACTTGACTTCTTACGTTCATAAATGCTCATATTTATTGACTGTACCCGGTTGTGCCAAAGGAATAGTAAGAGTAATTGGCTTGAAATAACTTATTTGAAATACTATCAGTGTGACCTACCCTTCCTCTTTTCTATAAGAGCATTTCCATTATTTATAAATCTAGTCTAAGCTCTTTTTAATATCAACTTCAATCTTTTCCTTACAGTTTAGCAAAATTGTGTAAGATATAGCCTAGAAATATATATGGTAAAAACTTAAAAATATTACTATGATAAATATTTATATTCTCCAATATATTTAAAAAACACAGACGAAGTCAATGGACAAAACACTATTCATATCTACTTGTTTGTTTGTTTTTGAAAAATAGGCCCATCTGCATTTGCCCAAGTCTACCCTGAGTCCCTGACACCCCAGAATATCATATATACCATCGGTAGTTTTTCAACAGGTTAGTGAAACACTGAAACCTTGTGCCATGAGTCAACAAGGACACCACAATAAGGCATTAAGGCATGCATGTAGCCTTGTTCTATGTGGGAGAAGTTTTGGGCTTTTACAGTAAGGATACAAATGCATTAACGGTGGAAAACTACTCGAGCGGTCTAAATTGTCATAGTCTGTTCCACATTGGGCAAAATTCTTCCACCTCAATCTTCCCCCTTCATTCCTACTTCACAAACACACACTAAGAACATCTTCATCTCAGAACCTTGAATTTTTTTTTTATCTGATTTTTTTAATTTATAAAATTATCTTAAGAACCTCTCCATCCCAAAATCCACCAAAGTTTATTAAGGTACTTTTGTTATATATAAATTTAGTAAAGAACCAATTAATTCCCTACATTTAGAGAAAAATAATCCAAAGAAACCTCCATAAACTTTCTATAGTTGGAATTCTCATCTAAAGAAAGCACATGCATCCATTTACGGACCTTTTGTAGCCTCGAATTCCAAAGTGACCTGAACGGCTAAGCAAAGTTATAATCTCAAAATTTCAACTTAGTGCTCATTTAACAAAGCACATGCATCCATTTACGGATCTTTTGGTCTTGATTAAACTTTGTGCCGTTTGATTGGCCGGCCAGAACCAATCCATGTGCGGTCTGAATATTTTGTGCCCCGTTTGATTTTCTTAATATATGTGTCACGAGAACTCGAATCCATATCAATTGGACAACCCAGAAGGAGTCCAATAACACTGATATCCAACATTCTAATAATGACATTTAAAAATTCATTGACATAGCTAGCATGATTACATGATTAGGTAGATAATCAACTTTTATAGCGATAACTATCACTATTATGCTTCATAATGATTATAAGTTGACAAATGTTGTTAATCAATCAACATTATGTCGCCAATATGGCAATATTATACTTGTAAATTACTCCATATAATACCAACTATTCACGAGGAGATTCAGGCACCAACTAAAGATTAGTATAAGTAAAAGTAAAGAAATAGACCTGGGGAGGGTGCAGTCATGTGGTTGCCACCGCCAGTACTGATACCGCTTTTCGGGGCGTCCGTGTTCTTGGCACGTTAATTGCGGTTGTATGTACGGACACTCCGATTCCTGGTAAAGCGGGCGAGTTGACTCATCCTTCACCCACCGCCCGCTAAACACGTCACATCCCTCAGGCGCTCTCCCCTTCGCAAACGCCGGTAGCTGTGGTTTCTCCTCTTTCTTCTGTTCTGTTAATCCAAACAACAATCAGGAAACCAATCGAACAGAGACAGAGTAGATTAGCTCAAATTGACACTCAACCACATCAAATGAATCGAAGAAAGACACCGTCAACAAATTGGAATTCCTTAAACCTCCATACTCTGCATCTAAAGCTTCACCGATGTAAAAAATTCAAAACTATAAGCTGATATCGTTTGATTATTATACCGATGAATTGAAATGAAAGGAACGTAATGAACCAATTCTAGAGATTTTCGCTTCAAGGAAACGAGAAGCAGCTTAACAACCGATTCAACACCTACTTCTCATCATCCAAACATCAAGACGACAGAAGCAGATAAGCAAGTCGATAACGATCTCTCATTAGTGATAATAAAAAATTGAAACAATAAGCAGAGATGCGACTGATTTACCTGCTCTGGAAACGGCAGAGACGGAAGCGGGAACTTCATCGGAAGAAGATTGACGGTGTTCGACGGTAGGAGGAACGACGACATTGAATTCTTCCGAGACGGAAGAGGAGTAGTTATGGCCATAGAAAACGACAGCGAATACAACGAAGGTGATGAAAATGAAGAGATACGGCGATATAGTCCGAGATTTCCTGAACGGAGCCTTTACAGGCTTCATTTGCAAATCTTCTTCTGCAACCTCTTCGTAGAATTGCGAGGAGAGAGCAGTCGAAGAAGAAGAAGCTCGGAATTCAACGGGCGGTGATTGGTGGTGGTTTCGTCTTCGCTTGGCGTGCAGAGTTGTTGAACGAGTACTGCGGTGTGAAATGCACTCTTCAACTCCCCAAGTCTCCCATCACTATTCTCCCCTTTCCATTAATAAATGTAGAGCAATGCTATTTAGACCCCTTAATTGATCACCGGCAATCATAAGTTTCTACAACTGCCGCACGACGCCTATATGTAAAGTTAGCTAACCTAATAATCGGAACGTATAATTGAAAAATAAAATATTACGTTTAATTAGTACAAATAATTGATGGTTGTGACTTGCAATTAAGACTGTTCATACGGTCGGACCGGATCGAACCGTTTTCCTACTTGTGTGAAACAGTCCATGGACCGGACCGTTGCGGTCCACCACGGTCCGATCCGGTCCGGACCGTTTTATTTTATTTATTTTTTAAAATAAAAATATATTATTTTTGTACGAAATAAATCCGGTCCGGTCCGGGTTTGGACCGGACCGGACTGGAAGATTACGGTCCAAAATCGGACCGGACCGTACTATTTTGGACCGGACCGGACCGAAATTTTACAATTACGGTTCAGGACCGGGTTATGGTCCGGTCCGGTTTTCATGTCCGGTCCATTTATGTGCAGTCCTACTTGCAATCGTATGGACCGAGTTTAATTGTTGTGTTTGTTTTGCTTATTAAAATTGACGGATTAACCTTATTTAACTAAAGCTTGTATTGAGACCTGACATTGTATGTTTTGGCTTGCTTCTTCAATGGGATTGTACGAAGGTGTCCAATTAATCGATTCATCAAGATGATTTGGGTACATATCGTGGTAAATAGGTTATGCATTTTGGATGTTTGGAATAGAAAAGTATGAAGGTATCTAGTCATGAGAAGGTTCAGAAATATTACATATTATATAAGTCAAAAAATGATATAAATATATAATAAGTATAATATTATTAATGACATAATTATAATAATAAAACTAATAATAATATAATGAAAATAATATGTATTATTATTTTAAATACATTTTTATTTTTATAATAATAATAATAATAATAATAAATATAATAATAATTATAATAATAATAATAATAATAATAATAATAATAATAATAATAATAATAATAATAATAATAATAATAATAATAATAAGAAGAAGAAGAAGAAGAAGAAATGACCAAAAATAATACATGAGGTATGAACCAAAAATAATACAAACTTTAAAAATTACTAGTAGGTATACAAACTATTTCACAATAAACCAATTTTAATATGAATTTTATTACAAAAATCGCCCGTGATTTTTTAAATCACACAAAATTACTCCTACATTATATTTTCTTTCAAAAATCACCCATATTTTTTTATACCTTACGAATTATATAATAAAGGTTAGTTATCACATTATTCTTAAATACTTTAGGCCATTTATTTAATATATAATTATAAGAATGATTGAGAAGTTTTAAAAATTTTGGTTAAAAGACCCATATCTAGTGACATTTCACAAAATTTTGGTAAAAATAAGATCGATTTTTGCATGTTTAACATTTAAACATGAAATGAAGATTTTTTTTCCCCACAAATTTACATTAAATATATTGATTTAAAATTTTGAAATTACCCATAAAACAATAATGGTAACAAACAAGGTTCTATTAACCAAAATTTATTTTTAAAACTTCTTAATTTTATTTATTGAATAAACTAACTTAAGTATTAAAAATAAAATAATGACTAACTTTTGTTACCTAATTCGTTAATATACAAAAATAATATGCGTTATTTTTGAAAGAAAATAAAATATAGGGGTCATTTTGTGTGATTTAAAAATATATGGGCAGTTTTTCTAATAAAATTTGGCCAAATTTTCACTCCGTAGATTTAATGTGAAATATTTTGTGCATTAAATACTAATTTTTAAAATTTGTATTATTTTTATTTCATACCTCATAGTTAGTATTACTCCTAGTCATTTTTTCTAATAATAATAACGAATATAAATAATGACAATAGTAATAGAAAGGGGTTCAAGTAAAATAGTTTCCTCTAGTCGGAGGTACAAAGTGATGATATGTACGTTGGTAGAATATGAACAATTAATAAAATCGTAGTTGTTATAAGTTTAGTTCAAATTTTTTTATTTAGTTCAAATTTTTTTATTAACAATTCAGTGGTTTTGTTAATCTAGTTCACATAATTTACACTATAGGTTCATATATTTTTTGTACTATTCTCAAGTAATGTTTATGGAACACAAATTTTGTTAGTATATTTTTATTATAATAATTGTTTAGTTTATGGACTGGAAATTTCAAAAATAATGGACTGGAATTGGACCGGAATAACTGGTTCGGGTCAAATTTGCACAACCCTACATTGGATCACACATGAAACAACTTGTCCATAAACACCATAACAAAACGAGAAGGTTGAACAAAAACATCGTCATATACTAAATGTTGCACGGTCCCTTCTTTTTCAAGGTAATATTCCTAAACTTTGCTGGGGTGTCTTATCTACTTCTTATCTCATAAATCGGACACCCACTTCTATCCTAAAAACAAAACGGCTTATGAAATGTTACATGACATCCCACCATCCACCAAACATCTTTGTGTCATAGGGTGTTGAAAGTATGTATATTTAGGGTATCCTTACTCTAAAAAAAGGATGAAAAATGATAGATCTTGACGCCAAAAAAGTATTTGGATGAATCTAGAATTGAGGATGTAGAAGGAAGGATCTTGTTGGATCTTCAAAAGGACGTTGAGGAGACCTTCATCGGAAAGATGGAAGAAGTCGAGACGCGATGAGTCTAGTGTGTAACAGTGCCGGAGCTAAAAAGGTTTTTTAGGGGGGAATTCATGTAAAATATAGGGGTGTTTTAAAAAAATTAAGAAGAGAATGCTTCTTTTTGCTTCCCCTGAAAATTGAACTCATGTCTTTGGGTACAACTTCCACTTCTTCTACCAACTTGACAATTGAAGTTCTATAAATAATATGCCATCTATATTGATTTTAAGAACATCAACAGGTACATTGCCCCCTCCAACCCCTCCCCCCTAACTACGTCACTGGATAGGTGTTGTTGTTGGGGAGATGACCTCAACTTTGGAGACAAAGATGTAGACATGGCCGGAGCGGGTGAATCCGAATTTCTCGAAAAGGATCATCGATTGGGAGTCGGAGGTGATATTGATGGTGTTGCCATCTTTGCGTCTTCACTATTGTTGATTCGGAGGTTGCATCTTGGGCGGCGAGATCCGGCAGCGGAAGTATTGTAAATCTGGCTGGTGCGAGAGTGATTTTGTAGATTCGGCGGCACAATTGCATAACAGTGGCGGCCTTGCGGAATTTTCGAACTCTGGATGACGGTTAGGGTTTGGCCGTCAATTGGAGTTTCATACGTGGATTGCTAAAATCCGGTTATTTATTTTTATACAAATTATGGAACAAAAATCGTATGATATTTGATGATATATTTGTGTATGTTTATAATGTCAATATAAGTTATTTTTTAATCTCCATGGTAGAAAAAAATATCAACTAATGAGTTAAAATACAAGCATGAGCTAAACGTCAACTTAAATAAATTTGTATTTTGTCTAATTGAACAAGTTATATTGTTTTCGAGCACTTTCAGATGACACATCATCTTGACCGAAATATTTGTATAATATTTAATTATTTAATTAATAGTTTTTTGGTAAAAAACATTTTTTTCTACAAAATAATTCAAAATTAGTTGATGAGTAAATCTTTATTTATTTATTTTGTAACATTAAGTATAATATAAATAACAATATGTAAAGGTGATTTATTTTTAATGAGTAATATCTGAAATAAATGATATTCACTTTTAATTTATTGAAGCAAGATATATTTTTAGAATTGGAACTAGCTATTTAATCAAATTATAATTTTATTTAGATTTTAGTTTTTACCAAATACGAGGCATGAATATAATTTATTTTAAATCTAATTTCTGATTCCATGAGTATCGTATTCTTATTTCTGATTATATGAATATCGTACCAAACACCTTGTCCAGCTTTAGTTAGAACATTTCAACGTGCTTGATATATTAATTAAAGCCATATCATGATACTTAGTTTATGTAGTGACTCCAAAGTGGTTTACAAGTTTTAATATCTTTAATTTATGAACTACTAAAGGAGCTTTTCTTAAAGAAAATTGTGAATGTTTTCCGACAAGAAATTATTATTCGTAATCAGGTGTTGTAAAGATTGCCCATTGGCTGAATTATTATTTTTTTAATTAATTTATAAATTATAGGGAGTAATAATTACCGAGAAGGAAAAAACCCTTTGTTAGGATTTTTATAGTCGTTTAGTCTAGTTTTATGATAAAAAAAACCCGTAAAATCGTACAAACTCGCAACACACAAGAACAAAATGCTAAACAAGATCACACAAAAGATTTTACGAGGTTCGGGAGAAACCTTACTCTTCAGAGCCTCAAGATCGAGACTCAATCCACTAATTAGAACCAAGATATCCAAGGCAACCGTACAAGGTGCAATCCAAAACAGAATCGGAAACAGAGCTAACAACAACGAGACATATCCAAGAACAGATTCAACAGATCTGGAACACCAGCACAAGAACATAAAGAATACTCCCCTATAATAAAACTGCGAACACCTCCCTGCAACCGCCAGAACAACTCTCTTTCGGATATGACCTCCGACACAGCGACCTTCGCTCTTCTTCAACCGAACCTTGTTCTCGTAAACAATCGAACCGGAAAGCTCGACCTTCTCTCTTCCTCTTTCTTGAAATCCGGTTTTATAATTATATACATAATTCTTAGTCTTGTGCTCTGTTACAATAGAGTTGTATCAAAAATCTACTTTGGTTGTTTAGAAAAAAAATTAAATTTGTTGCTGTGGTACGTAGTTGTAGGTATGGTTGTAAACGAGTTTTTTTAGATTTGTAGTTTATTAACTTTTTTATATACGTCTTAGACTCTTAAGTTCGATGGTGTTAAATTGGTTAACATTTGAGTAAAAGACCAAACTACCCGATTCAAAGTGAGCAAAAAGATATGAAACTCCATGTTCAATATTATTCATCTTCTCAACACACTCAGTGGAGATGCCTGAAGACTCGGAGAAGGTGCTCGTCTACTTGATACTCGGCTTAGGATTCCTCCATTGGGATCGCTGGTTATTCTTCCAGTGTTGCTCGAAGACGTCATTAGAGGAATAACTAAAGGTTGCTTGTTAATTTCAGCAAAACCCAGATAATAGGAAAAAAGCTCCTACAAATTCAAACCACCAACCCAACTTTTTAGGACTTAGGAGTAGTCTTCATAAGAAAAAGTTGGGATTGGTGATGAACTATAGGGTTCTATTGTTCCAACAATATGTTTCTTGAATAACATTCAATTCTAAACTGTTCATAAATGATTTTTCAACAAAACAGTTTATAAATACACATACAAACAAAACCTTAAATCTAAACAAGGAGGAACGGGTCATCAACTTCACTCCATCCCCATGTGCTGCAAGCTCATAATGCATTGCATCAGAACAATATGCACTGTATTGTATGCCATAGTGATGGTGCCAATTGCAACCCCCATGAGAAAACAAATATACTAGACTTGTTGGAAGTTGGAATAATAGAATCCTATAGTTCATCACCAATTACCATGATTTTGCTAAGGTGAAGACTTTGTTGTGCAGATGTGATATAAGAACAAGGCTTCCGCTCTCGATTCGTTCTTTTGGCATTTCAAACAGTGAAGCATTTCTAGTCTAACACCAATGCAAGTAACTTCAAAATAACAGCTGGATATATGGGAGAACAAAGAAGAAGACAACATACAAATCTCCTTGTGGAACAAAGGGATTATTGAGTTTATAGAAGATTTTGAGACATGAAAGCTTGATGAAGTCAAAAAGGTACCTGATGTTGGATGATACACTTCAGAGCAAGAATATGCATTTCAGGAAGATTAATTGATAGTAAATAGACTTGTGAAACGAACAACATAGCCGCACTTGATTATGATGGTGCTTCAAATGGTTTTTGTAAGGTCATGGTTTCGCCCTCAAAAGTTTGCTTGAGAGTATGAACTTCTTTCCCTAAAAGTTGGTCTTCTAAACTTGAGAATTAAAGACCTGAACAAACTCTGCAGAATTTGAAGCCCAGAGAAAAAGTTAAGAGTAAACTGACATAAATACCCAATGCCAGTGAAGAACCCAAAATGTGAATCACGAGCTAAAATGAAGTCTAGGTGCTGAAGACAAACAGCGAGCCGTACCTGCGTTCTATGTGGAATGCTAGTCCAAAACTCCAAGTTGGGAATAACCTGGAAAACAGTGGAGAAGATATGACATTCTGTAATAAAGCTATGTCAGGGTAAAACGCGAGCTAAAAGGCATGTATGTTGTCAATTTACACTACAAAAACACAAAAAAGGATGGTTTAGGCTGAGTTTGGAGCAAACAGCTTATGGATTAGAAGGAGATTATAATCTCTTTTTGGCTATGTTACACGGAAATGATACAAAAACGTAGAGACATCGTAGTTGTCATAGTTTTACATAAGGACTCATGTTTCCAAGTTTTGGAAAATATTTATGTCCAGCCAAATGAAGTCCAAAAGACGCATAACAAGCAGCAGGAAAGGAACATACTTCTAAACCACGAATTCTGAGGAAGAAAAACCGATAAATCCCCCCAGCGAGCAGATAGAATCCTAAAGAGCATAACACTCTGAAACAAGAGTGAAACAAAGAAGATTAGGACATGCAAGCTATAAAACTTTTTAAATAAGAAGATGAATTGCAAAGGAAATGCTACTAGAATATCTCACATTGTAAGAAAGATGCCAAACCAACCCCATCCTTTCCCACGCAAAGGCAACACTGTGGCACAGCCCATAGGATGCCATAATACAGTTTCCTGACAGAAATGAATGTGTAAAGTTGAGTATATAAGTCAATCCAAAGTATCAGTGAAGGGAGGGATCATTTATAGTATCTCATCAGTGCAAATCAAGTCAGTAAATCTTTAATGAGGCAAAACTTCAATAAAAGAAATCTGACTATTTTCAAACAGAAGCAGAGAGTTCTACAAAATATAGATAGTGACCACAAAATGCCATGAGGGTTTGAGATTCATTAAGAAGGTGATCATATAATTTTTCATATTAATAGTTGACACATACCATATTAATTTTTCATATCTGGTGGGGATGCACGCCAAGTGAACCTAGCCCTAAGACTTATATGTTAGGTTCACATACTATCATATTGCCGATGTGGGACATTTCCACACATCTTATCATGATCCTAGACAAAAATATAATCCAGCACACCATGACATCTTTATCAGAAATGTTGATGAATCAAGGCAAGGAATATCATACCAAAAGTAACATAGCGACATAAGTCACATAACACCAGAGCAGCTATGTGGTTTCCACAGATACAAGTACTAAGTGTCAGTAGTAAACGTGCAAAAGAAAAACTCGTCTCTGTCAAACATACACAAACAGACATTTTATGAAGCAATTAACATTATGGCACAGATTTAGTGTTTGTACAGCATATGGCAGATGAGTGGGTATATAAAGTTGCTATAATGATGAAGCAATTTATAAAAGAATTGAGCAGAATAAAAAGGACATGTATGATAGCTTAAATTTCACACTTCATGCTTCGGCGATGAATAAAGACTTGAAATTATCTACAGAACCAGGATATCTATCATACTTACATAATCACAAGACCCTGACCTTTGCAATGACTCTGGCCCCTATATCACCAGAAGACAATGAAGCAGATAAATAGCCTAAAATAATGTCAAACTAAATAAGAACGAGCACCGGTTGAACAAATATTGTCCTAACTTCTGATAAGAGACTCTTACCCTTATGTCATCCTGGTTGCATAAGACAGACACAGAAAGTGAACAGTTATGTGGTGTTCTTATGCTTGTCATCTTAATAATCACACCCATATGAGGACTATTTGCATCTGTGGCAGTGAAAGTGTCGAATAATTAGAGGAATGCGAGATGAGATAAAATGATTTTCGCTCTGATGAATGCTTCCTCACCGCAAAATCAAGTAGCATAATACAGTCCAAGGAAGATGTTGTAATGAAGGAAATAAATGTCCCGTCTATATGTTAGTGGAAACTAAGAGCAGTCATGTTAGGGAAGATGTGTTATCTTACCCGCAAGGTCTATATCAAATCTTGAGCTATCACCAATAGTTCTGCAAACATGATAACCTGCAACAACCAAGTAAATCTAAATCAGCTGTACTATACTAAGAAGGCAGACACAGTAACTAATTCAGAAAAAATTAACACAGTAAGAACAAACCATTTTTACATCATCAACAAAGAATAAAGAAAATTTCATTTTGCGGGAGCAAGCAGAGATAAGTGGAATTTTTCAAAATCAGTTTCTATGGTTACTAAAGACAACAGACACTGCATCACAAAAATTAAACATTTTTTCAAAATTTACTTACATATCGGAGGCAAAAACCACTAGTGTACTAGACAGCCATCTACAGAAGAAAGGGGAATCAAGGAAATACATTCATGTTCTACCTCCAACATAGTTCGCGACAAGTGCACTACAACCCATGCCACAACGTGATGCACCACCACAATCCTGAAATATTAACATTTTAGATGAGAATATTCTATCATATAGGCAACTTGTTTTTGTATAATCATGGCTGAAGCCAGGCTTGTAGGCAATTCACAGACCAAGAGCAAACACAACCAAAAATGAACATACTTGGAGTAAAGTTTTACGAGGAAAATAATCTAGTTTAAATGAAAAGCTTAACTTGATCAAATAGCTACTTTGCAGCTGATACTTACCCAACAATCAACACATTTAGGAGGGTCATGGTTGAAGATCATCCCATCGCAAAGCTATACCGTAATCAGATATCAAACAAAAGAAGAAAACGAGAAAGTCAGTGCAAATGCCATGGGAACTGAACTGAAGAAACAGCTAGCAATTTTTTAACAAAAGCATGTACACAATAGCACCGTTGAATCATCTAAATACAGATTTCTAACCTTATAAAATGAAATATAGCTCAATCATTGTATCAATATAGTCATGTTCGACCCTAGACTCCTAGTTATAGAAACAAGTGGCTTGTCAGCTAATGAGTTAAGTTAAACACCATTTACGACAAACAGTTACTCGTGCTTACTAAAGTTGGGTCATATCTAAAACCAATTACTTTTACATCATTGTTTACATACTTGAAAATATATAAGCAAATTTAGATCAAAGAAAGAAGTAAAGTGTGACCTGATGAAGCCAACCTGAAACCAGACAATGGTATCATTGGCTGCTACCTTGTAGAACCTGTATAGAAATACTCCATCAGGAAGCTACCAACATGCCGAAATATTATCCACATATCTTTCCAGTTACCAAAAATTAAATCTGAATACAGAAGAATGCCAACCAATTCATCAAGAGTAAATTATAGAACTAACGGCATTGTTCATTAAATAAAGATGTTGGTATCATAAAACTAAAATCACTCTCAAAGCCACAAAATATATTAACCTCTTAAGGCAATCAAGGATCCATATCACAAATCAGTTCTATACTTGTTCTAAAACATAAATACAAATCACTGAAACTGTACTAACTACTAAACCATCTCCATCTATAGTCTTTTGTATAGCCCAGCTGGAGGCTGGAGCTGCCAGCCTGCCAGCATAAGTAAGAGCAAACCATATAACTCTGGAAACAAGATTGGCATGACACAATTTTATTATCATATCAGCAATCAATGACATTGAGAAAAAATTTTATGTCATGTAAAAAACATGTAGTACTTGACAAATATATACATTTAAATTCTAATTATAACATTAAATGAAATTTTGCAAGCTAAATTACTAGCAACGTGCAAGATTAAAATTATTAAAAATGCTAGGGAATTATGATAATTTACAACTACAAATGCTGAACGCAAGTGGAATAGGATGGACCGAGGGAAGAGTGTACCCGTCTTCGCTAAGGACACCGTGAGGGAATCTGCGAATAGGAGAAGCCAAGCTGTATCTGTACAGCTTGTTACCGTCAGAAGTGCCATATTGACACACGGCGGTGTCGGCGGCGACGACCGAGCTTAACGGGACTAGCAGAATCGTATAGAAGAAGAGAGTGAGAGTGGCTACAAAATCACTATCGCTCATTATTGCAGGCTCCAAAAGACGATCTGACAGTCGATAATGAACTTTTCAAACACAACAATCATTGTTGAATTAAGGATTTTCCGACCAAAAACAAATAAATAAAGGATTTTCCTTCTTCAAGAATTCCAAGTAGATGATTTTTCCATTGGAATTGATTTGCTCCTCACTGGCTGGTTCAACAGCGTGGGGCTCTTTGGTTGGAAAATATCGCTGTGGAGTTAAGAGTGTCAAGGACGAACTTTAAGATGGTAAAGCGACGTCGTTTCGAAGATAAGAATAGAGACCGTAGATTTTGGGGTTCGTCATCGTAAAACCGACCAACACGCTGAATAAATTATATATTACAAACCCTATTAGGCCCTGTTTGGTTTTAACTCTGAAATCGAAAACAGAACGAAAACGGGAGACAAGTGCATTTTGCATGAAACCCACAATTTCATAAAATTTCATTTAATATATATATATATATATACTAAATTCGTTTCTGTTTTCGGGAGCTGGAATCAAACGGGACCTTGATTTCAAAATATGTTAAGGATTAATCGATCACAGCCGAATTTTATACAGCAGAAAGTTCTATGAAAAGCGAAGAAAATGTATATGTTTGGGAAATTGGAGAAGGTGATTGGCTGATTGAGAGAATTTGAGGGTAAATTTATTAAGTTGAAAAATATTGGGATATTTACAGAAATTTCTGTTTTCATTATTTGAAAGTATAAATTCGAGAAACTGATACAACGAACGGCGCCCTAGCCCTCGCAGAGACAAGGGAGAGGGGTTTTAGAAATGGACGATACCGCTAATCCCAACCGAGCATTGACGAAAACCCGATTTACCGACGTCGATCCGGCGATCTCCGAGCCTGTGATTGAAGCTCTCACCAATGGAGGATTCCACTACTGTACTCCCGTCCAAGCTGCAACCATTCCTTTGCTCTGCAGTCACAAGGACGTCTCCGTCGACGCCGCCACTGGCTCCGGTAAAACCCTAGCGTTCGTTGTTCCACTCGTCGAGATTATCCGCACAAAATCACCATCCCCTAAGCCACACCAAGTTAGCCATTTCATTCCTTCTATTCGTTTTTACACTTTCAATTTGCTTCCTCGTTTGTTGATTTCAGTTTCTATTTCTCGTGATGTTTTAGGTCGTAGGCGTAGTAATATCTCCTACCAGGGAACTCTCATCGCAAATCTATAACGTTGCTCAACCCTTTATTGCGTCGCTACCGAATGTGAAGGTTATGCTTCTGGTTGGTGGAGTAGATGTTAAAACAGACATGAATAAGATTGAAGAGGATGGTGCAAATATATTGATTGGTACTCCGGGGAGGTTACATGATATCATGGACCGTATGGATATTCTTGATTTTAGGAACCTTGAGGTAATTTTGGGATCAGTCTTTCTTATCAATTTTGGTTTTAAGGGTTTATAGTTATCAATGTTCTTTGTGAGGAGCAGGTTTTGATTTTGGATGAGGCTGATAGGCTCCTGGAAATGGGATTCCAGAAGCAGTTAAATGCAATCTTAACTCGCTTGCCAAAGCAACGTAGAACTGGTCTTTTTTCCGCTACACAGACTGAAGCAGTTGAAGAGCTAGCTAAGGCGGGATTGAGGAATCCAGTGAGGGTTGAAGTTCAAGCTGAAAGGAAAGCACCTCCTGGCAATTCATCATCTTCAGATTTGACTTCTTCAAAGACACCTTCAGGCCTTCATATTGAGGTATGCTGACTCTTAAATTTGTTATTATATGAGTGTAGAGTTTAATTATTTAAGATGCCCATAGGCTATAGCTTTCAACTAATTGCCTTATTGTGATTAGTGCATTCATCTTTAAAATTACTAGTAAATTTATAATTAAACATTTAGTCTAAATACATAATGCTATTGTCAAAATTATTGCCTTTTTAATCTTAACTTTTGTTTGAAATGTTTCTTTGCAGTATCTGGAATGTGAAGCAGATAAGAAATCATCGCAGTTGGTTGATCTTATGGTAAAAAATAAATCCAAGAAGATGATCATGTGAGATTTAAATGGATGTATTAAGCAATACATGTGTGGAAAGATTGTTGTTGAAGATTTAATGATTTCATTAGCATTGCAGATACTTTATGACCTGTGCTTGTGTTGATTACTGGGGAGTTGTTCTACCATGTCTACCTGTGCTTAAAGGATTTTCACTTCTATCTTTACACGGGAAGATGAAGCAGGTAATTTTTTGAAGTGTTTTGTATGCTTGTTACAAACTGGAAAAATTTAAACAGCTGACAGTAGCAGAAGTCTGACTTCTAATGATATTTTGTTTCATAAGAATGCTAGGGAGAAAGCTTTGGCTACCTTTACATCTCTTGAAAGTGGTGCTCTTCTTTGCACTGATGTTGCTGCCCGTGGACTGGACATACCTGGCGTTGATTGTATCATCCAAGTAAGGCTTCTATACTGCATCAACGATTTCTGTTATTTCTCTCACTCTCACTGCATTGTCCGTTATTATCTTTTATTTGAAAGAGCACCCATAATGTGTGTAAGCTTTTTTGATGCTGTTTGAGGGGGAGGTTTTGGCACAATTATGCATAACTAGAATATGATAGAAGGAAGTCAATCATAAGTATAGCATTTTGAAGCTTGAATTAACCTCTCCAAATTAGCATCATTCTGCAATTTGCTAAAAGCAACCAAATATCTCAGGACCAAAATAGGTATAATTTGGACCTAACGGAATCCTTAAATACAGTATTAACTCGTTTTGCTTTGCAGTATGACCCCCCACAAGATCCAAATGTATTTATACATAGAGTTGGGAGAACTGCTCGCATGGGAAGGCAAGGAAGTGCAATCGTGTTCCTCTTGCCAAAGGTGATATTAATAGTGTTGTGCTCCTGAAACAGTTATGCTGCTAAGTCCACTAAACTGTTTTTACTTCTTACTGATTATATATTGTCTCGGCATATATAGGAGGAGGTTTACATTGAGTTTTTGCAAGGAAAAAGGGTTCCTCTTCAAGAAAAGAGCTGCTCAGATGATGCTGTTGATATTGTTCCACAGGTGAGCAATTACTTGCCAAAAGCAATGTTTTCATTCTGTCTTTTTTATTTTATTGAGCTTAGTTTTGCGAGGGAAAAAGTTATGTTGGAACTATATCTCAAGTACATAGATTATAATTGTTGTTGACCTACTTTGTATTGGGGTCTTAGATAAGATCCGCGGCACTAAAGGATCGTGATATTATGGAGAAAGGAGCAAGGGCCTTTGTGTCATTCATCCGTGCATACAAGGAGCACCATTGTGAATACATTTTCAGGTGAGTTTGACAGTCTATTCTGTGGTTGCAAAATCTACATACTAAATGGATCTTCAAAGGTCACATCACAACTTCATGCTTCTGTATTTACATTCAAACTTAATAAAGTTAATTCAATTCCAAAATAAAATTTGGAAATTATCCCTGATAAAATTACAATGAATTCTATGAGAAAACAATTAATAAAGAAGTTAGGGGATACGAGCGCTACATGATAAAATTATACAAAAATTACAAGTTTAAAATTACAAGTTTTAACGTTACAATTCACCGCCCAAAGTATTAATATTGTAATTGAAAAAATCCATAAAAAAGGTAAACCCTTTTTTCTCACTTGGTGAATTATTTCTATGTATCCATCATTTATTCCAAGTTCTGTGATTTTATCAATAATGAGCATGTTGCATTTAAAGCAATGTATAGAACTATGTTACATATATCGGTCATCTACCTTTTAATGTTTATTTTTTACTCAAATGCTATCCATAGCAATTTTTCATCATATTAATTTATAATTCATTATAAGTATTATATTTTTGCATATCGGGAAAAATATTGAACTTGGATACTTTTTTGTAGATGGAAACAATTGGAGGTTGGAAAGTTAGCAATGGGATATGGTTTATTGCAACTTCCAGGGATGCCCGAAGTAAAGCATAATTCACTTTCTACGGAAGGTTTCTCACCAGTAACAGATGTCAATTTTGAGGAGATTAAGTTCAAGTAAGAAACTCCCATTTTCCTCTTCCTGACTGAGATTTTAAGCTGTTCTTGATATGATTGATTTGGATATAAACTTCTATGCAACCATATATCAATTTCTGACGCTTGAATGAAGTATTACACTTGTTGGACACCATCCTCCTACCATACTAATACATGTGAGATACAGTTAGGCTTATTGTTTTTTTTTTTGCAATCTTAGATTGTAAGATCTATCTGTTGGGTAGTTTGTTGCAGTCTTCTTAGATTGTTAGATCCATCCATCTCCTTAGGAAACTTTATTTGCTTTGATTATGTCCTCTGTCATCTGACATTACTTGCTGGTGTTTTTGTGGTGGACAAAAAACTAAAAGTTGTACACAGAAAACCCTACTGTTAAACATACTGATTACAATGTGAAACCATGAATTAGATTCTGTACTTGTATATCTCGTGGCTGCGGAAGGGAATTCTTGCATGGGTGACCCTTGAAGAATCTTACGATATGCATGTCTAATTGATATCTTATTTGTTACTCCTGTTGGTTTATAAATGATATTATGCAACTGACTAATAAGTGGCTTCCTTTGTAGAGATAAATCTCGCGAGAAGCAAAGGAAAAAGAATTTGGTTGCAAAGAAAGCAGAGAAAGAGGAAAAAGCAGCTTTGCAAAAACCCAAGAAGACAAACCCGAATTCTTCCAAAGCTCCCATGAGAAAGAAGACCGCAAAGCAGAGACGCTCGGCGCAGTCTAAAGACGAGTACGAGGAGTTGGAGCATGATTATAGACTTCTAAAGAAGTTGAAGAAGGGATCAATTGGTGAAGAAGAGTTTGCAAAATTAACAGGCACAGAAGAGTTGCTTTAGATTTGCTGTTTTGTCAGGTCAAGTCTAAAATTGCAATGTAAATGAAAGAGATGATGAAATCTTCTCTGTTGGTATCAGAGAGGATCACATGGAAAACAAGCAAGAAATCTACTAAAAGATATTTATGTAACATCATATTGTATCACATTTTCTGCCTTTGCAAAATGTTGTGTCGATCATGGTTACAAGAATCAAGTCAGCTTTAGGGTATGAGTTGTGAATTACTGTTTTTTGTCTTATTGAAACTCCTTTAGAATTATGATTTTACTTTCAAATTATACAGATTGATATGATTGTGATCTTATGAATGTACAAATTATAATATTTTACTAAATAATTGAATCACATGGTAAGATGGTCAAAATACATGGATGGTATTTTCTAGGATTGTAAACATTGTAGGTAGAATATGACAAAATATCATACTTATTTGTTGAAACATTTCTGATATGTTATTTAACACCTGTGAAGCTAAAGCCTAGAAGGTGGATTACAGCACAAGACTTTTGAGTAACGACAACTAGTTTTGAGTGCGCCATATTTTTTGTGCCGACATAAAAATTAAATAAACTTCAAAAGTGGTACCACTACCGTCGGAAGTCACAAGTCACAACATATGGGGTTGGTGAAAAGGAATCTCATGTGTTCACATGCCCGACCGATAATTTTTTTGGATCAAAATATTTCGAGTACAATAACCTCTCCGATACAATAAAAACCAGAGACTTTAGAGGGACTATTTATTTTTTACGTTGTCTCTTGTAATGCGTAATTACGGTTTAATTTTTGACATATTTATATTATAGGAGCTAAACGAACCAATTTTTGTGAGCCATATATAAAGTTCATGGGAAGAAATTCTAAGCTAGGATTTCATCTCCACATATAATGCTCAAGAATAATGAAGGATGAAAAAACAAAGGTAATCGGTGTGATTATTATAGGAGCTAAACGAACCAATTTTTGACATATTTATATTCGAGTAATTTTCAAACAAGTGGAATATAACTTTCGAATCGATCTTGATAGCATACATGTATTTGTGAGCCATATACAAAGTTCAACATCGTCTTTATTGAGCCGAGCTCTAGCTCAAGTTGTTTCGAGTTCGTTTGCACTCGTTTCTAAAATGGGGATTGTAGACTAATCGGAAAAAAAATTGATGAGAAATTTGACCTTACTTCATTAGCTTATAAAAACTTATGAAGTTCATGGGAAGAAATTCTAAGGAGTGAGCGTTGGAAGCACGAACTTTAAAAATTATGTATATTCATTTCGTAATCTACACATGAAAAGCTTATGAAAATGATGATTTATAATTTTATACATACATCAACTTTGATAAAAAAAAAAAATAATTTTGGTATTTAGGCCTTTTTTAAAAACTATAGTAGTAACTAGACTTTTTAATATTTTAATTAAATAAATATACACTCTTTGGTACATTTACTAAACACAAAACTAGAAAAAGCATAATAAACTAAATTGTTTCAAAAAAAAAAAAAAATAATAAATTTATAACACCCGTCAAATTTATTGAAAATAAGTTCATTCAATGATCTCAAGTTCAATACTTTAAACACGTCCCAAAAAATAACAAATCCTGTACAAGAAAAAAAAATAACATCAAATGGGACAAACCAAAACATGGATTTCATAAACTTAATTTTGATGGTTCAAAACTCGATTCGGGCATAACGTCTATTGGTTATGTTATTCGAAATCATAATGGCAATGTTATTAGTTTGGATGCTAAGAAAAATAACTTTAACTCGGTAATCAAAGCAAGCTTTCGCTCTAAAAGCTGGTCTTAAAGAAGCAATAAGGCTTAATATCAAAAAGATCGAAATTGAGGATGATAATCTATGTGTTATCAAAGCACTTCAAGGACTTTGGTGCTGTCCCTGGATCTTTGCTTCTTTGAGGAAGTCAGGTCAGACATGTGTTCAGAGAAATCAACTGTGTTGCTGACCGATTGACCCATTTGGAAATTTCGAACCCCAACACACCCTTTTCTGACGATCCCGAACTTCGTGTTCTCATCCGCAAGGATGCTTTAGGATGGACTACCTCTAGAAGATAGTCCATTTTAACCGCTTTCCGTTTTCAAAAAAAAAAAAAAAAAATGATCTCAAGTTCGATAAAGTCATATAACAATGATGATAAAGATAATTTTTTGGGCCGTGATAAGTGAAGGCCCACCACCTATCAACACTGGCCCACTTAATTCCATCATCATCCAAACCGCTATTTCGAATTTCACAGTCATCCAAAATATCTCAGCCACGAGCAAGACACGCGTTCTATCACCCTGGATTAATCTGGACCCTCCACGTGTAAATCATCTGACTGCTCCACCCTTCTTTTTATAACAAAATCGCAGTATTCTCTTTCTTCCCCATTTATCTACACAGTTTCACATCACCAGTCCTCCACTTTGCTCTCCCCTTCTTCCTCTCCTCCTCAACGATCTGCTTGTTTGACTACCAAAAATGCTTCTCAAAGCTGTTTCCACTCTATCTCTCCCATCATCCAACACCGTTGACCACCAGAAATCGTTGCTCTCCGGCACCGGCTCCGCGGCTTTTCGTTCATCGCTGCCGACCAAAACCGGATTCATATCTTGCGCTTCCAAGGAAGCGAACAGCCGCTCTGTTACCGGCGTCGTCTTCGAACCGTTCGAGGAAGTGAAAAAGGAGCTTCTCTTGGTTCCTACTGTTCCTCAGGACTCTCTCGCTCGACAAAAGTATGCAAACGAGTCTGAGGCCGCCATTAACGAGCAAATCAAGTAGGTTTCCTTGTTAATCGCATTATTTAGCACCAATTATCATCGAGTAGAAAATTTTCTACCGTCGCTCTCAGATTGGATCTTATGCTCATTTTGGCTTCCTACCTTTGGTTATTTGGTTGTCTTTGAGTTTGATCTGTCTTATTCTGCTGTTGTTGTTGGCGTTTTATTGAAATTGAGATGGTTTATTAACTGATCTGTACATTTACAGTGTGGAATACAACGTCTCTTATGCTTACCACGCTATGTTTGCGTACTTTGACCGGGATAATGTTGCCCTTAGGGGATTAGCGAAGTAAGTTGCTTATTTCAAATTTGTTGGTTTGCTTTTGCCTTCATTGACTGTTGTGGTGCTTTTGCATGCATAGATTTTTCAATGAGTCCAGTGAGGAGGAAAGAGAGCATGCTGAAAAGTTGATGGAGTACCAGGTTTTGTAAATGTTCTCTTCTTAATGTTTCGTGATTCATCTAATATTTTGAAGGAAAATGCGAATATTAAAGTTTCTTTTCTGTGTCTGTCTTTGATGTTGGCGGTGAACAGAACAAACGTGGTGGGAAGGTGAAGCTCCAGACCATCCTGATGCCACTATCGGAATTTGACCATCCTGACAAGGGCGATGCTCTGTATGGTGAGATTTGACTATTTCTATTCGTCTTTGTTCTTATCAAGTAATCACCTAGATATTATTCAAGATTGTTTTGATGCTTCCTAAAGAAATGCATGTTAGATTGGGAGTTGTTGGATGAATATAATAATCCCTGGATTCTCTGAACTGAATTTGCGAAGAACGTGTTATCTACTGGCCATATAAAAATGTTTTATGTTGCTCTAAATTTGTATTATTTGGTCTATGTGGGAGCAACGTGTAGAATCTTTACAGCATATCCATCGACCATCGTTCCTGCTTGTGTCTGGGCGGATTACATGTTACCAGGCCAAGAGCACGACAAGAGAAATAAGCTAAAATTTTATTATGTTCTGATATATGATTTGATGGAATGTTTTAGTTAAGTATCATAAAATTCTTGGTGGAGCAATGCTAATGGTCCTTCATCTGATGTAGCTATGGAGCTTGCTTTGTCATTGGAGAAGCTAACAAATGAGAAGCTTTTGAACTTGCACAGTGTAAGATTTCTCTTGACATCATCTAGTTTACACTTTATATGACCAAATGAAGATGATGCTTGCCTTTCTACAGGTAGCTGCAAAGGTTAACGATGTGCAATTGCAAGAGTTTATTGAAGGCGAATATCTGAGTGAGCAAGTAAGCACTTAGTTCTTGTCCTTGTGTCTTAAGAAAGCTTCTATACTGCTGTTATTGAGTTTTGCTTTATTTCCATGTGTAGGTGAGTTCAATCAAGAAAATCTCAGAGTATGTAGCGCAGCTTAGAAGAGTGGGCAAGGGACACGGTAAATAAACTCTTTGAACCTTACGGTTCTTTGTTTTGAGATATTGGTGAAAATTGCTTAATTTGGGTTTATGTTTTCAGGTGTATGGCATTTTGACCAAGCTCTTCTCCATGGGGAAGATGGTGTCTGATGTTTTGGCATTATAATGTATGTTTGGTTTTCGAGCTAGAGAAGGGGGACTTACAGTGCTGGAACAAAACCTTTGAGGGTCTCATACCCGTTTCTTTTCGTCTTCTATTTCCCAGTTATCATGATTAGACATAGTTTTAGACTTTTAGTTAAGAGAACGAATTTTGTTGTGTGTTTGATGTGGATCTTTGTGTACTGATGCCAATCATTTCAGTTTTTCTGCTTGCGTAATATTTGCTAGTGTGATCACAATTCGGGTTTCATAGTGTTGTGTAGATTTTTAGGGTTGTGAGTTCTGAAAACAACTGCGGCCATTTTTTCTTGAGTAATCTCCCCTTTTAACTTAAGACCACCCTCAATTCGTTGTGTAGCTTAACTTCTTTGGTCAACTAGACACACTACACCCCTGGCTTTAACTTTTTTTGTCAACTATACGCTCTAAACTCCTCCTTTGGATACCTATACGCTCTAAACCTGGACGTCCGTGTAAAATGGGATTGTGAGCTGTTATTGTACATGAGTGTAGTTTCATATGTTATGCCGAGAACAAATTAAAGATTGGGATTGGGATGATCCTACTTCAAAAACACCAGACTATAACCCGGTGCCTTCAAAAACACCAAACTATAACCCAGTGCCTCCAAAACAAAGATGAATAAAACATTAAATGCATCCAAAACAAAGATTAAATGCATCCGAAACAAAGATGTTAAATTAATTTTGATACTTCTAAAAACTCTAATGATCAATGTTTTTACTTTATTGTTCGGATCACGATGCTTTAGCGTTTGCTACGAGAATGAGTCGATGTAGAGTAAAAACTATCCTTCAAGCAGAAGCTTATGTTCTAAGAGATAACTTCTAAAATGTCATAAGTTTATGACTCAACAACATTGGAATCGAAAGTGATAACCTTGAATTCATTAACTCAATCAATTAGATTTGTAAACCGTCATGAGAAGCGGACGTGATAATTTCTAACATCTTCATTTTAATTTCAAGGTGTACTCAAGTTAGAATTCAACATGTCTTTATGAAAATCGTCGTCGTTGCAAATAAGCTTGCATCTCTTGGTTATTGCTCGGATACGGGTGACGGGAATCTTTCACGGTACGTTAAAAATCTTATCTAAAATATATTTTTATGACGGTTAATTTCTAAATGTTTACCTTTTTGTTCTCTTAAATTTACCTTTGTATAAAAAAACAATCATGAGGATCTCAATTGGACATTCACTTCTTTGGACAGCAACTATACACTCTAAACTCCGGCTTTAACTTCTTTGGTCAACTAGACACTCTAAACCCTGACTCTAACTTCTTCAGCAACAAAGGATGCTGTAATTGTGTTTTTAACATAAACGTTCGTATTGCCTGTATTGGTAATGCAAGGTTAGTGTACCACTCTCGTACTTAAAATTGGACGAAGTATTACTTATTTAGTGTACGTTCGTGACGTAAAATAAAATCTATTTTATAATCCTTATTTAGTGAATGTCTCTTGATGTAAATTAAAATCTAATTCATAATCCTTATTTAGTGTATATCTCTCATGCAAATTAGTTGGCAAATATTATATTAATAGATATAAAGATAAAAAAATCGTTTTATATCTCTTAACATAGAAGTGGAGTTTCAAACTCTAGTTAGCAATTTCCTTTTCACACGCTATTATTAACTGGACAAGTTGAATTTTATTATTTTATAAAAATTATAAATATATATATTTATGATACTAAATTTTTTAACACGATTATTGTATTATATACAAGTAATTCAAAACTAATTTTCTTGTACACGGCTCTTAAAACGTATACAAGTGATTCAATATTTTTTTCCCTTCTAATAAGTATTGTAACACAAGTACCTTACCCGCATGTATAAGTAATTTAACATTTTATTGTATAAATAATTAAATTTGTGTACGATTTTTGTTTCTTAATGTGTGGACAAATAACTTAATTATTTTTTGTACCTCAAACTCTTTTAAGAATAAAAAAGACGGTTCATTAATCGTGAGTGTTTTTTTTTTGTACCCGAATGTGAATCATTTTTGCATAGAAGGATACTTGGACATGAACATTGTCAGAATATTTGTTGATTTTGAATGATTATTATAAGCATCGACATCTTCACTGCGATAAACCAAAACTTAGGTTCCACAAAGACACAAACTCAACTTTGATGGATCAAAACTACATTCGGGAATAACCTCCATTGATCTTATTATACGAAATCATTTGGTGATGTTATTAGCTTGGGCGCCAAAAAAAAAAAACAAACTTTAACAGTTTAAATCGGTAGTTAAAGCAGAAGCCTTTGCGCTGAAAGCTGAACTAAAAGAAACAATAAAGCTAAATATAAAAAAGATTGAAATTGAGGGTGATAGCCTGTTATCAAGGCACTCCAAGGATTTGGAGTTGCCCCTGACAGATTGACCCATTTGGGAATTTCGAACCCCAACACAAACTTAGTGTACTCATCTACAATGATGCTTTAGGATGGACTACATCCAGAAAGTAGTTCTCTCCTAAACATTTTCCGTTTTCAAAAATTAAAAAAATTAAAAAAAATTCTCCATATAAATACATAATCTTGTAATAAATTACTGAAAACTGAGATATTAAGTCAAGGATAATTTGGTTCTTGTATTTTTTAATATGATATGTACTCATTTATCGTTTAGGACACCCACTAAATTATTATTATGAAGTTATACTACGCAATTCTCTCGAAATTTTAACCGGGAATATATGTCATTATCAAATTATGTGCATAATTTGACAGTACAATATTTTAAATTTAAAATATTTTTTTATTCCATTCACATTTAAAAAAAATTCTCTTTATAATGCTTTTCATTTCTCACTATTATTTTCGTCGGAATCGAACGTGCCCTATATACAATACTTATAATAATTCAATCACGACATGGATAGATTTTAAAAACAATTAAAATAAAAAGAATATTAAAATTTGAAACAATTTGATTTACTAGACTTTTTCTAATTTTGTGTTTAATAACTGTATCCCCTTGATAAAAATGCGTAAAGTTTGAAAATAAATACAAAAGGTTGGGTATCTTATATATATTAAAGCAGAAGTCTCTATTGCCACATGTCGCCCCCACGATTAACTTCAGCCCAACGAAATTTTAATGCCACGTGTCGCCCACATAATTAACGTCAGTTAAAAAAATTTATAAGAAAAGTTTTTACAAATTTTGTTTTTAAAAGAAATGATAATATCTCTCAAAGTTGTTAACAAATTTGTTTTCATTTATATTAAAAAAAATTTATTTATGATATTATATCTCAAAGTTGTTAGCAAATTAATCTACATTTAAATTTTGTTTTTATTTAAATTAAAAAAAATTAGTTTGTGATATTATATCACAAATTAAATCTATTACTAAATCACTAATTAAGTCAATAAATATATTTTACTAAAACAAAATCTAAAAAAATTTAAAACTAACCAACCAAATCTTATTTAGTATTTTTATATAACGTAAATCAAGGCAACCACGTTTTCCCTAAGGAAATCATTTTTTTAGAATTATATTTTTTAACGAATGTCAATTACGTTGACGTAAATCACGGTAGTTAAAACAAATCAAATCTTATTTAGTCAATTAAACCAAATCAAAATCGTTTACAAAATCTCTCAAGCGAATATCCATGCTGACTATATATATTGGAACGAAGCAATCACTCCACCTACCCAAATCTTATTCACGAGAGAACTAGCAAATCTCCTACTGGGTGCTCTCACTGGCTTCTCTTCTTCTACAGTTGTAAGTTTCTATGATATTATTTTCTCCCATCTTTAAGGAATCCCCTACTAGGTACTCAGATGAATGAAGCTCTTCTCTCATATATTCGCGATCATCGGCTTCTCTTATCTACAATTGTAAGTTTCTACGATATTATTTTCTCCCATCTTAGATTTTAATTTTAAGTGATTATGATTTGATTTTACTTCATCCATACAATTCGTTGCTTCTTTCATCTGAATCAAAAACACTCTATTAGAGAAGGAGAGATCGAAATATAATTTTGGAGGGACAGGTAAGAAGGAGCGAGATCGAAATCAGAAGCGAGATCCAAATCGAAAGTTGTGAGATTGAAGTTACGGCTGGACAATAAGGAGTGAGATCCAAATCGGAGATTGAAGTTACGGCTGGACAATAAGGAGTGAGATCCAAATCGGAAGTTAGAGAAAGAGAGATCGAAGATTAGTGTTTAGCATTTTGTTGGAACTCATTGAATAAATTTAAGATCGAAGTCATTGAATTGTGATCGAGATTCCTATAAAATTTGTAGATAGTAAAAGATGACGGTTATATTGTAAATATTTGTAATCAAATAGTCTCAAAACTTTTATCGAAATATTGTAATCGGTTGTAATGAATTTGCTATGTCTATATCAATTAACGACTAATCAAATTCATATAAACCTCACAGTTTTATAAAATAATAAAATATATATATATGTGTCAAGTATGGATCGTAGATAAACTCATTCTTCTTTATCTTCCTAAATCCATTAAATTTTTACAATATTATTTTTTTAATATGTATATTAATATAAGAGTATTTAATTAAAGGAATCTTTAAAGATTGAGACATTTTTGTTAAGAGAAAAATGCTCTAAAATAATTGAAAAACATGGATACTATCGGTTGACATATTATTATCTAAATATGTATATTAATTTAAGAGTATTTAATTAAAGGTTTTAAAAATATCATTTCAAAATTTGTACGCGATCCTTTTTTTTTTAATAATTTAACTTACTAGACTTTTTTTAGTTTTATGTTTAATAAATGTAGCCCACAACACTAAATTTTTACAATATATACCACTTTTTATCAATCAATGTCTCAAAATTTAATATTTAACGTAGTCTTGCAAAAATTTTAAAATTTTAAGATTCAGTTTTGAAAATAAATTTTCATAACTAGAATTATAAGTTGTTATATAAAATTAGGGCCATCGATGAAAACAAAAATTTCTATCCTATTATATATTTACTTTTTTTAAACTTTTATACAAATTTAGTTACTCCAATTTTAATTAATTTTAAAAATATGATTTAAAAACAAATAAGATTGATTTTAAAGCAATATCTAATTATAAATTTTAAGTGAATTTTACTTCCCACCGAAAACATTTTAAAAATATAAAATTTTTGTTCAAGAATCTTTTTTAAAAACAAAATTTTAGATTCTTTTTTTTTTCTTCTAAATATAACGTAAGCTTCTCCATGAAAATTCAATTGTAATTTCTAATATTTTATGTTTTCTAAATATTTTGTTTTCAAAGATGTTTTTATTAGAAGAGAAAAAAAATCAATTCAAACTCGAATGTCTGACAAATCCTTTGATTTTACAATTGTTTTTTGAATTTCTCTAATAATGATATATAAAAATTTTAAAAATTATTTTTGCTTTATAAATAAAATTTAAAAAATATTTTAATACATTTTTTCCGGATATATTTTATTACAAAAGATTTCCCGAAAGATTTCTTCATGATAAAACGATTTTTTTTCTAAAAACATATAACTAGAAAAAGATCCTTATAATAAAACAGTCTTTTTGCCTTTTTTCTAATAAGATTTCTTGATATATTTTTTTAAAAAATTTCATTTTTGAAATTTTCAAAATATGTTTTTATTTAAATAATTTAATTTTAAGATTTCGTTTTTTCTTGAAATTTTTTCAATAACTGTCATCAATTTTTTTTTATTCTAATGATTTCATTGTCACTTATTTAAAAAAACAAAAAAAACTTTCAGTAACAGTTTTATTAGAAGTTAAAAAAATTTCGATCCATACTCTATTTTTTTCAAATACCCTTTAATCTTACAAATTTTTAAGATTCTATTCTACCGAAATAAAAAAAATATGCAGGTTGTTCTTATTTAAATAAATAAATTTTCATTTTCTTTTATTTTTGTTTTTTTAGGTCCCGAATTTTTTTTGATACATAAACAAATTTGGGTATTCTAATTATAACAAAGTTGTGCGTTATATATTTTTTAAAGAAAAATAAAATTGTGCATAGTATAATGATTAAATTTATGAAGTGTACAATAATTAAAAAAAATTATTTGTGATTATTTTATCATTTTGAGAATAATTAAAGGTAAATTGCTATTATAATGTTCTATCAATTTGTTTTTTGTTCAACTCATAGCATATTACTTGAAAGATTCAATATATAAATATACCCGCACAAGGTGCGGGCTATGCACTAGTATTTACTTAATTGAAACATTAAAAAGCCTAATTACTATTATAGGTTTTCAAAAAGGCTAGTTACCAAAATTACCCTTAAAATTTTCATAATATTTTTTTCAATTAGATTTTTAACATATTTCACTACACATAAAAAAAGTACTTAAAAAATAAAGGATTTTTCCGTTTGGTGCCCCTGAGTTTTAGGCTTTTCCGGATGGTGCCCAAAGTTTTTCACGTTTCCGTTTGGTACCCCTGAGTTTTTGACTTTTCCGGATGGTGTCCAAAGTTTTTCACGTTTCCGCTTGGTACCCCTGAGGTTTCGGCTTTTCCGGATGGTACCCTTATTTCTTATTATTTGTCTAAAATAACGTTTCTTATATTAAATTTATAAAAAAAATAGGGGGGAAATTATAACAATTTTATATCATAAATTTTGAAGACAAGTATATTTTAATTGAACAAATTTAATCAACTATTAATAAATTATGATATTTTTTAAAATATAAGTTTTTTACATATTATTTTATGATTTTTAATATATTTATTACTATTTGATACTTTATCATATTTTGCATCATGAATCTTTTTTATGTTTTATGGAAACTAATTTTTATAAAAAAAAATTTTATTATCAAAATTTTCCCCTATTTTTTTTATAAATTTAATATAATATACGTTATTTTGCATCAAAACATGATTTTTATACAATTTTTTTTATCATATTTGTTAAAATAATTTTTATGTTTTATTTATAATTATATATGAAATAAATCATTGATAAATGTATAACGCAAAATATTCAAATTGGACATTCGGTTTTTCAAAAAAAATTAATAATTATTGATAAATGTCCGATTTGAATACTATTTCCACTTTTTAAAATGAAAAAAAAAATAAAAAAATTCCACTTAAATTTTAATAAGACTATTGAAATGTACATACAAAACTCATGTTTTTTTATAAAAATTATTCTATTACATGTATTATAAGTTCATGATATGTATAGAATATGTTAAATTTTTTTTATAAAAATCCTACTTTTCAAAATGTCCTTTTTTTATAAAAATTAATAATTTTATATTTTGAATAATATTTGTTAAAATTTAAGTAGGGTTTTGTTTATTTTTTTTCATTTTGAAAAGTGGAATTATTATTTAAAACGGACATTTATCAATAATTATTAATTTTTTTTGAAACACCGAATGTCCAATTTGAATAATTTCATTATACATTTATCAATGATTTATTTCATATATAATTATAAATAAAACATAAAAATTATTTTAAAAAATATGATAAAAAAATTTGTATAAAAATCATGTTTTGATGCAAAATAACGTTTCTTATATTAAATTTATTAAAAATAGGGAAAAAATTTGATAATAATTTTTTTTTATAAAAATTAGTTTCCATATAACATAAAAAAAATTCATGTTTTGATGCAAAATATGATAAAGTATCAAATAGTAATAAATATATTAAAAATTATAAAATAATATGTAAAAACCTTTTATTTTAAAAAATATCATAATATTAATAGTTGATTAAATTTGTTCAATTAAAATATTCTTGTCTTCAAAATTTATAATATAAAATTGTTGTAATTTTTTCCCTTTTTTTTTATATAAATTTAATATAAGAAACATTATTTTAGACAAATAATAAGAAAGAAGGGTACCATCCGAAAAAGCCAAAACTTCAGGGTACCAAGCGGAAACGTGAAAACTTTTTACACCATCCAGAAAAGCCAAAAACTCCGGGGTATCAAATGGAATCGTGAAAAACTTTAGGCACCATCCGAAAAAGCCAAAAACTCAAGGGCACCGAACGAAAAAATAAATATCATTTCTTTTGGGCCGAGAATGATCAAGGCCCACCAGCTATGCCCAGTCAGAACTCCAGCCACGAGCACGACACACGCTCTCTAACCCTACCAAATCCTTACCGT
The DNA here is from genome assembly GCA_033239125.1 of Fagopyrum homotropicum. Lineage (NCBI taxonomy): Eukaryota > Viridiplantae > Streptophyta > Magnoliopsida > Caryophyllales > Polygonaceae > Fagopyrum > Fagopyrum homotropicum. The sequence continues at coordinate 6,471,866 of BSWB01000003.1, forward strand.
CCACGTGTATTTCATCGGACGTCTCAAACCTTCTCTCAAATCTCAATATATAACCGCTTACTCTTCTCTATCTTTCTCCATTTCTGTCTTCTCTTTCTCACACACACAGTCACTCTTTGCAATCTGCTTGTTGTAGCGGAAAATTCGATATAAAAAATGCTTCTCAAAGCTGTTTCCGCTTTCTCTCTCCCATCCAACACTTTCGACCACCGGAGTCCGTTTTTCTCCGGCATCGGATCTTTCTCTCCGCAGTGTCTCTCGCTGAAACCCGTGGATTCGCGCTTATCGTCACTTTTCAAGAGAGGAATCATTGCTTGCGCCTCTAAGGAAGCGAACGACCGTTCGTCGACCGGTGGCATCTTTGAACCGTTCGAGGAAGTGAAGAAGGAACTTCTCTTGGTTCCTACTGCTCCACAAGATTCTCTTGCTCGACAGAAGTACGCCGATGAATCTGAGACCGCCATCAACGAACAGATCAAGTAGGTTTTCCTGGTTACTAATCCACCTCGTTCGTTTATGTATCTGTAATTCTGGCATAAGAAGTATTCAAAATCTTCGCCTGTGATTTTAAGCTTTGGATCATTTGATGTAATTTGAGAATATTTAATTGATCTATCCATTTACAGCGTTGAATACAATGTCTCTTATGTCTACCACGCTTTGTTTGCTTACTTCGATCGGGATAATGTTGCGCTCAAGGGTTTAGCCAAGTATGTCGTTCAACATTACATCGATTTTTATTTTATTGTTGTTTAACTGTTGTGCCTATCTGATTTTATATGTCGACAGATTTTTCAAGGAGGCGAGTGAAGAGGAAAGGGAGCATGCTGAAAAATTAATGGAGTATCAGGTTTTCACCATGTTCTATCTAATATAAGCATGTAATTTGCGCATGATATTACCCTGTCTTTGACTGTGTTGTTAATCTTGCTGTTGCCTAGAACAAACGTGGTGGAAAGGTGAATCTTCAATCTATAGTGATGCCGCCATCGGAATTTGGCCATGCTGACCAAGGAGATGCTCTCTACGGTTAGAGCTACTAGTTATATGTTCAATCTTTTGTTCTTGTATGTGATCAACTAGGTAGATGTAATCTTCCTTTAAAAAAAACAAAAGACTAGATTATTTGTTATGAATTGGCTCATAAAATAACCCTTGGAATTTGCTAATACTAATCGCTAACTATTAGTGTAATCTTCATTAGGTTTGTTATGAATTGGCTGATAAAATAACCCTTAGATTTGCTAATTGGAATTTGCACTGTCCACATAAAAATCTTTCATGTTCACCTAATGTAGCAATGGAGCTTGCTTTATCATCACACTGATTAATTGACAACATAACTGATCTAGGATTTTTTATATAGTTCTGATTAGGTACCTTATTTAGTCGGATCCACGATATAAAATTTATTTTTTATATTTTGAGTTATGCTAATTGGTTTTCACCTGATGTAGCAATGGAGCTTGCTTTATCACTAGAGAAGCTAACAAACGAGAAACTTCTTAAGTTGCACAGTGTAAGATTTCCCTTCGCGACCGTCCTGCTTAACTTTTATCGTACATTGAAGTGTTTCCGATGATGATGTGAATTTTTACACCACGTACAGGTAGCTGAAGAGAACAATGATGTGCAGCTGCAAGAGTTTGTGGAAGGGGAGTTTTTAACTGAACAAGTAAGTTTGTGCAGATTGGTCTTAATGAATGCTTCTTCTTCCATTGATATTGCGCTATACTAATGCACCTTGTGTAGGTGGAGGCCATCAAGAAGATTTCGGAGTATGTTGCTCAGCTCAGGAGAGTGGGCAAGGGGCATGGTACTTCTGTTTTCACACTCTGATTTGCGTTTGCGTTGTTGTTTTGGCGAATTTTCGATTTATTGACTCAAATTGACTAATGTGAGTTTATGTTTTTAGGTGTATGGCATTTTGACCAAGCTTTGCTTCATGGTGGAGTTGTGGTCGCGGCATGATGAAATTTAGTTTGGTTACTGGAGACGTAATTTTGTTCTTCGGAGTTTGATTTGGATGTGTTTATGTGATTTATCTTGGAAAACTTTACAATCAACATATTGGTCTAGGATTTTCATTTGACTTTGCAAAGGAGGTTTTGGTTAATGCTACATTGACTTTGATTTCCTTAAAATGAGACCGTCGGTGCTTTCTACAACGTAACTAGTTTTAACTTGTTTATACACCGGATCTTACACGGCTATTCACATACCAAGAGGACAATAACCCGCAACGATATATATTAATTAAATATGAATAAATATTATGGTTAATATTATTTAAAAAAAATTGTTTTTTAATCTTCATACTTCTTAGTTTTATTTATATAATTCTCAAATTGTTATTTTACTTGAAGACCCGTGAGAATTTAAAAAATCGTGGATAATAGTTTTCCAGAATAATTATGAGAAAAAGGATTTATTATGTTTTAGTATAAGTAATAATTTAAGTAAATTTTTGGTGATATTTTAGAAAATTAAGATTTAACATTATGTATCGGGTTAAATGATGAATAAAATCTTTTATAAAATAATTATAACTTATTAAAAAAGATCCATTGACTTAATTATGAATTAGTAAAAATAAATTGCGAGAAAAATTGTGAGCCAACCGTTTAGCAATCTGAAATAATTTATAGACAAGAAAATTGATACGTCTTTTTCTAAAAGTATTCTACTTTAATATTTTATAATACTTTATAGTATATATTTGTAATTTAAATATATTTTTTTACAAATAAATCTACATATTTAATTCATGGGATTAGCAAATGCTATCCGTCACTAAATCCATAAATGATAGAAAAAATGACTATAAACGAGAACTTAAGGCGGGGTAGGGGATTTTTTTAACAAGAAGGAATTTGGCGAAATTGGAGATGAGGAAGAATTTGATCCCCGAAGGAGATACAAACTTAAAATGAAGAGTATTTGATGATTTTGTCTCAAATTCGTTTATTGATGTTTCTGAAATGAATTGTTTCATTGTAATGTTAAGATGTCCCTCACACGGAGCTTCTAATTATTACAGAATATGTATATTATGTTCTCTTAAACAATTTTTTTAAGAATCGAGAAAATGTGTTTATTTAAATATATTTATACAGAAATTTAAAAACAAATATTTGAAAATATGGTGGAAATTGAACCTTGATTTTTGTTCTTTTGGCATTGTGTTCCATTGCATTTGTATGGTGTTTCAACTAGTATTTTTCACGTGGTGTCTTGTCTTTTTTATCCTAATTTGTCATGTGACCTATCATTGTCTCTAACTAAAATTACTAAATTTTAAATAAAAATAGTCCATAAATTTTATTAAGACTTTAATTATTATATAAAAATGGTCCGTTGGATTTGCATGGTGCTTCAACTTTGTAGTTTTTGGTGTCTTCTCGTTTTTATCCTAATTTGGTATGTGACTTATATCGTCTTACTAAAAATACTAAATTTTAAATAAAAATAGTTCACAAACTTTAATTGAAACTTTAATGACAATATAAAAAATTAAATTTTAAGATATATATTAAAAAAGTCACATCTAGGTCGTTAATTATGATCACGTTAATAATTTTTAATGTATATCTATATAATAAAAAACAAATATTTTTTTTTTGTAAAGTTATAAAATTTGGTTAATTTTTTAGTTATTTATGATCAAATTTAACTGTAAGTTTTAATTAAATAACTTGAAAAGTGATATAATTTTGTTTTTTTTTTGGAATCTTTTGATTTAAATCTATAGTGATTAGTATTTATTGCATTTTGTGGGAGTTTTTTTTGTTAAACAATGATAATATCTTAATAATATAATCTCAAAAAAAAAAAAAGTCTTGATAATCTATTTGGCAAATTGGCATCGTCTTCGTGGGGGTGGGTCCTTGACTCATTGGAAACACGGTGCCCTGGAAGAAATCTGGCAACTGGCCAACTTCTACCAATCCTCTAAAAACTGCTCTCACTCTCTCTCTCTGCTTTCCCTTTCAACGCTCCATTCAAATTTCTCTTTCCTCTCCCGTATCGTACAAGTTCTCTCACTGAATTGACTCTTTCAGCGGTAGAGAGCTATATAGGATTGGCGACGCCGATAAGCTTTGATCCGGTCCGATTTCTTTCCAATTCCATGCTTGATTAAGGTTAGTTTGTGATTTCTTCCATTCTCTCTGCTGGGTTCCTCTTGCTTGTATTGCGACTCGTTCTAGCTGTTGTGATTTGTTTGAAGATTAACGATTTCAATGGTGATTGATTTGAGGTTTTTTCGTTTGCGAACGAACTTTCTCTTTTGTCGGTTGTTAATTGGCATTGTGTGGTTTTGTAAAATCTGATTTTTTTTGAGGATTATGAAGTGGAAATTGACAATTTTTGTGATTTATTTTTGTAGTGTTTAATTGTTTTAACCCCTAGGACTCTTGAATTTGATCCTGAATCATGGATGTAAACTCTGGAAATTGTAATGAGGCTGCATCATAAGCAATTTCATTCCAGATTTTATACCGATTGCAATATGGGTTTGTGAAATTAAACCGGGTTTTGACATCAGTGTTCGTTAATGGCAGTTGATCGTGATGCTGATTTAAGGAAATTTGTGATAAATGTGTCTCGGTGAATGTTTGATGCATGTGCATTTGCAATGACACATTTAGGAGGATCAGTTGATATGCACTATTGAAAGAGAGAGTGCATCTTATCATATACTAGGTTTTGAGGAAATGGGGCTTAGCAAAATTGTGGATATTATTTCAGCTGCTGCAAATTTTAAGTCTTCTTCTGTTCCTTACTTGTGGACATGGTTGTTCTCTCCAACAAGTTCTAGCCAAGAATTTGGTTTGAGTAACTTACGGCTTTCTTCATCGCTACAAGACTTGCCTACGTATCGCCGGGTTGATCTAGAGGATGGTGAACTTGGCTCAGGAATGGATGTAATTCAATCAAAGTATCCTCATGCATTATCGAGGGAGAGTGCGAATTTCAGCTTCTCAAAGGAGAAATCACAGTCAGGAAATACATTTTTGAGAAAAAGGTGGATTTGGTCGCTTGTGATTCTCCTTTGCCTGATACTTTTTGCATTCCTTCTGTTTGTAGTTGTTCAATATTATTGCAATTATTGGCATGGAGGAGCTTCCAAGTTTTATGTCATACTTGATTGTGGAAGTACAGGTACCCGGGTTTATATATACAAGGCAATGGTCAACTACCATAAAAATGACAATCTTCCCCTTGTTTTACGATCTTACTCAGAATTTCGTAAGAAACCAAAAGGACAAAGGGGCCGTGCTTATGACCGAATGGAGACTGAGCCTGGACTTGATAAGTTGGTATACAATGCATCTGGTTTGAAGGCTGCAGTGAAACCTCTTATTCGATGGGCAGAGAAGCAGATCCCAAAGAAGTCACATAAATCCACTTCTCTTTTCCTGTATGCTACTGCTGGTGTTCGCAGGTTGCCTAGTTCCGACTCAACATGGATCCTTAAAAATGTATGGCCTATACTAAAGACTTCTAATTTTATTTGTGAAAGAGAATGGGTAAAGATTATCACTGGAATGGAGGAAGCTTATTATGGATGGATATCTCTTAACCATCAAGCCGGTATATTAGGGTCTGTGCCTAAGAAGACCACATTTGGTGCCCTTGATTTAGGTGGTTCATCTTTACAAGTTACTTTTGAGACCAAGAAGCCTGCATACAAGGATTCAAACTTAAATCTTAGCATTGGATCCGTCAACCACCATCTCAGTGCCTATTCTCTCTCGGGTTATGGTTTAAATGATGCCTTTGACAAGTCTGTTGTCCATCTTCTTAAGAGGCTCCCAAATGTTGATACTGATGATTTACTAAATGGAAAGCTAGAAATCATGCATCCTTGCCTGCAGACTGGATTCAAGGCAGAATACATGTGCACTCGTTGTGCTCTGACGTCTTATGAATCTGGGAGTCCTCTTCATGGAGGAAAACGTTCTACCAAAGGAGGAAAAGCCGTGACTCCTGTGTGGCTAACTGGTGCTCCAAACTGGGATGAATGCCGTGCACTGGCAAAGGTTGCTGTTAATTTGTCCGAGTGGTCCAGTCTTAGCCCGGGAATTGACTGCAGCGTTCACCCTTGTGCTCTTAGCAAAAATCATCCTCATCCCTTTGGCCAATTTTATGCAATATCTGGGTTTTTTGTAGTCTATCGTTTTTTCAACTTGACTTCTGAAGCTACTCTTGACAATGTATTACAAAAGGGACACGAGTTCTGTGGTAAAACGTGGAAAGCTGCACATAAAAGTGTTCCTCCACAACCATTCATAGAACAATATTGCTTTAGGGCACCTTATGTTGTTTCATTGTTGAGAGAAGGGCTGCACATTACTGACAAGCAGCTCACTATTGGCTCTGGTAGCATTTCCTGGACTCTTGGGGTTGCTTTGGTGGAAGCTGGGAAGGCATTCTCAAGTAGAAGTGAGCTACAGAGTTATCAATTGTTCAAAATGAAGATAAACCCGATTCATGTTTTCACTGTTCTGCTAATTTCGTCGATTTTGACGTTTTGTGCTTTATCTTCTGTTGGCAAATGGATCCGAACTTTTTTCCGTAGGCCATATCTGCCTCACTTCTGGCATAATAATGGGTCAGCTGCATCAGTTCTCAATATTCCATCTCCTTTCAAGTTCCAGCATTGGAGCCCTATCAGTTCAGGTAAGCTTGTTTTGTTGCCTTATCAATTTTCTTTTCCCAGGGGAGCTCATTCTTCATCTTCACTTGTTTGACTGCACTATCTAATCAGTATTTTTCTTAAGTTTTATTGAAGATAATCTTTTCCAATTGGTTATGACAGGAAAAAAAAATTATTGGGACAAATTGTAGGTTGTTTCAGTAGTCAGAAAAATCTGGATTCTTCTTAAGTAGATTGTACTAGGAATTTGCACCTTTGAGTAGGGGTGGGCATAAATCCCGGTTAATCCTCTTCAGTCCCGCATATATATATAAATAATATTTTTATATTTTTAAAAATATTACATAGATAAATAATATATATAAATTATAATTTTATATTGATAATAATTATAAAATTAATAAAATACTAAAAGAGTAGTAAACATTAATGGTCTTGTACAGTTATACACTTGTACACTTATATCCACTGACGTACAATAATATTAATTAGAATATTTTCAATTAATATAATAATTTTCATATTAATGGTACTTGAAGGATCACAACATGTAAAAGAATGTTATCTTTTGTAAACTATCATTAGTGTAGTGCACTGCTAGGTTTTTTTAATGTAAATCGGTAAAACACATTTTGGTGTAACTTGTATTTGTTTTGAATGTACTAACTACTAATGTAGGCCTCTTGAATATAATCAGTGTCGGGATTAGGCCCGTCCCGTCCCACGTGGGACATGACCCGCGCGGGACGAATAAAAAAAAAATGTAAATCCCGTCCCGTCCCGTCCCATGCCCAACCCCACCTTTGAGAAAAAGCATTTACAACTATGCTTTCATAGTAATCAAAATAAATGGTTGCAGTTTACCATATCTGGTTGGTTGTACGCTTAATCACTTACTATGAATCTGTGAACATCAGTAGATGGAAGAGTGAAGATGCCATTAAGCCCAACTGCAGCCGAGCAAGTGAAGCCGTTTGGGACGGTTAACCGGTTGACTGGAAGTAGCATTCAGCTTAGTGAAAGCTCCCTCTATTACGGAACAGGCAGTGTTTTGGCTAGCTTTACCTCTGGCAACATAGGACATAAGCAATTTGAACACAATAGCATAGGTTCCACATGGTTCCCACATCGAAGTCAGATGCGTTTACAAAGCCGAAGATCACAATCTCGAGAAGATCTTGACTCGTCTCTTGCTGAACCACACATGGTTAAAGTTTAGGCCACCTCTACACTTCTTGCTGCCACATATACAGTTCAGTGATAGTTTCAGTCTCTTGAACTTGCACTGAATGTACATATATCTCGGTCAAGTCTCGCATGCTGGTACGTTGTGTAGATTTACGAGTCATTGATGAATCCTTATGTCTCCTCTATCTCTAACTTCCTTGATTTTTCATCTCATACAGAAACTTCTGCTGCTGTGTAGCATCAAGGCCATTGGCACTCACCATTTAGTTTAGGTCTCTTAACAACAACCGCTTTACGGTAAGCTTTCTCGCAATCTCGTCTTCTGTAGTAAATACGAAATGATGTATACTTGCAGCTGATAGATTTTGGTAGCAGGAACAATTTGGATATAGGAAGGAAAACAATATATGATTTCATTTGTTATTTATTTTTATATCAGATTTTCGCATTTACATTTGTTATTAGTTAGTCTTGCTCTGATGACGATCTTGAAGAAGTCAAGAACATAGACTTTGTCTTGTAGAATCCAAGCTATGAAAGTGATGGGGCTACCTATCCTTGAATGGTAAGTAACTTACAATATGAATAAGAACAAAAAACTTTGTACAAGTCAACCAAAGAATGGTTAGGATATGATTGATTTGAAGAAGACAAGGCAACTACATAATGTGATGAATACGTTGAGTTATGTTTTTTTATTACATAGTATTGATATGATTAAGCTAAAGAAAAAGTTCATTTTGTTTGAAAAGTCAATTACATATGTTAGTGGTAGTATTTATTGGCAGAGATATATTCATTCTTAAAGAGACTAACTCAACAATACTAACTCAACAATAAAAGATGATAAAAAGATGAATTAAATATTCTCATTATTTTTTCCATTTACTTGAAATCACGTGCAATAATTCTCAAGTTATTAATGAACGAGAGTATATATTTTTTTTAATGTAAAATGGTAAATATATTAGGAAGATTGAAGTTGAGCCAACTCAACAATACTGCTCACCAAGCTCATCTTCCATGACTTTCATCAAACCATCTCCATCGCAACTTCACCATTGTTGATTATCTCTTCCAACCATCACAACTAAACCCTTTGTTGATTATCTCTATCTAAATGAAAAACTACCAATCGGTTTACAAGCCGCCTTCTTGTGGCTCTCCGGTTACCGTTCATCGACTCTCCGGCTCATAAGCCACAAGCAAAATACTCATAAAGGAAAACTATCTAATTAATTCAATGGGAAAACCCTAAATTTTTAACTCGAATTTCATTTGATTATTTCAATCTCTTTCTTCCCAACCTGAATCTTCTTTAATACCAACTATTCTAATACAATTTATGAACTCGTTTATGTTAATAAGTGCCTTAACAACTAAATCAATAAACAAATTGTGTTGTATCTATGCTAATGAAATCTAGAAATCCTTTTGTTGTTGAAGTTTGATGCTTATATGTCTTTCCCCATTCTTTATTTCTTTGTTCCTCTGTTGAAGTTTTGGTAAAGTTCGATGTCCTCTTGAACGAGGTTATGGTTGAATTTTGTCGTGTCGAAGTTCCTGTTGTCTTCTCAGGGAGGGAGCTTTTCATTCACAACTTAAGAACTTCCTTCTAAATTTCTGATTAAGATCAAAATTGAACAACTATTATTAATAAAATGTGCAACACCCCATCTCATAAGTTAGAGTGGGGTCGTGTTGCTTATCATCGTGATGGGGATTGTTGGACTCGTACACATGTTCACGGGTTAGAATTGGTTCTTTTGTTTACCACATATTACGATATATAGTTAATAAATAATTTTTTGTTAATATTTGGTGGTCAGGATTTGCAATGTTCGTATGATCATCTTTTGAGATATGATACAGTTCACTAGGTCTTGCATTATTTGTATAACCATATGTGGGGCCTAATAAGGGAGGTTCGGTTCACCAATATTGATGAATCCGTATCTTTGGAATTGTGAACCCTAACCGATTGTAGTAAGTGGTCATATATGGGTTTTGGAGTTCCTTGAGTGTCTATAACGACTATATAAAAAAAGTAAGAAAAAGATGTATTTGATACGTAATGATGAGCTCTACAATGTTCATAAAAGCGTATCCTTAAAATGGTGCATAACAACACAAGTCAGTTTCTTTGTATTTTGGTAAATAATATTTTTTCAAATTAAGTAAAAACTTAAACTTGCATATGAAAAATGAACCTGATACATGATGGTGGGCTTGTAATGTCTTGTGAGAAAGAGGTTTCATGTTCATTTGACTCTCCAACTCGACTAGGCTACATTATATGAATTATAGGTTTCCCATAAATGCAAACAATAATAGGGTTGGATCTAATCGGGTGCCACCTTAAGCACCCAAACTCGTAACAAATATTTGTGTTCATGTACTTCTAATTTTTATCAGCTTCTCACGTAGTATTTAAAAAACTAACATTTTTTTAGTTTACCTATTGACTCCTCTAACGAAGAGGTGCTTAGGTCGAGATTGTGATGGGAGAAGTGGTGGGATCTGGAGTGGTCGGAGGCAGATTGGTGAGATATGGTGATATGAGTCCGAATGATGTGGTCCGAAGTGGTGGAATTCGATTTGACGGAATTCATGATTAGCAAGAGGGTCAAATATGTAAGGTAGGTCCGTGCCACGAGTGATTTGCGTCGTATAATATGGTTCTAACTTCTAAGTTCAACGGTATATCCCGATCTCTACAATGTGTCAATGCTAGAACTGGTGCTCGATCCTCGTAGTTCATAATCCTATGTAATTTTGTTTACAAAACATTTAAAAATATCAAATTATACAAGGAATGAAAATAAGTCATTAAAAATCATTATAATTCTTAGAAAAAGAAAAAAACCATTATGATTAAGTCGTGATAAAGTTTGTGTTGCATAAACATTATTAGAATTAGTATAAAACTATGAAATAATAGTATAAACTATTTGAAGTAAAATTACAAAACTTTGAACGGTTAATATAAAAATTTTTAAAAAAATTGTAACAACCACAAATAATTTATTTCTAGAAAAATGTATCTAAAAAATGATTAAAAAAAATATATAAAAAGGCTACAGGAATATCATTTTAATTCATCTTTTATCATTGTTTATGTATCCGAGCGTTCATTTTAGGGGAAAAACGTGAATATATAGTCATATATAATAACAAGAAATTCATATTTTTTACAATATATACTTCATGTGTGTGTAATTTCGTATAGGAAGAAATAATTTTACTTGAATAGCTCCCGAAGTTTTATGAAACATTTCTTTCTTTATTAAATGATAAATTCTAGAACTCTTTTGTATATATCATAGAAATTGGTTAACATATACAAAAACAAAAGGAAAAATAGCACAAAACATGATGCATGAACCAAAACAATACAAACTTAAAAATTATTATCCCGTATACAAATAATAGTCTAATAAATCAATTTTGATACAATTATAATTATTAATATATAAAAATAATAATATTTTTGATGTCTTGCTATTTATTTAATGACCCGTTGTCATAGCATTGATTGATTTCATCATTAAAAAATTCATAAAAATGTTCTCAGAAATTTGTTTTATGAAAACAATTCAACTATAAAATTCCGAATTTTTATGCAATTATTTCATAAACTTATACACTTGTTTTTTGCGTTAAATTTTATTTTTTAAAAAATCATGGAAATAATTCCCAAAAATTTTCAATTTACTCTTGATTTTTTATTAGACAAAAAAAACTTATGAAAATTGATTATTTTTATTCACATGTGATAATTTGTATTACACTCTAAATTAAAATTTATTAAACATTCCGGGTGTAAAATTTATGAAAAAAATTGCCTAAGGGAACCCAAGTTTAATTCTCGTATTTCTAATTTTTAAATATTCACATAAAGTTTGATAAAATAAATATCTTTTTGAATTAAAAAATATAAAAAGTTAAATTTAAACATAATTCAAAAATATTTATATAATCATTATTTTTAAATTAATTTTAACGTAATTTCTATATTTTAATTTAATTCGAAAATAAATAAAATATTAAAACTTTATTTTACCAAAAAAATAAAAAGTAGATTTAAGTTAACTTTTTTTTAATTTAAAAAATATATATAATACTTTTTATTATACTATTGATTAGTTTAAATTTAATGAGGTAATAAATATATTTAAATTTATTTTTTATTTTTTTTATATTTTATAATTGAATTTTCAATGTAAAGAATGGATAGAATGGGGAAACCAATTAAACTATGAGAATGTCAAGAGAAAACTTGAAAATTTGTGAATATTAAGAGGAAAAATCAAAACTTGATGATGTCACGAGGAGAAAAAGTCAAAACTTGATGATGGACACCAAAAGTAAAAATAAATAAAATATTAATTCTATGATTTCAGTTGTTAACTCTACCATACCTAAAATTAGGAAATAAATGACAAAAAGGAAATCATATACTTACTTCCATATGTGTAAAAAGTTCATTTGAATCGCTATACTTCTTTTCATCGAATGGAAGATTAACGCTTTCACCGTCAGATTCAACTTCAATCTCTTCAGAAAATGTCGACATATTCTACAAGGATTTTTTGATTGAGACGTGATTTTGATTTTAATTTCACGTAAAATATATAGAGTCGCAACGGGTTAGGTTAAACTCGACGCTCGACCCATTTAACGGGCTTAGTAAAAAACTGTCACCAGGCCCAACCAGAGTCTGTCTCTGGGGGCACATCCTCAATGCGCTCCAGATGCAGACTCTGGCTGCGCCCCAGGGGCGCACTCTGGATGCGCCCCAAATGCAAAATATGCATGGGAGACACACCCAAAATGTGCTCGTGTTGTCTCCATTGTCTTATCTAATAGCAACCCCGATATGCTATATTTTGAGGTAAAATTAAGCAAATTGTGTTGAATTTGATCGGTCACATCACTGAAAAAAGCAGCATAAGAGGATTCAGTCCCAACTTCCGTTTACCGGGTCATCGCTTCCTCGCCGTCATGGACCCCACCTTTAGCAGCGACGCTGGCACTCACACAAGTCGTCGTCTCCGGTGATGCCACCACTCCCCACCACCCATTTGAATATACCTTTTCTCGTTTCCTTAGGGGCAAAATAAACAATTTAATTGGTTTGAAAATTTCTACTTGCTTGCTATATACTATATAGCTTGTCGTATCATCATCAGTTATCAAATGATGGCTTTTTCCCCGTCGAACATCAAGCACTCAATCCATTACTTCTTCTCCTCCAACACGTCGTCGTTTGTACCTCTAGCCTCGTCAGCCTTCTGCCGGAGTTTCCGTGCGTTTGATTCTGGACTTTGCGAGTCTCGACGCCGTTTTGTTGCTGTTGTCTGATTTCAGCCTTTTGTTTTTGCTCAACCGACAACGAGTGGTTGCCTGAGTTGACTCTGTTTAAGTCCTGTTGTAGATAAAAATGGAATTTGATAGTTTGTGGAGTCATAGACGAGTTCTGATTTGTCTTTCGATGGGAATTTCAAGCTTTCTATTACAAAGCTTGATTGTTGTATCCCTCAATGATGAAGGTGATTGATCATATTTCGCTTTGAGTTACTTATTCTGTTGCAGAATTAAGATAAATGTTCATAGTTTTCTTTGCTTATTTTTGTTTGATTCTGAAGTTTATGGGTATGAGTATTGTATCAGGGATGGCATTATTAAGGTTCAAAGATAAACTTGAGAATGATCCATTTGGAGCATTGTTGACTTGGAATGAAAATAGCTTAGAGAATAATCCTTGTTCATGGTTTGGTGTAGACTGTGTTGATGGCCATGTTGTATCCTTGTAAGTTCTCTTTCACCTTCTCCTTGTTTTAATTGGAGATAAATTATCAAATTTCCTTAGATACTTAATTTGTCAATGGATTATATGGAACTAAGCAGATTATCCTGCACTATGCTTCCATTTGACTAGAAATCAGCAAATAAGAGTAAATATGAAAAATGCTAGAAGACTTTTGAGACGATTAACGGCTACGGCTACGCTGCTGACTGCTGTACAAGAAGACGATCAATGAATCCTTTGCACCACCAACAAGTTCTATCAGTAAAAATAGCTTAATGTAGTTTTAATTGCTTATTTTCCTGATAGTTAGTTGTTATTTGGAGTAAAACTACAGGTTAAGTGCTAACTTTCTCTAGCAGCTGAGAAGTATAATAATCTCAGATGAATAGACTGATCCAATACAATGTATGATGTTGGCATCTGAATCTGAACTTTGCAGGAAGTTGAAAGATCTATGTCTAACTGGAACGCTCGCACCTGAACTTGACCATCTAGTTCATATAAAACTGATGTAAGCAAGAGAGCTTGTGTTTAGTGATATATTGCTTATATAGATCTTTTCCTAGAGGGAAAGAAGTCAATTGCTGCATTTTTGTGTTACAATATCTCTACCATTTTTTGTGAATCTAGAACTTTCTTTGCTGCAGTATACTGCGTAACAATTCTCTCTATGGTGTAATCCCTGAAGAGTTCACAGGGTTGAAAGAGCTTGAAGTACTTGATCTGGGTTTAAACAACTTTAATAGACCCTTGTCCCATGAATGGGGAAATAATGTTGCCGCCCTGTAAGCTGTTTTTTGTCAATATGAATTTATTAATGTTGATGTTCAAAGTAGTTACATTGATAAATTTTCTTAAGTTCTTGATTTTCTATTGCTGTTGTTGTTGTTGTTGAAGTTTGCTAGATAACAACGCACAGTTCTGTCATGTACCCCCTGAAGTTGATCAAATCATGATGATTTCTGAAGTTCAAGTGGAAGCGAATGATCTGAGTTCCAAATATAAACCGTCTTATGTTGCTGAACACATAAAGGCATTACCTCGTCCTTGCATAAGGTACTCCTAACAATATAAACCCGTCTTACGCAGGAAGTAGGACTTGCAGGTCAATTGCTTTTGGAAGTCTTGTTTTTGTTGTCTGATTTGATCAGCTCATAAACAAAGCTTGTAAGGCTGATTTGATCTGCACATCAATTATTTACTCATGTATTTTTAGGATCATAAGACACGACATATTGCATACTTGATTGTGAAGTGACTGATTCTATAGTAACAAATGTATGTTTTTGCAAGGTGTGATCATCAAACAAAAAATCCTATGCATCGGAGACAGCTGCAGGGGCCGCAGGGCAAACCAAGTTCTTCAGCTAACGCGCCTGATGTAACACGAAAAGGGATTCCAGGGGGGGTGCCGCCACCTTCTCAAACCAGCATGCAAGATCTATCACCATTTCCAGCACCAGCACCAGCTCCACCACCACCACCACCACCACCACCACCACCAGCAGCAGACTCGGAAACTCCACTATCTAGCCCAACTTCCCCTACTTCTAATTCTGAAAAATCTTCTTTAAGTGGTACACAGAAACTAACCATTGCAGTTTCAGCTTCAGTTGTCGGATTCATACTTCTTGTTTCAATTGTCGGTCTATTCATCTGGAGACGCAAGAAGATCACCACAATTGGGCCATGGGGAAGTGGAACGAGTAGATCAATTCAGATGTCCACAGTGAACGGTAATGAATATTGCTTTCAGAAACTGCTTTTATCAGAAAACATATCTTATGCTCCCTCTTTGAAAAAAATACGTACTACAATTTTTCCTCAAAAATGATAGGTCATGATAAATCACAAATCCTCAGCCGTGGTATAACTAACTCAGGACTCGGTCAAGGTCAGTAATTCCTATTCCGTCCATTGACGACTCAAGATATTTGCTATATCAAACACTGGACTCAATTTGTTCTGTATTTCAGGAAGTCTAAACCTGAAGAGGTCAGAGCTGGAAGCTGCGTGCGAAGAATTCAGTAATGTGATTGGTTCTTCAACAATAGGAACCTTGTACAAAGGCACATTGTCAAGTAAAGGTGAAATAACTGTCTTATCCTATGATGTGAAGAACACAAAGGATTGGTCAACTGATATGCAAATGCTGTTTAGGAATAAGGTAAACATGAAAAGAAGTTTCTCTTTTCTACTTTTTTTTTTCAAGTAACAACTTCTTATATTTTGATCATACTCTGATTTTAGGTTGATAAGCTGTCAAAAGTGAGCCACAAGAACTTCCTTAACCTCTTAGGTTACTGTGAAGAAGAGAAGCCGTTTACTAGGATGTTGGTCTTCGAATATGCTCCAAGTGGAACTTTGTTCGAGCACTTATACGGTATGTATTTCATAACATGCCGCAAATTAGAGATTAAAGGCTCACTTGGTTAAAGGGGTGTTATATGAGCCGAGCCTGGGTAGCTCGTCTAAAATAATGCTCATATAATGTTATTTTAGCCAAACGAGCCGAGTTTTACCAAAACTTTTGACAAGCCGAATGCAAGCTGAGTCCGAGTAGCTTGTCTCATGTATCGGCCCAGTTTTTGATAATAGGAATGAAAATGGAAAGGTAAAGGTCAAGGGGAAGAAAAGGAAATCGAAAGGATTATCTTCCATTCATGTTTTAACAAAAGTGTAACATTCCACTTTAGTGACTAAACAATCACGTGTTATAAAACTTGCATTATGCAACCAAACAAACCCTAAAACCGCAATCTTTGTTATTTTCTTGCAGTAAGAGAATCAGAACACCTAGATTGGACAATGAGGATTCGGATCATGATGGGAATAGCCTATTGCCTCGAGCATATGCACGCCCTAACACCAAGCATAACACACGAGGATCTCACAGCCTATGCCGTGAATCTCTCAGAAGACTACGCTGCAAAGCTATCAGATTTCGGGATCTGGAATGAGGTAGCTTTAGCTGCAAACCCATTACCAATCCTCATTGACACTGCAACTTCACCGGATCCAAACCCAGAGGATAACGTCTATAGATTTGGGCTAGTTATCCTTGAGATGATTACCGGGAAGGCGCCTCACTCTATGAGTAAGGGCTCACTCAATGCATGGGCTTTAGACTACTTGAGAGGAGACGAGCCGCTCAAGAGTTTCGTTGATCCTATGCTAAGACATTATGATGCCGAGCAAGTAGAGCGGATAGGAGAGGTGATAAAGTTATGTACTCTTCCTTATCCAAATGAAAAACCGCGAATGGATGATGTTGCTTCGAGATTGAGAGAGATAACCGGTATAGAACCCGATAGAGCAGCACCTAGATTGTCACTGTGGTACTAACTGTATGATACTATACGGTTATAGACTTATAGTTGGTGTGACATATCAACTATCTCCGGGTGTAGATCAAGATGTGTTTCGTTCGTTGTAAAGATGTAAAATGTGGTGATAATGCAAGAAATATTTGTCATATGATTTTGGTTTATTGAGTTGGTGTGTTAAAACAGCTACAAGCTTATTAAAAAAACAAAGAGTTTCCAATTTGTCTTTGTATATATGTAGACGAAGCCTTTTCTTTATATTCAAGCAAAACGTGCAGGGTTTTAGTAGGGAGAGTATAGGTCCAAAACCGAATTGAATCACAAAAAAACAAACATATTAGGGTCGGTTTCGGGTCGGTTTATGTTTTTAATTTCACACTTTCACCCGTGTATTCAAATCGGGTTATTCGGATAAGGTGGTCAAGGATCACCAATAGGTTGTATCCAATCTTAATCAAACATTCAATCAGAATTGTTAGATATTCCATCTTTAGGGGTGAGCAAATGTATCTAATTCGTCTAATTTGATCCACTGACCCAAATGCCTATATGAGAAATTCAAAATGACCCGTTTATTGACGATTCAAATCCAATCTAGGGTTTTTCCCAAATCATTGCATACCTCTAAGTCGAATATTCAATCTATCCAAGAAAAAAAAAATCATATTATTAAGATCAAATTTAAAAACTAGCATATCCGGTCTGACAAAAAAGTATTGGATACTAAACTCCAAACTCCGAAGTCCCAAATCAGATTCAGATCGACATTTTATGAAATTGTCTTATCCAATATCCCGGATCAGATCTATCCAGTTGCACACCCTATCGATTATGATCAGTCTCTAATGGAGGATCGCGTGAGTTGTATTTCGTATCAATGTGAAAATTAAAATAGTTGAATCCTATCCTAGGAAATGCATAACAAAACAGATGAACAAGGTAGAAATCATTTAAAATTCAGATAAAAGTCCACGTGAGATTGTGGCCTTCACGTATATAATTCACAAGAATCATCTTATATCAACCGACCGTCCACACACTTCTCTCGATGAATATACAATTTCTGGCCTGCATTTCAGAAGGGTATTGTATATTTTTTTAATTCAATAATAAAAACTTAATGGTTGACATGCAATATTAGTAGCACCCACGTCAACTAATTCATGCTCAAATTATAAATACCCATAAATCAAATCACCCAACATTTCAAATTCTCCTACAAAAAAAAAGAAAGAAAAATGGCCAAGAAATTACTTGTCATATTTTCAGTTCTTCTTCTAGGGGTAATCTCTCCTTCAATGGCAAGCTCCTATAACGAGACAACCAAGGTAGCACCAAAACACTACGTTAAAAAAACATACGCAGCAAAAGACATTGATGTGGTGGTTGAAGGCGTTGTCTACTGTCAAAGCTGCAAATACAGCGGAACATGGTCTTTGGTTGATGGTAAGCCGATTAAAGGAGCTAAAATTGGAGTAATCTGCAGAAATCACAAGGAGAGAGTTACCTTCTACAAGGTTTTCGAAACCACGGAAACCGGTTACTTCTATGCTGAGCTTAAAGGCTTTGACATGAAGCATCCTTTTCTTGATCATCCTCTTCAGGCTTGTTCAGTCAAGTTGGTGTCTTCTCCACTTGATGACTGTGATGTTTTTACCAATGTTAACTATGGTATCAATGGAGCTTCTTTAAGGTATGAAGATAAGAGGACGGTTGAGAAGGATTATGAAGCAGTGATTTATGCAGCTGGTCCTTTGGCTTTCCGCTCTGATCATTGCCTTCCAAAGGAATACTGATTTGTATCCATTTTTTGTTGATTGTTTCCGGTTTTCGGTTTTCACCAATGTGTATTCTCTTCTGTATCTTGTAATCCTGCCATCTAAATATGAGAATGGTTTCTTCAAAACTTGACAAATAAAAAACATGAAATCCTGCAAATTTCTTGTCTCTAAAAATCCAGAGGCATTGCAAACATTTTGTTGATGTCATCCATGGCCTGCTTTGTGAACACAGTTTCCTCATAAAGATCTTTACCATTTCCAGAAGATGTGGTTGGCAGATCATCATCAGGTAGTATCGCGAATTCAGTTGAATTTCCGTTTTGGTCAGAAGCCAAATCATCATCAGCTAGTATTGAAAATTCAGCTTGGACTTGCTCAGTAACCAAATCATCATCAGGAAGTATAGAAAATTCACCACAATTTTTCTTCAGAGAAGCTGTTGCTTCCAATTTTTTCTTTCTTGTCATCCTCACAAAATCTATTGGTTTCCCAAACATACCGTTGATGTCGTCCATAGCTTGTTTGAGGTTCACAGTTGGATCAACTAATCCATGATGACAAATATTTTCCACCTCTGCTTCATCATCCAAAATGGTTGATCCTACAAACCTATGAACAACTGTGTCCTCTCTAAACTTTGTTTTTGATGTTCTCTCCATTTTTGCATCATTGGAAGATTCTGATAGCTGATCATCAGGCCTTAAGAACTGGAACCCATGATCCTGTGAACAAGATGGAGACTTTTCAGCAGATGATTGGAACTCACATGGATCTGCTTCATCATCAGCAAATATCTGAAATGTTTGCTGAGCTGGCTGTTGTATGTTAGATCTGACCTCACTTTCTACATTATCATCCATGAACACCTCAAAGCCGCTGCTTGGCTTCTGAGATACCTCTAGTTGGCTTTTGCGCTGACGCCTGGTAGCAATTGACGGTTCTAGAGGCTGTTTAAACATGTTGTTGATGGCATTCATGGCCTCTTTCATGTTTATGGTTGGATCTACCAAACCATGATGACAAGCATCTTCTGCTTCAGAGCCTCCAACAATTGCAGTATTCACAAACTTTTTAAAAATAACTGTATCTTCCCTTTGTAATTTTCTTGGTTCAGACTGTTTTGTTTTCAAATGGCCTAGCTGCTTAATCTGATCAATAGTAATGCCTTCTTCGGTTGCATCCTTTACAGATACATTACAGTAATCCGGACTTTCCAAGCGACTGTTGCAGTCTAATGCGTGTTGTGGCGTCTGCTTTGCATCGTGCCCTTTTTCAGACAGGGAACCCTCAACAGTAGAGGGCCTTGTATTGAGCTTTGACGAATCTTCATCACTTCTTTCACTGATTCTATCAGATAGAGGTCTTCTAGAAGATTTCTTTTCCAGACGCTGTCATGAGTATCATAAGGGTTAAAACATGGAATTGATACAAAACAACAACGAGTTTCAGAGGCATGTTTATAGAGATAACCTGGATAACCTTGCTCTTATGGCGCTCCATGCGATGAAGAAATTTCTCATATGATTTTTGCAGATCATCCAAAGGTTCTGCAAGGCTTTACATGTTCACAGGACACGTTTGTCAGTTCAAGGCTGAACTAAAATAATAAACCTGTTCCGAAACATAGCTCTAAATAACATCCATGGATTATACAACATCAATGCAAATCTCAACATTTTAACTATTTTGAATGTTACAGAAAACCTGGCATTTTAACAGAAAAGAAAGAGATACCAATCAATCTTATGTTTGAACTATCACATGTCGATATAAATGCACTAAACAATTGGATTATGACGAGAGCTTGAGTATAATATAGTTCATTACAATTTCACTAACAATAAATGCTTTGAGAAATACATCATGAAGATCTAAAACTATTTTTGTATACAAGATACCACAAAAAAGGTCTAAATTGTTTTAAAACTAAATTGGTCATGAATAAGTTGAAACAGAATCCCCTTTGTGATACAATTCACATCCAAAGACGTCTTCATGGAAAAAACTAAGATTAACTACGGCTACTTAAAACTGCTTTTGGGGCCATGAAGAAATCAGCAATGCATTTTAGTTCTGGGAAACTCAACCTATACTATACAAGGACATTCATGTTATGTGGGAACTCTGGAGTGCTTTCTTGCAATAATTACTTATTTCTCACAGATTGAACAGTTAGGATTCAGAGATTGAAAAGAATAATTGGGAGGAAATCGCATTGAAAGCCCTAAAGCATCGTCTAGCATTTCCACGCAGGAATTAATGCAGAATCTAACCACAAATCCATATTCAAAACTAACCTACACAAATGAGAATAATCAAGCAATCAGACAGCTGAACAAAGTGAAGGCATAATCTCACAGATCCACTGTAAGAGGGGTATCAGTTTGAACACAAACACTTACTTCTGCACCCCTAATCGGTATATTTGCTCAGCCTCATCAAACTTCTTCATCTTTTCATAGTAAAGTGCATATGCCTGGTAGAACAAGGATCGCTTGATACCAATCCGCTTCATCTCCATATTCCGCAATATTGCCTTTGGATCATCCACATAGTCCATCTACTCCAAAGCCCAAATTAATTCCAGAAATCAATCGAGTTCAGAAGAAAGCAGCAAAAAAGGAAGCCCCAAATTAGAAATATGAAATTAAACCGCTTACCAGCTCCAACCAAATGCGAATGAACCTCAAATCGTTGCGATACCGCCGATCGGACTCGAATGTCTGGGCACACTTCTGGAGGAATCGAGGCATCTTCTCCGCGAGAAGTTCTGTGGGTAAGCTATCCCGCATCTTCCGAACACCACTGCAGTATAAACTCGATTGATTCCATAGATACAAAAAAGTGAACAACGATAAAGAGAAACACAGATGGATACAAGAAACGGAAGACGATGAACAGAGAGAGAGGGATACCGGAGCCATGGAAGGAGGGGATCGTTTCCGGTGTAGGCTTTGATCTCGGCGATGATAGAAGGAAAGAGGTCAGTGTGAAGAGTGGCCGCCATTGTTAGAGCAAAGGAAGCTCTGGGGTTTTGGAGAAAGCAAGAATCGAGGTTTTGGAGAAAGCAAGAATCGAGGTTTTGGAGAAAGCAAGAATCGAGGTTTTGGAGAGGGAAAGTTCCTGAGAGAGGACTCAGAGGCGATGAAAATTTGAATTTTCTTGGCTCTATTTTGTGCCAATGCGGTCCCGCAGGCATCCATATTCGAAACTCAAATTTATCATTATTTATAATAGAAATTAATTAGCTAATAATATTTTTTATTAGTTAGACTAATTTTGTCTTTAGTCATATTGTTTCGTAGGTTTCTTTTAGTTTAGGGTTGATAACTCCACCTTAATATTTAATGTTATATTTAGGATGACGGAAGACTTAACATAATTGTGGTTTTATAAACTAACAAATATCGTTTATATATTGTAGATTTTTTGTCTTGATTTGTTACATGAGTAACGTAGGTTGTTAACGCATGAAGTAACAAATATTAGATCTAAGAGAGAGAATATGAAGATCTTAACGATTCAAACAGCTAAGATCTTACTCAAAGATATTCAAACGGTTACGACAAAGATCTTGCACGAAGATATTCAAACGGCTATAACAACACAAACGAAGATCTTGCTTGAAGATTTTGTTCGAGATTTTTAGGATAATTTCAAACGTCTAACAACAAAGATTCTCAAGAAGATTGTTCGGATTCTGTGGAAGAATTCAAGACGTTACAAACGGTCCGAAGAAGCGGCCTCCACGGACTATAAAAGAAATCCATCAACGATGAAGAAAGATACGAGCTTACAAGTGAACAATCCAAGTCTTCTTCATTGATCAACGTTTATCATTCTCAAGAGCGTACTTTGTTTTAGTTTAGAGAGTTAGATAATCACATAGAGCTACATTGGCATATCATTATAGTTTTATACTTAGTGTTACTCTACGAAGTAACTAGGTTATTATTGCGAAACCCGAGTTGACTAGATCGTAACGGTGAGGCTACATTGAGAGAAGAAGAGAAGTTCTTCTAGGTTGTATATAGGAATCAAACGAAGCAGATAATAGATAGTTGCAATCCTATGGTCGGAAACACTAGGCGGAGACGTAGGCTATTAGGGCCGAACTTCGTAACCATATCGTGTGTCGATCTTTTTATTTCCGCTCTTTCTATCGTTTATATTGTGACTAACAACTTTCTACAAGTTTCCAAATCAAGACCTTGAGACTCACTTCAAGGCCTTGAGAAACAGTTTTGTCACAAATTACAAAGATCAACTTCAAGACCTTGAGATTCATTTCAAAGCCTTGATATTTGCAATTTCGAAAAGTTTTCATACTCTATTCAACCCCCCTCTAGAATATCTTTATCCTTATTTTATCCCCTACTCGGTTCTTCAAGGGTTATAAGGGTCATTAATTTGTGGTGTTTAGATGCAACTTAGTGGTTCCCTGCAGTTGTTTTGGGATAGTTTTTAGGTTGTGAAAACACGATTTTGAGAACTTGACCCGGTAAGATTTTTGGAGATTATCGATGGCTTGTGAAATTTGTATCTCATCAATGCCCTTTCTCTCCTCTCCACTCTCCTCATTCTCATCGATATAACACAATAAACTACAAGGTTGGATCCCTTGGTAAAAATGGTGATATCAACGCTGAAAGGAAAGAAGCCCTCTATTACGCAATGTCGGCCCGGAAAAGCAGTTGCCACAACCTGGAAAATGACACTAGAAATCATACGTTCTCTCAGGTTAGGGATTTTTGACCAGTTATCTTCTCTATTTTCCCAAGTTATTCTATCCTCCATTTGATATCCCTCCTCTCATCTCCACTTTCCTCATTCTCATCGATATTGTTAGGATTAGGGATCTCTTGTTGAGACTATTGATTGGTTTGTTTAAGAAAAAAAAAACATTTTCTATTGATCTTCAGATCTCGAAGATGTGTTCTGTTTGTTTTTTGCATCAATGGGCATATATATATATATATATATATATATATATATATATATAGAGAGAGAGAGAGAGAGAGAGTATAGATCCTATGAGAACACCCCCTAACGTGAGAACATGAGAACAGATTCGTAATTATTATCAGTTTTGTTACGAATGTGCCATATCGTTTAATGTATTATTCGTAGTTATTGTTGGTTGAGTGGATTATTCGTAGTTATTGTTGGAATCCTAATTATTATTATTCGTAGTTATTATTATTTTTGATATATACTCTAAATCTCAACCCTTAATACTCACATCCAACGGTGTACGATTGTTCTCATGTTCTCACGTTAGGGGTGTTCTCATGGGAACCACACCCTATATATATATATATATATCTTTGGTTTGGCATTTGGGCATTATCATTTTCTACTTTGGTTTGGATTATGTATATTATTTTCATATTTTTCATATGCAGAATGAGGTTATCAATAAGTTTGATTATTATCATATCCTGATGTATAGCAATACCTTAACACGTACCTAGAAATCACTATTGTGTGCTTTGCTTATTATCCAATTATCATGATTTATACAAAAATCAACTCTTATGTTTCCATATACATAAAGAATTGAGTTAAATAGGCTCTTTTTTATAGGCTTTTATTTTGTAGACCCCTCTAATTTTACCCTATATATAATTCCCTAGATGAAAGAATTGGATTAAATAGGGGTATATTCACGAAATGAGTTTATGGTATGGGTACTCTACATTGAGTAATAGTGGCAAAATGTGATGCGGGATTAGGGCCGCGAATGACTAGATCTAGATTGGAAATCATTGAAACCAACAATGACATTTTCCTTGACCAATGGCACAAAATTCAGATTGTTAGAACAAGAAAATGACGATGGAAAGATGGTAGAAAAGAGGATGAAAGAAGACGTAGGATGTATGGTAGAAGTAGATCCAAAAGAACCAAATGACTCCCTTACAAGAACCTTGATCAGATTGATCAAAACCCAAGCAAGATGATGCCTTCAATCCTTTCTTCTATAACCTTACACAAGCCTTCAATGGAGACAAGCACAAGGAGGGACTAGTATTGACTAGTAGCACCAATCTCTAAAGAGATTAACACACACAAGAAACAATCTAGCAGGGATTCACCACAATTCAATCAATGACTCACTTTATTGATTGAATTTTCTGAATGGAAACAAAAGCTCTCAAAGAGACGGTTTATCAAGTTTTGTTAAAATCTATCTAATCAGGAAAGAAGCTAAGGGAGGCTTTTTATATGCCTAGAAAGCCTCCTTTCTAAAAAGGAATAACATTTGTCAATAAAAGACAATAAAACAAATAAAATAACCCTTAAATTATTTTGAGCCTAAAGGTTATATAAAGTCTTGTATTTTATACCAAAAGATGATATAAAATACAAAAGAAGCTCTGAAAGCCTCAATCTTCCATTTCTTGCAATTCCGGGACAAGTGTCTCTTCCTTGCTCTTGCATGGATCCAAATCACGTGTGCATGGTCTCCCTTCCACGTCCAAGTCGACGGGAATCGTCATTAATGTGACTAAAGAAGCCTCAACCAACAATAGATCATCAATGGTATCCTTAGGAGCTAAAGACACCAACAAGTTGGACACCTCATCTTGAATTGCCCTTGCTCTTGATCTAGTGATTGGCCCTTGTATTGTAGGACTAGTAGGGGTTGTTGGTGATGGTCCCTCATCATACTCCCCTTCTTGGGAAGGATTCGTCCTCGAATGATCTCCATCCGCATCACTTGACGCAAAGGGACTTAGATCTCCTACGTTGAAAGTAGGACTCACTCCATAGTCCTCCGGAAGCTCTAGTACATAAGCATTGTTGCCAACCTTACGTAGTACTTTGAATGGTCCGTCTCCCCTAGGTGATAGCTTGGACTTGTGCCTTTCCGGGAACCTATCCTTCCTCAAATGCAGCCACACGAGGTCTCCCAGTTCGAACAACACTTGCTTGCGGTTCCTATTAGCCTTGGCCGCCACTTGCCTCCCCTTCTCCTATAGCCTTTTGCGTATCCTTTCATGCATTTCCTTGATGATCTCCACCTGTTTTCTTGCATTAAGATCTACTCGCTCCTCAATGGGCAACGGTATAAGATCAAAAGGGGTCAAAGGATTCAACCCATAGACACACTCAAAAGGAGTTAGGTTAGTAGAAAAATGTAATGTACGATTATATGCAAATTCTACATGAGGCAAGACATCTTCCCAAGCTTTCAAATTATCTTTTAAAACAGCCCTCAAAATGGTTGTTAACGTCCTATTAGTTACTTCGGTTTGACCATCTGTTTGAGGATGACTAGAAGTCGAAAACAGCAACTTCGTCCCTAATTTACCCCAAAGAGTTTTCCAAAAGAAACTAAGAAACTTAACATCTCTATCACTCACTATATTCTTAGGTACTCCATGTAATCTAACAATTTCCCTAAAAAACAAGTTAGCTACATTGTAATCATCATCAGTCTTATGACAAGCAATAAAATAGGCCATTTTAGAAAATCAATCTACTACCACAAAAATCGAATCTTTCCCCTTCTTAGTCCTAGGTAACCCAACAATGAAGTCCATACTAATATCCTTCCAAGGTGACTTAGGCGTGGGTAAGGGGGTATACAATCCATGAGGTTTCAATCTAGCCTTAGCCTTTAAACACACAAGACATCTCTTAAGCAAGTTCTCTACATCTCTAAGCATATGAGGCCAATAAAAATGTGAATGCAGCATATGATAAGTCTTATCTCTCCCAAAATGCCCCATTAAGCCTCCCATATGGGCTTCCTCAACAAGTAATAGCCTAAAGGAACACTTAGGAATGCACAATTTATCAACTCTAAATAGAAAACCCTCAAACAAGTAATACTTATCAAAGGCTCCTCTAGATGTACATTGCTTAAATATGTCTCCAAAATCAGAATCATCAACATGTAAATCCTTAATATAATAAAAACCTAAGACCTTAGAATCCATAGTTGTGATTAAAGAATGTCTCCTAGAGATAGCATCCACTACAACATTATCCTTGTCCTTTTTATACTTTATGATATAAGGAAAAGTTTCTATAAACTCCATCCATCTACCATGTCTCCTATCTAACTTATCTTGACTCCTAAAATGTCTTAAGGACTCATGATCGGTACGTAGGACAAACTCACTAGGCCATAAATAATGTTGCCATGTTTTTAATACTCTAAACAATGCATAAAGTTCTTTATCATAGGTCGAGTAGTTTAAACATGCTCCCTTTAATTTCTCACTAAATAAGGCTAGTGGCTTACCCTCTTGCATGAGTACTCCTTCAATGCCAATACCCGAAGCATCACACTCGACCTCAAAAGGTTTGGTAAAGTCCGGAAGAGCTAGGAGAGGTGCATGAGACAACTGCCACTTCAACTCCTTAAACACCTTCTCTTGAGCATCTCCCCACACAAATGGCACCTTCTTCTTTGTCAAGGACGTGAGTGGGGCTGCTATGGTGCTAAAATCTCGCACAAAACGTCTATAGAAGGTTGCTAGACCGTGGAAACTCCTCACTTGACCGACGGTTGTGGGAGTAGGTCATTCCTGGATTGCCTTAATCTTCTCTTCATCCACCTCTAGGCCTCTTGTGCTCACTACAAAACCAAGAAAAACAACTTGATTAGTACTGAACTCACATTTCTTCAAATTAGCATCCAAATATTCAATTCTAAGAGTTGCAAGTACTTCCCTCAAATGTTCTTCGTGCTCCTCAAGTGACTTACTATAGATGAGAATGTTATCAAAGTAAACCACAACAAACCTACCAATGTAGTGTCTCAACACGTGATTCATCAATCTCATAAATGTGCTAGGAGCATTGGTTAAACCAAATGGCATCACTAGCCACTCATAAAGACCAAACTTGGTCTTGAATGCCGTTTTCCACTCATCTCCCTCCCTCATTCTGATTTGGTGATAACCACTCCTAAGATCTATCTTAGAGAACAATGTGGCTCCATTCAACTCATCTAACATGTCATCTAAACGTGGGATAGGATGGCGGTACTTAATGGTGATGTTGTTGATGACTCTACAATCAACACACATCCTCCATGTATTGTCCTTCTTAGGCACTAAGAGGACGGGAACGGCACTAGGACTCAAACTTTCCCTTACATAACCCTTATCTAGGAGTTCTTGGACTTGGTTTTGGATCTCTTGGCTCTCCTTAGGGTTCATCTTATAGGCTGGACGGTTTGGGAGTGTAGCACTAGGAATAATATCTATTTGGTGCTCAATACCTCTAAAAGGTGGAAGGCCAGCCGGAATCTCGTCGGGATACACATCACTAAACTCATCTAGGATAGCTAGGATGGGCTTAGGTAGGGTGGCCTTGGCTTCATCACTCAAAGTCACTAAGCTCTTGCACAATCTCACAAGAATGGCATCTAAAGGGGTGTAATCTAGGATGTACTCCTCCTTGGATGCTAGAAGGACACTAGAAGGTGTGGCTAATAGGGTGGTACCAGTCTTGGCCGTGGGTTCTTATTTAGGCCGTGATCTATCCCCTCTCTTTTTCCCTTCATTTTGCTCCACACTCAACTCCTTCTTCTTCTCATAAAATTCAGCAATTTGCAATGGTGTCATAGGCTTAAGAGTTAGTGTTTGACCATTAAATTCAAAGGTATGCCTATTAGTAAAACCATCATGCTTAACTCTCCTATCAAATTTCCATGGACGCCCAAAAGAATATGACAAGCTTGCATGGGAACTACATCACAAGTAATTGTGTCCTCATAGCTACCTAAAGTGATAGTAACTCTAGCTTGCCTATTTACTTTTAATTCTCCACAATCATTCATCCAATGCAATTTGTAAGGCCTAGGGTGATAAAATGTGGTAATTTGCAACTTATTAATCAAATCAATGCTAGCTATATTGCAACAACTACCTCCATCTATGATCATATTACACACCTTTCCTTTAATTAGACATCTAGTATGAAAAAGGTTCTCTCTTTGATTATCCTCACACGGAGCTAGCTTAGCATGCAAAGTTCTTCTAGCTATTAATGATTCTCCATGCTCATATTCAATGCCCTCATCACTATCACTACCAATTTCAAGCAATCCATTAAGGTGAGTGTTATCATCATTTTCATGCTCATCCTCACTCTCATATTGTCCAAATTGATTTAAAATCAGAATTTTCTTATTAGGACAATCCCTCATGTAATAACCTCTACCTTGACATTTAAAACACACAATATCTCTAGAACGAAGATTAGAGTTAGAGGTACTCCCTTTAGGACCACTTGAAGGCTCATTCAAGGGTCTAGAAGATGAATGAGGTGTTGAGCTCATTCTTTGTGCTCCTTGATGCTTTTCGGTCCTCCTTGGTGGATCTAGGCTCACGGCTGTAGGATCCTTGGGGCCGGCTGTTTTGTGCTTTCTATGAGCTTGTAGCTCCAAAGCTTGTCTTGGCACCTTGGTTCCTAGCCTTTGTCTTCTTCTCTACTTTAATTGCCAAATGCAGCAGCTCCACCATGGTACTATAAGGATACAAATCAATTTCATTAGCCAAAGATGAGTTTAAAATGCGTAGATACCTAGCCATTGTAGACTCCTCATCTTCAACCACATTAGCTTTCACCATTGCCATTTGCATAGAGGTGTAGACCTCTTCGGCACTCATGGATCCTTGTCTAAGGTTCTCCAACCTTTGCCTCAACTCCCTAGCATAATGTTGAGGTACAAAACGAGCTCTCATCAAGGCCTTCATTTGTTCCCATGTAGTGATGTCCGGATCCAAGGTTCTTCTTCTTTCCTTGACAAGATGATCCCACCATACTAGCGCATAGCCTTGGAACTCCAATGATGCAAGCTGGACCTTTCTTTGCTCTCCAAAGTGATGGCAAGACCAAATTTGCTCCAATTTAGTCTCTCAATCCATGTAAGCATCCGGGTCACACTTGCCTTCAAAACTAGGAATCTTGACCTTCACTTTCCCTATTCCGTCTAGCTCTTGATAAGGCCTAAATGGCTCATATTCTCGTCCTCTTGTGGCTCAACATCCTCTTGTGGCTCCTGAAAATCATCCACAAAACCTTGCACATTAGGTGTTCTAGGAAGAGGGTTAGCATGTCTCATACCTTGCCCTTGAGGGGTTCTTTGAGGTGATTCATGGGCTTTTTCTCTAGGGGCATCTCTAGACGTGCCTCCTAGCTCGAAAGTGGACCTCGGTTGTGGCGTACGTGGCTGTGGGTGTTGGCCGAGACTCCAACGTGCCAATCCGGTCGGTGAATCTTGCCACCGAATCCATTATTTGCTTCAACATAGAAAATGTCTCCGGGTGCATTGGCTCACTACTTTGGGACTTGCTTGGACTATTAGACCTAGACATGATCAAAAACACACAAAACAAGCAAACTAGTTGAATTAGAAAAAAAAAGAAAATTCTCACAAGTGTTTACTCTCACTCTCACACTCAAGTTGTGTTGATCACAAGCTATTTGATGCAATTGACTTGAATGGATTAAAACTCCTTTTAAGATTAATGCCTTAGCTCAACTAGCACACTCCTTGACTTGAAAAAGGGTGATACACGGATGCTTGAAGGTTCATAACAGAAAACGTCAAGATAAACACTAAGAAGCTGAAATAAGACTCAAGACTCAACTAGTATGGCTTGCAAGCAATGTTAACTAGCTAAATCACACAAAATACTCAAAAAAGACACAAGACTCAAAGATAGATGCAAAAGGCTGATATGGACTCGAAAAGATGGTAAACTTAAGATATGATAGATTTAGAATAAAACAAGGAAGATATACACACAAGAGACTAAGAAGAGAGTTTCACTTACCTTGTCCTTATGCAATGGAGAGAGATATGGCCGGCTATGGTGTTTAACGTTGGCTTTTGGGTAATGGTGATGGATAAGAAATGAGGTAGGTAACTCTTGTTTGTAGTCTCAATGATCCTTTCACAATCAGATTGCAAAAACACTTGTTTTTCTAGCTTCTACACAACTTAGGTTAGTATAGAATATGATATGAAATGTATGACATGTAGGATGATGAAAATATATGAGAAAATATTTCTTTTTCTTTGTTTTTTTTTCTTTTGTGTTCCTTGGCTGACGTTTTTGTGGAAGAAAATAGGAGAGAGGAATGAAATTAAAAATTGAAAAGAAATAAGAGATAACTAACTAGAAGTAGTCTCTTGTTGTTGCTACAAATAAGGAGCTTTTGTGGCCCTCTCCTCTCTCTTGCAATGGCTGATTTGTTTTGGAAGAGTGGTCCCCCTTTTGCTTTTCTTTTGATTGTTTTTTTTGGACGGTTATTGCCAAGAGAAAAGAGCTGGACTTTTTTTTTTATGAATAATGGCTGATGAAGGTGATGTAGAATGGCTGGAAAATGGAGGTTTTGGCTTCGCTTTCTCTCTTTTCCAATAAACACAAGAAACAATGCAAATTAGACTCAAATAGACTCTTAAGATGAAGAAAATGACTCAAACAAAGAAAAGACTCAAAGAAGATACTCAAACCGTCAATGGTGATGACTGATTCCGGACTCGCAATCAACTAGCTCTGATACCACTTTGATGCGGGATTTGGGCCGCGAATGACTAGATTCAGATTGGGAATCCTTGAAACCAACAATGACATTTTTCCTTGACCAATGGCACAAAATCCAGATTGTTAGAACAAGAAAATGACGATGGAAAGATGGAAGAAAAGAGGATGAAAGGAGACGTAGGATGTATGGTAGAAGTAGATCCAAAAGAACCAAAAGACTCCCTTACAAGAACCTTGAACAGATTGATCAAAACCCAAGCAAGATGATGCCTTCAACCCTTTCTTTTATAACCTTACACAAGCCTTCAATGGAGACAAGCACAAGAAGGGACTAGTATTGACTAGTAGCACCAATCTCTAAAGAGATTAACACACACAAGAAACAATCTAGTAGGGATTCACCACAATTCAATCAATGGCTCACTTTATTGATTGAAATTTCTGAATGGAAACAAAAGCTCTCAAAGAGACGGTTTATCAAGTTTTGCTAAAATCTATCTAATCGGGAAAGAAGCTAAGGGAGACTTTTTATATGCCTAGAAAGCCTCCTTTCTAAAAAGGAATAACATTTGTCAATAAAAGACAATAAAACAAATAAAACAAATAAAATAACCCTTAAATTGTTTTGAGCCTAAAGGTTATATAAAGTCTTGTATTTTATACCAAAAGATGATATAAAATACAAAAGAAGTTCTGAAAGCCTCAATCTTCCATTTCTTGCAATTCCGGGACAAGTGTCTCTTCCTTGCTCTTGCATGGCTCCAAATCACGTGTGCATGGTCTCCCTTCCACGTCCAAGTCGACGGGAATCGTCATTAATGTGACTAAGGAAGCCTCAATCAGCAATATATCATCAATGGTCTCCTTAGGAGCTAAAGACACCAACAAGTTGGACACCTCATCTTGAATTGCCCTTGATCTAGTGATTGGCCCTTGTATTGTAGGACTAGTAGGGGTTGTTGGTGATGGTCCCTCATCAAAATGCCTGGTTAGTCATTTTACCCCATAAACTTTTTGGGGTAATCAATTTGCTTGGCTTATTATCGACAAAACATCTCTTATTGTAATTGCTTATAATTCACATGAAATGTTGACCTTTTAAATATGTGTTTGATAATCACAAGGGCACCTAAACTACATGCAGTCGATGAGGGACTGAACTTGATTGAGAAGCCCACAGGGGAGATTGAACCATTTGCAATACATGAATGAGTTTGGGACTCGAGCTCGCATTTTCTACAAAAAGAAGCCCATAGGGGAGATTGAACCATTTGTAACACATGAATGGGTTTGGGACTAGAGCTCACATTTTCTACAAAAACTACCACATGCATTGTCCTTATCAAATGTATGTTGTGTCATGTAGTTTGGTTTGGATTTTAGGATGACAATGTTCTCATATTATATAATATATTCTAGAGAAGATGGGGGGGGGGATTAGGAAGATTGAAGACCATTCATTTGGGAATGTGAGATCCGATGAAAATTGTGAACTCGCACTACGCTTGATAGCTATTAATAAACGTTAAGAGGTTAAAATTTATGCCCTTGAAGTGTATGACAATACCTTCATTGATCAGATTGAAGATGTGACGACCAAATACTATATCCTCGGCGTTGAGAACTCAACTTCAAAGTCTCAAAACAAGCGGCTAAAGGTCATCATTCATTATCTGATTTTGAGTGGCTTCATGTACTTGATGTCGGAGTACATATTTAATGGTTAGAATGAACTTGTAATGATTAGTAGGTATTAACAATTTGATCATTTTGTCGTTGGGATGTTTGTAATGCTAGCTATTGTAAGGGCTTGAAGTGTTTTGTAAGTCCCGTAATGTAATAAACATAGGACAACTTGCTTTTGTAGTTTGTTGATGTATGTACACTTGTTTTTGTAAGTCGTGGCATAGCATAAAACTCAAGGATGAATCTAATATTTATGGCTTGTTGATGACGTGTGGTATATCCCTTTGTGGTGTGCTTTGGTATTTGTTGAATGCGGGAATACCCTCAGTCATTGGGGCCACTATGCTAAGAGTCAATTTGCTAAAGTTTAGCGAAGAAATTCCTATCGGTCAATATTGTTCCAAAACAAGCTCAACTGATTCTCTTATCATCAGTTTTGTTGTCTGAGATTGCATTAGTATCGCAGTGTTCAAATTAGAGAAGGTTTGAATAAATGGCAAGACTCCTTGTTTGTATGCAAATTGAATAAAATGGTGAATATGATGTTAGAAGAAATAAACCAAACCAAATAGAAATAAACCAAACCAGACCAAGTAGAAGAAATAAACCAAATAAACCAAACCAAGTAGAAATAAACCAACTACAATCATGTCATGAGGTCTCACTAGTACAAAGACCCCCCTAGACCTCGCTTATGTTGGAGCGGTATATAAGAACCGTGATCAAGGGAATTTTCGGACCACGGTTATATGTAAAACCGTGGACAATTTTATTTAAATTGTTTGTTAAAAAATTCGGATCCCGGTTATATGAAATAACCGGGCTATAATATTGATTTTTTGCTCAGACCACGGTTATCTTTATGAACCGGGGTTAAACAATATTCTCGGACCCCGGTTATTTAATAACCGTGGTATATTATAAAAAAAAAACCTATATCAAAACACGTCGTTTTGAAAAAAAAAACAAACCCTAGCCTAACGTTTCAATCAGATCGATCGATCGATCGACCTGCGCTGCGCTCCTCAATCGACCTGCGTTGCGCTCCTCAATCGACCGCATCCTCGAGACCGGCGTTCCTCAACCTCGCTCCAGGCCGGCGTTCCTCAGCCCCGCTCCAGGACGGCGTTCCTCATTCTCGATCCAGTCCGGCGTTCCTCAACAACTCAGCAACTCAGCAGGTAAGATCTTCAATATCGAAATTGGTGACTTTATCTCTCTCTCTGTTGAATACTTGAGTGAGTAATCGATCGAAATTTCCAAGGGAAAGAAGTTAGAGACTAGGGTTTATGCTTGACCTGTTGATGCAAGTATCAACATTGTGTGTTTTAGGTCAGGTCTTAATGTCTTATACTTGATCTGTTTATAAGGTGATCCTTTCTACAATCTCAATGCGAGATGAGGAGTTCAAGTACAAATGCTTTATTCTAAATTATGAAGTAGACAATGGTATAACCTATAGGCCGAATTTATATACTAAAGGAATTAAATTATACCTTTTCTCTATGTTCCATATATCAGGAAATGGCGGATCTGCCAAAAACTAGAAAAAATACAACATCTAAAATCAGAATTATATACTATATATGAATATGAATCAAGCAATAATGTGGTGGCAGATGAAGACCATAAGTCAATGTAAGTATAGTTATAGATTCAGTATCTAGTCAAGAACATCTTCCACTCAATCAGCCAACACTTCTTTTGGTAGGTGAGGTAGACTTGCTAGTTGCTAGCATGTATGCCTCGGGATGCATTTTACAAGGTAAAATATTTTTCTATTTCATTGCTAATTTGTTAGATTGGTGAATCCCTTGATTTTTAGAATATTCTATGTTTTTTGGGTATCGATAATTGCCCAATTCAAATATTTCATGTGGATCTTACTAACAAATTTGAAATTTCAATGTGAAAGTGGTTTTACTATTATTACTATACAATTTGTAGGGTCAATCGGACTTGGTTGTTTTAATTCTCAGCTTAATCATTGGAAGAACTTCCTAGAAGTCATTGGTATACCCCTGTCAATTTTATCAACCAATGTTGACATCTGTAATAATCAATATATGGTATGTGCAGAATTGAGGGGACAAAAACAAACAAGAGCCTTTTGAGTCTTTGACTCCGAAGGAGTGGTCATTCATGCTCTGGACAATGACCAGCTTCACATTCCCTTCCGTGGTAGCAAGCTCATGGAGGTGCTTCGGGATTCATTTGTTGGTAACTCAAGGACTGACATGATATCCTGTATATCTCCAAATTCAGGTTCATGTGAACATACACTGCACACATTGAGATATGCTGACAAGTATTTTCTTCTTGTAGTTTCAAGTTTTAATGATAACATTCAATAACTTTATTGTAAATAAAATGACAATCAACAATGAGATGCTGAATAGTGAGATGCTTTGTCCATGGTAAGATTAATGGCTAACTGTTTTATCCTACAGGTTAATTTAGTGCAAATCTGGTCTAGGTCATTGGCAATGTTTCCAATAAAAGCTCCATGATCTTTCTTTGAATCCTTCTTTTGTGCAGCTGATGCATGATATCATACGAGGTTCAGTGCATCCTATTTGACCACCAATTCATTAGAGCACATTGGTATTTACTGAAATTTAAATTATCTCTTCTTTCTTTGTTGTGTGATTATTTCATTTCAAATAAAACCCAACAATAGTTTATGGCAATTGATCAGTATAGTTGTCAAAACCGTTGACCCACCTTTCCCTTGACCGATTGACTTCTTCAGACTTACCTTCATCAAACTTTGCTACTTTAAAAATGCATGAATATTTGAGACGAGCAATTCATGCGAATCATGAAGCCGAAGAAACTTTAAAAAAAAATGAGGCTTGTAGTTGCACATGAGAATTAGTGGCAACAGAACCAAAATTGTATTCCTATAGCGCTATAAAAAAATGAGACTTGTAGTCTTTGCTTCAATTCGCCAGGTCCATCCTTTGTTTATGCTCTTTAAATGGTCACATTTGAATTATAATCACTACCCTTAACTCATTTGTCTTAGTCTCACATTGATTGCTTATGTACAACCAGGAAAGTTGGATGGGCGTGGGAGAAGATACAAGTTCTTCAAAGGTAAATAGTTTACTTAGTTGATGTTGCTTTGATCTTTATCTGTCATATCAAAATATGTGATTGGGAAAGTTATATATATACAGCTGACCTTTCTAGGCCAAACAATCGTCCAAGTTCATTGCGCAGCTCTTCATAACCGCTGAACTTTGCTAGATCTAGCGACCTCCCAAAGGACCTCGACTTACAAACCTGTCAAGCACAGACGAGGATGAATCACAAACAGTGCAAGCACTGCAGAAATTTCCCTGCTGAGAAGTTTTAGTTTACCTTAACAAAATTTTTCGTTGGCGGTTCAATGTCTGTATCATCATGGGAATGCAGAAGCTCTGAACTATTGGTGCAATGATTTGCATAATCAGAAGGTGAGTTTCCAATAATACTGGTAGATAAGAATGGGAGATTACTTATATTTTTTATCCTTAGTCATACCCATTCATCTAGAAACTCTCTACATGTAGGCGAACATTCATACATGGTTGGTAAACTTGTAAGTTTGATGACATTTCAGCCGCTTCAGGTCAATCTGTGACAATGGGACAATATGGTCAAGGTGAATTGCAGAAGGTACATTTTGTGGAGCCTCTCATTCAAGAATGCACAAAGTGGCTCGAGTTTGTGGTGATCCACAAAAACCATCTTCATGAACTAGACAGGGAGTGACTCGAGTTTGTGGAGCCTCTCATTCAAGAATGCATCGACATTGACCAACTTGTCTAGCTTAGTTTTTCATGTATAGACAATTTATAAAAAGTGTTTGTTATCTTTTGTGAAGATACATAAGCTACTTTCGGAACGAAGAACGATAGAAACTTAGTTTATTTTTTATGTTAATTTCAGATTATATAATTGAAATACTAATTACATGATAATTTTGCTTAAGCATTTTAGTTTAATATTATTTATTTTCTGATGAATAATTTCGGTTACGTACAATACGTATTGGCTAATTTAATCAGGTGCAAAATTACCTATTTTCATATTAAAAATAATAAATTACGGTTAAAAATTACTACGATTTTATTTCGAAACCGGGGAAGATTTTGAAATTTTAAAAACCGGTAGAAAAATATCCCGATTATTATAAAAACTGAGTTCTGAAAAATACCACGGTTATTTTATAATAACCGGGGTCCGAAAATTACCCCGGTTATTATAAAATAACCGTGGTATTTTTCGGACCACGGTTATTATAAAAAAACCGGGGTCCGAAAAATACCCCGGTTATTTTATAATAACCGTGGTCCGAAAAATACCCCGGTTATTTTATAATAACCGGGGTCCGAAAAAAAATTAACTCGGTGACATTTAACGTGGTGCGAACGCCCGGACCTCGCTCCCGTTAACCACGCTTCCTTAACCGGGTTCCCATGTACAAAATAACCGTGGTCTAGGTGGGGTATTTGTACTAGTGTCTATTGGCCCTCCAAGTGTGTAACGGTCGTTAGTAGCAAAAAACATTAAAAAATTAAAACCTATAATGACCGTAACGGTCTTTACGGGCGTTTGTCACGGTTGTTAGTTGTTGTTAACGACTGTTACTATGTTCGAACCACGTAACCAAACGTTTAGAGTGGTGTTTAGAATGAAAACTATAAAGTTTCAACTCGTCAAATTGGTAATAGGGTGGGAGACGGAGCTTATAGATTAGAGTGCTAATTTGTGTTTATAAAATTTGACAAAAATAAAATACGGTTGAAATATTGTAATAAATTTGATAGATTGGGATTTGGCTCCCATGAAGTTATAGAATCAACTTAATGTGAAGTTGATTCAATTTAAACCATTGATTTAAATTAAAGGTTAAGAACAATACATATGCATTAAACTATTGACAAAAAAAAAAGTATTCTTATCTCATAGCGTGTAATGGAAGGAAATAAGTTATTTTCAAATACGAAATACACATTGTGTGAGCAGTAATTTTTTATAAAAAAAAAAGTACAAATTCAATATATATATATATATATATATATAGTTAATAAAAGTAATTAAAGGCTTAAAAACTTGTAACACATATGTTCATTTCAAACTCATTGTTGTTTTTTTTGAGAAGCATAACTCATTGTTGTTAAGTTCAACTCTTTTGTGTAAAAATTTGTTATATTATATGTTGTAAATAGTATAATAAAATGGTTTTTTTATTTCAAAATATTTATTTACTTCCATTTTTAAACAAAAAAAAAAGAATATTTGATTTTCTTTTGACCCAAATTCTTATTTTCTATAATTAACTTTAGTTATATATTGAGATATTCATTCTTTTTCTTTTTTTTTTATCAAAATCTTATTTTTCAGCATATAAGTATCAGTCTTTTTTTAATTATTGTTTTAGTGATATATTAGTAAAAAAGTTTTACATATAATTTTTTTTAATAAACAATTACATATGTATTATAAAATATTTCTTTAGTATACCTTAAAACATGTTAAAACGATAATTATACAAAAATGCCTACACTCTAAAATAATCCTCATAACACCGAATCACTTTAAGTAGACAATACATAGCCAATATTGTACCTTTATACAATCAAATTGATTTTAACAATATATACCATAAAGTACTAAAAGTATCTTACTATTGAAATAGACAAATATGACATTGCTACTTTTGTAAGATACCATTCTCTTTCCTTCCTTTTATTACTATTAATTTGTTTTTAGGACTTTATTAATATATTAAAATCTAGACAAGAGGGTATATTCAATCCAAACTTTTATAAATTTTAACTAATTTTTAATAATCGTAAAATTTAATTCTATATAAAGTCAATACAGATTATGTGAAAATCTTATGTGTTAGGGAAATACTTATATAGAGTTTAGTTATGTATATAAGTAATAAAGAATCCTACAAAATCAATGAAATAATAAATTCTTTTAAAATCAACAAACTTTTAAATATCATAGGAATTTTGTGAAAAATTTTAAATCCTAATTGAACACCAAAAGATTTATATAGACTTTTAAAAATCTATAGTAAATAATCATAGACTTTTAAACTCCAAAAAATTTCTTTAAAATCTTAACTGAATACACCCCTTAAATTTACTCTAGATTTTATAATAATAGAAGGCTTAGAATTATCTTGAAATCGGTTAGTAGCACTAAAATTTTTTTTTGAAATAATTTGGTTTATTAGACTTTTTCTAGTTTTGTGTTTAGTAAATGCACCCTTGATAGAAGAGTGTGTAGATTTTAAAAATAAATACAAAAGGTTGAAATATATTAACTTAATTGAAACATTAAAAAGCCTAGTTACTACTCTAGTTTTTCAAAAAGCCCTAGTTGTCAAAATTGCCCAAATTTTTCTGAGACTATAATCTTTAGCTTATGAAATGAAATGAAAAGAATATAAATTATCATAATATTTTTTTTTTAAACATCCACTTTATAATTTATTTATTTTTTTGATAAGATTGATCATAAACTTGATAATCTTCCAAACAAATACTCGATAACTACACAATCAACTTAATCACTTAATTGAGCTATGTTACATATGCATGCTTAGAAAAGAAATTCGAACTTATATCAAGAAATCGAATTGGATCATGATCGATAACTAATTGTCCATCTAAAATTGGATCAAGATCTAAATCTTCAATTATTCAATTAGAAATCAAATTCTTCATTCAACTAAGAGGAGGAAAATGAGGTTGATCATGAACAAACTCGCATAAACTCCTACCAATATCATGTTGATTACACTCGCCATCGCCACCATAGATCCCCATTTGATCAACAAACCCTCCATCGCCCCACGGTTGCAACAGCCCCACCACTGCCGGAGTAGTGGCGGCCGTGGTGGTAGCATATTTGTCAAGACGTGCTCGAGCAAGAGCAAGATCATGTTGAAGCTCAAACATCTTACGTTGGAGTAACGCAATAGCACCGATGCAACCATAAATCGGATCACAAAGCCGAGCCTCGGCCTCATAAACAAGCGAATTAACCGTATCCTCTCGTTGCTCCTCCGGCACCTCAACCAAGATCTTGCTCACGTTGCTAGCTCCGAACACCTTGTGAACCTTCGCAAACTTCTTTAGCTCGTCGGATCTAAAATGTGGTGCGAATATGCACGTCGCCTTGCACCTTCTCTTTAGAAGCTTACACGCCGCACATGATGAACCTAATCGCCCGTGTCTCACATGACCACAGAGTTTCAGCTTGTCGTTATTGTTGTCGTCGTCGTTCATGGTTTCATTTCCGGTTTTGTTTGGCTAGGGCTTGATCTATCTTCTCTAGATAGCTTTCTCCTTTGTGTTTGTGGAGTTTGATTGATCCTTTTATTTGTTGTGATAAAGTCTCGATCACAAACTATTTTTTATTATTTATTTTTCGAAAATATTATATTGGTCCCTTTCATGTATCTACCTATTTGTCCCCTTCCTAGTACGTACAAGTTTACATGAATTATTCATATCCGTAATAAATGTATGTATGTACCAAACTCTTACCAATTTATCCCCATTATAATTATTGAATATGGTATCATATTTTTTTTTTTACTGCAATAGCTCATTTTAATGCAAATGACTTTAACTATAAGATCCAATTTATATAATATTTTCAATTATCGCTCGGAAATATAGGCGATTAATACTTATATATAAAACGATTTAACGTTGATATAAATAGTTTCTAAACTATGAAAATATATGTTCGTAATCACGTAATCTAAAATATAAGTTTTTAATCTATAAGTTCTTAAAATCATAAAATTTAGTGTATTTTCTATGTTTCTTTAATATCCCTTATTCTAATCTTTTGAGAGTTAATTTGAAGACTTCTACTAATGTTGATTATATTGTAGAATTACATTGTCATTATCGTTCTTATTTAGATGCTACTAATACTTATTGTCATAAAATATATTTATAGTAAGGAAAAAACATAATATTAAATGGGATAATTTAAAATCGGGCTTTCATAAAACTAAATTTTGACGGATCAAAATTAGACTCCGGAATTACTTGTATTGGTTACGTGATCCGGAATCACAATGGAAAAGTCGTAAGTCGTGATGAAAAAATAAAAACTTTAACTCGGTTCTAAAAGCTTAAGCTTTTGCCTTAAATTTAGGCCTTCAAGAGGCATTTAGACTACAAATCAAAAAAGATTGAAATTAAAGGGGACAACCTTTGTGTTATTAAGGCACTCCAAGACTGTTGGAGTTGCCCTTGGAAGGTCTAGATGATTATTTCCGACTCTAAATTGGACCTCCAATTTTTTTACGAAGTCCACATTAGACATGTTTTCAGAGAAGTAAACTATGCTGCAGACTGATTATCGGCAAGGATGCTTTAGGATGAACTACCTCAAGAAGATAGTCATCCTTAACCGCTTCCCATTATAAATATATATATATAGTTTTCTTTAAATCCTATCAATGATGTACGGTTGCTTTGTGTTTCTAATGGAGGGTCGATAAAAGAATGAGCAACATTATGGAGTATGTACGTGGCTACATAGGCACCAATGCCTTGAAAGTCTATAATAGGCATGCACTTGTTTGTGTTTGCCATTTCTTTTAAACTCTCACCTTCAATCTCCATCATCCAAATACACCTTTCATTTGTAACATCAATATATGGCCTCCTACATTATTATCAATCCAACAATAATCCTTGGCCTAGTAATGAACAAAAGTATCCGACAAATTCGATCCGATCCACGAAGATTTTTCGAATCATCGGTAATATGAGTTTTGAGAATAAATTTGGATCATACCTGATCTGTAATAATTAATCAGATCAGATGTTCGAGTAAGAAATCGGATTGAATATCTGATCCGGTTAAAAGTATCGGATATCCATATATTATTGGATCGGATTCAAATGGACTTTTAATAATAATTAAGTACTTATCATACTAATTAGGCTAGTTTGTTGGAGATTATAATCTAATTTAAAGCTATAAAAATAGAAGAAGAACAAACTTAACTATTTAGTGTAGAATATAGTGTAACATAATAAAGATGAAGTATTATATTTGTTTTGAAAATCG
Organism: Fagopyrum homotropicum; assembly: GCA_033239125.1. NCBI lineage: Eukaryota > Viridiplantae > Streptophyta > Magnoliopsida > Caryophyllales > Polygonaceae > Fagopyrum > Fagopyrum homotropicum. Next base: position 6,513,946 of record BSWB01000003.1, read on the forward strand.
ACAAAATAATTGAGGTCAATATTTAATGTGTTTTTGTTGTTGTGGTGGAGATCTCTTGAGAACACTTGACGTTCAAATGTCATTATGAGGCTAATATTATATTTATATTCGTTGCATTGTTAGAATAATTCTAACGGAAGTAAAAAACGCACGGCGATGAAATTTACAAACGTACAACGGATCTGAAACTCGTAATTTGTCATGGATATGAGTTTCAAATTCGTGACACATTTTTTAACGGACCGTCACGGTTACGTATTCCGGATCCATAATGATTTTTTTCTATAAATTCTAAAAAAAAAATTCACTTTTTGCATGATTTCAGAATTCATAACCATAACGGGTACGGATTTTAAATGCACAGTGTGTTTGTGAACTCCATCGTCGTGTTTTTAATAACCCTCCTTTTAAATTAGAGAAAATTGCCTAAATGGTATCTCGTCTTCTAGCCTGACTAAACTTTAGTACCTCTTCATTTAAACTATCAGAACAGTACCTCACCTATTGAGTCCAACCAAAGATTAGTATCTGTATCACTATTCACACGTTAAGTTAACATATCGGTATTGAATATCAGGGGCAAAATTGCTCACCTACCTTATACATAAAGCTTACAGTACTGCAGATTTTCAACACCGATCTGTTAATTTGACGTGTGAACAGTAATCTAGATACTAATCTTTGATCGGACTCAATAGGTAATGTACCGTTTTAATAGTTTAAACAATGGGTACTAAAATTTAATCGGCCTAAAAAATAGGGTAATGTTTAACCAATTTTCTCTATTAAATTATAAGTTAGCAAATTAATGATCTATATACATATATTAAAGCCAAAGCATTTTCTTCAACGTGGTTCGTCCTATCTTATTTTATGCCACATGTCATTTTCTTAGAATTTTAATTTTTTTTTTAAAAAGTTATATATGCATTTACCATATTTAAGTTAGTCAATAATGTAATAGTATAATTATCCTATAATAGAAGTTATATTTATCTACTTACCATACATGTCCTTTTATATATCTACACATATACATAAACATAGTTAAAATTATACTAATAGATTTATTATTCTATGATAAAAATTATACCAAAATAACTTTATATATATAGTTATACATATATTTATCTATACTAAATATATACTTTTTTTATTTTATGTATAGATGCTAATGTATTTTAATTTTATTAAAAAATTGAAGAGATTATTTTTATTAAACTTCTATCAATTAATCTATATACATATATTAAAGGAGAAATATTGTGTCACGTGTCGTGATCTTATAAACTTCACAACACGTGTCATTTTCTTGCGCATCTTAATTTAATAATTATAGTAATTAACAAATCAATAAAAAAAGCAATAATATAGATAATAGATATATTATTTCCATTTATAATTTTATCACAATCTTCAATATATTCCTAAGATATCCTTTTCATTATTTAAAAAAAAAAATCTCACTTTTAATTATAAAATGATTAAATTATTTGTTATTCTAACTTTCACATATAAATATATAGTTTTTATATTAATTAGGAAATAATCCATAACTTAAAAATGTATAAATTTTTATAATATAATTATTACATTTTTTTATGGATATTATTTAAAGCAATATAAGATAATTTTGTAATTGAATTTTTTAAATGTTCTCTACTTTAACATTTATATTTTAATTTTGAAAATTTTTATTTTACTTTTATCAACTTTATAAAATAGTCTACTAACATTAACTAAGATATGTAATATTGTCTAAATTAGTCTATTTTTATCATTTATCTAAAATTATAATTAATTTAGTTATAAGTTTTAATTAATCTTGCGTTAGTTAATTAAAATCATTATGTTACATAAATTTTTTTTATAAAAATTTTAAAAATTATAAAATTCAAATTATATCCGTACCTTGATACGGGAAGTACACTAGTTATTCTTTGAAAGAAGTATATAAATGGATGATAAAAGTTACGAAAAAGACATAAATTTGAATGACGATACTCGTCGTTTCCTACCCATAGATGAAGTGACAAGTATGGCCCTCCCCCACGTGCTCAACCCTTGCCGTCTAAACATATTTTTTTTACTATATTTTTATAGTTATAGTTTTAATTATACATATAGGGAAGTGATACATTTTTTTTACGGCAGATATTAACAACCTCTCACACCCAAACGATCTAAAAAATGAACATTCTAAATTAAATGTTACCACTAAGGGGCCGTTTGGTTCCAACTCCGATAACGGAAACGGAATGGAAACGAATTTAGTCCATATGCATATCCTTATTCATGAAATTTTATGAAATTATTCCTTATAGTTTAGTGCAAAATACACTTGTTTTCTCACATTTTGTTACCCTATAGGGTATCAAAAGTAATCAAACTCTACTTCAATTACTTCAAATCACAAGGAATGATTCTAAAAACTTTCCTGAACAAGGACATATGTATGGACTAGATTCGTTTCCATTCCGTTTTCGATTCCGGAGTTAAAACCAAACGGGCCCTATGTCCCTATAGTTATGTTTAGAGAAAATTGGTGAGATGTGGGTTTTTTTTTTTTATAACTTGTACAATAAGTAGGCACTTAATTTTTTCAATTAAAAATTAAAGGTAAAATTGAGTAGATATGGTCAAAAATAACGAAAGAAGTTAGGGTAGTTATGTAATATTCTTAATTGGTAACTATCCAATTAAAGTTTTTCTTTTTAAAAAAAAGTTCAACTACGCATGTCATTACCGAAGTTATAGTTATTTTTAAAAAAAATATTCATCGGCTCAAACTGGCTCAGGACGGCTCTCCAACTACGCTTGTCAAACGCGTAATTTGAACCCAGATGCGAAAAACACAACTACATAACCCATTGTGAGGTCCTAGCCCATGACACCAACTACGCTTGTCAATAGCGTAGTTTGAGGTTTTTTTTTCATTCAACTTCGGTAATGGGAACCAAAGTTGAAGTTCTTTTTTTTAAAAAAAAAATTCACTCCAACCACGCTTACCAATAGTGTAGTTGAAGTTTTTTTTTTTAATTTAACTTCAATTACGCTTACCATAAGCGTAGTTCATCGGCTCCTATCGACTTCGCATCAACTCCAACTACGCACGTCACAAGCGTAGTTAGATTCCGGAGCTAAAAAACGAAACTACGCGTTTCGCGTGCATAGTTTAGGTTAATAATAGCGATTTCCACCGGTACATCTATCATCCGCCTAAACAAATATACATCCCAAAAGCCTATAACGTCCTATATGTATGGAAACCATCGGCTGCTCACTCCTCCAAATCACTCTGCCTTTCTCTTATCCTACAAAACATCTACAACACGGTATGAAACCGTTAGCTAACAATTCATATACAAGATCATGCATAAGCACATACACACATAATAAACACAATAAATATCAAGCATGTTATCACCCATTTTCCGTTTTATTATCTTTATAACCATGTTTATGGTTGTGACACGAGAAGTATATTATTCTCGCCTCTAGGTACACTAGCCATCTGGAGTGGCATCGGGTGTACCTCCCGTATACCATAAGGAGTAGTGCAATACCCTTCCTGTATACTAGATCTGACCTCGACCTCAGAGAACCCCTCACACTCCCTCATGAAAAATGAGAAATAGTTGTCACCGCCCGTTACAAGGGGGTCATTCATATGTCGGTAATAATCAATATCACATGCTATAAAGCATATAACAATCACCACTCATGCATACATACAATATACGAATGCAGCTAAGTAAGTCTCATGGACTTACCTGTATCCAAGTAACCTCAACTATCAATCAACCTCTCAGGTTCCCGTAAGAATATACTCCATGCCTGATAAATCAAGGCACATATATCACCAATTATCCAACATACTAGAAGGTCTCACTCCTAGTCTCCAAGATCCTCAAAGATCATATTCATCATAACCATACACAACATCCTCATCAAATATCCTCATATTAAACATCTTGCTTTAAATTTCAATTAAATTCATTCCTTTGAATTTAATCAACTTATAGCGTTCTCTAAAATCTCAATTTATTTAATTAACCTTTAACTAATTAATTAAATTTCACTAGAATAACGTTCTGAATCCACCTGTCATCAAATCTCATCAAACAAATAGTCAATGATGACCAGAATAATGTAACGAGAATAGTGAAATTTTCAATTATCCACTTTGAAAAGCCTAAGGTCAATTTAGGGCAAATTACAATATGGAAAATAAATAAATTCATAACTTATTCGTTACTAATCCGATTCACGATCCGAAAGAAAATTCGGAATCACAACGACGCAGACTACGCTTAGACACTATCAAATTCACCAGAATCTGAGCGATGGAACCGGCCCGGTAACATATATGCTCGACCATATTTTTACTTGCTCAAAAACGCAAAAACTCGGTATCAAAATGAAGAGAATGGAGAAAGGAATCCAAAAACTTAAACAAATTTGAAATCGGATTACAAATGGAAAGTAGATATGAGTTTGAAGGTTGAGAGAAATCAGATATTTTACGAGGAAACGTGAAAAGAAATTAATTAATAAACGATTTTCCGTTATTTATAGCGAAGTCGATAATTATCCTTTCACCGATCTGAATGCGGTTTGAATCCTCTTCTCTAAACTTCTCGAAATAGGAATAATAAATATGGAATATTGTATGGATAATTATTCTGCGACTGCCTCGGAAACCGCGTATTCCTAAGCCGTTTTTTTATAGCCGCTAAGAAACGAAATAACGAATTTTTTGGCCGTTTTTCCTTTCCATATTATTTCATATCTAGGACAAGTCCGATATCTTGATCATTTCTCTCAACTGCATTTTTATTAATGGAAGCTCTCAAATGCTCCAATTAACATCGGAGGATAAAAATAATTACTCATGGAAAAAAGTGAAAAATTCCACATAAGTCTAAAATTACGCCAGAAACATAACGGTGGGACTTATACTCGTCATTTACGCACTCTTTGCGAGTTATGTGTCAATTACTATCGATAATTAAGTTAATCAACATTAATCATCATTAATTAGGATTCGAAAATCCTAGTTGTTACATCACATGCCCCTAAAAACAATTTCGTCACGAAACATGGATAACAAGTTAACAACATATGCTTTCGGCTCAGAACGCCGAGGTACACACTCAACTCGCGGAGTTCTCGCGCGGTCGCGGGATCTTCTAAGGGCATGGGTCTTACATTGACCCTCTCACCCTTATACCACTTAGACTAATTAAATTCTGTGTATTCTTTTGATGATACATTGTATTAATACACAATAAATGTTAATACATAATTTCAATTACACAATGTTCATACACAATTTCAATTACACAATGTTAATATCAAACGATAGGAGTGAGCATATAATGGTATCTAATCTTATTCGAAGACTCAAATATCCGATCCGATAGTTTAATTAAAGTGTAATCCGAACCCGATCCGAAAACATTTGGATATCCGACACTTTTGCCGGACCGGATATCAGATCTCAATCCAACCCGGAAACCCGATCCGAGAACATTTGCATATCCAACACTTTTGTCGAACTAGATACCCGATCCGAGTACCCGTTAATAGATCCATTGGATATATCCGACCAACTTTATCCTAAAAACTCACTATCCGTATCCGATGATCCAAAAATTCTTCCCGAATTGGACTCGGATCATCAATTAACAGTGTCGGATAAGATATTTTTGCTCGCCAATATCAAACGAGGATTTGTTTTGTGAATGGAGGGGCCAAAGTCGAAGACTTTATGAACAAGGAAAAGGAAGAATGGTGTATGATGAGGGTAGTAGCCATAGTGATCTTTCTAGCATTTGCAGAGCCGCAGTGCACTGCAATTAGGGTCCCCTACACTTGTTCTCTTTTCTGCATTTGCCCCACACATCCCTGATTGTTATATCATCATGCACTTGCACTTACACACTTTCACTCTTCTATCTATGATTTTCACTTCTATCAATGGATTTTTAATCACTTTAATGGTAGAGATCCTCAAACTATGTGCGGGAATCAGTTTTCAATTGAAACAACACAGCATAAAATAACAAAGAAATGGCTTTTATCTATGAGACTAGCATGAATCTTAGATCTAATACCATGTTAATTTATCTTTTATTTCCGACAGATGTAATAAGTAGAGGGTATTCACAGTAAGTGAACCTACACAAGCCTTCGGGATCCATCCTAAAATCAATTGAAAATATGAAGAGTATTCATAGGACTTATATGTTAGATTCACATAATATCATATTGTAGATATGAGACATTTCACGCATCTCAACAAATAATTAGTGATCAGATATCATATTGGTCCCGCACCTCCAAACCTTTGTGGCTTTGTCTCCTTCAGCCTCATGAATGAATGTATGCAAAGCGCGATATTCGAAGAATATCAACACTAACATATAATCTAAGATCGATGGGGTGTGTGATACATTTATGGTGGAAAATCATACAAATGGTGGAGGTAGAATCACACGTTTATTGATATTATTATGATCTTTTATATATATATATATATATATATATATATATATATATATATATATATATATATATATATATATATATATATATATATATATATATATATATATATAGGGTCAGGATCCGGTAAGAACGTGTGTTACAGTGAGAAATAAGAACAGCTAAGGGTCGTTGGATCAATGCACGGATGACCCGGATTTAACGGCTAAATAAGGCATCATTTTTATGTGAGTTGATACAATTTCGTCAATATGGTAATAGTAATATACAACACTAGTCTATATGGAAATAATATTGTTCTGCTCTAATTAATTGGTGCACATTTGTGCATTTGTAATTAATGATATATATCAACGAACAATTTGTTATTAATGATAGTTATCTATGCACGATTTTGTGCAAAGGATAATTAATCGTGCATTTTTATATTTATATCGTGCACATAACATTGTATAAATTATATAATAAAATTTTTTAGCGATACTCATGCATTATACTCATTTTGATTTCCCATCCGGTACATGCATAAACGTGCTTTGAAAACGTAATGTTATATAAATTATATAATAAAAAAAATTGTTGTATTATAATATAATTAAATAGCTATAGTCATACTCTATCATCAATTTGATTTCACATCATATACATGCACGAGTGATTGCACTTGGGACATTCTTGTCATGCACGAGTAAATAGTTGACAACGTTGGATTGAAAAATAAACGAGTCTTGTGAAGTTATTATGGTAGTAACATATTGATTTTAAATGGTAGCCGTATATAATTTGCCTAAAATACAAAGTATCAAATTAGTATACAAATATAATATTGAATCATGACCGTCAATTTAATTTAATCATGTGGTCAAGGATTGTTCTCATTTCTTACCGTAAGTTGTGTTCTTACTTGATCTTATCCCTATATATATATATATATATATATATATATATATATATATATATATATATATATATATATATGATTACAAGAGAATTAAAGGAAACTAATAAGGATTACAAGGATAAAATCAAATTCAAACTATATAACCTAATATATAAAGATAATTTATATAAATAGAATATATCATATCCTTCAACAACGGAATCCATCTTATGACAATTGATTTTAGAATGTAATCGTGTTTGACTTATGTGTTAGAACTCATATCTAACATATAAGGGCCCGTTTGGTTCCATCTCCGGAAACGGAATGGAAACGAATTTAGTCCATTATTTATGAAATTTTGTGGAATCATTCCTTGTGGATTAATGCAAAATGCACTTGTTTTCCTACATTTTGTTACCTATATCAAAAGTAATCAAACTCTACTCCAATTCCTTCAAACCACAAGGAATGATTCCACAAACTTTTATGAACAATGATATACATATGGACTAGATTCGTTTTAATTCCGTTTCCGATTCCGGAGTTAAAATCAAACGGCCCTAAGTGTGTTCTACCAAATAGATACGGGACAATCTATCCTTGGAATAATCTCGTCCCTAGATCATGAGGTTATAGAGACATGCAGCAGGAAAGATGAGTGGTGTGGGCGTGTGTATGAGACTAGCTAGTTGCATAATAATGGGTGAAGAGCCCCACAGCACACCCACCTGAATGCCTGCCATTTCCTCTAACTTCGTCTTTTACAACAGTAGATTCAAGAACTCAGACTCTCAATTATTGACATATTCTAGATAGAGAGTCATCACTCATCACCCATGTACTTATGTCTCCATCGTATTTGTACCTTCTTCGTTTACTCCTCTTTATTTCTTTTGGGTAATTCTTTAAGATCCACGTGAAATTCTTTATCTTTACCCGTCTTTTGAGGGTACATTTTTGATTCAGTTGACATTTGACGAAATCTGTTAGGACTAACTATCTTATTCAGGCAAGATTGTTATTTTTTAAGTCCGTATTTTTGTCTTAAGGCCGAAAAACCAGTTGATTATAGGAGAATATGAGACTAGATCATTGTTTATGGACACAAGAAAGATATTAAAAATTAAAACAATCAAATATAATGAAATAAACCCATACATTTACGTGGACTTCTACATTTATGGGTACAAATTATATCGTAGACGAGTGTTTAGTTTAGGTTACAAAATATAGTTTGGTTATTGTACAAAACAAGGTACTATATAAAGTTCGGATTCTAACGGATTCCCTAAAATGGTCGCGATGGGCAAGTAATAAACTCGATCCAAAAGAGACAGATACATAATAACCCCTGTAAGACTCGAAATCATACGGATATTGTCCTCATGTCAACCATACTCGCAAGAAAACTTATCAGAAGATCACCCATCATGAAATCTTTTCCGCACGAGGACGCTTAACTTCAGATTTCTTTGTTCTCACTTGACCACTGGGAACAAAAAGAATTTTTATTGACATGAAAAGCAATCCATCCTTATAAGTAAACCATAAATACTCATTCAAATAATACGGGATGATAATTTTACGGAGTATTACAACACTTATACTTATACGAGTGATTAATAAAAGATTCAAATTGTGATGATCCACTATCGTTGGTAAAGTTGGTGATGATCTGTAAAGTATGTATCTTTATTTATGAAATTTTAATGCGTCAATATAACATGAGGGGTTTTTACGTTGGATAAATTTAGAAATAATTAGAGAAAGAAGACCCAAAATTTTGCATTTTGTGAAATGGGTCTCTATTAAACTAACTACATAAAATAGGTCTGAAAATTATAAACTAGGCTACTGTGAACATTGAATTGAAAAGAGAGGGGTGTAGGCTTTTTTTTTAAAATGATTTGATGTTAATATTTTGGGGAAAAAAACGAATTATGTGTTAGTTTTTTGGGAAAAGAGAGGGGTGCGCTTCTCTTTCCTTCATTCGTCCTCTCCGAACAGTTACACACCGGCGCCTACTTCGTTCGCACTCTCCTTCTTCCTTCGCCCTATTCTTCAATCTTACCCAAAGCCGGCGCCCACTTTTCCTTTCTTTGCCCTGTCCCTCCGCTGAAGCCGGCACCCACTTCTCCTTCCTTTGCGCCCTATTCTTCAACCTTACCCAAAGCCGGCGCCCACTTTTTCTTTCTTTGCCCTCTTCTTCCTCCCCTGAAACTGCTTGGGAACGTTGCTTTAATGGCGGATCTCCCTTTCACTTCTGCTCAGATTTCGGCGCCCTCTTACAGTTTAGGGTTTACGCATGCTGTTATTGAAGCAGAGGAGCGTAGGATGGCCGGCGAGACTTCGATGGCGGATGAAGCTAGGGTTTCCGCTGATACTAGGGCCCCCGAGTCCGGCGAGACTACAGTTCGTGAGGAGCATGGAGTGTTCGAGTCTGCCATTGATGAGGAATTGGTAAGTATGAGCACTTTGGGTATGTATTGATTTGAATGGTTGAGTAAAATTAGTATATGTATTGCTTTGGGTTTGTATTGGTTTGAATTGGTAAGTCGTACTTTGGGTTTGTATTGATTTCAATTGAGGAATGTGTGAGCACTCTAGGTATGTATTGGTTTGAATTGTTGAGTAAATTGAGTATATGTATTGCTTTGGGTATGTATTGCTTTGAATTGACTTTGGGTATGTATTGCTTTGAATTTGTAAGTCGTACTTTGGGTATGTAAACAAACATTGGGTATGTGATTAGATTACAAACACTGGGTAAATTGGTAAGTCATACTTTGGGTATGTAAACAAACACTGGGTAAATTGAGTATATGTATTGCTTTGGGTATGTATTGCTTTGAATTGAGAAGTTTCAGATTACCCCGAAATACATTACCCAGAAATTTTGAGATTACCAAGAAGTTTAACATTATCCAGGAAGTTTGACTGTTTTAGATTACCCCGAAATACATTACCCAGGAAGATGAGAAGTTGGAGATTATCCATGGATACAAACACTGCTTACCACAAATAGAAAATGCAAACAAACACTGCTTACCTACAAATAGTACAGGAAGTTTCAGTGTTTTAGATTCACAAAAACAAGAGATGAGAAGTTTCAGATTACCCACAAATACATTAATCAAGAAGTTTGAGATTACCCAGAAATAGGAACAAACACTGCTTACCCACAAATACATTCCGGTGAGGAAGAAGCTCAACAAGCCGTCCAGATTCCTGCGTTTCAATGGGAAGAAGAAAAGAGCTGCTTATGGATACCCATAAATAAATTTACGTTTGAAAGGAGGGAAGAAGAAGGGACAAGGGAGGAAAGAAGATGGGCTTGCTGAATTGATTGGACTATTTTCTGATTTTTTATACATGTCACCCATCAAATCAGATGGAACCTATGTCCCTTACTTTTCTGATTTTTTTCTACAATAGGAGCCCATTTTCTAAATGAAATGATGAGAGACCTAAATTCAAACTCTACATTGTAAAATGTCTACATTACAAATTCAGCCATAAATTTATTACCCATGCTCCTCGATATCTTAAGGATAATGATTAAGACAATACTTAAAATCGAAATGATACCGTGTGAAATTTTATGCACCAATACAATATATATATATATATATATATATATATATATATATATATATATATATATATATATATATTTCACTTTCGAACACACATCTTAAAGAAAATTGATAACGGAAGGAGTAGCTTAGCTACCTTTTACATTAGGTTTTGGCATATCAACCTATATTGTAGTTAAACATGGTTTTGCCTTGATTTACAAACACTTGCTTGCGTATGTAGCTAACATAGGTTTAGGCATATCAACCCTATAAACTACCTTTTACATTATGTTTACATGTCAGCCTTATATTGTAGCTAATATAGGTTTTGCCTCGATTTACAAACCCTTAATACGTACGTAGAAATATTAAGAGTCCGTTTGGGAACAACGAGTTTATATTAGCTGAGGCTGAAGCTTAAACTTATTGTAGACTGAAGTTGATTGAGTAGCTTAATTGAAAGAAATTAACTGCTTTAGCTTCGTCATCTCCGTAATCTACCTATGAGTTGATGATGAAATAGGCAATTCTTCAGCTTTCATCATCTAGCACAATCTACCTTTATCTTCTAAATGTTGTCACTCCCAAACACTTAATTCTCATAATTTTTTATTCTATCATCTACTTTCGTCTCCATCATCTCCGTCATCTAGCATAATATTCATTTTTTGAGGCTCCCAAACGGACCCTAAATCTGAAGGATGAACTTACCAATATTTATAAAGGCATGTGTGAAGATAAAATTATCCTAGATCGATAATAAACACTCGTGTAACCGATTATATAAGTTTGTGTATTACTCTTATTGCTCAATGGGTTATAGGAGAAAACCTCGTTGAGTTGATACGTTAACGCGTATATCTACTCGAGCGTGCAACGAAACCTGATCTAGTCAAAATTTGTCTTGTCCCATCGGATTGTGTGGAAATAAAATTGTCTAACGCTGATAATAAACAAAACCTAATATATAAGTACTCCAGTCGATGTAAGATATTCAACTTATTGTACATATTTCAAATATGTTTCTTCTAGGATAGGACCGGTTGAGATTTGATACTAGAAATGTGTTTAGAGAGTACTCAATCATTTGGGCTGTCCAAAACTTCATTGTACATAGGCCCATACCGAGAGTGTGGTAAGCCTATTATGCAATGTGGAAATTAACGTACGTAGTTAATAGTTATGTACCGCGGTCCGGTCCAAGATGTTACGGTCCGGTCCGATCTTGGACCTTAATGTTCCGATCCGGTCCGATTCGGGTATGCTTTTTTATACTTTAAATATATTTTTAACTAGAACAACATCCGTTCCGGTCCAAATCCGAACCAGACAGGATTTAATCCATACAAAAATATACTTTTAAAAATTAAACGGTCCGGACCGGACCGTTTGGACAACCTTAACTCTATCTATAACAACCCTTAACAATTCCGACGGGTCGTGAACTTACGATTTTGTCGGTCTAAGTGTAGGGTTTATGTTTTTCTTAGATCCCGGTGAAGCTTCGTATTCAAATTAATTGACAATATGAAGAATATTCTACAAACTTATATAATAGACTAGTTATCTTTTATTATCGGCGTCGACATAATATAACATGAGGTTCATCGCAGGGCCAGAGGCCAAAACATAAGTTTAGTGAGATAGAAGTAGATAAAAGTTATTTTTGAGTTGTTATCTTTTGTTAACAGTTCATAATTAACTATTCATTAATCAATTGAATATGCAACCATATTTTTGTTGGAGATAATAATGTCCCACGTCGAAGGATGGGGACACTCCGAGCCTAATATATAAGCTCGGTGAGCTACTCCTCTCATTGCCAATTCTCCAACAATTTGAGTTGCTTGCTAAAGTAGATAGAAGTTATTTTTAAAATCGCCCTCACGTTTTTTACTACGATCCCCTTCTTTTTTCTTTTACCGAAACCATAATTTATGATTTTCCGAATTATTTGTTTTCTTGATCATATTTGACCACTTAAACTTTTTGTACAAAAATCAATTGAACCGAATCATTTTCTAGAAAATAAGGGAAGCCAAATTACCGTTGGTAATTTTGATTTTGATGGAACTGTTGGTACGATAACATGAAGTAAATAGTAAAATGATCTGAAAATTTTTGAAGCCTCTCACTTGATTGATCTGTTCAGGAAGACTGAAGGGCAGCACTACCCATACGTGAACAATAGAGAATTAATTTTGATTTTGATGTATGCCTAAAACAAGGATGCGAACCCGTACTACGGGTTCGCATCCTTGTTTTAGGCATACATCTAGGGTTATAAATTTAAAGCTTGCACACACCATTTGGAGCGAACAAGTTTTTGGCGTCGTTGCCGGGGACTTGGTCTAGACCGAGCCGGTTGCGGTTGTCTTTCTGGGCGCTTGCCCCTGTTACTACTAACCACTCTACTTGAGTGACTTTCGCAGGTTCTTTCTTATAGGTTTATGCAAAGAACCCGCGCTGGAAAAGAAATCGTTCCTTACGATCCCGAACCAGAAAAGACATACAAAAGACGCTTGAAAGAAGCTAAGATGGCCAATCAAGAGAATCGCGATCTTGAGGCCGAATTGAAGGAGGCATTGGAACAACTACGCCTCAATAAAGAAGAATTGAGACTGGAAAAGGAAGAGACTCGCGCAAGGACGGAAGCGATCGAAGCAGATATGGCGACTTTACGGGACCAATATCTACCTCGACCAGCTCCAACTCCTCGACCGAGGCAAGACCCAGTTCCAGCTGTCCCGGCCGAGATACTTCCACCTCAGATACCAGTCCGAGATGCTCTTTTTGCAGATATTCCACAGACCCTAGGGCAGAGGATGAACCCTAATCAACAACTGAGGCGTCCAGGAGTCAACCTAGGTGATCCAACGGACCATGACTATGAGCTTCGACCGCAAGTTCTTTCCATGATTCGCCAATGCCAGTTTGGAGGGCTAGAAAGGGAGTCTCCGCATCAACATCTACAAAACTATGAGATCTTGATGGAGACCTTGAGACCTTCAAGGCTGGAAAACAACAATTACAAGCTAAGGCCTTTCTACTTCTCTTTGAAAGATAGGGCATTTACTTGGTATCAATCTCTCCCTCCAGGAAAAATCAACACTTGAGAGGAGATGACGACGGAGTTCTTGACTAAATTATTTCCCCCCCTCTAAGACCGCTGAAATAAGAGGGAAAATCAATGCATTCATCATGAAGGACAAGGAGAGCTTGTCCAAGTCATGGGAGAGATTTAAAGACATTCTTTTGGATTGCCCACATCATGGGATTCCAAAGATAGAGTTGTTGGAGATATACTTCAAGGGACTGGACGGAAACACCCAGTTCAACCTTCAACTACTATCCGCCGACACGTTCATGGACATGCCGATTGAAGAAGCTTGAGAATTCATAGAGAAGCAAGCTTTGCACATGGAGAAATATTCCCACCAAGGAGCTAAAGGTGGAGTTAAAAGAGTCAACTTCCAAGAAGCTCCACCAAACAATGATCAACTCACCTCTTTGAAGAATGATGTGAAGCAATTGAAGGAACTTTTGGTTGCTCAAACCAAGAAAGAAGATGAAGGATACCAAAACTCAAGGAACAATAACAACGGTTACCGGAACAACAACAACGGTTCCCGGAACAACAACTACAATAACAATAGAGGATCCAACAACAATAATTGGAGGACAAACAATCAAAATTCGGGTAACCCTTACTCTAACTCCAATTCGAACAACTCTTCTAATCCTTTTCTCTCTTCTTCTACTCCATTGAAGAGCCAGGAGCCTGGATCAAGCTCGTCCCAGCCGGAAAAGAAAGATGCGGTGCTGGAGGCTATCTTGATCAAGCTCAATGCTATGGAGACGTCCATGACTTCATTTTTGAAGGCACAAAAAGTCTTTGAGTAACAATTCTTTAATAAGGCGAATGAAGCGCCAAGAGATCCAGGGAAGCTTCCAGCAAGGACGGAAAGCAACCCTAAGGGACAGATCATGGCAATAACGACGAGAAGTGGACTGAAAACTGCAGATCCAGTACCTCGGTCGATGCCAGTGCCGACGAAGAACACATCGGTCCAGGCACAGACGAAGAACACTTCGGCCGAGGTGCCAACCAAGGTTGAGCCTCAGAGAGCGTCGGACAAAACTGAAGTTTATGTCCCACCTCCTGCATATAAATCACCACTTCCATTCCCCCAGTCAAGGGCCAGAGCACATCTAGACAAGCATTTTGATAAGTTCCTTGACTTGATGAATAAACTACATATTAACATCCCTTTCCTTGATGCTATTCTAGGGATGCCCGCCTATGGGAAGTTCTTAAAATAAATTCTATCAAGGATGAGGAAGTTGGAAGACTTTGGTGAAGTAAGGATAACATCTAAATCCTCGGAGCTTATTCAAATCATGAAGGAGAAGATGCCACCCAAGTTGAGAGATCCCGGCTCATTTTGCATTCTCATTCAAGTTGGGGATGTCACTTGTGAGGCATTGTGTGATATAGGAGCCAGCGTGAGCATCATCCCGCTGGAGCTATGTGTGAGGATCGGACTTGGAGAGCCCAAGCCGGTGAAGATACGATTATACATGGCGGACCGCTCCATTACCCATCCCGTGGGTATTTTGGAAGATGTTCCGGTTAAGTTAGATAACTTATATTTACCTATAGACTTTGTTGTGCTTGACATTCCCGCAAATTATCGCGTTCCTATCATTCTCGGGAGGCCATTTCTAGCAACTTCGGGTTGCAATGTGGATTGTAAGAACGCCAAGTTGCAATTCAACATTGGCGGTGATCAAGTTGAGTTTGCATTGCTTGCGGCAATGAAAGGAGAGCCGCTGGGAGATGATATCTTCAACATTTATGATGAAGAAGAATCAAGAGAATTGGTGAGCTCTATCCTTATTAATGATCCACTTGAGAGAGTTATTAGTTTTAGCTTAATGGAGGAAGGTATAGATGTTTCTTGTGATGCAGATATACGGAGCTTAAAGGCGCTGGAAGAAGATCCAGGAGCTAAAGTTGAAAAACTAATTCAGGAGAATAAGATCTCCAGTTTCGGTCCCAGTTGCAGTACCTCGACCGAGGCACCTTCTGGACCAAGCGAGGTGTTCTTGACTGAAGAACATCTCGGTCACCCTCTCTGGACCTCGACCGAGGTCGAAAGCGAAATGATGTCAACTGAGAATAACAAACTTCTTACTCCCTTTTCTGACATTCATCCTCAGTTGGTGGAACACTTTCTTCACCAAATTTCTGATAATAAAGGGTCTTGGTATGCTGATATTGTTAATTATCTTGTTTGCCAGGAAATACCGCCCGGATTGACGTACGCTCAAAGGAAGAAATTCTTTAAGGATGTACGCCATTACTATTGGGATGAACCGCTACTATTTAAGATAGGTCCGGATGGGATGCTTCGAAGATGCATTCCGGAAGATGAAATTACTAGTGTCTTACGGCATTGTCACTCACTTCCTTGTGGAGGGCATGCTAGCGCCCACAAAACATGCGCCAAGGTATTACGTTCCGGTTTCTTTTGGCCTACATTATTTAAGGATGTGCAAACGTTTGTTGTCTCTTGTGATGCATGCCAAAGAACAGGAAATTTATCTAGGAGGAACGAGATGCCACTCAATAACATACAGGAAGTTGAGATATTTGATGTATGGGGAGTTGATTTCATGGGACATTTCCCATCATCCGGAGGAAACTTCTACATCCTCCTAGCTGTCGACTACGTTTCTAGATGGGTTGAAGTCATTCCCTCTCCTACTAATAACGCCATGGTGGTTGTGAAGTTCTTCAACAGGACTATATTTCCACGTTTTGGAACTCCACGCATCATCATCAGCGATGGAGGGACACATTTCATCAACCGGAAGTTTAAGGCACTTCTATCGAAGTATGGGGTAACCCACAAGGTAGCAACCCCTTATCACCCTCAAACTAGTGGACAGGTCGAAATCTCTAATAGAGAAATCAATGCAATCTTGGAGAAGACCGTCTCTAGGACAAGGAAGGATTGGGCCATGAAGTTGGACGACGCTCTTTGGGCCTACAGGACCGCATTCAAGACTCCCATTGGTACCACCCCTTATAGTTTGGTATATGGGAAGTCTTGCCATTTGCCCGTTGAGTTAGAACACAAGGCGTATTGGGCAATCAAATGGTTGAACTTCGACATCAAGGAAGCCGGTGAGAAGCGGCTATTGGATATCAATGAGCTGGAAGAGTTGCGTTTGAATGCTTATGAGAATGCCAAGATCTACAAGGAAAGGACAAAGAAATGGCACGACAAGCGTATCATCCCTAAGGAGCTTAAAGAAGGAGATTTAGTTCTACTCTTCAACTCCCGCCTTCGCCTCTTTCCAGGTAAATTAAAGTCTAGTTGGACAGGACCTTATGTTGTGAAACATGTTTTCCCTTATGGTGCAGTCGAGATCTGGGTAGAAACAAGTGGAAGATTCAAGGTCAATGGTCATAGACTCAAGAAATACAAACTGGAAATCCCGGTTGAGTAAATTGCACCACTATACCTTGTTTAGGGACACCGTACGGACCAGCTAGCGACCTTAAATCAAGCGCTTCTTGGGAGGCAACCCAAGGTATTGCTTTCTTTTCTCTTTTTCTAGTCTAGCTTTAGATAGTTTGCTTTGCTTTGCTTTGTTTTTGGCGTCCTGGACAGACAACATGTGACATCTAAGGAAGGAATACAACCCAGGAGCAACACTGGAAGGACAGAAGTTCGAGAATTTGAGAAGACGGAGTTTGACTGAGACACATCTCGGTTGCTGTCACAACACCTCGACCGAGATGATTCTTGAGCAACCGAGGCGACTAGGGTTACTGAAGATCCACCTCGGTCTGTATCACCTCGGTCCGGTCGAGACCATCTCGACCAAGGTGACAGCAGTTCCAGAAAAGGGTATAAAAGGGAGATCGATTTCTCTCTCTTCCCTCTCTTACCTTCTCGACCGGGACGCACAGTTTCACCTCGTTCTCCAATCTTCGATCGTTTTCGACGATTCTTGCTTCCAAACTGTAAGGAAAGGGTAGAGGATCGGTTTGCAAACGACAATCTGCAACAAAAACGCTCCGAATCGACCGAATTTGGGGTAAATCGAAAAAAACCCTAACTCCCTCTTCTTCCACTGTTTTCGATCAAATTGGGCTTTGGTTGCCCCCTGCATTGTGTTGAAAAAGGCTTAAGTACCCCATAGGAACAATTGGTAGTGATATTGGGGGAAAATAAATGGATTTCTGAGAGTAACGATCGAACAACACATCGCCTCGGTCTAGTCGACCTGCGTCTCGACCGAGGTGTTCTTGGGGTCTGACAACCGACCGAGGTGATCTGACAGTGAGAGTGGAAAATGAGTTCTCATAGACAGCTGGTTCTGAGGGATAGATCCTCCCCTTCTCCTTCTCTTTCTTCTTCTTCTCGCCACTTCATACCGGTGATCTACGAGCGTCACCGGGTCGATTATGACCGTATAGCGGCGCGTCCAGTGATTGCACCGCGGTTTCTAGATATTTCTGCATTTGATTGCCTCTACGTAGATTATGATCTGAGGTGGATGATTGCTATGGTAGGGTTGGAGAAGTTCATGGAGATTAGAGCTCCAGTCTACCTTGAGCCGACTTTGGAGTTTGTTAGCTCCGTGACTTACTTACCTACTGAGCGTGCCATCAAGTACCGGTTCCTGAACCGGAACTACTTGGTTCCGATGGACCATTGGAGGGATATCTTCGGCTTCCCGACCCCCACAGTTGCTGATTTTCCTTCTCGAACCGTGGTTCGAGAGTTCTGAGGCCAGATAGCTCACGTAGTTGAGCACGCTGATAGGTGGAGACCTGGAGACTCCATGGAGCGTATTATCTTCCACCTGGCCTTCAGATTAGCCCACCGGATCTTTAGCGAGACACTTCTGGCGCGTATTGAGACGCCCCAGAAGATTAGACAGGGTGAGCTGCTGAGTCTGTACTGTATGGTTACCGGAGGAGTTCCTGACTTCGGATTGATGCTGGCGGAGGATCTGCACAAGATAAAGGCGAAGGCGAAGGGAGATATATGCTGCGGCGGTCTAGTGACTCACATCGCGAGTTACATGGACTTAGATTTGAGTGCTTGTACTATGGTGGCGGCTGCCAAGCCGCTTGGGCTGCAGGAGATGATTACTAGGAGGATCTTGGTTCCTCGCGGACTTACTACGCCGTATGTGGCGATGCCCTGAGAGTAGACTGCACCTCAGGGTATTAGATGGTTATCTCAGTTTTTAGTTTATGACCCGCAGTATTGGTACACCGCGTGGATTCCTCTTATTGAGGACGCTAGGGACGCAGCAGCAGCAGCAGCTCAGGGGCAGGATGAGAAGGAGGCTGATGAGCAGGATGATGAGGATGATGATGGCGGTGCTGCCATGGATACAGGGACCGATACAGCTGGGACCAGTGTGCCAGTCGTCGATCTAGATAACGAGGAGACAGAGGACGAGCCAGCTGCAGCACCAGCACGACCTGCCAGGCGTAGAGTACGCAGGCAAAGGGATCCTTTAGCTCACCGCCGGATCGACGACCTGACAGATCAAATGATTGACTCCTAAGCAGCCATGACCGTCGATTTAGGAGGACGTTTGGATGGCCTTCACAGAGAGTTGGATAGCCGGACTCATCAGATACTGGAGAGCCAGCACTATCAGCGCCGGATGATGGAGATCCAGTTCCAGCATATGATGGGACATCCATTCGACCCGTCTCAGCATCCGTACATACCATATCCTCCACCACCGCCGGCAGATCAGGATTAGAGCTTGCAGGATTTCTTTTCTTTATTTATTATGCAGCTCAGCTTTGTCCGGTGAGTATTCTGTTCTTAGACTTATTTGACCCATTGGTACAATGTGTCCCAAGTATGGGGTATGCGGATATGTATTATTTGACTTATGTGGATGATTGTATGACTCTTTATGACTTATTTATGATTTTATCCTGCTCTATATGCTTATCTGAGACTACATGCATGCATACAGGTTATTTGATTGAGAAAAACGTCAAAAACTAGTTTAGAAAAAAAAAATTTTGACCTCGACCGAAGTGACTCTGATCAATCGAGGTAAAGTATCTCGGTTGACTTAGAATATCTCGACCGAGGTGGTTTAACTGAGACAGTTTTCGAAACGATTTTTGTGCTTCTTATCTGGATATGACCTCAGTGATGATATTGTTTGCTGACTGGTTTTGAAATCTTTATATGTTTGAAAGGTTTTATAATATGTTTAAGTTGCTAAATGCTTTGTTTGAAATTTGTGGCATGTTTAATACTTTGTTTTTATCCAAATTATGTTGAATTTGAAGGTTGGCACCACATGATGAGTTCTCTCACTTTCTTCCTGGGATGATTAAGGCAATTCATTCTCTTCTCTTCTTCTTCTTGATCATGCTTAGCCCTTCATATACATATTTGCCTCCCTTTATCTATCCGGAAATTTGGAAGCAAGCAAGTGAAAAGCAGGTGAAAGAAAAGTTGAGATGTTGGCTAGAAGTTAGAAAGAAACAAATAGGTTTGGGGAAGTCAATCATGATGATGAGTAACTCGGCACCATTCACATAGCCGGGTGTTTGTGTCTTGCCAAAGTCGGATTGAGCGATATTCCTAACGGGTCATGGTATGTGCATCAAGGGTTTGAGGCATCTCGAGAAATTGATGATTGCTGATTTCCTAGGCTTCGGTTATTGTGCACCTCTGTCCATGCATCCCAAAAAGTAAAGTAAAAAGTAAATAAGCAAAGCTTATTGGTGGAAGATGTTGAAGTTCAAAGGAAGTGAAGAAAAGATCCTTTTCCCGGATTCTAGCACCACATTCCCTATATACATCCCACCCTCACACGTTTTTTGAACTTCTCTTTTGAAAGCCCTTGAGACCTCGAGCTTGTTGATTGACTTGGTGGTTTAAACTGAATTATACATGATTAATTTCGATAATAATGATTTATTATGCATTCTATGATTTTATGCAAAGATAAACAACTTTCTCATATTTATAAAATGTTTTGAGCATGTTTTGATTTTAAAATTCCATGAAGCATTCTCTTAGAGTGATCTATGAGTAGAGCACACCACTAAAAATGTTTTGAAATACTTTTCATTGATCTTTATGACTTATAATCCATTCTATCTTGTACTTAAGATTTGGAACTTGCTTGGGAACAAGCAATGGACAAATATGGGGTATTTTGATAGCATGAATTATAATCTATATTTTGGGACCTGTTTAGACGTTTTATCTTCAATAATCTGCATGTTTGGATGTATATTTTGTGATTATATTGTCGTTTCATCTACCTTTGCGGGAATCGAGGTCTACACGAAGTTTCATTGTAATCGTAGGTAAAATGGCACGTTTTAATTTACATCAAAATGGAGCTAAAGGAGCTAAGGAATCATTGGAGCTACATTCAGGAGGTTAAGGAAGAATCCAGGAAGCATGAAATGGATTAGAGATTTACTTTGGACCGAATATGAGAGATTTCACATTCAGTTTAGAGCCACCTCGGTCAGCTATAGTACCATCTCGACCGAGGTGATCTTGAGGAGCGTCGCGACCGAGGCAAATACCCTGACGCGGCGAGATATATTTTATTCTTGGCTGAGATCTTTTATTTTTGGAAGCTGAGATCTTATATTTTTGAGCTGGATTTCTGGAAGGAAGATTATATATTTTAGAGATCTATTTTAGAGAAAAAGATATATTTTATTAGGAAATTATCTTTTTAAGATATTATTATCTTTGGAGGGTAATTCTCCTATATAAAGGGTTGGATTTTCCACAAGTTCAATCATGCTTATACATGCTTAGAGGGCTGAGAGCATCCAGCAGTTAGGAAGGATTTTTGGAAGGTGGAAGGAAGGTTGAAGGAAGGATTGATAGCTTTTTATAGCTTTTGTGAAGGGTTTTGTAAGACTTTCTTAGATTCTCTTCTTGTTGATTTGTCTTGTTGGATTGTGATCCAAGGAACGCTTGTTTGTTTGATATTTGATTCAGTTATTGAAGCCTTGTTCTTAAGGTTTTTGTGTTCAAATATTCACTTCCTTCTCATATATTTGATTATTGCTTTCATGATGATGAGTGGCTAATTTCCTTGTGCGATTCTAGGGTGATTGGCTGAAGGTTGTGGGAAAGACAATGATAGAATAATCTTAAATCCAGTAGGACCCTGAAAGCTCGAGTCTTTATCCTTAACCTTAGGACATCTCGTTCAGTCGATGAACATCTCGGCCGGGGTGGAATCGTTTGACCGAGGTGACTTATCTGATCTGTAACTGAGAGTTAAGTGCTAGAGTTTGCCAAATCCTATTCTTATTACACCTTTCCTGGTTCAATGCAAGGCTAGGATGAGACTTACCCGGTAATTCCTTTGTTTGTTTACCCAAGATCATAAGTGTAGGTAATAAAGGTTTATCCTTTATTGGGGTTTGAGTGTTCCTTCATCCCATCTTTGTGAGTTAGCCTGAGACTTACCCGGTAAAGGTTGATTCTATTCTCTTAGTTGGTTTGTTGGTTCGACATTATAATTCCTTTCCTTAGTACCTTGAGACTTACCCGGTAATAGGAGCTTTTGGTTTGGAGTTAGTGAGTAGTGAGACTTACCCCGTAATCTATTCCACTTTAGAAACACTTTCCCTTTGCAAAACCTCAGCTTTGTCCACTTATCTTGAGATCTTGAGTTGGAACCACAACTAGATGCTTTAATCCCTAGAATTTGCATATTTCCCTAATTGACTATATTATCATCTTTGATTGCTTTAATCGCTTTTGTGGTTAGTTGTAATATTGACAACCTCTACTTGCTTTGTTTCACCTAAGTCCTGAGATCGACACCCCGGAATTCTTGCTTTTACTACGATTGACCCGTACACTACGGGTTTGCATCTTTGTTTTAGGCATACATTAGGGTTATAAATTTAAAGCTTGCACACACCATTTGGAGCGAACAGGAGGGACAGTTTCAAAAACGGAGAGATAAACACGTATTTCTAGTGTTTTTGTGTGTGCCAAACACCTGTTAAAATAAAAAACACCATGTAACACGCGGAAACACTAGTATTTCCTGCGTGCCAAACACACCCATAATGACAAGGGTTACATATATTTATACACCTGAAGACTGTTTTGTATGAGCCTTATATGGGCTACGAGCAAGTGAGCTTGGTGTGCTATCACTTTCTCATTACCTTATTCCACTCGCACACTTGGGTTTGTAATTCTTTGTAAGTTTTGTAATAACTTAAGAGCATTTACATCTCACGTACTATGTTTTTTTTTTAAAATATTTTTAAAAAATCTCAAAATACTAATCATGCTAGAATATAGTGTGAGAATAGTCTGTTCTATATTTCTAAAAAAATTAAAAAAATAAAAGATAAGAAACCTAGAATAGTATGAAGGATGAAGATGTTCTAAATACGTAGTGGAATATGAGTTGAATCACCCATTTCCAGATCCCGTAGAGGAGTATGAAAACTCGAACCATTCTTGAGTGTTTTATTACTGTTTTGTCTTCGTAACATCAATCATTTTAGATGAGTATTTATACTTACTCAGTTTTTTAAAATATACGAGGAATATCAAACATCTAAATATTATATTGGTATCCGATATATTGATCTAGTACTTTCGATCTTATCATACCCGAATAGTTTATGGATTCTGAGATTTTCGGATTGATTCATCGGGTCATCGGACATGCCGTTTGATCAAGATTTTATGAACATCAATGATTGAACAAACACATCATTTTGTCCACATTCTGAAAAAGAGGAGGGAAAAGTTGAAGGAAATGATAATAAATATGCCGTAAGTATATATTCCTTCAACTTTACATTAAAATTACATGAAATATATTGTGACTTATTGTCTAGCCAGCCCATTCGCAACAATTTATATTATACTTTATGTCTATCTAGCTCATCCGGATATTATTATTAGTTAATACTATAAAACACACCAAAAGTTCGGGTTCTCATGTTCGGTTACCAAGGTTTTATGTTTGGGATTAACCGATAATTTGAAGGGTGCTGTTCAGGTAAGGCGCATTATTTCGGTAGGGTCGTGCGGTTGAACGTATAGTTGACCCGTGTCCCTCAAAAAATTTTTTTTTTTTTTTAAATTTTTTTTTTTTTAAAATTTTTTTTTTTTCAGAAACGAGTGAAAGTAATAGTTCAAAACTTATTAAGGAATAGTTAATAACTTATAGGAAAAATAACCCAAAATAATACCAATTATCACCATTGAACCGAAAATAATACGAAATTTGAAAATAACTAGGAGCGATACAAACTATCAATGTATTTACCAATAATAATACGTCATACTTTTCCGGCAAAAACTTTAGCTCCGGCGATGACGTGGCAGCCGGAATGTTACATGTCATCAAATAAATGGATAAAATGTGTGATGTGGATTTTATTTTTCAAAAAAATCAATTTAATAATATTTAAAATTTTAAAAAATAAAAATTTTAATACTTTTAAAATTTTAAATAATAATTTTTTAAAAAACATTTGTACAATTTTTTTTAAAAAAATATTTTTTGTAAAAAAAAAGTTTTAAATAAAGTTTGAACATTTTTTTAAACATGTTTGTAAAAAATGTAAAAATATTTTTTTTTATAAAAAATTGTTAAAAAAAAAATTCGAATATTTTTTTTAGGAAAAAAAAATTTTGACAAAAAAATTGGGAAAAAAAAAAATTCTTTAGGGATTAGGTTACAAGAGTAAAAAAAATTTTAAATTCGAATACTTTTTTACAAATTATTTTTTTTTAGAATTAAAATTTTATAAAAAAATCCAAAAATAAATTTTAAAAAATTTTCTAAAAAATATTAATTTTTATATTTTTTGGAAAAATAAATATTATTACAATTTTTTACAAATCTATTTAAAAAAATTTTCAAACTTTATTTAAAAAAAAGTAATTTTTTTAAAATAAATATTTGTACAATTTTATTTAAAAAATTATTATTAAAATATTTTATACTTTTATAATATTTTAAATATTATTAAATTGTTTTTTTAAATAAAATCCACGTCACATATTTAACCCATTTACTTGATGACATGTAACATTCCGGCTGCCACGTCATCGCCGGAGTTAGGGTTTTTGCCGGAAAATATATGACGTATTATTTTTAGTAAATACGTTGATAGTTTGTATCGTTCCTAGTAATTTTCAAAGTTCGTATTATTTTCGGTTCAATGTTAATAGTTGATATTATTTTTGGTTATTTTTCCTAACTTATAAAAGGATAGTTCATGAATTATAATAAAATAGTTTATAGTGTAAAATTTATAAAAGAGTGAAAGTAATAGTTCATAACTTATAAAAGAATAGTTCATGACTTGTAAAAATATAGTTCATGAATTATAATAGAATAGTTCAAAGTGCATAATTTATAAAGTATAGTACATAACTTATAAAATGATACTTCATGAATTACAATAGAATAGTTCATAACATATAACCGATTAATTTATAAATAATTTGATATAATATATTAAAAAGTAAAGTTTATGAATTATATGAGAATAGTTTAAAGTTTATAAGAGTATAGTGCATAAATTATAACATGGTTGTTCAAAAAAAAATTTCATTTGTTTTTGAAATTTTTTCTTTTTTTCTTTTAAACACGTGTCAGTTCTACGTTCAGCTGCACGGTCGTACCATAAATTAGCATCCGCACCTGAACATTGCGAATTCAGATATTGAAATTTTAGTTACGGAATTAATATATTTGAAAATAGACCTAGATCTCCGGATACACTAGGATGGGGTAAAATGATTTATGTTTGCATATTACTTTATCAGAAAAAAAAAAGTTTATTAAATATAATAAAATTAAAACATTGCAGAAAGACAGTTGTTTAATGGTTATTGAAATTGTAGTTTGATGAACAGTGTCTTGAGTATCGTGTTTGAATCTTATCTTTATATTTAAGGACGCATTAGGGATGTCTCTGATCTTATTCCACTATAATTTTAATTTTTTAAGACATTAAGTGCCCGTTTGGTTGAAGCGGTGAAATGAAAACGGAATGAAATCGAATAAGGGTAGGAAAAGGAAATGAAAATAATGGAATTACTTTCATGTGTTAAAAGGACTCTAACCAAACGTAATTTTTGATTGATTCGGAATCATTCCGTTACCGGAAATGATTCCTAGTACTACCAAACGAGCCCTTAGAATATTTACTTTATAGTAAGTTTTGATGACATTTTTAAATTTAATATTATGCGATATATTTTATATTTTTATAGTTTAAAATTTATATAAATATAAATAAAAATAAATAAGTTGATAAGGTTTTACAATTTCATATTATGTGACTTGTTTTAATTTCGATTATATATTTTAGGTATTGGAAAATTTTTCAAGTATAAGTATCCGATATTACGTTTGAGGCATTGAAATTGAAGTATTAAATTTAGATACAAGTTGTTGTAATTTTAGTTAGACGTTCTACATAATTAGGGCTATAATATGAGATAAGCTATTCGGACTTGGTTTGTACTCGACTTGTTAAAAGCTCGGCTCGAGCTCGTTCATTTTCAAAACGAGCCGAATACGGACATATTTTAAAGCTCGTATAAACGAGCCGAGCTTGAGCATGTTAATGCTCGGCTTGTTAGTGTAAAATTCGGCTCGTTCGGCTAAAATAACACTATAGGAGCCTTGTTTTACCCGAGTTACTCAGACTCGGCTCGACAAAAGCTCGGCTCGAACTCGTTCATTTTCTAAACGAGCCGAATACAAACACATTTCAAAACTCGTAATAAATTTCAGCTCGAACTCGGCTCGTTTATAAACGAGTCGAACTTGAGGATGCCGATGCTCGACTCATATTAGCGTCGTAATTGTTGTTTAGCCATCACTAATAAGAAGCGATGAGATTAGGAGGAAGAGTTGATAGTGAAAGAGGGTAAATGGGGAACATGCAGTGGCTTGTCAGACTGCTTTATAAGCCTACAAGCAATCATACCATTTCCCAGACGGCGGCCGCAACCTTATCCGTTAACACTTTCAACTTATTTACGATTCACTACCCTCCATATATTCCCATTATTTACAATTTTAACCCTTTATTATTTTCTATCCACCATTTTACCCTTTTCCCCAACTTTATACAAACTAATTATATTTTCGCGAAAAATTAAATTTTATATTATTATTTCAACCTTACACAATTTATTTTAAAAAAATCGGAAAAAAATTGTAAATCAAATCAGTACACCATTAGTTAGTTGATGCCAAAGATATCCGATCCGAACAGTTCGAATTTGGTCCCATTCAAAATAAACATTAAACAGCCATTAATAATATTGTGGTAAAGGTATTTCACAGTCATCTGAGTTGGTATATTGAGGATACGGTGTTGCTCCCCTGGAGTTCATTTTTTAACTTCAAGGTGAAGTGTAACTTCAAGGTCTAGATTTGTTACACTTCACCCTGAAGTTAAAAAATGAACTCCAGGGGAGCAGCACCGTATCCTCAATCGGTGCTGCTCCCTGGAGTTCATTTTTTAACTTCAGGGTGAAGTGTAACAAATCTAGACCGTCGATCGAAATTAAAGGTTGAGATTAAATCTTGTAAAATAAATCTTAAATTAAAACACATATTTTTCCTTTCTTCCAGTTTCACGCATTTCCTTTTCTGCTTCTCTTCTCCTTCTAAACCGTCTGTTTCTCTTCTCCTTCAAAACTGACGAATTGTTCGATAGCAAAGATTAGACATCTGTTTCTCTTCTCCTTCACAACCGAAGAACTGTTCGATAGCAAGGATTAGACACAAAGATGAATTGAAAGATTCGTGTGAACAAAATTTCAGGTTTGTCTATTTTGGTTTTGTATATAGAAATGAACTATGGATGAATTTTTGTTCCAATTAGTAGAACAATTGTTAGAAGGGTTGTAAAACTTGTTTGGATTATTGTATGATCATTACTCAGGGGATATTAGTTCACTTATTTGGATTTTGAAATATGTTTAAACTGATGCACATCACCTGCTCGATAGAATGCCCAAAAGAACTGATTATACATTATAGGTAAATTGATCCTTGTTTAGCTCATATAACTCTATATTTATGCATACTGATATAGTTGATAACTTGTTCTTTGAGTTATACATTTGAAAATGTGAAGTCAGGGAATCAACTAGACATGAATTATGCCTTACTGTGGTATGTTTCTCTTCTCCTATAACTCTATCACTTACATTCTCTGAGGTATGTATTTCCTGCAGATTATTCGATCATTGATGAATGTGCTTTAGAGTTTCCTAACATTGAAACTACACTTTGCTATCAAATGCATGCCAAAAGAGATCAGTTGTGTCTTGGCTTTTTCTGACTGTCTTGTTGTGATCAGTTATAAGGAGGGGCAATCTCCTTTGCCTGTCAGTGTTTCTAGCGCTTGTAAACAACAAAATCAGTTTTAGATTGTTGTATTATGAGCTTGATTCTTCTTTCTTACTTACATATCATCTCGATATATTAACCTATTAGCTCAATTGGAAGAGCATTGTGCTTCCGTACAAAGATATGGGTTCGAATCCCATATAGGTTATTTTGTTTGCTTTTTTCTTTAAGAGAAGTAGTTAGCAGTACTTAAGTATCTGTGATTGCATAATAGTGTCCAAATATCAGAAAGAAGAAATGAGGACCAATTCGAATTGTTAACTCATTATTATTCAAGTGGGTCTAATTCAGTTTTCTTGGATAACAATCCCATGTAGTAAACCATCATCAGATTCATTATTTGTTTCAATGTAGAAGTAAGTACTTGTGCACTAAAAGAATGAAAAAATTCATCACTAGTTTTAATATAAACTCAAGTAAAAAAATGTTAAACAGATTCATTATTTTTTTCATTATAAAAACAAGTAAACAACTATCTTTTTGAATGACAAACACACTCTAGATGAGAAACACATCCTTGTGCAGTAAAGAATTGAATGACAAAAACTTTGCAGATGACATACACGCCATTGTTCAGTCAAGCATCAACATGTTCAATCATTACCACCCTGCATTAAATTTATTAAAAAGTTAGATGTAATTATACTAGTGTATATGGATGAAGATACAATTTTGTTTATTATCATTATACCAAAGTGGCTACAATTCGGAGTATCCTCAGATATAACTTGACGATTGTGCATTGTAAACGTCATGTTTGAATCCTGTAAAAAAAACAGATAATCACAAGACAATTGTATTTTTTATTCCATTTGTAATAGACCTATAATTATACCTGATTTGTCTCTTGGAAGTGATTAAGTGACGTTGACAGTGAGTGAGCACTAAGTTGTTCCTGTTCAAATTTTTTTATGTATTAGTGCAAAAACAAAATAAATTGGTATAAAGGTATATAATCTACCTCTTGTAGTTTACGTTGAGTTTGCTTCTTCTTCTCCTTCTTATGAAATTTCTCAATAAAACTCTGATATCGTTTTCCTCTTTTTCTTCCATCTTTCTTCTTCAAGACAACGTTGGAAGGAATAACTGCACTCTCTTGTTGAATACTGACATTCAGATCAGGAATAGAACCATCAGATTTGTCTCCTCCAATTTGCATGCTAGACAATATTTCTTCGACTTCATGAATAACAATCTTCAACTTACTATCCAAAAATAAGGACGTGCTATCAAAATTGGCAGCTCGTGAAGCTATGTTTACAAATTGACGACATAAAGCTCTATATCTTCGTGTAGTATCCAGCTGAGGGTCGCCAACAACAACTTTGCCACCAATATCTCTTAAAGTTCCACTCCGTGCTTCTTTTGTCCATCTCTTTAGAATATACTTATCGGGAACCAATTTAATATTCATCGCATCAAGGACCTTCAAAGCATGAGCACATAATATTCCCACTCTATCAAACATATTACAGCTACAAGCAACTGTATGAGTGAGAGGATCACCAAAAACTTTATACTCTACATCCTCAGTATTGCTATGATCATAATTAGAAATTACAACTATATACTCTTCACTCGACTGACCTTCAACTGATGGCTTGATGTAGGCAGCTGTAGACCAATCATATTCATCTTGAAAAGATTCAAAAACCTTAGGAGTGTACAGCTGACCAACTTGTCTAAGTAATGGTGTCCTTTTCATCTTCATCCTAGGCAACTTTTCCCGAGAATCAAATTCTGATTTTATTTCATTCTGACGCTTTTGTGTGACAACCCGCTCAAAGTGAGTAAAAAACCTAATTACATCCATGTTGCAATGCAAATAGTCTTTCAAATCTCGATTCAAACTCTCACACAATTGTGTGCTCCGCATCCCCAAAGAAAACACATTCATCATATAGCATTGTGCCCACTTCTTCTTTAAGGCGTATATATTATCTAACCAAGAAAATTTTGTTACCTTTTCACGCAATGCATTGAAAGCTTCTTCAAAATCAACCTCTTTATCATAATCATACATGCAAGCCTTAAAATCTTGCAGAACAGTAGACCCATCATGAATAAGATGTTTGGTTGCATTTTGCATGATGTGCCATGTACACAATCCATGCCATGTCTCAGTCATAATCTCATCTATGGCCTTTCCCATGGCAATATCTTGATCCGTGAAAATAGTCTTTGGTTGCTTGTTGTCATGGGTTGCTAGAAATGTTTCAAACAACCACCTAAAGGATTCTGCAGTTTTATCATATAGAAGCGAAGCACCAAAAATAACAACTTCTCTAAAATGGTTAAAGCCAACGAATACACCAAGTGGTCTATTTTCCTTATTTGTCCCAAATGTAGTATCAAAAACAACCACCTCACCAAATAATGCATAATCAATAAGCATTTTTGCATCAGCCCAAAATATGTTTGTTATTTACTCTTCACTATCCAATTGAATTGAATATTGAAATGAAGGATTCTCTATAGTTTGCATATGAAAGTACCTTAATAGACTTCCAGCTTCCCCATACATCAAGTTTCTTTGACGTTTTCTTTGCAGATAATTTTTGTGATCTCGATGTGTGTATCCAAGATTAGCAGATCCGCCAACATGTGATCCAATAAACTCATGTGCCGCTTTAGGCTTAATCCCTGAGTTGTCAGCCAACTCAATTTCGATTGCCTGAGCTTCTGATATTTTTCTTTGCGATGATAGTAAGTGACTAGTCTCCGGTGAATGAAGGGGATGGTTATGCTCAGATACGAAATCATGGATTTGATATTTGTTTGTATCCTTGATCAACGTAAACCCAATGCGAGCTTTGCAACCTGTTCTAGTTTCAGCACGAAAACGCTTATCTAAGGTGATGTTTTTACCAATCTCACGATACCCCTCCTTTGCACAAGAAAATCTCCTTGAAGTAACTTCTCCCTTCTTGTTCTTGTTCGCATATTGTTTACGAACATTACAACCCATCCGTCCTCCATACTCTAGCCAAAACCCCCAAACAGCCTCTTCCGAATCAAATTCCATACCCACTTGAGGGATCCAGTTTATAGATATATCCATAGAGATCGATAGTTGTGAAGCCAATGGTATAAAACTAGTAAGACAATGCAGTGCAGTGAAAAATATATATGAATCAGTAGATAACCAGTGATACAAGAGAGTAGATTAATGAGGAAACAAAATGATGAACATAACTAACCTAGAATAAATTGAAGCTGATGGTGTTTTCCAAGGGGTTGAAGATACTAATCCTTCTTTGAGAGAAACACGATAGACGCCAATTCTGGAAGACGATAGACAGTTGAAAATATATTTATTTTAGAAGTTCAACAATTAAAAAAGGATATAATTTTTATTCTCAAAAGATTTGTTACTTATTTTACTTTTTTTTTAGATTAATATCAAGCTTGATTTTAATTATTTCTCTCTCTCCTATTAATCAGCTTCTAAATAACTTCATTTTTTAATTAACTTCCTTCAATAAATTTTCTGTGCTGGATTTGCTAATTATAAAACACCACTCACGTTGAGCAGAAACCTGCAAACCATTGAGACCCTGCATTGAACTCAATGGTAGTAGACTATCTAAAAACTATCAGAACATATTAATCAGTCAGAATTTATCACTACAAAGGTTCAATAAACTTTCTGTTACTTGAGCTTTCAAAATTCTAACGCCCAAGGCGTTATGAATTTGACAGCAAAGTTACCCTGAGCGATAACCTTTCTTCGAACAGAAAGAATCCCGCTAAACCTAAAGAGAGTAAATTGGTAGCAAAGTTTGACACTACTGCTTGCAACGTGATAAGGTTATTGGTGTAGCATGCCCACATTGTGATGTCGCAAACAACAACCAGACTGTACTTAATAAGATGAAAATAAAAACATAAAACTTGTCATAGATATCAGAAAATCCAACTGCTCTCTCTCTAAACCTTAAATTTCAAATCAGCAACAATTTATTGGTTGTCTTATAAAGGAAATCATAAAAATCAGCACATACGGTAACCACTTCAATAAACTGCTAACTACTTCTCTTAAAGAAAAAAGCAAACAAAATAACCTATATGGGATTCGAACCCATATCTTTGTGCGGAAGCACAATGCTCTTCCAATTGAGCTAATAGGTTAACAAATTGAGATGATATGTAAGTAAGAAAGAAGAATCAAGCTCATAATACAACAATCTAAAACTGATTTTGTTGTTTACAAGCGCTAGAAACACTGATAGGCAAAGGAGATTGTTCATGGTTGCACCTCCTTATAACTGATCACAACAAGACAGTCAGAAAAAGCCAAGACACAATTGATCTCTTTTGGCATGCATTTGATAGCAAAGTGTAGTTTCAATGTTAGGAAACTCTAAAGCACATTCATCAATGATCGAATAATCTGCAGGAAATACATAC
This sequence comes from Fagopyrum homotropicum, assembly GCA_033239125.1. NCBI lineage: Eukaryota > Viridiplantae > Streptophyta > Magnoliopsida > Caryophyllales > Polygonaceae > Fagopyrum > Fagopyrum homotropicum. Next base: position 6,546,796 of record BSWB01000003.1, read on the forward strand.
CTCAGAGAATGTAAGTGATAGAGTTAGGAGAAGAGAAACAGACCACAGTTAGACATGATTCATGTCTAGTTGATTCCCTACTTCACATTTTCAAATGTATAACTCAAAGAACAAGTTATCAACTATATCAGTATGCATAAATATAGAGTTATATGAGCTAAATAATGATCAATTTACCTATAATGTATAATCAGTTCTTTTGTGCATTCTATCGAGCAGGTGATGTGCATCAGTTTAAACATATTTCAAAATCCAAATAAGTGAACTAATATTCCTTGAGTAATGATCATACAATAATCCAAACAAGTTTTACAACCCTTCTAACAATCGTTCTACTAATTGGAACAAAAATTCATCCATAGTTCATTTCTATATACAAAACCAAAATAGACAAACCTGAAATTTTGTTCACACGAAGATTTAGTATGAACGTAGCTACTGATGTTGCAATCTTTCAATTCATCTTTGTGCATAATCCTTGCTATCGAACAATTCTTCGGTTTTGAAGGAGAAGAGAAACAGATGCCTAATCTTTGCTATCGAACAATTTGTAGGTTTTGAAGGAGAAGAGAAACAGACGGTTGAAGGAGAAGAGAAGCAGAAAAGGAAATGCGTGAAACTGGAAGAAAGGAAAAATATGTGTTTTAATTTAAGATTTATTTTACAAGATTTAATCTCAGCCTTTAATTTCGATCGACGGTCTAGATTTGTTACACTTCACCTTGAAGTTAAAAAATGAACTCCAGGGGAGCAGCACCGTTGAGGATATGATGCTGATAAGTGATAAGTAGTGTTTCGTACGTTTAAAAAGATATCAAATTTTAATACTCGTACAAATATCGGTTTATAAAGAGCCTTATTTTCGTACACAATCAGTTATACTAGTATATCTTTGTATCAAGAAATATTCAATAGATTACAAGTTTTGACGATATTTTATTTTATTTTATTTTTTGAAATAATATTTTCATTTTATATATTTAATATAGATAAATTTTCTCTTATTTAAAAGGACCCGAAAGTCCGGTTCATAGATATGACAAGGTTTTATTTGACGGGCTCAAATTTTATTGGAGATAATAAGATTTTACTTCTCACGTCAAAAGTGAGGGCATTTTGATATAGAGTTGATGAACTAATTCTCATATTGTCAATTTATTTTGAGATGAAACTTTGTCGGGCTTGAGCCGAAAATGAACATGTGCGCTCCAATGCACACAACTCCCACTCTATGGTTCGTATGTAACATACTTTGTCTTGATATCAGAGTGGTTAACCTCTATTCGGCCAACTCGGTTTGTACCCCTAGTTGCACTTGCGGGGTGTATTGAAGATAATAAGTTCCTACATCTGAGTGGTGACATTTTGAGCCTAGAATATAAGATCAGTGGACTCCTCCTCCTGTTGTCAATTGATATAATGAAACTTTGTTGGGTTTATGTGTTGGGTTTGAGTCTAAATGCGTATGTGCTCGTATGCATACGACCACACTCTACGGTCCGTTTGTACCGGACTTTGTCAAATTCATTTTTTTTGGTAGTTGATACGGAGCGGGATTAAGATCCGGCCTGTACATTTATTGAATCAAAACAAAGGCTAACATCTGACTCGTCTACGGGTCGCCACTCCGCGAGCATCGTTTTTCAAAATACTAACAATGTTACTAGGAGATTCACTCAGAAAGAAATAACCTATTGGATAAGTAGAGCACAAATACGCCAAGTGGTCGGCTGCAACATTGGCCTCTCGAAATGTATGCCGGAGTTGGACAGACCAACTCCTACTGATGAAGCCTTGGCATCTTGATACCAGACTAAAAAGTGGATGTGTTTTGGGAACCTTGTGTGAAACGAGGTTGATGACCAGTTCCGAATCCATCACCACAATGATCTTTCGAAAACCCAAGCCTCATACAGTCCCATGTAGAGTCCCCATAATTCCGCCATAGGTATCGTGCAACATCCAATATTCATTACAAACCACATAACCATTGCCCGTTCGTGTCTCTGAAGATACCACCAGCTGATGCTATACCTTCCTCGTGCCGAACGGAACCATCTGTATTAAGTTTGACCCATCCCTCTGGAGGAGCAATCCATCTAACTGTAATTTCGGTCCATCTGGATTGAGACGCTCCCGCAAGGCTCCTTTTTAAAGCCCTAATAACACTTCTGCTGTATTGTGAAATGAAGGAAATACAATTCAGAGGGAAAGGACTGCTCCGGAAAACTAACTCGTTCCGCCAGCGCCAACACCACCAGATGGAGACCGCGAAACAAGTGCTCCATGGCAGATCGTGATCGATATAATCAGACCGAGTCAGGTTAACGAGTAACCAATCAGTAACTTCATTAATGGAATAAAAGCTATCTGCATGATCAACATCTAATAGGCTCTCCCAGATAGCAGTAACCTTCCTACAATCCCTGAATAAATGAAGTAACGTCTCCGGCGCCTCAGAGCAGGAAGGGCATATGTCCTCAGAAGCCAGATGACGCCGATACCTCTCGGCATTGTTTAATAATCTGCCATGGGCAACAAGCCAAAGGAAGCTTTTGACTCTTTCAGGGATTCTAAGTTTCCAAATACATTTGAATAATTGATTCGGCAAAATATCCGGCCTAGCCTGGAGCATTCTAGCCCGGAAGGCTGAAGACGAAGAATATAGTCCATCGTTCGAGAGACTCCAAGCGATGCAATCCTGCAGTGGAAGGTCTTGATTAAGAGAGAACCCAGCGACTCTGACGAGAGACTGCGCAGACAAAGAATTCCCTATACGCGCCCAGTCCCAACCCAAATTCTCATTCCAATACTCACAGATTCTGTCGGCTATATCAGCGTTAGGAGGTAGGGTAGACACCTCATTAATTAGGGCTTCAGACCCGCACCAATGATCGGCCCAAAACCGTATGAGAGATCCATCAAAGACCACCCACCTTAAGCCCAATTTAATAACGTTTTCTTTAGCCCAAATGATACCCTTAAAAACAAATGAACCACGTCTATTAATACTGCATTCTAGCAAAGATCGGCAATCTTTGATCCCATACTTAGTAGCCAAGATGGTAGCCCATGGAGACTCGTTCTGTGTGATAAACCTCCATGTCAACTTTCCCAATGCAACGGCATTTGCATCAGCTGTAGACCGAATTCCAAGTCCTCCGTACTCAATTGGCACGCAAACGTTGCTCCATGAAATAAGATGGATCTTAGATCTGGTCTCATTGTCACCCCATAGGAAGGACCTGCATAGTTTGTCAAGTTCACTACAGATTGAAACTGGAAGTTTCACGATCCACATAATATATGCAGGTAACGAACAAAGGACTGATTTCACCAGGGTTAACCTACCGGCAAAGCTTAATAGTCGCCCTTTTCATGAAGCCAATCTGATCTTAGTTTTGTCGACCAAAAACCTAAAATCAGAGTTGGAGAGCCTTGAATGTAGGATCGGAAACCCCCAAATACTTGCCAAAATCCGAAACAACCGGGAGTCTAGTGATAGTCTGAATGTCGCGCCTGAGAGAGTCTTCGACATTATGAGAGAAAATAATTTGGGATTTGGAGGGGCTCACCTTAAGTCCCGAGCTATTGCAAAACTTGCTCAAAGTATTAAATATCACATGAGAATTCTCCTCAGTAGCTTCCGCAAATAGAACGATGTCGTCAGCGAAAAACACATGAGATATGGGGGGACATCCACGCTTAATCTTCACCGGCTTCCATGCCCCAACATCCACACGTTCCTGGATCACATGTCCCAGTCGCTCAAGGCTTAGAACAAATAAATAGGGCGAGATCGGATCCCCTGTCTCACACCCCTTGACGGGAGAAAAGAATCGGACATCTCGCCGTTCCAAAGAACTGACATACCTTGTGATCGGACACATGCTGAAACCCAATTCTTCCACTTATCCGGAAGCCCAATTGCATCGGAAGTTTCATCAATAAACTCCCACGAGAGGCGGTCATAGGCCTTTTCAAGATCAATTTTTATAGCCATCCACTTTTTTCCAGCCTTCTTCCGCACAAATGAATGCATCAACTCTTGTACTATGATAACATTATCCTCAATGGTTCTCCCCGGAATAAAACTACTTTGATAAGGGCTTACCAACTTACTCATAAGCGGCTGAATGCGTGAGACCAAAAGTCGAGAAATTAGTTTGTAGCACACGTTGCACAAGCCGATCGGTCTGAACTTGGTTATGTGATCCGGGTTGCATCCTTTGGGAATGAGAGAAATTAGAGTTTCATTTACCCCCTCCGGCATAATTCCGTTTTCAAAAAACTGAATAGCAAATTTAGTCAGATCAGGACCAACTGTATCCCAAGAGTGTTGGTAGAACACAGCGCTGAATCCATCTTTACCGGGAGCTTTGAGGGGTGACATACCGAACAAGCATTTCTTGATTTCGATATGAGTGAATGGCCTGCAAAGACTGGACATTTCATCCGTTGACAACATAGGAAAGTTAGCATAAAACTTACCGTCCCCGTTGGAGATGTTGGAAGGTGAAGTGAAGAGGTCTTTGAAAAAGTCAACTGCGTTTGTTTTCATGAGTTCCTGATCCGAGATCCACTGTCCGTCATTGTTTGTGATGCTCTCTACCCGATTTGATCTACGTCTCACAATAGTACTAAGATGAAAAAAGGAAGTGCTCCTGTCTCCGTCTACAAAAAATTGATCCCTAGACTTCTGTCTCCATAGAATATCCTCTTGATCTAGGACCGCATCAACTTCATTCTGCAGCAAAGTATGAAGATCGAGAAGAGCTTGAGTTAATTTGCTTTCTAACTCTCTCTGAACCTCTGAGATTCTATCCAGCAACAATTTCTTTTTCGTTTCAATTCTCCCAAATGTATGCTTGTTCCAATGTAACAACTTCTGTTTCATTGACACTAATTCGCTTCGCAGATCAAAATTCGGCACGCTGGACCAATGACCATTCACAACCGAGTTGTATTGAGGATGAATCGTCCAAGCGGCCTCGAACCGGAAGGGCCGTCTCGAGATGTTATATTGTCTGTTGGGATGTAGTTGTAACAAGAGAGGATTATGATCCGATGACAAAGAGGGAAGGTGCCGGATCGACGCTTCCGGCCAGTAGAGTCGAGCATCATCATTCATAAATGCCCTATCTAGCCGTTTAGATAATCTAGTCGCGGTTGACAGTCCTTGGTTCCAAGTGAAACTTGGCCCGCTGAACCCCAAGTCAATAAGTTGAGTTTCATTTACCCAGTTCTGAAATAACGCAGTATCCAAAGAGAGGTTACGGGAGAGCCCACCAATGTCGATATGGTCGAGGACACAATTAAAATCTCCTCCGACAATGATCGGTCCACTGCAATCAAGGATAGCGTTACGGAGGGTACTCCAACCCTCGGCGTGTCGTTGAGGTGTCGGTGGATTGTATACGGCAAACAACTCGAGGTTTGTGTTCTCAATACAACATGTCACTTGAATAAAATTGACCTCCTTTCTCTTCAATGATATGCTTATAGAAGAGGCATTCCACAGTACCCATATACCTCCTTCAAATCCGCAGGCCTCGACCCTGGTGGAATCTGAGAAATTTAACTTTGAGCACACTTCAATTGCAGTACTGCCGGAAATTTTGGTTTCGAAGAGACATAAGATATCGACTTTGTGACGGTTGGTCATGTATTTGAGGGATTTGCGGAACCGCCTATTACCCGCACCCCTACAATTCCAAAACAAAGCTATCATTGGGAACCAACCGAGTCGGCGGGCCTTGGTGTCGATGGTTGGTGGTTTGCAACAGCTGAGACTTCCTCCATGTTAGTATCCGGTGGATCTGGTGATAGACCGGCCGATGAAGAAATAGGATTGGACGGATCAACTTCCATATCTAGGGAAGAGCTCGGAACCTTCAGTGTAGACGGAATCATTGATGCCCCAGATTTAACACTGTCAGTCGAAACGCGTGGTGCTGAGTTCTGAGGAGGGACAACGACCACGTTCGTGTTTGATGGGCCAGGTATAGTATTATTGGGAGTTGGGCCCGCCGTCTTAGGCCTTTTAGATTGCTTTTGCTGGACTCTAGGGTTTTCGAAATCATGGGACGTTACTTTCTTCTGAATAACGGTACCGACAGCATTATTGGGTGAATTGACTACTGCAATAATTGGCCTATTAACTGTTAATGTAACTGTTTCTGAACTTTTATGATTACCGTCAGTCACCGGAGAAACTGATAGAGTAACCGAGCCTGAACCGTTCCGATTACCATCAGTCACCGGAACCTCTACATTACCGACGTTCGCAAGGGCTTGAAAACTGTTCGAAGTTGGTTGTACTTTGCTGCTATCTGGCATGCTATTCGCCTTCTGGCTGTTCCTCCTAGGTTTCCTTACTACTGTCATCCATGATCCAAGATAACTATCACCCTCAGCTTGTGATGATGTTGGGGCCTGTTCAGTCATAGTAGCTTCGGGAACTCGAGGTTCTGAATTCTGTTCCGCAGAGGGTGCCAGATTAACTGACGAGGCCCCCTGAGAACACCGTTCCATACTATGTCCGTACAACCCACACCGATGGCAGATGGAGTTTAAACCTTCGTACTCAACGTGAACCCGAGAATCACCAATAAGGATAGTACCTATGAGTGGTTTGTCCAGCTCGATCTCTATACAAACACGGGCAAATTTTCCTCGCGTTGCATAAGGCGTATTTAGATCTACTTTTAATGGTGTGCCAAGTGCGGAAGCTAACCCGTAGAGAACTCCTTCGTCGTAAAGCTGCATGGGAAGTTCCGACAACCTTGCCCAAGCGAAAATGGTGCGTAGAGTGTCATTATATGGATTAAACTCCGCGGACCAAGGTCTTACTGTGATATAATGGCCAAAGATCTCCCAGGGGCCACTGGTTAGAGCATGCAGAAAGTCTTCTTCTTTGTCAAATCTCACAACATAGAACCCATTGGGAAGGTCGAGGATGGTCATAACTCCAGCAGGCCTCCATAGCTGGTATATCCTCCGTTCCAACAAACGGAATGCCACGTTCCTACCGAGCACCTTTATGATGACGGCTTTCTTCCATTTCTCCGAAAGCAATTCGATAACATCCGAGTCTATCTCAGCCACAGCAAGACCCCTACTTCCCTCAGGGAATGAGATACGCATCTTTCGGGATTCTAAAAGAGTGTCGCAGCACAGTGGAGCATCGGTTTCCTTTAGCCCGCCGACAGCATCGGCATATGACTTGACGTCAGGGGGCTTGTCCGGTGGGAGAGGCGGTGGGCTAGATGGGGATGCGGTTGCCGGAGGGGGAGGTGAAGGGCTAGTCATTCAAAGAGAAAGATCTGTTGTGTTGTATAGACTTTCACAAAGGTGAGTGTTGACTTTTATAACAAGCAAAATCTAAAGTGTCTATATCCCACTCCACCCCAACACTACTTACACCTTGGTGATAGATTTTAGTGGAGAGGACCGTAAATGTATTAATATCATCGTGATGCTATAGAGGGAGTAAAAGTAAATCATAAGAATAACAAAGATCATCGTATAAAATCAATTATAAACTTACCTACTTTATCTAATTTAAAAATAAATTATATCATATCTTCCAATACGTCCCACTGTCAAAACGAGGGTAGAATAACGAACTTCAAAAACTAAAACATCTCTATTAAGAACGAGCAATTGAAACATAAACAAAGAGAAATGAAGATCAATCAAAACACGTGTAGATCGGTGATACCACATGTACATAGGGATGGTGGATGACCTTGACCACCACTGGATCAATCACCTAAATTGTCCTCCCCATCCGACCCACCACCCGCTAAGTGTCTCACCCGCATCCAACGAATGAAGCGAGTGTATCGAGTGAGATTTTGAGTCTCCTACTTTATTTATAATTTTTTTTATAATATAAAACTACAAAAATATTTAAAATATATATAATTTTAACCGGGTGAACGCACGTCGAATGAATGGGTGGATGAAACTTTCACCAAAATTCTATCCGACTCGCTTCATCTATCGCCGCTTTTATCCTTTTGTTAACGAATTTGCACCCATTTTCTTTAAATTGAGTAGTCGGACACCCCTACGTAATATGACCATTTGTAAATTAGTGAGAATAAAATGTCCAAACGTTGGTAGATAGATTGACAACAAATTTAGGATTTGAGGGTCAACTCAATGTATCATGTTATTCCTCCTATCAAGTATTAGATAAGCATCCAACATCCATTAATTTAAAAAGATAATGAGTCTAAAATTTAAATAATTTTAAAAATGTGTTCATATTCAGTTCATTTATAACGTGAATAAGATCAAACTAGTTAAATTTAAATTTTAACCAAACTCGTTTAAAAAAATAAATAAGCTCGAATCCAAATAGTTTGGTACATTGACAAGAGCCGAGAGTTACGTGACTAAGATTGTTATTTGAGCCGAATTTTAATAATTCACGTTTAGTTGGTTTAGAATTAATTTAAACTAAATGAAACATAGATATTCTAATTGAAAAAAAATGCTCATACTCGATTTATTTAGTTGGTGGACATGCAAATCAACTCGTAATACAACCGTCGTGTAATCATCAAGTGAACAAATCGATCTTCTATATGCTCGATCATATTCAACTCGTTTGCAAACCGAGTTTAAGGCTAAACTTTAATGTTGTATATGTTCGATGATATTCAACTCAGTTTGGAAATCGAACCGATCCTAAACTTTAATAGACAAAGCAAAGAATTAAAACCAAAGTAATAAATATGTACAATAGAAAAATAAAAAAAAAGTAGAATACATACAACACACACCGCCATATTCAACCAGTAGATATGATCTTCCACAGTTCCTCTTTTTCTCAACCCACTTCCCCATTCCATCTCCAAACCCACCGCCATCTTCCACCACTCCTCTCCTCTGCAATCCTCCCCAGTCTTTTTACTATGCAGCCCACAGCCACTGCCACACCAACCACAACAACCACCGTCGATTACGTTTCCCCTTCATCAAGCAACACCTCATCCCCCACCGCCACACCAACAACCACCACCAAGAGAGGAAGAGGAAAAGGCGGCCCGGAAAACGCTAAGTTCCGATATCGAGGCGTCCGGCAACGCAGCTGGGGAAAATGGGTCGCCGAGATCCGAGAGCCACGTAAACGTACCCGTAAATGGCTCGGAACTTTCTCCACCGCCGAAGACGCCGCCCGTGCCTACGACCGCGCTGCTGTTTTCCTCTACGGCTCTCGTGCTCAGCTTAATCTTCAACCGCCGTCTAGTTCTTCTTCATCTTCTCCGACTGCGTTAACTCCTTCTTCTTCATCGTCCTCTAGCTCCGCTGCCGGCGCCACCTCTTCCACCACCAAGACTCTCCGACCGTTACTACCGAAACCCACTCCAGGCTTCTCCTTCACTTTCCCTTCTTCCTACACTTTCCCTTCTGCTTTATACCATCGCCAAATGTTTCCGGCCACCGGAACCCTAGACGCAGTCCCGAGCGAGTTACAACCGAGTCAATACGGCGTTCAATCCGCTCCAACTCAAACTCACATTCACCAGTATAATTTCCATCAAGGGGTGCAACTACAACCTCAACTACAACCACCGATCCGGCTCCACAATCCGGATCTTCCTTTCGAAAATCCCCACCCGGATCCGAATCCCGATCCAAATACCGAATCCATGGTTAATACATACAATAACATCAACGATCATCCCATGCTCCACCAGTACCATCATCATAATCAAAATTTGCTCTCTGATCAAGATTCTCAGCCCCAGCAAATGCTCCACCACCCGGATCCGGTCTTACCCGATTTGGAATCGGGTTGGCCCGGAACAGTTCCAGATGAAGAGGCGGTTGATGATTACCATCACCCTATCGGCGGCCTTTGGGATTACAGTGACGGTGATCCGTTCTTGTTTGATTTCTAAACCTATTTTTTCCCATTTCTCAATCTCTATTTCATCGATTTTTACATCATAATATTGCATGCAATGTTCATCTCTAGGGGATACCATTTTCAAAAATTATATAGCTAGGGTTCGTCTTTGAACACAAAGAAACCCATTTAAAAAAAAAGAAAAAAATATTTCTTTTATATAATTTTTATTAGGGTACTATAAACTATATAGTTGCACCAGGATCATAAGTAATTTGGTAGATCTAAGTGCAATTTTATTTTTAGATTTAGGTTTAAATGAAGCATTAATGAATGCATTGTTGCACTTTGCAATTAGGTCTCGATTAGAGCAGATTATTGATGGTTTTCTTTGATATTTTTTGTGTAATTTTCTGTGTCGTCCTTTATTGATCGAAATGTTTGCATGTTTATTTGCAGCTTTTCATATTCTTAGGCTTGTTTGAATTTCGGATCATTATGTAATAAGAAGGCGAGTCTGGATCGACTTGATCAATGAGAGTATACATATATATATATATATATTTTGTGCGTGAAATATATTTGCTTCAATATCAATTCCATCAAGTTTTTTTGGAGTTGCAGCTCGATTTTTGAGTTATGCATGATCGAGTCATATGATTATGTATATCCATATGTGGAGGTTTTTTAGAATACCGAATGTTAATTGCGAAGAATGATATTTTTGATATGGTCATATGTTTGTTGTTCAAAAGAGAGTAAAAGGTCACGTGTGTAATTTTGAAATGTCATTTTGATTCTTGCATATTTGAAAATTTTCTCCGTTGTGAGATAATAATTGATCTGTTTAATTTGATTTATTACTTAGAATGTTAATTAATATTTCTTTCTATCAACTATCAACTCTATGAATCATTTTTTCTTTGACTTAGTTTTTAATAATGTATTAAGTAATTTAAAAAATGCAAAATAAAGTTTTGTACTTATTTTTCGTCATTTTATTACTTATTATATGCCACTGGTTTTTACAACCAATTAAAAATAAAATAAAACTCGGAAAATAACCAATCATTTCTATAAATGTAAATGCTCAATGGAATAATCTCCTAAATAATCAAGAATTAAAGTAACACCACCAGAATGAAATCAAAATAATCTACCTGACCTCCTAATAATTCACTAATCACTCCATATAATGGTGATGTCGAATGGATCTTATATGTCTAGTTCCAAACCTTGTAACAAGCTCGAAAAAGCAGCTCGATATAAACTATTGTTTGAGCACGATTCGGACCCTATATTCGAAAAAGCAGCTCGATATAAACTATTGTTTGAACACGATTTGGACCCTATATTTGTAATTGAAAACATCGTTTGAAAGATAAATAAGAATTGTTTTAAGGGAAAGATCTGGCCCATAATCTTCAAAATAAAGAGATGAGATTGATGATGAGATTCGGGTGACGTGAGATTGATGACGCAATCCGGGTATAAATCCTATTTTGCGGGATCTCGTAAGGGGAGATCCGACCCATAATCTTCCAAGTAATCAAGTAGTAAAATCATGTGTGTAAATGATACTTTTGTTATTATTTTACAACTGGTTGAAGTCAAATAAGAATGGTTTGAAAAATAAATAGTAACGATTCCTCCAATAGTTGGTTGAAGTCAAATAAAGAAGTGTTTGAAAAATAAATAATATAGATTCCACCAATATGATTGTAGTCTTGTAGATACAATTGTTACATATCTATATTGTTACGGGAGATCCAAACTGGTAAAAATCTTACCATTGTTACAAAGATAGATGTAAGTTAAGTAAAAGGAAGAAAAGAGACGGAAGCACACAACTGTATCTACAATTATAACCCTTATACAACTTATCTGTTACAGGAGATTGGTTCTTCACTGGATCAAGGGTTGAATATGGTGATCGCTAGAGACTAGTAGGACCAGTGCTCAACGCAGAGATTAAGAAGACACTTTGGTCAATTGATGACATGAAGGTCCTGAGGCCGGATGGCTACTCATCAAAGTTTTTCATCACCACTTGAGAAACAATGGAGAGTGAAGTGTGTGCAGCGGTTCGAGAGTTCTTTATTAACAGGAAGCTACTAAAGCAGGTGAACCATACTATGTTTTCTCTTATTGCTAAAGTAGAGGCACCTTCCCGTGTGGAGCATTTCAGGCCAGTATCCTGCTGTAATGTGACATATAAGATCATAACCAAGCTAGTGGCGAACAGATTGAGCCCATGTCCTGGGTATCTCATTGACCCCACACAATCTGCTTTTGTACCAGGGAGGTTGATGTCAGATAATATCTTCTTAGTCCAAAAGCTCTTGAGGAGATACAATATGCGACAGGACAATAGACGGTGTTTCATGAAGATAGACCTTGCAAAGGCCTATGACACGATATCATGAAAATTCCTACGTTTCACCATATCAGGGTTGTAGTTCCCGATCAAATTCATTAATGGGTGATGGAGTGTGTCACCACGGCATCATACTCAATCCGGGTGAATATGAATTCATATGGGTTCTTCCATGGCCGTCGAGGATTGAGACAAGTTGCCCCTTATCACCTTTCGTGTTTGTGATCAGTATGGAGTTTTTATCAAGGATGATCCGAGTGGAAACTTCTAGACAAGGATTCCGTTTTCACAAGCACTGTGAAGAGCTCAAGATTTCCCATTTGATGTTCGTAGATGATGTGGTGTTATTTTTCAAAGGGGGTAAAGTATCTATTGACATTTTGCTGGGGTGTTTATGTAGGTTTGAGAGGATTTCGGGATTTGGTATCAGCTTACTTGAATCCTCTATATACTTAGCATCGATATCATGGAAATTCCTACGTTTCGCCATGTTAGGGTTGTAGTTCCCGATCAAATTCATTAATGGGTGATGGAGTGTGTCACCACGGCATCATACTCAATCCGGGTGAATATGAATTCATATGGGTTCTTCCAGGGCCGTCGAGGATTGAGACAGGTTGCCCCTTATCACCTTTCATATTTGTGATCTGTATGGAGTTTTTATCAAGGATGATCCGAGAGGAAACTTCTAGAATGGGATTCCGTTTTTACAAGCATTGTGAGGAGCTCAAGATTTCCCATTTGATGTTCGTAGATGATGTGGTGTTATTTTTCAGAGGGGACAAAGTATCTATGGACATTTTGCTAGGGTGTTTACGTAGGTTTGAGAGTATTTCAGGATTTGGTACCAGCTTACCTGAATCCTCTATATACTTAGCATCGATGTCGGATGAGGAGGCAATCGAGCTTACTGAGATATATGGGTTTGCGACAGGAGTGTTTCCATTCAGATACTTGGGAATTCCCATCTCACCTATCATTCTCCGGCATGGAGATTACTCCCTCTAATTGATAGGATCGGAAAACACCTTTCGTCGTGGAACAAATGACACCTGGTTATCGCTTCTTCCAATTCCATCTTCGGTCACCGACAGACTCACTAGCGTGTGTATGCAATTCTTATGGAGTTGGCCACCGGTTGCGTTGTCTCGAGTTTGTCTCTAGAAGAAGGAGGGAGGATTGAGAATTCTGGACCTTAGATCTTCCTATAGAGCATTCGTGTGCAAGTTCTATTGGCACATTTATGCTCAACGGGACAACCTTTGGATCAGATGGGTCCACTATAGGTACCTAAGAGCCGGAGCATTGGACTTTTACCCCTGGGGATTTGCCCTTTGTGAAAGCAATTCTCAGCACTAGAGCAACTCCTTCCAGAACCGCCTATGAAGCTTGAATGATGAGATGATTTCCTCGATAGATGAGGAGACACCTCTGAGAGAGATGCTTGATTCATGCTTCTAGGGGGGAGATTCCGCGTGGCTAAGGCCTGTGAGATTCTTCGACTGCGCGGAGAGGAGTTGGATTGTTTTAGAGTTGTCTAGGATCTAGTTAACACACCTAAACACTACTCCATCTTATGGATGACAAGTCCTGGCCGACTACCTACGAGAGATAGATTCCACTACGTAGATATTAATCCTACATGCAGCTGGTGCACTACTGAAAGTGAATCACATGATCACTTACTATTCGGATGCACATATGCACAAGAGGTTTGGAGGCAGGTTGGTGTGGACTTCGGGATGCCCGGAGACATCACCACTTGGTCGGATACACTCTACTAGTTGACCCACACTGTGCATGGAAGGAGCTGGACGAGTATATCAAGGATATATGTGTTTTCTGCTACGGTATACTACCTTTGGTATTCTAGGAATGCCTTGGTATTTGACAGAAACAAAATACAAATAAATATCCTTGTGAGATTGATCAAGACACATGTCTATACCTTGTTACACGAGGCATTCCCTACGGGAGACAGAGAGAGAACATCAGCATAGGTTATTAATGGAGTTGTATTCAGCTCCCTTATATGATGTATTTGTTAGAGATATGTGTATCGGGCTTGGACTAAGCATGCTGATGGCATTGCCGAAGGTGGGCTGACCATTTACCCGAGTGATTGGCATTTATGAGTGACTATGTCTGCTGGTGGCATTGCCGAAGGTGGACAGGCCTCAACAGATTTAACGTAGATTTAGAGTAGTGGATACGTTCAGAAGGATTACATGCATGTCCGGAGTATTATGTGTGGATTTTTTTTGCTTTAACCTCGCTTTGAAGGCTTGTACATAAACTTTGTTCTTTTGGTGTGGATGAGCCTTCACGGAACCAATCACACTTTTTATATTTTTCTATAAATTAACCTTTACATCAAGAAAAAAACAAGTGCAAGCTCCCCTATACACTATAAAAATAAATAGATTTGCGATGTTAGTTTAAGACGGCAAGCAATTGTTGTCGCAATTAATATGATGTTTCTCTCAGTCTCACCCTTTCCTAATCTATGTCCGTTTCCATTGTCCACTCCCTCCCACGTCAATATCTCTCACTTTCGATCTCAATAATGACTCTCATTTTCTCTCAATCTAAACTCTTGTTTTTTCGTACTCATTGACGATCGCTCTCAATTTAATGTCTGGAGTTTGTTATTGTTGTTGTTCTCATGCATTTTGAGTGCGGTCAATGTGTCTTTCTCAACATTGTCTCGCTTTTATCTCAATTACTCCGTCTATGCCAAACTATATATGCCTTGGGGCTTGGGTGTGAGACAATAATTAAACTCGGTGACCACCAACTTTCAGTTAAACTTTGGAGGTAGCGGTATTTCTAGTACATTACCGGTAATCTCCTCAACCAAATCGATCTCCAATGTGACCGGGATTAAAAGGTTATTGTTGGGAAATAGGGTTTTAAAGTTAATATGGTCATCTAAAAACTCTTGATGGAATAAAAAAAGTTGGTTTTGAATTGCTGAATAAAGTTGCAATGCTCTTTCCTTATGTATTTAAGAGCAAGAGTGTCTATACCATTGATCATTTTCTCAAAATTCAAGAAGATTTGTGTAATTCTTTCTCTTTCCTTATGTTATTAATATAGGAATGTGTTTGGATGATTGTGATTCTAAAACTTTATGTCAATTATAACGTATAATATATTTTTCTAATTATTAGTTTATGAATTAAATAATAAGGGGAAATATGGAAAGGTATTTTAGTATGATTTTATTTGGTTTTGCAAAACTTGTGAGATTCTGACGGTGAATGTGACATGGGGATTCATCGCACGTGTGAATGCGTTTGCGCGTTATATAAGTTCATGTCTAATACATAAGTCGAGTAATCAACAACCTTACGTATTAGGCTTGTTATCACATTTATTATCGATGTGAAAACATTTTATACTCCACACACACCTTTAAGTGTAACAGTCTGACTCGATTGAGCCTTGACGAGTTGCCTTAAGTCTGGTAGCTCAATGAGACGGAATATCATTGTCCATGTCCGCAATTAGGGTTTTAAGGCTGACAAACCCAATAAGTCAAAACCAGAGAGATCATACTACTCTTATACCACATGAGATTCCGACGGGTCAGATTTGATGTGAACGTCTATAGCACGTTTGAGCGCATGTGCAAATTGGACCCAAGTCCAGCACCGTCCAACACTGTTTTATCTTTAAAAACAATTGACAACAATAAGAGTAATTCACAAACCTAATACACTAGGCTCGTTATTCCGGTTATTAAACGAGAGAATATTTTATGTTCCACGAAGCTATTTTATACCTTGTAAGTAGACTTGTTCATATCCGGACTCGGGCCTGGCAATACAAAATATTAAGCTTGTTTATCCAGGCCCGGGCCGGGCTTGTAAAGGTTGTCGTATTCGGCTCGGCCGGGCAGGCGGGTACCTGTTTTATAATTTTTTAAAAAAGTATTTTATAAAAAATGTTTTAATATGATTTTTAAAAAAATATATTATATTTAAGATATTTAGTAAAATATATTAAATTTATTATAATTATACGAAATATTTATATTTATACTTAATATTTATGATAAATACAATATAATATATATTTTTTATTATTATTTAGCCGGCCGTCGGGCCGGGCTTTTCAGACCGGACGGGCCTATGACAGCGTCCGGATCCGGCCCGACGGGTGCAACAGGCCGGGCTTTTTGGTCCAATCAGGCCTCTTCCTCTGTTCGTACCCGCCCGTTTTACAGGCGGACTGGGCCGGACGGGGTGGTCGGATTTGAACATATCTATTATAAGGTAGTTTTTTTATTTTTTAAGTCACGTGTGAAAACTTCTTTTCCCCTGACAAAACTACAAGAATCGTAAAAGGATTTCAAACGAAGAAGCAATTTTGGTTACTTGGGCTGGGCTTGCCAATGAAGAACTTGTACTTTCTGCCCTTTTGGGCTTTTTTTATATGCTATTCTTCAATCTTCACGTAGTTAACTTTGATTATTATGTTACACATATGGTTTTTATATGCTAGTCTCCTATGGTTATTATTCTTATAAAAATAAAGTAATTCAATTAATCCGTAACCATCGGGCTATTGAGAGATTGAAAGAGGAAGACTTTTGATGTACATTCGAAAATTTTATCATAAAATAAATTGACTATAAGGCATTACAAAACTTATATACTAAGTTGTGACTTTTGTTCAACACGCCTCACAAGTGCAATCATCTGAATCGGTCAACAATCGACAACGTGTCTTAATATTGGCAAACCCAGTCAGACATAACAATTTTCCAATTCAAGAGATCGAACAACTATGTTACTATGTGAAACTCCGATAAGTCAAATGTAACGTAAATGATTTTATCAAGCGCCCATATACAGTAAACGTGAGTGCATCATATAAGTCTGGTGAAATTTTATTATAAAACAAATTGATAATTAAAAGAACTAACTAGATTACGAATTTATTTATTATTGACCAAAATAATTATATCCCCATGATGTCATGCATAATGTTTCTAACTTCTATCATAAAGTTACAACGTAAGCATAATGACATATCATATATCATGTTTCTAACTTATACCATAAAGTTAGAATGTAAGCACCTCGATTACATTCATCATACTAATACTATATAACTAAGGGCTTGTTTGGAAGCACCGGGAATCATTCCCGGTAATGGAATGATTTCGAATCAATTAAAAACTATGTTTGGTTAGAGGTCTTTTAACACATAAAAGTAATCTCATTCATTCCATTTCCTTTTCTTACCCTTATTCGATTCCACCGCTCCAACCAAACGGGCACTAAGAATAATTCTCGTCCACAAAAAAGTAATATATAAGCGATTTTTTTTGTTCTTGATTTTTTTTTTTGGTAAAAGATGAGAACTCCTAATTATTCATACAACTCAAAAGAAAAAATATCATTTGCTAACAAAGAATCACCTCACTAGGGGATATTAGAGAATATGAGAACCAATAAGAAAATTAAAAGCATGGAAAGCTAGAAAACCCGCAAGGGCCGCAACAATATTAGCTTCTCTATAAATATACCGATGTTGGACATTCCAACTTATGCACAATAAGTTGTGACAATTCCTTACCAGACTAGCAAGAGGATGAGTATTCGGAACTCATTTTCGTATTAATCCAACTACCAACTTTGAGTCTCTTTCAATCTCTACCGTATGATGCGCCCAAAATCTCAGCAAGTATTAAGTCCCAGAATAAGCACTTGGTACGGAGAATTTTTTATTTATTATGCTTGGTAAGAATCCAATTTGAGATCGGAATTCTCAAAACAATTTTGCTTAAGCATGAAGGACAATTGATTTGAAGTTAATAATCTTTCACCTAAAGATAAAATGTTAGCCTAGTAGTAGTTGAATTATTGGTAAGTTATAGTAACATCACTATCACTACTATTATAGACTTATAGTGTATCACTAAAAGAAGGAAACCAATTATCACAACCACAAGTTTTTAATAGGGATGAAGTGCAGTAATTAGTATTTTTAAAACTAGCTACAAGCTATGTTACTATTAATACTAGCCAAAGAAAATTGGGAAAGTTTTGTGAGTTCAATGATTAATCTTTGGTTGTTAATTCCTATACAAGGCAATGTTCACGGATTACCGAACCGAACCGAACCGAACTGAACCGAACCGAAACTTCTTATGTTCATTTTTTTATACTTGTATAAATTTAATATCACAAACTTTATACATAAAATAACTTCTAAATTAAAATAGATTAAAACTCTATTGGAGAAGTTGGGAGTCCGATGATTAACCTTTGATGGTTAATTCTTATGCAAGATAAGCCAATAATCCTTACGTATTGTGTTCACATGTTAGTATTGTGTTCACGTTTTACATACGTGTCACATATAAATTTAATGCTATAGTTTAAGAGAAAAAACCTTATATTTATATAGATTATAAGTCGATTGTGATTACAAGTTTTATTTAATTTAGGTTTTGTTTTCATCGCTACTATAATTTATATAATTATTAGATTTTACTTTTATTAGATTAATTAAAAATAAGTGTTGTTTTAAGATAATTTAAAATCGAAGTACACAAATTTGATTTTTAAAATAAATAAAAAAATTGTAAAATTTATTAAAATAAATATTATTATAAATAAAAAAGACATGTATTAGAAAAAAAATAGTTCCATCAACTTGTAATATATGTAATTAAAAAAAATACATGTATTAATTCTTTTTGTCAATTAAATTGTAAATCTTCTATATTTATTATATTTTACTTCTAATATGATTACAAGATTAAATGAAATTAATTAATTAAAAATATATATATTTGAATTACACTTTCATTGTAATTACAACTTCAACCGGAATTTAATTAAAAACTATGTTAAAATTCAAAAGTTGAAGATCATTGTTAACCACTTTAGCTTGTCAAACACCTTTTTTTAAATTCATATATCAAATAAATTTTTGTATTTATATATCTAATATAAGGTAACCAATCATTGTACAAAAAATGAAATAATTTAAATAAGGTGACGCATACGTAGTGGTTTATTAATTGACATGTCAAACTCACATTTAACATCATACAGACAATTTTTTAAAATCATCGATTGAATTAGTTTTTTATATTGCTATTCGTACCACACTGAACATGCTATTTATATCGCTTGTACGACTACGTGTTGCGTAGTCGTAGTTAGCGTTTTTTTTCGTTTTTTATTTAAAAAAAATTTAATTTAAGCGCAAGGCGCTGGCGCTCAAAACCTAATTTTTTATCATCGCATTTTTCACACTTTACATCGGAAAAAACACCGGAATTTTAACCAGAATTACGATTTTGAGCGCAGGCGCCACGACCCGGCGCTCAAATAAATATTTTTTTTTAAAAAAAAAAAAACGGTTACGCCTACGCATGCTAGACGCGTAGCTCAGATTGGTCTTAACGCTACGCGTACGCGATGCGTAGGCATAAATGTGGTACGCATAACATGGAACGGGTGGTAGGATAGCAATCTGGTTACTTTACATATAACCTTAGCATATAGATTAAAAATAATATTAACGCCAAAAAATAATGGTTGAGGTATAACTATCTTCTATTTAGTATATAGTAAAATTCAAATTTTGATAAAATTATATTTAAATTTGTGAGTGGATTAATACAAAATAAAATACCCAAAAAAAATATCAAAGAAAGAAAAACATAGACGCAAATCCTAGTCTTTGGGTCTTTCCACATCAGCCAAACATTAAAAAAAAATATGTGATGAGTTGCAGAATTTGGAAAACCAAAGAGGCATTAGTGAAGCACTACGACTCAGTAGGCAACTTAGAACAGAAGCTCATTGGACGGCGACAATGGTGTTGCTCAAGCTACACAAATTATGGCTTGTAAACCAATCATATTTGGACAAATATAGGAGACTTTATTATTTTTTTTACATTTCATAAATGAATTGAATATGGTTTATGAAGTAGGTGATTTGCTTCTTGTTCAAGAGTTTTACAATAGGAGTTAATGATCACTTTTTTTAGACTATGATTTTGAGTTTGGGTTGATTGTATGTGTGTTAATAAATTCGGTTAGAGTTCAAGGAGTATCGGGTTCAAGATCTCAGGGGCGGGTTCCAAGTCCGGAACGGGTGTATCGTTGTCCGGCCAACGACTTTGGGTTTTAGGGGACGAAGTGTCCCTCATATGGGGTCCGCGGACGTAAGGTGTAACCGTGTAAACAATATAATATTCACGTAGTTTGGATATTTGTTATCTATATGGGCTTTTTAATGTTAGTTGTAGTCACATACATAATCGTCAAATATTTATCTTTAGGATTTCAGTATTCTATATATTGTATGATTAAGCCATGCTCAGCAATAACAACAACAATAGTAGCTACAGTAGCATTAGTAGTACAAGGATGATTGCGCAATGTTGAGATGATTATCATGCTAGCATATGGTGATTAGGACCAAAATTATCACCTTACTTGTGGTATTATTGTCCAAATTATGACTAGTTGGATGGTGTAGTCAAATAGCAAAGATCATGTGATGCTTATATTGTCTAAGAGAGTCATAATTGACCCCAAACTTAATCAACTAGTGTGCAAATAGCAAACACAATGTGATGCATACTAGTTAACATAAAACCAATTGTTGTATTAAAGCTCACATAATATCATTTTACCTTTGTACTCGCTACCTTCACATTTTCCTTCATTAATGAACAACATGTTTAAGAATGCTACTAGCTATGGTTTTGGATTAATAGTCCCAAACATAATGTTTTTCTCATATTTGATACTTGATCTTGTTACTTACTTACTTCTTACCCTCAAACTCCAAGTATTGATCTATTGATCACCCTTTTTATATCATTTTACACACTAGAACCTTTTCTATTAAAGTTGAAACTTATCAAAATATATCATATACTAACTTTTAAGACCGTATATTAGAATAATACGCTCAACATCAATAACTCTAAGAAATTACATAAAAGTAAAGGTGTATTAGAGCATCTTTATCCTATAACTCTTCAAAGGATTTCTTATCAGTTTTTTTTGTTATTTTTTATACTTAAAATTATTAAAGGATCCTCCTCTTCCATCCCAAAATTTAAAAAAGTTTTTTAAATTTCTTTAAATTACATAACTCCAATCGAACAAATCTTACTTCCCTATAATCGGGCAAAAACAAAAATAAAAATCCACAATTTTCTTGATTTGTGTGAATCAGACAAGAACTTGTCATGATTCATTTTTTTCCGAAAACTTTGTATCAGAAAAAGTTGAAAAAGTATTTATTTTAAATGTTCTATGAACAAGATTTCAAAAAGATAAATAAAAAAGTTGTATAGAAGAGACATCGGAGATGCTCTATTATTGAAACTGTATTATAGTAGCCTCACTTTCAAATCTAGTATCTCTTAAAAAGTTGTTCTAGGGTCCGATTGGTGAATATAGTAGATTATTTGAAAGATTAAGATTTCACAATAATCCCCAATAATCTCGATAATCCATATTGAAGTGGATGAAAAAAATGGATAAAATAATCTCCCAAAATAATCTCCCGATGTTATAATCCCAATAATCTCGATAATCTCTATCTCACCGAACGCACCCATCTGTATTATGTTATTCATCAATTAACTTCGTTTTAAAATTATCGACTAACTTTCTATCTTTTAAATTGGATTAAACCAACTAAAAAAGTGATCGTGAGCTTGAGGCAAAAGATTTGTACCACATTAGTTACAAACTAGCTTAAATATTGTGTCTTGTACGTGGTTTGTAATAAAAATATATATAAATAATAACTTTATTAATAATATTAAAAATAAATTATATAAACATATCTTATAGTATAAAATTTAGGTAAAACTTATGTCTAATCGGTGATAACTAAGAATAATTTTTAACAAAATCGTATAAAGAAAGCATGTAAGAACAATTAACATAAAACTTGTTCATGAAAAATTATGATATATCTTATTATATAAATGATATATAATATTACGTGGTTTGTTTTACAAGAAAGAAGGCACGTGGTTTGTGGTTGTAATTAGAATGAAAAGGAGATTATAAAATAATCTTTAAAGAATTGGGTATGACATTTCGAAGTTAGAAATAATTACAAAACGAAGTGAAAAAAAATATAAGAGGGTTACATGTGAGTTGTTGGATTTGACTTTAATCAATTGTCATTATTTATTCTCTAATCGAGCATTTTGTGTATATTTTTTAATGATACACATTATTAATACAGAGTTTCGATTATACAATGTTAATACATAATTTCAATAGTTTATTGGATTTGATGTTGAAGATGAAACTAATTCAAATTAAAACTTATTGGATAACTGAATAAATTGTTAGTTTAACGTACTTGCATTTCTAATAAGTTTGATGAATATTCGGTATAACGAATTTACTAAAGCCGATGTATGTGTAATCACAAAAATATTTTACTTTTCTAATTAAAATTTATTTTTATATAATTATATTTATAATATATCATTTGATACGCTATCATAATCTTCCAAACAGATAATTTGTTTTTAAAATTTTAAACCCACCAAGAAGAAATTTATTGTGATTTCTACATGTATCGGCGAAAATCTCTAGCAGTGGCCATAATTACGCACTTCGCGTGCATAGTTAATAATGTCCTCAACTACACATACGAAGAGCGTAGTAATAGTTCAAAAAAAAAAAAAAAAAGCAGCTACTCTTGTGGGGAGTGTAATAGTTTCAAATTTTTTTTTGAAAACTACTACCACGCTTCTAATATGCGTAGTTAATTTTTTTTTAATTTTTTCCTATACTATAATTACGTACCTCATACATAATTGATGACTCTATTAATAATGTACACAAAATACATAGTTATAATCTCTGTTAGAGATATCCAAACTTAGGTTTCCTTATTTCAAGAAAAAACACTCACATAACTACATAAGTCACATCCCCTTCAAATCTCCTCTTCTCTTGTAAAGGCAGATTTTTAGTGTCCTACGTGGCATCTTCTTTATTATTATCTCTATAAATTCGGTTCGCAACACACAGTAGAGCAGAGTTCAAACAAAAACACCATCTCCCACTTTACTCTTTCTTCTTCCACCACCTCCAAAATGCCCTCTGCCGCCGCATACGCCACCACTCGCCGGCTACTTAACCACCTACACTCACCTCGAACCACCAACTACACAGCCAACCAACATATATCCCCACACGACGCACGAGTATTACACTGGCACTATGGCGAATTCGACAACGACGATCGAAACTTCGAAATCCATGGCGAAACGCTACTGTACATCTTCATCCTCTTCTCCCTCATCCTCCTTGTTACTCTTCTCCTTCTCTATGCTCGCTGGTTCTTCCGTCTACGTCATCTTCCTTCTTCTCTCTCATCAACCTCAAACCCCAACGCTACTGTATACACTGCTCAGCTCGTCATCCCAATTCACCGTCCTTTACCTCAAATTACTTCACGAGGACTCAATCGAGCTGAAATCGACTCAATTCCGATCTTCCTTCACCAGTCTCCTGAAGTGACTGATGGTAAGATTAATCGTGATTTGGAGTGTTGTATCTGTCTTGGGGTTTTTGAAGATGGAGATAAAGTGAAGGTTTTGCCGAACTGTGGTCATCGTTATCATTGTGATTGTGTTGATGTTTGGCTTCGTGATCACTCCAATTGCCCTCTTTGTCGAATCCCAATCGGGATTGATTAGCCCCTTGATGATTTTTGCTGATCTAGGGTTTGTTGAATTATGTATAATTTTTCTTCTGTTGTTTGGGTTGTCTGCAAATCACAGTTCATACCCACTTGTATCTTCAATTGCAAGACTAAGATAAATGCAGGCTTCAATATATAAGCATTTTTGAAGCAAAATTTGGTGTTGACAACAGTGTTCATGATAACACGACTGAATTGGTCCCGGTTGCTTTTAGAACTGCTAAAGGAATTCAATGGCTTTCAAAGGAGCCGTATAAGGGAGGCGAAAATCTGTGTACGGTTTTGCAGAGTGACATAAGAACGCCCAAAAATCCAAACTCTGTATTGCGTAAAGTTGTCAGGTAGTGAATCGTATGACTTTTTAGACCAATTTGAGCTCAGAAGTTTTGAGTGGGTGTGCTATGTTTGGATTGTGGGGTATGAAGCTGCTAACCATAGATTTTTCATTCATCTCTTTAATGTTTAAATGATTTGGATAATGGGCAATCTTGAAATGAACTAATTCAGCTGCTCTAAAGTACAGTAAATCGTGTTCTTTTTATAATCATCTGTAAGGTTGATCATGGTTAGGCATAACTGGTCAGTGATACTGGACTTACCCGGGTCTTTTAAGTGTTCGATGAAATGTCTAGATGAGATTTTGTGGAATAGGTTTAGGTTTTGGGAAAAAAACACATTTTAACTCTCATTATTGATAGGATGAAGTGATGAATTCGGTCTTCGGCCTATTTTTACATAAAAAAAAATACGGTCTCAACTCTCGATCACGTGTTCAAAATCTGGTTCGGTCCAGACTGTTTGTTTAAAGTGAAAAGGGTCCAAAAAAATATAAGCAATAACCATAAAAAGGGGCTCAAACAAGCCAAACCAATATCAATGGTGCATCTAGACACAATCAAATATGGACTTTCCACTTGGAAAAACTGACCCAATCAAGTCCGGGCATCCGGTTTGAAAAAAGGGATATGGACATGAGATAAGATCCACGAAGGCCAAAAAGCTTGACCCGCCTATGCAACCGTATCCGTATGAAAGTTCATGCCGTCCTGAATTAAAAGAAGTTGATTTGCGTAAGTAGTCTCTTGTGTTGAAATGTTTTTAGTGTCTGTTCCATTCAACAAATTTATAACAAAATCTTATCTTTCTATAACTTTTGTACATGAAATTGATTAAGAAAGATACAATATTTAAATAATCTACAAGATGCATTTAAGAAAAATGTAAAATTCTTTTACAAGAATTTACAATCAAATTTGTATACAAGACACTACGACTAAAGGGGACTATTAATCCAAAAAAATAGGGACAAGTTATATATACACGACGCTCAATTTACTTGGTACCAATAAAAGTTGCAAGCGCCTAATTTGAGCGCTGGTGGAGGACACCGACACCTTTTTTTCCAATCAAGGCGTCAACCGGCACCCAAATGTTTTTTTTGAAAAAATAAATAATTTTTTTTAAAAATTAAGCACCAGCGGATGTCCCGATTTAATTTGCAAATTTTTTAAAAGCCTCGATAAAACCACTTAGTTAAGTCCCCTCAATTTATAAATTTTTTTTTCGTACAAAATAATGCAAGGGACTAAGAGACTGTAGGATAGAGCGAGTTTATGAGGTTGAAAATGTTGATTGGGGATTTGATTTATAAAAAAAATAAATTGCATACAGATAATTTTTGGTTTGCAAAGTTTGCTACGAAAGTTTAATGTTTGTTTTTAATAGATTAACTTAATCTAATTGTAAATAAATATTTTTTTAAATCTAGGCCGGATCTCAATTTTTTTTTTAACTTAATTTTCAAAAAAACAATAAAATAATATATGAGTGCTAACGGATTACAAATTTCTTTTAAGTTAGTAAAACGAAAGTCCTGTATATAACTTTTTCGAGAATAATGTATATTATGTATAGATATAAAATATTTAACATATTTATATAAAATTAATATATTACATAAAATATTTTAAATATATTATATTTAAAAAAATAAATTTGTATTAAAATTTATTAATATAATTAAAAAGGTACACCACCGTGTACCTGCCTAGGGTTACCGGGTAGTCCCGAACACCAATCCAACCCCGACAACCGGATCCAACATCGATAAACGGGCTTGATTTTGGTCCAAGTCCGTGTGAATCTATATTAAACAGGTCTAGTCACATCCACCCTAAGACATAATCGGACTAAACATGGACAACCGGATCATATCCGGGTTCAACCGCATTGCATTTTTCGGTCCGGACCTAGTTCGGTCGACTTAGATCGGTTCTTGATCAGTAAGCATTTCAAATTGTGGGCCTTGTTGATTTGCTTACGTGGGTTTGTGGATAAGGAGGAGTTAGGGTTTATGGATGAAACAAGTTGAAGATCAATGAAAGCTTGAAAGGGAGAGATCAAAAGGAAGTATAAAGAGTAGTTGGACGGTTTATTTGAACTTACTTGCGCGCCTTCTTCTAATATGTTTGGATACCTTCCTCTCTTTTTACATTATCAAACTTTATGACCCTATCTTGCGTGTTGTATGACTAATTTGGACTACTTTGGTATGTCTTTGTCAATCTTAAAGATGTTTCTTATTGTAACAAAACGTGATTACAAAACATGCTAGCGTCATCTATGAATTCGACACCAAAGCTATACTAGCTAAACTCACAAGAAGGTTACTCAACTAAGGACCCGTTTGGTTTTAACTCCGAAAACGGAATGAAAACGAATCTAATCCATATTTATACCATTGTTCATGAAAGATTTTGGAATCATTCATTGTGGTTTGAAGTAATTAGTGTAGAATTTGTTACCCTATAGGAAAATAAAATATGGGAAAGTAAGTGCATTTTGCATTAATCCACAAGGAATGATTGCATAAAATTTCATGAATTAGGATATACATATGACCTAAATTCGTTTCCATTCTGTTTCTGCTTTTGGAGTTGGTACCAAACGGGCCCTAAATATTACCCCATAGTAATTGCAATGAGATATCGGGAAAGAGATATCCTCCCGGACTACGATATCGGGTGTTGTCGTGATACAATACATATGCTCGTTTCTTCGGTCGTTCCATTTAACCTATCGATAGGTTGAAACGTGAGCCTCATATATGGCAAATACTTACATTACCCAATTATAGTAAACGAGTCAGAATCACGTAGAGATATGCCATGTAAGCCGAGATCTTTGTCTTACATCAAATGAGATTATGTTGATCTCCTTCCAAATTGTCGTGTTACAAAGCTCGCCTTGTTGGTCTTGGAAATCAACAACATTAAGGTTTTGTATCATCGATTTACTGAGAGCTAGCTCGACTGCATTAATCTATGATATTTATAATAACCACGTACATACATTCATTGAATGATTGGGTGCATGCTACACAGATCATTGTAACCGGGCTCTTAAAAATTTAACTTTATTTTGAATCGCAAAAATCACCGATTGAATTATAAGCGGTTCATCATATTCCACGATCCGATTCAAACATTTTGTATCATCGATTACGGTCGATAAAACGAACTCATAAGAAGTGGAAATGTTTATGTTAGGCCTTTGTATAGCTTTGCTTGTATGCATGGAATATGTAGGCACTTGTAAATGGTGACATTTTCATGCATTGTGGTAAGCATGAATGATCATGTACGTATATTAAAAAAGAAACATTAGGCAGAGGAGATAAAATATCTCATGAGCTTAGGATGAATATGTTAACGTTGTTTTCAGATATTTGTTCATGGGACACCGTAAATCATGTGATCAGACACAAAAAAGTTGAGCTTCAACGATTGGGATTTAAAGTAATATGATATTGAACATTTAAAGTAATAGAATAACGTAAATGTTTTGATAGTTAATATGAGGAATGGATTTTTGGTGTATTTATATATGGAATCATATTTGCATGTAGATCGAGCAATTACGTAGTGGTCTATGTGCATAAAGTTTGTGTTATACTTTCACAAATTTGAATGGAAAAATAACCATAATTTTTTTGTTGATTTTTAAGTACTGTATTTTATTATAAGATTTTATGTTTTTTTTTAAAAAATATATATTTTTTACTTATACAAAAAATCAAAGAGGACGCGAATAATTAATGTACTCACTCGATAATAATCAAAGCTCAATATAAATATCGGTAGACTACTCCTTACTATAAATTGATTGCAACGTGTCAGGCTTATTTAATATTGTAATGAACATATGCTCAATACACATGTGCACTAGAACATGAAAAACTACAACGCTATACCGACCAATACTAAGTTGGTCTAGTGTTTATGGTGCTAGACTCCCTGGAAACATGTATGGAAAAAGTAGTATTAGGAGAATATCTCCAAACTGGGCCACGACTGATACCCGTCCTGGATGTAAAGCGACAAAGCCGGTCGAACCGGGAGTTACTTATAACCTTCCAAAAAAAAATACAATGCTATACCGAGCTCGTCAAAATTCGACATAGCTTATTTAAAACATTACTATGAAATTGAATTGATCAATTTCATCATATATATATATATATATATATATATATATATATATATATATATATATATATATATATATATATATATATATATATATATATATATATAATTTTGATTGATGCATAAAACGATGTGTTTTCAAGGTAATTTTGCAAAGAAATTACTGGAAGTTATGTTTCTATATCGTTATCTGTCATAAACAAGTAGATATCTGTATATGTAGATATCATATATACATATGTATATGAAAATGTGAATTTTTTATCAAAAAGAAAAAGAATATTGACAATACTAAAAACATTGCTTTTGGGAACAAAGTGAAACAACAAATATATGTGACACAATTTACACTAGAACACGAAAGTATCATAAACCTTCATTAGAGCTTATCCAAAAGCTTCGTGTTATACCTTCCTTCTTGTCCATACCACTTTTACTTAATTTAACTTCTTTTATTTTTCTTATTAGCATTGTATTTATGATGGCTAGTGATCACCAAAATAATAATGGTCAAGTACGAATAAATGGATAGGTATGAACAAAATATTTAGACCTAGAGTCCGGTTCGAACGGTTACAAAAGAAAATCGTAAAATTTGAAGACGGGTCGTTACGTTAATTAAAGTTGATAAAACTATAAGGAGAATGGTAGAATTTTAAATA
Source organism: Fagopyrum homotropicum (assembly GCA_033239125.1). NCBI lineage: Eukaryota > Viridiplantae > Streptophyta > Magnoliopsida > Caryophyllales > Polygonaceae > Fagopyrum > Fagopyrum homotropicum. The sequence continues at coordinate 6,575,916 of BSWB01000003.1, forward strand.
CGAGACCGGCGGACTTGGGCAATGGCTGACACCCGAAATCCGGGCTTGTCCCGGGAAATAGGCAAAAACAAGGCTTTTATCCGACCAAGACTGACCGAGTACGGGTTTGGCCGGACCTAAATTTACAACATCTATAACATATATATATATATATATATATATAGAGTGTGTATAGATCCTATGAGAACACCCCCTAACGTGAGAACATGATAACAGATTCGTAATTATTATCAGTTTTGTTACGAATGTGTCATATCGTTTAATATATTATTCGTAGTTATTGTTGGTTGAGTGGATTATTCGTAGTTATTGTTGGATTCCTAATTATTATTATTCGTAGTTATTATTATTTTTGATATATACTCTACATCTCAACCCTTAATACTCACATCCAACGGTGTACGATTGATCTTATGTTCTCACGTTAGGGGTGTTCTCATGAGAACCACACCCTATATATATATATATTATTTATATTCTATTTAAAATCAATAATATATTTGATTTTAAAAACCAATGTCACATATTATTTAGTAAAATATGATTTACAAACAAAACTAAAGTAGTAAGTTACCTAAAATAGACATTCCTTCTCTATTTTCTAAACAGCCCAAATTCCCTTGCTTCTCCGGCCCATTGGGCCGAAATGAAAAGCCCACGAATATTGACAGTTTTCATGCTTAGTATTTGCATTGTATACTATAGTGGAGTGACTGGAGTCTGAAAATGACACTTGCGTAAAATTATACAACCACACAAATACTAATTTACATAATACAAGGTAATAATGAAACGAGCACACACTAGGAATCTCCCATATAGAATTTACCATAATACAAATGGATCAACTTTTGAAACCCTAGTCATAAGCATCGACTTATTACTACACTAATCAACTAATATATCCTCCTCCACGTACGAAAAGTAAAAACAAGGACAAAATATACAATTTATCCATTTTCGAATATCCAAACCGACAATTCTATAAAAATTGTGACTTGAATCCGATCTGAATGTACCAGGATATCCAACACTTTTATCCGATTAGATCCGAAGATTTATTATTAAAATAATAGGATATATCCGATCCGACTTTTTTCTCAAAACCTCTATCCGTTTCCGATGATTAGAAAATACTTCCGGATGAGAATCGGATCGGACTTGGATCACCAACTACCGGATATTTTCGGATTCGAATTTTTCAAGATCGGATCATCGGATTCACAGATCAGATTAAGCGGATCTGATCTTTTTGCTCACCCCTAGAATATAGCCCATGGATAAGAACAAATTATTATTGGATTTTTACTCTCGTGTCCTTCAAATTTAAATTTTCCTCTTGGTATCCACAAGTTTTTAAGTTTAGTCTTGATACCCTCGTGGTTTAATTAGTTTCCCCCTTACACTCATTCTTAATATATTATATTAAAAATTCAATTATAAAATTAAAAAAATCAAAATAATAAATTTAAAACCAAATATGACCTAATTAATTTTTAAACTAATTAATTTGTAATATAATTTTTTAATATTTATTCAAAAATCTAGAAATTTTTATTTATTGAATAAAAATAAAAATAAAAATTATTTATTTATTTTTGAATTGAAATAAAATTAATTTTTTTAAAAAAAATTATAAAATAAATAAAAATTGCTTTATTTTAATTTTTACTAAGGGCACATAATTAATTTTAAAATTATATTATGCACACATTAAAATTTAAACTTATTGCTTTGTCGTGTGTTTTGCTCCAATACAATTGTCGGTTACTCCATGGTAATGGATCCAACTCATTACATTAACTCAAATGACCAACTCCTTGCACGAGATCCATAAATACTATCTCTCTCCTATCACAACTCATCTAATCTATATACACAAATTACTCAAACTAGCACCACAAGATATATCAGGTCATATAACGCATTCCCGCACACAACATAAATACACATAACATCACACATGCACATAACTTGACCAAGGGAAGAAGTAGGTCTAACCCGTCGATTTTATCGATGCTACTAGCTCAGCGTAAAACTCAACCAAAGATAATAGCCTCCGTCTTCCTGTTAGCCTCATCGGTTCCTCGTCTGCCACTAGATCATCATGACTGACAATATATCTCGAGTCATGTATGTACTCTTTCGATTGATACACATGAAACACCGGGTGGAAACTACTCTTGGCAGCTATGCCAACCGGTAAACCACTTTCCAAACTTGCGCTAAGATCTCAAAAAGGTCCGATATATCGGAAACTCAACTTCCTTCTCGGGTCTTTCTCAATGCAATATTTTCATTATGTTTCTTCTTTGGTTGTCTCTAACAAAGAAGTTTGAACTTTCAATTTACATCGTTGGCTTTGGTTCTTGTCAAACAACACTTGATGTTACGTTTCCTCAATACTCAATCAAGACCTTGTCTTGGAGAACAACTTGTACACTTCAAACCCATCACACCTCGAGGCAAATTCAAAACAGTTGTACCAATGAATCTCCTTTTTAACTCTCAACAACTCTATTGTCGACTCTTCGTCCCATTCAATGCTTCATTGTCCTCCGGAGGTTACCATAAATGGCGTTATATAACTTCTCTCTTCACAGATCTGGTAATGCTCAACACATCTAAGAAAACTTGTAACTTATTTCACATCCTTCGGGATTTGTCATCCCGAGACAACTTGTTATAACCTCTCTCTTCTTCAAGAGTAGACACAAAATATCTTATCCGGGATATAGTAAGCTCATATGGAATCACTACAACTCGTAGTGACAATGGTTTGTCCAAAAAGCCGTATTTGCAATATCCGAGTCTCGAATTCTCATTTGGTGACAATCAACCCTTAAATCAATTTTAGAAGAAACTAATGACCCTTGCAACCGGTCGAGTAGATCATCTATACGTGGTAAGGGGTACATTTTCTTCATCGTTATTTTGTTTAGCTCATTGTAATCAATGTACAAACGAAGATAACCATCTCTCTTTTCGCAACTAGTGTTCTCCATAAGAACTTCAAGTCAAGAGTTTAAGATAACATTCGGAGTTCTCCATAGCATTTCACTAATTCTAATGAACTCTTATTAATAAGTTCTTGCAATTACTCATTCAATTGCTTCCACAACTCACGTCTCTTCGTAAGGTTTTTTTTTTTTATCATTTTGTACGGTGCTTTGAAAATTGGGTTGGGCCAAGACCAACCTTAGTGGAAAAATCCACATTCCGATGTATAGAAATCCGTGATATCTCTGGTTCCATCTTTTCTCGTCTCGTCAGATATCGTAATAACCGACACAATCTTGTCTTATCACTTTACAAATGGCCATGACACAATCGATCTACCTCGATCTATTGATGTGTCGTCTTTAAGACTCGTGTATTGTTCCATGTTCAGCTACAATGTCGACCGTAATCTTATAAAGATCTTTCATCTCCTAAACTCGAGGGACTTGCTTGAGTCTTCTGACTCTTGAAGTCTTGGTTAAGCAATATTTCAACTTAATTCCCCTTTATTTTTTTTCATTTCGAAGGAATGGCGATAATGATATTTCTTGATCTCGCACCTATGTTTAGTCACGAAGGTCCTAACTACAAGATTTAGCCATGCCTTATAACAAATCGATATTATCTTCTTCGCTTTCTCTCTGATATCCCAACATATGGGAGGAGCTCTCCGTATTCCACACCAATTTTCACCATAGACATCCTTTCTTCAAGTAGGTGTAGAACCTTACACTTCATTTCCTTATGCAACGTCAACCCGACTATAGAGGCTCTAACCTAAATCTTTCATGTACTTCTTGTACGTCTCATATAGACTTCAAACTTCGAAACCTCAGTTTTCTCTTACTCTTGTTGGTCACCTTATGCACTTCTTGATATTCTATAAGCAACTTCACAACCGTACTAGCATGACTTTAGGCGAAATTTCCCAATTACAGTCACTGAAAGATCCACTCCTTATTCCACCAAACACTAACATCATAACCCTAAGCTTGCAGCGTTGCCCCAATCCAGATTTCTCGTTTCACGTCATAGCCACTATGGCTTATCCACATGAGTCACAAAAACCTTGATTTAACTTGGCTTATGAAAACATGACATCCATAACCTTAGACCAAATATATCATACATCCCCTCATATACTCCCCTTTTACGCACAATAACCATAGAAGACTCACCTTCCTCTTTATCTTTTCAGTCCCCTTTACCTCTGATATGTATCCTTCCCCATATGACAAAACCATGACCTAAGAAGGTCGCACCAGATCGTTACAATTCCTCCCCATAGTGTACGTTACTATCACTTGCTGGAATCAATAATTGTTACTTAATTAAGATATATGCGCTTCCCTGGATATACATCTTTGTTGCCGACATTCAACCACCACGAATATTCCACGTTCTTGTTACCCCTCTTCATGATCCAATCTCTTGGGATACTCTCCCCACCTACAGTCACCAGTTGAACCCGCACATGTGCATTCTCGGTAGTCAACGATTAACTCATTGATGACCCTTTCCAAGATTAACGACTTACCCTCCTACCATACTTCCATGTTACCATACTCTCGAAGGCTACCCTCTCAGGGTACTCTTCTATAAACTTCACTTTCTCATTTCACTCTTCACACCCTTCCTTAACTCTTCCTACGCTCCACACTACCTTTCACTTCTCTAAGATAACTATACCTTCTCGGGCCTTGTTGTGTCTTCCGACCCACTTTCATACGCTCAACCGCTCTTTCAAGATGTCCCGTAAGTGCATCTTTCCCACATCTCTATCATTAGTAACCTCTCGCTCTTCTCTTGGTTGGTATCCTTCATCTTCTAATAAAGCTCCTTATTGCATCTGTCATCTCCCGAAGGTCATCATCCACACACCTCGTCCTTCCTAGCATTGCTAAGTCTCATCACACGAACAGAAAAAGATTGACTCCTCAAGGTAACCCTACTATGTAAACTTCCACCACGTAATCCCCTTCGTAACCCTCAAATTTCTGAATAAGTCACCCGCTTAGAATCTCGCAAAGCTCGTCACTTCACCCTCCGGTACCTCCGTAAGATTAACTTACAGTTCTCAACAATCTTTCACAATTGTTTGACCATTTTTTTCATCTTGACTCCCATACTTAGGAGCGCCTATTGAAAACTCGTCTTACTTAGAACGCCACTTTCATTCTCGAGTGAAAATGCAGTCCTTTTTACTTGATTTGCATCTTTAGTTCATCGACACCGCACTTGGAAAAATCTTACGTTCGTTGTCTCTAGTTGCTTCATTGTTGTTCAATCGTTGCTTCTTTTGGAACCACCACTCATATCTTCAAGCCGCTTCCTTACTTGTACGACTTCCTTCTCAATTTTGCTTCAACTAACTCGAGGTTCTCTTCCACTTGTTTGTCCTTCGTTTGCGTCATCTCTAATCCTCCGCTTCAACATCCTCTTAAAGGAGTCCGGGAAACACCAAGGTGTTTGTCCCAAACGTGATACACAACTCGGTACTTGAGCATACTCATCCTCAGATGTAAACTATCCTAAGCCAAACGGCGTCATCCAAGGGGCAATGATAGCTTTCTATCATCTCGACTATAAGATCTAGCATTCATATGTCACTATATATCCTAGTATACGTATATAACTATATAAGTCCTATGTCTACATAATATCAACATAACACATCTAAGGAAACCATTCTCATAAAACGAGTTCGAAGCATTAATATAATACTATCATGCCGCATGTACAACTCATATCAATATAAAGGTAATGTCACCATAACAACATAACAAGTCTATCATGCATAACTATAATTAACATATAATATAGTCCAAAAATATCCTAGGTCCAAGATACATATCTACATATATACACATATCTATACTAAAAATCCAATAACTACGCTGTCGAGTTCCGCGGAAGGAGTGGTGGTCCCGTACATTCTATCCCATACCGACTCATGCATATGATTTCGAAAATGAAAAGTCAGAACCCTTGCGGGTTTTGTTTATTCCTCATTCGGCCTTTAGAAGATTGCGAGTGCAATTGTTGTCAACCTAGGCTTTGATACCACTTTTGTAACACCCCGAATCCGCGGGATTCGGAGCGCTACGGGTTAGGACCTCACAATGGGTCCCGACCCTGAGCTTGACAACAATTTCACCGGATCTTGCAACAAGGCACAAATAAAGGCAAAACCAAAATACATTTTTATGCAATGCAAACAATCTCAAAAAGAAAGATACAACTTGGAAACTCAGCCGAGTCCTCAAAACGACACAACTCCAAAACATAAATCCTTAAGGTACAACATAAACCAAAACGACATAATCACATAACCATCCCCGTCCTATAATGTACGGAGACCCCGGCTGTCCGCTCCTCCACCTCACTCGGCGGCACCCTTAACCTGCAGGACAACTACAAAATCGGTATAAAACCGTTAGCTAGCATTCAAAGCATTAGAATCATGGTATTGACACACACACACATAAGACATCAAAACACACAACATGATCTAAACACACATGTCCGATTTATTATCTCTTTGCATGTTATTATTAAGTCATGATCTAAACACGCAGTGGAGATGGTTGAGAAGGTAAGCAAGGTTCCAAGGGTAGATTGATTACATGTCTGCACTGAATCTATTGATTGTCGAAGTGACAGAAGGTGAGAAGGGATTGATTACCCAACGCAGGAGTCCAGGGAAGGAGCGCCGGCCATCAGCAAAGGTAGGTGCTCAGCGTCGGCTTGCTTCCTAGTGTTGAACGATACGTGACCCGCAGAAGGAGGGTTGTTGCATTAACGTCAGCCTAGGAATTAAGATCTTCTTCAGATTGGGTTCACGAAGGGGAAGTGGGTTGTGGATAAGATATACGTGCTCAGAGTCGGGGTTTAAGTCGGGTAGTGCAAGGATCTCAAGGTGGATGTTACCTGCGCAGTTGGTGAGGGTCATTGTCGGCTGCTCAGTGACGGGATGGATGGACAACCTTTCTTCGTCCGGGACTGCTTCAACTATGGCACAACAGATCGATGACAACATTACTCGAAAGGTTGAAGAGGGAGTTGTGATGTCGTCTGTTGTACCTGGCTGGGCGATCGAAGAAGAGGGAGCGAGACGTGCAGCTGCTATCCGCTAGTCTTGGATGTGGAGCGTTGGGCGGTTACAAATTTCATGGCGTAGTTTGTGCAGCAATTCCGGTGGTTTTGATGAGGAGCGATATACGTAACAATTGGGAGCAAGGAGGAGCCAGCAACGCTTCTTCTAGCTGAACGATACATGGGCTGGGCTGGGGTGCTTCCTGGGCTGGTGTGGAGCAATGAATAAAAGGCTTCAACACTAGGAAGGAAGGAGATGGGCTGAAACAAGAGAAAGAAATGGGTTGAAAGTTGCATGGTCTTGTCAAGGTCATGCCATGGCTTGTCAAATGTTGTCATTGCTTAGTCTTGGTCTCGTCATGGTCTCGTCTTGGCTTTGTCATGGTCTCATTAAAAGACATGAACTAGTAGATGTAAGAATTAGGGTTTGGTGATATTCCATCATTTTATGTGAGTTTAGACTTACATAAAATGATAGGATTTGTGAAGGTAGACACGCTAGATATGATGTACCCGGGTCATCGGGTCGAAGTTCGGTTCGGCTCGGAAATAGACGGAAATAAAATTTCGGATATTACAATAGTTCAAATATTGCTAAATGTTGGAAGAATTTTTAAAATATTTTTAAGCATATATTATAGTTTAAAAAAACTCGTAAAAAATCGTAAATGGACAATGAATATATTTACTGTATAAGGTAGATTAGTGTTAAGGCTGAAAGACACAATTTTTTTAATTACTTGCGCAAAATATTAAAATACACATGTAATACAATGTGGCACAGTGGTATGGGCGTTTATTGGTTCTCATGTTTCTCAGGTCACGCATTCCGTAACCGTTGACATTTCACGTTTACGCAATGCGTGACCGTGACGCTCACGCAATGCGTGACCGTGACGCTCACGCATTGCGTAAACGTTGTGCATATACGAAATCCTGAACGATGTTCGTAATACCATCTTGAATTTTTATTAAATATATTAAAAAATATATATGAGGGGATATATTTTTTTTTAAAATAGAAAATTTGTAGGTATTAAGAGAAAGAGGTTTAAATTTTATAGGATATCAAAGGAAAAAATCTATTATTATTAGAGAACTTTTAAATTTACAATAATACAAGAATTTAATTTACAATTAGGAATTTCTCATTTAGATTACATTATTTTTCACAAACACATGTGCAAACCTTATTAAACATCAAATAGGAATATTAAATTATTCTCGTTCGTAGTTAAAATAAGGAAAACGAGTACTCACTTCATAAAAGCTTTCCGACAAGTGAATTTTATAATCTTAGGTAATAACGATGGCTACCTACCATTCAACCCCCATATTTAGTGAATATGAAGATAGACTTTTGGAACTGTCGAGGGATAAGGAAGAAAATTTTTTGGACAAACATCAAAATAACAACCCAAAATGAGCATATTGACATGATTATGCTAGCGGAACTAAAAAAAAATATTGAACCCCCCCGAGACGTGTTGGCGGAGTGCGGGGTTCGATAGTATTTGTTTCATCCCATCGGACGGCTTAGCATGAAGGTTATGCCTTCTCTGGAAAAACAATATAATCATAAATGAAAAAGTAGAACTTCGCCATAAGAATAAAAGATTCGTTGTGGTGGAGCATACCAACTTTGAATCCGGTTTCAACATGGCTATTTTCCTAATTTATGCACCTCCAAATGAGAGGCTCAAAGAAGAATTTTGGACCAAATTAATAGAAGCCATAAACGCGCAAACCAAACCAGTACTCCTAATGGGAGATTTCAATGATATCCTTAACCCATCCGATAAATTGGGAGGTGCACCATTAAGAGCAAATCGATTCCAAAGATTGCAAAACGTAATACAAGAATGCAATCTTGTGGATCTCGTTTCTAAAGGGAACGAATTCGCTAGGCGAAAGAAAAGAGATGGTGAAAATAATACGTACGAAAAATTAGATAGAGCAATGGCTCATTGTGAGGTGCTGAATGCTTACAACCTAATTCATGTTTGGAATCATGCGTTCACATCATCAGACCATTGTCTAACCACAATAGAGATTAATAATAAAATGCAAAGATATAAAAACAAACCTTTCCGATTTGAACTTATGTGGACCGAAAGAGACGACTGCGAAAGAATCGTTAAACAATGTTGGAGAACACAATTACCGGGGACACATATGTATAACTTGGTCAGGAAACTAAATCTCCTCAAAATCAAACTAAAAGTTTGGAACAAACTAAAGTTCGGGAATATAAATAAACAAGTTCGAGAAACGGATACAACCATTGAGAAGCTACAAAAGCTAAATTTCAGAAATTTCTCTAATCAACAAAATAAGAGGATAAATAGACTAAATAAGAAGAGAGAATGTCTAATCGAATTTCAACAAAAGTATTGGATGTAAAGAGCTAAATCTAAAGCCTTAGAATGTGGTGATAGAAATTCCAAGTATCACCATAGGAAAGCAACAGGAAGACAAAATAAAAAGTCTATAACTTCCATTCACAATGAAAATGGTACAAGATTATGTATTGATGACGAAATTAATTCCGAGTTCCTTAGGGACTATAGGGACCGATTCAGGTCCAATCGAATTAATCAGCCCACCATTGTGCAGCACCTTGATGTAATTACCAATGAAATTACGGATAGTGAAAACATGGAGCTGACCAAACCATTCTCGAACGAGGATATCCGAAAAGCTGCTTTCGATATTGAAAGCGACAAGTCCCTAGGTCCAGATGGAATGCCTGTCGGCTTCTTCCAAAAGTATTGGGCGACAATAGGACCGGATGTAATCCGTGCGACAAAAAGTTTCCGCATATCGGGTAAAATCCTTAAACAAATCATACTTTTATTACTCTAATACCCAAAGTGGATAATCCATCCCTAACTACCCACTATAGACCCATAAGTCTATGTTCAACAATATACAAAATCATCGCTAAAATTCTAGCTAATAGACTGAAGATATTGTTGCCCAACTAATCCACCCGCTCCAAAGTGCCTTTACACAGGGTAGATCAATCCACGACAATATTCTCATTGCTCATGAGATTTTCCACGGGTTCAAAGGAAAAAAAGGGAAGGAGGGTTACATGGCCGTGAAACTAGACATGGAAAAAGCATATGGCAGGGTGGAATGGCCATTTATCTTAGCTGTCCTCCAAAAATTTGGGTTTGAAGAAAAATTCGTTAATTGGATTAGAGAATATATTTCTACAGTCTCGTATTTCATCCTAGTTAATGACAAACCGTCAGAAGTAATATACCCCGAGAGGGGTTTACGCCAAGGTGATCCGCTCTCACCTATGTTATTCAGCTTAGGAGCGGAAGTTTTAGCAAGGAGCATTCAAAAAGAATGTTACCAAAAAAACAAAACAATTGGGATTCCCAATCACAAGAGAGGGAACTATTGTCCCCTTTCTAGCCTTTGGGATGATTTAATTATATTCGCTAGAGCATCCCTAGATGCAAGCTCAAAAATTCTGGATCTCCTAAATAGATATTGCCATATTTCAGGGCAAAAAGTCAATTTTCATAAATCCTCATTCCAAACTACAAGAAATGTAGGGTGTGAATTGGAAATACAATTCCATTTAAAAATCGAGACAACTGTTACAAAAGAGTTGGATAAGTATCTTGGTTGTCCAATTATTAATGGTAGAGTAAATAAGACCGTCTTTGAAGATGTAATAATAAATTCTATTTAGCAACTTACTAAATGGAAAGCCTCCACACTCTCACAAGAAGGAAGAACGATTCTAATCAAGGCTAATCTGAACGCTAAACCAAACTATATCATGCAAAGCTTCATGCTCCCATCCTACATACATAAAGAACTAGATCAAATCAACCGCACTTTCTTTTGGAATAAAGGACCCAAACATCACCCTCTCATCAGCTGACACAAAATCTGTAAATCGAAAAAGTGCGGAGGAGTAGGTATTAGAAAAGAAGAAGATATGAATAAGGTCCTCCAAATGAAATTACTATGGAAACTTATGGAAGAACCAAACAATATATGGGTTAAAATAATAAATGAAAAGTACCTCAAAGACACATTATTATGGAACTATAAAACCCAAAAAAACACCTCCTTGCAATGGAGAAGATTAATGAATCTCCGACCAGAATTTGAAAATGAATTCAGTTGGAACGTTAGGGATGATAACACTATTAAATTTTGGAAAAATAAATGGGTGACAGACCAACAACTCATCAAACTTATTGAGAATAGAAGTAACATTGATGAAAATGAATTAGTGAGTGACTACATCATAGAGAATAAATGGAATACCCAAAAACTGGAAATGGAATTAGGTAATCTCCTTCCACAAGAGATTATAACCGCAATCAAATCATATCAACTTCTAAAATCATTTATCCGAGATCGCCTTTATTGGGCAACCTCGGATAAGGGATCGTACACTACACAATCAGCCATGGACCTTATCCACAAGAACAAAGGGCTCAAAGCCAATCCAAATGAGTGAATTTGGGCAATGGATATCATGCCCAAAGTTAAAAATTTTATTTGAAAACTATCGATAGATGGACTCCCAACCAAGGAAAACTTGGAGAAACATAGAGTACCAGTGCCCATGCAATGTGTTCTCTGTAATCACCCATATGAATCAGCAAAGCATTTGTTCTTCAACTGCCCTTTCATATTGGAGAATCTTCACAATACCGATATTAAGATCGAGCTCCAACAAGTAATCAACTCTAACCAAAAAATATCAAGCATGGTCACCTGCATAAAAGATAAGCTAGACGACAACCAGTTGGTTCAACTAGGAGTTATGTGGTGGAATGTGTGGACCGAAAGAAACTAAAATATCTTTAGTAATAAGAAAATCCAAAATATTGGGGTACGATTACAAGACCAAATAAGGAGCTGGCAGGATGCTAATAAAAGAAAGAACCAAACAAAACAAAAAGTGGCCAAAAGCAATAGGAAAACTAGAAATATCAATGGCTAAGACCTGATAATGGATTTGCAAGTTAAACTTTGATGGATCTAAACGTGATTCCGGGGAGTCAGCCTTTGGTTTCATTCTAAGAAACGAACATGCATCAACCATCTCCCTAGGCTACGGACAGTGTGGGAACACATCGGTCCTTCATGCTGAAGCATGCGCGCTACGGGAGGGTTTGATCAGAGCATGCGATCAGGAGGTCAATAAACTTGAGATTGAAGGTGATAATCTTACAATCATCAATTCCATTAAACAAATATGGAAACCCCCATGGGAACTTGATCTCATCATGTCAGATATTACTAATATTTTGGTTAGTTTTCAGCAGGTCAGGATACAACACGTCTTTAGGGAAGTCAATAGTGTTGCCGATAAGCTCGCAGATTTGGGACACGACTATCCATTAGGTTGTGCATTGATCCCCTCTCAGGTGGTGGATTTCATCCGGAAGGATGCTCTAGGTTGGAGAGTCACGAGAAGATGATCCAACCTAATCGCTTACCGTACAGTATCAAAAAAAAAAAAAAAATCAAAGAGTGAGTATCTGATACGTGTATATTTAAAGCATTTTTTTTAAAAAAAATCTAAAGTAAATTTAAAGTTTTTTTTATCTTTTGAATTAAAATACAAATAAATTTGTATTTATTTATTTTCAAATAAAAATAAAAATATAGATAATCTATATTAAAGTGAAAGCGCTTAATGTCACGTGTCATTTACTAATGCATTTAATGACACATGTCATTTTCTAACGCATTTACAAATTAATAATTATTTATGTTCTTATATTATCAATAATATTCATCTCTTTCCTAATTAAACTAGAATTTTTTTCTCATATAATTCATAATAAAATACGACTAATGAAAATGAAAAATATCCAATCAATTGATATTTGATCATTCTATAAACATTTCAACTTTAATTAAAAAAATCTTTCATTTATATGTTTTCTAATATAATAAATTGAATAAAATTTTTCCTTTACAACTCACTTTTTAACGGGCTAATTAGGTAAGTAGACGGTTTTGAGTTTTTAGTTTAGTAAATAGGTTCATTATATTTTGATATTATGTTAATATACCCCATAAAATTTTCCTTTACAACTCACATTTTCTCTCACCTTCTTCTCTCTCATCTCTTCAGCCGCATTCCCTAAATCGATTTCCTTGCCGACGAAGGCTGCTCCTCTCTTCCACCCGCTCTCCAAGACACCTTTGCGTATAGCCATCGCCTTCTTTGCCTCAAAGCCTCCAAGGGTTGTTGCCTCCTCTGGTCACCCCAAAGCCGTCTCTGCCATAAGACCATCGACGGGGTGTTCTACAAGTGCGCCAAGTGCTTTTGCTGCATCTCCTTTCACCTGTTTTGTAGCCGCTTGCAAGAAAGCGTCGCCGGAAATCCTCTCCACCCTACGAACCCTCGGCACCCTCTTCAACTCCGGTTGATGCTAGATCTAGATCTTGATCTGAATACATTTCCCATGGGCCTAGTGAAGGACTTGCCTTTGTGAGGTCCAGAAATCCGATTTCACCACCAACTCGAGTTATTTCCCTTGTTGCTACATATTTGTAACTACGACCCTCTTCATCCTACTCATACCAGAAAAATTTCTGGTAAACTCCTTGTAAGACTCACTGTTTTTTTTTTTGGTGTACCAAGATTTGTAAGCTTTACATGTTACTGTATTAAAATTCTATTGGATGTCCCATGTTTAATGTAAGATTTGGTTGCACCACCAACTCGAGCTTTTTTCAATAAAAACGGCAAAAATGAACTAGCTACTCTTGTGTTCTTCATGACTTTAATACAAATCGCTCCATATGATCAACTGCAAATTATGGAACGTTTAGTTGATATTCCTGATCATTTGACAACTCCAACATGGGTGAGAAACACTTCTTCGAGAATTCCGAGTTCTTATAATTTTTGAAAAAGTTGGGTTATTTGTCACCGAAGCGTGTTTTCTTGCATTGTTTGTTCTTTTGATGTCAAATGTAGACCTAATGGTTCAAAGTGTCCTTCTGGGTGTCGTTGCAATGAGATGATGAGATCATCTTGAGACGTTCTTTGAAGGAAGAAAACTCGAAAGTAGTATAGAATTCGTTGTGATATAGATATACACATTTTACTCTTGAATGATAGTGTCTACAATCAAGAATTATCAAAATTCAGTCAAATTGAATTGCCAAGATTTTGTATCATGCGTGGTATCATAATTTCTGGTATGAAAATTATGCTATAAAAAATTATGGTGTGAAATTATGGTATGATAATTTTTGGTATGAACTTCTGGTATGAAATTCTGGTATGAAAAAATATGGTATGAAAAATTTCATACCACAAAATTCATTCCATAAAATAAAAAAGAAAATAAAGAAGGCAAAAAAATAATAATTAAATAAAAAATAATTTCAGTAACTTGAAATTAAAACTTACACTTACATAATAACTAACAAACCTTTATTATTCTCAAAAATAGAGAGGTTAATTACTTTTACCAACCACTAAATGAAAGTGATAAAAAAATAACGGGGTACGCTTACTAAAACAAAGTTATTTGGCCAAATTCTTTCATTTGTAATTGATTGGAAAGTAAATAAGTAAACTTTATGAGAAATAAATAAAATATATTTCATTAATTATAAGTTTTTTTAAATCAAATATTATAATTACATGATAAATCTTTTTAAAAAAACTCCCTGTACAAGACACGAGAATTATACTAGTGTAATTTAAAACAAATTTATTATGCCCAAATTAATATTGGGGTACACTTACTATATTTTTATTTAATTAAGGGTACATAAGTAGTTTTAAAATTTAGTATGCCCAAATTTATTTTAAACTTATTAGTTCTATAAAATATTAAGTGATGATATAGAAGTATTTTGTATGTTTTAAAATTTAAATCATCCAATGAAAACCCACAAAGATAGCCGTCCATAAGAACAACTTTATCCGTTTAGTTTTAATTGATCTTCATATTAGATAAAGTGAGGTGACGACATTCATTGTTGAAAAACAATTTTCATCCGTTTGTTTTAACTGATTTTCATTTCACATTTGATAAACTTAAAAACTTCAATGGCTAGAATCTTTACATTTCTCGTGACAATAATATTATACTAGTGTATTACCCGCACTTTGTGCGGGTTGAGTTTTAATAAATATTTAATACTTAGAAATTTACATGTATATTTACCCGTGTAATAGTAATCATGCATTTGTTTAAATTATATTATTTATAAGCAATAAGTTTAATATAAATATTATTTATTATATTCATTTTGAGAAAAAAAAAGTTATTATCATTATTACAATTGTTTGCTTGAAATAATGGACACGTCATAAGTTAGAATGTTCATCTCACGGGAAAAAAAATCTTGTTTTGAAATACCCTAAGTCATAATGAAATATTGTCCATCATAATTTGTTGTTCTAAACACCCGTTGAAATCTTCTATTGAAATCTTCTAGTCTGAATCCTGTTTTGAAAATTATAAGAGACCTACATTATTTTAAAGACAAGTCTTGTTTGATAGTTAAAAATTCCAAATTAATTTACGGACAGTAACTATTTTAAAAAGTATTATATAATTTAATAATAGTAATCATTTATTAGAAAAGTAAAATATGTAAACTCAAAAGAAAAAAAAAATAGCTATGATTTTGGGAGGTTGATTTACATACCGAGATCAGTTAGTTAGTAGATATTATTTTAGATTTTTGGTTACAAAAGAAGTTCAAAAATTACATTTGAAATAAATTTTCTAAAAAATTAACACATGAAACTCGAAATTTTGAACTATAAAAGTTATTTAGGGATAAAGTCAAATCTTTTATTTGTGTGAGACAAATTCATAATACTTTATTAATTAAGATAATTATTTCAAGAAAAACATAATATATAAAACTCAAAAATGAAAATAAAAAACTCAAGACCTACATTATTTTGGGATAAAGTACAATCTTATTTTTAGATAAAAAGGAACATATAAATTACTTTATTTGTTTACGGATAATTGTTATTATTAAGAAAAACATAATATATGAAACTTGAAAATAAAATTAAAAAAACTTAACTAATATTTGATAATAGGATCTTGAGATATTAAAATAATAAGAATATAGTATTTTGTCCATTCATATAATAGATAACAATTTCTGATCTTAGAAATTATATAGATCTGATAGGAACTATTGATCAAGAATCGAAATTATTAATCGGACATAATAACTAAAAGTTCATACCTATGAGATGAGTGGACAAATTTGATCTTGGTATGGAAAATTAGAAAGCCTTCGATTACTACATTGAAGAACAACAATGCACAAACAAAAAAAACAGAAATAATTTAAATGTTATCATGAGCATAATATATAAACGGGTTACATAATCGATAAAGTAAACAAAATTACCTCCAGGAGTACGACACAAAGGGGAAGAGAGTCGATAATAGACTTGAGGGAGAAGAACAAAGTAGTGGATAGAACAACAGTATACGGTGGATGGTATATATAGAATCCTATCCTAATTAATAAGTAGGAAGTGTATGTAACAATTTTCAAGGAATTTTTAACTAATATTTTTTCATAAATAAAATTTCAAAAATATTAGTTTAGATATTGCGGCAAAGGATCAAATCAATCTAATCGTTGGAAGAGATTTACGTGAAAAATATTTATTTGGAAATTGGTTTATGGAAAAATAATAATTGATAATCTAATAGAAAGAAGATAAGATCATATGTTTTGGACTTAAAAACAAAAGTTTAATCTATATATTTTAGTAATTCGTCTTCTATTATTTAAGAATGGCAATTTAGTAATCTATCATAAATTTTTTAGGAGTGGCATTTTAGTAAATATTTCACAAAAATGCTGAGGTGGCATATCTCGTTGATTGACACGTGGCATTAGTGTCCTTTGTTTTAGTAAGTTATATAGATTTCGAAATCACTTTTTAAAGTAATTTTTTAGGCTTCGATAAACGTGACGTTGACACGTGGCAATAGAGACTTCTGCTTTAATAGATATAAGATTAATATGTGAGGCCCCATTTCACATATATTTTAAAATACATTTTAAATTGTGTTTTTTAACAAATTTTTGAAATAATTAATATTATAATTGTTAACCATGTTATCATCAAATATATTCCTAAATTTAAGATTTAAATTATATTTATTTAATAAACCATAAAATAATATAAAATACCTTATTTAAACTTCAACATTAGATATGCAAATTTTATTTTTACTTTTATCAATTCGATAAATTTGATACATTAAAAATAATAAAAATAGATAATTAAGTAATATTTTGTTGACAATAATTGTCAACTTACTACGTCACTATTAAATTACATGAGAGATAAAATATGATATATTACTTTATCTATTTATATTTATAAATTATTTGTCCATAATATCACTACTTAGTTAATTTAAAATAAATGTTTTATTATTATTTTTAAAAGATCATTTTATTTTAGTAAATAATTAAAAAATTATTTGCATAAGGAATTATTATTTTTTTATACAAAATAAAAGGTATTTTTTCTCTTCGAAAAAATCTTTAAAATAGCATTTTTGAGTTTCGATCTATCAAAGTGAGGGCAAACAATTTTTGAGTATGCTTGGGGGCCAAACTTCTTTTTTCGGAATTCTTTTAGCAAAAGAATCTCGTAAAAGAATACAATACAAAAGCTTAAACCGATACCAAACGCTTACAATTTTTCTATCCCGGAGAATACACTTGGAAATGGTTGGAGAATTGCGACAAATCAAAGGGCAATTCAAGCAGGCCCGACTCAATGTATTTAGTGGCCCAATCCAACTAGAGTGAAGCCTCGAACCTGAGACCAAAAAGAACTCATCAAGTAAATCCTTAACAACTGAGCTATTAATACATTGGTACTAATACCACTTTTCTTTTTCATAATAAGGTCTTAAAATATCTAAGGCCCTATTCATGGAAACGGGTTGCACCGGCTCCCAACCGAACCTGAATTTAAGCAAGTTAATTCCAAAAAGCCATATGAGATAAAAGAACAACAACAAAAAAAAAAAAAATATATATATATATATATATATATATATATAAAATATAAATGGTTGAACTTTAAAACTCTAATCATAAGCATCAACGTATTACTACACTAATCAACTAATGCATCCCTCACGCAGAAAAGAAAAATGAAAACAAGGACGAAATATTCAATTTATCCCTTTCATTTAATTAGAGGGGCTTAGAATATAGCCTAAGCTAAGAACAAATTATTACTTAATATATTAATAAAAAATTTAATTATAAATTTTAAAAAGTTATAAAATAAATTTAAAATATGACCTCATTAATTTTCAACTTATTAATTTTATAATAGAAGTTTTCATTATGTATACTTTATAATTAAAAAAATCTAAAGTAACTTTAAAGCTTTTAATTTTTTGAATTAAAATACAAATAAAATTTATTTATTTATTTATTTTCGAATTAATATAAAATGTAGATAATGTAATTTAAAATAAATTCAAAAACAAATAAAAATTATTATATTTTTATTTTAAGTAAGGGTACATAAGTAGTTTTAAAATTTATTATATCCACATTAACTTTAAACTTACTAATTCTATAAAATATTAAGTTATGGTGTAGAAGTATTTTGTATGTTTTAAATTTTTTAATTTTAAAAGTTTAAAAAAGTATTTTTAAAATTAATTATATATCCTTATTTAAAATAAAAATATAGTAAAAAAAATTTTATTTATTTTTTAATTTGTTATAAATTTAATTTAAATTTAAAAAAATTAATTTTAATACAGTTTTTATTTTGATTCTGAAATTAAAAAATAGCTTTAAATAATTTTTTTTAGATTTTTATAATTAAAAAAATTATAAACACTTCGATCTTACTTAATATTCTATAAAATTAATATTTATCGGGGCTATAATTAGGTTTCAAATTATTTTTTAGATTTTTATTTTATAATTGAATTTTTATTAAATATATTAAGAAAGACTGTAGCACTTTTTCTTATGGGTCGATATATTTACTTACCAAAATTAAAACTTTTACTTATGGGTCGATATTTTTACTTACCAAAGATAAAACCTAAACTCGTAGAGATAAAACTATTAAGCATGCTAAACTCGTAGTATCATAAACTACATATACGGTATCGCTTTCGAATTGTTACTCAGAGATGGCGACCACCGATTACAGGATGATTGTAACGGAGCAGCAGCAAAGCCTACCTGAATTATGTTGGCTGGTGGAAGCCGTTGTGGCCGGCGGCGTCAAAATCCAATATCCATGCTTTCAATGTTCCCGCTGCGACGACTATTCTGCATATTTAGATCAATGTAAACAGCTATTTGCCAACACACTGAGTTTCGCTTCCCCGAATTTAGCGCTAAGCACCGTCGGGCATGTCGCCGATAATCTCGTCCGTGTGATCGACGATGCCAACGACGTCCTATTCTGCTCGCTTCACCGCCCATTCCCGGGAACCGCAACAACCCTAATTGTTGAGTTCGATTTCGATCAAATGTCGGTGGAGGAGGGAGTTATTTTGGAGTCTTTTGAAGACGTGGGGCCCAAGACAAAACCTGCTAGTGTAGAATCGGTACAGAGATTGCTGGAAGAGAAGGTTAGAGAAGAAGAAGATGGATTTGATAGCGATTGGTGTGCTGTTGATTGTGTAATTTGTATGGAAGAGATCGAAACCTGGGTTAGTTCGCTTAAGATGCCCTGTTCGCATCTGTTTCATCAAGATTGTCTTCTTCAGTGGTTGGATAACAGCAACGTCTGTCCGCTTTGCCGATACGAGATGCCATGTGAAGATTGAATGTGTTAGATCTGTTACTGTATAGGCTTGCTTAGCCTTATGATTCATGTATGTTAGATTCTTGTAGGATGAAACAATTGTAAATGATTTACAATGAGTAAATTGAGGAAGACATTCAATAAGGATATCCGAATCCAAAACAAATCTTAATCTTCTCAAATCAAAGTCTTCTGAAATCCAATGGTTGTGAGAAATGAGTGCCTCGACTTTGTTATTTCAAACAATTCCAATATTTATTACAATTATAATTGATGTATGCATTTTATTTTAATACAAACTACAAGATTGAAGCAAAACTAGATGTTTACAAATTCTGAAACTGTAGAGCTTACCATAATATATGTATCTACATCTAAAATGAACCATTAAAAAGAAACGAGTTTGTTAGAACAGGAGGAATACAAGCCTTAAAATCCTCGTAAAATTTTTGCTCAGAGAATAAGGCGGCCCGTTTCCTAGCGGCTGCAGCCATCTTCAATCTTTCACTTTCTGGCATTCTTAGAACTTGCAGAATGGCATTTGCGTATTCTTCCACCGTCTGAGCAAGGAATCCCGTTTGTTGCCCGTCTTCTTCCAAGACGATGTCCATTTTTGGACCAGCAGAATTGTGTGCTGCAAAGAGGCAATATTGAACAAGCTTAGACTAATAGTGTTGTGTTATAATTGTGTATTAAAAAAAAAAATTCATGTACTCACCGATTGGGATGGCCCCAGCAGCCATGTACTCGACAACACTGATACCAAAATGCTCGTCCGTCATGGAGTGGATTCCTGCTATGGCTCCTCCTAATAGCGTGACCAAGTCCCTGAAACAATCAATATACCACAGTTCAAGCATGAATCCTGGTGTGGATTTGTTTGTACAAGTTAAAGTCTTAAGCTCTAAATTTAAACCTGAAGCAAGCAAGCATTTATTATAAGGTAAAAGCAAATCCAAATTAGAAGTTTTTGTCCATGAACTGAATTCCCTAACTGTATAATCAATGCTTAGGGGATTGCTAAACACTTTCAACAATAATCATCTCCGAATTTTAAATCCTAAATCAAACCATGATTTCCAAGTGGGCATTAGAAAGCTTAAAAGCACGTGTTAAGCAATGCCCATTATGCACTGATAGATCCCGCTGAAACATATTGAAAGAAGATAAAATAAGGAACATATAAATCACATCATTCGATCAATTAATCTGTTGGGCGTCAAGCCATTTTTCGTAATAACCAAAACTAACAGAGAAATCAAAATACCTAGAAGAGGAAACGTTCCCAAATTCCTCATTCCATATCCACATTAGGATTAGACCCAATCGGGCACATTTCACCATCATTAAAAATATTACTACAATAGCAGAGTGCGAGTGGTAATCTATATTCAGCCTACAGTTCCTCTAGATGTCAACCAATCAATTTGCTCATCAAAATTATGACATTCTCAGTAAACAAAATGATTCTTCTTAGTTAGAGGCTTGAACAACGATTATTTTCCATGGGCAGCATCTATATAACACAAATCCAAAATTTGGAACTTCCAATTTTGGCCTTTGTGTAAATAGCTTAGGGGTCAGGCAAAGAAATGCTGGAAGCAGAAATCTTACAGAACATATAATTTAACTGTTTATCATGATTCAGCAAAGAGAGAAGCGTGAAAGTGCTGACCTGTACATGATATTCTTGTGGAACTCCACATGACTTTCAACTTTCAATTCAGCAGCTTGTTCAGCTAAGATCTTCAATCTATCTTCATCAGCCTTATTACGACAACTACCAACAAACTGGAGCCTAGGCATAGGCAAGTCTGCATCCAACTTACTCACGGCTTTTGCAAATGCCTGAAGCTGAAGAGAATGTGCCTGAGACAAAAATGCATTTTGACACAAGTTTTAATGCCCCAAGAATAAATTCAATATCTATGAGCTCAAATACCTACAATTTACAAGGTTTATAAAGATTCCCACCTTCTCGGGACGGAACTGAGCAACTGATATAATGGTTGGAATCTTGCTTGATCTTTCCAGTGACATAACCTGTTTCAACAAAGTACCATCGAACGTAATACATATAAACAAATAAAATAATACAATTGAATTGTATGTAAGAAGTGAATATAAATTTTCCAACGGAATATAGAGGACCAAGTTCATACATTTTTCCAAGAGGAATTGAGGATGAAGTTTATACAATCTTTTAATTATAAACGAATAAGAACCAGGAACAGAGGCATAAACAACTAAAGCAGACCCACTAAAAAAATCCTTCTCTCCAATCCATACTATCATTAAGATACCTCTAATGGGACTGGAAACTGGAAAAAGTTTATGCTGAGAAACAAAATGATTAAAACCCATTAATTACAATGCTTACCTGTAACCCTGATGTGTCACAAGGAGGATATACTCTTTTGGTCCGTTGAGGGATCTTCCATATCTTTTCAATATGGCCTTGAGTCCAAGAAGAATTTACCATTACCAAGTGAGCACAGGAGCCAACTAGTCCATACATCCAACTAAATACTGTATAATATATAATCTTGCAGCTGGATAACCAAGTACTGCCATCCAAACAGAAATGTGTGAGAAGCATCACTGAAAATATATATACAAGAAAACAACTAGAATACGAGCTTCCAATGGTGGAATTGAAAAAACTTTTAACTGATCTGAAGACTCAATCCAGGAGATTGATAAGGAACATGAATTTCAAATCAAATTGAAAACATGGATAACTGCCCCTATAATGCAAATGACAGAGTAGCTATGCAAGAAGATTTTGTATGAAAATTTGAAATGTGTAAAATCAACTTAACTAAACTCACAACAAAATAACAAAAATAGTCTTGGCTTATCAATGTGGAAACATATTTTCCACCTAATAAAATCAACGTGGAAACTTATCAACAAAAAATCTCATCAGCAAGCAACAAAAAGATGAGAAAGCTGCATAATGTTGAGGTAAGATTTACTGCAGATACATACCTCTGAGCAATCTTAGAATCATTGTTGTACATTGAACTTCGTGTTCGAACACGAGATAACATATCTGTACTGATTGTAGGGTAATGTGTATAGCAGATGACCCTGCATCCAAACAGACGAGCAAGGGGGTATGTAAAAGCATAGCCACTGGTGTCGAAATAGTATGAAGGCGTAACTTTGCACAAGGCTTCCCAAGCGAGGTACACGGAACCAAGGCTTTGACCAATCATAGTGAACCGAGGATAGGTAGTTTCTTCAATCCACTTCCTATTATTCAAATGCACCACCTGATTCCAGAATACATGATAGTTTTAACAGCAAAATTGGCGGAAATGGAAGCAATCCAGAAAGGGACCTAGGGTTTTCCATTCTATTTCCTTGGATCATAAATTCAATCACTAATGTAATCCAATTCAATTAATTACATGACTATTAACTAAAACCTAACAGATCAAGTAAGAAAGCGAAAATTAAAGTGAATCGAGTGAGGTACCTTGGGTGGGAAGAGTAATTTGACGCCGAACCTATCAGTGGCGCGAGCTGAGAGACTCTCGGGAGAAGCATCGTGATCACCAGTATAGATAATACAATCGAGATCTGGATTTTCGTCTTGGATGGCTTTGACAGCACACCAGAGCACTCTCTCTCCTCCGCCGCCATCGTTGGTGTAGGGGTGGAAGAATCCAACCGCTGTTTTCCTATTTCGCCTCCCTGACACTACACTTCGGAATAATCTGAAGATCGCGACCGGGAGGAAGAGAAGAGTCAAGATGACAAACCCCATTGTTGAATCCGGAGAAGTTTGTGGAGGTTTTTCAGGGAAGAGAAGTCAGTCTTTGTATCCTTCGTCTCAATTGATGAACCCCAGGACGGCGCCAGTCGGAACCGGAGTCGAGGCCGGAAAGGACGCAGCCGCAACAGTAGCGGCGCACCCCAGACCTTGCCCCAGTTCGTGTTTCGCCCAGGGTTCGGATGGCTCCCTGTGAATGGCAGCCCAATGCCATCTCCGGATCAGTGGAATCCAAATGGCATTCTTTCACTCCGGCCCAACTGCAGAGACCTCCCTGCCCTTTCCCATCTCAACAGGGCCTGTTGGGCCCATCTCCTGCACATTCCAGCGGACCACAGGCCCACTTTGCTGAAGCTAGTAATTATCTGCAGCCCACAACCGTAGTCAAGCCTTCGCGTCAATGACGTTAAATCCCGTAGATAATTTATGGTACATGGACACCGGCGCGACATCTCACATGACGAGTAATCCAGGTAACCTCTCGTCCATCTCGTATAATGGTGTTTTAAATTCGATAATTGTTGGAAATGGCATGCGAATTCCATCTACAGGTCTTGGTGACGCTCATATTTCTACCACCACCAAACCTCTCCACTTATCCAAAGTTCTTATCGCACCTCAACTAGTTAAAAACCTTGTTTCTATCCGTCGCTTTACTACCGATAACCAAGTCAGTGTTGAGTTTGACCCTTTTGATTTTTCTGTGAAGGATCTTCAAACGGAGAAAATTCGGTCTCGGAAACGGGACGTCCCCGACCGTCCTCGCCGGAGGAGTCACCTCCGCCTCCGCCGTTACCGGAGTAGTGGTGATGTGGTGGTTCGTCGAAGGAAAAGGAAATCGCCGGCGAGAGGAAGGAAAGGAGAAAGTTTGGTGGAAATGGGAAAGAAGAAGTTGCGCCTTCGCGTTATGGAACCGAAGCGAACTACGCGTACGCGTAGTTACTTTCCTAACGGCATAAAGTAACTACGCGTACGCGCTCTTTCATCTTTTTTTTTCATGAAAAAATGACCCATTTGCTACGCGTATACAACGTGTACGCGTAGTATGTGTACATTTAGCATGAAAAAGTGGGTACGAATAGCAATCTCGTTGCAGGACGCTGATCATTTCATTCTCCCTCCAATATATTTTTACTATTTTTTATATTTTCTGAATTTATTTTTGAATTTTCCCCATCAATCCTTCAAGTTTTTAAATTTTACTTTTAGTATTCATGATATTTTAAGCACTTTTATAATTTAATATGTTTTTGCGTTAACCTTCCTTAATATATTTTATTAAAATTTAGTTATAAAATAAAAAAATGAAAAAAAAATATATATAAAAAAAAGTTTTTTAAATTTTAATAGTAAAATTTTTATTTATTTACAAATTAAAATAAAATATAAAAATTAAGTTTTAAATAAGTATACATAATTAGTTTTAAATATACTTTCCTAAACTTTTAAAAAATATAGTTCATAAAAAATTACTTCCATACATTACTTAATATTTTATAAATTTAATAAGTTTAAAATTTAACATGTCCATGGTACGTTTTAAAATTAATTATGTACCCTCATTAAAATAAAAAAATATATTTTTATTCATTTTTATTGAGTTTTAAATTTAATTTTTTTAATATTTTATTTTTATTCGAAAAGAAATTAAAATATATATAATTAAAAAATGAAATTTTATTTTAATTTTACTTTTTTTATATTTTCTTAATTAAAAAAAATATAAATGTACTTCTATTATATATTAAGTAGTTTAAAATTAAATGATGTTATAAATAGTTATAATTATTTTTTAAAATTTTTTTTAATTTGTTAATTAAAATTTTAATATAATATATTATGAATGAGTTAAAATGTGAAATAAATTAAACCATGAGAGTACTACCGAGAAAACTTCAAAACTTGTAGATAACATGAGAAAAAATTTAAACTTCAAAAGCTCTAGACGGAAAATCCTTTATTTTTAAACTCTACACTTTAGATTAAACCAAATTGTTTCTATTTGAAATTGGATCCATTCGATATATTCTCTATGTGTAGGTTTATCTCTTTTTGGATAACTTGCATTATCTTGACTTAATCAAGTTAAGTTATTTTATATTGTGAATATTTTCATGAATTTGATGTAATTTGTTTTCTATGAAATGTCAAATCCCAAAATGCAAATTTAATTTGTTTCAAGTTATTGAAAAATATGTTTAATTAGAAAAGTTATCTTATTATAATACTCGTATCTTTCAATACAAGCCAATCACATAACATGTTTGGAAAGTTCATACATTATAGTAAGCTCAAATTGCAAACATGAGAAATACATATACGAGGACCCAAAATATTTCGATACATAAAAGTATACGAGAATTTTCCGAACCCAATCCCACGATTTACCTTCTCAACACATTTAGAAAGCGGACAATAGGTTTAGGGTTTATCACAACGAAAACCAACTTGATCAATAATTGTTTTGTTTTTTCTTTAAGAAAATGAACGGTTAGTATTTACACATAACATCTAGGCGGATTAGAATTAGTTGAAAGACGAAAAATTCAGGCAACGAATCGGCTTAAAATAATAAATGAAAAGTACCTCAAAGACACATTATTATGGAACTATAAAACCCAAAAAAACACCTCCTGGCAATGGAGAAGATTAATGAATCTCCGACCGGAATTTGAAAATGGATTCGGTTGGAACATTAGGGATGATAGCACTATTAAATTTTGGAAAAATAAATGGGTGACAGGTCAACCGGTCATCAAACTTATTGAGAATAGAAGTAACATTGATGAAAATGAATTAGTGAGTGACTACATCATAGAGAATAAATGGAATACCCGAAAACTGGAAATGGAATTAGGTAATCTCTTCCGCAAGAGATTATGACCGCAATCAAATCATATCAACTTCTAAAATCATTTATCCGAGATCGTCTTTATTGGGCAGCCTCGGATAAGGGATCGTACACTACACAATCAGCCATGGACCTTATCCACAAGAACAAAGGGCACAAAGCCAATCCAAATGAGTGGATTTGGGCAATGGATACCATGCCCAAAGTTAAAAACTTTATTTGAAAACTATCGATAGACGGACTTCCAACCAAGAAAAACCTGGAGAAACAGAGAGTATCAGTGCCCATGCAATGTGTTCTTTGTAATCACCCATATGAATCAGCAAAGCATTTGTTCTTCAACTGCCCTTTCATATTGGAGAATCTTCACAATACCGATATTAAGATCGAGCTCCAACAAGTAATCAACTCTAACTAAAAAATATCAAGCATGGTCACCTGCATAAAAGATAAGCTAGACGACAACCAGTTAGTTCAACTAGCAGTTATGTGGTGGAATGTGTGGACCGAAAGAAACCAAAATATCTTTAGTAATAAGAAAATCCAAAATATTGGGGTACAAGTACAAGACCAAATAAGGAGCTGGCACGATGCTAATAAAAGAAAGAACCAAACAAAACAAAAAGTGGCCAAAAGCAATAGGAAAACTAGAAATATCAATGGCTAAGACCTGATAATGGATTTGTCAAGTTAAACTTTGATGGATCTAAACGTGATTCCGGGGAGTCAGCCTTCGGTTTCATTCTAAGAAACGAGCATGCATCAACCATCTCCCTAGGCTACGGACAATGTGGGAACACATCGGTCCTTCATGCTGAAGCATGCGCGCTACGGGAGGGTTTGATCAGAGCATGCGATCAGGAGATCAATAAACTTGAGATTGAAGGTGATAATCTTACAATCATCAATTCCATTAAACAAATATGGAAACCCCCATGGGAACTTGATCTCATCATGTCAAATATTACTAATATTTTGGTTAATTTTCAGCAGGTCAGGATACAACACGTCTTTAGGGAAGTCAATAGTGTTGCCGATAAGCTCGCATATTTGGGACACGACTATCCACTAGGTTGCGCATTGATCCCCTCTCAGGTGGTGGATTTCATCCGGAAGGATGCTCTAGGTTGGAGAGTCACGAGAAGATGATCCAACCTAATCGCTTACCGTACAGTATCAAAAAAAAATCAAAGAGTGAGTATCTGATACGTGTATATTTAAAGCTTTTTTTTTTTAAATCTAAAGTAAATTTAAAGTTTTTTTTATCTTTTGAATTAAAATACAAATAAATTTCTATTTATTTATTTTCAAATTAAAATAAAAATGTAGATAATCTATATTAAAGTGAAAGCGCTTAATGTCACGTGTCATTTACTAATGCATTTAATGACACGTGTCATTTTCTCACGCATTTACAAATTAATAATTATTTATGTTCTTATATTATCAATAATATTCGTCTCTTTCCTAATTAAACTAGAATTTCTTTATCTTATAATTCATAATAAAATACGACTAACTAAAATGACAAATATCCAATCAATTGATATTTGATCATTCTATAAACATTTCAACTTTAATTAAAAAAATCTTACATTTATATGTTTTCTAATATAATAAATTGAGTAAAATTTTTCCTTTACAACTCACTTTTTAACGGGCTAATTAGGTAAGTAGACTGTTTTGAGTTTTTAGTTTAGTAAATAGGTTCATTATATTTTGATATTAGGTTAATATACCCCATAAAATTTTCCTTTACAACTCACATTTTCTCTCGCCTTCTTCTCTCTCATCTCTTCAGCCACATTCCCTAAACCGATTTCTCTGCCGGCGAAGGCTGCTCCTCTCTTCCACCCGCTCTCCAAGACAACTTTGCGCATAGCCATCGCCTTCTTTGCCTCAAAGCCTCCAAGGGTTGTTGCCTCCTCCGGTCACCCCAAAGCCGTCTCTGCCGTAAGACCATCGACGGGGTGTTCTACAAGTGCGCCAAGTGCTTTTGCGGCATCTCCTTTCACCTGTTTTGTAGCCGCTTGCAAGAAAGTGTCGCCGGAAATCCTCTCCACCCTACGAACCCTCGGCACCCTCTTAAACTCCGGTTGATGCTAGATCTAGATCTTGATCTGAATACATTTCCCATGGGCCTAGTGAAGGACTTGCCTCTGCGAGGTCCAGAAACCCGATTGCACCACCAACTCGAGTAATTTCCCTTGTTGCTACATATTTGTAACTACGACCCTCTTCATCCTACTCATACCATAAAAATTTCTGGTAAACTCCTTGTAAGACTCACTGTATTTTTTTCGGTGTACCAAGATTTGTAAGCTTTACATGTTACTGTATTAAAATTATGTTGGATGTCCCATGTTTAATGTAAGATTTGGTTGCACCACCAACTCGATCTTTTTGCAATAAAAACGGCAAAAATGAATTAGCTACTCTTGTGTTCTTCATGACTTTAATACAAATCGCTCCGTATGATCAACTGCAAATTATGGAACGTTTAGTTGATATTCCTGATCATTTGCCAACTCCAGCATGGGTGAGAAACACTTCTTCGAGAATTCCGAGTTCTTATAATTTTTGAAAAAGTTGGGTTATTTGTCACCGAAGCGTGTTTTCTTCCATTGTTTGTTCTTTTGATGTCAAATGTAGACCTAATGGTTCAAAGTGTCCTTCTGGGTGTCGTTGCAATGAGATGATGAGATCATCTTGAGACGTTCTTTGAAGGAAGAAAACTCAAAAATAGTATAGAATTCGTTGTGATATAGATATACACATTTTACTCTTGAACGATAGTGTCTACAATCAAGAATTATCAAAATTCAGTCAAATTGAATTGCCAAGATTTTGTATCATGCCTGATATCATAATTTCTGGTATGAAAATTATGCTATGAAAAATTATGGTGTGAAATTATGGTATTTTAATTTCTGGTATGAAAATTTCTGGTATGAAAAATTTCATACCACAAAATTCATTCCATAAAATAAAAAATAAAATAAAGAAGGAAAAAAAATAATAATTAAATAAAAATTAATTTCAGTAATTAGAAATTAAAACTTACACTTACATAACAACTAACAAACCTTTATTATTTTCTTTTTTTTTTATTAAAATAGAGAGGTTAATTACTTTTACCAACCACTAAATAAAAGTGGTAAAAAATAACGGTATACGCTTACTAAAACAAAATTAAAAAAAAAAAGAAGCTTATTTGGCCAAATTCTTTCATTTGTAATTGATTGGAAAGTAAATAAGTAAACTTTATGAGAAATAAATGAAATATATTTCATTAATTATAAGTTTTTTTAAATCAAATATTATAATTACATGATAAATCTTTTTAAAAAAATTTCATGTACAAGGCACGGGAATTATACTAGTGTAATTTAAAACAAATTTATTATGTCCAAATTAATATTGGGGTACACTTACTACATTTTTATTTAATTAAGGGTACATAAGTAGTTTTAAAATTTAGTATGCCCAAATTTATTTTAAACTTATTAGTTCTATAAAATATTAAGTGATGATATAGAAGTATTTTGTATGTTTTAAAATTTAAATCATCCAATAAAAACCCACAAAGATAGCCGTCCATAAGAACAATTTTATCCGTTTAGTTTTAATTGATCCTCACATTAGATAAAGTGAGGTGACGACATCCATTGTTGAAAAACAATTTTCATCCGTTTGTTTTAACTGATTTTCATTTGACATTTGATAAACTTAAATGGCTAGAATCTTCACACTTCTCCCGACAATAATATTATATTAATATGTGGCCCCATTTCACATATATTTTAAAATACATTTTAAATTGTGTTTTTTAACAAAATTTTTGAAATAATTAATATTATAATTGTTAACCATGTTATCATCAAATATATTCCTAAATTTAAGATTTAAATTATATTTATCTAATAAACCATAAAATAATATAAAATACCTTACTTAAACTTCAACATTAGATATGCAAATTTTATTTTTACTTTTATCAATTCGATAAATTTGATACATTAAAAATACTAAAAAATAGATAATTAAGTAATATTTTGTTGACAATAATTAACAACTTACTACGTCACTATTAAATTACATGCGAGATAAAATATGAAAATATAATATATTACTTTATCTATTTATATTTATAAATTATTTGTCCATAATATCACTACTTAATTAATTTAAAATGAATATTTTATTATTATTTTTAAAATATCATTTTATTTTAGTAAATAATTAAAAAATTATTTGCATAAGGAATTATTTTTTTTTTATACAAAATAAAAGGTATTTTTCTCTTCGAAAAAATCTTTAAATTAAATTATTATAAATAATAAATAAATAAATAAAATTATATCAAATTTAAATGATTAAAAAATAAAATAAAAAATATATTTTATGGACTATGATAGAAATATATATATACACAATATTAATTTGGAAACATATATATACACACGATTAATTTTGGAAACAGTATGATTTGGAAATATATATATATATATATATATATATCTACATCTAAAATGAACCATTAAAAAGGAACTAGTGAGTAGTGAGTTAGAACAGGACGAATACAAGCCTTAAAATCCTCATAAAATTTTTGTTCTGAGAACAAGGCGGCCCGTTTCCTAGCGGCTGCAGCCATCTTCAATCTTTCGCTTTCTGGCATTCTTAGAACTTGCAGAATGGCATTTGCGTATTCTTCCACCGTCTGAGCAAGAAATCCCGTTTGTTGCCCACCATCTTCTTCCAAGACGATGTCCATTTTTGGACCAGCAGAATTGTGTGCTGCAAAGAGGCAATATTGAACAAGCTTAGACTAATAGTGTTGTGTTATAATTGTGTATAAAAAAAAATTCATGTTCTCACCGATTGGGATGGCCCCAGCAGCCATGTACTCGACAACACTGATACCAAAATGCTCGTCCGTCATGGAGTGGATTCCTGCTATGGCTCCTCCTAATAGCGTGACCAAGTCCCTGAAACAATCAATATACCACATTTCAAGCATGAATCCTGATGTGGATTTGTTTGTACAAGTTAAAGTCTTAAGCTCTAAATTTAAACCTGAAGCAAGCAAGCATTTATTATAAGGTAAAAGCAAATCCAAATTAGAAGTTTTTGTCCATGAACTGAATTCCCTAACTGTATAATCAATGCTTAGGGGATTGCTAAACATTTTCAACAATAATCATCTCCGAATTTTAAATCCTAAATCAAAACATGATTTCCAAGTGGGCATTAGAAAGCTTAAAAGCACGTGTTAAGCAATGCCCATTATGCACTGATAGATCCCGCTGAAACATATTGAAAGAAGATAAAATAAGGAACATATAAATCACATCATTCGATCAATTAATCTGTTGGGCGTCAAGCCATTTTTCGTGATAACCAAAACTAACAGAGAAATCAAAATACCTAGAAGAGGAAAAGTACACAAATTCCTCATTCCATATCCACATTAAGATTAGACCAGTGTTCTAAAATACGCCGTCCAGGGCCGTCTAGACGGCGTCTGGACGCTGGACAGTGGCCGGCCGTCCCGTTTTAAGCCAAAACGGTGATGGCTGGACGGGTTGTGAAGAAAACGGGTTCGGAACGGCCATTTTACTTGCGGGACGGGTTTCTGGACGGACAAGACGGGGCGGGATAGACATGGTGGGATGAGTTAGACTGAGTTTCGTTGAAAATCCAGCAGTCCCAACTCGGCGACTCTCTACTCCAGTCTTCTCTCCACGATGCGATAATCCCGACTCTTGCTTAGTCTGTCCGGCGACCTCGCTCTCTCCCTCCGGCAAACTCTTATTACTTCTTCTCTTCCAAGAGTCCTCTGTATTTGTTTTATTGAGATTGATACAAGCAACGGCGGAATGACGCAGGAGGAGACGGAAGATATTCTAGGGTTTTATGATTTTAGTTTTATTACTAAATAATACCCTAATTTATTAAAATTATCAATAATATCCCAAACAAAATCAATTTTACATAAATCACCCTAATTAATTACCAAATATTACCCTAATTTATTAAAATTTTCCATATTATGGCATATTTAATGTATTTTATCATAATACGTCTTGTCCGTCTAGAATCCGTCTAGACGTCCGTCCACCCGTCTAGACGCTAGACGGTGTCCCTCCGTCCCGTCTCCGTTTCACGTATTTTGGAACATTGGATTAGACCCAATTGGGCACATTTCGCCGTCATTAAAAATATTACTACAACAGCAGAGTGCGACTGGGAATCTATATTCAGCCTACAGTTCCTCTAGATGTCAACCAATCAATTTCCTCATCAAATTTATGACATTATTAGTAAACAAAATGATTATTCTTAGTTAGAGGCTTGAGCAACGATTATTTTCCGTGGGCATCATCTATAATAACACAAATCCAAGATTTGGAACTTCCAATTTTGGCATTTGTGTAAATAGCTTAGGGGTCAGGCAAAGAAATGCTGGAAGCAGAAATCTTACAGAACATATAATGTAACTGTTTATCATGATTCAGCAAAGAGAGAAGCGTGAAAGTGCTGACCTGTACATGATATTCTTGTGGAACTCCACATGACATTCAACTTTCAATTCAGCAGCTTGTTCAACTAAGCTCTTCAATCTATCTTCATCAGCCTTATTACGACAACTACCAACAAACTGGAGCCTAGGCATAGGCAAGTCTGCATCCAACTTACTCACGGCTTTTGCAAATGCCTGAAGCTGAATAGAATGTGCCTGAGACAAAAATGCAGTTTGACACAAGTTACAAGACTCTTTTTAATGCCCCAAGAATAAGTTCAATATCTATGAGCTCAATTACCTACGATTTATAAGGTTTATAAAGATTCCCACCTTCTCAGGACGGAACTGAGCAACTGATATAATGGTTGGAATCTTGCTTGATCTTTCCAGTGGCATAACCTGTTTCAAAAAAGTACCATCGAACGTAATACAAATAAACAAATAAAATAGAACAATTGAATTGAATTGTATGTATGAAGTAAATATAAATTTTCCAACGGAATCTAGAGGATACATTTTTTTCAGGAGAAATTGAGGATGAAGTTTATAAATCCTTTTAATTATACACGAATATGAACCAGGAACAGAGGCATAAACAACTAAAGCAGACCCACTAAAAAATCCTTCTCTCCGATCCATACTATCATTAAGATACCTCTAAAGGGACTGGAGACTGGAAAAGGTTTGTGCTGTCAAACAAAATGATTAAAACCCATTAATTACAAGGCTTACCTGTAACCCTGATGTGTCACAAGGAGGATAAACTCTTTTGATCCGTTGAGGGATCTTCCATATCTTTTCAATATGGCCTCGAGTCCAAGAAGAATTTACCATTACCAAGTGAGCACAGGAGCCAACTAGCCCATACATCCAACTAAATACTGTATAATATATAATCTTGCAGCTGGATAACCAAGTACTGCCATCCAAACAGAAATGTGTGAGAAGCATCACTGAAAATATATATACAAGAAAACAACTAGAATACGAGCTTCCAATGATGGAATTGAAAAACTTTGAACTGATCTGAAGACTAAATCCAGGAGATTGATAAGGAACATGAAATTCAAATCAAATTGAAAACATGGATAACTGCCCCTATAATGCAAATGACAGAGTAGCTATGCAAAAAGACTTTGTATGAAAATTTTAAGTGTGTAAACTCAACTTATCTAAGCTCACAACACAATATCGAAGATAGTCTTCGCTTATCAATGTGGAAACATATTTCTACCTAAAAAAACAATGTGGAAACTTATCAGCAAAAATTTCATCAGCAAGCAACAAAAAGATGAGAAAGCTGCATAATGTTGAAGTAAGATCTACTGCAGATACATACCTCTGAGCTATCCTAGAATCATTGTTGTACATAGAACTCCGTGTTCGAACACGGGATAACATATCTGTACTGATTGTAGGGTAATGTGTATAGCAGATGACCCTGCATCCAAACAGCCGAGCAAGGGGGTATGTAAAAGCATAGCCACTGGTGTCGAAATAGTATGAAGGCGTAATTTTGCACAGGGCTTCCCAAGCGAGGTACACGGAACCAAGGCTTTGACCAATCATAGTGAACCGAGGATAGGTAGTTTCTTCAATCCACTTCCTATTATTCAAATGCACCACCTGATTCCAGAATACATGATAGTTTTAACAGCAATTCGTAGCCATTAGTCTTGAATGATGATCCAAAATTGGCCGAAATGGAAGCAATCCAGAAATGGACCTAGGGTTTTCCATTCTATTGATAACAATAATATCTATTCAGTTATAGATTTAATTGTTAGAGTGAAGATAGGATTGGTTAGTAGATTGTTAGTATCGTATCTCAACAGATCTAGGGCTTCCTAGAGCTTCCTCTGTGTATTTATATTCTCCAAGTTCCTTCAATAATAAACACACGATTCATTCAAGCTTATATGGTATCAGAGCGATATGCCTAACGGCACTCTCGATCCTATTTCACCTCCGCTATGCCATCTCTATTGGCCTCCATACGCAGCCACACCAAACGGCCTTCTGCAGCCACACCTCATGCTTCCCTCCTCTATCTCCTCCTCACCGGATCACCTTCGCCTATCCCTGCAACCGGAGATGATCCCAACAAAACCTAACAAAACCTACCCAACCATGGCTGAGTATCTCAGTACACTACAAAACCCTCGTGAAGCCACGAAACCTTTCATGATACTCACAAACATTCCAGACAAAACACTACCAAACTCTTCTACAAAACCCATCATACAAAACATACCTTCGTCAGGATAGATTGGTCTATGGGGCATTACTGGGCACTCTCTCCCGCAACATCGCTTACAATTTTGTTCGTGAACAAGTTAAGAACAGCAAGATAAGAGTCAGTCACCTATGTCTCTACAGAAGACCAGCTAGCCGACGTACTAAAAAAAACCACTACTAAGACACGGTTTCACTCTCTACTACGCGCAAGTTACAGCTTCATAATGACACTTCACTTGAGGGGGAATGATAACAATAATATCTATTCAGTTATAGATTTAATTGTTAGAGTGAAGATAGGATTGGTTAGTAGATTGTTAGTATCCTATCTCAACAGATCTAGGGCTTCCTAGAGCTTCCTCTGTGTATTTATATTCTCCAAGTTCCTTCAATAATAAACACACGATTCATTCAAGCTTATATCTATTTCATTGGATCATAAATTCAATCACTAATGTAATCCAATTCAATTAAATCCATGACTATTAACTAAAACCTAAGAGATCAAGTAAGAAAACAAAAACTAAGCTGAATCGAGTGAGGTACCTTGGGTTGGAAGAGTAATTTGACGCCGAACCTATCAGTGGCGCGAGCTGAGAGACTCTCGGGAGAAGCATCGTGATCACCAGTATAGATAATACAATCGAGATCTGGATTTTCGTCTTGGATGGCTTTGACAGCACACCAGAGCACTCTCTCTCCTCCGCCGCCATCGTTGGTGTAGGGGTGGAAGAATCCAACCGCTGTTTTCTTATTTCGCCTCCCAAACACTACACTTCGGAATAATTTGAAGATCGCGACCGGGAGGAAGAGAAGAGTCAAGATGACAAACCCCATTGTTGAATCCGGAGAAGTTTGTGGAGGTTTTTCAGGGAAGAGAAGTCAGTCTTTGTATCCTTCGTCTCAATTGATGAACTAACCATTTTTAAGATTAATCTTTTTTATTTTTTATACTTCGTTCATGATTTTTTGTTTTCTTCTTCTCTTTCCGGTTTCTTCAGTTTCGGGTTTCCTCACGGACGCTGATCATTTTATTCTCCACCAAATTTTTTTTTTCGTGTTATATATACAATTTTGAATTTACTTGATACCGAATATGAACGTTTTGCGTTGACACTCAAACTAATTTGAGCGTCAACGCTTTCCGACGGCGCTCAAATCTTAAAATAAAAAAAATATTAGGCAAAAAATCGGAAAAAAAAAGGTTTTTGGGCACCGACGCACGGCACTAGCGCCCAAAACCCAACTTTTTCTTACTTTTGCCCCTTTTTTTAAAGATTTGAGCGCCTTCGAAACGCTCAAATTCTTTTATTCATTTTTAAGTGGTTGAGCGCCATCGGAATGCGTTTGTATTTTACGTCAGTAAAACTCGTACCTTTAGCTTTTTCCTTTTTTTTTTTTACTTTTATTTATAAATCTTTAATTTATTTTTAATTTTTTACTCTTTCTCCCCTTTAAAATTTGACTTTTTCTTGTAAGTATCCACGAAATTCTTCATTTTAGTATTCTTATGATTTTATTTATTTTTTCTTACAACTTTTTTTTAATTTATTATTTTAAAATTTAATTATAAAATAAAAATCTAAAAATTTAAATTAAAAATATCGCATTAAATATAACTTTATAAAATCTTAATAATATACATAGAATTATTTTTTATTTTAATTAAAAAATCTAAAAAATTAATTTAATGTTAATTTTTATTTTTGAATTAATTTAAAATTGTAGTAAATTGTTTTTATTATTTTTGAATTAAAACAGAATAAAAAATTAAACAAATCTGAAAATAAATATAATATTACTACAATTTAAAATAAGAGTACATAATTTGTTTTAAATATTTTTGTAGAATTTTAAAATAAAAATATATAAAAGTTAAAATAACAAAATACATGTATACCATTGCATACTATTTTTTATAAAACTAATAAGTTTAAAATATAACGTGATTATATTATTTTTAAAATTAATTATGTTTCCTTACTTAAAAATAAAAATATAGTAAATTTATATAATTTTTTTAATTAGTTTAAATTTACTTTTCTAGATTTCTTGATTAGAAATATAAAAAATATATACTTCTATTACAAATTAGTTAGTATAAAATTTGACGAGGTGTTTTAAATTTGTTTTCTTGATTTTTTTTAATTTTTTATTTAATTTTTTAAAATAAAGTATTAAGAATGTGTATAAAAGGAAATAAATAAAATCACGAGAGTACTAAGAGAAAACTTCAAAACTTGTAGATACTAATTAGAAAAAAAAAGTTTAAATTTAAAAGGCAAGGATTATCTTGACTTAATCAAGTTAAGTTATTTTATATTGTGACAATATTTTCATGAATTTGATATAATTTGTAATCTATGAAATGTCAAATCTCAAAATGCAAATTCAATTTGTTACAAGCCAATAACATAACAAAAGTTTATGCATTATAGTAAACTCAAATTGCAAAAAAGGAAAATACACATACGAGGACCCCAAATTGCTTCGATACATAAAAGTATACGAGAATTTTCCGAACCACATCCCGCCATTTACCTTCTCAACACACTTTTAGAGACCGGACAACATGTTTAGGGTTTATCACAACGAAAACCAACTTGATCATTGATTGTTTAGTTTTTTGAAAAGAAAAAAAAAATAAACGTTAGTATTTACACATAATATCTAGACGGATTAGAATTAGTTTACAAATTGGGTTAAATCAATGACTAATGCGCTTGTATCATCGTATGATCCTCTCTTGATGGATAACTCGACGAGTTCTCTACATGCTCGAGCTAGATTTGGCTTAGTGAACCCTAATGCTGTACAATATGGAAGAACAATATCTACTGCTTCTTGGTTACTAACCTGTAACAATAAAGAAAAATGAGATCAGTCACCACCCAAATGAACTAAAGTTCAGTTTCTATATATATATATATATATATATATATATATATATATATATATAAATATATATAAATATATGTATGTATACCTTATCCCAAACACCATCTGAGGCCAAGATCAAGAACTGAAAACCAGGTTTGATGACAAGCGATTTCGTTTCCGGTTCAGCTGTAACCCATTGTTTGAGATGCTTATCACCAATGGATCTCGACACTGCTAAAGAACTTTGTATTCTCCATACACCGCCACGACAGCAATCTACATAGCCTCCCTACAATATCATGTCGAGTTCGGTAAGAAACAAATCAAATCCTATAGCAATTTGATATGGATATCAAAATAGCTATTAGTACTTACAGTTGATTCGATCCTTGTGCGTTCATCTTCTCTGGAAGGCTTATGATCAATGGTGAGAGCTTCAGCAACTCCATTAAAAGACAAAACTGCGCGACAATCACCAGCATTCGAAACTACAAGACTTCCATTACGAATCAAAGCGGTTACTGAACAAGCTCCACCACCACAAGCGGTTTGTTTGAGAAACTCAGAATCAGTATTCAAATATCCATCTTTAATCGTCTTCTCCAAATCTTCTGTATCGTTTACTTCATCCATTATCTTCTTCCCAAGCTTCGCAGCTACGAATTCAGCTGCTGTTGATCCTCCGTGTCCATCGTATACACCAAAAAACGCCTAAAATCGAAATCAATTTTACAGTCATCAGTCTAACCTAATTTCAACATCGATTGATTTCTCGAATCAAGAAAAGCAAATTACCTGTTTAGAATCTCCGTTAATCTCAACAGAAGCGGAATACCTGTCCTCCAAATTGATTTTCCGTCCTCTTTTACAGTACACAGCAAAGGTATCGTCTTTCTCCTCCAATTCATCCATCCTCTTCTCAATCCTCTTCGGCGTAGTCTCATGAACCGAGCTGAAAGTCGTCACCGGAATGAGGATTCTCGCCGGTCTCCTTCTCTTCATAATCGCAGCAGCTGTCGCCGGTGACAGTGGTCCCTCCGGCGAGAAGTCCGAAAGCATGGGACCGGTGATCGGTGACAATGAAACACAAGGAGGCATTTTTTCTTGGTTTTGTTTGAGTGTGATTTCTTCTCTGGATGAATGAATTGGAAGCTTGGGTTGTAAGATTTGAAGCTGTGTATTATATATGGTTAGTGCGGTGAAGATAACTTGAGCCGTTCAACGGTCAAAATTAGGATTTATAATTAATTTTTTCTTCTTTAAATTTAATTTGTCATAATTATATGTGGATGAGGACAATGGTCTGAGGATGACCGGGAGTTTGACCTTCTCAAATACCGCAATCTGTGTTTTGAACTTATAAACGTGGTTGAATTGGTTGTGAGTGATTTTGGTGGGTCCAAATTATATTACATAATATTAGAATTAGTTTATTTTTTGTATGGTCAAATTAAGTCATTATACCAACCAACCATCAATATAGTTTTAATGTTACATTTCATGGATTCAGTTAAGATTGAAATGAAAGAAATTTAATTGATTTGAAAAAAAATAGAATAATAAATATATTTTAAAAGAATATTTGAAATGTCTTATTGTAACTTTCTTGTATTAGACACATTGCTCATATACATCTTATTGTATTTTTAAGTGAGTATAACATAAAATGAAAGAAATTTAATTATTTTAAATTACAAATGCTTAGTTATAAAATTTCTCAGGATATTGATTATTATTTTTGGATGCCGGTAGAAAATAAGAGGTTTTTTGGTTTTGATTAATTTTTGTATGGTAAAATGGGGAGTAGGTAAGTTTTGTAAATATGAGCATATAAAGGGTCCAAGTTAATAAGGCGTATAAAATAGGCCCTTCAAAATTATATAAAATTTTTTTATTAAAATAAAAAGAGGGTATTAAGGAAAGCAAAATATTTTTCTCTCTCCATTTATTAAGTGAATCGGAATATATTCTTTTTGTTCGTCCTCTCCGAAACTGTCGTAACAGACATGTTAATCCAACTTGCGTTCATCCATGACGACGATATTGAATCAATACTGGTCCGAATTTCGCAGCAACATATGTACATAATTCTCAGAGACTGCAAACATATGAACACATATAGTTAGTCAGCAACATTTTCGCAGCAACATATGTACATAATCACCAAAGACTGCAAACATATGTACACATATAGTTAGTCAGCAACATTTTCGCAGCAACATATGTACATAATCACCAAAGACTGCAAACATATGTACATGCAAACACAACAAAAGTCTGTATTACAAAATATTTTGTTGTATTGTATATATTCTAATCGACAACATGTTATATGTACACACAAAATATGTATATTTATCTTCAAAACCCTATCCAAATGTACACAACTTGCATATTTGATACATACGAACACAATAGAAGTATGTATTTCAACACAACCCAAATCAAATGTACACAAACTACATATTTGATACATATACATATTGAAGACGACTGTTTAATAAGCGATTGAAGGAGAATGTTAAGGATGAAGACGAGACCTCGAAAGTACTGGCTATGGCAAAACTGAAGTTATTCGATTCGAGATTTGGATTATCCTTTGAATCAATTGGTAACTTATACCTGTTGAAGACGACAATTTAATCTGCGATTGAATGAGAATGTTGAGAAAGAATAGGTTGAAGACGAGAGCTCGAGATGACTGTTATGGCGCAACTGCTATGGCGAAAGGTTTATTTCGTCTCCATGAAGTCGATTTTTGGTTGAAGACGAGAGGACTGCTATGACGAGAGGTTGAAGATGAGAGCTCGAGAGGACTGCTATGGCGAAAGGTTTCTTACGTGTTGAATTGTTTAAAATTATGGATATATGGTATTGAAAATCTCAGCACGGTTACCTTATTTAGCTTGTTTCCTTATTTTACGGTTAATTAATATATTTTACAGAATAAATATCCTCCGTTGAGTGCCTATTAAAGCTTTTCTTATTACTAATTTATTTTTTCTTAAAACATGTAAAATACTTGGAGTCTTGTTTGTATTCTAAAAAATAAGTTACCTTAGTAATTTAATCTTCTCATCTTTGTATGTCTTTTACAAAATAAAAAATTTTAAAAAGTATCAAAATTGTTTTGTGAAAAAAAGAATCATTTTTAAATATGAGTTTGTTTAAGATAGACTGATATTGATGGGAATACAAATAAATGTTTTAAGTTATAAATAAAATTTAAGACTATTCATCCTCAAAATATATAGTTACAACTAATAAAGACGATTCTTGAAAAAGACAGCAATGATCCAATCAAATAGATAAGATAGTGTACCTCCACTTGAAAATTTAGAAACACTTTGTACCAATCAACAACATTTCTAATCCGCCAGCGCATCTAGAAGTTTCATGTTCTGGATCGTAATTACTATTAAGTTGTGGTCCAATTTCGTAATTACTTTGCAATTTGGGACACTGAAATTGTGAGTCAAATATAGATTGCGGAATTAGCATGCAGCTGGGTCCTACCTTTTCGTAGTTTTAGTAAGTGTACTTTAGAGATGGTCAAAACTCAAAAACAAATGTTTTATGTTTAAGGGTTAAAATCGTAATTTACAAAAAAATAGAAGTCAATAAAAATACAATTTTGATATTTTAGCATTTTTATTTTAGGTAAAGAAGCTTATATTTTAGGTATGACTAAGCCCTAGGGTTTTGGTATTCTTAATATTTCACACATGTCACATTGTTTATATGGACATTATAAAAGTCGTGTCCATCTTTCTGGACATAATATCTATGTTTGACCAGCGACGGATTCAAGGGGGTAACGGGCGTACGGTGTCTCGATTTGCGACGTCGTTTGGCCTTAGGAAGTAAAAGAAAAAAAGAAAAAATCCTTGTTAAAACTAATTATGTTATATACTGTTCTACTAGCTCATCTAGTAGAGGAAGGGAAGGAGGTACACCAAGTCATGTGTTCTAGTTTTGAGAGTAGTAAAAAGTTTTCTTTTATTTTAAACAAATTACAATATATTTAGATGGAGAGATTAAATGATGTTTATTATTTCATTAATTCCTAACTAATACAATAAAATTAATATAATTTTAATACAATAACTCATCAATAACTATCTAATTTATATGACAATATATTTATAGTAGAAACTAAATATATAAAATAATTTTAAATTTTATCTAAGTAAAAAAATAGATTAAAAGCGCAAATTTATAGTACTAAAGTTAAGTAACTTTTTTTATTTATTTAATTTATATATTTTATTGTTTAATTTCAAGCTTAATATTTGACTTCCCTGATGAATTTTTTTTTGTGCCCCTCCGACCAAAATTTTCTGGCTCCGCCACTGTGTTTGACCAAAATGATTTTGTACAATGTGTTTTTATACAAATCGTTCTTAAATGGAACATGTAAAAAATGAATCTTTCTATAAAAATTAAAAATAATTAAGTAACATTTTATAGAAATAATTTACATTGTTATTATTTAGTTATTTACACTTTTATAAAGAAATTGTAAAAAAAAAATTATTCATGTCAAATTAAAAAGGTTCATATTATACCTTGTTCATTATAACAATGTAGTAGTTCTATAAATATTT
The DNA here is from genome assembly GCA_033239125.1 of Fagopyrum homotropicum. NCBI lineage: Eukaryota > Viridiplantae > Streptophyta > Magnoliopsida > Caryophyllales > Polygonaceae > Fagopyrum > Fagopyrum homotropicum. Next base: position 6,618,702 of record BSWB01000003.1, read on the forward strand.
AACGTTTTTGGTTCATTATTAGTGTAACGGAATAACGGATATGAGAAAAATAGAAATAAACAATAACAAATACGCCAGAAAAATCATGATTTACTTAATAATAATTATCTTTACACTATAAGAGATTTTATAGAGGAGATTGGATTATAGATAACAACTTAATACGTTATAGGTTGATTAAAATTATAGTTATAGGTAAAACCCTATAAAAAAAATGTACCAGTATTGAGTCTAAATCGATGGTCCATTGAAAGAACGCTACGTAGCGTTTGCCGAAATATGACAACCAAACATACTTAACAATAACAAATATAATTATTTCCTAATAAACTTAAATTTTTTGAGGTTCAATGGACCTTTAAAAAATTTAAGTGCCAACCCTTATTTCGTACATACACGGACTAAAATAGTTATATTTTTCACAACAATATTATATGATTTCATAATGTATAATTTGTATATTATACGACTAAAAACCGATCATATACTATTAAATTATATTTCATAAAATAATAATTTTTTAATTTTTTTAATATTAATTATTTTTTAATTTTTAAAATATTAATTAATTTTTAATATTTTATATAGTTTACTATTTCTCTTAACTTGGGCCTCATTTTAAAACTTGGAAGTATATTTATATAGCTCAAAAATTAGAAGTTGCTTGAAGAAATTGATTGAAATACGTAGTTTATCTTGTATAAAACATGGTTTTGACAATGTCGTATATTATAACATGTCAACGCCGTATAGAACAAAGATATATAAGATGTGAGATGCCTCGTACGACATCATCAACCATAGCGGCTAACAACCATATATTTTATTTTTAAGAATTTGAAAATTCTGCATTAATTACATATTTTATTGTTTTTAAATTTGTGACAAGGCCAATATTGCAACTACTTTAAACTTTTAGTATACAGTAATGGAGTATTATTTATACTAACCATCAAGCTAGTGTCCTAATTAAATAAGTTCACTAGATTACTCTCCATTTAATTAAGGTTAATTTGCAATAAAGTATATTAAAATAACCTTATATGTTGTAGAATAATTCTTGGTTACCTTTGATGATTAACTTGATATTTGACAGTTTCCTTGGCAAAGATCGAGTTTGATTGAGGTAGGAGAAATTCCTAACTTGATTATAAAGTGTTAATAATTAAGATTATGAAATTATCATTAATTAGATCATGAAATAGTTGTTTTATATTGTGTTTGTTGGTCCTCCTTAATCAAGCCCATTCAATAAATGGGATATCCAACAAATTGGATATATGTCCAATGGGCAAAAGATGAGAACTAATCTAAAATATCTTCTAGGAAACAATTTTATTATTGACACGTCAGATTTGGGGAGAGAACCAAGGTGATGAATAGAGAAAAGTTTCTCTGCAGAGAAACTAAATCTGACATATTTTTTGGGTTCTAACAATAAAGCAAAAAAAAATCAGTAAAGAAATCAAAATTAGATTTCTGGGATGAAGATGGCCTAAAATATCTTTCCTAGATTATTGTGTAGGAATTTGATCTCCTCCAACTATAAATATGTGGAGAAGTTGTAGATTTGTATCATCCACAAATTTGAGAGTTCAAGCAAGTTGTGAGAGTGCCCACACAAAATCTTATAGCATTCCTTCTCCACATAAATATAAGTGAGTTTGTATCAATTACGTCATTGACTTAATTAGTTCATATTTCCATTCTACCAACACGAAAGTGGGAGGTTTTCCCAACAGTGTTGAAGCAGAATTTTACCTTATTTTCTCGTTTCTTTTATGTTTATTCTATACATATATATATATATATATATATATATATATATATATATATATAAATCTTTGTTTTATTTATTTTTCTTCTAAAACATAATTTTAAAATTTAATTGAGCCATTTCTAGAAACTAATGAGCTAAAGTTTTTTTTTTAAATTATGTAGACTAAGTATGCTACTAAATTTTATTATGTAGAATAAGTATGTACCTTTGATTTTTAATTTAATAAAAAAAAGTTATTTTAATGTGTCTTATTATCATAGGAAGAAAGAAATATATAAGTGAGATATTAACGAATGATCTCATCAAGAGTGAAAGAGTAAAATCGGGTTATTAGCTGGAATCAGGTAACTAAAAATGGGTAACTCAATACGGTAACAGAAATCGGATAATTAAATTGAATAATCAAATATGGTAATTGAATTGCGTAATAAAAGTTGGGTAGCTAAACTTGGATATTGAATTTGGGTATACAAACTCAGTAAGTAAAACCGGGTAATTAAATTGGGTAACACATCCGGGTACGTTCGACGGACCTTTTTTACGGGATTATTGGGGAGCTTATTGTACTTAGATTATATTGAGATTATTTTAATTTAAAAAAAAGTATTCAAATACAAGTAGATTATTAGATTATTGAGAAGTTATTGAAAATTTTCATCCATAAGTATTCAAATACAAGTAGATTATCATATTATTGGGGATTATTTTGACGCTTATATATTAACATATTGAGTATTAAGTTAGGTATTAATTTGTTGAGTATAATACATGGATATTATCATATTGTCTATTTCAATTGATATTACATAAAGTTGAGTATATGAGCGAAATTGGAGTTAATCAACTCCTGAATTATGCACGCAATTAACATTAACACTAGGCATGCAAAAACGAAACTAAATTTAATTAATTTCGCACTTGAAGGGTTAAAGTGAAAATATGTTTAATTAATTTCACATTTTAAATCCAAGTTTTACACATTTTTAGTTTCAACATCCTAGATTTATTATTTTACATAATTTTTCATATCCAATTTCATATATCCAAATTTATTATAAAAACATCCATTCAATTACGGCAAACTTGTAACAAAGTTCATTAAATAACCATAGAGCATAAAATTCTTGGTTAATTTTGATGGCTAACATTGACATTTGACAATGTCCTAGGTAGAGTACATGGCGCTCATAACAACCCCTAGCGGAAGGCCAAGTTGATTATTTAAGGTACGAGAAATTCCCAAAATACACTTAAAAATTTAATGTTCTTGTCTCAATCCAAAATCTTCGTGGATAAGATTAGGAAGGAATGGTTCTGCATAGACTGCATATGAGCTAAAATCTTTTTTTTTATATTTATTTTGATAAGATTGTTACAATACACTAATGTTATTATGTTGTAACAAGAAAGTAAGGAAATATTTATCGTTCCAAATCGAGTACATAAGTTGATAGATTACGAGTTCAAGAAAGGCGGGCAAGCACGCCAACGAAGGGGGCAACAAACGCGGTTGCGGGTTCGGCTTGCTTGTAGTTATCTCTATTGTTCCCATATTTGTCGTTGCTCCCCGGGCCTCCTACTATTGCCCCATCCAATACATTCGGGTTTGGATTCGTCGAGTAGAACCAATTTGTGAAACCCTCTTGGCAACCGATAACCGATGGAGACTTCTTGATCGACACAATCGATGAGCCTCTATGGTGAACTCTATCTGCATACTTGTTTCCGTATCCGACCATGTAGCTCAATCCATTTGGATTCTTACCTAGTATGTAGTCGGCCTACGTACACATTCATAGAAGAGATTAATTAGGAATAAATAACCTAAGTTTGAATAGTTTAGGTCTCAAAATCATCCAAAACTCTGTGGAATCAATACCAAACGATCAAGCTCGTTTGATATTGATTCTATGATATTGGAAATGATTGATTCCAATACTCGTATTTGATAAGAACGGTTGATGTCAAACATATTCCCTAGATTAAAAGTGCAACAAGGGAACCAAATGAACATTAACATAACAATTAGGGTAGATGAATGATCACATACCTGAGATTTAGCAAAGTCAAGAATCTCATTAGGTTCAACTAACCCATTAGGGCAATGAAGCTTATTTCCAGTTCGAGAGAGATCATCAGCATAAACAAGAATGGCAAGCGAAGCAGACGTCGTGTATTGTAGAGTACCCCACTCATTGAACCAAACCAATCCACCAGGAGTCTTAGCCACATTGTTGTTACCCTTTTGAATGAAATTGCAAAAGAACTCTTCTACACGATCTTGATACCCAACCCAGTTTCCTTGTTTCGCCTCCTCACCCGAGGTCACAAACTATATACACAACGGAAAATACAAAATACGTCAACAGACTTTCTATCGGAGATAATAAGTTATCACGTCTAAAATATATACCTTTGAAGCTAGGAGTTGTGCACCGACGTATTTGTCGTCCCACGAGAACATGGTTCTAGTGCCTCCGGTATTGCCCGAGTTTGCGAGGAAGCCCTTGTACTTGTTGTCTTTGGTTGCTCGATATAGCCATGTTGCTGCCCACAATTGCTCGTCCTGTACATAGGGTTAACGTTAACTATAAGGATAAAGTATGTTAAATTTGTATAGGTTAAATTATTAGTTACCTCAAAACCACTGCTGCTGTAGAACTTAGCTGCTGACGTGACGCTATCGGTATACTTGCCTTTGAAACTATCCGCAAAATCGAATAGCTGTGTAGCATGTTGAATCAAAGTGGAGGAGTATTGAGGATCGGAGGTTTTGAACACCATAGACGCCGCCGCAAAAGCAGCGGCGGTCTCGGCGGCGAGATCGGAGCCAGGGTGAGACTCGTCGATTTTGAATACTGTCCTGGGGGTAGTCATATCTTCCGGGCGTTGCCAACATGCGTGGTCGGAGTCTCCGTCTCCGACGCCGGCGTAGAGCACGTGCTCCGACGCATGGCATTTGAGTAAATAGTCTGTTCCCCACTTGATGGCGGCGAGAGCGTTTTGAAGCTCTTTGCTTGACTCAAACTTTGCACTGAACTCCACCACTCCCCACGCTAGCATTGTGACGGTGTACGCCATCGGGAAGTTGAACTTCACATTGTCTCCGGCGTCATAGTACCCACCCACTAGATCCACCTGCATTTGAGACGTTGATCGTCAGTAACAAAAGTGATTAAACTTAATTAAACCCATAATCAACGTTAGAATACTTACACCATCACCTTGGCCATCTCTCAAAGCAGAATCGCCACGCCATTGAACTCGTTGGGACGATGGAAGCTTGCCTGACCTTTGACCTTCAAAGAATAGCAAAGACTTGGTCAATGCTGACCCATAATCCGATGCTGCATGGCCATAATCTATAGCATTAGCACACAAAAGCAAAGTGATTAAGCTTAAACCCACTGATCCGTGTGAATACATTACTAGTTAAACCCTAATCAACTTTGCTCTCTACTTACTTTTATTCTTTATTCTGTATAAAATAAAATTCATTGCCCCGAACCAAGGATAAAGCATTTATATACAAAATCATCCTTCACTAATTAGGACATATTAGAATGATGGTATATTGATATCTTGCCAAATGTAATTTTTTGCCTTAGATAGCATTTTTGTTACATTATCTAAGTCAATGTGGAGAGCAAGGGAAGAGTATAACATAAATATTGGTAATAATTAAGTTTTTAAATATCAATTTAAATTCAAACTCAATAATTTGACATTATTTTTATTGTTAAATCCACTAAATATTGGTAATAAGTTTTTAAATAGCTATGCATTTTCTCGAGCAAATATATAAGAAAGTAGAAGAAATTGGCCGGAAAAATATGGGAATCAATAAATCAATTAATTAAGGAAATATATAATGATTCTATGGAACAAATACGAATAATTGGCAACTCAAAATTGCCTTCCAATTACAATACATATGTTAAAATTCGTCTTCCAATATTAAGTAGGAATATCATTTATTAAGGGAAACCTTATTATATTTTATTGTTATAGAAAACCTTATTAATTAGTTTTGAGATTAACGTATAGAATTCCTAATCACACAACCCGTTTGATTTAACATGTTGTGTTCTCATTCTACCAAAAAAAACATGTTGTGTTCTAAACAAAATAACATGTGTTCTACAAAGAGAACATGTTGTGTTCTCGAAAAAATAACATGTTGTGTTCTCAAAAACATACTGTAATAAATAAATTGAAATGATCTTAGACATATAGTAGAACATGATTGGTTCACTGTGATTTCTAACATTTGCATTAAAAACATGTTTAATTTGCTAAAATATATCATAGGAAACGTATTGAATTATACTAATCCAATAAATGTGTTCGGATGATCATAGAAAAATAGAATGATAAAAGGTTATTTTAAACACGAAAGGATAATAACTAATTCCGTTAATTTTTGTAAACTTATTTCTTTTCGTTTTCCCCAAATGTTCTAAGTATATCAAGTGATAAACTCAAAATAGGTTTTTGAAACAAAACAACTAGATCTAGAGTAATGTTCAAAGAACATAAAAGAGTGTGTTGGTGACGTAGTTAAGACAAATCTTACACCACGAGATCTCAGAAGGGGAGAACCGACCCGTTCCACTAAACAGTTTTTAGTTAGAACAAAACTTCGAAAAAGCAACAGGTCAAAAGCACGGTAAAAGATCTCCATATCTTAATCAAAAGAAAAACGAAGAAGACAAGATACAGAGAAGAAACTACCGTCTGTAAAGCCCTCATGCTAGCAACCAAACTTCCAGTTAAGCGAGGTTTAGACGAAAAAGAGAACTCCAGAGACAAATCTCGGGAGAAGCACTTGGCTCGTAACTCTCGATCTCTCCTTTCTCTCTTTTAGTGAATCGCTCTTTCAAAGTTCTCGACGACTCAGGTGTGGAGAAGATGTATTAGCGGCATTAGGTTCTGAGAGAGAGCTTTCAATCTAAGTACTCGGGGACCAAAGGCAACCACTTGCTACATATTGTTTCATTATCAACTACGCGTTTCAAAGTAAGTGATCATGTGAGGACTCGTGCCGTTGGGTTGTAGTTAGCAGTGCTCGATCAACTAGGAACATAACTTTGTATTCAACCCACCAACTTGTAACACAAGGACCCAACCAGCTTCTCTTCAAACCCGATCTAACATCTTCAACACAAGACCGGAGTTAGGATAGATCGAACCGGGTTTACATAATCAATCTAACAAATACCCTCCTAAACTCGGTTCTAAGACTACAAAGCTATCACTAGTCGATTGGGAGTTCATATGCCTGTCATCGATCCAGGTTGCACATCTCATGATTCATCATCAATGTGCAAATAGTTTCTACAGCAAGCAAACTTGTCTACAATCACTATCTTCGTGCCAAAGTCAAAGGGATTCAAATCTCCCTTAATCTTTTGTATTTGAATTTGCTTGTGCTTGACCTTCTTCCTAATATAGTGGTATCTTACATCAATATGCTTAGTTCTTTCGTGATACATAGGATCTTTGCACAAGTAATAGTCACTCTGGCTATTAGTGTTGATCACAAGAACATAACTTTTTATTCTCTATTTCTTTTACAGACCTTTGAACCAAGTGGATTCTTTGGTTGCTTCAATAGTAGCCAAGTATCCAACTTCGGTTGAAGATAATGCTACAACTGGTTGTTGTTGCGACTTCCAAGAGATGCAGTTCCCAACTCAAGTAAAATAAATAGCAGTGGTAGATTTCTTGTTGTCTTTATTACTAGCATACTCAGAATCTACAAAACCAATTAGGTTAGTACGAGATGAATGTTCTTTATACGTAAGACACTTCATTTTAGTACCATGCATATATATGAGCAAGTATTTCATTGCATTCCAAATAAGTGAGACCAAGATTGGACATGTATCTACTAAGCACAAATATACCAAATTCTAAATCAAGACGATTGCACATCATATCATACGTAATAGAACCAATAACCACGTCATAAGACACTTTTGACTTGATGTTCTTACATTCTTTTGTGGAGGGGCATTCTTTCTTAGACAATTCTAAGTTCCTTCCTAAGGGAACCAGTGTAGGTTTACGATTAAACGTGTTAAACTTTTGAAGCACTTTATGCACATATTCAAATTGAGATAACATCATGGCTTTGTTAGTTCTATCCCTAATAATGGAAATGTATAAATTTCTCTTAGCATATCCACGGTCTTTCATGTCAATTTTTTTTTTTCAAATCATGCTTAATACCAGAAATAAGAACTTTGGATTGAGATATACGTAAAATGTCATAAACATACAACAATACATATAAGGGATCATGTTTCTTAACATTCTTAGAATATAAGCATGTATCTTACTCACTTATGACAAAACAAAGTTTCAACATACAAGAATCAAACTTTACATTTCATTGTTTAGGAGATTGGTTAAGCCATAGATAAATTTTCTAAACATACAATATGCATGAGTGCTATTAACATCAATGAAGCCCTTTGATTGAGTCATGTAGATAGTTTCAATCAAATCACCATACAGAAAAGAAGTCTTAACATCCATATTTTCTAATTCCCAATCAAACACAACAATCATAGCAATCATAAGTCTCAAAGTTTTATACTTAATAACTAAGGCAAAAATATCATTATAGTCAATCCCTTCTCTTTGTGTAAATTCTTTAGCTACAAGTCTAGATTTGTACTTAGCAGGTTCATTAAGAGAAACACCTTTTATTTTGTAAATCCATCTACGCCGAATTAACTTAGTGTTATCATGCCTATTAACTAAAGTCCAAGTTTTATTAGCATGCATGTCTCATCTTTCATAGCAACAAGCCAAAACTTAGCGTCTTTACATTTAACAACTTGTTCATAAGTTTCAGGTGTGTAAAAATTTTTCAAAACAGAAGCAACAATCAAGACATTCTCAACAATATTAGCATATTCTTATTAGGAATTTTAGATCTAGGAAACCAATCCCTTATTAGTTGGTAGTGATAATAAAAATGGTGTTTTCATGTTGTGTAGGTAAAAAAAATGGTGTTTTCATGTTGCTAGGTCTGACTTAGCAAAAAAAGATTATTGAAATATTTAAATTTACTATAGTCTTTTTTCTTTGTTATTTACTAACAAGTATCTTGTATTCTTAACTTTTTTCTATTGTTTACCTACACAACATGAAAATGCCATTTTAAACAAATACTATTTGCGTGATAAAAAAAACTTTACTGCACATCACCGGAAAGACCGGTCTATTAACTCTATCTATCGGGTTAATTTGCTTGGGATTCACCTAAGCTAATGTCCTCCTCTTCTCTATCCTCCATCACCCCACCTCAAAATGTTTTCTGAACTTTGGATGTAATGATCTCCCCTCTTGTAAATTCTCTCCTCATCTCAATATACGTAAAATTTCCAAAAAAAAAAAACAAAAACAAAAACCATTGTCCATGAGAGCATTATTTTAGCACCATTTTCGTTATTAGCACCAGCTAACAAGGACATATTATAGTCTCCTCTTTTAGCACCATTTTCGTTATCACTATCGTTATGAGTATCATCACTATTTTAGCACCACTATTAAAAATTTTATCTATAAAATGGATTAACGTTGGAAACATAAATCAGTTGTATACACTCACTTATTAGAGTTGAAGCTCATTGGGTAGTACGTTGAATAAGTAGGTGCTCAAACGGACTAATTTTTTTTAAAATAAGTTTGATAGGATTAAGAGAATGAAGTTTGAATTTATACAAGTGTGACATTGTCAAGAAGAATTTACGTCGGCAACTTAAAGAATACAAATGAATATTTAATATTGAGTTACTACATATTAAAGATGGGCATGGAGACGAAACGGATAAAGGTTGTCATACATTTTAAAGCTCGTATAAAATTGAATAAATTAGGAAAATGAGGCTTTTTATTGTCCACTTTTGCAAAATAGGCCCTTAAATAAAATAAGAGAAACTAGGCCTGCAAACTAGAAAAATAGGGATACTATTGGAGGACAAATGAAAATGATGGTGGCGGGTGTATTAATATACAAAATTTAAATGTTGCTTAGATGTTTACTGTTAGGAGACCTTTTAGTTTTGTAAATAGAGAGAGGAAAAAAAATGGGCAATAAAGGGCCTTTCTTCTCATTCCCACACAAGTTTCTCTCCTCACTTTCTCTCACCCGAAACTCTCTCCATCCCGTAACCCCTCCTTCTTCGTTCCGTGTGCAGTTGCCGCCTCCAGTACTCCGGCCACCAAGGATCCGACGACAACGCCAAAGAGCACTGCCTCGCCACCAGGACATTTGACCACCAGTCCGACACCGAAGGGCGAGCAAGAAATCTAGGGTTTTGTTGTCAAGGTTGTCGCGAGGAACCCACCATTGTTGCTCCGTCGCTGCTGGGAACCCGCCATCACCGACACTAGTCCAACACTAGTAGTCTCTCTCGCAAACAAATATGTTTTCCTCTTTCGTGTGCGGATCCGGATATGATATTGGGTATGGATTGATTTGGGTATGGATTGAGTAATTGATTACTTCATGAATGTATTTAATGGGTATTGTTATCAATTGATTTTGCGTGTTGTTGTTTGGGTATGTATTATGAAAGTGAGGCTTGATAAGATTTTATTTGAATATGGATTGAGTGATTGATTACTTTATGTGTGTATTTTCTAGGTATTACTTTCAATTGAATTTGTGTGTTGCTATTTTAGGTATGTGTTATGAAAGATTTGTTGTTAATATTTTGATTGGGGTAAGGATTTTTTTGGTAAGACTTGTGTTGGGGATGCATGTTTATCATTCCCCAATTGGGTATGAAACTAGTTGGGTAAGGATGTTTTGTGTATACATGATTTTCTAGGTATGGATGTTTTTGTTAATTGGTTAATTAGGGTATTAATTTTGGGTACGTATTTTATCTTACCCAAGTATGTAGGGATGTATTTTGCAGGATAGATGAGTAAGCTTTCCCTGTATATTGGGTATGTAATTTGGGGTTCACAATAGTGGATATTGATTATGTATGGATTCTTGTATTTGTTATTGGATATGTATTTTATGTTACCCAAGTATATAAAAATGTTTTGCATGTAATTGATTACTCCATGTATTTTATGTTACCCAAGTATATATGAATGTTTTGCATGTAATTGATTACTCCTTGTATGTATTTACAGGGTATTGTTATGAATTGGTTATGTGTGTTGTTGTTTTGGGTATGTATTATGACAAATAGGCGAAATTGTAAACAATGGTCAGGTTTTTTTTGGCAGAAACTTGTGTGAGAATGTTAACACACTTTTGGTTAACAAAACTGGGTTGTTATTTTTTGGGTATGTTTGTGTTATCTTTTTGTGTGTTGTATGACAATTTATGTTTGAATACCCAAAATTTCGATCTCAAAATTGTGATATGCACTTACCATGTTCGATGTACTACACTGACAACCATACGAACAAACCAATTATCCAAACATATCAATATCTTACAAAACACTTACTCAATCATATCAAACTTGAGTATGTGGATTTGTATGCATTTTGGGTAATAACTACGTACATACAAAAAAAAATACAGGAAACCAAAAAACTATATATAATCATTAAAAAAGTTCACTAAATGAATTACACTGACAACCATGCGTGCTTTGGGGCAAAAATTTACTCCAAAATTTTCATCAAATCTGTCGCTAGTCAAATCGGATGGGCTGCCCACCTTTTGTCCACTTTTGTACTATTTCTGATTTATCATATCATATAGGGCCCGATTTCTCAATTAGAAATTGCGAGAGCCCTAATTTTCAACTTTATGGTTTAAAAAGCCCATAATCTCAATTCTTCCTATAAAATTTAGGCTTGACTTGGGCTCGACATATTCGGCTAAAATAACACCATATGAGCATTATTTTAGGCGAACTACTCGAGATCGGCTCTTCAAAAGTTCGGTTTGAGCTCGTTCACTTTCTAAACGAGATGAATATAAACACAATTTAAAACTCATGTAAACTTTAGTCCCAACTCGACCCTTACCCTTATGTAAACAGAATCGTAGCACATTTTTTTAGTCTTGAAATAAGTCAACATATACATACATTGGCTGTGGGCAGCTACTACAAGTTATATCGTTGGTGAATCACCAATTTCTTGCAGTGCATGTAAGATAATAGAAGCAAAATCAATTAAGAAAGGCGGGCAAGAACACCAACAAAGGGAGCAACGGTAGCAATTGCGGGCTCAGCCTCTTGAAAGTTACCTCTAGAATCCTCATATGCATCGTTACGATTTGGTCCTCCAACTATTGCACCAATTAGCACATTTGGGTTCGGACTTTGAGCGTCGTACCATTTTGGGAAACCCTCTTTGCATCCAACGGCATTCGATAATGTCTTCTTCGACGGGATTGATGCCCCTCTATGGTGAATCTTAACAGGATACTTGGGTCCGTATCCAACCATGTAGCTCATACCATTTGGATTCTTACCTAATATGTAATCGGCCTATATACACATTCAATTAAGACAATATTAGTCGTCACAAAAAAAAGGTCGATTTTGACCCTATATTATGATATACCTGAGACTTTGCAAAGACAATGAGCTCATGAGGTTCAACTTTCCCCGTAGGACAATTCATTTGACTTTTGGCGTGGGCGAGATGATCGGCATAAACGGTCATGGCTAGCATAGAAGAAGTCGAATATTGTAGCGTCGCCCATTCGTTAAACCAAACCATACCACCCGGAGTCATCACTTCATTGTTGTTACCCTTTTGGATGCAATTGCAAAGGAATTGTTCAAGTTGGTCACGATACGCCGCCTCTTTTCCCGACAACATTAACTATACGATCCACGAACGTACATACAAATATGTTACGTACATAATTAACTACAAAAACCCTAAGTTGAGAGTAGAGTTATAAATAAAATCATACCCTTGAAGCGAGGAGTTGAGCACCGACGTATTTATCGTCCCACGAGAACATGGTTCTAGGGCCTCCGGTGTTAGCCGAGTTTGCGATAAAACTCTTGTATTTGTTGTCTTTGGTTGCTTCGTATAGCCACGTTGCTGCCCATAATAGCTCATCCTATATAATTACGAGCATATCATGCATTATAAGTTCAACACATAAGTCTAATGTATTTCGAGATATCCGATTACCTCGAAACCGCTGCTGGGGTAGAAATGAGCCGAAGGGACACTATCCGAGTACTTGCCTTTGCAACCATCCGCAAACTCAAATAGCTACAAAAACAAAAACATTATCTCAAAAGTTGTACACAATATAAAATATTTACGAAATTGTAATAATGATTACACATGCTTCATCGTACTTGTATAGCATGTTTAATCAAAGTGGAGGAGTATTGAGGATTAGTCTTCTTAAACGCAATAGACGCCGCAGCAAAAGCAGCGGCAGTCTCGGCGGCGAGGTCGGAGCCAGGGTGAGAGTCATCAATCTTGAACGCTGGTCTGGGGGTATCCATATCTTCCGGCCGTTCCCAACATGCGTGGTCGGCGTCTCCGTCTCCGACGCCGGCATAGAGCACGTGCGGAGCGGAATGGCACTTGAGTAAGTAGTCTGTTCCCCATTTGATGGCGGAGAGAGCGTTGTCTAGCTCATTGTTTTTGATATACTTTGGCTCAAACTCCACCACTCCCCATGCGAGCATCGTGACGGTGTACGCCATCGGAAAGTTGAGCTTCACGTTGTCTCCGGCGTCATAATAGCCTCCGACTAAATCCACCTGCATTTGGGATGATGATTAGTGTAATCAAACATCTTTTTAATCACTCAAAATTCAATTCGATTCGATTCACGACGGTGTACACCATCGGAAAGTTGAGGTTCACGGTGTACGCCATCGGAAAGTTGAGCTTAACGTTTGTCAAAGTCTGATACAGACGGACCGATAGAGTCGGGTAATGTGCATACGAGCGCACCTGCGTATTAAGCCAAGTCCAACACATAAACCCGACGAGGTTCATCCTAAAACCAATTAGCAATATAAAAGACGGAGTAGCGTGCGAGCCTAGTATATATATAGGCTCGGAGTGTCGCCATCTTTCGACTTGGGACCTTATTATCTCCAACAACGTTGTCTCCGCCGGTCGCGGTAGTCCGATTCAGGACGGAAGATGGGAAACGGATCCGTGATTTTACATAAAACTGACCCTATATTGACAAAATTGCATTTAACAACCGTAATTTTAAGTAATTTTGGTACGTACCCCCGTCGCCTTGGCCGTCTCTGAGAGCCGAATCGCCGCGCCATTTGACGCGTTGACCAGGAGGTAGCACGCCAGACCTTTGAGCCTCAAAAAATAGGAGGGATTTAGTCAACGCTTCTACATAGTTGACTTTTGGGCCAACGCAATTAACTGAATTAGCGCATAACACCAAAACAATTAAGCTGTAACCCACTATTAATCCATGGGAATACATATATATATATATATATTGTAATCCCTTTATTATTAAATTTATTGTGCTACTAAAATAAATAAATAAATTAAAGTGCTGCTTTACGATGCAGGTAATGCTCAAGTATTTATACAATTCAGCATACAACTATAATTAGTATAGGATAATTTGGGTAAATAAAGTCTTATGATTCTCCTTAAATATAGTTTTAACCATTTATTTTCCATAAATCTCGCCAGATTTATTGTTATTTCTCTTTTGCATCTCCTAAAAAAACAAAATGGTACAAAAAATATTTTATTCATTTATATTTTTTAGGTGAAGATTTAATTTATTTATTTTAGTAGCACGTCATTATACATTTTATACGTAGATAGCTGTCTTAATTTTAGCATATCTTTTATAGATCGATCATGCAAAGCAGGAACAAGCCCTAGAAACTTGTTCTTCTTAGTAACTACAAATGACAGTGACTCTTAACCTCAACATTCATAATCCTACTCTCTTTGGTCCATAGTATATATCCTTATATATATTGAACATAATCCAATGAAAATCCTAAAGGGAATTCGTCTCCTTTAACCTATTTATGCACAACTCATGCGCCGACTAACCCTATAGCCTGCTCTCTGGCAGCCACCGCAGAGGCTTTTGTTGCCCCTTCTTGTTGCTCTTTCGGCCACCAACACAATAGCCTCCGCCACCGCCAATTTCTTTTGTTTTCCACGTTAGTCTCCAGTGACGGAAGACAGGAAACAATAAGAACCTTCGTATGTATCTTGGGTTACTCTCTTTTGTGTCATTGCGAAAGCCTCTCGATCATATAGATGAAGCGGCTACCAAACCACAATACATCGAGCATCAAGTCGATGCGGCAATCCTTCAATGGATATATAGCACGGTCTCACGAGATATTCTACTTCAGATTCTTGATCCCGATGACATTTGCGCTCCAAGCTGGGAATCGAATAAGGACATTTTAAAAGACAACAAGAACACCTGTGCCGTGTACCTTAACACTAGTTATCAAACATGCAGCCAACGCGAACTCCTTCATAATTAAACCCGCCTATATAAGCTCCACCACCTGCTACGAACCAGCCCAACATGGTCGCGGCTGTGGGCGTAAGGGCAAGACCTAAAGTTCTAGCAGCCCAACAGGGATCTGTTATGCCTTCCACCCTCCGTATGGGCGGCTTCTAGTCTAGCAAAGCCTCACCTGGCGGGCCTCCAATTCAGCAAATTCAACCATGGTTTCTGGCCCAGCATCAATTCGGCCCATAGAGACCTCTCTGCCCTTTCCCAACTTTCCAGCAGGGTCTTCTTGGGCCAAGTCCGTAGCACCACCCTCACCAGGCCCACATGGGCCTTGCGTCGGACTCCTCTTTTCAAACCCACCTCGATGGGTCAAGCATTTGTTACAAAGTCGCTCAATCCCACGGATAACTTATGGTATATGGACATGAGTGTCACCTCTCATATGACGAATAATCCAAGAACTCTCTCGTCTTTTTTGTATAATGGTTCATTAAATTTGATAATTATTGGAAATGATATGCAGATTCCATTTTCAAGTCTTGGTGAAGCCGTTCTCAACACCACAAAATGATCATTTCATTTGTTCAATGTCCATGTTGCACAAAAAATTGTCAAAAATTTGGTTTCCGTTAGACGTTTTACAATTGATAACCTTGTATCCGTAAAACTTGACCCGTTTGGTTTCTTTGGGAAGGATGTGCAAATGGGAAACATTGTGATTCAAGATTCATAATCAATTACCACTCTTGTTTTTCTAATACTCTTGGACCTACCGATCATTTAAGAATACCTAAATAGTGTTTATGTTTGTCGACCTCCCTAATACCAGGACATTAATCTTTTATGGCTCATATGCTCTCGCCAAACATATTTTGATTTAACGAGAGCTCTAATTTGCAATATTTACTGGTTGACTTGACATCTCTCTTTGTAAGCTCGGAGTATATATAAACTATCTCATTGCAATAATTTTTTGTGAGACCCACCGGAAAATAAAATTTTAGTTAGGAACTCTCGAATACCATGTTTATCAAGTAGTTTCTTTGTTTTGGCCATGCCCATGTATAGACTTGTGTCAAACAAAAACCATACTACAAGTTCCTCAAGATTGAGGGAGGATTGAGCTTCAAAGAGCTCCTCTCCCGGAACAAAGCCAATATTACAAGATATATCTTCGAATTGGATAAGAATGTATATAAAATTTGGTGCTCTTGGATCCAAAGCCACAATCTTAGCCTCGACACAATTTGTATTGTAACTCCAATAACACACATCCACTCTTGGAGAATGACCCTCAAGGTTTGTGATGATCTCCTCCTTCTTAATAGCCCATCTAACATTATAGCTTTCCTCACAAAATGCAACGGGTTCTTCTTCACCTCCAAGTCCTACTACCTTATGCACCCTTGGGGCCTTACAACACCTTAATTGGTGTAAGGGCATACATGGAGAACATTATTCCGAAATGTAGCTTTATCTCCTGACTTGCAAGTCACCACAGACTCTCTGCCATTGCTAAACTCCACTCTTGGAACCTTTCATCCAATAACACTTGCAAGCTTTGTCTCTCTCATGAAGAAACTAAGACCACTTCTGGATCAATTGTTTTTACACACAACTTGTGTTCAACATTATAGCTAAATGGATGCGTATTCCACTCAACAAGTTCAACTTATGGGTCCGGCTTAGTAGCTCCGCCGGGAATATCAAAAGCTTCACAGACCGCACAAGAAGATCATGAATTACTACATTTGTGTACTTCACATGTAAAGCCCGTAATGAAGTCAATTTTAACAATAACTATACTAGTACTATCGAATGCGCTCATAGGATCGTTCTCGAAGTCAAGCATTACCCTTCAGTCCATTGGAAGGATCGATCTATCGATACCATCTCTTGAGCCACTATTCTAGGAATCAAGCTTACGTAGACTATTTCCCTTTCTTGTACTTCACTTGTTCCTTGTTTGCTCTTACTCTTTGTTCCATTGTCAAGATGACTACCATGTTAACCCCTTTCATTTCTATAATATGTTACCTTTTCAAAAAAAAAAAAAAGAAAAATATATACTACAATCGCAATTATCCCAATCATGAGTCATATCTCGAAAATAAAGTTTAGTTGTCTTGTTTTGGTCATCCCCACGTTAGAAACTCTTGAATGTATTTTGTAGATTATTTAAATCTTGTATTTTTATATAAATCAATTTTTTGAACTAAAAATTATAGAAAGAATACATTTTGTTTTAAATTTCTGAGTGAATGTGTTATGTACCATATACAACTTCACAATAATGATTTAGTAGATGTCCACAATGATAAATAAATTAGTATATTTTCATATTTATAAATATATGGACTAACTTGCCCCTAGTTTAACATATCAATTTCCTCCATTTGTTGCAAGATTATGTATTACTTCTTGTAAGTGAGTTTCATGCAAAAGAAATAATCAAATAACTTATGTATAAGAAAATTGTTCAAATAATACTTTTGAGTTATTTGTATGCGATACAAGAATTATTTGCATAAGATCATGTATAATAGAACTTCGAGTATCATAATTAACATATATTTATACTTTTCAAAATGAAGAATAAATCTTGAGATCCAACTTGTCCCAATAGTAGTATTTGTAACAGTCAAAAATCGAAGATGACCTAATCGAGTATTTTAGGAAATTAAATCCGTTTTAACACGAGATACCTCTCGAGGTAACCAGCTCCTAGATGATATTACACCCCGGTGTTATTTGGAGCATTTGAGAGTTTCAATTAATAAAAATGCAGTTGAGAGAAATGATCAGGACATCGGACATGTCCTAGATATGAAAAAACATGAAAAGGCAAAACGGCTAAAAGAGTCGCTATTTCGTTTCTTAGCGGCTAACAAAGACGGCTTAGGAATACGCGTTTTTTGAAACAATTGCGGAATAATTATCCATACAATATTCCAGATTTATTATTCCAATTTCGAGAAGTTTGGAGAAGGGGGCTTAAACCGCTTTCGGATCGGTAAAAGGATAATTATCGACTCCGCTAAAGGATAATTACCGTCTTCGCTATAAATAGCGGAAATAACATTTATTAATTCATTTTCTTTCACGTTTCCTCGTAAAAGCTCTGATTTCTCTCAACCTTCAAACTCAGATCTACTCTTCGTTTCTAATCCGATTTCAAATCCGTTTGAGTTTTTGGATTCCTCTCTTCATTCTCTTCATTTTGGTACCGAGTTTCTACATTTCCGAGTAAGGGAAGGTCTGGTCGAGCATATATGATACTAGGGAGGTTCCGTCGCTCAGATTCCGGTGAATTTGATGGTGTCCGAGCGTAGCCTGCGTCGTTGTGATTCCAAATCTTCTTTCGGATCGTCAATCGGGTTAGTAACGAATAAGTTATGAATTTATTCATTTTCCGTATTGCGATTTAGCCTAAATTGACCTTAGGCTTGTCAAAATGGATAATTGGAAATTCCATTATGCTCGTTACTTTATTCTGGTGATTATGGGCTGTTTGTTTGATTAGATTTGATGACAGGTGGGTTCAGAAATTGCCTGCGGGCAAAACGTTATTTTGGCAAAATTTAATTAATTAATTGAAGGTTAATTAATTAAATTGGGATTCTAGAAAATGCTATAAGCTAATTAAATTCAAAGGAATGAATTTAACTGGTGTTTGAAGCGAGAAGTTTAATACGAGGAATATGATATTCTCAACAGGTGTTGTTGAAGGTTTCAGTTTAACTATAGCTTAGTCTTTGTGAGCGTATCTGTTAGCATGAAATATTGTGATATTTTAGGCACGTTTTCTAAGTGTATTTGATCCATTATGATAGTCATTGATTGAGCATTGATGCAATTGTGAGCTAGTTTGTCTATAATGTCGATATAGAGATCTACACAAGCTTTATGTTGATTATAGGTAATAGAGAGCTATTTCCGAACGGAATGGAGCAAGGATGGAGTTGTTGAGCAATGTTCATGGATTGAGGGCATTCCTAGGAGCTAAGGGAGTGCCAACTTGAAGGATGCACGAGGCTAAGGAAGAATCACGTTCTTGCCACTACAAAAAAAAAAGTTTTGCGACTGAATTTTGCGACGGCAAAAAACTGTTTTGCGACGGCGACCACCTTTCGCGACGGGTGGCGTCGGCAAAGACGCTGACGCGAAGTTGTCCGACGCAAAAGGTTTTTGCGACGGTAAATTACCGACGCAAAAAAGTTTGCGAGGTGATTACCGACGCAATAAGTTTGCGACGGCGTGGCATCGGCAGTACCGTCGCAAACAAATGGGTCCTCGACGGCGCCAAATTTAAGTTTTGTGACGAGTTACGCCGTCGCAACAAAGCAATGACTTGTAATTCTAAATTTTTTGCGACGGCGCTGCCGTCGCAAAAAAATAAAAAAACGAAAAACCGAAATAAAATTGTGACGGCTAGCTCCCGTCGCAAATAGTGTAACGGCTACATTATTTAAAATATTTGATTGTCGACGCAAATGTTACACCTGAATCGCACAATTGTGATGATTTGGAGCCGTCACAAATCTAAAGTTCACTTTCATCCTATTTTAATATGCAATAATTTCACATAAATTAAAGAGTAATCAAATAACCAAAGTACAATATAGCATATTCCACATTAAAAGTATAATATAGCATATTACATTAGTTTCAAGTCATTGTGAACAATCCACCATAAAAAAAAAAGTCATTGCGAACAACACAAAATGAACCATATTTAAATGTTTTCACTTGGATTTTTTTCTTGAGCGACTTCTTCAGCGGCGGACTCTCTTTGACCTTCTCCAATAGACTCATTTTGATGAACACTTGTTCCACCCTACAAAACCAAAATTCACTACATTAACATTAAATATGATATTCAAACATTTGTCAACAACAATATTAACAACACTACACATTAATATCATTATCACTAAACCAAGTACCAAGTACCAACTATCCACAAGTGTACGGGAGTTTTTGTGTACGAGAGACACTACTAAGCATTAGACAAACCACAAAACCCAATTAGACAAATCATGACACCACAAAACTCAACCAACAACACTATGAAAACCAAGCGAATTCAAACCTAAAATTAGTAGACTCGTTACTTTTTCGTACACTAAGACAATAAATTAGTAGCCTCATGAAGAACTTAGAAAGCAAAACATTAAGCAACTTCTTTTGTGCATGAAAATAATACAACTCCAAAAATAATTTGAACATACCTGAATAAGTGAATTTGCAGTTCTTCCATCATTACTTTCCAAAAGCGCAAGACGATCAAGTACTTGTTGATATTTTATTTCATATTGTCGTATCATCTCCTCATTTACTTTTGTTACCTCTCTAGTCACCTTTTCAGTAATCTCTCTGGTAAGATTTTGTATAAAATCTGGTGTGTTAGTAGGTGCTAGTGGTCCAGATTGGTACACTGAAGTACGAGGGACACCTCTACCGAAAGTTCGGCAATACCCATGGGCGTCCTCTCCCATCACTCTATGAAACACTTTGTCTCTCACAACGGTAAGGTGTTGTTGGTCCTCAGGTTCCTTACTTAATTCTTTTTCGAAGTCCTCCTACATTATTTTTACACAATAGTTAGCTCAACAAAAAGAGGAGAACACAAACATTATTATGTCATTTATGATTAATGTATAAACTTACAATTGCCACAATAACATCATAATCAGCTGGGTTGCGTGATTTTATCCAGACACTCATTTTATCAGTGGATTGCCCATCCTTTTCCATCTGTCAAGTACAAGAATTAATACAACCAAGTAATTTGTAGAATAAATAGAACAAAAAAAATTGCATTGAATTCAAAGTAAGACATTAAGCATTTTTTTGCACAAAAAAAAAACAAGTGAAAAACACAAGTGGAAAAAGTTGGAGAAAACATGCATACATCATCTCTTATTTCGGCAAAGGATCTTCGACCAGTGATATGAAGTGGACCAAGCTTCTCTCGATTGCTAGCATTTCTTGATGATTCCGCCTACAAAAAAACACAACACATCAATGTAAGATTGTTAGATCAACTACTTCCTTTAATAAAATCATGAGTTACTTATGTCTTTTAGCATAATAAGAGTTAATGGAAAAAAAATAAGATGACACATAAAATGACTTTGAGATATTTTACCTTTGCTTCAGGAGAGCGCCAATACTCAACAAGCACAGGCCATTGTTCTATAACAACATTTGGAGGAACCCTTGAAACAAGTTGGGGATCATTTTCATATTTCACAAAATATTTGTTCTTTATTCTTGCCTTGTGATCCTTCCACAATTTGTTGCAGATTTGCAGACACACAACTCTAAAGTTTTCAGGAACATTCAACACATTTTCCTACAAGTCGTAACGAACACTAAGCAGTTAGTTGCAAACAACTCAACAAATGCAAATATATATTCACAAAATGTTAAATTCTTACCTTAACCTCTTTCCATATTTCCTCTTTGATAGTCTCGTCAACAGTCATCCAATCAATAAAGGTTAGGGGAACTCTATGACCATCCCGTACTATTATACCTAACTGAGACTTGAACTGTTGTGTTCTTTCTCCAACAACTTGAAATTGAGAATTGAAAGAAAGTTGAATTTTAACTCCTGACCTCCACTCCGGCACGCCCTTACTGTGGCCTCTAGTGCTAGTATCTTTAAGTGCAATTTGAAATAAGGTTTAACAATATTCAGATATTGAAGTGAACTGATAAAAAAATCATAAAGTAATAGCAATTGATACCTATTTCTGGAAGCTCTTCATGTATATCATGTTGTGGTGGAGGGGGAGTGGGACGGGGGCATGAGTGGGAAAGAACTGGCTGAGATTGTGTCAATGTCCTTGAGAAATTACTTTGGGCATCATCTCTACTACTTGAAGTAAGAAAAGTAGACATACACCGTGGTCTGCCACGTCCACTGTCTCCAACCTTTCTTCTCTTCATATTATCCTATTACACAACCTATATCACATTTTCATTGATAATTAGCTGTACAAATCAGCAACCAAATTATCAACAATTTAAATCAACAGTTGGATTATCATCAATATAGAAAAAGGTAAGACAAAAGTGAAAGTACCTAGACAAATAAAAAAGTAAAACCAAAAAATCCATTAGAACAAAATAAACAAATAAGTAATATCCCAAAAAACTAGTCTCAAGCCAGATTGTATGAAACCTTTATTCACGTAATACAAAAAACATAATAAGTAATATCCCAGAAAACTAATCTCCAACCAGATTGTCAAGACTGTCATCATCGTCGAAATCATCTTCCTCGTGCAACTCATCATCACCATCCGACCCCTCATCATTAGGCAAATCATCACTTTCAGCATTCACATGTGAGTATTCTTTAGACTCTACTATACCAATATTGAGCCACCCTTGTCCTGAAGGGTCTTGGTTATACCATACTTGCCGGGCTTGAGATTCCAAGATAAAAGGTTCATCCCCAACCCGATCATTTTGGTATAGTAAATTTCGGAAGTTAACCAAGGTAAAGTTGAAGGGATCCAACTTCACTCCACTTGATGGATGTGCCCACTCACACTTGAATAATACATATTTAATATCCGATGAGTACATGACCTTTATGATATCTGTCAATCTCCCGTAATATGGTAAACGATCTCCTTCTACACAAACACCACAATTTTGCCGTATTGATTTGACTCTTCTGGATGTGCTGTTTGTTCCTCATTTTAGATATAACTTGCTCTCCATAAGCAAGCTCTCTACACAGTTCAATTGCTCAGTGATTTTTACTCCTACAATATGCTTCTTGTAGGGCCTTCTTTACAAGAGGCCTCTAATTCTTGGTGATATTCAAAGGGGACTTTATACTGCTGATGCTGCTAAAATCCAGTTTCTCAATAATGGCATGAAGAACTCACCTCATTCTTGGTGATATTCAAAGGGGACTTTATACTGCTGATGCTGCTAAAATCCAGTTTCTTGGAGAGCAAGTTATTTCTAAAAATCACGTTCTTGCGCGCCCTAAACCACGCTCTAAAATACGGCCGTATTGATTTCCACGTTCAAGTCCACGGCCGTGGAACCATGACAAGGGAAGCGTGGTTCATTCCAGCAACTTCTACGGCCGTGGAGAAGTTGGTTCAAACCGTGTTGATTTCCACGCTCTAAATTACGGCCGTGGAACCCTTCCACGACCGTGATCTTGACGATCTTTTTCGCCACACTTTAAGCCACGATCTCCTACGTAATTGGACCGGGCCGATATTTTATATTACACTATAAAAGGACGGACGAAGAGAGATTCCGTCACCTCGCTTTACACCTTCGCTTACGCATAGACGCATCTTACGCTTGCGCTTGGAATTGCCCTAATTTCGCAATTGGCGGAGATTGTGTTTGAGAGATTCGCGTTTTGTCATTGGGATTTCCGGATTGACGGAAGATCGAAGATTTGGAAGATTGTTCGCAAGAAGATTTCGCTTCTTGCTTAGGTTTGATTTAGAAGACGGATTGACATCCCGTTCTTCCTTCTTATCTAAGATTTGTGTTGTTTGTGTTATTCCGAATCTAGTAACGATTATTATTCTTGATTGTGACTTTGAGATTAGCTTGAAAATTATTGAAGGTTTTCAGAAGTTTTCATCTTTCAATCTTTTAAATCTTGAATTTGATATCAATATGACTGTTATTGGCTAAAAACCCTTAACAATTCTAAGGTGAAGGGTTGATAGTTGTGGCTTAGATGATGATAGATCGATCGTAAACAGATTGGACCCTGAGAGTTAGAGATAATCGCCGACGAACCTAATCCACGGTCTGTTCTTGAGCTTCCACGGCCGTGGAACTCAAGAACTAGCCGTAATTTTGTGTTAAGTTACGAACTTGCTTTTACTTTAATCCAAAGTTAAAGATTTGCTTTAACTTAGTCTTGGCTTGCCTTTTCTAGGTGGTAGTGAAGCCTCAACAACCTCTACCTCGATTGTGAGTGTCATAACCTTAATCGATTTAGTTAGTCTTGATCCTTGAATTACAAGTTTGGGTATTTGACGTTAATTCTTACCATTAGTATATCTTTCTATATTGAAGCCTCAACAACCTTTATAAAGAGTGTCTTCTAGGTAAGTCACACAAGGTTTTTGGAACTTCACCGTACGATTACCTTACATTAGCATACCTTTGCATACCTCAACTATGTCCTTATACCCTTAGTATATCTTGAATCGATTGCCACAGCTGGATACTTAGATCTTTAGGATTGTTGTTTTCCCAATACTTGAAAAGCTTCTTACATTTGATCGCTTGATAACCTATAATTGAATTTGTTCCCCCCAAATCCCTGTGTTCGATACTCTGGAATTCTTGCTTAACTACGTCGATCCGTACACTGCGGGTTCACTTGCTTGATTCTAGTTTTATAAATTTAAAGCTTATTTGCACGCACGCTAAGTGGCGAACAATATCCAAGCACGATAAAGGAGGATAGTCCGAGTGGGAAACGGACTCAATAGTTGGTTTGCGAGATTTCTTACCTGCGAGGTAAGTGTATATGAATTACACTTGCTTAATATATGTTATGTATTTAATATGCCATGATTCTATGTATGCTTGTGTGTATATATCTGTTTGTTATGGTAGTATGCATGCTTATATGTATATGAGTGAGATGACGATGATGATGAATTGATATTCTTTATGAAAGCATGCATGAGGTACATGAGATGATAATGGAAAGAATGTGATGAAAGAATATGTTGAAAGCATGAATTTGAGTTATGATATGAAAGTGATAATATAGGATGGTAATTGATTAATTAGCCCAACTGGGTCCCGCACGGGTTTCCGGGGGACGAGGTCGCTACCTGATCTACAGGGGGCCTCAAGATAAGAAAAACATCCAGAGGTCGCTACCTGATCTACAAGGGGCCTCAAGATAAGAAAAATAGTCCAAGATCGCAACCTGATCTACAAGGGGTCTTAGGACAAGATGGCCGAGGTCGCTACCTGATCTACAGGGGGCCTAGGACGCTATCGGGTTGGCCAACCGAAAAGAAAAAAAGAAAGAAAGAAAGAAAGAAAAGAAATACGAAAGCAATGAGAAAATATATCGTACGATCAGTTGGGGCTAGTTAGTTAATTATCACCTATGCATCGATGCGAACGACTCTAGCATGTTATATGTTATGTTATGATTATTTTTATGTGATGAGATGATATGTTTATATGTGATGTGTGATAACATGCTTGAATGTTTATGTGAAATGTGATATGAATGGTTGTGGAATTATATGTGAATGTGGATATGTATGTGTGCTTTGAAATGTGAGGAAGGGTATAGAGTGTCCTTTGGGAACGGGATATTAGATACTTATATATATTGGGAGAGTGCGATTTGTATACCCTTACTGAGCGTGTGGCTCATTGTTGTTATATCCACATATTTTTCAGCTGCTCAGACTCGGCCTGATCAAGGTAAGGACGTTGGACCCAACACTTGGATTTGAGATCGTATCAAGTGGGCTGTTATGGGATGCTACCGCCTAGGATGTTTTGTATGGTTTTAAAACAGTTGTGTTTTGGTTAAACGGAGTTTTATGACGTATGTTAGTATGTATATATGTTGTGAAAATGGTTGTAAGATAAAGTTTTAAAAATTTACGTTTTCCGCTTTTCCGCTTATTGCTTTAAACAGGGTTAATTAATTGGTAATCAACTAGAAATGAAATAGGTGTCACAGTATTGTGAGAGAAAGGGACTGCCAACCGGAAAATCGATTCTTCACGACTACATGAGTTTATTAACTTTTTCAAATTCCGTACAAGAACAATAAAGTTACAAAAGACGAGTCTCTTTTACAAGAAATATTGAAATAAGTTAAAAATATTTACGATAAATAATATGTAAAATCTAAAATTTTAAATTATATAAATCTTAATAAAAAAAACAATAAGAAAAATTATATATTACATAACTTAAATAAAAAATAAGGGAAATTCTTGATGATGTCCATGAGATTTTGTAAATTTTATTTGGTAACCATTTTTTAATATAATCCCACGTAGTGCCCTCGTACACGAGGTTTGTACAAAATTTGGTATTTAGCCACATATAATTTGTAGATGTTGATTTCTAGCTTATTTGGTGTCTAATTAAAATATGTATTATATAATACATATTATTTTTTGGTATTTATTCACATATAATTTATAGATGTTAATTTCTAAACTATTTGGTGACTAGTTAAAATAGAAAAGATTAAGGGAGTAGGGTAACTTTTTTTTCTAGAATATAAACAAGGCCCTTAATATTAACAATTAAAATAAAAAGATGAATAAGGTGTGAATAGAATCTTAATTAAGCAGTTAAGGTAACAATTAAAAATAATTAATATTTTCAAATATATTAATTAGGCTAAAAATAAGGAAACTAGTTAATGAAATTTGGTAACTATATATTTGAGATCTAAAACCCCTTTATTATTCTCAACCACCGAATCTGCTATTTCTCTCTTCTTCTCCAATTGCCACACTCGGCCTTTCTTTAGCCTCCACCTCCGACGTGATTGACGTCGCTGCGGTCGCCGCCTTGCTCAGTGAGTAATCGATTGCCCAGCCACCCTGTAGAACGAAGACGCTTGATGTTGTTGCCTCTGCCACAAACCGACACCGACAGATCCGCAGGAACCCAGATTGCAAGGCCGCCATGTCCAACTGCAAGAATAGAGGGTACCGGCCGGGTATCGGTTGTGAGTGCCGGTCCTTATGTCGCCGCCAACGACGATGAGACTACCGTCACCTCAGCTTCCCGGCCATCAACCGCTCTCCACTTCTTCCGGTAGTTTAGTGAGCAGTTTTGGGTAGGTGAGACTTCTACAGTATTTTGACTAACTTCAGTCGCCATAGTCAGGTATGATATATTTGGATAGGGGTTGATTATGTACACATACATATTTTGTATGTACATATAACATAATGTAGATTAGAATATGTACAGCTTTGTGTTTGCATGTACATAAGTTTGTAGTATGTGGTGATTATGTACATAGTTGTGTGTACATATAGCATGTCGTCGATTTGAATATGTACAGTAGAACAAAATATGTTGTTATACAGGCTTCTGTTTGTGTTTGCATGTACATATGTTTGCAGTCTCTATGATTATGTACATATTTTACTGCAAAAATGTTTCTAACTAATTGTATATGTACATATGTTTCTAGTGTCAAGCGATTATGTACACATGTTGCTGCGGAAATCTCAATATCGTCGCCATGGATGAACGCAAGTTGGAAAGGACGAAGATTTCGGAAAATATTTTGATTTCATTAATAAATGTAGATATTTGGATTCCCTTAATAAATGGAGAGATAAAGATATTTACTTTCCCGTTTTGTAATAATTAGTTGCTTAATAAATAGAGAGAAAAAGATATTCTGATTTCCTTAATATCCGATTTTTATTTCAATAAATCTTTTTTATATAATGTGAAGGGGCCTATTTTGTACTCATTATTAACTTGGAGCCCTTTATATGCTCATGGTTACAAAATATACCTACTCTCCCATTTTACCCGTTAAAATATGTATTTATATAATATGTGTTAATTTTTGGCATTTGGCCATATATAATTTGTATCTAATACCCGAAAATTTTTATTTCCGAGTATTTCCGAGATAACCGAACTTCGACTGGTTTGGACTTTTCTTCCATCGTCTTATTATGTTTTGTGATACTTAGTATTTTTATTTTATCATCTTTTCTTTCCCTTCTTATTATCTTATGGGAGAATTTCCTCATAAAATATACCTATAGAGTGTTTCTTTATCTATTTCTTCCTTAATCATTAGAAGAGGTTTAACCTTCAAGATGGGTCATCCGGGCCCATCTAGAAGTGCATCTTACGTCTCCAGCCATTACCCTTTCCTCCTGCTCCTTACGATCGCCTCTCTCACATGAAACCCTAGGAGAGCATCTCCTCTCAGGACTCCAACCGCCAGCCTCCGTTTCCTTCTGCACGGGGAGTTTGCAAGAAACAAAACCAGACACCGAGCCTTCTCCTCCCTGCACCCTGTCACCCAAACCAACAACCTTGAAATCGCACACCAACCGTGCAGCAGGCCACGCCGGAATGGTCCTTTGCCTCGTCTCCTTTTGCGCATCAGGCCAAGTTTCACCTTGTGTCTTTCTGCGGGGGACAAGCGACACCAGGAGCAGCGCCTCTCCTCTTGTGGACGTGCACGCAACACAATAGACAACATGGAGCTCCTGGGTCCTCCGTCTTCAACGCGCCAACAAGAGCCGAGTAGTGTTTCTGTGCAGACAGGCCGCAGATGCACCTTCTCTAGGCCGCAGAGGCGCCTCCAGTACACCGCAGGTGCGCCAAGGGGCTGGAGCCGCCTTCCGTCTTCTTTCTCGTACTAGTATGCTTGTCTCTCTTGTCTCGTAAACACCTCCCCTCCCTTCATTGAGTTACCCTCTCTATATCTGTGCTGATGAGAACCCTCAGTTAGATTTGGATTTTGGATATGTCATTGTTAAGATTGCATAGTAGAATATATCAAAATTTGAAAGGATTCCATCGAGAGGTTTAAGAGTTATGATTTTCAAAGTTGAGACCGTGTACAGTTTTGTTGAATGTTTGTTGAATTTTCTAAGTGTTGGAAAAACTGCATGTTGATTCAGTTTTGTGATCCAGATTTGAATAAGTTACATATCTCGGATGGATATCAACTTTTGGTATGATGTACATAGGTATGCGTAGTATTAGACATTAAGTTTGGAGAGCGATCCAACGGTTAGATCCGGATATGTGATGTTCCGAAGTTGGGTTCATGGTTTTAGAATAGTTGTGCTAGGTTCTAAGTGTGTGTTTTGGAGATGGTTTGAGATTGTGTATCTTTATGGATTATATCATATGGAATCATGGT
Organism: Fagopyrum homotropicum; assembly: GCA_033239125.1. NCBI lineage: Eukaryota > Viridiplantae > Streptophyta > Magnoliopsida > Caryophyllales > Polygonaceae > Fagopyrum > Fagopyrum homotropicum. The sequence continues at coordinate 6,647,844 of BSWB01000003.1, forward strand.
TGGGCATGTGAGTAGGGAATCGGTATGTTTGGGATTTTTAGTAGTAGTATGTTACTTGAGCCTTAATAGTAGATAGTTAGTTTGAATGATAGTCGTCGTTCAATTTTAGTAGATCCTTCCTCCGGAGAGTTAGATATCTGAGTTGGGTTTCAGGTAGATGTTCTTGAGATCTCAGGGAAACTTTAGAGTTTTCGGATCCTAGGGGTAAAATCGTCTTTTCTTAGAAAAGAGTTGGTTTAGTGCGGTTTCTCGGTTTTCCATTTGTTGACCTAGAAGTTGCAACTTCTAGAGGTCGTATAGTATATTGAAATGAGCTTTATGTTATGATCAGGCGGTTAAGATATTACTCATTGGATCGAGTGCTTTGGTTGACGAGACTTGACTTGGTTCAGGTAAGTCCACAAACTTACTTAGTTGACTTCTTTGTATTAGTATGTTGTGTATTGGTGGTGTGTTTTAGTTATGTTAAAACAACAAAACCGGAATAGGACGACCTATATAATACCTTAATTGGCCCAAGTGTATGATAACCGGGCGGAAACCACTTGTCTAGTTTTACAAGAGACTAGAATGTGCTCTTGCAACCCAAACCCGCAGGTAACGAATATTACTGATCTATTCCTGTTGGTAGACGGAAACGGAGGCGAGTTTCGGGAGATTCTCGTGTGACAAAAGAAGTTGAATTAGTAAGGAATAACGTAAATAAAGTTAATAAACGGACTTGAGTGTTTACATGTTATATGTGTTGTCTTCTTTATGTGTTTATGTGTCTTTACCTTTATTCTAATGTTTAGAATGTTAGCTAACGGTTTTATACCGCTTTGGTTAGCCGGGTCCACGTACTCACTTAGATGGGGACGGGGGCGCCTTCAGTTTCTTCATATATATTACATTATAACTTTATCTTGTAAGGCTAATACATATCATTCATGGAAAGATGATTTAATGTTTCAAATGATTTAAATATGTTTGTGCCTTGTTGTAAGATCCTAGTAAATTTGTTTTCAAATTAAGGTCGGGACCCATTATGAGGTCCTAATCAGTAGCTCACCGAGTTTTAAAAATTTTGGGTGTTACATTGTAGAAGTTAATTTGTAGTCTATTTGATGTAATATATATATATATATATATATATATATATATATATATATATATATATATATATATATATATATATATATATATATATATATATATATATATATATATATATATTGTCTTATCGTGTAATCATGAGTACAGTTCATAGTTATTATTAGTTTTGTTACAAAGATGTCATATCGTTTAATGCATTATTCGTAGTTATTGTTGGTTGAATGGATTATTCATAGTAATTATTTGGTACATAGCCGCAATTATACAAGTTAATTTTTAGCCCATATGGTGGCTATCGATTTACGACTAATTTTTTTTATTATTAATATAATAATATTTTTTATTTTATTTGTTTGTCATCTTAACTATCTTATCTTATCTTATATCTATTAAAGTAGAAACTTCTATTGCCACGTGTCAACGCCATGTTTCTCGAAGCCTAAAAAATTATTTTAAAAAGTGATTTCAAAATGTTAATATAAATTGGAAATTGATTTCTAAATTTTTTTAAAAATATTTTATAAAAATAGTTTTTAAACTTTTTATTGCCACGTGTCAACGCCATGTTTCTCGAACCCTAAAAAATTATTGGGAGAATTTGACATACTAGGCTTTTTTTAGTTTTTGTTTAAGAAAATATACCCCAAATATTTTACCACTTTCATTTAATAGTAGGTAAAAATTATTAACCCTTCTATTAGAAAGAAAGAATAAATGATGTTTGTTATTTGTTATATAAGTATAATTTTTAATTTTTAATTTTTAATTACTGAATTTCTTTTCTTTTATTATTTTTCTTGCCTTTTTTATTTATTTTTTATTTTCTTTTTTATTTTCTGGACTGAATTTCTCATACCGGAAATTCTCATATTCATACCAGAAATTATCATACGAAAAGTTCATACCAGAAATTTCATACCAGAATTTTTTTCTACTAGAATTTTTTCATACTAGAACTTTTCATACCAGAAATTTCATACGAAAAGTTCATACCAGAAATTTCTGAATTAAAACTAGCGGCACAATCAGCACTTGATCCTTGTGCTTTCCGTCCGCTATTTATTTTTGTTTACATAATACTTTTATTTTGAGACAATTTTAACATATAATTCTCCACTCAAATAATGCTCAACTCCTCCACGTCTTGTCAATTTGTCATTGTCAACTGGGAAAAAGAACAAGTCTTTTGGAAACCAAAAGAGACGGTGATGGACCCATTTTTGCAAACCGTCATCATATACGCAAATTACAATAGAAAAAATTGCAAAATTACAACGAGCCCCCTAAAATTTGCAAAATTAAATATTAGACAATTAAAAATTCATTCCGGTATGTAAATTTCGGTATGTAAATGTCCGGTATGTGAAATTCCGCTATGTGAAAATCCGGTATGTAAAAATCCGGTATGTGAAATTCCGGTATGTGAAAATTATGGTATGTGAAAATTCCGGTATGTGAAAATCCGGTATGTGATAATTCCGGTATGTGATAATTCCAGTATGTAAAATTCCGGTCCGGTATGTGAAAATCCCGGTATGTGAAATTCCGGTATGTGATAATTCCGGTATGTAATAATTCCGGTGTGTGAAGTAAAATAGGCTATTCAGTTCTCTCTAAGTTTATTAAGGGGACCAACACTAAAATATTGGGCATAAGAGATTATGTACCCATAGCAAATCGACCATAATTTTACTAGATGAGTGTTTTGCACACCGCTAAACAAAGTCCCAAACACGATGTTTTGCAAAACTACCTAGAAAGGCGGGCAAGCACGCCAACGAAGGGAGCAACGGTACCGGTTGCGGGCTCAGCCTCTTGATAGTCACTTCTATAATCCCCATACCCGTCGTTACGATCGGGTCCTCCTACTATTGCACCTTCTAGCACATTTGGGTTCGGACTTTGAGAATCGTACCATTTTGTGAAACCCTCTTTACATGTGACTTCACTCGGATATGTCTTGATTGATGCGATTGACGCCCCTCTATGGTGAACCTTCGTAGGATAGTTGGGTCCGTATCCAACCATGTAGCTCATACCGCTTGGATTCTTACCTAATATGTAATCGACCTATCCACATGTTCAATCAAGACGATACTACTTGTTACAAATAAAAACATGTTACCAATAAAAAAATTTTGAAAAATTATTAAAATTATCTAGGACTATAGTTAAGATTATTGATCCCAAACTTATATTATTTACCTGCGACTTAGCAAAGTCAATAATCTCGATAGGTTGAATTTTCCCTTTAGGGCAATTTAGGTCGCTTCGAGTCTCGGTGAGATGATCGGCATAAACGGTCATGGCTAGCAAAGAAGAAGTCGAATATTGTAGTGTCGCCCATTCGTTGAACCAAACCAAACCACCCGGAGTCATCACTTGATTGTTGTTACCCTTTTGGATGCAATTGCATAGGAACTCTTCGACTTGTTCGCGATACACCGCCTCTTTCCCTGATAACTTATACTATACGATCCAAGAGCATACATAAAATATGTTACTTAAATAATTTTATTATCAATAACCAACCCTAAGTTGAAAAAAATGTTAAGAAGAACGAATAGAATTATAGAATAATACCCCTGATGCTAGGAGTTGGGCACCAACGTATTTATCGTCCCACGAGAACATGGTTCTAGGGCCTCCCGTGTTAGCCGAGTTTGCGAGGAAACCTTTGTATTTTTCGTCTTTGGTTGCTCGGTATAGCCATGCTGCTGCCCACAATTGCTCATCCTATGAGAGCATCACGTGTTAGAAGTTCGACACATAAGTTTGGTGTGCGTAGTTAATTAAGGTATTTAAAATAAAGATATATAATGCGGTGACATTAGTAACTCGACTTATTCGATTACCTCGAAACCGCTGCTGCTATAGAAATGGGCTGAGGGGATACTATCCGAGTACTTGCCTCGATGACTCTCCGCAAAATCATATAGCTACAAAAAAATTTTTTTAAAAAATAAATAAATTCAAACGTGGTTTCTTAAACAAAACATTTAACGTTAATTGTAAAGATGATTAGTATTCATCGTACCTGAATAGCATGTTCGAGCAACGTGGCAGAGTAACGAGGATTAGACAATTTAAACACAATCGACGCCGCCGCAAAAGCAGCAGCGGTCTCGGCGGCGAGATCGGAGCCAGGGTGAGACTCGTCAATCTTGAACGCCGGCCTGGGAGTATCCATATCTTCCGGCCGTTCCCAACATGTGTGATCGGAGTCTCCGTCTCCGACTCCGGCGTAGAGCACGTGCTCCGCCGCATGACACTTGAGTAAGTAGTCCGTTCCCCATTTGATGGCGGCGAGAGCGCTGTCTAGCTCGTGGTTTAACTTAAATCTCGACTCAAACTCCACCACACCCCATGCGAGCATCGTGACGGAGTATGCCATCGGAAAGTTGAACTTCACGTTGTCTCCGGCATCATAATAGCCTCCAACTAAATCCACCTGCATTTTTCAGAAAAAAAAAAACGTATATCCTAACTTTTTTCTGATTCTCAATATTTAAAAATAAAATAGATCTAACAAGTATTATTAAATACTGAAATAAACAGGGAAGTAATATTCTCACGGTTAAAAATTTCGGTTAAAAACTTCGTTATTGCATCACGTATATGGATCCGTAACCGTGAACAAAAGGGTATGGTTATGGTACTTGTAACCTTCATGATTACGGGTTCCGGATCCGTGATAATTTTCCACATGAATTCTTACCAAAAAAAAAAAAATTCTTATTCCATCACGCGTACGGAACCGTAACCGTGATGTCAGGAAAAAAAAAAAAAAAAAAAAAAAAATATATATATATATATATATATATATATATATATAACGGAATGCGGGTCCGTCACGAAATCTCGAACCGGACGAATAACACCCCCTCAATATATATTACCTTCTACTTTTGATTAAAATTTTACATAAAACACCCGGTTATTAACAAAAATTGCATTTAACAACCCTTCTTAATGCTAATTTTGATACGTACCCTTTCGCCTTGGCCATCTCTCAAAGCAGAATTACCACGCCATTGCACACGTTGGGTACGAGGTAGCACGCCAGATCTTTGAGCTTCAAAATACAGCAACGACTTAGTCAACGCTTCTCTATAGTTGACTTTTTCACCCAGGCAGTCAACTGAATTAGCACATAACAGCAAAACGATTAAGCTGTAACCAACTACTAATCCCTGCGAATACATGCTTAGATTGTGTAAAAACTCCCTTTATTATTTACTTTTTCGTTTTTACATTTTTCAATGCCGGTAATGTTGAAGAGTTTATACAATTAAACATACAACTTAATTAGTATATGATCAACTATTCCGGTAAATATCACTATTTTTATTAATTTCCTAAACGTTAATATTTACTGATATATTTACATTTGTATTAGTTGTCTTAATTCTATGTATTTTTTATGTGATTTTTTTATTTCTAAATTAATATAATCGAATGTGAATATATCATATATTTGTAAATCATGAATAATATATTGGCCAATAAATTTTATCTACGTGTATCGGGTCATATTATTAAGATCCTATCGGCTCATAAATCCCTCGATTCTTCTACAATTTTTGTGATCATCCTAAACATAAGATTATGATTTTTTTTTTCATTGTTGTGAAGGCAAATGTGAATTCTTATCTACATGTATTGTTCTATAAAATTGTACCTCTTACAACTTTTTATAGGTTCATATCAATAAGTTATTGGTCTGGTTTGGTAACGGGTTCAATTTTTTTTGGTCGAATTGGTAACGGGTTAAATGGGGATGGGGATTATTTTGAGTTTTTTTAAACGGAAAGCAGTTATGTTGATTCAACAAAATTGGTGCCGGGACTCGAAATTCTCATATGGGTCAATCGATCAAAAACACTGTTGAATTCTCTGAAAACACATTTAATTTGAACTTCGTCAAATGAACAGAGATCCGGTCTGAAGACGGATAAAGTTACCTCGATCTCACACGGACAACTCCACGACCTCCCCATTAAGCCATTACGATTATTTTGAGTTGAGGTGGAAGATTACTGGATGATATATATTCTGATGATGAGTCATCACTAATTTAGAGTATTCTAGAATACTACAGTTGTCCCATGATAGTGGTTGTAATGTGTATATATACCCTTCAGGGTTCATGAAATCAATACAACAGAAAGCAGTGCATTTTCATAACAACCTTCAGAATGGTATCAGAGCCATCTGAGACAAACGTCCCCATCATGGCAAAAAATACCTCTCTTATCCATCTTCCCTCTTTGTCTTCTTCCCTCACTGTAAAACTAACAAATGATAATTTCTCCACCTGCAAAGCTCAAATCACACCATTTCTCAAAGCTCATGGCCTCTATGAATACATCGATGGGTCTCTTCCCTGTCCATCAAAGACAGATGCTGAAAACTACAAAGACTGGGTTAAAAATCACCAGTTGGTCATTGCTCTACTTACCTCTTCTCTTTCTGAATCTGTGATGGTTCAGGTAATTGACTGCTTGCACTCAAAGGAGATATGGAACAACAGTGGCGGCCGCAAGATTTTTAGAGGGGGGGGCGGAATTTTATTTTCGATAAATATATCTATGAAAATAAAGTAGCGATAAAAACAAAGTTAATATGTCATCTACTTACAATAAACAAAAATAAATAAAAAAAAACATTACACTTAAAGGCGCGGTCGTGGACCGCGCCTAAAAATTTTTTTTAAAAAAAATAGTTGTCCTATAGGCGTTGTCTAGGACAAAGATAATAAAAACACAAATAGAGGTGCGGTCCTAGACTGCGGCTATAGTGTAACGTTTTTGAAAGAAAAAAAAACTAAAGATGCGCGGTTATAGACGCGCCTATAGGGCAACTATTTTTTTTCAAAAATTTTTTTTTTCTTTCAAAAACGTTACACTATAGCCGCGGTCTAGAACCGCACCTCTGTTTGTGTTTTTATTATCTTTGTCCTAGACAACACGTTTTACAGATTAATCAAATAAGCTACTACAGAATCTGATTTTAATTATCATCAGAAATGTGGAAAGTTGAAAATCACGCACTTAGCTTATGTAGATGATGTAATATTGTTTTGCAGAGGTGATGTTGGATCTGTTTCAATTCTACTGCATTGTCTGAATGTGTTTCAAAGTATCTCAGGCTTGACTGTTAGTAGGCATAAATCCAGTATTTTTTAAGCTTCAATTAATCACATGGAAGCTGTTTAGTTAAAAACTGACTCTGTACAAAAAGAAAAATTGTATTTTTTGAACTGGATCCCATTTTTCGATGGTATCAACTAGAGGATGAGAGCCGCAGGATTTTAAAGGGGGGGCGAAATTTTATTTTCGATAAAAATATTTATGAAAATAAAATTGCGATAAAAACAAAGTCAATATGTCATCTACTTACAATAAACAACAATACAAAAAAAATTATAAAAGCATTACACTTAAAAGGCGCGGTCAGATATTAAAACGCTGTCCTCGACAACGCTTTTTACAAATAAGAGTGTGGTCTAAGACCGCGCTTCTAATTCAAACAACAAATCTCGTGCATTTTGGTGAATTATTTCACTCTAGAGTCTAAAACGGGAAATACTTATGAAGTTTCGTTCACTTTGACGAAAGATCCAAAAAAAACATTTAAATATAATACAAGAATAGTGATATTTAAAAAAATAAATTGTAGAAAAATTTTTTATAAACGAGAGAAGCACAACCCATTTTAAAACGATTTTTTTCAAAAAAAAAAAAAAAAAAATTTTTTTTTCTCGGAGGGGGGGGGGGGGGGCGGCCGCCCCTCCCCGCCCCCCTTGGGCCCGCCCCTGTGGAACAGACTAGTAGAAATCTACTTTGCTAAGTCCAGCGTCCAGATTGTGCATACCCGCCTTCAACTAGCTTCTCTCAAGAGAGGAAATAGCTCTATCAATGAGTTTTTCAACAAGGCCAAGAACCTTGCTCGTTCCATCACTCTTGCTGGTGAGTCTCTCCCAAATTCCGAGTTTACAGTCTTCCTCCTTGCTGGTCTTGGCCCAAAATACGACTCCATAGTCACCTCCTTAACCACCCAAGATGTCCTTCCTTCACCCACACAAATTCTTTCCCACCTTCTTGTTCATGAATCCCGACTTGCTCTACAAAACTCTGCTGCTCAGCACCAAGTCTCAGCCAATCATAGATCAACCCAAACTTCAGAGGCTAACTACACCAATACAAGGGGTATGGGTAGAGACAGAGGTCGAGGAAGAGGTCGTGAGAATCAAGGTCGTCCTCCCGACTCTTTTGGAAGAGGGCATAACCAGACATTCTCTCAACAATCAGATAGTCGCCCTATTTGCCAAGTTTGTGCTAAGCCAGGACATACAACACTCACATGCTGGCATCGTTTCAATCAGGCCTACCAGGCTCCCTCACCTCCTAATTTTCAGGCACACATGACATCTACTGCAAATTGGTTCCCTGACACAGCTGCTACACACCACTATACACCGGACATTAGCAACCTAAGGATTGACAACTACCACTACAATGGCACACATCAAGTTTCCCTTGGCGATGGATCCACAATCCCAATTCAGAATCATGGTTCATCCTCCTTTCAGTCCAACAATCGTACCTTCTTCCTCTCTAATCTCCTTCATACTCCTTCAATCACTAAAAATCTTCTCTCAGTTCATCGTTTTTGTACTGACAACAACGTCTTTTTTGAATTTCATTCGTCTTTCTTGTGAAGGATTCTCAGACTCTGGCTCCCCTCCTCCGAGGTCCCGTTGATGGTGGTTTGTATGTCCTCCCCACTGCCGCTCCACCGTCGCCTTGTCGATCTTCAACCAGTGTCCACCTCACCACTACCAAACCGTCTTCAAATGTCTGGCATTACCGACTAGGGCATCCAGCATCTCCTATCGTCAAACGGGTCTTGGCCCATTTACGTGATCCAGCCGTTCACAACCCAATAACTCAATGCACCTTTTGTTCTTGGGCCAAAACACATGCCCTTCCCCATCCGTCAAGCCCAAGTCGAAGTACTAAGCCTTTAGCTCTACTTTTCATGGATCTATGGGGCCCGGCCCATGAGACTTCCACAAGAGGACATCGTTATTATATATCCATCGTTGATGATTTTAGTAAATTTTTGTGGCTTTTTCCACTTTCATCAAAATCTCATGTGTCTCTCATTATCTCTAAATTTATATCCCTTGTCACAAATCTATTTTCCACTACAATTCTCGAAATCCAAACGGATAATGGAACCGAGTTTAAGCCCTTAACTCCATTGTTCGACAAACTTGGCATTCACCATCGTCTCACATGTCCATACTCTCATCAACAAAATGGCTCGATTGAGTCTCGTCATCGTCGCATTGTTGACATGGGTTTAACCCTTCTCAAACATTCATATCTTCCCCTCACCTATTGGGATTAGGCCTTTGAGACCGCCACTTATCTCATTAATAGGCTCCCTTCACCAATCACCCAACACAAATCTCCCTTTGAACTTCTTTTCAACAAACAACCGGACTACAAGTTCTTACGAGTCTTCGGTTGTCTAGCCTTTCCCAATCTCCGACCCTACAACAATCATAAACTTTCCTTTCGTTCCACACCAACCGTTTTCCTTAGATATAGCTCCAAAACAAAGGTTTCATTTGTCATGATTGGACCAACAATCGAACTTACATATCAAGGGATGTTGTTTTTCATGAAGAAAATTTCCCCTTCTTAACCCCTTCACCATCCCCTCCAAGTGAACCAACCCACATAATACTACCGCCCATTTTTCCTCAAAACCCACATTCTGAGCACATACAAACTCAGCCCAGCCCACCTACTTCCCCCAACCCATCTTCTCCAACATCAACCTCTCATTCTTCACCTTCGGGCTCACCTACAAGCCCCTCTACTGGCCCACTGTTGACTGACACGTCTATCCTTGGGACTCCTCCACAACATCCCCACTTACCTCCTTCCCATCCTATGCATACCCGGGCCCGAAACAATATTGTCCGCCCCAAACTTCGTTCAGACGGGACTATACCCTGGCCGCCTAAACCTCACTGCTCTTCATCCGAAATCGTTCCCGATGAACCTTCCACGTTCACAGAGGCTTCAAAATTTCTAGAATGGAGAGCAGCTATGAATTTTGATTTTCAAGCTCTCCTCCAAACCGGTACTTGGTCTCTTGTCCCTCCGTCATCTTCCTCTCATGTTCTTGGGGTCAAATGGGTTTACAAAACCAAACGAAATTCCACGAGATCAATTGAGTGTCGGAAAGCCAGACTTGTAGCCAAGGGTTTCCATCAAACTCAAGGTATCGATTTCAATGAGACGTTCAACCCTGTAGCAAAACCATCCACAATTCGTCTTCTCCTATCTCTAGCTGCAATGCGACGGTGGGAGGTAAGACAATTGGACATTCAAAACGCTTTTCTTCATGGAGATCTCTCGGAGGAGGTATACATTCAACAACCACCAGGTTTTGTTCACCCATCTTTCCCAAATCACATATTCAAACTTAAGAAATCCTTATACGGTTTAAAACAGGCTCCCAAAGCATGGTTTTTCAAACTCAGTGACTCCCTGGTCACCATGGGTTTTACTCCATCCCTCGCAGACACCTCATTATTTACCTATCGCCATGGAACTCAGTTTGTGTTTATTTTGGTGTATGTTGATGATCTCATGGTTGTTGCGTCTTCTAACAAACTTGTTGTGCAGTTCATCTCTTCATTATCTGAAGCTTTCCCAGTCAAGGACTTAGGCCCCATAAACTATTTCCTTGGAATTGAGATTCAACGAGACTCAAGTGGTTTTCATCTATCCCAGTCCAAGTACATCAAGGATATCTTGGCTAAAAAAAATATGCTTTAATGTAAACCCGTAGCCACACCAATGGCTACCAGATTTACCACACCCTCTGAGCATGAACCCTTCTCTGATCAGACCCTCAATCGTAGTGTTATTGGCAGCTTACAGTACTTAGCTTTCACAAGGCCTGATATTTCCTTTACAGTAAATAAACTTGCTCAGCACATGCACTCCCCCAGCATTCAACAATGGCAGACCACAAAACGATTGCTTCGGTACCTCAATGCTACATCTGGACTACAATTCCATATCAAAGCTGATTCTCCAATTCATCTCACAACCTATACTGACGCTGATTAGGCTGTGACATTGGTGACAGACGATCCACGAGTGCTCACTGTGTCTTCCTTGGTACCAATCTAATATCCTGGATATCCAAAAAGCAAGCTACCGTATTAAGGTCATCCACTGAAGCTGAATATCGCTCTCTTGCTCTAGGCACTGGTGAAACTCTGTAGATACAGACTCTATTAGCTGAACTGCTTGTCTATCTCGAACAAGCTCCCACCCTGTGGTGTGACAACTTGGGAGCTACATACTTGGCAGTAAATCCTGTTCTTCATCACCGTATCAAACATCTATCACTTGACTACCACTTCGTTCGAGAACGTGTTCACAGCAAAACACTGCAAGTAGCCTTCTTGTCTTCCAAAGATCAAATTGCAAACGTCTTGACCAAAGCGCTTCCAACTCATCAATTCCTACAACTACGAGCTCAACTCTGCTTAGCCTAATTGCCCTCGAGGGGGGATACTGGATGATATATATTCTGATGATGAGTCATCACTAATTTAGAGTATTCTAGAATACTACAGTTGTCCCATAACAGTGGTTGTAATGTGTATATATACCCTTCAGGGTTCATGAATCAATACAATGGAAAGCAATGCATTTTCATAACAACCTTTAGAAAAGATGTGGTATCTGGTATTGTTGGGTTATTTAGATGGAGACTGATTGAGGAGATAAAATAGGGATTATTTGGGAAGAATTTTCATCCTTCTACCCATAATTATTGGGGAGGTTATCACAATACATACCATTAGATCATCACCGGATCTCTATTATAGAGTTTTTTGCACTTTTGGGGAATATTGAAGGCGACCCAACAATTTCTCTATTTAATTCTCCAAAATGGGGATGCAAAGTGAAAATTGGGATTCTTTCTCTAAATATAGGGAATTCCTCATATATTTTGTTGGATTATCTAAAATGAAAAAAATGTTGAGTTTGGAGCTAATTTTTTTTTGGGAATGTGAGTTTCGTAACCCATTATAAAGAATCATTTGGGGGAAACTCTTGAGAATTCTCTTACTAACCTTACAACTTTGTGGTTTCTCATTAGAAAAGTTTTATCACCATTTTTAAAATTTTATTCATAATGATCGATCTACATTAATACCACTATACCAAACACGTCTATATTTTTTTTCATAACCTATTTCCATCTTTATTCATCTCCATCTACGATAAACTCTTGTTACCAAACGCACTCAATATTGTCTCTATGAGTAATCAACATACATTTTATGATTTTTTTTGTAAGTAATTAAAACTAATTACGTCAATTTTTTTTGAATGATTTAGTTGATGAATTATACTACCTAATTTCAAGAATTTTTGTTTGTTTATTGAAGTTGAAAATATAAACCATCAAAAATCGAATTTCATAACTAAAACATATCATCCTCTAACCTAACTCGATAATTTGGTTTTATTTTTTCTTATTTATGGGGACTAGTTGACGGTGTTGTGTTACTTGTGTACACAAAATCTTACGAAAAGAGGAATGACTTGTTTCAATACTGACTTAAAAAAAATATTCAATCTTTATACAATTACTAACGTAGATGATGTTATGCTTAATGTGACGCTCTCACGATTTTTTTCAAAATAATTTTTTTTTTACTAAATCTCTAATTAAGTCAATAAATTTTTTTGCTAAAATTAGATTTTAAAAAATAAATGTGCCGGTTATCCTTGTAACGTAATATAAAGATTTGATCAATAACAATTTTGTTGGAAAAGCTCTATTGTAACCTAATTTTTATCAAACAATAGTAAAACTTGTGGGACAAATTTGATAACTAGGCTATTTTGAAGTTATTGTCTAGTAACTAGCCCTCTTCCATTTTATTATTAGGTAAATGTACCCCTAATTATATTTACCTTTCAATTCTAGGGTTTCACTTTCACATACCTTCCTTTCCTGAGCAACACGCCTCAACGAAGCATTAGTTACTTGGTTCATTCTGTAATTTTTCTGGCTGCCTTGTTCTATATCAACTTCTCTTGATTTTTGAAGAGAATAACAAAAGATTGGAGATCTATCCTTGATTTGTGAAGGGAATAGAAAATATGAAGCTATCAAGACACCCCAACAATCCAGGCAGCAAACATCGATCTTTTCAACCGTCATTACTTGAGCAAAGTAAGAATGAGTTTAAATGGTAAGCATATATTAGATTAAGGTAATTGATAAGAGTAAGAACCTTAGCCACCCAAAACAGAAAGAAGAGAAATTACCAAGTAAAAGTATTTCATCAGGAAAGGAACTGAACAAGAAAAAAGTTGGATGGTAAATAAATAAAAAAAAATTTATACATAACACTAATCAGATATGAAAAGATTAATGAAAGACGACAAATCCCGAAAGAACCTCCTTCCTGTACAAGGCAAGGACTTGCCCTAGTACTAGCCGAAACATAAATCAATAATTTACATATTTCTATCCTACTGAGTGTGTTTCTTCACTCAGCGTGGATTGTGAAGATTGGACCAAGCTATGATGTGAGTAATGTAATACCATTATCATGTACGTAGTTGCTCATGGAAAGGACTGCTGTGTGTGGGAGAAGACTGCTGCTAGGGAAGGAACTCCGATCCTTTGTTATTCCCTTTAAAAATCAAGAGAAGCCAATATAGAACAAGACAGCCAGAAAAAATACGGGATGAACTAAGTAACTAAGCTTCCATGAAAAAGGAGGAAAGAGAAGACTGATTTTGTAGAGTATAAGATCCCTAATTTTACTCCACCAATTAAGTGAATGGAGTAAACAAGGCAATAGGTAAGGGCAATAGAGGATCCGGACTCGGTTTTAACATTGTTAACTTAGTGACTTGTAGATTTGAATCAGAATCTTCTCCAAATATCTTTTATCATGATTATTGCCAGAAAGAGATTACTTATCATTGAATAACGAGATTATTATTCGTACCACCTGAAACATGCTATTCATATCTTGACTACGCGTACGTAATGGACTAATGGGTAGCCGTAGCAAGAAGCTCATTTCGTTCAAAAAATAAAAGAAAATGCTTACGACTACGCATGACCAATGCGTAATCCTACTACGCGTACGTCATGCGTAGTCGTAGCTGTACTACGACTAGGCATGACGTACGCGTAGTAGTTCATAACATATATTTGGTTCGGAAAGTGAAGGAAAACTTACTACGCCTACGCAATGCGTAGGCGTAGTAAGGTTAAAAAAAAGAAGTAGATGTGGTATGTATAGCATGCTTAAGGTGGTACGAATAGCAGGAACCCATTGTATTCTTGATTGTCATAGGTTTCAAAATTTTCCATGACATCCTTTCATTTGATTATGAGTTTGGTAAAGTTTTGCAAGAACTACAATCATTGGTTAGTCGCAAACAATATTTGGAATCTATAGGTGGTGACAATCCTGAAGCAATTTATGGTATATGAAAATCTGGAATGAAAATTTCTGATATATGAATTTCTTGTGTGAAAATCGTGGTTCTATTTTCACCATTCGTGGTTCTACCTCCACCATTTGTGTGGTGTTTTCCGCCTAAATCTATCATGATATCAGAGCATTAGATCGATATGACCACCAGTAGATCGGTGGTAAATGTAGATTTTGACGAGGTTGAGGTCCTGAATTGAACCCGCTCTGATACCATGTCAAAGTTCGATACAGATGGACCGGTAGAGCGGGGGTCGTGTGCATACACGCACACATGCACATTAGGCCCAAACCCAACACATAAGTCTGGCGAGGTTCCATCCTAAAACCAATTGGCAATAGGAGAAGTAGTCCACCGACCTTATATAACAGGCTCGGAGTGTCCCCATCTTTCGATATGAGACCTTATTATTTCCGACACTCTCCCGCAAGTGCAACTAGAGAATATAGACCGAGCTGTACTTGTCCATAGGTTAGGATTGCGAGCCAAATTGAGGCTAACAACTTTGATACCGTGTCAAAGTCCGATACAGACGAACCGGTAGAGCGGGGGTTGTGTGCATACGAGCGCACATGTGCATTAGGCCCAAGCCAAGCACATAAACCCGGCGAGTTCCATCCTAAAACCAATTGGCAATATGAGTAGTCCACCGACCTTATATATATAAGGTTCGGAGTGTCCCCATCTTTCGATGTGGGACCTTATTATTTCCAACACATTTGTCTCCTTGTCGAAGAAACTGAAGACTATGTTCCATCCATGGGTGGCTCGATTGGCTAACAAATGACTTTGTCTTCAATGCAACCACTCCCACTGCCCTAACTACAACCTTTATGATCAGGGGCGGCCCTTGGGTGGGGCAGGGTGGGGCGGCTGCCCCACCCTCCAAAAAATATATGAATATATATATATATATATATATATATATATATATATATATATATATATATATATATTTTAATTTTTTTTGAAAAAAAATCGTTCTAAAATGGGTTGTGGCTTCTCGTTTATAAAATTTTTTCTACGATTTATTAATTTTTTAAATATCACTATTCTTGTGTTATATTTAAATGTTGTTTTTGATCTTTCGCCGAAGTAAACGAAACTTCAAAAAAATTTCCTGCTTTAGGCTCGGAGTGAAATAATTCACCTAAATGCACGAGATTTGTTGTTTGAAGTGAAAGCACGGTCTTAGACCGCACTATTATTTGTAAAACGCGTTGTCGAGGACAACGTTTTAATATCCGAAATAAAGATAATAAAAACACAAATAGAGGTGTGGTCCTAGACTGCGGGTATAGTATAACGTTTTAGAAAGAAAAAAAAACTAAAGAGGCGCGGTTATAGACGCGCCTATTTAAGTGTAATGTTTCTTAAATTTTTTTTAAAATTTTGCTTATTGTAAATAGATGACATAGTAACTTTGTTTTTATCGCTGTTTTATTTTCAAAGATATATTTATCAAAAATAAAATTCTCCCCCTTTAAAATCTTGCGGCCACCGTCTATGATCATGGATGATGTTAAGTTTTAAATGCTCGCCCATTGACAACAAACTCAAGCAACAACTTTTGTTGGATTACTGCCCTCGATCGGTATGGGCCATTCTTAGGATATGCAATCTTTTGTTCGATTAATCATAATGATCGGTTTCAAAAAAAATATTTTTAAAAATAAGTGATTTTAGTTTCATTAACAAATCAATTTCTATATAAAAAAAGAGTTTTTCATTCCAAAACTTCAACTATCAACTTTTATAAAAAAAACTAGAGTTATTAATTTTAATTTTTGATTCAAACTCGATTTCCAAAATACCTCAAATGAACCCTTAAGATATCCTAATATTCATCTATATGATGACATGTTTTTACAGTGTTCAATTATTTTTAAAAACTGAATTAAATTTGATTAAATTTCAATAATTGGAATTATATAAAGTTATTTACTCTTATAAAATATTATTCCGTTTATAACTATGCTTATTACTTTTTCGTCACGCGTTTATTAGATATAAATATTTCATAATTCGATTAAATGACGTTCAAAACTTACTCTTGAACAGATTTAAAACTCTTAAACATTTAAATGAATAAAAATGAACTATATATGAGAAATTTTTCAACAAATACACGTATAGTTTTTATAAAAAAAAAAAAATCCTAAATATTCATATCAACTCCATTAGATCCAAATCGCAATCCTCAACCTCGTCGGTTTAATTAGTGAAATATAATTAAACTTACAAGCTAATTAACAATTCAAAAAGACAAACACCTCCACCAAAGCTTGTTGCTTAGTTGCCTATAGATCTTCATTATAAGTTAATTTAAAATGCAATGATATTAAAATAATATTGAAAAAGACAAGTAAATGACGATTATTTAATAGATAATTACAGAAGAAACACATGATATGTACCACTTTCTTCATTATAAAAGAGAGATAATAGAATCAAGGACCACGATGTAAAAATCCGATACTGACGGACCGGTTGAGCGGGGTTCGTGTGCTCGTACCACATGCGCATTAGGCCCAAACCCAGCAAATAAATCCGGCGAGGTTCCATCCTAAAACCAACACGCCCCCGCAAGTGCAACTAGAGGATATAGACCGAGTTGCACTTGTCCACAGGTTAGGATCGCGAGCCGAATTGAGGCTAACCGCTCTGATACCATGTCAAAGTCCGCTATAGACAGACCGGTTGAGCGGGGGTCGTGTGCATACGAGCGCACATGTACGTTAGACCCAAGCCCAACATATAAATCCGGCGAGGTTCCATCCTAAAACCAATTGGCAATGGGAGGAGTAGCCCACCGACCTTATATACTAGGCTCGGAGTGTCCCCATCTTTCGACGTGGGACTTTATTATCTCCAACACACGATATTTCCTTTCTGAAACTAAGTATTTTTTCTATAAACCTCGAGCCAAGTCATGGATATATAACTTATTTCACGATAAAATAATTACACAATTAAATATTTACATTATAGGTGTCTAATTTTAGTTTAGATTACAATTTGATTGTGTAATTTAACGAAAGAATACCGTTTGGTTATATATACACAATATAATATGAAATTAGTGCTTGTAACGCTAATGATTTTATATTGTAAAATTATTTTTTAGAATGTTATAATGTGTAGACAATCTTTTCTTTTTATAAACATTTATAGCATACTTTTAAATTCAGTATTAATTATAAACAAATAAAAAAATAATTAAGAAATATGAATACCAACGGACAAGTCCCGAGTACAAAAATATGTATATTTTTAAGGAAAATATTATGACATTATTTTGTTATCATGTTGTAAGAATCCATTTTAATTATGTATTATTTATTTGTAAATATATTATAAACTAGTTAAAATAATTAAGAATGAAATCGAGTAAAGGACATACGTCACAAAAAGAAATGGGTATTTATTTAAATTTAATTTGCTTATTATAAGATATCACACTTTTCATCTATATTTTAGAGTATGATTATGTAGGTTATTAAAGTACTTATAATTTTTTTTAATATAGAAATTAAGAACCAAATATATTTAATAAAATTAATTTTGAAGATCCATATTATTTTTTCCCAAGAAGATCATTTGTAATATTTTGTTTAGATTAAAAATGACAATATCCTCAAAAATTAACAAAACAAAATAAAATATAAATATGTTATTAAAAAAATTAATCAGAGTACAAATAATAATGTTCTTAGAGTAATACATTGAATACTAGTTCAATAGAAAAAACAAAATTAAATAAACTTATAACAATGTTTATGAACCTGTGGACAACACTCGTTTACACGAATAGACTAATGTTTATGAACCTTACACGTTACCACCAAGTGCACGTAATGTTCATAAACCTATTCAGAGATAATTGTTCCATATGCTTGGGGTTTGATATTTATATTACATACACCAGTCAACAATAAATACAAAAAGGTTGGACGTTATGCGTCCATTAATAGCAATAAGTATATACGGGGAATACAAAAAGGTTGGACGTTATTTGCCCATTAATACCCCGGGCAAGCTGAAGGTCGATACCGAACTTGCAGCTTGGAACGTAGATCACAAAAGCAGCTTGTACCAAGGGGTTTGGTGAAGATATCATCAATCTGCGCAAGAGAAGATACATGTCGGACAGTGAGACGTTGTGCCTCGACTTGTTCTCGGACGAAAAAGTAGTCAAGTTGAATGTGTTTAGATCGTGGACCAACAACCGGGTTCGACGTCATGAATTGAGCACCTAGATTGTCGCAAAGAAGCAAAGGAGGTATGGTGATGGGGATCCGAAGCTCAAGCATAAGCTGTTGAATCCACATAAGCTCGGCTGTGGTATAGGCAAGAGCATGGTACTCCGCTTCCGTGCTTGAACGCGCAACAACCTTTTGCTTTCGAGACGTCCAACTGATTAGATTATAGCCGAGAAAAATAGCGAAACCATATTGAGACCTGAAATCGGACTTGTCGGAGGCCCATCCGGCATCAGAGTAAGATGTGAGCCGTGAAATATCAAAGGGACGCAGGTGTAGACCAAGGTTGGACGAGCCGTTTAAGTACCGAAGAATTCGTTTAACCGCCTGTCAATGAGCCACCCAAGGAGCATGCATAAATTGGCAAACTCGATTCACCGCAAAGGCGAGTTCTGGCCTTGTGATAGTAATGTAATGAAAGGCTCCAACAATTTGTCGATATAGGTGCGGGTCTTCCATAGGATCACTGTCAGCAAAGAGGAGGCGAGACGATGAATCAGCCGGGGACCGGCTTGGTTTGCTTTCGGTCATATGTGCCCGGGCTATAATATCCCGAATATACTTATTGAGACAGGAAGATGCTGTTCTGATGCTGCAAGACTTCAATACTGAGAAACAAATTGAGGGGGCCGAGATCACGTACAGAGAAGGCCCGATGAAGTGCATGAATTAATTTGGTGAGAGCTTTTTCATCAAAACCTGTTACAATTAGATCATCTACATAGGCGAGAACATAGAGGGTTAGCTTTCCATTGTCAAAGACGAAAAGAGACGTGTCAGATTGGCATGCCTTGAATTTGTGAGCGACGAAGAACGACTTGATCTTGGTAAACCAGACACGAGGTGCCTGTTTGAGGCCGTAGAGAGCTTTTTGGAGACGGCATACATGAGTTGGATGAGAGAGATCAACAAATCCGGGTGGTTGTTCCATGTAAACAGTTTCTGCAAGATCGCCATTTAAGAAGGCGTTGTTGACGTCTAGTTGACGTATGGGCCATTGACGAGACAAAGCAATGGTGAGGACAAGACGAATTGTGATAGGCTTGACAACGGGGCTAAAGGTGTCAAAGTAGTCAAGTCCTTCTTCCTGATGGAATCCTTTTGCAACAAGGCCCATACGTCGGGTTCCCAAGTATTATTCAACATAAGGGCCCTATACTCTTCCTACATTGTTTATTGCCATTCGGGTAGGGATGAGGCTTGTTTGAAAGTTGTGGGTTCGGAGGATGATGTGGAGGTGTGACAGACATAGCCACGAAGCCGAGAGTTGGGGTATGTGCGGCGATGATTGTGACGAGTAGGATGGGGAGGAGGAGGTGGCGGAGGAGGAGGCGGGTTCGGAGACCACATGCGAGAGGAGGCTGTAGAGGGGGAGTTGTGTGGTGGTGGGTTGGGAGAAGGAGGAAGGAGAATAGGAGTATGCAGGAGGTTGTTTGAGCGTGGAGGATGTGATGCTAAATGGAGAATAGATTATGTGTTCGGGGGCTCAATAACGAGAGTAGACAATGACCTTTGTTTGTGCATGGTGATGTAAGGAAACAAGGTTTCATCGAAGCCAACGTGACGGGCCACATACATTCTAGATGTCGGCATATGGTAGCAAAGATATCCCTTGTGTTTGGAGCTATGACCCAAGAAGAGACACGGAAGAGAACGGAAATCAATTTTGTTGGAATTATATGGACGAAGGAATGGGTAGCAAAGACAACCGAAAATTTTTAGAAACTCATAGTCGGGTTGTCTATTGTAGAGTAGTTCGAAAGGAGATTTATTGTGGAGAAGAGGCGTGAGAGTCCGATTGTGGAGATAGATGGCGGTATGAAAAGCATGCACCCAAAACAATTGTGGGAGTGAGGCATGGGCGAGAAGAGATAGACCTTTTTCGACTACAACCCTGTTGCGGCGTTCAGCCGCACCGTTTTGTTCTTGGGTGTGAGGACATGAGATCTTATGATCGATACCGTTAGCGGTGAAAAAAGTGGTTAAGCTTCGAAATTCCCCTCCCCATCGGTTTGGAAAGCTTTTATGCGTGAGTTGAATTGAGTGATAATCATAGCATGGAATGTAGTGAAGATTTCGCGAACCTGAGATTTATGAGACATAAAATATATCCAAGTGAACTTAGTTGCATCATCGATAAAGAAGACAAAATAACGAGAACCATTAAATGACAACACCGGAGAGGGACCCCAAACATCCGAGTACACAAGATCAAAAGGCGTTCAATGCCGACATATGACGTGCAGGAAGGTGTAAGCGACGACTTTTACCTAACTGGCATACTCCACAAATAGGGAGAAGCTTATTAAATGATAACGGGAGTTTATGAATTAAAACTAAGGACTTAAGAATGGACTCATGAGGATGACCAAGACGACGATGTTAAACATCTAGAGATGTGCGGGAACCGAGGAGGGCGAAAGGTTGGGCGTTGGTGGCTGGTTGTTGTAGACGATAGAGGCCACGTTCAAGAGTGCCGCGGAGAATGGTTTGACCCTGTAAAGTCTTAACAAGGCAATGAGTCGGATAGAAAATCATAACAACATTGTTATCTCGGGTTAGTTTAGAGACGCTCAATAGATTTTTGGCTATGGCAGGAACATGTAAGATAGATGATAGTTTGACAGAATCAATCAACGTAGGTAAAGTAGCAGAACCTATGTGCGAAATAATTAACTCGTTACCGTTTCAGACTTGAAGACAATATGATCCGTGGTATTGGTCCGAGACATGCAGATTGTCCAGTTGAGACGTCACATGATCCGATGCTCCAATGTCGAAATACCAACTTGGGTCAACAACCGAGGAAGGTGGCGTTGTGTGCGCACTGTTGGCAAACCGACTCGAGGAAGGCGGCCCAATGTAGTTCGAACGGCGACGGGTCGGTGAGAAGTCCGTTTCGTTGTGACGGTACCTACAGATTAGGGCCCAATGGTTATTTTCGCCACAATTCTGACATGGTATTCTTGGTCTACTGTCATCAGAGTTATTAGGGAAACGAGATTGGGATCGTGGAGAGTTACTGGAGCTGCGAGAATTCGAAGAGTTTCCTGACTGTTGAGAATATGGTTGTCGGTTTCGAGGACCAGAAGACGAGCGGTTAGAGCCACGAGAATTCAAAGAGTTGCGCTGGAATAATTGTCGGTAGGCGGGGTGTGGTCAACAGGCCCGCAGACGAGACAGGCGGTGCAGCATCAGAAGTATCCCGGAGCAAGCGTTCTTCTTCTTGAAGTAGGAGCCCAACGAGATCATCAATGGTCGGATCATCGACCCGCATCATGAAAGCCGTGATGAACGGACCTTAAGACGAGTCAAGACCATTCAAGATGTAACAAATAAGGTCTTTAGTAGAGACAACATAAAGACTATCGACAAGCGAATCGGAGATGGATCTCTTCTTTTCAATGTACTCCATCATGGATAAGGAGTCCTTGCACAGAGATTGAAGTTGTTGTTTCAAGGCCATTCTTCGAGCTCTCGTCTAAGACTGATACGAGCGCTCAAGAGTAGTCCAGGCCTCCACAACCGTTTTCGAGCGATAGACGAGTGCGAGGGGGCGCTCAGGGAGATTGAGTCAGAGACACAGAACCACAAGTCGGTCTTTCCGGCGCCATTCAATAAAGGCGGGGTTTGGCTTGGGATCGGTGTCACCATCCGTAAGTGGAAGAGTAGAGACGGGAACTGTGGTTGTGGATAAGAGAAAGCTTTCGAGATCGAAGGCCTCGAGAGTGGACTTAGCGGTATTTTTCCATAACGAGTAATTGTGACTATCGAGTTTGACTGTAATGTTGGGTAGTTGAAAGTTGAGGGTGGAGCAGTTGGTGGTAGCAAGAAAGTTTGTGGTATTTGTCATGGAAGCATGCGGCAGTGATAGAAAAGTAGATGGTGCGGCGGGAAAAAAAAAATTTTGGCGTTACCCTAGTTGGGCTCTGATACCATATGAAGAGATGATAGTTTCACACACTTGTATTACCATCAAGGGTTTGATATTTATATTACATACAAAGCTCAACAATAAATATATACGGGGTATACAAAAAGGTTGGACGTTATGTGCCCATTAATAGCAAATTAATAGCAATATGTATATAAGGGGTATAAAAAAGGCTGGACGTTATGTGCCCATTAATAAAACCTAAGTAGAAAGCAAGTTTTTATCGTAATATTTCTTTTTTTATGTTCTTATTGTTCTATTATGGTTAAGATAAAATTCTAACTTACAATCGATATAAATTGATTTGGGAAGGTACACACAAATTTTACTGACATGTTGTAAAACTTGTTGAGATGTTATGTTTATGCAAGAGTTAGAGAATGAAAATTTTGAATTTAGTTGATAATATTTCTTGATGGGAAAAAGGTTAAGCGGTATATTATTTTGTTTGGAATTTCCATTAATTTGCGGAAAACTATTGTGGAAGTATAAAAAATGGTCTAGTTAGGTATAAGCGTTGGTAAGGGGAATTGATATAATATCCGTAAATTTACTATCAAGTATAAACTTACAAAAGAATGAGAGTTTTATGAGACCTCGATTGGTATTGTTGGACTTTGGTTGGTTAAATGTGTTACCCAGAATTAATTATGATAGGACTCATCCATTGACTCGAGATTTATTGTACCTTAGGATGTGTTTGTTCGGAGATGAGCACTTGCAGCTTTCACCGAGTCGCTACTGGGATGCGTATTCGGTCACAATCTTTTGATCCACGTTCAGTCATGATTCCTTGGCTATCCAAATTTGGAGTGTATTATTTGCACCCCAATGGATCACTTTTCATTTGAAAATTCTCAATGATATCAATCAATGATTGATTACTAATTATTTGGTTTTGTTGGAGACTAATGATGATTACAATGATTGTTTTTGAATTAATTAGGGAAATAGGACCTCTTGATTTTTCTCTTTTGTAAACTAGGCCTCTATACAAAAGAAAAAAAAAGTAGGTATATAAACTAGAAAATATGAGCAATAATTTCTCTAATTGAAATGATAGTGATTAAATGTTTACTTTTAGTTTAAGTATCTTTTTTACATGTTTACTTTTTATTTTTGGTTAATGTAACTAGTTTGATGAAATTTTCAAGTTCATGAATGTTTAATTTTTTTGGGTGACATTGTTTTTGTTACCCAAATATGAATTGTAGTATTTTTCTAATTATTGGGTATATGTTTATTCTTTTTGTGGTATGTTTCTTATTGTTGAGTATGCTTAAAGTGATATTTTTGGGTATATTTTATGGTAATAACCAAATGCCATTTGATATTGATGTTTGTGTACAATATCGAATTTTGAAATCTTTGGGTATGACAAATTTAAATTGGGTATGGTTTTTGTATCAAGTGATGTTTAAATTGGGTATAAAAAATAAAAAATTATCCAATTTTATGGATATGGTTTTATTTTGTTATTTGATTTTTTGGGTATGTTGTTTTTGAGTATGTTTATGTACTTTGACAAATTTATTTTTGAGTATGATTATGACATTATTTGAGTAAGCGGATTTTTGGGTATACATTTATACGTGTATTGGCTCTGTAGTATATTTCTTATTATTAAGTATATTTAAAGTTATATCGTGGATATGTTTTATGGTTACCCAAACTGCGTTATAATATTATTCAATTGGGTATAAATATAAAATATTATCCAATTTATGGATATGGTTTTATTTTGATATTTGATTTTTTGGGTATGTTGTTTTCGAGTATGTTTATTTACTTTGACAAATTTATTTTTGGGTATGATTGTGACATTATTTGGGTAATCGGATTTTTGGGTAATAGGTGAGAAAGTAAGGATGTTGAAAATTCCTTTTTCTGATTGATGTGACATGAGATAATACAAATGTTACATCCGGGTTGTCAAACTTTCCCTCTTTTTGCACTATATTTCCTCTACTCTATTTTATAGGGGTCAAAATACCAATCCGAAATACTAGGGTCCTCTTTCTCAATTGATTTGCTTAAAAGAGCTAGTTTACCAATTTTGCCATTGTTTTTTATTAGTTGTTGGTTTTGTTGTATTTTTATTTCGTTGGTGGAATCGATTAGTCTTATCGTTATTTAAATCTCGGTAGCGGAATAGATTGGCTATATATATATATATATATAGAGAGAGAGAGAGAGAGAGTATGGATCCTATGAGAACACCCCCTAACGTGAGAACATGAGAACAAATTCGTAATTATTATCAGTTTTGTTACGAATGTGTCATATCGTTTAATGTATTATTCGTAGTTATTGTTGGTTGAGTGGATTATTCGTAATTATTGTTGGATTCCTAATTATTATTATTCGTAGTTATTATTATTTTTGATATCTACTCTAAATCTCAACCCTTAATACTCACATCCAACGGTGTACGATTGTTCTCATGTTCTCACGTTAGAGGGTGTTCTCATGGGAACCACACCCTATATATATATATATATATATATATATATAGATATATATATATATAACTTTAAGTTGTATATCACTATATTTAATATTATCGAACAAAATATCATATTATAATTTTCGCTTGTTAAGTTTTTTCATTACAAATTTTGTAGAATCATTAACGGTTATTCAGTTGACCAAATATAATAAGAACAAACAACCTAAAAAAGGAATTTGTGGCGTAGAAAATATGGATAAACGTAAATAAGATTCACCTTAAATTAAAAATTACATCACAAGTAGGAAATTTGAAATAACATGAATAAATTAAAATTTTAAAAAAAACCCCTCTTTGTTGTACTTGCCTTCATGGTTGTGTGACTGGGGGTACATGTGCTTGAGAATGGAACATATTATATAAATCTTGAACTTCTTCCATTTTAAGTGGATATCCACGACTTTGTTTGTGTCACAGTGTCGTTGGACACGACTTGAGGCGAAAGACATTGTTTGTAGATCTAGGAGAATCCAAGACGACTTCAGTACATATGGGTGACAATTTGTGATGTATCAAAGCATATATTCATCTTCATCTTGTCATGAGACTACGAGGAATATTGAATCACGCAATTGGTTGGATATTGCGTCAATCAGGTGTTCCACTGATGCCATATAGGGACAAAGTTCAAGTTATAGTGGCGCGCGTTTCAGCATCTATCCAAATTAAGTATGCGGATGGGTTCCCTTGGAATCTGTTGAACACGGTCGAATTCACAGGTGACCCTGTCGGGATGATATGGCTCGGTTAATGGACCTAACTAGATTGCACCCCAATACATGGATACGAGTTCCAATGCAATTAGGTCATAGGGAAACCATACGACCTTGCTCGCATCCAAACCTTCAATTTGCGCTCTATAACGACGCAAATGATCTTATATCCGTAATGTTTTGTCCGTCTCAAAGTGGGCCTTAATCGGTAGGTTTTGACACAACGGAACTCCTTGAACACTTGCTTGGAAATACGGAAAATGCAAAGAAATTGAGTGTTGTTTAAGAATATATAACTTTTTATGATTAAATTGAAATGGAAATATTAATGTTAGTTATAGTTAATAATTGTCAATTATAGATGAATAGTTCAATTACCTCGAGAAGAGGAGTAAAACCGTTCGTTTGATGCTTTCCTTCCCGAGCCGCCTCACCCAATTATCGGTATAGGTACACAAGAGTGAGAGTCCCCCATGTCATCTCTCCAGTCCGATCATGGTCATGAACAAGGTCCAAGTAGTGTGCCCAAACCTTGTTATCGGACTTGTCCAGAAGTATTGTAAGGCTCAATAACTGCAATAGCCATGCGGAAGCTATAACTGCAGGGTTATCGTTGTTGTTCATCAAAATTTCCATGAGTGCTCTAATTTTAGCCATCGAAAACTTGCCCTTCTGATGGATCAAATGTCAAGCGTTGTCATCCCATAACCCAAATAAACTTGTCGTGTGTTGTACGGTCTCGAACTCCGTGATAACCGACACATCATTCCCGTCCACTAACATACTTAGTGATTTGACAACGTCATGGAGGGTTATCGGCATTGCATCGAAGATGAGGTGGAACGTGTCTGTATCTGGTTTTCATCGCTCTAAAAACGCATTCACGAGTGTATGATCAACGTTTGTAAGTCGAAGTGGTAATATCTTTTGTGACTCGGATGCATCCACCAAACGCCGTCATGGTGTCAATGGAGGCGTGTTATGGTAAATAGTCAAAATGCCACGGGCCATCGTATGACGTCAGCGTGCTCTATTTACTACGGCCATTTTTGATCAAATAACAAATAGTTTGTATTTAAAAAAATACTAAACTTGTCCTTTGAATAAAATGAAGTAAAAGACACACACTTTCAGGGTTTGTCATATTTGAACTGACTTATGATCGTTGTACGATTGTCCATTTATGTTGCATTGTTACGATGCTGATAAGAATGTATGGCGATTAAAAATTCGGAACGGGGTTCACACTTCACACCCACAAGTTCAACAAGCATTTTGAAGGTCATGCATACACATGACGATTGTCAACCTCCCAATATAACGAGGTAGTTAACTTGACTCTAGAAGGTTGCAAGCTAAAGCCTACCATATAAATCTTAAGGGCCCGATATGAGAATAATGCGACTACGAGGCAACAAATATAAAATACACGTGCGAAATTCCAACGGTCGAAGTTGGAGAGAGTTATGACCCCTATGCAACTACTCTTGAAGATGTTGATCCGAGGGAGATATGTCTATAGTAGGCAACAAACGAGCGAGGGACGACTACAAGACATAGTGTTTGCAAACCACACTTCTCTTCGATTACGGTAAAAATTTCATTGTGTGATGATATTGAATACAACCTACCACACAAACACGTAAGTGGTCATTTTATGTTCTTATATTTTGTTTTCGTCATCAATACTAATTACACATATAATCTTCTAGGTATGAGTTTCCCTATTAGAGATTGTAGGGGAAACACCCACGGAAAAAAACCTTCAACTTTAAACTGTTTTCCTTGCAAGAGAAACAAAGGAGACATACCGTTGGGTTTTCCATCAAGTTCGGGTTTTTGTGGTCACCAATTACCGAATGTGATAATCACAGATAGGGAGTTTGGTCTTCTAAAAGCCCCTCATCATACAATTCCAAAAACATATCACGTGTTGTGCATATGGCACGTTGAGCGCACATTAAAGACTATGATTACCGCAAGAGTCGAAGTGTGAGTGTCCGCAATAAATTTTTGGCCCAATGTTACCCTTATTGATGACATGAATTATGACCTATTTTTAGGCATGTATTTATATAGATTTTCCCTTTATTTTGCATGCATAGGCATACATTCATGGCATTTATGGTTATATTCACCTACTTTGCAAGAATAGAGGTCTACACAGAGTATTATTGTATTTGTAGGTAATTTGGCGAATTATGGAGCAAAAATGGTACATTTAAGGATTAAGCCTTGAAGCGGGACAAAAAGGAGCATAAAAGGAATTTAGGACGCGCCAAAGTATTTTCGACTTCTTTTCAGCCCAAATATTTAGGGTTTTATCTTTAAACCCTAGATTGATCCCTACATATATTCGATAGCCTTCAACATTGAAGGGGAGTCAATTTCTCCAAAGGGAGAGTAGAAGCAGCCAAAATCTCCAAAATGGGAGACTTAGGGAGAGTCAAATTCTCCAAGGGACGGTGACAGCCCCAGGATTTGGATCCCCAAAGAGAGGGAGGCTTGAAGATTTTATTGCATACAAGGAAGATTTGGGGAAGGACGCACTTTCCTATTATTGGAGTTGGAAGATCTTAGGGTTTACATTTGAAGGCGGATTGACATCCCGTTCTTCATTGTCCCTAAAAATTTTGTAAGGTTTTTCTGTTCCTTTGATTCTACATCCATTGAATGCGGTTTGCGATTATTGTGTATGATTGACATTTGTTTTGAGTTTATTATTGAGATTTCAAGGTTTTACCTTTTCCTCCTTTCATATTTGATTATTGATATCATAATGATGATTATTGGCTAAAACCCTTTAGCAATTCTAAGGTGAAGGGTTGATAGTTGTGGCTTAGATGATGATAGATCGATCGTAAATTGATTGGACCCTGAGAGTTAGAGAAATATCGTCGACACCCTAAATCACGGCCTGTTCTTAAGTTTCCACGGCCATGGAACTCAAGATCCACACGTGATTTACCCCAGTTTACGAACCTTGCTTTTACTTTAATCTAAAGTTATAGATTTTATTTAATCTAGTCTTGGCTTGCCCTTATCTAGGTAGTAGTGAAGCCTCAACAACCTCTACTTCGATTTCGAGTGTCACAACCTTAATCGGTTTTGTTAGTCTTGATCCTTGGGTTACAAGTTTGGGTATTTGATATTAATTCTTGTCTTTAGATTCTTTCTATACTGAAGCTTCAACAACCTTTATGGAGAGTGTTTCTAGATAAGTCATATATAGCCTTGGAACTTCACCGTACATTGCTTTACCTTAACATACCTTTGCAACTCTTAACTCTGTCTTTAGTTCTTTAGTATATCTTGAATCGATTGCCACAATTAGATACCTGGATCTTTAGGGTTGATGTTTTCCCAATATTTGCAAAGCTCATACATTTACTTGCTTGACAATCTTATAACTGGATTTAACCCCCCAAATCCCTGTGTTCGATACTCTGGAATTCTTGCTTAACTACGTCGATCCGTACACTGCGGGTTCGCTTGCTTGATTCTAGTTTTATAAATTTAAAGCTTATTTGCACGCACGCTAAGTGGCGAACACTTATTCAGATCCAACTCAGGGGAGTTGTATGAGAAACGAATCCAACAAATGCACAATCTTTGAGGGGATCGTTGAGGGTTGATGGAGTATTTGAAGAAAACTTGGTTGTGTCATTGTCAAGAATCCCTTATATCTCTCTTATTGCCTTTTTATGCAACATTGTATATATATGATTGTTTCCGTATTTAACGTTACCGTTATTTCTATTTAGTATATATATATATAATTTGACATCATCAAGAAAGGAAGAATATACATATTCATTCTATTCTAAATCTTATATGGCATCAGGCTTAAAAACGATCCTCAAACACTAAACCAAAATTCCGCAAAATTAAACTTCGGCATGGCTCCAACCAATGCTCTCGAAGTTACCAATTCTTAATACCTTCATCCTTCGGATCATCCGGGTATTTCCCTAATCTTGGTGGTTCTCAAAGGCGAAAACAACTTTTCCGAGTGGAAAAGACACATGAGCAATGCTTTTTGAGCCAAGCGTAAGCTTGGATTTATCGATGGCACTATCACTGAACAATCTCAACCGATCCGGAATCCGTGCATTGGGGTACGGTCAACTCGATGCTTGTCGGGTGGATCTTGCAGACCATGGATTCATCAATCCGGGGGACAATCTCCAACCTCGATACAGCTCAGGACTTTGGTTGGAAATCGAGCAAAGATTT
The DNA here is from genome assembly GCA_033239125.1 of Fagopyrum homotropicum. Taxonomy (NCBI): domain Eukaryota; kingdom Viridiplantae; phylum Streptophyta; class Magnoliopsida; order Caryophyllales; family Polygonaceae; genus Fagopyrum; species Fagopyrum homotropicum. The sequence goes on from BSWB01000003.1 coordinate 6,678,167, forward strand.
TCAGTTGGAAATGGTCCCCGGATCCTTAAATTCCGGGCTGATATCGCTCAATGCCGTCAACAAGGTCAGAGCATATCGGCATATTTTGGTTGTCTTCGCTGGTTGTGGGACGAGTTAACTTCCGCTCTTCCATCAACGGCAACAATTTGCGCTCCATGCACGAAGGTGTTGACATCTGAGAGGGATGATGAACGAGTTCATCAATTCCTTATCGGACTTGATGACTCGTACCACACTCTTCGTTCTCAAGTGATTTCCAAGGAAATTTTACCATCCATAAACAAAGTATACGCGTTGGCTATTCAGGAGGAGTGTACCTATACGGTTTCGAAGGAAAAAGATATCCGTGTAGATTCTCTTGCGTTGGCTGCTCGTCATACTTCTCGATCTAATCAAGGTAAAACTGATAAAACACATCTTTATTGCTCTTATTGTTATAAAACTGGTCATGAGAAGGCGGAATGTTTTAAAATTATTGGCTACCCGGAGTGGAACAATGGACGCGGAACTTCAGTCGAAACAGAGAATAAACAAAATCAATTCAATAAGCCCCATGCAAAGACTTCGGCGTCCACTACTGGTGCCGGAAATGCAATGCAACATTCACATACTCATATTGCAGCAGCTTCCTCCTCTTTCAACAGTCAAGATCGCACTAATGTTGGATCCAATCTAACGGGCTCACAATGGGCTAATATTTTAGAAAAATTCAAAACGTTTCACGCATCTTCGAACGAAACAATGTCAAGTAATGTCCCTAATACTTGGATATTGGATAGCGGAGCATCGTTTCATATGATGGGTAATCCAAATTTATTTTCATCAATATCTACGGTCAAATCATATATTATTAAAATGCCTAATGGGCATTTAAAATCAACTAATCAAGAAGGACAAGTTATTCTTGAAAATAATTTTTTTTCTTTCACATGTATTATATATTACGGGATTAACATGCAATTTAATTAGTTTATCCTGTTTGACTGCTGAATTAAATTGTAATATAATTTTAACATCTAAGTTATGTGTTATTCAGGACCCAATTTCGCGGACTGTGATTGGAGTGGGTGAACCACGGGATGGAGTTAATAGGTTACAGTTTTGTTAACTTCCGATTGCTGCCTCCACTATAGTTCAACCGACCCTTCCCAATTCCAGTTTCTCGTTGTGGCATTCATGCCTTGGACATCCAACATATCCAATCGTAGCTTCCTTTCCGAGAGTTACTCATTTTGATATTTTGTACAATAAAAGCTTGCCTTGTGACATTTGCCATAGGGCAAAACAAGCTCGTGTTTCATTTCCAAAAAGTTTATCTTCTTCTAATATGATATTTGATTTAATTCATTGTGATTTGTGGGGTCCGTATCGGGAACCTTCTATTTGCGGTGCTTCATACTTCGTCACATTAGTCGATGATCATTCTCTGATTACATGGGTTTTTTTAGTTAAACATAAACTGGAGTTTCAAAAATCATTCAAAGTTTTTGCAAAATGGCTCAATTTTCTAAAACAATCAAAAGATTTCGATCGGATAATGGAACTGAATTTGTATCCTTACGGAGTTTTTTCGACAATCAGAGTATTATTCACGAAACATCGTGTACATATACTCCTCAACAAAATGGAAGAGTTGAGCGCAAACATCGACATATATTAAATGTTGCTCGCGCTATTCTTTTTCAATCTAATTTACCTTTGAAATTTTGGGGTGATGCTATTTTAACGGCATGTTTTCTTATTAATAGAACTCCAACATCCATTCTTAAAAATAAAACACCTTTCGAAATTTTTTTTCAAAAACCGCCTCAATATAATCTTTTACGTGTTTTTGGATGTCTCGCTTATGCTTCTATTTTACCAAAAGACACAAATAAATTTAAATCAAGAAGTCAAAAATGTATTTTTCTCGGATATCCTTTTCATCAAAAAGGCTGGCGGTTGTACGATCTTGCATCCAAAAATTATTTCATTTCCCGTGATGTTCAATTTTATGAAAATGTCTTTCCTTTCTCTTCCTCAGTCACGTTAAATCCTATTCCAAAAATTTTAAATCCTTCCATTTTTGATGATATAAATTCTAATTTTAATCCCCCCTCAAACTAATGAACCTACCCACTTTTTTAGCCCTATTCCTACTCCTCATTCTAACCCTAGGGAGATCCCTCATATCTAGAAAGTTGTGCCCCACAACAGCCCTAATATGGATGAATTTCCTACTTTCCAAATCAATTTAAATTATTCCCCAAATATTTCACAAAATCCTCCCATTTCCTTACCTGTTACTACGTATGAGCCTGTAACTCCTTTCTTCTCTCAATCTCTCCCACAATCAAATCCCAATCTAGATTCACAAATTTCGGACCATGTTTCCATCGAGAATAACTCGAATTCTTTTGATTCCACATCATCAGATCCTGATTATTCCGAAAACAGGGATCATTCCTTAGCTGAAAATTGGAATCTGCCTCCTGTTGTTCATAGAAGCAATCGCGTATCCATCCCTAACACAAAATATTCATATTACCTTTGTAGCAATGTACATATTGATAACTCCATTCCGGATTCTTCCACTTCCTGTCCTCCGCCAACAAGTAAGGCATGTTATCCTATTTCTCAATATTATGATTGCTCACACTTATCTCCTTCCTATATGTGCTATGTATCTGCTTCACATAATTATCAGATCCAGTTTCATACAAACAAGCGTCTAAATTCAAATATTGGAGAGAGGCGATGATTTCTGAAATTTCGGCTCTTAAACGCAATAATACGTGGTCTTTAGTTCCCCTACCGCCCGAAAAGAAAGCGATCGGATGCAAACGGGTCTTTAAGACCAAACTCAAAGTTGATGGCACGATAGAGAGACACAAAGCACGTCTAGTTGCCCTCGGAAATCGTCAAACACAAGGTATAGACTATAATGAATTTGCTCCCATCGCTAAACTCGTTTCTGTCAAACTTCTCCTTGCAGTGGCTTCTATCAAACGTTGGGAACTCCATCAAATGGATGTTCATAACGCATTTCTCTACTGAGATTTACAAGAAGACGTATACATAACTATACCACCAGGATTCACCACCGCTGATCCAACTTGTGTATGTCGACTACATAAGTCGATTTACGGACTAAAACAATCTCCTCGAAATTGGTTTTGCAAGCTTCGTTCCGTCCTCAAACATGTTGGGTTTGTACAATCGTATGCAAATTACTCTTTGTTTTCCTACATCCGCCCAGGTACGGTAATTCAAGTTTTAATTTACGTCGATGATCTTATTATTGCTAGTAATAATTCTTCCTCTATTTCTCGTTTTAAAAATTACCTTCATTCTTGTTTTTATATGAAAGATTTAGGAAATTTACGTTTTTTTTTTCTAGGAATAGAGGTTACTACAACTCCACACGGTTTATTTCTCTCTCAACGTAAATATACTCTTAAAATACTAACTGAGTTTGGAAATTTAGGTCCTCGACCGGTCGATTTTCCGATTGAACCAGGGCACGCTCTTTCCTTAGACAAATCGCAGATTTTTTCCGACCCAGAAAGATACCGGCGCTTGATAGGTTGCTTGATATATCTTACCATCGCCCGCCCAGATATCACCTACTCGGTTCATATTCTTTCGCAATTCTTACAAAATTCAACAGTGCAACAGTGGCAAGCCGGGATCCGAGTTCTTCGATACTTAAAGAATAATCCCGGTCAAGGTATTTTGCTCTCTAACAATAGTTCTTTACAAATTAATACTTTTTGCGATTCCAACTATGCCTCTTGCCCGTTAACTCGTCGCTCTCTAACTGGATTTTTTGTTTTTATCGGCGAGTCCCCTATTTCTTGGAACACGAAAAAGCAAGGAAGAATATACATATTCATATATGTATGTGTGTGTGTATAATTTGTCATCATCAAGAAAGGAAGAATATACATATTCATTATATTCTAAATCTTATAGTCATGCCGAGAAAATTATAAGTTTCATAACGGATCAAAATATGCACCTTGAAAATAGAGCATCTAGTAGCTAAACCCTAAACACATACTTCTTGAACTAACTTGCACCGATACTTTTACGTTTGACTCTTACAAATATATTTACACGTTTGAATCCGCTCATGCGGTGTTCAAAAGTGAGATGAACTATAGAAGCAATCATCTCGACACGTGTTTGGAGCATATACATAGGATGTTAAGGGACGAATTTTGCCAACTTCTAACTTCCTTAGAGAAATAATGCTTCAAAATCCAAAAAAAATGCAAAAATTGTCAATTTATAGATTTACACAGAACAATGTGTCACATGATTGCCTATCCGTGCTTTATGGCATGTTCGACACCGTATGTAAAGGGAGTTATGACCCGGATTGTACATATTGCAACAATAGGAGTAGATATACCATGTGTTCATGAAGTAACCATAAGGGCTTACTAAGGCCGCACATTCGTGGAAACGGACGTTAATATATTTTGGCGCCGGGTTCACTAGTTCGGCAATGAGGATAATGAATCGAGTGACCCGGGCACGTGGGCGTGAGTGACCTCAAAACATCTCGAGACTTAACAAATGAAGAGATTATGCAAATTGGGACCATATGACACACACTTAGAGATCCGAAAATCATAGAAACCATGATGCTAGAACATCCAGAAATAAACCCGAACTCGAGAGGGAAGCCGATGGAGGATGCAAATGAGCATAGAAGATCAAGCTTTGAGTACAATAGAGGAGCCGCAACCAAAACAATTGAGGAAAGAGGAAAGATGACAGCGGAGGAGGAAGTAGCGATTGGGATGAGGAGGAGGAGGAGAAGGAAGCGGTGGGGAAGAGGCGAATGTGGTAGAGGAAGTGGCGGGGGAAGATGTAGTAGAGCAAGTAGCGGGGAAGATATTATGTTGAGAGCGACGGGAATTGTGGATTTCAAGCTCGGTTTGTATTGTTGGGTCGCAACGAGGATACATGGTCTGACATGCGCAAAATCATGATGAAGGAGTTTCGTGAAAACCCTGAACGATACGATGTTTTTTGGACCATGAAGGGATCAATTATAAAGAGATAATGAAGGGACTCAAATGGATAAAACCAAATGTAGTGGCACCATCCAAATATTGGATGAAAATGCCCTTGTGCGGGACGTTGTTTGTCACGACCTATCAATGCACTCTTGCATATTTGGATTGGAGTGCGGCTCACATAAACCTCCCGTTAACCAAACAAACGCCCCCCGAAGATGGCCCGGCCCCGGGATTGATTGGATTCATCGCTATAGTCATGACTAGTCATCATTTTGTTGCGGTAAGTATTATATTTTTTTATCAAGTTAAATCATTAATTGTAATTATCGGACCCCTATTTGTTTAAATTTTTACAACTACAATATAACCAAATTAATATAGAAATGTGTAAAACAAGTGTGTTTGAAATTTTTGCCCTAATGAAAACCCAAAAATATCTCATCAAGTACGCGCAGCACGCGCCACCCTCATTCATCACAATAAGCCAAAGGGAAGAAAACCCCAAATGTAAAATCCCTGCAATCCCTAGTAATCTACTGCCTCAATCGATCGAAAACCATGGGAAACTTTCAAGTCACAGTATCGTCACAAGAAATCAAGCCACTGCTTTTTATGTCCTCAATGTGATATCAAAAGGGCATGAAGATCGACAAGATAAAAATGGGGATCGAGATTGCCGTTGTGTATGGGGGCTTCTCCCTAAAATGACGAAACAAAGGAGGAAAAAAGAGGGAGCTTCTTGGGACCAGATCGGATGCTTTCATCTCTCCTCCCTGACGAAAAATATGGCTACAGATCTCAACAGAGATAGGGTAGGGCGGCGTAGCAGAAGATGGATGAGTCCACAGCCAAAGGCTGTTCAATTTCTTGATTTGTTCAAGATCCTGGGAGTTGATACAAGTTGGTGGTGGGCTGTGAAACAACAGGGTAATTTTTGCCCCAAGCTGAAATGGAAAACTGAAATGAACAAAAGTCGATCCGGAATCAAGAAGGAACAGGCAACAGAATCTGAATGCAAAGAAAATCCCCTTATTTCTAGGTGTTTTCTTACCTTTACTTGTCTTTTTTTCTTCCTTATTCGGCTCACTGTCCTCTGTGGTAAAAATATTCAATACGCATGATTACAAGCCTATCTTTGAGTCTATGAAATTATATGATATCTGTATGCACAATTCTATGAATCTTAAGAATGATAAGAGAAAAATGAATCTGAAAGTCCCCATTCACGTGAAGATGAGTGAAACTAATCCCACCTATAAAGAAAAAGTGTGTGAAATCCCCAAAAAAAATGCTAGAGAAGGTAAGAACTCCAATTCCCAAGATAAGCCTAAAACTTCTGGTGATCTCAAGACTGAAGAACAAGATGTTGAGAAGGCCAAAACCAAGAAAGGCAAGGAGGTATTGAATGATTATGTTAAGCTTGAGGAATACTTGAACCTTCTATCTAAGGTCAAGTCTGATTTCACCAAGATAAGAGAGTCCTCTCTTATGGGTAGAATCTTCGGGAACCTAATGGAGCTTAGCAAGGTAAGAAAGAAGATTCTCGCTAAATGGAAAAATATCAAAGGGAAAGTCCAAATTGTACCAAAACTTAACCATTGGTTTGAAATTATCTTCTCCAATTCTAATGACAAATCCATGATCTGGGAAAAAAGACCGTACCATATCTTTGGCGACATTCTTATCCTTAGGCCTTGGAAGCCCAATTTCAATGTGTTCACTGAGAACATAACAGCTGTAGATGTTTGGGTCAGAATCTCCATGATCCCACCTGAATACATCAACAAAGAAGTCCTAAGAGCCATTATTGAAGTGAACAAAGTTGGTCATTTTATTAGATTGGATCCCTTCTCTGAGAAGGGCATGGGAGTGAACTATGCTAGAATTTGCATTAACTTCGACCTTGAACTCTATCCTGATATTGAGGTCCCTATCCCTGATGAGAATGGGCAAAGCAAACTATTCAAGATTTGGTTTGAAGATTTCTCTAAAAGGTGTGACTTCTGTGCCAAGAAAGATAATGGGTTTAAAATTTGCTCTATGAGAATGAATAGGATGAGAAAGACTAACTTCTCTTTCAAGAATTGAAAGAAGTGAGAGGCGGGAACGAGCAAGAAAGGGACTGCAGAGGGAAAGGAATTGGACTGGATCCCAGTCATGAACCATAAAAAGAAAAAAAGATCCTCAGTAGTGTATGTTAGTGGAGTGAAACCTTATTTGCCGGGAACTAGTGGAGTCACTGTTTCCTTCAATGACCTCTCCTCCCAAAGCTCTAAGAGTAGTTCATTGGGGCCAAATAACGACAAAGATCATAAGGTAACTCAAGATCCCAATGAAAAAAAAGCTGAGGTACTAATCCCTGACGATGAGAAAGATGAGATGTTTCCCATTAGCATGATCAACGAATTTGAAGATGGAGTTGACCCAAACTATATTGAAGATGGAAATGACCTAGCTAACTTACTGCACCAAAGTTCAGCCCCTGTTGATGAAGGTATGTTCATTTCTGAAGGATCGTTTCATTCCTTCCACACCAATAACACCATGCATAGACAAATGGAGGAAATGGAGATGAAGAATGAAGGGTTGAAATCAACCTCAAGCAAGAGGAAGGTGACTGGAGGCACTAGCGATACTGCCACCTCTTCTCTGAAGGGAGCGAAAAAAATTAGAACCTAGCCTATCTGATCTTTTATGATTAGACTAAATAAATGTTGTCTTTTGCCTAGAGGGGATCAACCTTTCTATGTCAGAATCGGTTTGAATGTCTATGCTAGAATAAATGTTTATGTGATCTAAAGTCTAGGCTCAAGTCAACCTTCAAGGTTGGTTGTTAGCTTAGCTAGAACTTATTGTATGCTCAATCATATGGGGGCCGTCTATGACTCCCCATGCTATGATAAATTATTATTATCTGTGTTTATGATGGGCCTAATCTGTTTGCTTTTTCCTTTTCCTGTGAGGCACTCTCTTATCCCATCTTTGTGGGTTGTTTCAAGCATGAAAGTGTGTTGCAGGAACTACTGGAGTAACGAGTACTAGAGAGCATTGAAATATGACGACCCGGATATACAGAAACATGAGGAGTTCCTTAAGAGAGGAACCACAAGGAGCACAATATGTCATCTGTATGGACCCAACTCCAACAAGGAACCAGGATGGCGATATGAAGAAAAAATCAGGATGGAAATCAAGGAGTATTTTGAAGGAAAATATCAAGAGAGCAAAAGACGAAACCTATTCTCTAGCAATCGATCTGATAATAGAAAAAAGTTTATGTGTAATATAGGCTTAATTATCATGCAAACCGATCTTCGAAATAATGTAAGGGATGTCCCTCAGTATTCCGCAAAGTTCATCCCTCTCTATTCATTGTTCCTTTTCGATTCGCAAACGGCAGGGTTTGAACCTATTGGATGTTGTAACATTGGTAAACATATGGTATTATATTGCCAGCAAGGTCAACTGCTCTCCTACTCCGCTAGCAGTAAACTGAATGATCAGAGGGAACTACATGTTCACCACAGGAACAAACCCAAGGTTGTGGTAACGAAAAACAATCTACACATAATTGCTGAAGGGCAAGGCCAATATCGAATAATAGTTAAAGCGGAATTGAAAATAAACTTTAAGTTTATAAAGCCACGTGATAATACTATCAACATAATAATACCCAAGCTCTCACGACAAACTAACAAACTAATTGGAAGGGTAATGAAAGGAGGATACCTCCACCCTAAACAGTACGATAATATCAAATGAAATTTGCACTCTGGAATTGTCGTGGTATGAGAAAAAAGAACTTTTGGGTTGATCTGAACATGACTTGTAAGAATGATCATATTAATATGATCATGCTTGCGGAGCTAAAAACTAGCACTGAACCTGATGAGTCATGTTGGAAGAAAGCGGGTTTTGATAATCTTTGTTTTGTCCCCATTGACGGCCTATCTGGGGGACTCTACCTTCTATGAAAAAGCTACCAACTAATAGACGAGAAAATTGAGGTAATAACGGAAGAAAAAAGATTTATAACAGTGATGCATTCCAATCTCACCACCAATGAGAGAATTTGCATCACATTTATTTATGCCCCACCCAATGAGATCCACAAAGACGTATTTTGGAACAAGCTGGAAAACCATATTAACTCTAATTCCCTCCCTACAATCGTCAAGGGGGACTTCACTGACCTACTTAATGTGTCGGACAAAATGGGGGGGGGGGGTGCGCCGGTCGTTAATAGTAAACTTAAAAGATTGTACTTGTTCTCACAAAAATGTAATATGGTGGATCTTGCAACTAAGAGAAACGAATTTACCTGGAAGAAACACAAGGAAGTTGAAAATAAAACTCTGGAAAAACTAGATAGAGCAATGGCACAACCAGATATACTGCAAGCCTGCCCGCAAGTTTTTACATGGAACCACGCATTTACTACCTCGGATCACTGTCGTATTTCAATAGACCTAGCCAATTCTAACAATCGGCTGAAAAATAAATCCTTCCGATTTGAAATGATGTGGGCACAAAGAAAGGACTGTGAGAACCTGATCAAACAAACATGGAGAACCCAATTTCATGGAAATCACATGTTTAATCTTGTCAGGAAAAATTAAACTTTTAAAAGCCAAACTGAAAACCTAGAGTAGAGAGAAATTTGGAAATATTAACAGACAAATAAGAGAGGTCGACACAAGTATTGAAAATCTACAGGTCTAACTGTACAAGAATTTCTCGACACAAATTAACGATAAACTTATTAGACTAGGAAAGAAAAGAGAATGCCTAATCGAGTACCAACAAAAAAATTGGATGCAACGAGCTAAAACTAGCGCAATGAAATTAGGTGACCGCAATACAAAGTTCCACCATCGGAAAGCAACATGAAGAAGGAATCATAAAAATATTTCACCAATTGTTAAGAATAATGGAAACATTCTAGTTTTGGAAAAAGATATAGAAAATGAATTCATTTCAGATTATGAGGCCAGATTTAAAGCCTCAATCATTAATACGACAGAAATCCATAAACAACTTGAGAACATCCATCATGAAATTACAGAACTGGAGAATGATAAATTAACCAGCCGCTTCACCATTATGAAAATAAAAAATGCAGTGTCGGATATTGGTTGTGACAAATCCCCGGGATCAGATGGGATGTCAGCTGGTTTCTTCCAAAAGTATTGGCATATTGTTGGGCCTACTATTATTCGAGCAGTCAAAAGTCTTTACTACTCCGAAAAAATTCTCAGACAAATCAATCACACATTCATTGCTTTAATTCCAAAAACGGATAACCCATCGACAACAACACATTATAGACCAATCAGCCTATGTTCCACTATATACAAAATTATTGCAAAAATCTTGACGAACAGATGGAGAGAAGTAAATCCAAAGCTAATTTACCCTCTACAAGGGGCTTTCACCAGAAACAGATTTATTCATGATAACATTCTGATAGCCCATGATATCTTCCACGGATTCAGATCGAAAAAAGGAAAAGAAGGATATGTGGATATTAAACTCTGGACATGAAAAAAGCCTATGACAGAGTGGAATGGCCGTTTGTTCTAGCCGTCCTAAGAAAATTTGGATTTTCAGACAAATTTACAAATTGGATCAATGAATGTATTTCCACAACTTCCTTCTCAATTTTGATTAATGACAAACCGACGAAGATCATGTACCCACAACGGGAATTGCGGCAAGGAGACCCTTTGTCCCCTCTTCTCTTCAATCTTGTTGCGGAGGTTCTGGCAAGGAATATCCAGAAAGCAAGCTATGAAAACAAGAAGAGCATTTGATATCCCATCTCTAGGGCGGGAACCGTCATACCGTTCCTTGCCTCTGCCGATGATATAATCATTTTCGCAAAAGCCAACAACTAAGCATGCAAAAAAGTTCTTGACACTATAGATGACTACTGCCAAGTCTCGGGCCAAAAAGTTAACTGGCATAAATCGGCATTTCAAACATCTCCAAACATCGATAATGGAACGATAAGAATGATCCAACAGAGTACAAATATTTCGCCAAGTACAAGCCTTGAAAGATATTTAGGTTGTCCTATCATTAATGGGCGAGTGAATAAATCTCTGTTTGAAGATGTTGTTATTAAACCTAAACAACAATTTTCTAGATGGAAGGCTTCTACCCTTTCTCAGGAAGGGAGAACTATCTTAATCAAAGCAAACTTGAATGCTAAACCAAGCTTTATTATGCAATGCTTCATGCTTCTGACAACGATACATAAAGAACTGGACCAAATTAACAGACAATTATACTGGAATTAAGAAAGCCGAAGACATGAATAAAGCACTCCAAATGAAACTCCTATGGAAAATCATGGTTGAACCTAATTATATTTGGGTGAAAGTGATAGAGGAAAAATACCTGAAAGGAAAGCGTCTTTGGCACTATACGACCGGAAATAATATCTCGTGGCAATGGAAGAAATTAATGAAACTTAGAACAGAATTTGAAGGAGGATTGAAATGGAACGTTGGGGATGGGCAAACAATTAGAATATGGAAAGACATCTAGGTAGGGGACCAGACACTAGAAAACATAGCAAACGAGTCCTCTCCCTCAAATTTCCACTTGGGGGCATGACGTACCAAGAAAAATGAACTTAAAAACAAATTACATTTATAGTAACAAAATATTTAAATATCGCAACTCATCCACCACTCAATTAGCATCAGAACGATTATGCTTTTAACAACCCTCCAAAATAAATTTGATATTTCTCATTAGGAGTTGATTTTTTTTTTAATGAAAAGCGGTTCAAAACCATTAGATGACGATCCGTCTCGTGGGTTGAAAGGTTGAAAAAAATCGGCAGACGTTCTAACTGTCATGAAGGACCACAAAGAAAGGAGAAAAGAAGTACAAAAAATACATCAAAATGAAACCGAAAACAAAAAAAAATTTCAAGGGAAAACAGGATGATCCAGTCAGTAGGAGGCATCGAGCATAGACGTTCTTCTTCGAAGGAAGTACACAGGGAGGAAATCTGATGTACACCTCAGAATTAGACTGCAATAGAGCATTCACGATTCGATCACAAATACACGCTCTCTTTTCAACAAACGCACGAAACCATCAGCAAATGTCTACATCAAACCTCGTTAGGAGTTAGATATAGACACCACTTACTTTTTATATGCAATTTTTTTTTACAAATCTTTCACATCTAGCCATTTTTTATTTTAAATTTAGTCTATTGTAAATTCAAAATAAATTATGGTTAGAGTTCAAAGTAAATTTTATGGTTGAGAGTTAAAACTAAATTACTTTAATTATTGTGGTCTCACTGTCACTATTAATTTGTACCTAAAATACCCTCCAAATATTCAAATTACAACTTTTTAAAAAAATATTTTCTTACCATATTTGTCCAATCGGTTTACAAGTCCCATCATCCTCCCACGGGCTTTCGCACGTGAGATACACTTTTCGTTGCTTGAAAATCACAAATTTAACTAAATTCATTTATTTTTTATTTAAAAATTAGGAAAAAATGGTAAAAAAAAAAAATGAACAAACCGAGTCAGCCGGGACCACGCAGTGCAGGTGGACCCCATTTTCCAATTAAAGTATAGTTTTTAAGTTAACTTTGGCCATTTGCCTTCACGTTAGAGAAAACAAAAACAAAAAAGGTTTTCTACCCAAAAAAAAAAAAGAAAAAAGGAAATATCTTGGCAAATTTTCTCTAACCCTATTTTCTTTTGTTTCTTCATAGACATCAGAATCTTCACATAGCAAATCTTGAAATTTTATTATAAAAAAATAATAATTTGAACGCTGATAAAAAAGCATGCAAAAGTTTCTGTGACAAAACATAACTCATAACTGTCAAAACAACGTTTTCATCTAAGCTTGAGACATTGATTCTCCTGGTTTTCAAGAACCCATCTTGAAATCTGCATCAATGGCGACATGGGTAATCTCCGAACGAGGTTTAAAGACTCTCCCGAGAATCTACTCGAATCCAAGATCGGAGTTATCTCGGGATCTCACACTCAATCCTTCTCATCCTTCTTATCCTCGACGTCCGCCATTATGGATCTCGAGTTGTTTCAGCAAGGAGAAGAGATGGGAGATGAAGATTTCGTCTTCTTCGATTTTGGATGATAAAGAAGATGACAAGGTTGTTGATGATGATGATAATGGTGAGTTGTTTGATCCTTCAGCTCCTCCTCCATTCAAATTGGCGGATATTCGAGCTGCGATTCCTAGTCATTGTTGGGTTAAGAATCCATGGAGATCTATGAGCTATGTTGCTAGAGATGTTATGGTTGTTTTCGGGTTGGCGGCTTCGGCTACTTACTTTGATAATTGGCTTGTTTGGCCTCTTTATTGGCTTGCTCAAGGAACCATGTTTTGGGCAATCTTTGTTCTTGGTCATGATTGGTAAGTTTTGGTTCTATTTTCTCACTCTTTTGTAATACTTCCTTTGCATTCTTGATCTTGATATGGATTTTCTTTTGTTAGTGGTCATGGAAGCTTCTCGAACAATCCTACATTGAATAGTGTTGTTGGACATTTTCTTCATTCATCAATCCTTGTTCCATACAATGGATGGTAAAGCTTTCTTTCTCTTCACCGATTTCATTAATCAAACGGAACCTTAATCGGAATGTGTTTGGTAATTGTATAGGAGAATTAGTCATAGAACTCATCATCAAAACCATGGACATGTCGAAAACGACGAATCTTGGCATCCGGTGAGTTCTTAAGTTTGCCATTTTTACTCATTCATGAAGCTTGCAATTTGACTGGTTATATTGTTTCATTTTAGTTGCCTGAGAAAGTATATAATAGCTTGGAAAAATCAACAAAGGTGTGGAGGTTTACCTTGCCATTTCCCTTGCTTGCCTATCCACTTTACCTTGTAAGCCACATTCTTAGATCTTTCTTTGTATTTATGTCCGGGTTTTCAAATCCTAACATGGTTTACACGACAGTGGAAACGGAGTCCCGGAAAATCGGGTTCTCATTTCGATCCGAACAGTGATCTATTCGCCCCACAAGAGAGAAAAGACATTGTCATCTCAACAGCTTGTTGGTCTGCAATGGCTGCCTTGCTTGTGGGTTTGTCGTTTTCGATGGGTCCGGTTCAAGTGCTCAAATACTACGGCGTACCCTATTTGGTTAGCTTTAGTTCGAGTTCGAGTTCACACTTATTCTGTCAATCTTGTATTAGATAGGGCCTGAGACTTGTGTGCATTTTGCAGATGTTTGTAGTGTGGTTGGACATGGTAACTTACTTGCATCACCATGGTCATGACGAAAAGCTTCCTTGGTATCGCGGAAAGGTAACAGAAAACATTCAGGTTGTTTCTAAGATCCTCGATTCATCTAACCCGGATTCAATCTGCAGGAATGGAGTTATCTAAGAGGAGGGCTAACGACATTAGATCGAGATTACGGATTGATCAACGACGTTCATCATAACATAGGGACACACGTTATACACCATCTCTTCCCTCAAATTCCACACTATCACTTAACAGAAGCAGTAAGTTCATAGCCATAGAAACATTTCGGGTAAAACGGTTATATGATTGAATGCTGATGAGTTTGTGAACGGAATACTTGCAGACAGAGGCAGCAAAATCGGTTATGGGCAAGTACTACCGAGAACCGAAGAAATCTGGGCCTCTTCCATTTCACTTAGTCAGTGACCTTGCAAGAAGCATGCACAGAGACCATTTTGTAAGTGATAATGGAGATGTTGTCTTCTACCAAACAGACCCGGAACTTTTGGAGGTATTAGGGTTTTCGTTGTAGGTGAGTTTTACGAAGAATTATGCGGGAGAAGGATCGAAAACTATACTGAATTAATGTTTTACCTAGACATGTAATTTCTTACTTTTCACTTATATCATTTTACATGGCTTACATCAACTGTTTAGCAATCTAGTACATCAGTTGCCTTGTCCAAGAAAGGAGAAACAGAGAATTTATTTGTAACTGCTTCAATTTGTGTGTTACTGAATGAATGTTTTACCTAGACATGTAATTTCTTACCTTTTATGACTATAGTCTCACCTCAAGAATGCCTTCTTTGATGAGGTGTTCTTGAAAATTTTTGAATATTCTGTTGTGTATCTAAGATATATATAAGATCAGTTCTTTTTGTTGAAAATTTCAGAAATGATGACTGCCATTGAGAATTTAATAGCAGAGAGGTTCAGTACAAAGAAACAATTAGTTGATTCTGATTGAATTTTAGTCTTAAGAATATATGATTTCTAACAGATTCAGTACACACAGAATCAAATGAAAAAAATCTTAAAAGGTGAAATTACTAGTTTACCTTATATGGGTTTATTCATAATCGAGCAATCAGTAAATCACTGAGTTGACAGCATCGACGAAGGAAGATATGCGTGCTGAATCCTTTGCAATGCCATCTGAACCGCAAATCCCGCTGCTGACATCTATACCATTTGGTTTGAGAATAGATAGAGCATCTTTTACATTTTCGGGGTTGATTCCTCCTGCTAGCAGCCACCCTTTCTTACTTCTAATAGGTGGAACTTTGAACTGTGACCAATTGAACCCTTCACCGCTGCAGGCAAACTTTATGGTTAATATGCCAATCATCTGCATGCAGAAAACAAAGACTGCAATCTATGCAGAAAACAAGAACTTGAAGCTGCAAAGTATTAGGATCTTGCTGCTCTGTAGGCACTACGAGTTTACAGGTATATTCAGAAAATTGAATTGGAGCTGCATTCTCATATTTATGGAGAGTGTGATCAAGTGAATAAAGAATGTTCTGAGTTCTCTAAAGGAGCTTTGAGATCATTTTTAATTCAGTCACATGTTTAAGCTATCAGATAAATCAATTTATGAGCTCAAGAAACACTTTCGCAATGACATCATGAAAAGAGGGGGGGAAGAAAGAGAAAAAAAAGGCTCACCTTCCTCCCTTGGCACTATCCACAAGAACCCAATCCACTACAGAGCATTCTTTTTCAGAAATTTGATTAAGAAGAGAGCCATCGCTATCAGCATGAAGAACATATATAACCCGCTTTTCTTGCACCAGAATTGGAAAAGCATCCCGAGAACCAACTCCGTGTAGCTGCATGTTGGCAGATTTTAGCAAAGATCTAATGAAATGTTGCGCGCAACCTCGCCCTGTTATGTTATGGAAGCACATGTACAGGAATCCATGGGAGGAGCTCTCTTATTGTGAAAAATAAGAAGCATATATTATATCTTTATCAAGTATGAAAAGTGGCATCTAAAGAAAAAGTATACATTCTTAAAATTGTACACTTATTCAGTACAAAATACAGAGTATGACACATAGGTGTGCACTTTTATGTTCTTCATTTGTCACCATAAGAAAACTTTTTTATCAGAACCAATCAACACTCAGGTTTTGTATTACCCACCTGCACATACTCAAGATTTGCTTCCTCGGCAACTCTTAGAATTGTATCAGCACCGTCATCCACAAATACTCCGATGGGTTCAGCACCATACTCCCTGGCAACCTTAGAGATCTCCTTTGCAACAGAAACAGGGATTGAACGTTTAGAATTTGGCCACAGAATCATACCAATCAAATCAGCACCAGCTTCTGCTGCCATAGCAGCGTCTTTAGCTGACGTTATTCCACACATCTTAACTAAAGGCCGATTTTTAGATTGTTTTTTGTTTGACTGGTTGGCGTTTGTTGTCTCATATGACACACATGCTTTAATATTGCTTGATTTCAACTGAATTCTCGAAGAGAACTGCTGTTTCCCATGGATTCCTGTGCATGTGCAATCAGCAACATAATTGACAAATATCCCACTATTTTGCATGATTTGAACAAGTTTACAACACACTTCAATAATAAGAATTGTCATAGATCACTGGCCATTGGCTAATAAATGAATTTAGTCACATACACATGGATAAAAACTGACCAAATCAAACTGTTTCAGACCATAAGGAAAACATTGTTGAGGTGACAAAGTATGAAAAAACAAGCATCCATAAAATTCCTATACTGCAGCAGTATGCATTTTCATGATTCTACTAATCATTTGTTACCATGTACTTGCCCTGTGTAAATAAACAAAATTACATATCATCATTCCAAAGCGAGAAAAATGCTCCTTAAATTCTGCTTCACTAGTTCACTTTCAAATTCACCATCTTTGAACTGCTATAAGTGACAAGCATACAATGATGGCGTAGCATGCTCTCTCAGAAATGGTTCAAGGTTTCTATAAAAATTTGGCCTAAGGTTCATGTAGCGGAAGCAAATACTGATGATATAGATTCCATGCTAGACTTGAAGAGATGATAATATTAGTTACCAAATATATCCAAGTTCAAGGAAGAAAACCATACCAAAAATCTGCATTTGGGGCATATCTACAAATCCATTGCGGTGAGGGATGCCAATGCTTAGCCCTAGAAGATATTTATCAGATATGATAAGATATCTGTTGAATTGAAAGTATTGAAATGACCAAAATTTTAAGACATCATAAGAAACAAGTAATCATCAATCCAAGAATTGATCATAGGTTAAGTAATTATCCCACCAAATTCAATTATACTCGCAAATCACAACTAAATTTTAAAGATTATCATCACAGTTCATCACCCTTTCCTCTGCCAACATACATCATTCCGACCAAAAGTCAGGATTATCAGGATCATCAGATCGTAACCGAGTTTTCCCAATCAGCAATTAGTATTGGTCCAAACAGTACAACATAACAAGGGGTTTAGCAAAAGGTTACTAGAGAATTTGAATCTCCATGTCCAAGCTAAATCATCATTACAACTTCTAATGAACAATAAAGGTCTGGTATAGCAACAATGACGAGTAAACTAAACTCACTCAACAAGTTTGGCATGAACCTCAAAGACCAATTTCAAATTCAGGGTGACAACGCCCACAACCACATTAAACGATTTTCAGTGGGACATTTCATCAAGCAACTTGTCCGCACAAAAAAAAAACATGATTCTTTGCAGGGGAAACACCTGTTGTCATCCTTCAAAGTTTCTTCAATAGAGAGAAGATGCAACTTCTTAGAATTCAACAATACCAGAAAGGCAGAAACTGTGAGAGATCTTGATAGAGGTTTTGTGAGCGATGGGTTTTAGCAAACGCGGAGGCCAGTTATCAATGTACAACTGTAGCCTGTAGGTATTATACAAATGAGGTGAATAAAGGGAATAACTGGCATTATTATATTTTAGAGTAAATTACCGGAAATCGCCCTCTAAATAGGTCATATTGTAAATAATTATCTACTTTATTGCTATTTACCGAAATTCACCCTGTAAAGATACTCCGTTACCCAAAACCATCATCTGTCAGTATCCCGTCAAATATCCGTCTTGTGGTTACTCATTAGGGCTGGAGAAGAGTAGCTACATACTTAATTCTGTCGTTTCCCTTGAACTAGAATTTCCATGCCTTGTTCGAACTATCTCAAAGATGTCAAAGTTCTTCGCAAAAGAAAACCTGAAGAAGAGTCTCTTCTTCGTCGAAATCAAACCTGGAGTGATAGAGGGTGGTTATTAGGAGTAAGAGTTATGAGCGGACGGTTGTAATCGTTAAACAACGTCTCTTTTATTTAGTTATTGTAAATAATATTCACTAAAAAGAAACAAATACAAGTTAAAAATAGAAAAACAGAAAAAAGAAGAAAAGAATATTGTTTTATTATAAAGTGGGACCCACAAGACGGATATTTGAAGAGATGCTGACACGACATGGTGGTTTTTGGGTAACGGAGTATCTTTACAAGGTGGTTTCCCGTAAATAGTGATAGAGCGGATGGTTATTTGCAATATGGTCTATTTAAAGAGTGGTTTCCGATAATTTTCTTTATATTTTAATTAATTTTTCTACCACTGTTTTTTTTAATATTGAACGACCAGAATATATTTTATTAATAAATATTACAATGTTTAGTTTGTTTTTTTTATTTTTTTTCTGTAGGATGCATTTTATCTAGACAATTCCGATAATTTATAAATATCTTGTATATTACCAATCTACTACAGAAATTTAAAGTAAGGATGATTTTATTCCAAATGGGCAACAAAATTAATCAACCCAAAATACTTGACATTGTAAAAGGAGTAAACTATGCAAAATTGCCCTTAATAAATAAACTATATAAACTTATTCTTAATAATTATTTTTTTTATAAAAAACCACCTTTTATGAATTTTTAGCATAAAATCACATTAATATTCATCTTTTGCAATAAACTATCCCTTATAATTTTTTGGGCATAAAATCACCATTAACTTCTAAACATGTACAATTAACCATCTTATCCTTACTATATTGAGCGTGGGAGTTGCCCCATTGAATAATCTATTTCCCGTTTTACCCTTTAGTCGATTATTTGACAATTTTATCTTTAAATCTGGTGACAATTACAGTCCTACATTCATATTAATGTGAATCAAGTGTTATTGAGAAGTCATTAAGCTTTGTGTCACCTTGTCGTATATGGGATCATTCTTTTAGTATTGTGGAAAAACCTAGTTATAAAATCTCATGAGAACTGTTGCACCTGATTTTCAACTTGTTGTTAGACTTACAATTAAGAGAGATGAAATTGATCGTAACAAGGAAGCAAAAAAAAACTGGTTTGTGTCGAGTTATAAAGTGCTCTTGGTAGGATTAGTTTTACAACCGACAATTGGAGAAGTGAGAACGGTTTTGAAGAGTTCATGTGCTTGACAAGTCATTGGATTGATCATGATTTGAAATTATAAAAGTGTATGATTCAGTTTTCAGCTTTACCTACCCCCCCCCCGGATGGTGCTACCCTTGTTGAAGAGATTTTTATTGTGTTTGGTGAATGGAAAATTACGGATAAAGTTTTTACCATCACACTTGATAATGCATCATATTATGATACTATGATTGCATCTCTAAGGAATCATCTCATTAGGAAACACACTTGGTGGTGTAAGATTATCATTCATTTAAGGCATTCAATACCGAAGAAGAAAGGTTTTATGAAATTGCTTGCATTAACTTTTGTTTAAGTCCTATTAAAAAGTTGTGTTTGGACATGCCTATTAGGTGGAATTCTACTTTCACAATGTTTGATCGTTTTCTATACTTTCAAGATCCAATTGATAGCTTTGTTACCGAATATTCTAATTTGAACACACACCATTTGATAATTGGGGATTGGGAAAAAAGTTGATGAGATTCACAAGTTTTTGCATGTTTTTTATAACGTAACAAATCAATTTTCAGCATCAAAGACACCTACTACCAATGTTTATTTTCATGGAGTGTGGATCATTCATATGCATATTTTTTTCTACTACGAAAGGTCCTCATTACCTTGTGTCTCACATGGCTTCTCAAATGCAATTGAAGTTTGTAAAATATTGGGTGATTACAACTTGCTATCTTGTGTTGTTGTTTTGGACCCTCACATGAAATTGGAAGTGGGTTCATTTTTGTTATGAAAAGTTATTTGGGGCTAAAAAGGCTAAAGATGTCGATAGATAGGATTAAGGTAACATTGTTGGAATTATTAGATGACTACAAAGACCGTGTAGTGACCCAATCAATGTAGAAAATAGCGAGACTACGGTCCCAAATGTGATGGTTGATTTTGATGTTAGTGTTAGGAGGTTTGCTTACTCACCTTATGAGATTTTTGTTTGACCATTTGACCAAGAAAATGAAGACTGATAATAAACCAGAGTTGGAGCAATATCTTGATGAGAATAACCATGATTTTAGGAAGGACCCAGAGTTTGATACTCTTGAGTTTTGAAAGACTAATGTTGATAATTTTTCAACCCTTTCTTCATTGGCCCGGGATATTCTATATTTCCCCATTTCAAGTGTTCCGTCTTAATCGGCTTTTAGCTTAGGGAAAAAGATGAAAACTTCAGCAAGAAGCAATCTTGCGGTGAACACTATTGAAGCACTTTCAAGCTATGAAGATTGGTTATGTTTGAATGGCTTGGTGAAGGTAATTTATCTCTTTATATTTTATTTTCTATTATAATAGTGTTATATACTTATATCAATTTGAAGTTGTTTATTTAAGACATTGATTTTACCATTTCAAGGTTCATCTAAAATCCTCGAATTAGAGTACCGGTTGAAGAGGGTGAAGACGAAAAAGAGTCAGGCATAATCCCCAATAGAGAATGAAGGTGTTGTTTGTGCAAATCATATATAAATGTTGTTGTTTTTATATCTTGTTAACTTGTTATCTTGGGACTTTTGTTTGTTTGATAATGTTTGCACTTATTGAACATATGACACATTGTGTGTTGTTAGAACATCTTTCAAGATTCTCATGGCAAGTTTAAAGATATTGAAGGAGAACTAGAGCTGCATTATTAACTAAATTATTAATTTTAAATTGTTTCTCAAATTAGTTTTACTCCATAAATTAGTTGATGTATTTTTTATTTATATGTGTAGAAACATTTTTTTATAAAATTATTAATTAATTGACTATTATAAGGAATTTTTCCTTAACCTTTTAGTTTAATTTTCATCAAGTCATATCACGAGGAATTTGTCTTTACACCACCAAGTGTCACATAATAGGTAATACATTTTTTTATTATAATAAAGCATAATGCTCTCGTGGATCAATACTAACTTTGACATCCAAGTAGCTCAGGGGATATTGTCATGGGTTCCTCTTTCACGACTGTTATTGGAGGGCTTGAATTCTTGATTGATTTCAATTAATAATATAAAACAAATTCAACCTTACAACAAGCATCACATAACTAGTAAGTCAATTCTCAACATAATGAATTATCAAACATTTTTAAAAAAAATTCAATTACCGTCTAAGCCGTGCAGGGCACGAGTATTAAAACTAGTACTCTGCTAAAGTAGCCAACATTTTTCGTCCATGTGTCATCTTTTAAGGCCAAACAGCTCAATTTTTCTTCAACTTAATAACAAATTTGTCACATTATATTTACGGATTTGCCATAACTTTTTTAAAAAAATTATTTATAAGTAATTTACATGTCATACTTCTACATGTGCATATTTAAGCATTACTTTTGTCAAATTTCTTTCTTGATTTTAGGAATTTAGTTCAATTCAACTATTCAAAATTATTGATACCTTATAATTATTAATTTAATAATATTTTTTATAATTACTTTTATAGTCATTTTTAAAAAAAATCACTCACAATTTACATAATTATTGTTTAAAATTACCTAATTATATAAAAATGTACCCACAATTTAAGGTAATAATCATAATATATTTTTCATTTTAGATAAAACCTGCACAAGGTGTTGACACTAAACTAGTTATTGTGAAAAGATTAAATGTGGATATTATTCTTGACATTTTTCACCTTTCTCCATGTGGATAATGAGATTACTTGAGATTATAGAATGTGTTGTGTGTCTAGACGAAAAGTTTGAAGTTGAGAATAAACTTCTTATTCGGCCTTCAAGGTAATAAAAAAAAGTTTTAAAAAAAGGATGAGAATGAAGGAGCGGTCGAAGAGAATGATGGAGATGAATTTAAGTGATTTTTGTGAACCACAAACTACGGCATTAAGGGGATGAAGATTACTATCTTATTTACGTATCGTCCATTGTCACGTGCTTTGCACATGTCATGAATTAGAATTTTGTTGAGATGTAAGGGAAGAAAATGTGCTCCATGTCGATAACACGAGACGTTGTAATCCTAATATATAAGTCCACGTGTACCCCTCCTATTGTCGATTGGTTTTAGGATGAAACCACGTGTGCTTTTGTGTGTGGATCAATGGACGAGTGTCGTCCATGTCTTTGGTCCTAAAGCAGACATAAGTAAATTTAACATGGTATCAGAGCTAAGTTCGATTTGGGTTGATTCGTTTTTCTGACTTCGGAGATTAGTTAAAAAGAGATTGAGTTACAAAACCCGTCGAAAAGTTGTGTGCGAGCTATAAAGAGATTGAGATGCTCAACTTGTGTCAAGTGTAACTAGTTTAGGTGGTTAACACTTGAGGGGAGTGCTGAGAACTAACAGGAGAAAATGTGTTTCACATCGATAACACAAGGCGTTGTGAGTGTAATATATAAGCCTATGGGGTTACTCCTTCTATTGCTAGTTGCTTTTATTAAAGAACCACAAATGCTTGTGTGTGGATCACTGGATGTGTTTCATCTACTTCTTTGGTCCCGAGACAGATGGACATTAGAAATTGGGTTATCGTTGCTAACCCATTCTGGAATTCCCATGGAGCATTGTCCTATTTCCATGATCATGTCCACTTACCTAATAAATCGTCTACCATCTCCTAGACTTGGTTATAAAATGACATACTTCAGTCTCACCAAAACTTCACAAAATTACTCAAAACTTAAAAATTTTGGATGTTTATGCTTCCCTTGGTTAAGACCTTATACCGACCACAAGCTTAAAAAAAAACAATATAATATCTTGTGTCTTTGTTGGTTACTCACTCGCTTAAAGTGGATATTAATGCATGGATTCTAGAACCAAAAGTCACTTAAAGTGGGTATCAATGCATGGATCCTAGAACCAAAGAGTCTATATTTCGAGACATTAGATTTTTTGAGGAGAAAATGTCATATCACCACATGAAATCTCAATTTTCCTTACCCTCACAACCGACCTCTGAATGGGCCAAATTTGGCCTAGTCATTATACCTTTGGCAACATCTACACCCTCAACATCTTCCAATGACATCAATCCGATCTCTAGATTACGTGCTACACCAATAGACGAACCCACCCCTACAACTTCTTTATCAGATAACACCTCATCTCCCATTTTGACACCTCATACACTTCGGTTCACCTCTATCATTCAACAGACCACTATACCACAACCTATATTAGGCGCAGTTACTAGATCCATGAACAATGTGATCAAACCAACTCAGAAGCTTAATCTTTTGACCATGATCAACACACTGACCTTTTTGAACCCAAAACCAACACTCAAACTCTGAAATTACTTAAGTGGAGGGTGGCTATGCAAAGTGAATATGATGCGTTGTGTTCTAATAGGACTTGGTATCTTTTGACTAATATCCAAAGAAATCTCATTGGGTGCAAGTGGATATACCGAATCAAGTATCATCCTAATGGCAAGGTCGATATATAAGTATAAGTCTCGTCTCGCGGCTAAGGGTTTTCATCAAAGGCTTGGGTGTGACTACACTAAAACTTTCAGCCCGTTGTTAAACCGGTTACAGTGAGGGTTGTCTTAGTACTTGTTATATCCAAGGGCTAGTGTCTACGACAACTTGATATTAATAATACATTTTTACAAGGTACACTTTAAGTGAACTAATGGTCTATCTCCTTCGTATTGGAACCTCAAGAAATCTATCTATGGGACTAAACAAGCTCAGGATTTATAGATCAAGATCAACCTGATTATACTTGCAACCTCAAGAAATTCATCTATGGGATTAAACAAGCTCCTAGAGTATGGTACAATGAATTAATGGTCTATCTTCTTCATATTGGTTCCATCAACTCGGTAACTTTCAATCCCAAATTGCTTGACTGATAGCCTTGCTCTCATCCAAGCTCTCTTTAAAGGATCTTGGAAATCTATCATATTGGGTTGGAGACAAAGATGACTATGTCTCGACTACAAGGTATATTATGTCCATGGGTACTGCTTCTATCAGCTAGAGTTCAAGGACACAAAGATCGGTTTGCAAGGTCTTCGATTGAGGCGCAGTACAAGGCCATAACCGACACAACTTTTGAAATAATATGAGTCACAAAGTTGCTCCATGAACTACATAATCCCACGAGCATGCCTCCAGTTGTGCATTGTGATAATCTAGGGGCAACTAGGTTAAGTGTCAACCCCGTGTTTCACTCGCCCATGAAACATATTGCATTGGCATACCATTTTGTATGTCAATAGGTACAACAAGGGCACATCCGAGTTAGCTTTGTGTCGACTGAAGATCAGCTAGCCGATGTCCTCACTAAACCCCTGCTACGTGCCTACGTCCAATATCCCATACTCTTTTGCACAAGTGACAGCTCACCAAGCGATGCTTCACTTGAGGGGGGATTTAAATGATATGACTATGGAGCTTGTTTAGATTTGTTCTAATCTTCCTTTATCATATTGTTAGTAAGTTAAAGAGATATCAAGATATTAGTTATGTTAGTATCTTGGTTAAACTTTCGTGTATATATTCCCATTATCGTCATCAATAAAAATCATCTTCAAACTCAGTTTCTATAAAACTAACGAACACAAGAAAAATCAACAAATGTATATTTCACATATTTTCATAAATTTCTCTATAATAATTATTTACGTACCTCAATAGTTCTCTTATTATCAAATACTAGCTTAAATTTATTTTAACTTTCCCCATCACTTTCATCTTCTTTTTCATCCTTATCTTCAATTTCATATCCCATAATTTATGACCAACCAAACGGACCCGATATATATAATCATGATTGTCACAAAATAGATTCTCTTGTACCATTTTAGAACAAAACAACAAAGTTATTTTAGTGCGATAAAAAATTGGGACCAATTTATGTGTCCAATATGAAAGGTGAGCAAAATCACACATCACTCGACTCCCAACACGCATGTAACGCCACAAAAATCCACAGCCGCTTTAAGTATAAATAATTAAAAAAAAAAAAAAAAAGGTCGATGATTACGTCATCCTTCTTTTACAGTCGACGGCCGTATACGTCATTTTCTTTTAAAGCCCAATTGAAAAGGCAAATAAGATGACTGGCCCATCAGATAATATGGGCCCTACTTGATTTCCGGCTCAGATTGCTGCTTTATATTTGTCGTGAACGGCTGAATTGCCAAATCAATAATAAAATATTATTTTATTTAATGTACTTAGGGTTTGGAGTTTTGTTAGAAAGCTTTACAATAATAAAAAATATTATTTTATTAAATAAGTTGCTGTTTTATTATACACAACAACATTTAAAAATTACAAAATTTTACAATAATCTAGACAATAATCTCTATCAAACAACACAATAATCTCTATCGAACAAGGTTTTAGTTTACATTAATCTAATGTATAAGCAACTTATTTAATTTTTAAATTTAAAGTGTTTAAACAACCACAATTTCCCACTAGTTATACTCTCAAACAAGTAGCCGATCGACTATAATCACAATCTCACTACTTTAAGGTACGGATACTTATTATTTCAATCTAAATAATCGAAAGATTCACAAACCACAATAACAACAGTCCAAACCATATACAATAACCAAAATAAGAAGTCATTTACAAGGTGTTAAAACTAATTGTACATCAAAATTTTAAGAAAGAATTTTGCCAAATAAACCCGTTTCTATTTCTATTAGGTTTGTATACCCCTTCAATTTTTATCACTTTCATTAGATTGAAGTCGGAAGGTAAGAGATTTGATTAGAGGTACATATACTAAACATATTTACACCTGATCCTATTTAATAGAGATAAATCTCAAAAAGGCTTAGTTATTTAATCTAAATTATAATTGTCAAATTAGGTAAGTAAGTTTTTTTTTGAGATTTTTCTATTACCTAGACTTATAATATAAATATGTTTAGTAAAAGTATCTCTACCAAATTCTTTATTAAAAGTGATAAAAAATTAAAAGAATACACAAACTTAGTAAAAATATCGGTTATATTTTAGTAAATATATCGCCTTGTATTTATCGATTTGATAAAGAATAGAAGACTCAACAAGAAGATCCAATGATAACAGGAAAATATATTCTTACGTCCCACAACTTAATATCGATTTGACGATTCGATTTATGAGTACCACAAATTTTACAAAAAAATGTGTTGGCTTTTTCACAACTTTTTGGTTGTGTTTATTTACGTACGACTTTCACGTGAATTTCACTTTATGATAGTTGGGTTGTGAAGTGCCGTCGCCCACTCGATGGCCGCAATATAATGGCGGGCATGTCGGCACAAATAATCATTAATATTTGTATCAAATTAGAAATTTTATTTTTGGTGTGATATCAAAATAGAAATTCAAGTTGTGACAATGACTCCATTTAAAACATGTTTTTAAATTTTAGTTTACAATAATAAGCCTATTCGCTCGTTTGATCCTATGCACCTTTTTCTTTTTAATAATGATCATTAAACTAGTGTAATATTATCTTACAATACTAAATTCTTTGAAATTAATTATAATTATTATATAATGTTTATAAATTATATATTTGAATTACTGTCTATAAATAATTCGTATAATTATTATTAATTCTTTAATATAAACAACTGTAGTAATTTTATAGATTTTTTTGTTTAATGTTATTTAAATTTAGACCTTTTCTCCTATTATTCACAAATTTTTATAATTTTTTATTGGTATATCATGATTTGATTGTTTCTCCTTGTACCCTCTTAATATATTTTATTAAAAATTTAATTATAAAAAAATCTATAAAAATAAATTTTTATTTTTTTTCTTTACAAAATTTTTATTAGAAATAAATTAAAAAATATATATTAATTTTAGTTTTTTAATAAGTATATCAATAGGATAACAATTTTATTCAAAAAACATCAAACGCATAAATATATATATATATATATATATATATATATATATATATATATATATATATTTGAGTATATGATTAATCGTTTTTTTTAATGGAGAGAGCACTAATGTAACAACAGTTTCTTACGTAAATAAATAAAAATGGGAGAATTTGGCCTACTATACCTTTTTGAGAATATGATTTAGTAAATGTATCCATAATTTTTTTACCACTTTCATTTAGTGGTAGGTTAAAATAATTAACCTTATTATTTTAATTAAAAAAAGACATTACAATTACAAATGAATCTAAAGTTTTTGTTAATGTTACACGCTATTGACATTTCTAGCTTTTTATTTTGACTTTTTTTTTTCTTTTGCCTTTTTTAAAATTTCCTGGTACGAATTACATACCAGAATTACAACTGAAATTACATACCAGAATTACAACCGAAACCACATACCAGAATTACATCCGAAATTACAGCCGAAATTACATATCAGAATTGCATACCAAAATTTATACCAGAAAATCAACACTTGTGTTTGCAATATTAATGATTGCAATGTTTCCACTCAAAATTTAAAAATATTGATATCTTATAATGACTGAAAACATGATAATCAAATTGGATCAACTGAAAACATGAGAATCAAGTGAAAACATGAAAATCAAAATGAATCAAGTGAAAACATGAGAATCAAAGTGAATATAATCATTATTTGATCTCCACGCCAATCTCTCTGGTTTTAGTTGAGGGATTCAACATCAGTTTATGGTATGGCATTATGCTTCCCAAACACTATCAGTAATATTCCATAAGGAATATGCTCCGGTTAAGTGCTTCATCAATGTGATCTACATCAATATTTCGAATGGAAGCATCACCATATCATTTTCTCAATTCAATTACATACAAGGATGGACTTATCTCAAACACCTCCCAAATATATATGACCACTGAGAACTACATTTTTAGAGGTAATATTGTCAAGCTTAATAGGTTACTTACATTTGTTGTCACTGTGAGTTTACTAACGAACTCGTTTCTGTTATGGGAGCCAGCAACTAGCCTCCCTTTCGTACCCATTTTTAGCAAATCAGAGCCACTCGCACTAGATTAGACCACCAAACAATCCCAAGCTTAAATCTGAATCCCTCCTTGCTCTCCTCGCCCTTTTTTCAGCAACCTCCGTCAAACTATAGAGAGGAAGGGAAGAGAGAAAGAGATATAAAGAGGACAATGAAACGGAGAAATATAGAAAGGGTAAAAAATTACATACCAGAAGTCCTGATGTTGCTTGTGTGAGAAACATTTTGGATCAGGGTTCTAGTGTGGTCAGACGGATACTACAATGGAGCAATAAAGACCCGGAAGACGGTCCAACCGATGGAGGTGAGCGCGGAGGAAGCTTCCTTCCAACGCGGAGCAATAAAGATATGGAG
Organism: Fagopyrum homotropicum; assembly: GCA_033239125.1. Classification (NCBI taxonomy): domain Eukaryota; kingdom Viridiplantae; phylum Streptophyta; class Magnoliopsida; order Caryophyllales; family Polygonaceae; genus Fagopyrum; species Fagopyrum homotropicum. The sequence goes on from BSWB01000003.1 coordinate 6,707,180, forward strand.
AGGAAGCTTGTCCCGATTGAGATCTGGAGAGGAATGGAGGGTAGCGGAGGATGAAAAACGCCATAGCGCCTCATATCCAGATCTAGAACTGAAGAATAGATAGAAGGAGAGGGACGGTGTTTGAAGAAGGCAAAGGAGAATAAGAAGCGAGAGTAGGTGAGTTTGGTTTCACCGTAAAAATATGAGTTTTGGGTATATTTATTTAATCAAAAATTAAAAAAGCCTAGTTGCTAATACATAATCTTAAAATGGCCTATTGACCTAATTTGCCCAATAAAAATTGTTCCAAATATTTTATATTTGAATTCCTGTAAAAATGTGTACTTACATAAACGAGATGTTGATCATTGATCGATATATACACATGTATTATTTATAAATTGTATTAAATAGAAAATATTTTGGTTGATAATGTGTTAATCAACGTCACAAAGTCGTGTGTCTTCCATAAACAAATTAGATATATAGATGGTTAGTTAGTATGTCAAAAAAGTTTACTTTGTCCGGATATGCAATATAGAGATAGATAAATGTTACTTTGCCTATGATAAGTCTTTTTTAATGTAATATAAAGTTAAACAAACAGTGACTTGTATAGTTGTATATCATGGGAATCTTAGTTTACTAACAAACATTTTTTAAGATTACTATTGTAGATTAATCTATATCAAGTAGATTTAATACACAACTAGTAGGTTCATACAAATTTATAATATATTTCGTATTATATAACCACTTATTTAGAATAAAAATCAATTAATGAGGGTTAGAGTACAGTGTGCCGTATTTTAATTTATTTTTTATTTGTTAGTTTACCGTTTTGTCTCTTTACATTTGTCTATATATGTATAATAGTTCATTAACAAAATAAACAAGTTTTCAGTTGACAAATCTTTTCCTGATATCATTGCCGACGATCTCTAAACACACCTCCGTCTAAACAAACCCTAGTGTGCTGCCATCACAGCGGTGATGACGACAACAGCTATCACGCCAACCTACAGAGACCCTAGAGCCGACTCTACCGGCGTGTTATTATCGTCAACCTAAAAACAAAAGGCAATGAAGGGAGGAGTGTTCTTCAAGTCCTCATTTCATCTCTTCGTGTTAACTCCCTAGTCGCTAATCTACCTACGTCCTAGGGCCCGACCTACTCTAAGACACTAATCTACATGTGTCCTAGGACCCGACCTACCCTACGACGCTAATCTATCTGCGTTCTAGGGCCTGACCTACCCTAGGATGATAATCTACCTGCGTTTTACGGCCCCACCTACCTTAGGACGCTAATATGCTTACACCCTAAAGCCCGACCTACCCTAGGATGTTAATCTATCTACCTCCTAGAATTCGATCTACCCTAAGGTGTTAATCTACATGTGTTCAGGGTCCAACCTACCTAGGACGTTATTCTACCTACGTCTTAGGGCACAACCTATCGACATCATACCAACAAAACAAAAACCAATTAAGTGATGAAATTCCATCAGGTCCTTCTTGGATCTCTTCTCCCCAACAACAGTTTCCACGCTCAAGATTTAAGTTCGGAAGTAACAAGGAGCCTCAAAAACCAAAAATCTTAAAGTTTCTACATTTAAGCTTGGAGTTATTGAATTACATCTCCAACTTAAGGGGGTGCTAGAGTACATTGAGACGCATTTGAGCTTATCCTTTTTTATTAGTTTACCGTTTTGTCCATTTATATTTGTCTATGTAAACAATACTTGATCAATGAAATAAATAAGTTTTTAGTTCACAAATCTCTTCAATGAGGTCTTGTCATTTAAGAACCTCTGTGATGATAATAAGTGAATATCTTTAAGAAATATTCGATCTAAAATAAGTGTGTGGGGTGATAAACAACACGATCATGACCATTGTTCATTTTAAATATATGTATAAAATGCAAAGTTTTGCGCAAGTTTGAAGTCTTGAACTCTAGTGGGAAGTTCTTATCTACCAGTCTATTACCAAATTAGACAAGTCCAGTTTTTTTTTTTATTATTTATTCATCGCGATATATGTATAATTGTTTAATAGAGTTTGTTATAATGTTTATAACTTATTCATGTTGTATTGTTCAACTAAATGAATGAACAACAAAGTCATGCAAATGAACAATTAGGAATGTACGATCATAATGTCCCCCCTACTCTTAATGCACTGCGAACTTTGTCAACACCCAATAGAGAGTGTTAAACATCTCTTTTGCAAATGTCCGTATACACTAAACAATATCAATAATAATAAAGTCAAAACGCTCTTACTCAACTATGACCCAACATGCCATAAAATAATGGGCATCATCATAAAGATAAAGGAAAGTTGTAATCCGTCAGAATTAAGACAAATAGTGGTTACATGGTGGAACATTTGGCTAACGAGGAACCAAATAATTTTTAATAAGAAAAAAATACCACCTGATCTAAAACAAGTGGTCCAAAAACAAGTCAAAGAATGGGATGAGGCTAACCCAAAAACAACAAACTGCAACACAAGACCTCAACAACAAAGACGAAAAACAAAAAATATTAAATGGAAGAAATCAAGCTTGGATTCTGTCAAAATTAATTTTGATGCTTCTAAAAATTCTAATGACCAATGTGCCTTTGGTTTCATCATTAGAGACCACAATGCTCAAACGCTTGCTACTGGAATGGGTCGATGTGGAGCAGAAACTATTCTTCAAGCCGAAGCTTACGCTCTAAGAGAGGGCCTCCAAAAGGCCATAAGTTTATGACACAACACCATTGAAATCGAGGGAGATAACCTTGAACTTATTAATTCAATTAATCAGATTTGGAAACCGCCATGAGAAGCGGATATGATCATTTATGACATCTCTATTCTGATTTCAAGGTGTTCACGAGTTAGAGTCCAACATGTTTTTAGGGAAATCAATGTTGTCGCAGACAAGCTCGCATCTCTTGGCCATTTTTTGGACATGGATGATGGGAGCCTTCCGCGAGACGTTAAAGAACTCATCCGTAAGGATGTTTTAGGACGACCAACTTCTAGATGTTGACCCTTCTTGTTTCTCTTACCTTTGTATAAAAAAAATAATGTCCCCCTACTATTATTCGAGACGATGATATTAAAAACAATAAAAGTCACATTTGTATCATTTTTCCTAATGACGTGATAATCTATTTTATTTTAATGTTATAATAATTTACTTTATATCATATATAAACTCCTCAATAAAATATTTTTAAATAAACGTAACTTACAATAAATATAACATTGGTTTTTCTCTTTATTAAATCTTGTTCTTTAATATCTTTATTATATTAGTAGAAGACTGTGGACCAAGTAATTTTATATTCATTTATGCATAAATAATCCCAATACCGATATAAAATATTTACTTATTAATAAAATTGACAGTAATTATTTGTTGATTAAGATGCCAGTCATATGAACCCATTCGACAATAATTAAATGTTATTTAATACAATTCAATAATCACATTAACTTAAAGAGCGAAAAATGAGGTCAACGGTCACTTAAAAGTCGGTTGTGGCACAGCGATGCACATGTGAATATATATATTTTCTGATGTAAAATTATTTTTTTTTGAAATTAAAAATAGTATTAACAAAAGACTAGTCGTGAATATATATTTGTTTTTCTGATGTAAAACCAGCTATGATCACAGTAATGTAGATCCCACGATGGTTGACTGTGGGTCCCACCGTTCAGTTATGGAAAGTTTATAAAAATTATTTAAAAAATTCTATAATTTTAATAGTTTATTAGTGGGGTGCGGTGTTAGGCTCCTTAAGTGATTAATCTGGAGATTCGAGTTCGAATCCTCCCGGCAGCATGTATGGAAAAACTGATATTGAGAGGGTATCCTCGGTAATGAGCCACGATTTACTACCCGATCCGGACGTTTATCGGCAAAGCCGATCGAACCGGGTGACCTAAGTACCTCGTAGGAAAAAAAAAACAAAAAACCTTAAGGACCGTTTGGCTTTAAGTTCGGAATTGGAAAGGGAATGGAAACAAATCTAGTTCATACGTATACCCTTGTTTATGAAAGTTTTTGGAATCATTTCTTGTGGTTTAAAGTAATTGGAGTAGAGTTTGATTACTTTTGATACCCTATAGGGGAAATAAAATGTGGGGAAGGAAGTGCATATTTTGCATAAGGAATGATTCCATAAAAATTCATGAATAAGGATAAACATATGAACTAAATTCGTTTTCATTTCATTTCCGTTTCAGGAGTTGGAACCATCTAAATTCAATGTGTCTAACCATGAATTTCAATTCATGGTTATACAGTGACACTCGATAGGAACTTTAACGTTGGACGACTACGTACAGTGACACTTGAATTATCTACGTAGTCCCAATGGGTTCATTGTACCCCTAGTAAATTGGTTTGTGTAGGCTTAAAACCCATTTAAATATATAGGGTTGTCATACGAGTTAGCATTGTTATGCTCGAGCTCGGGTCGTGTAAATGAGTTGAGGCTGATTTGAGCCTAATTTTTAAACAAGTTTTAAAATGTATTCATATTTGACTTATATAGAAAGTAAACGCGTTTGACCGAGCATTGACATGTCCAACTCGTTTATAAATAAGTCGAGTCCGAGCCTATATTTTAAACGAGCTTCAAAATGTGTTCTACTCTACTCATTTAGAAAGTGAACAGGCTCGACCATACCGAGTTTTCTTCGAGTTTTCAGCCTGCATCAAGTCTGGGTAGCTCGACTAATTCAACACCCTGATAAGGTTATTTAGTCACACGAACGGATCATTGGCATGCTGAAGTTCGACTCAATATAAACAACTCTAATATAAACATTACGCGAACTTTAAAATAGGTTTATATTCGCTTCGCATAAAATATAAATATGTTCGAGCGGAGCTCGAATAACTCGTCTAGACGATAAGTGTATATAAATAAATGTTATTAAATGCTAAACCATAAATAAATGAGATGCCACTTGTACCGTACTAACTACTAGCTAATCATTTAATACTACACCGTCAATTAAATTAATTGACCACCGAATGCTTCTTCTAGAATATAATTAGTTTATTTTAATACTTCGTAGTTAACAATTTTATAATTTTTTTTTATCGATTTGTGTTTATATAATAATGATCTTTAATCTTTAATTACTGAGTACTTTGGTTTTGATTTTTCAATCAATTTCCTTATTGTTTTAGAAATCAAATACCCCGTAGACGTTGCTAGTTACTATTTGGATATTTAATTAACAATTAAATAAGTTTAAACGACTAATTTATCAAAATCTTACTCAATCTATATACTTTACTAAAATAGGTGATATGATATTGTTGTGACGGTCTCATATTTTTTTTTCATAAATATATTTTTTATTAAATTTCAAATTAAGTTAAAATTTTTTATTTTTATTAAAATAATATCAAAATTATAAATATTTAATTTTTTGAAAATATAATAGATTGATCATTAAACTTCTCTTCTATGTTACCATGTTAACTTATAAGAGAAGTAATATTTTGATTTCGGATATACTTAACGTAAATTTCTCAAGTACACTTCTCACATTATTTCTCCTATATATATGGAACACACATTACCATGTGTCAATACACTTTTCTTATTTTTCATATTAATCTACAAATTTCTACATCTTCCAATTCTAATTCTACTATTTATTGATCATGTTTCGTCGTCTTTTTTAGGTTCAAATGATTTGAAGATATTTTTCAGGTTACAATTATAATGATTGTCGTATTTTTTTCTAGGTAAATCCCGCGCCATCTAATAAACAAATTTCGTATATTGATATGTTTTTTTTTATGTTTCTCATGTTTTGTCGTATTTTTCATGTTTCATCTAATAAGCTCGTCGTATTTTTTTAGTTTTGATCAGATTTCAATCGGGCTAAACACCATCTCATAATCAACAAACTATTTTTTTAAAATTTGATTATATTCAGGGTTTTTTAAATTGCCGAAATATTTAAAAATTTTGATCAGATTTCAATCGACCTAAACACCATCTAATAAGCAACAGAGAATTTTTGAAATTGTTGTTCCTAAATTTTTTTACTGTTAAAACAGTGAAAGGAGACCACACTTCATTTTGTGCCAAAATTACCATGAGAACAAAATATCTTGAAAACATTACGTTTGCCTCCAATGATTTAATTCTTGTAATATGTTCGACTTCAATTTCGAGTAACATTATGTTTGCCTCCAATGATTTAATTCTTGTAATATGTTCGACTTCAATTTCGAGTAACATTATGTTCGCCTTCAATTTCGAGTAACCTTCTCGTAAATTTGGTAACATTATATTTGTCTTCAATGACGTAATTATTTTAATATCAAGTTTTTATTATGGTAATATTAGTATGTTGATGTGATTCTAGTATTAATAAGTAGTATGTTTGATTCAACATGTTTTTAGTATGCTCGTTTTTGGTAAGTGGTAAGCATAAGTGATCTTTTTGTAGTAATGTGAATTTTCTCTAATTTTGGTATTATTTTTTATGGTATGAATACTTGATATGTTTTTGGTATTGTTTATGTGGTGTGTTTTTTATATGCTCATTTTTTGTATGTATACGTGCTCTGTTTCTGGTATTCCGCATTATCTTTGAATAATTATGATTTTGGTGCCTCCTACTGGTTGGAGTCCAAATCTGAGGTGTCCACATTTGTTCCCAGGCTTCTTCCCTCTGTACTTCCTTCGAAGATGAACGTTTTTGTTCGGTGCCTCCTGCTGGTTGAATTATCCTGTTTTCCCTTGAAGAATTTTTTGCTTTTGGTGTTTTTTTTTATGTATTTGTGTGTATTTCTTTTCTCTTTATTTGTAGTCTCTCGTGACGGTTTAGACTGTCTGCCGATTTTTTCGGCCTTTTCGACCCACTAGACGGCGCGCCGTCTGGTGGTTTCGATCCGCTTTCCATTTTCAAAAATAAATAAATAAATATGATTTTGGTTTTTTTCCTTTCTATATGCATATGTGACTATGTGTTATGTTTCTGGTATTGTTTTATGTGGTATCTTTGTGGTATGCTCATTTTTGGTATGTATACGTGTTCTGTTTTTGGTATTCCACATTATCTTTGAATTATCAATATTTTTGTATTATTTTTTCCCCGGTATGCATATGTGTTATGAATCTGATATTGTTTTATGTGATGTGTTTATGGTATGTTCATTTCTAGTATGTATATGTGCTATGTTTTTGGTATTCTACATTATCTTTGCATAGTCATGATTCTTGTATTAATTTTTTCTAGTATGCATACGTGTTATGTTTCTGGTATTGTTTATGTGTTGTGTTTTTTGTATGCTCATTTTTTGTATATATACGTGCAATTTTTCTAATATTCCACATTATCTTTGAATAATCATGTTATGTTTCCAATATTGTTTATATAGTGTATTTTTGGTATGCTCATTTCTAGTATGTTTACGTGATCCCACACATTACCATGTTTTTCAAATTTATATACTCTCTCCCTCTCTCTCTCCCTCCCTCTCCCCCCATATATGTCTATATTTTCTCTCTCTTATAAAGGGGGTTTAAATCCGCCCAATTTTTTAACCTAAAGTCAATTAGAGTTCTAAAAATTAGAGGGATTTACAAAACAAAAAATCCATAAAAAGAGCCGTTTTATCTTTAGTATTTGTTTTATTTTTCAACATAAATTTTTGATAAGATTTGATTTTTAAAATGTCGATTTTTTTAAAAAAATTTGAACATATTTCGATCAGACTAAACACCATCTTGGAAGCAAGAGTCTCTCTTAAAAAAATTTGAACCGAATTATTTTTCTAAAATATCTATGTTTTATTTCTGTTTTTTTCACAAATTGTTTTTGCAATGCCCAAAGTTCTAACTTAATAATTTGTAAATTACACCCTTTTCTTTATTTTTTTACAAAATTTTATTAGTGATAAATTAAAAAATATTAATTTAATTATTTTTTATAAATATATGATTAGTTCGCCTGTACAGAAATTGATGAAATTTTTATTAAAAAACCATAAAAGATATAAATATATCTGCCGGATACGACCACAACATCCCTCTCAATGATAATCTAATGTCTCTCATGAATAAAAAAAAATGACTACTTTATTTCATATGCTGATAATTTTGAAGTGAAATAAATAATTATATATTTAACTTCAAGGCTAAAATATAACACTTACCAAAAATAAGCATTTAAATATATTTTTTAATTGATATATACATCATTTTAGAAATGTAACATTTATGAAATAGATAAATAACTAAATAAAAATTATTTTAAATTGAAGGTAAAAAATATGAAGCTTATGGAGATACTTTATTGAGTTTATTTTGTTTAATCGGTGCCTGCATGCAACGCTTAAGAAATAAATAAATAAATAATAATAATATTCAAATTTAAGACTAAACATGTAACGCCTATAAAAATACTTAAAATATATCATTTAAATTGGTGTACGCATCATTTCAGTAACGTAACGCTTATGGAATAAATAAAATAATTGTTTTAGTTTAAGGGTAACAAATTATTGCGTATGAAAATACTTTATTGTATTCATATCTTTTAATTGGTACATGCATCATTTCAGAAATGTAACGCTTATGAAATAAATAAATAATAATATTATTTTAAATTTAAGGCTAAATGTAACATTTATAGAAACACTTTATTATATTATATTTTAATTGGTGCATGCATCATCTAAAAATATAACACTTACGGAATATATAAAAAAAATAACTAATTTAAATTAATTCTAAAAATGTAACGCTTATGAAAATAATTAATTGAAATATTTTATAACTGGTGCATGGATCATCTAAAAAATGTAACACTTATCGAATAAATAAAAATAAAAATTTTAAATTTAATGCTAAAAATGTAACATTTATGAAAATACTTTATTGAATTTTTTTTAATTGGTACATGAATCATTTCAGAAATATAACGCTTATATAATAAATAAAAATCATATTTTAAGGTTAAGGCTAAAAACGTAAGCTTATGAAAATATTTAAATAAATTTATACTATTTTAATGGTACATGTTAATTTCAAAAATGTAACGTTTGCTAAAAAAAAAGATTGAAAATAATGATTTAAATTTATGGTTAGAAATATAGGGCCCGTTTGGTTTCAACTCCGGAATCGGAAACGGAATGAAAACGAATCTAGTCCATACGTATACCCTTATTCATGAAAACTTTTGGAATGATTCCTTGTGTTTTGAAGTAATTGGAGTAGAGTTTGGTTACTTTTAGGGTCCGTTTGGTTTTAACTCCGGAATCGGAAACGGAATGGAAACGAATCTAGTCAATATGTATACCCTTATTCATTAAAATTTTTGGAATCATTCCTTGTGGTTTGTAGTAATTGGATGAGAGTTTGATTACTTTTGATACCCTATAGGGTAACAAAATATGAGGAAGCAAGTGCATTTTTCATTAAACTATGGGGAATGATTCCATAAAATTTCATGAATATGGATATACATATGGACTAAATTCGTTTCCATTCCGTTTCCGTTTCCGGAGTTGGAACCAAACGGGCCCTTAATACCCTATAGGGTAATAAAATGTGGGGAATCAAGTGCATTTTGCCTTAAACCATAAGAAATGATTCCATACAATATTATGAATAGTGATATAGATATGAACTAAATTCGTTTCCATTCCGTTTCCGTTTCCGGAGTTGGAAACAAACGGGCCCATAACGTTATGAAAATATTTTATTAGTTTATTGAAAATATATTTTCTAAATGATGCATGTGTCATTTTAGAAGTGTAACGCTTATGAAGACTATTTTATTCATTTTGGGATTTATAGTTATGAGTTGGTGCATGCATGATTTCCACAATCAAGTCATACTTTCCTTTTTTTTTTTTTTTTTTTTTTTCCTTCTTCTGTCTGTAATAGAAAAGATAAGGGCAATTTTGGTAATTAATTTTTTTTAAAAAATTATAATAGTAGCTAGATTTTTTAATATTTTAATTAAGTAAATATAGTCTAATTTTTTTATTTATTCTCAAACTCTACACGTTCTTCTCTCAAGGGTACATTTACTAAACACAAAATTAGAAAAAGACTAATAAACCAAATTGTTTAAAAAAGATAATTCGGATGATGAAACAAATGTATTTGAGGTTTTTAAAAATGAATATATATATATATATATATATATATATATATATATATATATATATATATATATAAGCGGACTCGGGCCGGACTATAACTAAAAACTCTATTTGGAATGTGTGATTCAGGCCAATTTCGTCCGGCTTGTACACGTCAAAAGCGCTGCCCCATGTCCACTCATGTAAAAAGCGGGTCAGTTGTCGGCCTGACCCAGATGGCTTGTTCGTACTTGACTGTGCGTTTCCTTCCAGAATCTATTGTTCAAAACAAGTAATATAACATATTTAACACACACTTTCAATCGAATTATACTTGCATAGTGCACTACTAACAATTTCAACAACAATCAACACACAAAAATGAATAAATCCATATACCTGAAAACAACAAGTTTCATTACAGTCAAGTTAGTCTTACAATCTTGTTTACAAACGAGTATAACTTTTCAAAGACTCCAAACAAACTAACTGAAAAATCAGAGTATGCCACACTCAAAACAATATATATATATATATATATATACGTAAAATTATATGTATAAAACTATATATGGGTCGGACCGGGTTACCCATATCCATTTCATAAAAATACGGGCCGGGCCCGAACGGGCCAAACTATGAGTTGGAGGCGGTTCCGATGGCGAGAGTTGTAGAAAGTTCCGACTCGGGTCGGTTCAGAGCGATTCCTCACAGTCGAGATGCAAGCGGTAGTGGGTGAGACGAAGAAGACGAACGAATACGAGAAACCCTAACTACGGTATATGACGATTGGATGATTTTATAGGGTTTATAGTTTAAGTTTTCTTTTATGCTCTTTAATTAATTATTTTTATATTAAAAAGTCCTAATTTGTATCTATAAACAAAATTTCCTCGCCTTATTACAACATAAAAAAGAGTTTTTGGATTCAATATCATAAAAACATGATTAATATAACACATATCCATATTAATTATGTCATTTTCACAATACATTATTGAGTTGGATCATAGTGGTCCATGTTATATATATATAATTACAAAAAAAAAATAAAAAAAAAAGTTGTCATAACTCAAATCCAAAGCCTATGAATTACACGCAAAGGCCATCATATCTCTCTTTCTCCAGTTGCCAAAACTACACAAAATATATCTCCACGTGTTAATTAACATTAACTTCCCAATTTTCAAATTTTATTAAAATATACACTTTCCATTTTCAACTATAAATACCCTCAAACTCCCAACCCATTCAATCACCAAATCAAAAACAACCCAAAAAAAAAAAAAAAAAAAAATGAGTTGTAACATGGAGTGGCCGGAGCCAATAGTTCCGGTACAATCCTTATCGGACTCCGGCATCAAAACCCTACCGGCAAACTACATAAAACCAGAAACCGACCGTCCGATACACACAGCCTCACCTCCCTCCGACGCAATCAACATTCCGATCATCGATATGAGCTCGCCGGAGACGAAGATCAGAGAAGCTTGCGAAGAATGGGGGTTTTTTCAGGTCGTGAATCATGGAGTCTCGCCGGAGTTGATGGACCGGGCAAGAGAAATGTGGCGGGAGTTTTTTCACTTACCGATGGAAGAGAAGAAGAAGTTTTCGAATAATCCGAAAACTTACGAAGGATATGGAAGTCGACTTGGAGTTGAGAAAGGAGCTATACTTGATTGGAGTGATTACTTCTTCCTCCATTATCGACCTTCTTCCCTTCATGATCCTTGTAAATGGCCGTCTCAACCTCCGCATCATAGGTGCGTAATGTTTTTCATTCATAAATTTTCAAGATTGGTTACTCAATTAAGATGATTTTTGAATTTATGATTTATTGATTTTATTCTCTGTGAATTTATGGATTTTTTTTGAAAATTGAGCACAATTTGGACATGTGAGTATTTTTTTTTATTAATTATCTTATTTAATGCATTAATTTGAAGTTATTTGTCCTTTTAGATTTGAACACCAATATTAAAAATTTATAAAATATATTAAATATGTGGTAATTAGCTAGGAATATCATAATTTTACCCACATAAAATGGATATGATACCCCAATTTTTAAATATATATATATATATATATTTATATTTATATATTTATATTTATATTGTAGGTTAATGACGGTGATCGGGAGTGGAAACTTGTTTTTAAAAAAATTTATAAATAGTTTTTAATTCAATTATGAAGTTTTTTTTTTTAAGAAAGGAATAGAAAAACAACTTTTAAATTGTTTTTTTTCCCTCTAGTAAATGACCCTTTTAAAGTTTTTAAAAGAAAAGAACCTAATATAATGGATTTGACTATTACTATTTTTAATTGATTAATTATAATATTTTAGACATAGTTTAGTATTTCAATATAAAATGGTTATTCATGGTTTAAATTTATAATTTATATATTATAGGTTTCTGTATTTAAAAATAAAAATCATAAAAGGTTCATTTTTTAAGATTACCTACCGAATAAGACGATTATGAATTTATGACCCTTGATTCTCTCTCCATGAATTTAAGGAATTTTGTTTATTGAACATTGAGCACAAAATGGACATGTGAGTATTTTATTTACTTAGGGCACGTTTGAAATCGGTAACGAAATGATTCCGAATCAATCAAAAACTATATTTGGTTAGAGATCTTTTAAAACATAAAAGTAATCTAATCCTTCAATTTCCTTTCTCTACCCTGATTTGATTTCATTTCGTTTCCATTACATCGCTCCAACCAAACGGACACTTACATTGAAGCCTGCTTCATAACCTTCGGTAATTACATAAAGTATTTTATTCTCTTATTTAATTGATTAAATTGAAGTAGTTTGTCCTTTTAGATTTGAACACAAATATTAAAAAAAAAATTAAATATTTTATTTATTTTTGATTAAAAATTTGATTTTCACATCGGGAGTGGGAAATGGTTTAAAATTTTCTAATAAGATATGTTCAAAATGTTTGTATTTATTGTATTTCATCTATGTGATTGTTTATATATATATATATATATCTGCAGAGATAAACGACGTATTTCTGCAAGTTTGTTTGTAGGTGTAAGTTGTGTAGATAAGGATGATGCAAATTGTAATGGTGGGTATTTCCAAAAATACTAAAAAACAAATACAAATAAGTAAATATATTCGACTTTTGTGCTCATTTTTCGCTTTTTTTTATTTAAAATATTTTTATTATAGTAGAAAAAAATATTTTAAAGTTTAGGCTTATATATCTAGAAAGTAAATGGAAAAATTTTTTTTTTTTTTAGATATTATGAACATGCGTGAAAGATTAATACAATTTATGTGTTAAATTATTTATGTCACAATTAAGGAAAATAAATACATGTATTTTTTTATTTATATATATGTGGCTACATGTTAGCATTTAATTGTGGTCTACGGTTCTTTGCATAACATTTATGACGTCAACTCACACATGTCATTATTTTAATTAGTAAATGAATTAAAAAAATAATAAATTGAGTAATTATAGGGAGGTGATGGAGGAGTACTTGGAGGAATTGGTGAAGCTAAGTGGAAGGGTGATGAAGGTGTTAGCTACAAACCTTGGATTGGAAGAGAATGCCCTTCAAAATGCCTTTGGTGGAGATGATATTGGAGCTTGTTTAAGGGTTAATTTTTACCCGAAATGCCCTCAACCCGATCTTACTCTTGGACTCTCCTCTCATTCTGATCCCGGTGGGATAACCATTTTGCTTCCGGATCCTGGAGTTGTCGGACTCCAGGTTCGGAAGGATGGGAAATGGGTTACTGTGAAACCCGCTCCTCATGCGTTCATTATCAATATCGGAGATCAAATGCAGGTATTCTCGATTCCTCTTCTTATACCTAACTGTCATCAAATCATCTATACGCGTACTATTTTTTTTAGGGTATTTTAAGTAAACAAAGTTCGTTCATTATTATTTTCGTAAAATCGAGAATCAGAATGTGAACAGACAAAGTATTATCGATCAACTCGATATACTTACTGTCTTAGTCATCCCCAAAAATATACTAGGCACTTATAAGTATAGATATCTAGATAAGAATATCAATTAATAAATGAAATATAATGGTAGCCTAATAAGTACATAAGTATTCGTCCTATGTATAACGTGGTCCATGAAGTTAAGTTTCACGTTATGTCACATGGCATGGGACATTGACGTTTGGTTTTCCATAATAAGTTATAGCATTATAACTTACACGGGACCGCCACACTTTTCTACGTTGAATTCTTTCATTTTCACTAATTTTCTATGAACGGCCAAAACTTCGATGAGTCAAGATAACGTGGACGCTATATCATGTAGCACGTTTTGTTTTTGTTGGTAATTGACATGAATTAAATTTAGATGAGTCGATATAACGTGGGGGTTCACATGTTTATATAAACGTACATCATGCGTCTAAAGTCTAAACACGAGTTCAACATAGTCCTCATGAAACTTATTGAAGAGATAACAAGTTTCACGTATAGTGTGTGGATATTCCGAATCTAGTATATAAGGTCGGTGCACTACCCTTCTTGTTGCCAATATTCATAATCCGAGTTAAGTTTTAACTTTGATTTTGGTTATCTTTCCCAAGGTGGTGACCAATGCAATATACAAGAGCGTGGAGCATAGAGTGATGGTGAACAACGACAAGGAGCGAGTGTCGTTAGCGTTTTTCTATAACCCGAGGGGTGACTTACCATTGGAGCCGGTTAAGGAGCTCGTGACGCCGGAAAGACCGGCGTTGTACAAGGCAATGACCTTTAATGAGTATAGGCTCTACATAAGGATGAGAGGCCCTCAAGGAAAAGCTCAAGTTGAATCCCTAAAGTCCTCTAAATGAGATTAATTTCTTAATCTCTATTGTTAAATGCTTGGAAACATATTTTGAACTTATATATAATGTTTATGCAAATAGCATTGTAAAGAAGCAAGCAAGAAGAAGAAGAATCTTAGCTAGCTAGCTAGCTTGTAATTGGAAGGCAAATAAAATCCTTCAAATAATTAAATTTCATAATATATGATATTACTCTTAATAATTAGTACAAAATTCTCACTACAAATATTTTTTTAATAAATTATAACATAAAATTTGCATCGAATGTGCTCTTATAAGTTATAAATAATATTTTAGTTCAATTTTAATTTTTAAATTAATTTACCCAAAAAAGAAGAAGCCATATTTTGAAACATGCATGTTTTAATAATTATATATTAATTAGCCATTTTAAAACATTAAACCGCCAAAATATTGTAAACTAATTTAATAAAATTAAACACAATATTATAACGTATATATTACTAGTAAACATATAGTAGTATCTCACAAGACGTCACCCAAATTTGACATTAATTTATATAGAGTTGACATATAAATAATCACGTGTTGCCAAATTACAAGCACGTCAAACGTCATGTAATATGTCATGTACATCTTATTAATTTTAATATACATTTTACTCGGTATACGAGTGTGAATTTTGGTGGATCAATATAACACGAATTTTATACGTTCTAATATACATAACAACTCAATATAGTGAGTTTTCATCTTAAAATCAATTGACAATCAAAAGATTGAAATTCTATATGAGACCATTTTTGCAATGGACAAAATTAAACACTTCTTTTAATATAAGATTGAGGGCCCGTTTCTTTAACTTCGGAATCGGAAATGAAATGAAAACGAATCTAATCCATACGTATGCCCTTGTTCATGAAAGTTTTTGGAATCATTCCTTATGGTTTGAAGTAATTGGAGTAGAGTTTGATTAATTTTGATACCATATAGGGTTACAAAACGTGAAAAATCAAGTGTACTTCACACTAAAGCACAAGAAATGATTCCATAAAATTTCATGAATAAGGATATGCATGTGGACTAAATTCATTTTCATTCCGTTTTCGTTACCGGAGTTGGAACCAAACGGGCCTGAAATTCTACCTTAAAAAAAACTAAGGTTTTACTAAAATCTCATAGCTATTAAAGCATAAGTTTTTTTTGTCACGTGTCCCCGCCATGTTTATCGGAACCCAAAAAATTTGTTTCAAAAAGTGATTTTTAAATATTAATATAAATTATAAATTGATTTCTAAATTTTGTATAAATATATTTAAATAAATGTTCTTACAAAAATAATTTTAAAAATTTTACGGATTTTTTTCCATTGCTTTTACCAACAATCGTATATTAACAAATCGTTCTAGTTTTATTTTTACGGTGTGATTTATTTTGTTTTTTATTTTTGTCAAATAAATTTTACCCGTTTGTTATTTTATCCTAATTCATTTTCTTTTTTTTTGTTCTTTCAAGATAATTTAATCTAATTATTATAAATATTTTTAATATATAATTAGTTGGGAGAGAAAATACTTAAAAAAAAATTAAAAATAATAGTAGTAATTATAATTCATTATCCATTTTTTTTAAATATACATATGAATTTTTAAGTATTGAATATATATTAAAACTCAACCCGTATAATGGTGCGGGTAATATACTAGTATAAGTCTTATAATGGATCAAATTAGTCTGATAAATTTTTCGAACATTTTCACAATAATATATAACAAAACATAAAACAACAGCTCCATCTTTAAATTCCAAACTTTAATTTATATATCGTAACTTTTAATATTATATATAATTTCCCTCCAATTCAATGTACATCTAGAATTTTAAGATTATTAATTATTATCACGATGATTGAATAACATTTTTATTTGACCAAAGCAAAAACAAAACCTTATCTTGTGGATCTTGAATGATTTCTACGAAGAATTTGTCACTGAATTGAGGGGACATATATGGATACTCAATTTAAAAAAACCTTATTTTCGATATTCGAGATGAAGAAATATATGGAACATCAATTAATTTTGAAACAATTAATTAATGATCCATATTATTTAAAGTCAAGCATAAAGATCAAGGTTTGGATTCTTACACCTACACTCTAGAATTACTATGTATAAAAAAAATATTCACATTAAATACAAAATAAAGTAATGAAAAATATTATTTACTGAGCTTAAATATTAAATTTGAGCTTAAATACATTTAAATATGATTTTTACGTTATTTATTCGCTGAAATTTCACACTAATCCATAAGACTAACCGCATCACACTCCGTCTATAATGCTATTTATGCACAATATTTCAATACGTATTTGCGTATAAACTCCGTCTATATAGCTTTTTGTTACATTTCATTAATCTTATTTTAACCTTACTTTATCTTTTTCCCATAAAATATTTGAGAAAAATAAATTCCAAAAAAATATTATTGGTTTATTTGTGGAGGAGTAGGATCCATTTTATTTTGCACTCTTTCAAGATGACGTCTATATTTGAACGGAGTGAATTTTTATTTAATTATTTACATGGAGAAAATACATGGGATGTATGAATCTGTTTTAGATAGGAGTGTAAAATTTAACCCTTTTTACTAGGAATGTATATACTCTAACGTATCTTTCGCAATCACTTAACTAAGAAAAATAGTCTTGATTAGCATATTACTAATCATTGTTTTACGGAACCTCTATAACAATTGAATGTCAATTTCATTATTATTTGAGTATTCATGCTTAATGGGATCTTCCTATATGTTCATTATAGCTTGATATATTTTTGTGTGTTTTTAGAAAGGGAGATATGGTTCATGAATGTTTAAAATTAGGGTTGTTTATCGTTTTAAGATCATACATGAAACGAAAAATTCTTTATTATATACATCTGAATCAGTTATCCAGGTTAAATCTTTGACCGTTAGACGAATTGTTCTTTAGACTAAATTGAATTTTATCAAGTTTTGGGCCTTTCAACTTTTGATTGACCGGTCCAAACTGGATATAAACTAGACCTAAATATATGTCCTAATCCCGGTCTCGGTTAGATCAAATGTTGTTTTCCGGGATGTATGTTGGATTTGAACTATCCAGTTTATATGGATGAAGCCTTGACATACATCGAATCACCATGATAAACTTTACGGTATTATCAAATATTGAAACGAAACATTAATCAAGGACTTAGAATGTTACAATGTAACGATGAACTCGGTGATGTCAACACAAATGTTATGTAAATTTGAGGGATGACACACATTAAACAAAACAAAATTCTGTCATTATCGATTGTTTTCATACGTATGATTCTAATTATTAGACATAAACCCTTAAGTTGGAATTCTTCGGAGTAAATCCGACGAGTCCGGATGTCAAATCGGATTCGTTCGTCCACCCCTAACTCGAACCCTTCACCCTTCAGTTTCGTGTGTGAATCTTGCCTTATGTATTGCGTGTTGCGATAGAAAATTGGGTTAAATTCGTTACAAATGATCAACTTGATTACTAGAAAGTCCAGTACAAGAAAACTGTTCTTGCATTTTTGTTTTGGGCCAGAATGATAGTGTGGGCTTCAATTTTGCCTTAATGGGTCCTTCTCAATGAGTTTTTTCCTTAATCACGTATCACTCACGTGCATAACGAAAGGGCAATATTATTTATAGGGTTGAGCAAGTTCGGTTCGGTTTACCATAACCGAACCGAACCGACAATTTTGGTCCAGATCAAACCTAAACCGAAAATTTAGGTTCAGTCTTCGGTCCATGTTTTTTAGGATTTCGGTTTCGGTTCGGTTTCGGTCCGAAACCGACAAAACCGATTAAAAACCGAAACTCATTTAATTAAAATTGTTTTATAATTGAAATATTCATTAGTTGTGACAATTTTAATTAGTACTTGATGTTTATTTGGGATTGTTATTTTTCTAGATTTTAACACTTTATTCTAAAATTGTTATTTAATTGAAAATTTTCATTCTATTGTTATTTTATCGAGATTTGTTAGTTTTATTTTTAGGTTCATTTCGGTCCAAAACCAAAACCGAACCGAAACCGATATAATCGGTTCGGTTTTAGGTTTGTATAATTCAACTTTTCGGTTTCGGTCCATGTAGTTCGAAAAATCGGTTTTTGTCGGTTCGGTTTTGGACCTATGCTCAGCCCTAATTATTTAGACGACGTTAAAATTACAAATGATGACGATCGCTGCAAACCGATGATGTAGAAAGACAATCGCGTAATCGGATACGTCAACACAAAAAAACACGTCCAAATTCGAATTTAAATAGAAAGAATTTGGCTAAATACGTTATTTTCTATTTCTATTAGGTTTATAAATCGTAAATCATAAATGTTTATGATAAAAACCAGAAAAGTGACTTAGCAAATAGCACCGCAAACACAATGATGAATTCACGTGAATAGAATTTCATTGTGTTATGATAAAAACGAGGAAATGTCCATGATGAACATCATATGCATATGAATATGAGGATCCAATTTTAGGTTGGTATAACATTAAATGTTACATCTCCTCCAACAAGACATGGAAATGGGTCCCACATGTTCCAAATTAAGGATAACTTATAATTTAATCACTTAAGTACGTGTGTGTTTTTTTTTAAAAATTCCTCACGCTTTTTGTCGGACTTGAAGGTTTTCGGGTGTTTCGTTTGGATTATTTTGGATTAATTAAGTTTCATTAATTATAAATAGTTTGTTAACTTTATACGTGTCTAATAGTTCATCCATCGACAAAGAAACAAACTAAATAATATGTGTACAAAAATCAAAAAAGAGTACCAGCTCAATGCCACCAAAATAGATTGGATTTGATGTCTTTTAAAGTATCAATTTGTCACTTCTTAATTAATTTCCTTTTCTTTATATTAAATATATGATACGTAAAATTAAAAATACCCTTTTAAGTATAATTTACATGAAAAAAGATCGTTGAATGAATTTTGCATAAAATCACTCATTAAATATGAAACTTGCCGTTAGATACTCAGTTGATAAACATGAGCAATTCAGAAAAGTCCGTTCATCTGGATAAATGAACGGGTATGAACAAGCCTACAACTCTATCTACATTGGAAGTTCGCCATGAAGTCCGATTCGGACGAATACAAAATCAATACTAAAAGCTCAATAAACATCAGACTAATTTTTCTTTTTAGTATTATTTTTATTTATCTTTGATTTTTCATTTAAGCATATTTTATTTCTCCTTCTCCATTGAAACACCAAACACTTTATAATGGGTATTTTTATGCGACTTTCATTTTAACGGGTGATTTTCAGTAAATTGGCATATTTAAGGGGTATTTTGTGCTATTTACTCAAAAATATAATTTGACTAAAGATTGTAACTTTATACGATGATTCATATATGGAAGCTAGGTATTGTTGTTTGCTTAAAGGTTATCAACATTGAGATTTATTTATTGAGAGGACAACTAATGAGGTTTCACTTTGGTATACAAATACACCATTTTAGTACATGACTTTCAAAAAATTGGTTTTGATTTTTTACTTTTACTTTTGCCTGATTTAACTTGAAGTATTTTTCCCAATATAAAATTTAGAATATTTACAATAACCATAATCACTGTATAATATTTTTTTTTAAATTAAAAGAAGATCCGGTACCTTTTACGTAGACATGTTCAGATCCGGACAACCCGCTCAAAAAAACAAGGGGTATGAACTAAGAAAGAAGCCCGGTCGGGCCGAAAAGTCCGGCCCGTCATCCCGGATAAAATATAAAAAGTAAATTAAAAAATATATTTTATTGTAATTATTATTAATATAAAGTATTCGGTATAATTATAATAAATTTAATATATTTACCTAAGGAATTATAATTATAATTTATGTTTTTTATAAAAATTATTTTTAAAACATTTTAAATATATTTTTTTTAACAACACTGTTACCCGGAAGCCGACCCGTCCACCGATAGGTCAGGTACGACAGCCATCTCATATTCTCAGATCCGGTAGTCGGACTCGATCCGATATGAGTCCGGCTAAACGGGTTTAGTATTTTATAATGCCCGACCCGAAACCAACTCGAACCCGGATATAAACACGTATATTGCTACCATCGAATCTCATAAATTTATGATCCATTTAGATGAAAAAAGATTAAAAAAAAAATCAGTGAAAATTTAACTTTATTGGAAGCACTTGCATGACTTTCTGCGCTAATCTCTTTTTTTTAATGACTTTCCACTTTATGAGATTTTGAGTTCTATAATGATTGTGAGATGCTGCATTTGCCTACTATGTTTCCTAAAGGATCGATCGTAAAGAAAGCCATTTGTTTAGTGTTGTGACTTTTTTTCTTCTCTCCTACATTATCATTGAATTGTCATTCCTCGATAGTTTCGATTTATCAATAACAATTCTCGTTCCTCGATAGTTTCGGATTTGACTCGGGATCAACTCGTAAAAAATTCGACTTAGCTTGTCAACTTTTGAAACGAGCTGATCATGTACATTTTAAAGCTCATATAAGATTTAGAGTTGGCTTGGGCTCGACTCATTTCTAAACGAGCCGAACTTGAGTATGTCAATACTTGACTCGTTCGTCTCGTATTACACTCCTATTTGCGCTCACATGAATCAAATGGCCGCGATGGTGTTAGAGTTTAGGTTAACTATACTTGATTTTATCCCTTGATTTGTTAGTTTACCGTTTTTGCCCCTTTATCAACAAAATAAACAAGCCTTCAGTTCATAAATATGTACAAGGTATACAAGCAATGGAGGGCGCATGAGACCTTAGACGTGGAGACCACATGTCTAGTGAGCCATACACATAAACACACGGGGTTCAATACTAAAAACCAATTGGCAATAGGAGTAACCCATAAACTTATATATTAGACTC
The DNA here is from genome assembly GCA_033239125.1 of Fagopyrum homotropicum. Taxonomy (NCBI): domain Eukaryota; kingdom Viridiplantae; phylum Streptophyta; class Magnoliopsida; order Caryophyllales; family Polygonaceae; genus Fagopyrum; species Fagopyrum homotropicum. Next base: position 6,729,036 of record BSWB01000003.1, read on the forward strand.
ACATTTAATTGTGTTATCGATATGGAACATTTTATCCCTTGCATCTCAACACTCCTCCTTAACTGTTAACTACCTAAATTAGTTAACACTTGACATAGGTTGAGCATCTCACTCTCTTTATAGTTCTCCCACAATTTGTTCGTTGGATTTTGCATCTCATTCTCTTTTTAACTAATCCCGAAGTTAGGATGATGGATCCATATCGGAAATGCTCTAATTTATGTGGATGATCTGGTCATCACTAGCATTATCTTCATACATGCTTTCACATGAAGGACCTTGGACCTTTTCGGTTCTTCTTAGGCATTGAAATTGGTTGCATTTTGTTTGGTTTATGACTTGACCAACTAAAATACACCCTTTCTATTCTGGTTATTCCGGTCTTTTTGGATGTACGTAAGCCTGTATCTTTTTCGATGTCTGTTGTTCACAATCGGACTCATCCGCCGTGCTTAATGATCTTGAAAAATACCCTTTTTTGGTTGAACGTTTCATCTACTTGTCCATCACTCGCCCTGAACTTGCATATTCGGTTCATATACTTCCCAGTTCATGGTTACTCCGCGAATTGGGCAATGAAATGTTATCTTGAAGGTCATTCATTATCTAAAATCGGTGCATGCTCTGGGTATTTTCCTATATCGTTCTAATGATCTCTGCATTCGGTCTTTCCATGACTCTTATTATGCAGATTGCCCTACCATTAGACGTTCTAATATATGCTACTTCATTTTACTCTGTACCTCACCTATTTATTGGAAAACCAAGAAGTAGATACCGTATCCAAATCTTCCGCCGAGGCTGAATATAGAGCAATGACAACTACTAAATGTAAGCTTCATTGACTTCAATCACTCGGATTTTCTCACATGCTCTCATGCGCCTCTATTGCGATAATCACTCTGTTATTCATATCACAAATAATCTATTCTTCCGTGAACGTATCAAACAAATTGAGATTGATTGTCATACCATCAAATAACATATTCCGAGCTCAACATTTCCCTGCCACCCTCCATATAATTAACATCACGACCAAAACTCTCAAATCTACTAGATTCAACTTCTTGGTTCGCGAATACGAAGTTGCGTCTTCTCCCCCTCTAACTTGAGGGTAGCTTTAGAGTTTAGATTAACTATATTTGGGCTTATATCTTTATCGTTATTTAGTATAAACTAGTGAGTGCTTTTCTTCCTTATCATCTTGGTAGGGTAACACTTTTAGGATTTGTTGTTATGTCATATTCGATTTATTTTACGTCGGTCGGATAAGTTTGTTGTCTACATACCAATTCATTCAAAATTCTTACCTTATTTGTTGGTGAAAAACAATTTGGCTGTTATTATACTCCATTAAATATCAATTAGTTTGGTGAAATACTTATCACCTAAAAAATAAAATAAAATGATATTATTAATAATGCATGGTTGGTGAACATGTATTGGGTGCATGAGAAGAGTTAAATCCCACAAAAAAGGTGAAAATAAATATTTTCACAAGCCTCATATATGTTCAATACATGAGGTGGTATGTGTGGTCACCCAAATACTTTAAATTCTTATAATATATACAATTAATAAGCACAAAACTGTTTGTCGATTTTTTCGGCCTTTCGATTCATTAGACGGTGTGTTGTCTAGTGCATCGAACCGTTTTCCTTTATCAAAAAAAATAAAAAAAAATACAAAAACTGTATTTTTTTTCAAGTTGAAAAATCTAGACCACATAAACTCATAATTAACCATTCTCTTTAATGCTATAAAACTACACATTTACTAATGGTTGAAAAATTAAATATCAAGAAGAAAAACACGGTTACAAATACATCTTGAAAAGCTTACATTTTTAGATGAATCTCTTTAATTATGTTTTGAATTTATTAATTATCTTTAAATAATGAGTTACATTCCCTTTTGAATAGTTATTCCTTGCAATTTGCATATCAAACAAAAATCGAGATTTTTGTCGGTAAATGAATATCTATATTTTTACGTAGGTCACCGGTTCGATCGGCTTTGCCGCTCTACGTTCAAATCGAGTAGTTAATCATGGCCCATTGGTGGGGGATACACATGCTGTCAGCGGTTCATATTTGAATATTCATTTAAATGGTTTTAAAAACTACATTTATAGTGAATAAACTGTTAAGTTTTCAAATATATTTTTTTCCAATTCAAGGAACATTTATTGCTTGTCAAAGTAACATACTCACACCACAAATTTTTAGTATATATTGTGTTTTTGTTTTTAAGGAGATTTAATGACATACTTATAATAACGATATATTTTAATATTTTAAATACTATTTAAAAATGTTATACTTCATATAAACTGATTTCAACTATTAGATCCACAAAAGATTTCGCCATAAAATTTTTTTTTACAAGTTATAAAAATTATTTACAAGGAAATCAGAAAACAGAAGCATATTTTGGATACGAAAACGAGGTTTTATTAGTATAACTTGAAGTGGGAAAAGTTATTTCGAGATTTAAAATCAATGAATATTATGATAAAATAGCCAAAATTACCCTAAAACACTTTATTTGGAAATTAAAAAAATCACACAAATACTATAATTTATGAGAATATTATGAAAAATAGCCAAAATATAAACATAAAATAACTTGGGTCCTAAACAAAATTACACTAAAATTATTTATTCGGAAATTTTAAAAAAATCACACAAATACTATAATTTATGAGAATATTATGATAAAATAGCCAAAATGATTTTTTTATATAGAAAAGCAGAGGAACAAGAGACCTAGAAATAGAATCCCCGCATTAATCGGCCATGTAGTTCCTCTGTTTCTTGACTCTATCTTGTACACTCTGCTTCTTTTCACTCCTCTCTCTAAATCCAATGGAGCGATCGCCGGCCATGTGATGACGTCGTACAACTACCTTCATCTTCTTCTTATCTTCTTTCTCTCCCACCTTCACCCACTCCATGGCCTCGGCTCTGTTTCCACTGTCGCCGTCATTTCCGCTACCCGAACGGTCTGCGGGATTGTCGCCGGCGACTCAAATCGCCGAATTGAGTGTTTCAGCAATGGCACGAGAATCCTCATTCAACCCAACATCAGTTATGATTCAGTCTCTGGAGGTTCGACCTTCTTCTGCGGCCTCCGAACAGGAGGAACCTCTCTCCTCTGTTGGGACAGTGGTAACTTTGAAGGTACATTCAATCCTAGGCGGATTTACTTCGACGATACTGTTACATTAAGAGATATTTCTGTTGGGGATGACCAGGTTTGCGCGATTGTTAATGGTACAAACAATGTAAAATGCTGGCGAGGCATGATCGGTTCGATTCCTTTCCCAATTTCGCCTGATGGCTATCAATCGATCTCATCTGGTTTAGGGTTTTCTTGCGGGATTTTGATCGGTGATGGGTTTGGGTTTGGTAACGTTAGGTGTTGGGGGAGTAATTCTACTTTAGTTACTGAGATCCAAGGGCAATTTAGTAATTTCTCAATGTCTAGCATTGTGGCTGGTGCAAAACATGTATGTGGATTCAAATCCAAATCGAATTCATTTGATGAATCTTTGGTTTGTAAAGGAAACAATGATTCTGGCCAATTGGATTTCCCAATTGAAGAATCATTCTCCCAGCTTGCATTAGGGTTTGATTTCACTTGCGGGATCAGGAAATCGAATCGAACTGTTGTCTGTTGGGGAGGAGAAGGCAGATACTCTAGCAATTCAGTAACTGGAGTTTCGTTTGAGCTGATCATTGCAGGATTTGATTTCGTCTGTGGATTGAGTTCTGCAAATTTTACTGTAATCTGTTGGGGGCCAGGATGGTTTAATGTTGATTTGCATGAGCTTCCTTTGTCTATGATCTTACCAGGGAAATGTGTTCAGTCTACTTGTGAATGTGGTACATATCCTGAATCTGAAAGGCTTTGTTCTTACACGGGACAGATATGCAATCGGTGTGATTCGGATCCAGATCCGTTATCTTCACCATCTCCTAATCAATCGCCATTTCGGCCTTTATTAGGATCATTATCAAAGCCTCAAAGAAAAGATTCATTAGCCTATGTGATTGTTGGATCAGTTGGAGGTATCCTGGGGATTTGCAGTATCATATACTTCTTGTACACAGGCGGCGGTTGCGGAAGAAAGAAAGTTCATAACTCAGTCCAGCCTCAGATCACCCGAGCAGGCTCCAATGCAGGGCGTTTTTCGAGCCAAAGCCCGCCTTCTAGATCATTAACAATCAGACGTCAATGCTCACGAGTTATGAGACGACAGAGGAGTGGAACCTCTTCATCAAAGCATACAGACAGAGCAGAAGAGTTTTTGTTCATGGAACTCGCTGCTGCTACGGATAATTTTTCGTTAGTAAACAAGATTGGCGCCGGAAGCTTTGGTGTTGTGTACAGAGGAAAGTTGTTAGATGGACGCGAGGTAGCAATCAAGAGAGGTGAAACATGTCCAAAGGCTAAGACGTTTCAAGAGAAAGAAACTGCATTCGAGTCTGAGCTTTCGTTCTTGTCTCGGCTTCACCATAAGCATTTGGTGAGGCTTGTAGGGTTTTGCCAAGAGCGGGATGAAAGGCTGTTGGTTTATGAGTTTATGAAAAACGGAGCACTCTATGATCATCTGCACGACAAGAAGAACGTCGAGAAACGTTCTAATGTTGTGAATTCATGGAAGTTAAGGATCAGAATCGCGTTAGATGCAGCTCGAGGAATCGAGTATCTCCACAACTACGCAGTTCCATCAATAATCCATCGCGATATTAAGTCATCAAACATCTTACTCGACACAAGCTGGACAGCTCGAGTATCAGATTTCGGGTTATCACTACTGGGTCCTGATGCTGATCATGATTTCAAGCCATCTAAGGCAGCAGGAACGGTCGGGTACATTGATCCCGAGTACTACGGCCTAAACGTCTTGACAGCAAAGAGCGACGTATACGGCCTTGGAGTGGTGTTATTAGAGCTTTTAACCGGCAAGAGAGCGATCTTCAAGGCGGAAGAATACAGAGGAGCTCCGATGAGCGTGGTTGAATATGCAGTCCCTGCAATCATGGCTGGGGAGCTGGTGAGGATCTTGGACCCGAGAGTCGGGCCACCGGCATTGAACGAATCAGAAGCTGTGGAGTTGGTTGCTTACACTGCAATGCATTGTGTGAATTTGGAGGGGAAAGATAGGCCAACTATGTCTGACATTGTTGCTAACTTGGAGCGTGCATTGATACTCTGTGATGAGAGCCATGGAAGCATCTCCAGTGCATCTATATCTGTTGGTTCAGGTTAATTCAATTCAATGATAGAGAATGTGATTAAAGAGTTAGAATAGATGATTTTTCATCTCACAGTTGGTAAAAAATGGTTATTTTTTAATTTTGTGTTTTTTTTTTGAGGTTTGGTGATGTGAAAGATTGTATACAGAATTAGGTTTTGTTACTGCATATTATAATGGCAAGTTTGATGAACACCAGTAGACTGCAGATCAGAATAGAGGATGATTGCTAGTTTACCAAATTCTTGAATAGATTATGTTCTTACCAAATGAAACAATTCCACATTTCCAGATTCTTCATGTGTTCTTCAATTGTGGGCTAAGAATGGATTGTAGTATTGTGTACTTGTTTTAGCTGACTTGGGCTTAATCTATCATCAATATACATTAGCCCATTTGATTTGAAAATTTCATATTCATCTGCTTGCTATCATCTTTTTTTTTTTTTTTCACTACTTTTCCATCTTAGAAGCAAATATTTTTGTCGGCCTTTTGGTCTCCCACCACCAAGTGTTTTCCTTGAACATTTGGCACCATCTTTCGGTGCCGACGAACTTGTAATCCTCCATCGTCATCATATTCAACGAGATGACATTAATGATCGCGGATGACACGTACTTCACACTGAGTAGAGTATGGCGTGTGCCGTTGTGAAGCCTCATCGTCATGCTCCCGGTACTTTCAACTTCGCACCATCAACTACGTTGAAGTGACCAAATTCTCAACCAATCTTCAAGGTGTGAAATAATGTTTGGTCTCAACAAACATACATTGAGGCAACACTACCTGTCACCCACTAAGACTTGACAACCTCCTCGCCAAGTAAACATCGTCATTATTAATTTCACCATCAACATCACTTATTCTTCTTTCCCGACGACATTTTTCTCAACTTCTTTATATCCTCCCTCAACTGATGACATCAGGCTTGCATGTGACCCTTCTCCCGGATATAGAAGCACTCCACTTCACTAAATCTATTCATATTCACGAACTCGATCTCCATCTCGAGTCATCATACATCCTCCATTGACCCCCTCTCACTCTCGCCCCTGCAACTAGTTTGCGATCATCCTTTGTCGGTTTCATCATCTTGTCACTCTCACGCATATCAACGGTCACCTCATCTAGTATGAATTACTTCCTTCCTACATGGCCACATGTACTGTTTACATCAAGGACTTATAGAACTTCGGTAATGATTCTAACAACAACAATGCCTGCTTATCTTCTTCAATTTTAACATCTACCTTTAATAATTGACATACTAGTTGAGTAAACCAGCTAATGTGATCATGAAGATTACCTCCTCCATCGAGCAAACAAATCTCCATCATCAAGCACAACCTGTTGGTCAACGACTTTGACGCATTAATGCTCTCGAGACCATCCCATAACACCTTCAGTGTGGTCTCTTTTCAACCTGTTGTACTTAATCTCAGGAACAAACACCAATAGAATTGTACTTACCGCCTTCTTATGAATGCTTTTCCCACTTCTCCTCGCTCATCAACCCAGACTTCTCATCTTCCAAAGCTTGGTCAAGACCTTGCTTCACTAATAAGTTTTGAATTGTACTCTGTACAAAGTGATATTGATCTTGCCATCAAAGAGTGGAATTTCGAACATGTTATCGACTCAACCGCCTTCACAATAGCACAAGATTCATGAAGCAACAAAGTTTATTCGATCACCACCAATGTAATTTTGGCTATAGTACCACTTGTTGGGAAAGTTGTGCGCTCCCGACTCACCGAATATATATATAATATCTTGTATATTAATTTTACCGTCATCCACACGTCTACATAATACATCATACATAATATATAATACATATTACATAAACAACTATCTACTTATCATACAATATACAAGAAAAATTCTACAATGCGTGGATATTTTGTTGCTCTCTCTAACAACTCCACTTATATGTTTCGGCACTCTTTAAATCTTAGCATAAATATTGTGAATCGTGAAACGACCTGAAAATAGGTATGGTTTATTATGAACAAAAATGGAGCAATTGTCCAAGTTTTTTGTTGAAAAAAAGAAAAATTCTCAAATGGGTAAGACGACAATTGACTTTGAACTTCTTATGGTTTTCAAGTTGCATATCATCCCTCTGATACATTGCAACTAACATTATTCGTAATATGTGATCAAACCGAAAGATTTAGGTTATCGAAATGTTGAGATTGAAGTGGAGATAACCTAATTGTGAACAAATATATCTTACAAATCAAGAAACCCCTTTGCAAGATGACATTATGTTTGAGGGCATAATGTTTCTTTTTCACTCATTCGAAGAAGTTCGTATTAAACATGTGTATCAGGCAATCAACTTAGTGGCCGGTATTCTTGCTTCTCTTGCCCATCTGCCTCTCGCCATTAGTATTGATGTCCTTTAAAAAATCAATGACCTCATTAGAAATGACACGGTTTGCCTATTAATTTATAGAATGTTTACTCTTGATGATTTTTTTTGTACCTCTAACATGTCATGCTGTTAGATTATTCTGATACCCAAAACAATCTACTCTTAAAATGCTCAAGAATTAGAATTTTTTTCATAGAGGTAGTTTTGTATTTTTGAATCGATAAATTTCTTTATAATAGTAATGACCAAGATATGAAGTATAATAAAACAAGTAATGATGTTTTATAGTTTCTTTATAATAGTAATAATGTTTGATAATTGTTAAATGGAATGAGAAAGGGCATACATATAGAATCTTTCAACATGATAGTGTTTTTTTTAACTTTCTCATAAATGAAATCTCTTAAATTAAAATTGTGGGACTGTGGGCACGATAAGAAGAACTTCAAGGGATAAAATTGATAACAATTGAGCATTAAGATCTAAAAATTTCAATGTATATTAATTTTTACTAAATGGTTTCTAAATTAAGTTGACATGTTGCTACCTAATTTAAAAATGGATAAAATAATTAACTATTTGCTCTATTAAGTTTACTCATAACATAAACTCATCAAGTAAATAGAGTAATGGTGGTAGTCAAATAGAATGATAAAAACTAGAGGTGTCTATAAAAAAAAGTCGTTTAAAAAAGTCAACTTTATTCAATTCTTTCTTTGAAAAACGATATGGATGAGTTGGTTAAGTAGTCAACTTATGTAATAGTGTGTACAAACTAGGCCCATTTTATTTCATATTAACAAACTAGCCCCTCTATATTTTACGAAAAAGATTAATCCCATATTATATAGAAGATTATGTAGATTTGCTAAATATCTCTATCCTAATTAGGCGTATTAATTATCTTAATTAAAAACATTAATTGTTATCGTCAGCCGTTAAACAAGGAATTAAACCGTGGACAATCTCCATTAATTTGGGGATATCAATCAAACGAGCCATTACAGAGAAAATTCGGACGCCATTGTTGTTGCAAGCGAGTTTATGATCTTGAGTTCTTCAAAATGGAAGCCATTGTTTCTTATCTTGATTTCTTCATAATTGTTGAGAGAGCTCGATCAGATACATAAGACGGAGACAATCCGATACATATTGACTGTGTCCTTCGAAGTTCGTTGATATATATAGATCGATATGTTACATAATACGGTGGCAATCAACTACATATGAAAGCTTGAACGTCAATTCTTCCGCTGGTCCTTCCTTGCTGTTACATAATACGGTGGCAATCAACTACATTATTTGCTTTATTTAAATAAAGCGTACATAATGTTTATCAGCAAATATTCATCAGAACCTATGTGTGATATATAACTAGTATATAATATTTATTAACAACTACATGTGATACATAATGTTTGAGTTGGCAAAATCGTGTACATAATCCTGTAATATGTCGCAAGAAACTTAAATCCGAGTTAGAAAATGTACTTGCTTTGTAGTCGGAGAAAACGATAACTTGTGAAGAGGTTTTGAGCGGCTTTCAATGGAGATGATATAACCGACCTTCAATAACCTTCAATGGAGCGGGATAGAAACGATAACTTGCATCGGCTTCAATGGAGAATAAATTAGAGACGAAATGGAAGGGAGAAAGATGACATCTAGAAGGTAGAAAGATGAGCCTTGAATCTTCTTTCAATGGAGATGAAAATTGTAATAACCGAAAACTTTAAACTCCTTTTAATACCGAATCAAACCGGATTCCGATCCGCCAACTTAGGTTCTTTTAAATAAAATAAAACAATACTAAATTTTATCATTTTATGTGACCTTGATTCACATAAAATGATAAATTTTTTTTGTAACCCGTAAATATTTCCGTACATTTTAAAAACCGAAGAAACGATTCCGTAAGAGTAATGAGGATTTAATTCAGTCTTTTATTTTAATGGGTGAGCAGACCCAAATTAACTTGGCCATTATAACTAGTCAGCCGGCCCAACTTATACATTACCCTAATCTCCTCCTTAATCAATGTTTAACCTAATCTAATCTAAAACCTCATCAGCGTGAGTTGCATCTACGGTTGCCGCTGCACCATTGCCTCAATTCCGGAAACCCTACCGACTCTCCACGCTCGACTGCAACTCACCTAGACGGCCTCCCTCGATGCCGGGATCTGCACACTACCGTCAAACCGACGCACACAGCAACGCGGAGACTCTCCCAGACCAGTCGACATCTGAGTGCTTCGGCGAGCCAGTTGCAGCGTCAAGCAACGAGAGTAGGCGACTGGCGGCAGTACTTCCCAACCTACGAGCTGCAGGAGACTGCTTTGACTTCCGCCTTCGATCTAGGCCACACCGCAACCGACTGGGAACACTACAGCGTCGCTTGCAGCCATCACCGGACCCCCTTCGCTCTTCTCTGTCGGCAGCCAGGTGAACAGAACGCCATCCCCTCTACCCCTCTTCTTTCCCTCAGGACAACAGCGCCTCCACACCTCCATCGACCGGGAACAACGCGGCACCGCGAGCAGCCAATACCGGAATTCTCGAGCTTCTCCGGCAGCAGTTAGGTGAGCAAACCGTCGCCTCTACCTCTCTTCTTTTCCCACTGTTTTGCAAGTAATAACGGCATCGGGAATGGTCTGTACTGGACAACACCAAGTGCAGTGTGTGCTAGAGTTTAGACAGCAGACCAATACGCTGTGGTTACGAGTCCAACGACTAGGAGTCCAGATCGGTTCAGCCTGCTGCCGGTAAGCTCTCCTTGTGCTCTTGTTATTACAGTCCCTAGTACAGTGAACAATAAGTAGTTTTAGATCCAGGTTTTTATCCAGAATGGCTGGGGGTGAGTGTAGAACTCAGGATCACCTAGAACCCTTGCTGAAATGTTGTGTAGTGCATAGAAACTGACTAGTTTGAGAATTAGATTTCGATACCTTAGAATGACGATCCACCGTTCAATGTTTGATATATGGTAGATAGAAATACCTAGTTTACTGTGTTAAATTTTGGGAGAAAGTTAACGGTCGGATTAGAACTTATAAAGGCTCGAAGTAGAGCCGTTGGACTGTTTTTACAGTAGAGGAAAAGTGGCTAAGTGTGAAATTTTTCAGCTTTCATTCCAACTTTGGAGATTTATGGGAGAATTATGGTTATAAGTATTTTTGAGAGATCTTTACCCCTATGTTTAGTATGTATATCATAGAGGAGCTAAGTTTTTATTTGGAATTTTTATAACCTTATCCCAAGCGGCGTTTATGAACCCAAAATCAGGCTTTAACGACTATGGTATAAATTAAGAATGTTGGATAACTCTTATAAAACCTTACTAAATCCTTACCAAACTTTTCAAGGAGAATTAGATTATGGACATAGGTTCTAAAAGAAAATATTAGAACTAAATGATAGACTTTGAGAATTTTCGGCACTAAGGGTAAAATGGTCTTTTACCGTAAGAGAGCTTTTTCCGTAATTCCATCGCATGAGGTTGGACATCTGGATGTGATTTTGATCCACATGCCTTATTTGACAGGCGTTTGAGTTACCACGGGTTCGGAACGAGTTGAGAACTGAGAAAACGATTTTTGATCAAAGTAAGTCCTTGCGACTTACTTAGCCGGTTTCTGGATATTAGTTGGGTGATAATGGTTGTGTGTGTGCAATGTATATAATAAAAATAACTTGTTAGGAAGACCGTGGTTATATTGTATTAAGGCCCAAGTGTATGTATAACGGGCCGTGACATCACTGCCCAGCTCTGCCAGGAGACAGGGAGGTTCTCTATACCCAGACCATCCAGGTACACGGTGAGATGCATCGGATCCACTCCTGATGGGTACACGGGAGCGGAGGCGAGGTTTGGGAATCCCTCGTGTCACAAAATAAGTATCATTAGAGTGAATGACTTAAATGAAGATAATAAATGGATTGTTTGAAAGTATGATGAGTGTTATTATTTTTATGTGTGTGTGTGCTATTATTATTCTCCTAATGTTTAGATAACTAGCTAATGGTTGTTTTGTTTTTTTTTTTTTGATTTACTGCAAGTTAGAACAACAGCTGAGTGATCCGGAAGTAGTGGTCAGCCGGGTCTCCGTACTCTTTAGAGTGGGGGTTTGGGTTGTTGCTTTGTTGTCTTTCCCTTTTTGTTAAGACAGTTAGTCTTTTCCGTTGTGTAAGTACGATAGGCTGTTAGACTTTGTTGCATTCATCCTTTTACAAATATATTTTTATGAATTTCGGTTTTTCTTATTTGTGTCTTGTTGCAAGATCCTAGTAATATTGTTGTCAAACTGAGGTCGGGACCCATTGTGAGGTCCTAACCAGTAATATCCTGGGTTCTGAGAATCCGGGGTGTTACAACATGGTATCAGAGCTCTAAGTTGGAAAGCAACGTTACAGACAAAGAAAATGGCGGCAGAAACAAGCATAGGTGTGGAAGTCAAAGAGAGGTGGTAGGACTCAGACAAGAGATATAAAATTCAAGCTCACTGACGGACCAGAAGGTGAAAGTTGATGCCAGAAACAGAACAAAATATGATCACCTCGACAGTCTACTTGACACCACAATCAAAATGGATAACCAAGACAGTCAAAAGCATAGAAGTCTACATAGAATACATTGTCCATCCAAATACGAAGAATTAAGGAACTGTAAAATGGAAGGTTACGCGTTGCCAACAAGTGAAAGGCAGATTTCACCAACATGGAAGCGGAGTGACTTTCTAAAAGACAAGTGATTGACAGCAAGGGCCGTGATACAAATATCAAATCACAGAATCATGAAAGCAGAGTCAAAGGGATCACTATAAAGGCAGCATTATTATACCAATCAAAGAAGGGAGTTTGTGAGGAGGATCTGGGCGTACCCGAATGCCCACAATAATCTCCCTTTCACAAGTGGACTTAAAATTTTCAACACCAACGATTTACCCCGGGGAACCACGAACAACTGATGGCTGAGGTTAAAGTAATCGCGGAAGATGCATATACGAGCTATTGTGGGAGAATTGACGAGTCCGTTGACGGTAGATGAATGATAATTCTAAACTCGGAAAGAGTATAACGCCCTTATAGTGCGAAAGAGAAGTGTAGATTATAGAAGAGTTAAAGAAGTACAAGCGGTGAAACTAGAGAAGATAGATTTTCACCAGGTTTATCAAATTTCAAAGAGATAGAAGAAACGTAAGCCTATGATCTTGTAGAAGATCAACTATAGACTACTTGGTAACAACTGGGACTTTACACGTGCGGGTTAACTAGTGGTGACTGGTTGCTAAATAATAAGAATAACCACAGAGTTACAAAAGAACTTTATTGACATGAGGAGGAATCCTTAAAGCGACCCATTTGCGGCCAATGTGAAGTCAATCAATACGAGTTCTAGTACCACTGAATAAGTTCAAGTCAGTAACTCTAAAGAGAATTGACGGTCCGAAATGACCCTTATATCAGTAATGATATAAAAAGAATTATTGTGAGCAGTTGCTTGTCTACTGACTAAGGAAAATGTTACAAATCACGGTTAGTATGAATGGATTCGTATAAGGAGAACCAGAGGAGTAAGAAGAAGCAGATGATTTTGACCAAGTAATAAAAAGGGGTATACTCGTAGTATATCACACAAATAAGACTGATGGTGTACTTTCGAGAAAAAGGTGGGGTCAATTTTCGTGATTTACAAGGGAAGTCCTTATGACTGAAGATGTGACACATAATAATTGGAATTATAGAGGCGGCACAAACACAGAAAGTATAATTTCATGCCGTGGTGAAAAGTCTTATAGAGTTTTTAGGTGATTGTAAATGGAACCTACATCTTTGTAGGAACAGACATCAGAAAGAATTTAAAGTGAAATGGTGGTACTCCAATGAAAATTTAAGTTAACCCTGATAACCAATAATATGTAGATGGAGGAATAGTAGTGAGATTGCATACAAATGGTGTACTAGAAGTCCATTTCTCGACTGATCACAGATGAGTTGAGGGAAGTAATAAGACCAACCAACGTGGTCCGTAAGGCGTAAACGCGGAAACTCAAAGGGATTTAACTATCCTACATATGGTAAAGATTTAAAAGAATTGGACTTTTGAGAAAATCAGATACATCTGATATTTGTATACAAAGGGTACAAATGACTTTGTGGTATACGGTGATATATCCCAGCTGGGCTTGGGTGTATTTTTATGCAGAGGGGTAAGGTCATAGCCTATGCGTCTCGACAGTTGAAGACGTATGAGTAGAACTACCCCACACCCGACCTAGAGTGAGCTGCACTAGTCCATGCTCTTAAGATCTGGCGTCACTATCTCTATGGGGCGACATGTCAGATTTTCATAGACCATGAGAGTCTGAAGTATATATTCACTCAGCGGGAGTTGAATAACCGCCAGAGGCGGTGGTTAGAGTTGAACAAGGACGTCGACCTTGAGAGTTTCTACCACCCCGGAAAGGTGAATGTAGGAGCTGATGCTTTGAGCCGGAAGACGCCTAGGGAGAGGGTGATAGCCGGTTGACAGTACAACCACAGTTGCAGAGAGACTTGGCTTAGTTGGAAATAGAGATTCAATTTCCCGATACAAATAGTCAATTGGCTACTTTGGAGTTATTTCGTGATTTGTTGGATGAGATCCGACAGAAGCAAGAGACTTGCCCGACTTTGATCAGGATCCGAGACAGGATGTCTCGAGATGAGACCCCACAGTTCACTATTGGTGCGGATGGAGTGATGAGACGTTAGGACCGCGGTTGTGTGCCGTCAGACAGTGAGTTGAAACAAAGGATACTAGGTAAGGCTCATGCTACCCATACTCAGTACATCCTGGAGCGAGTAAGATGTACAAGGATGTGAGACAATCTTTCTGGTGGGGTTGTTTGATGTCCGATGTGACTCGGTATGTAGCTCAGTACACGACTTGCCAGCAGGTCAAGATTGAGCATCGTAGGTCCGGAGGAGAACTCCACCCACTTCTAGTACCACAGTGGAAGTGGGAAGATATATCTATAGATTTTGTCACAGGTTTGAGTCCCAGCAGAGGATTTGACGCTATTTGGGTAGTGGTAGACCGTCTGACGAAGACCGCACGTTTCATTCCGATTAAGGAAACGTGGCCGGTAAGTCGTTTAGCTGAGGAGTTCACCAGACACATTGTGAGACTCCATGGAGTACCGAGGACTATCGTCTCTGACAGAGATGGACGTTTTACCTCGAGATTTTGGGTAGCAGGTACATAATGCTTTGGGGGTGAGTCTCCACTTTACCACTGCTTATCACCCATAGATAGACGGATAGTCTGAGAGGACCATTAAGACCTTAGAGGACATGCTGTAGGCGTATGTACTAGATTGGGGACAGGTATGGCCAAATCATCTCCCACTGGTAGAGTTTTCGTATAATAACAGCTGGCACGCGTCTATCGGGATGACTCCTTATGAGGCTTTGTATGGGCGGAGATGTCGTACGCCATTATGTTGGAATGAGCCCAGCAGAGCCGAGGGAGTAGCTCCAGATCAGATACAGGGTGACACCGCTCGGAATGTTCTAGTCCGGGAGCGGATGTTATCTGCTCATAGTCGCCAGAAATCCTACGCCGACAAAAGGCGTCGACCCTTGGAGTTTAGGGTGGATGCCCAGGTGTGGTTGAGAGTGTCACCGACGAGAGGAGTCCGGCGTTTCGGCATTAAGAGGAAGCTGAGTCCCTGTTATGTCGGACCTTTCGAGATCTTGGAGAGAGTTGGATAGGTTGCCTACCGTTCAGCACTACCGCCGAGACTAAAGGGTGTCCATCCGGTCTTCCATGTATCTCAATTGAGAGAGTACATCCCGGATCCGAGACACGTCATCAGCCATGAGGATCTGATAGTTAAGCCCGACCATACAATTGTAAAGTACCCAGTAGTTGTCTTGGAGCGCAATACTAGACGTCTGCGGTCCAAGGAGATACCGATGTTAAGGATCCCGTGGTCTAGACGAGGAGTTGATGAGACCACTTGGGAGACAGAGGAGAGTATTAGACGTAATTATCCCGAGTTCTTTGCGGGGTAGATGTTACTTTGGTATTGACGAGTTAGTACTCGGATGCTGTGTTGTTTGACTTTTCATGTTTTTACCTTGGATTGAGTGATTGTGTTTTATTTGACGTATGCCTGATCATGATGATTGAGTAGTTGCATGGTAGAAAACGAAAATTTTTATGACATCAAAATATACAAAGAAAGTAGTTTGATTAAATACATTATTCTAAGTTTCGGGACGAAACTTCTTTTAAGAGGGCACTGATGTAATAACCGAAAATTTTAAACTCCTTTTAATACCGAATCAAACCGGATTCCGATCCGCCAACTTAGGTTCTTTTAAATAAAATAAAACAATACTAAATTTTATCATTTTATGTTACCTTGATTCACATAAAATGATAAAATTTTTTTGTAACCCGTAAATATTTCCGTACATTTTAAAAACCGAAGAAACGATTCCGTAAGAGTAATGAGGATTTAATTCAGTCTTTTATTTTAATGGGTGAGCAGGCCCAAATTAACTTGGCCATTATAACTAGTCAGCCGGCCCAACTTATACATTACCCTAATCTCCTCCTTAATCAATGTTTAACCTAATCTAATCTAAAACCTCATCAGCGTGAGTTGCATCTACGGTTGCCGCTGCACCATTGCCTCAATTCCGGAAACCCTACCGACTCTCCACGCTCGACTGCAACTCACCTAGACGGCCTCCCTCGATGCCGGGATCTGCACACCACCGTCAAACCGACGCACACAGCAACGCGGAGACTCTCCCAGACCAGTCGACAACTGAGTGCTTCGGCGAGCCAGTTGCAGCGTCAAGCAACGAGAGTAGGCGACTGGCGGCAGTACTTCCAAACCTACGAGCTGCAGGAGACTGCTTCGACTTCTGCCTTCGATCTAGGCCACACCGCAACCGACTGGGAACACTACAGCGTCGCTTGCAGCCATCACCGGACCCCCTTCGCTCTTCTCTGTCGGCAGCCAGGTGAACAGAACGCCATCCCCTCTACCCCTCTTCTTTCCCTCAGGACAACAGCGCCTCCACACCTCCATCGACCGGGAACAACGCGGCACCGCGAGCAGCCAATACCGGAATTCTCGAGCTTCTCCGGCAGCAGTTAGGTGAGCAAACCGTCGCCTCTACCTCTCTTCTTTTCCCACTGTTTTGCAAGTAATAACGGCATCGGGAATGGTCTGTACTGGACAGCACCAAGTGCAGTGTGTGCTAGAGTTTAGACAGCAGACCAATACGCTGTGGTTACGAGTCCAACGACTAGGAGTCCAGATCGGTTCAGCCTGCTGCCGGTAAGCTCTCCTTGTGCTCTTGTTATTACAGTCCCTAGTACAGTGAACAATAAGTAGTTTTAGATCCAGGTTTTTATCCAGAATGGCTGGGGGTGAGTGTAGAACTCAGGATCACCTAGAACCCTTGCTGAAATGTTGTGTAGTGCATAGAAACTGACTAGTTTGGGAATTAGATTTCGATACCTTAGAATGACGATCCACCGTTCAATTTTTGATATATGGTAGATAGAAACACCTAGTTTACTGTGTTAAATTTTGGGAGAAAGTTAACGGTCGGATTAGAACTTATAAAGGCTCGAAGTAGAGCCGTTGGACTGTTTTTATAGTAGAGGAAAAGTGGCTAAGTGTGAAAATTTTCAGCTTTCATTCCAACTTTGGAGATTTATGGGGGAATTATGGTTAAGTATTTTTGAGAGATCTTTACCCCTATGTTTAGTATGTATATCATAGAGGAGCTAAGTTTTTATTTGGAATTTTTATAACCTTATCCCAAGCGGCGTTTATGAACCCAAAATCAGGCTTTAACGACTATGGTATAAATTAAGAATGTTGGATAACTCCTATAAAACCTTACTAAATCCTTACCAAACTTTTCAAGGAGAACTAGATTATGGACATAGGTTCTAAAAGAAAATATTAGAACTAAATGATAGACTTTGAGAATTTTCGGCACTAAGGGTAAAATGGTCTTTTACCGTAAGAGAGCTTTTTCCGTAATTCCTTCGCATGAGTTTGGACATCTGGATGTGATTTTGATCCACATGCCTTATTTGACAGGCGTTTGAGTTACCACGGGTTCGGACCGAGTTGAGAACTGAGAAAACGATTTTTGATCAAAGTAAGTCCTTGCGACTTACTTAGCCGTTTTCTGGATATTAGCTGGGTGATAATGGTTGTGTGTGTGCAATGTGTGTATAATAAAAATAACTTGTTAGAACGACCGTGGTTATATTGTATTAAGGCCCAAGTGTATGTATAACGGGCCGTGACATCATTGCCCAGCTCTGCCAGGAGACTGGGAGGTTCTCTATACCCAGACCATCCAGGTACACGGTGAGATGCATCGGATCCACTCCTGATGGGTACACGGGGGCGGAGGCGAGGTTTGGGAATCCCTCGTGTCACAAAATAAGTATCATCAGAGTGAATGACTTAAATGAAGATAATAAATGGATTGTTTGAAAGTATGATGAGTGTTATTATTTTTATGTGTGTGTGCGCTATTATTATTCTCCTAATGTTTAGATAACTATCTAATGGTTGTTTTGTTGTATTTTTTTTTTGATTTACTGTAGGTTAGAACAGCAGCTGAGTGATCCGGAAGTAGTGGTCAGCCGGGTCTCCGTACTCTTTAGAGTGGGGGTTTGGGTTGTTGCTTTGTTGTCTTTCCCTTTTTGTTAAGACAGTTAGTCTTTTCCGTTGTGTAAGTACGATAGGCTGTTAGACTTTGTTGTATTCATCCTTTTACAAATAAATTTTTATGAATTTCGGTTTTTCTTATTTGTGTCTTGTTGCAAGATCCTAGTAATATTGTTGTCAAACTGAGGTCGGGACCCATTGTGAGGTCCTAACCAGTAATATCCTGGGTTTTGAGAATCCGGGGTGTTACAAAAATGAGAGTAAAGCAGCGGTCATTGTGTTTGTGATTGACGGACGTAACCACTCATATATAAATTGCGAGAATCTCTTCCATTCGGTTTCCTTTTTTTTTTTCAAATCCATTGCAATATTTAAGGTAGTTTATTATTGTGGATTTATTAAACTGCTCCAACTATCCCCTAATTTATGTCCTTAATACTTTTATTTATCTTTTATAATTTTGTTGGATATTACTAGGGACCTAGTTAATCTAGGCTAAACAAAAATGGCCCTATTCCACCAATTTTCTCAAACGATATCACACCAAATTACTAGCATCCACATCATACCGAAGCTTTTGTTGAAAAATGAAGTGTCTGTTATATTCACGATAAATATTAACATACGTTTTATACGCTTTTACAAAATTTGTATAATTCACAGTATGAGCTCATTCGACATCTCAAAATAATTGAATTAGTAGGAAATTATTCGAAGGTAGATTATTTGATAAAAAATTTGATCAAATTACATATAAATTATCAATTATTTAATATTATACTGATATTTATGTCAGACCTACCCTAATAATTGAGATTATTTTGAAGGTTTTGTTTAGAATAATAGAAAAAGAGAAGCACACCTCGACACACACAAACTTACAAGTATCGATGAATGAATAGATCCACAAAATTAGGCTCTATTAGGTTTCTTGTAAATTGATCTCTATATGACCTCATACTTCACTAACTCCCATCTTCCTTGACGCATTGCCCATATTCGCATTGCTCATTACGTTACAAACGCAAACACCTTCCCCTTCAAAGAAGGTAACGAACCAAACACCAAGCTAGCTACTAGCTTCATTGCATCAACCGTGTTCTTCTCTTGACGTGTTGCCGCTGTTGGTGAACTCGAATGCGTGGAGCCGGAATTGTGACTAACATTAAGGTATGTTTACTATTGCTATTTTGTTCTTAGCTTGATTTTCATCTAGGGTTCAGAACGGACGAGAATATAGGGTCCGGTTTAAATTTTCAAAACCGAGCTAGGATCAACATCATCACCGTTATGGTCCATGAAGACCGGATCAGTCATGTTTTTTTGTTTAACTAATTTTGTTTTATTTAAGATTTGTTCTTTTAAATAATTATTCTCTTGCATTCTTGTAAAAAGCCCTGATTATATTTTATTATAAATTTATTAAGAAGGATAAATATTGAAACTGTCTTTATTATAAGATGTATTTATTCAAATTAATGTTTTATTTTTCATATGTATATCAACGAAAAAGATCCGAGGAGAAGAAACTCTTTGCTCTCATGAATATTCAGAGAACTAGTGAAGAAGGGAGCCGCAAGGAGAAGAGAGAGTCAAATTAGGGTTAAGGTGAACTTAACTAACTTTATATACTCTTTCTCTTTCTCAAACGACATCGTCTGATTTAGTGATCATCATACATAAAAGAAACCCGGTCCAAAAGTAAGCTCATCTCAAAAAGCGGATAAAACAAAACCATGTTCAAACCCTTTCGGATCCTACATAAGACATGTGGGTTGAACTCCTTAGTTCGTTGGGCTTGGCGAGCCCAATCAGCTCAGAATGCCAACAACCATGCTTTGATATGATCATCCGCCCAAAATGCTTCACAAGTTTCGTTTCATCACAACTTCGAGACTCACCAACTACATGCCACAAGAATTACATCTTACATAGGCCATTTTTATTATAAATAAACCGACTATTTGAATTTCAAACCAAACATGATCAAGTCTCTTTTTTTTAGAAAAATAGACTAAGGATCTGTTTAGAAACCACTAGCTTATTGAAGTTGAAGCTAAATATGAAGTTTATTGACAAGATGAAATCGGTAGATGATCGAGCAATCTTATCTTTTATTTTTTTGTATAAACTTGATGAGCGTTTGAAAAAAAAAAAAGTTTAGGATGTAAGGGTAAGAGATAAGATAAGAGTTTTTTTTCTTTTCTTAATATTTAAAATTAATTTTATAAGATTTCATTTGTAATATATCATTCAACATTCTAACAAACTTCTTCAATAGAGTTTATAAAATAAAAAAAGGTTAATTTTCCGATCAGCGTTAAGAAGCAACACTAAACACAAAGAATATATATATTATATATATATCATGTCTTTACAAATTATTTCATTACACATTAGAAATCCAGTTTCAGATAAAGAACAAAAAAAAGAAAAGGATAACCACACCCACACAAAGTAAAATCAAAGACTCAAGAATGCATCAACAAAATTGGGCTCTATTTGCTTTCTCCCGCCTTCACAGTTAATCTCTTTTAAGCCTCTTCCCATATGCCCATATACACACCACAATGCACCATCAAATGTCAAATACAAAGCTTTAACAAAATCACGTCTGCCTTCCCAGTTAATCTCGTCTCGTGCTACAGTACTCAAGCGTTTTCGATTTCCACTATAGGCCTGCAAACTTCGACGGCTTGAGCAACCGTGGGGAATATGTGTCCTTCGCCTAATTTCTCAACGAATTCGGATGCGTAGAGCTTCTCCACCACCACAGTCCCCGGGTTTGCCAATATAAGCTGTGCTCATTATGATACAAAAAACTCGAATCAGCAAAATATACAATGTCAATTAAAAAGAAGAATTCTTGTTGATACGTGAAGTTTACCTGAACTTGTCTCTTTTCGAGACTTTTGTGCAGGTCTTCAAGGGAATGGATTCCGCTGGTGTCGATATCCGTGACCGCTGCAACCACACAAGAGTAAGGTACGTCAGTATGTGTATGTTTTGGTATGAAATTTTTTAGTCGGTTTGAGTTTCGAGTTCTTCTCACGTACGTGACAGTTCAACGATAACAAACTGGATTTGTGGTTGATGTTTTTCCTTCAAATCTTTTGTTTCGTCTGCCAACCATCTCAAGATTCTGCAACAAGATCAAATACGTTAGAAACTCAGCATTATTATGTATCATAAGGTTGTTTTAGTAGTTCATGTTTGACTTATTTTGGTCAAGGCCGTCCAATGAGTTACATAAACCAACTAATATTAAAGTTTAATCATTATGACAAACGGTTAAATAAACTAACCAAAAATAAATATTATAAGGCAAAAAAATTCGGGTCTTGTTGGACCTATTGACACCCTTGTTAGACAGGCCTGATTTCGGTGGTGTATAAGTACCTGTCCTTGAGATAAACGGAGTTAGAGAAGTATATGGCTGAGTCGACTCTAACGATTAAGATTCCGGGGACTTTGAGAGCATCTGGGTACTGCTGAATGTTCCTGTAAATGGTACTACCACTGAGGTTACCAAGAAGTGCAGTTTTAGGGCGAGTCACTTGCAATAGTAATTTCGCGAATGAAATAGCGACCTGCAGTTTAGACAAAACATAGGTAAGTAATGTTAAATGATCAGCAAAACTATAAGGAGAAAACACAAGTGTGTATGCTTACAGCAATCAAGAGACCAATCTCGACTGATTTGAAAACAACACCAAAGAAAGCACCCATGCAGGCAATGAAGTCGAACTTATCAATCTTCCAAAGAAGGATCATTGCATCAAAGTCGATAAGGCCAACAACCGCGGCTATAATGATGGAAGCAAGAATGGCATTTGGGGTGTAGTAGAAGAGTGGTGTGATGAATAGAAGTGTCAAGAGTACCACAATGGACATAACAATGTTTGAGACTATAGTGTTAACACCCGCCATGTAGTTCACTGCAGATCTAGAGAAAGAACCTGCAGACAATTGAGAGAAAAACACGAGAATTGATAATCCAAATCTCCACGAATCTAATGACTATACTATTTAATTTGTGTGATTACGATTACAATGATCAATGTTAGATCGAGTAGAACCCTAGTTATGGAATTGTATTTACTCGTCCGAAAATTAAGTTAGTAAAAGGAAAACCCTAGTTTTAGGTTTTGTGGAGTCATATTGGAATGAAATCAGTCCTAAACCCGTTTGGTTTTAACTCCGGAATTGGAAACGGAATGGAAACGAATATAGTCCATACGTATACCCTTGTTCATGAAAGTTTTTTGAATCATTCCGTGTGATTTGAAGTAATTTGAGTAGAGTTTGATTACTTTTGATATTATATAGGGAAACAAAACGTGGGGTAGCAAGTACTTTTTTTATTAAACCACAAGGAATGATTCAATAAAATTTCATGAATGAGTCTATACATATAGACCAAATTCGTTTCCGGAGTTGGAACCAAACGGACCTTAAAAGTAGTAAACATGTAATAAAACAAGATTTCAAGCATCACAAAGTAATAAACTCAACCCTAAACCTTGATCTTGTATTGAAAGATAGATTTTATGTAAGATAGAGTATATTTGATGCTGTTCATTACCTGTGGTGACATAGCAAGAAGTCAAGGAGCCAGCTATGTTCATTGCTCCAAGTGCTACCATTTCTTTGTTTCCATCTAGTTGGTAGTCTTTCAAGGCCGCAAATGTCCTTCCAATAGCCGTAGCTTCCTGAATTCAGGAAAGCATAAGCTTGGCGGATTACTCCTTCTATTGCCAATTGATTTTAGATAAAATAAATATATTGATCTTGTGTGTTGGGTCTGGAGTTTACCGTCAATGCGACCATGCCACAAATGGCACCTATCTTGATTCCTTTTGCAAGATTTTCTCCACTAAGGTAAAGCAAGTGTACTGATGATTTGTTTGCTCCTTTTGGTATCTTGCCTACCTGTGAACAAAAGGATCAAAACACTGATTTCAGTATCTATATAAACTAGATGATGAATTGTGTTCACTGGTTATTTTGCTACTTGGATTGAGTACTCACAATTGAAACTCCTTCATTTCTTGCATGTGTAATGTAGACGAAGAAAGTAGAGATGATGACAGATGTCAATGGAGCTATGGCAGCTATCCAGAAGAGGCTCTTCTTCTTCTTTCCCTGATCATCATCATTTGAGACAATTAAGGTAGAGTAAATATTTAAAGCAATTAAGTCCCTTGCTGTCAATTTGAAGGAAAGAGCCTTACAATATACTTTGTCACTAGAATGAAGATCAAAAATGTGACCCCAATGAGTATAGTTTGCCAGTTCCACTGCAAGAGCAAAGAAACCTAAGTTAGAACATCAGTAATTGTTATAATAAGACAATAAATTTAGGTAGACTGATACGATAGACATGGACCGAGCGAGACGAGCTCTTCTTGGGCCGAAGTAAATAGATAGGTTATATTGAAAACCGTAACTGCAAATTCCGTACAACAAAACCAAAAACGTTTTCTCTTTTCTCGTTATTCTTATGATTAACTCGTTCAAAGCACAACAATAATTATAACTATCAACTGTAGAAGTAAAAAAAAAGAGTAATTACCCCATGATGAGCAGCTTTAAACACAGAATGTAGGACTGAGATAATATCAGTTTTCTTGGTGAAAACTGCTATCCCCAACAGTCCTTTAAGCTGTTGGAGGGCAATAGTTACTGCAGCACCAGCCATAAACCCGACAATAGCCGCGTGTGACAGGAAATCAATCAAGAAACCTAGCCTGATGAGCCATCAAGAAAAAAAAACATCAGTAACTCGTTGTAATTAAGCATAACATAATCCGAGTTCTAGTAGAAAGATTTTGGCTTTGTTGAAATAGGCTAGGTATTCATGTGTGTTTATCTGATATATAGCAGATAGATGAATATGAGATTGATATTCGATATATTTATTTGGTATATTTTAGTATATGAACGACAAGACAGATACCAAACTTGAAGTAGGAACTGTGAGTCTGTGTTTATATATAACCTGAAGAATCCGAGGCCGGCTTCTGTGATCCCAGCGAAAAACGTAGCCGTGAAGGCGAGCCTCAAGTATTCATCTGGCTGTTTAATAGGATCAACCTCTGCTTGAAGCAAAGTCCCCAGCAAAAGAGAAACAACAGCAACCGGTCCTATGGCAATATCCCTTGAACTTCCCATGCACGCGTATATCAATGGCGGGATAAAGCTCGAATCTGCAAACTCGCAAGAGATAGAACCGAGTCATCTACACTAATCTCGTGTCGTTTCTACGTATATATATCAAGAGACAAGACCCAATATAGTATTTTGTAAGAACAACATACATAGTCCATATTGTGGCTTCAGATTTGCAAGCTTAGCGTATGCAATATCCTGCCATACATCGAATAATAATACAATAATTAACAAAAAAAAGAAGACGAAATAAGAATATTTACCGAGCTAATATAGGAGCCGAGATACTCGAGCTTGCCCGTTTACTAAACGAGCGCTTAATTAAAATTAGGGTTCACCTCGATTCTAAACGACTTGAACATGTGTATGTTGAAAGTAACTCATTCGTCTCGAATAACCCTACCGGTAACTTTAGTACGATTGTTATGTACTAAACAAGCCGACTCGGTTCATGTTGAAGTTCGAGCTCGTTCATTTACTAAAGATAATTTTCAACTCAGGTTAAAAATTTATCCTCGACTTGATTTTAAATGACATGTCAAAACTCGACTCGTTCTCGATTCGAGTTTATTCGTTTATCGAACAAGCCGAGCTTCTTCATGTACTAAACAAGCGGAATATGAGCCCATTTTTAAACTCGGTTCATGTTTAAACAAAAGTATTGATTGGCATACCTGTGGGATACACAAACTAGCAATAGTAAGTCCAGCAATGATATCTCCTTTGAGATAACTAAGCTTATAGCTTCTCAACCAACGAACAATCGGGAAAACAAACTCAATACTCAGCAAGATCTTCCTCGCCGCAGATTGACCATGGAATTCCTTAAGAGGTTCATCAGAAAAGAAAACTTCCTTCACTCCATGCTTAATCTCCTGAAGAACATTCTGCTTAGGTGGCCTTGGTACTGCGGGCTTTCCATTCCCATTATCATCTTCATTAGCTGAACGCCCCATTGTAACAGAAAAACTCTGCACAGAAGACTCATAATATATATTTAATATTAAAATCGTATATGAAACAAAAAACTTGTATGTACTCAAGGAAAACTACGTACTCAATGATGATTAATTACTCAAATGATGATTCTGAAAATACCCCACATCGGGTTTTTATAACTTGCTTCGACATTGAAAGGTCAATGGCCCTTAAGCTTGAATTTAGATGGATTACCATCCCCATACTTTTTTTTTTGAACAAGCAAGCTATCGTACAATAACCATATATATTAAAAAAAATTTAAAACTGCAAGTTTATAAGGTCAATGTAATATTATAAGATTACATGTCCACAATTCACGTATTAAGAGATTTTAAATTAACAATAATTGATTATTTTTTCATATTATGACCCTATCGATTACTGCTGGCTCTTCGATCTGTTGATCGACATATATGTATTTCGTTTAAAAAATCATTTTCTTGCTGTTTTGGGATTAAGAAATACAAATATAAGAAACAAAGTTAGTATTGATGTCGACGACGATCTATTACAAACGACAAGGCTATTACATGAATGTGATATTTTGATTTTGACTGAACCTGAACATAAACTGCATTATCAATCTGCTGAAAATGTATCAAATTATACAGCAGCTGTTGCATTAACTATTTCTACGTGCTGAGTCATTTGTCTTCACATGCATGTCCATTAAAATAGATATATAAAGAGATAAAAACAGCATTTTCAACAAGAGATTCAGATTATACAGAAACCCTTTTTCTTTTCAAATTATGGTAATTAGCAATAGGATTAGCCCACCGGAGTCTTATATTTTTAATAAATCGATGTATATATATATATATAGAGTTTGGCTCCCAGGTAAACGGGTCCTTATAGTGTTCAATGAGAACAAATTGTATCCGTTAAATCGTTAAATATATGGCTGAGATTAGGCGATATTAAAGGATAAAGAAAATCATGTTATTAATGGATGAAGATTCGCCGGACCTGAATCTATATATTCGACGGTATAGTCACATATATTCGGCGGTATGTTCACATATATTCGGTGTTCACATGATAAGAGTTGTTTACGTATGAGTCAGGATCTATATATATATATATATAGGGTCCGGTTCCGGTGAGGAGGACCCTTGCAGATAGGAATGAGGAGAGTCGGGGTGGTGACATGTGGCATGCTACGTCACCGTTTTTTTTTTTTTTTCAGATTTTTTTTTGTAAATAAAAATTGATGTTCATATTTTTATAAGTATGTGTTCATTTTTTAAAGAGTCGATGTTCATATTCTATCAATAAATATTCATTTTTTTCCAGCACTAACTTTTTATTTTTTAACATTAATTGTTCATTTTTGTATTTTTTTAAAACATTTTTTCGGATTTTTTTTTTGAAAATTATACTATTCTTTCAAATTGTGTTAATAAAATATGATGTTCATTTTTTTACAAGTATATATTCATTTTTTTTACAGTTATGGTGTTTATAATATGATGTTTATTTTTTTTTGAAAATTATAATTTTTTTTTAAAATCGTGTTTATAATATTCAGAGATCGATTACATAAAAATTGTGAAATCAAAGAGAATACAAGAGGATTCAAGCTTTGTTTCTTCGAATTTCTACTCTCACTGTTTAGATTTCCATTCTTAAGGTTTATGTTTCATTATGATTGATGTTTGTCTTCGAAATCAAATTTATTTGAATCATTTTGTGTTTGATAAGTTTGATTGAGAAAATACATGTATATACATATGTTGAGTTGGTCTAATAACTCCAATTGAATGATCTATATGCTTCTTTTAGTGTGCACGCAAACTGTTCAGCAAAATGCCTTATAAAAAAAATAGTTTATAATATTTACAAGAACAATGACATAAAAAGTATGAACACTGACGAATAAAAACATGAACAATGACGTATAAAAGTATGAACACCGATGACTTATCTATAACTTTGACACATACATAACATATTATGATCATCTTACGTTTTGTGATGAGTTTTTTTTTTGTGGTTATATACTGTAAATGAACATCTATGCATTATAAAATGAACACAAAAGAATATATGGACATGACACTTTGATGAATAAAAATACTATGAACACCGATGTATAAAAACATGAACAATGACATATAAAAGTATGAACACTAATGACTTATCTATAACTTTGACATATACATAACATATTATGATCATCTTACGTTTTGTGATGAGTTTTTTTTTTTTTGTGGTTATATACTGTAAATGAGCATCTATGCATTATAAAATGAACACAAAAGAATATATGGACATGACACTTTGATGAATAAAAAAACTATGAACACCGATGTATAAAAACATGAACAATGACATATAAAAGTATGAACACTGATGACTATTTTGAACGTAAGGGTATTTTTTCAGATTTTAAGTCAATTTACAAAAATGCCATTAATGAGGAGCGTGTGAGAGCCCTTGATTTAAATCCATCCAATGGCTTACATCCCTCCTAATTCCTATCTACAAGCTCTCTCCTCACTTGAACTAAAATCTATATATATATATATATATATATATATATATATATATATATATATATATATATATATAGGGTGTGGTTCCCATGAGAACACCCTAACGTGTATTTTCATAAGAACAATCGCACACCGTTGGATTGTGAGTATTAAGGGTTGAGATTTAGAGTAGATATCATAATTAATAATAACTACGAATAATAATAATTAGAAATTCAACAATAACTACGAATAATCCACTCAACCAACAATAACTACGAATAATACATTAAACGATATGACACCTTCGTAACAAAACTAATAATAATTACGAATCTTTTCTCGTTATTCTTATGATTGTTCTCATGTATACCCGTTATACACAGCTGGACAGAGTTCAGTTCATTAACTTGAAAGATTAAAAACAGCCCTTTCTCCCAAGAATATAATAGCTAGCATTTGTTTGTTTACATTAATATATTTTACAAGCAAAACGACAACTTGCAATTGGGTTATCATTAATGGTTTGACTAAAATCCTTACGAGTTGCTGCCAATCACCAGTTTACATAGAATAGAATATACAAAAACCAGTCAAATTGTTAAACCACGAACATGCGGTTAAGTTCTTGTTTGTTTGCTATTATGTTCGAAAAAGTTTGATGATCGTGTACATATTAGCATATTTGATAAATTTGTTTTTATTGTATACTAAGTTTGATAAGTTTGTTTGCAACTCTCTTTCAATGCTTGTCACAATCATTTAGGCATACTAAATAAGAACAAATTTATAAATAGATACTAAAAAGTCTATGATAACAACTACTACCTCCGATCAAAAATAAGTGTCGTTCTAGCATTAGAAATTTGATCAAATTATCTGTCGTTTTAAATTTTCTAGGCCAATAAATGAACAATAATTATAAGAAATATTCTTGAAAATTGGTGTAAATGATTAATTTTAGTTCTAAAATCTTTCTTATTGGTTTAAAATAAGGTTGAATATTAAATAAGTGATAAGATTTAGAAAATTTTTACAAAATCTATGTTATTTAATACTTTTCTTAAAAATTGTGTCAAAGGCTAAAACGACAGTTATTTTTGATCGGAGGGAGTATCTTCTAACAAATTTCCAAAGTTAAAACAAAATCAAATACTTTTTGTTTCAAGGTACGTTCCCATTGATTGATGTACGTATAGCCTCGTGATTGATGATGAAAACCATTTCATGACTACGTCATCTGCTTTTGACTTTCGAAACACAAGTTGCATTAAAAATATGTTTCAAAGTCTGACATAAATTCGACGAGGTTCCATTTTAAAACCAATTTGTAATAGGATGAGTAACCCATCAACCTTATATATTAGGCTCCCGCATGTCAAAGTCCGTTACAGACAAACCGTTGAGCAGGGATCATGTGCATACGAGCGCATATGAGCGTTAGGCCCAAACCTAACACAAAAACCCGATGAAGTTTCATCCTAGAACCAATTCGCAATAGGAGACGTAATCTATCAACCTTATATATAGGCTCAAAATATTTTTAATTTTAGATGTGAGAACTTATTATCTCCAACAATATGCTATACAATTATCATCACTGGTTAATTAGCAAATCAAATGATCTTCCATCTACACAAAGTGCAAGTGGAAGCAAGTAACTATAATGATCTATTTGATATTCATAAAAAGCGTTTTTGAGACCAGAAGACTACATACAAACAAGCAGTGAAATTAGAGCGAAATCCCAAAGCTTGGTGGGATAGGTCGCTTGATTTTGATGCAGGAGCATATCCGGACCTAGCTGAGACCATGATCATGGAAGCTAGGAGGCAAGGAACGAAGAACATGGAAGCTAGGAGGCAAGGAATGAAGAACACTCTAAGAAGAATAAGAGGAAGAATCAAAATCATTTTTAGGAGAGAAATGAAAATCATTGCTAGATAACAGGATTCACGCATGCATGGAAGTCAGCATCCCCATGCAAGTATACATGTATGTGGAAGGAAGAGAGGATGAATCGATCTTATGCTAAAGCCAATAGATCATAGATTTACACGTTCGATCCATACACATGCATGTAGATCAAAGCCACGAAGGGAAGAGCACTCCTATGCACGTGCACGTAGGAAGCCACCGGATAATCCTTGCAATCATGCAAACTTCGGAACGGGTCAGTCATGCATCAACACATCCACCAACGGGCCAACAATACATGGACGATATGATGGATGAATTCCAAGGCTAAAAATCGGACCTAGTTGTGTTATTTTCCAGCCCATAAAAATATATTTAAATAATGGGTTAAGTTGTTATTTTGGGCTTATAATTGTTATTTTTAAGTTCATGTTATTTTCATTATTTTGCAAATAATTTAGTTCTTCTAATAGGGAAGCTAAAATATAAAGATTGAGAAAATCATATCTTATAGAGAAATTATTTGTTTAATCTTAGGAAATCGTATCTTATTAGAAGATTGAATTTTTTTATATTACTTTCTTAGATAGAGAATCATATCTTATTCTTTTTTTTTTGAAAGATTAATGTATTAGAAAAAGAAGGATTTACATGAAGGGTCAACTAGACCAAAGAGTACAAGAAATCGCATTCAGAAGAGAGAAAGGGGAACTAATCCAAGTGAATGCCAAGAATCTTAGCCCACATGAGTGAATTAGGACACCGATCTTTCCAGTTACTAGACGTGAAGTTCTTTGTAGAGTTGATTGCGTTCTGAGCACAGATGAAGGGCGGTGTGAAGCTATTGTTGTACATTACATCATTCCTTGCTTTCCAAACAAAGTAAATGAAACTCGTAATGAAAGAGATACGAACATGAGTAATCAGATCATGCTTATGAGGATTGAGGAAACGAAGCCAATTCCATATGTTATGGCTGTAAGGGTAAGGGAGAGGGGTCCTGGACCAACTGGAGATGAGGTCGAGGCCGGGGTTAGAGTAGTTACAGTGGTGAAAGAGGTGATCTTCATCCTCGGATCGGGTAGAGAAGAGTTTACATAAGTCGTCTTGGACAAGGTTCCACTGAACGAGCTTGGTTAGAGTAGGTAGGCGGTAGTGCTGGCAATCCAAGAGATGAAACTACACTTTGGCACATTGATACCCTTCCAAATAATAGTCAGCATGTAAGGGGGGAGGGAGGAGAAGGCTTCCAAACAATGTTGTAAGAAGCGGTAGTGGAGAAGCTACCACGGGGATCAGAAGATTGCTTGGTGAAGCTAGGGTCGTTCATGGATTCAACAATCTCGTCCCTAACTTTGAGAATCATACACCAAACAAAGTTGTGCTTATAGGAAGCCGGGTAGTTCCAGATAGACTGACCTTTTAAGGATGTTCTTATTAATCCAGTCGGTCCAGAGATTTTCATTGTGGCTGGACTGGTCGAGATCAAAGACGAGCTTCGAGATACATGCCTTATTCCAGGAAAGAAGTTCTTTAAAACCCAGCCCCTCATCGGCAGTGGACTTGCAAATCACCTTCCAGGCCACCAAAGCGCGAGAACTATCAGCATTGCCCGACCATAAGAAAGAGCGGAGAATACCTTCAATCTTGAGGATGATCTTTGTAGAATAAGCAAGACGGAGCACCAATAGTAATGCAAGGACATGAGAATGGAGAAGATAATCTTCTTTCTTCCGGCGTATGAAAGGTTTCTCGCGCTCCATAAATTGATCTTGTTGGTGATCTCGGTGATAAGTGGAAGGTATTCATTTGTGTTAAGTCGTTTGCTACCCACAGGGATGCTCAGATAGATGTAAGGGAGGGATCCCAAAGGCAAGCCAATAGTGCCAGAAAGGAGGTCACTATCCTGAGGAGAAAGACCTCCGAGATAGAGAGCAGATTTGGCAGGATTTACGAGAAGTCTAGAGTACTTGCCAAACGAGTCCAGAGTGCTCTTCAAGATATTAATAGATGTAATGTCACCCCAGCAAAACAACATAAGATCATCAGCAAAACAAAGGTGGGTGAGGCGGGGGGAGAAACACTTTGGGTGAATGTTGAAGTCAAAATTTGTAGTGTTGGTTTGAATCATCGAGGAGATCACCTCCATGGAAATATGTCAATGACAAAGAGAGGGTGTGAAAGAGGACAACCTTGCCTAAAGCCTCGAGTTCTGTTCGCTCCAAATGGTGTGTGCAAACTTTAAATTTATAGGTAGTCAATCGTAGTAAAAGCAAGAATTCCGGGGTGTCGATCGCAAGGACTTAGGTGAAACAAAACCAATATAGGTAGTCAATATTGCAACTAACCACAAAAGCAATTAAAGCAATCAAAGATGATAAAAAGTCAATTAAAGGAAATATGCAATTCTAGGGATTAAAACATCTAGTTGTGGTTCCAACTCAAGATCTCAAGATAAGTGGACAAAGCTGAGATTTTGCAAAGGGAAGGTGTTACTAAAGTGGAATAGATCACCGGATAAGTCTCACTACTCACTAACTCCAAGCCAAAGAACCTATCACCGGGTAAGTCTCAAGGTACTAAGGAAAGGAATCATAATCTCAAACCAACACACCAACTAAGGGAATAGAATCAACCTTTACCGGGTAAGTCTCAGGCTAACTCACAAAGATGGAATGAAGGCACACTCAAACCCCAATAAAGGATAAACCTTTATTACCTACACTTATGATCATGGGTAAACAAACAAAGGAATTACCGGGTAAGTCTCATCCTAAGCTTGCATTGAACCAGGAAAGGTATAAAAAGAATAAGATTTGGCAAACTCTAACACTTAACTCTCAGTTTCGGATCAGATAAGTCACCTCGGTCAATCAAGTTCCACCCCGGCCGAGATGTTCATCGACTGAACGAGATGTTCTAGGGTTAAGGATAAAGACTCGAGCTTTCAGGGTCCTACTGGAATTTAAGATTATTCTATAATTATTTTTCCCACAACCTTCACCCAATCACCCTAGAATCACACAAAGAAATTAGCCACTCATCATCATGAAAGCAATAATCAAATATACGGGAAGAGAATGAATATTTGAACACAAAAACCTTAAAAACAAGATTTCAATAACTGAATCAAATATCAAACAAATAAGCGTTCCTTGGATTACAAATCCAACAAGACAAATCAACAAGAAGGGAATCTAAGAAAGTCTTACAAAACCCTTCACAAAAGCTATAAAAAGCTATGAACTTCCTTCCTCCAATCTTCCTTCAACCTTCCAAAAATCCTTCCTAACTGCAGTTTCTTCAATCCCCCAGTTGTTATGATGGTAGCGGGTTTTTCGCTAATGTGCCGATGCTGAATTGTGGAAAATCCAGCCCTTTATATAGGAAAACTATCTTCCAAAGAAAAAATATCTTGAAAAGATATTATCCTAATAAAATATATCTTAATCTCTAAAATAGATCTCCAAAATATATAATCTTCCTTCCAGAAATCCAGTCCAAAAATATAAGATCTCTCCTTCCAAAAATAAAAGATCTCAACCAAGAATAAACGATCTCGCCGCGTCAGGACATTCGCCTCGGTCGAGACGCTCCTCGAGATCACCTCGGTCGAGATGGTATTGTAGCTGACCAAGGTGGCTCTAAACTGAATGTAAAATCTCTTAAATCTGGTCCAAAGTGAATCTCTAATCCATTTCCATGCTTCCTGGATTCTTCCTTAAGCTCCTGAATGTAGCTCCAATGACTCCTTAGCTCCTTTAGCTCCATTTTGATGTAAAACGTGCCATTTTACCTACGATTACGACGAAACTTGGTGTAGACCTCGATTTCCGCAAAGGTAGATGAAACGACAATATAATCACATAATATACATCCAAACATGCAGATTATTGAAGATAAAACGTCTAAACAAGTCCCAAAATATAGACTATAATTCATGTTATCAAGTTCCTTTGAAGAAACCATTTAGTGACCCATTGAGGTTGATCGAGTAAGTAGGGGAAGTGATGCAACTTTCAATCAAACCAATAAAATTCTCAGGAAACTCCATTCTTCTAAGGCATTTCAATATTAACTTGTGATCAATAGTATTGAAAGCCTTTGATATATCCACCTTAATGGCACATCTCGGAGAGATACGACGTTGATTATACTTCTTAAAGATCTCTTGACAAATAAGCACATTGTGCTTTATAGATCGGCATTTGATAAACACTCCTTGGTAGTTGCCGATGAGGGAAGGGAGAATAGCGTTTAATCTGGAAGCAAGAATTTTGGCAATCACTTTGTATGAAGTATTGCAAGTTGCAACATGAGATGGGACTAAAATCCGTAGGGAAGATAGGATTATTCTTCTTTGCGATCAAAGAGATCGAAGTGTGGTTTATCTGCCTTGGAAATTTTCCCGTTAAAGAACTCAAGAATAGCATTGGTGAAGTCATCACCGGTGATGTGCCAAGAAGACTTGAAGAAGAAAGCGTCATAACCATCAGGCACGGGGGCTTTCTGATCACCCATGTCGAAGAGGGAATCCCTATTGCTCACACGGGTAACGTCACTGCAGAGGGAGAGCTTATCATTAGAAGAGATGGAGGGTAGAGGGCAATCAGGGAAGAGAATACAAGGGTTGTGGTTAGAGGGTGGGTTGAGGATATCGATGAAGTGTTTCAACAAGATAAAGGCGATATTTGTGGGGTTGTGGGTCCAATTGCAAGATCAAAGGGATCGTGGATGATCTTGATATCATTTTCAATCCTCCTGATGGCTTTGTAAAGTTGGGCAAGGGTTGCCCAGAGCATATCCATATTGGAGTTAAGTTTAGAGGTTGTGTTACGCTCGGTATCTTGAAGAGCATGGTCGTGGGGGTCAGTTTGAAGCCTTGATTGGGTGGTGGAGAGGGTGGATTTTAGTCTCTCGATTGAGGAGTAGAGGTCCTCAAGCTTTAGGCTAGGAAATTTCTTCAGGGAAAGCATAAGGCGTTTTAGTTTTTGGATCAGCTTGAGTATGTGGCTATCTTTATCATCTTTGGTAGGAAGGGACCAAGATAGGGAAACAGATCGAGGGAGAAAATTTCTCATGAGACGCCCAATTTGACGTTAAAATGAAACTGGAGTATAGGAGGGGTAAGTTTGGACTCAAGGGAAAGCAAGGCAGGAGAGTGATCGGATAAATAAAGGTTGTCGAAGAGGGCCTTTGAGTTGGGGAAGGAGTTGGTCCAGGAGGGGTTGATGACAATTCGATCAAGCTTACACCAAATCCTAGAAGAGATCTGCTTATTGTTCCAAATGAGCTTCCATCCTGAGAAATCATGGTCTGAAAGAGAATTTATAGAGAAGCAGTCTGAGAGCTCGGAAGAAGGTTGCTAGGTGGTGGTGGAGCCTTCAGAGATCTTTTCGTCCGGGCTTAAGATGGTGTTAAAATCACCTAGGAGAACCCAAGGCTCGTTGTGGTTAAGGAGTTTGATTGTGGCTATGTTGTCCCAAAGAGGCTTCCGGTCATCCACGAGGTTATGTGCGTACACAAAGGTGCAAGCGAGGATGCTTTGAGAGATGGTGGGGTTTGGGGAAGATTGATTGTAGTAGATGAGTTGGTCATTGGTGAAGATTGGTGTGATATGAACGGTAAGAGGGTTCCACCACACCCAAATACGGAACTTGTGACGATCGGAGAGGTTTGAAGTATTATTCCATCTTGGAATAAGGAGGGAGAGCTTCTTCATCTTAGCATCATTTAGCTTTGTCTCAATGATAGCCATGACGTCAAGGTTAATTGTGACGGTTAACCATGTCGCAAACTACTTTTTGTTTGTTAGGGTGATTTAATCCCCTAGCATTCCAAGTGCAAATGCTTAGATTCATGACTGAACCTTTGGTAGAGGGCATGGATCCTTGAAGCTTGCACTGGAGGGGTTTGAAGAGGGGGTTTCAAGGGGCTGAAGGGAAGCTCCTTGGGATGAAGAATGGTTTTGGTTTATATTTCCATCTGCAGCAGTGGTGGTTTTGGTAGGTTCAGTCGAAGAAGATAGGTTTTTTTGGGGGGAGGGGTTAGGGTTTATGGTTGGATAGGTAAGGATAAGGGGGGCGGGAGGGATCTAGAGAGGGTAATGTATAAATGGTACATCAAGCTAGATACCATGAAATTATATTGTTATAACTTGCTCTATAATGTTGACATACGTGGTTAATGAAGACTTTTATGACCGTGTGTGTAATATCTTAATGTGGAGTAATATTTTTTCCTTAAAATTTTACTTCTTCGATAAATATACGCACCTCTTATATTGAAGTCTCTATTGATCTTATAAGTGTTATATATTCATGATTGTCGCCCCTGATGGAGACATGTCAAGACAACTCGAATTAGTGGTCGAATCCTTATAAAGAAGGAGTAATTGATGCAAGAGCATCTCCGGACCTAGCTGAAGTCAAGACATGAGCATGGAAGCTAGGATGAAAGGAGTGAAGAACACTCTAAGAAGGAGAAGAGGAAGGATCAAAATCATTTCTATGAGAGAAATGAAAACCATCTCTAGATTAGAAGTGAAGACCATTTCTTGGTGATGGAAGATAACAGGATTCACGCATGCATGGAAGTCAGATTCCCCATGCAAGTATATGTGTGGAAGGAAGAGAGGATAAATTGATCTTATGCTAAAGCTAATTAATAGATCATACAGGTACACATTCGCTCCATACACATGCATGTGGAAAATGATGATCAAAGCCACAAAGAAGAGAGCTCTCCTATGAAATCACATGTAGGAAGCCACCAGGTAATCCATACAACCATGCAAACGTCGGAATGGGCCAGTCATGTATCAACACATCCACCAACTGACCAGCCATGCATATACGATATGTTGGACGAATTCCAAGGCTAAAAATTGGACCTGGTTGTGTTATTTTGCAGCCCATTAAAACACATTTAAATTATGGGTTAAGTTGTTATATATTTTGGGGCTTTTGATTGTTATTTTTCAGCACATGCTATTTTAATTATTTTGCAAATACTTTAAGTCTCCTACGAAGGAAGCTTAAAGATAAAGATTGAGAGAATCATATCTTCTAGAGATACTATTTGATCAATATTAGGAGATCATATCTTATTAGAATATTGGTCTTATTTCTTTTTATATTAGAAAGAGACTCATATCTTATTCTAGATAAGATAGGTTTCTTTTGAATGCTTTACTTGAAGCCCACTCGAGTCATGCCCTATATACAAGGATCCCTCAAGCCATTTTGTAATCATCCAATTTAGAATCAAACACATATTTTGTGGAATTTGTTGAGTACAATCCACCTCGCTTCTATGCCGGAAGTAGAGAGCGAGAGACGTCTTGTTCGACCTTTAGCTTGAACTTGTTTGAGTTGTTTTGCTTGCACACGGCTAGTTGGATACTTCTCTTGCTTTTCACAAGCTTTCTTCTTGTGCTTTATGGGTCATTGCCCCCCATTTGTGTAAGATTGTAGCGGAAGGGTTCTACGATCGTTCATCGGTTGTGTGATAAGACTATGTGAAACTTATCGTGCTCCAAGTCGTTTCTTAGGGTTCAACCTTGATTTATCCAACTATATATTCATCTCCACCATTGGGTCATCCCCTTTTCTTACCTCCCCCACGTCATTTTCATCGGAAATTCTGGTGTTGAAAGATCGGGTCTTCCCACATGGCTAACCCTGTATCAAACCTTAGTCAGGAAAGTTGTCTGACTACTTCATACAACAATATAGATATTCAAAGAAGTAGAAAGGATAAAGTTTGTATATCTTAATAGTTTGAAACCAAATTATGAAGAGAGATAAGACGGGCAAAGATTATCAATCACATAAAGTATTTCTAGAATTCGAATCGCCACAACATGCATACACTAGATCTCAATTGGTAGTTCTACAATATAGAAAGAAAGTTAGAGTTATATAAAAGACAACTTTGTTGATTCTCACGTGTGTTCAAGATCTATTGTTTGCGGTACATCAATGTTGTCACCATTGATTGTCACATACCCAAGACGTTGTCAAATCTTCACATTGAACGAAGCATGGAGGAAAACGGACTATACTCTCACCAAAAGTCAACCACCTTGAGGAACATATAGTATGGTGAGATCTAATACTACCATAACTCATAGACATATACTCAATACATAAATATCAATCTAAAATCATAGATCAATGCAAATTGGGCTTACCAGACCCTATAACAAAGGAGAATTAGACACACATACCTTAAAACAAAATGCAAACTTTATTGAGGATCGAAGAGAGGGAAGGTCAAGCAACTTCTGAAAACAAAAGTGGTGGGAACTTTTTTGATGTTCTAACCTAATGGTTGAAAAACCTTATTTATAAGGTCAAGAGATAGCTTGAAAACCCTAGATCCCGGCCTGATCTTATCTTCTTACAAGATAAGATCAAATCTAAAAGATAAAGATACTATATAAATAGGCTTTTGTAGGCTTGCCCAACTAAACTATGAAAGGGAAACAAAATAAGACGTCGGAGAAAGCAAGTTGAACGGGCCATCGAGCGACCTTATAGGTTAAAGTCTTGAGCTTGGTCTAGAATTTCTCCTGGATCTTCCTTGCAACAACCAGAGATCATTTTGAGGTCTAGTTCATAAGTGGGATAAGCAGGTTGAGTGACCTTAGTGTTGGTCGAGCACTTCTGCACACATCGATGTTCTTCATTTCACCCTCGAAGTTCAGTAATTTTTTGTCTTGACCTTGACTTCTTTGAACGCATGAGAATCTTTAGTGTGTATCAGGTCATTTAGTTATAGATGTGTCACTTGTGTTGCGCAAATGTCTAGAATGCCTGCAATAACCAATTGGTATATCTTCAAAACACGAATATGAAGGAAATAAACAAACAAGATATGTTAAATAGCCCAAAAGAGGTAGAGAATCCTACCTACAAGTAAGATCATGATTTTTGTAAATAATATTGTCTCAATTAATATATGTAATCAAACACATTCTTTACCTATCAAATATGTATTTAAAATCAAAAATTATTTATAAATTTTATCTTATATGCAAAATAAAATTTCTTGCAATAGATTTTTATCTCATTGTATACAATCTAATCACACCCCTTTTATATGAAGTATGTATTCTACAACAATATTTATAATTAAAATTATAGACATATAAGATTAGAATTTTGTAATAAATTTTGTTACAATTTTTGTAATATAATCAAACATATGTCGTTATTAAAAAATATGTATTTGAAACCGATATTTATAATTAAAATTTTAATTATCAATTAAGAACCTTCGATTTTAGCGTATCAAATGATCCGTAAATACTTTATACAATTACCATTTTTGTAATAAAATGTAACATATCTCTTTATTATAAATATGTATTTGAAATATATTTATAATTAAAATTTTAATTATCTAATTATCAACTCAAATGCTTCAATCTTAGTGTATCAAATGATCCGTAAATACTTTATACAATAAAGTATATTGGAAGCTTAGTCGTTTAGAAAAAATAAAGCCAATTATCGGTTATTTTTGCCAAAACAAATGTAGAAAAGTATTGTTATCGAAGTTATCAATTAAAATTATTTATTTATTTAATTAATTTTAGAAATTCACGCACAATTCTATACTCCTAGTGTAATAAAATGATGATGAAAAAACGATAATTATAGTGCAATCAATTACACTTAACGTGACGGTCACACAATAATTTTTTTTTTTTGGTAATGGCTACGGAAGACACTATTGCCTCCGTAATTTATTGAAACCAACAAACAAGCTAACATGTAATAGCCCTACGGGTCGCTACTCCGCGGGCATCGTTTTTCAAATGATAAATAACAGATGATGGGGGATTCTGAATGTAAAAATATCCTAACGGGTAATCGTAAGCAGCGGAAGCCAAGTGATCAGCAACGGCGTTAGCTTCCCGATAGATATGACGGAGTTGGATAATCCAACTCCTACGGAGTAAGCCTTGGCACCTCGATACCAGACTAAAATATGGATGGTAGTTAGGGATAGAGCGGTTCACAAGATTAATCACCAACTCTGAGTCGACCTCAACAATGACTTTACGGAATCCCTTCTCCCAAGCTTGATAGAGCCCCATGGTGAGCCCCCATAATTCTGCTAACGGCACAGAACATGGTCCGATATTCATCACAAATCCGCATAACCATTGACCAAACATGTCTCTGAACACACCCCCAGCTGTGCCAGTTCCAACCTCCCTGCGAACTGACCCGTCTGTGTTTAATTTGATCCAGCCCTCATGAGGAGCAGACCATCGGACACACACCAAAGCGACGTTTCTCTTGACAGTGGAGCTCTTGTGTTCGAGCCTAGCTAAGACGATATCCCTCGCAAATGAAACGACCAAGGAGAACCTGTTCGGAGGTGGATTGGAGCCGCGGAATATAGCCTCGTTACGCCACCTCCAACACCACCACAGTGCAACTGCAAAGCAGATATTCCATGGAATATTGTCAATCCCAGTCATTGAGCAAGCCATGTTATTGCTAATCCAGTTACTGACATTATTGGAATAGAAATCAGTAGCAAGCCCTGGAGGAAGCAGCCTATTCCACAGTGAAGAAGCATGTGAGCAATCTCTCAAAACATGCAGAAGGGTTTCCGGAGCTCCCGTGCAGAAGGGACAGCAGGCATCGTCATTGAGGTGTCTTCGCGCCCGTTCTGCATTCGTAAGCAGCCTCCCATGAGTGACTAGCCAGAGAAAGCACTTTACCCTCTCAGGGATATCAACAGCCCAAATAGCCTTATTAACATACCCTATAGTATCGAGTCTGGGATTAACCGAGATGGACGCAGCGAAGGCCGATGAAGACGTGTACAGACCATCAGGCGTAAGCGTCCAGGTGATGCAGTCCAGTTGAGTCTTTGATTCTGATAATGTAATTTGGGCCATGTTCAACAGTACATGCGCCGGAAGTAAACCCCCCAGTTTATTCCAATCCCAACCGGAGCCCTCGATCCAGTAGCTAATGACGTTGTCAGTCATGCAACAACCGTCAGGCAGCGTGTCCATAGTCAAACACAAAGGGGTATCACTGCACCAGGAGTCAGTCCAGAACCTAACGAACCTCCGGTTGCAAACAACCCATCTTACACCTCTGCTCAAAACGTGTTCCTTAGCCCAGATCAGTCCCTTCAAAATAAATGAGCCACGTTTATTAGGACTACAATTAAATAGCATACGAACATCTTTTATACCATATTTATGCGCCAGAAGTAAGGCCCGAGGAGCACCATCTTGCTGTGTAAATCTCCAAGCCAGCTTCCCAAGACCAACACTATTAGCAGACGCGCAATCACGGACACCCAGACCACCGCGGTCGACAGGGCGACATAGGTCTCTCCAAGCAATCAAATGAATCTTTTTCTGGTTCCCACTATCACCCCAGATGAAGGAGCGACACAGTTTATCCAGTGAATTGCATATCGAAGTTGGAAGTTTGGTGACTCTCGAAATATAGGAGGGATACGAGGAAAGCACCGTTTTAACAAGAATAACTCGACCGGCAAGGCTCAATAACCGACCCTTCCATGAAGCTATTTTAGTCTTCGTCTTATCAATCAAATAATCGAAGTTTCTCATGCTCAACCGTTTGTGTAAGATCGGGAATCCCAGGTACTTACCAAAATCGGAGACAATGGGGAACCCAGCAGCATGCTGAATATCTCTTCTAAGACCCACACCTACATTAGGAGACACGGATATGTGCGACTTGGAAGAGCTAACTCTAAGACCCGATGCAGCACAAAATTCTCCCAAACACTTCATGATGACATTAATATTGTCTACAGAAGCCTCAGCAAACAAAACAATATCATCAGCGAAGAAAGCATGAGACAGTTCAGGGCCATTCCGAGATATCCTAATAGGCTTCCAAACTTTAGAACTGACGAGTTGTTGTATGGCATGTCCAAGACGTTCAAGACATAATACAAAGAGGTACGGGGAAATGGGATCCCCTTGACGTACACCTCTAGAAGGTACGAACCCATCCGTCATTTCACCATCCCATAAGACCGACATCGATTGTGATCTAATGCAAGCCGAAATCCAACTCTTCCAGGTTGTGGGGAGGCCAATACAGTGACATGTTTCCTCTACAAAAGCCCATGAAAGTCGATCATACGCCTTTTCGAGGTCTATCTTAATAACCATCCATTTCTTTCCGGATTTTTTCCGAACCAACGAGTGTATCACCTCTTGGACAATAATAACATTGTCCTCAATCATCCGACCAGGAATAAAGCTACTTTGAAGTGGGCTTACCAAATCATTCATGAGCGGTTGTAGGCGGGAGACAAGGAGTTTAGAGATTAGCTTGTACCTGACATTACATAGGCCAATGGGCCGGAAATCAGCCATTCTTTCCGGACTGGTCTTTTTCGGAATCAATGCTATGAGTGTGTCATTGGTACCACTTGAAAATGTAGCAGAACTGAAGAAGGACTTAGTACAAGCAATTACATCTTTACCCACCGTGTCCCAAGCCTTCTGATAAAACATAGCATTATAACCATCACTACCCGGAGCTTTAAGACTCGGCATGCTAAACATACATTTCGTAATCTCCTCATCAGTAAAGGGCCTGCATAGAAATTCACTGTCAAGCTGAGATAGAATAGGAAACTTGGCGATAAACGACCCGGAATCGTGGACAATCGACTGCTCAACCGTAAATAGATGTTTGAAATAGTCTCTCGCATTCCGTCGAAGAAGTGTAGGGTCCGAAATCCAGATATCATCCTCATTCATAATACATTCCACTCTATTAGCCCTCCTGCGGATCATGGTGCTAGTGTGGAAAAATGCAGTGTTCCTATCACCTTTAACAAAAAAATTTTCTCTGGATTTCTGTTGCCACAAAATTTCCTCCTGATCGAGAATAAAATCAAACTCAGATTGTAATGTTGAATGCAGATCAAGAAGCCCTTGGCTCATGTTAGTCTCAATCTCAGTTTGTACTGCCGTAAGTCTCTCCAGAATATCTTTCTTCTTCTTCTCAATTCTCCCAAAGGACTCGACATTCCATCTTAGCAGCCTTTTTTTCAGCATATTGAGCGCTCGACCAAGATTATTCTCACTGACCTCCCAACCCTCAGCAACGACATTTCGGAATTCCGGATGTATAGCCCAAGCGGCCTCGAATCTAAAGGGTCGACGACCCTTTCTGAAGGACCTAGGAGGGTATAGTTGGAGTAGAAGTGGGTTATGATCCGAGGAGAGCGCAGGGAGGTGTCGCACCGAAGCCTCCGACCAACACAATCGAGCGGCTCCATTCATAAAGACGCGGTCAAGTCTTTTGGAAATTCTACATTCCGGAGTCCTCCCACGGTTCCATGTGAAACTGGGGCCACTGAACCCCATGTCAATGACTTGTGCGTCATCGACCCAATTCTCGAACCTACCAGTGTCGGGGGAAAGGGAGTGTGAGACCCCTCCAACATCACAATATGAGAGCACGCAATTGAAATCGCCCCCAGCAAACACAGGGCCCGAGCATCGATTGATGGCGTCAGACAGATTCTTCCAACAGGCAGCACGCCTTTGAGGGGTGGGTGGATTATATACCGCAAAAAAATCAAACTGTGTACTTGCAACTTTAATTGACGCATGGATGTAGTTAATATCTCTGTGCAATACAGTCACTGATAAGGATTCGGAATTCCACAACATCCAAATGCCACCTTCAAACCCAATAGCTTCAACCCTTGCAAAATCAGAAAACTTGGAACGAAGACAAACTTCGTTCGCATTAGCTCCAGAAATTTTGGTTTCAAATAAAAGAAGAAGATCAACTTTATGACGGTTAACCATGTAGTTTAGGGATTTGCGGAACCGTCGATTACCCGCACCCCTACAGTTCCATAATAGCGTATTCATTGGGACCCCTTCGAAGAAGTAGTCACCGGTGGCACAACGATAGTTTGTTCAATCTGTACATCCCCCATAAGAGAATCCGAAATATCCGGTGGGACAGCTTCGGGAACAGGGGATGGTGGTACCGAACTGATATCCATTGGTGTTGCCGGATCGCTGACAGCTGAAGCCATGGTGGTGTCCATGTTTGTGGTCGCGATATTTGCCGGTGGTTGAGTCTCTGATGCTGTCGAAGCCCTAGTTGTGGAGGTAATGGGTAATTGGGTTGTGGCATTGGTATTGGATGAAGTTGGGCTTGCTAATTGATCATTGGGCTTAGGTTTACTATTGGGTCCCACAATTTTAGCCCTTTTGTTTTGCTGCTGAGAAGGATTAGGGTTAGCAGAAGAGGTGACCGTTACATTCATGGAGGGAGTTGAATGAATATGATTAATGCTATTAATCACGGGGCTTTTAGGATCAATCATTACACTCCTTGTAACCGTCGGGTCATTTACTTTCTTTGATTCCTCTTCAATGCTAGCGTCGGAACTGTTTGTGGCTAACGCTTTGAATTGATTAGAAGCGGCAGTAGGGTTACGTTGTGTTGGCATGCTTCCCATACCTTGTCTAGGTCTTCTAGCCTTTCGTGTAACCGACATCCAGGGACCGAGATAGGACGTACTAGTATCCGTGGGTTGCGATGAATTGGGCTGTTCTGTCGGTATGCCAG
This sequence comes from Fagopyrum homotropicum, assembly GCA_033239125.1. Taxonomy (NCBI): domain Eukaryota; kingdom Viridiplantae; phylum Streptophyta; class Magnoliopsida; order Caryophyllales; family Polygonaceae; genus Fagopyrum; species Fagopyrum homotropicum. The sequence continues at coordinate 6,773,545 of BSWB01000003.1, forward strand.
TGATGGGGGTAGTAACTTGATTCTCCTGAACCTCAGTAGGGGTTGCATTGGTTGTGGATTGTTGGTTACTCAGGACGGGTTGTGGGCAGCGCTCAACCCCATGTCCGTAAAGACCACACCGATGACAGATAGCGTTCAATCCTTCGTATTCCACATGGACTTTATATTCACCGATAAGAATTGTCCCTATGAGCGGTTTATCCAATTCAATTTCAATGCAGACACGTGCAAACTTGCCTCTTGTAGCATACAATGTGTTAAGATCAACTTTTAGAGGAGTCCCCAATGCGGATGCCAGTCCGTATAGGACCCCTTCATCATATAGTTGCATGGGTAAATCTGATAGCCTTGCCCATGCAAAGATGGATCGGAGAATATCGTTGTATGGGTCGAAATCAACCGACCAGGGGCGAACCGTGATGTAATGACCAAAGATCTCCCAAGGACCATCAGTGAGAGCCTTCAAGAAGTCGGCTTCATGGTCGAAGCGCACCGCATAAAACCCATTTGGTAAATCAAGGATCGTCATTACTCCCGTTGGTCTCCAAACTTGATACAACCGCTTCTCAAGTAGACGGAAGGCAACATTACGGCCGAGCACCTTGATGATAACCGCTTTCTTCCATTTCTCCGAAAGCTGTTCAATTACGTCTTCATCGATTTCAGCAACAGCAAGTCCTTTAGTTCCTTCAGGGTATGATATCCTCATCTTTCTTGACTCTATAAGGGCATCGCAACATAGTGGTGCCGCCGTCGGAGAGGCATCCCCAACGGCCGCGGCGTAAGATTTCTGGTCTGGTGGTTTATCTGGCGGAGCAGGGGGTGTAGGAGGGGGGACACCAGAGTCAACCGGAGCAGGAGGTAGCGTTTGCATTTCAGAGCGTTTCAATGATACGTTTAGAACGCGCGAAACAAATCCACTGGTGGTTTATTAATTTCTTTTTAATAAAACAAATTAAAAAAGTTTAAATAATCTTAGATGAGACTCATCAAATTTTCACTAATTAAATAATATTTTATTTAAGTTTAAAGTTATTCTTGATAGTTATAACAAATATTTGTACAGAGATTAAAAAAAATAATTAAAATTTTATAAACTCCTGATCATATTTTCATTTATTTGATGAATTGCGTAAAAAATATAATTAAAGATTTCTTACTCAATTATAAACTTACTTTAAACCAATTATATTTGTAAGTTATAATTTTTTGATATATTTTATAAAAAAAGTTAAACGTTTAAATGAAAATGTCCAATAGGACATGGGTATAAACTAGTTTTAAATGAAAATAGAGCTATTTATCATTAAAGTTATTGAATATATTTTATTAGAATATTAAAATTTTCTTACTATAATAGGTTTATTTTTTATAAGAAAAATTATCTAAACACTACCCCCATCTAACTAAACTTTAGTACCCCATTCTTTTAACTATCATAACGGTATATCATCTACTTACCCCGACCGAGGATTAGTATATACGGTATTGTTCACCCGCTAATTTCATATACCTCCGTTAATTTTTAGGGGCAAAATTGTCCACCCACGTAAACCCTAAATTCCAAATTTTCTCCCCTGTTCTCAAATCTTCGTGTAAACAAATGGAGATCGTCGCCGGCCCTAAGCATCAGATGTTCATCTGATGCCAAAATCGGCCCAGGAATTCTTTTAGTTATAGTAATTCTAGCTATCATCTTCTTCACTGGTAGGTTGAATTATCTACCCGTTCGTTTCTTCATGAAAAGACCGTCTATATATTCGTTTTATTTATCCGGGAGGTACTCGAAAAATGTTGATTACTCTTGTGTGTATTGAGTTTCCAATTGGACAGTCGAATGACTCTTGTGTGTAGTGATTACTCCTTGGATTTCTCAAGAGAAAGGGGAGAAAGGAGAGATTGCTTCCTGTTTGTAACCATGCTTTCCATGTTAACTGCATTGACATGTGGTTCTTGTCGAATTCGACTTGCCCTCTTTGTCGGAACATTCTTGTGTGTACTGATTACTCCTTGGATTTCTCAAGAGAGTTTCCAATTGGACAGTCGAATGACGGTGGTAGCGTGCATTCCGTTCATGACAAGCCGGGGATTATGGAAGAAGGAGTTTACTCTGTTAGGTTAGGCAAATTGAGAAGCACAATGGCAGATAATGAGGATACTAGCAGTAGGGTTTTGAATGCTAGGAGATGCTATTCGATGGGGTCATGTGAGTATGTGATTGGTGATCCGAACTTGATGGTCAAGACGAGATCTTCACAGATCAGTGACTCCACTGTTGATGGTGATGTTGAAGCTAAAAGGATTAGTAGCAGCAATAAAGGAGAAAGCTTCTCAATATCCAAGATATGGCAATGGTCCAAGAAGGGAAAATTCACAAGCTCTTTAGACAACAATATGATCAGTTGTGGTCCTTTTCATTTTGTCTTGCCATTAACTAATAAAGTTCAGGTTGTTGATGAAAACATTTGATACCCTTTTGTATCTTGATCAAATAATGTACATTCAATCTTTGTGATAGAACTATGTTGCATCAGTAATGAAAATTTTCCAGTTTTTGTTTTATCACTGTATTATCCCTTTTCTAATTGCTGATGTATTTGCCACCTACAGTCCAACCTTTTGATGTTCATTTTGAGAATGGTGTGATGGATTGAATACAATAATCACATTATCCACCGGTGTTTCTAAAGAGCATGATGCAATCATCCAAATGTTAACATATATCACCACATAAATTGATTAACAAAGACAGTGACATTGATGAGTAATCACAAAAGATTGCAATGCCATTAATGATTAGTAAATACAAACAAGTGAATACACGGGATCACTTTTTATGGTAGTTCAGCCTTTAAATCAGCTTGTTAGTTGGTCCAGGCTTTTACTGTACATTGCTTTTATCACCACAACATGAAATGAAAGCACTGTTTTTTTTGCTCTTTTTAGGACTATCAACTAGGCTTGGAATTACTGTGATGGCTATATAGTTAAGTTCCATGGTCCATCATCTCATAATCTACATTTTCTGAAACCCTAAATTTACAAAATCACACGACGCTTGTGTACTAGCTAATAAGGTTGCTCGTTCTCTTGCTTCTTCTAGCTTGACGAGCTCGTTTGTTTTTGATGATATGTCTATGTGTCCTCTTATGGTCTTTTAATGTGTGGTTAGACTATTTACAGGTTTAATATAGTTAGATTAGTTTTTTATCAAAAAAATCCCACAAGACAGAGGACTGTCATTTGAAAGACGGACTCTTTTGCAAGTGCCTGTGGCTTTTACATCTCTACTCTTAGTAGATAAATTTGGAAGATGGACTCTTTTTGATGGTTAGATTTCAAAAATTCTTGCACAGTTGCACTGTTGCATTATAATGAGCACATCCCTAGTCCTCAAGGTATAAATGCTTACATTTCAGGTATCTGCAAGTGGGCTTTGCTTGGCTTGTCTGTTGGTGGGCATTTCATTCGTCTTGAAGGTTATTTCCGGTAAATTCTTTCCATTTTCACGCTTGAGTATTGGCTGCACCATTTGCATAATTTGATGCACTTAACAATGCAGGATCATGGTTGGTTTGAAGGACCGACTCTTTATTTGGCACTCTTAGGCCTCTTGGTCATCAATCTGGACTCCACCGGATTTGTTCTTTGCATTTTCACTGTTTTAAGGTTAACATGTTTTTGATTCACAAAGCCTTCTTCTCATGCAGATGTATACTGCGTGCTATTCAATGAGCATGAGAGGAATATCATATCTTTTGATTTCAGAGGTATGACATGACATTGGCTTTTGTGATGCTCACTAGATTCTTAGGCTGAATTATACATTTCGATGTTGATAATTACAGATATACCCCATAAACAAGAAAGGGTTAGCTGAAAATTGAGTGTTGTTTCTTTGTTACGGTTGAATTGGCGTCTGATGAACATCTTTCACTTAGGGCAGGCGACGATCTCGATTTGTTTACACAAAGATTTGAGATTTGAGAGAGAAAGGAGAGAAAGAGATTTGAGATTTGACAGAGAAAGGGGAGAAAAGAGAGAAAATTTTGGTAGAAATTTGGGATTTAGGGTTTATGTGGGTGTGGACAATTTTGTCCCTGAGGATTAACGGAGGTCTATGAAATTAACAGTGAACAATACCGTATATACTAATCCTCGGTCGGGATAAGTAGATGAGATATCGTTATGATGACGAGGTATTAAAGTTTAGTCAGACTAAAAGATGGTTAACTATTTAGATAATTTTCTTTTTTTTTTAAGCAATTGAATTACTTAATAATTTTAGAATTAACTAACGCAATACATTCACTCATCCAACCAAAATTTTCTTGTAAATTTGTTACTGGTTGTTAAATGTAGCAAAAAACGACATATAAACTATTTTTATTAATTTTTAAAAGATAGTGTGTTAAAAAATAAGAATTTAAAAGGTGAGTTTTCTCAAAAATACTTTATTAAATATCCTTTATTAAATGATTTTTTTTTAACATTAACGTAAAATTAATAATAAAGTATTATTATCTATTTCATTTTTATATTATTTTTCATAAACAAATTCTTAAAATTATCTATCACGTTGCTAAAACTTAAAAACAATATCACATTACCGACAATCCACATTGGTAATCGATTTGACCAAAATTTTTTAGCTACAAAATTTGAACGTTAATATATTATCCATAAATGAGATTATTTTCAACTTTTTTTAAAAAAAAAGTAATAGAAAAGGAGAAGCAAACTCAGAGACACAAAGTTACAAGTAACGATGAATGAATACATCCACCAAATTGGGCTCTATTAGCTTTCTTGTATGCCTTAATGATTCATTTCTTTAAGCTTTTTGATGACTTCATACCTCACTACCTCCCTTCTTCCAGGGGCCATTGCCCATATTAAGATAAGCTCCATCGATGCACATCACTCACCTTACACTTCAAAGAGAATAACATCGGGTCAAGCGTCGGCGAACTCGACCCGAAATCAGCAACAATATCGGATTCATATGTGTGACTAACATCAAGGTATGATACAATAACTATCCTTTTCCATTTAGTCGGTTTTAGGTAGGGATGTGCATATGGTTTGAACCGGATCGGTACATAGTCCAGTTTGAACCGATAGACTGTGATTGGTTATGTTTTGATCAGTGTTGTTCAATTCCGGTTTGGTGTTGTTCAAATTCCGGTTTGGATAGTACTTAATGTTCTTATTTGGCTGAATCTAAGCCACATGATCCAGTCTAGATCCGATCTGTCAAAATTTTAAAATATTCAATTTTATGTCCCAAACATTTATAGAAAAATTTGGGTTAACATGATATTTCCAGTCCTAGACCGATGAACAACCCTAATTCAATAACCTGTAAACCCATTTAGATCGAACCGTAAATTTCTGCTCAGCTTTATTTTACGATCCGGTTCGGTATTTGTCATCCCATACAAAGTTTTAGGTGTCATGCGTTGTCAAGTTGACCATTACCAATAAAGTAATAAACCCACTTAGACCGAAATGTAACGGTGTTTTTTTATATCATATATAAATCAATCATTTAGTCAATCCATTATATATATATATATATATGATATTAATTTTGTGATGATAATATATAAAAATTTCAAATTTGAACTATAAATCACATATTTTAATATATAAAGTAAAATCAAATATTTAAATTTCACATGGTTTCAGTTTATATTTTTCTTCTCCCCGTGATGGAGAGCACCTACATTTCTTGCTGAATTTTGGATCATTTTATAGACAAACAACCCAAAAACTAGACTCATACTTTAAATCCGGTTCAATCCAAGAATCCTACCCGATCAAAAGATAAACACCCTTATATTAGGGGTTGGCAAAAAAAATCTGATATGCCTAATCCGATTCGTGAATCCGAAGATCCGATCTGAAAAAGTCTGAATCCGAAAATATATATCCGGCAGTTGATGATCCAAGTCCGATCCGAAAATATTTTCAGTTTTGATACATATCGAGATTTTGAAAGGAAAAAAAAATCGGATCAGATACATCCATCTAGTCTCGTAATAAATACTCAGATAGAATCGGATAAAAGTGACGGTATCCGAATAGTCTCGAGTCGGATTCTGACCAAACTTCGGATCAGATATCCGAAAATTACCATAGTTATTATACTTTATAACACTCACACTAGTGGGTTGATTGTTTATTAGTTTTTATAATTTTTATGTTCATTTTATTATATAATATGATTTAAAACCTTTTATAAAGGTATCTTAGGCGTCATAGTTATTTAGAGAAAGGACAAATTGTTTATAAATTTATATACTTAAAGTTAAACAAACTAATATAAAGGTAACATTAATGTAAATCTGCAACTCAATGAACTAATCAGAAGAAGCAACATCAAACACAAAGAATATATTATATATAATATGTCATTACAAATTATTTGTGTACAAATTAGGAAAAAGGACAAGCACACCCACACAAAAGATCAAAAGATTCAATGAATACATCCACAAAATTGGGCTCTACTAACTTCATGTTAATCTCTTTCTGCCCTTTCCCCATTTGCCCATATACACACCACAATGCATCATCACTCACAAACTTCAAATACAAATTAAACCTTCAACAAAATCACACCTGCCTTCATAGTTAATCTCGTCGCGAGCTTCGGTTCTCAAGGTTGCTCGATCACCACCACTCGTGGCCTGCAATCATTGACGGCTTGAGCAACTGTGCGGAATATGTTACCTTCCCCTAATTTCTCCGCGAAATTAGATGTGTAGAGCTTCTCCACCACCACTGCCCCCGGGTTTGCCAATATAAGCTGTGTTCATTATGACACAAAAACCCGAGTCAGCACAATGTACTATAAAAAGAAGAATTTTTGTTGACGTGGGTAGTTAGTTTACCTGAACGTGTTTCTTCTCTAGACTTTTGTGCAGGTCTTCAAGGGAATGGATTCCGCTGGTGTCGATATCTGTGACCGCTGCAATCACACAAGATTAAGGTATGTGAGTATGTGTAAGTTTTGGGACGAAACTTTTTATCCGGTTTGAGTGTCGAGTTCTTGTTACGTACGTGACAGTTCAACAATAACAAACTGGATATGTGGTTGACCATTTTCCTTCAAAAGTTCTGTTTCGTCTGCCAACCATCTCAAGATTCTGCAACAAGATATATACATTAGAAACTCTCAGAGTCCGATACAGAAGACAAGGGCACATGAGCATTAGACACAAGCCCGGCTCATAAATCGGAGGAGGCTCCATCCTAAAACCAATTGGCAATACAAAGAGTAGTCCACCGACCTTATATACTAGGCTCAGAGTGTCCCACAAATTTCGATGTGGGAACTTATTATCTCCAACAGAAACTCAACCTTATAAGTACCATAAGGTTGTTTGAGTAGTGGTGTGTAGATACCTGTCTTTGATATAAATGGAGTTAGCGAAGTATATGGCTGAGTCGACTCTAACGATCAGAATTCCGGGCACTTTGAGAGCATCTGGGTACTGCTGAATGTTCCTGTAAATGGTACTACCACTGATGTTACCAAGAAGTGCTGTTTTAGGTCGAGTCACTTGCAATAGTAGTCTCGCGAATGAAATAGCGACCTGTAGTTTAGACAAAACATAGATAAGTAATGTTAAATGATCAGTAAGACTAAGGAGAAAACACAAAGTGTGTGTTTGGGAGTATATGCTTACAGCAATCAAGAGACCAATCTCGACTGATTTGAAAATAACACCAAAGAAAGCACCCATGCAGGAAAGGAAGTCGAACTTATCAACTTTCCAAAGAAGGATCATGGCATCAATGTCGATAAGGCCAGAAACCGCGGCTATGATGATGGAAGCAAGAATGGCATTTGGTGTGTAGTAGAAGAGTGGTGTGATGAATAGAAGTGTCAAGAGTACCACAATGGCCATCACAATGTTTGAAACTACAGTGTGAACACCAGCCATGTAGTTCACTGCAGATCTAGAGAAAGAACCTGCAAATTCAAAACATACATTTACTCTACAATATATCAAAATATCAAACATAAGGAGTTAGGGTTAGGCCTCTTTTAGGGTTTCAATGAGAGAAAAACACGAGAATTGGTAACCCAGTTCGTACTAATCTCTATTATTCATTCTTCTCCATTGAAAGAAATATTACATGTTAGATCGTTAAATAGATGGTTGAGATTAGGCGAAGGGAATAAAAATTCGTGTGATTAAAGGACTATGGGTAAGAGCTCTTTACATATCCATCACTCCCATCAGGATCTATATCTATATATATATATATATATATATATTTGATGTTGTTCATTACCTGTGGTGACATAGCAAGAAGTCAAGGAGCCAGCTATGTTCATTGCTCCAAGTGCTACCATTTCTTTGTTTCCGTCGAGTTGGTAGTCTTTCAAGGCCGCAAACGTCCTTCCAATAGCTGTAGCTTCCTGAATTCAAGAAAGCAAATCGTCAACTTTGCTACTTAAACCACTGAACTTATGTGTTGGGTTTGAAACTTACTGTCAACGCAACCATGCCACTTATGATACCTATCCTGATTCCTTTTGCAAGATTTTCTCCGCTAAAGTAAAGCAAGTGTACTGATGATTTGTTTGCTCCTGTTGGTATCTTGCCCACCTGTTCAATAAATAAACTAGATAATGAAATTGTGCTTACTACTTGTTATTTTCCAACTTGGATTGAGTACTCACGATTACAACTCCTTCCTTTCTTGCATTTGTAATGTAGACGAAGAAAGTAGCGATGATAACAGATGTCAATGGAGCTATGGCAGCTATCCAGAAGAGGTTCTTCCTCTTCTTTCCCTGATCATCATCATTTGAGACAATTAAGGTAACAATTAAGCCTCTTGCTGTCAGTTTTAAGGAAAGAGCCTTACAATATACTTTGTCACTAGAATGAAGGTCAAAAATGTGACACCAATGAGTATAGTCTGCCAGTTCCACTGCAACAACAAAGGCAAAGCTAAATTAGAACATCAGTAATTATGATTAACTGTAGAAGTAAAAAAATGACTAATTACCCCATGACGAGCAGCTTTAAACACAGATTCTAGGACTGAGATAATATCAGTTTTCTTGGTGAAAACTGCTATGCCCAACAGTCCTTTAAGCTGTTGAAGTGCAATAGTTACTGCTGCACCAGCCATAAACCCGACAATGGCCGCGTGTGACAGGAAATCAATCAAGAAACCTAGCCTGATGAGCCATCAAGAAAAAAAATCAGTATCTGATTGTAATTAAGCATAATATAACCTGTGTTTATGTATTTAACCTGAAGATTCCGAGGGCTGCTTGTGTGATCCCAGAGAAAAACGTAGCAGTGAAAGCAAGCCTTAAGTATTCGTGTGGATTTTTAACAGAATCAATCTCTGCTTGAAGTAAAGATCCCAGCAAAAGAGAGACAACAGCAACTGGTCCTATGGCTATATCCCTTGAGCTTCCCATGGCCGCGTATACCAATGGCGGGACAAAGCTTGAATCTGAAAACTCGAAAGAGAACCGAGTCATTTACACGAATCTCGTGACTTTTCTTCGTATCAAGAGTTAATAGGGTATTGTAAGAACATACATAGTCCATACTCGGATTTCAGATTTGCTAGCTTAGCATATGCAATATCCTGCAATATGAGCATATTTTTAAATTCGATTCTAAACGAGTTGAACATGAACATTATTTCATATTTTTAGGCTCATATTGAGCTCGACTCGAGTCTGAACTCTGAACAAACTGATCATGAACATATCAAAAGTCGAGCTTGGCTAAAACAAAACTAGTATAAATTGGCTAAAACAAAACTAGTATAAATTGACTTACCTGAGGGATACACAAACTAGCAATTGTAAGTCCAGCAATGATATCTCCTTTGAGATAACTAAGCTTATAACTTCTTATCCAACGAATAATCGGGAAAAAAAACTCAATACTCAGCAAGAACTTCCTCGCCGCAGATTGACCATGGAATTCTTTAGCAGGTTCATCAGAAAAGAAAACTTCCTTCAAGCCATGCTTAATCTCCCCAAGAACATTCTGCTTAGATGGCCTTGGTACTCCGGGATTTCCATTCCTATTGTCATCTCCATTACCTGAAGGCCCCATTGTAAACGAACAATGCTGCACAGAATACTGATAGCAGTTAATATTTCTATATTCTATGAAACAAATGACTTTATTTACTCAAGGCGAATTACCTAAACAATGTTTGTTGATTACTCAAATATGATGATTCAGAGAATATCCCACATCGGGTTTTTATAAGTTGCTTCGACATTGAAAGGTCAATGCGCCATAAGCTTGAAATAAAAAAGAAAAGATTGATTGCAATCTCCATCTCTTTGAACAAGCAAGGGTATCATACAACAATCTTATTAAAAAGATTTAAAACTGCAAGTTAATTATGGTCAATGTGATATTACAGGTCCAGCAATTCACATATTAAGAGATTTGAAATCAATAAAAATTGATTTTTTTCTAAAAATTATGACTATATCAATTACTGCTGGCTCTTGGATCTGTTGACAGACATGAATTTCGTTTAAAAATCATTTTCTTTCTGTTTTTGGATTATGAGATACAAAATTAAGATGACAAAGTTAGTATTAAGATCTATTACAAACGACAAGGCTATAACATGACTGTGATATTTTGATTTTGACTTAACCTGAACATAAGATGACAAAGTTAGCATTTTCAATCTGCTGAATATGTATCAGATTATACAGCAGCTGTTTGCCTTTGTTATTTCTACGTGCTGATTTATTTGACTTTACATGCATGTCCCATGAAAATATATATATATATATATATATATGTATATAAATCAGGCTAAAGTTCTAACTCAAGAGGGGTTTCAACAACAGATGATATTTTCGAGCATTTTCAACACGATATTCAGATTATGCAGAAACCCTAGTCTTCTCCGTACACAGCTGCAGAAAGTTCAGTTCTTTAACTTGATCATAACTCACAGTCTCACACTGCAATTTCCCAACTATTGAAAGATTAAAACAGCACTTTCTCCTATGAATATATATATATTTTGCAAGCAAAACAATGACTTGCAACTGGGTTGTCATTAATGGTTTGACTAAAACCCTGCCGCCAACCACATATGGTTAAGTTCTTGTTTGTTTGCTACTATGTTAAAAAAAGCCAAAGGATCATGTACATACGACTGTACGAGCATATTCAATGAAAATTTTATATCAATGTTACATACTAATTCGAATTCGTCATCTTATAACAATACTCTCTTTTCACAATGCTTGTCACAATCATCTAATCATTATAAGAACAAATTTATAAAATAGATACTAAAAAGTCTATGATAACAACTATCTTCGAACAAAATTCCAAAGTTAAAACAAAATCATATACTTTTTTGTTTCTATTGATGTCATAGCCTGGTGATTTATGATCAAAACCATTTCATGGCTATGTCATTTGCTTTTGACTTTAGAAACACAAGTTGCATTATGAATATGCTATACAAACATCAGTAATATCGAAATATGAATGCCAAACGTACCCTATAAAAAATAGTTTATCAAATTCACGTACTGTATGAAGTGCCACATGAAGCTTGTGATTGTAGTTAAAGGGTTAAAACAGCATTTGTACTAATTAAATATACATAGACAAAAAGACAAAAAAAGAAGGAAAAAGCGGTAAGTTTACGATAATATATTTGTATAAACAAGTCAGTATTTTGCAATTGGGTTATTATTAATAGTTTGACTAACTCTCTGCCACCAAAAATCACAACACAAATAGAATATATCTATGAATTCCACCATGGACAAAATTAATAAAAATCACACACTTGTCGAAACCTAGATCAGTACTTATCTTGTTGGTTCGTTGCTTGCTCACATATGTATGTCGAGAGTTACTTGGTATAAATTATTATATTTTTGATAATTTAGCATAACTTTTTTGAGGGAATTATTCCTTTATAAGGTTTTTAAGGACTTTTTATGAGTTTGTAGAAAACTTATATAATAGCTTTCAAAGGGTTTTCGTGGAGATTTTACTTTTTACAGTTTTATTGTATATCTTACATTATAAAAATGTGTTTTTACAATATTTAATGATATATTTTGAGTGTACATACGCATTAGATTTGGGATCAACACGTAAATTCAGGGGTTCTATCTCACATATTCCTGAGCATAATAACGAGGTTACATACATTTGGCCGCACTTACACGGTAAACCGGGTACGTCACAACCAGCTTAAAATTAATTGATAAAAAAATAATTAAATTTGAGTCATTGCTTAATGGAGGCAAAATAATGCGATTGGGAACCGAACAAATTTGCCGGAATGACACTAGATTGATCACATATTTTCTGTGTGAACGATGATATTTTGTTTGTGGAGGCATCAATGGTTCAGTGATGTCTCAGTGTTTGGAGAGGCATTGTGCAGCTCGAGGACAAAATGTTAGTTTGGAGAAGGATCAAATTGGAGTCTTATAAGGGCCCTTATCTCCTCGTTATAGAGTTGGACTAATTTGGTATTGATTCAATGGAATAAGAAATCGAAATGAGAATGATCATTTTTAATGTTTATGTAGGTATGTGGTATTGGAATGAGAATCTGCATATAATTCCTAGAATAAGTGTTTTTAAAATTCATTAACAAAATTAATATTGGTATTATAATGAAAATTTGAGCGATTTCAACGGGTTGACAGACATCATCTATTAAGAATCGGGTTATGTTATTCCTAATTGCAATCCAATTCTTGATGCCAAACGGATTTGAGCTCTCATATCTTTGTTGGGATATGAATACAATCAAGAAAAAAAAAAGAATAGGCTAGTATATAAATTGGCGACAATAACAATACTTCAAACTCCGTAACCCAATCCTCGTATACTATCTTTTACTATCCTCTACTCAATTTCTCTATTTCTAAACTAAATCTATTATTTTTAATAATGTGGATTAAAGAGGTTCTAATCACCATTCTTTGAAGCCATTGATAGTGAGATAGGACATTAGATGTGAATCATATAGTTCGATCTCTACCCCACATATATAAGAAGAAAAAAATAAAGAAAATTATTCTACTTTTTTCCAGATTTTTAATCAGTTGGTAGGTTAAAAAGCATGCCTACCTAGAAACTAATGATCATACAAAAATAATAAATTAAAAAAGAAAAAAGAAGAACCTTACACTTTTACACTTTCGGGTTTTTCAGCATTGTAATGGTGAGGGCACCACAAAGGCGTACACTTGGATGGGTCTCTGGAAAGGGTCAAGATCATAAGCAAAAGACTAATTAAATAATTAAAAAAAAATAAAGAAAAAAAAGGTCAAATTTTTAGAAAGAAACCCTAATTAGAGTTTGTGTCCAGGTTCAATGAACCTGGAAAGCTTAGATCTTTGACGATGTCTTCTGCTTGAATCATAGAACATAGAGGCGGTTATGTGAACCCATGAAGCACAGAGGGGGCAAGGAAGAAACTTTAATAATACGAAAATTAATTATCAAATCTTCAAAATAAAGAAAAAAAAATATAAATTCCAAGATAAGAACTTTAAATAATGTGAGAGTCTTCGTCATTCATATGTAAGGTCAACGAGGGTAGAAATGTCTTCTTATGAACTGTCCTCCGAAGTAATTAGTTAGTTTGTCGAGGGTATTTCAGGAATGGAGTTGAAAGTGACTGAATAATGAACCTGGTCTTGTTTTAGCACTAGGTTCATGAGAAAGGTTGTGCCTTTGTTTTATTCCATGTCGCCTGCTTTATTTTTTAATAAGTACAATCAATCTATAAGATTTCGTACATTTAAAAAAAGATTACAACTAATAAACTAGGCGAGATATCGTGTGAATCCGTCATTAACATTACTTTATTATAAGATTGAGTAAATATTGATTTGGAAGCAACGCGACTAAGTCTGTTATCTATCAAGTTGTTTAAAATATGTTCACACGTTATTTGTCGTACTTGATATAGTAGAAATAGTCTCATTTATGAGAAGATCAACCAAGTGTACTCGAAAACGTTCATCATGGAAACAACTAAACTATTCATTGCCACGACGTGAAACACTCGTTCATGTAAGATTATCTTATCCGTGTTATATAGAAAGATTGATTTGCATCATAAAACAAATCAATCCCAACAAGATTACAACTAATCGATCAATGATTTATATATTGATAATGTTAGTTTTTAAAATTATTTTCTTTAATAATAATGAGAAAATGTACTTTGATTGAGTTAAATAGTATGTTTTATTATATATGTCAAACATATTTTTGAAAAAAAAAACACAAACCTCAAATACTACCTTAAAGACAATCTTAGACGTGAGTCAGACTTCTTTGAATTCTACTTTTAGAAATTCAATTTTACTTCATATTTATCTTATAAAATGTGATTTCACTTTAAACTTACTCTTTTAATTAATATTTAAATTTAAATATAACTAGTTAACCTATCGTATCTTGCACAACTATTTTGAAAATATCATTTGTTTTATATAGTAATTTACATAAATATTATAGTTTTATTTGTTACGATTAAATATAAAAACCATCATATTAAATTATTTGGAATAAAATGTTCTTAAAATGGATAATAAAAAAATAAATTATAAGAGCAATCCTTATATTTATCAAAAAACCTCGCAATATTAAATTCCTTATGTGATTTCAATTTAAAGTTACTTTTTTATCAACATGCAAATTATTTTTATATACTTCTTCTTTTTTTTTTTCTAACCATCACGAGTTAAACCTTAATTTTAAAATATTTTTAAAATTTTTTAATTAAATAAATAAATTTAGAATGTTCTTTAAATTAGACAAATTCTTTTGAAAAATAGTTAAAAACATTTTTTCGTGTGTGGTTATGTGACTGAGGAAATTTATATATATATATATATATATATATATATATATATATATATATATATATATATATATATATATATATATATATAATTTCAACTCGATGAAGTGATAAGCAATAAAAGATTAAAAACTATCCAATAAACTACAAAATAAAAAAATTAATATAACACACAATAAGGTTAAAAGTTGCTTATTAAGTATAATAAAATTAATATGAGTTTCTATGCATGCACAATTGTAAATCTGAGCTGAAGAAGAAGAAAAATTAGAACGAAAAAGAAAGAATGTTGATGACTAAATTTCTATTACAAATGAAAATTTATGACAACTTAATACATTATAAAGTTTTGATATTCGTACGTGGAATATAATAAGAAAGAAAATTTAATTTTAATTTTTAATTTTATTATCTAAATTTACAAAACAAACATTCTTTTTTTTTTTTTTTGATATAATACTATTTTCCTAATGAAGAAATGTTTGATGAATTTGAGATTTTTCAACAAATTAATCAACTTAGTTATTTAAGATTAATCAGTTTAATTGGTAACAAATCGATTTAGGTTTTTTTTTTTTTTCTACAGACCACTCAATTCATAATAACTATTTGATTATTGGGTTAACGAAATAAACAGTTGATTTTCGAGTATATATTTGTCTTATTATTTAACATATTGGATTTTGGAAATGTCAACTTGATCAGTGTTCGTTTTTAAGATTTTAAAAGTTATTTTTAATTACATTAAATATGTACATCTAATTAATTAATTTAAATAAAATTATAACATAAGTATATATAGCGTTATGTTTTTGATGAAAACTTATTTACAATAAGAAGTGAGGACAGTTAAAAGTCGTTGGATTATTATATGGACAATTGAAGTTTTAAAAAGCTTGATAAACTATTATAGGTATTAATTATATAATTAAACAAAAAATTAAAAGGTAGATTTTTAGAGGAGAGAAAATATGCATAATCTACATGTAAGGAAACTTTACAAATTTGGTCATAATTGTCGATTATAGTGAATTTTTTTCTTTTAATTATAACGATACAAGTTTTTAATAATTTGAGACGTTATTAAGTTAAGGACCACACAATTGGTTCATCAATTAACATGATCACAAATTTACAAATAGGATATTGTAATAAAAAGCACGAAAAAAGTACAAAAAAACATCCAACCTATTATTGAGAAAACATTTACACAAAACAATCATGTGTGCAATTAGTACATATCCCAAAACGACACAAACATGACACATGAATAGTTATACTGAAATATTAACGTGAAAACAATACATTTACACAATTGCACACATGCAACAAAATACATGCTTGCAAGAAAATGGTTGCAAAACAAGTTCAACTGACCCTTGGGTAAAGATTGACCCGATTCTCCACATCCTATAATTGATGTCCTTGTAGCATCCTTAAGATCGGGATTACCTAAAAAAGAATCAGTTTAAAACCGTTAGCTACCGATTATAATCAATCAACAAGAGATCAAATCAACACAACGCATGTATTCAGATATCCCATAACATGCCCATTAGATAATAACATACTTATATGATTATATGAACGATACACATGATGTAGTATGCAATTTACAATTAACGACTCATACCAAGTTCAAAATCATTGCTTCATATTGGCTTGAGTATGAGCATCATCTTTGCACAAATTAGACATTTTGCTCTTAAGTCCCGACGAGGGTGATCTATGCCTCAACCATGCATTGCTTGTTAGACCGGGGGGGGGGAGGGGGGAGATAACCTTAATCACTCATGTTAATGCAACATATTCACCATTTAAATTAGACTTGCGACCCGGTCCTAGAAAACAGCAGGGTCGGCGTCATTTCTTACATAACCACCATCTATAATTAAGCACGGTGTAACACACAACTAACTCAAGCTTGACCAAGCCCGACATTCACTAGGTGCAAGCGACATGACTAATGGTTAAGCTCAACACCGTGACTTACGCTAGCGACCCGGGTGGCGTATTGGCCCGACATTCACCAGTTGCAAGCGACATGGCTAATGGTTCAGCTAAGTGTCTTGACTTATGCTAGCGACCCGGGTGACATACCAACCCGACATCACTGCTGCTACTAGCAATCTGATTAATAGTTAATCTCAACGTCATTTACCCATTTTACATGCTCTTAACCTTAACAAGTCGTCATCATATCAAATGCCTCAATAGGCTAACACGTGTCAATTTAATCTTTTCTCATTACCATGACATGCATGACATACACATCAATAACACTAAGCTTGATGTACATATATATAACACATCACATTGTACATCATTATTCACAATCAAAACAACAATATATAAATTTATAAATTTATTATGCATGGTTTTTGCAGTCCGAATACTTATCTAGATATGCTCACAAAGCAAAGCAAAATTGCAATTAGTTGAGTGTCTTCAACACTACCTGTCATGAATATTATATTTCTCATATTAAACTTTTCGCTTGAAAAATCAATTAAATTCATTTATTTGAACCTAATTAACTTTATGACACTTCTCGTAAATCTTATTTTAATTAATTACTTAAATTTCAACAATGTAACGTTTTGCCCAAGACAACTTCTAACCCACTAGTAATCAAATCATGAAATTCAAATAGCCTAAAATCATCAAAATAATTTAATGAGCATTATGATATTTCCATTTATCTATTTTAACAAGTCTAAGGTCAATTTAAGTCAAACCGCAATACGAAAAATGATAAATTCATAACTTATTCGTTATTAACCCGATTGACGAACAAAATGAAGATTTTGAATCACAACGAGGAAAGCCACATTCGACATATCCTTAACCTTGTCGAAATTTGAAAACACAGTATTGAAATGAAGAGGAAGAGAGAAATCTAAAAACTCAAATAGAATTGAATTCGAATTACAAACGAAGAGTAGATATGAAACTGAAGGTCGAGAGAAATAAAAAATTTTAAGAGGAAAACATGAAAAAAAATGAATTAATAAATGAATGTCCGTTATTTATAGCGAAGACTGTAATTATACTTTAGAGAAGTCGATAAGTATCCTTTTAGTGATCCAAAGGCAGATTAAGTCTCTTCTCCAAACTTCTCGAAATTGGAATAATAAATCTTGGATATTTTCTGGATAGTTATTTGCAAATTCCTCGAAAAATGCGTATTCATAAGTCGTCTTTCTTAGACGCTAACGAAATAACGACTATTTTGGTCGCTTTTCCTCTCCATGTTATTTCACATATAGAACATATTCGATGTCTTGATTATTGCTCTCAACTACAACTTTATTAATTGGAGCTCAAATATTCCAAATAATACAGAAAGGTAAAAATTATTCCGCGGGGAAAAAAGATAAAATTTCCCGTATGTCCAAGATAAGCCAAGAACATAATGGTGAAATCAATATTCGTCATTTACGAACTATTTGCGAGTATTGAGCCAATTAATTAATCATCATTAATTAGGATTCAAAAATTCTATCTTTTACATTAATTTATTGGTCATGTTCATTCACAATGGAAAATGTTCTTGTGATGTACATGGGTAAATGTTCAGGTACGGCCCTTATATTGCGGTACGGCCGTACGGCCGACCGTACAGGCGACACGTGTCCCGAAATTTTTTTTTTTTTTTTTTCTCTTTACTGAAACGATTTTTTTTTATTTTTTTTTTCCGAAAACTAATGAAAATTTATTTGAACTACCATGTTATAATTTATGCACTATTCTCCTATAAACTTTGAACTATTCCCATATAATCCATGAACTATTACTTTTTAATATAATCCATGAACTATTCTATTATAATTCATGAACTATCACATAATAAGTTTTGAACTATTACTTTCACTCCTTTATAAATTTTTGCATTTTAAACTATTCTATTATAATTCATGAACTATTCTATTATAATTCATGAACTATCCCATAATAAGTTTTGAACTATTACTTTCACTCCTTTATAAATTTTGCACTATGAACTATTCTATTATAATTCATGAACTATCCTTTTAGAAGTTATGAACTATTACTTAATAAGTTTTGAACTATTACTTTCATTCCTTTATAAATTTTACACTATGAACTATTCTATTATAATTCATGAATTATCCTTCTATAAGTTATGAACTATTCCATAATAAGTTTTGAACTATTACTTTTACTCGTTTTAAAAAAAAAAATTAAAATTAAAAAAAAAAATTTTCCGGGACACGTGTCGGCCGTACAAACGGCCGCACAGCCGTACCGGAATAATGGGCCTTACTTGAACACTTCCCGATGTACATGACCTATGGATGAATGTGCAACAATATAGGGTGTGTTTAGTTGACCCAATTTATGGGGTTTATGAGACTTGTTGGGGATGGAACTTATAATGAATTATGAAATTTTTTTAAACCTAACATTAATAAATTAAGAAAATCATAGGGAATTATGATGTTTATATAATCATTAATACAAATACCGGATGGTCGTATAAGAATCTTTGATGCGGGGTTGAGGCCACAATATACTTGATCTAGATAAGAGCCCTCTAACACCTTGAATGAGACGGTTTCTTCACAAAACACAAAGGAAATCAGTAAGGTAGACGATGAATATTATTGACAAAAAAATGATGATAGAATAGAGATGTAGTTGGCAGAAATGGAGATGGAAACGAATAAGAAAGAATCAAGAAGCTCACTTGCAAGAACCTTGATCAAGATGATCAAAATCCAAGCAATTGTCTTACCTTAACCCTTACTCTTTACAACCTTACACAAGCTTCAATGGAGGCAAGCACAAGGAGGGATTAATGATGTACTAGTAGCATCAATCTCTAAGGAGATTAACACACACAAGATCAACCTAGCAAGAACAACACACAACAATTCAATCAATGTTTCTCTCTCTCTTTGATTGAATTTTCGAAAATATGCTCAAAGCAATACAAGTTTTTTGCTGGAAAATTCTACCTGAAACAAATGACTAAGGAAGGCTTTCATATGTCTAGAAAGCCTTCTTTAAAAGATAAAAGAAAATGCAAAATATAGCTAAGATAATTAAAAAAAAATACTAATAAAACCTTTAATTTGTTTAAGAGCCTTAAATGTAATAAATTCTTGCATAACATATCATATGATGGTATAGACTCCATACAAATGCTTCAATCCTTTATTTTTAGCAAACCGGGTTTAGGTGCCTCGATCTTATTATTTTCTTTTGCATGGAAATATCCCACATATGCATGAGGCATTCCCTACATCAAAAGAGGAAGGAAAGGTCATCAAAGTGACTAAGGAAGCCTTAGACACATATGGGTCACAACTCGCTTGTTTGAATGTCACAAACACCAGCATGCTAGACACTTCATACTGGAATGTTCTTGGACTTGATCTAATGATAATGTTTTTCCACTGTAGGACTTGTAGGGTATGTTGGGGATGGTCCCTTATCATACTCCTCTTCTAGTGAAGGATTTTTCTTTGAATCATCAACTTGCTTATCACTTTACCAATAGGGACTTACTCCATAGTCCGTTGGGATATTTCTGTAGTCCGTTGGGAGCTCTAGGACATAAGTAGTGTCACCAACCTTGCTAAGTACTTTTAATGGTCAATCTCCTCTAGGTGAGAGCTTCGACTGGTGCCTTTCCAGAAATATATATTTCCTCATATGCAACCACACAAGGTCACCCGGTTCAAACAACACTTGCTTCTTGTTCTTGTTAGTCTTGGTCGCCACTTGCTTGCCCTTCTCCTCCAATTTGGTACTTGTTCTCTCATATATATCCTTTATGATCTCCACCATTTTTTCTACATCAAAATCTACTCGCTCTTCTATGGGCAATGATATAAGATCAAAAGAAGTCAAAAGATTCAAACCATACACACGCTCGAAAGGAGTTAAGTTAGTAGAGGAATGTAAAGTCATATTATATGAATACTCTACACAAGGCAAATCATCTTCCCAAGCACTCAAGTTTTCCTTCAAAACAACCCTTGAGATGGTTGTTAAAGTTATATTATTCACTTCGGTTTGACCATCCGCTTGAGGATGACTATTAGAATTTGAGAAAAGCAATGTTGTCCTTAGTTTACCCCAAAAAGTCTTCCAAAAGAAACTTAACATATCTATCACTTACTATAGTCCTAGGTACTCCATGTAGTCTACCAATCTTCATACAGAACAAGTTAACTACATTATAAGCATCATCGGTCTTATGACTAACAATAAAATGAGCCATTTTAGAAACTTTATCTACTACCACAAAGATAGGATATCTCCCCTTCTTAGTTCTAGGCAAGCCTACAATGAAGTCCATGTTAATATCTTCCCAAGGGGACTTAGGCATGTGTAAGGGCGTGTACAAGCCGTGAGGCTTCAATCTAGCTTTAGTAATAGAACTTGGTTTGCAACATATGATAGGTCTTATCTCTTCCAAAATGACCCATTAAACCTCTCATATGGGCTTCCTCAACAAGTAATATCCTAAGGGAACACCTAGGAGTGCAAACATTATCAACTTTTAAAAGAAAACCCTCAAACAGGTGATACTTATCTAAGGCTCCTCAAGTCACAAAATGCTTACATATATTCCCAAAATTAAAGTCATCAACGTATAGATGCTTAATGTAATGAAAACATAACACCTTAAAATCCAAAGATAGGATCAAAGAATGTCTCCTAGAGAGAGCATTCCCTACGACATTAAAAACACTACAAAAAACACATTATACTACCCTAAAATACCTCGGACGTTCAAATAATGATGTATAAAACCCTTATCGAAAGTTTTAAGCTGTTTCTGAAGTAACTATTGTCAACTAGCCATATTCGAATTGAACTTGACGGGGTTAATACATAAAACTCATTCAAGTTTTTGTATTTTGATTTTATAAACTAGCCCCATTCGAATGTGAACTTGCTTTAATCTTTTTTTATAAAAAAAAAATTAAAACAACTTCTATTAAAGTTTGTTTATTTTGATTTTAAATACTTGGACATATATAAAATATAAACGTAATATCTAATTTAAATAAAAATTATATTTATATTGGAATTAAAATATAATCTAATTTAACAAAAGTTGTTTCAATCTTTTTTTAAATAGAAGTAAAATATAATTTAAGTTTCGATCAAATGAAAATATGATATTTCTTAAATAAAAGTTTTCTAATTATAAAAATTGTATATAATTTATTTTATTTTAATTATTATAGAGACAAAATGTAATATAATATTATTTTTTTTATTTAAAAAATAATTTGATGACATTAATTTTCGGTGCGACGGGTAGACATGGGTCCGAAACCTAAAAACCGACCAAAGTCCAAACCGGCGGTTTATAAAAAAAAAAAAAAAAAAAAAAAAAACTGGATCAAACCGGCGATTAAACGGCGGTGTGATGACTAAACCGGCCGGTTTGGTGCATTATTTTTTTTAGAAAAACAAAAATTACTAAAACCGGCGTTTAAATCGTCGGTTTAGGTTTGACCTAAATCTAAACCGATAACCATGGTTTGACCAAACCAACAAACCTAAACCGCGGGTTCGGCGGTGCAGCCTGACCCATGTCTAGCCACGGTAGATGAAACAAAATGTAAGTTTTATTAGATTTATTATTTTGTTTTATATCACATGTCTGTATGACTGTATAATAGATATACATACATATATTGGACGGGTTGAAGATGAGAGCATATCTACGAAGCAATTTTAAAGCGCGAAGATTCTTGTACCGCAAAAAAAATATGCAAGAGCATAAACCTAGATCATATATTATCATGCTGGTACCGTTGTAGAGTCGTAGGGATTGAATTGCATCAAAATCTAAAATGATCCCTTGAGTAGGCACCATGATCGAACAGTCGTCTTTCTTTCATGCACATGGAACATGGAATCATATATATCAAGTCTTTTTGTGCATGAACTAACCACTAGGGAACCATCTGTGGGCACTCACCACCCACCATTCATCTCCACTCAAATTCCTCTTTAGCTTCCCTGCATTTGTAGATTGGAATTTGAAGTTGTAATGGAGCTTCTCAAAGCTGATGGGTGAGAATCTTTGATCTCCTTAACTTTTTGCTCTTCATGAGCCATGTGTTTGACGGCATCTTAGATTGGCTTTTTTTATTAATTGGGAATATTGGTTTCAGTATATAGCACGGTTGCGTACTTGTGACAACTGTTTGCCTATAATCTGTTTGATATAATGTCTGACTGAGAATCTTCACAATAGCTGCATATATTCTTTACTGCAAAATGTATTATAAGGATAGTTCTGTGTATTTGGGAAGTGAAATATTCGTTTTTGCCTTCAAGGAGAATACATATGACTCTTTAACGTAAAGGAAATTAGGTAGTTAGTGAACCCAATACTTGTTTGCTTTAGGGTGAAATGCCATATTTTTGCTGCGTTATTCATAGTACTTGTCCAGACCTTGTAGTGATATGCATTGAGATTTTTGTTGAAATCATTCTTGCAAGGACCCAGTGGTGGTATGGTGCCCACCAACAAGTTGAGAGGATGAAGTTAATTGACATGTTGTGAATGCAATAATGTGCCACTGAACTTGGCTTTTTTCCAGTACCAAGATTAGATATGCGAAAATGATGGTAATTTAGTGGACTTTTAACCCGAGGAATTATAAGGAATAGCTTAAATCGGATAAGGTATGAAGTTAGGAGAAGGCGCATATATTGGTACTTCTAAATGAAGAACAAAAAGATAGAAGAGACTGTGATGGTTCACCGTCCACTTTATAGAGGTTTAGTGGACTTTTGATCACACACTAAAGTGACTTGAATGGGATAAGAATGTAGTTAGGACTTGGGAGAAGCACTGCAAATATCGATACTCCTACACAGAGAACAAATTTGAGAAATAAGTGATTGTGATGGGTGGTCCATCCACATTATAGGGCTTCAAATGGTACCTACTACAAGTAGTGAGAATCTAGTTCCCCTAAGATGAAATGTCGTAGACGCAATCATATGCTATTTAACTTTGTCCTCCATGCCAGGACAAGTTATGAATATGATGATGTTTTAGTGGTTTTTTGACCATACAGTAAAGGAATGGCTCCAATGGATTACAAAATTTAAGTAAGAAGAAGGTGCATATGGGATGCTCCTACATAGAGAACAAAATAAGAGAAAAGTAACTGATTGTTCAGTCATGCAGATGAGCTTTAGGTTTGTTTGTAATGTATGTCTAAAGGTATAATTAATCTGAAGAATTAAGGTTTCTGTGACAAAGCTATGAGCCAATGACAAGAGTGGAAAGGAAAGTCCAAGAAGTACTAGTATAATGTAAAGTGTGAACTACCAGATGCAAATCTCATGCTTTTGGATCTTGCAAAAGATATGGCATGATAGAGGTTATTGGTAGTGCATAGTTCATGTCGCAGTCTAAAAGGCGTGGTTTTAGTTTAGTTTTGATTTGATATGATCCTTATCTTATGTTCTTAACCACTAACCAGAGGTAGAC
This sequence comes from Fagopyrum homotropicum, assembly GCA_033239125.1. Taxonomy (NCBI): domain Eukaryota; kingdom Viridiplantae; phylum Streptophyta; class Magnoliopsida; order Caryophyllales; family Polygonaceae; genus Fagopyrum; species Fagopyrum homotropicum. The sequence continues at coordinate 6,797,930 of BSWB01000003.1, forward strand.
CAAAAGAAAAGGAAATATTTGGGCAGAACAACTTGGTGATCTTTTCCCTTCTTTTTCACAATCAGATTACAGTTTTAGACCCGGTTCCTTCTTCCCTTCTGGATTTAATTGTTTCATTCCAATTTTAGAGTCATGAACAATAATATGTAGTGAGCCATACTATTAAGCTGAATATTAATTTTCTGAATATAAGTCATGGTATTCTTATTCTTTTGGAGCATTATTATGTATATGTTTTGAGTAGATTCTTTCTCCATTTTGTAAGTAGGTTGCAGATAAAAGTTCCAGTCCGTCCAAGATGGGGAGTTTGAAAGGTGAGTAATGCTATTAACAGAGCACTGGGTATTTCTTGGTCAGCTCTCATCTCTATCCCCTTCAATTTTTAGTGGATGTGAATAAGTGATAATCAAGATAAATGAACAAAAAGGTTTGATTTAAGATCTCTATCACTAGTCAAGGGCCATCCGGCCGATACCTCTTTGACAAGTTGACAATTGGTTGTGTATTCTTCAGGTTTGGCACTTCACTATATTCTTTAATGTGTATTGTTCTTGCTCATGTGAACAGAAATATTTTCATGCCTTTCTATGCAAGGAAACAACGATAAAATTAGTTCTTAATTTTTGGAGCGATGGACCAAAATCTTACCTTAATGGGTACCTCATAGAAACAACCCGGTTGATTTATTGTGTTTTTGATAAAAAGAACAGTTGGGAGAAAGGCAATGGTAGGAGTTATAGTATTGTTCATTTGTATGAACACTATATCATATAGTTTAAAAATATCCAGGTAGCAAATTTACGTAGTTCATGTTACGGTAGCTTGTGGGTAATGGGTGATATCATTTAGGTATTCGGAAAGATTTTAAACTATTAAAAGTACTACTCCATACTTTTAAAGGAGTATATCTCCCATCATCTCAGGATTATTCAGTAACTGGGGCATCCACTTTTGTCAATCTCATTCTCATCCATACATATACATGGTAAACATGTAACCGAATTAGGTTATTTTAGGAGTTTTTAGGATCTGGTCTTTATCAGGTCATTTTTCTTTCAGGTATTTTAGGTTTGATTAGGTTGCATTTGGGTCACATATGTTTGGTTCACATGGGATATCAATTCAAATCAATTTGGTATCTAAGACCTCCAATTAGTCATTCCAAAATGAACTTAACACATGGATGGGGTTATTATATCCCAGGACAGTTTCAGTTTTAAGTGATGAATATCTTTTCAGATTTCAACTTGGTTTGTTTCAGTATGTTTTAGACAGAGTATTAAATCTTTCATTTTGGAAATTGGAATATCTACATCTCACTCTCTGACTGGAAATTGGAATTAGGTTCACCTATGTTTGTCAAGCATAAAGGTACTAGTTACATGGCCACAATTCAGTAGAAACAAATTAACTGTGGAAAATTCAACAATTAAATGAAGATGCTTTATGAAAAAGGAAAAAGGAAAATTCCAAAAGCTGGAAGCCATTTATGCAGTGTGTCTGTCATCATTTCCTTTTCGGGATATAAATTCCTATATATAAGTAGTCTCTTAAACAAGTCACAATTTCGGAGTTCTCCCGAACACTTCAAGCACTCATATGGCTCCAATGGCTTCTGAAGCATTGAGCATTGAGTTGCAACAGGAGCATCAGATCAGATTCGAGCAAGCCGAAGCTCAAGAGCTTCATAAGCCTCAATCTGTCCTTGACTGCCCTGAACCCCCTAGTTTATGGAAAGAGGTCGTCAGATCTTCAAAACGGTCCGTTTTCCCATTTCATGGAATCCATGAGGCGTCATCAAAGTCATCCAAAAAACTTCTCTTTTCAAACTGTGTCCTATCATTCCTACACAGCTTATTTCCATTCCTTACTTGGGGAAGAAACTATAATGTTAAAAAATTAAGGCATGACTTCTTTGCTGGTTTGACACTTGCTAGCCTTAGCATTCCTCAGGTATGCTATTAATGCTTCTGTATTAAATTCTTCGCAAGATATAATGTATCTTTATTGTGAGGGTCACTTATTCATAACATCTCTTTGCTGACAGAGTATTGGGTATGCAAATTTGGCAAAATTGGATCCTCAGTATGGTTTATGTAAGTCATTTTAGTATTGAACTTATAGTTAGAACTTGAAGAACTATATATTAGCTTCTGATATGTGTATTTGAATTGTGGATCTAGACACAAGTGTTGTACCTCCTCTTATATATGCCCTGATGGGAAGTTCAAGAGAGATTGCCATAGGACCTGTGGCTGTTGTCTCGCTACTTGTGTCATCCCTGGTTTCGAGAATCATAGACCCCGCAGTTGATGCTATTGCGTATAGAGAGATGGTACTCACAGCTACTTTCTTTGCTGGTGTATTTCAAACTTTGTTTGGAATTTGCAGGTGATTAATCTTCTTTTGGTTGTACCTTGAATGTATATTATCATGTTGGTATACTCGATTTTGTAGTGAGAAAATTTTCTTGATTATGTTGAAATTGACATGCTCAGGTTGGGTTTTCTTGTTGATTTCCTCTCACATGCTGCAATTGTCGGTTTCATGGGAGGTGCGGCTATCGTAATTGGTCTGCAACAACTGAAAGGGCTCTTTGGGATTAGCCACTTCACCACTAAAACTGATGTAGTGTCTGTCTTGAAGGCTGTTTTCAATTCTCTTCATAAAGAAGTAAGCTTTTGCTTCTGCAAAGTATAAACCGTTGCTTTAGCAGCCTTTCTTTATCCGAGGAAGTTTGTCTAACATTTTTCTTGCATGCTGTAGTGGTACCTCCAAACCATTGCTTTAGCAGCCTTTCTTTATTTGAGGAAGCTTGTCTAACATTTTTCTTTCATGTTGTAGTGGTACCCTCTAAATTTTGTGCTGGGTTGCTCCTTACTGATTTTTCTCCTCAGCGCAAGAATGCTGGTAAGTAACAAGTCCAGAAATTTTCAAGTTCGTGTCTGTAGTTAATTATTGCTAAACTTGAGCTTTTTAGATGAAAGGTCATTTTATACTTGATAACTTGCACCCGATGGGTGAAATTTTGTCAAATTAAGTGTTACAATTATGGTGCTGGAATTGATAGCAACGGGCATGAGGGCACATGATTTAAAAGAAGATTGATCTTTGAATTGCTACCTTCATGTATTTCCCATCACAAGATTTTGATTTCTTTCTGGAATATAACAATAAGAACTAAAACTTTTACCTACTGCTCTGTTTTCATTTTTTTTCCCATTTTCTCTCTAATCCCAGGGAAGAAGAATCAGAAAGCTTTTTTGGGTACCAGCTATAGCTCCTTTGTTGGCAGTGATATTGTCTACTCTTATGGTGTACGTGACTAGAGCTGACGGTCATGGGGTTAAGATAGTGGAACATGTCAAAGGAGGACTTAATCCTATTTCAGCCAGTCAGTTACATTTCAAGGGCCCTCATGTTGGAGAGGCCATGAAGATTGGTGTTTTATGTGCCGTTGTTGCTCTCACGGTTCGTATCTAAGTATGCAGGTCTACTCGTTGTTTCTTTTGCAGTTGTAACCTGTAACTAATCATGATTTTTGGCACTTCATAGGAAGCTATGGCTGTTGGCCGATCTTTTGCTTCCATCAAAGGGTATCATATTGATGGGAACAAGGAAATGTTAGCCATGGGCTTCATGAATATTATTGGATCCATAACTTCCTGTTATGTGGCCACAGGTGAGTTTGGCTTTTTTCCCTTTCTCTTTTTCCAGAAATGATATTCACTTTCACTAACTGATATGTATATATATATATATATATATATATATATATGTATATGCATGTGCAGGATCGTTCTCGAGAACAGCTGTGAACTTCAGTGCAGGATGTGAAACAGCGGTGTCAAATCTAGTAATGGCAGTCACAGTGTTCATATCACTGCAATTTCTCACAAAGCTCCTCTATTTCACGCCCATAGCGGTCTTGGCTTCGATTATTCTTTCGGCTCTTCCTGGACTTATAGACTATCATGAAGCTTACAGGATTTGGAAGATTGACAAACTTGATTTCCTAGCTTGTATTGGTGCCTTCATTGGTGTTTTGTTTGGATCAGTTGAAATTGGCCTAGTAGCGGCGGTAAACCTGAACTCTCCAAATCATGAATGCTTTAACGAAATTTCAATGTGATTTGTTCATTCATCAACTTTGAACTCTAATGCAGGTAATGATCTCATTTGTGAAGATAATACTGAAATCAATTTACCCGAGTACTGAGATCCTGGGGAGGCTTAACGGGACAGAGATATTCTGTGAAGTCAATAGATACCCTTTATCCACAATAAAACCTCCCGGCTTGTCGATAATCCGTATAAACTCTTCCTTGATTTGCTTTGCTAATGCAAGTTTCATCAGAGAAAGGTATTTTACCAGCACACTTAACTTCATTTACTATCATGTGTTTAATGCTTGTTCTATCTGTTCTTTTGTTTCAGAGTTGCAAGATATGTTGTGGACGATGCGGAAGGTGCAACAAATATTTCAAAGGGAAATAATCATACAATCATCCTTGACCTCTCCAGTAAGTTACAATATCCTACAGATTTTAAGATTCAAATCTTTCTAGTGTTTGCCGTTGTAAGGTGATGTCATGTCCACCAATCTCTAGTCCATAGCAACGGAGCTTTTTTGGATTCGTTGTCTTCACTTATGCCCAAAAAAAGAACTCAATTTGTCACAGAACAATTCTATCTGTCCTAGATCTTGTCGGATATCCAAGAATCTGACTCCAATACTTGTTTTAAAAAATACTCTTTTTCTGAATAAATTTGATATCGATATGATTCGGAAGTTTTACCCGGATCAGTATCAGTTAGCTGATATTTTTATACAAGAGTCTGATCCATATCTGATCCGGGATCCATAAATACCCGGGATGGATACGGATCAGCATTTAACGGTTGGTTTTGATAATCTCATTTTAAGCATCTATCTTTCTTTCTTTGATCATCACAGATGTAACACATATTGATACCTCTGGCATTATTGCACTGGAAGAACTGCAAAAGGAGTTGATCTCACTTGGTGTACAGGTAAGCTAGAATCAAGATTTCACACACAAATTGAGGTTTCAAAACATGATCAGAAGATTATGGATCAAAAACACTAATATCACTTTGTTCTCTCATTTGGACTGCAGTTAGCTGTGGCTTGCCCACAATGGCAGGTCATCCACAAGCTTAAGCTGGTAAAGCTTGTCGAAAAAATTGGTGAAAGATGGTTCTTTCTCACTGTAAATGAAGCTGTAGATGCTTGTTTCGCCTCTACAGTTGCCAATACTGCAACCAACTGTTGATTTCAGTTCTCTGGCTTGCTGCTGCTGGAAACTTTGTTCAATGAACCTGGTTTTGCTGTCTAGTAATCAACTTCGTGTATGTATTTGCTTTTAATCTCAAGACTTTTGTATCTAGACTTGCATATATATGATCTATTTTGAAGTGATCTTTAACTACTGAGGAGGTTTACTATGCGGTAGTGGTACATTTTGCTTCATTAAAGGTCATTTGGTGTAGACCGGTTCAAACCCGGATTTGGGCGGCCAAACCCGGTCTGAACCGGTGCCTAAGCCAGGTACGTAGCTGGATACCCGTTTTTTTTAATTATATTAATTATTATTTAAGATAAATTTGTTTAAAATATAATATATTTTTTAAATATGTTATGCATTATATATTCTCTCTATTAAATATTTATAATTATACTTAATAATATTAATAATATAAATTATTTAATATTTATTATAAATTCGGGATGGGGCCTGACCGGGCTTTTCTGGCTAGGCCAGAACCGGCCCAATAGACGGGCCGGGGTTTTCGGCCCGGACGAACCGTGTGTTTTGATAATTCACTTAACCGCAAGAACAATTCGCGGCAAACACACGAAAGATGAAGTATGTTGCTCAATATAATTATATGTTCATATATACTACAAGTTTTCTTCTTTCTTTTTTTTATATATTCGACAAAACATACAATATACGAGTTACAACTTACAATATACAAAAAAAAACTTAAGTAAAAATTGAAACTAATAAAGGAGATACGTGTCCAAATATTGAATCAAACAACCACATATATATTAGCCTTAGACAAAAAAAGAAAATTAGTTAATCAATTAGCTAAAACTACGAGGGAATTTCGGACTTGCGATTGAAAGTAGGACGAATCTTCTTCCGGGACCAGAAAAAGCAGCCAGCGGCGGTTCCATTTGATGATGCGCAATCGCCTTCATCTTCTTCACATTCGAAAGAATTCTCGACTGCAGAATCAACCTGCTTTATTTTCTGAGCTTCAATATCCTTGAATTTCTGCTTGTACTGTTTGCGCATAACATAAGCCTCTGCAAACGATGCTCCTAATGTTGCCATGTCGTCGCTAGCTAGGGTTCTTCGATATCTGGTGATTCAGATCGGTCTTAAATCGAATTAACGGTGTAACAGTGGAGGTCAAAGCTTCGATCGGAGATAAACGAAGAATAAAGCAGAAAGCTTAATCGAGGGGGGAGGACGATGGATTGATGATGATCGAGGAATTGAAGCTTTGATATGGTTTATATAGAGGTGGTGGATACGCGAGATTTTTAGCCTTGGGCTGCACGGCAGAAGGTCCTTTTAGGAAGGGAACTGGGACTTCTTCACTTTATTGCGAATCTGCCATGCATTTTGGACTTTCTTTTTTTTGTCAATAGTATATTATGATGCTTTATTTCTGCTGTCTGACGTCACTCGTGAGGTTTTATGAAGAGTTGTGACTTGTGACTAGGTTCTTCACTCATTTATTTTAATTCTTTGTTTGGTTTTTTTTAAAAGATAAGCGATTAAGTTGGTCTATCTCATATCGATAGTTCATCATAAAGGATCCTTATGGAAAAGAATACGAAATTCAGGATCATCACAAAAATGGGTGTTGGGGGTCGATATTTTCAGATAAGTCAGTCGGTCAGCAACACGGCTGATTTCTCTAAAAACATGTTTGATATGTACTTCGTCAAAAAAAACGAAGATTCAGTATAGAGTCAGATCTCGATCTTGATCTTTCACGGACAACTCCACAAACTTTGGAGTGTCTTGATAACACAAAGATTACCACCCTCGATATCGATCTTTTTTACATAACGAATTGGTATATTCATTTCATAACATTATCTTTAATCTGATAGCCTTTTGTAAGCCGATTTAAGAGCAAAAGTTTCAGCTTTTATTACCGAGTTAAAGTTATTTTCTTTCGCATCAAAACTGACAACCTCATCATTGTGATTCCGAATCACAAACCCAATGGATGTTATTCCCGAATTGAGTTTTGATCCATCAAAATTAAATTTATGAAAATCAGGTTTTGGTTTATCCCATTTAATATTGTGTTTTTATCCTTTTGGTAGAGTTAATGTCCTTTTTGTTGTTGTTTTATATCGTAATCGTCCTCATCAATGATATACGTTTTTCACGTATGAATTTGATTTTTAATGAAATTGATAACTTTATAAATAAGACCAATCGACTCATTACTAAAAATTATTTTGTTTCTCAAGAACCAAATGTTCTACTAGATAGTTACAAGGCATGTGAACTTATTAGGTCTAATTTTACTCTTTATTTCCGATAAGAGGTCGTGATTTTTTTTTTTTAATAAAGCTAACGTTGTTTAGTTCTATCAAGATTGACTTATCGATATTGACAATGATTTTACTTCTAAAAGTATATTCAACTTTAATTATTTTATTTTGTTTTTGGCGGATTTCATCAATCAATTGATTCAAAAGTTAACATTTGTTTGACATTATTTTTCATCAGGGTGTGTTTGACATTTTTGTAAGTTCGCCTTAAAATATATTTATTTTCTAGTTTTATATAATATTTTTCCCTCTTCCTTTTCTTAAAATTTTATATATAATCAATTTGATAATCTCATAAGTTAGATGGTCACCGAAGTTGTATTAGAATGAAAACTACTTTAGGATCCGTCTCGTACACCATAAAAACAAAAAAAAAGGAAAGTACCGGAAACCACCCGCTAAATAAGTTATATTGTAAATAATCACCCGCTCTATCACTATTTACCGGAAACCACCCACTATAGATACTTTGTTACCAAAAAGCCACCATGTGTCAATATCCCGCCAAATTTTCGTCTTGTGGGCTTCACTTTATAATAAAGTAATATTTTTTCTTGTGTTTTATGTTTTTCTATTTTTAACTTGATTTTGTTTCTTTTTTAGAAAATTGGTGTAGAAGGGCCCTTTTTGTATCCATGATACAAAATAGGCCCCTCTATTTTTCTTCCAAAAAATAAAGTTAAAAGAAATTATAAATTATGGTTAATAAGGTAGCTAGTTAAGGGCAAATTAGTAAAGTAGCATATTAACTGCCTAAAAGTTAAAGATAATCAAATTTCAAAAAACGGCAATTGTTTGATACGATATTTGGCGGTTCGTCTTCTTTCCTAATCATTTCATCCAAAAAGGAAGCGCCATTCTACACCGCCATTGTATCGTTCGATTCTCCATTCTTAACCTCCATCTTCAAATCTTCAACTTCGACCGTCTTCAACATATTCGCTGAGCTATTCTACACCAACGACAATCAATCCTTGTAAGTATTCCAAATTATCTCAAAATTATACCATTTTAATGGCTTCGATTTTCGTTCAAATCGAAAACAGTTGATGAACGTTTTCCCTAAAATCCATACTCAAAACCGCCATTGTTGAACTGTAACTACATGGACTTTCATTCTCTCGGCCTTGCATGTGTTATGAAGCATGATTTTGTGATTTATATTCGATTAGGTTTTTGATTCCGACGACAAAAAGAAGAACAGATCTGTTTTTGGCTGTTATGGAACTTAATTTTGAAATTAGCCATTTCTGTGGAATTTATGTATTTCAATTAACAGTGATGGAAGATTATGTACATAAATTATGTTTTCATGTGTTTTATGTACTGATACTTTCACAAAACACTGTGTTATTTTTGTGGTCGAGGGTCTTATATTATGTAAATGTATGGTTTGTAACTTCAAATATTGGATGAATTATGTATGTATACGATTTTATGTATGTAATTATAGTATGGATCAGATTTATGTACATAACAGATGATGGCAAATGTTATATATTACATTATGTATCCCCGGTATATCATTTTTGTACATAATTACAGAATGTGTTAGTTTATGCTTAACGATTATGTACTTACTTTGATATGTTTGTTTTTGTATCATATAAATTATGTATCGTATATGTATATAATTACAGTATGATTTAGACATTTATGTATCTTATTTTATCACATAAGTTATAAGTTTATGTATGAGGAATATGTACATACTTATAGAATGACTCGGTTTATGTTTGATCAATATGTACTTTAATTTCTTATGAACTGAGTGTATTAGTCGATGTTCCAAGTTTTTGACTGTCTCAAGTTATGGTTGACAGAATTATGTTTGAGTTTGTATTATGTATGCACTGTAGGTCATGTACAATGCTTTTTTTATGTTATTGCAATGTTTATGTAGCTATTATGTGCATAATATTATGTAGGACATTTAGCATATACAGATAAATTATGTAATGTAGTATTTAGCCAGAAATTGACTGAGAATTTTTTCCTTTTTACTATTTGTTTGAAGAACAAAATGGTAACTACGAAACATATGGCTGTCAAAAACCAAACAAAGGAACAAAGAGATGAAGCACAAGCTCGTCGCATAAAAAAGGTGAATATTTGAAATCAAATTGCTATATTAGTCACAGGAATTATGTAACATTATAGTCAAGCACATAAAAACATAAATTAATCTTTAATTACTATTATGTTATATTATTTCTACTTTTAATAGTTTCTGATTACATTTGCATAGTCATATCAGTTATTTTCTTATTTATGTACAATACTGTATATAGTACTAGTTAAGGCTAGTTGATAATGAAGTATTTTACCTTATGTACATTTCAGCGGAGAGAGATGGGTGGTTCTTGTACGCAAGATGTCAATAGACTGATAAATTCTGATAACCCACAGATAAAGGTTAGTAAATTGAAATTTGCACCACATAGTTTACATTTGTTGATCATAAAGATAAATGCATTTTCCATTTTATGTTTATGCAGTTTACGTACAAATGGACAGAAACTAAGAAATCAATAAATGGCAGAATCAATAGCTATATGAAGCTTCCTCTGATACCTATGATTTTGGATGAGCTATCTACAGTTGACAAAAACAGACTTAAGGGGTCAATTTTTGGGCATCTGTTGGAGATGAGCACTAAAATCAAAATGTCCAACCAGCTCATTCACTTTATGTTAATGAGGGAGTTAAAGATGAGGAGACATTACTCAATGTGGTTTGCAATTAACAGTGTTCTTTTGAGGTTTAATGTCATTGAGTTTTGTGAGATTACCGGACTCCCAAATTCTCCGGAATCTGGCTCATGTATAGAAGAAATGGAGGATGTCAACATGAGAGATGTAGTTGGGATTGACAGATGCACAAACGATGAACTGGAGCAAATCTTCAAGGATGAGCCGAAGGAGTCTCCCAACAAGTACAAAATGGCACTCATTTTGTTCATTGAAGGTGTTTTAGCATCAAAGAATGGAAAGACTTTGATATCGCAGCACACTATAAATCTTCTAAGTGACATGGAGTTGTTCAACAACTTTCCATGGGGTCGTTTTGCTTACACCATAACTAGGAGATCATTTCAATCGTGCCATGCTGGAAAGGAGAGAAACAGTGGTGGATACCAGATTGGTGGATTCCCTTTGGCATTACAGGTAATGTATAGGTTCTAAATTTGTCAATGGTTAAGGAATATTTATTTATTGTTATGTACTATCTGTGTAACATGCTTATGTATAACATTGTTATGTATATGTACAGGTTTTACACATAGTACCGATCTGTGTCATGCTTATGTGCATATTATTATTTACTTGATTTTGTTTTATTTATTATATGCTTATGTACTCATTCCATTATGGTAAATGTGTTACATCATTATAGTAAATGAATTATGTATTTATTAGATTGAGTTGCAACATCTATGTACTCATTGTTATGTATACATATGTGTAAATAAGCTTTTGTGTTGATTAATTATAGTTTTCATTTTTGTAATATTTGTAGATACTTGTCTTCAATTCCATACCAAAGTTTGCAAAGCATTTTGCAACTATAATCAATGCAGAGGCAACCTCATCATGCCTTAGGTATGTATCCAAATCTGGGAAGGGTGGCAAGCTATACCCTGGATATACTGAGCTGCAGGGTATTGCTGAAACTCTTCAAACAGAAGACATTAAGACAGTTGATGTTGAGAAGGAAGAGGATGATTATGAAAACTGGTATATGGAGGGTGATGATGACATGATTGATGCACTATTTGGTATTGGGTTTCATAATGTTGTCCCCATAGTGACTAGGCCTATAATTTATCATGCAAAGGAGGAAGAGTTTAGGTGTGTTTTAATCAAAATTAGTAAATTTTTTTATTTCATACATTACGTGATATGTAACGTACACCCTGTTTGTGTTATTATGTAGGCCTAGTACTGAGAAAGTTGTGATCCGAGAAATCAACGATGACAAGGATGATAAAGATGACTTTGTGAACCCACCAGAAGACATTGGTATGTAGTAACCATTGGTTTTCATTTTATGTAGATTGACTTGTATGTAGTATCCAATTATGTACTACATCAAACATTATACTCATGTGTTGTTGATTATATTAAACAGGAGAGGTTCAGCCTGATAAACCATCTAGCAGTGCATCCAAAGGTGTAGGTAAGAGGAAACTGGAAGAAGCCATACCCAATCCAGAAGCCAAAAGGTTAAATTTATTTATATTTACATATAGTACATCCAAAGATTTATGTAGTATAAGAAATATAACACTTCATATATACACATATAGTTCTGCGACCAAAAGTACAGGAAAGAGGAAAAAGCAAACACCCAAGCCATCTCCAGAACCAACAAGGTTAAATTTATGTATATGTACTTATGTATATGTACCATGGTTATGTACAATGAATTATATGTATTCATACGTACAGAATATATTATGTATTATTTGACAAATATGTAGATCATCAAAGCGCATTAACAAGGCCAAGGATTCACCACCACCACTCAATACCGAGCAGACTCCTTCAGAACCCCATACAGAGGACCAACATAATGTCAATATTTCTGCGGGAAAGAAGTCCACCCCTGTGCCACATGACACAACTAAGTAAGCAAAATAAATGCACTTTATGTACAATAATATTACATTATGTATATTCAGAAATATGGTGTACCTTATGTATGTCCATAATAAACAGCACTCAACCTGAACAAGCACAACCATTATGGGTTGAAGTGTTGATGTCAAAGATGGATGCACTACAGAAGGGACAGGACATTCTTGCTGAAAAAGTTGATGCAATGCAGAAGGTGCAGAGCATTCTGTGTGAAAAAGTGGAGGAACAAGGGATTCTGATTGATGATCTGACGACTTATGCAACAGACTTAGGTTCTCTCTACGAGCAGTTAGACACAACTGTGTTCGTGTCTAGCAAGAAAATTGAAAAGAACATAAAGAGTTGTGTAAATGATGCTATGAAACAATATGCGTCATCTGAAGTTCATCAAACTCACGCAACAGAAAGCGATCATCAAACAGCTGATGTCGATCAAATTCCTACCAAAGATGCCAAGGATGATGTAATGGTAGAGGAAATTGGTGCTGAATCCAGTGAGGTATGATATATTTATGACAAACTATCAACTTTATGTACACTGCCAGTGATTGATACATAAACTTAGGACTATGAATCTGTTATATTATGTAGTATATACTGTCCATGCATATGAACTGTATGCAGTTGTTAGAGTAGCAAATTATGTATGTGCAAATTATATGTATAATTGTTTATGTATTAACAAACCATTTATATTTATGTACAGAATTCTGAAAAAGCTGTGCCAGAAAGGAAGGTGGGTTTAAGAATGCTCAAAGAAAGTAAATATAAACGCACACCCTTCCGCAAAAATGTCAAGCTACCTAAAGAACCACGCATGGGTATGTTGACATTAAAGGAGCGACAAACCCTATACAATTGGGTCAAAAACAAAGACAGGAATGGGTCAGTAAGAGGTTTCATAAAGACCATATCCAGGGACACAATTGAATCCATTATTAAGCCTGGCGGTTGGATTAAAGATGAGGTTTGTATACTAAACTGATTTTATGTAGATATATATTTATGTCATTTACATAATATTGTGATGTGTTTATAATGTAAATTAGGTCATTGATGAGCTGATTATGCATATCCGTATGAGCATCTGTGAAAATCCAGAAAAATATGGATGCATCGCTGTACTACCAACCGGATGGACCCGAGCTTACAACCGTACAACATTTTCAAATTTCTTGGACATTAAGAATGACAAACCAAACTTCAAAGAAAGTATGTTTCAAGTCATCACTGGCGATGTTCCACAAATGTTCCCCAAATCACTGTATGATGTTGACATCATTTACTCTCCATTCAACCTTCTGGACACTCACTGGGTCGCATTGGAAATAAACCTGCTTGACTGGTGTATTTATGTGTATGACGCACAAGTCACGTACATAAAGGAGGACAAATTACAGCACCTTATCGAGCCCCTTGCTGTTATGTTCCCACAGGTTCTGAGGGTCCATGGTAAGCATTCTAGATTGGAAGACAAGCTCAAGATCCCATTGAAAGTGACCAGGAAGAATGATTTAAACACAAATGCTGATGGGTATGTACAGTATTTTGTTACTTAATATTGTGTTACATATTTTATGTGTTAACCATTATGAAACATAAACTGATTTCATTTTATTCCTTTGCATTGTAGGGGTAGCTGTGGAATATACACGTTGAAATACATTCAATATCTTGCATCTGGTAGGAAGGATTTCAGCGACATAGATGATGAAGTCGTTCAAGCTGTTAGGGAGCAGATTGCAAATGCTGTGTTTACAAGACAGTGGAAGAATTGGGCCGAAGAAATGTGATTGTGTTCAAACAATATGTACTGTTGATCATGAACATAGTTATGTAGGAAGAAGTTGTGAAATACTTATGTATCCAGTGTTGTATGTTTAATTAGTTTATGTACGGTTTTCGATCTGTTATGTAGACATCTATTATGAACATAATTGTGTCTTTTGACCTTATGTAATGTTTTGACATCTATTATGAACATAATTATGTACTGATCCATTATGCACTGTTTTTTTTAGTTTAATACAAACATAATACCTTTACATATACATAAGTGTATGTTTATGCACTAGCATATGTAACATCATCAGAATACAGTTTGTTCTCCAACATATGTGATGGATTTATGTACGTATCAATTTCAATGATGTATCTTTAAGTATGATAATCGAGGTTATAGTTCACAATATAGTCAAATAAACGTAACTATAGTATTTTCAATGATGTACCTATGTAGTTCAGTGTCAAGCAATATTAGTCAAAACTGGTTCATCTACATAAACATAAACTCTATTTTGGTTGATTTTGACAAGTCCTTTTCGTGTGCCCGCTGCAGCCGCAACAACTGCATTTCCTATTGCTGCTTTGTTCCCAAGTGGACCGGAACCTGGCTTTTGGCATTCTACCACACCTTTTACGCTTCAATGGAGGCTCACATTTCATTTCTGCTATTGAAGTAGGAATACACCACTCTGACTTATTAGGTAATGGATAGATGATATCCACATAACCAGCCCTCCAACTGTCTGATGAATAGTACTTGCCACTAGAAAGGATGGGCTCATACCCACATGTTTTGCAGCTGCAATGGCATGTATGCATGGTATTTCTTCAATATCAAACTCCTTACATGTACAAGTTTTCTTCTGCAAACATACAATCACATGCTCTTCGCACATCTTTACTTCAAACTCCAGCTTTTCTGCATCAAGGACGCACACAAAGTACATCGCACACGCATCAAACCGCTTCTAAATAATTGCCTCAATCTTAGGAGTCGATACCTCTACACAAGCTTTGGACTTTTGACGGCGTTCTGCAAACCATCGGGTCATAAATTGTCTTATTTCATCCAGCATTGCCATGACAGGATACTCTCTACCTTCTTTCATCAATGCATTTACACACTCTGCATTGTTACTAGTCATTATGTTGTATCTTTTCGCAGGTGAGAAGGAGCGTGCCCATGTAGAAATCCCTATTTCATTCAGCAATTCTCCAACCTTCGGTTTCTCCTATACATACATAAATCATGTGTAAGGTAATCATCATAATATAAGATATACAGTACATAATTTATATGCTTATGTACCTCCGATATTTTATGTAATATTTCAACGCAAATGCTGTCTTTGTAGCTCGTTGCCGCATCAATGAACATTTGTAGGATCCTGTTTGATCTTGTCCTCTTCCTCAGATTACCTTTTAGATGTCAAATACAGTACTCATGGAAGGCTAGTTGGTAATTCGATGCTATACCCTTCTTAATCGATGCATGACGATCAGACACAAACACAAGCTCCTTGCTGTCCATTACGACACGTCTCATATTCTTGAAAAAGAAATTCCAAGATGCATCATTTTCACTATCAACAATACCAAAAGCAACGGGGTATATTTGTTGGTTTGCATCTTGTGCAGTGGCGACTAGCAATACCCCACCATATTTTCCACTAAGATGTGTCCCATCAACGGTGATTACCTACATAAAACCGTAGACGTGTTCACAAACCTAACTATGCACAAAAAACTGAACATGAATATATGCACAGAAACAATTGTATCTAACATTATGTAACAGATAACTGCAATACAAAAACATAATCAGGGTTTTTATTATTATGTACCTTTCTCATCACACTCAAACCCCGAATGGACGGTCCGAACGACAGAAAAACATATTTGAACCTACTCTCCTCGTCGTGTATGAAGTCCACAACTGTTCCTTCATTCACCTCCACCAACATAAATAAGTATGCAGGTATTGTGTTATAATTGTCCATCGATGTACCTCTAATCATGTCCTTCACTGTTTCTTGAGCTTTCCAACACTTCCAATAGCTAGCGTCAATTCGATGCAAACTCTTCATTACGGTGATTATCTGATGCACCGAAGGTAATTTCTTTGAATTACCGTACCTACATATACTTTGATTTTAAGTAAAAGCAGGATACATAACATATAATTCACATGCATTAGCAGATACATAAATTCAGTCCAACAAATACATGCAACTTACATTGTCTTAACCTTATCAGCTATTACGTGATATGAAGCTCCCCTATTTGCCTCCCGCCGCAAATGGAACGAACAAGTGTGTGTCGAAACATACTTTGTGGTGGTGAAGTATGTTGTTTTACCGAGCATTGAAAAGCGGACCCTCCACTTACAATCTTCATCTACACATCTCGCAGTCACTGCCTTCATTTTCGACTTTATTATCTTGTATTGTGAGCATTCGGAAATTGAATGTAGACACAATGCGTTTTTAACTTCAGTCTTCGAATGATATATCTTCCCAACTTGTAGTTGCAAATCGTCTCCTGATGATACATAACTATTGATATGTGGAACTATTGCAAGTGTGTTATTGTTTGCATCTCCTACCGACTCGCTCCCAATCACACTTGAACCTGTTGTACATAAATCAGGTTCTATATCTGCTACATCAGCTTCCTGACCATGTAGTTCGGTTGAAATTCCTCCCACACTCTTATGCAGATCAACTTTGTTCACACATAAAGGGAGACTCCAACTAAACTGTGTGAGACCATTTATGTGTACAAAAGTATCCAAATCATCCTTTGTGTTAACATCAAATGGTTTTAGACCCGCATTGAAAGGATTCTTGTATGACAAGCATAAATCAAACAGTGTAAAGATATTCCAAATAGCAACGCAATCTTCTCCTTTAACACATCAAATGTGCATTCAATTGATATCAATAACGGCTTACTTGACTGTACTTCAATGTAGCTCCACACACCTTCATCAAATTTCCAATGTCCGTCAAAATAAATTGTCACAAACACCACCCCCATGATTCCTACAAGAAAGGTACAAAATATAAGAAATATGTCAATAGCTTCTTCACGTTTTGTACATAATATTTCAGTAATTACATAAACCACACTTATGTACAATCAACTAAATGAAACATAGTTTCTGCACTTATACATAAACATACACCGAAATTATGTACACATACGCACATAAAACTATGTTCATCACATTCTGCATAAAGTTATTTTCATCACCGAAATTATGTAAACATACATGCACCCTAATTTCTGCACTTATACATAAACATACACCGACATTACGTAAACATACTCACATAAAATTATGTTATTCACTGTTACATAAATTTAACCCTACATAATATATTAACAGATACATAAACCGAACTTATGTACACATAAACACATTAGATTATGTTCGTCACTTTCATCATTACAGACCCTCACCACATTAAACTGAAATACACATACATTTTACAACTACATAAATCTAAGCAGATACATAAATTGAGTATATATTTCTTTCTAACATAATTATGTACATATACAGACATAAAATTATGTTCGTCTCCTTCATCAATATCAAACCTCAGCACATAAAATATCAGCGCCATGTATATATACGAAATACAAAGTATGAACCATATACATAAATTACGCAGACGAAATGTGAGAATTATCCACCAATTAAACGATTGAACGTACATACCTCACAGATCTGGAAAAAATGTCTCAGAACGATTGGATCTACAGATCGAGTTTTTTGTCTCAAAAATCGCACAAAACAAACGATTGAATCTACAGATTGACAATCCGAATGTTTACGATCTCATAGCCGTAACAATTGAACAAACAGAACATCAAATCGAAATAAATCGGCAGTAATTGAAAAAAAAAAGTGAAAATGTATATGACAGTAGACGAAAGCTCTGTAAAATTGGTGGTTATGGATGCAGAAATGGGGGAAATTCGTGATTCTTGTATCACGTTTACAAGGAATGTATATTTCCTTTCCTAACAACTTCCTGATTTGTAGGGGACCACAATAAATTACCTTATTTATTTAATTAAAACTGCCATATCATATTTTTAAATTTCCACGAAGGGTATGCATTTAGTTAGGAATTAATCTTTATTAGAAAATTAATTGGGGCTTACTTTATCTACATTATTGCAAAATGGCCTACTTAATACACAATAATACATAAATGGCCTACTTACCCTTTTAACTCTTTCTTTTTTAGTGAATATTATTTACCAATTAATGAACATTTCAGCCTTAAACCCCAAATCGAAAAAAGAAAGGGAGAAGTGAAGAGAAGAACACCAATCGAAGAAGGAAATGAAGAAGGTGAAGTAAGGGAAATCGAGAAAGAAAATCGGTCCTTGAGAAAAGAAGAACAAAATCTGGGATTTTGGTGAATATTATTTACCAATTAGTGAAACAAGAAAACCCTTTTCGAAGTTTCCGGATAGCAGCAAACGTTTTCCTTTTGGATCCAACTACATTTATACCCATATCCTTAAGGTCCTCTAAGGTCAGCAATGGCAAGACCTCTTCATCAACCTCGTGTATTTCAAAGACTAGAGAGTATTTTCCTAATCTCAAACTCTCCAGCCAATTCTTCACCCTATATTGGCTCCTGCTAATCTCCAATTGACCATTCAAATCGGCCTCATTGTGATGGTGGTGGTTGCCAGTTTCCTCATCAACCCTAACCCTAAAACTGCTATTATTGGATTTCCTTATTTGGTTTCCTTCCGACCCTAACTGGTCCTTTGACAGACTCCTCACCTCTAGGGCTTCATCTACTTCATCATCGTCATCACCCCCAGATTTGGTCTCGCCTTCGGCATTGATAGCACCACCCTCGTCGATCTTCGGGAGCCAATTCGTCTGTGGCTTCTTCACCGCTCTCTTCGACTTGGAATCTTGGGTCCTCCAACTCCCAATCGCGAGATTATCAAAGTTCATATCTGTATTTTCCTCTTCTAGTAAATCTAGGGTTTCTTCGTGGTTGTTAAGGCGAAGTAAGGGGAATCGAGAAAGAAATCGATCCTGAAGAAGAGAAGAACAAAATCTGGTGTTCTTCTCTTCACTTCTCCTTCTCCATTGCCTTATTTCGCCTTCTCTATTGCCTTCTTTGATTTGGTGTTCTTCTCTTCACTTCTCCCTTTCTTTTGTCGATTTAGGGTTTAAGGCTGAAATGTTCATTAATTGGTAAATAATATTCACCAAAAAAGAAACAAAATCAAGTTAAAAATCGAAAAACGGAAAAAACAAAGAAAAAATATTATTTTATTATAAAGTAGGGCCCACAAGACGGAATTTTGACGGAATACTAACACAGTGATTTTTTGGTAACAGAGTATCTATAGCGGGTGATTTCCGGTAAATAGTGATAGTGCGGGTGATTATTTGCAATATGGCCTATTTAGCGAGTGGTTTTCACTTTCCAATAATTTTCTGGAAAAAAAAAAAACCCTTTATATAGTTGGATTTTGTTGTTCTCAATCTTTAGACTTCTCGGGTTACTAACCGTTGATTTTATAATGTTCATTTGGTGCCCTTTGATTTCTTTCCACACCGCGTTCCTATATTCAATTTTTCATTAAATAACAAATTTTATGTCATTGTTTGTGATTACTATAAAAGAAAACAATAACTTTAAAATTATAAAAAAATGCTTAAAAATACAAAATTTTAATATAAAGATACTTAGTGAAAATGAAATGGAAAAAGTTAGGGAACTGGTTTAGATACGGAGTATAAGTTAATCTATTTTTACAATTTTGTATGTAACCTCAAATACTACATAAACTAATTATATAAAATAATTATATAAAATGTTTGAACTCTCCACCAAAAAAATAAAATAAAATATTTGAATTAATAAATCACTCTGTTTGAACTAATAATACAAACTTTTAATACTTTATTTCTCTTCCAATTCCTCTCTCTTTCCGATGAATACTTTTTCGTTCAAAATTATTGTATATTTCGTCCAAAAAAAATATAGTTAGTTCATATTATATTGTGCTAATGAGTCTTATGTTATTAAAAAAAATTCCTAGTTCAAAAGAATGCATGAACTAACGATATAAAATATTAGAACCGTTAATATATAAATTTTGAATAAATGAACTAAACTTATGACTTGCGATAATTACTATTATAATTTTTTCATAAAAATTTCAAAAATACCACCACGTCCACTCTTTTTAAAATAGGTTATCAACGGTCCAAATTACTCCGTAAATCTGCACCACACCACTACTCTCTACCTTAGCCAATCCCAAAAGTCAGTAGTACTATTTAACTCTATCAATTTGGCAATCAAAGAGCATCCCCAACAACCCCCTAAACCCTTCTCCAAAATAAAAAATTAAAAGTAAAAATCTAGCCTTTATATTTTTATCAAATCCAAGATTTCCTAATTTCTTCAAGTTTAGGGGAGAGTTTCCACTTTTTCCCATTATCAGTTGGACTGAAACATCTTTAAAATTCTCCAAATAGGATGCTCTAACCTCGTTAACTTTTTATCTTTAGAATTTTTACCTTTTTATTAAAAAAATAAATTTTAAAATAATTTTATTTTATTTTAATTTGTTGTTCAAATTATTTTGTTGTTAGTTCATAATTGTATTGCCAATAATTATTGATTAACATAATTTTTTTTAAAAAATAGAATATAAAATACACGAAAAGAAACAATTAATTAAAGAATCAAAATCCAAAAAAAAAAAAAAAATATTTTTCCTCTTGGTACCCTTAAGGTTTGGACTTATCCTCTTGTTATCCACCAAATTTCAAAAATTCTCTTGGTACCCTTATGGTTTTACTTGTTTCCTCCTTATACCCATTTTTGATATATTACATTAAAAAGTCATTACAAAATAACAAAAAATAAGAAAAATAAATTTAAAATTAATTATGACCTCATTGAAAAAATAATCTAATAAATTTATGATAGAATTTGTTTCATATATAACTTTATATTTTGAATTAAAGGTAATATTTATTTCATGAATTAAAATAATTTTTTTTTATCTTACATTTAAAATAAAAAATATATAAATTAAACTAAAAAAGATTTTTTTTAAGGTGCTAGAAATTTAAAAATATAGTAATTTTTTTTGAATTTAATTTATATCATTTATTTTAATTCGAAATTTTATTAAAAAATTATATTTTTTTTAATTTAAGAATTTGTAAACTAAAGAACTAAAAATATAAAATAAAATAAAATTTTCGAATTAAGATATTATAGAACTTCAAAAAAAATTACAATAATTTTAAATTTTTAGACTCTTAATTTTTTTTAAATTTTTTTTATATATTTTATTTTAAATCCGAAATTAAAAAAAAATTATTTTCATAAAAAAAATAAATTTATCTTTCATTTACTTTTTAATAAAAAATATAATTCTATTATAGATTTATTAGTTTAATATTTAATGTGGTCAAAATTAGTTTTTAAATTATTTTTCTGATTTTTAATTATTTTATAATGAATTTTTAATGTAATATATAAAGAATGGTTATAAGGAGGAAAAAATAAAACCATGAGGGTACCAAGAGAATTTTTGAAGCTTAGTGGATACATAAGTTCAAAACTTGAGGGTGTCAAGAGGAAAAACCCAAAAAAAAAACTAGGAGTTGAGTTTCCAATTTCAAAAAATAATTTAGAAAAAAATACAAAATTGACAAGTGGTAAATTGAATGAAATAAATTTGGATATCAAATGGATGTCATTTAGATTTTAGAATGAGGACACTGAATGTCCCTTAAATTTGTCATTTGATCGGCCATTGTTGAAGCCCTATAATTTTTTTGGAAGTCGATTCGTTTTGATTTTGGATTTTCCCCTCCGGAGCGGACCTTATCCCTAATTTTTGTTTCTTCCACCTATTCGTCTTCCCATCACCGCTTCAACAGTCTGCAACACTCCTCTTCCATCGCCACGTATTACAGCTGTGTCCCCTTTCATTGATGGCAGCGTAGACTTGATGAATTATTTCAGGCATTTCAAACAAAAGTTGGATTTGACGGATTGAAATTGTTGAGTTTCCAGGTCTCCTTCTTCATGTCGATTGTCCCTCCGGCACCTGAAGTTTTCTCAAGCTCAGGGCCTTCAGGCAATGGATTATAGCAAGTTAATATCCGTTAGGTATTATCATCATCATTGATATCTTCATTGCTTTCAAGTATTAAGCTTCTGGTTTTTTCTCTCACAAATTTATAGTTGATGTGGAGCTTGCAAAATCTGCAAATGTATCGTTAGAAGATAGTTCAGTTTCCGTTAAGCAGCTTAGATACATGATTTATACTTGGATCATTTACAGTATGGATTTTTTTTAAAAAAAAATTACACATGTATTACACTTCACTTTTGTTAAATTTCCATGGTACTATACTTTTCACCTTTGTTAAATACCCATGTCTACAACTTTAATATCAGGTGCCCTTCTGCATATTAAAGATGATTTTGAAGTGGTTGCTCTTACATTTTAGTATCCAGTGAAAGTGACCCACCTGCTGGTGTTCAAGTAATTCCATCTGCCTATTTAATATTTGTTTACATGTGTTCTACAAATTTGAGTGTGCCCTACGTATTTGATATGCAATATTGATGGCTTTTGTAGATTCCTAAGGTGTTGCACTACAATACATATTTCCCTGGAGGAGTTATTGCTATGCCTAAACTGCTCATGGATGGTGTTGTGGAGTACGAAGATGTTGTCCCTGCACTTGTACCTCAGGTGTGTAGCAAACTATACGTATGAATGTATAGTTTTTGAAGTTTTTCATATTGAAAGGTTTGGTCAAGTTTGAACTGGTAAACATTGTATTTAGTGGTTAGGATCCCATATCATTGCTGTTACTATAAATCTCTAATGCAAGATGATGTACACAAACCTTGATGCAGATGGGCAAGATGTGGTCATGCACACAAACCTTGATGCAGATGGGCAAAGATGTGGTGTCCTTCACCTCGGCTGATGAGCCAGAAATGGAAGAGAGGAAATTGGTATGGCTTAAAAAAGTGATTCATAAGTTTATTTTATTTTTGGGTCATGCAGGATTTGCTTGGCGGCATTCTCATATCTACCATAAATTTTGGATTATTGATGGATGGTTTGTCTTGTGCATGGTGTAGTTTTCGTTTTAGGGTTTAGGCAGCTGAAATTTCTGATTTGAATAATTGGTTGACTTCCATGGCTAGACCGATTCAGGAGTATAGGGCTTGTTTGTATCTAATCCCGTTTTCATGTTGTTTCCTTCTTTCGATTGCAATTTGTTCGGTGTAGTCCTTTTCTTGCTTCTCCTTGCTGTTGTTTTCATGTGTTGAATTTGGCATCCTCTGCTGATTTTTCACAAATGTGCTAAAATTTGAGGCTTCGTTGATTTATGAAACGTCAATGCTGAAACTCTAGAACACCACTGATATTCCTTGCAACGTTTCCTGAATTTTTCGATACTTAGCTGAATTTTTCAGACCAAAAATGTTGATTTATACCGCACATGTTGAATTATCCATGCTTGCTGATTTATTTTATGTCTGAGGTTTTCCCTACTGTTGAATTGTTTGCTCAATTCATTTGAATATTTGCGGGCTTGTTGATTTTTTCCGCGCGTATTACTGATGGTGGTTCTCTGCAAATTTACCCATTAAGAATTACATTGTGTTATTGTATTTGTTACATGTATACAGATTGTAATAATCTGTGCAGTGCTAAAATACTAATTGAAGCTGCCTTCGGTTGAATGGGTAGACTAAATCAGGCATTGAAGGTTTCAAGCACATTGCTTTTGAAGATAACTATGATACTGGAACTCAAGATCATTATTCCTTGAGGTAGATGTGTGACCACTTTTATAAAAGTGGTGAGTTTATATTATATGCAAAAATGTTAGGCATTCTACTCGGTATTTTGTTGGCTTATTGAAGAGATGAGTAATGTCTGCAAGGGGCAATCTGATTCGTCTCCAGTTGATGGCCTTCTTTGTCTTGGACAATTGAGCTGGAATGCAACGCAATATACTGGTTGGGATGATGTTTTCTTTGTGAAGGAAAGATTGTAAGATTGAATCTTACCGCAACCCAAGATATACAAAGTACAACTTGAGGCAGTGTCGGCTGAAATTAAAGCGTTACTGTTGTATATATTAGTATTAGTATATTAACATGTTTTATTGTTTTAAGCTGAGCTGATGTTCATATTAACATGTTTTATTGTTTTAAGCTCAGCTGATGTTCAGTTACTGTTTTTCCCAATCATGTAATCTAAATTATTTGTACTTTACCCCTTGTGATGGCAAGCACCATTTATAATTGAACTAAAACACCGTTCAGAAAACGTTAACAATAAACCTTGCGATGATAAGCACTATTTATAATTCAACTAAAACTATAATTCAACTAAAACACCGTTTGTTTTTTAACAATACTCCGACAATGTTTACATTATAAATTATCGTACACGAAATATATTCGCACGCGCTTAGGGCTGATACATGAGACAAGCTTTTCGGGCTCGGCTCGCGTTCGGCTCGTCAAAAGCTCGGTTCGGGCTCGGCTTGTTTATAAACGAGCCGAGCTTGAGCATGTCAATACTCGGCTCGTTCGGGTAAAGCTCGGTTCGTTCGTCTAAAATAACACTATATGAGCATTAATTTAGACGAGCTACTCGGGCTCGGCTCATGTTCGGCTCGTCAAAAGCTCGGCTCGGGCTCGGCTCGTTTATAAACGAGCCGAGCTTGAGCATGCTAAGGCTCGGCTCGTTCGGCTCGTATAACACCCCTACACGCGCTGTTTACCTAGTTTTTTACCTAGTAATTTCAAAAAGTAACAAATTCAGGACTGTGTAGAACTAACTCTGAACGAAAACCCGTGTAGAAAAGTCCAGTGCAGGCGAGGATCGGAAAAAGACTAACCGGACAATATTTTTTTTTTATACAGATTTACTTTATATATTAGTAAAAATACATATATCCTTTCTACGCTTTTAAAAAAAAATTATATATATTTTTGAATTTTTACAAAATTATATACATATTTTATTTTATTAAGAACAGAAAAATGAAAATTCTGTAGTAAATTGGGGGCGAAGTGTGAACTTGTTTCAGAATTTGCTCGAAGTCTCAAACTATGGCCGCTATGAAGCTTACATTGATTGGTTTTCAAACACTTCGCTCATCTTCTTATCATTGTTGTTCTTATCCAGTTTCAAACTTCCCAGGTATTCTGTCCGGTTGAGCTCTTATTCCATTTTCTGCTATTTTATTCATAAAAATCTCAATGAATTGATCTTATCCAGTTATGCTTCGTTTGTCGGGTTGTCACAGCCTGTTTGGAGATAAACTTCAAATCGGTGGAATTTATTAATTGCATTGTTGGGCGCTTCATGTGAAAACATTGTCTCTGCAATGTACAATGAGAATCTTGCTCTTTGTTTGACTTCAATTCAATGAATTTGGAATGATAGTTATATAGCGTCGTCTTTGCTTTGTTTTGTTCAAGCTATCTTCAATTTGGGCTTTTCTCGATGTTTGCATATCGGTTTATTACGCGCCTTTTGGTATCAGTGTTAAGATATGGGTACGAGACTGATACTGATATCAAGCATATATTAGCGATATTTCCCAAAATATTGGCATATTTAAAAGATTTAGAAACTGATATTAAGGATACTAGTTTGATTTCCAGACACATGTCCAGATATGGATGCCAAACAGGATCTTATTGTTGTCTTGGTGAAGGACCTTGCGGCTGGAAAGGAAGTGAGTTATATTGGCTGGGAGAAACCGTAGGTTTATTTTTGATATTGTAGGGCAGGAGTATAAACAAGTAGATTCTCATAGCTTGGGTAGCATATTTTAAAATGTCATTTAGCAGTTAACACACTCTTATCTTTTATTTGACTACTCCCATCGATTTTAGTTGTTGTCTACATTTACCGTGTGCTTGTCCATATTTATTTAGCAAAATGAACCCAGTTTGATCGACATGGTGAGCTTATATGACTATAAGTTGTATGAAAGTTAGAAGTACTTTTCGGTTAGTGACAGTTTTGTTTACTTCACTTTCTGATTGTGGAACATAAAATAGGCTTGCAATGTGGTTTGTTGGTTGAGGTTTTCTATATATTATGCAAATGTAAACAATAACTAAGAAATTTACTGCTACTGGATAGTATCAGGTTTTCACTTGAGTGTTAAACCTAAGAAGATTGGGCTTTCCTCCATTAGAGTCACGAAGGATGGTTTATCTTCGGGATTAAGGGAGAAGGAGCAGGCAATATTTTCGGAACCATCTAATGTTGATGATTCCCAGACAATTATTGAAAATGAGGAAGAAGATGATGATATTGATTTGGATGATGGACAAATGGTCCGTGTTTGTGACAAATTGATTGAAGTCTTTTTGGTGGACAAGCCAACACCGACAGATTGGAGAAACCTACTAGTATATAGTAAAGAATGGAGCAATATCCGCCCTCACTTTTATAAGCTTTGTGAGGATCGAGCAGATAATGAGGACGAACCTGGTATGAAACAACAGCTACTTAGACTTGGAAGGAAGCTCAAGGAGGTGGGTCTAAAAGAACATATAGTCAAAATTTTCCATTCTAAAAAATGTTGAAAATTGCTGTTTTTGATAACCTTGTGTGATAAATCATGCCTTTTTTGGGTGAATTTTCTGTTTACAATTGTTTATGCATATCCAGAACACTGTCCTTCATTTTGAAAATTGCATTCTAAACTGTTGGGACTTTTTCTGTCTAGATTGATGAAGATATCGAAAGGCATAATGAACTTTTTGAGGTCATTAAAAACTTGTCGGTTGATTCTGAGATATTAGAAATTGTCCGCAAGCGCCGTAAAGATTTCACCAAGGAGTTTTTTATGCATCTGCACACTCTTGCCGAATCCTGCTGTGACAACCTAGAAGAGCAAAATGGTGAGAATATATATATTTTTTTACTTCTGTTTATGGAGTATCGGGGCTCATTGGATGCTTGTGCATGCTGTGCCATATTCTCATGACAATATTGAAGAATCTCATTATTACATAATTACATGTGTGATATTTATCAAAAAAAAAACATGTTAACTTTTGTTGCATTTGAGTACTTGTTAATTTCTATTCCATATGTAGCAAGCTGAATTAGGTATGAATATGTCTCTGTTGCTTTTTTTTATGGTTTCTTATCCCTTATTAGAGCAAGGGTTGACACTTATTCACCTTTGATTGGGTTTCTATGTGTTTTTAGATATTGTGAAGCTTGGGAACTTGTGTTTGTCTCTGGTAGAAGCCTATGATCAAGCAACTGATAGTATGGAAGCTCTGGATGCTGCCGAGATGAAGTTTCAAGATATTATCAACTCCCCTTCTTTAGATGCAGCATGCAGAAAGATTGATAGTTTGGCGGAGAAGAGTCAACTTGACTCTGCACTGGTGCTGATGATAACAAAAGCTTACTCAGCAGCCAAGGAAACTAACATGACAAAGTCCGAAGTAAGGCAGCAGTGTTTTCTTTGTTATTTTCTGCCATTATGATTTATTGCAAGAACAGAAGTTTGATATATTAGTGTCTATTCTATGTTTTGTAGGCCTGTATTGAACTATATAGTATGGCCACAAATGCTAGCTAATAGTCACCGTATAATAGGCTGTAGAACTGAATAGCAATAAATGGAACAGCCTTTAGTTGTTAATAAACACCGTATAATATCGTATAATATCACAAGAGTACAAGACCTTGAGAGGGGGTTATGTGGCACTCACGATAAACCCTGCTTGATTTGACCCATCGATATTTGGAATTCTATGACCATGATATCTTCATTCTAAATCCAAGCGGATTTCAGAAATAAAAGTAGAGAAACAGTAAATATATGTCAATAATTTGGAATGCTTGTTTTTGAGTTCAGTTATCTCTTGTCCATATATTCATGTGCTTGGCTTTCTGCAATCAGGTGAAAGATGTCATGTTTCATCTGTATAAGACTGCTATAGGCAATCTTCAGAGGCAAATGCCAAAAGAGATGAGGATTATCAAATATCTGCTAAAAATTGAGGATCCCGAGGAGAGATTATCTGCTCTAAATGATGCATTTACCCCAGGAGTTGAAATCGAAGGCAATGATGCTGATGACTTGTACACGTACGCCTTTCAAACAAATATTAAACATTGAACTCATCAAATGCTTGAAATTCAATTTTCGGATGAATCACATACTTTTCTGTAAAACTGTAACAGAACTCCAGAAGAACTGTACACATGGATGAACGCTGTGGTTAAAACATATCATTCTAGCCAAGAAGGAACTCTTATAAGCCAAGCTAGAGACCTGATGAATCCCACAATCATCCCGAAGCTAGAAGAACTTTTGAAGCTGGTTCAAGACAAGTTCATGTAAAGAAGCCAGGAGGACTTTGTGGTAAGATTTCACATCACCTTTCTATAGCTATTGCATAGAGTTGTTATTAAACATCATAATGTTCATGTTCAGCTCGTATATAATCAAGTTGAGTCTAGATTTTAATCGAGCTTACAAATTTGCTTATACCGGCTTATTTATCTTCTTGGGTGATGCCAGCAGGAACCATACAAGTCAATGCACCTTTTCATTGACCTTGCGTGGTTGTAACGGTTAGTTCATTTGAATTTTCCAGGTTTCTGTCTCTGGATGAAGAATCTGTGTCGTTCACTGCACGCATAGAAGGCCTATGTGGATGCATATAGAAGCTTCGGCTTGTGTAAATTGGCCTTCCATGGACGCATCAAGATTCAAGAATCTCCAGGTCTCTAGCTCCATGCCTGTCAAAGTTGCTAAAATCCTTAGGCAAATTTGCGGGAAATAGCCCCACCTTTAGTAGTAGTTATGAAAAATAGCCTAAACTTTCAAAGTTGTAGACTGCATTTTTATATATATCATCTACAATTACATGACATTGGAACTTTCGAATTATTGAGAGGGACAATGGATAACATCACCGATATGGGGAGGATAATTTTGCAAATACCTCTGATAAGAGGATATTTCTTGCAATTTCCTTCAAGTTCTTATATGATGTGTTTGAGCTAGGAATGATTTTCTCCTTTGCACCATAAGCATTGTAAGTTATTGGTCTTTGTGGTGTTGGGTTTTAATGCAAATAGAATGTAATTTGCAAATTTGGCAAACTTTAGAATCTGTTTGGGATCACTGTGATTTTTTTGCTGTGGAATTAATTTTATTTTCTTATATATTAAAACAATGATTTGAATAGCTGCTATATTACAATGATCACCTAATTTTTTAGAACCGGCAACTCAAAATAAAAACCGGAAGCTATTTTTATGAAACTGGAAGTTGAACCAAACAAGCACTACTTTCTGAATTTAGCAGAAAGGCAGCAATCAAATATCAAACAAGCAAATATATAGCCATTAGCCACAACATCTCAAAATGTGACATGCGTAGGCGTTTGCGTAGTATGGCTACGCTTCCGTTATATGTACCCGTTCTACGCGTTCTACGTCTACGCAATGTGTAGTAAACTTTTCTTAATTTTTCGAACCAAATGTATGTTATGGACTACTACACGTACGCTCTACGACTACGTATGGCGTATCCGTAGTATGGCTACGCTTCCGCAAAGCATAGTCGTAGCCATTTTCCTTTATTTTTTAACGAAATGAGCTTGTTGCTACGGCTACGCATTACGTACGCGTAGTCGGGTATGAATAACATGTTTCAGGTGGTACGAATAGCAATTTCGTTCTGATTGTTATTGTATTCCTTCAATTTAGTTATTTTTTATTCTGTAATTGAACTTGTTTTTAATGTCTCTCTTTGTTTCTATGACAGAACCGAAGAACACCCAAGGGCGAACTTGAAGAGAGTGGAAAAATGGCTGCTATTGAAAAGCCTATAAGAAAAAGACCATCCCTTAGCTTCAGAAAACACAAAATTGCATCATGTAACTAAATAACTGGGGATGTTGTTGCAGCAAATGTTTGTGTATACTCCTTGTCTTTTCATTTTCAGTAAATTACACAAAACCCCTTTAAATAGTCTATTTTTCACAATACCCCCATTCTTTCACCATAAAAAAGGTGGAAAAAATGTGAAGAAAAATAAAAATATAGTAATTGGACATTTTTTTCCACCCCGTCTAGAAAATATGGTATTCACCCAATCTTCAAAAGCTCCTCTTCAACTCTCACTTCATCTTTCTTTCGCCTCTCTCTCTCCTCTCACTTCATCGAGAGAGAAAGCAATCCAAACTTCAACCCCATCCATCCTCTCAAACCTCAATTTCTCTATCAATTCACGAAACCTTATCAATTTGAGGAAGAAAATGTCGCGCGCTGTGTTTCCTACGGCTCAAATGATGCCGACAAACGCCCAAATGCCTACTACCTCCATTAAGGTGTTCTTGCACCCAGTAGTTGCTTCTGGCAGGTTTAGGAAGGTTCCGTTGGTCGTCGTCAGGGCTTCCATTTCTACGGCTCCTTCGCCGGCTTTTCTTGACGGAGGTGGCGGCGATGAGGTTTCTCATTTGGAACGGTGTTTGTCTGTTTCTTCTTCTACGGTTCCCAAGGTTTCTTTGCCGTCTTCATCGTCGGGGGAACATGGTCCAGTTATGAGGGGAGGGAAGTTTGGGTCTTTTGGTGGTGTTACGCTTGAGAAGTCTAAGCTTGATATGACCCAGAAGCAACAAAAATCCAGCCCTGAGGTTTGATTTTTTTTCTCTATGTATGTTCTTCCCTAATTTGTTAAATTTTCTAGGGATAAGAGTTGAATTCCTATCATTACCGGATCTTTCTCTAGTGATTTTCTCTATTGAATTGGAATGATGTTGTTGGAAACTTGAGAAGCTGGTATGACAATTCCAACAGCTAAGTTATAGTATTGTTGTTAGGGAAATTTGTCCATAGAGAACCCAATCAGAGAACTGTCTTCTGAATTATGAGTTAAGGGATACTTTGATGGTGAAGATTGTATTAAGTTTTTTTTTTTTTTTTTGTTAATAGAATTGTTATTATATAAGTTTACTATTGATGTGCTTAGAATTAGAACCATATCTAAATCCTTGATAGCGGATTTCTCTATCATAACTATTACCAATGATTTAGTCAAAAGATTGTCCATCTCGACGAACATTTTACAAAAACTTGCAATTGACTAACTAAGGAGTGAGCAAAGACAAGCTCTTGTTTATTGTCAGAAAGTTGGAAATTTTGGGATCCAGTAGAATATAAAGACAACCTTTCAATCTCATACACCTCAAAATCACTCCACGGTGAAAAGCTAAAACAGAAGTTGATAGTTAATTGCCATAATTATTGCACTGATAATAAATTAATGATACAGGCTCAAGCCAAATGCAAAAAATAAATAATCAGCAAGTCAGCAACTGAAAAAGGAAATGCAAAGAAAGTCTAATTACCATAGTTAAAGCCATAAGGAAGCAATCAAGACATACAGTCAGTTATTGTCAAAGAAATGTTTTCATCTTACATCAAAGCAAACAAAAGCTAGAATGGTCACAAAGGCAATTGTTCAGGTTAACTTTTGCGTCGAATGCTGCTAAAAGTTGGATAGGGGTCAGACTGGGGCACAGGCAGATGACTGAAGTGACCCCAAACCGCACAAAATGGTCACCTATTTGAGAAATTGTTATCATCCTTGTATCGATATGTTAACTTCATGGCTGAACTTAGTAGTTGGTTTGGTTGACATTTAATGTCCTAAAAATGAGTTGTATTCTTGTCATCTATATATATGAGGGAACAACATAATGAAAATAGACCACTGTCGCAAAATATGACATGCCAGTTCTTGTGCTTGATAGTATGCGTCTTTTAAACATAATAAATCATATTAAGTTTAATAATGGATACTCATAAATGAGGATTTGTCTTTTTAAAATTAAAATTTCGCAGCTTGCTACAGGAGGAGGTGGTGGAGATATTGGAAAGAAGATCAATCATGGGGGTGGTGATGGTGGGGATGATGGTGGTGACGATGACGATTACTTTGATGACTTTGATGATGATGAAGATGGAGATGATGGTGGATTGTTCAGGAGAAGGATGGTATTACAAGAGGTAGGTGGACACAGCCATGGCTACAACTCAGTTATTGTTTTATCACCCCGTGACCCCTTCTGCTTTTTGCAGTTGTTTGATCGGAAATTTGTAGATGCGGTGCTGAATGAGTGGCAGAAGACAATGATGGATCTTCCTGCTGGGCTCAGACAAGCTTATGAGATGGTAGGTAGGACGGTTATTCTTATACTTTTTTTTTCTAGCTAAATTCATAATACATGTACTGATTGGTCAAGTCTGCTCAGGGATTGGTCAGCTCTGCTCAGATGGTGAAATTCCTCTCAATTAATGCCAGACCAACCACTGCTAGGGCTATTGCTCGATCTCTACCTCAGTCAATCTCTAGGGCGTTCATTGGAAGGTACACTTCTAGCTGCATTTTGGTGTCCACTTTAAAAAACTTGTTCTGTATTTTGCTATTGAACTGAGTTTTTCATATAGTTCAGATGTTAATGAGTTAAATCATTTTCCATATCTTCCATGAGTCCAAATGTGTAGCGTAGAATTGAGAATTATTATTATTAAATTTTGCGTGAAAATGTTTAAGTTGGGCCTCTCAACATTCCTCTTATCGGGTGAACTGTCATCTTTATGTCTTCTCTTCTCTTAATATCTATGGGGAAAATGATTAACATTTTCAAATGCTAATATTCTATAAGTGTATTAACAGGTATATAGTGACAACTAGTATTTTGCGGAAGAGTTAGTGTTACTTCATGAAATACACTATTGTGGAAAGTAAATTCTATCTTCTTTTATGCAGGATGATTGCAGACCCTGCCTTTCTCTATAGACTTCTGTTGGAGCAGGCTGCTACTATTGGTTCTTCTGTTTTGTGGGAAGTGCAAAATCGCAAAGACAGGTACTTCATTTTGATAGCAACTGTCCTCAGTAGCACTTCCCTTCCTTTTTCTTATTTTTCTTTTGTTTTTCTCATTAGTTGTTACCTGTTTGTAATTGAAGGATAAAGGAGGAATGGGATTTGGCCCTTATCAACGTCCTTACAGCATCAGCATGTAACGCCGTAGTTGTTTGGTCACTAGCTCCTTGTCGGTCATATGGAAATACTTTCCAGTTCGATTTGCAGAACACACTTCAAAAGCTCCCTAACAATATATTTGAGAAGAGCTATCCTCTTAGAGAATTCGATATGCAAAAGAGAATCCATTCATTTTTCTACAAGGCTACAGAGTTATGCCTGGTGGGAATGACTGCTGGGGCCACACAAGGTGCATTATCACATCTTTGTGCCAGTAAAAAGAAAGATAGGTAATTCCCATTTCCATGCATCATGCCCGCTTTATATTGCGACGCATTGTTGATTTTATTTTCATTTTTTCGGTTTCTAACTTATGCCTTGGACTTTTGTTCTATGTAGCCGGCTGTCCATCACAATTCCATCTGTGAGTAGCAATGCTCTTGGATATGGAGCATTCCTTGGAATCTATGCCAACTTACGCTATCAACTTCTATGTGGTGTTGATCGAGCGTTGACCAACCACTTTGATGTTGTTGGAGTGCCCCTATTTTTTAGCGCAGCTTTAAGGTATGTATTCTTCTTTGTTTTATGTCAATTATTACAAGCCATTTCTCTTTTCTGCATTGCCTTTTGTCATCTTAGATTTATAGCTAATCCCTATGTTGCATAGCATAGATGATTAAACTAAGGCAAGTACTTTGTGTCATCGACATTAACATGATATTCTTACATAATTAGAATAGTTGAATCAATTGTTTACTTGTGATCCATATATATTTGCACTAGAACTGCTGAAACTATCTCAATTTGTCCATTGGCATGATGAATTGCGTATTTAAACATGTACTTGGTGTTGTTATGTTCATCATGTGCAATGCCTATACTAAAGTTTGATAAACCAAGTATTTGTATTTTGATCGAAGATACTACTTAATCGGTTTCTTTAACCTATAAGGGCATTGGTCAAGAATCCCCCGAGGTGGGAAAAATTCTCCCGATTCAGTTGTTTAGCTGTTATTTTTGTTTGTTGAGAAAGTACATATGTTAGAAAGACTCGTTGTTGTATAGTCATGTCTATGCACAGTATTTTGGTCCAACACACCATTTTCTTTCTAATTTTGTCAAAATGTATATGAATCCAGGATTTTGAATGTTCAACTTGGAGAGAGATCAAAATTGGCATGGCTAGGAATCGAAGCCGACCCACTTGTTAATTCAGAAAACCTCTTGAGGGCATACAATAGACCATCAGACTCCACATCGAAAGACTCCTCAAAATGGTTCATATCAAAAAATGCCATTGTATCAGGACTTGGACTTTTAGGAATCAAGCAATCAAGTGGCAGTTCAGTTGGTGAAAACGAAGCTCCAGCTCCAAAGGCTCGTAGAAAAAGAATTGTCAAGAAGAAAGTGGCTAGTTCAACTTAGATGAGTAACACAACATTCCTTACCCATTCATTTTATAGGCAGTCGGGCTAAGAGTCGGTTGTGCCCGCCCATGGTAGCGCCTCAACTGCGCTAATAGGGGTGTACTTAGTTGTGCAAGATCCTATGTAGGCCCTTGAGTATGATAAAAATGTTGCTTTCTGTAGGTCTTGAAAAAAGTCTTTGGGGTACTACTCTTCAATAATTACTGCAATTAGTAAATTCGGTGAAAATTTTGAGTCTAGAATCCTGGACTCGTTTTGGGTAATTGAAGAAATTTTGTATGATAATGTGCTTGCAGACAATACAATTCCTCAAATGTTCCCACAAGTCAGACACAAACAGATGTGTACACTATGTAGTGAAACACACTAGCCGTGAAAGGACAATAACTTAGATTCAACTCATCAGTCTTCCACACACCTCACTCTTCAGTGAAAAATGTTAATGAACTCTGGCTTTCGGTTTGTATCTAATCTTATTGGATGTGTGACATGTATGCTGGTGATTGAAATTGATGTTGTAGTCTAGACATTTCTTTCTTTCTTTAGCTGGATGGTGAAGGGGGTGGGTCAATTTGATGTATGGAGCAATTATCTATAATTGAATCCTAGCTTAGTTCTTTGATGATTAATGTCCAAAGACATGTGACCAGATTTGTTTGGTTCTATTTATTCAGACTTTTTCGATGAACGCTATGATTTATAATCTTCAAGCATTTATTTTGAACTTGTTGATACACATTTTTATTATTGATTTTCAACAGTACAGTGATCTCCTTTGCGGGAACTAGTACTTAGAGACAATAAGATGATGAAAATACCTAATGTCTTTGGTATTCGATGTTCTTTCAATGAAATATCATCCTTGAATGGGTTATCGAAGGTCGTAAGCCCACTTGGAGAATTGTATGTGTCTAAAAATGAAGTGTCTAAGGTGGATGAGAATAAGCACTTTCATCACCTCCAAATTCTTGAACTTGTGTAGATTGCGGGTTATTTTCTTTTCTCTTCAGTAAGTAATCCGATAAACCAGTTTATTAATTAGATAAATCAGTTGCTGATAACTAGCATAATCTTTGTGTCAAACACTAGGAACGTGTGGCCTTGAAAGAACTATACCTGAGCCACAATGGATCTCTAAAATGGAAGGTTTATCAACCTTAGTGAACAGTGTTCCAAAATACGTAAGACGGAGACGGGACGGAGAGCTACCGTCTAGCGTCTAGATGGCCGTCCGCCGTCTAGACGGATTTGAGACGGACAAGACGTTTTTTTGATTATTTTCATGTATATTACCCATAATTCCTCCTAAATTTGTGTAAAATATTCATATAATGCATATAAATAGCTGCAAACTGCAATACTGAATACAACATACAGAAATCCAGGATACAACATATAGATTAGAAGACAAAAAATGGCAACGTTCAGCACTCTCCAACAGTAAACAGAGAAGAGAGAACAAAGAAGAGAGAAGAGAGAACAACAGTAAGTAAGCAGAAAAACATTCAGCACAAGTAGAGAAGAGAGAACAGTGAAGAGAGAAGAGAGAAGAGAGAACAATAGTAAGCAGTAAGAAGAGAAGAGAAACGAGCAGCAATTTCAACTGAGGAAGAGAAATTGAGACTCGAGAGAGAAGAGAGAACAAGACTCGAGTCGGCGGCTGTGTTCTGCAGCTTCTACTTCTGCACATACGAGACTCGAGAGAAGAGAGAAGAGTTGTTGTACCGTGTTCTGTGTTCTGGCGGTTCTGCACAGACGAGAGAAGAGAGACGACGACGAAGAGCACTCGGAGCCTCGGAGGGACGACGGCGGCTGTTGGACGGCAGCTATCGGAGAGAAGAGAGAAGTGAGAAGCCGTAATCGCTTGTTGTCGCCGGGGTCGGGAATGAGCAGTACGGGTTTGGGAGGGAGGCTGTAAAACCTAAAATCGGCCCGCACCGTTTTACCCCGTCCCGCCCCGTTTCACCCCGTCCCGCCCCGTTTCAGTCCGTCCCGCACCGTCTTAACACCGTCCCGCCCCGTCCCGACTTCAATTTCCACCCAAAACGTCCAGACAGCCCCGTTTTGGCCAAATACGGGACGCCCTCCCCGCCGTCCAGCGTCTAGACGGCCGTCTAGACGGCCTGGACGGCGTATTTTGGAACACTGTTAGTGAATCTCCGAGTATTAGACGTGTAATCAAATAAGTTTACATTAGTAAATGACATTGAAAACCTTACCAAGTATTCATAAATTCGATTGGCTTTATGAACACTTTTTTCTTCAGTGAATTAACCTTTACTCGGAAAAACCTTACCAAGTATTATGTACTCTAAATCATATCAACACTGAATATAACACATGAGAATGGTTGTTTAATTTGTCTTTGTTTGCATATTAGAAGATTAATGGCTCAATGATAACCATATTACTTTAATTAAAGGTCTTGTTGAGGTTGTTGCTGGCTCAAGGAGAAAGCTCACTACAATCTATCTTGAGAATAATCCAATAGGAGTAAAATAAGCTTTTACCAATTAGAAATTGAGAAAACACATGACTTGTAGGAGGATATTTTTGTAAATGGTAGACAAATAATCTCAGCCCAAAAACTCACACCAAACACCTAATTTTACAATATCTAACAATCCGAGTCAAGTTTATCTACCACAATCTCAACAATCTCCATCTCGCACAATCTAAAAAAATTTCATATGATACCAAACAAGCCCTAATAAGTCAGGAATATTAGAATTCATCAAGTAAGAATTTAAATCATATGGACTTTATAAAATAAAATTTAAATCTAGCTCCAAATAAGGAAATCAAAGTTTAAGAAAATGATAATCATTATTTGATTTTTCATATCCAACATTTGTAACTTAATTTGTAACTCAATAGGTTATGTGATTTTATCCAACATCATACATAAGGTCATACCAAAACAAAATGTAAAAAAAATAGTTTTTATTTATTTAACTTGAGTCAAATCTGATATTTGATTTTTCCAATGTCATGTGACTCATAAACATCGTCAAGAGACTAATCAAGCCGGAAAATTTGCGATTCACATAAATTAGTCGTGTGTTATAATTTGGTAAGAATTAAAATAAGATTTACTAGATTTATATATAATATATCATATGTAATTTTACCAAATCATAGTAATTAACGAATTTTAAATTAACGCTTTTATTAAGTAGCTTAATATTTAGTATTATTTAAAATAAAAAAATTTAGAACTGTTATACATGAGATATCAAAATTTTGCCAAATGATGTTTTAAATCGCACTTTTATTCGTATGAATTTAGATACAAACTTATTTTAGTGTATAATTTATAATTCACATTGTTATCCATTTTTTTATCATACGGATTTTAAGATATAGTAGTTTTGAAAGATCTTTTTAGCAAATATTTTGTTTGTAAAACCAAACTTAAATCCTAATTAACAAATTTCTTGTTAAAATGAAAAATTAAAGTCTTGACTAAATCTTATGAATTATGAGTTATATATCATTTTTTTTAAAGCTCGAAAAAGAGTTTGTTAGGATCTCAGATTTTTTTGAGACTTGTTAAGATATAATTAATTAAATTAAAAAGAGTTTGTTAGGTGACTTTATTTATTTAAACGAGTGTTTTAATTTACATTGATTAAAATATTTGATTTGAAAAGAAAAATCTGCTATAAGTTAATAATTTTTACAAAACCAAAAGTGGTATAATTAAATAGATAAATTAGAATTTTTTTAATAAAAGAAATAATCGTATTTTAAAAATTAAGATTGATTTTACAGTTTTATGAAATCGGAATATCATAATTTATGATGACTTCCTCGTAGTTAAATCATACCATATCTTGAATTTCACGCATAATCTCTTGGAAAATTTCCCTTGGATCACACTTTCTGTTCCTCCTGGTGGCGTTCTGTCAATCGTCCTCCCCTTCCTAATTCCTAAAACCCTCTCTGTTTGTAGAAAAAAGTTTTCTAATTGAGCAACAAAATAACAATGAATCGGAAGTCAAGCAACTGCGCGATTTGCGAGAATAGCAATCTCTCTTCAATTTGCTCTGTCTGCGTCAATTACAGGTCCGAATTTATGTTCACAAGTTTCCAGTTGATGGTCTTGGGTCACCTACTGTATAAATTTTGGGTTTCGTTTCCCTCTAATTGTTTGATCGCTGTTTTGATGTGCTGCAGATTAAACGAATATTACGCTATGCTGAAACAACTGAAGAGTCGCCGAGATTATTTGTACTCTAGGCTTAGCGAAAAACTGGTGGCCAAGGTTTTTTCCACAGTTTACGCTTTCTTCTTATTTTCGTGAATTATTTGCTTTTTTCTGAGGCATTATATCCGTCTTTTATTTGATATACTTTAGTATTTGACATAGCTGTTGCTAGAACTGGGAAATTTTAGTGATTTGTAAGGCAATTGGAACAGGAATTTGGGTTCTGGGCAGCTTCTTTTACTCACGTTAAAATACAAATTTGCACTTGTTATTAATCATTAGTTTTCCACTCTATTTTTGGTTAGTAGATGCAAAAGTTATCAATTCATGTTGAGAAGTACACTAGCTAGGAAACTAGGCATGTACCTGTGGACAATCTACTGCGTATGATCGCAGTTTATGTAACAGGAGTTCTGCTTGTATGACAGATCAATGCAGGACTCGTTTTGACTTCAAGATATATGACTATGGCGTGGATAGGAATCTTTGTGCTTGCTGTTTGCAGGGGAAGAGATAAACTTGATGTCGCTCTTCCCTTGAAGAGCGATTATTGTGGGAATTTTTTGGAGACTTCTTCAGTGCTTAGGTGGAATTGTTGTTGTTTGGGGATATCATGCTAACTCTTTTTATGACAAATTGAGAGTAAATTTAGGTGGGGAATAGATTATTCATTAGTCCAGGGCTCCAGATGTTGCCAATTGTTACTGCAATAAGGTTTGTTTGGGGAGGGGGTCACTTTCCTTGTGTTCATAGTTGAAAATCTCAAAATAAATGCCTTGTTATTCATACTTGTTGCAAGTTTGGACACCCTTGTTCTATAATCACTTGTACATATAGTTGAATTACCCATTTCTTCTCATTGCCTCAGGGAAAGGCAGATGAACAAGCCAGCTGGAAAGTGCTTCATAGTGAGAAGATTTCCCAGTTGAGAGAGAAGCTTCGTATTAGTAAAGAGAAACTTGCTCAAGGTTGGCATCTTTAAGGAATGAATTCTGCATATTCTGAATCAGTGTCGGTTATTCTAAGTTCACAGAGGCATTGTACTAACTTGTGTATTTTAGGGAAGGCTAAAAAGGAAAAGATGTCTAATGAACTCAAAGAGAAGTATGCATTTCTTGATTCTGCAAAGAATGCGGTACTGCTTGTTTGATATTTGATGGCATTTCTCACATTTTTTCCTTCTTAGTTTGCCAGTTAAATAAATTTTTTATTGCAGCTGGAGAAAAATCGGGTTGAGCAACTAGAGAAATCATATCCTAATTACATCTGCACACAGAGCTTGGGACATGTGAGTACACTTCTCTAGTTGTTATATGGTCGATTGCTGCCTTTCTGCTAAATTCAGTGTTGTACTTGTATTTTCTAAGTTTTTTGGGGGCTGAAGGGACGAATATTCTGTACTTGGTCATTATCATCTTTAGAATTACATTTTGTAACTGTCATGAATGCATATAAGTTAAGTTCAGAGCTTGGTGGATTTGAAATGTTAGGATAAATTTATGGTTATTTTAGATGATGGCATGTTTGGGGTAAACCCTTCAATAGTGCTACAGGTTAATGGTGGCTCGTCAATGGTTGATTTAGAAGAGTACATTGTAGGTTAGGGTGTTACTTGTCATTCCGTACTTGGTCATTATCATCTTAACAATTATATTTTTCTCATTCTCATTTAAGGAGTATTTAAGTATATATAATATTTGATGATTTTATGCTTTATAATGTATAATGGTCTGCAGATGGCAATCACTTCAGAGCGTCTACACAGGCAGACAGCGGTAGTTAAGCAAATCTGCAAATTGTTCCCTCAACGCCGGGTAATTCAGTTTTTAAAACTTTTTTGTTCTGTTCTTGGAACGCTTCTCTCTGTTTAATTTTGTATTTATGTAATCAAGTTGACAGGACAAACAACTGAATGTTATCCGCTTTTCCCTTCCAGATTACTTGCAGACTGAACAATATCTTTCTTTGACAGGTGAAGATTGATGGGGAAAGCAAAGATCGGTTTAATGGTCAGTATGATGTAATTTGCAATGCTCGCCTACCTCGAGGATTAGATCCTCATTCTGTTCCATCAGAGGAGCTTGCTGCATCATTAGGGTATACTTAATAAATGCATCTTTTACACTAATTTTCTTTTGTAAAATTACTAGTTTATGAAATTACTTTTATGATGCTGTGATTTCTGTCCA
Organism: Fagopyrum homotropicum; assembly: GCA_033239125.1. NCBI lineage: Eukaryota > Viridiplantae > Streptophyta > Magnoliopsida > Caryophyllales > Polygonaceae > Fagopyrum > Fagopyrum homotropicum. The sequence goes on from BSWB01000003.1 coordinate 6,838,901, forward strand.
CCTAGGGAACTACTCACTGAAATTGTTTGGCATTATTTGTCGGATATTGATAACAAAAAGCAGAATCCAGAACCAAAGCCATATAGCATAAATGAACTACAAAGCATAAGCTTGGATGTTACCCTCTAACTCTCTCGAAAAGCCTAATGACACACCAGTTCTGTTTTTTTCCCATCCTCCTTTTCCTAAAAAATTTCCACGTGACACATATTTACTAGTCCCTTGTGGGTAATAAATGTTGCAACCTGCTGCCTTCGGAGGATGGTTAGCATACCTGACTTATTTCCTAGTATTATAGTGTGTCCCTGCTATCTATCCTCAATCGTCTGAGTTTCAACCTACTCTTCAAGAAGCTGAGTTGTGGACAAGCTTCTTAAAGTCAGTTATATAGATTGGCTGGTATATCTTTCCACATCAGCTCTCTTATAGTTCTTAATAAAATGTTGCATGGTTGCAAATATATTGTAAGGTGTCAATGTGCAGCAATTCTTCCTGAAGTGTTTTGTTTTTTCTCTTCTTTCTGTTTATGTATTATCTCAATAAATTTCTATCATGTAAAAGATAAAGAAAATATTTCTAATAAATAGAAAAATTCTCAAGTAAGTGATCATGGTTTTCTAAAAGCAGTTTATTTGTACTAATTGTTGGAAGCAGATATATGGTGCAATTCCTGAATTTGTTTGTTCAAAGCTTAGCTTTGCCTGCCCTTCACACCTCAGGTTTTGCGGTGAGCTTTCTTTCAACTGAAGCTACACACCTTGGATATTTTTCATGATGGACTAAATTTCCTTTCTAAAGACTGTTCATTTATCTGCAAATGACAAGTTTAAGTTACAATTTTTTTTCGGTCTCAGGGTTCATCCTCCCGAATATGGCAAAGAGATTCATATTGGGATGCTCGACCTTCCTCTAGAAGGTACCTTTTCTGTGTAATAGAAACACTTTTTTATATTTTAGGTCAAACCCTTAAGCTCATATAATTAATAATATTGTATTTGGGTATATACTGTACATGCAGCAATGAATATCCTCTTTTCATTCCACGGCAAAATTGTTGCACGACTGGTGGAGAAAATTCTTGGTCAGACAGAAGCTCAAGCAATTTTGTGGTTGCTTCAATAGAGTCTGAGAGGAAGCCCAACCTAGATTCATCTGGAAGCAGCAGCTTTAATTATTCTTGTGCTTCTTCACATTCTGTTGAGACACACCCAGACTTGCAGAAAGGAATTGCTCTATTGAAGAAAAGTGTGGCATGCATAACAGCATACTGCTACAACTCTTTGTGTCTGGATGCACCCAGTGATGCATCTACATTTGAAGCATTTTCAAAGTTGCTAGCTATTCTCGCGTCTCCAAAAGAAGTTCGATCTGTTGTCTCCTTGAAAATGGCTTGTTCAAGGTGTGCCCTCTATTCTGGAAATTGCAGTACTCATGCATTGTCAGTTTCAGTTAGTACTTCTCATGGGGCTATTTTATGCAAGTATGACAGGCTAAAGTAAGAAGCCATACAACATAGATGTTTTACGGAACAAATGGGAAGCTCATTTGTTAGAGATAACTTACACTTTGAGAATTCTTAATTATGTGTGAATATTGTTTCCATATATGCACCTTTCTATGGTCATGACATTCCTGTTCAGCATTGCTGTCCTCTTATATCTGAAGTTTCCCTGGATTGTCATAGACAGGGGTTTGGTATGTGCAGTTGTTCCTTTTTAGAGGTATGTACAACTAAAAATCATTCTGTTAATTATGACCCTGAAAAATTGGAAGGAAAGGGATGTTGGGAACTTAGGCTTGGAATTAAATCAATTAGGAGGCTGGGAATAGAGGGCTGCTAAGCTGACAGTTGGTATATAGGTGTAGGTCATATAGTTACTATAGTATAATTATGACTCAAACCCTTAGATTCGGGTATCTGTTATGTTGGAAATAATTTTCTAAGGGCTTGTAATCTTCTTTGGCCGGAGAGTTGATTTCTGCTGGTGTGTTTTAGTTAATTTGTCTGTGGATTGCTTCAATTATGTATGTCCTTTGTTGTTGGTTTGCATTTTATCTTATTCCATTAAACTAGTATCGTTTTGGCTGATGTGAATTATAAAGGACAATTTTAAATGATCACACCATGAGCTAGAGATAGTGTAACTGCTTTCCAGATGTGCCAAAAAGAATAGCCGCATAATAGGTCTCCTGCTCCAAGGAACAATCATTAATGAAGATGTTTGTTTTGTAGGTCTTGCAAGCAAGTTCAGCAACTCAATAAATCTGTCTGGAACATGAACTCAACTGTGTCTTCAAGCACGCTGATGGATAGTGCACATACACTGCCTTCTGTAAGTAGTTCAAAATTTAATTATTCTGTATATATATACACACACACATACACATTTATAACTGGCATCTCTACTTGCATCTCCGAGTATGCTATACTGCAACCGTTCTCTAAATGGTTACAAGTTCTACTGCTGGGGTCACATACATCTTGATCATTATTAGCATCCATGGTGTACTATATACTTCAGATAATGTAGCTATAGATGAGAGTAGAGCACTGTAAGAACCACACGATGTTAAATGGTATAGGAATTCCATTAAAATTTGAACCAGAATGCTTCAAACTAATGTTTGTGTTCGTTATAGGCATCTGCACCAAGTTTTTGGGGGCTGTGGTATAAGAGCTAATTTGGCAAGTTTATAGGCTTTTAGGACTGTTTGACAAAAGAAATAATTATTCTGGTAGTTATTTGGGTGCCATTGCAATGCTTAATATGGTGCTAGATGTATTGCCAGAGGAGATGGGTTATGAGGATGATAACATGTACGAGTGTAGAAGTTTTTCAGGATTTTGTTATTGCTAGTATATTATCCTTCATGGACTACTTTTATTAGTCTTACCAAGTCCTGTTGGCTTGAATTAGGTCTGTTTAAGGCCCATAAAAATCTTATCTTTAAAAGCCTTCCAATTGTTGAAGCCGGATTATCACATTCTACAGGCTCGTTGACCTCTGCCTAGTTGGAGATTTTTCAAGCAGAGTGGAAAAGGCACATAATCCGAGTAGTATGTTTTCAGACAATTTCATTGGGTCAGATCTGTGACACTTGACTTCTATGATTCGGTGGAAGTTGTGAACTGATGTGTCAATGTTTGTTTTCGCGTGAGTAGTAAAAAGAGAAGGGGAACTAAGCTAGTTAAGGATCTAATACAATGGAGCCTTTTGAGGCTGGCTGTTCCAATGGTGTTTGCTGTTTGTGACCATAGTGTTGTTTATGGAGGTTCTCATTGTTAGAAACATTCGATTTTAGATGAGTATTTATTTCTGATGAAACAAATTTTATAATATTTCTAACTTAGTGATCACTAGTGTGCAAATTATTAAATGAAGAGGTGTATATATCTTGAAGGTATATCAGGTCAAGCGTATATTTGTAACTTGTTTGAAATGTTTAAAAATAATAGTTCTGACTATTAAATTTTTATTTCATAAAATTTACAAGATGTACATCTGATGTCACTAGTAATTTTCAAACATGTATACATTAACTGCTCACTAAATTTGGTTATTTTTCCATTCATTGATCTATCTGCAGAGAAATGCTTCTGATAGTAATTCTCCCAGTTCTGCCGCCAGTTTCTTGTATTCAACTGATATTCCTGATGCTGGCAAGAATGAGAGCCTCGTTGAAGGGTGGGATATGGTTGAGCATCTGACTCTTCCACCACCACCATCTGAAGTTGAAGACACTGAGCACTGGACTCGAGCCATGTTCACAGATGCAACGAAGAAGAGAAGTAAATAGGCTTCTAATCCTTTTAGCTTCTATTGACAAAATCAAAAGAACCTGATTTAGCACTACATCTGATGTTTTTGATGCATTTGATTATACAATTATTTAGTAAGCATGTTATTGGTCTTTGTGGTGCTGGCAAACTTTAGAATCTGTTTGGGATCACTGTGATTTTTAAGTTGTGGAATTATTTTATTTTTTTATATATATTAAAACAAGGATTTGAATAGCTGCTATATTATAATAATCACCTAAATTTTCAGAACTGGCAACTTAAATTAAAAACCGGAAGCCTGTTTTATGAAACTGGAAGTTGAGCCAAACAAGCACTACTTTGGTGATTTTATAAAACACCCTACTTGTTCTGGGAGGAATGCTTCATTCAATTTATGCTCAAGGATGTTATGGCTTACCTTTTTAGGCTAGATGATGTACAATTCAACTCCAACCAAGTATAGCCATTAGCCACAGCATCTCAAAATGTGACATATCATACTAATTTGATCCTCTTTCTTCCTTGTTTCCCTTTTCCTTTTTTTTTGAAGAGTTGTATACTTTTGATTGTCCTTGTGTTCCTTCAATTTAGTTATTTTTTATTCTATAATTGAACTTGTTTTCAACGTCTCTCTTTGTTTCTATGACAGAACCGAAGAACACCCAAGGGCGAACGTGAAGAGAGTAAAAAATGGCTGCTATCGGAAAGCCTATAAGAAAAAGACCATCCCTTTGGCTTCAGAAAACACAAAGCATTTGTCCAGGTACATATTAACTTATCTCAGAACTAGCCAGGATTACTTTATAGTTTCACAAAAGCCTAGCAACTGGAAGCCCAAAATTGCATCATTTAACTAAATAACAGTGGATGCTCTAGCAGCAAATGTTTGTATATACTCCTTGTCATTCACTTTTTAATATTTGCGTCTTCTTGTCTTTTCATTTTCAGTAAATTACTCAAAACCCCTTAAAAATAGTCTAATTTTCACAAAACCCCTTAAAAATAGTCTAATTTTCACAAAAGCCCTTAAAAATAGTCTAATTTTCACAAAACCCCTTAAATAGTCTAATTTTCACAAAAATCCTTAATATATATCTAAATTTACAGATCAATTTGATAAAAAGTGAAATCCTAATGGGTGATTTTGTGAAAAGTAAACAATTTTAAGGGTGATTTTGTGTAGTTTTACTCCTTTTATCCCCTTTGAGCAACTTTTGTCTGGCCTGCATCTGGGAAAGTGTATGGCTTAATTCGTCTCTATAAACTCTTCTAAAGTCTCATTCTTTAAGATCTTGCAGCCAAAAGGATTCATCATACACTACTTGAATGCACTCAAATACAGAACATGATTCTCTTGAATAGAGAGATTATTTTAGCTGTTTTCCTAACCTATTTCTTTTGAGCATAGGTTAAGAATTTCAATTTTGATTTCCTTTTAATCTTTTTATAGGACTACCGAACCCTAGAATAAGAACAAAGGGTAGAGAAGTTATTGATTGTGATTTATTAGGCAAGATTTTTGTTGCCCTTGAAGGAATCAATCAAGAAAACAAATTTAAAGCAATTTTGTTGAAGTGCTAGTCTTCTTTATGTGAGCTAGGTTTGTGGTTTTGCTCATTTATTTTGATTGATTGATGGGCAATGGCAAAAAAGCAAAAGCACAAGAAGATGATATTTTTTTTGTTGCCAAGACAATTGATCTATAAGTACACCTCTTCACTCCTTCAAAGCATAACATGTTAAAGTTCCGCCATTGTAGCTTCGTTGCTCATTTGCTTAGACGCGAAGCAAAAGAAGCGAAGCTTGGGGTCTTCGCTTAAGCGAGAAGCAAGAGGAATTCAACATGAGCCCATGAACACAATGCCAAATCTTTGTTAGGAAACCTAGTCATTTGGTGTGCCTAGGTTATCAAAGACATGTGCCTACTAAAAAACTTCCCTTTTCCCCAATTTGGAAATTTGGATCACCAAACTTGCCTAATTCGATCAAAGTGTAATGTGCCAAAAGAAATCGTGTCATTGAGTGAATGATCTATCAAAAAGTTTAGAGTTCAGTATAGTTTTATCATTTAACCAACAAAGTATTGATTTTTTTTAAGTATATATATAGGAATAGATGCATCATTTATACATATACCAAAAACCCAATTTGGAAATTGTTTTACTAAATAGAAATGAATGGCCTCGAAAAAAATTAAAATAAGTCAAATAACTAGATGTAGAAGAATCTTTTCAAATATGTTTTGTACAACGTAAGTTTGTTTTTGCGTTGTCTATGGTTCGCCTAGTTTTGACCGGTTAATGTTTACGTTCAAATTAGGTTATTCATAGTCTCGTTTTCTCACATTATCATTTTTCATACATATCGACGTATCACTATAAAAATTCAAACTTTATCAATAGACGCTCTCTTTTTTTGCGTACCTTCAACTCGATCAATTGGATCTCGGTCAATGTCATTCTATGCTCGGACCAGATACTTGTAACCTCCCAATATCAATATTTTCATACTTGTCAAGAAAATTTAAACGTGAAATTATGATGTTACTTTCCCTCTAGACCAACGGGATATTTGTTATCATAATCCAATTTTTATTATATAGTATATAGGTATAGATGCATCAATTATACATACACCAAAAAGTGAGACAGATTGGGACGGATGATGAAAGGAGCTAAGGTCATGTCTTTTGCCACCTCTTCATGGACACTTGTTTGGCTCTTTCTTCTTTCTTTCTTTTGTTATTTTATTTATATATTTTTTGTAATTTAATGCTTCAAAGTTGAATGCTGATCCACAAACCACACTCAAATTACAATTTCTTTCATGCAAAGTTGGTGCCCAAAAGCAATCACAACACCACTCCATTTCATATACTCGTTAAAGATGCAACAACCACACCACACAACTCAAACAATGAATAAAATAAATAATATAAATAATGAAACAAACCTAAAATAATTGGATTTTAGTACATTAATTTAGGAAACTCGCATATTGTTTCAATGTTAAAGCTTTTGCTATCTACATAATAACATAGACAAATAAAAATGAACAAGACTTTGTGTTACATTACATTCATAAAAAAGACCAAACTTTTAAAATTTTCATATGTTTTTCAAGTTTTTCATAGGTTGTCATGTTATTATATTTACATGTTAGAGGTAGGTACGCGTATTAATATAAGTTTGAAAGTCTATTATCATCTATAAATGTTTAACTACAACAATGGGTATGTTCGGTTCGACCACTCTCCAGTATACTAAGATAGCTGTCAAAGTCTGATACAAACGGACCATAAAGCGGAGGTCATTTGCATACAAGCGCACGTGCACGTTAGACTCAAACTCAACACATAAATCCGGCGAGGTTCCGTCTTGGCTATTGGAGGAGTAGCCCACCGACCATATATACTAGGCTCAGAATGTCCCCAACTTTCGACGTGGGAACTTATTATCTCCAACATGCTCCGCAAGTGAAACTAGAGGATATAGACCGAGCTACATTTGCACACAGGTTAGGATCACGAGCCGAGTGGAGGCTAACCGCTCTGATACCATGTCAAAGTCCGGTACAGAGAGCGGGGGTCGTGTGCATACGAGCGCTAATGCACGTTAGGCCCAAATCCAACACATAATCCCGAGGAGGTTTCGTCCTAAAACCAATTGACAATAGGAGGAGTAACCCACCGACCTAATAAACTAGGTTCGGAATGTCCCCAACTTTCCACGTGCGAACTTATTATCTCCAATAATAGTATAATTTATGAGGTTAAAAATGATTTTCGAATCTTCAATCAATGTTGGTGTCGAACGGGAATTTCTTCTTTCAGTATAAATGTTATTTTATTTTTTATATCAGGTGGGTCTAATATGTGAAAAGAATGCACGCCAAAGTAAACCTACGTACAAATTTTTCGGGATCCGTCCTAAAATCAATTGACAATAGGAGTAGCCCTAAAACTTATATATTTGATTCACGTAGTATCTCATTGTCGATGTGAGACAATTCCACACGTCTCAACAATAAATGCATGGAGCATCATTTCAAAAAAAAAAAAAAATGCATGGAGCAACATTGTAGAATTTACAATGCAATAGTTTAATTTTTCACAAGAGTATTTTTAAAAGCATTTAAAAAAAGGAGAACAATGTAAAATAATGTTTCAAAATTACAAAATAAAAAAAAATATTTTTTTTTATAGAAATTCGTTTTAAAAAGTAATTGAACCTTTTTCATCTATTGTTAGCTCTAAATCAGAATTAAAGTATTATAATGTATATTTATAACATTTTATTGTAAGAAATGAATTTAGACTTCAACTATAAGTTGAGTACCCTAAGTAAGCCCTTTAAATAATTGGCCCATTAGATTGAGGCAAGTGTTTCCACCTTTTTTCCTTTTCATTTCTTAATGGGAAAGTGTCCTATTATTGTGGAAAATGCTTCAACTTCTTTTCCCATAAAGAAATATTTTTGGCAATTAAATACATATACATTTCTTTTATTTTTATAAAAATAAGTAGGTGGGAACTTGAGATATAAAATATAATTTTATTTGGAATATTCTTTTTATTTAAACTAATTTTATAAATTTGGTTTAATGTCAATGTATAATCTTCTTATTTTCAATTATATTTTTATCTTTCATGATTTAGGGCCCGTTCAGTAGCTCATTTTTAACCGGTTGAAAATGAATCAATCGTATTAATGCTTTTCACGAATGTTTGGTACACTCTTTTCATGATTCATACACGCGATTGAATAGGTTGAAAAAGAGTTAAATCGCAAGATTTATTAAGTTGAGGGAGGGAGGTTTAATCGATTGAATAAAATGTTCAATCCTTTGCTCTTTAAAACAATTTAAATAATTTTGTAGGGGCATTTAGTAAGGGTATTTTTGTCAATTTGTAAATCATTCATTTTTATCCTAAACGAACATAGAAATAAATTTAATCGATTCAATTTCATTCAGTTTCAGTCCCATTTTTCAGTTTCAATCGCATTATACCGAACAAGGCCTAGTGACATAAATTATCCATACAAAATATTCTCTTTAATACCATTCTTCAACATCAACAATGATATTATACGTATAAATTTAATTTTATAACTATCTCGATCTTTTAATGATCCCGAATAACATATTTCAAATATATATTTAATTTTTAATCAATGGATATTAAATTTTAGAAAATAATAAATGTATAATAGCCTAAATTGGATGTGTAGATTGGGAATGAAATAAAGTTCTTTAGTATTTTATCACATTTTCAAACTGGGGTACGTGTAGATTAGACAATTTTTTAATATTTTTCTTATCATTTTAAACTTTTTGACATACCATATCTTAAATTCAAAAAAATATACATTACATGATCTACAAAAACATCGATAAAGTTTTTTTATAAATAAACTCGAGCTACACGATTGTAATAAAGGTGAGTAAAACAAAAATCAAAAGGGGGTAAACTTAAATTATTTCTATCACTTATCAAATCACAATGTTTTATCGGTTTTGAAAAATCATGGCTCAGGCTTATTAATTTTTAAAACAAGTTAAATATAAACACATTTTACGAATAATAACCGAGGATGAAAAGAGGTAAAATTGTTATAAGTAGCTCGACTCAGTAAAAACTCAGTTTGTGTTTTCTGGAAAAGTGGTTACCGGTTGATTATCAAATACCGTCATCCTTTCTAGTTTGGTACGTAAGTGTTAAGACGTTTTACGAAGGGACTGGACTATCCAGTATTATCATGTCTACCGCAAGGCGAATATATCTGCGGATTATTTAACCTTTTTTTTTATCATATAACTTACCGCTCGGCTTAAGTGTATTGATTGACCCACCTGAAAGTGTAGTATACCTTATTACTGCTAATGTAAGGGTCCAACTATCCCCTGTCTGCCGATCACTTACCCATTTTTTTTATTTACGGAATGCGTCCAGACACGGAGCGTAATAAACCTTCTTCTAACCAAAAAATAAAGAACAAACTCAGTTCGAACTCGTTCGCTTTTTAAACGACTTGATACGATCTCTTTTTAAATTCGGATACTTTACACTTGACTCGATTATAAATAAATCGTGCATGAACATTTCAGTGCCCTATCAAGGTGAACAAAACCGCTCTATAATTAGTCATAGTAATCTGTAAGAGTGATATTGATACTTATGTACCACTTGCCTATAATAAATATAATTGATGGGTGCTTCCCATGTTACAACCCAACCTTAACACATGCACCACCCACATTCCCAAATCCTTTGCTAATATTAAACGCCTTTATTACTATAAATTTTTGGGATAAAGCTAAACAACCTTTTTAAATTTCTATCAACAGTAAAAATAACAATTTTACTGATTTTTCACTTTATACCATAAAAAAAAGCAGAGAAGATGAAGAAGAAAAAAACTTATGTACCCATTCTTTTAGGATTGTGTAAAATTGGACCGGATCCATTCTTTGAGGGTTGTGCAAATAAACGGTCCGGTCTACGGTCCAGGGTTTTTGAAAATTCGGGTTACGGTGCGGTCCGATTTTTGGACCGTATAAAACCGTAACCCGGGTTGGACTGTAAACTACGGATTTCCGGTCTGGTCCGGTTTTAGACCGAAAAACCTCATCAAAACTACACCATTTAGGTACAAACCGGTCCGATCCGGTCCAAAATATTCAAAATTGCACAATTTAGGTACAAACCGGTCCAAATCGAAATCGGACTGGTCCGGTCTACGGCCCAAGGTTTTATCAGTTTACGGTCCACCGGTTCGGACCGTATGTACAGTCCCTACATTCTTTCACCCCAAAAAGGTGGACAAAATATGAAGAAAAATAATAAAAAAAATTTAATGGACATTTTTTTCACCCTAAAGAGAAAATAATGGTATTTTGAAAAGAATATTTTAAGTCCAATGTTAGTCTCTCCTTTTTTGGTCTAAAAATGGTATTTTGAATTAAAAAAAAAACTAATTATCAAATTCATAACCAACTTATAAAATTGTCTATTTAATACATATTTTTATGTCCATTAGTATGATTTTTTTTCCATATATACATAAGAGAAATATATTTTGTCCATATTCTTCCAAGTTTTTTTTTTGTCTAATTTAGAATTAGTCATATGAATGATTTAGTGCCTATCAACATTGGATCAAGTAAAAAAAAGGGTTAGTGTGAAGTAATTAACTATTTTCTTTTACTTGTGTAATTGCATTATGTATTACTTTATAGGGAAAAAAAAGAAACATGATGTGAAGTGTTTTTCTTATTCCCACTACTTTCATTTTTCATTTACACAAGTCACACAATGAAAGTAAAAGGAGAAAATAATAATTATTCTTTGGTTTGAAGGGTGTGAATTATTTTCAAAGAATAATGAAACTTTGATGCTCTTCACCTTAATAAGGAAACCTCTCATCCATCCAAAGAAGTGGAGAGGAAATAAAGAGAAAAAGATATCTTACACATATAAGCCTTTTTCTTCCTCAAGAAATGGGAGGAAAAGAAACTTTAATGGAATTGGACCAAAAAAAGATTGTGATTTGTATTCATTTAGAATAGTTTATTTGTTGTTCAAGTCAATCTATAATTTTGATGTTTTTAACAAACATTTTTTGTTATATATTAGCAAAAATGTCTTATAAAATACAACTCGAGCAAATTTGAAGCATAATAGTTATTTTTGTGGATTTTTATATTATTTTGATATCTTTATTTATTTTTCTACAAGACTTAAAAAAAAGATATTAATGAATTTTTTAGTTTTGTTGGTCAATTAAAGTCTTTTATTTTTATTTTTTAAAATAATATATGACTAAAATTTATTCTATTAATTAAATCACCGTACTTTAATTGAACAAAATAAAGGATTTTAATAAAAATATAGATTTAAAGGATATATTCATAAAAAAAAAAATGATAAATTAGGGTGGGATAAAAATATAAATAAATCGATTTTATAGATATACAAGATAATAGTAAGAGAATACTGAAACTTATAAATGATAAAAGTAAGTATAATCGGTTTCTTATTCATCTAACGATAATATATCAAAATATGTCTCTTTCATTAAATATACTAATAAAATATATTGAGTGATTTAAACAATTATAGAGGGATTTATACGCCATTATTTTACTTCATTCACACCTAAATTGCACGCCTCGAGAGGTGCATATGACCCTGCTCATTTTCTCCGCCAAACAAAACTTATTTGATTGTACTAGTGTTGTGGTTGGTGCCACTCATTCCTCGACTATGTTTCCTATTCGCCGGTTTGAGTGTTTTTCTTTATGTTTTTGGATTTTCAATACTTTAAGGGCCCGTTTGGTTCCAACTCCGAAAATGGAAACGAATTTAGTCCATATGTATATCCATATTCATGAAATTCTATGGAATAATTCCTTGTGATTTGAAGTAATTGAAGTTGAATTTGATTAATTTTGATACCTATAGGGTAACAAAATATGGGGAGACAAGTGCATACGATTATCATATAAAAAAACCTTTTTTTATTGAAAGTTTGATATTTAAAAAAATTACAATGCGATATTAATATTTAAAAAATTGACAATAGATTGATGTGAAAAACTTCCCAAAATAAAATAAGTATTATCATTCATTTATAATTACTTGTATTAAACGGAATTTTTAGAATTAAAACATTTTTATATTTTTAATTTTGATTCTTATATTCTCAAAAATTTTAAAATTCAAATAAACATAAAATGTCCAATTGACCCCAAAAAATTTTTTCAATTTCACTTTTTTATCACACATTTTTTCTTTTCTATAATTTTTTTGGTATATCCTATGAGTCTATTTCAAACTACTTGTTTATTTAGATAATTATATATATATAGGGTGTGGTTCCCATGAGAACAGCTTTATCGTGTAATCATGAGAACATTCGTGCAATTATGAGTATTAATGGTCGAGATTTAGGGTAAATATCATAATTATTTGATAAATAATATTCTGAAACTAATAATAATTACGAATAATCTATTCAACCAACAATAACTACGAATAATTATTTAAACAATATGACACCTTCTTAACAAAACTAATAATAACTACGAACTGTTTTCATTATTACACGATAAGGCTTGTTCTCATATTATATATATATATATATATATATATATATATATATATATATATATATATCCATTTAATAACAAGAAAAACACTTTCTAATATCAACTTGCCTTATTATAATATCCATAAATACGGCATTATTTTTCATATTTTTCAACTTTCCCTAGACTAGTCTTGGTAAATTTGAATATTTTACAATCACACAATAACATGGGACAACTTTGATGCAAATGATCTATCTGTCCACCCTTCTTCTCACCAGTTCATCTTTGATCTATCTTACCGAATGCCAACGTTAAAAGCTTTTGTATTTTGGCGTTATATCCCCAATTTCGCCACACAACTTTTCTTTTTTTCAACTTTCACCCAATATTCCTTTCCCCTTTTCTTCACCCTTCTTTATTTGCTTCTTTCAATACACTATAAAGCTAATCCTTCTCAATACACATATTCAAGACCTCACCATAACTGAATTTTGTACTTTGCTTGTTGAATGTTGCAGCAATTAGTCTCTTTTAGCTTCTGGGTTTGAGTTTTCAGACGCAATAAATCAAGGGTTGATGCTGAAATCTTGAATTTCAGTCATCTTCAATGGTGGGTACTTCTCAGTTTTGATCATACTGGTGAGTTTTTGTTTCAGTATTAACTTTTACTGTATTTATTTGCTATTTACTGATCAAATTATACTGTCACTGACTCACTGTGATGATTTTCTTCAGTTCTTTAGCTTTAATCAGAGGAAATAAACTGTTTTTTCCTTCGAAAAGGAAAAATTACCACAAATCTCATGCAGTAAATGAAGGTAACACTCAAGGATATACTGATTTGTTTGATATATTAGTCTTTTCTATGAAAATTGTGACTTTTTACAGCTTTTTTTCTGGTTTTCTGTGTTGGTTAGGATTAAGGAAGATTGTTTCCTGTCATTAGTTTTGCAAACAATATGCTTGAGATTTGCATATCTTACCTATTAGAATTAGAATGCAATCAAGAAAGAAAAGAACACGAAAACTGGCCACGTCTATCTTTATTACTGATGTTGAAGGAAGTGATGTAACACTCAAATCGCATTTTCGTTGTCCATTGAGTGTTACACGGCGCGCGTCCATTGGAGGTAGTTGTCAATGCTACATAACAAGAGGAAAAAGGAACCAATGTTCTTTTGTTGCTTAACTCTTTTGTCTATTTATGTATTGAAATACCAAAAAAATGTTTGCTGGTGTTAGATAAGACCTATCTTCTTATTGATTGATTTTCCTTTACCTTTAATCAGTCTATCTCCATTATCAGCTAAAAAAGCTAATCTTATCACATCCCTCTTTTAGTCTTGCTGCTAAATGCCAATTATTTCATTCAGCAATCTTTTCTTTTGTTAAACTATTTCACTGTCTGCAGCTTTACTCATCTTGAACTTGCAATAGTCTTTGTGATTAGCCTTTGATTTGTTTAACTTGTTAGAATGAGCTCAACAACTCTTCAAGTTGCTCACTCAAGAACCATGGGGATGTATGAACCATCACAACAATTCGGCATGTGGAAAGACATCCCGCAAGCTATGCCTATACCATCTTCCATAGTAAAAGATGATGTAGATTTGCATCAGAAGGTGAAAACATCAATCTATAGACAATTTTTCAACTTCTGAATCTTTCTATCCTTATATTCATGGCTTTGTTTCTACAGGGCGAGTTTTCGTCTGAGCAACCAAATGGACAATCTGATAATGACCAAGAATCAAGCAGGCTTGATCAAAAGGTATATGGAGTTAGCCATTTTACTACTGTTACTATAAACTCATTAAGTAAATATATCTTAATAGAGGGGTCTGTAAAACAAAAGCCCAAAAAGCATACTTCACCTAATTCTTTCAAGGTATATTCATATTCAGCTTGAGTTGAGCTTAGAAAGTAGCTCGGTTCATATAAGAGTTCTCCTAACCTCTCCATTGCAGATAAAAAGACGATTGGCACAGAACCGCGAAGCTGCAAGGAAAAGTCGAATGAGAAAGAAGGTAAAAGGAAAGATTTCTGCTTAAACAGAAGCATTCAGAAACTTCTGTGCAGTTAACACTTACATACCTTATACTTATTCTCTTTACGATTAATCATAGGCGTATGTTCAGCAACTGGAAAGTAGTCGTTTGAAGCTTGCTCAGTTAGAGCAGGAACTCGAGCAAGCTAAATTGCAGGTAATCTACTGTATTGATGATTTTTCACAAGAAATAACATCAAATATAACTTGATGAATATTTTTATTGCAGAATCTTTGTGTTGGAGGCTCATCACATGCTTATCTGCGGCATGACATAAATGCAGGTTTCTTTTTCTTATATTTTGATTGATCATCTTAAGTACAGCATCCTCTTATATGCAAATATTCAGCGTAAACTCATTTAATAAATATATAAGATAAAATTAGAGTTTGATAAAAAGAGCCTATTTAACCCAACTCTTTCTTGTTCAACAGTAACGTCTACATTTGAGATGGAATATAGCAACTGGCTAGGAGAGCAACACAAGAGAACCTGTCAGCTTCGAAACGCGCTTAAAGCCGACGTCTCTGAAGCTGAACTAAGAATACTGGTAGAAGATAACTTGAATCAGTACCATAATCTGTTCAGAATGAAAGCAGAAGTTGCCAAAGTTGATGTCTTTTACTTAATGTCTGGTGCATGGAGAACTTCAGTGGAACGCTTCTTTCTTTGGATAGGAGGTTTTCGCCCCTCGGAACTTCTCAAAGTAATACGAATACTAGACTCTTTATTACTTTATAATCGACGTGAGAATGATACTGACATGATTAATGTAGGTTGTGATGCCATCTCTTGAACCACTATTGGAACAGCAACAAGTGAACATCAAGAAACTAAGTCATTCATCCCAACAAGCCGAAGATGCTCTTTCGCAAGGATTAGAGAGACTTCAGCAAAGCTTGGGGCAGATTATGTTAGCTGATGGGCGTTATGATCCTTTGATGATCTCTGCCAGAGAGAAACTAGCTGATATTTACGGTTTTGTCAACCAGGTACGAAAATATCCCACATCAATAACAAACAAAAACTAAGATAAACACCGGATAGAAAAAGCCTATTTAACCCAATTCTTTCCTAAAACAAACTGAAGCATCTGATTTGGATGAAACGCAGGCTGATCATCTCCGAGAGCAAACCTTGCAACTAATGTCGAAGAATCTTACGACTCATCAAGCAGCAAGGGGTTTGATTGCATTGGGAGATTACTTTCATCGTCTTTCAACTATAAGTGCTCTCTGGGCTTCTCGACCTCGCGAGTTCAGCTAGATTAGTAAATATTCTTCTTGTTTAAATATGTATGATGTAGTTTGTGGTTAGTTCAGAGGTTAGTTTATAACGGATGAGGGCGGGATAAGGAGCTGTTTGATTGAGATAATGTAATATAGTTTGTAGCTAGAGGGAAGGATGGTGTGTATGGTTATAATGTACATATTTTGATCATTCTACATATATTATATATGATATGCATCTAAAGCATATGATAAATAAGGTAAAGATCTATGTTATTGAGTTTTGTTTTATGCCTTTTGTAGTACAAATGGCTTTGGAAACTTGTTTTAGCCAGTGTTTTGGAACTTGAAGCAAGTTTTGTGCTTGAACACTTGCACAGTCGAAGGCTAAATTTTCTTAGAAAGATAAATAGTACTTATACATATATTCGATGAAGTTAAAATCATATTTGAATGCCTGATTTAAAAAATTGGTCAACCGAATACTCATTTAGTTAATAAATGTCGGATATATGTCTGGATACGGATCAAATACAATCGGGATCACATTTGAATATCCAGGTATTCAGGTTGGATCGACCCATTTTCCATCATTGTTTTATTAAGAGGAAAGGGATTCGAGAATCTAGATAGTCTCAATGGCTCTAGAGGCCTTGTAAACACGGTAGACAAATTACCCGTCAAGGAATCTTTGACGATGAAAAAACAAACATTGAAAATATCACACCAAAACGGTATGAGACGGGCACCGTACGTACTGCCTAGGAAAAAGGATGGGAAATCAAAGCCACAAGACTGTAATTGGAGTTCGAGAATGTTGGAGAAAGTGTACCCGAGGAACATTGATAACAATTATGGACACCACAAATTTAAACTTTAATTGCAAATTTGAATAGGAGTATAGGACAACAACGGTGAAACTCATACGCATAAGGTACAATTGAACTCATAAATATGAATAAAAATTTCAAAAGGGGTCTTCGGCCTAGAAGGTGGCATCCTAGTTTCCATCGTCGTACAAGATCGTAGACCATGCATCTTAACCAATTAATGTCACGAAAATTTCCAAAACAAGGATTTATACTGCCCTAAAAAATACGTACATTGCAAGCTATAAAATTTGTTCAGGTTTTTTTTATTAAAAATTTAGATAATAGTCCCAAACACAATAATACATAAATACAAAATTTTAAAAAAACCTATTTCGACTAAAATTTTAAGCTTTATAATTTAAACATTCTTTTTCCATTATTGTAACGAGCATGATTCAAGATTCAAAATTTATATAATCAATATGTGAATTGAAAATGTTTGATAAATTACTACTCACTACTCTTTTATGCTTAAAATATAATAAAATATGACTTATACTTATTATTTATATAGTTTGATAAATTATATTTTAAACATACACTTTTCTAAACATAAAATAAACTGGCGAGTGGATCTTCAAACATCTAATTCATAATTTTGTTTGATATTATATTTTTTGGATAGTTTTGTAAAAATAGCTAATTTGAAGGAGATTTTGAGTAATTTTCCCAAATATTTTTAGGCTTATTATTTTTTTGAAATGATTCACGAATTAAAAGGCTGAAGGTTCTTCTAGCAATTCCAATATTTGTGGAGTCCACCCCTCCTTGAAAATTAAGATTCAAAGAATCCTGCAACGTCGGCTAGTCCACAATTTTTTCTGGCAATAAAAATATTGAAATTCAAAAATCCAAAAATCCAAAAATTCGAAAAAATGGAAGGAAATGACAAGAATCTCAATTGTGTTACTTCAAGTCTTCAACCACGTTTTCAGTTCAATTCCTTCACGTCTTCACCGCCGGAGGCTAAATCCCTCACATAAATCCAAGAGTTTCAAGCTCTCTTCGTTGATCATATTCAGATTCATACTAGATAGTAGAAGAAATGAGCAATTTGAGGACGATTTGTCGCCCAAACGCGGTTTACACCTCTTTTGTGTTCTTCAAGAACCGATTTCATGTCGAATCGTTTTCTCCTTGGGCTCTGTTTCCAAACCCTAATCGAAGCTCCGGCCTTCCTTGTCCTTCGTTCTCGGATCCCTCTGATTTTGTGAGGAGATATAATAAGCCTTGTTTTCGGGTTAGTCGGAGGAGGTATTATGGTGTTCAAGCTTCTAAGTGGACTGGTGAGAAGTCTCCTTATGATGTTCTTGGTGAGTAATCGCAGCTCTTGGATCTTCGTCTGTTTGAATTGAAATTATGATTATTGCTGTAATTACTATGCGATTGTGGCTTCTGGAGCTTCTCAAAGAATTGGATGTTGTGAACCGATCAAAAGATTGAGGATGTTTAGCTTCTGTTCGAGTTTGATTCATCCACGCTTAGGTTTTAGGCGTTTCACTATTGAATATGTGAGCCTCTCTTTAGGAAGTCAGTATTGTTTTTTGTAGTATTGATGAGCTCAACTGGTTGAGATGGCAAGATAAAGCCATATTAGGATGGTTGTCAGCAAAATCTTACTTGATACTTTCCCTTTTCCACTGTAAAAGATGAGCTAAATTTGAGATGGTGGACGATATTGGAAGCATCTCATGACATTACATCACATACAAACAAATGATGCATGTTGAAAGGAATCAAAAGTAGAGTGGACTATAATTAGACTTTTGTTGCTCAATTATACTTTCATTGCATATAAGGAATCTGTTCCAATATTTTTTAACCACGACCTGTAAATTGTAATCCTATGTTCATAAGCTGGAATATAATACTTCTCTGGTCAAAAGAAAGCCCTTTGGACAGAAATCTAATGAGCAAATGATGTGTTTTCCCGTGATACCTTTTATTGTACTAATACATTGTTGGGATTCTCATGCCATGCCGGATATTGAACTAATGCATTGTTTGGCAATATGTATTTATCTATTATAAAGAAATTATAAGTGTTATATTGGATATTGTAATTTGTATGTGCACCAAAAAAACACCGACTATGTTCTTAATCATCTGAGAAGTCATCTGTATTGATCCTTAAGCTATCATCACTTAAATCTCCAAATGCATTGTTTTACATATAAATTGATATGGACCTTCAGTACACACGATGACACGTAACTTGTAAAGGATCTATGCAATTATCTGCTTTTATTTATTTGTTTTAAATTTTGGTTGATGTACACTGAAAGCCTCATTATAATGTATGCTTTCTTGCTTAACTTGTGCACTTGTAAGTTGTATCTCATTCTTTTCTTCCCCTGCTATGTACTTTTCTGGCATGCAGAGCTTGAAAGGGATGCTGATGAGCAACAAATCAAGATCTCCTATAGACGCTTGGCCAAGTTCTATCATCCTGATGGTTTGCTCCCTGACTTGAACATACCATTTGATTTATGGCAGTATGATATAAGTGACGCCTGTAGTGAATGATTATGATTTGGGATATGTAAAGGGTTGCATTGACGTCTTCATGCCAAACTGACATCCATGTTTTATACCGCATTAGAGTTGTCATATTTTCTTTCATCAGTAAAAGGACTACTGCAATGCACATCAGATTTTTGAAATTTATCTTAAAAGAAGTTCAAGAAAATGGTATACACATGCATTTATATCTAAATTTATCTCAAAAGGTTTTCTTCTTCTTTTTTTAGTTAATGTTATCTACAATCTTATATGGTGATGATACATTGGAACCAAGCTGATGATGAACAAACAAATGGGTGTTCTTAGTTTGGCTTGATGCTTCTGTGATCAGTATTTTGTTGGCGATGAATATAAAAATTATAAGAATGCAATTAGGGCAAATCTAAACTGTGAAGAAGCAAATTTTCCCACATCATTTATAAACAGGAATTTTTTATGATGCTACTACAAAATGGTTGGGATGGACTACATATTATTCCCAGCCTAAATGCTTGACTGAACAAAGAGGGGGGAAACGAGCTAGAGAAGTAGAAATGTATGATAAATTGATAATTTCGGTCAATGAAAAAGGAATGTATGAGGCTGAGTTTTACTTTTTTGAACTTCCTAACCATCTCCCTCTCAATATTTGTCCTAAGGATGCAGTAAACGCCAAGTCAAAACCCTTCAGGATTTAGCTCTATTGGCATCCAACCAGTTACACTTGACCATAGCTTGCCCTGAAATCCATTCTGACCTTCCTTACTAATGGTTGTACTGTCATCATTATCATATAGACAGAATTTTGCATAATGTTTTAGAAGAAAGTGAAGCTCTTCCCGCCTATTTGGCTAATATTTCCTCCTGTACTTTAGATACAAGTATGTGGTGGAATATTACCTGATTTGTCATTCCCTTTGAAGTTTATGATGGTAGGGGTGATCTTCAGGAAGGGGAAACAGCAGAAGCCAGATTCATAAGAATTCAAGCTGCTTATGAATTGCTTATTGACGTGGAGAGAAGGAGACAATATGATATAGACAATCGCGTCAACCCCATGAAGGTGAGTTTAATACAGTGGATTAACACTTTCCAGAAACAGTTGTGAGTTAAATCTTATATATGGTAAATTGTTGGTTACTTGGCTGTTCTAGGCATCTCAAGCATGGATGGACTGGTTGATGAAAAAGCGAGCAGCATTTGACCAGCGTGGTGATATGGCTATTGCTGCATGGGCCGAGCAGCAGCAGCGGGATATTTTCATTCGAGCACGCCAACTCTCAAGATCGAAGGTATAATATTGAAAATCTGTATACTATTTATGAAAAGGTCAAATTCACTAACTAGGACTTTTTTTATATTTACCCATAGCATAAACTCATTAAGTAAATACGCCCTTAATAGAGTAATAGTGGTAGTGGTAACTGGTAGGTCAATTAGAGTGTAAAAATTTGAGGGGTCTAGAAAACAAAAGCAAATAAAAAAGAGTCTAATTCACCAAATTATTTCTTTATGAAAATGCTCCAGTTATCCATGAAATCAATATCAAATATGAATTTTTCTAATGAATGAACTAAAAGAAAATTAAATGTTGGTTTGAATTCCACTTTGCTGGATTATACACTTACACACAAACTTTGTAGCATCATCCAACACACTCATTCTATAGCCGTATCCTGTTGCGTTCGTAACTAAAACTTCAAAAGTATCAACTGTTTGTATCCTTATGAACAAGCCTTACATGATGATTAGGTTGATCCAGAAGAGGAGAGGAGGATCTTAGCTAGGGAAAAGAAGACTTCAATGGAGAACTTCCATACAACACTGAAAAGGCACACTCTGGTGTTAAAGAAGAGAGACTTGATGCGGAAGAAGGCAGATGATGCGAGAAGGAGAGAAGTCAGTAGGCTTTTAGCTGCTGAGGGCTTTGAATTGGAGACCGATGATGAAGCTTAAACTGGTTAATTCCTTCTATAGATTTCCAATTGGTATATAGTTTTTTTTTTTTTTAACAATACTGTGTTGATTGCTGAACATCAAGCTGAAAAATATTCGGGTCTTATAATTGTATATATTTCGAAGGAATGCAATTGGAATTTACAGTTGATATTATGAAGTATTTTGTTGGGACAGCTTGGATGAGAGTGTGTGACACCTTGAGTTGCAATACTTCCAAGTTGCAATGTGATTTGTAAGTATAAAGGCACTATGGCCTGGTTGGTATCCATATCAATATATCATATATCGGTATCAAGATATGGATATGAGATTTTAATATCTTTGTTTGGTAGGTTTTAGTATATAAATAACAATACAAAGAATAGATAAATTTTATGAAAAATTTTCACTAGAGAAGATTTATGGAGAATAAAAATAGAAATGGAAGGGAAAATATAAGATATGGGATACCACTAGAATATATTAGTATATCAAATTGATATCCATCTACTTGTATACCAAACGCAAATAAGATGCGAGTTTTTTTATATTGATACTTATATTTGAGGCCCTAATGCGAACATACCAAAAAACCTCGGCTAGTTCCTTGTTTATAACGAATTGAATACGAACATACCTAAAAACTCGGCTGGTTCAGCACACATAAAAACTATATATAATCATTGCTTTCATGTAAGCATGCATATAGTCCTACAATCTATAAAGTTGTAAGTGCGTTCTTTAGTTAGACCAGCAACATTGGAGACCTAAATCCCCAGTGTTTTGAATGAAGAAAATTGTGTATGTTAATCAAAGGAACTCTTCTGGTGTACACCTTCAATTTTAATAAGTAGAATTTCATCAACTAAACGGGGGTAGTGAGTCGAGAAAACCGCACAGAAGACGACCTGATTCGAGTGTTCATGGATGTAAGAATAATGACAACATATGATATAGATTATAACAAAGGAACAAACGATATATTAATTCTAGATACCTACAAAGGTATCATTATCGAGCTCTTGAGTCTCCAAAGAGTACAAACAACACATAAAACGAGTGAAGTTTATTTATGTATCGTTTTAGAGACATTTTCTTCTAAGTTTGTAGTACATTTGATGCAAACCTGCCCATATGGCCATCTACTTTCAGGAGGTTTTTATGTTTGTTTATGTATTTGTTATCCATCACGGGCATGATGTCGTTCGCTTCTCATTGTTGCTATCAAGGAAATCCTCTATTTGATCCAGAACCTGCAAACGAAAGCGTTTATTGTAATCACGTTTCTACCTAAATGCGTTGTTTTTACAGTTCTAAGTGCTAAGGCCATTTAGCCTAATATTTGTCAACGAGGATC
This sequence comes from Fagopyrum homotropicum, assembly GCA_033239125.1. Taxonomy (NCBI): domain Eukaryota; kingdom Viridiplantae; phylum Streptophyta; class Magnoliopsida; order Caryophyllales; family Polygonaceae; genus Fagopyrum; species Fagopyrum homotropicum. The sequence continues at coordinate 6,861,721 of BSWB01000003.1, forward strand.
ATTCTATGAATAAGAGTGAACAAGAAAATACCTGAAGGGCAATCTCTGTAGGTGTGATATCTGCAATGTCATCTAGACATAGTTTTTCTGCAATATCTGAGAGCAACAAAGCCAGTTTGACTTATAAACAAGGAGAATTATGTGACTGATTTTTGAAAGAAACGCAAAAGAAAGGAGAGGGAGATGAAGATGCAAATGGACTATACGCTGTAGTGAAACTGTAATGTCTGCATTTGAATATGACTCGGCTCTCTTCTTTGATAAAGTAAACAGTGCCATAAAAGCCTGGGAGAAAGTTGCATGTTCGCAATGATAAGCTCCAAAGTTGGATGGAAATATTCCTCGAAGTAGAATTTTACAAAGAAAAATGGTATTGAAGAATTTCAAACCCTTGTGTAAGCATCTCCTGAATCAAAATCCAAGAGAGGCCGAGAATCAGTTCCTACTGCAGCAATTCTTCTTGCTAGTGCATCCAAAGGGACATCTAACCAGACAGTCATCCCCTGTTTCATATATTTCCTACAACATAAAACCACGATTCATGATATTGAACGTCAGTACCAGTATGAACTATAGAGCCATGTAAGTATGTTTTAAGAATTTATACCAGTTAACAGGCTGGATAACTGCGCCTCCACCAGTTGCAACAACAATCTTGGGAGTCAAGGCTAACTCTTGAAGTGCTTCACTCTTGGAAAAGTAAAAGAATATCAAGTGTTACTAAAAACTCAAATTTTAATAATTGAATACTTCAGCTAGCTTAAGAATGATGTCTTCAAGATAAACCATCAAAAAGCGTTTGCAAGCTGGCTTTCCGCTGTTAGAACCTAGAAATGTTGTTATTATATGTTCCAAGTAGTAAATGGTGAGAGGGGGAAATGGCGGGCAATTTTAAGCTGCATTTTGAGAAACTGCAGGCTCAAGAAGTAGATAGTGAGAGGAGGGGGAATTACATTTTTGTACTAATGCAAGGCGCTTGGTCGTATCACGAGTTTCACCGGGTAATTAATTGTCATTAAAAGTTAGATCATGTAAGTTAGTTAGGAATAGGATTCTAGATCTTAGTTCAGTGATTACAACCAACCTCGTATTTTCTGAAGAAAGTCTCACCCAACTGTTGAAAGATTTGCCTAACAGAAGTTCCGCCACCCACCGCTTGTTCAATGAATTTGTCACTGAGATTCCAAGACATACATAGACTTCTTAGAACAACAAACACAAAAGCCAGGAACCCAAATGTGCTCAACATGGTATCGCACAATTTTTTCTTAGAAGGTATGGATCGTGTAGAATCAACCAACCTGTCCACAAAAGTATAGCCCAATGCCTCAGCTAAAACTTTTCCCACTGTTGTCTTTCCGGAGCCCATCATCCCTGCATTATGAACATCAGTAATCGTTTATGAAGGTAGAATCATTAATGGGGAAATCAAGAACGCCAAAGAGATTTATTACCAACGAGGAATATACACCGTCCCTCTAGATATGGGGCTACATCTTGTGCTTTCTTCTGTAATTGCTCACAAATCAGTTGCATAGTATAAGTTTGGATTGTTCAGCTTAAAGTAAAGACTATAGCTTCTCGTAAACAGATTATAGGTATAAATACCATGATCGGTTCAAATTGTCGTAGGGCATGTGTCGAGCAAAACATGTTCTGTAATGCAAGTTTTATACTCTGAAATGCCTTTCAATAGAAAAAAAGTTGATTGGATTGTTCACAACATAATGTCTTATGGTATCATTTTTTTCACTTCAATACCACATTGTATAATTTAAAGTCTGATACTAGATAATTGTGCTATAATGCATGACATCCAAACAGAACCCTACTTCAGGACAACATAATCAGTTTCTTCGAGCACCATAACTCAAAAGTTCTGGTTGGAGAAGAACCTCATACCTTGAGTAGCCAACTGCTATCGAAGCAAGCACACAGATTCTTTGAATCAATTCTACATGCTGCAAAAGTAATTAGAAACATGTTAGCTTACTAAGCAACATAGACATAATTCTATAACTTTGGACCGGAAGCTACAAAGTGATGCAGAAGGCAGAACTTGGGCCCTGCACTTAGTGCAGATAAGCATGTCCGTTTTGAAATAAAGTTAATTATTACAATATAGCATATTTTAAGGCATTGTTTAAATAGTTATAAGAAATGAAAATTTCTTCAAAACTAGAATTAGGAATCTATAATTCTAATTTCCTCCTTTGAAAACATATTTTCTCTTACAACAACAGCAAAACCAATATCGGTATCTAATAGGCAATATCTACCTTGGGAATCTTTGGAGGCTTGAGATAGCCTCACACAAAACCTCCTGGCAGAATAGCAATTATTCTTCGCCATCATCCTTCTCATACAACCAACATCTTCTACCCGAAAACGGCATCCATCACAATATCTTCTTGAAGATTGAGGCGGAGCAGCAAATAATTTGCTCTTAGGGAGTTCCAGCTTGATGTGAGAGTGAATTTGGAAGGTTGCGGTACCACAAGAAGCCTCCATTTTCTATAAATCACTTAAATGTTTTTTCCTCGAGCAATTCTCCAAATGCAAAGAGCTCAAATCACTTAGAGAAGTCCTGGTTTTGTAACAAAGTCTCTTCCCTATTTACATTAACTCTGCAAAAACAATTACCACGAATTTTCAACCACAAATACGAATCTAGCAGCTGGAGAAGATTGAGTTGCATTTATCCTACCAGGTACTATTAAACCTATGTAAGCTAAATACTTTGAACATCATGAGCAAAGTAATAGCTCGAAATCAGGTTTCTAACACGTCAAATCGTGAAAATTTGGGAAGAATAAACATAATTAACATCAAATTACTTCGAGATAACAGACAATGTGGAAACTGATTTATGTACTAACAATCAAATCATAGCAGCTCGACCAATAATTTATCTATAAGCACCAAAAGTAAAAAGAAATTTGATGAAACCTATCAATCATACATTCCACCTACTAGAACGAAATTACGACCGGAAGCAAATGAAAACAAGGATAAGGAATAGAAACTACAAATTGTCACCATATTTGCCGGTGATCATGCTGATGTTCGACGAATCAACAGTACGAGCAAGGAGATTAGAATGTCATGGTGAAAAGAGAGGAATAAGGGTTAGAAGGCATGCCTGGAGGTTGGTGAAGAACTAGGACGGCGCAGGTTAAGGAGGGGCGCTGGATAAGAGCATTTCAGTGTGGAAAATAGTAGACAGAAGCCGTTAGGCGAACGTGATCGTTCAGTTTTAAGTGCCCACAGTTTTCACTTATATATATAATTTGTTTAGAATATTAATGTAAATATATTTATTAAAATTAAATTATTGATATGTATATTTTTTTTGTTAGTAAATATTATTAATATGTATATAGACCGTATCAGAAGAGCTAGTATAATACATACGTTAATCCACAAAAGTTAATATTAAATTGAAACAATTTGGTTTACTAGACTTTTTCTAGTTTTGTGTTTAGTAAATGTACCCTTGAGAGAAGATTGTGTAGAGTTTGAGAAAAAATACAAAAGGTCAGGGTATATTAATTAGTATAGCTTGTGAATTATATGATATTATTAGAGGTTCACATTTTCTCTCGGTTATAAAAATAAAGATATTTAATTTTAATAAATCAAATTAAGAATCTACCCCTACTAAACAAATTTTAAATAAATACTTTGTTTGCATTTGAAGTTGAATTGTGATAAAATTTGAATATAATGTCACTTTATCACTAGAATAACTGAGTATTAATTTTTTTTTATTAATAAAGTAATCTCAATAATAACACAATTTTTATATTCTGTGTAAAATTAATAAATCTATAAAAAGACACATATAAATATTTTAAAGATTCATGGTCACATTTAATTCGGTTTAAATGATCATTCAAAAATAACTTATGTAAATATATTTAGAAATTATATTTTAGTATAGAGATCTTAAATAAACCTATAATATTATTTTATTTCGTAAATGTTGTATAAATAGACTAAAATTTAAAATGATTTTTATAAATCAAGCTTGTTTTAAAAGAAAAGCTATGAGATTACATTTTCCTCCATATACATATTTTCCTATTTCACGTAAGAATACTTTTCAATAATATAAATCAAGGTTTGTAAAATCTATAATAATTTAAATATAAAAATTCAAGAAAAAATCATACATATAGTATAAATATATAATTTATAAACGTAATTTTTAGGCTAAAAAAAAAAAGAGAATGGAAATTCAACTAGTATTATTTTTTTAAAACACACACTGTTTTTAAGAATATAAGATCCATATTTGATTTTTTTTAGAATGGTGAATAATTTAATAGTGTGTGATTTTGATTGGAAAATGAAAGATTAGATTAGGTGAGGCAGATGGCAGCTTGGAGAGTGGGGTTTGGTAAGAACGAGTTTCATAATCTCAATCTTCCCAACAACCCTCCAAGTTTTCTTTTGTACTTTTCTCAATACAACAAGATTAGTTGTTAAACCAAGCATTAATGCGTATTAGGGAATATGAAAATATGTTGCAATTTAGATTAAAATTTAATGGATCAAAGAAAATAGAAATTCAAACTAGGGTTACTTTGGGGGAGTAGGACTAGGAGGATGTCATTGTTATAGATGCTAGAAAATATGAAGCAAACCCAAACACACAATCATTTTGACAAATCATACTAGCATTGAAAAGAGGAATATAATGGACAAAATGGCTTTGAATAACACTAGCTATTAGGGAGATAATTTTATATGAAAAGGTGCTATAAATGTGTTTGGCGTGTCTATTTTACATTCTCCATTTTCGGACATTTATAAGAATTATATTACATTTTCCATTTTCGGACACTTATAAGATTTAAATTCGGACATATTTGAAAGAAAGTTATCAAAATGGGCGATAAGGTAGTCTTTTAATTCTAGTTGGATTATAAGAGCATCTATAAAAGAAATTTTCAAAAAAAAATTAGAAGAAAAAAATAAATAACTCCGTGTCAAAAAATCATTACAGAGTTTCTCATTTAGGAGGTTTTGTTCTACTATAGAAATATTTTTATGCAAATAGAAAATTTTTATCCAAGAAAATAACCGACCCGGTTGGGTTCATAGTCTTGATACCCGCTCTCCACCGCCGATCTCGTCCTCATATGCGATAGTTGTCAACTATGGGGGTAATATGACGTCGTTTAGTAGAAAGAGGCATGTGACGAAATTTAGTCGGGAATAGGAGAAGGTGCTAGGGTGCTGCGAGATTGGGTGGAAGATGCAAAGAGGGATTAACGATTCCATTACGAAATTCTATGGCGAGATTGGCGTACAAAGAGGCGGTTTCAACTTTCACAGCACGGATGAGTAATTATAAGAAATGCTTTCTTAAGCGATACTTAAATGTTGATTTTGCCAGGAATGGAAACACTAACGACATCAACAACAATGCAAGTGGATTTGGAGAACGGGTCTTCTTCATCTTCTTGATCACATTTGTCTATTCTGATTTAGTCATAATAAATACTTGAATTAGATTAGAGTTGGTTCATTTGGGGATTCAAGCTACTATTTGATTGAAACTGGACATTGAGAATGGATGTTGAAAAGATAGGGCTGAGGTTAGCTTTTTTAAAAACCTGGTTAAGTTCGAATTAGTTTGGATTTTATTTTAGTAGGTTGGTGGGTTTAGTCCAAAAATCATTAAAATATTAAGACGTGGAACCTAACGATAAGTTAACGAGGAGGTGTTACCGTGGTGACGGAACAGTTAACCCTATTTAACGAACGAAAATTTATTTCCACTTTATATCAAGGTTTTCTTTCCGGTAAAGATCAATCAGAAACTGTCAAGTTTTCTTTGCTCTAGAATGACTCACTGAGTTGACTCCCATTCAAAACCCGCGAAACAAACTTCTCTTTAAAGGTGAAAAAGTTCTCTTTCCGGTAACGATCAATCAGAAACTGTCAAATACAGTAAACGAGACATTAATGAAATACTGACGGGAACAATTTGTAATTTTACTAAGTTAAAAGCAGATCAACAGAATCCTATAAACAGGTGATCTTTTGTTACCATGTTTTTTCTCTACATCTTCAGTTATCATGCGATCATAAAAAGGTCGAGGCTATCATTAATGAAATAGTGACAGGAACATTTTGTAATTCTAAGTATTACACAAACCAAAGATAACGGGCAATAATGCGACTCCTACAAACAAAACCATTAACCGGTCCCAATAAAAGTGACGTAATCGTTAACCCACCACCTGATTTGAGTAATGTTCGAGCAAACTCAAGTTTTGGAACTAGACCGAAAACGTACTATGAAAACCCAAGACCCAAAACAATACAGGCATGATCTCTTCAGTGATCATAAGCCATGGTATATAGCAACAACTGGGTTTCTCTCTAAGATAACAAAAAATTGAGCAAGCAATAAGACATTTAGAACAAAAGAGTAATTAACATGACAATAAGGTAACGAGTCCAGAACCAAGACGAACTCTTGATTTGTGGAACTCTTTAAAGACTTCGCCTCATGTGCCAGAGTTAAATCCTCCTTTGGATGAACTCGGGATGCTATTCACTTTCATCCATCATATCAAGGTAATAAAATCAGAAAAAACATCACAGTCGAGTGCAATAAATCCAGGCAAAACACATTGAGGGTAAGAATAAGAACCTGAGATTAATGATTCCTCGTTTTACTTCAATTTTCTTTTCATTTCATTACAAAAAGTCTAACTCAATGCACATACATGGGGGGCTACATTTTGTTATGTTGTTACGGGTTAGTTTTAGGATTGACTTAAGGCTTCAGAATTTTAGGGGATGTTTATGATATCATTTCACAATTTGGAGGGGCAGAGTGATTTTACAAAGAGTGGTTATAAACAAAAAGAGAACTGCAAAAAATGCCCCTATGAATGAGAAAAGATAGAATCCCTTCATCCTACCTCCTGTTGACCCGCTAGTTGTGCTTTTGGGATTTAATCTTAAGTGGGTTAAACTGGGCATTCTCTCGAATGCCCTGTTCACCAAAGCACTTTCGGATGCAGATGCAGGAGTAGTCGGGATAGACTCAACAAAGGACCACAGTGCAGAAGAAGAAGAGTACCACTTGTCATTTCCTTCAACACCCTTGCCACTTCGATTTGAATTTGATTCCATGGCTTTAGGTGTGAAGTTCCCAGCTAACATATCACCTGAACATAGCCAGAGAAACTATTTACATTAGCAGATGTTGGAATGCTTACTTTGTGAATGACTTGCAAGCCATTCGAAGAGAAGCTGCAGCTTCTTGCTATTAGAATAACACAATGTATGCACCCCATTTTACTCAGGCACAAGTTAAAAAAGGATGTTAGCTTCATGGACATAGAATTCTTAATATATCCTCGAAATTCACAAACAAATCCTTGTCACTAGGGCTTCATCCAGGAGAAAAAGAAAATAAAATTGTAAACCAAAGATAGTCAGCAGAGCTGAAGCATCTTTATGGACGCTGCTTTGGTATACCTGTGTTCATGGCATTAGAAGGTTGTTTCTTCTCTAAATTGTCCAACTTGACCAATTGAGTAGCTTCGAAATCAGCACAAGAATGTGGAGCTGCATCGTGATTGATGGGACAGACCTCACGAAGAAGCATCTCTACGTCAAAATATATATCAAGCTCGCTCAGCCCACCAACTTCTCCCCATTGCAAATTATTCGTAGGTTCACTAGATGGTTGTTGAATAAGTTCACTGCCAAGATCTACAGTTTCGGGACCAAGAAGTTCATCAAATTCCAAGAAATCCTGCTCAAGTATATGTTGCTCCAGATAAATCAGATCAGTAGGGGCCAAATGAAAAACATCTTGCAACTGTGCTTGCGAGGTAGATGCTAATGTAAGCTCCATAGTGCCCTCCATGTTTTGTTGACCCAGAGGATCAATCATACACGGATGAACAGAAGCTGGACCCATCATAGTACTATGAACTTCTTCACCAACAGCCTGTATGATACAAATAACCTAATCGTAAGTATTCCAATTCAAATATACTACTCCAAAAAGAAGAAAATATTTCTCAAAAAAAAAGGAAGGTCAGTAGGTAAACTAAACAAAAGAAAAAACATGCCAATACATGAACAACATCAAGTACGGTGCCAGTGAATCAGATTAGCAGCATAAGAGATAACTGTTTTTCTTGATTTTTATTCCATTAGGGTTCTCGGCCAATTAGGATTGGCATCCATAGGCTCCACAAGTATCAAACAAGCTCAGGTCGTCACAAGATACAATTATGTGACACACAAGTCCTATAAGAAACAGCAACTTCTCAACCAGAATAAACTTTTGTGCATGGTAAACAGAAATTCAGTGATTATCATACTGGAGTGTAAAATCTAATTCATGAGGAGTGTATTCACTCTACACTGACAAACACTTAAGATTTTTTGACGAAAAAAGCTACCTGAAGCATTCCACATTCATAGCCATTTATATAAGGTCCCACTGGATCAGGACTGTCAATAAACTGCTTCATAAGTTCTTCAATATCATCTGATGTGCACTGCACTTGAGGTTTGTCATTGTACATATCTACGGATTGAATACAGTTTGACTGCTTCGCATGATTGTTTGCATCATTGTAATTGCTTACTTCTGGCAGATCATCATCAATCCAGTCCTCCTCTTTAAACAGAGCCCCATAATGTTCTCCATTTTTGGGTCCCATGCCACTCTTCTTGTACACCTTGCATAGAGCATAATGATCCTAAAAGGAGCAGCAAAGATGCAAGAAAATCAGAAAAAGTTAAAACTAAAGTTTGCAAGCAAAGGTAGCAGCTTAATCTCTGCAAACCTGCACATCATGGCATCTTCTGAGCTCACTCTCTTCGATTGTGTATTCATGCATTACCCAGTCAGTGCGTTCTCCACTAGGTGCACGACCTCTGTGGAACACAAGAGTTTTCTTTAACCCAACATTTAGGGAATTGCAGCATACATGTCTATCTTTCCCAGTTGCTTTCCAGTAACCATGTCCAGTAGCCCTGTTTGACCTTGATCCATTTGGGTACTTCCTATCCCTCGGACTGAAAAAGAACCATTGCCTATCTCCATTCCGTACCAACGACAAAGCTGCACCAAAGATTGTGTAAAATAAACACTCGTCAGTCCAAACTTAATATGATGACCCAAGAGAGAACATGCCACGGTAACAAAACCTTTACTTGCAATCAAGCACAAAAGACGCAAACGGACAGATATCAATTGTAGTAACCGATACTACAAACACTTCATACGGAAAAATTATAACCTAAGATCGTATGGAAGCAATGCCATGAAAATCATACCATCAAGCAAAAAAAAACATCAGCAAAGCACTAAATAAAAGTAGCTAGTCAAACATCACACTAGGCAACATACAGAACACCTAAAACGTGACCAGAATAAGATGAAGCCGAAACAACATTTGCCTTGATGAACCAAATAACCATTGTTAAACAACTAGATCCATCCTAGCAAATCATTTGTTTTTCCTTCATCCCCACCAAATTAGAAGTAAGCAAAAATCATACCAAAGGCTCATCAAATCCAACAGCAAAAGGCTAACAAAATCCAAACGAAGAGACGCGAGAAATTTGTCAAAAGAAATCACAATCAGACATAATCGGATGCCATAAATGAAGTAAACACCCAAGAAAGCAATTGTAGACATTAAAAATATCAAAAAGGAAGAACAATCGAAGACATCAAAACAGAATCCAAATGCAAAACAAACGACCATGAACCATACCAGGCAAGTCCTCGGGATCAAACTTGTAAACATCGACCTCAGCAATGACATCAAGCCTCAAATTGCGACGGCATATCTTACGCTTGAGATAATAGAGAACTAATTCTTCATCAGTAGGATGAAATCGAAACCCCGGCGGCCACTTGACCCCAAAATCAGCCATTGATGTCCTCGCTACTTCAGGAGGCATCAAAAGAATGGTTTTCTTGCAAGAGATCCTTTCGCAAATTAACAAAACACGCTAACGGAAACCTGAAAAATCAAGAAATACTTGTCGAACAGACGATCGAGAGGATTATCGATCAGTTTCTCACTCTCAAAACCCTAAGGTCGAAAAGGAGATGAGAGAGAGAAGGTGAGAGAGATGAACGCGGTTTCTTGGAATAGCCACCAAGAAGTATATATAGAGGGCAGTGACTTAAGGGATAATAAAAATTCTTTCTAAAAATTAAATAAATTCAGCTTACGCTGAAAGATGCGCTCTTTCCAAAGCTCACATTCTCATTAATTAGGGCCTGTTTGGTTTGGATATGGAAATAAAAATATGTATTTTCCAAAATTAGTGCTCTACTCATTTAGTTTAATAATCTTTCGACTAATTCCACAAAGCAAAAAATTTATTTGGTCGACGTACACAAGAACACCGAAATATGATCAAACTGAATTGGATTATGGATATCAATTTGCATATTCATCATACAATTTGTCAATTTAAGCACAAAATTTATAACATGATCACGAGTAAATTAAAATCTCGATAATTTTACAACTTTGATGAACGCTGGATCATGTTGGGGGTTCGTAGAAGTTTCTCGGTAAGATCATTGATCAACTCGGATTCGGGTCAGGCCATTTAGGCCGAAAACGAATCAGAAAACACGGTAACAATACATGGAACACTCAAAACTGTGAGTTGCTCAAGAACCCAACCACACATCTAGCCATTTGGAAGGACTTGTCAACTCTTTGCCATATAGATGATTGAGCTTTAAGGAGCTTCTTTGCTTTCTCTTGAAGCTGTGGGCGACGTCGAATGGATTCTCCGTGGATCTGAAAACATGCATGCAAGGAAACGAATTAAACATGGATACGAAAACGGACAGAAGGATTTATATTTTCATGTGGAGAAAATTGTCTAAACAGTGCCCCATCTTTTAAGCTGACTAAATTTTAGTACCCCGTCGTTTAAACTATCAGAAGGATTTATATTTTCATGGAAACGTTAAGTTAACAGATCGGAGTTAAATATCTAAGGCAAGTGGACAATTTTGACTAAGGTAGGTGGACAATTTTGCCCCTGATATTTAACACCGATCGATTAATTTAACGTGTAAACAGTAATCTAGATACTAATCTTTGGTCGGGCTCAATAGACGAGGTACCGTTCTGATAGTTTAAACGACGGGGTACTAAAATTTAGTCAGACTAAAAGATTAGGTACTGTTTAGTTAATTTTCTCTTTTCATGTGTCATGTATTCTTGGGCTTCCATATGAAATAGAAAGTGTTGTCCTAGAGTTTTCATGCTAAAAGAAAATACAAGTGAACACATTCTGGTGTAAAATATGGAATAAATTGACATAGAAAGTGTACCTTGAGAAATAACCGGATAGCCGCCTGAAGAAATTCAAAATTGTGGCCGCAAGACACTTCATGAGCGAAGTAGTCTAGAAGAAATTCAATCATTTGAAGCTCGTCTCTTTCACTAGGTTCATCATCTTCCTCGTCTTCGTCATCAATTTCAACAATTTGAAGCAACCTAAGCTCCATATCAAGAGATGACGGAGACAAGCCCTTGATGTAATCTGTGAACGCCGAAACTGCAAAAGAGACATGTGAATCCAGTTAAAGTCTGTTTGGATGTCATGTATTATAGGATATATATATAGCAATAATTATACTTGAATGTTTTATAGGCCATAAAACTCAATTTTGTATGTATCCGAATCGACACTCGGAACAACATCAGCAAGGAGACAATATAAAGAACCAAGAGGAAAGTACCCAAACTTACAATTATTTGATTGTGCAGAAGACTTGAGTTTGCACTCAAACTCGGATGTAAGTAAGGTAGAATTTTCCAAGCTTTTGCCCATGTCATGACCGCTTTCACCTGACTTGTCGTCTGCTTCATCATTAGGCTTAAAAACTATGTCTCCTGATAGGGTTGGGATAGAAGGCAAGAAGAAAGGTGCTTTCTCAGGCTTCTTTGGTGCTTCAACTGGCTTGTTCCGGGCCTGCAAAGAGAATCTAGATTAGCAAATGCAAGAAAACAGGCAAACTGCAAGTCATCAACTCTATTAGTCAAAGAAAGAAGAACCTTTATAATATCCAAATTGATCAAACTTTGCCATTGGGTCTTGGGTAGGAGTGAAAGAGAAACAAGATCAGGCATTTTTAGGTCAAACTTCTGCACTGTGCCAGTGATTTGATTTTCAGGGGACTTGTTATCTATGGTTTGGATGGCATCATCTTCAAACCCTTCAATTGAAGATATAGTGGGCATTTTTACATGGGCAAGTTCCTTTCCGCTAGCATAGGAGTGAACGGTAGATGATGCAGAAAACATGGCCTGATTAACCCTGAAATGCGTACCATAAAAAATCAGTATCCTCCAATAGACTAATGAGTATTAATTACGGGAAGAAAAGTCGCTAATATGAACATCGCAGAAATCCCTGTGTTTCTGTAAAACTTCATTTATGCAGACATGGATGGAGTATATGACAATAAGTGGTTTGATTTTAAATGAGACACCTCCAAAAACAGAAGAAATAGTATCCTGTGTATCCAACGCCAATAAGCAGTATAGGCAAAACAACCAAAACATCATACCACAAATAAACACCATTTTGGCCAACATGTGTGGTTGCTAAGACGTCCATATTGGGTGACAAAGACAAAGCAGAGATAGCCACATCAACATTTATGGCGTCAATTTGTCTAGCCAGGATGATATCCCATATCCTCAAGCTTCCATCCATGCTGCAAGATAGAAGCCATTTCCCATCCTCAGAGAAACATATATCAGTAATACGATCTGTGTGCCCCTCGAATTTTCGCACCACTCTAAATTGCATGACGTCATATAAACGTATAACTAGATCATCAGCCACTGTAGCCAGCAAGCCTGCAAGTTACAGAAATCAGGAGTCAAATCTAGATGTTTGAAAACAGAAATAAATGGAAAGTCAGCAGAGAAAAGAATACTATGTTATAGATAAAAAAATAAGATAGATTGAGATAGATAGATAGATAGATAGATAGCAAGTACAAAGTAAAATATTACCATTCGGTCGATGATAAGCAACTTTAACAGCAGGAGAGCCTATCTCCATTTTCGACTTCAACTGACGCCCTTTAAAATCCCATACCTGAATCGGAAACATAATTTGTTAAGGTATCCGAAATCCATAAAAGAAAAGTTTTTTTTAAAAAAAAGGAAGCAAGTGATGTGGGAGAAAGCTGAGGTAGATGAAGAGAATAGGTAATGAGTCATGTTGAGGGGTCCACGTGTACTGTTGTAAACAGAATTAGGAAATTATCAACAAGGCAGTGCATAGGAATAGGACCTTTATATCACCACGATATCCGACGGTAATCAATTGTGAATTTATCGAGTCGCACGCTACTCCAACTACTTCAGCATCATGAGCACACTGTCTTCCTACAGACATATCCACATAACTTCCACGGCTCATCCCGGATTGAAGATTAAACCGTTCAACCCAACCACCTGCGGTTCCCAAAATAGCGAAATTTCCACAAGAGCTGATGGCACAAGACTGCCAACAAGACAAAAATCAAAAAGTTCAAAACTACCACCACTTAGATACATATCCTACTAACTGCTATGAATCACAGTTGAAGGTTTAATGATAAGCACTCCCCCTTCTAAGTGACACATTATACTTGCTAAAAAACACGAATCAAACTGAAACAATTTAGTCATTCAGTAATTAGAACAATGTCCACTTTTTCATTGGCTTGTTTCCTATGAAAATAAATGTCAAGGCAAGAATAGATGTAAAAATTTATATCATAGAAGGATTATCGGTGAGGAAGCATATCTGATTCATGCCAAATTAAACTCTAACCTTGACTGGAGCTTCAATGTCTGCAGATGGAGTCAATATATGCTCACCAAGCACAAAGTTCTGAAGCCTCCAAACATAAGCGCGAGGAGTATCCTCATGACATGTAACCACATTGCACCAATCACGCTCCCTAATCTCAGCTGCAATGGTGTAGAAAATCGAAATTGGTGAACCAATTGTAATAAATAGAATGAAAAATAAATCTTTTATTTGGATCTTACAAATTGACAAAACCCCAGAAACCAAACTCATTAGAAGAATCCTTATCCTTCAATTGTATTTCAAGAAAAAGATACATCGATCTACTCAGGCTAACAGTGAAACTAGCAACACAGCCCATGCAGGTCATTGGAATCTTCTAATGTAAAGATCAGTCAGGCCCAGGAGTATATATTACCAAAGCAAAAAAAAGGAGCACAGACTATGGGCTCCAGAGACCCCAAGAAAGAGCCAGTCCCAATAAAAAGCAGACATGTTAAGCAACAAATGGCATGTGAAATTGGTAGATGTCAAGTTTTATCTCAAACTTTATGATGTAAAGACATAGTACGCAAAAAGACGGAGATCAAGATATATTACCGCAATCAAATGATATAACAGGCTTCAACTTTATCTCTTCCTCCTGATACAAAGACCACATCAAAATCTCAAGGAAATGACCAAATGCTGCACAATACCGAGACAGAAGAGGAACAAACTCTTGGTCTTGTCATGGTGTTACAAAATACCATAAAAATGGTCATGGAATCAAACAACTAGTATAATGAATGAAATCTAATTCAAGCCAGGCACAAAAGACAAAATCAAGCTCCAACAAACAGCCTCAAATTGTTGCATCACGAAATGCAGTTCTTTCATCCAACAAATAGATACCAGATCCTACACAACTTAATATGCAATTTCTGCTCCATATTCAAGCCTTTAATTGGAACAAGTCTAAACCCAGTCGTTGGTGAGCCATAAATATAACTAAACAAAGTATATTGTCCAACAAATGCATAATACGGATCCTTTTATGTTGTTTCTTTTGCCTATCATCTTACTATACCTTGTCCCTGAAAAAGAGGGAAGAAAAAAGAAGGTCTTGCTTGTAGCCTACAATCAAGACCTTCTCCCCAAAAATTTAGTTTTTAATCGTTTTTTATCTATCAATGAAAAAAAAAGTACTGCTTAGGCTGAGGAATGCAAATACACAAAGGAATACCTTCATCTTCAATTTCTTGGCCCGTTTGGAAATATGGCGTTGTGATAGCTCCCTACTTTGTTGATCCTGATGAAATTAGCAGGTAACAGTAGTAAATATAACAGCATAATAATTATGTATCAGATCAACTTTGCCCAAGGACCAAAATAATATTAATTCTAAAAAAATACTCCCGATTAATGCATAGATACCAAGTCAAAGCAAAAGGAATCCCTAATTAAATATAGGGTATGCACGAGAACACAAGAATAAACCATGTATCATTGATAGTAACCCCCAAATTTACAAAAGCTAGAGCATGCCCTTCTGACGTCTTAATCACTAGAATGACCAAGAACAAAAATTACACATATTAGCTATTCAAATCTACAGCCGAAGTTTAAAAAATACTTATGAAAACTAATATCACATAATATGAATGAGGTATGCCTGATATTTGTTTGGTAAAGAAGTAGGCCAACTTATGTCAATATAAATATGATAAATTTCAACTTATAATGAGATACTCAGATTTAGTAACATTTAATTTATTACTTTGCACCCCTAATAAAATTAATCAAACCTGCACGACAGAAAAGAGTCGAAAAGCACGATCCTGTCCAGCTGATAATATATGCCTTCCATTAGCATAAAACCTGCAAAAAAATGCCATAAATTACAATATAGTATTTAATAATAAAATCCCGACAAACTCAATCATCAGAAATAAACAAGATTCATGGGACCTAGAGTATAAAATATCTACGGGCTTGTCTACAAATCAAATTCAATGGGAAAAATAGAGATACAATATAAAACAGAATACGAACCTGATGCAGCGTGGAGGAGCACTATGGCCACTGCGGAAACGCAATAGACGAGGGTCACCATCGCTTGTATCAAAAATCCACATCTAACAGAATATTAGAGAATAGAAAATGACTGTTAGTAAATCCGTCACATTAGAGAAGTAATTCAGACAAACACAAAATGCAAAAGAGAGGTATGAAGACTATAAGCAGGGAGAATTGATGGGATGTAAGGACTTGTCTCACTTTTATGGAGTTGTCTGCTGCAGAACTCATAAGAACAGGCTCATTAGCAAAAAAGTGAAGCGAAATTATTGAACTGTCATGGGCCTCTTTAATAACTGCTTGAAGCTTTTGTTTCTCAAGATTCCATATGCTAATAATGCCAGAAGAGCTTCCAGATGCTAAAAGTGGTTGTGCATCTGACACACAAAATAAAAAACTAGTAAGTTTATGTCAGAACCTAATGAACTACAGAATTCACCCCCGTGACTGCAGACCAAGAATCTCGCCTACAGGAGAACTACACATTGTATCTCCTCTTTCATAACAAATATATAAAGAAATACTCCCTCCTAACAATAGATTAAAAAATGCAAGATGGTGGAAGGAAACATGGAGAAGGTGTAGGAAACAGGTAAATGTCAAAGAACTACGAGAGGGAAATATATCAAGGAACAACTAGCAAATTCGACAACTGAACATAATAGTTAAACTTACTAAAACTAATAAAATTAGTTCGTATCAGTTTCACTTTTACCGATGAAATAAGATTGATGAAAATATTAAGGCCAAAATCAATAATCTTACAATCTATAGGTCGACTAATTATGGTTTGTCTAAACTGAAACCACAAAAAATGTACTTTGATTTCCAAAACAATAGAAGAAATCAAATTGATAGAACAACCATTTTTTAAGGAGAGAAAAAGAAATTATACTCTAATGATAAAGTAGGTACATCCGTACATCACATAAAGGATAATACAAAGAAAAATGAGACAGACAGCCTCTTAATAATGTTCCATGACATTTGTGATTTTTGCAACCTCGAATGTCCATGGCATGCTTATAATAAAATCCAATATCAACAAGATCATTACCTGTACTGAATGATAAAGCCGTTACTGCACCTCGAGCAGAATTTGTAAAAGTAACTATCTCTTTATTATATTGGATGTTATGTACATGGATCTTCCCATCAGTACATCCAACTGCAACAACATCCAATGCAGGTGAAGATACACAACAGCAGATGGGGGATTCCCATTGCCTAAAATCAAACAACTGTTTCTTTGAGCTAATATTCCAGAGCTGCAAAGAGCCTTCCCTACTCCCTAAGATAACCTGGATAAAAAAAATAACCTAAGTAAGAATACGATAACAGTATAAGTGGGAACCGGTAAGAAAACAACGGCATGTATCCAGAATTTGCAATGATGTACTTGGAAATTACCTTGTTAAGATAAGTATCTGGATGCATGATGCATGTTGGTGTAAACCCTTCTCCCAGCACTATATGGTCAATAGGCTCCAGATTTTGGTCGATTCCTTTAAAAGCCCAGATGTACACATTCCCATCAACATCAACACTAAGAATGTGCTCTCCAAATTGAAGTAGCAGATTAACTTTGGCATTATGTGCTGACCAAGTTGCCACCTAAAAGATCTTGACAGGATTAGGTAAAGGCAAAAAAAAGAATCCATCACTTTGGAACATTGCGATGAAGAACTCGTTAACCCACAAGCTAAATAAAAGAAATCTCATCAGTCTGCTTCTGATAACTATTTAAATAACAGGCTAAAAGACTAGAGACTTAAGATCCTAGATATAGATTAAATCTTCATAAGATCCGAGAATTGCTATGAAGAGTCCAATGTACTTGCTCCAAAATCTCTCATTAAACAATGCATGTGTAAAAAGCAAAAGACCAAAATCAAGAACTTGGAAGCATGTGTATCGGCCATGTTATCAACAATTACAACTGGACAGCATGTCAACATCCAGTTCTCGTACTTTTAGGAATAAGATCCGAGAATTGAATATCAAAGCTTCCTTACAAAAAATTCATTCCCACTTATAATCAAAATATGAAAAATAGAAGACATTAACAGTGGGAGAGAGGAGAGGTAGTCATTAATCTGAATCTGTTAACTGTCTCTGGATCAGCAATTCGGCATGAATCGAACATCAACAACCATATTCGGATATGCAAAGCAGGGGTTAATATTGGCAAATAAATAACTTATAACTGGGAGCAGTGCCGGTTTACAAACCTGATGTGCACGCTTGAAAACTCCAATTTTGTTTCCATATGCAGCAAAGGTATAATCACGATAGCAAGCAAGTGCTCGAATCTTCTGTGGAAGCTGAGGACCTTCAAAATGCAAAACAAAGTAACAAACACGAAATGCCCAGTTATTTAACGAAACAGAAAAACAATAGCAGTAACTACCATGGCACAAACAGACTGTATGTTATCATACTTTTCACAATTCTAACCATATTGCTCAAAATAACTTTTTGGAATGTAAGATTTTTAGTGAAATGCTTTATGCCATGTATAGTTCAAAGAAAAAACAGGAACTAAAACAATCAAGGAGACAAGATGTCATTTAAATGACATTTGAAAAGACAATGAATTCAATGCCCTAACACAAATCCAAAACTATAAACTGAAGTTTGTATACATGTACACAAGCTAGCTTGTGCAAAGCATATAGCATGTGACGGACGAACAGGCCTAAGATCCTTCATCCGGTATAAAATACGGTAAATTCCAAGGCAAAAGAAAATTACACTCCTTCCACTTTTCTTATTGACTTTTACATTAGAGATAGTTCACCATAGGAAAAATGACACCCAACATTAAATAAGGTAACCTAACCTTAAAAATAATATCTAGACATTGATGAAAATTGAAAAGACATACAATTTCTCAAAAGAAAACAGGAAAACAAAACTCAACACCCAGCCAAAATATGCATCACTAAGCTGCATGTATTAGAGAATGTTAACCATGGAATGATTCTAATTCATATGGGAAACAGCATTTAAGTAAACCAAAAATTATTTCACCCAGAACCTAATATAATTATAATCAAACGCCAATGAATCACAAACAAATCAATGTCCAATGATTCAAGGACACTTACCGACAAGAACCAGATTCAGCTTAGCACACTGCCAAAGCAAAACATTCACCATAACCTCGTTAGTCTCAATTTTCCAAGCCGAAATTACAAGTAGGTTAGACAAATGATATAGGAAAAGGTGTTTACATTGTAAATTTGCCAAGCTTTTCCGACGCTAACAGTGACGAAAGTCTCGGTGCCCAACCTCTGAACAACGAACGGAACCGAGCTGGTAATGTAACCGATTGCCCTAAACGGCTCAAATATCCCCATTGTTATCAATCAAGCTGCAAATCGAAGCTCAACCTTTAGCAAAGTTGAATGTCAGTGAAACGACAATTCAGACGAATCTACAATCATTCATGAAAGGGAGATTACCAGAAAGAGAGTTTTAGTAAAAAGATGATCAAACGCGGGGAAAGAGATACAGAGAGGCGGCGTGAAGGATGAAGAGAGGTCAGAGACAAGGAGAGAGCGCCACCGTTTACAGAGACGCGGGCAACGGTGTGCTTGTAGGGTTTTGCAATTTTGCTTCAAATTGGTAGGGTTTTTCCTTTCTTTTAAAATATTGTAATATACAAAATTAAAATATTTTGATTAAATTTTGTAAAAAGTGTATAAACACAAATTTGATTAAATTTTGACAAGTTTCATTTTCAAGGAACTATAAAAGGGATTTACAAAGAAATATTTTAAGAAGATTATTATAATAATCATATTTCACTAAAGATTAATGAATTGATATACACAATCTAACACAAAAAAAAAAGTAGCATTACATCGTTATTTTTTAGATTGAGTGGCAGAAATACATGAACATGAATTAGAATAAAAGCATCTATTTGATATTTTGGCAACATGAAACAAAACTTTAGTTTTTAAATCTTGCTACATGAAATATAATTCCCACATTAGCCTTTTTGTCAACAAAAAATTATTTAAAATTAGAAGTATATTCATATGTGACTTAGATGGCAATCTCAACCGCAATCAATGGTTATTTGACAAACCGAACCATACGGGCGGTTAAAAACCCGATAAAATGAGGTTGAAATCCGAATAATGCGGCTTTGGGTGAAGATATTAATAACCATTACCCAACGCACTACCGGCCCGTGTTCACCCAATGGTCACCCGAGAATCACCAAACACTTTAATTTTAAAAAAAACTTATAATTACTATTCCCTAAGGTAAAACTTAAATTCATAAACCGAAATATTCCTTCATTTTCTAAAGATCACAAGTTTGACCATTTTGTTCAAGTACAAGAAACTGATGGAAGCCGAATGTTGATCAAGTTGAAGATCAATATAAAACAATTAGATTTTTAATTTATAACCTTAGTTTTAAGCTAATGTTGTTTTGAATTTTAAGGGGGCGCGTAATTTTTAATTGCTAGTTTTCCATCTGAGTAAACGAGTTATCGAATTATCATATTATGTTATAATTTGGTTGTTCGTTTTGAAAGCCGCTTGATTTTTATGCTGAACCCGGAAAAAACCTGACCCACCCTATCACTCGCGGTTATGGTGTAGGGTGAAGAAATCTTCGAGTGGGTGATGGTTCGGGTGAACGGTTTCTTAATATGGGTCGGGTGATGGATGTGATACAATTATCCATTAACCGGCCAATTGTCATCCCTATATGTGAGATTGTGACACAAATGTTAGTTCCAAAGTGTTCAAAAATTGTCGGACAAACATCTCTTTGGTGCTAAATAACCATACTTTGTCACGATTGTAAGGATAAGTTGATAGGTCAAACATACTTATATATTTTATGAATAATAAAATTACTCAATTTTGCACTACGGTGCGAAATCAAATCGGCCATTAAAAAAATCGGTTTTAAGGTCCAAGTGCTAAATTGATTAAACTCAATTTCAATTTCAGTCGAATCAATTAAACTCAACTTCGGTTTCGGGGCTCAAATCCGGAATCAAATTAAACTCAATTTCGAATTCGCACGCCAAGTACAGAACAAATTGAACACTAATTCCACACCCGAATGGCGGAATTAGAGACGATGAAAGAAAAAACATGGATCCCTTTAAGTACTAACGCACAAGGTTAACTAAGACCATATTATTTTTTGCACATGGTGCACCCTTCAAACTTTGTTAGATAAAATGGTTAACTAGGCATTTTACTAATATTAGTCTATTAAAAATTTTATAGCATACCTTAGAATAATAGTAATAGGCATTTTACTAATATTAGTCTATTAAAAATATTTATAGCATACCTTAGAATAATAGTAATAATAGTAATAAGTCAGTTAAAGTGGTAAAAATTAGAATGGTTTACAAAACAAAAGTAAACAAAAGCACATAAAAAAAGAGTTTATTTCACTAGACTCTTTCAACTTTGTTTTCTTTATACTCTTATTTTTCTTCCTAAATACTATGATGCTATTATGGCTTCCTTTGGTCTTCCATACTTCAGATCTATTTGTGCGCACAACACATGGTATAGGACTACATAATTTGTATGCAAAAATCGGACTAAAAAGGCTGCCAAAACTGTGTACTGGGGAGGGTATACTTCCTCTTTTACATAATTTTTAGAGGACCAAAATGAGACATAATGGATAGTTGGATTACAGAAAACAAATGAAACAGAACTGTGCAGAAATGACTTCATAAGCAAGCAGGCCTTTGTATATCTCCTGCCTCCTTGCTGATTCTTTGATCAACATCCTTCAGCTGGTAACTCCCAACACTAGCACTTTAAATGAACTCGAGTAACATCTGTTGAAAGTGTGACAAATTCGCAAGCTAATCCCGCAATGCCACAAGGGTACAAGCTCCGCGACAAGACTGAATCACCCATCCACCTCCAAGATACAATTACGATAACTATTGTAAGAATCATGCCAGCATACTTGATCCAGGTATCCACCCTACTACAAGACTGGATCATCGTGTCCACCTCCAAAATACAATTACGATTACTATTGTAAGAATCATGCCAGCATACTTGATCCAGGTATCCACCCTATTACGCCTCTCGATAAGCTTTAGTACTGAATTCGAGAGGCCCACAGTGTTTAAAATGTCCAGCGCCTTACGTTGTGCACTCTGCAAATACAACGATCAAGTAAGGGTTTTCTTTGACGTCGTGCACAGTAAAACAACTTTTTATTGAGACATTTCAAGGCTTAAAAAATGTAATATGACTTATGAGACTGTGTAGTAAGTGTGTTATATTCAAACCAACCCTAAATTCTCTTCTCCTGTTAAGTTTACTGTTTGCACTAAAATTTCTTATGGATGCCCTCGTGTATCCAAATTTCTGATAAGCTGATCAAAAGGAAAATAATAAGTATACCTTCATGTGTTCTCTTTGCTCGGAAAACTTAGACAGGATAGCAACACCAGATGAGTAAGCTTCTTCCATCATTCTAGCAGAATTACGGGCTGACTGCATTGCTTGAGCTTCATCATCAAAAATTCTCAAAACATGAGCAGAATCACCATTCTGAATTAAACAAAGAATACATGAATTAGTGCGAAGGATGAGGAAACAACTGCAACTTTGGCAACATACAGATCTTTAAGCAAGCATACTTACCACTCTACCGAGCAATTCAGCCCTCTCTCTTGCTTCCTGTGTGCGCCTTTGATTCCTTAGGAAGTACTTCTCAAGACTATCTTTAAGAGAATCTGCCTCTTCAGCAACTTGTTCCACCTTTCTGTGCCGAAAGAAAATATGATCATCTCAAATTTAGCGAAGATGTTCACGGAATGAAAGCAACCGTAAATAAGCGCAAAAAAAACAATTGCACTTTGCATATGACACGATAATCATACAATTGAACAAGAAGATCAATTCCATTCTCCAAGTTATTGTCCTACAATCCAGCTGGATAACAAAACAGGAGAAAATTTCCATTACCGCCATTACCAACATAATTTGCAGATGTAGTTCGCTTCACATAAGATTTCAACGATCAGGAAACTGTTATCATAGCACTTAAGGCAACTAAGATATTTCACAAGCAAGTGCAATAGTTTAAGTGCTCAAATAGCTGCAAGGGCATTTGACATCTACAAAGATATCACAAGTGCAGTAGTTACAGTATACAAATAGGTACATTATTCATTTACTACATCAATCTGACCTTTAAGATTACAACTAAACTGGTATTTTATTCTTTAGTAAAAAAGATGTGTTCGAGATTCGCTGGTGAACTGCATATCAAACCATGATACAAAATGTGTTCGAGATTTCATGATCATTGTCCATTTTGTCATTGCATCAAACTTATTCACCACCTCCAGTGACCAATCACCAGCTACCCTCCAACAGTCTCAACTTCCCTTCCTATATCCATGACTCAGTAGCAGTTCCATAAAATCCTCAGCAATCCACTATATTATTTTTCTGATAGTTTGTTCAACGATGCCCACAGCTACAAAAACACATGTAACCTTAGGTAAAATTTACCTAACAGATGGTTTCATCGACTTTCATGTTCCCTTGGTATGGTATGGACCGTATGGTGATCTAATAAATAAAAACTCGAATATATTTTTTAGGCACAAAAATCAACTACTAATGCCAGCATCAACAGATCTGTCATCCTCAATGGATCGTTTAGGAAAGATGGGCAGTCCATCGAGACTGGAAAGGGATTCCTGGAATAAGCTATTTCTCTCTCAATGAATCAGTAGCTAATCTGACAAGCAGGATGTTTTTACAAACTTTGTTTAGCATTGCGTTAAAGTTAATAGAAAGATAAGAATAAACCCCATCTAAGAACTGATGAAAATTGTGATTCACGAGCAATCAATTAAAATTTCACAAATGTAAAAAAGAAAGCCAACGGATCATCTTTCGATGAAGAGATAACTTAAGCAAAGAATACAGAAATGCAAACCTTTTCCATAGATCGCGCTGAGATTTAACGGTGATGGATCGCCACATACGGTCCATCTCAACGCATAGAGATTGGAGCTGAGATATGTCTCTCTTGATTGCGAAGGAGAGCTCTGGTGAGTCAAGGCCGACGGATCCGGCACCGGCTACGGCGATCGAAACTGAAGATGACGATTCGAGGCGTTCCAATCTCTCAAGGCCATCTCTGGTTTTTAGTAGCAATTTCCTCGAATTCTGATAAACCTCGGACAGTGTAGCTCCTCCTCCCATTGCCATCTCCGATTCGGTTCTTCGATCTTTGCAAGAAAACCCTATCTCAACCGATCGCAAAGACGTTCAGAAAATCACAAAAACTTCTACTGTGAAAAGAAAATGCTGGAACGGACCCTCCACAATGCTTGATTGGATTAATTATGTAACAAGCGTCTACAAGAAAAGGGCTCCTCATAATCATTTTTTCATCAAACAGCCTTATAGTAATCCTAATCCTTACAAAACTTTCAATATTTACCCAGATAAAAATTAAACTATATAGAAAAAAATAAAAAGATAAATGAGTGTAGGATAAGACTTGAGATTGTTGTGTTTTTAAGCCTGAGCTAAAAGCCTAAAACTATAAACTTAGTCACAATTTCATCCTTAATTTAATTAACTGAAAACATGCCTCCTTTGAAATATCATTAAAAAAATCTGTTCCATCAGCCTTAAAAATTGAATAATTCCGTTGCATAGAACAGCAAGCTCAATCTACTTACTGAGTAATCTCCACAGACACAAATAGAGATTTAAGAGGACCACACTAATCACAGAACAATGAAACAAAAATTAATGAGTTAAAAGGGTGAAACACACAGGGGGGCTTAACTTTTAAAGATTTCCAAGTACTCTGAGGAGCCTTTGTACCAATCAAATTACTGCCTGTGACATATCCCTCTATAAAACAGTTTGAGTTTTCGGAGCTCAGAATAACTCTAAAACCCAACAGGATCATCAAGAGGCAAATCTACCTAATACGAATCTGAACCTAATTTCTTCTCAAATTCGCATTCAACTTCAAACCCTAAATTGTCAATTCAACAAATTCAACCAAATAAACTAACTACTATAAATAACTTCAATTCAACAAACATTGAAGTAATTTAATCAATAAACTTACTAATCTACAATTATTTAATTTATCTTCAAACTAATTCAAAACCCTGAACAATGGTAAAAATTCAAGGTGAAGAAGCAACTTACAGGAGGCAGGAGGCCAACTTCACAAGGAGGAGGGTAGATCGGCGAGTAGAGCAAGGTGTCGGCAGTGATCGGACCGGCGAGAGCGAGCGCTGGTTCGTTGAATCCTTACGCGAGAGTTTGATACATTCGGTCAAATGACTCAACTGAGATGTCGAAGGCGCAGCGTAGCATCTTTTTTTTATTCCATTTTTTTTAAAGGAAAAAGAAAAGCTCAAGACAGCATCGTGTTGCCATGTTTGTGGTGTTATTTTTTTTTTTTTGGATAATTTGAAATACTACGTCTTTTTGAGTTTTTCTTTAAGAAAGTGTACTCTAAATTTTTTACCACTTTCATTTAATAGTAGGTAAAAATTATTAATCTTTCTATTTAGAAAGAAAGGAATAAATGATGTTTGTTATTTGTTATATAAGTATAAGTTTTAATTTTTAATTACTGATTTTTTTTTTTTCTTGCCTTTTTTTCTTGCCTTTTTTTATTATTTTCTTTTTTATTTTTTGGACTAAATTTTTCATACCGGAATTTTTCATACCAGAATTTTTCATACTAGAATTTCTCATACCAGAATTTCTCATACTAGAAATTTCATACTAGAAATTATCATACAAAAAGTTCATACAAGAATTTTGTCATACCACAATTTTGTCATACTAGAATTTTGTCATACCAGAATTTTTTACACTAGATTTTCATACCATAAAATTGCATATCATAAAATTACATTTTGTCATACCAGAATTTTTTTACACCAGATTTTCATACCATAAAATTACATATCATAAAACTACTACCATAAAGTTACATACCATAAATTACATTTTGTCATACCAGATTTTTTTTACACCAGAAAACTTAAACCAATTTAAATAGGGATATGAGAAGCTTAAGTTTCCACCACAATCACTTGGAAAATATTTGGATGTTGAAGATGCAGCACAAATATCATGTTTTTCTACTTCCAATACACTCCATTTGCTACATTCTTCAACCGTTTGATGGACACACCAATAAAACAAGCGGTGAGTATAATGACCTTATTTCATGAATTCATTCCATGACTAAGCAGTTGCGAGTTTGAGCACATCTCCAGCGATCTGACGGTTGTAGCCATTGCCACATTCATAGAAAATTACATACCAGAAAATTACATACCAAAAAATTACATACTAGAAAATTACATACCAAAAAATTACATACTAAATTTACAATACCAGATATTTACAATACCAAAGATTTACAATACCAGAACACTTATCAACATATAAGAGAAATCATTCACAAATGAATAACTGCCCAAACTGAAAGTTTTGGTTTTTGCACTTGTCGTGACAATGTCTTTGGGGTCTACCTGTGAAGAAGAATGAAAGCGCCCACCATTAGAAAGCAAGCACGTGATGAGTTAACAGTCAATGGTGTAATCTGATGCTATGTCAAAGCATATGAAGAAATTTGAAGTAAAATTCGTAATTCTGCCAACAGAGAAGAAATTGCAATATGAACTCTTGACCGATACCATATGCTAGTACAGTCAATAACCATTACGTGAAGGTCATTGCACAGAATACTAATGTCATCAACCATTATCATATCAGCATAAGAATCTGCAATGTAAATTAAAGCAAATCAGCAATCACAACATCAATAACACTCCATGATTCCCATACTTTCGTCGCACATTTTATAAAAATTGGACATAGTCCATGTATCTCATAGGATACATGAACATTATACTATTACTTGCAAAAAGAAGAAATTAGCCCATTAAAAGAAACAATAATATGAGTAGGTAACTAAAAAATCAACCTTTATAATTGGACATATTCTATGTACTGTGAGTTCAATCATATAAAAGAGATGCTTGAGATTTTCAGAGAGATGGAAAATATAGATGTCCTCTTCTACAACATTGCCATTTCAACATTAGCCAAAAAATTTTTAACGTCTCAAGCTTTTGAAGCTCAACAACCTATAATAATCTTTCCTACAATAGTTAAATCATATTGTGCTTGCAGAAGGTAAAGATTGAAATCGAACAAAGCTGAACAAGAATTGAAGGAAGAAAGAAGCAAAGCAAAACCCAAAACCCACCAGTACAAAGAGAAACAAGCTAGATGAAAAATGGTGCCACAATACTAATGTTGGGAGAGAACTCACCACTAGAAAGACCTCGACCAAGGGCCCTTGGTGGTGGCTCCAGGTTCCGGTGATGGTTAAGGGCAGACTTATCTAGCAAGCGAGGTGGTGGAGCAAGGCGACAGAGGAGAGGCTCGAACTTGGACCTCCCGTCGATCGCGAATAAGAGCTTCGATTGCTGATAAGGTTTGAGCCTTAGAGCCTCGGTTCTGGCTCTCCATACGAACTCCGAGAGCGGAGCGGGAAGATGGATGTGGAGAATGGAGTTTACGAACGGAGGTAGGAATAGTCAGAGTTAGGGTTTGAAACATTTGAGACTGGTGAAGAATGTTGGAAGAAATTGAAGGATATGCAAACTGCTAAAGAAGGGAGATCTGAAGGAGGCGGGAGGAATTGAAGGTTAAGGTTTCCACGGTTAAAAAAACTTGGGGTATATTTACTAAACTAAAAACCTAAAAAGGCTTACTTACTAATGTTATTCTTAAAAAAGCTTACTTACCTAATTAGCCCTTTTTTTTTAAATAATTTGGTTTATTAGCCTTTTTCTAGTTTTGTGTTAATGTACCCCTTGAGACAAAACTGTGTAGAGTTTGAGAATAAATATAAATAGGTGTAATCTCCTTGCCTTGCACGGATTAGTTGATATATTTTTAAAAAACTTATAAACTTCAACATATGTAACAAAAATATTTTGATTTTAATTTTTATGTTTTTTTATAAATTAAAATTTCAAATATAAAAATTGTTTGGCTGAATATGAGGATTGATAACTGAATCCTAAATATTTTAGGATTAACAATTAAAGCCCAAAATAATAAAAATGTTTAGTTAAATAAAACTATCAAATTTAATTATTTTAAAAAAATGTTTAATTAAATAAAAATGTTTAATTATCAAATAATTATTTAACAAAATTTTAATGATAATTCTAATTATCTATTTAAAAAAATGAATTATTCACTTTTTAAAAATAATTTTTTGGGCTTAGAGAAACGTGGTTGCGACACGTGGCAGAAGAGGGCTCTCCTTTAATTCATATAAGATAAGACTAGTGTATTATCCGCACCCTGTGCGAGTTGAGTTTTAATAAACACTTAATACTTTTATATTCATATGTATATTTTTGAAAGATAAAAAAACAGAGAATGAGTTATAATTTACTTTGATTTTTAATTCTATTTTAAGTATTTTTATATTCTAATTATTTATATATTAAAAATATTTATAATAATTAGATTAAGTTACCTTGGAAAAACAAAATAAAAAGGAAATGGGTTAGGATAAAAATAACAAACATAAATTTATTTGACAAAAATAAAAAATAAAATAAATTACACCGTAAAAATAAAACTAAAAGGATTTGTTCAGATATGATTATTGATCAATGGCAAGAAATCTGTAAAGGTTTTAAATTATTTTTGTAAAATATTTATTTAAATATGTTTATATAAAATTTAGAAATCACTTTGTAATTTATATTAATATTTAAAAATCACTTTTTAATAAATTTTTTGAGCTTCGAGAAACGTGACGTTGACACGTGACAAAAGAGGCTTCTGTTTTAAGATATTAGTGTATTACCCGCACATTGTACGGGTTTTTTTTTAATTTTATTTTATAGTAAATATCATAATATGTTATATATAAGGTTTAAAATATTACAATAAAAACGTTTAACTTTGTAATCTAGCAGTAAAATTATTTATAAGTAGTAAATGTATTTACAAATGTTATTTATTGAAGATTATATCAAATAACTACTTACATAATTAAGATTTTAAGATAAGATTAAAATTCTCAATTAAAAAAAAGTTTGGTAAAATAATTTTAGTTAGATTTTGATCAAAAAATTAAAAACAAAAAAAGGAATGAATTAGAATAAAAATAACAAATGTAAAATCTATTTCACAAAAATAAAGAGCAAAATATTATACGTAAAAATAAAACTAAAAAGATTTGTTAATATATGATTGTTGGCAAAACTGATTAGAAAAAATCCGTAAAAGTTTAAAATACTATTTTTTGTAAAACTACTTTTTTAAATATTTTTTTAAAAACTATAAATTACTTTCCAATTTATATTAACATTTAAAAATCACTTTTTTAAATAAATTTTTTGGGCTTGGAGAAACGTGGCATTGACACGTGGCAAAAAAACTTCTGCTTTAAAAGCTATAAGACTAGTGTATTACCCGCACATTGTGCGGGTTTTTTTTGAATTTTATTTTATAGTAAATATCATAATATGTTATATATAAGGTTTAAAATATTACAATAAAAACGTTTAACTTTGTAGTCTAGCAGTAAAATTATTTATAAGTAGTAAATGTATTTACAAATGTTATTTATTGAAGATTATATCAAATAACTACTTACACAATTAAGATTTTGGATAAGATTAAAATTCTCAATTAAAAAAAAGTTTGGTAAAATAATTTTAGTTAGATTTTGATCAAAAAATTAAAAACAAAAAAAGGAATGAATTAGAATAAAAAAAACAAATGTAAAATCTATTTCAAAAAAATAAAGAGCAAAAAATTATACGTAAAAATAAAACTAAAAAGATTTGTTAATATATGATTGTTGGCAAAACTGATGAGAAAAAATCCGTAAAAGTTTAAAATACTATTTTTTGTAAAACTACTTTTTTAAATATTTTTTAAAAACTATAAATCACTTTCTAATTTATATTAACATTTAAAAATCACTTTTTTAAATAAATTTTTTGGGCTTGGAGAAATGTGGCGTTGACACGTGGCAAAAAAGCTTCTGCTTTAATAAATATAAGATAAGAGAAGTTTTTTTTTTTAATATTTACTGCTAGTAATTAGGTCAATTCTATTTTACAGTTTAGTAAATATATCTCAATTATTTTCTTATTGTTTTATCCCAAACCTAGTCTCACACGCCGCCGATTCCAATCCAAAAACATGCTTGGAGCATGTAACTGCTCTCCCTTCTTCTCTAGTCCTTCGATTCTTCTTTTTTATCTTCTTCTTCTTCTTCTAGTTCTTCTCGATTTCGCCGCTACAAGGTCTAAAATTAGGGTTGTCCCCAACCAACAACAAGTTTGATTAAGTCAAGACAACCTCTTGACTATTTGCATGGTATACTTTTGAAGAGCTATCTGAGCTTGCTGTTGATCAATCTAATGGTGATCACTGATCAATCTAATGGAATTAAATTAGTGGAAGATGGTAAATCATGAGAGAGTGGTGATGAGGAAGCAGATTCCAAAAGTGTGAAGGCGATGAGAAATGTTAGATCTAGATCCATCTAGGTATAGATTTGGCCTGTCACGTGACAATGGGTCATGAGGAAGGGCTTGAACTCCGGGAGGCGCTGGCGGTTGAGGACAACAAATGGGCCTTGTTAGCCAAGAGCATGTCTTGTTCAAGGACACCATACATGCTGACATAGCTTATAGAAAGGGAGGAAACGTGACTGAATCTAAAATCATAGTGTTTGTAGAGTTGGCGAATGCACACAAGTTCATAAGCGGATTGCAACATGTATGCAGGATGAAGATAGTAGTGATTGTGTTTTGAATCCAAACAAATAGAAAACAACCTTGAAATCCTTGCGGTAACTGAAATAGATGATGGAGTTCAGGTGAATAATTGTGGATCAAGAATTTACATTATCAAGTTATAATGTTTATTTGTTGTCATCCAATATATTTTACTGTCAGGTGGTAGTTTTAAGGTTTTCTTTCTCCCTCTGTTGAACTCACAAGATGAAGTGGCTGAAATAGTAGAGATGCTAAGAAAAGTTGGAATAAACTTTTGGATTTTAACCGGAGACAATAAGGACGCAAATTGCTTTGTTGTGCATGTGTTTTTGCGTGTATGTTTATGTATATAGTGCGACTTTGGATATTATAGTTTATGTTGTGGTGATAATCTTGATTCTTTCATTCTTGTTGTGTTTGATATCAACCAAAGTAGTTAATTTTGGAACAAAAAAATAGATAATAATTTTTGAGATATTTCTTGGAAGGGAAGAAAAAATATGAGATAATAATGGGTAGTCATACAAAATTATGGTACGTTCCTATCTTGCTTGTGGCTTGAACAAATGCCTTTGGTTGATGGTTTCACTATAGTTCCCCATATACGGTTGAGAAGTTTAGCTCCCAGCTTGATGTTCTTGCTGTAGTCAAATATTGATCACTCAAGAGATTGTGATTTTGTCGTTTATGTGTAGACAATTTTCCGGTATGTAAATTATAAAAAATAAAAAAAAAGGACAAAAAGAAAACAACAAAAAAAATTCTGGTATGAGTTTCTAGTATGAATTTTATACTAGTATGAATTTTATACTAGAAACTCATACCAGAAAATTATAAAAATATAAAAAAGGACTAAAAAAAATTCTGATATGAAAAAAATTCTTGTATGAACTTCTAGTACGAAAATTTTCTAGTATGAAAAACTTCTAGTATGAAAAAATTATGGTATGAAAAAAATTATGATATGAAAAAATTCTGGTATGAAAAAAAATTCTGGTATGAGAATAACTGGTATGAAAAAATTCTCGTATGTTATTTACAGAAAATAAAAAAAATAAAAAGGCAAAGAAATTTAAAAAAAATAAATTCAGTAATTAAGAATTAAAACTAACACTTACATAATACTAGCAAACATCTATTTTTTTTATTAAAATAGAGGGGTTAATTACTTTTACCTATCATTAAATGAAAGTGGTTAAAAATTATGGGGTACATTTACTAAAACAAAACTAACTAATAAGGGCGTCATTAGGCGTAATGTGTATTTGGTAAGAGACGGAGGTAATTGTGATTTATTAGGAATCATTTGATATAAAATAATTTAGTTGTTTGATTGGAGATTTTTTTAGTGGGTTTATCGATACAAATATTCTTATTTTAACCTTAAATAGGGGTATGGGTGGAATTTTAATTGATGGTTGGAGATTAATCTCTGATAACTCCACCTTGGTTATATATTTGCATATGTGATGATGGAAAACTTAACATTATGAGCGGTTTTTATACTAACAAATATCGATTATATTTTTAGATTGCTAGGTTTGGTTTATGTTTGTCAAATGTGTGCAGGCTTTGGAAGACATTTCAAAGGATGAAAGGAGGCTTTGAAAACCGAAACAAGGGACAAGCGCAGAGACTGGAAAGCATTTCAAAGGTTCAACACGGAGGCTTTGAAAACCATTTCAAGGGATCAAAGTTGAAGCCTTGAAACAAGATACAAATGACATACCGGCTGGAAGGAACTCAAAATTTAAGATTCAATCTTAACAACCAAATCTACCAAGGATCAAGAGAAGATCTTCCAAGAAGATATCAAGAAGATTCGGCCAACAAGAAGATCTCGACCAACAAGAAGATTCGGCCCAACAATAAGATCTTGCAAAGATCTCAACAAACCGACGCAAGATTGAAGATCTCTTCCAACCGATCTCACAAAGATCTCGAATATCTTCAACCAAAGATTCTCAACAAACTTGAAGATCTTGGAGCTCGAAACAAGAACTTCAACGACAAGATCTTCAACAGAAGAAGAATCAACGTGCGTCAAGGAGATGAAGAAGATAAGAAGAATCTACAACGGCTATCTCATCTCAGCATACACCTTTTTCTATGGAGAAGAAAGAACATCAACAACGGTCATCTTCACAACGTCTAGAAGACTTCTCCATCAAAGACTATAGATGAAGATCACGATTGAAGAGAAAAACAACAAGCTTACACGGATACATCTAAGTCTTCAAGCGATCAAACATCTTCATTCACTCCAAAAGTTTTTCTTACTCTTAGTTTACAAAAGTTTACATCCTCATAGAGAGAAAAATAAAGAGTGTTATATTCGAGTGTGTTTTACTCTGCGAAGTAACTAGGCTATTATAGCTAGGTTAAGAGTTGGAACTAGATCGTAGCATTGGCTATTGTGAGAGACAAATCGGATTTCTTCTAGGTTGTATCTAGGAATCTTTGAAGCTAATAATAGATAGTTAGATCCTACGGGTAAAGAAACCCTAGGACGGAGACGTAGGCTGTTAGAGCTGAACTTCGTAAACATTACACCGTGTCGATTTTTTACTTCCGAACTATATCTTGTTTTATTGTGACTAACATTGTTTTGCAGGTTTTCAAAGTCAAGGCCTTGAAATCCAGTTGTGTCACAAACAACACATATTGACATCAAAGCTTTGAAATCAGTTTCAAAGCCTTGAGATAGGTGTTTGTGCAAAATTCTTATACTCTATTCAACCCCCCCTTTTCTAGAGTATTTATATCCTTTATATTCACCTATATGGTTCTTCAATCTCCTTAACCTTGATAATATGAATTTATTTTGTGGCCATTTTTAATCCCAATAAACATTCTCTATAATCTTCCCCTTAATCTCCACCTTCATCCAAACACTTAAATAAATTAATCTCCTAAGTTTTAATATAAATTAACCTTCTTTAATCACCAACCAAACACAACCTAAGCACCTATAAAAATTAAACTCAGAGTTTATAAACTAAATGAAACAAAAATAAGCTACAAGTATACAAACCCTAAGATTTGTATTTGTGGTTCGTGATTATAGTTGTGGTTTCGAGTATATTGTTTTAGATTACGAATTTTAGAAAACATTGTTGATAAATACGTAATTTATTTAGCTGAAATATAATTGTAGATGAATTTAATAAGTGTAATACCCCAGTCTTTCGTCTTCACCGCCCCCGCGGTGAAGTGTGCCGCCCCTGCGGCAAGCCGCACCCACGACAGGGTCAGCCGCCCCTGCGGCTGACTACAGATCGCGCCCGATCTTTCTTTCTTTCATTTTATCTTCTTTCCATAGATAGAAGATCCGATCTTCTATCTTATGGTCCGGCTTCCTTATCTTCTTCCTAACCCTATACGTCCTTTCCATCCAGCTTTCCCGCCTCTTCTATATTCCCATCTTTTCTTCTTTTTCCCGTTTCTTGCTTACACTTTTCTCCAACCCTGAAGTTGCAGCCGTCTCCCTTGCTTCTTGTGATCTTAATAAATGTGTAAGTCTTCTCCTCTGAGTTCTTCATCACGTTCATGTAGTTGCTGCATGCCTTTTCCTTCTGTTACGTTTTCTTCTTTCGTTCTTCCTTTTCTTCTTCTCCAAGAATCAAGTTTGAACCTTGATTCTTGTTTACATCCCCGTTGTTGATGTGTTGTTGTTCTCAGGCTCTTTTAGTTGAGTATTGACGTGGTTGGATCAAAGGTTCGAGCTTTGGATCCCTTGCTGAGAGTTCTGTCAAGAAGAAACCCCGACAGCGTCTTTTGTTGAGAATCCGCCCCCGCGCCTGCACATAGCCGCCCCTGCGGATTTCCTCCCTGCCGCCCTTGCGCCTTTACCCAACCGTCCTCGCGTTTCTTCTGCAGTAACTCCCGTTTTTGTGAGTTGCTTCCTTCCTTATTTTCCTCGTTCTTTTCCTTGTTCCTTCTGGATGTTCCTTGACCCCTGAGTATGTTGTAAGACTAAGGTTGAGCCCTTAGCTAGTGAAGATCTCTTTAGAGATCATTGAGACTAGAAGTTATAGACTTTTAGCAACCGTTTTGTTCCTGATTCGTGATTCTTGTGTGAACAGACTTTTCTTGCTCATTTCATGAGGAAAACTGAGCCGTTCTCTGAGTTGTTGCTGAGCTTTTAGATTACTTTCGAGTGAAGTAAGTCCCTTGAACTTACTTAGCTTCATTCCGTATATAGGTTTGAGTGTTTTGGCTTGTTTTTGTTTTTTTATCATGTTATAACAGATAACCGGAATATGAATCACCCTTTATACCTTAATTGACCCAAGTGTATGATAATCGGGCGGTGACCACTTGTCTAGTTCTACAAGAGACTAGAATGTGCTCTTGCAACCCAAGCCTGTAGGTAACGGATAGTACTGATCTATTCTTATTGGTAGACAGAAGCGGAGGCGAGTTTTGGGAGATTCTCGTGTGACAAAAGAAGTTGAATTAATAATGGGAATAATTAAACGAAAGATAACAACCGGTTGTGAGCGAGCATGCTATGTGTTTACTTTACCTTATTTGTGTTTATGTCTTTACGTTCTTTCCGATATCTAGAATGTAGCTAACGGTTTATACCGTTGTTGTAGATGTTCCACATGTTCAAGATGCTACTGAGTGATTCAGATGATGTGGTCAGCCGGGGTTCCTGATGACATGATTTATGGCACTAGTTTAGGCACTCTTTTAGATAGTTTTCCTTTCCATTCATGCATGTTTCCGCATTAGTTCGTGACGTTTACGCTTAATACATGCATATTGTCGAAATAGACGTCTACACGAGCTATTGTCAGTTTTGTAGGTATTTTGGGGAGCTTTTGGAACTTAATCGATACATTCGAGGATCATTCCTTGTGGTGGCACACTTCCGGACTCATTAAGGAGCAAGCTAGGAGCAAAGGAGAACACATAGGACCTTGTTGGTGCATGCCTTGCACCAACTCATGACTTGGTGATCCAAGGAGACTTTCTGGTGAGAACCACGGCCTAGAGGAAAATCTCGACCGTGGTTTTGGCCGTGGTTTCCTCTGGACAGATTTGACACGTGTCCCGCGATTTCTTTGTCCGACCCTTGCTTTTTGGTGGAGTACTTAAGTGGTCCTGCAGGCTGATTTTGGGGATCGTTTTCCTTTTTTGGACCCTTCTCCTCTAGCTCTTCTCAAACACTCTTCCATTGTAACTTCTCTTCCAAGCACCCTTGTGGGTGTTCTTGGGAGTGGTTAGTGTAGATTTTAGTTTTGTAGTGAGATTTGAGTGGTTTTGAGTGAGGTTTCCATTGTTGACAACTTGGAGCAGCGCTTGGAGCCTTTGTAAGACTTGGTAATTTCTATTCTAGCTTTATAATGTCTTTTCTTTGGTTCATTTTTCATTATCTAGCTATGACTTGCAAGCATGCTCTATTTATGAAGTTTGATCTTGAAATGTATGTTGTTGGCTGAGTAGATGTGATTCTAGGGTGAACGAATGATGTTTATGCTTTGTACTATGATTGTATGGACTTGCATATTAGTCTAGGATGGATTCGTGTTCGAAACCCTAACTCAGACCCAAACCACGGCCTGTTCATCTAAAATCTCGACCGTGGTTTCTCATGATCAGCCCGTGGTTTTCTCTGTTGTGCTTGTATTGATGAATCTGGATGTTAGGATGTAGATGTGTTGAAATCCTAGTGTTTGTTGAGCCTAATCTAGCTTAGGGTGACCTAATGTTAGCAACCTTTTTGAGGAATGAGACTTACCCGGTAATTTCCTCTCTTAGATACATAACATGATGAACTCTAGGTAGTAGTGAGCCAAAAAAGCCGCTATTGGATTGAGTGTGCTAGGATCGTTGCCTAAGACCTACCTTTTTCAAGACTTACCCGGTAAGGAGGGGTTTGACCCTTAGGTAGTGGCCGGTTTGTGTAGAATTTCCGTCCTTAGATTCCTTGAGACTTTCCCGGTAATAGGACCTTAGGTTCGAGACTAGTGGAGCATGAGACTTACTCGGTAATTGCTCGCATTAGAGAAACACCCAACTCCGAACAACCACAACTTTCCTTTGATCTTTAGAATGTACAAAAGAATCTGTAGTGACTCTATATAGAGGGGTGTATTCAATCCAAACTTTTAAAGATTTTGATTGATTCTTAATAATCATAGAATTTGCAAATTCTGTGGGATATTTTAATTCTGTATAGAGTCAATACAGATTATGTGGAAATCTTATGTGTTGGGGGAAGATTTTTATGGAGTTTAGATATGTATAAAAGTAACGAAAAATCAATGAAATAATAGATTCTTTTAAAATTCACAAACTTTTTAATACCATAGGAATTTTATGAAAAATTTTAAATCCTAATTGAATACCTTGGACTTTTAAAAATCTATATTCAATACCATAGACTTTTAAACTCCTAAAAATTCCTGTAAACTATTAATTGAATACACTCCCAAAATTAAAATATCTCACATAAAAATCTTCTCCCGACACATAAGATTTTCACATAATCTGTAGTGACTTTATAGAATTAAAATATCTCACAAAATCAGCAAATTTAAAAATCATTCAAAGTCTTTAAAAATATGTACATCTCCATAAATCTCATCAATTATTTTAGTTATATATTTATGTTTTTAAATTTATGCCGACTCTATTATTGTAACTTTTATCTAATAGATGTTTATATAGGATCCTGATAAAAATAAATGAATAATAGGCATACGTATACTAAATTCATTTTAATTTTGGTTTTTGGATTAATCAAACCGCACCATAACCGTAGGTACAGGAATCTCGTGTCAAATACACCTTTCTCTGTCCTTTACTCGAAGCAGTTACGATGGAAACAACGAGGTGACGTGGCAAGTTATATATATATATTTTTTTTAATTCAGAAATATTTTATTTTGTCCAAGCCGGTAACTTGGACGGTTCGAACGGAAGTTCTTTGTCACCTGAATCATCTGGATGCTGCGCTGGATGATTTATTTTACATGCCACGTGGATTTAATTCATTATTTTTTATTTTGTTAAATTCACATGATTATATAGCTTTTTCCCGGTTCACCTTCTCTCTCCGGCTCTTTCCTTTTTCTCCTTTTTCTCTCAAAATTTCTTACTTAATATTCACAAATCGCTCTTGAACAGGAAGATTCACACATTCGATTGATTGCGCTATATAAGTTATTTGTTTCTATAAATTTGAATCGTCATGGCCACTCGTAGACGGACCTTGCTCAAAGTCATTGTCCTCGGCGACAGTGGGTAACCATTATTCTCTCTCTGTTCAATTGAAATTTGTCTCGTTCATTGAGTTTCATCGTTTCTATGGTTTTGATCCCGTAATTGTTGTGTTTTTTTAATTCCAGGGTCGGCAAGACCTCGTTGATGAACCAGTATCCTTTAATCGTTTATTGATTCTTTCCTTTTTATATGATAATGGTGAATTTCGTGGTTAATCTCGTTTCAATAGTCGCAATTTCTCAATAGATATTGCTAAATTGAGAAACATTTTTGATTAATATTATTGCCATCTGATTGGTTCAGTTTGTGGATGATATAGAATGTAGTTTATTTGTTGTGATTTCATTAACATATTTCTAGATATGTACATAAGAAGTTTAGCCAACAATACAAAGCAACAATAGGAGCTGATTTTGTCACCAAAGAACTCCAAATTGATGACAAGCTCGTTACCTTACAAGTGAGTTATGTGCTGTTTTAACTCCAAATTGATATTCTGTTAATTTCTTTTTTTATCAATGTTGATATAATTGTGTGTTCTATGCTGTTTTTCCCACCAATTGAACAGATATGGGATACCGCTGGGCAAGAAAGGTTTCAGAGCCTTGGTGTTGCATTCTATAGAGGAGCTGATTGCTGTGTTCTGGTTTATGACGTTAATGTGACAAAATCGTTTGATAATCTTAATAATTGGCATGAAGAGTTCCTCAAACAGGTGAGTTTATCTTGTTTGCTCCAATTTAAGGTATTTTTTTTCTAGATTTCTCATCAGAGGCTCTAGTCATACATCAGCTGGTCAATAGTCACGTATTACTTTATTCTATGTTTGTATGTATACAACTGAGGATAATGAAATTCATGTATAAAGAACAATTCCCCTCAAGATGGATTATATACAATATGCTTAGCTTGTTACAAGTGTACATGTGTAATATCTCCTTTTTTACTTTCTATGCTGGTTTATGGATCATGTAAACTATTTTACACCTGTTCACCAAATCGAACAACCAAGTTCACAGAATTGGCATACTCTGAAGGGTTTTGTGCACCTTTGATGTCAAGAGTTTCTTGCTTTATTCGGGGACTTGGTTCTCTATGTGAATGGAGAATCGTTGCTGGAAACTCATTGGCTTATCAGTTTAGTGTGTTTATTTTTGTAACTTTTCATTCACTTGCTTCGTTTTTCCGTAGTTGATTTTTTATCCGAATTTGTGGCACATTTGCTTGTTACTGGGTATATTTATAAGAAGTCATGATATATGTCGGATCAGATCTTTTAATTTGCTATCCAGCTCATTACGTGGTTGAAAGCTGAGTTTGCTACGTTTTTTTTCCTGCCATCAGGCAAATCCACCGGACCCTAGGGTATTTCCTTTTATCGTATTGGGGAACAAGATTGACATTGATGGTGGAAACAGTCGAGTGGTAAGATTTGTCATATTGTGTCAGTTTACAGCCAGAGAGGGAATAATATACTTCTTCCATCTTCGTCTAATTACCTGTTGCAGGTGTCTGAGAAGAAAGCAAAAGATTGGTGTACATCCAATGGAAATATACCCTATTTTGAAACATCAGCAAAAGAAGATATCAATGTCGATGCTGCATTCTTTTCCATTGCTAAAGCTGCTTTAGCTAATGAGCATGAGCAGGATGTGTAAGAATTTAAATTTTTTTGAAAATCTGCATTTGTTTGCAAAGCTGTTCATCCATTATTTCATTGTCACTGATCCATCCAAATCCTTTACCTTATTACAAAACATAAATAAATTATCACTGATGCATCTTTAATAACTAATAAGTCCCAGCTAGTAAAACAGAAAACATAACTCACCGTGTAATAATTTTCAGCATGTAAATTGACCAATGTCCTTGAATGCTATCAATTTGTTTTGTTCTATGTGCATATGTCTCAAGATACTAATCACCGGATCTTAATGGATGGTTAGTGCAAAAGTCATAATCTCACTCAAGTTATCACCGTTAAAAGCTATCAAACGTAAGTTCTACATAAGTAGGCGTTTCATATTCTACTAGTCCGAGTTCTGTTGCATGACTGTCCCAACTCCCAAACAGTTGGCTTGAGTTGCTTACTACGAAATCTTTCCATCATAGATTTCAGAATGCCACTTAAAATATTGGTTTGATTATTGCCTTCTAGCTAAAAACATCTCTTATTACTCCTTGCAATGCGAGGCCTAAGATAAATCCTTGGGTGTTCAAAGTTCATTGTATATAAGTGCAGAATTTGGCTCAAAAGACTCA
Organism: Fagopyrum homotropicum; assembly: GCA_033239125.1. Lineage (NCBI taxonomy): Eukaryota > Viridiplantae > Streptophyta > Magnoliopsida > Caryophyllales > Polygonaceae > Fagopyrum > Fagopyrum homotropicum. Next base: position 6,901,973 of record BSWB01000003.1, read on the forward strand.
TATTTCACATGACAATACCTTTCTTAATCACATGCACTGATTATAGTTATCAACGTATCTCCCACAGTCACCAGGATACACAGACTTAAGATCATTTCCACAGCTAAACATATTTTCATTTCTGAACAGATACTTCCAAGGCATCCCTGAAGCTGTTTCTGAAAATGAGCAAAAGGGCGGTTGCACATGCTGAGTCCTAGGAATTTCTTCATTCGCTTAATGAATATTGCTGGGATCAAGATCAGTGGCTGCTCTTCTATAATGTGTTGAGTGTACAAGTAGATGTCAAGGCGATTAATATCATATAGGGAAGCTCTTTCCTTCCCATTCAGTCTCTTGGTTGCTGAGTAGCTTGTTTGTTTTCCGGGGGGAATGCCTTTTATTGATTAATCCTACCCTAAGTATCTTTCAGCATTGGTTGGCTGATGAATTGCTCAAAGTTGTTGTAGTTTTAAGTTCTGCAAGTCTATGGTTTGTGGCTCTCTCTTCCTTTTTAAGATGACCAAGGATTGGGATGAATAATGTGGCCATTTTGTCCAGGTCTTTGTGCAAGATTGATATATATAGGTGCTGTTTTCTAAGCCTTTTTTGTTATTTGGTTGTTTCTGTTGGAGATGTTTTGGGGTCATTTTTCTTCTTAAAGCCAACATATTCAGACTGATCCGATTCAAATCTTTTATTAAAATTCAATTTGGTGTCTGATCCCCATCGAATCTAAGAGGACGAAGATTATAACAAGCTAGTGGACCGAAGAAGTTAAGGTCACCGGAATTGCTATTTTTTGAATAAATCTCTTTGGGAATGGATATTCGGATGAGACCGAGATCGGGATTAGGGTCCACCCCTAAAAATAAAAAACATATTGAAATAAAAAGTGACGGATTACTGAGATAACTCCTATTTATTGTTAATTTTATGTAAATTATAATTTTACCGGTGGTTCTGTAAAATTACCTAGTTAAGTGCAATTTTGCGTAATTTACCCTAATATAAGTCGTCTATGTCACTCTTTAACGGAAAACTCAAGGGATGACGTGGACGAAACTCATCCTCACGGTGATTGCTCGTAGCAGTTCTCTTCTTCCCGAGTCTCCTTCACACCTACGCAAAAGCCTCTTTTGAGTTCTCTCTGCAACAATGGCGATTTCTCCGTTGATTGCGCTGAGAACCGTCTTCATTGTGTTAGGATGTGTAATGGTGGCTACTCTCATCTACACTATATCCATTGACGGCCTTCCTTTCCGCAAAGATCTCCTTACTCCGTATCCTCTCTCCCTCTCTCTCAATTTAACGTCAGTTTTAATTCAGTATGGCCTAATTTTTGCAGTTGTAGCTGATGGTTTTCTTGAGCATGTGCAACTTGCCAGATGTTTTTATTCCAATTTGCTTTGAAGTTGTTTCTTCTTTTTTTTTTTTTGGTGTGATGAAGTTGTTTCTTCTTATATATATGCAATTGTCAGTTTTTTATGGTTGGCTTAGAATATTCTGTTTGCATTAGAAAACCTTGATCATAATTAGAACTGATAAATTCGTATCACAAATCTGTCAATTTGAATGAATTACTTTCTCCCGATAACCGTGTACAGTTAGTAACGGATAATTTTTTGTTGTATCAGCTTATGATCATGTATCAGCTTAGCTTATGATCATGTATCTCTTTCGTTGGCATGAAATATGCCTATTTCTCCTTAAAAACTATGGTGGTTGTTTACATGGCTGACAATTTTGAGATGTTTTATTCAAAATTTATGGGTACTTATCATAATTATTTTCTAAGCATGAGCATGACTTTGAAATGATGATTACCTTGAGCCACACTTCCTGGATTTACCAGTAAGTGGAAAATAGAAACTTTGCTCTGATATATGTTTCTTATTCCTTTGCAGGTGGATGAAAGTTACATTGATTGATTTCTACATCAATGTCTTTGCGTTGGCGGTAATGTGCACAAACTTAAAACTCATTTTTGGCTTTTGAAGTTTGTATTTTCAAAGAGTAATGTGCATCCTCAAATATCATGTAATCACTAACAAGGAAAATTTGAACCTTGCCTAACTAATATAGTTCGTCATCAACCATGAAACCCCCCATCCTACTTATGGAGCTATAGGCAGTTGCTTACAGATTTTTTTTGGGGAGAAAACTAGATAAGGGGCATGAGTATAACTGTAGGCCTTGTGCCTGTAGGATATTCCCCTAGGAGCAGTACTTTGCAAATTTTCTCCCTTGTTCTTACTATCACGAAGGTCTTGCAAAGGTTGTGGAGAGAAAAGTGGATGGTTCTAGGAGTTTGGTGTTTGTAGGGCATAAACGATGTTTGACAGTTTGAGTCACCTATAAATTGTTCAGGTGACAAAGGGTTTTCGTAGAATAGAACGCAGGCTGAAATCTTGCTAATAATTATGTAGGTAGGCTGTATGAGGCAGTCATTAGCAATTAGCATTGCCCCTTATTGATATTAATGCCTTTGCTAACTAACTCAATTCTCTAGTTGCGTGTCTAGTACCATTAAATATTTAAAATTACGAGTTCTCTTTTAATGTGGACTACTTTTTCAGGCATGGGTTAGCTACAAGGAAACAAGTTGGCTTGCTGCAGTTGTTTGGATTGTTTTTATGGTTTGCCTGGGGAGGTATGTAGAACTTCTCATATGTATTTGTTCCATAATAACATCATTTTTGTTTTTTTTTAGAGAAATGATTGACCAAAATGATATATTAATGTCCCAGCGAACCTGAAGGATATTCTTTCCACTGCAACTTTATGAAGAAAAAGTTGCAGGGAAAGGAAACTTTCTGCTTGATATAGCTGAGACTTGAGAGGTAGGGTAGATTCTTTATTCTTTAGGGAAAAAGGATGAGAAGTACTTGATATATAAAAAGAATGCATATTTGCACTAGGAAAAACCTGAAGGAACGATCCACAATGGTTAATCAAAGTTCAGAAACCCACTTTAATATAACAAACAGTAGGTTTACAAATTTACAATGATTAGTTAGTTAAGGATTGTCGATTAAGATGCAAGGTTTGAAGGTTTTTGGAGCCTAGGAGAAACTTGGTTCTTGGGTGGCAAAAGTTGAAGACAAAGGCCTCATGGACGCAAGTTACTCCTAGGCTTCAAAAAATGACGATTCTATGCACGATCTTATGTGGCATCTTTTGCTGCAGAAGTGGGACAAGTAAGTAATGGAGGTGTTGTTTGAAAATGCATTTTAAGGGGGACTTCTACTACCATTATACCATATGCTACACAAACTGACAATTATATGTAATGGAGGTGTGGTTTGAAATTGCTCCAATAAATAATGCTAGTGGAATGACCATGCCGTAGAAACCCACCCAATGACCATGAACTTGAGCAGCGTGTTGTGAATTTGTTCTGTAGCTGCTTACTCCATTGTTCTTGTCTCTGGAGACTGAAACCTGTTGCGGGACATTAAGTTGATTTGTCCTGTAAATCATTTTGCAGCGCCCCTGGTTTGGGGGTTGATAGATAAAGGAATTCTAATTTATGCAGTACTTTTTCAGTATTACAACATGTGCATACATTACAGTTCAACTATTCAAGCTGCCAAATGACGATTCTATGCACGATCTTATGTGCCATCTTTTGTTGCAGAAGTGGGACAAGTAAGTTTTGCATCTTTGCTCCTATTCAATTTTTTATATTCACTAGAGCGGTTGAGAGCTTTAAGTTAAATTGATAGGATTCAGTAATTAGTTTTAAGTTAACTTTTGTGCTTGAACTTTATTGCATTTAACAATACCATCAACCAACATTTGATTATGTATAAGAAAAATAGTCTTGACACATTTTTCAATGATCAAGAATACTACAAATAAGATGAATGATGGATATCATCAAGTTTTCCAGAACAACTGCACGAGGAGAATAAATTGCTAAAGTTTGTTTTTTACTTGACTTCTTGTGGGATAAATTGTGGCATTTGGGATTTTTTTTTCCAATTATACAAATGATATTGCCTACAGTTTTATTGCCGAAGTTCTGCATGTTTTAGTCATGACATTGAGGTTTGTTCTTGGGGCAGGGTGGAATGAATAGCGATGAAATAAATAAATATAAAATCTTACAACGAAATTACTGACATATATTCTTCCATTTTCCAGGAAAGATGCCGCTGAAAGACATAACTCTTTCCAAGTTGTAACTGCAAGGATCATTTTCGGCATTCTGGGTTGCATAATGTTGGGCACTTTGATTTACACCTGCGTGTCTGCTGGTTCTCCCTTCAACAAGGAAAATTTCATACCGTATGTCATTATTTTTTTAACTGTTCTCATTGCCAAAAAAAGATTGGACCTGAAACTTACCTCCTATTCTGTGATTAAATAAAATTGGTTAATTTCTATGTAATAGTTCCAGAAAATAAACTTTTTAGTGATATTTTGTTTGATTGTTCCTGATTCTTGCATGCGTGACTAGTTTGATTCTAGGTCTGACCTTTGCTTTCCTAAACGTTCTCCACAATTTGCCAATGGAAGTAAATTATGTATCCTGTCGAATATTTTATGATGTATTAGTGTAAGTTGATAACCATTATGTTATACGGCTTCTGAAGTATCGGTCTGTTTTGACAATTCAATACTAATTATAATATTGCATTAGATTTAACTGACAGTTGGCATCTATGCTTAGCTTCAGTGATGAGATACATTGTTAAAATTCACTTAAAATATGCAATATGTATGGTCAGCCCGGAACAATGTTTTAGTGCGTAACACAAACATGATGAGCCTGAAACTATTGGCCTAAAAGAAAATTTCTAGCATTTTTGAAACTTTTGAGTAGAAGCAAGTCAAAGTTAAGTTCTACATTTTTTTATCATGATCGACTGCAAACTGGAAATGATGGGTTGGTATTATCTGCCCATCTGAATGATGCTCAAGAATAGTCAACTTGTAAAGTTCCAGGCACACCTTTAAATGTACATCTGGATATGCCTAGAGGGCCTTGTACATCAATATTGTTTAGCATATCATTCCATCTGACATATATCTTGATTAATACATACAGGTGGGTCAATGCAACACTAGTTGACTTGTACATCAATATCACGGCCTTGTCGGTATGCATACTAATTTAGGTTATTTTCTATTAATATAATTCGGTAAATACTGATTACTGTATTATGGCTTTGTTTGACAAATAACACATGTTGATGTAGAAATCAATAAAGGTATTTTGTTTGCACAAGATGCTTTTTGGATGTTGTTTGACTTGGGTCAAGGATTGGTGTTACTGGTAAATGGTGACCAGTTTTTAAGTAATGTGATTTCCTCAAAATTTGTTATAATGAGTGGTGGTATGCTGTAAAATCTCATATATAGTGGGTTCTAAAAGTGAAAAAGAACATGCATGTTTTACTCTTGACTCTCATACCAGAAGGTAGAGGATGTTACCATGAATTTCACAGCCTCAATTGTACATTCTCTTAAATCACAACCTTCCAACAATTTCTTCATTCATGATAAGTATTATTGCTAAATGTTTCTGAATGTGATCATCTTAGGTTATCTGGAAGTTGTGGGTTATGACTTATGATGTGCTATTGTTAGACACGATCATTGCAAAGATTTCTGTTCTGGTGTGAGTCTTGCGTACTTACGTCTTATGATTCACTTTATATATGATGTCAGGTATGGGTTGGTTACAAAGAATCAAGTTGGGTTGGAAGATTTGCCTGGATTGCGCTCTTAATTTGTTTAGGGAGGTAAGTTTTATATGTACTTTCAATATTATGCCAAAATAGATGTTGAATGTCAGGTTATTCATTAGTTGGTAGTTATGTGATGCACGAGAATGACATCTTTGCTCAAGTATTGTTGATGACACAAATGCAACATATAACTCATCAACTTTTTTTCCCCCTTGTCAGCTTTACTACTTGTGCATACATCGTACGAGAATTATTCCAACTCTCACCCTATGATCCACTGTACATTGTTCTGTTGAACAAGAAGGACAGGCAAGTCTCAAGCTTTTAAGGTTTGATTTATTGTTATATTCCCATGTGCTGCCGTCACAAATTCAATACTTTATGGATCATAAGTTAATTTAGCTGTTTTTATCTATGATGAACAGTACTTTATTTTAGCTTATGGATCATAGTTCTCTGGGAGCTAATGCACCAATTTCTAACGGTATCCAGTTCCCATTCAACAGAATCAGACATTTTTCTTTTGAAAATGAACTAGGTTTCATTTAGATGCATATCAATTGTTTTAAACTATAATAAATTTCACCATTCATACTGCATTTTCACCAAAGATTGCATAGCAATTTAAATCCCAATACTACACGTTTGTGATATAAAGCATGGCATTCAAACAGGCCCTTCAAGAGTAAAAGTGTAGAACTGTAGTAGGAGAACCTCATCTTTGTTTTACCTTACGTTTATAGGGAACGGGTGAAAATATGAGCTTTGGGCATGTTTTAATGTCGGGTTGGGAGCCATACGGCTAATTGCTTGATTCCATATGAAGTTATTAGAATTTGTCATTGAAATGAGAAATCTGCTCTATTCCATATCTGAAGCTCTAAAGCTTACTAGCCCATACTTATAGAGTTCTATTAACATGATGTTCAAAGAAGCGAATTTGATCAGGAGCCGTTGGAGTTCCAGCTTCTTGAGCATCAAAACAGTTCAAATAACATCGGCTTTTCATTTCCGTTCTCTCATCTTTTCTCTTACATATGAACTTCAATCATCTATCATAGGGCAGGAAGCGGGTATGAAAGACCTCCAGGAACAGCCATATCCGGTGGTAGATTTTCGTGACGAACCAAATGTGATACATTCCATATTTCCATGACTGCAGTTACCTCCTCTTCTCTTTAGTGTGAGGATGGCATTTAATCTCGTATTGTACCTATTCACTTGGAACATTTTTTAATATTAACATACGAAAGCATATATGTAACCTTTTCAAAGTTTTATAAGTACCATGGACATTTTCCCAAGTAAAATGTTTACATGTAGAAAAAAAGAATCCTAGATCGCAGAAATGCTTGCTCTTGACTAGTATTTTGAAGTATTTGTTATTTATAGAAAATTCTTTTAGAAAAATTAGGGCTAGGTTTGGTTTAAAAACCAATTAATTTTTAATTAAAAATACCAGCAGGGTTAGTTACGTGTTTAGTGGTTCTCACGGAGTCCGGCTCGTCCTTCTCACAAGTCACATCCCTTCTCTCTGTTCTCGACTTCTCCAGAGTTCAGACTCGAAAACAAAGCAGTGCATCAACCAAGTTCTTTTTACCAAAAAAACATAGAATAGAAAGCAAATTTCAGGTTACAAACCATTGTTGAATGGTACCAGAAGAATATGCTGGTAAATTGGGTGGAATATAGTATTTCTCTACTCTCAATTACCAATACTAGAAGTCTAGAACTGTAGAACATGCAAAACTTATAATGTATTATAATGTAAAAATATCAATATTAGCAACTTTGTTGGAAGATCAAAACATGGAATCATAAAACACAAATTAAGATGGTGTAAATTCACGAACACACATATGTAGCACAAACAAACAAGAAAGTCAACCGGAAATCCAAACATAATCACAAACAAAGGTTCAAATTGTACATTAGGTGAACACAACCTTGCATTTACACGCCGCCATGACTCATATTCCAGAAGTTGACTTCATGCTCAAGAATGGACAATAAAGTTGTCTCAGCTCTACCTCGGATATCATCTGAAGCCAGTGCGAGGCAGCGGTCTGCAATCCTCTGAAGAGAATGACAGTACTGACCAAATCCCTCGTTTCCCCATCTCTCACAAGTTGATTTAAGTTCAGGAGGTGTACTTGACTTCTCTTCAAGGCAGTGGGCAAAGCTGTTCTGATAGACGGCCTCAATAGCCCAGAATGCAGTGGCTGCCACTGCATACTCGGTTTCTGGTTTCATCAAGCTTTCCAAGTATCTGAAATATTTATATTGTATGTTCTCCAATCAAAGAAAAACAACCAAAATATGATTACTTGAAATTTAGAGCTGGCTCGTTGATCATGAGGTTTAAACTTTGAACAGCTTTCTGGACCAAAAGCCAAGGCCAGTTAATGCATTTCGAGTCTGTCTGCATATCATGCATCATAATGTAACTATATAGTCCTGGGCTTTAATATTAAACTATGCAGCAATAGGTGTTAGATTGTAGTATAAATACATGATTTTGGTTCACAAAAATTCTTTCACTAATGCATTATATAACAGACTAACCAAACACCAATCACGGTAAGAAAATGTACGTAAGCCATTACAATTAAAACATGCAGTACGCATTCAAGCAAATCCGAAGAGAAAGTTGTTTGTTTGGCTAAATCGATAATCCATGTGTGGGAGTATGAAAATTTTTGGTCAAATAATCTCCCAAAATAATCTTGACTAGAATAAACCCTTTAATAAGTAGCAATCAGGAAACCTCAAACAAAATAAGGTCCAAAAAGTAGCTTAAAAGCAGCATGGAAGACATCCTCACATCCCAGTATGCACTTAGATAATCTTATAACTTCACAACTACAAACCAAAAGGCAAAGGCCAACATAAATCGTGCAGAACAAAAGCTTAAAACAAGTACCTGCAGTATTCCAGATTGGCCTTTTGAGGAACAATGTTTTCCAATTGTACATGCCACTTGGAAGCTTCACTCTTGAACCACAAAATTTCGTCATTTAAAGCAGCCATGCCTCCCAATATAACATCAACATCAGATTGATCGTCCGACTCTTTAGAAGCTTTCAGTAACACACTAGCTACAAAAGGTATAAATGCTCTCACAAATATGTAATCCTGTCCCTGCAATTCCCTCAACCAAATTAAGTTGTTGCTTATGAATTCCGCATTATGAACACTAAATCTTAAAAACAAGATGATCACACATGCGTCAATCGCATTGCTCTGTACACAACTATTGATGTAGAGAACGCAATCCAAATGGAAAATTTTCAGTTGCCTAGTTGAAACTCATGTGAATCATATGTTCCACCAAATAACACAAAATCTGTTTTTTTTTTTTTTTTTAAGTGAAAAATCTGTTAATATTATCCTTTCCAAGCTTCAGAAAGAGCGACCGTTAAAAGGAAGAAAAAAAAAAGAGAAAATTTTAAACAGGTACTTTACTGTGATCTCCACGAAGATCAGGATTAGCATCAACAAGCACGTCAATTTTGAAAAAAATTAGATGCACACAACCAAATACACCGGTCACTTAGCGATAGCATTTGCAGAAGTTTTAGAGAAAAGCTGAAATTGATGATTGATTTCAGAAACTACATGTTATGAATCAACCAAAATACAATTAGATCATAGAGATGAAGAGATTACGAACCAGCCAGCGCTTGAAGGCGGAGAGGTCAACGGAGCCATCGCGAATGCTGATGATGAAAGGATGCCTGGTAGCTCCGATGTAGAGGTAGCGATGTTTCTTCAACCAAGCTTCAATTGTTCCCTCTGCTGTTGTTGTTGCTGCTGCTTCCATCGCCTTATCCATGGGGTCGTGGATTCTTCCTCCTCAGGGTTCTTGTTCTAGAAGAAGTTAGTAAGAATTTCCTCGCCCAATATCGTATTTGACGTGTTGCCGCCTCGCAGACCTTTTTTACCATCTGGAATTTAGGTTGCCATTTGGTGTTTATACTCCGTGTCTATTTTTGTGTAAATTATAGGAGTACAAAATTTAGTCACAATTTTATTTCACAATATTTTAAATTATTCTAAGTTGATGAGTAAATCGAAAAAATTCTTATTCTATTTTTTAATTAGGATTTATCAAATTATTTGTATGATGAAAGAACATATTGTTTTTGTATGTTTGAAGTTCGCAATATTTTTTTACGATTGAGAGACATTGTTGATTGTGCTCATTTTATGGAAGGAATTGTGAATATGATGTCAATCACAAGTAGATCATGAAGAAGAAATGTTAGGGGATTCGTTACGTTTCGTTTGACGTGCGAATGTTTTGGAAACCCTCGAAAGAAGAAAGACGTTGATCCTGATATCGAGCCGTCAGCTAGCCGACCACAATAATCGAGACAAGACGGATGTTCATTTGAGGCTGAGGTCGTACAAAATGAAGTTGATAAATGGGACTTGCATGTTATATGTGGAGTGCACAACCATACACTTTTTGAGCAGTTAAAGGATATACATATGTTGGACGATTAACGCCCACACAAATTTGAAATGTGGGTCGTGAACTTGAGTTGGTTTCAAGCCGAGAAGTATTTTGAAGTCACTGCAGTTAGATGATCCCCACAACGTCACCACCATAAGGCAAGTCTACAAGGCTGGATTAAAGATTAGGATGCTACAAGTTGAAGAACGAGGTCCACTCCAACAAACACTCCACACACTAAAGAAGCAACATCATTACTATGTGAATGTGAGGAGATGTCGGCTTTCAGAAGAAGTGTAAGATTTTATCATCATGCATCCAGATTCTAAGCATCTGCTCAACTTATTTCCTTACGTCATCATAATGGACATGGCATACAAGACGAACGAGTAAGTTTTAACATCCATGTTTTTACGAGTCTTTATATATTATATTACATGCACATTTGCTTTCAAGTCCAAAGAAAACTAGAATCTTGACTATGTGCCCTCTATAGGTACAAGATACCGTTGTTAGAGATTGTCGGAATCATTAGCACGAGGTTGACATTTGCAATAGCATTTGTTTTCAAGTCTAAGGAAAACTCGAATCACTATAAGTGAACATTAGGGAGACATCGACATGTGTGCATAAATGTTACACCGGGATTATTGTGATGGATAGAGAGTTTGGACTTATAAGTGCACTATGTGAGTTTTCCTGGATGTGAAGCACGTGAATTGTACATTTCATGTCAAATGCAACATTCAACATAGATCTTGGGCGGTGACACAATCGAAGCAAGACTTATTTTTCTTTATATTAACCAAATTATCCGTGCGATCCGGTTCAAATTATTTTGTTGTTTTTTGGTTAGTGGAAATTCACAATCGAGAGACTTTTAGAAGGTTGGACTTGTTTTATTGGAAGAATGGCGTTGATCACAAATAGACCATGGTCAAACAACATTGGACCGGTACAATTCTTTTGACATGTAAATAGTACGAAAACCCTAAGAAGACAAAAGATGTGGACTATAACTTTTTGTCACCAAGTAGTTGATATAAGAGGCCGAAGAAAGACATATATGTATGTTTAAACTTGAGATGGCGTAAGAGGAACTTCAAAAGTGGACGACGAGGGTTATATATTGAGTGCACATTTTGTGAGAGCTTGGACGGGCATGCATATGTCGGATGATTGGATCTCATAGTTTCACCTAATATCGGAAGGTGAAGTATGAATCCGGTCAAGTTTCAATCTAAGAAATATATTTAAAATCCTTGTAGTAGGATGACCTAAACTGTCACATTCATCCGAAAAATATACATTGCCGTTGAAGGTGAAGATTGGCGATGCCGAAGGTGAGGGTCACATCCACTAAAAATTACAAAACACACTAATTGAAAAAACAGAAAAAGCCAAAACCATAGGCAAGACACGTAAGCACACCCCCTTACTTGTGTCGTTGACTAGCATAACTAAATAACTACAAAACATGGTGTTGATCATAAATATATTATGTTCAAACAATGTTGGATTCAGTACAATCATGTGAACGATATAAAGACCCTAAAAACAAAGAGAGACGCCGTGAAGTAGTCGAGATTAATTACAGATTAATGAAAGACAGATGTATATTCAAAATCGAAAAGACACAAGAGGAGCTTAAAAAGGACGGTGGAGGCTATATGTAGAGTGCACCCACTTTGTGAGAGCAAAATGAATACATCGGACGATTGACTCTCATAGTCCCGCACAATATCGGAAAGTGATATGTGAAACCGGATCAATATTCAAAACTAAGAAATATTTAAAATTCTTGTAGTTGGATGATCCAAATAATGTCACATTCATTCGATAAATATCCAACATCATGTTAATAATTCTAATGGCAGATGCCTAAGGACAAGAATTACTCCCACTAAAAACACATAACACAATAATTTAAAAAAATACGCAATAACTAAAAAACGCAAAAAAAAAAAAAAAAAGTCAATACAAGAGGTAAGGCGCACGCACACACCTTACTAGTAGTGTCGTCGGCCAATGCAACTCAAGGTTGTTTGGTTCAATCTTCTTTGTTGAATCAACAACAAACCCAAATAATGCAATATCACACAAAGTCATTTGATTCCAATTTCATAAAATCTAATCAAACGATCCTAATGTAACTCATTTCAAACCAACACATCAAAAAGTGCAAAGTATTGTTAAGATGAAACAAACACATTAAAATTAAATCATTTCTCTCCTGGGGTTTGCTTGCTCCTCTGTCCGAATATTCTACCTCTTATGTTGGACGGAGATTTTCGTCGGAACTAGCTATGGAGCAATCAAGTGAAAGAGAATGGTGAAGTGTCAAGAAATAAATTTTTTTTTTTTTTTTGAAAGGTTGGTAGGTAACTCCCGGTTCGATTGGCTTCGCCGATCTACATCCGGGACGGGAATAATTCGTGGCCCATTGATGGGGGATACCCTCCCAATATCAGTTTTTCCATACATGCCGTCTCCAAGCTAACCACTTAAGGAGTCTAGCACCACATCCCGCTAGACCAACTGAGTATTGGTGAAATAAATTTTCAAAGAATATTGTTTTTTGGTAAGTAAATATGTGTCTTACAACTATATGAGGACGGAGAAATTTGTTCAAGGAATAAAATTTGCATGCACCAACTACCTATATATTGCAGAAACACGAGAGAGATTCGAAGTACCGTATACCTAAAGCAAAATACTTTTACACGGTCGAGTTGTGATGGTTTTCAACATATAATTAAAAGGTTAGAAATACAATTGATCATAATTGTAATTTTCTCGTAAAGTTTTTAACAATTATTTATCATACAAAAATGTTATTACATAATTATTACTAAATTCTCTTTATTACACCTATTAATTGACTATTTTTGTCTTCGTATTTGTAAGCTAATGGCATTGTCATGTTTTAGGGCTTGACCTATTCTTTCTCCTAAATGTTTGTAACAAACATGATTTTAATTTTTCTAACACTTATTTTTGTGATAATCTAACAATTAGCTTTGGACTCGGTACAAAAATGGCCTTAAAAGCTAGTATGAATGACCAATTAAAACCCTCTTATTCTACATAGGAAATCCAATTAGTTCAAAGTTTTCCCAAAGTTTTTATTAAATTTCAACATTAAATTATAAATTACAAAAACAATTTTACTCTATTCTAAAGACATATATTTTTAAAATTTTATTGTATTTTTATTAAAAAAATTCATCTATAGTAACTCTTATTTAAAGGTTAATTAATACTATATATTACTAATTTATAATAAATACAAATAGAATTCAAGAGGTGGAAAAGTAAACCCTTACAATTAGGAGTGCATTAAGGCTACAAATTTAATTTTTATTTAAAAGAGCTATAAATTTAGTAAAAAAAATGGAAATATTTCGGAATTTGCGGCTTGTAATGGCATGACTAGAAGACTAGGCCAGCAAAAATCTAAGTTATAATTGCTTGGTCGAAATTTAGAGTATGTCAAACCATACACAAAAATATAGTTTAGAATATATATATATATATATATATATATATATATATATATATATATATATATATATATATATATATATATATATATATATAGATCCTATGAACATGCTTATCGTGTAATCATGAGAACAGATTCGTAATTATTATTAGATTTGTTACGAAGGTGTCATATCGTTTAATGCATTATTCGTAGTTATTGTTGGATTCCTAATTATTATTATTCGTAGTTAATATTAATTATGATATCTGCTCTAAATCTCAACCCTTAATACTCACCATCCAACGGTGTACAATTGTTCTCATATATATATATATATAATGTGTGTGTTAGGCATTGATCTACGATTCAAATTTAGAAAATATTTTGATAAGTTAGAAACATCAAACCATAAAAAATATGTAAAAAATAGATCTGAAGTTTATAAATTATATGATTATTTCTAAAGTTGAATATTTACATAAATCGTCAAAGTAAATTACTTTATTCTCTCCTTCCATATAAGCCAAAGTAACCCAAATTGTCAAGATCATGCTTAAGAGATATCAAACTTTCAATTGCTTTTATCATTTCCTTATACTAAATTAATTAACCTATAATTTTTTTTGAAAATAATTAATTAACCTACAATGATCATTCATAATTGATGAAATTACATTTTTCATTGCCAAAACTATATATCTTTAATACTGGAAAGTATTGAAAAATATTTAATAATATAAGAATGTGAAGGATTTATTTCCAAATTTATATTTTATTAAATTAAAAATAATATTCATATATTACTGAATTTTTCCGTGTTCATTGCCAAAACTCTCGTACATGACTTGTCCTATGCCACACACTATACTTCACTTTCCTCTTTTCTCTACCTTTTGACTCAACACTCTAAAAAAAATAATAATTACAATAAAGAATAAGAAAAAAATGAATATATGGCGTGATATTTGACGTCATTTTTCCTACTTGCATAAAAATATAAAAGGTTTTTTTTGTTTGATTTGAGTTTTATAGGCGAGTTTGTGCAAAAATCTATATTTTAAGGGCGAATTTGCAATTTAGCCCTTGATTCTCTCCAAACGTAATATATAAACCAGTAACTGTTGCCGTCTCTTCGATCTTCTCTCACCATGCTCTAACAACAACACCCAAAAATCTCCAAAAAATATAGAAAAAAAGTTGATCAAAATCTGGATCATCACAAAAACCCTTAATACTTTTGTTTTCCTCTCTCTGATTTTGCAATGGCAGCAGTGACGGAGTCTGCGGCGGCGGCGATGAGACAGCAGCCAATGGGCCCCCTTTCTCCGGTGACTATGGGAGGAGCGGTTGGCGTTTCGACTTTGCCGGGATTCGGTAACGCATCTTTGTACGTCGGAGATCTGGAGGCTAATGTTAACGAAGAACATCTCTTTGATCTCTTCACACAAGTCGCTCAAGTTGTGTCTGTTAGGGTTTGCAGAGATCAGTCGACTCGACAATCTCTTGGCTATGGCTACATCAACTTCAACAATCCTCAAGATGGTTAGTGATAATAAATTTCAATACAAATCATTTATTTACCGCGAATCTAAATTTTATGATGCATTTCACTGCTGATTACATATTTGCATGATTAGTACGTGCTTGATTTTGATCATATACTGTTGAGATAAAAAAATTTGACGGCTGCGTAACCTTCTTAGGGTTTCTGATTCTAATCGCTGTCAAATATAGATCCATATTTTGATACGGTTAATCAGTAATTTAGTTACAAATTTACTACTGTCCTAATGTTTTACTGGCTTGTTTAATTTTTTGGTTAGGGTAGTAATTGCTTGATTTACAGTTTGCTGTTAGAGATTAGAAACGATTATGATGAATATTTAACTGTTTAAATTTTGAATATCAATATATTTACATTGATTCACGACGTCTTGAATGCAAAATAAAAAATAAAAAAATTTTGACCATGGTTTTTCAAGATTGATGACAAGCTTTAGTGGTTAGGTTTTGTTTTGTATCTTCCTTTGTTTTCTCGGTATTTGGACTAGTGATGGTAAGTTACGGTTATCCGCAAAATGCGCAGTATTTTCCGCTTCCGTTTCATAAGGAAAATCGGAGACACATATCTTTATGCAAAACTATGTGTGCGATTATGGGTTGTGTTAGTTTCCATTTCCTTATCTGTATCCATGCAACATAAAAATAATACATTTAATAACTTTATTTATTACTACATTCACGTCGTTTGTACTAGATGAACCCTTGATTGAGTTGACCTATTTGATATAAGTAGTGTAGTAATATATATATATATATATCAAAGGTATCACTTGTACCCATATCTAGATATCTTTGACATCGATGGCAAACAATTAACTTTTCATGTTTTATCAAGCATTAGTAATGGGGATTGATTGATTCTCATTCCCATTCCCGATTCCACTGAACCAATATCAAACAATTCCTTACGTACGTTATATTATTGTTTGCATGCTATTGATATTCATTTATGAGTGTTCTAACTTTGTTGGTTTACGTGTAGCCGTTAATGCCATGGAACTCCTGAATTTTACCCCGGTGAATGGAAAGCCTATTAGGGTTATGATTTCTCATCGGGATCCTAGTCTCCGCAAGAGTGGTCTTGCTAATGTGTTCATCAAGAATCTGGATGCTTCTATTGATAACAAGGCATTGTATGAGACTTTTGCAACTTTTGGTACAATACTTTCATGTAAAGTTGCTCTTAATAGCAGTGGTCAGTCAAAAGGTTATGGTTTTGTACAGTTTGACACAGAAGAAGCTGCATCAACTGCAATTAAGCGTTTGAATGGAATGCTTCTTAATGACAAGCAAGTGTATGTTGGCCTTTTCATTCGTCGTCAAGAAAGGGGTCAAGGGAATTCACCAAAGTTCACAAACGTGTATGTGAAAAATCTGTTGGAGACTATTTCTGACGAGGATCTTAAGAACATGTTTGGTCCTTTTGGTGTTGTGACTAGTGCAGTTGTTATGACTGATTCGAATGGGAAGTCAAAATGCTTTGGGTTTGTGAACTTTGAAAACCCGGATTCTGCTGCTGCTGCAGTTGAGAAGCTGAATGGAACAACTCACGAGGATAAAATTCTGTTTGTAGGAAGAGCTCAGAAGAAAGCTGAGAGAGAGGCTGAATTGAGAGCCAAATTCGAACAAGAAAGGTTGAGCAGATATGAAAAAATGCAGGGTTCTAACTTGTATCTGAAAAATCTTGACGACAGTATAAATGATGAAAAACTCAAGGAAATGTTTTCTGAGTTCGGAAATATCACCTCGTGCAAGGTTTGTGATATACTTATAAGACAAGCTTTCTACATAATGTTTCATTACATATCCTTAACTTTACTCGAATTATTTCTCAGGTCATGCTTGATGCAAAGGGTGCAAGCAAGGGTTCTGGTTTTGTCGCCTTTTCTACACCAGAAGAAGCCACAAGGGCTGTAAGTCATTTGTTTTAAAATATCCTTACTGTATTTTCTCCCTTCTTATGATACTGCAGTTCATGTTCTGCCTTATTTATATTTCAGCTGTCTGAAATGAATGGCAATATGGTGGGACGAAAGCCTCTGTATGTTGCTGTAGCCCAACGCAAAGAAGAGAGGAAAGCAAGGCTGCAGGTCACTGTTCTATATATTACTTCTGTGTCTGTTTTGTAAGTGAATTGTAAACTATTGTTAATTTGCTGTACAATGCAGGCTCACTTTGGCCAACTCCGAGCCCAAGCAGGCATGTCACCGGTATCTCCAGGGATGCAGGGTTTCCATCCTGGAGCTCCAAGGATTGCTCCTCAACAGCTCTATTACGGGCAAGGTAGCCCGGCTTTGATTCCTCCTCAACCTACTGGATATGGCTTTCAGCAGCAAATGTTACCCGGAATTCGCCCTGGAGTTGGTCCAAACTACATGATGCCTTATCTTCCAAGGCAAGGACAGAATGGTCAGAGAATGGGAATGAGACGCGGTGGAAATGCTCAAAAATTACCCCAACAACAGGTTAACTGTCTTAATGCTTTGTGTTAACAGCATTACAGGCTTAAAATTTGGAGCTTATATATGTCATTAACTGCAGATGCCAAACCGCCACCCCAGTCAAGGATTCAGAAGCACTGCAAATGCCCGAAATGGCCTTGATCCCTCTGTTGTTCCTCAAGGACTTGTTGGCTCAGTCCCCATGCCCTTCGATGGATCAGCAATCCCCGCGAATCCTACAGATGCTTCAAGGCCACCATTGTCTTCAGTGCTCATGTCTGCTCTTCGCAGTGCAAGTCTGGATCAACAGCGAACTGTATGATATGATACTGTGAACCTAACATATAAGTAGCAGGTTACTCCATTTAACACTTTCATATTGTTATGATGTGAAAACAGATACTAGGTGAGCATCTATACCCACTGGTGGACAAGATTGAGCGTGACAGTGCCGGAAAAGTGACGGGAATGCTGCTAGAGATGGATCAACCGGAGGTTCTACATCTCATCGAATCTCCAGACGCTTTGAAGAAGAAAGTAGCCGAGGCGCTCGATGTTCTTCGTCTGGCTGCTAGGACACCTGCTGTGGAACCTGAAGTCAACAATGTTCATCTCAGTTCACTACCACCACCGACAAATTGATGGTCTTCGTCTGCAAGCTAGAAAAGGGGCTAGTTAGTTATTAGTTTTCTTGGGTGTTGCTGTGTGTCACTCTTTCGTTAAGGTTTGAGAAGCTGAAGAAGACTTGGAAACTTGGTTAGGTTTTATGTTAGTTTTAAGGTTGTTCAGGATTTCTCCAATTTGTGTAGATTTTGCTTTTCAGATTTTAGTACTCGTTAATTATTAACTTTTCTTGTTGAATGTCTATTTTGGTGTTTATTTCATCTTTAATCCGTATATATATATATATATATATATATATATATATATATATATATATATATATATATATATATATATATATCTAATGCATGGTTTTAGTATCCGGTTGACTAGGGCTGTCTCAATATTTTTTGGGCCCTTTTCAAAAAATAATATTAGGCCTCTTATACATTAGGCTCTTATAATATTTAGGTATTCAATTAGGATTTTAATTTTTTCAAAAAAATTCCTAAATAACACGGTCCGAACCGACACAACTTTTTTATGGAGTTAATGAGTTATTGAAGTATTATTGTATTGGAATTATTTTGGTATTATTTAAAAAAAAATCAAATACAAAATAATAATCCAGCCGAATTTACACCTGTTTCGCGTAAAAGGCTGAAAAAATAAAATTGACTAAAATAGAACATTTGGAAGTCTACGTCATATGAGTCACCTTCAATAAACGAAACTTTACTTCGACCAATTGAGTTTCGAAATTGTTTTTATATGTAAAGGCGGTAAAGCGTGATGGTTAGTTGTGCTAGATATGGTCCGGTTTGGACTAAACCGTCGAACTGGTCAAAATCGGTCCAAACTGACATTTACGTTTGTCGGTTTGGTCAAACTGTTTGTTATCGGTTTCGGCTTACCCCAAACCGGCGATTTAACCACCAGTTTGATTATTATTAATTTTATAAATTGACCAAACCGATTGGTTTAGTCCTCAAACCGTCGGCCAACCTCCGGTTTGATCTAGTTTCTTTTCTTTTTTTTTTGTATTCTATAAACCGCCTATTAAACCGTCAATTAGACTAACTAAAAGTCTAAAACCATCAGATTAGATTATGGTCGGTTTAGGTATAGGTTTGGCCTGTTCGGAATCCGTGCCTAGTTTGTGCATCGAATTTTTTTTTAAAATGGTTTTTAATAAAGTATATGTTTTACTAAAAATATGTGATGCATCAATGCATCATGCAAGTGTGTATATTCCGTATATAAGTGGAGAAAGAATCCCCGCTGAAAGTCTGAAGCCTCCAAAGTCCAAACCCTCTCTCTCTCTGCTTTCTGTATCGGTTTCAATGGCGTTGGACGACGACATCGAAACAGTCCTATGGAGCGAGGACCAAATTACCAAGCGAGTCTCCGAACTCGCCGCCGAAATAAATTCCGATTTTGAATCGCTCGCTGCTCCAGCGCCGGTCTTCATCGGTGTCGCCACCGGCGCTTTTCTTTTCCTCGCTGACCTCGTTCGCCGCGTCAAGCTCCCTATATCCGTCGATTTTATTAGGTCTGACTCCTACGGCTCCGGCACCGTCTCCAATGGGACTCCAGCCATCTTTTCCGACTTGAAGGTTGATGTTCTCGGCAAACACGTGATTGTGGTAAGCAGCAAGGACTGCGCTCCTCTGTTGTTGCTTATGCACTTATGCAGTCTTGAATTAATTCATTCTTGTTAGTTTTGGAATTCGTGTTAACGGTTGCGCGTCGCTGTTGTTCTTATGCAGTTTCGAATTAGTTTTCTGTTGATAATTTTGAGGATTGGTTTTTGCAACTAGAAGAGGGAGACTGATGGATTGAAATTCAAACATTTTTATGCCTTTGTGATGTATTGATATAGGAAGGCGTAACTTTTTTTTAATTCGTCGATATTATACAGATTATTGGTTTATATCCATTATTAGGGGATTATGTACTTCGAATAGCGTTATATTGAGATACTCGTTATATTATTTGGTGCTTATATTCCAGCATGCTAAAGTGAGTGGAGTTAGATTCCAGAACGAATCATACAAGAAAATGAAAAGAGAACTGTAGATAAGTGAATATAGAATTGAAATGAATATTTTGACCGTGTAGTTAATTGTGAATAAAATTATGATTGTTTGATTGGCTATGTCTTCTGTTTGAGCATCTAAAAGTCCTCTTATATGATGTCCGGATCCTGAGTTATTATCTCTTATTATTGCTGAACCACTTTAACATGGTAACAATAAACAATGTGTCTTCTCTAATCTCATCAGGTTGAAGATATTGTTGATACAGGCTTCACTTTATCTCATCTGATTGCGCATTTGAAAGCAAAAGGTGTATCTTCGGTGTCTGTATGTTCTCTTCTTGATAAACCAGCTAGAAGGAAGGTTAGCGTCGAACTAGTGGGAGGAGGGAAGTTTTATTTTGGCTTTCAGGTATTATTTGTCCTTTGATCTTTATTATTAAAGAAAAAGGTGGTCATGTATTGTTGAAACCAAGTGATATTCTTTTTATGACTTTTAACAGACTTTATAACATCCACATTGAACATAATGTTAATTAGAATACTTATGGGTGACTCTGAATCACATCTTTTGCCTCTTCCTGTTAAGTTATTGGAAGAAAGCTTCTCTGGTTGTGGCTGATTCATCTATGAAACATAATTTTTGAGGAAACATAGTGTACAGAGATTTTAAGCAAAGGTCTTATATATGCTCCTGTATTGAATTGCGATTCATTACTTGGAAGTTGGAGTCTTTGTATTCTGTTTGAGGCTTGAAGTGTTCATGCTTATACCCAGGAAAAATTGCGGATTCATTACTTGGAAGTTGGAGTCTTTGTATTCTGTTTGAGGCTTGAAGTGTTCATGCTTATACCCAGGAAAATTTTGTTCCAGCTCTGTTTGCAATTTAACTGCAGGTTCTGATGTTTATTTGTAACATGAGTAATGATATCTAAACTTTAGGGTATTGTTGGTGGACTTTTCTTTAAACTGGAAAATATTAGTGGACTTGATTAAAATGATAACAACCATTAGTGAAGTTGTAAACTCAATCAGGGAACATGTGAGTATTCCAAGCGAATCATAGGTGAAAACTTTAGCTTTGATAATTAATTTATACTCTTTTGATTTGGTAATCACATTCTGAGATGGATTGATCTTAGTTAGTAATTAGAAATTACCTTAGCCTTAGGTAAAAACTAAAAACTGTGGATTTTGAAAGAGATGGATATGCTGGCTTCTGTCCTATGCTCAGTTGACTGCTTGTATGTGTGTTTCTATGTTGCACTTAAACATACACGGAAACAATACAAAAATAGGGTAACATCATGGTCGCAGTAGTTACATAAGGAGAGTTTCCGAGTTTCCTACCCCTTTTGAGTTTTCGTGCTATTTAGTGGATGGTTGAATAGGAATCCTCTGGACTGACAAATATACTGAGGAGGCAAGTCCTTTGGTTATTTGACTCTTCCTCTAGTAACCACATCATCCATATTGCCAAACCTTTTCTACTCTTGTGATCATTTAAGAAGCCATAAGCAATGGGTTTACCATGGATGCCTTTCGAGCTCTTTTTTGCATTTTTTCTCTCCCAAGTCTGACATTTTAGTTTGTTTTTTTTTTAAATAGTTAAAAATACTACTAAAAGAACTCTTAATCTGGGGGTTGGAGATGCTTACTTCTGTGAACTTAAGCTGCATGATTTTCTCACTTTACTGTTTACTACATTCCCTTTAGTTTGGATTTTTGTTTTTTCGTAAGGCAAGCTTCAGTTTATATACTCCATATTGGATGGTTGCCACTAACAGTAATATGTTTTGATTTTAATTAGTGTCCAGATAGCTTTGTGGTCGGCTATGGAATGGACTTTGCTGAACTCTACCGTAACTTACCCTATGTTGGGGTCCTGAAGCCTGACCGCTACAAATAACTGACACAAAGACACTATTTTTTAACTACAAGTTAGTTTATATACTCCATTAGTACCATTCCAGAAGTTTATATTATTATGATACTGAGTAGTAGAGCTTCTGTAATTCTTCTGAACCAAATTTTTTTATCGAATGATCTATCAGCCATTCATGTTCCTCTTTGTTAAGTGCTAATATTTTCTTTTACATTTGTATTTCATGTTATTTACGCAATAATTGTTTATTATGTTGCTTGTGATAGTTTCTCCTTAGAAAAGAGGGATTGAAGTGAGTTTGAAGTTTAAATATCACTAAAAATATAAACATAAAAAAAATCACATCTAAATGAATTCGGGTTATTTGTCAATTTTGACGGTTTGACCAACATATAACTATATAATTACTGTATAAGTATATCATTAAAGGATTTTATTTATATTTATAACTTTAAATTAAAAGTTTTATTATATATGGGCCAGGCCGGGCCTAGCAGATGAAAAGGTTAAGACTCATATCCCGTCTCGGATAGTTTTTGGCGGGACGGGTTCTGGGCGGAATTTCTAATTTTGAATAAAATCCTGCGGGATCGGGACGTGATTGAGACGGAACTGGGACATGACCGGGAGGGGACCAGGACGAGACCGGGATTGGTAGGATTTGTGTCCCACCCGTGAAGAAAACAATAACACAGATGAAGGGGACACATGTTAACTTACCTCACTTCTGTCATTCTGTGTGACAACTCTTTATGATGTGAACTTCATTGGAGATATTTAAAATGTCCCATAACATCGTTTGTAAAAATCTTTCCATTTTGTCTTTAGATGGAACACTTTATCTCAAAAAGGAAAAAGTAACAATATTCTATTTCAAAGAAACAGTACTCTATTATAAAGAATAGTACTCTATTTCAAAAGGTAGTACTTTATTTCAAAGAAACAGTACACTATTTCAGTGCAATGTTTAAGCCAAAGAGTGTAAAAATCTTTCCATTTCGTCTTTATATGGACAAAGGAAGCTCCTCACAAGTCACAAGAGAGCTCTTCAAGATCATTTTTCTTAAAATGTTAGTATTTGTTAGTGTTTAGATGTGAAGGCAAATCAAATTTCCATGTAATGATACTCGATCCAAGTTGTTCGGAGACCGAATATCCAGTTGAGATTCCAGATGAATGCCCACAAAAGAGACAAAGAAGGGAAGATCTAATGGCTGACCAGTCTAGTAAGTGAAGTTTCTGATTTTTTGTTCTTTCATGAACCTGACTTTAGAGTAAATTACACAAAATTACTGGTAAATATTTTTAAGCATGAAACGAAGAGAAGTATGTGGTTATTTTGAAATGAAAACTAATTTTAAGGGTGTTTTTGTGTAATTACGCCCTGCACACCATGTAAGAACCTATGCAGAATGGGGAGAATTTGTGAAAGAACGTGATCTAGAAAATGGGGGATGTGTGTATCTTTGAGCTGCAAAACTTGAAGCTTATGGGATTCAAACTGACCATTTTCCAAGTTAAAGAAGAAGATAAATGAAGAACTTAATCACAGATTGAGCCTCTATTTGTATTTTCAGCCTGCAAAAAAAGCATTGTTTGTGGTAATGAAGCTAAAAAGGAACAAACAATTAAGGGTGAATTTACTAACTAATTAGTATGTGATAATGTGCTTTTCTCGGTATTCTTTTTGTTTGCTTTGCTGCATGAAAACAGATCCTCCAATTGCAGTATACCCTTGTTCCACCTGTTTTTACCTTCTTTGTCTACAGTTTCACCTGTTTTTTACCTTCTCACTATTTTTTTTGTTCTGTTTGTTTTGTATGAAATTAATCTTTTTACAAGATCATGAATGCGAGTCCGTGAAGCATAATTTAGATATAGTGCACCATCTATTGTATTTTTCTCTATTATCACTAGAGAGTTATCTTCACAAAGATCTACTTTTTGTAAGAACTAAGAAATTTCTTGAAAAATGACAGAAATCACTTCACAATCCCCATGTTTCTTCAGAATCATTCTCCCTCACAACATTCAAAATGGAAATCTTGTGAGTTTACCTTCCTTCTTACATATTTTGCTTATGTGTTAAGATTTGATGTCTGCTGATGTATATATTTTGACAGGAACTTCCAAGAAACTTTGTCAAAGAGCATGATGAAAGCTTGAGTAAGTATAAGTATGTTAGTCTTAAACTACCAAATGGTACAAAGTCGATAATGAAATTGAGGAAGTCCAATGGACGAGCTTGGCTAGAAAATGGCTGGAGAGATTTCACTGAGAAATACTCAATCAAATGCGGGTATTTTTTAGTTTTCAAATATAAAGGTGTATCTTGTTTCGATGTACTAATATTTGATCTGAGCACTTCGGAGATCAAGTATTCAAAACCTAGTAACAAAAAGGCAGAAAAACGCAAACTTGTTGAAGTAGAGGAGAAAGGTAGTGAAGACGGAATTTCAGATGAAGTGCCACATAAAGCACGAAAACAAGAGGGAATGGAAAATGTCGATGAGTGTAGTAAGTAGAATTACATATTTTGGATTTAATACTTGAATTTTGATATTGTTGTTCTAAATTTTTGGTGTGATTGAAGGTAGGGGTGGGCATGGGACGGGACGGGATAGGGGTCATCCCGCGTCCCGTCCCGCAAGTTATTTGTGGGACGGGACGGGATTTATGACATTTTTTCTTCGTCCCGCGCGGGCCCTATCCCATGTGGGACGGGACGGGATAGGGGTCATCCCGCGTCCCGTCCCGCAAGTTATTTGTGGGACGGGACGGGACGAGATTTATGACATTTTTTCTTCGTCCCGCGCGGGCCCTATCCCATGTGGGACGGGACGGGACAAATCCCGCAAAAATTACGCACCGATTATATTTAATATAAATACTTGTTTTCTCTCGTATTTAACTATCGATTACAATTGTGGTAATCCACAAATACAAGGGCGATGGAACCGACTAGAGCAAGGGTGTCGATGGAACGGACCAGAGCAAGGCGGCAAACGGACTAAATCAAGGGAGATCAGAAACTCTATTATTTTAGATCCAACCGAATGAGTAGTAAAGAATGAGTGAATGAATGATGAAAAATCGATCGATCTAATAATTTTAAAAATAAAAAAGTATTTTTAAAAATTATAATTTATGTATATTATTTATTTATATAATATTTATAAAAATATAAAAAATATTATTTATATATATATGCGGGACGGGACGGGATTAACCGGGATGGGAAGTCTTCGTCCCGCGTCCCGTCCCGCAAATTTTTTGCGGGACGGGACAGGGAGGGATACACATTTTTTTTTTCCAAATCCCGCCGGGATCGGGACGGGATGCGGGACGGGATTAAGCGGGATTTATGCCCACCCCTAATTGAAGGTATAGTACACAACTACGCCACTGCCAGGCTTGGAATGCTTCAACGAGTAAAGGCGTTTCATAGCCCAAATCCTCATTTCACTATCACAATGCAACCAACTTATATTTATAAATCTTATTTGGTATGTCTCACTTTGATCTAAAATTTGCATTAAAATACCAACATTTTTTATCGGGATATTTAGATATATCTAAGTTTCCCTTCTTCTGCAGCAAATTCCTATAGGTCCTGGAAAAAGATATTTCCACAAGGGGAATAAGAACGTTTGCCTCAAACTCAATGAAGCAGATGAAAGAACTTGGTCTATGAGTTGCTACATCAGAGCCCTTCCACGAATAAAAGTAACCTTTACTTCAGGGTGGAAGCAATTTTCGCAAGAAAATCATCTACAAGAAGGAGATATATGTGTCTTTGAGATGGTCAATAGCACGAACATGGTATTCAAGGTTACCATATTCAGACTTTCTGATGAAAAAGTAGACCAAAATGAACCTTTTGTATCAATTGGTGTTGCTTCACTGCAAGGTACATATATTTGAAGTATATTTTTCCTATGGATATATAATATCATTCTTACATACCGTCAACTTTCTTGATTTTACAGGAAAGAAAGATGGGGACTCTAAGGCCTTCAAATGCAATGAACCATCTTTCGCGGTTCGGTTGGGAAAGGCACATGTTCGTAAGCGATCTCGGTTGGTATGATTTCAACCACTGCTTGCTGAATCAAACTTGTAGTTCTTTTTAAGTAGAATTAGTACTTGTTTTTGTAGGATATACCAACTGCTCATGCATTGCGATATCTTATCGATCAACATGAGAATGTTGTGTTTCTCCATCGTGATGATGGAAAAACTTGGTCTGTTAACTGCAAAGTTTATGGGCATGACTCGAGGGCCATATTCTCGAGGGTCAGATTCTCGAATGGCTGGATGAATTTTGCAGTAGATAACAACTTGAAAGAAGGAGATGCTTGTGTGTTCAAGTTGGTTTCTCAAGGGCCAATTCACTACAAAGTCACCATATTCCGTGATGCTGAATTATAACTAAATTAGTTGTAAGCTTTACTAGAAGATTGTATGTGACGTTCTTGTATTCGTATTTGTGTATGTAGGCTAATAAGGGTTTATTGAAGGTTGTAAGTTCTTTATCTTGTGTAAGCGTTGTGCTAATGTAGCATTTGTGGATTGGCTAGAATTGCTTTGGGCTTGAGGATTTTCCGAGTTTGATTCGAGTCGATTCGTAGTTCTGTTCTCGAGTTTTGTTGTTCTGTGTTATGGTGATAAAACACTGAAGAACTTGCTCACTGAAAGTTCAGCTTACATGCATCCAGAAAGCCACAGTGCTTCTAGGGGGGAAACTTTTAAAAAATGTGCCCCTATGAAAAATGTCATTAATGATAGCTCACATGTTGTGATCTTATTACAAACAAGTATCTTCATTAATATCGAGTCTTATCAAATATAATATCCAAATGTTTATATTATTACATTTATTTGTATATTGAAACTCATTTTTAAACATGTATAAATGAAATATATTCAATACCTAATTAGCTCAATAAGGAATTATCTATATAAACATACAATCAAAATCTATAGAACAATTCTCATTTCACGAAATCCGTCAACATTATTATGGTGTTATCCCTTTTAATCCGATCAAAAATATTTATCCTTTGGATTGAATACGGGTCATAATTTTTGTATGAAACAGATATCCATATGTCTAAAGAAAATTTATTAAATAAATTAAAAGATATTAATACACCTTAACTTGTATTATTTTGTTTGACTTTGGATTATTATTTTTTTTATAATTCTAATGAAGAAAGGAAAAAAATTCATATTCAAATATTAGGTTTTACTCGAACAATCAGATAAACCGAATATCCGTGAATAAGTACCAGATCTGATATGACTTAAATCATATTAGGGTATTAGGTTTTGTGTCCGGTTTAACTTGATTATCCAAATATTCGCTAGAAATTAATAAATCCGCACAAAACATTACAAATTTCAAGACAATTTTTTTTAACAACGTATAAATACATTTTAAAACCGTGCATAACACAGGTCTATTCATCTAGTTTGCTATTATTATTCGGTTTGAATTACTATTGTAATAATTACCATCAATTTTAAATTTGCTATTATAATTCAATCTTGGCATGCCTATCTCCTCTCCTAAAACAAACACCACAGTCCACAACCATGAATATCTAAGATTGGATAGGTTTTGAACCATAAATTCAATATTGGATAAATTCAAACTGCAATTCACCCTCTCAAATGAGAGTAATTATAACAATAGTAATTCAAACTGCAAGAAGTAGGGGAAGAGGATAGTGCAGTCTCTCAAATAGTTATAGTTCATCGTCAACTCAAGAAAACGAAACACAAGCAATGAAAGAAAACATTCATTTCCCCACAAGAATTACGTATCAACAAGTCAACCCAAGCTAAACTAACTTGCAGCACTATATACAAAGAAAAGTCAAGTTACTGCGAAGAATATTTGACCAAATTCCTGTCAAAGAGTGAGAGAACAAAGAGTGCAAATAAAATCCTGTCAAAGAATGTCTTCCCAAAAATGTATATGTATGACACTTGGGAGTTACATGTGCAGCAAGCAACCTTACTTTGATCTAGACGAAGATGAACTCAGAAATAGTCCTAGAAACAAGTATATGATTATAAAGAAGAATGAAAGAAATTTATAGCCATAACTCAATGAAATAGGATAACTTTTATTGCAACCACACCTTGTAGGACACCCATTCAGTAAAAGATGGATAGTTGATTAGTTTTGAGGATGAAAATCTCCCAGGGACTTTTGCAGAAAGCTAACAGATCTCCCTCTACTTCATTTTGTGTCAATTTATAATGCCATTTGCTATATACATCCACCACAACTAATGCAAAATAACCAAAACAAGAATCAAAACTGATGCAAAATAGATGTTAGGTTAATGAAAAAAATGAAGAAAAGCTAAAACAGAGTAAAAAAAAACCAGAGTGGATCATAGACTGAAGTACTGAATTGGAAGAGGCTAGAGAAAAGGTAAGGTATTGAAATTGGCATCACATCAACCAGACAGACGATCTTCTGCACAAATATATTTAATGTAAGCTATTGAAATTTCCAAAAATGTTGAATTAGCAATGAGCAAAAAATGAAAAATACTTGCTTCAACGAATCAAACCTAGGTCTTCAGCAAATTAAGAAGAATGATGACCCTTTAGTTTGAAAGATATCTTTTGGCATGAGTTTAACTTTTATGAGAGGTTTTATGCAATTATCTTTTGTATGTGTATTTAATGACGTGACCTTTCATATCTTTCGTATCAAGAGATGTCGTGTTTCATGAAACAATGTTTCCATTTCGGGATGTTGTGTCTGTTCCCGAAAACACCTCATATTCTTCGGCTTCCACGCATCCAACTATTTTTGATGACTCTCCACCGTTTGCAGTTACGGACACCCCGATCGCTTCGGACCCTCAGTCTCCGGTTTCGCCTATCTCTGAGTCACAGTCTTCGTCTTTGAATCCTTCGTCGGGTCCAGATTTGGTCGAAGTATCAGTTCCGTTGGTTCCTTCAGTCCCGAATATGCCGGTTCGGCAATCTACTAGAGCAACCCAACCAAACGTTCGTTTGCGAGATTACATTTGTCATACGACTCGAGTCATCGAACCCCCACGCTTCTCCACTATTCCTGTTTCTGTCCCTTCCTCAGGTACTCCTTATCCTATATCTAACTATGTTACATCTCGTCAGTTTAATGATCGTCATATTGCGTTTGTAGCTGCTCTAACTGCTCAATATGAGCCTGCATCGTTTTCTGTTGCTGTTAGGGACCCAATTTGGCGGTCCGCTATGCAGGCCGAGCTTGATGCTTTAGCTCGTAACGGCACATGGGATCTGGTTCCTCTTCCGCCCGGCAAAAAGCCCATTGGTTGCAAGTGGGTCTATCGTATTAAATATAGAGCAGATGGCGCAATTGAGCGATATAAGGCTCGTTTGGTGGTCCTTGGCAATAAGCAGATTGAGGGCATTGATTTTAATGAAACATTTGCACCGGTAGCCAAGATGAATTCTGTTCGGGTGCTTTTATCTGTTGCTGCTATTAAAGGTTGGCATTTGCATCAGATGGATGTCCACAATGCGTTTTTACATGGCGATCTAGCCGAGGAAGTCTATATGCGTATTCCGCCCGGTTTTACTGCTTCCTCCGATCGTGTATGTCGATTACGGAAGTCTTTGTATGGTTTACGTCAGGTTCCTCAAAATTGGTTCGCCAAGTTGGCTTCTGCTTTGATAGAATTTGGTTTCACCCGTTCATATGCCGATTATTCTCTTTTTTCCTTTCTTCGGAATGGAATGGTGCTTCACGTTTTGGTCTATGTGGATGATCTTGTTATTGCAGGAAATGATCTTACGCTGATCGGGACATTTAAGACGTATCTGAATTCTTGCTTTCATATGAAGGATCTGGGCGTTCTCAAATACTTTCTTGGCATCGAAATCGCTCACGGTCCTGACGGTTTATTTCTGTGTCAGCGGAAATACGCGCTTGAGATCTTATCTGAGGCTGGTTTATTGGGCGCGAAGCCCGTCGAGTTCCCCCTCCCTCAGAATCACGACTTAGCTCGCTCGACTGCACCTCTATATTCGGCACCTGATCAATATCGTCGTTTGGTGGGTCGATTAATTTACCTTACTATTACGCGCCCGGAATTAAGCTATGCCGTCCATACCTTGTCTCAGTTTATGCAGAAACCGACAATTGATCATTGGGATGCCGCGCTTCGCGTATTACGGTACGTTAAAGGGCATCCAGGACAAGGCTTATTTTTATCGAGGGGGAGTTCCCTTCAACTGTCTGCTTTCTGTGACTCTGATTGGGGCTCTTGCCCACTTACCCGTCGCTCACTCACTGGTTATTTTGTGTTTCTTGGTCAATCTCCCGTCTCGTGGAAGACCAAGAAACAACCCACGGTATCCCGCTCGTCGGCTGAGGCCGAATATCGCTCTATGGCCGCCGCCTGCTGTGAGCTTCTCTGGCTCAAATCATTCCTGCACTCTCTTGGTGTGCCACACACCTCGCCTATGAGTCTTTCATGTGATAGTCAAGCTGCTCTCCATATCTCCGCAAATCCTGTATTTCATGAGCGTACCAAACACATCGAAATCGATTTGCACTTTGTTCGGGATCTCCTCACTAGTGGTGCCATTACTACATCTCACGTTCGGACCACTGAGCAACTTGCAGATATTATGACCAAGGCGTTGGGAAATCAACAGTTTCAATACCAAGTTGGGCATTCGTGATCTTCATGCTCCAACTTGAGGGGAGTAATGACGTGACCTTTCATATCTTTCGGTTACTTCCTTGTAGTAATGACGTGACCTTTCATATCTTTCGGTTATTTTCTTGTACATTAATTTTAGGGTTTCTTTAGCTATATATATTGTGTAATCTTCTTTGTTAATAACACAAGGGAAAATTATCTCGTTCATTTCCTTTTCTTCAGTATTTTTGTGAAAAAACCTATTTTATAGGGTCGTTTGTGAAATTTACCCTCAAGGTAAAGCGCATTTCATCGTTCACCGTTGTAGCGTTGCTACTGCTACACTGATGCAAGCCTGCAACTGAAGAAAGATTGAAAGAGAGCAAAAATCTCCAAAAATGGCGAAGGACGAAGAAATTGCATCAAGGTCCCCACATTTCTTCAGAATTTTCTTGCCATCCATCCTACAAAATGGAACTCTTGTAAGATTTCTGATTCTCTCTCTCAATTCTTCTTTCTACTTGTTCAATTCTCTGCTCAAAAGGTTCTATCAGATTCTTCAAAATATATATGAACTCTGGGCATGAAAGGCTAGTCAATCATATTGGAAAATGAAAGAGATGGTTTAGAGTAAGGTTGTATGCTGAGATGATGAATTCTGGGTATCCTTAGAATATTGCTGCAACTAGAATTCTAGAAAGGTTCTGATCTGGTTAGGGAGACGATATATTGGCCGTCTTGGTAGCCTAAATATGCATTTAACCAAAAGATTATAAATCAAACTCAGTTCACAAGTATATGTAATTTCTTAGGGTTTTTTACTTACTAACGATCTAATACGTTTGAAGTTTTCATTCATTAATAATCTTGAATGTTTACAGCAATATTAAGAATGACAATACTAGGATATAAAACAAAATAATGGCTCCCTTGCAAGATGACGACAAAAATGTCATGTTGCTTGAAGAAGTGTATAAACTTCATAAAAAACTCAAGACATATCACATATTGACAGAAGCTGTACTGTTGTGTACTTTCCAGCTCTTATAAAAATGTCATGGTGCAGTAGGAATAGGAGAGCTTTAAATCCTTCTTGCAAATTAAAAATGTAAAAAAAAATCTCCCAAAACAACATGACAGGCCATAGAGAGATTTATTCAAAATCATTCTTTAGAATCATTTTCCCTCATATCATTGAAAATGGAAATCTTGTAAGTTTTCTTTCTCTGTAATAGTTTTTGTGTTGACATCTGTTGACTGTTGTAAGCTACTGCTTGAATGTATATATTGACAGGAACTCCCAATGAGCTTTATCAAGAAACATGGTAAAAATCTCCCAAAACAACATGTGGTTCTTAAACTTCCAAATGGTGAGAAATTTTCAATGGAGTTGAAGAAGGATGGTAACCGAGTTTGGCTAAACAATGGTTGGCGAGATTTCGTAGAGAAATACTCGATCAAATGTGGGTACTTTTTAGTTTTTAGATATAAAGGCGGATCTCGTTTTAATGTCCAAATATTTGATTTGAGTACTTTGGAGATTGAGTATCCAGTAAGCTCTTCGAGAGATAATAAGAAAAATGCAGGAAAACGCAAACTTATTGAAGTGGAAAAACAAGATTGCTATGAAGAAGACGAGATTTTAGCTGACTGGCCTTCAACTGCTGCAAAGACTAAAGTTCCTGAACCAGCAAAGCCGTTTCATAGCTCAAATCCTCATTTTATTGTCACGATGCACTCCACTTATATTTCTAAATCTTATTTGGTATGTCTCCTTTGATCTCAAATTTGCACTAATAAACCAACGTTTTAAGTTTTCCTTCTTCTGTAGCAAATTCCTGCAGCTGGAAGAAGATATTTTCAGAAGAAGGCAAAAAATAAGAACGTTCATCTCAAACTCAACGAAGCAGATGAAAGAACTTGGGGTATAACTTACTCTATGGGAACTTCTCCATGGCTAAGAGTATTCTTTTGTTCAGGGTGGAAGCAATTTTCGCAAGATAATCATCTACAAAAAGGAGATGTATGTGTTTTTGATGTGGTTGATACTGATAGTATGAACATGGTTTTCAAGGTTAATATATTCAGAATTTCTAATGTAACTTCTGTTGCTTTACCACAAGGTAAAAATATTTGTTAAGTATATTTTCCCTTTGGATAAATATTTTTAGATACTGTAATTATTCTTGTTTTACAGGCAATAGATATGAGTCTAGAACTCTGGAAGCAGCTAAGGCCTTCAAATGCAATGAACCTTCTTTCGCGGTTTGGATGGGAAAATCAAGTGTTCAAAAGGGATGTCGGCTTGTATGGTTCATTCTCTCCTTCATTCACTGCTTAGTTCTTCTGTTTAGGCAAGCTTAATTGTTGTTTTTGTAGGATATACCATCTGCTCATGGGATGAAGTACCTTAAGGATCAATGTGGGAATGAAGCTTTTCTCCATAGGGGTGAGGGTGAAACATGGCCTGTTAAGTTCTGTGTTTATGGTTCGAGGTTCAGAGTCTGGAATGGTTGGAGGAGTTTTGTTGTAGATAATAACTTGGAGGAAGGAGATGCTTGCTTGTTCGAGTTGTTTTCTCAAGGGCCGAATCACTACAGTGTTACTATATTCCGTGATGCTGAATTATAACTAAGCTTTAGTATAGTGTGTTGTATTCTTGTATTCGTATTTGCTTATGTAGGCTAATGTAGCTTTTGTGGATTGGCTAGATTTGCTTGGTATGTTTGAGGTCTTTGACAGTTTGGTTGTTCTATATTTTGGTGATGAAACACTGAAGAACTTGTTCACTAAGATTTACTGCATCAAGAAAAGCTTTACTGTAGTGTGTTGTTTTGTATGTTTGAGTTTAATCTAGATTTTACCATTAAACTGACAAATATTTTCCATTATATATATATATATATATATATGAAAAGTTTCCCATCGCAACAAGTTATTTTTGCTGTCTATTTCAGAATATGGGATGAAAAAGTTGAAGTACTTGGCACATGCACAAGGCTAAAACCAGACTGAACTACCAAGACATACATGATAATTAAGTATACCTATACATGTGTTGTCATGTCAAAGTATTAAAAACATACAAAAGAAACATCATTTTCTACTATATTATAATTCAAGCAAAAGATTTAAATTATATGAATGAAATATTAGAGAATACACTATTTTTTACTGATGTCAAAGGATTTTTATAACTTCTACAGCAAAGAGAGTCTAGAGTTCTAAATCCCTGCAAGCAGCTAACGCTTTCAAAAGCAACATGCCTGGTACCGCCGCTCAGCCGAACTCTGTCTCGTTGTCCGACATTAGTGGTCGGCCATATTCACAGAATTTAAAATTTATTATCTAAATTCTAATGAGAATAAATTAGATAAATTAAGACCTTTTGAATTCTGGATTTGGCCCTCCTAAGTCAACTCTACCCCTTTCCTATTGGGATTCCCTACCGTCTCATCCTTTCCTATGACGATGATCCTTTATTTTGAAAGGTTATCATTTAATGGTGTAGTTTATGGTGTTTTGCACCAACAAGAAACCTCTCCTGTTAAATGAGCATTAAATTATAGAAAATGACCCTTTATTTTGAAAACCCAAACAATAACTCTCCAAGTCTCTAATCCCTTCAAATACTTTATCTAATTGTCATTCAAAGAGAGATTTCTTCATACCTTGATCTCTTTGGTTTAAGTTATCTTTTTGGATAATGTTTGCACTCTGATTGCAATTTCGTTTGGCAAATTTGAAATCTTTTAGCACGGGTTTAAGTTTTATGGGAGGTTTTATGCAAAGCGCATTTCATCGTTCACCGTTGCTCCTGCTACACTGATGCAAACCTGCAATTGAAGAAAGATCGAAAGACAGCAAAAATCTCCAAAAATGGCGAAAAACGAAGAAATTGCATCAAAGTCCCCACATTTCTTCAGAATTATCCTGCCTTCCATCCTACAAAATGGAACTCTTGTAAGATTTCTGATTCTCCTTGTTCAATTCTCTGCTAAAACTCTTCACAGCTTCATCTTCTTCCTCAATCCTTTCAATCTCATACAAAATTCTTCACATGCATAATTTCTGACAGGAACTTCCACGAGCCTTCGTCAAAGAGCATGAGACATCATTGTCTAAATTTGTCGCTCTCAAATTGCCAACTGGTGCAAAGTCGAAAATCGAGCTGAGAATCTGCGATGATCGAGCTTGGCTTCACAAAGGGTGGCCAGATTTTGTTAACAAATACTCAATCAAATGCGGTTTTTTCTTAGTTTTCAAATATAAAGGCGAATCTCGTTTCAATCTTCTAATCTTTGATTTGACTACTTCGGAGATCGAATATCCAGTCCCTTCTGCGAGAACTCATAACGAAAAGCCAGAGAAACGCAAACTTATCGAATTCAAGAAGGAAGATTGTGATGTTAAAGATGATATCTTAGATGAATCACCACATAAATTACAAAAAGGCAAGAAAAATTGCATAATTTTTCATGCACGCAGCTTGATTTTCTTGCTATATTGATCAGAAACCTGAACTTTACTCTGCAAATGATTGTAGCCTTTGGAGGGGAAGGAGTTGAGGATACAAGTGCAAGGGACATTGTTATTGAAAGAGCGAAATCATTTCAGAGTCCAAATCCCCATTTTATAGTCATGATGGGAAGATTTTATATTACGAGAGGTTCTCTGGTATGCAGATGAATTCATGATCAACATTACATTCAGACTTCATTAAAATGAACAAGATTTACAAGTTTTACCATTTTCTGCAGTTTGTTCCTGCAAATGCAAGAAGATACTTCCATGGAAGGGATGATAATGGCGTAAAGTTAAATGGACCAGATGGAAAAGCTTGGTTAATGGAGTATTGCGTTGCAGGCCCTTCCAGGTGTCATAGAGTGAATATTTTTTTAAGATGGAAAGAATTTGTGGAAGAGTATCATTTAGGAGTTGGAGATGCATGTGTGTTTGAAAGGGTTGATGATAAGGTCTTGACCTTTAATGTCGTTGTTTTTAGAGTTGCTACCGAAGAAGATGATGAAAGAAAAAAATGCTATAGAAGAATATGATGGAAGAAGAACTCGATCGTCGTACTTCATCTGATTTTCTGTTTGTAATTTCTCTTTAACTAATCTTCAAAACCTGTTCCGGATTGATTCAGACTGTTGGCCTGTTCGGTTCAATTCTAGTATCTTAGCATTGGCTTTAAATCCACGGAACTATGAAATTCTTTAGGTTGGTCCGGATAGGGTTCAACCACTAGACCAACTGAGTATAGGTTCTTCGGTTATAACTTATTAGTACAAAATGTTAAATACTCCTCGCTCTTAAAGTATCTAAACGAATCTAAATCGAATTGGCCCTAGA
This sequence comes from Fagopyrum homotropicum, assembly GCA_033239125.1. NCBI lineage: Eukaryota > Viridiplantae > Streptophyta > Magnoliopsida > Caryophyllales > Polygonaceae > Fagopyrum > Fagopyrum homotropicum. The sequence goes on from BSWB01000003.1 coordinate 6,938,160, forward strand.
AATAAGGTTATGTTTTATGGCTCGAGGGTTAGAGTCTCGAATGGTTGGAGAAATTTCGTTGTGGATAATAACTCGGAAGAAGGAGATGCTTGCTTGTTCGAGTTGTTTTCTCAAGCGCCCGAATGACTATAATGTCACCGTATTCCGTGATGTGGAACTACAAGCTTTACTATATTGTGTTGTATTCTTGTATTCATATTTGGTTATGTAGGCTAATGTAGCTTTTGTGAATTGGCTAGATTGAGAGTTTGGTTGTTCCATGTTTGGTGATGAAACATTGAAGTTGTTCACTGAAAGTTGAGATTTACTGCATCAAGAAAAGCGTGCCTAGTTGTGTTTCTGTTGACGTCAAATTTTGTTAAGAAGCATTCTATTGAAGTCAAAGATTCAAAGTTTAGAATTCTAAATCTGTACAAGCAGCTATTCTGATTACCTACCCCCTCATCCATTTCCCATGACCCTAATAATTTGTCCTATTCCCAGCTTTACCCCTCTCTGCATATATCTTATCCTACACCATCACCTACGTCTACAACTATTAGAAAACTATGTTGCACTGACGGCGTGTCCCGTATCCTGTCGTGTCGGACACGCGAATACAACAGGACACGGCTCGAACACGGTCAAATATGATCGGATACAGTCAAGACACGTTTCCGAGATAAGACAAGCCTAGGATATGGAGATAACACGAATTGTGTCCAGTCAAGACACGGTCAATGAAAGTCTACCTTATTTTTTAAGACTAGAAAAAAAAACAATTTTTTAAAAAAACATAAAGAAAAACTGATTTACATTAATATTTTTTCTTCACTCCCATTTTTTTCCGACTAAACTAGCCCCACATGGACACTTGGAAGATTGTGAATGTTGGAAATAAATGATGGTTCATTTTGTTATCGTGTTATTATTTTTATCTAGTATCTTTGATTTTGTTTTTACCATACATGTGTATTTCATTATGAGATAGGAATTCTATATTTTAATATCTTTAAAATGATTTATTATTTGTTTTAATCGCCGTGTTCCCGTTTCCTATACTTTTAAGGATTGTCGTTTTCCCGTTTTTCGCCGTGCCCATTTCCCGTACCCGTGTCCAGGTCCGTACATCATAGCCAGAAAACAATCTTCTATTTGGTCCTATTCCCAGCTGTACTTTGAGGGGTTAAAAGGTGACCAACCACTTGATATTAGTTTTTTTTTTTCGAATAATTAAGATTAGTCCCATAACCTTTTATATTTATGTATACTAATCGGAAATACGAAAGGTTATCAATTAAGGGTGTAGTTTATGGTGTTTTGCACCAACAGTAAACCCCCCCCCCGTTAAATGAGCATTAAATTATAGAAAATGACCTTTTATTTTGAAAATCCAAACAATAACTTTCCAAGTCTCTAATTTCTTCAAATACTTTGTATGATTGTCATTCAAATAGAGATTTCTATTGACTTTCTCTTTGCTTTAAGTTTTCTTTTTGGATGATGTCACTCTGATTGCAATTTCGTTTCGAAATCTTTTGGCAGGGGTTTAACTTTTATGGGAGGTTTTATGCAATTATACTTTTTATGTGTATTTTTGTGAAAAAAAACTAATTTATGGGATGGTTTGTGAAATATCCCCAAGACAAAGCACATTTCATTCACAGTTGCTACTGCTACCCTGATTCAAACCTGCAATTGAAGAATATTGAAAGAGAGCAAAAATCCTCTAAAAATGGCGACGGACGAAGAAATTGCATCAAAGTCTTCACATTTCTTCAGAATTATCTTGCCTTCCATCCTACAAAATGGAACTCTTGTAAGATTTCTGATTCTCCCTCTCAATTCTTCTTTCTCCTTGTTCAATTCTCTGCTAAAACTCTTCATAGCTTCATCTTCTTCCTCAATCCTTTCAATCTCATACAAAATTCTTCACATGCATGTATTCTGCATATTTTCTGACAGGAACTTCCACTAGCCTTTGTCAAAGAGCATGGGGCATCATTGTCTGAATATGTCGCTCTCAAATTGCCAACTGGTGCAAAGTCAAAAATCGAGCTGCGAATCTGCGATGATCGAGCTTGGCTTCACAAAGGGTGGCGAGATTTTGTTAACAAATACTCAATCAAATGCGGTTATTTCTTAGTTTTCAAATATAAAGGCGAATCTCGTTTCAATCTCCTAATCTTTGATTTAACTACTTCGGAGATCGAATATCCAGTCCCTTCGCGTAATGAAAAGGCAGAGAAACGCAAACTTATCGAAGTCAAGAAGGAAGATTGTGATGTTAAAGATGATGATATCTTAGATGAATCACCACATAAATTACAAAAAGGCAAGAAAAATTGCATATTTTTTCACGCATGCAGCTTGATTTTCTTGCTATATTGATCAGAAACCTGAATTTTAATTCACTGAGTATTTTGTTTCAATAGGGACAAGAACATTAAGAAGTGGGCGATTGTTTGCAGCCTTTAGAGGGAAAGGAGTTAAGGATACAAGTGTAAGGGAGATTGTTCTTGAAAGAGCAAAATCATTTCAGAGTCCAAATCCTCATTTTATAGTCATGATGGGATCATCTTATATTACGAGAGGTTCTATGGTATGCAGATGAATTCATGATCAAAATTACATTCAAACTTCATTAAAATGAACAAGATTCATGAGTTTTTAAATTTTCTGCAGCTTGTTCCTGTAAATGCAAGAAGATACTTCCATGGAAGGGATGATAATGGTGTAAAGGTAAATGGACCAGATGGAAGAGCTTGGTTAATGGAGTATCATGTTGCAGGCCCTTCAAGGAGCCATGAAGTGAATATCGTCTCAAGATGGAAAGGATTTGTGAAAGAGTATAATTTACGAGTTGGAGATGCATGTGTGTTTGAGAGGGTTGATGATAAGATCTTGACATTCAATGTCGTTGTATTTAGAATTGCTATTGAAGAAGATGATGGAAGAGAAAATGCTGCAGAAGAATATGATGGAAGAAGAACTCGAAGTCAGAAAAAGCTCAGGGATTTTGCTTTGGATGTTTGAAGAATGAAGGTATGTCATGGCTTCCATGGAAGAAGGATGTTTTTTGACTTTTTCTATCGATTTTCTTTTGTAATTTCTCTTTAACTAATCTTCGGTCCGGACCAATTCAGGCCGTTTGGTTCAATTCTAATATGTTAGCGTAGGTCGGTCCGGATAGGGTTCAAGTTGAACACGGATTATGAACCTTCGGTTATAACTTACAAGTACAAAATGTTGAATACTCGAACCTAAATCGAATCGATTCTAGAAATAAGGGTATGTTTTATATCACATAAACTGGTTTAGGGTCACATTGGTCCGAGTCGGGCCACACGACTAGTCATGTATCTCTTTTGATCACGTTTAAGAGTCTAAGAATGTACAGGAATTGACTTACACAAATTTTAGAATCTTAGACAACATAATACAAATTTTATTCATACTTTTTTTTTCTTGGAAATGTAAAAGATATTTTGTTACAACTATTAAGGTAAGATACAAATAGCAGGAAAAGTCACTTCCACCGAAGAGCAAGGCGAGGGGCCTTAGAGTTATTGACCAAGTTACCGGAGTTATCATAGATGATGACGCCGGAGAATTCAGGGAGCTTACACTTACCTCCCATGAGTATATTCTTCTTCCATATTCCTGAAACTTGTCTTTCCTCCTCGCCTTCATCAATACTACTAGCCGGTGAGGAAGATGAGTACATTTCGGGATAATATATGATTGGATCATAATCCTCGAATATTCCACAACACGAGCTAAGCCACTGAAAACGACGTCGTTTTTGGTATCTTGGAGAAGGAACGTATTAAGAGGCGCACATTGTCAGCAAACTCGTTTTGAGTAGGGTTGTGCTTGTTACCCTATATATATATGTATGCTTGGCTTCAAGTGGAGTTGTTGGATCTGAATATTTGATTACTTTGAATGGGTTGATTTAGTTGCTGACTGACTATTATTTTCCTCTCTTTGACTTCATTGAAAATGATTTGGTCAAATAGAGAAGATTAGCGTATCAAACCACTACAATTTAAAATTTTGTGTCAGCTGATGTTTTGAAACACTTGATCGATCCTGCTGAATAAGATAGACCAGAAAATGATTTACATAATAGATTACTGTCAGCTGAAGTTTATGTACAAACCTGAACTAGCAATGTCAAACATGGTAAATCTGGAAATAGACAGCATAGAGTCTCAACTTTCACCCAACATGTTCTTCAATGCTTCATTACCAAAACACAAAATCTCCATTGCAGACATTGCAGAATATATAACAAAAGTCGAGAATAGAACTAAGACATCACTTCTAACCAAACCTTAGCTTACATATGCAAACCTGAATACAAAGACTCAAAATCTATGCATTTAGCTTGCTTCTTCAACACGGAATATGGTGACTTTGTAATGATTTGGCACTTGAAGAAATAGCTCGAACACACAAGCATCCCCGTGTTGCAAATCGTTATCAACTGCAAAAGCCTTCCAACCAGACGAGAATCTAACCTTTGAACCGCGAACATAGCACTTAACAGGCCATGTTTCCCCATCATTTATATGGAGAAACGCTTCATTCCCATGTTGATTCTTAAGGTACTTTAACCCGTGCGCAATTGGTATATTCTACAAAAACAAGAACTAAGTTTGCTTAAATAGAAGAATTAAGTTTGACTAAGCAAGCAGTGGTTAAAGGAGAATGAACCATACAAGTAGATAATGGTCATGAGCATGTGACATTCTAATTTGAACCGTGAAAGATGGCTCCTTGCATTTGAAGGCTTTAGCTTCTTTTAGGGTTTTGGAGTCTTCATCTTTCTTTCCTGTTTCAAGAAAGCTTACGATTATAGATAAGAATGACATTATCCGTAGGAAAAATATACTTAAAAGAGTATGTACCTCGCGGTGAAGCTACACTAGTTTGGCCAATTCTTTCGTAAGTTCTGAATATGGTGACCTTGAATACCATATCCGTGCTATTGATCAACTCGAAGGCACATATATCTCCTTCTTCTAGATCGTTTTCTTGTAAAAATGTGTTCCATCCTAAAGAAAAGTATACTTTTGAACACGGAAGGGTTCCGATAGAGTATTTCATAGACCAAGTTCTTTCGTCTGCTTCATTGAGTTTGAGGTACACGATCTTCTTTTCCTTGTGGAAATAGCTTTTAATTTCTGCAGAACCAGGGATGTGCTACAGAAGATGGCAAACTTTTCATATATACATCTATGTGCATGTAATACTAATATTGGTCAGTTTGATGCAAAATTTTAGATCAAACTTAGACCTACCAAAAATCCCTTAGAAATATAGGTCCGTTGCATTCTGACGGTGAAATAAGGATTTGGGCTACGAAAAGCCTTTGCTCTCTCAAGAACATTGTCTTTTGACTCTTTTGCAATCGTTGAACCTTGTTGTTTGCCTTCAATCAATTGATCAATCCCCAAATTATTAAAAAAAATATATGTAATATATTTATGCTTGTGTTGCATGCATGAATAAGTACGTAATTTTACTTACTAGACTGTTTGGTGAGATTCATCTTCATATTTTTACGTACTTTACGGGGTCTTTCATCTGAAATCTCAACGCTATCTTCTGCCTCGACTTTGATAGTAGTTTTTGAAGAGCTAACGGAATACTCGATCTCTCGAGTACTCGGATCGAATATTTTAACACTAAAACGGGATTTAACTTTATATTTAAATATCAATAAATACCCGCATTTGATTGAGTATTTTTCAACAAAGTTTTGCCATCCTTTGTCTAGCCAAGCTCGGCCGTCACTCCTCCTCAACTTCATTTTCAACACTGCAGCGGTTGGTAGTTTGAGACGAACATACTTAGACAAGCATTTCTCATTCTCCTTTACAAAACTCCTTGGAAGTTCCTGTCAAAATATGTATATACATGAACACACGTTATATATATAAAATCATAAGCTTTGTTGAATTTGTGAATCTTGCATGAAATTGAAAGGATTGTGATAAATGCTTACTAGAGTTCTTTTCTCAAGGATGTAAGGCAGAATTACTCTAAAGAAACATGAGGATTGCTTGGTCATCTTTGGAGATCTTCTTCACTAGCAATGACCTAGGACTAGAGAGATTGTTTATCTGTGATACTTGTAACTTATAAGCTACGTCTTTCAGAAATTTGCCTTAATTAACATTTATTTGGGTCGAACCACCAAAAGTCGACATTGCAGACTAATAATAAACCGTGAAATGACTTGTGATGATTAGGTTCAAAACTCATTTAATGAAATTAGCTCGTTGGAGATAGCACTGGTCCAGTGGTGCCCCCATATGATCACTGTTACATGCAAAAATGAGTTTTGTAACTTTGAAAACTCTTTTTGAGCAGTTTTTAGTGTTGGGTAATTCATATTTAAGTCATTTACAATATGTGCTAGTTTTTTTTTTGGTAATTACAATATGTGCTAGTTAAAAGTTAATTGAATCAAGCCAAAAGTTAGCTAGTAAATGTGTATTCGATCCAAGAGTGTAAAGGCTTCCATGAATTAAAGTGAGGTTGTACGAGTTTGAGTGCGTAACAAATATCAGTTTATATATACTCGGTGTGAGTCGGGAAAGCGCGGATTTTCCCAACAAGTGGTATCAGAGCCGAGGTTATGGTGGTGGTGATCGGGTAAACTTTGTTGCTCATATTGGCATGATGGCGGTCACGACGATGAAGGCATTCGAGATTTCACTCTTTGATGGGAAAATCAACTCCACTTTGTGACAGAGTACGATTCAAGACCTATTGGTACAACAAGGTCTTGACCAATCTTTGGAGGAGAAGAAGCCTGAATTGTTGAGCGAGGAGAAGTGGAGAAACATCCAAAGGAAGGCGGTAACGTTGGCTCTAGAGATTCAGTACATTGTGTTGAAGGAGACCACACCAAAGGCATTGTGGGACAAGCTCGAGAGCATCTACGAGTCAAAGTCGTTGACCAACCGGTTGTACTTGAAGATGGAGTTGTATTCACTCAAGATGGAGGAAGAAGGTAATATTCATGCCCACGTGAACTCGTTTAATCAACTAGTATGTCAACTTATAAATGCAAATGACAATCTAGATATTGTAAAAGAGGAGCAGACGTTGGTGTTGCTAGCATCATTGCGAAGTCCTACAAGTCCTTGGTGCATACTTTACTTGTAGGAAGAAAGTCTCTCACACTAGATGAGGTGACCACTGCTTTGCGGGAGAGTGAGAGGATGATGAAAAATGATGTTATCGATAAAGGAGAAGATTGCATACTAGTTGTAGGGGAGCGAGAACGAGGGAAGAATCAATCGAGGAGGCATGGTGACCCAAGATGGAGATCGAGTTCGCGACCGCGGCGAGATTTGAGTGAATTGAAGTGGAGTGCTTCTACTGTGGGAAAAAGGGTCACATGTAGTCCCGGTTTTCTCGTACGAGGGAGAACCTAAAGAAGTTGAGAGATGTCGCCGGGAAAGAAGAAAGGGGACTCCTATACAAATGCAATCAGTGATGTTGAATCGTACTCTAGTCGAAAGTGAAGTTGATCTTCCTATCAAAGAAAGGAATATCGGATGCTTTTATTGACTCAACTGCCATCACGCCAACACGAGATTCTTTAAGCAACAAAGTTTACCCAATCGCCACCACAATAAATTTGGCTATGATACTACTTGTTTGGAAAAACATGTTTTTCCGACTCACCGAGTATTTATAATATCTCGAATATTTACCGCCACCCACACAAATACAAAATACATGAGTAACTTTATGTATCCTTAAAATATACATAAGGATTATACAATATGTGGGTATTTTATTCATCGCTCCAACACTCATATCACTTTGTGTGTAGCCTTTTGGTCAAATATCTTACACTTCACATACATATTACAACATCTGCTACATATGTAAGTGCAAAGTCGGTTACATGATCACTGTAATCCACCGACATGCACAATTATTGCTTTTGGAAGAAGATTGGTTGTTGAGAAGCAAATTGAGCAAACAGAGACTACACCTCAGCCAAATGCAGTTTTTTTATGAAAGCTCAAATTTCATTATATATGCAACCCTTCTTGATCTAAAAGTTGTGTGAACAGGATAGTCACTGGTTTGTGTTATGTGCTTCAGATGGTTAATTTTTACACTAATAAAGTTGTGTGAATATATTCTTGGCAAGGTGGAAACAAATGACAGATTCTTGAGAATTACTTTGTATATATCAAGGTGACAGAAGCAGTAAAAAGGTAAGAAAAATACTTTCAGCTGCTGCTAATGCTAAACAAACAGCCTTTTATAATTTTCAAAGCTTAGATAGTGAAACAAATGACAGATCCTGCTGAATAAAATCAGGAAATGATAGGGGTCAGCTTACATAATAGGATTACTGCAGTGTCACTTGAAATTTATGCACAAATCTGAACTGCTGTAAATTTCTGATGACTGGAAATAGACTACATAGAGTCTGAACTTTCACTGAATATGTTCTTCAATGCTTCATTACCAAGACACGAAATCTCCCTTCTAGACATTGCAAATCATGGAATATATAACAAAAGTCAAGAACACAACCATGCACTTAGTTTCAAACCACATACGAAGTTATACTGAATCATACAGCTAGTTTAGTTATGCTTCTTAATTAGACAGTACAGAATATGGTGATATTGCAAAATCCTTCCAACCAGACGAGAATTTGACTGTTGAGCCGTGAACATAGCACTTAACAGGACATGTTTCTCCATCATCCCTATGGGGAATTGCTTCTTTCCCGTGTTGATTCTTAAGGTACTTCGACCCATGAGCAATTGGTATATCCTAATTTTTAAAAAAACAAGAATTTAGTATGTTTAACCAGAAGAACTGAGTTTGACTAAGCAAGAAGTGAAGGAAAATGAACCATACAAGTCGATAATGCTTATGAACATGTGATCAAGAAAGTTTACAGTTATAGATAAGAATGATTTTATCTGTAGGAAAAATATACTTAAAAGAGTATGTACCTCGCGGTGAAGCAATACCAGTCATTACAAGAGGCTCATTTTGGTCAACTTTTTCAGAAATTCTGAATATGGTGACCTTGAATACCATGTCCATGTTATTGATCAACTCGAAGACACATATATCTCCTTTTTTTAGATGATTTTCTTGTGAAAATTTGTTCCACCCCAAAGAAAAGTATACTCTTGGACACGGAAGGGTTCCGATAGAGCATTTTATAGACCAAGTTCTTCTTTCGTATGCTTCATTGAGTTTGAGGTATATGATATTCGTTCCCTCCTTGTGGAAATAGTTTTTTGCAGAAGCAGGGATATGCTACAGAAGATGGAAAACTTTTCAAATAATATTGGTCAGTTTGATGCAAAATTTTAGATCAAATTACTTATACGGTTATACCTACCAAAAAACCCTTAAAAATATAAGTCCGTCGCATCTTGATAGTGAAATGAGGATTTGGGCTACGAAAAGCTTGTGCTCTCTCAAGAATATTGTTTTTTTGACTCTTTTGCAATCGTTGAACCATGTTGTTTGCCTTCAATCAATTGATCGATCACCAAATTATAAAAAAATATATGTAATATGCATATGGTTGTGTTGCATATATGCATGAATAAGTACGTTATAAGTACGTAATTTTACTTACGACCCTCGCTGGTGAGATCCATCTTCATATTTTTACTTGCTTTACGGGGCCTTTTGTAAAAACAGTTCTCAAGAGTTTCAAAACGTTTCAGTCGTAGAATCGACTGAAGATCACACAAAGATTCACGCAAGAATATGTTGACGCAGTTCGGAGATAATCTCCTAGTCTGCGGGATCTCAAGAGGGGAGATCCGGTCCCAGATTCACTAGGTATCCTAACAGCGCTATACAAGACAGAGGACACACTACTTGCAAGAGTACCAAAGTCTGGCAAAGAAAGCAAAAACACTGGCGAAAGGAAGAGGAAGAAAGATCGAAGAAAAGCCCCCTCAAAGGCACCGGTGAAGAATCTGAGATCGATTTTCACAACTCAACCAGAAGCCAACGATCTGATGGTGAGAAACCTTAGAGATTACAGATCTCTAAGCGTTGTATTCTTCTTCTTCATTTGTTACGAATCCTTCTTGTTCAGAACAAGATTTTGATGATTCGTTCTTCTCTGTTCTCTCTTTTTTCTCTATCGTTTTCTCTCTCTGTAGAAACTATATCGCAGCCAGTCCAAATTCAGAATGAGCTCTTAACCTAATTTCTGCAGCTCTCTACGAACATGAAACGCAACGTTTCATTTCATATCTCCATCAGATGACCTAGCTTGTTCTGTATTTGGGCCTAAATGACTTGGATCATGCAAAGCCCAATTATCCCACATATCAGATGAAGATAATAAGAACAATACGATCCAAAGCTTCCTTCCTTCTCTATAATACACATTCTACCTTATATTATTGTTCACATAGTTGTTACCTAGGCTACCCAACTTAATCATATAGATTAAGTGGCAACTTTAGATAACATCATATGTTACTTAATAATATGGCAGATTGTGTATCATAGTTCCGCCACTATCTCTACCTAGACTTTATTACAACATTTGCAAGTATAGTGTTCATAGTCTTGTTTACACAATAAGAATTAGTTTTACAACAATTGCCCTCCTAATTCTTGTATGAGTTATAGCGCTGTTGTGCCCCGACAGTGAATTTAGTCCCTTCTCAACCGTCCGTCATCGATCCATGGTAATAGGTGTGCTAAGGAACTTCAAAGATCTGCAAGGCATTCCTGCAGAAGGCAAACTTGTCAGCTGTAACAATTTTAGTGCCAAAATCAGCAGGGTTCAACTCACCCTTAATCTTCTTTACCAAGAAGTGTTTCTTCTTTACCATGTCCCGTATGAAGTGATTTCTCACATCAATGTGCTTAGACCTTTCATGATATACAGGATCCTTACATAGATACAATGCACTTTGACTATCCATGTGAATAACTGGTGTACAAGGTTTATGCATGATTTCACTGACAATGCCCTTTAGCCATATAGCCTCTTTTGAGGCTTCAACAACTGCTATATATTCTGCTTCAGTAGATGATAATGCAACTATAGACTGTTGTTGAGACTTCCAAGAAACACAATTACCAGAAAAAGTATAAAAATAGGCAGTAGTAGACTTTCTATTATCTTTATTGCTAGCATAATCAGAATCTACATAACCTAAAACTTCTCCTGTAGGTGTTTGTTCAGAAAACATTAAGCAGAGCCCTTTTGTGCCACATATATATCTAAGAATATATTTCATAGCAGACCAGTGTAATTCTCCAGGATTAGACATGAACCTACTTAAAACACTTATGCCAAAAGCTAGGTCAGGTCTAGTACAAAGCATAGCATACATTATGGAACCCACAGCAACATCATAAGGTACTTTAGCCATTTTCTCAATTTCAGATTTACTACTGGGACAGTGTTGCTTTGTTAGGTCTAGATGCCCTCCTAAGGGTATAGATGTGGGCTTAGAATTGTCCATGTTAAACCTATCAAGAACTTTCTGAATATAGTCTAACTGTGATAGCCACATTTTCTTTTTCTTTCTATTCCTTATGATTTTTACACCTAGGATTTTCTGAGCAGGCCCTAAGTCTTTCATTTCAAAGTTTGCTTTTAGATCTCTTTTTGCACCAGCAATTAGTATAGTAGATTTACTTATGAGAAGTATGTCATCTACATACAAAAGTACAAATAGAGGAGATAAGGTAGCAACTCCTTTAAAGTAAAGACAATAATCATAGTCACTTCTATGAAAACCTAAATTTTTCATGCAAGCATCAAATTTCAAATTCCATTGCCTAGGTGATTGTTTTAGGCCGTATATGGACTTCTTTAAAAGACAAACATGGTCAGGTTTGGACTTATCAGCAAAGCCCTCAGGTTGAGTCATATATATAGTCTCATCAAGATTACCATGTAAAAATGCAGTTTTAACATCCATTTGCTCAATTTCCCAATCATAGACAGTAGCAACAGCAAGTAGTAATCTCATTGTTTTATATCTAACCACAGGAGCAAAGATTTCATTATAGTCTATGCCCTCTCTTTGGGTGAAGCCTTTGGCTACAAGCCTGGCTTTGTACCTAGGAGGTTCACCAATTTTTGTGCCTTCTTTCAGTTTATAGATCCATTTGCAAGGTACTAGTTTAGCATTACTAGGTTTTTCTACTAGCACCCAAGTTTTATTAACAAGCATAGAATCAAGTTCTTCTTTCATAGCCATGTTCCAATTTTTAGATTTAGGACAGCTCGTGGCTTGTTTATAAGTATCAGGTGTGTATGTGTTATCAATTGCATCAGCAGCTATGAAGGCATAATCAACTAAGTTCAGTTCAGTGGTGAATAAAACATACTCAGACTCAGAATATTTCCTACTAGGAATTCTAACTCTAGGGTTCCTATCTCTAGTCAGTTGATAGTTTTCATCATCATTGTTAACCAGATAATCATCATTATTAGTTTCAACAGTGGCATTTTCTTCCGAATTATTTTGATTTTGATTACTATGTTCACTGATTTGAGTAGGAATTGTTACCCCCCTTGAGTCTGGTGTATTGTTTTCATTTCCTGAGGTAGTATCCCCTTGTGATCCTTCCCCAACACTTTCAGTTTGGAGGTTATTTTCAGTTTCATTACTAGTGGTGGGAGTTTGATAATATCCTATATCAAACTCCTCATCAATGTTTTGATTTTCAAGACTAGTGTTTTCTGGGGTGAAGAAGTGAGTTGAGCTTAGAGTTTCATATTCAGGTTCTGATTCTTTATCCTCAACAGTTTTCTCAGACGTGTCCTTAGCTGTTTTGAAGTGAAAATCTTTTTCATTGAATGTTACACTTCTAGATGTTATCACCTTATAACCCCCAGGTTGTACTAGAAGAAGCTTATAGCCTTTTACCCCTTCAGGATAACCAAGCATTACACATTTTTGAGCTCTTGGATGCAACTTTCCTTGGTTTATATGAGAATATGCTGTGCACCCAAAGGGCTTCAAATATGTAATATCTGGCTTCCTGCCAGTCCATTGTTCTTGAGGTGTTTTAAAGTTTATTACAGAGGATGGTGACCTATTTATTAAGTAGGCTGCTGTTACAATAGCTTCCCCCCATAAACTGTGTTTTAGGCCAGCACTTATTAACATGCATCTTGCTTTTTCTAGTAAGGTTCTATTCATCCTTTCAGCTGTTCCATTCTGTTGAGGTGTACCAGGAACAGTCAAGTTTCTTTTTATCCCATTATTCTTGCAAAAATCATTAAAGGATGTGTTACAAAATTCTAGGCCATTATCTGTTTTAAGACACTTAATCTTTTGATTTGATTCATTTTCAACAGAAATTTTCCATTCTTTAAAAATTGTAAAGGCTTCATTTTTAGTCTTAAGAAGATAAACCCAAACTTTCCTGGAAAAGTCATCTATGAATGAAATGAAGTAATTTTTTCCCCCTACAGTTTCAACCTTAGCAGGTCCCCAAAGGTCTGAGTGTATATATTCTAGAGGTTTTTCAGCTCTAAAAGTTGACTTATTAAAACTGTGTTTGACCTTTTTTCCTAGAATACAATTCTCACAGAAACTTATGTCATTGGGTTTCTCTTTGATTAAGCCTTGTTTAAACAGATTATTAAGACCTGAATTCCCTATATGTCCCAACCTACTGTGCCATATTTCAGATTTACTTTGGTTATCATTTTTATTGATGTTGGAGAGATTTAATTCAGGTGATTGAATAACATAGTATAAGCCACCTTTATTGATACTCTTTATAAGGGTAAGACCATTCTTGACAACTTCCCTTATTCCATTACTAGTATTAATCTGACACCCTAAGTCATCAAACACAGATTCAGAAAGTAGATTTCTTCTAAGGCCAGGTACATATCTAACATTTTGTATCACTCTTATCTTTCCATCATACATGCACATAGGTATATTTCCTATTCCTTTAATCTCTAAGGCAGTGTTATCACTCAACATGACATCACCACCATTAAAAGGTTTTATATAACAGAATAGAGATTTATCAGGACAAGCATGCATAGTACATCCTGAATCTAAGATCCAGTCATCAGTTTTGCAAGAAAAAGGAGCAGAACACATAAGCAATTCACAAGGATATTGATTATTCATGCTTTCAAATAAAGAAACATTGTTCTCAGAGTTCTTATTAGCCTCATCTCTCTTCTTCTTCCTACATTCATTAATGTAGTGCCCTACTTTTTTACAGTAAAAATATTTCTTAGTCTTTTTCTCAGAATCACTGCTAGTAGATTTCTCAGTGTCATTCTTTTTATCTTTCTTAGAATTCTTGTTGTTTTTTCTGTTCTTTCCCTTAGCCATGAGGACCTCTTGTCTATTGTCAGTCTTTTTATCACCAGGTTTAGTTTTAAAGACTTTCAAGGTCTCATTTTTCTCAGTAATAGTTTCAATTATAGCCTCTTTTGTTAAGGACTTATTACTATACTGGATTACATCTTTCAATATGTCAAATTGAGCAGGTAAAGAACCAAGTAACAATACAGCCAGGTGAGTATCCTTTATGGGATCATCACATCTTTCTAAGTCCATTTCTAACTTTAAGAATCTATCCAGATTATCATTTAAAGTCAGATTTATGTCCATTTTAAAGGTGAATAACCTATGCAGAGTGGAGATTCTAGAAGGCAAAGATTTCTTATTATAAAGATTTTCTAACGCTTCCCAGAGAGGTTTAGCAGATTTGTAGCTTACCACCTGACGAGCCACGTCGTCAGTTAGCCTAATCATTATTTCTGCGTGAGCCTGTTCTTCCATCTCCTCCTTCCTCGAAGCAGAGGTTTCTGCTAAGTAGTTCCCTGTAATGGCTCGTAGACACTTCTCCTTCGTCAGTACAGCCTTCATCTTGACCTGCCACATGGCAAAGTCAGACACACCATCGAAAGGCTTTAGTCTAACTATACTGTCAGACATCTCCTGCAGTCACACAAGAAAGCAAGTTAGAAGTGTTATGTAAATTTCTTTTCCTGAGATAAAGACTATACACAGGAAGAATATGCAAACAACAACGTATATAGATCTTAAGCAGTATTATTAACGTGCAAGAAGATCCAGAAACTCATCACAAACAGCGGAAGCAAAAAAGGAAGTTTAAACCAATAAGCAAAAACATTCCTCAGAAACTCAGATCTAAAAACTTTAACAAAGAGAAAGCTCTGATACCAATTTGTAAAAACAGTTCTCAAGAGTTTCAAAACGTTTCAGTCGTAGAATCGACTGAAGATCACACAAAGATTCACGCAAGAATATGTTGACGCAGTTCGGAGATAATCTCCTAGTCTGCGGGATCTCAAGAGGGGAGATCCGGTCCCAGATTCACTAGGTATCCTAACAGCGCTATACAAGACAGAGGACACACTACTTGCAAGAGTACCAAAGTCTGGCAAAGAAAGCAAAAACACTGGCGAAAGGAAGAGGAAGAAAGATCGAAGAAAAGCCCCCTCAAAGGCACCGGTGAAGAATCTGAGATCGATTTTCACAACTCAACCAGAAGCCAACGATCTGATGGTGAGAAACCTTAGAGATTACAGATCTCTAAGCGTTGTATTCTTCTTCTTCATTTGTTACGAATCCTTCTTGTTCAGAACAAGATTTTGATGATTCGTTCTTCTCTGTTCTCTCTTTTTTCTCTATCGTTTTCTCTCTCTATAGAAACTATATCGCAGCCAGTCCAAATTCAGAATGAGCTCTTAACCTAATTTCTCCAGCTCTCTACGAACATGAAACGCAACGTTTCATTTCATATCTCCATCAGATGACCTAGCTTGTTCTGTATTTGGGCCTAAATGACTTGGATCATGCAAAGCCCAATTATCCCACATATCAGATGAAGATAATAAGAACAGTACGATCCAAAGCTTCCTTCCTTCTCTATAATACACATTCTACCTTATATTATTGTTCACATAGTTGTTACCTAGGCTACCCAACTTAATCATATAGATTAAGTGGCAACTTTAGATAACATCATATGTTACTTAATAATATGGCAGATTGTGTATCATAGTTCCGCCACTATCTCTACCTAGACTTTATTACAACATTTGCAAGTATAGTGTTCATAGTCTTGTTTACACAATAAGAATTAGTTTTACAACACCTTTCATATGAAATCTCATCCCTATCTTCCGCCTCGATTGTGATAGTAGTTTTTGAAGAGCTATCGGGATACTCAATCCCTCGAGTACTCAGATCAAATATTTGGACACTAAAACGTGATTTACCTTTATATCTAAATATTAGAAAATACCCACATTTGATTGAGTATTTCTCAACAAAGTTCTGCCATCCTTTGTCTAGCCAAGCTTGATCGTCACTCCTCCTTAACTTCACTTTCGACACCGCCCCGGTTGGTAATTTGAGACAAACATACTTAGACAAGCATTTCTCTTTCTCCTTTACAAAACTATTGGGAAGTTCCTGTCAAGATATGTATATGCTTTGTTTGATTTGTGAATCTTGCATGAAATTGAAAGGATTGTGAGAAGTACTTACAAGAGTTTTTTTCTCAAGAATGTGAGGTAGAATTATTCTAAAGAAACATGAGGATTTCTTGGTCATTTTTTGAGATCTTTTTCACTAGCAGTAAGGACTAGAGAGATCGTTTGTATCCATGATGCTTCTAAGCTACGGCTTTGAGAAATTTAAAATGATTTTTTGCCTTAACTTGCATTTATTTAGGTCTAACCACCAAATCAAAGTAGCCTATACGTATTCTTTCCATTAATGCATATCAATTATAACTCATTTGTTATAAAGAGGCTATAAGTATTCTGCCCATTAATACATATCAATTGTAACTCACTTGTTTGTAAACGGTGGAACTCCAAGAGTTGTTCTAGCCCTCATTTGTATATATACCTTTTCCTATCGATTAATAAAAGTGTGTGGTGTTTATTTTAATCTCTATTTCCTTTATGGTATCAGATGTGATGTAGGAGTCTAGATCATATGCTTAAGGGCGGATTGAACCGTGGTCTTCCAAAGATAGTAGCTATGAGCTTCGAACTTGACATTGATCGGAGATAGTTGAAAGTTGATGGAGGAGGAGGCGTTGTTGGCAGCGTTGAGAATGTTGTTGGGGTTTAAGTTGGACATGGAGGCATAGTAGTATTATTGTAGTAACGTGAAATGGCTTGTAATAATTAGTATAAAAATCATTCAATGAAAGTAGCTAGCTCGTTGGTCATTGCTCTAGTGCACCACTAATGAATGTTGTTCATTTTAATGAAGTTTGAATGTAATGTTGATCATAAATTCATTTGCATACCATACAACTTCTCTCGTAATATGAGATTTTCTCATCATGACAATAAAATGAGGATTTGGACCCTGAAATGATTTCTCTCTTTCAAGAACAATGTCCCTTGCACTTGTATCCTCGACTCCTTCCCCTCCAAAGGCTACAATCATTTGCCCACTTCTTAATGTTAATGTTCCTATTGTAAAAAAAAACTGGAAGATTTGGAAACACTAGTTTGATCCTGCTGAATAAAATCAGGAAATGATAGGGATCAGCTGAAATTTATGTACAAATCTGAACTACTGTTAATTTCTGATGTTTGGAAACAGACAGCATAGAGTCTGAACTTTCACTGAACATGTTCTTCAATGTTTCATTACCAAAACACAAAATCTCCATTTAAGACATCAACCACAAAATCTTAGCTTACATATGCAAACATGCATTTAGTTTCAAACCACATACTAAGTTATAATAAATCTTACAGCTAGTTTAGTTATGCTTCTTAGACAGTACGGAATATGGTGACATTGTAATGATTTGGCGCTTGAGGAAATAGCTCGAACACACAAGCATCCCATACTTGCAAATCGTTATCTACTGCAAAATCCTTCCAACCAGACGAGAATTTGAACTTTGAGCCGCGAACATAGCACTTAACAGTCCAAATTTCTCCATCATCCCTGTGAAGAATTACTTCTTTCCCGTGTTGATTCTTAAGGTACTTCGAGCCATGAGCAATTGGTATATTCTAATTAAAAAAACAAGAATTTAGTTTTCTTAAACAGAAGAATTGAGTTTGACTAATCAAGAAGTGAAGGAAAGTGAACCATACAAGTCGATAATGCTTATGAACATGTGATCTTCTAATCTGAACCGTGAAAGATGGCTCGTAGCATTTAAAGGCTTTAGCTGCTTTTAGGGCTTTAGAATCCTCATCTTTCTTTCCTGTATCAAGAAAGTTTACAGTTATAGATAAGAATGATATTATCTGTAGGAAAAGAATACTTAAAAGAGTATGTACCTCGTGGTGAAGCAACACTAGTCATTACAAGAGGCTCATTTTGGTCAAGTTTATCAGAAATTCTGAATATGGTGACCTTGAATACCATGCTCATGCTATTTATCAACTCGAAGGCACATATATCTCCTTCTTCTAGATGGTTTTCTTGTGAAAATTTCTTCCACCCTGCACAAAAGTTTACTTGTACCCAGGGAGGAGTTCCGATAGAGTATTTTATAGACCAAGTTCTTTCGTCTGCTTCATTGAGTTTAAGGTACACGATTCTCTTTCCCTCCTCGCAGAAATAGCTTGTTGCAGAAGTAGGGATATACTGCAGAAGATGGAAAATCTTTCATATATATATTTATATATGTATGTATGTAAAAAAAATTGGTTCGCTCAATGCAAAATGACATACCAAAAAAGGCTTATGAATATAAGTTGGATACATCGTGATAATGAAATGAGGATTTGGACTACGAAAGGCATTTGCTTTCTTGAGAACATTGTCTCTTGCAATCATTGAAAGATGTCGTTTGCCTTCAATCACTTGATCAACAAAATATATAAGAAAATAGTATGTAAAATCCATAAATATATATATTGTGTGCATGAATATATAAGTACGTAATTCTACTTACGAGACTGGTTGATGATTTCCATTTTCATGCTTTTACGTACTTTACGGGGCCTTTCATCTAAAATCTCAGCATGGTCTTCCTCCTTAACTTTGATAATAGTGCTAACGGGATACTCGATCTCTCGAGTACTCGGATCGAAGATTCGGACACTAAAACGGGATTTACCTTTATATCTAAATATTAATAAATACCCGCATTTGATTGAGTATTTCTCAACAAAGTTTTGCCATCCTTTGTCTAGCCAAGCTCGACCGTCACTCCTCCTCAACTTCATTTTCGACACTGCACCGGTTGGTAGTTTGAGTCGAACATACTTAGACAAGCATTTCTCATTCTCTTTTACAACACTCTTCGGAAGTTCCTGTCAAAATTTGTATATAAAAGCATAAGCTTTGTTCGATTTGTGAATCTTGCATGAAATTGAAAGGATTGTGAGAAGTACTTACAAGAGTTTTTTTCTCAAGAATGTAAGGCAGAATTATTCTAAAGAAAAATGAGGATTTTTTGGTCATTTTTTGAGATCTTTTTCACCAGCAATAAGGACTAGAGAGATCGTTTGTGTCTGTGATGCTTATAAGCTACGGCTTTTGAGAAATTAAATATGATTTTTGCCTTAATTGACATTTATTTGGGTCTAACAACCAATTCAAAGTCATTGCAGACTGATGATAACCCGTGAAATGACTTGTAATAATTAGTAAAAAAATCATTTAATGAAAGTATACTTTCATTAAATGATCACTCTGATATAAAAATTATTTTTGTAACTTTGAACACTCTAGCTGTGAGCACTGAGCAGTTTTAGGAACTTGATTAGATGACGGGTTTATATAAGGTTATGCATAGGATCAAATCGGATAGAAAATAATGGGATTACGTTCATTTGTTAAAAAAACCTTTAACCAAAAGATAGTTTTGTATTGATTCGAAATCATTTCGTTATCGGGGATGATTTCTAGCACATCCAAACGAGCCCTTAAAGATTTACCAAAAGATGAAAGACAACAGACGAGCATCCGAAATGAAAACACAAAACCAAATGAAGAACAACGATCATCATAAGCCAAAGCCAAAAAAACTACCTTCTTCGATGAATCTACCTTCAAACATCCAAAGCAGAAATTTTGAGCATTTTCTGGTTTCGAGTTCTTCTTCCACCATCTTCTTCGACAGCAATTCGAATTACAGTGACATTGAATGTCAAGACCTTATCATCAACCATCTCAAATACACATGCATCTCCAACTCGTAAATTATACTCTTTCACAAATTCCTTCCATCTTGAAGTGATGTTTACTTCATGACGCCTTGAAGGGCCTGAAACACGATACTCCATCAACCAAGCTCTCCCATCTGGTCCATTTAACTTTACGCCATTATCATCCCTTCCATGGAAGTATCTTCTTGCATAAACTTTAGGAACAAACTGCAGAAAATCGAAAAATTATGAATTTTAATTTGTTCATTTTATTGAAGTTTGAATGTAATGTTGCTCATGAATTCATTTGCATACCATAGACCTTTTCGTAATATAAGATGTTCTCATCATGACAATATAATGAGGATTTGGACTCTGAAATGATTTCGCTCTTTCAAGAACAATGTCCCTTGCACTTGTATCCTCAACTCCTTCCCCTTCAAAGTCTACAACAATTTGCAGAGTAAAATTCAGGTTTCTGATCAATATAGAAAGAAAATCAAGTTGCATGCATGAAAAAATATGCAATTTTTCTTGCCTTTTTGTAATTTTTGTGGTGATTCATCTAAGATATCATCTTTAACATCACAATCTTCCTTCTTGAATTCGATAAGTTTGCGTTTCTCCGCCTTTTCGTTATGAGTTCTTGCAGAAGGGACTGGATATTCGATCTCCGAAGTACTCAAATCAAAGATTAGAAGATTGAAACGAGATTCACCTTTATATTTGAACACTAAGAAATAACCGCATTTGATTGAGTATTTGTTAACAAAATCTCGCCACCCTTTGTGAAGCCAAGCTCGATCATCGCAGATTCCCAGCTCGATTTTCGACTTTGCACCAGTTGGCAATTTGAGAGCGACAATTTTAGACAATGATTTTCCGTGCTCTTTGACGAAGGCTTGTGGAAGTTCCTGAAAGAAAGTATGCAGAATACATGCATGTCAAGAATTTTGTATGAGATTGAAAGGATTGAGGAAGAAGATGAAGCTGTGAAGAGTTTTAGCAGAGAACTGAACAAGGAGAAAGAAGAATTGAGAGAGAATCATGAATCTTACAAGAGTTCCACTTTGTAGGATGGAAGGCAAGATAATTCTGAAGAAATGTGGAGACGTTGATGCAATTTCTTCGTCCTTCGCCATTTTTGGGATTTTTGCTCTCTTTCAATCTTTCTTCAATTGCAGGTTTGCATCAGTGTAGCAGTAGCAACTAGCAACTGTGAACGTTGAAATGCGCTTTACCTTGAGGGTAAATTTGACAAACCATCCCATATAATATGTTTTTTCACTAAAATACACATAAAAAATAATAATTGCATAAAACCTCCCATAAAAGTTAAACCCGTGCCAAAAGATATCAAATTTGCCAAACGAAATTGCAATCAGAGTGAATGCATCATCCAAAAGAAAACTTAAACCAAGTTACCAAATAGATCAAGGTCTGAAGAAATCTCTCTTTGAATGACAATCAGACAAAGTATTTGAAGAGACTAGAGACTTGGAGAGTTATTGTTGAGGATTTCAAAATAAAGGGTCATTTTCTATAATTTAATGCCTCATTTAACGGGGAGGTTTATTGTTGGTGCAAAACACCATAAACTATCCCATTAATTGATGACCTTTCATCTTTCCGATTAGTCCCTACCTATAAATATATCTTTCAGTATTGATCCCTAATCTTTCGTTTATTACATTTTTAGTCTCAAACCTTGTAAAAAAAAATAAGGCCTGATCCTCAAATCCTTATCACATGCTACAGTTAAAATCACGTTTATGTGCCTAATTGGAAAAAATAGAGGGACTAACATCATAACTATTATTTTTATATATTAAGGGCCCGTTTGGTTCTAACTCCGGTAACGGAAACGAATAGTCCATATACATATCCTTATTCATGAAATTTTATGGAATCATTCTTCGTGATTTAGTGCAAAGTACACTTACTTTTCCACATTTTGTTACCCTATAGGGTATCAAAAGTAATCAAAGTCTACTCCAATTACTTCAAATCATAAGGAATGATTCCAAAAACTTTCATGAACAAGGGCATACGTATGGACTAGATTCGTTTCCATTCCGTTTCCGATTCCGGAGTTACAACCAAACGGGCCCTAAAAATTATGGGACTAATCTTAATGAATGAAATAATAAGATTAATATAGAGAAATATGAAAGATTAGGGACGAAAATAGAAATTATTTTAAAGTTTGGGACTTATAAATAATGCTTATAAAAGGTCGGAGATCAAAGATGTAAATTACATTTATTGTTTGGACTAACAACTGAAAATCATAAATTGCTTGTTTGATATTGGGCCATCTCTAGTGGGTTCCCGTAAGTGTAAACTAGTTCAATGCCCGCACCTTATGCGGGGTTTTGTCTAAATAAAAAAAATAAAAACATGTATATATATATATATATATATAAAAGTTAAAAATTAATTAAATAATTAAAATAAAATTTTAAAATAAGAAAAAAAAAATATGATATACAAAATTTAAAATTATAAAATAAATTCAAAAATTAATTTTTGTAAATTACCCGTGCCTACATTACTTTTTGAAAATTATAAAAATAAAATTTGGATATGTTTTTATTATGTTTTTGATATAATTTATTTGTGTTTTAATTAATTTTTGAGTAAAACCTGACGTGGCATGATAATTTATTAGATTAAAAATGATTTGGCATGCTAATTGTTTATTAGTTTTAATAATTTTTTATTATGAAAAATATTATGGCAAATCCGTAAATATCTTGTTGCAATATTGTAAATAAATTAGAAAAAAGCTGATGTGGCTGGCCTTAACACGCGACATGTGGACGAAGTGGGTTCTGTTTTAGTAAGATATATAGATTCATCTGATCCACCGAGAAAGAAGCTTAAGTAGGTAATTTTTGTTGCTACATACAAATTCTATTATTTCTATAGGTAATGAGTTTTGGACTCTAGGGGACGGTTACTCTTCTCACTCTTATATTAGTTGTACTAAATGAATTTGTGTATTCTCTTTGATACGCAAGTTAATATACAATGTTAATAAACAATTCAATTGTACAATGTTAATATATAATTTCAATTATAAATTTAAATTTTGTAGTTAACAAAATCGGTCATTTTTCAATTACACAAGCTCAAATGAGTTGCACAAGTTCAAAAGTCCATCATTTACACAAGGTCGAGTTACACAAATCCAAATACATTGAGTTACACAAGCCCAAAAGTCCGTCGAATACACAATTAAATGTTTGAGACATTTGTTTAATTATTATTATAAAAATATAGATCATTACCCAAATTAGAAATCTCGGTCAAAGTTTGTAATTTGTTTTAAATGTAACTATAAGCCATTTTCTGTAATTATTCATAAAATTTCTTGTAAATTTGTTCACTTGCCTTGCGCTTATGAACTTCATGTAGTTTCATACCTTATCTACACAATGTTGTTGTCATGACCACCGTCTCAAATGATCTTCGATCCTCCGTGTTATCCGTACGTAGTATGTGTATACTTTTCCACCTTTCGTGTTCGGCTAATGTCAGATGTGTATGTATAAAGACTTGAGAAAAACACAAAATATACGCATTTGCTGATTTGCAGCTTGAACTGTTCTTTTCACCAGCCGAATTCCGGTAGAATCATCGCCCCATTCCTCAAAAAATAGCCAGCAAGTTGCCACTCAAGTCTAGCCATGATCTCAGAACATGATACCTAGAGAAAAACGATTTATAAACACGTAAACCGACATAAACGAAAAAAAAAAACATATTGATGTTAGTACTTAGGGTCGTCTGGTATCCATATCTTAATTAAAGGTGTCAAATATGGGTATCATATATGAATGCCAAGGTATGGGAATCAAACTGATATAATGTTTCTAATATCTAATATCATAAAGAAGAGAAGGAGATGAGACTAGAAGCAAAATCCAAATCCTTAGAGTTTCAATTCCGCCCCAAATAAAATTTTCAGAAAAAGCAAAATTCAAAAATTAAAATTCTCAAAATACAATCTGGTAAACCCTGGATGCAGATTTCACCATAGAAAGAAAGAGCCCTAGAAATGAAAGCGGTTCCTTGCTCCGGTCGGCTACTTCGGTCGACGACAGTAGCAGCATGCTTGGCAATGGCTATCACGGTGGGCGCAACAGGAGATGGGAGAAGGGAAGGAAGAGTTGTTCGCTCCAAAAAGGTGTGTGCAAGCTTTAAATTTATAACCCAAGAAGTATGCTTGAACAATGTTGTGAACCCGTAGTGTACGGGTCAATTGTAATAAAAAGTAAGAATTCCAGGGGTCGATCTCATGGATTTAGGTGAAATAAAGCACATAATCGGTTGCCAAATATTGCAATTAACCAAAGCAATTAAAATAATCAAAGATGATATAAGTCAAGTAAAGGGAAATGCGAATTCTAGGAATTAAAGCATCTAGTTGTGGTTCCGACTCAAGATCTCAAAGGATAACGAGGACAAAGCTGAGATTTGCAAAGGGAAGGTGTTTCTAAGATGGGAATAGATCACCGGGTAAGTCTCACTACTCACAATCCCAAACCAAAGCTCATATTACCGGGTAAGTCTCAAGGTACTAAGGAAAGAAACTATAATCTCAAACTAACACACCAACCAAGGGTATAGAATCAACATTTACCGGGTAAGTCTCAAGCTAACTCTCAAGGATGGGATGGAAGCATACTCAAACCCTAATAAAGGATAAACCTTTATTACCTACACTCATGATCTTGGGTAAACAAGCAAAGGAATCACCGGGTAAGTCTCATCCTAGGCTTGCATTGAACCAGAAAAGGTGTAATAAGAATAGGATTTGACAAACTAGAACACTTAACTCTCAGTTTCGGATCAGAAAAAGGTTCACCTCGGTCAGTCAAGTTCCACCCCGGCCGAGATGTTCATCGACTGAGCGAGGTGTTCTAGGGTTAAGGTTAAAGACTCGAGCTTTCAGGGTCCTGCTGGAATTAAGATCATTCTATTATCGTCTTCCCCACAACTTTCAGCCAATCACCCTAGAATCGCACAAGAAACTTAGCCAACAAGCATCATGATGACAATAATCCAATATATGGAAAAGGAATGAATATTTGAACAAGAAAACCTTAAGGAAAAGGCTTCAATAACTTAATCAAATAACAATGAACAAGCGTTCTTTCAATCACAAATCGAGTAAGACAACTAACCAAAAAGGAAATCTAAGAAAGTCTTACAAACTCCCTCTAAAGCTAACTCCAAACTATGGATCCTTCCTTCTTTGATCTTCAATCCTTCCTTCCAACTTCTCAGGAAATCTCCCTAATCCGCAGATTATTGGGTGTATAGAAGATGGTTGAATTATGGAAAATTCAACCCTTTATATAGGAGAATTATCTTCCAAAGATAATAATATCTTAAAAGATAATTTCCTATAAAATATATCCAAATAGATCAGCTGAATATCTTTTCTTCCTTCCAGAAATCTAGCCCAAAAATATAAGATATCTTCTTTCCAAAATTAAAAGATCTCAGCCAAAAAATATGATCTCGCCGGCGACAGGGTGTCCGCCTCGGTCGGGGCGTTTCTCATGGTCACCTCGGTCGAGGTGATACTGTAGCTGACCGAGGTGGCTCTGAACTGAATGTGAAATCTCTCAAATCTGGTCCAAAGTAAATCTCCTTCATTAATTTCATGCTTCCTGAATTCTTCCTTAAGCTCCAGAATGTAGCTCCCATGACTCCTTAGCTCCATTTTAGTCCAAAATAGCCATTTTACCTACGATTATATCGAAACTAGGTGTAGACCTCGATTTCCGCAAAGGTAGATGAAACAACAATATAATCACATAATATACATCCATACATGCAGATTATTAAAGATAAAACGTCTAAACAAGTCTCAAAATATAGACTATAATACATGCTATCAAAATATCTCATACTTGTCCCTTGCTTGTCCCCAAGCAAGTTCCAAATCTTAGATACAAGATAGTATGGATTATAAGTCAAAAAAAATCAATGAAAAGCCTTTCAAAACAATTTTTTTTTGTGGCGTGCTTCACTCATAGATCACTCTAAGAGAATGCTTCATGGCAAATAAAATCAAGGCATGATCAAAACATTTTATAAATATAAGAAAGTTGTTCATCTTTGCATAAAATCATAGAATGTATAATAAATCATAATTATCGAAAATTAATCATGTATAATCCAGTTTAAACCACCAAGTCAATCAACAAGCTCGAGGTCTCAAGGGCTTTCCAAAAGAGGTCAAGAAACGTGTAAGGGTGGGATGTATATAAGGTATGTGGTGCTAGAATTCGGGAAAAGGATCTTACTTCACTTCCTCGAATTTCAACATCTTCCACCAATAAGCTTTGCTTATTTTCATTTTTTACTTTACTTTTTGGGATGCATGGACAGAGGTGCACAATAACCGAAGCCTGAGAAATCAACAATCATCAATTTCTCGAGATGCCTCAAACCCTTGATGTGCATACCATGACCCGTTAGGAATATCGCTCAATTCGACTTTGGCAAGACACAAACACCCGGCTATGTGAATGGTGCCGAGTTACTCATCATCATGATTGACTTCCCCAAACCTATTTGTTTCTTTCTAACTTTCAGCCCACATCTCAACTTCACTTTTACTTGCTTTTCTTTTTGCTTGCTTCCAACTTCCCGGATAGGTAAAGGGAGGCAAATACCTTGTCACCTCGTGGAGACTAGTCTAGTTCTCCTTCATCATGCATCAATGCCTCTAACTCACTAGTCTCATGCCCTTGCCACTGCAACATACCTTGTCAATCGCTTACCAACACACACTCTCAACAACATTAACCCTTTCAAAACACTTTTTCACCAACAACCCAACTACCTAACCCTTCGCAACTTCGGTTCCCTCTACTATCCCTGACTCCGACCGTACACCACCAACAAACTCGACCTCAAGTCCATACCATGCATCTTTGTTGGGTACTCTCCAACCCAATCGGTGTATTACTGCTTTGATCCCCAAACTAATCGGGTTATGTATTCAAACATGTAAAGTTCTTTGAGGATCGTTTTTTGTTTGTAACACTTCAGCATACAGAAGCCCGTGATGACATTGAGCCCAACTCTTGGTGGTGCAATATCCCTCTCACAATCTCGCTACCCTCGCAACTCAATAGCCCTCGGCCCATTATTTCACAACCCTCGTCCACTACTTCTCAACCATCAAGCCCTGACTCTCATTTCCTAAACCCCTTTACTCACTCTGACTTCTCCAGTCTTCCCTCCTCAACACTACACCCGCCTTCTCTACCTGCTCAAAGAACCATGGTCACACGCTCCCAACATCAGATCTTTAAACCTATCTCCAAACTCAATCTCACTGTTTGTCTCACTCCTATCTTTGAGCTAGGTACCACCAAACAAGCCTTATCCCACCCTGAATGGCACCAAGCCATGAACCTGCAATACCAAGCCCTCATGAACAATCAAACATGGACCCTTGTCCCTCTCATACATGCCTCCAACGTAGTTGGATGCAAGTGGGTCTTCAAGACCAAGTACAACTCTGACGGCTCCATTGATTGCCTTAAGGCTTGATTTGTAGCCAAGGGGTTTCACCAGCGCCCCGGGCTTGATTTCAATAACACCTTCAGTCCCGTCATTAAACTTGCCACAATGAGACTCGTACTCAGTCTATAGCGTTACTCCCAAATGGGCTCTACGACAACTCGACGCCAACGATGCATTCCTCCAGGGTCAACTCCATGAACGGGTGTTCATGTCCCAACCACCAGGTTTCGTCGATCCTGCCAAGCCCTCTCATGTTTTCCTTCTAAAGAAAGTTATTTATGGCCTCAATCAGGCGCCACGTGCTTGGTACACTGCTCTCAGGAACTACCTCCTTCACATAGGCTTTCACAACTCTGGCTTAGATACATCGTTATTTTACCCTAACACTGCCACCGACAAGGCCTTCATGCTCATTTATGTCGATGACATCATCGTGACCGGCTCCTCCACCTCTCTAGTTAAAAGTCTCATTACCATACTTACCTCCCAATTTTCTCTTAAGGATCTTGGTCCTCTACGTTACTTTCTTGGCGTAGAAGTAACTCCCTATCGTGACGGGCTCTTCCTCAATCAACACAAATACATATAAGACATCCTCAATCGGTTTGATCTAAGTAATGTCAAGCCTGTTGTCACCTCTCTTTGTCCAGACTCATCTCTTCATCGATCTCAGTGATAGTGCCCCACTTCCAAACGCCTTGCAATATCGGCAAGCCTTAGGCATCCTCCACTATCTCTCTTTTACACGCCCTGACACCGCCTTTGCCATCAACAAATTACCTCAATTCATGCACCAACTAACACAGACCCATTGGGCTGTAGTCAAACGCATCATGTGTTACTTGGCTGGCATCACTATGCATGGCATCATGCTTCGCCCCAACACCGACACTCAACTTCATGTCTTCTCTGATGTTGATTGGGTTGAAGACAAGTCTGATAATCTCTCAACCGCTGCATGCATTGTATATATTATGGCTCCGATCCTATTTCATGGAGCACCAAAAAGCAACACAATGTTGCTCGATCCTCGACTGAAGCTGAGTACCGCATTGCAGCATCAATTACTACTCTCACTCCTTGGCGAAATTGGGTTCTCCACTACAACTCCCCCAGTCATCTACGGTGGCAATGTCGGTGCAACTAAATTGAGCGCCAACATTGTCTTTCATTATAGAATGAAGCACCTAGCTCTTGACTACCACTTCATTCGGGAGAAGGTCCAATCTGGCTCACTTCGAGTGACTCATGTCGCCAACGATGACCAACTTGCTGACGCCCTCACCAAGCCTCTACCTCAAGCACGTCTTCAAATGCTTCTCAACAAGATTGGTCTGCTTCCAAAACCAATCCATCTTTTGGGGGCATGATAAGGAAATCTAAATCCTTATTAATATTCTATTTATCATTTCATGTAATCTCTTACCTTCAATAGGTTATTCTTGCATAATCTTGCTTGCTTACGAAGGAGATTTTAACCCTAGCATGCTTGTAAATATTCTCAGTAACATCATTCAATAACATCATCAAAGATTCAAAGTATCATTCTTTATATATTGCTGCCAGCAAATATAATACTAAAATTGAGTACCTAGATGGACTACAAAATCAATGACTTGAACGAATTTCACACAAATTTATAAAAATCAGCATTGTTTAAAAAAATATAGTATTGAATAAAAAGAGCAACACACAAGCTACCTAATGAGCAACTAAAATTTAAGCTTTTTGAAAAATTAACAATTAGAATTTCAGTTTTTTTGAAAATTCAGCAATTACAATTTTAAGTTTTTTTTATAAGAGAGAGCAATAGCTCCCCGCCCATAGGCGATTTATTAAGTAAAACGTGGGATTACATGCAAGTGTTCCGAGGAAGAGAAACCCCCCTCAAGTCATCTAAGATCAAAGCTATAGCATTCAAAGGTGGCTCCGACAGCCGGTGCGCACCATAATCTAAAGAAAAAGCATAGTTAGCAATAGAGTCGGCAACACGGTTCCCTTCTCTCCAAACATGGTTGAAACTGAGGACCCAGTCTCGAATGATGAAGCCTTGGCAGCGAGCTACCAGGCTAGAAAGCGGATGAGTCTTAGACACCCCTTTCTCGATCAACCCGACCACTAACAAGGAATCGAGCTCCACCTCAATCCGCCTAAAACCCATGTCCCATGCAAGCTCCAACCCGTGTATAACGCCCCACAACTCAGTTGTTGGAGCGGAAGCTGCACCCAGATTAATAGCAATACCTTGGATCCAAACCCCCTGATCGTCCCTCAACACAGCTCCCGCTACTGTTATCTCCTGCGTACCTCTTGAGGCTCCATCAGTATTCAATTTGATCCATTCTGCCCTTGGTTTCGTCCAACTGATCATACAGATTTGTTTCCTGGGCAAAGAAATGCTCGACACTCTCTTCATAGCCACCACATATTCATCATAACAATTCAGAATATACCCCTTTTTATCCATAATAATGTGTCCCTCATTAAATACCCTAGCATTTCTCCATCTCCAGAGCCACAATACCGTCAGTGCAAACAACTCCTTCCAGTTCCTGCTCATAGACGGAACAGTCCCCATATTAACGTTAATGAACAGCCAGTCCTCCCAGCTCAGCGAGAAGAAAGCCGATTATAGCTCCCTGGGAATGAGCAGCTCCCAAAGCGCTTTAGCAAAATGACAGTCCCTCAATAGATGGACTAAGGATTCTTGGCTCCCTGGACAAGCAGCATAATCCGGTGAGTCCGTCATATGCCGGCGGTATCTTTCTGAGTCCGTGAGCGACACTCCCCACGCGAGTTGCCAAAGCCAGAAATGTATATGTTCCGGCACCTGTAGCTGCCACACCATTTTAAAAAGACTCTCCCTCACCTGGACATAGGGTATGTTCTCCTTTAATTTTGCGTAGGCCGAAGCTGTAGAGAACTCACCATTTTTTGTGAGGCTCTAACTGACCGAATCTGGCTCAGCTCCAACCCAAAGCCTAGTCGCAATAACTTTGAGAAGGCTGGCATTGTCTAATCTGCATGAGAGGTGATTCCAGTCCCATCCACCATCATCAAGCCATACATTCCTTACTTTTCATTCCAGCTCAACAGAGGACAATGGTAGTTGGCAGCTTCGCATTAACGGCTCCGAGTTAACCCATTTATCACTCCAAAAACGGACGCTCCGTCCATCCTTGACCACCCAGCTAAGATTTGGGACAATAAGTTCATTATAACCCTTGACAATACCCCTCCATACATAAGAAGCACCACCTTTGCATTCGAGATGGTCCGGCCAGTCCTGCTGCCTCTTATAATACTTACCTAATAGAACCTGAGCCCACTTCTGGTCCTTATTTAGGAAGAGTCGCCAACTAATTTTGCCTAACGAGGCAATGTTCACATCCTCAGCCATTCGCAAACCAAGCCTCCCATGGTCCTTTGACTGACAAAGTTTACTCCAACTTAACAAATGAAATTTTCTAGAACCATCCAAGTTTCCCCATAAGAAGTTACGACAAACTTGGTCAAGACGATATGCAACACTCTTAGGGAGGAGGAGGGTATTCATATAGTATTGGGACATGGTTGAAAGCACAGACCTAACCAAAGTAGTTCGCCCCGCTAAACTCAGTCGGTGGGCTTTCCAGCCAGCAAGTCTTCCATTAATCCGTTCAAGCAGTGGATTAAAGGTTTCTTTCGACATTGAATCATGTATAATCGGGATACCGAGGTAAAGGCCCATATTCCGTGTGTGAGGGATACCACTAGCAGCACTCAATTGGTCTTCTAAAGCACCTCTCACGTTATGTGAGACAAACAAACGAGATTTGGCTATACTCACTCTTTGACCCGAGGCTCCGCAGAACTTCTCCAAGATAGTACGAATAACACGGATTTGCTCATTTGACGCCTCCGCAAAAAGAAATATATCATCCGCAAAAAGAAATATATGCATGGCCTTCCAACTACCATCCCTAACCGCAACATCAATAAGGTGTCCTAACCTCTCTAAGCAAAGCACAAAGAGATAAGGCGAAAGGGGATCTCCTTGTCTAAGGCCTCTAGACATCTTAAAGGAGCTCGTTTTTTCACCATTCCAAAGAACTCTCATAGAGCTTGTCGTAACACATCGCGTAATCCTATCAATCCAAGCCTCTAGAAGAAGGAGATCTTTTAGAGTGTCAATGACGAATTCCCATCTCAATCTATCATACGCCTTTTCAAGGTCCAGTTTGAGCACCATCCACCCTTTCTTGCCTTTCTTGCGCTTCATAAAGTGAATAGCTTCCTGCGCAAGCACAACATTATCCGAGATAGAGCGTCTCGGGATGAAGCTGGCCTGCATAGGACTAACAAGGTAATTCATAAGGGGTTTAAACCGGTTAGTAAACATTTTAGTGATAACCTTATATGAAACATTGCATAGGCTGATGGGTCTAAACTCCTTCAACCTCTCCGGTTTAGCAACTTTACCAATGAGCACAATAAGTGTTTCATTCACCTCAGCCGAGAGGCTCCCGGTTTCTAAGAACTCCCGAATAAATCTAACCAAAGACGGCCCCACTGAACTCCAAAGGCGTTGGTAAAAGATAGGTTGGTACCCGTTTGGCCCCAGGGCCTTAAACGCACCCATGGCTTGCAACGCCTCCTTAATCTCCAAGTCAGAGAAAGGACAAGACAAACAAGCAAGTTGTTCACTGGAGAGCCTCGGAAAACCTCCTCCTGGAATAGGGGATAGGGGAGGTAAAAGGCTCGGACCATATAGGTCTTGAAAAAAAGACACAGCGTGGCCCTCTAGAGAGCCTTGATCAAGGCACCACTCATCCCCATTCAAACGCAAAGCCTCAATCCTATTTTTTTATCTCCTAATAACAATTGAGAGATGGAAAAAAAGAAGTATTCCTATCACCATTTGAGAGCCACAACTGCCTTGATTTTTGACACCATAAGATCTCTTCCTGCTCAAGGACCTTCTCCAGGCCCCTCCCAACAACCCGCTCTTGTTCTAGTAGAGTATCCGAGGGCTAAGCGGCCAGGTCAAAGGCAATCTCTTCCAGCTTCTTCAAAAGAGCCTCCTTTCTGCTATGGATATCACCAAAGTACTCTCTGTTCCACCTCTGCAAAAAAACTTGGAGCTTCCTCAGAGCCACTGGGAGGAAAGACAACTTCTCCCATACATCCGCAATCATCTTGTCAAAATCCGGGTGGGAAAACCATGTAGCTTGAAACCGAAATGGTCTGCGTTTAAGATTACATGCATACCCTTTATCGAAGCAAAGGAGTAAAGGGTTATGGTCCGAAGAAAGCCGGGGAAGGTGTTGGACAGTAGCAGTAGGCCACTTCAGCCTGGCATTCGGACTAACCAGAATCCGATCCAACCGTTTAGTGATTCTGGATTGGGTTGAACGGCCTCTAGCCCAAGTAAAAGGAGATCCCACATATCCAAGGTCGATGACCTGACCTTCATTCATCCATTCACCAAAAGCGATTGAGGCAGGAGACAACCGAGAAGAACCCCCCGAACTCTCATCGAAATTTCTTATAACATTTATGTCCCCACCAATAAACACCGGGACATCAGACGAGTTAACAATGTGTAAGAGATCCGTCCAGACCGCACCTCGCTTGCTCGGGTAAGGAGAAATGTAAGTCACAATTAAGGCAAAAGCATGGTCTCCATGCCCAACCAAAGCATGGATATATTGGTGGTCTTTGGAGATCACAACTAAAGGACAACTATAAGAGTCCCAAAGTAGCCATATTCCACCACTTCGTCTGACCGCTTCAACTCTATCGCCCGAATCAAAACCGATATTTTTGCAAATTCTATCAGTTGTAGTTCCTGAGCAATGGGTCTCGAAGAGAGCCACGAAGTTTGGCTTATGTTTCCTCAACATGTACCGCATAGAGCGTCGAAAACTGGGCTTAACAGTCCCGAAAGTATTCCATAAAAGACCTATCATGATAACCTACTTTGAAAAGGAGCCCGATCAATCCGTCAAGCTTGAGAATCCGGGATAATGGATACATGTGAGTCTAGTACCCCTTCGCCCGTAACAGTCTGACCCGGCTCAACCGAGTCCATAATCACATCAACCTCGGCAATGGACCCCCAGGCCCTTGGGCAGTAAACTCCATATTTGAAGAAACAATTCGGTGTAAGATCTTTACAACCGGCTCTACATTTCCCACTTGCTGTTGATGCATGGCTGGTTTGATACCACTGCCACTGTAGGAACCTAACTCATACACCCGTTGTGCCCCTTTAGTCCCCTCCATCCGTTGTTTGATCAACGTCCTGGACCTCTTTCTATTTTGACTACGAGTAGAGTATTCTACCTTCCGAGTCGGGTTCCCCATATCAACATGCTTACCCTTGTCAGAATTATCCAGCCTTCCATGGTTCATTGGTTTAACAGTGTCTTGGGGATCAACATCACCTCTCCCCTTCGCATTATATGTTGGCTTCGCATAGGAAACATGCTTCCGACGTGGAATAACCATCCATGGACCGTGACCTTCATCCACCGGATCCTTCCCAACTTCAGTATTAACTTGCCCATTCTGAGCCGGAGGTATAACAACCTGAGGTTCTTGTATCTCCTTTTCTCCTGGTACTTCTGTCGGGACTTCTTTGTTTGGCTTGTACACACACATCTCCTGAGAATGACCATAACACCCACAACTAAAGTAAATTGTGTGAAGGTTCTCATACTCAAGCAAGAGCCTCTTTTCATTCACTATCATGTCACCCTTTAGGGGGCGGGTTAAGTCCACTATGACACAGATGCGGGCATACCTTCCCCTCGTTACTCCTAGGGTATTCACATCCATACGAAGAGGTTTACCAATGGCCGAAGCAATTGCTTTCAAGACATTTGTATTGTACATCGCAAAAGGCAAACCAGAAATGCGCACCCATACACCAGTAGATGAGAGGACCGATGTCATGGGATCAAATGACTCGTGCCGTTGTTGCATCATGAGATAGTGTCCGAACATCTTCCATGGGCCATTCGTGAGGATATCAAGCATGTCAAATTCCTTCTCAAATCTGACAAGGAAGAAGTCGTTAGGAAGGTCAAGAACCGTCCAATTGCCACTAACCTTCCAAAGCTGTCTGAGGGTACGTTCAAAGGAAGGTAGCGGAATCATCCTACCAAGTAACTTGACCACTACGGAATTTCTCCAGGGCGCATTTAGAATTTGAACTATTTCCGGCGCTACATTAATGACGGGTGTAGCATCCTGTCCCTGAGGATAGTCTATCTGAACCTTGCCTGTTTCAACGAGGTTCTCAGGCAAAAGGGACAACCTTTGCCATGCCGCTTCACCAAACAACATAGCGCTCCATGAAGGGGACTCTTGTGGCTGATTTTGCTCAACAAAAATCTTTGCAGGATCGTTAGGGGATGGGCCAGCCTTCGTAGTCGTCGTCTGCACATTTGGGGACGCAGGAGAGGATGCATTGGGATCCGGTGCCGCAGGAGGAGGGGGACAGTTGTCGCCTCGGGATTCGCCAAGGGTGTCGTCATGCCCTAGGGTTTTTTTCCTGAACTCATTATTACAATTTTAAGTTTGTGTAAAAAAAAATCTACACTACAAAATCAATAATTAGACTTCAATTTCCATTTCAGTGAAAATCAACAATCATAATTTCAGGATCTAGAACAAACTACAAAATTGTCAACTACAATTTCAACAACTAAAATTTCATATTTCACAATGAGAGTCAATTTTCAACTACGAAACAACTCCAACAATGAAAATGATGATCTATAACGGCCTACAAAACCAACTCCAATTATGATAATCACTTTTTAGAACATACTACATAATTTCAAATTTCAGTTTTATAAAAGAACAAAATCAAAAACTCCTAGTGTTCAAAAAGTAGAAACAAAAATCTAAAATCAGAAAAATTGTCATCAGATATTAAATTCATTAAAAAAAAGTGTTCTTAACTAATATAGAAAAAAAAGACATGAAATCAATGGAGAATTAGGGTTTTTAAACCTGGAGACAAGGGCGGACCTAAGGGGGATAACGGGGGGTACGGTGCCCCGGCTTGCGACTTCGTTTTGCCTAAAGAAGCGTAAGGAAGGGGGAAGAAAGAAGGAAAAAACCCTCCTTAAATCTGAATATGATACACCTTGTTTTACTAGCTCATTTGGTAGAAGAAGGAAAGGAGGTAGTTGGAGTCTAAGGTTCAAGTCCTCGGGAGTAGCAAATAGTTTTTTTAATTTTTATTTAAGCAAATTACAATACACAAAACTAGGCTTTTTTGAGAAAGTAGAATAGTAACTAGACTTTTTAATATTTCAATTAAGTAAATATACCCCAACCTTTTGTATTTATTCTCAAACTCTACAAACTCTTCTCTCAAAGGGTACATTTACTAAACACAAAACTAGAAAAAGCCTAGTAAATCAAATTGTTTCTAAATTTAATATAATTTTTAATACAATAATTGATCAACCACTATCTAATTTAATTGACAATATATTTATAAAATAAACTAAATATATAATATTTTTAAATTTCATCTAAGTAAAATAAATAAATTAAAAGCTTTAATTTATAGTACAAAATTTATATAAAATTATTATTTATTTAATTTATAGATTTTTATTGTTTAATTTCAAACTTAATATCCAACATATCTTATGAAAAAAATTGTGCCCCTCCAACGAAAGTTTTCTGGCTCCGCCACTGCCTGGAGAAGAGGAGATTGTGTTATTTCCTTGAGTTTGAAGCTTGTGACGGAATCAAAAAACTGAACTGAAATGACGATAGGTTTGTAGAGGACAAAGTCTAACAAGGTTTGAGAGAAGACAAGGGCTCTTTTAATTTCTTTTTAAAATTTTAATTCTTTTCTTCCTTTATATATAGTTTTTTTTTTCACTAACAAATGGCTAAAAAGAATTTACCTCTTTAATAAAAGGGCAATTTTGGTAACCGGGCCTTTTTGAGAAACTAGATTAGTAACTAGACTTTTTAATGTTTTAATTAAGTAAATATACCCCAACCTTTTGTATTTATTTTCAAACTCTATACACTCTTTTTTCAAGGGGTATATTTACTAAACACAAAACTAGAAAAAGCCTAATAAACCAAATTGTTTCTTAATAAAATAGGACAAAATTCGAAAACGGTAAAAGCACAAGGGCCCAAATCGAACTAAAAAAACTTGTTGGGTAAATTTCAAAAATCCCAAAGTACAGGAACACTAAGAGCACACGCAGTAGTGATTTTTAAACATTATTTATATTAAATTTCTTATGAATATTGTAATTTTTGTTAAACAACCAAGTTTTGGTTGCTTACTACACAACCTCTTAAAAACCAAATAAAATACATATATTCTAATATTTTGCATTTGTTTAATATAAATAAATATAAAAACAAATAAATTTAAAATTAATATTAAAAAACCACTAATATTTAGAAAATCAAAGTAGTTTTTAAACTAAGATGGTTAAGAGAAATAAATAATAAAATTAAAATTTTGAGTTATAAAATCACTAATGTACATATTGAAATTTTCCTTGTAACGATGGAGTGTCAAGGGCAAATGGGTAAACTCATCTGGACAACCTATCTAGGGTTTTCGGGAGAGAGGACGGTTACACAATATATACTTCTTCCGCTATTCCCCTTCCATCTCTTGAGCCGCTCTGCAAACTTCTCTCCCGATTTCCTTCCCTTTCACGAATCATTCGTTCATCAATCTTAAACTCGAAAGATGGGAGTATACACATTCGTTTGCAGGAACTCCGGCGATGACTGGAACGCCAAGCAACTCTCCGGTGACCTTGAGGCATCCGCTGGCTCCACCTTCGATCTCCAGAGGAAGCTCGTCCAAGTTGCCACCGCTTCCGACTCCGGCTCTGTCCAGTCATCTTTCTCGCTCGTCACTCCTACCTCTGCCGTCTTCCAGGTTCCTTCTCTCATTCCATTTTTTATTCGGATCTTCAATGCTCGAATCGTTTGTTGATATCAGTAACATGAATTGTTTATTTGTAACGTCAGTTTCTGAGATTGAGGACATTTGGTGGTATAATTCGGTATTGTATTTGTGTAGATGTTCATCGTCGGAAGTTTATGCATCTGAAAAATCTGGTTTTCAGAATAATGAGTTATCCAATACATTATTTAGAAGAGGAAATTGCAGATGAATTTTGTGTTTGATTGAATCCCTCTATGCTCCTAAGAACTATCCAAGTGGTTTGATGATCATAGAAACAGTAATTAGTTTCCAAAGATTCTGTTGTATACATAGATCATAATTTATCGATATTTATGTAAATTCATTGCAGGTGATCGTTGGTGGCGCTAGTGTAGCTGCATACAGTGGTGGTGCTCCTGCTGCTGCTGCTTCTAGTGGAGGAGGTGCTGCTGCTGAGGCTCCTAAGGAGGAGAAGAAGCCAGAGAAGGAGGAAAGCGAGGATGAAGACATGGGTTTCTCCCTCTTCGATTAGATATCGATTAGCTTGGAATGTTACCTTCTACGAGATGATCCTCGAAATATGTTGTTTTCTCTTGTTATGCTTTTAGTGATTCTAGATCATGGATTTTTGATTGAGAAATTGAGAAGCTGTTTTGATACTCCTTAAATTTAAGTTCAGTTCTAAGAATGTTCTTTTGGTTTCTAAATTTTTTGCTGATAATCAATTCGTGTTTTCTTATTTATTGATACACAAATCATTATTTGATTACATGAGCAATTATGCTTCCGTACATGAGCAATTATTTTCAAGCTACGCCCAAATTTTTGACAATTTCTGTCCGAGTTGTGTTGTGCCTACATTTTAAATGATTTATTTGATTTCATTCAGAAAATTAACAAGAATCGAACTTTTTTTGGGATGAGCTTTAACTGAACGACTTGTCCGACTAGCTTGTGTGATTGTGTCATATAACAAATCTATTGAAAAGTGAAAACTAAGCTGAACTGCTTGCCTGACCTTCAGTATAATAGGACCCAATGCTATCACATTATTGCCTTCGATTAGATGACACAGAATGCACAATTCAAAGAGTATATACCTAATTCCATAATGTATAAGCATCTCCAAACATGCATAAAATGAGCTCTATAAACCCCACTAAAACGTTTACAAATAAGCCTAAAGGTGAGTCTACAAATGTTATGACAGAAGAAAAATGGACACGGTTCAAGGAGTACAGTTACCATTGTTTTGGAGCTTTTTCCAATGTTCTCAAGAAATGCCGAACAACTATGATAAATCAGATTGAAGCCGATTGAGTTCCCAAAAGCCAAGAAGCTATCCAGATTTTCTCCAATTCCAACTGACATCAACAACCAAGTCAAGAGATGAGGAACTAGATTTACAAGAGGCTTCCAAGTTTTCTGTGTCAAACTCTTTGCTTGAAGGTCAATCTTCTTTTTGAAATTTAAACCAGGCCCAGTTTGCATATAGATTTGATTCATCATCAAAAGGTAGTGAAACTGAATCAGGAAGGGCAGATTCAGATTTGCGTGCAGGAGAAGATGCTCTTTTCTGCCTGTACTTCTTCGCCATATCTTCAGCTTCTGCAAAAACTCTCTGGAAAGAAAGAAGTATTCAATATACAGTAATTGGTTTTGATGCAAGGTCATTGCCAAGGTTTACATGCTTTCTTTATTTTGGTGATCTTTCAGATTTTATTGAAGTATATTGGATGACATACAATCAGAACTCTGCAAAATGAAGGTGCAATCTGAAAAGCAATTTTGGAAAATAGAGGATTGTGAAAAGATGCCATGAGAAAGTCTAATTAAAAATTTCTGTAAAAATTGAGGTCTCATACGAAAATCTCACAAAAAGGTCACTACAATTTAGAAATTGTAAGAGATGAAAAAAGTTAAGGGGAATATGCATATTGTGT
This sequence comes from Fagopyrum homotropicum, assembly GCA_033239125.1. Classification (NCBI taxonomy): domain Eukaryota; kingdom Viridiplantae; phylum Streptophyta; class Magnoliopsida; order Caryophyllales; family Polygonaceae; genus Fagopyrum; species Fagopyrum homotropicum. Next base: position 6,977,719 of record BSWB01000003.1, read on the forward strand.
ACATAGCTGATTCATTTCTCAAGCAAGCAATTCAATCACATTTTTGTTTGTTATTGTGATTCTCATCATTCCCTCTGGACGATTCTCCTCCATCCTACAATAAACTGATTATAATTGATTTTGGTTCGATAGCTTTAGACTTTAGTCTATATGTCATGGAAACTCTAAGGGGCAGCATTTACCATTTCCATTTTATAGGGAAGCTCGGTAACACGAATCCTTATCTAAAACTATGGCGCAACTATGATGTTTCCCGTTCATATAGTTTTTGTGTTCGTTTATTCATCCGTTTCTGTGCAGCATAGGTTTTAGGACATAATTGCTAATCCCTTTCCCTGCCTGTTTAACCGGACAGTGTCTAGTCTATAAGATGCTACGGAAATGTGCATCAACGGGTTTGGCAAAACTAAATTGTTTTAAAAAGGTTGAAGGAATAAGATTAAAAAAAAAAAGAAGGGTCACAAAGTAAATAGGCATATAAAGCAGACCTCTTTGTTTGAGATGAATAAACCTGGCTCACTTTCCAGCTCTGCAATACTGAAAGCAATGATTTTAGGTCAGTCTCTAGCCAATACTGCAAAACTGAAGTACATAGCTGCATGAACAAAATTGAATTGCATCCAATTCCAATATGATATTATAAGACAAAAGGATCTTCCTATGTTGCTCGAGCATTTCATTGAATGTGAAAGAAGTTTGCATTCTATACAAACTAAACAGGAAAAGCATAACCACGGATTTATTTGATAGATTATATTTAATGAGCAAGTCCATCATACGCTGCAAATTTAGTAAGCAGAATATGATTTCGATCTGACTGTTTTTGTTTTTTTATGCAGACGGGGTATGCCAAAATGAATCCTAACCTGTAGCTATCTCTGCTTCAGGATAATACACAAAGAAAAAGAGGAGTAAAGATGATCAGCTCTTGAACAATTGCATTAGGAGTAGTACTTCCGATTTTATAGCAACTATTACATCTCAAACCAATCAGATATTTAATATGCTTTATCGTGATATCAAACCCTATATTATTCATACAAAAAAACATGGAACTTAACAAAGTTTCTTCTTGTGCACCTGAGAGAGATCTTGCCAGGAATCAATGACCTCAAAACAAGGACTTTAACCTTCTCATCAACTTCTAACAAATCAGCAACCGAAGTAACTTTGGCACGACTAATATTTGACATATGCAGCAGCCCACTGAGAAGGAGTACAGTGGAAGTTTTCATCAGTACTATATCCTTTAACCAGTAATATCAACTGGGTTGGAGAATGGAGATGCCAATGAAGGATGAAACAAGATCAGATGGGAGATGTACAAAAAACTACCTCCAAAAATCTCACTCAACACTTACAAATTTTAAATAATTCACTACAATCTCTCCGTTTTTACTTGAGTTGGCTTAGTAATTTGTAATATTTAACATTGACGTTATGCTTCTTCACCCACTAGAAGATCTACCAAACAAATGAACAGACTAGGTAATTTTCAAGCTGTACCTTCGATTTGTTTGACCTAGCCTTACTTGTGCTCCGTATGGGAAAATTTTTGATACTCTTCCTTCTAGAAGAGTTCCTTCACGGAGGTAGACTTTCTCCTGGAATATAATACATAATTCATAAGGAATACCACCAAAATGTAAATGATGAATCAGGTTCCAAAATACAAAAAAAGGGAGCAAAATACTAGTGAGTGACTGACCCATGCTTCTCGTTCACTGAGTATCAAGTCGTTGCTTTCTTCGTTTATTCTATTTATCCGCACATGAATCCAGCGTCCTACCTAAACCATTAAGAACAGGAACATGCTAAAACATTGCTTTGTGGAACAGAAAATTTCGCATGCAAATAATGACAAATCCAAGAGGAATAATTGATGAGTTCATCCCCTTTGTTATGCCTTAGAATTACGCTTACACCTCTTTGATTTTTGGATTACTTGATTATAAGATTTATAACGTACAAACTGCATGTGCTGACGAGTACAATAGAAACTTCAATCTTTCACAATTGGAACTTACATTTTCTTTTAGTTCGGAAAAATTGTTTATCCTGGTGACTAACTCGGCTTTTGGGAGGAAAGCCCGTAATCCCTGTACAAATGGAGTAAGTTAATCAATCTGGAAATAGTGTTTTTGCTAGCATATGCAGAAGGTAATCTGCAGTGTACATATTGCTCACATTATCACATAGCCTATCTTTGCATATGAGGATCTAAAGAGAGAAGCACTGAAAGAATAATCAAAGGAACTTCCATGTGAAAACTCACCTCAATTCTTGTAAGAAGACCACCTGTGTTCCATTCTGTTATTTTAACTTGTATGGGTTCATTGAGCTGTTTTATCTGCAATTAATTTTTAAGAAGTGAGCAATATTTGTATCTGCTGTAATACAAGACGAAAGAAAAGTAAGGTTTTGCAAGATGCTTCTATTAAGCCACCAAGTTTATCAAATGTTCATTGATGCATAAACATCATAGAGCAAAATCCCAACAGATATAATTTATCATATTTCAAGATACATAACCAAATCATATGATGGAAACAAAAATACAGGCTGATACTATAACAACAACAAGAATATCAAAGCAATTAAACTCAAGCAAAGTCTTCTTCACAAAATAAATCATTCCATGGCAAACACAATCATCAAATCCAAGAGGAGAAAGATAAGAACCTGCCTCACACGGTGCCAAGCTATTCGCCTAAAAAGCCGTCTGCACGACAACAAGGGCCTTCCACTAAGCGTTCTACCAAGAACTTCAGCAAATAACACAGTCCCGGCCTCCACAACCGGCCTACCGGGTGCCGAATGATGGCTCAAAGCCTCATCGTTATAAACCAATCCCATCCTCCCATTCTCCATGAAGGCGTCACAATCCTTATTCAAATCATACAACGAGTAATCCAACTCCTTATTATAAAAGGGCAAAATCTCCTTAGTCAGCATTGTCCCAAGCAAATCAGCACCGATATTAACATCAAGCTTATTCTCATTGCCATAAACCACCACTCCAACAACCCAATCTCCTGGTTTCGGATCATAATACTCCACAGCCACCATATTCTTACCTTCATTTTCATATGTATCCTCCTCCATTCTTTCAATATCTCCTTCCTTGGGCATGAAAAACTTCATGAACGGCGCTAAAGCCTCATCCTTATCAGGCTTCGGAGCCTCTGATACGTCGACCTCGACGTCTTCTTCCATTTTCATAGATGGCAAGGGTTTATCAAGCAATTCGAGCTCTTCGGCTCCCAATTGACTAACTCCGCCATTTATCTCTTCCTCGGAGAGTTCAGAAACCTCCGAAACGGCGTCGTTTGAGGTGTTGCAGTTGGGAGAGATGCTCGTTGAGCTTCTGTATCTCCTATGAAATGGACAGCCCGAGGATTTAAAAGCGGGAAATTTGCGGTTGGGGAGATGAATTCTAGGGATTTGGAAGAGACGAGGAGGATGGAGATGGAAAATAGAAGAGTTTAAGAGGAAGGAGGGTTGGAGCTTGGGAAGCGTTAATGGCATCTTATCTGCTCTTGGTTCATGAGAATTGAGAGCGCTGTGAAGCTTTCTCTGTCCTTGACACAGCTGAGTTGAAGGTAGTCCGAGTCTGAAGCTTTCTCATCCATACCACAACATTGTCAGAAGTTCAGAATATATAGACGCACAATATTTACTATATGATTTTAATATTATACTTTGTATCCTATTTTATTTAAAACTAATGTTTGAATATTCTAAATTATTTTTAAATTCATTATTATTTAATTAAATTATAAAATGTGATTTTTATGATGAAAAGTAAAACAAATATTCAATCTCTAGTATATCCGTAAATATTACCTTTTAATTCATTTTTATTAACAAATTCGGAGAACAAACTATATGATTGTTATTATCAGCACCTTGTGCGGGATTGTATGAGAACAAATTATATGATTGTTAAGTTGGTAATATTTAACATGTGAAACTAGTGTATTATCCGCACCTTGTGCGGAATTGTATTTTAAATATAATTTATGATAAATATTATGATATATATTAAACGTAATGTTCAAAGTATAAAAAAATTGTTGTGCAATAGTAATGATGCGTTACTTCATCTAACAATACGTTATTTATAACGAATGATTCTGAACAACTTATTCACTTATTAAGTAATTGATTTTTCTAAATGGTGATATAAATCTTCTTATTTAAATCTTTAAATTTTTGTGTTTTAAAATTTTATAAATTAAAAAATTATCTAGAGATATTGTTAAATTTTTTTTTAAAAAAAATCTATTAGCTTTTAAGTAATAAAGAAACTTAATTAAATTTTTTTTTTTATTGTTGTTAATTGCTAAAATGACACGTGACAGTCAGAGTTTTCATGATTAGACACGTGAAATTAAGTGATTCTCCTATAATATATATATAAGGGGCACTGTTCAGGTACGACCCTTACTTTCGGGTAGGGCCGTGCGACTGAACGTAGAGCTGACACGTGCCCCAAATTTTTTTTTTTTTTTTTTTTACGAATGAAAAGTTTTTTGAACTACCATATTATAAATTCTGCACTATTCTCTTATAAACTTTGAACTATTCCATATAATTCATGAACTTTTACTTTTTAATATATTATATCAAGTTATTTATAAATTAATCGTTTATATGCTATGAACTATTCAATTATAATTCATTAACTATCATTTTATAAGTTATGCAATATCCTTTATAAATTTTGTACTATGAACTATCCTATTATAATTCATGAACTATCCTTTTATAAGTTATCAACTATCCCTTAATAAGTTTTGAACTATTATTTTCACTCCTTTATAAATTTTGCATTATGAACTATTCTATTATAATTCATGAACTATCCTTTTATAAGTTATGAACTATTCCTTAATAAGTTTTGAACTATTACTTTCACTCGTTTATGAAAAATAAATAAATAATAGTAAAATAAAATAATAATAATAATTTTGTGGGACACGTGTCAACTCTACGTTCAGCCGCACGACCCTACCGGAATAACGTGTCTTACCTGAACAAAACCCTATATATAAGATGTATAAATTAATCACATTTAGCTTTCATTAATTTTCTCTTAATTTTCCTTGTAGAAAATATATTTTTGATAAATTGCTTATGTTCTATTTAAAATTTGAGATATTTAAAGTCGTTGGATTTTAAGACTTTAGAATGGCTTATAAAAACTCAACTAATTTTTGGTACGTTTTATTTCACAAGAAGATCACAACAACAAACCATACCCCAAATCATAGGACCGAAAGAAGTGAACCAAAGAATTCTTTTAATGACCAAAATGTTAATATTTTCCTTTTCTGATGGGCTTTGACGGGCCGTGTGATTACGGATGTATGGGCCGATAATCAGCAGTATTTTTAACCCATACCCATTTCTTTCACCCAACGAATACTCGGGTCGGATCGTCATACGCTACAACAAATAAAAGTCTATTTCCTCTCGCCCAAGAAAAACCGCAAAACCCTAACCCCTTTTCTCTCTTTATATCTCACCATCTCTTCACTTGCCTTCCATTTGCTGATATTGCTACCAAGATGAATTTTAACAACGTCAAAGTTCCGAAAGTCCCAGGCGGCGGTGCGGCTTCTGCTCTGATTAAGCTCGGAGTTATTGGCGCGCTCGGTGTCTATGGAATCTCCAACAGTCTTTACAATGTTGAAGGTGGTCACCGTGCTGTCGTCTTCAATCGGATCTACGGAATCAAAGAAAAGGTCTAATCGAAATTTCATTTTGATGGTTTCCACCAGTTTGGTTAATGCTCGCTTATCTTGATTGATTTGTTTCCTCTAAAATGCATTCCTATGTTGATTTTTGGGAAACTGTTGTCGCTTCTACCATTTATCTGTGTTTTCGAACGGTGAACTTTTTCAAAAAATCCTATTTAGATGCGGTGTGGTTTGGTGTTTCTACCTCAGATGTTTAGGCATTAGTCTTGAACAGATGTGAAATGTTATATAACTATAATCCTGTATAAATGCTTATGTAGATCATGTACAAATACTTAATTAGTAGTAATATAATTACTGCTGTGGATTCAGCTGTTCAACATTCAGAGCTTCCTAATGTATCATCCAGCCCTGGCAATGTATTACATGTTGTTACAGCTGAACATAATTCGCGTGACAATGTGTCACAAGGGATGAATTGCCACCTTACACAAGCATGCGATCTTATCATCTTAACTATTTTTTTTCTTTTGCTGGATAGGTTTATCCCGAAGGAACACATTTGATGGTCCCATGGTTTGAGAGGCCTATAATATATGACGTCCGTGCTCGACCTCATTTGGTTGAAAGTACGTCCGGGAGTCGTGATCTTCAGATGGTATACACTTGTTTCCCACTTGACAATTCCTTTCATTCTCCATATTTTTTATAAAGGATGTGTACGTAATCTGTTACTTGAATACTTGCAAGAATACATGTCTAAGAAAATGATATTGCTGTAGATTCACTGATTAAAATTGGAAGTCAATGTAATTAATGCATGCTTCCTTATGTGGGAAATGGAACTATTTGAACTAGTTGTGGTTATTTACACTTTAGCTCTCCGAAGTTTTGTATTGGGCTGAGTGCTATTTCTAGGTACATGTCTGAAGCTTGATATGACAATTTCAGAGCTTGATACTTCTCATATTGAACCAAAATTCATTAACGGAAAGAATGCTCTTATTAATGTTGGAGATACTCCGAGCCTAGTATATAAGGTCGGCGGGCTACTCCTCCTATTGCCAATTGGTTTTAGGATGGACCTCGCCGGGTTTATATAGAGGCTCGGAGTTTCTCCAACAATTAATGACCCATCTTGTCCCTTTAAATTATTACAAGGCAGCAGTATTTGTTTTAGTGCAGTTAAAAACGATTTTCTGTACTTGATCCAAAAAAAAAAAATTTTTGTGACACCTCTAATTATTAGGCTGTTTCAGATTCTTGTAGATTGAATGTGAATATTGTGATTTGTCCCATAGGTGAGGATTGGCCTTCGTGTTCTTACCCGTCCGAGGTCTGATCAGCTGCCTACGATCTACCGAACTCTGGGTGAAAACTACAATGAAAGAGTTCTGCCATCAATTGTCCATGAGACTTTGAAGGCTGTTGTTGCACAATACAATGCCAGTCAGCTTATCACTCAGAGAGAGGTATGTTGTTACTTATCAAGTGAGCATATAATTGAATGTTTATTTATCATTTATTTGTTGACTGGTTAATTGATATCAGAAGGGTTTATCCTTCTATCTTTAGAAAATTTATAGCTATTTATGTTTGCAGATGTGTGTTGACTTTCAATATTTGTTGAGTTAAGCATTCTATGTATTTTGTTATAGAATGTCAGTAAGGAGATTAGAAGGATACTGGTGGAGAGGGCTGCCAACTTTAACATTGCCCTGGATGATGTTTCTATCACAAGCTTGACTTTTGGGAAAGAGTTCACTGCTGCTATTGAGGCCAAACAGGTGGCTGCACAGGAAGCCGAGAGAGCCAAGTTTGTCGTCGAGAAAGCTGAGCAGGACAAAAAGAGTGCAATCATTAGAGCACAGGTGAGCAAACTAATGATCTCTGTTTACTGGGTTGCTAAATATACCAGAAATAGTTTTGCAAACTAGAGTTGCTGTTTTACTGAGGTCCTGAACTTGGTTACGTTCTGATCTGAATCCCTGATCCTTTTAGATATTTGCTAAAATTAGTTTCATGTTTTATTTTTGCTTTAATTTCAAAATTAAGGTGTTCGTACCAAACTTAAATTTTAAATGTGAATTTTGTAAAACATAAATATTGTCAGAAGTCTTTCAAAATCACAACTTTACCCATGTAGGGTGTTTTGTATGGTAGATGTATATCTAGTGTAATGCTTGAGATGACCATCCAAGATTTTATGTTGGTTGTGTTGCCAATCTTATCACAATATATTCTAATGCTTTCATGCTTATCGGTTATAGGGAGAGGCTAAGAGTGCCGAGCTCATCGGGCAAGCCATTGCAAACAACTCTGCTTTCCTTACCTTGAGAAGGATTGAGGCCTCGAGAGATATTGCTCACATAATATCGAACTCAGCAAACAAGGTCTTCTTGAGTGCAGACGATTTGTTGCTGAACCTTCAGGATTTAACTCCTGATGTTGTACTTAAGAAGAAGTGAAAACATAATGGTGCCTAAAGCCTTCCTGGTTCCCGTTTGGTAGATTTGCAATTCTCATCCAAATGGGTATGCCAAACACATGGGATTCTTAGAACTTGAATGTGATGAGATTTTCTTTTGGTTCTGTACGGACAGAGGAAAAGCATAAAAATTCTGTCGAACTCCAAATTTTTACTCTAAATTGTTGGCAGGAGACCCTTTTTAATCGATGAGGCTGTTTTTTTGTACATCATCTGTTTATTACTTTCCTAGTCACTTTTTTAAGTATATTTTTATAGTTATGATGATTTTTTTGAAGTTTTCAACATTAGTATGAAAGTCATACAGGAACCAGTTCGTTGATTTTTATGAGAAACAATTAGTGCCTGTTTGGCAACTCAAAAATAGCAATGGCAAATGGTGTTTTGTAACTTGTATGAATACATTGTAGACATTTGGTCTGGGCAAATCGAGACCCAGCTCGGACAAACTTGTTGTTCTGGGCCGGACTCAAGCTGAACCTGGATTTTGGGCGACTAGCTTTTGTCCGGTCTAATCCTAATGTTTAAAATGCTAGCGACTAAAATGCTAATTTTTATTGTGTTGATATTGAATAATTTGAATTAGGATTATGGAGGTTCCTTAACATTTTTGTGAAAGAAAGTCTAGCATCGGACAAAGTGGCAGGGAGGATAAAGGTCAAGAACAAACCAACCACCAAAACAAAATACAACCGGAAAAAAGATAAAAGTGGTGAAGATAACAAACCAACGACTAAAACAAAGTCCAACCGCAAAAAAACATAAGAGCGGAAAAAATATCATATTTAAAAAAGGGATGCAAAACTTGCTAATGCTAATGATTGTTCAAGTTTTGACCCCTTGACGCACAAGGAATGCATCTACATATAACATATATGCTAATCAATACTGCTCGCGGACTCCCTCTGTCAATCCACACCACCTTTGGCCAGTAGTAATGACTAAAAACGGTATAAAAAAAATTCAATTGACATTCTGCTTTTGGTTTGGATGATTTGAACACTAATGATCATAGAGTGTTTATCAATTAAGTGACAAGAACTGTAAAACTATCATTCTATCTCACCTACAAAAAACGACATCATCTTCTTTGATTAAAAAAATGTGCTCACAGATTCCGCGTCTACTCTATCGATTCCCGTCGATTCAATATGCACGAACAAAATCACAACTAGCAAGGATTGCAAAGAGACCTTAACAAAGCTTCTGCTTCAAGCTAATCTTGTTTGAGAGAGTTTTCATCCTCATCTGTAGCATTCGCATGTCTTTGAGTAAGCACTTGCTTTGTCTTCTCAAGCACCCCAAAGAATATTGAACCCCCTATGCCTATCCATAAAACTCGCGCCCTTAATCCCTGCATTGAGACTTCATTTTACACGAGCTTTTTATATGCATTAGTATTGTTCATATGGTCTTAGAGCAAACCTTTAGAAAAACATGGCTCCCTTCTTCGTGTGCTATGGTTCTCACACAATCAACTATGCCCTTGTATCTGTGACTTGTTCCCTACAAAGATATAGGCGAAACAAGATATCAAATGGGTTTTCAGCATTTTGGTTTGCAATCTAAAGGAAATAAATGGGATAGTCGTAAACACCTGAATCATTAGTCTAGTTTTTATGACATCCAGAGGCGTAGTCACAGCTCCAGTTATCGCACCTATATATTACTACAATAGTTCAACTTGTGTGCTAAATATACTCCTGTCCAATGGGTGGAGATGAAAATTGATGTTTTGGAGGATGCTAGCATTATAGCAACATATAAGGCTTGACTTCATGACTTACCGGCAAAGGCACCGATGATTGCATTCTCAGGGCCATTCAATTCTCTCCTTGCCTGCAAGAAATACAGTTTGGATAAGCAAAAGAGGTTAAACTGAGGTCACAGATTTGTCCAACATTAATCAGCCAAAAGTCAGAAAATAAGTTGAGTAACAATGAATTGATGAAGACATATGACACACAACGATTCCTTTACCGCAAGTTTATATCCTAATCGCAGCTGCTCGTATATACAAAACTGGATGGCATCAAAAGGCAAGTCTCGCAATAGAAACGACCCATAACCCTGCAACATAATACGAGTAAGAGAAACAACTTGCCTCATTATGACTTCTGATCTTGAATATGACAGGCAACAGTAGCAACGTAAAAGCAGCAGATATAAAAATCTAATTTAAGCAAACAAAAATACCGCATAAAGGCCTCTTAATCCCTCCTTAGAGACAATAAGACGAACTGCATCAGGTGCTGAAGCAAATTGTCCTGTCTGCATCCTTTGCTTAACAACCTAGAAAGTCACCCTGTCATGCTATGTGGTAAAAATGCTTACTGAACAGATGAAAGTGAAGCCAAAAGTACCTCAGTTGGCACTCTGATTATAGAAGAGGCAGTCCCAGCAGCAATACCTGCAGTCTGATTGATCATTCAGAAGCATTTCATAATGCAAATACCCTATCCCTAAGTAGGAAATATTATTTTAATGAAAATCAGATCCAGGCAGAATATTTTTAGATATAAGGACATATATAGTTGCAGAACATTAGCTAATAAAAATTCAAAAATCTCTCTTTTTCAAAGAGATATGTAATATAAATTCTAGAAAAACATGCACTCTTCAAGAATCTCAGAGAATGAGGGAGAGCTGATCCGGTTGCAACACATTCTGTTCAGTTTATCGAGTTCGGGATACGGTACTTTGATTGACTGGTGTTTGCAAAAATATCCCAAGTCATACGCTAGCCCAGATATTATTACAGCTATCTACAAATGACACCGAACTGTCAACTGGATAAGGAGGAGACATGCGACCAGAGACTCCGCTAAAAGATTAGAATTCTAAAGCACAACTACGCCGCCAGTGTCATGTCAATATAAGTTTCCTATATGTGTTCCTAGATGAAACTGAAACGCGTTATGTGTCTATCAGCTTCATTTAACTTACAAGATGTGCCAATGCGCTGAAGTTTTCTGGGAAAAAATTCAACAGTTTCTCTTTTGTAGGTTCATACACACCCACGAACATGGCAGAAGCCCTGAAAGATAATATCAGCTTCAATAAGTTGACTAAGATTGATTTATGAAAGATGATGAGAAACAAACACTGCAAAGTCATCAACTAAAAATATGATGGATGAGAAGAAGAATGAAGTTCGAAATAAATATCATTTGTCAACCAGTAACGAATAACCACAAAGTTTCAACTTTAGCAGGGGATTTATGTGTATCTATTTTCACAGTGGCATTCATTATTGAGGCAATTTGTCCTGGTCTCGTTGGTTTATAATTCTTAACTGGTAAGTGCCAGACAAACATAGACCGTCTTGATCCTAGTAGGCATGTCATAAAAACCAAATTCTTTCAGTAATTTTATTAAGATTTGGCAAGTCAGGCTTCTTGTCAGCCCCTAGGCTCTCATAAACACCAATGAATATGCATTGAAGATTATGAGTGGAGTATAATCTTAACCTGTTAAACAACTTTAAGGTATTCAGGATCTTTTATGATCTTAAATCGTTTCCAGTAGATGTACTTAAGCTAACTTTCCATTTAGTAAACCTTGATAGGATTAGTTCCGTACAGCAACTTTACAAACAGGATAGCAATCTAATAAAAGTTCAAATTGGTCATTTTGAAATTAAAAACAAAATAGAAAATGAAGTCACCCAATATCACTGGCCTGTTTTCCTTACAGTTATTCAGACAAAAGTATTAACAACTGCACATTTAACTGTGAATTGTATCACAAACGCAATAAGGCTCCAGTTGAGATGCCTGCAGTTAATTGATAAATCTACAAGAAGATAAAAATGCAGGTGGAGAGAGAATATGGTTCTGAGAATAAGAAAAGAATTAGCAGCGCTGCAGCAGACCATAGAAAAATTTACTTACGGCAAAACTCCAGCTAGGTTTGCAGCTAATCCGGAGTAGAGCCCCTTTAAAACAATTTGGCTCCCACCACAAGCTGTCTTGATGAAAATTCAGTATGTCATATTTTGCAAAAAAAACATAAAAAGCTATTTTCATGCTACAGATTCCAGATAAAAATGGAAATACACCAGCAATGATTCATCAGAGAAAAAGAGCACAATATGATTGTTCAGGCATGTGGAACTGCATCTGCAGACATATAAGCACACACAAAATTGCGAAGTAAAGGGTGCCTATCTAAGCAGCTAAATGCATTAAGACATATGATATGGTTTCACCACCTCATCGTAGATGTCAATATACCATTATGTGCCCTCTAATCATAAAGCAAACTTGTTTTAAGGGGTTATATCACCAGTGATCCTTATTTCATTGCTGCCTCTTGCATGACATGATTTTGTCATGTTGTGAAGACCCTAAAAGAATATATATCTAACTCTTAGGAAATGCAAGGTTCATTAAAATACAGAATTTAACAGTTTGCTGAATCAACAGGACCCTCTTTCTTAGCAAATCACACATCCAGAATACATCCAGCTAATAATCAAGCCAAAAAAGCACTTTATGCTACATCTAAAACCTGGAATTCTCCGTTTATTTCAGGATAAATTGAATTGCATATATTTTCCTCTCTAATATTGAAATATCAAACTATCTGTAGAAGTATGATTAAGGATGTCATTATACAAATTTCATCTTGAGTTCTATATAACAGTAACATTGATTTATTCATGTAGTGCCAATTTAATTTTTAGTGATAGCTATTAATAATGGTGTGGCACACATTTTTTACTTTATTTCTAGTGGTTAATCAAGAATGAAGCTCAAATTCTTGTCCCAAACTTATTTCACCCAATGTCAAATAAAAATCCAATGCAGCAAAACTAAAATATGCTTGACCTGCTTGAAGACGAGTTTTTATTGTATCAAGTGGATATAAAATTCCTTCTACAACCATACCAGCGATCCCTCCAGCTATTGCACCATCTATGAACAAAATAAGCAAGGTAATGCGAGAACTGAGTTGACCAATTTCATAAAAATATCAGCAAACAGAAATACTTCTGCAACTTAATATCTAAGCATGCTATATATAATCATGCCGAAACAAAGTTACAGAATATGTTATTATAACCTAGCAGAACTCAAATCATATTAGTTATGAAACTTCTTCATTTATCAGAAATAAGAGATTTTTCACTGAGGAATCTAATAATTTCATCAGATTAAACCACTTAAGCACAAGCAACAAGCCATATGACATAACACTAGAAAGTTATACGAAAGATTAAACAATGCTTTGAGAACAAATTAGCTGATACATACCATAGAAAGACCGTAGGATATCAAAGTGGTCCTCTTCTCTAAAATGAGTGCAAGCCAAAAGCTTGTTTTGCCACTGTTGTGTACTATCTACAGTACAGTTCAACGAATCTGCAAGAACATTAGTTTTGTTTTAAATTGACAAGACACAATCACTTGATCAAGAGATAAGATCTGGCTGATATGATATTCAAAAGTAGCTCAATCGTAGAAAACATAATCAAATGTTGCGAAGTGACTATAGAACCTTGTATCCACAACCGAGCCAACCAATAAAAAAAAATTTATGTTAATATATGCTTTTTATTTAGCAGATATTTCTCTAGGGCTTCCGCTTGACTGTAACGAAAGACATATCAATCACATATAATTTCAAAAAGAATCGATACACATGTCAGAATGAAAGCAATTATGCTATAGAGTTATCCAATCCGGCTGAGTATCATCAGGTATATTGAACGTTCATCTTTCCGTAGATTTTCAAAATCAACACCAAATTCAGGTTAAACTGAAGCATAAGATAACATTTTCGTGTATTGGGGACTATATGGACTACAATCTTTCGAATGTATCAATCTCTACATAATATATCTCCTTAGACACTCAAAATCGCCCTATATAAGTATCGTATAGTTCCGAAATAAAAGAAGAAATTCAATTCCGCTGTAGGTGCAGGAAAAAAAAAAAAAAAAGAAGAAAAAAAGCGATTCTTACCAGGTGCTAATCTTTGAGAGGTTTCCGACTTCATTGAAAGATTACAAAGAGTAGTACTGCAAAATCAGGTAGTGCCAGGAGGAAGGATAATGGCGGCTTAGCAGTTTCAATCACCGGCGCCAGTAGACTTGTTGAATGTTGCTACTGGATAGTGGATGCTGCAAAAGGCGATCGCTCCGCTTCAAAAAGAAATAGAAAAAGGAAAAAAAATGACTGGAGGATGGCAAATGCAGAAGTGGGCCGTGTTTTTACTATTCATACATTAATGGAAAGTATGGGCCACGTCACTGGACCAAAAGGGACATCTCAAGTTCTCAACAAAATGAATGCAGTGGGTTTAGTTAGTGACCGAAGAGTTATTTTAGGTTATATTTTATCAGAAAAAAGTTATATAGACGGTATCATTTTATCGATAATTGTTTAAGTTGCTAAGATTTTTTTTAAACTGCACGACATGATTTGATCGGTTATATACGTGAGTTGTAATTAGGTAGAATACGTTGGAAAATCGAGAAGGGAACGTCGAATCATTTATATCGTTCGTAAATAAATTTATCTGTGCATGCAATTTGATTAGCTGTAAAAGCGAGTTATAATTGAGAAGGGACGGTTGGTTTATTTTTATTCAATTGTTATGTACGAACAAGGGTTTTACTCGATTTGTTACGAAGATCAACATTCATCCGTCATTAAAGCGAATTGCAGCGGAAAGACTGAATATCACCAAATCATTTGCTCAAGAGGGTCAAGTACAGAAACAAAAGGATTGGTTTGGGACAAAAAAAACTGAATGAAGAAGAGCAGTAGTAGGCAACCATGAACCAACTATATCACTTAATTGATTTTAAGGTGTCAATAGGAACTGCTATCAGCGTTTCTCAAAATCAAAACATAAGATTCAAAAATGAGAACATTTATTGATTGGTGCTGGAGATAATAAGGGATACCACTGTTACTTGAGATTTCCATTACACTATTTTGTAGCATCATTGCAGATTTGGTCATCATAAGTAACACCAGTATGTAAGATTTGTCCAACGTCAAGAGGCTTTGGAGCGTATACTACTTTTGTGCCACCTAGAGTTGTTAAAAATGTTCAGCCACAGTCATGTAACTCATGTTGCAGCAAATTGTTCAGCCACGGCGTCCGCCAATAATTGGCTTAGGTTAAGTAACAAATTATCTCAATAAAACAAAACCACAAATATAATCTCTTACTGCAATGTTTAGTGTCGAAAGACTTTAGGGCGACTACTTCTAACTTCTAAGGCAAAAATTTATAACGCGCAATGCGTATTAGATCAGTTTAGATGAAAATCACCAACAAACTCTACATTGACTTTGACTTGAACCGTTGACTACTCTTAATTCTAATCAGTAATAACAGCCTCTCATCCCTTCATCCAAAGTTCCAAACCTCCAAATCCTATCCCATCAATGGCGGCTTATTTCTCCAAGAAATCAATCTTCTTCCTCCTATAACCCCAGCCATCCCTCCAAACCAAACCCACACAAACAAACAAAGATGCGTCAGTTATTATTCATGATCCTATTCGGCTCCGTCGTTGTCGGCTCCATAATCATCCTCCTCCTCTTCTGTCTCGTCCTTCTCTGCTTCCGCCGCAAGCTCCGATCCGATTACCAAACCCGGTCCCTCGAATCCTCATTTCCGAACTCTAACAATTCAAATCAAACCCGAAACACACCCGAAAACAGGTCGTTTGACCCTTCTCTGATCCAAATTTCCATGTCTGAGCTCATATCCGCAACTAACAACTTCGACCGGAGCCGAATCATTGGTGACGGCGGTTTCGGGTTGGTTTACAAGGCGCAGCTTAATTCGGGCGAAGAAGTGGCAGTTAAAAAACTCAGCCCGGATGCGTTTCAAGGGATCCGAGAATTCCGGGCCGAAATGGAAACATTAGGTAAGCTCCGACACCCGAATATAGTAAAAATTCTCGGATACTGCGTTTCCGGTAACGACAGGATTCTGATCTACGAGTTGATAGAAAGAGGAAGCTTAGACGAATGGCTGTACGAAACGACGCCGTTCAGGTTGCCATTGAGCTGGGAGGTGAGAGTTCGGATCATGAAAGGGATAGCAAATGGGCTTGGGTATTTACATGGACTGGACCGGCCCATTGTACACAGAGATATAAAGTCCGCTAATGTTTTACTTGATTTGGGCTTTGAGGCCCATATATCTGATTTTGGGCTGGCCCGGACTATCGAGGGAGTTGACTCCCATAAGTCAACGCAGGCGGCAGGGACCTTGGGGTATATGCCGCCAGAGTATAAGGCGGGGTTCACGGCGGCGAAGGTGGAGGGTGACGTTTATAGTTTTGGAGTGGTGATGCTTGAGGTGGCGACTGGGCTGCGTGCGAGCTATCCGATGAAGGTTGACGGTGGTGCACTGTGGCTTGTTGATTGGGCGAAGAAGATGGTGCAGGAAGGGAAGGTGATAGAGGCTTTGGATGAGAGTATTGAAACGAGTGGGTTGAAAATGAGTGACGTGGCGGAGTATTTTGAGATTGCAAGCCTTTGTACTCTTGAGAAGCCCAGTGAGCGACCGCCCATTGGGAAAGTTATAGATAGGTTGAACCAAATTGCTACTTAAGGTATAATAGTTTGTATATTAACCAAAAACAAATCTTTTTGGTCTATATTTCATCAAGTTACATTTTCAAATAAAGTGAACTTTGGAATGATAGGTTATCCTAACTTATAATATAAGAATATCGTCATATCGATGTGTTGAACAATAAATGTAGATTTATTTAGAATATTGATTAAGGTGAAAATTATAAGAGATTAAGGGCCCGTTTGGAAGTACTAGGAATCATTCCCGATAACGGAATGATTCCGAATCAATCAAAAAATACGTTTGGTTAGAGGTTTTTTAACACATGAAAGTAACCCCATCATTTCCATTTCCTTTCCTAACCCTTATCGGATTCCATTCCGTTTCCATTCCACCGCTCCAACCAAACGGGCAATATTGTATATTTTGGATGAGAGGGGTTATTTTTGAAGAGTATAAAATTATTTTCACTTATACCAGTCTTTTTAAATAATGTTATTTACAACCTTCATCTTTTACTAAACACATTCCAAATATAATCTCTTCAATATAATATTAACTTAAAACAACCCTTCAATAATCTCTTACTAAATATACCATGAGTCTTTGAGGGATACTTTAACGGGATTTATAGATGTACCGGTAATTTTCTTTATTCGTTACATAACTTTTTTTTCAAAAAAAATGCACATTAACTACGCAATTCATGTGCGTAGTGGCCTAGTGGGAAACCTTAAATAGAAATCTCAACTACGCACTTTTTAACAGTTTAACCCGTTCAAATACATACGGGTCATCACGGCCGGACCAACAACTCATTCGTTTTTTACGTGGATGAATATGGACAACGTTTGAAACTCGGACAATATGGGTCGGGTAACATGACTCACATCTTCCGGGTAGAGTTTTTAGTTATGACCCGATCCAAACCGCATTTGTTACTACGTAACAATGCAAACGGTATATGACATCTTTGACAAGGTCATAGCCCTTATCCAAATACAAAAATGTAATACCACTAATCCACGATGATCAAACTACACTTTCTTTAAATACCAATTTCAAGATTTTATAAACCAATTTGACGTGTTGGACCACTAATAGTAAATAAATTTGTCGATTATAAGATTACGATTTACGGTCTAGTAAGCGTTAAGTGCATCAAGCATGTCAATTGGCCCGCTAGATACCGAGATGGGTGTATGGCATCTTTGACAAGGTCTTGGTCTTTATCTATATATACTACTAAAATAGAACCTTTTTTGTCTACATGTCAACACCTTAACCATGCCACCTAGGACTTTTTGTCAAATATTTACAATTTTGCCACAATTTAATTACTATTATGCCATTATTCAATAAATGTTTTAAGTCAAAATTAAAATATTTTCCATCTCATTATTCCAATTCAAAAATAATAATTCCATGTCATCATTTTCAATATTTTACGATTATAAAAATAATTTAAAAAAAAAAATACTATATCACCTAACCGAATTTAGAGATTTCAATGGATTTTGTTTGGATTCTAAATTTTACAAAATAAATCCGAACTAACATTCAAATCTTATTGGTTACAATATGAGATATAACAATACTTTGTTTAAAAAATTTGTACTGTCGTTAATAAAGATTATAATAATCATTTTGTTAAATCAATTTTTTTAAAAATTGTTTAGATAATAAATTTTCAATTTTTTTTCCCGCACAAGGTGCGGGTATTAGACTAGTTCTTTATCATAGCAATACTGTCTTTTCGCGGCGGCTATTTTGTTTAAATCGTGACTGTTAGATGAACTAAAATTCAAGGGTTCAAACGAGACTTTAGGCCAAGACATTTTTCACTTTTAAGATGTGTTTTAGCATTTTTTCACACGATTCATCGCTCGTGTTTAAGATTTTCTCACTACCCGTCGGTACGGATCCAAACACGAGCGTCAAATTAGAGTATGATTGATTTTTTTTACACTTCAAAACGCTCATATATAAATATATAACTAGTGTATTACCCGCACTTTGTGCGGTAAAAATTATGATATAATTTTGATTTAACCAAGTGGGTCATAGAACCCAAAGCGGGACAACTTTTTATTTTTTTCAAAAATATCGAAATATAAGAGAATAAGATCGAAACAATTTGGTTTACTAGACTTTTTCTAATTTTGTGTTTAGTAAATGTACCCCTTGAGAGAAGAGTATGTAGAGTTTGAAAATAAATACAAAAGGTTGGGATACATTTACTTAATTAAAACATTAAAAAACTTAGTTACTACTCTACTTTTTACGAAAAAGCCTAGTTATCAAAATTGTCCGAATAACATCTGTATTAACTTTACTTTAATAATGTATTAACTTTGATGTCTGATGAGTAAAAAAAGTTACCTAACCTAAGTTACCATAAAATATATTATAAAATGGAAGGAGTTAATATTTGCTAACTAGTCTATATCGTGTTTGAAAGATAACCCGTGTTTCGAATGTTTACCTTGATTTTCTTATCTATATATTATGATTGGTATTGACTACTGGATCGGTTAACACCTAATTTTGAAACGTTTGCGGTATCAATAATAATTACTTTTTTTAGTTTACAATATTATAGGCTACAAATTTTGGGTATATTATGAGTGTTATTAATATTTAAACTTTTTATCATATTAAATTTTTTAATACATTTATTTATTATTGGTATTTTATATTACTATTTCTTTTATTTTTTTACATAATTTTTATATTTTACCATTATTTTTATACACATTTTATAAATTATTATACATCACAAATATGACACCTTGAAAGCTACACTTTTCCACAAATCCAATTTCAAATTTATGGCAATTTGGCTATTTGTATTATTCTTTATGAAATAAGAAATGGCAAGTGGGTTTTTCCAAATTAAATATAATTACGAATATGTGAAGAAAAACAATCAGTTTCATAAACATTTGTAATGGACTCTACCATCCAAATAACCTTATGAAGTGGGTCAATATTACCCACAATGACTTTCGGATATACTTATATCCAAATTCAATTAATTATACATTATGCTTGGTTGAAGACCTTTTCAAGGTCAATACGGTCCACCCAAGAAAAAAAGAGGGCCAGATATCGATAACAAACGGTCCGGTCTAGCATAAACCGGTCGGAGAAGTAAGCATCTTTGGACATAGATTGGTCTGAAATCGAACCGTAATAGTTCTGGTTCAGTAAAATCCAAACCATACCGGACTGAATAATCATTATTTGATGTGAATTAACCAAACTTATCCTTTTCATTTAGCCATTTAAGATTTTGTTGATTTGGTTTAACAAATTTTAAACTTAGGATTTTTTTGACATATTAAGGTATAATTTATTTTTATTCCACATATTATATAATTAATGTTTTATGGTCCAATCCAATTCACAATCCAATTACGGTCCAGGACCAACGTCAAGACCATGACCCTAAAGGCCTAAAAACACACAAAATTATGTATAGTAGAACAACCCGTATATGATACAGGTTAGGATCTGATCATAAATTTTGATATAAACCGATCCAATCATTCAAACCTCTATAAATAACATCCGGTTAATTAAGCTAGTCGAATCAAATATATATATAAATCCTGACTGATATGTAAACAACTCTTATCATGTGAAAGTGTAAACACCGAATATATATGACTATACCGCCGAATATATAGATTCAGTTCCGGCGAATCTTCTTCCATTAATAACACGATTTTTTTTATCCTTTAATATCGTTTAATCTCAGTTATCTATTTAACGATCTAACGGATATAATTTGTTTTCATTTTACATGGTAAGAGGTGTATACTAACGACCGATGATTACTTGTCATGGGGCGGAAAATTCAAATAAGTTGTTGGAAGAAGTCGTGACAAAATTCATATGAAAATTTTGTTAATGTGATTTTTTAATAAAATAATAATATAATTTGAGAAAATTTGTGTCGTAGCTCGTAAGTGAAAACATTATTCAACATCTCATTCTTATCTCATTACATCACTTTCGACCACGTGATCCAAAGAAGCTACCTAGCTAAGTTACCATTGAATATATTCGTAGCGACTTTTCAAAAGAGATTGGTGGTTAATATTCAAGAAAATAATGGTAGTACTCGTACGATGCACATTTCTTTCTTTAATCATTCACACCTAATCGTTGATTTTAAAATCTTAAGTTTTAAGATTTTTAGGGTTATAAATTGCTTCTCAAATTTCAATTTGCTCAAGCAAAAAACTTGAACACATTTACAATCAATATGGCAACTTCAAAGGCAATGATAGGCAGTATGCTGTTCGTGTGTCTGGTGGCGTTGGTGTCTTCAACGCCCGCCTCCTACAAGGAGCGTCCGGCGGTGGTGTCGGGATTGTCGTGGAGGCACTACAAGTCGAGCTGCCCACATGTCGAAAGCATCATCCGTCACCACCTCCGGGACCTCTTTGAAAACGACATCGGCCTCGCTGCTGGTCTTCTTCGTGTTCATTTCCACGATTGCTTCGTTCAGGTATGAGTTTACTCATTCGAAGATTGACCTGAACCCTAATTAAAAATAGACTTTCGAGTACAGTGTATAAGTACACGAGTTATTCCACCTATTTTCAATTGATTTTAAAATGAAATGTACGAGTTTTAGGAGTTGGGAATGAAAGTGGATATCCGCAGGTGTACAACTAAGAGTTTAGAATAGTATAACAAGAGGGTTTCATTGTTAAAGATCCGATTTTTATCCATTTTGGCATTGAGGGTTGACCGAATTAGTAAAAGTCCGTGAATCTATGATGTAACTAATGTTATTTCTCGATTTACCGCGATTTGTAGGGCTGTGATGGATCCGTACTACTAGAAGGCACGGGCAGCGAGCAGACGGCGCCGCCGAACTTGAGCTTGAGGCCGGAAGCAATCAAGACCGTCGAAGAGCTCCGAGCTCTGGTTCACAAAGAATGTGGTCAAGTTGTTTCTTGTGCTGATATTGCTGCTCTTGCTGCTAGAGACTCCGTTTATCTGGTATGCGTTATATTTTATACTTATATAATTTCACTTACATATTAATAATACATAGGATTATTAACCCAATTTCTTCATTATTATTTGCGCCATTAAAATAATTCAGATACATTATTGTTTCCGTACGGACATGCAAATGGCCTATTGGATAAGTCTTAATAATATAAGTTGGTAAATATAGTGAAACCATTATCCTAACTTAAATAATTTAAACCATTTATATTATAAAAATTAAAATAGGTTTAATAATTAAATATTATTATTACTACAATGACATCGTGATTACATAAGATATTTTAAAAAAAAATTCCCGTACGTTGAAATGGTAAACATGTTATAAATAGGTTATAGAAAATGGCTGAAATAAATATTTATGTTTGAGAGTATATTTTAATAGAGAAAACTACACAAAATCACCCTTAATAATCACTATTTTGCAAGGAACCACCCTTTATAAAAATTTAAGTATGAAATCACTCATAATATTTATCTAATAAACAACCCTATACTACTTAATATTAAATCAAATAATTTACAATTGAAACATAGACAAGATATATTTACATTATTAATATTAATACCATTAATAGTTTCGATAATTTGGCTTAATATTACAATTTATAATAGAAAATAATCAAAAATAATAATATAAGTTATTACCTATATACAAAAAATAATTTATTTTTAAAAATGTTAAACTACGTACAAACTAACGAATATAAAATCAATTCTATTCCAACCTCAATTCCAACTAAATTGATGACTTGTTACCGGATTTAATTTATTTTTAAAAAATTTCACTTGTTTTAGTTGACCAATAATCACATTGTTACTATTATTTTCATTTTTAAAAAATTAAAAAAGTTATGGATTACAACATTTCTAAAATAGTAATGGAAATTTTAAAATGAAAAGGTTTTAAATTATTGAAAGTTTGAAACTAATTATGATATTAATATTAATTTAATATAATAATAAAAATTTACCTTGTCAATGGTTCAATTTTTAATTATTTGATGTAATTTAAAACAATATAGGGTTGTTAATTGCAAACTTGTAAAATTAAAGGTGGTTTTATGTCAAATAATTTATAAGGGGTGATTTATTGCAAATATATGAATATTAAGGGTGGTTTTATGCTAAAAAATTTATAAAAGATAGTTCTTTGGAAAAGAGTAATCACTTATAGGGTTGTAATATGAGACAAGCTACCCGGGCTCGGCTCGTCAAAAGCTCGGCTCGAACTCGTTCATTTTCTAAACGAGCCAAGCTTGAGCACATTTTAAAGCTCGTATAATTTTTCGGCTCGGCTCGTTTATAAACAAGCTGAGCTTGAGCATGTCAAATCTCGGCTCGTTCGGGTAAAGCTCGGCTCGTTCGGCTAAAATAATACTATAGGAGCATTATTTTAGCCGAGAAGCTCGCCTAAAATAATGCTCCCATAATATTATTTTAGCCGAGCTGCTCGGGCTCGGCTCGTCAAAAGCTCGGCTCGAGCTCGTTCACTATCTAAACGAGCCAAGCTTGAGCACGTTTTAAAGCTCATATAAATTTTAGGGTCAGCTCAGGCTCGGCTCGTTTATAAACGAGCCGAGCTTGAGCATACCGATGCTCGGCTCGTTCGGCTCGTTCGACTCGTATTACACCCCTAATCACTGAAGATGGTTTTTGTATAGTTTTCTCATTCTAATAATGTTATACTTAACTTTCTCGTTGATATGTGAAATTGAAGGGAATGTAAGGTAAGAATTAAGATAGAGACATTCCAACAAATATTCAAATTTCTTTACACCAAAAAACACGAACATTCAAGTTTCAGTCGTGGACGACGAAGATTATCAATTTGATTATTTTAATTTAATGGTTTAAAATTGTAAGACGACTTTTATTTGTTTATTTTCAAAGTCAAGGAAAGTTATATCTAATCAACTTTAGAAAAAAGATGCACCTAGGCTAGCTAAGTTTTTGTAATCATGATTTTAACATTTAAGTTTCATTTATGTTTAATTTGAATATTATTTTATAATTCTTAGATAATTGATTAAAAATGTGGCACAAATATTATTAGAATTATATTTGTTGAGTATTTCTTTCAAATCTTGACTTATAAAATTAAAAAGGTGATAAAATTTTATTTTTTTTTCAAAATTGAAAAACAAAAATGTTTTTACTGAGAGTTAAAATAACACATGTTTTAGATAAGGGTGGAGATTACTATGGATATTTTTTTATATTTAAAAAAACGGAAACTAAAGTAAGCGAGTTTAGGATGCGTTTGATATAGGTTTATTTGAGGGATTATTGTAAGTAAGGGTGTACTATTTACAACTGGCCCCGGATTGACACTTTTAGAAAATATGGTATGGAATTTAGATCCAACTAATATTTTTATCTTAGTTGTTTTTTAGTTTTATTTTTTAATTAATTTTGGACTTGGACCGAGACCAGAAATCACCATATGCCAGAATCACTACACAACCTTAATCGTGAGAAGATTAAATTTAGGATTATTCTAACAATTTTTTTCATCCAACTCCACTTAAATTATTAGATTATCGAGGTATTTTACGTATTATAATTTCCAAATAATCTGACCAATATTAATATAATTTTATGGCATTTTTTCATTTACAATGTTACATAAAAAAACATTTTGAATATAAAATTTATGTATTCATTTATTTTCCCTTAAAATTTTGTAACTCACGTGAAATAATTCTAGATTTTATAATGAAATAATTAAGTTAAATAGCTTATTTGTTATAGAATTTTATTTTGTAGACTCTTCTAATTTATTTTATATAATTTTTTTATAGATAAAAAATTTAAATTAAATAAAAATATATTTATTAAATGAATTTATGGTATGATACAACGGACCCTAATTATTATTTATTAATGCTGAAATTAGTCTGAAATTTTTAAAATTTGTGATTGGCTATAAATTGCAGTCAGGTGGGCCACACTATGATGTTCCCTTAGGAAGAAAAGACAGCCTAAGCCATGCAACAGTGTCCGTAACAAACGCCAACCTCCCACGCCCTACAAGCAACACCTCCGTCCTCCTCACCGAATACGCCGCCAAGAACTTCGACGCAACCGATCTAGTAGCACTCTCCGGTGGACACACCATCGGCCACGCTCATTGTGGCGCCTTCGCCGGCCGGCTCTATCCAACTCGTGACCCAACATTGGACGAGTCATTAGCTAGTGATCTCGAAAAAACTTGCCCTACTCAAAACACAAACGCGACCACAGTGTTAGACATCCGTACTCCAAACTTGTTCGACAACAAGTACTTTGTTAATCTCGTCAATAGACAAGGATTGTTCACGTCAGATGAAGACTTGTACCTAGACTCGAGGACAAAGGATATTGTTGTCGAGTTTGCTAATGATAAAAGTCGGTTTTTTGAAGAGTTTGTGAAGTCGATGATCAAGATGGGGCAATTGAGCGTTTTGACCGGTGCACAAGGGGAGGTTCGTGCGAATTGCTCGGCTAAGAACGCTGATGGGGATCGTTTGGAGTCGGTTGTTGGTGATGATCAAGATCAAGCACAGTTTAAATGGTATTGATTGAGTTTGATGTTAAGTTATGAATGTGGAGTTTGTTGGCTTTTGTTATTGTAGAGAAATAATTTGATGCTTACACACTATGTGGTTAACTTATATGTACCCTAGTTATGTTTTCATTATGTTTGTATGTTACTAAGTTGATTTCATTTGGTTAACTTTGCCTTGCTTTCAATAAGTTACGTGATTAACCAATACTCAGTTGGTCTAGTGCGATGTGGTGCTAGACTCCTTAAGTGATTAGCCGGGTATCCTCCAGCAATGGACCACGATTTACTATCCGATCCGGACGTAGTTCGGCAAAGCCGATCGAACCGGGTGTTCTAATTACCTCTTCAAAAAAAAAAAAAAAGTTACGTGATTGGGCCTTTGGCCCATTAGGATCGGGTTGGGCCATTACAGTAATTTCCTTCTTTGGTTCACCGTAGGGTTGTCATTTTACTACCCGGATTGTCTTTTGGACCGGACCCGAAAAAACGAGTCGGATTTTCAGTCTAATTCGAAAACAGGTTCGGTTTAAGTTCCGGTTCAAACTGGTTAGTTATAAATTTATAATTACCAGTCTTGCAGAATCAGTTCATGTCCAAATAACTTTTTGGTAATTTATGAAGGTTAAAAACATACATAAATTATTGAAACCAAATTTTGAGTTTTATTTCTAAAATATTACTTCGTACTTCTGTAAACCTGCTAGGAAAAAAGTTATTCAATTTATATTTTACAAATTAAATAATAAGGATGGGTTGTTTATATACTTAAAATACTTGAAATTATAATGTTGTAAAAAGCCTTCACAAAATATCTCTTTTCTTAATTCTCCAACTTCCTTTCCATTCGCGCTTTTCTCAAATCGATTTGTCGGCTTCGTATTTTCATCTTTAAAACCCGAACCTTTTTGCCAATTTTTTTTTTATAATCTTTCGATACACTAACAGTGCGTTTGGATAGCAATTAAAATCCCAGGATTTTAATTCAAATCAGAATTTTGTTTGTAAATTTCCCTGTTTGGATATCAAATCCCTGAATTTTTTGAATCTCATGGGAAAATATAAATACTCCCTTAAAATTCCATCTATACTGACGTTATTTTAAGAATCCTTCGCAAACAGGAATTAGAGAAATCCTAAACGCCAAACACTCTTTCATTTACTTCGCCATTACAACTCCCCAATTTCTCAGCTCTTCCTTCTCGCGTTGCTTCCTGGTAATCTCGGTTCCTCTTTTTTTTCTGTATTCCGTGACAATTGAACAAACACTCTTCCATTGCCCCTGATTTGTTTGAATCTATCGACCTAGGTTAACCTTTTCCCTTCTAATTTTGATTTCATAGCTTCATCTTTTATCATTCATCTCGTTGATTTATGAATCGCTTCATGTTCTAAATTCAATTTTTGTTTGTTCTGTCATATTTGGTGTTATGAGAGAACGAAAATGATCGGTCATTCATCTCGTTGTTTTTTGTCTGATCTGTGCAGTAAAATTGAACTGAACAAAATTTTATGGAGATAGCTTGGCTTTGTTATTCTGGCTTTTTTCTTTCGTTGGTTGTTGTTGTCATGTCCTGGTTTATTGTGGCTTTGTTATTCTGGTTTCTTCTCTGTTATTTTGACTTTTTTCTATCGTTGGTTGTTGTTCTTATGATTTTTATTCTGGCTTTTTTTTTTTACTTTTGTTACAACTTGTTGATGTGTGTATTTTTGCTCTTACAACTTGTTGTTGTTACAATTTGAGAGTTGGGTTTGTTGCTATATTTTTTGATGTTCCATTTCTCTCTTTTGTTGAGTTTGGTGTATTATTTTACTCTTGTTTGTTAGCATTTGTAACGTCATTTGGAGTACTCTAATCCGTGATATTTGATCTTGGTTCCACTCCTTTTCTTGTATATCCTTCTCACCCTCTGTTTTGTGTTTGTATTTCTATGCATATCAAGATAGATTTTTTGTTGTTGTCCTAAGTTGTTTTAATTCAGCAATATTGAGATGATTTAGACATATATCCACACATTGCAATTGTTATTTGTTATTAAGGTTGTTTGGTAATCATTACAGACATTGGCGTGGACATTTAGATTGATTGAACTACTGGCATAATCTTCTATGTATAACATGCATCCGATTCTTTTTATTTATTTTTGTCCTTTTCTTATGGACTGTTTTGCATGATAATATGTGTCTTAAAAAGAGGGCCAAACTTATTTGAAGAAATTTGAGTTGCATTCTTGTTTTGTTTGAACAGGCTTGACTAATATGAGTGCGACTAACATTGTAATGAG
This sequence comes from Fagopyrum homotropicum, assembly GCA_033239125.1. Lineage (NCBI taxonomy): Eukaryota > Viridiplantae > Streptophyta > Magnoliopsida > Caryophyllales > Polygonaceae > Fagopyrum > Fagopyrum homotropicum. The sequence goes on from BSWB01000003.1 coordinate 7,005,325, forward strand.
ATTAAAACGAAAGCGTGTCGATGAAGCGCAAGAATCACAAAAAAGAATGAAAATTGTGTTAGGGGCAACTATATCTATGATTGCTTTAGTAGTAGAGTGGTATCATACAACATTTTCCGTTAAGGAGCCATCACGTGATTGGGATCACGAGAGAAAGTATTATTTAAATCGTTTGTATGATGGAAGAGAGGTAGATTGTATTGAACAACTACAGGTCAGTAAGATTGCTTTTACGCATTTGTGTGAAATTCTACGGGGATTAGGAGGCTTAGTTCGTACTAGAAATGTTCCTATAGAAGAATCGATAGCTATGTTCCTAGACATACTTGCACACAACGTCAAATACCGAAAAATTGGTTTTGTATATTATCGCTCTAAGAAAAAAATTAGCAGACAATTTCATAATGTCTTGTGTGCAATGATGAGGATAAGTAAAGAATACTTGAAGATACAACCACCTGTCATTGTGAACTCAGAAAGAGAGAAATGAAAGTGGTTTGAGGTAATTCTTTACCAATACAAAAATTTGTGTTCTCATTTAAAATTATTCCCTGACATTTTTCCTCCTTAATTTAGATTTGTCTAGGAGCCCTTGATGGTACACATGTTCTATTGATTGTGCCGGCTGAGGATAGACTGAGATATCGTAACAGGAAGGGTGATATATCGACTTATGTCCTAGGAGTTTGTGGACCTGATTTGAAATTATACTATGTGTTGCTTGGTTGGGAGGGGTCTGCTTCAGATGCTCGTGTTTTACGAGATGCTCTTCGTCGAAACAGTCGGTTTCATTTGTCGAGTGGTAATTTCCAAACTACTTTATAAAAAATTTAAAACGTAGGTATTTTAAATATAGAACTTATCTTTCGAAATGCGTATGTGTAGATAAATACTATTTAGTGGATGTTGACTATACCAATGGTCCGGGATTTTTAGCACCATAGATACCATTTAAATGAGTGGACCAGAAATCGACCAAATACCTACAAAGAGTTGTTCAATCTTCGTCATTCCGTTGCAAGGAATGTAGTTGAACGAGCATTCAGTTTGTTAAAAAAACTATGGAGCATAATGCGTACTCCATCATTTTTTAGCATCAAAACCCGTAAATGCTTGTTGTGTTCTACATAACTTTATACGAATTCAACAAGCTACCGATCCTATTCTCCAAGCCGCCGATACACAATTTTCGTCAGATGTTGATTCGGATTTACTAAATCGTCCAATTTCAGCAAACGAGCTTCCAACTCCAGTAAATAATGAAGATAGGATTACAACTGTTCAAGCTACTGATCAATGGGAAAATTTCCGTGATACACCTGCAAAGAGAATGTTCGAAGATTATTGTGCACGACAGAATGAACAACCATGAGTTTTTTTTTCAACTATGCTTTCAGCGAATAATAACTTTAGGGTTAATGTTCTTGTTGCTTTATGTTGCTTGCTTTTTGTTGGGTCTATTTGTAATGCAACTTTATAAAACTAAATGGTAGTAATATTTTATAATTATAATCACTTGTGTGTTTCATGTCTTATATCTATTACTGGTTATGTTAATTATTATCTTAATAGTTGAAGTATTTTTTCTATTCTACATTCAAAAATGGATACGCACGGAGTGAATGAGGTCATGCAAGAAAAGACAAAAGGAAAGAATGGAGGAAAGATGAAAGTCAAAGTAGAAAGCAAGAGCTACATGCAATGGAATTTGAACATGGAGCATGTTTTAGTTGATACACTTCGCGAGGAACGAGGTCTTGGTCACAAAAGAGACAACGGCTGGAATCTATAGCATATAATACAACTGCTTCAATAGTATCCGCACAATTTGGCATTCAAGTAACTGTTGACAACGTGAAAAACCGTGTGAAATTATGGAAAAAGTATTATGCCATTGTGATTGATATCTTGGGTCAAAGCGGATTTAGCTGGGATTCATCAACTCAAATGATTAGTGTTGATGAAACCAATGTGTGGGAAGAATATGTGAAGGTAAGTTTTTTTTATTATTATATATAAATTTTCTTTCAATCGGTTGACATCCTTTTCTTATACAAATTATATACTTTTGCTATAGTCTCATGACGCTGCTAGTTTTCAATATAAGAGAATCCAAAACTGGGAGGATATAGTTGATTTGTGTGGGGTGTAAAATCCCAAGTTTTTGCCTTCACCGCCCCCGCGGTGAAGGGGAGCCGCAGGAACGGCTCAACCTCGCTGCCGCGGTCGCGGCACGGCCCAGCCCGTCTACGGGCTGTTTGTAACACCCCGAATTCTCAGAACTCGGGACATTACTGGTTAGGACCTCACAATGGGTCCCGACCTCAGTTTGACAACAACATTACTAGGATCTTGCAACAAGACACAAATAAAGAAACCGAAATTCATAAAAATAATATTTTTAGGGTAATGAATGCAACACTGTCTAGCAACCTAAAGTACTTAAACAAAAGAAAAGAACAACTGTCTTAACCAAACGAAAGGAAGGACAAACACAACCCCCAACCCCCACTCTAAGGAGTACGGAGACCCGGCTGACCACTACTTCCGGATCACTCAGCTGCTGATCTAACCTGCGGTAAATCTAAAACAACAACAAGAAGAACCGTTAGCTAGTTATCTAAATATTAGCAGAATAATAGCACCACAAACACACTCAGATAAACATAAACACTCAACATGCTTTCAAACAAGTCCGTTTTATTATCTTGCTTTAATTTACTCGTTCACTCTAGTGATACTTATTTTGTGACACGAGGGATTCCCAAACCTCGCCTCCGCCCCCGTGTAACCATCAGGAATGGATCCGATGCATCTCACCTTGTACCTGCATGGTCTGGGTATATAGAACCTCCTAATCTCCTGTCAGAGCTGGGCAGTGATGTCACGGCCCGTTATACATACACTTGGGCCTTAAACGTAATATAACAGTCGTCCTAGCAAGTTATTATTATTAAATCAAGCAATAGCACACACCACTACTATCACTCAACTAACACTCAGAAACTGGCTAAGTAAGTCGCAAGGACTTACCTGAATCAAAACACACTCTACCACGTCTCAAAAATAGTCCGTACTCGTGGTAACTCAAACTCCTGTCAAAAGGCATGTGGGTCAAAATCACATCCAACTGTCCAACCTCATGCGAAGGAATTACGGAGAAAGCTCTCTTACGGTAAAAGACTATTTTACCCTTAGTGCCGAAAGTTCTTAAAGTTTATTCTTACATCCCATTATTCCTTTTAGAACTTGTTTTCTACAATTCATTTCTCTCTTATAGTTTCTTTTTATAAGTTATACGTTAAAACTCGAACCCACTCCTCAAAGGACAACATTCCTCTTCTTTTCCGATTACCACTCTATCCTTCTACATGTATATATACGTGACTACTCGGTATTTGTATATGTATAATTACATAATTTCATTTCTTATCTCTTACGGTTATCTGTACACTTCCGTATATGAATATATATACACTTATGTTCTTTTATATATATAAGTCTCGAAATCCCAACCTATTCATATATATATATATATATATATTTATATCTCACATTAAAAGTATAATTTATCCCTTTTATACTTATCACTCTGTATATATATATATACATTTCCACCATATCAAACATCTTCACAAATTTGTACATATATAACTCTTAATCCAAAGTCTACCCATTTATATAATGGTGCTGTTGCAATCCCCTTTTTAAAACAAAATCAAGACACAAGAGTGGACTGTACGTACGTCTCAACCACCACTGCTTGTTTCGATCCGGCTCAGCAACACGGAATGGTTCGGCTGGTGACTGCAGATCCAAGAAGGCCAGATTGCCCGTAAGTTAACCACACGAACAGAAGGCCAAAAAGAAGAGAGGAAAGAGCGGAAATAGAAATAAGCCGACTCACCGGCTGGAGCGGCGGCGAGCTTGGTCGGTTTGCGCTGAAGACGAAGGGACGGAGAAGGCCGGCTAACCTACTGCAGACCAGTTCCGGCGGCGACGGTCCTAGCGGCGACAGAGGGCGGCGGTGGCGTCGGCACAGGGGCTGCTCTGGTTCGTTCTTCTCGGCGCAGGAGGCTGCTCGGGTTCGTCCTTCTCGGCGCAGGAGGGTGGCGAAGAGGGGTGTAGGCTAGCCTCCGGTGAGCGCACGCTGCAGAACTCCGACGGGCTTGGCGGCGCAAGGTCTGCAGTCGAGGCGGTGAAGAGGGCAGTTTAGTCGCGCACAGAAACGGAAGAGGGAGGAGATAGATGGAGGGGTGGCTTACCTAGCGGCTGCTGTCGCCGGCGGACGAGGGAGGCGGAAGAGGAGGCGGTGGCTGCATCGGCTGCGTCGGAGACGGAAGGATGCTGCTGCTCTTTTCCGAAGGCAAAGAAGCGTAAACCAGTGAAGGAGCGGAAGCTTCATAGGATTAGGGTTTAAACGCAGGATTAAAAATTAGGGTTAGAATTAGTTTAGGAAGTGGGCTGGTGGGTTTGGTAAATGGGCCTAATAGTGGGCCACAATCCGGCCTGCTTTCTCATTAGAACGAGAATAGGAACTCGTTACTCGTCCGGTTTCTGGTTAGGTACGGGAAGTTATATAATACGGAATTAAATTCCGTATTATCTTATTATTATTATTATTATTTTTTTTATTTTTTATTAAGGTGCGTAATTTATTCCCGGTTACAAAGTTTCATCATTTTATGTGACTTAAGGTCACATAAAATGATAGAACTTAAAACTCGTTTTAATTATTTATTTATTTATCTAAGATTGACGTATCGGAATTTGGTTAAATTCAGGTTTAACGGAAATTAAAATTTTCGGTTATTACATCAGTGCCCTCTTAAAAGAAGTTTCGTCCCGAAACTTAGAATAATTCTCTTAATCGCGCATTTCCTTTGGTATATTTAAATTTCTCCATTTTCGTTGGCTACAAGCAACTACGCAAACATCAACAGCAGACATGTGTCACATAAAACGTAATTACTCAAATCAATATAAAAACCTGAAAGGTCAAACAACACAACATCCGAGTACTAACTCGTCAAACAGGAGTAACCTCTAACTCCGCAAAGAACTCGGGATAGTTACGTCTAATACTCTCCTCAGTCTCTCCCAAGTGGCCTCATCAACTCCTCGTCTAGACCACTGGATCCTCAACATAGGTATCTCCTTGGACCACCGACGTCTAGTACTGCGCTCCAAGACAGCTACTAAGTACTCTACAAATGTATGGTCAGGCTCAACTGTCAGGTCCTCATGGCTGACACGTGTCTTGGTTTTGGTAGGTACTCTTTCAACGGTTTGTTTCCTAAACTTACTTCCAGCTCATTTGATGACTCTACCAAACTTTTCCTTCCATTGGCGCACCTGCTTTTTTCCTTTCGAAAGTTCCCGACTATCGATTCTGAAATAATGATCTTACACTTCTGTCGGCACTTTACTAAGTGCCTAATGCTCTTTGTAATACAAACTGCTTGACTCGTTTTCCTCAATGTGACCTTATCGGATCGTTCATTAATTAATTGTTTTCACCTACTTCTTGTCAAGCTTTAAAATTTATATAACTCCACACAATCACACACCCAAGTGGATTTTTTCATATAGATCGCAAATTCCTTATTGAAAACAGAGTTCACCTAACATTGATTTTCTTCATCTGTGGTTTATGGGCCTACCACGCTTTTGGTGTAACACCCATTAGTCACAATGACGTCTTTCTAAGGGTCAACATGATTTACCCAACTCCCGCCTATACTTTTCTTCTACTACTATCAAGATCCTCCTCAAACAGATCCTTACTCTCTTACTCACCCGTAGACTGTTCTTAACCAACTAGTAAGCAACCTCTAACCGATTCTCTCTGTATCTTTAGATCACCCCAGAAAGTTGTCGTTACTTACTTGGGGATTCCTCCAAGTCATCGGTAAAGTTATCTCTTAAATTCGCAATCACTAATATCTCTTCTTAACGGTACCTGCTCGTCAATACCAATCAACACTTATACGTCCTCAGTTGATGTCAGTCACTCTATAATTGACTTATCTCAATATTCCGGACTTGCTCTTCTCATAACTATACTGGCATTAAATTCTTGGTGAGCATCATTTGCTCGATTAATCCTTTCATGCTTCGCTAATTCGTTTTCTATTCCACACTTTTGTTTCCTTAGGCTAACTCTACTTCTCGAGCTCAACTGGGTCATTCATCTTGACCTAAATAGTCATTCCAAGTCTTCAACGATAGCTGGTAAGTGTCTTTGTAGTTCTGATGATTTTAGTTATCATCCCCTTGCAGTTCCCTTTGCATGGACCGTCGGTGTTGCTGACTTAGGTCCCGTGATAATTGGGGTTACCTTGGACTTTCGAGTCCACCAAGGCCGTTCTTATATATATATTCCTTTGTTGGCATTACCAGCAACATTGCCTTCATGATACTCCTTTGTTTCCGCTACAGGACTTCAACTCTTTGATACCGACATTGCGATTTCTTTCCAATTCCTATATTTTTGAGGAGGTTAAAACCTCTCCACACTTGTAAAGTCTATATTTGCATTTACACTCCATTGTAGGTATCCCTTCCATGCACCTTAGACCCTCATATCCGGGTCGACATTTTATCTCTTTTGGCCTCACAAGCTTGTCTTGTGAACTCTTCTACTAGGTGACTCGTCTTATACATTTTTCTTCTCTGCATCGGTCTCTAACTGTCTGTTGATCATTACTACCCACTCTGTGTTGGAACTTCAGTTACTTTGTACTCTTGCATAGATTTTCTAAGGACATCCTCATCTCAAAACTTTATTTAAAATTCATCACAACCCACAATTTTGATACATGACTTTCCTTCTCACTGGATAAGTTATACACTTGGTTTACACTAAATCCATCATAGTGTCATCAGTCCGTTGGTATGGTTTACACTAAGTTATACACTTGGTTCACACTGGATAAGTTATACACTTGATTAAGCATTCAATGGTACCATTTGTATACCACACATTAGGTGCATATGATTTTCCTACCAATCAAATTTCTCGCATCGTATTTATTATGTCTTCCTTATACTCATGTCGCTTTACCTTCTTTGATATTTACACCCCGTAAGATAGTTAAATCCCTTTGGGTTTTCTCGTACACGCTTTACAACTGCGTTGGTTGATCTTATTACTTTCATCAGCTCTTAGGTCATCAGTCTAGCGGCATTTTCCATGGAGTACCTCCATTCCTCCTTAAATAACGGTCTTTAGTCCTTTCGGTAACCATCTTATTGGTGTGATATCGGATCCCTATAACCACCTTTAGTCTTTCACTTTTACTCCTTCTCATGTCTGTCTTAGTCGACCTGTAGATTCTATCTACAATCACCTCACAACTCGATCATACATTTCACCAAGGTTGTAAATCATACTCTTTATGTTCGTGCCGCCTCGGAATTTCCAATTATTCTGTGTCACATCTTTAATCACAAGGGTTTTCCCTGTCAATCTAGACAATCTGACCCCACTTTTTCTCGAAGAAGCACCATCAGTCCTACTTGTGTGGAATGCTAAGACATAGGACATGTTTCTAATCATCTACTTCCTCTTAGTCTTATAGTTCTTCTTACAGGGATCCCATCATTCTAACTCTGATATATATCTTTCGTAGTCAGTAGTAAGTAATTACTCCCAACAATTCCCTTTTCACCATTACTATCATCAAGGGTCATTACCGACCGTCAAGAGTTGCTCTTAAATTCCTTTATTAGAGTTATCATATTGGACTCCTTTTACGTTACCCTCTAGGCTACTAGTACTTGTATTGATTTAACTTCACCATTTTCGTCGTGGATCTCCGAAAGAAATTCACTAGATGTCGATAAAATTCTTTTATAACCTTGTGGTCATTCTTCTTATCGGTTAACTAACCATCACTAGTTAACCAGCACAAGTAACTTTTAAGTTGTCTAAGTAGGATGTAGTTGACCTTCTACACATCACAGACTTACTTTTCTTCCATCTCTTTTGAGGCTTGATATACTTGGTGAAATATATCTCCTCCAGTCTCTCTGTTTATTCTTCTTTAGCTCCTCCTACAATCTACACTTTTGTAAGATTGTTATACTCTTACGAGTCCAGTGGTGTCATTCTTCTTCCATCAACAGACTTTTCAATCCTTCTAGGGTAGCTTGTAGGTACATCTCCGTGATTCTTTTACTTGAGTTATCGTCTATTTGCGGTTCTCTATTATGAACTTGTAGTGTTGTTAGCTTAATTTCCTTTTGAATGAGAAGTTATTGGGGTCCCTCGGGTTCACCAATACTCTTCTCACACACTCTTCTTCCTTGGGTGTTGCTTGTAATGCTGCCTTTACAGAAGCTGATTATTGGTGTATCACGGTCTATGTCAAAATTCTCCTGTGTTCTATGAGATCACTCCACTTCCACGTTGGTGAAATCCACCTTTCCCTTTCTGGCAATGTGTAAGCTTCCATGTTGCAGCTCTTTAATTCTTTCTATTTGGATGGATAATGTATCTCCTGTTGACTTCCATACTTTTGACTGTCTCGGTTATCAATCTGGATTGTGGTGGCAATTAGCTTGTTGAGAGTGATCATATTTTGCCTTGCTTTTGGCATCAACTTTCACTTCCTAGTCTGTCAGTGAGCTTAAATTTTATGTCTCTTTTCTTGATCGCTACTATATCTCCCTTTTGGCTTTCATGTCTATGGCAATTTTCGACGTCATCCTCTTTGTTTGTGAAGTCACTTTACACAAATTGGAGGAGCCTCTCCGTTGTCGTTCTCAAATTCCCTAGTTGGCGATCATCTCTTGCTTCTCCGGAACTACTCTCTTTAATATCCGTCATTTGATCCCGTTGAGTTGATTCTGGATTCTCTTCTTGTCATTGTAATTGGTGTTGTCTTTGAGTCTTCACTTTTCCGTCTCGACGTTCCTCAACAAGCTCGAAGGAGTTGTCCGACGTTCGTCTACCCTAATGCACATAAGATGTGCATACTAATCTTCACGTTGTCACCCTTCAACATCTACTTAGATGTGTCCAAGGAATGAGAAACTCCTTATGTTACCTTTGTTAAGGAGATAACATAACTACACTTTCTACTAATCTTCGGCATATAACTATCTATATATCATATCTTTATAAACAAACTAAAAGTCCAACTACAATAAAACCTAAAGTCCATACTAAGCAAACTGAGATCCGCGGTAGTAGTGGTGGTCATCCGTATTTTTCTATTCCCAACCAGACTATGCATGCATTTAAAAAAACAAAATTCTCTTTTTAAAACTCAGACCCCTTTTCGGGTTCTACTTAAAACTTATTCGGTCTTTCAGAAGATTTCAAGTGCCATTGTTGCCAACCTAGAGCTCTGATACCATGTTGTAACACCCCAAATTCTCAGAACTCGGGACATTACTGGTTAGGACCTCACAATGGGTCCCGACCTCAGTTTGACAACAACATTACTAGGATCTTGCAACAAGACACAAATAAAGAAACCGAAATTCATAAAAATAATATTTTTAGGGTAATGAATGCAACACTGTCTAGCAGCCTAAAGTATTTAAACAAAAGAAAAGAACATCTGTCTTAACCAAACGAAAGGAAGGACAAACACAACCCCCAACCCCCACTCTAAGGAGTACGGAGACCCGGCTGACCACTACTTCCGGATCACTCAGCTGCTGATCTAACCTGCGGTAAATCTAAAACAACAACAAGAAGAACCGTTAGGTAGTTATCTAAATATTAGCAGAATAATAGCAGCACAAACACACTCAGATAAACATAAACACTCAGCATGCTTTCAAACAAGTCCGTTTTATTATCTTGCTTTAATTTACTCGTTCCCTCTAGTGATACTTATTTTGTGACACGAGGGATTCCCAAACCTCGCCTCCGCCCCCGTGTAACCATCAGGAATGGATCCGATGCATCTCACCTTGTACCTGCATGGTCTGGGTATAGAGAACCTCCCAGTCTCCTGTCAGAGCTGGGCAGTGATGTCACGGCCCGTTATACATACACTTGGGCCTTAAACATAATATAACAGTCGTCCTAGCAAGTTATTATTATTAAATCAAGCAATAGCACACACCACTACTATCACTCAACTAACACTCAGAAACTGGCTAAGTAAGTCGCAAGGACTTACCTGAATCAAAACACACTCTACCACGTCTCAAAAATAGTCCGTACTCGTGGTAACTCAAACGCCTGTCAAAAGGCATGTGGGTCAAAATCACATCCAACTGTCCAACCTCATGCGAAGGAATTACGGAGAAAGCTCTCTTACGGTAAAAGACTATTTTACCCTTAGTGCCGAAAGTTCTTAAAGTTTATTCTTACATCCCATTATTCCTTTTAGAACTTGTTTTCTACAATTCATTTCTCTCTTATAGTTTCTTTTTATAAGTTATACGTTAAAACTCGAACCCACTCCTCAAAGGACAACATTCCTCTTCTTTTCCGATTACCACTCTATCCTTCTACATGTATATATACGTGACTACTCGGTATTTGTATATGTATAATTACATAATTTCATTTCTTATCTCTTACGGTTATCTGTACACTTCCGTATATGAATATATATACACTTATGTTCTTTTATATATATAAGTCTCGAAATCCCAACCTATTCATATATATATATATATATATATTTATATCTCACATTAAAAGTATAATTTATCCCTTTTATACTTATCACTCTGTATATATATATATACATTTCCACCATATCAAACATCTTCACAAATTTGTACATATATAACTCTTAATCCAAAGTCTACCCATTTATATAATGGTGTTGTTGCAATCCCCTTTTTAAAACAAAATCAAGACACAAGAGTGGACTGTACGTACGTCTCAACCACCACTGCTTGTTTCGATCCGGCTCAGCAACACGGAATGGTTCGGCTGGTGACTGCAGATCCAAGAAGGCCAGATTGCCCGTAAGTTAACCACACGAACAGAAGGCCAAAAAGAAGAGAGGAAAGAGCGGAAATAGAAATAAGCCGACTCACCGGCTGGAGCGGCGGCGAGCTTGGTCGGTTTGCGCTGAAGACGAAGGGACGGAGAAGGCCGGCTAACCTACTGCAGACCAGTTCCGGCGGCGACGGTCCTAGCGGCGACAGAGGGCGGCGGTGGCGGCGGCACAGGGGCTGCTCTGGTTCGTTCTTCTCGGCGCAGGAGGCTGCTCGGGTTCGTCCTTCTCGGCGCAGGAGGGTGGCGAAGAGGGGTGTAGGCTAGCCTCCGGTGAGCGCACGCTGCAGAACTCCGACGGCTTGGCGGCGCAAGGTCTGCAGTCGAGGCGGTGAAGAGGGCAGTTTAGTCGCGCACAAAAACGGAAGAGGGAGGAGATAGACGGAGGGGTGGCTTACCTAGCGGCTGCTGTCGCCGGCGGACGAGGGAGGCGGAAGAGGAGGCGGTGGCTGCATCGGCTGCGTCGGAGACGGAAGGATGCTGCTGCTCTTTTCCGAAGGCAAAGAAGCGTAAACCAGTGAAGGAGCGGAAGCTTCATAGGATTAGGGTTTAAACGCAGGATTAAAAATTAGGGTTAGGATTAGTTTAGGAAGTGGGCTGGTGGGTTTGGTAAATGGGCCTAATAGTGGGCCACAATCCGGCCTGCTTTCTCATTAGAACGAGAATAGGAACTCGTTACTCGTCCGGTTTCTGGTTAGGTACGGGAAGTTATATAATACGGAATTAAATTCCGTATTATCTTATTATTATTATTTTTTTTATTTTATTTTTTTTTATTAAGGTGCGTAATTTATTCCCGGTTACAAAGTTGCATCATTTTATGTGATAGAACTTAAAACTCGTTTGAATTATTTATTTATTTATCTAAGATTGACGTATCGGAATTTGGTTAAATTCAAGTTTAACGGAAATTAAAATTTTCGGTTATTACACTGTTTTATCTTCGTCTCCTCCTATTTGTTTTCCATCCATGGGCTTTTGGCCCGTCCTCCTTCTATTTTCCTAACCCTAGACGTCCCTTCCTTCTATCTTTCCAACCCTTCTCTATATATTCCCTCCTTTCCTCCTTTTTCCCCTTTCTTGCTATCGTCTTCAAACCCTAGAGAGCTGCAGTCGTCCTTTACCTCCCGCGACCCTGTTGAACGTGTAAGTTCTTCATCCTTTGTTCCTCCTTACGTTCTTGTACTGCAGCATGCTTCCTTCATTTCGTTTTCTTCTTCTTCTCTCCTTTTCTTCTTCTCCAAGAATCAAGTTTGAACCTTGATTCTTGTTGGCTTCCCGTTGTTGATGTATCGTTGTTCTTAGGCTCTTTGGAGTTGAGTCTTGACGTGTTGGAGCCAAAATTTCGAGTTTTGGTTGCCCTTGCTGCGAGTTTTGTCGAAGAAGAAAGCCAATAGCGCTTTCTGTCACACCGCCGCCCCTGCGCCTGCACAGAGCCGCCTCTGCGCCTCCGTTCAGTCGCCCCTGCGCCTTTGTCCAGCCGCCCCTGCGGTTTCCTCTACAATCACTCCCGTTCTTGTGAGTTACTTCCTTCCTTTCTTTCCTCGTTCCTTTCCTTACATCTTTTGGATGTTGTTGATCTTCTGTGAGTGCTGTAAGATTAGGGTTGAGCCCTTAGCATGCGTAGATCTCTTAGAGATCTTTGAGACTAGAAGCCATAGACTTCTAGCAACCGTTTCGTTCCTGATCCGTGTTGCTTGTTCGTACAGGCTTTCCTTGCTCCTTTCCTAAGGGAAATTGAGCTTGCTTGAGTATTCCTGAGTTGTTATTTCTGAGCTTTGAGTTACCTTCGTGTGAGGTAAGTCCCTTGGACTTACTTAGCTTCATTCCGCGTATTAGTTGGATTGTATTGGCTTGTTTGTGTTATTTATTCATGTTACAACGGATAACCGGACTAGGATTCACCCTTATAACCTTAATTGGCCCAAGTGTATTATAACCAGGCGGTGACCGCTTGTCCAGTTCAATATTAGGGAAACTGGAAAGTGCTCTTGCGACTCAGACCCGTAGGTAACGGATAGTACTGATCTATTCCTATTGGTTGACGGAAGCGGAGGCGAGTTTCGAAAGGATTCTCGTGTGACAAAAGAAGTTGAATTAGTAATGAATAACTTAATGAAAGATAATAACCGGTTGAGTGCAAGCATGCTATATGTTTATTTTTACCTTATGTGTGTTTGTGCCTTTACGCTCTTGCTTATACCTAGAATGTTAGCTAACGGTCTATACCGTCGTTGTACATGTTCCGCAGGATCAGGATGCTGCTGAGTGATCCGGATGGTGTGGTCAGCTGGGGTTCCCGTACATTATAGGACGGGATCAGGTTTATGTTTCTGTTGTTGCTTTCCCTTTTGTTTTGAACTCGGCTCCGAGTCTTTTACGTTTTCTTTTGTTTAAACCTTTGGGTTTTATTTTGAGTTTTGTTTTTCATTCGTTTGTGCCTTATTGTAAGATCCGTTTGATGTTGCTACCTTGAGGGTCGGGACCCATTGTGCGGTCCTAGCCCGTAACGCTTCGAGTTCCCAGAACTTGGGGTGTTACAATATGGTATCAGAGCTCTAGGTTGGCAACAATGGCACTCAAAATCTTCTACAGGTCGGATGGATAAATAAATAGAACCCGCAAGGGGTCTAACGTTTTCAAAAGGGGGCTTTTGTTTTTGTAAACCGTTGGTCTGGGATAGATGTACGGGCGACCACCACTACCTCCGCGGATCTCAACAGTGTAGTTTCTTATATGTTGGCCTTTATATGTGCTTTTCTTGGTTTTCTGCTTTAGCTGTAGCATGGCCTTATATCTATATATATAGTCTTATATATCTATCCTTATAGCAGATGACGCGTACTAGAGCTACATCTGCTATAGGGCGAGGAAGGGGTTGACCACTTCTGTCACCTTCCCTTCGTGGACGAGAACATGCAGAAGAACCTCCAATAGCTAGAGGTCGGGGCCAAGCCCCAATTGCTGATCTGCCTATCGTTGAGGCGTTCGTTGAAGAAGTTGTTGAGAGAGGTGTTCCCGAAATAGGGAATAGGACTATCGAGAAGTCCAGAGCACATAGAGCACAAACGACAGAGTCCGGTCAAGTGACCATCGAAGTATCTGCATATCGCAATTACGTGCAGAGAGTCGAAGAAGCTATCAAGATTGGAGGACCTGCACCAGCACCGCCAATACCCGTGAGAGTAGTTGAGAACGTCAGAGCTCAAGAGGGAGCAAGTTCGGAAGTTGAGCTTTGGTTAGACCACATGGATTCAGCGTTGGAGTCAATAAGAAGTATGCTCAGGAAGCGACCGGATTTCAAAAGAGATCTTCAGGCAGAAGGCCTTACGAAGAGACAGAAGACTGGACCAACTAGTGTTGGAGCTGTAGCATCAGGATTCGAGCATGTTCATACGAAAGGTCACTCTGGGATCCAGTAGACGATACAGAGTTCCAGCAGAGCACGACAGTGTCATAACTGCGGAGTAGCTGGACACATCCGAGCTGACTGCAAGAAACCAGCAGTGACTTGCTTTTCTTGTGGCATGTCTAGACATAGAGCTGCGTTCTGCCGTCAGAGCAGAAGACGAGGAGGTGGTACGCTTGACACCAGAGATGCATCAGGCAGAGTATATGAGTTGGAGAGTGCTGTAGAGGCGACAACGCCAGCGACCACAGGTACCATTCATATTAATGGTTTTCCTGTCAAAGTTCTTTTCGATACTGGTGCTACGCATTCTTTTATATCTGATGCTTGCGTAGATAGTTTGTGTAATATCCGAAAAAAATTAAACTCCGTTTAATACCGGATCAAACCGGATTCCGATCCGCCAACCTTTATTCTTTTAAATAAAATAAACCGATGTTAAATTCTATCATTTTATGTGACCTTGATTCACATAAAATGATAGTTTATGTAACCGTAAATAATTCCGTACTTTTTGAAAACCGAAGAGCGGTTCCGTGCGAGTAACGTTTTATCCATTCAACCCATCTTTTAATTAGATGAGCAAGCCCAATAACGGGTCCAGTAACCTTCTGCTGACCCATTTCCTTAACCCTTTCCAAATCCTACTATTTTAACCTAATTAAGAATCTAAACCTAAGTAACTGCTACGTGAGAAACAAACCTTTCCCTCTATCGCATACACGTCGCCCATCCCGTTCCTGGAGAAACGACGCCATCGCCGCATGTCTGGCCAACCACCACCACCGCCTCGCCGGAGACATCATTAAGACCGCCGCTTCGTCCTCACCGAGATCCCAAGGGAACTTACCTCCAGGTTGTGCAGCAACAAACACCCGATTGCACTCCCTTCTGATTTCGATTCTGGACCTTCGTCTCGGACGCCGGAACACCACACCAGACCGGAGGGAGACACCACTCAGCCGGCTGCAGACGGATCGCCGGTAAGCCTCTCCTGATTTCTCCCCTCCCTAACTTCACCTTCTACCTCCTGCACATATCTAACCGACCAGCCTGTGCAACGTCTTTTTCTCGCGACCCAAGCAGCGCAACTTCGACTGTTGTCGCCTTCCACCAGCCGGAGTACCGCCCGCCTTCTGCCGTCTTCGATTCGTCATAGCAGGACGGCGTGAGTTCCAGTCGCAGGGTGTACTGAGTCGAGCCGCACCTCCTCTATGCGTGGTACCCGATCGGAGTTGCAGCCAAGCCCTAAGTTGCCGGTGAGCCCTTCACTTCAGTTTACAGTCTTCTGTATACTTGTAGCTTTAGAAATAGGTTGTATATCAGTAAGTTTAATAGAAAGAAGGTATGTGGGTTGGACTCTTGCCGAAGGTCGAGGCTTAGTTGGGCGAGGGAGGCGTGCAGATTTTGATGTTGGGTAGTTGTGGTTCATGTTGGCAGCAAAGGTGGGAGCTGTGTAGAATTTGTTTTAGTGTTGAGTGTTGTTTAGTATAGGTTATGTACGTGGCTCTTTATATATATATATATATATATATATATATATATATATATATATATATATGTATATATATAATCCGAACCCGAAATCTAAATCCGAACTCATATATATATATACGAGTAGTTCGAGAGTAGTTAGTGAGTTTCATAGTGACATGCGTTTAGGTTTGATTAAGCATAGTTAAGGCCTTCAACCCGACCAGTATAGTTGTTAGGTATGTTTGATATCGTATTTTACATTTTAGAAAGCCCAGTATATTAGCGTAAGTTACGCTAGTATACGTTCTTGCTCTTTTACTAGGAATAATTATGAGGAAGTTTATAAGCTCTTGGGATCGTTCCGACTAGGCTTTGTACGTTTAAGGTCCTCTCGGTTTTTCTTTTGAAATTTATAGAAGCGTCTTGGGTCTTTGAGAATGTAAATTTTGTAAATTTTTATTTTTTTTTCAAACCTTCTTATTAAAGCAGGACAAATGATCATTTTAACGTTTTGATTTCTTTGTGAGAACACGAGAACCTTGATTGCGTTTTTTTCTTCTTTTTTTCCCTCCAAATGGAAGGTTATCACTTATAGAGTTATTTGGTAAGCGATTATTTTATTTCGGTGTTATTATTAATTTTGTATTTCTTGTATCATAGATCGTGGGGGTAAGAGTACTGTGATAATAGACTTTGTTAGGCTTTGTGGCCTTTAACAAGAGTCTTTCAACGACATCAAATAAGTAAAAATTTTAGATCTATTCTCCAACACACCCATACGGCGATATTCTTATATTATAAGTTAAGAGAACATATCATTTCCAAAGTTCACTTTATTTCAAAATGTAACTTGATGAAATATAGACCAAAAAGATTTGTTCTTGGTTAATATATAAACTATTATACCTTACAAACTATTATACCTTACGATCTTACAAAGCATAAACAATCTACAGCCTTAAGTAGCAATTTGGTTCAACCTATCTATAATTTTCCCAATCGACGGTCGCTCACGTGGCTTCTCAAGAGTACAAAGGCTTGCAATCTCAAAATACTCCGCCACGTCACTCATTTTCAACCCACTCGTTTCAATACTCTCATCCAAAGCCTCTATCACCTTCCCTTCCTCCACCATCTTCTTCGCCCAATCAACAAGCCACAATGCACCACCGTCAACCTTCATCGGATAGCTCGCACGCAGCCCAGTCGCCACCTCAAGCATCACCACTCCAAAACTATAAACGTCACCCTCCACCTTCGCCGCCGTGAACCCCGCCTTATACTCTGGCGGCATATACCCCAAGGTCCCTGCCGCCTGCGTTGACTTATGGGAGTCAACTCCTTCGATTGTCCGGGCCAGCCCAAAATTAGATATATGGGCCTCAAAGACCAAATCAAGTAAAACATTAGCGAACTTTATATCTCTGTGTACAATGGGCCGGTCTAGTCCATGTAAATACCCAAGCCCATTTGCTACCCCTTTCATGATCCGAACTCTCACCTCCCAGCTCAATGGCAACCTGAACGGCGTCGTTTCGTACAGCCATTCGTCTAAGCTTCCTCTTTCTATCAACTCGTACATCAGAATCCTGTCGTTACCGGAAACGCAGTATCCGAGAATTTTTACTATATTCGGGTGTCGGAGCTTACCTAATGTTTCCATTTCGGCCCGTAATTCTCGGATCCCTTGAAACGCACTTTTCACTATACACTCTGCTTCTCAGGTACGCACAAGTTCTCAATACCTAACCTCAACGTTAAGTCGTACATCGCTCTGGTCACCGGATCGGAGAGAGTCTCGTAGGCTTGATGAATCTGGATGAAATACTGACCGTCCGATCTTCCGTCGGTTGCGTCAGGGTGGTGGAGCTTCGCTAGGGTTCTTGTAGAATTATTATTATGCGATCATATGATTTAATACCAAACGAAAGATCAACACACGAAATTGATGACGCAGTTCGGGTGTTAAAACCCTACGTCTGCGGAACCTCAAGAGGGGAGGTCCGATCCCATTTTTCACTAGGCATTCAAGGACGATTACAATATAGGTTTGATTAGAAAGGTGCACGCAAGATCAACAAGCAAAACCCTAAACCTAGAAACAAGTCAGAACAAAGGGGATACGAAGAACAAGGTTCAAAAATAGCCCCTATGTGGCTACGCAAAGCTTTCTGATCAAGCTTTGCAATCTTCAACAAGAAGATCTTCTTCAGGAGAGGAGCAGGTGAGGATGAGCATCTCGAACCCTAGCGAACCACCTCCATTCTCTTCTTCGATCGCGCTCTCTCGCTTTCTCTCAAAGGAGCTCTCTTTCTCTCTCAGCAGCAAGGGTTGCAACTCGCTTAGGGTTTAGGTGAAGGTGAGGGTAGCTTATATACCTCCTCGTCATAACCCAAACGCAGCGTTTCATTTAAGTGTTTCCGAACCCAGCCAAAAACACGTCTGAGGATAGAACATCACGCCGCGAACCCGGTCCAATAATATAACACAATCTGTTGCCCATCAGACACCATTTCATGCCACGGAGCTCCAATACCATGCAAGAGATAAGTATACAACACATGCCACAACTTCCTAATGAGTACAAGCCACCAGGGTCCAATGAACCGGCAACGAGTACTACATGAGTCAGCTATAACACGCGTCAATACCCTTATCCTAACTAAGCTAGATCTAGGAAATATTACGAGTCAATACTATTGTGTGCACGTATGTAATCTATCCTATACAAACATGAATCATAAAGTTTACAATTGCCCTCTTGATTCTTGTTAACACATCGTCTCGATCACCAGTAGCGAATTAGGGAGGCACTCCTGTCCGTCATCAGTTCAGTGCTAATTATCTTTAGGGAACATCCCATAAGTGGAGGGAATTCCTGCAAAGATAAATTTGTCAGCAGGGACAATTTTAGTACCAAAATCAGCAGGGTTTACATCTCCTCTAATTTTCTTAACTTCAAAATGCTTCTTTTCTATCTCATCCCTAACAAAATGATATCTAACATCAATATGTTTAGACCTTTCATGATATACAGGATCTTTACAGAGATATAAGGCACTTTGGCTATCAATATTCAAAATAGGGGTACAATTTTTATTTTGTATTTCAGTGATTAATCCCTTTAACCAAATGGCCTCTTTCGATGCTTCAACAACAGCTATGTACTCAGCTTTAGTAGATGATAATGCTACAATAGATTGTTGTTGTGATTTCCATGAAACACAGTTATTAGTCCAAGTGTAGTAGTAAGTAGTGGTAGATTTTCTAGTGTCTTTATTACTAGCATAATCCGAATCTACATATCCTACAACATCATTATTCACAGAATGTTCAGCAAAACACAGACTCAGTTTCTTAGTTCCAACTAAATATCTTAAGCAATATTTCATAGCAATCCAGTGTTCTAATCCAAGGTTAGACATGAACCTACTCAGGACACTTATAGCAAAAGAAAGGTCTAGTGCACAACATAGCATACATCACAGAGCCAACGGCCACATCATAAGGAATATTAGACATCTTTTTCACCTCACTGGGGGAATCAGGGCAGTGTTTCTTGGTCAGATCTAAGTGCCCTCCTAAGGGCATAGGTGTAGGTTTAGAATTTACCATATTAAACCTATCAATAACTTTCTATATATAGTCAAATTGAGAAAGCCACATTTTCTTTTTAATTCTATTTCTTATGATCTGTATACCAAGGATTTTCTGTGCTGCACCAAGATCTTTCATGTCAAAATGCATTTTAAGTTCTCTTTTCACATTATTAATGATGACTTTAGATTTACACATAATCAGAATGTCATCCACATATAAAAGAATATAAAGAGCATTAGACCATGTACAATGGGGGTATCTAACCAATTTTATAATTTAAATCTCTTACAAATAGTGGAAATTCACTTCAAAACTCTTCAAGAAAAATGGAAGATAGATATCCGGTAGAAACCATGAGAGAGAAGAAAGGTGTTCACTTTTTGTTAACTTTTCCACTAAACTTGTGCCATGTGTCAATAGGTTATTGGTAGAGTGTGATAAATTTTGATCCATTGGATCCAAGCTTGATCAACGGTTCAAATTTTTTTCTGTTTAACATAATTCTATTAATCATATATGGTAGTTTTTAGGTTTAACTAAATATATTTTGATAAATTTTATTTTATAAATATTTCTATTTTATTTTTATCTACCCATAGAGTCCAATATTGATTATATTTTGAAGGATAAAAATATATTTGTATCTTATTGTAAAATCAAAAGATTTTTTTTTCTATCTATAAAGTCTATATTTGATATCTTTCTAATAATTTTTAATTAAAAATAAAATTGTGAATGATTTTTATTTTATAAATATTAATAATAATATTTATATTTTTCATCAAGATTATTATTACAAAAATTACACATAAAATTAATATATTACAATAGATCATGCATAAAATATATAACAAGAATTTTTTCACATAAAATTTAATAAAATTAATAATATCAACAGGTTAATGAAGTGTTTTTAGAAATCACATTTTTTTTAATTGGTTATATATATTATTTATTTTTTGAAATAAATTTAGTTATAAATAAAATTAATAATTCAAATTTCAAATTTCAAAATTTATGTCTTACATAGACTATATATTTTGCTATATTTATATTTTCATATTTCAAATAAAATTAATAACTCAAATTTCAAATTTCAAATTTTAAAATATTACATTACGTAATCATAAGAACATAATTCAAATTTCAAAATTTTAGAGAATCCTAACATGATTATTTTGCTATATTTATATTTTCATATTTTACGTCTTACATAGACTATATATTACAAGACATCATACATAGACTATATATTACAAGACATTTTTCCACATAAAATTTAATATATTTCAATACATTACACATAAAATTGAATATATTACAATGCATAACTAAAACACCAAACTTAAAAAGACCCAAACTTTTAGAGAAATCCTAACATAACTGTGAAGCTATTCTTCACTTAGGTATTACGAAATACATAAAAATACAGATAGATTTCACATCCAAACATATCACATATTCAATTCATGTCTTAACCTTTCCACTAAGTCCTTCTGATAAGGGGTTAACTCACCATCTTTCGTAAGCAATGTTGTTAGCATTTGAAGCTTTTGAGTAATAACGTAATCATTCATAATTTTATTTTTATCAGCTTGCAACTCCAAGTACTTATTGTCCGCCTCGTCCCCATGATTAACCGAACTCTCGACGACTCTTTTTCCCTTCCTTTTTCCAGCCTTTGCAGCATTCCTTCCAGAGGGACGAGTTAGATCATCTGTTTGTCCGATAAATGTCGTATTATCGGGTGTAGCAGCACTATTAGGAGTGGATGGGTTAGAACTTGAAGAGTAGGCTCCGGCTTCATTGACCTTGGAACGTTTTGAGCTTCCTTCACTTTTCTCAACAAGTTTTTCAACCATCGTGAACCACTTTGGTACATTTATAAGCTCACGCCAACAATGCTCAAATCTAAAGTTCTCACCCATATCGGAAAGGTATATAGCATGTGCCATTTCGAGTACATTTGTCTCACTTTGTCCACTTGTTCTTCGATTGGATGCTTGTTTGTAACATCCAACAAATTTTGAAGTCGCTATGGATATTTTGTGTCACCTTTGTTTTATAGAGCTCGAACCCCTTTCAATCCAAGTGTCATCTTCCTCCACTCTTCTGGCGTTGTAGTATTCTGTGACCCGGTCCCAAAACTTTGCGCCATTTTGATCATTACCAACAACATTGTCCATGCTGGTGTTGATCCATGCACTAACAACTAACAACTCTTCTCCTTGGTTCCATTTCACTCGTTGTAGACCACTTCGACGAGCACCACTTGCACGAGGGACTTCTTGTTGACCACTCATGGGAGGGGTTAAGATAGGGTTTATTTCTTCGAGACTCGCCATTTGTTGGTAAGAGCTCATTGGGGTGCTTCCATATGGACCATATTGGTTTGTTGGATTGCTTCCATATGCACCATATTGACTTGTCGGGATGCTTCCATATGAACCATATTGGTTCGTTGGTACACTTCCATATGGACGATATTGGTTCATTGGAATGTTTCCATGAGGACCAAATGGGTAGCCTGGAGTGAAAGATTGATACGACTCATTTGTTTGATCTTGAGTCAGATCTAAAAAATTAGAAGAAAAGTTGAGGGAATTCCGATAATTGTGGGGTTGATTTGGTTCCATAATGGTGAAAAAGATGGGTTTTAGAGAAGGTGAGTTGAAAAGTGTGGAGAATTTGATTACAATACACAACCTATATATAAAGGCTTCAATTGTGACGGATTTGAACTTGAATCCAATTTATTTAACCTTACTCTTCCCAATATTTGTGAATTATTAAAGTTTTGGCCCAATGTCAGATTTTGAATGACCACTCAATAGACAAGTGGCCTTCAATTATGACGGAATTGAATTTGAATCCAATTCATTTTACCATTACTCTTCCCAATGCTGATGAATTATTAAAGTGGTCTTCCATTATGATGGATTTGAATGACCACTCAATATGCAAGTGGTCTTTTATTATAATGATTTGAATGACCACTCAATAGACAAGTGGTCTTCAATTATGACGGAATTGAATTTGCATCCAATTCATTTTACCATTACTATTCCCAATGCCGGTGAATTATTAAAGTGGTATTCCATTATGACGGATTTGAATGACCACTCAATAGGCAAGTGGTCTTCCTTTATGACAAATTTGAATGACTACTCAATAGGCAAGTTGCCTTCTATTATAATGACTTGAATGACCACTCAATAGGCAAGTGGCCTTCCATTATGACGGATTTGAATTTCAATCCAATTCATTTTAACACTTGGTTCTCCCCTATTTAAACTCTATGATTGCATATCAAAAATATCATCTCACTCTTCTAAACTTACACATTCCTTCAATCTCTCAAAAACCGATCATAAATTCACATCGCCCTTCATTGCCCAACAAAAATGGGTTCCAATCCCGCAGAAGATTTTTTTAATATTGGTGGTTTGGCAGATCCTGAGTTTGCTGCAATGGAGGATCGTTTTATTGCAAGAATGCAAGCTCGATCAAGACAACGTCTATCCGAAGGTGAAATCTCTCAACCACGACAACATCGACAATACATTGATAGAGAGCGTGAGAAGGGTCATGAACGCTTAGTCAAAGACTATTTTAGTGAAGTTCCGCCACCGGTTTATTCTGACGAGCAATTTCGAAGGCGGTTTAGAATGCGTAGACCTTTGTTCTTACGCATTGTGAACCATTTGTCAACCACATTTGAATATTTTCATCATAGACGAGATGCAACCGGTAGGTTTGGCCTATCCCCTTTGCAAAAGTGCACGGCTGCCATACGCATGTTGGCTTATGGTATGAGTGCAGATGCGGTGGATGAGTATCTTCGAATGGGCGCATCAACTGCACGAGAATGTTTGACCAACTTCGTGGAAGGAATCATTTCTTCGTTTGGAGACATATATCTACGAAGACCAAACATAGAAGACATGCAACGACTTCTTCATGTTGGAGAGATACGTGGGTTCCCTGGCATGATAGGCTCAATTGATTGTATGCATTGGGAGTGGAAGAATTGCCCAACTGCTTGGAAAGGTCAATTCACACGCGGTCATGGGAAACCAACAATCATCTTAGAAGCTGTTGCGTCATATGATCTATGGATTTGGCATGCATTCTTTGGAACACCAGGTACGTGCAATGACATCAATGTTCTCGATCGTTCTCCTGTGTTTGATGATGTTTTGCATGGTATATCGCCACCTGTGAATTTTATAGTCAATGGGAATTCATATACCATGAGTTATTATTTAACTGATGGTATCTATCCACGGTGGGCAACATTTATACCGTCAATAAGACTCGCATGAGGTGAGAAAGATACATTATTTGCTAAACTACAAGAGTCGTGTCGAAAGGATGTGGAAAGAGCCTTTGGAGTTCTACAAGCAAGGTTTGCTATTGTGAAGAACCCAGCACTTGCTTGGGACATTGGTTTCATTGGAAAGATTATGAGAGCTTGCATAATTCTCCATAATATGATTGTGGAAGATGAACGAGACACATACACGTTGTATTGGGATCCGTCTCAATTTGAACAATCAAACGATATTGACAATACATACGTGTCTGGGATACCAAATTCTATGGCGGATTACATAACCAACCGTGTCCAACTTCGGAGTAGCACTACACACGAACAATTGAAGCACGATTTGGTTCAACATGTATGGGA
Source organism: Fagopyrum homotropicum (assembly GCA_033239125.1). Classification (NCBI taxonomy): domain Eukaryota; kingdom Viridiplantae; phylum Streptophyta; class Magnoliopsida; order Caryophyllales; family Polygonaceae; genus Fagopyrum; species Fagopyrum homotropicum. Next base: position 7,029,475 of record BSWB01000003.1, read on the forward strand.
AAAGTTTGGCAATACTCATGTTGGAAATTAGTAATTTTATGTATTATTTAATATGTAGTAGTGTATTTGTATTTTCATGTTTTGCATCTTAACTTTGCGATTATTATTTTAATGTTTTTGTGTGTTTTAATTTTTAATGAAGTATTTATTGAAAATCTCATTTTTATTTATTGTTTATACATTTTTATTTTATTTATTTTACAATAAAATTAATACTATCAACAATTTTAAAATTATATATAAATATGGTGGATAAATAAATATAGAGTTAAGAGATTGAAAGTTAAGATACCATGAATGTGGAGAAAAAGTAGATTGGGTTTTTAAAGCTGACGTGGCGGAGAGAGGATGGTAAGAGATTTTGGTAATATACCCACCATTGTGGGTGGTCTTAGGAGTAGAAAGATTTTTAAAGTACAAACAGTAATCATATTTGCTTCTCATAAAGCCCAGATTCTTCATACAAATGTCAAACTTAATGTTCCATTGTCTAGGTGATTGTTTTAAACCATACAGAGATTTCTTAAGTAAACAAACATGTTCAGGTTTATTATTACTAACAAATCCTTTAGGTTGACTCATGTAAATGGTTTCATTCAAATCACCATGCAAGAAAGCAGTTTTAACATCCATTTGTTCAATGTCCCAGTCATACACAGTAGCCATAACAAGCAGTAGTCTCAACGTTTTATACTTAACTACAGAAGCAAAAATGTCTATGTAGTCTATACCCTCTCTTTGGGTAAAGCCTTTGGCAACCAGCCTGACTTTGTACTTAGGGGGATCACTAGGTTTTATACCTTCTTTTAGTTTATACAGCCACCTACATTGAACTAGTTTCATATTTTTTGGCCTAGGTACCAGGTTCCAAGTATTATTAGAATTCATGGATTCAATCTCATCATTCATAGCTTGGTTCCAGTGTTTAGCATTAGGACATTTTATGGCTTGTTCATATGTGTCAGGGGTGTAGAAATTGTCTATCACATCAGCAGTCAAGAAGGCATAATCAACTATGTTCACCTTATCAGTTAACATGATATACTCAACATTATTAGCATATTTTTTATTAGGGATTTTTAGTCTAGGTACCCTGTCCCTGGTTAACTAGTAGTGACCATGAAAATCCAAACGACGCAGGTCTTCATGTCTGTCACTTGATTGGAGTTGGTTTGAACTTTCCTCCTCATTATCAGCAGTGTTAGCATTTTTACCTGCGTCGTCTGAATTTTCATGGTCACAACCATAATCAGATTCAAGATTTGTGAGGTTTTTATTAGAAGTTTCAACACTTTCTTCATTATTTTTCTCCCCTAATTGTTGAGTATTATCATCATTGTTATTTTCATCCTCATTAATGTCTAATTGAGGGGTGTTAGGATTACTGGAGCTTTCAGTTTGATAATGACCTATATCAAATTCTTCTTCATCATTATGATTTATGTGAGGTTGTTCATTATGATTATAGAAAGTTCTGGATGTGCTAGTAATCTCTATACCATCATTCTCCTCAGAACTATGGGTTACAGCATTCTCAGTTTTAGTTTTAAAATGAAATTCTTCTTCATTAAAGATTATACTTCTAGAAGTGATGACTTTATAACCATGGGGTTGAATTATGAGGAGTTTGTATCCCTTAACACCTTCTGGATATCCTAGCATCACAGCTTTTAGGGCTCTAGGATTTAGTTTTTCTTGGGAAATTTGGGAGTAGGCAGTACAACCAAAAGGTTTTAGGTGACTTAAGTTTGGTTTCCTACCAGTCCACATTTCCTGAGGGGTTTTAAAGTCAATAACTGAGGAAGGGGATCTATTTATGAGGTAGGTAGCAGTCACTATGGCTTCCCCCCACATGGAGTGTTTTATCCCTAAACTAATGAGCATACATCTAGTTTTTTCAAGGAGTGTTCTATTCATTCTTTCTGCTGTCCCATTTTGTTGTGGAGTTCCAGGTACAGTTAAGTGTCTTTTAATTCCTTTTTCTTTACAGTAGTTATTAAACTCAGTATTGCAAAATTCAAGTCCATTATCTATTCTAAGGCATTTTAAGGTATGACCTGTTTGGTTTTCTACAGCTAGTTTCCATTCTTTAAAATACTCAAAAGCTTCATTTTTGTTTTTAAGGAGATAAGTCCAAACTTTCCTAGAATAATGATCTATGAAAGAGATAAAATATATCTTTCCTCCTATGGTGTCAACCTGTGCAGGTCCCCATAGGTCAGAGTGAACATATTCTAAAGGTTTTTGAGCTTTATAAGATGAGTTATTATAGCTGTGTTTATTCTTTTTACCTAAGATACAATTTTCACAAAGAACAATATCTACAGGTTCTTTATCTAACATGTCTTGTTTGTACATATTTTTAAGGCCAGTATTTCCAATATGTCCAAGTCTATTGTGCCAGATTTTAGTGTGACTTAAGGTCATTTTAGTATTAGTAGTGGTAAGGATCAAATTAGGTGAAGTTATAACATGGTATAATCCACCCTTTTTATGCTTTTTATAAGAGTTGTTTCATTCCTTATGACTTCCCTTATCCCATTACTCGTATTAATTTGACAGTTTAAGTCATATAAGGCTGATTCACTCATTAAATTTCTCCTAAGTTGTGGAACCCATCTAACATTCTGTAATACTCTAATTTTTCCATCAAACATGCATATAGGTACATTTCCTACCCCTCTAATACTCAGGGCAGTGTTATCTCCTAACATAACTTCTCCACCATCAAATTCATGCAGAGAGCTAAACATGGATTTATCAAATGAGGCATGCATGGTACAACCAGAATCCAAGATCTACACATTAGAATTTAAAGAATCATGCTCAGAACACATAAGCAATTCACAAGGATATTCAATTTGAACCTTTTCAAATAGAAACACTTTTCCATCAGAGTTTTTACTATTCTTAACATCATCTCTCTTTTTCTTCCTACATTCATTAGCATAATGTCCAGGTTTCTCACAATAATAACATTTTTTGTTATTTTTATCAAAGTCAGAAGATCCAGATTTATCCTTTTCATATTTTTCTTTCTTCTTGTTTTTAAAGTTTTTAGAGTTTCCTTTGGCCATAAGAACTTCAGGTTTCACATCTGATTTCTTTTCAGTTTTACTCTTAAAGATTTTTAAAGTGTCATTCTTTTCTGTTATAGCCTCTATTATCTTTTCTTGAGTAATATTATCTGAGCTATACTGAATTACATCTCTTAAGGTATCAAACTGAGAAGGCAAGGATCCTAATAACAAGACAACAAGGTGAGTTTCTTTTATTTCATCATCACATCTAGCCAAATCCTGATTCATTCTTAAGAATCTATCTAGGTTTTCATTAAGAGTTAGACTAGTGTCCATTTGTAAAGGTGAAGAGTCTATGCAGTAGAGATATTCTAGAATGCAAGGATTTTTTTAAGTACAACTTTTCTAAGGCATCCCAAAGAGTCTTAGCAGAAGTGTAACTTACAACCTGATGAGCCAGGTCGTCAGTTAACCTAATCATGATCTCATCATGGGCCTGCTCACTCATCTCCTTTTTCTTTTCTTCAGACGTCATGGCTAGGTAGTCTCCTGTGATGGCTTTGAGGCATTTCTCCTTGGTGAGAATTGCCCTCATCTTCACCTGCCACATGGTGAAGTCACCACTCCCATCGAATGACTTCATCCTTATTGTGGAGTCTGTCATGTTTTAACCTGCAAGAAACACAAACAAAAACAAGTTAGTAATCTGTACAGAGGGGGAAAACACAAGACTAACAGATCTCTCAAACAAGGGGATAATAGAGTACACTAGTAAAGGAAATCAATAACAAGAAACGTGTAGAACCAGATCTTTCACCACAAGAAAAATAATATAGCGGAAGACAGGATCATATGCACATAACAAGGAATCATGAAACTATTTTTCACAGAAAAAGAAATATAACAGATGCTCTGATACCAATCTGTAGAATTATTATTATGCAATCATATGATCGCATAATAATAATTCTACAGTTCTGTATGCAGCTTTGATCTCTGTCGTGGAAGCATCGCGATTCACCATTAGAACCTCGTAGAGAGTCGCCGGAGGTGCGTTTCCGCTGTCGGAGACTGCGGAAGTTCCTCGGTGGTCTTGGACGGTGGCTCTGCAATTGAGATTTACCGATCTGGTGGGGAAGGAGAGAGCGGAGCAGGAAGATGGATGCGGAGAATGGAGTTTACGAACGGAGGTAGGAATAGTCAGAGTTAGGGTTTGAAATATTTGAGACTGGTGATTGGTGAAGAATGTTGGAAGAAATTGAAGGATATGCAAACCACTAAAAAGGCTTACTTAGCCCAAAGTTTTTTCCAAAAGTGTGTCGACTGCGAACCCAATACTGAGGAAGGCCCCAAGGCCCATTGAAATGGAGGGGCAAATGCGTCATTGTATCAGTGGATAACGAGAAGGCCTTGTAAATTCAACATGGAATGACGCCCAGAGAAAGGGGCCTTCATTTCCGCAGTTACGTCAGGCTTCTCTTGCTTAGAACTTGTTCATGGCTTCTTCAATTACCTCTTCTGTGCAATCATGGTGACTACCCTTTCTCTCTCTTTCCTTCAGCTAAGACTAACCCGTTATTTTGAGAATTGGAATTACCAATGCCATTTTTTCCTGCTTTCCAGTCTTCAATTTCCCTATGTTAAGTGGTGTCAATTTTGTTCATTTGATGCTTCTCACTTCTAATTGTGTTTTCGTGGGTTTTAGTTCGATTACCGCATTTCCTCTTCTTGGGCCGTTTCTTGTTCCTGATGTAGTTTATGAGTTGATTCGGCATGCTTTTCGGAGAGTAGAATGTGAGAAATTTGGCATCTCGATAATTATTTTAGGCATGGTTTTTTAGTATGTTACGTTTGAGAGATGTTTACACTTTACATCACGAGTTACTAAAATCAGCAGATATGCTTAACTAAGTTACAGAATTTGAATTCCAATTTAAACTATCAGCTCGGAAGTTATTTTAGGCATGGTTTCTTACTGTGTTACTGTGTATGTTGTTGGTTGAGGAGTAACTTGATCCGTGTTGGGTATGCTCACCTTCTGATGTTATCTCTATTAAGCTTCATTTTATGCCTAACTGCTGTGGCAGTTGTTGGTTGAGGATTAAATTGTTCCATGTTTGGTCTGCTGACTGCCATGTTGTCTTTATTAAGCTCTACTGGTTCATTTTACGCCTAACTAAAAGGCTGAATATGTTTGAAGTGGCGATGAATTTGTCACGAGTAGGTGCATTGATAATTTGCACTGGAATAATTTGGTGGGAACCTTTGTACTATTTTCTTTCCACTTGAACACTTAGACTGTAGCATAACATCGGAGATCCTTAGGCCAAAACATCCCAAGTGTTGACTATGATATTGACGGCGTCTCCTTGTGGTGCTTGTATCATGTGAATCTTATTTGTTTCTTGTCTTGTACATTTTTCTTTATGCCATTCATCTTTATCACCCGTAGCACTTGGTATAATTTATTTCATCCTAAAGATGATGCATCGATAGAATAACTCAATCAAATATTATGGTTGATAACATAATTGAATTGATTTTTAGCATGCTGTCTGAGGTTTTGTGCTTCTGTAATCTTCAGCGACTTGAGATCCATGTTCCTTGGTGAGAAGATGAACCTAAATGTTTCCTGCACTCCCATCAATCGAGTTGGATTCAATAGGAAGACTGTAGAATGCAAGGAATCAAGAATAGGAAAGCAACCCGTTGCTGTCCCTTCTAATGTGGCACTTACATTAGAAGGACAGTACATAAAAGTGAAAGGTCCTTTGGGTGAACTTTCACTTAGTTATCCTCGGGAAGTATTAGTGGAAAAGGAAGAATCTGGAACTCTAAGGGTTAAGAAGGCATTGGACACAAGAAGGGCCAATCAAATGCATGGCCTTTTCAGGTATGTGGGTTTGTTTTAGCACTAACTCCTTTTTTGTTTTTGGTCTTTTTTCCATTTCATCATTTCCATGTTGGTCTTTACAGGTTATGTAAGTATGTAACTGAATTTGCTGGGGGGGTTCTCAAATATGAAAATTCACATGAAAATGGCTGATGTTTCACCTTTCTAAAGTTATATTATGGAACAATTGCATTTGTTTTATTGCTTCAACTGGACAGACCTTTCGGCTTTACTTAGATAAAGGTTTGAGGGTATGGTGAAGTGTGTTTTTGATTTTTCATTTACGAAACATGCCCTCATGTATTGTGTTGACACAGCCATAATTTGGAGCTGTCTAGCAGTGAGGACTACTTTGTTTTTATTTCCTTTATTGTAGGTTGTGCAACACTCGGTAATGTTTTAGAGCAGCTTGCATTAAAGTTATAGACTTATAGTTTCAGAACTACTCATATGGTTCCAAGTGCCACCCAACTTCAACATATTAGCCTCTTAGGATTAAGCTTGTTTAACTTATTTCCTGATTTTTAGCATTTCAATAGTGGATTTAGCCGTTCACTGATTTTGTTAATTGCTTAGTGGGTGAATGGGTACTCTACTTGGGTAATTTAGCCATTTCCCTTTATATAGCCAGGTCTGAAGTTGTATTTATCATCTGAATTTTTATCCTTGAATATATGTCAAGTCGTTGAAGATTCTTCAGCAGAAACTGAGTTTTAAATACATTCTGTAAGGTAAAATCCTTGCTTCTAAGGATTTTATCAATTACCCACGTGGTTTTTTAGTTTTCCTCCTTATTTCACTTGATTATGTTATGGAGTTGGATGAAAATTTTGATATTTTCTATTTTAATGGACATTATTTATTGTGCATGCATCTTATTTTCTATCATATTTTGAATTGCAAATCCCCGTTTCATTATTTTAACCTTAGGCTTGCAAGAAACGAGACATTCTGTTATTCTTGTAATCGATTAGGTTTTTACATGGTGTGCAAATTGTTGAATTTAGTAATTTGTATATCCCACTGTAGGCTTTCCTGGAAGGTTGGAAGTGTGGTGCTTTTGTAGCTCCGCGTCTAATTTTAATGCTATAAGATACAATGTGAAATGACGGCTAATGTGGGATGTAGCTAACCTGAACTATTTAGATCTTATTACTCAACACGTTACACGTAAAATCAGTATTCTGTCTTGAAATGCTTAGTCCTTGAGGTTCCTTTGATTTTGTACATAGCTTGATTTTGTTAGCATTTGTAAAGTCTGGGGATTCTACACCCCCCAGAACCAAGCTCCTTGGACATAGTGCTGGGCACATGAATAGTGAGGCTAGAATAATAATCGACAGTTATGGGTTATTGCCAGCTGTTAGGACTGTGAGGGAATAAGCTAAGAAGGTCACCTGCCGTGACCTTAAATTAGCATCTATGTATAAGGCAGTAGGCCTCAATTCTATTTATCCAGAAATATATTTGTATTAGGCTTTTGCATGTGGCTCTTAGGAGATTTCCTCCTTCGAGACTGGCTCTTGTGGAGTTTATCCCTTAAGTGGCGTAGGACTTTATCCAGAAATACTTTCTCCTATGGAATTGCTAGATTATAGTACTGATAGTTATCCGTAAATTGCAATTCAGTCAAATTCGGCGAATACTTCATTAATCTGAGATTTTCTAGTGGTTAAAATTTGTCATGAGTAAAACATAATCTATTGAAATTTGTTAACAACCTCACTTGCCTCATGGATCTTGCCCATATATGCCACAGGACTCTTACAGACAACATGATTGTTGGCGTCTCCAAAGGATTTGAAAAGAAACTTCAATTGGTAGGTGTCGGATATCGTGCAATGGTAGAAGGAAAAGATATAGTATTGAGTCTCGGATTTTCACACCCAGTGAGGATGAAGATCCCAGATCACCTAAAAGTGAAGGTTGATGAGAACACAAGAATTACTATAAGTGGATATGACAAGTCCGAAATCGGTCAGTTTGCAGCATCAATCAGAAAATGGAGACCTCCTGAGCCATACAAGGGTAAAGGTGTGAGATATATTGATGAGGTGGTTAGATTGAAAGAAGGCAAAGCTGGCAAGAAGAAATAAGCCTTTGTTTTTTCGTTTTGTGGCTCTTTTTTGTATCATGATGTATCTCCTTTGGCAAAACTAGTGTGTTGTAAGTTGCTACAACTAATAACTCTTATTGCTTCACAGTCAATTGTGAGTATCAGTGACGATTTGGCAATGTATTCTTCTTTTGATTTTTTGCAATTCATGCCCTCACTTGTCATTAGTGACCTTTGGATACCGACTTGCCAAAATGGATGCTCGATCCCGTTTTAATTTGAAGGTCGACTGATGAATACAATTTGTTACAGATAGAATAGACATGAGGATCTGAATATGAAGTTATGAGTAGACTTATACGTAATGATCAACAAGAGGCTATACATACAAGAGAGAGAGTGATAGAATACAAACAACTCCTAGGATATGACTATCAAGATATAACTAGTTTAGTGTCCGCGTTGCACGGGTATTTGAAAATGTATTTATTGTTATTTTCTTTTCAAAATAATTTTTTATAGATGTTATTTTTTTTATTATACTAGTTTAATCCCCGCACCTTGTGCGGGTTTTATTTAAAATAAAAAGTATTTTATTGTTATTTTTATGTATTATGTACCGCATATTTATTTATAGTACATTTAGCTCAGGTTAAATTGACTTAAGAACATAAAATTTTATGTTTTAATATCATCATGAACAATGTTTTTCTAATAATACAATATTTATTGAGAGTGATTTGGTTCCTATAAAATTGTTAATTATTAATAAAAGATTTTTTGGCTTAATTTTTATTATAAAAAAATTGTCACACAAAATAGAGTCGTTCGAACTAACGTGAGTTGGTTCCTATAAAATTGTTAATTTAATAATAAAAGATTTTTTGGCTTAAAAATAAAGATTTATTGGTTTTAATTGTGGGAGCTCCATTTCAAAAATACTGCATCCACAACGCGCCACGTCATCAACAACGCGCCACGTCATCAACTTGTGCTCTGTTTTAGTATGTATAATAGATTTTGTTGATTTTCTTGAGTTGAAAATGTAAAACTCCGAGTCATGGAAGTTGGATCTGTGAGGTTGGTCCAGGGCCGGCCCAACCCATGGGCGGCATGGGCCACTACCCAGGGCCCAACAATTTTAGGCGCACTCATAAATTTTTTTAAAAAAATTTATATATAGGCTGAATTGGTTGAATTTGTTTACGTTACTTTTACTCTTACCATTTAATATATTGAAGAGTTGGAACTTGGAAGTTGGAACTAAATTAATGGGGCCCAACCACCCAATATTTATGGGAAATGCTATTTTTAAGATTGTTAAATACTCAACAACTACGTAGATTAAACAAAGGGCCCAACCACCAACAAACATAATTTTAATAAAAGAATTGAAGAGTTAGAAGGACTTTTTTTTATGGGGCTTAATAGACGTACCGACGAAAATCTATAATTGTCACCCCAACTACGCTATTCGTGTGCGTAGTTGTTAGGGTCCCCAACTACGCTTTTGGGAAGCGTAGTTGGAGTTCCAAAAAAAATAAAAATATCAACTACGCTTGTGGAGAGCGTAGTTGGAGTTCCCAAAAAAATTTTAAAATTTTTTTTAGGGAACTCCAACTACGCTTCCCAAAAGCGTAGTTGGGGACCTTATCAACTACGCATGCGAAGTGCGTAGTTATGATCACTAATAGAGATTTTTACCGGTACATTTAAAAATCACGTTTTTTATTTATAATTAAGTAACTAATTAGTTATATTTTTATATTATAGGTATATTTGAAAATAGGTTTAAATGTATTAGATTTTCTAAATATGAAAAATACAATATTAATTATTTTGGTTCAATGTATTTTCTTGTAATCTTCCACTTTTATTTATTTGTTATGGGTCCCCATTCGTCTTAGAAAAAAACTTATCGGCTTTGCTCGAACCGTGTTATATTGATTCACCAAAATTTTACAATTTGATCGGTTTAGGAAAAAAACTCTTAATCTTCTTCTCCCTCCGTAGGTTTTTTAACATGAATTAGTGATTCGCTGCTAAAATTTAAAAATACTCTTCAACTGATGACTTTGTCTCTGCTTATTTTTCTCCTTTGATATTACGTTTGCTTCCATTATCTTTTTCACTTTTCTGAATTTGAGTTAGTTGTTAAGGTTCTACATGATGTTGCAGCCAGGAAAAAAAATGCTTAGTGCTTAATTTGCCAACCTGAAAAGACTTGTTTGGTGCTTAATTTGTCAATATGCGTTAGTTGTTTGCGCTTGCTTCCTAGATTGTCTCTTTCATTTTTTGTCGTTGATTATCTTATTATATGTCAATATGATCTGTAATTGGTTTTTCCATCTTCATTTTAGCTTGTGGTTTGTCAGCGCTAGTATAATATCTCTAATTTTTATAATCTGAGTGTATGATTTATGCCTTTGTCTGATCTTTCATATGGATGTGAAACTGCATTATTTATGGTTTTAATATTCTTCTTCTATGACTATCTATTGTGAAACTAAATATATATGCATAACTAGTTGTTAATTGTCTCCCCTTCTATAAACACAGATTGAGATCCTCACTCGTATCTTAAGGCCTCAGTGTGCAGTTTATCGTTAAATTGTGCCGATGTCTCTTGTTAATTATGTTAGTGGAGTAACTCGCTTGTGACTTCTTTACCAAATAAAGTGATCATCTGATTTTCTAAATTGATCTCTTTTATAATATGCAAATTGTTTCTGTTTCTACCAGCAAGAAACACTACATTCTAAATCTAAGATTGCTATGTGTCTTGCTGTACATCCTTGCTTCATTTTCTACTGTTTTACTTCTACCGGAGGGTTTACTTATGATCTTTGACTTGCTATTTCGTATTCTCGGAGAGGAAAAAAATCTCACCTTTTGTCTTAAATATAGTATGGGGGTTGTGGGGTTGGGTCAACTAAACTCATTGAAGCATCAGTGGATGTTAATGCAAGTGTGTGCTGGGATTCAGATTGCAGAATTTAAATAATTTGGGTTATATGTTTCAGAAAATTGATAATATGTTTGCCGCGTTTACTAGCCAACCTCTTGAGAAAGTTCAACAATATACAGACAAGGACCGCTTCATATCTACTTCAGAGGTAAATATTAATCATTTCTTGTAATGCGCTACTAGCTATTCCATGTGAATTATGGTTCAAACATGATGTGGTGAAAGATTTGTTTCATATTAATTACTATTCACACTTTCCATTAAGTAGCTAGTGGGCTTTTGTAACCTCTTTGTACAATTTTTTTCACATAACTTTATGGTTCTAGAAAGCATTTAAAAGGAAGTGTTTACGAATATTTTTCAACCATTTCTTTCAAAACACCAACCATACAGCCTGATTTATTGAAGTACTTTCAGCTATAGTTTTGAGCTTGTAAATTCTCGGTGGGTAGTTGTATGAGTATTTCGGGTTTCTTAGTAAACTTGAAGTGCATTTTTAGTGATCTATCTACAATTTGACAATCCTGCAAAGATTAACTGAGAGTACACTTTTGAAAGAGTTGGGCCCAATTGGCCAATCCGACAACTAATATAGTATAACTCTTCTTATGCTACTATCATTCACTGACTTTTTAGTTTTTCACTCTCTATTTTGCTATCTATATGCAGTCTAAGATGTAATCTTTTGGTAGTCTTGGATGTAATCGTTTTGGTCCTTTTTTCTTTCTTTATGTTCATCTTCTGTGCAGGCTATGGAGTTTGGTCTCATAGACGGGATATTGGAAACATAATACTAGCTGCTACGAACAAATGTATGTGTTAGACCCTCTCACCTGCTGCCATAAATGTCAATTCCTATAATGGTACCTTTGGTCTTGCCTTACCATTGATGTTATTCCTTGTTAGCATACAACTCTGAAAGGTTATCATCATGCTTTTTAGAGGTACGATTCTTGCTCAAGTTCTGGTGGATGGGAGGAAGTTTTATACATGGACCTTGTGGAATCTTCTTTGAATTGGTCAAGTCCAAGTAGAAGATGTTTAGATCGTGGAAGTGTGTGATTGTGAACTTCATTATCATTTTGTGAAAGATGAAGGCCATCTAGGTTTTGTACTTTTAGATTGTGAACTCCTTAGTGCTTCGAATAGTTGTATATTGATTGTTTTGAATGTTAAATACGCTATTTTGGTTTATGAAAATTGGCGTTGCAGCCATTTAAATGTTTTTAAATTTTACAAATGTGGTAGAATTTTCCCACCAAATGTACAGTTTGTCACGACAACTTACCGTTGCCAAAGATTAGTATTTTAAGCACATTTTAACAATTTGCAACGTCTCCATGTTGTCGTCAAAAATACAAATTTCCCACCAATATACAATTTGCGATGGCTCCTTGCTGTTGCCAAAAACACAAAATTTCCTACCAAATTTAAATTTGTGACGGCAACTGTCGACACAAAATTTAAAATTTCGCACCAAATTTTAGAGTTTGTGACTCTAGACGGCGACGGATTTAGCCAACACGAAAAATCGGCGGCGGATAGTAACCGTCGCCAACATCCGACGCGAAATATTAGTGACGGCAAAGGGCGTCGCGAAAAATTTTGCGTCGCCTATTCTGGCTTCGCCCTATTTGCCGTCGCCAAGCCGTCGCTGTTGATGGTTGACGACGGCAAATAGCTTTTTTGCCGTCGCCAATATCTGTGGCTAATTGAATTATTTTTTGTAGTGTATTAATGTAGGGATTTCTGTTGATGACGACGAAGGATTTAGGGAAAAATGAATTTATGTACATTAATGTAGGAAATTATGTACAAATTTGTGCTGTCTGTGAAAATTATGTACAAATTTGTGCTATCTGTGAAAATTATGTACAGAACTTGTGCTCCAATTTATGCTCAGAAACCGTATCCCGAAAAATTTATGTACACATTTATGCTCCGATTGCAGGTTGAAGACGAAGAACACGAGTGCTGTTGAAGTTGCGTCTGAAGAATCTCCACGAAAACAATGACGTTTTTTTTTGTTCCGGAAGGAGTTGAGAGGGTAAATTGAAGAGACGATTCCCGTATCTTAATAAATATTGAGTTGCCATTTAATTTTAATTTATCTTTTAAATTTTTAACAGTTAATTTACCATTTTCAAATGCCCTTAAATAGCTCTTTTATTTTAGAAAATTTTAATTTTATTTAATTTTATTTTTTAATTAAAAAATAGAAGGGTCTAAATTATATCATTTATAAAAAGTATTCCCTACAACAATTTTTTCTAAAAAAAACTACCTTGCGAAACGGGAGAAAAAAATAAAAAAAAATTACTTTCCTTTTTTCACAAACTCAAACCTAGGGTTTCGGATTTGAAATTGGCCGGTTTAACGAGCAATCAAGATGTGCCATTGCGGTTTTCACAAAAAAAAAGATGTGCCATTGCGGTTACGAGGGAGAGCTGGAAGATAGAGAGTTGGCATACGTGAGGTTGAGGCGTCAAGTTCGACAGCACCAGGCTGAAATCATAGAGCTGGAGGTTTCGCTTAGGACTCGGACTGAGACGAACAATGCGCGCAGGCTGGAGCTCACCAGGTTGCGAGCTGAACTGGAGATTCGCACAGCTGAAGTGGAGAGGATTGAAGCTAGGGTTAGGTTTAGCAAACAAGTTTTCTGCCTTTTAGTATTCGTCATTTTGCTTTTACTGTTTGCCCATTTCTGGAGAATTTGGTTTAAGCGACGATTAAGGTCTTTGTAGAGTCGTTGAAATTGACTGTCTTGAATTGAAGTGCTGAGATACAATGTAGTTTGAATGTCATGCTGCAGTAGGATGGAGGATTATCTGCCTTTGCTTTTTTTTTTTTTTTTTTTTTTTTTCCTTTTCCTAGTTATGTAGTTAGTATTGAATGATGATCTTCGATTGGATTGCATGACTCAGTTGTAAAGAACTGAGTGTTCTTGTTAAAATGCATCTGAAACCGATACTTCCACGGTTAGTATATTTCACTACATAGTGTACACATCTCGTTTGTATGCCCATAAAAGTACATTTACAGCTCTATCTTTCTGCATGTTCTACAATCCATATAATCAGAATCCATATGTTGTGATATCACCTTAAAATGTAGGATCCAGTCACAGATCTTCCAATGTGGCATGACAGGTGCCCATCTCACTTGTTAATGTAAGTAGTCATGTGAAATTGAAATTGCTACGAAATTTCCACTTTCTATAGTGCTGAACATTTTTTTTTTTTTTTCTGTTACAGGTACGGATTCAGCAAAGAAGTGGTTGAGTGCCCTGGTAAGCTGATTTGCTTTATAAACATGACATGTTAAATGCTTCCAATGTGCTATAACCATCTTAACTGCAAAATGATAGAGCGCAAATTGGGATTCACATAAGCACACAACTAGACTAGTAATTGACACAAAAGAGGGAAGAAACCCTCATGATTACAAGGATTAGAACACTCATCCACAGTACTTAAGGAACTAAATTCCACTATGCCACCAAAAGAAGCAACTTCTCTGGCCTAAGCCTTCCTAAATACTATTTGATACCTGAAACATCGGGCTATATCCCTTATTTATACTAGATATCTTGCTAATAAGATGACCCTTATGCAAGCTTAGGTAGTACTCCTTCCCATCAGATAATCCCCTCCAAAATATTCTGACAGTCTGGATGGTCCCTTCTTCATATGGTCCGGACATTTTGTATCCTAACACAAAAGCAACCTTAAATCTGTTTGTGTGTGTCTGACTTGTGGGAATTAGAACATTTGCGGAATTTTATTGTCTGCAATGTGTTATAACCAGTCTTAACAACTGCAAAAGCAACCTTAAATCAGTTTTGAGTGATTGATTTGTGGGAATTAGAACATTTGATGAATTTTATTAGTGTCATTTGTATTGGTATGACAAATTGTGCATTTCACAAAAAGAAGTAAAATAATGAAATGTGTGTAATTCATGATCTTACTGTTAGCTTAATTATTTTCAGAAGCTGTTTTATTCTCACGGCCTTGAACTTATGATATTGTTTGTGACAGATTATTGGCCTTCAAGCGCTCATGTTTGTGGATTTTGGTTTCTTCCTGAAGAATGGCAATTTTCATGCACTAGCTGTAGAGACATTTGTATGTCTATATTAACACCACATCCAAAGATACAACACCAGATATGTAAAAGACAATAAGGGCTTGCAAACTTTCCTAGACTCCTGCATCCACGTCACTGATTTTTATGGGTCTGAGTTCAATCGGGAGGTACAGAAGAGATTTTCTTGATATAGATTTGATCATTAGTAATACGAATTGTTATTAGCACAGTATCTGTCAAGGTTTCTCCATTTGTTTATTGGTCTTGACACTAGTAACCTTGTGTGTTATGAGTAAAGCCAAAACGGTTTCTGATAGGATTCCGAACCTATCTACAAGGCCAGCTAATACATTTTAATATTAGTAAAGTTTATAGTCTAGTCCTACTAGGAGGAGTTACGATAGAAGGTTATATAAGGATCTACTGTCTTATGTTTTAGCATTCATTCATTCAATAAAGGTTATTACTTGGTAGTTGAATCTCTAATCAAAAGATTATGGTTGTTAGATCTCAAATCAAAAGATCAAAACATAATCGTGAGTCTTGAAGAATCAATTCTCACCAGTTTCATGCGAGAATCAAATAAAACCAAGGTATCAGAATCAGGAAAAAGAAAATCCGAGTTACTGTTTGCTTTTCTTTTGATCTTATGATTATGCCTTCTTCCTCTGATCTAATTGAGACATTAAGAACAAAAAATGGCATGTTTTGAGAACAAATTTTGGACTATTTTCGTGTTAAACTGTTAATGCTTAATTTGGCTATGCTGATTTTTCATTTTTGTGGAATCTGCACCAGCATGGGTTTTATGAAGAATCCTCAGACATTTCCTGATGTTATTCAAGCTGCTTTGGAAATCACAAATTTCAGATTCATATTATTTACCACTGGATATGGCAACAGTGTTCAATTACGACTCGGGATTCCACAACGAAGTTGCAGTGACCAAGGTAGGATACAAGAGATGCAAAATCCCGCGAGGTTCGGAATGTTCAAATCCGGTAAGGATCGGGTTAGACTCCGAAGGGGAAACCACTACTTCATCTGCAGCTACCCTGGGCATTGTCAAGCTGGGATGAAGATTGCCGTTAATGTTGTGTAAGACGGTTCAAACTCAAGAAAAATTATGTTAGCTTATGGAAGATTAAAATTTTCCTATTTTATAAGATACACATCATAACTTATATTACAAATATAGTCCTACCGAAACTGATATTTAAATATAAAGTTTATCCTTTTTGATAATTTTACACTTATCTCAATTTCAATAAGTTTTGTCATGTCAAACACTATAAAAAGAAGTCATTCAGTCTATTTCAACTAAATAAATTTGAACTTCAACTCCAATAAACTACTAGTTCAACCCATTATTGCACCTAAATTTGTCAATAATATTAATATAACATTTCTCCTTTTAGCATATATGGGTACTAGTACTACGGAAATGATTAATGAAATGAAAGCTTGCAACCACATTATCAAACAAAATTTCTTCAATTACCAAAAACGAGACCAGGATTTTACACTCAAAATTTTCAACGAGTTTACGAATTGCACTAATTATTGAAGAGTACCCCCAACTTTTTTCAAGATCTCCAGAAAAGCAACATTTTTCTCATACTCAAGGACCTAGATACGATCTTGCACAACTAAGGACACCCTATTAGCACAATTGAGGCGCTACCATGGGCGAGCACAACCGACTCTTAGCCCGACTGACTATAAAATGAATGGGTCTCAGAAAAGGGAAGGAATGTTGTGTTACTCATCTAAGATGAACTAGCCACTTTCTTCTTGACAATTCTTTTTCTACGAGCCTTTGGAGCTGGAGCTTCGTTTTCCCCAACTGAACTGCCACTTGATTGCTTGATTCCTAAAAGTCCAAGTCCTGATACAATGGCATTTTTTGATATGAACCATTTTGAGGAATCTTTTGATGTGGAGTCTGACGGCCTATTGTATGCCCTCAAGAGGTTTTCTGAATTAACAAGTGGGTCGGCTTCAATTCCTAGCCATGCCAATTTTGATCTCTCTCCAAGTTGAACATTCAAAATCCTGGATTCAGATACATTTTGACAAAATTAGAAAGAAAATGGTGTGTTGGACCAAAATACTGTGCATAGACATGACCATACAAAAACGAGTCTTTCTAACATGCACTTTCTCAACAAACAAAAAAAAAAACAGCTAAACAACTGAATCAGCAGAATTTTCCCAACTCGGGATTCTTAACCTATGCCCTGATAGGTTAGAGAAACCGATGAAATATTATCTTCTATCAAAATACAAATCCTTGGTTTATCAAACTTTAGTTTTGGCATGGCACATGATGAACTTAACAGCAAGTACATGTTTAAATACGCAGTTCATCATGCCAATGGACAAATTGAGATAGTTTCAGCAGTTCTAGTGCAAATATCTGGATCACAAGTAAATAATTGATTCAACTATTCTATTTATGTAAAAATATCATGTTAATGCCGATGACACAAAGTACTTGCCTTAGTTTAATCTATGCAACATAGGGATTAGCTATAAATCTAAGATGACAAAAGGCAATGTAGAAAAGAGAAATGGCTTGTAATAATTGAAATAAAACAAAGAAGAATACAGACCTTAAAGCTGCGCTAAAAAATAGCGGCACTCCAATAACATCAAAGTGGTTGGTCAACGCTCGGTCAACACCACATATAAGTTGATAGCGTAAGTTGGCATAGATTCCAAGGAATGCTCCATATCCAAGAGCATTGCTACTCACAGATGGAATTGTGATGGACAGCCGGCTACATAGAACAAAAGTCCAAGGCATAAGTTACAAACCGAAAAAATGAGAAAAAAAATATTCAACAATGCGTCACAATATAAAGCGGGCATGATGCAAGGAAATGGGAATTACACCGAAAAAATGAGAAAAAAAATATTCAACAATGCGTCACAATATAAAGCGGGCATGATGCAAGGAAATGCGAATTACCTATCTTTCTTTTTACTGGCACAAAGATGTGATAATGCACCTTGTGTAGCCCCAGCAGTCATTCCCACCAGACATAACTCTGTAGCCTTGTAGAAAAATGAATGGATTCTCTTTTGCATATCGAATTCTCTAAGAGGATAGCTCTTCTCAAATATATTGTTAGGGAGCTTTTGAAGTGTGTTCTGCAAATCGAACTGGAAAGTATTTCCATATGACCGACAAGGAGCTAGTGACCAAACAACTACGGCGTTACATGCTGATGCTGTAAGGACGTTGATAAGGGCCAAATCCCATTCCTCCTTTATCCTTCAATTACAAACAGGTAACAACTAATGAGAAAAACAAAAGAAAAATAAGAAAAAGGAAGAGAAGTGCTACTGAGGACAGTTGCTATGAAAATAAAGTACCTGTCTTTGCGATTTTGCACTTCCCACAAAACAGAAGAACCAATAGTAGCAGCCTGCTCCAACAGAAGTCTATAGAGAAAGGCAGGGTCTGCAATCATCCTGCATAAATAAGATAGAATGTACTTTCCACAATAGTGTATTTCATAAAAGTAACACTAGCTCTTTCACAGCATACTAATTGTCACTATATACCTGTTAATACACTTGCAGAATATTAGCATTTGAAAATGTTAATCATTTCCCCCATAGATATTAAGAGAAGAGAAGACATAAAGATGACAGTTCACCCCATAAGAGGAATGTTGAAAGGCCCAACTTAACCATTTTCATGCAAATTAAATAACGATAATTCTCAATGCTATGCTACACATTTGGACTCATGGAAGATATGGAGAATGATTTTAACTCATTAACATCTCAACTATATGAAAAACTCAGTTCAATAACAAAATACAGAACAAGGTTTTTAAAGTGGACACCAAAATGCAGCTAGAAGTGTACCTTCCAATGAACGCCCTAGAGATTGCCTGAGGTAGAGATCGAGCAATAGCCCTAGCAGTGGTTGGTCTGGCATTAATTGATAGGAATTTCACCATCTGAGCTGAGCTGAGCAATCCCTGAGCAGACTTGACCAATTAGTACATGTATTATGAATTTAGCTAGAAAAAAAAAGTATAAGAATAACCTTCCTACCTACCATCTCATAAGCTTGTCTGAGCCCAGCAGGAAGATCCATCATTGTCTTCTGCCACTCATTCAGCACCGCATCTACAAATTTCCGATCAAACAACTGCAAAAAGCAGAAGGGGTCACAAGGTAATAAAACAATAACTGAGTTGTAGCCATGGCTGTGTCCATTCTACCTCTTGTAATACCATCCTTCTCCTGAACAATCCACCATCATCTCCATCTTCATCATCATCAAAGTCATCAAAGTAATCGTCATCATCACCACCATCATCCCCACCATCACCACCCCCATGATTGATCTTCTTTCCAATATCTCCACCACCTCCTCCTGTAGCAAGCTGCGAAATTTAAAAGTTAAAAAGACTCAAAACATTAATGCAGAACATAGTCCATCCTCATCTATGAGTATCCATTATTAAACTTAATATGATTTATTATGCTTAAAAGACGCATGCCATCAAGCACAAGACTGGCATGTCATATTTTGCGATAGTGGTCTATTTTCATTATGTTGTTTCCTCATACATATGGATGACAAGAATACAACTCAATTTTAGGACATTAAGGGCCCCTGTGGTCTATTGAATCATTCCTTGTGGTTTTAAGTAATTGTAGTAAAATTTGATTAGTGTTGATACCCTATAGGGAAACAAAATGGGGGAAACAACTACATTTTACATGTAACCACATCCACAAAGAATGATTCCAAAAAGTATTTATGAATAAGGTAAACATATGGACTAGATTCATTTCCATTCCGTTTCCGTTTCCGGACTTCTAACCAATGAGGGGTAATGTCAACCCACACCAACTACTAAGTTCAGCCATGAAGTTAACATATGGATACAAGGATGATAACAATTTCCCGAATAAAGCCCAATAATAACAATTCTATTAACAAAAAAAAAAAAAACTTAATACAATCTTCACCATCTAAGTATCCCTCAACTCATAATTCAGAAGACAATTCAAACAATTCTATTAACAAAAAAAAAAACTTAATACAATCTTCACCATCTAAGTATCCCTCAACTCATAATTCAGAAGACAATTCTCTGATTGGGTTCTCTATGGACAAATTTCCCTAACAACAATACTATAACTTAGCAGTTGGAATTGTCATACCAGCTTCTCAAGTTTCCAACAACATCATTCCAATTCAATAGAGAAAATCAATAGAGAAAGATCCAGTAATGATAGAAATTCAACTCTTACCACTAAGAAAATTTAACAAATTAGGGAAGAACATACATAGAGAAAAAAAAAATCAAACCTCAGGGCTGGATTTTTGTTGCTTCTGGGTCATATCAAGCTTAGACTTCTCAAGCGTAACACCACCAAAAGACCCAAACTTCCCTCCCCTCATAACTGGACCATGTTCCACCGACGATGAAGACGGAAAAGAAACCTTCGGACTCGTAGAAGAAGAAACAGACAAACACCGTTCCAAATGACAAACCTCATCGCCGCCACCTCCGTCAAGAAAAGCCGGCGAAGGAACCGTAGAAATGGAAGCCCTGACGATGACCAACGGTACCTTTCTAAACCGGCCAGAAGCAACCACTGGGTGCAAGAATACCTTAGTGGTTGTGGTAAGCATTTGGGCGTTCATCGGCATCATTTGAGCCGTGGGAAACACAGCGCGCGACATTTTCTTCCGCAAATTGACAGGGCTTCGTGAATTGATAGAGAAATTGAGGTTTGAGAGGATGAATGGGTTGAACTTTGGATTGCTTTCTCTCTCGATGAAGTGAGAGGAGAGCGAGGCGAAAGAGAGATGAAGTGACGAGAGTTGAAGAGGAGGTTTGAGAGATAGGGTTTCTATTTTACTATAAAAAAAATAAAATGTTTATTGTCCACAGAGACTGGACTTCTAATAAGAGCCAATTCACGTCTCTTTTCTCCCAACAAAAACTCACGTCTCTTTCTCTTTGGGGGAAAGGGCCAAAGAGAAAGAAGGAAGCGACCAAAACGAAGAAGCAGGAAGGAGGACGAAGGATAAGTTCATCAGAGAGGGCGTAAGAGATGCAACTCAAAGTGCTGCAGGTGAACAGACAACCGATTTTGCAGTTTCAGAGTAGCAATATCCGATTCTCGGCAAGTGATCCTTCGGAAAGGAAGTTTTCGTTCAAGTTACCTGGAGGCAAATCCTTGACTGATAAGTTAAATCTCAAGGATATCGATCCCAGTGAGTTCTTATCTTAATTTCAACCTTAATAAATTTATCTGTCTTATTTTATTTGGTCAAATGTACCTAAAGTATGAAAGATTACAAAGTAGTCGCTTAAAATTGTTTATAAGAATGGTTGTAAAGTCAAAATTGACGAATTCTGGTGGCTAGGGATTAAACAATTCATGATATTCTGGAAAATCTTCGTTTGTATCCCGCACGTTCTTACTCAATTTCCACCTGGATACTTTGTAAGCTCAATTATGAAATTTAAATCTGCGCTTGAATGATTTCATGCTAAAAAGAGTAAATAAAGTGTGAGTTTGAATTATTTGATAAATTTGGATATGATGAGAAGGGGAGGAACAATGAAACCTTGTCTTTGTGAAAAAATAGAATACTTATCGCTTGAATTGCTTTCGTTTGTTGTTTTCTTTGCGTTGATACGAAGACTGTGTCTCAATTAGATAAAAGTGGATTAGAAAAACTAAATAAGTCTTGCTAATTGATATCTTGTCCTTCCATGTATGGCATGACATTTCATTTTTCTAAAACAATTATTTTTTTGAAAGGTTGGTAAGTAACTCCCGGTTCGATTGGCTTCGCCGCTCTACATCTGGGACGGGAATAATTCGTGACCCATTGTTGGGGATACCCTCCCACCTCCCAATATCAGTTTATAAAACAATTATTCGTTTTGCCTCTATTACTATCATTAGAATCTGCAAATTGTAAAGAATCATTAACATAATTTTTTGTTAATCTCAATCACGTTGGCGTGCATGTGATGATGTTAACCATGAATGGGGATGTAATCACATTCTGATGGTATTGATTCTATTGAATGTCTTTTCCCTGTAGATGTTGTACAGGGAAGGCTATATTCGCTTCTATCTAAGACCCATAGCTTTCTAAATGAAGTGGCATCCCCATTAGTGAAAACTGGAAAACCAGTCCCAGAAAAAAAAAAGATTCTGATCAAAATGATGATGAGGGCATATACTTGTTAGGGAACAGACTATTCAGAGAGTAACTCCCAATGGCAAACTGTCTTTGGCCGCTATTATTTCAGTTGAGCAATTCAGCAGGTAAATTAGGTCCTTTTAGCATTGTGCCTTTTCAGCATCAGCATATAAATAAATAATATCTACTGTAATAGCTCTAGATGTGTTAAATTCTAAAAGTGTAGGTTCTGTTTGATAGTGAAAACATATGCTTCATTTCCATATTGTGATGTCATGTCTCACAGTGAAGTGGCCTTTTTTAGAATTGTTGTCGATTAAGTAATGAAAGAATAGAAAACACAATAGATATTTGAAGAAGTCATTCTAGATTTAGGTTTGGGTTGGTCTGGTTTGAGTCCATGTATTGCATAGCTAAAATCTTGTTCAGGATGTTTTGCAATGTGAAATAATGCGTAAACTCAATCTTGTGGGGAAAAATGCCAATTTTTTTGGGTAACCATGGTTGCAGAATGAGTATGTATTAAGGATATGTATATCACATTCTGATGAATGTGATATGCTCAGGTAGAGAAACAATGATGAATTTGTTTCTTTATTTGAAGTTATGTTCCGGTTTCCATGTGTCAATAAAATGGGAATAATTTAATTATCTGTAATTTAACCTCGGTGGTTACTGCAAAAATAAAGGAATGTGGAAATGGATTGTCACAGTTTTTTGTCTTGTTTCCATAGTGCCAGGATCTCCGTGCTTTCCTGAGAACTAAGCATTTTGATGAGTAGGGTTGTTTGTTGTAATATGGAGGCATTCATGATGCAGGATGAATGGATTGCCAGCAAAGAAGATGCAGAAAATATTCCGAGCTATTGTTCCTACTCCAATGCACAATGATGTTCGTAATTTGGCGGAAATTTGTTGCTTCAGGTTCTTATTTATGGATAATTCCGATATTCATTCTCATCTCAAGGTTTGAGTCCTTGATTCTTGGCTAACTTTCCGAGCTGTTTTGCTTTAATTATTACTCCCTCCGATCAAAAATAAGTGTTGTTTTAGCATTAGAAATTTGATCACAATTATATGTCGTTTTAAGTTTTCTAGACCAATAAATGAACAATAATTATAAGAAATGTTCTTGAAAATTGGTGTAAATGATTAATTTTAGTTCTAAAATCTTTCTTATTGGTTTAAAAGAAGGTTATATTAAATAAGTGATAAGATTTAGAAAAATTTTACAAAATTTATGTTATTTAATACTTTTCTTAAAAATTGTGTCAAAGGCTAAAATGACAGTTATTTTTTATCAGACGAGTATTATTTATCAGCAAAATAGCTAAAAATATTTCTTCAGAGGGAGTATTATTTATCAGCAAAATAGCTAAAAATATTTCTTCAGATTCAGTTGTTTCCTTCATTGTCCTGTTGGTTTCTGGTCTTGTTCTTTTTTCTTTCTGTTCTTCTGTTGTGGAAATGAAAATTTTGATATTCCTAGTTTTCTTTTCATTCTGACTTTTTTGCTTACATCCTTTTAAACTGCTTCAGCCTCTTTGGAGAATTCTATGTTAAATTTTAAAAAGAGAAACTACGAAGAAGTATTAAAGTCATGATTGTCAATTTATCATCTATCATTTTTTCCCCCTATAAGTCCATGGGTGTCTCTTATATGTAGTTAAGTGAACACCAATTATAAGTGTGTATGAAAACAGAAAATTTCAACTTGGTTAACAAACTAATGACAACAAGTAACAAATAACAGACTATGCACTAGGTGACCATACTACAGATCAACTTGAATGATAAATACTTTGGAAATATCACCAACATAATGTTTCAGACACATCAATTATCTACTGTGGTGTTTAATTTGCACATCGCAAAAAACAATCTTGCCTAAATTGCTAGAATTAAAAAAATGTGTTGAAGCTTTACTATTGTACTGTTTCAATACCGATTCTGAATGCAACTTTCTTTCTACATATATGTAACTCAAACAGGACCCAATTTTCCAGAAACTGATATTCATTACAATGATTGCTTGGGAGAATCCTTATGAAGATAACTTGTACACTAACTCACAGGATAAAACTGCATAAGAAGAGGATTCTCTAAAGGAGATAATGGTAAATGTCATTTGTGGCTGTATTCAAATTTGTGCATCATACACCACATAAACCATTTAGAAAGTTTAGCTAATTGTGCAGCCCATCTTTCCGGTCTCTTGGTTTACTTGCTATCAGTTTTCATATAAAGTCCATGTGCACAACTCCAATGCGCTCTTGTCATACTATCACCATTATTATCACTTGTATACTTCCTGTCATTCTATATTTCTAAAGTTAGTTGTTGCAGCATGACTTTGACACTTTAGGTGTCATGTGTGATCACACGTGCTTTTTGTTTGTTGACAAAGTCAAAGATTGTGGGAGAGGAGGCTTTTGTTCGTATTGCACCAGCTGTTTCAGGTGTGGCTGATCGCCCAACTGCATATAATCTTTTCAAGGGTCTTGCTAGAGATGGAAGGGGCATCTCCTTTAGCACTTGGTCCTCATATATTCATGAATTACTGCAGTAAGCATCTTCTCTTGCAATCCAAATTGTATCAAGTTTCTCTACTGTAATCATTTTCTCTTTGGTCAAAGGTTTTTCACCAATTACATATGTTCCACTTTTGACTTTCTTTACTATTATTATATGTGCTCATGGTTTAGAACTTTTGAGAGTAATAAATCCTTCAAGATTCCAGAAACTCCATATCCTCACTCAGAGCAAGTATTATGCACTAGCTCTCACAAATTGGAGGCTTGGAGCTTGTTTTATTGTGGGATACTGGGATGATGAGTTGGCCTGGCCTGGAAAGCTGACGTTGACAGACACAGCACTCTATTTTGAGGTTATGTCCGTCCTTTGTAGATATTACTCGGCATCATAGGACTTCTTATTGGTTCTATAGGATTTTTGCCTTCATTTAAAGACACATTACTAAAATTAAAAAAATCTCTTTTCCTCTATAGTCTGCTGATCTCCTTTTTTTGTTCTATGATGGCTTCTTGAACTCTATATGATCTCTTCTAACTACTAGTTACTGAACAACTCTCATCCAATTTGCTGGCTGCAAATAATGGGTGGTCTGATTAGTACAGAACAACGTAGGGAAATATAATTTTAAAATAGTTTTTCCCTGTCTGAGGAGTCTTATAATTATAACTCTTTTTTCGTTTGAAAGGGATTATAATTTTAACTTCTAGGGATTATAATTATAACTGATATCATGATATACTCCTAATGAACATTTTCTCCTTTTCTGATATACTCCAAAAACTAGTGGTATCACATAGCGCTCCTCCCTCTTCTATTCTTCTTCTCCAAAATAAAGATATCAGATATCAATCTCGTATCCATATCTTGAAACCTCGTACCCATATCTTGATACCTAGATATGGATATCGAACAAGCCCTTAGATACGCTGTCTTGTATAAGCAATGATGCTAAATGTGCTGTACGCTCTGATTGTAGTTTAGTGATCTCATAAGATTATGTTCTTTGCTGTCATGATGATGTTCACTGACACATGTCACAGATCAAGTAATCAACTATCATTTATTCTTGTTTGTATTACTGAAACCTGTTAATCTCGGTAATGTTTCTTCATAAATCTGTTAGATCCAAATCTTGGGTGTTGGAATTCATCGATCTTGGAGGTGAAATGAGACGAGATATCTGGCATGCATACATCAGTGAAATTATTGCTCTTCACAACTTCATCCGCGAGTATGGACCAGAAGAAGATGACCCTTTAGTATCTAACATATATGGCGCTCGCAAGGGAAATGACAGAGCTATTGTCAATGCTGTTAACGACATTACTAGACTACAATTTCTCCAATTTGTGGGGAAGCTGTTGGATGATCCCGGTAAACTTGTTCAATTTTCGTATCTGCAAAATTCTCCATATAATTCATTGCAAAATCTGTGAAGCCATTCAAGGCAACAAGACATGGTGGTAGTCAAGATGTGGTTGATGATGAAGAGCCCTTTGCATATGTGTATGACTTGGATGGAAGCGTTTACTTGAAACAGTGGATATGATCTCCATCTTGGGCTTCTCACGATTCTCGCTCCTTTTGGCAGAGTATATCTACAAGAGGAGTTAAATTAAACAAACATCTTGTTGTAGCTGATTCTTCCTTAGTTGAAAAGGCAGCAAGGATTTGCAGATATAGATGCCAAGTTGTGGAACAAACACAGGCCACAATTGATTCTGCTAAATGGAAGGCATACCTTCCAACATTGACTTTTGGTAAAATTTATGAGCCATAAAGCTGAAGATTTCAATGTGATGCTTCTTTAGGTTCAATACTCGTTGATAAAGCTCCGAATTTTATGTTGTTTATAGGAACTTCTACTCTCGTTCACCATAGCTGCTCAGAACTTTGATAAGCTTAGGCGGTGGGAGGAGCCAATTCTTCCCCTCTCATTTCTGGATGCTGAATCTTCTTTGCCTGATGCTTCTTCAGAAATTTGCTTCCCCTTGTGCTTCCTACAACATTGATTCTAGTAGCTGTCGTCATGTTGTTATTAAAAGGATTGAAGGAGCGAGTACTCCTGAGAAGATCCCTTGAAACAGTTGCAATACATGATCAACCACTATCCAATATTATTCAGCAGATCATAGCCATAAAAAAAGCCATGCGTGATACTGAGAATTTTCTTCAGAATCTGAATGTCTCCCTACTTAAAATGCGGACTATCATCCTGTCAGGTCAACCTTCGGTATGCTTGTCTAGATTCACAACTCGATATGATCAATTTTACTCCATACCAGCCTAAATAGTTACATGCATGTTCTTAGACCAACTTATGTGTAACATATTATTTTTATCAACCTCTTCCCGACCTTCTCACTGTTCTAATGGATCTTTAATGCTAATTACAAGTTTTTAAAAATCCTCTAATAGGTATCTGATGTTTGGAAATGTTAAAAAAATAAGAATCACTTTGAGCTCTCCCACATATGAGAATTATGATGTCTAGCATGTTGTATCTGTTTTAAACTTTTACGTTCATATAATCTTATATGAAGTTTCCGTGTTAACCTTTGCAGTGAACTGATACCATAAATAATTGTATTTGGTTCAACTTATGGCCCCTGCCTCCCTTCTCGATATCATCATCTACAATCTTTTGCATTCATATTGCGAGAAATAGGGAATGCTAAAGACTGTTTTTCTCTACTTTTCAGTTAACAACTGAGGTTGCACTGGTCCTTCTTTCTGCTGGAATTATTCTTCTCACTGCCCCTCTGAAGTATGTTGCTTTTATTTTATTTGATCTGTTCACCGGTGAGCTAGATTTTAGGAGGGAAATGGCAGCCAGATTGAGAAAATTCTAAAAGACCGATGGGATGCTGTCCATGCTGCACCTGTGATGATATTGCCCTTTGAAAGTGATGAAACCAGGTCTACAGATTCAATGAAGGAAACAGACTCAAAGCAGGCATTCAGAAGAACTCAAAGCAAGCATAAACTTCTCTAACTTTCCGTGTATGGGACTCTACAGGTAAAATGAAGATGCCTACATCCTAATATGAATTCATTACTTGCATGTTCATATATGAAAAAAATTGCATAGTGATGAACCTGGTGTGATCCTTACCCATTTTGGAGAAGTTGCTTCATTTAATTGCACATGAAACTGGCTTTTGGTTTAAATGCTTGTGACAAAATTCCCATCTACTTTTTACCCCCCGTTTGGTTAGAAGTCCGGAAACGAAAACGGAATGGAAATGAATGTAGTCCATATGCTTACCTTATTCATGAATGTTTTTTGGAATCATTCCTTGTGGTTGCATCTAAAATGTAGTTGTTTCCCCCATTTTGTTACCTTGTAGGGTATAACACTAATCAAATTTTACTACAATTACTTAAAACCACAAGGAATGATTCCATAAAATTTCATGAATAATAGTATACATATGGACTAAATTCGTTTCCTTTCCGTTTTCGAAGTTGGAACCAAACGGGCCCTTAGTATCTATGTGAAGATTTATATAACTATGTGGTGTCATCCTTAGGTAATGCTGACTGTCTCTATACAGTCTTGCTTGCTATCTTATTACTCAATTTGGCCAGTGTTCAAAATCTTTGTAAGAGGATATCTGGATGTTTGAACTGTAGTGGAAGTGTGTAAAGAATCTTGTACTAACATCTATCGTGTTCTTTTTTTCCAGATTACTGGGCTTGATTGCTAGAAAATAAATGGTACTGCTTGATGAATTGTTCAAAATACTTAAGAATACTCCCAAAACTTGGCACATATCTCAACCTAACACTGAATCCAGCATCGATGGTATTAGTATTCACCAAAGATGAGGAAGTATCTTTCCGCCCCTTGATTCATGTTCATTAGAGACCAGCTTGTCATCATGATACGAGCACACAGTTTGATTCCTGCATGTATGAATAAGATGTAGGCAATATTAGAATTGATGATAAGTCTATACATTCATAAATCTCTAGTTAGAGTTCTCAAGTTGACAAAATGACTGAATCCAATCTGACTTTAAGGAATTGTCATATAATGCCATTTTGATTCTAATCTACTATTTACCTTGAAGCACAGAAGGCAACTACATAATCTGAGGCTGAACAAGTGGTTATGCTTGTGGGATCGTCGTACCTGTTTGAAAGCTTTTGAATAGTTCGTGGCCTGACAGTACACTGGACTTCCATACATTCCCCTACAGCAGTATTCGTCAGTATTGAACGCATCACACGCACTTTGGCAAGCTATGGTCTTACCACCATCATCCTTGGCAATGAGATTTGCTGGACAGTTGTCCCGCAAGTCTCCATCACGAAGTGGTATAACCACCATCGGCAAGTTGAAACCGCCAACAAGGCTAACATCATAGTATTCTGGCTCACTCAAAGTGAACTCTGCAATGGTTACAGGTGATTGTCCTGAGCTTGTACATTAGGCATGTTCATATACGAAACTTGGGCTGGACTTTATAAAATATTAAACCCGTTTAGCCAGATCTAGGTTGGGTTGAGCCTGGATACCAGGCCTGGAATAGTTGTTTGCCTGGGCAGCCGGACTGGCCCAGCGGGTACCCGTTTTTATTTTCTAAAAATGTTATTAATATGATTTTTAAAAAAATAAATTATATTTAAAATATTTTATGTAAAATAAATAAAATTATACTAAATATATTATTTTTATATTTAATATTTATAATATATACATTATAATGTATATTTTTATTATTTTATCCTGGTCGGCGGACCGGGCTTTTCGGTCAGATTGGACGTCTGCCTCTGTTCATACCTGCATATTTTTTCGGACGGGTTATCCAGAACTAAACAGGTGTATTGTACATCTAAGAGATCCACATTCACTTGTCTGACAGGTACTATTGACAACAAAACTTATTTTATACTTATATTATAACACAAGTTTTTATAACATGTCGTTTTCATGCATTTCGTGACATGTAATTTTCTTATACAGCTTTCATCTTATAAATTTTTTTTAAAACAAATGCATGAATTATTTATTGTTAATCTCTTAAATATCTTTCGTATGTAAATTGTACGAATATCCTATGTTATTTTTTTTAAACACTTTTGTTTCTACTAAATTATATTTATAATATTTATATATCTTATATTAATTTTTTAATATTAACGGTATATTAAATGAACTATAATTTTATTATTTACATTTAGAATTTAAAGTTCAAGTATATCTAATGTATGCAGACATTACCTAAAGCTAAACTAAACATAACCTAACAAACGAACATAACCTAAATATGAAAGTCTTAAACATATAGTTGAAAAGAGTTCATGTGTCCTTAACAACAATAATTGATCTAACAAAGGAAAGAAAATATTGTCGATTTCACTAAAGCTATATTTGGGAATCCATAATAACCACCGATTTTTTCATGCATGCCTACTTTTATGATGTTTCCATATCTTTTTTGTGGACCCTCACCCAAAAAATATTATTTTAATTTTTTTATTTTAGGTCATTATAATATTCTCTGTGTTTGTTTAGGTTGTCTCATTTCGATAACACCTAATACATGAATCTAACATTTTTACGATCGGTTAATAGTCGATTAGTTTGAGGATGGAGTCTAGCTGAACTTATATATGAGCTCACTTAGATACGCATTTTGTGTATCGTTAGACTCGTTATATATAAAAAATTAACATGATATTATAGTAAGTTAAATCTATTGAAAAAAAAAAAAACAAATGTACGTGGACGGTAACTAGTTTAAATAGTTACGAGGAGTGTTGACATGTTGAGGGTTGTCCCACCTCAATTTCTACAAAATAAACTCACCATAGTATGTAGGTAAGTTTCATAAATGACTCATTTTATAGTTGATTAATTTTATATTAAAACCCGTGTATTTGTGTGGAGCTGACCTATGTATAATAACCTTCGCCTTGTCATATCCCTCGGATATATAAACGCTATGAACTTCTGATATAAAATATTATAAAATAGATACATTTATTAAATATATACTGTGATTTTTTTCTTCTTATTTTTACCATCAATTTGACATTACTCTCTAGGGATTTCGATGACGTACGATAGGGGCGGTGGAGAAGTGGGCCTTTGTTACGGAAAATAGCTACAACTCTACAACCTAACGTTGCAAATTGAAACTCAAACACTCGACCTACTTGTAAATTGTAATCATGTCAAATTTATTATCATTAAAGATTTAAAAAAATAATATCAAATAAAAACTAACATAAAATAATAAAATAATTTATCTGATTAGAATATATATATATATATATCTTTCGAGACATCCCACAACGAAAACATAAAGTTATGAATGCCGGAGACTAGAACATGAATCTCCATCGACGATGAGTAAAGTAATATAACGATACTAGGTGATTGATAGGGTCAAGTGGTCAACCAACAATCTATCGAATTTTATTATTTTTTTTTAAAACGGACATTGATTAGGAAAGGTTAATTTTATAGAGGTAGTCTATCCTAAAGTATTCTTACGTATGAAAACACGAAATTCGGGAACGTCATAAAAAAGTATTTTGGAGTTTGAAATTTCCAAATGAGTCAATCGGTTAGCAACACAATTGATTTCTCCGAACAATATGATCATCTCGAACTTCCAGAGTCTTAGGGACAACTTTAAAATCTTTAGAGTGTCTTGATAACATAAGTTATCACCCTCAATTTTGGTTTTTTTTTATATTTAGCTTGATTGTTTTTTTTCATATATGATTTATCATCATCTATTTAAAGGGTTACTAGCAAATAATAAAAATTACAAAAAAATCATAATTTATCCAATGAGAATATATGAAATCTTTCAATAAAAATATAGTACAAGGGTGAAAATCAAAGCTTTTAACTTGATGTTACTTTGTAAAGAAAGGGAATTTATTCCTTTATCTTCTTATATAGCACACACAAACAAACTACATGCATTGTTCTTAACTTTACCAAAACACAAACCTTTTCCAATGGAGAAGAGCAGATCATTTCCGCAATACTCTCCTTGTAAAGATGGAAAATACGAGTTACAAGCTCGACCCGACCCGAATTCCTACAGCTTCAATGGCACACCACCGAGCAACAAGGGTGTTAATGGCGGATTTGTGAGCTCGAATGATCCGGAGACGAAGAGGAAGAAAAGGGTTGCTTCGTATAATATGTTTACTGTTGAAGGTAAGCTCAAATCAAACGTCAAGAACAGCTTTAAGTGGATCAAGAACAAGTTTTCTAATGACCAGTAAATTTACTTTCTTCTTTCTTTTGTTTTGAATCTAATGGATGTTTTGTCGTTGAAACTTGAATGTCTGCATTTTACCCAAGCGTAAATTTTCTTTATGATGAGTTTAGTTTGTGATTAAGTACTGCGGTGCGGTTAATATAGCAAATGATCGAACCTTAATTACAGAATTACATGAAATGCATGAACCTTAAGCTAGAATAATGAGTGTGTATGAACACCCATTTTTGTGTGGACCAAAAGCTCTTAATTCATATGTTGGAAATATAAATTTAGTATTTAATAGGGTTATAAGATTTTAAATGGATGAACCTTTATATTATTTTATGATTAAATAATTAATTATAATAAATATTATAATTAAAAATTATGAAAATTTATAAACACTAGTTGTAAGACCGCACGCTTCGCGTGCGGATGCTACGAAGAAGTGCAGTAATACAATGGAAACTGAAGAAAATTGAAGATGGACATTATTAATTTCATGTAATAATTTCTTTTACAATTGAAATGTATTGTACAATGTTCATATAGTACATATAGGCATTAAAATACACGAAGATAGTAAATTGTAGACAAAATAAATGTACAAAAGACCACGAAAGTCTGCAATGCCAAATTTGATCACATAGCTTGTCTCTGTACAACCTCTTTTGCATTTTTCAACATCCTCCTCCGTTGAAGACTTGAAGTGCTATTCTAGCATATTCAAAATAAACCATTTACACCAGTTGATAAAATGAGAGAAAAGATATGGGCACAAATCACATAATTACATATAAGATATTTAAGGAACAATATATATATCTATATATAAAAAGCAAGAAGAGGGTTGGAACTTGGAAGATACATCTGTTGGAAATGTCGAAAACTACTAACCAACACCATTGCCACCTCCTATCATGGAGCAAACAACAAATTCACCACAAAAAGAAGCTAAAAATGAGCAAGCATTAAAAATGTCAACTTCATTTCAAAATCAACTACCTTTCTTATCTGGTTTATAGATATGAACTCTCCACTCTTCTTTAATCAATGATTTTCCCAAGTGCAGTGAGTAACTCACTATTCTGAGAAACTTAAGTTTGGAAAGGAAATCCTTTATCATTACAAGTATACACACTAAAAATGAGCAAGCATTGGCAGGAGAAATTCGAACCATTAAAAATGGCAAGCCAATTGAGGATTCTAGTTCCCTATCAAAAGCTGTAAGCAACTCTATACAGAAAAGAAGTTTAGTCATTAAGTAAACACATACAAGAAAATGGAATAAGGAAAAAATTGATGAAAGGGTGCACAAAAGCAAATCGAACCCAGTTGTCCATTTCAAGTCGTGAAATCAACAAGCAATGCAAACTTTTCAATTTTTTATAAACAAAAGCGAATACCCATTTCATGATTCGAGGCTATGCAATCGAACAAAAAGGGAAAAAAAAACAAATCGGACAAGAGAAGTACCTGAATCACCAAAAAATAGCATAGTCGAAGCCCTGAAATGAACGATCAATTAGTCGGTCCTTGTGCGATTGGAGAAACCATAGAAATATAGGAAAGAACAGAGGAGTAAGAAAGCGAACAAGACAATCCTAGGCGGGTGAGTAGATATAGCCAAAATCTTCTCAAGACCGAACCCACGTAAACCCTAATATCATCGGTGAAATTGCAGACCAAAAATGTAGTCCCTTGATGCGAACATTGACAATAAGCTTGAAGTAAACCCAGATATTAGCAAAAATCTTCTCAAGACCGAACCCATTCGTAGGTGAATTTGATGTTGCTTGCATGCAATTTCTCTGCTGTGCTCAACGAAGACGAAGAAGAGGCGAAAAATTGAAGTTTAGATGCAAATGAAAAGAAATCCAGAGAAAACTAAATGGTAACCCTGAAGGCAGCAGTTGCGGGACGAAGAGAGAAAATGTTGTTGACAACGGCCGTCATCTACGGAATATTTGGGTTCTTCAAACCACAACCTGCATAATCAAAATCATATAGAAATTAGAAAATTATGAAAGAAGAACCTTCAAACCTAAATATTAGATTTTCACAAGCAATACCTTAATATAGTATACATCGATCAGTCGGTTCTTCAACTGGCTTCAACAAAAGTGAACACGGCCGGTAGACGTGGCGGTTCCTCAAGCAGTTGCAGCCTGGAGAAGGCGGTGGAAAAAAGATGTGAGGAAGGAGAGAAGGCATGTGTCATGTGGTCTGAAAAGGAAGGGGAGAAGACGCGTGGCTAGAAGAAGCGACCAATTTGTCGTTCTATCTCACATGATACGCCCACCTATATTTGGGCTTTACTGAACAGCAAAATTAAAAGCCCAACGGGCAGTCAGTGAGGTAAAAAGTCCGGTACTGTAGCAAATCACAACTCAAACTTATAGAGAAAATTGGTTAAATAAGGCCCTTTTTGTTTAACGTAGACTAACTAGGCCCCTCTATTTTTTGCCTAAATTTTTAAATCAAAAATAAATTAATCCAAGGGGCATAAAGGGAAAACGTAAAATATAATCCTATAAATCATCCAACCGTCAGATTTCACATCCAGTTAGGGTTTATCGTAGTCTGTCGCCTGCTTCTCAGTCATTCAAATTGCATCCAAAGAAGGATGTCGGCGTTGCTTCTCGATGTCGCCGCCGCACAGCCCCGCGCCGCCCCGCCCCGCGCCACCCAGCCCCGCGCCGCCCAGCCCCGACCAGCCCCGCCCATATCCGATCTGTCGCACAACCCTTCGACAACAACTTCCATCCGGTTCGCGCCGCCCAGCCTCGCCGCAGCCCGCCTCGCGCCGCCCAGCCTCGCCGCGGCCCGCCTCGCGCCGCACAGCCCCGCCGCAGCCTGCCTCGCGCCGCACAGCCCTCGATGTCACCGCCGCCCAGCCCCGACTAGCCCAACTAATCCGATCTGTCGCCCAGCCCCGACTAGCCCAACTAATCCGCCGCCAGCCCCCTTCGGCAATGAATGTCCTCCGGCATTGCGCCGCACAGCCCCACCCTGCCAATCACGTGCATCGACCAACGGAGCCACCACTGTGCAGTACCGGAGCCACCGTTGTGCACTCCTGGAGGCGGATCTGGACATTTCTCGTTGCAGCCGCAGTGCAATCCCAAGAAAACAGGAAACCCTAATTTCAATTTTAAAATGTTGGCATAATTACAAAAAAGTTCCCTTGTTTATAATTGCATTTATGACCCATATTTTTTAAATTTGCGAAATTGCCTCAAACTGGATAATTACAAAATTAAAAAACTAAAGTTTAATTTTTGCAGTTATAAATACGTGATATTGACTACATATTTTATAAATACGGGATTTTGACTACATATTTTATACATACGGCATATTGACTACATATTTAATAAATACGGCAAATTGACTACATATTTTACCGTTATAATTGGGCTTGTGTAACTCGAATGGGCTTGAAACAAAGACGGGCTCATGTAAACGACGGACTTATGTAAATGAAAATTATGTATTAACATTGTGTAATTGAACTTGTGTATTAAGCATTATGTACTAGTACCGTGTATGAACAAGAGAATACACGAAGTTCAATTAGTCCAGCTGGTATAAGGGTGGGAGGGAGGGGCAGTCGTCCAGAGTTCGATACTCACTAGCAACAACATTAATATTTGGTAATGGACGACTTATGTAACTCGGAATGGACGACTTATGTAACTCGGATTGGACGACTTATGTAACTCAGATTGGGCCTACTGATCTTCAATTGAAATTGGGCTTGGACTCAGTTAAATTAAAATGACTAATTAACCATTTCAATTAATCATTATTAATAAATGAGAGGGGCCTAGGATATAAAAGTTAAAGAGTTATGCCATAAAACTACTTTGGTTTGTATTAGATATATCAGTATTATTTTATTACACTTATATATTTTTAGGTCCATATAAAAAATAAATTTACTATTTAAAATTCGGGAATGGCCAAGTCCAGCTCAAAACAAATAACCAATTTAAAAAAGTAAATTACTTATCAATGTAATACTAATATATCTTATCCTTATGAGGGAGAGAGCTACGAACGAATGAATATATATATATATATATATATATATATATATATATATATATATATATAGATATATATATATATATATATTCATTCGTTCGTAGCTCTCTCCCTCATAAGGATAAGATATATTAGTATTACATTGATAAGTAATTTACTTTTTTAAATTGGTTATTTGTTTTGAGCTGGACTTGTTTATATATATATATAAACAAGGGAGAGCTCCGAATGAATAATACCACAAAATGAGAGTAAGATGTATCGTCATTTTCGTTTTTATGACTTTTTTCTTTGTTGGTGGGAAAGAGTAGTGGTCTCCAACGTATCTAGACGTTTTTATTAATGAACAAACAAGTTAAGTAGTGATCACTAATGGATAGCCCGACTCCTTAAAGGCAATATATTTAAGCCAATTTGAAATTGAAAAGCAATGCTAGAAATATAATCTGCTACACAATTAGCTTCACCATAAATATGTCAAAACTAGAAGACCCAATTTCTTTTGAGGAAGTCTTTGCATTTAAGGATGACTCCGGAGGAGAGTCTTTCCTAAGAGAATGGTAACCGGTTGTGAATATGTTGTCAGTATCATAGACCGATACCTACTCTCCCAAGCCACTTTGAATCAGTACAACACTTCCCATAATTTTGCAATGGGAACCATGCAAAAATCCAAATTAACTCCAAATCCCCAAATCCATTCTCCCTCATCTTTCCTAAAAACACCGGCAGTAACAGTAGCACGTCCATCCTCAATAACCGATCCATCAACATTGGTTTATGACCGTCCCATGCCCGTACAAGAAATTTTAATTTAGGCATCCTAAATTACTTTTACCAGGACCATTTTTTTTTTGCTGGAGAGGAGATCGATTGATAACATTTTATTTTTTTTAAAAGATGGATTGATAACATAAATATTATAAGGGAAAACACTGAAATAATTTCTCCACCTTACTGACTATTTTGACATCTTCCTGGTTATCCTCGTCTCTTTTCGTTCCTTCATTTCTCCATCCAAAGGTGAGAAAGAAGAGAAAACTAATGATGAGATTGCTCTTTCACTTCATCCATGGTGGCTCATATATCCTTTCCTAATTTTTTGCTTCCTTAAAGATTCCGCATCTTCAATTTGCTCCTCTGTTAGCATAGGCTTTTGGTCAGTTCCTTTGTTCTGCTCCATTCAAATGAATAAACTACAAGCTTCTCACACCAGCCTCGCCGTTATCGAATCCTTGACCATGCCTCTTGTTCGTAATTTTACATTTACTCTTGTTTTATCAATTGCATTATGCTCCTTCGCAGCTCTTTTTCCTGGGTTAATTAATTGTGCCCTTACATGTTGTCATGCTGGTTGAAATAGGTTCAGGAAGTTATTCTAGCTGCTGATGTAAGATGCAAAGAGTGTCAAAAGCGGATCACTCATGTTCTTTCTCGTATCAATGGTTGGTTCCTTTCAGACTTCTGGGTTAGTTCTTGTCTCACTGCTCTAAAACCTATAATCATACAGAAACTATGTACTAATTGGTTGATTTTTCCTTTTTGGTTCTATAGCTGAGACGGATTCAATGGTGGTGAATGTGTCGGAAAAGAAGGTGACTGTTATATGTAAATACCCAGCCGTTGAATCCAGAAAGCAAATTACAACCTCGTACAAGAACCCCCTAGCCTTATTGAGGATGCTTTTCTTCTCGTCTTCCAGGTGCTAATATATATCGGATATTCGGTTCTTGAAACTCGATTCACTTGACCATGTACATGTTATCCAATTTTGATCCTTTCTAAGTTATTTTCGCATATTTAATACATTTTGCGTCCGTTTGGTTGGAGCGGTGAAATGGAAACGGAATGGAATCGGATAAGAGTAAGCAAGAGATGGAGATGAGATTACTTTCATACATTAAAAAACCTTTGTGAATGTAATATCTAATAAATCTAAATTCCTTAGTCGTAGAATCGACTAAAGATACAAACATACAAGCACACAAGCGATTTGGTAACGCAGTTCGGTAGTATATAAAATACTCCTACTCTGCGAGACCTCAAGAGGGGAGATCCGGTCCCGAATTTCACTAGGTATCCAAGAACTCAGATTGCACACACCGGACAAGAGATATACTAGCACCTTTCCTAAGATCTAGCAAAGAGAACAACAAAGACAGAACTCAGGAGATACAAAGAAGCAAAGGTGAAGAAAAGTCCCCTTAAAGGCACCTTGATGAAGATCTGAGATCGATCTTCGTCTCTTCTGCAAACCAACGAAGCAGAGGCAAGATAACAATCGAGAGATAACAGATATCTCTTCTCTTCTAAGGATCCTTCTCACTTCAGAGCGAGATTTGGATGATCCCTTCTTCTCCTTCTCTGTACTCTCTCTTCTCTCTTGTTCCTGGACGAAGAACACTCAAGTTCTCGATCTAGGGTTTCAGAAGCTGCTGCCAAGAGTTTAAGTACCAAGCTGAGCTCTAGATGAAACGCTCCGTTTTGCCACGAGCTTAAGTGAACCAATGAACCGAGTTAACAACATCAAGCGGCCGGTTCAACAAACTCGCAAGCAGGTCCTTCATTTTTGGATCAAAGAGATGGGCTTCCAGAATTGGGCTCACAAAGCCCAGTTTCCAACTTCAGCCGGATAAGTACACAAATACACAACAATACACATTACAACTAAGCATCTCCTAAGTCACATAATAACCTACACATGCACACACCTTGTCACCATATAAATAACCAAGCTACATCACTTAGCTTTAACCAAGTGGCAACATTGGATTATTATAGGCATCAAGATTATGTACATAGCAAGCTATCATGTGAGTCTTACAACTCTCTACTTAGACCATAGTATAAGGTGCTAGTTTAATCTCTATGTCCTAAGCTACAATGTATTACAAGAATCAATTAACATAACAACCTCTAAACAAAAATAGTTTTTGATTGATTCAAAATCAAACGAGCCTCTATGTAGTGTACGTGGTTGCGTGTGAGCAGATAGATATCGATCTCTTGTGTAAGTAGTTCTCTTCTTTGTTTTTCCCTTGATGTCTGTCTTGGGATACCTTGTATATTTGCTTGCTTCTGTCATATTTTTCCTGCAGAAAAAAGGCAAGAACATGCTTTTGATCAAAGAATGTAACTTTGAAGCCAAGAAATGGATACTACTTTAAACATGCGTTAATGCATATAATTGAGAGAAACCCAAAGAAAACAACATTCCAAAACCTTCCTTTTTGACAGCAGATATTGAGATCCCATGGAAAGTTTAAAACATAAACTCTTGTCTAATCCTTCACACACATCAAAACTCGAAACCCCAATCTCCATGTCAGAGAACAAGGCAAGTTCAGCTTTCATCTCCAATTTTCAAATTGTTTCTTTTATATGTATCTCTTGTCCTACAACTTCTTTTGCCTTGATCTCGATCAGTACTGTTGCATGATGATGAAGATCTCTATAGATTGCAAAGGGTGTCAAAGGAAGCTGAAAAGAGTCCTCCTCAGCATGAAAGGTAACCAAACTCGTACTCATTTTCGGTTACCCGTAGTCTTGACGGTTTGTAAGCTTTCCCAATGGCTTTGAAGAGGTTGAGACACACGCCATAGAGAGGCAATACAACAGGGTGAGCGTCTGTGGGCGGTTTAGGCCAGCGGATGTCGCGATCAAGATACAAAATCGCATGAACCGACGGGTATGGATCCATGACATTCAAGAGTTCGATTGCTCTGGTGAGCAGCCGATGGACCAACCTCCTCCACAAGGACCTCCACCGGTTTATTGCTAAAGCATAAACAAAGGTGTGCTCACTGGGGAGAGATATAAGCTATGTAGTTTGTACATTGTAGCTTTTTCAACTTCTTAAATATCAACCGGAGAAAAAGACTTGTAAATTAAGTGAATTCATTCTCCAAAAAGTTAACCACTACACAAAAAAATCTAAATCAATTTATTAACTAAAATCATTATCAGATAAAAGCACAATGAGAGAATTTGACCTAGGATTTTTTAAAAATATAATTTAGTAAATATACTTCCATAATTTTTTACTATTTTTATTTAATGGTAGATAAAAATAATTAACCCTTTTATTTTAATAAAAAAACATAATAGACATTAGTTTTTTTTTTTTAAAAATAATAGACATTAGCTCATGGACGCGTCACCATCCAGCGGCTCACGACAAGTCATCACCGGCGCTCATCAGAAGCTACTCGAAGAAAGGCTCAGCTTTCACTAGGAAATGCACGGCATTCGCTAAGGAGTAGAAGGCTCGCTTGTATATCATCAAACGTTGTGTTTCGATGCTGGTTTGGCTGCGTAAACACCTAGATGATATTGCTTAGTTATTTATGTACGTCATTGTAGTATCAATCCCTTTTGATTTTTCTACGCAGCCGAAGAAGCCTGTTGCTGCAACAGGGGGCCTCAATTGGACCATCTTCAGCCCTTCAGTTCAATTCGCCGCTTCTAGATTTAGATCTAGAACCCATCCTCTGACCAGATCCATCCCCAATCGCTTCAATTTGCCGCTTCTAGTGACATCGCTTCAATTCGCCGCTTCTAGTGACGTTAGAACTCTGCCGTCGTTGAAGACCTCTCTCTCCCTTCTTCCTCCGGCGATTGGTCCGTGTGTCGTGCTCTCTCAGCAAGGCCGACAAGGAGACCCGTCCCGCATCTTCACCCCCTTCCTAGGTAGACGGACCAATCCATAAGAACTAAGCCTGAAATTCTCCTTGAAAAGCAACTGGTATTTGTTCCTCCTCCGAGATCAAAGACTGCAATAACTCCTTCTTTGTTGCTCAACCCATAAGAAACGCATCGCCATTGCTTGCGATTTGCGGCTACCAGAGAGGGAAGAGAGGAGAGGAGAGTTAGGGTTCAGAGTTGAACGGTAAAAAAAAAAAAAAAGAGGGGTCTAGTTACTTAACAAAAAATAAGAAAAAGCCTAGTTACTAGTTATAAATTAAAAAAAAAAAAAAAAAAGCCTACTTACCTAATTAACCCAACTGGATAACAAATAAACATTTAAGAATTTTCTAGACAAAAACTAGAAGTATATACCATAAAAGACTATGGCATGTTTGGTTTTAACTCCGGAATCGGAAATGGAATGAAAATGAATATAGTTCATACGTATATCCTTGTTCATGAATAAGAATATACATACAGACTAAATTCGTTTTCATTCCATTTCCGTTCCGTTTCCGGAGTTGGAACCAAACGGGCTCTATATGTTTTTAAATAGTTAGAACACTACATGTTTTTAAATAATTAGAGGTGCATATAACAAATAAATTTGTATGTAATGCGTAGTCAAATAATAGGTCTTGACTACTTTACAAATTAAAATCGTAATAGCTTATAAATTATGCTCACCCTAAATTGAAACACCAAAATTTTAACATTTGTATCTTTTACAAAAAAGTACATGTGATCAATTTCCAAAATATTTATCAAAAAAAGAAGTATTTCTCTCGATATGATGGAGAAAAAATATTTCTCATAATAGGAATACAATTAGGGTTGGAGTTAATCCACAACTAGTTTTAATACCCGTACCCTGCACGGGTTAGACGATAATTGTGTGTCAAAAAGTGTATGATAATTCACTATGTTGAGAATTGTCTTAATTGTTATGTGATATTTGTTGTAAGATTGTATTTTTCACATTATGAATGTAAGTCAAGCAAGAATTCAAATCATGCAATAACAATCGGGAAAGAGGATTTCAGGACAATATCATTTGAGATACTCGAATGCCGAGTTAGTATCAATCCTATAAAAAATTTCGGGTTTTATTATATAAGATAGATAAGAAGTCATGTGTAAAATATATACCAACAAAAAAAGAAGGGTAAAACAAATCATTAGATTTAAATTAACAATATTAAATAATAATATATTAAAATGTAAATGAAAGAAGTTTATATAATATAAGTAGCATGTCTAAGTCAAAATTTACAATATCAAATAGTTAAATTTA
Source organism: Fagopyrum homotropicum (assembly GCA_033239125.1). Classification (NCBI taxonomy): domain Eukaryota; kingdom Viridiplantae; phylum Streptophyta; class Magnoliopsida; order Caryophyllales; family Polygonaceae; genus Fagopyrum; species Fagopyrum homotropicum. Next base: position 7,071,505 of record BSWB01000003.1, read on the forward strand.
AATAGCGAATTATCTAACCATTAATAAGACTAATAGCATATGTCAAATTACTAAAATGTAAATTTAACTAAATATTTTTTTTAAATTCAAAATAATAACAACTATCAATTAAACTCAAAATAATGCAAATTTTAAAAATTATAGAAAATGATACATACCATTTCAGAAGTTTTTTTTCCTGATTTTTTAATACTTTTTGTATGATTTTTTTCTAAAAAATAAATTAATATGTAAAAATTCATAAATTAAGTAAAATATTTTTCATATAAAAAAAAAATTTGAAGCATTTTTTCTGGTTTTTAAAATACTTTTGTGTAAATGACAAAAACTTTTTTAAAAAATATTTGATTTATTTATAAAAAGCCGATAGTTTATTTAGAAAAAAAATTGAATTTAACGTTTTTGGGAAAAAAAATTCGATTTTTTTTCATTTCTTTTTAAATATGAAATTATGAGTTTTTATACAAATTATTTTAAAAATATCTGAAATTGTTTTCAAAAAATAATAAAATCGAAAATGAAAAAACACTTATTCTAAAAATACAAATTATTTTAATTATAAAAAAAATTATTCTAAAAAAAATGAAGAAATATTTGTGTTAATCGTTTGAAAAAATTATTTTAGAAAAAAATAGTTTATAAGTTTAGAAAAAAATGAAGTTCAATTGAAAATTAAAAATATAAAAAAATATATTAAGATCTTTAAAATTCTATATAAAAAATAAGTAAACATAACAAAATTAAATTTAAAATAAAGTTTATAAGTTTAAGAAAGTATAAAGTTATAAATAATATATGTTGACAAAATATTAATATCTTCAAAATTAGATTGCAAATCTTAACTATTTTGATTTTTAAGTTATAAATAATTACAAAACAATTAATAATATGAGAGAATAAAACAAATATTAGTTAGTAAAATATTTAAAATAATTCATAAATTAGATATTTAAAATAATTAGGTTTAACATGGTTGGACCGGGATCAACAAAAAATTGGCACGTGTTAATTTAATGATGTGGATTCGTCAGACTGTGTCATGTGTAAGTTAACGGGCTGCTTTAGTATATAGATAGATAGATATAGATTTCTAATTTAAAATATAGTAACGAATTGCTGAATAAAAGGAACATATTAATTTTTAAATTCCAATCTTAACTAATTTTAATTTTCACTTATTAATATACGAGCTTTTAATTTATTTCAAGTTTTGAATGATAAGATTGTTTTAAATTGTTTTGTTGTAATTCAGATCCAAATCTTAACCATTATCATTTTAGAACAAAAAAAAGGCGATTTTTTTGTTAAATTATGTTTACAAATTAATTTTTTTAGATAAATTTTTAAACAAACATTTAAAAAGATTATTAATACATAATTATCTATATAAAAACTTCCGATATACTCTTTCAATAAATATATTTTTTATGCGGTTTGTTGTTTACTCAAAACTTATTAGTCAAGATTTGAAACTGATTAGTTTTTAAATTATTGGTAGATACGTGATCTGGAAGGTTATTTATAGTAAAAGATTTAGATTAATTTTAACATTTAAAAACCAATTAATTAATTGCTTTTAGAAATAATTTGGGAGCTTAGATAAACGTGGTTGCGACACGTGACAATAAATACTTCTGCTTTAATAGATACATGATAAGATTTTAAACTACAATTTTTTTTAATGAAAATTATAGTTTAAAATTGTGGCTTTGTTGGAACGAAGGAGCATACATATGGGCTACTATAGGGTATAGACAAGGTTAAGAAAGGTAAAGAGTCATTAAGCACATAAAATGAAAAAAAAAATGTGGAAAGGATATCATACCGGGTTGGACCTGGTTTAATTTGGTTGAACCCGATCAACTCTTATCGAATTTTTGAAAATTAATTTTTTGGATATTAAAAAGGGACTTTTAGCAAATTAGTCAGGTGGTTTTGCTGGCTATGATGGTTTTTGGCTAGAACAAGAATTAGTTGAAACCATTTTTTGGTTAGAAATTAGTTGAAACCTTTGAAATTTGCTGGCTATGATGGTTTTGCTGGCTTTATGATGGTCTTTGAGTTGCAAATATATGAAAGTTAAAAAAATAATAATTTCGAGTTACCATAAAACTACTTGAAATAATTTTTTTTTTTTTTTATCAACATGGTAAGATGCTCGACAACACCAAACAAACTTGGTGTATCGAGAGGCCGAAAACCGGCAAACGGACAAACCGTCATGCAAATAGCGACGAAACAAGAGAAAAGCACTACAAGCAAGTGACCGAAAAAGATCCAAAAAAGTCAGAAGAAACAATCCACGAGAGAAGACGAGGAACACTCGAGGCAGGCAAAACATGGAGAGGACACAGGATAGAGGAGCTAACGCAGTGTCTCGCCGCCGAGAAGCAGGATAGTAGAAACCCATATCAAGGGGAACTCATACCTCCTGCGGAAATGAAGACTCAACGACGTTCCCTCCACCTCGATGGAGGATCTTCGGCGACCTCGAACATAACCACGATCAACATGATCAAACAGAGGCATGTGACTACGGCATCTTTCGGAACATTCGTTTAGACCACACTCGAGAAACGTCTTCAAATGAAAAGTCATCCCAACACAGCAATGTTAAAGACTTTATTACACTCTTATTCATATTTTGGTCCGGATAAAAAACGGACTTACCGTATTAAATTCGGGTCTTGTCCAAGTCCAGCCCAAAACATATGACTAATTAAAAAAAGAGTAAATTACAGATCGAAGTAATACTAATGTCTCGTCTACAGATCAAACGCCACTGCGAAGCGAGCGAAGAAATCATAATTACTCTCCTTGTTTCACAAATTCAAATCTAGGGTTTCGGATTTGAAATCGGCCTGTTGAACGAGCAACCAAAATGTGTCATTGCGGCAACGAGGGAGAGGTGGAAGGTAGAGAGTTGGCGTACGTGAGGTTGAGGCGTCAAGTTCGAGAGCACCAAGCTGAAATCAGAGAGTTGGAGGTTTCGCTTAGGACTCGAACTGAGACGAACAATGCGCGCAGGCTTCAGCAAGCGGAATTGCTGCGAGAGTTCACGAGGCTTCAAGCTGAAGTGGAGATTCGCAGAGCTGAGTTGGATAGGCTTCGAGCTAGGGTTAGGTTTTACCAAAGAGTTTTGAACCTTTTAGTATTCGTTTGTTTGGTTTTACTGCTTGCCGATTTATGGAAAATTTGGTTTAAGCGACAACGAAGGTCATTGCAGAGTCGTTGAAATTGATTATCTTGAAGTGAAGTGCTGAGATACAGTGTAGTTTGAATGTCATGGTGCAGTAGGATGGAGGATTATCTGTCTATGTTCCTTTTCCTTTTCCTAGTTATGCAGTTAGTGTTGAATGATGAACTTGGATTGGATTGTATGTATGACTCAATTGTAAAGAACTGAGTGTTTTTGCTAAAATGCATCTGAACCCGATATGGGTTCTGGGCTATATGATTCAATTCTTCCGAGCTGAGTCTCTTTAGAGTTTTTGAAGATTACAAGTTTTGAGGAGGTGCATTGGTATGATTTTGCTTGCAACAATCAAAATTATGAATGTTTGATTCAGGTATTTCAACTTAAGGAAATGAAAAAGGACTCAAATGCAGATTAGGATGAAGAAAACAAACTTCCAACGAAGAATTGATGTAAGACGTTGGTTGGGAAAGTATGTGAATGGACCATTGATGGAGACCACAAATCCATAACATTGAAAGAGCGTGACAATTCAAGGCCTTTGGATTCGTCTTCGACATTGAGATGATCATATTTGATTCTATGGTGGATTTTTTTTAATCTTTTAGACAAAGTCCAAATTATGTAGGTTTTTAGGAAAATTAATAGTGTCGTTGGCCGTTTGAATTAATCAATTTTTTCTGACAATTCGAACTTTGTATTCTTATATGCAAAAATGTTTTAGACCGTATACCAACCTAACCGATTTTCGTTATAAAAAATTTAAGTGTTTATACAAATTCTAATCGATATAAATTTGAACTTTAGAAACATAGGTATAAAATCTCTTGTTTCCTTTTATCTTCATAAAACCAACTTTAAAACAGGTGATTTTTCACTAAATCAAATGTAAAATTGCATATTGATCAAAACGTTTCTTATAACATTTAAAAGATACACATGTTTATTTATCACGGAGTTGATCGCATACACTAAGCGGCGTGTACCGGTTATAGTCATGTTGCTTACTTGTATTGACAATTTTCTTTTGATGCGTACCATTTTCAGATATTGTTATCTTCTTATTAGCAATATACGACATTTTATGATAAGTATATATATATATATATATATATATATATATATATATTTCGCAACACTAAAATGTGCAAAAAAAAAAAAAAAAAAAAAATCTTGGCAACAACCAAGATGCAATCAAACTAGTGAGAGAATGAGGGACAATGCACATCACTAAGTTTCTTATCCTATCTACACTTATGCCCTGTTCTTCCCAAAACACGTCATCTATACCTATTATTAAAACAACACCCATTTTGTTCATGTGTCAACCTCTAAGCCGTCCACGTCAGCATTTTTTCAATTTATTTACAGATTTGTCATAATATATTTACAAATTTGCCATTAATTATTTCATAATAATTTTTTTATTAAAATTTATAAACAGTCATCATGCCACGTCAATTTTATTAAAATAAAAAATTAAAACAAAAACTAAATCTACTTATCTACCAATAAAAATTTATAAACTAATGTATTATAATTCGATTTTTTTGAGAATATCTCACGCAAATCTTTTAGTAAGATTTGACACATTTATTATATTTAAAACTAAATCAAAATTTGCTCCTCTAACTTTATATAAGTAAAATTGATAATATATTGAGTATATATATTACTCGAACAATAATCTTTGTAATAAAATTTTAATTATGTTCTTTTATTTATTAAAAAATATAATTAATCATCAAATGTTAGTTATATTGATTAATAAAAAATAATTATATTTATAGATTAATATCAATACATAATACATGAAATTGAAAATATAATTTTTTTATTTTATTTTGACAAACCCGCACAAGTGCGGGTACTAAACTAGTTCATACATATTAAAAAACAAAAAAGTTCAAACGAAGTTAAATTAGGGTGTTTTATGTAAAATGTAATTTTACATGGGGGTTGAGTGTAATTATACCAAAAAATATTCATCTAGCAAGTCTAAAACGACACATGTGGAGCCTCCTTCAGAGATAACGTATACAAACGGTGAAAACAAACTCCACGTTTATTTTCCCTTCCAACCTGAAAAACTCTCTTTAGGGTTTCGAATTTCAAATCAGTTACGAGTAATTCGCAGGAATCAGTTGGGGAAGGGAGGAAGATTGGCTCAATATGTGCCATTACAGGGAAGAAGGAGGATCAAGAGAGGAATTGTACGAGAGGATTAGGAGAAGCAACCGAGAGAACGATGCGATCTGGGCTGAGATAACTGTGCTGCGTCAACGAATGGCTAGGATTCAAGTTCAATTGGCAAGGCTTCAAGCTAGGGTTCGATTCCTCGAACGGGCAATGTACCTATGTGTTTTCCTTTCTTTGCTTTCTCTGTTTCTCCTTGGATTCAAATGGGGTGCTTACTTGAAAAGAGGATTCTTTTGAAATTGACGATATCTCTGCATAGTCTTGAGATTCAAATCTCTCGAATTGATGGCCCATTTGGTGTTTTATAGCAATGTAACATGATCGAGTCGGATTTTTGCCTTCTCTTTGTAAAGTAGTGCTGCTGATGAAGAAATAGCTGTGCTGTCATTTGAACCGATGATGCCTTGTGAGTTATGTTGTTCTTCAATCTTGGTAGTTGTAAAAAAGTATCTGAAAATTACCATGTGATGATTTAGCTTGCTGGCCGCCACTTTCCCCGTCTTGCAGCTCGAGTTTGATGAAGATATGCCAATGACAGCGGAAGAAACTTCGTCTTCCATTGCTCAAGTAGTTGTTCTTACAGGAATTTGTGTATCTTATGAAAATGTAATGATTGGTATTATACAGAATATCAGATATTGATATAACTATTTTGTAGCAATGTAACTTGATTGAGTTGGATTTTTAGCGCCATTGGTCCCCCTTGCAGCCACCTTAAGTTTGATGAGGAGGTGACAATGACAGCCAACTACTTCGTCTTCCATAGCTCAAGTAGTTGTTCTTCTTAGAGGAGTTTATGTATCTTATGAACATGTAATTGTTGAATCAAGTTCCAAAGATGGGATATTGCAGTTCATTATGATGTTATTAGCAACATTCTAAATAGTAATATTGCTACTATACCGTATGATGACATTGCTGAAATTTGTTTTCGAGTGGTTGTCCGAGGGTTAAAACTTTGAAGTGTTGTTCCATCGGCTTATTAGAGCTTACTACGGGCACAAAATTATATGCATTTCTTGTCAACCTGATTTTGTGTTAAAATCAGAGCCTAACTGAATAACAACTCAAATAGATCTGAAAATTTTACCTGTAATAACACAGTCGTTAAAAAAGACAGATACTATGAATATCGATAAGAACTAGCCTTTTTGTCTATATAAAGCATGCGCATAATTGATGAAGCGAGCTCAATAACGCTTCAAATATAGAACAGGAGAAAGGAAACTCCCATTAACGAATACAACGCATCAAATTTCAAAACCAGAAAATACACCATCATCACTCAGCATTCCAGGCATGTGAACGGGGTGGAAACTGGAAAGACAAGAATGGGAGACATCTATAAGAAAAAACAGAGAGGAGCTAAAGAACGAACACATGGTCTTTTCGGATCTAACAAAATTGAAATTCACAGTAGCCTTAATATAGACAGAGTGATCTTGTAAGGAGAGAGGATGGAACTCGCTAACAGATGATCCCAGGCTGCAGCTCATCATGACCTTCTTATCCAGCGGCAATCTGGCATACGTCTACGTAGCTCCATGAATCGCGTTCGCATCCTTCTGCTGTCAAACAAACAATCAGATTCCATGACATGCCCGTCCACACAAAAACAAATAGTTTACAAGATCAGCTACAAGCCCGGATTACATTATCCTGCATGAACAGGTCTTTCTGCTCCCATTCTCAAATTCATCATCTGAGCCACCAGTTTCACTGCAAGTTTAAGAAATTGTAGAAACAACTGAGAATTTTGTATAGGTAGAATAACCACAACTTTGATCACATAAAACCCATCAAATCTGTGTTTGGTTCAGGTTTCAGTCCTCTACAAAACAAGAAACATATTTTTGGAAACATCTTTTTCTGGGTTTTTCATTTTTCAGTGGTTAATTTCAGGAATTAAGATTACTATTAAAGTATAGATATCTTTAAGTCATTGTTGAATTATAAGAAAATAAAAAATCATTCGAAACTAGAAACTGAAAACTTACATGTTAGACTTTTTACACAGTCAATTGATTATATTGAATTAGTTATAAACTTAGCATCTAAAGATGTTTAGTTCTAGCAAATTCCCAAGCATCATACATACCTTAGCTCAAATTCCCTAATCTCGGCAAGCTCTCTCCCACACGCATCTGTCCACTGCACTTTCCTTTGTTCTACAAAACCAAGGTTGTCCTTATGCTGCTCATTTAGTGGTTCTTGCTCCGCTACATTCTTCGTAGGAACTGGAACTTTATGTGATCGTTTCTTCAAGCTGCTCTTAAGAGAGACATTTTTCAAACTGTTCTCGTCATTAACACTTGTTACTACTTCCTTGACTCTGTCAATTGCAGGATCAACTGGAAGAGTAGTATCCTGTGGCGGTTGAGTAGGACCAATTTTTAAGGCAGATTGACCATCAACTCCTGCAGAAGCGCGACCGAAACACACAAAGGAAGCGCACCCGCGGGAAACCCTGTTCTTCCAAGAAGCCAGCTGAAAGTCAGTGTCACAATCCGGGTTCACCAACTGATAATGATTCCACGGCGCAACTCTCATGGGTCTGTCTTCACTGCTTTGGCCCAGGACTAGAAGGGACAAGCCCTTGCTATACCCTGAAGCTGAAGATGAGAAGAATCCTCCTCCTTCTACTGCTAATAACATCAGTTCTTCTCATTGGGGCACCAATACTCTCTAGTATAAAATTTCCCGACCTTGTACAAGTAAGATCTGCAATTCAAAATTCCATACAACCAAAAAACGGAGTAAATAACTTGAGGACTTGCAATGGACAGGAGGCCTAATAGCCTATTGGAACATAACTAACAGGAAAAACTAAAACAGCAGATAGGTAATTAAGTTGAGTTATGGCAGTTGCATGTACAATAAGAAGTTAGAAAAAGACAGCACAATGAACTTTTTATTGTCACTATCAAGCATGATAGTCACTCCAAACATTATCACATGCATATTACTTCATTTGTCTTCCTAGTGCATCAATCCCACGCTACCTCCTCTTTATGCAGCCATGCAAATGTATGTCAGGGCCACGATGATCAAGTTGTCCTAAATGAAGCAAAATATATGGAGCAATCCTTAATAAGTTTGATCAACCCTTCAAATTTGGATCCCTTAGTCTCTCAATCGAAGAGGTGAATGATGAGCACACAAAATGGGAGGAAAACTGATCTAAGAAACTTACACAAAAATCTACTCCAGAATCTTCTGATGCAGTTGTAGTTGTATGATTTCTTCCAGATCTGCTTTTTTTCACTCATTTACTTGCCTCGGCTTGTAATCCAAAAGGTCAAAAAAGGAATACCTTAGCTTAAAGCCTTAAACTATTTGGACTTGAGCTTAAGCATGCCTTTCAGTAAAATGTTCTCCATATAAAATTTTACTCTTCTTCATCAGTGGCGGAACTTAGAAGATCCATAATTCACCCATAGGAAGTGAGTGATTTATCAAACCCTAATCTTTGGATAGTAAATTTGTAATAGCCTTAAAAGTTGTACTTTGCTCTATCTTCATACCAAAGCATATTAAATAAAATCCAACCCCACTGTCCCCATCCAATTGACCCTTGTTGTTCCTGTAACTAATCTTGAATTACTTCACCCGTCTTTTGCTCAGATGTTTAGTTTTCTATCTGTCACCAACTAGTACTCGTCCCCATCATCAGTAACTAGTTATTACATTGTGAAGATGTTGTGCTTCACAGTGCATAACAGGAAAAAATAATCAAATATAGAACAGCAAGCAGAATTCTCCCACTAGAATTGGAATAAAAACACATCGTTTTACTATAATAGCACTAAACCATTTAACAGAAATTTATTGTAGTTAAACTAATCACTCAGATCAAGAACATCTGACACTAATTTGGATCAAAACAACGCAGAACATCACCAAACTTGCATTTTCAATATATTTTTTTTTACCTTTCTCGGTAATTCATTGTTAAAGCTCAGATTAGATCCAACCAGTATATACATGAACAAGACGATATACAATAGAAACCCACCAACGCATCTAGTTTATCAGGAGTTTACAGATCGCAAAAACAACCACAAATATAACATACGAACATCACGATCTCTCTTCTAATAGATACTTGCACTTCAACATGCATCGATTAGCTAAGCGTAAATCTAAAAAAATACTTCGGGAATGCCTTCCTGAGCTGGTTCCACAGTGCACATAAACCAAACAGATGTAAAATTTGAAAAGAATAAATAAAAAATTGGCTCGATTGAGGAAGAAAGCATCAAGCACCTGAAGTTGAAGAGAGTGCAGATCAAACAGATTCCACCGACGACGAAGCCGACGGCGCTTTCTCCGTGAAAACGCCAAGCGATTGTGCTTTGTGGAGAGAGAAAGCTTTGGAGAGAGGGGGGAAGAGAGGCGCAGAGAGAGAAATTGGAAAAAGGCAGTTTGCAGAGGATATTATAACACTCTGGTTGGGGCTAAAGAGAAGATTAACTGATGGTTGTTCTATGAAGTGATTTTCGCTTTTTGCATATGTAAATAAAATATTTTGTGACCAAAATTAAAAGATTTTATTCTCTTCTTTCTTTTTTTTTTTTGCCATTACCATATATTTTTATTTTATTTTATTCACTATTTAAATGATGATTAATCTTGCAAAAGCAATAATTTGAAGTACAGATTTCACACTGAATAACTCTTTAGGTACACATTTATAAACGATGAACCATTGTAAAATATGAATTACTTATTTAATAGTCATGTGTGTTACATTATAAAAAAAAATTAAAACTTGAATGAATTTAAGGTACTCAATAATATTTCAAAATTATTATAAAATAAATTATTAAAACTTCTTAAAAAGCTCATAAAATCTATTTTTTAATATATTAGTTAGATACATTGAGGGCCCGTTTAGTTTTAACTCCGAAATTAGAAACGGAATGGAAACAAATTTAGTCCATATGTATACCATTGTTCATGAAGGTTTGTGTATCATTCCTTGCGGTGTGAAGGAATTGAATTAGAGTGTGATTACTTTTGATACCCTATAGGGTAACAAATTGTAGGGAAGCAAGTGCATTTTGCACTAATTCACGAGGAATGATTCCACAAAATTTTATGAATAAGGATATACATATGGACTAAATTCGTTTCCATTCCGTTTCCGTTTTTGGAGCTGGAACCAAACGGGTCCTGAACATGTAGCTATATTTCATCTTTAGATAAAGTACTCCATAACCTCAAAAAAATGTCGAATCTCTTTGATAAAACATTAACTCTTTATTTTTTTTTAATTACAATAAGGTAAGGTTACGTTGCAAATACAAAGGATAATCGATTATACATATACTTTATTTGTGTAGTGCTTTGAGACTCTACGGGTCATGTGTTGGTTGGTGTTAAGGATGAATGTCAAGAATAGGGATATAATACTAGCTGAACGAGCCGAGCATTGGCATGCTCAAGCTTGACTTGTTTATAAACGAGCCGAGTTCAAGCCGAACCCAAAATTTGTACGAGATTTAAAATGTGCTCAAGCTTGGCTCGTTTAGAAAATGAACGAGTTCGAGCCGAGCTTTTGACGAGCAGAGCCCGAGTAGCTCGGCTAAAATAATGCTCCTATAGTTTTATTTTAGCTGAATGATCCGAGCTTTACCCAAACAAGTCGAGCATTGACATGCTCAAACTCGGCTCGTTGATAAACGAGTCAAGCCCGAACTGAGCCTAAAATTTATACGAGGTTTAAAATGTGTTCAAGCTTGGCTCGTTTAGAAAATGAACGAGCTCGAGCCGAGCTTTTGACAAGTCAAGTCCGAGTAGCTTGTCTCATATTACGAGCCGAACATCGGCATGCTCAAGCTTGGCTTGTTTATAAATGAGCCGAGTCCGAGCCGAACCCAAAATTTGTACGAGTTTTAAAATGTGTTCAAGCTTGGCTCGTTTAGAAAATGAACGAGCTCGAGCCGAGCTTTTGACGAGCAGAGCCCGAGTAGCTCGCTAAAATAATGCTCCTATAGTGTTATTTTAGTTGAACGATCCGAGCTTTACCCAAACAAGCCGAGCATTGACATGCTCAAGCTCGGCTCGTTGATAAACGAGTCAAGCCCGAACTGAGCCTAAAATTTATACGAGGTTTAAAATGTGTTCAAGCTTGGCTCGTTTAGAAAATGAACGAGCTCGAGCCGAGCTTTTTACAAGTCGAGTTCGAGTAGCTTGTCTCATATCACAGCCCTAGTCAAGGTGGTCTTAGATTCAATAAACGGTTCTTAACCGATTATTTTGTTAATTTATCGTAAACACAGTCCGAAAACATTAGAATTAGTCACATGATTTACATATTTAAGATAAAAATAACTTTAAATAAATTACTGAATATTCTATAAAAAAAAATAATTGAATAACCTCTAAAATACTGAAAATATTAAAATTAGTCATATATTTCCAACTAATTTTTATTAATATTACAAGATGATTATAATTGTAAAAACCACTCCAATTTCACAAATATTCACATCTTTTTATTGACTCTTTTTACCACTCAAGACTCAATTTATTCAACCACGAACCAACCATTCTAACACATAGTTAACTGAGTTGGTCCATCTAGATTGTATTAACCAATTCTAGGAACCTCAACAACGACTCCGTGATGGTCATCCGATGATGTACGAATCCAAACTCGATCACACCGATAATCTTGAATCACGGAAGCACCACTCTTCACTATTATCGCCCTAACGTGCGGATTCTCCGTTTCGATTGTATGCTTCGCAACCTCGGCTTTCACTCCTACCAACTCTGGCCATTCTTGCTTCCCTATGCCTACGAACAACCAAAAAGGTTATATTTATGAACAAAAAATACGTATCAGTGTGAACTCAAAGTTGCAGTAAATGAGCACTTATATTTACCTGGGCAGAAGGTGCTTGATCCCATCATATTCGATTTCTGTAGTTCTATTCTTTTGTAGTTTGTTTGTTTTGATGGTGTTGAAGCATCGATCTCGTGCTTTTTATAGAAGCACAAATAAGAGTAACGTTAGCTTTTTCAGTATTATTTTGACATGTGTCAATGTTAATCTGCAGCTTTCTGTTTCAGCGGTGAAACTTACCATCTACTCTCCTCTCAACCATAAACCTTTATCCTTTAACATTAATATGGGCTATGGGTCATCGGCTATCCATAAGCTTGCAAACATGAATAATTGGGCTTGGGCCTATGTTGGGCCCAAACATACAGTCCAACTCAATTGCTCTACCTTTCACAGTCTTGTTGAATATTTCGGGGCCATAACTCATAAGGTTTTTTTTTTTTTTTTTTTTTTTAATGAAAAGAGAGCTTAGAATTCCATGCTTGTAGGCTTATTAAAAAGCGAAAGAATTACAAATGTGTAACACGAGGGAGAGCAATTCCTCGTATACCATTAAGAAGTAAAGATGTAACGCTAAGGGGAGCGGCTTGAAGGTGATGAACGCCAAAGTCATAGGTAAAAGCGAGATTTGCCAACGCGTCAGCTACACGATTACCTTCCCTGTAAATATGACCGAAACTGACAATTCAGTCTCGAATGAAGATGGCATATGCTCTCATGTGGTTCCTGCATAAGGTATACGTAGGAAAATGGATTATAAAGATGGCATATGCTCTCATGTGGTATTGGCTTGGATATGAAATTGAGGGATGATATTGAACGTTTAATGAAGATCAAGTACAAACACTCGTGCAACAGTTCATTATTTGTAGTTTCTGTTTGATTTGCAAACTTTTTTTTGGTGCATGTACATTAAACAACAATGCATCTTTTGCTTTTGGTTGATCAATCACCATCCACCATCTCTTGTGTTTTTTTTGTGAAAGTAGACTAGACGACTAATCTACGTATACCTTATGCAGGAACCACCGTGGTCTTAGACACTATTGGGGTCTCCGTGTTCGTGGGCAGCACACAGACCACTAGATGCAGAGGAAAGACTGTCGGAGTCTCCAAGAAGCGGTGATGCGGTTTTCCATTGGTTTTTGGTTATGGATAATTTTTAGTTGTGTAGGGGTTGTTGCTGGTTTCTTTCACATGGTTTGAGTAACATGATGATTAATGTCGTAAGACCTTGGTTACATATTACATGTAATATTGATTCATTTATTAGTATTTCGGTGCTGTTTATTCAAATTCATGCATTTCGCTATTTTATACTATGGTTTGCAATAATTTAAAATTTAAAAATAAATTTACGCCTTTTTATTTGTTAGCCATCGGTATAATTGAAACACTAATTTTAAAATCTTCAATTATGCATGAAATATGCTTATATTAAAAAACATTATAGCAATGTCAATGCTTTTTATTTTCGAAAACTTTAAGGGCCCGTTTGGTTTGAACTCCGGAATCGGAAACGGAATGGAAACGAATATAGTCCATATGTATACCCTTATTCATGAAAGTTGTTGGAATCATTTCTTGTGATTTGAAGTAATTGAGGTTGAATTTGATTACTTTTGATACCCTATATGGTAACAAAATATGGGGAGACAAGTGCATTTTGCATGTAAGCACAAGGAATGATTCCATAGAATTTCATGAATATGGATATACATATGGACTAAATTCGTTTCCATTCCGTTTCCGTTTTCGGAGTTGGAACCAAACGGGCCCTAAATGGGAACTAACTTTTAATCTGTGGAGTTTGAGCTTGTAACGAGAATACAACGTTACAAAAAATTGCTAGGGCCTTTTGTTCGTGGGACTATTATTAATTGAGATATTCGAGTTAGGTTTTAGATTTTTCACTTGATTAAATAAGTTGAGTATTAACATGATTTTAATATTGGATTAAAATTGAGTTTGACTCTATTTATTTGGCTCATTGGACTCAGATATGACTCGATTCATTTGGCTCATTGGACGCATATGGTGTCCCTATTATGACTAATTAAGATAACACATTTTACCACGCGAATATTCTAAATTTACTAGAAAAACCTAAAACTCACATTTAAAATAGAAGTGTATGGTTTATCTCTTCCGAAAGATCGGTACTCACGTGACCGGTCTGGGAATTGTGTCAAGTCAACCCGGTTCGTTTATTGGGCTCAGTTAGGCTTAAATCACCACGGATCGAGGGTATCATCGTCATTTGAGTCCCTTTCTTCTGTTTCTCTCCTTTGCTCTCTGGATTTTGAAGCGTTCAAAACACCGATCGCGGCTGTGGAGAAGAATCGATGCCGACGGCGTGGGCTGTTGCTCGTTTGTTAACTTTCATTTGGCAGCAATAATGAGTGATTAATCGACCTTGATCATCTTCGTTCATGAAAAATGAGTTTGATACCTCTTTTGCCCTTGCTTTTCTCTCTCTTTTGCCCGGCAATGGCGAGGGGCGGCCATATAAGCTCCGATCTCACTGGTATTTGCATTTACTTCACATTTATCGTTCAACTCCATTTCGTTTTCATCCTTCCTCTTTAGATTATACTGTTTAATTGTGGAAGTTAGTTAACGTAAACTAGAAATTCCAGCTTTTAGGGGGAGGGTTAGGTTTCTTATCAAAACTAAAACACTGTTGAGTTATGAATTGGGCGTAAATAGTGTATAGAGTTCGTCAATTCTTATGAAGGGAAATTTTTATTGATGGATTCAGGTAGGCATTTGCTTAACGCGAACGTGTCAACTCAAAGGTACTTCTGGGTTCAACAAGTTTATTTTTGTTGACTAATTTCATTGGAGATCCTGGAACATATTGATCAAATGTGTGCTACAGTGTTGATTATGCTCAGGGCTATATGACAAATGCTGAACTTGAAAATGCCGTTATTGCATTTGGTGAAAGGTGTAGTAATATTTCGAGGATATACAGGTGATCATCATGGTCTTTATGGTTTTTTTGATGTGAACTGCTACTGTTTGCATGTAGTTTGATTAGCTTAAAAGCCTTTTTGTTGGTTTGTACTAACTCCTAGATTTATATCTTGTTGGGGAACTTTGTGATTCCGGCCAGCATTGGGAGGAGTGTGAATCAATTTCCACTGGTAATAATTTCTAGCTAGTTACTATACTCGTTTTTTGTTTGATTATGTTGCTTGAGTTGCTCACTGTACTTTCGTGTATTGCCTCTCTGTTTGCTGGTAAACGGATGGCTTGTTGGTTGCTTGCAGTGGGTGATGGAAATTACTGACCGTCCTGGGAAAGAGGAACCTGAACCAGCATTTAAGGTAACCTTTACTATAATTCTGAAAGCTGTTTTTTTTTTGCTTGACATGTCTGTTACCTGATCAGAAAATGTTTTTGTTATAATAATGAGACTAGTTCATATCCCGCACCTTGTGCGGGTATATTTAAATATTGATGTTTTTTTGAATAAAATGTCATCAACTAGTGTATGGGAGAACTAATGATATATTTATGAAAATAAATTATTTCCTTTCGGCATGAAGATACTCGTTTGTGGCCGATTTCCTTTCGGCAACTTGTGACCGGTGACTTGCATCGGATGGTTTCCTGTCTTAGTTTTGCCATTGATGATGACCGAAAGTGAGGGTGCGAGGAATAGGCGGATGTCGGAAGATTTCTGTGCGAGTAGGGAAGTGAGAAGGAAGACAGAAGGGGAGACACTTTCATAGATAAGGAATACTGAAACCAAAGTTGTTGAAATAACACTTATTGAAAATAAATTACGGAATGAATAAACAATAGCAAAATGAATGCGACGATTGACAACGTAGGGGATAACCTGAAAATTCAGACGAAGCAACTTTGAAAAATCCAATCTTCAAATTATCACAACCCTCAAAATATTATCGAGAGATAAAACGTGGAGAAGAAGTAAAACGTACCAGAAGTTTAGGTTTTATGATCAACTAACGTAAATTGTGGAATCAGTAGATATTATTAGATTTTGATTAAAAAAAATTTGATAAAACATACGAAGAAGTCTATAAGTGATATACTTAACTTATTTTGGATTAATTTTTTAAAAGATTAGTTAAAAAAGATTTATTGGCTTAGTTTGTGATTTAGTAAAAGATTTAATCTGAGAAAAATTGTGGGGGCGCCATGTCAGCATTATTGTAATGTACTTTAGTAGTAGGTTATATAGATTCTTGCCACTTGTCACTACATTAGTTTTGTTGGTTTTGGTCAGCTTCGCTTAAATTTTTGTGATAATATATAAGGAAACTTGTAGTAGGTGTAGGCCCAACTAATTTTTATGGATCATTTTCCATTTGCAAGCCCTTGAACATAGTTGGTTAATGTTATTATCCCACTTTTGATATAATACATGTCCGAATCCGGAGGCAGGACAGGATCAATGGTGCTTAATTCATGTAGTTTCTGAATTTCAACACTGCAATTGCAGAACCTGTCTTATCCCGTTCCTTTGTATCGTCTTTTGCACTCCACAAGTTATGTATTCTGCTTTGTCATGGAATAATTTTTACAGTACTTCAGTTTAATGATCTATAAAGACTGTAATGTCTTCTTTCTTTGGATTTGCTTTCTGAAATGTTGTGTGGATATTGCAGTACATCGGAAATGTACATGGTGATGAGCCTGTTGGTCGTGAGCTTTCGTTGCAGCTTGCAAATTGGCTGTGTGATAATTATTTGAAAGACCCTTTGGTATATCAGCATACTAATTTGATGATAATTTGACTACTTTCAGTTAATGGTTCAACCTCTTCCTTATATTGATTGTATGCTGTATCTGCTAAAATACTTGATCACCAATCAGTTTCGATAGATGAGACCTTGCATTTTATTGGCAGAATAGTGACTATAGTGTTATCAAAAGTTCACTCTTATGACCTAGGGTAGCATTTGCGCCTTAACAAGCCATCGTGCTAGTAAACTAAAATTAAGTAGAAATTATACTATTGCCCAAAGGTGTCTTCAACCATGTCTTGTGACCACTAGTTCAGGGAGTTTGTTTTGAAAGGCTCCTCCAGATGACGTATTTAACCTATAAGGTATTAAGAGACCCTGAAGTACCCTGAAGAAATCAAGAACATAAGGCACTAGGTTCCTGATAAAAGTAAGACTCCAGTTTAATAACCAAGAAATCAGACATATTTCGTTTGCAAGACACAGTCAGCAATCAAAACAATGTTTCACATTTTGAATTAAAACATGTGCTAACAAAACTGTGTTTCATATGTAAATTTGTGATCTTTGATCATCTTTCATATGCCGCGTTTCTTAGCTTCCCAAAGAGTTGCTCAAATTCAGGCTTTTAGCTTGATCATAAATGGGGCTGTTGAATATTTGGCTAACCTAACTGAAAGCAGCACACGAGTTTCTACTATGCTATGATTTGTGATGTGGGTTGATAAGCGCTCAAATTTGTAAGTTCATCTAGAGTGGAGTATTTGTAAGGTTGGCTCAGTTAGATGGACAAAGTGCAATGTTAAGTCATTAAAGGAAATTTAAGCAGCATGCAGCAATGACAAAATTTGTTCCCTACTCATTTGTTTCTGCTGCTTCAGGCAACATTTATAATAGAAAATGTTCATCTTCACATACTTCCATCGATGAATCCCGATGGATTTGAACTCAGGAGACGTGGCAATGCGAATAATGTTGATCTAAATCGAGATTTTCCTGATCCGGTATGTTCAATTTTTCCAATGTTATTTTATTATCCACCCCCCCCCCCCCCCCCCCCCCCCCCCCCCCCAATTTCTTAAGTTAACTGTAAAGTGACCTGTATTTACTAACACTGATGTTGCATAAGCGAATATTTGAAATGCTAATTGCCTTATATTTTGTAAGGACTATTTGGAACTATGCTAGTAGAAAATCCTACATATTTGGTATAGAAACCAAGAAAAAACAAACTCCTTTCCGTAAATCTATGATGGACATTTTTGTTAGTTTGACTGACATGAATTTTTAACCTCTATGATGGACATTTTTGTCAATTATTGATTTTAGTACCGACTACAACTGTTTCTTTCATAAAAGAGGAAAAGCAAAAGATTATCAGATAGCTACCTTTGTCTTTTTGCTTGATGCAAAAACAATTTCGTTCAACTATTGCAACATCTTCAAGCTTCAAGAAATCCTTTTGGTATGTGCAAAAAACATAGCTGCTATTTTTAAGCTTCATACTTCTTCATACCTTAATAGTTGTACTATTTTTAAGTCTGGAAGTCCTTTTTGAAATGTCTCTTTCGATCTAGATGCCTGAAAATAAGTTCTTTGACATCGTCATGACTATAAGTTATTTTGTAGAAGCTACATGCCCATTTTAAATAAATATATATTTTGAGGGTTTAGATTTAGGCTAAATATGTATTGGCCATTTCACTCACCAGCCTACAAATTTTCTAACTTGATTCTAGGAACAAGAATGGCTAATCATTAATTTTCATCTGCTAAGAAATGTTTGGAAAGGATTATTGCTCCTCAACCCATCACGAGGAAATAATCTGCTTATATGAATTAATTATTTTTTTGTGGCTTGACTAATTATGACACAAGCTTTGAAATAAGAAGGTGCTGATAATTAAAGTAGTTTATTTCTTATTGTAAAATTTCCTTCTTCTGAGTAACTAATACTGGAGAAATGGGTGCCATGAAATGACGAAGTTCTTTGATATGAACAATGATCTCGAAGGAAGGCAACCTGAAACAAAAGCAATTATGCGCTGGTTGAAAAGGATCCAGTTCACAGCATCAGCCAGTATGCACGGGGTAACGGTTTCTCCTTTCTGCAACTTCGCTGACAATATTTTACACTATTGGACAGTTGTCACACACTTGAAACAACGTTTTTCATGGAAGGAAATAATTTATATGCAAGAGTAATTGAATATACCTTCTAAGAGACAAATTTGTTAACCTTTCAAAACATATTATAGCTGCCCTGATTCTAATTTCGTAACTTACTTTCCAAGAGGAGAATGTTGTTAACAATTGCAAAAAGAACTGCTGCAGAATTAATTCCTAATTTGGTTGATTTGTTCTCTCTTTTTATGGTAAATGCCTATGTTGTTCTTTCCAGGGTGCACTTGTTGCAAACTATCCATGGGATGGAACTCATGATAAAAGGTAAATCCTACTGGGCAAAAATGATATACAATGCAATGGATGTAGCACAATTTTGTTCAGTTCTCAGTGTGCCAAGTGTCTTGGATACTATTCTTATTCCTCACATACTTAGATTATTGCTTCTGTGCCTACTTATTTATTTCACTAATTTTCTCTTCATCTATGTTCCTTCAGGAGGAATTATTATGCATGCCCTGATGACGAGGCTTTTCAGTATTTAGCTAGCATTTATAGTCGCTCCCACTACAACATGTCTCAGAGCAAGGAGTTTCCTGGAGGAATAACAAATGGAGCATCTTGGTATGCTAAATTGAAATGGTTTATTGACTATGGTTTGGAAATGAACTTTCTAGCAGTATATTCTCTACTGTCTTTTCCATTGTGCTAGCAGTTCTGATGAGCTTAAACTTGATAAAGGTATCCCATATATGGTGGTATGCAAGATTGGAACTACATACATGCTGGCTGTTATGAACTGACTCTGGAAATCAGTGAAAACAAATGGCCCAAATCTGAGGAGGTTATTTTCCTTAACTTGTCCATCTTATCAAAGAAGTTTCAATATAGCCTTAGAGATGTCACTCAAGAAGTTTCGTCTGTACAACCAGTAATGAAAAGGACTCCATATTCCACACCTGAGAACAGTGACTTTTTGTTTAGATTAAATATTGAGTTCTGCAAATACATGATTTTATAGGATTTTGATGTTTTCTTTAAATAAAGATCCTCTATAAGGTTGGTTCATGGAATAATATTTGTCGAAATCTTGTGAGATTTGAATACAACCCTTGATCCTAGTGGATGCTAACTAGTTATCTCACCTTTAGTTTGCCTTTATTCTGTTACTTTATTTATTGGGTTTAGGCTCATCAATGTTTACACTTTGCAGTTAGATGCTTGCGGCATGTTTATGATCTTTTGGGAAATAAAATTTCTCTATTGTATGATGAGTTTTTGTGCAGCTTCCTACACTATGGGAATACAATAAAATGAGCATGTTAAACCTTGTGGCTGCGGTTGTCAAGGTGAGATGGTGAATTTAATTTTGGTCTAGCCTGCTTTGGGTTTTCTAGGTCCAATAGTTTAGCGGTTACATTTTGATTACTGTGATTCTTATGGTTCAGATGGTGAAATCGGTTGTGCTTTGCTGCTCTATTTTTTTGAGTTTTTTTCCCTCAGAACTAGTTAGTAGGTTTATCCAATGTTGTGCTTCTGCTTATTATACCCATGCTACCACTCCTTAGAATTTTGGTTAAACATCAATGTTTTAAGTACATAAATTTACTTTGTGATTGAGATGGAAAATAGACAGGTGACTTCTTTTCGTGGCCAAGTTGTTGAGTCAATAAAGAGTAGCATGTTCAGCACAATCACTCAGATATTGTGCTAGAGATCCTTGGTTTGGTGCCTTTGTTTTTCTTGCAATTTTATATTCTTGTTTGATAAAAGGGGACAGTGACTCATTAATGCCACTTCATTACAATATCAATCCTTATCTTTTCTTCTATTGATGAACATAATGTGTTTGCATGACTTTCAAACAGCTTGCTCCATCACTGTTTATAGTGATAGCTCATTTGATTGTGTGAGAATGAATCATAACTTTTTCCTGTTGATGCTAAGACTATTCTGGTAAAAGGTATTTATGTATCCTTGTATGTCTGGTTCTACAGAATGGAGTTCATGGAAGGGTAATGTCATCAGACAATGGAAAGCCAATGGCTGCTTCTATCTCAGTCAAAGGAATAAATTACACGGTGTGTTATCTTTCTTATCTAATGTGCTGAATGACATTGTTTTGTGCATTTTCCATCAGTTCCGTTTAGAATAGTGCAGACGGCTATGCATTTGACCAAAGAGAAAGTATGTAGTTCCTAAACTGGCATATACATGCAACAAATATTTTACAATCAAGTTTGGGAGTATATACCAGGTCTCTGCTTGTGGTACAAGAAAATTACAGGAATTATTTTGTTATCTTGAACAAAAATTTTAAAGAGGAATTCGTTATAATGTATCGTGGCCTTCATGGGGCATCAAGCCATCGACTAGGTTGCAACAAAGATGTACGGATGTACCCTATATGTATGGCAACTGTATTTTGTTGACATGGATGGTAATTTTTTCTGAAATCTCCTGCACCTGGAAAATCTGTTGACCTTTGCCATTATCTTGTGAACTCAATGTCAATATCAAAATGGACAGGTCACTGCCAAAGAACCTTTTGCTGATTATCATCGTCTACTTGCACCAGGAGTAAAGTATGAAGGTATTTTGGTTCTGAATTTCTATGTTTGGTAAAAATGCTACCATTTTGCCCGTGATTGAATATCTTTTTGATACTAGTGTGCTCTACCATGGTTTGCAATCATGAAATTGTTGGTTGTGTATAGTTGAGGTGCTTTATGTTTTGAAAATTTACACAGAAAGGGTAGGCCTTAAAATCTGCTGGATCTTAAGTCCATATCAATTCGGCATCCTCTCCTTGATGAACAATTCTAAATTTCTCTCATGGTTTTGCAATGTACAGTAACAGCCTCCATGCCTGGTTACAAGTCCAAGTCGACATCCGTGTGGCTGGAGACGGAAGCCACAACAGCAGACTTCATTCTTGACCCAGAGGTTGCACCGAATCAGAAAAGCGTCAGCAATGGCTGTAATTGCAACTGTGATAGCAAAGGGAGCCTTGAAATGGCTGACATTTTTGTAAAACCACACATGGAAATGTCCCTTCTTGTCGGTGTTATATTCTTAGTTTTCCTTTTCCTCATTCTAAGAAAAAGATTAGGCTTCAACTATCCTAAACATAGACAGCAGGTTGGACCAAAGAGACCTGCAGTGATTTGAGATTTCCTTTGTACAAATAACAACTTGTAGTTTTTGTTTTTTTTTTCCTCTTGTTTTCATTGAGATAGGACTAAAACATGTATACTATTTAACATTGTTGGATGGAATATATTTGACTGAATTACTATTTAAATGATGTTTATTTACCAATTTTCTAGCCTATATTTCAAGTCTCTAAAAACTAAAGTATTTTTGTATGCTTGTTTTCAAACTAAGGGCTGATTTGGCATGTCCCGGAGATGGAGTTGAAATTAAGAACGTCCTGAAAATGGAGTTGAAATTAAGAACAGTTTATGCATTAAACTAAACGTACCGCTAAAAATCTTTAAACAACACCGGAACTATGCTACTCGCCTGCCTAGTTATAGTTATTTTATCGGGCAACAATGTACCATGCATGTTATATCGTAGTTAGTCGGCTACAACTACGCATGTGAAAACCGAAGCTATGCAGTAACAAAGAAGTTCAAGCTTACACGAGTCGTTTCGCCTACAATAACAGGAGTTCAGGTTTACATTTATTACAAAAACAATCAGTTTATTACAGAAACAATCAGTTTCACCTACAGTAACAGAAGTTCAGGCTTACATGAGTCGTTTCTGAGCCAATATCCGTGCGGATTAAGTCCTGACTTATTACATAGTTTTGGGGCCATCTTGATCAAAAGAGATTGAGACTAACTTGTCAATATGAGCTATCAATAGTTCAAAGTCATCTTGACTCTTCAGAAGACTAAGACGCACGTATCGGCTTCCTTCTTTTCCACCAAAGATACTTCCAGTCCGGCCTATGATTCCGGCCGATAACAAGACTGTACTGCAATCTGTAACTTCCTCTCTATTGCACCTTAGCCATGCATAAGCTGCAATGCACAATAAGTAAAATTGCAGTCTAGTATATAAGTTTGGATGATACTCCTATTGCCAATTGATTTAAAAAATAACTGAATTTATGTGTTAAACTTGAGCCTAATGAATTCGAAAGCACATGCACATTATGAATCAGCTGCATTGCAGAATCTAAAATGTAAGTATTACCAGGAGAAGCTTCCCTGACTTGATGAGAGAAAGTACAGAACTGAGGAGGAATATGCTGTAGTGAAAACCGTTCCGTTTTCGACAACAGTTCCTTCAATCTTTGCCATCGCTCTTTCATCTTAGTGTACGCGAATTCGAATATTTCCCGGCCTTCTCCTTTCTCAAGAGCTACTTTCAGAAGCTTCAATGCCCTCAGTTGGGTTTCATGGGAAAGTGCTATAATGTTCAACTTCAAATATTCATTCATTCTCTCATACAATGCCTCATCTTTTATCAACGCCCACCTGCATTGTGAAATGACCAAAAATTCGTGATTTTTTTTACCTATCTCGATTGCATTCTAATCCTAACCTATTGATTTATGTTATTTCTCATAATGTACGTATTCACTATAATCATCACGTATAATTCTTACCCAAATCGACTTCCGGCATGACCGGTGAGCTTAGAAAGAGTGAAAATCATGAGATCTTCATTAGCAGGAGAAGGAATTGGAGTATAATGAGGCCAGTAGTAAGCATGATCATGGATAGTCTTCACTGATGGTCCTTGAAGAGTTGCCTTGTTCAATTGACCATCCGGGTTGTTTGGCGAAGTCACAAACTCTATGAATTTGTCTGAATTGTTCTTCCATAACGATGCCTCGCCTTGAAACTCGAATTGATCCGATCTGAAATAATCTGTTTGCTTTTGATACACCTATATATATGTGTACAAATTGTCATTAAACAACTAAATAAACAAGTATAAACGTATAGAATTACACGTTTCCAAAGATCAAATAAACGTATAGAATTCGAATCCCAAGAAACCCTAAACCTATCTTGGTAGCTAAGTAACAAACTTGGGCAAAAAATGTATAGAAATAGAATCATGAGACACCCGTGACACTATGATCCATATTCGAGGCATATCAATAGTTTTTTTTTTTTTTTTTTTTTGTGAAAGAAAGAAGAGGGAACCCTCCCCCTAAAAGGAAAACAATTACAGACGAGTTAAACGCGGAAAACTCACACCACGTACATCATCTAACAACAAAACACTAGCACAATCCGGCGGAGTAACCAAAACATGAACACCAAGAGAGAGGGAAAAGGCAACATTAGCTAACGAATCCGCAACCCTATTACCTTCCCGAAAGGTATGACCAAATCGAGGCATATCAATAGTACGTCAATATATAATGCTTAAAAGAAAACGCCAAAAGGAGTTTACCGGGTAGAAAGGGAAAGACGCGATAACTTTGACAGCGGACGCCTTAGTCGCGGTTTTGTTAGAGATCATCAACGACGACAAGCCGTGAACTGCTGCATTAAGGAGCTGAGTGGAACCCGAACCAAACACAATGAACTTGTCTCCAGTAATGGCATTCCCAACAAGATCGTGAAGTTCTCGAATGAGCTTTTCGAGCTCCGAGGAGATCGAGGAACTGTTATCATATGAATAGCTCATTCGGTGCCAACCTGATATCACCACGGCGCTGCTTGCTGCATGCTTCTTCCAAAATGGCTCCAGAAACAATGGATTCCCACTGAGAATAGACATTCATGTTAATTTTTTTTTTTTTTTGGTAACTAGACATTCATGTTAATTAACACTATTCGCTGTGATCACTTTTGTATACTTACAATTTAGTTAATCAGCTTTTAGGAAATAGGTTGATTTTAGTGTAGTTACATACTAGCCGAACTACTTGAGTAGGTCTCGATCTCGTTTACTTTCTACCGAGATAAACATGAGAGTATTTTTAAACTTAGTTTTAGACGAGCTGAATATAAGAATGACAAAACCGACTCATTCGGTTAAAATAACATATCTGGTATGTTGACAAAATTCTTTCAAAATTAAATATACATAATAGTATGTTGAAAAATGTAATTTCGTAATTTTATCGATTGATATATATCTTTAACTCAAACACGTGATTTAATCGATCGGGACTTTATAACATGTTCTTACCCATTCATTTTTTCGGATGGAATACCTGAACCTGAACTTGATAGGTCTAATCTAACACGTTTTTACCGATCAATCGATGAAGAAAATTCCCACAATTGAAAAATATATGTATGCCAACAACCCCTTTAATATTCAATGTAGGAAAAACTCTGTTTGAAAACATGGTAAGATTCATCTCCATCGTGAACCACATATTCAGCCGACGTTTTTCAAGTATGTCTGCCTGACCGACTCTGCATTGGACCTTTAGCCGACGCTTTGAAAATGAACGACAGAGAAGGACTGTTCTCGGTGACTCGGTGTAAACTTTTAAACATTTACACTAGGGTTACGTATTTTCTCAATTCAGATACGTCGTTCCCTGCATGGGAAGGTTAATGACGGTCAACGGGGCGGTTGCCGACGGAAATTGCACCCTTGTTTAGTACAATATTTCTTATCTACGATCGATGGGACGGGAAATTCCCAACAACTGACCGTCACAGAGATGAGAATAGGAAAAATAAACGGACACTAGAACGGGAATGGGTCCGCCATCGGGTGACTGAAACCGATTGCGATCCCCGAGTACAATTATTAATATTGCATAATTATTGAAATACCAAAAGAAAATATACCTATCAGCATTAGCAAGACAACCGTCGGTATCCATCGTCGAGCAGTGAGGTCCAGTAAAGCAACTTAAACACTCACATACAATTCCTTGCCCATCACTCGCCGGAGCTCCGTCGAGGAAAGCGACACCATGGCCGGAGCAATCAATACCCGCCACGCTCTCCGCTTCTTCCGCCGCCTCTTTGCTCCATCCTCTCACCAGCGACAGCCGATCACCGCCCTTGCTATCATCGTGGGAGTACAGTATCATCCCGCAGAATATTCCGTTGAGAGCCAAGGAAGAAGCCAACGCCATGATCAGACATGGTAGCAAGAGCTTCGAGCTTTGGGGCTTTTTGATGGCTGGTGGAGGTAAAATCTCTATGGCTCTCATCTGTACTAAATTCAGGCTTTTGTTATGTGTAGGCTTTGAATTCATAATGGAGAAGAAGACAATAGAACAATAAGTAATTTATAATGATTTTACTCTTCACTGATTGGTTGTGAGTATGATAAAATTGATAAGTTATGTCAAATATTAACATTATTTCGTATAGTTGACCGGAAGGTGTAATAAAGGTTAGTATTTGTTTACATAATCATCTACGTGCATTAGATTATGTGAATTAGATTATGTGTTGGACTTGATCCTAATGCGCATGTTCGTTCGTATATAACTTTGACATGGTATCAAATTAGTTAGCCTCTACTCGGTTCGCGATTCTAACATGTGGGAAAATGTCAACCTTAATTATCGGGTTTATAAGCTGGGTTTGGGCCCAACTACGCACGTGAAAATATGCAGTAACAAAGAAGTTCAGGCTTACATGAGTCATTTCGCCTACAGTAACAGAAGTTCAGGCTTACATTTATTACCAAAACAATCAGTTTATTACAGATTCAGGCTTACATTTATTACCAAAACAATCAGTTTATTACAGAAACAATCAATTTCGCCTACAGTAACAGAAGTTCAGGCTTACATGAGTCGTTTCTGAGCCAATATACTCATCTATCAATCTCGGTTGATAACCGATATCCGTGCGGGTTCTGACTTATTACATAGTTTTGGGGCCATCTTGATCAGAAGAGAGTGAGACTAACTTGTCAATATGAGCTATATATCAATAGTTCAAAGTCATCTTGACTCTTCAGAAGACTAAGACGCACGTATCGACTTCCTTCTTTTCCACCAAAGATACTTCCAGTCCGGCCTATGATTCCGGCAGATAACAAGACTGTAGTGCAATCTGTGTCTTCCTCTCTATTGCACCTTAGCCATGCATAAGCTGCAATGCACAATAGATAAACAAATCTTCTCATATTGTCAATTTGTTTTAAGATAAAACCTTAACTTATGTGCTGAACTCGGATATAATGCACTCAGACATGCAATGAAACCTTCCATCTTAAATTATAGAGCATGGGACTCTATCAAGCTTATATAATCGACGTGAGATCATTTTTGTAATAGTGATACGATGAATTAGCTGCATTGTAGAAGTTGTAAGTATTACCCGGAGAAGCTTCCCTGACTTGTTGAGAGAAAGTACAGAACTGAGGAGGAATATGTTGTAGTGAAAACCGTTTTGTTTTCGACAACACTTTCTTCAATCTTTGCCATCGCTCTCTCATCTTAGTGTATCCGAATTCGAATATTTCCGGGCCTTCTCCTTCCTCAAGAACTACTTTCAGAAGCTTCAATGCCCTCAGTTGGGTTTCATGGGAAACTGCTAAAATGTTCAACTTCACATATTCACTCATTTTCTCATACAATGCCTCATCCTTTATCAATGCCCACCTGCATTGTGAAATGAAAGATTTTATCATCTGTAGTGTTTCAAATTCATGGCAAACTGGCTAACCAAAATTCGTGGTTAAAATGATTAACTACTCTTATTCTATTAAGAGTACCCATAGCATAAACTCACTTAAAAATATATCCCTAGGTCTACAAAAATTTTTTTTTATTAAAAAAGCCTATTTAATCCAATTCTTTCAAATTCGTGTGGTATTTTTTAAATTGTAATTGCATTTTAATCCTAACACAATGATATATTTTACTTCTCATAATGTACGTATTACACTATCTATAATCAGCATGAATAGTTCTTACCCAAATCGGCTTCCGGCATGGCCGGTGAGCTTAGAAAGAGTGAAAATCATGAGATCTTCGTTAGCAGGAGAAGGAATTGGAGTGTAATGAGGCCAATAGTAAGCATGATCATGGATAGTCTTCACTGATGGTCCTTGAAGAGTTGCCTTGTTCAATTGGCAATCCGGGTTGTTTGGCGAAGTCACAAACTCTATGAACTTGTCTGAATTGTTCTTCCATAGCGATGCCTCGCCATGAAACTCGAATTGATCCGACCTAAAATAATCTGTTTGCGCTTGGTACACCTATATACATATATATATTGACATTAAACGACAAAACAAAGGAGAATAAATATAGTTTACGTGATTCATAAAAAATGACCAGTTCACGAACAAAGATTATATTAAGGAGTGTTTCATGTTACAAGTCATAATATATTACTTGAATCTAAAAAACCCTAAAATTATGTTCGTCTAGCTTATGAAAGCTTATAGTTCCCAAATGGGCCTAAAAACCAAAATTAGGAGAGACTTCGTAAAGTGTGTGATCACCTGAAAAGTGATCCATATTCAAGGCGTAAGAATAGTACATCAATATATATTGCTTAAAAGAAAAGGGCAAAAGGAGTTTACTGGGTAGAAAGGGAAAGAGGCGACAACTTTGACGGTGGACGCCTCAGACGCGGTTTTGTTAGAGTTCATCAACGATGACAAGCCGTGAACCGCTGCATTAAGGAGCTGAGTGGAACCCGAACCGTAAACAATGAACTTGTCGCGAGTAATGGCATTCCCAATAAGATGGTGAAGTTTCCGAATGAGGTTTTCGAGCTCCAAGGAGATCAAGGAGCCGTTGTCGTATGTATAGCTCATTCGGTGCCAACCCGATATCACCAAGGCACTGCTTGCTGCATGCTTCTTCCAAAATGGCTCCAGAAATATTGGATTACCACTGATAATAGATATGCATATTAACACTATTGGGTGAGACAATTGGAA
This sequence comes from Fagopyrum homotropicum, assembly GCA_033239125.1. Classification (NCBI taxonomy): domain Eukaryota; kingdom Viridiplantae; phylum Streptophyta; class Magnoliopsida; order Caryophyllales; family Polygonaceae; genus Fagopyrum; species Fagopyrum homotropicum. The sequence goes on from BSWB01000003.1 coordinate 7,100,453, forward strand.
AAAAAAATAGAAAAATTTGTCTAAGTATTTTTCTATTTTCATTAGTTTTGTGTACCTTTTAATTTTTACCTCAAAATAAGAGTGATTAGATACATTTACTAAACATATTTATACACCATGAAGCTAGTTATTAGAGAAAAATCTCAAATATGTTTACTTAACTAATTTGTTAAAAAAAATTAGAATGAATCGGTTGTATGAATGCTTCACCCTAACTCATTTTTACTGATCAACTGATCAATAAATTACCAAAATTGAAAAAAAAAAAAAAAAAGTCAAAAACAAAAACCCTGTTTGAAAACACATTAAAAATGAGCTCCATTAATCTGAACCACATTTTAGCCGACACTTTCTGAGTATTATCGTACTATTAATCTTTGGACCTTTGGTCTACCTCATCTAATTTTTCTATTTAGTGCCTGTTTGGTTGAAGCGGTGGAATGAAAACGGAATGGAATGGGATAAGGGTTAGGAAAGGAAATGGAAATGATGGGATTAATTTCATGTGTTAAAAAACCTCCAACCAAACGTATTTTTTGATTGATTCGGAATCATTCCGTTATCGGGAATGATTCCTAGCGCTTCCGTGTGTTTTCCTTTATTAAACCTATTCCTTCGTAAATTCACATCGTTATATATATTAACTCATTTGTTAAGTAATATATTTAAAATAAAATCAATAAATATAAATCTATTTAATCACCAAATGAAATATACCCATCAGCATCAGCAACACAGCCATCGGTAGCCATGGTCGAGCAGTGAGGTCCAGTAAAGCAACCAAAACACTCACATACAGTTCCTTGCCCGTCACTCGCCGGAGCTCCGTCAAGGAAAGAAACACCATGGCCGGAGCAATCAATACCCGCCACATTCTCCGCCTCTTCCGCTGCCTCTTTGCTCCACCCTCTCACCGGTGACAATTGATCATCGCCCTTGCTATCACCGCGGGAGTACAGTATCATCCCGCCGAATATTCCGTTCAGAGCCACAGAAGAAGTCAACGCCATGATCAGACATGATAACAAAAGCTTCGAGCTTTGGGGCTTTTTGATGGTGGAAGGAGGTATAATATCTATGGCTCCCATCTGTAATAAACTCAACCTTTTGTTATGTGTGGCCTTTGCATTCATAAATAATAATGAAGGAGAAGACAATAGAAAGAAGGGAAGTGTTCAAGTAAGGCCCATTATTTCGGTACGGTCGTGCGTCCGTATGTACGGCCGACACGTGTCCCGGAAATTTTTTTTTTTTTAAAACGAGTAAAAGTAATAGTTCAAAACTTATTATGGAATAGTTTATAACTTATAAAAGAATAGTTCATGAATTATAATAGAATAGTTTATAGTGTAAAATTTATAAAGGAATAAAAGTAATAGTTCAAAACGTATTAAGTAATAGTTCAAAACGTATTAAGTAATAGTTCAAAACGTATTAAGTAATAGTTCAAAACGTATTAAGTAATAGTTCATAACTTCTAAAAGGATAGTTCATGAATTATAATAGAATAGTTTATAGTGCAAAATTTATAAAGGAGTGAAAGTAATAGTTCAAAACTTATTATGGGATAATTCATGAATTATAATAGAATAGTTCATGGATTATATTAAAAAGTAATAGTTCATGGGTTATATGGGAATAGTTCAAAGTTTATAAGAGAATAGTGCATAAATTATAACATGGTAGTTCAAATAAATTTGAAATAATGAGAGAAAGAGGACCCAAAAATTTTTCATTTTGTGAAATGGGCCTCTAATAAATTTACTACATAAAATAGGTCTGAAAAGTATAAACTAGGCTACTGTAGACATTGAATTGAAAAGAGAGGGTGCAGACTTTTTTTTGAAATGATTTGATGTTAATTTTTTGGAAAAAAAAAACAATGCTTACCCACAAATAGATTACCTAGGAATACATTACCCAGAAATAGATTACCCAAGAAATTTGACATTACCTAGGAAGTTTGACTGTTTTAGATTACCCCGAAATACATTACCCAAGAAGATGAGAAGTTTCAGCTTACCCCGAAATACATTACCCAGGAAGATGAAAAGTTGGAGATTATCCATGGATACAAACAAACACTGCTTACCCACAAATAGAAAATGTAAACAAACATTGCTTACCCACAAATAGAACAGGAAGTTTCAGTGTTTTAAATTCACAAAAAGAAGAGATGAGAAGTTTCAGATTACCCACAAATACATTACCCAAGAAGTTTGAGATTACCCAGAAATAGGAACAAACACTGCTTACCCAAAAATAGGAACAAACACTGCTTACCCACAAATACATTCCGGTGAAGAAGAAGCTCAACAAGCAGTCCAGATTTCTGCGTTTCAATGGGAAGAAGAAAAGAGCTGCATATGGATACCCAGAAATAAATTTAGGTTTGAAAGGAGGGAAGAAGAAGGGACAAAGGAGGGAAAAAGATGGGCTGACTGAATTGATTGGACTATTTTCTGATTTTTTCTACATGTCACCCATCAAATCAAATGAAACCTATGTTCCTTACTTTTCTGATTTTTTCTACAATAGGAGCCCATTTTCTAAATGAAATGATGAGAGACCCTAAATCTAAAGTCTACATTGTAAAAGGCCCACATTGCAAATTCAGCCAATAAATTTTCATTAGTTTCCGAAAAAAAAAAAAAAATTTTTTTTTTTTTTCCGGGACAAGGGTCGCCTGTAAGGTCGGCCGTACGACCGTACCGCAATATAAGGGCCGTACCTGAACATTTACCATAGAAAGAATATATAAAAGTATACTTTTTGGTTATTTATATATTTATTTAAGTAAAAATAATGTCAAATATTAAAATGTCTCGAGAAGAATAATAAACGTTAATATTTTTTTAATAAAATTTTTCATAAATTAAGTTTATTTTGCAGAAAATCCACAATATTTTTTTTCATACGCAATATCTATATAAAAAAATGTTGACATCACTACTTATTTATAAAAAAATGAAATAACATTATGATAATTTAGAACTTCTATGACTACTTTTAAAGCATGAAAAACTTGATATATGAACATCATTGTGTGAATTTTAATTTATGAAGACACAGGTGGTTACGTAAAATATAAAATCATCTTTTGAAGCAATCTGATCGGATCCCAACGTCATAAATTTCATTAAAAGTCAAATTCAGAATTGGAAGAATCACCTGACGGAAGAGGACGACTACGATTTTAAGCACACTCAAAAGAACAACCTACCCGGCCCAAGAAAGAAAAACAATATTAAATGGGATAAATCAAAATATGGGTTTACAAGCTCAACTTTGGCTGATCAAAATTCAATTCAGGTATAACATCCATCGCTTTGTTATAATAAATCACTACGTTGATGTCATTACTTGGACGCTAGGAAAAATAGTTTTAACTCAGTTGTCAAAGTCGAAGCTTTAACGCTAAAAACGAGGCTGAAAGAAGGTATAAGGCTAAACATTAAAAATATCGAAATTGAAAGTGATAATTTATGTGTTATCAAGGCACTCTAAGGACTTTGGTGATGTCCCTGAGAGATCAAAATGATATATCCGACTCCGGACTTGATTTTCGCTTCTTTGAGGAAGTTCAAGTAAGACATGTTTAAGAGAAATCAATTGGGTTGCTGACCGAGTGACTCATTTAGGAATTTTGAACCCCAATACACATTTTTATAACGATCCCGAACTTCACATTCTCATTCGCAAGAATACTTTAAAATGGACTATCTCTAAAAGATAGTTTATCCTACCCGTTTTCCAATTTCAAAAATAAAATAAAATATATTAATCACTTCAAAATCTATACTATATTAAAAATGGGACTTCCCCCAATGAACAGTTCATTTCCCATTTTGCCCTTTACTTTTTTCTTTTTTAGACGTGGCACATATTGATGATACGTGTTAATATTTGATACCAGTATCATACGTGTTGCTTTTCATAGCCTCCTCTCCCATTTCCTTCTTTGCCATCATAGCCTCCTCTGTCTCATTTCCTTCTCTGTTGTCTATGGAGCACCACCATCAGATACCTAACATCACTCGACCGACTTACAGAGTCTTCCGGTTTCACCTTCTTTTCCTCCTAATCGCAGGCAACTCCGCTTTTTTCACCATCATCTTCCTTTTCTCAACCCTAATCGGAACCCTATCCACCTGGCTTTCAAGCGCCGGAGCTTTCTTGTACTCCATCATCGTCGCCCACGCTAACTATCGTCGTATGTAATCTCGTCCTAATTTCCTCTAGGTAAAGCGGGTTTTCAGCGATTCGTCAAAAACCCTAGAAGCCACTACCTCATTCTACTTCTATTGAGTTCTAACTCTTTCCGTTTTTTGTTCGTTGGTTGTTTCAGGTTTGTCTTATTCTTGATTGATGTTGTAATTCCTCTTACAAAATTGACTGATATATGATGTTTTTTGTTACTAAATTCGTAGGTCTGTCAATACGCATCTTGTAAACCTCAAAAGCCATATCTTTTGATCAAGAAGCCATGTCTGAAGTCATCATCCTCTCAGAACGAAATTAAAATGTTCCTGTCGATCGAGATCTTCCTTTTTTTGTTACCAAATTCGCGACCTCCGCCGTTGCGCTCTCTAATCATCTTCTCTTCTCCGTAAGTCTCTCTCTTTGTCTTCATTGTTTATTTTCTTCGTTTTCAATTGTTGTTTGTTTCCTCGATCCAGATCCAGCAAATGTGGCCTTCAAGTGGAGCAACCTCTACAATTCATCTATTGTTAAATTTTAAGGTTTAGATGAAATTAAAATATTCCTGTCGGGCTTTGTTTATTAAGACTGAATATGAAATGCAAGGTGGTGTTGGGAATGATGATACCCTGGAAGCTTCAATTCTTATCACCCCTGTTAAAATAAGCTTTGAAGTTGATGCCAAATCTGGAGATGGTGTATTGAGGTTTTGGAAGGAAGATTGAGACTGACTATAAACTCTTTACATTAACAAGTGTTTAGTTGATTAATATGAAAATATGAAAAGTCTGACATCAAATTTGTCTTCTGCATTTGATTTAGCAACCCTGTTATACATCAAACAGTGTTTTATACCTGAATGAGTATAGGAGAAAGCTAATAGGCTATGTTGTGTATGAGTACTGATTCTATTTAAGATTTGAGAGGAATTACCTCACTCTTTTACGCCAGCTATGACTGTCTCTTTTCGTAATAATGATAGCAGTTTGGGTTCCTAATTAGCTTTTGTAGAGAGGTTGGCACAGAGACTAAAATAGAAGCCTTTGAAGCATTTCAAAAGATGCTAAGGGGTATGTTGTACCGTTAATATCATTAGTTTCGATTTTTGTCTCTTCTCATGTCCGATCTAACATTTGGATTCAATCATTATCAAAATTTTCCTCATTTGTCTGATGGCGTGATTGTAGAGCATTACCAACTTCATCCAGCTTAGACTGGATCGAGCCATCATTTCATATGCATGGCTATGATCAGAGGGTATATCCTGGAATTGGGAGAGTTTTTTACGCTCTCCATTTACTGCAGTCCTACTCATTTGTTCAGGTTTACAAAATAAGATCCATTTGTCCTTTATAATTTTTGAATGTTTCAGGCTTACTACAATGTTAGTGTTTACATAAGATGCGTGTTGAGGAAGGAAACTTGACAATGAAGCCGTGCGAGAGCTTAGGGAATCATTCTATGATGGTACGTATGGGATCATTATGTGGATTACAAGTAAGCTTGCCACTACTTATATTCACTTCCTTCTTTTCAGAGTCGTTATTTACGAAATCGTTTTGATTTTGATTTCTCCCCTTGCTCCTGCTTTGTTCGATTTTGTGCTTTAATTTGAAAACATATTATAGGATGTTGTTTGATGTCGTTGTTTGAAAAATAAATTGGAATCAACTCTGCAGCAACAATTTGAAGCCATAATGGTTTGTTTGGTACTCCTTACAATGTTTTTATTCTTCATTTTGATGTAGCTTGTTTGTATGCTTTTAATAAGTTAGTGGTTTTAGAAATACGTTTTCCACTGAATTTGCTTATTTCTTCTATATTTTGAGCTCCATATTTATTTATGATTGTTGCTCTCTTCCAAGTCAATTTTCCCTAACTAAACCCCTGTTCAGATGAGCTTAAAACAATTTCTCAAGGCATTTACATTTTGGTTCTGTAACCTTGTCAATGAGTTGCATTTTCTTTTAGGGAATTTTTTTTCCTTACACCCTTGTATAGTTGATTGGATTAGTTTGTTTGATAAATTTTTTTAGCGTGTTTTGCATTCATATATTAATGACAAATTATCATTTCACTTTTACCTAAACAAAAGTCACAAAAATATCTGATTCTTATAATGCAAAAATATCTGATTTTGGAGCCCAAGGTTAATCCCACTGGATCAAACTATGGTTTCAACTCTGGTACGAGGAACGATGGGCTACCTTGATCCGGAATACTTTCATATCAACCACTTGACAGGAAAGAGAGATGTATACAGTTTCGGAGTTACTTCTTGTTGACTTAATGACGCGAGAGAAATCGATATATGCATGCTAAGGAAGATAGATGAAAGAAATCTAGCTGGTTACTTCCCGGTGGCTACAATCCAAGATTTTATTGCAATCTAGGCGTGTTGTATCTCAAAGGACTAGAAGAAAAATCTGTTTAGATGTTAAATTTTGGTCATTAGTGTTTTAGTGTTTTATCTCCTCAGTTCGCATATATCTTATAGGAATTGACAAGCTTGATTGTTTAATTTGATCCTTAGATTATGGTATTTGTTTAATTTCTTCTTTGTTCCTTCTAATCATTGATTTTGTTGCATGCCAAGAACGAAGGAAACAAACACTCCGAAGGATGCTTGTGATAGGGAGCTTGCATCTGTCACTATGTTGTAGACAAGATGCATTGAAGCTGTTAAATTTATATTTCTTTAATCATGGATTGTGTTATTTATACATCTCTAACTTTTGCTCTATATGCATTTTCAGGAATGGAATTGTCCAAATTGTGTATAGGGTCAATAACGGTTAGTTGATTCATTATGCTAAGTGGTAATAATCTTTCCATTGTCCCACTTCATGTGAATATACATGCAAATTTAGACTTCCATTTAACGTTCTGTTGAATGTGATGGATTATAGGATGGGAATATAGGATGGAAATGAAGTTTTCTTCAGGATTAAGAGGAACACTCGATTGAAGAAGCTGATGAATGATGAATGCCTATTGTGACAGGTAGCTCGTTGCTTAAGATGAGCACTCAACTGAAGAAGCTGATGGACATCCATATGTGTTTTACTCTCACAATTATCCCATGAGGGGGAATTGCTTATTAATTTAGTAAATTGTGTGATTTTTCTTGTTCAACCCTAATAAGAAACTTGAATTTGGACGTGCTGCTACACAATTAGCTCAGCAGTGTTGATTGTTGATACCTAACTATGTTTCTTTGTGCAAATCATTCCGGTTTGTGATGGATTGTAAGTTTTCAACTTTTATCTGCGTCGAGCAATTCCCCATCTTATCTACGGCGCGCGTGCGAAGCACGCGCGTCCCGACTAGTAGAAGATAAAAATGTGTGATATATTCTTAGGTGGAATTCCACTTTACCCTTGGGAATTGATTAGGACGTACCAAAAAGATTGTGTGGCCTTGGATGATCAAAGCTAATATAGGGACAAGGAGGACCAAAGCTCCGTACATAGTCAATTTGTCAATTATTGATAAGCTTGACTAACCAATATCATAAACTTGTAATCATACACTGGATGCATGATTACTTACTAAGTTGTGAATAATTATGTGGATTAAGTGCTAAAGGAAAAAGGGAAAAGGAGCTACACTTTTCAATAATCAATAATAAAAATAAAATCAAGTGATTAATAAATAACTAGATAGTTAGAACTTATATAGTCACGTTTTTTTTTTTTAAAGTATGTTTCTCTTAAAATAGTTTTAGTTTTGCAAATCGGGACGTGGCATGAATGAGTCAAATGATTTTACTTAATGGCATTTGCTTTATTCATCTTGTGAACTTGGACAATTTTAGTAACTAGACCTTTTTTTAAAAAAAATTTAAATTTAAAAAAAAAATATTATTTCTCATTTTAGATACAGACTAAAACTTGGACAATTTTAGTAACTAGACCTTTTTGAAAAACTATAGTAGTAACTAGACTTTTTAATGTTTCAATTAAGTAAATATACCCCAACCTTTTGTATTTATTCTCAAACTCTACATTTCTTCTCTCAAGTGGTACATTTACTAAACACAAAACTAGAAAAAGCCTAGTAAACCAAATTGTTTCCTAAAACTTTTGTTGAGAGTAGGAAGCCAATGAGGGTCGGAGTATACACGTAATTTAAAACTATAATGTTAAATGAATAACTCGTAGCTTAAAACTAGAGCTGTCAAAAGTTGACCCGACCCGTGAACCCGACCCGATGAACCCGAATCCGACTTGGTCCCGAAAATTTTGAAAAAACAGAATGCCCGGAACCGACCCGCTTGAAACCGATTTAACCCGAATTAATAAATGACCCGAAGTAACCCGGCCCGAATGACCCGATTACCCGAATAACCCGATAGCCCGAAGTGGCCCGACCCGAGTGACCCGATAGCCCAAAATAAACCGACCCGATATAACCCGGCCCAAAGTAACCCGACCCAAATTGACCCGGTAGCTCAAAGTAACCCGATAGCCCGAAGTAACCCGACCCGAATTAACCTGGCCCAAAGTAACCCGACCCGAAGTAACCCGATAAGTATATAATGGCATAATCCATACTATAAGTTTATATTATAAGTCTATAATAACATATTAAATACATATTACATAACTCATTCTATAAGTCCGATATCCAAATCTAGTTAAAGATCATTTTGATTAACAAATCACTCAAATATTTGCGGATAATTATTCAAACCGACTAAAATCGTTTTTCACATAAATACATAATTCATACTATAATTTTTAAGAATTGGAACTTTAAGATGTTTTTTTTATTCATTATATTGTCTATATATACATAAATACATATTACATATTCCATACTATAACTATAAGTCTATCATGACATTCTGCAACTCCGACACGATAAATGTATGGTAATAATGTTTTTAACTCATTAAAATAAATTTTGATTTTAACTTATGGTTTACTAATTACTTATCAGAATTATTTTCCAACTTTAATTTTCTATTTCCTATACAAGTATTAAAATATATATATTACATAATACATAGTATAATTGTATAAGTATATATGATGACATTTTTGAAGTATTAATTTTTTACCTTGTTGGAGAAAAGATGTCTTAAAAATAAGTTTCTTTAAAAAAAATTGTATCAATTATACGGTTTTCACTTTCATTTGAATTAAGTTATGTGACTAATTGACTATAATATATTATATTTTATTGTACACTTTATAACAAACAAAATATGAAAAAAAATATATGGATTAAATGGATATGTCACATTAGGTGTATCGATCAAATGGATCAGTCACATTAGATACATGGATCAAATGGATCAGTCGGATATCCAGATCCGATTATAGTCATTTTTAATTAAATGGATCATGCTAAAATCATTCCGATCAAACAAATCACCCATTCACGGATAATTATCCGATTTGACTAAAATCGTTTTCAAATACAATATTTTATAATTTGGATCAAACTGATCAACCAATTATCCACGGATTATTATCCGATTTCATGAAAAGTGATAAATAGTTACATTCGAATAAAATGTTACTTTCAAATAAAGTATCAAATAATATATATATATATATATATATATATATATATATATATATATATATATATATATATATATATATATATATATATATATATATATATAGTGTTTCCCACTAGTTTACTTAAACATAATAGTTGATTGATATAAAATTATATTAACGATATGCCGGTTATTGATCATAATCAAATTAATTGAAACATGATCCAAACTGGTATTAACCTAAATTGATACCCGATCTAAACCGACTTGACCCAAAACAAACCGTTAAAAAGAGAGATTGTTTTGACCCGGCCCATTTGAACCCGAACAAGTGATACCCGATCCAAACCGACCCGACCCGAAACAAACCGCTAAAAAGAGAGGGATTGTTTTGACCCGACCCGTTTGAACCCGAGCTTGTTGTGACCGACCCGAACTGACCCGTTGACCCCGTTTGACACCGCTATCTAGAACCGAGCTAAACCGACCCGTTATGACCCGAGAACCGGGGCTACCCGATAACCCGTTATAACCCGAATAATCGATACCCGGCCCAAACCGACCCAACCCGAACCAATCCGGTTATGAACCAAGCCTTTTTTTGACCCGACCCGTTTCAACCCGAGCTTGTTGTGATCCGACCCGAACCCGACCCGTTGACCCCGTTTGACACCTCTACTTAAAACTACGGTTTACACACATAATTATAAAAATAAATAAATAAAAAATCAAAATTATAGTGCGAAACTACGGTTTAATTCTTTCAATTACAGTTATGGAAAAAATATCACAAGGATTTGGCCCCATGTGTTCCATGTCACCCTTCTCAGGGAGTTGGAGTGGGCAGATAATGACATTGCAAATGCACCGAGGTTGGTGAATCAGGTTACTCTTATCCCTAAATTTATTCACTTTACATCTAATGAGATGTTCTTGAGAGGATTTGAAGGAGGATATGATATGTATTGTTGTGCGGAATTACTGAGAAGGAACAAAATTCAACAAACAAGAAAGACGATAAACAATAGTTTATAGCGGTTCACTTAATAATGGATACGTCCGCTTTTTTGAAGAGATTTTATTGAGGAGTTTCAAAATACAGATGAACATATAACAGTTAATTGGAGGCAAAGCGAATACTACAATATACAATAACGAAACCTCAGGGTTATACATGAGCGTCAAGTATAAGACTAGGCCAAACAAAAAAAGGGTCATGATAAACCCAATTCAAGGTGATAAGGATAAAAATAAAGGGAAAACAGATCAATGTTGAACCCTAAGAAACAACCTAGAAACATGCTACAATGCAAAGACACGTAACACACAACCAACGAAGCCCTGTAGAACTCTTCGCGCAACTCCACACACAAATGGGTTACAAAGACCACACAAATGGGTTACAAAGACCCTAGAGCACCTGGTGCTTTGCTTCCGACTAGTTGAACCTCCCTGCTTACGCCATTGGCAAGTGGAACACAATCACCCTATATATATACGTGTAACCCTAGGTCGACTAGGTATGGGCCGAAAATCAACCTTATTTCCATCTCAAAAGATTTAAAGAAACAATTTGGTTTACTAGACTTTTTCTAGTTTTGTGTTTAGTTAATGTACCCCTTGAGAGAAGAGTGTGTAGATTTTGAAAATAAATACAAAAGGTTGGGGTATATTTACTTAATTGAAACATTAAAAAGCCTAGTTATTATTCTAGTTTTTCAAAAAGGCCTAATTACTAAAATTGCCCTAAAGATAAAATCTCTCTCTAAGGAAATAATAAAATAAGAGCAATATTCTAGAAAGATTAGATCTTCTTAAACTAACTAAAATAGATTCTATCTTCTAATAAGATAAGATCTATCTTTACAGAAATAAAATAAGATCAATCTTCTAAGAAGATTAGATTTTGTTAACAAAAATAGAATCTATCTTCTAATAAGATAATATCTTTTAGCATTCCTAATAGAAGACTTAATTTTATTCTAAAAGAAATAGAATTGGTGTGGGCTGAAAATATAACTAAGGCCCAACAAAATATAATTCATAACTAAACAAGTCTTTTATGGGTTGGAAAATAATATGTATGGGCCAATTATATGGCTGGTTGCACATAAAATAAGACCAAAAATTGGGCTTTTGATCTGGTTGGATAGTCGATTTTCTACATGATCTGATCGGTTTCCTAGACTGATTTAGTTGTTATCTTCGTATGACATTCCGTCCATTGCACTAGTGATGCACATCTCTTGCATGCTTGTGTTATCGCATGGTTGGATCTTCATGATGGTGATGGGTTCTTCTCTAACTACTCTTATCTTAAGTAGGCATTTCTCTAGCGTATGCATTTCTTCTCCTACCTCTTGGCTTCTCAGTTTGTGATCTTGTTACAGGTCTATTTGGATAGCCCGATGGTAATTGGGATGCTCCCACATCATCCTCCCCTTTCTTAGAAGGATTCGCCCACAAATCTTGTTCATCGTCTACTTCTAAGAATGGTGTAAGGTCCGAGACATTGAATGTGGCGCTAACCTCGTACTCAACAGGGAGTTCTAGTTGATAAGCATTGACACCAATTATTCTGAGTACATTGAAGGGTCTGTCTCCTCGGGCTTCTAGCTAGTTTGTTCTTCCATCTGTTGGGAAATCTTTCCTTCCTCAAGTGGACCCACACAAGCTCTTCTGGTTGGAAAATAACTCTTCGTCGACCATGGTTGGCACGAGTAGTTATGGTTTATGTCTTCTTGATTAGCTTGTCCATTGTCATGGCATGTAGTTTCTTTATGAATTCTACCTGTTTTTCTAGATTAAAATTTTCTCGTTCTTTCATAGGAAAGGGAACAAGATTAAGTGGGGTTGTAGGAGAACTCAACATGTAGTAGTGCATCTTCCTATCATTTGAGGTTTTTATTGATTATTGTTTGGATGACGATTGTGAGTGTCTTGTTAGTAACCTTAGTTTGGTTGTCTGTTTGTGGGTGGATGGATGTGGAGAAAAGAAATTTAGTTTCTAGTTTTCTCTGTATCGTCCAAAAGGAGCTAATGAATGTCACATCCTGATCGCTGACTATGATTTTGAGTATGCCGTGCAACCTCACTACTTCTCTAAAGAAGAGATTGACAACGTTAGTTGTATCATTAGTTTTGTGGCACACAATGAAGTGACCCATTTTTGAAAGTTTGTTGACGGCTATGAAGATGGGATCTCTGCCTCTCTTGGTGACTAGTAATTCTACAATGAAATCCAAGGAAACGTCTTTCCACGGCGACGTAGGAACTAACATAGGGGTATCTAGTCCATGAGGTTGTAACTTGGACTTGTCCCTTAGGCAATCTAGGCATCTCTTAACTAAGTATTCAACATCCCTTCTCATGTGAGGTCAGCTGAAGTGGGTTCCTAAGGTGTGGAGGGTTTTGTCTCTCCTGAAATGCCCCTTCAATCCTCATCGGCATGTTTGGAACTGCTCGCTGAAGTCAAGATCTGCAGTGTATAATTCTTTGATATACACAAATCCTAGAAAAATTATTATTCATAATATGGCTAGGAGATTATGATAGCAAGTACCACATAAAATATATAAATTAAATTAAATAGGTCAGTTTGAATAAAATTGTGTAACATATTAAGTTATGGCTTAAAAATTACAATGTATTTAAAAACAAAATTTAAAAACAAAAATTGTACGTTGGTTTAACTAAGGTGGTGGGCATAAGAACATATTCAAATAGATTTAAAATAGGTGATAGTGACAATATTTCATACACATGTCACATCCAATTTTGTTAAACATTTACACCAAAAATTTTATGAGAATGGACATCTTACAAGTATGATATGTGCAATGTAAAAATTGAACATAACAAGAGAAACGTTTTATTTGTGTGCACAATGCTCTATTTAATTAAGATCAGGACGGAATTAATTTACTATTAGCATCAATCTAGCTACTCTATAACATAGGAATGTTACTTACACATTTAAACTATCAAATATTGAAGAAAATGCTCTATTTGTGGTGCATATGCGTTCTGGGTGGTCACCTACATAGAATCTTGCACTACATAGGCTATTGACGCAACTTTGTCCAATAATCATAACTGTTCCGGTTGAAGAACAGGAGTTCGGAATTTCGAGTTTTGAGTTCTTTTTTCGCAAGAGGGGGAATAAGCCTTTTCTAACGGTAGGGTTTCCTTCACCAGCAGAGGCTGCACACCGGCACATGATACAAATAAAATTGCACCGACGGTGCATACATCCTTGTATAGAAGTACAAAATACACAAGTGACGAAGTACAATAAACCCACGGATTCACACCAACGGGAACATATTACATACCAACAAGGACCTAACAATGTTACACTTATCATGGACATATAATTGTAACGATTATTTGTAACAACATAAAATACATAGTGTAACTTTGTTGGGAGGCCCTTTCACTTCTTCGTCGCGTTTTTGAAAAGTGTAAGGGATTGGGCAATGTCTTCGCTGAGTTGATGAGGATCAATGATAGCATCTTCACGAACTGATACAGCAATTGTCATTTTGTTCACGTAACTTTGAAAATGAACAATTACAGGCTGCAATTTGGAAAACAAAATTACGTTAAATTACCATAATATTTCTTATTTTCCTAATCTAGCCTTATTAGAGTTTTACAACAATTGTCATTCCCCACTTAACCTAGATTAGTTCTATACATTTGTGTCATTATATTACATATTTAACTTATACGTAAAATAAAAACTACTTTAGTTTAACAAAATAGTAAACAAGTTTCAAAATGCGGGAATAAAAAAACCTTTCAAAATTAAGGTTTTTGACTTACCGTTGGAATAGCGTATAAACTCGGAGCAATGAATTTTAAGGGGTGACCACAAAAGTCGATTTCTTCAAAAGGTCCGGGCACATTCGAAAAGAGCACAGATACATTACTCGAGTAGTTTAACCAAAACGAACTCGCAACCTGCATTGGAGAACCTCACAAAAGTCAATTTTTAGATAAAACTTCAACAAATATATATATATATATATATATATATATATATATATATATATATATATATATATATATATATATGGTGCGATTCTCATGAGAACAAGTCTTATTGTGTATCATGAGAACAATTTTAAATCGTCAGATGGTCAGTATTAAGGGTCGAGATTTAGGGTAGATATCATAATTAATAATAACTACGAATAATCCATTCAACCAACAATAATTACGAATAATACATTAAACGATATGACACATTCGTAACAAAACTAATAATAACTACGAATAATATATTAAACAATAAAGCATGTTCTCATGATTACACGATAAGGCATGTTATCATATGATCTATACTCTATATATATGGAAATCTTGTAAAACTTATTCATAACTCACCTTGGCTCCAAATAAGTTGGTTGCTACTTTATTGATTTTGAGGTTGCATTGAGCTTCGAAAGATTGCTTCATCTTATCATTTGCAGACTTAGCTTTGCGAACATACTCCAATGGGTCATCTCGCAATTGAATTGAAAGTGGTAATAACACAAATCCAATCTCATTTCCCCATCTAACGTTGCTATCCTTCTTTTTCATATTAGCCAAACTCTACAATACAACAAATATGTAAGTCGAAAAACAATCACTTTCGAACATTGTAATTAAACTACGATATCAATTGCTTACTTGAACTCCTTTCACCACTCTTACGTTGACTGCCATTGTAATAGTCAACCTCTGATTCTCCAGAAACCTATTTGTCTTACTTTCATCGTCCTTCTCATCGTCTTTATAATTCACCATGCACGTAATCACACAATGAAGTTCAGTATCATTATGTTACTCACAACGGGAAATAAGCAATAACTGTGATCGACTTACTGCTGATTCTTCTATTGACAAATCGTGTGAACCCAGCTTGTGTCATTCCTAGAGCAACATCATTGATCGTCTGCAATTTCAAATGAACGTTGTGTGCGGAATATGAAAAAGATGTGTCCATAAGAACATATAAAGCACCCTAGTTAGGGGTGTAATAGTAGCCGAGCATTGACATACTCAAGCTCGCCTTGTTTATAACGAGTCGAGCCCAAGCCTAAATTTTATATGATTTTACAACGTGTTCATATTCGACTCATTTAGAAAGTGAACGATTTCGAGCCGGGCTTTTGGCGAGTCGAACCCGAATAGCGTGACTAAAATAATGCTCCTTATTTTAGTTGAACGAACCGATCATCGACATGTTCAAGCTCGGCTCGTTTATATACAAGCCGAGCCCGAACCGAGACTAAATTTTATACGAGCTTTAAAATGGGTTCATATTTAGCTCGTTTAAAAAAATGAACGAGCTCGAGCCGAGCTTTTGACGAGCCAAACGAGAGCCGAGCCCGAATAGCTTATCTCATGCATCATAATTTGCATCCATGGTAAGCTATATATATAACTAAGGATAAAGATAACTTACAACGTTCATCGCATTCTTGACTAGCTTCATATCATCCAAACTGATTATCTTGTAAACAATCCTTCTTGGCTTGTTCTTGTCGTTCGGACTTTCAATGATCAACGCATTTGAGTCCTTTAAGAAAAAGGTTGTTGCTAAACATCTTGAAACTCCCATTAGTGTGTTCCAAAATACTTGCAACCACCACCATATCATCAAAACAAAGCTCCAAGGTAGTTTCCAAAAGCCACAATAACTTATCTTGACAATCATCTCCTTCTTCTTCATTGTCGGGATCACTCGAATAGTACTATGATCGGACGTTTGACGAGAACACGAGAGAACGAGGGAGATGAGAGAGGTTCCGTCGCCAAGAGCGTGATGGAACCGGAATATTCCGATGGATTCAGCCTCGGTAGTTTTCACATTAAGGAGATGCAAATCCCATAGTGGTTTAGATGCATCCATTGATGTTTTGGTGAGACTATGAAGATACTCCTCCACATATTTGTTTGTTGACAAAGAGTTATCAGCTTTGTTGGTAGGGACTATAATGTGTTCATCTATGTTCATATTTGGGATATGGACCCACCCTAGCTCATTGTTTTTCTTCTCATCTACAACCTGCATTGATTACACACCCAAAATTTCTAAAATAAGAATAGGATGATACTAATATATATAGTCATGATTCCGGTTAAAGGCAAACCGACGGTTTAGTCCTTAAACCGACGGTTAACCGTCAGCTTGGTCCGATTTGCCTTTTTATTTTTTATTTTTTTACAAAATGTTAAGATGCGTGGAATATATTGTTCCACATTGACAATATGATGATAACCGAACAAAATATCTAAGTACTAGGTTACTCCTCCTATTGTCAATTGATTTTAGGATGGAACCCCGAATGATTATGTGTAAGGTTCACTTACGTGTATCCCCGAACCTAATATGTAAGTGTAAGGTTCACTTACGTGCATCCCCTCCACATATTAGACCCCTGCCGGATAATAAAACATAATTTAACACAAAACGCCTAACAAACCAGCGCCGATTTTATTTTTTCCGGTTTAGTTTCGACGATTTAGGTTTAGGACATGTCTAAATATATATTGAAATCATTGGTTGATATATATACCAGTAGGCTAGAAAATCGAGGGTTGTCAACAATGGCGATGGACAGCTTCTTTCTGAAGATGTCAACATTGATAGGAGAGTCGAAGCCCATGATAGCCACTATGTAAGTTGAGTCTGAATGAGCAAACATGGCTGATCTTGGGCTCAATGGCTCCACTACGTTCTCGTCCGCCATTGTTGCTGCTCCCACATTGATTCTCAGCTTACCGCTCTTCATCTCCATCAGCTTCACAAATCTAAGATGACAATTATACAGTTAAGTTAATTAGTTTTAGCTTTTTAAGAAAGATACCGGCTAGTATACCGGTACGACCTCGTTTACTTGTTAAACGAGCCGAACAAAAGAATCGATCTCGACTCGGGTTCTGTTATGTTATAAACAAGTCGAGCTTGGATATATCCAAATTCAGCCCGTTTCAGCTAGAATAACACAATATTAGTCAAACTACTCGGGTTTGGCTCGAGAAAAAGTTTACGGTTTATTAACGAACCGAATATGTAAACATTTTGAGTGATGTTGTAAGAGTGCGTTACCTTTGAAGTGATTAACGCCACACGATCTTGCTCGTCGAGTGTGCTGTGATGAATGAAGATAGAAACTAAGGGCCTATTTATAGTGCATGTACTACAAGTATTACAAGTAGGATATGTGCAAGTAATAACTCAACATAACAAGCAAAAAAACGTTTTTTCTATGCACAGTGCTCTAATTAATTACGATGTGACGGTATGAATTACGTACCGACACCGATCTACATGGAAATAGTCAAATAGAGGAATGTTGATTCGAACGTTGTCTAACTACTAACTAGACCTACCTTGTATATACTAAGGGCCGTTTGGTTTTAATTCCGGAATCGGAAACGGAATAAAAACGAATCTAGTCAATACGTATACCTTTATTCATTAACTCCTTTTGTGGTATAATTTGCAGTAATTGGATGAGCGTTTGATTTTTTTGATACCTTATAGGGTAACAAAATGTGATGAAACAAGTGCATTTTTCATTAAACCATGGGGAATAAGTCCATAAAATTTCATGAATATGGATATACATATGGACTAAATTCGTTTCCATTCTGTTTCCGTTTCCGTTTCCGAAGTTGGAACCAAACGGGCCCTAATTCTATTAGGTCAATTTTCTTTTAAAAAGTTGTGTCAAATATTAAATGGTCATATAGGGGAGTAATATCTACAAAATTGTTAAATTACCATTTATTAATAATAATATAAATAACATAATGACAATTTAACACTTCTGTAATTATTTTTAAAGCATTAAAACTTAATATATGAGAAATGTTGAGTGATAGGTCGTTATGTGTAATATATTAATCACTTCAAAATAGAAGATATAAAAATGTGTAATATATTCTTAGGGAAGTTCCAACATTACCCTTGTGAAATGGTTAGGAAGCACCAAAAAGACTGTGTGGGATTCAGCTTTTCCCCATGCCTTTGCCACTTTCCCTAACCCTGGTATATCTGACCACTCCCCCTCCATCCTCTACACTTCCTCACCGAAGCCTGACCTTAACAAACCCTTCCGGTTTTGCATGTTTGGAGCCTCCATGAATCTTTTCTCAGCACTGTAAAAAACTCTTGGTGCAATGATCTCCCTAATCACCACATGTTCAACCTCGTACATAACCTCAAAACCCTGAAGAACAAGCTCAAGAAATTTCGGAACCTGTCCTTTGAGAATATCTGCTTGGAGATTGAAAACCTTAGATCACGCCTTGACCAAGTCCAAACTGACCTACGCACACAACCAAATGACCTCACTCTCCAGCAGCAGGGATGCATTGCTATAAACCAACTTACCTCACTCCTCGCTAACCAGAAGACTCTCTCCGCTCAACTTGCAAAAGCCGACTAGATCAAGTTCGAAGATAGTTGCAACTCTTACTTCTTCAGGAAAATCAAAGATAACCGTAGCAAAGCTAGAATCTGCTCAATCACTAATGACCAGGGATTTATTCTCACCTCCTACCGGGACATTGCGAGTGAATTCATTTCCCACTTCAAAAGATTTCACAACCCCTCCCCGGCGCCCATGACTATTAACCAGTCTGTCATAAACTCTGGGCCTCTACTTGACCATGATAAAGCCCTCAATCTTTGTGGCCGGGTCACTGATACTGAAATTAAGGAGGCTCTTTTCAGTATAGGGGATAACAAGGCCCCTGGGCCGGACGGGTTCAATGCTCACTTCTTCAAAAAAGCGTGGGATATCATCGGTCCTTGCTTCATCAAAGCTGTCAAAGATTTCTTTGCTTACAAACGTCTGCTTAGGCAAGTTAACCATACCACTATCTCTCTCATACCAAAGATCCCAAATCCTACCAAAGCTAGTGACTTTAGGCCCATTTCATGTTGCAACACTATCTACAAAGCTAGTGATTGCAAAGATCATCGCAAACAGACTCAAAGATGTGCTTCCGCAAATCATTGGAACACAGCAAGGAGCCTTCATCAAAGGACGTTCCATAAGACATAACTCGCTTCTCAGCCACGAACTCCTTAAGCACTACAATCGGGCCTCTATCTCCCCCAGGTGCACTATAAAGATTGACCTTCGTAAGGCCTTCGATAACGTTGATCATAAGTTCATTATTGAAGCCCTTCGTATGCTTGGGTTCAAGGATACCTTCATTGCCTGGATTGAAGCATGCGTTACTACTACCTCATTCTCTGTCAACGTTAACGGCTTTTATGAAGGTTTCTTCAAAGGCTCCAAAGGTCTTAGGCAGGGATGCCCTTTATCCCCCTATCTGTTCACAATTGCTATGGAATACCTTTCGAGAATCATCCTTGACAAGACTTCTAACCCGGACTTCAATTACCACCCAAGATGCTACAAAACTCGCACCACCCACCTCATATTTGCAGATGACCTGCTTCTTTTCTGTAGAGCCGATCCTATTTCTGTTAGCATTCTTAAGGAGGGAATCAGTAAATTCTCATCCACTTCCGGCCTTGAAACCAATTGGGACAAATCTGCCATTTTTTTTGGGGGCATCCCGAACACTGCCCAAATCTCCATCGCCAATGCCAATGGGTTTTCAATTGGAAAGCTTCCTGTAACCTACCTTGGTCTTCCCCTTGGATCCAGCAAGCTTAAAAGGGCGGATTACTACCCACTGATTCACAAAATCACTTCAAAAATATCCTCTTGGAACTCCACTCAACTCTCTTATGTTGGTCGCCTCCAAGTAATCAAATCTATTCTCTTCGGTATGCAAAACTATTGGTGCAATGTCCTTCTCCTTCCTCTCTCTATTGCAGGTACAATCAAATCTCTCCTTCGATCATTCCTATGGTCCGGTTCCTCCAGCACGAAGAAATGCCCTGTCGCATGGAACAATGTTTGCAGGCCTCTGTGCGAGGGTGGTCTTGGCCTGATGGATATGAACGCTTGGAACATCACTAGCATCGCAAAGATCATCTTTGAACTGGACACATACAATGATAGTCGCCCCAACCTCTGGTGCCAGTGGACCAACGCCAACACCCTTAAGCGTGATTCCATTTGGACTGCCTCCACCTCACCTTCCCATAGTGCCTCCTGGCGTGCTATCCTCATGGTGCGGGACAAGCTCACTACGCTGGGAACACCTTCTCAGCTCAAGGCTCTCATGATGGGCGCAAATCAGAAATACCAAAGCAACACCATCTACAACCTTCTCCGAAACCCTGACTCTCCTCTCCTTTGGAATGTTTCCATCTGGGGCAGCCTGAACTCCCCCCGTTGCAGCTTCATTACCTGGCTGGCTGCACTTGGTAAGCTGCCTACAAACACAAAACGTCTCCAATGGGGGAGCTCCACCTCTGCGGCCTGCCCCGTTTGCCATTTCCACCAGGAAACGGAGGACCATATCTTCCTCCACTGCCCCACCTCCAATGCTACCCTAGACATCATCCTCAGATGGCTACTTATTACTCCGAGACACCATACTATCCTCGGCTGGCTCGAATGGTTCCGATCATCCAAAAGACAGTGCTTCAAGACCCAGATCTACGCTGCCTCCTTCACCTCATTCATCTATCATGTCTGGAAGAGCCGAAATGACCTCATATTCAACAACATAACCCCCAACCCGGCCATCACTGCTCACAAAATAATGAACCATATCAAGAGCATTGCTGCCTCAAAATGGACTAAACTCTCCCCTACTAGCTCCAATTGGATGAAATTCCTCCAGATCTCCTGAACTTCATGTCTCTCCTGTGCATCTCCTGAACTCCAATAGACTGTGCTTGCCTGTGTGTTGACCTGCCTCCCTTCTTTTGCATCTTTTTGTTTTGCTTGTAATGCCCCGCCCATTTGTCCCTATCTCTTGTAACTCTTCTCCACTTCTTAACACGTAAACCCCCTCGGTTTCAAAAAAAAAAAGACTGTGTGGCCTTGGATGATCAAGCAAATGTATGGAGAAGGAATACGAAAACTAGATTGTCAATTATTGATAAAGCTTGATTAAAAAACAGGGGATACCACTCAATTTGTCAATTATTGATATTTAATATAATGTTAGAATATTCTAACAAACTAAAAAAATATATAATGTTTAACATGTCCGGATATGAACTTGTTGTCACACTCTTTTTACGTCTTTAATCACATATATGAATGCTCCCCAAAGTTGTTAGAAACATGTTTGGTACCCGTAAACATAAGTCTAGTTTAATACAAAGTTAAAGGATGACCATTTACACCGTCATGTCTCTAAGAGCGAATAACCTTTTCGGAACTCGTTTTTAAAATGACACGGATATAATGAGTATTATGCTAAGCAACGAATAACAAGGTGGATTGCATAACAAAAACTTGACACTACTAGGATTACCTACAAAAGTTATCTTTTCTATTTAGTGATATATATGTCCTAGTTTTTTTTGTTGGATAAGTGGGGAACCCACTTAAAATAAAACAATGAAAAACAATTACAAACGAGTCATTCTAGGAAAACTAACACCACAATCATCTGCCAATAATAGTCCAGCAGTGCAAGGGGAGGATCATTGAAAAAATGAATGCCAACATCTAGAGAGAGGCAAAATTGATAAGAGCATTTGCCACCGTATTCTCTTCTCTGAAAATATTATCAGCTCAAATGAGCCCGTCCCGAACAAAAAATTCTTGTTCCCGAGTGACTAGGCTACTTAATGGGTGTCTCACATCCACCCCCTTCTCAAGTAATTTCAGCACCAGTAGAGAGTTTATCTCTAGTTCAATCTTGTGGTAGCCCCGAGCCCAAGCAAGATCCATTCCATGAATCAAGCCCCACAGCTCCGCCACCGGAGTGGTTCCCACACTGATATTGCACGCAAACCCAGCCAGCCATTCCCAACAAAATTACGCAAGCACCATCAGGACAATAATTTGTTTTCTTGTGTAAAAATGTTGATTTCATCTAGGGATGGCAATGGGTCGGGTGGTGGGTGGATGAACCTATCCGCCATCCGACCCGCGAGAAAATCTCATCCACCCCACCCGACCCGTCACCCGCCAAACCCATCACCCTCATCCGATCCACCCGCATCCAACGGATGAAGCGGGTGGATAAGGTGATATTCGGGTGTTCTACGTATTTCCTTTAAATTGATATTAAACTCGGTTTCGAATGCGAAAAATTAATAATAATAAAAATAAATTTAATCCGAAAAAGTCATATTCATAAAAAACTTGATAAATATAAAGTCAACACAAATCATTCAAGTGAAAATATTACAAGAACTGTTATAAGTTTAAGTTTTTGAAAAATAGAGAAATTTAGCAATACATAACATACAATAAGATCATAATAGGAAGTGAACAAAGGTACAAATTTTGCTAAATAATCACTAAATCACCATTTTATAAATCAAAAGGGAACTAAAGATCACTAAACAAGTAAACAATCAATAAATTTATAACGGGTGTAAGCGGGTGAAACGGTTCGGATGGGTGGATGGATGATGGATCGGGTGATGGGTGGATGAAAGGTCCATCCGTATCCAACCCGATTCATCACCCGCTTCATCCGTCATCCGCTTTCACCCGCTTCATGTCGGGTTTTCACCCTTTTATTATGGATCGGGTTATCGGGTGTCCGTCGGGTTCGGATGAAATTGCCATCCCTATCTGTACAACGAGAACTCATGAAGAACTCCATGTTGCCAAAGGTTAGCATGAATCCTTAAAATCTCTTCTACAATAGAAGAATATTTGGTGTCATCCAAAAGGTTTTATTGAGGGACATTTATTCTTCGTAAGGGTGACCTAAGACCACGAGATTGCAAATATATTTAGGTCATAGTAAATTTCATAACTCACCACCTCCATGATGAAACAAGCTTATCAAGGGATTTCAATGCTCACGAAATGCTTTCCACACATCTTTGTGGTAAGTATACGGATATTGTATGACTTCATACATACCAATATCCCTCAACTTCCGACCGTTCCTCGTGAGAATATGACCGGTCCATTTCATGATTTTGTCAACAAAGGTAGACAACCCATAAAAAGTAAAATCTACACCTCGTTCATATGTACGTTTGCACGTAAACTCTTCATTTCCCTTTTAACTAATGCGACCACTTCACTTTCCGATGAACTAACACCCAATTCATTCATAGAAAAAAGTATGCAGTGTGAATGACCATATGAGATTTCTTAGTTAATATCATCCGGTCTCCATTCCGAGCGACCTCTACCGCAAACCTTCATGTTTTGTTCCTAAAAGATCATGATATGAGGTTGACCGCTAAAAATCCAAATAAGATAAATTTTGAAGGTATTTAGAAATTTACACCTACAAAGTTTGGGGCTCGTATACAGTGGCGGTCGCAGGATTTTCAAAGGGTGGGGCGAAATTTTATTTTCGTTAAATATATCTATGAAAATAAAATAGCGATAAAAACAAAGTCAATATGTCATCTACTTATAATAAACAAAAATTAAAAAAAAATAAAAAAAAATATTATACTTAAAGGCGCAGCCTTGGACCGCGCCTATAATTTTTTTTTTTTAAAAAAAAATAGCTGCCTTATAGGTGCGTCTATAACCGCGCCTCTTTAGTTTTTTTTTTCTTTAAAAAACGTTACACTATAGCTGCAGTCTAACACCGCACCTCTATTTGTGTTTTTATTATCTTTATTTCGGATATTAAAATGTTGTCCTCGACAACGCATTTTACAAATAATAGTGCGGTTTAAGATCACGCTTCTACTTCAAACAACAAATCTCGTGCATTTAGGTGAATTATGAATTATTTCACTCCGAGCCTAAAACAGGAAATTTTTTTGAAGTTTCGTTTACTTCGGCGAAAGATCCAAAACAACATTTAAATATACACAAGAATAGTGATATTTAAAAAATTAATAAATCGTAGAAAATTTTTTTATAAACGAGAAGCCATGACCCATTTTAAAACGATTTTTTTTCAAAAAAAAAAAAATTTTTTTTTTTTTTTTTGGAGGCCCCACCCTGCCCCACCCAAGGGCCGCCCCTGCTCGTATAGCGTTAAATTTTCATAAATTTAATTATTTGTAGAGTTATTATTATTATTCTAAAAACGGGTTATATCTTCATAATAGATTAAATGTTACTAGGGGAAAAAATATTTGTAAAGATGGAGGAAGGTTGAATAGATTGCTTTCTATGGTTAAGTAGTTGCACGACTACTTAAACGGAGGAGCCTTCAAATGCAAATCTCAATGCAAATTTCCAGCCAAAGGCTCTCCATTCTAAACTACTTACCAGTATATATAGAGAATCTATGAGTTTCTTCAATAGTTGATTAATGGGGGATTCGATATGTTCAGGTGTTGGTTGCTAGTGATTGTAATAGTACTCCATAATCTCTATCTTTCACGATCTCGACCTGCGAGACATAGACAAAAAGAAAATAAAGACCAAACGTAACAAGAAACTCAAAATAACCACTATCAAAGATAACCAAACTATATGAAGTCCCTGGCAACGACGTTGTTCGCTCCAAAATGTGTGTGCAAACTTTAAAATTTAT
This sequence comes from Fagopyrum homotropicum, assembly GCA_033239125.1. Lineage (NCBI taxonomy): Eukaryota > Viridiplantae > Streptophyta > Magnoliopsida > Caryophyllales > Polygonaceae > Fagopyrum > Fagopyrum homotropicum. The sequence goes on from BSWB01000003.1 coordinate 7,125,750, forward strand.
AACCCAAGAAGTATGCTTGAACAATATGCGAACCCGCAGTGTACGGATCAGTTGTAATAGAAGCAAGAATTCCAGGGGTCGAACATAGGGACTATGGTGAAACAAAGCACGGAATCAGGTTGTCAAATAACTACTAACCACAAATTAAAGCAATCAAAGATGATATAAAGTCGGATAAAGGGAATGTGAATTCTAGGGATTAAAGCATCTAGTTGTGGTTCCGACTCAAGATCTCAAAGGATAACGCGGACAAAGCTGAGGTATGCAAAGGGAAGGTGTTTCTAAGGTGGGAATAGATTACTGGGTAAGTCTCACTACTCACTATCCCAAACCAAAGATCCTATTACCGGGTAAGTCTCAAGGTACTAAGGAAATGAATATAATCTCAAACCAACACACCACCCAAGGGGATAGAATCAACCTTTACTGGGTAAGTCTCAGGCTAACTCTCAAGGATGGGATGAAGGCTCAAACCCCAATAAAGGATAAACCTTTATTACCTACACTCATGATCTTGGGTAGACAAGCAAAGGAATCACCGGGTAAGTCTCATCCTAGGCTTGCGTTGAACCAGGAAATGTATAATAAGGATAGGATTTGGCAAGCTTAAACTCTTAACTCGGATAGGTTCAGGAAAATGTTCACCTCGTTCAATCATATCCCACCCCGGCCGAGATGTTCAACGACTGACCGAGATGTTCTACGGTTAAGGTAAAGACTCGAACTTTCAGGGTCCTACTGGGATTAAGATCATTCTATCATCGTCTTTCCCACAACTTTCAGTCAATCACCCTAGAATCGCATAAGAACTTAGCAAACAATCATCATGTTAACAATAATCAAATATATAAGAAAGGAATCAATATTCAAACAAGAAAATCTTAAGGCAAAGGTCTCAATAATTCAATGAATCAAACAAACAAACAATCAGCATTTCTCAATCACAACTAGAAAAGACAACAAACAAGCCATCTAAGAAAGTCTTACAAACTCCTTCAAAGCCAACTTCAACTTGATTCCTTCTTCCTTGAACTTCAACCATCAAAACTTCCTTCAAAACTTCCTTCAAAACTTCAGAAATTCCTTCAATTGTTGGATGCTCTAAGCATGTGATCCGTAGATGGCTGAATTGTAGAAAATTCAACCCTTTATATAGGAGAATTATCTTCCAAAGATAAGATATCTTAAAAAGATAATTTCCTAAAAAATATATCCGTATCTCTTAAAATAAATCAGCCAAAAATAATATCTTCCTTCCAAAAATTCAGGCTAAAATATATGATATCTTCCATCCAAAAATCATAGATCTCAGCCAAAAATAAAGTTCTCGTCGGCGACAGGGTGTCCGCCTCGGTCGGGACACTCCTCAAGATCACCTCGGTCGAGGTGGTACTGTAGCTGACTGAGGTGAGTCTCAGCTGAATGTAAATCATCTCGAATCTGGTCCAAAATCAATCCTCTGAATCATTTCCATGCTTCGTGAGATATTCTCATGTCTCCTCAATGTAGCTCAAATGACTCCTTAGCTCCCTTAGCTCCATTTTAGTCCAAAACGTGCCATTTTATCTACAATTAAAACGAAACTAGGTGTAGACCTCGATTTCCGCAAAGGTAGACAAAACAACAATTTGAAAAGGTACAAAGATCATAACTTTCTATGATGATTAGTGATCCTCGAAGCTTTGATAAAGCTCTACTTTCAAAACCAAGTTATTTTCAATAAACAATATCGCATTCTCAATTCACAAACATATATGCAATAATAAATCAAACCATTATAGGGATCATCCGATCCTTAGATCAAGAAGAATCAGTGAGACATGATATAAGAAGAGAAGTCTTTTATAAATATCAAAGTTGAAAAGTATAAGGGAAAGAGAAGTTAACTCTACGGTGTCGTGGGGCGGACTTGGAACCTTGAAGCCCTCAAACTCATTCATCCTAAGGTGGGATGTGGTTCACCTCTAATCTAATCTAGAAAGGTCTATTTATAATCTTTGGATAAAACCTTAGGATAGACTCCAGAGGCCCAACCCATACACATAGGATAAATATAGGAGAAAATATGATTTTGGCGTTTCAAGAGAGAAATACGGATTTTAAAGAAGAAATAAGGTTTAAAGCAAAATAATATACGGCTTTTCGGGTGTATAACTTTTACACATAAACCGTATGTGTCTACATAGGCCGTACTTGTCTTTTGAGAACTTTATGACAATTTATTAAAACTGACTTTCCTTTTGCTCTAGTTGAAACCACGAGATTCATGAGCACTACTTTCGAAGCTCTTTCAAATATCTACAATTTTTCAGTTGACACAATTCTCCAAATCCAAAAGTAAGATGATCAAAATCTAGAATCTCTCAAGAGTCGTCATAAAACGGTATTCAACGTCAATGATCTTAACAAGGTTCTTCGATTCTTCATTCTTCAACATAAATCTACCATGGAACTTCGATCTTTAGTCAATATAAGTGTCTTCCATGACGTCTTTGACCTCGGGGAGGATTGAAACTCGTATTTTGGCATTCTTTCATCGCTCTTGCTCATTTCTGGCCTTGAACGCCTAAAGTCCAATATGCAATAGGAAGAATTTATGCTATATGAACACAAACCAAGCCAAATGAGGTAAGAAATGCATGAATATGATGACTAAAAAGACGCCTAAAATACAAAATAAACCACAGTAGACAACAATGTCAAACGTTGATCCTGTCGATATACCACATTTTCCGCCGTATCCCTACACCACCACCGTTCCCATGAAGGATCAGAGTATGTTGATCCAGGAGGAGACGCAGTTCTCACGCATCAGTGAAGACGCCATCACCACCGTTCTAATCACATAATTCACTTGGCACCAAGCTACGGTCTCGGGCAATTATTGCACCCACGACATCCCAAACCGCGTCCACGGTATCCTAGGTCGCACCCGCGGCCGACCCCAACAACGACAACACCGTCCCTGGGACGGTCTTCCAATGAATTGTCAACGGTCATGACCGTTACAGTCCTATGTCACCAATAGTATGGCTCACCAACCGTCATACAACACCTCATCCGAGAATTGGTACACGGATACCGAGACAACTTCTCATATGACTAGTGCATTAGGTACTCTATCTTCCTATTATAATTCGCGTTCTTTTCCTTCCATTTTAGTCGGAAACGGCACCACAATGTATGTTCTTGGTTTGAGAAATACAATCTTACCGAACTCACCTAACCTACAGTTATGATCTACCCTACATGCCCGTCACCTTATTAAACACCTTATTTATGTCTGAATATTTGTTGTTGAGAATAACGTGGTTATTCAATTTAATCCATCTGGTTTTTCTGTGAAAGATCTCAATTCAGGCAAAACTATTCACCGCTATGAAGATATAGTTTCAAATAAATGCAGTCCGTCCACTAATGTTGTTGTCATAACTACACGTTGGAATGCTCGTTTTCACCTCGACAATCGTGCTCTTTGGGTTCTCGGTTCTTCTTTGAGTCAGTCACCGTGTTCGTTCATCCCAAAGTTTGTATGTTTCTTGTGTCAGTTGGAAAAGGACAAGCGTCTCCCGTTTTCCACATCTCTACTTATGATTTTTTTGACATGATCCAGTGTGACTAGTGGGCGTCTCTTGTTAGTAATGTTAGTGGTTTCAGGTACTATCTTGTGTTATTGGATGATATATTCAACTTTACTTGGGTGTTTTCTCCCAAAAATAAATCAAGTCCCTATGTTGCTATTTTAAAATTTTCATTCCTTTGTTTTTATACAATTCAAAAAGAAAATAAAAAGTGTTCAATGTGATATGGGTGGTGAAATTTGATAGCAAGTCAGTTCTTGATTTTTGTCAACGTCAAGGAATAGTAATTCGTTTCTCTTGTCCCTCAAAGCTCTTCCCAAAATGGTAAAGCCGAACTTATTTTGCGAACTCTGAATGACAAGACTCGGATTCTCTTATTTCATGCGTCTATGTCCCCAACATATTGGATTGAAGCTTAGGTTTCTTGTTACCTTCACAATAGTATTCTGTCCAAAGTTATACATAATATCATTCCAACTTTCCGTCTTTATGGTCGTGTTCCCATTAGGATCACCTAAGGATTTTTTATTGTATGTGTTTCCCGAATATGAGTGCTAGAGCTTTTCACAAACTCTCTCTTAGGTCTACTCCGTGTGTTTTTCTCGAATACTCTCAAAACCATAGAGATTAACGGTGTCTCAGGCTTGATAATCACAAAGTTTTAATATCTCATCATGTTATCTTTGATGAGGGCAGTTTCCATTTTCGGTCCAACATTGAGATCGTAACCACACAATCTTCTACTAGTTAGGACAACTCTTACCCGATACCTTTTTAGCTCATTTTTCATGATGACCGCGGGCTTCATCTGCGCCCGCGGCCTGACCAACTACGCCCGTACCTAAATCCTAGCAGCTTCATCCTCGACCTCACATGCTTATAACTTCCCTTCTGCTTGCCAGCAAGGCTCACCCGCAGCCTTGGCATCACCCACCCTAGTCAAATACAATGACTTCCACCATCCAACTCACATGTTCCGTCTACCCGCATGCAGACTCGTTCGCAATTGGGTATAGTCAAGCCTAACCCAAAATACACTTTACACTCACAACCTGTTTCACCAATCCTTAAAAAATCTCATTCTTCCCCTACAATACCCGAATTGGAATTCCTATGACAAAGAAGTTTAGATCTCTTATTAAAAGTGGAACATGGACACAGGACGCTTGTCCCTCGTCCTACTGAGACTAACGGTATTAACTACATGTGGCTTTTTGATGAGATGAATTATATGCTATCATAATCGTGCATATTGCGAGTATTTCACCTCAGTTTTGCATACATTTGATGGGATTCAGTTGCCTTTAAGTCTATATTCATATACATTTTGAGAATAGAGGTCGATCTACACGAGTTCTTAATGTAGTTTCAGGCAAAATGATGGAGTTTGGATGCGGAAATGGATTAATATTGGACTTAGCATCATGATGGATCAGGAAGGAGTCTAAAAGATAGGAAAAGGTATGACAAGAAACCATAAAGAAAGATAGAAGATGGAGCTAAAAGATAGCACGCTGCATAGGAGAAAAATCGGTCTATTTTATAAGGAAAATCGGCCGATTTTTAGAAGATCACCCGATTTTTATCTTAAATCACCCGATTTCTATCAAGACGTCTTCAAAAGATAGAATTACAACCCTAGCTTTCCTCTATAAATAAGGGATGTCTTGCAACATCCAGAGACATCCATAAATCGTCAAGAAACCCTAGAAAGGAGAAGGAGAAACACATTCGTGATCCGATATTCAAGATTGAAGAGAAAGTGAAGTTCTTTGAGTTCTATTCTAGTTTTTTATTCTTTTGTCTTTTGAACACAAGTTTTGGAGTTTCTATTTGCTTTTAGTTAGTTTTTTAGATTGAAGAACCTTTGTTAAGGATTGTTTGCTTTCATTTCAAGATTCAACGTTTTTTTGACTTTCTTGATTCAATTGCTTTCTTGATTATAATAATGTGTGTTATTGGCTAAAACCCTTGCAATTCTAGGGTTATTGCTTGAAGGTTGTGGTTAAGATGATGATAGAATGAACCTCACATCGAGATTGGACCGTGAGAGTTGAGTTTTGCCTTTGCAGAGAAGAAAATCGGGTTGTTCTTGGTGCAAAATCGACCGATTTTTATTCAAGAACAGGGCGTTTTTTCTTCTGTCGTACCTTTGATGCTTTATCCTTAAACTAAAGTTAAAGATTGCTTAAATCCTAGCCTTGTTGAACCTTCCTAACCTATATCCAAGCTCTGGAAGATACTTACCCGGTGATCCCCTTTCTTGGTTGCCAACGATGATGAGTTCTAGGTAATAGAGGACTCGACACCCTCTATTAGGTTCGAGTGTGCCAAATTCCTTGATTTTGTGAGTTAACCTGAGACTTACCTGGTGATGGTTAGTTCTATTCTCTTAGGTTGAGTGGTTGGTTTGAGTTGTAGTTTATTTCCTTAGACATGTATCCAATAGAGGACTCAAAACCCTTTATTAGGAGCCTTTGGTTAGTGATAGTGGATAGTGAGACCTTCCCCGTAATCTATCCCACCAGAGAAACACATTTCCTTTGCAATCCCAACTCTGTCCATCAATCCTTAAAAATCTTGAATCGAAAACCACAATTGGATACTTTGATTTCTAGAATCTGCGTTTTCCCAATTCTTGCATACAAAACTCGTTCTTTGTCTTTATTATTTGCGTATTGTCTTAGCTAGATTGATTTTATCCTTTGGTTTCACCAAATCCCTGTGATCAACCCTGGAGTATTTGTCGTTACTACGATTGATCCGTACACTACGGGTTCGCATATCGTTCAGGCTTTTATTTTAGGCTATAAATTTAAAGCTTATTTGCACACACACTTTTGAGAGAAAACTTTTCAAGCATAAGTACTAATATGACGGTACCCTAGAACGTTATAAAGCACGCTTAGTAGTGAACAGGCAAAGTCAACAAATAGGTGTAGATTGTGATGAGACTTTCAGTCCAATAGTGAAGCCTGCTACGATTCGCTTTGTTCTCCCCACTACAGTGTCAAACGGATGGTCTACACATCAATTCGATGTCAAGAATGAGTTTCTTCATGGACGTTTACAAGAAGCCATGTTTATGCGGCAACCTCCGGGTTTTTGTTATCCAAATCGCCCTAATGATGTATGTCTTCTCCGGCGTTCCTTGTATGGTCCCAAGTAGGCACCCAGGGCTTGGTACCAACAGTTTGCTACTAACCTCCAAAATATAAATTTCAAAAGTTATCACGTTGATCAATCTTTTTTTTTATTAAGGGCCGGCAGGGAGGGCCTATTTGTTGTTATATGTTGATGATATTGTGTTAACTACTTCCTCCGATAATCTTTTGAAAGCTCCAAATTTTTCATGATAGACTTAGATTTTTATGGGAATTTATGCAACCAGATCTTCATCTAGTTTGTTCCTTCACCAAATTAAGTATCCTACCGGAGAAACACCTTTCCTTTGCAATCCCAGCTTTGTCAATCAATCCTTAGAAATCTTGAATCAAAAAGACACAATTGGATACTTTGATCTCTAGAATCTGCATCATCCCAATTCTTGCATACAATACTCGTTCTTTGTCTTTATTATTTGCATATTGTCTTAGCTAGATTGCTTTTATCGTTCGGTTTTACCAAATCCCTATGATTGACCCTGGAGTATTTTCTGTTACTACGATTGATCCGTACACTGCGTGTTCACATATCGTTCAGGCTTTTATTTTATGTTATAAATTTAAAACTTATTTGCACACACACTTTTGAGCAAAAACTTTCAAGGATAACTACAAATATGACGATATCCAAGAACGTTATAAAGCACGCTTAGTAGTGAACGGGCAAAGTCCACAAATAGGTGTGGATTGTGATGAGACTTTCAGTCCAGTAGTGAAACCTTCTACGATTCGCTTTGTTCTCGCCACTATAGTGTCTAACGGATGGCCTACACATCAATTAGATGTCAAGAATGTGTTTCTTCATGAACGTTTGTAAGAAGCCATGTTTTTGCAGAAACCTCCGGGTTTTCGTTATCCAAATCTCCCTAAAGATGTATGCATCTCCGGCGTTCCTTGTATGGTCTCAAGTAGGCATCCAGGGCTTGGTACCAACAGTTTGCTACTAACCTCCACAATATAAATTTTAAAAGTTATTAGGTTGATCAATCTTTGTTTGTTTATCAAGGGCCGGCAGAGACGACGCATTTGTTGTTATATGTTGATGATATTGTGTTAACTACTTCCTCTGACACTCTTTTGAAAGCTCCAAATTTTTCATAATAGACTTAGATTTTTTATAGGAATTTATGCAACCAGATCTTCATCTAGTTTGTTCCTTCACCAAAGTAAGTATGCCATGAAATTTTACAAAAGGCATGGATGACGACATGCAAATCGGCTACCACACCAATAGACACCAAGGTCAAGCTCAGCGTCATTAGTACCACGCCCGTGTCCGATCCCACGGCGTATTGTAGTCTTGTTGGTAGAGCTGTCAAAAGTTGACCCGACCCGTGAAACCGACCCGACAAACCCGAGCCCGAACCCGACCTGGCCCCGAAAATTTTGAAAAAAATAAAATACCCGGAACCGACCCGTTTGATATTGATTTAACCCGAAATAATAAATAACCCGAACGGTCGAACCCGAAAATGACCCGGATCCGATAAAACCCGAGTAGAATAACCCGATAACGACCCGACAACCCGAAGTAACCCGACCCGAAATGACCCGACAGCCCAAAGTAACCCGATCCAAAATGACCCGATAGCCCGAAGTAACCCGACCCGAAATGACCCGATAGCCCGAAGTAACCCGACCCGAAATGACCCGATTGCCCAAAGTAACCCGACCGAAATGACTCGATAGCCTAAAGTGACCCAACCCGAAATGACTTGTTAGCCCTAAGTAACCCGACTTGAAATGAGCCGCTAGCCCAAAATAACCCGACCCTAGATAACCTTGATAATGTGAAGTAAAATGATGTGATAGTATGAACTATAAACTATGAAGTAGTCCAAGCCCATATGACATGTTAATTCGGAGTAAATTGATAACAAAAAATAAAATTACACATTTAAACCTAAAATTTTAAAACAATAATACTCTTACATGTATCATAAGTTCATTACTCTTACATGTATCATAAGTTCATGATATGTATAGAATACGTTAAGTTTTCATCTTTTATTTTTCTCTTACAATATATAAAATTATTCAATTTGAATTAATAGAATTTGAGTTTTGAGTTAAATTGATAATTTGAAGGTTGAGATCATGTAGATAATTATGGCCAGTAATAATTGAGATCATCTTGATAATTATGGCTAGTGATTAAGAAAGATAATTTATAAAAAATTAAGAAATTTAATAGTACTAAAAGGAAAGCAAATATTGATAAAATAAAAATCTAATATTTCCATATAAGTATTGTCTCCTCCTTTGCTAGTCACTAACATTTATGGATGTTTTGTACCGATATTTTTATATAATCTAATTGTGTAATAATTAAAGTTTTTGTATTATTATTTTAATGACATTTAAAATATCATTTTACTTCATTTAGATAATTGTCGATCAAAGGTTAATATTAACAAAGAATATATTCAATACATTATTTTTATCTTAATAAATCAAAGTAATTTATGTTTATTTTATCAAAATAATATAAAAAAGTAAAATAGAGAACAATTGTAACCAATATTGAATGGATTTAAAAATACTAAATAAATGTGTTTATTATTGTATTTCCTATTTAATAGCATTACTTTTTTATATTCATAAAATTTAAATGTCAAGATCTTTCAGCAAAATGCAAATTAAGGTTATAAAATAAAAAATATATTTGTAAATATTGAGATCTCCCGGTAAATTAAGGTTAGAGAATAAGAAAGATAATTTTATTACTTTTTAATCCATTCAATATTAGTTACATTTGTTCTCACACCTTAATATTATATTTTGTTTTTATTAGATTACTTTGATTAATTGAATAAACATAGATTACTTTAATTTCTTAAGATAAAAATAATGTAATGAAATATTTTTGGGAGAATTTGATATACTAGGCTTTTTTGAGAATATGATTTAGTAAATGTACCCCATAATTTTTTACCACTTTCATTTAATGGTAGGTAAAATTAATTAACCCTTCTATTTTAAATAAATAATAATAATTGATGTTTCTTATTGTTATATAAGTGTAAGTTTTAAATTTTATTTATTGAATTTATTTTTTTAGTTTCTTTTATTTTTTTTGACTTTTTTAATTTCTTTATTTTTTTTTATTTATCATACCGGAAAGTTTCATACCAGAAATTCAGAATTTTTTCATACCAGAAATTTTCATACCAGAATTTTTTCATACCAGAAATTTTCCATACCAGAAATTTTCATACCATAATTTTTTCATACCATAATTTTTTCATACCAGAAATTTTCATACCATAATTTTTGCATACAAGAAATTTTCATACCAGAATTTTTTTCATACCAGAAATTTTCATACAATATTTTTTTCATACCAGAAATTTTTTTGTACCAGAAATTTTTTCGAACCAGAAATTTTTTCGTACCAGAAGTTTATACCAGATTTTTCATTTTATCTTTTTTTTTATAATTTTCTGGTATGAGTTTCTGGTCAAAAAAAACTCATACCAGAAACTCATACCAGAATATTTTTTTTGTTTTCTTTTTGTTCATTTTTATTTTTTTTTATAATTTAAATACCATAATTTACATACCGGATTTACATACGAATTTACATACATGAATTCACATACCAAAAGTTAAAAAATACATATCTTCACCTTCCTTCTCATTCACATGTAAACAATTGCTCCATCTAAACACTAACATGTGCCTCCATCTAAACAGCTGAATTGCACGATCAGCAAAGCCATTAACAGCAAGCCCTGTTATGATTGAAGTCCATGACACAGAATCCGTCTCTTTCATTTCATGAAACACCTGCAGTGCCTTCCCAGCTTCCCCGCATTTGGAGTACAAATCTATCAAAGCATTACCAACATGAATGTCCTCTCTTATCCCGTGTCTACTGATAAGTTCATGAACTTCCTTGCCAACATTAAGCAGCCCTAGATGAGAGCACGCTGAAAGAACACTAGCCATAGTAATCTCATCAGGCTCAACCTTTGCTTCTATCATCTCTTGAAAGAGCTTCGCCATAGACCTCCTCGGCGGTGGGGTGGTATTTCTTGTCCACATCCAAGACGATTTGGTTGTCGACGTTTCCGGCGCCGGAGGTGATCCAGCCGTTGTTGGCGGATCTGGCAGCATAATCTTCATTAAGTTCTGAGTTAAGTTGTTGGAAGAAATATCTAGCCTAATGATTAAGAACAAGTATTAATGGAGTCAACTAGCCATACAACATTAATCATTTGAAAAAATGAAATCTACAATTTAAAGTGCGCATCGTGAGACAACTTCAAAATCCCAAAGCAAGAAGCATCTAGGTTACTTGATAACACAAAAAGAAGCAGCTATAAGATCAAATTAACACTTCCTGTGGCATATTCCATGACTATAGCCAGATGCGTAGGATTCAAAACCACCTATTAAAGAAGCAGCTATAAGATCAAATTAACAATATTTGTTGAGCTATTACATACAAAAACAGAAAAATCTGTGAAACAAAAGTTGAACCTCCTTGAAGCGAATTATGTTAGGATGCCTGAGCAATCTGTGATTTATGATCTCCCTTGCAACATTCTCGTCAAGAAAAGCAGGGAATAATTGCACAATTTAGTTTGAAAACCTAAAACAGTAGCAGATTGGGTAGAAGAAAAAAGCAAACCTTAGGACCAAGCTCGATATATTTCATGGCGACAAGCTCTTTGGTGGCCTTGTTCCTCCTAAGACGAGCAACACCAAAATTGCCTGATCCTATGTCCTTAACAAGCTCGTACTTGTCCATTGTTTGGCCCCTTGGTATCCTCCTCCACGAAAAGAAGAGAAAATTAAGAGACCTCCGAATCTGAAAGGGAATCAAAGAAAGACTTGATTAAAATGTCGAAAGAGATGAGTAGAAATCCTCAAAGTAGAGAAGAACCTCGAGGATAGGGTGTATACCAGAGAGATTAGGGTTTGGTAAGCAGAGAAGAAGTAGAGAGAATCTAGAAGCGTAGGGGAGGGGATCGGTGAAGGAGAAGTGAGAAGTTTAGGGTTGGAAGATTCAAATAAAGTGGGATGAAATTGGGGGAATCGGCGGTTTGAGAGACAGAGAGGTATGTGTGGGAAAATGAGGATTCAATCTCATATAACTTCATCCTCCGACATGGGAGCATCGTCGGATGGCTTGCGGTTGTCTTCGATGTCCTCTTCGTCGCCGTCGCTGGGATCTTCTCTGTCGGATTCAATCTCAGGGCCGATGTAGTTGCCGAATTCGTCGTACAAGCTATCGTCCATTGTGGTTTTGCTGGAGTGTTAAAAGTGGCGGCTGTGGCGAAGGTGGAAGAGGGGTGAATAGGAGAGAAGAGCTGCAGGTAGGGTTTCACGGTTAAAAAAAAATTTGGGGTACATTAACTTAATTGTAAAACTTAAAAAGCCTACTTAGTAGACATAAATAAAAAAAAGCCTAGTTACCTAATTGACCCAATATTTTTTTGTTAATATTAACCCTTACTCGACAATTAGCTAAATGAAGTAGAAGATAATTTTGAATGTCATAATAATAATAATAATAATAATAATAATAATAAAGACATTTTAATGAATATTATATTAGATTAATTAAAAAATATCAATATAAAAGCATTTATAAATGTTAGTGATTAACAAAGGAAGAAGATAAACGGCTTATATCAAAATACTAATAAATGTGTTTTGTTTTTCAATATTCTCTTTCCTTTTTAGTACCAGTAAATTTCTTATATTTTCATAAATTATCTTTCTTCACTAGCAATAATTATCGAGATAATTGTAATGATCACTCGTGTTAAATATCTCCCGGTTTTAAATTCGGATATCCATTCAATTCGTATTTGGTTGGATATCCGGCATTTTTCCCATGATCGGATAATTATCCGGATGTCCGGTTGATCTGGAATCCAAAATATAGTATGCGAAATGATTTGGTTGGATCGGATCGGATTATTATCCACGGATATCCGGATGATCCGAATGACTTTTGTTTGACCCAATTGATCCGGATATCCTCTTGATCTGAATATGCAAAAATGATTTAGCCGGATCCGATATCCGATTGATCTGAATATCCATTTGATCCGGATATATATTTGCTACTTTGTTTATCACAAAATGTAATGAAAAAACAATTAAAAGGCACAAAACAAATCAAAGTAAAAATGATAAGTATACTGATGATTAAAAAAATAGAATATTAAAGTACGTTATAATAAGAAAAAAAAAAGGTTTTAAAACAATAGATATCTATATCTTTACATTTTATAACTATATCTGAAAACGAGAGTACGAGACCAACTTATAATTAAAGATTATTATAGACATTTGTTCATTTAAATGAGACCAACTTCTATTAAAAAATTATTATTAAGACCAAATTATAATCATATTTATAAGAATTAATATTTTAAAATCATACCCACTTATAGTAAAAGATTATTATGAACTTATAAAGTAACCAAGTGTGCATAAGTTATTAAGTTGTAACAAATTAACATTATTAATTCATTGTTTTGGCTAACTCAAATATTTTCCCATTAAATACATATATTTTTTTAAATATAAATATTAGTACATACAATGTTTATTTATCCTTCATAAAACAAAACGGGTACTCGGATGCCTAAGACGATCTGGTGAGGTGATGAATTCGATGATCCACGGATATTTGGATATTCGATTATCCATGGATATCCGGTGAGCCACTGATCCATGAGTGTCCGGATAGGCGGATATCCATGATTATTCAAATATCCATGATTATTCGGATATCCGTGGATATTCGGATGCCTAAAACCTTGATACGTATCCGATCCGTTGATCTAGGAAGATCTCCCGTATCGGATTCTAACCAGATCAAAACGGATACTAAAATATCGGGGTTTTTCGGATCGAGTCAACGAAATTTTCAGACCGGATTGGCGGATAAAATTGGTTTTACCGCCCATACTAATCATATTGGCTAATAATTATCCGATCCAACTAAAATCATTTGCGGATTCCATATTTTATTAGACCAAAATATTCACATAACTAGGTAATTTTGATTTAACTCGAAAATTGCACCATCCAAAACCGATCTGAATAAAGATGTTAGAAATCATATCATCTTTGAGCAAACCGAACTTGACCCGCCTTAATTGGCACCTCTCGAAACATTAAAAATCAAAAATAATCCGGCCCGAAGTGACCCGAGAACCAACTAAACCGATTTGTTATTGCCCAAGAACCAAGTCTACCCGATAACCCGTTCCAACCCGAATAACTAGTACCCGACCCAAATTGACCCGATCCGAAACAACCCGCTAACAAAAACAAACCTATTTATACCCGACTCGATTTCAACCCGACCCCGTTTGACCCGACCCGAACTCGACCCGCGGACCCGTTTGACCCAACCCGAAATCGACCCGCCAATCCCGTTTGGCACCACGAAAAGAACCGATGCTACCCGATAACCCGTTTTAACCCGAACATTTGGTACCCGACCCAAACCGACCCGACCCGAAACAACCCGTTTAAAAACCAAGCCTACTTTTTACCCGACCCAATTCCAACCCGAGCTTGTTATAACCCGACCCGAACCCGACCTGTTAGCCCCGTTTGACAGCTCTACTTGTTGGTGCCCTTTAGTACTTGACATTTACTAGACCCGACACTGCCTATGTTGTTCAACACACCTGTTTACATATGCATGACCCTTGGAGGATCATTTGTAGACTCTCAAACGTATTTTGCGATACGTTGACGGAAATATTTGGTATGGCCTTACCATACGCCCGTCTTCTTTAGGCTCATTCACTGCCTACTCCGACGCCGATTGAGTAGGTTGTTTTGACACTCGTTGATCCCCATCAGGATATTGTGTATTCATTGGATATAACATTGTCTCATGATCTTCCAAACGTTAGGCAACTATGTCTCGATCTAGTGTTGAGGTCGAGTACCGAGGTGTTGCAATGCAGTTGTTGAGACTTGTTGGCTTCGTTCTCTATTATCTGAACTGGGTCTTTATGTTCTCAAGGCAACTCTAATCTACTATGACAATGTTTTTGTTGTCCATTGATTCTCTAATCCTATCCAACATCAACACACCTAACATGTGGAGCTTGACAATCACTTTGTTCGCGAAAAGGTTGCTTTAGGACATTTTTTAGTACTTTATGTACCATCTACTCATCATTATGCCAGTCTAGTCATCAAGGGTTCGCAACACCTCTTTTTTTTACAGAGTTTCGCTTCAATCTCTGTCTCAGCCCCAACCCTTCTTCGTCATCGTCTGAAGGAGGATATTAAAGATAATATATGTAGGATAATATTAGAATTATTAACTGTAATTATATTATTTGACCCTTGTACCTTTTGTAAGACCCCAGTTTTGCCTTCACCGCCCCTGCGATGAAGAAGGCCGTCCATGCGGCTGAGATGATCCGCCCCTACGGATTTGTGACAGATCGCGCCCGATCTATTTTCGTTCGTTTTATCTTCCTTCCATAGATAGAATATCCGATATTCTATTTTATGGGCCGGTTTCCTTATCCTCTTTTTAACCCAAGACGTCCTTCCTTCTATCTTTCCAACCCGTCTTTATATATTTCCGCATTTTTCTCCTTTTTCTGTTTCTTGCTATCGTCTTCAACCCTTGAGAGCTGCAGCCGTTCCCTTGCTTCTTGCGGCCTTGCTGAACGTGTAAGTTCATCATTCTTTGTTCTTCCTTACGTTCATGTACTGCAGCATGCTTCCTTCTTTCTTTTCGTTTTCTTCTTCTTCTTCTTCTTCTTCTTCTTCTTCTTCTTCTTCTTCTTCTTCTTCTTTTCTTCTCCTCCAAGAATCAAGTTTGAACCTTGATTCTTGTTAACTTCTCGTTGTCGATGTATCGCTGTTCTCAGGCTCTTTGGAGTTGAGTCTTGACGTGTGTGAGTCAAAGGTTCGAGATTTGGTTGCCCTTGTTGTGAATTTTGTCGAAGAGAAGCCCGACAGCGCTTTCTGTCACGCAGCCGCCCCTGCGCCTACACCTACCCGCCCCTGCGGCCATCCGCCCATGCGCCTTTTCCAGCCGCCCCTGCGGTTTCCTTTATAGTAACTCCCGTTCTTGTGAGTTACTTCCTTCCTTGCTTTCCTCGTTCCTTTCCTTACATCTTTTGGATGTTGTTTACCTCCTGTGAGTGTTGTAATACTAGGGTTGAGCCCTTAGCATGTGTAGATCTCTTAGAGATCATTGAGACTAGAAGTTATAGACTTCTAGCAACCGTTTCGTTCCTGATTTGTGATGCTTGTGTGAACAGGCTTTCCCTTGCTCCTTTCTTGAGGGAAACGGAGTTGTTCCTGAGTTATTCCTGAGCTTTGAATTACCTTGGAGTGAGGTAAGTCCCTTGGACTTACTTAGCTTCTTTCCGCGTATTAGTTGGATTGTATTGACTTGTTTGTGTTGTGTATTCATGTTATAATGGATAACTGGAATAGGATTCACCCTTTATAACCTTAATTGGCCCAAGTGTATTATAATCGGGCGGTGACCACTTGTCTAGTTCTTCAGGAGACTAGAATGTGCTCTTGCAACCCAGACCCGTAGGTAACGGATAGTATTGATCTATTCCTATTGGTAGACGGAAGCGGAGGCGAGTTTCGAAAGGATTCTCGTGTGACAAAAGAAGTTGAATTAGTAATGGATAACCTTAATGAAAGATGATAACCGGTTGTGTGCAAGCATGATATATGTTTACATTACCTTATGTGCGTTTGTGCATTTACGCTCTTGCTTATACCTAAAATGTTAGCTAACGGTTTATACCGTCGTCGTAGATGTTCCGCGGGTTCAGGATGTTGCTAAGTGATCCGGATGGCGTGGTCAGCCGAGTTCCCGTACATTATAGGACGGGATCGGGTTTTGTTTTTTTTGTTGTTTCCCTTTTGTTTTGAACTCGGCTGCGAGTCTTTTCCGCTATGTTTTTTTAAACATTTGGTTTTATATTGAGATTTTGTTTTCATTCGTATGTGCCTTGTTGTAGGATCCGTTTGCTTTTACAACTCTAAAGGTCGGGACCCATTGTGCGGTTCTAACTCGTAGCGCTTCGAGTTTCCAGAACTTGGGATATTACACCTTTTAGAGTACTTCACCTTCATATATGTATATAAAAGAGATATGTAATAAGTTCCCACACATAGACTCTTCTAATATTTACTGTCTAACACAAGTGGCAAGTGGCCCTTACCATGTGCGCATTATAAATTCCATGTGTGATTGGCAATCAACACATTTATTTTACGAGGGGTAATTGACAAGACTGGCGGCGGTACCAAGTTTGGCCCATTTGCTATGAAACTCATAATAACTCATTTCATTATTCCTCTACTTTACATGGTTTTAAATATGAATTATAAATAATTCTAAATATGAGTGGATCACATTTTGTTTTATTCTACTCCCTATTAATTTTGTCAAGTAAAAGTTAAGATCATAATGTAATTTGAAAAGTATAAATACTCAAAATGTGTTAGCTTATATTGTATAACTAAAATATAAATACTTATAAATTATTATAATCTTTTATAGTAAAAATTGAATAGTGTTTTATGTCTGAAATATCAATAAAATATCTAAAACACAACCAGTAATAATATATTGTTAAAGCCCTACGGATCATAAACTGAAAGTTGTGTGCATACAAATTCAAGTGGAAGAGATAGATCTAGTAAGATTTCATTATAAAATCGATTGGTTTATATGAAGAGTTTAGTTCACAAAATTTTATTATTTAGAAAGGTATCTAATTGGCACTTGTATAATGGATGTAGCCGCTAGTACCATGTTGAAGTTTAATGAAAGGTAGACTAGAAGTCGTGTACATGTGACTGCACTTGTATCTAACTCACATAAGCCCATATAACATATTGAGACTGAAGGAACAACTTGACAACTTTATATACTAAAATTATAATCTTGTAACTTTTAATGTGAAATTTTTTATTATTCTTACACATACCAAAAAATTGTTATTCTTCTCTACCCGAAATAACATTGAGAAGATTAAGCTACTAAAAAAATGTTTTATTTCTGCAATACTAACTAGGCCCCTAATATTTATATTAAAAAAAGATAAATATCTATATATACTACTAAACTATACTACACTGATGCTGACGTGTCATTCTCACAAATTTTATAGGGTTAAATCTTCTTTTAATTAACTTATTAAACCCTAAAATCTTTTTTATTAATTCAAAAATAAAACAAAATTTTGTAAAATTAACTAACAAGATCTCCTAAATATTTTAAAAATAATTTGGTTTACCTATTTCTTTTATTTTTAAGCCTTCGAAGTTTAAGTACTTCCTCTGATCACAAATAAATGACTTTTTAACAATTGACACAATTATTAAGAAAACTCCTAAACAACCTTAATTTTATAAAGTTTTTTCTCAATTTTATCACTTATTAAATGTTCACCACCCTTTTAGACCAATGAGTGAATATTTTGTTATGAAAATATTTAATAAAAATAATTTTCAAGAACAATACTCACACCTCTCTCTTAATTAATAACCTTGAAAATATAAAATGACATTTAAATTTGATCAAAATTTAGATCCCAAAAAGTCATTTATTTACGATCGGAGGAAGTAATTTATTTATTGGGAAGATTTTTATTTTTTTTTATTAATTTATGTTTGAAGGATTATAAGTTCAATCGGAATTCCCTATCTCACATCGATTATAAGTAAGTCTGACAGTTTGATAACTTGTATAAATAGAGGGTTTGAAGATTAAACAAATCACACATTTCTTGGCCTTTTGGCTAAGTTAAGTATAATTTTTATTCATAACGGATTAATATCTATTTTGTGAGTCGTTGTCCTGCTGTTTTGTGGGTCACTGACTTCTGTTTTGTTGGTCGTTGACCTATTGTTTTGTGGGTCATTGACCTATTGTTTTGTGGGTTGACCTACTGTTTTGTGGGTCGTTGACCTACTGTTTTGTGGGTCGTTGGCCTACTGTTTTGGGGTCGCTAAGTATTTTCAGCGATTTTTGGCTAATTTAAGTATAATTTTTATTCATAAATTAATATCCGTTATATGGGTTGTTGACCTACTAAAATTGATGGTCTGAGAACTTGTATAAATAGAGGTTAATAAGGGATATTGAAGATTAAATAAATGATACATTTTTTGGCCTTTTAGCTAGGTTAAGCTATAATTTTTATTCATAACGGATTAATATATGTTTTATGGGTCTTTGACCTACTTTTTTTATGGGTCGTTTACTTACTGTTTTCAGTGAATTTGTTATCCCAACTCGATTATCAACTAAGGCTGATAGTTTGAGAACTTGAAAAACGTTTATAATTGTCTAAATTAAAACTAATTTATCCGTTATTGTATAAGATTTTGTTTAATTTTATATTCTAAAATTTTTTATCGTCATCTATAAATTATTTTTTAATTTACAAATTTTCAGATTCTGATTTTTTAAATATAAACGATTTATTGAAAATGTATGTTTTTTAAATAAAAATATTATTCTACGGGTATTCTTTTTTATTTAAGTATTTTGTTGTCCTATTATGTTTTTTAATCATAAAATACGGGTATTCTTTTTATATTACGTCGGTCGTTACAAGAATAGAGTTCCACATTTTAAATTTTGTTCATCCAATAATTTGTTTTTGCTTCTATTTGTATTTTTAAACTTTATTTCAACTTTTTCTGTATTTATTTTAAAAAATCTTTTAATTTTTATTTTTTATTTATCACACATTTCGTTTCAAATTCTTTTTTTTTTACAAAATTATATTTCGGGTTCCATTTAGATAATTAGTATATATTAAAGTAATTTAGTTATAAGTCTATAACGGAGTTGTGCATTGTAATTTTTTTTAAATAAATTGTGCATTGTATAAGGATTAAATTTATGAAGTGTAGAATAATAAGAAGTTTTTTATTTGTGACTATTTTTTTCGTTTTGAGAATAATCAAATCCGAATCATTATTATAAATTTTTTAAATATATCTTAAGTTCGTACAACTAATATTATAAAGATATCCGCACAAGGTGCGGGCTATACACTAGTGAGGGTTAATAGGATCTTAATTAAGCAGTTAAGGGAACAAATAAGGATAATTAATAATTATTAATAGATTAAATAGATTAAAAAAAGGAAATCGGTTTTAACAAAAAAGATATATTAAAAATAAAAGGAAGATTGTGTCAATTTTAAGATTCTCCTCTCTCCTATTAATTAAATTTAATTTTGTTAGTTAAGGTAATTAATTATTCTTCTCTCTCCACTTAATTATAATAAATAAAAGATTGTATCAAATTTAGGATTCTATTAACAATTATATCACCCGGACTAATTAAACTTTGTGTATTCTTTTGATGATACACAATATTATTACACAATTTCAATTATACAACGTTAATACATAATTTCAATCACACAATATTAATACATAAAAGACTTGTGTAACTAAACCTTGTGTAAATGACGGACTTGTGTAATCAAATCTTGTGCAAATGACAAACTTCTGTAACTAAACCTTGTGTAAATAATAGACTTGTGTACATGACATAAACAAAAGGAACTTGAGCAATTGAAAAATGAGCGAATGTGTTAACTACATAAATTGACATAACAAATGAAATTGTGTAATTGAAATCATGTATTAACATTCTATAATTGAAATTGTGTATTTATATTATGTATTATCAAAAAAATACACAAAGTTTAATTAGTCCAATACTATAAGGGTGGGTGGGAGACTCTATCATTTAGAGTTCGAATCCTAAATTTAACACAATCTAATTAATCTATTATACTTACTAAAACAGAGCACAGGTTGATGACGTGGCGCGCTGTGGACGTAGAATTTTTGAAATTGAGCTCCCACAATTAAAGCCAATAAATCTTTATTTTTTACACTATTTTTTAAACCATAAAATCTTTTATTATTAAAATAATAATTTTATAGAAACCAAATCTATTATACTTACTAAAACAGAGCACAGGTTGATGACGTGGCGCGCTGTGTACGTAGGATTTTTGAAATTGAGCTCCCACAATTAAAGCCAATAAATCTTTATTTTTTACACTATTTTTTAAACCATAAAATCTTTTATTATTAAAATAATAATTTTATAGAAACCAAATCTATTATACTTACTAAAACAGAGCATGAGTTGATGACGTGGCGCGCTGTGGACACAGGATTAGATTAGAGAAGTATACAAAACAAAAGCACGTAAAAAAAATCTATTTCACAATATTCTTTCTCATTTTTTTCAAATCCCGCACAAGGTGCGGGTATTATACTAGTTAATTATAAAACCTACCTACACATCTATTTTACCCAATAACATTTGAAATATATGCTTAATCTATGCTAATAAAAAAAATTATTACTTACATCTCTATCACTCAAAGGTTGATTTTAGATTCATTGCATATTTCCTAAAAAAAATAAAATTCATTGCATATGCTTAAAGATCCCTCCAGATTTATTTAAGTTAGCAATTTCTTTTAGTCCATGTTTTAATGCTAGTTTTGAGTGGGTTTTGAAGAGTCAAAGTGAAGTTCCGTTTTCTTTTCTTCCTTTAAGATCGACTTCAATCTGAATTTATGGTGCTTAATATTATGGGTGTTCATAGAAAATTCAATCCGCCAAAAATTCGACGATTCGACTCAAAAATATCAAGGGTTTACTCCATCTGACGGAAAATTATCCGTATCCGCTCCGATCTTGTAAAAAATTTCGGATATACAGATCTAGTTTTTTTTTACCTGGATATCCGTTATCCGATTATATAGAAAATATTTATAAAATTATATTATTTATGTTGCACTAGGTGAGTTTTTGAAAGGGAGAGCGGGATATTTTGCCTTTTCATAATGGTCTGAAGTTCAATTCTCCTTGCCAGCTTCTCTTCTCGTCTTCTACCCCTCTCGTCGCTCTTGACGGCTTCGTCGCTTCGACCCTTCAATCTGCATGTTGATGTTGAACTTTCTTGCTCGAATATGCGTGTTATTGTTGACTCTCTTGCTCAAATCTGCGAGATATTGAATGTCCCTGCCATTGTTGAGTTGTTGTGCTCGTTTGTTGCTCATACTCAGTCTCAATTCTCCTTGTCATTGCTGAGAAACCGATTCTCCTTGTCATTGTTGAGAAATTGTTTTGTATCGGATCACCCGGATATCCGTTGTCGGATATCTGATCCGTTTTAACTTTTCAGATCGGATATCCGGCAAGTTCCAGATCGGATCCAGATACTATATTTTCAAAAAAAATCTCGGATATCCGAGAATGAAACTCCTATTAATATCACGATTTTATGTGGGGACCCGTACATTAATTACATGAATTTGCAGTAGGGGTGTTAATGAACGGGGAACTCCCGATGTTTGATGGGAATTACCGTCACGGGAACAAGGATGGGGAAAATAAATGGGGATGATAACGGGATGAAAGTTACCCGCCCCGACCCCGCCTTGGCCCCATTGGGATTACCACGTAAAAATCCCCGATAAGTAGATAAAATGGACAAATTAGGGTGATTTATAGGTTTAAATATACTTTACAAATATTTTTAATATTTGTATAATTGTACTTTATTGATGTGGATTTTTTTTATGTTAAATTTATTATTTATATAAATGAGTTCTTATTATAAATGAAAATATATAAAAAGAATAGTGACGAAAAATCCAACAATAATTATAAATGAGGAAATTAAGTGGGTTCCCCGACAGGAACGGATGCCCAACGCGAATGGAAATGAGTACAACCTTTAATCCTCTAGGGAATACGGAAAGGGGATGATGAACAATATACTAAACGGGAGTGGGGATGTCATTTCCCGAACCGAACCCGTCTCGTTGACCCCCATAATCTGGACGCTAATTTAAATTTTTAGAACTCGTTTTTTTTTATTTCATGGAATTCGTAATGATCCATTACAAATGTTCATGTTTGGTAAAGTTTAGAATAAAATTTGAAATGTTTTTTCATAAAAATGATTAATTTTATAATTTATTAATAAATTCAATTTACAAATACTAAGTACACTTCTGTGTTTTTTTGAAATTTACATTACTTTAATAACATATCAAACACTATATATTGGGTTCGGCATGTATTTTACTAACGGAAATTATTAAACAAACTCATATTTTCCATCTAATCATCTCCTTTATTTCGCACCGAAGTACGGAATTAGCAAGGAAACGAGATAAGTTAGGGGTGTGTATTCAATCCAGACTTTTAAAGATTTTGACTGATTCTTAATAATCATAGAATTAGAGTCAATACAGCTTATGTGAAAATCTTATAGAGAATACAGATTCTGTGGAAATCTTATGTGTTGGGGAAAAGCTTCTATAGAGTTTATATATATATATATATATATATATATATATATATATATATATATATATAAAAGGAATCCTACAAAATCAATGAAATAATGGATTATTTTAAAATCAACAAACTTTTAAATACATAGAAATTTTATGAAAAATTTTAAGGGAGAATTTGATATACTAGGCCTTTTTGAGAATAAGATTTAGTAAATGTACCCCAAATTTTTTTACCACTTTCATTTAATGGTAGGTAAAAATAATTAACCCCTTTATTTTAATAAAAAGAGAATAATAGACATTAGTTAGTGTTAAGTTGTAATTACTATTACTGAATTTATTTATTTTATTTTATTTTTCTTTTATTTTATTTTTTATTTTTTTTATTTCCTGGAATAAATTTGAGAAAATTGGTGTAGAAGGGCCCTTTTTGTATCCATGATACAAAATAGGCCATTCTAATTTTCTTCCAAAAAATAAATCAAAATGAAATTATAAATCAGCTTTAATAAGGTAGCTATTTAAGGGCAAATTAGTAATGTAGCATAATAACTGCCTAAAAGTTAAAGGATAATAAAATTAAAAATGGAAACTGAATATTTAGTGAGATACGGGAGACGGTTCATCTTCTTTACCAAAAATTTCATCCGAAAAAAGAGCGTCATTGATTCGTGAGAATCTACAGTCGAAACCTCCATCTTCAAATCGTGATATTCGACATCGTCGTCTTCAACCTCCACTCTAATCTATTTGTTGTGTAACAACAATCATTCCTTGTAAGTATTCCAAATTCTCTGAACATTATACCATTTTAATGGCTTCGGTTTTGCTTAAGACCGAAAACAGTTGAGGATCGTTTTCACTAAAATTAATAGTAAAAACCTCCATTGTTGATCTGTAACTACATGGCCTTAATTTTGAAATTATCCATTTCTGTGAAATTTATGTATTCGAATCAACAATGATGAAAGATGATGTACATAATTTTAAGCAGATACATAAAAATCAACACCACATAAATTTAACAACTACATAATATTAGCAGATACATAAATTATGTTCGTCACCTTCGTCATTACTGACACATAAATTTAACAACTACATAATATTAGCAGATACATAAATTATGTTCGTCACCTTCATCATTACTGACACTCAGCACATAAAAATCAACGCCACATAAATTTAATAACTACATAATATTTAGCAGATACATAAATTATGTTCATCACCTTCGTCATTACTGACACATAAATTTAACAACTACATAATATTAGCAGATACATAAATTATGTTCGTCACCTTCATCATTACTGAGATACATAATTTATGTATCTGCTAATATTATGTAGTTGTTAAATTTATGTAGGGGACCACGTTTACAAGGAAAGTATATTTGTTATCCTAACAACATCCTGATTTGTAGGGGACCACGTTAAATAACCATATTTATTTAAAAAATTGCCACATCATCATTTTTTATTGCCTTCGTCATTACTGCCTTTGTATTACTGCCTTCATCCTAACACCCATGTATTACTGCCTTTCCTAACAACATCCTGATTTGTAGGGACCACATTAAATAACCATATTATTTAAAAAACTGCCATATCATCATTTTTTATTTCCAGCAGGGGTATCAATTTATTTGGTAATTAATCTTTATCATAAAATTACTAGGAGCCTACTTTATCTACATTTTTACAAAAGAGACTAGTTAATCTACATTAATACATAATTAACCTACTTCCCCTTTTATCTCAATAAATTTCTGGTATGAAAAATTTCATACCAGAATTTTATATACCAGAATTACATACCAGAATTTTATATACCAGAATTACATACCAGAATTACATACCAGAATTACATACCAGCATTACATACCAGAAATTTTTCATACTAGAATTTCCCATACAATACCAGAATTTCATTATACCATAATTTTTCAAAATACTAGAATATTTCATAATAACGTAATTTTTCATCGTACCAGAATTTCATACTACCACAAATTTTCATCATACCATACCAGAAATTATGATACCAGAAATTAGATACCAAAAATTAGATGCATTTTTTTCCTAGGACGAAGGGAAGAGTAGCCTTAATTATTCTTACAAGAATATCCAGAAAAAAATGGAGTTTTGAAAGCTATCAAGAAATGGAGAAACGTCTACAAATGCGCCATTACCGGTGCAATACTCGACTGAAGTTGGAGCAAAACAGAAGCAAACTGTTGAACATTCCCTCGTCTTCCAATAGAAATTATCTGCAGTAGAAAATGCAGTGACAGCTTAAAATGAGAAGTTGCTGCAGTTGGGTTTATGTAATTATACTACCAAAACAATAACACAAAATACAAAATCAATTGCATTTAAGGACTGAATATTTGGTATTACCATTGGCTTGGTCCCTTCCAAAACCAATATTTGATGAGCAGTTCCCTCTCATCAATCCTCGTTAGATTTCGTTTCTTCTCCAGATTCGGTTTGTTCCCTAAAACATGTATGATGTGTGAAAACCTCATATTACGGAAGCAAAGACACAACATATGAAACAGCTATAAAAAGATCATAGGTTAACAAGAATGGACAATATATCTCAATTGAAAACACATTCTCACTGGACATATAACTTCACCTTCACAATGAGGAAACTCGTAAACATACAATAATTGAGGCGGTTACCTTTCACTTGTTCCATCTTCAGCTTGATCAACTAACATTGGAGTTAACAACAAATCCAAATTGTCTTCAGGTTTCGAGTTCAAACCCATATTTCTCTGCTCAAGCAAGAAAGTCTTTGTGATCAAGTTACGGAACAAGTACACGAACTGGACTGAATCATTGCAAGGAATGGGATAGGTGATTTTTTTATACGTCTCCCACGACATATTAGAATCAACTAGCCCGATGATTGGAATCTCCAACCGAGATGCCTCCTTGATCACATAAGACTTCCTTTCAGTATCCATTATCAGTAAGCAATCAGGTGGTTGTGTCGGACCAAACACAATCTTCTTGTTCCTAGACTTAAACTTCTTAGGACTCGAGCTGTTGGTAAGGAATCCACAGAGACGCCAATATTGGGACTTACTAGAGGAACCGAGACCAATCTTCTGAGTGATCTGGTCAACGATTTCATCATACAAAGGGTTGGTGTTAACAAAAAGAAATCTAGTGTTTAGGCGAACTAGGTTTCCGATGAAATCACAAGCATTTCTGAGGCTTATGAGGGTTTTATCAAAATCAATGATAGTCATTCCATTCCTGTGTCCATATGTAAAGACCTTGAAGTGATGCGTGGCTCCCATTCGCCCTAAGTGAGCATTTGTGGTTAGGAGAT
The DNA here is from genome assembly GCA_033239125.1 of Fagopyrum homotropicum. Lineage (NCBI taxonomy): Eukaryota > Viridiplantae > Streptophyta > Magnoliopsida > Caryophyllales > Polygonaceae > Fagopyrum > Fagopyrum homotropicum. Next base: position 7,152,177 of record BSWB01000003.1, read on the forward strand.
CTGGAATAGAACTGAGTGGATTGTCATTTTTGTCTCTTCCCCTAATTTTTGCAGTTTATAAAACACAGAATCAGCACGCAAAGCATAAGATTGTACCACTTTAATAACATAATGAAAAATATATAAACAAGTTTACTACTTTAAACCTCTTTTCACAGTAAATTGAATCATCTGTGCTGAAGAGATTAAAGAAATAAAGCACACATGAATACCACACACACCAGTGGGGGACTACAAGCACAAAAGCATCCTTCTCCATCTGCTTCTCTATCAGACCCACTGTCTCCTTTCTGATATGATTCATACCAGAAAAATCTCAACATCCTTTCTGGTATTATTCATACCAGAAAAATCTCAAATTAGGGCACTCGGAACACTCATCTGAGAAGCAACGCTCCTTGATTTCGGCAAGGTCTCGGCTGCCTTTTGAGGCAAAATCAAATCCGGAGAACAAGCGGAAGGTTGAGAGCGGGGTTATGGATACCTTTGGAAGCGAGAGGGAGAGAAGATGGTGAGGTTCTTGAGAGGCGGTCATCGGGGAAGAAACTAAGAGAGAGGCCGGCGGTGAAGAAGGTCGAAGGTGGGAATGTCAAGCGAGTTGTTGCGGCTTGTGATGTCTAGGAGAGAAACCTAATTTGACGGTAAATAAAATTGAGTTTCAATGAGAGAGAAGTCGAGATAGCCGCTTGGACTCATAAGAGAGAGAAGAGGAAGGGAAGGGAAGGTGAAACCCTAACAATATTTAAGCAGTAACAAAATTTTACGGGGTATATTTACTAAATAAAAAAGTGAAAAGGCCTACTTAGTATCCTAATAATTGAAAAAAGCCTAGTTACCTAATTAACCCAAATTTTAAATCCTAATCGAATATCAAAAGATTTATATAAACTTTTAAAAATATATATTATTCTAATAGACTTTTAAATTTCAAAAAATTCTTGTAAACTCTTAATTGAATACACTTCCGAAAAATCCGTCTCTACAAACTCGACACCAAACTAACAAGGAGAAGAGAGAGGCCAAAACCCGATGAAGTAATTGAATGACTAGTTTGGACTTGAGAGCCTATTTCCACTTCCAATTTTAGGCTTGTTTGCTCTCCTACAAGACAAAATACTATTGTATGTGTGATTGGCAAACAACACATTTATTTTACGGGGTGGTAATTGACAAGACCGGCGGCGGTACCAAGTTTGGCCCATTTGCTATGAAACTCATAATAACTCATTTCATTATTCCTCTACTTTACATGGTTTGAATTATGAATTATAAATAATTCTAAATATGAGTAGATCACTTTTTGTTTTATTCTACTCCCTATTAATTTTGTAAAGTAAAAGTTAAGATCATAATGTAATTTGAAAAGTATAAAAACTCAAAATGTGTTAGCTTATTTATAAATTATTATAATATTTTATAGTAAAAATTAAATAGTGTTTTATGTCGAAAATATCAATACAATATCTAAAATACAACCCGAAATAATATATTTATAAAGTTCAACGGAGCGTAAACTGAAAGTTGTGTGCATACAAATTCAAGTCCAACAGATAGATCTAGTAAGATTTCATTACAAAATTGATTGGTTTATATGAAGAGTAGTTCACTTACCTGATTTCACAAAACTTTATTGTTTAATAAGGTATCTAAAGGGCACTTGTACAATTGATGTAGCCTCTAGTACTATGTTGAGGTTTAATGGAAGGTAGACTAGAAGTCGTGTACATGTGAATGTACTTGTACCTGACTCACATAAGTTCATATAACGTATTGAGACAAAAAAAGCAACTTAACAACTTTACTTACTAATATTATAATCTTGTAACTTTTAATGTGAAATTTTTTATTCTTGTAACATTTGAAATATATGTTAATCTATGCTAATAATAAAAACGTTAAAAATGTTGCTTTAGATTCATTGCATTGCATATGTTTAAAGATCCCTCAAGATTTAAGTTGGCAATTTCGTTTAGTCCATGTTTTAATGCTAGTTTTGGGTGAGCTTTGAAGAGTCAAAGGGAAGTTCCGTCTTCTTTTCTTTCCTTTAAGATCGACTTCAATCTAAATTTATGAATTTATGATGCTTATTATCCCCATTCTATGTGGGGATGGTGCATTAGTTACATGAATTTGGACTAGGGGTATTAATGGACAAGGAATTCCTGATATTTGATGGAGATTATGGTCGCGGAAATAGGGATGAAAAATAAATAGGGATGAGAACGGGGTGAGAGTTACATGTCCCAAACCCCACCTCGGACCCAGTCCAATTTGAATTACCACGGGAACTGAATGGGAATTACCACGGGAGTTCTCGATAAGTAGATTAAATGGACAAATTAAGTTGATTTATAGCCTTTAAATATGATTTAAAAATATTTTTATTACTTGTATGATTGTATTTTATTAGTTTGGGTTATTGTTTTATTTTATGTTAATATTTTTTTGATACAAATGAATTCTTATTATAAATGGAAATTTTAATAAGAAAGCTCACGGAAAACCCGACACTAACTATGAATGGGAAATTAAACGGGAAAGGGATTTCCCGTCGAAAACGGTACCCGACAAAGATGAGAATGAGTACAACCTTTAATCCCCGAGCAGATATGGGGACAAGAATGATTGACATTTTGCTAAACGGGAATAGGAATCTGTCTCGTTAACACCCCTAATTTGGACACTAATTTAAATTTCTTGAACTGTTAGATATTTATTTAATGAAATTCGTAATGATTACAATGTTCAGGTTTGGTAAAGTTAGGAATAAATTTTGAAATTTTTTTTATAATTAATTAATAAATTCATTTTACAAATAATAAGTAGAATTCTGTGTTTTTTCGAAATTTATATTATTTTCAATAACATATCAAACACTACTATTAGGTTCAGTAGGTAATTTACTAACGGGGATTTTAAACGAACTCACATCTTTCAGTTAACCATCTCCTTAATTCCGTATCAAAGTACGGAATTAGCAACGAAACGAGATATCTACAAACCATACACCAAAAACAAGGAGATGAGCGAGGCTAAAACCCGATTAAGTAATTGAATGACCCGTTTGAACTTGGGAGTCCATTTCCACTTCCAATATAGGCTTCTTTGCTCTCCTACAAATGGTTGAAGACAAACTACTTTTGCATTTCTAACTGTATCAAGCCCAATTCAAAACTTTAGCCCAACAACTGAGCCCAATACAAATTAAAGCCCAAAACTGAGCCCAATTCAAAACTGCAGCCTAAAATGCAAGCCCGGTTATGAACTGCAGCCCCAAAATCAAGCCCGTTAAGCTGGAAGATTTCCATTGATTAATATATATATATATTAATCAATGGAAACTACGAATAATTCACTCAACCAACAATAACTACGAATAATACATTAAACGATATGACACATTCGTATAAAACTAATAATAATTACGAATTTGTTATCATGTATACACGTTAGGGGTGTTCTCATATGATCTACTCTCTCTCTGCTCCCTTATTGGAAAAGGGGAAGAAGAAAGAATGGAAAGGGGTGGGAAAGGTCCGTAAAGCCTTCTATATATATATATATATATATATATATATATATATATATATATATATAGATTTTGGCTCTCATGTAAACAACCCTTATAATGTTCAAAGAAAACAAATTGTATCCGTTAGATCGTTAAATAGATGGTTGAGAGTAGGCGATATTAAAGGATTAAAAAAATCATGTTATTAATGGAAGAAGTTCGCCGAACCTGAATCTATATATTCGACGGTATACTCACATATATTCGGTGTTTACACGTTCACACGATAAGAGTTATTTATATATGAGTCAGGATCGATCTATATATATATATATATATATATATATATATATATATATATATATATATATATATATTGACTCATATGTAAACAACTCTTACATGTGAACATGTAATCACCGAATATATGTAACTATACCACCGAATATATAGAGTCAGGTCCGGCGAATATTTCTTCCATTATTAACACGATTTTTTTTACTTTAATATCGTCTAATCTCAGCCATCTATTTAACGATATAATGGATACAATTTTTTAATCATTTTACATGGTAATATATATACACACACGTTGTTAATGTATAAAATCCTACAATTTTAACATTTTCTGTCGGTTATGAAAGCTCACGGAAAAGTATTTATGTACGATGAAAAAGGCACAAAATGCTACTAGGCTTTACATTTATATTTTTGTGTCGGTTATTTTAATTTTGAAAATGTAAATGTGTAAAAGCATGAAATTGCATAAGTTCGTATTAAAAAAATATAAAGAAAAAAGAACTCTAAGTAATTGTAAAAACTCATAAACTCTTATGACTTAGAAGTTGTTCGATGCCGTTCAGCTCAAGGAGGAAAAATAAAGGAAAATGACTAAATTAATTACTGCATCCAAGACGACGTCGTACTGAAACCTGAACTGCCAGGCTGACCTTGAACTGGCGGCTGCTGAAGCCCCCAAGGCTGAACCAACTCCGACGATGATGAAGAGGAAGAAGACAAAGGCGCCACTGAAGAACCAGAAGGGTAACTTAGCATTTGCTGTAACAAATTGGAATCTTCCGTTGTGCTTTGTAACAGCTGAGAATACCCCCAGTAATCCCTCATTACATCTGGCTGCTGATGTGGACTCATCATCTGTCCAGCTGGCCGCTGAGCTGGCATTGAAAACGCTGGCGTGGAGACATTGGATCCAGATTGAGGATATTGCAGGGGGTGCTGGAGGTTAACTTGCTGATGTGGCGGGATTTGAGCTTCTTCAGGGAAGTTGAGCTTGGCACGGCTGCCACGGAAGCCGATGGCGGCCGCGTCGTACGCCCTGGCAGCGGCTTCGGGTGTGTTGAAGGTTCCTAGCCATACTCGGGCGGCTTTATTCGGATCTCGGATCTCCGCTGCCCATTTTCCCCATGGTCGTTGCCGTACTCCTCTGTATTTTATCTTCTTTTGCTCTCCTTTATAATCTTCGTTGTATGTTGACGGTGATGTGGTGGATGAGGTTACGGTGGACCGCGGTGGCGGCATGGGTGGCATTGTCGTGGAGGGAAGTACTTGTATGCTTGCATTTATTGTGCTCTGTGTCTCTCTTCCTGTAAACAAAACAATAGAGCAAATTGCACAAGATGGCTAGTTAAGATGCTATACAACAAGTATATATTCGATTGAAAGGATTAAATTTGATCTAGTACAGTGAAGCAAAAACCGAAATGGTGTGGATACGAGCATCCACGTATATTAGGTTTATTTTTGCCATTATTCTCCATTTTGGAGAATAAAATGGAGAATCTTTTAGCCAAAAAAAATCTTTAAAATTATCCAAATATTCTAAAATGGAGTAGCTATTGGGATGCTCTAACATTTCATTTTAGTTATTAAACAACGCATGAATTTTAATTGAAGCAGTTGTATTCAGTTTTCGGAAATGACTCTTAACAATTTCAAACGACCTAAGTGACAAACATGATTTTAGGTAATATTTTGTTCTTTATTCTTACTCTAAACGGATCTTAATTGTTTAATAAATTTAATAGGAAGTACATATATGAAGACAAAAGCATAATGTAAATAAGTTGCAGACTGCATGAAACACGAACATCACAAATCAAAATGTCAATAACATAGACACATAACATCTTTATCTCAGTCAAACTACTCGAGGTCGTGCACTTAACTAAAGCAGTTCGTCAATTTGAAACTAATTTAGATCTAAGTTTTGTTACTTTTTCTTATAATCGTCCCCAAATGCCGCGGAGGTCTCACATCCGGTAAGACCCACATACGAGCACATGGGATTCCATCATAAAACCAATTGAAAATTGGAGAAGTAGCCTGGATGCTTATATGATAAGTTCACTTTATCGAGGTGGATTATTTTCCTTCCATCTCAACAAATTTAGAATCAAGTTCGAACTCAAGGCTCGTATTGAATTGTGAAATTTCGGTCGGTTCGAGCAAGTCCGTTTAGTTTCTTCCTAAGACGAATGGGTACCCATAACAAAGTAGGCAACTACACGCAATATAAGGAGGCTGCAGATATGTTCTGTTGTATATATCTCGTAATGACTACGTGTCTACGTGTGTTGTTTCTTGTTATGATAAGATCAATTTATACTTTCAACGTTATGAACTTCATCGCAGTTTAATTATTAATGAGTATACTGAATTGAATTTGTTTATTCTAAAAGAAGCAAAAAAAATAACAAGTCTTCGAGTTACGTGTTCAATCTTGCTATACTAATAAGTTTCGTGTTCAAGCTATAAACAACTTTGACTTCAAAATCTATTCGAATGCAACTTTGACTTGAAAACAACTCCAATTATATGATAAAAACGATTGATTAAGAATTCAAAGCACTAACCAGATGAATCAGGCTGATTTCGACCTCTCTTCTGCCCAACCCACGAACTCAGATCATAATCCGCCGCTGCACCACCAGCGCCGCCGTGCTGCCAACCACCGAAATCCATCACAGACTGCATATCCGGCTGATAACTCGATGCTCCGACAAAACTTTGAAGCCCCTCCACCGTTGACGACCATCTGTAGTCTTCTTCTGCACCGTCGCCATCTCCACCGCCACTGGTGGCGGTGGCAGGAAAAGTGACGTGGCTATTACTAGAGTTCGCCACCTTTAGTTGTGATAGCACATGTATTATGTATATATCTTCTTCTGCTTGATAAATTTGACGAGAATATCTCTATTCCTCGATTTATAAATTTTGCAGTGGGCGGCGGCTACAGTTTTGTAAATTTCTTGAATTTTATGATGAGATATATTACATCTTATATATAGAGCAAACGACATGCTTGAAGCAAATTCTCATTTTAGTCCTTTGAATCTGGCCTGTCTTAGCTTTTCTTAAAGAAAAAGGAAAAATTCTAGAAAAAGAAAAAAAAGATAGTTTTTTTTATTTTCTTTTGAGCAACTATATTCAGTTTTTTAAAAAAGTAAAATATTATTATATTAATTTATTTGTATTAAATATATTAAAAATAATAGTTAATATAGTTTTATAAAATAAAAAAAAGAATTGCGGGTTGTTGAACGAAATGAATGCTCTTATAAACTTTAATATATTTACAATGATTTAAGGGCCCGTTTGGTTTTAACTCCGTAATCGGAAACGGAATGGAAACGAATCTAGTTTATACGTATACCCTTTTTCATGAAAGTTTTTAGATTCATTCCTTGTGGTTTGAAGTAATTGGAATAGAGTTTGATTACTTTTAATACCCTATAGAGAAATAAAATGTGAAAAAAAAAAGTGTATTTTGCATTAATTAACAAGGATTCCATAAAATTTCATGAATAAGGATATACATATGAACTAAATTTGTTTTCGTTTTGTATCCGTTTACGGAGATGGAACCAAACGGGCCCTAAAAGTATACTATTTTAATGGTAATTTGTTAAAGTTCTATGTCGCTTATTTCGATGAACTTATCTCATACACACCCACTTGCTATTTATAGTAGTTTTACCACCGGAATTTTTATTGTAGAGCTAAGACCACTTATTTAGAGATTTTTAGTAATGAAATTCATATTTATTAAATAATTCTTTAAAATATTAGGAATGTTATTCAGATTAATTTGATTTAATTAAATATTATGCATATTTATTTGAAATGTGATTTTAAAAATTGAAAATAAAAAGATAATTTGTAGACATATATTTTGTTTTTGTATAATTGATATTTATTTGAAAATTTATTTATTGTTATCATGTTGATTCAACTCGTCATCGGAGTCGTATTTGTTGAAAATATCATTTTCGATTACACACTTGTCTACGTATATAACTAGATATGCTTACGCATCTCATGGCGTAACATATAAGGAACTCGAAAATTACAAACTCGAAAAACAAAATATATATGAATTCCTTTTTTTTAAAATAATAATTTTTTTAAAATAAAAAATAAAATATTTTGAGCTTCTATATATACTACTAAAGTACAATACACTACACAATTTTTCTCAAATTAAATTTTATACAAAATTATAAATTAAGCCAATAAATCTTTTTTTACTAAAACAAAATCTAATTCCAAATCTTTTTTAACTCATCTTTTAAAAAATTAATCCAAATTAATCTTCTATATTCTATATATACTACTAATCTATATAACTTCTACTAAAGTACACTACACTAGTGCTGACGTGGAGCCTCCATAATTTTTACTGATTAAATCTTTTATTAAATTACAAATAAAGCCAATAAATTTTTTTTTACTAAAATAAAATCTAATTCCAAATCTTTTTTTAAGTAATTTTTTAAAAATTAATCCAAAATAAGTTAAGTCTATCACGTTCTAGACTTTTTTTTGTACGTTTTATCAAAATAAAAATATAAAAAACTTTTTTTAACTAATATTTTATAAAATTAATCCAAAATAAGTTAAGTATATCACTTATAGACTTCTCCTATACGTTTTATCAAAAAAAATATCAAAATCTAATAATATCTACTAATTCCACAATTTACATTGGCTAGTCATAAAATCTAAACTTCTCTTGTACGTTTTATTTAGAGAAAATTGTTCAAACAATATCTCATCTTTTAGGCTGACTAAACTTTGGTACCCCATCGTTTAAACTATCAGAACTAGTATGAAACACATTTCGTAAAATCCGATCTTCAAATTATTCATTAGGCTGAATATTAAACTTATGAAACACATTTTAATATCCAATACTACAATGCCTTTGTAGATCCATCAATTCCATTTCGTAAAATCATTTAATCTAACACATCTACTAAATTCAGTCAAATTCCTCGCACCCTCACTTTCATCATTATCAATGGCAAAACTAAGACAGAAAATCATCTTATGCAAGTCACCGGTCACAAGTTGCTAAAAGGATATCGGCCACAAATGAGTATCCTCATGCCGAAAGGAAATAATTTAAATTTTTTTTCATAAATTTATCATTAGTTCCCACATACACAAGTTGATGACATTTTAATCAAAAAAAACATTAATATCTAAATATATCCCCACAAGGTGCGATGTATAAAAGGTTAGTTTTTGGTCGGACTACCCCTTCTATTGTCAACTAATTTTAAAATTAAAACTCACTAAATTATGTTAAATTTAGGTCTTAGGTATGTGCTCGTATATACATTGTCCAAAAAAACTTGCAAACTCGAACTCTCGTGTCAAAGTCCGATACAGACGGACCGGTAGAGCAGGGGTCGTGTGTATACGAGTACACATGCGCATTAGGCCCAAGTCCAACACATAAACCCGATGAGATTTCATCCTAAAATCAATTGAAAATAGGAGGAGTATCCCACCAACCTTATATACTAGGCTCATAGTATCTTCATCTTTCGATAAGGGACCTTATTATCTCCGGCATCTCGGAAGTCCAAAAAAACATTACAAACTCGAACTCTCGGAAGGCTATTTTCAACAAATGACGGCATTGCAGTATTGCAGAGAGAGACAGAGCTAAAGTTTGGCTTGATATCTTCTTGGTGTTCCATTGGCGTTCACACCATCTTTTGGACCCATAGCTAGACAAGAGAATAGCCATAATGTTATTTTGTGTTCTTGTCGGTGCAAAAAGAAATTTTATTTATTTTCCTTTTAGGTGGATGTATCATCAATTCATTATCAATGTATTGCAAATCTGGATTTTTCTGTCAGTCATGGCTTAATTCTAATTTAAATGTGATTAACAATTTCAACAACCAATAAATATTGGATATTCAAATGTGTTTCATAAGTTTAATATTCAATTTTGGATTTATGGGGTTGTGGTCCACTTATACATGTTAAACGAAAATTTGTATTTTTGTAGGTCTAGTCATATGACTCTTTTAAAAAAAATATATAATTATTGATTAATTGAAATTTATTTAAAAATTAAAATATTATTTTATATAATAAGATATTCTCAGTGTCAAATAAAGAGTCTATTTAACGCAATTTTTTTCAATGTACATTAGGACTTTTTTGTTAGTAAATATACACTTTATTTATACTTCAAATTAGATTAATATTTCATCTTATAATTATTACTTTATAAATCTCATAAGTTTTATGATTATAAATAAATTACATAGACATTTAACTTGTATTTAATCTAATTAGTATATTATAGCAAAACTCGTTTTGATAATACTTTACGTTTCAATTAAAACTATAACTCTAAGGTATAATACTACTTGATAATAAATTTAAAGTAATTATCATTGAAATCTATTTGAAATAAAATAAATATTATACAACTATAATTTCTTTTAATATTAAAACAATATTTTTGTCAAAATTATAAGTATACTCTCAAAGTATGTGGATAAAATATTTTGTATTTTTATTTGTATAATATATAATTTAGGTAAATGTTCAGGTACGACCCTTATATTGCGGTACGGTCGTACGGCCGACCGTACGGGCGACACGTGTCCCGGAAAAAAAAAATTTCTCTTTTCTGAAACGTTTTTTTTTTTCCGGAAACTAATGAAAATTTATTTGAACTACCATGTTATAATTTATGCACTATTCTCTTATAAACTTTGAACTATTCTCATATAATCCATGAACTATTACTTTTTAATATAATCCATGAACTATTCTATTATAATTTATGAACTATCCCATAATAAGTTTTGAACTATTACTTTCACTCCTTTATAAATTTTTTAAATTATTCTATTATAATTCATGAACTATTCTATTATAATTCATGAACTATCCCATAATAAGTTTTGAACTATTACTTTCACTCCTTTATAAATTTTGCGTTATGAACTATTCCATAATAAGTTTTGAACTATTACTTTTACTCGTTTAAAAAAAAAAAAAAAAAAAACTCGTTCAAAAAAAAAAAAAAAAAATTTTCGGGACACGTGTCGGCCGTACCGGAATAATGGGCCTTACTTGAACACTTCCCATATAATTTAAAACTTAATGTCTTAATAATTCTCTAAATATTAAAAAATCTAATACAATAATAATTTTAAATCATCATAAATTATTGAACAAAACTATTTTAACGTATAGTATAGATAGTATATATATATATAGGGTTAGGTTTCGGTGAGAAGCATGATTTCAGATAGGAATAATGAGTGTATGAGCCATCAGATAAAATATAAATCAGGGGCTCTCAACTTATTTAAAGGAGTTTTTTCAATCTCTCACAGACTCTGCTTTTGTCATCCTTTGCAACTGTTACCCTACTCTACTTATCTCCTTCTCCTTCACTAAGTGGAAGCTCTCATCTACAACTCTTTGTTTCTCTCTTCAAACAGTCTTTGTGGCTTCTGCAACGCTCTTTCTCCTCCCCCTTAGTCTTCCTTCTCTCTCTTCTATGCACCTCTACACCTCCCTAACAGCCCCTCTACACCTCCCTTTCCTCAACTATTCGACCTCATTCTTCCCTCAATCTCCATGCTCACCTCGCGAACTCACTCCATTGCTATACATTTCCTCTCCCCATTACTCTACCCTTCCCAAACTCTTACCTCTTTGAGCCTTTCACTATAACCAGTGGAGCAACAACTCCACCGGAGGCTTCGAGCCTATCACATGTTTTTTCGGGATTATGTTGAAGCCAAAACACATACTTTTGATGTCAAGAATGGGGATGCTATTGTTGAGTACAATTGATAGTTGGATTGAGAAAATACATGTGAAGATATATAATGAGTTGATCTAAGAACTCCAATTGATTAATCTATATGCTCCTTTTATTGTGCATGCAAATTGTTCGACATATAAAAGTATGAACAATGACAAAGAAAAGTTTGAACACCGATGAATGAAAACATAAACAATGACATATAAAAGTATGAACATTCGATGACTTATCTATAACTTTTACACATACATAATATATTATGATCATCTTTTAATATTTTGTGATGAGTTTTTATTTTTATTTTTTGTGGTTATATATTGTAAATGAACATCTATGTATTATAAAATGTACACAAAAGAATAAATGAACATGAAAGTTTGATGAATAAAAATACTATGAATACCGATGTATAAAAACATGAACAATGACAAATAAATATATGAACACTAATAACTATTTTTTAACGTAAATTTTTTTTTTTAGATTTTAAGCCAATTTACAAAAATGTCATTAATAATGAGCGTGTGGAATCCCTTGATTTATAATTATCTAATCACTTACGGCCCTCCTAATTCCTATCTACAAACTCTCATATATATATATATATATATATATATATATATATATATATATATATATTAATTTTGTACTATCTTTGACAACTATTAAAAATAAACGCCGGATAGAGGCACCTCGTCTTTTTTAATGTTCCAATTAAAATGAATTTTGTTTTAAAAGTTCAGTACGGTCATTCTATAAACTATATGTCTGTTGTCCAATATTTTTTTTTTCACGTAACACGCATGACGCATGTATAACATTGTATATACATGCATTTTTAATTTTAATATCACGATATAAAAAAAGTTTTAATGGTATAAAATATCATGAACTTTTGAGTTGGATTGTTGGTCATTACAGGTTCTTTCAGAAGTTAAAAAAGAAACACATCAACTTTAAAGTTGATTGTGGTATATTTGTATATAGCACTCACTTTTGAAATTTTAAAAATAGTCACCAACTTTAAGATTATTTACTGTCAGTGGCACAAAGGTTTTTAAATTTGATAGCAATGGATATTTTACCAATTGGGTTGTGTCGTAGACCACATACCCAGAATAAAAGATAATAAGTTTACACATCCAAAATTAAGGATAATTCAGGTATAATATATAAGGTGGTGGACTAATCATTTAATTTTTGATTGGTTTTAGGATGAATTTATGTGTTGGGTTTGGGTCAAACGCGAATGTGTGTTCGTTAACACACAATCCCGACTCTATGGTTCGTCTATACCGGACTTTGATATGCTACTAGAACGGTTAGCCTCTATTTGATTTGCTATTCTAACATGTGGCAAGTGTCAACTCAATTTTACACTAGTTGCACTTGCGAGACGTATTGAGATAATAAGTTCTCACATCTAAAATGAATACATTCGATTTAGTATATAAGGTCGGTGAACTTCTTTTTCTAATATCAATTGACTTTAGAATGGAAGCTGTTGAACTTATCTACCGAAACTAACGCGCTTGTATACTCATATACACACGACTCCAACTATGCAGCCATCTATACTGGATTTTGACAGTTCGTTGAACCTTTACATAAATTGTTATTAATTTTTTACAGATGGAATTATTAAAAATACTAAAAAATAAACCTAAAAATTATAATATGACAATAAAATAGCAAATAAACTATAACTATTAATTTACAGTTTAATAATTATCATTAAGAAAATTACAGGTGAAGCCCTTGTTCCTATAAATTTTTTTTTTATTATATTCAATAATTTCTCAATTGTTGGATGGTATCCTTAAATTTTATAATATTCCATAATAAACTCTTCCACCAACTATAAGTTAATATTGAGAGAAAATAAACATGATTATTATAAATAGACATTTTAAATTTTAAATGTATAGATGACTTCATATGGATGTATTATATTTATTATTCTATCAAAATTAAATTATAAATAGTGGAAGGTATAAAGTTCGTACACATATTCAAAAACTGAAAAATAGGGGTTTTATACGAGCTCGAGCCGAGCTTTTGACGAGCCGTGTCTAAGTAGCTCGTCTAAAATAATGCTCATATTAGTGTTATTTTAGCCGAACGAGCCGAGCTTTAGCCGAACGAGTGGAGCTTTGACATGTTCAAGCTCGGCTCGTTTATAAACGAGCTGAGCCCGAGCCGAGCTTTTGACGAGCCGAACGCGAGCCGAGCCCAAGAAGCTTGTCTCATGTATGAGTCCTACTGAAAAATCGTCGGACATAATTTAATAAAATTTTCTTAAAATTATTTGCAATAAGTGATAAATTTTATACTTAAACAAATCCTCTTTCGTTGCTATCGTACCCTTCTCAATTCTTAGGTAGTTTACCTATTTCTTTTCTATTTACGTCTATGATTGTTACCTAAATTTTTATATCATAATTATCTAAATCACAAACTATTTAAAAATATATCTTGCTGTTCGAATCACTATACTTTCAAACAATAAAAAAAAAAAAGAAAAAAAAAATACAAATGGCGTGGTTATAGTCTCCTACAGCACTGAATTGGTAAGACTTATTAAGAGTCACAAATCCACAATCACATGCGTGTAAGTGTAAGATTCCCTTACAAATTAAAAATGCTATTATATTTAAACCAAATGAAATTAATATTATGTATAAAAAAAATACATATTTGAATTTCATTCACGTTTTTAAATTGATATATCAATATTATTAGTCTTTGGTCAGTGTGTCATATTCATATAAATAATTTCACTGTCCAACCCCACCGCTTGGGTTTCAAATCGGCCATTTCAAACGTGCTTTAATATAGTAAAGAATTAAAGTATAATTTTTGTTTTGAAATTATATATATGAGGAATTTTTGTATGATATAAATTTGAAATTATACATGGAAAAAATAAATTTTGATGGCTTTTTGTGGACTTGATTAGTTTGTTTGATTTAAAATGTATAATTTTTGAGAAATTTGGCTCAAATATAGGATCTTTTATATATGATTACAAATATAATTTATTATTTTTTTGATTGATTAGAACTTTTATTCAAATAATATAACTTATATAGTTTAATTTTGTTAATATTAATTTTATTAAAAGTTTGATCCGATGACAGATATTAATAGTTTTTTTTCCTTTCAATTAAGTTTATTTCTTTTTATAGTATAAATCTCAAAATATATCTCATATGAATCTACACTTTTTAGTTAAAAGTAAATTGCTTTGTGATAGCCGACTTTAATAAAATATAACATATTATTGTATTGCTAATTTTAACATAGTAAAAATTTTATCACATTTTTTTCAAATTCTTAGATTATCCAAATTTAAAATCCTGAATTTGTCCATAATCACCGACGGATTAATTTACTAACGAAAGAGTTGGCGTTCTTATTTCCCTCCAGTTTTCAAAAAAGAAAAAAAACCTTTAGGCGTCGGATGATATTTCCGGTGACTCCGGTGGTGCCACACTGCCACCCTCAAGCCAAGAGTGTATGCCTTGGTGTGGACTCTAAGCCACCACTCGCTACTCCGAACGCTTTGAAGGTTAAGGGGTCTCCCGCCGTGGCGTCTCTCCACCTAACCCTAAACCTAAGATGTAGCCTTTATCGCCTTCGGAGTCGATCTCAGACTCTCCTAACCAAGTGTTTATTGATGCCCAAGTAGTTACATAATTTCCTATAGATGTAAGTAAAACAAAGAGGAAGAAAAGACTACCAATATTTTGATTAATTTTTAGTAACCAACGACTTTTTATTTTTGAAAAAAAAAAAATGACACCAAATTGAAAGACAATAAGAAATTTGACCCGTTTCGGACCCATCCGTGGCCCAACTTGGCCCTAACCCGTAGGTAGTTACAATCCCACTTTGACTTATCCATAAGCTTTGTTGTCACAAATCACAATTGCCATTTGCCAAACATGACCTTATAGAATAGGTCGGCAATTGTTTTTAAAAATAAATTAAGTGGTATAAGAATGACCTTACGTATTTTATGATGTTATTATAAAGTAGGGGTAGGCAAATCTCGCCAACCCCGGTCTCTTATCGTATTTCGCGGAATTTCATTTTAAATTAAAAATTCTGGCCCGAATTCGTCCCGTAAAAAGTTATCTGGGACGAGATATGAGCTTTAACTTCTTCGTTCCGCTAGAGTCTAGATCCATCCCGTACTGTATATTATAAAGTTTTAATTTAAAAATAATAAATATAAATTAAATCCCTACACATAAATGATATACTTATACATTTATTAAACTTATTATATTATGTTTATATATTTTAAAAATTAAATCATGTTAGTCAAACCGTCAAAATTGACAAATAACTCAAATTTATTTAAATTTGTTTTATTATAAATTTTTTTGAAAACTTTAAAGTAAATTGTAATATGTTATTATGTATAGTTGAAAACTTTAATTTTTGTGTTTTAAGTACGATATGTAGGATATTTTGTGGATAAAATGTAAGATTTAAACACGGTAAATAAACTAATGAGCAAGCATGATTGATCCGTCCCGTGCCGTTCTCACCCAAATAAGACCAGGTAATTTAATCTAAAATACTCAGGTCAGTCTCAATCCCGTCCCATTTAAAATAGTCAAAACGGGACTAAAATGGTCTCAATCATGCTATTCATGCCCATCCCTATTATAAAGCGTCGAAGACAATTAGTTACCATTGGCGATTTTTAACCTCACAGCATTGGGAGGATCGATGATTAGTTTAAAAAACACCAAAGAGTTGTTTACCAACTTTTAATATATTTTTTTCGGTAGAAACTTTTATCAAATTACTTAAACAAGCAAGATTTCGTAAGTCGAGGAAAATTCAGGGGGAAATGTAATTTTTTTATTTTTTTTTGTTTGATAAGATAAAGCAATTCAAACACTTTACGGACGCCGTCTAGTGTAACACAAGGCCGACAGAAACAGTAGACGGACAAAACGTCATTAAAGACAAAAAAAAAACACACAAAAATACATCATAAAAACCCGAAAGCAAGAAGGTCTTCGAGAAAAAGTAGGATCATCCGGTCAACAGGAAGCGAAGCACAAAACGTTTATTTTCAAAAAAAGTACACAGTAACACAGGTAGGAAGTTTGAGAACAATTGCGGATACATCGCCCCCTTGTTGGACAAAATGCCACCAAAAAACAATATCGAGTCTAAGAAGACGACTCTACAACTCACGGATCTCATGACATATAAGATGTACAACTTTTGATGGTGTAAAGAATAAAAATTTATAAAGAGAAATGTCATTTTTTATGTTTTTTTTTATATGTGGATGAGTCTCCCAAAAATAAACGGAATAAAATAAAGAGCGATATTTTGTGACTTGAAACACCTTTTTTATTTGTTTTGCTTATTATGATTTTGTTAATGTGGTCAACTTAAATCTTAGATAACAAATTCATAGTGAATTAAAGGCTCAAAATATATTTTGTAAATGGGTTGTAATATTTGTAAGACTCAATTTTACAGAGGAACAAAATAAGACCACACATTGCCTCGGTGGGGCTTTTCCTCATTTCATTTTTTTTACATTTTCTTCCATATCGCTCTCTCTCTTCTTTCTTCATGTGGTTTCTAAATGTCTAAAAACCGAGGCTTATGTGAGAGCGAGCAAAATCGGATAAATAAATCCAAATCAATAAGATCGTTTGTTTTTCATTATGAGTAAAAAGAGATCAGAGGATCTAAGCAGGCCTTTTGTATACAAAACAAGTAACTTGTTTGCTTGAGGTTTGATCCCTCTTGGTGTTAAATAGTAGATACTATTATGAGGGGTTTACTCAAACAATATTCTCAAAGTGGGTGTTGAGCGTAACCCGTGTTTGGGTGGTAATGGAAAACACATAATGTTGAAGGATATGAACGAAGATGTTCGGGGGCGAGAAAACAGATCTGGTAGCCAACGGGGAAGAAGGAATCGAAAGGGGCGATGGAATGGTAAGAGGGGAATGAAGAAACAGACGAAGGAAAAAGAGAAGAGAAAGGATCGAAGTGGATCTGAAGGGTTGAGATATTGTAGAATACTACACGGCACACGCAGTTCTGAAGGATGCTGGAAAGAGAATATGTGTCACTGGAAGAAAACGGGGGTTGATGGACGAGATTTTAACAAGAACAAAAAAAAACTCTTTTTGCAGATGAGTAGTGAGATCTATTACCGTTGGGAGAAGAGATCAAAATTTTTGTTGGAGAATGTTGATTCTTGTTGATTGTGCTTGGAAGTTAGGGTTTGTTTCCCTATTCTAGTAAGAAAAAGAGAGTTTTCCTCTTAATGAGTAGTAGAGAGGGTTTTCCTCCTTTCACTTGGTTTTGTTGGTTGTTAACTTGTTGACCCACTTGTAAGAAGAATCTATGTAATTTTTCTAATATTTGATGGACGTTCGCAACATAAACAAAAAAAAAAAAAGTCGGAGAATTTTCACATTATTACCGGTTATAAAAGTCGCAACTTACTACAACTGAAAGTCGGGCTCTACGGTGAAACGTGAAAACACCAGATCCCATTCCAACCCCGATATGTGGAATCGTCTTGAAAGTCACAACCTAATTATATTGAAAATTACAAAATATATCTGAAAATTTTCATTTTCATTTTTATTTTTCTGATTCAATTATTGCTCAAATTTGTATTTAAGGACTCAAATTACATCTATAATCTACATTTTCCAATGTACAATGATTTCAAAAAATAAACATCAAGCCAATTTACAATTTTTATTTTTCATTATTAGGGTTAATTGAATATAAAAAAAATTCAATTTTGTTTGATTTTGAGTTGTTTTTTTAAGAATGAAAGTCTTAACTAGGTTATGAATGCATCAATTGACGTGATTGGACAATAAATTTGGTTGAGAAATGATCAAAATGCACGAAATAATAATAATAATAAATACTATATCGAAATGTTAAACACATGTTAAATACATTAATCTAACTCACATTGAAAGTCCATGAAAAATCATGTTCCTACATGATATTATTGTACACAATTTTCACGGCTGAAAATCAATGTAACATTTTCACATGATGTTAAAATACAATTTTACTGTAAATTTATATCGTTCTTTTCGTTTTCGTTGTGTTGGTCGACAATACACATAAATTTCTCGCAATGTATTCAATCGTTTGGATTTCGCTTTCCGTTTCATACACATCAAATTCATCTCAATCAGTACCGCAATTCCATCTTCATACACTCAACATTTCTACAAAATCTTACTCTCAAATCGATTATAATCAAAGAGAGAAACCACAGAAAAATCCGAGCTCCAAAACCTAATTCAGATCCCTCATTTCAAATTTCAAAATCTAATAGTAGAAGGACCCCAACAATCAATCTCCATGACTTTCCTAACCTTATCTTCCTTCGATTGCGACATCCTTCCAACCTTCTCCCTGACTTCAGTCGCCAGCGATGAGGATGTGGCGGCCTTAGCAGCAGAGTGATAGTGGATTTTGTTCTTCAGATGTTGATTGATAGATCGGATGGTGTAATTCCAACGAGCGAAGCCTTGATCCTTAAGCGCTTCCACCGCTCCGATGCTCGCCGCAACCAAGTACGATCTCGCCATTAACTCGCTCATCTTTGTCGGCAATGAGAGTAATTCGAATTGGAATGCGAGATCTGTGAGAAGAGAAATTGTGGAGTGTTCTGGAGAATTGATATGATCTACTGATTTGATTCATTTGGTTGATTTTATATATGGAGAAGAAGAAAACCAAGGGGCTGAATCCGGTGGATTTGAGGAAAACCGGTGAATATGAAGTAACGTACGGAGACTCTCACATGGGTTTTGCACAGTGCAAATACTTCTGTTCCTAATTGTTCATTTTATCTTTAAATAAATTGCAATGTACCTTAAAATAATATATTAGCAAATTCACGACCCTAACCAAAATTTCCTCAAAAGCTAAATTAACCTATTTTACCCGATTAAAAGATTTTATTCATCCTTTTTTGTTTTATCCATGATGATTGCAACTTTCCTCAAAAGCTAAATTAAATGTTTCTACATGGATGATAGGATAAGAGTGATTTTAATTGGTCATACATATTAGGGTTTTTCCTCTTGGTGCCCTCGAAGTCGGTGCGGATCCTCTAGTCCACTTATTTGGTCCATTTAATGGTCCATTATTTTCTATTGGTCCATGTGTAAATTAGCTTATAAATCTACTAATTAAATAATTAAGTAAAAATTATGGTAAAATTCTCTTCCTCTCCTGCATGACTTTTCGTATTACCACAATTCCTAACCCTTTCAGTTTCACTTTCCTGTAAATTGCCATAGCCACCACCATTAACACTTCAAACATTTGTGAAAGCTTAAGCAACGGAGACGATAAATCCAGACACCGTCGAATCATTGTCTTAAATAAGATTTAGGTTGGTGTTTCGATCTCCCTAGTTTCTTTTGAAAGGTTTTGGCCTTTTGAGTTTGTGCTTTTGGTCTTTTATATTTGAAAGAGACAATCTGAGTTGTGTGTTTGGCCTTTTATACAATGCCATCTCCCTAGGTTTTTGTTTATTTAAGCTCAAAATATCATGCAAAGGTTTAAGGGGTTTCGTTTTTTTTAGGTTATGGATGCTACTGCGCAGTCTACGCCAAAACGTCGATTGGAATTTGAGCAAGATGAAGATGTAACTAAGCTTCCCATCGACGATGAAAGAAGGGATCCAAATTGTATGAAGATATCTGAGGCAATGGTTCCAAGAGTTGGTATGGAGTTTGAAAATGAAAACGAAGCATTTGAGTTTTATAACGCCTATGCTTTAGAAACTGGTTTTTCTGTTCGTAAAAGCAAGGTGCACAAGGACAAGGAGGATGGAACTTTGCTAGATAGGCTTTTTGTTTGTTCATGCGAGGGCAAACGAGAGGCAGATAAGCGTGATGATGTCTATAATTCCCATCGAGCAGAAACAAGATATGGGTGTTTGGCTAGGTTAAAAATTAGTTGTCGTCAAACATGCAAGTATCGTGTTGTCAAGTTCATTTCTGAACATAACCACAACTTGGCAAGTCCAAGTAAGGCACATTTATTCAGATCACATCGAAAGGTGTCAGTCTATCAAGCAATTGATGTAGATATGGCTGATAATTCAGGCATTGCTCCGAAACATGCCTTTGAGTATATGGCTAATCAAGCAGGAGGTCGTGAGAATCTCGGATTTGCTCACGAGTTTTTGAAAGTAGGTGGGGATTTAATGTTTCTATATCTATAATAAATAAATAACGGATTAAATATATAAGATCGATAAATATTTCTTATGGGACCTCAATTAACTTATTTTATCTTTACTTTTTTTTCCCAATTAAAAGTTTTATATATCTACCTTTTTATCCATGATGGATTGAATTTGCCTAGAGTTTTTAGACTGGATTAAATGTTTATAAATCAATAAATGTATAATGTAACGAGTGTATAAGGTTGATCAACTACATCTGATAGAACCTCAATAGACTTATATGCACTCAAAATTTTACGTTAGGTGATCTCATCTATAAATGCATCTTTCACGATATTGAGTGACGTGAAAACAACATATAGAAATGCATTTTTTAAATGATCACAATATAAAAACCGCATATTTATAGAACTTAACGTGAAAAAAACACTTTTATGGTAAATTTGACTATTAAAAATATATTGTCTATCTTGCAACTTAACAAATTTTCGTTATTGCGTAATATAAGTTGTGTTTCACATGTATAACATGAGTTGAATTTAGTGACAATCATTCTTCAGGTTCACCAGTCTTAATGCCGAGAAGGCCAATAGTCAAGACTTGAGAATGAGCCGCTGTCGTGCCATGCAAAATTTCAACAAGTTTGTTTATTATTGATGTACATTCATCTTGACAATCTATATTATGTATCAAAATTACGTCCTTTATTGTAGATAACATTGAAAGCGAGATTTTTGTATCAATAATGTTACATTATACTTATCCTGACTGACCAAATCGGCTACTTATGGCGATTGACTACGTTGGCTTGTAAGTCAAAACCGCATCACAATCAGGATGAAGAATCAATGTCACGTTACATTCAACACTGAAAAATCTGGGGTCCGATCATTATTGGAATGAATGAACCGCCCACTGTCACTTTGGTCGGCAGATAATTCGTGGCAAAAAGAAATACACCGTGACATATACTCTTAGGATTGTCGTCCAATCATTAGTTTTAAATACGAAACGTGATAATTATATTTTTAAAATGTATGGTTTAATCACTAGTTTATAGAGTATTATATAGTTTGCTATAACTCAATTATTATAATTAAAATATAAAGTTTAGTTAAAATCACGAAATGTAATAATAATAATACAAAGCATTTATAAATTATAAGCATAAAAGTGGGTGTTTTTAGTCTTTTTTTTTTTTTTTTTTTTTTTTTTTAACTTTGTTTCCTAATTTTTTGTCTAAGGTCCGATAAAGACGGACCGGTAGAACGGGGTCGTGTGCATACAAGCGCACATGCACATTAGACTCAAATCCAACACATAAATCCGGCGAGACTCCATCCTAAAACCAATTGACAATATGAGGAGTAACCCATCAACCTTATATACTGGGCCGAGTGTCCTCATCTTTGGGTGGTTGCGCATTAGGCTCAAAACCAACACAAAAACCGGCGAGGTTCTAGAAGGCGAGGTTCCATCCTAGAACCTGACAATGGGAGGAGTTGCACAAACCCGACGAGTTTCCATCCTAAAACCAAATTTAATTCCATCCTAAAACCAAATTAGTTCCATCCTAAAACCAAATTTGACAATAGGAGGTGCAAAAACCCGGCCAAATTTAATTCCATCCTAAAACCAAATTAACCCGGCCAAATTTGATTTCATCCTAAAACCAAATTTGACAATAGGTGCAGTCAAATAGGAGGTGCCAAATTTAATTCCATCCTAAAACCAAATTTGACAATAGAGGTGTAAAAATCCTAAAACCAAATTTGACAATAGAGGTGTAAAAACCCGGCCAAATTTGACAATAGGAAGAGTAGTCCACCAACCTTATATACTTAGGTCGGAGTGTCCCATCGAAACACGTAAGAACTTATTATCATAAAAGCATTTATTAGCATAAAAGTGGGTGTTTTTTTTTAATAAAATAAAATTTACACAGGGTAATATATTATGGAGATTTGAAATCGTGTTATTTTTAAAAAATACTGAAAATAAAGTAAATTAGAGATTATTTTCAGAACCATAATAAAACAAACATAACATTCACCATTACATAAACTTCAAACATCAGAAATACAAACCATCATGACTCACACGAGTCATGAAATAACTCACAACAACATCAAACTAAAGACCCAACATTATTCTACATTTTAAAATAAAAGCAAGAAGAAAATGTTAGGTCGACACAAGCATATAAGCTTTTTTTTTCTTCTTAAAATAAAAACATATTTTATTTATAATCCCAAATTAAAAGTATTATCTACTCCCTTGGCCTTGTAGTAGTAGTTTGCGTGGTCGTAGTTTTAGCTCCCGTGGCAGTGACGTCATCATCGTGTTCAGCCATGCCAAAAGCATGCTTAACCGCATCAGTAGCGCCATGGGCCACATTCATCATTTGCTCTCCAGTCTTCTGGAGAATTCCACCTGCCTTCTCTTTCCCTGCACCCGCAGTTTCTTGGGCCGATTGGGCCATCTCTGAGGCCTTTTCTTTAGTGGCTTGGGCCGCTCCTGATGCCTTCTCTTTCGCTGTTTGGGCCTTGTCTGATGTGTAGTTGCTTGTATGGTCTTTGTCCTCTTGGGCCTTGTCTTTGGCCCATTGGGCCGTTTCTTTGGTCTTGTCTGTTGCTTGTTGGGCCTTTTGCGCTGTCGCGTCTTTGGCTCCTTGTGCTTTGTCCTTCACTGTGCCCATCATCTGGTTTGTCTTCTCCTGTTGCATCACAAATGAAAATATAAGTATACATTTGAAGTTGGAATCTTTTTTTTTTAAGGCGGTTCTTCTAAATAATATTTTTTACAGAATATTAAAAATAGATTAATTTTTGGGTATTTTTTAAAAATAAAATTTGTAGCTTCTAAAAAAGTGTACTTAATGTTTTTTTTTTAACATACAAAGTAGTAGGCGATTCTTCTAGACAAAACACTAATTATCATACGATTAATGTTATAAATTTTAAATATAGATTAATACTTCAAATTTTCAACACACAAAGTAGGAGTCTTGATCACCTATAGATTAACTATAAGGTTTTTTTTAAGTATAAATTTGGTTTTTTTTTAAAAAAACTTATATGGTGTTACAAATATTTAAAAAAAAACTAATTAACATACAACTAATGTTTATACAAGTATAACAAAATTAAAAAAATAATGATGGGCATTAGAAAGTGATAAATTTGGGTATTTTCTTAAAAAAACTTATATGGTGTTACAAATATTTTAAAAAAAATTATTAACATACAACTAATGTTTATACAAGTATAACAAAATTTTTTTAAAAAAAATGATGATGGGTATATAAAAAAAATGGTGATACCTAATTAAGTACTTCCTTGCATGGTTTCTTATCAATTTTGAGGTCATTTTAATCCTACTAAAATTACAAATTTATCAGAATAATGTCCAAAAACAGTATTCTGCAAATTAATGATGGTTAATATAATTTAAAAATAGAAAAGAAAAAGATGAATTATATGTATATACCTGGGCTTGGCCCTTGGTCTCGCCAGCCTTGAAGCTTTGCTCGTGGGACGACATGCTGATTAGTTAGGGTTTAAGGCTCTAAAACCTCTTAAGCTGTATTTGTATTGAGAAATCTGTATTCAGAGTTGATTGCTATTTGCTGTTATGTTTTGCTGCTTGCTTAGCACAGCTATATATATAGAGCTTGAGCTTTGATCAATGAATGCCACGTGTATAATGCATGGACACGTGTTGCAACACGTGTCGACATGTAATGGCTACACATGCTAGCCCTCTGCAAGCTTTGTTATTTTATTCTTGAGGTGCTCTTTTCTATGATCGATGATGAATTTTGTGGTTCAGGATTGAACCATTTGTTTGTCTTGGAAATTGGATCGCTCGATCTACAATCAAGTCACTGATTCTGTATTAGATGTGGCTCGTGATCGTATGATTAGTAGCTTGGAAGTTTCCAGAGGTAATGGATTTAGTACACGTGTCTAATCGTCAAGTTTACGTTTGGGTACGTCTATAAACTCCGAATATTATATGAACATATAAAACGATAGTGGAAAATAGTTCGTTGCTTCCTACAGCCGTATTAAATTTTGTTTTTAGAAGAAGGGACGGTGCTCTTTGCTCTTCGAATGTGCTAGATAAAATAAAACTTTAACACAGTTATCCGATAGGAACGAGTCTTCCGGTAACCCTCCGACAGAAACCTCTGAACTAGCATGGGAGGGTTATTACAAATGGGCAAATCTAAGCCAAAAGTAAAAGCAATATTTGTAATATTTGCAAGCGCATCCACCACACTATTGCATTTGGGAAACCCATGATCAAACTTGACGATCCATTCCTTGGTTATTAAGCCTTGACAACTGATCACTAGGCTGAAAAATGGATGCATCGAATCTACACCGATCTCTATGAGTTGCAAAACAAGCTTCGAGTCTGACTCCAAGTGAACGTGCCTCCATCCCGTGTCCCAAACAAGCTCAAGGCCATAAATCAATCCTCACAATTCCGCCAGCGGGGTTCTTATATTAGCCATAAAACCATTCACCCACTCACCATATTCATTACGAATCACCCTGCCAGCCACAAGGCCCACAACCAGTCTTGGGCTCCCTCTTGATGCCCCATCCGTGTTCAACTTGACCCAAGATTCTCTTGGAGCAGCAACAAGGACCTCCCCTCTAACCCTCGTCTCTTCTCGCTTCGCAGCAATAGCGTGAGCAGTTAAGGTAGCCCTTACCTGATCGCAAATGAACCCATGCCGATCAGTGGGGTTTGGCATCCCAGTACGGAAAACACGCTCGTTCCTCCATTTCCATAGCCACCAGATAGTAGTAGCAAAAACTTCTGGCCATGGCATGTTCAATTCTTCACACTTACCATGAATCAAGTTGTATATCCATTCATCTAAGCCAAGTGAGAATAATACAATATCGTGCCTTTAAGGGACGATGGCTAACCAAATAGGTTTCGCTAGAGTGCGATCTCGGAGAAAATGTAGTAAGGTCTTGGCTTCCAACGGACACACACTGTACCCATCACTACTCGCCATATGTCTACGGTTCCTCTCAACATTAGTGAGTATACACTTTCTTGAACTTTTAGCCTCCTACCCTTGAATAGCTTAGTGTCACCGTAGGCAGAACCATTATCATCATGTATCATAGCATATGTCGAACGCGAGGCAAAGTTCCCATTCTAAGAGTCATTCCAAGCTATGGTGTCTCCCCGTTGCCATTCTTTTGAGAGTACAATTGCAACCAGTCGTAGGGTACAAGTCAAAGAGATCCTACCGTTAACTCGGTAAGTCTCTGCCAATCCCACCCATGCTCAAGAGTCCAATAATCTTGGAGCATATAGTTCAGCTCCATTCTGGAACGTCTGACACCACATGCATGATCATAAGCTCATCGAATAGCCATTTGTCCTTCCAAAAGGAGACACTCCTACCATCAGGGACCCTCCACCTGATCCCCTTAGCGATAACCTCGTTATAGCTCTTCACAATCCCCCGAAATATAAATGAAGAGTCGTGGCGACTTATTATTCTTTCCGACCAAACAATACTTGTGTTTGATCACCTACCCAAAGTTCCTCGGTCCCCGTAAAGAGGCGCCATGCAAGCTTACTCAGGATTGTGTTACAACTTGTGATGAGAGAAGTGAGGTGAACCAGATGGATGAAGAAGAAGAAGAGAAAACAATAACATTCCTTTCTGTTATCTGGTTACAGAGAGTATTTATACACATATGCAATCAGTACACGTCATACCAATTCTTTTACAAACTAGAGGTCCTCATTCATTTAAGAATATACTCTCATCCACCCCCCCCTATAACATATGCCAACTGATCAGATGTATGTACATGTTTGAGTTCAAGAAGGCCTTCCATAATCTTGTCTCTAGTAAAGTGGTAGTCTATCTTTATATGCTTTGTTCTTTCATGGAATACTGGATTGTGTGCAATCTGAATGGTTGATTTGTTATCATAGTAGATACTGACTGGTTGGGAAGTGGAGATGCCAATGTCATGAAGAAGACGAATGGGCCATGTGACTTCAGTTACATTGGTCATTGCTCCGTATTCAGCTTCTGCAGAGCTCCTGGAGACAATTAATTGCTTCTTGGACTTCCCACTCACTGGAAAATTGCCAAGGAGAATTACAAATCCTCCAACAGAACGACGAGAGATGGGACATGCTGCCCAATCTGAATCCGTATATGCAAGAAGAGATGGTTGTTCACAACCATTGAGAAGTACACCATGGCCTATGGTACCTTGTAAGTACCTAAGAGTATGTTGGAGCGCAACCATGTGGGAAGAACAAGGTGTTTGTAAGAACTGACTTAAGTGATGCACAACAAAGCAAAGATCAGGCCTGTTGTGAGTTAGGAAGTTTAACTTTCCTACAAGAGATCGATATGTGAACGCATCAGGCAAAGGAGGGTCCTCATCATGCTGTAATAACTTAAGGTTTAGGGGTAGAAGGGTAGCAGTAGGTCTCTTGTCTTTCAGTGAAGCTTCAGGTAGTAGTTCGATAGTAAACTTTCTTTGAGAAATAACAATACCTTGAGGAATGTAACTGATTTCAAGCCCTAGGAAAAAAATGTAATACTCCAAGGTCTTTAACACTGAATGTATTATCAAGGTAGGTCTTGAGCTGAGAAATTTCATCAACATTGGATCCAGTGATGAGTAAATCATCAACATATATATATAGCCACCACTGTGATAAGTTGTGAGTCACGTTTAATGAACAAATAATAATCGTTCTTAGATTGCACATAACCTCGAGTAATGAGAGCATTTGTGAGACGATGAAACCATTGACGAGATGCTTGCTTCAATCTATAGAGAGATTTATTGAGCTAACACACATGTGAAAATGGGTTAGGAATGCCAGGAGGTGTTTTCATGTATACAACCTCATGCAAATTGCCATGCAAGAATGCATTGTTCACGTCTAGTTGGTGTAATGTCCATCCCTTGGAAGCTGCAATGGAAATAACACTACGAATGGTAGTCATCTTGACTACAGGGGAGAAGGTTTCATGGTAATCCACTCCAGCTTGTTGTGTAAACCCTTTAGCAACTAGTCCGGCTTTATATCTTTCAAGGCTCCCATCAGATTTAAGTTTAACTTTGAAGATCCATTTGCATCCAATGACTTTTTTATTAGGAGGTAGTGGTACTAGGTCCCAAGTGTTGTTTTGTTGAAGGGTTTGATATTTTTTTTGCATAGCATTAATCCAATGTGGATTTTTAGAAGCCTTAGTGTATGTAGTAGGCTCAACATAGGATGAAAGGGAGGAAATAAAGGCAAAATGAGATGAAGGTAAAAGGGAATCTCTGGTGATGGTATAGATGAAGAGCCAAATGAGCATATATACAAAGTCCTTGAGATGTTAAGGGGTTTGTGAGGGCGATTAGATCGTCTCAATGTTGCAATGGGAGGTGAATGAAGATCAGTAGAGAGGGTGGCTGAAGATGTAGGTTCTGGTGCTGCAAAATGTTGTGATGATGAAGTATCATGAGGTATGGAATTGGTAGAAGACAAGGATGGTGATGTAGAGTCTGGGGCAGTATATTGTTGTGAGGAGGACGGTGTATGTATGGAAGATAAAGGTGTAGGGGGAATGAAGATGGTATGATCAAATTGTGGAGGAGCACTGAGAGGGTAATGAGAGTGGTAAATATGTTGTGAAAGGGAAATATGGTTTCATGAAAGTGAACATCACGAGAAATAATCACCTCTTTAGAGTGAATTGTGAGAAGTTCAAAGGCTTTCTTGCCATATGGATAGCCTAGAAAAACACAAGGAAGGGCACGAGGAGCAAACTTGTCACGATGGGATTTAGTGGTGCTTGCAAAACACAAGCAACCGAAGACTTTAAGGTGAGAGTAGTCAGGGGGTTTCTTGAATAGCAATTCAAGGGGAGATTCATTGTGAAGAGTGGGAAGAGGAGATCTATTGATCATATGATTAGCACATAAAATGCATTCTCCCCAATAGGCCAAAGGGATTTTGGATTGATGAAATAATGAACGGGATACTTCAAGAATGTGCCGATGCTTCCTCTCAACAACCCCATTTTGTTGAGGGGTGCAGGGGCAAGAAGTTTGGTGGATTATGCCTTCCTTTTGAAAGAGGGATATGGCATGTTGGCTAGAAAATTCTAAGGCGTTGCCGGATCATATAATTTTAATTTTTGAATGAAATTGTGTAGAAATGAGATTGATTAAAGATTGGATGATAGTGAGGGCATTACTTTTGTGTGACATGAGATAAGTCCATGTACACCTAGTGAAATCATCTACAATGGTTAAAAAATAGGAGTAACCATTGTAGGTTTTATGTAGGTATGGTCCCCATGTATCTATATGTATGATATCAAAAGGTTGTGTGGACACAGTAGAAGATGTAGGGAAGGGTTGTCTAGTTTGTTTTGCCTGAGGGCAAATTTGACAAAGATAATGACCTTTGATATTGGTATTAATAGATGAAATATGATGTAATTGTTCAAAAGATAAGTGGCCAAGGCGACAGTGCCAAATTTCAAGGCTTACATTGAGACGATTGAAAGAAGAAGTGTTACTAGCAATGTGAGCAGTAGTATTATTACATGGGAAAACAGTGGAAGAAGTGGAGGGTTCATTGGGAGGAGGAGCTTTGTCTACCACATAAAGGCCCTTGAAAGCTTTACCAATCACCAATGTTTGCTTCATCGAAAGGTCCTGTAGGTAACAATGTGTAGGAGAGAAAACAATGTGAGAAGATAGGTTTGTGGATAGCTTTGAAACAGATAATAAATTAAAGTGGAAAGTAGGGACATGAAGCATATTTTGCAAGGTTAAAGCATGATTTAGTGCAATTGTACCAATGTGAGCAACACTAACAGTATGACTATTAGGCATTGTGATATTCATAGGAAGAGATGGAATCTAATATGATGAGAAAAGATCCAAATGAGGTGTAATATGGTCAGTAGCACCACTATCAACAATCCACTGCATTTTCAAGTTTGGAGAGAACACGCAAAGTGATTTACCAACAAGGCAAGCTGTATGAGTCTCTTTGTCAAATTCTTGTGAAGGAGGTTTGTTGAGCAATGAAAGAAGTTGTGTCATCTGATCTTGAAACAGAGATGTAGCAGCAAGCTTGTGACTAGCTGGATAACCATTAACCTTCCAGCATTTGGCAAGAATGTGTCCTGCAATCTTTCAGTGATCACAAAAAGGGATACCTAGAATAGCAACATTTGGATGTCCATGTAAACGCCAACACTTGTCAATATTGTGATTTTTTGCCTTGCAATGATCACAGAAGAGAGATCTCTTGGTATGAGGTGAGGCATTATTTGATGAAAATCCTTTGTATGAGGATCTGTAATTGAAGTCGGTGCGATTTTGAGAATAAAGAGTTGTGGAGTCATTTGTCATGCCAGGAGATGAAGTAATGCCTCGTTGTGCGGCTTGTGCCTCATCTTGAAGGATCATTTTATAAACCTCATCAAGAGAAGGAGGTAGATGAATCATAAGAATATTAGATCTCATAATGTGATAAGATTCGTTTAATCCAACAAGAAACTGCATAAGCTGTTGATTCTTGATAATGGACAAAGCAAGCTCATTAGATCCACAACTGCATACATGATTTTCAATTGCAAGTAGGTATTCGTCCCAAAGTTTCTTGAGACGTGTATAATAGAATGTGATAGACTGATTTCCTTGAGAAATCAAAGTTAATTCGCGTCGGAGTTGAAAGAGATTTGTTCGATTCGATTTGCCATACCTAGTTGCGAGTTCATTCCAGATCTGAAATGCAGACTTACAATATAGAATTGATTCTGCAGTTTCTTTGTCGATGGAGTGAAGTAGCTAAGAGATGAGCATATTGTTGCATTGGTCCCAGCGTGCTGCGAGCTTGGCGTCGGATTTTGGCCGTTTGCAGTCGCCGGTGACAAAGCCGAGTTTGTTCTTGGCTAGCGGAGAAACTTCAACAAACCTCTTCCATCTGGTATAATTGGAGTCGTTGAGGAGCGTGGTTGAAAGCTTGAGCGAAGGCGGATCTTAGTGATGCAAGAACAACTCGTTCGTTGGATCACCATGGGAGGTGGAAGTATTAGCATCGAAGTGTGGAGGTGGAGGAGGATCTCATCCGTCTGTGGAATGAATATTCGTGTTTCTGGATTGTAGAGAATCATCGGGATCGGTAGATGCCATGATTACTCAGTCTGATACCATGTTACAACTTGTGATGAGAGAAGGGAGGTGAACCAGATGGATGCAATAGAAGAATAGAAGAAATAGTTGTTTCGAGAAGAAGAGAAAACAATCACATTCCTTTCTGTTATCTGGTTACAAAGAGTATTTATACACATATGCAATCAGTACACGTCATACCAATTCTATTACAAACTAGAGGTCCTCATTCATTTAAGAATATACTCTCATCAGATTGAACATTGGAGTCCTTCATTGAGCGTAGCTTCCGGGGTGCATATGTCCTTCTAAGCTACTAGATGGATCCGTCTCTTATCCTCCGTACTATCCCATATGAAGTCCCTGCACAATCGATCCAACTTCTTGTACCTCAGAGCAAGGAGGGACATAATTTGCATGGCATATATTGTAAGAGACTTGAGGACCGATTTACAAGTGTGACTCGCCCGCCATGCTTAGCGCTCGATGTTTCCACCCCACCAACCGTTGTTGAGCTTTGATAAGTAAGGACGGAAATCATCTTTTGAAACAACTCCATGGAATATCGAGATTCCTAGGTATGCTCCAAGGGTTTTGGTTTATGGAATTCCGCTTATTCGGCTAAGTTGTTGCTCTAATTCACCTCTGACGTTATCAGATCTAAAGATTTAGGATTTCGGAAGGCTGATATGTTGTCCCGATGATGCACAAAACCTATCTAAGCATTGTTTAACGAGAAGCAGTTGGCTCACTTAAGCTTTTGCAAAGAAGAGGTGCGAGAGCTTAGGGTCACCTAGAGAGATTTGGATTGGCTTTCAAGAACCATGACCCACTGCCTTACTGATGAGGTGTCCCAAACGCTCTTGGAAAAGGGCAAAGAGATATGGTGATATCGTATCACCTTGTTTGACCCACCTCTTCATATCGAAGGCTTCAATAGTCTCATGATTCCACAATAGTCTCATATTTTCAATAGAGATACACGTTTCGATTCATTGGACCCATGTGTCTGAAGGACCTAGATCTTTGAGTGTATCCACACCGAATTACCAACGGAGTCTATTATATGCTTGATAGGTCCAATTTCAGTACCATCTACCCCTTTCATCATCGCTTTCGATGCATCGAGTGCACTACCTTCTAAACCAGTACCACATTATATGGTATGAGACGGTTTGGAATAAAACTATTTTGTATAGGACTGACAATCTCACCAATGAAGCCTTTGAGCCGATTAACCATAACCTTTGTGATAGTCTTGTAAAAGACATTGCACAAGCTGATGGGGCGATATTGCGAGATCAATTCTGGTTTGTCAATCTTCCCGATCAAGACTAGAAGAGTATCATTTGCGGTTACTTGGAGATAGTTGCTCCGAAATAACTCATCCACTGTCTGGACAAGAGAGCCACCCACTATGTCCCATAAGCTCTTATAGAACACCGGTTGAAAGCCATTCAATTCCGGCGCTTTGTAAGTACAATTTCGAAGAGAGACTCCTTAATGTTCTCCGGGCTGAATGGTCAACTCAAGGCCTCCTGGTGAGTTGGTAGAAGGGCCAGAAATCCTCCTAGGAACCTCCACAAGTTCCTCCAAATCTATGGGGTTATTGAGATCCTTGAAGAAAGAGATTGCATGGGATTCAAGCTGGATGCGATCATTACACCGGTATCGATTGACGTCTTGAGTGTCAAAATATGATTCCTTTTCCGCCTAATAACCGTAGAGAGATAAAATAAAGCAGTGTGTCGATCTTCACAAGAAAACCATTGTTGGCGGGACCTTTGAAACCACAAAAGTTCCTCTTGCTCCACAAGAACATTTAGGTTGTGTCTCACATTCTCCTCTTCCATCAATAAGGATTCTGTTGGGCCTCCTTCGAGTGTGCTTAGGGTTAAAAGTGGGAAAAGCTCACAACCCTTGGATTAAATCGGGAACGACCTTCATTAAATTATTCCTCACTAATAGTAGCCAAATTAACCGTGTCGTTCTTAGAATGCTTCTTCTTCCTTCATCCTTCCTCGATTTCTCTTTTCATATTCTCCAATTTGATTTCTTTGATTCCAAATTATCTTATTTGATTTCTTAGAATGTTTTCTTCTTCTCTTGTAATTTCGACAAATGTATCACAAGGGGTGAATCGTTGAGTTTGAAATTTCTGCAATTTCAATCAAAGTGTATTTTTATATTATTTTAAATCTTACTATCTAATTTACATATTTATGTGTACAAGTTTGGTTTATTTTCCCCAAAAAATGATGTTTTGAATAAATTTTACATATACTTGAACAAAATGACTTTAAAGTTCAACTATTTTTTTTATATACTTAAAGAGTTGGTGATTTATTTTTAAAATTTTTGTTATAGCTGATCAATTTGAGTTATAGTTTATTGATTTGATATAATTAAACAAATTTTTTGTTTATATGAAAATTTATCTAATTCATTTGAGGAGTTATTTTCCTTATGTGATGTCATTTTTGAATAACAAGTGCGTTACTGAAGATTTTTCATGGATCCGAAACAAGAGAATTCAAAAGAAAGTGTGGTGGTGGTGGTGTCATTGGTGCTCGACAAATGCTATAATTTTAATGTAATAGAGACCACTAGAATATGTGTTTTTTTTGTAAGGAATACATTGATCACAATGTTAGTACTCTTCCATGAAAGAATAAGAAGAATGGACAATTCTAGTTGAACAATTTTATTATATATTTGAACAAATTGTTATGTATACGATCAAATTAGTTTATGTGTGAGTTGATGTTTGTTAACAAATATTGAATATATTTGATTTAATTTATCATTTTATTTCCAATTTAGTATTTTTTTTCTTTCTGTTCAAAATTTTCTTTTGTTATTTGTATGAACCATTTATGCTTGAACAAATGGTCATATAGTTGAATTAATCGAGTATATAGTATAAAAAAACAGTGTTCTAACAAAATCATAGTTTGAACAAATGAGCTTGAGAGTTTGTATTCAGGTTTCAGAAAATTCAGGTTTGGATAAATTGTCTTATAGTCAAACAAAGTGATTTTTTAGTTGAACAAATTGAGTATATAGTTGAACAAACCGTGTTATACTTGAACATATAGTTGAACAATTTGCTTCAAAGTTGAAAGAATGAAAAGCTTCTTAAATATGATAAAATAAATTAAACTCCAAAATAGTATGTATCTTCAGTAAAAAAATAATAAGACAACATAATCATATCCCCTGGTCGTTTTTTACATATAATCAAGTTTTGAATAAATGTTCATATGGTTGAACAAGTAGATTGTTTAGTTGAACAAATTGGGTTTATAGTTGAATATTTTTTCTCTTCAAAGTTGAAAGAGTGAAACGTTCCAACAAGAATAAAATAACTTAAACTCCAAAAGAGTATATATCTTCAATAAATCTTATGAGAACTGCCACCTTCGACAATGCCATTAGCAGATTAGGACCACTCACAAACTAAATATGTGTCAAACCCTCGATACAAGGAACCATTAACCTTCGATAAAACCATCAGCAAACGAGACTCATGCCCGATACAAACATACATCTATACAATCTAAAAAAGTGTCTGCTTTGTTCATATGAAACAAAGTGTGTCCGTGCTTTGATCATCTCACAAAGATCATAGTCAATAATCAAAGCCCTAAGAACACACAAATTGAAACAAAACACGGCCATGCTTTGATCATACAGAAAAAGAGTCCTTGCTTTATTCTTTGATTATATGAAACAAAGTGTGACCTTTCTTTAATCATCTTACAAAGATCGATAGTTAATGGTCAAAGCTCTAACACCATCAAGCACATGCCTTTCATAAGTATGTTCATTTGTGTTAGACCATAAACACAATCCTGTTGGTGTTTATATGTAGATATCATGTGTTAGACGATAAACAAGATCGTGTTGACGTGTAAATGTAGATATGTAGGCCGATCAAGCTCATTTGTGTTAGACCATAAACACGATCGTGTTGATGTGTAATTGTAGATATGTAGGTGCAGTGGTGCACCCGTGCCAGGTCGCACTTACTGCTTATAGCTTATATAACACGATCGTGCAATTCATTCCTATAAAAGCACAAGCGTGCAATTCTTTCTCACTCATGGTATGCACACGCAAATTGAAACCATTGCTACTATTCAGCTCTATGTTTCTCAGGGTTTTTTCTCCCTGGATAAGAAATGTCACTAGAAGATCCTATACCCGAACCGAAAACATGAATTGTTAGGAGCAATAAGCAATTTTTCTCGATCAATTGCTATCCATTCAATTCAAATACCATGGAAGGCTCAAAAATCCGCAAATCAATGTCTACTCGATACAAAGCGACCAAACAAGTAAATGAGTTTACTCTAGAAACCGAAAAACATGTTACCCACTTCATCTTCTCAATGAATTGCTGTCCAGTTTGTATGAGGGGAAAGTTTTACAGCAAATGTAGAGAGACAGTCAGCTAATCAATCCACATGACAGTTTTGGGTTTCTTAATCTTTTAGTCTTTCGAAGAAGTAGAGGTAGCCCATGTTCTTGGGTGGGTTAACCGAAGCTCCAACCTTATCGTCGTTGAATATTACCCACCTTCCATCTTTCTGAATATGAGCAACGTAGTGACCACATTGAGTCGAGGTTCCCATATGGCTAATGAACCCGAGAAGCTTATATCCTGGAGAAGAGTCGAACAATAAGTAAGATGTGACCAACAGAACCGGTGATACAATATGATACAATGAACTTACTTCCGGATCCATCTGGGAGATTAGCAGAAGTAGATTCTGATTCAGGGACAGATGTGTTTGCGCTAGACGGGGCTGAGGCATTCGGGTTACTAAATATCCAATCAGTTGCTCTCCCGACGTCATTACCCTGGAAAAGGTTCATCGTCAAGAAGATACTCAAATTACTAGGGCACTAAGAATTGAGGAAACCATTTCAGAGTGTACCGTAGCCAGAATAGCAGTCCGAGCAACTTCTTCTGTAAAGCCAAATGACACCAATTGTTCCAATATTGACTGATCAACTTGCACAGCATCACTCTTCGATCCTCGGGATATTGGAGCATCTATATCTGGAAATTGAATATTGAATTGGATGCCATCAAATGAAGTATTTATTAGTCCAAGAACCTCGTTTAAGCTTTCTGCTATTAGTTTACTCCCACAATACACAGTAAATTACCTGGATCCTCCATGTGAGACAAAAGCCAATTCATAGCCTCTTCAATGCCAGCATTAGAAGTATTGATGGCAGCTTTCTGACAATGCAGCTGTGTAAATCCCATGGAAACGAGCTGAGAAACAATTGCTTCATCGGCTGAGAGCTGCTCTGACTCCATCGGATCGTCGACTAATGGCAAGGGAATGTATGCGATATTCAGAAGATATAACTTCATCAGCCTAATGTAATGAGTACAAAATAATACACAGAAATACCATTCTCAGGCAAAAGCTCCTCTCCGGGTTGAAGACCCTTGCTGCGCATATGACTGATGTCTATGATATCAGGAACATCTACATAGACATCTAGAACAATAGAAAAAGAACTGTCAAAACATGGTCTTAACCCAAGAAAGAATTCACTTTGCAGCCACATAAATTAGGCGCTGGGAAGTACCAAGCTTTCTAGGCACCCATCCAGAATCCAATACAAACTTCCGCATGTGCAAGACGAGATAATCTGGGAAGGAAGTCAAGCCAGTGTTTCTACACAAAACATTGGCAGTGCATAAATAAGCAGTTCAAGCAAATATGCCATAGAAAATTAGAAATATAAGCTACTATACATGGATTATTCCACATCGCCATATCAATACATCATGTTAGCTACTACAGTAACAGAATATATAGAAATCAAACAAATAACATAAAACAAATCTTGTAACAGTTTTCAGTGAGGAGGATAACAGTAGCATGAGAATATGCAAAAGCTACAAAAAAAACTTACTTGATAGCTGTTGTCTTCGTTTTCAGGGCAGTACTATAGAATTCTTGCACCTCCTCAGGAGCAGAGTAGCTTGCTAGACAAGCTTCTAAAGGTACCGTCGGACGAACAATTTCCTCGGAAGATCTAGCCAAAATTGAGCAACGGTCATAAGATACAAAAATAGACAACTGATAGCATCAATTCCAAGAAATGCTCAAAAAAAAATGAGATGTGAACTTACATTTCGTTGCCTGCTTCTTTCATCTCAGCCTTCAGCTTATTGTAGGTTTCCAGCTGGTCTGAAAATTCAAAGTAAGGGAATCCATATTAGACCGACTACCTTCAGACACCGTGAAGAGAGGGGAGATCTTTAAGTGTTACCTTTGTTAGTGGCTTCATGCAAGGGAATATTTAACGATAAGATGTAGTCAAATCTTTTGCTGTAAGTAACTTTCCCAGATGGACATTGAATTTTATCCTCAATTCCAAACTTAAAACTCCTTGAAGGATCCAATTGGGGATTTCCACCATTAACTCGTTCAACTTGTTCAAGTAGATGAAGAAAAAACTCTAGAGCATCCTAAAAACATGTTTATCAAATAGATGCATCAGAAACAAACAGATTATCGTTTAGAAGCTCTTGAAGACACAACAAGTTGAGGTGAATTCCAAGATGGAATCATACAATTGGAGATTTCATCACTCATTAAAATTTCAAATCACATATCTTTATAGTAAAGACAGTCCTCTATATCCCATTGTCGGATTGTCCACAGACACTTGGTGAAAATGGTTTTGCTACGGACTAGAACATATTCCATAAAAAAAATAACAATAAAAATGGTTCTGCTACGAATCAGAACACATTCCATAATATAAGCAAAATAATAGTAAGTCTGTATAATTTTGCTGGTGACTATTGTAAAACAGGCAACTACCTGTTGTCTCATGGTCGAGAATTCAGGATGGCTAGCAGCAATTACAGTCTTGAACATGTGGGGGCGTATACCCACTTGTTTCTGAAGGTCAATCAAAACCATTACCACTATGAGATAATGAGTCAGATAATAATCCATATGAATAACTCAATAAAGCTGCAGTTTTATAATATAAACATTTGGACAGGTATTCATGTAGCCTGTAGGCACACACCAGTGAAGAACCATATGTACATAAACAATTGATCAAGGTTGCTAGTCTCATGCCTATTTAATCCAGTTGTAATTTACAAATGAAGCCACTATAGATGTGAGTATAGAAGCTAGTGGAAAATGTGGTTAGAGAAATTTTACAGCTGTTGTATCTGCTGCAGTATCTGGTACCGGGACTGAGTATTTGCCAGAGAGTAAACCATGACCCAATTTGATCCTGCCACAAGGTCCACAAAATACTACAATCAATCTACAGAAACCGAAGGTTCTTTTTGAAAGCTCAACATAAAAAAAGGAATAAGTATTGAAGTCAGATGTCTATAAAGCAAATAGCCAAAATGGATGTATGAAAACAGAATATCCTTATGGCCTATTAGCAATTTAGCATAGAATCTTAGACTGGATTTATTGGCACATGCAGTTTTGTTTACCAAAGGAAAATAACTACTGGTTACTCTTGACAAAAATGCCCATATATTTAAATGTTTTACAACACAACACATAATCCTAACATATGTTTCTACTTGAGATGAGCATAAAAATACAAGGTACTATTTCTATATCTATAAAAGGACAGAGTAGAACGGAATCAACTCAGCTACTTCCATTTGGAAGTAGCTGTGGAGAAATCCTTTAAATCATGATGAATAGAAAGTTTGCAGATACCATATATGATGGAAGTAGCTGTGGGAAAATCCTAAATCACAATGGATAGCAAGTTTGCAGATACCAAATATGATGTGGTACAAGGATCACTTGGTGGAGCCGCTTTCGCATGAGAATAGGCATACAGTTTTCAAATTGAAGAGGGAAAAAGGCATGAGCTTGAAAAAAGATGCAGGAGACTAGATTAGTAGTAACATACAATTGCATGTTTAGATCCACAGTAGGATCAGCTGGAGCTTCTTTAAAAGCCTTTTCCAAATCTTGTTCTGCATAGTATCTATCAAAATAGCAAAAGAGGGATCAGCAATTCACCAAAGAACATCAATCATCAAATTTTTGGACCTAAATAGAGTTAAGAGAAAGTTATAGAGACCTGGTTCTGAAGGCACTTGTTGTAAATGCAATCTGCATCGTGGATGCCAAGTAACAGCTGCAAGCAACAGCAGTGAGAAGGGTGAGAAAGCATAGTTATAAGAAGTCCTAAAATGACCAAAGATACACAAAGTATATTACCTGTTTCCCAGATTGACAAGACCAGTGTACCCGGGACCATATAGTGCTTCCATTTCTTGTCCACTTTCTTGGATTCGGTTCCAATCATAATTGGTGTTCTGGTCTAACTCCCTTTCAGCAGTAGTCAATTCAGTCTGAAGGAAAGGAAAAAACGAATGAGCACGGAAAGAAGGAAGCAGGTTCATCTAGATATCCTTGATGGACTTCTTGACTGATGTCAGGAGACAGTATTAAGGTAAGATTAAGAAGTAAGAACTACAGCACAAATCTTTATATTAATTTTTCTAGTGCCAAAATATGGGGAAATGCCAATACATTATTTGCATAGAAATCAAGAACAGTCAACAGTGGACAAGGGCAACTCACCTTCTGCAATGAAGAGAAGTCAATTCCAAAGAAAGCCAAATGTTGAGCTAGATTTGGGTCCAAAACACTCTCATCCTCGGGATAAGAGTAAACATCTGAGCTGCCACAATATGCCAACAATAAGGATATCTAATATGACAAAAAGAACATATGAGATTGCATATAAAGATGATAAGATTTAAGTAAACAAAAAACGAATTGAGTGGCAGTTGTTGACTTTTTACAGACCCTCTTGGGGCCACAACAAAAATGATCAAGGTGCACATCCATAACAAAATTTTCTGGAAGTGTTAAAGATGGGAGATGCTTATACCCAGTAGAAATTTGCTACAAAGTGCAACATCTAAATAATAGCATGTAAATTTTTCTAGGTCAATCATGGGGTGTAGCAGTAAATCAGGATGTGACAAATGCTACTAGATGAGGAAGATTGCTAAAAGTCCAAAAAAAAAAATTTTTTTGAAAAACCAAAAGTCCAAATTAGCAAAACCACAGATAAGTGTATATGGATACATGTGAAATAGTACCTGCTGCTTCCAAATCAGCTGTTATTGTCCCAAGCTTTACAGCCAGAGGATAACGAGTCTCATTGTAATGCTCGACAGCATGGTTGTTGCCGCCACTCCCATCAAAATTTCTCCTCCCACAAAGGATCATTCCATCGGTTAAGTTTAACCAAAGATTCTCCGTCTTATCACATTTGGAGCACTTCCATCCCGAAGGAGGCACGACAACACCATTGTCAATCTGCAGTAAATCCATAGCAAATGCACTGACTTGCTTCTTGTCAGCTACCCAAGCTGCAACTTGCTCTTTCCTCTCGGCACCCTCAGCTAACAATATGGCGTCGACTGCCAGTCTTACCTAGAATTCAAACATAGATGATGTCAGCTTTTTAACACAATGCAGATTACTATGTGCACAGTGATTATTCAAAAGAACCTAAAGAGAGAACCTTCTCTGGCAGCTCCACAGAAGGAAATGAGAGACTTTCGAAGCTGGGTAACAAAACAATATTATGACTTTCTTCATATTGAGCTTCATTCTCATCAAAACCACCTTCTACACCTACAATGAAAACAAAAGATATCTAAGTGACACCTCATTTGACTATCTGAGGATGACAAACAGAGAAAATGTTCGACTGCCACAAGAAGAATGATATCTATATCATCATACAGAAGGTCAGAACATGCAATCTACACGTTCTTTTTGGTCTGAAAATGCATGTTTAAAATAACAAATGACAACGAATAAATACTCCTGTAAAACTATGCATCAGTCAAACATGGAACAACTGTAGAACTACAGTTCATCTCAAGCATGAACTGTTCAAAATGAAATGAGGAAATTATATGAGGAAGACAGTAAGCTCTTTAAAAGAACAAAAGAAAGAGAAAAATATCCATGGACGAATCGTAGAACTACAATTCATCTTAAGCCTGCTTGCATCTATATTTTGCTGTATCTGGATAATGTATACTTGTATAGATATGATGATTTTGGTATTCTCTAATGAGCCCCATGGTTATGAAAGAAAATCTTGACTCTACTTGCACTAATGACAACGAAAATATAGTACCAAGACAAGGTCCATGCACTTATATCTTCTTACTTCTCTTTTTCATATTTTTAAACAGATTGTTGGAGACAGCTGCTCAAGATTCCATAGAGTAAGACAGAGTGAAGTTATACTGTCAAGTGTGGAATATAACTTTTGATGCAGATCTTCATTGCACAAGTACAACAATGACAAAACTATAAAACTAACAACAAAGTGTGATTTTGGACTCGACATCGATAAAAGTCAAAATATTCAAACCACCAGCATCAACATCTATAATCTGATTATTTGCAGCTTACAAGAAAAACAACAAGCAAAATGAAATTTCATTCATTAGCATGGAACATATAAAGTCATAACTGATGAGCATGGAGCATATAAAGTCATAACTGATGGGAATGAAATATATAGGAGTCACAGCTGGAGTATGTCTTAGTATAAACAAAGTCTATCTCCTTATACAAACAAATTGCATAAAAAGGAATGCCACCACAGCAGGCTAAAATTCAAAGCAACAACATCCACAAATGTTTTGTCCAGATGAACATATATAAGCAAACACTGAAGTATGTATAAAGTATGTAACCTATATACCTATAGCTAAAAGAGTCGGTTTCTTCAAAGGTCGGTCTTCAGAGACTGGCTTCTTCGTCTGCTTAATGTGAAGGTAAACAGGATTGCCGGTCTTTCGGTAGTTCCACATCACACAATCTTTACCAAATGCAAGAAATGTATTCATATCGATGAACAGTCCACCTTCCGATTTCTATAGCACATCGTAAACAACAAAAACATATTATCAACTCGAAGACAAACAAACATGCATCAGCGTTAACGTTAGCATTAGAATCCACGCCTTCTGAGAAATCCAAAATTTTATTAAGATTGCAAAGCGAAGATCGCCAGAAATGTACCGGGGTATCGAAAGAGACGCAACACTCGTGTTTGTAGATTCGATTGGTAGGCTCCGGGATTCGAACACGAGTGAGATTCGACCTGAGTAGCTCCATAGCGTCCGCCATGGCCGAAAGAGAACTGTGAGAAAGGAATTTGACTTTGAGTGTAGAGATGAGCAAACTGTATTAGTGTTTTGCCCTAAATCCCAATTTCTAAAGGCAAAAAGTCACGGCGAGGCCCAAAGTTAGGTCGGCACACCACGGTCGGCAAAGCTAATCCAACAAATCCGATCCGACAAAACCAAATATTGTCGTCCGTTTTATTTATTTGAATTTAGGCTATGTTTGGTATATACTTATTTTGGGATTATTTGAGGTAGGGCGCGTTCTCTAACGAGAGGCTATTTGGGTTATCG
This sequence comes from Fagopyrum homotropicum, assembly GCA_033239125.1. Classification (NCBI taxonomy): domain Eukaryota; kingdom Viridiplantae; phylum Streptophyta; class Magnoliopsida; order Caryophyllales; family Polygonaceae; genus Fagopyrum; species Fagopyrum homotropicum. Next base: position 7,194,711 of record BSWB01000003.1, read on the forward strand.
GAAATTATTTGGAGAGGTTATTCTGATTCAACTGGAATTATTGAGATTATCGGAATTATTGTAGAGAATATAATATCCAAGATAATTCCGTCATCTGCCAAACGAGTCCGTAGATAAATTTGAAGTTTTTTCATCCTTCACAGCATATTATAGATTAATTTGGGATATTATTTTCCCAAAATAATTTTAACACACCAATCAAAGCCCTAATTCGAGGGATTGGAAGGAACATATTATAAACGGATATTTGTGGATATCCGGATATAAAAAAATAGATACACAACTACACAAGGCGTGGGTAATGAATATGCACCTATCGGATCAAATGAATAATTCATATGTAGGCTAAAACAAAAATATTTGTGTGAAACATCCGGGTTGGCCCGGCATGAGTTGCTCGGACTCTATCGTTGTCCATACCGGCTTACAACTAAGTTCGAGCGTCGGACCGGTCCTTATTTATCAGATTCTATTTTACGTCTCATTTGTACATAAAAAAAACATATACGAGTTCAAAGTAAAAGTGTAATCCAATTATCTTTACATTACAATGAGGATTTGTGAGCGCAAAAATTAATAGAGTTTGTCATTGTGACTCTATGTGTCCGTGACTCATGTGAAGTTGAGGGGTGGGATTGTGAGAGGAGAGGGAGACATTGCTATAATATTTTTGAATTTTATATTTACTAGTTGGGTCGCGCGTGCGTAGCACGCGCACCGTGAATTTCGAACGTGTTTGTGGTTGCGGTTTACTAAAGTGAACGCACACCAATGTGGATTAATACGGAAATTTTTAGTAATTGACCTAAAAGTAACCGATGGGTGTGGAATTGCATCTTTTAAAACTGAACTTAAACAAGAATGAATTAAAAAAACCTGAACAAAAATGCTTTTCTTAATGTTAGATGATTTGACATAGGACATACAACAATCGTCATAATAAGTTACACCACAACTAAATAGTACATGTCCCAAGTACGTAACATGTACCCAAGAATCTACTTGGTTGCAAATAATTCTCGAGGAACCAAGTTTAAACTTCTCCAAAGGATCTGGTTCCGTTGTAGAACACATCTGATCTACAATCTAATTTTACTTATAAGTGGCCGAATAAATGAGGAGATGTGCAAGGGCCACACATCAAGTAAATGAAATTAGATAGAGGCCTCATGTAAATCTCATTTTCTCGGAGACTTTCAAGTAGAGAGGTTACATGAACAGATGCATGCGCAACATTAGAACCTTCTGCTTGGGGCTCGAGGGCAAACAATGTTCCCACCACGACCACTCTTTTGATTGTTGGGTGTGATGAAATCTTCTCAACAAGCCACGTATCCCATAGCTGCACTCGCATTGGTTTCATTAGCTTTAGGACTCAGGTTTCGGGTTGGTTTACCATTCCATTATGACAATTGGAATATTGTCATCAAAATTGAGAAAAACGGAATTACATCTCTTAATTATTTCCCTCCGGATGTCAGGTTAACATTTGTCTCTGAATTTTTAAACCATTTGATGGACTTTCTAGCTACAACACAAATCACTTAAACAAGTGTGTAAAACCAATAAAAGATTTCAGTCTTTTCAAGTGGGCTTTTTTCTTCTGTTTTGGCACACAAATAAAAAAATTTGGAAAGCTTAGAGACTAAGGGAAGTGTTCAAGTAAGACTCATTATTCCGGTACGGCCGTGCGGCCGTCTGTACGGCCGACACGTGTCCCGGGAAAAAATAAAATAAATTTCTGAACGAGTTTTTTTTAATTTTTAAAACGAGTAAAAGTAATAGTTCAAAACTTATTATGGAATAGTTCATAACTTATAAAAGGATAGTTCATGAATTATAATAGAATAGTTCATAGTGTAAAATTTATAAAGGAATGAAAGTAATAGTTCAAAACTTATTAAGTAATATTCCATAACTTCTAAAAGGATAGTTCATGAATTATAATAGAATAGTTCATAGTGCAAAATTTATAAAGGAGTGAAAGTAATAGTTCAAAACTTATTATGGGATAGTTCATGAATTATAATAGAATAGTTCATGAATTATAATAGAATAGTTTAAAGTGCAAAAATTTATAAAGAGTGAAAGTAATAATTCAAAACTTATTATGGAATAGTTCATGAATTATAATAGAATAGTTCATGGATTATATTAAAAAGTAATTGTTCATGGATTATATGGGAATAGTTCAAAGTTTATAGGATAATAGTACATAAATTATAACATGGTAGACTGGTAGTTCAAATAAATTTTCATTAGTTTTCGGGGAAAAAAATCGTTTCAGAAAAGAAAAAAAAAATAAAAAAATAAATTTTTTTTTTTCGGGACACCCGTCGCCCGTACGGTCGGCCGTACGACCGTACCGCAATATAAGGGCCGTACCTGAACATTTACCTAGAGACTAAAATAGAGTTTGAAATCAAACTCAATTAGTTAGCAGAATGCTCTTAATTGTAAGCAAAGGAAAAGGTTGGATAATTGCAAAGGGAAAGAAAGACAGGCAAACAAACTTTATATATGTACAGAGATGCTTTGCTTGAAGAATGCTAGAGAATAGAGAAAAGAATACTGTTCTTTGGGCGCAAGTTTCACATTTTTTAATTTTTAATTTTCAATTTTTAATTTTTAATAAAAAAAAGTTTGTTAGTTACTAAAACTGCAAAAACTCCTAATTGTACATTTATCATGTCACAATTTTCTTTATCTCCATGCAAATATAAAAAATAAAATAAAAAATAAGTCTAAACATACATATACAATACATGCCTAGTCATATACCTTGTCACGCATCTTTGAGCAAACTCCAAACATATTTTTATTCTTCTTCAAAAAATTTATTTATTTTTATTTCTGACACTCGTTGACAAGAACTCTTTGAAATAATGGATAAACCATAAGCATGCCTCCAACACCTTGTATAACTGCAGCAAATGAATGCATAATAAATATACATAAACATCATCAAATTGAGGACAAAGACAGCTTGAAGGCAGGAAATAGTAATTTAAAAAATTGTCTTGCCTGACTCTATAAGTAGGGCACCTATACGACATTTTCCTTCCCAAGTATGGTGATAATTGCTGCAATATATGTGATGTATAATATTTTGCTATGTGTGATGCATCCCTGCTCTAACTGAAAACTTCCTCACGTATTATGAAGGTTGTGGGAAAACAAAAAATTAAATGGAATCTGAAAGAATGAGAAGTGGTTCTCACCAAAAGACAGATTGTTACGCTACTTACTGCAATCCTCTGAAGAAGCCCTTTAGGCTATGAAAAGTTTCACTTCTCATCATGGATGTACATAGTAGGAGGATCCATGAAAACCTCTCCCTGTTTACCTATGAAAAACCCAAAACAAAAGACAAGAGAAATATCACACATTTAAACACTCCAAAACTGTAAGAAATCTTGTCTTAGAAAATTAGCAGGAAGCAATTTTTTCTCAAAATAATAAAATAATGGAAAAAGAAGAGGAGAATTGGATTTTTAGCCTCAACTTTTATGGCAAGATTCTCATATCTAAGCATCAAGACCGGAGAAGAATTATTGAATATTTAACTTTGAGATTTTAATGTCAATCACCACATTTGATACACACAATAATGAGGTGCCATCATTATCTCACCCCTCTTTTTTTCATTGTATTGACAAAAAACAACTAGTAAAAAAGATGTTTTTAATTCAAACAAGTTGAGAAGGATTAGAAACTAATTGCATTGACCGGATGGATCAATCATTGGAGTCGTTCATGCACAAATTCCTCATACTGAGGATTGCTTAAGAATCTCATTTTTGTCATTGGACAAAGGTAGATCTTAAATTTCTCTACGAGATGTTTTCCATGGTTGTTGTTCTATTCACAACATCCTCAATTCACGTAAACCACTCCATTGTTACATGTACCATAGTATAAGGAGTATATCAAAAAAATGCATCAACAATTTATAAGATATAATACAAAACAATTAAGAAATACTTGCATTTTTCCAGCACGACTAACACCCATAAACACCATGACTCTACCTGGATTAAGCAAAAAATCTAGGTTTAATGAACTTGATCAAATAGCTTGCTAGTACATCTGAAAGCAAATATTACCAGTGGCCATGCCTGAATCCGAAGACTTCAAACATAATATAGCCCCTAAAATGCAGTAGCGAAAGTCACTTATTGATCAAAATAGATCAAAATAAGATTAGAGAGAAAGGACTCCATACCAAAATTGTTGTCTTGTAGTGGTCTTGTGGAATTTTGACCTTTCATGATAAGCTGGGGGGAGGAAAAAATTTGAGCTCCAATATACTAATCATCTGTCAACCTTTTTCAGAAAAAATCAAATACAAAAACTACAAAATCGCACAAGCAACAAGATAAGCAACAAGATCTTCAATTCTACTCTACAAACATGAAAAATTGATGTCTATAGCGTCGGGACTTAATCACCGTTAGCAAATTAATTAAACCCACAAAAAATCAACATGAATTCTAGATGAATCTCATCCAAAGAATGTGAAAGCAACCTAATCATTTTTGTTAACAGTTCACTGAGGACACTACTTGGTTAACAATTGATATTGTGATGATTGTTTGTATTTTCAATACATAACTCTTACTTATCTAGCATTTGTGAAACCTCAGTCAAGATAAATAGTTACCTTAGTCCCGCCATCGATAGGGTTAGTCTTAAACAACCGGGCATATATATCCTTCTTAGACAATCCAACGGGCATTTCGTCGAACACCTTATCAACAAGAGCCCGATTATTGGAGGGAAGCTTGGATTCCCACACGAAATCAGCCGAAGACGCACCTCGGAAAGCCCTATTGAGCCTCACGAGCTTGCACATATCGTTCGTCTCCAAACACGGCAACACATTCGCCGCGCATCCCTCCGGAAAATCGCCTATCCCTGGCGACAACAACAAATCTTCTGGAAGCGTTGAAGATCCATAACCCATTTCACATGAAAATCAAATTAGGGACAAGTACGAAGCTCCAGTCGTCGGAAGGGAGAACATGCAATAAAAGAAAACAGACGAGATGAAAAAAGAAGGTAGAATAGGAAACCCTAGAAAAACAAACCAATGAAGAGTAGAAGAAGCCAAATCTAACAGAATCGATAAATTATTTGGGAGATAAAAGCGAAGAAAAGAGATGACGAACCTGAAATCGAGTTATTGCAGGCATGATGATACCACCCGATGAGACAATCAAATCAAATCAAATTTTATGCGCTGTTATTTAGTATATTTTTACGAGCGGAATTTTAAAGTCACGAGCGGAATTTTAATCGCTATACTATAAAATACTACATTATTAGTTTAAAATTTTTGTTAGTAAAAAAATATGCGCTAAATAACGATCAATTCAAAATAACTTAATTGAAAAGATTTAAATTTTATGTTAACAAAAGACAATCAAATCAAATTTTTTGTTATTCAAAGGATTACAAATTTCTTTCAAATATACCAAATTTTAGTATTTTAATCAACAAAATAGACATATTACAAATATTCACTTTGTCCGTCACGGACATAGGTCATTTGTCCGTGACGGACAAATGGGCATTACTTAGTAAAAACAGATGCGCTAAATAGCCTAGACATATATATATAACTTTAAATATGTTAATCGGTATATTTATTATTATCGGATGAAATCATCATATCTTCATTTTCGTGTCTTAACTTTTTTCAATACAAACTTGTTAGAAGCATTAACGGTTATTCAGTTGATCGAAAATAATAAGAAAAAGGGCACAACCTATAAACAAAATATGGGACGTAGAGAATATGGATAAACGTAAATAAGATCTCCTTACAAATTTGAAATTACATCACAAGTAGAAAAAAAAATGAAATAACATTAACAAATTAAAATCGAAAAAACGTCTATTTGTTGTGCTTGTCTCCATGGTTTCGTGATTGGGGTGATAAGTGTGAGAGAATGAAACATAATGAACAATTCTTTAACTTCATCCATTGTAGATGGATATCCACGGCTTTGGATTTTTGTGACCCTACCTCCGATTTGTAAGTGTTGTTGAACACGACTTGAGGTGAAAGGCATCATTTGTAGATCCGGGAGAATCCAAGATGACTTCAGAACATACAATTTGTGATGTACCAAAGCATACATTCATCTTCATCTTGCCATAAAATTACCATGAATTCCGCATCACGCAAGTGGATGGATATTGTGTCCGATAGGGTGTTCCACTTGTGCCATATAAGGTCAAATTTCAAGTTGTATTGTCGGGAGTTTCGGCTTCTCTTTAAACGCAATAGTTGGATGGGATCCACGGGAATTTGCTAAACTCGGCCGAATTGACGGGCGACCTTGTCTAGATGATATGGCTCGATGAACATACCTAACTAGATTGTACCCCTATACATAGTTACTACAACTAGTTCGTAAGGGAGCCATACGACTGCGCTCGCGTCCAAACCCTCAATTTGCACCCTATACCAAGGCAAACGGTCACCTGAAATTCGCAATGTCCTATCCACCTCAAAGTGGGCCCAGTGGGTAGGTCTTGATCCAACGGCCTTCCTTGAACTCTTGCTTGGAAAGACGGAAAATGCAAAGAAATCCGGTGATGTATATGAATGTATAACATTGTATGGTTAGTATGACTGAGATAATAATGTTAGTTATAGTCAATTATAAATAAATAGTTTAATTTTTCCAAGAAGGACAGTAAACCCGACCATTTGATGTGTTCCTTCCCGAGTCGTCTCACCCAATTGTTATGATAGGTATGTGAGAGTGAGCATCCCCGTGTTGCCTCTCTTGTCCGATCGTGGTTGTGAACAAGGTTCAAGTAGTGTGCCCGGACGTTGTTACCGGACTTGTCTTACATTATTGTGAGGCCCAATAATTACAATAGACAAACGGAAACAATTAATCTTAATTTTTATTACTAGATAAACTTATTAATGATAATTCCCAATATTAAGAATAATCTTAATATTTAAACTTATTAAAGATTGGTATACATCACCCACAAAATTTAATAATAATAGTAATAGTAAACTTGGTAAAGATTGGTACTTATTTAGGCAGCTCATAGACGCACATCCGATGTAATTACATTGGATGCGAAGTAAATTGGCAGCGCAAGTACAAGCACCTTGTAAGTAGATGCATGCATGGAGCATCCAAAGGTGACAGTTATTTTTGTCCTGCTCCCATGTAGACGCTGGGTTAATACATCTTCAATTGTCATGCAAATACTAACAAAGATGAATAAGGGCTATGTGTTGTGATGTAATTATTTAGTTTATTTGCTAATCATTGCTAATTATCATTGATGATGATTATCAATCATAATTTTATTATTAATCTTATTCTTATTACTAATCTTATCATTTATTAAGATAAATGATATTTATCATTACATTTCTTTCCTCTCACCATTTCATAGTGATGTTGACAATTATGGGGCGTAATTAGTACAACTCTTCAGTAGTGATAACAATTATGGGGCGTAATTAGTATAACCCGTGGAAAATCAAGCAAGCTTGGAGGAACCCAGGTGCAAAACTGCAATCAACCCAATAATCAACGAGGGGTCTTATCGATCTTGTTTTTGTTGATTTTGTATAGAGTTTTTGGTCCTACAACTTTTGTTGAGTTACTTTTGACATTAGACTACATGTCTATGAATATTGTTGGCCAATTACTTCTAGTAGCGAGTTGGATATTGACACCCTCAGAGAACAATCATACCAATTTGATAATCTGGATACGAGGCAATATATGCCCTAATATGCAAGGTGAGAACACAAAAGTGACCCACTATGAACTTGAATAGGATACTTGAAGTATACGTAGGTTCACCTATTTAAAAAAAATAATGAAGAAATGAGGAAAATAGGACCCTTAAAATTTTACTTTTGCAAGATGGACTCCTATAAAACTAGGCCTGCAAACTAGAGAATATGGACATAATTAGAGGTCTAATGAAATGATGGTGCCTTTTAAATTCCAATTTTTCCCTCTATTTTTTCATTTTTTTATTTTTCTCTCTAATCACTTTCTCTCACCCAAATCTTTCTTCCTCCCATAAACCTTCCTTCTCCTTCCGTGTGAAGTCGCCGCCTCCAGTACTCCGGCCACCAAGGATCCGACGACAGCGCCAGAGAGCACTGTCTCGCCGTTCCGTCACCAACCCTCTCTCTCTCACCGTTGTTTGCTCCGTTGTTGCCGGAACAAGATCTGTATTTTTGGGTAAGCTATTTCTACTAGATTTTGGGTATGCATTTGATTCGTTTGTTAAGTAGTAATGGGTATGTGTTTGATAAATTGAGTATGGGTATGATTATTTTATTGGGTATATGTTTATTGTTATTGTGGTATTTTTTTATTGTTTAGAATGTTTAAAGTGAAATGTTGGGTATGTATTATGGTTACCCAAACTGTGTTATAATGACAAAATGTCATTTGATATTGATGTTTATGTACAATATGAATTTGTGTAAATTTTGGGTATGACAAATTCAAATTGGGTACACTTTTAGTGTTAACTGTGACTTAAATTGGAGAGATAAAAAATCGATTGAGTATGAATATTTTATAAAACAAATACTACCCAATTTGTGGGTATGGTGTTTTTTGATATTTTAGTTTTTTGGGTATCTCCGGCTTTTGGGTATGTGTGTTTTCGAATATGTCTATGTAGTTTGTCAAAATTATTTTGGGTATGGCAGTGACATTTTTGGGTAAACGAATTTTTGGGTATGACAGAAACAAACAAAAATGGGTTTAAAAATAGGGAAGAAGGAGGAACTTTGTTTTTTGGGTAGAGGGCTGAGTATTTTTGGGCCAAAAATTCCATCCAAAAAATGTCAATCAAAAGTGTCACAACATATACATTAGTCATCATCATGAATCATCACTTTTTCTCCACTTTTTGTACTTTGAAAAAACTAGTCATGTAAAGTAGGAGCCCAATTTTTCAAGTTAAAATTGGGAGGGTCTAAATTACAACTATATAGTGTAGAAAGCCCATAAGACCAATTCAGCCAAAAATAATGCATGCAACCAAATAACATACCGTCAAAAATGCAAAGACAATATGAGAAAGATAAGGAGTATGGTAGTAAACAAAACCATAAATCGACTTAAAGTCAAAAAATGATCGGCCAAAGTGGGAACTAATATATGAATCCACATATACATACGTTCGATTTGAGGAAAAGCTTAGGTTAAAGTCAAGAAATGATCGCCAAAAGTGGGAAGTAATGATGAATCCACATATAAAAACGTAATTATGAAACCTCACAATAGAAAGCCAATAATAAATCCACAAGATACGGCTGTCATCCCGAGATAGGTAAAATTGGTAAGAATCGTGGGATTAAACTACCAAAAGCGAGAAAGGCTTGTTCTCCACAAATTTTGCAATATCGCTCATGCATAAATCCCAAGTTGTAATACAATACGACAACACATACATTTGGAACTTAAACATAATGTCAAAATTTTAAAAAAAAACTTTATGTGGAAAATGTTGATGGCTGAACTCCCAATCAAAGAGAACCTTGAAATAAATAAAGTCCCGATACCTATGAATTGTGTCTTATGTCAACCACCGTATGAAAGTGCAAATCACTTATTTCTCAAGTGCCCCGTCTTAAATACCAACATTAATAATGATAAACTCTAAAACTACCTAGTAAATATAAAAGTAGCTGGAAGAAAAATGAAAGATATTGTGTCTTATGACAAATTTGATGACAAAACGATGATACAACTAATCGTTACATGGTGGTATATTTGGTACATAAGAAACCAAATCACCTTTGTGACAAAACTACTAACAAACATCAAGCAACTAGTCACAAACCCAGTTAAAGAATGTAATGACGCCAACAACAACACAAAAAGGTAACGAAAGCGCAAACGAGAAGAACTAGGAAATCAAATGCACAAGACCACCGACATGCATCTTTAAAATTAATTTCGATGGATACAAACGATTTAACGACTAGTGTGCATTTGGGTATATCCTAAGAAATCATGAGGCATCTACAATTGCCTATGAATTTGGACAATGTGAGAATATTTCGGTGTTATGCGCGGAAGTCATGACCCTTAAGAAAGGTATCCTAAGAGCAAGGGAAATTAAAGTTAAAAATAATGAAATCGAAGGAGATAACATTATCATTATCAATTCAATTAAAAATATTTGGAAAAAATATTTTTCATGACGATTTCTTTTGATGGGAGGCTCTTCCCCGTTTTCTCGTCTTTCACTACCCCAGGAGGTCGTGTCCTGCTGTACATGCGTCTGGCGGTGCTATTTTGATAGTGCTTGGCTCGCCCATTACCTGTTTCATCTTTGAGAGATGCTTTACATTGTCGTATTGTTTGTCCTCCTCCGGCTTCACCTTTCTTCTCAGTGTCTCCGTTATGATCTTCTCGGACGTCTCCTCCTTGATCTCCGGTTTTGATCAGCTTTATGCTCACTACTTTGCTGGTTTTTCAACACCGTAGCAGATTTACTTGCGTTGCATTGATTTCGCGTCAGCAGCAGGTGACGAGGTGCTATCGGAAGATGTTGAAGACCTCATCCTTTGGATGCTTTGGGGTGACAAGTCTTTAGAGACTTTCCCCCCAATTTGCTTACCCTTGTATCAAAAAAAAAAATTAAAAATATTTGGAAGCCTCCATATGAAATTGAACTTATAATATCATATACTTCACTCCTTTTCATTATGTAGGGGTTTTGCAGGATAACATTCACCATATTTCTAGGGAAGTCAATGACGTTGCCAACAAGCTCGCGACACTTGGTCATGACGGGCCCTTAGCCAGAGTCGAAGTTCCACATAAAGTCGATATTATTATTCACAATTATGTTATAGGACGGTGCACCAACAAATGATCATGCCTAAACTGCTTACCAATGTATTAAAAAAAAATCAAACATTTAAATTGATCAATAATTTTCAAAATAATATATATATATATATATATATATATATACTAACTATTTAAATATTGCACTATAATTTAATAGTCTTTTATAACAAACTAACGTATACATAACTCACTTATATCTTATTGGGTTTACAAATATTTTGTTATCAATATATTTTTAAATAATTAATTATACAACCAAATATATACATTTTATAAAAATTAACTTTAATATTATTTTTTAACTAGTTTAATTCTCGTGTCTTGTACGGGTTGATCTAACACAAACCATTCATTTTATTTTAAAAAGTTTTGATACTAACATTTATGTATTTTGATTTTTTTTATACATAATCGGACATATATAAAATATAGACATAATATCTAATTTAAATAAAAGTTGTTACAACAAAATTAAAATGTAATCTAATTTAATAAAAGTTATTTTAATTTTTTTTATAAAGGGGAATGAGATCACAATGGATTAAATATAATTAAATGGAAGTTGTGATCAAAACGGAAGTAAAATATTTCTTAAATAAAAGTTGTATAATTTAAAAGTTGTATCTAATTTAAATAGATGTTATCTTATTTTAATTGTTATGGAAGTAAAATATAATCTAAATAAAAAATTTATTTTATTTAAAAAAAAAGGAATTTGGTGACTTTAATTCTCATCACGACACGTAGGCGAAACGAACGTGGACGCGACACATAAGTTTTATTACCTTTTCTTTATTATAATACTACTAGTCTAATACCCGCACCGTGTGCGGGATTAGCTTTAATAAATTGTAAAGCAACTCTATTTATTAATTAAAGTGAGTTGGAAGATAATATTATAAGGAAAAGTAAAAGATAATAAAAACAGAAAGGAATATTTTTAAATAAATGATATTTTACATGTTCTTGATAATAAAAAAAGGTATTAAATGAAACTGAACGTTAAAACGACCCGTAATATAAAAATATATGGAACCATGATTTATGTAATTAAGATTTTTTTTAATATTAGCATATATATATATATATAGATAGATAGTTAGTTTATATAATTTTTTAAAATGAGAGTGCGTTTTAAATTGAATTGACAAAAAGAACGGAAAAAAAATATATGGCATTAAAGGCTTCTACTTTATTCTACTTTATTATTAATATATAGATATATATTTTAACACTAATAGTATATATACATATATGTTTGGTAAGTAGATAAATATAAGTTCTATAATAGGATAATTAAAATATGGTAACTATATATATTATTTAAACAAAAACTAAAATTCTAAGAAAATGACATGTGACATATTTTTTTGTTAGAATGAACCACGTTGAAGTAAACGCTTCTGTTTTAATATATGTATATAGATATTAATTTTCGTACTTTGTACGTGTTGATCTAATATATATTAATTTATTTTATTTTAAAAAAGTTTTGGAATTAAAGTTTGCGTATTTTGGTCTTACATATACTTTAACATATATATATAAAATGTAGACGTGATATCTAATTTATCTAAAAATTGTAGTTACAAAGAAACTAAAATATAATTAAATTTATTAAAAGTTGTTTTATTTATATTTTTTAAAAGGAAATGAGATAACAATGAAAGTATAATATAATTTCAATAGAAGTTGTGATCAAAATGGAAGTAAGATAATTATTAAATAAAAGTTGTCTAATTATAAAAGTTGTATATGGTCTAAATAGAGGCTATTTTATTTATTTTATTTTAATGATTATAAAAGTGAAATATAATCTAAATATTTTTTTTAAAAAATTTAGTGACTTTACTTCTCAGTGCAACAGTTATGCAAAACGAGATCGCGATACATAAGTTTTATTACCTCTACTTCAGTATATTATATATAGATATAAATATAATTCGAGTATTATGCTAGTTTTGTATATAATACAAAGTTATCAATTTTTGTAATAGATACACCAGAAAATTAAAGAAAAATACGTTTATTCATAAAAAAAGACAAAACTTGGTATAGTTCCTAAATAATTTATTAGCTAAATAAATTTCACTATTACAGACCGTTCATAATCTTTCAAAAACAAAAAGTCAAATTTTTCTATGAACTAATTAGTCAAATCGACAATCGATAATAATAGTTAATAGGGTAACAGCTAATGTGAACGTATTCTTGTCGTTGGAAGAGCGTTGCCTCTTTCCGAGTAAAACCTTGGCTGAGAAGTTTTTTTTTAGTATTTATTAATTATCGAAAATCCCGAAAGGGATCACAAACGAATCCTTTTTCTTCTCCAACAGAATAATTAGAAGAGAGAGAAAGGGCGAGAGGCAGATAGAGATTATTGAGAGAGAAATAGAAAGAGGGAGGTGGGAGAGAGAACGAAAGACGACCGCTCTGGAGTCGATCTTTTTCCTTCCGTCGCGAAGGAGGTTACGCCGGCTGGCTTACAGGTTTCTCCTCTTTCTCTGGTTCTCGGTTTTATGGTATTCATCAGATCTGGCCGGATTCTTGTCTTTCTTTTGATTGTCTTGTATATCCGTTTGATTGATTGGTTGTGTCGTCGAGCTTTCGAATTTGACCGTGTTGTTGGAGATTTGGGGTTTCCATGTCGTTTTGGTTCAAATTAGGGTTTCGATGTCGGCGTCCCCGGCCGTCTTATTAATTTTGGCTGATTTCTCCTAGCAATTCAGTTCGCCTCTAATATTTTTTGGAGGCGAAAGATATAGGCGTTCTGTAGGTTTTGATTCCTCTTAGCTGCGTTTTATCTGTGAAGTCTAATTTGTCCGTGTGAATTGTCTTTCACGGTTGAGATTTGAATTGTGTTTGCAGACATTAGGGAGATATTTCACATTCTTGATCTTTTTACAGCTTTAGTAATATGCTTCCATGCCTGAACACATTCGAATTAGCGTAATTGTTCTTTATCCAGTATAATATGTCTTATATGTGCACACAAATGCTCTTCTAATTGCTTTGGCCCATGGTTTCGTTGTTATTGAATGTGCTGTGAAAATATTACAATGAATTACTAACAAAACTTGTTTGTAGGTTCTAGACATTGATTTGAAGGGTACGTATTTGTCTACTGAGATATGGAGCATGCCCACTTCTCACCAAATTGCTTCCACTTTGGGGTTTTTCCATTGCAAGAAGTTCTCGATTGGCGGGTTTTCCTCATTGGAGATTTCCTTGTTTCTTTTGTTAACTGCACTTAGTTGCCAAGTTCTAGTTAATGATCGCTATAGGAGGTCTAATGCCATTTCCTTCTGAGAGAGTTACAGGACCTCTATGCACTCTCATGAGTAAGTAGAGATTATAGCTGTTAATTTAGAGTTGATTTATGCTACCATTCTTTTTCCGAACTAACCTCTTTCCTCTTCTTCAGGTCTGTGCAGAGTCTACATTGAGTTGAAAGTTTCATAAACGTGTCTTCTGCGGTACATATTTATTATTATTAACAATTGCATAATTACCTTAATGATGTTCTAATCTTTTGTTACTGATGAGCCTTGTCATGCATTTTCTTTTTCAGGTTGGAGATGAGATCTGCTTGTAAATTTCGCTTTAATAATCACCTTTAGATATGCCATACTGCTTATCCTCTCTTCCAACTTAGTAGTTGCTTTCTCTTTCTACCGGCCTCAGATGGTTACCTGTTAAGAGCAAAGATTTCGTTTGACAAATAGGTATTAGCAGCTGTTTTGCTGACACCTGACCCTTAAGGCAGGCATTGCCCCGTCAAATCATGCTATGGTGCTGGTAAAGCATAGAGTCTATCTACATCTTCTTACTTTACATGCTTGCTTGTGAAGCATGTCCTATAAATAAGGCTGTCAGATCTGCCTCTTCCATCATATTGAAGTTTGATGCTGCAGAAAACTGAAGGAGGATTAAATTAGTTCAGCCAGAAGATATTTTTCCCTTTGGAGTTTTGCTTTTCTACCATCCGAGTTTGTTATCATCTTTTTCCGTTTGAGTGGTTTGCTAAGTTTTCTGATTGAAGGAAGTAGTCGCCAATTGTGTTTTCCCCCTTTTCTGGATTACAATGGAGAGGTGAGTTGCTGATACTTGGTCTTTGGAGCTAAGTTTTTTGAGGTTAGCTTCTTACAAAATTTGTCCCTGCAGGTACAAAATTATTAAAGAAGTTGGTGATGGAACATTTGGGTGTGTATGGCAAGCCATAAATAAACAGACAGGCGAAGTTGTATGTTTTCCGTTCCTTCTGTCGTCCAAGGGATACTAATCTTGCTTCTGCGGCAACACAATATATCCAATTTTTGAGCTAATAGTTTTTATCTGCTTGCAGGTTGCTGTGAAGAAAATGAAGAAGAAGTACTATTCTTGGGAGGAATGCATAAACTTAAGAGAAGTGAAGGTAATTAACTATTTTATATTTACTCATTGTCATATAGGAATTTTGTTGTAGCTATTTATATGTCTGTATTCCTTTTTGTAGTCATTAAGGAAGATGAACCACCCAAATATTGTCAAGCTCAAGGAAGTAATTAGAGAGCATGATATTCTGCATTTTGTCTTTGAGTATATGGTAATTTCTATTCTACGGCACATCTTAATTCTTTCTGAAATTCTGTTTTTCATTGTGTACTTGTATAAACTGTATAATTTTGATTAATCGTAACATTTCCTTGTTTCTTTGTTGTCAGCAATGCAACTTGTACCAGCTAATGAAAGACAGGACAAGACCTTTTTCTGAAGCTGAAATCAGAAGTTGGTGCTTTCAAGTGTTTCAAGGACTTGCCTATATGCACCAACGTGGATATTTTCACCGTGATCTCAAACCAGGTATCTTTGTACACCAGCAGGAATAGATTTTAGTGCAGAAAAATCTGATGCAAGAAATATCATTGAGGAGTGTGGAAAATAACTAGTATGCACCAGCGTGGATATTTTCTCATACTCTTTCCAGTACAGGATCATTTCCTAATTATCACTTACCTACCTTAAATGCATCCTAATTATGTCACTGCCTTTAGTTTCTGAACTTTTTAATATGCATATGTTCAGAGAATCTGCTGGTTTCTAAGGATTTAATCAAATTAGCTGATTTTGGGCTTGCCCGGGAGGTTGTTTCTGCAGCACCCTATACAGAATATGTCTCAACCCGTTGGTGAGTTACCCTCCTATTTTTTTTGCTTCTCCCATGATGGATAACGGATACAATAATTGATATGGAAGTGTACTATGAAAAATGTTATGGCAGGTATCGGGCTCCTGAGGTGTTGCTGCAGTCTCGAACATATACACCAGCTGTTGGTAAGCAACTTTTAAGCAAGTAAGCGGCCTATTAATATAACGAACTCTGTTTGGAGACTGAAGAAAATATTTTCTTCTATTTTGTACAGATATGTGGGCAATGGGAGCTATAATGGCTGAGTTGTTTACTTTACGACCACTGTTTCCCGGTTTAAGGTATTTGTTATTTGCAATGCTAGTATCTCTTATAGTGCTATGCTTATGGTACATGACTAACTTACGATATCTCCTTGTCGATGGTGCAGTGAAGCAGATGAGATTTACAAAATTTGCAGTGTTATAGGCACTCCTACACAGGAATCTTGGACCCATGGGCTTACCCTTGCAAGGTCGATGAATTATGAGTTCCCACAGGTTCTTGTTCTCTCTCCCTCAAACATGTCGATAGTGCCTAGGATTCCTTAGGTGCTAAGCCATTTAATACTTGTGAGCCTATGCCCCATCTTTTTAATTTCCCAAAATCTGACTAACTTGGCTAAATTTTTCTCTTAAGTTCTGGAATCCTTGCAAATAATTGCTAAGATACATTAGTCTTGTCACCAAACCTACCTATAAGAACCACCCCAGCCCCTTGAAAAAAAATATTTACTAGTTTATATTTATGCCCTGGCTTTAACATGCTCAAAATTCAATAGCATGTAATGTTGACACTTTGACATTTATGTTTGGCAATTTAAGCTTCCGGGAGTTCATCTTTCATTTTTGATTCCATCGGCAAGTGAAAGCGCAATCAGCCTAATGCAGGTAAGCTGTTTTCCCGTTTAATTATCTTAGAAGTAGAGACTTGGAGGCACCTACTAAACTAGTGGAAAATTTTGATGTCCTCATGCAGGCACTTTGCTCATGGGACCCTCGCAAGAGGCCAACAGCACCAGAGGTTCTTCAGCATCCTTTCTTTCAGGTAAATTATAGAGTTTTGACAAGCACTTGTACATGTCCAATTGAGATGTGATGACTCATTTTTCCATATTTTGCACAGAACTGCATTTATGTCCCACCCTCACTTCGCTCTAGAGCTGCTGTGAATAGAACGCCTCCACCACCAGACTCAAGGGCATTGCTGAATCCAAAGCCTGTAAAAAGATACTCTGCCCCCGGAACACTTCCAATTTCCAAGCCTGCAAATCCAAAGTTGCAGACTGCAGTGGGTACCAATGTGCAGCGTAAACTGGAAATGGATGGTCCAAATGCAAACAAGAATGACAAATCTCAGAAAGTAGCTGACAATCAGCCGAAGTATCGACCACCATTAAGGAATAGCCCATGTAAGACTACTTTTTGTTGTTAGCAATTCACTTTGCTATCATCACTTGATTTACTTGTGTTAAAGTTTGAATTTGTTCAAATCTGTTTTATTTAATTTGTGTGTGTTAAAGTTTGAGAGTGTCCAACTGTCATTTGAAACCTCGTTTGTAATTGTATAGAGGGTATTTCCTTTCATGATGCATTTGCAGAGTACTTTATGTACTATTATATTGTCTGATCTCTTATCCATTGCTTACACGTCCTTATTATGCAGCATCTGTGTCTGCTGGGAAGACCAACCGGGCAATACCGGATACCATAGGGAAGCTGTCCAACATGACAATGAGCGGTGGTAGGCCCCCCATGAAGCAATCACTCCCGCCACCTATGAAGGCTGGAGGATGGCATGGACAGAACAACCTCTTTACAGGACGAACCCAACAGATTCAACCTGGTAGAACTTACACGAGGAAAGTTGCTGGTTGATGTTGTTGGCATGTAAGATCCGGAGTTACAAATAAAACCTTTTACAGGTTAGCAACTGGGGTTACTGGCTTGCTTATTATATACAAGAATGGGTGTCTCGTGTTGCTGTGGAGACGCTGGACAATACTTCCTAGTGATGAACACTTTCTATGGTGTGTTTAATGCTTTGAAATAATTTGCGTGTACCTTGTGACGCTCTTTGTGACTTGAAAGTTATTGCTGTGATTGCAAATTATGAACCTTTATATAAATAAAGTGTGTTATCCATAACATAACTTTTGGTGATGATTATGTAACAAAAAAAGTGCCAGGCATTGTGCTTTGAAGCCGACGACGATCCAATGATGGATCTGAGTTCGGATTAGGGAAATGAGGACTCCTTGTAGCAAATATAGAAGCACTCGCAAACGTATGGATTATGGTCCTTGCACTTCCCCCAGCCATGTGTATCGACACTTGAATGCTCTCTAGAGCAGTAGTAGTCGCAGATGGGTTCAAAGCAGGTGAATGGTCTTCTAGTAGGCTTCTCATCTTTGCATATCTGCATCCATCTGTAACTCACACCTACAAAGTTCCCGAAATTGTATTAGAGCATAGCATTTCACAATCACAACGATAAGTACTTGAGCAAGCGAAGTGTTGAGAACAACCTGGGTGTGCAGAAAGTGCGAATGTGGATAGAAGGATGAAGAGGAATACTCCAAAGGGTTTGAAAATCATCATTACAATCTGTAGCGTCTAGTTCACAAACACACGAATGGATGAGGACAAACCTCTGCAAAGATATTGACTAATTATTTCAGATGTGATATAGTGATGTGATCATATGACTGACCTAATTGATGTTAAAGATCATTGAAACTACATGATCACTATCTACACATACCGGTTGTTTTACCTACCAAAATCACGCATTATGCAAGTTGAATCCTCGTCGAGATGATAATACGACTTTCAGCCATAGAGGAAAATGATCGATGTCTTCTGAGTTCTGAGGCACATCCATTGTTCAATACGAATTGGCCTAACACCACAAATCCATAGTTGGTACAAGTAAATCCATCGAGTTTAGGATGAATATCAAACAATTTTATGATGCATCTTCATTGGGTCAGTCTATTAGTAGATGATGAAACAGTGATTTGATTAAGCTTTTTAGCCACACTGACAATGTTGATCTCACCAACACATACTTGATACTTTGATAGTAATTCTCTTAGTTTTTAAGTATCATGAAGGGAATTCAAGATCTTCTTGTCAATTACCAAGGGCGGTCCTAAGTCCATAGACTACATTGACTAGGGATGTCGATGGGTCGGGTTTGGGGCAGAGAGTACCCTATTCATCCCCGTACCTATTTAGTAAAACGCCCCCCGTTCCCGTCCCCATATCCGTTTGGGTATTGAGAATTGTCCTCATCCCCATCCCCATCCCCATCCCCATCGGATATTCGTCCTCATCGGGGATTCCCCATCCCCATTTAATTTTCCCTATCTTAAAAATTCTATGGGTTTTCCCGTAAAAATCTCTATCCCCCTCCCGTTTAACTTTTAGGATTTTGAAAAAAACATTAACTCGGGTAATAAATATGAAATTAGACCATAAAATAGAAAATTGTTACTTTGTTTTACTATATAAATTAAAAAAACACAAGAAAAAAGAAAGAAGAAAACTTCATTTTTTTAAAAAATAATAAAAACTTGCCAAAGTAAAGTTATACCGCATATATATATATATAGGTTTCGCTCTTTTAAGTAGGATCGAGACTCGTAGTACAAACTAGTGTAAACTAAAATAATTATATCTTACTAGCATTTAGATTACGATATCATGATAAAGTGTTATATTACTTTTTCAATTTAATTTTACGGTTTATGATTTAGGTTGCACTACCAAAACATGTATTTGACATTTATGACATATTCAAAATATTCTGTTATCCTTATATGATCCAAAACATAATTAATACTGGTTACCATTAGCATGTATATAATTTACGCATATAATATACATTTTAATTGAAATGGTATCCTCGTATTTTTTTCAAAATATATTTTGTGTAAGCAGGAACGAGTATGATACTATTAAGTCTTAAGTGTATATAGTTTACTAACCCTTAGTTTGTGATTACAAGATAAGTGTCAATTTATATTATATTAATATATATTGTTAATTGAAATGTTGATGTGGCTTAGTTTGTTGTTTAACGCATCACTTTATTCAATGTGTCAAAGTATAGGTATATTGTGCATATATATTATGTTTTATTCGTTCAAGTAAGATCGAGACTTGTAGTACAAACTAGTGTAAATTATAATAATTATATCTTTCTAACATTTAGATTGTGATCTCAATATAAAATGTTATATTATTTTATCATTTTAATTTTACGATTTATAATTTAGGTTGCACATCAAATCATGTATGTGAAAGAGTAATACACATTAAAAAACACAACATGTAGTGCGATTTACATTTGATCATCGTGATTGGCGTTCACAACGTATTCAAAAATTTAACGAGGTGTTATCCTCATATGATCTAAAACCAAATTAATATAGATTAGTATTAGCATAACTTACACATATTATTATCAATTTAATATTTAAAGTTAAAATACATTTTGTGTAAGTAAGAACACGAGTAGTAAAGTACAAAAGTTTATATAGTTTTAATTTTTAGGAATCATCGGTAATTTTAAAATTAAACATGAAACCACAATGAAAGTCTAATATAAATACAATTTGTTTATTTATGTATCCCGATAGATTCCTCGTCGGGGATCCCTATCGGGGTTACCCGACGGGTTCGGGTTTGAATCGGGGGGCGGGCTGATACATCCTGTCCCCATCCCCAAGCGGGTAGTCAAAATTTTATCCATTCCCGTCCCCGTTTAAAATGCCCCATCTCCGTCCCCACGACGGATAATCCCCGCAAATTTCGGGAAATTCCCACCCCATTTACACCCGTGGTCATTGACCACAAAGATAGAATAATATTTTATTTTTTCAAGTTTGTCGTGTCGGCATCCTCCTAATTTGTCATCGAAGAAATCTGTTCATATAGGAATATTATTTGGTTCCTAAAATAGCATATTCCACGGTAGATGGTATGTGATGATTAGGAATGGAAATGGGTCGGTTTATGGGTGGAAGTTCCACTTCCACCAACCACCCATCTTACCTGAGTTCTCACCCACCCCGCCCACCACCCGCCTAACACTTCACCCGTCACCCACTCACCCACCCATCACCCGCCGGGTGTTTGGGTGGTTCGGGTGAAATAACCGGGTGTGTATTGTGCAACATATATATCAGTTTTAAACATTTACATGTATAAAGTAAATTTATATTTTAAAGTAACACAAATATAAATCTACTAAATTACGGAACATTATCCAACATTACAAACCAACATGAAAAATGAATTCCAATTAGTACAAAACTATGCAAATAAACGCAATATTTTTGCATACAACAAACGTAAATCAGCATATCCTACAATCAAACTACTTTAGATCTCATATTTACAAAGATAACGAGTGTCTCCTGCAATCTTTCGTAAACAAAATGGTAAAATATCAGCTAGTATTGACCATCGGCCTGTCTACTCTCATATTCTAAAAGGTCCTAAAATTTCGGACTCGTATCATATAGAGAGACAATACGCACAAGCTCCCGCAAAATGTAATGACACCCATGGTTAACTAATGGCACAACTTTCAAATAAGTTGCCTTAATCCAAATTATGAAACTAAAACAGTAATTCAAACACATGGTAGAACTAAGAAGATGTATGAATCGTATAATTGATTGAACGGATGAAGTGAGTGTTGTGTTGAAGGGAGTGTGTGGCTCTAAAATCGAATATAGATATGAGGAAAAGATGGAGAGAAGACACTAGTGAAGATTAATTATCTATTTAGAGAATCAAGCGAGCGTTGCGCTGAAGTGAGTGACCGAACAGGAGAGGGAGTGTGTGGCTCACCGGCGGCAAACTGACGTAGTGCGGTATAACGATTTGGCGAAGGACCGAAGGTTTTATCGAGTCTAGCTACTAGAGAATTAGCGATCGATATAAAAAAGGAAAAAATGACCAATAATAATACCAACTATGAGGTATGAACCAAAAATAATACAAACTTTAAAAATTACTAGTTGGTATATAAACTATTTCACATTAAACCAATTTTGATACGGGGTAAAATTATGACTAATTTTATTACATAAATCGTCCATAACTTTTATAATCACACAAAACTATCCCTACATTATATTTTCTTTCAAAAAACACCCATATTATTTTTTTATACCTAACAAATTATATAATAAAAGTTACTTATCACTTTATTCTTGATTATTTTAGGACATTTATTTAAAATACAACTATAAGAATGATTGAGAAGTTTTAAAACTTTAAAAATAAAAATTTGGTTAAAAGACCCATACTTGGTGACATTCCAAAAAAAAAAATTGGTATAAAATAAGATTAATTTATGAATTTTTAAAATTTAAACATCAAATGTAGATTTTTTCCACAAATTTATGTTAAATATATTAATTTTAAGATTTCAAAGTACACAAATTTTCAAATAAATAATATATTCTTTCATTAATATTTACCTACAAACATAGATTATTCCCTCAAACTACCTATAAAATAATAATGACACTAAACAAGGTTCTACTAAGCAAATTTTTTTTTTTTGAAACTTCTTAATTTTTTGAATGAATAAACTACCTTCAACATTAAAAATAAAGTGATGTCTAACTTTTGTTACCTAATTCATTAAGTATACAAAAATAACATGGGTGATTTTTGAAAGAACATAAAATATATGGGTAATTTGTGTGATTTAAAAAATATATGGGCGGTTTTTGTAATAAAATTTGATTAGATTTTCACCCCGTATCAAAATTAGTTTAATGTGAAATAGTTTGTGTATCAAATAGTAATTTTTAAAGTTTGTATTATTTTTGGTTCATACCTTATAGTTGATATTATTTTTGTTCATTTTTCCTATAAAAAATTCAGATGGGGGAAGGGGTAAGGTGAATGGTGACGCGGCTGCACTCTTGATAATTTAGGGTTTTATGTTTTTATATTTTTAATAATTTATATGGGAATTTAGGGTTTTTATTTTAATTTTGTAAATAATTTATACGGGTGATGCGGGGCGGGTGGGGCGGGTGGTGGATCGTTCGGGTGGTGGGTGGTTGTACC
Source organism: Fagopyrum homotropicum (assembly GCA_033239125.1). NCBI lineage: Eukaryota > Viridiplantae > Streptophyta > Magnoliopsida > Caryophyllales > Polygonaceae > Fagopyrum > Fagopyrum homotropicum. The sequence continues at coordinate 7,217,855 of BSWB01000003.1, forward strand.
TACACCCATACCCAACCCACCACCCGCCAATTCCACCCGTCAACCGCCCACCACCCGAAATTCTTCGGGTTTTCACCCACGAATTCGGGTCGATTGACCGGTTGGATCGGATGGTTGTGCACCCATTTCCATCCAAATAATAGGCAAGTCACAAAAGTATAAGAATTTTATAAGAAACTATGGGCCCATGAGCCCAAACAACTGTACTGCTTAGAAATTTTGGGCCCATTTAGCGGCCCAATCCCTGCTCCAATCTTCCTCCACGTCGTCCACGATGTACACAAAGCCGGGAACACGAAACGCCATTTCAGTTCATTGAGAAGAATTGCTCGTACGACTATACTTCTGCCTCCTGTTTTTCTCTCCTCTTTGACTTCAATCGCAAAAAATTCTCCGATTATGTCCAACGAGAAAACCCCCATCAGTGAGCCTTACCGTGAAATCCCGCTGATCAAGGTTCGTACAACCTCTTCCCCGCGCGTCTCTTGCTCAATCTCGAGTCCGGTCGCCAACGACACTCCGACATCTGGCGCTGCTAGGAAGATCGCGATCGCCGTAGATCTTAGTGATGAGAGTGCCTATGCTGTTAAATGGGCCGTTGATCAGTACTTAAGGCCTGGTGACGCTGTGGTGCTCCTCCATGTTCGCCCTACCTCCGTCCTCTACGGCGCTGACTGGGGATCGGCTGAAACTGGTGATTCTGAGGAGTCGCAGAAGAAGCTTGAGGATGATTTTGATGCTTTTACTGCCTCCAAGGCTGCTGATCTTGCTCGCCCCCTCATTGATGCTCAGGTCTTTCACTCTTTGTCCTTGTTCAGTAGAAATTTCAGTTTCCTTCCAAAACGAATCGATAATGTCTTGAATTCTTCGACATTGCTACCTTATAATTGACGTTTAGGTCATTGAGAACTTGCCGCCTTCATTTTTTGTTTGACATATGAAGACTACCTCATGTTTCTTATGTTAGACTGTTAGTTGTTAGTTGCAGGCAAAATAATTCCTGGATTTCGAAATTTCAAGCTATTTCGGATGATCTCGACTTCTACAAAATTTCCATGTATTCAGTATTCTGCATTGTAGGATTGAACTCTATCAGTTTGAACTTTTCTAGGTAGTTGTTTTGGTCAACTAGATCATCCAAGCATATTCGGAGTTTATCCTTTTGCGAATCATTAGTTAGACTTTTATAGTCATCTGCATCCAGATCAATAGTTGGATTAGTGGATTTATAGCTAGCGAGAGAGAAATTCGTAGATGCTTTTCTATCTGTTGACTTTGTCAACTCGGTAAAAGTTCAATTTTGTACTGTTTTGTTTACACCGTACAGATTCCATACAAGATCCACATTGTCAAAGATCATGACATGAAGGAGAGGTTGTGTTTAGAAATCGAAAGGCTAGGATTGAATGCTGTAATCATGGGAAGCCGCGGTTTAGGTGCTACTCGGAATGAACACAATAGCCGCCTTGGGAGTGTCAGCGATTATTGTCTGCATCACTGCGCTGCTCCTGTGGTGGTTGTCCGATCCTCCGGTAACAATAATGGAAGTGGTATTGGCAATGCTATTGTCAAAGTAAGTGAGACAGAAGATGAACAAGTTGCAGAGGAAGAATAAGTTGATGATTGATGAAGAAAAGAGTAGCTGTGTTGTTTGATTCATCCTTGATTGAATTAGCTCAACAAAGATTGAGATTGTCTCAGATCATGTAGAATTGCCAATAGTTTGCATACTTTGTTTCTTGTCATATTTCACGTTGAAAATTGTCAAATGGAATGGGAAGCATATATATATACACACACTCACACGATGTAAACATTCTATAGTCTATGGTTCTAAATGACACCAATTATGTTATTTTCTCATTGCCATTCATTTCAATGATATTATTGTTTGGTAGCTTGACCTATCCATATCTGATGATGATGATTGATAAACACTGCTAGGTAAAATTATTGCTCGTTTGCATAATTAGGGCCACATTTGGGACCCGATTTGGGATTTTCTGAAATCAAAATTCACTATTTGCATGATCGAAATGCCATTTTTTACAAATAATTATTGAACCGGTTCTATTACAGTATTTTCAGTTTACCTGTGTGTATCATTAAAATCTTAAATTACATGATGTGCCCTTCAAGGAAATACAAACCACATAATGTAGCAACAAATATAGGGTTAATTACTCAAAACCACCCTCATTAAGTTTATTTTGCACAAATTTATAATTGAAAATTATAATTAACTACCTAGTATCCATACGTAATTGATTAATGAACATATATTGTTAAATTACTACCAATGAAAGTATGAAATGCAATTTTAGTTTTTAAAAGGATTGATTTTGTGACCAAAAAACCTTATTCAAGGGTGATTTAGTATGATTTGCTCTATACATATAAATTAAAAATTGCTGTTATAACTTAGATTTAACAAATACATGGAGAAACTCAAAATACAGAGGCAGCAGCATACTGAGGTTGATGAGGTTGAGCAAACTCCATCCAAATGGTTGAGAGCTCCATTAACGCCGGGCTAAGCCTAAACATGAGTACACAAAACTCCATCTGATCGAGAGCGCCATCGCCATCCAAATCGCCTTCTCGAAGCATACAAGCGAGATCTTCATCAGCCATATCATCCAAACCCAACAAGCAAGCTGAGTTCTTCTTCAAGCTTTCAAATGTAATCACACCCTTCTGCACATCCATTAGCATCACGAACCCTTTGCATAGCTCCTGAACGAGTCCTTCGAGCCCGATTGACTCGATTATTGATGGGAAGTAGTCTTCGAAATCGATAGGTGAAGCCATTGTTGATGATGATGAACCGAGTTAACAGCTTACAAGCTTGTGTTTTGGTACGTTGTGGTTTATGTCTGGTTAATTTGAGTTTTCATTTCTTGATGTTGGGTTTGTGTGTATATATATGTGTGTGTGTGAAGTTTCACGTGAGTAATAGCTGATAAGGTAGGGATGTATGCCATTGATGCGTTTCGTTTGGTTTCTCTCTTTCCAGGAAGGTGCAATGATGGGTGAAAAGGAGGGAATCATGGGTATAATGTGTATGGGGTTAGTAAGTTGTTATAAATCAATGATTTTGTACGTATTGTGGTAGTCATTATTTATAAATGCGTGGTTAGATCTCCCTCCTTCTAACAAAGAAATATAAAAGGGGATCGGGGTAGAATTGTTATACGAGTTGAGCGAGTTGCCTGTTATATTTCAATTTACTCGTTTATAAACGAGTCTGATCCGACCTAAATGATATGTTAGCTTTTAAAGTGTTTATATTCGGCCTGCTTTAAAAGTGATCGAGCTTTAGCCGAACTCAAATAACTTGGCTAATGTAACAATCTTTTGTGTTATTCGAGCCAAACTTTAGTTGAACGATCGAACCAACTATAATTGATATTGAGATATTGAAAACGTATTCATATTCTATTTGTTTAAAAAGTGAACGAACTCGAACAAAACATGAATAGTCCGTATCGTATAACTACCTTAAATTGAAGGGGTGATATATATAATAACATGGTAAATTGAGTATTAAATTTGGATATTAAATAAATACAGTATTTTATTAATTCAAATATGTATAAGTAAAAAAGTATAAAAACATAACTAATAAAATAATAAAAACATAACTAACAAATAAAATAAAGCATGAACTAAGGATTAAAAATATTAAAGCAGATAATATACAAAATTGAGTGAATTTGTTATATACCTTTAGTTCACTAATTTTGTTTAGTAATTGTGAAGTTTAATAATTTTGTTAGAATATGACCCCTTTTAAATTTTTTAGACTAATTTACCCTTCTATAAGAATTTAAAAGATTCCTAATTAATTATTGCCTTTTAATTGAACTACAATCCCTAACTGAAGAAGGTGTATTTTGAATAAGTTATCAATTTTAATTAGCGTAATCAATTAGTAAATCATAAAGAATACAAGAAAAATTTACTTGAGTTGATAAAACTAGCATGTTACATACTTGTACTCTTCATGTAAATCATGAAGAGTACAATAAAATTCTTGATAAAATTTTACAAAAATTTTACAAGAATTGATCTGCGTAATTAATTAGTAATTAATCGTGTACAAGAAAATTTTACAAGAAGATAAATCGTGAAATCGTGTACAATAAAATTTTACAAGAAGATAAATCGTGAAATCCAACTTGTCCATTTGGTATTAAGGTGAGTGAGAGGGAGGCACAACCAACCAGAGATCAATTCTTGGTAACAACCTTAGTTGTTTAATTTTCTCTCTAAAAAATTTGAACAATAATTTTGAACTAGCAAAATAATAATTACAAATTTTTCTTGTAAAAATAACAACGTGACAAATTAATAACTAGTTGTATTTCTGTACTGTATGAATAATACTATACATGAACCAATGCCTATTAATTATACTTGTTTAAGTTTAGTGAAACAAAAACTTAAAAAATATGATTAGTTCTCGATTAATGCTATTAAGTATTAACATTTGAATTGGGAAGAGCTTAGCTTGTCTCTTCTTCTATAAAAAAAAGGTATAATATATTTTTATGAAACAATTTGATTTATTAGGCTTTTTCTACTTTTGTGTTTAGTAAATGTATTACTTGAGAGAAGAGTGTGTAGAGTTAGAATATAAATGCAAAAGGTTGGGGTACATTTACTTAATTGAAACATTAAAAAGCCTAGTTATTACTCTAGTTTTTCAAAAAGGCCGAGTTACCAAAATTGCCCTATATTCATTAGGTGAGCTTTTTTTTTTGCGTGTACATGACAAATTTTCATGTTATTCTTATCGAAAACTTGAATTCTAACTTTTATGTCTGGATTCAGTTAGCTATTTTCTGGTTACAGCTGTGACTTGTGAGGGCTGTATGGTGTCGACAAGGCCTAACCCACCCAAAATGACCGAAAAACCTGCAAATATTTCTAGGTTAATTAGGTTAGGTTGATTATTTGATATTCAATAAATAAATGTTATTTTAGTAACCACCTCCTTCGTAACATAAAATTAGTAGTTCATCTTGGTTATTGGATCTAATCAAGGTAGGATAGATGAAGATCATGTCAACCTATACTTAAACTTTATACCTACCTTTCACCCAAAAATCTATTTCGGGTGTTTTTTAAGGCGGTCGGAATAATACTAGGGGAACGATAAACCCTATTTCGTTCGTTCTCGTCCTCATACCATGTGGTTAAAAATTTTCCTTCAATTTCATTCTATTTAGCCCGTTCATTCTCAATTATATCCTCCACCGAACGGACCCTTTATCGGGTGTATTTACCAATTTTATGAGTGGATGGTGTTAAAGTTTGATATAGAAGAACCGTAAAGTGAGAATTCATGTGCATATGAGAGCAGATACACGTTAGAATCAAACCTAACACATAAGTTCAACATGCTCCAACCTAAAATCAATTGATAATATAAGAGAAATAGTCCACTAAATTTATATATTCGTCAGATCCGATTATGTTGTTATTCCTAAGCGTTAACAACATATCAAATCAAATGGATGGTGTTAAAGTTTCATTGGTTCTCATCCTCGTGGTAAGTTTAAAAATTTTCCTTCAAATTTGTTATATTTAACCCATTCATTCTCAATAATACCCTTTCACCGAACGGGCCCTTTATCGGATACATTTACCAATTTTATGAGTGGATGATGTTAAAATTTTGATACAGACGGGCCATAGAGTAGGAGTCATGTGCATACGATCGCATATCGTTAGACTCAACCCAACACATAATTAAGTCCAACGGAGTTCCAACCTAAAATCAATTGACAATAGGAGAAATAGTCCACTCACCTTACATACTAGGCTCAAAATATTTAGATGTGTGAACTTAATTAATATTTCCAACAGATGGCAAATCGATGATATTCGTCATATCCGATGAGGTTGTGATCCCTAAGCGGTAACAACAATCAAATCAAATGAAATAAAGGTAAAAGAGATAATCTAAACCCGTAAAATCCATCGGATTGCAGAGATAAAAAACGTGTACACACGAATACATATGCGCTTTAGACTCAAACTAACACAATATAAAGCCAGAAGATTTTCATCTTAAAACCGATCGTTACTTATACTATATACTCTTAGGGCCCGTTTGGTTCCAACTCCGGAAACGGAAACGGAATGGAAACGAATTTAGTCCATATGTATATCCATATTCATGAAATTTTATGGAATCATCCTCCATGATTTAATGAAAAATGCACTTGCTTCCTCACATTTTGTTACCCTATAGGATATCAAAAGTAATCAAACTCTCGTTCAATTACTACAAACCACAAGGAATGATTCCAAAAATTTAATGAACAAGGGTATACGTATTGACTAGATTCGTTTCCATTCCGTTTTCGATTCCGGGTTAAAACCAAACGGGCCCTTAGATCAATGAAAACCGAAATTTATAACTTATCATGTATAAGTTAAGTTGAACCAAAATTTAAGAGAAGTGTAGTTAGGGCATTGATCATGCATATATAGTATATCCATCGAATATTTCATGATTCCTGACCATAATGATCAAATTATACAGCGATGATTCCAAAAACAAAAGAATAATTCTAAAGAATGATGATGAAGTAACGGCTTTGTCTAGATTTGAATGAAGAAGTGTTTTCGAATATTGAATGGAGTACGTGTTCGTCTAATTGCTGCATGGATAGTGGATATGCATGTGTAGGTGAAGCTTGTCGGGATTAATATTCCTAAGAGGAAGCTTCCAATGAAGTTTCGTTTTTGTCTTCTTCTCTTTGGATCTTTGGTTTTTGAATCATGATTGATATGATACCCTTTTGATCATTCTTAATCTCCTCTTTGGATAAGCAATTTGCCCTTTCCATATGCTTCATGACTTCACTTTGAAGACTTTTGTAGCTCATCTTACGTACATTGTTTGCTATATATATGTATATGTACATCAAATCATTCATTACTGTTTATGATGTACAATAAAGATGTATAAGATTTGTGGTTTATTCGCGTTACTTTTCATTGATTTTACGATAGAATTTTGTGGGGGCGACGAGAAGATTTTGGTGTGGATTATTTAACTTTTAATCCAATGGGTTGGTTCGATGATGGGTAGTTGTATCACTTTCATCATTCGATCTATAAAATCGTTCATCTGAACCATCGTCCACCGGAAGATCCATCACTTTAAACAATAACTGCAAGTGATTGGGGTTCACCTAAAATCAAACAACTTTCAAAACAAACAGTTAATCAAATAAAACATAATGCCATTATTTAATAACTCGATTACTCAAGTGACAAATTAATAAATTAAAATTACATGTCTCGTTAAAATCTAAAACAACATTTGTTTGAAACGAAGTTTGTAAATCAGAAGTCGAATTATTTTATATAAATCTTCAGCTTGATCGCATCCGCTTCCATCCATTTTCCGGACTTGAAAAAAAATGCTCAATCTTGTGATATGTAGAAAGTGAAGAAATATTTCGGTTTAAGAATTTAGAGCATAATTTAGAAGAGTAATAATTTTGTGTTTTTTAATTAAAGTGTAGGATGACCATCGTGTGAACACTGAGTCGGTTGGTGGGCCGATGATGGTTTTCAATATCTTCCCTCGTTCCAACCTCATTTTTATCGAGTTTTTAACCATTCGTATGGTCCGGCTTATCGAATAACTACCGGTTGCTGTTGAGATTGTCATCCTGAAGTCAACTTATAAGTTAAGTGAGATCACATTATAAACCAATTGACAATATAAAGTATAACCCATTGACTTATATAATAGATTTGTTATCACTTTATATTCGTTGTGAGATAGTTTCTACACGAGTTTTAAGGGTTTCAACCTATTTTGTAATTTGTGGTTGATCTCATTGATTGAATGATAAATATTTGAACTTTTAACTAGGTGAATAGACCCGTGCTATGCACGTGTTTAAAATATGTTTATATGTTAGTTATAAAAAATTCTCTTAAAATTTGCAATATATTGTGCAAATTTATTAATTCCAAACAAATATTTGGATAATCAAGTTTAACCGGACACAAAACCTTATACCCTAATATGATTTAAGTCATATCAGATAAGATAATTATTCACTGATTTTCGGATTATATGTATGATCGAGTTAAAACTTAATATTTGAATATGAAATTTTCCTTTCTTCCTTAGAAGTTTTTTATAAATATTAATCAAAAGTCAAACAAAACAATCCAAATTAAGGTGTATGAATATTTTTTTAAGTAATCAAGATAAATTTTCTTTATACATATGAATATCCGTTTTATACAAAAATTATGACCTGTATTCGATCTAAAGGAGAAATATTTTTTGATCGGGTTATAAGGGATAACACCATAACAATGTTTACCGGTTTCGCTGAATGGGATCCGTTATATTGATTTTGATTGTATGTTTATATAGATAATTCATTGTTGAGCTAACTGGGACAAACAAATAAAAAAATATATTTTATTTATACATGTTTAAAATGAGTTTTAATATACAAATAAATTCAATACTATAAATATTTAAATTATTGATTGTAAATTCATATAATCAATTAACGGTCTATTAGTCGATACTTCAAAATTTACAAAGAGCTAGAAGGAAGACGGACAACAAGTTGTGCCGCCATTCCTTTCTGGATAGCGAATTCGATCCTCCTAAAAACAACATCAGAAGACCTAGGAGACGTAACGTTGCCATGCAAAACCCGTTGCACCCTCTTCAGAATTTCAATAGCATCGGACGCAAGGAAACCAAAGGTGTCGAAAGCGAACGGAAGAAACACATGTTGATTTTCAATACAAGCTTTCTCATGTTTGGCCACCTTAGCAGAAGCCGCATTAAGCGCCGCCTTACCCACCGCAAAAGGCCCACTACCCAAACAAACAAGTGGAGAAACTCCAGTCAAATCAATGCAAGCATGTTTTCCACCCGCCCATCCAAACACCAAGATATCCGCCGGCCTCAAGGTGGACCTCCCCTCACGTGGGTCAGTTAAGAAGGACACAGACGCCTCCTTCTTAACCGATACCCCCGCCCTCCTAAACACATCACACAACACATCACGGACCAAATCATGTCTATATTTGAAGTCAGGAAGCTCTTTACAATGAACCGCATGCTCCCCAAAAGAATCTAGAATTCTCCGACAATTGGGCATAGGACAAATCTCATCGACCCGGTATAGAGGAATCATAAGGCGATACTTAAGAACCGAACGATACTCAACCGGGGACATACATTGCCCAAGTCCATCAATGGGTATGACCAGTAGGAAATCTTGGCTATGTGTGGATTGAAGACACTTGAAAACCGTTTTTTGTCTTAGAGTCAAATCAAAAGTAACTTCCATCTCCTGCACGGTCTTACCGAAAAGAGCACTCGCCAAAGCATGTTGGGCTTTAGAGGGGACGGTGTTCTTGACAGTAAAGACAGAAAGATCGAAACCAGGAATAGAAGTCTGAAGATTGTAAATTGTATATAAATTTTCACATGAGCATTAATGAAGACTACGCTTATGACAAAAAAATTTAATCATACTTGTAGGTAGGATAGTTAAGTTCATATAACTATATAACTAATTCCGACGAACTTAAGAAGATTAAATACCTTCTACACCAAAGCCAAGCCATTGGTACGAATTGAATGTCACACTTTGAAAAGTCACACATAAAAGATTCGGAAAACACAACTTGACGATTAATGTCAATTTTTTGCCTCAAAGTCTTTTGATCTTTCTCGCGAGAACTTTCATCTCCGACCTTTAATCGGATGAATTCATGGGTAAGCCACATGTGTTGCAAAGGACCATGAATTTGGTACGTGTTGCTCGATATCTATGAATTTTATGAAGACTGAATTGGTGAGATTTTAGTGGTACATGCAGTCTAGCTCTTGTCGATCCATTTTGTTGCTCATTAACATAATTAAAACTGTACCATTCGAGAACCTAGTCAAATAACCAAATATTTTTTTTGTTGAGACATTATTTTCAAACATATCTAATATATAACAATAGTGAATTACTTTTCATATTGTCGGTTTTTTTCGGAAAGGCTATCCTAATAAATTTATGTAAAAAACTGTGGAAGGATATCTTAATAAATTTAGGGCAGTTTTAGTAACTAGGTTTTTTTTGAAAAACTAGAGTAGTAAATAGTCTTTTTAATGTTTTAATTAAGTAAATATACCACAACCTTTTATATTTATTTTCAAACTTTACACACTCTTCTCTCAATGTACGTGCACTCGTATATAACAACTCACAAGTCTACTCTCCGACGCACTTTAATATATTTTGATCAAAACACCAAACAATTCCTTTCATCAAACGCAATGATCTCGTTCCTTTCCATCGATACTGAGAACAAGCTTAACGTTTACTGTCCCTGACAATCCACCTCTACGCAAAATGTTGCAAAAAATGGTCCTTGCACCAACTGTGTGTTAATACTACCATCATCAATTCCTTTCATGAAAGCCAACGGAAAGCCAACAACTGTATTGTTGGCAGGAATGGCATGGGGTATGACGATGTGTTTGGTATCACGTGGAGCACCTTCATGAGTGATGACAGTGACTATTTCATCGATGATATCCTTCATCTTCGAGTCGAACTTACCATCATCAACTCGCAAGCTTAACCATGTTTTGATCCTTTTTATAGACTAATCTTTGCTGTAAAGCTAGTAACATGAAATTGATTGTCTTTGGTTTAAAAGATCGATTTGGATTGCAAGTTACATTAACCTTGCTTATCTTCTATATGCCCGATTGCTAATATGAAGAGGTTTATGTGAACAAATCGGGTGAAAGTGAGTCGGATGGGTCGGTTCAACAAGTAGAGGTCGAGCTGATCTTTCATATATGAAATCCCGTCTACTTGAACACGATATGGGTGGGCAGCGGTTAAGAATAAGCTTGTGAAGATTATAAAATTTAATGTAAACAATTTGAGGATTTATTTGGGTGTACAATATATATTTAATTAAGCTAATTTAGGTGTAAAAACTAAGTTCATAACTTGTGTATTGTAGTGATATTTGTTAATAAATGATTTGAAAGATGCATATGATAATGAATAGATTATTTAATTACGCTAATTTAGGTGTAAAAACTAGTTCATAGCTTGTGTATTGCAGTGATAATTGGTTCGATTTAAAGACAAATAAATTTATAGTTACCATTTACAATAACACGGATATAATAACAATAATAACATGCTATAATTGGTTTGATTTAAAGAAAAAAAAAGAGATTAGAATCTAATGGTATTTACCATTTTCAAACTTAACTTTTAAACTACCTTATAAATATTACCTTTATAATAAACAAAAAAAAAAATATCGTGTATATATATTAAGAGCAACACTTAATTCCACGTGTTTAGTTATGATATATCGAGTATATATATATATTATAGGAGAAACACTTAATTCCGCGTGTTTAGTTATGAGAACTCTAACTGTCACATGTCATTTTAACAATTAACAACCGTCCAAAAATCATAATTAAGTTTCTTAATTACCTTAAAACTAAAAACATGAAAAAGTTAAAGATTTAAATAAGAAGATTTATATCACCATTTGTTGAGTTTCATTTGCTAGAAATACGTATTGTTGGATGAAGTAACGCATTATTACTATTGCATAACAATTTTTTTATACTTTGAACCTTACATTTAATATATCATATTATTATTAATTAAATTTAAAATACAATCCCGCACAAGGTGCGGGTAATACACTAGTACATATATAAAAACAAAAACGTTTAGTACCACGTGTCATTCACATATTAACTTCGTGACACATGTCATTTTCTCATAATTTTCATTTTTATAATTTTACTATTTAACTAGTAAATAAAAAATCACTGATATAAATAATAAATACATTATTTTCATTTTTAATTTTATCACAATCTTCTTCATATTCTTAATATATCTTTAAAATATTTTAATTTTATATATAAATGATTAGATAATTTCTTATTTTAACTTTAACATGTATGTATTCTAACTTTACCTTATAATTTAGTTATTGTTTTTCACCAATTCAACTAATTTATAAATTATAATACTATTAATGTTACATCTTTTTTTTTTTAAGATTACATTTAGAATCATCTAAAAAAATTTAAAATAAAACTTTTAAAAATTTCCTATTTTAACAATTTACATTTCCATTTTGATATTTTTTAAAATATTATCTCACTTTATCAATTTTTAAATTGTTGATTGATATCAACTTATATTTACATTTTTATATTTCATAAGAGTAAAAAAATTAGAATATGTAATAACAACTAAATTAGTCGATTTTTATCGTTTATCTAAAATTACAATTAATTTAATAATAATAATTTTATTTTATATTTTATTTGAATTAATTAAATAAATCATTACCATTGTTTTATAAATTATAAAATTTATTTTGTTTACCTATTAAATTTTAAAAGTATAACCGTGCTATGACACGGGGAAATACACTAGTACTATATTAGAACGAAAGTGTTTGAAGCTGTGTCGTTCACTCAGAGATTCAATGACACGTGTCATTTCTCACACATTCACAAACACATGTCATTTCTCACACATTCACAAATTAGTGATTACTTATGATTTATAATATCCCTTTTATATCACTAATTATATTCATCTCTTTCGGAAGTAAATTACAATCTTTTTTTTATCACATAATTCGTAATAAAATACAACTTATTAAAAATTGAAAGTATCCAATCAATTGATACTTGATCATTTTATAACCATTTCAATTTTAATTAAAAAATCTCACATACATATGTTTCCTAATATAATAAATTGAGTACATTATTTGCTTAACAACTCAATTTTTAGTTGATCGAAAATTAAAACAAGTAAACTTTATGAGAAATAAATGAAATGTATTTCTTTAATTATAAATTTTTAAATCAAATATTATAATTACTATGATAAAGTTTTTTTAAAAAAAACTCTCTTGTGCTTTGCACGAGAATTATACCAGTACTATATTAAAGCAAAATCATTTTAAACCAAGTGTCATTTTCTTATGTATTGGATGACACGTGTTATTTTCTCATAATTTACGTTTTGCTATTTAATTATATTTATCTATTATATTTATTTTAATAATTGAACATATATCTTTTATTAACTAAAATTTAATCATATAAGTTAAGATGAAATAAAATCCTACTAATCTAAAAATACAGTATCAAACTAACTGATATATTTACTATCTAAATATATTTAATTGATATATTTCTTTCCTAATATAATTGATTTGGTTAATCTTATTTCAAACTTTTATTTTATTACCGACAATTCCAAAATATTACCTTTATCATAAATCAAAATAAAATGTACTCTTTAATTATAATATTTTGTAAAATGTAATTATAAAAATATATTTTACGTTATTTTTTCAAGATAATCCGTGCAAAGCACGAGGATACACTAGTTTATATATTTATTATATACTATATTGAAGAAAAAGCATTCGAAACCATGTGTCATTTTTTTATGCATTGGATGACACATCGTCATTTTCTCATAATTTACGTTTTAATATTTAATTATATTTTATCTATTATATCTATTTTAATGACTAATTATATATCTTTTATTAACTGAAATTTAGTTAATTTTAGCATATAAGTCAAGATGAAATAAAATCCTACCTATCTAAAAAGACAGTATCAAACTAATTGATATCTTTACTATCTAAATATATTTAATTCTAATAAAATAAAATCTGATATATTTCTTTCCTAATATAATCGATTTGGTAAATTTTATTTCAAACTTTCATTTTAAATTACCGAAAATTCTAATATATTACTTTTTATCATAAACCAAATAAAAATGTACTCTTTCATTATAATATTTTGTAAAGTATAATTATAAAAGTATATTTTACGTTATTTTTTTCAAGAAAATCCGTGCAAAGCACGGGAACTACATTAGTACTATATTAAAGCAAAATCCCATTAAACCACGTGTCATTCTCTTGTACATGGAATGATACATATCATTTTCTTTAAATTTACATTTTAATATTTATTATATATCTTTTAATGACCAATTATATCTATTTCATTACTAAAATTTGATAGTCTTACCATATATGGTAAGCTGAAATAAAATTTTGTTAATCTAACAAGATAATATCTAACTTAATAATATTTTTACCTTCTAAATTTATTTTAATTATGGTAAAAATTAAAGAAATTATGTATTCCTTTTCTAATATAATTGATCGGGTAGATTTTTATTTCAAACTTAACTTTTAAACTACCAAAATTGCAATATATTACCTTTATAATAAATCAAAAAAAAAAAAAACCAGTATAAATATGTATGTATTTTAATTTTTTTTTAATTATCTTTTACATTCCTTTATTATATTGTCATCTAAAAACACAAGTTATATTTATAATATAGAATTAGTTTAATTAAAAAGATAATTTCGATAACGTTAGAATTGAATGATAGTTATGTGTGGAAGAAGATTAGAATCGAATGATAATGGTGTAAGAGAAGATTGATCGGATATTATGTTAAACAATTAGTAAAACAATAAGGAAGATACTGATTTATTTAACAAAATCTTATAATTTTGGATATATTCGATTTGAAAAATATGTATTAGTCTAATGAAATCTTTAAATTATGGTTATAACCCAATATATCGTTCTCATTCAACGGTTCAGTCTCGATCCATATATGCCTTAACCTCGTATTCATTTAATGTTAACCCTTCATCGGAAACATATTATGTATATACAGCATATATAGATTAAGTTGAGGTCATTTCCAAACCATTCTGCTTGTGCAAGTAGATATACAGAAGATGGAAGATTCAAGTACAAAGGCGGATGAGGATAGTTTCGGTTTTGGGTTCAATGACAAAGATTTCTCAGATCGGATCCTTCATATTAAGATCATACCGGAAGACTCTGATGACTGTGTTGAACCCGAAGTCTGTCTGCACGTAAACTCTCTCGTTCTAGCTTCTAAAAGTCCATTTTTTTATAAGGTAATCTTCTGTAAGTTAACTTTGATGTGCTTATTCGTTAAGTTTTGTTAATGTGTGATTTTATGGTATAGTTATTCAAAAATGGGATGATAGAATCACAAAGCAAAGATGTGATCTTGGGAGTTTGTTCATCTGGTAGGTATTATATATTCATCTTCTGCAGACTTCATTGATGAAATGTAAAGCGATTTCTTTAATTTTAAATTTTATTTTTTATGGTGATGAGTAGAGAAGGATTCCGTGACGGAGCTCTTGAAGTTTATGTACCTAAGTACATTATCTGCAACATCAAGATCTGATTTGCTGGATGTTTTGATTGCTGCTGACAAGTTTGAAGTTACTTCTTGTATGAGGTATTGTGTTCAGATGTTGTTGAAGATGTCCATGTCACTAGACTTGGTATTTTCATATCTTGAGCTTCCTTCGAATGTCTTAGCGGCTGAGGTGGTTAAACCATTAGTCAATGCATCAAAGCTTTACTTTGCTGAGTGTTACAAAGATTTCAACAAGTAAGAACATATTAGTATTTCTTTTTCTAGTATGTATGAATTTGCACTGATTAAGAGTTGTTGATTTTATAAGGTCGACTCAAGAAGAAGCATTGACATGGCCACTTGCTGCGGTAGAGTTTGTTCTTGGCAGCGAGGGTCTTGAAGTGAATTCCGAAGACGATGTTTTTGACTTCGTATTGAAATGGAGCCGTCAAAATTATCTTGAACCGAATGAGCGTCAAGAAATCATCACCAAGAGTTTGGCGAAGCTCATACGTTTCCAATACATGAGTTACACTAAATTGAAGGAGGTCCTAGTTTGCGACGAGTTTCAACATGAAGACGTTACCAAGCTTGTTATGGATGCACTTTTCTTCAAGGCTGAAGTTCCCTATGGTAGTGCTTTGGGACGTCTCTACAAATATCCGCTTATTAAGGTCATTCAACAAGAAAATCCAAGGCCTCATTGTGTGGTCTTCTTTGACCTTAAAAAAGAAGAGTGTGAGAATCTATTCTCATCGAAAAGAATCGACTCTCAATCATTCCTTTTAGGTGGACGATATTTTTTCATCTCGACACGATGCGAAAAGAAACTAAAAGGCTCGTCGGAACACTTTGCTCTATACGTGCACTTGAGAGAGGGTTCTGAAACTTGCGATTTTGAAATTGCAGCGATGAAGAAGTCGACAATGAAGTTTGAAAGCCGACGCAAGTTCATCAACAATAATGTAGGTGACAAAGGACCGGGTGTTCAAATCCCGTGGAGCACCTTCATGAGCGATGACAGTGACTATTTCATCGATGACATCCTACATCTTCGACTTGACCTTACCATCATCAACTCCCAAGCTTAACCATACTTTGATGCTTCCTATAGACTCGTCTTTGCTTTAAAGCTAGTAACATGAATTTGATATGTCTTTGGTTTAAAACATGGATTTGGTTTGTAGGAATTCAATCCAATGAATTTGTTGAATAATGAATTGTTTATTACGTAAACAAGATACAAACATATATATAAAATACCATAATGGTAACGTGAAATAAGGAAATACTAATATCCTATATATTCTAATGTAGGTAATTCTAATATGTTATAGATAATATATTGTTTCCTTTTACACTCCCCTTAAGTTGGTGCATGGATTTTGGTAATGTTCAACTTGTGTAGAATACGGTAGAATGGAATATATTCGAGAGCTTTGGTAAAGATATCCGCCAATTGATTTGTTGTTCGGATGGATAATGTACGGATGGTTTTCTTCTGAACTTCATCACAGACGACATGACAATACACCTCAATGTGCTTCGTCCGCTCATGAAAAACCGGATTAGACGCAATATGAATAGCCGCTTGGTTGTCACACCATAAGCTGATAGGTTGATCATGCAAGACTCCCAAAGACAATAGAAGAGACTTGATCCATTTAACTTCATACGTGGTAGATGCCATAGCTCGGTATTCGGCTTCCGCTGAGGATCGGGACACCGTACTTTGTTTCTTAGATTTCCATGAAATAGGAGATTCACCAAGAAAAACAATAAAACCCGTTATAGAATGCCGAGTTATAGGACAAGAGGCATAATCGGAATCACAATATGCATTAATCTGTAAAGAAGAAGAATTAGATAATAAAATACCTTGCCCTGGATTCAACTTGAGATATCGTAATACACGGATGGTGGCATTCCAATGTTGAACCAATGGCTTATGCATGAAGTGTGATACAAATATGAACGGAGTAAGTAAGGTCCGGTCTTGTGATGGTTAAATAAATCAACCGACCAACCAACCGTCTATATCGTTCTGGGTCATCAAAGTTTGCCGTGTGTGTCTTAGCCAAGTCATGATCAGGTTCGATGGGAAAGTTGGCCGGGCGCGAACCGGCAGTTCCAGTTTCGTTCAGTATATCCAACACATATTTGCGTTGGGCGAGGAGCTGCTGTGCGGAAGCAACGCAAAAGAGGAAAGCGTATCAGCAGGTTCATGCGGAGAAGATTGTGAAGACTGATTTGTATCTAAAATAGGATTGGAAGCTAAAATAGGATTTGTATCTAAAATGGGATGGCCGCGTGGAATTGATTTTGAAAGATGGGAAAACAAAATCTGTAGAATCCTTAGGTGCTTTTGAAGAAAAAATAGGGTTATGGGAAGATATTTTTAAAGAAGGTAACAAATTTGGTTCAAAATTAAAATCTGAGGAATTATTTGAAATAGAATTAAAAAATGAAAAAATGTTTTCATAAAATCTCACATCTCGAGAAATAAAAAATATATCTCTTTCGATATCGTAAAGACGCCATCCTTTTTTACTAATCGGATATCCGATGAAAATACATTTTCGTGACCGAGATGCGAATTTATCCGAATTTTTG
Organism: Fagopyrum homotropicum; assembly: GCA_033239125.1. Lineage (NCBI taxonomy): Eukaryota > Viridiplantae > Streptophyta > Magnoliopsida > Caryophyllales > Polygonaceae > Fagopyrum > Fagopyrum homotropicum. The sequence continues at coordinate 7,235,767 of BSWB01000003.1, forward strand.
GTAAAATAGAGGCATAACACAAGCAACCGAAAGTCCAGAGATGTTAATAATCAGGTTTCTTTTTAAAAAATAATTCAAAAGGAGACTTTTTTTTCAGAATTTTTGAGGGAGTTCTATTAATCAAATAGCAAGCCGTTAATACCGCATGTCCCCAAAAATTGATAGGTAAATGAGATTGGAATAAAAGCGCACGTGCAACATTAAGCAAATGACGGTGTTTTCTTTCAACTATACCATTTTGTTGGGGGTATACGTGCAAGAGGTTTCATGAATAATACCTTTATCCAAAAATAATTGTTTTAATTTTATAAATTCTAATCCGTTATCGCTTCTAACACGTTTAATATTTTTATTAAATTGTGTTTGAACCATTTTAACGAATTGATGAAAGATTGAAAAGACTTCGGTTTTTTATTTTAATAAGAAAACCCAAGTGATCCGTGAGAAATCATCAACTAATGTTAAAAAATAAGTATCACCGCAAGAAGTTGGATAACGGTATTGTCCCCATAAATCGCAATGAATAAGATCAAAAAATGACTCCGACTTAGATGTACTAGTGGGAAACGATGATCTTGTTTGTTTAGCTCGATGACAAGTATCACAAGGAAGAGTTTTGACCGATTTTATAGAATTTTTATTCATAACAAAATTTTCAAAATGAGAATCAAAAGCGGGATGCCCAAGTCTATTATGCCAAAGTAAAGATAAATTATCCGTCGGATCTACCCGAGCAGCTGCTGATATTGAAAACGGAAAGTTATAAAAACGAACCTAAAACACGCTATCCTTAGGCTCACCCGCTCCAATCAGCATTCGCGAAGTTAGGTCTTGTATGATACACATTTTTTATGTCAAAGTTAGAATGCAATGAAAATCACTAGTTAAACATGCTAATGAAATTAAATTGCATTTTAGCCCTAATACATATAAAACATTAGATAATTTAAAATATGAACTTAGACAAATATTTTCAGCTTTTGAAGCATTTTGTAGCGTTCCATTTGGAAGTTTGATAATATGTGTTTTAGTTGTTTTCAACATAGTAAAAAAATTGATATTACCTGTCATATGAAAAGACTTTGTTTAAAGACGGCAACGTTTCTTTAGAGATAATGTGAGACCGAAGTGTGTGGAACGAGTCATCTAAGCCGATTAAAAATTGATGAACACGCTCCTCGTCTCGCTCGCTCGATAGTATTTTTGAACATGGGGCACATACTGTTTTGGACGACGGCAAGGCTGCTGTGAGTTCGTCCCAGAGGCGACGGAGACGCCCAAAGTAGGCGGAGACAACTTGGCCTTGTTGACGGCATTGTCCGATGTCCGCCCTGAGCTTCAAAATTCGTGGACCATTGCCCACTGAGTACCGTTGTTCGAGTTCCATCCAGAGTTCCCAAGCCGAATCGAGATTTGATACGGTCGATCTAACCGAGGAGTCCGTTGTTTGAAGTATCCAGCCCACGATTATTGAGTTAACCGGACCCCAATGTTGATATTCCGAAGATGTATCTTCCGGACACTTAATCGAGCCATCAATAAAACCAAGCTTCCGCTTGGCTCGGAAGGCGTTGAGGATGTTTCTTTTCCACTCGGAAACATTGTTTTCTCCCTTGAGGATCACCGAGATGAGAGAAATTCCGGGGTGATCCGAGGGATGTAGGTAGTAGGGATTTGTAGTTTCAAGAGCAGCATTTGGTGTCATGCTCGATGATTTTCGGAATTTTGAGTTTTAGAGGAACGTAAGATAGTCTGATACCATGTAGGAATTCAATCCAATGAATTTGCTGAATAATGAATTGTTTATTACGTAAACGAATTGTTTATTACGTAAACAAGATACAAACATATATACAAAATACCACAACGGTAACGTGAAATAAGGAAATACTAATATCCTATATATTCTAATGTAGGTAATTCTAATATATTATAGAGAATATATTGTTTCCTTTTACATGGTTGTTTTGAGAAATTTTTTACCACTAACATTTTACGTTACCTTTCGAAACTTTATTACGAGTCTATTTATAATAATAAAGCACTGTCAATTTTGATATGAAAATGCCACGGTACAATTGATAGTATGTTTTGGTTGCAAGTTACATTAACCTTGCCTACAGTTTATTTTGAGTATCTATTGAGAATCTGACCCTATCTTTTGTATGCCCGCTTGCTAATATGAAGAGGAGAGGTCGAGCTGATCTTTCTTGATTTGGATAAGCAGCATTCATATATGAAATCTATGGACATAATGTGTAAATAATAGGAATATCGGGCCAGTTTTGTAATAACAGAAAATAAGAAACCTGTTAAGCTAGCTACTCTTCGACTATAAGAGAAGCAATATATAAGTGTTCAAGGATCAATGAAATTCAGTTCATATTCTACTTATGTTCTCTTGAAATAAAATTGACTAAATGAGGGAAATAGGGCTCCTATAATTTTACTTTTGCAAAGTGGGCTCCTAGTATAATTTAGGCCTGTAAAAAAATTAATAGCTGTATTTGTGGGCCTCCCAAGAAAAGATGGATGGATGGATGGGCTGTCAAAAAAATTGAATATTAAATGACTGTTGGTATTATTTGCAGAGAAGAAAGAGAAAACATTCATTCTCTTTGTAAAGAGAGAGAAAACAGATCTAGAAAGGAACGAAAGAGAAGAAGGAGAAATAGAGGATGAAACGGAGATCCGCCGGAGTTTCAACGACAGGGAGCACTGTTTCGCCGCCAGGACATTTGGCCACCAAGCCGACACCGAAGGGTGAGCGAGAGATCTAGGGTTTCCTTCGAGCGGGAGAAGGGCAAGCGAGAGATCTAGGGTTTTGCCGTCAAGGTTGACACGAGGAGGGGCTACGCCACTGGTACCACAAAGCCGGCGCCCACTTCTCCTTTCTTTACCCTCTCCCTCCAGTGAAGCCGGCGCACTTCTTCTGAAGCCGGCGCACTCCTTCTTAGTCCGCTAAAGGCGGCGCCCACTTCCCCTTCATTTGCGCCCTATTCTTCAACCTTACCCAAACCGCGCCCACTTCTCCTTTCTTTGCCCTCTTCTTTCTCCCCTGAAACCGCTTGGGAACGTTGTTTTAATGGCGGATCTCCCTTCCTTTTCTGCTCAGATTCCGGCGCCCTCTTACAGTCTAGGGTTTACGCAGGCTGTTATTGAAGCAGAGGAGCGTAGGATGGCCGGCGAGACTTCGATGGCGGATGAAGCTAGGGTTTCCGCTGATACTAGGGTTATCCAATTGTATGCATACGTAGTTACTTTTGGGTATGATAATGTTCACTTATTTAGATTATATGAATATCTGTTGGAGTATATGATACGTGCTTACCCAAAAAATGCTTACCCAATTCTAATTATTTAGATTATATGGATATGGATATGTGTATATTAGTGTTGGAGTATATGGATATGTACTTACCCAATTGTATGCTTACCCAATTGTATGTTTACCCAAGTTCAGTTATTTAGATTATATAGATATGTGTATATTAGTGTTGGAGTACGTATATGGATACCCAAGAAATTTGACATTACCCAGGAAGATGAGAAGTTTCAGATTATCCCGAAATACATACCCAGGAATTTTGAGATTACCCAGAAATATATTACCCAAGAAGTTTGACATTACCCAGGAAGTTTGACTGGTTTAGATTACCCCAAAATACATTACCCAGGAAGATGAGAAGTTTCAGCCTTTCAGCTTACCCCGAAATACATTACCCAGGAAGATGACAAGTTGGAGATTATCTATGGATACAAACAAACACTGCTTACCCACAAATAGAAAATGTAAACAAGCACTGCTTACCCACAAATAGAACATGAAGTTTCAGTGTTTTAGATTCACAAAAACAAAAGATGAGAAGTTTCAGATTACCCACAAATACATTACCCAAGAAGTTTGAGATTACCTAGAAATAGGAACAAACACTGCTTACCCAGAAATAGAAGCTCAACAAGTAGTCCAGATTCCTGCATTTCAATGGGAAGAAGAAAAGAGCTGCATATGGATACCCAGATATAAATTTACGTTTGAAAGGAGGGAAGAAGAAGGGACAATGGAGGGAAGAAGATGGGCTGACTGAATTGATTGGTCTATTTTCTGATTTTTTCTACATGTCACCCATCAAATCAGTCTAGATACCTATGTCCCTTACTTTTCTGATTTTTTCTACAATAGGAGCCCATTTTCTAAATGAAATTATGAGAGGCCCAAAATCCAAACTCTACATTGTAAAAGGCCTACATTGCAAATTCAGCCAATAAAATTCAGTTCATATTCTCTTAAAATTCACCAATGTCGGATGCTTCTAGCTTCTATCCCGTCTTGATAATTATACCAGTTGGATATAAACAATGCTTTTCTGCATAGATTTTTAGATGAAGAGGTATACATGACACCTCCTCTTGACTATGACAAAGCTTTTCTTGAACAGGTATGTCATCTAAAAAACCCTCTTTAGCTAACAATCCTATAACTTCTTATTATATTTGTTAAGTCATTCATGTAACACCCAATTCTTTAGAGGCTCCTTTAGGATGGCCTTCGGGTAGGTTACCCGCGTGGGCGGCTACAGTGGGCCGCATGTGTGTCAACCCGCGGGATGGCCACTGTTTCCCGCGGGGGCGGGTTATTAGTGTGCCACATCGTTTTGTTTCGTAACCGTCGTCGGTTACAAAATTTTTTCTTTTATTCTGCACCCTTGTCTTCCCTTACCCTAATTTTCAGTTGGCGTCCTCTATAAAGTTCTTCACCGCCTTGGGAGATTTATGTAAGTGTGTTTCCCTTCTTTCCCTTTCTCCTTCCTTTCCTCCATTGTTGCCTTCTTCTTCCTTCCTTCATCTCTTCTCCTCTTCTTGATTTCCGTCACCAGCAAAGTTGTGCTTTCCATCTTCATCGGACCGTAACAAGGTTAACGAAGGGAGTTGTCTTTGTGGATTCCGGAAGAACCGCTCGTCTCCTTCAATTTTGTTGACGAGTAAGGGTAGGTTGTTCTCCTTTTTCGTTTCTTTGGTTACCGAGTGGCTACATGAATATCTGACTGAGTATACACAGAGTTACAGGAAGGGTCGAAGAAGAAAGAAGACCGGACGCGAAGAAGGAGAAGTTGGAGAACGTAGTCGGCAGTGCCGCGACCGCGCCTACACTCCCCCACTATAACACCCCAAATCCGCGGGACTTGGAGTGCCACATTGGGCTAGGATCTCACAGTGGATCCTGACCCTAACTTGACAACAAATTCACTGGACCTCACTGATAGATAGAAAACAAATACATAAACTGTATAAAACTGTATAACCAAAAAGGTAAACAAGATCATGGCCGAGTATCAAACATAACCCTCACACATGAGGTATACAAAACATCATCCTCACGCAGGAGGGAAACATAAACAACCCCAAAAGCCATAAACCCTAATGTACAAGAGTCCTCGGCCTGTCACCCTGCCAACTCACTCAGTAGTACGCCTATCCTGCAAGGCATCTGCAACATGGTACCATTAGCTAACCATACATATATAAGGTAATGCATAAGCACAAGCACAAGCACAATCATGAAAGATAAACACATAGACATGCTATCACACATTTACCCATTTTATCATCTTTATATAATAGTCATTCACTCAAATCGTATATATATAGGTAGATGAAACTATGTGACACGAAGAACGTATCATCCTCGCCTCTAGGCCTGCTAGCCATCTGGAAGTAGTGTCGGTCACACAACCCGTGTACCCTATGAGAGTGGATTGCGCCCTTCCTGCATACCAGGTGGCCTGACGTCAAAGAACCTCCAGACTCCACGGCGGGATGAAAGGGAAAGTCTATCACATCCACGCATACGGGGCGGTAAATAAAAGATAGGTCGGTAATAAACGACATCACATGCTATCATAGCTTACATATAACACACACACCACTCATGCAAACACCCAATATAAGGATGGTAGCTAAGTAAGTCCTACAGACTTACCTCAACCTCGTATAACACTCAACCACAATCAACCTCTAATCCTGAAAGGCACACTACCCAATAACAAGGCATAAAGATATATCAATCTTCTACCAATCAAAGGGGTCACACCTAGACCCAAGGAATCCATAAGATCATCCTCAACTTAAACCTCACAACCTATAATCCTCAAAAGCCATACAAGGCATAACATGATCATAACATCATCCACACACTCTCATCTACACCTAGCATGGTACTACACACTCACACTAGGAAAGGAAGAGGCAATGCCATCCATAGGAAAGCCTAGAAGCAAGACACACCTGCGGAACCAAGTGCAACACAAGCTGATGCAGGTGGCCGCATGAGCGGCTAGAAGATGGCGCAGGGGCGGTGACAAGGTGGCGCTGGGGCGGCTGCAAGGTGGCGCAAGGCGGATGGTTGTGTAGAAGGCACACTTCCGGCTTCTCCTTGCTTTTCCACTCGAATCTCTTCACTCCTGCTTCAGCCAGCAACCAAGCCCATACATAACATACATATATACATCAATTGAAGCCAATCAAGGCTATCACAAGATCAAACTTGTGGAACCTAATCTATGGATGAAGAAACTAAGGGAAGAAGCAAGATAAGAAAAGATGAAGGAAGGACTCACCAAGCTGAACCTAAACAGAGGAAATGACCTCATCAAAACCTCAAGGCTGGCTCAAGCACAAGCACAACATCATCAACATCAACATTCACAATCAAACTCTTACAAACTCAACAAAGCTCAAGGAAGATCAAGAAAGAGATCCAAGAGAGAAAGAAGAAGAGGATGAACGTGAGGGAGAAGATGAAGTTGTAAATGAGGTAACCCTCATCAGGAGAGAGAAAAGGAAGCTTATAAAGGAAGGAAAGGGGTAAAGCACGAGTCAAGAGTCAACAAAGACGGGTGCATCGCACCCTAAACCGCAGGGGCGGCTCAGGGAGGCGCAGGTGTGGCCCAGGCAAACCCCAAGGGCGGCCTCTGGGTCATGCAGGGGCGGTTCAGGCACAATCTGTGCCCTCAACACTCACTCTCAACAACTCAACAACTAAGGCTCTTACACCCGCGATCGTGCCTCACGGCCCCCACGCTTTGATGTTGCCGCGGGTGCGGCCTCTGGGTTCTTTCCGCCCCCACGTTTCTTCACCTCCGCAGCTGCGGTTTTCCTCCAATGAGACCCTTAAGTTGTTCTTGTGACTTAGGGGTGCTCTTTTGGTATGTTGTTTCTCCTTCTTTGTACTTCTTTGATCATGTTGTAGTATCATGATAGGCGACCTAGCAATATTAGAACGAATCCCATGTAGTGGGTTAGAGTTAGGTTAGTTTTCAAGTTACGTTGAGGTATGCATAAGGTAGGAAGTTGTTAGGATGTAGCTTCATACAGATGTGGATTGGTTATAACACCTTGCCTTGACTTATATCAAGCATTGATGAGTGATTACAGATCGGGTTGTGTGGATAACTGAGAGTATTTTGTTTCAGGTAAGTACTTAGGACTTACTTAGCTTCTATGATGTATTGGCGAATGCTTAAGTGGTGTATGTTTATGTGTCTTGATAGATTATTATATTATATAACAGACTTATTACTTGGTCCACGAGTAACGAGCGATGATCACTTATCTAGTTCTCCTGAGGGAGTCTGGGAGGTGCTTTGCGACTAGGCCATACTTGGTATACGGGGAGGATACTGAACCACTCTATTGTGTAAATGGGGATGTGCGCCGAACCACTCCAGCTGGATAAAGGACCGAAGGCGAGAGACTTAGACTTCTCGTGTCACACCTATAAATGAATAATGTGGATGACCTTATCAAAGATAATAATAAAAGAGTTACGTGATAGTATGATTTGTTTACCCCTTGTATTATATGTGAATGTGTTTCGGTGTTTTCCTCTATGTTATAGTTAGCTAACGGTTTATCCGTGTTGTTAGATGCCTTGCAGGATAGGGTAGATGCCGAGTGATCTGGAGGACCCGGGGTTCCCGTACGTGATAGGACGGGTGTGGGTTTTACGTGTTTATGTTTAGCTGACTCTGACAGTTTCTTTTGCGGATTATGTTTATAACTTTTATACCTCGGTTGAGAGTCTGTTTATCTTGTTTGACATTGCATACTATGATATTTGGATTTATATGTTTTATCGTTTGTGCCTTGTTGTAAGGATTCAGTAATATTGCTGTTGAGATAGGGTCGGGACCCATTGTGAGGTCATAGCCCGTAACGCCCCGAGTTTGAGATTTGGTGATGCGTCCTTGGACACGTCTATGAAAGATTCCGGATCTAGATCAAGCTGAAGCGTCAACTACTCCTTACTTGAAGTGCGGATGCGTTTGAAGGTTTGAACGTGGGTTGCGGAAGCTTAGAGATGGAGGCGGAAGTTGAATGGTTGAGTCGATCTAGATGGATCGATCAAGCCTTGAAGTGGATCGGTTGAGTTAATTCTTGAAGAATCCTCGAAGATGGATGAGTTTGGATCGAAGATCCAAAAGAAGAACTTTGAGAGGATGGAAGAGAGATTGATGCTCAAGTAAGTAGGAGGAAAATACTTCTCAAATACTTAATCAAATTGAACATGCTTTACAAATGAGCCAAGCATCTCCTTATACAGCGGATGGAGGCCATACAAAGATTCAGAACATAAATGACGGAAATAAAGTCGGAATTAAAGTTCCAAAAATGAAAAGCCTAAAAATGTGAAAGGTTGAGAATTTAAGTTCGGAATTAAGTTTCCGAATTAAAATCCGAAACCAAAAGTCTAATCTTGAATTCGGAAAATTAAGTTCCTGAAATTAATATTCCGAAAATAATAAGACTTATTATTACAAAATGCTAAAATACGGAAAATGCGCCGGAACGGTGCTGACTTGGCAAGCTTCATGCCATGGTGGCGTAGAGGCACGGTACGCTACTAACGGGTCCGTGACAAGCAACAGTGCGGGCAATGTTGGAGCCGGTAGCTTGGGTGATGACCTTAGCACGGGAACGAGTGAGCGGTCCATCGAAGCGAACCCAGAATGCCTTGTCTTCCTCATCGTGGGACATGGTGGTCAAGGGCGCATCATTTGGGGTGTTACAATTCACACTATAAAGCGGTCTCCATTACCCTAACCTTGTCCCTATATACCAATAGAAGTGGATCTTATACATCTCATTTTATACATGTATGAATTAGTCGTAGAGAACTTTCCCGACCCGTGTTAGGGCATGGAAGTCATGACACGACCCGCTATAAATATATACCATTGGGTCTTAATCAATAATCTGATAACATCGTCCTACTCAAGTCCATAATTAATAATTCACACAACAAACACCACTATCACATCACAAGCTAGCCATTGGAAAGACAACTAAGTTTATAAATCAGAAATCGAATTGTTTTATACGAGAATTCAATAACTTGATTGAAATTCGGGTTCTCTCTAAAAGTTAAATGACTTTCAAAACAAACAATTAACCAAATATAACATTATACGAGAATTCAATAACTCGATCGGCATTTGCTTCCATAAATTGCCCACACTTGAAAATGAAGTTCAATCTTGTGATATGTAGAAAGTGAAGGGTTCGTTTGAAAACGCTACGAATAATAGGTTTGTTATCAAATGGCTTATATAATAGGTTTGTTATCACTTTATATTCGTTGTGAGATAGTTTCCACACGAGTAAGGGTTCATTTGAAAGCGCTAAAAATCATTTACGGTAACGAAATGATCATGAATCAGTAAAAAATATATTTGTTTAGAGTTCTTTTAACACACAAAAGTAATCTAATCATTTCCATTTCTTTTACTTACCTTTAACCGATTTCATTCTATTTCCCTTTCATAACTCCAACCAAACGCACACTTAAATGTTTTAACGTATTTTGTATTTTGTAATTTGTGGTTGATCTCATCGATTATGTGAAATATTTTAACTTTTAGTAGTTAAGTCCATCTATCTACCTAACTAATCCCAATGAATTCAACATGAGAAGATTAGATACACTTTGATATAAGTTGAATGTCACACTAGTCGCACATAAAGGTTAGGAAAACACAATTTGATGATTGGGGTCAATTATTAGCCTCATGTCTTTTGATTGTTATATATTGTATCAATATTGTATCTTTCTTGCCAGAACTTTCATTTCGACCTTCAATCGGATGAATTCATGGGTAAGCAACACGAGTCACGTAAAGTGAACCTACACACAAAACTTCGGAGTTTCATCCTAAAATCAATTAACAATAGGAGGAGTAGCCCTAAAACTTATATGATTAGGTTCACGTACGTATTATTGTATTACTCTCAACAGAGTCACATATATATGACCGTGAATTTGGTACATGCTGCTCTATATCTAAGAGTTTCCCGAAGACTGAAATTGTTGAGATTTTAGGGTACATGCGGTCTAGCTCTTGTAGATCCATTTTGTTGCTCATTAACATAAAATTGTACTATCCGAGAACCTAGTCAAATAACCAAATGAATATTTTGTTGAGACATTATTTCCGCTGGGTATAAAATTATAACGGATCTAGTATATAAGAATAGTGTATTACTCTTTATACTGCCAATTACTTTTAGAAAGGATACCCAATAATGTTATATACAAGACTGAAACCTAACATGTATCGATGTATATCACTCGTATACAACAACCCACAAGTCTCTTGTCTGACACACTTTTATATATTTTGGTCGAAACACCAAACAATTTCTTTCATCAAAACACATTGATTCTATTTCCTTCCCATCGATAATGAGAACCAGGTCCATCCAACAAAGGGTGCCATTAAGCCCAACATCACAAGACCTCTAGTTTTTGAGTAAAAGTGGTTTGTAGGCTATTATTGTAACAGTGAACATAAACAAGTCTATTATGTTTTCATGAATACAAATTAGACACCTTCTAAATTTTTCTAAAAAGGTTCCACCACACTATTATTGTCATTATTTTAAATTGGAAAATTATATGAGCCTACTTTGTATCTCTCATACAAAAAAGACTCTTCTACACCAATATTCCCCTAGTTTTTTGGGACCTCATAGTATTTATTTTAGTTGTTTCGTAAAACAAAATAGTGTTTTCCATAATGGTTAAACCTCAATATTAGGTGAAAATGGTCAAGAGTTCAATTCCTTTTCTATATGTTCTTTTATTTATTTTTAAAAATTTTCTTTATAATATATTTTTTATCTCCTTTTTTGTTTTAAAATTTTCTCCTAAAATATATTAAAGTTAAGAATGATCTTATTTTACTTTTTATTGTCATTCTTTCATGTATTTTTTTATTAAAAATTTTTTTTAGTCTATTTCTCCTTTTTCCTAAATAAACATCATTTTTGAAATTGATAATAAAAAAACGTTGACACAAGACCTCCGAAACTCATTGGACGACAGAACAAACCCAAAGTTTATTGTTACTTGATAAAATCCAATCCACCTCTACGCTAAATGTTGCAAAAAATGGTCTTTGCACCAACTTTGTGTTAATACCACGTTTTACGTTTTTTTTTCTTTTTCTTTTTAGTTAGGACTGTTATATAAGTCAAATGAGTCAAACTTGATCCTGAAACTTTATATACTTACAATGGCGATTTTTTTTTGACATGCTCAAATTCTACTCGTTGAAATTAATTTATACTCGATTCGTTTAGAAAATGAACGAGCACAAATCAGTAACTCTAGTAGCTCGTGTCACCAACCATGCTTAATCACGGGAGATAATTAACCATTACAGTCCGACTCATGTCGTGCTTCACCCTCGGTGAAGATAATCAAGCCGGGCTTACTATATATATACCTTAAGTTTTTTTTTTGAAAACGGAAAGCGGTTAGGACAAATTTACCTTCTAGAGGTAGTCCATCATAAAGCATCCTTGCGAATGAGAACATTAAGTTCGGGGTCGTCAGAAAGGGGTGTGTTGGGGTTCGAAATTCCCAAATGGGTCAATCGGTCAACAATACAGTTGATCTCTCTGAACACATGCCTGACTTTGACTTCCTCAAAGAAGCGAAAATCCAGTATGGAGTCGGATATGATCATCTCGATCTCCCAGGGACAACTCCAAAGACCTTGAAGTGCCTTGATAACACAAAGGTTATCACCCTCAATTTCAATCTTTTTAATATTTAGTCTTATTGCTTCTTTTAGTCCAGCTTTCAGCGCGAAGGCTTCTGCTTTAATTACCGAGTTAAAGTTATTTTTCTTAGCCTCCAAGCTAATAACATTACCGTAATGATTTCGTATAACAAAACCAATTGAGGTTATTCCCGAATCGAGTTTTGATCCGTCAAAGTTGAGTTTGTGGAACCCGGGTTTTGGTTTATCCCATTTAATATTATTTTTCTTTCTTGTGTTGGGTAAGTTGTTCTTTTGGGTATGTTTAAAGTCGTAGTCGTCATCATCGGTCTTATGATTTTTCCAATTCTGAATTTGTTTTTTTTAATGAAATTTAAGATGTTATGATCCGATCCGATTGCCTCATTGTTAAATATGGTTTTATTTCTGAAGAACCAAATACTCTACCATATGGTTGCAAGTCTGGAGAAATTAGAAAGCCCAATCTTATTTTTTATTTCCAGCAAGAGTTCGTGAGGTTTTTGTTTTATGTGTCAATGATATTGAGATTGATGATGATATTTAAATCAAATTTTGTGATTATGTTTTTGCTATAGGGGCAATCAATAAGAAGGTATACAAGATCCTCAAGTTGATGATTACAAAATTCGCAGTTTTTGGAACTGCGATTCTTCTTTCGTTAAGTTTTGCTTTAGTTGGGATACCGTTTCTTAAGATTTTCCACATGAGATTTTTAATTTTTGGTTGGGTGTCTAATTTCCAAATCCAATCGCAAGAATATTCAGGAAGCCATCCAGACTCCTTTTCTATCATTTTTGAGGCTGATTTTGTGGAGAACCAGTTGTTCGAGCTACTTCTCTAGTATAACCTGTCTTGTATTTTATTTTTTGGGATAATTGTTTCCATAATTTTTTCCTAATTTTTGGGCTAATAATGTTTTGTAGCTCATTTTCAATTTTAGTAGTGTCCCATTCATTTGATTTGATGAAGTGACTGACTTTAATATGAGTATTGATTAGATTAATGTTTTGTACTAATTTGATTAGGGGGGTCGTTGTGACCCAATTATCTTGCCAGAAGTTGATGGATTTACCATTGCCTATTTGCCAAATAATTCCGTTTTTAAATTCGGATTTGAGTTTTATCAGGTTTTTCCATTGCCAAGATGTTGATCCTTTTAGATGATATTGTAGTACATTAATATTTCTCAAATATTTTTTAATAAAAATTTGCACCAAAATGTTTTCTGGTTCGGCAAGTATTTTTCAAAGTAGCTTCATCTGGAGGGCTGTATTAGTGGTAAGGGACTTTCTTAATCCGAGTCCTCCGTTTCTTTTTGGTTTACAAATTGAATCCCAACTGATCAATGGTCTATGAATGTCATCTTTGTTCCAAAACTTTTTTTTATATGTTTTATCTAATTCGTCCAAATTATGCCATGAGAGCATAAATCCTTGCATAACAAATGATGGTTTTGTTACTAAGTTGTGTTTTATGAGGATGTTTCGTCCTTCTTGTGAAAGGGAGTTTGCCTTCCATTTGCGGAGTTGTTGATTTGTTTTGTTATTGATGTCACTGAATGTTTCTTTATTAACTCTTCCATTAATGTTTCGTCCAAATTATGCCTTTGGGAGCATATATACCTTAAGTTATTTTATAAGCCGGGCTCAAACCTTTTTATCTGTAATGAATATTTATGTAGCAAAAATTTGGACTGGGCTCAAACTAACATTCTAACAGTCCATAGTTCCCAAAGAATACAATTATGATTTGTATTCTCCTAGATCTATAACAAGGCGACCGGGATGCGTGTTTAGTCGTTTCAAATTCCAAGTCATTAATGAATTGCCCCTTTCGTCTTCTTTTAATGATATAGTGATCCAATTGTTTCTCAATTTACGGTTATAACCCTATATATCGTTCTCATCCAACGATTCAGTCTCTATATATGCCTTAACCTTGTCTTCAATTAATGTTAACACTTTATCGGAAACCTAGTTTGTATATAGAGGTAATTTCCTAACCATTCTGCTTGTGCAAGTAGATATACAGAAGATGTGAGATTCAAGTACAAAGTCGGATGAGGATAATTTTGCTTTTGGGTTCAATGACAAAGTTTTCTCAGATCGGATCTTTCATATATATTAAGATCATACCGAAAGACTCCGATGACTATGTTGAAACCGAAGTCAGTTTGCACGTAAATTCTCTGGTTCTATAATAGTAGAAAAACAAATAACCGTGAATTGTGGATGAACCCATCGGAGCCAAGAAAAATTACTAGCAAGGAGAAAAATTACTAGCAAAACATTGAATAGAAATTAAATTACAATGTAAGCTGGGAACATAGAGGACATTGTTAAGAATAAAATTTGATAAAAGGTTAACAAAACCCGCTTGATTTGCAATGGAGATAGATCCATTTGATAATTTAATATGGCGAGGAAAAACCGAATGAATATGAGATAAAAAGGCCTTGGATCCCGTCATATGGAACGAGGCTCCACTATTGTGAAGCCAAGGGGAAGAAATTTTACCTGCACTCATTTCAGCAGAAGAAGTGTTTGGATATGCCTGTAACATCTTATAAAGAGAGGTCCATTGATCATTAGAGATGGTTGGACCTAGCGCCTGACGATCGGAATCTGAGACAAGAGACGGAGCAGTTGAGGTGGTGTGAGCAACAATGGCGTTTGAAACCGGTTGGCCGCTTCCTCTTCCATATGCACCAGTCCTGTAACACCCCGAATTCCCAGAACTCGGAGCGCTACTGGTTAGGACCTCACAATGGGTCCCGACCTCAGTTTGACAACAATATTACTAGGATCTTGCAACAAGACACAATAAGAAAAAAAAACCGAAATTGATAAAATAGTATTTTAAAGAGATGAATGCAACAACGTCTAACAGCCTATGGTACTTCAACAACAAAACATACTAACTGTCTTAACAAGATGAAGAAACAACAAAGGAAACATCCCAACCCCACTCTAAGGAGTAGGAGACCCGGCTGACCACTACTTCCGGATCACTCAGTTGCTGCTCTAACCTGTAGTGAATCTAAAAACACAACAAAACAACCATTAGCTAGCTATCTAAACATTAGATAGATAATAATAGCACACACACATCATAGCAAAAGTAAACACTCATCATGCTTTCAAACAATCCATTTATTATCTTTACTTAGGTGATTCACTCTTACTAATGATACTTATTTTGTGATACGAGGGATTCCCAAACCTCGCCTCCTCCCCCGCGTACCCATCAGGAATGGATCTGATGCATCTCACCGTGTACCTGTATGGTCTGGGTATAGAGAACCTCCCAGTCTCCTGGCAGAGCTGGGCAGTGATGTCACGGCCCGTTATACATATACTTGGGCCTTAACACATAATAACGACGGTCGTCCTAACAAGTTGTTATTATAACACACATGGTACACACACCACTATTATCACTCAGCTTGTAATAGTTAGGATTTCGAATTCTAACTAATGTTGATTAACTTAATCATTGATAGTAATTGACATATAACTCGCGAAGATTTCGCAAGTGATGAGTAAGAGTCCCACCGTTATGTTCCTAGCGTAATTTTGGACGTTTGGGGAAATTTTTACTTTTTCCCCCGGGTAATTATTTTTACCCTCCGGTGTTATTTGGAGCATTTGGGAGCTCCAATTAATAAAAATGCAGTTGGGATAAATGATCAGGACATCAGATATGTCCTAGATATGAAATAACATGGAGAGGCAAAACGGCCAAAAGAGTCGCTATTTCGTTTCTTAACGGCTAAGAAAGACGGCTTAGGAATACACGTTTTCCGAGGCAGTTGTGGAATATTTATCCCTACAATATTCCAGATTTAATGTTCCAATCGCGAGAAGTTTGGAGAAAGAGGTTCGACCCGCCTTTGGATCGGTTAAAGGATAATTATCGACTTTACTAAAGGATAATTATCGTCTTCACTATAAATAACGGAAAATCCTTTATTAATTCATTTCCTTTCACGTTTCCTCGTAAAAGCTCTAATTTCTCTCAACCTTCAAACTCAGATCTACTCTCCGTTTCTAATCCGATTTCAATTCCGTTTGAGTTTCTGGATTCCTCTCTTCATTCTCTTCATATCGGTACCGAGTTTCTGCATTTCCGAGTATATGGAGGGCTGGTCGAGCATATATGTCACCAGGACGGTTCCATCGCTCAGATTCCGGTGAATTTGATGTTGTCCATGCGTAGCCTGCGTCGCTGCGTTTCCGAATCTTCTTTCAGATCGTCAATCGGGTTAGTAACGAATAAGTTATGAATTTATTCGTTTTCCGTACTACGATTTGGCCTAAATTGAATTTAGGCTTGTCAAAATGGATAATTAGAAATTCCATTATGGTCGTTATATTATTCCGGTGATTATGGATAGTTTGTTTGATGAAATCTGATGACAGGTGGGTTTAGAAATTGCCTGCGGGCAAAACGTTATTCTGGCGAAATCTAATTAATTAATTAAAGGTTAATTAATTAAATTAGGATTAAAATTGAGATTGAGGAATGTTGATTAGATACTACCTTGAGATTTGAGGAATTGTGAGTTATGTTGAGATATTGAGGTTTAGTTGGTTGTGAGGCTCATATATTGAGTATGATCCTTATGGATCCCTTTGGGTCTAGGTGTGACCCCTTTGATGAATAGAGGTTGATATATCTCTTTATGCCTTTTTATAGGCCGTGTTGTCCCTCCAGTGTAGAGGTGATCGTGGTTGAGTTTGTACGAGGTTGAGGTAAGTCCGTAGGACTTACTTAGCTGCCATCCCTATATTGGGTGTTTGCATGAGTGGTGTGTGCTTTATATGTTTGCTATGATAGCATGAGTTGTCGTTTTTATCGACCTATGTTCTATTGACTGCCCCACTGCATGGCTGTGATAACCTTTCCCTTTCATCCTGCCGTGGAGTCTGGGAGGTTCTCTGATGTCGGGCCAGACTGGTTTACAGGAAGGGCGCAATCCACTCCCATAGGGTACACGGATTGTGTGACCGATACTCGTACAGCTGGACATTGTACGCAGAGGCAGGGATGTATCGGTCCTCGTGTCACATACTTTCATCTATCTATATATATATATACGGTTTTTGAGTGAATGGTTATTATATAAAGATAATAAATGGGTAAATGTGTGATAGCATGCTGGTGTGTTTATCTTTCATGATTGTGCTTGTGCTTATGCATTACCTCATATATGTATGGTTAGCTAACGGTTTCATACCGTGTTGTAGATGTTTACAGGTTAGGCGCTACTGGGTGATCTGGCAGGGTGACAGGCCGAGGACTCTCGTACATTAGGTGGTTGGTTTGGGGTTGTTGTGCTTCCCCTCCTGCGTGAGGATGATCTTTTGTACCTCCTATGTGAGGATGTCGTTTTATATACTCGGCTATGTTGTTGTTTACTTTGGGTCGTACAATTTATATTGTTTTATGTATTTGTTTTATATCTGTCAGTGCCATGTTGTAAGGTCCAGTGAACTTGTTGTCAGGCTAGGGTCAGGATCCATTGTGAGATCCTAGCCCAATGTGACATCCCGAGTCCCGCGGATTCGGGGTGTTACACAACTAATATCCAGAAACCAGCTAAGTAAGTCGCAAGGACTTACCTGATTCAAATCACACTCTATCAAATCTCTACTCGGTCCGTACTCGTAGTACTCAAACGCCTGTCACACAAGGCATGTGAATCAAAATCACAACTCTAAACTCTTAGAAGTTATAAACTTCTAAGATGTACAATCTCATGAAGAGAGATTACGGAAAAAGCCTCTCTTAAGGTAAAAAAACTATTTTACCCCTGATCTCAAAAATTTCCAACAAGTCTATCGATGAGTTCTAATATTCTCTTTTAGAACCTATGTCCATAACCTAGTTCTCGGAAATAGTTTACTAAAGATATAACGTTAACAAAGTTCTAGAATTTCAAACGGATTGCTAAGGTCCGACTTTTATAGTTATGATAAGAGGTCCGAAATACATATAAAAATTCCGAAATAATTCATTAGGTCCTCTATAATATACATGTTACTCATAGGGCTAAAAACCTCTCCAAAATATCCGGCCATTTCTTCCACATAAATCCTTAAAGTTGAATTAACATCGTGAAAATCCATACTTAGCCAAATTTCCTTATGCTGTAAAAACAGCCCAACTTCTCTACTTTGAGTCCCAATAGGTTCTAATCCGACCGTTAACTTTCTCCAAATTTTTAACACAGTATACTACGTATTTCTATCCACCATATATCAAAATTTGAACGGTGGATCATCATTTTAAGGTATCGAAATCTAATTCCCAACTAGTCAGTTTCAGTGCACTACACAACATTTAAGGCAAGGGGTTTTTAGGTGGTCCTGAGTTCGATACTCATCCTCAGCCATTCTGGATAAATACTTGGATCTAAAACAACCTATTGCTCACTGCACTAGTAGGACAGTAACAACAAGATCATAGGGAGGGCTTACCGACAGCAGGCTGAGCCGATCCAGACTCCTGGTTGTTGGACTCGTAATCAAAACGTATTGGCCTGGTGTCTGAATTCTGGCACGCCCTACACTCGATGCTGTCAAGCAAAGATCATCCCAGGCGCTGTTATTACGTGCAAAACAGCGGGAGAAGAAGAGGGGGTAGA
Organism: Fagopyrum homotropicum; assembly: GCA_033239125.1. Taxonomy (NCBI): domain Eukaryota; kingdom Viridiplantae; phylum Streptophyta; class Magnoliopsida; order Caryophyllales; family Polygonaceae; genus Fagopyrum; species Fagopyrum homotropicum. The sequence goes on from BSWB01000003.1 coordinate 7,254,502, forward strand.
GGGACGACGTTTTGCTCACCTTGCTGTTGACGAAGGAGGTCGAGAAAATCTGGTGCTGGCTGCTAGCGGTGCTGCGATGTTCCCAGTCGGTTGCGGTGTGGTCTGGATCGGAGGCAGAAGTCGAAACAGTCTCTTGCGGCTCGTTGGTTTGGAAGTACTGCCTCCAGTCTCCCACCCTCTTTGCTGTGATACGGAAGAGTAGTACTCAAAGTTAGCCTGTGGTAGCGAGAGGAAGGGAAGGGCTGCACAACCGACTCACCTCGACAATGTCACTGGCTCGCCAAAGTACTCAGACGCCAACTGGTCTGGAAGAACCGCCTTGCTGTGTGCGTATGGTTGACGGTGATGTGCAGGTCCCGACGTTGGTAGAGATCGGCTAGGAGGGTTGCAGTCGAGTGTGGGAGAGCTGGTGGTGGTTCCGGAATGGAGGTTATGTGCAGCGGCAACCATAGATTCCAATTACGTTGATTAGGTTTTAAGATTAGATTAGGTTAAACTTTAATTAATGAGGAGATTAGGGTAATGGTGTGAATTTGGGCCGGCTGAGAGCTTTTGGGCCAGATTTGGGCCTGCCCTCCAATAAAACAACTCAGCTGAAATAATTATTCGATAATCGCCCGGAACCGTTAAAAGTATGAGATTATTTACGGGATTATTTATGGGTTACAAGTTATCATTTTATGTGAATCAAAGTCACATAAAATGATAGAATTTAATATCGTGTTCTTTTATTTAAAAGAATTAAGGTTGGCAGATCGGAATCCGGTTTGATCCGGTATTAAACAAAGTTTAAAATTTTCGGGTATTACAGTAGTGCGCCCTTAAAATAAGTTTCGTCCCGAAACTTAGAATAATGTATCTACTCAAACAACTGTCATTGTATAACTTGGTTTCATTATGTCCCGTTTTCTAACATGCAACTACTCAATCATCACACTCAGGCACACATCACATAAAACACAATTACGCACTCCAAGGTATCACATGAAAAGTCAAACAAACAGCAGCCGAGTACTAACTCATCGATACAGAAGTAGCAGCTAACTCTACAAGGTACTCAGGGTAACCATTTCTAATGCTCTCTTCTGTGTTCCTAAGTAGCCTCATCGATTCTTCGTCTAGACCACTAGAACTCTACAAAAGCATGAACTGGCTAAATTTTTTTTTTGATCTTCATAGCTGTTGACGTGTCTCGGATTCATTAGGTACTCTCTCAACGGTTTGGTTTTCTAAACTTACTTCCATCTCTTTTGATGACTCTACCTTTTCCTTCCACTGGACCCACTTGCTTTTTCCTTTCGAAAGTTCCCGGCTATCGATTCTGAAATAATGATCTTAAACTTCTATCGGCTCTTTACTAAGTGCCAAATGCTCTTTGTAATACAAACCGTTTGGCCCGGTTTCCTCAATAGGACCTAATCGGATCGTTCCTTAATTGATGGGTTTTCACCTACTTCTTGTCAAGCTTTCAAATTTATATAACTCAAAACAAAACACACACCCAAGTGGGCCCTTTCATATAGATCTCTAATTCCTTAACTTGAAATAATAGTTAACCTAACATTGATTTTATTCATCTGTGGGTTATGGGCCTACCACGCTTCTGGTGTAACACCAATTAGTCACAATGGCGTCTTTCTGAGGGTCAACATGATTTACGCAACTCCCGCCTATACTTCCCTTCTAATACTAGCAAGATCCTCTTCAAACAGACCCTTACTCTCTTACTCAACCGTAGTCTGTTCTTAACCAACCAGTAAGCAACCTCTAACCCGATTTCTCTCCATATCCTTAGATCATCCCAGAAGGTTGTCGTTGCCTACTTGGGAAATCCTCCAAGGCATCGGTAAATTTACCTCTTAAATCCGCAGTCACTAATGTCTCTTCTTACCGGTACCTACTCGTCAGTACCAACCAACACTTACACGTCCTCAGTTGACGTCGGTCAGTCTATAATTGACTTTTCTCAATATCTCAGACTTACTTTTCTCATACCTATACTAGCGTTAAATTCTTGGTGACCATCATCTCCTCGCTTAATCCGTTCATGCTTCGCTAATTCGTTTTATCTTCCACACTTCTGTTTTCCTTAGGCTAACTCTACTTCTCGAGCCCAACGGGGTCATTCATCTTGACATAAATAGTCATTCCATGTCTTCAACGATAGTTGGTGAGTGTCTCGGTAGTTCTGATGACTTTAGTTATCATCCCCTTGTAGTTCCCCTTGAATGGACCGTCGGTGTTGATGACTTAGGTCCCGTGATAATTGGGGTTACCTTGAAATTTCGAGTCCACCAAGGCCGTTCTCATATATACATTCCTTCGTTGGGGTTACCGGCAATACTGCCTTCATGAAACTCCGTTGTTTCCGCTATAGGGCTTCAACTCTTTGATACCGGCATTGTGATTTCTTTCAAATTCCTATATCTTTGATGAGGTCAAAACCTCTCCACATTTATAAAGTCTACATTTTGCTTCTACACTCCATTGTAGGTATCCCATTCCATGCACCTTAGACCCTTATATCTTGGATCGACATTTTATCTCTTTTGGTCTCTCAAGTTTGTCTTGTGAACTCTTCTACTAGGTGACTCGTCTTATAACAATTTCCTCCCCTGAATCGGTCTCAACTTTCAGTTGATCATTACTGCTCATTTCATTTTGGAACCTCAGTTACGTTGTACTCTTGCATAGATTCTACAAAGGCATCATCATCATCTCAACACTTTATTCCAAATTAGCAAGACCCGCCTTTTGATACATGGCTTTCCTTCTTACTGGTTAAGTTATTCTTTTGATTTACACTTTATCCATCCAAGCATTATCGGTCCGATATGTATGACTTTTATTAAACACCTATCGGTACCATTTGCATAAGAAACCTCAGTTGTATACGATTTTATCAAAAATCAAAGTTCTTGACTCGCATTTATTATGTTGTCTTTATGCTCGTGTCGCTTTATCTTCTATAAATCTTTACCCCTAGTAGGATAGTTAAATCCCTTTGTGTTTCCTCGTATACGCCTTACGGATCACGTTGGTTGGTCTTATTACTTTTATCAACTCTTATGTCATCAGTCGAGCTTGAATTTTCATCGGAGTACCGCCATTTCTCATTACTCTTATATATACCTTTCGGTAATTATCTTATTGGGGCAATATCGGATCTATTTAGCAACCTTTAGTCATTCAACTTTACTCCTTCTCATGTCTGTTCTAGCCAACATGCAGATTCCATCGGCAATCACCTCACAACTCGATCATACATTTCACCAAGGTTGTAAATAATACTCTCTATGTTTGTGCCACCTTTACAATTCCCATTCTTTTGTGTCACATCTTTAATCACAAGGGCTTCCTTTGTCAATCTCGACAGTTTGAGCCCTTTTTTTTTCGGAGGAGCACCATCAGTCCTACTTGTGTGGAATGCTAAGACATAAGACATGTCCACAATCATCTGTTTCTTCTTACTCTTCTAGTTCTTCTTATAGGGATCCCTCCATACTAACTTTGTTATGTATTTTTCCTTAGTCAGTAGTAAGCAACTACTCACAACAATTCTCTTTACACCATAACTATCCTCAATGGTCATTACCGACCGTCAAGAGCTTATCTTTAATTCCTTTATTAGAGTTGTCATATTGGACTCCTTCAATGTTATCATCACGGCTACTAGTACTTGTATTGATTTAACTTTACCATTTCCGTCGTTGATCTCTGAAAGAAATTCACTTGATGTCGATAAAATTCCTTTATAACCTTGTGGTTATTCTTTTTATCTGTCACCTAACCATCACTAGTTAGCCAACACGTATAAATTCTCTGTTGTTACGAGTTAGTTTGTAGTTGACCTTCTATAAGATCATAGACTTACTTTTCTTCTATCTCTTTTGAGGTTTGATGTACTAGGTGAAAATAATTCTCTTCCATTTATACTCCTTTAGCTCCTTCTACAAATTACACTCCTATAAGAGCACCATAATCTTACGAGTCTAGTTGTATTTTCGTCTTCCGTCAACGGGCTTATCAATTCTTCTACGGTGACTTGCAGGCATTTCTCTATGATTCTTTTTACCTGAGTTAGTGTCCACTTGCAGTTCTCTTTTATGACCCGCTAGTGTTATTAACTTAAATCCCTTCATGAGTGGGAAGTTATTTGAGACCCTCTTTTTCACCAAGACCATTCTCCTACACCTTCCTTCCTTGAAGTGCTACTTGTACTTCCGCCTTTATAGAAATCCGGTCTTTGTTGTATCCCGATCCCTTGTTGTAATTCTTGTGTGTTCTAGGAGGTCACACCACTTCCATGTCTGCTGCCTTCCACTTTCTAGCAACTTGTAAGCTTCCCTTTTCGGCTCTTTTATTCTTCGTATTTGGGTGGACAATGTATCTCATCTTGACTCCTACACTTATGATTGTCTCGGTTTCCCATCTTGATTGTGGTGGCAAGTAGCTTGTCGAGAGTGATCATCTTCCGCTCTGCTTCTAGCCTCAAACTTTCACCTTCGGATCCGTCAGTAAGCTTAGACTCAATGCCTCTTGTCTGGATCGCTACTATATTTCACTTGTACGTTCATGCCCATGTGTGTTCACAAGGTATCCGCTTTGTTTGTAACGTTGCTTTACACCACACTTGAAAGAACCTATGGTTTGTCTCTTCCCAACTGTATATTTGCCGGTCATCCAACGCTTTTCCGGAACTACTCTCATGTATATTCTTCATTTGATCCTATTGAGTTGACTCGGAATTACCTTCTTGTCATCTTGGTTGGTGTTGTCTTTTAGGCTTCACTTTTCCGTCTCGACGTTCCTCAATAGCTCAAAGGAGTTGTCCGCCGTTAGTCTACCCTAATGCTCATAAGCTGAGCGTACTTATCCTTACGTTGAAACCCTTTAATTATACTTAGGTGTGTCAACTGAATGAGGATCTCATACTGTTATCTCCATTAAGGCATACTATAACTATAAATTCTACTAATCTTCATACCCCTTTTCGGGTTCTACTTAAGTACTTATTCGGTCTTTCAAAAGATTTCAAGTGCCATTGTTGCCAACCTAGAGCTCTGATACCATGTTGTAACACCCTGAATTCCCAGAACTCGGAGTGCTACTGGTTAGGACCTCACAATGGGTCCCGACCTCAGTTTGACAACAATATTACTAGGATCTTGCAACAAGACACAATAAGAAAAAAAAACCGAAATTCATAAAATAGTATTTTAAAGAGATGAATGCAACAACGTCTAACAACCTATGGTACTTAAACAACAAAACAAACTAACTGTCTTAACAAGATGAAGAAACAACAAAGGAAATATCCCAACCCCACTCTAAGGAGTACGGAGACCCGGCTAACCACTACTTTCAGATCACTCAGTTGCTGCTCTAACCTGTAGTGAATCTAAAAACACAACAAAACAACCATTAGCTAGATATCTAAACATTAGATAAATAATAATAGCACACACACACACATCATAGAAAAAGTAAACACTCATCATGCTTTCAAACAATCCATTTATCATCTTTACTTAGGTGATTCACTCTTACTAATGATACTTATTGTATGACACGAGGGATTCCCAAACCTCGCCTCCGCCCCCGTGTACCCATCAGGAATGGATCCGATGCATCTCACCGTGTACATGTATGGTCTGGGTATAGAGAACCTCCCAGTCTCCTGGCAGAGCTGGGCAGTGATGTCACGGCCCGTTATACATACACTTGGACCTTAACACATAATAACGACGGTCGTCCTAACAAGTTGTTATTATAACACACATGGTACACACACCACTATTATCACTCAGCTAATATCCAGAAACCAGCTAAGTAAGTCGCAAGGACTTACCTGATTCAAATCACACTCTATCAAATCTCTACTCGGTCCGTACTCGTAGTACTCAAACGCCTGTCACACAAGGCATGTGAATCAAAATCACAACTCTAAACTCTTAGAAGTTATAAACTTCTAAGATGTACAATCTCATGAAGAGAGATTACGGAAAAAGCCTCTCTTAAGGTAAAAAAACTATTTTACCCCTGATCTCAAAAATTTCCAACAAGTCTATCGATGAGTTCTAATATTCTCTTTTAGAACCTATGTCCATAACCTAGTTCTCGGAAATAGTTTACTAAAGATATAAGGTTAACAAAGTTCTAGAATTTCAAACGGATTGCTAAGGTCCGACTTTTATACTTAAGATAAGAGGTCCGAAATACATATAAAAATTCCGAAATAATTCCGTAGGTCCTCTATAATATACATGCTACTCATAGGGCTAAAAACCTCTCCAAAATATCCAGCCATTTCTCCCACATAAATCCTTAAAGTTGAATTAACATCGTGAAAATCCATACTTAGCCAAATTTCCTTATGCTGTAAAAACAGCCCAACTTCTCTACTTTGAGTCCCTATAGGTTCTAATCCGACCGTTAACTTTCTCCAAATTTTTTACACAGTATACTACGTATTTCTATCCACCATATATCAAAATTGGAACGGTGGATCATCATTTTAAGGTATCGAAATCTAATTCCCAACTAGTCAGTTTCAGTGCACTACACAACATTTAAGGCAAGGGGTTTTTAGGTGGTCCTGAGTTTGATACTCATCCTCAGCCATTCTGGATAAATACTTGGATCTAAAACAACCTATTGCTCACTGCACTAGTAGGACAGTAACAACAAGATCATAGGGAGGGCTTACCGACAGCAGGCTGAGCCGATCCGGACTCCTGGTTGTTGGACTCGTAATCAAAATGTATTGGCATGGTGTCTGAATTCTGGCACGCCCTACACTCGATGCTGTTAAGCAAAGATCATCCCAGGCGCTGTTATTACGTGCAAAACAGCGGGAGAAGAAGAGGGGTAGAGGGACGACGTTTTGCTCACCTTGCTGTTGACGAAGGAGGTCGAGAAAATCTGGTGATGGCTGCTAGCGGTGCTGCGATGTTCCCAGTCGGTTGCGGTGTGGTCTGGATCGGAGGCAGAAGTCGAAATAGTGTCTTGCGGCTCGTTGGTTGGGAAGTACTGCCTCCAGTCTCCCACCCTCTTTGCTGTGATACGGAAGAGTAGTACTCAAAGTTAGCATGTGGTGCGAGAGGAAGGGAAGGGCTGCACAACCGACTCACCTCGACAATGTCACTGGCTTGCCAAAGTAATCAGACGCCAACTGGTCTGGAAGAACCGCCTTGCTGTGTGCGTATGGTTGACGGTGATGTGCAGGTCCCGACGTCGGTAGAGATCGGCTAGGAGGGTTGCAGTCGAGTGTGGGAGAGCTGGTGGTGGTTCCGGAATGGAGGTTATGTGCAGTGGCAACCGTAGATTCCAATTACGTTGATTAGGTTTTAAGATTAGGTTAAACTTTAATTAATGAGGAGATTAGGGTAATGGTGTGAATTTGGGCCGGCTGAGAGCTTTTGGGCCAGATTTGGGCCTGCCCTCCAATAAAACAACTCAGCTGAAAGAATTATTCGATAATCGCCCGGAACCGTTAAAAGTATGAGATTATTTACAGGATTATTTACGGGTTACAAGTTATCATTTTATGTGAATCAAAGTCACATAAAATGATAGAATTTAATATCGTGTTCTTTTATTTAAAAGAATTAAGGTTGGCGGATCGGAATCCGGTTTGATCCGGTATTAAACAAAGTTTAAAATTTTCGGGTATTACAAGTCCCTTGTCTGATGTTTGAAGTAATGTCAGGTCCTCGTCCTGCCTAAATTGGAACAGTCTTGGCGATAGGTGGTGCACCAGTGATTCGATCACTGACACCGCGACCATTATTCCACCAATTGGGGTACCCGACAATTTTGAAAAAGTTGAAATGTCATGTCCAGAACGATCATAGTTAGTGCACAACATATTTGTTTTTGGTTGAGAACGAGATCCACGGGATGCAGCGAGAGGAAATAAATCGCATCTGAGAGTTTTTTTTCCTGAGAGATCAATTTAACTTGTTCTTCTTGAATAGTTAAGGAATATACCTTGTTCAATGAAGGAAGCGGATCTCGAGCGATGATGGTAGATCGTGGAGTAGTGAACGAGTCATCATCAAGGACGATTAGAAATTGATGAACTCGTTCGTTGTTCTTGTTGGTAAGGGCGTTTCCGCAAGAGCAGGCACACGCGCAAGATTGTGTGACAATTGAGAGTTTAGGTCTTCCCAGATCTTCTACAGACATCCAAAATACACCATAACAGAATCTCCATTTTGAGTGCAGTGAGCCAGGGATGCGCGAAGATGAAAGATACAAGGACCATTACCAACGACAAACCGTTGTTTAATGTCATCCCACACTTCTTTGGCAATAGATCTGCGAGGAATAGAAGAATGAAGAGTATGCTCAATAGCATTAAAAATCCAACTTACAAGCATAGAGTTTACACTCTTTCAATATATCAGTTCAGAGGAATCAACATCAGGCTTCTTGACAGATTCATCTAAGAAACCTTCTTTGCGTTTGGCAGAAAATGCAGCCAATAGTGCAATCTTCCATTCCGAGAAATTTTCATTCCCTTTGAGAAGTAGTTGACAAATATTTTGGCCAGGGTTGTCTGAGGGATGAAGATAGAAATCGAAAGTTGGAGATAGAGCATCAGAAGTCATCGTAGAAGAGATGCTGCAAACAGTGAAGATAGAAGCCAAAATTGAGGTTGAAAAAATTTGAATGTTAGGATCGTAAAAAAACTTTTTTGCTCTTGATACCATGTGGAATTAGATAGCCTTTGGAATGTAAAGTGTGTCTTATTATGAAGAAAAGATACAATATATATATACTTACAGAGAGAGACATATAGACTAGTTACAGGAAAGTATAATGCTCAATATAAGTAATACAAGAAGGAATATATTCTTTCTAATACACTTCAATGTATTTTGGTCAAAACACCAAACAATTCCTTTTATCATACACAATGATTCTTTCTTTCCATCAATACTAAGAACAAGCCAAAACTTTACTATTCCCCGATAAAATCCAATCCACCTTTACCTTAGATGTTGCAAAAATTGGTCCTTTGTACCAACTTTGTGTTGATACCACATTTGTAACACCTCGACTCCGCGGGACTTGGGGCGCTACGGGTTGGGACCTCACAATGGGTCCCGACCCTTAGCCTGACAATAATTTCACCGGATCTTGCAACAAGACACAAATAAAGGCCAAAACCGAAATACATTTTTATGCAATGTAATGAAACCCGAAAGCATATAAACAAAGACTTTAGCCGATATACAAAACCAAAGACCAAACGCCATACACGCGGCATACAAACAAAATAAACGAAGAATAAAACACAACCCGACTCCAATAAAAAACCCACACCTAAAATGTACGGAACCCCGGCTGCCCACTCTTCCGGATCTCTCGGCCGCATTCCTAACCTGCAAGACAATCTACAACAATCGGTATAAAACCGTTAGCTAATATTCGCAGCATTAGAAGCAAGGTGAAGGCACATACACACATACATCAACATGACACATAACATGCTGAAAACACACAAGTCCGGTTATTATCTTTTTATTATTAGGTCACATCCCGTTCTAATTCAACTTCTTTTGTGACACAAGAATCTCCCGAAACTCGCCTCGGTCCCCACTTACCGCATGTAACGGTACGGATACATCCGACCATCTAACCACACGGGCTAGTCGCCAAGAACCTCATAACTCTACGCAAGAGCTAGACAAGTTGTCACCGCCCATTATCATACACTTGGACCAAATAATATATAAAGGTCGGTAATCCTATTCCGGTTTATAAGTGATAATGAAAGCAATAAAACACACACCACCAAACACACATCGAATCTAATACATAGAATACGAGCTAAGTAAGTCCGGAGACTTACCTCACCACACTCAACTCACAACACTCTCGCTTCCTTAGGGAAGAAGCCCATAACCACCTCACAAGAAGATAACCATATCAACAACAACCCACTCATAATAGAAGTCTTAGACTTCTATACAAATGATCTACGCAAGACCATTTGACACTCAATTCTAGGACCGCATCCTAGAATTCCTCATGCTCACATCACACTCAACACCAGCTAGAAGTCCTAAAACTTCTAAACCCTCGGATCTCGCAAGATCATAACTCACAACGCAACTAGGATAAGCCAAACCTAAACTGCAAAATCCCACAAGATCATACAACCCCACCTCGAGCCTCAAAACTCTCACAAGATCAACCATACAACTTAAGGCCTTATAACAACCTCACAAGATAACCAACACCTCAAGCTTAGAATCAACCTCAATCCATCAAACACTATCAAATCCTCAAAACTCACCTAAGGTTCGTGGCCACTACTTGGCATTCACAACTATCCTAGGTTCAACCTAGCATGATACTACCATAAAACATAACTAGATCGAGGAAGGAGATACTCACACGAGGTCAAAGGCGGAAGACGAACTACGGATGTCGAGAACGGGTTCGATGACCTTTATCGGGGCGCTTCCGGACCTATGACCAAAACTAAGCAAAATTAGTTTAAACACTAATTTTGAAAGGAAGGTTTAGCGCATAAAGATTTTCCAATGAAAACTCCGTTTTCTAAAATCGAGGTTAAACTCGTTAGAACCAATTCCGGGCAAAATATCCAAAATTGGAAGTTGATTGTAAAACCGAATTTCAAATTTATCCAACAATCGGATTTAAACCATCAAGGACACCAAATTAACTTGTAAAGGAGTTGGGTCACAAATTACAACAAAATTAAGGGTTTAATAATTTTAATAATTTACTGGAGGTTCTAAATGCTCCTTTTCTAAACTTATTGGGTCACAACTGCAATTATCAATAAACTGGGGCCAAAACTGAATTAAATACAAATAGAGGGCCATATTACAATATACTCAAAATCATCTCTTCAACCTACTGTTGAAGCGTGACAGAAGAAGGGAAGGCAAGGAAGGGGGTCCGGCGGCTGTTAGAGGTGGAGAGGAGGAGAAGGCCGGTGTTTCCGGTGGCAACTCCGGCGGCAGTGAGCGGCGGCCCAGACTCCGGCTAGAGGTGACCCACTCCGGCGATTGCTACACGAGATTAGGGCATGGTTGTCATACAGAGGAAAGGAAAGGAAGAAAGGAGGGAGAAGAAGGCGGCCAGTTACAGCGCCGGCGGCATAGGTGGCTCGGGCGGAGGACGGCGGATGCGGTTCTTTCCGGCGAGTCCTTTGGCGGCGTCGAGCATCCGTTGCACAACCCTGGTGGACAGAGGTGCGACAAGGAGGTCCAACAGAGGGGAATGAGAGAAGGTAATGAAGAGATTGAGAGAAGGGGTGAGTGTGAGTGTGAGTGAGGGGTGCTGCTGGGGGTCTTCACTAGGAGGCGGGGCTCAAGAGGTCGGCCGGCCTTAGCCTGGGGCAGTGGTTGCCGCAGGATTTTAAAAGGGGGGGGGGTGAAATTTTATTTTCAATAAATATATCTAGAAAAATAAAATAGCGATAAAAACAAAGTCAATATGTCATCTACTTACAATAAACAAAAATACAAAAAAAAAACATTACATTTAAAGGCGCGGTCGTGGACCGCGCCTAAAAATTTTTTTTTAAAAAAATAGCTGCCCTATAGGCGCGTCTATAACCGCGCCTCTTTAGTTTTTTTTTTTCTTTGAAAAACGTTACACTATAGTCGCCGTCTAGGACCGCACCTCTATTTGTGTTTTTATTATCTTTGTCCTAGACAACGCGTTTTACAAATAACAGTGCGGTCTAAGACCGCGCTTCTACTTCAAACAACAAATATCGTGCATTTTGGTGAATTATTTCACTCCGAGCCTAAAACGGAAAATTCTTTTGAGGTTTCGTTTACTTCGGCGAAACATCCAAAACAACATTTAAATATAACACAAGAATATTTATATTTAAAAAATTAATAAATCGTAGAATTTTTTTTTATAAACGAGAAGCCACAACCCATTTGAAAACAATTCTTTTTCAAAAAAAAAAAAAAAAATTTTTTTCCGGAGGGTGGGGCGGCTGCCCCACCCTGCCCCCCTAAGGGCCGCCCCTGGCCTGGGGAAAAGCTGCAGCGGAGGGCAAACGAGGAGACGCTCCTCAGGAGGTCCAACAGCACACAACAACCAGGAAAAAGAGAGAAGAAAGAAAAAGAAAAGGAAAAGAAAGAAAGGGAAAAAAAGAAAAATAAATAAAAGAGTAAAGTGGAGGGCTTTTAAAAATAACTAACTCGATTTACGTTCGGAACGGGATTTTTCGGGATCGGTAAATCCCGATTTCCGACAAAATTAAATTAACGGGGCGTTACAACATTTTACTCTCCTTTTCTTTAGGGTTATTATATAAGTGAAATGAACCCGGTCTTAAATCGTAATATACTTACAATGTTATTTTAGGCAAACAAACTTTAACTTGACAGGTTCAAGTTTAACTCGTGAAACCTAAATTTATATAAAATGAACCATTAACTCGTGTCCCTAGTGTGCTTAATCTAGGGGAAGATATTTAAAGGTTATACTCCTCACGTGCTTCATCTCGGTGAAGATAATCAAACCGAGCTAACTATCTATCTTAAGATTATTTTATGGGAACTTTATTTGTAGCGAATGTGTTAAAGCAGAAATAAATAGAATAGCCTAACGGCATTTATGTACTTTCATTCAGCATATATGGCTATTATAAATAGCTTATAACAGACTTATTCTGATCATTGTAGCAAACACAAATTGAGTTCCTCTCTCCTGTTCTTTCCTCTCGAGAGAATTATCAGGATGATTTCAGTGAGAATGAGTATTGATTGAGTGATTCTCTTCTTTGAATTCATCATCTAAATGTCATTATGGTATCATAGCTCAGTTCGATTGCGCATTGCAATTGATTGTGCTTTCTAGAATTCGGGAGTCTGATTTCTTAGTCCAATCCAATTTCTAGGTCTTGCGAAGAAAATAAGAAATCGCAGGAAGTGAAATCACTGGAATGGCGAATCAATCTCCAGATCAAGGGGAAAGAAGGCGATGAGGTGGTCAACTCTCAATGACAGATCTCATGAATCCATTGTTCTTGCATTCTTCGGATAATTCAGGTATGATTCTCTCTACAATTCAACTAGATGGAGAGAACTATAGACGATGGAAGAAGTCAATGTATAAGGCTTTATTAGTGAAGAATAAGCTGTGGATAATTGATGGAACATTGAGCAAAATTGTGAAAAATGTGTCTCCATGGGAAAGGTGCAATGATATTGTTTGTTCTTGGATATTGAACACAGTTTCAAAAGACATTTGTAATACTATAGATGAATATGAAACTGCTAGCGAAATGTGGAATGATCTTGAAGAAAGCTATAGTCAACGAATGCTCCTTTGATTTTTCAAATCAAAAGAGAAATTCAAGAGTGTCAACAGGAGAATCTGTCTCTTACTGAGTATTTCACTAAGCTGAAGGGATTGTGGCAGATATTGGCTATTCTTGAGGTCCAATTAGATGCAAATGTGGTAAATGTGAATGCAACCAACAAAAACAGGCTGATGAAAGTGAACAGTAGAACAAGTTGATGAAATTTCTAATGGGATTCAATGAGAAATTTAATAATGCTCGAAGACAAATGCTGATGAGCACACCATTGCCTTCACCAAGTGTGACACAATCATTGTTGCTTCAAGAAGAAATGAGTAAGAAAATTACATCTCAATCACAAGCTAAAACGGAGAAGCCTGTGACAACATTTATGGCCAGAGGTCAAGATGAAGAAAAGGGAAAAGAGAAGTGTACTCACTGTGTTGGGAATTACAAGATTGACAAATGTTGGGAGCTCATTGGTTATCCAAGCTGGCATTACAAGATCAGAATTATGCCTCAAAAGGACAAGTCAAAGCAAGAACATCAAGGAAAGAGGGAGAAAGGCTCAGGAAGCTCTTCTTCAAAGTCTAATACAGTTAGTGCTATGAATGAGGGAAGATCAAAGATGAACTTGAATCAACTGTCATATGAACATCAACAGCTGCTTGGAAACTTCATCAACTTTTTGAAACAATTTGGTAATTCTGGTCATGAGTCAAACTTTGCAGGTAAAATTTGCTTAAATGCATCTAAGTTTGCAAAATTGTGGATCATGGATAGTGGTGCAACAGATCACATGACATCAAATTTGTCTATGTTAACCAATCCTATATCCACTCCCATGAATATTGTGATTCATCTTTCACATGGTAGTGTAAAAGTAGAGCTGATACTATCCGGGTTCGGGCCGGATGCGGACCGGGCTTTTCCTAAATTTTTGTCCGGATGTCCGTGCCGGATTCGGGCTAAGCCCGGATCCCGGGCTTCGGAGCTTGTCCGTACCCGTCCGGCAAGCCGGGCCGGGTTGCCCGCCGGGTACCCGGATTCACTTTTCCACTTTCACATACTCTTCTTCTTTACTTTTAAATTGTACCAAAATTTCTTATTGTAACACCCATCCGATAACAGACAGTACAATCTAAGTATATCCACACTAGAATTTGAAGGGTTGTTCATTGAACATCTGAACATACTATAGAGAGAAGTTGAAATATTGCAGTAATACAGAGAATATAAAGCATACACAATTTATGGATCTGAATATATAAACTACATCCAATTTCGTTTTAAGGTAATTATAGATCTCGACTCTTGAGGATCTGAGATGCCGAGGAGAGAGTGAGGGCCGATTCATTGAAATACTTACCAAATCAGAGATTGAGAGAGAAGAGGGAGAGCCACAACTCAGAGGATCTGAGAGACGTTGAAAAGAGTGAGGGATGCTCGGTAGAGAGATTGTGGGGTGAGGAGACACCGAGAGGGAGAGATGACTAGTTGTCGGCGTCGCCGAGGGCAAGTGAGAGTGTGATGATAGAGGATCTTCCACCAGGAGGCAAACTGAGGGAATCTGAGGGCTGAAGTTTAGTTTGAGAGACGAGAGAAGTGAGGCTATGGCGTGTGGAAATGACGGAAGAATGAAGGGTATAAGGCTTTTAGGGTTTCATCAAAAGGGCATATATATGTTTATTAAAAAACGGGTCGGGCAAGCAACCCGATCGGGCTTCTCACTATGTCCGGATCCGGCCTGTTTGTCCGGCCGGGCCGGGATTTTTGGCCCGGTCGGGCTTTTTGCCTTGTCCATATCCGCCCGTTTTTGCGGGCGGACGGGCCGGGGCGGACGGGTCAGCCCAGAGTGTATCAGCTCTATGTAAAAGCTATCACTCACATTAATTGGGACTGTATGCCTGCCAAATCTGACTTTGGAACATGTTTTATGCATTCCAAGTTTTTAAGTTCAATTTGCTGTCTCTGACCAAGCTTGTAAGAGATCATCAGTATCAAGTTTCAATGACATTTGATTATTGTCTTGTTCAGGACCACACAAGGAAGAGGATGATAACACATGGTAAATATCTCGGTGGCTAGACTACATGGATCCAAAGACTAGTCATGTCATGCCTCCCACCAACCTAGCATGTTCATCACCTAGTATACCTATGTTTCTTCCAAATCCTCATGATATTGTACCTTCTTCTTCTGCACTATGACATCTATGCCTAGGCCATGCTCCTATTGTAAAACTCTCTCACATTTCATCAATAAAGCATGACATTAAATTTCCTTCTGAACACAAGTGTACTGTTTTCCCTCTGGCTAAGCAAACCAGGAACTCTTTTCCTGTAGGTGCTTCTATAGCCAACACTGTTCTTGAATTACTAGATTGTGATGTATGGGGGCCTTATGATGCTTCTACTCGTGAGGGGTATAAGTATTTCCTCACTATAGTTGATGATAAAAGTAGAGGGGTGTGGGCTTTCTTGATGAGAAACAAGAGTGAGGTTTTTGAACACCTACAATCCTTTATTCTTCTTGCTAAAAATCAGTTCAATGCCAATTTCAAGGTTGTCAGAACTGATCAGGCGAGGGAATTTCTTAATGCCAATATGACTGATTTCTTTACCAGCCATGACATCATAAATCAAAATTCATGTATGTATACACCTCAGCAAAATGGTATCTAAAGTGGAGAGAAGACATAGATATGCCTTGGAAATTGCTAGATCCCTTATGATTCAATCATCTATGCCTATTGAGTTCTGGAGGGATGCTATTTTGACAGCCACATATCTCATAAACCGTCTACCTAATCCCTTGTTAGCCCACAAAACACCTTATGAAATACTTTATGACAAGACTGCAACCTATAGTCATCTAAAGGTGTTTGATAGTCTTTGTTATGCCTCCACAACAACCAATGTAAATGTGAAAAAGTTTCAACCAAGGTCTGAACCATCTACTTTTATAGGTTATCCTTATGCTCAAAAAGGATACAAACTATACAATCTCAAAACTCACAAGTGCATTGTCAATAGAGATGTTCTATTCTTTGAGCACATTTTCCCCTATAAAATGTTTGCTCATTCCCTCTCATCACATTCTACTTCAATGCCTTTCTATGAGTTCATAGATACACGAATCCCCTTGGATTATGTTATATCTCAGTCTCATGACAAAACTCCAGATTCTGAAAACTCAATTCAAAATCAGTCTCTTGTTGGTTACTTTCCATCTCCAATCTCTTCTGAATTTGATACCCCCACTACCACTATTACCATATCCTCCTTCCATACCTCCACAAAATCCACCTTTTATACCTCCACCAAGACAAACTACTATAGCTCACAAACCTCTTGTTTGGCTTAATGACTATGTTCACATGGCCATCAGTGATATATCCAGTGCATCCTCTTCTAAGGTACGTCATTCTCATACCTCATTTAAAGCATGTCTCAATTACTCCAACTGTTCTTCTACTTATCAAGCATTTGTCAGTAATGCTACTCAACACAGTGAACCAAGTTCTGTATTGGAAGCTATTAAACATTCTGAATGGTGTGATGTAATGCTATTGGAGCTTGATGCATTAGAAAAGAATAAGACATGGACTCTTCAACAGCTCCATGAGGGAAAATTAGTGGTGACTTGCAAATGGTTATTTAAACTAAAATTTAAAGCTGATGGTAGTCTTGAGAGGTACAAGGCAAGATTGGTGGCAAGGGGATTCATACAGTTGGAAGGAATAGATTACTCAAAAACATTTGCTCCTATGGCTATAATGATTACAATCAGGACATTGTTGTATATTGTTGCTGCTAAACAATGGTATGTGCAACAGATGGATGTTACAAATGCCTTCCAGCATGGTGAACTTGAGGAAGAGGTGTATATGACACTGCCACCTGTATTCTCATTTTTAAAAAAGGCTTCAGGCTACCAAAGCAACTAGCACTTGTCCTCAGGAAGAGATATTTGATGAGTTCAATTGTTCATCTCTAGTAAGCAAATTGGATAAGTCTCTTTATGGGTTAAAACAGGCGCCTAGACATTGGTTTGCCAAAATTTCCAAAGTGGTGAAGGCTATAGGCTTCTTACAATCCAAAGCAGGCTATTCATTGTTCACCAAAAGGTCACGTAATAATTCATTTACAACATTGCTTGTTTATGTTGACGATATGATTATCACAGGTAATGATTCTCAAGAAATTGATAAGCTTAAGGCTCATATGAGAGATCATTTTCAGCATAGGATCTTGATGACATGAGATATTTCCTTGGCATCAAAATAGACATAAATGACAAAAGGCATTTTTCTTAATCAAAGGAAATATGCAATGGAATTACTTGAAGAATCTAGTATGAAAAATTCAAAGGCTTTACAAACTCCTCTTGACTCTCACATCAAACTATCTAATGAGGGGGAGTCTATGGTAAATCCTCATATGTACAGGAGATTAATTGACAAGTTAATCTACTTGACTGTCACAAGGCCAGACATTACATATTCAGTGTAGATCTTTCCATCTCCTTCTCTAGGCTCTATATTCTCTTCACATTCTTTCTTTCTCCCTCTTCTCCCCTTGATGTCCTTCCTTGATTTCTTTCTTGATCATCTTTAAGTGAAGCTTGTGCGTGAGATGATGGTTGAGTTGTTGAGGTGATGTTGTTGCTGTTGTGGTTGGTTGTGGCTTGAGAGGCCAGCTTTGTGAGATCTCATTCTGATTCAACAACGGTAAGCTCCTCCTCCTCCTCCTCCTCCTTCTTCTTCTTCTTCTTCTTCTTTTTCTTCTTCTTCTTCTTCTTCTTCTTCTTCTTTCACTCCTCTTCTCTTCTCTAGCTTGAATCCCACAAGTTGATTTTGTGCATGACTTCCTAGATATTGATGATGTATATATGTGTATGTATGTGATGTTGGTTGCCTTTGGCACCAGAAGAAGAGAAGAGATCGAACGAGAGATCGAAGGGAAGTAAAAAATTTCCCTCTATTGTGGTGGCCGCCCTCACGCCTTGTCAGCCCGCCCCTGCGGTTGAAGTGTGTCACCGCTCCTGCCATTGTGAGCCACAGCGGTCGTGGCTTGTCACCGCTCCTACGCCTTTCCGTTTCCCCAGGTGCGTCTTTGTCGAAGACATACCAAGTTTGGTATGTATCCTTCCTTTCCCTTATGATTATAGCTTGAAAGTGAGACTATGTTGGTGTTGGTTATGATGAGTTTGGTGATATTGTATGTTAAGGTAATGCCTTAGGCATTTGTGATTTTTGATGAGATATTGAGGCTTAATTAATATATGGGTTGGATTTGGTATGATCTTGAGGTCTAGGAGGTGAAATCTCCTAGCCTTGATAGTGTTTGATGTTGTGTGCCTTGCTTATGCAGGCACTGATCGCTTCCTCGAGGGGAAAATGTGACCACTGTTGTATAGGACTACCGTGTGACATGTAAGTCATTTGGACTTACTTAGCTGGCATTTATGAGTTTGAGTGATCGTGATAGTGGTGTATGTGCATATGATTGTTGCATTGATAACCTAAACCGGAGTAGGATGACCATATATGTTTATAATTGGCCCAAGTGTATGAATACGGGCAGTGGTAACTTGTCTAGCTCAAAATAGGGCAGCCAGGGGGTTCTCTGCGACCATTCCTCCAGGTGGTGATGATTGGCACCAGTTCCAAACCTTTGTGGTGAAAGGGGTTAGAGGCGAGGTAGTTTCACTCCTGATATCACAAAGAATAAACTACTAATGGTATAACGTAATGAAGATAATGAATGGATGTTGTGTGTGAGCATTTCATATTGTGATGTGATTATGTGTTTATATGTGTTATTACTATTACTCTTATTGATGAGCCATTAGCTAACGGTTTCATACCGTGTTGTAGATGCTTTGCAAGATAGGAGGACTGCAGAGTGATCCGGTGGGATGATCAGCCGAGGGCTTCCGTGTAACACCCCGAATTCTCAGAACTCGGGACATTACTGGTTAGAACCTCACAGTGGGTTCCGACCTCAGTTTGACAACAATATTACTAGAATCTTGCAACAAGACACAAATAAAGAAACCGAAATTCATAAAAATAGTATTTTTAAGGTAATGAATGCAACACTGTCTAGCAGCCTAAAGTACTTAAACAATAGAAACGAACAACTATCTTAACCAAAAGAAAGGAAAGACAAACACAACCCCCAACCCCCACTCTAAGGAGTACGGAGACCCGGCTGACCACTACTTCCGGATCACTCAGCTGCTGGTCTAACCTGCGGTAAATCTAAAAACACAACAAGATGAACCGTTAGCTAGTTATCTAAATATTAGCAGAATCATAGTAGCACACACACACACATAAAATATAAACACCCAACATGCTTTCAAACAAGTCCGTTTTATTATCTTGAGTTAAGTTACTCTTTCACTCTAATGATACTTATTTTGTGACACGAGGGATTCCCAAACCTCGCCTCCGCCCCCGTGTAACCATCAGGAATGGATCCGATGCATCTCACCTTGTACCTGCCTGGTCTGGGTATAGAGAACCTCCCAGTCTCCTGTCAGAGTTGGGCAGTGATGTCACGGCCCGTTATACATACACTTGGGCCTTAAACGTAATAATAACAGTCGTCCTAGCAAGTTATTATTATTAAAACACGCACATAGCACACACAACCACTATCACTCAACTAATATCCAGAAACTGGCTAAGTAAGTCGCAAGGACTTACTTGAGTCAAAATACACTCTAACACGTCTCAAACAGTCCGTACTCGTGGTAACTCAAACGCCTGTCAATTAAGGCATGTATATCAAAATCACATCCAGATGTCCAACCTCATGCTAAGGAATTACGGAACAAGCTCTTACGGTAACAGACCATTTTACCCTCAGCCAAAGGCTTCTCAAATTTATTCTTAAACTTTCTTATTCCTTTTAAAACTTGTTTCCATACCTTGTGTCTCTCGGTTAGCTACTTATAGGTCACCAGTTCAAACTTGAATCCACTCGAAAAAGAATAACACTCTTCCTCCTTCCCGGTTACCATCTATTACATATATTAACCGTATTATATACTTTAACCTTTCTCCTCAACTCACTTATTTAATTGTGTAAATATTCGGTACTCATATATATATATATCTACCTATTTTATTTCCCATCTTGTACGGATATAGATACACTTACGTCACGAGTATATATATATTCTTATGTTTCTTTATATATATAAATCCTGAAATCCCAACTTATTTATATATATATATATATATATATATATATATATATATATATATATATATTTATATTTCTTTTACATAATTTCATAACTCCCAACTCGTACTTATATATATATACTCGCATTTTTATATATTCAATATATATATATTTATATTTCTTTTACATAATTTCATAACTCCCAACTCGTACTTATATATATATACTCGCATTTTTATATATTCAATATTTATGTTTTTGAGTATACTCTTATATAAGATTATATATC
The DNA here is from genome assembly GCA_033239125.1 of Fagopyrum homotropicum. NCBI lineage: Eukaryota > Viridiplantae > Streptophyta > Magnoliopsida > Caryophyllales > Polygonaceae > Fagopyrum > Fagopyrum homotropicum. Next base: position 7,275,305 of record BSWB01000003.1, read on the forward strand.
CATAAAATTCCAAGTTTCTATATCTTCCGTACATTAGGACATGTTTGGGTTTTTAGGATGTTATGTATACATGTGTATGATGTTGCCGTTTTGTACTCGGTTGTGGTTTTTGTATGTTTTTTGATATATGACTATACCGTTTTAAGAATTTGGCTTTGATAGCATGAATTATAGTCTATATTTTGGGGTTTGTTTGGACGTTTTATCTTTCATAATCTGCATGTTTGTATGTATATTATGTGATTTTACTACCATTTCATCTACCTTTGCGAAAATCGAGGTCTACACCTAGTTTTGTTGTAATCGTAGGTAAAATGGCACGTTTTGCATCAAAAAAGGAGCAAAAGGAGTCATGAGTCATTTGGAGCTACATCCAGGGAGCATAGCCATGGATTAAAGATTTACTTTGGAGCAGATTCGAGAGATTTCACATTCTGTTGTGACTCACCTCGGTTGACCACAGATTCACCTCGACCGAGGTGATCCAGAGACGCCGACTCGACCGAGGCGAACACCTAGGACGCGGCGAGAATATTTTATTCTTGGATGAGATCTTTTAAAATTGGAAAGTGATCTTATATTTTTGGGCTTAGCTCCTGGAAGGAAGAAGATCTTATATTTGACCTATTTTTATGGGAAAAGATCTTTCTAAGATATTTTATCTTTGGAGGGTTATTTTCCTATAAAAAGGGTTGGATTTCCACAAATCCAAGAAGTCGCATATACCCCGCTTAGATCCGCTATCAACTCGCATTCGCTGCATTACACCGCAGCAGCCATACTCCAATTTGGGAGATTCGAAGAACCTTGTTGAGGGTTGAATGAAGATTGAAGATTGTAGCTTTTATAGCTTTTGAAGGGTTTTTGTAAGATTATCTTAGATTCTCTTCTTTGTTGTCTTGCTTGTTGGATTTATATCCAAGGAACGCTTTGTTGTGATATTTGATTCAGTTATTGAAGTCTTTTCATTAAATTCTTCTTTGTTCAAATATTCACCTTCTTCCCATATATTTGATTTATACTTTCATGATGATGAGTGGCTAATTTCCTTGTGTGATTCTAGGGTGATTGGCTGAAGGTTGTGGGAAAAACAATGATAGAATAATCTTAGATTCCAGTAGGATCCTGAAAGTTCGAGTCTTTAACCTTAACCCTAAGCATCTCGTTCAGTCGATGAACATCTCGGCCGGGGTGGAATTCTTCTGACCGAGGTGACTTATCCGATTCTAAACAGAAAGTTAAGTGTTAGAGTTTGCCAAATCCTATTCTTATTACACCTTTCTGGTTCAATGCAGGCCTAGGATGAGACTTACCCGGTAATTCCTTAGTTTGTTTACCAACGATCATAAGTGTAGGTAATAAAGGTTCATCCTTTATTGGGGTTTGAGTGTGCTTCTATCCCATCTTTGTGAGTTGGCCTGAGACTTACCCGGTAAAGGTTGATTCTATTCCCCTAGATGGTATGTTAGTTTGAGATTATAGTTCTTTATCTTAATTCCTTGAGACTTACCCGTTAATAGGAGTTACGGTTTAGGATTAGTGAATAATGAGACTTACCCGGTGATCTATTCCACTTTAGTAACACCTTCTCTATGCAAAAATCTCAACTTTGTCCGCTTATCTATAGATCTTGAGTTGGAACCACAATTGGATGCTTTAATCCCTAGAATTGCATGTTTGCTTTATTGACTTCTTATTCATCTTTGATTGTGTTGATTGCTCTTGTGGTTAGTATTTACATAAGCATACCGTTATTGACTTTGTTTCACCAAGTCCCTGTGATCGACCCCTGGAATTCCTTGCTTTTACTACGATTGACCCGTACACTGCGGGTTCGCATCCTTGTTTTAAGCTTAAGTCTAGGGTTATAAATTTAAAACTTGCACACACCGTTTGGAGCGAACAAGTTTTTGGCGCCGTTGCCGGGGACTTGGTCTAGACCGAGCCGGTACGGTTTGCTCTTGGGGCGCTTGCCCCCGTGTCTACTAACCACTCTACCTGAGTGACTTTTGCAGGTTCTTTCTTAGGTATATGCGAAGAACCCGCGCTGGGAAGGAAATCGTTCCTTACGATCCCGAACCAGAAAAGACATACAAAAGACGCTTGAAAGAAGCAAAGATGGCCCAACAAGACAACCGCGATCTTGAGGCCGAATTAAAGGAGGCGTTAGAGCTGCTACGCCTCAGCAGGGAAGAACTAAGGCGAGAGAAGGAAGAAACTCGCACCAAGACAGAAGCAATCGAGGCGGAGATGGCGGTCATACGTGACCAGATTCTACTTCGACCGAGGGAAGATCCTCCCGTTGATCCTCGACCGATGCAGGATCCAGTAGCTGACCCTCGACCGAGGCAGGTTCCAGTACCTGACGCCCGGCCTATGTACTTCCACCTCGGAGGCCCGTCCGAGATGTTCTTCTTGCAGGAATTCCACAAACCCTAGGTCAAAGGATGGACCCTAATCAACAACTGAGGTGTCCAGGGGTTAACCTAGGAGATCCAGCGGACCATGACTATGAACTTCGACCGCAAGTTCTATCCATGATTCGCCAATGCCAATTCGGAGGGCTAGAGAAGGAATCACCACATCAACATCTTCAAAACTATGAGATCTTGATGGAGACCTTGAGACCTCCAAGAATTGAAAACAACAACTACAAGCTAAGACCTTTTTACTTTTCTTTAAAAGATAGAGCTCTTACTTGATATCAATCTCTTCCTCCAGGAAAAATCAGCACATGGGAGGAGATGACAACGGAGTTCTTGACCAAATTCTTTCCTCCCTCAAAAACAGCCGAAATGAGAGGGAAGATTAATGCTTTCATTATGAAGGACAAGGAGAGCTTGTCCAAGTCATGGGATCGGTTCAAGGACATTCTTTTGGATTGCCCACATCATGGGATTCCAAAGCTAGAGTTATTGGAGATATACTTCAAAGGGCTGGCCGGAAGCACCCAGTTCAATCTCCAACTACTCTCCGCCGGCACCTTTATGGACATGGCGGTTGACGAGGCTTGGGACTTCATCGAGAAGCAAGCCTTGCACATGGAGAAATACACCCACCAAGGAGCTGAAGGTGGAGTTAAAAGAGTCAACTTTCAAGAGACTCAATCCAACAACAATCAACTCACGTCTTTGACAAATGACGTGAAGCAATTGAAGGAACTTTTGGTTGCACAAACCAAGAAGGAAGAGAAAGGGCAAAGGAACAACAACAACGGGTACCGTAAAAACAACAACGGTCCCCGAAACAACAATTACAACAATAACAATAGAGGGTCCAATAGCAACAATTGGAGGGCGAATAACCAAAATTCGGGTAATCATTCAAACTCCAACTCTAACGATTCCTCTAACCCTTTCCTCTCTTCCCCTTCTTCTTCTTCTACTCCATTAAAGAGCCAGGGGCAAAGATCAAGTTCGTCTCAGCCAGAAAAGAAAGACGCAGTTCTGGAGGCTATCTTGATCAAGCTTAGTGCTATGGAGACTTCTATGACTTCATTTTCGAGGGCCCAAAAGTCCTTCGAACAACAACTTGCAAGTAGGGCGAATGAAGCGCCAAGAGACCCAGGGAAGCTTCCAGCAAGGACAGAAAGCAACCCTAAGGGCCAGTGCATGGCCATAACTACGAGGAGTGGACTGAAGACTGCAGATCCAGTACCTCGGTCGGTGACAGTACCGACGCAGACCACCTCGGTCCAGATGCAATCGAAGAACACTTCGACCGAGATGCCAACCGAGGTGGAGCAACAGAAAGCGGAGGGGAAGACTGAAATTTATGTTCCACCTCCTGCATACAAACCACCACTTCCATTCCCTCAGTCCAGGGCCAGAGCACATCTAGACAAGCATTTTGGTAAGTTCCTTGACTTGATGAATAAGCTACATATTAATATTCCTTTCCTTGATGCTATTTTAGGTATGCCCGCCTATGGTAAGTTCTTAAAGGAGATCATATCAAGGAAGAGGAAGCTGGAGGATGTTGGTGAAGTTAGGATGACATCTAAATCTTCGGAACTCATACAAATCATGAAGGAGAAGATGCCACCTAAATTGAGAGATCCCGGCTCATTTTGCATTCCCATTCAAGTTGGGGATGTCACTTGTGAAGCCCTTTGCGATCTAGGAGCCAGCGTGAGCATCATCCCGCTGGATCTATGTGTGAAGATCGGTCTTGGAGAGCCCAAGCCGGTCAAGATTCGACTTTATATGGCGGATCACTCCATTACCCATCCCGTGGGCATCTTGGAGGACATTCCGGTCAAGTTAGGTAACTTCTATCTACCTATAGATTTTGTTGTACTTGACATTCCTGCAGATTATCCTGTTCCTATTATTCTCGGGAGACCATTTCTAGCAACTTCGGGTTACAACGTGGATTGCAAGAACGCCAAGTTGAAATTCAACGTTGGTGGCGATGAGGTGGAGTTCGCACTACTTGCAGCCATGAAAGGGGAGCAGCTAACTGATGATATCTTCAACATCTACGATGAAGAAGAATCAAGAGAATTGGTGAGCTCTATCCTTACTAACGATCCACTCGAAAGAGTTATTAGCTTCAGTTTAATGGAGGAAGGTATAGATGCTTCTTGTGATGCAGATATACGGAGCTTAAAGGCACTGGAAGAGGATCCAAGAGCTAAAACTGAGAAGCTAATCCAAGAGACGAAGATCTCCAGTTTCGGTTCCAGTAGCAGTACCTCGACCGAGACACCTTCTGGAATGAGCGAGGCGATTGAAGAACATCTCGGTCAACGCCTCTGCGCCTCGACCGAGGTCGACGGCGAGATGATTTCAACTGAGACTTCTGAAAGTCCAGTTTCTGGATCTACTCCACTGGAAGAAGGAAGCAAGGATCCTCCTCAGAAAGCACCCCCAGTAGTGGAGCTTAAACAACTCCCCAATCACTTGAGGTATGTCTTTCTTGGACCGGATTCCACTTATCCCGTTATTGTTAGTGCTTCCCTTTCCGAATCTGAATTATCTAAGTTAATGCATGTCCTGAGAAAGCATCAAAAGGCTTTGGGTTACACTATAGATGATCTTATTGGCATTAAGCCTTCTTTCTGCATGCATAGAATTTTAATGGAGGATGATCATAAGACTTCACGGGAACCTCAAAGATGGTTAAATCCGATCATGAAAGAGGTTGTGAAGAAAGAAATTCTTAAGTTGTTGGATGTAGGTATTATTTATCCTATCTCGGACAGCAAGTGGGTTAGCCCGGTGCATGTAGTTCCGAAGAAAGGGAGGATGACCGTTGTGACGAATAAGAACAACGAGTTGATCCCAACTAGGACCGTTATGGGATGTAGAGTCTGCATCGATTATAGGAGGTTGAACACGGCCACACGGAAGGACCATTTTCCACTTCCCTTCATTGATCAGATGCTCGAGCGGTTGGCCCAACATTCACACTTTTGCTACTTAGACGGTTATAGTGGATTCTTCCAGATTCCTATCCATCCGGATGATCAGGAGAAGACCACTTTCACTTGTCCATGGGGGACATTTGCTTATAGGAGGATGCCATTCGGATTATGCAATGCACCCGCCACATTCCAGCGATGCATGATGGCCATATTTTCCGAGTACATAGAGGAGATCATTGAGGTATTTATGGATGATTTTTCTGTATATGGTTCCTCTTTTGATGATTGCTTATCTAACCTTTCGCTAGTGCTTAAAAGATGTGAAGACACTAATCTCGTTTTGAATTGGGAGAAGTGTCATTTTATGGTTAGTGAAGGCATTGTGCTAGGACACCTCGTTTCTAATCGAGGCATTGAGGTCGATCGAGACTATTGAGAAACTCCCTCCCCCTTGTTCTGTTAAAGGTGTGAGGAGTTTTCTCGGGCATGCAGGTTTCTACAGGAGATTCATCAAGGACTTCTCTAAGATTTCTAAACCTCTAACTAACCTCTTGAATAAAGATGTTATTTTTGAGTTTTCGCAGGAGTGTCTTGATGCTTTTTACAGGATTAAGGAAGCGTTGATCTCCGCTCCTATTATCCAACCTCCGGATTGGACCTTGCCCTTTGAGATCATGTGCGATGCTAGCGATGTAGCCGTAGGAGCGGTGCTTGGACAGAAGAAGGATGGACGGACCACCGCCATTTATTATGCTAGCAAGACGCTAGATGAAGCACAACGCAACTACGCTACCACCGAGAAGGAGTTATTGGCGGTTGTATATGCTTTCGAGAAGTTTCGTTCCTATCTAGTAGGGGCGAAAGTCATTGTCTACACCGACCATGCGGCCATTCGTTACTTGTTGGCTAAGAAAGATGCCAAGCCACGCCTTATTCGATGGATTCTCTTGCTTCAAGAGTTTGACCTAGAGATCCGCGATAAGAAGGGATCCGAGAATTCTGTTGCGGATCACCTCAGTCGGCTACCTGCATCTTTACGTGAGAAGGACGATCCGCCCATAGACGATTCATTCCCCGTTGAGCACTTACACTTGTTGGAGCGTTTTATAGACTTACTTACTTCACCCCATGATGGAGGTGAAGTATGGGGTGAGGATACCTCCCATCTTGTTTGAGACGCATCATGGTCCAGCTAGCGACCTTAAACCAAGCGCTTCTTGGGAGGCAACCCAAGGTATTGCTTTCTTTTCCCGTTTTCTAGCCTAGTTTAGATAGAGTTTGTTTTTGCTTTGCTTTGCTTTGTTTTTGGCGTTCTGGACAGACAACAGGAAACATCTAAAGAAGGAGCATATCTGGAAGGGCAGAAGTTCGAGAATTTGAGAAGACGAAAGCATCTCGGTTACTGTCAGAGTACCTCGACCGAGACGATTCTTGAGCAACCGAGGCGATTAGGGTTTTCTGCAGAACCACCTCGGTCCAGTCGAGACCATCTCGACCGAGGTGACAGCAGTTCCAGGAATAGTATAAAAAGGGAAAATTTTCTGTTTTTCACTTTTTTTACCCACTTTGACTCGACCGCGGCGCCTTTCCACCTCGCTTCCTCGAATCTTGCTCGTTTTCGAAGATTTCCGCTTCCAAACTATGATTGAAGGGTAGAGGATCCCATTGCAAGTACAGATCTGCGAAGAAATCAAACGAATTGACCGAAACGAGGTAAAAACAGTCGAAACCCTAACTCGTTCATTCGCTTCGATTTGGGCTTTGGTTGCCCTTGCATCTGCTGAGAAAAGGCTTAAGTACCCCATAGGAAGCAATTGTAGTGATTTTTGGGGGAAAAGAACTGGATTTCTGAGAGTTGAATCGCAAACTGCTTCCGCCTCGGTCCAGTCGAACTGCGCTTCGGCCGAGGTGATTCTTGAGAGTTGTCAGTGACCGAGGTGATCTGACTGTAGCTAAGAGAAAATGGGTTCCGAACGTCGCCTCGCCCTCAGAGATAGATCCTCACCTTCCCCTTCTTCCTCTTCTTCCCGACCTTACCGCCCGGTGATCCATGAGCGACACCAGGTGGACTATGAGCGTATTTCGGGACGTCCAGTGATTGCACCACGTTTCCTGGACGTGTCCGCTTTTGATTGCCTAGGGGTAGAGGGAGACCTTAGGAGGATGATTACCACAGTTGGGCTGGATCAGTTTACTGAGATCCGAGCCCCAGCCTACTTGGAGCCGACCCTAGAGTTCGTTAGCTCCTTCACTTACCTTCCCACAGAGCAGTCTGTGAAGTACCGGTTGATGAACCGGAACTTCTTAGTACCGCTTGAGATTTGGAGAGAGATTTTTGGCTTCCTTGAGCCCACAGCCGTTGACTTCCCGACTAGAGCAGTTGCTAGAGAGTTCTGGGGGCAGATTGCCCACATTGTGGAGCATGCTGATAGATGGTACCCTGGAGATTCCAAGGAGAAGGTCATCTTCCATCTAGTCTTCAGATTAGCCCATAGGATATTCAGCGAGACACTTCTGGCGCGTACTGAGACGCCCCAGAAGATCCGACAGGGCGAGCTTTTCAGTCTATACTGTATGGTTACGGGGGGTTTCCTAGACTTTGGCTTGATCTTGGCAGATGATCTGCACAAGATCAAGGCCAAGGCGAAGGGAGACATCTACTGCGGAGGGCTTGTCACCCACATAGCTGCTTTTCATGGCATGGACCTCAGTGCGTGTACGATGGTGGCGGCTCCGAAGCCGCTTGGATTGCAGGAGATGATCACTCGGCGGATTCTAGTTCCCCGATGTCTGACTACACCCTACGTTGCTATGCCGTGGGAGCTGACTGCACCACAGGGGATCCGTTGGTCTGCCCAGTTCACCGTTTACGATCCGCATTATTGGCAGACCGCTTGGGCTCCACTGATGGAGGATCATAGGGAGGCAGCAGCTGCCCCAGCTGAGGATGAGGAGGAGGAGGCTGATGACGAGGACACAGTGGACGAGAGAGAGGGTGGAGTCCCGATGGATACAAGGACAGATACTACAGGGACAAGCGCGCCGCCGATCATAGATCTGGATGATGAGGAGGATACTGAGCCTGCACCTGCTGCATCACCTGCTAGACATGCTAGGCGTAGGACACGCCGTCATAGAGATTCAGAGGCTCATCGTCGGATCGATGATCTGACAGATCAGATGATAGATTCTTATGCTGCCCTCACTGTGGACATGCATGAGAGATTTGCTGCCCAGCACCGACAGATTGACAGCTGGACTCATCAGATGTTAGAGGGGCAGCACTATCAGCGCAGGATGATGGAGATACAGTCCCAGCAGACTATGGGTTACCCATTCGACCCATCCCAGTATCCATACTTGCCACTACCACCACCACCGGATCACGACTATTGATGAGCTGCAGGACTTTCTTTATTATATTTTTATGCAGTTCAGCTATTTATCCGGTGAGTACTCTTATCTCTAGACTTATTTTGACCCACTGGGACAGTGTGTCCCAAGTATGGGGTGTTTGTATTTATGTGATGACTTTGATGTACTTATTTGATTACTTTGATGTATGACTCACATTTTATCGGATATTTTATATTTATGCTTCACTTTTGCATTTATATGTTTATCTGATATCACATGCATACCTACAGGTTATTAGATTGAGAAAAAACGTCGAAACCGAAAAAAAATATGGTTTTAAAAAATTTTTTGACCTCGACCGGGGAGATTCTGGCCGAACGAGGTGTTTCACCTCGGTTGACCTACGAACACCTCGACCGAGGTGGGTAACAGAAAGTTTTCGAAAACAATTTTGTGCTACTTATCTGGATATGATCTCAGTGAAGATTATGTTTACTTACTGGTTTTAAATTCTTTATGTGTTTGAAAGGTTTTATAATATGTTTAAGTTGCTAAATGCTTTGTTTGAAACTATTGGCATGTTTAATACTTTATTTTTATCAAAATTATGTTGAATTTGAAGGTTGACACCACATTATGAGTTCTCTCACTTTCTTCCTGGAAAGACCAAGGCAATTCATTCTTTTCTTCTTCTTCTTCTTGATCATGCTTAGCCCCTCATATACATTTGCCTCCCTTTACCTATCCGGGAATTTGGAAGCAAGCGAAGTGGTGAAAGCAAGTGAAGTTAAAGTTGAAAAGTGGGCTGGAAGTGAAAGTGTTAGAAAGTAATTTTAGGTTTGGGGAAGTCAATCATGAAGATGAGTAACTCGGCACCATTCACATAGCCGGGTGTTTGTGTCTTGCCAAAGTCGGATTGAGCGATATTCCTAACGGGTCATGGTATGTGCATCAAGGGTTTGATGCATCTCGAGAAATTGATGATTGCTGATTTCCTAGGCTTCGGTTATTGTGCACCTCTGTCCATGCATCCCAAAAAGTAAAGTAAAAAGAGAAAAAGTGTGAAATAAGCAAAGCTTATTGGTGGAAGATGTTGCAAGTCAAAGTGAAAGTGAAGTTCATCCTTTTCCCGGATTCTAGCACCACACTACCTTACATACATCCCTACCCTACACGTTTCTTGACCTTTCTTTTGGGAAGCCCTTGAGACCTTGAGCTTGTTGATTGACTTAGTGGTTTAAATCGGATTATACATGATTAATTTCGATAATTATGATTTATTATGCATTCTATGATTTTATGCAAAGATGAACATTTTTCCTATATTTATAAAATGTTTTGAGCATATTGAGTTTTTAAATTCCATAAAGTATTCTCTTAGAGTGATCTATGATAGTAGCACACCAGAAAATGTTTTTGAAAGACTTTTCATTGATTTTCTTGACTATTAATCCATTCTATCTTGTCTTTTATATGAGGAACTTGCTTGGGGACAAGCATGGGCTAAGTATGGGGTATTTTGATAGCATGAATTATAGTCTATATTTTGGGGTTTGTTTGGACGTTTTATCTTTCATAATCTGCATGTTTGTATGTATATTATGTAATTTTACTACCATTCCATCTACCTTTGCGAGAATCGAGGTCTACACCTAGTTTTGTTGTAATCGTAGGTAAAATGGCACGTTTTGCATCAAAAAAGGAGCAAAAGGAGTCATGAGTCATTTGGAGCTACATCCAGGGAGCATAGCCATGGATTAAAGATTTACTTTGGAGCAGATTCGAGAGATTTCACATTCTGTTGTGACTCACCTCGGTTGACCACAGATTCACCTCGACCGAGGTGATCCAGAGACGCCGACTCGACCGAGGCGAACACCTAGGACGCGGCGAGAATATTTTATTCTTGGATGAGATCTTTTAAAATTGGAAAGTGATCTTATATTTTTGGGCTTAGCTCCTGGAAGGAAGAAGATCTTATATTTGACCTATTTTTATGGGAAAAGATCTTTCTAAGATATTTTATCTTTGGAGGGTTATTTTCCTATAAAAAGGGTTGGATTTCCACACATCCAAGAAGTCGTATATACCCCGCTTAGATCCGCTATCAACTCGCATTCGCTGCATTATACCACAGCAGCCATACTCCAATTTGGGAGATTCGAAGAACCTTGTTGAAGGTTGAATGAAGATTGAAGATTGTAGCTTTTATAGCTTTTGAAGGGTTTTTGTAAGATTATCTTAGATTCCCTTCTTTGTTGTCTTGCTTGTTGGATTTATATCCAAGGAACGCTTTGTTGTGATATTTGATTCAGTTATTGAAGTCTTTTCATTAAATTCTTCTTTGTTCAAATATTCACCTTCTTCCCATATATTTGATTTATACTTTCATGATGATGAGTGGCTAATTTCCTTGTGTGATTCTAGGGTGATTGGCTGAAGGTTGTGGGAAAAACAATGATAGAATAATCTTAGATTCCAGTAGGATCCTGAAAGTTCGAGTCTTTAACCTTAACCCTAAGCATCTCGTTCAGTCGATGAACATCTCGGCCGGGGTGGAATTCTTCTGACCGAGGTGACTTATCCGATTCTAAACAGAAAGTTAAGTGTTAGAGTTTGTCAAATCCTATTCTTATTACACCTTTCTGGTTCAATGCAGGCCTAGGATGAGACTTACCCGGTAATTCCTTAGTTTGTTTACCAACGATCATAAGTGTAGGTAATAAAGGTTCATCCTTTATTGGGGTTTGAGTGTGCTTCTATCCCATCTTTGTGAGTTGGCCTGAGACTTACCCGGTAAAGGTTGATTCTATTCCCCTAGATGGTATGTTAGTTTGAGATTATAGTTATTTATCTTAATTCCTTGAGACTTACCCGTTAATAGGAGTTACGGTTTAGGATTAGTGAATAATGAGACTTACCCGGTGATCTATTCCACTTTAGTAACACCTTCTCTATGCAAAAATCTCAGCTTTGTCCGCTTATCTATAGATCTTGAGTTGGAACCACAACTGGATGCTTTAATCCCTAGAATTGCATGTTTGCTTTATTGACTTCTTATTCATCTTTGATTGTGTTGATTGCTCTTGTGGTTAGTATTTACATAAGCATACCGTTATTGACTTTGTTTCACCAAGTCCCTGTGATCGACCCCTGGAATTCCTTGCTTTTACTACGATTGACTCGTACACTGCGGGTTCGCATCCTTGTTTTAAGCTTAAGTCTAGGGTTATAAATTTAAAACTTGCACACACCGTTTGGAGCGAACAGGCTTTTGTGTCTTGTGTAAGATCTAGTGAACTTGTTGTTAGGCTAGGGTCAGGATCCACTGTGAGATCCTAGCCTGTAGCGCCACGAGTCCTACGGATCTGGGGTGTTACAATGTTGTTGGTGATTTCCTAGGACAAAGGAAGGATAAGAAACTTCATGTCATATACTAGTCCATCTAAACACTAATCCTTCACAAATGAACTATAACACTATGGCAAAGAACTTCTTGTCATCGTCTATGCCTTTGACAAATTCAGATCTTATTTAATTAGTTGGTTCAAAAGTTATTATTTATACAGATCATTCTATTATTAGGTACCTCATTGCTAAGAAAGATGCAAAGCCAAGACTTATTTGATGATAATGCTACTTCAAGAGTATAACCTTGAGGTGTGTGACAAGAAATAAACTAAAAATCTAGTTGGTGATCATCTCTCTCGTCTCCCAATTTCTGATCATTCTGATCCAGCCGATAATCCCATAAACGATGAGTTCATGGACGATCAACTCTTCAAATCGGAGACGTGTTTCTAAATCTCCACAATAGAACAAGATATGTCATGGTATGGAGACATTGTGAATTTTTTTAGTCTGTAATGAGCTACCTTTTGGACTCACATATTATGAGAAGAAGAAAATTCTACAAGAACATCAACTTCTATTACTGGGATGAGCCTTTTCTCTATAACAAAGGTGCAGACGGGATGCACCAAAGTCCAATGATGTGTACCAGAAGAAGAATAATCAAGCATAATCAGCCATTGTCACTCCCATCTTGCCAACGGTCCTGCCAACACCGGAAAAGTGATAGCTAAAATACTTCAATGTGGTTTCTTTCGGCTTAGTATGTTCAAGGATGTACACAAATTTATTGTTAATTGTGATTCTTGTCAAAGAACAAGTAACATATCAAAGAGAAATGAGATGTCATTAAACAACATTCAATAGATAGAGCTATTCGTCTGTCGGGGAATCGATTTCATGAGACCATTCCCTCCTTCCGGACGCTACAACTATATTCTTGTTGTTGTTGTTGATTATGTGTCTAAGTGGGTACGGGAAATTAACTGCAACTCCCACTAATGATGCACATATACGATCTAATATAAAAGATTAGTGAATTACTTTTTATATTGCCGGTTTCTTTTAGAAAGGATATCCCACTGGTCTTACATACAAGATTGAAGCCTAACATGTATCGATGTATGTGCACTCGTATACCATGACCCCGAGTAAGTTGTCCGACACACACACTTTCATATATTTCGGTCAAAACACCCAACAACTCTTCTCATCAAACACAATCAATCCATTTTCTTTCCATCGATACTACGAACAAGCCCAACGTTACTGTTCCCTGGTAAAATCCGATCCACCTTTATGTTAAATGTTGCAAAAATGGTCCTTGTACCAACTTTGTGTTAATACCATGTTTTACATTCCTTCCTATTTTAGGACAGTTAATCCAAAATGAATGTTATTCCAAAAATGAGCCGAACCCAATCCTAAATCTTAACATACTTACAGTGTTATTCCAAAATGAATGTTCAATTTCGACTTGTTGAACCTAATTTATATTGGATTCGTTTAGAAAGTAAATCGGAAGCTCGTGCCCCCTACCATACTTAAGCTAGGGAAGATATTTAAGCGTTATACTCCTCTCGTGCTTCATCTCGGTGAAGATAATCAAACCGGGTTACAATATATCTTAAGATGATTTTATGGGCCGGGCTCTAACCTTATTCGTAAGGAATGTCTTTGTAGCATAACTTAGACCAGGCTCAATATAATAGCCCATAGTCCCAAAAGCATACAATCAAGATTTGTATTCTCCTAGATCCACGATAAGGGTGTTAGTCGTTTTAAATCTTCGTAGTCTTCTTTTGATGATAAGTGATCCAACTGCTTCTCAATTACGGTAACCCTATATATTGTTCTTATTCAACGGTTCAGTCTCCATGCGTTAACCTCGTCTTCATCTAATGTTAACCATTCATCGGAAACCTAGTATGTATATACAGCATATATAGATTCAGTTGAGGTAATTCCAAACCATTCTGCTTGTGCAAGTAGATATATATACAGAAGATGGGAGATTCAAGTACAAAGGCGGATGAGGATAGTTTCGGTTTCGGGTTCAATGACAAAGATTTCTCGGATCGGATCCTTCGTATTGAGATCATACCGTCGATACCGAAAGACTCTGATGATTGTGTTGCAACAGAAGGCGATAGTTTGCATGTAAATTCTCTCATACTTGCTGCAAAGAGTCCATTTTTCTACAAGGTAGACTTTATTCCTCTCTAAGTTTTATATTCTTTGTATATACATTATATGTTGTTATTATGTTACATTTTTATTGTATAGCTATTCAAGAGTGGGATGACAGAATCACAAAGGAAAGACGTGAGCTTGAGAATTTCTTCATCCGGTATTCTATAATCCATCTTTTATAAACTGTAAAGTTTTGATTTTTTAGTATAAATCATAATGATTTTTATTTGTATTGTTCATGGTGATCGATTAGAGAAGACCGCTTTCATGGAGCTTCTAAACTTCATATACCGAAATACATTGTCGGTGATTAAAAATTCCGATTTGTTGGATGTGTTGATGGTTGCGGACAAATTTGAAGTTGCTTCTTGTACGAGATATTGTATTGATTTGTTGTTAAAGATGTCAATTTCACTAGAATTCGCACTTTCGGTTCTTGAGCTTCCTTCGGCTAATCTTGAAGTAGTTCAACCATTAGTCGATGCAGTAAAGAAGTATCTTGTTCAGCATTACGCAGATTTGAACAAGTAAGAAGACGATATCACAATTACATAATTTATTTTATTTTTATTTTTTTTACCGATTTAGACTCGTCTAATTTTGAAGGTTCGAGGAAGAGGCACTGAAATTGCCACTTGTTGCGGTAGAAATTATTCTGGGCAGCGAGGATCTTCAGGTGGATACAGAAAATGATGTATTCGAGTTTATACTGAAATGGGGTCTTGAACATTACCCCAAACCGAATGAGCGTCGAGATATCATCACCAAGAGTTTGGCGAAGCTCATACGGTTCCAATACATGAGTTGTACTAGATTGAAGAAAGTATTAGTACATGATGAGTTTAAGCATGAAGACGTGACGAAGCTAGTTGTGGAAGCACTCTTTTTCAAGGTTGAAAATCCATATGAAAGTCCTTTGGGACGTCACTACAATTATCCACTTATTAAGGGCATTAAGATTGAAAACCCTAATCCTCACTGTATCATCTTCTTTGACCTTAAAAAAGAAGAGTGTGAGAATCTATTCTCATCAAAAAGAAGCATCCGCTCTCAATCATTTGTTCTAGGTGGACGATGTGTTTTGCTCTTTGCAGAATGCAAAAAGAAAGAAGAAGGCTCGACGGAACACTTTGGTCTATTTGTACATTTGAGAGAGGGTTCTGAAACTTGCGGTTTTGAATTTGCAGCTATGGAGAAGTCGACGATGAAGTTTGTAAGCCAACGCAGAGAAGACAGCTGTATTATAGACAAATATGGACGGGGGTTTAATGACGTGTTTGAAATGCCGTGGAGCACCTTCATGAGTGATGACAATGAATATTTCATTGATGACGTCCTACATCTTCGAGTAGAACTTACTATCGTCAACCCCCATGTTTGACCTCTAGATGATTTGCTTGTCTTCTTCTTCTGGTTGCTAAAAGGATGTTGTAGAACGTTTCTTTTTTTCTCTTTTCTTTTGTGATCGATTTGCTACAAATCCTTTTATTTAGATTATCTTCTGAATTATGTTAATTAAATCTCTCTAATCTTAAATTTTGGATATAACAAATCCTTTTCTTAAATATAACGCAATCTAATAGAAACTTAAATGAATTTAGATCTTATCATATGTTCTAAGTTATTTTACACAAATAGTATAATTTATAATAACCTAACAAGTCAAGATCATTTTTTGTTAAACCAATTTTTAGAAAAGATTTTGTAACATCGCTACTAGTAACCCACACTACCAAATAAATGGCCTATTGTAACATATTGTTTTGTAACATATTTTCCTTGTGTTACGATATATAGATATTGTTATAGGATATATATCCAATATATAGAATAAAGAGCTCTTATATGTAAATAAAGCAAAGTTATAACAACCTGAACAAACTATGTAGTGGTTATATATATAGCCTTTCATTTGCATTTATAGACATGTGAGATATTATTCAGTTTATTCCAGCTCCTTCACATGGTATCAAAGCCATGAAGGTAGATTACATTGTTCAATCTTAATCTCTGAAGATCTAATTCCTTCTTCAATTTCTTCTTCAATTTTCTTGTTCTCATGGCTTTTGGCGATGATTCTAGCTCCACAAATCCTTTACCTAATCTCACTCAGGATTGACATTTGAGTGTTGATGTTAATGATCCTTTATTTTGTCCAATTCGGACAACCCTGGGATGCAATTGGTTTTCATATTATTTAGTGGATCCAATTTTACCTCCTAGAGAAGAAGTATTTGAATGGCACTTGGTGCCAAGCAGAAGCTGGGATTTATCGATGGTAACTGTTTCAAGCCAGCCATGGGAGAAATTGAGCGGCTCACCAGATGGATTCGTGCCGACTACATGATCCGTTGTTGGATCTTACATTCGATGAAGGCTGATATTGCAGAACTTTTTACTTACGTTGAATCAACACTTGAGCTATGGAAGGAGATAATCGAGCGTTTCGAGAAATCAAACACACCTTTAATCTACCAGATTCACAAAGATCTGTCATCACTTAAGCATGAAAATAGTTCAGTTGCGATTTAATATGGTAAACTGAAAAAATTGTGGGATGAATTGAGTTCTGTTGATGCAATTCCTACCTGCTCATGTCGAGGGATTGTTAATTGTACCTGTGACATTTTGAAGAAGATCAATACTAGGGAGACAAATACCAGGGTTATGCAGTTTCTTATGGGCTTAAATGAACAATATGAGCATATTAGAAGCCATATTTTGTCTCTTGATTATTTGCTTGCTGAAAATCGAGTGTTTCATATGATTTTACAAGCTGAAAAGCAAAAGGAAATTACCTGTCACAATTCTGTTGCACATGATGTGTTTGTTGTATCTCGTTCTCCTCCTTATGGACAATTAGGAGGCAGTCGATGAGATTTCAAGAAAGAAAAGCTCGATAGGCAGTGCACATACTGTAAGGAGAAAGGCCACCTAAGGGAAGCATGTTTTAAACTCATAGGTGTTCCGGATTGGTATAATCATACATCTAGTGATAGATCCATCTATACTTAATGCAGTATGTCAGGAAGTGCTCAAGTTCATGATGGATAAGTCCAATACCTCAATCAATTTTGCAGGTATAATGTCTCATTCTGTAAACTCAACATTTAATACTCACCCATGGATTTTAGACTCTGGTGCAACTGACCATATTACTTTCTGCAAAAGCCATTCACTGCTTTGACAGGACTGGATACACCTATATTAATCGGCCTTCCTGATGGAACAAAGGCAGTTTATCATAAAGGACATGTGGTTTTATCCCATAACATAACACTCCACAATGTTCTTTATCTCCCTAATTTCAAGCATAATCTTCTCTCTATCTCTCGGTTGATCAACGACTATGAAGATTATTTTCACTCGTGATGCCTGTTTAATTCAGGACCTTACCAATAAGTCCATTATAGCTACTGGTTACAAGGATGACTTCTTATACAAGATAGGAAACTTTGGCTTCCCGCATTCTTCTTGTATTGTGTCTACTTTTGCTGCAAACTCTTGTGATATGAGTTTATTTCATACTAGACTTGGTCATATGTCTTTGTCTAAGCTACATCATGTAGATGCTAGCCTTACTTCTAAAATAAAATAGTTGAATTGTCATGCTTGTATTACAGCTAAGCAACACAAATTACCATTTACTCCTAGTCTTTCTAGAGCTAAATATGCCTTTATCTTGATTCATGTGGACATATGGGCCCCATATCAAACTTTAGCCATTTGTGGTGCTCGTTATTTTTTGACTATTGCTGATGACTTTACTCGTTGCACTTGGACTTTCCTTATGTCTAACAAGTAACAGGTTTTCAAGCTGCTTACCAATTTGCTGACTTATGTGAAGAACCAATTTCACATTTCTGTCCAGGTATTACGCTCAAATAATGGAGCTGAGTTTTTACATCATCAACTTCAAGATGTTTTTCTTGCTTTTGGAATTATTCATCAGAGATCCACACCAAATATGCCACAACAGAATGCTCGAGTTGAACGCAAGCACAAACACCTCTTAGAGACAGCTCGTGCTTTGCGTTTTCATGCCAATTTACCCCTTCATTTTTAGGCTGAGTGCACCCTCACTACAACATATTTAATTAATCCCATGCCCTCCTTTGTCCTCGAGTGGAAATCTCCATTTGAATTACTTCATCACAGCAAGCCTTCATACACTTACCTTAGGGTGATTGGTTGTTATGTTTCAGCCTTCTCCCTAGACGTGACAAGCTCGAACCAGTATCTACACCCTGTGTGTTACTGGGTTACCACTGGTCAAAAATCTTACAAATTATTCAACCTTCACACCAACAAGATTATAATCAGTCGCCATGTTACTTTCCAAGAGCACATATTTCCCTTCAAATCCACCCCACCATCTATAATTGACCCCTCATCATCTTCCTCGCCCACTCTTCCTTTGGTTTCTCCAGCTCCTGATATTGACCATCATTTCATGAGTCCACCTCCTCCTCATTCTACATCTACTGCCTCTCTTGCCTATATGCCTCCTTCTTCTTCTCATACAGACCCTGCTACATTTGCTCATCTCATTCCAGTTCCTTTTTCTACTCCATACATAGACTTGTCAGCACCTACTTCTTCCTCACATGTTTCTCCCTCCCCAATAATTATTTCACCATCTACATCTTCTACTCCTCCTGTAATTATTCCTTCTAGACCAGCTCATATCATTACTCGTCCTACCTATTTGCAACATTATCATTGCAACTCCATTTCTACTCTGGATCATTTTAATCTTGTTAATCATTCTCCTGAATATATACATGTATTATGCAATGTCATCCAGTCCTTTGAGCCATCTTCTTATAATCAGACTAAAGACTCCCCTTCATGGGTTGATGCTATGACCAAGGAAATTCATGCCCTGGAGTCTAATGATACCTAGGATATAGTTCCACTTCCACCTAGCAAGACTGCTATTGGATCTAAGTGGATATTTGACCGAAGGTATTTCTATGGTCGTCTATACCCAATCAAAAGTAAATCCCAACTTAGCACTAAGAACAAGTATAGTGATTAAGTAAGGGTCGAACCCAAGAGAGTTAAGGTGTTTTAGATGCAATTATCGATTATAATGACAAGTAACACAAGGGGGTGGGGGTTTGGTTGAATTGATGCACAAAAACTTATGAAAACGATTAATGCGACAAGTAAGACAATGATGGGTGAATCTACACTAGGTTGATTCTAAGCATGCAATTGCTACTTTGGTGAGTTCCTTTTACAAGTTTTCAAGTAATCTCCCGTCTCGATCGTATATATGTGTTGAGCCAACCGGCATCAACACAACTTAACAGGTTAAAGTTCCGTAAACCTACAAGAACAAATAACAAGTTAGCTTTCAAACAAAGACTAAGGGATATAAAGAGAAGATTAAAACCGTTAAACTTATCTTTATATTTGTGTTCCTTTTCTTTAAGTAATCACAACCCGTTATTACTTAAAGTTGCTACTAGATTAAAGACCCGAACCCGGAACCTATTAATCCTAGTTGTTTACATGCACTTTAGAACCTAAGGTGATCAATCTCAAGCAATAGTAAACATGCAATTAGACAATGGAGATCAAGGAAACACAAAGTATTACTGAATGAAAACTTATATTATAAAGTACTTACAACCAAAGTAACAATGTAGCAAGGGAGTTAGCAACTCATTACAAGGTAGCAAGACAATCTAAGTGGATAATTTGTTGATTAACAAGATGATAAGATAGATGATTCTAGCAATCAACCAAGGACTATTTATACTACAAAAGACACTAAATAGGAGTAAATGGCCGGCCCAAAACAGCCACCTTAAATGCCATAAAGGTGGTGTAAACAGTCGGAGTAAAGCTTCTGGCGTTAAATCGTAGGGGCGGCCTTCAGGAACCACATGTGCGGTTTAGGCAGAATCGGTTGATCTTCTTCAGAGCCGCTGGGGCGGCTACACAATTCCGCTGGGACGGATCTTCAATGCACTTCAACGTCTGACCTTTCGCTTTCTTGGCGTTTCTGATGCCAAGCCGCCGGGGCGTCCCTATGTCAGCGCAGGGGCGGTGACACAGCCTCTTCGTCTTCCAGCTCCCATGTTGAGGAGCAGGTAGCGCCGCAGTGGAAGGCGCAGGGGAGCTGGTCTTCGTTTCTTCAATGGAGGACACCGCAGGGGCGCCAAGGAGTGGTGCTTGGGCGGTGACACGCTTCATGGTTGGCGCTGGTGAAGGTGCAGGGAGCGCTCCGATGTAAGGCGTCACCCGCAAGGGCGGCCGCAAGGATCCGCTGGGGCGGTGAGGCAACAAAAGCTTTGCTTCGTGATCGATCTTCACTCCTAAGTGCTTATAACTCCTTCTTTAGCTTCTTTTAATCTTCTTTTTCTGGACCAAGGAGTTAGTAGCATAAACCGACACTAATGCAATACAAAGACTCTAAAAACTACCCTAATTGATAGTGATTCCATCACCTATCAAACTCCCCCATACTTAGACCTTTTACTCGTCCCGAGTAAAAACAAATGACATCAACTAGACTCAAAGGCCTCAGGAAGTATGAGCAAGCAGAAAGACAATGACAAACAAGAGAAAAGCCAAGAAAGAAAGAAGGAAAAGAGAGGAAATGTGAGAAGAAGAAATACTAACATCCTTATCGCTCCAAGAGTGGCCTACCCGGACAACCTCCTTATGACTCCCCTTCTTATGTCGCCAAAACGCCGGAAGGGAAACCTACGCTCGGTGTCGCTCATTTTGCCAAGGCGCCCTATCGGGTTTTCACCTTGCCACTCTTCTTCTTTTCTCACTTTAACTCACATCTCTCAAGTCCAATTTTGCACAAACTTAAGGTTGGTCGGACTACCTTCTTTTTACCTAAACCGCCCTTTCGGGTTTTCGGTTTATCCAAGGATTTCCATGCCTTTTTTCACTTATTTGGCTTTTTCTTTTTTTTTTTACTGAATATCAAACTGAATTCAACAATGCAAAAACAAACTCCAAAAGAACTCAATGAACTGTACAAGCAATAATATATCCCTCCCCCATACTTGAAGTACACTTTGTCCTCAAAGTGGAAATGAGTCAAAGATAAATGTGGGAGAAGGGAAAAGAAACGTACCCCTTAGTGGGGTGGTCCGGATGGACCACCTGGACCCTCATCCGGTGGGTAAGAAAAGTGGCGGAAGAAGTGCTCCTGCCGGCAGTGAAGGGTGTCGATACGACCCTCTTGAGCCTCCATCCTCTCTCTGAGTGAAGTCTCATAACTAGCTTGCCAAGCCAGTTGCTGAGTCTCCAACTGCTGCTGATGAGCCGCCTGCCAAGCATCCTGACGGTGGTCAAAGTGAGTGGTCATGGAGGAGGCGAAACTGGACTGTCATGTCTGCTGCTACTCAAGCATGGACCGCTAGTACTCGGTCTGCCATGCCTGGTGCTGTGTAGTCAAAGCTGCCATCTGAGCCTGCAGACTCTCCATGGTCTGACTGTCGTGTCCTGACGTCGGCATCTCCTCATCAGTGGTGTGGGCCCGGCTGGAGCTGGCTGCGTACCTCCCAGCAATATCTACCCGAGGTCGTCTCGGAGGAACTGGGTCAGCCGGTACATATAGATCGGAGAGCTCATCTCCCAATGGAAGTTGTCGAGGGAGGTATGTGATGTGACTCCCATCTGCTAAAGAGAGCCAAAAATGATGCTCCCCGTCTCTCCTGAGGAGCCTACATCTCCTCAATAACCCTTCAGTGTATAAGGGTACCTCCAAACCTTCTTCCAATGCAGGAAGATCCATCACTTGTGCAGCCAATAATGATATTATCCCGCCTCCCACGATGTCACGAGGCTCATTCTTCCTAATCCGCTTAAGAGCGGTAAGGAAGAGATATGCCCAATCCGGTACCCAATCGTTCGTGGAGAGGCAAGCATATATCAATGGAAGGTCCTTGAGAGCGACCTTATTCTCCTCCTTGTGTCCACAGAAGACACTCATGAAGACCTTTGAGATGAGCCTCAAACAGGGGTGAGTGAATTTGTTGGAGTATTCACCCCCTGCATGAAACTCTGACCTGGTGGCTGCCTGCCAGAACTCAAGCAAATCAGGCGTCGGAATGGGTTCCCACCAGTCATCGGAAGCTGCAATGGTCACCCCTAATGCCTCCTGCAATTGGGTGTAATCTAATGTATACTTCTTCCTGTTGTACTTGAATGAGAGTCCAACACACAAGTGATCCTCAGTTTCCATTTTGAATGTAGCGATAAATTGTCGACTGAGGTCTGGGTGTGTTGGAGCATTTTTGATCAGGAAATCTCCCAGCCCGGCATTATTGAGAAATTCCTGCATACTTTCTAACATGCCCAAATGCTCCAATGTTGGAACGTCTAGGAACCGAGTTGCATACACTTCCCGGCTTTGAGCAATCCTATACCGATCCTTCTCTCCTTCTGATAACTTATATTTCTTCTGATTCTCCATTTCTTGCAATGAATCAAGCAAAGGAGTTAGAAAGTTCAGAAATTGGATCAAGAGACGAACCTACTGTCGTGATTTACGCAGGGGCGGCTGCAACAGGCGTAGGGGTGGCTTGACGCAGGGGCGGAAGCTTGCAGGCGCAGGGGCGGGCGAAGAGCAGAAGGCGATTTGGGCGTTGGACGAAGGTGGTTGCGATGGGGCTTTCCCGACGTCTTCCTTGCTGTCGCAGACGACACCGGAGGTGGGATAATGGAGGAGAGTGAAAGGGTTGAGTGTGTATGTGTGGTGGAGATGGTTGGTGTTGCAAAAGGGGCGGCGACACTAGGTTGCTGGAGGTGGCGCAGGGGCGCGACGAGTTGGTGGGTGAGAGCTTCCGGAGGGCGCAAGGGCGTGGGAGGTGAGGCGGCTAGGTTTCGAAGAATGAATGGAGAGGGAGTGAAGAGGGCGGTAGATGTAGGTTATTTTTGGGAAGTGTATTTTTTTTCTTTCCTTAACTGAACCGCAGGGGCGGTGCTTGTCGCCGCGGGGGCGGTGACAAGGAAGAGGGGGTACGCAGCCTCAGCGCCGTGGGCGGGGCTGAGGATGCGTGTCAAGGGTGGCCGCCGCAGGGGCGTAGGGTGTCACCGCAGGGGCGGTGGCCTACGTGAGCAGACGTTGACCCAGCGCCGGGGGCTGAGCCGGCCAAGGGTGTCACCGCAGGGGCGTGGACTTAGAGCCGCAAGGGTGGTTTTCTTGACAGAGACTCCTCTTCTTATTTCTTCGGGTTGCCTCCCGAGCAGCGCCTTTGTTTTACGTCGTTGGCTCGACGTAGGGATTCTTCCTCTATGATTGAGCCTCTTCCAACATCACCTTTGGGTTTATAACCGTTTGAGAAGGCAATCCGCCGGAAGCCCTAGTTTTAATTCTTGTAATGGCATCCGCCATTTGACCAACCTGTTTCTCAAGGTTCTTGATGCTAGATTCTGTTGTTTGGACATGAGTAGCAAAGTGTTTAGTCAAAACTTGCAACATATCTTCAGTTGAGTGATACTTACCTTGGCGGGGCTGTTGTTGCTGGTTTTGTTGATCCCTCCAACGAAAATTCTGTCGGTCACGCCAATTTGGCATGAAATTCTGTGCATAGGGATCATTCCTAGGTCTTTGTTGTTGTGGTTGTCCATATCCCATTGTGTTTACCTCAGCATCGTCCTCCTGGACTTGTGGACACATGTCCGTTGGATGATACGGGTCAGCACAAACTCCACAAGCTTTGAGCTGTTGCGGTGTTCCCATAAGTGTTAGCCTCTTCACCATTTCCTTCAAATCCGCGAGCTCTGTGGAAATCTCACTCTTCCCGGAACTCACAACATGAACTCCTTTCTTAGCCGGGGTCCTTCCAAAGTTCCGAGTTCCTTCCGCTAGTTCTTGTATCTTTTCCAAAGCAAGGTCAGGAGTAGAGTTAAGAATATTACCTCCGCAAGCCGCATCGACGATCCTCCTTTCATTGTCTAGCAAGCCATTGTACAAGTACAAGACTAGATCTTGAGTTGAATATCTGTGAAAAGGACAGTTGGATCGGAGGCGTGCAAACCTTTCGAAGTACTCGTAGAGAGTTTCGGTTGCCTCTTGCTCGATGTTGCTTATAGCTTTCTTCAAGCTATTGGCCTTCTTAGCTGGAAAATATTTCTCCAAGAACACTTTGTGAAGGTTCTCCCAAGTGTCGATACTCCCGGATGGAAGGTGGTAATACCAATCATCCGCCGAATCTTTGAGTGTGAAGCCGAATGCCCTCATCTTGATTTGTTCTTCGGTAATGTTGGCCGGCTTCATGCTCATACACACGGTATGGAACTTCCCAAGGTGCTTGATGGGGTCTTCACCACTTAGCCCATGGAAGGATGGGAGCAAGTGAATGAGGCCCGACTTGAGCTCAAAGTTGACTCCTTCCCCTAGTGCCGGTATAGTGACCGCAAGAGGGTTTTGAGCCAAGGTGGGCTGCGTAAGTTGACGAAGAGTACGGTCAGCCATCTCTTGTTGAAGTTGTTGTTGTCTTCGTTGCCGGATGTGCCTCATCTCAATTTCTGGATCAAAAGAAGTAAAGTTGGAATTAGTAGCACGGGTTTGAACCATAAAAATGGTTCAAACCAATAATATATAATAACAATAAAACACTAAAACTCCCCGGCAACGGCGCCAAAATTTGACTGAAGGTATTTCTATGGTTGTCTATACCCAATCAAAAGTAAATCCCGACTTAGCACTAAGAACAAGTATAGTGATTAATAGTAAGGGTCGAACCCAAGAGAGTTAAGGTGTTTTAGATGCAATTATCGATTATAGTGACAAGTGACACAAGGGGGGGGGGTTGGTTGAATTGATGCACAAAAACTTATGAAAACGATTAATGCGACAAGTAAGACAATGATGGGTGAATCTACACTAGGTTGATTCTAAGCATGCAATTGCTACTTTGGTGAGTTCCTTTTACAAGTTTTCAAGTAATCTCCCGTCTCGATCGTATATATGTGTTGAGCCAACCGGCATCAACACAACTTAACAGGTTAAAGTTCCGTAAACCTACAAGAATAAATAACAATTTAGCTTTCAAACAAAGACTAAGGGATATAAAGAGAAGATTAAAACCGTTAAACTTATCTTTATATTTGTGTTCCTTTTCTTTAAGTAATCACAACCCGTTATTACTTAGAGTTGCTACTAGATTAAAGACCCGAACCCGGAACCTATTAATCCTAGTTGTTTACATGCACTTTAGAACCTAAAGTGATCAATCTCAAGCAATAGTAAACATGCAATTAGACAATGGAGATCAAGGAAACACAAAGTATTACTGAATGAAAACTTATATTATAAAGTACTTACAACCAAGGTAAAAATGTAGCTTCAAACCAACCCAATGTAGCAAGGGAGTTAGCAACTCGTTACAATAATTTGTTGATTAACAAGATGATAAGATGGATGATTCTAGCAATCAACCAAGGACTATTTATACTACAAAAGACACTAAATAGGAGTAAATGGCCGGCCCAAAACAGTCACCTTAAATGCCATAAAGGTAGTGTAAACAGCCGGAGTAAAGCTTCTGGCGTTAAACCGCAGGGGCGGCCTTCAAGAACCGCAGGGGCGGTTTAGGCAAAATCGGTTGATCTTCTTCAAAGCCGCTGGTGCGGCTACACAATTCCGCTGGGGCGGATCTTCAATGCACTTCAACATCTGACCTTTCGCTTTCTTGGCGTTTCTAATGCCAAGCTGCCGGGGCGTCCCTATGTCAGCGCAGGAGCGGTGACACAACATCTTCATCTTCCAGCTCCCATGTTGAGGCGCAGGCAGCGCCGCAGTGGAAGGCGCAGGGGAGCTGGTCTTCGTTTCTTTAATGGAGGACACCACAGGGGTGCCAAGGAGTGGCGCAGGGGCGGTGACACGCTTCATGGTTGGCGCTGGGGAAGGCGCAGGGAGCGCTCCGATGTAAGGCGTCACCCGCAGGGGCGGCTGCAAGGATCCGCTGGGGCGGTGAGGCAACAGAAGCTTTGCTTCGTGATCGATCTTCACTCCTAAGTGCTTATAACTCCTTCTTTAGCTTCTTTTAATCTTCTTCTTCTGGACCAAGGAGTTAGTAGCGTAAACCGACACTAATGCAATAAAAAGACTCTAAAAATTACCCTAATTGATAGTGATTCCATCACCTATCAATATTCGAACTCAAATATCGCCCAGATGGATCTATTGAGAGACACAAAGCTCGATTGGTAGCTAAAGAGTATAATCAGGTTAAAGATAAAGATTACAAACACACTTTTAGTCCAGTTGCAAAGTTTGCTACTATTCGTGTTGTTTTAGCTATTGTAGTTGCTTATGTTTGGCCTTTGCATCAACTGGACATTAATAACGCCTTTCTCCATGGCTATCTTGATGAAGAAGGATTTCTTATGCCTCCACAAGGTTACACAAAGGCACCTTCTGGTCATGCTTGTCGCCTGAAGCGTTCATTATATGACCTAAAATAGACGAGTCGTCAATGGAATATTGAATTCACCAAGCTTCTTCTTTAATTAAAGTTTGTTCAGTCCCATCAAGATTACTCATTATTTGTGAAGAAATCTGGCTCCAGTATTACTATTGTCCTTGTTTATGTTGTTGACGTCCTCATCACTGGAAACATGCAAGATGAAGTCAATTCTCTTAAAGTTGCTCTTGATCATGCATTTACAATCAAAGACCTTGGCTTAGCTCGATTCTTTCTGGGCATGGAAATTGCACGAGGTTCCTCTAGATTACTTATTAATCAACGTAAGTACATCTATGATATTCTTAAGGACACTCATATGCTAGAGTGCCAACCTACCAATTTTCCAATGCAACGCAACGTTCATTTATCTCCAAATATTGGTGATGTTTATTCTGATCCAGAATCAAATCGAAGGCTGATTGGTGGATTGTTGTACCTTACACTTACTCGTCCGGATATTGCTTACACAGTGCAACAACTTAGCCAGTTTTTGGCTTCTCCAACCCTCCCTCACTGGCATGCAACCACTTACCTTCTGCGTTATCTAAAAGGCTCCATGGATTTAGCCTTGACTTACTCGCCTCTGTCCTCTCTATCTCTCACTACATATAGTGATGCAGACTGGGGTTCATGCCTTTTTTCTTGTAGATTGATCACTGGATACTGCTTGTTTCTTGGTACATCTCTTATCTCATGAAAAACCAAGAAACAATGCACAGTTAGTAAATCTTCGGTTGAGAGTGAATATAGAGCCATGTCTATGACTACAAGTGAAGTCATTTGGCTTGATGGTTTGCTTCAAGACCTGCACATCACTCTTCCTCGTCCCTTTGTGCTTTATTGTGACAACAAGGTGGCCCAACATCTTGCAGCAAATCCTGTGTTCCATGAGCGTACTAAACATCTACGTATTGACTGCCATTTTGTTCGTGATGAAGTGCAGAAGGGCTTTATCTCCACTGCTCATGTTCCATCTGCTATGCAACTTGCTGACATTTTTACCAAGGCGCTGGGAGAACATCAGCATCAGTTCCTATCCCGCAAGTTTGGCCTTGTCACTCCTGTCCAGCTTGAAGGGGGGGGGGTATACGATATATATCTTATAAAAAAAGAGCTCTTATATGTAAATAAAGCAAAGTTCTAACAACCTGAACATACTATCTACTGGCTATATAGCCTTTCATTTGCAATTACAGACATGTGAGATATTATTCAGTTTATTCTAGCTCCTTCAAAATTGTAATGGTCGACAATTATCTTCTAATGACATCATCTAATGTAACGGTTTTTGTAACGATAATAATCTAAGGTAAAATCTAGTGTAATGGTTTATGTAATAGTTATGTGAAATGAAAAAAAAGAGGTTTAACAACGAATTATTGAACAAAAGTAATGGTAGAACGTAAAAAAATAGATTTGGACATTTGGCGATAGGAACGAATATTTTGGCGCAAAAATGAAATTTTCCTCAAATGAAGAATGGGAAATATGAGTGCTTGCCCTTTATTCCAAAACTTCAGTTTCTCTTTCTTCTAGATATCAACAAGTTTTCTTCAATCTCTTCGATTGATGCTTTAATCTAGTAAAACCATATAGCCCCTTCAATTCTTCAGCCGAATCCCTAAAATTATGTAATTTCTCACTAGAACCCTCTTTGTCCTAGTGTCCATGTGTTCATCGGTTCAAGCAGAGAAGGATTCTAGGTCTTCATCAAGGTAGGTTTATTGTTTTTTTCTCTAGTTTTCCATTGAAATCTCTCTTATATGGACATCCTTATGCAATATTTTAGGAGGAAAGTAAAAAAAAAATTTAATGCTTTATGAAATAGCTAGGAGGAATATGATCTTTAGAACTAGATAGTGTTAATCTATTTTGTTGATTTTTTTGGGAGGAAGGTGAGGAATTTATGCAGTTTCTCAACTGAAATATAGTGATTGATTTTATAGGAAGATTTTGCTGAATGTTAGAAGGAAAGTGGATAATTTCTTGCTAAATTTGTAGAAGGAAAGGGAGAAATTTCTCAACTAAAATAGAGGGCTTGATTTTTTTCAGAAATCAAGACTACTTGCTGGATTTTTAAGAGGTGTTAGAGCATATTTATATGCTAGTTCAGGAAATAGTCTAGAAAGGAGTAATGATAGATAGCTTCTTGCTGAATTTCTAAAGGGAAAGTGAGAAATTCCTACAAATTCTCAACTAAAATAGAGGGGCTTGAATTTTTTAGAAAGCAAAACTACTTTTGCTGAATGTTTTCTAGTTGAAGAAATTGTCTAAAAAGGAGAAGTGTTAGAGCATATTCATACGATTGTGTAGAAAGGAGCAAGGTGTTAGATCATATTCATATGCTAGTTTAAAGTGAGTGATCAACACTAGATGCGTTATTATTGTACTGTCTTAGGAATACAAAAACAATGTTCCCAAAAATTAAAAAGCATTTGTTAAGTAAATGTTTGTTGGATTTAAAAATAGAAATTTTGTAAGAGTAAATAATGTTGACTAAAATATAAATTGTTGAAACAATAAAGAAACCTTCCATATAAACTTTAAAAATGACAAATGCTACTGGAATACTAATGACTAACGGGGCTCATTAGTACATGACTTTGTACAAATTAGTTGTTATGATTAGAGTATCACGTGTATGAAGGATCTGTTGGTCCCTCCTTAATCAAGCCCGATTAATAGATGGGTTAGTCCAATGGGCTAAGACCCAAGAAGGAAGAGTCCATTGTGGAGAATGTTCTAGACAAGAATAGAAAAGATAGGAATGATCTAGATAAGATTAGTCTAAACTAATCTAGAATTCTCCTCTAAAATATCTTCTAGGATTTTGTGTAATTCTAGAACTTTCTTCTCAAATATCTTCATAGATTAGTGTGTAGGGAATGTAATCTCCTCCCACTATAAATAGGTGGAGAAGTTGTAAATTTCTATCATCCACAAATTTGAGAGCTCAAGTAAGCTAAGCAAATTGTGAGAGTGCCCACACAAATTTTGTAGAATTCCTTCTCCACAAAATATAAGTGAGTTTATATCAATTAAGTCATTGACTTAATTAGTCCATATTCCCATTCTACCAACACGAAAGTGGGAGGTTTTCCTAACAACTGGTATCAGAGCAAGGTTAGTCCAGTCATTATTCCTTAGCTCGTGTTGTCAAGATGGAGGCTACCGTCATTCACGATGGCGAGATGTTCAAACTCACGGCGGATAATTATTCTTATTGGAAGCCGATGATGGAAGACCACCTTTATTGTAAGGATTTGTACGAGCCCATCACCAGCAAGGATAAGCCCGAAGGAAAGAGCGAGAAGGAGTGAGAGCTTCTAAACCAGAAAGCAGTCGCCATGATCCGTAAGTACATCGACAAATCTCTATTTGAACATGTATCTACATATACAAATGCTTTTGAATTATGGACAAAACTTGAGTCCATGATTCAAAAGAAAACGCCTCGTAACAAAGCCGTTCTAGTTCAACGGTTGGTGAAGATGGAGTACAAGGATGGCCAAAACATGATCGAGCACTTGAATAATTTCAAGGGGCTCGTAAATCAGCTAAGTAAAGCTGGAATGAAACTCGAAGATGAGTTACAAGCCCTTCTACTCCTTAGTTCCCTTCCAGAGAGTTGGGACACTCTCGTAGTTACTCTAAGTAACTCAGCCCCGGAAGGGAAGCTCACCATGGACACCGTCAGTGATAGCCTCCTTGGTGAAGAAGTTAGAAGGAAGGAACGAGGCACGTCTACCCAGTCTGAGGCGAACATTTTAGACAATCGGAGTAGAAGCGATACACGTGGGCGCAATATGAACCGAAGCCGGGACCAATCTCGAGGTCGGTCTAAGTCACGCTCTAGGCCAACTTGTTATTATTGTGGAAAAATTGGCCATAAGAAATCAGAATGTCGATTTCTTAAGAAAGATCAAAAGGCCGGCAACGTCAAGCCAGACCAAATTAACCCAACAAAGAGGCGAGAGGAAGACAAGGGTACAACCTCCATGGCAGATGAAGGTGATGATCTATATCTCTTTGGAGAAGACAACTTCCTGAATATCGCCTCTGACGATAGCTCCTGGATTGTCGATTCCGGTGCATCATTCCACGTCACACCCCATGAAAGTTTCTTCTCAACCTACCAAAGTGGTGACTTTGGTAATGTCCAGATGGGGAATCAAAATAGGAGCAAGATTGTTGGTATAGGAGACATCATCTTGGTATCAAATACGGGATGCAAGATTACCCTTAAGGATGTGAGGCATGTCCCTGATATGCGCCTCAACCTCATATCAGCCGGAAAGCTTGACGATCTTGGCCTAGTAAATCAATTTGGCGGCGGCAAATGGAAGCTCATCCAAGGAAGCATGATAATGGCTCGAGGAAAGAAGGAAGGGTCATTGTACGTCACACAAGCAAAGCTCTGCAAAGGAGAAGTCAATGTCGCAGGAGCAGACATGGAACTATGGCACCGAAGGCTCGGGCACATAAGTGAGAAGGGTCTTCACACACTAGCGCGAAGACATCTCCTCCCAAAGGTGCAAGGTAACTCTCTTGACCCTTGTGCCGATTGTTTAGCTGGTAAACAACATAGAGTTTCTTTCCAAACGTCTACTCAACCTAGAAGAAGAAAGAATATTCTAGATCTTGTGCACACCGACGTTTGCTCCATGTCCGAGAAATCCCTTGGTGGTGCGTCCTATTTTGTCACCTTCATAGACGACCACTCAAGGAAGGTGTGGGTTCATCTCCTAAAGACCAAAGACCAAGTTCTTGATGCATTCAAGGAGTTTGTTGCTCGGGTGGAACGAGAGACTGGACAACAGCTCAAGAGTGTCCGATCTGACAATGGAGGAGAATATCGAGGTCCGTTTGAGGCATACTGCAGATCTCATGGAATTAGGATGGAGAAGACGCCACCTAAGACACCACAGCTGAACGGGCTTGCAGAGAGAATGAACCGAACAATTACAGAAAGAGTTCGGTGTATGCTATCTCACGCAAAATTGCCCAAGTCGTTTTGGGGAGAAGCTGTGAAGACTGTCGCCAACATTGTTAACCTTACGCCGTCCGTTCCCCTGAATGGAGACACCCCGGAGGAAGTTTGGTCAGGAAAGAAGGTTTCGTATGACCATCTAAAGGTGTTCGGCTGCAGGGCATTCGTTCACTTACCCAGGGACGAACGTGCCAAGCTTGATGCCAAGACCAAAGAATGTATCTACCTGGCTCACCCAAAGATGAACTCGGATACCGGCTATGGGATCCGACCACCAACAAGATCGTTAGAAGCCGAGATATGGTATTCTTCGAAGATCAAACAATTGAAGATATTTAAAGGTCAGAGAAACCAAGGACAAGAGTCAAAAGGGGCACATCAGACCCTCATCCTTCTCCTACACGACAAAACACTTCAGAAGATGTCACGCGAAGAAGCGAAAATAATGAAGAGAGCAATCCTACTTCAGAGCATGGGGATGAAGAAACCCACCAAGGACTAAAAGCACAATCAAGCACTCCACCAGACTCTCAACTGAGAAGGTCATCCAGAGAAAGACGACCATCTACACGATACACTCCGGACAAATATGTGACCCTCACGGATGAGGGGGAGCCTCAAAGCTACAAGGAGGCTATGAATGACACCCACAAGAGTGAGTGGGTAAGAGCCATGCAAGATGAAATGGAATCCTTGCATGAAAACCACACATATGAGCTAGTGAAGCTACCAAGAGGGAGGCGAGCTTTGAAGAACAAATGGGTATACCGAATAAATTCGGAGGATGAAAACTCAAAGCCTAGGTACAAGGCTCGATTGGTCGTAAAAGGATTCCAACAGAAGAAAGGCGTCGACTTTGAAAAGATATTCTCTCCGGTAGTAAAGATGTCATCAATCCGAGTTGTTCTTGGTATAGCAGCTGCTCTGGACTTGGAGATCGAACAACTCGACGTCAAGACCGCCTTTCTCCACGGAGATCTTGAAGAGGAGATATACATGGAGCAGCCTGAAGGATTCAAAGAACCAGGCAAGGAGAATCTAGTCTGCCGACTAACGAAGAGTCTTTATGGGCTAAAACAGGCACCGAGGCAGTGGTACAAGAAGTTCGACTCTTTCATGGCAGATCATGACTTCAAGAAGAATCCATGTGACCCATGTGTCTTCATGAAGAGGTACGCTAGTGGCGACTTTCTCATACTCTTACTTTATGTCGATGATATGTTAATAGTAGGTCATGATCGTAACAAGATAGCTGCTCTTAAGAAAGATTTGAGCAAGAGCTTTGCCATGAAAGATTTAGGACCGGCAAAGCAAATTCTTGGGATGAAGATCACTCGTGATCGATCACAGAAGATGTTGTGGCTATCCCAAGAAAGATACATCGAAAAGGTGCTAGAGAGATTCAATATGCACCAAGCTAAGCCGGTAAGCACACCACTTGTTGGGCACTTTAAGTTAAGTTCAAAGCAATGCCCAACTAGTGAGCAAGAGAAGCGGGTTATGGAGAAGATCCCCTATGCCTCGGCAGTAGGCAGCCTTATGTACGCCATGGTGTGCACTAGGCCCGACATTGCCTATGCAATTGGAGTAGTAAGTCGCTTCCTAGCAAATCCAGGAAAGGAACATTGGGCTGCAGTGAAATGGATCCTCCGATATCTACGAGGCACTACTAATAGGTGCTTATGCTTCGGAAAAGAGAAGTCTATACTACAAGGATACACAGATGCCGACTGGGCCGGTGATAGTGATTCCAGGAAATCAACGTCAGGATATGTGATTACATTCGCATGGGGAGCTGTTTCCTGGCAATCAAAGTTACAAAAGAGTGTTGCCTTGTCCACCACTGAAGCAGAATATATTGCAGCTACTGAGGCATGCAAGGAGATGCTATGGATGAAGAACTTCTTGATGGAGATGGGAGTAGAGCAAGATCGTTATATCTTGCAATGTGATATTCAAAGCACAATTCACTTGGCAAAGAATTCAACTCTTCACTCCCGCTCGAAGCACATCGATATACGACATCATTGGATCCGAGATGTTCTTGAAGAAAAGCTTCTGCAACTTGGCAAGGTGCACACTGATGAGAACTGGTCAGACATTATGACCAAGGTAATACCGACCAAGAAGTTTGAAGATTGTTGTCAAGGTACCGGCATCGTATCACATGATTAAGTCGTGAGGGGGAGAATTGTTGGTCCCTCCTTAATCAAGCCCGATTAATAGATGGGTTAGTCCAATGGGCTAAGACCCAAGAAGGAAGAGTCCATTGTGGAGAATGTTCTAGACAAGAATAGAAAAGATAGGAATGATCTAGATAAGATTAGTCTAAACTAATCTAGAATTCTCCTCTAAAATATCTTCTAGGATTTTGTGTAATTCTAGAACTTTCTTCTCAAATATCTTCATAGATTAGTGTGTAGGGAATGTAATCTCCTCCCACTATAAATAGGTGGAGAAGTTGTAAATTTCTATCATCCACAAATTTGAGAGCTCAAGTAAGCTAAGCAAGTTGTGAGAGTGCCCACACAAATTTTGTAGAATTCCTTCTCCACAAAATATAAGCGAGTTTGTATCAATTAAGTCATTGACTTAATTGGTCCATATTCTCATTCTACCAACACGAAAGTGGGAGGTTTTCCCAACAAGATCAATATCGCAGCTGTATATTTGTTTTTATATTTAGTTTCCAAAGAATTTGGTATTTGAAATTATCTTGTGAGATGTTAATTATATATAATTGACAGGAAAGAAGTCTCTTCACGTATAGGCTCAAGGCGGTGTAAATACCAGTTAATTGTATAAACTATTCGATAAGGTTTTTTTTTACATGTGATGCATTTCTTATTTATGATGTTTTCTAGTTTTTTTTTCTTACTTGCCTGATTTTTTTTATTTTTTCTCTCTCATTCAAAGTATGATGATAGTTATTTTTTCTCCTCTTAAAGTTGGTCTACTTATCTTATTTTATTTTAGTAGAATTTTTATTGCATGAATCAAGACAGGAAATAAGTAGGAAAGTTAATATATGCACACACACATGTTAATAAACTATTTTATAGAATATAAAATTCTAAAATTTGACTTAAATGTCATGATTTGTAAATTTTAGGCCATCAATATGTTTGTTTAGTCAACATTTTCAATTATAGAAATGACAAATTGGTATGAATTTTTTTGATGGAGAGAGTATGAAAAGGGATTGGATGAAGAAAGTAAAAATGGAACTTGAAAAGGTGCCGCCGCCTCCTCCTGCCTCTCCTAACCCTACTTTTCATCCGCCTGGCGCCGTTATCCTACAGACCCCAATCATTGATGGTGCCGTTCCCGAGAGAGTTGTGGGTGGTCCCTATGGTCCTGCGCCTACCAATTGACACAGAGTTCATGGAGCAATCTCCTTTTCGGAGGTCAAGCATGGCGGAAGTTACCTATTTTGCCTGAGAATTTAGTGGAATCGGGTAAAATACAAGTTGAATTCCCTAAAGGGTCAGATACAGCACCGGTGATTACTGTGGCCCCTGACATTGTGCAAATCCTGAACGCCCCTTGGCGTAATTCTATTGTTCTGAAATTGCTAGGGCGCATGATTTCCTTCAATGCTTTCGAGAAAACGATCAGGATTTTATGGAAACCACGTGGAGATTGGTCGATCATTGACCTCCCAAATAGTTTCTTTTTGGTTCGATTTGAGTTGGAATCGGATATGCTTGACGCTATATCCAACGGTCCATGGAAGATGTTTGGTCACTATCTGCTTATGCAACAGTGGAATGCTTCCTTCGATCCCATGTCTTCAGTGATTACTACTACGGGAGTTTGGGTTCGTATTTTGGGATTACCTTTTTCCATGTATAACACTGAGGTCCTAAAGGCTATAGCTTCGGCTCTGGGAACGCCACTCCGAATTGATGAGAAAACCCTTAATCTTGATCGAGGAAGGTTTGCGAGGGTTTGTGTTAGCATTGACCTTGAGAGGCCTTTGAAAGGAGATGTCTTGTTAAACGGGAAAAGACTTCTGCTTGAATATGAGAACCTACATGCAATATGCTTTGGATGCGGTTGCTATGGGCACCGAAAAGATCAATGTATTGATAGGGTATATACCCCAAAGGCAGAAGTTCATATTCAAGAGGCTACAGATAAGGTTGTTGAATGCAATCCGGCAGTCACTGCCATGGCTCCAAGTAGACTAGAGTCGACTACTTTAGTTGGTACCGTTGCTACCCAAGTTCTAGTGGATGATGTATTGAACATAGTCCAGATGGATGTGCAGGATATAAGACAGGAAGAGCCCTCAGGGCAGAAAGATGATGCAAGCTTCGGTGAATGGATGGTAGTCCCGAATCGAAAAGCTTTGCATAAGGGCAAACAAGTTGATTCTCTACTGGTAGGAAGGCTGCAGTTGTAGAACTGAGTGACCCTAGACCTCAAAGTGTGTTAGTTTCAAGAGTACCAGGGAGGTCCAGCGTAAAAAAATGGGCCCTATAATACAAACAGTGAGATACCTGGAGGCAAACTACGTATCCAAGAATAACCATAAGAAGCGAGCTAGACGTGGTATCCAAGGTGGTGGTATTGGCTCTACCAAACAGGATAGTATGGTTGCTATGAGTAGTAAACGGGTGGGGAAGGAAAGTCAGGCTGAGCTTATGAATCCGCCAGTGATTAATCAAGTGCAAATTCTTCGCCGGGAAGATCCTTCTGCGTTAGCTTTTTCTGCGAAGGGGAATGTATCTGTTCATACCAGGTTAAAGGATGGGGTGGCTAGTATGGACACCGAGTCAGACCAAGGAGCGGGCTCCTCCCAAACGTATTTTGTTCCTGACTCACAGGCCTAACTTGGGAAATGGTTACAAGATTCATGAGTTATCTATGATAGGTATCTTTTGGAACTGCCGTGGAACGGTGAAATCCAGCTTTCGACGGTCTATTCATTATATGCTAAGGAAACATAAACCCCAGTTTGTAGCTCTTTTTGAGACTCATTGTTCGGGGGATACTTTGGCGGCTATATGTAGCAAGTTGGGTTTTGACTCCTGTGAGAGAGTCGAAGCAATTGGACAGAGTGGGGGTATATGGCTCTTTTGGGATAGCTCATCATGCCCTCTCAGGGTTGTCTCAAAGGATCGCCAATATATCCATACGGTTGTTGGTGATGGAGTGAATCTCTTTCATTTGATCCCAGTGTACATATGTCTTGATCCTCAACGTCGTGGAGAGGTTTGGGATAATATTAGGGATATGATTTCTTCAGCCAATGCACCGGTGGTGATTGGAAGTGATTTTAATGTTATTAGTTATTTGGCAGAAAGTCAAGGGGGATCATATAGGCTGCAACGAGACTCCACTGCTTTCGGTGAGTGGATTAATTCCACACAACTGATTGATCTAGGGTTCCAAGGTCCCCCGTTCACATGGGTGTGAGGGTCTAATGTTTCCACTAGGGTATCTAAAAGACTTGATAAGGTGCTTATGTCTTCGGATGGTAGGGTTAGATGGCCGGAAGCTAGTGTGCGTCATCTCCCCAGACTGTCGTCAGACCACTCCTCACTTTTACTCTCCTTTAATAGCTTGATTAAGAGGAATTCTAAGAGAAGACCCTTTCGGTTCCAACTGGCCTGGCTCTCGCACCCGGATCTCAAGAGTCTAATCGAAGCTTCTTGGGATCATTTGGCCCCTCTTCCTGGAGCACTTTTTAAACTACAACTTTCTCTCAAAGAATGGAA
The DNA here is from genome assembly GCA_033239125.1 of Fagopyrum homotropicum. NCBI lineage: Eukaryota > Viridiplantae > Streptophyta > Magnoliopsida > Caryophyllales > Polygonaceae > Fagopyrum > Fagopyrum homotropicum. The sequence goes on from BSWB01000003.1 coordinate 7,312,739, forward strand.
CTCAAACGTCTTCGGTGATATTCATGCTCGCAAAGAGGCGTTGATTAAAAAACTCCAGGAGTTGGCCATGGAGATTGCTAATGGGGTGTCTTCTTCCCTCCTAGCTAATGAGGATATAGTTAGGAAGCAACTTGAAACGACCCTAGATCAAGAAGAAACTTTATGGTGTCAAAAATCCCGACAGGATTGGCTTAACCAGGGGGATAGAAATACAAAATTTTTTCACCTATCTACCATTATTCGAAGACAGGCCAATCGGGTAGATGCTCTTAAATTGGTAGATGGTAATTGGTGTTCTGACAAAGTTATCCTTAAAGCTCATGCACAAAACTTCTATAAAGAGCTGTATGGACCTTGTAATCTCCATGTACTTAGTCAGCTTCCGAAGGGAGGGTTTCCTTCTCTCTCAGCCGACCAACGTCTTCAATTGGGTAGGCTTTGTGGTGATGATGAAGTATTGGCTACTCTAAAAGATATGGGACCACTAAAAGCTCCTGGACCGGACGGTTTCCATCCCATTTTCTACAAGAACTGCTGGTCTACGGTGGGTAAGTCTCTGATTGGCTTTGTAAAAGACTTCTTCTCCAGCGGACTCCTCCCTAACGGATCGAACGAGACTCTCATAGTTCTGATTGGTAAAGTGGTGAAACTATTACACAATTCAGGCCCATTAGTTTGTGCAATGTTAGCTACAAGATTATCACAAAGATCTTGGCTAACCGTCTTAAAGGAGTGATGGATCATCTTGTCTCACCTATGTAGTCTAGTTTTATACCGGGTCGAATGATTTCTGACAATATAGTCATTGTTCAGAAAGCAATCCATTCAATGAAACGGAAGATGGGTTGTAAAGGTTGGATGATTCTAAAGCTGGATCTCGAGAAAGCATATGACATGCTTCGATGGGAGTTTATTGTCGAAACCCTACAAGATATCGGGCTTGGTTCTTGTTGGGTGAATTGGGTATTTACGTGTATCTCTACGGCATCTATGAAGGTGCTTTGGAATGGGGAAGCTATTGCTGGGTTCCCTATGACTCGTGGTCTTCGACAAGGCGATCCGATCTCCCCGTACATTTTTGTCCTCTACCTGGAGAGATTGAGCCATATGATCGAGAAAGCGGTTTCTGATGGGGATTGGAAACCGATGAAGCTGTCTAGAAGTGGTCCGCTTATTTCCCATCTGCTTTTTGCTGACGACATATTATTGTTTGCGGAGGCCTCAGTTTCCCAACTTAATATCGTGCGGGGTATTCTCGAGAAGTTTTGTGGAGCTTCAGGGGAAAGGGTTAGTCGATCCAAGTCCAAAATCTACGTCTCTCCAAACGTCCAAGGTAGTCTGGAAGTGACTCTTAGTGCGTTATGTGGTATTCCCTTCTACGAGGTCCCTTGGTAAGGATCTTGGTATCCTTATCCTTCATAATAGGGTCTCCAACTCCACTTTCCAGCCTCTTATGGATTGGGTTTCCAAGAGACTTGCGGGGTGGAAAGCAAACTTGCTTAGTATTGCCGGTAGAGCTACCCTGGTTAAATCGGTTTTATCTACGATTCCTATTTATCATATGAATACTTTGATACTTCCTAACAAAGTCTCGAGTAGTCTTGACAACTTATGCAGAAACTTTCTTTGGGGTAGCTCTCAGGGGAATCGAAAGATTCATCTTCTGGCATGGGATAAAGTTTGTCAACGTAAAAGTGAGGGTGGCTTAGGATTCAGGAGAGCTGCAGACACGAATCTGGCCATGGTTGGCAAGTTGAGCTGGCGTCTTTTGACCTGTAAGGAGCAGTTATGGGCAAGATTGTTATACTCCAAATATTTTGTACGTGATAATGGGTGGCTTGTGATACTGAGTATCACTGGAAGTAGCTCTTTCATTTGGAAAGGTATTGTTTCTGCATACAAGGATATTATTGTACCACACATCGGGTGGAGTGTTAAGGATGGTCGTAGGGCGGGATTTTGGACCGACTGCTGGCTGGATAATGAACCCTTGGAGCGTTTCTGCTGTGGATCTCTGTCCCTGGTGGATCGCAGCTTGCATGTACGAAATGTCTGGCTTGATTCCGGAGGCTGGAACTGGGCATATCTAGATGGAAAGCTTAATAATGTAGGTTGTCTAAAGGTCGTAGTTATGGCTCTAGGGGGAGATTTTGAGGGAGAGGATACCATTAGATGGATTGGCTCTAAGAATGGGATTTATTCTGCATCCTCAGCTTATAAGCTCATCACGCGGATGTGAATAGGAGTCTAGGTTAGAGGTGTTTTGTTTGAGCAGTTGTGGAAGCTGCAAGTTACAGAAAGGAACAAATATTTCTTTTGGCTTCTAACTTGGGGAGTGCCATTGACAAACGCTGAAAGGTTTCGACGTCACATGGCTTCCTCGCCAGGGTGTTACTGTTGTCACACAAAGGACGAGACCTTGATTCATGTGTTGCATGACTGCCCGAAAGCACAAGAAGTGTGGCTCGCCGTCGTACCTGATTACCATAAGCAAGCTTTCTTTAGTTTACTATGGGAGGAATGAATTTATGTTCATATTTGTTACAAGAGAGCCCCGGGATTGAGTGTGGACTGGAGTGCTCGCTTTGCTTGTACGGTATGGTGGCTATGGAAGTGGAGGAATGCAAGAGTTTTCGGTAACAAAGAGGAGGTTTTTAACAAGGTTGCGTTTTTGGAGGAAAGGTTTCTGGAAAATGAATCCTCAACTGTTAAGGAGACTAGTGTTACCCTAAACCTAAAGACGGAACGGTACGTGTCCTGGAGAAGACCTAAGGCAGGATGGGTGAAGGTTAATACGGATGGTTCTATGAGAGGGGCAGAGGGTAAGGCTTCGGCAGGGGCCGTCATCCGAGATGAAGTGGGTGAGTGGTTGCAGGGGGTGGCTGTTAATCTTGGATATACCTCTGTCCCGGCTGTAGAATTATGGGGTGTTGTACACGGATTAGAGCTTACTTGGGATGCCGGGTATCGAAGGATCTCCCTCGAGGTTGACTCGACAACAGTTATTCATTTTTTAAACAAAGGGGTGTGTCCTTCACATCCGCTTTCGAGCCTGGTGACACGTTGCCAAGGCTTCTTTACCCGAGATTGGATTGTTGATCTCGGCCATACTTTCCGGGAAGGTAATAGGGTAGCGGACTCGCTTGCCGATGTTGCTTTCTCTTATGTTTTAGGGGTTCATAGGTTGGGGTCACCCCCTCCATCGATTTGTCCTTTGCTTCTAGATGATCTTAGGGGTGTTAGTTTACCCCGTATATCCCGGTTGTAAGTTTATTTCTTTTATTCATTTGGAGTTGGGGTTTCCCCACCTCCTGTTTTACACCAAAAAAAAAAAGGGATTGGATGAATATCTCAACTACAAGAAGACAATCCTCATATAAATTTATCAAAATTCTAAATTTGGAAATATGAAAGTAAAGTGGATACAAAAAGCAACTCTAGCTTTAGCATCAACAATTGTGTCTCAACTACAAGTCAATCCTCATGTGAGTTTGGTTATCCCAGATTTTACATGTGCTTCAACAAATTCAAATCAACTTACAATTGAGCAAGGTTTACATAATGATACTGGAACTCATCCATCACCACAAGTATTATTTTTGTACATATTTTTTTACCTTATTATATATAATTGAATCTTTGTCAACCTCTCTAGTTACTATTGGTAAATGTTTATGTTGTCATGTTCTGTTGTAGCTTAGTTCATTGTTATGACTTAATTTCTTAAACTGTAATTTTGTTGACTAGTGGGTATTTGTTGCATTGTGTTATTTGTGTGCTATCAGTATTTTACCCTGTCTATTGTTCTTGTTGTTGTTTGAGACAAATGAAACGAGTGGAATAAGTTAAAAGTTAGGTCAACACGCCATTTAAGCATAAGATTTGAAGGTACTATTGTTGGATTGCTGATTTGTTTCTTAATGGTTATAAATCAAGTTGGAGGTATGTTGATTTGTTTCTTACCAGTACTATTGCTGCAATATGTTTGATGGTTTGTTTCTTTTAGGGTTGAATGTTTTAGTTTTTCTAGAGACTTGATGAATTGCATCTGCTAAATATGACAACAAGAAATGCTTCCATTATTTTGGACATAATGCAAATTTGAGTTCCATTATTCTACTATTGAATATGACAACATGAAACTGATTTGTTTATGATGGCATGCATATCCTCTAAGTTTTTGTTCTATTTGGTTCACTTTGCAATTAATGCTTGATTTATTTGCTAAATTTGCAGGATGAAACTATGGAATTATGACTTCAACTGATCAAGAATGAATATGATTGAATATATGCAAGAACTATTGGCCATGTACATGGATTCCTGGTTAAGTGATTTTGGTATATGTATGTGAATTTGCCTAAAAGATCAATGTACATTGTCATGCACATAGATGCTTATCATTTTGGTGATCCCTTTGTAAACACTTTTATTAAGTAAGTTTACTTTGAATATATCAATATCCATATGTATGATCTTATTTCACACACAAATATATTAGGTGCATGATGTACATTCATATATAAGAATTATATATCAATGTATAATGGTTGAATGGGATAAATCAGTGGTTCATTTATTTATATTTATTATAATGTTTATAATTAAGGTAATAGTTATGTATCTTTTGTATGGATGTATCTAAGGCAATGCCAATACATCTAAGGTAATGGTTAAAACTATGGTAATATATGCGCATCTATTGTAATGGTTGGAAGTGTAATTTATCACATTGTTACAATAGAGTGACATACCATTACTATAGATCTACGGCAATGACCTCTGTTGTAATGAGATGTAAATCATTACCTTAGGTCTATTGTAATAGTTTTTTTAAGTCTTTTGTAACTAATAAACGGCATTACAATAGGTCAATTTTATGGTAGTGCCAAATACATATTTCTATAAGCTTTTGTTAACCAATAGTTAGAAAAAGACCATGTTTTTTCTAGAGGTTTGTAAATTCAAAAGACTATATGAATTTTTTTTAAACTTTATTAATCGATTATATATTGGTATTTATTGACGCTCCTCCTTGTTTGTATTTCGTTCAGATCTCCAAGCATGATGCAAGAGACTAGCATTTTGAATAAGTTCAGCGAGACTTCCCAAAATGTATTTTTAACAGTTTCCTACGGAGGTGCATAAGCAAAAATTATATTAATTTTATTGTTTGGGTTATTACAAATAAATTCTATACAAATGAATATGTCAATTTTGTGTTTCATTTTTACCGTTCAATTTCTTAGTTGATATGATTTCCATAAAAAAAACATAAACATTCGGTCCTTTCACTAGTTGGACAACGAATCCAATCTCCTAAAAGCAATCCAACAAATTGCACAATCTCGATAAAAATCGGTTTTTCTGTGGATAGTATTGGTAAATTGTTTTTTTCCCGATAATTTTACTGTGTAGAGTAGGGTTGTTCTTTATTGGGTTAAGAAAGCAAAGAATATAAATCGCAACTAACCGGCTCAAATTGGATTCAACAATCCAAGTAAGCCACAAAGTATTTTTTTGTCGACAATTTATTGGCATTTTGGCTAAGTTGAAGTATAATTTTTATTCACAACGGATTAATATCTGTTTTGTGGGTCGTGGACCTACTGCTTTGTGGGTCGTTGACCTAATTTTTGTTTTGTGCGCTAAATATTTTCAATCCCACATCAATTATCAAGTAAGACTGATAGTTTGATAACTTGTATAAATAGAGGGTTTGAAGATTAAACAAATTATACATTTCTTGGTCTTTTGGCTAAGTTGAAGTATATTTTTTAGTTTGATGAACTAACTTACGTGTCTCTTTCGAAATCAATCCGATTATAATTTTTGCCAAAATATTTTTTCTATTTTAACTAATGATTTCAATCGTTATCAATTGCTGAATGAATTTTATTTATTTTTAAATTTCAAAAATGGTTATATATATATAGAGAGAGGTTGACTCCCATGTAAACAGATGTCACCATGTAAAATGAGAACAAATTGTATCCGTTAGATCGTTAAAGAGATGACTGAGATTAGACAATATTAAAAGATAAAAAAAAAATCGTGTTATTAATGGAAGAAGATTTGCCGCACCTGAATCTATATATTCGGCGGTATAGTCACATCTATTTAACTATCTAACGGATACTGACTCATATATATATATATATATATATATATATATTTTATTTTGCTTATGGAAAATTATAAAAGTTTTTAATTTAAATTGATGATTATTATTTTTTATGAAAATTAAAAAAAAAATTTGTTTTTCGAAACCGTATTTGTAGAAGATAAGAAGTAATCAAATTAATATTGATCTCCCAAAATCTTTCCGGGGATTATGGACGTGAAGTATATAATTGGATACGAGTCAAGCATTAAGTATTGTCTTTACATTATACATTTAATAATTATATAGTAATTAATACTCAACGTATATTGACGTATATTATCAATGTACTCAAAATTAATATATTTTTCAAATATCCGTGTAAGGCATGGATTCTAAACTAGTTTCAATAATAAATTCGATTTAATTATTTTTATTCTCAAAATATTTACTAAATATTTACTAAATCCTTATTACTCAAAACAGATGCAACATCAAATTTAACCTTCCTTACCAAGTAGGACTTGGTTATCACCCTCATCTTGCTTAAAACCATGATGGAGTTAATCTCCTCAGGGCTAAACACTTTAATCTCACCATCTATCACCTTAATTTCAACATAAGGCTTCCTTATTTTGTTAGCAACATTTAGGGCAACATGTTCGTCATCACATCATCTCCTCAAATATGTATCAAATTAAAACATGATTTGAATCAAGTTTATTTGATCTAATGCTGAACTAAGCTTTCAGAGGATAACTTACTTTCGGCCGTGCTTATGTTGACAACTGTGCGTTTAGTGTTAAACGAAGCCCAAATATGGAACATGAGAAATCTCTATCAATACATCGTCTTGTTCATTATCATTAAAAATATCCGATCCGACAAATCCGAAGATCCGGTTCGAAAAAATTCGAATTCGAAAATATTAGGAAATTGGTGATCCGAGTCCGATCCAATCCGGACATATTTTCAGATCATCAGATTGGATACGGATCGGTAAAATCTTATTTTCCAATCTCAAACAAATGTAAAACGGATCTGGTAACATTTCAAAGATGATACGAAGAATCGGGAACAAAGACAACATTAAGAGCATCCCCAATAGCTTATCCATTTTAGAATATTTGGACAATTTTAAAGATTTTTTGGTCCAACACATTCTCCATTTCATTCTCCAAGAATAATGGAAAAAGTGGGGAGTCTTCCCTAAATTTGAAGACATTCTCTAAATAAATCGAGAGTTCTCCAAAATAGGGAATCTGTTTTATTTGAAAAAAATATAAAGGGTAGATATTTACTTTTAATTCTCCATTTTGCAGAAAAGTTTAAAGAAGTTGTTGAAGATGCTCTAACACAATCAAATGCGATAGAAGACAACCTTCAAATTAAGATTTAGTAAAAATATATTGTAAGAAAATTATGTCATCCCCCAATATTGCATTGTGAAAGTTTCAAGAAAATATTGTGAGTTAAATTTTCAGTTAAACATTCACATAAATCTTTCTTTCCACCACAATCAAGTCATTCATTTATTCGGTAAAATCTTTCTTTTCACTAGAATGAAATATCTTATCTTATATCTATTAAAGCAGAAACCTCCATTACCACGTGTCAACACCACCTTTCTCGAAGCCAAAAAAAATTATTTTAAATAGTAATTTTTAAAATTTTATATAAATATTTAAATTTTAAAATTTATTAATCAAAGTTATAGCTCCAATTTTTTTTATCTAAAATTTGGTGCAATATAGCATCAAAAGGATAAATAATTACTTATCAATTTAATATATATATATATATATATACTAGCATGGCAATAAATCTAACCCTTAATTTTCAAAATCCGCACAAGGTGCAGGTAATCGTATTACACTAGTTTATGTTATTACGTTTCAGTAAAAAAGATTGGTAAAACTATTTAGAATAAGAAATATTTTACAAAAAGAAAAAAAATAAAAAAATTTATAAATATTTTGTGACATATCTATTAATAATATGAAAAAAGTCCAGGTGATATAGTTAAAATTATGACAGGGGGACTAAATGTAATCTGTTCTGGTAACATATACTCCCTCCGATCAAAAATAAGTGTCGTTTTAGCATTAAAAATTTGATCAAAATTATCTGTCGTTTTAAGTTTTCTAGGCCATTAAATGAACAATAATTATGAGAAATGTTATTGAAAATTGGTGTAAATGATTAATTTTAGTTCCAAAATCTTTCTTATTGGTTTAAAAAAAGGTTGAATATTAAATATGTGATAAGATTTAGAAAACTTTACAAAATCTATGTTATTTAATATTTTTTTTAAAAATTGTGTCAAAGGTTAAAATGACAGTTATTTTTGATCGGAGGTAGTAATAGATAAAAATCGACAATTTTTTTTTTCATTTTTAGTAATGATTTAAGCTGTCATCCATTGGAAAACTGGTTGGTCAAGAGGATCAAGATCCATGACAAAGTGAGATGCATGTGTGTTTAGTCATTAAATTTTTTTTTTGTATGTAATATATTTAGACATTAATAGGTTTGTCCTTTGGTGTTCTTTTGCTAATAAATGAAATAGTTATTACTCATATAACCCCAAATATTGTTTCACATTCTAGCATTGTCACTGATAGAAAGTGTTTTGTTTTTATTCAGCATTTATGTTCCATCCATCGTCAAAACTAGTTCGTTTAGTTTTTAAACTTTTCGTCGCTAGACGCTTTAGTTTTTACAAATCTGATCGAAAATACATACATTCTGTGATTTTAGATGCTGAATTTTGAGAATTGTAATTAGTTTAAATGAATTTATTTTTCCCAACACCTCGTCTTCTGTTAATGATAACTCTTAATGGTAAACCTTGTTTATATAGCATGTATAGTTCTGCTTCTGCAAGTACGTTGCATACTTCCTCTCCGATTGCAACTCAAGTGGACAAATAGAAGATGGGAGATTCAAGTAGTAAGGCGAATGATGAAAGTTTCGGGTTCGGGTTCAATGACAAAGATTTCTCAGATCGGATCCTTCGTATTGAGATCATACCGAAAGACTCTGATGATTGTGTTGCAACAGTAGGCGATTGTTTGCATGTAAATTCTCTCATTCTTGCTGCTAAAAGTCCATTTTTCTACAAGGTAATCTTCTTTAAGGTAACTTTGATGGATTTGTTCTGTATACGGTAAAACTTGTTAATATGTGATATATTGTTGAATAGTTGTTCAAAAATGGGATGATAGAATCACAAAGCAAGGTTCCTGTCTTGAGAATTTATTCATCTGGTATGTATGATATCTTATTGTTTTACATGATTTGAAATTTTTATACTTTTTAATTTATTTTTATGTTGATCGAGTAGAGAAGGCTTCTTTGATGGAGCTTGTACCAAAGTACATTGTCAGTAACTACAAGGTCTGATTTGTTGGATGTGTTGATTGTTGCGGATAAGTTTGAAGTTGCTTCTTGTATGAGATATTGTATTCAACAGTTGTGCATGTCACAAAAATCTGCACTCTCATATCTTGACCTTCCTTCGACTATCTTAGTGGCTGAGGTGGTTAAACCATTAGTTGATGCATCAAAGTGTTATCTTGTTGAGCGTTACAAAAAATTCAACAAGTAAGAACATTTATATAAAGTATCACATTTACATTTCTTTTTTGTTTTTTATTTCTATTGTACTGATTAAGAGTTGTTAATTATGAAGGTTGAGGCAAGAAAAAGCACTGGCATTGCCACTTGCTGCGGTAGAGTTTGTTCTTGGCAGCGAGGGTCTTGAAGTGAATTCCGAAGATGATGTTTTTGACTTCGTATTGAGGTGGAGCCGTCGACATTATCTTGAACCGAATGAGCGTAAAAAAATCATCACCAAGAGTTTGGTGAAGCTCATACGTTTCCAATACATGAGTTGTTGGAGATTGAAGATGGTACTAGTACAAGATGAGTTTAAGCATGAAGACGTGACCAAGCTCGTTGTAGAAGCACTCTTCTTCAAGGTTGAAGTTCCCTATGGTAGTCCTTTGGGACGTCACTACAAGTATCGTCTTATTAAGGTCGTTGAGATTGAAAAGCCTAGACCTCAGTGTATCATCTTTTTTGACCTTAAAAAACAGGAGTGTGAGAATCTATTCTCATCAAAAAGAATGATCTACTTTCAAGAATTTCTTCTAGGTGGACAGTGTTTTTTGCTTTCGGCAGCATTAGGAGAGGAACACTTTGCTGTATATCTGGGAATCGGAGAGGAATCTCAAATTTACGGTTTTAAATTTGCAGCAATGAAGAAGTCTACGATGGAGTTTGAAAGCCAATGCAAAGACAAGGACTATATAGGCAAGACTGGGCGGGTGTTTCGGGGCGTAATTGGAATCCCGTGGACCACGTTCATAAGCGATGACAGTGACTATTTCATCGATGACATCCTACATCTTCGAGTTGAACTTACCATCATCAACTCCTAAGCTTAGCCATAGCGTTCGATCTTAGCTCTAAAAATCAGTCTGTTTGTGATTGGATTTTTGGGACAGCTTATGGATATGCGATTGCTTGCATGTGATTTGCTGGTATCAGAAATGCTTTATCTTTATGTCTGTAGACATATTATGTAAATATAGTAATATGAGGTCAAATTTTGTACAGAAATAAGCATTCTGTTAGTTTAGCTTCTCTTCGTCTATAAATGCAACGTAAACAGTGATTCAAGTAATGGGCTTAGTTTAAAATGTTACTTGTCTACTTCCGATAATCTAGGTATGCAGCTGGTATCCACGTTGTTTGATAGTCTTAATCTTTCTTCTTGGAAAAGAAGGATTAGAATGACTCTAGGATCTAAATTGAAGCTTGGATTCATTGATGGATCTTGCTTGAAATCTGATGAAGAAGAAGAAAAGGTTGCTCGCTAGATTTGAGCGTATTATATATGATCAAATATTGGATTATACATTCTATGAAGCATGATATAGGAGAAGATTTCACTTATGTGGAATCTGCCAAACAATTGTGGGAGGAGATAGTCAAGGGGTTTGAGGCATACAATGCACCTCTTGTCTATCAAAATCATCAGTACTTGGCTAATATCAAACAAGAAAATCAGAGTGTTGTTGTCTATTACTCTAAACTGAAGAAGCTATGGAATGAGTTACAGTCTATACATGGATTACCTGCTTGTCAGTGCACTGGGATTTCACAATGTACTTATTAAATACTCGAGAAACTTTCAAAAAAGGATGCTAAAGGCAAATGATGAAATTTTTGATGGGATTAAGTGATCAATTCGATCACATAAGGTCCAATATTCTGTCATTGGATCCATTACCTACTGTTAATAGAGCCTTTTACATGGTTCTTCAAGTGGAGAAGCAGAGGGAAATTGCCTCAATTCCTTCATATCAGGCACCAATATTTACTAATGTCTTGGTTGTTAATCGACAAGTTACTTTTAGACAAGCTGGTGGAAGCAAGAGAGATTCGAAGAAAGAGAGGAGTGACAGAAAATGTGATCACTGTCATGAGAAAGGACATCTTAAGGAGTGTTGTTTCAAGCTAATTGGATATCCTGACTGGTTCAAAGGAAATAGGAACACTGAACAAGAAAGTTATCATGCTCAACAACAATATCGAGAACAGGGATCTTTGTTGCCAATGTAGTAGATAAAGCAGTATCCAATTCACCTATTTATCCCAATGTAAATTTTGTTAGAGGATAAAAACGCAGAGATTTTATAAATTTTAATATTATTAAATTTAATTAATAATTTTTTTTTTAAAAAATTTGTTTTTGTAAAAAAAAATTTATTGGCTTAATATGTGATTTAGTAAAAAATTTAATCCAAAAAAAATTGTGGGCCGTCATGTCAGCATTAGTGTAATATACTTTAGTAGAGTATATAGATTATTAGATTTAATTAAAAAAAATTTTATCCTATCTATTTATATGCTAAAGCAGCCGTGAACTTACACATGACACAGTCTGATGAATCCACATCATTAAACTAACATGTGTCAATTTTTTGTTAATCCTGGTCCCACCATGTTAAACCAAATTATTTTAAATATTTAATTTAGGAATTATTTTAAATATTTTAATAAGTAATATTTTTTTTATTCTCTCATATTATTAATTGATTTTAATTATTTGTAGCTTAAAAATAGAAATAGTTAAGATTTGCAATCTAATTTTAAAGATATTGATATTTTGTCAACTGATTTTTTTAATTTAAAATTGAACTGTACTTTCTTAAACTTATAAACTTTATTTAAAATTTTTTTTTTGTTTACTTATATTTTTCAATTAAACTGATAAACTTTATTTTCTTTATAAAATTTAAAAGATCTTAATATTTTTTAATATTTTTAATTTTCAATTGAACTTCATTTTTTCCTGACTTATATAAAAAAAATTTCTAAAATAATTTTATAAAATGATTAACAAAAATATTTCTTCATTTGTTTTAGAATAAAAAAAATTTATAATTAAAAGATCGTACTTTAGAATAAGTGTTTTTTGATTTTTGATTTTATTATTTTTTGAAAACAATTTCAGATATTTTTAAAATAATTTGTATAAAAAAAATCATAGTTTCATATTAAAAAAGATATGGAAAAAAATCGATTTTTTTTCCCAAAAACGTTAAATTCAATTTTTTTCCTAAAAAAGTATCGGCTTTTTAAAAATAAATCAAATATTTTTTTAAAAAGTTTTTGTCATCTAAACAAAAGTATTTAAAAAATCAGAAAAAATGTTTCAAATTTTTTTAAATTAAAAGTATTTCACTTAATTTATGAATTTTTACATATTATTTTATTTTTTAGAAAAAAATAATACAAAAAGTATTTAAAAAATCAGAAAAAAAAACTCTTGAAATAGTATGTATCATTTTCTATAATTTTTAAAGTTTGTTTTATTTTGAGTTTAATTGACATTTGTTATTATTTTGAATTTTTTAAAAAAAATATTTAGTAAAATTTATCATTTTTTTTAACTTGACATATGTTATTAGTCTTATTAATGGCTAGATAATTCACTATTTAAATTTAACTATTTGATATTGTAAATTTTGAGTTAGACATCCTACTTATATTATATAAACTTCTTTCATTTACATTTTAATATATTATTATTATTTAATATTGTAGATTTAAATCCAATGATTTGTTTTACCCTTCTTTTTTTGTTAGTATATGTTGTGCACATGACTTCTTATCTATCTTATATAATAAAATCCGTAGGATTGATATTAACTCGGCATTCGAGTATCTCAAAGGATATTGTCCTGAAATCCTCTTTCCCGATTGTTATTGCAGGATTTGAATTCTTGCTTGACTTACATTCATAATGTGAAAAATACAATCTTACAACAAATATCACATAACAATTAAGACAATTCTCAACATAATAAATCATCATACATTTTTTTGACACACAATTATCGTCTAACCCGTTCAGTGCACGGGTATTAAAACTAGTATGTATTAAAGGAGAGCCCTTTTTTGCCACGTATCGCAACCAAGTTTATCGAAGCCTCCAAATTATTTTCCAAAATTAATTAACTTATTGGTTTTTAAATGTGATAATTAATTTAAATGTAAACATAAATATTTTTCAGTTTTAATATGGACTTTCAATCTGCTAAAACTTCAACTCCCAAATCTTCTAATTAAGTAATTATCATTTTCATATAATTTTTATTATTTTCTGAATAATTATTTATTTTTAGATATATATTTGAAATGAAAATCTTTTTAAATCACATTTAAAACTAACTTATCTTTTTTAGATTTTTTTTGTTCCTTCTCCCGTAAACTTCCGACCTAAAATTTTTTAGGGTTTTTTCCCTATATAATTAGATATTCTCACTTCTACTGTTGTCTCATCGCAAGATTTTTTCCCTATATAATTAGATATTCTCAGTTCTACTGTTGTCTCATCGCCTCAAGTCATCGTCTCTCTTTTATCGTAAGAACTCATATTGCGATTCGATTTGTAATGCCTTTCTTCTTTTTTTTTTCCTTGCACTTACCTTTGGTAGGGATTTGAATCAATATTTAATATGTTGAGTTGTATTCATTTCGATTTTGACATTGTGGTGTTAGGCTCAAAATCATCATTGACCGAGTATACTTCATTGAGTAAATCGATTGATTATATTTGTGTATGTATATATATATCAAAAGTTCACACCATTACTTTGCTTTCAATTTGCAGGTGTAGCATGTTCATCAAGATATATATTTCAATTTCAAAAAAAAAAGGAAGATGTATGTATTGAAGGTCCTCCATTTTATCCTTCCCTTCATCTTTGTGTTCGTCAAATAAGGAGCAAAATTTCTTTAAATTGAACCGCAATCAATCATGCCATATGTATACATTATACTATCCATTTCATCTCTAGGTTGATTCTCTCTATATTTTTCTGCCCCTATAGTGGTGTAACCCTTTTAGTGAAATGGTTTCGATATGTTATGGAAGAGTCATGATGACATCTTATTGTCACATATAACCTCCCTATTTTATATGCAGTCATGCAAGACTTAAAAGTAGATTTTGCTGATCAGAAGCTTAATCAGTTCATGCAATGGTCTTTGTCAGTTTCAATTCGTCACATAGCTAACTTACTAGAAAGGTTTATCAAAATGCATTGGTTTTGCAACTTTGGCTGACATCAAACGCAGGCTTGGTGAGGGTGTTAATGTTATCGTGACTAGAAAACTAACTCTTCTTCCTCCATAACTTGCAGTAAATCAACGCATACAAAATCCAAGCAAGACACTTCTTCAGATGATGCATCTTGGATGATGAGTTGTTTTGATTTTACTTGTGTTTTGCAACTTTGGCTATCTAAGGATTTGCAAGATTAGGGATAATTGTTTCCTATGTACCTCCGCCTCTACTCATCCTAGGAAGAAGACTTTGCTGCCCAAAACCTACATTAAAACCCATCGAACTCGATGAATAAGAGCGCCAACGTGAGCGGCAATCCGAGATTTGGGGAGTCGAGAATTGCATTGATCCCCTTATCCAATCTAAGTCGAGCATTCATGACGATCATCGATCGTTGTAGATTGGGACTTCGATTTCCTTGCAATCTCAAACTTTGAATCTCAGACCCCAACAATCTTGGAGCATCATGGTGATTCCTCGGCTATGTATCGGGGATGTCTCCCTTGACAGCGACAACATACAAAGTCTTCCATTTCCGCAATGATGTGGTTGTGAGGGATGTTAGGGTTACGACTAACTGTACGAGGCAAGTCTTCTACTACAAACCCTAGGATTCCGCCTCTACTAGCGGCACCTAAACTATGAAGAAGAAGATATCGTTAACGAGTAATCAACTTTCTGGAAAATCAAAACCTAAAATATTTTATGTTCAAACTTCTCAGTCCATATTATATTAATATTATATCTCCCTTGAAATGGAGTGTGAAATCCACCTGTTGAAGACCTAATTAAAGTAAATTATGAATAAAATTTGTTCTAATTTGGTTTATGCTTCCTTAAAAGTGAAATTCACTGGTGTTTTGTAATATGCAAGCACAAATTTTCATTATATTTTTAAAGAATCGTATGCGAAACAAAAACAAAAATCGAAACAAATAAATTTCGAATTTATATTTGCAATTTTTCAAGATAGGTACTTCATATTTTTTTCATCTACAAATTAAGTATAAATGCATTCCTTCCCCTGCGAGTTCGATATTGATTCAACATATGAATACGGGATGAAGGAATTCTTAAAATGGAAGAGAGTATGTTCATATACGATGAATCAACACGCGATTGAACTTTGAAATTGATTGATAGGGATCTGTTCTATATTTGGGGAAATTTGGTTTTCGTTCAGTGAGGTTAGATTTACAAAAGGTGTTACTGTAATAAAATTTATTTGATAAATTTATATTATATGTTGTATATAAGTTTGGGTTGAATCATCCCAAACTTTAGTTTGATTATATATTTTTGATCCTTCATTTTGATTTTATCATAAAGATGTAATTTATTAGTATATGTCTATTACTAATCCTTCTTAATATATTATTAATATTTATTTAATAATACATAATCCGTTCCAAAAAAAAAAAACAGTAAATTTTTACAATTTATAAAATTTCTATTATAAAATTAATATGCATGATTTAATTTATTTTTGTAAATAAAATTGAAAAAAAATATTTCGGATACGTAAAAGATTAATTAAAATAAGTACACTAGTTTTGTTTTGTTTGGATTAGCTTTTTTAACTTGCTGGAAAAGTTTAGATTTAATAGACAATTTCTTTTTTCATTTTTAGTAATTATCTAAGTTATCATCCATTGGGAAACTGGTTGGTCAAGAGGGTCAAGATCCATGACAAAGTGAGATAGGCATGCGTGTTTAGTCATTAAACTTTTTTTTTTTTTTTGTGCAAGTATATTTAGACATTAATGGGTTTGTCCCTTTGGTATTCTTTGTTAATGAGTGTACTAATTATTACTCACGTAACCCCAAATATTTTAATGTACATTCTATCATTATCACTGATAAAAATCTCATATTGCTTTTCCAACTTATTTTCAAAGAACACTAAAAGGAAATTGGTTTTTATTCAGTATTTATGTTTCATCCATCGTCAAAACTAGTTCGTTGTTAATGAACCGGTCTCTAGAAACGTTTTAGTTTTTACAAAACTGATTGGAAATACATACATTCTGTGATTTTTAAATATTGAGTTTTGAGAATTGTAATTAGTTTAAATGAATTTATTTTTCCCATAGATTAAATTGTGTGAATAGTTTAAATGTATTAAATAGTTTGTTGAAAATGTTCATCTTCCCCAACACCTCGTCTTCTGTTAATGTTAACTCTTAATGGTAAACCCTGTATATATAGCATATATAGTTCTTCTTCTGCAAGTACGTAACCACTCAAGTAGATAAACAGAAGATGGTAGATTCAAGTAGTAAGGCGAATGATGAAAGTTTCGGGTTCGGGTTCAATAACAAAGATTTCTCAGATCGGATCCTTCGTATTGAGATCATACAAAAAGACTCTGATGATTGTGTTGCAACAGAAGGCGAAATTTTGCATGTCAATTCTCTCATTCTTGCTGGTAAAAGCCCATTTTTCTATAAGGTAATATTCTTTAAGGTAAATTTGATGGATTTGTTCTGTATACGTTCAAACTTGTTAATACGTGATATTTTATTGTATAGTTATTCATAAATGGGATGATAGAATCACAAAGCAAGGATGCTGTCTTGAGAATTTATCCATCTGGTATGTATGACATCTTATTGTTTGACATGATCTGAGATTTTCTTAATTTTAATTTATTTTTATGGTGATCGAGTAGAGAAGGCTTCTTTGATGGATCTCCTGAAGTTCATGTACCAAAATACACTGTCTGCAACCACATATCCTGATCTGCTGGCTGTGTTGATTGTTGCGGATAAGTTTGAAGTTACTTCTTGTATGAGATATTGTATTTAACAGTTGTTGAAGGTGTCTATGTCACTAGAATTTGCACTCTCATTTCTTCATCTTCCCTCGACTATGTCAGTGAGTGAGGTGGTTACACCATTGATGGATGCATCAAAGTGTTATCTTGTTGAGCGTTACAAAGATTTCAACAAGTATGAACTTTTATATATAGTATCACATTTACATTTTTGTTTTATTTTTCTATTGTACTGATTAAGAGTTGTTGATTTTGAAGGTCGAGTCAAGAAGAAGCACTGAGATTGCCACTTGCTGCAATAGTGTTTGTTCTTGGTAATAAAGGTCTTAAAGTTGATTCAGAAGATGTTGTTTTTGACTTCGTATTGAAATGGGGTCTTCAACACTACCCCAAACTGATCGAGCGTCGAGATATCGTCACCAAGATTTTGGCAAAGCTCATACGTTTCCAATACATTAGTTGTACTAAATTGAAGGAAGTATTAGTACATGATGGGGACTTTAAGCATGAAGAAGTGAACAAACTCGTTGTAGAAGCACTCTTTTTTAAGGTGGAAGTTCCTTATGGTACTAGTCCACTGGATCGTCACTACAAGTATCCGCTTATTAAGTTCGTTGAGATTGAAAGCCCTAGACCTCACTGTATCATCTTCTTTGACCTTAAAAAAGAAGATTGTCGGAATCTATTTTCATCAAAAAGAATCGACTCTCAATCATTCCTTCTAGGTGGAGAATGTTTTTTCCTTTCGGCAGAATGCAGAGAGACGAGGTTTGGTCTATATGTAAAACTGAAAGAGAGTTCTGCAACTTGCGATTTGGAAATTGCAGCGAAGAAGAATTCGACGATGAAGTTTGAAAGAAAATACATAGAACGCAGCTGTGATATAGACGAAGATGGTGGGGGGGTTGTTGACGTGTTTAAAATGCCGTGGGCAACCGTCGTGAGTGATGACAGTGACTATTTCATCGATGATGTCTTACATCTTCGAGTAGAATTGGTGATTGATGAGTTTGACCCGTATGATTTATATCTTTTGAAAAAATAATGATCGAGAAGAATATACAAGGGGGATATGGAGAGGGATCCAACGGTGCAGTTACATGAGGTTAATGCCTAGGCTCTTGGCCCAAAAATGGACCCGGACGATTTAGACTTCACTCATATGTTTAAATAGGCGACGGTAATGGTGACATTAATTAGTATCGATCATATTTTTCTATCAATTTAATTTTATTCTGATTTCATCATTTGTTTTTACTAAACCTTAATGTTTTATTAAATGATTTGATCCATCTCCTAACGATTAGGTTGAATCTCCAATTTCGTATATATCAAATTCTTTTACAAAATTACATTGAATCTCAAATCTTAAAATTTGAATATAACAAGTACTTTTATTTAGATTATCTTTAAAAACATTTTGAATATCTAATCTTAAATTCTTGATAGATCATATCCTTTTTCTTTAAATATAATGCAATCTAGTTTAAACTTTGAATGATGTTAGACCTTACACTTTACGTGTATACCTATACTAAAACAATAGATAATAAAAATAGCCGACGTAATCTTGCACCACATAATATCAGTGATGGTTATTACTTATTGATTTGCTGATAATTGTTTTTTGTGGTCGATGTGATATATCGAATTTTACAGAAATATTGCGTGGTCTCGTTGTGTTCTGGCTGGGATGTAATTCTTTGTTTCATACTCTAGGTGCTTGGCCTTTGTTAGTTAAATATATTTGCCATCTGATGCTTGATCTTGTTTGAATATACTTATCATTATCATGCCTAATCAGTTATCCAAACAAATGTGGTGGCGAAAAGATTATTCAAGTGGGTTCAATAGGAGGCTTTGCTTTGGATGTGCAGCTTGCAGTCAATCAACAACATTGCATGATTATATATCTATATATAAAGTTAGCATACTGATAGAAAGTTAGCATAAGCTACCGCTAGGTGGGCAATGAAATTCCGAAGGTATTTATTCAACACATATCGCTAGACATATGTTTACTTCGGTAACTTCTGTTTGTGTTTACTTTATATCGTTGTTGCATGTTTGTGTTTGTTTATATTTACCTATTGAGCATATTTTAATCCGATTTTCGTTTCAGTTTTTACATTCCTTTGTAGTTCTCATTTGTGTTTGTCTTCAACGCACCGTGTTTCAATTGTTTATTTACAATGTTCATATATATGTAGGTGAAATGAACATTACAATGCCTTTACACAAGTCAAAGATTGATGGGGAACTAGATGTTTTGTGCCATATTTTGAAAAATTAGACAAATTTTTAGAGCTTGTATATGCCAACAAGGAAGTTGGTTCTAGCATATATTGTAATTGAAGATGTAACTCGAAAAGTCATTGAAAACGTAACAACAAAATTGACAAAGCACTTTGAGATGAAGTATGAAGAATTGAAAAAACTTCTTATGCAATCGGAGGGCAATGAAGGGAGAGTCTTGCGTTCACTTACACAGGATAGTTTTGGTAATCTAGATATTTGATCTATTTAAAAATTCCATGTTTAATTATTAAATGCTCGTCTATGTGCATAAGACTTCATTATTGTAAATTTTCCTCACCTAAACTATTGTTATTATTTCATATTTTATGTATTGCAACTAGTGCACATTGAAAGGAGTCTATTGGAGATGGAGATCATGTCGCATCAGAAAAGGAACCAGTTAACAAAAATGAAGTAGTTGATGAAGAATTTGTCCAAGTAGAAGATGTTTAGAACGTGGAAGTGTGTGATTGTAAACTTCATACCACTTTGTTAAAGATGAAGAACATCTCGATTTTGTACTTTCAAAATGTGAACTTCTTTACACTTTGAATCGTGCTATATTTTGTTTTTTGATAACGGAAAGCAGTTCGATCCCATAGACGGCGCACCGACTATTGGATCGAAAGGCCGAAAAATATCGGCAGACGGACTCGCTGTCATGAGGACCACAACAAAGAAGAAAATTGGTGTGGCAGCTTGATGTAGTCAATTTAGATGTTGTCAAAGAATACAGGTTGTGATATAGTTTTACACGTTGGGTAGAATTTTCCCACTAAATTTACAATTCAACATGTTAGCTGTTCGCTCCAAACGGTGTGTGCAAGCTTTAAATTTATAACCCTAGACTTAAGCTTAAAACAAGGATGCGAACCCGCAGTGTACGGGTCAATCGTAGTAAAAGCAAGAAAATTCCAGGGGTCGATCACAAGGACTCGGTGAAACAAAGTCAATACGGTGTGCTTATGTCAATACTAACCACAAGAGCGATTAACATAATCAAAGATGAATAAGAAGTCAATAAAGCAAACATGCAATTCTAGGGATTAAAGCATCTAGTTGTGGTTCCAACTCAAGATCTATAGATAAGCGGACAAAGCTGAGATTTTTGCGTGGGGAAGGTGTTACTAAAGTGGAGTAGATCACCGGGTAAGTCTCACTACACACTAATCTTAAACCATAACTCCTATTACCGGGTAAGTCTCAAGGAATCAAGATAAAGGACTATAACCTCAAACTAACACACCATCTAAGGGAATAGAATCAACCTTTACCGGGTAAGTCTCAGGCTAACTCACAAAGATGGGATGAAAGCACACTCAAACCCCAATAAAGGATGAACCTTTATTACCTACACTTATGATCGTTGGTACACAAACTAAGGAATTACCGGGTAAGTCTCATCCTAAGCTTGCTTTGAACCAGGAAAGGTGTAATAAGAATAGGATTTGGCAAACTCTAACACTTAACTCTCAGTTATGGATCAGATAAGTCACCTCGGTCAGCTAGTTTCCACCCCGGCCGAGATGTTCATCGACTGAACGAGATGCTTAGGGTTAAGGTTAAAGACTCGAACTTTCAGGATCCTACTGGAATCTAAGATTATTCTATCATTGTTTTCCCCACAACCTTCAGCCAATCACCCTAGAATCACACAAGGAAATTAGCCACTCATCATCATGAAAGTATTAATCAAATATATGGGAAGAAGGTGAATATTTGAACAAAGAAGAATTTAATGAAAAGACTTCGATAACTGAATCAAATATCACAACAAAGCGTTCCTTGGATAGCAATCCAAAAAGACAAGACAACCAATGAGGGAATTAAAGACAATCTTACAAAACCCTCCAAAAAGCTATAAAAGTTATAGACTTCAATCTTCCTTCAACCTTCAAAAAGGTTCTTCAAATCTCTCCCAAACTGGAGTGCGGCTGCTGCGAGATGTATGCAGGATGTATGCGAGATGTCTAGCTCTAAGCGGATGCCAGAATTATGGGAAATCCGACTCTCTTTATAGGAAAATAACCCTCCAAAGATAATAAATCTTAGAAAGATATTTTCCCATAAATATAGGTAAAATATATGATTCTGCATATCTCCTTCCTTCCAGGAGCCAAGCCCAAAAATATAAGATCTCTTTCCAATTTTAAAAGATCTCAGCCAAGAATAAAATATTCTCGCCGCGTCCTAGGTATTCGCCTCGGTCGAGTCGGCGTCTCTAGATCGCCTCGGTCGAGGTGAATCTCTGGTCAACCGAGGTGAGTCACAACTGAATGCGAAATATCTCAAAACTGGTCCAAAGTAAATCTTTAATCCATGGCTATGCTTCCTGGATGTAGCTCTAAATGACTCATGACTCCTTTTTGATCCTTTTTGATGCAAAACGTACCAAATTACCTGCAATTACAACAAAACTAGGTGTAGACCTCGATCCTCGCAAAGGTAGATGAAATGGTAGTATAATCACATATTATACACACAAACATGCAGATTATGAAAGATAAAACGTCCAAACAAACCCCAAGATATAGACTATAATTCATGCTATCAAAATACCCCATACTTAGCCCTTGCTTGTCCCCAAGCAAGTTCCTCATATAAAAGATAAGATAGAATGGATTATAAGTCAAGAAAATCAATGAAAAAATCTTTCAAAAAACATTTTATGGTGTGCAACTACCATAGATCACTCTAAGAGAGTACTTCCTGGAATTAAAAACTCAACATGATCAAAACATTTTATAAATATAGGAAAGTTGTTCATCTTTGCATAAAATCATAGAATGCATAATAAATCATAATTATCTAAATTAATCATGTATAATCCGATTTAAACCGCTAAGTCAATCAACAAGCTCAAGGTCTCAAGGGCTTCCCAAAAGAAATGTCAAGAAACGTGTAGGGTAGGGATGTATGTAAGGTAATGTGGTGCTAGAATCCGGGAAAAGGATGAACTTTACTTTCACTTTGACTTGCAACATCTTCCACCAATAAGCTTTGCTTATTTCACACTTTTTCTTTCTACTTTACTTTTTGGGATGCATGGACAGAGGTGCACAATAACCGAAGCCTAGGAAATCTGCAATCATCGATTTCTCGAGATGCATCAAACCCTTGATGCACATACCATGACCCGTTAGGAATATCGCTCAATCCGATTTTGGCAAGACATAAACACCCGGCTATGTGAATGGTGCCGAGTTACTCATCTTCATGATTGACTTCCCCAAACCTATTATTGCTTTCTAACACTTTCACTTCCAGCCACTTCTCAACTTTAACTCCTCTTGCTTTCACCACTTCGCTTGCTTCCAAATTCCCGGATAGGTAAAGGGAGGCAAAATGTATATGAGGGGCTAAGCATGATCAAGAAGAAGAAGAAGAAGAGAATGAATTGCCTTGGTCTTTCCAAGAAGAAAGTGAGAGAACTTAACCTGCGGTGTCAACCTTCAAATTCAATATAATTTGGATAAAAACAAAGTATTAAACATGCCAATAATTTCAAACAAAGCATTTAGCAACTTTAAACATATTATAAAACCTTTCAAACACATAAAGGATTCAAAACTAGTCAGTAAACAAGATCTTCACTGAGATCATATCCAGATAAGTAACACAAAATCGTTTTCGAAAACTCTCAGTAACCCACCTCGGTCGAGGTGTTCTTGGTTCAACCGAGGTGAAGTGCCTCGTTTGGCCAGAATCTCCCCGGTCGAGGTCAAAATTTATTTTTATTTTTATTTTATTTTATTTTTTTCGGTTTCGACGTTTTTCTCAATCAAATAACCTGTAGGTATGCATGTAATATCATATAATCATATAAAGGCAACTGAAGCACAAATATGAAAATATCCGATGAAATATAATACATCAAGTAGTCAAATACATAAAAAGGTAGTCAAATAATACAAACACCCCATACTTGGGACACACTGTCCCAGTGGGTCAAATAAAAAGTCTAAATGAGAGAACTCACCGGATAAATAGCTGAACTGCATAAAAAATATAATAAGAAAATCCTGCAGCTCCTCAGTAATCCTGATCCGGTGGTGGTGGTGGTGGGTACGGATACTGTGTCGGGTCGAACGGATACCCCATAGTCTGCTGGAACTGTAGCTCCATCATCCGGCGCTGATAGTACTGCTCCTCTAGCATCTGATGAGTCCAGCGGTCAATGCGTCGATCCTGGGCAGCAAATCTCTCATGCATGTCCACTGTAAGGGCAGCATAAGAGTCTATCATCTGATCTGTCAGGTCGTCAATCCGGTGATGAACCTCAGAATCTCTGTGACGGCGTGTCCGACGCCTAGCAGATCTAGCAGGAGGTGCAGCAGGTGCCGGCTCAGTATCCTCCTCATCATCCAAATCGATGATCGGTGGTGCGCTCGTGCCTGCAGTATCCGTCCCTGTATCCATCGGGACTCCACCATCTCTCTCGTCCATTGTCTCCTCATCGTCGTCGTCATCCTCCTCAGCCTCAGCAGGGGCAGCTGCTGCCTCTCTGTGATCCTCCATCAGTGTATCCCAAGCTGTCTGCCAGTAATGCGGATCAAAGACTGTGAACTGTGCAGACCAGCGGATCCCCTGAGGTGCAGTCCGCTCCCAAGGCATGGCTACGTATGAATTGGTCAAACCACGGGGAACTAGAATCCTCCGTGTGATCATCTCTTGTAATCCCAGCGGCTTCGGAGCCGCCGCCATCGTGCAAACACTGAGGTCCATCCCGTGGTAGGTAGCGATGTGGGTGACTAGACCTCCGCAGCAAATGTCTCCCTTCGCCTTGGCCTTGATCCTGTGCAGATCCTCTGCCAGGAGCACGCCAAAGTCTGGGAAACCTCCTGTGACCATGCAGTAGAGGCTGAAGAGCTCGTCCTGTCTGATCTTCTGGGGCGTCTCAGTACGCGCCAGAAGTGTCTCGCTAAAAATCCTGTGGGCTAGTCTGAAGGCTGGATGGAAGATGACCTTCTCCCTGGAATCTCCAGGGCGCCATCTGTCTGCATGCTCAGTAATATGGGCAATCTGCCCCCAGAACTCCCTAGCTACGGATCGGGAGGGGAAATCAGTGGCGGTGGGCTCAGAGAAACCAAAAATCTCTCTCCATATCTCTAAAGGAACTATGAAGTTCCGGTTCATCAACCGGTACTTCACAGACCGGTCTGTGGGGAGGTAGGAGAAGGAGCTAACAAACTCCAAGGTGGGCTCTAAGTAAGCTGGGGCTCGGATCTCAATAAACTGATCCAGCCCGACAGTAGCGATCATCCTCCTAAGGTCAGCGTCTAACCCTAGGCAATCAAAAGCCGACACGTCCAGAAATCGTGGTGCGATAACTGGACGGCTAGCTATCCGCTCATAGTCTACCCGACATCTCTCGTGGATAACCGGGCGGTAGGGACGGGAAGAAGAGGAAGAAGGGGAGGGTGAGGATCTGTCTCTAAGGGCTAAGCGACGATCTGAACTCATTTTCACTCAACTCTGTCAGACCACCTCGGTTGCTGACAAGACTCAAGAACACCTCGGTCGAGATGCAGTTCGACTGGACCGAGGCGCAGCAGTTACGATTCCAAATCTCAGAATTTCAGTTCTTTTCCCCCCAAAATTACTACAATTGCTTCCTAAGGGGTACTTAAATCCTTTCTCAGCAAAATCAGGGGCAACCAAAGCCCAAATCGAAGCGAATGAACGAGTTAGGGTTTCGACTTGTTTTACCTCGTTTCGGTCGATTCGTTCGATTTTCTTGCAGATCTGTTGTTGCAATCGGTTCCTCGACCCTTCAATCACAGTTTAGAAGCAGAAATCTTCGAAAACGAGCGAGATTTGAGAGAGAGCGAAGTGGACTGTCGCCGCGGTCGAGGTGGGTAAAAAAAAGTGAAAAATAAAATTTTCCCCCTTTTATACTGTTACTGGATCTGCTGTCACCTCGGTCGAGATGGTCTCGACTGGACCGAGGTGGTACGGACCGAGGTGGTTCTGCAGAAACCCTAGTCGCCTCGGTTGCTCAAGAATCAACTCGGTCGAGATGCTCTGACAGTGACCGAGATGCTTCTGTCTTCTCAAAATCTCGAACTTCTGTCCTTCCAGTTGTGCTCATTCCTTAGATATTCCCTGTTGTCTGTCCAGAACGCCAAAAACAAAGCAAAGCAAAGCAAAAACAAAAACTATCTAAACTAGACTAGAAAACGGGAAAAGAAAGCAATACCTTGGGTTGCCTCCCAAGAAGCACTTGATTTAAGGTCGCTAGCTGGACCATGATGCGTCTCAAATGAGGTATAGTGGTGCAACTTCCTCAACCGGCGTTTCCGGTTGGTATTTCTTAAGTCTATGACCGTTGACCTTGAAGCTTCCGCTAGTTTCGCCCCATATCTCAACTGCACCATGAGGGAAAACATGTTTCACAACGTAAGGCCCGGTCCATCTAGATTTCAACTTACCTGGAAAAAGGCGGAGGCGGGAGTTGAAGAGTAGAACTAAGTCTCCTTCGTTAAGCTCCTTTGGGACGATACGCTTGTCATGCCATCTCTTCGTCCTTTCCTTGTAGATTTTGGCATTCTCATAAGCGTTCAAACGCAGCTCCTCCAGCTCGTTAAGTTCCAATAGTCGCTTCTCGCCGGCCTCTTTGATATCGAAATTCAACCATTTGATAGCCCAATATGCCTTGTGTTCCAATTCAATGGGCAAGTGGCAAGACTTCCCATATACCAAATTATAAGGAGTGGTGCCTATGGGAGTCTTGAATGCGGTCCTGTATGCCCAAAGAGCATCGTCCAACTTCATGGACCAATCTTTCCTCGTTCTAGAGACGGTCTTCTCCAAAATTGCCTTGATTTCTCTATTCGAGATCTCGACCTGTCCACTAGTTTGAGGGTGGTAAGCAGTTGATACCTTGTGGGTTACCCCATACTTCGATAGAAGTGCCTTGAACTTCCGGTTGATGAAATGCGTTCCTCCATCGCTAATGATGATGCGTGGAGTTCCAAATCGTGGAAAGATAGTTCTATTCAAGAACTTCACAACCACTTTGGTGTCGTTAGTGGGAGAAGCAATGGCTTCAACCCATCTAGAGACGTAATCAACTGCAAGGAGAATGTAGAGGTTTCCTCCGGAGGATGGGAAAGGTCCCATGAAGTCAATCCCCCATACATCAAAGATTTCCACTTCTTGGATGTTATTAAGTGGCATCTCGTTCCTCCTTGATAAGTTCCCTGTTCTTTGGCATGCATCACAAGAGACAACAAAAGATTGCACATCCTTAAATAATGTAGGCCAAAAGAAACCGGAACGTAATACCTTAGCGCATGTTTTATCGGTGCTAGCATGCCCCCCACAAGGAAGTGAATGACAATGCCTTATGACGCTATTAACTTCATCCTCCGGAATGCACCTTCGAAGCATCCCATCTGGTCCGCGCTTGAATAGCAGCGGCTCATCCCAGTAATAATGTCGTACTTCCTTGAAGAATCTTTTCTTTTGAGAGTACGTCAATCCGGGTGGTGTCTCCTGGCAAACAAGATAGTTCACAATATCAGCATACCAAGGACTTTTATTATCAGAAAGTTGGTGGATGGAATGTTCCACCAACAGTGGATGAATATCAGAGGAGGGAGTAAGAAATTTGTTATTCTCAGTAATCTCAGTTGACATCATTTCGCCATCGACCTCGGTCGAGGCGCATAAGCGTTGACCGAGATGTTCTTCGGTCGCCTCGCTCAGTCCAGAAAGTGCCTCGGTCGAGGTACTTCTACTGGATCCGAGACTGGAGATCTTCGTCTCCTGGATTAGCTTCTCAGTTTTAGCTCCTGGGTCCTCTTCCAGTGCCTTCAAGCTCCGTATATCTGCATCACAAGAAGCATCTATACCTTCCTCCATTAAACTGAAGCTAATAACTCTTTCGAGTGGATCGTTAATAAGGATAGAGCTCACCAATTCTCTTGATTCTTCTTCATCGTAGATGTTGAAGATATCATCAGTTAGTTGCTCCCCTTTCATGGCTGCAAGTAGCGCGAACTCCACCTCATCGCCACCAACGTTGAATTTCAACTTGGCGTTCTTGCAATCCACGTTGCAACCCGAAGTTGCTAGAAATGGCCTCCCGAGAATAATAGGAACAGGATAATCTGCGGGAATGTCAAGTACAACAAAATCTATGGGAAGATAGAAGTTACCTAACTTGACCGGGACGTCCTCCAAAATGCCCACGGGGTGGGTAATGGAGCGATCCGCCATGTAAAGTCGAATCTTGACCGGCTTGGGCTCTCCAAGACCGATCTTCGTGCATAGCCCCAGCGGGATGATGCTCACGCTGGCTCCTAGATCACAAAGGGCTTCACAAGTGACATCCCCAACTTGAATTGGAATACAAAATGAGCCGGGCTCTCTCAACTTAGGTGGCATCTTTTCCTTCATGATTTTGATAAGCTCCGAAGATTTAGATGTCATCCTAACTTCACCAACATCCTCCAGCTTCCTCTTCCTTGATAAGATTTCTTTTAAGAACTTCCCATAGGCGGGCATACCTAAAATAGCATCAAGAAAAGGAATATTAATATGTAGCTTATTCATCAAGTCAAGAAACTTACCAAAGTGCTTGTCTAGATGTGCTCTGGCTCTGGACTGAGGGAATGGAAGTGGTGGTTTGTATGCAGGAGGTGGAACATAAGTTTCTGTCGTCCCTCCTGCTTTCTGTTGAACCGCCTCGGTTGGCGTCTCGGTCGAGGTGTTCTTCGACTGGATCTGGACCGAGGTGGTCTGCGTCGAGCGAGGTACTGGATCTGCAGTTTTGAGTCCACTCCTCGTCGTTATGGCCATGCATTGGCCCTTAGGGTTAGTTTCCGTCTTTGCTGGAAGCTTCCCTGGATCTCTTGGCGCTTCATTCGCCTTATTAGCAAGTTGTTGTTCGAAGGACTTTTGGGCCCTCGAAAATGAAGTCATAGAATTCTCCATAGCGCTAAGCTTGATCAAGATTGCCTCCAGAATTGCGTCTTTCTTTTCTGGCTGAGACGAACTTGATCCTTGCCCTTGGCTTTTCAATGGAGTAGAAGAAGAAGAAGGGGAAGAGAGGAAAGGGTTAGAGGAATCATTAGAGTTGGAGTTTGAATGATTGTTACCGTAGTTTTGGTTATTCGCCCTCCAGTTGTTGCTATTGGATCCTCTATTGTTGTTGTTGTAGTTGTTGTTTCGGGGACCGTTGTTGTTGTTACGGTACCCGTTATTGTTGTTGTTCTTTTGCCCTTGCTCTTCCTTCTTAGTTTGAGCCATCAAGAGCTCCTTCAATTGCTGCACATCATTCTTCAACGACGTGAGTTGATTGTTGTTGGATTGAGTCTCTTGAAAGTTGACTCTTTTAACTCCACCTTCAGCTCCTTGGTGGGTATATTTCTCCATGTGCAAGGCTTGCTTCTCAATGAAGTCCCAAGCCTCATCAATCGCCATGTCCATGAAGGTACCGGCGGAAAGTAGTTGGAGATTGAACTGGGTGCTTCCGTCCAGCCCTTTGAAGTAGATCTCCAACAACTCGATCTTCGGAATCCCATGATGTGGGCAATCCAAGAGGATATCCTTGAACCGCTCCCAAGATTTGGACAAGCTCTCCTTGTCCTTCATGATGAAAGCATTGATCTTCCCTCTCATTTCAGCGGTCTTTGAGGGGGAAAGAATTTGGTCAAGAATTCCGTAGTCATCTCCTCCCATGTGCTAATTTTTCCTGGAGGAAGAGATTGATACCAAGTAAGAGCTCTATCTTTTAAAGAAAAGTAAAAAGGTCTTAGCTTGTAGTTGTTATTCTCAATTCTGGGGGGTCGCAAGGTTTCCATCAAGATCTCGTAGTTTTGAAGATGTTGATGCGGCGACTCTTTCTCTAGCCCTCCGAATTGGCATTGGCGAATCATGGCTAGAACTTGCGGTCGAAGTTCGTAGTCATGATCTGCTGGATCTCCTAGGTTCACTCCTGGACGCCTCAGCTGTTGATTAGGGTCCATCCTTTGACCTAGGGTTTGTGGGATTCCTGCAAGAAGAACATCTCGGACTGGCATCCGAGGTGGAAGTACATCGGCCGGGGCGTCAGGTACTGGAATCTGCCTCGGTCGAGGATCAACAGGAGGATCTTCCCTCGGTCGAAGTAGAATCTGGTCTCGTATGACTGCTATCTCAGCTTCGATTGCTGCAGTCTTGGTGCGATTCTCTTCTTTCTCTTGCCTGAGTTCTTCCTTGCTGAGGCGTAGCAGCTCTAGCGCCTCTTTCAATTGGGCCGCAAGATCACGATCGTCTTGTTGGGCCATCTTCGCTTCTCTTAAGCGTCGCTTGTATGTCTTTTCTGGTTCGGGATCGTAAGGAACGATTTCCTTCCCAACGCGGGTTCTTCGCATATACCTAAGAAAGAACCTGCAAAAGTCACTCAAGTAGAGTGGTTAGATGAAACGGGGCAATCGCCCCAAGAGCAAACCGTACCGGCTCGGTCTAGACCAAGTCCCCGGCAACGGCGCCAAAAACTTGTTCGCTCCAAACGGTGTGTGCAAGCTTTAAATTTATAACCCTAGACTTAAGCTTAAAACAAGGATGCGAACCCGCAATGTACGGGTCAATCGTAGTAAAAGCAAGAAAATTCCAGGGGTCGATCACAGGGACTCGGTGAAACAAAGTCAATACGGTGTGCTTATGTCAATACTAACCACAAGAGCGATTAACATAATCAAAGATGAATAAGAAGTCAATAAAGCAAACATGCAATTCTAGGGATTAAAGCATCTAGTTGTGGTTCCAACTCAAGATCAATAGATAAGCGGACAAAGCTGAGATTTTTGCATGGGGAAGGTGTTACTAAAGTGGAGTAGATCACCGTGTAAGTCTCACTACACACTAATCTTAAACCATAACTCCTATTACCGGGTAAGTCTCAAGGAATCAAGATAAAGGACTATAACCTCAAACTAACACACCATCTAAGGGAATAGAATCAACCTTTACCGGGTAAGTCTCAGGCTAACTCACAAAGATGGGATGGAAGCACACTCAAACCCCAATAAAGGATGAACCTTTATTACCTACACTTATGATCGTTGGTACACAAACTAAGGAATTACCGGGTAAGTCTCATCCTAAGCTTGCTTTGAACCAGGAAAGGAGTAATAAGAATAGGATTTGGCAAACTCTAACACTTAACTCTCAGTTATGGATCAGATAAGTCACCTCGGTCAGCCAGTTTCCACCCCGGCCGAGATGTTCATCGACTGAACGAGATGCTTAGGGTTAAGGTTAAAGACTCGAACTTTCAGGATCCTACTGGAATCTAAGATTATTCTATCATTGTTTTCCTCACAACCTTCAGCCAATCACCCTAGAATCACACAAGGAAATTAGCCACTCATCATCATGAAAGTATTAATCAAATATATGGGAAGAAGGTGAATATTTGAACAAAGAAGAATTTAATGAAAAGACTTCGATAACTGAATCAAATATCACAACAAAGCGTTCCTTGGATAGCAATCCAAAAAGACAAGACAACCAATGAGGGAATTAAAGACAATCTTACAAAACCCTCCAAAAAGCTATAAAAGCTATAGACTTCAATCTTCCTTCAACCTTCAAAAAGGTTCTTCAAATCTCTCCCAAACTGGAGTGCGGCTGCTGCGAGATGTATGCAGGATGTATGCGAGATGTCCAGCTCTAAGCGGATGCCGGAATTATGGGAAATCCGACTCTCTTTATAGGAAAATAACCCTCCAAAGATAATAAATCTTAGAAATATATTTTCCCATAAATATAGGTAAAATATATGATTCTGCATATCTCCTTCCTTCCAGGAGCCAAACCCAAAAATATAAGATCTCTTTCCAATTTTAAAAGATCTCAGCCAAGAATAAAATATTCTCGCCGCGTCCTAGGTATTCGCCTCGGTCGAGTCGGCGTCTCTGGATCGCCTCGGTCGAGGTGAATCTCTGGTCAACCGAGGTGAGTCACAACTGAATGCGAAATATCTCAAAACTGGTCCAAAGTAAATCTTTAATCCATGGCTATGCTTCCTGGATGTAGCTCTAAATGACTCATGACTCCTTTTTGATCCTTTTTGATGCAAAACGTACCAAATTACCTGCAATTACAACAAAACTAGGTGTAGACCTCGATCCTCGCAAAGGTAGATGAAATGGTAGTATAATCACATATTATACACACAAACATGCAGATTATGGAAGATAAAACGTCCAAACAAACCCCAAGATATAGACTATAATTCATGCTATCATTAGCGTTGTCAAAGATCAATATTTTAAACACTTTTTAATTTGCGACGGCTCATTGGCGTTGCCAAAATTCAAAATTTTGAATCCAAATTTACAGTTTGCGACACACTAGACGGCGACAACAAGCCGACGCCAAATATTTGTGAACGGTTCTTCTCCGTCGCTAAGCTATCGTAAAATATTCTAGCGACGGCTAATCATTGTGGTGAAAAAATTCGCGTCGCCTGTTCTGACGTCGCCGTTGATGGTTGGCGTCGATAAATAGCTTTCTTGCCGTCGACAAATAGCTTTCTTGGTCGTTTTGCCTTTCCATGTTATTTCATATCTAGGACATGTCCGATGTCCTGATCATTTCTCTCAACTGCATTTTTATTAATTTAAGCTATCAAATGCTCCAAATAACATGAGAGGGAAAAATAATTACCCGGGGAAAAAAATGAAAAATTCCCCATAAGTCCAAAATTACGCTAGGAACATAACGGTGAAACTCATACTCATCACTTACGCAATCTTCGCGAGTTATGTGTTAATTACTATCAATGATTAAGTTAATCAACATTAAATAGAATTCGAAAATTATAGCTCTTACACTCCAAGTGCTTTGGTAAAAATGTCTGCCATCTGAAGGGAAGAACGAACATGAGTTGTTGAAGTAAAAACCTCTTTGAACCTCATCTCTCACATAATGGCAGGCAAGTGTAAGATGCTTTGTTCTCTCATGAAATAAAGGACTGACATCAAGATGTTGAGCAACCTGGTTATCGTAGTGCATAGGAATGGGAAGAGGTATAAAAATGTGAAAATTAGAAAGTAATCCATGTAGCCATACCAATTCACTTGTAGTGGTTGACATAACACGATATTCACTTTCAGTGGATGATTTAGATACAATCTTCTACTTTTTTTCTCTTCCAGGATATCAAAGAAGATCCAAGAAATACACAATAGCCAGTTACAAATCTGCATGTGAATGGACATGGCCCCTAGTCTGCATCACTATAAGCATTGATGATGAGGTAGATGTTGATGAGTAAGATAAAGCATAGGCAATTGTATGCTTCAAATATGTGAGTATGTACATTGCAACATTCTGATGAGGCAATCAAGGAGAGGAAATAAACTGACTTAGCTGCTAAAGATCAAACAAGGGACTTATCTGTCTCACGAAAATCCCAGCTCATAACCGCGCTCGACTTCCCGCAGGAATGCAATCTATGCCTGATCAAACAAGGCACCCAAATCAACTATTATCCTCAATGCTAGAAGTCTTAGGCTTCTAGTCTCAATGATCTCTACAAGATCTTATCTTAACATATTAGAAGATCACTACTTTTAGTCTCAAAGGTCCGCTCGCTGCTGTATAACGCTATGCTAGGATCCCAAAATCCTAGTCTCAAGATCAACACAATATAACTCCATTGTGGGTTCACAAAAAGCCACAACTTCCTAAGGTGTTCAACCACAAAAGAACTCACAACCACTATCTGGCATTCACACAAGGTTATGCTAGATCCAACTTAGCATGATAGTACTCTAGAACCGATAACTATAACCGAAAGGAAACGACATATCGAATAGGGGAACTCACTGGAGGGATATCGCGATTCCGGAACAAAGGAGGTGCGACCACGGAGAAAGGCTCGCCGGCGACTCCCTGGAGGCGCACCCGCGGCGGCTGGAGGAGCACCCTCGGCTCGGTGCTCCTAGGCGCGCCCGCACATGCAACATGGCGCTCCCGCGGCTGCAAACTACTTTTGTGTGCGAGGTTCGTCTGTATCATTGTAGTCCCGACACTTCGTGAGGCCGGGTCCGTCTAGTCAGGCTCAATCCAAGCAAGGCTCCTTGTTGCATTGGTTGATGACTCGAGCCTGGAGAAACTGTTGCAGCAGGCTCCACCCGATTTTTCGCAGGGAGGGAGACGAGTAGGTCTTCTCTCGTTTGTTGGTTTCACAAAAGCGAAGATCGAGCCTGGGGAGGCCATTGGTTGTTGTGAAGCAGAGGAAGAGACGGCGCCGGCTGCTGCTCATCCCAAAAAAACGCCGCCGGCTGCTGCCTTAGAGTTGGCGTGAAACAGAAGAGGGAAGGAAGAGAGAGGAAGCGTGAGGCTAGCTAGGGTTGACTGCTGACTTAGAGTGCTTCCAACAACCTCTTAATGGGCCCGGATGGCTTGCTCATGACGGGCCCGACTAACCTGTCATGACGGCCCGGTAGAAGTGTTCTTGACTTAAAACTTGAAAAAGAAGATCAACATCCGGTTTACTCGAATAAAACCGGAAATAAAATTTTCGAGTGTTACGGTATTTTTCCTTTGTTTCTTCACTTTAAGAACTATGTAAAAGACTTTATTGGTTGTAGGTAGTGGATCCAATATGGATCTTATGTGATCAAATTGATCACTTACTCCCATCAAAAAATGCACTATCTTGCCTTTAGCTTCCCTTTTAGAAAGTTTATTGAGAATTTCACAAGTGCATTGTGAAATGCTAGTGCATTGACAAGAAGGCAATCCATCTAGAGACTACAATTCATCCTACAACTTCTTCAATTTAGAATAATAGACAGCTACATTTTGATTTTCTTGTTTAATATTGTCCATATTTTTGTGAATTTGATAAACGAAAGGTGCATTTAATGCTTCGAATCGTTCAACTATTTTTCCCACAGTTGCTTGGCAGATTCCATATAAGGGAAACCTTTTGCTATATCATGCTTCATAGAGTGTATAGTCCAACACCTTATCATATAATACGCTCGAATCCATCGAGCAATCTTTTCTTCATAGTCACCGGGTTTCAAGCATGACCCATCAATAAATCCAAGCTTCAATTTGGCTCCTAAAGCAATTCTGATATTTCCTTTCCGAGAGGAAAAATTAAGACCATCAAACAATGTCGATATCAGATGCATACCCGGCTTATTAGTAAACATGTATAGTGGATCGTTCGTGTTGCCACCATTGTGTCGCTCAACGTTGAAAGTATTCTCTTTGTGATTTTTTTGATCCTCGTCTGTCGCCATAGTTTCTTCTCAAGAACAAGAGAAGAAACCCTAGAATATGTAAACAATCAAGTCTACAAAGTGATCTTGATTACGGAAGCAAGAATTTCGGGCTCTGATACCATTTTAAGTGAAATTTGAGTAAAATGAGAACTGAATTTTATTGCATGTAAAAATACTGTTTTTTTTTATTTGAAATGAGTATATATTGATCCTGAAGCAATGTACATAGAGGGGGAGGAGGAGAGGGGAGAACATAATCAATTACATAAGATTTATCCCAAGTCTTTTAGCCCAGAAAGAGGAGTTAGCGGTTCTATCCATCCACTTGGAGGAGGCGTAGTTCTTAACTTCGTGGATGATGTTGTGCGCGCTTGAAGTGGGGTGGATAGTCTTTTGATTGAAAATTTTCTCGTTTCTGGCTTTCCATATATGGTAGATGTATGCAGTGAGGGTTGCAATCCTAATGTGAGAGATGAGGTCGTTTTTGGTTGGTTTGTTGTTGCTGATCCAGATCCAAATGTTGTTGCAATATGGTAGGGGAGGGGGAATGTGGATCCATCTAGAAATGAGGTCGAGGACCGAAGTAGAGTAGGAGCATTTATGGAGCAGGTGGTCTTCGTCTTCAAGGTGAGTGTTACAGAGGGTGCAGATGGGATTGATGGAGGAGTCCCAGGTGTGGATCTTCGAGAGGGTGGGGAGCTTTTGATGGCTCGCAAGCCGGGAGATGAAGCTGCAGCGGGGTACGTTGAGATGGTTCTAGATGCTGTGGAGGTAGTAGTTGGTTGAGGTCGTGTTGTTGGTGAGCAAGAGATAGGCAGCAGTGGTAGAAAATGTGCCTTTAGGGCTTGTTGAGGAGGCAATGAAAGTTGGTCTGTCAGTGACGTCGAGTAGGAGGTTCCTAGTGTTGATTATGCTATTCCATGTGGGGCTGTGTTTGTAGCTAGGATCGATGGTCCAGATGGAGCGGTTTTTGAGGATGTTATTTGCAATCCAGCTTGTCCAGAGGTTGTTTGTGGTTTGTCCAAGGTCAAGCTCGAAAAAGAGTTTGGCGATGCAGGCTCGGTTCCATGATAGTAACTCTTTGAATCCAAGGCCACCCTTGGTGATGGGATGCAAACAGTTTTTCAAGGGATGAGTGCTCTTGCACTTGTTTCTTTGCCCGTCCAGAGAAAGGAGCGAAGGGAGGAGTTGATCTTCTTGATTATGGATGCAAGGATGGGTAAGATGGCACACCAGTAGTATTGTAGAGGGAGGAGGATTGAGTTGATGATTTGTTTTCGTCCAGCATATGACAGGTTCCTAGCACTCCATGAGTTTATTTTCTTCGTGATTGTTGTTGATGAGGGGCTTGTAGTCAGAATGGTTTAGTCTTTTGGAGCCAATCAGGATGCCGAGATAGGTGAATGGGAGGGTTCCGAGAGACAAACCCAGGCTATCAGCCCAGCGGGTTTTATCTTGCAAAGAAATGCCGCCTGTGTATAGTGCAGTCTTCCCATAGTTGATGTGGAGTCCCGAGTAGTTGCCGAAGTGAGAGAGGGTCTTCATGAGGATGTTTACATAATACATCCATAATTTTATATTACTTTTGAAAATACTAAAGTTTCCATAACTTACGTTTTTCCTAAACTAATTAGCTGTCATCAAGAAAAAGCTGATTACAGCAAATTTTTTTTATTAATTTGCCTTACATAAACTGAACTGCTACTAAACTTACTCAACTACATGCTATTAAGACTCTAACAGAAAATTGATCCTAACAACACCAAAATAATAGCTTAGTTATTCCAATATATATTAACACAAAGTACTTAAACAGAAAGACGAAGGCTGAGATGAAAGAAGCGGACAACAAATTGTAAGTTCACATCTCATTAGCTTGAGCATCTCTTGTATCTTATGATGCTTGTGGAGTTTTGGCTACATCTTCTGATGAAAACAACAAATATCAAGTAAGTTCACATCTCATTTTTCGCTAGCTTAATTATTCCAATATATATTACAAGTTTTTCATATGCTTTGAATATCATTCCTTAATATAAACTACAAATCTACAATTATAC
The DNA here is from genome assembly GCA_033239125.1 of Fagopyrum homotropicum. Taxonomy (NCBI): domain Eukaryota; kingdom Viridiplantae; phylum Streptophyta; class Magnoliopsida; order Caryophyllales; family Polygonaceae; genus Fagopyrum; species Fagopyrum homotropicum. The sequence continues at coordinate 7,349,856 of BSWB01000003.1, forward strand.
GCTCATACTAGTATTTGTCTATTTGCACTTAATTTCTTGCTTTAGTTGCTTCCCCAGGAGGCCAAGAGCTCGTCGTCAGGAAGGGATATTGAAGACCGGAGATTTGAGTTTAGACTTAGGTCGAAACGCCAACGAGGATAATTTCGGATTCGCATTCAACGACAAAGGTTTTTCGGATCGGGTCCTCCATATCAAGATCATACCCCCAATTCATACTACTAATTCAACTTGTTGCTTTGGAAACAAAAGTGAGAGTTTTTACGTAAACTCTATGGTATTAGCTGCAAAGAGTCCATTTTTCTACAAGGTAGACTTTATTCCTCTCTAAGTTTTACATTCTTTGTATATGAATTATAAGTTGTTAATATGTTACATTTTTTATCGTATAGTTATTCAAGAATGGGATGATAGAATCACAAAGGAAAGACGTGACCTTGAGAATTTGTTCATACGGTATTCTATAATCCATCTTTTACAAACTATAATTTTTTTTATTTAGTATAAATCGTAATGATTTTTATTTGTATCGTTTATGGTGATCGAGTAGAGAAGACCGCTTTCATTGAGGTTTTAAACTTCATATACCGAAATACATTGTCGGTGACTACAAATTTCGATTTGTTGGATGTGTTGATTGTTGCGGACAAGTTTGAAGTTGCTTCTTGTATGAGACATTGTATTGATTTGTTGCTAAAGATGTCTATGTCACTAGAATTGGCACTTTCGGTTCTTGAGCTTCCCTCGACTATATTGGTAGCCGAAGTTGTTCAACCATTAATCGATGCAGTAAAGAAGTATCTTGTTGAGCAGTACGCAGATTTCAACAAGTAAGAACACGATGTCACAATTACATATTTATTTTTCTTTTCTTTACCGATTTAATTAAACTTGTCTAATTTTGAAGGTTCAAGGAAAAGGCACTGAAATTTCCACTTGTTGCGGTAGAAATTATTCTCGGCAGCGAGGGTCTTAAAGTGGATTCAGAAGATGATATTTTCGAGTTTATACTGAAATGGGGTGTTGAACACTACCCCAAACTGAACGAGCGTCGAGATATCATCACCAAGAGTTTGGCGAAGCTCATACGTTTCCGATACATGAGTTGTACTAAGTTGAAGGAAGTATTAGTACATGATGAGTTTAAGCATGAAGACGTGACCAAGCTTGTTGTGGAAGCACTCTTTTTTAAGGTTGAAGTTCCTTACGGTAATAGTCCATTGGAGCGTCAGTACAAGTATTCGCTTATTAAGGTCATTGGGATTGAAAACCCTAGGCCTCATTGTGTCGTCTTCTTTGACCTTAACAAAGAAGAGTGTGAGAATCTATTCTCATCAAAAAGAATCGACTCTCAATCATTCCTTCTAGGTGGACGATATTTTTTCTTCTCTACAAGATGCGGAAAAATATTAAATGGCTCGTCCGAACACTTTGCTCTATACTTGCACTTGAGAGAGGGTTGTGAAACTTGCGATTTTGAATTTGCAGCGATGAAGAAGTCGACGATGAAGTTTGAAAGCCGATGCAAGGCCAACAACAGTATTGTAAGCAAGAATGGGCTGGGGATTCATGACATGTTTCAAATCCCGTGGACCACGTTCATGAGTGATGACAGTGACTTTTTCATCGATGACATCCTACATCTTCGAGTAGAACTTACCATCGTCAACTCGCAAGCTTAACCATACTTTGATCCTTTCTATAGACTCGTCTTTGCTTTAAAGCTAGTAACAGGAAATTGATTGTTTTTGGTTTAAGAGATCGATTTGATTGTTATAAGAAATGTTTTAAAAATAAGTTAATTTTCGAAACAGCAAAATTTCCATAATTTAATGTTTATTCTCCAAACTAATTAGCTGTCAATGTCATAAAAAAAGAAAAGACAGTTTGCAAAATTACGGCATATAACACCAACTTCTGTATGCCCGATTGCTAATATTACGAGGTTTATGTGTACCGGACGAATTGGTAATAGATGGGGTATTGACAGCTTCTTCACAGACCTTTGCAATCAGCTGACACAAAGGTAAATAACATGTCAAAGTCACATACCGCCATGACGTTGATTGTACAAATCTCTTTGCGACCTCGATAAGCTATCTGGTCCGGTTCTAATATACAAGCATTAATATGCGTTCTGTCTTTACACCCAATTGCATCCTGAAAGTATTGAGAATGCCGAGTGTTAGTTTGAATGTGACTTGACACTTCTGAAAACAACGGGTCTCTTGGTTTAATAATATCTCTTGTCATTCCCCGAAATTCTTTTTGATGACAAACTATGGCTTCAAGCACCTCGTGTATGGTGGATGAAATAGTTGATGTTGTTCGTTGGAACCTCTCTGCAACTGTACAGTGGAATAGATGAATTCGTAATGGATCTCTCCTCTGTATCACATAATGATATCATTTTCCTACTAAGTTCCATAAATAAAGATAAATGTTCATCGTATCTTGAAGAACCAACACTCCTCCTAACATTGCGTTTCTTCACTCCTTGAGAACTTGTGCCATATGTTTTTTCCCTTATTGCGAGAAGGAATAGACGGAGGAGATGGTAGATGATCTTCCTCAAAATGCATTTGTTGATCATTGGTAAGATCAATCACGACGTTCAAATCGTCCCAATCAACCCCACCGGCACCATCTACATCTAATCCAGTGCAAGTGTTGGACACGTTTATTAGTGGAGGATCCATCGAAGGAGTAACACGATGGGATTCAGTTGCAACTATTCCTTCAAACAAAAATTTCATCATATTCTCAACCTCTGAATACATACCATGTTTTTTGAACACTCAATACTCATAATTCTCCTATATATAATAAAACAATAGATATGTATGAAAAACGATATTATACCATAAATTACATTGTTTATATTGCTCACTAACCTTCAACATTGTCTCTCACCATTCCGCAGTTGCTGCAATGCAATTATTTTCGTAGTCTCATCCCATACCGGTTTCTCCATTCCTTAATTTAAGCCAAAGTTTTCACACACCCCTTAAAGTCGCATACTTGTTCTTCATCGTCTCTTTCTTACACTTTTTTGATATTTTTTGCTCAAATTCTTCGGTTAAAGATACTCAACTGAATCCATTTTTTGTCCATTTATCCGCTGAAACTCACACAACATCTCCAAGAATATTCTTATTAGGGCATCTTCCATATGAACGATTTTTCCTTGGACTATTATATCGGTCTTTCAATCAAGTCATTCATGACCTACCTTCCAATATGAATATCCAAGACCATAACAACACAAATTAACAGCCGGTTCACACATATATCAATAATGATATTGATGCATCGAACTAGAACCATACCATAATTTATTAACAATCTGTACTTACCTTTGTATGCAGAACACAATTTTCATATAACAATCTGCACTTACCTTTGTCAACAACTCTTAATCGAATCCAAAAAATCCAGAAAAACGGATGATGAAGCACAAAAAAAGCCCACAAATGCAGAAGAAAAACAGATGGTGAAAATTCTGAAAAAGCCCACTGATGCCGAAAAAAAAAACAAAATGAAGTTTTGAGTTCTTATTACTGTTTTGAGTTTTGATTACTATTTTCTAGACATGATTATTAACAAAATGTCACTTACCTTTGTCGGCACCTTAACCAATTCGAAAAAAACAAGAAAAACAGATGATGAAGCACGAAAAAAGCCCACAAATACAGAAGAAAAATAGATGGGGAAAATTCTGAAAAAGCCCACTGATGCTGAAAAAAACATAATGAAGTTTTGAGTTCTTATTACTGTTTTCTGACATGATTATTGATATGTTCGGATATGATTGATAGTGTTATTTTTTTTAATGCAGTATTATAGTTTTGAGTTCTTATTACTGTTTTCTATACATGCTTTTGGACCCAATGTTTATAACAACTAATGTACAACAGCCACCGATGCCCTTAATAGTGAAGTAAGTTGCAGTGTGATAATGAAAGCAAATCAACACAATAATAATAATAAAAGAACAAGAATATAAGGACTTGAAGTGTGATAATGTGTTGCTTAATTGTCTCTATACAAAAACCATATTCTGAGCTGCATAGTTGTCTACATAACAAGTCCTTGCTTCTCTTAAAGAGCGTAATAGATATTACTCCTTTGAAAAATGAATGTTTAGTTAACTCCTTCAGAAAAGAGTGTTCATTGTCTCTATACTAAAATCATATTCATGTTTTCGACAAAAAGAACTGTACAGTTCTTTTCATGGAAAACCTAATACTTTGGATTTGATCTTAAAGATACTGATATTTGGCTGGAGACATATTTAATTAAATGTTTCATGTGCATTACTTCAGTAGTTCCATGCTGCTTCAACTCTATTTTAAAAATCTCTCCAAAAGCTTAATACTTTGGCTTTTAATGTCTTCTAGATCTCGACTCTTCAAGAATAACGAGAAATATAGATGCAAAAGCACACACATAAAGAAGGCTGATTGTGTACATACCTTTGTAAATAGAAGCACGCCCTGAAGAGAGGCAACAGTTGATGAAGTGTTTGGCGTTGAGCGCTGCGACTCATGAGCAACCATAATAACAAAATTTTGAAGAACCCTAGGAAACATAAAAAGTTAAAATAAGGGTAAATTTATAAATCTGTATTAATTAAACCCTTTAATAATTCTCCTACCAAACCACCTAATGTAGCTTATTTTATATCAAATAATACCGAATAATTCTTATATAAAATTGAACCTATTTTTAAATCTCATCTAGATTAATCTTCAAAATAACCTCCATCTCCTACCAAACACACCCTTAGGGTGTGTTTGGAAATTCGTGTAAATATTCACGTGTAATATTTGTGTAATATACTTGATTACATGAACGTAGGTAAAAAGAAAGTAAACTTGAAAGGTATGTGAGAATATAGGGTGTAGGGGTGTCTAAGCATGTCCACGGGTCACGGGTCACCCGTAACCCGACGGGTTTCGACCGCTGGGTGGGTTCCCCCGGGTCGCGGGTACGGGTAAGGGTCATGAGATCCTTACCCGTCGACCCGTGTAACGGTCGGATTTTAAAAAAAAAACCAATGGCTCTAAATTATAAAAAAAAAATAAAAAAAATAAAGAATAATAAACTATAATAAATCTAACCCAAAAACATTTCTATAAATACTCCAAACCCAATTTATTTCATCTCACACCAATTCTCATTCAATCATCTATTCACTCTCTCAATCTCTCCATAATTTCCAACTCTTACATTCAATTACTCTCCTAATCTCATATTCTCATTCTCTTATTTTATTAAGCAATTATTCATTTTAGTTTTACTACTCTTACTACTACATTCTATTATTAAAAAAAAATGGCTAGCCGAGGAAGACGTTCCGTTAGCGGTCCTTCATCCGGCGGAGGTGTTAGCCGAGGACGTCATTCCGTTAGCGGTCCTCCAACCGGTTCGGATTTAAGGCGGGACTTATTAAGTGGAGATCACGAGATCCTCGAGGAGGAGGATATCAACATCAACATGGAATCACCTCCTTTCCCCAACACCCAAGAATCCGAGACCCAATTTCCGGAGCCGGAGCCATTGAACAACACTCAACTAACGGCGGCGGTCTTCCGATTTTGGTTCACAAAAGGTGTTCCCGATGCCAACGGGGTTTACTATGCCAAATGCAATTTTTGTGCGGCACAATACAAGCACAAAAAGGGAGAAGGCTACGGGAACTCCAAGAGGCATATTCGGAACAAGCATCCCGAAAAAATGGGTTGGCACGAGGGCAAACACAACTAACCGGGTACACATCTACCTCTAACCACCCTCCTTCTTTATTTACATATGATCATTCTTCTTCTATGGATGCATTTTCGAAAATGTTAGCTGTAGATTCTTTGGCATTAAGTTTTGAAAAAATGTTGGTTTTAATGATTGGATGCAAAATCATGTTCAACCCGCATATATATAAACCGATTTCTCGCTAAACCGCTGATAGCATGAATTATAGTCTATATTTTGGGGTTAGTTTGGACGTTTTATCTTTCATAATCTGCATGTTTGTATGTACATTATGTGATTTTGCTACCATTTCATCTACCTTTGCGAGAATCGAGGTCTACACCTAGTTTCGTTGTAATTGCAGGTAATATGGTACGTTTTGCATCAAAAAGGAGCAAAAGGAGTCATGAGTCATTTGGAGTTACATCCAGGGAGCATAGCCATGGATTAAAGATTTACTTTGGAACCAGTTTTGAGAGATTTCGCATTCAGTTGTGACTCACCTCGGCTGACCACAGATTCACCTCGACCGAGGTGATCCAGAGAAGCCGACTCGACCGAGGCGAAAACCTAGGACGCGGCGAGAATATTTTATTCTTGGCTGAGATCTTTTAAAATTGGAAAGTGATCTTATATTTTTGGGCTTGGCTCCTGGAAGGAAGGAGATATGCAGAATCATATATTTTACCTATATTTATGGGAAAATATCTTTCTAAGATTTGTTATCTTTGGAGGGTTATTTTCCTATAAAAAGGGTTGGATTTTCTACAAATCGAACATCCGCTATCAGCGCAAGAATCCACCTACACCGAAAAATACGCAGCAACCGCATACCCCAATTTGGGAGAGAATTGAAGAACCTTTTTGAAGGTTGAAGGAAGATTGAAGTGCATAGCTTTTATAGCTTTATTGAAGGGTTTTGTAAGATTGTCTTCAATTCCCTCAATTGTTGTCTTGTCTTTTTGGATTGCTATCCAAGGAACGCTTTGTTGTGATATTTGATTCAGTTATTGAAGTCTTTTCATTAAATTCTTCTTTGTTCAAATATTCATCTTCTTCCCATATATTTAATACTTTCATAATGATGATGAGTGGCTAATTTCCTTGTGTGATTCTAGGGTGATTGGCTGAAGGTTGTGGGAAAAACAATGATAGAATAATCATAGATTCCAGTAGGATCCTGAAAGTTCGAGTCTTTAACCTTAACCCTAAGCATCTCGTTCGGATGATGAACATCTCGGCCGGGGTGGAATTCTTCTGACCGAGGTGACTTATTTGACCCGTAACTGAGAGTTAAGTGTTAGAGTTTGCCAAATCCTATTCTTATTTCATCTTACTGGTTCAATGCAAGCTTAGGATGAGACTTACCCGGTAATTCCTTAGTTTGTGTACTAACGATCATAAGTGTAGGTAATAAAGGTTTATCCTTTATTGGGGTTTGAGTGTGCTTTCATCCCATCTTTGTGAGTTAGCCTGAGACTTACCCGGTAAAGGTTGATTATATTCCCTTAGATGGTATGTTAGTTTGAGGTTATAGTTCTTTATCTTGATTCCTTGAGACTTACCCGGTAATAGGAGTTGCGGTTTAGGATTAGTGTGTAGTGAGACTTACCCGGTGATCTACTCCACTTAGTAACACCTTCCCCACGCAACCGCTAAAAGAAAAATGATGCATAAATATAAAATTTGTAAAGAAGAATTGATTAAATATTTTATGGAAAACGGTGATATTCAAGTTTCTATTTGTAGTGATATTTGGAACGACGGTTTTCAAAAAAATTCATATATGGGTATTACTTGTCATTTTTTTGATAAATTTTGGATTTTAAACAAAAGAGTTTTAGCATTATGAGTTTTCAACGAACAACAGACCACACAAAATATTGCCCGTTTAATTGCAAATGTTTGGAAGAATATAGATTACTTTCACGAGTTTTTTCAATATAATCGGTTTTGACAACGCCTCCGCTAACACGGCTTCCATTAGAGATTTAACCAACTATTGTAAGCCGACGGTTGGAGGTAAAAATTTTTCACATTAGGTGTACCGCTCATATTTTAAACTTGCGTGTTCAAGACGGTTTAGCATACGTTGGAGATTTAGTACAACCTATTCAAAAAATTCTTAATGAACTTTGGTCTAGAAAAAGTGTATGTACTAAATGGTATGCATATTGTAAATAAAATGGCGTTTATCAATAAGCCAAATACTCTCTTCCTAAAAACTCTCTCTTCCCACCTGGTGTAAGCCCCGCTTACACCACCCCTGCGCGGTTTCCCGGCCGCGCCCCACCCGCTCATTGACTGGTCCCCATTGATGGCTCAAGGAGATCCCGCCGACTCACCATCAAACTGTCTGAACTGCCTGGCCCAAACAAAAAACAGCCAACCAAAAACACACAAACCTCATCTTGCCCTAACTCACCGGATGGCCCTGCTGAAGCTATCCCTGACGATTTGATCTGAACCAATAACAGGAGGCTTTACCCTAAACCAATCGACCCGCCAACACTATCCTCCAACATACTCTTCCCACCCCTTAACCATACGACTTCAACACCCGGCCCTCTGACCCCTCTGGACTCATATGAGCAGGTGAATCCCTCGATGATTTCCATGGGATGCGAACCTTCTAACCCAGGGGCTCAAACTTCCCTGGGGGAGGTGTCTGCCCCTTCGGATCCTATGGTCATCATTTCGTCTACCCCTCCCGAGGTCGTTAGCACAAGGGTCTTTTCAGATCCCCCCTTGTCGTCTGCTCCCGAGGTTGTTATTACTAGGGCCTTTCCAGATCCCCTCCTGTCCACTGATGGCCAGCCCCCCAATACTGCACGCCTAGAGCATAAAGAAAACTTTATTACCGCCTCGAGCAGCTACAAGGATATTGCCTCTAGGAGTGTCGGTTGGAATCACGTCCCTCTCTCATTCATCCCTGGGTATGAATCGGGACTTATCCCGTTCACCGATGAGGATGTTGTCGATAACACCCTAAAATGGCAGACATCTCTGGTTGGATACCCCCTGGGAAGCCCCATATCCTATCAAAGGATGAATAAGTTCGTTATGGAAAATTGGTGCTCTATCCCGAAGCCTAAGCTTCTTCGCAACGAAAACGGGATCTTCGTGTTTCACTTCGCTAACGAAGAAGATCTTAACACTGTTCTTGCGGGCAGCCCTTGGGTTATTAATGGCTCCTCTACTATACTACTGAAAAGATGGGTCCAAGGTTTTCCCCTCGACTACTCCAGTCTCTGCTCACTGCCGATATGGATCACACTTCATAACTTGGACTACAGATTCTGGTCTCAGCACATGCTTGAGAAGATTGGATCGGCCATAGGATCCCCCATCCTTACTGATACATGCTCTATAAACCATGATCGACTAGGGTATGCGCGTATTCTGGTGGAGATTCACGCTTCACGCCCTCTACTGCGCGAGGTCACCCTTACTGGCCCCGATGGCTCATCATACATCCAAAAAATCACTTATGATTGGTTGCCCCCGAGATGCTCGTCCTGTGGTACGTTTGGACATAATTGCAGTGGCCCAAAGGCACTTGGGGATTACGTCCAGGCCAAGAAACCCTCGCCCTCTAACCACACAAAAAGGAGAAACCCTAAACCTAATCCAAACCCTAATCCTATATTGCCGACCCCCCCTCTCCTTCTGATCCAATATTGCCGACCCCTCCTGATCATATGAAGATTCAGTATGATCCGGCATCCACCCAAATCCCCTCTCCTTTACCAATCCCAAATGAATTGAGAAACACCCCTCCAGAACTGCCTGCTACCAACCCTTCTTCTAACCTGCCCAAGAACCTTGAACCACATGCTGAGCCTCAAAACTCAACTATCATCCCTTCTGACCAAACAACCCCCCTCTCTCCATCTGATCCAATAACCCTCAACAATCCCCTCCCCTTGCCTAACCAAGCATCCACCCTTGCAGGGTCTCATGCACCCTCAGTTGTCCTCCCATTGATAGCAAGAGCTACCATGGTTAACAATGAAAACCCTAATGATGATTAGAGCATGTTCCTGGAACATCAGGGGATTGAATGACCCCGCAAAACAAAGAGCTACACAAAATCTTGCTAAGAAGCATAACCTTGACATTGTGGCCATTTTGGAGACAAGACTTCGCTCCAACAATGAAAAGCGCGTCTCTAAATCTCTTTTCCCTTCTTGGAACCATGTCTCTAATGGTTCCATTTCACATAACTGTCGTGTTTGGGTTTGGTGGAACCCGGCCAAGATCCAATTATCTACCCTCCTCAAAACTGACCAGCTTATCCATTGTCAGATCACTCTCCCCTCAAATAACCCTAACCAAACCTGTGTGGCTGAACTCTCTTTCATTTACGCACATAACACACTGGATGATCGAGTGAACCTCTGGCAAACCATCTCTACACTAAAACGCCTCAACCATAACAACCCCTGGGCTTTACTGGGTGATTTTAACGTCACACTATCACCGGATGAGAAGACTACAAACAGCATCCCCTCTATCTCGTAGGCATCTGACGAAATTGCTAGATGTTTTGAGCAGCACCAGCTCTTGGATCATCCATTCACGGGGTGTAAGTTTACTTGGAATAACAGGCAAACTGGCTCTCGAATCTGGAGCAAAAACAAAGCAAAGCAAAGCAAAGCAAAAACAAAAAACTATCTAAACTAGACTAGAAAACGGGAAAAGAAAGCAATACCTTGGGTTGCCTCCCAAGAAGCGCTTGGTTTAAGGTCGCTAGCTGGACCATAATGCGTCTTAAACGAGGTATATTGGTGCAACCTCCTCAACCGGCGTTTCCGGCTGGTATTTCTTAAGTCTATGACCGTTGACCTTGAAGCTTCCGCTAGTTTCGCCCCATATCTCAACTGCACCATGAGGGAAAACATGTTTCACAACATAAGGTCCGGTCCATCTAGATTTCAACTTACCTGGAAAAAGGCGGAGGCGGGAGTTGAAGAGTAGAACTAAGTCTCCTTCGTTAAGCTCCTTTGGGACGATACGCTTGTCATGCCATCTCTTCGTCCTTTCCTTGTAGATTTTGGCATTCTCATAAGCATTCAAACGCAGCTCCTCCAGCTCGTTGAGCTCCAATAGTCGCTTCTCACCAGCCTCCTTGATGTCGAAATTCAACCATTTGATCGCCCAATACGCCTTGTGTTCCAATTCAACGGGCAAATGGTAAGACTTCCCATATACCAAATTGTAAGGGGTGGTACCTATGGGGGTCTTAAATGCGGTCCTGTACGCCCAAAGAGCATCGTCCAATTTCATGGACCAATCTTTCCTCGTTCTAGAGACGGTCTTCTCCAAAATTGCTTTGATTTCTCTATTCGAGATCTCGACCTGTCCACTAGTTTGAGGGTGATAAGCGGTTGACACCTTATGGGTTACCCCATACTTTGATAGAAGTGGCTTGAACTTCCGGTTGATGAAATGCGTTCCTCCATCACTGATGATGATGCGCGGAGTTCCAAACCGTGGAAAGATAGTCCTGTTTAGGAACTTTACTACCACCTTGGCGTCATTAGTGGGGGAAGCAATGGCTTCAACCCATCTAGAGACGTAGTCAACCGCAAGAAGGATATAGAGGTTTCCTCCGGAGGATGGGAAAGGTCCCATGAAGTCAATCCCCCACACATCGAAGATTTCCACTTCTTGGATGTTATTAAGTGGCATCTCGTTTCTCCTTGATAAGTTCCCTGTTCTTTGGCATGCATCACAAGAGGCAACAAAAGCTTGTACATCTTTAAATAATGTAGGCCAAAAGAAACCGGAACGCAATACCTTAGCGCATGTTTTATCGGTGCTAGCATGTCCTCCACAAGGGAGCGAATGGCAATGCCGTATAACGCTATTAACCTCATCTTCCGGAATGCTTCTACGAAGCATCCCATCCGGTACGCGCTTGAATAGCAGCGGCTCGTCCCAGTAATAATGTCGTACTTCCTTGAAGAATCTCTTCTTTTGGGAGTACGTCAATCCGGGCGGTGTTTCCTGGCAAACAAGATAATTTACAATGTCAGCATACCAAGGTCCGTTCTTATCAGAAAGTTGGTGGATAGAATGTTCCACCAACTGAGGATGAATGTCAGAGAAGTGAGTAAGAAGATTATTATTCTCCATAATCTCAGTTGATATCATCTCGCCATCGACCTCGGTCGAGGTGAAGAGGCGTTGACCGAGATGTTCTTCAGTCACCTCGCTCAGTCCAGGAAGTGCCTCGGTCGAGGTACTGCAACTGGAACCGAAACTGGAGATCTTCGTCTCCTGGATTAGCTTCTCAGTTTTAGCCCCTGGATCTTCTTCCAGTGCCTTCAAGCTCCGTATATCTGCATCACAAGAAGCATCTATACCTTCCTCCATTAAACTGAAGCTTATAACTCTTTCGAGTGGATCGTTAATAAGGATAGAGCTCACCAATTCCCTTGATTCTTCTTCATCGTAGATGTTGAAGATATCATCAGTTAGATGCTCCCCTTTCATGGCTGCAAGTAATGCGAACTCCACCTCATCGCCACCAACGTTGAATTTCAACTTGGCGTTCTTGCAATCCACGTTGCAACCCGAAGTTGCTAGAAATGGCCTCCCGAGAATAATAGGAACAGGATAATCTGCGGGAATGTCAAGTACAACAAAATCTATAGGTAGATAGAAGTTACTCAACTTGACCGGAACGTCCTCCAAGATGCCCACGGGATGGGTAATGGAGCGATCCGCCATATAAAGTCGAATCTTGACCGGCTTGGACTCTCCAAGACCGATCTTCGTGCATAGCTCCAGCGGGATGATGCTCACGCTGGCTCCTAGATCACAAAGGGCTTCGCAAGTGACATCCCCAACTTGAATGGGAATGCAAAACGAGCCGGGATCTCTCAACTTAGGTGGCATCTTATCCTTCATGATCTTGATAAGCTCCGAAGATTTAGATGTCATCCTAACTTCACCAACATCCTCCAGCTTCCTCTTCCTTGATAATATTTCTTTTAAGAACTTCCCATAGGCGGACATACCTAAAATAGCATCAAGGAAAGGAATATTAATATGTAGCTTATTCATCAAGTCAAGAAACTTACCAAAGTGCTTGTCTAGATGTGCTCTGGCTCTGGACTGAGGGAATGGAAGTGGTGGTTTGTATGCAGGAGGTGGAATATAAGTTTCAGTCGTCCCTCCTGCTTTCTGCTGCTCCACCTCGGTTGGCATCTCGGTCGAGGTGTTCTTCGACTGGATCTGGACCGAGGTGGTCTGCGTCGAACGAGGTACTGGATCTGCAATTTTAAGTCCACTCCTCGTCGTTATGGCCATGCACTGGCCCTTAGGGTTAGTTTCCGTCTTTGCTGGAAGCTTCCCTGGATCTCTTGGCGCTTCATTCGCCCTACTAGCAAGTTGTTGTTCGAAGGACTTTTGGGCCCTCGAAAATGAAGTCATAGAATTCTCCATAGCACTAAGCTTGATCAAGATAGCCTCCAGAACTGCGTCTTTCTTTTCTGGTTGGGATGAACTTGATCCTTGCCCTTGGCTCTTTAATGGAGTAGAAGAAGAAGAAGGGGGGGAGAGGAAAGGGTTAGAGGAATCGTTAGAGTTGGAGTTTAAATGATTGTTACCGTGATTTTGGTTATTCGCCCTCTAGTTGTTGCTATTGGATCCTCTATTGTTGTTGTTGTAGTTGTTGTTTCGGGGACCGTTGTTGTTGTTACGGTACCCGTTATTGTTGTTGTTCCTTTGCCCTTGCTCTTCCTTCTTAGTTTGAGCCATCAAGAGTTCCTTCAATTGCTTCACGTCATTCTTCAAAGATGTGAGTTGATTGTTGTTGGATTGAGTCTCTTGAAAGTTGACTCTTTTAACTCCACCTTCAGCTCCTTGGTGGGTATATTTCTCCATGTGCAAGGCTTGCTTCTCAATGAAGTCCCAAGCCTCATCAATCGCCATGTCCATGAAGGTGCCGGCGGAGAGTAGTTGGAGATTGAACTGGGTGCTTCCGTCCAGTCCCTTGAAGTAGATCTCCAACAACTCGATCTTTGGAATCCCATGATGTGGGCAATCCAAAAGGATATCCTTGAACCGCTCCCAAGATTTGGACAAGCTCTCCTTGTCCTTCATAATGAAAGCATTGATCTTCCCTCTCATTTCAGCGGTCTTTGAGGGGGGAAAGAATTTGGTCAAGAATTCCGTAGTCATCTCCTCCCATGTGCTAATTTTTCCTAGAGGAAGAGATTGATACCAAGTAAGAGCTCTATCTTTTAAAGAAAAGTAAAAAGGTCTTAGCTTGTAGTTGTTATTTTCAATTCTGAAAGGTCGCAAGGTTTCCATCAAGATCTCGTAGTTTTGAAGATGTTGATGCGGTGACTCCTTCTCTAGCCCTCCGAATTGGCATTGGCGAATCATGGATAGAACTTGCGGTCGAAGTTCGTAGTCATGATCCGCTGGATCTCCTAGGTTCACCCCTGGACGCCTCAACTGTTGATTAGGGTCCATCCTTTGACCTAGGGTTTGTGGGATTCCTGCAAGAAGAACATCTCGGACTGGCATCCGAGGTGGAAGTACATCGGCCGGGGCGTCAGGCACTGGAATCTGCCTCGGTCGAAGATCAGCCACTGGATCCTGCATCGGTCGAGGATCAACAGGGGGATCTTCCATCAGTCGAAGTAGAATCTGGTCTCGTATGACTGCTATCTCAGCTTCGATTGTTGCAGTCTTGGTGCGATTCTCTTCTTTCTCTTGCCTTAGTTCTTCCTTGCTGAGGCGTAGCAGCTCTAGCGCCTCTTTCAATTCGGCCGCAAGATCGCGATCGTCTTGTTGGGCCATCTTTGCTTCTCTTAAGCGTCGCTTGTATGTCTTTTCCAGTTCGGGATCGTAAGGAACGATTTCCTTCCCAGTGCGGGTTCTTCGCATATACCTAAGAAAGAACCTGCAAAAGTCACTCAAGTAGAGTGGTTAGATGACACGGGGCAAGCGCCCCAAGAGCAAACCGTACCGGCTCGGTCTAGACCAAGTCCCCGGCAACGGCGCCAAAAACTTGTTCGCTCCAATCGGTGTGTGCAAGCTTTAAATTTATAACCCTAGACTTAAGCTTAAAACAAGGATGCGAACCCGCAGTGTACGGGTCAATCGTAGTAAAAAGCAAGAAATTCCAGGGGTCGATCATAGGGACTCGGTGAAACAAAGTCAATAACGGTAAGCTTCGTGAATACTAACCACAAGAGCAATTAACACAATCAAAGATGAATAAGAAGTCAATAAAGCAAACATGCAATTCTAGGGATTAAAGCGTCTAGTTGTGGTTCCAACTCAAGATTTAAAGATAAGCGGACAAAGCTGAGATTTTTGCAAGGGGAAGGTGTTACTAAAGTGGAGTAGATCACCGGGTAAGTCTCACTACTCACTAATCCTAAACCGTAACTCCTATTACCGGGTAAGCCTCAAGGAATCAAGATAAAGAACTATAACCTCAAACTAACACACCATCTAAGGGAATAGAATCAACCTTTACCGGGTAAGTCTCAGGCTAACTCACAAAGATGGGATGGAAACACACTCAAACCCCAATAAAGTATAAACCTTTATTACCTACACTTATGATCGTTGGTAAACAAACTAAGGAATTACCGGGTAAGTCTCATCCTAAGCTTGCATTGAACCAGAAAGGTGTAATAAGAATAGGATTTAGCAAACTCTAACACTTAACTTTCTGTTTAGGATCGGATAAGTCACCTCGGTCAGAAGAATTCCACCCCGGCCGAGATGTTCATCAACCGAACGAGATGCTTAGGGTTAAGGTTAAAGACTCGAACTTTCAAGATCCTACTGGAATCTAAGATTATTCTATCATTGTTTTTCCCACAACCTTCAGCCAATCACCCTAGAATCACACAAGGAAATTAGTCACTCATCACCATTATGAAAGTATTAAATATATGGGAAGAAGGTGAATATTTGAGCAAGAAGAATTTAATGAAAAAGACTTCAATAATTGAATCAAATATCACAACAAAGCGTTCCTTGGATAGCAATCCAACAAGACAAGCCAACAAGTGAGGGAATTAAAGACAATCTTACAAAACCCTCCAAAAAGCTAATAAAGCTATAGACTTCAATCTTCCTTCAACCTTCAAAAAAGTTCTTCGAATCTCTCCAATTGGAGTATGTTGCGGCTGCTGCGTGCTATAAACCCTGATCGACGGTATAGCGTGATGTCGGAATTGTGGAAATCCAACCCTTTTTATAAGAAAATAACCCTCCAAAGATAATAAATCTTAGAAAGATATTTTCCCATAAATATAGGTAAAATATATGATTCTACATATCTCCTTCCTTCCAGGAGCCAAGCCCAAAAATATAAGATCACTTTCCAATTTTAAAAGATCTCATCCAAGAATAAAATATTCTCGCCGCGTCCTAGGTGTTCGCCTCGGTCGAGTCGGCGTCTCTGGATCACCTCGGTCGAGATGAATCTCTGGTCAACCGAGG
This sequence comes from Fagopyrum homotropicum, assembly GCA_033239125.1. NCBI lineage: Eukaryota > Viridiplantae > Streptophyta > Magnoliopsida > Caryophyllales > Polygonaceae > Fagopyrum > Fagopyrum homotropicum. The sequence continues at coordinate 7,366,086 of BSWB01000003.1, forward strand.
TGAGTCATAACTGAATGCGAAATCTCTCAAAACTGGTCCAAAGTGAATCTTTAATCCATGACTATGCTTCCTGGATGGTTCCTTATGCTCCTCAATGTAGCTCCAAATGACTTATGATTCCTTTTGCTCCTTTTCGATGTAAAACGTACCATTTTACCTACAATTACAGCAAAACTAGGTTTAGACCTCGATTCCCGCAAAGGTAGATGAAATGGTAATATAATCACATATTATACATGCTAACATGTAGATTATTGAAGATAAAACGTCCAAACAAACCTAAAAATATAGACTATAATTCATGCTATCAATATCCTCTCAACAAGAAGATTCTTGTGGAAGAAAGTAGAAGGAAGCCACCATTGGAGAAGAGCTTGTTGGAGAAGAAGAAGAACACACCATTGCCACACCTTGATAGCTTTTGTAGTGAAGAATTTTGGTTTTGATTTCTAGAGTTGTATGAACCAATTGAACCTTCTTTTGGAAGGGTTGTGAGTCATTCTTATCTAAACTTCAGCTTGGTTTTGTTTCCTTACTTGTTCATCTCTTCCCCCTTCATTGTCTTGCAAATGAATGCTATGATTTTGTGTATGATGATTTTGATTGTTATGACGAATGTTGTAGGCTAAATAGATGTGATTCTAGGGTAAGGAAAGGATGATTGTGGCTAGGACTATGATAGGATGCACTTAGATTTACCTTTGGATGAGGAACCTACAAGAACGAACTCTCTGTTGAAGTCCACGGGTGGATCTTCCCATTCTACGGCCGTGGATGTGTAGAACAACCCGTGATTCTCCCTGGTTCGATGAATCTAACTTTAGATTGTTAGAGTGTTGAAATCCTAGGTGTTTGTGGAGTTAATCTAGCCTAGGGTGACCTAGTGTTAGCTACTAAGTGTTAGAAGAGACCTACCCGGTGATTCTTACCCTTAGATTTTGAAGATTACAAACCCTAGGTAGTGGTGAGCCTCACAAGCCGCCATTGGACTAAGTGTGCTAGGATAGTTGCTTAGAACTTCCCTCTCCGAGACTTACCCGGTAAGGATAGGTTAGACCTCTAGACAACAATCCGGTTTGTGTAGAATTCCAATCCTTAGGTTCTTAGAGACTTACCCGGTAATGAGATCTTAGGAATGGATTAGTGGACCATGAGACTTACCCGGTGATTGATCCCACTCTAGAACACTTACTCCCGACATATCATAGATCATCCGAGGAATGATTAGATAGCTTGAGTCTTATGCTATAATCGGAATTTCCAACCCCTAGAATCCATTTCTCTCTTTTGATTCATATCTCGTGTTTAGCTTGTTTCTTTGTGTTGATTCGTTAGCTTAGTTGATTACTTACTTTTGCATGAATTGTGATCTTTGATTGATCACCTAAAAACCAACCAAAAACAATAGAGATTTTCATTTCTTTATTTCCCTCTTTTCTTAACCTAGGTCTTCACTAAACTCCATCATAAACCAAATCAATCTCACCTTAGTCTTTGTGTTCGACCTCGGAATACTATCCATACTACGAACGTCCCGTACACTGCGGGTGCGCTAGGAGTTGGGAGAAATATAACGAGTATAAATTTAAAGCTTATTGTGCACACATCCTGAGCGTGACAACACACAGCTGAGACTTCAATCTGATCTCCATAGTATCACATTACAAGCGGATGAAAAGCGCCAATCGCTGACCTTGATTGAGAATTACAACAACCTGCATACAATGATGGCCCAACTATCCAAGGCAAGCTGGATTGCACATGGAGATCAATGCTCCTCGCTCTTCTTTAGGGGCATCAAAACGCACAGATGTACTAACAACATCAAGTGCATTCGAACCACAAATGGATCTACCACAAGTGACCCTGGCACCATCGACACAACCTTTGTCAATCACTTCAAACAAACACTAAATCAACCGACCCAGCTGGCTCATGATCGTATCCCTGATATCTCTCTGCCTTCACTTACCCCTGAGGATGTGGCTTCCCTTAGCCTGGGGGTGTCTCCGGATGAGATCAAAAAGGCTCTATTCAGTATTGGGGACAATAAGGCCCCTGGACCTGACAGCTTTGGTTCGAAGTTCTTTAAGGCTTCTTGGGATACTATCGGCGCAGACTTCACTAATGCTATTCAAGACTTCTTCTCACATGGAAGGCTTTTGAAGCTGGTCAATCATACAACTATCTCTCTTATACCCAAGGATGATTGTCCCCTTGATCCTTCTGACTACAGGCCCATTTCGTGCTGTAATACCATTTACAAGACCATCTCAAAGATCCTCTCGGCTAGAATCAATTGCATACTGCCGAATATAATCAGCCCCAACCAAAGCGCTTTTGTTTCTAAGAGATCAATCAAGCATAATGTTCTAATATGCCAGGAGATGCTCAACAAATATGGTAGGAAGTTATCTCACCTAGGGCAGCCATGAAGGTGGATATCTCTAAAGCCTTTGATTCGGTGAACCACAACTTCATACTGCACTGCCTCCATAAAATGGGCTTTCCTGACCACTTGATTGGATTGATTAAAGAGTGTATCTCTACTGCCACATTCTCAGTCAACATTAATGGGTCACTCTGTGGTTACTTTGCTGGGAATCGGGGGCTAAGGCAAGGGTGCCCTCTCTCCCCGCCTCTCTTTGTCATCGCCATGGAGTTTCTATCAAGAATGATTCTGTAGAACACAACGAACCCGGAATTCAACCATCACCCCAAGTGCTCTAACCCTGTCATTACTCACCTCATTTTTGTTGATGATCTCCTTCTACTCTGCAGAGGTGATTGCCCGTCAATTAAGATACTGAAAGACACACTGGACGACTTCGGCATTGTCTCGGGTCTTAAGATCAATGCCGCCAAGTCTTCCCTTTTCACTGGTGGGATGGTTGATGATGAGATCACTAGTGCAATCAACATCACTGGCATGACTTCTGGGACTCTCCCCTTTCTCTACCTGGGAGTACCCATAGGGAGTAGCAGACTCTTGATCCACGACTACCTCCCTTTAATTCATAGAGTCACCAAACACATCCAATCTTGGAGTGCCAAGGCGCTCTCTTATGCAGGTAGGGCTCAGCTGGTCAAGTCCGTTCTTTTCTCAATCAGCCAATACTGGTGTTCGATATTCTTGCTTCCGGCTAAGGTCATCAGCGTGATCAATGGCCTCATCCGGTCTTACTTTTGGTCGGGCATCGAGAACAGCAGGAGATCCTTTGTGGCTTGGCATGATATTTGTTCACCTAAAGCTAATGGTGGTCTTGGCTTCACGGACCTCCACACGAGGAACAAAGTATCCCTTGCTAGGCTTCTTCATGACATCGACAGTAATGAAGGTAACATCTGAACCAAATGGCTATCTAAGCACCTCATTAAGCGTGGTGAGTGCATTTGGAATTGTCGCCCTAAGCCCCACCACAGTAACTGTTGGAAGAACCTGATTAAGATCAGGGATGACATCCCCTCCAACCCCTCGGGGAGGCGTGTTGACGCCTTGTGCAGTCCCAATGGTACCTTCTCTCACAAAAAAGCCTACGATATATTCAAATCCCATCTAGCTCCAACCCTGCCTAATCCCTTCAAGGCCATCTGGCTCTCATCTAACATTCCGAAATGTAGCTATATATCTTGGATTGCCTCGCTCCGCAGGCTCCCCACACTGGCCAGAATGAAAGATTGGAACCTCACTACCACTGATACCTGCAAGCTCTGTACCTGCTCCATTGAGACCGATACTCACCTTTGGAATCACTGCAGTTACAGCTCCCTCGTGCTCGACATTATCTCCAGATGGACTCTCACTCCCTTCCCTGCTCCCTATTTGGGCTGTATCTAGACCTGGCTCAGCTCCCGTACTGACCCCAAACCCAAACTTATTGACTGTATTCGGATCTCCTCAATCTTATCCTTCATTTACCATGTCTGGAAGGCCAAGAACAACATGCTGTACAACAATAACTTCACCCGAGCCATGGACTGCGCTGGTATGATCATCAGGACCACCAAGATCCACTTTGAGACAAACTGGAAAGATAGATCTCCTTCCTCGCTCCACCATGCTAGAATGCTTAGCCTTAATCTTGCTTGATTGATTCTCCCCACATGTACTGTCCATGTGCCTCCTGTACTTGAACTTGCCCCGCATTCCCCTTGTACATCCTTTCACATCTCAATACGAATTAACTTTTCAAAAAAAAAATGGCGTTTATCCTAAAAAATTTCCAAAAGATGTTTGTACAAGATGAAACTCTACTTACAAAATGATTTCTGAATCATATGAATATCGAGAACTTTTAAATGGTTTTGCCGCACAACATATTGACAATGATTTTGTTTTCGGTGAATCATGGGTTTTAGCAAGAGATGTAATGAAGGTTTTTAAATATTTTTATGATGCTACTAATACTTTTAGTATGTTTATACACCAACTTTAAACATATTTTGTTATGTAGCAATTAATATTGCATTTGCAATTCAACAAGGTCTTTTAATTGATAATATTTCACAAGCTATTTATTCAATGCGAACTAAATGGTTAGATTATTATACAACTATTCCCGATGTTTTTCTTGTTGCATTTGTGTTATATCCTAGACGTAAAATGGATGGTTTAAAACAATTTTTAGAAAGTTATTATGAATTTTTAAATTTAGAACAACATCCCGATTGCCATGTTTCTATCACAATTGCTAGAGTTAGAAAATTATTTGATGAATTATTGGTTCAATATCGTGTTTTCGATCAAGGTCAATCTTCTCAACCCCCTCCTCGTCCTTCATCTTCAAGTTCATCTAGATTTATATCAATTGCTAGAGATTTGTTTGGCCTGAAAAGGGCAAAAACCACTTCGAGTTCCCATTCGGAACTTGACGTATATCTAACCATTTCTTTTGAGTTTGTCAATGATGAAGAAGAAGAGGATTTCAACATATTAGAATGGTGGAGCTGACCGGAGAGAATGAGGTTCCCTACCCTCTCAAGGATCGCGGCACAAATTCTCGCCGTTCCCGCCTCAACGGTAGCGGTTGAGCAAACCTTTAGCCGGAGTGGAAAGGTGCTCGATCCAACGAGATCAAACATGTTGCCCGAGACGTTGGAGGCACAAGTACTACTAGCCGATTGGAGGAAAGCGAAAATGCGAACACAAAAAAAAACAACCTCTCGGCGGAGGAAGGCGACGAAGATGACGACGAGCGACAACAAACGCCATTGGATGTATCCGCGGGAGAGTCCGACGACTAAGGTAAGGACCAATTGGAGATATAAATAAAGGTAAGAGAACTACGTGGGCTTTGATTCCTCCTCCCCGAGAGGATACGTAGGCAACCGGGGTACCGGTTCAAGCCCAATTCTTCCCCCTTTTTTTTCTTTAAAGTTCAAGCACAATAACAATTCTCCTCTTTTTATTTTCTTTTTTTTTTAAGTTCAATTGAATCAAGTTTATTTGTTGTTTTTTTTATTTTTTTTATAAATTGAGTTGGCCAACCCGCCGACCCGCCGTGTCTGACCCGTGACCCGGCGGGTCCGACCCGTGGACATGCTTAGGGGTGTCAATGGGTCGGATTTGGGGCGGTGAGTACCCTATTCATCCATATCCCGTTTAGTATAATGCCCCCCGTCCCCATCCCATTCCCGTTCGGGTATTGAAAATTATCCCCATCCGCATCCTCGTCGGATAGTCGTCCCCATCAGGGAATCCCTGTGCCCGTTTAATTTTTCCCATTTTTAAGTTTTATGGGTTTTTCCCACAAGATTCGCCATGCATCCCCATCAGATATTCGTTCCCATCAGGGAATTCTCCATCCTCGTATTTGGATTCATTGTCCGTTGGGAAGGAGATATGTTTGGGTTCAAGTTATTTATCCAAAGGGTGTGGATAAGACTTGATTGTTGATCAGGTTAAGTCGGAGTGAGTTGATAAGAGGAAGACAAAGAACGAGATTGTAGTGCATTTTAATATGCTATGGATGGTGTTAACAACTAAATGAGTTGGTGATGCCGTGAGTGTATCTTGATAAGGCATACCAATTTTCTAATTTGCAGTAACTTGATGTGAGTTTCTTGGTGTAAACTATAGTAACATGTTGATGCATATCCTTGAAATAAATAATGTCATATTCAAAACTATAAAACTAATTTTCCAATCTGAACATGCTTCATAAATCATGAGACATACCCTTGAAATGATAAATCAACAAAGAAAGTGTTTCTAATAAAATAACTATACCAACTAACAACCACTACTAAGTATGACATCAACTCATAAATCATGAGGCATCCCGTCGTATTCCCCATCGGGGTTCCTCGTTGAAATTCCCATTGGAGTTCCCATCGGATTTCCCATCGGAATTGAAGTTCCTTATGGTAGTAGGCCATTGGAATGTCAGTACAAGTATCTGCTTATTAAGGTCGTTGAGATTGAAAACCCTAGACCTCACTGTATCATCTTCTTTGACCTTAAAAAAGAAGAGTGTGAGAATCTATTCTCATAAAAAAGAATCGACTCTCAATCATTCCTTCTAACTAGGTGGACAATATTTTTTCTTCTCGCCACAATGCGAAAGGAAACAAAAGGGCTCGTCTAAACACTTTGCTCTATACGTGTACTTGAGAGAGGGTTCTAAAACTTGCGATTTTGAATTTGCAGCGATGAAGAAGTCAACGATGAAGTTTTAAAGCCAACACAAATACAACACTAGTATTGTAAGCAAGAAGGGCAGGGTGTTTAGGGATGTTTTAGGAATCCCGTGGACCACGTTCATGAGCGATGACACTGACTATTTCATTGATGACATCCTACATCCTCGAGTCGAACTTACCATCATTAACTCCAAAGCTTAATTTAATCAAATATGATCCTTTCTATAGAGTGGTCTTAGCTCTAAAACTAGTTCGTAACAGGAAAATGATTGACATTTAGGGTTCAACAGTTTTGCTTCTAACTACTAAAAGGATGTTAAAAAGGTTGTTTCGTTTGGTTTTGTGATCGATCGATTTGGTTTTTATCGATCATGAATGTTTTAATGAACATTTTATATTACTTTTTGAAATAGTACAATTCCCATAACTATATGTTTACTCAAACTACTTGGTTGTCATCAAGAAATAAAAACCAGTTTGCAAAACCGCACAAGAAACCCAAAAGATGTAGAGTTTTTAGTAAGAATTTTGAAAAGGTGGAAGCATAGGTGACCAAGTTTTAGAGGCTCCTAATCCAAGATAAAAGTGTGAACATAATAGATCGTATACGTGCGGAAGAGAAGTGGAAAGAATTTTGAAAACAAGGCGGAAGCATAGGGTTTATGTAATAGATATGGATTTTTTTAACAACCTTTACTTATTTACACTATCAACCCTCTTATTCTCTATATTTACATGTATATGTATATACTCTATATACCCCATCAAACTGGATTTGGTGAAACAAGACCAAACTTGCGAGATAAGGAGTGTTTTGGTGTGTTCAGTACCTTGGTGAAGAGATCATCTAACTGTAGGGAAGAGTTGACATGACCAATCGAAATGAACTCTTTTAGAACTTCGTCTTGAACAAAGTAGCAATACTGCAAAGGTGCTTCATTCTCTCATGCAACACTGGGTTAGCTGTCAAGTGTTGTGCAGCCTTATTGTCACACATCATGGAAATAGAAAGAGAGATTAGTACATGAAGATCTCGAAGTAGACCTTCCATCTAGATGATTTCGGCTAGGGTGGCAAACATTGCTCTATATTTGCTCTCGGTTGAAGATTTTGAAACCGTCTTCTGCTTCTTTGTTTTCCATCAGACTAATGCTTTGTCCAGAAATAGACAATATCCACATGTAGATTTACAAGTGAAGGCACATGACCCCCTATCGACATCACTATAAGGTGAAAGTGTGAGATTGTTATCTGAAGGATATCTCAAAGTCAAGTACATAGTACCTCAAGATACTTGAGAAAATAAATGGCAGCATTCGAGTGAGGAACTCGTGGGCAAGATAAAAACTGGCTAATTTGTTGCACATGGAAGGCTATGCCACGTCTAGTGAGAGTGAGGTAGAGGGGGTGACCAACCAGTCTTTTGTAAGACTCAAGTTGATAAAAATATCACCAGATTTGAAGTTAACTTAAATTTTGTCTACATGAGGGAAGACAAAGGCTTTCAATCTAGGAGATTAGAATCATTGAGAATATTAAAGATGTATTTTCCCTGATTTAGAAGAATGATATTAGTTGATCTTGAAATTTCCCAGAAGAAAAAAAAAAGCGAGCTAAACCAAGGTCTTTAATAATGATTGTTTTATCAAGATATGTATTGACATGAATTGTCTCTGAAAGAGAATTACATGTGAAAAACATGTCATCAACATAATTGAGAGCAATGGTGTTGCGACAGGTAGAATGCTTGACAAATAGAGAGTAGTCTTGTTAGACTGTGTGAATCCCAAGTAAGTAAGGGCATTAGTCAACTCAACATTATATTGCCTACTAGCTTGCTTGAGGCCCTATAGAGATCTTTTAAGACGGAAGATTTGACCATGAGAAGCAAGAATGTACCCCAGAAGTGGAGTCATATGTATTTATTCATCAAGTAATTTGTGGAGAATGGCATTGTTTATATCTAATTGGTGTTGGGGCCAATTGTTTGAAGACGCAAGAGCTAGAAGTACATTGATTGTTGGAAAGTTAGCCATATGTAAGAACATGTGCTTTTCGTTTTTATCTTTGACATGATTATAACCTTAGCTACCAATCTAGCCTTGTACCTTTCTATGGAACCATCTTGTCGATATTTGACTTTGTAAATCCATTTAGATCCTATAGGTTTGTGTCTGGGAGGTAAAGTGGTTAACTCCCAAGTATTGTTGTCTTCCAATGCCTACAACTCTTTTTGCATGGCTGCTTGCCATTGAGGATCAGTATGGGCTTGATGATATGATGATGGTTCGAAAGAAGATATGACATTGCAGAGAGAGACAATGTAATCAGGTGGTAGATTGTGAAGAAGAAAGCATGTTGAAATCTGAGAAACCGGAGGAGTAAAAGAATTAAACACAAAAGTGTCGTATCCCAAAGATGATGATGTAGTGAATGGAAGGTAGGAGATGGTGATGTAGTGAAGAGAACTTATAGAGGTGAGGCAAAAGTGTTAGATCCGAAAGATGAAGATTAATGTGGTGATATAGGTGAAAAAGATGGTGGTGAAGTAATCTAGGAGGTTGGTATAAGTATATCACCTATTGTAGGAGAAACAAGATGTAAAGAGGTATGATGAGAAGAACTTGATGAAGGAGAGACAAATGTTTTAATGAGAAAAACATTTTCTCGAAAATGCACATGCCTATTGACAAAGCATTTATCGGGGGATAGATCAAGGAGTTTGCAACCTCTCTGCCCTGGTGGATATGCATCAAATGAACTTGTTTCTATGAGGAAGTAAGGAAAAACATAGAGAGATAACAACTCAAAGATGCTCATAGGAGGGATTTTTGTTGTGTATGATTTTATGAGAGTTATTCCATTTGAGGACTAAAGATGGTAATAGTTCAATGAGGTATGTGACAGTCAAGATGCATTATCCCCATAGATGAAGAGGAAGAGCCATGAATTCTTATTGATCTCGCATTTTCAAGTAGATGCCTGCACTTTCTTTCAACCCTCCCATTTTGTTGTGGGACATGAGGATCTGATCTCTAGTGAATGATGCCTTTGGCCAGAAATAATTCTGAAGCTTGTGTTGAAGAAACTCCGAGTCATTGTTTGTCTTGAAACACTAAACAATGGACTAAATATGTAGAAACATGTTGCAAGAATTTTTCAAGAATAGAGCACACTTGCTACTTATCGGCCATGAGAAATGTCCAAGTACATCTAAAATAGTTATCAACCAATGTTAAAAAATATCGAGCACCACATAGAGATGGGGTGTGATGAGGCCCCAAATATCAACATGTACAAGATCAAAGATGGCAGTGACACAGGAATTACCGACATGAGAAGGATCTTTTTGTTGCTTAGAGAGATTACATGTGTCACAATCAAGAGAACTAAGATGATGAGTTTTACAAAAATGTACATGATGAAGTTTAGATAGCAGAGTATGACCCAATCTAGCATGCATCAAATGAATGTCATGCTTATTTACATTGAAGCTAGAAGGAAAAACATTCTTAGCAACAAGTTTATTTGAAACAAAGAGTCTTGCATCTGATTGAAGAGATCTTAGTGTGTATAGGCCATTTACCATGACATCATGAGCTAATATTGTTCCTTTAGTAAGGTCTTGCAAAAAACACATGGAAGTTGTAAAATGTGTCTCAATATTTGATGTCTATAAAAAGCTTGGAAACAGATAGAAGATTGTGTTTAAAGTTTGGCATGTAAAGAGCATCATGAAGAATATAGTATGGAAGATAGCATGATTGATCTTCAATGATGCACCTCCGCAATAGTGCCATCAGGCAATCCAATTATGACAAGTTTGGCTAGAGATATCAATTCAGAGAACAATTCTTGACGATAAGAAATGTGGTAAGTGGCTCTAGTATCCACAATCCAAAGAGAAGAAGTATAAGTATGAGCAATGAATATAGACAGAGTATCTGCAAAATTTACGGAGTTGGAATTACCATATGTGTAAGTAGAGGTAGAAGAGGAAGGATGAGCGACATAAAATTCCATACTTGTATCTTGGTTAAGCAACATAGTTTGCCTTTTCCTCAAAGCACATCTCATGCTAAGACTGCTTTTACCTTGGTTTATGTAGACATTCGGGGACCATATCACACACCTGCATTGTGTGGTGCCAAATATTTCTTCACAATATTTGATGATTACACTCGATGCACATTGACCTTTCTTATGGCTAACAAACAACAGGTGCTCAGGATCATCACTCACTTCTTGGCATATGTACATACTCAATTTCATACAAATGTCCAAGTATTCAAATCAAACAATGGAGTAGAGTTCTTGCAACACCAACTCCAAGATATTTTCCTTCGTCATGGGATAGTACACCACAAGTCTACTCCTCATGATCCCCAATAGAACGCACGTATACTTCAGACTTCACGTGCTCTCAAACTCCATGCAAATCTTCCTATATCCTTGTGAGGAGAGTGTATATATACTTATTGCCACATACCTCAATAAGTTAATACCTTTCTCTATACTTGACTGTAAACCACCCTTTGAGCTCTTACATCACACTAAGGTCTCTTATGATCATCTTCGGGTCATTGGATGTCTATGTTTTAGCTAGCCTCCATCCCCACATGGGTAAACTAGAGCTTGTTTTTTCCCCATGTGTCTTAATTGGCTATACACCAGGTCAAAACTCCTACAAAGTTCTCAAACTCTCTACCAATAAATTCATGGTCAGTCGCCATTTGATTTTTCAAGAAAATATTTTTCCATTCATGCCATCCTCTCTAAAATCACCTCTTATTGCTCATACACCTAACTCTTCTCTCCTTGTATCTCCAGCTTCTGAACATGATCCTTCCCATCTCCCAATCCCACACCCACCATTTATTTACCATCACACTCTTTTACACCTACACTTGACCATGAAAATAATACTTTCTTACGTCCTATTTAGGTTCCTTTTGCTCCTACCTCGCCTGCACTTGATTCACCTCTAACTATTTCTTCTCCACCCCTAATTATTTCATTCCCGCCTTTACCTCCTGTATTCCCTACTCATACTATTTATTAACCTACGTACTTACAGGTTATGCATACACGTCAATCACTTCTCCCATGCTATTACCACAATTCAATCTCCCTTGTCACGACAATGACTTTGTTCATGCTTTGAGAAATGCCACCACTTTATTTGAGCAATCACATTATCAACAAGCCAAGGATTCTCCACCTTGGATTGAAGTCATGACAAAAGAGTTGCATGCCTTTGAACTCAATGATACATAGGAGATCACTCCATTACCTCCAGGCAAATCTGCCATTGGATCCAAGTGGATATACAAAATCAAGTATCGTTCAAATGGCACAGTTGAAAGAAACAAGACCCGCTTCGTAGCTAAAGGCTACAATCCGATAAAAAACAAGGACGATAAACACACATTTTTCCTAGTGGCCAAGTTTACTACAATACGAGTTATCCTAGCACTAGTTGCTGCTCGAAATTGGCCCATTTACCAACTGGATAAAAACAACGCATTCATGCATGGTTTCGTTGATGAAAAAGTGTTCATGTTACCTCCTCAAGGATATACCAAATCTCCTCCTAGCCATGTATGTCGACTAAAAAAAATCCTTGTATGGTCTCAAGCAAGCCAGTCGTCAATGGAACATCGAGTTAACCAAACTTCTTACTCACTTAAACTATGTTTAAGTGACATGGAAATATATTCATGACACTGTTTTTACTCACATCGCTTAAACATCATCCGGACACTGTTTATACTATCAAGGACCTGGGACTTGCCAGGTTCTTTCTCGGCATGCAAATAACACATGACAATTCAGGGATACTCATTAACTAGAGAAAATATATTCATGACATCATTCATGATTCACATCTTTTTTATTGTAAGACTAATGCTTTCCCATATGCAACGCAATCTTCTTTTACTCTAGATTCAGGTGTCCCCATTCCACAACTTGAAGTCTATCGTCGTCTAGTTGGCCGTCTTCTCTATCTCTCTCTCTCTCTCACTCTCATGTCCAAACATTGCATTTACAATCCAACAACTCAATCAGTTCCTTGCTCTTCCTCGTGCACCTCATTGTCAGGCAACCCTTTACCTATTACGCTACCTCAAAGGCACCATGGACATTGCTCTCCACTACCCTAGCTAGACAGACTTTCAACTCACTTCTTACAGTGATGCTGATTGGGGTTTATGTGCATACTTTTGTCGCTCCATCATAGGTTATTGCTTTTTCCTTGGGCGCTCTCTAGTTTCTTGGAAGACTAAGAAATAGAAACCTGTTAGCAGATTTTCCGCTGAAGTGAATATCGAGCTATGTCCATGACCACCAATGAATTAGTAATCTGGCTAGATGGCCTTCTTCTCGAACTACATGTGCAACTCCCACGTCCATTTCCTCTGCATCGCAACAACAAGACAACTCAACACCTCGCAACTAATCCGGTTTTCCATGAACGAACAAAGCATCTACAAATTGATTGTCACTTAATTTGTTCGTGATAAAGTGCAGAAAGGCTTCATCTCTATTGTTCATGTTCCTTCATCCCTTCAACTGGCTGACCTTTTCATGCACCAAAGCCTTGGGCGAACACCATGTGTTTATCTCCGGCAAGCTTGGACTCGATCGGTTGGCATATAAAATGCCTGTACATACTATAGGTGATCATATGTACAAATATTATAGAATAAGGGGACATATATGTAATAAAGGGAAAAGTAGTAACAAACCCCTAACAACCTATCGAACAGTGCAGATATAGCAACACTATTCTGTAATTCAGCATGTTGAATACATTTTTACCTTCTTCTTATATGTGTTTACATGGTATCAGAGCCATATCTGATCTCCATTTTTTTACAAAACACATAGTGATTTTCCTTTCAATCTATACATATTTTTTACTCGTTGATTTCATCTCATGGCTGCTAACAAGGATTCGAGTTCATCTTCTCCTTTGCTTAACCTGGATCGCCCTGTTGTTGCTAATGTGGATGATCCACTTTACCTTGCTCATTCTGATAATCCTGGGATGCAGCTTGTTTCTATCCTCTTCAATGGCACTAACTTCACCTCATGGCGGCGAAACATTCGAATGGCGCTTGGCGCCAAGTAGAAACTTGGATTCGTCGATGGTACTTGTCTCAAACCTTCGATTGGTAATACTGAGCAGCTAACCAAGTGGATTCGGGCTGATTATATGGTTCGTTGTTGGATTTTGCATTCTATGAAGTCTGATTTTGCTGAATTGTTTACATATGTTGAATCTGCCCTGGAATTGTGGAAGGATATTATTGAAAGGTTTGAGGTATCCAATGCTCCCCTTATTTATCAAATTCATAAAGAATTGTCTTCTCTTGTGCAAGAGAATACCTCAGTTTCTGTTTATTTTGAAAAACTGAAGAAACTGTGGGATGAATTAAGTTCAATTGATGCGTTACCTGTGTGTTCTTGTCAAGGTATTAGTCACTATACCTGTGAAATTCTTAAAAAAGTTTCTACTCGAGAGGTTAATAATCGAGTCATGCAATTTCTCATGGGCTTGAATGACCAATTTGAGCATACTCGCAGTCACATCTTGTCCTTAGATGTCTTACCTACTGAAAATCGAGTTTTTCATATGGTTTTGCAAATAGAAAAACAGAAGGAACTTACCTGTCATGTTCCAGCTTCCCATGATATTCTTGTTGCCTCTAGATCTATACCTTATAGGCAAGCAGGTGGCAGCCGGAGGGATTTTAAAAAGGAGAAATATGATCGACAATGTTCTTATTGCAAAGAACGAGGTCATTTGCATGAAACTTGTTTTAAGCTCACTGGCATTCCGGATTGGTACAAGGAATTTAAACAGAAAGAAGATAAGCCTTCAGGACCTTTACATTCTGATTCTCGATCTGCCAATAATCTGTTTGTTGCTAATTCTTCTCTGGATCTTGATGTTGCTTCTTCTCCAACTCCCTTGGATTCTTCTGCTGCAAATGTTGTCTATCAAGAGATCCTGAAATTGATGATGGATAAGAAAAACATTCCATCTATTAATTTCGCAGGTATCCTCAGTTGCATAGCTAATGTTGCTATTAATATGTCCACATGGATATTGGATTCAGGTGCTACAGATCATATCTGTTTGTGCAAGTCTTCCTTTGTTGAATTGACTCAGCTTGATGAGTCAATCATGATCAGTTTGCTTGATGATTCTATTAAGAAGGTGTATCATAGAGGCAATGTGATTTTATCACCAGCTATCACTTTGCATCATGTTCTTTATATTCCTCAATTCAAGCACAATCTCTTGTCCATATCTCGACTGATACATGATTTCCCCATGAAGGTCATGTTTACTCATAATTCATGTTTATTTCAGGCCCTTTCCATTGACTTCATCATTGCTACTGGGTTCAAGGATGGCAACCTTTACAAATTGCATTCCTCTGGATTCCCTCATGTTGCCTGTGTTGCTTCATCATTGCCTAAGTCTTGTGATATGCAGTTGTTTCATGACAAGTTAGACCATATGTCCTTGTCTAAGTTTCAGCATTTAGACACTATTTTTTCCTCTAAATTGACAAACCTGAACTGTCATGCTTGTATTAAAGCTAAAAGCATAAGCTCCCCTTCTTGTTAAGTGATTCTCGAGCTCAAACAGTTTTTGGTCTTATTCATGTTGATATTTGGGGTCCATATCATACATTATCTTTATGTGGTGCTAGGTATTTCCTAACTATTGTGGATGACTTTACTCGTACCACTTGGACGTTTCTTATGTCCAATAAAATACAGGTTTACACGATTGTCTATAATTTCTTTGCTTATGTGAAGAACCAGTTCAATGCTACTGTCAAGATCCTTTGGTCAGACAATGGAGCTGAATTTCTTTCACATCAATTTCAAGCATTATTGTCTACTGTAATAGCTAGGATTTCTGAATTCTAATTAATGTTGATTAACTTAATCGTTGATAGTAATTGACATATAACTCGCGAAGATTTCGCAAGTGATGAGTATGAGTCTCATTGTTATGTTCCTCGCGTAATTTAGGAAGTTTGGGAAAATTTTTACTTTTCCCCCGGGTAATTATTTTTACCCTCCGGTGTTATTTGGAGCATTTGGGAGCTCCAATTAATAAAAATGCAGTTGAGAGAAATGATCAGGACATCGGATATGTCCTAGATATGAAATAACATGGGGAGGGAAAACGGTCAAAAGAGTCGCTATTTTGTTTCTTAACAACTAAGAAAGACGGCTTAGGAATACCCGTTTTCCGAGGCAGTTGTGGAATAATTATCCCTACAATATTCCAGATTTATTATTCCAATCTCGAGAAGTTTGGAGAAGGAGGTTCGACCCGCCTTTGGATCGGTTAAAGGATAATTATCGACTTTATTAGAGGATAATTATCGTCTTCACTATAAATAGCGGAAAATCCTTTATTAATTCATTTTCTTTCACGTTTCCTCGTAAAAGCTCTGATTTCTCTCAACCTTCAAACTCAGATCTACTCTTCGTTTCTAATCCGATTTCAATTTTGTTTGAGTTTTTGGATTCCTCTCTTCATTCTCTTCATATCGGTACCGAGTTTCTACATTTCCGAGCAGATGAAGTGTTGGTCGAGCCTATATGTCACCAGGAAGGTTTCGTCGCTCAGATTCCGGTGAATTTGATGTTGTCCATGCGTAGCGTGCGTCGTTGTGATTCCGAATCTTCTTTCAGATCGTCAATCGGGTTAGTAACGAATAAGTTATGAATTTATTCATTTTTCTTACTGCGATTTGGCCTAAATTGACTTTAAGCTTGTCAAAATGGATAATTAGAAATTCAATTTTGATCATTATATTATTCTGGTGATTATGGGTTCTTTGTTTGATGAAATCTGATGACAGGGGGTTTAGAAATTGTCTGCGGGCAAAACGTTATTCTGGAGAAATTTAATTAATTAATTAAAGGTTAATTAATTAAATTAGGATTAGAATTGAGATTGAAGAATGTTGATTAGATACTACCTTGAGATTTAAGGAATTGTGAGTTATGCTGAGATATTGAGGTTTAGTTGGTTGTGAGGCTTATAGATTGATTATGATCCTTATGGATCCCTTAGGTCTAGGTGTGACTTTTTTTATTGATAAGAGTATTGATATCTCTTTTTGCCTTGTTATTAGGCAGTGTCCCTCAGGATTGGAGGTGGATCGTGGTTGTGATTGTACGAGGTTGAGGTAAGTCCGTAGGACTTACTTAGGTACCATCCTTATATTGGGTGTTTGCATGAGTGGTGTATGCGTTATAGGTTTGCTATGATAGCATGATATGTCGTTTACACCGACTTATGTTTTATTGACTGCCCCGTTGCATGGTTGTGAAAACCTTTCCTTTTCATCCCGTCGTGGAGTCTGGGAGGTTCTCTGACGTCAGGCCAGTCTGGTTTACATGAAGGGCGCAATCCACTCCCATAGGGTACACAGGTTGTGTGACCGATACTTTTACAGCTGGATATAGCACTCAGAGGCGAGGATGTATCGGTCCTCGAGTCACATACTTTTATCTATCTATATATATACGATTTGAGTGAATGACTATTATATGAAGATAATAAAATGGGTAAATGTGTGATAACATGATTATGTGTTTATCTTTCATGACTTGTGTTGGTGCTTATGCATTACCTTATATATGTATGGTTAGCTAACGGTTTCAGACCGTATTGTAGATGTTTGTAGGATAGGCGCTGCTGGGTGATCTAGCAGGGTGACAGGCCGAGGACTCTCGTACATTAGGTGGTTGGTTTTGGGGTTGTTTATGTTTTCCCTCCTGCGTGAGGATGATGTCTTGTTTACCTCATGTGTGAGGATGTTGTTTCATACTCGGCTATGTTGTTGTTTACCTTTGGTTATATAGTTTATACGATTTTATGTATTTGTTTTTATATTTGTCAGTGTCATGTTGTAAGGTCTAGTGAACTTGTTGTCAAGCTAGGGTCAGGATCCATTGTGAGATCCTAGCCCAATGTGACATCCCGAATCCCGCGGA
The DNA here is from genome assembly GCA_033239125.1 of Fagopyrum homotropicum. Lineage (NCBI taxonomy): Eukaryota > Viridiplantae > Streptophyta > Magnoliopsida > Caryophyllales > Polygonaceae > Fagopyrum > Fagopyrum homotropicum. The sequence continues at coordinate 7,383,768 of BSWB01000003.1, forward strand.
ATCGTAGTGTTACATCTGCCTCTAGTATCATTCACCAACGCTCAGCTCCTTATGTCCCTCAGCAAAATGCTCGTGTTGAACGTAAACATCGTCACTTGCTAGAGACAGCTCGTGCCATTCGTCTCCATGCCAACTTACCTCTTTACTTATGGGTTGAGTGTATTCTTACAGCAACACATTTGATCAACTTAATGTCATCTGTAGTGCTTGACTGGAAGTCTCCTTACGAGTTGTTGCATCATACTAAACCAACATATGATCATTTGAGGGTTATTGGCTGCTTGTGTTTTAGTCTTCTCCCTAAAAGGGACAAGTTTGAACTTGTGTCTACTCCTTGCATTCTGTTGGGTTATCCTCCTGGCCAGAAGGCTTATAAGTTGCTCAATAGCAACTCTAAAAAGATTATCATCAGCCGACATGTTCTTTTTCAGGAGCATATTTTTCCATTCCACAGCTCAGCTCTTGCATCTCCTTGTTCACCTTCATCTTCTCCACATCTTCCGCTTGTTACACCGGCTCCTGACTACCCTATACACTTTCCAGATCCTTAACCACCTCCTCCTGCTTCTCTACCTTCTTCTTCCTCAGAAAATGTTCATACCACTATCCCTACCAGTTTCTCTCCAGATTCTTCCTTTGCTCATCCCATTCCAGTTCCCTTTAATGATACCACTCCCTCCACAAATATTTCCCCATCTGGTTCACCTTTAATTATTTCATCTTCTACACCATCTCCTGTAATTATTTCTTCCCGACCATCTCGTGTCATTAGTCGCCCTACTTACCTCCAAGATTATCAATGTAACAATGTTGAAGCTCTTCAGTTCTTTGACTTAGCTTCACATTCTCTAGACTACATACATGCCTTGCATAATTTCATTCAGTCTTGTGAACCTACCTCCTATGGTCAGGCTAAAACTTCACCTGCTTGGGTTGAGGCCATGTCCAAGGAGATTGATGCCCTTGAGCTTAATCACACATGGGATATTGTCCCTTTACCACCTGGAAAAACTGCAATTGGTTCCAAGTGGGTGTATAAAATCAAATATAAACCGGATGGCACCATTCAACGTCATAAGGCGAATCTTGTTGCCAAGGGATACAATCAGATCAAACATAAAGACTATAAATATACCTTCAGTCCTGTTGCAAAGTTTGCTACTATCAAAGTTGTGCTTGCTCTTGCTGCTGCTCGATCATCGCATTTACAGCAACTAGATATTAATAATGCATTCTTGCATGGTTACCTTGATGAAGAAGTATTTCTTTTTCCTCCGCAAGGCTATTCTAAAGTACCCCCGGTCATGTATGTCGTCTCAAAAAATCACGATACGGCCTTAAGTAGGCTAGCCGTCAGTGGAACATCGAATTGACTAAATGTTTGCTTCAGCTGCAGTTCATTCAATCTCACCAAGATTACTCTGTATTTGTGAAGCACTCCTCTGCTGACATTATCATTGTACTGGTATATGTGGATGATGTTCTCATCACTGGCAATTTTCCTTCTGAAGTTGAATCTCTCAAAGTTGCTCTTGATCGTGCTTTCACTATTAAGAACCTTGGCACAGCAAGATTCTTTCTCGGCATGGAAATTGATCACACTCATTCTGGCATGTTATTAAATCAACGTAAGTATATTCATGATATCTTTTTTTGAAAGGTTAATTGTATTATGAACGGGATAGATTACAAGAGTTAAGTAGAGGGAGGCAGTACAAGATCAGCTTCAAAGCAGCATCAAAACAAATCAAACAAACCCAGACGCAAGAGAAGGGGAGGAGAAGCCTGCTGAGTCAAGGAAGAGAGATGTTCAGGTGTATATTCATGATATCTTACATGATACTCATATGCTTTCTGCAAATGCTGCTAGTTTCCCCATGCAGCGAAATTCTCATTTGTCACCAGAAATTTGTGATATTTATGATGATCCAGAAGCTTATAGACGCCTTGTTGGTCGTCTTCTTTATCTTACACTAACACATCCAGACATAGCCTACACTGTCCAGCAACTTAGTCAGTTCCTCACTGCCCCTCGCCTCCCTCACTGGCAAGCTGCTACTCATCTTCTTCGATACCTTCGTGGTACAATGGACTGTGCTCTTCATTATCCGATTCAAACTACTCTCTTGCTTACTGCTTATAGCGATGCAGATTAGGGAAGTTGCCCTTTTTCTTGTCGTTCAATCACTGTTATTGCCTATTCCTAGGCCGTTCTATTGTCTCCTAGAAGACTAAAAAACAATGCACTGTTAGTAAGTCCTCAGCTGAGAGCGGATATAGGGCTATGTCTATGACTACAAGTGAGGTTATATGGTTGGATGGTTTGTTGCAGGATCTTCATATCACTCTCCCTCGCCCTTTCATGTTATATTGTGACAATAAAGCAGCTCAACACTTGGCTGCCAACCCTGTGTTTCATGAACGAACAAAGCACCTACGCATTGATTCTCACTTCGTACATGATGAGGTACAAAAGGGCTTGATCTCTATTGCTCATGTGCCCTCTAATCTTCAGCTTGCTGATATTCTTACTAAGGCACTTGGAGCACAGCAACATGCCTTTCTCTCTCGCAAGCTTGGTCTCGTTCTCCCGATCCAGCTTGAAGGGGGTATAGGTGATCATATATAAAATATTCTAGAATAAGGGGGACATATATGTAATAAAGGGAAAAGTAGTAACAAGCCCCTAACAACCTATCGAACAGTGCATATATAGCAACACTATTCTGTAATTCAGCAATGTTGAATACATTTTTACCTTCTTCTTATATGTGTTTACACATACGTCCAAATGAATGCATGAGATTTCAGCTTCCATTTTCATCGTTTAACACATATTGATCGATCTTTTGCACACTTCTTATATATATATAGAGTATAGATCCTATGAGAACACCCCCTAACGTGAGAACATGAGAACAGATTCGTAATTATTATCAGCTTTGTTACGAATGTGTCATATCGTTTAATGTATTATTCGTAGTTATTGTTGGTTGAGTGGATTATTCGTAGTTATTGTTGGATTCCTAATTATTATTATTCGTAGTTATTATTATTTTTGATATCTACTCTAAATCTCAACCCTTAATACTTACATCCAACGGTGTACGATTGTTCTCATGTTCTCACGTTAGGGTGTTCTCATGGGAACCACACCCTATATATATATATATATATATATATATATATATATATATATATATATATTATCTAAATTTTAATTTTATGTTTACCGTGATTGAGTAGAGAATGTTTCTTTGATGGTGCTCCTGAACTTTATGTACCATAGTTCATTGTCTGCAACTACAAGATCTGATTTGCTGGCTGTGTTGGTTGTTGCGGAAAGTTTGAAGCTACTTCTTGTATGATATATTGTAGTCAACTGTTGCTGAAGATGTCCATGACACTAGAATTTGCACTTTCATATCTTGAGCTTCCTTCTATTGTCTTAATGGCTGAGGTGGTTAAACCATTGATCCATACATCGAAGTGTTATTGTCGTGGACACTCTCTTCTTCATGATTGAAGTTCCCTACTGTAGTCGTTCGGGAGGTCTCTACAAATAAAAAAAGAAGTGTGAAAATCTATTCTCATCGAACAGAATGGTCTACTCTCAATCATTTATCTTAGACGAAGGTAGTCCTCCTATTGTTACGAAGGACTAGGTTCACCTTAACGTGCATCTCTTCCATGAACTTACCGTCAGTAATGCTCAAGCTTACCCACGTTCAACCGTTTGGAGAATCAACCTTTATGTGATTTGGTTGCATTTTCTTCATATAGCTGTTGCCAAGATTTTATTTTTATATTTAAATTTACAATCTCTTCCCCTTAAGAGCTTGGAGAAAATTTTATTTTAAATGTTGATAGATTCGTTAAATCCTCTAGGAAATTGGATCTTATCAGTTAAGTTATAAAAACTGTCGATTTGAGGAAAGATACGATCTGATACATTTACCCGAAATCAAGCAGAAAAGAAAAAAAATTAAAAAACCTTGAAAAAAAAAAAAGATTTGAACAACTAAAACTAGCAGATAACAGCGTATGCTATAAGTATGGAGGCACTGAATCACAAGTCTCGTTGATTATCAATTTGCAAAAAAAAAAAAAAAAAAAAACTAAAGATCGAGAAGCCTACTGGAATTAATTCTGACGGAGTAGCAACCGAGCTTGCCAAAGGAGAGCACCAGATCCTGAATATGAAGATAAGGTATTTGCTTCTCATTAATCCCTCTTAAACCCGTTCAATTTTGTTTCTCTATGCTTTTACGGTTCGTTACCGGACTGTCTCTCTACATTTTCTGTACAGAAATGAACAGCAATTCATTGAGAAGATGAAGTGCGTAACATGCTTAGGGTTTTAAACATGCTGTTTTAGGGTTTGAAGAGAAAACTCATTTGCTTGTTTTGTTGTTTTGTATCCAGTAGACATTAATCTGCGGTTTTGTTATACCTTCCATGGTATCTGTATTGAATTGAATTGAATAGCAATTGATCGTGAAAAATTGCATTTTGCTCCTATCAGCTATGTTTTCGGTTCAGGGATTTATCGCTTTAGTTGCTTCCCCAAGAGGACAAGAGCTCGCCTGCAGACAGGGATATCCAAGATTGGAGATTTGAATGCCAATGAGGAGAATTTCGAATTCGCATTCAACAACAAAGATTTTTCGGATCGGGTCCTCCATATCAAGATCATACCCTCAGTTCATAGTACTGATTCGTCCTATTGCTTTGGAACCAAAAGTGAGAGTTTTTACGTAAACTCTATGATACTTGCGGCAAAGAGTCCATTTTTCTACAAGGTTGACTTTATTCTTATCTATGTTTTATATATACTCTTTGTATATACATTATTAGTTGTTAATACGAGACATTTTACCGTATAGTTATTCAAGAATGGGATGAAAGAATCAGGAGAGAGAGACGTGACTTTGAGAATTTGTTCATACGGTATTCTATAATCCATCTTTTACAAACTGTAAAGTTTTTCTAAGTATAAATCGCAATGATTTGTTTGTATAATGGTGATCGAGTAGAGAAGACCGCTTTCATAGAGCTTCTAAACTTCATATACCGAAATACATTGTCGGTAGCTACAACGTTCGATTTGTTGGACGTGTTCATTGTTGCGGATAAGTTTGAAGTTGCTTCTTGTATGAGATATTGTATTGGATTGCTGTCAAAGATGTCTCTGTCAGTGGAATTTGCACTTTCGGTTCTTGAGCTTCCTTCGGCTAAGTTTGAAGTAGTTCAGCCATTAATCAATGCAGTAAAGAAGTATCTTGTTGAGCAGTACGCAGATTTAAACAAGTAAGAACCCGATATCACAATTACATATTTAATTTTCTTTCTTTACTGATTAGACTTGTCTAATTTTGAAGGTTCAAGGAAGAGGCACTGAAACTGCCACTTGTTGCGGTAGAAATTATTCTGGGCAGCGAGGATCTGCAGGTGGATACAGAAGATGATGTTTTCGAGTTTATACTGAAATGGGGTCGTGCACACTACCCCAAACTGAACGAGCGTCGAGATATCATCACCAAGAGTTTGGCGAAGCTCGTATGTTTCCGATACATGAGTTGTACTAAGTTGAAGGAAGTATTAGTACATGATGAGTTTAAGCATGAAGACTTGACCAAGCTTGTTATGGATGCACTCTTCTTCAAGGTTGAAGTTCCCTATGGTAGTCCTTTGGAACGTCGGTACAAGTATCCGGTTATTAAGGTCATTGAGACTGGAAGCCCTAGACCTCACTGTATCATCTTTTTTGACCTTAAAAAAGAAGAGTGTGAGAATCTATTCTCATTGAACAAGAGGATCTACTCTCAATCATTTCTTCTAGGTGGACGACGTGTTTTGCTCTTTGCAGAATGCAAAAAGAAAGAAGAAGGCTCGACGGAACACTTTGGTCTATTTGTACAAATGAAAGAGGATTCTGTAACATGCGCTATCCAAATTGCAGTGATGAAGAAGTCGATGATGAAGTTTGAAATCCGTTACCATGGCATGAATTGTAATTTAGACGAGAATGGTTTGGGGCAACGTGACTTGTTAGGAATCCCGTGGACCACCTTCATGAGTAACCAGAGTGACTATTTCATCAACGGCATCCTACGTCTTCGAGTCGAACTTGTCATCAACCCCAAAGTTTAACAAGATGTTTTTCCTTTCTATAGTGTTCTTAGTTCTACAATCATGCCAGTTTGGAGGAGAAAACTGTTTGTGATTGGATTTCTGGTTAGTGTATTGGTTGATATCAGAAATGCTTTATCTTGAGGTGTGTTCATTTTTTATGTCTTAAAACCTAGCCTCTAGTTTTTTTATACAACTTACTATAAATCCATATATGCATTTCTCATGTATGGTTATTGCATCTGTGTTGTGCTGGATTAATTTGATGTATTAAAACCTTCTAATTTTCATCTTCTCTTCACATCAATCTTCTTCCATGACGCTCTCAGATAGCTATTAATAGATTTAGGGTGGAAAAGACCACACAAATTTGATATTATAATAACCTTTATATAGGCTTCACAAGAAAATAATAACTTGATTACGATCATGATCTCGATATTATTACGATCACAATCTCGATCTTATCGTTCTCTCCTACCTCAAAACCCTAACCTCTAATTCCCGATTCATCCCCTTACCACCACCAGTCCACCACCACGCGTTTCCCTCAGATTCCACTCCTTCGCCACCCTTGAAGATGCCGCCAACGTAGTTGATCCGCATCAACCACTGCCGAGAGGAGTTGCTGGTCCTCACGTTGAGCATATAATCATATACTAGCCTGGCTAAATGCACATTAATTGATCCCACCCAAGCATCCCTACTCCGTTGGCATAAAATGATAGCATGAGATGTTGATTCTGAAGATTCGTCAGTTGCACCGCTCACAAGTATCGTTCTGCACAACAATTTTTTTACAGTAGCGTGCTCTTGTGTGGAAATGTCCCATATTGATGTGTACTCCTCCTTTTATTAATTGATTTTAAGATGGAACCCTGAACGCTTGTGTGTATGTGAAATGCGGAATAGGCAGATAAAATAGTTTATCCAATACTCTAGAAGGGGGGGATGAATAGAGTATGGAAACTTTTCGCAATCTTAGGATAGATAAGACCTTATCGAAAGAGATAAGACCTTATCAATTGAGATAAAGTCTTACTCGTAATTATAAGACCTTACACGTTTCTCTAAGATCGGAATTAAGTGTAAAGATTTAGACAAACCAGGAATATAAAGAGCAGTAAAGGACACGCGATATGTTAACGAGGTTCGGTCACCAACACGACCTAGTCCCCGCCTAGGATTGATTCAACCCTAGGATTCAAGTAGCTTTATTTTCCTTCTTCTTGATGAGTTCCAGATACAATCTTCAGAAGACCTTCCCTCTTCTAAACTCAGAAGTCTTACACTTCCTATTCTAGCAACTCACTCACTCGAAAAGAAAAACTAAAGTACTCCAGATACAACACTCGTATCCAACGTGTCTAGAAATGATAACGGTTTGTATAATCCTAGTTGAATTGTACTATCAGCTCGAAAAAGATCTCACACTTCTCAGGGAAGTATAATGATGAAGCTTCGAATGTGAGATCGGCTCTTTGTGAGATAAGTAGAATTTATCACTCGGGTTTCGAAGTAGGCAATGAATGTGTATTTTGTTTCTCCTTCCTTGTCTCTTTAAATAGGCAAGCGTATCAGCATTTTTGAGTTTAACGTTGAAGAAGATCTTGGCTGCGTGATCTTGGGGAGATCTTGGGTTGTTGAGATTTGATCTTGGGTTGTTGAGATTTTGTTTGTTGAAGTCAAGCGGTCAAAGTCAAGCACGGTTTGTTGAGGTTGAGGAAATCTTCCAATTTTATCTCAAGAAGATTTAATTAAAACAAATCAAAGATTTGTTAAAATCAAATCCCTTAAATAACTCAACAAGAAGGAAAAGCCACTTGGACGTACGTAACTCAATTGTAGTTTTTGTCCAGTTTTGGTAAGGTCTTATCAGTTTATGTAAGGCCTTACTGAAACCTGGAAACCAAGGTTTTCTGTAATATGGTAAGACCTTACCTGACACTGTGAAGACTTTACCAACACTTGTAAGATCTTACCAAAACCTGGAAACCAAGGTTTTGGCTTTCATCAACCATAAGTAATGTCTTATTTATCAAGGTGGAGTTAACAATCTCCCCCTTGATGAAAGACAAAACTTATGATCTATTTCCTGCATTTGAACAACACAACAACAAACAATATAATATAACATAAGCGCATATGTAGGATCAAATTTTGAAAACGATCAAATTAATGCAAGTTTTTCAAAACCAAAAAACAACCAAACCAAAACAAGAGTTTTCAAAACATTTCAAAAGACAAATATTCTCCCCCTTTTTGTCTTTCAGCAAGAAAAATTTAGAACTTAAAAGGGTCAATCTTCATCATCCGAGACTTCAACCACTTCTTCAAACCATTGCCCGTAATTTGAAGAAGACCCAGCTTGTCTTTTACGACAACGAGCACGCACTTTTTCCCTCCATCTCTTCTGTGCCTCACCAGTAGTGGTCCAAGCCATCATTTTGGCTAACTGTTTTTTCTGATCATTTCTGTACTTCTTAACTAAGCCATATTCCTCCACTGTCAAGATAGTCGGCTCAGGTTCAATGGGTCGAAGAATCCCTCTTTTTAGCACCTTGCGTTCACAGTTGATGACCACATTTTGACACACTTCTTGAATGTGTTCCACAACATCCTCATCCAAAGGCATGATCGTAGTAGTTGCCCTATGAGCTAGAGATGTCAAAAACAGTAACTGGTTGAGCTTCTCATTAACAATTAGCAACTTCTCATGCGTATCATCCTGTCTATCCACAATATCAGCACGAGCAGTGTTCAGATCTTTCCTCAGAGAATCCACTTCAGCTTCTAAATCCTGAATTCTCTGTTCAGATGAGAGTTGAGCAGTTGATTGATGTTTCTTCAGAATCCAATCCCCAGACAAAGTTTTCTCAACCCCAAGCCTTCTCCAACAGTCCTCATCAATTTGTCCCTTATGATAAACCTTATCCTCATCTGTAGTATCAATTTCAAAGAATTCGAAAATCTTTGGAAATAAGTTGGCATAAGGAAGAGGGGCTGTCAAAGGGGTATTCACAGTGTGCACCATGTAGGATAAAATCAGGTTAGGGACATCAATAGGATACCCAGTAAGGATCAAATCCAGAATTTCCAAGAGATTGTCAGTTACAATCTCTCTGGAGTGCTTTCGTGGTAAGACACACCTAGCAAGCAAGGTGAATACAATTTTGGCCTCTAAAGTTAAGACATTATGGGTTTGTTTTTGCTTTGGCTTTGAGGAAGTAGCACCAGAAGGAATTGGTTTCTCAAAAAATGTTTTCTGGGCATGGGCAAGACATACATTTTTCGAAGGATGAGTTTTGGTGTCGATTTCCTCAGGGACTCCTAAAATAATTGCTAAAGAAGAAGCAGTTAGGGTAATTGGTCGTCCTTTGATCTGGGAATGAAGAGTTAAAATCCCCTTTTCTCGGTGTGCAGTAAGGTTGACAAAGAATAGACGGGTAAGTCGTGGAAATGCAAAATCTCCCAGATTAAACAAACTCCAGACATTCGAACATTTCAACAATTTAACACAAGGCAGATTCATAGACTCTAGGAAGTTCTCATCAACAGATTCACAAAAACTCAGGGGACGATTAGCAAAACCATCTTTCCACATTCCCGCTTTAGTATAGTTCAAGAACCAAGAAAAAGGTTCTTCACTACTAACCTCAAATACAGACGGTGGTGATCGAAGACGATGTTGAGGTGTATCCTTTGCGGCTGGGGGATAAATAGCTTGAGCCACTTGCCGAGAAGGAGAGGGAGTAGACATTGAAGAATCGGAATCCGGATTATACTCCTTTAGAACAGCTTTGCCTTTTCTAGCCGCCGATCGCTGCTTCTTGGATGTTGGAGCAGAGGACTGAGTCGAAGAACGTTTGGGGGCCATCGTCGATTAGGGTTTGAGAATGAGAGAGACGAGAAGTCGGAGAGTTTAAAGAAGCGGAGAAGAGAATCCGAATAGGAGATCTTTGAAGATTTTGTATAAGACGGAGAGAGAGAAGAAAATCTTTGAAAAAAATCTTTGTAAAATTTTAAGTAATTTTAAAAGATTAAAATTATAACCGAAAGATTTTCAAAAATAAAATAATCTATTAGTTATATATCTATTGAGATAATAACTAAAAGATTTGATCCAATTTAATCTTTTAAACAAAAATCAAGAACATACTATTATTTAGTAAGGCCTTGAGATGTATTGTAAGATCTTATTCTAAAGAATAAGATCAGTGTTTGTAACACTATTGTAGTAAGACCTTGAAATGCATGTTAAGGTCTTAATGTAGGGAATAAGATCAATATTGTAAAACAATAATTGCTCCCCTACATTTGTGCCTCCCTGTTAAGCATACCAAGTTCTAACCTTATGAAGTTGAATCTCTCTTCGGGTAAAGGTTTTGTAAAGATATCGGCCAGTTGTAGATCGGTAGAAATGAATGTCAAAGACACATCACCTTTTTCTACATGATCACGTATAAAATGGTGTCTCACATCTATATGTTTCGTTCTTGAATGCTGTACAGGATTTTTCGAGATAGAAATAGCACTGGTATTGTCACATTTTATTGGTATATCTTTAAAGTTGAATCCAAGATCCTGGAGTTGTTGCGCAATCCATAAGATTTGCGAACAACAAGCTCCAGCAGCAATATATTCAGCTTCGGCTGTTGAGAGAGCCACTGAATTTTGCTTCTTGGAATGCCAACTTATTAGTGAAGTACCAAGAAATTGACAACACCCTGAAGTGCTTTTTCTATCCACTTTATATCCTGCAAAATCAGCATCGGAATATCCGATAAGACCGAAACTACTTTGTGTGGGATACCATAGACCTATATTTTTTGTACCATTAAGATATCTTAATATCCTTTTTACCGCAATGAGATGTGATTCCTTTGGGTTAGCTTGAAATCTAGCACACATGCAAACACTAAACATAATGTTAGGTCTACTAGCAGTAAGATATAGTAAAGATCCGATCATACCTCGAAATTCCTTTTGATTTACTTGTTTGCCGGTAAGGTCTTGATCCAAAGAGAGAGTTGAGCTCATTGGTGTTTTGGCTATTTTTGATTCATTCATCTTAAACTTCTTCAGAAGGTCTCTTGTGTATTTTCCTTGATTGAGGAATATGCCCTTTTTGCTTTGATGTACTTGTAGTCCAAGAAAGAAATTTAATTCTCCCATCATACTCATCTCAAATTCCTTGCACATGATGTCAGAAAATTCCTTGCAAAGAGATTCATTAGTTGCTCCAAACAAGATATCATCCACATAAATTTGAACAACAAGAATATTCTTTCCATGAGTTTTAATGAATAAAGTTTTGTCAATCAACCCTCTTTTGAAGTTATTTTCCAGAAGATATTTTGAAAGTCGCTCGTACCAAGCTCTTGGGGCTTGCTTTAAGCCATAAAGAGCTTTGTCAAGCTTGAAAACATGATCTGGAAATTCATTACTTTCAAAGCCAGGAGGTTGAGCAACATAAACTTCTTCATCTAAATAACCATTCAAAAAGGCGCATTTTACGTCCATTTGAAAAAGTTTAATACTCATGTAAGATGCAAAAGCAAGAAGTATGCGAATGGCTTCAAGCCTGGCTACGGGAGCAAAAGTCTCCTCGTAGTCAATACCTTCCTCCTGATTGTAACCTTGAGCTACAAGACGAGCTTTATTTCGAATGACATTACCATTTTCATCAAGTTTATTTCAGAAAACCCATCTTGTCCCAATAACTGATTTGCCTTTGGGTCTTGCTGTAAGTGTCCATACTTTGTTTCGCTCGAACTCATTTAGCTCATCTTGCATAGCAATAATCCAGTCAGGTTCTTGAAGAGCTTCTGTGTACTTCTTAGGTTCTACAAGAGAAACAAACGCATGAAAAGCACATAGATCTTTTAATTTAGATCGAGTTTGTATTCCAGATGAGGGATCAGAAATAATATCCTGAGTTGAATGAGATGATGCATGTTTGAATTTCCTCCGGACATTTCTCTGATTATAAGCATCGGGTTCAGAATTTATAGGCAGTGGGGAAGATGGCTCTTGTTGCTCAGGTGGTGATGTATCTTCACGTTTGGTTTCATTTGTAAGATCTTGAGGGGGTGCTTCAAGGTCTTGAGACCCATCTGTAAGATCTTGAGATGGTTCTGTAAGATCTTGAAATGGCTCTTGCATATTTCTGACGTTCTTATCAACTTCTTCTTCCTCTTCCTCATGTTTATTTAGATCAAGATCTGCAAAGCTCTCACTCAAGATACCATTATCATTTTCATCAAACAAAACATGGATACTTTCTTCGACTACTTTGGTACGTTTATTGTATACTCGATAAGCCTTGCTTTGAGTCGAGTATCCGAGAAATGTACCTTCGTCGCTACGAGCATCAAATTTTCCAAGATTATCCTTCCCATTATTATGTACGTAACACGTACATCCAAATGGTTTAAAGTAAGATATACTTGGTTTTCTTCCTTTAAAAAGCTCATAAGGGGTTTTCTTTAAAATTGATCGAATCAAACATCTATTAAGAATGTAATTTGCTGTATTAACAGCTTCTGCCCAGTATGACTTAGGCAGATCATTCTCTAATAGCATTGTCCTAGACATTTCCTCTAGGGTGCGGTTCTTTCGTTCCACAACCCCATTTTGTTGAGGTGTTCTAGGAGCTGAGAAATTATGGGAAATACCATATTTCTCACAAAATGCATCAAAGTCTGATTGATCAAATTCTCTACCATGATCACTTCTAATAGAAACGATTGGTAGGTTTTTCAAAGTCTGTAATTCCTTACAAAGTTTTGAGAAGTATAAAAGTGCTTCAGATTTCATTTTTAGAAAGAAAACCCAAGTAAATCGAGAATAATCATCAACAATAACAAGAATATATTGCTTGCCTTTGGGAGATTTGACGCGCATAGGTCCACAAAGATCCATGTGGAGAAGTTCAAGAGGTCTAGTAGTACTTACCACTTGCTTCTTTTTGAAAGAACTACGAGTATGTTTACCTCTTGAGCAAGCATTGCATAATTCATCTACCTTGAACTTTAGGTCAGGAAGACCTTTTACAAGATCTTTTGATTTTAGTTTGTTAAGAGAATGTAGACTGATATGACCAAGTCGTCTGTGCCATAGTCTTGAGTCATCTGATAAGACCTTGAGACATTTTAGATTTGTCCCTGCAATTTGGTTAGTATTAACAGCATAAATATTATTATCCCTGTGAGCTGTTAGCACTAAATTTCCTGTCATCTCATCTCGAACTTCACACTTCCTCTTGTCAAAGCTAACACAATTTCCTTTATCACAAAGCTGAGAAACACTGAGAAGGTTATATTTTAAGCCATCCACCAAATAAACATCTTTAATATTATTATTTGAATTAAGACCAACATTACCGATACCAAGAATGTCACATTTTCCTTTGTCACCAAGAGTTATAGTGCCAGTGATTTTCTTCTTTAGAGTATCGAAAAGAGATTCTTTCCCACTCATATGTCTTGAACAACCACTGTCCATTATCCATTTTTGAGTCTTGGTGATATCCTGCAAAACAGAAAATCATCCTTTCCGGCTTGACCAATAAACAGAGTTAGATCCATTATGGGGGTAGACCATGTTAGATGGCCTAGTCCCTTTGGGAACCCATATGTGTTTTACCCGTTCATTTAGACGTACAGGAAAGGTATTTCTAATAATGTATGGATCCGTTCTTCTATATGGACAGGTTTCTTTTACATGACCCTTTCTACAACAAAAGAAACACGTAGGAGATCTCCAATTTCCTTTTGCTTTAACGAATGTGGTAGTGGGTTTAGCAGGAAAATTCCTGTTATATCCTATTCCACTTCGATTTAAGGATAATTGTTGTTCTCCAAGCATTTTATCAAGAGTAGCTTTAGATTTAGTAAATTGCACAAGAGCTATTTGCTGTTCTTGACATTTTTCAGAAAGTTTCACTTTTTCAATCTCTAAGTCAGTATTACTGGTCTTAAGAGATGAGAGGTTTGCCTTTAGATCGGAATTTTCCAATCGTAAGGCCTTAACCTCAGTGTCAAGATCTGATTGTATGCTGTCAAGATCTTGAACTTTCAGCGAAAGCATTCTTATGCAAGTTTCCTGATCATTGAGCTTTTCTTGTAAAATGTTGATTTCTTTGTTGTAAGATTCTTCATTAGAAATCATGTTTTTCAGTACTTCTGATAAAACATCGATAGGACTAGATATAAGGTTTCTTACCATTCCATCCAAATGTTGATCTTGATTTTTGTCGGATTTTGCCATAAGACATAAGTTTGCATGATCATCTTCAGAATCTGAATCACTTGAGGAGTCTGAATCGCTCCAAGCTGCTACCATGGCTTTCTTGCCAAATTCCTTTTTCTTGAATTTGTTCTTCTTCTTTTGAGGACATTCTTTAACCAGATGATCTGTTTCACCACATTCATAGCAGTTTAGAACACGATTCTTCTTCACGGGGTTAGAAGACTTACCTCTGTATTTAGAAGATCCAGCATTTTCTTTGTTTGAAAATTGCTTTTTCATTTTTAATATTCTAGCTAGTCCTCTTGTGATAAGAGCAAAAGGGTCTTCATCATCATCACTTTCAGAATCCTCCAGTGGTTCCTCTTTCTTTGCCTTGAGTGCCAGATTCTTAATGTTTGTTGGCACATCCCCATCGTCCTCATTGAGGATCAATTCATGGGTGATTAATTTGCCTAGCAAATCATCAAGAGCGAGTGTATTGAGGTTTTGGGCTTCTTCTATAGCGGTTACCTTGGGACCCCATTTTGCTTTAGGTAAACATCTAAGTATCTTTCTGACTTTTTCTTCATTGTTGAAAGTCTTTCCCAGTGAGTCAAGATTATTAATGATCTCCGTAAAACGGGTGAACATTACTTTGACTGATTCATCTGGGATCATTTTAAACAATTCATATTGCCTCAGAAAGATACTTATTTTGGTTTCTTTGACCTGGTTGGTTCCTTCATAGGTGACCACTAGTTTATCCCATATTTCTTTAGCGGATCTGCATGAAGATATACGATTAAATTCGTCAGTACTTAAACCACAATATAACAGGTTAATAGCCTTGTAGTTTTTCGCCACGCTCTCAAGATCCTTCTGATTGAATTCAGCTTCTGTCTTGTTTACTGTTTTAGCGTCGGGATCTTCCTTGGTAGGAGTGAGAGGTCCGTTCTTGATAATATGCCACAGTTCCAAATCTTGATCAATGATAAACATCTGCATCAAGGATTTCCAGTGCATAAAGTTGTTTCCTACAAAGAGAGGTGGTCGAGAAATTGATCTTCCTTGACCAAATCCACCTTGACCTTCACCTGCCATTAGTTAGCCTCACAGATAATAATATCTAAGAAAACGTGAGTTAGGCTCTGATACCAATTGAAATGCGGAATAGGCAGATAAAATAGTTTATCCAATACTCTAGAAGGGGGGGATGAATAGAGTATGGAAACTTTTCACAATCTTAGGATAGATAAGACCTTATCGAAAGAGATAAGACCTTATCAATTGAGATAAAGTCTTACTCGTAATTATAAGACCTTACACGTTTCTCTAAGATCGGAATTAAGTGTAAAGATTTAGACAAACCAGGAATATAAAGAGCAGTAAAGGACACGCGATATGTTAACGAGGTTCGGTCACCAACACGACCTAGTCCCCGCCTAGGATTGATTCAACCCTAGGATTCAAGTAGCTTTATTTTCCTTCTTCTTGATGAGTTCCAGATACAATCTTCAGAAGACCTTCCCTCTTCTAAACTCAGAAGTCTTACACTTCCTATCTAGCAACTCACTCACTCGAAAAGAAAAACTAAAGTACTCCAGATACAACACTCGTATCCAACGTGTCTAGAAATGATAACGGTTTGTATAATCCTAGTTGAATTGTACTATCAGCTCGAAAAAGATCTCACACTTCTCAGGGAAGTATAATGATGAAGCTTCGAATGTGAGATCGGCTCTTTGTGAGATAAGTAGAATTTATCACTCGGGTTTCGAAGTAGGCAATGAATGTGTATTTTGTTTCTCCTTCCTTGTCTCTTTAAATAGGCAAGCGTATCAGCATTTTTGAGTTTAACGTTGAAGAAGATCTTGGCTGCGTGATCTTGGGGAGATCTTGGGTTGTTGAGATTTGATCTTGGGTTGTTGAGATTTTGTTTGTTGAAGTCAAGCGGTCAAAGTCAAGCACGGTTTGTTGAGGTTGAGGAAATCTTCCAATTTTATCTCAAGAAGATTTAATTAAAACAAATCAAAGATTTGTTAAAATCAAATCCCTTAAATAACTCAACAAGAAGGAAAAGCCACTTGGACGTACGTAACTCAATTGTAGTTTTTGTCCAGTTTTGGTAAGGTCTTATCAGTTTATGTAAGGCCTTACTGAAACCTGGAAACCAAGGTTTTCTGTAATATGGTAAGACCTTACCTGACACTGTGAAGACTTTACCAACACTTGTAAGATCTTACCAAAACCTGGAAACCAAGGTTTTGGCTTTCATCAACCATAAGTAATGTCTTATTTATCAAGGTGGAGTTAACAGTATGTTATCCTGTTTTTGGGTTGTGATCGATTACCTTCGTGAATGGTAGAAAAGGGGCATGACACAATCCATGCATCATCCCAAATGTAAATATCATCTCCGTTTCCGACTCTCCGTCCCATTAATTCCTTCCAGCTGAAGAGATTTAGCTCCCCATATACTTCTCCAAGAGAAGCTCAAGTTTGATCCAAGAGACGACTGGAGGAAGCTGCAATCCTTGAAGTATCGGTTCTTGAGAACGTTGTAGTGCACCATAGTCCATAGAGTCTTCAAAATTGATCAAAATCCACCCCTGCTTTGCTGACAGTGCCATGTTGAAGACTTTCAGAGAATTGTGATTAGGGAGTAAAAGTGTTAACAAATTTAGGGAGTAGGCTAATTCATATTTTCAAATATATATTGTGATAACGAGGAATATTTTAGAAGGTGATAGAATATTCAGGAAGGATGTAGAATATTCTAGAAGATGGTGGAACCTTCTCGAATGATGCGGAATAACTATCTAGAACTCGAGGCTATTTGGAAGCAAATAGCCTCGAGAAGGTTCCACAATATATATTTGAGAAGGTTTCGCATCATTCAAGATGGTGGAACCTTCCAACAACAAAATGCGGAATAACCATCTAGAACCTTCCTCCTTCCGGAAGGTTCTAAATCCTTCCGGAAGGAGACGGATTGCCCCAAATTATGGAGACATCTAGAACTCGAGGGGACAATGTAGACTAGATTAGAAATCTAGGAAGAGTTCTAGATTTGTACATGATTGAGTAAGATGGCTTCGGAATAATCTAGGAGAATCGAGTTCCGGAACTTTCCAGTAGAGGAGGTGGCAATGTCTATATATAGGGGAGACCACCTCTCATTTGTCTAACTCCATCAAGAAGAGAGCAATAAAGGCTTTTAAAAAGAGCTTGTAAGTTAGGTTGGTGTACAGGAACAAAACAACCGTTTATACATACTCGGTGTGAGCCGGGAACGCGGAGTTTTCCCCAACACAGTGTTCACAAAATTGATATATATATATATATATATAGGGTTTGGTTCCCATGACCCCTGACGTTTATACATGAGAACAATCGTACACCGTTGGACGGTGAGTATTAAGGGTTAGATTTAGAGTAGATATCATAATTAATAATAACTACGAATAATACATTAAACGATTTGGCACCTTCGTAACAAAACTAATAATAATTACGAATATGTTCTCATGTATACATGTTAGGGGTGTTCTCATAGGATCTATACTCTATATATATATATATATATATATGGGTGCAGTTCCCATGAGAACAGGCTTTTCGTATAATCATGAGAACAATCTTAGACCGTCGGATGGTGAGTATTAAGGGTCGAGATTTAGAGTAGATATCATAATTAATAATAACTACGAATAATAATAATTAGGAATAATACATTCAACCAACAATAACTACGAATAATCCACTCAACCAACAATAACTATGAATATTACCTTAAACGATATGGCACATTCGTAACAAAACTAATAATAATTACGAATCTGTACTCATGATTACAAGATAAGTCTGCTCTCATATGATCTATACTATATATATATATATATATATTTAATATCGATCGAGTTTCGAAAACTGTGATTAACTTAGTTTTTTTTTTCATTTATTAGATTGTATGAATAATTTAAATGTGTTAAAATAGTTGATGTTTTTTGGTAAAAGTGTAGTATAGTACGTAGTTGATTGGAGAGGGAGAAATAATTATGATTCACCGTATGTGGCATGCCTTGTTTGTTGAAATGTTTATCTTCCCCAACACCTCGTCTTCTGTTATTGTTAACTCTTAATGGTAAGCCTTGTATATATAGTTCTGCTTGTGCAAATGACGTACCCGTACGTTCTCTTTGGTTACAACTCAAGTAGAAATACCGAAGATGGGATATTCAAGTACAAAGGCGAATCAGTATAGTTTCGGTTTCGGGTTCAATGACAAAGATTTCTCAGATCGGATCCTTCATATTAAGATGATATCTAAAGACTCCGATGATTGCGTTGGAACAGAAGTCAATAGTTTGCACGTAAATTCTCTCATTCTAGCTTCTCAAAGTCCATTTTTCTATAAGGTAATCTTCTGTAAGGTAACTTTGATGGGCTTGTTCTACTTATCCATACGTTAAATTTTGTATTAATATGTAATTTTATGGTATAGTTATTTAAAAATGGGATGATAGAATCACAAAGCAAGGATGTCATCTTGAAAATTTGTTTATCTGGTGGGTATCATATTCATCTTTTGCACACTTCTTTTATGTGATGAAAATATTTGTTAATTGATTTTAATTTTTGATTTTTTTGGTGATTGAGTAGAGAAGGCTTCTGTGATGGAGCTCCTGAAGTTCATGTACCAAAGTACATTGTCTTCAACTACAAAATCTGATTTGCTCGATGTGTTGATTGTGGCTGACAAGTTTGAAGTTACTTTTTGTATGAGATATTGTGTTGAAAGGTTGTTGAAGATGTCAATGTCACTAGACTTGGCACTTTCATATCTTGAGCTTCCTTCAACTGGCTTAGCGGCTGAGGTGGTTAAACCATTAACCAATGCATCAAAGCATTATCTTGTTGAGCGTTACAAAGATTTCAGCGAGTAAGAACATATATAGTATTACAATTACATTTTTGAGCTTCTTGTTTCTAACGTGTGTGAATTTGTACTATTGAGAGTTGTTGATTTTGAAGGTCGGCTCAAGAAGAAGCACTGACATTGCCACTTCCTGCGGTAGAGTTTGTTCTTGGCAGCTACGGTCTTAAAGTGGATTCCGAAGATGATATTTTCGAGTTCATACTGAAATGGGGTCTTCAACACTACCCCGAAGCGAAAGAGCGTCGAGAAATCATCACCAAGAGTTTGGCGAAACTCATATGTTTCCCATACATGAGTTGTACTAAGTTGAAGGAAGTGCTATTACATGATGACTTCAAGCATGAAGACGTTACCAAGCTTGTTATGGGTGCACTCTTTTTCAAGGTTGAAGTTCCCTATGGTAGTCGTATAGGACGTCTCTACAAATATCCGCTTATTAAGGTTATTGAGATTGAAAACCCTAGGCCTCACTGTATCATCTTCTTTGACCTTAAAAAAAGAGAGTGTGAGAATCTATTCTCATCAAAAAGAATCGACTCTCAGTCATTCCTCCTGGATAGACGATATTTTTTCCTGTCGGCACGCTGCGATAAGAAAGAAGAGGGCTCTTCGAATCACTTTGCTCTATATGTATACTTGAAAGAGGATTCTGAAACTTGCGGCTTTGAATTTGCAGCGATGAAGAAGTCGACCATGGAGTTTGAAAGCCAATGCAAAGCCAACAACTGTATTGTAGACAAGAGAGGCAGGGGGTTTCAGGACGTTTTAGGAATCCCGTGGACGACGTTCATGAGCGATGACAGTGACTATTTCATCAACGACATCCTACATCTTCGAGTTGAACTTACCATCATCAACTCCTAACTCTTAAGCTTTTTTTTTTTTGGTGGAATCCTAACTCCTAAGCTTAGCCAATAGTGATCTTAGCTCTAAAAACCAGTCTGTTTGTAATTGGGTTTCTCTTTTTTTTTTTATTTGATGTGATTGGGTTTCTCTTATGCATATGCGATTGCATGTAAGCGATTTGTTGGTATCAGAAATGCTTTATCTTTATGCCCATGCCTTTTTATGTACAAATGCAATTCCTTTTTATGTACAAATGCAATGTCTTGGAAGTGATTAATTGATCCTACAACTTTTTTTGTTATGTTAATTGATTCTTGTAACATATTATAGCATTAGGACTTAGAGATTAAACTAGCACCTTACACTATGGTCTAAGTAGAGAGTTATAAGACTCATATGATAGCTTGCTATGTGTTTGATATTGATGCCTATCATGATCCAATGTTGCCACTTAAGTTAAACTAAGTGATGTAGCTTGGTGATTGTAATGGTGAGAATATTCATATACATGTGTAGGGTATTATATGAATTAGGAGATACTTAGTTGTAATGTGTATTTTTGTGTATTTGTGCACTTATCCGGCTGAAGTTGGAAACTGGGCTTTGTTAGCCCAACTCTGGAAGCCCATCTCTTTGATCCAGAAGTGAAGGACCTGCTTGCGAGTTTGTTGAACCGGCTGCTTGATGTTATTAATCCGGTTCATCAGCTCACTTAAGGATCGTGTCAAAACGAGGCGTTTCACCTAGGGTTCAGCTTGGTACTTAAACTCTTGGCTCCAGCTTCTGAAACCCTAGATCGAGAGCTTGAGTGTTCTTCGCCCAAAGAAAGAGAGAAAGCGAGAGAGAAAAGAGAAGAAGAAGAAGAAAGGATCGTCCAAATCTCGCTCTGAAGTGAGAAGGATCCGTAGAAGGAAAAGAGAGATCTGTTATCTCTCGACTCTGCTTCGTTGGTTTGCAGAATAGACGAAGATCGATCTTAGATCTTCGTCAAGGTGCCTTTAAGGGGGCTTTTCTTCACCTTTGCTTCTTTGTATCTCCTGAGTTCTGTCTTCGTTGTTTTCTTTGCTAGATCGTAGGAAAGGTGCTAGTATCTCTTGTCCAGTGTTTGTAATCTGTGTTCTTGGATATCTAGTGAAACCTGGGACCGGATCTCCCCTCTTGAGGTCCCGCAGAGTAGGAGTATTCTATATACTACCGAACTGCGTTACCAAATCGCTTGTGTGCTTTATGATTGTATCTTTAGTCGGATCTACGACTAAGGAATTTAGATTTGTTAGATTTACATTCACATTTTTCAAATAACTAATCTTACAGAGAAAGTTGTTACTCAACTGGAAGAGGGGTAAGGTTGGATATTACTTAGCGTGATTGTCAATTGATTTTCGGATACGAGTTGATTTTTTTTGGCAGGACCCTAAATTTCAATTGATATTAGATCTAACGCGTATATACACGTATAAATATCACCCTAATTTTCAATCAATAGGACTTTAACAAGGGTGACATACCGGATCGGAACAACGATCTAACTCCCTTCAAGATCTCCCCTACGTTCGACACTACTATTAGTCTATTACTACCGCAACTATGTTGAATCTTGGAGATTAAAGACCACATTCTAATATCAGTTAGGTATTGCAAAAAAATAGAAGCAAGTATCATAAAGTCACGGATAATACACTTGATAAGTATACTAAAGCAACAAAAAGAAAAAGAAAGAATTTGATCAACTAGCCTCTTTTTTATTTTCATTAGATTTGTGAGGTAAAAGTAATTAACTCCTCTATGTTATTAAAAAAAAAAAGACATTACAAATCAACTATGTACAAATAAAAGAATTCTTGACTTTGTTTTTTTTTTCTTTAATTCCTTTTTTATTCAATTTTTTTTCTAGTATGATTCACAGCAGAACTTCATACCAAAATTTTCATACAAAAAAAATTCATAGAATTTTCTGGTATGAATTTCATACCAGAAACTTTTAGTTTCAAGTCATCAAATTCACATCCTCAATAGAAAACATGTCCCGGGGCGTTCCAACCATCAACGTCCGGGAGCTACAAATGATATAACATGGAGAAAGGTAGAGAAGTTTGGAGATGGGGCTCAAACCGCCTTCGGATCGTCCCAATTGTAAATATCGTCTTCGTTATAAATAGAGAAAAAATCGTTTATTAATTCATTTCTTTTCTCAATTCCTCGTAAAAGCTTTGATTTCTCTCAACCTTCAAATTCAGATCTACTCTTCGTTTCTAATCTGGTTTCAATTCTGTTAGAGTGTTAGGATTCCTCTCTTCATTCTCTTCATATCGGTACCGAGTTTCTGCGTTTCCGAGCAAACGAAGGTATGGTCGAGCCTATATGATACATAGATGGTTCTGCCGCTCAGATTCCGGTGAATTTGATGGTGTCCGAGCGTAGCCTGTGACGTTGTGATTCCGAATCTTCTTTCGGATCGTCAATCGTGTTAGTAACGAATAGTTATGAATTTATTCGTTTTTCATATTGCGATTTGGCCTAAATTGACCTTACGCTTGTCAAAATGGATAATTGAAAATTCTATTATGCTCGCTACATTATTCTAGTGATTATGGGGTATTTGTTTGATGAGATTTGATGA
Source organism: Fagopyrum homotropicum (assembly GCA_033239125.1). NCBI lineage: Eukaryota > Viridiplantae > Streptophyta > Magnoliopsida > Caryophyllales > Polygonaceae > Fagopyrum > Fagopyrum homotropicum. The sequence continues at coordinate 7,406,537 of BSWB01000003.1, forward strand.
CATGTGAAATTTAATTAATTAATTAAAGGTTAATTAATTTAAATGAGATTGTAGAGAATGTCATAAGACTATAAGTTACTTAAATTCAAAGGAATGAATTTAATTGATATTTGAAGCAAGAGGTTAAGATATTGAGGATGATAATATGGTTGATCTTGCGGGATCTTGGCGACTAGGAGGTGGAATCTCCTAGCACATGATAGTGAGTGATATTTGTGTGCATTGTTTGTACAGGCGCTAATCGTTTTGTTAGGGAAACCAAGATTGACTATGGCTGGGATTACCTTGTGACAAGTAAGTCCCTTTGGTTTACTTAGTTGACTTCTATGAGTTAGCATGACTGTAATAGTAGTGTGTGTTTATATGCATATAACTATAAACCGGATTAAGATGACCATATGTGTATTATTTTAACCCAAGTGTATTATTATCGGACGGTGACAATATGTCCACTTTAAAAAGGGGTAGCTGGGAGGTTCTCTGCGACCATTCTAACAGGTAGACAGTGAGATGCATTAGATCCATTCTTGTTGGTGAAAGGGGACAGAGGCGAGGTACTAGTGTCACAATCGGAGTTGAATTGAATTAGTGAAGTGGATCACTTAATGAAAGATAATTTTCGGCTTGTGTGTAATAGCATGCTTGTGTGATATAATATTTATGTATTATATGTGCTATTACCATTATTCTAATTCAATATACCGCGATGTAGATGTTTTGTAAGATAAGTCATCTGAGGGATCCGGTGGAGTGATCAGTCGAGGGCTTCCATACATATAGGTTGAGTTTTGGGGTTGTACATGAATGAATATATGTCCGGTCTAGTTTTGATACTCGGCTGTGGGATTTTGTATGCATTATGTTATATGTTATTTCACTTTTATAAATGTTTGTTTTATATTTATGTGTGTCTTGTTGTAATATCTAGTGAACTTGTTGTTAGGAGAACCCATTATGAGGTCATATTCGTAGGACTCCAAATTCTACGGATTTAGGGTGTTACAATATACTTATTCAGGAGCCGCTCCATGCCAGTTTGAACCAAGAGACGACTATAGGAAGTTGCAATCACTAAAGTATCGGTCCCTGAGAACGTTGTGCACCATAGGTTCCTCAATATTGGTCAATCTCCACCCCTGCTTTGCTGACAGTGCCATGTTGAAGACTTTTAGGTCTTTAGACCCCATATCTCCCAATCGTTTTGCTATCAAAAAAAAAAAGAAACATTTTACTCCTTCGAATCTCCGATCGAGTATATAGAGGACTTTAGTCTTTAAATTTGATAAGTATATAGGACGCATTATACTTTTCAAATGGTTATGAACGGATATTAATAAGTGGTAAAATCAATAATATAAAATTATATTTTAGTCTTTAATATAAAATCGTTGATATATATATATATATATATATATATATATATGAAAGAATTAGGTGGAATACGCATTTTTTATGGGCTCTTGTTTTGTAGACCTCTCTAATTTTTCTCAGTCTAATTTATTGTAGGATTCGAACTATGGATGAGTTGCCCCTCCCTCCCATTCACCCTTATACCATGTGTATTCTTTTGATGATACACAATATTAATACACAATTTCAATTACACAATGTTAATACATAATTTCAATTACACAAAATGACAAACTTGTGTACATGACATAAACAAACGGAACTTGTGTAATTAAAAAATGACCGAATGTGTTAACTACATTAATTGACATAACAAATGAAATTGTGTAACAAAACCTTTTATAAATGACGGACTTGTGTAACGAAACCTTGTGTAAATGACAGACTTATGTAATCAAACCTTGTGAAAATGACAAACTTGTTACATGACATAATTCGTATGAACTTTCTTTATGTATTACTTCCTTATTTAGCGATTTGAATTTATTATTTCCGTAAAAAAATGTTGAAAATATCACAGCACAAGATATCCGGATTAGTTATAGATTACTTTCTTATTTAACGATTTAAGATATTGATTAACATCTTTACAGTGTGTTTGGATAACATTGAAATCCCGGGAATTTAAATCAAATTAGGGATTTCCAAAATTCTGTTGAACAATTACCTTGTTTGGATAGTGAATTCCGGATTTTTGAAATTCCATGGAGAAAAAATGAAGGGAATTTAAAAGGTCAGAATACTCAGTTGAAATTCCATGTAAATAGGTGTTTTTCTAGAAATCCCTCCTATTCTTACTAAATTCCTTCTTTTTAAGATTACTACAAAATATAATCCAAACAAGGGATTTGTAAAATGATTCAAATTCCCCTCTTTTAAAATCCCATCATTTAAAATCCCATCATTTGAAAATTTTTATGTATTTTGCAAATTCTTCATCCAAACACACTGTTAATTAAGAATAATATTAAAATTAAATATGAGAGAGAAGAATGACAAATTAGGTAGGATCTTTAATTATTTTTACATAAATATTTTTTTGTGAAAATAGAAAGTGCTTAGTTTGTCTACACATAACAAAAAGTGTCTAATTTATACTTTATGTTACATAAAATACTTAATTAACCAACTCATCAAAAAATGATTATTCAAAGATAAAGCACAATGTCAAAAACAAAGCACATCTCATACCAAAAATGAGCATACTAGAAACTCACCACATAAACAATACCAAAAACATAACATGTAAGCATAACAGAAAAAAATAATATCAAAATTAGAAATAATGCGCAATACAAGAAAAATATCATGTATGCTTACCAGAAATGAGCATATCAAAAACATGTTAGATAAACATATTGCTTATTATCAGAATCATGATTACTTCGTTCGACGGATCTTAATAGAGAAGAAGATGTCGAATCAGCGTTGGCGAAATTAACGTTTGTCGGATTTGTTTGGGAGGAATGTGTGTGAAAGATTATAGGGAGAAAGAGTACAAGTTAGCGTTTTCAAGATATTTGGTTGCCATTTTTCTTATAACTATCATGAGAGAGAAAAAATAGACACATATGGAGAAAGAGTAGAAATTTGAAAAACACAAGGATATATTTACTTAATAAGTTTATGTTATGGGTACTCCAATAGAGTAATAATTGTAAAAGAAAGGTGTAGTTAACCATTTTATCATGCATATTCGGTTAAATATTGATGCGTGAATTTGGTAAGTAGGTTGTTTTTGAGTTCGTTGTCTAGTAAATACGCCTCTCTCATTTTCTTATTAGGTAAATGTACCCTAATTATTTTTACCGCTCAAACATTCATCTTCACTTCAAACCTAGATCTGTAACTTCCTTTCTTCTACCCACGCTGTAGCCGCAATTCTTCCCCCCTCGGCCTTCTTCAAACCTGTCTCCTCCCTCTACATTCCCTTAAACCCTACTCTCACCCTAACCTTCGTCATGCTGCCGAAATTCGACCCATCTTAGGTTGTCGATGTGTTCGTCTTGGTGACAGAAGGTAAGGTCGGAGCTGCGAGTTCACTCGCTCTGAAGATCGAACCTTCCTTTCTTCTACCCACGTTGTAGCCGCACTTTCTTTACCTCAATCTTCTTCTTCCTGATAGATCGTTGCTTGACAGGTTCAATTTATTCAAAAAGGTCAATTCATCTAAGCTTTTTTGAATTTGTCGAGAAAGAAAGATTTGAAGAAAGAGAAAGGTGATACTACAGACGATAATGATGAATCGAAGCCGAAGCTAAAGGACTAGGTACATGTACTGTCTTCTGTGATTTTATAAAGTAGTTGCATTTTGACGAAAGCACTGTATTGGAGAATCCCTATATCAATGTTCACATTTCCTTATATGCAAATACAGTATCCCATGATATTTGTATTATAGCTTAGATTACGTCTTTCCTTTAGTCATATTTCCTTTTTATGTTCTATAAATGTGTAGACATACTTGCTGGAATAAACAGATTGAATATTCTCTTTTTATGGATTATCTATATTCAAATCCTACATGGTATCAGGCTTAATACCGATCCTCTAAACTCTATCAGCCATCCAATATACACCATCTTCATCCAATCGATTTTTCATGGCACCTACTACAGCTCTTGAATCTACCAATCCATATTACCTTCATCCCTCGGATCACCCGGGTCTTTCCCTTTGCTCGGTGGTTCTCAAGGGCGACAACTTTTCCGAATGGAAAAGGAACATGATCAACGCTTTTCAAGCCAAGCGAAAGCTTGGATTCATTGAAGGCACAATCAAAAAACCAGAAACTTCGTCTACAGATTACATTCACTGGCAAACAGTGAATTCTATGCTAATTGGATGGCTTCTCCAGACTATTGATCCGTCTCTCCGTTCTACAATCACAGATCTGACCACAGCTCGGGATCTATGGCTCGACATAGAACAACAATTTTCTGCTGGCAATGGTCCACGGATACTCAAGCTGCGTGCTGAGATCTCTCAATGTCGTCAACAGGGACAATCCATCACATCATATTTTGGTCGTTTAAGAAGGTTGTGGGATGAACTAGTGTCATCTCTCCCTTCCCATACGGACATTTGTTCACCCTGCTCTAAAATTCTGGCCTCAGCAAGGGATGATGAAAGAGTTCATCAGTTCCTAATAGGTCTCGATGACTCCTTTCATAACCTACGGTCTTCGGTGATCTCCAAAGATACGCTTCCACCACTCACCAAAGTTTATGCATTGGCGATTCAGGAGGTGTGCACACACACTGCGTCAAAAGAAAACGATATCAGACTCGACTCTCTCGCAATGGCTGCTCGACAGTTTCATCGGCCATCTCCAGGTAAACCTGACAAATCCAACCTATATTGTGTGCACTGTAACAAACCAGGTCACGAGAAGGCTGGTTGTTTCAAGATCATAGGCTTTCCAGATTGGTGGAATAACGGAAGGGGAGTCACTGATCCACTGTCCGGTAATCCACCACTGAAAGGCCACTCAACTGCAGCCAACACTCGACCTCAGACTCGTGCTGGCAAGTCTAATGCTGTCCAGAATGTGCACGCTAATTCGGCTGCTGTTTCAACACCTGCTGCCCTCAACAACAGTGATCGAATGCAGCTTGGGTCCAACGTAACTGAGGCGCAGTGGGCTGATCTTCTAGAAAAGTTCAAGTAGTATCACGCAGCCTCAAATGAAAATATGTCAGGTAACCCTTGGATCTTAGACAGTGGTGCCTCCTATCACATGACGGGTAACTTAAATCTTCTATCGAACATTAAAACTGTCCGTCCATATACCGTACAACTGCCAAACGGAAATCTAACAACTTCTACTTGTGTAGGTTCAGTTGTTTTACATTCAAGTTTTACAATCTCTCATGTTTTATACGTCCCGGATTTAAAATGCAACCTTATTTCTGTTGCGTGTTTAACAAAATATCTTCATTGTACGATCACATTTATTCATAAGTTGTGTATTATCCAGGACCAAGCTTCGCGGACTCTGATTGGAGCCGGTGAATCCAGGGATGGCGTTTACTGGTTGCGAAATTTCAAATTTTCCGTTCCAACTGCCGCACATGTTCGTTCTCTACCCGACATGACGCTAATTTGGCATCAACGTCTAGGTCATCCTGCTAATAATATTGTTGCGTCTTTTCCCGGCGTTACAAAATCTACTCTATCCAAACATAAACAATTTCCTTGTGATATTTGCCATAGGGCAAAACAAACTCGATTACCTTTTCCTATTAGTTTTTCGAATTCAAATGCTATTTTTGATATTATTCACTGCGATATTTGGGGACCATATCGGCTTCCTTCCTTTTGTGGTGCTTCGTATTTCCTAACTATCGTGGATGATTATTCCCGGATCACTTGGGTGTTTTTAATGAAACACAAAACTGAAGTCTCTCGAATTATACCGGATTTTTGCAAAATGATTCAAAATCAATTTAGTCAAACAATAAAAACATTTCGGAGTGATAATGGTTTAGAATTTATTGCTTTAAAATCTTTTTTCATACACCAAGGAATATTTTTTGAAACTACATGTATTTACACTCCTCAACAAAACGGACGTGTAGAACGCAAACATCGACACATTCTGAATGTTGCAAGAGCTCTTCTTTTTCAATCAAATTTGCCTTTAAAGTTTTGGGGCGAAGCCGTTCTTACCCCTTGTCATTTAATTAACCGAACACCAACTTCGGTTTTACAAGGCAAAACACCTTTTCAAGTGTTTTTTGATAAAACGCCGGTTTATGATGATATACGAATTTTTGGTTGCCTTGCTTATGTTACACAACTCCCAAAACATTCAAATAAATTTTTATCCCGAAGTCGAAAATGTGTCTTTATTGGCTACCCTTTTAAACAAAAAGGTTGGCGTCTTTACGATCTCGAAAAGAAAAACATTTTTATATCTCGAGATGTAATGTTTTATGAAAATATTTTTCCTTTTCACGAAATTAATAAACCTACAGATATATCTAGTTTTCCTCAAACTCCAACTTCTTATGAATTAATTGAAAATCCTATTTTTAATTCTAATATTGATCAAGGAAACCCCCCACCTTCCCAAACGTCTAACCTAATCCCTAGAATTATGGAATCTCCACATCAGCAACAATCTTGTTCAAGTCAATCTTCACCTGCTCAAAATACGCCTGCTCATGAATCCCCTATATCTATTCAACGTTCAGGGACTATACCTCTTCAAGCGTACAAACGCAGACTCTCCTTTTCTGCTCCAAATCGGCTTTCTTCATCTACAGGAAATAATTTATCTTCCATCCCGATTTTGTCTACATCAGATCCGATTGATAATTTGATCTCTTCGGATCCAGTTTCCATCCCTGCTGATAATCCTTCCATACCTGCACCTAATATTCTACCTTCCATACCAGAAACAAATCTACTTCCTTGTCTGGCTGAAAATATTTCACCTACTGATACGTTAAATCCCTCTCTACAATCATCAGCGACTACTCCTATTGCTTCAGACCATTCACCATCTCCTTCTGTGCGACGTAGTACTCGTACATCTATTCCCAATACTCGCTATACAGACTTTGTTTGCAATCTTGTGCAACCAGCATCCTCTGTCTCGGATTCCATCGCTACTTTTCGGTCCAACGGTAATGTGTCATATCCTTTGTCCAACTATTTGGATTATAAACATCATTCTCCTTCTTATACTTGTTTCATTCAAGCATCTGATAAGATTCAGGAACCTACTACGTACAAAGTTGCTTGTCAAAATCAACATTGGAGGGATGCCATGACTTTAGAACTCGAGGCTCTCCGTCGCAATAATACTTGGACGATTGGTCCTCTTCCCCAGGGCAAGACTTCTATCGGATGCAAGTGGGTTTATAAAACAAAGCTAAAATCTGACGGGACCATCGAGCGTCACAAAGCGAGACTCGTTGCTCTCGGAAATCGACAAACTGAAGGTATAGACTTTAACAAAACCTTTGCTCCCGTTGCTAAGCTGGTTTCTGTTAAAATTTTTCTTGCAGTTGCTACAATTAAACGATGGGAAATACACCAAATGGACGTCCACAACGCGTTCCTTCACGGAGATCTTCGGGAAAACGTGTATATGAAGCTTCCGCCCGGATTAACAACGTCTGATTCTTCTCACGTTTGTCATCTTAAAAAATCCATATATGGTCTTCGTCAATCTCCTCGTAACTGGTTTTATAAATTAAGTTCTGCTCTTAAATTTGTTGGATTTAAACAATCATATGCTGATTACAGCTTATTTTCTTACACAAGTCCAGGTATTTGTATTCATATCCTTATATATGTGGATGACTTAATTATCACAGGAAATAATTCTTCTACTATTTCTAGGTTTAAAGTTTATCTGAATTCTTGTTTCCACATGAAGGACCTAGGTGTTTTACGCTACTTTTTGGGAATTGAGGTCACCCGCACACCAGATGGTTTATTTCTTTCCCAACGAAAATATACATTGGATATACTAACTGAGTGTGGAAATCTAGGTTCTCGTCCAGCTTCTTTTCCTATTGAACCAGGGCATGGCCTTTCTCTAGACAAATCTGAACCACTCCCCAATCCAGAGAGATACAGGCGGCTTGTGGGTCGACTAATATACCTAACTATCACTAGACCGGATCTTGCTTACTCGGTCCACATCCTGTCCCAGTTTTTACAAAATCCTACTACTCAACATTGGTATGCCGGGATTCGAGTGTTACGCTATCTCAAAAGAAGTCCCGGTCAAGGTATTCTTCTTTCTCAATCCAGTTCTTTTCATATCACTGCTTTTTGTGATTCAGACTATGCCTCATGTCCTCTCACTCGTCGCTCACTCACTGGTTTCTTTATATTTCTTGGCGAGTCACCAATTTCTTGGAAAACTAAGAAGCAAACCACTGTCTCAAGATCTTCTGTTGAAGCGGAATATAGAGCCATGGCCACCACCACTTGTGAGCTTCAATGGATTAAATCACTCTTATCATCCCTCGGCATTTCTCATAGACAACCGATGGATCTCCGGTGCGACAATCAAGCTGCCTTACACATTGCGTCCAATCCCGTATTCCACGAACGAACCAAGCACATAGAGATTGACTGCCATGTGGTTCGTGACAAGGTTCAAGACGGCACATTACGTACCACCCATGTTCGGTCATCAGATCAACTCGCAGACATCTTCACCAAAGCCTTGGGTCAACATCAATTTACATATCTCCTCCGCAAGTTGGGCATTCGTGACATCCATGCTCCAACTTGAGGGGGAGTATTGGAGAATCCCTATATCAATGTTCACATTTCCTTATATGCAAATACAGTATCCCATGATATCTGTATTATAGCTTAGATTACGTCTTTCCTTTAGTCATATTTCCTTTTTATGTTCTATAAATGTGTAGACATACTTGCTGGAATAAACAGATTGAATATTCTCTTTTTATGGATTATCTATATTCAAATCCTACACACTGGTTTGAGTGACTATGCTTTAGATCGCCAACTATCCTTTCAAAATTTTTTTGTGCAAATTGAATTCATTATTGTTTTGTTTCATGATTCATTCAAGCTTGGTGGATGGTGATTCTCGTCATGAACACATCAATCAAAGAGCTATGTTACTGTCAAGTCAAGTAAGATTGAGCAGAGTAAGCACATTGCACACTAACGACTTGCATTTGTTTCCTTCTTCCTTTTTTTGTTTGATTAATCCCTATTTTTTTTCTTATCAATTTTTTCATTACTAACTGATATTTTCTCTTATTAAATAGATCGTGCCTCTATTCCGGATAAAACAAGTCTTAGAATTGAGATCTCATAAGTGATAAATGATCTGTTTAATCATTGATGCAGCTTTAATGTCACGATGAATTGTGGTTCTTGTCATTAGCAAATCAATCAAAGAGCTATTCAGTTGGCTGAGTAAGTAAGATTGAGCAAGGTGTGTTGTATTCTAGAAGGTGCTTATCACGGTACTAGGTGGACAACCATGTATTTACCTGAACCGAGCTTTATTGTAATGAAACAATTATGAGGTTATGGTTCTCTGGCATAAATTTTAATTTTAAAGGTGGAAGCCACTTGAATGGTTAATGCTTGTTGATTGGTATTTTGGCTCCTTTTATGCTCCTTCCATGGAGGGTGACTCTATCTATTGGGATTGTTTTCTTGCTTAATTTCTAGCAAATTTTGTATTGTGTTGTGACATGTTGGTGCTTTGTGGTAGTGGGAGATGTATGGCCCTAAACCAGAAAATTCTTAGTATGAGTTTTTTGGTACAAAAATTAATATCAGAAAATTTTGGTATACTAGAATATTCTGATATGAAATTCTAATATGAAAATCTGATACAAAAATTCTTGTATGAAAATCTGGTATAAAAATTCTGGTATGAAAATGTGGTATAAATGTTCTAGTATAAAATTCATACCAGAAAATAAAATAAAATAAAATAAAGGCAAAACAAAAGGAAAAAAACAAAGTCAAGAAGAAAGAATTTGTACGTATCTAATGTCTGTTTTTTTTAATTAAAATAGAGAGGTTTATTACTTTTAACTACCATTAAATGAGAATTGTAAAAAATATGGGTACACAAACTTAATGAAAATAGAAAAAAAAAAATATTTGACGGAATATTTTCAATATTGATCGACCAGAATTGTGATTAACTAGGGGATTTATTCAATCTAGATTTTTAATAATCCATAGAATTTGCTAATTTTGTGGGATATTTTAATTCTATATAGAGTTAATATAGATTTTGTCAGATTATGTGGATATTTTTAAAGATTTTAACAACTTAAAATCACATCATCCATAATGATTCAAAATAGTGGTCTCACTCATTTCTCATATCAATACCTCGTGCCTAATGTACCTAATATACTTTGATTTCTTCGGTATCTATACCAAACAGTTAAGCTTGTAATTACGGATGTAGAATTAGGTGTTCAGATGAGGCCAAGATTTTCTCGTTTAAAATCCCTTAATTATGGCACTTTTACATCAGTTGTTGTTTAAGTTACTTCGGTGTTATGAATGAATAACATACGTGTTCAGACGAGGCCACAAATTCTTCAATCCTTTTTGCAATTAATTTTGAATTTATTTATAAAACCTTCTTTTATGTTTTGATACCGTTAGATTATATTTGAGATTGAGATCGAAGGTTGGAGGGAGAAAATATTGGAAGTGGGAAATTTGGAAAGGGAAGACAAATCAGTTAACAAGCAATTTTAAAGAACAAACAATTTTATACATGACTCATGATGGAAAACAATCAACATGACGGAAAATACGAGAAATAACTAACCTCCGACGATGCACCGAGACCAAGCACTCAAAAACGTTGAAATAATAAATTAATTAAAAAGTCCTACAAAATCTTATGAAAATCTTATGTGTTGGAAGTATACTTCTTTAGGGTTTAGGTATTTATATAATTAATTAAAAAGTCCTACAAAATCAATGAAATAATAAATTCTTTTAAAATCAACAAACTTTTAAATACCATATTAATTTTATAAAAAATTCAAAATTCTAATTGAATACCAAAAAATTTATATGAACTTTTAAAAATCTATATTGAATACTCATATACTTAAAATCCAAAAAATTCCTATAAAATCTAGATCGAATACATCTCGGTTTATTATTTATTGGACTGCGTGAATTCATTTACTGGATTGTGTGAATAATTCAAATGTGTTAAAAAATTGATGTTTTTTTTGGTAAAAGTGTACTATAGTACAGTTGATTGGAGAGGGAGTAATAACTATGATTCACCGTATTTGGCATGCCTTGTTTGTTGAACATGTTTATCATCCCCAACACCTCGTCTTCTGTTAATGTTAACTCTCAATGGTAAGCCTTGTATATATAGTTCTGCTTGTGCAAATTACGTACTTTCTCTTTGGTTACAACTCAATTAGAAATACCGAAGATGGGAGATTCAACTACAAACGCGAATGAGTATCGTTTCGGTTTCGGATTCAATGACAAAGATTTCTCAGATCGGATCCTTCATATTAAGATGATATCTAAAGACTCCGATGATTGCGTTGGAACCGAAGTCAATAGTCTGCACGTAAATTCTCTCATTCTAGCTTCTCAAAGTCCATTTTTCTATTAGGTAATCTTCTTTAAGGTAACTTTGATGGGATTGTTCTACTTCTCCATACGTTAAAACTTGTTAATATGTGATTTTATGGTATAGTTATTCAAAAATGGGATGATAAAATCACAAAGCAAGGATGTCATCTTGAAAATTTGTTCATCTGGTAGGTATCATGTTCATCTTCTGCACACTTCTTTGATGTGATGTAAAGAGATTTCTTTAGTCTTAAATTTGATTTTTATGGTGATGAGTAGAGAAGGCTTCTGTGATGGAGCTCCTGAAGTTCATGTACCTAATAACATTGCCTGCAACTACAAAATCTGATTTGCTCGATTTGTTGGTTGTTGCGGGTAAATTTGAAGTTACTTCTTGTATGAGGTATTGTGTTCAGCGGTTGTTGAAGATGTACATGTCACTAGACTTGGTATTTTCATATCTTGAGCTTCCTTCGTCCGTCTTAGCTGCTGAAGTGGTTAAACCATTAGTCAATGCATCAAAGCGTTACCTTGCTAAGCGTTACAAAGATTTCAACAAGTAAGAACATATATAGTATCACAATTACATTTTTGAGTTTCTTGTTTCTAATGTATGTGAATTTGTACTGATTGAGAGTTGTTGATCTTGAAGGTCGACTCAAGAAGAAGCACTGGCATTGCCACTTGCTGCGGTAGAGTTTGTTCTTGGCAGCGAGGGTCTTAAAGTGGATTCAGAAGATGATGTTTTCGAGTTTATATTGAAGTGGAGCCGTCGACATTATCCCGAACTGAAAGCTCGTCGAAAAATCATCACAAAGAGTTTAGTGAAATTCATACGTTTTCAATACATGAGTTGCGATAAGTTGAAGGAAATCCTAGCTTGTGACGACTTGAAGCATGATGTTGTTACCAAGCTTGTTATGGAGGCGCTCTTCTTCAAGGTTGAAGTTCCCTATGGTAATCGTTGGGGACGTCACTACAAATATCCACTTATTAAGGTCGTTGAGATTGAAAATCCTATGCCTCACTGTGTCATCTTCTTTGACCTTAAAAAAGAAGAATGTGAGAATCTTTTGTCATTGAAAGAAATCAACACCCAATCATTTCTTCTAGATGGACGATATTTTTTCCTCTCGACACATTGCCTAAAGAGCCCATATGACTCGTCTTATCACTTTGGTCTATATGTGGTAATGGAAGATGGTTGTGAAACTTACAATTTCGAATTTGCAGCGATGAAGAAGTCGGCTATGAAGTTTGAAAGCCAACGCAAAGCCAACAACTGTATTCTAGGCAAGAATGGCAGTTGGGTTTGGGGACGTTTTAGGAATCACGTGGACGAAGTTCATGAGCGATGACAGTGACTATTTCATCGATGGCATCCTACATCTTCGAGTCGAACTTACCATAGTCACCCCCTAAGTTTAACCATATGTTTATCCTTTCTAGTTAGTGTACTTCTTCTGCTGCTTAAAATCCGAATATATATTGGCATATATATGATCCATTTTAATTTTTGCTGAATATGCTTTGTAACTATAGTTGTTGGTACTAGCAGTAAATTTAGTTGTTTGTTGGTAATGACTGGTTTTCTAGGAGTAGATTCTTACACTAAGTTTTGTATATCCAATCGCTAATGTGTCTTTGACCATGAAGAGGTACGTGATCATACGTGTTATGAACACCCTCTTTTTGAAGGTTGAAGTTTCCTATGATTGTCGTTTTTGAACGTATCTACAATTCTTCAAAACGATGGTCATAGAGTTTACACAGAATATTAATTTTCCAAAGATAAAATCAGAAATTTAGAAACTCTATGCCATGGCGGCGAGACGGGCTGTCATATGACCACCTGACGGTCATTACACGGTCTTATGTCTCTCATCACTCTTCTGTTGGGTTAGGCTTTGACATGGGATGTGATATCGATCTATAGATTCAAACGGCCAGCTAGACGGTCCTACGGACGCACACAAATCGTTTGCTAAGCGTTGCGCCTGCTATAATCTCGATTCTTCAACTTTGAAGTAATCCTGCAGACTTCGTGACGGCGGCAAGACGGTCTGTCATACGACCACCCGACGGTCATTACACAGTCTTATGTCTCTCATCTCACTCTTCTGTTGGGTTAGGCTTTGACATGGGATGTGATATCGATCTATAAATTCAAACGGCCAGCTAGACGGTCCTACGGACGCACACAAGTCGTTTGCTAAGCGTTGCGCCTGTCTTGATGCTATAATCTCGATTCTTCAACTTTGAAGTAATCCTGCGGACTTCGTGTTGCAGTTCCTCGGTTATATACTTGTCTTCGGCTCTGACTTTAGGGAAGATGCAACCTTTGCACATTTGATACCTCAAATGCCTAAAACACATAACAACCAAGGTATATACAGAAATACAAACGAATGATTTCCGTATGAATAAGCATGTATGGGATGGAAAAGAGGATATAAAATGCATGAAAACAAGGTGTAAAAAGTGTTACGGTTGACACTCATCAACCAACCCACCCACAATCTTAATACATCAACTCAGCCCCTCACTCTTCCACAAACAACATTGAAGGTCCAAAACCTTTCAAGGGCAATTGCCAATGGTGTCGACAGGTTGGGCATGTTCCAGCTTAGTGTCGCACATATTGTGCTCGCCACCTAACCATCATTATCCCATCCTCCATCACTTCCCAGCTTTCCCTCGAGCCAACCTAGCTACGGCTTTCACTCTTGTGAACACTAATATGTGGTTAGTGGATAGTTGTGCGTCTCACCACATAACCAATGATCTTGACAACTTGGCTCTCCATCATCCTTATCTTGGTCCTGATGAAGTGTGAGTAGGAAATATTAAGAGTCTTCCCATTACACATTCGGGACCTCTTACTCTTTCCTCTTCTTCAATAGTTTTCAGTCTTTCAAACATTTTGCGTGTTCTATCCATGTCTAAAAATATCATATTTGTCTCCAAACTCACACAAGACTCCAACTTTGTTATTTTCTTGTCTGATTCGTTCTATGTGAAGACCTCAAGTCTCACACACTCCCACACAATTCGGCTTAAAGGATCGTGTGTTGATGGTGTTTACTTGTGGCCCAAGTCAAGTCCTTCAGTTCATTTCAGTCTCCGTGTCAATCCCGGTTGCCTGCTTCACAAGCTTGATCATCCGTCGTCAGTGTTTTTAGTTTTTTAGTTAGAAAGTTTCATCTAAAGAAAGTTCATTTTAAGTAATCAGAATTGTAAATAATTCAGTATCAATAAGAGTCACAAGCTTCCTTATAAGTCATCTATTGTCTCCTCTCATCCTCTTGAAACCATATTCTCTTATGTTTAGAGTTCGCTAGTATTGTATTTGATGGCTATCAATATTATGTCATATTTATGGATCACTTCACACGTTATACTTGGCTCTACCCAATGAAAAAAAAAATCTTACACCAAGAACATTTTTATAAAGTTTTTTTTTCCCTAGTTGAGAACTTTTTACCTCAAAATAAAGGTTCTCTATTCCGACAATAGTGAGGAATATATAGATATGCGTTCCTTTCTTTGTGATGTTATCATTTTTCACCTCACCAATCCCTTACACACTCCTGAGCATAATATCTTGTCCGAACGCAAACATCGTCACATTGTTGACATCAGGCTCTCTATGCTCACTTTTGTCGGTATGCCTCTTGATCACTGGCTTCTTGCTATAATCAATACGACATACCTTATCAATCATCGTCCAACACCAACTCTCAACAATGACTCTCCCTATTTTCTTCTCACTCATGAGCATCTAAAATATATATGTTAATCTTAAGAGTTTTGGTTGCATATGTTTTCTCTAGTTGAGACCGTATAATCCTCACAAGCTTCATCCAATATATATTTCATGTGTCTTTGTTGACTACTCATCCTTTGAGAGTGTGGACCCAGCCACCAAGCGTATTTATACGTCCAGACATGTCAAGTTTATTGGCCATGACATCTTATACCAAATTAGCCTCTTTCAATACACTCTATCCCCCTTCAAGCTGGACGAGGATGAACGAGTCCAAGCTTGTCTGAGAGAAACACGTGTTGGTGTTTGCCTAAGGCTTTGGTGAAAAGGTTTGTCATTTGAAGGGATGAAGGAACATGGACAGTGGAGATGAAGCCTTTTTGCACTTCATCACGAACAAAGTGACAATCAATACGTAAATGCTTTGTACGTTCATGAAACACTGAATTGGATGTGAGATGTTGAGTTGCCTTACTGTCGTAATGCATAGAAAAGGGACGTGGGAGCTACACATGTAGCTCGAGAAGGAGACCATCCAGACAAATTACTTCACTGGTGGTCAGTGACATAACTCGATATTCGCTTTCAGTAGAGGATTTGTTAATAGTTTTCTGTTTCTTAGGCTTACAAGACACTAGAGAGAGCCCAAGGAAAAGACAATAACTAGTGATGGATCAACAAGAGTATGCATAGGAGCCCCAGTCAACATCACTATAAGATATGAGTTGAAAGTCTGTCTGGGTAGGGTAGTGTAGAGCAATGTCCATGGTGCCTTTGAGGTACCATAATAGGTAAAGGGCAGTGGGGTGCACGAGAAGAGCCACAAATTGACTAAGTTGTTGAACTGTAACGGCAACGTCTAAACGTGAGAGAGAGAGAGAGAGGAGAGATATAGAGAAGACAGCCAACTAGGCGATGATAGGCTTCAGGTTATGGAATAGGATTACCTGAATTTGGAGTAAGATGAAGATTATGTACGTTGCATGGGAAAGCATTGGTCTTACAATTAAAGAGATGAGAATCATAAATGTATTTTCTCTAGTTAATGAGTATTCTTGAGTTGTCACGTGCTATTTTCATACCAAGAAAAAATTTGACAAGTCCCAGATCCTTGATTGTAAAGGCGGTATCCAGTTAATGTTGAAGAGATGTAATCTCAAAAGGAATGTCACTTGTGTTAAGTACATCATCTACATAGACCAGTACAATGGTAGTGCCTAGAGAAAATTTCTTGACAAATAGGGAATAGTCCTGCCGAGATTGAACATAGCTCAGATGAAGGAGCTTGGTTAACTTGATGTTCCCTTGGCAACTAGCTTGCTTGAAACCATACATGGATTTTTTAAGTTAGCATACATGTCCATAAATTTTCTTCTAAAATGACGGCAGTTGTGAGTTATCTCAGTGTTTGATTGCGGGATAATATGGCGTTGGCACGACAATTACGAATTTTTTCTGCATCTGATGGTGGGATGGATATGACGCCAAATGTGGACACATTATATATAGCGGGGGGAAACAATGGGGGGTATGGTTATGCGTCGACACCCAAATAAATAATAAATAAAAATCAAGCACAAGCGTTTTGCAACAGCGTCCGTGGTTGGACGCCGATGCCACTTACCGACGTCCATATTAGACGTCATCCCCAAGCGAACGTATTTGATACTAAGTGAACTCCAAATTGTGTATAACACGCCACTTTAGTTTTTACAAAACTGATAGAAAATACATACATTTTGTGGTTTTTAAATATTGAGTTTTGAGAATTGTGATTAGTTTAGATAAATTTTGGAATCATTTCTTGTGGTTTGAAGTAATTGGAGTAGAGTTTGATTACTTTTGATACCCTATAGGAAAACAAAATGTGGGGAAACAAAATGTGGGAAACAATTGCATTTTGCATTAAACCACAAGGAATGATTCCATAAAATTTCATGAATAAAGATATACGAACCAAACGGACTCTAAATGTATTAAATAGTTGATATTTTTTGGTAAAAGTGTTATATAGTAGTTGGTTGGTGAGGGAGTAATAACTATGATTCACCGTATTTGGCCTGCCTTGTTTGTTGAACATGTTTATCTTCCCCAACACCTCGTCTTCTGTTTTTGTTAACTCTTAATGGTAAACCTTGTATATATAGCATATATAGTGTTGCTTCTGCAAGTACGGCGTACTTCCTCTCCGAGTAGATGAACAGAAGATGGGAGATTCAAGTAGTAAGGCGAATGATGAAAGTTTCGGGTTCGGGTTCAATGACAAAGATTTCTCAGATCGGATCCTTCGTATTGAGATCATACCAAAAGACTCTGATGATTGTGTTGCAACAGAAGGCGATAGTGTTTACGTAAACTCTATCATTCTTGCTGCTAAAAGTCCATTTTTCTACAAGGTAGACTTTATTCCTATCTATGTTTTATACTCTTTGTATTTACATAATATCTGGCAATTTATCGTACAGTTATTCAAGAATGGGATGATAGAATCACAAAGGAAAGATGTGACCTTGAGAATTTGTTCATACGGTATTCTATAATCCATCTTTTACAAACTATAATTTTTTTTTAGTATAAATCGTAATGATTTTTATTTGTATCGTTTATGGTGATCGAGTAGAGAAGACCGCTTTCATGGAGGTTCTAAACTTCATATACCGAAATACGTTGTCAGTAACTACAAGGTCTGATTTGTTGGATGTGTTCCTTGTTGCGGACAAGTTTGAAGTTGCTTCTTGCATGAGATATTGTATTGATTTACTGTCGAAGATGTCTATGTCACTGGAATTTGCACTTTCGGTTCTTGAGCTTCCTTCGGCTAATCTTGAAGTAGTTCAACCATTAATCGATGCAATAAAGAAGTATCTTGTTGAGCATTACGCATATTTCAATAAGTAAGAACACAATATCAGAATAACATATTTAATTTTCTTTTCTACCGATTTAATTAGACTTGTGTAATTTTGAAGGTTCGAGGAAGAGGTAATGAAATTGCCACTTGTTGCGGTAGAAATTATTCTGGGCAGCGAGGATCTGCAGGTGGATACGGAAGATGATGTTTTCGAGTTTATACTGAAATGGGGTCTTGAACACTACCCCAAACTGGACGAGCGTCGAGATATCATCACCAAGAGATTGGCGAAGCTCATATGTTTCCGATACATGAGCTGTACTAAGTTGAAAGAAGTATTAGTACATGATGAGTTTAAGCATGAAGACGTGACCAAGCTTGTTATGGATGCACTCTTGTTGAAGACTGAAGTTCCCTGTGATTGGAAACCCTAGACCTTACTGTATCATCTTCTTTGACCTTAAAAAAGATGAGTGTGAGAATCTATTCTCTTTGAACAGAAGGATCTACTCTCAATCATTTCTTCTAGGTGGACGATGTTTTTACCTTTTAGCAGACAGGAAGAAACAAGTGGGCTCGTCGAAACACTTTGGTCTATATGTGGTAATGAAAGAGGAATCTGAAACTTGCGATTTTGAATTTGCGGCCATGAAGAAGTCAACGATGAAGTTCGAAAGAAAAGGCAAAGCCAACAACTGTATTGTAGGCAAGAATGGCTGGGGGTTTGGGGACGTTTTAGGATTATAGTGGAGCACGTTCATGAGCGTTGACAGTGACTATTTCATCAATGGCATCCTACATCTTTGAGTCAAACTTACCATCGTCACCCCCCAAGCTTAACCATACTTTGATCCTTTCCATAGTGTTCTTATCTCTAAAACCAGTTTGGAGGAGCAACATGTTTGTGATTGGGTTTCTTGTTAGTGATTTGGTTGATATCAGAAATGCTTTACCTTGATGTGATCTCGATGAGCAACTCCAAGCAATAGCTTATTTTATTGTACTTCTTCTGCTGCATGTTTCCTTATTGGGATAGTCAATTTGCTGAACCTCAGTGGGATATGAATACAAGATTATTATGAAAAGTGGTTCGAGTCCAATTGATTTTTTGGCATAATTCTGTGAGCTAATGTTATGATGCTATAAATCCGAATGTAATTGGCTTATGATCCATATCAAATTTTGCTGAATATGCTCTGTAACTTTATTTGTTAGCATGATTTTGTGAGCTAATGTGTCTTTGACCATGAAGAGGTACGTGATCATACGTGTTATGAACACCCTCTTTTCTAAGATTGAAGTTTCCTGTGATGGTCGTTTTGAACGTATCTACAATTCTCCAAAACGGCCATCATCGGGTTTATACAGAATATCAATTTTTCAATATGTTGTGGCGGCGAAACGGCAATCATACGGCCACCCGACGGCCATCACATGGTTGTATGCCTGCCATCTCACTCTTCTATTAGGTTGGTCATTGACATGGGTTGTGAATCTTGTGATATCGATCTATGGATTTAAACGGCCAGCCAGACGGTAGTGTAACATCCTTATGTCAACCGGTCTTCTAATTAATCAAGTTCCTAAAACTGCTCGCAGTGTGTTCACAGTTAACAAAACATATTTTTTATATATATCAGAGTAATTATTAGTAATGCACCACTGCCATGACCAACGACCTACTTTCATTGAATGATTTCATGTACTAATTATTACAAGTCATTTCCCGGTGTATCATCAATCTGCAATGACTTTGAATTGGTGGTTAGACCCAAATAAATGCTAAGGCAAAAATCATATTTAATTTCTCGAAGTCATAGCTAATAAGTATCATAGATTGACAAACGATCTCTCTAGTCCATATTGCTAGTGAAAAACATCTCAAAAGATGACCAAACAATCCTCATGTTTCTTTAGAATAATTCTGCCTTACATCCTTGAAAAAAGAACTCTTGTAAGTACTTCTCACAATCCTTTCAAGTTCATGCAGGATTCACAAATCGAACAAAGCTTATGCTTAATAAAACTTGTGTTCATGTATATACATATTTTGACAGGAACTTCCAAGGAGTTTTGTAAAGGAGAATGAGAAATGCTTGTCTAAGTATGTTCGTCTCAAACTACCAACCGGTGCAGTGTCGAAAATGAAGTTGAGGAGAAGTGACGGTCGAGCTTGGCTAGGCAAAGGATGGCAAAATTTTGTTGAGAAATATTCAATCAAATGCGGGTATTTATTGATATTTAGATGTAAAGGTAAATTCCGTTTTAGTGTCCAAATATTCGATCTCAGTACTCGAGAGATCGAGTATCCCGTTAGCTCTTCAAAAACTATTATCAAAGTTAAGGCGGAAGATAGTGTTGAGATTTTAGATGAAAGGCCCCGTAAAGTAAGTAAAAGCATGAAGATGGATCTCACCAACCAGTCTCGTAAGTAGAATTACACATTTATAACTTATTCATGCACACAACATCTGATTACAATTTCATTTTATTATTTTGGTGATCCAATTAATTGAAGGCAAACAACATGGTTCAACGTTTGCAAAAGCCAAAGTTCTTGAGAGAGCAAAGGCTTTTCGTAGCCCAAATCCTCATTTCACTGTCACGCTACAACGGACCTATATTTCTAAAGGATTTTTGGTAGGTCTAAGTTTGATCTAAAATTTTGCATCAAACTGACCAATATTAGTATTATGTGCACATGGATGTATATTTGAAAAGTTTTTAATCTTCTGTAGCAGATCCCTGGTTTTGCAACAAACTATTTCCGCAAGGAGGGAACGAATATCATATACCTCAAACTCGATGAAGTAGACGAAAGAACTTGGTCTATAAAATACTCTATTGGAACCCTTCCGTGTTCAAAAGTATACTTTTCGTTTGGATGGAGCAAATTTTTACAAGAAAACCATCTAAAAAAAGGAGATATATGTGTCTTCGAGTTGATCAGTAGCATGAACATGGTATTCAAGGTCACCATATTCAGAATTTATGAAAAACTTGACCAAAATGAGCCTCTTGTTACGACTATTGTAGCTTCCTCGCGAGGTACATACTCTTTTAAGTATATTTTTCCTACGGATAATGTCAATCTTATCTATAATTGTAAGCTTTCTTGATACAGGAAAGAAAGTTGAGGACCCCAAAACCCTAAAAGAAGCTAAAGCCTTCAAATGCAAGGAGCCATCTTTCACGGTTCAGATTAGAATATCACATGTTCATGGCCCTTATCATCTTGTATGGTTCATTTTCCTTCAACCACTGCTTGCTTAGTCAAACTTAATTCTTCTATTTAAGCAAACTTAATTCTTGTATTTGTAGGATATACCAATTGCTTACGGGTCAAAGTACCTTAAGAATCAACATGGGAATGAAGCGTTTCTCCATAGAAATGATGGGGAAACATGGCCTGTTAAGTGCTATGTTCGCGGTTCAAAGGTTAGATTCTCGTCTGGTTGGAAGGCTTTTGCAGTTGATAATGATTTGCAACACGGGGATGCTTGTATGTTCGAGCTATTTCCTCATGTGCCAAATCATTACAAAGTCACCATATTCCGTGTTGAAGAAGCATAACTAAATGCATAGATTTTGAGTCTTTGTATTCAGATTTGCATATGTAAGCTAAGGTTGGGTTAGAAGTGATGTCTTAGTTTTATTCTCGACTTTTGTTATATGTTCCGTAATGTCTGCAATTGAGATTTTGTGTTTTGGTAATGAAGCGTTGAAGAACGTGTTGGGTGAAAGTAAAGACTTTATGTTGTCAATTTCCAGATTTACCATGTTTGCAATTGACATTGCTAGATCAGAGCCAAATTAGCAGTAGTTCAGGTTTGTATATAAACTTCAGCTGACAGTAATTCTATTATGTAAATCATTTCCTGGTCGATCTTATTCAGCAGAATCGAACAAGTGTTTCAAAACATCAGCTGACACTACATTTAAATTGTAGTGGTTTTGATACGCTAACCTTCTCTATTTGACCAAAATCATTTTCAATGAAGTCTAAGACAGGAAAATAATAGTCAGTCAGCAACTAATCAATCCACTCAAAGTAATCAAATAATCAAATTCAACAACTCCACTTGAAGCCGAACATATATATATATAGTTCGGTTCCGGTGAGGAGCACCCTTGTAGATAGGAATAAGGAGAGCTCACCACCACAAAAAATGAGCAATTAGTAATAAACAAAAATGGTGTTTATGGTTGTTAAAAAAATGTTGTTCATATTTTTACAAGTATGTGTTCATTGTTCTTACAACTATGGTGTTCATGGTTTTTAAAGTCATTGTTCATATTTATTAATAACTGTTCATTTTTTTCCAACCCTAATTGTTCATGTTTTCACACTAAATGTTCATTATTTTGTATTTTTAAAATTTTTTTTTTTGTTTCAAATCGTGTAAAAAAAATATGATGTTCATTATTTTACAAGTATGTGTTCATTTTTTTACAATAACAGTGTTCATATTTTTCAGTGTTCATATTTTTCAGAGTAAGTGTTCATATTTTTCAGAATCAATGTTCATAATTTTATTAATGATTGTTCATTTTTTTTGCTATAGGTAGTGTTCATATTTTTATTACTAACTTTTCATTTTGTGGTGGTGTCACGTGGCATGCCACGTCACCGTTTTTTTCCGGGAAAAAAGATAAAGAAGTGACGTGGCATGCCACGTGGCACCACCACGGCTCTCCTAATTCCTATCCACAAGGGTTCTCCTCACTTGAACCTAAATCTATATATATATATAGAGAGAGAGAGAGAGTATAGATCATATGAGAACAGGCTTATCGTGTAATCATGAGAACAGTTATATATTTTTCGTAATTATTATTAGTTTTGTTACGAATGTGTCATATCGTTTAATATATTATTCGTAGTTATTGTTGGTTGAATGAATTATTCGTAGTTATTGTTGGTTGAATGGATTATTGTAGTTATTATTATTCGTAATTATTATTAATTATGATATCTACCATAAATCTCGACCCTTAATATTCACCATCCAACGGTTTAAGATTGTTTTAATGATTACACGATAAGTCTGTTCTCATGGGAACCGATATATATAGGGGTAACAAGCACAACCCTATACTCAAAACGTGTTTGCTGACAATGTGCGCCTCTTACTACATTCCTTCTCCAAGATACCAAAAACGGCTTCATTTTCAATGGTTTAGCTCATGTTGTGGAATATTCGAGGATTATGATCCAATCATATATCATCCCGAAATGTACTCATCTTCCTTACCGGCTACCAGTATTGCTCAAGGCGAGGAGGAAAGACAAGTTTCAGGGATATGGATGAAGAATATGCTCATAGGAGGTAAGTGTAAGCTCCCTGAATTCTCCGGCGTCATTATCTATGATAACTCCGGTAACTTGGTCAATAACTCTAAGCCCCCTCGCCTTGCTCTTACGTGGAAGTGACTTTTTCGGCCATTTGTATCTTACCTTAATAGTTGTAACAAAATATCTTTTACATTTCCAAGAATAAAATGTATGAATAAAATATGTATTATGTTTTGTCTAAGATTCTAAAATTTGTTTTTTTTTTTGGTGGGAAGGAGAGTCAGTGGTCTCCAGCGCATCTGGACGCGCTTTTATTAATTGGAAAGAGGGCTAAGTAGTCATCACACGGGGGATAGCCCGACCCCTTACATCATCAAGTAAAAGATCAACTACACCCTCCGGCGGGTCATACAATACATTCAAACCAATAAGTAAGTTCAAAGCAAAGTTAGCTAAAAAATCCGCAACATTACTCGCCTCACGGTAGGCATGCCGACATTGGATATTCCAATCTCTTCGTAAAAAGTCATGACCCTTACGTATCAGACTAGCCAGAGGGTGGTGGGGGGCTAAAGGCTTATTGATGAGTTGGATCGCCAATTGAGAATCTGTTTCCAAGATTACCGATCGGTATCCAAGATCCCAAGCAACCTTAAGACCATGTACCAATCCTCATAGTTCCGCCATAGGGACGGTACAAATACCTAGGTTGGCGCCAAATCCCCTCAACCACTCTCCAGCGGAGTTTCTAACAATACCCGCTGCACTAGCAAAGCCATCCTTATTCTTCGAGCCATCCGTATTGACATTGACAACACCTTCCGGGGGTGGATCCCAAGCTACATTAACGGTGCTCCTCTTCCGATCACCGGGGTCCTTGTTGCTGCGCTTCCAAACATGTATGTACTCTCTCACTTTCTCGTGTATATATTGGCTTATGTTTCCTTCATTGCACTTGTTGTTAAAAATCACCTCATTTCTCCACTTCCATGCTTCCCATAGGCCAACTGTAAAGACTTCTCTCCACAAACATAAATTAGAATATGAACTTTTAGAAAGGAGATTACCTCTATCCCAAGAAGTAAAAGTAGTAGTGTAGAAGTCCTCTCGAAACCAGGTTGTGTGACGTCCTCTCCACATGCGTACAGTACGTCGGCAATCTCTAAACAGGTGAATATCCGATTCAACAGCTTGTCTGCATACCGCACACTCATATATGCCACTCATGTGTCTACGTTTACGTTCCTCAGAATTGATGATGCCGCCGTTTATGAGCTTCCACAGGAACACCTTGACTCGTTCTTGGACTCGGAGTCTCCAAATAATTTTAAATATGTCTCCTTCTCCTAGCTGGTAATCATCGGAACCTATAAGTATTTATAAGCAAATGATATCGTAAAGTTACCATCCTGATTTAAGCTCCAACCAAGTTCATCGTTGTAGGCTTCTATGGGCTCGTCAATACTCGCTTCGGCCTCAGCTATGTACGGTCTCACTGCTGCCAGCTTCAGTAACGTCTCCATGGGTAACATGCTTTCCAAACTTTGTCAATCCCAACTACCATTCTCTGTCCAGAGTTGTCTTACAGACTTTTTCAAATCTGCAGGCTCAACAGCTTGTCTAGCAAGGTTCTGCAGAGGCTCAGTCCCGATCCACTTGTCCGACCAAAACCGGATGGAATTTTCATCTCCCAACGTCCACATGGCCCCTCTACTGACTACCGTGTGTATACCTGCTATGAGACCCTGCCAAACATGAGAGTTACTTCTCTGTACTTGCCTTCCATTCCGGACATATTTGTTGTTCAAGACTTGCACCCACAGCTTAGCAGGTTCTTTAAAAAATCTCCAAGCTAGTTTGCCTAGACATGCAACATTGGTTTCATGCATTTTCTTAATGCCAAACCCCTTTTATCCTTAGGAAGGCAAATCACATCCCATTTGACCGTATGCATCTCTCTACGACCGTCAGTATGACCCCAAATAAAATCCCACCATACCTTGTCAATAGCATTGCAAACACTTCTCGGAATAGTCAAAACCGCCATCGAGTAGATAGGAAGAGATGTGAGAACTGCCTTTGTGAGAGTCACCCGTCCCGCAAAACTGAGATTCTTGCATCTCCACCCATTCAACTTTTGGTTGATTTTATCTAAAAGAGTCGCAAAAGTGTCCTTCCCAACTCGCTTTTGTAAGAGAGGAATGCCAAGGTAATTCCCGAGGTTTTTTGTCACCTCAACTCCACTTAAGCTAGCTAAGCTGCCACATATATCAGGAGAGACATTAGGAGATACATAGATTTTCGATTTCTGAATGCTGACCTTAAGACCTGAGGCCTTGCAAAAAATATCAACGCATCGCATAACAATTCTGAGTTAACTCGTAGAGGCTTCGGCAAAGAGAGTAATATCATTTGCAAAGAAAAGGTGGGATAGTTTAGGCCCTCCTCTAGAGATGGTGATGGGTTTCCAGTCCCCACCTTCCACCGACTCCATGATAAGGTGACTTAACTTCTCCACACACAAGACGAAGAGATAGGGAGATAGTGGGTCTCCTTGTCTAATCCCCTCTCCGGGCTAACCTTTGTAGTAGCCTCACCATTCCAAAGAACTTGCATGCTAGTGGTGCTAATACATTCCTGGATCATCTTACCCCAAACTTGTGGAAAACCTGCTTCTGCAACGACCTCCCCAATGAAGTCCCACCTTAGCCTATCGTATGCTTTCTCGAGATCTAGCTTGAGAAGCATCCATTGCTTGCCAGTCTTCTTCCTTCTCATGGAGTGCATAACTTCTTGCATAAGAACAACATTATCTTGGATGAGACGTTCAGGTATGAAGCTCCCTTGAGTCAGCCCCACCAGCTGTCCAATAACACCTTTCAATCTCTACACCATAACCTTAGAAATAATCTTATAGCTTACGTTGCAAAGAGCAATGGGTCTGAACTGGCTAATAAACTCCGGTTTCCCCACTTTAGCAATAAGGGAGATAAGGGTATCGTTGCTACTTGGGTAGAGATGTTGGTTAGTAAAAAAAGCGTGTAACCTCGTCTCTCATCGAGTGACCCACAATGTTCCAACACTTTTGATAGAAAACAGGTTGGAATCCGTCAATACCTGGCGTTTTATAAGCGCCCATGCTCTTAGTGGCTAACCACACTTCCTCCATGCTCACATCAGCACATAACTTGTTCCAATCTGTAGGCTCAAAATAGTTGGAAAACTCCAAGTCTCCAGACGACTAGGGTAGAGGGTTCATGCATCATCAAGGCTGTACAAAGACCTGAAATAATCAACTGTGTGGTTTTCGAGTCTGTCTTGATCTTCTACCCATTCATCACTACTAATCATAAGGCCCGTAACCCTGTTCCTGCTTCTCCGGATAATAGTAGAAGTGTGGAAGAAAGTAGTGTTCCGGTCCCCTTTCTCGAGCCATTGCTCCCGTGACTTTTGAAGCCGGATAGTCTCTTCTTGTTCAAGGATGATTGCCACTTTCTCTTGGAATTTCCTCTCCTCCTCTACGAGCCTAGTCGAGCTCCCTTGTCCAATCCTAGTTTGGATCTTCATAAGTTTATCCAAGGCTTCTTGTTTCCTGCGAAACACATTACTAAACACAAGTCTATTCCAAACAACAAGGGAATTCTCAAGAATGGGAAGAGCTCTACTAACCTCAGGATTACTATGCCAACACATCTCAACCATGGGGTGAAAATCTATGTGTGTCATCCATGCGGCCTCAAATCGGAAAGGTCGTCTTTCCTTTCTGGTCAAAATTTTAGGATCCAAATTGAGGAGAATGGGCGAGTGATCTGAAGAGAAGCGAGCAAGGTATCTGACTTGAGCATCCGGCTATTTCAACCATCCCTCTTGGTTCATAAAACATCTATCCAGTCTCTTATGGATACCTCTGCCGGTAGTTTTGCCATCATCCCAAGTGTAGTCAGCTCCTGTGTACCCAAGATCGATGAGACCGTGGTCCATAACAAGATTATTGAACGTACAAGAGTCTTCGTGTAGTTTTCTGGAGCCTCCCCTTCTTTCATGTAAGAACCTAATGCAATTAAAGTCACCTCTGAGGATAAGAGGATCAGAAATGTTCGCCAGCACAGTCTCTAAATCACTCCAGAATACTCTACGACGGGTATAGGTCGGAGGTGCATAGACCACAATGATATGGTAGGACTTCACTCCATCAGCAACTCTAGCATGAGTAAAGCCTGTATTGTAACCCATGATACTCAGATCAAGCCTATCCTTCTTCCAGGGGAGCCAAATCCCTCCCTTAAAAGCTTCTGCTTCAACTCAAAAACAGCCCGAGAAACCTAGACGATCACATATGGTTTGTGCCCTATTACCCGAAACTCGTGGCTCAAGTATAGCTAAGACGTCCACATTATGATGTCTGCATAAATAGTTAATAGCTCGGCGGAAACCGTTCTTACCGGCTCCAAAAACATTCCAAAACATAAAATTCATGATAACAAAATGGGTTGGGAGTATAATAAACCAGAAGAGAGAAAGTCAGACACCCTTGTTAACCATCACGTGACTGGTAGTCTCCTCTTGGTTCTCCTTCATTACTTCATCCTCTTCAAGTGATTGCTCGCAGGGTTGATCTACAGCACTACTTGGTCCTGCATCAGGTGTAGTCGGTTTGATACCCTTTTCAGTGGCTATTGTCTGTACGTTTCCTGAGACTGTTACGTCTTCCCTTGTTGTAGTAATAGATGGATGAATATTAAGAGCGTCTCCAGCCTCCCTAAGTGTGCCTCCTCTATTGTCATCTTCTAAGGCCTTCTTATCATTCTCTATTTGATCTCCATGGGGTTCATCATCTTTTCGTTGTCTCTTAAGCGTGCCAGGGACAATGGTGTTATCCTCAGCTTTTTTAGCTCTCTAGGCGGCTCTGCGGGCTACATTATGGATTTTATTGCGTCGTTTCTTACGTTCTTCACCTTCATTGTTCTCCGTTTTGTCTGTCGCAGTGGCCTTAAACGTAATTTTTTCCTCTGTAGCGTTCTTCTGCCCCGAATTCTCCTTCTGCATGTCGTCACTTATCCCCGCTTTGGAAATGGGTTGTTGAGTTGTCTTTTCCTTTGGGCCTCCGACCGGCTTGGTGCCACTGGTGGAAGCACCAATACTGATGGGCCGATGGCCCAATCTGCGATCTTGGGTCTGTATTATATTTTCTCCACTAATTTTGGGCTTTGCTGAAGTCAAGATACTCTTACCTTTTTGTAACTGATTCTTCCCAAGATTCATGCTATTCTGTTCCTAGTATGCCCAGAATCATATCTCGCCTTATTTTCTGCATGATTCCTTCCTTTCTCAAATTTGTTCCTTCTGCCTACCATCATCCATGGTCCATAGCCGGCGTCCAAGTCTCCGGTCACCGGAACAGATTCCTTGGGTGCATTCTCAACTGATGAAGTGCTAGTATCCTCCCCACGTTGTTGTTGATCTTCATTAGCTCCACTTTTGTCCTTTTGAACTGTTGTACTCTCGCCATATTCACAGTTAGAGGCATAATGTCCATATCGTCCGCATCAGAAACAAATCATATCTAATCCCTCATACTCGATCGGGCATCTCTTCCCGTTAATGTAGATAGACTTTTTAAGGGGTCTGCTTAGATCTATCTCAACACATAATCTAATGAATCTCCCCCTATTAAAGTGTAGAGTCTTTGGGTCGATTGTAATAGGCAGACCTATCCCTTCTACCATGCACCATATGATTGCTTCGTGATACCACTGAACAGGAACACTCGTAATCCTGACCCAGATCGGAGCCGAGGTAATAGGATTTGACGTAAAAAAATCCGGGGACTATCTCTTCATGATTAAACATCGCCCAAACACAACCCATGAACCTCTGGTAAGAACCATCATGAGTTCATTTTTGCTTTTAAATCTAGCTAAGAAATAGTTATTGTCGAGGTCGATAAGTTGCATGTTTTCCCCGCAATTCCACATATCTTTAATCTTCCTCTCTATGAATGGGAATGCCACAGGAAAACCCAGTACTTTAAACATTATGGAGTTGTGCCAGCGTGCGTCCAAGTTAGTAGTAACTTCTTTGTCTATCACCATCACAGGATCTCCCTCCTCTCCAAACGGATAGCTAACCGAGATCTTTCCATTCAGAGAGTCTTTCGTTATCTTGTTCATGTTAGTTTTAATATTTATTTAAAAAATTATTTGTCCGCTCATAATAGTATCCCTGGCTACGACACTGTCCGTCATCGTCAACCACCTTGTGAAACGCCTAGTCGCAACCGCCATAACTTTTCGCTATTAGGGCTAAAGAGAGCGTTCTCAAATCCCTAAAAAAAAGTAAGACTTAGATGACTGTTAACATCAAAGATTCTAAAATTTGTGTAAGTCAATTCCTTTGACATTCTTAGACTCTTAAACGTGATCCAAAGAGATATATAACTAGTCGTGTGGCCCGACTCCGACCAATGCGACACTAAATCCGTTTTTAAGAATTATGTGATATATAACATATCCTTATTTCTCGGGACGATTCGATTTAGGCTAGTTCTAGATATTTTTAGAGTCGAGTATTCAACATTTTGTACTAATAAGTTATAACCGAAGGTTCATAATCTGTATTCAACTTGAACCCTATCCGGACTGACCTAAAACCAAAATTTCAAAGTTCCGTGGACTTAAAACCGACGCTAACATGCTAGAATTGAACCGAACAGTCTGAACTGGTCTGGACCGGGTTCTGAAGATTAGTTAAAGAGAAATTACAACAGAAAATCGATAAAAAGCCAAAACCACCTTCTTCCATGGAAGTCATGAACATACCTTCAAACATCCAAAGCAAAAAACCTGAGCTTATTCTAACTTCGAGTTCTTCCTTCATCTTCTTCTTCAATAGCAATTCTAAATTACAACGACATTGAATGTCAAGACCTTATCATCAACCCTCTCAAACACACGCATCTCCAACTCCTAAATTATACTCTTCCACAAATTATTTCCATCATATTCTTCTATAGCATTTTCTCTTCCATCATCTTCTCCAATAGCAATTCTAAATACAACGACATTGAATGTCGAGAGCTTATCATCAACCCTCTCAAACACACATGCATCTATTCCATGTGTCTTTGTTGGCTACTCATCCTCTGAGAGTGCATTTTAGTGCATGGACCCAAAACCAAGCATATTTATACGTCCAAGACATGTCAAGTTTATTGGCCATGACATGCCTCTTCCGAGTCGAAGCCTCCCTCTACTCCCTCTACTTCCACATGGTCGACGTTTGCTCTTCCATACTTCCAGTTATTAATCCGAGGATGAATATGCACATCTTAATGTCAACCGGTCTTCTAATCAAGTTCCTAAAACTGCTCAGTGTGTTCACAGTTAACATAACTGTTATGTTTTGATCCTTGTACTCATGTAATTTACTTTGTAACAAGTTAAGTATGGCATGCTAGAGTACACTTAGGTTCTTAGCTCCTAGGTTAAGTTTTGCTAACTCACTCTTACCTGTTATGTGCCTAGGTGATCTTGAGCTATCAATCTCATCTTGAATGAGATTTAGGCAGCTTAAGTGATCTGTGGTAATAATAGGATAAAGTTTGAGTTGGTTTTGTGATGGTTTGTAGACTTGGTTCATGTACTACATTCGTCAGCTGGTGTGCTTATTTCCAGATTGTGTTATGTTTGTTGGGCCTGCAGCCCATGTTGGATTGGATCCGTCTCAGTATGAAATGAAACTGTCACTAAATAAAACGCAGAGTTTTGAGGAGGTAGTGGAAGGTGGTATATAAGCCATCGTATCTCTCATACAAGGGTACTGTAGGTTGCTCATACGCAGCTAGGGTTTCGCACACAGAAAGTGAGAAAGAGAGAACACGAAGAGAAAGGAAGTTCGAAGGGTTTGGAAAGCTAGAACAAGAAGATTCAACCTTGGCCCAGTCGTCTCTTGTCAAGAGTTGTTCAAGAAGACCTGAAAAGCTTTTGAGAAAAGCTTTGTCCAAAGCCATACAGGGGCTATCCTTCACCTTAAACTCTTTGCTATCTCGCTTGTATCTCAGATCTTAGTTTAGGAGTAGATCTTTGTGTACTCGCATGCAAACTCTTGTTACAGATTGTAAACTGTTTCCATTGCTTAGTAGATTGGGACGAACCTCCCCTCCTGAGGTTCCGCAGAGTAGGGGTAACCTGAACTGCGTCATCAAAGTGTTGGTGTCATCTTGCTTTATAGTTTTTGGTATAGATCTTGCAAACTTAGATTACAATAACATATTTTTTATATATATCAGAGTAATTATTAGTAATGCACCACTGCCATGACCAACGACCTACTTTCATATATTGAATGATTTTTTCTACTAATTACTACAAGTCATTTCACGGTGTATCATCGATCAGCCTGCAATGACTTTGAATCGGTGGTTAGGCCCAAATAAATGCAAATTAAGGCAAAAATCATATTTAATTTCTCGAAGCCATAGCTTATAAGTATCATAGATAGACAAACGATCTCTCTAGTCCATATTGCTAGTGAAAAAGATCTCAAAAGATGACCAAACAATCCTCCTGTTTCTTTAGAATAATTCTGCCTTACATCCTTGAAAAAAGAACTCTTGTAAGTACTTCTCACAATCCTTTCAAGTTCATGCAAGATTCACAAATCGAACAAAGATTATGCTTTATATAACTTGTGTTCATGTATATACATATTTTCACAGGAACTTCCAAGGAATTTTGTAAAGGAGAATGAGAAATGCTTGTCTAAGTATGTTCGTCTTAAACTACCAACCGGTGCAGTGTCGGAAATGAAGTTGAGGAGGAGTGACGGTCGAGCTTGGCTAGACAAAGGATGGCAAAACTTTGTTGAGAAATATTCATTAAAATGCGGGTATTTATTGATATTTAGATACAAAGGAAAATCCCGTTTTAGCGTTCAAATATTCGATCTCAGTACTCGAGAGATCGAGTATCCCGTTAGCTCTTCAAAAACTATCATCAAAGTTAAAGAGGAAGACAGTGTTGAGATTTTAGATGAAAGGTCCCATAAAGTACGTGAAAGCATGAAAATAGAAATCACCAACCAGTCTCGTAAGTAGAATTACATACTTACTCATGCACGCAACTCTCACACTGTCACACACATATATATAGTTATATGATTTGGTGATCAAATGATTGAAGGCAAGCAACATGGTTCAACGATAGCAAAAGCCAAAGTTCTTGAGAGAGCAAAGGCTTTTCGTAGCCCAAATCCTCATTTCACTATCAAGATGCGACGGACTTATATTTCTAAGGGTTTTTTGGTAGGTATAAGTGATTTGATCTAAAAATTTGCATCGAACTCACCAATATTATTATTATTACGTACACATAGATTTAAAATTTTCCATCTTCTGTAGCATATCCCTGATTCTGCAGCAAGCTATTTCCGCAAGGAAAAGAAGATCGTATACCTTAAACTCAATGAAGCAGATGATAGAAGAACTTGGTCTATGAATTACTCTACCGGAACTCTTCCACGGTCAAAAGTATACTTTTCTTCGGGGTGGAACAAATTTTCACAAGAAAACCATCTAGAAGAAGGAGATATATGTGTCTTCGAGTTGATCGGTAGCATGAACATGGTATTCAAGGTCACCATATTCAGAATTTCTGAAAAACTTGACCAAAATGAGCCTCTTGTTACGACTAGTGTTGCTTTATCGCGAGGTACTTACTCTTTTAAGTATTCTTTTGCTACAGATAATATCATTCTTATCTATAACTGTAAATTTTCTTGATACAGGAAAGAAAGATGGAAACTCTAAAGCCCTACAAGCAGCTAAAGCCTTCAAATGCAACGAGCCATCTTTCGCAGTTCAGATGAGAAGATCACATGTTAATAAGCAGTATCGAATTGTATGGTTCATTTTCCTTCACTTCTTGCTTAGTCAAATTCAATTCTTCTGTTTAAGCAAACTAAATTCTTGTTTTTTTTTAATAGGATATACCAGTTGCTCATGGATCAAAGTACCTTAAGAATCAACATGGGAAAGAAGCAATTCTCCATAGGGATGATGGAGAAACATGGCCTGTTAAGTTCTATGTTCATGGCTCAACGGTCAAATTCTCGTCTGGTTGGAAGGATTTTGCAGTAGATAACGATTTGCAAGAGGGGGATGCTTGTTTGTTCGAGCTATTTCCTCAGGCGTCAATTCATTACAATGTCACCATATTCCGTACTGTCTAAGAAGCATAACTAAATGCATGGATTTTGAGTCTTTTGGTTAGAAGTGATGTCTTAGTTCTATTCTCGACTTTTGTTATATATTCCGTAATGTCTGCAATGGAGATTTTGTGTTTTGGTAATTAAGCATTGAAGAACATGTTCAGTGAAAGTTCAGACTCTATGTTGTCTATTTCCAGATTTACAATGTTTGCTATTGCTAGATCAGAGCCAAATTAGCAGTAGAGTTCAGGTTTGCACATAAAGTTCAGCTGACAGTAATCCTATTATGTAAATCATTTCCTGGTCGATCTTATTCAGCAGGATCGAACTAGTGTTTCAAAATATTCCAATTTTTCAAAATTTTCGTTGTTGTATGGAAATCTGTTATAAAAAGAAACCTGGGAAGTTTTTGAAAGGAGTAAGAAAGTTAAAAATTTTGAGATGACCAAATTAAGTTCAGGTTTTACTTTGGTCTATATGTGAAGTCGAAAGATGATTCTGAAACTTGCAATATTAGATTTGCGGTTTCGATTAAGTCGGAAAAGAAAGTTTGCAATGGACACGCTTGATGAGTGATGACAATGACTATTTCATCGATGGGATCGACATCTTCGAGCTGAACTTACCATCGTCAAACCGAGAGCAAACGGGAAGACAAGGATTAGTTAGTGATTTATGTATATGTACATTGTACACATATGTAACACTGGGATTCATTGATTAGTTACGGTCTAATATAATATTAGGTTTGTTCTGTTTCATTCGAAGCTATATATAATAATCTAGTCTCGATAAAGATCAATGATACCTTATTATTTAGTTGTTCAATACTAATCTTGTCACAATCAAGAGAGCGTATTGAATGCTTGTGCGCTGCGAGCAACTTTGATGAATACGTCTTCCAAGGTAGTGTCAGCGACGCCCCATGCATGGACAGTGAACCTGTTTTTGGCTTCTTGGATTGCTTGAAACACATCCGAGATCCTCACCTCTTGTTTTGGAAGCTCAAACTTCTGTGTTCCTGAGATTTGGTAGATCTTTTGTGCATTTGGGGTGAGACGTCGCACCATGTTCTCCACTTCGGCTTCATGGCTAATAGATGTTGTGACTGTAAACACGAATGAACCTCCATACCGCGCTTTCAGCTGTCATCAATAGAACACTCTCAAGTCTTAACCGTCAAAAATCACCGCATTTTTTATTTGGCTAAGTTACCTCATTCGAATTTCCTATACAATGCAAGCTTCCATCAACGAAGATTCCTAATCGATCACAAAGCACCTCGGCTTCTTCCATGGAATGAGCTGACAGAAGAGAAACAATGAAGTTAGACAACAATTTACTGAACAGTGTAGAAGCTGAATGGTGAAGGTGAAAGTGTGTTTTTACTAGTGAGAATAATTGCTCGGCCTTGCTTTGCCTGTTTCACGACTTCCCATAGGTTATTTCTTGAAGCTGGATCGAGTCCAGTGCTTGGCTCATCCATGTAAACAACCTTCAATGTTACAATTACGGATATACAGATCAGTATTATGCTTAAAAAACCGATAGGATATATGCATGTGATGGAGCGAACCTTGGGATCTCCAATCAACGAGATAGCGACACTAAGTCTCCTCTTCATGCCTCCACTGTATTTCCCGACAAATTTATCACCAACACCACCTTGGTATAAGTTCACACTTTTGAGGGAATGCTCGACAGCCTACAAAAAGATATAATGAACATCAAAGTTGATATACCCAACTGTACTTTTCTACAGAAATCAACACATGTTTGATATGAGACATCTCACCTGATCTAGAGCATTGCCTTTAAGATTCTTAAGACGGCCATAGAACAATAGGTGCTCTCTCCCTGTTAAGCATTCCCATAGCAAGCTGGGAAAAGAATTTGGATTAACATTATATGAGAATGTAAGATAAATCCTAGTTTATGTTTGAATAATACAAACTCGGAAGCATGTTCAGGCATACTCATGTTGTGGGCAAACACCCATGTTGTTGTATATTGCATTCATTTCAGTCTGTATGTCTTTGCCATCAACAAACGCTTGGCCTGAACTTGGTTTTGAAAGCCCTATCATCTATTAGTCATAGAGCATAAAATTTGTCAATAGCTTTTCTCCTTTACTTTGTGATGAAAAATATTTTTATTTTACTGACCATGCTTATAAAAGAGGTTTTCCCAGCGCCATTTGGACCAAGCATGCCAAAACATTCGCCACGAGGCAAAGCAAGAGACACTCCTTTAACTGCAGCTTTCGGAGGATTCCCATCCCTTGCTGGATACACTTTTGCTAAATCGTCGGTAATAATGGCTTCGTTATGACTTCCTTGTTGCAGCAGCTGTTGTACCTTCTCTCTCTGTTTGGAGACAAGAAAATTTGATCAAAAACTTACAAAAGATTGTCTGCAGCAAGAGGATAATATAAGAACAAATTACAAAAATCCGATAACACAAATAGCAACGGCATATAGTTTCATCACCTCGGCTCATATTAGACATGTCAATCATGTTTACAGGTCAGGTTTGGGGTTGAGATGTGGCGGGTTTTCAGGCCAGCACAACGGAATTAATAACACAAATATGTCAAATTGATCTACAAACAATGTTAATCTTAATAAAAAGAAATATCAATTGACTTGTTCACATTTGTGTAACGTTGACAGGCAGGGAAACATCTAATGGTGCAGTTGTGTGGCGTTATCATTAGAGGTAGACTGGACCGTGAAACTTTCCAGGTCATCAGGCTCAGATCCCGGGTGTAAATTTTCAGGTTTCAATTCTAAAATATTCGGGTGGTTGTGTCGGGTTATATTTGACAAGTCTAGCTCCGATAGAGATCTGAGCTGAATACTACGAACAAGAGTTGTTTTCTATATGACAGATTTAATTTCAAAGAAGAAGAAAAAATGTCAGACATAAATGTAGTATGCCAACAAGGAGGAAAGACATTACCTCTTGGACTACATCAAGTTTTTCCATTTCAACAGAAGCTCCAGACTCACTTGTCTGTAGACTAGGATTTAAAGATGGTAAGGCTTTCTTCCAAAGATTAGGCAAGCATTTGTTTGCCATTCCTCCTGACGATTTGACTTGATCAATGTAGGATGAAATGGGAATCAGAATCAGCCATTCAACAAACATGATAATCAAGACTTCTCTCATCCCATTGGAGCTATCATTCAAGTCTTTCCACGTCATACCACTTGATCCTGAGCGAAGCCCGATTTTGACATACTGGTCAAGCTCGTATATGCCACGATACAAAGATAAACCAGGAAAAAGCTCTATGACTATTATCCATATTCCTGTACAAAGAGTTGCATCAATCATTCATCTTAGACTCAAAAAGTTTATCCAATTGAGGCAACTAGAGCAAGTCAGATCATGAAATGCACGACTATTATATCCTACATTATTAGCAGTAATATACATGCAACAAATCGAAATATAAACAAGTACTAAACCGTGAATGGAGATCAATAGAAAAGATTTCTTATAAAACTTACTTGGAAAGGCTGGGTTTTCTACCAATCGAATAAAAAGAAACATTCCTAACAGCCCACTAGCGAATACGGCGATGTATGCCGTAACTGCAAGTGTTAAGTGGACAATCGTTACTACAATTGAAAAGGGTAATGCTGACAAGTAAAACTAAAGATGCAAGTTGTTCAAGTTCAAACCTCTGGCAGTCGAGACATTAGAAAAGAATGGAGCCAAAAAGAAGGCATACGAAATTTGAAGATTAATATATAAAAAATAGAACACAAATTGAAGAATGTAATCACTGAATGTGAAAATCTTCAATCCTGCAAAAGAAGGGGAAATAAGTCAATGGAAAATTGTAGGAAAATGGAAGTGTAGTTAAAATTGTGAACAAGAAGTAATTGAGGCAGTGCTTGATTACCTGTCAATGAGCCAACTACCACAAAGCAAAACATGTAAAAAGAAGATAGAGCAAGGAAGTAGGAATAGGTAATCAAACAATATGGTCCATCACCAAGCCCGTGCATTTTCATCATTATCCTTAGACGGTTTTGGTTTTCGTACACCAGAAGTGTAAGCACAGGCTGCAGAATACAAAAAGACATACATCATATGCTAAAATTGTCAAAAACATTAATAAGAAACCATGACATATGTAGATTTAAAGCAATGTATACAAAAATGTCTCCAAACAACAATGGACGTGCATTCTAAGGAACGTTCTTGATAGCTAACGGGAAGAGAATGACAAAAATATAATTATTTTTTACCCTAAACAAAAAAATCCAGGATGTCATGAACTCTTACAAGTAGAGAAAACATACATTACCAAAAATTGAAACTGGATACAAGTTGAATAAGCAATCGAAATTTTATTCATAAGAGTGATTAGCTACTCATACTTACAGGGAATAATCCAATGATGATATATGTGAAAAGCAATGGACTAGCAAAAGATGAATAATCATCTATATACTTAGTTTGCGGTTTGGGCATCCCTTTCACAAATTCAAATTGAACTTTAGTGCCAGCCTTTTCGAAAAACTGAAGGTATGCATTGGATGCCTGAAGATATACAACGATGAAAGTAATCAGAATAAGCAAATTTGTTTGGACACATTACTCAAAGCCACCTCTGATATATGAACCTTTTTAAAAAAAAACATTCCTAAATTTCATTATTACAAAATCAACCATTAAATATATCCCATTAGCAAAGTCACAACCTGTCTGGTTCCGTGTACAAAGGTTGTTTATCCCATTTACAAGAACCATTTCCCCCTTAATTTATTAATAACACTTCACCGATATTATTACCCCTTTTACTACTTTTAATGCAGATTTTTAAAACTACAAATTTGATGGTGCTAAACTGCTCAAAAACAAATAGTTTATGATCAGACTTCATACTAGATGCAAAACAAGATCATCCAAACTGCATAAATTGAAGCGGAATACATCATACTAGATCAAGGGTTATTGAATACATCATATTGAGGGGGAAATGTCTTTTAGATGGGTTAACGAATCTTCTAACGGATAATCAGGTTGGAGTGTATATTTAAGGGTGTTTTCGTTAATAATTAAACAATTTAGGGTGGTTTTTTAGAAACTGCCTATTTTCAAGGTGGTTTTGTGTAATTTAACCTATTTGCTTTCAAGAAGAGCTACATTAAAATACAAGCAAAAAAACTGCATTGCAGAAACATCCGATCTACATAACTCAAACACTACGACATAAATTGGATGAAGAGAACCATTATAATGCAAAGGTCCAGAGCCAACAAGATTTTTTGAAATGATGATGAAACGCATGCCGTGGCGGAAAGGGTAGCAGCAAGAAGGAAATAAAGTTCACACAGGCAATGAAATAACTCTGTAGCAGATAATGCTAATAAGATATACCAGATTCACCAATCGAGACACCCGTGTCAATGGAACTCCAGTTTGGACAATAGGACCGACTGATATCCTATCAGAATTTCCCTTGTACCATATACTGACATTAAAGGTCTTCTCATTTGAGTTCAAGAAATCATATGCTGTCAAAGAAAAAAAAAATATAAGTATTGTATGACAAGAAGATTTACATCCCACCAAACAATTATTCAGGAGTATTTATAGAAACAAACCTGCAGCAAATTCATTGGGGTGCCCCACCGATTTTTGTTCGAGATAACCCTTATATATCTCTGTATCAATTTCAGAAGAACTATTGCGCCATAAAAACTGACCTTGAGCACATTCCATGTCTACAATAAATGAATGAAATAAACAAACACATTAGAAATACTTTTGAGCTTGTGTAACATGACTAGCAATGATACACATATGCATACATGTAAAAGAACTAAACCAATCAAACTGAAGCATGTTGCTTTGGACCCAGAAAATATAATGGATAACTGACAAGCACACAATTAAATGGGTTCGGGAACCAAAATTAAACACAAGCACACATATCATCTCCACTTCCATTGGCTTCTACAAGAGTACAAGGCATCATATTCCTCCTTGATGTCAAGTCCTTGTATTTATAAATCTATATAAATAGTACAGCTTGAAGACCTATAACAATGAGAGTGAAAATCAAAGAATACTTACGAATATCCAAGGTCATGCTCCCTACTGTAATGGGTACTGACATTTTTGAGTTGTTTGTACACTCTTGTTGAACATGATACATAACCCGATACGGAGAGAAGTCTGAATTCATAACCAAATTTTCAGTAGGCCCATTTGCTGCGCCCTGAAATCTTGTCAAGTCAATTACTCGTTGCTAAATAAAGCACCAGTATAAGAGAAAGAGTAGAGAAGTGCTTACAATGACTATATTTGACATACTAGCTAAAGGATTTGATGATAGATTCAAGGGAGCAGTTGTCAACATACTCTCTCCCATACCTAGCAAGTTTGTAATAAGATGGTTGAAACAGCATAGAAAGGCAGAAACTCGATGGGAGAAATGCATACAAAAATAACATGATTCCTTGTTAATTGTTTTGATGGTTCATAACAATAAAATACTTCTAAACTAGAAATACTAGCAAGATACATACTGTGTGCAAGAGACTGATTAGTCCCAGTGAGAAGTATAGATACAGGACAAGAACCATTGAGCCTGCATGCTGGATTAGGCAAGTCCGAGAAAGGTAGCAACTTCGTTCGTACTGCACGGGTGTCCCCGTCCGGAATAAATAGTAATCCAGGCCATTGTATAGGCTTAGGATCTGCACAGAAGCCAGTCTGGTAATCCTCTGAGTACTGAATACCACATTCATTCTTGTTGTCTGGATTGCAACCACAGTTGTAAGTTGATAATGTACCATAAATGTTAGCAGCTTGTCTTCCTATAATCCAATACACTACACAAAGGATGATCGGGCAAACTATGATACTGATACTTGAACACTTGTTTCTCATCTGAAATGAAAAGAAAAACATCAAGTTGATTAAGTTTCCACTTCTGTAGGATAATAAAATATGATGAATTAGTAAAAAGATCAAAAGTAATAAGTGATCAAGCAAAAAGGAACAAAGGTTTCTGACACGGTAACGGACCAGATTACAGCAGAAACGAAGATCGAAAACGATGGCCCGTACAGAATACATCCAATCCAAAATCATAAACCAACAGCGAAATGGAATTCGAGATACAGAATGAAGACTAACCTGGAAGGTGAGATTTTTACGAAGCAAAGCATCTGCTTGGACGCAGAAGGTTGCCCTCGCCATGGAATTCGAGATAACAGAGCGGATAGGGTTTAGGTTTTTCTAAACAGGGTGCAAATCCTTATCTCCCAAACAAGGAGCTTACTTCGTTTTTTATGACTCAATTCCTGGTTTGGACACACATCAAATATATATACATACAGCTCACCGCGCAGCATAAGCCACATTATCCATAACGATTGCCGTATCTATCTCCGTCAATGCTGTCCGCGTTGCTATCTGACGACTCGTCTTCAACCAATGTCAGATTAAAGCCAATTTCAATTGTGGAACTACAATAATCCTCTTTAATTTTAGTTCAAACACACTCTCATGCAAAGCACACAGTTCTGCGCATTCCAAACCCTAAATCGTTCTCTTTCAACCGGTTGACATCTGCGTGTCTCGTCGACAAACTTGCACAGGCATTTCTTTTTCCTTCGGTTTATACAGGATGGCATTTATAGTTCTAATTTGTGACGAAGGATTTTTTATTTAAAAAAGGCTCCCCTTTATCTTTGAAATTTATCAAAAAACGCCTTATTTTTTTGGTTCACAATAAACTACCTTTAGTCTAATTATGGCAACTTTAAAATAAGTATGCCTTATCGAAGAAGGATTGAGAATTGAGGTCATATGCGTGTAAAAAGCGTGGTGACCAACCTCCTTATTATGGAAATAATAAATTAATGACTAGTAATACAAAAAGTTATTTGTAAATAAAAGTATATAGTACAAATGTTAAAAAATGTATATTTCATATAAAATTTTGATATTTTATAATGTTTACGACTTATAAAAATGTATACATTAAAAAATGTATATTTCTAATACAAATTCATATACATGGCTATATTTATGTTTATTATTTAGAAATAATAACTTTTAGGGCCCGTTTGGTTTGAACTCCGGAATCGGAAACGGAATGGAAACGAATCTAGTCCATATGTATACCATTGTTCATGAAAGTTTGTGGAATCATTCCTTATGGTTTGAAGGAGTTGAAGTAGATTTTGATTACTTTTGATACCCTATAGGGTAACAAAATATGAGAAATCAAGTGTACTTTACACTAAACCACAAGAAATGATTCCATACAATTTCATGAATAAGGATATGCATATGGACTAAATTCGTTTCCATTCCGTTTCCGTTACCGGAGTTGGAACCAAACGGGCCCTTAAAGTAATCCATTTGAATTTTAAAATTATGAATGTAACTCCTGTAATTTATATTTTTGGTTTTTCACTCCCTAGTTTTTAAAAACTATTTTTGTTATTACGTATGTTAACTAATGTAAAGTCAGCAAAACGTGTTGGAACTGGCATTGATTGTATTGTCAACATTCAACTATGAATAATTATATTATCATTGTCTCATTATCATCAGTTGGAATCGTCACGAAAGTTATATTTTCATTGAACCATTTTATCAAACATCTTGTGTTATTACAAATCAAAAATCACATAAGTCCAAATTTGAATCACAATGCATCAACTCGTTTGTTCAAGATAGATTAAAAAGTTACAATAACAGTCAACTAATCAAATCAAAACCAAAATTCATCCCCATCGAATTTGAATCAACTCATATATTAAACTAGTGTACAAACGAAGAAGATTAATCCAAAAATATTCAATTTACACATCGGTTCAACTAATAAAGTCATAAAAATTAAACTTCTAAGTAATACGATATATAACACTTATCATTTATGTTATTGTTTGTGTACTATTCACATGTATCTCAATATGTTTACAATTTAATAATTTTATAAGAAAACTAAATTATTTAATGTCATAAACAATAGTATAGATAACCATAAAATTGTAAATTTATTTTAAAAATAGATAATTCTTATTTCTTATAATTTATTGTAGATATATTAAAAAGGAAAAAATCGATGTAAAGAACATGCCTACTAATATACTACGTATATATTTGGAAAATGAGGCAATAAATTGTAGTGTAATAAATGAATAAGATTCGTTTCCAGTTGAGGACGATGAAACTATTGAGCACGAAACTGAAAACTGATACCATGAACAAGAAAACCAAACTTTGGATAGTGATATTTTAAGCTCTTTAAGCCGGCGAGCTAAATGGAGCCGAGCTGTTGCAAAATTTTGTTATTTCACTCTCACCCGGATTTTATACTTAATTACTCTTTTGATCCAAAATACATGGTATATTTTATTTTTATTTATCAGCAGCAAGAGATGATGAGAATTAATATCTGATAAAATATTAAAATTGGTGAAAACTCAGTAAGGATTTTAAAAAAAGAAGTTATCATAGATTGTGTTAAATGTTACAATATTTTATAACGAGGGTATATTTTTAAGATATGGAAGCATAAAAACAATAGTGTGATCTTATAAATGGTTTGAATATAGCGAGGACTCATTTGATATTATTTTAGAAAATAAGAAAATGTGAATAAGTATAATTTATTATAATATATGTGCTTGGAGGTTGATTTAAGAATTAAAATATTATAATAAGTAATTATAAGGTAATTAAAAAATTATTGTTTGTATAAATAAGATATGTCATTTTAAAACTTAAGTTATTATGTCAAATATATCGAACACATTTTATTGAAAATAAAATAATTCTTAATCTCTAATAATATATTAAAGAGTGATTTTATTTGTACCGATAATTTATTACAAAATAAGCAAATCGAACGCATTACAACGAGGGTGGATCCCCTGCTCTCCATCCTTCAAAACACAAGGAGGGTGGACCCGTAGACGCACCACCACTCCATCTCTCACTCACACTAAACCATAGAAAAAACATTTTCCATCTTGTGTGGACGAAAAACAAAATGCTCTCTTTTCTTTGACCTATTTGTAAAAGAGTAGGCACGTGTGTTTTTTTTTACGTCGGTCCCATGTTGGAGGCTAACCCTTCGGCGGCGGTTACCGTCGTAGAAGAAAGAGAGATCTCATCGGTGGAAGATGTTGTTATGGAGGAGTCGGTTGTTCAGCAACCGGATTCGCTTGTCTCGCTTGTTGGGAGTATCGTTCACAATGAAGGTGCAGCGGTCGAAGGTTCAGAGTCTGCATCTACTAATACAAAAATGGTTGTAACTGAAGTAGGCCAAGTGAAATCGATCCAAAAACCCTCCATTTTAATAGAAGTAGGTATGCCAAAATTTGCATTGAAATCGATCTAAGTCGACCGCTGAAG
Source organism: Fagopyrum homotropicum (assembly GCA_033239125.1). NCBI lineage: Eukaryota > Viridiplantae > Streptophyta > Magnoliopsida > Caryophyllales > Polygonaceae > Fagopyrum > Fagopyrum homotropicum. The sequence goes on from BSWB01000003.1 coordinate 7,450,556, forward strand.
AAAGTGCATATTCATCAATGGTAGAAGATGCCCTATTGAATATGAAGGATTGGATACAATTTGTTTTAAGTGTGGGAGATACGGACATTTTGCTTCTCAATGCGCTAGTGAAGACGACACCATTCTTCGAAGCAGTACGGTCATGGCTAATGTCGAAACGAACAATGCTGAAGAGAAGAACAATCCGAGTCGGGAAATTTCTGAACCGCCAACAAAGCAACTGTCCACTTCAGCCATGCTGAGGAGAACTCCGGTTACGGACCCTGGATGATGGTGGCGGGGCGTAAGAGAAGTGAAAAAGGAAAGAATTTCCCGGGAAATATTGTGGGATCTGGTTCCAATTCAGTTAAGAATCCTAAAGGCTATCCACAAGGTAAGCAGCAGACTGGAAAAGGGAAGAATCAAAACGTACAATGGAAGGGAAAGCTGTTATTGTTGGCTATCAACAATTGGGCCAAGAAGACCCGAGTAACAAATCCAGCCCAGCGGGAACCTCATCAAGTGCATCCCAGGGGTTAAGAGGTTATGATAACCAGACTACATTAGGTGCGGCCCAAACTAGTCCAAATATACCAGATGTCCATAATGATTCTATAGAGGAGCCAAAGAAAGTTGTTGAGTCGCATGTCTTCACTACTAAGAATGCTAGCACGTCTAGCACATCCACGGGTGAAGGGAAGAAGAAGGATCGTCAGAAGCTCAAAAATGACGCCCGTAGAGCCGCCTGGAGAGCAAAAAAAATCTGAAGATTCTTTCCCTTATTTAGGAGCTCGAAAAACGTCAACGCCAAAATGAGCAAAGCGTTCAAATTATCATCCCAAATACTACCGGCACCAATCATGAAGCTCTAGTTATTCTTGTCATCACTACGGATTCAACCTCTAACGTAAGCGGTTATAGTGAGAGTCAAGACTTGCAACCTACATCCCTCATTAATCATTCCAACGAGTTACATGCGGTAGCAAAGAGTGCGCTTAGGCATGCAGATGTGAGCGTTATTGCAGGTTGTATTTTTGACGGGGTTCGTTCTAGTAAAGTTGATGAAGAAATAGTTGAATTTACAGGCTCTACACAAGGCTAGAGGCCTCCCCAACATGGTATGTGATATATAGGAGTGGTTCTCTCCTTCCCTCTGAATATGTGTTAATGAATTGCTTACTATGAAATGTGTTCGAAGCCTGTAAGAACGGGTTTCGACGTGCTATAAAGTATTTGTATAAACACCACAACATCGATATTCTAGCCATTTTTGAGCGTATAAACCTATGGGGCTAGGGCTCAGGCTATATGTGATAAGCTTATTATGCAGGGTGCTTTCGGGTTGAAGTTGGAGGGTTTTGAAGGTGGCTTATGGCTGTTGTGGAAGAGTGACAAAGTTATTGTCAATATTATTAGCAGTAGCAAATTAAATGTTATATTCACGCTAGGGTTATTGATGACTCCAACTTTTTTAGTTTTATTGTTGTTTATGCTGCTCCTAACTACGTCAGGAGGAGGGAATTCTGGACCGAGATCGACAAAGAAATGTCCACTATCTCAGGACCTCTCATTATTGAAGGTGATTTCAATGGCATTCAGTTCCTCTATGAACGGCAATGAGGGTCTGGGAAGCTCCATGCGGACTCTAATATTTTTAATGACTTCATATGGCCGGATTTTATGTGGGATGATGGGAAGTCGTCCAAAAGAAATGTTTTCAAGAGATTAGACAGAGTCCTCATGAACAAGGAAGGTTGACTAAAATGGCTGAATGCTCATGTCAGACATCTTGTCAGGTTCTCCTTTGACCATTCACCTTTACTCCTCTCGTTAGATCCCGTGTTTAATTGTAGGAAGGAGAGAAGACCTTTCCGGTTTGAGGCGGCTTGGATGACTCATCGCGATTTTCAACCTATGGTAGAGATGTGTTGGTTTAATAACCAAGAGGTTAGTCTAGCTATCCTTACTCTTAAAGATTCTCTTATTGTTTGGAACAAGTTTGTGTTTGGTAATGTCTTTCGTAGGAAACAAGAAACTATTGCCAAACTCACTAAGGTCCAAACAAGAAGAGGTCACAGGGACTCGAAGAGACTCCAAGCGGAGAAAAAACGTTTGCAAGAGGAAGTGGAAAGTATTCTTGAGCAGGAGGAGATCCTCTGGTTTCAGAAATCTAGAGAACAATGACTTGAACTAGGTGACCGTAACACCTCTTTCTTTCATACCTCCACCATTATTAGAAGGGGCTGTAATAGAGTGGTGGGTCTCAAGATGAATAATGATAACTAGGTGGAGGATCAAGATTTGCTAGAAAGACATGTCGTGGAGTATTTCAAAAACCCTTACAGTCTTGAGACCCCTCCTTTGCTTCAAGACAATTTTGTAGACATCATGGGGTTTCTTGAGGTTGATAGAGAAGATTGGACCAATATTCTGAAGCCGATCAGTATGATTGAAGTCTTGAATTCTGCTAAGAGTATGGGAACGTTCAAAGCGCCAAGAGTGGATGACTTTCAACCGGTTTTCTATCAAAAGTGTTGGAGCATTGTAGGGCAATCTTTGAAAGAAGAAGTCTCCCGGTTTTTCAATACTCAGAAGTTGTATTCGGGAAGCAATGATACTCTTATTTCCTTTATTGCTAAGGTCGGAAATCCGGAGTTCATCAATCAATACAGACCCATTACTCTCTACAACGTCAGCTACAAGATCATATCGAAAGTCCTTGTCCAACGCATGTAGAGTATTATTGGTAAGTTGGTGGGGCTTGTCCAAGGCAATTTCATTCCAGGTCGGCTTATCCAAGACGACATTGTTCTGATGCAAGAAGTGATCCATTCTATGAGAAGGAAGAAAACTGGTAAGAAGTGAATTCTCCTAAAACTTGATTTTAGGAGAAGTGGATTCTCCTAAAATCAGGTGGGATTTCATTGATGATACGGTCACCAAAACAGGTTTCCCTATTTAATGGGGGAAGATGATCCAAGAATGTGTCATTACATGCAAGTCATTTGGAATGGAGAAGTTACGGAACAGTTTATTCCAAAAAGAGGCATCAGACAAGGAGATCCAATCTTCCCGTATATGTTTGTCCTTTGTGTAGAAAGACTCAACCATCTTATCTTAGATTTGTGGAGAAAAGGGAATGGAAACCTATCACGTTATCTCGAGGAGGTCCACCTTTGTCTCATCTCTTCTTTGCTAATGACATCACCCTTTTTGCGAAAGCCTCTCTTTCTCAGGTCAGCGTTATTATGCAATGTATTGATGTATTCTACAAAGCGTCGAGACAAAAGGTTAGCATCCAAAAATCAAAAAATTTGTGTCTCCTAACGTCTCTAGGGAGCTTAGTAGCAACATTGAGCGGTTAAGTGGTATTGAGGTTACTAAAAACCTAGGAAATTATCTTGGCATCCCCATTGTTCAGGAAAGAATTTCCAAACCCACCTTTTCTTCTCTATTGGATATAATCAATGGTAAAATAGCTTAACGGATGGAGAGGTAAAACCTTAAGTTTCATATGTAGGGTTACACTTACAAAATCCGTTCTCACCTCGTTGCCTATTTATTTTATGGCCACAATGAAGCTACCTATAAGTATATGCAACGATATCGATAAACTCTATTGTAAGTTTGTGTGGGTGATGTGATACAGAGGATCATAAAAGGATGCACACGATTAAGTAGAGTGACATGTGTATGCCAAAAGATAAGGGTGGACTGGGTATTAGGAACATACTCAACACGAATAAGGCGATGCTCGGGAGCCTGGGCTGGCGTTTCTTAAAAAATACCGATAGTCTTTGAGTGAGGGTGTTGAGAAGCAAGTATCTCCGCAACAATACCTTGACCCAATCTGCATCATCCCATATTTGGAACGGTATTATCTTGGGCATGCAACTAGTGATCTCACGTAGAGCAAGGTGGAACCTTGGAGACGGAAAGTCCATTCATTTATGGACCGACTTCTGGATCATTCCTGAACCTCTCTATGCCTTGTCTATCCATGATATCAACCCAGCTGCTCTTGTGAGGAATGTTAGAAGCTACTGACCCAAGGAGGCTGGATGGGATTGGCAAGATTTGGGTGGCAAGCTTCCTCTGTCGGTGATCCTTAGAATAGCCGCGGTCAACCCTATGACTCTATGAGTGATTTGATGGGACAAATGCAATCGAGTTGAACCATCTGCATAAGGATGAACTTGGATGGGGTCCTTCCCATGATGGCAATTACACAACTACCTCTATAGGATGCTAACTGAAGCGGATAATCTCCAGCTTATTGATAGCATGTATTATAGTCTATATTTTGGGATTTATTTAGACGTTTTATCTTTAATAAACTGCATGTATGGATGTATATTATGTGATTATATTGTTGTTTCATCTACCTTTACGGGAATCGAGGTCTACACCAAGTTTCATTATAATCGTAGGTAAAATGGCACGTTTTGGATCGAAATGGAGCTAAGGAGTCATTGGAGCTACATTCTGGAGCTTAAGGAAGAACTCAGGAAGCATGGAAATGATGAAGAAGATTTACTTTGGACCAGATTTGAGAGATTTCACATTCAGTTGAGATTCACCTCGGTCAGCTACAGTGTCACCTCGACCGAGGTGATTTTGAGGAGTGTCCCGACCGAGGGGAACACTCTGGTGCGGTCTAGGAGCTAAAATTAAAAAACTGATTCAGGAGAGGAGAAATTCTAGTTTCGGTCTCAGTTTCAGTACCTCGACCGTGGCACTTTCTGGACCAAGCGAGGTGTTCTTATCTGAAGAACATCTCGGTCACCCACTCTGGACCTCGACCGAGATCACAAGCGAGATGATGTCAATTGAGACTTCTGAAAGTCTAGTTCTTCAATCTAAGTCTACTCCACTGGAAGGAGGAAGCAAGGATCCCCCTCATAAAGCACCCCCAGTTGTGGAGCTTAAACCGCTTCCAAGTCACTTGAGGTATGTTTTCCTTGGACCGGATTCTACATATCCCGTTATTGTAAGCACTTCCTTTTCCGAAACTGAATTGTCTAAACTGATGCATGTCCTGAGAAAACATCAAAAGGCTTTGGGTTATATATACTATTGATGATCTTATTGGTATTAAGCCTTCTTTATGCATGCATAGAATACTAATGGAAGACGATCATAAGACTTCACGGGAACCTCAAAGACGGTTAAATCTGATCATGAAAGAGGTTGTGAAGAAAGAGATTCTTAAATTATTGGATACAGGTATCATATTTCCTATCTCGGATAGCAAGTGGGTGAGCCCAGTGCATGTAGTTCCGAAGAAAGGAGGAATAACCATTGTGACGAATAAAAACAACGAGTTGATTCCAACTAGGACCGTTACGGGTTGGAGGGTGTGCATCGATTACAGGAAGCTGAACGTGGCCACTCGGAAGGACCATTTTCCACTTCCCTTCATCGACCAAATGCTCGAACGGTTAGCCCAACATTCACATTTTTGCTATTTAGATGGTTATAGTGACTTCTTTCAGATTCCTATTCATCCAGATGATCAAGAGAAGACCACTTTCACTTGTCCATGGGGGACATTTGCTTATAGAAGGATGCCATTTGGATTATGTAATGCACCCGCTACCTTCCAGCGCTGCATGATGGCTATCTTTTCCGAGTACATAGAGGAGATCATGGAGGTATTTATGAATGATTTTTCAGTATATGGTTCCTCTTTTGATGATTGCTTATCTAACCTATCTCTAGTGCTACAACGATGTGAAGACACTAATCTCGTTTTGAATTGGGAGAAGTGTCATTTTATGGTTAATGAAGGAATTGTGTTAGGACACCTCGTTTCCAACCGAGATATTAAGATCGATCGAGCTAATATCGAGACTATTGAGAAACTCCCTTCCCCTTGTTCTGTTAAGGGTGTGAGGAATTTTCTCGGGCATGCAGGCTTCTACAGGAGGTTCATCAAGGATTTTTCGAAGATTTCTAAACCACTCACTAAATTCTTGAATAAGGATGTTGTTTTTGAGTTTTCGTAGGAATGTCTTGATGCATTTTACAAGATAAAGGAAGCATTGATTTCCACTCCCATTATTCAACCTCCGGATTGAACCTTGTCCTTTGAGATCATGTGTGATGCGAGTGATGTGGCGGTAGGAGCGGTGCTTGGACAAAAGAAGGATGGCCGGACCAACGCCATTTACTATGCTAGCAAGAAGCTAGATGAAGCTCAACTAAACTACGCCACCACCGAAAAGAAGCTTTTGGCGGTTGTATATGCTTTTGAGAAATTTTGCTCTTACTTGGTGGGAGCGAAAGTTATTGTTTACACTGACCATGCAGCTATTCGTTACTTGCTTGCTAAGAAGGATGCAAAGCCGCGTCTTATTCGATGGATTCTCTTGCTTCAAGAGTTTGATCTAGAGATTCGCGATAAGAAGGGGTCCGAAAATTCTGTTGCGGATCACCTCAGCCGGCTACCTCCCTCTTCACGCGAGAAGGACGAACCACCCATAGACGATTCATTCCCTGATGAGCACTTGCATTTGCTGGAACGTTTGATAGACTTCTTTATCTCACCCCATGATTAAGGTGAAGTATGGGGTGAGGATACCTTCCAGCATATTTAGGGATGTCGTACGGTTCAGCTAGCGACCTTAAATCAAGCGCTTCTTGGGAGGCAACCAAAGGTATTGCTTTCTTATCGCCTTTTCTAGTTTAGTTTTAGATAGTTTGCTTTGTTTTGCTTTGCTTTGTTTTTTGCATCCTCTAGACAGAAACCAAGTATTTTCTAAGAAAGGATTACAGCTCAGGAGCTACACTAGAAGGACAGAAGATCGAGTAATTGAGAAAACGGAGCTTGACTGAGATACATCTCGGATGCTTTCAGAACGCCTTGACCAAGATGTTCTTCGCCAACCGAGATGGTCTTATCTAGGAGATATTTCTTATTTTATTATGCAGTTCAGCTATGTCCGGTGAGTTTTCTTATTTTAGACTTATTTGACCCATTGGGATAATGTGTCCCAAGTATGGGGTATTTATGTGTATTATTCGCCATTATGTATGTTTGTATGACTCGACTTGATATTTATGATCTCTCTTTATGCTCTATGTGTTTATCAGAGATTACATGCATGCATACATGATTAATTGATTGAGAAAAACGTCAAAAACTGGTTTAAGAAAAAAAATTTTTAACCTCGACCGGGATGATTCTGGCCAAACGAGGTACTTCACCTCGGATGACTTAGAACACCTCGACCGAGGCGACTTAACTGAGAGATTTTTCGAAACGTTTTGTGCTTCTTTTCTGGATATGACCTCAGTGATGATTCAGTTTGCAGATTGGTTTTTGAAATCTTTATATGCTCAAAAGGTTTTATGATATGTTTAAGTTGCAAAATGCTTTGTTTGAAATTTTGGCATGTTTAATACTTTGTTTTTATCAAAATTATGTTGATTTGAAGGTTGACACCACATGATGAGTTCTTTCACTTTCTTCCTGGGATGATTGAGACAATTCACTCTCTTCTCTTCTTCTTCTTGATCATGCTTTATCCCCTCGTATACATATTTGCATTCATTTACCTATCCGGGAATTTGAAAGCAAGCGAAGAAAAGCAAGTGAAAGAAAAATTGAGATGTTGGCTGGAAGTTTAGAAAGAAACAAATAAGTTTGGGAAAGTCAATCATGATGATGAGTAACTCAGCACCATTCACATAGCCGGGTGTTTGTGTCTTGCCAAAGTCGGATTGAGCGATATTCCTAACGGGTCATGGTATGTGCATCAAGGGTTTGAGACATCTCGAGGAATTAATGATTGTTGATCTCCTAGGCTTCGGTTATTGTGCACCCCTGTCCATGCATCCCAAAAAGTAAAGTAAAAAAAGTGAAAATAAGCAAAGATTATTGGTGGAAGATGTTGTGATTCAAAGAAAGAGAAGTAAGATCCTTTTCCCTGATTCTAGCACCACATTCCCTATATACATTCCACCCTTACACGTTTCTTGACCTTTTTGGAAGCCCTTGAGACCTCGAGCTTGTTGATTGACTTGGTGGTTTAAATTGGATTATACATGATTAATTTCGATAATTATGATTTATTATGTATTCTATGATTTTATGCAAAGATGAACAACTTTCCTATATTTATAAAATATTTTGATCATGTTTTGATTTTAATTGCCATAAAGCATTCTCTTAGAGTGATCTATGAGTGGAGCACACCACCAAAAATGTTTTGAAATAATTTTCATTGATCTTTTTGACTTATAATCCATTATATCTTGTATCTAATATTTGAAACTTGATTGGGGACAAGCAAGGGACAAGTATGAGGTATTTTGATTGCATGTATTATAGTCTATATTTTGGGACTTGTTTAGACGTTTTATCTTCAATAAATTGCATGTATGGATGTATATTATGTGATTATATTGTTGTTTCATCTACCTTAACGGGAATCGAGGTCTACACCAAATTTTGTTGTAATCGTAGGTAAAATGGCACATTTCGAAATGGAGTTAAGGAGCTAAGGAGTCATTGGAGCTACATTCTAGAGCTTAAGGAAGAACTCAGGAAGCATGGAAATGATGAAGAAGATTTACTTTTGATCAGATTTGAGAGATTTCACATTCAGTTGAGATTCACATCGGTCAAGTACAGTGTCACCTCGACCGAGGTGATCTTGAGGAGCGTCCCGACCGAGGCGAACACCCTGGCGCTGGCGAGATCATATCTTTTGGCTGAGATCTTTTATTTTTGGGAAGAACATATCTTATATTTTTGGGCTGGATTTTTGGAAGAAAGATCTTATTTTTGGGAGATCTATTTTAGAGATATGATATATTTTATAGGATATTATCTTTTTAAGATATTATTATCTTTGGAAGATAATTCTCCTATATAAAGGGTTGAATTTTCCACAATTCAACATCTAATCCTCTACACCATATTCTACACGCAGCAGTGGGGAGATTTTCTGGAAGCTTGAAGGAAGGAAGGAAGATTGAAGATCAATCAAGGAAGGATTGATAGTTTGGAGTTAGCTTTTAAGGGAGTTTGTAAGATTTTCTTAGATTCCCTTTGGTTTATTGTCTTGTTTGATTTGTGATTTAAGGAACGCTGATTTGTGAACTATTCGATTCAGTTATTAAAGAATTTTTCTAAAGGTTTACTTGTTCGAATATTCATTCCTTTCCCATATATTTGATTATTCTTATCATGATGATGAGTGGCTAAATTCTTTGTGCGATTTTAGGGTGATTGGCTAAAAGTTGTGGAAAAAACGATGATAGAATGATCTTAATCCCAGTAGGACCCTGAAAGCTCGAGTCTTTAACCTTAACCCTATAACATCTCGCTTAGTCGATGAACATCTCGACCGGGGTGGAACTTGACTGAACGAGGTGACCTTTTCTGATCTTAAACTGAGAGTTTAGTGTTCTAGTTTGTCAAATCCTATTCTTATTACACCTTTCCTGGTTCAATGCAAACCTAGGATGAGACTTACCCGGTGATTCCTTTGTGTGTTTACCCATGATCATAAGTGTAGGTAATAAAGGTTTATCCATTATTGGGGTTTGAGTGTGCCTTCATCCCATCTTTGTGAGTTAGCCTGAGACTTACCCGGTAAAGGTTGATTCCCTTAGGTGGTGTGTTGGTTTGAGATTATAGTTTCTTTCCTTAGTAGCTTGAGACTTACCCGGTAATATGAGCTTTGGTTTGGGATAGTGAGTAGTGAGACTTACCCGGTAATCTATTCCCACTTAAGAAACACCTTCCCTTTGCAAAACCTCAGTTTTGTTCACGTTATCCTTTGAGATCTTGAGTCAGAACCACAACTAGATGTTTTAATCCCTAGAATCCGCATTTCCCTTATTTGACCTTATTATCATCTTTTGATTGCTTTAATCGCTTTTGTGGTTATTAGTTGCATTGACAACCTATTCTTGCTTAGTTTCACCTAAGTCCCTGAGATCGACACCCCGAAATTTTTGCTTTTTACTATAATTGATCCGTACACTACGAGTTCGCATCCTTGTTTTAAGCATATTTCTTGGGATATAAATTTAAAGCTTTGGAGCGAACACTTACTGACACCGATACTTTCAAAAGTCATCTGGAGACTCAGAGTGCAGGAACGTGTTAAGCTTTTCATTTGGAAAATTATAAAAGGTGGTGTGATGTGTAATGTTGAAAGAAAGCGAAGACATATTGCGGTGGAAGACACATGTGCATGTTGCAATCAGGCTGCAGAAAGTCTCATTCATTTATTTAAAGATTGCTTTAAAATTCATGCTCTATGGAGAACTCTACAAGCAACTAGGAGGGATGTCAACTTCTTTAGTACAAAATTTGCTTCTTGGTTGCAAGGTAATGTTTCTTCCAAAGTTTATTTCTCTTATAACTGTATGTGGAGTGATATTTTTGCAGTTAGTTTATGGTGGACGTGGAAGTTGAAGAACGATAAAGCTTTTCAAAACTCTAGCCCGATTGGAGATAGGAGTCGGCTCGTGCAAGTCAGAACCAAGGAATATATTGATGTCTAGAGTAGAAGGGACAATAATTAAAGACGCAACTTTAAGAGCGTCATCCATGTGGCATGGGAACCCCCTCCGGTTGAATTCGTCAAAGTAAACACGAATGGTTCTAAGACTAGAGACGGGAAGGCCTCTACGGCGGGTGTGATTAGGAATAACACTGGAGAATGGTGGAGCGGGTTTGATGTTAATCTAGGTATATGGTCAATCCCCATGGTTGAGTTGTGGGATTTGGTACATGGAATTAAGATTGCTTGGGAGTTGGATTTCTGGTTGGTTGTCATTGAAACTAACTCTCAATTGGTAACCGAACTTATTAAAAAACACATCGTCCCTCACCATCCTCTAGCCAGTTTGGTACGCACGTGCCAAAACTTTTTGAAAAGATACTGGATTATCCAGTTTCGACATGCCTACCGTGAGGCGAATAAAGTAGCGGATTTTATTGCTAGCTTTGCTTTAAACCTTCCTATTGGATTGAATATATTTTGTGACCCGCCGGATGATGTAGTTGATCCTTTACTTGATGATGTAAGGTGTCGGGCTATCCTCCGTGTGATGAATACTTAGCCTTTTTCGATTTGATAAAAGCGCGTCTTGGTGCTCCAGAGACCACTGACTCTCCTTCCCACAAAAACAGAAAATGTTTTTCACAAAATAATTGTTTTTCTAACGTTCAAATTTGGACGAGTTACGACACAAGGGCAAGCCTGATCACAATATACTACGGCCAGAGCGAGCATCAGATATAGGCCTTAAAAGTTTGCAACAAATAAATCTTGTGGATTAAATAATAAAAAATAAGTTAAATAAAATCTCATAGATGTATGTCAAACGCACCATACTACTAGTAACCCAATATTTAGAAATTTTTTTTTCCGAAACCATCGAGCGGTTACGAAATCCATCGCCGTGCTCAGTGGCGGAGCCAACCCTATTTTCTTGGAGGGGCTAAATTAATTTTTTTATAATGTTGTTCATGGGATTTGAACCAATTGGCCTACTGATCCAACCCACACTAAGTGACTAGCATCTAACTTGTTAACCAATTTACTACTAATGTAATATTACTTCTTCACTAATATTCAGTTGGTCTAGTGAGATGTGGTGCTAGACTTCTTAAATTGTTAGTCAGATTCGCTGCATGTATGAAAAAACTGATATTGAGGGTATCCCCTCCGTAACACACTGTTTGTGATTTTGTTACCGAGGGAGTATTACCTCTTCGGCATGCGGTGATGGAAAGGACGATACTCCGATCATCCGATGGGCTCAAAATCGGCCCAATTTAAGTGGGCTTTTACTCGTCAAAAAGGCAACACCCCATTCGTCAGCACATTCTTGACTTTCCTGAAATACCCTTACGAATTTCAGTTATTCACATTTTGTACCCTAAAGCAGTAGAACTCAGCCTCTGAAAAACCCCGAAATCCTCAGCATCGGTCGAAGTCAAGAAGTTGGGCTCGACAATGGATCTCCTCTGCAACGCTTACTCCAACGATTCCGACGACGATTCTGATCATTCAAATCGTCCAATGAAGCGTCCAAAACAATACTTCTCACCTCCCATCCAAAAAACCTTGCAGATTTCCCGCGCAATTCCTCCTTCGACCCCCTCCTCCGGACCTCCGCTTCCTGGCAGGTACGTATCCAAGCGGGAGAGAGCTTTAATGGCTTCCGGTCAGGCCGCATCCGATTCGAACCCTGCCTCCTGTATCCCGTCTTCTTCTCGTAACCTTCTCAACTTGTCTTTGTCCTCTTAAGTTGCTGTATGATTTTTTCGCGTTGATTTTGTTGATTGATTATTCACTTGATTGAACATTGCCTTGGATTGTGTTTTTTCAATTGGTCTATATCGGTTCTTGCTTATTTGTGTGATTGGTTGTTGTTTGAGATGAAAATTTGGAATTCTCAACGAGTATTTTTTCTGTAGTTTCGGAAAAATAAAGAATAAGTAAGCTTAAACTAGGCATTTGATGATTCTTATTGTAATTTGTATGACTGATTCCTTCCTTAGGTTCCCTTCATGCAGTATCCTGCGGTTTGATCCTCTATCAAATCGATTACCATATAGGTAAAATCTTAGCCCACATAGTGGTTTGTTGAACCCAACGCTCTATTTTTCTTTGTGCTTTCTAAGGCCCCTTTTGGTACAATTTAACCAATCAGTTTGAGTAGTTTATGATATTTGGTTTTTGTATCAGGAATTAAAATAGGGGTTCAGGACTACAATCCTCCGTGACAATCCTCCGTGGTTGCTCTATTCTTTGTTTATTTATTGGTTTTGAGAGGCTCTAACTATTGGGGAGTGAACTGAGAAGAAGGAACTTCCTCAGTATTTTGAAAAGGGTAGTATGAGAAATTCTGAGCAACAGCGGAGCCCTAAAACCCAGATGGCAATTGTCCTTGTAATAGTTTAGGCAAGGTCAACACATTGATTCTATTTTACTTTATCACCCTTCTTAGTATCCCTCTCATTCTCTGCGACACAACACCATTAGAGGAAGACATTGGTTTTTCTCATACCTGAGCTTACAGGTCGGGCATGTAAGAATGGAAAATGTGGAAACGGTCCATTATGAATTTTCTCTATTGAGCACCCCGTACATGGTCTTATTTAGGGAAGAGTGATGATTCGATTTTCATCTTAAAAACTAATTGTGTTTTCTGATTTATTTTCGTAGTTCTAATTTTGCTTGTATTATAATTGAACATTTTTTCTGCAGTATTATTTTCCGTAGTTTTATTTTGTGTAGTTCTTTTTTTCTGTAGCTCATACTCGTTTCCTTAGGGCATCAAAAGTCTTTTTGAACATGCTTATTGCTCATCTTGCATTTTGCCTACCTTAAATTATCATTCTTTAATAGATCAGCTTTTCCTTTTCATTAAAAGAGTCTCCAGTCTGCACTCCACTTTTAGCATGCCTAATTTACCTTCCAATGTTGATGTAGTGTTGGGGAGTATCTCCATCTCAGATTTGCCACATAATATGTTATCATTATTAAGGCAACAAAAAGTTCATGCTCCGAAGGGGAAACTTCCTGAAACTCTCTCCCAATCTCTCAGTGGTCATCAAAAACCTGTCTGTTCTATACAATGGTCATTGAATCACGGTGCGTTCCACCCTTAAAACGATCACTCACATATTGCTTATACAGTATCTTGTTTTACCTTTTGATTTGTGATTTATTCATAGCCTGCAGTCCATCTTCTTGCATCTGCTGGAATGGACAACAGTATCTGTATCTGGAATGTGTGGAGTAAAGTAAATAAGAAAGCACGGATTTTGAATCATCATAGTGCTGCAGTGAAAAGTGTAAGGTGGTCGCAGCAGGGACACCTTATACTCTCATGTGGATATGACTGTTCGTCAAAGCTGATTGATGTTGAGAAGGGAGTGGAAACTCAGTCTTTCACAGAAGATCAGGCTGTCACAGCCATAAAATTTCATCCAAGCAATTCCAATCTCTTTCTTTCTGGGGGATCAAAGGGAAGCCTCAAGTTATGGGACATTAGAGCTGGCAAGACTTCTCACCAATATGTAAGGCGTCTTGGACCCATACTCGATGTTGAATTTATGAGTAATGGAACCCAATTCATATCATCCAGTGACGAGTCTAAAAGCAATGCAAGTGAAAATTCTATCATTATATGGAATGTTGCTCGAGAGGTGCCACTTTCTAATCAGGTCAGACGCCAAGCATCTTTTATATTCTAGACTATTGTTATATACATCTATGCTATGTCTGAAATTGTTTTAGTTCATTTGGTTTGTCGTTCATGATTCTCTGTTAATTCTCACTGAATTCCGGGGCCATTATATTATAACAATCAACAGACAAAGTATTAAGCTCTTATACCTAATTGAATAAGCAGTTTATCTACTATACATTTGAAATTTCAAGGAAGTATCTCTAAGAAACTTGGAGAAAATAATCACTCTACTGTCTTAAGTTTCCACCTAAATTAGGACCAATAGGTTATATGGCCACTGGGCACCAAAAAATTATGAACAGGTCAGCAGACTGATCCAAATCCTATAGAATTCCTAAATCAGACTCCAAACACTAATATGTGAATCAGTTTTCGTCAGGAATAAGTCAGCTATTGTGACCAATAAATTTTCACACTAAAGGCTAGATGCACTGAAGTAACATGTTGACTAAAACATTTGTTGGGGAGGAAAGGCGTTTGGTTTTCATGAGAGATAGAAGTAGATTTTTACTGCTATTAGGAGATGGGATCTAGAGATGATTTTTTTCTTCTTCTGACTGAGGTATTCATTTCTAAACTCAATGGGGATATGGATGTCGGTAAGAGCTTTCTAATTCTTAGTAAACTTATCTTTTAGTGCAATCTGGCTATGTAATGCCTCATAAGGATTCCTGTATGTAGGAATCGTAGGATTACTAGCATTGCATTTCACTATCAATCCCTTTTTCGCACCAAATCCAACACAAATTGAATACATACTCATCGAATTCTTATCCATGCAATAATTCTCGGTTGACGTCAAAGCTTAAGAGTGATAGATGATGAAGAAACAACTTAATTCTAGGTTGACGTCAGACCTTAAGAGTGTCTTCTCTTGCTAGCCTTCATGCACTCTTTTTTACTCCATCTTTTCCATCTTCTTCAATGTTTGACACTTCTGTGTTTTTTAATTATTATGATTTGCTATGGTACTAATTCATTCTTTGAAGGATTCTAGATTACAATTTCAGTCTTTTTAGAGAGCCTGTGAACAATCAAGTCTTTCAACCACGTTTGTGGTTGTACTAGTGAATTAATTGCCCATGGCTTCATATAAGGAGCGAGGCCTGCATTTGTGCTAGTTCTAATTAAATTGTTATGCTATAGTTTGCATTAGAAGGTACTGTGCTCATTTTTCTGGTTAGTTTGAAGCAATGTACAATTAGAGTTCTTAGTAGACGGAAGTTCATTGCAGTCATATTAGGTGCTTCATGTTCTTTTTCCTTTATTTTGTTCATAATTATACTCACTGGTAAACTGAAGGTCTGAAGCTCTAAGAGTGGCCTATCTCAACTTCATGGAGTAATTATCTTGTAAAATATTTCTGCCAAAATAATTGGGTGATCTAAGGAAACTGAATGAACACAAATGGGAAACAAAGGAATTTGATTTGTTGGAACATAAGCTATCTTTACCTTTATTATCAACAATAGTTACTTGTTGATCTTCCTCGTGTTGTTCGCACCTTCTTCACAAACCACTGATCCACTCTTCTTCTCATATCTTTACTTTCTTTATGCTATTTCAAACTGTTACTATGAGCTTTACTTGCAACCTTCCGTTGGTTCTTGCTTATTGGCTTATGGAGGGTGTCTTCTGTTGAACCAACCTTCATGGACTTAAATTTCATAGGACATTATTCTTATGATCTGTAGTAACTTACCTTTTTTAAATTTCTTAATAGTCGGGCATTTGCTTACAGTTTCCACGGTTATTATGTTGTGTAGTTGAATATGCAGCTATTTTTAATATTCTAAAATTTCATCATACCACAGTAATTATTTTCTCATCAGATGAGTCTGTATAATACAATGCCATCATACTTTTGGATGCTATGAAATTGTCACTTTATCAATTTCCTACTGTCTGGAATTAGAGGATAAATGTTGGTCAGGGAAAGAGATATGTATTGGAATTTTTATTTTGATGAACTGGAAGTAATTTCCATGAAACTAAGCTCTATAATGTAGCACTGTACTTATTTATATTCATGTAAAGGTTGAATTAGAACGTAGAGGTTCTTCAGTTATACAGTGCAAGTGATGTTTGTATATATTAGTGATGGACAAGTGTGCCACCACCATGTTATAGCGTCAATCTTTTAAGGTAAGTTAGATGTTATGCTCATGGATGGTTGATACGGAAGAATAGAACAAGTTGGGATCATGTAGCTGTTAAACTGTTGGGGTGAAATTGTTCCAGGAAGAGTCTGTTAGGCTCTGAGTTGGAATTGTTAGAGGCACTTGTAGCAACGTAAGGGATTGGTAATGGTAAAGATAAGGGTATTAGGTCTTCTAGGAAATCCGCCTCATCCGAAAAAGTTTATTCTGCAAGTGGTCTTGGTGGGTTTTGGCCTTGGGTATTCATTTGGAATCCCTTGGATTCCCCAAATCGTGTGGGTCTTTGTCCATGTTTTGTGCTCGTGTGTGATGATATGAGATACAGTGCTGATCCTGATTTTTGTGCTCTATCATTAGACTTGCCACTTTCAAACAAAAGAGGTCTGTTTAATGAACACCGGAATCAAACAGTGGAGATTTTTTTTATTTGGTACTGAAGCTTGGTTTTGCAACTTCGACTTTTCGTGGACCTAAAAGAATATGCCTTGTCAGGCATGGAATTCTCTATATGGTAGCCGCCTAGGGCAAGAATGAAAACTGGAGGTCTTTTAGGCCATGAGTTTAGAAATTAGAATTGTTTAAGGCACTTGTAGCCGTTGTAGGTATAGGTTTATGTATTGGTACATACGGTTATTTGGTCTTTTAGGAAATCCTCTAGAAAATTGTATCTTGAAAAGGGTTCCCTTGGCCTGAGAAGTTGATTCTGCTAATGGACTTGGTTGATTTTAGCCTTGGTTAGTCATTTAGAATTCCTTGGATTCCCCTTGTGCATTGTGCTCGTGTGTTATGATATGAGATACAGTGCTGATCCCGATTTTGTGCTCTATCATTAGACTTGCCACTTCCAAACAAAAGAGGTCTGTTTAATGAACACTTAAATCGAACAGTGATGATTTTTTATTTGGTGCTGAAGGCAACTTTGATTTTTGTAGGAGCTAAAAGTTAAGAGTATATTTTTTGGAGGGGACAAGCAAATTCTCATTAAATTCCATTCACATATTCCATATTTTGGTTTGCTTTGTGTGATTATAAATTGTGCACCTTTTTCTATTGTGATACAGCTAAGATCATGTCAAATAACATGACACTGTTCAGTAGTCCCCAATCCCATTCCCGCCACACCCGTTCCTCTGCCTCAATATGTTGTCTTGGTAAAACAGAAAAAGAGGGGGTTTCTGATGGGACAGTGCAACACTGATTGCATTCTATCTGAATTCTGCAGTCTTAGTGTTGTTTGGCAATGCCAAGAAAGTAACGGTAGCGGTAGATGTTAATTTTTAGGGGTGTTTGGTAACTAGGGGTAGCAATAGCTTGTAGCATCTAAAATCCTAGCTCTTCGACCACTTACACGGTGATGCCAACAAAATAATCCAATCCAGAGTTGACTCCACCACCAATTCATGGATAAGCCTGCAAAATTTTTGACCCCCCCATTAATAAGGCAGCGGATTGGGTTCTTATGGATTGTTTATGGGGCAGACTCTTCAGTTGTTTCTAGGCCTGTAGACTCTGGAAGTATGCTTGTATAGTGCTTAGATATTTAGTTATGAATCTATTGACTTGTAGTTCCTTTACCAGCTACGTGAAAAGGAAATCAGATCTCTACTGCATGCATATTTCTGTATTACCTTGTACTTGGTTCTGAGATGGAACATCTTGATATTAACTTGTTCATGACTCCTCACAGGTCTATGCTGAAGCATACACGTGCCCGACCATCAGGTGCCATCCCTCTGAACCCTTTTTCGTGGCTCAGTCAAATGGAAACTACATAGCTATTTTTTCCACCAAACACCCATTTAAGCTAGACAAGTACAAGAGATACGAGTCACATGGTGTTCTTGGTTTCCCTATCAAGTTTGACTTCAGCCAGGATGGTGAAAAACTTGTCTCTGGCTCTGCTGATGGCAGCATATACTATTACGATGTCAAATCCTCCAATATGGTCAAGAAAGTAAAGGCATACGAGCAAGCGTGTGTGGATGTAGCTTTCCATCCTCTCTTACCTAATGTGATTGCTTCATCCAGTTGGGGTGGAGACATATCTATTTATGAGTGAATCGTCACATCTTTCCCTATCATCTTGGGCGCATTGTCTGGCTGGCAGAGCATTTTTTGCAAAATGAGCAAATAGTATTGTCTCTGAAAGCAATGTCTTGCATTTGGAATCCCTGCAGAAAATTATGGAGGTTGAAAATGAGCTTGTTTTGCTCCCTTGTGGACAAAATGTATGGCTTAGAAATCGGAAATGGGGCCAAGGAGCTTTCTGTCATATTCGTTTGGGTTCATCCAATTTGGAGATTGTATGGTAACTTCATCAAAGAAGCCGAACTATTACACTCAAAAGACACCATTGCAAAACCATGGTTGCATACTTGCACAGCGTTTCATCTTTGTAAGTCGAAACATCTAGCTCAACTATAACCTTTGATGGTTTTAATTTTAAAATAAATATTTTTGACCATTTTGGTAATTAGTCAATATGGAATATGTAATCCTGCTGGAGATAATTAGTATAATTTTTGGCATTTGCCCTTGTAAAGCTCAGTATGGTAGTCAGGTGTAGTGTCTGCATAATTGGTTCCTGGAAATAATGTATCTTGTTTTGTTGGCTAATATTTTAGCACCCTTATTTCTTAATTTTCCTTGACATTTAGTGATTTAGAAACTTGGAGCTATCTAATTCTACATATTTCGGGGCTAGATTTACTTTGCAGAGGAGTTCAAGATTAATTGACAGATCAAAGACAGGGCTTAATTGATTTGCAAGTTTGTTGCTCTTTAATCTCCTTTAAGCATCCCTCCTTGTGGTTAAGTTAACAACCTAAGCCGTGTGTACAAAGCCTGGGAACGAATTTACCGCCATACGGACCGGTGATTTCTTGCAGCTTCGGCTTTATGCAGGTGAGTTGTAGAGCTCGTATCTGAAGAAATGGGGACGGTTTTCAGGGGTTGGCTCACCCTTGCAGACTCGCCACCATTTGCCCCTTTCCGTTGCTGCATGCTGTCACCCGAGGTCCAAAGGGGATGACTTGATGGTAGACCTGGACAAACCCGGACTCGAGCTGATATTATTATCATAATCACCCTCTACTTGAAGATTTCTTTTATGCATATTCCTTTTGAGAGTGTAAGACTGCCCACAAGCCATTGAAATAAGTTTCCTCCCATGATAGATGAAAGTAAATCCCAAATATTTTAACTTTTGTAAGTTCAAAAGAAGAAATGATTATTCTATCACAACTTGCCTATTAAGTACCATGTTTTGCCAATATAACAAGTACATTTGTGATTCTATCATGTGATTGACGACATAATCATGTGCTACCCCAAACATGAAGGAACATACGTGTGCTAACCATAATATATATATGATTCGTGTTCTAACTCATATATGAAGGTTACCAAACAAATGGTTTAGTTGTCGCTAATCATGCAAAAACTTGCATGTTATACTACTAACTTAGGTCATGCAAGTAATGATGAGAATAATTTGGTAAGAGGCAAAATGGCTACATGACATTCTGGAAAGATGCATGGTGGAAGTTTGGTAAATATAGTCGGATAAAGTTTATACAAGATTTGTTAAACAACGTTTCGATTAATCATAACTCATAAGTTCGAGTAGTAAAAGTAGGAAATCAAATGTTTATAATTATCTCAAACCGTCACCAAAAATCTTGCTTCAATCAAGTCCGGTAAATATAGTCGCATAAAGTTTATACTTTGTCCCATTATATTTGTTTTTATAATCAAGCATTTCGTTCACAAATCTCAAGAGACGATAATCAATTTTTTATAGGGTCCAAAGTCTACCCTATAATCTAATCAACTTGCATCTTATCCTGCACCTTACATTAACAATTTTTTGCCTTGGCTTGAGTCTTGGACTAGGCTGAAGCCGAGCCCGATGGATAGGATCAGGATTGCGTCTATCACAACCTTCATCTACCATGTCTGGAGGGTTAGGAACAACATGGTGTATAGCAACACCTTCACCAGAGCAATTGACTGTGTTAGGGAGATCATTCGATCCACCAAACTCCACTTCGAGCACAATTGGAGAGGCCGGTCTGCACCCACGCTTGATATGGCCCGCATGCTGAACATCAATCCACCTAATCCCTCTCATTCTCCTTTAGTATTTGATCCTGATGTTGTTTTGATCTCTCTTACTGTTAATGCTCTATGCTTGTAGGCCCTTGGGTTTGTACGTGTCCTCCCCTGTACATTCTTTTCATCCCCAATCAATACAATTAACATTTCAAAAAAAAAAAACTTGCATCTTATGACGCAACCTACCCAGTGACGCTAATCTTAGAGCTCAACCTATCGACGTGATATCGACACCAACAAAACAAAGACTAATGAAGGGAAAGAGGTACATCAACTCTTTGTATCTCTTCGTTTTAAGTGCTATTGTTCTAACTTTTAGTTGTTGAAACACACCTCCAACTTGAGAAAGTACTAGAATATTGAATCATATACTGTATTATCTTTTATTCATTAATTTAGCTTTTTATCCCTTTATATTTATTTATATAAATAATATTTAATGAATCAATAAATAAAACTTCATTTCACAAATCTCTACAAAGTTATTTAATTGACATGATTAAATATATTGTACACAACTTTCTAGCTTATTAAAGATAGATCTAAACAAACACTCTTCTTTGGAAAGTAGCTCATTTTTCCAATACTCAAGAATTTATAGTCTTCCAAGTACTATAAAAGTATAAATAGCGGCAATAACTGCACATATACACAGTCGATATTGCGTATATGATATAGCCTTTTGCTGATCTAAAACCTAGTAAGCGAATCTACAATGGTTGGTGTTCTTGTGTTGGAATTAGTATATATCTATCAAAAGTATTCACGTACCTACTTCGAATATATAGGTACATTAGAACCACTCGTGCCTGGTAATCAAACACTCATTCTTTTGCGAATCGAAAGCTGAACTAGTGTTGAGCTCGGACTCTACTTGAAAAAAGTCTGGTTAATCTTGTTCACTTAACTAAACAAGTCGAGTACGAACAATCTTTATTAGCAAATTTCAGATTTAGTTTTAACTTGATTCTAAATAAGTTGAACATTAAAGTATAAAGTTAAGCTATTTCGACTAAATCTAAAGATGACTAGATAAGTCAATATACAGTAAGTTTTTTTTTTTCTGAATCAAGGTTATCAATTTACTTGAGCTCGGTTCGAAAAGAATTTAGAAAAGAATTTAGGACAACTAAACGGGGTATATCACAACTCGACTCGATCAATTCATATAGAAATCTAGCTTTGGATGACTCATCTTCTAGTGTAAGCATCCACAAAAATACTATCGATGATGGAATGCATGGGTTTATGATGATGAAGGCCTTTATGAGTGTGTCATGTAAGTAGTACGTGGCTAGATGGAGTATATGTGGGACACATACATATATAAACCACATGCATGCATTCATGATGACATCCTTTTCCATATATGAGAAAGAGAAACACATAAATCAAATGAGCTAGACATAATGATGAAGTTTATGGGGTTAGGTCAATTTAAAAGCTAAGGCCAACATTACACATTTCACCTCCCTCGGCCCTATCTCTACTGTCTCCTTCCACTACTATACTCTTCTTCTTTAGTCTTTCAATCTTTGTTGTTTTATGCAATCCCTAATCGATTGTTTTCGTAACTTAGTCTAATTTATGAGAGGGATTATCACACATCGATTGTTAAAAGATAGTTAGACGTATGACACCCAACACCAACTTTTTTAATAGTCTCGAATTTTGTGTTCTTACTCGTATGTAAGGATGTATTAGGACTATTAGGACGAACTACCTCTAAAGGATAGTCTAATCTAACCGCTTTCTATTAAAAAAAAAAATCACAGATGAGGGGATAGTTGTAGGAGATCATGACCAGGGTTGATTTGTTGAGTACTCGTGTCTTGAAGAAAATTGAAAAGATTTTCTTTTGAAAAATCTAAGGAAAATAACATGTGTCCCCATAGAGTTGTCTATAGAAATAGATGCCCCCTACCCTTAAAAATCTCTTTAAAAAATGACACTAATTAATTACTATCTTCTAAAAGATAGAGATTGATTAATTAGTTTTGTGTGGACAAGCTTGTTGAGGACCCTCTTTGACTAACCTAATTTGAGACATGTAGCTATGGGTTTTAGCTATAGCTATTATAAGGAGCTCCTCGACTCTAGTTCACAAAACCCTTTGTGTGTTTCTGTTTTTATAAGTCGGATAAATAACATCGCGTATAACTCAAAATAAGTTAGAAAGTGGACATCTGAAATACAAATTTACAGAGATTATGGTAGCTTATATCCTTTTTATTTTCATAAGCTACGTGAAATAAGCTTACAAAATTTATGACAGCTTATTGAATGATATATTATAAATATAACCCTATATATATTTATATTAAATGAAAAATGTAACCTTTAAACTAATTTTATAAGTTTATCAACCATACTAAGTTATCAAAAAAATAAGTCGGTTCAGTCTTCTACTAATTTCAACTACCAATAAGTTTCAACTCCAATAAATTTATGCTCCCAAATAGATCCTAAATGTACTTATTAGAGATGATTGGTTTTAAGTTGTTTTCCTTCACGTGAAGTTGTTGGGCTATGATGTCTTATAGATTCTAAACTATAAAGGTCTATGTACTATACGGATTATAATTTTATCCTTAGACTTGTATATTAGATGGAATAGAGTTTCACTATCCTACTAATACACTTTTTGATATTGTAATCGCCGTCCTAAGATAGAATATGAAAACCCTGACTTGAAAATACCATGACGAAGTGGCATAACAATTCTCATACGAGATTGCTATTTAGCCGGGCAAAACGAGAGATTCTAATCACATTGCGAGCGCACTTCCCGGACGCATTGGACATGTGTCCTGCACTAGCAATGCGCCCATTTTTTTCGAAAAAAAAATAAATAAAAATAAATAGCAAACTTAAACGAGCGCACTCATACTAAGAGTGTGCCCCATTTGCCCATTTCTAGTACGTCCCACACTCGTACTACATATGCACTGATTGTTTCGTAATTTTTCATATGACCGAATAACATCACTCTTCTTGTATTAGACGAGTTTAGGTCGAAAAGATCACAACTTAACCGATTGAACTATTAATTCTTTTGTTATTTTTCTCTTTAATTGTAGCCTAACCCTAACAAAAGCAGCCATTTAAGTGTTACAATATCATGTTTGTCTATTGATTTTAAGATGGTTTTCGATATTGATTTACATGTTTGGAGGATCCGCCTTTTTGTACTAGACTATCATTGCTTGATGAACTTCGAGGGTCAATCTTCCTTGGATGACTTGTTTGTAAGTTTTCATATTTTGATTCATATGGAGTTTCATCTTTTTTTGGTAGGAATATGGAGTTTCAACTTAGTTCCACCAAAAAATGTAACTACAATAAATAAAAATATTATGTCCATCAATAATTTGGATTTATAATGAGAATGATAATATATTTCAAGTTATTATATTAACTATATGTAGTGAATAAGAGGTTAAAAGCATGGTTTATTTGATGTGAAATAGATAGTAAACTAACATAATTATATAATACGCTAATAATATAAATAAATATATTGATAATAAACTAATATCAAAGGGTGTGTAAGTCATACTAACTTTTTTTTGGAGAACTACCAAGATAATTCATGCCCTAATATTTGTGTTCTTGAATCGCAAGATGTGATAATCGTTTGATCGATATTCGTTAAATGAAAATCGTAATAATGTCAATTAATTAAAAGCCAAGAAAATATGTATGGTAGATGTTAGGGTCATAGAGAGAATCACAAATGTTATATAGTATAGTATATAAATATTTAGGAGAAATTAAAATAAAATCTAGCTCCATTAATAATTAGTTTATAGAAATTGGTCTATGTTGTAGGTTTGTCCTTTGAATTTGACTGATTATCTCACATAACAACATCCTAATTGGAGATTGATTTAGGCCTTTAGCAACTTGTCACATGACCTTTTGATTTGTCTCCTCTTATGGGTCCTCATATGACTTGTCTTCCAAAAGCAATTAAAATAAAACTTAGAGATATGTTCTTTAATTTAATTAAGCAATCCAAAGTGGGTTAAAAGGGATTTTGCTTTTCAAGAGCTTAATGATGTGTTTTGTTTTGCATCTCTTAACACTAGCCTTCCAAAGTGGGGTAAAAAATAATCTAAAGTTTGCTTGTAAAAACATCTAACAAAAACTAGATTATAAATATGTTTTTTTTTATTTACTTTGTATTTATAACTTTCTAGCTTGTTTGATACTTTTTTATGATCATTTTTTTAATAAAATATATGAAAGGGGTGATAATCTCTATATTTCACCTTAAGATTAACCGAAAACTATTTTTTATGATTTATTTTCCTGGTTTATGAGCTAAACTAGTTTATTAGCGCGAAATATATTAGAAGTTAAAGAGTCAATGTTAGAATCACTCACACTAATTCTCGTGTTTGTGGTAATAAATGAGTATAAGAAATGATTTAATTCATGACATATGTGATTTCCATATTTTTATTCCGTAATTTTTGAATTTTTGTATGGATCTGAATAGACATTGTGAAATATGGACTCAAGTTGAACATTTCAATAAAAATAATTTGCTCACTTTTTTGGGTTGAACTCGGGCTGTGTCCGGAATTTGGACATAAGCCTTGCCTATATCCACCGAGTCGGGATTAGGATTCTTGCCTTATTTGTTTGGAAAAAAAAAATATTCATATTAAAAGTAACAAAAAAAAAACCAAAGTAATCCAACGACTGTGAAAACTTGAATCTTACCTTCAGGTTTGAGATTTAATGTTATCATCTACCTCTATATTTAATACATATTTTACTTATTTAATTAAAAAAATAAAAAGGGGTTTTTGAGGCAGGCTCTCGGCCCGGATGGGGCTAGACCCTTGCTCGCACCCGTCAAACCGGGCTCCGGGCATGCTCTCCAACCCGATCGAGCCTGGAGGTGTTACACATGTATATCCGTCCGTTATCTTGACGGGCCGACCCGACTTTACCTAATCTTGGCTTGAGCCATTTCAACTTGATCTTTCAATTACAATGTTGTAGGTCTTTGATTAATTATAGCTAAATTGCCAATCAAATCACAAAAAAGCTCTTTTGTCCTTAGGAGAACGCGCCTCACGCGCCGCCTTCACACACACACCCCGCTGTCTCCAGTCATGATCGGATTCAAACGCTCCAAAAATCTCTCCATCAAGCTTTCGAATTGTCCTACCCTTCCACCACACCAATCAAACCATCCCCGACCTCCTCCCCCTCAAACCCATTTGAACTCATACCGGAAGAGCTGATCATGTCTAACAACCGCAGGCTTGCCAAAAACCTTCCTCCTAACCCCCCTCCCTTACCTCTGACGAGCTCCCCCCTCCCTCCCCTCACCAATCACCTCCTTCCTCCCCTTAGACCAACCCCATCGCTTCCCCCCACCCTAATGTGTTAGAAGTTGAATCCCCAAATGGGAATACCTACCCTTCAGGGTCGCCTCCAGAGGTCACAATACCTGCTCAAACCACACTCTTGCCTCCGCTTGTCCCTAGCGGTTCTCTTGCACCACCATCCTTGATTTCCCAACTTCCATCTCTCCATCATAGTATTCCCCCCACCTCAAAGCAGGCTATGCCAAAAGTCTCCCATACCGACCCTTCGATTTCGTACAAGGATATTCTCGAGAAATGCTCATTGGAACCATGTCCCCCTCACCTTTATTATGGGGCTCGAGTTTGGCATCATTTCTCCAACGAGGATGTCTCTGACACAACCAAAAAGTGGAACTTTAACCTTATTGGATTCCCCATCGGTAGTCCCATCAGCTTCCAAAGGATGTCTTCCTTCACATCCTCATCTTGGAACACTATCAACCAATCTAAGATCCTACGCAATGACAAGGGCATCTTTATCTTTCACTTCTCTAATGAAGAAGATCTCAACACTATCCTCCTTGGTAGCTCTTTGGTAACCAATGGTTCCTCCACCATGCTTCTAAAACGCTGGTCCCATGGGCTAAGCCTCGACTATTCCAGTCTGAACCCGGTTCCCATCTGGGCCACCCTCCATGATCTTGACTATCATTTTTGGTCCCAACACATGCTTGTAAAAATTGGATCTGCTCTAGGAACTCCCCTTCTCACTGACTGTTGCTCATCTTACCAAGACCGGCTTGGGTTTGTTCGTATCATGGTGGATATCCAAGCCTCCAAACCTCTTCCCATGGAGGTGCACCTCAAAGGTCGTGATGGTGAGACTATCACTCAAAAGGTCACGTATGACTGGATCCCTGAGCATTGCTCCAAATGCTTGGTCTTTGGGCACTGTTGCAAGACTATCAAGACCCCCTCTAACCCATCATAACCCCATAAACCAACCTCAAGCTCACGTATAATACCATGCAACAACCCCCAACCTCTCCTACCTACTCCTAATGATTCCTTCAAGATCCTAAAGTATAACAACCCTAATCCTTCTTTGCCCACTAACCTGTATACGTATCACATCCCTCTTACCCCCTCTTAACCAAAACCAACCATAACCTAGAGATGCATGCTAAATATACCTCCACCCTACCATCTACATCATGCATCGATAGATCATCATGACCCTACCCTAATATCTCCTACTCTAGACGTAACTGCTAAGCCTTCCCAAACCACTACCACCTCTGTCAACAAGGGTTGCCTAGAGTCTGAATCACTCATTCCTTCTTGGAAACAAATCTCTAACTCTTCCCTAGCCCATAATTGTCCCTTATGGATTTGGCGGAACCCTTCTAGCCTTCATATTACTCCTACCATCATAACCAATCAACTCTTTCATTGCCAAATTTCCCACCCCACAAACACCCTTAAATCTTCACCTTACCTCAAGTGCTCTTTCATTTATGCCCACAACACACTTGATAACCATCCATCCTTTGGAGTACCATATCAAGCATCCATCTCCTTAACTCGTTCATTCTTTGGACCCTCCTTGAAGACTTCAATGTTACTCTCTCTAGATAAAATCAACAAATAACATCCCCTCCACCTCCCAAAATCTTCAGAGCTCTCTTCTTTCTTTGACCATAACTAACTCTCTGATCATCCTTACTCAGGATGTAAGTGTACTTGGAACAACAAGCAATCGAGCTCTAGGACATGGTACAAATTGGATAGAATTATCACCAACAACTCTTGGTTCTACTTTTTCCCTAACTCCTCAACTTTCTTTGACCACCCATATGTCTCGGATCACTCCCAAACCACCCTCACCCTTGACCACTCTAGCTCCTCTCAAAACTCCTAATTCAGGTTTAATAATGCATGGCCATGCATGAGATTTTTCTCCCATGCGTCACTAATGATTGGCAGCTTAATGTTTTGGGGAACCCCATGTTCAAACTCACCAAGAAGCTCAAACATCTCAAGCCAAAGTTGAAGAAGTTCTCGAGCTTAAAACTTGAGTCGATTCACACGTCTATCCAGGATCATAAGAAACTGCTCTCCGATACTCATGAGGCCCTCCAATCTAACCTCCATGATTCTTCACTCCAAGAGATTGAGGGGGATACTATCATCAAGCTAAATGACTCCCTTGACACCCTCCGTATTACCATGGCTCAACTTACTAAAGCAAAATGGATCAAACAAGGTGACTAATGCGACTCCTTCTTCTTTAGGAGTATCAAGATAAGAAGATGTGCTAATAAGATCAACTCTATAACAGTGTTTACGAATACCATCACTCATGAACCTGACCGTATTGCTACAACGCTGTTCAACCACTTCACCTCTATTTTGAGCTCTCCGAATTACCAAAACAATGGTCATTGAGCTACCTCTACCAAGCCTTAGCCCTAATGACATTAATGCTCTTTCTTTGCAGGTTACCCATGAGGAGAACAAAGATGCACTTTTTCAGTATTGGAGATAACAAAGCTCCGGGCCTAGATTGCTACAATGCCTACTTCTATAAGGCATCCTGGAACATCATCAAAGCGATTTCACTTCGGCCATTCTGGACTTCTTCTCTACGGGAAAGATGCTCAGACAAATCAATCATTCTTCCATCTCTCTCATCTCAAAATATGACAACCGTACCTCCCCCTCGGACTATAGACCGATCTCTTGTTGCAACACAACCTACAAAACCATAGCCAAGATCATCTCCTCCCGAATCAACTCCATTCTCCCTCACATTATTGGCCCCTACTAAAGTGCTTTTGTGAAAGATAGATCCATCAAACACAACATCCTTATATGTCATGAGCTACTCAATAAGTATAATCAGAAGCATATCTCTCCTAGAGCTACTTTGAAGGTTGACATCACCAAATCTTTTGATACTATTGACCACCAATTCATCCTCCAATGTCTCCGCAAAATCGGGTTCCCTGAACATCTCGCCCTCTTGATCAAAGAGTGCATCACCACCGCCTCCTACTCTATCAACATCAATGGTTCCCTCAAGGGCCATTTTAAAGGATCTAGAAGCCTTAGACAAGGTTGCCCGCTCTCCCCTCTGTTGTTTGTCATAGCTATGGAGATACTCTCTTCTATGCTCATCTCCAACACTTCTAACCCAAATTTCAACACCCACCCAAAATACCACAACTCCCGTATCACATGACTTAGTTTTGCTGATGATCTCATGATCTTTTGTAGAGGAGATCTTCCTTCAATCCTCACCGTGAAGTCCTTCAATCCTCACCATGAAGTACACGCTTGACTCCTTTGGGGAACTATCTGGGCTCAAATTTAACTTAGAAAAATCTATTATCTTCCTTGGAGGTATTTCCTCTTCTACCCACGACCATATTATCAATGCTTATGTTTTCCTCTGGATTCTTTCCATTTCACTATCTTGGTGTGCCTGTGGGAAGCAAACGCCTTAACCTCAGTGGCTTACAACCTCTCGTTCACAACATCACAAAAAATCTAATCTTGGAGTGCAAAATTACTCTCTTATGTTGGAAGAATGCAAATCACCTCTTCCATTCTCATGTTTATGCACTGTTACTAGTGTTGTGTCTTCCTCATTCCTCCCTCTATCTTGCACAAGATACAAAGTCTTTTCTGTTCCTTTATCTAGTTTGGCAAGGACAACAATAGGTGTGCCCTTGTCACATGGAACACTGTTTGTACACCGAAAAGCATGGGAGAGATTGGCTTCAAAGAGCTTCTATCTAGGAACAAAGCAAGTCTCGCTCGCCTCATTTATGATTTGGACTTAGATGCTATCAATCTATGGTGCACTTGGGTCTGCAGAAACATCCTCAAAAGACATACTATACGGAACTGTAGCAACAACCATTGCAATATCTGGAGCTCCATAAACAAGATCAGAGTCGAGTTGCTCACCTTTGGTAATGGTAGTAGACACACTGACTCTATATCCAACTCAAACAACACATTCTCCCCCCCTCCCCCCCCCAAAAGGCATACTCCTTGTTTAGATCTCCCACTCTCCCCCAAACTACTACAAACTACATGGCAATCTGGTACGATCTTAGCATACCCAAGTGTATCTGCATCGCTTGGATTGTGAACCATCAAAGATTATCTAATCTTACCAAGCTCCTCCAATGGAACACGGTCAATAACGCCAGTTGCAAGCTTTACAATTTCCACCGGAGGACGAAGATCACCTTTGGACTAGATGTAGTTACACAACCCTTGTTCTAGATATCATATCCCGATGGACGAGAACTCCTTACCCACCACCTTACATACACAACATGTGGAGCTGGCTTAGCTCTCTATCCAAGCCAAACAGAATCTCATGGATAACATCTACATCTCAACGATTACTGCTTTTATCTATTTCACTTGGAAGGCTAGAATTAACCTCCTCTACAACAACTATTTTACTCATGCCACTTATTATGCTGGTGAAGCCATCCTTGCGATCACAAACTACACCGCCCACCACTGTAAGGATCAGTCTATTAAATCTCTCACGTCGGCTAGAATGCTTGAAATTCACCTAGTCTAATTCTCCTTCTCCTTTCCCATACTTTGAGTATGCTTTGAGTATTATCTACTTGATCTCCCATCATGTAAATTCTCTCTATTTGCTTATTATACGTAAAATTTTAAAAACAAAAAATATATATATAGCTAAATTGGACATGCAATAAATAAATTGTTTTAAGTGTATGTCCAAACAACTTCATAAGCACATGATATTATATCCTTGAATTCAAAAAAAAATATGAAATATTAATTAATTAGCTAAGGTATAATCACAAATTGGACTTTTCATCATGCACGCAATATCATTTTAAGACTTTTATTGCTAATTCATCTATTTGATTTGTTAAGAATGATTACTCTTTTTTTTGTTACCGATAAGACAATTTATCCAGCTTTATAACTAATTAAAAAAATGAAAAATAACGTATGGAAAACAATTATTTTTGTAAACAGATATTACACCTATCAAAACACCAAGTATATAGTATCATTGAAATGACTATCGTGAAAGCTATGCATTAATACAAGTGCAATGGTAGATATCGACGTATCGAAGGACAACTGTGACAGTTGATCGAGTTACATGCACTAATTATGTGTCTTATCCACTAATTACATTACTTTTCGGCCAAAATAAAGTAATAACTTTAGTCTGATTTAGACAGCAAAAAACAATTATGTTCGTTAATTCGATCTAATTGAATTTAAACATCAGTCTAATCTAGGGGAAAAAACGATTAAAGATTAAGCAAAATTTTTAAGATTGGACATCACAAATTATTTTCATAATTTATATTGTAAAATATTTTTCTTTTCACGCGTACCTTCAAGTATAATCGTTTTATTCGATTCACACGTGACTTCGACGTGCCTTTAATGGGTTATCTTAATTGGACGATCAATTTTAGTATTGATGTAGAATCACTGTTTTAAGACCGAGCAGTCTAAAATTTCGAAAGATAAGGTCGGTAAGCTCTTATACCATGTAATTTTTAGTGGATCATGTCTCCGTACAGTGACGAAAAACTGAAGATTAGAGGAGATTCATTATTCGAGCAAAGAACACGAACGTTCAAACATCAAACTTGAAGCACATGTCTTTGCACTTATTTGGTTATTAGGAACAATTGCATCCATGGAGTTGACGTTTTTGGGCCTCGTAAATGCTCTATGTTGTGTTGCTCATGGAAAGCTTATGTTCGAGTTAGGTGGAAGAATTTTGATAGTGAGTAAATGAAGTTGTTTGTGGTATATCAGAAATAGTGGAATTCAACAAACATAAAAGAAAAGTCATACAAATGAAACCCTAAAAATAATACTTAGCGCTCAAATATCATACTTGGTCAAACAATAAAGGTCATATAAATGACAAATGATTTAAACTACACATATATCATATTGTTTGCGTCGGGACTTCTGTCTCTCAGATTTGTACTTGATTTGGTTATTAGGAACAGTTGCATCCATGGAGTTAGTGTTTTTGGGCCTCGTAAATGCGCTATGTTGTGTTGCTCATGAAAAGCTTATATTCGAGTTAGGTGGAAGAATTATTATAGTGAGTCAAGGAAGTTATTTGTGGTATATGAGAAAAAACAGAATTTAACAAATAAAAAACAACCCACAAATTTATAGCGGTTTATCCAATATTGGGTGTATTCACTTAAAGATATTCTATTGAGTAGATTCATATTACAAATGAAACAAACAGTTTGAAGGTAGGAAAAACACTTCAATATATAGAATAAATGAAACCCTAAAGATAATACTTAGCGCTCAAATATTAGATCATGTCAAACAGTAAAGGTTTATACAAATGACAAAGGATTCAAACTACGCGGATATCATATTGTTTGTGTCGAAACTTCTGTCTCTCAAGTGTCGAGCGAGGAAAATTCAACCCCCTCAACACCTAACTAAATATGCAAAGTATACCACCAAGGACATATCACCATAAATGACTTCGAATACCGATACAAAAACCCTATAATCCTAAAAACCCTAGTTACATATATCATGTTTTACATATCAACAAAGAATTCATCTTTCGTTGAAAGAAATTCTTTTTCAAGTGCATTAGTACAACTTTAGCCACACTTTGAAAAGCTTTGAATAATAGAGCATCAATTCTCATAAGTTTTACCTTGATAGCTAAGACTAGCATATATCTAAATAAATTTTGGATATACAAATATCTAAAGCTAGATGGGGTCACTTTCCTATTGCTAAGCATATGTAATCAACAATAGTGGTTGCATGTTAGAATTGGTGGAAGCCACACACTCATAGCCCTATTAATGGCTACCTACATTGGCTATCTATATAGGTGTATTTATGTGTGATCAAAAGATAGGGTAAAGTAATCAACTTCAATGGATATCATTCATATTCTCAATAAACGTGAAAAAAAGTATACGCGAGTCCGAATCTCATAGCTTGTACAAACTCTTTGAGTTTATGTGGATTTGTTCCTTTAACCACATCTTGTGACATGACCTCAAACATCATTTTAATTTGTTGAATTTCATAATAGTTTGTCACTGCATTTTCTAACCCCGAATGTTCACAAAATGTTTTCCAATATCTCCACCCGAAAGATTATTTTGTCTTGACCCGTACGAAGCCGGGTCAATCCGTCGAGTCAGGTTTGTTATACGAGTTGAATGAGCCGAATATTAACATGATCAAGCTTGAATCGTTTATAAACGAGTCCAAGCAAACACTAAATTTTAAACGAGATTTAAAAAGTGTTCATATTCGGCTCATTAGAAGGTGAACGAGCTCGAGACAAGTCCGAGTAGCTCGACTGTTATTTTAGTCAAATGAGCCAAACAGTGACATGTTCAAGCTCAACTCGTTTTTTAACGAGCCGAGCCTAAATTTTATACGAGTTTTAAAATATGTTGTTATTCGGCTAGTTTTGAAAGCGAATGCGCCCGAGCCAAGATTTTTACGAGCCGAATCCGAGTAGCTCGTCTTATTTAATAGCCCTACATCCGACCCACCGCCCGGAGAAAATCATGGATATAACAACGATGTTAGCCCGAATACGTCCGACCCTGTTTTTAAGGCCCTGTTTAATACGGACTGGACTGACCCGACTCGATAATCTGAGCAAAAAAATTCACCCTAGCCCAATCTATATGAGTTTTGTACAAGAGTCTAATTCTTTCGAGCTTGGATCCACCAAATTTTGAAAGAGAAAATATCCTCAACAAGAATGATATATAATGGTAGTCACATGTAAACCTTACTTTAATAGTTAGTAAAAGTTGTAAGAGATCTTATTGGTGAACTAAAGTTGAATTATGGGTAATCATATTTCTTATAGAAGACAAAGATAAGCCGCAAAAAGTGGTACTAGCTTGCTTTATAATTTTTAAGCAAAAAGCCTAAGTAATCGGACATCCTTTACATTATCAATGTCATTAATCACATTTTCAAAAGTATCAAGACAAGACTTAACTCTCTCCTACCTCATCTTCCACTCTAATAATGTACCCAAACTTCATCGTCAATAAGACATCGCCTTTCACTATAGATAGATTTTAGTGACTTCGAGTTAATATATCGATAAAAGTTTTAAAATGAAATATCAATATACTTATGCGTTAGGGTTAGGTTTATCTGCGTTCAAATCTGTTACGATACTCCACGTAATTTTTAACTCGTCGGAATTTCACACAGTCATCATATATGCTCGTTTACAATATGATCGCATGTATAGCGTTTAACATGCATGTAAAACGTTTTATCGACATTATCAACTTTATTAGGATTAAAATATAATTAGGAGAAAAGAACTCGATAATTGATAACCCAGTTTACCAAGAATCTGTAATTACGTATGAGAGTACTATCAAGTCAAAATGTTTTGTTGATTAATCGAAAACAACAATCCAGATTATTCGGCAAACTTAATAAACGAGTTAGGTCGCTGAAACCGACCGTTCAACGATGGATCTTGTCGATTGAATCTCACCCTGTAAGTTGATGATCACAAATAATTTGTGTTCATTATCCAACGATAAGCAATCTGAGACATGTCTCCATTTGATTCGCAAAGACATTGACATGAAATAATAATTTTGTTGGAGAATTGGTTGAAATGACTGAACGAAACCCATTTTTTCTCCTTCATTAAAGTGGCCGGCGTGGAATACTGTTTCATCATCCAAAAAATATATACATATAATCATGTCACGCAAAAGAAATAAAGCTTGATGGCGACTTTGTAATTTTCTTTCCCTAGCTCTCAATTTTACTCCTGCACAATTGTCCCTTTTATTCATCTTTGGTACAAAACAAGTACCAACAAAATAAAATCAAAAGCCTCATTGCATTTATGACTTGTGCCATTATCGATCACGATGAATTCAACAATTTAAATGTTAAAGAAAATGTAACTATAAGATCAATCATGTTGGTTGGATGTCACACTATTTTGCGTAGTGTAACAAGAAAATAATATATCAATTATTGAGACTTATCAAGTACGGTGCTTATAGTGGAGTTATGGGGGTGTCGTGAATGGTTTTTGGTTTTAGGTTGTTCGGGGGCGGGGTTTTTGACAAGTGGTAGTGATTGTAAGCATTTTAGGTATTTGCAAAGTATAAATGATACATGTAGTGAATAACATCGGGGAGCGTGGAGAAGTTTTCAGACAGTATAAAGGTTGCTCGACCTCCTTTTTATACTTCTACATGTGACCTCAAAATGACCTCCCGTTGATGCAAGACATTGTTGTGCAACAATTTTGGACCACACCACAACTCTCGTCTAGGAGGTCGCTCAACCAGTCCATTCGATATGCTTGCTTCCACGTCTTATTTTCTTTCTTGTAACATCCAGTTTCTGGCTGTCACCGCGCGCACCGCGGTGACAGCGGCCGCACCTACGACAAGCTGGCGTCTGTCACCGCCCCTGCGGCAGGGCGATACGCCCTTGCGGATTCGCCACAAATCGCGTTGATCTGTTTTTTCGTTTGTTTTATTTCCTTCCATAGATAGAAGATCCGATCTTCTATCATATGGTTCAGCTTTCCTATCTTATTCCTAACCCTAGAATGTCCTTCCTTCTATCATCCAACCCTTTTCCTATAAATTCCTTCTTTCTCTTCTTTTTCGCGTTTCTTGCATTCGTTTTTCTTCAACCCTGAGAGCTGCAGCCGTTTGCCCTTCTTCCCTTGCTGAATGTGTAAGTCTTCTTCTTTGAGTTCTTCATCACGTTCATGAGTTGTTGCATGCCTTCCCTTCTGTTTTGCTTTCTTCCTTCGTTCTTCCCTTTTCTTCTTCTCCAAGAATCAAGTTCGATTCTTGATTCTTGTGGAGCGTTCCGTTGTTGATTCGTTGTTGTTATCAGGCTCCCTGGGTTGAGTCTTGACGTGTTTGGATCAAAGGAATCGAGCTTTGGATCCCTTGTTGTGAGTTTCTGTCAAGAGAAACCCCGACAGACGTTTCTGTCAGTGCACCGCCCCCGCGCCTCCTCCTTGCCGCCCCTGCGGTTTTCCTGCAGTAGCTCTCATCTTTGGTGAGCTGCTTCCTTCCTTGCTTTCCTAGTTCCTTTTCTTGGCTTTTGTGAATGTTGTTGACCCTTGGTGATCTGTAAGACTAGGGTCTGTGACCGTAACTTGTGGAGATCTCTTAGAGATCATGGAGACTAGATGTTATAGACTTTTAGCAATGGTTTCGATTCCTTATTCCCTACGCCTTGTTTGAGTAGGCATTCATTCCTTCATATCCTTCGGGAACTGAGTTGTTGCCAAGTTATCTGAGTGAGATAAGTCCCTTGGACTTACTTAACTGCGTTCCGTATATTAGTTTGATTGTTTTGGCTTGTATGTGTTGTTGTTTATCGTTATAATTGATAACCAGAATAGGATTGACCTTTATAACCGTAATTGGCCCAAGTGTATTATAACCGGGTGGTTACCGCTTGTCCAGTTCAGAAAGGGGAAACTGGGAGGTGCTCTTGCGACCAGTCCAACAAGTGACAGAAGGATGCATACGTTTGATTCCTGCTGGTGAAAGGGGACAAAGGCGAGATCGTAGTGATTTTCATGTAACAACCATAAGTTGATTTAGTAAAGGATTTAACCTTAACGAAAGACAATAACCGGCTGAGTGTGAGCATGTTTATGTGGTTTAATTTACCTTATGTGTGTGTGCCTTTATTGTCTTTCTGATATCTAGAATGTTAGCTAATGGTTTATACCGATATTGTAGATGCCTTGCAGGATATAGGTGTTGCTGAGTGATCCGGACGGTGTGGTCAGCCGGGGTTCCATACATTATAGGACGGGATCGGATTTATATTTTTGTTGTTGTTTTCCCTTTCTTTTGAACTCGGCTGCGAGTCTTTTTACGCTTCCCTTTGTTAAACCTTTGGTTTTATTATAAGTTTTGGTTTTCATTTATTTGTGTCTTGTTGTAAGATCCGTTGTGCCATTGCTACTCTGAGGGTCGGGACCCATTGTGAGGTCCTAGCCCATAACGCTTCGAGTTCCCAGAACTTGGGGTGTTACATTTCTCTTATCCCTTTTGTTTGGGTTGGACTTTTGGCTCGTCCAGTTGGATGTTTTATCTTTTAGATTCGATTTTATCTTGTTAGAAGATAAGATCACGATAGATATATGGTTTCAGGCTATCCCTCAACCCTATAATAAGGTGTTTAAGCCATTAGGATATATATATATATCTTCTTTTTCTATTTAAATTATTTTTAGTCCGCCGCTTGGTCTAGAGATCGCTCGACCTCCCCTAGGTCGCTCGAATGGTGTTTGTTTTTATCATTAATAAAGCTGTAAGTTAGACTTTTTTTTAGGTTTGTTTGGCTAACTCTATCTAATCTATTGTCTCGTGAGCCCAATTTCATGATCTATGATGTTAGATTGATTCTATATATTGAGTGTTTGTCTAAGAGTTATGGTAGTATTGAATTCTTCTTTGCTATATGTTCTTCAAGGTGACGATGACTTCAAGTGAGAATCTAGCTCTCATACCTTCATGATGAGTTCGATGTGAAGAGTAGGCGCCACCTTGGGTACGTGACAATCAATGGGTTATAACATTGATGTATGCCGAGCAAAGACTTGGCCACATGATAATTAGATGAAGTTGTATTTTTCATAACTCTAAACTACATTTGATATTGTGGAACTGCAAATTGAGATCTATTATATGTATGTTGTGGTCATCGGAATTCTAGAACTGTTTTATCTGATTAATACTTGATTATTTGCCTTTATCCTCTATACTATCTGATTTTGAGCTATCTAAAGATCCAATTTTCTCCAATCTTACTCTTTATTTTTCTAACTGTTTTATGAAGTAATCAAGCAACATTACTAGTGTTGGTCACTCGACCGGTCCTACCAAACTTGAGATTCGGATTTCGCTTTTGACTATTAGTACATAGAGTTCTAGTTTTAAACTCAAAGTTTTTTCCCGGTCAATCAAGCTCCTCTTCTCGGTTTCCGATTTTTGTTTGTAATATTTTGTATATATATTTGGTTGATCTTATTCTTTATTTTGATTCCTTAATTAATTTATCAATGTGAGACATCGCTTCTCCGTATTCGACCCTGACCCCCTCTACTAAAGCGAGTCTTGTATTTATTTGCGATACTTGAGCTCACACTTTAGCTCACATCACCTCACACTAAGGCCTTTTAATTCTTATGCATTGAGGGCAACGGAGAAAGGTGTTTGGTGCTTGATAAAAGGGTTTATGTTCCGAGTACTCAAACATACTCTCTTTATCTTTCAGTTTGCTAATGTTGCACCTAAGGATAAGGTTATGAATGAAGGATTTGGGGCTTTTGGCAAGTATATGCTTGCTTTGAATATAACCAAGACAAGAGAAATAATCGAAGATGGAATTCATTAACATTCCATTATGAGTTAGGATTCACGATCTTCCAATTGGCATGAAGATTGAAACTCTACCCAAGCAGGTAGAGAATCTCATGGTGGTTTTATTGAAGCTGATAAGGATAATCATATGCCTACAATAAACTTCATAAGAATTACTTTCGGAAACTCCTTAGGTGAGGAATATTGATGACTTCAACAAAACAAAATTTTGAATGCCGGTGAAATACGAAAGGTTGTCAAACTTATGTTACTTTTGTTGAAATATAGTCCATATGGAGGAGGGTGAGCGTAGTGATGAATGATGTTGTTGTGGTATGTCTGACAAAATATCCGCAAGTGCACGGTTTTGTCGTTGTAATACACGACTTGGTAATCAAGGTGTCAAATTCTACATAGACTAAGTATTAAATTAACTCTATTAACAAGCTCGACTTTTAAGCAAAAAAGTGTAAAATGGGTGTGGTTAATGCAACAAGTTGTGCTTAAGGCAAAGATTTGATAAACACGGTATTAAAAATCAAGGAATCTAGGAATTACAAACACCAAATCAAGGTGGAAACATGCTCAAAGAGTGTAAGAATCATGGTGATGCTGGAATAAATCATGCAGAATCATGGTGATGCGGGGTTAAAGCCGTCATTGCCTGATCTAGATTGAAAGTGCGAAAGCACACTCAGAGAACAAATCTCGGTGGGAATCTTGGCCGAGATTTGATCCGACAATTTATGAAACTTCGAAACAAAGAACGTGAAATTAATGGAATGGTAATGGAACAAAAGAAAATGGTTAATGGAATGAAATAATGGAAATATAGAAATATGTGAACCAAGATATTCCCGCAAAGAACTTTGATCAATGATGTACCAAAACCCCTTAACGAAGAGCTTACCTTAACCCTCACTTCTTTAACCTTACACAAGTCTTCTAAGCAAGACAAGCACAAGGAGGAACTAGTATTGACCAGGAACACCAACCTTTAAGAAGATTAACACACACAAGCACAATCTAGTAAGGACTCACAGCGATTCAATCAAGGCTCTCTCTTTGATTGAATAGAAATGAATAAAACACAAACGTCTTAAGCGAAGCTGCGAGTTCAAACAATATTGTGGAAATACTAATCAAATTCAGTCTACCTAATAATCTTTCCTTCTAAGGTTATTTATAGAGAAGATTCTAAGAAAAGATAAAATCTAAAACTTAATAGATTAATCCTAAAAGGTAGGATTAAACTAACAATTACCTTAAAGAATGTTTAAGAGCTTTTAAGGTAATAAAAATAATAAAAGATAAGTAGAGGATAACAATCCTCCGATCAAGAACTACTCGATAACACGCAAGTGGAGAATCTCGGTCTCGAGTCATAAATCTCATCTGAGATTTTATTGTGTTGACCAAGATTTTGCATCTTTCATGCAATCCTCCATTCTCTCGGATCCTCCCATCTTTACAGCTTGCAAGCAACCTTTCCTTGAGTGTCTCCTGCTCTTGACTTAGTGATGGTTCCGTGTAATGTAGGTGTTATCAGGGATGGTCCCACATCATACTCCCCTTCTTAAAAATGATTCGGCCTCAAATTATATCCTTGCTCATCACTAATCACACAATGAATTAAGTATGGTATCTTATGGACTAGATCAACTCTATGGGATGAAGATATCAACATCTCTTTCCTTATCCGTTCATTCTCGACACGTACATTATTTTGTACATTCCTTGATACAAACGGATTTAGATCTCCGGGCGGTGTAAACTCCGAGATCCGTGACTCTCCTGGAAGGTCTCTTGTACTATGTAATACTCGAGGCTTGAAAATTTTCACCATAACGTACAACAGTAGAAAATCTTGGGCTCTATCCTCAAATCCCGTTCGAGATTTCACAGCTGGGGCCGAGATTTTCACTGTGAATCCGCAAGCCGTCTTGGATGATGAAAACTGGATGTATTCTTAGAGCTTTCCTTCTCCTCGGTGCAAACCAAGCTGGATACCCTTATTCAAATGGTATTTCCTTGCGGACTTGAGGATCTTTATCTACAACTACTCTCCGATTTCCCTCTAGCTTCTTGCATGATTCCTCATGTATCTTTTTGACAATGTCATCTTGTTTTTCTGCAATCAACTATACTCGCTCCACTAAAGGTAATTGTATAAGATCAAAGAAAGTTATGGAGAACAACTTAACTACAAAGTCATTATATATAGTTTAAAGCTAGATATGGATCACAACTCCTAGACTAAGCACAATTAATAGGAGATAACAATACAATTTCAAAAGTGTAGTTTCTCCCCTTCTTAACTTTAGCTAACTTGATAGCATGAATTATAGTCTATCTTTTAGGGTTTGTTTGGACGTTTTATCTTCAATAATCTGCATGTTTGTATGTGTAATATGTGATTATATTACCATTTCATCTACC
The DNA here is from genome assembly GCA_033239125.1 of Fagopyrum homotropicum. Classification (NCBI taxonomy): domain Eukaryota; kingdom Viridiplantae; phylum Streptophyta; class Magnoliopsida; order Caryophyllales; family Polygonaceae; genus Fagopyrum; species Fagopyrum homotropicum. The sequence continues at coordinate 7,491,245 of BSWB01000003.1, forward strand.
TTTACGGGAATCGAGGTCTACACCTAGTTTTGTTGTAATCGTAGGTAAAATGGCACGTTTTGCATCAAAAAGGAGCAAAAGGAGCTATGGAGTCATTGGAGCTACATTCAGGAACATAAGGAACCATCCAAGGAGCATAGCCATGGATTAGAGATTCACTTTGCACCAGATTTGAGAGATTTCACATTCAGTTTTGACTCACCTCGGTTGACCACAGATTCACCTCGACCGAGGTGATCCAGAGAAGTCGACTCGACCGAGGCGAACACCTAGGACGCGGCGAGAATATTTTATTCTTGGCTGAGATCTTTTATCTTTGGAAAGAGATCTTATATTTTTGGGCTTGGCTCTTGGAAGGAAGAAGATATACTAGATCATATATTTTACCTATTTTTATGGGAAGAGATCTTTCTAAGATATCTTATCTTTGGAGAGTAATTTTCCTATAAAAAGGGTCGGATTTCCCACAAATCCGACATCCGCATACAGTTGGAGATCTCGCTTACACCTACTACACCGCAGCAGCCATACTCCAGTTGGGAGATTTGAAGAACCTTTTTGAAGGTTGAAGAAGGAAGATTGTAGCTTTTATAGCTTTTGAAGGGTTTTTGTAAGATTATCTTAGATTCCCTTCCTTACTGTCTTGTCTTGTTGGATTTCTATCCAAGGAACGCTTTGTTGTGATATTTGATTCAGTTATTGAAGTCTTTTCATTAAATTCTTCTTGTTCAAATATTCACTATCTTCCCATATACTTGATTAATACTTTCATGATGATGAGTGGCTAATCTCTTTGTGTGATTCTAGGGTGATTGGCTGAAGGTTGTGGGAAAAACAATGATAGAATAATCTTAAATCACAGTAGGACCCTGAAAGTTCGAGTCTTTATCCTTAACCCTAAGCATCTCGCTCAGTCGATGAACATCTCGGCCGGGGTGGAATTTGGCTGACCGAGGTGACTTATCTGATCCTAAATTGAGAGTTAAGTGTTAGAGTTTGTCAAATCCTATTCTTATTACACCTTTCCTGGTTCAATGCAAGCCTAGGATGAGACTTACCCGGTAATTCCTTAGTTTGTTTACCTAAGATCATAAGTGTAGGTAATAAAGGTTTATCCCTTATTGGGGTTTGAGGAGTGATTTTATCCGGCGCCGGCGTAGAGGCCGGCGCCGGCGCATTGCGAGTGTGCGCAAGGGCTTGCGCACTCGCAATGCGCTGCGCGCGAGGGAGCGCGCTGGCGCAGCGCGCCTGCGCGTAGGCGCGCGCACGCGCAAGGCGCCTGCGCGCAAGGCGCCTGCGCGCAGGCTCGCGCGTTGGGCCTGCGCGAGGCCCATGCGCGCGCCCAGCCCGGCTCCGCGTCTATTTAAGGAGGCGCGGAGGCCAGCCTCCCTTGCCCTTTTCTTCCCCGCTTCCGCTCCGCGTTCTTTGCCCTCGTCGCGCACTTCCGTTGCCCTAGTTTTTTTTTTCGCTTTTTTTATCCATTTCTTTTTTTTTTCGATACGTCCAACAATGGAGGAAGATTCAGCTATCGAGAGATCTAGGAGTAGACCACTTGTGAATCGATTTCAGGTTAGTTAATATTGTTTTTTTATTGTTTATTTATTTTTTGCATTATACTTGAAACTATTTAGTTTAGTTAGGTTTGGCTAGTTAGGAATAATTGTAATTGGACTATTATCGATAGTTAGTATTATTGAAAGTACTTAGTTTAGTTAGGTTTGGCTAGTTAGGAATAATTGTAATTGGACTATTATCGATAGTTAGTATTATTGAAAGTACTTAGTTTAGTTAGGTTCGGCTAGTTAGGAATAATTGTAATTCGACTATTATCGATAGTTAGTATTATTGAAAGTACTTAGTTTAGTTAGGTTCGGCTAGTTAGGAATAATTGTAATTCGACTATTATCGATAGTTAGTATTATTGAAAGTACTTAGTTTAGTTAGGTTCGGCTAGTTAGGAATAATTGTATGATAGTTAATGTAATATATATATATATATATATATATATATATATATATATATTTACAATATATATTTACAATATATATGTATATGATTATAATAATAACAATATTTTATATATAATTATATATATACATTTATAATATATGTATATAATAGAAAAATAAAAATTTGAGTTAAAAAAATATACAGCATATGTTGAGGACTGTCAGTGAGAAGAGGAAGAGGGCGAGTAGATTAGTCACAGCTTCCGCCCGTCGAGAGGCTGTAGCTCGACGAGTTAGACTTGCATCGGCATCCGTTCAGGCACCTGTAGATGCAGCTGTAGAGGCATCCGTTGAGGCACCTGTGGATGTACCTGTGGATGCACCTACAGATGCAGAGGTTCATGCACATGTAGATGCAGCTGGCGAGGAGGATGTCGTACCTATTTCACTTACTGCTGATTACGACACGGAGGATTCTGCGCCCGATATGTCTCATTTAGATGATATACTAGAGGATGAGCATGAGGAGATACGAGTTGAGGTAGAGCAGCAGCAGCAGGACATACCACAGCCGAGGGAGCCGGACGACTTACCTGAACATGCACGTGATGAGGAGCAGGTAGAGGAGGACGTACCTCCTCCTTTATTGACATGCTATGCTGACCACAGAGCCAGCGTTATATGGGATGGTATGGCTTCTCCCGTGATTAAAGTTGTTCGGAGGCTCGACGCATTCAGTAGATTACGTGAGTGGCGACGAGATGTAGATGACGCATTTTCATGGTTTGGATTAGCTAGACGCAGCGGACTGACGGATTTGGAGGACGTACAGTTTGGCAGCGTCGATCATTGTCTGATTACGGCGTTTGTCGAGAGGTGGCACCCAGAGACAAACACATTTCACATGCCATGGGGGGAGATGGGAATAGCGCTACACGATATTCAGATCATTATAGGACTACCAGTTGATGGAGATGCATTGGTGACTTCCGTCGATGATAGTGTACGACTTGATTGGCTAGTTCAGCGTCTTGGCTTATCACCAGCAGAGGCTAGACGTCAGACTTCACAGCTATTCTGCGATACTATTAGGCGTAGAGCCGCTGAGATGTTGGCCCTTCCAAAGCCTCCACATGACACTATTGCATCTGCATATCTGTTATTGTCCATATCGTCGACTTTGGTAGTCGACAAGTCTACCAACAGGATGCGAGGATGGCTTATTGATCTAGTACGAGATCATTTGAGGACAGACGCGTATGCTTGGGGCACCGGGACCCTTGCTTATCTTTACAGATGTTTGGGGGACGCCACCAGGAAGAGGGTGACGACGATGGCAGGATGTACTTCCCTGTTACAGGTGTGTTGTCGTAAATATTTTCCTTAATATAACGTCACTTTATTAATAAGTTATTATTAATTAATAAAAGAATTTGTACAGTTTTGGATTTACGCACATTTCCCGTCATTGGGATGTGCCGCTGTGGAGGATCCGGATATGCTAGGTCATGCACGGTGGTGTTCGAGACTTTCTGTCCCGAAGACTCCGTCTATTACCGTAGAGAGGTTACACTCCTAACGAGCTCAGTTGGACCAGATGAGGGCGGAGGATGTGTGCTTTACCCCGTATGATGAGCGGGTGCTTGATTTTGGCATAGAGCATGGTGTTTCTCGGTATCGGGGTATCATACGGATATCCGACATAGAGGAGACGTATATGCCGGACCGTTTCTTGCGACAGTTTGGATACGTACAGACAGTGCCTCTACCCCGTATTCCTCCCATTCATGAGATTCGTCCGGCGACCGGACGTGGATCTAGGCTTTCATATCCTCTCTCATACGATCGTTGGGCATCCCGCCATCTGGAGGAGACCAGAGTTTCACTAGTTGGATTGATACCAGCTACCTCTCCTTGGCTCGTCGATGATGCGTACATGTCTTGGTATACGGTCCATTGCCATCCGTACGTCTTGCCGACGTCCATTGCACTCCAGTTACCTATAGACCGTCCCCCACCTGTTCCGGTTTCACATCAAAGAGTACGTTTGTTTTTAACATTTAAATTACTCTTTATTTTCATCAATTAAACTATTGATATACTAACCTCTCGTGGAATCCTCTCCCGTGACATCTCTAGAGAAGCTTGTAGCTTTTGGACTTGGTCCGTGACCATCAAATGTATGCTATCACAAACCAGCTGAAATCCTCCAACGCTAGAATCTAGTGTTTGCTTCAACAACTTGTGCGCGGACTCACACCTAAGAAGAAAATTTTATTACAAAAAACGAAGAAATGTTTAACAATGTAGTGAATGTTTAAATAACTTACGCATTTGTCGTTCGTGTGCCGAAATGATGATGTAGGTCAGTCCATGCTCGAACGATTGCCTCCTTGTACGGGTCAAGCCAAGTCGTCTCTAGATAGGTCATTAACCTCGGAGATGATTGCCAATAGTCTCTCATTTCCTACAAACGGCGTTGGTAGCTTCCAGGGGATCTTGACTCGAACAAGGCATGACAATGGGATATGAAGAGTGCTTCCGCTTCCTTATTGCGCAAAACAAGTGCCGCTCTGTTAACTATATTGCACTTTATGTGAAACGTGCACAATATATGCTTCACCTCGGGAAATACTACACCCAATGCGCTTATAAGACCAAGCTCACGATCAGTGGCAATCACCTCCGGCGTCTTTCCGTATAACAAATGTCGGACCCTCCTCAAAGCCCACTTGTAATGATCTCTATTCTCCTGTGCCATGAACACAAAAGCAATTGCGAATGTCTTCTTGGTGCTAGTGATGCCTACGATCTCCAACAATGGCATATTGTACCTAAAAGTAATACGAAACAAAGACTGAGTTACAATTTCTGAGGAAAATAAGAATGAGTGTATGAAATAAAATAAAAATGTGGCTTGAATTGAAGCTTACTTGTTGGTCTTATATGTCGAGTCCATCACAATAACATAGGGAAACATGTTGAGCAAATGCCTCGAGTCGGGATGTGAGATAAAGAAATCAATCACTTCATCGGAATCTTGACTTCTCCGAGTGTTTACATAGTATCCACGTTCCCTCAACGTGTGAAGTGCTTGTTGTAATGGAGATCTTCCTTCGGCTTGTTCCATTCTAATCTTCAAACCGGTGTTGTAAACTTGACGGATGGAGGTGACATTGTCGGGATCCTCTAATTGTACGGATTTTAATATATGTCTCGGTTTTAAGCCAGAATTCAATTCACGCTCCACCTTTCGGGTCTGCTTCGGAGTCATACGTCCAACATATGCATGACCTCTTAACACCGAAGGAATGATATGGTTGTGGATTCCACATACAACCCTCACCGTCCACTTTTCCTCTTCAATTTGGGTTCCTACAAGCTCAAACAAACACATACACTTCTTCGAGTTTTTTTTTCCGACTAGAACTTGGAACATGATCGGGATCTACGTCTTTTTCTTTTCTCGGTCCTCCGTGTCTATCACAACCCAATTGTAGGATACGAAAACCCCTTCTATCCAACCATGATTTTTTAATGACCAACACCATATTCATAGCGTTGGCCACATACCGAGCCCATCCCAAAAAGTTCTCTCTATCCGCAAAATATCCATGAAGCTCAAATTTTGAAGAATAATTGGTACCGAGAGCACGAGAGTAATCCATAAGAACCTAAATAAAAATAACATAGAATATTATTTTACAAAAATACATTATTTTATACTTGCATTGCTAATTCTATGATTTCGATTCTCTATTCTAACATTGTTAATTCTATGATTCCGATTCTCTATTCTTGCATTGCTAATTCTATAATTCCGATTCTCTATTCTAAAATTGCTAATTCTATGATTTCGATTCTCTATTGTAACATTGCTAATTCTATAATTCCGATTCTCTATTGTAACATTGCTAATTCTATAATTCCGATTCTCTATTGTAACATTGCTAATTCTATAATTCCGACAAAATAAAACGACATAACGGTAAAGTATAAAATTGAGTTTGTACACTTACTTCAAGTTTTGCGAGAATTTCTTCCGGATCACTATATTTTTCAATATCGAACGGCATCATCGAGCTTTCACCATCGGATTCTACATCAACTTCATCGGAATACGATGACATTTTAACGACTTTTTTCTTTACGTTTTCTAACTTGTGGATGAAGGTGAATGAGTCTCATATGTAATTATATAGGCTCAAAAAAATGCCCAACGGCTATATTCCCCCAACGGCTACAAACCCAACGGCTACATCCACTCGATTTCCGAAAGGGTAACGGGCAAAAGGACGCGCATGCGCGTCCTTTTGCGCGCGGGCGGACTCCGCCTCTATGAAGGCGCGAGTCCGCCCGAGTAGTAGCCCTGGGTTTGAGTGTGCTTTCATCCCATCTTTGTGAGTTAGCCTGAGACTTACCCGGTAAAGGTTAATTCTATTCCCTTAGATAGTGTGTTAGTTTGAGGTTATAGTTCTTTATCTTAATTCCTTGAGACTTACCCGGTAATAGGAGTTACAGTTTTGGATTAGTGAGTAGTAAGACTTACCCGGTGATCTATTCCACTTTAGCAACACCTTCCCTATGCAAAAACCTCAGCTTTGTCCACTTATCTTTAGATCTTGAGTTGGAACCACAACTAGATGCTTTAATCCCTAGAATTGCATATTTTCTTTATTGACTTTTATCATCTTTGATTGTTTTGATTGCTTGTGGTTAGTAATTGCTTAAGCTTACCGTAATTGGACTTTGTTTCACTAAGTCCCTGTGATCGACCCCTGAAATTCCTTACTTTTTTACTACGATTGACCCGTACACTGCGGGTTCGCATCCTTGTTTTAAGCTTACGTCTAGGGTTATAAATTTAAAGCTTGGACACACCGTTTGGAGCGAACATAACTCCTCAAAAAAGCTCACACTAAGATCTTTCCTTGATGCTTTCTTCCACATGAGTAATTTTAGATCCAAACTTCTAAGAGCAACGTTAATGGGTGGAGGCTCCTTAAACAATTGTTCCTTAAGGTCAAAAAGAAACCTTGATGGAATGGGGTGAGGTCCTACAAAATGTATGTGAAACAATCGACAATAGTAGGCTATCTCGGGTAGGAATCTCGGCCGAGTTTTTTGCATTATGGCCGAGATTTCTTCTTTGGAGTGAAACTTTGCTTTCCTATGCCGCGGTTTTGTCCTAAACATGGTAATAGTACCTTCAACATATTCCTCGCTCCAACATTCCTAGCATATAAAATTTGTGTGTATTCTTCTTTTTGACATCCTCAACTTGCAATCCTACAATAAAACTCACTCGCTTCTTTGTGGACAACGGTGCAAGGTCAAAAAGATTCGAAAGAAACAATTTATCAACAAAGTCATGGTAGTGCAAAGTATACGACACTCTATGTAACCTCAAAAATTTCATCAACAATCTCATGCGTAACATACTTCCTATTGAGATCTAACAATGCCACAACTTGACAAGACACCACACAATTCTCTTCTAACTTAATCCTAGGGGTGTTGGGCTGCTCTATGTCCTCTCCTAACGGAACAACATTAGGCATTTCCCTACGTATCGATTCTTGAATCCATACTAAAGGAAAATCCAAAGAAGAACTTAATAACAAAATCATCATCACGAGAATTAACACACTCTAATTTAGATTTATCCCCATATACTTTAAGAACATTCATAGCATGATCATGCATATAGAAATCAAGATCAATTATGTTATGTGTATGCACATCACACTCAATAGCATCATCTAAAACAAGATCATGTGTATCAAAGTCACTTGCATCTATGTCACGCTCATCATCATCAAATTTATTTGCTAGATTGTGCTTGTGTGTGAAAATCTTCTTAAAGGTTGGTGCTCCGGGTCATTACTAGTCCCTCCTTGTGCTTGTCTTGCTTAGAAGACTTGTGTAAGGTTAAAGAAGTGATGGTTAAGACAAGCTCTTCGTTAAGGGGTTTTGACACATCATCGGTCAAGGTTATTTGCGGGAATATCTTGGTTAATATCTTCCTATATTTCCATTATTTCATTACATTAACCATCTTCTTTTCTTTCCATTACCATTCCATCAACTTTACGTTCTTTGTTTCGAAGTTCCATAAATATCGGATCAAATCTCGGCTGAGATTTCCACCGAGATTTGTTCTCTGAGTGTGTTTTCGGAATTTCAATCTAGATAAGGCAATTGTAACTTCAACCCTGCATCGAAGTGGTATCAGAGCACGGTTGATTGAAGTCCGTCCCATGTTTAAGTTATTTTTTATTTATTTGAGTCTTCTTTGAGTCATATAAAAATTGAGTCTTTTCTTGTTACGATAATCTTTTGAGATTATTTGAGAATAACGTGTGTTAACTTGTGTCTTTTGGAAGAGAGAAATGCCATAGCCAAACACAAAGCCAACCACTAACCTTTCAACCACCTCGCCCAGCAGTACCGATATTTTCGCTCAAAATTTTGCACCTAAAGTTGAGATCTTTACGTTATTTGTTCCCCAAGTTTTGTAATTTTTTCTTATCCAGTCGAAAGATCATATATTTATCGGATTTGAGTCAAATCTAATAAATATCCAGCTGTTGATTCAAGGTGGAAAAAAATTCACAAAATATTATTGTTAAGATCTTATCTAGTAGGTGAGATCTTATCAATTCTTTTGGATTCTAACCGAATATCCTTTTCAACAACGATATATACGCTTCTTGATAGGTGATGGAATCACTATCAATTAAGATAGTTTTTAGCATCTTTTTAGTGTCTTAGAATCGGTTTGTGTTACTAACATCTTAATCCAGAAGAAGTCCAAATGAAGCAAAAGAAGATGTTAGCAACACTTGGGAGTTGAAGATCTTTCACGAAGACAAGTTTCTGGTGCGACACCGCCCCCGCGGAGCAGTGTCACCGTCCCTACGGGTGGCACTACACTCCGGAACACAGCCTGCGCCTTCGCCAGCGCCCAGAACAAGCCTGTCACCGTCTCTGAGGCCGCCTCTGGCCGCCCCTGCGGTGACCCACCCTGAAGAAGCGAAGCCGGGGCCCCGGCGCCTCTGCCTGCGGACCACCCTGCGGAGCTGTGAAGCTAAAGAGCCAGTGTCACCGCCCCTGCGGTGACATTGGGCCACCCCTGCGGCTTGACATCAGAAACAACATGAAGATGAAGAGTCAAATGTTTGGAGAGCATTAAAGACCCGCCCTTGCGGGATTGCCAGGCCGCCCCTGCGGCCAAGAAGAAGACCAAGCGTTTTGGCCTAAACCACCCCTGCGGCCCTGAAGCCCGTGGCCGCAGTTTAGCGGCAGAAGACTTTACTCCGGATCTTTGCACCACTTTATGGCATTAAAGGTGCCTGTTTAGGACGGCCAATTTACACCCATTTACTGTCAATTGTAGTATAAATAAAGCTATGGTTGTTTGCTAGAATGATCATTTTCCCACAAAAGCTCTATTCACCTTATTTCCAAGTTGTAATAAGTTTCTAAGTTTCCTTGCTACATTGGGTTGTTTTGAAGCTGCATTTCTGCTTGGTTGTAAGTCTTTATTAATATAAGTTTATTCAGTCATATATGTGTTATATTTTGTTGTGCTTTAACTTATGTTTTCCATGTTTCCTACCACTTAGATTGATCATCTTAAGTGTCTAATTGCATGCAAATTACTAGGATTAATTGATTCCGGGTTCGGGTCCTTAATCTAGTAGTAATCCTTTAGTAAAAAGCTGGTTGTGATTGCTTAAAGGAAAAGGAATATAACTATAAAGAAAAGTTTAACGGTGTTTATTCCTTTCTTTTATATCTCTTTGTCTTTGTTGAAATGCTAACTTGTGTTTTATTCTTGTAGGTTTACGGATCATTAAGCTTGTTAAGTTGTGTTGATGTCGGTTGGCTCAACACATAACTAAGATCAAGACGAGAACATTGACGAATAACTTGTAAAAAGAACCAACCAAGTAGTGTGCATGCTAAGATTCAATCTAGTGTAGCTTTTCATTCTATTATCACCATCTTTGCTTATTATTACTTGTCTTTGTCTTGCTTCAATCCACCCCCCCCCCAACCTAATTTGGTTACATATCAATAATTAAATCTAATCAACACTTGACAAGGCTCTCTTGGAATCGACCCTTACTTACACTATACAAACTGGTTAGTGTAACGTTAGGTAATTACTTTGACTTAAGCTAAAAGATAACGACCTTCGATTTTTAGCCTCGTCAAATTTGGTTTCGTTGCCAGGGAGTCTTTGTTTTAGTTTTGATTTACTTTAATTAATGATTATTGGTTTGGGCCATTATTATGGTTCAAACCCGTGCTACTAACTCTGATTTTGCTCCTTTTGATCCAGAAATTGAAAGAATGCGCAATCGACTACGTAGGCAACAACAAACCCGTGAAGAAATGTCCAACCGAACTCTCCGTCAACTCACACAGCCGGATTTGACCCAACACCCTCTTGTTGTCTCCATACCGACAATTGGGGAAGGAGTCAACTTTGAGCTCAAACCGGGGTTGATCCACTTGCTCCCATCCTTTCATGGGTTGAGTGGTTAAGACCCCATCAAACATCTTGGAAAGTTCCATACCGTATGTATGAGCATGAAGCCGGCCAATGTGACCGAAGAATAAATCAAGATGAGAGTGTTTGGCTTCACTCTCAAGGATGGGGCGGATGATTGGTACTACCATCTTCCGTCTGGTGGCATTGACACATGGGAGAATCTCCACAAGGCCTTCTTGGAGAAGTATTTCCCCGCTAAGAATGCAAACAGCTTGAAGAAAGCAATAAGCAACATAAAGCAAGAGGCGGATGAAACTCTTTATGAGTACTTCGAGCGCTTTGCCAAATTGAGATCAAGCTGCCCTTTCCACGGATACTCCACGCAGAACTTAGTGCTCTATTTGTACAACGGTTTGTTGGAAAACAAAAGAAGGATAGTGGATGCCGCTTGTGGAGGTAACATTCTTAACTCAACTCCTGAAGTTGCTATGGAAAAAATGCAGGAAATGGCGGAAGGTGCACGAAACTTTAGAAGATCCTCTACCAAGAGAGGAGTCCATGCCATTAATCCTAGCCGTCGAGAGATTGTACAAGAAATAGCTGAAGTGAAGGAGATAGTTAAGAGGTTGACTTTGATGGGAGCCCCGCAACAGCTCAAGTCTTGTGGAGTTTGTGTTAATCCTTTCCACCGCACGAACTTGTGTCCACAAGTCCAAGACGATGTTGCGAAGGTGAATGTTGTAGGATATGGTTAACAACTACAGCAGCGTCCAAAGAATGATCCATATACACAAAACTATATGCCCAATTGGCGAGATCAACAAAACTATCGATGGAGGGACCAACAAAACCAACAGCATCAACAGCCCCGCCAAGGTAAGTCTCAATCAACTGAAGATATGCTGCAGGTTTTGACTAAGAACTTTGCTACCCATATCCAAACTACAGAGTCTAGCATCAAGAACCTCAAAAAACAAGTTGGACAAATGGCAAAGGTCATCAGAAGGATCGACGCTCGATCCTCCGGAAACTTGCCCTCCCAGACGGTCGTAAACCCTAAGGAGAATGTTAGTGCCCTAACATTGAGGATTGAGGGGCAAGTCCAACCAAATCCAGCAACGTAAGCAAAGGAAAAACCCTCAGACGATTCTGACGCCCCCACAACCGTCCCTAGGCTACAACTGTGTCGCCCTCTGTGTAGACACCGTCCCTGCGGATGGATGTCGCCACCCCTGTGCCTGCAACCATCCGCCCCTGCGGAAAACACAACAGAGGGTTCTGCTGAAGAGGATTCTTAAATCCGTCCTAGCTTTCCCCCTCTATATGTTGAGAAACCTCCGGGCCCCTTTTCTGAAGCACCAAAGGAGTGAAGGGTGATTAAGGATAAGGATCTCTTTGAGACCTTTTCCAAATGTGAGGTAAATATCCCCCTTCTTAAACTTGTGAAGAGTATTTCTAAATACGCTCGATTTTTTAAGGAACTTTGCACCATCAAGAGGAACCAGAAACTGAAGGGAAAGTAGAAGGTGCAATTAGTGAGCATGTGTCAGCTGTCTTCCAACGCCGAATGCCCAAAAAGTGTAGTGATCTGGGCATGGTAAGCATTCCTTGTATTATTGGGGAAACCCGTTTTGATAAAGCAATGCTTGATTTAGGTGCATCCATAAATGTGCTTCCTTACTCCATCTATCAGTCTCTTGGCCTTGGCCCACTTCTTGAAACTCGGATTGTAATCCAACTTGCTGATAGATCAAATGTTTACCCGAAAAGGGATTATTGAGGATGTGTTAGTGATGGTTGACAATCTGATTTTTCCTGCTGATAGATTAAATGTTTACCCGAACGGGATTATTGACTTTGCTAAAGGATAATTACCGTCTTCACTATAAATAGCGGAAAATCCTTTATTAATTCATTTCCTTTCACGCTTCCTCGTAGAAGCTCTGATTTATCTCAACCTTCAAACTCTGATCTACTCTCCGTTTCTAATCCGAGTTCAATTTCTTTTGAGAATCTGGATTCCTCTCTTCATTCTCTTCATATCAGTACCGAGTTTCTGCATTTTTGAGCAGATGAAGAGCTGGTGAGCATATATGTCACCATGAAGTTTCTGTCGCTCAGATTCCGGTGAATTTGATGGTGTCCATGCGTAGCCTGCGTCGTTGTGATTTCGAATCTTCTTTCAGATCGTCAATCGGGTTAGTCACGAATAAGTTATGAATTTATTCGTTTTCCGTACCGCGAATTGACCTAAATTGACTTTAGACTTGTCAAAATGGATAATTAGAAATTTCATTATGGTCGTTATATTATTTTGGTGATTATGGGTTGTTTGTTTGATGAAACCTGATGACATGTGGGTTTAGAAATTGTTTGCGGGCAAAACGTTATTCTGACAAAATTTAATTAATTAATTAAAGGTTAATTAATTAAATTAGGATTAGAATTGAGATTGAGGAATGTTGATTAGATACTACCTTGAGATTTAAGGAATTATGAGTTATGTTGAGATATTGAAGTTTAGTTGGTTGTGAGGCTTATAGATTGAGTATGATCCTTATGGATCCCTTGGGTCTAGGTGTAACCTTTTTCATTTATAAGAGTATTGATATCTCTTTATGCCTTATTATTAAGCAGTGTCCCTCTCAGGATTGGAGATTAATCGTGGTTGTGATTGTACGAGGTTGAGGTAAGTCCGTAGAACTTACTTAGCTACCATCCTTATATTGGGTGTTTGCATGAGTGGTGTGTGATATATGTTTGATAGCGTGCGATTGTTGATTATTACCAATCTATGTTTTAGTGACCGCCCATTGTAGTGGTCGTGATAACCTTTCCCTTTCATCCTACTATGGAGTTTGGGAGGTTCTCTACAGTCAGGCCAGACCTGGTTTACGGGAAGGGCGCAATCCACTCCCATAGGGTACACGGGTTGTGTGACCGATTCCACTCCAGCTGGATATAGCACTCAGAGGCGGGGATGATACGTTCCTCATGTCACATATTTTCATATATATATATATATATATATATATATATATATATATATATATATATATATATATATATATATATATATATATATATATATATATATATACGATTTGAGTAGATGACTATTATATAAAGATAATAAAATGGGTAATGTGTGACAGTACGATTTTGTGTTTGTCTTTCATGATTTGTGCTTGTGCTTATGCATTACCTTATATATGTATGGTTAGCTAATGGTTTCATACCATGTTGTAGATGCCTTGCAGGATAGACGAGCTGCTGAGTGATCTGGCAAGGTGACAGGCCGAGGACTCTCGTACATTAGGTGGTTATGGTTTTGGAGATATTTTATATACCTCTTGCGTGAAGATGATGTTTTTTATACCTCCTGTGTGAGGACGATGTTTTATACTCCGCTATGATCTTCTATACCTTTTGAAGTACAGTTTTCTGTATTTGTTTTATATCTATCAGTGTCATGTTGTAAGGTCCTGTGAACTTGTTGTCAAGCTAGGGTCAGGATCCACTGTGAGATTCTAGCCCAATGTGGCATCCCGAGTCCCGCGGATTTGGGGTGTTACATACTCCTTGGTGATTACAACAACTTTGACACAAAACCGGACACTAAAAACCAACAATCTTCTATGTGTATTCTTGACTCCTTTTACAACAACTTTGACAAGATCTGGAAGAACTCCTTTTACAAGCGTAGGACAAGGTATGTTCTATACATTAGTCTTTGTGACTTGTTGGTCTTATCCCACTAAGCTATTTGGATCACGGTGTAGGAAAAATACACTTAGAAGGAAAACTCGATATTTGAGTGATTTCAACATTATCCAAGTCAAGTACATTCAACATCTTAATAGCCGGTTTTTGCATGCAATTGAATTTAACTATATAAGAATATTCGTCTACTCCTTTTGGATACTACAACTCCTTGTTGCTAATTTTGGAAATTGAATCAAAGAATATATATATAGTTCTTATTTGTTATTTTAAGGCTACTTGTCTACTCACTTAGGAGATTACAGCACTAAGTTGTTAGTATACTCCTTAACAGAGATTATAACAACTTGTAAGTCGCTTGTCTACTCACATGTGAGATTACGATGCCTTTGCCTAATTAGTTTGTTTGTCTACTTCTATTGGAGATTACAACAACCTGTGAGTTATTAGTCTACTCCTTGGAGATTACAACAACTTTGACACAAAACCGGACACCGAAACCAACAGGAGGTGTGTTGGGTTGTGAGTCCCGGAAGGAGATGTGAGATGGGGTGGTTACAGATCCAGGCAAAGCTCGAGGAGGAGGTCGATTGGGATGGTTGCAAGGAAGGGTAAAGAAATAGAGAGAAGAAGAGGCTTGTGAGGATGGCTCGCTGAGAGCTTGAGAGATGGAGGGTTGAGGGAGACGAGGGCAGGGCTGGCAACCTAGAGCGAAGCAAAGGGAGATGCGTGAATGAGAGGTTCTCAGGCGAGGTTGAGGGTCCAGAGGAAGCTAAAGAGTGATAGAGGGTTAGGGAGGCGGTTTCCGGTAGGGATCCGAGAAGAATGAGAGATGAAGGAGGAAGTAGTAGCTTTGAGATCTAAGGAGAGTTGGAGAGGGTCTCTTGACGGCAACGATGTGGACTTAGGGGATCGATGACTGTTAAACGTCGATCGGAAGGAATAATTTATCGTTCTTGGGTTAGATGAACTAACGAGTACTTGAGGGTAGGTGTTTTGATGGACCGCCATTGGAGATGGTGGTGGAGCTGCGAATCGACATAGTTTCCGTGTAGTGTTTTGGGAAATAAAGAAAGAAAGTAATGGAGAGGGAGGTAGTAGTTGTGATCGGGAAAAAGTTGACCCCGTGAATGATAATATCGAGAGTGCCGTTAGACAGATCGCTCTAATACCATGATAGATCTAGGGTTTAGGATTAGAACCCCATAAACGTTGCTGGAAAACCACACTTGTATTCATAATAATGTGACCCTTATATAGCGATTACATTAGAATCGTAAGATCATAAATATGGAATCAAATATAAACTAACTTGATATACCTACAATATTATATGATATTATCTTTAATATCCTAACATTAATTGGATCGTTGCCATTTGCCCTAACCAATGATCATTCCGAAAAACTAGTTGTTTGATTTCAAATGATTTAGATATTGAGCGAGTTTTTGGTTTAATTAAAAAAAAACTCAAAAATACCATATAAAATTACCTTAACCAATTTTTAAATACAAATTTTGCTAGGAATTTTTTTTTAATTACCTATTTAGTCTTATTATTCAATTTCTATGGAGAAAATCAACGTAAATAATTGTTTATAAAATAGGATAATATAATAAAAAAATGTTATATTATGAAAATTTATGAGTTATTTCCGTGGGGCCATATACATATATTGGAGCCCACAAAATGAGGTTAAAAGTGGTCAATTTTCATGTGAAAGAAGGAGACCATATTATTGTCATGCAGAATTATATGATATGGTTCAGAAAACATCAATCTTGTATCTCTGCAACTTATAATAATGTACCAAATATTCATTATTCTGCTTTTATTTTTTTTATTTCTGTATTCTTTAAATAGCCAAGAAAAGAAGAAGACGACACAAAATTTGCAGGACGTACAATAATTTAGTTGAGTTATGTTGGTGATCAGATAAAGTTTTGTAGCACTATGACACATCTGCAGAATAGGGTTTGGATTGGAATATTACCAAAAGTTGCATCATTTTCTGTAAAATACTTGAGATATCGGTTAAAAAGATTAATTTATAATAATTTTTTTAAAAAAAACTTTTTATGTTTATAGAAAATTATTTTTAAAAAAAATATTCTACATCGTACAACTAAGTCACTCGTTTCAGTCGTTACACAATAAATTATGGTGAGATAAAACCACACTTGTATAACTTTATTATTAACCGATATAGAGATTATAATAGATCAATAGGAAAATAATAAAAATTTAAAAATAATTTATTGTATTCCGTCTAATCAAAATTCTCTCACACAAATCATAATGTCAAATGTAAATGACTCAAAATTTTGAATAGAGTTTTTATTGGTTTAAGAATACACAAGTGCTTTCACAACCGGAATATACATGTGGAACTATATATGGTTGTAATGAGAGATGTAATTGCGCAGTTTCTCCTTGCTTCCACGTCCGTTTTCTAGTTGTGAGCTGTGATGGAATGGTTGTAACAAGCCAGTAACATTCGGGATCTTCATCAGTTCATTCTTTGTGCCTCGAAGTCTCACTTGATCGGCTTCATGACTCTTCCTTCCTTGACATCTCCAAACATCCTCGAAATCTCTCGTCCAACCCATCTAAAATATGACCAATTTAAATTCAAAATACTCCGTAGAGCTAAAAGTAGGAAAGATTCACAATCAATGAATCAAGTAACAATTGTTCAAGTATAACATGTATTTGTTCAAATACAAATTGTTCAAATATATTCGTAATTGCTTAAATATGTCAATTATTTGGTTATATTTAAAATTTATCAAATTTTAAAAATTGTTCAACTATATAACTAATTGTTCAAATGTTAATTTATATGTTCAATTGTTCAACTAAACTTTTATAATAGTATATGACAAATGTTAATTAATTTGGACAAATCATAGCCCTTGATTATTTTAATTAAAGGGTTGTGAGTTATTTATATATATAGAGAGAGAGGGTGTGGTTCCCATGAGAACAACTTTATCGTGTAATCATGAGAACAATCTTAAACCGTCGGATGGTGAGTATTAAGGGTTGAGATTTAGGGTACATATCATAATTATTAGATAAATAATTTTCGAAACTAATAATAACTATGAATAATTCATTCAACCAACAATAACTACGAATAATGCATCAAACAATATGACACTTTCGTAACAAAACTAATAATAACTACGAATTGTTCTCGTGATTACACAATAAGGCCTATTCTCATATGATATATATATATATATATATATATATATATATATATATATATATATATATATATATATATATATATATATATATATATATATATATATATATATATATTTATAATATAAAAAAATCAACTAAAAACATGCCATAAGCTATGTTACAAACTTACAATATTTCACTAATTGTCTAGCATTTTCCTCCTCAATATTGGGTTTATTTTTTTTGTATGTGTCCATAAAGGTGAAACATAAGCTATTTTGTAAATCTTAAAAAAGTTTAAAACTTTTTCTAACTTGTTGATTTTCTTTTCCTAATTTTCTCATCTAAACTCGATATCATCATAATAAAAAATTAAAATAATTAATTAACCAAAAACTTTATCCCCTTAATGATATAAACCCACTTTACCAAAATTTATTTCGATCTTACAAAAAGTGAAGCAAAACAAATCTCATTCCAACAAAAATAACAAATAAAAATATGACTTTACATAATCTTACGCTAAGCTAAGTACAATACATAGAGATTTATGCATAATATCCCATATTATAATACAACAATATCCCATATTTCCTCCTTCTTTTTCGTCTTTTTAGGGTTTTCCAAGTGGGTCATATCATATCATATCAGTACTTCCAAAGTCATTAAGCTTTTTCATGCATGTGAACATACAAGCTTTCCTCTAACACCAATTACAACACAACAACATTACTAAATATATGCTTAAGTCTAATTAGTTTATTGATTATATTATGTACCTAGAATTTCGTGCTAATCCGACGAGCTCTATGGTAATGTGATCAAGTTGGGTTAATTAATCCTTTTTAGCATTATCCGTACACCTTAATGGCGACATTATATTAGTGGACCACATAATAGGTCTCTAATTACCCATACATAAGATATAATTATATATCATTTCTTCATATTAATGATTAATCATGGCAAATTAAACCACCAATTAGGGTCATTTTTGTACACAAACTTAATATGATTGTTATTTTAATGAGTCGTGGTACTTTTTGGTTAATAGTGAATAATGTTAGTGCAAAATTCAAACTATATGTTGGTCTAGGGTTAGGTATTGAGTTTTGAAGCTAACTAGCTACTTATGCAAAAGTCTTATACTTAGTTGGGGAGATCATCATGTGAATTGATGCTGATTTTCTTTTCGGATAATAATGTAGAGATTTTACAAGTCTGTATTTCAAATAAAATCAATCAACAATAGTAACAGTTCATCAAACTTACACATAAGGATAGATGTTTGTTTATAATCAACCAGGATATTCACATCTTCACACCTCTCTCATGTTCATTTTTTTCTTTACAATTAGCCGAGTCCAAACAGCGTGCAGGGCGGACTCCCGGTGAGCCTACGAACACAAGTCTGTGGGGGTCTATTTTGAACCATTTAACAATATAAAAAGTAATCAATGGAGCTTATAGTTAGTCTCACACATTAATGAATTATCGATGTAGTACAATTTCTATCTTACATTTCGAGTACAACCATTTGACTCGGTCGATATTTGAAGACATATCTCAAATTCAATTACCCGAATAGACGAGACAATCATTGTTCGTGTCTACAATCAATGTTTTAAGGCTTAACGAGTCTCATAAGTCATAACCCATAGTAAACTGGTCTAATTAGTGTGTCTACATTTCGGGTTCATAATTATATTTATGCTTGTTTACTTTTTTATTTCATGAAATAATGATTATTTTAACATTTAAAATATTTCTCATCTAATTGCATACTGATTCAACCCTACTATTAGGCTCCATTTATTAGAGGAAAATATCCTTTTAACTTTTAATCATAATTATAAGAGATTGTTAGTCATATACACATAAATAAAAATTACTTATACTACTTAAAAAACAACCGAAAAAACGAATTGTTATTAAGTCGGTCTATTAAACTATATTAATTAGGAATAAAAAAAAAGTAATATAGTGTAACGAGTATTAGAAAATTTGGTTTTATTTTATTTTTAATAATTTTTTAGTAAATTTTTTATATTATTATTAGAGATTATATATTAGAGAAGGACAGCAAGTGAAGGGAGACAAGGATAATAAAGAGACAAGGGATTTGAGGATTCTTGTAAAACAACATTTAATATTTAAAAACAATATCCCATTTATTAACTTAATAATCACATTAAATATACACATGAAATGTCGAAGCTAAATAATTACACCATTTAACTAAGAATTTACTTTGTTTTTATCGAAATACTAAATTCATTAAAATAAAATAAAAAAAAAAGATTAATAAATCGTAAGATCTATGAAATGGAAAATGTCAACGGTCAAAGATTTGCATTACTGTCTATGTCTCCCACAGAGACCGCAAAATACACACATTCTCTTCTCTTATCGATTAAACATTCCCATAATTATTGAAATTAATATAATTATGAAAATATTAATCCCCACTTTATGAAGCACTTTGCTTATCCTCCCTAAACTTGGGTACGTGCGGCCCTACCTTTTGCCTCGGTGCACCCGCATTCTCCTCCCACCAAGCAATGTATATATGTCTCCTTCATTATTCATTACTATTGTTATTATTTTATAAATCTTTCGTAACACCTACGTACAACATAATTATGACATCATAATTGATAATCTTGTTATGAAACATTACTTTGTGTGTTGCAAAACAACCCTAGTTAGAATCATCATTGTCAAACTAACCTATTTGTGTCGACCTCACCATGTATATCCAAATCTAACCAGAAGAATCATGTTAGGTTTAAGTTGAATAGAATCATGCGAGCGCACATGTGCATACGAGCGCACATGTGCATTAGGTTCAGGCATAACACATAAATTCGATGAGGTTTTATCCTAAAACTAATTGGTAATAGGAGGATTAGCTCACTGACCTTATATACTAGGCTTGGAGGGTCCACAACTTTCGATGCGGGAAATTATTATCTCAAACATGCTCCCGCAAGTGGAACTAGGGTATAGACCAAGTTGACACTTACCCACAGGTTAGGATCGCGAGTCGAGTAGAGGTTAGCTGCTCTGATACCTTGTCAAAGTCCGATACAGATGGACCGGTAGAGCGGAGACTGTGTGCATACAATAGCAAATGCGCATTACGCCCTAAAAACAACACATAAACCAGGTGAGATTCCACAGTAAGAGGAGTAGCCCACCGACTTTATATACTAAGTTCGGAGTGTCCACGAGTTTCAATGTGAAAACTTATTATCTCCAACAATTGCCTTTAAGCTAGAACGTGAGAGATGAAATTGCTCTACCCAAAAGATTGAACTATGTTGATGTCATGTGAAATTTTGGCAGAGCGACAGTTCACTATATAACGTAGATGATTCCGTTGTACTTCCGAGTGCACATACCTGTTAGGCTCATACTCATGTTATAAACACAATGAAATTTCATCCTACAATCAATTGATAATATAAGAAATAACTCATCGATCTTATATATTAGAATGTAGGTTTGTCTATTATCAAAGCATGACCATTTTTTTTTTATCATGTTGGACTCGTTTGGTCAGAAGCGAGTTATAAATCATTATAAACCTTCACAAAATAAGTAAGGTTGTTACGATAAGCATGATTAAGAGCGGGGTGCAAGCGGAGGAGTTTTGGGCCGTTAGATGGGCGAGCCAGTCAACGGCGACTCGGAGTGGAGTTAGTAAATGGTCAAACCGCGGGTTGAATGGTCAAACCGTATTATTTTCTATAATAATTAGGAAAAAGAAAATAAATAGCACGTGACGTGGAAGAAAGAAGAGAGAGGAGAGTGGAGGACAAGGCGGAGACAAGGGCGGGGCGATCCCACGTGTCAATAGTCCAAACTGTCCTTGGTGGCAAAAGCACTCTGCGCATGACGTATTAATACGTCATCTTGAACTCTCTTTACCCAACATTGTCTATTCTTTACTTTTTTTTACTTTTACTACCTGCCACGTGAAAATTTAACCTATTCTACTCTCGAATAATAAAGATACGTCCTTTGCTTAGCCCATTGCCCACTGTCCGCCCAAATAAGGTGTGCTGTGGTGTGGGTACAAAAATCATAACAACAAACTAATGGTAAATTATAAATTATAACAAATTTGTTTAGAACATAGGCATCTGTGTTTAGTTGCGGTTGTAAAGAGTTTAATTTAGATTTAAGGTTTGTGATATGTAAAAATAAGTAAATATAGTTTGGTATTTAGTGTTTTGAGGGATAGAATAAACTGATTTCAGAATTTCACCATTCAAAGTTTTAAGAAATTTTCGGATTGCATTTTGTGTCCTTTTAAATTTACTCCAAATTTCTCTCAACAAAGAAGAACGGGCACTAGTACAATTCTTAAGTTTCTAAGAATTTTATTTACATTACTTTCGGGAGTTTTTTAAGTATTCTTATACCTTTGGCCGAGATCTTTTTCTCGCGACTTTATATATTAGTCCTAAGAAACAAATCTCACAAAAATGAGTTGTTTCTTGAGAGTTTTGAAAAAAAATTTAAATGAGTTGTTTCTTGAGAGTTTTGAAAAAAAAATTTCGAGAGACGTTGGTTTAAAAAAACTCTCGAGAGACATTTTTAAGGGTTTTTTAAGAAAAAAAATCTCACCAAAAGTTGTCCAAAATAATCCTCTAAATTTTAATACCCTCGAATGTTCAACAACAAAACAAACACACCAAAAGGCATCCAAAATAATATGCACTATTTCGGTTGTTCCCAGATTCAACTATACAAACATATTTATAAATTCTCTCACTTTATATGGTTAAACATACAAAATGCCTAACATTTATTAACAAAAGAGTCATATGTTATTACAACCTTCTAACTTGTTTGTTGGGTGAAATGATTGTTGTGTGTCCAATAATGTGATCGTTCCTCTCGTAACTCATCAATAAGTTTTT
Source organism: Fagopyrum homotropicum (assembly GCA_033239125.1). Lineage (NCBI taxonomy): Eukaryota > Viridiplantae > Streptophyta > Magnoliopsida > Caryophyllales > Polygonaceae > Fagopyrum > Fagopyrum homotropicum. The sequence goes on from BSWB01000003.1 coordinate 7,513,548, forward strand.
CATTGTAGGTCTCGAGTGAACCTTGAAAGTACTATAATATGAAGTACATTTCAAGCTATTATAAAAATAGTACAAAGACAATATTGAAAGTTTGGTATTTATGTAAAAAATTAAGAAAAACATACTTGTTTGTTCCCTGGTAACAAGGCTCCAATTGACAACTCTAGGTTGCCATGCTCTAAGCATCACCGGGACAAATACGCCGTAAGATAAACTCGTATCCTGAAATTTCAGATCAAAATTCATATACTCAGAATATGAAGCTAAACATTTTACAGTGTCACATTTATCCTCCCAACCATAGTCCAAACTCCTCCCTCCCCTCCTAGAATGCACCTTCGTCTACACCCATAACATCCCCATTGATCGCTCCCCTCTTTGGGACTGCATCACTACCATCCATCTCGTTAACTCTTCCAACCCTTGAAATCTTCTAGGTGACTTCAATATCACGTTATCTTTTGATGAAAAAACAGTGAACCTCCTCCCCACCATTACCCAAGACTCCTAAGAGCTCACTCAATGCCTCAATCTAAACAACCTCTTTGACCACCTCTATTCAGGTTCCAAATTTACATGGAGCAACAAGCAAAGAGACACACATAAGAATTTGGTGCAAGCTTGATCGAATTCTTACTAATCACCATTGACATTCATCCTTCCCTAACTCCACCACATTTTTTACCACCCTTATCTTTCTGATCACTCCCCCCCCCCCACCATCCTTTCCACTACTAGCACCCCTAAGAAATCCAACCCACCATTCCGTTGCTATGATGCTTGGCTTATGCATGAAGATTTTCACTCTTGCGTCACCAACTCTTGGAATATACCTATCCTTAGTAATCCGATGTATAGACTTGTCGTAAGCTAAAGACCCTCAATCCCATCCTAAAAAATACCCAACAACATGGAAAACCTCCACTCTTTCCTCGAGGACTGCAAAACCCAACTCAACATAGCTCAAAAAGCTCTATAAACCCACCACCATGATCTTACTCTCATTGATGCCGAAAGAAATGCTCTTCTAAATCTTAACTCTACCCATGATATCCTCCGCACCACCACTTCCCAACTTGCTAAAGCTAAATGGATCAATCATGGGGACCAATACAACTCTTACTTCTTCAAAATTGTTAAAACAAGAAGATGCTCCAACAGATCTGTGCCCTCAATGACTACAATAATACTATCTCCCATGGCCCCAACAAAATATCCACCTCCTTAATCAAACACTTCACCTTTATCCTTGGACTCAATATCAATACCAACCCTCAACCTTACACCACCCTCACCCTCCCATCGCTCTCCTAAGAAAATATCCGATCACTTACCATACCCATCATGCCTGAAGAAGCAAGAATGTTCTCGTCTTTATTGATGACGACAAGGCCCATGGCCTTGACGGATACAACACCCACTTCTTCAAAGCCACTTGGAGTACCATCAAATACAACCACTAGTGCCATCATGGACTTCTTTGACTCGGGGAAGATCTTGAGGCAAATAAATCACACCTTCCTCTCCCTCATTGCCAAAATAGACAACCCTTCACTACCGACCCATCTTTTGTTGCAACACCATCTACAAGACATTGATAAGATCCTCTCCAATCGCCCAAAAAAAATTCTCTCCCACATCATAGGTCTCTATGAGGGAGCCTTCGTTAGAGGTCGATTTATTAAACACAATATCCTCACCTCTCAAGAACTTCTCAAAAACTATAACAGAAAGCACAACTCACCATGTTGTGCCATCAAGGTCAATATCAGTAAAGCCTTTGATACCATTGACCAAACTTCATCCTCCACACCCTCGGCCTCCTTGGCTTTCCCACTAGCTTCATTCATCTTGTTAAAGCATGAATCACCACAACCTCCTTCTCGATCAACATCAATGGATCTTTAGAAGGTTACTTCAAAAGCACTCGAGGACTTTGACAAGGTTGCCCTCTCTCCCCCTCCTGGTTTGTGATTTCCATGGAAGTCCTCTCCCCCATATTCAATAACAACACCTCTAACCCTAACTTCAACCTCCACCCTAAATGCTCTAACCCCCAGATCAACCATCTTTGTTTTGCTAATGATCTCATGTTATCCTGCAGAGGAAATCTCACCTCAATGCATCCCTTAAAATTACCCTCGACTCTTTTGGTGACCTCTCGGGCCTTAGGATCAGTCTTACCAAATATACCTTCTTCCTTGGAGGCCTTCCCGACCATGACCAAGACCACATCACCAACCTAACCGGCCTCACCAAAGGTACCCTCCATTCCATTATCTTGGTGTGTCTATTGGTAGTAAAAGACTCAGTATTGTAGACTACCAACCTCTCATTTCCAACATCACCAAAAAGTTCAATCCTAGAATGTCAAGCTCCTATCATATGTTGGAAGAAAGCAACTCATCTCATGTGCCCTAATGTCGATGCAATCCTATTGGAACTCAACCTTCCTTCTTCCACTCTCTAGCCTCGATAGAATTCGAAACATCACCCGCTCCTTCTTGTGGTCGGGTAAGAAACGTAGCAACAGACCACTGGTTGCATGGAACACTATTTGCACTCCCTTGAATGCTGGTGGACTTGAATTCAAAGAGTTCCTTACTTGGAACAAAGCGAGCTTCACATGCTTCATCTTTGAGCTTGCTACTAACAAGTCTAATTTGTGGTGCTTCTGGATCACGAAAAACATTCTCAGCAATTGCACCATTTGGAATTGCCCTCCCAAACCCTCCTCCAGTTTCAACTGGAACATGATCATCAAGATCAGGGATGAAATCCTCATAAGCTCAACCCCTACGACATGTATAAGATTTGTAACAAACCCCAATGGTACCTTCTCCACATCCATGTCCTACAATCTTTTCAATTCCCCTAACCTTACCGCTCATTGTCACTGTCACCCCGAAGATGAACACCATCTCTGGACGAACTACTATTTCACCTCCTTGGTTCTTGATATCATTTTAAGATGGACACAACTCCTCTTACCATCTCCCTACCAACCCGATCTTTGGAATTAGCTTAGCTTTCAATCACCCTGATTGCCAAGACTGCCAACCCCTCACGCCCATCAGATTACCGTCCCATATCATGTTACAACACCACTTACAAAACCATTGCCAAGATTCTTGCAAACAAATTCAACCCCCTCCTCCCTCACATCATTGGCCCATACCAAAGCGCCTTTGTCAAGGGCCATTCTATCAAGCATTACATCCCCCTATGTCAGGAATTTTTCAAAAATACAACCACTCTCACATCTCCCCCTGATGTGCCTTGAAAGTGGACATTTCCAAGGCCTTCGAAACCATAGAGCACAACTTCATTCTTCTATGTCTCCGCAAGATGGGGTTCCCTAAGCTCTTCATCACCTTGATCAAAGAATGCATCACCACCGCAACTTACTTCATCAACCTCTATGGCTCTTTGAATGGCTACTTCAAGGGTGCTATAGGCCTCTGTCAAGGTTGCCGTCTATTCCCTCCCCTCTTTGTCATTGTTATGGAGGCCCTTTCGACCATGCTTTCAACCAACACATCAAGCCCTAACTTTAACTTCCACCCCAAGTGCCACAACCCTAGCATAACCCATCTCTGTTTCGTTGATGACTTGATGATTTTTTTCAGAGGAGACATCACCTCCATCCTCACCCTCAAGAACACCCTAACCTCGTTTGGAACTCTATTTGGCCTCAAGGTCAACCCTTCAAAATCTGCAATCTTCTTGAGTGGTGTCAACCTTGAGTAACGCGACAATATCATTAAGATGAGTGGTTTCTCCCGTGGCCCTCTCCCATTCCATTACCTAGGAGTCCCTATTGGCAGCAAAAGACTCAACGTTCAAGACTACCAACCTCTAATCACCAAAATCACGAGCAAGATCTAGTCTTGGAGCGCCAAGAATCTCTCTTATGTTGGTAGGAAGCAAATCATCTCCTCTATTCTCCTTGCCATGCACCACTACTGGTGTGAGGTCTTCCTTATCCCGTCTACCATCCTCATAAAGATTCAAAGGTTGCTCCATTCCTTTCTTTAGTTGGGAAAGGATGCGAGCAAACACTTTATTGCTTGGAACATGGTTTGCACTCCTAGAAGCTTGGGTGGTCTAGGATTCAAAGAAATGTTCTTATGGAACAAAGCTTGCTTAAGTAAGCTCATTTATGACCATGACAGGAGAAGAAACAATTTATGGTGCAGCTGGATCAACAAAAACATCCTCAAAAGAAGCACAATATGGAACTACCAGGAAGCGCGAAATCACTCCCACACTTGAAGAGTTATCATCAATGTCCGAGACACCATCCTCTCCGTCTGCCAAGGACCTAACCTCCTTAACCTTATCACGACCCCCGATGGCTCTTATTCCACCTCAACGGCTTACGCTCTCTTAAAAGAACCCATCCAACCCCCCCTCCTTATCATATCTGGCTCGGCCTTCAGGTCCCTAAATGTAGCTTCATAACTTGGATTGCCAGCCACCACCCACCGTAGTCTCCCCACTCTCTCTAAGCTCTTCAAATGGAACCTGGCCCCCAATGACTGTTGCAAGCTTTGCAACAACCACACTGAAGACGAAAGCCATCTCTGGAATAAATGCAGCTACACCTCCTTGATCCTTCACATCTCCAAATGGACAAGAACCCCCTACCCCTACTACCACAACTTCTGGGACTGGCTCAACTCTCACCACCCCTCTATACATTCTCTCATCTCTAACGTCAGACTATCCTCAATCAACGCTTACATATATTTCACATGGAGGGCTAGAAACGAGCTCATTTACAACGGAAACTTCACTCATGCGATCATCTGTGCAAACAACATCATCAAGAGCTACATTAGCTCCCACTGGAAGGACAAGTCTTCTGAGTCTAACTACTCCTGGGCTAAGCAGCTCGGCTTCCACCTCCTCTAGGCCTCTTACTCTTTTTATCACATCCCTAAACTAGTTGTGTAATCTATCTACTAGTAGACCATGTACATTCTCTCTCTGTTAACACGAAAACTTTTCCAAAAAAAAACAAACAAACAAAGCCTCATAAAAAATATCTATGTCTACATTCATCTACTGCACTTGCAAGCCAAGGAATGTCTCATCTTCAATAACATATCAGCCAACGCTATCACTTGTGCTAACAACACCATTCTCATGATCAAGAATTTCACCTCTCACCACTGGATTAATTGAGCCCTGACTCCATCTTCTGGTTAAGGCGCTAGGGATCCACCTCTACTGACCCCCTCTCTCGCCGCTCTCGTCTCACCTCCCTCCTTTGTTTCATGTCTTACTTACGCTCTTTCTAGTTTGATAATAGCTTTGTTAGGGAAGAACAATGTCTAGTTTGATAATAGCTTTGCATTATAAAGATGTTTTCATATATATTAGCACACTCTAACCTTCCGAGTTACCTATTAAGGCTATTATCTACGTCCTATCGCATAATACTTTTTCAATACCTTGAAGCTAAGCATTTGCGTCCCTCCTCTCGAATTGCTCACAAGACTTTTTGTTCACTCTATGATATTAGCATCATTGAATGGAATCTCAAGTTTATTTGGAATAGGTTTCATGCATTGAAGTATAGTTATAATAAATACACTATACTATTTAAATTTGTTACCCTGTAATAAAGAGTGAGTCTTTGAACCAATCAATAGCTACATAAATCTTTATTCTATCAAAAACACATATTTAATATAAAGGGTCTATTTTATCTTTTTATATTTCTTTAAAATTATATTTTTATGATAACAAAATGCATAATTACCCAACTTACCCTATTTAATTTATTCTCTTTTCATATTTTTTTAAGGTCCATCCATTTTACACTAAGTTTTAGCTTTATTGGATTCATCGAATAAAGCTTATTATTTGTGATTTTAATTTATTAACTCATAAAATATTCGATGTAAGATGATTCTCAAGGTTACGAGGTGAACTCTTGAAAATGAACTTTATAGTTTTACTTATGATTTATATAAAATATATACTATTTAATATAGTTACCATTAAAATAGAATTAGTGATTCAGATTTTACTAATTTATTAGGGGTCGGACTCGTGGGTTTTACTTCTAAAGCTATACAATGGAATTATGGAAATTACTCAAAACTATTTTTTAATATATTTAATATTTTTAAAACTAGTATATTATTATGTTGAATAATTATGATTTTTCGTTGTCAAATTAAAAATATATGTATTTGCTGTTTTATTTGTTGAATAATAATAATTATGTTTGTTTCATACATAATAAAAAATAAACAAAAACTATGTACATAGTCACATATAAAATATACTAAAAATAATTAAAAGGTCTACCATATTTTAATTTATACAAAAATAATAGATTAAATTAATAATTTTTTGACAATTTTGATAACTAGGCCTTTTTAAAAAACTATAATAGTAACTTGACTTTTTAATATTTCAATTAAATAACTATACCCCAACCTTTTATATTTATTCTCAAACTCTACACACTGTTCTCTCAAAGGTACATTTACTAAACACAAAACTAAAAAAAGCCTAGTAAATTAAATGGTTTCTTAATTTTTTTTTAATTTTTATAAATTAAAATATGATAGATGAAAGTGATGGTAAAATTAGTTTATACAAATGAAATATTATAGAAATGATAAAACTAAGAACACTTTGAAGTCAATGAATGGATAAAACTGATGACAAGGATTCCCACCTACATAAAACTATAACCTCATTCATTTACATTAGGAATCTAATGCTATTTTTTATTCGGTTTCATGATAAAAATATTTACCTTTTTTGTTTTCTTTTTGTTGATATAGAATTTCACCGATTTTATTACTCTATGTCCTTAACTAATTTTAAAAAAAAAAAAATAAAAATAAAGAAGCAAATCGCCGACAGAGAGTTAGCAGCTAACTAACACATTGTCTCGATATTTAAAGTTGATTCAAAAAGGAGATTATTGAGTAATGATATGAATTCATTTCCAAACTAGGAAACTAATTAAATCATTCTTCAAGATAATATAGTGATTGAAAATCTAACTCAACTTTTAAAAAATTGATTCTTTTGCTTTTCATAAAAAATATCAACAAAAAAAATGATTTTATGTGTACAAATTGTATATAAAAATATATTTAGAGATTATGTGTTTGTTTGAACATATTTATCTATTTTTAATGCAATATATAGTTATAAATTTATGTAATATTTATCTAATATTTTTTCAGTACATAAGAGCTATTCACCTATCACTAATTTGTAAATAAAAAAATTGAACTTTTATTTTAATGTAGATTTTCAAAAAAAAAAAAACTAACTTATTTTTTTTTTAGAAAAGGAATTTATGTGTACAAATTGTATATAAAAATATATTTATAGATTATGTGTTTGTTTAAACATATTTATCTATTTTTAATAAAATATATGTAGTTACAAATTTATGGACTAGTTATCTAATATTTTTTGGTATATAGGAGCCATATTCTTCTATCAATGATTTGTCCATAAAAAGTTGAACTTTTATTTTAATGTGGATTTTCAAAAAATATGTTAAAAACCTTGTTTAAAAATAAATTGAATATAGTGATTGATTTTTTTAGATTTCATTTCGTTAATCAACATTGTTAATATAATAATATATTCCGTAAAGACGTAGCATTTATAATTATTTTTATTCATTTTCTTCGTTAGGTATGTTGGAGATAATAATATCCCACATCGAAATACGGGACTCCGAGCCTAATATATAAGGTTGGTGGGCTAATCCTCCTATTGTCAATTGGTTTTAGGATGGAACCTCGCCGGGTTTATGCGATAGACTTGAGTATAATGTACATGTGCGCTCGTATGCACACGATCTCCGCTCTACCAGTCCGTCTATATCAGACTTTTACTGATACTTTGACAAAAAGGAGTCTAATTTTTAGTCAAATAATTTTAGAATAAACCTAAACCTAATATACATATGCACACATTTTTCACGTTATGCCGATGAATTGAACTTGTCAAAAATTATATTAGGCCTCGATAGTATTAAGGAAATTTAGTTATGTTTGTGTTTGACGTAGTCCGAGTCCGACCGACCAAAAATTCAGAAAACGTGATGTCGTGATGATATGTACATTCCACACGTAAGTTTATTATGCATGTATATATGTACACAAGGTCAAATATTTGGCCAACCACATCCCAAACTCATACGAAAAAATCAGTTACATATTTCGTTGTAAGATGACGTGGACCGATCTTCATCTTAAATTGCAATTACACCTAATAAAAGTCCATATATATTGTGATAATTCATTTTAAATCGAAATGTGTAAAAAAAAAATTATTTATTTTACATGTCAAAGTCCGATACAGGCTGACTGATAGAGCGGGATCATGTGCATACGAGCGCACATGCACATTAGGTTCAAGCTCGACACATAAACCCGACGATGATTCATCCTAAAATCAATTGACAATAGGAGGAGTAGCTCACCGACCTTATATAATAGACTCGAAGTATTACCATCATTTGACGTGATACCTTATTATCTCCAACATTACGAGTTCGTGTTGGTGGGCTGTCAATTGTAAACATATTGTGAAATCTTTGAATTGATTCGTTGATATATATTAGTTAGTTCGATACCTAAATTGAAGTGCAGGGCGGTACGTAAGGGAATAGAATTGGCATTCGGACACGTGGCAAACAGTTAAATTATGTGCCAGCTGGCGATGTTCCCTGTACACTTTTTGGGTCCGTTGTTAGTGTTTCCTATACGCTTTAGATACTTTCACAACCCACTCTTACGTACATTATCAATACTGTCAGTGTCCAATACGGTCGGACCGTAGACCGGGGGTCGTGTACATATGAGCGCACATGCGTTTTAGGCTCAATCCCAACACATAAACCCGTCAAGGTTTCATCCTAAAACCAATTGACAATATGAGGAGTAGTCCACCGACCTTATATACTAGGCTCGGAATGTCCCCACCTTTCGATATAGGACCTTATTATCTCCAACAAATACTTATACATACTTATCTTTTTCTATCATCCATATATTACACTTTACAACAAATTATAAGTATTGTCTTTTCAATATCTTAGTTAACCAAATTCATATTTACTTTTATAGGGTTTAATTTAGGTCTCGTTTGGTTACTAATTATAAGAAGTTTTCCGGTTTTTTTTTTAAAAAAAATAGTCAAAACACGAATAGTTTTTCAGAATTTTCGACATGTATATACATTTTACCGCGAATATAAGAAAGGATGAAAGATAATATATAAGTAGGGGTAATACGAGCCGAACATTAAAATGCGTTCATATTCAGCTCGTTTAGGAAATGAACGACCTTGAATAGCTTTTGACGATCTAATGTGAACCAAGCTCGACTATGTTGTCTCATATTACAATCCACCCTAGGTATAAGAAGGAGGTGAGGGATTCCATTCTGAAACCGCTCTAATACTACGATAAAGTTCGGCACAAACGGACCGTGAGCGGGGTCATGTGCATATGATCGCATATGCTTATTGAATTCAAGTTCCACACATAAGCTCAATAATGAATCAATTGGCAACGACATGAGTTGTCCATCAACCTTATATATTAAGCTCGAAAGTCTTCTCACTTTAGACGTTAAAACTTATTAACTTCAACAATGGTTCATGGAATTGTTGTGTGATTAGTCGGTTCACCGGAAATTTCAATCTATCTCTTGTTGAACTAAGAACTCAATACATATCTAGGATAAACATATATGATTAAACTTGGTAGTTATCAACATATATCTTTGGAAAAGATGGATGAAATAAATTGAGAATCTTGATGTTGTTAAAGATTGAATGCATAATGCCAAACAAGTACAATGTCACATGAACTAAGACGAAAGTTACATATGATTGTAGGCTACATTTTGAGTAGTCATTTCTCGTGCCTCTTCAACAACTTGAGAGGCTAAACTATTTTCTTTTCCAAATGCTTTTCTTCACCGTTTTTCTTGTACGTCAACCACAAATTGCGCACGATAGCATCAACCCCTCAAATGTAGAAAATGATATCGTAATTCAACTCATATAAATGGAAAATTTATCAAGTGTTTTGGATGTTTTCTCTCCATGCCATGGAATTGACAAGGAGAATTTGATGTTGGCATCATACGTTTTTGCCGTATGCTTGTCTAATATCTATCCACACACGAAAAGAATGAGAGATTTCAAAATAATACAAATATTTCAGTTTATATCTATAATTTTATCAATAATATTTGATATTTATTAGGTTAATGAGGAGAACATGAAATTTAGGTTGTCAGAAAAAAGTGCAGTGTGGTTCAAAATTTTCAAATGGATCAATTGTTCAGCAATATAATTGAATTATTTGAACATATACCTGACTTGAAGTTCTTCAAAGAAGCGAAGATCTTGTCTGAAGTCGGATATGATCATCTCGATCTCCCATAGATGGTTTCAAACTATTAAAGTGCCTTGTTATCAACCTCAATTTCGATCTTTTTTTATATTCAGCCTTATTCCTTCTTTTAGTCCAACTTTCAACGCAAAGGATTTTGTTTTGACTACCGAGTTAAAGTTATTTTTGATAGCATCTAAATTAATAACATCACCGTAAAAATTTTATGTGCCGAAACCAATAAATATAATTCTAGAATTGAGTTTTGATACATTAAATTAAGTTAATAAAATCCAGATTTTTATAATAAAAAAAATATTTCTTATTTATTGGATTTGTACTTTGACCGTAGGATAAAGATATTCGACTGCATACGGTCTTGTCTTGGGCAAGCAAAGCAAAAGGTATATAGTAAGTGAAAAGTGAATATTTTGTCACCTCGATGAATATTTTACCAAAATACCCTTAGATTTGGACTGTACCTAAATTACCCAAATTCAAAAAATAAATAAAAATTCAATCAACAATTTAAACACACATTTCCAACCTCTATAAAAGCCCACTCTCTTCATTCAATCTCCATACACAGAAACCCACCATTTCTCTCTCTCATCTCCCACACAACTCTCTCTGTCTTCAATCTCTTATCTCTCTGTTTCATTCACGTTTCTCCTGGTCTCTTTCTCGCTTCAATTTCGTTATAAACCGCATAATCTCTGCAAAAACATGCCAGAAGCTCCAAATCCAACAGAACACGGAAGTTTTGTTCAGGAGAAGAATTCAATGGCTCTTGAGTTCATTGAAGATGTTACCTCCAATCCCGACCAAAATCAAATTCGAGTTCTCACTGAGATCTTGTCTCGTAATGCTAATGTTGAATATCTTCTTCGCCATGGCCTCCATGGTCGTACTGATCGTGAATCTTTTAAGAAAATTCTTCCTGTTATCAAGTATGAGGATATCTCTTCTGATATCAATCGTATTGCAAATGGAGATTCATCTCCGATTCTCTCTTCTTCCCCAATCTCTGAGTTCCTTACCAGGTAATTGAATTTTTTAAAAGTTCAGTCTTTAAAAATTGAAATCCAGAAATTTATGGTTTTTAATTTGTTGCAGTTCTGGGACCTCTGCCGGAGAGAGGAAGCTTATGCCGACGATTGCTGAAGAAATGGACCGGAGGACTTTGCTGTACAGTCTTCTGATGCCGGTGATGAGTCAGCATGTGCCGGGGCTAGAGAAGGGAAAAGGGATGTATTTCCTTTTTATTAAATCAGAAGCCAAAACTCCTTCCGGGCTTCCGGCCCGACCCGTTCTTACGAGCTACTACAAAAGCTCCAACTTCCGTGAACGCCCGTTTGACCCGTACACTAACTATACAAGCCCGAATGAGACTATTCTTTGCCCGGACTCTTACCAGAGCATGTACTCTCAAATGCTCTGCGGTTTAGTCCAACGCACTGAAGTTCTCCGGGTCGGGGCGGTTTTTGCTTCGGGCTTTATTCGGGCCATTAAGTTTCTCGAGAAGCACTGGTCGGCTCTTTCCGATGATATCCGTGCTGGGTCGATCAGCTCCGAGATCACTGACCCAACCGTAAGAGAAGCTGTGAGCCGGGTCTTGACCCGGCCCGACCCTGAGCTTGCTGACTTTATCAAGAATGAGTGTGAGAAGCAATCATGGCAAGGGATCATAACCCGACTCTGGCCCAACACGAAGTACGTTGATGTCATCGTCACTGGAACGATGTCACAGTACATTCCGACGCTCGATTACTACAGTAACGGGCTTCCGTTGGTTTGTACGATGTACGCTTCGTCGGAGTGTTACTTTGGAGTCAACTTGAACCCGCTTTGTCGGCCCGATGATGTCACCTACACCTTGATCCCTACCATGGCGTACTTTGAATTCCTGCCGATGCCCAGAAACTCCGGCGACGGCGTCAGTGCCCCCAAGTCCCTCACTGAGAAGGAGCAGCAGGAGCTTGTTGATCTCGTCGATGTCAAACTTGGACATGAATACGAGCTTGTCATCACCACTTATGCAGGTAATTAATTAACTGATCAAAACAAAAATGTCCAGGTTTAATTATAAATTTATAATACGTCGTAACAACTAACGACGTAAATCTTTTCCGTCAACAGGACTATACCGCTACAGAGTTGGCGACGTATTGCGAGTCGCAAGCTTCAAGAACAAGGCACCACAATTCAACTTCATCTGCAGGAAAAACGTCGTGTTAAGCATAGACTCGGACAAAACCGACGAAGTCGAACTCCAAACCGCGGTGAAGAACGCGGTGAGCCACCTCGAGCCATTCGGAGTAACACTAATGGAATACACAAGCCACGCGGACACCGGAACGATCCCCGGCCATTACGTTCTCTACTGGGAGCTATCACAAACCGGGTCGGATCAAGTTCCAGCGTCGGCATTTGAAGACTGTTGCTTAGCCGTGGAGGAGTCACTGAACAGCGTGTACCGACAAGGACGGGTATCCGATAAGTCGATCGGACCACTCGAGATCAAGTTAGTCGAAGCGGGTACGTTCGATAAACTAATGGATTATGCTATAAGTTTGGGAGCTTCGATTAACCAGTATAAAACTCCAAGATGTGTCAAGTTCAAGCCAATCGTTGAGTTACTTGACTCGAGGGTTGTGGCTTGTTACTATAGCCCTAAGTGTCCAAAGTGGGTTCCTGGTCATAAGCAATGGTCTAATGCTAGTGAAGAGATTAAGGGTGTGATTAGTGTTAATTAATCTTAGTTTGGGTTGTTGGTGAATGGTGTGATGGATCATTAACACACCATGTTCTTTAGGTTGACCCACGTGTACCCCGTTAAGTACGTCCCCCTTGAATTTCAATTTTTAAATTGTTAGCTAATTTTCTTAGATGTTGTCGAACATGGTTTGTGACTTTGTTCATCTTAATTAGTAATTATTGATTTCTAATTCAATAATCCCTTTGCTTGATTATGTTTTATTTTCTTCACGTAACACTTTGATTTTATCATCAATTATACATATATATGTGCATGGCTAAGTTTATAGTATACATTACATGTGATGCACGAAACTTTTTAAAAGCAAAGTAATGTTCCTTTTTTATGGTACTTGTCCAAATGATGTCTTATCAAGTGCTTTTTTTATGTGTTAATATTTGTACCCACAAAATAAATCATATAATAAATATAATATTTTGACTTTACAACTCAAATAAGTCAATTTTTAAAAGTTTGGTTAAAAGAAAGTATTACAATAAATAAGTCCTAAAAGTTGTCATGACTTTGTACTCTTGGTCACATGGAAAATTTACAAAACTCAAGTGCACCATGTGAGATTTCTTAACATCTTTTTTAGGAAATCATAAGTGGTGTTTGTATAAATCTTCTTTTTATCCAAATAAAATATAAAATATATAAGTGATACATGGTTTTGTCTTCAAGAATAAAACATATGTTTGATGATATATTAATCACTTTATTTACTCTTTAAGTATTTTTGTTTTGTTTTTAGATGATATTCTTAAATTTTATAATATTTTTAGAACATGTACTTTTACTATCCATAATTAAAATATTACATGAAAAAAAGATAACTATTATTTATTAGTTATTATTAATAGTTATGTTAAATGTATTGCTAATTTTTTGAATAATTAATTATGAATGTTAGAAGGTTATAATATGAAAAAGTTTAAAACTCGAGAACATCAGTAGAAAACTGAAAAATTATAATATAAAATAGTGAAAAAATACGTTATTTGAAATTTCCCTATTAGTCTAATATCATCGATTCACTAAAGAAAATCGTCATATTTAGAGAACTATTTTAAAGGCAAAATCATTTTCCCATCTAGCTATACTTAGAACTAGAATCAATTGTTGGTTGATCTTATCCTATTTCATTTGGATTATTGGTTTTGTGTGTTTAGTTTGAAGTTGGAGGATATAAGTGGGAAATGTACATAAATGATAGAAACACACATACACATGCAAGCATAGAAAAGTGGAAATTTGCTACTTAAATCCAGGCATATATTGAGGCCATTTATCTCTCTCGATCATAGGGCTCCTTCCTAAAACGGCAAAGCAAAAGCCCATTCAAACTCTTCTCTCACAAGTCACAACCCACAACAACTCAACATTCAATTATGTTCTATGGATGCTCATCTCATCTAGTGTTTAAGTTAGATAAACTCCTTAATGATAGATCTTGGGTTTAGGATTAGAATCCCATAAACATTGGTGGATAATCACACTTGTATTGATAATAATGCGACACTAACCTAATATAACTACGATATTATATCTAATATTTTTAATATCCTAACACTTAAGTGTTTTTTTGGATGACGCAAATTCCAAAATTATTCCGATAACATACACATATGTGTTAAAGTTGCAATATACTCCTTCATTGTCGTTCCGATCACCCCAATGATATACATGTATTGAACAAAATTTATTGAAAAAGTCTTCACATATGAAAACACAAAATACTCAAAAACATGAAGTGATATTATCCGATCGTATCATAATAACCCAAATGAAAATCAAAAGAATTTTTTTCAAGAAAAGAAGTTGACACTAAACCCTAATAGAGTTTGAGTTAATCTATGAAAAACTATTTAAAAATGCAAAAGCATAGTTGCTAACTAGAAGTATGACAATTAGCCTCACGATATACAAGTTTTTTTATAAGAAAATAAGTGAAGTTTGTATGCATAAAAAAATTATCTAAAAGATATAAGTCCAATATAGTTTTGTGATGATATATGTGAAAGTCCGATACAGATGGACCGGTAGAGCGGGGGTCGTGTGCATACGAGCGCACATGCGCATTAGGCTCAAGTTCAACACATAAATCCGACGAGGTTCAATCTTAAAACCAATAGACAATAGGAGGAGTAGCCCACCGACCTTATATACTAGGCTCGGAGTGTCCCCATCTTTTCGACGTGAGACGTTATTATCTCCAACAATATATAATCGAAGATTGTGGTAAGTGTAAAAAAATATAGTGAATAATATATGTAACGGTATGATGCATGCGTGCGTGAATTGAGACACAAATAATTGAACAAGATAGTGGCGTGGTGGCCGCTATCTCTCTCGTCTTTTTTCCCATTTTTCCCAAATTATATTCCAACTAACGTGCACAAACAAGTTATACACAAATTTCAGATTATCATAATCAACTTTGTCTACACATTTTTGTGTAACTAAATTTACCAAAATTATATTACATCTCAATAATTTATATCTTTATTTGGATCATGTGGAAATTCGACTTATTTGCATTCATATAATTTTGGATTTTGGTTATTTTCATTTGCAATAATTTCAGTTATTTGTATTGATGTCGGATTCCTTTCATGTAAAAAAATATATTATTGATATTTTATATAATTTTAGTAATACCAATCTAAACAAATAATTATTTTTGTTGGACATAGGAAATATTATGGAACTGACAATCATTTCGGTACCAAATTATCAAAAAAATGTTATTGATATTTTATAATGTATTAGTTTTCAATCCCACACACTATAATTATAGTGTAAATTTTACAATGATAGTTTATGATAAAAAAAAAATAATCAGAACCGCCTAACAATTTATAGTCTTGTATTCTAAAACATTATTTAATCTTATACTAGAAAATATTTTTATAAAAATTTGTAGTTTTGTTGTATCATAAAATTTAAACAATTCTTTCCATATATATGGACTTTAATCAGAACCTACAATTATGTTGAGACGTGTGATTTGCACCACATCAATAATTATCGATTGATTTTAGGATAAAATTTATGAATTTGTGTGACTCACTTTACATATCGTTAAAATTTGAGTCCCATCTTTTAAACAACTGTAGATATACTAGCATGGTCCTTGACATAATCGCTCGTTGGACCAGACAACCCTACCCTTACACATATCTTCACAATCCTTGGGACTGGCTCGGAAAGTCAGCGCACACTTAAGAGAAAACTTATCTCCAGAATTAGATTTTCCTCAATTTGGAAGGCAATAAATGAGCTCATCTACAACAAAAATTTCACCCCTGCTACTACTTGTGGTCACTCTATTATCCATGTCATCAAGAACTTCACTGCTTACTATCAGAAAGACAGTTCCGATGACACACTTGCCTGAGCTAGTATGCTCGGAATTCACCTAATGTAGTTCCCTGTTTCCCCCTCTCCTCTCTCTTTCTTGCTGACTGATACTTCTCAGAATCTCAGGTCAAGTCGACCCCCTACTACATGTACATTCATCTCCTTTCTATAAACGAAACTTTACAAAAACAAAAAAAAAAAAAAAAAAGTTTTCAACTCTAAACAATTTTGTACGATCAAAAATTGAAATATGATAACTTGAATTATGGAGGAGCGGAGATAAGGACTAAGTTTGACATGTATTTAAATTTGGTTAATTGTTGCAGGTGAGACTTACAAGTCAATACTTATATAATTGATTGGCGTTGATAATGAAATATCTATTTATATATATTTATTTTTGTTATTTTTTTTGAAAATGAAAAGCGGTTAAGTTAGACTACCTTTTAGAGGTAGTTCAACTTAAAGCATCTTTACAGATGAAAACACGAAATTCGGGATCATCAGAAAAACCGATGCTGGGGTCGAGATTCTCATATGGGACAATCAGTTAGCAACATAGTTGATTTCTCTGTAAACATGTTTAATATGGACTTCGTCAAAGAAGCGAAGATCCAACTTGGAGACAGATATAATCATCTCGACCTCTCATGGACAACTTCACCAACCTTGGAGTATCTTGATAACACACAGATTATCACCCTCGATTTCGATCTTTTTCATCTACAATCTGATAGCCTCTTGTAAGTCATATTTAAGAGCAAAAGCTTCGCCTTTTAATACCGAGTTGAAGGGTGTTTTTTGCATCTAAGATAACAACATCTCCATGATTTCGAATCACAAAACCAATGGATGTTATTTTTAAATCGAGTTTTGATCCATCAAAGTTAAGTTTATAGAAATCTGGTTTTAGTTTATCCCACTTAATATTATGTTTTTGCCTTTTGGTACAGCTAATGTTCTTTTATTTCTGTTTTATATTGTAATCGTCCTCATCAATGATGTTAATTTTTTTTTTGAAAGTTTATTTATATTGAGATGAGGGGACAATATACATGAGGGGATGTCAATACAACCGAAGATCAAATAGCGTAAGACAATGGGAGAAGGAGAACTAGAGAACACTAGCCTAGGTGAATCCCAAGCAATTTTGTCGAAGAGATAGAATGATGTTAGTTTTTCAACCGTGGAGTTGGGTTTCTAATGAAAATGATTACCTTATTACCAGGACCAATAGAATCATTACTAAAAAAATGATTTTGTTCCTAAAAAATTAGATGTTCCGTCATATGGTTGCAAGACATGCGAACTTATTAAGTCCAAATTTATTTTTAATTTCCTATAATAGGTCATGAGTTTTTTTATTTATTTTAAAGACTAATGTTGTTAAGTTCAGTCAAAATTGATCTTTCGATTTTGACAATGATTTGTTTACTGAAAGGACATTCAATTAGCAAGTGAAAGAAGTCCTCTAGATGGTGGTTACATAGTTCACAATGTCTTGTTACGATAATTCTTCTTTCGTCAAGCTTTATTCCCTTTTTTAAAAATTTTCAAAATGATATTTTAATTTTAGGTTGTGTATCAAGTTTCCATATCCAATCACAAGCAATGTTCGGGGAAATGCTCACATCCTCCTATATTCAGATTTGTAATAAACCAACCATTTTTACCACACCTCCAATATAATCTATCTTAAATTTGATTTTTTTGTTGTTTTAATTATTTCCTTAATTTTTTTCTAATAACCGAATTGATAATACTTTGTAGCTCGATATTAATTTTGTTTTTGATAGATAGTGAAATATCTATTGAAAACAAGTGGGTCAAAATTTGGCCAAAATGTTAAGAAACAATAATTCATGCATGTAATGATAAGACTAGTTAGGTAAAAGTATTGAAAGTACTAATAACAAGTGTACAAGTTTTTATTAATATGATGATAACTCAATAAGCTTGACAAGATTGAAGTGTTTTTTTCTCTGTCTGGGCCACACATATATCTTCATGATTCATGTGTTGGTATTATCTATTTTAGGGTAAACTTAATTATCAAGTATATAACTAAAAAATAATATGTATTTATGACTTGATTGTGTCCAATAATAAGCAACGAGTTGGTAACAAATTCATTATGGAACTTTAATCAAAAGGTTTCTTTTTATATTAAAATAAATTAAGTTTGGTCCGGTAAGAACGAAATTACTATTTACCCAACAAATATCAGTTATTTCGTTCCCAATTTGGCTTTTAATCGTACAACAAATGCGTTTCTTCGCGCATATTGTTATGAGGGAAAAAACAAAAAGAAGGACATGTAAATATATTTTTTTTTTATAAAAATGTATGAAATAATATTGAAAATTAAATATAAATGAATCCCTTCTTAACTTTAAATATTATATTTTAGGGGAAAATAATAGAGAAATGATGATTTAATATGATTATACATGTATAATAAAATAAAGATCAAATTAGCTAAATAAGTCTTTTTGAGATTTCTCTCTACTAACTATGCTCATGGTATAAATATGTTTAGTAAATGTAACCATAATCAAACTCTTTATCTTCCAACTTCAATTTAATTCAAAGCGGTGAATATTGAAGGGGTAAACAAATCTAATGAAAATTTAAAAAAATGGCCTATGTGACTAAATTCTTTCTAAAATAAATAAACAAAATAAAAAGGGATTTAAATTTGTGTCCATTTAGACTTAATATTAATTTTAACCACTATGTTGAACACTATGTGTTGGAGAAACCAACTAAAATTAAATTATGAGGGTTGAAATCATAAAGAATTTGGCCTAATAACCTCTTTTCTATTTCTATTAGATTTGTGTACCCTTTCAAATTTTACCACTTTTATTAAATTGAAGTTTACTAAACATATTTATACCATGGTCCTCTAGTTACTAGAGAGAAATCTACTTAGATAATTTGACCTTGAAATCTACTTAGATATTTATACCATGGTCAAATGACACATACTGTTGGATAGACTTGATGTTAGAAGTCATCAAAATTTCAACGTTTGAGCAACGATTATAATTCTAACCGTTGTATTCGAATTTGAGCACGGCGCATGTGTCCCCAAGCTCAATATTGAATAAAAATATAGTATGAATAAAATGTATAGAGTTTGTAATTGTTAACCCTAAATGAATATGAAAGAGTAATATATAATGAATAAAACAGTAACAGTAAAAATGAATAATTAAGGGAAGTGAAAGTGTAAAAAACAGAAAAGGGAGCGTTTGGTTGTGCAGACGTAAAGAAGAGTGCAGAAGAGACAAAGAGTAAGATAATGATGAGAGCAATGACATCTCCTTCGTAGCAGAAGCTTTGTTCCCTCTTTCTACGTGCTCTCACTATCTGTACTTCGTCCCACATCGACAATCACTGAAAAAGAGGGATGGCAACATGACATTTTCTGCAGACTCATTTCTTTATCCAAACAGAGCTTTGTCAATTTATATCATTATTCTTTTTTAGATTTTATTCGGTATTCTTCTTGATAAGGTTATACATGTATATTGACTGTGCAGAGAGCATATGATGAGTGCATGCAACTGTGACTGTGAGGGTGCATTGTAAATAATACTCTGCTATGCACACTCAAAGGTTGGGGAAGAAGGAGACCAATAGTGGTCCATACAATTTCCATGCTTCTACCTTTCTCCATGTCTTCTTCTTTGGCTTTTCACTGTGTTTCATAAATATCTTCATGGCATTGTAGCATTTTCTTTAACCTACACTTCTTCACAAAATAAAACCCTAAACCCTATCTCAAACTCTGTAGTCTTGTGTGTAGGTTCACTTAACGTGCCTCCCTTCTACGTTTTAGACCCTCTGGATATAAAAAGATATGTTTAATGGTATCTTAGTCAAGGTTTGTGCGGGTTTCATTATGCTATGTTTGGGTTATGATTAACGATGTATGTTATCCGTCCATTTGGCTAATTAGTCGGCCTTAAAGCTTTGTGTCAAGTGTTCAACATCGACCATAAGATATTACGTAAATCTAACATAGGGATACGCACAATAATTTATCTCATTACTCTAACATACCCAAATTTGTATTACTACATAAAGTTTTCCCTATAGTATGCGGGGGTGTGTTTGGATATCGAATTCATCACGCGACTATACTCTCACCCACATCCAAAAGATGAAACGGTTTGTATGTTCACGGACTTAGACATTTTACAACATGGATAACAATTGGAAAGACCGAATAAGTAGTAGTGGGTATAAAGAAGAACAAAGAGGGAAGATGTTGAAGATTTGAGATTCTAGAGATGAGAGTAGCAGCCAAGACGGAGACGGGAGACTAGAACAATTGATCACTCAAATACCACCGGCAATTGAGGGTAAACGAAATATATAGGTTTTAGTTCACATGGTTTATATACTTAAAAGAAAAAAGAATAAAATTGTAAAATATAACACAAACTATTGAAAAATATATATTTAAATTGACGAGTGAATAAATAATGGATCGGGTGATGTGTTGTTTGACCCATCACCTGTTTCTACCCAATTCTGTTGTGTATTGCCATTTGGTTTTTTGGAATGTCGACATTTACAAGGATATGAACTTCAACTTGCATTCTCGGTTTAGGACTTGTCAATTTTATGTCTTTTTCTTTCTAGTTTTTCGAGTATTATATTGTTTGGTCAAATAAATATTTATACTTTTCTATAAATTATTGTACATATGTTAGGTTTAAGCATTAAGATCTAACATTTCAGTATCGTTTAACTTGTAATTTTTAAAATAAAACTGAATAATTAGATTTAGAAAAATCTTAAAGTATTGGCGAAATAAATATTTATATTTTACAAAATATAATGTTTGTTAGGAAATAAATAATATATGCGTCGAAATTCATCCATTGACGGTGAGCGGGAATGGAGGTCGTCGTATTCGTTGCAATTATCCATGAGTGGGCCCCAAATCCACGTATCAGGGTGCGGGGAATCCGGGATGAGTGGGGGACCATCATACAGATGCTGACACGTGTCTGTTCGAGGCGTTGACCTGGCGTCCCATATCTGAAAGCACCACCTCACACTTTCATAATAATTCAACTAAAAAAAAGAAAGAAAATTATATTCGGTGGGCCCATTTCTGTAAGGCCCATATAAGAGTGACATCACCCCACGTGGGCTTGCATATTAGTCCGTTTCAAGACAAATTGTAGGCCCAACCCGAATTGATCACACCATATTTTATTTATGTTTTTTTTTCTCATTACGATGACATAATAAGCGTAGGATTTTCTGGAATCTCTTTTTTTTTTTCTTTTTTTTTTTTTTGAACATGGAAAGCGGTTCGAAACAACTGGGCGGCGCGCCGTCTAGCGGGTCGAAAGACCGAAAAAATCGGCAGACGGTCTAACCGTCATGAAACAATTAAGGGAGAAAAGAACTACACAAAAATACATCAAAATGAAACCGAAAGTAAAAAAGTCTTCAAGTGGAAAGTAGGGTAATCCAGCCGGCAGGAGGCAACGAGCAACAAGTTCATCTTCGAAGTTCATCTCTTATTTGGTTGCGTCGAGTGGAAAGTAATCCATTGTATTCCTACCAAAAAAATCAATTGTATTTGGAACAAAAGATGTTCGAGCATGTCAATATTTGAAACAAAATTATTATCTTTCTCATAGGACCAACTTGACAGAAAGAATTACGATTTTAGAAAATTATTGGAGGGGACAACTTGAATGTGATCATTTGTATGACATCTGAAAGCCGCTTGGTGAGCCGAGATCGGGATAGGTGGCATCAAGTTCCTTCTTAAGAAGTTCATAGGGTAAAATGAGGAAGTATGTATGTTTTGTAACCATAAGCCTATAACGGGTCTCAAATTAATAATGAGTACAAAAAAGACCATAAAAAAGATTTATTAAGGGAATCAAAGTATCTCTATTTATTAAGCAAATCAAAATATTTTTCGGAATGTTCGTCTTTCCAACTTGCGTTGACCCATGGTAACAATATTGAATCAATCCTGGTAAGATTCTTGCAACAACATATGTACATAATCACAAATACTGCAAACATATGTACATATATAGTTAGTTAGTAACATTTCCGCAACAAAATATGTACATAATCACCAGAGACTGCAAACATATGTACATGCAAATACAAAACTGTACATATTCTAATCGACATCATGTTATATGTACACAAACTACATATTTGGTACATATATAGTTAGTCAGTAATATTTTCGCAGCAACATATGTACATAATCAACAACATATGTACATAACTATTAACTTATACCTGTTGAAGACAACCGTTGAATACTCGATTGAACTTCATCATTCTCAACTGAATCTTGCCGATCAATCCTCAATTCCGTCACAAAAGCCCTACACATCGGACTCCCCAAACAGATTGCGCAGATTGCGTCAATTAAACTTCATCATTCTCAACTGAATCTTGCTGATAATATATGGATGCGAAAGAGTGGTTTTCTTCAACAACTAGAGCATAATCGTCGAAGCAATCTTACCTGGATATGGCGACTGAAGTTAATTGATTCGGGGTTGAGAATAATCCCTTTAAGCAATTTGTAACTTATATTTGTTGATGGCAAACGAATATTAGGCGATTGAAGTAGAATGTTGAGAACGACGGTTGGGAGGACGAAGAGACCTCGAGAGCACCGGCTATAGCAAACTGCTTCCGTCTTCGTTGAGCGATTTTTTGATTTGATTTTGGTTAGTAATTGAAATCCGCAGATGGCGGATATTTATTAATGGGGAATATCACGTTTGATTACCTTATTTAACCAGTTACCTATTTTTTTGCTTAATTAATAAATATTACCAAATAATAACTTCCATTTAGATAATAATTTTCTATTAAATATACTCTTAATTAATAATTTATCTTTTTATATAAATCGTAAAATACTTAGGGTCTTGTTTTTATTCTAGAAAAATAAGTTATCTAATCGCTTAATCTTCTCAAGTTCATATCAGGTGAATTTTCCTTGAAGCCAACTCAATTACCGATGCTCATAATATCTTTGAACAATTGTCTCATGCTACCCATGTTAATATCTCCGAGAGTGTTGAATACCTCAATAGGAATAACACTCTTGTTGGAGATAACTTCTCACTTCTAAAGTTGGGAAAAACTAAGCGAGTTGCAGGAATCTGAACCTATTATATAAGGTTGATGAACTCCTCCTATTATTAGTTGATTTTAGGATCGAAGTATACTTGTCTTATGTAATGGATTTGAGCCTATGCACATAACATCACCCTACTATGTGTTTGCGTCAAACTTTATCGGTTCTTTTTCGAGCGGTACAAAGAACACCGGTTTCCACAATCAACAACAATACCATTATACCAACGTATGATGATATTGAATTTCAACAAATCAAAATTCTTATCATCAACCTACAATTGACACCCAAAAAGGATCTTCATAACTCACAACTTAAAAGTACAATGTTAAACACCAATATTTTTAAATATGAGTCAATTCATAATCGAAATTATAATCATTATTCTTGTAAATCACATGATTAATTTTCCAAATCAACCGGGATTTACCCTCAAACGGGCCGAATACGGGCTTGAGCATTTGGACAACAACACGTGTGGCCCTTGAAGAGTTGAGCATTGACCAGCACTCAAATCTCTAGCCTAGATGGGCCACCCGCACGTGAGGAATGTTTTCCCTGTGTTTTCTTGTCGGGCCAATAATAGGGCCCAATTGGCCCATTTTAGGCCCAGCAATCCGTTTGCAAATGGTTTTTTTTTATATAATATATATATATATATATATTTCAACATTTCGAAATAACTACCCAAATAATGATACACTAAATATAATAATGCCATTCCCCATCAATCATTGAGTTGTATACTTGTATTACTAACGATCCATTGTATCGTTCTATATTGGAACTGGGAAGTGTACATTTAAAAATTCGGTTTTTTTTTCTTCATAATAAATGTACATTTTAATTTTATAAAATGTTTTCTTCTTTTTTATGCATGATTCATACGCACGAACTTATAGTAAAAAAATTTAAATTTTTTTCATGATAACGACTTAACGAGTATACCTGAAAAAATTTGGATTCAGGACGAGTTCGAAATTGAATCTAAAGTCATGTCCGTTCGAGCCGGGCTTTGGGTCCCGGATTTTTTTTTTTACTTTTTAACATTTTTTTGGAAAAAATCTCCATGCCAGAAACATTTGGACTTGAGGAAACATGAAAATTTTTTTGATTATTTTTTATGGAAGGCTAAGTGCTTGAATTTGCCAGAAAACATTGGCGTATCAAGATGACGAAAAGGCAAACGGCAAGGAGTCAACATGGCACCATAAAGAGGCAACAAAACAACGTATGAAATAAAACAAAAAATCCAAAAGCATTCTACAAGACCGTACAAACAAACTAAATAAGAGGGCGTTGAAAGCTCGAAGATGATTATGACATATTCATGGAGAGAACACGAGGTAGTCGGGTAGACAAAATACCACGGTGTCTCGCCGTCGGGAGCAGGACAACAAAAAACCACAACAAAGAGAAAAGACACTACCCGAAAAAATGTGGATCCCACGACATTCCCCCTACATAGATAAAGGATCTTCGGAGACCTCGAGCACAACCACGATCCCACATTGTAGCCTCGTAAGAAACAATCGATCACACAACACTCGAACAACGCCGTCAACAATAAGGTCATCCGGTCATGAAGGTAAATTCTTTTTCTCCTCCTCCTTTTATTATTATTTTTCGTTTTCCATAAAAACTTTGAGGGCTTTTACTAAGCACAAACCTCTTTCTTTTTCTTTTTTTTCATGAATGTCATATAAGACTTGTACAAGGTGCAAACATTTGATAATAGATATTTCGCAAATTGTTTAAAATGGAGGAACTCAACGAGTTAAATAACTCAGAGTATGTAGCTCCTTGTTAGGTATCACGAGTGAAGAAAGATATATGGGTAAGATTGTACCGTTAGTAAATTCACTTTATGATAATTGTTCCAACATATGTTGTACAAGACAACACATCTTGTTGTAAAGAGATTTTGGTTAGAAGTTTCAAATTTTTTAATAGTTGATTTGATTCTCAACAAAAAGGTTTAACCCATTTGTTGTTTACCCCAAAATCCAATTATATGAATTGAAAAGTTTTTATACATATCATTGCCTTTGACAGATTTTTATACATAGGTTCGGAAGATTGTGATAAAAAGTTCTTCACATATGAATCAAAGGGAAGAGAGACACCAATTAGGGTGTTCATATCACACAAAAGACTTTGAATGCATAAAACGTTAAGTTGTTATACACCAAAAAGGAAAATCCTACCACTCCGTTGAGGTCTTTTGTACAAATCCTCTCGTTTACCTTTACATTTAACATATATAATACAAATTAATTAAACACAAATAAACAGGACTCTAAGGTCGGGCTCTCCACCCCGGATGGGTTTAGACCCTTACTTGTATCGCCCAACGGGGTTTGGGGTGTTGCTCATATCTGTATGTTTATCCGTACGGATCGACCCGACTTTTCTCATATCTAATAACGAATGAGTGAAAATAAAGCGAACTTAACATTTTTTAAAAAAAAATATTCTAAGGTTATAGTCTACGAAATTCGCACGGTATTTCTAGATTTAGAAAGTTTATATCCGTTACTCAAAAAATGGTGAAAGTTTTGTTTTAACGTTGGTTCATGCCCATAATTCAATATATAAAAAAAAAAACTTGAATTTTTAAAAATATTTTCAAGGATATAGTAGACTAAAATTTAAGAACGCCAAATTCATTGCTCCAAAAATCTCAGAATTTTTGTTGTATACAATTAACACAGGGTATAGTTTGAGTTCATGTCAAAATATCAAATATGTAAAGTTTGACATTTTAAGTTTTTTTTTGAAAATTTATCGTTTATAAAATTCACCCAAAATCTTTAAAACTTAAAAATGTTATCATATAACTTTGACATTATATTCATTGCTAAAACAACCGCAATACTTTTTCTTTCACAAGTTGTACGATGCATATAGTGTGAGGGCAAAAAAAAACTTATAAATTCTAAAATTTTTTTTATTTTTTTCAAAGGTCAAATCATAAAATTTATCCAAAATATCTAAAATTTGATAACATCACATCCATTTTAAAAAAATTAAATTAAAATTTTATTTTTATACAAGTGATGAATATACCGAGTTAATGCTAAAGAATTCAATATATAACGTTTTGACAATTTTTTATTTTTATAAGCCTCCCGAAATCATATAATTTTTTTTATTCTATTATGAAGCATAGGTTGTGTTCATGTAAAAAAACAAAATATAAAATTTTAACCCTTTTATATATAAATTTTTCAAAGGCTATATAGTTATTAAATTGGTCAGAAATTTTAAAAAGCTAATACTTTATAGGTAAATGTTCAGGTACGGCCCATATATTGCGGTACGGTCGTACGGCCGACCGTACGGGTGGCACGTGTCCCGAAAAAAAATAAAATTTCTGAAACGATTTTTTTTTTTTTGGAAACGAATGAAAATTTGTTTGAACTACCATGTTATAATTTATGCACTATTCTCCTATAAACTTTGAACTATTCCCATATAATCCATGAACTATTACTTTTTAATATAATCCATGAATTATTCTATTATAATTCATGAACTATCATATAATAAGTTTTGAACTATTCTATTATAAACATTTCCGCTGTTAAGGGCTGCAAACTTGAAAGTACATATAATAACAACTAATTAATTTTATGAGAGTAGTTCACAATATACATAAGAGTAGTTCATCATATAAATTAGAGTAGTTCATAATTTGTAAACAAGTAGTTCATGCCATTTAAAATAGTAGTTTATGCTTTTAAAAAACAAAAGCTGTAAAATTATGAACTACTAGTTTATCAATGAGTAGTTCACATTACAACAAGAAGTAGTTCATTGTATTACAAATAATAGTGCACAGTACAATTAGTACTAGTTCGTATAGCACATCAGATTAGTTCAGCACATTCTCAACAACAACCCCAAATCAACCCATTAAATCAGTGAAAACTGCCATTGATTGCTAAAACACCATTGTTGGACCTTAAAACTCCATTGTTGGACCTTAAAATCTCAAGTTTGAAATAACATCAATCTAATGAAATTAAAGCTTCACAAACTCAATAAGAACTACAAATCAACAACTAAAAAAAACGAAACAGTCATTTGATGTTTCAAACCCACCGAAATCCATGATTTGCAAGAGGGGAATTGAAAACAAAAACCCTAATTAGTGTTACTGTTGGATCTCGTTCAAGATTCTCATAGAAGATGGAGAGAAGAAGGATTTCGATCAAGCTTCATGTCTGATTTCTCTCTCTCAAGCTTGAGAGTAAGCAAAAACAATCATCCATAGCCATGGAAGCAAGAGGGAGAGGGAGCTTGAGATTTTGCTGAACGTTTCTATCGTGTTTTCTACAAATTGCTATATTTACAATTTTACCACCGCAGCCTTGTAATCTTATCCTTCCATCCAGCCACTGATTGTTATTGTAATCTACGGTCCATATTCTACCTCACAACCCTACCCTAATAATGAACCTTACTTGAATAAGACCCATACTTTATATTCATCGTTTAAAATATATAAAAGCTTTTTTATATTAGTTATGTGATATATAAAGTGGGTAAATGTCTAAAACTAAATAGTTAAATTTTAAAAAATTTCGAAGACTTTATTACACAAATATTGGAAGACTCTGGAAGTTGATAATTCCATATAGGTTGGTTTAAAAATCATAAAGTGGATATTTATACATGTTTATATACATTATATATCCGACCATTATGGACCGTTGGGATGTTAATACCTGTCTTGAATTTCAATAAATTGTAAACATGCATGCACTCTCCACTTTATGATAACATTTTTTATATTTTAATCATCAAACATTACACGTTTATGTCCAAACACAAACATAAATCTATAACTTTGACTACTTAGATGTAAGCTAACAAAACATTTAATTAATCGGTTAATCATAAGACATATGGGGTATGTTGGATGTAGGTTTGTTTATTATCGTTGTGAGACCATTTCATATTTCACGTTCGTCTAACTCCATTCGCAATTGGTGTCGCGCCTTAAGGTCAACAAATCCGATCATACGGGACCGGTTTAGTCAAGTTCCAAGATCAGGTGTCTTAAGGCCGACAAGTGTGATTAGCCCGGACTTTAGTTGAGCCGCTTTGATACCATGACAGGTTTCAACTAGTCAATAAAACGTTTGGGTTTCATCTGTTCGACCACACATGCACGCTAGGTTTGAAGTCCGGTAGGAGTCGTAAGAAGCTTGAATTGAAATATTATTCTACATCTCTTTATTTACTCTCAATTTTATTCTATTTTGAGTTAATCTATTCAAATCAAGCTTCGTAATTTATCTTATAACATAAAATTTTAAAACTTAACTATGGAATTTTTAAAACCATATGCTAAAGATACGTTAGAAGAATGATTTTCATTATTGATTATTTGATTTTGACTGAGGTGTTCGAAATACAAATAAATCATTGCTAATTATGCCCCGATTTAGTTGGGCCTGATCGTCTTAGTCCGGCCCAAATACAATAATCATATAAATAGCCAAGCCCAAGACCAAGCCCAAGCCCAAGCCCAAGTTTTATAAACACTTTTTTGAACTTTTGTATTATCAAAACTTTGATTGTTCTGTTCAGAAAACTATACCATTTTAATTCCATATATAGGTTAAAGTTGATTTAGAAAAAGCAAAAAAAAAATAAAAGTAAATAAAACGGGTAAATTTGGGTCGGGTGTTTGGACCCGTGATGAGTTGGTGGTGGATGGATGAAATTTCACAAAGATATAATTAATATTTTATCATAATTATTTTCGCAGCTAATTCTTATATATTATGAATGTTATATTTACATTATCTAACTTTATACATTGGATAATCATGTCATCAAATTAGACGTAAATCTATAAATTATAGCATACGATAATAGTGAAATGCACGTCCGATTGAATGAATGAAACTAATTAAAGCAGATAAACTTTTGATTTTAATTAAAAAAAAGATAATTATGGGAGGACAAAATTAAAGTTTTATAATCATAGTTGATTAGTGGGCGTATAAATCATTGTCATATGGAGACAAAAGATTTTAAAACATCCTAGGCTAATAACTTTACATAATTTTTAATAATCAAGATCTTCGCAACTCGATCTAATCGATTTATATCTAATTTTATGAATAACTGGTACGGTTTGAATTTTTTTATTTTATTTGATACATGGGTAAAAGAATAAGGTGGATCAATTTTTAGAAACTATCCTTTTGTATGAGTTCCTGAACATCTTTAGGACAGCATTGACGTCCAGAACGCAGTTGTGTCCGTGCATGACAATCATGTCCAGTTTGAATTTTACTTTTAATAGATGTAACATTTTTTTTTTTAAATATGAATGTTAACTTACCGAGAAGTTCAACTTATCAAGATCACGAAAAGTACCTATCCACGTTGTGTAGATAAGATTTTGGCTTCTCTGGTTTATTATCATAATAAATTTAATCGATTTGGATTATTTTTGGTATTTGATGACAGTATTTTATAAATTATAAGTTCTTTCTAAAGGATGAATATTACAATAATGTTGTATAAATGGTTTTAAATCTTAGTTTCATATCAAATTAATGGTATATGCTACATAAGTGTTTGCAGCTAAATATCATGTACATACCTTTAACTTATTCTCCTAAAAGTTTTGATTTTCTAAACTATTATTTATAAGATCTTAATTTATTATTTTATAAAATATGAATGGGTTTTTATTTATTTTTTAATATCTGTACCAAAAGATTAATCAATTCCTAAACTTTATCCTCAATTTAAAGGACAATAATAATAATAATAATAATAACAATCAACTACCATAAATATTCCGCTGATATACTATAAAATATTTGCACTAAATAATTTTGACCAATGATGTTGTGAGAAACAAAACTATAAGTAAACCCATAATATTTATGGAACGATCCCATAATATTCAAGAAATTTCGTGTGAATTCAAAATAATTTTAAAAAAATATAGAGGATGAGGATGACCCATCAATCACGAGGGAAGGGAATGTTCCCGATGTACCCAAATTATTGGTGGAAAATTATTGGCGAAATAATTTGGTTTATTAGACTTTTTCTAGTTTTGTATTTAGTAAATGTACCCTTGAAGGAATGAGTGTGTAGAGTTTAAGAAAAAATACAAAAAGTTGGAGTATATTTATTTAATTAAAACATTAAAAAGCCTAGTTACTAACTTACTACTATAGTTTTTAAAAAATGTCTTGTTAATAAAATTGTCCCTTTATACGTTTTTTTGTAAGGAAAATATCTAAAATTTAACAATGTTAATGATAAAATAAAGTATTTATTCTTTTTGGTGAAATTAAGAGTTAGTGTCACTCGAATAACACAACCCCTTACATAGTAAGAAAAAGGTTTATTGCACGATTAAGAGGGTATAGTTGACCACCTATACACTTTTTTTTAACTATAAAACAACCAATAACATTATTTATACTTCAAATAACTGTGAAACATCGCATTATTTTTAAATGAAATCAATTGTATAATAACAATAATTATAATTGCTTCAAAGGGTGGTCTACCTTCTTGATCTTTCTTGATATCCAATGTGTGATCCCGTGTTGCATGTATATTAGCTTGAGAATAGTCGAACACACTGCAAATCACACAACGATTTTGTTAGAATATGTAAAGATACATTTGGTTCAACTCAAGGGAATCAAAACAATATGAGATATGAGTCATGTAGAACTTGAGATTGAAAATCATAGTTTAAATGATTCATGCAAGATCTCTTTTCACTACATGTAGAACACTAAGTTTAAGGTTTCTTGAAAGAAATTGATGTGGGGTTGATGTCGCAATTTTCCGATCTAGATTGAAATCCACAAAATCAATGACAAAAGCAAATCTTTGTGCAAATCTCGGGTAAGATTCCGTATTGGTAAGGCCGGAATTTGTGAAAACTCATAGAACGAGAACATTAATGTTATTGTTATGGATGATAATGATAAGATAAAGAAGATGATTATAGAATGAATTTGATGGAAAGTATATGAAGATAGAACCATGATATAAACTTACAAAGAACCTTGACTAATCAGATCAAAACCCTCAACAAAGAGTTAACTTAACCCTTTCTTCTTCAACCTTACACAAGCCTTCTAATTAAGACAAGCACAAGGAGGAACTAGTTCGACTAGTAGCACCATTATTTAAGAAGATTAATACATACAAGAACAACCTAACAAGAACTAGCAACAATTGAATGAAAGACTCTCTTTTTTATTGAATATGAATGAATAAAACGTACACTTCGTAAATGAAGTAACGAGTATTTTATAATAATGTGTAAATCAATAATCAATCTAATCTGCCTGTAAATCTCGGCCTTATAGGGTATATAGGCGAGATTCTCTTAAAAGATAAAGAATAAAATAATCCTACAAAATATAGGATAGAAGATAAATACCATTTAGAATTTTTAGAGTTTTAAAGGTATAAAATAATTAAGTATAATCTTGTTTGAATCTTAACAAGATTCGTGCCAATCTCGACTCAAAAGAAATTTGATTATCTCGGTTGGATACTTGTGGGGCTGAGGTCTCTATTTGCTCTTCCTTACTTACTTCACTCATGTGTGGCTTCTCCACAATAGATATCATTGTTACTAAAGAAGACTTAAACATAAGTAGAGTCTCCTTAGATGTACGATACCAATAAACTAGCAACATCTTCCTAGATAGATCTTGATCTAGTGATAGATCCTTCCATGATCGAATGTGAAGATGATGTAGACTCTTTTTCCTTCAATGCTCTTGCTCTATCTCTAGTGATTGACCCTTGTATAGGAGGTGTTGGGGATGATCCCGTATTAGAAACACTTTTTAATGGTTTCCGAATTTTACATATATAACTTTTGGATTTTAAAATGTGTCATACTGGAAAATAGTTGCAACCATTGCTACGAGACAAACCGAACATTCAAGCTTCTATGTTAAAAAAGGTGTTGGAAATAATACAACTTAAAACATCATAGTTGATGAGAACACAACGTTCGGGACCAATAATAAAAATTGGTGTTGGGTGTCATAATTTTCAAGTGCAACAACAAAATTGATTTATCTTAAAACATGCATAATTGATATAAATAGTGTTTATGTACATATACAACTTTTGAATTTAAGTAGTGTTTTAAACTTTAGACCTATATAATTTATATATTTTTTTTTGGTAATGTATATAATTTATATTTTTGTACACCTAAAAATACCAGAAATATTTAGTGTTAATTAAATTAAATTTTAAGGGAATATGAGTTTATTAATGACGTCAAGCGTCAACCATTAATTCAAAGGCTAATTGACATTTGCCATGCCAACCCACAATGACCAAGTCTGACATAAGTCTCCACTAGTCAAATTATTTCTAAGTTTCCTTCGACAACCTTTAATTGATTTTCTCCGCCTACAAACAAATAATATATATTTAATAAAATACCCATGCTTGTAAAATATAAAATCTAAAAAAAAAAAATAGTGTATGTCCTTTTCAACTTTGCACTATGACTTTCAGAAAGTCAACCTTGCCTTCATTTTTTTATACTAAGCAAAAAAATTAGGTAGATAGTTCTAAAATATCATTTTAATAAAATGTTATCTAATAGAAATAATTTAACCAATTTCTCCGAATACATGGATATTTAGTGCCCGTTTGGTTGGAACGGTGGAATGAAAACGGAATGGAATCGAATAAGGCTAGAGAAAGGAAATGGAATGGATGAGATTACTTTTATGTGTTAAAAGACCTCTAACCAAACATAATTTTTGATTGATTTGAAATCATTCCGTTACCGGAAATAATTCCCGGTGCTTCCAAACAGGGAAATCCTAATTTTTGTAAATTTACCCTCAAACGAATAAGTGATTATTTCACTTAGATAAGACTTTCAATCATAAAAAAAAAATTAAATATCTAAGTTTTTCATTGTACATGATTATCGTCTCAACAATCAACATTCTCGTTCTTAATAATGTAAGCATTGCCTCCATGCATTAGTGTTTGTTGACGGACGTTTAAAAATATGGATATTTTTCTTACAATAAATTATTTAATATATGATGGTGGTAGTTGATAGGGGTGTTCATATTATTCCGATCCGTTAGATCCGATCCGAGAATCCGATGATACGATCCATAATTATCCGAGTCCGATAATTAGTTGTCCGTATCCGATACGATCCGAGAAAAATTACCGAATCACCGGATTGGATACGGAATGAAATATTTTTGCCTTCGGATATCCGGGGTATACTTATGTGAATATAATTTATAAACTATGTTATGTTTCAACAAATTCAAACAGCCAAGTTGGTACCCATGTCAATATTGTGGCATGTGGTCTCAGGTTCAATTCCTGAACCTCCCTTTTTAACTTAAAAAAGTGTGGGCTTTGTATAATGATGGGTCATTTTCTGCAGTATTTGGATGGGCCGGCCCAAACTCAAGCTTTACTTGCCTTTAATCCACATTATTCGGATATCCGTATCGGATATCCGTTCCGATCCGGAGTTCTCGGATCGGATATCCGGGTAACTTCGGATCGGATTCGGAATATAATTATGAGAAATTTTGTTCCCGGATATCCGATCCGATAAGCCGGATTGGATCGGATATCCGGTTATGAACACCCCTAGTAGTTGAGACTCTATATATATATATATATATATATATTATTTGTAAGGATAAATATAATATTAATTGTCCATTTGTTATTCTTCAAATGCCTTTTTATCAAATAAATTATTAAAAAATTTGACAAAATAATGTTAATCTACATAAACAAAATAAACTACAACAACAAAAACCCTCATAAAATTCTAATTAAACTTAAAAAAAAAATAGGACTAAAAAACATTGCTTCCATCGCAACCATTTGGTGAACATTTGATATACCGGAAACAAAATCATTTTTGGTAATGAACTCATTGGATCATGCAACAAGATCACCAACTTCATCAAAGATCAAATCGATAGGTGGAAAGTCAGCACTCTTGATGAAAAATGGCTATGACATTAAACATCAAATGAATATAAATCCTACCATAAGAAGAAAAAAAAAACTTAATATCAAATGGGATAAACCAAAACCGAGCTTTCATAAACTAAACTTTGACGGATCAACAATAGACTCCGGAATTACATCAATTGGTTATGTGATCCGGGACCATAATGAAAAAGTCGTAATCCTTGATGCAAAAAAAAAAAACAACTTTAACTCGATTCTAAAAGCTGAAGCTTTTGCCATAAAATCAGGCCTTCAAATCGAAGGAGATAACCTCTGTGTTATTAAGGCACTCCAAGAATGTTGGAGTTGCCCTTGGGAGATCGAGATAATTATTTCCGACTCCAAACTGGACCTCCGTTTTTTTATGAAGTCCAAATTAGGCATGTTTAATTTTTAGAGAAGTAAACTGTGTTGCACACCGATTAACCCAACTGAGAATTTCAACACCCAACACCTTTTCTGAAGATTTTAAACTTTGTGTTTTCATCCGTAAGGATGCTTTATGATGAACTACTTCTAGAAGATAATTCATCCTAACCGCTTTCAATTATAAAAAAAAAAAATTGACGGTGATGATAATTTATAAAGAATTAATTTGGCTAAATAGACTCTTTTACATTTCCTTTTGCTTTGCGTACCCTTTAATTTCTACCACTTTCATTAATAAGGTAAAAGTAATTAACCTCATTTATTAAAAAAAATAGACATAAATTTGTAACGTATAAATAATTGCTGACTTTGTTTTTTTTTTATTTTCTTTTGTTTTGCCCTTTTTTATTTTTTGGTATGAATTTCTGGTATGAAATTCATACCAAAAAGTTCATACTAAAAAATTCATACTAAAAAATTCATACCATAAATTATACGAGAAAATTCATATTTTCTTTTTTATTTTTTGGTATGAATTTCATGTGTAAATTACTGGTATGAATTTTTTGGAAAATTCATACCATAAATCATTTTTTTAGCGACTAAATGGAATGTTAAAGGTATTTTAACACACGAAAGTGACCTAATCATTTCCATTTCATATTCTCCCTTAACCATTTCCATTCCATTTCTATTCCACCACTCCAACCAAACGGACACTCAATCTCAGCTTCGAAAGATACACTTGATCACGTTCACTTTTTAAAGAAGCCTGATTAACACATTTTAAAACTCAATTAACTTTTTTGCTCGCTCGTTTATAAATGTGTTGGCCTTTAGTATGTCAAACATTAGTTCATTTGACTAGAATAACATTGCAAAGTTGTTATATTAACTAGAGCTACTCGAACTTGACTTGTTCTTTTTCTAGATGGACCAAACAACATATTCTTAAGCTCGGAAAAAAATTATTTATAAACGAACCGAACTTGAGTATGTCAAAACTCGTTCGAGTTCTATACCAACTCTTGATATCTCATGCACATCACATAACCAAATTTAAATACGTATTGCTCTGAGAAGTGTGACAATTCAACCATACTCAACCCTCCTATTCTCAACCGGTTACAACAAGATATATGTAGATTTTACTTGTTAGATATATGGTTAAGTTAAATATTTGTGCGGGTACGTAGATAGTGATAGTATGATGCAAATTGAAACGAAGGAGATAGGGTTTGACTATTATATTCCACATAATAATTTCTTCACCATGGATGATTGTTACACCTTACATTTCGGGATTTTTTTCTAAAATAATAACAAAACAAAAGTTATTTCTAAGATTAGGTTCGGGAAAAAACTATTTCCGAGTATAGGAAGAAAGTAGGATCGGAGCGGACCCGCAGTTTCAAACTGCGGGTTTAAATAAATAACCCGCAGTTTCAAACTGCGGGTTTGATTTCTCAAAAAAAAAAAAAAAAAAAAAAAGTAACCCGCAGTTTCAAACTGCGGGTCTCTTTAATTAAAAAAAAAAAAAAAAAAGAGAAAAGCTAAGCTGCGGATTAAAATGGTACAACAAGATTCGAACCCAATATCAATTGGTTCAACACCAACACCCTCACCACTAGACCATGAAACCTTTTACTAATTTAATAGGAGATGTAGTTTATATAGCTTAATTTTCATATACACCAAAAACCGAAATAAGTGAGATTCGATCCCAATACCTATGGGTTAAGGAATTAACATGTTTCCACTAAGCTAAACTACATTATTAATATAAGTTCAAAACTAAATATGTTTTCAAAACAAAGATACAATTCGAGTTCAAAATCATATTGGTGTTATTTTTTATAAATAGTTATATTTTTTTTTAACATAATTATATCTTTACATTATTGACTTATAAATATAATTTTACATGTATAGAAATAAGAATTAAAAATTTTCCATGTATAGAAATAAGAATTAAAAATTTTATTATATATTTGATAATATTATATAGAAAATATAATGATATTTATAAGTCAATAAGATATTCACGAATTCGAAGTTAAAATCGTATTTATGTTTTTTTTTTTGTAAATATTTATATTTTTTAACATTATTATATATATGTTAAACTTATAAATATCATTTAACATCTATAGAAATAAGAGTAAAATAATTTATTGAATATTTTTATAATTTTAAAAAAATTACATAAAATTATAATTATTATTCGAAAAAATACATACAAGTTGTAGGAGCTAAATTAATTATATTGAATATCTTATTGACTTATAAATATCATTATATTTTCTATATAATTAGCTTAGCTCCTACATGTGTTATGATTTTTTTGAATAATAATTATAATTTCATGTTATTTTTAAAATATTATGAAATATATAATAAAATTTTTATTTCTTATTTCTATACATGTAAAATGATATTTATAAGTCAATAATGTAAAGATATAATTATGTTAAAAAAATATAAATATTTATAAAAAATAACACCAATATGATTTTGAACTCGAATTGTATCTTTGTTTTGAAAATATATTTATTTATTTTTTTTTTTTTTTGAGAAATCAAACCCGCAGTTTGAAACTGCGGGTTATTTATTTAAACCCGCAGTTTGAAACTGCGGGTCTACTCCGACCCTAATTTCTTCCTATACTCGGAAATAGTTTTTTTCCGAACCTAATCTTAGAAATAACTTTTGTTTTGTTATTATTTTACAAAAAAATCCTACATTTCGCCCCTTATTTTTTCAATCGCAAAATATCTTATTTGACTTTTGATACAAAAAGTTTTCCCGAGTAAAAGTAGAAATTTCGTCTTCAATGTGGAAACTAAATATACTTATTACTTAATTAATTATACTTAGATTACACGTGTTATGGAACAATTATCATCTACGTTGACTATCTACCAAAGTTTGATGTTACTTGTTTGGTATGTTCTATGAATCTGATGACAATCATAAATCGAAT
Organism: Fagopyrum homotropicum; assembly: GCA_033239125.1. Lineage (NCBI taxonomy): Eukaryota > Viridiplantae > Streptophyta > Magnoliopsida > Caryophyllales > Polygonaceae > Fagopyrum > Fagopyrum homotropicum. Next base: position 7,551,613 of record BSWB01000003.1, read on the forward strand.
TAAAATATATAAAAAATTGGTTATAATTTGATTTCTAATATAAAGTATTTGTTTTGTTCATATGAAATTTAATATTATTAACGAATTTGTAACCGATCATTTGTAAAAACATTTCAATTTTCATTTTGAATTTTGTTAAAACGAGATATAAATATGACTCGTTTTAATATTATTTTTTTAACTTTATGGCTTTTTACTAATTAAAAAGCCCTAATATGATTATGTTGTTACATTACCAAGTTGGAGCATACTGATACACTTATGTAGATGTTGGAAATTAGACTTCTCTATTTAAGTTGATCTCTTTAACAAATATAATTTAAATTATGGGCATATATGTTAAGACGTGTATTTTATACCGTTTTAATATGCATGTGTACTCGTATCCACGCCATTTTAGTCTAGTTTGGTGGACTTTCTCTGTATGATATCACATAATAAATTTATTCGTAAAATACTAATAACTTAACTGTATATATATATATATATATTATCCGTATTTGGAAGGTAAAGCTGATGAATGAATATACATTTGTGGAGTTGAAGAAAATGGAAGTCTTAGTAGGATTTGTTGGGTTTAAATACGGCAGCTGGTGGCGCACTCACATGACGATTTCTTTTTTTAGTAATTATCTATTTTTATCCAATAATTGTAATATATTATTTATATAAGCAAAACTATGGTAGAAATGCAATATAGGCCAAACCATGTCCAATTTGAGAAAACTTAACATCATTCATAAAGATATCATGGTTGACGGATCCCGTAAAGAGCTAGGGTTGGTTATCCTAGGGTTATTCGGATTGGAAAAAAGAACGACCCTTGATAGGACGGGTGCTTATTGGTCGAACTCAAAGGGTGTATTGGAAAAAATTATAAAGTTCAGGGACACCATTCAAAAAATAAAATTTTTTAGGCATATTCAGGAAAAACACTAAAGCATGAGAATATCATATGAAAATTTTTATTTTTTATTAATGAAGACGGATTTGGAATTATTAATGAAGCATATGTGATCTAGATTACACGTGATTAAATATTCCGAAACCATAAAACATGCTTCATACATGCAAACGAATTGACCCAAAAATCGGTTCGTTCAACTCACTAGAGCGAGACTAATTATGTTTCCTTCGATTAAAAAAAAAAAGATAGATAGAAGAGGGCTCAATAATGGGTGATATTAGAATTTTGAAGAAGTGGACATAAATGGCTTAGAATAAGAACTTAGGATGTAACATTCTTGGAAAGAATAAGTTTGTAAGAATTGTTCTTTATTCCAAATGATCGATTTAACATATCGAATGATTATGACTCTATCAATTGAGTGTACTACAAGTTTCATTTGTGGAATTATATTCATAATTTGTACGTAAATATATACACTAGCTCTCTCGATTCTTAATATTATAATTTTTAAAAATTTTTAAAATTATTTATGATATGAGACGAAGGTTTATTATTTTGTTAAATCGTACTGCATGGAGCAAGCTCAAATTCCACTTAAGTAGAATACACCTTTTAAGTATAGTATAATGATAGAGTACGTGCATGAAGCAAGTTTAAGTACAATACAAACAAGAACTAAATTCTTCTAACTATTATTTTCTATCTTGCATTAAAGAGGCTTTCTTTAAGTGGATAAAAGAGTTTATACCCACCTTAATCTTGGCATGTTAAAACCCTTCTTGATTATTAACGGGTTTATGTCTTGTCCTCATGAGTCATGACAAGTATTTTAAATGTTTTGTGTAGAAATAGTGTTTAAAGTTCATATATATATATATATATATATATATATATATATATATATATATATATATATATATATATATATATATATATATATATATATATATATATTGTAAATAAGGATCGGTGGAATTTAATATGGTATCAAATTGGAAGCCAAGTGGTCCTGATCCAGTTAGGCTTTCTATGATGAGGGATTATCCCCAACACTACCTCAAATACCAAATTACTAGAACAAGTGTTAAGACATTGATGGACAAGACAACCATACCATTTTCAAGTCCTTAATGGAAGGACTCATCACTAGAAAAAGAGCAAATGTCATTCATGAGGAAGTTGCTAGTTTATTAGCAACATGTGTATTCAAAGAGACCCTGTTCACACTTAGGTCTCTCTTAATGACATTGTTGACTACTATGGAAGGACCAAGTATGGGCCAAGAAGATCCGACAAGCATAGAAGGTGGCTAGAACGAAGAAAGAGCTCCAGAGAAGAAATCTCGGCCTTGAGGACCAAATCTCGCCCGTGATTTTCATAACTATTGACCGAGATTTGGCTCTTTCGAGAGTTATAAGATCCAACGGTGATCTTATTAGTTATATATATATATTTTTTAAATACCTTTAAGACTCTGAAACATTCTAAAAGTATTTTTTGGTTTTTTATCCTATTTTTATAGGATTTTATCTTTTAAATAGATTTATTATCTTTTATAGGAGAATCTTCCCTATAAATAGCCCTAGAAGGGAAGATTATTAGGTAGATTGATTTTGATTTTGATTTCCACAAATTGTGTGAACTCGTTGCTTCACTTACGAAGTTTGTGTTTTATTTATTTCTATTCACTCAAAAGATAGAGTATTTGATTGAATCGTTATGAATCTTTGCTAAGTTGTGCTTGTGTGTGTTAGTCTTCTTAAAGATTGGTGCTCCTGGTCAATTATAGTCCCTCCTTGTGCTTGTCTTATTTAGAAGGCTTGTGTAAGGTTAAAGAGGTGAGAGTTAAGGTAAACTCTTCGTTAAAGGGTTTTGACACATAATTGGTCAAAGTTATTTGCGGGAATATCTTGTTTTGTATCTTCCTATATTTCCACTTATTTTATTACATACAATCATCTTTTTTATCTTTCCATTATCAATCCATCAAACTCACGTTCTCTGGTTTGAAGTTACATAAATGTCAGCCAACACCAGAATCTCGATCGAGATTCCTGACCGAGATTCCTTCTCCGAGATTGTTCGTGGACTCTCAATCTAGATCGCAGCTTCAACCCCGCATCATTCTATAAAGAGATATTAATTCTAGATTCATTTTTTTAAGTGTCATTAGTCTCGTTATCTTAGTTGAACTTACGAGAATGTGTTGAGACGTGTTTCACCTCTAATATACAAACATATACAGTCTTATATATAAGGTCAATGGACCACTCCCCGTATTGAGTTATGGCGGGTAGTAGAGAAATACGATTAACTGAGATAAGAGGTTTGTTTGGTAAAGTAAGATTACGTAGACGAAACTGAAAATTAAGAAAATTATATAGATGGAGAATTAAGAAGATGAGTATAAAAATAAGTCAAATGAGTGTTTGGTAAAATGAATATGATTGTTGGTAAAATTACGAAAAAGTATGTGTTAAATCTTTTTGGAGATTAAAGAGATGAAAAAAAGGAAGAGGGATAATAATGAAATTTTGACCTCAATAATCCTTATAATCGAAGTTGGATAGAATTACGCAATTCTCATAATCGGATTCCCTTAATCTCTATATTTTAATGTCGTTCATCTCCTCCATTCTCTTATTGAACAAGCTTAAGGGAATTATTATATCATTTTCATCCTCATAATCTTCATACCCTTAATTTTTTGACTAACCAAATGGAACCAAGAATCAATAAACGTTTTTAAAGTCAAATCCAACGTAGCTGAGAAGAGAGCGATTTTAATCTCAATTACTCGTTGATATTATAATGTGTCCACTATAAATCATTGTGTTAACTCCCAAATAGAACATTTTTACGATATTTCTACGTTGAGAAAATAATATTGAATAAATTTACCAGATATATTTTAATGGGCAATTTTGGTAACTAGGCATTTTTGAGAAATTAGAGAGTAACTAGACTTTTTAATATTTTAATTAAGTAAATATACTCCACCTTTTTGTATTTATTCTCAAATTTTACACACTCTTCTCTCAAGGGGTACATTTACTAAACACAATTTGGTATCTATTTTAATTAAGTCGTGATTAAAGAATAGAGAAGCCTATTAGGGTTTCGCTTCAAATACGGCGATAATTATTGATGAAAATAAAAACACGCAAGTCCGATTGACACCTCATAGTTTATGGGAATTGACTTATTTACCAACATTATATTTCAAAAGTCGTATCCAAGTAAAACAGTACAAACAATTCACATTACCATAAGATTTGACCATTAATGTATAAATAATATAATATAAATATAAAGACGTACAAAATGTGTTAGACCTAACATTGATATTTGATCTAAGTCCACCTCCTAGCTAGCAAGCTAGGGTGTCACTTCAAAGATGAGTCAAGGTCCAACATCATGCAAGTTGACTTTATTTCATTCCAACATGATATTATATTTTGACTTAGTGATATCATACGCCACAAAAATCCAATGGACCATATTATATAACATTCTAATTAACCCTAATATTATATTTTAAAGTATATAAATACTTTATATTCTTTAAGAGATGATCAATTACATCATAGTTGAATTCATCGGACCAATTGATGATTGAGAGAGACGTTGGTCATCTAAGCATGATTTTACTCTCGAAATTAAGTAATACCATATATATATATATATATATATATATATATATATATATATATATATATATATATATATATATATATATATATATATATATATATATATATATAGGGTGTGGTTCCCATGAGAACACTCCTAACGTATATACATGAGGACAATCGTACACCGTTGGATGGTGAGTAGTAAGGGTTGGAATTTAGAGTAGACATCATAATTAATAATAACTACGAATAATAATTAGGAATCCAACAATAACTACGAATAATCCACTCAACCAACAATAACTACGAATAATACATTAAACAATATGACAAATTCGTAACAAAAATTAATATAATTACAAATCTGTTCTCATGATTACACGATAAGCCTATTCTCATAGGATCTATACTCTCTCTTTCTCTCTCTCTATATATATATATTCTCATAGGGTGTTGTTCAGGTAAGACACATTATTCCGATAGGATCGTGCGGCTGAACGTAGAGCTGACACGTGTCCCGATTTTTTTTTCTTCAGAAACGAGTGAAAGTAATAGTTCAAAACTTATTAAGGAATAGTTCATAACTTATAAAAGATAGTTCATGTATTATAATAGAATAATTCAAGTGCAAAATTTATAAAGGAGTGAAAGTAATAGTTCAAACCTTATTAAGGGATAGTTCATAACTTATGCAAGGATAGTTCATGAATTATAATAGAATAGTTCAAAGTGTAAAATTTATAAAGGATAGTGCATAACTTATAAAATGATAGTTCATAAATTACAATTGAATAGTTCATAACATATAAACGATTAATTATAAATAATTTGATATAATATATTAAAAAGTAATAGTTCATAAATTATATGAAAATAGTTCAAAGTTTATAAGAGAATAGTGCAGAAATTATAACATGGTAGTTCAAAAAATTTTCATTCGTTTCTGAAAAAAAAAAAATCAATCGTTTATGGGAAAAAAAAATTTAAAAAATTTTTTGGACACGTGCCAGCTCTACGTTCAGCCACACGCCGTACCGTAAATTAGCAGCCGCACCTGAACAGTGTCCTCTATATATATATATATATATATATATATATATATATATATATATATATATATATATATATATATAATATTGTAAGATTTTTTTTTCTTCTTCTAAACCTAACCCTACGAAGACGATGGATATAGAAGATTCGGACGGCTTAGTAAATACGGTAGCAATGATTTTTAGAGTGGAAATTGAATTTGGTGTGGATCATCTAGTACAATGAATTGATTAGCTTAATTTATTGATTACAATGAGTTGATTATATTATGAATTAATTGATATTTTGGATCAAAAGGTCTTTAACTAATTGAGTTAAAGGGCAATATGAGTGTATTATAAGATCTAAACCATCATAATTTAGAATTGGGAAATAAAGTTGTGTTCGGTTAGCCGTCATTATAAATTATGTTCAAATTAGATTTTTTTAAAAAATATTATTTTAACCCCCAAATCTCAGACTCATTACGGGTTAGGACCTCATAACGACTCCCGTCACTAACTCAACAACAATTTTACTGGACCTTACAACAAGACACAAATGTTAAAATACCGAAAAATGAATTATAATATATGCAATTTCAACAAGACTGACAACCTCTCAGCCGAGTAACAATAATAATAATATCCACTACACTACTAACATCAATACTGAAGGAAACACATAAACCACAACCCGTCCTATCACGTACGAGAACCCTGACAGACCACACCATCTAGATTACTCGGTAGGCACCCTATCCTGCAAGGCGTCTAACAACACGGATAAACTGTTCACTAACCATTTATATAAGCACAACCACATATAACGCAAGAATATAAACACCAAGCATGCTATCACAAAATTCTTTTAATTATCTTTCTTTACATCATTCACATTACTCGATGATGTTTCATCCTTAAACCTATCGACAATAGATGACCTAACCACTGATCTTATATACTAGGTTCAAAATGCTCCTTACTTGAGAACTTATTATCTTCAACACTCAACTCACTCATCTCCGGAAATATCTAATTTCTTATTTGTTTCAGCCAACAATCGACCAACCTTAATGCTCTAATAAACACAATGCGCTTTTAACATTACCAATATACAAACCCGTCATTTTATATAATAAACCAATTAATAATACGAGAAATAGTTATATATCCCATCGACTACACTTGTTACTTGCATATGTGTTTGGGGGTAAAATTTTATGAATTCCTATAATTCATTATCTTTTATAAAATATCTAGAAATTAGTTATATTTACACATGTGATTAATTTCTTAAAATTTAGCATAAAGATAATTTGAATTTGGGTTTTCAAAAACGTAACAATTATGATTGTTAATATGATTCCCATAACCTATTTAGTCTAAATGCTAATTATTTTTATAAATTAGCTTCAAGACTAAATTTAAATTTTTTTAAAAAAAAAAAGAAAAGAAAAAGTGGTGAATGACACGTTCAGATCACAAATTTAAGAAAACATTTGTTTTCTTTTAAAAATTAAAAAAAATATTAAATGGGGTTTAGTGGGAAGTTAATAAAACTGGTGTTAACTTCCTATAACCTCTGTTCTTTGTTAAATATAAAAAGAAAACAAAAGAAGAAAAAAGGGGCTAAAAAAAAGAGAGAATCTTTCTCTGTCTTCTTCTTTTTTTTTTGAAAGTTTAATTGTATTAGATAGATGAGGATGTACAAGAGGGTTCATGTGCAAGAACAATTCAAACAAGAGAAATAGAGATTAGTGAAAGTGAATTCCTAGAATTCTAGCATCTGCCCGGCTTTGAGTGGATCTGTCCTTCCAATGATGTGCGAGGTAGTTCCTGGTATCGCAGATAACCATCCCAGCACAGTCCACAGCTCTTGTGAAGGTACTGTTGAATACAAGGTTATTTCTGGCCTTCCAGACAAAGTAAATGAATGCTGTAATGGTAGCAATCCTGGCGCTTTCCAGAAGGTTGTGCTTTGGGTTTGGTCTCGAGCAAAGCCACGACCAAACATTGTTGTTGTATGGTGCTGGATAGGGGACTCTTGTCCATCTAGATATAATGTCAAGCACGAGGGAGGAGTAGCTGCAATGATGCCACAAATGGTCTTCATCTTCCACCATGTTCCTGCATAGCATGCAAGTGTCATTAATAGCATGATTCCATCTCTTGAGCTTTGAGAGAGTCGGGAGTTTCTTGTGATAGGCCATCCAAGTGGTAAAGCAACATTTGGGGGTGTTGGTCTTGAGCCAAATTGATTTGAATGGGTTAGGGTGAGGTGCAGGAGGGTGCTGATTAAAATAATTATACGCCAGTTTGGGTGAGAAAGTATCCATGGGGATTGATGAAGGCCAAGGGATGGTGATACCGCTGGGGGGGTTAAGGATCTCGTCTCGAACAAAGAGGAGGCACTTCCAGAAACTGTTGTGGTACGCCTTAGGATTACAGTTCCAAATGCTGCTGTTTTTGAGGATATGCTTAGTGGACCATCTGATCCAAAGGTTATCGTCGCCCCTGTCGATATCAAAGATGAGACGAGCCAAGGCAGCCTTGTTTCTAGCAAGCAAATTAGGGAATCCAAGGCCACCCATCTTCTGCTCGCAACATATGGAGGACCAGGCAACGAGGGCACGTCTACTATTTTCCTTACCCGACCAGAAGAAGGATCTAATGAGAGCATGAACCTTGTTGAGAACAGCAGCAGGAATCAGTAGCATCGAGCTCCAGTACAGGGATAATGTGTTGAGGGTAGATTTGATGAGTTGAGCTCTCCCAGCGTAGGACAGTAGCTTGGCACTCCAAGACTGAATTCTCGAGGTGACTTTGTTTATAAGGGGGAGGTAGTCTGGAATGGTAAGCCTTTTAGCCCCGATGGGGACACCAAGGTAAAGAAATGGAAGTGTACCAATAGGCATACCCGAGAGAGAAGCAGCAAGTTCCTGATCCGTCAAACACATACCACCAGTGAATAGAGCAGATTTGGCGGGGTTAATGCGGAGACCAGAGGCGTCGCCAAATTCATCAAGAGTGGCCAGCAGGATCTTAATGGATGGAATATCACCTCGACATAGCAGCAAAAGATCATCAGCAAAGGCCAGATTGGTAATTGCAGGAGTGGTACATTTGGGGTGGAAGTTAAATTCAGGATCCGTAGTACTCTTATGAAGCATTTGAGTGAGTGCTTCCATAACAATTGCGAATAGTAGCGGGGAGAGAGGACAGCCTTGGCGCAAGCCCCTACCACCCAAAAAATGGCCACAGAGATTCCCATTAATGTTGATAGAGAAGGAAGCGGTAGTGATGCATTCTTTGATTAAGTTGATGAATTTCGTTGGAAAACCCATCTTCAGAAGGCATTGCAGGATGAATTCATGGCTGGTTAAGTCAAATGCTTTGGTGATGTCAATCTTCATTGCGGCTCTAGGAGAAATGTGCTTCCGGCTATATTTGTGAAGTAAATCTTGACAGATAAGAACGTTGTGTTTGATCGATCGATTTGAAACAAATGCACTCTGATTAGAGCTGATGGTATGTGGAAGAATCTTGCTAATTCTGGCCGAGAGGATTTTTGCAATCACCTTATAGATGGTATTGCAACACGCAATGGGTTTGAAATCTGCAGGAGCTAAAGGGTTATCAATTTTTGCAATGAGGGAAAGAGATGTATGATTAACCTGCTTAAGTAGCCTTCCATTCAAGAAGAAGTCCGAGATAGCTTCAATAAGGTTATCATGTGTGATCGCCCAGGAAGCCTTGAAGAAGAAAGAGTTAAATCCATCCGGCCCAGGCGCTTTGTTGTCTCCAATAGAGTAGAGAGCTTGTTTGATTTCGTCTTCAGTAACCTGCAAGCAAAGAGATGCATAGTCCTCCTGGTTGAGTTGGGGGAGTAGGATATCGGGGAAGGTGGAATAGTTGGGTGGATTGGGAGGGTTGAGAAGGCTGTTGAAGTGATTAACAAGTGTGTTTTCAATGATTTGGGGATCCTAGGAGATGGTTCCATCAATGGTTTTAATGGAAAGAATACGGTTAACACAGCGCCTAGCCTTGATGCTCTTGAAGAAGTATGAGGAACATTGGTCGCCTTTAGAGATCCAGTTTGACTTGGAGAGTTGTGCAAGATACACATTAAGGACATCCATATTTGTAGTCAGTGAGGTTGTGAGCCTACGTTCCTCATCCTGAAGCAAGGGATCATGAAGATTATCCTTTAACTGATCCTGGATCCCATGAAGGTGAGTTCTGCTCTCGTTAATATTATTGTGAATGTCTTCAAGTTTTAAGCTCTGGAATCTTTTGAGCTTAGGTTTAAGGAGCTTGAGCTTTTTTGAGAGACGAAACATTGGATTGCCCTCAATTGGAGTGTCCCAGATAGCACCAACATAGTTATGGAAATTTTCATGCTCCGCCCATTGTTTATTGAATCTGAATGGGGGGCGAGGGCAGGCTGCAGTTGGTGTATTGATGAGGAGGCAAGGCGAATGATCAGAGATGTCTGGCACATCGAAGTGAGCTTGAGAAAGAGGGTAGGCCCAGCGCCAACGATCATTGATAATGATACGATCAAGTTTACACCATATACGAGATCCAAGCTGCCTATTATTCCAGGTGAATTTACAGCCAGAGTAGGGATGATCCTCAAGATTGTTCTGCTGGAAACAGGTTGCAATCTCCGTAGATTGTTGGGTATAGCAAGGCCCATGGATGGATGATTTTTTGTCAGGTGAGAGTGTGACGTTGAAATCACCAAGGATAGCCCAGGGTATGGAAGAGTTTAACAGTTTGATTGTTGAGATGGTGTTCCAAAGTTCAGTTCGGTTTTCAGGTGCATTGTGAGCATAGACAAAGGACAGTTCATATAAGATAGTTTGGTTAGGGTTGGTTAAGGGATTGGTGATGTAGCAATGGATGAGTTGATCGGTGATGATAGATGTGGAGAGGTGAAGTCGGTTAGGGTTCCACCAAACCCAGACCCTGCAGTTATGAGAGATTGAGGAGTTGGATACATTATTCCATGAGGGAAATAGGTGGTTAGAGAGGCGCTTCTCCTTGTTGTTTTTCAGTCTCGTTTCAAGCAAGGCAAAGACGTCTAAGTTGTTCTTCTTCACAAAGTTTTGAACGGCTTTTTGTTTCACGGGGTCGTTCAACCCCCGTATATTCCATGAACAGGTTCTAAGATTCATTAGAACAGTTGCTTTGGGCCTGGGTAGCACTTGCTATCAAGGCAGAAATAGTGGTTTCATTGGGGCTAGTGGAATCAGAGTAAGGGTGGGTGACCGAAGGCAGGTTGGTTGATAAGGCCTGATTAGGGTTAGGGTTTTGTAGCGTTGAGGAGTCCAGGCTAGTGTTAACAATCAAGGGGGGGTTTGATGTTATAGTGAGAGTGGAAGTTTCTGTGCAATAAAGAGTATCTATTGTCTGGTTAGAGGGTGCGGCCTGGTTAGGGCTGGGATCTTCAGAAAGGGGATTGGAAGGGTTGGTATCATTTGCCTTCATGGGTTTGTCTTGGGTACTCTGGGGGGTAGGACTGAGCGAAGGAGTTAACTGCATGGATGGAGAAGGGATGGGCTGGGGTGACTGTCTAACAGCAGGAGCAGGAGGAGGCATGCCCAAAACTATTCGGTGGGATACATCAGGGGTAGGGAGAATTGGTGCAAGATTTTGGTTAACAGTTGGAGCGGGGCGAGGCCTCAGTATGGTTTTGAGCTCGTTGTGTTTCTTGAAGCTCAAGTTAGAAGGTCCTCTATCAAAAGGTTTGTTGATAATGCAACTGTGGCCGAAAGTCAGACAAGTAGAACATCGAGGAGGGATCCAATCATAGGTTACCTTTTGAGTAATGGTTATACCATCAGGACCAATCAAATTAACGTCCCGAATGAGTGGCCGAGCAGCTTGTATATCCACAAGAATACGAGCAAAACCCAATCGATCTTGATTGGCAGAGCAAGAATCAATGAGTAAGGGAGTACCAATAGCCGAACCAATTCTGGCAAGCATATGGGTGGACCATAGCCTGTAGTCAAGGTCGTGAAGTGTGACCCAGATAGGGACGGAGCTAAGTGAGGAGTAGTCCAGCTCAAGGCCATGGGTCCATCGTTTGAGCAGAAGAGTGGTCGAACCATTAGTGACCCAGGGGCTTCCAAGAAGGATGGAGTTAAGCTCAGCTTCATTAGAAAACTTGAGAACAAAAATGCCCTTGTCGTTTCGGAGGATCTTAGGTGGGGAGATAGAGTTCCATTGCTCCTTCACGAACTTGTTCATCTTGTGAAATGAAAGAGGACTACCAAGTGGGAATCCGACCAGTGAAAGGCTCCATTTGAGGGAAGCTTCAGCAATATCCTCGTTAGAGAAATGGATGCTTCCAGCATCTAAACCAGGTGTGAATGTGAGGGGAACGTGATTCCAACAAGCATTGTGCGAGACAATCTCACTGTAGGAATACGAAGTGTCGGCTAAACGTGCTTTTTGTTTAAGGCGTGCATTAACTGGGGGATGTGAAAGGTTCGTTATGTGGTTGATGGTATTGGTAACTGGGGAAGTCAGGGAAGTTGAAGTGTTTGTATCAGGGTTGGTTGGTATGGTTGGGTCAGGCAGAATAGCAGGTTGGCTGGTGGTATCTTGTGTAGGGCCGGGAGAGGAAGCCATAACAGGATCATTGGATGGAATCTCAGTAGAGGTTAGGGGAGGGGTATTGACTTCAGGTTCAGATGAGGCGTTGGTAGTCTCATCCTCGCTGAACTTGGGGGGTGTTTGAGTAGTCAAGGGCGGGGGGGTGGGGGGGAAGAGAGTATCGCAGGATAGAGCTGGTGGCGATGGGGTTCTGGTGGTCAGGCGCTTGTTGTTAGATAAGATAAGATCATCCGGGATGGCTTCGTATGGGCTATCCGGGGACGGTGAGGACGGGACTTGTGGGGTGTTTGGGGCTGAGTGGTGGGCTGAAGAAGGACGATGCATCTCCGAGAGCTTGATGGTGCGACGACGGGGTTTCCGGGAGCCGGCCATAGGGGCCGGGCGGAGGAAGGGAGTGGGGGGGGTGCGGCCGGGAGGCCACACTAGGGTAGTATGAGGAGAGAGAAGAGAGCCAAAAAAGGGTTTTGAATTTATAAAATTTTGTTTAACGTGTAAAAAGGAAGCTTTGTTTTTGTTAGTGAAGGGAAATGATGGTTTGAAGTTTCTCTGTCTTCTTCTTCCCAACATTTACAGAAGAACGAAGAACAAAGATAAGAGATGAAGATAATGGAGCCACCACACAAAGAGATCAATTCAACAAAGAGTGATCTTATTCAGCAAGTGATATCATCACTTTCCTGTTTTTGACTCTCCTAAGTTGATTTGCTTCCAAAATATACATATGCTCAGAAGCACATACATTTCAAATGTTGCTTTTCACTAAACTCAACTCAATCAAACGTGATTACCAATCGATCGAAAGTAATGATCTTTTTCATGTTGAGACTGTAGTTGGATGAAACCGTTGGGCTTCTCCGCTACACAAAAGTCGTGGTTGGTCGGAATCGATGGATTCCGCCGCCACAAAAGTCGTAGTTGGTCGGAATCGATGGATTCCGCCGCCACAAAGTCGTGGTTGGTCGGAATCAATGGATTCCACCGCCGCAAAAGCCATAGTCGATCGGAATCAATGGATTTCACCGCTATGACCAAACTCGTTGGATTTCGATGTTAAATTGCCTCAATGGGTTAAGAGGATAAAAAAAATAGAAATCATGGTTTGCGTATATGCAGTAAAACAATTTTGCTTTTCCATGGACAAAGCTATATGATGAAAAGTGAGAACAAAATGAGGTTTTAATTAGCTATTAAAAAAGTTAATTACGCTTTTGATTGTTATGAAATTTTCATATCTTAATATAACTTCCAAATTGAGTGTACAATGGTAAATATGGAAAATATCCATACCATAGACTCGTGCACAATATCTTCATATCTGAAAACTGCATCTTCTCTTGCAAAACAAAGACTCAGTGAAGAAGAAAGAGAAATGAAAGAAAAATCAAGAAAAAAAAGAGTAAAGTAAAAGTGAATTTTTAGAAAATAAAAGAAATGGGTTTTTTTTATAGCAATGGGACCCATGTTTTTATTTTTGTTTTTAAAGAAACAAAAAGAAGAAGAAAAAAGAAAAATAAGTAAAAATCAATTTTGTACGTGGAAACTCTCTTTCCATTTCAAATATTGGTTTATTTATAAAATAAACCCACAAAAGTAAAACTTTTATAAAAGATAACCCATAAAATAGGTTATTTGTAAAAGTGACCCTATTAAGACAAAATCTTAATAAATTGGATCATAAATTTACGATAATGTATCATAATTAGCTATTTATATATAAAACTAAACAAAATCAAAATATAAATTTTGGTTTGGTAGAACTATGTTATGACTTGATACTCGTTCTGAGTTACGTAGGAAATCCGATCTCAAATTAAATTGGATTCAGTCGACCCTTCCAAGTAAAGTGTATTTAAATTCAAACCTTGGACTTAAAAAATCAAAATTTGCCAAATGAACTACGAGTGATTTGATGTCTTAAAAATAAAAAGACTAAGTAGGAAACTCGGTTTCTAAATTATCGAGCTCAATCACACTTTCAAATTTGACTAAACAAAGCCAAAATATTAAATCAAAAGTAGTTCTTTTAGAACTACGTGAGGACTTGCGCCACTCAAATGGCTACGTAGGTAACCCGATACTAAGTTTAAAAAAATATTATAGGTACAGTCGCAAATCAAATCCAAATTATCTTTCATGGTAGAACTACGTTATCACTTGATACTCGTTTTGAGTTACGTAGGAAATCCGATCCCAAATTAAATTGGATTCAGTCGACCCTTTCAAGTAAAATAAATTTTGAATTAAATCTTGGACGTAAAATCAAAATACACCAAGTTTTCTAAACTCGATATAAAGCATCCGCTCATCGAGTTTAACCACAAATCAAAAATTCAGACCATAAATTTTTTATTTAGAACTACGTGAGGACTTGCGCCACTCAAATGGCTACGCAAGTAACCCGATGCTAAGTTTAAAAAAATATTATCGGGTACAGTCGCAAATCAAATCCAAATTATCTTTCATGTAGAACTACGTTATGACTTGATACTCGTTTTGAGTTACGTAGGAAATCCGATCTCAAATTAATTTGGATTCAGTCGATCCGTCCAAGTAAAGTATAATTAAACTCAAACCTGGACTTAAAAAATCAAAATTCGTCAAACGAACTACGGGTGGTTTGATCTCTTTTATAAGAGTACGTAGGAAACTCGACTAATAAATTGTCGAGTTCAACCGCAAAAATTAAATTAACTTTTATGTAAATGCAAAAGTCAGAAAAGAACTACGTATGATTTGATTCCGTTTATTTTTACGGATACGTAGAAAATTTGATACAAAACAAATACGTATTAAATTCAATCACAAAATATATTTTTGACTTTTATATCAAATGAAAGTCATAAAATTATATTTTAAATATTCTTTTAATACAAAAGGATACGTATTAAATTCAATCACAAATATATATTTGACTTTTATATGAAATGAAAGTCATAAACTTAAACTCTAAATATTCCAGGTAGAACTACGTTATGATTTGATGTTCTTTCCGAGCTACGTAGGAAATCCGATATGAAATTAAACTGGATTCAGTCGACCCGTTCGAGTAAAATAAATTTTGAATTAAATCTTGGACGTAAAATTAAAAAGACGCCAAATTTTCTAAACTCGATATAAAGCATCTGCTCATCGAGTTTAACCACAAATCAAAAATCCAAACTTTATATATTTTTATCTAGAACTACGTCATGACTTGATGCTCTTTCCGATCTACGTAGGAAATCCAATATTGGATTCAGTCGCACCGCCTAAATAAAATCAACTCTAAAATAAATCTTAGATTTAAACCAAAATTCCCAAATATTCATGAACTCGATATAAAGCATCCGCTCGTCGAGTTTAACCACAAAAGTCTAAACAATTAAGAACTACGTACGACTTGATTCATAATAAAGGATACGTAGGAAATTTGGTAAACTAAGGACCAAATTCAGTCACAAAAAAATAAAAATAAAACAATAAACAATCTCTCACTAATCTTGATCATGCGCGTGATAGCGGGATGAATTAAGCAACCCTTCCTAGAAGGTGGGTTTAATTTAATCTTATGATGCATGGTCGAGATATAAATACCATGCAAATGATAGTTGAATCATCGACTAGGCAACCCTTCCTAGAAGGTGGGTTTGGACTTTGATTCTCTGATGCATGAAAACACCGCACTGAACTATGTGACGCTTGATCCTCTTTAAAGAGGTACGTAGGCAACCCGCCCAAAAACGGGTGCAGCCCAAATCACCAAAACCAAGCCAAACATCGGTATTTATATAACTTAGAATTAAAAGGTCAAAAAGAGAGGGTCGAACACAAATAAATAAAATGTGTTTTGTAAATTTGTATTCGAATAAAATATAAAAAGGCGTTTTGTAAATTTGTGTACATTTTTACTCAACAATATGATCAATACAAAATAATATATATTATCCATCATCTTAAAATAAATTTTTTATAAATTTGATTTCTAGCTAATACCATCTCAAAGATCTCCCTTTGTCCTAGTGTTGTCTCCGAGTTGTCATCCTTTTGTCACCTTGTGCACACTTCATGCCTATCTCACCATGACGTCATGTCCACTAGCCAGGTTGAATCCAATAAGTTATGGGGTATACGATTAGGTAGTCAATTTGTTCACACATACAATAATATTTATTTATTTATTTACTAAAAAACATTCCCTACACAATATTATTTTATTAATATCTATAACATCAATATCTTAATAATTTATATAAATGAATTGTGGATCCGGATGTACTCATCGATTGAATTTAGCAAACAATACTAATCATTCAATATGATGCACGGACACTTCTAGAAGGCGGCGTGTTCCGTGTTCTGTTGTATCGGATACGCGGACACGGTCAAGACACGTTTTCGAGATAGGACACGTCTAGGACACGGCGAGAACCCGGATTGTGTCCGGTCAAGACACGGTCAACGAAAATTTACCTTATTTTTTATTTTTTTGATAAAACATAATGAAAAACTGATTTAAAGTAATATTTTTTCTTCTCTCATTTTTTTCCGACTAAATCTAGCCCCACATGGACACCTGCGAGATTGTGGCTGCTAGAAATAAATCAATGGTTCATTTTGTTATCATGTTAATATTTTTATCTACTCATATATCATTGATTTTTTTTCTTATATATGTAATTCATTGTGATATAGGAATTCTATATTTTAATATCTTTAAAATGATTTATTATTTGTTTTACTAGCCGTGTCCCCGTTTCCTATATTTTTGAGGATTGCCGCTTCCCCGTTTCTCACCGTGTCCGTATCCCATATTCGTGTCTGTGTCCGTGCATCATAAATACATTATTAATATTCTAAATAGTTTTATTTTGGGCAAAAAGTTATGGTTGATTAATGATATGCAATTTGAAAATTTAATCATATAAGACTTACTATTGATCGGACTGATGCTACGTAAATGTAAAAAAAAAGGGCAATTTTGGTAACTAGGCCTTTTTGAGAAAGTAGAGTAGTAACTAGGCTTTTTAATATTTTAATAAGTAAATATACCCCAATCTTTTGTATTTATTCTCAAACTCTACCCACTCTTCTCTCAAGGGGTACATTTACTAAACACAAAATTAGAAAAAGTCTAGTAAACCAAATTGTTTCAAAAAAAAAAATTGACCAAATTATAGCTTAAAAATGCACACAAAAATTCATATACAAATTCTTAAATTATGTATTTAAAATTTAAAAAAACTAGAAAAAAAATTATTTAGTAAAGTTAGTTACCATAACTAATCATTAATTAAAACACTTTATATATTGGAAATGGGGGTGTTAAATATAAAAAAAAATGGAGAAAAAGTAAGAATATACAAATATTGATGAAGCTAAAACACGTTGGTTTAAACTAACCATACAATATAAAAACAATGATACTAATTATGCCCAACTTAATTACAAATGCAAAGTTCACATGTTAAAAAAATTGAATCGATTTAGGCGTGTTTCATAAGGTATTCGGGCTACCTATAGGCAATAACGGCTATAAGTGATTGAAATGATAACATTATTGCTTCGGTTTAGTACAAGATTTATAAATTTGAAGAGTGTACCTTCAAAAAAATATATATAATTAAAGAGTGTTGTGCAAAATTTTGAGTATATTAGGTCGAAAATAATAATGATAAATGATATAAAACTCCTAATATATGTATATAGTCATTGTTCGGTGGAGGGTAGATTATCGAGTTATTTGAGTGAATTATTTTGCAAGTTAAATCGTAGGGGTTTTAATCTACCCGACTTGAATTATCAGAATTAATGTGGAATTATAATCTACGAATAATCTCAAAGAGTTCATCGAACGGGTCCATAATATCATTGTACAAAATTATCTACTTTTTACTTTAGTGATATTATTGTGAGATAAAAATTTCATACCAAAAAAAATGTAAGATAAAAATAATTTACATCAGTGTTTTTTCATAAAAGCTTGGATGTAAAATTAAATATAATATCAAAACGGGAAACTAGCCCCTAGACACAAGGATTTGTTCAACGTGCATTACCTTAGAGACTATTGTAGTTTATTGGGGAGTTGAAAGGTTGTTTGGCGTAGTTTTTAATATGGAGAGCTTTCGGTGAAACTTTGTGTTTTTGATAAGAAAGTTTTTCATTAGCTTTAGCATTTTCGAAAATTTAATGAGGAGATTTTTTTTAACCTTTAGAAAGTTTTCTCTATATTTTTTGTTAGCTTTTTAGAAATTTAGACTTGTCCTTATTTATGTCATGTTGTATTTATAGGATGTGTACGTCCTTTTCAAAAATTTCTCCCCAAAAATATACTTTTACCAAACACTCCATTAGTTTTTTCAATAGATTTTCATATTTTATAAAATTCTACAAACAAAAACTACCAAAACACCTATCCAATAGGTTAAAATGAAAAAAAAAAAAAACTTAAAGTACCAAAAAATTTTATTTGTCGAACACACCCAAGTTAGGGAGATTTTTAAAAAGGTCTTGAAAATCTAATAAAGATATGTTTGTAGAGTTGATTGAGAAGCTTTCAATTCCCTCAATCACAATTCCTAATTATTTATAATATTTTAGTATTTATCCTTTTTGATTATATCCCATAAAAATCTACTCACATATCTCCGAATACCAAACATCAATTATATATCTTTCATTAGAATTTAAAATTTTACAAGATTTTTAATAAACTGATTAAATAACTACTCAAAAAGCTTAAATTAAATTAAAAAAAATAACTAAAACTAATGAAAAACTCTAGTGATGCTAAACATTATTTTTGTTCTAATAAGGGAAGTCTGAAAATATATTCTAAACAATTAAAGGTCCGTTTTCTACTTTAGAGTTTTACACATTAAAAACTTTAAATTGTAGAAGATAAAAGAATGTAAAACTCGTACATTGTCCGACAAATAACCTTGAAGAACGAGGATGTGAACTTTTGAGTTTAAATTTTAACGTATGATGTGATTCTGACTTATCGAATTTATCGTCTTTAAGACGTCAATATTAACGGTGTACATTGTAATTAACAACATTATATGTCGTTGGATGGTATCGCGAAGTGTAATCTGTGAAGGGTATGGTGAGAGTAAGGATGGCCGGAGAGTAATGCCGGCAAGTAGCCGTCCGTTAACGTGAAGAGACGGTGAGAAAAAAATGAGGTAAGGTAATGATGAGACGAGGAATAAACCGTCACCGTCAGATCTGAGGGCTCTGACTCTGAGGCCATTAACGACAATTTGAGACAGCCCTGACAAAGATGGAAACCGCTTTGCAGGCGTGCGACTCCTCCCGACCCCACCACCACTCGTTGACTTTCTTTTTATTTTCAAACTTCAATCTCCCCTTTTTTTTATTATTTATTTTTAATTCAAGTTCAACACAAGTAACTTTTTATTTCGATAATTTAGTTTCTTTTGCTATTTTTTAAATTCACTAATTTAACCATAACTATGCTAGGCTTTCGTTTTTTTAAATCGACTATTTGTCAAGTTCAACTTCTTGCTTGTTTTTTCTAAGTTTAGTAGGGTTTTACTTTTGTATTTTACTATTTTACACCATATATTTATAAATTACTCCTTCCAATAACCAATCATAATTACTCCCTCCGATCATAAATAAATGACGTTTTATTATTATAAATTTGATCACAATTATCTGTCGTTTTAAGTTTTCTAAGCCAATAAATAAACAATAATTATAATAAATTGTTCTTGAAAATTGGTGTAAATGATTAATTTTAATTCTAAAATCTTTCTTATTGGTTTAAAAGAAGGTTCAGTACTAAATAAGTGATAAGATTTAAAAAATATTTACAAAATCTATGTTATACAATATTTTTCTTAAAAATTGTGTCAAAGGCTAAAATGACAGTTAATTACGATAAGAGTGAGTAGTTGTTTTAGATTTTAACACACTTTTTAGAAAATGTATTAAATAGCATAGATCTTACAAAAGTTTTTATAAATTTTATCCCTTATTTAATGTTCAACACTCTTTTACCAATAAAAAAAATCATTTACCTAAAAGTAATGAATAAATTAAAATTTTCAAAAAAAATCTCATAATTAATTCTTATTTATTGGTATAAAAAATCTAAAACTATAAATAATGGGGATCAAATTTTTAATGAAAATACGATATTTATGTATGATCAGAGGTAGTAACACTTAAACACCCAATAATTACTTTTGTATATTACACACTTGCCCTCGAGTGTTAACTATTTCTTCTTTTATGCCTAACCTTTGTTATAGTCTAATTTTGTGTGTTTGATCTACTCTTTGGCCTTGGTATAATTATGTTTAATTTTTTTGGTGTTATATAAATTTATAAAAATCAAATTCAACAAACTCGATCGTCTACGTTCATAGTACATTTAAAACTTATACACTGAACCTATATGATACGAGACCGGAAAAAACCCCGAAAAAGTATGCATGGTTTGATAGGTATGTACTCAAGTAAGCTTTCATTTATCTTGAAATGAATAGGGAGTATATAGAGGGTTTCATGTATTAGAAGTTGCACATGGTTGCTATTGTAAACTTGGGAAAACATAGCATAAATTTAGAAGCCACGCGATTGATAGAGACGAAGGAGAATACATTTGGACCAAAAATAGCAACCTATATGCCTCGAGATTCTTTCTTAGACATCCCACGATGTCTTTAAAAAAAGGAAACTAAAATTCCACCTACATATAAATATAAATTTTTAAAAGTACATTATTATTATTATTATTATTATTATTATTATTATTATTTGGTTTTCCTCATCCATATCCTGTAGTGACAAATATGAAAAAGCTTAAAAATATTAAATCATTAAAATGATGATTTTCTAACCTATGTTCACTACATAATTAAAATGTTTTTTTTTAATATATGGGTTATTTCGGGTGAGGAGGAAGCTTATAGAGATAAATGATGAGCAGCGGCGAAGATTATAGAGGCCACGAAGTCTTATTGTGGTTGCTAATTACAAATGATTTGACAACAATCTTCAGTTTAATATCTTTATTTTTACACTTTTTAGTTTCATAACTTTTTTTATTTTATATTGTGTATGATTATCGCTGATATTTGTTTGTGATTGTTTCAAACACGAGTTGTTTAAGATGAGTATTGTTTTTCTGCTATCAATGACAGTAGGGAGTTGAGAATTGAAGTAAAATATTAATTAAACCGAACGTTTATGAAAAATGAACTACAAGTTTCACAAGAATGAACCAAACCACTGGAAAAAAAAATGAACAAAAGTTCATAAAAAATGATATAGTAAAAGAAATTGAACTAAAAGTTCATTTGGAAACTTCATCAAACACATAAAGTGCATAACTTAAAAGAACATATATAGGATTTGTGTTATCATAACTGTCAATGAAATTTGATCAAAGTTTATTGTGTCTATCTATCATTCTTATACACAGAGAATCAAGGGTGATAGATTCAAGTTTTGTGAACATGGTTGAAAGCTAGGAGAAGAAGAGTAGGTTGTCAAAGGAAATTGAACATCGATCGAGTTAAACTTATAAGAAGAATAAACTATCGTCAAAGGAGATTGACGTTGAAGAATGATTTGAGCCATGAAAAATGAACTAGGAGAACCGTTTGTTTTGGTGATATAGAAGGCAAAGTTTCGATCCTTTAAAAAAGAGAAGAGAAATTCACGTCGTAAGAATAATAAAATTGATGAGCTTTTTAAACCTTGTGCAAAAAATAAAGGCTTGCATCTATTCGTTTTCAAATCATTTTAACCCTTAAATCAAGTTAATCCTATGACGTATATGTCTCCTACTCATCTCCATAAACCCTTCCTCGTGTGTGTATATATATATATATATATATATATATGGTTGAGTTCAAGTGGAAAGGAGTATTAGAGTTAAAAGTAGAAAAGATCCACAATTATTGGATCAAGTAACAATTATTTTAATATAAGATGTATTTGTTAGATTAAAAATTGTTCAACTATAACTAATTTTAATTGTTAATTTATATGTTAAATTGTATAATATATATATTAAGTGTTAATTAATTAAATAAATTATAACCCTTAAATATTTTGATCCAAGCCTTTTTACTTTTAACACTAAAGTAACTTCAAATAAGATCCAAATTATATATATATATAGGACATTGTTAAGTACGGTTCAATTAATGCTTTTTTTTTTTTAGAACGAAAGAAAATTTGTTTGAACTACCATGTTATAATTTATGCAATATTCTCCTATAAACTTTGAACTATTCCCGTATAATCCATGAGCTATTACTTTTTAATATAATCCATGAACTATTCTATTATAATTCATGAACTATTCTATTATAATTCATGAACTATCCCATAATAAGTTTTAAACTATTACTTTCACTCCTTTATAAATTTTGCACTTTGAACTATTCTATTATAATTCATGAACTACTCTATTATAATTCATGAACTATCACATAATAAGTTTTGAACTATTACTTTCACTTCTTTATAAATTTTGCACTATGAACTATTCTATTATAATTCATGAACTATCCTTTTAGAAGTTATGAACTATTCCTTAATAAGTTATGAACAATTACTTTCATTCCTTTATAAATTTTGCACTATGAACTATTCTATTATAATTTATGAACAATCCTTTTATAAGTTATGAACTATTCCATAATAAGTTTTGAACTATTATTTTCACTCGTTTTAATTTTTTTTTCCGGGACACGTGTCGGCCACGGCCGTACCGGAATAATGTGCCTTACTTGAACAACACCCTCTCTATATATATATATATATATATATATATATATATATATATATATATATATATATATATATATATATATATATATATATTTGAAAAAAGAGTTAAAACATTTGTAAACAAAATATTTTGAAGTAGGCTCAAGACATACCTTAGAAGAAAAAATATTATTATTTTATTATGATTAGGCAACAGAAAGAGCATATGGTAGCATAAAAAAGATAAGCAAAAGAATAGTCTCTTAATTATTGTCTCCCCGGAATTTAATGAAATAACTAAACCTAAAAGCTAGCATCCTTGTTGATAACCATGCATTTTATTCTTTCTATATATTCAACTATTATCATCACTTATTTATTTATACATATGCATATTTTATATAAATAATTCACACAAAAATATATTTTTTAAAAAAGAAGAAGAAGACTGTAGAGTATCAAAGTGTCCATTCCTTGTTGTGATGATCAAATATATTTGATCCCACAAAATTGTCAACCACATCTTGTCTTTCATTTTTACCCTTCATTCATATGGTACACATATATATATATATATATATAGGTAGTCAGATGTAGCGGACCGTTCCATTATTTTTTTCAGAATTCACAAAATTCCAATAAAAACCTAATTCCAAACCCTCTTTCTTCACCAAACTGCCAATTAAAGCGTAATTATACATAAATTGTTGCGATTTGTGATTCTGTTGGAGCTTCATACATGGCTGAAGAGTACAATAGAGCCATGGGAGGAAATAGGTGGTGGGATTCATCAACCGCCAGCTCATCGTCTTCCTCGTCTTCGTCTTCCATGGTTTTTCCAGACCAGTCATCCTTACAGATGATGGGTTTGGGACTTTCTTCTCAACCGATGGAAGATCATATGCGAGGCGGGTTTCGATCGATTCTTCAAGAAGGTATGACGTATGGATCATCGAATCCTGAGTTTAAGTCAATCAAAGGTTTGTCGCCGGCGGCGACTTTTTCCGTTGACCAGTTTTCACATACGAGTTCAGTTGATAGTTGTAGCCATGGAGGTTTACCTTCTCCTAGTTTCTTGACTCCACTTGAATCTTCGTCTTCTGGAATCTTCCAACCTTTGATCATGAACAATTCCGATCATCATCATCAACAGCAATCTGGGTTTGGCTATCATCAAGCTAATTATGGGAATTCTGAGAGTTTGATTATGGGTAATTCGCCGAATTGGTCTTCTAATAAGGTTATTCCTGAGGTTCCACAGTTCTTGAAGGCGAATTCGAATCAACCTCAGTTTATTAACAATCATGGGTCTTTCTGGAATCCGGCGACTTCCATGGGGGACCCACGTCCGGCGGCTTTCTTTCCGGTGGAGGTGGCACCGCCTTTATTGCAGCCCCCGCAGTTGGCTGTGCCGAGCTTCCACGATAAACCCAATAAGGTAATTTAATTAGTCTTTTTTTACAAATTATGTTCATAAAAAATATAGAACCCTAATCTTATGTTGCTACTTGCTAGCTAACTCGCTAGGGTTTCTAAAAATATATTGTTATATGAACCGAGTTGCTCGAGTTCGAGCTCCGACTACGGACCAATCTTAAGGGCAGTGTATGGTTTCCTTAATGTCCGTCTAAATACTCAAGTCCGAGCCAAACAACCAAAACATGTTCAACTCGTCTATAGTTGAGTTGAGCTCGAGCTGAGCCTAGACTTTAAAAACGTCTTCAACTTTGATTGTTCAGAAAGTGAAAAAAGAAGTTTGACCCGAGCTCGGCTCATGTCAAATCTTTAACTATACACTAATTTTATAGTATGGTTGTCTTGTAGAACAATATGGATCAGGTTAGGACAACGAGTGGTGGAGGAAGGAAAACTCCAAGTGGGTCCGACCGGACATCGACAACGACCACGGTCAGCACCACCAGCTCTAGCGGCGGCGCCACTAAGCGATCTAGAAATGAAGCTTCATCCAACTTACCACCATTTAAGGTACATGGGTTAGCTTAATTTTGGATGTTAATACTTAAATAGTGAGTCATTACCGTTGAAAAGTGAAGGAATAGCAGAAATCGTATAGTATAAGGGCAGCTTTTTAGGTAAAAACAACTTTAGTGCAAAATTTTGCACTTTTTAAAAATCTAATCTTTATATGTACGTTTGTGATTTTATTTGCAGGTGAGAAAAGAGAAAATGGGAGACAGAATCACTGCACTTCAACAATTAGTTTCGCCTTTTGGGAAGGTATTACATGAAAACTCTTCATCAACATACCCTATTGGTCTTACGAATTTTCGAAACCATTTTCTTTTCGTTTTCATTTTTCGGAAACCATTTTCTTTTCGTTTTCATTTTTCGGTTTTGTTTCTAGTGTGTCGATAATACACTAAAGTAAAAGGAGTGATCATATATTTGTAGATTGTAGAGCTAGCAAGGTAGTGATGATACATCATATCAAATCTTTAGTGTTTTCATCACTTTTTCTTGGCTCTTCTTTACTTTTCTTTTTGAGTTCCGTTATGATAAAGCAATGTTCTTTGTATCATCAATTAAGATAAAATCATCATAGTAACTTAATTCGAGTCATTATTACTATTATTTCATGTTTTGATCTCGTTTTTTCGTAATAGACCGATACAGCCTCAGTTCTCTCCGAAGCCATCGAGTACATCAAGTTCCTCCACGAACAAGTTAACGTAAGTTTGATCTTTTCCTTATTAGTATCGGTTCACAACATGACTTTCGAATAATATCTAAGAAATGTTGCACACTACATTATAAGTGCAGATTAGGGTTTCATGCAACATAAAATCATATATATCTTTGTGAATTAACTATTCCGATGTTTGTAATAAGACAAGTTATAGTGACAACTTAGTACTAAGTTTAATGTACATTGTTCTAAACATTATTTTAGGGTTTGTAACTTATGTTATCTTTTCCTTTTGAACATATGATAATAGGTTTTAAGCACCCCATACTTAAAAAGTGGAGCATCTTTGCAACACCAACAGGTATTTATTCTCTTATATCATACTATTTTAACGCCATTTTTTATTACATTTTCGAGTTCATATTAGTTCCCAAAATAGTATAGAAATGAGTAAAATGGCTAATTATGCATTTTACACTATTATTCTATCAAGATTACCTATAGTATAAACTTATTAAGTAAATATACCTTGAATAGAGTAATAGAGATAAGTCATTTAGAGTGTAATAATTAGAGAGGTTTACAAAATATAAACCCTTAAAAAAGAGCCTACTTCACCCAATTATTTCTATAGAGATAGGCTTTTTTTTTTAGTAGTTTCAAATTTTATCGATCATTATAATGTATTAAAATACAATGCAGGGTCATGACAAGTTCAAAGACCAAGATGCACCGAGACAAGATCTAAGAACACGAGGCTTATGTCTAGTTCCGGTTTCGAGCACCTTTCCGGTAGCTCACGAGAGTACGGTGGACTTCTGGACACCGGGATACGGGTCAGGAGCATTTAGATAGTTAGGGTTCGGCTTATCAACACACAAGGGAGATCGAGACTGATCAAGATCGTTTATCCAACTAGCTAGACGACGCATGCACGTACTAACTTGACGTGCAAGTTATAACGCAATTAACATCTCTAAAAACTCGAATTCATCGAGTTCGTCTTTACGAGCAAGGTAGCGGTTAACTAAAGAAACAAAGGTATTGATCAATCACGATATCCAGAAAAAATGTTGAAAGCTTAGCTTGAAATTGTTATTATTGCCAAATTGTGGGGAAAAAAGAGAAGTTTTTGGTTCCTCTAGCTAGGGCCTCTTGTTGTTCTTTATTGGATAATAAAGGAGTATTGTGACAAACGCGTTATAGGGACTTGATAAGGAAGCTTTAGCTTTTGTAATAACTAAAGAATAATGATTTTATTGTATAGCATGATTTTGTATTAATTAGGAAAAAGAAACAAAGGAAGAAGATGATTGTTAATTTAGTTAATTATATTTTTTTTATTACTAACCTTTTTTGTTTACAGTAAACAAATTTATGGACTAGAATGAGATTATATAGTTTTTTCAATATTTTCTACATTATTAAAAAATGTCATTCTAGTAAGTTTCAAACTTTTTTTAAGGGTTTTGAACTATAGCTAATATGATAACAAATTATGAATAAAATATTGGTTATAAGGTATTATTTCTTCTAATCGCGAAAAATATAGTTTAAGACATTAACACACTTATGAAGTAAAAAATTAAAAAACTTTAATTTTGTAAAAGTCTTTCTCAATTTTATCACTCACTAAATATGTACTTTTTTTTACGGACGAAGATATTTATTTCTGAAAATATCTAATAATAATTTTTAAAACTACGTTAATAAATCTCTTAGTTAATGATCCTTAAAAACATAAAAATGATACATTTAATCAAAATTTAAATATTAAATACATGTTTTCACGAGAAACAATTTAGTTTACTAGGTTTTTTCTAGTTTTGTGTATAGTAAATGTACCCCTTGAGAGAAGAGTGTGTAGAGTTTAAGAATAAATACAAAAGGTTGGGTATATTTACTTAATTGAAATATTAAAAAGGCTAGTTATGACTATAGTTTTTCAAAAAGGTCTAGTTACTAAAATTGTCAGATTCACGATCGGAGAAGAAAAAAACAATTGTAATTATAAAGGTGATAAAAAAAATATGTATAATTTGGTAAATCTACATGGAAATTTGTGGGTAATTGTTACGTGTAGGGAAAAAAGAAAGCATAAATATATAGAGAATGATTAAAATTGATGAAATTGAAGAAAGTGAGAAAGTGGGGATGTCAAAAAATGATAATAAATCTGCCTTTTTTAATTAAAAAAAATTGTTTATTTGCTAGGAATAATGTTAGTGGAAGTCAGAGGGTGGCCTCCAGCTCCTCTTTTCTAGGGATTAATTATACATATTTTTTTTGTGTGTAAAATAAATAAAAAGTATTTTAATATAATTATACGAAAATGCCTTTCTTGGGTGCTTTTTCATCGAATGGTCACATTGAAGTGGACTACACATACTATAAATTACATTATAATCCAAAAGTTTTCAATAAAGTCACCCTTCTTACATCATAGGAACCCAAAACGATTAGGGAGCTTCGAATATTTCTATATAGTAATATTGGTTTATTAATGGAATATTAGTTTTTATATAGTAATATATTCTGGTAATACTATTAGGACTTGTATAGATATTGTATTTTATTAGGGTAATACTATTTAGACTGAACTATTCGATATCATGTTAGATTGTAGTATAATATCGACTCTATAAACAAATTATGTTTAGTATACGAGATTGGTGAGTTGTTCATGTGAATTGATTTTAGGATTTAATAATGTTATATTTATCAATACTCAGTTGATTTAGTGATTGTGGTGTTAGACTCACGAAGTATCAGTCTTGAGAATTCTCCTGAAGACATGAATGGAATAATTAGTATTGGGAGAGTATCCCCAAATTTGCCCACGATTTACCGCTCTACATCCGGTCGTTACTTATAACCTCTATAAAAAAAAAAGAAAAAAAAGGGTGTTTGTTAATATGATGTTATTCAATTTGATTAATTGTATCCAAGGAGCAAGCAAACTCAACGGCCCATTTCAGCCCAATAGTTAATGAGGCCCAATTCAAACTACTTAGAAATGGCTTACAAATGGGCTTTGCCTCCAAAAATGAACCTTGGTTAAATCTGTCCTATTTAGGGCGTGTTTGGCATACCTAGTGATAACGCTTGAAGTTTTAGGGCGTGCTTAGTATCATCCGGCATAACATTAAGTGAGTGATTGATATGTTTTAAGAATCGTATTGAAATTGAAAATGGCATAATCGATTCATAATAGAAAGATTTTGATATAATATTGGAACATTTTTTTTTTGAGAAAAAATATGTTATTGGAACATATAGTTATTAGAATGACTCGTAACCAAATCTGAAAATTAAATTTGTCATAAACGTGAAATCAATTCCATTTTCATTCCGAGGCGTATCATATACGAGTATTGCCGATCATTCTTATTCCAATTTTTGATCTCGTGGAATCAATACCAAATGAGTCCTACCTTGTGGAGTTTTTTGGGGCTTCATTGGCACTCGTGCAGAAATTGGGTTGAATCTTGAAAATCGATATAATATTATTTTTAAAACATGATGTTTGGTTAATATTATCAACAAAAAATTTTGGATTAAAAATACATTGATATCGTAAAATAGTTGTCAATGTTCCCAAATTTGAATGTAATCAATCAACAACCTAAAACAATAGTTGAAAGTTCAAGTTAGATATGAGTCCGGTTGGGCTAATCCGCCAAACCGGTCCAAACAACCGGTTTGGCCAAACCGGCAAACGGCGGTTTAGGTTTAGGTTTGGTTAGGTTTTTATTTATTTTTCTTGTGACCAAACCAGCGGTTAACCGGGTCAAACTGCCGGTTTGGTAAAAAAAAAAATTTTTAATATGGGCCAAACCGCCGGTTTGCCCTACATGCGGTCTAGGTTTAGGTTTCGCACCCGTATCTAATTCAAGTTGAAATAACTCAAAATCACAAGAACACATTCACGAATTAGAGAATGAAAAACAGCAAAATTACTCATTTCAATACCTTTTTACTGTGAAGGTTATGACTCAAAAATGTACTTCTGTATTGCAACTGAGATTGAATATATACAGCAATTGTAATCCCACGTATCAAGGGATTGGTATAACAACTCAACAGAATATCCTACAACTCAACAGAATATCCTATCACCTAGCATTTGCAGTTAGGAAATTTTAAATTCAAATAGATTGTGGTTCAATATCCTCCCGCAAGATGGACGGACGGATGCGTAGTCCAATCTTGGACATAAGCATGTTGAAGCGAGCTCGAGGGAGAGGCTTGGTGAGTACGTCGGCAAGCTGGTCATCATTGTGCACAGGAGTAACACGAAGACTGTTTGATTGTACCCGTTCACGGATGAAGTGATAGTCGAGTGCGACATGCTTCATTCGAGAGTGAAATACAGGGTTGTGGCATAACCTTTGTGCCCCAATATTATCACAATAAATCACTGGAGTGTTCTGTAGAGGAAAACCCAATTCTTGGAGTAGTGACGTGAGCCACTGGAGCTCGGCAGCAGTGTTTGCAACTGTGCGGTACTCAGCTTCGGTGGACGAACGAGCTATGGTCCTCTGTTTCTTGCTGCTCCATGAGATGGGATTGCAACCTAGGTAAACAATGTATGCCCCAGTAGACAAAAAATCTGAGTTGTCACCCGCCCAATCAGCATCCGAGAATGCATGAAATTGAGTTGGGGTATCATGATTTAACTCAAGTCCAAGTTGGGTTGTACCAGTCAGATATCGAAGAACCCTCTTTAAAGCAGACCAATGAACATCAGTTGGTGACTTCATGAACTGGGATAGTTTGTTGGTGGCAAAAGCCACATCGGGACGTGTAATAGAGAGATATTGTAAGGAACCGACAGCAGCTCGGTACTCTTTGGGATCAGGTAATGTTGTGCCCCCAGTTGGAGTCAGAGAGGAATCGTGAACCATTGGTGTTACCACAGGTTTGCAATCAGACATTTTATATCTGTCGAGCAAGTCTAAGATATAACGAGTCTGACATAGAAAGATGCCTTTACGGTGAGGGATTTCTTCAACCCCTAAGAAGTAGTTGAGCGTTCCTAAGTCTTTCAAAGAGAATCTGTTCATGAGGTTCCGAAGAGCAATTCCCACTACTTCAGTTGTGGACCCAGTCACTATAATATCATCTACGTAGACCAAGAGAAATACTGTACCTTGGGCATGTTTCCAATAAAATAAGGATGTGTCTGATGTTGAATTGCAAAAACCCGTTTGAAGCAGAAACGTGCGAAGCTCATTGTACCACGCACGGGGAGCTTGTTTTAAGCCATATATTGCTTTCTTAAGCTTGCACACATGGTCTGGGAATTGGGGATTGACAAAGCCTATGGGCTGTTGCATATAAACATCTTCCGTAAGAGTCCCCTGAAGGAAAGCATCATTCACATCTAGTTGACGTAATGGCCATTGATGGACTACAGCAAGAGTGAGCAACAATCTGACTGTAGCTGGTTTTATTACCGGACTGAACGTCTCGGAGAAATCAACACCCGGACGCTGGTGAAAGCCTTTGGCGACAAGACGTGCTTTGTACTTATCAACCTTGCCTGTTGGTAGATATTTTACTCTATAAATCCACTTACACCCCACAACATTCGGTGCTTCTACAGAAGGGACTAAAGACCATGTGTGATTGTTCATGAGGGCCTCATATTGATCTTCCATGGCACTTCTCCAGATGGGAGACTTCAAAGCTTGTAGGGGCGTGTTTGGTTCCGGGTGTGCTTGTGGAGTTGCAGTGGCAACCAAATTCAGCTTTGAAATAGGCTTGTAAATGTTATTTCTTGACCTTGTGAGATATCGGGGTGGTGGAGTGGGCGTAGAGCTTGGAAGGGCATTGACGGCAGAGGTGGGATGTGAGGGAGATGAGAGTAAAGTGGGGTTTTGATTGTCAGATGTGGATACATATGAATTTGGGCTTGAGTGAGGTGGTGAGGTGTGGGCTTGGAGTGTTGGTGGGCCTGGAGAATTTAGGCTAGGGTGGGCCGGTGTAGGAATAGAAATTGGAGGATTGGTTTCTGGAGATATGATAGTGGTAGCATTAGGTGGACTAGGTGGGGCACATGAAGACGAAGTCAATGGCATGGGGATCCAGTGAGATGTTGTTGTAGGCTCCTGCACAATATTAGGGGCTGCAATATATTTAAAAGGAAATTCAAATTCAAAAAACTTTACGTGACGTGATGCAAAAATCCGTTTTGTCATCGGGTCAAGACAATAATAGGCATGTTGGGATGGAGAGTAACCGACAAAGACACATTTTGTTGATTTAGGCTCTAGTTTGTTGGAAGCATATGGTTTTAGCCATGGGAAACATAAGCATCCAAAGTTCCGTAAAAACTTGTAGTTCGGTTGTAAACCGTAAAGTTTTTGGAATGGAGAGAGGTTATTTAGGGATGGTGTAGGCAAGCGATTAATGAGATAACATGCCGTCGTTATTGCATGTGTCCAGTAGGAGGTGGGCATGTGAGCATGGGTTAAAAGAGCAAGCGCAGTCTCGACAAGATGGCGGTGTCGTCGTTCCGCATACCCATTATGTTCAGGAGTATGCGGGGGCGACGTATGGTGGGAGATACCATTTGAAGCGAGAAAGGTCCGTAGAGCTATGTATTCCCCTCCGTTGTCAGAGTGGAGGGTAATTATGGGTTTGGCGAATCGTTTCTCAACTAGAGCTTTAAACCGTACAAATGTGACATAGGTATCGGATTTCTTTTGTAGAGGATAAAGCCACATATACTTTGTAAAATGATCGACAAAAATGATATAATATTTGTAATGATCATGCGATAAAACGGGAGATGTCCATACATCGGAGAAGATAACTTCAAGAGGTGCATGAGTTATTAACGAAGAAAATTTAAAAGGCAATTTATGACTCTTATTTATTTGGCAAGGAGTACATGGCTCGATAGTTGCCGGGAAATTGATAAGAGATGCTAATTGACGAAAGACCTTGGAGGACGGATGACCGATCCTATGATGCCAAGAAGTGGCATGACGGGCATTATTGAAGACTGCTGGTGATGGACTTTTGTGGTGCAATTCGTACAAGCCATTTCTAGCAGGACCCTCCATGATGAGGTTGTGGGTGCGGATATCCTTGACAAAAAAGGAAGTGGGTGAGAACGTTATTGTCGCATGATTATCAACACAAAATTGGTTTATGGCAATGATATTTTTGTGGATTTTTGGTACATGCAAAACATTTTTAAGATCAACGTCACATGCAGTTAGATGAACCTTAGCATTTCCAATATTAGATATACGCAAACCTGTGCCGTCACCGATGACAATTTCGTCTGAGCCGTCATAGGGGTTGTGAGTTGCTAGGTTTGATAGGTCGGACGTTAGATGGTGAGTGGCGCCTGAGTCAAGGAGCCAGGAGGCGGACGTGGGACGTTGGGCGGCTGTGTGGGCCTGCGCAGCTGGTTTCGATGTGGACTGTCGGAAAGGACGGGGTGGAACCTTAATGTTAGGGTTGGTATGATGAAATGAGGGGCAATAGGCTAAAGCATGGCCCTGAGAGTGACACCATTGACACCAACCTTTGAATAGTGGAGTGGATTGAGGTGTAGTGGATTGAGGTGTATATGGCGGTGGTGGTGGTCTGGAGGGTGGGGCTGCATTGGAGCGGTTATATGAATTAGTCGGAGGGCGAGTTGATGGACGGTTTTGAGCGGTGTTGGCGGTTATAGGAAGGGTTGGTGCAGATTTCATTGTGCGCAAGGCCAACTCATGGTTGATGAGCTTCTCATGCAATTCAGCGGTAGTAATGGTGGTATCACGGTGCTTGACACTATTAATAAGGGGTCTATAATCCTCATCAAGAGCATCAAGAATTCTGTCGACCAAGTCTTCTTGTTCAACTGGTTTGCCAAGTGATGCCAATGCAATTGTGATGCGGCCCACGTTGTTCATGAATTCTGCAACAGTGGATGTACCTTTCTTGATGTGTTTCAATTGGTCCTTTAGTTGGAGTATGTGGCCTCGACTCGGATTAGCGTATGTTTTGGCGAGGAGGTCCCAAGCTTCGTGTGAATATTCAGCTCCAGCCAACACATGAGTGACATCATTATGGAGCGAGGCAACGAGAGCCCCAAATATTAACTTGTCTTGGCGAATCCAAGTTGTATATTTGGGGTTGTCGGTGACCGTTTCGACTGGCGGAGTTCCAGCAGTGGTAGTGACTGTGGGCTCGGGTTTTTTGTGAGTTCCATCGACAAACTTGTACAACCCGTACCCAATCAGCATTGCTTCGATTTGAAGCTTCCAGCCTATATAGTTATGGCCTGTAAGCTTTGTAGCATTGTGGAAGTGAATAATAATGAAGGGAGCTGAGGGTTCAAGTTCATTTCGAACTGTGGTGTTTGAAGTGTTAGTAGTCATGGAAGCTTGAACGAAAGAGACGGAAGAGATGGAATATCAAAAGGTGGAGAATCAGCAGGCTACTGATACCATGTGAAGGTTATGACTCAAAAATGTACTTCTGTATTGCAACTGAGATTGAATATATACAGCAATTGTAATCCCACGTATCAAGGGATTGGTATAACAACTCAACAGAATATCCTACAACTCAACAGAATATCCTATCACCTAGCATTTGCAGTTAGGAAATTTTAAATTCAAATAGATTGTGGTTCAATATTTACTGCCAAATATGTACTTGGGAATCGATTTGAGTGAATCTAAAGTCGATTCCACATAATTCATAGCAAACAAGGCCTCAACAATTTAAGAAATAGAGAAATACTTGTCCCGTTTGGTTACAATTCCGAAAACGAGATAAAAACGAATATAGTCCACACATATACTTTTGTTCATGACACATAGGATGCTCTATCTTGAATTTTCATTTTATTCAACATGAATGACACAGCTAAAGCTGGCCATGTAGTATAACACAACCAAAATAAACCCTGTTTTTCAATACAAAACACACAAACTAAATTGGCAACACGCACAAATGCAAGTATATAAGCAATAGAAAGAAGATGACCATTGACCATAACCGGAAAATGGTAAAGAAGACTCCTTTTTAACAGATCAAGAAGCAACTTTTAGTTTCTTGGCGGTTGTCGCGAGCACCTGTCCTTGATGGAAAGCAATCTCGAGTTCAAGCTCAGTTGGCTGCCTTGATCCATCTCCAGCGAAAGTACCGGCTCCATAAGGGGATCCACCCTTGACTTTCTCCATCTCAAACATGCCCGCACCAAATGTGTAACCGATTGGGACAAAGATCATCCCATGATGAACCAATTGAGTGATGGCAGTCAGGCTGTAATCGGAAGTCATTAAGTTAGAAATCATTTTAGTGAACTATCAACTGTGAGTTTGTAGCGTAAGAACTTACGCAGTAGTTTCCTGTCCACCATTCTGGGAACCGGTGGAAATGAAGATCCCAGCTGGTTTGCCTGCAAGTGATTGTGTTCTCCATAGACCACCAGTTGCATCCAAGAATGCTTTGAATTGAGCAGCCATCATACCGAATCTTGTTGGGAACCCAAAAAGAAACCCATCAGCTTCTGTAAGCTCGTTGGGAGTGATAGTAGGAACATCACTTTTGGGGGGTGCACTCATTTTAGCAAGAACATCAGTTGGTAGTGTCTCTGGAACCTATGAAAACGATGATTCGAGTAATTATAATATTTTTCTTGGGGTACAAGCTCAGCAATATAATTTCATCAGACAAAGCCTGAATTCATGTTATCACTAGGCATCATCATGGCCACAAACTTGTAAGCAATGTTCACATGGCAATGAAAGAATAAACAAGTGTTGTCAACCATACTCATTTTTATGATCTATAACTACTTTTCCTGTTGAATGATGATGGTATTTACTTTTAAGGAAGATCTGTAATGGAAATGTAATACAGGTTGTCATAGTTGTCAATGGTAGAGGAATTTTGGATATCAAGCAAACTATACAAAAGTTAATATGGCTAGAAATAAGTGCACGAGAAAAAAGAAGAAACAGACATTATCACATTTTCTAATCATTGCCAAGTTTAACCTAAACAGAAGGTTGAGGAAAATAATTAAGCGGAGGGACCTTAAGACACATAATCCAGAAAGCAGTTAACTTGACTATATTAATAATCCATTTTGTAGAAATATGCTAAATGTCTCAATTAGTGCACAATCCAACTCAGGTGGAATGAATATAGCATATTCTAACAATGAAGACAGATATTTACATGATAATAGATCACTATCTTCAAGTTGCCTGAGAAAAAGGCATGAGTCAAAAGTAACTATTGAACAAATACCTGCCACAGTTTGGCCTCCACACCTTCCACAGATTCAGCTCCTCTTTTTATCTCTTCTGCTAACTTGGAAACATGTCCATACATGGAATAGTACCTGGAAATAAGTCCCATGTTAGTGTCGATGCACAAACGAAAACCTTCATATTAATTTTCACTTTCCTTTTGACTGTGCATTACCCTTCTTTTATTTGCCTCTTGTTTTCAGTTAACATTCCATCACCTCATATGCAAATATCTCTAGTGAAGAGCAAAATTAGGGGATCAAGTATGTCCAGCAAAACGATTCTAAGAAGGCAAAAAGATAGGCACTGAACAGCGAGTCTTTCCAACTATGTAATGCCAGACTCCATCTACCCATGGTATTATGTTAAATTACTGGATAAAAGTGTATGCAGTCAGCTAGTTCCTCCAACAAAATTGACAGTGGATCCTATTCCAATTTTTTTTATCTTCTTCAAACTCAAGAATCATGCAATTCTACTCAAGGAAACTCTATATTTTGAAACTGACAAATCAACTCACAGAATATCAGCAACCACAATCAAGTGATTTGTTCCGGATTCAGAAATTGTATACTCAATCTAAAAAGTCAACTCAAATGCTTTATAAACAAGCCAAATCTCAACATCTATCGATCTATAGAAGAGTGAAAAATCGGAGATCGATGTGCCGAAAGCGTGCAAAAAAACGATTATTTGGCAATGTGAAAGCTAAAATGAAGTTTCAACAGATGTTTACTATAATCAAACAATTGACTGAGTTCATAGCAATTCCTACGGATCTTTGAACGCAATTCAACACTTCCAAGTTGAAATTCCAAAAATCAAACAAGAAATCCAATAAGATCAGATCAAAGTATTAATCAGCGAACACTAATTCCAGCTACATACAGATCAAAGCCCCTCAAATCTTTACCGCTCTCACAAAAACCTAAAATAATAATAAATCACAGCAACCAGTAAACAAAATCCAAAAATATGATGCATTCAACGCCATAGTTCGAAAATGATTAAAAACAAAAACAAAAACTAAGAACATAACACAAAATTACAAATCCTATCCAACTGCGAGCAGTCACATAAAAAATGAAGTAAACTAAATTCCAAATTCGCACGAAGGAATTAAAAGAATGAGCACTTACACAATATACACTTTGGTCGCCATTGTTGTAGATATTTGTCGTAGATTTATCCTATTACCTCTCTGATTTGATCGCGAGTGAGTTACGACATTGACGAACAGAGAAGGGGTATTTATAGTAGGTCAGTGGAAGGAATGGATGATAATTAAGACGTATTATTGGCTCGGTCAAAGTAGGTTAACCGTGATGTCAACTAGACGAAACGACGACGTTTCGAGAGGAGTGATGCGATGATGCGGTCACGATGATAATCATTAAACTCCGCAATATTTCGAAGGCATAAGAACCACCGAATTATTTTAAATGACAAAATTAGTTTGTTTGATTTTTTCCTCAATGCTTTATCAAGAAAGTTATTTTAATTAATCTTTTTCCATTTTCGGTAAAAGGTGGTTGGTGGGTTTCGGGTTCAATTAGATCGAAATGTACAATGTGTGTTAAAATGGTTTTTTATGATGTAAAGTATTTTCTTGCTTTAAAAAATTTCACCTATGATGATAATTGTAAGTGTTGTTTAAGATTTTTGAGTTTGGAATTTTATACCTGACTTGTTTGTAAATAAAATAAAAATGTTTAACTCAATGTTTTTTTATGAATAGTTAATTTGAATTTTATACCTGAAGAGTGTCATACCCATCCACGTCTAGAATAATGTCTCACATCCAAATTTTCATATTTGTTCGGAGATTTAAAGTTCTACCTTTCCGTCTAATTTCTCCCATTTATAATTACAGTCGGTATTATGTGAGTTTTCTTGAATTTTTAAATTCACATTAATTAAATATAGGAACTTATATGTATAAATAATATATTAAACATAAAATAAAATATTAATCTAATTTAATAATATACAATCATAAAAGTATTAAAAATATTTATAAAGTATATTTAAAACTATAAAATCAAACTCATTTAGTATATTTATGACGGATTTCCGTGGTAATTCTCAACGGGGATGGAGCCGGTCATGGCGAGGACATCTAACCTCGTCTCCATCCCCATACGGGTAATGACGTTTATTCTCATTCCCATCATCTTGCCCCTATAACGGCAATCCTTATTGGATATCAGGGATTTCCGCTTACATCCCTAGCTAAGTGCCGTAAAACTTTAAAAAAAAAAAAAGGAAACATTAGATATACTCTACATATAGCTTTTTTCAAGAAAGTCTACATTGAAAAATTTGATGTTCAAGAATCACCCCTATCTATAAAAAAGAACCAACTAATATGTGTATTTATTGAAACAAAAAATGAATGTACAAAATATACACCATATTTAGCTGTTTTTTTTCCAAGGAAAATATAGTTCAGTTTTTTTTTATTTTTATTTTTAAGAATTTGACCAAATAAACTTTTTTCTATTTTCATAAATTTGTGTACCCTTTTAATTTTTATAGATCTCAATAAATTGAATTGAAAGATAAGAGATTTGATTAGGGGTACATTTATTAAATATAATTATATCATGATCCTACTTTCTAGACTCTATTTTTTTATTCAATTTTTTTTACGTAGTTACTATTTTTTCATGTTAATTCGTAAACTTAACTAAATGTAAATCATATTCTGATTTTTCTTGGTAAGAATTTCAATCTGAATATTTTTCCCTAAACTCTTTTGAATTAATTAGGAAAATAGGACTTCTTAAAATTATCTTTTGTAAAGTAGGATTCTACATAAAAGAAAGAAAAAGTAGGTATGAAAATTAGAAAATAGGGGCAATAATTGCTTTAATTGAATGATGGTGATTAGATGTTTACTTTTAGTTTAAGTATACTTTTTACATGTTTACCTTTTACCTTTTATTTTTGGTTAATGTAGCTAGTTTGATGAAATTTTCAAGTCCATGAATGTTTAATTTTTTTGGGTGACATTGTTTTCGTTACCCAAATATGAATTGTAGTATTTTTCTCATTATTGGGTATATGTTTATTGTTTTTGTGGGATGTTTCTTATTGTTGAGTATGCTTAAAGTGATATTTTTGGGTATGTTTTATGGTTATCCAAACCGTGTTACAAGAACCAAATGTCATTTGGTATTGATGTTTGTGTATAATATCGATTTGTGTAAATTTTGGTTATGACAAATTCAAATTGGGTATGTTTTTATACGTGTATTGGCTTTGTAGTATATTTCTTATTATTAAGTATATTTAAAGTGATATCGTGGGTATGTTTTATGGTTACCTAAAATGTATTATAATGATCAAATGTCAAGTGAATTTTTGGGTAATGACCAAATGTCATTTGATATTGTGTTTGTATACAATATCGAGTTTTAAAAATTTTGGGTATAACAAATTTAAATTGGGTATGGATTTTGTATTAAGTGATGTTTAAATTGGGTATAAATATAAAATATTATCCAATTTATGGATATTGTTTTATTTTGATATTTGATTTATTGGGTATGTTGTTTTCGAGTATGTTTATATACTATAACAAATTAATTTTTGGGTATAATTGTGACATTATTTGAGTAAGCGAATTTTTGGGTAAGCGGATTTTTGGGTAAGCGGAGGGCTGCGTTTTTTTTGCCCCAAATTCCCTCCAAATGTCAATCAAAAGTGTCACAATCAGCACTCACATCAGCCATCATTACTTTTGTCAACTTTTTGTCCTATTTATGAATTAGTCTAGTAAAGTAGGAGCCCTATTTCTCAATTTGTAATTGGTATGCCCTAAATTTCAACTCTATAATGTAAAAGACCCTAAATGCAAATTCATCCAACTCTTTTTTTTGTTTTCTATAAGTTTAATACAATATGTCATATAAATTTTTAATAATGTTTTATTACAATCGTTTATTAGAAAACAGAAACAATTTTGTTTTGAAATATGGTCATTAAATATTAAACTAATATATCCACCTAGTTGGAATCTGTTAATCAATATTTTATTTTTTTGTCGACAGTTAATTAGCATTTATTGACCAATTATATGTAAGTCAAAGCCTCCTATTCGGAAGGATAGTATGAGTTGTAGCTGAACTTTGTAGTTTTCAAGATAATCTGCCAATGGGATTATGATAATGCACGAGAGATGTTTTTATTTTATTTTATGATGTATAAAATTATAATATTTATGTCGTCATTGCTTACATAAATGGAATTCAAAATTAAATAAGATGAAGATTTGTCACTTGTAATTTACTACACAATTACTGCATCCACAAACTTCAAAGAATAGAAAAATACATTGTAATATTGATCCAAAATACATAAAATATCAAAATACATAAACTAATAACAATTATCGTAACTCACTTTCTTATAACGTAAAATGTCATATATATATATATATATATATATATATATATATATATATATATATATATATATATATATATATACTTAATACAAATTTTAAATGACCTATATTTTAGATCATGGAAACTAGGACGAGAGTGTTACACGAGCCGAGTTCATGCAAGCTTTATATCTATTTATATTATGCCCGTTTAAATAGTGAATGAGCCGAGCTCTAATAACTCGACTTATATCATGCTCCTATAGTTTTATTTTAGGTGAACGAGCCAAGACCGAACAAACTCAAACTAATTTTATATCAGCTTTAGAAAAACGTATTTATATTCGACTCACTTAGAAATTGAACAGGCTCAAACCGAATTTTTAACGAGCAGAATACAAACCGAACCCAAATTACTTGTCTCATATGACGGTCTCGTAGGCTATAACCCTTCAAAAAAAATTATTTGTTCTAACCGGTTCAGCTTTATACGTCATAAAAAATAAAATGAAATGAAGGTCCACCAAAGTTAAAGAACATAAAATCCATAGACTTATGGGCTAAATGTACAAGACAGAGAATTGTGGGCTAATTCTAGAATATAAACAATAAGGCCCATTACCAGCAGAGCAGTTTTGGAAGATTGTTCCGGAGCATTCTAGAATATAAACAAATGTTTGCCTATGACGACCTAAACTTTCAAGGCTTAAGTAAATGGTCCATATTTTGGAAAAGTTGTTTTTTCACAAACAAACATCTTAGATAGAAATAGTTTAAATTTTTATGAAGTAGACATGTATAAAAGTGGACTCATGTCGGGTTCGGGCTGGGTCAATAACGTTGTCCATGTCCACCTATGTAGAAAGCGGACGGGTTGTCAGCTCGGTCCGGATGACCCGTATGTACTTGATTGTGTGTATTTTTTCCCGGGATTTATCGTTCAAAATAAGTAATGGGCTCTTATACAAATTAATAATAAAAAAAATAGAGTAGGTGTACTTGTATCATAAAAGTTGATGGATGGGTGTTTACAAAATTTTAAATTTGATATTTTCTTTTTGGCTTTTCAAATATAGAGAGGGGGAAAGGTAAAACCACTTTTTTGGTGGTCAAGAATGTCTCTCCCCAAACACAAGAACCGAACCCATTTCCCCAATTCTTTGAATAAAAAATGGTGGATCTTCCTTCTAAGTCTGCATCTCAGATTCCGTCGTCGTCCTTCATTTTAGGGTTTACTCAGGACATAATCGTGGCAGAGGATCGTAAGATTGCCGGCGAGACTATCATGACGGAGGATGTTAGGGTTTCCGCCGTCCTTCAGTGTGGAGTTCGTCATTGATATTCCGTCGTTGTCGGGAACCAGATCTGTATTTTTTGGGTAGGCTATTTCTACTCGATTTTGGGTAGTCTATTTCTACTAGATTTTGGGTATGCTTCTGATTCATTTTGTTAAGTAGTATTTGTGCATATGTTTGATGAATTGAGTATTTTAGAGCATTATTGGTACGTTTGGGTATGTGGATTTAATCTTACAACATTATTTAAGTTTGATAAAATGTTACCCAATTTATGGGTATGATTATTTTATTGGGTATACGTTTAATATTTTTGTGATATGTTTCTTATTGCTATACATGTTTAAAGTGACTTAAATTGAAGAGAAAGAAAAAAAAATGGATTGAGTATGTATACATTGATATTGATGTTTGTGTACAATATTGATTTGTGTAAATTTGGGTATGACAAATTCAAATTGGGTATGTTTTTAGTATTAAATGCGACTTAAATTGAAGAAAAAAAATGGATTGAGTATGTATACATTGGATATGAATATTTTACAAA
This sequence comes from Fagopyrum homotropicum, assembly GCA_033239125.1. Lineage (NCBI taxonomy): Eukaryota > Viridiplantae > Streptophyta > Magnoliopsida > Caryophyllales > Polygonaceae > Fagopyrum > Fagopyrum homotropicum. Next base: position 7,593,700 of record BSWB01000003.1, read on the forward strand.
ACAAAATACTACCCAATTTATGGCGTTTTGGATGGATGAAAAGGTCATCATTTGTTGCAAATGAGTCACATGGGACTGCTGCACCAGTGTACTTTGCTCTCTTTTACAGCATTTGTTGCAGTACAAAAGGTACAAACTAGTTAGTAGCAATGATGATTACCTTTGGGGCCTAATTTTTAAAAATGGAAAAGGTGGGGCTTACATCAGTAAGTGTTATATCAAAAAGGGCTCATTTCATAAAAAAAACGCCTTTTTTTTCCAGACAGACATGCTGAACGGGCCGGGCCGAATTTGTATAGGTATAGTTTGACCCCATATGCGTGTTGGGTTCGAGTTCAACACATGAACCCAATGAGCTCCATCATAAAACCAATTGACAACTACACTTACTACCTCTTTTATTATCGATGTTAGGACATTAATCCTCCACAAACTTGATTATTTTTGATGATGCTAGACTCATTTAGGGTCGTTATATGAAATGAGATACTTGAATTCATCTAAAAAAATGTTCAAAGTCACTGATTGTTAAACAAGAATGAAAAACACGGTCAAAACTAAGGCTTATTTCGTTTACAAACATGTAAAACCTATCAAAATGAATTATTGACCGAGTTAGTGAAACTCACCTTTATTATTTTCTATACGAATTAGCTTATTGCGTAGGTGGTTGAGTAGTTTTTTTTTATATTTTATAAAATATGGGAAGGTATTGAAAAAGTTAATCTAGTGTTTGCTAAAAGAAGATTTTTTAATATAGATTTTAGGGGTAAATTTAGCAAAAAAGACCCATTCTATCAATATAGAAAAATAACTCTAAAATAAATAAGGGCAAGATTGTATATTGCTCTTGAAAGCTCACAATAAGTTATTAGTTGTAGCTTTTTAAAACTCCTAAAACAAACTCTTTATAAAACTCCGCATAAGTTGGACATAATGAAAAACCTATTTTACCAAACGCTATATAATTTTTCTAAAGACGCAAAATTTTATCAAAATATATCAAAACAAAGTTACATCGAACTCACCCTAAATATAAATAACTTAAGAAAAGTATGATAATAACCTCATAATTTCATCAAAATAAAGCTTCCTTACGCGCAACTTTTGAGCCTTGCGGTTGAACCCTGGATGGGAGTGGTTCGGTCGAGCCTATGGATAACGACAACATGCCCAGGGAAGATACGCTCAGCTGGAGCATTACGAGGGATGGTAACTACTCAACAGCGTCGGTTTACAACCTACTCATGGAGTCGGATTGGCTACAACATACAGAAGAGGGGGTCTACAAAGCCATCTGGCGCTTAAGGGTCCAGGAAAGGGTGAAGCTATTCCTTTGGAAGCTGATGAAAGGGGGCATTTTGTGCAACCAGGAGAGATACAGAAGACATAATAGCACGACGAGTTTATGTAGCTGCTGTATGAGTGATCCTGAGTCCCTGAGCCACCTCTTTCGTGATTGTCCCGAAGTCCGGTCTATGTGGCGCTCACTTCATGCGGCAGGAATGGTGCAGAATTTATTTTCGACTCCGTTTGCGGCTTGGCTACGAGGTAATCTTCTTTCTGCCGATAACTTTTTGAATGCTTGTCTTTGGAGTTAGTTGTTTGCAGTTGGTTTGTGGTGGAGCTGGAAGTGGAGAAACGGAAAGATTTTCAACAATTCTACGGTTACTGGAGAGAGAAGTCACTTTATCCTGGATCGCGCTAAGGAGTATGTGGTCGTGTGGGATAGAAGAGTGCCGATCAATGTAAGAGGTCAGAGGAGAATCATCCATGTGGTGTGGGTGTAACAGTAAAAAATCGAAGATGACCTAATCGAGTAATTTAGGAAATTAAATCCGTTTTAACACGAGATACCTCTCGAGGTAACCAGCTCCTAGATGATATTACACCCCGGTATTATTTGGAGCATTTGGGAGATTCAATTAATAAAAATGCAGTTGAGAGAAATGATCAGGACATCGGACATGTCCTAGATATGAAAAAACATGAAAAGGCAAAATGGCTAAAAGAGTCGCTATTTCGTTTCTTAGCGGCTAAGAAAGACGGCTTAGGAATACGCGTTTTTCGAAACAATTGCGGAATAATTATCCATACAATATTCCAGATTTATTATTCCAATTTTGAGAAGTTTGGAGAAGGGGGGCTTAAACCGCTTCCGGATCGGTGAAAGGATAATTATCGACTCCGCTAAAGGATAATTATCGTCTTCGCTATAAATAGCGGAAATATCGTTTATTAATTCATTTTCTTTCACGTTTCCTCGTAAAAGCTCTGATTTCTCCCAACCTTCAAACTCAGATCTACTCTTCGTTTCTAATCCGAATTCAAATCCGTTTGAGTTTTTGGATTCCTCTCTTCATTCTCTTCATTTTGGTACCGAGTTTCTGCATTTCCGAGCAAGGGAAGGTCTGGTCGAGCATATATGATACTAGGGAGGTTCCGTCGCTCAGATTCCGGTGAATTTGATGGTGTCCGAGCGTAGCCTGCGTCGTTGTGATTCCGAATCTTCTTTCGGATCGTCAATCGGGTTAGTAACGAATAAGTTATGAATTTATTCGTTTTCCGTATTGCGATTTTGCCTAAATTGACCTTAGGCTTGCCAAAATGGATAATTGGAAATTCCATTATACTCGTTACATTATTCTGGTGATTATGGGTTGTTTGTTTGTTAAGATTTGATGACAGGTGGGTTCAGAAATTGCCTGCGGGCAAAACGTTGTTCTGGCGAAATTTAATTAATTAATTAAAGGTTAATTAATTAAATTAGGATTCTAGAAAATGCTATAAGCTAATTAAATTCAAAGGAATGAATTTAACTGGTGTTTGAAGCGAGAAGTTTAATACGAGGAATATGATATTCTCAACAGGTGTTGTTGAAGGGTTCGGTTTAATTATAGCTTACTTCTTTGTGAGTGTATCCAAATACGAGAAAGGAGGATAGTCCGAGTGGGAAACGGACTCAATAGTTGGTTTGCGAGGTTTTATTGTTCTTACCTGCGAGGTAAGTGTATATGAATTACACTTGCTTAATATATGTTATGTATTTAATATGCTATGATTTTATGCATGCTTGAGTGTATATATATGTTTGTTATGATTGTATGCATGCTTATATGTATATGAGTGAGACGATGATTATGACTTGATATTCCTTATGAAAGCATGCATGAGGTACATGAGATAGTGGAAAGAATGTGATGAAAGAATATGATGGAAGCATGAAATTGAGTTATGATATGACAGTGATAATATAGGATGGTAATTGATTAATTAGCCCAACTGGGTCCCGCACGGGTTTCCGGGGGACGAGGTCGCTACCTGATCTACAGGGGGCCTCAGAGGTCGCTACCTGATCTACAGGGGGCCTCGAGATAAGAAAAACAGCCAGGGGTCGCTACCTGATCTACAGGGGCCTCAAGATAAGAAAAATAGTCCAAGATCGCGACCTGATCTACAGGGGGTCTTAGGACAGATGGCCGAGGTCGCTACCTGATCTACAGGGGGCCTATGACGCTATCGGGTTGGCCAACCGAAAGAAAAAAAAAAGAAAGAAAGAAAAGAAATACGAAAGCAATGAGAAAATATATCGTACGATCAGTTGGAGCTAGTTAGTTAATTATCACCTATGCATCGATGCGATCGAGTCTAGCATGTTATATGTTATGTTATGATTATTTATATGTGATGAGATGATATGAGATGTTTATATGAGATGATATGTTTATATGTGATGTGTGATAAAATGCTTGAATGTTTATGTGAAATGTGATGTGAATGGTTGTGGAATTATATGTGAATGTGGATATGTATGCATTGATCGACTTTGGAATGTAAGGAAGGGTATAGAGTGTCCTTTGGGGACGGGATATTAGATACTTATATATATTGGGAGAGTGCGATTTGTATACCCTTACTGAGCGTGTGGCTCATTGTTGTTATATCCACATATTTTTCAGCTACTCAGACTCGGCCTGATCAAGGCAAGGACGTTGGACCCAACACCTGGATTTGAGATCACATCAGGTGGGCTGTTATGGGATGCTACCGCCTAGGATGTTTTGCATGGTTTTAAAACAGTTGTGTTTTGGTTAAACGGAGTTTTATGACGTATGTTAGTATGTGTATATGTTGTGAATATGGTTGTAAGATAAAGTTTTAAAAATTTACGTTTTCCGCTTTTCCGCTTATTGCTTTAAACAGGGTTAATTAACTGGTAATAAACTAGAAATGAAATAGGTGGTGTCACAGTGGGACCCCCCCGGAAGGGTTTGTGAAGATTAACACGGATGGAGCCAAGAACGATGTTGTCGTCCGCGGGCGGTGTGATCCGAACCCCGGCGGGAGAATGGCTAAGAGGCTTTGGTGCTAACTTAGGATTGTGTATTGTCCCCATGGCCGAGCTATGGGGTGTTGCACATGGTCTTAAGCTGGCTTGGGAGTTGGGGGTACCGATCTGTTATTTTAGAAACGGACTCCCTTTTGGTCACCCAATTCCTTAAGAAGAACATCGCTCCTTACCATCCTCTCGCCAGTCTGGTACGCTTGTGCCAAGACTTTTTGAAAAGAGACTGGTCTATCCAGCTTCGGCATGCCTACCGCGAGACGAATAGAGTTGCGGACTTCCTTGCTAGTTATGTTATGAACTTGCTCCTTGGGCTTCTTGTATTGCGTCACCCGCCGGAGGGTGTTTATAACTTGCTTTTGGATGATGTTAGGGGCGGGCTATCCCCGTTTGCTGACTATTTAACCCTTTTTCTATCAATAAAAGTGCGTCTAGATGCGCCGACCTATGACTCTCCTTCTCACCCAAAAAAAAATTAGCCCTTTTCATTTATAATAGTAATTATTTTTTGGTGGGAATTTAAAAATATTCTCACAAAACTGATGAAAACAGATGTCAAATTGTCAATGTTTGTAGGAGTAAAAATCCTCACACTTGTGACTTGTGGGGTCTTCTATATTTGCACATCTGCGTTAAGACCTAATATTTGACATTTCAAATTAATTAAAAAATATTAAATTATTAATTAGACGCCAAATTAAATATTGTAATTCCTTAAAAGAAATTTAAAATGATTTATGCAGAATTGATTTTATTAAAATTTTAGTTTAGGATAATCTTATGTACCAAATACCAACAGGACAGGGCTTAATCCAACTCTAATTCGATCGTTAATCAGTATTTAGAAGGTCAAATTCATCAATTACAAGTGAATCCAATTATACAAACGAACACAAATCTCAAAAACCAAAATACGTTTCCTGATGATCAGAATCGGCGAATTGACCCTGAAGAGCTTCATCCAACAAATCCTCAGAGCTCTCCATAAGTTGAGGACTAAGCCGGAACATCAAAACACAAAACTCCATCTCCGACAAAGCACCATCGCCATCAAAATCACCAGAAGCGATCATAGATCTAAGATCAGAATCGGATAATCCATGAAGCCCTAACAGAGAAGCATTTCTCTTCAAGCTATCGAAAGTGATGACGCCTCTTTCACGGTCCATTAGTAGCTGAAATCCCTTGCATAGCTCTCCGATTAAGCCTTCGCCTCCGAGCTTCTCCGCCATTAGCGGGAACGAGTCTTCGAAATTGGCTTCTGACATGGTTGAATTGATGATCTTGTTAGAGAATTTGAAGATGGATGAATGGGAGATGGATTTGGAATTGGGGGATTTTAAATAGCGTTAGGGTTTGCTGTGGGGAGTTGCTTGGAAAGAGCGTAGACGATGACAGAAGGAAGTGAGATGGATTTGAATTTAATTTTATTTATTTTGACGTCGGCTTTGAGAAAAATGTGGGAAATAATAAATGGTGCAGAAAGTTGTCAACTAATAGGTGGGGCATTCGGGTTTCTTGGAAAGTGTGAGGTCATTTCTTTAGTTTTGGATTCTTATTTTTACAAAATAAAATAAAAATTAATAGAAAATTGTTCAAAAAATACCATCTTTTAAGATAAACTAAACTTTAGTACTCCATCGTTTAAACTATCAGATTCATACATCAGTTATTGCACCCCACCAAAGATTAGTATCTAGATACTTTTCACACGTTAAGTTAACACAACAACTTTGCTCCTAGAACTTTCCCTTATGTTTCTTGTTGAATAAGTATGTCATGTAGGCCTCATTACGACTACCATTCTGATATTTTAAACGACGGACACTAAAGTTTAGTCAGCCTAAAAATAAATATTTTTTTTAAATTAATGAGGCAAGACAAGAATAAGATGTCCCGTGATATGATTTATATTGTAATTAGAGTTACCGACCACTCAATTATACTAATTAATTAAACTTAACAACTCTCTGTTAAGAGGCATTTTGTGTCGCGAGGATGTTAAGTAGATGAATCCTTAGTGGACTTATATTAAGAATGTTTCAAACTCACAGGACAACTTCTTAAACAACAATTGTGTAATAAATTTAGATTTGGTTAATTAAGTTGATTCGTATTGTAATCTACTTATTGAGGCCACTACCATTGCACCATTACAAATTGATCAATTTTATAAGTTCAACGAAATATATAATCATGAATTATAAATTTTTAAATCTTAAATCTATATCTATAAATGTATTAAAACAGAACCGAATAAAAATTTTGTCTATCATACAAATCATGTCATTTTTTTAATTAAAATTTTTTTTAAAAAATTTGAATGATAATATTAAATTTAGGAAAAACAACCCAATATAATACGAGATCTGTAATTATTAGGAACAATACAAATTTTCAACGTATTTATAAAAAATAATATGACATACTTTTCCGGCAAAAATCCTAAATACAGCAATGACGTGGCAGACTGGCACCCGAAATCTTACATGTAATAAAAAAACGGATTAATTGTGAGGTGTGTATTTTATTTTTTAAAATCAGGTTAATAACATGAAAATATTAAAAAAATATATATTAAGTTCTTTTTTTTAAATATTATATTTAAATTATAATTTTTGTAGCTATAGTTTTATAATTTTTTTTTTTAAAAATAAAATTATTATTTAGAAAACTTTAATTTAGATTTTTTAACATATTAAATATTATTAACTTAATTTTAAAAAAATAAAAATCCACATCACATATTTCTTCTTGATGACATGTAAGATTCCGGTTGCAACGTCATTGTCGGAGTTATAATTTTTGCCGTTAAAACAAAACATTTTACTTTTGGTAAATATGTTAATAATTTGTACCACTTCTAGTAATTTTTAAAGTTGGTATTATTTTAGGTTGAATGTTGATGGTTGATATTATTTTAGATTATTTTTTTTTAAAATTTATTGATGTTATAAGATTTTAAATTAAATTATATCGGATGGGGCCTTGATTAGATTACTTGATTATTGTCTGCAAAAATTACCTTCTTATTCTTTCAACTTTTCATTTAAAGGACAAGTCAAATGTCATTGGAATTTGAGAAGAAAGTTGTGGGACTTTAGTTTTAATTTGTAAAATTAACTAACAATATAGTAAAAACCCGTAATACAATATTGTATATAATTTATAAATTATGAAAGTATCTTCATAAATTGAGCACTAAACGTCCAAAATAAGAAATTTGAGGTTGACATTGGATGAATTTCCTTTTGCCGGCCAAAATAAAATTAATGTATCTCATCAAAATATCAAATTTCTAAGAAGCTTCGCAGAAGAATATAAAACGGCACCATATTTTTTCCCTGCCGTACAAAATGAACTTCTTTTTATAGATAACAACAACACAGTCATATCTTTACGTGATTCTATTTCTAAATAATAATAATAATAATTTTGTTTTAAGAAAATTGTATGAACCCGGATACTACTTAGGAAAGTACGCGTCAATGTATCAAAAAAATAAAATATATATATATATATATATATATATATATATATATAGAGAGAGAGAGAGGGAGAGAGATAGAGAGAGAGTAGATAGAGAACAACTCTAATGTGTATACATGTCGAATGTGTCATATCGTTTAATGTATTATTCGTAGTTATTGTTGTTTGAGTGGATTATTCGTAGTTATTCCTAATTATTATTATTATTTCTAATTATTATTAATTATGATATCTACACTAAATCTCGACTCTTAATACTCACCATCCGACGGTCTAAGATTGTTCTCATGTATACACGTTAGGGGTGTTATCATGGGAACCACACCCTATATATATATATAAAAAATATATATATATATATATATATATATATATATATATATATATATATATATATATATATATATATCCCGACTCATATGTAAACAACTTTTACCATGTGAACATGTAAACAACGAATATATGTTACTATACCGTTGAATATATGTGACTATACCGTTGAATATATGTGACTATACCGCTGAATATATGTGACTATACCGCCGAATATATGAATCAGGTCCGGCGAATATTTCTTCCACTAATCACACGATTTTTTTCTCTTTAATATCGTTTAATCTCAGTCATTCATTTAACGATCTAACGAATATAATTTGTTCTCATTTTACATGGTAAGAGTTGTTTACATGAGAGTCGACCTCTATCTAGATCTAAAGCCCCTAAACTTAAAGTAATTCCATACAATCACCTCATCAATTTTATAGATATTTGCTAATCGTTAATTTATGACATTTATTTCATCCATGATACATTATAATTTCGAGTTGAGGGAATGCAATATCACGCATAAGGGCACAATCATCATATACCTTTTTAATGACTTTTATCTCAACAAACAGATGTCGATCAATCCATTCAGTTACATACGTGTCGTCATCTCTTTCTCTAGACCGACTATTTTCTCCATCTAAAACATATCAACTTCGATCTCATGGGTGTTGAAAATCTCACTGCAATCCCCAAAAAACCTCGAATTTCTCTCGCTTTCCCCTTCTTCCACGACGTTGGTCTCTGATGTCGGCACTAGAATAATTGTTGTGGTCTTTGTAGTTGACGTAATTGCCTTTGTTCTTTTTTAGTGGCTTATTGTTTCCCGTGCAAAGGTCTCTCCAAAACCCTTGATGAACTGAAAGTATCAATTTCAAGTCATGTTGTGGTATTAACTGGCCTACAATCCCTTTCAACTCGATTTTAGGTTATTCTCTTTCTCCGTTTTCCTCTCGTTTCTCTCCAGATTCCTTGGCCACTTTCCTATCAAGGTAATAAGACTATAAGAGTCTCATTAAAAGAATAATTAAGGAAGTACACTAGAAGTCACAAAATCATTGACCAACGCACATAGAGGAGGTACACAACATAGCAAATACACAAAATGTATGTTAGTTTACAAAGCATATACATAATAAAACATATGCACAAACCTATTTATTATTACACAAAGCATTTTTGTTTGTATGTTATTACCTTATTGTCAAGTTTCTTGAATGCCTTTACAAATGGTTTAGGATCCTTTGCACTATCCTATATATTAGACAACATATAAGACTTCATACTTACAAAATAGTTTTAATCAAATAGAGCAGGTGCCGGTGGCGTATGTAATCATATTACAATAACCTGCTTCGATGTTCCAACACCCATTTTCTTTGATGCATGTGTTTGTTTAGACGTTGTTGTTATGAACTTAGTTTGCGGCATCAATGATTATATTGGCTCAAAGATGTAAAAGAAATATAAATTTGTACACCATATTTAGCATATTACAAGACCAAGCAAATAATGAGACATTAAGGGAAGAGTTGCATTTGTAACTCAAACAACATTCATCAATAGTGATAATTCTGAAGATACGATGATACTCATTAACATAAAACTAGTAATTCAAAATTCATAAAACCATAACTTATTTCAACATAATGAAAACACATAAATAACAATTAAAATCAATTTATATTATATTAGACATAAACACCAATACGAGACACTAACAAGTATTACAACATACTATAACTTAAACATAAACGTCAACGTCAATACACAAACTACCAAGTATTACATCATTTTAAAGTTCTAGAGATCTTAAAACGATTTTATCATAAACATCATAATTAGGGGTTCTACACAAACTTGAATCAATTTTCGTTATTTTATCTTCAGCACACAAGAACAAACCCAAAAAACTATCAAGTATTACATCATTTCGAAGTTCCAAGCATTACAACACAATTTTATCATAAGCAACATGCATCAATAATAATAATCCTAAAAATATGATGATACTCATGTAATCAAAACTAATAATTTTAAATTGATAAAACCCTCACTTCTTTCAACCTAATGAAAACACACAAACAACAACTTCAATCGACTTAAATTACACATGGACAATAACTTCATAAACTAACATGTATTAATTACAACATTCTTTAAATTACACATACACAACAACTTCAATACAAACAAACTACACAAGTTAAAGTCCAACCGTCCGAAAGGTCAGAAATTCAAAGCAATCAAACTCAAACTATCACGTTTAACAAATCAGTGTAAACGAATAGCAACTACCAATACCCGATCAACGCAATCAAACACAAACCTAACACATCTGAAATTTCACTTCATGTAGCAATTCACATATGAAAGCCTTATATTTAGAGAAAACTTATTTCACAAAGCAAAATAGCCGAGCAATCTCAAGTCATGCTTACCTCTTGTAAGTTGTAACAAAGAAAATACACTACAAATTGAACGGCAATCACTGGGTTGAACTGTCGACGAATAAAAGAAAGCTCAAAGTCGCTTGAGAAGAGCAGGAAACTTTTGGAACTTTGGCAAAGGGTCTTGTGTCGCCACTACTTTGAGCCAAGAAGGGAAGTCGGGTTTCCGCCTACTAGGCAACATGAAGGTTGAGTTTGGGGCAGTCAGGGATCGCCTCCACTAGAAAACTCTTCATGAAGGGTTTTTTTTATAGCATTTGCTATATCTTTAGTTTTTAGTTTAATCATAGACTTCTTTTTTTCCTATAGAAGGTCCTAGCCTTTTGGGCATTCCCGCGTAGCGTTCCAATTCACTCATATGAGGATTGATTAAGAAGTTCAATAAGTAAGAACTTATTCATTCGAAAGAGAGGAAATATGGACCCCGACTACATGGCAATAAGTCCTTCCTTGGAATCGATACTTTTACAAATATCCACTGACGAGATTTCTCGCGAGCTCTCGTTCCTTTTCGTGTAAATTCCTTAGTGGCGAATTCTAAACTTGTGGGGCTCTATCTATTCCATCTCTCGAGCCCCAAAGAACCCCCCCGGACTCCATATCTCTTTTGACTCTACATATGTAGGCACCCTCATCAATGGACTTTTGACGTATATGTAGAAGTGCGGTTCGTTCGAAAAAATCCTAGCTTTCTATCTATCGTGGAGATGCTTGCTTAAATGTATAGGTGTGGCTACTAGTCAACAAGGCAAGCATGCATCATAATTCCAATAGCAATTCTCCGCGTTCGTAGCGGAGGTCCATGACACTAGACCGCCTCGAGAAGCACTGTTGAGAGGAAGATCCTTGGCCCGCGATTTGGTGGTGATTCCGCTTATGAGATCAAGTTTTTACAGGTTGGATCATGAAAAGATGGGGTCCGAGGTGAGTAGTCATCCCGCGGGGGATGTTTCTCATCCGTCTTCCTCTTCTCGCCTTAGCCCCGAAGGAAAGTTGGGTAGGTTGGGAACCTCAAAAATTCCAACTTCCCGAGCCCCCTAGAGTCCCCCCAACCCTAAACAAGGACTTGCCCGAACCGTGCGGGAAGGTTTCCCATCACACGGCTCACCAACTTAATTTTCTACAGAAACCGTATGTCCAATCAAACCTAGAAAAAAGAGTATGGTCTCACTTTCCTTTCTTTTTTAGTGGAGATCTACTCCGGTGCTTACTAGAGATAGACTCCTATCTATGACGGGAGTGCACTTTAGCTCGATTCCGTTTTAACAACGTGTTTGTTTCCAAACCACCGCTCAGCCCACTAAAAACTATGGCATCAAGGTCGGCAAGCAGGAACTTAACCCACTAATGGGCCAGCGGCGAAGTCCATCCAAACCGTCCAATGATGAATAAGACGAGAGCAAAGCGCCAATGGCGCGCCTTACAATCTAAAAGGAATAGCGTTGAATCTTGAGAATAAGAATGTAGGTATTGTTCGTTAACCAAGTTTGTTAAGTGGTCGTAACGTAATTGGTTGGTGAGGGGCCGAAATTTGTTGATTTCTTTGTACGAATTTACAATGGAAAAACTCGTGCTCATTGTAAGATCATTGAAGGAAAGGTTGGTCATAAATTCGGATAGTTTTCTTACTGAGCAATAGGAAGGTTGAGTTTGGGGTCATATGGGATCTTCAACTAGGATCGGCCCCATTGCTTTGTGCCGTCTCGGTGGTTGTTTGGGATCGTCAACGGAGATTTAGGTTTAAGACGTTTGCGGATGTAGATGTAAGAGAGAGATGGGACTGATTGTTTGGTTGTTTTATTTGCTTCTTATTTAATTACGTATTTAACCTTAGTAATATCCATATAATACCCAATAATACCAACCAATTTTCTTTTTATTTATAATGTGAAAAAATCAGTGGCCTAATTTGTATCCCGGTACAAAAAAAAGGTCATATCAGGTCAATCTTCTCAATGTAAATCTCATCTCCTTTTTTTTAGAGCTAATGTGAAAACCATATCAAATTTCATCCCTTTAATCCTATAAGCTTGGGTAATAAATCTTAAAATTTGAGGAAAAAATAATCTCATTTCATCTTCACCATCCCTTCAACTCTTCCACCAAAAACACAAAAAACATCGACGAAGTGTTGATTTCATCTCCTTGACTCAAATAATCTTCATGTAACGTACTACTAAACAAAGTCTTTATCTTAATTTTTCACTTATTTTGACACTTTTTAATAAATTTCAAATCGTTATAAAATTTTATTTTAAATATTAGATTAAAGTTTTAATTATAAATTAGTATAAATTCCTTAATTTCTCATTTTTTTTAAGAGTTGAACGCATAAATAGTTGGACAAACAAGAAACAATACAATCGGTGTCAACCACCCGACTAAAATGGGTTACCGATAGAATTTAGAACAAAATGTGGATATATCTTTTTAAGTTATAGATGAAAGCCCATTTTTATTTAGAGGCATGTGCATGTGTTTACTGTGCACAAGCCCAAAGTTGGCCTTGATAATGCATGATTCGATATAGATCACCCCGATATTTAACCTTAAAATATGTGCATGTATAGAAGATTTGTCTAGGTAATCCTAAACTATCTTGAAAGAGGAAATCTTTTTATTCTCTAAAATAATAGAAAACAAACAACCTATTTATGAGATTAGGAACGTAACGAAAGTATTTACAGGAATAAGAAGCTGTTCAAGTTCGGAGAAGACACGCATAGAGTTTGAAACACTGAATTTTATGAAGAAGTCATAGTTTAAAACTACGGGTTAACTAATACTCAGTTACTCTAGTGGTTGTGGTATTAGCCTCCTTAAGTGTTAGCATCGAGATTCGATTTGGAATCCTCTGGAAACATGTATGGAAAAATTCCTGCCGAAAAGACGCCTTCAAACCACTCCGATCCTAATCCAAATCCGAAAAAACTCATCCCGATGAACAAGGAGAACAAAGAAACTGTTGTTTCAAAACACGATTTTCACTTTTAGAAAAAAATTTTTAAGTAACATAAGCCGTAGTTAATTTGAAACGGTGTTTTAAACCGGGTCTGTTTTGAATTCATGGGGATAAATTCGGCCCGGTTAAGCCATCAGTGTATGGGCTTAGATTACAAGAGCAGCCCAACATCTACAAGCCCAAAAAGCCCAATCCACACACGTGCCGACGTACTACTCTTTCGATATCGGTTTCTCCATATAGTATATGTCAATTCTCATAGACCGAATATTGAATAATTTGAATTGTAACCATCAATCTTTAGCATCTCATACGTTACAAAATACCTTTGACCAATCCAAAATATCTTGCATGGGAAAACTGCTATAACACTCTAATTTACAACTTTACCCTCGGCTAAATCCATGCAATAAATTACAGTCAATGCCACTGCGGTCACCTGTGCCTGTGATTGTGACACACTTGCACTGCTGCATACGAATATGGATGTCAAGTTCATTCGTTTTTACGCTATGTTTGTTGTTTTACAATCTTACCCTTCATAATCTCTCATAATTTCACTCATTTTGTAGTATCACACATTGTCGTCTCCACTTGAACCAAACTTACAACAAACCAAACGCATCCTCTTTTCTTACCACAAATCAATACATTAATCGATTTGACTGAGATGAAGTTAGTGCTCCTTTTACAAAAGTGTATATATATATATATATATATATACTTACTTCAAACTAATATTCAAAAAACAAATCTTTCCTATAATTGCAGATTTCAATTCGATTATTTGAAGGAAGTTTAAGATTATGAATAAAAAAGATATCTTTCTAAAAAATTCCAAAGAGATTCGAAGATATCACATATGATTTCTTGCATATATTTTCTCTGACAAATCTTTTTATAGATTTACTCTCTATATTTTTAAGTTTTACACATGTATAGATAACAAAACCAAGAATGTACTTAAAGAATTTTAAAAAATAATTTGCTTAAACCATGCGCAAACTAATAAAGCAAATTCATAAATCATGCTACACAGATAATGATTAAAGGGTTTTCAATCCCAATAAAATGGACCCACAAAACGGCCCACATATGTTAAGGGTAATATCGTCTTTTACTAACATCACTCTCAAAGCCCAAGAAGAATTAAAGAAGAAATTAGAATCAAAAGTTTCAATCTTCATCTTCTCAAGATCCCTCTTTGCTGTTCTCTCTTCAAAAACAGAGCCACAAAAAGAAAAGAATAAAGAAATATCTTCAAATGACCTTTTCAATTTTTCAAATCCAACTCTCCATTTTCACACTAACAACAATCGTTGTTCTATGTTCATCTCTTTCAATCCATGAGCTTCTTCGCAGCAAAGGCTTGCCTGCAGGTCTCGTTCCAAAGGAAGTCAAATCCTACACTTTAGACGATAATGGCCGTCTGGAAATCTTTCTCGATGCTCCCTGTTTGACGAAATTCGAGAATAGGGTTTACTTTGATAGTGTTGTTAGAGCTAATCTTAGCTATGGTGGATTGATTGGTGTTGTTGGTCTTACTCAAGAAGAACTCTTCATTTGGCTGCCTGTTAAAGATATCATCGTTAATGATCCAAGCTCTGGATTGATCTTGTTTGATATTGGTCTTGCTCATAAACAACTCTCTCTTTCTCTCTTTGAAGATCCACCAAGCTGCAAACCAGAAGGTAATTATAATTATAATTATAATTTGATATGATTTTTTTATTTTCTGGTTTTCAGAGTGTAATTTTTTCTGGGTTTTTTCTAGGGTTTATAAGCAGGTTCCATGGAAGGAAGGAGAAGCGATCATCGTCAAGCTAAGTTTGGCAATGGAGATGTGTTTATATACCAAAATGATACGAGATCTATGTTTAATTATTGATTAGTAGATGGTTTTGGATAGATTATTTGGATGTGTGTATAGATCAGAATTTTGGTATTAAAGTTTTGGAAATTTGTGATACTATCTTTCACTTTCAATATATGCATCTTCTTCTTCCTCCTCTCCATATTCAACGAATTTCGATTACTTAAAATGGTTCAAAGCGAGTAAATGAACGCTTAATGGAAGTCGATGTGGGAACGAGAGCAAGAAGACGGAGAATCTTGACGAAAATTAAATGGTGTATAATGAATTAAGCGTTAGTTTGATATTTTTTATAACTTAATGAAAGATTAATGGCGAACTTTGAGGATTCCTTGCAATAAATCTTTGACTGCTTTGTGATTTAATCAATTTCGTAACTACTAATACTATTAATTTTGTAACTTACTGCTGGATATTTTACGATTGAGAATCCTAGGTAAGATCCTTAAAGTTAATATCTTTTTTAAAGAATAAATAATATTATAAATTTCTGTAATTTTTCTAGGAAAAATAAAGAAACTATATAATGATAGTTATTATAAATGAAGCAAATATAATAAACGAATCTTATCGTATCATATGGTGTTATTTTAGAAAAATAAAATATATCCGTGATTGAGTAATGGGATTAGGAGGGCAATAATGAGCAAAATGACAAAAGTTGTGCGAAATAAATAATTAATAAATGGTTGGAGCCAGCTGGCTTGGAATAGCATAGAGAAGGGAAACGGGTCCCACTGGTAGTCTCTCCTCAAAGGGAGGGAAATGTGGAGCCCACCGGTTTTGCTCTCATGCTGCTGGCTGGCCGCGGGAAAGGTGGAAACTGCAACCTCTTCGGGTCCCACCCTGTAATCAAAATGTAAATAGGGAGGGAAGGACTAACTTGTCTTTTCGCATTTTTGGAAGAATTGGGCCCCACAAGTGTTTATTTGACACGTGATTTGGGCCTAATGGGCCTGGGCTTTATTTAGTGATTCAACTGGGCTGCTTTAGTGTTTCACTTCATTCTGCAAACGTTGAGCACGTTTCAGTCCTTTCATCCACACGATAGTGATAGGGTCCATAGGGCCGAGCATTTCAGGATATATGATCCGATCCGATTTGAAGACCGAATATCCGATCCGATAATTTATAAAAGTTCGATCCGATATTCGACGCTTTTATTTGAATCGTATAGTTGACCCGAAATCCGATCCGAGTATTTATTACTAGACTAATCGGATATATCCGATCCAATTCGCCCCTCAAAACCTTGATCCGTATCCGATGATTCGAAAAATACTTCCGATTAGATCGGTCACGGATCACAACCTATTGGATATTTTTCGGATTTCGGAAACTGTATTTTCATAATTCCATGGATAAAAGATGTTTCATAACAACTGGAAATAGAATCGATGCTCGATCCTTATTTTGCTTACACGAGGTATTACATAGGCATCTTTCTATATATCATGAATCTATACAATATGATTAATAGGGAATTGGATCGATGAGCAAAGTCTGGATGTTCTTCAGCATGGCTTGGTTAATCAAAGTGAAGCCGTCTTCCCCGCCATCGTATATTATCTCGACTGCACGACTCATGTTAAGCACGCAATGCTTAAACACGGGCATCGGAACTTCACTTGGCAAGATCATACCTTCGTTTATATCCTTCCATAGTTCGTCGGCTTTCTTGTAGAGCTTCTCGCAAGCTTCTTCGTATGATGTTATACCATATTCTTTCATGTAACAATCCACGAACAAGGATGCAAGGCCCCGGTTACCATCAAACTACGTACACAAAATAAATATTAGCTACAAAAGTAATAATCCTAAGACGTGGAGGGTATGTATGTCAAAGTGAATCTACGCACAAATTTTTCGGGGTTGCATCCTAAAACCAATTGAAAATAGGAGAGGTAGCTCTAATACTTATATATTAGATCACGTATTATCATATTGTCGATATAAGACATTTCCACGTTCAACATATAATGAGTCGTTATGTAAAACTCAAATCCTATTAAAAACTCTAAAAAATGTTGTCTTGATTAAGTGATCGATAAACTCATCCCAAAAACCAAACTGAATGCCAAATCATAAAGGCCTCACTGAAGGGGTGTTTCGCCCGATGTTTCTATGACTCGTTGACTGGATGGCGAGATCCCATAATACTCCACGAAAGTATGATCCATATTCAAAACATATCGACGTAAATAAGACTAATATGAAGGAAGGAAACATGCGCATGCATACCTTATTACCCCCAATATCATTAAGGATTTTTAAGATGTAGCATGAAGCCTTGACGGACTTTGGAAGGTCACAAAGCCATTGAAACTCAGCATCGGTGGCCATGTCCATGTCAAGTAAGGTATAAACCATTGACGCAACATAGCTGGTGTTTCGATACAAGTCACTCGCTATGAACTCGTCGAGTGTTGGAATATATTTCTTGTGCCTCCATATTGCTTCAGCCATGTAGTTTCGGCATAAAGATTTGATCTAAATATATATACATAACTAAGATCATTAGTGATCTTCATTAGTTAATCAAAATAAAAAATCCAATAATTTATAATGAATGCATTCATACTTCTTCCTTTACATAGTGCACATAGCGTGATCTTCCTTTAGGTTCAAGCAACCGCTCCATTTCTTCATGGGAGTCTAAAATGATGCTTTGATAGAGCCACTTTAGATCTTCAGGAAGTTGATCTATGCAGGACTTGTCCCACCTGTATCCATAATCAAGGTTCGATAAATCCACTTCATATCTCCAAAATTAGGGTTAGATAGAGGCATCAACATGCCAATAGAAGTTGGATTTGAATCTATAGTGGTAAACCCTAAATCCAAAATTAGGGTTTGATAAAGCCATTTATATCTTCACAATTAGGGTTTGATAGAGGTATTAACATTCTATTAGGAGTTTGTTTTGAATCTATATATATAGTCATAAACCCTAATATCTCAGTTACCTTTGGACTGCTTCAGTAAAAATCTCGAGTTCTTCAAGAGTTGCGTAAGCATCATACATATCGTCGATTGAAGTAATAATCTGAGCTCCCATGGCAGATACCTTCCTTCCAATAGAATGTTCAGGCTCTGAATACGCAGCCGTAGCCCAATAGAACGCCACCACCACCCTATCTCTTTGTGGCATTTTGCTAGTGGCGTCAATGTCTTTCCACCAACTAAATTGCGCAAATCAATCGCGTAAGACAAAAGAAATTTAACCAAATTAACGAACAAGTATTAATTTGCATATATGAAAGTTATCAACCATTAGTATGTATTGGCTTACCTGCAAAGGAGTTCACTAAGTTCTTGTTTATGAGATGCTTGGAGCAAGTTGAAGTCGATTTTTGCAAATTTTAGGAGAGATTTGTTGTGCAAAGGAGTGTCTTCCTCGTAGACTTGCATATAACGTACACACTCCACACGCGTTATCCTTTTGTGGAGAGGTTTCTTTAACGCGTGTTGTATGCACTCTTCAAGTTTAGGGTTGCTCGATTGGTCCGGTTTATCTATGAGTTTTGTCAACACGGACTTGGTAAATGTAAGAGCTTCATCTAGTATGCTCTCTCCATGGATTCTTACATTGCATGCTTCGTACAAGCTTAGCAATCCTTGTACATTAGTTGTTAACTCCTCCTTCAACATTCCATTTGTGCCTAGGAAATCCTTGAACACATCTATATATAATTTACACTTAGTTAGATTGATTAGTACTTATGTATACAAAAATACTTATATATAGCACAATAATACATACCCGATGACACTTTGAAGCCATGTTGTCTTAAGAGGCGAAAACAAAGGGAAGTGAGAACCAAATCATCAGAAGATGAGTTGATCGACATCTCATGGATACGTTGCAAAGCATCTTCGATTTCCTTTTCGAAGTGATAGGCTACACCGAGTTGTTCGATTGAGTCTATGAAATACAATTGTTCAATCAATGGCTTATGAACAATGGATAGTAGCTCCCTTTTGAAATCCTCTTTGAGCTCCATAGCCATCTCTAACGGGCCTTCAGTCACCTACGTACATATACATGACACAAAAAAAAAAAAATATAAACACACTTTGCATTGTGCATGATTATATTCCACCCCAATTGAGGATGCCAAAGTAATTAAGGACTCGTTTGACATGATATCAATACCAAAGACATATACTAAAATATGGATATGGATATCATGAGAATACAACAATATCAAGATAAGAGTACGAGTGATATTATTAATATTTTGGGTATGCTAAAATAACACTTAAGATATCAATTTTATATCAAATTTTATATTTTTAAACATTACTAATCATCACATATTCGTTTGGTATTCATATCTACAATACCAAACACATATATGAGTATATGATATCTATATCTCAATATCTTGATATAAGTACCAAATGTAAACACATTCTCAAACTCGTTTAGCTAGGTTGTAAATGAGTTTGAGACTTCAGCTCGGATATTAACCCTAATCACAAAACATTAATATACATGCATATTTCATATACCTTGAAATTAGGTTTGTAATCGAAAAATTGGTTGCCCCATGGACCTTGTTTGAAATTTGTGACAGGGCGAATAGGTGTGTTGATAGGAGAAGACATGATAATGATTATAGAATGATCTTTTGAAGTTGGAGATTTGGATGGAAGAATGATTCACAATGCTCGACTATTTATACACAAGAATAGAGTGTCTTATCATTATTACCAAAAATGAATAGATTGTCTTATTTTGACTAACTAGAGCTTTGAAAATAACACGAAAAATGAAGGTGATCGAGGATTTCAAGGGTTAGGATGAAGAGGAGGAAAGTTAGTGAAGTGTCAATGTCCTATAATAGTATTACTGCGTCTTGTCCGTATGGACCGTATGAAATCTGACTATTCTTAGATCCACAAAAGGAAAAAATATTAAATTTGACTATATTAAACTTGCTTAAATCCAAAATTAATTAAATAAGGATGAACTAGCATGTACAAATGTGATTATATTAAATTTTAATTTAAAATAAATTAAAAAAATATTATTTATTTAAAATTATCTATGCTAAATAATTTAAAAATATTATTGATTATTAAAAGTTTTAATATAAAAATATATAGAATAGTTAGTGGTTTACGTAATTATATAATTTTATTTATCTAATTATAAAATAAAGATATTATATAGATTATATAGGTAAAGTGGATATAATAAGATAATAGAAGGATTTTTTAAAATGTTCGTAGAAAGATATTTTTTTTAAATAGTTAATTGCATAATTTTTTTTAATAAAAATGGGGCAATTTTGGTAACTAGGCCTTTTTGAGAAACAAGAGTAGTAACTAAACTTTTTAATGTTTCAATTAAGTAAATATACCCCAACCTTTTGTATTTATTCTCAAACTCTACACACTCTTCTCTCAAGGGGTACATTTACTAATCACAAAACTAGAAAAAGCCTAGTAAACCAAATTGTTTCATAAAAAATATATAAAAAAATATATAAAAATTTGTAGTTTATGTAATTGCATATTGCGATTTGTCTAATTATAAATAATAAAATTTAATTTATTATAAAGGTAAAATGAGTCAGATGATAATATAATCGGAAAATAATATATAATAGAAAATTTGCTAAAATGTGTACAAAAAGAATTTTTAAAAAATAGATATTTTATAAAAAAAATAGTTATTTTAAAATTTAACTCTTTATTCATGCAAAATAATAATAAGTAAGTTTGGTAAGTAGTTGTTATTATTATTATTATTATTATTATTATTATTATTATTATTATTATTATTATTATTATTATTATTATTATTATTATTATATGTATTGTATAATTTAATTATTTTAGTATGTAATATGTTAAATATATATGTATATTTTAAAAACTAAGTTTGATAAGTAAATATTATATATTATGTGAATAGTTATTTTAGTGGGGTTGATGTTATTGTATATAAATATTTAAAAAATTACGTAAAAATAATATGTGACATCGACTCTATAATAGAATGGCACGCGATGATAAGTATTTTGATATTAATAGTAGTATATAGATACATCGAAAGATGAAAACATAGAAAAGTATGAAATATGATTATTTTCGTGCCTAAATATCAACCTTTGAAATTAATGAGACGATCGAAGTGAGAAAGCACCTAGACTTATAGAAGTGTTCCCCCATATTTAGTATTTGTTGGTACAGTTTCTTCGAAACCTAGTACAGCTCTTCGGTGAACTTCATTCTCTGTGAATACATATATCATTCATTCTCTTCGATAGAACAAATCATCAATATCGGATATCCAAAAGACGTTTAATATAATTAGATTGAACTTTGAATAGTCGTTTCAAGCTGTATTCATTTGAAAAGTTTATGGTTTGAATTTGACCACGTAGTAGACTGTAGACATTTTGGATGTGTGGATAGCTTTTTTTGGATGATAAATGTCCAACTAAAATAATAGTATTTAATTAAAGAAATATAAAAGGAAAAAAAAATTGGATGAGATGTGGGTTTATCAACCGATTCATTCGTATCTAATCAAGTTATTCAAATCGGATAATCTAATTTTGTTTGGGCTGAAATCACAATCCATATATGTTAGTTTGGTGGAGATAAAATTGCTTCACATTGATAATAATCGAGAGAAAAGGGTTAGTAGGCTAATAATGTATTAATGTAGATTAACTAGTCTATTATGTATCTAGTTAATATTATGTAGTTCGTAAATTTATGTGGCGGTGATTTTTTATGTACTGAGTGTCAATAATGCTTAAGGTGATGAACATAATTTTACGTGTGAATGTGTACATAAGTTCGGTTTATGTTTATGTTTATGTTGGAAATATTATGTACATAGTGAGATTAAGTGCGAAAAATTTATGTTGACGTACTTGATTGTATATAACTGTTGGCAATATAAATTTAGTTTATGTTTGTGTGATAATAATATGTATGTTGGTAAGATTATGTAGATAATGTGAAAAGTGTAAAATACTTATGTTGACATAAGTTATGTAATGTGTAAGTTATGTAGTATAGAAATTTATGTGGGGTTGAATTTTTTATGTATTATTTGACAAGATTGATTTAGTTAACGAGCAAAATGTTTTATGTATATGTGTACATAATGAAGGTTTATGTAATTGTTGGTAATATTTTGTATAGAGCGTGAGGAAGCTATTGACATATATGTTTAAATAATTTGATGTACATAAATGTTGCTTTGAATGTGTTAAAGGATTATGTACGTGATCAAATTATTATTATGTACATAATAAAGTATTTATTTGCACATTCCGGGATTAGTTATTTGTACATTATTATTATGTACACACAATATGGTGTTGTTTTAATGCATATATATATATATATATATATATATATATATATATATATATATATATATTAATTATGTAACCTTTTTTTGTAGGAATCATGGGGGTGGTGTTCGTGACAATTTATTTTGACGGACGTTGGAAATTTGATAAAGGTGTGTGGAGCTAGATTGAAGTATAGTCAAGTAAGCCGGTGTTGCTATCAGTTGAATGCACATTTGATGTGTTAAAGGACAAGACTGCGTTGCTATTTGGAATATGTCTAACACAGTTTGATTTATGCTTGTCATACAAGAATCCTTTCAATGAGGGTCTCAAACCATATGATGTTAACACAAAGGATGATTTGGATAATTTTGTACACATAAATGGTCTCCCACATTTTTTTAGCTGGAGTGTCCCTTTATGTGTGAACAAAGTAGCACTGCATAAGAGTGTTGGAGGGATTTCAACCGAACTACATGGTCAGGAAGCTGCAATGAAAGGTGGAACACAATATTCAGGACATATTTTGAATAAGGAAGTACAAAATGATGTAGCAGATTTAGAACTTGATTTATGTACAACAGGTTCTAGTGTGATTGGGAGCGAGTATGTAGGAGATGCAAACAATAATGCGCTTGCAATAGTACCACATATAAATAGTTATGTATCATCAGGGGACGATTTGCATCTACAAGTTGGGAAGATATGTCATTCGAAGACTGAAGTTAAGAACGCATTGTGTCTATATTCAATTTCTGAATGTTCACAATACAAGATAGTAAAGTCGAAAATGAAGGCAGTGGCTGCCAGATGTGTAGATAAAGATTGTAAGTGGAGGTTGCGCTTTTCAATGCTCGGTCAATCAACATACTTCACCACAACAAAGTATGTTCCGACACACACATGCTCGTTTCATTTACGGCGGGCGGCAAATAAGGGAGCTTCATATCACGTAATAGTTGATAATGTTAAGACAATGTAAGTTGCATGTATTTTTTGGACTGAATTTATGTATTTGCTGATGCGTGTGAATTATATGTTATGTATCATATTTTTAGTGATGATCAAGTTTATGTAGGTACGGTAATTCAAAGAAATTACCTTCGGTGCATTAGATCATCACTGTAATGAAGAGTTTGCATCGAATTGACGCTAGCTATTGGAAGTGTTGGAAAGCTCAAGAGACCGTGAAGGATATGATTAGAGGTACATCGGAGGACAATTACAAAATAATTCCGGCATATTTATTTATGTTGGTGGAGGTGAATGAAGGAACGATTGTGGACATCGTACACGACGATGAGAGTAGGTTCAAATATATTTTTCTGTCGTTCGGACCGTCCGTTCGGAGATTGTGTGTGATGAGAAAGGTACATAATATAAAAAAACCTGATTTTTGTTTATATTTTGTATTGTAGATTCTGTTACATAATGTTGGATGCATTTGTTTCTGTACATATATTCATGTTCATTTTTTGTGCATAAGTTGGTTTGTGAACACGTCTACGGTTTATGTAGGTAATCACCATTGATGGGACACATCTTAATGGAAAATATGATGGAGTATTGCTAGTCTCCACTGCACAAGATGCAAATCAACAAATATACCCCGTTGTTTTTGGAATTGTTGATAGTGAAAATGATGCATCTTGAAATTTCTTTTTCAAGAATATGAGACGTGTCGTAATAGGTGATGGAATCACTATCATTTAGGATAGTTTTTAGAGTCTTTTTATTGCATTTGTGTCGGTTTATGTTACTAACTCCTTGGTCCAGAAGAAGAAGACTAAAAGAAGATAAGAAAGGAGTTATAAGCACTTAGAGTGAAGATCTTCACGAAGCAAAGCTTCTGTTGCCTCACCGCCCTAACGGAGCCTTGTCACCGCCCCTGCGGGTGACGCCTTACTCCGGAGCGCTCCCTGCGCCTTCGCTAGCGCCAGCCATGAAGTGTGTCACCGCCCCGGCGCCATTCCTTGGCGCCCCTGCGGTGACTTGCCCTGAAGATACGAAGACCAGCGCCCCTGTGCCGTCCACTGTGCCCCGCCTGCGCCTCAACCTAGGAGTTGGAAGATGAAGAGGCTGTGTCACCGCCCCTTCGTTGACATAGGGACGCCCCGGCGGCTTGGCATCAGAAACGGCAGGAAGTTGAAAGGTCAGACGTTTGAAGAGTATTGAAGATCCGCCCCTGCGGGATTTCCTAGCCGCCCCGGCGGCCATGAAAAAGATCAAGCGTTTTTGCCTTCACCGCCCCTGCGGAGCTGAAGGCCGCCCCTGCGGTTTAACGTCAGAAGATTTACTCCGGCTGTTTACACCACCTTTATGGCAATAAAGGTGACTGTTTTGGGCCGGCCATTTACTCCTATTTAGTGTCTTTTGTAGTATAAATAGTCTTCGGTTGGTTGTTAGAACATCCATCTTGTTAGCCAACAAATTATCCACTTTTCCCATTTAGATTATCTTGCTACCTTTGTAATGAGTTGCTAACTCCCTTGCTACATTGGGTTGGTTTGAAGCTACGTTGTTACTTTGGTTGTAAGTTTTCTTTAATATAAGTTTTTATTCAGTAATGCTTTGTGTTTCCTTGATCTCCATTGTCTAATTGCATGTTTTACTATTACTTGAGATTTATCACCTTAGGTTCTAAAGTGCATGCAAATAACTAGGATTAATAGGTTCCGGGTTCGGGTCTTTAATCTAGTAGTAAACTTTAAGTAATTACGAGTTGTAATTACTTAAAGAAAAGGAACACAAATATAAAGATAAGCTTAACGGTTTTAATCTTCTCTTTATATCCCTTAGTTTTTGTTTGAAAGCTAACTTGTTAATTGTTCTTGTAGGTTCACGGAACACTAACCTGTTAAGTTGTGTTGATGCCGGTTGGCTCAACACATATATATGATCGAGACGGGAGATTACTTGAAAACTTGTAAAAGGAACTCACCAAAGTAGCAATTGCATGCTTAGAATCAACCTAGTGTAGATTCACCCATCATCTTCTTACTTGTCGTATTAATCGTTTTCATAAGTTTTTGTGTGCATCAATTCAACCAAAATTTCCCCTTTTTGTTACTTTTTACCTTAATCGATAATTGCATCTAATAAAACACCTTAACTCTCTTGGGTTCGACCCTTACTTAACTACTATACGTGTTTTAGTGCTAAGTTGGGATTTACTTTTGATTCGGTATAGACGGCCTCAGAAATACCTTCAGTCATGTCGTAACGGACAACAAAGAGCTTGTGTTTGTGTCCGATCGACATGCATCGATTAAGAAGGGTATAGCATCGAATTACCAACTAGCATTCCACGGGTACTGTATTTGGCATCTAAAAGGTAATCTGAGGAAGAGGACAAGATCAAACAGTATCCTACAAATGTTCATTGATGCGACAACGAGTTATAAAGACAGCGATTGCATTGAAATATTACATAGGATATCGGAGGTACATAAGCATCTAAATTATGTACTTTATATCTTATGTTATGATGATTACCTTATACATGATTTATGTATGTATAGGAGAAACCGAAGGTGGGAGAATTGCTGAATGAAATTGGTATTTCAACGTGGGCACGCTCTTTGTCACCTTCAAAAAGATACAACATAATGACTAGTAACAACGCAGAGTGTGTAAATGCATTGATGAAAGAAGGTAGAGAGTACCCTGTCATGGCAATGTTGGATGAAATAAGACAATTTATGACCCGATGGTTTGCTGAACGGCGTCAAAAGTCCAAAGCTTGTGTAGAGGTATCGACTCCTAAGATTGAGAAAATTATTCAGAAGCGATTTGATGCGTATGGGATGTACTTTGTGTGCGTCCTTGATGCAGACAAGTTGGAGTTTGAAGTAAAGATGTGTGAAGAGCACATGATTGTTTGTTTGAAGAAGAAAACTTGTACATGTAAGGAGTTTGTCAGTGAAAAAATACCATGCATACATGCCGTTGCAGTTGCAAAACATGTGGGTATGAGTCCATCCTTTCTAGTTGGCAAGTACTATTCATCAGACAGTTGGCGGGCTGGTTATGCGGATATCATCTATCCATTACCTAGTAAATCAGAGTGGTGCATTCCTACTTCAATAGCAGAAATGAAATGTGAGCCTCCATTAAAGCGTAAAAGGTGTGGTAGAATGCCAAAAGCCAGAATCCGTTCGACGTGGGAACAAAGCAACAATAGGAAATGTAGTTGTTGCGGCTGCAGTGGGCACACGAAGAGGACTTGTCAGAATCAACCAAAGTAGAGTTTATGTTTATGTAGAACAACTAGTTTTGACTAACATTGCTTAACATCGTTGTTTGTTTAACACATTTGGTGGATATTACCATAGTTGCGTTTTGCATATATTGTTAACTAAAACCTGGCTTATCATACTAAACGGTACATGATTGAACTGGATAAGTGAACTACATAGTTACCATATTGCGTTATTCATAATGTTACATATTTAAGCTACATAGGTACATTATGTCACATAGATTGGCGAGTACTATGTATACTAATGCTGTTACATATGTTTGTGCACATACAGACACTTATGTATACGCAAAAGTATTATGTTGGCACTAAACTAAAAGAAACAATGCATAATGTATCACTACATAATTATATTTGAACTAAATAAATACATAATATTAGCACTTGTGCATAAAGGCTTGGTTATAATATTGTTTATTGTGTACTCACACAATATAACGTTTGTAATTAACTATAACAAACATTGCATAAAGTCTAAGTCAACAAGTATGTTCATAATATATGTTTACATAACAAACACAAACCCTACATAAAGTAACAGTACATAAAAGTCTGGCTACATAAGTATTTTCTGAAAATATTGGTACATAATAAAATCAGGAGTGCATATTGTTTGAACACAATCACATTTCTTCGAACCATTTCTTCCATCTTTTGTATACACAACATTTGCAAACTGCTCCCTAACCGCTTGAACGACTTTATCATCGATGTCGCTGAAATCCTTCCTACCAGATGCAAGATATTGAATGTATTTCAACGTGTATATTCCACAGCTCCCCCTACATTGCAAATAGAGCAAATAAGACCAGTTTATGTTTTGTTGTGGTTAACACATAAAAAATCTGACAAAAATTTAATTAGCAAAATTGATGTACATACCCATTAGCATTTGTGTTTAAATCAGTCTTCCTGATCATTTAATTAGCAAAATATATACCTAACTAGGTATATATTTTCGGTAACAATACCATTCCAAAACGAGTCCTTAATTACTTTGGTATACTCAAGTGTACCAAATATATAGATATATGAGTATGAGGGGTATTTTAGATATAATAATATTTTTGGGTAAATCAAAATAACACCCTTCATAGTTCATATCAATCCAATATCAAATTTGATATTTTTTAAACATAACTAAATGGTAGATATCAACTTGATATCCATTTAGGGCCTGTTCATTATCCATATCCTGATATCAGATATCGGTATGGATATCACGTATCTGATATCCGTGTTTAGTAATTGAATATATCGATATCAAAATAATATACTCATATCTACACACTTTACTTATTTATGAATTTTGATATCCCAAAATTTTCACCGATATGACGATTCTTCTAATTCTCGTTGCTTCTCTCTCTATTCTGCACAAGTTCCCTCTCCATCTCTGCTTCTCAATCTCATCACCATTTCCGACCTCTTCTGCTTCTCTGTGATTGTGAGTGACATCTTCGCATCCTTCACTTGCCTTTTATCTTTCTTTGCTAATTTTTTGCAAGGTTCGATTTTTATTTTTTTTACAAATATCTTCTCTGTTAAATATGAGGATAACAGTTTTCGTGTTGCTCTCTCTATTTTTTTTTTACAAATATCTTCTCTGTGATTGTGTGTTGTGATTTTAAACTTCTCATCCTAGAACTGCTATCTGTCTACATATGATGTAAACCCAGTCATTCTTGTATTCAAGACTCGGGTTCATTACGATGAATTGATACGAGGATAACAGTTCAGATTGATGAACATACATACCAAGAAGACCAATATCATAGGAAAGAGGGATACTGTCATCTTGAATCTTTCTCAATTGGTGTGTATTTCGCACCAATGTGTATTCCTCCCATCCAACAAACCCACAGATAATTTCTTCAGCCTTGAAATTTGGATTATCAGGGCTTAGTTTAACAACATTTTATTGATATCTGATATACTTCACCATATTGCTAAACACAGATATCAGATATCATATATCAATCTCATATCGATATCATTGATATCGATATTGATATCCATATCTGATATCCCATATTAGGATATGAGACATGAACAAGCCCTATATATATATACACCTAGTTGACAATATTCATATTTCAATTCTTGTTGTGTACCAAATAAGTCCTAACACTGTCATAGATAAAACTGTTACAGAAGTTAAGTTACTTGAGCTCGTTTACTTGATTAGATAAAACCAAGTTTACCACATCTTTAAACTCATTTAACAAGAATTTAAGGAGTTGAAAAATGAACATATCAAGTCTAAGCTCAGATCTTAACTCTACTCACATGACAAAAATATATATGCACATGTATACCTTGAGATTAGATTTGTAATCAAAAAATTGGTTGCCCCATGGACCTTGGTTGAAATTTCCAACAGGGCGACCAAGTGTGTTGATAGGAGAAGCCATAATGATTATAGAATGATCTTTTGAAGTTGGGGATTTGGATGGAAGGATGCTTCACAATGCTCGACTATTTATACACAAGATTAGAGTGTCTTATTTCGACTAATTAACTAAAGTTTTGAAAATGACACGAAAAAGGAACGGTGATTAAGGGTTTCATGGGTCACGGGACGAAGAGGAAGTTAGCAAAGTATCATTTTTGTGATGTTTACTTTCTTATTTTTATGTGGGGTATCCAAAATATAAAATACAAGCTTGTTAAAAATGTTTGTAACGTATTTTCGTCGGATCACGCAACCAAAACACATACCATATAACGTTTAACGTTTTGCACACTTTTTTAATACACCTAAGAGAAAAATCAAATATGATATATCCCCGCAAAATATGTAGGCCAAATTCAACATAAAAAGGTCCTAACTTATATACTTATTGAATCTATTTGGATGATATATTAGACCTCAAGTTAAACATTGGCTGAGAATACATCATCAAAGTTAACAATAACTCTACAAGTTATCAATAAAAATGTTATATTACCATAATTTGGTGATAATGTGTATGTCGAAAAATTCATGAAATTACTACTTAGTAATGGCGTGGATGCTTGTAGTTACGTTGAGTATCGATTTCTGATCAATTTTACAATTCAATCAATTTTACATTCATCTAACAATTATATTACAAATTCACAATTAATCAACTTTACAATTGATAATTCATCCAACAATCCACTACTAGAAACTCGGGCCATATGCGACGCTTTTCTCCGACGCTATGTCAATGTGCCGCAAAAAATTTACATCCGCAAAACCCTCGCTAAATTGCGACACGTTAAGGTGTCGCAATTTTCTGGCACATAAAGGTGTTGCAAATGGCATTATTAGAGACACCTTAAAGTGTCACAAATGACATAAATAGAGACGCTTTTTTATTTTATTTTAACGACGCCATAGAGTGTCACAATATTAAAATCTAAATTTCAAAAAGTTGAATATTAGGTTACCTTTTCCAAATCAAGTACTCTGTTCGCGGCTCGCAAATGGCACTACCACATCTACAATTTTCTCTGAATTTTGTTATGATCCAAAGACCATAGAGATTCACTTGCACAATGTATCAAAACTTCTCTGAATCGACTGATCTGAAATCGCTAGGGTGTAGAAAGTCGAACTTCCCCATTCTCTTTCTCTTCCAAAACACATTTCTTTTCTCGTCAAATCTTCTTTGTAGCAGAAAATCGACTAATCTGAAATCGCTAGGGTGTAGAAAGTCGACCTTCCTCTACTCTCTTTCTCTTCCAAAGCACATGTCTCGTCACATCTTCTCTGCAACAGGAAATCGACTGATATGAAATCGCAGCCATGTTGAGTAGAATCGTTTCTTCTCAGCTCCAAACCCTAGTTTCTTCTTCTACCTCATCATCATCCGCTTGCCGATCTGCTTCCAGACTCGCTTCTCATAGATCCTTCGTCGCTAGTCATCGCTCGGCGCCTTCCTCCTATCTTGCTCGGGATTTCTCCTCCGATGCCGGTACTCTATCCCTTTACTATTATATCACAAAAAAAATCATTTTAAGTTTTCATGAAGGGGAAATCAAGTGGCCTAGTTTGATCTGTCGTGATTTGATGCAGAAAATGTGGTTAATAAATCTAACAAGAGGTTTGAAGATGTAGTTTCGATTGCCACCAGTCAAGAACGGGAGGAGCTTGAAGCTAAGCTTGAGGTATTCTCTTTTTTTTTTTTTCCCCACAATGTGAGGGTGTTGTCAACTCGATCTCTTGCGTTTATCACCTTCCAAAATCAAACTATGGCCACCTCTAGATCCTTATGCACCAATTTGTAAAACAAAATTTGTTAAACTTGTAATGTTCAGTTTCTGATTTCTAAGTTAACGTTTCTGATTTTTCTCTTGCAGGAATATGAATTTTTGGTTTTTTTTTCTTGCACTATTATGCTTCTAAACTATGAGTTTCTGTTTTTATTTCTGATTTATCATTCCTATTTTTCCTCTTCGTTATTCTATTCGTGAATTTCTCTTTGAGTTTGAAGTTTGGATAATTAGAGTATGCTAAATTGATGGGAACGAAGAGAAACTGAGCAAAGTATCAATTGAGGATACTATAGAGCGCAAGATTGATAAAACAAAATATGCCAACGAATTGTTGAGCCAGATTTCTTGCAGCAAGAAACATGCTATGAAAGTATGACTTTCACTGTCATAATATCTTAATTTGAATTGGTGGAGAGATTTGGTCGATGGCTAGAAACAAGCTACAAACAATGCAAACCGCTTAAAATTATGATTAATGGATTTTACACCATGGTTTGTCTCTGTTCCGTACAGATGTCCATCAGATGAGAGATGATTGTTTAGAAGTTTAGAATTATATATATAAATCTAGGATGGTTTATAATGTTCCAAAGTGGATCCAACATGTACCAACAAATATAGGTAGACAAGATGACCTTGTACTTAAATGATAAATAGGTTAATGATGGAACTTTTAGAGATTAGCAATTGATTGCTGATTATGACTATTATGAGAGCACACAAATTCTCAGCAAATCTCTGTTTGGACTCTTAGATGTTGTTACATCTTACGTTATACTTTCAATATGAAGTTATGTGAAAATTTAGAACAATATATTGGCGATCATGGACAAATTGACTCAAAAAGAATTTGTTGATGTTAAACAAAAGAATTTGCTAAGAACCGCTTTCCATCCTGAACTGACAGCCGATACTCGATGGTAAAGTTACTTACCATCTTCATGAGCCAGTTTGGTGTATTTTATCCTTGAGAATATAACATCTATTTGCTCCTCTGACAGGTACATCTACTTCTTGAAGATGGTTCTAGAGCTAGGAGACAGAACCTCGAGAAGAAGTATCTTCCCTATTAGAAGAGACGTGGATACATTACAAGAAACAAATATTGACTTATCAATATGAGATTTTAGTGGATGGGAAAGTATTCAACTGAAACTTGATACTTGATAAAACTTCAATGTCTGAAAGCATCATAGTCAAATCTTATTGTATTATCATAGTTGTCTCACACTGGAAGCATTAACACAAATCACCAACTAGAGATTACAAGCACCGGTTCTACTTTATCAGCATGCATGCACAATTTTTATGAACCATAAAGGTATTTAACTTTCTAATACGAGACTTGCTTATTGGGATTTGTGGCTTTCTGATACGAGATGCTTCGACCAATGCTCAGAATTAAGCATCTTCTGTTTTTAAAGGTTCAGGTACTTAATTTCCTAACGATGTTATTATATGATGTCTGTTTCCCACACCTTTATTTGTACTACTTCCAGGACCTTGAGAGAAAAGGTAGCTATGTTGAATTTTTTCAAAATTTTGGAGAGTAGAAAATGAAAAATAATTGATGTATAGCGACTTAGTTTTAGATTTGTCATGATTCAGTTTTTATTTTTCTCTCATATATGTAATTTATCTCTTGTATACTTGTGGCAGTTGATGATGTTGTCCAATGCA
The DNA here is from genome assembly GCA_033239125.1 of Fagopyrum homotropicum. NCBI lineage: Eukaryota > Viridiplantae > Streptophyta > Magnoliopsida > Caryophyllales > Polygonaceae > Fagopyrum > Fagopyrum homotropicum. The sequence goes on from BSWB01000003.1 coordinate 7,626,657, forward strand.
AGTTCTGTGAGAGGTCTTCACAAAGATTAAGCGCAAGTGGTTTTCGTGATATTACATTCAGACCCTATAACAGGTATGTGTCTAGATCAGGATTAAAACTCATTATTGATGTTATATTCCATTTTTAAGATAGCTGTCAGGTGTAAAAAATATCAGTTTATAAACACTTGCTGAATCCGAGTGGTTCTTGACTGAACCAGACCTGAGTGATCAGGTTTGTCAAGACTTAGAGAGATTTTTTTGTTGTAAATCAAAAGTAAACCTTGATCATTGACACATCCTTTGTCACCAAATCAACTACCTTTTTAACCTTGGTTTGACATTCAGGATTATTAATCATATATGGTATTTACTAATGACTGTATTGTGCAGACGCATCCTTTATGTTTAATACCTAAATTGAAGTGTTTCTGAAACATCTTTCTCTTGTCATTTTATAGGCTTATTTTTTCTTGTTCTTTTTCTAACTTTGGAAAGCTGTTCTATATAATCAGATCCTAAGAAGAAAAATTTGGAGGAAAAACTCAAAGAGCAGAAGGGTTCGAGTTGTATTGATGCTTGGATACTTCAGTTTGCATAGCTATTCAAGGTTTGATTCAGATGCTTACTTGGACCTTCATGAGGTTGGAATGAAGCTATACTCGGAGGCTGTTGAGGACGTCGTTTCAACTGAAGAAGCTCAAGGACTATTTGATTTAGCTTTTGACAAGTTTCAAGAGATGGGTGCATTGTTCAATTGGGGAAATGTTCACATGTCCAAGGCAAGGAAACGTGTATTCGTATCAGATGTTCAAGGAAGCGAGTTAGAGGTTGCACACATCAATACTGCTTATGATTGGTCACTAAAGGAGTATACAAAGGCGGGATTGAAGTACGAGGAAGCTCTCAAAATCAACTTTCCAAGAGATGGTCGCAAATTCAACTCGTGCAAATGACACCCACTCCTTCAAATCTATTATTCTATATTTTTACTGTTGCCTTGGTATATCTATATATATATACACACACGTATGTAATCTATATACATATATTAAAGCCAAATCATTTCCTTCGATGTGGTTCATCCTAACTTATTTGATGCTACGTGTCATTTTCTTAGAATTTTGAATTTTTTTTAAAAAAAATTATATATACATTTACCATATTTAAATTAGTCAATAATATAATAGTATAATTATCCTATAATAGAATTTATATTTATCTACTTACCATACATGTCTTTCTATATATCTACACATATACATAAACATAGTTAGAATTATACTAATAGATTTATTATTCTATGATAAAAATTATATCAAAATAACTTTATATATATAGTTATACATATATTTATCTATACTAAATATACTTTTTTATTTTATGTATAGATGCTAATGTATTTTAATTTTATTAAAAAATTAAAGAGATTATTTTTATTAAACATATATCAATTAATCTATATACATATTATAAAGCAAAAACACTTTGTGTCACGTGTCGTGATCTTATAAACTTCACACCACGTGTCATTTTCTTGCGCATCATAATTTTATAATTATATTAATTAACAAATCAATAAAAAAAAGCAATGATATAGATAATAGATATATTATTTTCATTTATAATTTTATCACAATCTTCAATATATTCTTAAAATATCCTTTTCATTAGTTTAAAAAAAAAATTCTCACTTTTAATTATAAAATGATTAAATTATTTATTATTCTAACTTTAACATATAAATATATAGTTTTTATATTAATTAGGAAATAATCACTAACTTAAAAATGTATAAAATTTTATAATATAATTATTACATCTTTTTTTTTTTTATGGATATTATTTAAAACAATCTAAGATAATTTTGTAATTGAATTTTTTAAATGTTCTCTACTTTAACATTTATATTTTAATTTTTAAATTTATTTATATTTTTCTTTTAAAATTTTTTATTTCACTTTTATCAACTTTATAAAATATTCTACTAACATTAACTAAGATATGTAATATTGTCTAAATTAATCTATTTTTGTTGTTTATCTGAAATTATAATTAATTTAATTGTAAGTTTTAATTAATTTTTCGTTAGTTAATTAAAACCATTATGCCACAAAAAATTTTTTATAAAAATTTTAAAATTATAAAATTCAAATTATATCCGTGCCTTGGCACGGGAACTACACTAGTCATATAATCATATGAGATGCTTATATTATTCTTTTTTTTTTAATAAATTAATTGTAAATTGCGACACCTTAATGTGTCAGAAATAGTTGCATTAAAAATGCAAAGCAAGTACCGAAAAGAGTCATCCTACAGTGTCGCAAATGTCTCAAAACAATGACAGACATATGTGTCGCAAATTTATTAACTAATGCGACATGTCTCAATTTATAGTGACATGTTAAAGTGTCGCAATTGACACATTTGCCAATTGTGACGGCGGAAATTGTGACACAAGGTGTCGCTGAGCATATTTGCGACACCTTAATGTGTCGCTAAATGCTATTACAAGTGTCGCTTATACCCGCTTTTCTAGTAGTGATCATTCATAATTTCACACTTCATCAAACAATTAAACACAAATTATCAAATTCATTCAACATTTAAATGCAATTACGCATAATTATACTGTTTTCTATTTTCACTTTGCATCACATATATGATTGTCCAGAACCCTAATTACGCAGTTGGTTCCACATAGTATTATAGGCAATAAAATAAAATAAATCCGTTTATGAATATTTGGAGACTATATACCGACTTAGAATGAATAGAGTAGAGAAGAAAAAAAAACCTTTTTTTTTAGAAAAAAAAACTTAGAGAAGGAAAATGGGTCCCATTTGTAGTCCCGCAGCAGGAAATGTCCACCATGTAACCAACACTTAGTTGGTCTAGTGATAAAGTGGTGCTAGACTCCTTAAGTGTTAGCTCGATGATTCGAATTCGAATCCTCCTAAAAAAATTGGTATTGGGAGGGTATCCCAAAATAGCCACGACTATATTCCCTATTCGACGTAGAGCGGCAAAGCGGATTGAACTAGAAGCTTAACCTTTTAAAAAAAAGAAAAAGAAAAAGTGCACCACGTAATCAAATGTAAATATGGAGGGAAGGACTAATTTGTCTTTTTGTTATTTTTGGAAGAGTTGGGCTCACATGCTTTTCATTAGCACGTGATTTGGGCCCAGTGGGCCTGTATTTTAATCAGTGATTTCAATTGATTGAATTGGGCCGCTTAGTGTTTTATTGCATTCTGCAAACTTTGAACACGTTTCAGTCCTTTCATCCACACTTAGTGCCCGTTTGGTTGGAGTGGTGGAATGAAAACGGAATGGAATCGAATAAGGGTAGAGAAAGGAAATGGAATGGATGAGATTACTTTCATGTGTTAAAAGACCTCTAACCAAACGAAGTTTTTGATTTATTCGGAATCATTCTGTTACCGGGAATGATTCCCGATACTTCCAAACGGGCCCTTATACATATTACATATGTGTTTGAATACCAATCATAAAGTTATTAACCACATACAAAGCCAACTTTATTTTCACATTTAGATGGATAAAAGATGTTTCATGAGAGCTCGGGACAGGGAAGCCTAGTTTCTAAAGATCGATGAGATATATATATGCTTTATTTATTTTTATTTTTTTTGAAAAATTGTATTAATGTAACAAAAAGAGGTAATTATAAGGGCATCTAGCCTTAGGTGAGTACATATAGCAAGAGCAAAATGAGAGAGAGGAGACTAAGAGTGCTGAAGGTGAATGCCGAGAGTCCTGGCCCAGAATAGAGAGTTTTGAGAGCGATCATTCCAGTGGCTAGAGGCGTAGGTTTTTGTTGAGTTAATGATGCTATGAGCGCAGGTAGTGGTGAGGGTTTTCTTTTGGTTAAAGATGAGGTCATTGCGTGCTTTCCAAATGAAGTATACATATATAGCCGGTGATGGTAGATTTGAACATTACAAGCAGGTCATCATTACGGGGATGAGCATTACTGAGCCAGTTCCAGATGCAAGTGGTGTAAGAATAAGGGTGGGGAACTCTAAGCCATTTAGAGATAAGATCCATGACAAGGGAAGAGTAACTACAATTATGCAGGAGGTGCTCCTCATCTTCAGCACTATGATTACAGAGCTTACAAGTGTTATCAGTAACGAGGTTCCAATCCATCAATTTTGAAAGCGAAGGGAGACAGTTGTGGCAGGCAACCCAAGTGCTCATGTGGTTGAGCACGCAGAAACGAGGTGAAATGTGCGCCGCGGTCGAGGGGAAGGTAAAGGGAGGAGAGAGAAATCTCAGCCCCCCTTTTATACCCTTTTCTGGAACTGCTGTCACCTCGGTCGAGATGGTCTCGACTGGACCGAGGTGGTACGGACCGAGGTGGATCTTCAGAAACCCTAGTCACCTCGGTTGCTCAAGAATCATCTCGGTCGAGGTGTTGTGACAACAACCGAGATGTGTCTCAGTCAAACCCCGTCTTCTCAAATTCTCGAACTTCTGTCCTTTCAGTTGTTGAATTTGAAGGTTGTGTTGAACCAGGAAGGGTGTAATAAGAATAGGATTTAGCAAACTCTAACACTTAACTCTCAGTTTCGGATCAGAAAGGTCACCTCGGTCAGACGAATTCCACCCCGGCCGAGATGTTCATCGACTGAGCGAGATGTTTTAGGGTTAAGGATAAAGACTCGAGCTTTCAGGGTCCTACTGGAATTTAAGATTATTCTATCATTGTTTTTCCCACAACCTTCAGCCAATCACCCTAGAATCACACAAAGAACTTAGCCACTCATCATCATGAAAGCAATAATCAAATATAAGGGAAGAAGGTGGATAATTGAACAAGAAAACCTTAAGAAAAAGGCTTCAATAACTGAATCAATTATCAAACAAGCGTTCCTTGGATCACAATCCAATAAGACAAGTCAACAAAGAAGGGAATCTAAGAGAATCTTACAAAACCCTTCACAAAAGCTATAAAAGCTATCAACTTCTTTCCTTCAATCTTCCTTCAACCTTCAAAAAGGTTCTTCAAATCTTTCCGCTGTAATGGGTGTTTTCCAGCCGTAAGCGGATGTTAGCGGGTGTCGAATTTGTGGAAAATCCAACCCTTTTTATAGGAAAATTCCCTCCCAAAGATAAGACATCTTAGAAAGATATTTTCCCATAAAAATAGGTAAAATATATGGGCTAAATTATCTTCTTCCTTCCAGGAATCCAGCCTAAAAATATAAGATCTTCTTTCCAAAAATAAAAGATCTCAGCCAAGAATAAAATATCTCTCGCCGCGTCCAAGGTGTTCGCCTCGGTCGAGCAGGTCCTATGGATCACCTCGGTCGAGGTGATATTGTAGCTGACCGAGGTGAATCACAACTGAATGTGAAATCTCTCAAATCTGGTCCAAAGTGAATCTCTAATCCATTTCCATGCTTCCTGGATTCTTCCTTAAGCTCTTGAATGTAGCTCCAATGACTCCTTAGCTCCTTTTGCTCCATTTTGATGCAAAACGTGCCATTTTACCTACGATTACAACGAAACTTGGTGTAGACCTCGATTCCCGCAAAGGTAGATGAAACGACAATATAATCACATAATATACATCCAAACATGCAGATTATTGAAGATAAAACGTCTAAACAGGGCCCAAAATATAGACAATAATTCATGCTATCAAAATACCCCATACTTAGCCCTTGCTTGTCCCCAAGCAAGTTCCGAATATAAAATACGAGATAAAATGGATTATAAGTCATAAAGATCAATAAAAAAGTCTTTCAAAACATTTTAGTGGTGTGATACAATCATAGATCACTCTAAGAGAATGCTTCATGGAACTTAAAATCAAAATATGATCAAAACATTTTATAAATATAAGAAAGTTGTTCATCTTTGCATAAAATCATAGAATGCATAATAAATCATAATTATTGAAATTAGTCATGTATAATCCAGTTTAAACCACTAAGTCAATCAACAAGCTCGAGGTCTCAAGGTCTTTTCAAAAGAGAAGGTCAAGAAATGTGTGAGGGTGGGATGTATATTGGGAATGTGGTGCTAGAATCCGGGAAAAGGATCTTTACTTCACTTTCTTTGAATTTCAACATCTTCCACCAATAAGCTTTGCTTATTTACTTTTTTACTTTTTGGGATGCATGGACAGAGGTGCACAATAACCGAAGCCTAGGAGATCAGCAATCATCAATTTCTCGAGATGCCTCAAACCCTTGATGCACATACCATGACCTGTTAGGAATATCGCTCAATCCGACTTTGGCAAGACACAAACACCCGGCTATGTGAATGGTGCCGAGTTACTCATCATCATGGTTGACTTCCCCAAACCTATTTATTTCTTTCTAACTTTCAGCCAACATCTCAACTTTTTCTTTCACTTGCTTGCTTCCAAATTCCCGGATAGGTAAAGGAAGGCAAATATGTATATGAGGGGCTAAGCATGATCAAGAAGAAGAAGAGAAGAGAATGAATTGCCTTGGTCTTCCCAGGAAGAGAGTGAGAGAACTCATCATGTGGTGTCAACCTTCAAATTCAACATAATTTGGATAAAAACAAAGTATTAAACATGCCAAAATTTTAAACAAAGCATTTAGCAACTTAAACATATCATAAAACCTTTCAAACATATAAAGATTTCAAAACCAGTCAGCAAACAAAATCATCACTGAGGTCATATCCAGATAAGAAGCACAAAAATAATTTCGAAATTCTTTTCAGTTAAACCACCTCGGTCGAGGTGTTCTAAGTCAACCGAGGTACTGCACCTCGATTGGTCAGAGTCACATCGGTCGAGGCAAATTTTTTTTTTTTCAAACCAGTTTTGACGTTTTTCTCAATCAAATAACCTGTATGCATGCATGTAATCTCAGATAAGCACATAGAACATAAATAAGCACAAATAAAACATAAATATCCAAATAAAGTCGAGTCATACATCCATAGAAGTCCAATAATACATCCAATACCCCATACTTGGGACACATTGTCCCAATGGGTCAAAATAAGTCTAGAAAATAAAGTACTCACCGGACATAAGCTGAGCTGCATAATAAATAAAGAAAGAAAATCCTACAAGCTCTCAATAATCCCGATCCGGTGGTGGTGGTGGTGGCACGTACAGGTGCTGAGATGGGTCGAAAGGATAGCCCATGACGTGCTAAAACTGAATCACAGCCATCGTGTGCTGGTAATGTAGTCTCTCCTGCATCTCTCTGATCTTCAAGGACAGGGCAACGTAGGAATCTATCATCTGATCCATCAGATCATCGATCCGACGGTGAGCAACTGGATCCCTCTGCCTGCGTACCCTACGCCCAGCGGGACGTGCCGGTGCTGTAGCTGGCTCCTCCTCAGTCTCGTCGTCATCTAAATCAATGACTGGCGCACTAGTCCCAGCTGTATCTGTGCCCGTATCTATGGGAGCACCGCCATCCTCATCAGCACCATCATCATCCTCCTCAGCCTCATCCTCCTCAGCTGGCCCCTGAGCTGCTGCTGCTGCTGCCTCTCTAGCGTCCTCCATCAGCGGGATCCATGCAGTCTGCCAGTAATGTGGATCATATATAGAGAACTAAGCTGACCACCTAATACCCTGGGGTGCAGTCTGCTCCCAGGGTATCGCCACATACGGCGTAGTAAGACCACGAGGAACCAGTATCCTCCTGGTGATCATCTCTTGAAGCCCGAGCGGCTTGGCAGCCAGGTACTGGATTCTGTCTCGGTCGAGGATCTGGAACAGGGTCTTGCCTCGATCGAGGATATGGGTTCGGTCGAGGTAGATACTGGTCTCGTAAAGCTTCCATATCTGCTTCGATCGCCTCAGTCCTTGTGCGAGTTTTTTCCCTTTCCAGTCTCAGCTCTTCCTTGCTGACGCGTACTTGTTTTAACGCCTCCTTCAATTCGGCCTCAAGATCGCGATTGTCTTGGTTGGCCATCTTCGCTTCTTTCAAGCGTCTTTTGTATGTCTTTTCTGGTTCGGGATCGTAGGGAACGATTTTCTTCCCAGCGCGAGTTCTTCGCATAAACCTAAGAAAAAGAACCTGCGAAAGTCACTCAAGTAGAGTGGTTAGTAGAAACAGGGGCAAGCGCCCCGGAAGCCAACCGCAACCGGCTCGGTCTAGACCAATTCCTCGGCAACGGCGCCAAAAACTTATTCGCTCCAAACGGTGTGTGCAAGCTTTAAATTTATAACCCTATATGTAAGCTTAAAACAAGGATGCGAACCCACAGTGTACGGGTCAATCGTAGTAAAAAGCAAGAAATTCCAGGGATCGATCACAAGGACTTAGTGAAACAAAGCAGGTATAGGTTGTCAATGCAACTACTAATCACAAAAGTGATTAAAACAATCAAAGATGATAAAAAGGTCAATAAAGGAAATATGCAATTCTAGGGATTAAAGCATCTAGTTGTGGTTCCAACTCAAGATCTAAAGATAAGCGGACAAAGCTGAGATTTTGCAAAGGGAAGGTGTTTCTAAAGTGGAATAGATCACCGGGTAAGTCTCACTATTCACTAATCCCAAACCATAACTCCTACTACCGGGTAAGTCTCAAGGAATTAAGGTAAAGAACTATAACCTCAAACCAACACGCCACCTAAGGGAATAGAATCAACCTTTACCGGGTAAGTCTTAGGCTAACTCATAAAGATGGGATGAAAGCACACTCAAACCCCAATAAAGGATAAACCTTTATTACCTACACTTATGATCTTGGGTAAACAAACAAAGGAATTACCGGGTAAGTCTCATCCTAGGCTTGCATTGAACCAGGAAAGGTGTAATAAGAATAGGATTTGGCAAACTCTAACACTTAACTCTCAGTTTCGGATCAGAAAGGTCACCTCGGTCAGACGAATTCCACTCCGGCCGAGATTTTCATCGACTGAACGAGATGTTCTAGGGTTAAGAATAAAGACTCGAGCTTTTAGGGTCCTACTGTGATTTAAGATTATTCTATCATTGTTTTTCCCACAACTTTCAGCCAATCACCCTAGGATCACACAAGGAAATTAGCCACTCATCATCATGAAAGCAATAATCAAATATAAGGGAAGAAGGTGAATAATTGAACACAAAAACCTTAAGAGAAAGGCTTCAATAACTGAATCAGTTATCAAACAAGCATTCCTTGGATCACAATCCAATAAGACAAGTCAACAAAGAAGGGAATCTAAGAGAATCTTACAAAACCCTTCACAAAAGCTATAAAAGCTATCAACTTCTTTCCTTCAATCTTCCTTCAACCTTCAAAAAGGTTCTTCAAATCTTCCCGCTGTAATGGGTGTTTTCCAGCCGTAAGCGGATGTTAGCGGGTGTTAGCGGGTGTCGAATTTGTGGAAAATCCGACCCTTTTTATAGGAAAATTCCCTCCCAAAGATAAGATATCTTAGAAAGATATTTTCCCATAAAAATAGGTAAAATATATGGGCTAAATTATCTTCTTCCTTCCAGGAATCCAACCTAAAAATATAAGATCCTCTTTCTAAAAATAAAAGATCTCAGCCAAGCATAAAATATCTCTCGCCGCGTCCAAGGTGTTCGCCTCGGTCGAGCAGCTCCTCTGGATCACCTCGGTCGAGGTGATACTGTAGCTGACCGAGGTGAATCACAACTGAATGTAAAATCTCTCAAATCTGGTCCAAAGTGAATCTCTAATCCATTTCCATGCTTCCTGGATTCTTCCTTAAGTTGCTGAATGTAGCTCCAATGACTCCTTAGCTCCTTTTGCTCCATTTTGATGCAAAACGTGCCATTTTACCTACGATTACAACGAAACTTGGTGTAGACCTCGATTTCCGCAAAGGTAGATGAAACGACAATATAATCACATAATATACATCCAAACATGCAGATTATTAAAGATAAAACGTCTAAACAGGGCCCAAAATATAGACAATAATTCATGCTATCACCAAGTGATAAAACTGCATTTGGGAATGCAAATACCACTGCAGATGATACCAAGTCTGAAAGGAGTAGAGGAACCTGGGGGCTTCCAACACAAGTTATAAGCAGTTGTGGTGGAGAATCTGTTATTGAATTTTGGTGGTGATATTTATGAAGCTTGCATTGTCGACAGAGGAGATGATATCATCTCTAAATTTAAGGATTTGGCACCACACATTGCTATGCTTGTATTTAGAATCGATGGACCAGATGGATTGCCCTTTGAGGATGTTTGAATAGACCCAAGCCAACCATAGTTGTGGTTGTTAGTAGCGCCGTCCAACTCGAATATTAACTTAGAAAGGCAAGCCTTGTTCCATGAGAAGATTTCTTTGAAGCCTAGTCCACCATCATCCTTGTCCTGACAAATCGTATTCCAAGCAACGAGGGCACGAGATCTGGAGACCTTCCCAGCCCATAAGAAAGAGCGCAGAAGGCTGCGGATTTTATATATGATGGAGGAAGGGATGACGAGGGTCGAGCACCAGTAGTAACACAAAGACATTTAGGATTAAGGAGATAACCTACTTCCTACCTGCATAAGATAATTTACGAGCACTCCAAGAGTTAATTCTTTTAGTGATTTTTGCAATAAGAGGATGGAACTCAGCAGAGCTAAGCCTTTTGCTGCCCACAGGTAAGCCAAGGTAAGTGAAAGGCAAGGATTCAAAGGGTCAGGCTAGAAGAAAGGGCAAGGTTTTCATGTTCCAAGGAGGAGAGTCCCCCAATGAAGATAGAAGTCTTAGCTTCATTCATGTGAAGAACTGAATATCTGCCAAAAGCCTCAAGAGTGTGTCTTAGAATCTTGATGGAAGTGGTATCACCTCGACAGAAAAGCAGAATGTCATCAGCAAAGCATAGGTGAGTTATACGTGGGGAAGAGCACTTGGGGTGAATGTTGAAGTCAGGATTTATTGTATTGACCCTGAGCATCGAGGAGAGGACTTCCATGGCAATGACGAAGAGAGGAGAGGATAAAGGACAACCTTGCCGCAGTCCTCTGGTGCCTTTGAAATACCCTTGTAATGAGCCATTAAGGTTGATCGAAAAAGAAGTGGAAGTGATGCAGGCTTCAATCTGTCGGATGAAGGTTTTAGGGTAGCCCATTCTAGCAAGGCAGTTTAGAACACAGTGGTGATCAATCATATCGAAGGTTTTAGATATGTTGATCTTCATGGCACATCTTGGCGAGATATGGCGTCTGTTATACTTCTTGAAGATCTTTTGACTAATTAGAATATTATGCTTTATAGAACATCCCTTTACGAAAGCTCCTTGATAGTTTCCAATGATAGAGGGGAAGGTATCATTCAGCCTATCTGCGAAGATCTTGGCGATGACCTTCAGAAGATGCATCGAAGGATATATGTGATACGATGGATTTTGATTCGGTAGAACGAGTCAAGGCGGTGGGGTAGAGTCGGGGCATATGGCTCCTATGGCACCCGATAATTTTTCTTATTAACATTTAAAGAATGGATTGTCAGTTTATTTAAGCACATGTTGAAGGGTGAATCCTCTTTCAATCTCTTAGTTGTGTATATATATATGCTCGGATCCACAAAAATAGGATAAAATTTGGGATGTGCTCTATGATGTTGTTAGTGAGTCCTCACTTCCGATCTTTATTGGAAGAGACTTTAATGTGATAAAGTGTGTTGAGGAACGACAAGGGCATTCCGGCCGTTTGTCTAGCGAGTCTTTGGAGTTTGGTATTCGGATTGAAATAAATAATTTGGTGGACATCGGTTACCAAGGGTCTCCGTTTACTTGGTCTAGGGATAGTAACATGAGCACGATACTTTCCAAACGCCTTGATAGAGTTTTGGTTTCCCCGTTTGGGAGGCTGCTTTGACATGAGGCCTTCGTCCTTCACTTACATCGTCTTTCCTCTGACCATAGTCCTCTCATGTTGTCGTTTGGCAAGAGGCATCGAGGATGGGCCAAAAGGAGACCCTTCAGATTTCAAGCGGCGTGGTTCACATATCCGGAATTTAACTCCCTCATAAACTCGGTCATGGATCTTGTGGCAAGGATTCCCGGGGCCTTGAGTAAGTTGAAGGTGGCTCTACTTAAGTGGAATAGAACGGTCTTCAGTAATATACATGAGGGAAAGGAGAGTCTACTAAAACAACAAGAAGTTGTCAACAATGACCTTGCGAGACAAGTGTCAGGGGTGCCGATCTAGAAGGAGATCGACTTGAATGCTCGTATGGACTTGATCCTTGCCCAACAAGAGATATTATGCTGTCAAAAATCTCGACAAAATTGGATTTCCCACGGAGACAAGAATACTGCCTTCTTTCATCTCTTTATGCTCATTCGGAGACAACACAATCGCGTGGACACATTGAGAAGGGGGGGGGGGTATGGAGAGGGGGTGAGTGGTGTTTTGATCAGGGGGGTACCCAAGAAGCATGCCATTGAGTTTTTTCATCAATATTTATGGCCCTTCGGTTCTTGATGTTCTCAATATAGTCTTGACAGGAGGTTTCCCGGGGTTCTCTCCTTCACTAAAAGCTCAGTTGGTTAGTCCATGTGAGGAGAGTGAGGTTAGGGTTGCGGTCATGGAGAGGGGTCCTTTAAAAGCACCAGGCCCGAACGGTTTCCCACCTATATTTTTCCAAAAACTTTGGAATACAATTGGTCATTTGTCTGTAACGTATGTGCAAGACTTTATGCAGTGTTGTACCTTGTCTTCCCCCTCTAATGAAACTTTGATCATGCTCATTGGGAAGACTGTTAAGACAGAGTTCATCCATCAATTCCCGCCGATAACCCTTTGTAGTGTTTGTGTTCGCTCAAAAGGGTGTGCGTCAAAGTCTTAATATTTATATCTAGAACTCAAAAGCAAAGCGAACCCGCAGTGTACGGATCGGCTGTAGAAAGGTAAGAATTCCAGAGTCGAACTCAGGGATTTGGTGAGAAAATTTCCAATTTCAATTATCTAGCGAAAGTATAAAAGCTTTTGTGATGTGATAAAGAGAGAAATGATTCCAAGGATTCAAGTATCCGATTTAGGCTTTCGATTCAAGACACTTCTATAGGTGTAGGACAGAATTTATATTGCCAAGATTAAATGTTCAAAGGTAGGATTCGTACGATGAAGTTCCGAAACCTATATAACTAATCTATAGGTTCTCTCTATAAGGGTTGTTGAGGCTGCAATATAGAAGGATCTAAAGACAAGAATTATGTTCAAACTAACTATCTAAAACTTCAGGATATGACTCTCCAAAGTATGAGTAGAAAGCACACTTAAAATCTTAATAAAGGATGTTGAGTCACTTTATTACCCAAATCTTGCAATTTTAATCTATTAAATGTAGAAACAGGTTTGAAGTGCGTTCAAACATTCAATTAGAGGATGAAAAGAGTTAATCAAGAATGGGATTTAGGCAAGGATTAGTTTTGATTAAAGAATTGTTCAATTAAGTTCGTCCGAAGGATAAATCGCCCTGTTCATAGGAAAAATCGGCCGATTTTCCTCAAGAACAGCCCGATTTTTCTGTTTGTCGCAAAACTAAAATCTAAATTCTCAGGATCCTAATGTTTGAATGAGTTCAGTCTATCATCATCTAAGCCTTAATCATCAACTATTCTCCCCAGAATCACAAGGTTTTTAGCCAACCATTTTCAAAATCGAATCAAATTAATTATTGAAGAAGATATCGCAAAGAAACCAAATCTTGAATGAAAAATTCTATAACTCTTAAATCTGTAAAACAATCGTCAAATCTGTTCAATATATCTCCCAACAACTCAATTTCGTGTTCATAAACCACAAACAAGTCAATGGAATAAAGAAATCTCACAATCAAAGATCAAGAATGACTTTCCGGCAAAAGCTCTTCAATCTCTCTCCAAGAATCGTTGATTTCTTCAAAACGTGTAAAGATTATCTGGTGCGACCTCCTCGTCTTCGTTCGTAGGGTTCTCTTCTATAGTTTCTTGCAGATGGGCCGTTTGGCAAAACTCCCATCTAGCCCAAATTAATTGGGCTTTATGTCGTCTTTTCATTTGGCCGAATCGTGAAGTAAATCGACCCAGTCGATTTTGGTACAAAACCGTTCGATTTCAATGTGTGAAAATCGTCCGATTTATGTGTACATTAGAACGATTTTCTTCAACAGAAAGTGTTCTTCCTTTGGTTCGTCTTCTATGCTTCTCTTTTGCAATCCCTTAGCCTTTTGTGTTCCTTCTAAGACTTCTTTAGCTTCCTTAACATCCTTAGATGCCTCTTGCTCCATTTTTGCTTCCAATTCAACTCTATTTACCTGCAATTCATCAAAATCTCGTGTAGACCTCTATTTCCGACAATTGGTTTAATAGAACATAAAAGTTATGCAAAATCCCTCTAAATGCAAGGTAAATAGAGATAATGTGCTACAATATGTATGAATATGATGATACATAATTCATGTCATCAAAATACCCCATACTTGCCTCTTGCTTGTCCCTAAGCAAGGCTCAAATTCAGAATATAAGATGCCATGGATTATGCACGTATGAAACTCAAAAACTTTTCTTTTGGTAGTGCTCCTTTTCATTGGATCGCTCTCGAAGTGATATTTCAAGGCATAAAAGGGGCAAAGCATATATCAATGGTGACTATAAGATGAACAAACTCCCTTTTCTTTCTTGAAGGCATAAATAAAGAACATGATAAAGGTGTAGAGGCAATCAAATTCAAACAAATCTAAGCCATTAAGTCTTAAACACATGCATAAAAGTCTCAAGGTCTTCTAATCAAAGAAAGGGTTCAAGAAACGTATTAAGGGAAGGAGTTCTTTTTGGCAATTGTGGTGCTAATCCGGGAAAGAGGAACACATAACACCTTCAAGAATTTTCTTCACCGCACATGCTTCGCATGTAGAAAGCTTTGCTTTCATTATACTTTACTTTTTGAGAGTATGGACAGTGGTGCACAAAAACCGAAGCCTAGGAGATTGGCGTTTCTCAATTTCGAGATGCCTCAAACCCTTGATGCACATACCATATCCCGTTAGGACTTGTCGTTCAATCGGACTTTGGCAAGACACAAACACCCGGCTATGTGAATGGTGCCGAGTTACTCATCCTCATGTTCAACGTCCCCAAACTTATGAAATTTTGCACTTTTTTCAATACATTTTCCTTGGCCCTCCCACATCAAACATGCCTTTTTCAATCACCTATCCTAATTCCCGGATGGTAAGAGGAGGGTTACATATTTCATTGAGGAGCTAGCATGATCAAGACGTGAGAAAAGAAAAGAAGTGAAATGCCTTAGTCATCCTTAAATGATGTAAAAGAACTTGCAATATAGCTTCGACTATTATTTCATTTTCTCATCAAAACAACTAAATCATATAACTTATTCATGTATTCAAGTAACAAAAGCAATTTCATTCATGCTATAATCAAGATCTCAACACAACTAAGCATCTTTTTACCTATCCATATGCACAATTTTCATCATAGAGGTCATTTCCATATAAGAAGCACTTAAAATTCTTGAAAATTCATAGGTTTTGAAAAAGTTCATGCAAATGCGAGTGTCATAATAGAAAGCAAGCCGTGCAAGAGTTATTACAAGCCAAATTGTCAAGAGTAGTGGAAAGTACATAGAGTGCTAGAATGAAACATAAGGTATTGTAAGTACCCCCACCCCATACTTGACATCCACATTGTCCTCAATGTGAAAATCAAGCATAAGAAGGAGAAAAATACTTACAATGTAAAAGAAGTGGAAGCTCAATCCTCTGTCGGTGGTGGAGGTGGTGGATATGGATACATCGGTGCCGAGGGATCGTAGAAGTGGCCGAATTGGTGGTAGTACATGTCCCTCATCTGGCCATCATAGGATGAATGCCTAGCGTCCGTCTCCTCCCTGTAGTTCCTGAACTGTGTGTTCAGGGTGTCATAATCGGTGCGGAGGACGCGGTAGTCGGTGCTGAGGCTCTGGAAGCTAGTGACTAGCTCCCTGAAGTGGCGTGGAGCTCGGCGTCCTCGTCTAGGGCCTGGAGCATGTGCATAAGAGTGTCGAGGTGGCTGCATGTCATCCTCCGTCTCCTCATCCTGCCTACTAGTCCTGCTCGGTCCTGCTCCATGAGTGTCAGTGTCCATGGCATCCGTGGCATGCCCGCTGTGGGTATCGCTCTCAAACTCGAGCATGGTCTCCTGTCCTCCATCCTCATCCTCCTCTGAGTCACCTGCATCATCATCATAGTAAGTAGGAGGTGAGAACTCCTCAAGCATCGCCTCAAAGGTCTCCTTCCAGTTCCTCTTATTCCGAATGGTGTATTCGGATTTCCATATGATCTCGGACGGCTTCTTCTTCGGATCCCTATGCCATGGCATCGGTACATGAAGAGTTCCTCTCCCTCGAGGAATCAAGACCTGTCGAACCACCAACCTTTGTGAGCCTAAAGGAAGGGCACTCTCAGCTAGAGTGCATCCCGAAAAGTCATAACCTAGAGTCCTAGCCACATGAGTGACTAAACCTCCTGCACATATGTCACCCTTGGCTTTGTTGGCTATCTTTCCTAGATAGTCAGCAAGCATGGTAGAGATGTCGGGAGTGGTGGTGGATGTCATGCAGTAGAGGATGAAAAGCTCATCAGCCTTGAGCTTCTACGGAGTCTCAGTCCGGGCAAACAAACTCTCACTGAGTATCCTATGCACTACCTTGAAGGAAAGGTTGTACATGCTTGTCTCCTTGGAGTTTCCGGGTCTCCACTTATCCCCTCCGTACTCTCCTACGGAAATAGCCTCCCAAAAATCACTAGCATTGAGGCCTCTAGCAAATGTGCCTGCATCTGAATAAGAAAAGCCAAACAAGTCGCCAAAAGCATCAATAGACAAAGTGTGGTCCTGACTCATAAGGCGGAAAGTGACCATTCTTTCCCTAGGATCGTGCTCAAACGTGCTAAGGAATTCTAGGGTGATCTCCCTATAAGCATCTTCCCTGATCGTAGCAAACTGTCTCAATCCTGCTCTATCAAGCATCATATCAACATCCTCTCGAACATATAACGAATCTAAGTCATCAAGTACTATGTAGCGAGGAGGGGTGAATGGGCGATCTATAATGCGTGCATAGCGTTTCTTATGCTTGGATAGGGGAGGGGGAAGCTTAGGGATGTTGGTAGGTGGTGGTGGAGGTTAGGGGTGTTCATAAGCGGATATCCGATCCGATCCGACTTATCGGATCGGATATCCGAAATTGAAAATCTTTCATTCTCCATTCCGAATCCGATCCAGAATCACCCGGATATCCGATCCGAGAACCCCGGATCGGAACGGATATCCGCGTCGGATATCCGAATACATGTAAATGATAAGGTAATGACACTTGGGCCGGCCCAAATAGTGTGACATTTCCTCCAAGTCCACAAATTTCATGGCCCAAATCTCATTAAATATGAGATGAAAAAGAGGCATCCAGGAATTGAACCTGAGACCAAATGCATATGTGCAGGCACTCTCACCAACTTAGCTGCATGACTTCGTTGAATTATAAGATACTTTATAAATTTTATACATACATATACCCCGGATATCCGAACGGAAAATTATCTTATTCCGTATCCGATCCGGTGATCCGGTAATTTTTCTCGGATCGTATCGGATACGGAAAATTAGTTGTCGGACTCGGATCTTCATGGATCGGATCACCGGATCGTCGGACCGGATCTAACGGATCGGAATTTTATGAACACCCCTAGTGGAGGTGGGGCAGGGGCTTTTGAAGAAGATCCCTTCTTCTTCCCCGTGTTTCTAGTTATCCTCTTGACAAGATCCATTTTAAGTCCTAAAAATCGACATGTTCTTCACAAAAATCGGCCGATTTTTCTGGGCTGGGTCGATTTTTATCTCGATTTCAACGATTCTCACAATTCTGTAAAGTTCTGTTCAATCTATCACCACACACAGTTCTCCACAATGAATCCTAAGCAAATTCCTCTATCAATTCCAACAACAAAGCACTTCCTAGGCAACTTCGATTTCAAGTGAGAAAACTTAGGTTTTGGAAAGAAAAACCTGAATTCCTTATGGAGCAGTCGATTGCCGTGCGTGTTGTTGTTAGATCCGTGTTCCTTGTTGAAAATGCTTCAGTTTGGAGCCAAGAATCTCTTGAAATGGTTAAGGAATGAGGATTTGAGGGTGTGGCGATTTTTCGGCGTTCTTGAGAGAGGGAAATCGAGAGTTGAAGATGTGTGAATGAAGAAGATCGAGTGTGAAGTCCTTATATAGGGTCGACGATTTCTGAAGAAAATCGGCCGATTTTTCTGGTCGATTTATTTGTCGGGGCGATTTTTTTTTCTGACTGAAAAAATCGGACGATTTATTTTGGCAGGTCGATCTCCAGGTCGATTTTTGTTTCTGTTGAGAAAAATCGACTTGCTCTGTTACTGAATCGGACGATCTTCTTATGGTAGGTCGATTTCCTTCCTTGTTTTTCTTGAATCTCGAAGGTATAACTTAATTGTGCTCCATTCTCCGTGAATCTCTCACATTTGAACCTAGTTTCCTGCGATTAATGACACGACAAACCAAGAGTGCATCGAGGAACATATAAAAACGAGAAACGAAGAATCAAAGCAATTAATCTATTCTAACTAAGTGAGGGAAAGAAGGGAAAACTATACTATCATTGGGTTGCCTCCCAAGAAGCGCTTTATTTATCGTCTTTAGCTGGACGGTGTATGATGTTGTGTTCAATGGAGGAGGATAGGAGCTATCTCCTTGACCGGAGCTTCCGGTGTGTATTTCTTCAACCGTTGGCCATTAACCTTAAAACTTCCGCTTTGTTCACCCCATACTTCAACTGCACCATGGGGGAAAATTCTTTTAATCACAAAAGGTCCTGTCCAACGGGATTTGAGCTTACCTGGAAATAGACGCAGCCTTGAGTTGAATAGGAGGACTTGGTCTCCTTCCTTCAAGTCTTTCGGGATGATGTGCTTGTCATGCCAGCGCTTTGTCCGTTCCTTGTAAATCTTTGCGTTCTCATACGCATTCAGTCGGAGCTCATCTAGCTCATTGATGTCTAAGAGCCGCTTCTCTCCGGCTTCTTTCATGTCGAAGTTGAGCCACTTGATAGCCCAATAAGCTTTGTGTTCTAGCTCTACAGGAAGATGACATGATTTACCATAAATGAGATTATAGGGAGTCGTACCTATTGGTGTCTTGAAAGCTGTCCTGTATGCCCATAGTGCATCGTCGAGCTTCATTGACCAATCTTTCCTTGTTTTAGAGACGGTCTTCTCTAAAATCCCTTTAATCTCTCTATTGGATATCTCGACTTGTCCGCTGGTTTGCGGATGGTAAGGTGTAGCTATTTTATGGGTCACCCCATACTTAGCTAATAGAGTCTCGAATCGACGGGCTGTGAAATGCGTTCCTCCGTCACTAATGATGGTTCGGGGAGTTCCGAACCTTGGGAAGATCGTTTTGTTGAGGAACTTCACCACTACCATTGCATCATTAGTAGGGGAAGCGATTGCCTCCACCCATCTTGAGACATAATCTACGGCAAGAAGTATATACTGGTTGCCGCATGAAGATGGGAAAGGTCCCATAAAGTCGATGCCCCATACATCAAAGATCTCTACTTCTTGTATGTTGTTGAGAGGCATCTCATTCCTCCTGGATATATTACCTGTCCTTTGACAAGCATCACAAGAAACAACAAACTTTTGCACATCCTTGAAAAGTGTAGGCCAATAAAACCCGGAGCGAAGTACCTTAGCACAAGTCTTGTGGGAACTAGCATGTCCGCCACATGGTAGAGAATGGCAGTGTCGGACGACACTATCTATCTCATCTTCGGGAATACATCTCCTGTAGATGCCATCTGGACCTCTTTTGAATAGAAGAGGTTCGTTCCAATAAAAATGCCGGACGTCTCTCAAGAACTTCTTCTTTTGAGCATATGAAAGTCCGGGTGGAATCTCCTGACAAACAAGGTAATTTACAATGTCAGCAAACCATGGGTCATTACCTTGTGATATGTGTTGAAGACACTCTTCAATCTCGTGCAGCTGCTCGTCAGGGAAGGAGTCGTCTATCGGAAGCTCATCCGACTCGCCGGTGAGTTGCGGAAGACGACTAAGGTGATCGGCGACGGAGTTCTCCGATCCTTTCTTATCACGGATCTCTAAATCAAACTCTTGTAAGAGTAAGATCCATCGTAGAAGTCTTGGCTTCGCATCCTTCTTCGTGAATAAGTATCGGATTGCGGAGTGGTCCGTATAGACTATCACTTTCGCACCTACAAGATAGGAGCGAAATTTCTCAAATGCATATACTACGGCTAAAAGTTCCTTTTCCGTAGTTGCGTAGTTGTATTGAGCCTCATCTAGCGTTTTGCTAGCGTAGTAGATGGCATGAGTGCGACCATCTTTCTTCTGTCCAAGAACGGCTCCTATAGCGACATCGCTCGCGTCGCACATGACCTCGAAAGGAAGAGTCCAATCGGGTGGTTGAATGATTGGTGCTGAAATCAAAGCTTCTTTGATCCTGCAAAAAGCGTCTAAACAATCTTTCGAAAATTCGAAAGTTGCATCTTTCATCAAAAGATTAGTCAAAGGTTTTGAAATCTTGGAAAAATCCTTTATGAATCTCCTATAGAAGCCTGCATGTCCTAAGAAACTTCTAATTCCTTTTACTGATGAAGGGGGAGGTAACTTCTCAATGGTCTCTATCTTTGATCGATCTACCTCTATTCCCCTTTGTGACACTAAGTGACCTAACACAATTCCTTCGGTGACCATGAAATGACACTTTTCCCAATTTAAGACTAAGTTAGTGTCCTCACATCTCTTAAGAACTAGTGAAAGGTTATAGAGACAGTTATCAAAGGAAGAACCATATACCGAAAAGTCGTCCATGAAGACTTCCATGATATTCTCTACATATTCGGAGAAGATTGCCATCATACACCTTTGGAAGGTGGCTGGAGCGTTGCATAAACCGAACGGCATTCTTCTATAGGCGAACGTACCCCATGGGCACGTAAAGGTTGTCTTCTCTTGATCATCCGGATGAATTGGTATCTGAAAGAAACCGCTGTATCCATCTAAATAACAAAAGTAGGCATGTTGGGCTAACCTTTCCAACATTTGATCGATGAAAGGAAGGGGGAAGTGGTCCTTCCTTGTGGCCACGTTCAGTTTGCGGTAGTCGATGCACATTCGCCACCCTGTAACTGTCCGTGTAGGGATGAGTTCGTTGTTCTTGTTGGCAACAACGGTAATGCCTCTATAGGTGTGGGTACTTCATCATTAGATTCGGAAGCGGCTGCGGTGAAGTCCGGAGAATCCATAGAATTCCTCAGTGAATCGACCCCCCCTGTAATAAATCGGTCGATCTTCTGCACGATTTTTCTTTCTGTTGGAAAAAATCGTGCTACCTCTTGGTGAATCGGGCGATTTATTGTCGTCAGGTCGATTTTAGTTTTTGTTGAAAAAAATCGTGCTGAATCTTCAGAAATCGGACGATTTATTTCTGGTAGGTCGATTTTAGTTTCTGTCGAAAAAAATCGTGCTGAATCTTCAGAAATCGGACGATTTATTTCTAACAGGTCGATTTTCTTCACAGTTTCCGGAGTCCACTCTAGTTCTTCAATTTTTGCATCTAGCTCTTCCTCCACAGCATTTAATGCTTTCACATCCTCATTGCAGTCATGTTCCACCCCTTCCTCCATGATGCTCATGCTAAGAACCTTTTGAAGAGGGTCTTTCATCAAGATCGAACTTACTATCTCTCTAGACTCTTCTTCCTCAACAATTTCAAAAATGTCATCTTTCAAGGCTGGCTCCTTGATTAAGGAAGATAGTATGAATTCTATCTTTTCTTCACCGATATGGAAGGATAGCTGGCCGTTCTTGCAATCTACCATGCATCCAGATGTGGCGAGGAATGGTCTCCCGAGGATGATGGGAACCGGGTAATCTGCAGGTATGTCAAGAACGACAAAATCTATAGGTATGTAAAACTTACCTAGCTTTACCGGAATGTCTTCTAATATTCCCACCGGCTTGGTGGTAGAACGATCAACCATGTAGAGTGTGATCTTCACCGGTCTAGGCTCTCCTAGACCAACTGCCTTGCATAGAGCTAGATGTATAATACTCACACTTGCTCCAAGGTCACAAAGAGCATCATAGGTAGCTTCTCCCAAAGTGATGGGTATGCAAAAGGATCCTGGATCGCGGAGTTTGGGTGGCATATTCTCCGTCATAGTCTTGATGAGTTCGGATGACTCCATACTCATCTTGACTTCTCCTATATCTTCCAACTTCCTCTTGTTAGAGAGGATCTCCTTGAGGAATTTCCCGTAAGCCGGCATACCTAAAATCGCATCCATAAAAGGTATGTTAATATGGAGCTTACTCATAAGTTCAACAAACTTACCGAAATGTTTATCTAGGCGTGCCCGCGCTCTAGATTGAGGAAAAGGTAGAGGTGGTTTGTAAGCGGGAGGAGGAACATAGACTTCTTCCTTCTCCTTTGCCTCTCCTTCTCTTATGGAGGTATCAACTACTTTAGGTTGAGGGTCGACGGTCGTCTTTCCGCTCCTAGTAGTTATTGCCATAACCCTTCCCTTTGGGTTATCTTCTGTCTTCCCGGGAAGCTTCCCTTGATCTCTTGGAACTTCTCCAACTTTGTTGAATACTTGGTTTTCTAAAGCTTTGTGAGCTTTGTCAACCGAAGTTATGTAACTCTCCAATCCTTGTAGCTTGCCTAGGATCGTTTCTAGCATGGGATCCGGTTTGTTTGATCCGCTTGATTGTTCCTGGCTTGTAGAAGGAGTAGAAGAAGATGGAGGTGTTAGAGCCTTTTCAGCATAAGAGTAAGGATTACCTGAACCTTGCTGATTTGACCTCCAATTGTTGTTATTTGAGTTCCTGTTGTTGTTGTTATTGTTCCAATTGGAGTTTCGGTTGTTATTGTTGTTGTTGCTCCAATTGGAATTCCGGTTATCATTCCTTTGATTGTTGTCTCGCCCCATGTAGTTGGCTTCTTGCTCTTTAGTCTTTTGAAGACTCGTTTTGAGCATTTCCCTCAATTCTTTGATGTCATCTTTGAGGGAGAATATTTGTGTTTGAGCCGCTTGATTCAACTTGGCTCCCGTATCGCCTTGATTCCGGCTATTTGATTCCACCTTCCGGTGGGAATACTTCTCAATCACTTGGGCTTGCTTCTCAATGAAGTCCCAAGCATCGTCCTCTCTCATATCCATGAATGTCCCGCAAGATAGAGATTGGAGGTTGAATTGTGTTTCCACATCCAACCCTTTGTAGTAAATCTCCAATAGTTCCAGCTTGGAAATGCCATGGTGTGGGCAATCCAACAAGAGGTCTTGAAACCTTTCCCAAGATTGAAACAAGCTTTCGTTAGGTTTCATAGAAAAAGCATTTATTTTACCTCTCAATTCCGCCGTTTTGGATGGCGGAAAGAACTTGGTGAGGAACTCCGAAGACAATTCCTCCCATGTAGCTAACTTCGCAGCTGGAAGTGTTTGGTACCAAGCTAGAGCCTTGTCCTTCAAAGAGAAGAAGAACGGCTTGATCTTGTAGTTGCTTGTAGTAGCCTTCTTTGGCTTCATAGTCTCCATGAGAATCTCAAAATTCTGCAAGTGTTGATGCGGAGATTCGGTACTTGCGCCGCCATATTGACTTTGGCGAACCATAGTAATGACTTGTGGTGAGAAGCTAAACTCCTGGATGTCTTCAGCTCCGAAATCTACACCTAGACGGCGCGGTTGCTGAATTGGATCCATCCGTTGCCCTAAAGTTCGGGGTCTATCTTCGTTATTGACAACTCTGACATTCCTAGTCGTAATGCGAGGGACGACCCTAGGTGTTGGAGTGTGTCGGTTAGGACGAAGTGATGGATCGATCTCTTCAAGTTCCGGCATATCCGGATCAATCTCGTCATCCTCGGACGAGTCATCTTGAATGGACTTAGTTGGTGTCTTGACTTTCTTCTTCTTCTTGGAGTCGTTCAACTCCAACTTCATGTCCAACATCATAGCTCTTAGTTCATCAATCTGAAATTGATGACTTATTTCAGCTTCCTTTCGAGCTTTCTCACTCAACTGGAGTTGGCGTTGAGCTTCGTTCAGTTCAGCCTTGTAGTTTCTCTCATCGTTTTCAGCCATTTTCTTCTCCTTCAACTTTCTCCTTAAAGTTCTCTCTAATTCGGGGTCGAAAGGAATTAGATCTTTAGTGGATCTAGTCCTTCGCATATACCTAAAGAACCTGCGAAGATCACTCAAATAGACAAATCAAATCACAAGAGCAAGAGCTCTCAAGCTAGACAACCGAAAACCGGATTTGATCTAGACCAAATCCCCGGCAACGGCGCCAAAAACTTGTTCGCTCAAAAGGGTGTGCGTCAAAGTCTTAATATTTATATCTAGAACTCAAAAGCAAAGCGAACCCGCAGTGTACGGATCGGCTGTAGAAAGGTAAGAATTCCAGAGTCGAACTCAGGGATTTGGTGAGAAAATTTCCAATTTCAATTATCTAGCGAAAGTATAAAAGCTTTTGTGATGTGATAAAGAGAGAAATGATTCCAAGGATTCAAGTATCCGATTTAGGCTTTCGATTCAAGACACTTCTATAGGTGTAGGACAGAATTTATATTGCCAAGATTAAATGTTCAAAGGTAGGATTCGTACGATGAAGTTCCGAAACCTATATAACTAATCTATAGGTTCTCTCTATAAGGGTTGTTGAGGCTGCAATATAGAAGGATCTAAAGACAAGAATTATGTTCAAACTAACTATCTAAAACTCCAGGATATGACTCTCCAAAGTATGAGTAGAAAGCACACTTAAAATCTTAATAAAGGATGTTGAGTCACTTTATTACCCAAATCTTGCAATTTTAATCTATTAAATGTAGAAACAGGTTTGAAGTGCGTTCAAACATTCAATTAGAGGATGAAAAGAGTTAATCAAGAATGGGATTTAGGCAAGGATTAGTTTTGATTAAAGAATTGTTCAATTAAGTTCGTCCGAAGGATAAATCGCCCTGTTCATAGGAAAAATCGGCCGATTTTCCTCAAGAACAGCCCGATTTTTCTGTTTGTCGCAAAACTAAAATCTAAATTCTCAGGATCCTAATATTTGAATGAGTTCAGTCTATCATCATCTAAGCCTTAATCATTAACTATTCTCCCCAGAATCACAAGGTTTTTAGCCAACCATTTTCAAAATCGAATCAAATTAATTATTGAAGAAGATATCGCAAAGAAACCAAATCTTGAATGAAAAATTCTATAACTCTTAAATCTGTAAAACAATCGTCAAATCTGTTCAATATATCTCCCAACAACTCAATTTCGTGTTCATAAACCACAAACAAGTCAATGGAATAAAGAAATCTCACAATCAAAGATCAAGAATGACTTTCCGGCAAAAGCTCTTCAATCTCTCTCCAAGAATCGTTGATTTCTTCAAAACGTGTAAAGATTATCTGGTGCGACCTCCCCGTCTTCGTTCGTAGGGTTCTCTTCTATAGTTTCTTGCAGATGGGCCGTTTGGCAAAACTCCCATCTAGCCCAAATTAATTGGGCTTTATGTCGTCTTTTCATTTGGCCGAATCGTGAAGTAAATCGACCCAGTCGATTTTGGTACAAAACCGTTCGATTTCAATGTGTGAAAATCGTCCGATTTATGTGTACATTAGAACGATTTTCTTCAACAGAAAGTGTTCTTCCTTTGGTTCGTCTTCTATGCTTCTCTTTTGCAATCCCTTAGCCTTTTGTGTTCCTTCTAAGACTTCTTTAGCTTCCTTAACATCCTTAGATGCCTCTTGCTCCATTTTTGCTTCCAATTCAACTCTATTTACCTGCAATTCATCAAAATCTCGTGTAGACCTCTATTTCCGACAATTGGTTTAATAGAACATAAAAGTTATGCAAAATCCCTCTAAATGCAAGGTAAATAGAGATAATGTTCTACAATATGCATGAATATGATGATACATAATTCATGTCATCAGTTTGCTATAAGACCGTTACAAAATTCCTTACTAACCGCTTAAAAGAGATGATTGCAAGTGTTGTTAGTCCGACTCAAAGCAATTTCATTCCGGGAGGCAAATTACGGATATGTTGTGTAATTGTCCAAGAAGCGGTCCACTTTGTGAAGAAGAAAAAGGGCAAGAAGGGGTGGCTGATTCTTAAGCTTGACCTCGAGAAATTGTATGATCGTGTTTGTTGGGACTTTGTTATTAAGACCCTTGTTGAAATGGTATTACCGCATGCATGTGTGGATTGGTTTTCAGCTTGCATCACTACGGGATCTATGAGCGTTTTTTGGAACGGTGAGAAATCATCGTCCTTCCCCGTGGCACGTGACATGCGACACGGTGACCCTATCTCTCCTTCTCTCTCAAGGATAAAGCTTTCGTATGGTATCAATCTCTCCCATTTGGAAAAGTAGATTCATGGAGGAGATGACAAAGGAATTCTTCACCAAATTCTTTCCACCCTTCAAGACTACCGAGCTAAGGGGAAACATCTATGCATTTGTGATGAAAAACAAGGAGAGTTTATTTAAGTCTTAGGAGAGGTTCAAAGACCTACTCCTTGATTACCCACCATAGCATCCCTAAGATAGAGCTCCTAGAGATTTATTTGAAAGGTCTTGATGAAGAAAGACAATTTCGTCTATAAAACTTGAGCTCATTTTGTAGAGAAATAAGCTTTGGTCATTGAAAAATAATCTGATAGAAAGGTTGATGAAAGAACAAAGACACCCAAACAATATCAACCAAGAGCAATGCAAAGCTCGATTCTATTAATAACGAGCTCAAGTCTTTGAAGGAGCTTTGCATTTCCACCTTCAAGTCTAGTAACCAAGATCAAGAACAAGTGATATGTCCAAGGAAGAGGATGGCAATGGGGAAGGATAATTTTCAAGGAGGGTACCAAGGCCAAAGGGGCTTCAACAACAACAATTTCAATTGAAACTTCCAAGGAAAACTAACGTCCCAACCATAACCATCTCGGGTTTTTGATACGCCCTTAGATGGCGTTGCCATCCGTACCTCCGACTTGATATGCACTTGGCTACGACTATCAAATGGAAGACTTTTCCATTATATTTATTTGAAATATAATTTATATTCTTAATAACTAAGAATAATTTAAGAAGGCATTGAATGCTTGGGATATTTTGTGGAAGATTCCATTAAATCCCTTCTTTAATGTCTAGAATATTTGCTTTTAATTTTGTATTTAAGTCTTAGGATTTGCCACCATCCTCTCCTATATAAAAGTTTATTTGGCTCATTTGTAAGACATGTATACTTTTAATCCAAGTATATTGAGAAGTATTTCCTCCTACTTGGTTTGGACATCACCTCCTCTTTCACCCTCTTACAGTTTTATCTTGGATCCAGTCTTTGATCCAAGCCTTTCATACTCGAGGATCCTTTTTAAGGATCAACTCTATCTACTGAACTTCGTGAATGATTAAATCTAACTAGATCGGATCGACCGTACGCTTCCGCATCCATCTCAAAACTTCCGCAAACTCATATTTTGTACTTTGATACACCCGCAAGGAGTAGTTGAAGCTAAGCTTGATCTAGATCCGCAACCAAGGACCACATCATTGGTATCAAAGCATACATCATTGGTATCAAAGCTCAGGATCGAGGTTACGTTTCTTTACTCCAATTTATCTTTCGTCAATGTTCTACGACGACGATGATCCCTTTGACTTGTATGGAGAATGTTTGCCTTCTCCTCAAGAGTTAAAACTAAAAGCGGCCACACACCGGCGATATCAACGAAGCCGTTGGCGTTCCTATGTTAATGTCGACGAGTGGTTGCCTCCTCCGGTGCCACCAAGGCCGACTTATACCATCAACTGGCACCAACGGTATCCTCACCGACAACGACAAACTCATTACACCGAGGATACCTATGTTGCTCCAAGATGGCGTGCCAACCATGAGCAAATTGACAACATTTCCCCAAGACGTAGTGCTTATGTTGAAGAAGTTGTCAATGTTGTTCCCCAACGGCGTGCCCATCATGACAAAGTTGACAATATTGGCCCAAGACGGCGTACCAATCATGAGCAAATTGACAACGTTGCCCCCCGACAGCGTGCTAGTCCCCAAGAGGAGTATGTTATGCTCAAGGCGACGAATGATGCTCTAAGGCACGAGTTAGAAATTGTGAAGGCACGAGTTCTTTCCCTAACTACGCTTGTCCAACACGAGTAATCTTTGTGTGACAAAGTCGAAGACATGGGCAATATCATCATTAAAGATTGCTCACCGGTACTTCCAACTCAAGTTGGCAATCCGTTATATGACGTTGGCATAGACGAAGATGAGAAATAAGATGTCGTTATCATTGAAAATTCTGCCTTGGCACTTCCGCTTCATTTTGTCAACCCGTTGTATGATGAGCCTTTTGAAGAGGAAAATGAAGAAACTACAATGGACAAACTTAAAGTCATCACTGACAAAGAAGAAGCCATCTTCGATAATGTCGACACGATCATGGGTGATGACGCCATCAATTATAGAAACGGTGTCATGGTGTTGTTGGACTACAAATTCAAGCCACCCAACCCGAGGTTTGTTTTTATTATGTCTAATAACTTACTTACGGCTTATCTTTGCTCCTTTTCGGCATGCCCACGACATACAATGTCACAAGCTTAGACGGCATGGTAGATAAACTTACAGGCGAGACCATTCACATGTACTACAAGTTTGATCCGCCCGACCCAGAGTTTTTCCTTGTTATTTCGGACGGCTTGCCACCTACCCAAGGTTTTGTGCACAATTTTAATGAGTATCGGCGCCATCAAGTGACATCAATCAAATATCGGTGCTCCTTCCCACACATTGTCGGCATAGTCAACAAGCTCGGCTGATACGCCTCTGGATGGCGTTGCCATCCGTACCTCCGACTTGATATGCACTTGGCTACGACTATCAAATGGAAGAATTTTCCATTATATTTATTTGAAATATAATTTATACTCTTAATAACTAAAGGAGATATTCTTATGAATATCTTCCTTCAAGAAGGCATTGAATGCTTGGGATATTTCTTGGAAGATTCCATTAAATCATTTCTTTAATGTCTAGAATAATTGCTTTTAATGTCTAGAATATTTGCTTTTAATTCTGTATTTAAGTCTTAGGATTTGCCACCATCCTCTCCTATATAAAGGATGCTTTGACTCATTTGTAAGACATGTCTAATTTTAATCCAAGTATATTGAGAAGTATTTCCTCCTACTTGGTTTGGGCATCACCTCCTCTTTCACCCCATTTAAAGTTCTATCTTGGATCTAGTCTTTGATCTAAGCCTTTCATACTCGAGGATCCTTTTTAAGGATCAACTCTATTCACTCCACTTCGTGGATGGTTTGATCTAACTAGATCGGATCGACCGTACGCTTCCACATCCATCTCAGAGCTTCCGCAAACTCACATTCTATACTTTGATCGACCCGCTAGGAGTAGTTGAAGCTAAACTCGATCTAGATCCGCACTTTGTCCTTGAACGCATCCAAGGACCACATCAGTTTTCTTATACGAAATTTGGATGGTGCTTTAAACCCTCCATCATCTTCAAGTCAAGCACCATCTCACGCACCCCCAATACCTCAAATGCAACCTCTACAACAAGTCTTCCCGGATTCCAATAACAACAACCTCCCAAGGATTGAATTGAGTTGATGTTCGAACCAAAGATGGGGAGATTGAGTGGCCTTGAGGGCACCATGACATGTATTGTAAAGGCTCAAAAACTGTTGGAAACACAGGTTTTATAAAAGGCGGATGAAGCCTCACATGAACTGGGAAGGCTTCCCGGGAAGACCGAAGAATATCCCAAGCGCCAAATCATGGCTATCACAACAAGAAATGGATTGAAAACAAACGATCCCTTGCCCAAGGAAGGAGAGAAAAGGAAAAAAGTCCTAGAAGAGGAGCCAAAGGTGGATGAGAAGGGTCAAGACAAAGAGCCATCCTATGTCCCTCCATCTCCATTCAGGCCACCACTTCCCTTCCTGCAAGCGCGAGCTAGAGCTTGATTTGACAAACACTTTGGTAAATTCATTGAACTTATGAGTAAACTGTATATTGACATTCCGTTCATGGATGCTATTCTAGAGATGCCGACATACAAAATATTATTGAAAGAACTACTTTGTAATAAGAGGAAGCTCGAGGAGTATGGTGAAGTGAAGATGACGAGATCCACCGAGCTCATCCAAATAATGAAGGACAAGATTCGCCAAAGCTAAGGGATCCCAAATCCTTTTGTGTCTCCATTAGAGTTGGAGAGGGGAAATATGAAACATCATGTGATCTTAGAGCTAGTGTGAGCATTATCCTGCTCACACTATGTAAAAAGGTTAGCCTCGGGGAACCCAAGCCCGTGAAGATGACCTTGTATATGAAGGATAGGTCAATCACTCATCAGGTGGACATTCTTGAAGACATTCTTGTTCAGATTGGGAAGTTCTACATCCCCATTGATTTTGTCGTCCTAGATATCCCGGCGGATTATCCAACGCCCATCATCCTAGGGAGGCCATTCCTATCCACATCCGGGTGTCTAGTGGATTGTAGAAACGCTTCATGAGGAACATGCAGTGTAGATTTAATTTCTAGTTTCTTTTTAACTTGGAGAATTATGTGAAAAGCACGATTCAAAGAAGGCAATATTTCAAGTGACAAAATACAAGACCGAATGTGATCAAATTGATCATTTAGTCCCAACAAAAACTGAATTAGGTATGTCTTGGCTTCATGCTCAGCTAGGTGTTTAGGAATTTCACATTTACCGTGAATAATCCCAGCACAACTACAGATTGACAAAGCATCATGAGCTTGCAACTCATCCCATAATTTCTTGAGTCTCCTATAGTAAACAATCACAATCGCATTATCATGCATCATAAAGTTAAGATTTTTGTGGATTTGATGTATCAAGGGAGCATTTGATACTTGATATCTTTCAAGGATTTCATTACACAATTCCTTAGTTGATTTGACAGAAGAGAAATGTTTAAGCACATCATGTTTCATGGAATGAATAATCCAACAACGAATCAGGTAGTCTGCGTGGATCCATCAAGCAAATTTCTCCACATCATCTTCGTCTTTGGTGCAAGATTCAGTGATGAAGCCTAGCTTCAACTTTGCTCCGAGATCCATATGAATTCCACGTTTTCAGGATGAGAAGTTCGATCCATCAAACAACGTTGAGACCAACTACATCCCCGGATTGTCGGATGTTGCCAAATAGAGTGGATCGGTGGAATTTCCAAGCATAGTGTAAGACCCGAGGTCTTAGGGACGCTGTCCCCATGCCAACCATGCTCATGCAGAAAACTTCCCAGGAGGTCACCCATCTTGAAATTTCTCCCACACGAGCACGCTTAACTCCAGAGTTATTTGAGGATGACAATTTTACGGGATGTTAGGGGATGCTGTCCCCATGCCAACCATGCTCATGCATAAAACTTCCCAGGAGGTCACCCATCCTGAAACTTTTCCCGCACGAGCACGCTTAACTCCAGAGTTATTTGTCCTCACTCTACCACTGGAGAAGAAGAATTCTTATTGACATGGGTAGCAACCCATCCTTATAAGTCAATCACAAATCCCCATTCAAATGACGCGGGATGACAATTTTACGGGATGTTACACATAGTATGTTCGGCAACAAAATTGACAATGTTGCCAACTCCAATGTGTAAATTGTCCCTCTTGGTGTTTGGATAATCTAGATTCGGATTTTTGTTGTTAGTATCACTTTTATCATCCATGGATGATCGAAAAGGGAAAAAAAAAGGAGAGATTACTTGCTTATTAAATTGACAAGCAAATTCAATCGTGTTTGGGAGAGGAAAGGTTTTACAAAAAAGCCTTCATTGCTTTGATACCATTTGAAGAAATGGAAAAAAGAAATGAGTAGTGAAATTGTATTACTCGTGAGTCTATTACGCCTAGGGTTTATATATAATATACCTTTATTGTTCATAACAACCTCTAACCACTAGGCTATATTTACATGTGTATCCCTTATATTTCATATATGTACATATCATACCCATAGTATCCTATCACTTCGAAAAGGAAATCGAAGATGCTTTGCAACGTATCCATGAGATATCAATCAACTCATCTTCTGATGATTGGTTATCGCTTCCCTTTTCTTTTGCTTCTTAAGACAACATGGCTTTAAAGTGTCATCGGTATGTATTGTGCTATAAGTATTTGTATACATAATATATATGTTATAGATGTGTTCAATCTAACTAAGTATATATTACATATAGATGTATTCAAGGATTTCCTAGGATCAATTGGAATGTTGAAGGAGGAGTTTGGATGTTGAGATGTGTTGAATGTCCCACATCGACAATATAATATTGTGTGAACCTAGCATAAAAGTCCAAGGGTTACTCCTCCTATTGTCCATTGGTTTTAGGATGAAACCCCAAAAATTTGTGTTTGTAGGTTCACTTTGACGTGCATCCCCTCCACGTCTTAGACCCGCCGGATTGAAGAGATAAATTAACCGCCTTAATACAAGGCTTGCTAAGCTTGTACGAAGCATATGCAATGTTAAAATCCATGGAGAGAGCATACTAGATGAAGCTCTTACATTGTACACCTAAATAATCTTCTTCATCTTCGGCTTCATCTACGTAATCTTATTACCAAGCAAACCTATATCTCCATGTGACATTTTGCTAGTTGTGTCAATGCATGTCTTTCCACCAAGTAATTGCGCATATCAAAGCGTAAAACAAAAGAAATTTAACCAAATTAACGAACTTAATTTGCATACACGAAAGTTATCTACCATATTGAACTGATTTGCATAGACAAGAACTGAGTGAAGTCCTTTGCATGTATATATTGGTCTACCTGCAAAAGACTTCACTAAGTTTTTGTTTATGAGATTTTTGGAGCAAGTTAAAGTCAACTTTGACAACTTTTAGGAGAGATCTGTTGTACAAAGGATTTGATAAAGAGAAGCATATCGAACTGAATCACTCGTATATTTGAGTAAAAGGAGATGCAAGCATATATTTACAAAGTGTAGGCTATAAGTTTGTTAGAAGTTGTTAGCCTTAAGGCTTTATTACAAAATTACTATGTAATATCATCATATAGCGTATATCCCCCCTTCAAGTTGGGCACAAAGTAGTAGACCAAGCTTGCGAGTGAGGAAAGTGTCTTGTTGCTTGCCTAAGGCCTTGATAAAAATGTCAGTAAGTTGGAGAGCAGAAGGAACATGCTCCGTTTTGATGAAACCTTTTTGAACTTTATCTCTAACAAAGTGGCAATCTATACGAAGATATTGGATGCGTTCATAAAAGACAGGGTTGACAGCTAAATGATGAACAACTTTGTTGTCATAGTACAAAGCAAACGGACGAGGAAGAGTAATATGAAGATCAAGGAGAAGCCCATCGAGCCAAATGACCTCAATAGTAGTCATGGTCATAACATGATATTCACTTTCAGTGGAAGATTTGCTAACAATTTTTTGTTTTTTGGTTTTCCAGGAAATAAGTGACTTGCCAAGAAAGAGACAGTAGCCAATGATGGAGCGGTGGGAAAATGGGAAAGAGCCCCAGTCAACATCACTATAAGCAATAAAAGAAAGAGAAGATTGCTTGGGTAAGCAAGAGCATAGTCCATTGTACCTCTAAGATAACATAACAAATAGGTGACAACATGCTAGTGAGGGACACGAGGAGAGGCCATAAATTGGCTTAGTTGCTGAACATTATAAGCAATGTCTAGCTGAGTTAGAGAGAGGTAAAGGAGACAATCAACTAAGTGTCTATAGGATTCTGGATCATTAAAAGGATCTCTTGAATCCGGTGAAAGATAAGTATTTTGTTGCATGGGAAAATTGGCAGCCTTGCATGTGAGCATTTGAGTATCATGAAGAAGAGCATGAATACTTCCTTTGATTAATGAGTAGACTAGATTGGTCACGAGTGATCTCCATGCCAAGAAAGAAGTGTGCATTGCAAATAACCTTGATGGTGAAAGCCTTATCAAGAGAAAGCTTGAGAGAAAGAATGTCAGAGGGGGCATCACTAGTGATGAGAACATCATCAACATAAATCAATACAATTTTGATGCCAAGAGGAGGCTTGACAGACAAGGTCCTAGCAAGATTGAACAAATTGAAGCTGAAGAAGATGCTTTGTAATCTCAATATTCCATTGTCTACTAGCTTGCTTAAGTTTATAAAGAGATTTTTCAATCGACATACATAACCAGGGGGAGCTTTGGTGTAACCCTGAGGTGGAAACATAAAAACTTCTTCGTCAAGAAAGCCATGAAGAAAGGCATTATTAATGTAGAGCTGGTGAAGAGGTCATTCTCTAGCAGAAGTTAAAGCCAATACCATACAAATTGTTAAAGATTTTGCCACTAGAGAGAAAGTATGTTTATAGTCCTTATCTTTGTATTGATTGTAGCCTTTAGCAATCAAGCATGCTTTATAACGTTCAATAGACGACTATAAGGAGGCTTGGTGTTGTGTAAGAGCTCATATGGTGACTTCCATGCAATCATAGGTGAGGGCATTAAGTTGATGAGATAGGTAGCAGTGAGAACGCACTCTTCCTGGAATTGAAGAGGTAGATTGATATGAAGTCTAAGTGCTCGAGCAGTTTCAAGCAAGTGTCAATGCTTGCGTTCCACCCTAATTGTAGCCTCCTTATAGCAGTTTTTCACATTTCTCTCTTTGTTGAATCATGACAAACAATTACATTATATCTTTCATGTGACTGAACTCTGAGATGTATTTCCATGTGTCACAGGTTTTTCCAAAAGATGGTAAGTCGGCTGAGCTCAAAGAGCCCACCGCATTTGGATTAGAGTGGTCTGAGTGATAGCATGAATTATAGTCTATATTTTGAGGTTTGTTTGGACGTTTTATCTTCAATAATCTGCATGTTAGCATGTATAAAATGTGATTATATTACCATTTCATCTACCTTTGCGGGAATCGAGGTCTACACCTAGTTTTGCTGTAATTGCAGGTAAAATGGTATGTTTTGCATCAAAAAGGAGCAAAAGGAGTCATGAGTCATTTGGAGCTACATTGAGGAGCATAAGGAACCATCCAGGGAGCATAGCCATGGATTAAAGATTCACTTTGGACCAGTTTTGAGAGATTTCACATTCAGTTATGACTCACCTCGGTTGACCAGAGATTCATCTCGACCGAGGTGATCCAGAGACGCCGACTCGACCGAGGCGAACACCTAGGACGCGGCGAGAATATTTTATTCTTGGCTGAGATCTTTTATCTTTGGAAGGTGATCTTATATTTTTGGGCTTGGCTCCTGGAAGGAAGAAGATCTTATATTTTACCTATTTTTATGGGAAAAGATCTTTCTAAGATATTTTATCTTTGGAGGGTTATTTTCCTATAAAAAGGGTTGGATTTTCCACAAATCCGGCATCCGCATACAGTTGGAAATCCGTTATCATATCACATACATCTTGCTTACGAGGAGATCTCGCATACATCGCAGCAGCCATACTCCAGTTGGGAGTTTCGAAGAACCTTTTTGAAGGTTGAAGGAAGATTGAAGATCATAGCTTTTATAGCTTTTTGGAGGGTTTTGTAAGATTGTCTTTAATTCCCTTCCTTGTTGTCTTCTCTTGTTGGATTACTATCCAAGGAACGCTTTTGTTGTGATATTTGATTCAGTTATTGAAGTCTTTTTCATTAAATTCTTCTTATTCAAATACTCACCTTCTTCCCATATATTTAACACTTTCATAATGATGATGAGTGGCTAATTTCCTTGTGTGATTCTAGGGTGATTGGCTGAAGGTTGTGGGAAAAACAATGATAGAATAATCTTAGATTCCAGTAGGACCCTGAAAGTTCGAGTCTTTAACCTTGACCCTAAGCATCTCGCTCAGTCGATGAACATCTCGGCCGGGGTGGAATTTGGCTGACCAAGGTGACTTATCTGATCCTAAACTGAGAGTTAAGTGTTAGAGTTTGCCAGATCCTATTCTTATTACACCTTTCCTGTTTCAAAGCAAGCTTAGGATGAGACTTACCCGGTAATTCCTTAGTTTGTATACCAACGATCGTAAATGTAGGTAATAAAGGTTTATCCTTTATTGGGGTTTGAGTGTGCTTCCATCCCATCTTTGTGAGTTAGCCTGAGACTTACCCGGTGAAGGTTGATTCTATTCCCTTAGATGGTGTGTTAGTTTGAGGTTATAGTTCTTTATCTTGATTCCTTGAGACTTACCCGGTAATAGGAGTTACGGTTTAGGATTAGAGAGTAGTGAGACTTACCCGGTGATCTACTCCACTTTAGTAACACCTTCCCCTTGCAAAAATCTCAGCTTTGTCCGCTTATCTTTAGATCTTGAGTTGGAACCACAACTAGACGCTTTAATCCCTAGAATTGCATGTTTGCTTTATTGACTTCTTATTCATCTTTGATTGTGTTAATTGCTCTTGTGGTTAGTATTCACGAAGCTTACCGTTATTGACTTTGTTTCACCGAGTCCCTGTGATCGACCCCTGGAATTTCTTGCTTTTTACTACGATTGACCCGTACACTGCGGGTTTGCATCCTTGTTTTAAGCTTAAGTCTAGGGTTATAAATTTAAAGCTTGCACACACCGCTTGGAGAGAACAAGTTTTTGGCGCCGTTGCCGGGGACTTGGTCTAGACCGAGCCGGTACGGTTTGCTCTTGGGGCACTTGCCCCGTGTCATCTAACCACTCTACTTGAGTGACTTTTGCAGGTTCTTTCTTAGGTATATGCGAAGAACCCGCACTGGGAAGGAAATCGTTCCTTACGATCCCGAACCAGAAAAGACATACAAGCGACGCTTAAGAGAAGCGAAGATGGCCCAACAAGACAACCGCGATCTTGAGGCCGAATTAAAGGAGGCGTTAGAGCTGCTGCGCCTCAGCCAGGAAGAGCTACAGCGAGAGAGGGAAGAAACCCGCACCAAAACTGAAGCAATCGAAGCAGAAATGGCCATCATACGAGACCAGATTCTACTTCGACCGAGGGACGACCCAGTTCCCGATGCTGGACCAAGGCAGGTTCCAGTTGCTGACCCTCGACCGAGGCAGGTTCCAGTACCAGACGCCCCGGCCGAGATACATCCACCTCGGATGCCAGTCCGAGATGTTCTTCTTGCAGGAATCCCACAAACCCCTAGGTCAAAGGATGGACCCTAATCAACAACTGAGGCGTCCAGGAGTCAACCTAGGAGATCCAACGGACCATGACTACGAACTTCGACCGCAAGTTCTATCCATGATTCGCCAATGCCAATTCGGAGGGATGGAGAAGGAATCACCACATCAACATCTTCAAAACTACGAGATCTTGATGGAAACCTTGCGACCTTCCAGAATTGAAAATAACAACTACAAGCTAAGACCTTTCTACTTTTCTTTAAAAGATAGAGCTCTTACTTGGTATCAATCTCTTCCTCCAGGAAAAATTAGCACATGGGAGGAGATGACGACGGAATTCTTAACCAAATTCTTTCCCC
This sequence comes from Fagopyrum homotropicum, assembly GCA_033239125.1. Lineage (NCBI taxonomy): Eukaryota > Viridiplantae > Streptophyta > Magnoliopsida > Caryophyllales > Polygonaceae > Fagopyrum > Fagopyrum homotropicum. Next base: position 7,664,172 of record BSWB01000003.1, read on the forward strand.
CCTCAAAGACAGCTGAAAAGAGAGGGAAGATCAATGCTTTCATTATGAAGGACAAGGAGAGCTTGTCCAAGTCATGGGAGCGGTTCAAGGACATCCTTTTGGATTGCCCACATCATGGGATTCCAAAGATCGAGTTGTTGGAGATCTACTTCAAAGGACTGGACAGAAGCACCCAATTCAATCTCCAACTACTCTCCGCCGGTACCTTCATGGACATGGCGATTGATGAGGCTTGGGACTTCATTGAGAAGCAAGCCTTGCATATGGAAAAGTACACCCACCAAGGAGCTGAAGGTGGAATTAAAAGAGTCAATTTTCAAGAGACTCAATCCAACAACAATCAACTCACGTCTTTGAAGAATGACGTGAAGCAATTGAAGGAACTCTTGGTTGCTCAAACCAAGAAGGAAGAGCAAGGACAAAGGAACAACAAAAATGGATACCGTAACAACAACAACGGTTCCCGGAACAATAACAACAACTACAACAACAACAATAGAGGATCCAATAGCAACAATTGGAGGACGAACAATCAAAACAACCAGAATCCTGGTAACAATTATTCTAACTCTAACTCTAATAATTCCTCTAACCCTTTCCTCTCTTCCCCTTCTTCTTCTTCTACTCCATTAAAGAGCCAAGGGCAAGGATCAAGTTCGTCTCAGCCAGAAAAGAAAGACACAATTCTGGAGGCCATCTTGATCAAGCTTAGCGCTATGGAGAATTCTATGACTTCATTTTCGAGGGCCCAAAAGTCCTTCGAACAACAACTTGCGAGTAGAGCGAATGAAGCGCCAAGAGATCCAGGGAAGCTTCCAGCAAAGACGGAAAGCAACCCTAAGGGCCAGTGCATGGCCATAACGACGAGGAGTGGACTTAAAACTGCAGATCCAGTACCTCGTTCGACGCAGACCACCTCGGTCCAAATCCAGTCGAAGAACACCTCGACCGAGATGCCAACCGAGGCGGAGCAACACAAAGCGGAAGGGAAAACTGAAGTCTATGTTCCACCTCCTGCATACAAACCACCACTTTCATTCCCTCAGTCCGGAGCCAGAGCACATCTAGACAAGCACTTTGGTAAGTTCCTTGACTTGATGAACAAGCTGCATATTAACATTCCTTTTCTTGATGCTATTCTAAGAATGCCCGCCTATGGGAAATTCTTAAAGGAGATCCTATCAAGGAAAAGGAAATTGGAAGACTTTGGTGAAGTTAGGATGACATCTAAATCCTCGGAGCTTATTAAGATCATGAAGGAGAAGATGCCACCTAAGTTGAGAGATCCCGGCTCATTTATCATTCCCATTCAAGTTGGGGATGTCACTTGTGAAGCCCTTTGTGATCTAGGTGCCAGCGTGAGCATCATTCCGCTGGAGCTATGTACGAAGATCGGACTTGGAGAGCCCAAGCCGGTCAAGATTCGACTTTATATGGCGGATCGCTCCATCACCCATCCCGTGGGGATCTTGGAGGACGTTCCGGTCAAGTTAGGTAACTTCTATCTACCTATAGATTTTGTCGTACTTGACATTCCCGCAGATTATCCTGTTCCTATTATTCTCGGGAGGCCATTTCTAGCAACTTCGGGTTGCAATGTGGATTGCAAGAACGCCAAGTTGAAATTCAACATTGGTGGCGATGAGGTGGAGTTCGCACTACTTGTAGCCATGAAAGGGGAGCAGCTAACTGATGATATCTTCACCATCTACGATGAAGAAGAATCAAGAGAATTGGTGAGCTCTATCCTTATTACCGATCCACTCGAAAGAGTTCTAAGTTTTAGTTTAATAAAGGAAGGTATAGATGCTTCTTGTGATGCAGATATACGGAGCTTGAAGGCACTGGAAGAAGATCCAGGAGCTAAAACTGAGAAGCTAATCCAGGAGACGAAGATCTCCAGTTTTGGTTCCAGTTGCAGTACCTCGACCGAGGCACTTCCTGGACTGAGCGAGGCGACTGAAGAACATCTCGGTCAACGCCTCTGCACCTCGACCGAGGTCGATGGCGAGATGATGTCAACTGAGACTTCCGAAAGTCCAGTTTCTGAATCCACTCCACCAGAAGGAGGAAGCAAGGACCCCCCTCAGAAGACACCCCCAGTTGTGGAGCTTAAACAACTCCCTAGTCACTTGAGGTATGTCTTTCTTGGGCCGGATTCCACTTATCCCGTTATTGTTAGTGCTTCCCTTTCCGAATCAGAATTGTCTAAGTTAATGCATGTCCTGAGAAAGCATCGAAAGGCTATAGGTTACACCACGGACGATCTTATTGGCATTAAGCCTTCTTTCTGCATGCATAGAATTCTAATGGAAGATAGTCATAAGACTTCACGGGAACCTCAAAGACGGTTAAATCCGATCATGAAAGAGGTTGTGAAGAAGGAAGTTCTTAAGTTGTTGGATGCAGGTATTATTTATCCTATCTCGGACAGCAAGTGGGTTAGCCCGGTGCATGTCGTTCCGAAGAAAGGAGGGATGACCGTTGTGACGAATAAGAACAACGAGTTGATCCCAACTAGGACCGTTACGGGCTGGAGGGTTTGCATCGATTACAGGAAGCTGAACACGGCCACACGGAAGGACCATTTTCCACTTCCCTTCATCGATCAGATGCTCGAGCGGTTGGCCCAGCATTCACACTTTTGTTACTTGGACGGCTATAGTGGATTCTTCCAGATTCCTATCCATCCGGATGATCATGAGAAGACCACTTTCACTTGTCCATGGGGGACATTTGCCTATCGGAGGATGCCATTTGGATTGTGCAATGCACCCGCTACCTTCCAGCGATGCATGATGGCTATCTTTTCCGAATACATAGAGGAGATCATGGAGGTATTCATGGATGATTTTTCTGTATATGGTTCCTCTTTTGATGATTGCCTATCTAACCTTTCTCTAGTGCTTAAAAGATGTGAAGACACTAACCTTGTTCTGAATTGGGAAAAGTGTCATTTTATGGTTAATGAAGGCATTGTACTAGGACACTTCGTTTCTAATCGAGGTATTGAGGTCGATCGAGCTAAGATCGAGACTATTGAGAAGCTCCCTCCTCCTTGTTCTGTTAAGGGTGTGAGGAGTTTTCTCGGGCACGCAGGTTTCTACAGGAGATTCATCAAGGACTTCTCTAAGATTTCTAAACCTCTAACTAACCTCTTGAATAAAGATGTTGTTTTTGAGTTTTTGCAGGAGTGTCTTGATGCTTTTTACAGGATTAAGGAGGCGTTGATCTCCGCTCCCATTATCCAACCTCCTGATTGGACCTTGCCCTTTGAGGTCATGTGTGACGCTAGTGATGTAGCCGTAGGAGCGGTGCTTGGACAGAAGAAGGATGGCCGGACCACCACCATTTACTATTCTAGCAAGACGCTAGATGTAGCCCAGCGCAACTACGCTACCACTGAGAAGGAATTGTTGGCGGTTGTATACGCTTTCGAGAAGTTTCGTTCCTACTTAGTTGGGGCGAAGGTCATTGTCTACACCGACCATGCAGCCATTCGTTACTTATTAGCTAAGAAAGATGCCAAGCCACGTCTTATTCGATGGATTCTCTTGCTTCAAGAGTTTGACCTAGAGATCCGCGATAAGAAGGGATCCGAGAACTCCGTTGCGGATCACCTCAGCCGGCTACCGGAATCTTCCCGCGAGACGGATGACCCACCCATAGACGATTCATTCCCCGATGAGCACTTACACTTGTTGGAGCGTTTGATGGATTTACTTACTTCACCCCACGATGGAGGTGAAGTATGGGGTGAGGGCACCTCCCATCACATTTGAGACGCATTATGGTCCAGCTAGCGACCTTAAATCAAGCGCTTCTTGGGAGGCAACCCAAGGTATTGCTTTCTTTTCCCGTTTTCTAGTCTAGCTTAGATAGTTTGCTTTTGCTTTGTTTTGTTTGTTTTTGGTGTCCTAGACAGATAACAGGAGACATCTAAGGAAGGAGCATAACTGGAAGTTCAGAAGTTCGAGAATTCGAGAAGACGAAGTTTGACTGAGACACCTCGGTCCAGTCGAGGGCACCTCGACCGAGTTGATTCTTGAGCAACCGAGGCGACTAGGGTTTCTGCAGAACCACCTCGGTCCGTGCCACCTCGGTCCATCTCGACCGAGGTGACAGCAGTTCCAGGAACAGTATAAAAAGGAAAAAAAATTTATGTTTTCACTTTTACCTATTTCGACTCGACCGCGGCGCTCTTCCACCTCGCTTCCTCCAAATCTTGCTCGTTTTCGAAGATTTCCGCTTCCAAACTGCGATTGAAGGGTTGAGGATCCTATTACAAGTGAAGATCTGCGAAGAAATCGAACGAATCGATCGAAACGAGGTAAAAACAGTCGAAACCCTAACTCGTTCATTCGTTTCGATTTGGGCTTTGGTTGCCCCTGAATCTGCTGAGAAAAGGCTTAAGTACCCCATAGGAAGCAATTGTAGTGAGTTTTGGGGGAAAAGAACTGGATTTCTGAGATTTGAATCGAAAGCTGTTACGCCTCGGTCCAGTCGAACTGCATCTCGACCGAGGTGATTCTTAAGGATTGTCAGCGACCGAGGTACTCTGACAGTAGCTGAAAAAGAATGAGTTCCGATCGTCGCCTTGTCCTCAGAGATAGATCCTCACCCTCCCCTTCTTCCTCTTCTTCCCGACCTTACCGCCCGGTGATCCACGAGAGATGTCGGGTAGATTATGAGCGTATAGCTAGCCGTCCAGTGATTGCACCACGTTTTCTGGACGTGTCGGCTTTTGATTGCCTAGGGGTAGACGGAGACCTTAGGCGGATGATCACCACAGTCGGGCTGGATCAGTTTACTGAGATCTGAGCCCCAGCTTACTTGGAGCCGACCCTAGAGTTCGTTAGCTCCTTCTCCTACCTTCCCACAGAGCAGTCTGTGAAGTACTGGTTGATGAACCGGAACTTCATAGTTCCCTTAGAGGTTTGGAGAGAGATTTTCGGCTTTCCTGAGCCCACCGCCACTGACTTCCCCTCCCGATCTGTAGCTAGGGAGTTCTGGGGGCAGATTGCCCATATTACTGAGCATGCAGATAGATGGCGCCCTGGAGATTCCAGGGAGAAGGTCATCTTCCACCTTGCCTTCAGATTAGCCCATAGGATATTCAGCGAGACACTTCTGGCGCGTACTGAGACGTCCCAGAAGATCCGACAGGGCGAGCTTTTTAGTCTTTACTGTATGGTTACAGGGGGTTTCCCAGACTTTGGCTTGATCTTGGCAGAGGACCTGCACAAGATCAAGGCCAAAGCGAAGGGAGATATCTGCTGCGGTGGTCTAGTCACCCACATAGCTGCTTTTCATGGGATGGACCTTAGTGTATGTACGATGGTGGCGGCTCCGAAGCCGCTTGGGTTGCAGGAGATGATCACTCGGAGGATTCTAGTTCCCCAAGGTCTGACCACTCCATATGTTGCTATGCCGTGGGAGCGGACTGCGCCATAGGGGATCCGCTGATCTGCTCAGTTCACAGTTTTCGATCCACATTATTGGCAGACAGCTTGGGCTCCACTGATGGAGGATCATAGGGAGGCAGCAGCAGCCCCAGCTGAGGATGAGGAGGAGGAGGCTGACGATGATGAGGACACTGTAGACGAGAGAGATGGTGGAGTCCCGATGGATACAGGGACAGATACTGCAGGGACGAGTGCACCGCCGATCATAGACTTGGATGATGAGGAGGATACTGAGCCTGCACCTGCTGCACCTCCCGCTAGATCTGCTAGGCGTCGGACACGCCGTCATAGAGATTCTGAGGTTCATCGTCGGATCGACGACTTGACAAATCAGATGATAGATTCTTATGCTGCCCTTACTGTGGACATGCATGAGAGATTTGCTGCCCAGCACCGACACATTGACAGCTGGACTCATCAGATGTTAGAGGGGCAGCACTATCAGCGCAGGATGATGGAGCTACAGTTCCAGCAGACTATGGGCTATCAGTTCGACCCGACTCAGTATCCGTACGTACCACCACCACCACCACCGGATCAGGACTACTGATGAGCTGCAGGATTTTCTTTATTATATTTTTATGCAGTTCAGCTATTTATCCGGTGAGTACTCTTGTCTCTAGACTTATATTGACCCACTAGGACAGTGTGTCCCAAGTATGGGGTATTTGTATTTATGTGATGACTTTGATGTACTTATTTGATGATTTCGATGTACGCACATTTGATCGGATATTTTATATTGATGTTTCAGTTGCCTTTATATGTTTATCTGATATTACATGCATACCTACAGGTTATTTGATTGAGAAAAACGTCGAAACTGAAAAAAAAATGGTTTTAAAAAATTTTTTTTGACCTCGACCGAGCCAGTCTTGGCCGAACGAGGCGTTTCACCTCGGTTGAACCAAGAACACCTCGACCGAGGTGGGTTAACTGAGAGTTTTCGAAAACGATTTTGTGTTGCTTATCTGGATATGATCTCAGTGAAGATCTTGTTTACTGACTGGTTTTAAATTCTTTATGTGTTTGAAAGGTTTTATATTATGTTTAAGTTGCTAAATGCTTTGTTTGAAATTATTGGCATGTTTAATACTTTGTTTTTATCCAAATTATGTTGAATTTGAAGGTTGACACCACAAGATAAGTTCTCTCACTTTCTTCCTGGAAAGACCAAGGCAATTCATTCTTCTCTCTTCTTCTTGATCATGCTTAGCCCCTCATATACATTTTGCCTCCCTTACCTATCCGGGAATTTGGAAGCAAGCGAAGTGGTGAAAGCAAGTGAAGCAAAAATTGAGAAGTTGCTGGAAGTGAAAGTGTTAGAAAGCAATAATAGGTTTGGGGAAGTCAATCATGAAGATGAGTAACTCGGCACCATTCACATAGCCGGGTGTTTGTGTCTTGCCAAAATCGGATTGAGCGATATTCCTAATGGGTCATGGTATGTGCATCAAGGGTTTGATGCATCTCAAGAAATTGATGATTGCTGATTTCCTAGGCTTCGGTTATTGTGCACCTCTGTCCATGCATCCCAAAAAGTAAAGTAAAAAGAAAAAAAAGTGTGAAATAAGCAAAGCTTATTGGTGGAAGATGTTGCAAGTCAAAGTGAAAGTGAAGTTCATCCTTTTCCCGGATTCTAACACCACATTACCTTACATACATCCCCACCCTACACGTTTCTTGACCTTTTCTTTTGGAAAGTCCTTGAGACCTTGAGCTTGTTGATTGACTTAGTGGTTTAAACTGGATTATACATGATTAATTTTGATAATTATGATTTATTATGCATTCTATGGTTTTATGCAAAGATGAACAACTTTCCTATATTTATAAAATGTTTTGAGCATATTGAGTTTTTAATTCCATGAAGTATTCTCTTAGAGTGATCTATGATTGTAACACACCATAAAATGTTTTTGAAAGACTTTTCATTGATTTTCTTGACTTATAATTCATTCTATCTTGTCTTCTATATGCGGAACTTGCTTGGGGACAAGCAAGGGCTAAGTATGGGGTATTTTGATAGCATGAATTATAGTCTATATTTTGAGGTTTGTTTGGACGTTTTATCTTCAATAATCTGCATGTTAGCATGTATAAAATGTGATTATATTACCATTTTATCTACCTTTGCGGGAATCGAGGTCTACACCTAGTTTTGTTGTAATTGCAGGTAAAATGGTATGTTTTGCATCAAAAAGGAGCAAAAGGAGTCATGAGTCATTTGGAGCTACATTGAGGAGCATAAGGAACCATCCAGGGAGCATAGCCATGGATTAAAGATTCACTTTGGACCAGTTTTGAGAGATTTCACATTCAATTATGACTCACCTCTGTTGACCAGAGATTCATCTCGACCGAGGTGATCCAGAGACGCCGACTCGACCGAGGCGAACACCTAGGACGCGGCGAGAATATTTTATTCTTGGCTGAGATCTTTTATCTTTGGAAGGTGATCTTATATTTTTGGGCTTGGCTCCTGGAAGGAAGAAGATCTTATATTTTACCTATTTTTATGGGAAAAGATCTTTCTAAGATATTTTATCTTTGGAGGGTTATTTTCCTATAAAAAGGGTTGGATTTTCCACAAATCCGGCATCCGCATACAGTTGGAAATCCGCTATCATATCACATACATCTTTCTTACGAGGAGATCTCGCATATATCGCAGGAGCCATACTCCAGTTGGGAGTTTCGAAGAACCTTTTTGAAGGTTGAAGGAAGATTGAAGATCATAGCTTTTATAGCTTTTTGGAGGGTTTTGTAAGATTGTCTTTAATTCCCTTCCTTGTTGTCTTGTCTTGTTGGATTTATATCCAAGGAACGCTTTTGTTGTGATATTTGATTCAGTTATTGAAGTCTTTTCATTGAATTCTTCTTGTTCAAATATTCACCTTCTTCCCATATATTTAATACTTTCATAATGATGATGAGTGGCTAATTTCCTTGTGTGATTCTAGGGTGATTGGCTGAAGGTTGTGGGAAAAACAATGATAGAATAATCTTAGATTCCAGTAGGACCCTGAAAGTTCGAGTCTTTAACCTTAACCCTAAGCATCTCGCTCAGTCGATGAACATCTCGGCCGGGGTGGAATTCTTCTGACCGAGGTGACTTATCTGATCCTAAAACTGAGAGTTAAGTGTTAGAGTTTGCCAAATCCTATTCTTATTACACCTTTCCTGGTTCAATGCAAGCTTAGGATGAGACTTACCCGGTAATTCCTTAGTTTGTGTACCAACGATCATAAGCGTAGGTAATAAAGGTTTATCCTTTATTGGGGTTCGAGTGTGCTTCCATCCCATCTTTGTGAGTTAGCCTGAGACTTACCCGGTAAAGGTTGATTCTATTCCCTTAGATGGTGTGTTAGTTTGAGGTTATAGTTCTTTATCTTAATTCCTTGAGACTTACCCGGTAATAGGAGTTACGGTTTAGGATTAGTGAGTAGTGAGACTTACCCGGTGATCTAGTCCACTTTAGTAACACCTTCCCCTTGCAAAAATCTCAGCTTTGTCTGCTTATCTTTAGATCTTGAGTTGGAACCACAACTAGAAGCTTTAATCCCTAGAATTGCATGTTTGCTTTATTGACTTCTTATTCATCTTTGATTGTGTTAATTGCTCTTGTGGTTAGTATTCACGAAGCTTACCGTTATTGACTTTGTTTCACCGAGTCCCTGTGATCGACCCCTGAAATTTCTTGCTTTTTACTACGATTGACCCGTACACTGCGGGTTCGCATCCTTGTTTTAAGCTTAAGTCTAGGGTTATAAATTTAAAGCTTGCACACACCGCTTGGAGCGAACACTGAGCCCACTGGTTACCTTTTGTCATGTGGAAGCTGATCATCTCTTGCTGTGAGTACCTTCACCTGGGTCTTTCTGGATGTCATGCATTATAATGCATTCATATAGTGAAGTTGTATTATACGCTACAATTAGGGTGTTTGGAGGAGGCTAGCTGGAGCTATGTTTTTTGGAGATAAGCTAGGGTGTTCTGGATGTCATGAGGTTAGTTGGAGCATACGTAGCCCACACTCTGCAGCTCATAGAACAAAACAAGACTTCACTTTCACTCTTTGGCTTCAAGAGGGTTGGCCTCTATGATTTAGCGATATCATTTGAGATTGTAGTTGAGGTGGTCGATGAAATGTCTAAGAGAAAGTAATATTAGTAGACGTGATGGAAAAAGAACACGAAAACTGCAGGTTATGACGAATGTTATTATGATTTTGATGTTTGATTTGTCTTTTTGGAGAATGTTACGAGACTCTTGTTTGGATGATGTAATCGAGATTTGCTTGTTACTGTTGTATACATTAGTATTACAATATTACAGCGTAACTTATTTCAAGTTGAGCTTCACTGAATTTTTTACCGAAACCAATTTCAAGTTCAGCTTCACTGGATTTTTTTACCAAAAACTTATAACTAAATACAATGCGATTTATTTTATAAAATTGCCTTTACCACACAGCTTTGCGCAGTTTCACAATTGCAAGACTCCCTCTGAATTAGTATATACAAGCTCTATTACTTCTCTACCACACAACATATTTATTTGCTCCGCATTTGTTCGATTCTTCATTTCAGTGCAACCTCTCTTGCTTCATACCATAAAACATAAAATCTAACATGTCTTTCTAATAAAAAAATTTTTCAAATTCAATTACAAGTTTTCAAACTCGCGTCGCGCGTGCGAAGCACGCGCATCCAACCTAATATATATATATATATATATATATATATATATATATATATATATATAAAGTGTAGGCTATAGGTTTGTTAGAAGTTATTAGCCTTTAATGAGAAGGAAAATGAAAAAAAGCCAAACGCTCTCTTTCCCAAAACACAAACCCCCTTCCTTCCAAAACAATGAAAACCCTAAAACTCTTCTCTTCCATGCCGATACAGCTGAATCTGCAGAGCAATACCAGTCCCACACAAAATCAGCACAGAGATTGAAGCAATCAAACAAATATACCCACAATTTCAATAATCGTCGAAGGTATGAGGGAAAATCTTGCGATGTTGGAAAATCCGAAAGAAGGGGCTTTCCTCATCATCTCTTCTTCTCTAGAAGATCGAAGATCAAATGGGTCTATCTTCGTTTTGCTTTTCGCTTCTGGTTGCAAGAGAAATTGGAGAGGGGTGGATTGTATTTCCATGGGAGACTTTGGCTTTTCCCCAAAATTGCTTTCTCCTTTCAAGAACCGTTTCTGATTTGCTTTGTCAACAAAATCGTCTTTAGGGACGACTCAAGAACAGCTCTTCAATGGGCATGCATAGATGACAGTCTATGGCAAAGGAAACCAAAGCAACACAATCAGATCCAATCAAACACAAAAGGTAGAACTATAGGATTAATGTCTAGCAAGAATTGTATGTTTATCGTAATTTCTGAATATCTTGAACAAAAAAACGCCACTGAATTGACAATATTGCTGATGATAAGGGCTAGGTTCGACGATCATTATGATCGCCTAAATGGCCTTTCTAAAATGTTGGCTCCAATTGTAAAGAAACCTACAAGCGTGAGCTTCTTGTGCAAATGGTATCTTTCGCAATTTCATATGCTCTATCTAAAAAGAAAATGGGCTTTCTCTTCACTTTTTGATCATGATGCTGCTAGTAATGTTGGTTTATGTCCTCATGCCCAAAGACGCATTCCTGGTACTTGTATTTTCAATCTCTATCACCGCAAACAAGAAAAACATTGCACCTTTACACACCCACTGCATAGTATTAAGGACCTATCTCTGTTTACTAATCAGATGATAGATTTGTGGCCAACAAGGTGTCTTACCTTGTATAAATGGAATTCAAGTGAAAAAATGCTTGCCAAACAATCGCTCATGAAACACAGAGAAGTATCGGTTACTACAGGAATTCAAAAGCATAGCCATGAACAACAATCAGTTAATTATGATAAGCTGGTGCTAATAGTTGGCTGTGACCGAGCAAATAGGAATGAGCGAATTAAATGCAAAGCGAAAGGAAAAGAACGACGAAGCTTCACCATGCCAAATGGCAACGTTATGTCTGGTTATTGCAAAGGTTCTAAGGCTATTATGGTGAATATAGTGAGACCAACATGGCACAAGTCCATTCCTAATAATCAAAAGAACCAAGAAATCTTTAAAATTCTCCAAAAATGCAGTGATAGATTAACATCTTGTGTTTTCTCTGCTTTTATTCCAAACCTTAATTGGAAAAAGGCCTCCCTTAAGCTAACTTATAAATTGGAAAAATCGCAAAGTACGAACACCCCAGTCCAAAGGATCCGTAAAGAATTATTGATAAAACACGAGGTTATGGGAAATTATATGCACTTAGTTGCTAGAGGATCCTATCAATGCCGTAAAGAAGTAAAGGTGAAAGTAAAAAGGAAAACCAAATGTAAAAAATATGAAAACTTATCAGAAAAACCGACTAATTGCAATAAACCTATGATCATGAACTTTAGACAATGTATTAAACTAATTAGAAGGGGGAAGGAACTTAGGGCATTCCCACCCTAAATTTTCTTTATCTCTTTAAATGAAGTTTGCATTTTGGAACTGTCGAGGTATGAGGAAGAAGAACTTTTGGACTGACTTGAACATGACTTGTAAGAATGATCATATTAACATGATCATGCTTGCGGAGCTAAAAACTAGTATTGAACCAGATGAGATATGCTGGAAAAAAGCGGGCTTTGATAACCTTTGTTTCGTCCCAACTGACGGCTTTTCAGGGGGTCTCTGCCTCTTATGGAAAAGCTATCAATTGATTAATGAAAAAATCGAAGTAATTACGAAAGAAAAAAGATTTGTAACTGTGATGCATACCAATCTTTCCACTAATGTTAAAATATGCATCACATTTATATATGCTCCACCTAATGAGCTTCACAAAGATGCGTTTTGGAACAAATTGGAAAACCATATTAACATAAACTCTCACCCGACATTGGTCATAGGAGACTTCAATGACCTCCTCAAGGTATCGGACAAAATGGGAGGCGCACCAGTCACAAGTAGTAAGCTTAAAAGACTGTATATGTTCACTCAGAATTGCAATATGATGGACCTTGCGACAAAAGGAAATGAATTTACTTGGAGAAAGCGTAAAGATGGTGAGAACAATACTCTAGAAAAACTAGATAGAGCAATGGCACAACCGGACATTCTGCAAGCTTATCAGCAAATCTTTACCTGGAACCATGCATTTACCACCTCGGATCACTGTCGCATTTCGGTGGATCTACGTAGTGCTAATGAACAAATGAAGGTCAAACCCTTTCGGTTTGAAATGATGTGGACACAAAGGAAGGATTGTGAGAACTTGGTTAAACAAACATGGAGAGCTCAGTTCCAAGGAAGCCACATGTTCAATCTAGTAAGGAAAATTACACTTTTAAAAGCTAAACTAAAAATTTGGAATAGAGAAAAATTCGGTAACATAAACAGACAAGTTAGGGAGGTCGACATAAATATCGAAAAACTGCAAATCCAACTATATAGGAACTTTTCGGCACAAGTCAACGACAGACTCAATAGATTATGCAGGAAAAGAGATTGCCTAATTGAATATCAACAAAAATACTGGATGCAAAGAGCCAAATCTAGCTCAATAAAACTTGGTGACCGAAATACTAAGTTCCATCATCGAAAAGCAACAGGTAGAAGGAACCACAATAACATATCAGCAATCGTTAAGAATAATGGAAATATCCTAGTTGTTGAAGAAGATATTGAAAATGAATTCATTTCAGAGTACAAGAATAGATTTAAAGCCACAACCATTAATACGTCGGAACTCCACAAACAACTAGAAAATATTCATCATGAAATTACTGAACTGGAAAACGAAAAATTAACTAGTCCTTTCACCAATGAAGACATCAAAAAAGCAATGTCAGAAATTGGTGGTACAAATCACCAGGACCAGATGGAATACCAGCTGGCTTCTTTCACAAATATTGGCACATTGTGGGCCCTACTATTATCCGAGCAATCAAAAGTTTCTACTATTCGGGGAAAATACTCAAACAAATTAACCATACGTTCATTGTCTTAATTCCGAAAAACGAGAACCCATCTACTACAACACACTATAGGCCAATCAGTCTATGCTCAACACAATATATAAAATTATTGTAAAAATCCTGACGAATAGACTAAGAGAAGTAATTCCAAAGCTAATCCACCCACTACAAGGGGCCTTCACAAAAAACAGATCAATTCACGACAACATCTTGATAGCCCACGAGATCTTTCATGGATTTAAATCGAAAAAAGGAAAGAAGGGTTATGTGGCAATCAAATTAGACATGGAAAAGGCATACGATAGAGTAGAATGGCCATTTATTATGGTTGTCCTAAGAAAATTTGGATTCTCAAGTAAATTCACTGGTTGGATTAATGAATGTATTTCCACAACCTCCTTCTCAATTTTGATCAACGACAAACCGACTAAGATTTTTCATCCACAACGGGGATTACGTCAAGGGGACCCCTTATCTCCCCTTCTGTTCAATCTTGTCGCAGAGGTCCTGGCAAGAAATATCCAAAGAGCAAGCTACGAAGATAAGAAAAGTATTGGGTTTCCCATTTCCAGAGCTGGAACCAACATTCCGTTCCTTGCATTTGCGGATGACATTATTATTTTCGCAAAAGCCAGCAATTTGGCCTGCAAGAAAGTCCTTGAAATTATATCCAAATACTGCCAAGTCTCCGGACAAAAAGTCAACTACCATAAATCAGCTTTTCAAACGTCTGGAAATGTAGACAATGGAACTAAAAGATTGATCCAACAAAACACGAATATCTCGCCAAGCACAAGTCTTGAAAAATACTTAGGCTGCCCAATTATCAATGGTCGTGTGAACAAATCTATGTTTGAGGAGGTCATTAATAAATCCAAACAACAGCTATCCAAATGGAAGGCTTCAACCCTATCTCAGGAGGGAAGAACTATCCTAATCAAAGCTAATCTTAATGCCAAACCCAGCTTTATCATGCTAAGCTTCATGCTACCGGCATCGATACATAAAGAACTTGACCAAATTAATAGACAGTTCTTTTGGAATAAAGATGCTAACTATCATCCACTAATCAGTTGGGATAAAATTTGTAAACCGAAAGAATTTGGCGGAGTTGGAATAAGGAAAGCTGAGGACATGAATAAAGCATTACAAATGAAACTTCTTTGGAAAATTATGGCTGAGCCTGATAATATATGGGTCAAAGTGATTGAGGAAAAATACCTTAAAGGAAATCGACTATGGCACTACACGATGGGAAAAAACACTTCGTGGCAATGGAAGAGACTTATGAAACTTCGTTCGGAATTTGAGAAGGGACTGAAATGGAATGTTGGTGATGGACAAACTATTAGAATTTGGAAAGATATTTGGATCGGAGACCAGATATTAGAACAATGCGTTAAAAACAAAGAACTCATTATTAATAGAGATGAAACTGTTAATAACCTCATTAAGAATGGGTCATGGGACCTAGAAAAGATCAGAAACCTGATTGAACCATTGACATCTAAAGACGTCGGTGATAAAATTTTAAATCTCCCACTCCCCTTCTCCCAGATCCGGGATAGGGTCTACTGGGCACCTAGTAAAGATGGTTGGTTCACCACTAGAGATGCAATGCAACTTATACTGAGAACAAATCAAATGGATCCATACATCAACAAGTGGATATGGGACTTGAATATCATGCCAAAAATAAAGAACTTTGCATGGAAACTCTCGTTAGATAGACTTCCAACTAAAGAAAATCTAGAAAGGCAAAGAGTCCCGGTTCCTATGAGCTGTGTCCTATGCCAACACCCTTACGAAACAGCTGATCATATTTTCCTCAAGTGTCCGTATACCATGCATAACTTATCTAACACCAAAGCACAAAGTTGCCTACAAGACCTGAATATAACACACAGGAAAATCCCAGAAATTATTCAATTAATAAGAGAGAAGCTCGATGATAGTACAATTATCAATCTGATACTCACTTGGTGGAAAATTTGGCATATGAGAAACAAAATTATCTTTGAAAATATCACTCCAGTGGACATCTCACATACCGTAGAGAATCAAATTAGGGAATGGAACGATCACACTAATAGATTAAGCACCAAAAAAACAACAAACACGGCACAAAAAAGGAAAACCAGAAAACTAAGATGGTCAGCACCAAAAGAGGGAGTTGTCAAAATTAATTTTGATGGATCAAAGAGAAGTGATGGGAATTGCGCTTTTGGCTATGTTCTAAGGAACCACAAAGCAGAAGTCATGGCATTTGGCCATGGACGTTGTGAAAAAACATCGACACTAGGTGTGGAAGCTTGCGCACTAAAATATGGCCTAATGAAAGCTAGAGACCTGGGACTAAATAATATTGAGATCGAAGGTGACAATCTTACGATCATCAACGCAGTAAAAAAAATCTGGAAACCTCCATGGGAAATGGACATTATTATCACGGATATTTCAATTCTCTTAATGAAGTTTCTTAATGTGCAGATTAATCATATTTTCAAGGAAATCAATGGTGTTGCGGACCGTCTTGCAACAAGTGGCCATGATAACCCTGCTGACGGTTCGGAGATCCCAGATGATGTCAAGCTGTTCGTCCACAGGGACGTCATAGGGTGGTCAACAAATCGTTGTTGACCAAGCCTAATCTCTTACCTTCTTGTCAAAAAAAAAAAAAAGAAGTTATTAGCCTTTAGGCTTTATTATAAAAGTAGCCCTCTTATTCTATGTAATATCATCATATAGCCTATAGGATTGTCTTCCTTGTAAAATTGCATATAGCGTACGGACTGTACACGTGTTATCCTCTAAATCCTTGTCTATTTGGATGGAAGGATATGATTCACAAAGCTAGAGTATTTATTCATAACATTAGAGTGTCTTGTTTTGACTAACTAAAGCTTTGAAAATTACACGAAAAATGAATGGTGATCAAGAGTGCCGGAGTAAGGACATTTTGTAAAGGGGACCAAACTTGCTTCCTCACGGTTTGGTTCCAACTCCGAAAACGAAAACGGAATGAAAACGAATTTGGTCAATATGTATTTTCATATTCATGAGATTTTATGGAATCATTCCCCATAGTTAAATGAAAAATGCACTTGCTTCCTCACATTTTGTTACCCTATAGGGTATCAAAAGTAATCAAACTCTCATCAAATTACTACCTCTCTCTATCTTCATCTATCTCATTTCGAATACAGAAGTCACAAAACACAAGGAATGATTCCAAAAATTTTAATGAACAAGGGTATACGTATTGACTAGATTCGTTTCCATTCCGTTTCCGATTCCGGAGTTAAAACCAAACGGGCCCTTAATAGAGTAATAACTGGTAAAAAAATCTAGTTAGTCATTTCACCCGGGCAATTTTGGTAGTTAGGCTTTTTTGAAAAACTATAGTAGTAATTAGACTTTTTAATGTTTCAATTAAGTAAATATACCTCAACCTTTTGTTTTTATTCTCAAATTATACACTCTTCTATCAAGGGGTACATTTACTAAACACAAAACTAGAAAAAACCTAGTAAACCAAATTGGAGTTTATTGTCGTAACATTGGTCATTTTGATTGTAAGTTAAGAAAATTCATGTGTAATAATAGAATTAATTTCATACATATATTTACAAAAATTTATTTACTGAAATACATGTTTTTTTAATAAATGATTATAGTACTAAAAAATTTAATAAAAAAATTTAATTATGGGGTGAGTTATAGCATTTTTCGACACACCCCTAAATCTTGTCTATTTGGATGGAATGATATGATTCACAAAGTTCGATTATTAATTTATAAGATTAGAGTGTCTTATTTTGACTAAATAAACAGTTGAAAATTAAACGAAAAAATGAATGGTGATCGACAGACGGAGCCAAGACGTTTCGTAAGGGGCTAAACTTTTAAAAACAAAATCGTGCATTTCATCTCGTATATTATATTGAAATTGAAAAAAATGCTAAAAGATTTTATACTATAATATATAAATTGGAGTTATTGTCATAACATAGTTCATTTTGATTATAAATTGAGCAAATTCATCATATAAATACACTTTTATCACGTGTAATAATAGAATTAATTTCATACATATATTTAGAAACATGTATTTTACTGAAATACATTCTAAAATAATTAACAATAAAAAAGTATCAAATATAAAACTAAATTGAATCGATTATATTAATAATTAATTTTAGTAATAATTTTAACTTAATCATAATACATGTTTCTTAATCAATGATTAAACTAGTAAAAAATTACTTAGAAAATCTAATTATCAGTGACAATATTCTATTATATTAAGTAGTATTTTTATTAATAATGTATTCATATCTCCGTCTGCTAAATATATAAGCATATCTCAATAAGGGTCATGACCCCTCTCCGCTCCTCCCCGACTGGTGATCGAGAATTTCAACGGTCGGGGCTCGGGATGGGGAGGAGGAAGAAGTTAGTGAAGTGCCAATACCCTATAATAGTGTTTTTGCGGTGTTTAATTTTTATTTTATTTTTGTAAGAGTTTACTTATTTTTGTGGAGTATCCAAAACAAAATTATTATATATATATATATATATATATATATATATATATATATATATATATATATATATATATATATATATATAAATATATTGACTTATAATGTGCGGTGCAATTTAACACCTTGTTCAACCGGTTATGTTTGTAGATTGCTCGAAATCTCGTTGGTATACTAAGCATGAAATTTGACTAAGAGGAAAAGACAATATGAAATTTGACTATTTATAGTTAAGGATGGATTTGGTTAATTCAAAGAAGAAAAGTATCTTGTAACAAATAAATAGTTACTCGTAGGATCGATTCGACAACTATATAACTTATAACATTTTATGCGTTTAACACCTTGATCAAACGAGCATAATTTATTCGTATACTGTACAAGACATATTGAGATTCCTCTCAGTTCAGCATCTCGCTGCCAATCCATTTTTTTACGAGCATGTCAAACACTTGCGTATGGACTGTCACTACATGCGTGAACGATTAATTCTCTTCCATACAACACATTCTTACACGTTACAAACCTTCAACTAATCATCAATATCGGATATCCAAAATACACTTTAGTTATTGAATTGTCGTTTCGAGCTGTATTCATTTGAAAATTTATGGTTGAGTTTGACCGTTATAACTTTAGGCATTTTGGATGTGTGGCTAGCTTTTTTTTTGGATGATAAATCATAAATGTCCAACTAACTAAGCTAGTAAATCTAATAGATTTAAAATAATAGTATTTAAATAAAGAAAGATGAAAGGAAAGAAATTCGAATTTGTTATTTTGGATATAAAAAAAATTAAAATATCAAACTTTAAATAAAATTTTAATTAAGATAGAATTTGTAAGATTAAAGTACGATTAAAAAGATATTTAAAATATAAAGAATATTAAAAAAATTATTTTAGGAAGATGAAAAAGTTCGTTATAAGTTGACATGGGTCGCAAACCTAAACCGCCGGTTTAGGTTTGTGAACCACCGGTTTAGGTTTGATACAAGGTCAAACCTAAACCTAAACTGCCAAACTACCGATTTGGCGGTTTAGCAATGGTTTGTAAAATTTTTTTTGCCAAACCGAAACTAACCGCCGGTTTGATCCGGTTTCCGGTGAATAACCGTCGGTTTGGTCACTTTAAAAATAAAAATAAAATAAAAACTAAAATCGGAGGTTTAACCACCGCTTTGGTTAGGCGGTTTAGGTTTGGCCCAAGGCCAAACCGGCAACCTTAAACAGCCGGTTTGAAGATTTGAAATCTGGGTACGTCAAGTATACACTTTAGTTATTTTGGATATTATCCTTATATTATCAAAAAAAAGTATCAAAAGATTAAAATAATATTAATGCATCTTGGACCCTTCGATGAGATATGGTTTTAATTATTATCGATGTGGATTGCGATTTCAGCCCAAACACGTCGATAATAATTAAACCCACAATCAATTGTATAAGTTTGGTGAACTACTTAATTTATCTATCAAACACGCAAACCTTTAGATAGTGCCGTTTTCCGTATCGGAACTTGGAAGCTTCCGAAAATTTCTCTGACAAGGTAAAAATAAAGAGGACACCGTCACAATTTTTCAAAATCGGGAACAGGTCGGACACGTCAAACCTTGGTCAAAGATGACGGCTCAATATGAGCTCAAGAAGGGATACAAAAGAGATGAACAAATCTTGTATTACGAAACTTGAAGCCCAAACGCACATTTAACTACGGAAAGAGAAAACGCTCTGATGTCTTCCCCCCTCCCTCCTCCTCCGCCGTTGGAATCTCCTGCAAATCCCAACCCACCTCCTGCCCCTCCTGATAAACCTGAGAAACCACCAGAAGGCAAATCCTATGCCGCTGCTGTTGGGGGGATTCAACAAACTGCTGCTCCGCTATGCTGCGACTCCCTTATTGAGTCTCGGCGTATGCGTATATCTTACCCAGAAGGTGCCCGTGGTTTAGCTGTCGCTGACATCGACTCTGATGTGATTGAGTCGTTGGCAGAGAAGTGGAAGATGGCCGTCATCATTAAGGTACTGGGACGAAATGTGGCTTTTCGTCTGCTCGAACGACGCTTGTATCAAGTATGGAGACCTAGTGGGACAATGACTATATTGGACCTTCCCAATGGTTATTATGCTGTTCGGTTTGATAATGAAGATGATTTCCTTAAAGCTCTTACCGATGGACCGTGGGAGATTTTCGGTCATTACATAACTGTTCGACCATGGTCTGCTGAGTTTAATCCATACAATGATACACTTAGGTCTATCTTCGCTTGGGCTAGGTTATCGGATCTTCCCATGCAACTCTATGATGAAGCGGTGTTGTATGGATTAGCCTCCGCTCTTGGAACACCGCTGAAAGTGGACCTTAACACCCTGTATGCGACGAGAGAAAAATTCGCAAGAGTTTGCGTTGAAGTCGAGTTGGACAAACCGTTGATCGGTACGATCCTGATAGGAGACAACCGTGTACATGTGGTTTATGAAGGATTGAATTCAATTTGCCATCGATGTGGGTTATATGGGCATGGAGCTGAAAGATGCCCCCTTCTGCAGTCTACACCTAGCATGGTTCAGTCTGATCCGTCAAGCAGCATTCAGGCGGTAGTAAGTGAGGGTCATAACGCTGTCACTAGGGAATCTAGTTCCCCGACTCCTATCGAAGACGGCTTTCTTGGACCCTGGATGTCTGTCGTCAGGAAGCCACGGAGACACCAGAAACCCACTCCCGATAACCAGGCTAATCCCGTTCGGGCCTCTGCTAACAGGTTCGAAGTTCTTGCCGGCAGAGAACCTGACGGTTCATCTTCGGAGATCGCTGCTACGGTGATTGTGCCCGTTAATTCGGCCCCATTGATTGCTCCAATTATGCCTGAGGCAGTTACAAATAAAACGGTTACACCTGTCATTAATGTGACGGTTTCTAAGGAGTTAAATGCGCCAATGATGGCTAAGGACACCATTAATAAGGAAAAACAATCGGTTACTCAGGAGGCAACACCTGTCATTCCATATTCAAAAAACCCTAGTGATCAACAGAAAAATCCTAAAAGGGCGAAAGTAGTTGGCCCAATTAGGAACGGTGGGCCCACAGATTCTGCAAGTGGTAGTGAGGTACAGTTAATTCCCCCCTCCCTTACTACTCCTAGGGTTAGTCCGTCGGAACCCACTTCCCGACTCATTCCTCACTCAAATAGCCCTTCCTTCAGTAATGAATCCCCGGATATGGAGGTGGACTCAACTCCCCCTCCCTCCGTCATTATGCCCACATCTACAGAGCCTCCGGATATCACCATGGGAGAGAGGCAGACCGTTGTTAACATTCATTTGGCACCGGAGTCAGTCATGGACACTAGTTCCAAATGAATACACTTTTCTGGAATTGCAGGGGGGCGGGTAATCGACGGTTCCGCAAGGCCCTCAGCTATATGTTAAACCGTCACAGAGTTAATCTATTATTCTTATTTGAAACTAAGATATCAGGGGATACTGCTGAGAATGTTTGTTTGAGATCAAGATTTTCTGACTTTGCAAGAGTCGAAGCAATTGGTTTCGAGGGAGGTATTTGGGTTTTGTGGAACTCTCGGGACCTAAAAGTCTCCATTGTTTCCAAACAAATAAACTTCTTGCATATTAATGTTGAAATGGATAACTGCTGGGTGAATCTTTTCGCAGTTTATAATCCGCCCACTCCTTCCAGGCGTGCTTTGGGGTGGAATGCGTTATTGGAAAATGTTCTTAACTGTACTGGTCCGGTTTTGGTGGGCGGAGATTTTAATTGTGTACTTCACTCCTGCGATGTTGGCGGTGTATCCCACTCCTTATCGCCTGATTCGTCAGTGTTTCAGGACTGGGTGGATAGCGCTTGTCTTGTGGATATGGGATTTAGTGGCCCTGCGTTTACCTGGAATCGTGGGCGCTCTGCTGACTGCAGAATATCAAAGAGGCTTGATCGGGTTTTTATGAATGAAACGGCTAGGGTGCGCTGGCCGGAAGCTACGGTTCGTCATTTACCCGCTCTTTCTTCCGACCATAACCCTCTACTTCTACAGTTTTGTCCAAGCCGGGTGATCGATAAGTCTCGACGTCCCTTCCGTTTTGAGGCTGCGTGGACTCTTCACCCTGAGTTCAGTGCTGTGGTTGGTTCTGCTTGGGACTACTCTTCTGATAATGATCTTACTCGAGCACTCTCGGTTGTACGTCAAAGATTATTGAGATGGAACAAGGAGGTTTTTGGGAGAATTGAAATTCGTAAGAATATGGTGTTCAAAAGACTTGCTGAAGTTCAGAAAAAGATTGAGTCCAATCTTTCTTCGGGTCTGATCGAACTGCATACACAACTTCAATCTGAATTCGATGCCATTCTTGATCAAGAAGAAACGCTTTGGCTACAGAAGTCGCGCGAAAAGTTCCTTACTGACGGTGATAGGAACACTTCTTTCTTTCACTTGGCTACTATGGTTAGGCGAAGGCGTAATAGAGTGGACTGTATTATGAATGAAGATGGCGTATGGATCTCCAATCAGAAAGAGTTGTGTTGTGTTGCCGTTCAATTTTTCAAGTCGCTTTTCTCTGTTCAGCCTGGTAGTGAGACGCCCACTGGTACCTTCTATGCAAATTTTCCTTCTTTATCTGTAGAATCTTGTGATGCTCTCTGCAGGCCTTTCACCGACAAGGAAATCAAAGATTGTCTTTTCTCTATGGGCTCATTGAAGGCTCCGGGGAAGGACGGTTTCAGTGCAGTTTTCTATAAGTCCACTTGGGATTCTGTGGGTACTGATTTGATTCGTTTTGTCCGTGCTTTCTTCGATTCGGCTGTACTTCCCGAGGGCGTCAATAGTACGGTCATCTCACTGATTCCGAAAACTGATTCCGTTGATCATATGTCGAAGTTTAGACCGATCGGACTATGTAACGTAAGTTATAAATTAATAACCAAGCTCATGGTTTCTCGTCTCCAACCGATCATGGAATCCCTCATAAGCCCGTTTCAAAGCAGTTTCATCCCGGGTCGTATGATTGAGGATAATGTCGTGCTTGTTCAGGAAATGATTCACTCATTAGTCCGGAAGAAGTCCGGCAAGAAATGGATGGTTCTGAAAATTGATCTTGAGAAGGCCTACGATAGACTCTCATGGGATTTTATTGAAGAGACATGCGCGTTCAGTGGTTTACCTGATATTTGGCAGAGGTATGTCTCCGCTTGTATCCGCTCTTCTTCGATGGAAGTGCTCTGGAATGGGGAATTATCAAACAGTTTTATTCCGGCTAGGGGGGTCAGGCAGGGAGATCCTATTTCACCGTATCTTTTTGTCCTTGCTCTTGAGCGGCTCGGCCATTATATTCAGCACCTTGTTGAGTTGGGAATATGGAAACCTGTTCGTATCAAGAGGGGTTGTCCCGCTATTTCGCACGTTTTCTTTGCCGACGATATAGTTTTGTTCTCGGAGGCCTCTGAGGAATGTATCGACGTGATCGTCAAGTGTTTGAAGCTATTTTGTGATTTTTCTGGGCTTAAAGTGAACTCACTTAAGTCTCAGATTATGGTTACGCCTCATACTGATCTGCATTTGCGTGAAACCATTCAACATCACGCTGGTATTCCCATTGTTGATTGCTTCGGAAAATATCTCGGGTTCCCTATCTTACATACTAGAATGAAAAACGAGGATTTTCGTTTCCTAGTTGAAAAAACTAAGAGCAGGCTCGCCAATTGGAAGGGTAGGCTTTTGAGCTTTGCAGGGCGCCTCACTCTCGTCAAATCCGTTCTGTGCTCCTTCCCGGCCTATGTCATGAGAGTGGTGAAGCTTCCGGTTTCAGTTTGTGAGGAAATTGATAGGGTCTGCCGACGGTTTTTGTGGTCTGGGACGGATGCTCGCAATAAGCTGCATTTAGTAGCGTGGAAGGAGGTTTGTCTGCCTACTGAGCTCGGTGGGTTGGGTATCCGCACTGCTTCTGACGCTAATGCTGCGGCTTTGGGTAAGCTAGCTTGGAGGCTGGTGCATTCATCTGGTACCCCTTGGGCTGATCTCGTCTTATCGAAGTATTCGCTTTGTGATTTCGCGAGTTTTTTTGACTGCGAAAGGGTTCGGCATGGCTCTTATATTATCCGAGGGATTATTTGGGCTAAGGTCAACGTGTTAAGCTTGGGCATCAGATGGGTTCCGTTAAACGGGCTTCGGGTTCGGTTCTGGTTGGATCATTGGTGCGACAGTCGGCCCCTGATTTTGGATGCCAACCCTTCTCTTCCGCAAGATGAGCGCACGGTTAAGGTATCGGATCTTTGGGTCGCTGGGGAGGGATGGTGTTGGTCACGTATTTCCCCTTTTCTCCCTCCTGGTCGCCTTCTCTCTCTCGCCTCCATCCAGATTCGTCCTGAGGGTGTCGTGGAGGATTGCGTCTCGTGGGATCTGTCTGCTAATGGTTTGTTTTCTACTGCGTCGGCCTATAGGGCTTTGGTGACCCGCCCACGTCAGGAGGTCCTTGTTTCACCCCTGTTTAGGATCATTTGGAGGTTGGCTGTCCCTCAGAGACTCAAGACCTTCCTTTGGACTGTTGCTCATGGTAAACTACTAACCAATTTTGAGAGGCATCGAAGGCACTTGTGTTCTGATCCTACATGCCCCTTATGTTTGACTGAGCCCGAGACTGTCATTCATTTGTTAAGAGATTGTCCTAAGGTTATGCTACTTTGGGAGAATTTTTTGTCGGAAGAGCAGGCGGGTGGTTTCTTTGGGACCCCGATTACGGATTGGTTGGTTGCGAATCTTTCTCGTACGGACTACATCGATGATCAGCTACCCTGGGCCCCTTGCTTTGCGGCTTGTCTTTGGTGGTGTTGGAAGTGGAGAAATAATGCAGTGTTTAATAATGTCAACCTGCCTCAATTTCGTGTGTCCTTTATTGTCACTTACGTGAAAGGGTTTACCGCTGCATTTCTTAGGAAGAAGGTCGCCTCGCAGAGGGTGGCCAAGCCGGTTGAGGTGGTGTGGTCCTGTCCTCAGAGCCCCTGGTTCAAGCTTAATACGGATGGTTCTGTCCGTCGGGAGGTTGCTCAGGCTTCAGCTGGAGGGGTCATTAGAGATGCGAATGGCCAATGGCGGACTGGATTCGTAATGAACATTGGTCCATGCACGGTTCCCATGGCTGAGTTGTGGGCTCTCGCGGCTGGCCTTTACTTGGCTTGGACTAGTGGCTTCCGAAGAGTCATTGTGGAGATCGACTCGGAGCTCATTGTCAAGCTAATTAATCAGAAGATTTCACCTTCACACCCGTTATTTTGTCTGGTGGTTCGCTGCCAAGACTTCCTTAGTAGGGATTGGCACATTCAATTCCGGCACATCTTTAGAGAGGCTAATGCGGTTGCAGATCATCTAGCCTCCCTAGCCCATACTTACCCGTTAGGTTATTTTACTCTCTCGCAACCACCTAATTCTGTCATTCATATTTTAAAGAACGATGCCAGAGGAGTAGCGACCCAACGGCTTGTCATTTGTTAGCTTTCTACGTTTTTTTCAATAATATGGGCGAGCCCCTAAAGCTCCCCGTCTTCATTACCAAAAAAAAGAGATGAACAAGACATTCATGACTGCTACATTTTGTTTTCTTTTTCGGAATTTAAGATGAACAGGATATTCATGACTACTACATCAATATCACTTAACGCAACCAATCAACTTACTTTTCAATACTTTTACAACTAATGCCATATTCATGTGTTATTAACTATATCACATATGCATCTCTTCTTTTTTTTTTTTTTTTGAAAAGATTTGTATATTGAGATGAAAGAATTTACAGCAAGGGTCTACTAGACCAGGGAGCAAGACAACATCGGAAAAGAGCAAAATGAAGAACAAGAAACAAAGGAGCAAGATTTTGTGAAGTAGATTTCAAGCAAGTTATATATATTTCTTCGTCATGTCCCTTTTCTAACGATTTTTAGGCTTCCCTCGCTGTGTCTATTTCTCGTATCCATATTTGCTTCCGTGCAACATTGTCTTTTATTGTCAATTGATATTAGCATAAAACTTCATTAAACTTATGTGGTAGACTTGGTCTTAATGTACATGTTTTCCTTCTCGCCGTGTTCGTTTCCATATATGTGTCCACTTCCGTGCAACATTGCCTTTCTTTGCCAGTTAGTTTTAGGATACAACTTCATTATACTATGTGGTAAACTTGATCTCAATGTACATGTCTACTCAACTGTGTGACAAAACCTACCATTATACACAAAGTTCAGAAAATGCTCAAATCCTTCCTCTGGCCCGGCAAAGACTATAGTAATAGTTCACTTGTTGCTTGGAACACCATGTGCACTCCAAAGAATTTGGGAGTACTTGGCTTAAAAGAACTTCTTTCTTGGAACAAGGCTTGTCTTTTACACCTCATTTACGACCTTGATTCCAACTGTTGCAACCTCTGGTGTGAATAGATCACCAATAACATCCTCAAGAGACATACCATCTGGACCTGTAAGAAAAGTAACAACAACAGTCATACATGGAATATGATCATAAAGACCCGAGATGAGCTTCTCAATTCTAGTTTTGCAAGGAACCATATCCAACTCTTATCCAGCTCTAAGAGCTCTTTCTCCACCAAGCATGTGTACTCCTTCTTCAGAAGGCCTACTCTCCCCTCTTCTACCATCAATTGCAAGGCTATTTGGGGTAACATCAATATTCCTAAGTGTAGTTTCATTACCTGATTTTTTGTCATAAAAAACTCCCTACTTTGGCTAAGCTCCTTCACTGAAATATCACCACTAATGCAACATGTAAGCTTTTGCTTAAATCACCAGGAGGATGAGAACCATCTATGGGCGAACTGTGTAGTTACACTACTCTTGTGCTGGACATTATCTCTCGATGGACAAGAACCCCTTACCCCCTACCCTACTCTCCTAACCCATGGAACTGGTTATGCTCCCAACAAAGACCAAAGAAGAGCTTCATTGATATCATCTGTATCTCTTCTATTACGGATTTCATCTACATCACTTGGAAGGTAAGGAACAACATCCTCACTCATGCAACTGATTGTGCCAATGAAGCTATTCTTGTTATTAAAAACTTCGATACTCATCATTGAAAGAACCAGCCTAATGATTCCACACCGTGGCTTGAATTCTAGGCGGTATTCATTTAGCTTAATCTCCTCCTCTTGCCTTTGCACTTGAAGTTTGATATGATTGTAGCCCTTCTATGTACATTCTCCCGATGCTTAATATACGGAATGTTTCAAAAAAAGTAAAATAAAATGTGCAGTAAAACCTTTTTTTATATTTGACCCAGTGTAAAAACTCACGAGTCAAATAATAATCAAATAGGAGAGATACACTATTTTCATCTAAATAAATCAGAGGAGACAAAATCTATAAATCTTTCAATATTCAAAAAAACCCATAGAAACAATTTGGTTTATAAGACTTTTTCTAGTTTTGTGTTTAGTAAATGTACCCCTTGAGAGAATAGTGTGTAATGTTTGAAAATAAATACAAAAGGTTGAGGTATATTTACTTAATTGAAACATTAAAAAGTCTAATTACTACTCTACTTTCTCAAAAAGGCCTAATTATCAAAATTGTTCAAAAACATAAAAATACAAATTGAAACCAAAATTTCTAATTACATAGGGTTGATAAAAATCAACGCAACAGATTATGTCTATATTCAGTAAATGGTAACGTGTGTCAAAAAAATACGTGCTTGTTATATTACATAATTTTTTTGTAAAAAAAAAATTGTTAAAAAGGAAATCGTGAGTCAAATTAAGTGGCTTTGATAGTGTATAAATGCTCAAGGGTTGAGAAACCTCCTTCCATCCCCAACATCAATCGAGTCTTAATTTCTTCATTACAAGTTCCATTATGCACCTATTATCTTGGCATCAACTCCTACCAACCTTGTTGTCGATCCAAAACCGAACCGTCCGGTCCAAACCTTCAAACCAAGTCCATGGGGCAACCAATTTCTCGATTGCACTCCCAATCTTAAGGTATCAAATGAGTCATTCCGCCGATATTAATTGCGTGAACCAGAATTACCATATTGTTGACATCGACAATATGATACTGGGTGAACTGAACATACAAGTTTTAGATTACTTCTCATATTGCCAGTTGATTTTAGGATGTAATCCCGTAGACTTGTGTTTAGGTTCGTACGGGATGTCCTACGTCGATAATATGATACAGTGTGAATACGTGTACCCCTTCACGTCTTAAACCGTATATATATATATATATATATATATATATATATATATATATATCAACTTATATGATGTGTTCTTGTTTCTTACATGTGTTCTTATTTCTTACATGTTCTTGCCGAAACTTACCTCCTCTCTATATATTCATGTAAAATGTAATAAAGTTTGCCTATATATATCCATACGCAGGCGATAGAAGCTCAATGTGACATAGTCAAGAAGCTTAAAGAGGAGGTTAAAAGGGAGCTATTGCATATTGGTGACAAGCCATTGATTGAACAATTGTGTTTAATTGACTCATTTGAAAGACTTGGTGTAGCTTATCACTTCGAAGAGGAGATTGAAAATAGTCTACGTTGCATTGCAATGTCGACGAATCCATCTTCTGATGATTTGTTCCTCACCTCCCTTCGATTTCGGCTCTTGAGACAACATGGCTTCAACGTAACATCCGGTATATATGTTTTAGGGTTTTTAGTGAAGTCTGGGTTCTATATGATGATCATAACCATAATCTTAATTGTAATCTTTCTCGGTTCATTCTAACATATAAATAATTGTACATGTAGATGTGTTCGTGAGATTCATAGGCTTAAATGGAAGCTTAAAGGAAGAGGTAGCAAATGATGTGCAATGCATGTTGAGTCTATACGAAGCTTGTCATGTAAGAGGACATGGAGATAAAGAACTAGATGAAGCCCTTCCATTTACCATCTCCAAGCTCACCAAATTAATATTGGACCAGTCGATCACTCCGATGCTTCAAGAGCGTATACGAGCCGCCTTAAAGAAGCCTCTCAACAAGAGGCTAACACGCATGAGTGTGTACGCTATATGCAAATCTACGAGGAAGATGATCCGTTACACAATAAAGCTTTGCTAAAATTTGCAAAATTTGACTTCAACTTTCTCCAAGCGTCTCACAGAAAAGAACTTAGTGAAATTTACAAGTTAATATATATATATATATAGATATATATATATATATCAACTACAAAATATAAGTAAATGTTAAAACGCATCGATCTTTAATCTGTACAACTACTACAAATTAAAATATTTATGTTTACTAGTACGTAGAATGAAGTTGAAAAACGAACAACTGTTTTTTTTACAATAGAATCCTATCAAAAAAGCCAAAAAACTCTCTCTTCTCTCTCCTGAATACCCCGCCCTGGAGTAGGCTCCGCCTGCTCACCCCGTGCAGCCCCCAGGCTGCACCCAACCCCACCCTATACCCGCCAACCCCTCCCTGCTGTCCCCTCCCTACCGCTCCCCTGCCGGTTATGGGTGGCTCCAAGCGAACCAAAAACCGTTCAGTCAAGCTGTCCGAGCTCCACCAAGGACCGAAACAAAAACACAACTCCCCTTCACACCCCCACAGCCCTTTCGAGCCCGTGCCGGAAGACCTGATTCGATCTAACAACACCAGACTGGGAATGCCACCGCCCCATAAGCCTCCGGAGATCTCGTCACAGATCTTCTTCCCTCCGCTCACCCCACCACCTGTTAGCTCCAAAAACACCCCTCATGCTGCTGTTGCATGCTACTGTTCTGAAAACCCTAATGCATGCTTCTGTGCAGAAAACACAATCCAACATGCTGCTGATGCTACTACATCATCTGAGGCTGCGGCCTCAAGAGACCCCCCCTGAACCCTCGCCAAACCAAGCCACAGAAAAGACCACCCCATGCCTGACCCCATCTGAACACTCGCTCAACCAAACCACAGAAAAGACGACCCCTCAAGTCCCACCAACACAGGCCTCTCAGCTCCCTCAAGTCCCACCAACCCCGCCCTCTCAGCTCCCACAAACTCTGGAAAACACAAAAAGTAGCTTCAAAAGCATGCTAATGAATGCTATGCCTCGGAACCATGTCCCTCTTGAATACTCCCCCGGCCAAGATCAAGGTGTTATTCACTTTTCTAATGATGACATCTCGGACACATTATCCAAGTGGAAGCTTACCTTGGTGGGTTTCCCTGTCGGCAGCCCCTTGGCCTTCCACCGGATGTCGAGCTTCGCCTCCCTCTCCTGAAATCACATCTCAAAAGCTAAGATACTACGGAATGATAATGGGGTCTTCGTGTTCCACTTCTCCTCTGAAGACGATCTTAACACTATACTCCTTGAGAGCCCTTGGGTGATTAACGGCAACACTTCTATCATTCTCAAGCGTTGGTCCCATGGCATGGCTTTGGATTATTCAAGTCTATCCTCGATTCCAGTTTGGGCCACCCTCCCGGACCTTGATTACAGGTTCTGGTCGCCTAAAATGCTTGCAAAAATCGGCTCCAGTATAGGCATTCCCATCCTTACGGATGTTTGCTCCGCTTACCAAGACCGCCTGGGTTATGCCAAGATTCTTGTCGAGATACAAGCCAACATGCCTCTTACTCGCTCAATCACTCTAATTGGCCCTGATGGAGAATGTATTGAACAAAAGGTGACGTTCGATTGGCTCCCGGACCACTGCCCCGTTTGCATGATCTTTGGACATAAATGTAAGAGGACAACGAGCACTAAACTGCCCTCTATCAAGATCCCCAGAGTGACCCCCACTCGAACAATACCTGCCTCTTCCTGGGAGCCTATACTGCCAACCCCAGATGACTCTCAACGCCTGACCGCTTCCTCAATGCCTAAACCAGTACCAAAGAAAAGCACTCCCATCCAAGGCCCTCATAGCTTCCAACAGAGCTACGACACTTCAAACCCCGTTGAACCCCAACCCCTTAACTCTACACTGGGAAACAAAACCAACCCCTCCTCTCAAAAATCTCCCTCAACTCCAAACATGAATTCCCAAGGGCACTCTGACCATACCACTGATCCAATACCCTTAACTCCCTCAACCTCGCACATCACACTCTCTCCTTCTGCACATGCTGTTACACATGACACTGCCCACATTCTTTCACTCCATAATACCCCCCATCTCGCTATCAAGGATACGGGATGCACTCAAGAGGTTGTCAATGTATCTTAACGTATGTTCATGGAACATCAGGGGTCTCAATCACCCCAGCAAGCAAAAAGCTATTAGAGATATTACCAAGACCCACAACCTGGACATTTTTGCGATCCTTGAAACAAAACTCTCGGAAAACAAAATGAGTCATCTCTCCTCCCTCATACCCAACTGGAACCACTCATCTAACTACTCTACTGAGTTCAAATGTCGCATTTGGCTCTGGTGGAACCCGCTCACCACCCACATCACCACAATCCTTAAAACCAACCAGCTCATACACTGCTCCATCTCACTCAACCCTCAAATCTCCAATTCCACCACCCCTCCAAACTCAACCTTTGAAGGCACTTTCATTTACGCACACAACTCGGTGGAGGATCGCTCGCCACTTTGGTCTGCGATCTCTACCATCAAACAGCTCAACTCCAACCTCCCTTGGTTCCTCATGGGAGACTTCAACACCATCCTATCCCCATCCGAGAAGCTCTCGGAAAACCCCTCCTCAAACAGCTTGCACTCGAATGAGCTTGCAACCTGCTTCAATGATAACTCCCTTGCTGATCATGCTTACTCGGGTTGCATGTGGACCTGGAACAATAAGCAATCCCCAAACCGTATTTGGTGCAAGTTGGATCGAATTGTGGTGAACTCTGCTTGGAGCAACAATATCACAAACTCAACAGCATTTTTTGACACCCCCAACATTTCTAATCACTCACCTGCTATCCTATCCATCAACCCTAAACCAAACACATACCAACGCCAGTTCAGATTCAACAATACTTGGGCCAAGCACGAAAGCTTCATCCCAACTGTTACGGCCTCATGGTCCCTTTCAGAGCCCTTTCACACTGAATGCCCTATGCTCAATCTCTCCAGAAGGCTCAAGAGCCTGAAACCCAACCTCAAACACTTCCCCAGTGTTAAGCTCGAGACTCTCAACTCAACAATCAATGGCCTCAAAACCACTCTAGCCAATACCCAAGCTAGCCTACAAAACTCCCCGTTTGACTCTACCCTCACCAGCCTTGAACGAAGCACACTCCAGTCCCTTCATTCTAACCATAACGCTCTGATGGATACCCTTGCTCAGCTATCCAAAGCGTCGTGGTGTAAATACGGCGACCAATGTAGTGGTTTCTTCTTCAAAGGCATCATAACCGAAGGGCTATGAATACAATAAAATGCCTCAGGGTTCCACATGGTAATCCACTCAACTTCACCCATGATCAGGATGAGATATCTGAGATCCTAACCTCCCACTTCTCTAACATTCTCAACCCACCTCTTAACCCTAATCCGCTCAACCGTTTCCCTGACTGCCACCTCCCCACATTATCCCATGATTTTCTCGAGTTGCTTAACTGCAATATCTCCCAGGATGAGATCAAATCCGCTCTTTTCTCTATCGGGGACTCGAAAGCGCCGGGGCCAGATGGATTTAACGCCCATTTCTTCAAGCAAACTTGGGATGTTACCGGACCTGCATTCACTGAGGCTATTTCCACCTTCTTTAACACTGGCGCTCTCCCCACAATCTTCAACCACACCTCAATCTCTCTTATTGCCAAGAAGCCTAACCCTAGTACACCTTCCGATTACCGTCCAATTTCCTGCTGCAACACCCCTTACAAGGTGATTGCGAAGATCTTGGCTGCTAAGCTGAATGCTACATTGCCCTCGATGATTGGAAACTACTAGGGCGCCTTTGTCAAAGGCAGATCGATCAAGCATAACATTCTGATTGCCCAAGAACTACTCAAAAAATATAATCAAAAGCAAGTATCCCCTCGATGTGCTATCAAAGTGGATCTCTCGAAGGCATTTGACACGATCGACCTCCAGTTCATTATCAACTGTCTGGGCCGGATGGGATACCCCATTAAATTCATCAAACTCATCGATGCATGCATAGCGAACCCAGCTTACTCTATTAACATCAATGGGACTCTCAGGGGTTACTTCAAAGGGTCCAGAGGCCTTCGTCAGGGCTGCCCTCTATCACCATCCCTCTTCACCATTGCCCTCGAAGTCCTATCTTCTATGTTACAAACCAACACTGCCAATCCAAACTTCAACCTACACCCTAAATGTTCCTCACCCCACATAACCCACCTTTGTTTTGCTGACGACATTCTTTTGTTTTGCAGGGGAGATATTGAATCAATTCACATTCTTAAGAACACTCTGAATCATTTTAGCTCTTATTCAGGGCTGCATATCAATGTCAACAAATCTTCAATTTACTTCGGAGGAACATCTACGCATGACCAGGAGCTTATCGAATCCTCCACTGGGATCCCCATAGGCTCTCTTCCTTTCACATACCTTGGCATTCCAATCGGTTGCAGAAGGCTTCGGAATGCTGATTACACTCCTCTAATCAACAAAATCACTCAGAAAATAACAGCTTGGAGTGCCAAGAGTCTTTCTTATGCGGGAAGGAAACAACTCATATCCTCCATCCTTACTCCACTCCAATACTACTGGTGCTCACTGCTCCCTATCCCTCACATGATCATACAGAAGATCAATGGTCTGCTCCGTTCTTTCCTTTGGTCTGGCAAGGATGACAGTAGACGTTCCCTGATTGCATGGTCCACGGTCTGTTCCCCTATGGCTAATGGTGGCTTGGGCTTCAAGGAGCTTCTGGCTTGGAATAAAGCTTGTACTTCCAAGCTTATTTTTGAACTCAACGATCACCAAGCTGCGCTCAACCTTTGGTCCTCATGGGTCACCAACAATATGCTCAAACACTGCTCCATATGGACTTGCGAACCTAATTACAAATTCAGCTTCACATGGAACTCCCTTCTGAAGATCAGGGACCTGATTCAACACATCCAGGGTTCTGCCACTAGTCCTGACTTCATCTCAAGTACTGTCAAGCCAAATGGTAACTTTTCAACCTCTCTTGCATACAAATTCTTCAAACAGCTTCCTCCTCCCACCAACTCAACACTATATACCAATATTTGGAGGAGAACAAACTTGCCAAAAGGCTGCTTCATCGCATGGATCGCAGCACACCAAAAACTTCCCACTTTAACGAAGCTTCGTTCATGGAATATCACCCAGCGTGAAACATGTTACCTCTGCGAGCGCTGGCCTGAGGACGACTCCCATATCTTCCATTCCTGCAGATTCGCGACCATCACACTGGACCTCATATCTCGCTGGTTGCACATCCCCCCTCCATACCCTTACTCGGACAACATTTGGTCTTGGCTCGACACTTTACAACCGAATAAACACTGTCTCATCTCCTCGGCCAGGATCGCTGCTATAATCAACTTCGTGTACTTCATATGGAAAGGTAGAAACGACACCGCCTACAACAACAAGACCGCTAGTGAAGCTAATTGTGCGCACATCATCATACAAGCAACTAGGAATCATCTTTCCCACCATTGGAAGGATCGTTCCACCCTCTCTCTCACCTGGGCCGCCACTCTTGGGATTCAGCTACCTTAATGTGGAGTTCCACACTACACATACCCTCATTTGCTCTTTCACTCTTTCGTTTTGGTATTGTGTTTGTATTCCCTCAGAGAACAACACTCTGATAGCCAAGTTGGCTCCCCTGTAAATCCCTTCGCTCAGTTATATACAAATTTTCAAAAAAGAAAAAAAAAATTTATGTTTTATCAAGACGACAATGCATTACTTTTCTTAAACATTTTACTTCTTTGACTATTCATACGTTCAACAATTAAAGATGTTAAACATTGTGCATGGTAAAGGGGTGATAATTGACTTATTTCACCTAAAAATCTTTATAGTACGTATGAGACTAATCCTATCGAGTCTAATAATATTTTATCATTTTCGTGTATGGTAGTATTGTTGTTTGTGGTTGTTATTCGAGTCGAGTTTTGGTAAGTCCACTTTATTTAGAATTGAATCGAGTTTCAAGATTTATTAATCTAGTATTCTTTAGGCCGGATTGTTATCGAGATGAACAAGTCAAGGTCTAATATACTCACAATCTATTCATTTAGAACCGAGCCGAGTTGTCAAACCTAAATTTAATTTAGCTTAACAATGTACTTGTATTATGAATAAGTCCACTACGCCAGATTGCAACTCGGGCGACGAGTCTTTTTAGTTCCGTCATCTTAAGAATTTCAGGCGGCTGACATTTAGTGCCGTCACCTAAACATATTCAGGCGACGGAACCTTTTACATTCCGTCGCCTAAACATATAGGTGACGGAAATAATCTCGTCACCACAAAGGTCCGTCGCAAGAAATTCTGTAGGTTGCAAGAGTTGTTATCTTAGGCGAGGGATGTAGTATTTCCGTCACCTGAATGCAATAAGGTGACGGAATTAACATTGCGTCGCCTGAATGTCCATCTGTCACATTTAAATAAGCCGTTATCAGAATTCAATTTCTAAAACAAAAGCGGGATAAATAGAGCCAAAAAAAATTCACCTAAATTTTTAAATAAATTATAGAGCCAAAAAAATTCGCGTAAATTTTTAAATAAATTGTGGAGGCGGAATAGAATCATTCCGTCGCCTAAGTAATATTCAATTATTTTTTTGCAATCGGTAATTGGGAACAACTGAACAAGTATCCTCCTAACCTGATATTCATTTTAGGGTTTTATATTTGCAACAGAGGACGAAGCTCCGACGACGACGAATGGCTGGCGACCAAGTGTCCTCCTCCTCATCGAGTAGCCGACGCCTCCGAGTACCTTGGTACAAACCTCTGGTACGGCTGGCGGACTAGTGTTCGGCGACCACGACGCCTCCAGTAGCCGACGCCTCCGAGTAGCCTCGAGTAGCCTCTGGTACGTTTCTCCTTTGCCCTCTTTGTTTCTCCTTTGCCCTCTTTGTTTCTCCTTTCCCCTCTTTGTACTCTAGGGTTCCTTCGAATATCTATTCGATTACCTTCCCACTACTACATTTTCCACTAGTAGGGTTGATTTTCCACTGCCTGAATATGAAGAATTTATGAAAGATCCAACACTTGGCTCAAATAGCAAGTTTGATATGACTGTACTGGCTGCTGAATCTTCATTAACAACATGTTTGAAAAAGGGAAATCAAATTCTTAAGGCTAGGGTTGGGATGAATCAGGTATTATTGTAGTGACTGGATCTCTCCATATCGTCTCTTCTGTATTGTCTCTTGTCCGTAGTTGATGTGTTTTTTGTTGACCACAGTCTGAAGAACTGCTTTCCTTTTTCACTGTAACTGTGTATCCAACTCCTGAGTTTGTAATGTTAGTCATAAATTTCATGTTTAGTATCCACATGACTACATTGTGGCTGAATTTTAAGCTAACCACCCCTTTTGTACCCATTATTTCCGAATATACATTTAAGTACCCGTTGTATGTCTGTTCAAGTAGCAGGGTTGATTTTTTTGGTTGGGTTATTCTGTTAGCTTT
Organism: Fagopyrum homotropicum; assembly: GCA_033239125.1. NCBI lineage: Eukaryota > Viridiplantae > Streptophyta > Magnoliopsida > Caryophyllales > Polygonaceae > Fagopyrum > Fagopyrum homotropicum. Next base: position 7,700,801 of record BSWB01000003.1, read on the forward strand.
GTTTGATAATGATCATTTTTCTTTCAGGTCTATGGTTTCTACATTGAGTGTTTGTGTAAATACGGCTCAGTTGATGTTTGGAGATACTGCACTGATATATTTGCTGATTTAAGGTATGACTTCTTTTCTAATGTTTGGCTTCATCAGAGTCCATTTGTTTATTGATCAGCTGCATTGTCATGCTATTGTTTGTAACAACTTAGCTCTTGTTTGATGATTCAGTGCTTCCGTTGCTATATACCTGCTCTATTCCTTCTTGTTTGTTTAGTTGCTATGAAACCTTCAATTATTTAGTTAGGATATGCACTGTCTATTAATTAAGAATACGTGTACACTTATTATATAATTTTTAACATTCAAATATAACATAATATGAAAACTCTTCGCAACTCTCAGTTTTCTCTTCAGTTCATGGTGGTTTACTTTTCTGGCTGTTTATTTTTGTACTAAATTTGGTTTTGGGCTAAGATCGATTGATGATAATCCAAGCCTCACTTTGTACGTGTAGTTCATTGCTATAAGGTGTAGATTATCTGAAAGAGTTGCCTTATCGAGTTTCTCCAGAGCTGATTAATCGTGTTTCTCCAGAGTTGTACATACAGCCTTCCATCTGGTAAGCTGATTAATCGTTTCAGGTCCACATATATTCATTGTATCACCATTGATATGTTTTTTTTTCCAAATTCTCTGTGAAGCCCCTATAGAAGGCTGTTGTTCTCCGTTGACTTCTAATATCTTTGATAATATTTGATGAGTTTGCTTTTTTTGATCAAAGAGTTTATGCTGCAAGGAGATAACAATGATATGAATCTTTTAATATCAATGGTCTCTTTAGAGATCAATAAATCATGCTAGAATATGATAAAATACCTTCTCTCTATTTCCAATTGGTCTGTATCACCTGAATGCCTTTTAATATCAATGGTCTCTTTCCAATTGGTCTGTATCACCTGACATGATTATATTCCAGTTGGTACAATATTGATTACACTACAAATGTTGTGTCATATTTTATAGTGGTATGATGTGAAATATTAATCTAGTTTCTGTTTTAGGAGTGATTCTTCGTCATCTGCCTTTTCCTAGTCACTCATGTGGCATCTCAAATATAGGACTTGTTCATTTTAAAACTGCAAATTCTGCATTGAATTTAGTAGTCTGATTCATTTTGAACTTGTACTCTGCACGACTGATTCATTTTGAACTTGTACTGCACTCTGCACATTCATCCTTCGATGAGTGAAGAGGTCAAAACTTATGCCGTGTTCAGTTTCTCTACTCGTTTTGCATTTTTATTGCATTTGCATCATATAACACTTTTAGGCTTCAGCTCACAACATGTTACTATTGCTATCCATCTTTTGATCTTATGGGTGCTTGACTAGAGAATTAAAAGATCACTTAGTGTTGCATTATGCTATCCATATATGTTGCTAAGTTGCTGACTTTCTACTGACTAGAGAATTAAAAGATCACTTTATTGCATTTGGCTTGTACCTAAGTTGCTGACTTTCTACTGTACAATTAGTTTTCGTTTCTCTTGTTCATTGTTGCTGCATTTATTCACTGTATGATATGTGGAAAATTCAGCTTGTTTACGAGTATGTCAACAATGGAAACTTGGAGCAATGGCTTCATGGTGCTATGAGGCATCATGGGTATCTCACATGGGAGGCTAGGATAAAGATTCTTACCGGAACTGCTAAAGCGTAACTCTCTCAGAATTTCATCACCATTGAAAGTATTACGTGATTATTTTCTAGTTAAATTTTGATGATCAGAAGTTTTTTTCAGCCTTGCTTACTTACATGAGGCCATTGAGCCTAAGGTGGTTCATCGGGATATCAAATCAAGTAACATACTGATCGATGATGAGTTCAATGCAAAGGTTTCTGATTTTGGCCTTGCAAAATTGCTGGGTTCCGGGGAAAGTCGTATTACAACCAGAGTTATGGGAACCTTTGGGTGAGTACAATTCCCTCATCATCTATAATTGAAATATCATGTTCTTTGTCTCACTACTGTCTTCCTTTTGTAGATATGTGGCACCAGAGTATGCAAACAGTGGCTTACTGAATGAGAAAAGTGATATTTATAGCTTTAGTGTTCTACTCCTGGAAGCAATTACCTGAAGGGACCCTATGGATTATAGTTGGCCAGCAAACGAGGTACCCAGAGTTTGCAAGATCTTTTTCGCCCGTGATTACTTTATGTTTTATCCATTTCTGAATGATGATGCTTTTGTAGGTAAATTTGGTGGATTGGCTGAAGAATATGGTTGGGAACCGACGCTATGAAAAGGCCGAGGCAACAGCCGCTGAAGGCATAGAGAAAGCAAAGAAATTAGAGGAGGAGATTCAAGCACTGCGGGCGCCGATCAACAAGCTCAAACTTTAGGTAGTATATAGTGTCTACATATGCACAAATACTTAAAAAACATGGATGTAGTGGATGTCAAGCAACAACTGTGTAGTTTTGAATTATTGGTTGTGTTGAATTTTGTAGATGTCATGCAAGTATGTGTAGTTTTGACATATTTTGTTGGCTGTATAGTTTTGACAGGTATATATTTTAACAGGTTCAGTGTACTTTTGAATTATTTTTTTTAATGCACAATCAAAATAAGGCGAGGGAAGATTAAAGTATACCGTCGCATCATTATTGGGGCGACGAAACAAAAGTTGTGAAAGAGAAACAAAATATCCGTCGCCTAAACAACGTCCGTCACTCCAATTCTTAGGAGAGGAAAGTAGAAAACCGCCGTTTAAATGACTTCCGTCACTCCAATGCTTAGGCGACGGAAGTAGGAAACCGCCGCCTAAGTGACTTCCGTCACTCCAATACTTAGGCGACGACTCAGCATTTCCGTCGCCGCAGAAAGTATTGGGCGACGGAAGTTCGAAATTCCGTCGCCTGAATACTGGAGGGACGGTTGTGTTGCGACGGAATTCAGGCGACGGAATTCAGGCGACGGAACATCCGTCGCCTGAGTCATTAGGTGACGGAAAGTGTATTATGGCGACGATTATTTTCCGTCGCCCGAGTTGCAATCTGGCGTAGTGGTCAATATTAAGTTTTCATTATTTTGTTTATATTATGAATAGGTGGTGGAAACATATTGACGTGACTAAATCACTGCCACTAAGAGATAGGATCGTTGAAGCCTATTTCTGGGGTTCAGCTGTCTATTTTGAACCTCAATTCTCTCTCGGAAGGAAGATTGCGACTATGGCTTGTCAAATTCTAACTTCAGTTGATGATATCTATGATTCATACGCAACACTAGAAGAACTCAAAGTTCTTACTGAAGCAGTTCAAAGGTAAATTTGTGCATGCATGCGTAAATTGAAGTTCATTTACGTATCTGCATGCTTATGCATGGAGGTTAATTAACGTAAACTTATACGTAAGCAGGTGGGACAAGTCTTGCTTAGATGAACTTCCCATTGATTTAAGATGGTTCTATAAGACGTTGCTTTTGGATGCTCATGAGGAAATGGAGCGCGATCTCGCTCCTAAACGAAGATCGCGATACGTGCATTACGCAAAGCAAGAAGTACTCGTTATCGGGTTAATTGTTATACTAAATAATTATGTTTTTTGGCTTTAGCAACTAATTCTAGTATATCATACATGTAGATGAAAGCTCTATGCAAAACTTACTTGACTGAAGCAATATGGAGGCACAACAAATATATTCCGACACTCGATGAATACATGGAAATCGCACATCGTAATATCGCTAATGTCGCGGCAGTTGTTTATACTTTCCTTGACATGGACATGGCTATGGATGCGGAATTCGAGTGGGTTTGTAATCTTTCAAAGCCTGTTAAAGCCGGATCACTTGTCGTAAGAATTCTAGATGACATAGGCGGCATCAAGGTAAATATATATAAAGTTTATGTTAATAATAACGTCCCGGTAAGTTATATAATTATACATGTGCATGATTTACGTAGCATGACGAGATTACTGGAGACCCGGGTTTGATCATTGAGTGTTACGTGAAGGAGTATAGCCTGTCGTATGAAGGAGCTTGTAAAATGTTGTACGGGAAGGTCGACGAGTTATGGAAGGACTTGAACAAAGTGATGATAAAGCCGACTAAGGTGCCCATACCGTTGTTGAAGTGTGTCCTCAACTTGGGGCGCGCGGCAGAAGCGATCTATGATGCCGGTGAGGATGGATTCACTTCTCCTAATGTAGCTATGAAACGCAACATCCAGGATTTGTACATCAAACCTATATCAATTTAGTTATGCATTTTACCCAAACAAAAATAATGACGTTAGGGCTTGCTAGCAAGTTTCTCTGCTGCATGCATGCAGAGTTATCAATCAGCCTTAGAAAACAATAAGTCTTATCTGAGTCAGTCTGGAAGAGAGTTATGTTGAAGTCAGTTGAGCAGGCAATTCTAATGTATCTTATGTCCTGATTTGAGTTGTTATGTCTACTGTAGAAGAAATTGAATAAAGGTTGATATACTAGACGTAACGGCGAAAATCTCTAATAGTCATTACAATACACACTTTGTATGCGTAGTTGATAAGGTCATCAAATACGCACATGAGATGCGTAGTTGGAATCCATGAAAAAGTATACAAAAATTTTAACTACGCATATCGGGAGCGTAGTTGATATTTTATTTTGGGAACGTACTACTATTACGCTCTCCATAGTGCGTAGTTGTTGCAACTACTTAAAATTTTCACCGGTACATTTAGAAACCACGTTGAAAAACTAGTGTAGATTTTTGAAGTGGTAAAATGACTAACTAGGTCTTTTACCACTATTATTCTATTAAGGATACCCATAACATAAACTCATTTAGTAAATATATCCCTATTTAACCAACTTCTTTCATGTGGGGAGAATTATATATAAGGTAAAATTAGAGGGGTTTACAAAACAAAAGCCTATAAAAAAAAGTTAATTCTTTCTTTTTTAAGGGAGAAAATTACTAATAAAGGTAAGTTATATTGGTTTCCATGAGTGTGCTTTCGTGTCCCTAAATATAAGGAAGGAATGGGATTTGGGACAGATAAAGATTTTTATATTTTCTCTTTTAGCTAAATATGGTTGGCGGTTGGTAACTAACCCTTATTCTTTGGTAGCGAGAACTCTAAAGGCTAGGTACTTGATCGTCATAAAATCTACCTGTAAGCATGACGAGGTCAGTTGTAGTATATCATATATCGAATTCACAATCCTTGCGTATGTTTTGAATGTAAACAATAGACAATTACGTACAGTAAGAGAAGGAAAAGAAATAAGTAGAAAGTGAAGAGAAAAATATGTCTTTTGAGAATTATGATAAAAGAGAAAATTACGAAAACAATGAATATCGTAGGCAAATAATGGAATGAGGTGATCTAAAGAAACAAAAATCTCCACCTAAGATTCACGGACACTTCTAGAAGGCGGAGTTTCCCGTGTCCCGCCATGTCGGAGGACACGACTCGGACACGGTCAAATATGACCCGACTCAAGACATGTTTCAGAGGTATGACACAGGGAGGACACATTTAGGACATGGCGAGGACGCGGATTGTGTCCAATCAAGACACTGTTAACAAAAGTTTATCCTATTTTATAAGGCTCAGAAAAAAAAAATTAATTTTTTTAAAAACTTAATGAAAAACTTATATACCGTAATATTTTTTTCTTCTCTCCCATTTTTCCAGATTAAACCTAGCCACATGACCACCTGCGAAATTGTGGTTTACGGAAGCAAGACACCGATCTTGTTCTTCTTCAGTTCGAACGTTGAAATGTTGTTGTTACGCCGGCCGATTCTTCTCTCCATTTTTCTTATGATTTCATAAATTAGTTTTGGATATCTGATTACTAATTTATTGTGTAATCTTTCTTGTTTCAATGTTGAGTGCGTTATTCTAATTATTTCGCTTTTTTAATTTAGAAATTTTTATTATTGTTTTCCTTGGTTGATCATGTTGTTTGGTTATTGTTGATTTGAAAAATGAATGGTTCGTTTTTTAAATTTGAAACTAAGTATGTTTATTTAAGATTGTAAAAGTAAATGTGTTTATTTCTATTTTTTTAGACTGAAAATGTTCTTTTTTTTCCGGTTATTTTGTTATCATGTTAATATTTGTATCTACTCATATATCATTGAGTTTTTTCATATATATTGTTAACTCCACCTTGATAATAAGGCATTATGAAAATGGTTGATGAAAGCCAAAACCTTGGTTTCCAGGTTTTGGTAATCAAAACTGACGTTCATTCAAATAGCTTTATTTTCCTTTTTATTGAGTTCTTTAAGGGATTTGATTTTAACAAATCTTTGATTTGTTTTAATTAAATCTTCTTGAGATAAATTGGAAGATCGTCAAATCTCAGCAAACCAAGTTTGACTTCAAATCTCAGCAAACCAAGATTGCAATTAAATCTCAACAAACAAGATCGCAATCAAATCAAGATATTTCAGCCAAGCTTCTTCAACGTTTGAAATTGACGATAGGCTTGCCTATTTAAAGAGACCAAGAAGAAGACACGATAGACGATCACAACGACTGGAACACAAGTGAAAAATCGACTTATCTATTCTCATAAAGCGTTGATCTCACCTTCGAAGCTTTATCATTCTACTCCTCTGAGTGTGTGAGATCTTATTTGAGCATATAGTACAATTCAACTAGGATCATACAAACAGTTATTTCTTCTAGGCACGTTGGATACTGGTGTTGTATCTGGAGTACTTTATTTTTTCCTTTGAGTGTGTGAGTTGCTAGATAGGAAGTGTAAGACTTTTGAGTTTAGAAGAGGGAAGGTCTTCTGAAGGTTGTATCTGGAGCTCATCAAGAAGAAGGATAATAAAGCTACTTGGAATCCTAGGGTTGAATCAATCCTAGGCGGGGACTAGGTCGTGTTGGTGACCGAACCTCGTTAACATATCGTGTGTCCTTTACTGCTGATCTCGTCTTGCTCTTAACATTCCTGGTTTGTCTAAACCTTTACGTTTAAAATCAATATCAGAGAAACGAGTAAGGTCTTATATTTGCTTATAAGATTTTATCTCCATTGATAAGGTCTTATAGTTACTGATAAGACTTTATCTCGTTTGATAAGGTCTTATCCTTTTCGATAAGGTCTTACCTATCCTGAGATTGCGAAAAGTTTCCATACTCTATTCATCCCCCCTTCTAGAGTATTGGCTAAACTATTTATCTGCCTATTCCGCATTTCAATTGGTATCAGACCCTAACTCACGTTTTCCTAGATATTATTATCTGTGAGTCTAATCATGGCAGGTGAAGGACAAGGAGGTTTCGGTCATGGAAGATCAATTATACGACCGCCTCTTTTTGTAGGAAACAATTTTATGCACTGGAAATCCTTGATGCATATATTTATTATCGATCAAGATTTAGAGCTTTGGTATATTATCAAGAACGGACCTAACACTCCCACCAAGGAAGGTCCTGACAATACAAGAGTAAACAAGACAGAAGCTGAATTTAATCAGAAAGATCTAGAGAGCGTGGCGAAGAATTACAAGGCCATTAATCTATTATATTGTGGTTTAAGTACTGATGAATTTAATCATATATCTTCGTGCAGATCTGCAAAAGAAATATGGGACAAATTAGTGGTTACCTATGAAGGAACCAGCCAGGTCAAAGAGACCAAAATAAGTATCTTTCTTAGACAATATGAATTGTTTAAAATGATCCCACATGAATCAGTCAAAGAAATGTTCACCCATTTTACGGAGATCATTAACAATCTTGACTCACTAGGAAAGACTTTTAATAACGAAGAAAAAGTCAGAAAGATACTCAGATGTTTACCTAAAGCAAAGTGGGGTCCTAAGGTAACTGCTATAGAAGAAGCACAAAACCTTAATACACTTGCTCTTGATGATTTGCTGGGAAAATTAATCACCCATGAAATGATCCTCAATGAGGACGATGGGGAATTGCCGAAAATGGCATTCAAGGCAAAGAAAGAGGAACCACTGGAAGATTCTGACAGTGATGATGATGATGATTATGAAGATCCTTTCACTCTTATCACAAGAGGACTAGCACGAATATTGAAAATGAAAAAGAAATTCTCAAATAAAGAATATGCTGGATCATCTAAATACAAAGGTAAGTCTTCTAACCCCTTGAAAAAGAATCGTGTTCTAAATTGCTATGAATGTGGTGAAACAGATCATCTTGTTAAAGAATGTCCTCAAAAGAAGAGAAACAAATCCAAGAAAAAGGAATTTAGCAAGAAGGTCATGATAACAGCATGGAGTGATTCAGACTCATCAAGTTATTCAGATTCTGAAGATGATCATTCAAACTTGTGTCTTATGGCAAAAACCGATAAAAACCAAGATCAACATCTGGATGGAATGGTAAGAGATCTATTATCCAGTCCTACTGCTGTTTTATCAGAAGTGCTGAAAAACATGATTTCTAATGAAGAATCTTACAGCAAAGAAATCAACATTTTAAAAGAAAAGCTAAAGGATCAGGAAACTTGCATAAGAATGCTTTCGCTGAAAGTTCAAGATCTTGACAGCATACAATCAGATCTTGACACTGAGGTTAAGGCCTTACGATCGGAAAATTCCGAACTAAAGGCAAACCTCTCATCTCTTAAGACATGTAATACTGACTTAGAGATTGAAAAAGTGAAACTTTTTGAAAAATGTCAAGAACAGCAAATAGCTCTTGTGCAATTTACTAAATCTAAAGCTACTCTTGACAAAATGCTTGGAGAACAACAATTATCCTTAAACCGAAGTGGCATAAGATATAACAGGAATTTTCCTGCAAAACCTACTACCACATTCGTTAAGGCAAAAGGAAATTGGAGATCTCCTACTTGCTTCTTTTGTTGTAAAAAGGGTCATGTAAAGGAAACTTGTCCTTATAGGAGAACGGATCCGTACATTATTAGAAATACCTTTCCTGTATGTTTAAATGAACGGGTAAAACACATATGGGTTCCTAAAGGAACTTGGCTACCTAACATGGTCTATCTACATAATGGATCCAAATTTGTCTATTGGTCAAGCCGGAAAGGTTGATTTTCTGTTTTGCAGGATATCACCAAGATAAAGGATAAAAAATGGATAATGGACAGTGGTTGCTCAAGACATATGAGTGGAAAAGAATCTCTTTTCGAAAATCTAAAGAAGCAAACCACTGGCACTATAACTCTTGGTGACAAAGGAAAATGCAACATCCTTGGTATGCTTAACAGGGAAGCACAAATGTAGGGGGAGCAATTATTGTTATACAATATTGATCTTATTCCCTACATTAAGACTTTGATATATATTTCAAGGCCTTACCGGTTGATGATATCAGATGATGAATGAACTTTTCTCTTCCTTTGATCTGTTTTATAAAACAATGATCTGTTAAATCTCTTTGACTCTCCTTTCTTGTTGAAAGACAAAAAGGGGGAGAAAAACTTACTTGCTTGCTATGTTGTTTTGCATTGTATTGTATTATTTTGACAGGTACACAGGTCACAAGTTTTGTCTTTCATCAAGGGGGAGATTGTTAACTCCACCTTGATAATAAGGCATTATGAAAATGGTTGATGAAAGCCAAAACCTTGGTTTCCAGGTTTTGGTAACCAAAACTGACGTTCATTCAAATAGCTTTATTTTCCTTTTTATTGAGTTCTTTAAGGGATTTGATTTTAACAAATCTTTGATTTGTTTTAATTAAATCTTCTTGAGATAAATTGGAAGATCTTCAAATCTCAGCAAACCAAGTTTGACTTCAAATCTCAGCAAACCAAGATTGCAATCAAATCTCAACAAAAAAGATCACAATCAAATCAAGATATTTCAGCCAAGCTTCTTCAACGTTTGAAATTGACGATAGGCTTGCCTATTTAAAGAGACCAAGAAGAAGACACGATAGACGATCACAACGACTGGAACACAAGTGAAAAATCGACTTATCTATTCTCATAAAGCGTTGATCTCACCTTCGAAGCTTTATCGTTCTACTCCTTTGAGTGTGTGAGATCTTATTTGAGCATATAGTACAATTCAACTAGGATCATACAAACAGTTATTTCTTCTAGGCACGTTGGATACTGGTGTTGTATCTGGAGTACTTTATTTTTTCCTTTGAGTGTGTGAGTTGCTAGATAGGAAGTGTAAGACTTTTGAGTTTAGAAGAGGGAAGGTCTTCTGAAGGTTGTATCTGGAGCTCATCAAGAAGAAGGATAATAAAGCTACTTGGAATCCTAGGGTTGAATCAATCCTAGGCGGGGACTAGGTCGTGTTGGTGACCGAACCTCGTTAACATATCGTGTGTCCTTTACTGCTGATCTCGTCTTGCTCTTAACATTCCTGGTTTGTCTAAACCTTTACGTTTAAAATCAATATCAGAGAAACGAGTAAGGTCTTATATTTGCTTATAAGATTTTATCTCCATTGATAAGGTCTTATAGTTACTGATAAGACTTTATCTCGTTTGATAAGGTCTTATCCTTTTCGATAAGGTCTTACCTATCCTGAGATTGCGAAAAGTTTCCATACTCTATTCATCCCCCCTTCTAGAGTATTGGCTAAACTATTTATCTGCCTATTCCGCATTTCATATATGTATCTCATTGTGATATATAAATTCTACATTTCAATAGCTTAAAAATGATATATTATTTGTTTTCCGCGCCGTGTCCCCGTTTCCTATGCTTTTGAGGATTGTCGCTTCCTCGTTTTTTGCCGTATCCGTTTTTCGTGTCCGTGCATCATAGATCTCCACTATAATGAATTAAACAAATATTGCATATATGAGACTCATGCACGTTGATATGTGAGCAATGCAGATAAATATCTAAAATAACTTTTGACATAGACAAACAAAAACCGTACTTTCCAACTCGTGTAACCCTCAATCCGGTGGTTCGGCAAGTTTAGAAAAACCCTTTAAAAACTTTGAAATTCGGAAAAGATCAAGATAAACCTTCGCTTGTGGCTCTTCGGTTAGAAAAGATACAAAGACCGGAACATTCTACGATAGTTAGAAATCCTCGAAGTAAAAGATACGTAGGATCCAATCCTTAAACCGAGTGCTTTTCAATATATCCAATAAAATAACCTTCACTTGTGGGTCTTCAATGAATTTATCTAAACCAACTATAAGCGTCACTTCTTTCGAAGGTAAATAAAAGGTGAAAACGAAGTGCTTTGAAAAGAGGTGATATCACAATCTCAATTCACAAATATATATGCAATAACAAATCAAACCATTATAGGGATCATCAAATCCTTAGATGAAGAGATAGATTAGCTAGATATGATTGAATGCAAAATAATATTTATTGAATATAGAAACTTTATAAATAAACTCACAATGTTTCGTTCCATCATAAGGAGACAAACCTTCAAGTGGGAAACTGAAATATACTCTAGATATATCAACAATAGAACAACAACACGCATCTCGGGTGGATTGTAGTCATTTCGGCCGAAATTGAAATCTACTCTAGATATATCAACATTATAACAACAACAAGGAGACAAACCTTCAAGCGGGAAATTGATCATCATATCCATCTTGCTCGACATTTGTTCTAAAAATGATTCCAATCGGTCCTTGTGAGGTTGACAACGAGGTTCCGCATGAGGCATAATAGTGACGTGAGCTTGATCATGGGACTCATGATAGTCATTGAATGCCTCCCAATACTCAAACTCATTGTGGAGAGGTCCTCGATCTTGGCTTTCCATCCATCCTTCATACTCCATGTCGTCAAGGTCGTCTTGGAAGTACAATCCGTCCATGGCAAACATGAAAAAGGCAAAGACAAAAACAACACAAGATCAAAAATAACAAGAAAGATATACACTATAAACAATCAAAAGCAAATGACTTAATCTTAACCTAGTTCCCGACAACGGCGCCAAAAACTTGTTGTCGCTAGAAAGGTAGCACAAAAGCTTTACATTTATAGACTCGAACTAAAATCCTAAACTACCTAGCAAAACCAACACTATATGGATCGTTTTCTAGAAAGGAAAGTATTCCAAGGTCGAACACAAGGATTGAGGTGAAATTAGGCCACTCAATGATCAAAGATAGTGTAAATCTAAACTAAGAGATCAACAAGGAATAAAGAAATGCAAAACACAATATTTTTGGTGGTTTTGGGTGATCAAACAAGGATCACAAGATATATGTACACAAACAAGCAAACAACAAACACAAGGATAGGAGACAAGAGGTAAGAAATGCGGGTTCTAGAGATTCGAAATTCCGGTTATGCAATGGATTCATGCAATCTAAACATCAAAGGAAAGACTGTGGTTGTTCGGAGTTGGGTGTTTCTCTAGTGGGAACAATTACCGGGTAACTCTCATGTTCCACTAGTCATGAACCTAAGGTCCTATTACCGGGTAAGTCTCAAGGAACCTAAGGACGGAAATTCTACACAAACCGGCCACTACCTAAGGGTCAAACCCCTCCTTACCGGGTAAGTCTCGGAAAAGGTAAGTCTTAGTCAACGATCCTAGCACACTCAATCCAACAACGGCTTTTGAGGCTCACTACTACCTAGAGTTCATCATCTTATGTATCTAAGAGAGAAAATTACCGGGTAAGTCTCATTCCTAAAAAAAGTTTCTAGCAAAGGTTTCCCTAGGCTAGATTGGGCTCAAAAAAGCAATAGGATTTTAACACATCTACATCCTAACATCAAGATATATCAACAATTATACAACAACTCATGCATCTCGGGTGGATCGTAGTCATCTCGGCCGAAATGGTATGAAGAACAGGTCGAGATCATGGAATGAGTTAGGGTTTCGAACACAAATCCATCCTAAGCTAACATGGAACTCCATACAATCATAGTCCAAAGCATAAACATCATCCCTTCACCCTAGAATCACATCTACTCAGCCAACAACATACATTTCTAGATCAAACTTCATAGATAAAACATGCTTGCAAGTCATAGCTAGATAATGAAGAATGAACCAAGGAAAAGATATTACAAAACTAGATTAGAAGTTACCAAATCTTACAAAGGGTCCAAGATGCAACTCCAAGGTGTCCACAATGAAAACCTCACTCAAAACCACTCAAATCTCACTCTAAAGCTACAAACTACACTAATCTCTTCCAAGAATACCCACACGGGTGCTTGGAAGAGAACTACAATCCAAAGTGTGTTGGAGAAGAGCTAGAGTAAAGGGGAAAAGGGAGGAAGAAAACTCCAAATTACAGCTTGTAACATCACTTCAGTACATCCACTAAAGCAAGGGTCGGACCAAGAGAGGTGGTGTCAAGTGTCGTGGTGGTCCAGTAGAGCAGCTCGGTTGGTCCAGGGAGCATCTCGGTCGAGATGGGACTAAAACAGCCCCAAACACCACTTAAACATTAGTTAGACCATTCCTTGCATCAACTAGGGTCCTTGGCTTCTTCTTTACTCTAAGCATGAGTCATTTGGGACCCTAAATCCGGACCATCATGAGGCTCGAACCTCGGATATGTTCAATAACATCTCAAAGGTCCCCAAAATACCTACAAAACCGACAAAAGCTCGTGTAGACGTCTATTTCGACAATATGCATGAATTAAGCGTAAACATCACGAACTAGTGCGGAAACATGCATGAATGGAATGGAAAACTACCTAAATGAGTGCCTAAACTACTGTCATAAATCATGTCATCACTCAACTAAGAGGAATATAAACAGCTTAAATCATGTCATCTGGCTCATTCATATTACAAAACGAACCAAATACGAGCTTGGTAATGCGCTCATCACGACACCGAGCCGAAAACGAGCCGCTCGTTAAGGCTCATCTGAAAAATAGAAATAGGGATTTAGGGGAATTAAGGAATTAGAAATTTAGGGTATTGTTGCCTACAACCTACATTACCATCATCATTCATAATATTCTCACTTCTCGTTCTCGGTGATTGGACAAAGGCAAAGGGAACATCGAACAAGTGACGGCCGAGACTACCTCCTCCGAGTCTTCGACGACCATAACTTCCTCTGACGGCGATGGTGACCAAGACTCCGTATGCCTTAGTCTCTTGAATGTCTCGAATCAATTTTAGAAGATAAAGACTCCGTCTCCCTCAGTCCCTCCAAGCCTAATGCAAAGCTCGTAAAACTTTTCAAGCTCGGCTCGTTTAGAAACGAGACGAGCCTGAACACCCAAGTGCTCGACTCGAGTAGCTTGAATTACAACCCTATATAATATCTACAATAAGAGTTTGTAATGGAGTGAAGTATGGATGAGCAACAAAAACCCGCATATTTATATAACCCTCTTGCATATTTTACAGTATGTATGAACTTTACGATATATACAAAGTTATTTTTGTACTTTGTATTGGTGAGTAACAATATACATACAGGATGTTACACATTTTCGGTGTCAGTAAAGCGCGATTTTTAGTAACATAAATTCGATGGGCTAACCTTTCTATCATCATATGATTTTAGGATAAATCACATGTTAAACTGATTCCGACCTAACACTTATATGCGCTCGAACGTTCTACAAAATCTAATTCATAACAATACTATATATTGTGCATAAGCATATTGAAATTCGACTGTCTTTGTGTGCACACTCTTACACAATTACGTACATACTTTGTAATCTTTTTTTTTGAAAGATTACTTGTATTAAGATAAAGGATTTACAAGAGGTAGAATATTGAAAGAGCAATTACATGACTTCTGGGACAGTTTCATAAAAAATAGCGGGAAAGAATCTAACTTAGGTAAATGTCCAGCATTCTTGCAGTAGCTAGGGAATTGCTTGATCGATCTTTCCAGTTGTAGGCAATGTGGAGCTTGATAGCTTGGATGGCATCTCTAGCACATTTAATGGCTCTAGTAAAGACATTGTTGTACACCATATTGTTCCTGGCCTTCCAAGTGAAGTACACAAAGGTAGTGATGGAGGCATTGCGAATGCATTCGAGTAGGTTATGTCCAGGGTTGTGTCTAGTGCTAAGCCAAGGCCAAATGTTGTTGATGTATGGGGCAGGGTACGGCACTCTTGTCCATCGAGAGATTATATCCAGCACAAGTGACGAATAACTACATGAGTACCAAAGATGATCATCATATTCAACCATTCTAGTGCAAAGCTGGCAAATGTCACTTTCGATGATGTTCCAACTTTTAATTCTGGCCAGGGTAGGAAGGCGCTTGTGACTTGCAATCCAAGTGATATAACTACATTTAGGAATGTTGTAGTTATGCCAGATGACATTGCAGATAGCAGGATGGGGAAGGGGAGGCTGAGATGTGAAGATTGCTGACTGGAGGTATTTCTATGGTCGTCTATACCCTATCAAAAGTAAATCCTGACTTAGCACTAAAACAAGTATAGTAGTTAAGTAAGGGTCGAACCCAAGAGAGTTAAGGTGTTTTATTAGATGCAATTATTGATTATAGAAACAAGTAACAGGGGGTTTGGTTAAATTGATGCACAAAAACTTATGAAAACGAATAACGCAACAAGTAAGACAATAAGGGGTAAATCTACACTAGGTTGATTCTAAGCATGCAACTGCTACTTTGGTGAGTTCCTTTTACATGTTTTCAAGTAATCTCCCGTCTCGATCATATATATGTGTTGAGCCAACCGGCATCAACACAACTTAACATGTTAGTGTTCCGTAAACCTACAAGAACAAATAACAAGTTAGCTTTCAAACAAAGACTAAGGGATATAAAGAAAAGATTAAAACCGTTAAGCTTATCTTTATATTTGTGTTCCTTTTCTTTAAGTAATTACAACCCGTTACTACTTAAAGTTTACTACTAGATTAAAGACCCGAACCCGGAACCTATTAATCCTAGTTCTTTGCATGCACTTTAGAACCTAAGGTGATCAATCTCAAGTAATAGTAAAACATGCAATTAGACAATGGAGATCAAGGAAACACAAAGCATTATTGAATGAAAACTTATATTAAAGAAAACTTACAACCAAAGTAACAACGCAGCTTCAAACCAACCCAATGTAGCAAGGGAGTTAACAACTCATTATAACGGAAATGAAAATTGGTTTCTAAGTGGAAAATGATGGATAACAAGTTGGATGATTCTAGCAATCAACCAAGGCCTATTTATACTACAAAAGACACTAAATAGGAGTAAATGGCCGGCCCAAAACAACCACCTTTAATGCCATAAAGGTGGTGTAAACAGCCGGAGTAAAGCTTCTATCGTTGAACCGTAGGGGCGGCCTTCAGCTCCGCAGGGGCGGTGAAGGCAAAAACGCTTGATCTTCTTCATGACCGCAGGGGCGGCTAGGCAATTCCGCAGGGGCAGATCTTTAATGCTCTTCAAACGTCTCTCTTTTCAACTTCTTGCCGTTTCTGATGCCAAGCCGCCGGGGCGTCCCGATGTCAACGCAGGGGCGGTGACACAGACTCTTCATCTTCCAGCTCCCAGGTTGAGGCGCAGGCAGAGGTGCAGGGGGAGGCGCAGGGGCGCTGGTCTTCGCTTCTCCAGGGCAAGTCACCGTAGGGGCGCTAGGGGTTGACGCAGGAGCGGTGACAGTCGTTGTGGTTGGCACTGGCGAAGGCGCAGGGAGCGATCCAGAGTAAGGTGTCACCCGCAGGGGCGGTGACAAGGCTCCGCGGGGGCGGTGAAGCAACAAAAGCTTTGCTTTGTGCATGATCTTCACTCCTAAGTGTTTATAACTCCTTCCTTAGCTTCTTTTAGTCTTCTTCTTCTGGACCAAGGAGTTAGTAGCATAAACTGACACAAATGCAATAAAAAGACTCTAAAAACTATCCTAAATGATAGTGATTCCATCACCTATCAATTGCATAGTTTTTTTTACAGAAGGTACCATTACTGTTGGATAGTAATGAAATCTGGGTACTAGAGGGTGGGTTAGGTATCTCATCTCTAATCCTGAGCATGCATTTCTAGTAGTAGTTGTGATGGGGCTTGGTTGGCAATCCCAAATGTTATGGTGTTTGAGCACATGCTTGGTAATCCACGATTTCCAAAGGTTGTAATTACCTCTATCAATGTCAAAAATGAGTCGACAGATAGATACCTTATTTCTAGCTTTGAGATCAGGGAATCCAAAGCCACCATCCATCTTCGATGTGTAGACAGTAGACCAAGCAATGAGATCTCTCTTGCTACAATCCTTCCCAGACCAAAGGAATGATCTAATCAGAGACTGGATCTTGTTCAAGATCATATCCGGAAGCAGAAACATCGAGCACCAGTATTGATTAATTGGAATGAGAATGGACTTGATAAGTTGGGCCCGTCCGGCATAAGATAAGAGCTTAGCGCTCCAAGACTGAATCCGCTTGGTAAGCTTGTTAATCAGAGGGATATAATCCGAGAGAGAGAGTCTATAGCTTCCAACCGGAACCCCAAGATAATGGAAGGGCAAAGAACCTTAGGAAATGCCAGTAACTTGTGAAGCAAGAGCTTGATTTGTAGTCGACATACCTCCCATGAAGATGGATGATTTGGATAAGTTAATCTGAAGTCCGGAGTAGTTTCCAAAAGCATCAAGAGTGTTCTTGAGAATGTTGATGGAGGTAAGATCTCCTATGCGAAACAACATTAGGTCGTCTGCAAAGGAGAGGTGAGTGATGGTGGTGAAGAGCACTTAGGGTGGTGGTTGAATTTGGTATTGGTGGTGCTTTGATGAAGCATTCGGGAAAGGTATTCTATGGCAATGGTGAATAGGGGAGGGGAAAGCGGACAACCTTGCCTTAGTCCTCTATGGCCCTTGAAATGGCCTTTTAAGGAGCCATTTATATTGACTGAGTAAGTAGCGGTGGTGATGCACTCCTTGATAAAGTGTATGAAGTGGTCAAGGAAACCCATCTTGGATATACAACGGAGAATAAAATCATGATTTATTGTATCAAATACCTTTGTGATATCAATCTTCATTGCAGCTCTAGGAGAAATATGCGTTCTGTTGTATTTGTTGAGAAGTTCTTGGCAAATTAGGACATTGTGCTTGATAGATCTATCCTTAACAAAAGCACTATGGTAATCTCCAATGATGCTAGGCAAGATGGCATTGATGCGAGAGGAGATGATCTTGGCTATGGTTTTATAAATAGTGTTGCAGCATGAGATAGGTCTATAGTCCGCATGTGAGATTGGATTATCGACCTTAGCAATAAGAGATATGGATGCGTGGTTGACTTGTTTGAGCAATCTTCCATTGGAGAAGAAGTCATCAATATCATCAATGATATCGTCTTTGATAATACTCCAAGAAACTTTGAAGAACTTTGCAGTGTATCCATCAGGTTTGGGTGCCTTATTATCGCCGATGCTAAAAAGGGCATCCTTGATCTCCTCGGGAGTGACCTGCATAGAAAGAAAAGAAGAGTCAGTGGGGCTGAGGTTTGGTAGGGGAGGGTCCGGGTAGGTGTTGTTGTTTGGTGGAGAGGGATTTTTGAGGATGTTTTGGAAGTGGTTGATGAAGGTGGACTCAATAAGATCGGGATCAGATGTTGTGAGGCCATTCAGTCCATTGATGGTGGTAATTTGATTAGCACACCTCCTTGCTTTAATACTTCTAAAGAAGAAAGATTCGCATTGGTCCCCGTATTTGATCCAGTTGGCTTTGGAGAGTTGAGCCAGAGTGGTGTGCAAGGTGTTGAGACTAGCATTCAGGGAAATGGTATCATTTCTCTCAGATTCCTACAAGGTTATGTCATGGAGATCGTGTTAGCATGAAATATTGTGATATTTTAGGCACGTTTTCTAAGTGTATTTCATCCATATTAGTGGTCATTGATAAAGCATTGAAGCAATTCTGAGTTAGTTTATCTATTTTGTCGATATAGAGGTCTACATAAGCTTTGTGTTGATTGTAGGCAATTAAGAGCTAAAACCAAACGAATCAAGGGAGAATGGAGATGGATTGAGCATGTCCAAGGATTGAGGACATCACAAGGGAGCTAAGGAAGATGCTAGGATGAAGAATAACACAAGACAAAGGAGAATTACGAGCTACTTGTGTTCCACGCTCTAAAATACGGCCGTACTAGAGTCCACGCTCTAAACCACGGCCGTGGAACATTGGCAACACAAGCGTGGAGCACTCTAGAGGGTTACACGGCCGTGGAGGTTGTGAAGCACCGTGATGAACTTCCACGCTCTAAACCACGCTCTAAACCACGGGCGTGGAATCTTAGGAAACCGTGATTTAGGCGATCTTTTAACGTACAATTTGAAGCCACGATCTTTTACGCGATGGGCTGGACTCATATTTTATCTTGCCCTATAAAAGGACGGGAAGGGAGAGATTCCGTCACCTCTGCTTAGACTTCGCCTACGCTCATTGCATGTGCCTAGGGTTTCAAGTTGGACGTGTGGAGATTGCTATTTCGCAACGGAGATTTGCGAAGAGTTGAAGATTTGGAAGTTACACCTTGTCCTTAGGTTTGATTAGAAGACGGATTGACATCCCGTTCTTCGTTCTTATCAGGATCGTGATTGGTTTGTGTTATTCCGAATCAGTTATACATCATTATTCTTGTTTGTGGATTGAGATTGATTTGAGATTTATCAAAGGTTTTCGAAGGTTTTCATCTTTCATTCTTTTAAATCTTGAATTTGATATCATAATGACTGTTGTTGGCTAAAACCCTTTAGCAATTCTAAGGTGAAGGGTTGATAGTTGTGGCTTAAATGATGATAGATCGATCGTAAACAGATTGGACCCTGAGAGTTAGAGAAAATCGTCGACGAACCAAAATCACGGTGTGTTCTTGAGTTCCACGGCCGTGGAATCTCAAGATCCACCCGTAATTTCCCTTAGTTTACGAACCTTGTTTTTACTTTAATCCAAAGTTAAAGATTTGCTTTAACTTAGTCTTGGCTTGCCTTTTCTAGGTGGTAGTGAAGCCTCAACAACCTCTACCTCGATTCTGAGTGTCACAACCTTAATCGGTTTAGTTGGTCTTGATCCTTGGATTACAAGTTTGGGTATTTGATATTAATTCTTACCTTTAGATCCTTTCTATACTGAAGCCTCAACAACCTTTATAGAGAGTGTCTTTAGTTGAGTCATATAAAGTCTTGGAACTTCACCGTACATTGCTTTACATTCGTATACCTTTGCAAACCTCAACTCTGTCCTTATATCTTTAGTATATCTTGAATCGATTGCCACAGCTGGATTCCTGGATCTTTAGGGTTGCTGTTTTCCCAATATATTTGCAAAGCTTTACCCTTTTACTTGGTTGACAACTTTACAACTGAATTTGTTCCCCCCAAATCCCTGTGTTCGATACTCTGGAATACTTGCTAATCTATGCCGATCCGTACACTGCGGGTTTGCTTGCTTGATTCTAGTTTTATAAATTTAAAGCTTGATTGCACGCACGCTAAGTGACGAACAAGTTTTTGGCGCCGTTGCCGGGGACTGTTCTTGCTTTTTCTATTGATATTTCTGCTTGAGTGTTCTTGCAGGTTTGTGTTCTTGGTACATACGAAGTTCTTGTTCCGGCAACGAAACAGAGTTTTGCCAAAGAACAAGTTTTTGGCGCCGTTGCCGGGGATTTGGTCTAGGCCGAATTCGGTTATCGGTTGTCAAGCTTGGGAGCTTCTCCCTTGTTATTTGATATCTCTTCGAGTGTATGCGCAGGTCTAGGAACAAAGAAGACCTCTTACCTCTTGATCAAGAGCTTGAGAGGACTTTGAGGAGAAAGTTTAAGGAAAGAAAAATGGCTGAAGAAAGAGAACGTGATTACCAAACGGAGTTAGCGGAAAAGGAAGCTCAACTCCAATGGAGTGAGAAGACTCGTAGGGAAGAGATGGATCGTCATCAAACGAAGGTTGATGATCTATCGGATATGATGTTCCAAATGAGGTTGGAAATAAACAACCTTAAGCAGAAAAAGAGAAGAAGGAGACCGGGAAGATCGGTTAGAGCCAACTCATCCAATGAGGATAGCGACTCCTCCATGCCACCACTAGAGGAAATTGATCCAACGATCAATGTGAACCCATTCTTTCCACGGCCAGCTGCAAATCGCCGTGTTCCACCTAGAGGTGCGAGGGTCGAACGTGTGGATGAGGAGCCAAGAACTCTTGGCCAAAGGATGGATCTAACGCAGCAACCACGCCGTTTAGGTGTGAACTTTGATGCTGATGATGCACAAAGGTTTAGCTTCAACCCTCAAGTTATTACCATTGTCCGCCAAAATCAATTTGGTGGAACAAGCGCTGAATCTCCACATCAACATCTACAAAATTTTGAGATCATGATGGAGACAATGAAGCCAAAGAATGCAACTACAACATCTACAAACTCAAGCCTTTCTTCTTCTCCTTGAAGGGGAAAGCATTATCCTGGTATCAAGCTCTTCCAAGTGGGAAACTTGAGACATGGGAGGATCTTTCTTCGGAATTCCTCACTAAGTTCTTTCTGCCATCCAAAACGGCGGAGTTGAGAGGTAAGATTAATGCATTTTCTATGAGATCTAACGAAAGTTTGTTTCAATCTTGGGAAAGATTTCAGGATTTGCTATTGAATTGCCCACATCATGGCATATCCAAATTGGCGCTATTGGAGATATACTATAAGGGGCTAGATGTGGAGACACAATTCAAGCTCCAATCCCTCTCATGTGGTACATTCATGGACATGAGGGAAGATGACAAAATCCAAACAAAATCCATTGAAATTTCTAAATTCGGTTAGGTGATATGATATTTTTTTTTAATTTATTTGTATAACCGTAAGATATTGAAAATGATGACATGAAATTATTTTTGTTGAACTGGTATAATGAGATGGAAAATATTTAAATTTTGCCTTAAAACATTTATTGAATAATGGCATAATAGTAATTAAAATGTGACAAAATTGTAAATATTTGACAAAAAGTTCTAGGTGCATGGTTAAGGTGTTGACATGTGGACGAAAAGGGTTCTATTTTAGTATTATATATAGATACTAACAATTATACCATATGCTTATTCTGATTCAAATCCCACCATTTTGGCTGATTCCTATAAAACAATTTCTACCTAATTCCTTATTCTATTATGAATATATATTTAAACACTACAAATCAAATCATCCCTTATTCCATGAAAATATATTTCCTTTTTAAAATAATTAGAAATTTATATATACATTCTAAAGTAGGCTACATTCCGGTGATGTAGCAGAATGAAGTGCTTAAGTTAAATCTAAATATAATACTAAATTGCCACTCTCTTTAAAAATTATTAATTTTTAAGTTTTTTAATTTTAAAACCAAACAGATTTGATACAATTTAAAAAAAGATTTTGTACAATTTAGATCCTCTAAAACTATTTTAACTTAAACCAATTCTTTTTCTTTAAAAACTACTATTATAACGAAATTACAAAATTTTGATTTTTAAAATTTTTGCTACGATAAAATTCGAATTTAAGTTTTTACTAAAAATAAAAACTTATATTTAGTGATTATTAAAAAGAATCTTAAAAATTTTGAACTTTAAATATTTTATTTTTATAAGTTATGTATATCATATTATGTGTGGTGCAATTAAAAAAAGATTTTGTATGTACAGTTTAAATTCTCTAAAACTATTTTTATTCAAATCAATTCAAAAAATTTAAATTACTATTATAGCGAAAATTATAAAACTTTAATTGTTTATATTTTCGCTATAATGAAATTCGAGTTTAAGTTTTCACTAAAAATAAAACTATTTTTTAGTTTTTAAAAAAAATTTCTAATAAAATTCGAATTTTCAATTTTTATATTTTTAAGTTACGTATTTTATATTTCGTGATTTGTGGTTGTAAAACTTTATTTTAATGTTTTTTTAAGGTTATATATAAAAATAGAGAATTCTAACTTTAAGATGAAACGATTAAAATTTTATTGTACTTTTGTTTATTTTAGTTGTTATTTTGCAATTGATGTGATTTGAGTTTTATAATGATTCAAAATTTTATAAGTGTTTTGATATTATATAAACGGGACGGGACACTTCTAGCGGGATGGAGAAGTTAATGCTTATATCCCGTCTCGGATATTTATTGGTTAAACGTGATTGATATTTATTGTTATTTTTTATTGGCCCTATCAACCTCAATGCCACGGTTGGACACCAAGTGTCCTAACACAATGCCTTCACTTACCATGAAGTGGCATTTTTCCCAATTCAAGACAAGATTTGTCTCCTCACATCTTTGCAATACTAATGACAAGTTAGTCAAGCAATTATCGAAGGAAGAACCATAAACAGAGAAATCATCCATAAACACTTCCATGATATTTTCTATGTATTCCGAAAAGATAGCCATCATACACCTTTGGAAGGTGGCGGGTGCATTACACAACCCAAATGGCATTCTCCTATATGCAAAAGTACCCCATGGACACGTAAAGGTTGTTTTCTCTTGGTCATCGGGGTGGATAGGGATTTGGAAGAATCCGCTATAGCCATCTAGATAGCAAAAATGAGAGTGTTGAGCTAACCTTTCTAGCATTTGGTCAATGAAGGGGAGAGGGAAGTGATCTTTCCTAGAGGCCATGTTCAATTTCCTATAATCAATGCACATCCTCCACCCCGTAACCGTCCTAGTCGGGATTAGTTCATTGTTCTCATTAGTTACTACGGTCATCCCACCCTTCTTAGGAACTACATGAACGGGACTAACCCACTTACGATCCGAGATAGGGTAGATAATTCCCGCATCTAGCAACTTAATGATTTCCTTTTTGACTACCTCTTTCATTATAGGATTCAATCTCCTTTGATGTTCAATAGAGGGTTTGTGGTTATCTTCCATCATTATCTTATGCATGCACAAAGAAGGCTTAATTCCAACCAAATCATCAATAGTATAGCCAATGGCCTTCCTATGCAATCTCAGTGCATGCAACAACTTAGCAAGTTCATCATCACTCAAGCATGCATTAACAATCACAGGATATGTCGAATTTTCACCAAGAAATGCATACTTTAAATGAGAGGGGAGGGGTTTGAGTTCAAGTTGAGGAGGACCTTTATCGGTTGAAGAAGATCCAAATAAGGTTGGGTGAGATGAATCCAAAGCAAATGAAGACCCTTCATGGCTCCTTAAAGCTTGATCATCATCAAGGACTGGTCCAGGGAAAACCACGGTTGGAATCACGGCTTGCTCAACTTCCACGGCCGTGGTTCTTGCTAAGCTTACTTCCCGGAGTTGTCCAGAAAGTTTGACGGCCGTGGAGTGTAAATCTCGACCGTGGAACTTGCAGTTGTTCAAGACCTCTTCGTGGCTTTCAAATCCAACTCTTGGCTCTTCTTCCAAGGCTTCCAAGGCCTTGATTTCTTCATTGCAGGCCTCCTCAACACCTTCCTCCATCATGCTTAAGGTAAGAACCTTCTCCAAGGGGTCCTTGATTAAGATCGAGCTCACAATTTCCCTAGATTCCTCTTGCTCGACTATGTTGAAGAGATCTTCATCTAGGGCTGGCCCTTTCGTCATTGTGGATAACTTGAACTTGACATTCTCTTCTCCAATGTTGAAGGAGAGAGTTCCATTCTTGCAATCCACTAGGCATCCCGAGGTGGCTAGGAAGGGTCTTCCTAGGATGATGGGAACCGGATAATCCGCCGGAATATCCAAGACGACAAAGTCAATTGGCACATAGAATCCTCCTAGTTGCACCGGAATGTCCTCTAGAATCCCAACCGGATGAGTGATAGAACGGTCCGCCATATAGAGGGTCATCTTGACCGGCTTTGGCTCTCCTAGCCCGACCTTGTTGCAAAGTGCAAGCGGTATGATGCTTACACTCGCTCCAAGATCACAAAGGGCCTCGTACTTCACATCTCCCACTCCTATTGGGACGCAAAAAGAGCCCGGATCCCTTAGCTTGGGAGGCATCTCCTCCTTCATGGTTTGGATCAATTCCGAGGATCTCTTGGTCATTCTTATCTCCCCATACTCCTCCAACTTCCTTTTGTTGGAGAGTATTTCCTTCAAAAACTTGCCATATGCCGGCATTCCTAAAATGGCATCCATGAACGGAATGTTAATATGTAATTTGGACATTAGTTCAAGGAACTTACCAAAATGATTGTCCAAACGAGCTCTTGCTCTTGATTGTGGGAACGGTAGTGGTGGCTTGTATGGAGGCGGTGCCACATAGGTTGGCTCTACATCCTTGCTTTTGCCTCCATCTTCTTGCATTCTTCCCTCTTTTACCACTACTTGCTTCCCCTTAGCATTGTCCTTGGACAAAGGATCCTTCATACTCAACCCACTCCTCGTTGTGATAACCAACACTTGGCCTCTTGGGTTGTCTTCGGTTCTTCCGGGAAGCTTTCCCGGATCTCTATGCGCTTCTCCCGCTTTTTGGAACACTTGTGCTTCCAAAACCTTTTGAGCCTTAGAAATCGAGGTCACGGTGCTCTCAAGACCACTCAACCTTCCTAGCAATTGCTCAAACATTATTTCGGTTCTATCCTTTGGAGGTTGAGTGAATCCGGGTGGAGGTTCTTGCGAAGCTCTTGGTGAGTTGTGCTTGTGGAAACGGGAGGGTTCAAGGCTCCATCCGGGTTAGAGTAAGAAAATCCGGGATGGTTGTGGTTGGACCGGTAATTGTTGAATTGCCGGTTGTTGTTGAAACTCCTTGGGTCTTGGTAATTGTTGAAGTTGCCCCTTCCCATATAATTCACATCCTCCTCCTTGGAAGACAAGTTGGCTTGTGGAAGCACTTGGGGAGTTGCTTGGTTCTTCAAAGTTGTAGTACATAACTCCCTCAAGGACTTCAACTCATTGTTGATGGCGTCAAGCTTGAAATTGCTCATGGTGACTTCACTCACCTCATATGCTCCCGCCTTTCTTCCTTCACTCTTCCTATGGGAGTATTTCTCAATCACTAGGGCTTGCTTCTCCACAAACTCCCAAGCTTCATCTACATGCTTCTCCATAAATGTCCTACCGGAAAGAGATTGGAGCTTGAATTGGCTATCTTCATCAAGTCCCTTGAAGTAGATCTCCAATAGCTCAATTTTCGGTATGCCATGGTGTGGACAATCAAGGAGAAGATCTTTGAACCTCTCCCAAGACTTGAAAAAACTCTCTCTATCCTTCATCACGAAGGCATTGATCTTCCCTCTTAACTCGGTAGTCTTGGAAGGGGGGAAGAACTTAGTCAAAAACTCGGTTGTCATCTCCTCCCAAGTACCAACTCGCCCTTGTGGAATAGATTGATACCAAGCTAAGGCTTTATCCTTAAGAGAGAAGGAAAAAGCCCTAAGCTTATGGTTGTTGCTCTCCAATCTTGGCGGTCTAAGAGTCTCCATCAAGATCTCATAATTCATCAAGTGTTGATGAGGAGACTCTCCTTCCATCCCTCCAAATTGATTATGCCGGATCATTTGTAGAGCTTGAGGGCGGAGCTCATAGTTGTGGGTCGCGGGATCTCCTAAGTTCACACCCGGTCGGTGTGCTCTTTGTGCCGGATCCATACGTCTCCCTAGGGTTTGTGGCTCCTCAATAGAAATGGGAACAACCCTAACATTTGCCGCCGGCTGCGGTTGTGGTGGAGGAGGTGGAGGTTGTCGGCGATTAAGCTCTCCTTGAACAAGGGCTTGCCTAATCTCCTCAATCTCCCTCCTAGTTTCCTCTTGCCTCTCATTGGCAAGTCTCCTTTCTTCCTCCAAGAGCTCATCTCTTAGCCTTATTTGCTCTAAGGCTTCATCCAACTCAGCTTGGAGGTTTCTTCCGGCCATCTCTTTCTCCTTTCGGATGTTCTTGGATCTAGATCGAAGGGTTTTCTCCGGTTCGGGATCGAATGGAGCTAAATCCTTGCCACGAGATCTTCGCATACACCTAAAGAGAGAGATGATGTCCTGAAAAGCAAAGACACAAACCAAAAAGAGATCAAAAGCAACAAGAAAGATCTACACTAGAAACAATCACAAAATAGACTCAATCTAGACCTAGTCCCCGGCAACGGCGCCAAAAACTTGTTACGCTAAGATCGTGATGCGCAAATGGGTTTTAAATTTATAACTCGAACTAAATCCTAACTACCTAGCGAAACCCGCAGTGTACGAGACGTTTGTAGAAGGGTTAGTATTCCAAGGTCGAACACAAAGACTAAGGTGAAATTGATTCGATTTGTGATTGAGTTTAGTAAAGATCAAGGTTGAAAGAAAAGAGGAAATAAAGAAATGAAAATCTCAAATGTTTTTAGTTGGATTTTGGTGATCAATCAAGGATCACAATTCATGCAAAGCAAACAATCAAACTAAACTAAGAGTCAACACAAATAAACAAGCTAAACAAGATAATGATCAAAGAAAGAAAAGACGGATTCTAGGGGTTGGAAGTTCCGGTTATGGCATAGGACTCAAGTTATCTATTCATTCTTTGGATTAACTATGATATGTTGGGATTAAGTGTATCTAATTTGGGATCAATTACCGGGTAGGTCTCATGGTCCAACTAGTCCACTCCTAAGGTCTCATTACCGGGTAAGTCTCTAAGAACCTAAGGATAGGAATTCTACACAAACCGGATTGTAAATTTGGGGTCTAACCTATCCTTACCGGGTAAGTCTTGGAAAGGGAAGTCCTAAACAACTATCCTAGCACATCTAATCCAATGGCGGCTTATTAGGCTCACCACTACCTAAGGTTTGTTATCTTTAAAATCTAAGAGCAAGGATTACCGGGTAAGTCTCTCCTAACACTTAGTCACTACACTAGGTTACCCTAGGGTAGGTTAAACTCAACAAACACTTAGGATTTCAACATTCTATAGATCTAAGGCAAGATCCTTCGAACCAGGGAAAATCACGGTTTGTTCTATCTAAACCACGGCCGTGGTTAGACAAGAACTACCCGTGATTTCTAACAGCAACTACGTTCATAAACAAAAGTCATCCAAAGGTAAATCTAAGTCCGTCCTATCATAGCCCTAGCCATAACCATCCTTTCCTTACCCTAGAACCACATCAATTTAGCCTACAACATTCATAATGAAAATCGAAACAAACAAACATAAAATCATAACATTCATTGCAAGATAATGAGGGGAAAGAGTTGAACAAATGAACTTAAAACAAAACCAAGCTGAAAATAGGATTAGAATGACTTACAATCCTTCCAAAGGAAGGTTCAAATGGTTCTTACAATTCTAGAAACAGAATCCGAAATACAAGAAAACTATGGTGTGTGTTCTTCTCCTCCTCTTCAATGGAACACTTCTTCTTCTCTTTGACACTTTCCTCCCTAGAAAAATTTCTTGTTGAGAGAATATATTTTGTTAGAGAGAAATGGATAATGGATGAGCTGCTCCAAACTACTCCCAGCTGCCTCTCACACCCCATGAAGGACCACTTTTATAACAAACTTGCATGAGCTGGCCATGAGAGTCGTGGCACAGCTGTCACAAAAATCTGGCAAAATCCACGGTTGATTCCACGGCCGTGGAGCGTCAGATAACCGTGATTCTGTGCAAAAACTTCGCCTTGGATCATTAAGCTGTGATTTGGTGCATGGCTTGTGTTGGCAGGGCTCTATGAGTCCTCCTTAGCCTTTAGCTTGTGTCTTAATGAGTTCGAGGGTGTGTCATCTAGATGAACGATCCTCAAACGCATCGTTTTAGCTCCTAATCTCCCGAAATACCTATAAAACGCACACAAGTCCGTGTAGACGTCTATCTCGGCAAAATACATGAATTGGGTGCAAAACGTCTCGAACTAATGTTAAACATGCATGAATGAGCGAGAATTCTATCTAAATGATTACCTAAAACTAATCCATAAATCGTGTTATCAACACATTATTATAAAATTTATCATTTTATGTAGCTTCCCTTCACATAAAATGATAGGATCTTTATAAAATTTTATCATTTTATGTAGCTTACCTTCACATAAAATGATAGGATTATTATAACCAATCCTAAACTATAACATGATCCGTATCCGTCTATTCCGTAGCCTACCTGTTCCGATCCCTTGACTTCACATAAAATAATAAGTTTAGCCCCAAACCCTAATTTAGAATATGACTCGTCGTTGACAAGTCTGTGACGAAGCTGTGACAAGGTCTGGACAAGTCTGTGACGAAGCTGTGATAAGGCCAGACAAGTTTGTGACGAGTCTGTGACGAGTCTGTGACAAGGCCAGACAAGTCTGTGACGAGTCTGTGACAAGCCCAGAAGCCGCCATCAGCTTGCCCAGCGCCGAGTGTCCGCCTCAGCCCAGCAGCGCCATCTTGCCCAGCCCATACCTTTACCTTGTTTCAGTCCAGCTCTTCCTTACTTCAGCCCAACCCTATGACGCGGCCCAGCAGCTGGAGAAGACCAAGCGGATCTCAGAATTTACTCCTCTCTCCTATCTTACGTAACTGGAAATTAGGAGCAAATCTTTTCCCCTAAATGCACAAGATCACGCCGGCCTTCACTCCTTCTTCCCACGATCTGATGTGCGAGATTTGACGATCGGTTTACCTCAACTACTCCAGGATCACGTGCAGCCCCATCGATCTACAGAAGCACGCCCAGCCTACGCAGATCCCTTGCATCCTAATCAGCACCATCGATATACAGAAGCACGCCCAGTCTGCTGAGCGAGATTTGACGATCGGTCCGTCCTTCTGTACGAGATCCATTGCATCCTCCCTTCTTGAGCACATGTATCCTCTTCACTCTTCATCTTTCTGTCACCAACCAGCACAAACCGACGCCATCCTTCTGCACGCAATGGTCTTCCCTGCTTGCTGTTGAGCCATTGGGTAAGCACAACAGACCAAGGCGCCCCTCCTCCCTCCTTGTCGAGATTATAGTGAGTATGACATGCTCTACCTTCCCTCCGTTTATATATATATGCGTAGCTGCTGCTAAGCCATCCTAGAACCCATACTTTGCAGCCAAAGGAGCAATTACAAGGAGCTGTTACTCCTTTTTCAGCTTTCCAACATTTACGAGCAGTCAACTTCGGGTCCAATTTTGGGTAAGATATACTCTTCCTTTTTGGCTAGTTTTCGGATATGTTATAGATGGTATTTCAAAGTAAATCATACTAAAATTTGGGAAGAATCGGAGTTACGGTTTGAGAGTTATTGTGTTTCAAAGTTGACGTTTTTATATATGTGCTGAGTGTTGGGGAAAACAGCAAGTGATGCTATTTTGTGAGATGTTTTTGAATAAGCTCTTGATATCCGTTGGGCTTGAATTTTGGATATGATATAGTTTACATATTTTTGTAGAACATATTAAAATTTGAGAGGCATCCAGCGAGTGGTTTGGGATGTATGATTTTTCAAAGATTGAGTCGTAAGCAGTTTTTCGGTGGTGCTGAAATTCGGTTTTGTGAGATAGTTTTAAATAGGATTTTGATCTCCTTTGCGGCTGAATTTTGGATATATTATAGATAAGATTTTATAGTATAACATATCAAAATTTGGGATAAATCCAGTGAGTGGTTTAGGAGTTATGATTTTTCAAAGTGTACTCAGATTTTGGCTAAGTATAGGAAACTTCAAGTGTTGTAACCAACTTTGGAATTTTTTATAAAAATGACGGATGAACAGTTTTGAGAAATTCTTGCTCCTAAGGGTAGAGGGAACATCATAGATGATCTAGAGAATTGTTTTGGAATTTTTATAAGCTTTTACGAATTTTATATTTGAAACCGAAGTTGGACCTTTACGATCTTTCAGAAAATAGGAAATAAGAAAAGTGACAGTTTGTAACTAAACTAAACTTTAGGACTTAGAATATGACTTTATAGTCTCAAATAGAAGTTTAGACTTGAGTTTTGGAAATTCTGGGAGTTTCGGGACCAAGGGTAAAATAGTCATTTTACCATAAATTAGTACTGTAATTGGTTATGTCCTATTACGATCTTCTATCTTAGAAGTCTTAGACTTCTAATTACGTGGGAGTGTGCTAATGCACTTATCTCCTTTGGCAGGCAACTGAGTTGCTACAGTTTACAGAGCGAGTTTGGTTTACAGAGAGTCGAGATTTATAACAGGTAAGTCCTTTGGGCTTACTTAGCTGACTTCTAAATATGAGCATGAATGATGATAGTGGTGTGTGATTGAGATGTTTAGAGTTATAGGTTGTGATAGATAATTACCAACCTATATAATGGCCTAAGAGTAACGGGCGGTGGCATTCTGCTCAATTAGCTTGAGGGCGCTGAGGGTTTCTTTAGGGACTAGTCCACACTCGGTTTGTAGTGATGCTACCGGCGGAGGTCAGCTAGACCGACACCCAGTTGGATAAGGAACGGAGGCGAGAACTGTTAATAGCTCTCGTGCCACAACTGTAAAATTGAATAAGATGAATCACTTAATTAATAGATAATAAACGGTTGAGTGCCAGCATGATGTTTGTTTATTTTGTTTCTACGTGTGTTTGTGCTGTTGTTATTCTACTTATATTTGGATTGTTAGCTAACGGTTTATCCGTGTTGTAGATTTGTAGAGATAGACAGTTGCAGAGTGATCCGGAACGGATGGTCAGCCGGGTCCACGTACTCATTAGATGGGGACGGGGGAGTCTTCCATACGTCATGCATGTTATGTATCTTTATATATGTTTGTAAGGCTGTCACATGTGTATTTTCATACCAGTAAAAATATTATATTTTGGAAATTGTTTTTAATTACATTTGTGCCTTGTTGTAAGATCTTAGTGAAGTTGTTGTTAAACCAAGGTCG
This sequence comes from Fagopyrum homotropicum, assembly GCA_033239125.1. Taxonomy (NCBI): domain Eukaryota; kingdom Viridiplantae; phylum Streptophyta; class Magnoliopsida; order Caryophyllales; family Polygonaceae; genus Fagopyrum; species Fagopyrum homotropicum. Next base: position 7,732,461 of record BSWB01000003.1, read on the forward strand.
GGACCCATTGTGAGGTCCTAACCAGTAGCTCCCTGAGTTCTCAGAATTTGGGGTGTTACAACATGGTATCAGAGCGAGGTTGACAACAATGGCACTTGAAATCTTCTAAAAGACCGGATGTATAAAATAACTAGAACCCGAAAGGGGTCTAAGATTTTCAAAACGAAATTTTGTTTTACACACGTGCATAGTCGGGTTGTGGGTTAGTAGTACGTCGGACCACCATCGTTCTCCGTGGATCTCTGCAACTTGGAATGATAGATGTTAGGATATAGAGTTATATCGATATGTTTTAATGTATGATTATATATATGTATATGTGTAGCACGTTAGTATCCTAAAGGATACTTTAGATCCTTTAGTTGTGATATCATGAAGCGATTATCGCTTCATGATAAATCGGCAGCGGATTTGAAGAGTTTTCAACACGAGACAATGGATTCAAACCTAAGATTGAGTATTATACTCTGGTGGGTGTCCTAGTGACCCTATAAATCATCCGAAGAACGGGTTGGCAAAGAAGTAAGGATGTTGAGATAATTTTCACCATAAGTACAAACAGATGAGAAATAAATTCCCAAGTCAGCTCTAATGGAAGGAATAGAAAGTCATACAAGGGACTTGGTCGTATGAAGCCGAGAGATGAATTAAAGAATCACATAGTAGACGACAAGAGCATAGATTGGAGATAATAATAGTGGGTTAAGAACCAAGTAGAACGGAGCAGAATCATGATGGCGGAATAAAGGATGTTGCAATCGAGACGGATGCTCCATAGACAATGATGAGCATGAGAGACCAGACGAGTCAACTCGGATATGACGATCTGAGGTGCACGGAATGAATACCTACAATTGAGTATAAGAGCGGAAGACCCCGCAAGGGTGGAGGAGTTTTGACCTCATCAAAGATATAAGAAGTTGAAAGGAACCGCGACACTAGTATCAAAAGAGTAGAAGGCCGGTAATAGAGTCAACGGAGTTCAAGAGAGCAATATTATAGACAACGCGCTAATGAAGGAACATGTGAGAATGATCTTGGTGGACTCGAGATTCCAAGGTAATCCCGATTATCATGGGACCTAGGTCATCAACACAGACGATCCATGTAAGAGACGACAAGAGATCAGATTAGAGATAATAATAAGGGAACAAGAATCATATAGAACAGAGTACAACCAAGATTTGCAGGGTAAAGGACGTTACAATCGAGGCGAACGCTGCCATATACAAGCATGGGCATGAGAATACAAAGAAGATAAGGTGTTGACCTAGCTGTGAGAAATTAAAGGGTACAAAGATAGAGGGTGAGCTTGATGACGAGAAATAAATTTTGTAACCATGGAAGCATGTAGAGTCCTTCAAGGATACGAGAATTTTTGAATGAAACTTCGACATAAGTATCAACGCATGTAGAGTCCTTCAAGGATACGAGAAGTATAAAACTAGGACAACGAATTTCTATAATGGTAGCATGATCAAAACAACACCCATCAAAGGGAAGAATGTGAGAGAGTTATTTTGGTGGACTAGAAAGTCCACTATAACTTCTCATTCACATAAAGATTTAAGTTACCAACATTAACGGTCATAACAAAGAACCGCAAACAGACGATGAACAAAGTAAGAAAAATCGTGAAGACTTGATAAACTCATTGACGACAGATGAATGTTATGACTGGACTCAAAAGAGTATAGTGATCTTATAAGAGAACAAGAGAAGTGCAGACTGTGGAAGGAGCTAAAGGGGTATTGACAAAGAAACTGGAGAAGATAGATTCTCACCAAGTGTTTCAAACTTCAAAAGAGATTGAAGAACAATAAGTTCGTGATCTTATAGAAGGTCAACTACAGACTAGTTGGTAGTAACTGGGACATAAACGTGCGGGTCAAATAGTGGTAACTGGTTGGCATATAAGGAGAATAACCATAGACCTATGAAATAATTTTATAGACATCTGGAGGACCCTCCAAGAGATCAACGGCGACAAATGTGAAGTTAAATCGGTACATGTGCTAGTAACCTTAATAGTAAGAAGGAATGAGTTGAGTCAAAGAGTTTTAGATCCATGTTAGAAGAATTCCAACAGTTATCTTAGTTCCTTAAGGCAAATAAGGAAGGTATTGGGTACTTCATCCGGATAGGACATATGGTGTAATTGAGAGGAAGAGTTTTGGGGTCAATCATTTTGGACTCACGGGAAAAGGCCCTTATGATTAATGGGTGACAACATAATTATCAAAGTAACACAGCGGAAGCGTGATGGGTCCTAACCCACATAACAAGGAATTCGAGAGTACAGAAAATGACGTGTCGAGTGTAAGACGGTGATAATTGGTAAAATGCATTTCGTTTGGAAGGAACGTGAAATAGGCTACATGGAGTGACAGGAAATTTTGTAGAGGAACTGTATCACCATCTAGATAGACGAGAAAGTATGTGCACATAGAAGTATAGAAAGAGAGTGGTACCCCATTATAGATACAAGTGAAGCATGCCGACCTCGTCACATGTCGGTAGACAAATAAATTTGGAACTTAATACTTAGCAGGGTACTTTAGAATGAGTTTCTTGATGGAATGAAAAAGGAAGTAAACGATGTAATAAAGGTATTGTGTAGGGCCTGCACTAACAAGCTCAAGGGAGTAACTATCAAGTTGAATCGAAAGACAGAAAAGAAAAGGAAGCTACGGGAGTGTACTTACAGACAAGTACTCGTACATATAGAAAACATAATCTCAAGAATGGAGTATAAGAAGAATTTTATCTCGGAACGGAGTCGAGTTGCGTTTTGAGTAAGAGGAATATTATAGGACACAATACAATGTTAACAACTATTAAGTAGTGTGAGAAAATGACGGTGATGTGAGATCACCTGTATCTAATACCGTCATTCCGGACATATTGTATGTCACTCAAGACACAAAAAAAAAAAAAAAAAAAAAAACGTGAGAAGCCTAAGGTTGAGCTAACAATATATTAGATATCCATAAATATTATAATAATGCCAAGTGAATACAGATGATGACCACTAGAGTGTGTCTCCACTACTAGACCGGAAAAGGGTAAAGGGATGACTCCTTACCTGAGGAATAAGATGACCGAGCCATATTAAAAGACAAGTGAGTCGTGATACAAAGAGCATTAGACACTTGGTGAAGTGCTAGCGGAGGTCCAAGACCTTTGGCCTGAGTGTGTAGTCAAGTAAACATAACGAAGGGAAGAAAGTTGACTAAGTTATTTTCTGTACGGTCATCAAAAGACCTGGAGGTGAGTTGCAAAATGTGACCACTCGAGGCTATAAAGTGGTTTATAAGTGATCGATGGACTAGTAAACCTCACCCCATTGGAGAGTGTAACCCTAGTTTTCTACGGTTTCAGTTAGAGGTATACTTACCAGACAAAAGTTAGGACATCGGCTTAGAGAATCGGGCAAGGAAGCCGGATGATACCGGTGAGATATCTAGTTACCACACTAGAACGTGGTAGTAGGCACTTGTGAAGTCTGTACATGAAAAGATTTCAGAGTTAGTGGTTTTATAAAAGCCGACGAGGCCACCTTGGATACTATGGGTAGTATGAGACATAATCTTTCAGAGACCTTTGTGGAGATAGTGTAATCTAGGGAGCGACGAGTTAGGGTTTGGCCTTATATCTGTGTTATATTGTCTGACTACTTGTTTATTTTCATGCTCGAGTGCTTAGTCGGGATGTGTGTTATTGGTTACCTTAATATGCGGGATACTTATATGTGGAAACGATGACTCTTGTACAGTAACAAGTAGATACACTAGATTTGTACCTTGAGGGCTGACCTTATGACTGACGTACTTTAAATTTCGGGGCGAAACTTATCCTAAGGGGGGATTGATGTAATACCCGGGAATATTTCTTCCGGCTATTTCAGAAACAAATCAGAACTCGACCGTTGTGACCTCTTTACGGCGCTTAAATTCTTTTGCATGGACTCCGACATTACGAGTCTTCTTTTAAGTTTCGGGACGAAACTTATTTTAAGGGGGTACTGATGTAATATCCGGAATTTTTATTCCGTTTATTTCTGTAACAAACCCGATCTCGATCAGTTGACCCATATCCGTCTACTTAGTTAGACACATTATTATAAAATTTATCAATTTATGTAGCTTCCCTTCACATAAAATGATAGGATCTTTATAAAATTTTATCATTTTATGTAGCTTACCTTCACATAAAATGATAGGATTATTATAACCAATCCTAAACTATAACATGATCCGTATCCGTCTATTCCGTAGCCTACCAGTTCCGATCCCTTGACTTCACATAAAATAATAAGTTTAGCCCCAAACCCTAATTTAGAATATGACTCGTCGTTGACAAGTCTGTGACGAAGCTGTGACAAGGTCTGGACAAGTCTGTGACGAAGCTGTGACAAGGCCAGACAAGTCTGTGACGAGTCTGTGACGAGTCTGTGACAAGGCCAGACAAGTCTGTGACGAGTCTGTGACAAGCCCAGAAGCCGCCATCAGCTTGCCCAGCGCCCAGTGTCCGCCTCAGCCCAGCAGCGCCATCTTGCCCAGCCCATACCTTTACCTTGTTTCAGTCCAGCTCTTCCTTACTTCAGCCCAACCCTATGACGCGGCCCAGCAGCTGGAGAAGGCCAAGCGGATCTCAGAATTTACTCCTCTCTCCTATCTTACGTAACTGGAAATTAGGAGCAAATCTTTTCCCCTAAATGCACAAGATCACGCCGGCCTTCACTCCTTCTTCCCACGATCTGCTGAGCGAGATTTGACGATCGGTTTACCTCAACTGCTCCAGGATCACGTGCAGCCCCATCGATCTACAGAAGCACGCCCAGCCTACGCAGATCCCTTGCATCCTAATCAGCACCATCGATATACAGAAGCACGCCCAGTCTGCTGAGCGAGATTTGACGATCGGTCCGTCCTTCTGTACGAGATCCATTGCATCCTCCCTTCTTGAGCACATGTATCCTCTTCACTCTTCATCTTTCTGTCACCAACCAGCACAAACCGACGCCATCCTTCTGCACGCAATGGTCTTCCCTGCTTGCTGTTGAGCCATTGGGTAAGCACAACAGACCAAGGCACCCCTCCTCCCTCCTTGTCGAGATTATAGTGAGTATGACATGCTCTTCCTTCCCTCCGTTTATATATATATGCGTAGCTGCTGCTAAGCCATCCTAGAACACATACTTTGCAGCCAAAGGAGCAATTACAAGGAGCTGTTACTCCTTTTTCAGCTTTCCAACATTTACGAGCAGTCAACTTCGGGTCCAATTTTGGGTAAGCTATACTCTTCCTTTTTGGCTAGTTTTCGGATATGTTATAGATGGTATTTCAAAGTAAATCATACTAAAATTTGGGAAGAATCGGAGTTACGGTTTGAGAGTTATTGTGTTTCAAAGTTGACGTTTTTATATATGTGCTGAGTGTTGGGGAAAACAGCAAGTGATGCTGTTTTGTGAGATGTTTTTGAATAAGCTCTTGATATCCGTTGGGCTTGAATTTTGGATATGATATAGTTTACATATTGTTGTAGAACATATTAAAATTTGAGAGGCATCCAGCGAGTGGTTTGGGATGTATGATTTTTCAAAGATTGAGTCGTAAGCAGTTTTTCGGTGGTGCTGAAATTCGGTTTTGTGAGATAGTTTTAAATAGGATTTTGATCTCCTTTGCGGCTGAATTTTGGATATATTATAGATAAGATTTTATAGTATAACATATCAAAATTTGGGAAAAATCCAGTGAGTGGTTTAGGAGTTATGATTTTTCAAAGTGTACTCAGATTTTGGCTAAGTATAGGAAACTTCAAGTGTTGTAACCAACTTTGGAATTTTTTATAAAAATGACGGATGAACAGTTTTGAGAAATTCTTGCTCCTAAGGGTAGAGGGAACATCATAGATGATCTAGAGAATTGTTTTGGAATTTTTATAAGCTTTTACGAATTTTATATTTGAAACCGAAGTTGGACCTTTACGATCTTTCGGAAAATAGGAAATAAGAAAAGTGACAGTTTGTAACTAAACTAAACTTTAGGACTTAGAATATGACTTTATAGTCTTAAATAGAAGTTTAGACTTGAGTTTTGGAAATTCTGGGAGTTTCGGGACCAAGGGTAAAATAGTCATTTTACCATAAATTAGTACTGTAATTGGTTATGTCCTATTACGATCTTCTATCTTAGAAGTCTTAGACTTCTAATTACGTGGGAGTGTGCTAATGCACTTATCTCCTTTGGCAGGCAACTGAGTTGCTACAGTTTACAGAGCGAGTTTGGTTTACAGAGAGTCGAGATTTATAACAGGTAAGTCCTTTGGGCTTACTTAGCTGACTTCTAAATATGAGCATGAATGATGATAGTGGTGTGTGATTGAGATGTTTAGAGTTATAGGTTATGATAGATAATTACCAACCTATATAATGACCTAAGAGTAACGGGCGGTGGCATTCTGCTCAGTTAGCTTGAGGGCGCTGGGGGTTTCTTTAGGGACTAGTCCACACTCGGTTTGTAGTGATGCTACCGGCGGAGGTCAGCTAGACCTACACCCAGTTGGATAAGGAACGGAGGCGAGAGCTGTTAATAGCTCTCGTGCCACAACTGTAAAATTGAATAAGATGAATCACCTAATTAATAGATAATAAACGGTTGAGTGTCAGCATGATGTTTGTTTATTTTATTTCTACGTGTGTTTGTGCTGTTGTTATTCTACTTATATTTGGATTGTTAGCTAACGGTTTATCCGTGTTGTAGATTTGTAGAGATAGACAGTTGCAGAGTGATCCGGAACGGATGGTCAGCCGGGTCCACGTACTCATTAGATGGGGACGGGGGAGTCTTCCATACGTCATGCATGTTATGTATCTTTATATATGTTTGTAAGGCTGTCACATTTGTACTTTCATACCAGTAAAAATATTATATTTTGGAAATTGTTTTTAATTACATTTGTGCCTTGTTGTAAGATCTTAGTGAAGTTGTTGTTAAACCAAGGTCGGGACCCATTGTGAGGTCCTAACCAGTAGCTCCCTGAGTTCTCAGAATTTGGGGTGTTACAAATGGAAGCTTAAAGGAAGAGGTAGCAAATGATGCGCAATCCATGTTGAGTCTATACGAAGCATGTCATGTAAGGGGACATGGAGATAAAGAACTAGAGGAAGCCCTTCCATTTACCATCTCCAAGCTCACCAAATTGATATCGGACCAATCGATCACCCCAACACTTCAAGAACACATACAAGACGCCTTAAAGAAGCCTCTCAACAAGAGGCTAACACGTGTTGAGTGTGTACGCCATATGCAGATCTACGAGGAAGATGAACCGTTACACAATAACGCTTTGCTAAAATTTGCAAAACTTGACTTCAACCTCCTCCAAACGTCTCACAGAAAAGAACTTAGTGAAATCTACAAGTAAGTCCCAAATATATATATATATATATATATATATATATATATATATATATATATATATAGATACAGACTCCCATGTAAACAACCCTTATAGTGTACAATGAGAACAAATAATAGCCCTTAATCTGATTAATCTAAAGGCTGAAATTTAACATAAATATTCAATGAAAAATTCAGCACACTCTCCTTATTGGAATGTGTAATACACTCTCCAAAATAAGGCAATTACAATATTCTATAAAAAATTATAAATGAGATCTTTTTCCACTATTTTAGGGAGTTACAATATACAGAATCTTTCAATTAATTTCAACAAAATCGTTCAAAGCAATATCAATTATATGGATGATACGTTTTGCTGAAACTTCATACACTCCATTATCGCCGGAAAAACTAAACATATTTTCGCCGGAATAGTTAACAGTAAGTGTTTCTTTTTCAGTATACAATATTCTCATCATCAAACAATCGGTTGATTTGTCCTCAATTTTTTCGTTTTTCATCAATATATGTCCTCAATTGTTCGTCGATTTGTGTAGGGGATTCAGGCAAGCAACAGATTCGGAATCGATGGAAGAAGGTAAGTGAACGTGAAATAACATAAACAGTTAAAGTAATATGTTAACAGATATTTGGTTTCATATTAACAAATATATTTGAATATACCAACGAATACGATTCGGTGACGGTGAAGGTTTACCTAAATATCAACTATTAAACAAACTCGTATTTAAATTATCATTATATAAATATGTATTGAATTTTTTTACAGATTCCCCATGTGAAAGAGATTGGGATGTTGATGGATCCGGCATTGATGCTAACATGGAGAGTATGGATGAATTTTATGAAGCAGCGGCAAACGAAGAATTCAATGCCGGAATAGTCATGACGCAATCACCGGGTAAAACGAAATATTAGACTCCAATTTCCACTCTTTGTCATTGCGATGGAATTTCTCACAAGATTGATCTCGGAGAGAACCTCAACCCCTGATTTCAATTTCCATCCCAAATGCTCCAATCCTGCAATATCTCATCTAGCATTTGCTGATGATCTTATTCTCCTTTGCCGAGGGGATGCCAAGTCAGTCAAGATCCTTCACGATGCTCTCGAGGAGTTTGGTTCACTATCCGGCCTTGTCATAAACCCTGATAAATCTCACATCTACACGGGAGGCATGAATCATGCTGAGATCAATGACGTTGTTCGCATCACCGGAATGAGGATTGGCTCCCTCCCTTTCATGTACCTGGGGATACCTTTGGGTAGTAAGCGGCTGAATGTCCAAGACTACCTCCCCCTGATACATAAGATCACAAAACGAGTGCACTCCTGGAGAGCCAAGTCCCTCTCCTACGCGGGTCGTGCTCAGCTCATCAAAACAATCCTCTACGCAACCTGTCATTACTGGTGCTCCATGCTTGTCCTTCCTGCAAAGATTATCACCACTATCATCGGCCTGTTTAGGTCCTACTTCTGGTCGGGTGTGACCAATAGCAAACGCGCCCTTGTGGCCTGGGACTCTATCTGCCATCCGAAAGCCCGTGGCGGACTTGATTTCCCCGACCTTGCTACCAAGAACAAGGTCGCCCTCTCCAAAATACTATATGATCTCGATCGTGGCAACCCTAGTCTCTGGAACTCATGGATCAACCAACATCTCTTCAAGCATGGGGACAACATTTGGAGCTGCTCACCCAGGAACTCTCACTCCCCCTTCTGGAAGAGTCTTCTCACACTCAGGGACGAACTCCTGACCTCTCCCTCCGGTCCCTCATGGGCTACCTCCCTCACCAACAATAATGGAACCTTCTCCAGGACCAAAGTCTACGATCTCCTCCGACCTCCCTTTCCCACAAATCATCCTTCCCCATTCAAAGCCATATGGCTTCCCTCCAACATCCCCAAACACTCATACATTGCATGACTTGCTGCCCTTAACCGCCTCCCTACCCTCTCCAAGATCAAATCTTGGAACATGACCAATGATGACTCCTGTCGGCTTTGCAACCTAGTCCCCGAAGACGGTGATCATCTCTGGAACCACTGCGGCTATAGCTCTACTGTCATGTCCCTTGTTTCGCACTGGACTAAGACTCCCTCTCCTTCGCCCTACCTTGGCCGCATATGGCCCTGGCTTGCCTCTTGGACCAACAAGAAACCCCTTCCTATGGACTGTGCAAAGATTGCTGTAATGACTGCTTACCTCTACCACATCTGGATCGCAAGAAACAACCTGATCTACAACCATGCCCTCATCACCCCCTTCGACTGTGCTGGGATGATCATTAGAAGTGTGAAGACGCACTTCGCCCACAACTGGAATGATAGATCGTCTCTCACACGTGACATGGCCCGCAATCTTGGCATTCCCCTCCAATGATCTTTCCTCCCTTCTCCCTGGCTCCCTCATGCTCCTTTGGCATTGATTCTGTACTAAATTTACTGTCTCCTTGATCGCTGCTAAGCTTTGAAATCTTGTAACATACCCCCCTCTAATACAAATTAAATTTTCAAAAAAAAAAAGAAATATTAGACTCCGCGATACGATGAATCAATACATTCACGTATTGGAATGTGTTTCAAGACGCCGGAGGAAGGTATATATTTTTATAAGGCGTGTGCTAAGGAGGTCAGTTTTGATGTTCGTTTGTCATCTTCCCGTGTATGCACAAAAGGCGGGACTCTATTGTATCGTCACATATTGTATAGTCGGTCAAGATTCAAGGAAAATGTACCCACTACCGGAAACTTGTCTTAGATGTAACCATTCAGCCACCGGTGAAAGCAGCTACACATGACAAGAGGAATTGCAAGGAGTCCCTTGAATGAGTACCATATGCTCATGAAATTGCAATAATTTTTCTTTACTATTTCACTCTTTATATCATGTACGGTGTAAAACTTGTCTTAGATGAATATGCTATTTCGCAATCAGTGAACCACTATAATAAACTCTACAACCAACTTTGGTGTTACTTGTTATCTTTACTCGATCATAAGCACCTAATTCGTTTATCTGAATCCGTTACACGAACAGTATAACATCCAGAAATTACATCGAGTATATTCGGCAACTTTTTCATTTATATTCAATACTTGTATTGTTTATATTCGATAAAAAAGACACTAATTAATCTATCATATTTTTTTATTTCCGGATATATTGTTATAATACAATTACATTTTATAGCATTGAAACGTCAAATAAGAAAGCGTAAACTCTATTACCCAAGTGTACATTGCTCATTAACATACGACACACAAATATATTCTATATCTAGTAACTATACCTTGTATATTCTGTAAAATATATCATCATATTCAGTAAATAGTGGATTTTCTAGTCCGTCATATTATCTATGGTACACTGTGTTTGCAAACAACCTACAGAGCGTCTTCCTATGTTTCCACAAGTGTAAAGGTTGTGCTCTTTAACATAAAGCATCTAATATATGAAACATCCATTAACAATATCATGTATATTCTGAAATTATATTGTTCATATTCGGTGATGAGTACACTTACTAATCCATCATATTATGCATGGTAAACGGTGTTAGCATACAAGATGTGGTCAGCTTCCAATGGTTGTTGTGTTATACTCACTATAGCAAAAGACTTGTCCAAAACAACATATCAAAAAAGAGTTTTGACATTGTAAATTAGTGTTTTGACATTAATAAAGATAGGAGTGTCAAACACATTAATCCCTACATAAGTGATCCAAATATCTAAAAAGAGAAAAGAAACGGTAGAATATAGTTTTGACATAGTGTAGCAAAACAGTTGTCCGAAGCAACATATCAAAATAACAACTTGGATCGTCTATTCCTCATCATCCTTAGCGTTGTTAATCTCCAACGCCCCTCTAACAACCATACGCGGTATTTCTAGCATCAATGTGTTATCTGACTAATGGAGCAAAGTATATAGATATTTGACCCTCAACATCCCAATACTTCTCCTGGTTCCTCGTGCAAAATTACAGTCCCATTTGGCATCCCCCTTGTAAGTTCCATGTATTCTGAACACAACAATCAAACAATAACGAATATAATTAATCATAATTATGAATATATCATAAGCATAGTCAATGTCTCATTACTGCCCAACATGATTGTATCACAAGCATAGCAACTGTCTCAAAAGAAAACTGCATATATTCTAGATAAAATTTTAGATAATATTCTATTTTATTCCAATCTTTCATTAGTTGAAAGGAGATGCTATATTTAAGATTCTTCCATGAATATAATTCATCATAATCATGAATATATCATAAGCATAGCCAATGTCTCATTACTGCTCAACACGGATTTGCACATTACTTTTGCAGTCACTTCTTACATCGACTATGATTCATCAATTACTTTATAATAGCCATTCAGTTGGCAACATTCATCCATGATCAGTTATAGTATAAGCAAAAATTAGAAAGAAACAGAGTTTCTTTTAGCAATTTGTCTAGTTTTGTACCGAATATAAAAACCAATAGCCATTAACACCAATCATATATGTACAGGCAAGTGTATAATGGCTGCATCATAACTCGCATTCGACAAGGCATGACGAACATTCAACAACAATGGACAATCAACCCAAATTCGGCAACAATACTTCAAAATCAACAACAAAAATCCGAAAACAATAATCGGAATCAATGAACCAGAAATTAATTTGATATCAACAATACCTCGTGTATTGACGAAAGCAGAAAACAACTACGAGTCGGCCATATACTTGTTTGGAAACCACTAAAAGCTCTCTACTGTTGAAAACCCTAGAGAGAAACTCTCTTCCTCTTAAAACCTAGCCGCCGGACTACCTCCGCCACAAGACTTCGTTGGCTCTCAGCCACTCCGCCCCAAAGGCACAGCCACCGTCGCCGCCAACGACACAGCCACCGTCGCCGCCTCGTGCTGCCGCCTAACCATGCCGGGTCACCACCTTCTCCCCACAAGTTTTTGTGGACTGCCGCCACCGCCTTCCTCCGGCGCGGGTGCCTCGTCGCGCTCCCTCCGCCCGCGGGCCTGTGTTGGGTTCACCACCTCTTCTCCGGTTCCACTTGCTCCGCTTCCACTTGCTCCGCTTCCACAGCCACCCGGTCAGACGCATTCGGATTTCTTCGACCCGTTTTCGGTAGCCTGGCATGTGGGCTTGCACTTCTCTCTTTTTGATTGTTTGTTTGATTTTTCTGGGTATAACCTACCTACCACCAACTCTGATTTTTCTGGGTATAACCTACCCACCGCCAACTCCTACAGATCTTACTGGATCTGATTTTTAATCAACCATTCTACTCTATCCGAGTCCAGATCTCATTCTTCTGGCTGTATCGACCGGCTTACCGGCCCTCTCTCGGCCCACCGGCTGCTAACGGAGCTCCTTTCTGGATTTTCTTAAACGAGGCTTTACAAAATTTTAAAAGAAAAAAAATTTTTTAAAAAAATAAATAAATGACAATGAAAAGCTCACTATTTGGTCCTACCGATTCTGATCTCGTGACCTAACAGTTCGGTTTCGGCCTAAAGATACTACTAACAATTAAAAAAAAAAAAAAACAAATTCGAGGCCCGTTCTCGGCCTAGTGATACCATTACCACCCAAAAACACAAATTTTATTCAGGACCGGGATAAGAAAAAATAAAATCAACATTCTCGTTCAAACTGTTGATTTTATGGTTTTTATGTACTCATTGTATTGGTCTCTTGCTAAAAAATTGCTTAACAAGTTTTCTCATTATCTCGATTATATTTATATGGGCCTAAACCCTTTTGAAGAAAAAAAAAAAAAAAATCATGTTCAAATCATGATTTTGCACAAGAGCCGTCACTATGTTAACAAATCCATTTCTTTAAAAAAACTTCCTTTCCCGGGGAATAGTTTGGTTAAAGAGAACTTATTAATACATTTGATCCCTACAAGTGTCTATAAAGCTCAAAGCTACCTATTAAAAAGGTTTTATGTGTGTTAAACCAATTTTATAATCAACTCTTCTTGAACAATTTTTTCCTTATAAATCATGAATCTTTTAACAATCAAAGTAACACACATTTATATATCATGATACCCGTGTTTTGCTACATCATCTTCTCAGTTTTGATATTCTCATTTGGTTGCGGTTCGAGCGGTTTGTCGAGAAGGTGGCGTGGATTTGTGATCGACTCCTGACGGCTTTGTTGCAGCCCAAATCTGAGGTGTCCACAGTTGTTCCCCAGGCTCCTTTCCTGTGTACTTCCTTCAAGATGAACATTGTTGCTCGTCGCTATCTGTTGACTATATCAGTCTGCTTTCCCCTGAAGATCTTTTAGCTTTCGGGTTATTTTGATGTATTTTTGTATGTTTCTCTTCTTCTTTGTTGTGTCCTTCATGACGGTTAGTCCGTCTGCCGATCTTTTTCGGCCTTTCGATTCACTAGGCGGCATGTCGTCTAATGATTCGAACCGCTTTCCTTTTTTCAAAAAAAAAAAAAAAAAAAAAACAATACCTCGTGTGACGGAGGGTTGCGGCTAGTCGAAGAATACCCTAATATGTGTAGCAATCGACAATGAAAAGGAGATTAAGAGGCAGAGCGCCGAATAACGGCGCACAAAGGACCGAATACAGAATGGAGTTCGAACACAACACCGGCGAGTCCAATGGCGCCGAATACCGGAAGAAGAAGACGACGATAACTGTAACAAATTTAGGGGTTTTATTACTTTAAACCGCAAAACCCTAATCGGAATCAATGAAACGGAAAGTTCATCGACATCAACATTACCTCGACTGATGGCGGGGAAAGGCGAGCCAAATAATACAGTAGTCGGAATCGAATGGCTGTAGAAGAAGAAGATGACAGTGAAATTTTGATTAGGAGGAAGAACACGGCACCGGCGAACACAATACCTACTGTAGAATGGAGGGAGAAAACAACACCTGCTCCACAAACGACAGCGAATACCGGAAGAAGAAGGCGGCACCGATGGTCTGCTTCAGTTCGAACAACACGAGATTTTGATGGAGGAAGAAGCGGAATCACCGATAATTGTAAAAAAGATTTGGGGATTTTATTTTAGGGAATTTTGAAATTGGGTAGTTATGGTGAGTTTTGTTATCACGCGCTTATCACTTCCAAAAATAAGGTTTAAATTTTTATTTTTATTTTTTGTCATTAAAATTTCTCTTAATCACAGCCATCCATTATAACGATCCAACAAATGTAATTTATTTTCATTGAACACTATAAGGGCTGTTTACATGGGAGCCAAACTCTATATATATATATATATATATATATATATATAACTACAAAATATAAGTAAATAATAAATGCTTAAAACACATCGACATTTAATCTGTACATATATAAATATATAGCATGTATTTATTCCACTATAAATTAAAATATTTATGTTTTAACAAGATGACAATGTATTTCTTCTTAAACACTTTACTTATTTGACTAGTCAACAACGGTCAACAATTAAACATATTAAACATTGTGCATGGTAAAGGTGTGGTAATTGACTTGTTTCACCTAAATATCTTTGTAGTACGTATGAGACTAATCATATCGAGTCTAATAATATTTTATCCTTTTCGTGTATGGTAGTATAATATTCTGCAGGCCGGATTGTTCTCCAGATGATCATCTGGATAACTATCCGGCCGAGTTATCATAATCTATTCATTTATATCCGAGCCGAGTTATCAAACCTAAATATAATATAGCTTTAACAATTTGATTTTTTTTTATTATCATTCACTCACTTTGTATTAAATACTATTAGGTGGTGGAAACATATTGACGTGATTAGCTCACTGCCACTAAGAGATAGGATCGTTGAAGCCTATTTCTGGGGTTCAGCTGTCTATTTTGAACCTCAATTCTCTCTCGGAAGGAAGATTGCGACTATGGCTTGTCAAATTCTAACTTCAGTTGATGATATCTATGATTCATACGCAACACTAGAAGAACTCAAAGTTCTTACTGAAGCAGTTCAAAGGTAAATTTGTGCATGCATGCGTAAATTGAAGTTCATTTACGTATCTGCATGCTTATGCATGGGGGTTAATTAACGTAAACTTATACGTAAGCAGGTGGGACAAGTCTTGCTTAGATGAACTTCCCGTTGATTTAAGATGGTTCTATAAGACGTTGCTTTTGGATGCTCATGAGGAAATGGAGCGCGATCTCGCTCCTAAAGGAAGATCGCGATACGTGCATTACGCAAAGCAAGAAGTACTCGTTATCGGATTAATTGTTATACTAAATAATTATGTTTTTTGGTTATCTTTAGCAACTAATTCTAGTTACTATCATACATGTAGATGAAAGCTCTATGCAAAACTTACTTGACTGAAGCAATATGGAGGCACAACAAATATATTCCGACACTCGATGAATACATGGAAATCGAACATCGTAATATCGCTAATGTCGCGGCAGTTGTTTATACTTTCCTTGACATGGATATGGCTATGGATGCGGAATTTGAGTGGGTTTGTAATCTTTCAAAGCCTGTTAAACCCGGATCACTTGTCGTAAGAATTCTTGATGACATAGGCGGCATCAAGGTAAATATATATAAAGTTTATGTTAATAATAACGTCCCGGTAAGTTATATAATTATATATGTGCATGATTTACGTAGCATGACGAGGTTACTGGAGACCCGGGTTTGATCATTGAGTGTTACGTGAAGGAGTATAGCCTGTCGTATGAAGGAGCTTGTAAAATGTTGTACGGGAAGGTCGACGAGTTATGGAAGGACTTGAACAAAGTGATGATAAAGCCGACTGAGGTGCCCATACCGTTGTTGAAGTGTGTCCTCAACTTGGGGCGCGCGGCAGAAGCGATCTATGATGCCGGTGAGGATGGATTCACTTCTCCTAATGTAGCTATGAAACGCAACATCCAGGATTTGTACATCAAACCTATATCAATTTAGTTATGCATTTTACCCAAACAAAAATAATGACGTTAGGGCTTGCTAGCAAGTTTCTCTGCTGCATGCATGCAGAGTTATCAATCAGCCTTAGAAAACAATAAGTCTTATCTGAGTCAGTCTGGAAGAGAGTTATGTTGAAGTCAGTTGAGCAGGCAATTCTAATGTATCTTATCTCCTGATTTGAGTTGTTATGTCTACTGTAGAAGAAATTGAATAAAGGTTGATATACTAGACGTAACGGCGAAAATCTCTAATAGTCATTACAATACACACTTTGTATGCGTAGTTGATAAGGTCATCAAATACGCATATGAGATGCGTAGTTGGAATCCATGAAAAAGTATACAAAAATTTTAACTACGCATATCGGGAGCGTAGTTGATATTTTATTTTGGGAACGTACTACTATTACGCTCTCCATAGTGCGTAGTTGTTGCAACTACTTAAAATTTTCACCAGTATATTTAGAAACCACATTGAAAAACTAGTGTAGATTTTTGAAGTGGTAAAATGACTAACTAGGCCTTTTACCACTATTATTCTATTAAGGATACTCATAACATAAACTCATTTAGTAAATATATCCCTATTTAACCAACTTCTTTCATGTAAGGAGAATTATATATAAGGTAAAATTAGATGGGTCTACAAAACAAAAGCCTATAAAAAAAAAGTCTATTCAACTTAATTCTTTCTTTTTGAAGGGAGAAAATTACTAATAAAGGTAAGTTATATTGGTTTTGCATGAGTGTGCTTTCGTGAAGGGAAGGAAAAGAAAGAAGTAGAAAGTGAAGAGAAAAATATGTCTTTTGAGAATTATGATAAAAGATTTTTATATTTTCTCTTTTAGCTAAATAAGGTTGGCGGTTGGTAACTGTTCGCCCCTAAAGGTGTGTGCAAATAAGGTTTAAATTTATAAAACTAGAATCAAGCAAGCGAACCCGCAGTGTACGGATCGACGTAGTTAAGCAAGAATTCCAGAGTATCGAACACAGGGATTTGGGTGGAAACAAATTCAATTGCAGATTATCAAGCGAGTAAATATGAGAGTTTTTGCAAATATTGGGAAAACAACAATCCTAAAGATCCAAGTATCCAGCTGTGACAATCGATTCAAGATATACTAATGATATAAAGACAGAGTTGAGATATGCAAAGGTATACTAATGTAAGGTAATCGTACGGTGAAGTTCTAAAAACCTTATATGACTCACCTACAAGACACTCTCTATATAGGTTGTTGAGGCTTCAATATAGAAAGGTTCTAAAGGCAAGAATTAATGTCAAATACCCAAACTTGTAATCCAAGGATCAAGACTAACTTAACCGATTACGGTTATGACACTCACAATCGAGGTAGAGGTTGTTGAGGCTTCACTACCACCTAGAAAAGGCAAGCCTAAACTAAGTTAAAGCAAATATTTAACTTTGGATTAAAGTAAAAGCAGGTTCGTAAACTTAAGGGAAATTACGGGTAGATCTTGAGACTCCACGGCCGTGGAACTCAAGAACAAACCGTGATTTAGGGTACGTCGACGATTCTCTCTAACTCTCAGGGTCTAATCTGTTTACGATCGATCTATCATCATCTAAGCCACAACTATCAACCCTTCACCTTAGAATTGTTAAGGGTTTTTAGCCAATAACAGTCATGTTGATATCAAATTCAAAGATTAAAAGATTGAAAGATGAAAACTTCCGAAAACTTTCAATAAACTTCAAACCAATCTCAAAGTCACAATCAAGAACGAATATTGTTAATAGATTCAGAATAAGGCAAACAAACACAATCTTAGGAAAGAAAGAAGAACGGGATGTCAATCCGTCTTCTAAATCAAACCTAAACAAGAAGAGAAATATTCTTGCAACAATCTTCCAAAAACTTCGATCTTCCGCCAATCCGGAAATCTCAACAGCAATCTCCACCAAAAGTGTGAGATTAGGGCAAATCCCAACACGAACTTCGATCTCCAACGAGATGTAAATGCTTCTAAGCGAGGGTTATTGCCGCTAAGCGAAGGTGTAAGCCAAGGTCTAAAGCGAGGTGACGGAATTTCTCTTCGTCCGTCTTTTTATAGGGCAAGATAAAATATCGGCCCGGCCCAATCTTCAAAAGATCGTGGCTTCAAAATGTGGCGAAAAAGATCGTCAAGATCACGGTCGTGGAAGGTTCCACGACCGTAATTTAGAGCGTGGAAATCAACACGGTTTGAACCATGGATTCCATGACCGTAATAGTTACTGGAATGCATCACGCCTCTCTTTGCAAGGTTCCACGGCCGTGGAACTAAACGTGGTTTGTAGTACGGTCGTATTTTAGAGCGTGGTTTAGGGCAAGAACGTGATTCTTCCCTAGCCTCGTGCATTCCTCAAGTTGAACTCCATTTTGCTCCTAATAATGCCCTCAATCCATGGACATACTCAATCAACTATTCTTTGCTCGATTCCGTTCGGAAATGACTCTCAATCACCTATAATCAACATAAAGCTAGTGTAGACATCCATATCGACAATATAGGCAAACTAGCTCACAAATGCAACAATGCTAAATCAAAGACTATCAATATGAATCAAATACACTTAGAAAACGTGCCTAAAATATCACAATATTTCATGCTAACAAATAACCCCATACTTAACACTTGCTTGTCCCTAAGCAAGGTCTCTCAAAAAGCTTTAAACAAAAGTTAGGATGAAATATGTGTACCTTCTCAAAGCAATACTTCTTTTGGAGGAATGTGCCTTCTAAAGAATAGATCATTCTCAAATCTTGCTTCAATCATTTATAAGACTTTCATACACTTAATCAAAGAGTAAAAGGTAAAGAAAAATCATGAATTAATCAAACTTCTAAACAAGCATCATAACCTTCAAACATTATCAAAATCAATCATAAGAAACTTCAATTTAGATCACCAAGTCATATAACATTCTTTTGATCTTAAGGACTTTCAAAGAAAAGGTCTAGAATGTGGAAAGGGAAGGAAACTTTTAAGGAATGTGGTGCATGAATCCGGGAAAGTGGACAACTACCCTTCTTCTTCTTTTGCGGTTTCCGCAACACTTCAACTTAGAGCTTCGCTCTTCTTCTTTCATTTTTCGACTTTACTTTTGGAGTTATGGATAGAGGTGCACAAAAACCGAAGCCTAGGAGATTGGCGTTTCTCAATTTTTATGAGATGCCTCAAACCCTTAGCGCACATACCATAATCCGCTAGGAATATCGCTCAATCCGACTTTGGCAAGACACAAACACCCGGCTATGTGAATGGTGCCGAGTTACTCATCATCATGATTGACTTCCCCAACCCTAGAATTCCTTTCTATTCTTTTGATTGCAAATAATTGCTCTCATGGCCCTCCCACATCAAACATTCCTTTTTCATTCACTTCTCCAAATTCCCGGATAGGTAAAGGAGGTCAATATTTCAATGAGGAGCTAAAATGATCAAAGAAAGAAGAAAGAAAAATCGAATTGCCTTAATCATCTCAACAAGAAGTATAAGAACTTATAGTGTGATTTCAACTTCAATTTCTCAACATGATTTAGGTAACATTCATCACATTATGAAACTTGCGAAAGAGGTATAATTCATTCATTCAAATTCTTTTCAATTCACTATTCTTTTAAGCATGCAATTGTCATCAAACTCAATTCACAAGTAGTGATTATCATAGAAATCATCTCAAATCATTAGAAGCACAAAATTTTCAAAATTTTTCAATTTTTATGGGTTTTTCAAGTTCTTTTTCATGCATTGCGATAATGAAACGTGCAACAATATAATGAACATGCAAAGATAGTATCGAATAGAAGCAAGCATAGTGAGTAAGAGTTATTACAAACTTTTAGTACATCCCACCCCATACTTAGGACGAACATTGTCCCTAATGTTCAAAAGAAAGAAAGAAAAGAAGAAAAGAATTAGAAACTCACAAAGTGGTGGTGGAATGTCTAAGGCGAACGGTCAATCATCAAATCCTCATCACTGCGGCGCTGGTGGAGGCGGGAATGGAGAGAAGCTAGGATCATAGAACCGCCCAAACTGCTGGCGGTAGACGTCTCTCATCATGTGGTCGAGGTCGTCTAGGCGTCCATCTCTAGCATCGGCTCGGATCTCCAATGCTCCTACTCTCTCTGAAAGTCCGGTAGCCCAATCCGGCATCTGCTCATACCATCCTGGAGATATTTCCTTTGCGCTAGTCTTGTTCGAACTAGCGTGTCCTCCACAAGGTAGTGAATGACAATGGCGGATGACACTTTGCATCTCATCTTCCGGCACACATCGCCGAATGATGCCATCCGGACCTCTCTTGAAGAGGAGAGGCTCGTTCCAAAAGT
The DNA here is from genome assembly GCA_033239125.1 of Fagopyrum homotropicum. Lineage (NCBI taxonomy): Eukaryota > Viridiplantae > Streptophyta > Magnoliopsida > Caryophyllales > Polygonaceae > Fagopyrum > Fagopyrum homotropicum. The sequence continues at coordinate 7,753,167 of BSWB01000003.1, forward strand.
ATTCCCGGACATCCTTAAAGAACTTATTCCTTTGTGCGTAGGATAATCCGGGTGGTATCTCCTGACAAACCAAATAGTTAACAAAATCAGCAAACCATGGTTCGTTACCTTTGGAGATCACATCGATGCACTCCTCAATAAGGTGTAGGTGTTCGTCCGGGAAGGAGTCGTCGATGGGTAAATGGTCGTCCTCTAGATGTGTTAGGCGACTCAAATGATCCGCAACAGAATTTTCTGAACCTTTCTTGTCGCGGATCTCAAGATCGAATTCTTGTAGGAGAAGAATCCATCTAATTAGCCTTGGCTTCGCATCTTTCTTCGCAAGGAGGTACCGGATCGCAGCATGATCCGTGTAGACAATCACCTTTGCACCTACAAGATAAGAGCGAAACTTGTCAATAGCATAGACAATGGCTAAAAACTCTTTTTCGGTAGTGGCATAGTTGAGTTGCGCTTCATCTAGCGTCTTGCTAGCATAGTATATGGCATGGGTTCGCCCTTCCTTTCGTTGTCCAAGAACAGCTCCAATAGCTATGTCACTAGCATCGCACATAATCTCAAAGGGAAGAGTCCAATCCGGGGGTTGGATAATAGGTGCTGAAATTAGAGCTTGCCGAATGGTGTTAAACGCATCCAAACATTCCTGCGAAAACTCAAAAACCGCATCCTTCATCAATATATTAGTGAGAGGTTTTGATATCTTAGAAAAATCCTTAATGAAACGCCTATAAAATCCAGCATGTCCTAGGAAGCTTCTTATCCCTTTCACCGAAATTGGGGGAGGAAGCTTCTCTATGGTCTCTATCTTAGCCTTGTCTACTTCTATCCCTCTACTAGAGACCAAGTGGCCTAATACAATTCCTTCCTTAACCATAAATTGACACTTCTCCCAATTAAGAACTAGGTTAGTGTCTTCACACCTTTGCAAAACAAGAGAAAGGTTAGAAAGGCAATCGTTAAAAGAGGAACCGTATACGGAGAAGTCGTCCATCAAGACTTCCATGATTTCCTCTACGTATTCGGAGAAGATGGCCATCATGCACCGTTGGAAGGTGGTTGGGGCGTTGCAAAGCCCGAACGGCATTCTCCTTTAAGCAAACGTACCCCATGGGCACGTGAATGTGGTCTTTTCTTGATCATCCGGGTGTATCGGAATCTGAAAGAAACCACTATAACCGTCAAGGTAGCAAAAATGTGAATGTTGTGCTAACCTTTCAAGCATTTGATCAATGAATGGCAATGGGAAATGATCCTTCCGCGTTGCATTGTTGAGCTTGCGGTAGTCTATGCACATCCGCTATCCCGTCACAGTTCGGGTAGGAATGAGTTCGTTGTTTTTGTTGGTGATGACCGTCATTCCTCCCTTCTTTGGAACTACTTGAACCGGACTCACCCACTTACTATCGGAGATAGGGTAGATGATACTTGCATCAAGAAGCTTAAGAATTTCCTTCTTGACAACCTCCTTCATGGTCGGATTCAACCGCCTTTGAGGTTGTCTTGAAGTTCTAAAATCTTCCTCCATTAGTATCTTATGCATGCATAGGGAGGGTTTAATTCCTACTAAGTCCTCAATAGTATAGCCTATAGCTTTCCTATGTTTCCTAAGGACAATCATGAGCTAATTATGTTCATCTATGCTTAGATCGGAACTAACAATAACCGGAAAGGTAGAATTAGATCCTAGAAAAGCGTACCTTAGATGAGTAGGAAGTGGTTTGAGTTCCATTGCTTTCGGAGCTTCCAATGATCCTTGAGAAGCGTCCGATGTCTCCTTAGAATTTTCTAAGGGTGATGAGTGTGTGGGAGAAGAGTTAGAAGAAGTTGAAGAAGTGTCTCGATCACTCCTTTCCACGCCCAAAATTACGGGTTCTTCATGGCCTCCACGGCCGTGGTTTAGGGCGTGGAAAGGAAATACGGTTGTCATGTCTTCTCCACGACCGTATAACTCCCTGGAGTGAGGCACGGTTTTGGTTGTGAAATCCACGGCCGTGGAATACAGGGTATGACCGTGGATTCTCACGTTTTCTGCCTCATCGTGGAGTTTTTCAAACTCCACTTCACCCATCTCTTCTTGTGCTTCTAAGGCTTCAATTGCCTCATTGCACTCTTCTTCTTCCCCTACATTGGTTAGACTCATAGTGATAACCTTTTGTAAAGGATCGTTAAAGAGAATCGCACTTACCTTCTCCCTAGACAAACCCTCTTCATCTTGGATATCGAAAATATCCTCATCAAAGATTGGCTCCTTCACTAGAGTAGAAAGAACGAACTCTACTTTCTCTTCTCCTATATCAAAAGCGAGTCTACCATTCTTGCAATCCACTATGCAGCCGGAAGTTGCAAGAAATGGTCTTCCGAGTATGATCGGGACTGGACTATCTGCAGGAATATCAAGCACGACAAAATCAATGGGAACAAAGAATTTACCTAGCTTGACCGGGACGTCTTCTACAATACCGACGGGGCGAGTGATGGATCAATCCGCCATGTACAACGTCATCTTCACCGGTTTAGGGTCGCCGAAACCGATCTTCCTACACAATGCAAGTGGTATGATGCTCACACTTGCTCCTAAATCACATAGCGCATCGTATGTGACATCTCCCACTCCTATGGGAATGCAAAATGACCCCGGATCCTTTAGCTTTGGGGGCATTTTCTCCTTCATGGTTTTGATGAGATCCGAAGAATCCGAACTCATCTTAACCTCTCCGAAGTCTTCTAGCTTCCTCTTGTTAAAGAGGAGCTCCTTCAAGAACTTGCCATAAGCCGGCATACCTACAATAGCATCAATAAATGGTATATTAATATGCAGCTTGCTCATGAGTTCTATGAACTTACCAAATTGTTTATCTAGACGCGCTCTCGCTCTAGATTGAGGGAATGGTAGGGGAGGTTTATAAGCTGGAGGAGGAACGTAGACATCTTCCTTCTCCTTCCCCTTCTCTTTCTCCTTGTCCTTTTCTACGGAGACTTCAACAAACTTAGGCTGCGGATCGGTGGTAGTCACTCCGCTCCTAGCTGTGATTGCCATAACCCTTCCCTTAGGGTTATCCTCCGTCTTTCCTGGAAGCTTCCCTTGATTCCTAGAAACTTCCTCCGCATGGTTGAAGATTTGGTTTTCCAAAACCTTTTGAGCTTTATCAACTTTGGAAATTTGATCATCAACCTTAATGATGCGGTTCTCCAACCCTTGTAGTTTTCCCAAAATCGTTTCCAACATGGGATCGGGCTTCTCCTTCCCCGAAGTGTTTCCTCCATTAGATGATTCTCCCTGGCTTTTCAAAGGAGTAGAGGAAGAGGAAGGTGGAGTTAGTGAATTAGAATTGGAAGGATAAGAGTTACCGGAATTTTGTTGATTGGAGCACCAATTGTTATTGTTTGAACCCCTATTGTTGTTCCAATTATTGTTCTGGTTGTTGTTGTTTCCATTCCAATTGTTATTCCGGTTGTTGTTCCGGTTATTGTTGTTGTTGCGGTTGGTGTTATCACCGCCATTGTTGTTGCCCAAATAGCCAACATCCTTCTCTTGTTGCTTTGGGAAGTTGGTCTTGATAGCCTCCTTCAACTCTTTGATTTCATTGTTGAGGGAGAAAATCTGATTTTGAGCTTCATGTGTGAGCTTTGCTCCTTGCTCCACACGATTTCCCTCCACTTTTCGGTGGGAGTACTTCTCTATGACTCTTGCTTGCTTCTCAGTGAAGTCCCAAGCGTCATCTTCTCTCATGTCCATGAATGTTCCACATGAGAGGGATTGGAGGTTGAATTGCGTTCCCGCATCTAACCCCTTGTAGTAAATCTCCAGCAAGGCAAGTTTGGATATGCCATGATGAGGGCAATCCAAGAGCAAATCCTGAAACCTTTCCCAAGATTGAAACAAACTTTCGTTAGGTCTCATGGAAAAAGCATTAATCTTACCTCTAAGTTCCGCCGTTTTGGATGGCGGAAAGAATTTGGTGAGGAACTCCGCGGAAAGGTCTTCCCACGTGTCTAGTTTCCCCCTAGGAAGAGCTTGGTACCAAGACAACGCTTTCCCCTTCAAGGAGAAGAAGAAAGGCTTGAGCTTATAGTTGTTGGTAGTAGCGCTCTTTGGTCTCATTGTCTCCATCATACACTCAAAGTTCTGCAAGTGTTGGTGTGGAGATTCAGCGCTTGTTCCGCCGAATTGGTTTTGGCGAACAAGAGTAATAACTTGAGGTTGAAGCTGAACCCTTGCACATCATCAGCATCAAAGTTCACGCCCAAACGGCGTGGTTGTTGTGTTGGATCCATCCGCTGGCCAAGAGTTCTTGGCTCTTCATCTACACGTTCGATCCTCGCATTCCTAGGTGGAACACGACGATTAGCAGCTCCTCGTGGATGGAAAGGATTCACATTGATCGTGAGATCAATCTCCTCTAACGGTGGCATGGAAGAATCACTATCATCAGCGGATGAGTGACCTTTTCTTCTAGATCTTGATGCTCTTCTTGAGGATTTCTTGCTTCCCTTATTCTTAAGGTCGCTTAGCTCTATCCTCATTTGGAAGATCATGTCTTGTAGATTGTTAACTTGAGATTGATGACGATCCATTTCATCCTGGCGGAGGGTCTCATTCCATTGGAGTTGAGCTTCCTTCTCCGCCAACTCCGCTTGAAGATCACGTTCGTGTCCTTCAGCCATCTTCTTTTCCTTGCGCTTTTGCCTTAAAGTTTTCTCTAACTCTTGATCAAGAGGTAAGAGATCTTCGGTGTTCCTAGACCTGCGCATGCACTCAAAGTAAGATATTGAAAATGATGACATGAAATTATTTTTGTTGAACTGGTATAATGAGATGGAAAATATTTAAATTTTGCCTTAAAACATTTATTGAATAATGGCATAATAGTAATTAAAATGTGACAAAATTGTAAATATTTGACAAAAAGTTCTAGGTGACATGGTTAAGGTGTTGACATGTGGACGAAAAGGGTTCTATTTTAGTATTATATATAGATACTAACAATTATACCGTATGCTTATTTTGATTCAAATCCCACCATTTTGGCTGATTCCTATAAAACAATTTCTACCTAATTCCTTATTCTATTATGAATATATATTTAAACACTACAAATCAAATCATCCCTTATTCCATGAAAATATATTTCCTTTTTAAAATAATTAGAAATTTATATATACATTCTAAAGTAGGCTACATTCCGATAATGTAGCATAATGAAGTACTTAAGTCAAATCTAAATATATTACTAAATTGCCACTCTCTTTAAAAATTATTAATTTTTAAGTTTTTTAATTTTAAAACCAAACAGATTTGATACAATTTAAAAAAAGATTTTGTACAATTTAGATTCTCTAAAACTATTTTAACTTAAACCAATTCTTTTTCTTTAAAAACTACTATTATAACGAAATTACAAAATTTTGATTTTTAAAATTTTTGCTACAATAAAATTCGAATTTAAGTTTTTACTAAAAATAAAAACTTATATTTAGTGATTATTAAAAAGAATCTTAAAAATTTTGAACTTTAAATAGTTTATTTTTATAAGTTATGTATATCATATTATGTGTGGTGCAATTAAAAAAAGATTTTGTACGTACAGTTTAAATTCTCTAAAACTATTTTTATTCAAATCAATTCAAAAAATTTAAATCTATTATACTTACTATAATAGAGCACGGGTCGATGACTTGGCGCGTTGTAAACGCAGAATTTTTGAAATGGAACTCCCACAATTAAAGCCAATAAATCTTTATTTTTTACACTATTTTTTAACAATAAAATCTTTTATTATTAAAATAATAATTTTATAGAAACCAAATCAGTATATCTTTATTTTTTACACCAGAAAATATTTTTTTACTAAACTAACAACTGCTATTCAAAATTGTACGTAACTCTTTTTTGTTGGAGATTCTCCAAGATTTCATAGGTCAATAAATCTTTATTTTTTAAGCCATAAAATCTTTTGTTATTAAAATACCAATCCGTTATTGGAAGGTTTCACGTAACCTTTTTGTTAACGAATCTCTAATTTTTAATTCTTTTGTCATACAAATTTATTATAATAAAAATACATTATAACCGATCAGATAATTATCAAAGGCTCAGCCGAATTTTACGGTTAATTTTAACCAATTTATAAAATCTAGCCGGATCTCAATTTTATCAGATCTTATCATATCCTTGAAAATTCCACAATACGCTTCCTACGTGTATTCTATAAATACCGTACTCCATTACGTAAAATTGTATCTTCTGCTTTGTTATTCTTCCCGATACCCTATTATTCAATCCTCTCATTGATTCGTTCTTCTAAAGGTAATTTCGTTCCTATTCTCAAATATATAACCCGTTACTTCATAACGGATATTAATTTATCATTTCCATCTTTTTACAAAGCTGCATTGTCATTCTTCATGCATTGTCATTCCGGCTTTCCAGTTTTGCCGTTCAAATATCTAATTTTTCCGGTCAATTTGTAGGTACTGTATTAATTCGGTTTTCTTTTTTGATAATATATTGGATTACTACCCAATATGTTTGAAAAAACAATCGCCCACCCACCTTTTTTTGAAAAATACGGGATTGTTTTTTCTAAGGATTTCAATAGCTGATCGGTTTTAGTTTTATTTTCCAAAAATATATTTTAAAGTCTTTTTAAAATAAATAATATCATCTTAATTAATTTTATCAATTTTGTTATTGGTTTTAAAAAGAAAAGTCATCGAAAAATTTATGGAAAATATTTGGATTTATAAGTCACAAAAATTCCAAATATAATTCGGATTTTTTTCTTTTCCAAAAATAAAATTTAAAATGTTTTCAAAATAATTGATTGTATCTTCAATCTTTAGATTTGTTACAATGTATAAATTGTATTTTGTCAAAATATTTTTAAAAAAGGTGTATGTCGTTACAGATGTTAAACCGAACGGAGTTTTATTCTCAAAAGATTTTAAGCTATTTTAAATATGTATATTTTCTCAAAAATATTTTACATATTATTTTGTTAAAAGATACACTGATTTTGGGCTAAAATAGTGTATCTTAAATATGTATATTTCAGCAAAAGATTTTAAACTATTTTAATGCTTACAATTGATTTCGTTAACCAAAAATATCCGAAACAAATATTTTTAAAAACATTGTATTTCGGGATATTATTTACAAATAATTTTCAGAACAAAATAGTTTGTTACGTCAAAATATTTTGAAAACTGATCAGATTTGATTTCTTTTCTAACCGAGTAAATTATTGGAAATTTTCAATATCAGATATTAAACATATATTTATATTCGATTTTTTGTAATTATATATTATATTGATTCGTTTTGTTATTGTTTTCAAAATATCCCTCAACAAACTTTTTTAAAACTTTGTTGTTGTATGCCCAAAATTATTTTAAAAAATGTTCAATATATTGATTTCAAAAACTGAACTGAATTTTTTTCTTATTCAAAAAATCAGAAATTTTTTTTCTTGAAAATCGGATCTTGAATTTCGAATTTTATGTATTAAAATTTATTTTTGATTTTTTTACTATATTATTTATTACTGTTTTCAATTTTGGTCTATATTATTTTTTTCTGAAATTTTAATAAATAAACAGATTTTGATTTCGTTTCCAAAACTGATCGACTTTGATTTCCAAAATTGATCGGATATTGATTTCGTTTCCAAAAATTTCAAAATAAAAACCCGAAATCCGAATTAAAATTTGTTTCTAATTTTTTACTATTTTTTCTATTACAGTTTTTTAGAAATTGTTTTATATTATTGATTCCGAAATTTTAAATAAGTAAACGGAATTTGATTTTAATATTTAAAATTTCGAAATTTCCGTGTTAAAATTAATTTTTTATTTTTTCTACTATTTTTTATTACCTTTTACGTTTATTAGTTTATATTAATTTTTTCAAAATTTTAAAGAAATAAACGGATTTTGATTTCGTTTACAAAAAGTGATCAGATCTTGATCCGATTTTCAAAAATATCCAGAATTTTGAATTTTCCGTTTTAAAATTTATTTTGGATTTTTTTTACTAATTTGCATATTATTGTTTTCAATTTTGGTTTATATTATTTCTTTCAAATTTTTTAAATAATTTAAGGGATTTTAAATAGTTCAAAAATATCATGATATTCGTTTTTATTTTTAATATTTGTTTTTTACAACATAATTTTTTTTCAACAAAACTTTGATCAGATTTGATTTTTTTTAATGTCGATATTAATAAAAAAAATTTGATCAGATTTATTTTTAAATATATCAATATTTTCTTTATATTTTTTAGAAATATTAATCTAAAGGTAAGATTTTGTAAGTTATTTATATTTTTTTCTTTTTATTTACAAAATATTTGTTAAGGTTAAATTAAAAAATATTTAATTTAATTTTTTTTTATAAATATATCATTAGTTCTCATATACAAAAGTTGATGTCATTTTATTTAAAACATATGAAATATATATCATTTTATTAAAAACACATCAAATGTATAAGTAACCCGCACAAGGTGCGGGATATAAACTAGTTACTATTATAGCGAAAATTATAAAACTTTAATTGTTTATATTTTCGCTATAATGAAATTCGAGTTTAAGTTTTCACTAAAAATAAAACTATTTATTAGTTTTTTAAAAAAATTTCTAATAAAATTCGAATTTTCAATTTTTATATTTTTAAGTTACGTATTTTATATTTCGTGATTTGTTATTGTAAAACTTTATTTTAATGTTTTTTTTAAGGTTATATATAAAAATAGAGAATTCTAACTTTAAAATGAAACGATTAAAATTTTATTGTACTTTTGTTTATTTTAGTTGTTATTTTGCAATTGATGTGATTTGAGTTTTATAATGATTCAAAATTTTATAAGTGTTTTGATATTATATAAACGGGACGGGACACTTCTAGCGGGATGGAGAAGTTAATGCCTATATCCCGTCTCGGATATTTATTGGTTAAATGTGATTGTTATTTTTTATGAAATTCCGTCGGGATTGGAACTTGACAAAATCGGAATTTCCAAAATTTGTTCTCACCCTAGTTATATGTATTATAAATACCCGTGCACGGCACGGATCTGAACTAGTTATCTTCTAATCACCCATCCCAACTTTCATCAAATTTTATGAATCAAAATATTCCCCTAACTGTTCCATATAATATTAACAATTATACCATGTCCTTATTTTGATTCAAATCCCACCATTTTGGCTGATTCCTATGAATCTTTTCCTACCTAATCCGTTATTCTTTTTTTTTTTGAAAAAGCTAATCCCTCATTCTATTATGAATATATATTTAAACACTACAAATCAAATCATCCCAAATTAAGGACTGTCTCTCCTACTCACATTTCCACTCTCTCGGATAATCTATCTCTTTCCCCTACCCCTTCTACCTTATCCCCGTCACCTATGTCTCCGTTTGATAACTTTTAAATCAAGAAGATTAAGATTACGAGAATTAAAAAAGAGAAATAATAATTCTCATAATTTTATTTGGTAAGAGAATTAAGGAGATTAAAGGAGTTAAATTATAAAAATTAAGGTAATTAGATTATGAGAATTTTGTAATCTTGTAAAAATTTAATTATAAGAATTATGAGGATTATTGAAGCTAAAATTTCACTTTTGTCCCTTTTTTTTTTTTTCATCTGCTTCTCCTATAAAAAAAATTTAACACGTAATTTTTCGTAATTTTACCTACAATCATATTAAATTTACCAAACACTCATACCTACCTCTCTACCCCATATCCCATCTAACCTACCTACTCCTAATAATCTTGTTATCTACCATCCGGATTTTGAGTTGATTTAATATGAAGCTTCATTAGACTTATGTGGTAAACTTGGTATCAATCTACATGTTTTCCTTCTCGTCGAGTCTGTTTTTCGTATGTGTCCGCTTTCTTACAACATTGTCTTTCATTGTCAATTGATGTTAAAATAAAACTCCGTTGAACTTATGAGTTAGACTTGGTCACAATGTACACGTTTACTCAATCACTCAAATGTGCGACAAAAACGTTTTTGTTATATTTTACCCAATGAAAAAATTCACGAGTCAAATAATAATAATAATCAAATAGGAGAGAAAAACTATTTTCATCTGAATAAATCGTAGAAGACAAAATATATAAATATTTCAATATCCAATGAACATAAAAATACAAATTAAAACCAAAATTTCTAATTACATAGGGTTGATAAAAATCAACGCAAAAAATTTGCTCTTCCGTAAATGATAATTACGTATGACAAATTTGGTATATTACATACTTTTCTTTCTCTTTTTTTTTTTGGAAAAAAAAAATATATGTATTTGTTATGCTACATTTTTGGAAAAAAAACTATTGTCAAATTAAGTCGCTTTGATAGTGTATAAATGCTTAAGGGTTGAGAAGCCTCCTTCCATCCGGAATATCAATCGAATCTTAGTTTCTTCATTACAAGTTCCATTGACCGTAGTTATCATGCATCCTATAATCTTGCCATCAACTCCTAGCAACCTTGTTGTCGATCCAAAACCGAACCGTCCGGTCCAAAGCTTCGAACCAAGTCCATGGGGAAACCAATTTGTCGACTGCACTCCCAATCTTAAGGTATCTAATGAGTCAATCCGTCGATATTAATTGTGTGAACTAGGATTACCATATTGTTGAGTGTTTGAGATGTATGGAATGTCCCACATCGATAATATGATGTTGGGCGAGTATTAGGACTACTTTTCATATTGTCAATTGATTGTAGGATGAAATTCCGAAGACTTGTGTGTAGGTTCGTGCAGGATGTTCCACATCGACAATATGCTACCGTGTGAACCTACGTGCATTTCTCCATGTCTTAGACCGTGCATATATTAAATCAATATTTACGATGTGTTCTTATTTCTTACATGTTCTTGTTGGAACTTAACCCCCTCTCGCTCTATATGTATTCATATGATTCATGTGAAGTCTAATAAAGTTTGCCTATACATATCCATACGCAGGCGATAGAAGCTCAATGTGACATAGCCAAGAAGCTTAAAGAGGAGGTTAAAAGGAAGCTATTGCATATTGATGACAAGCCATTGATTGAACAATTGTGTTTAATTGACTCAATTGAAAGACTTGGTGTAGCTTATCACTTTGAAGAGGAGATTGAAAATAGTCTAAGTTGCATTGCAATGTCGACAAATCCATCTTCTGATGATTTGTTCCTCACCTCCCTTTGGTTTCGGCTCTTGAGACAACATGGCTTCAACGTAACATCCGGTATATATGTTTTAGGGCTTTTAGTAAAGTTTGAGTTCTACATAATCTTACAATCATATTCTTGTTATCTTTCTGCTTAACATATACTTTACATGTAGATGTGTTTGAGAGATTCTTAGGCTTAAATGGAAGCTTAAAGGAAGAGGTAGCAAATGATGCGCAATCCATGTTGAGTCTATACGAAGCATGTCATGTAAGGGGACATGGAGATAAAGAACTAGAGGAAGCCCTTCCATTTACCATCTCCAAGCTCACCAAATTGATATCGGACCAATCGATCACCCCAACACTTCAAGAACACATACAAGACGCCTTAAAGAAGCCTCTCAACAAGAGGCTAACACGTGTTGAGTGTGTACGCTATATGCAGATCTACGAGGAAGATGAACCGTTACACAATAACGCTTTGCTAAAATTTGCAAAACTTGACTTCAACCTCCTCCAAACGTCTCACAGAAAAGAACTTAGTGAAATCTACAAGTAAGTTCCAAATATATATATATATATATATATATATATATATATATATATATATATATAGGGATAGGATCAGGTGAGAACAAGTGTTACGGTAAGAAATGAGAACGTTTATAAACCACACGATTTAAACAATTCAACGGGTATGATGAGATCTATATATATAGCTACTAACTAATCAAATATTACGTATTACCTTATTAATAGGGGGAATAATGTTTTTCCGTAATCACCGAATCTTACAACTATTAGCGTATCATACTAAAGTTAAAAGTTTCCGGTCCTCTTCCTAGAAATTGCATGACTATTCAAACGCAACACTGAAATTATAATAATGAATTGGTGCACAACGAGCACTACTTGCACTATTCGTGCAATCAACAAACACGGCTTGTACTACTCATGCAATGCTAGATTTATGACAATAATAATATTTTCTAGAATTCATGCTAATTTTTATTATTTGTGTATAGATTTAGGAAGTTGTGTAGGTAGTAGTATTCTTGCTAACTTTTTTATTATTCATGCTAAGAACGGATGTTACGGTAGGAAATAAGAACAATTAAGGGTCGTTAGATCAATGCACGGATGACCCAGATTTAACCTCTAAATAAGGCATAATTATTGTATGATTTAATACACCTTTGTTAATATGGTAATAGTAATATACAATACTAGTTTATATGGAAATAATGTTATTATGCTCTCATTAATTGTGCACAAATTACATCGCTAAGACAGAGTTGTGCATTTGTAATTAATAATATTTATCAACATACAATTTTTTTATTAATGATATTTATCTATGCACGATTTTGTGCAAAGGACAATTAATCGTGCATTTTTTATATGTACCGTGCACGTAAGTATAAATTATATCATAAAAAATTAGCTCATTATGTTCATTTTGATTTCAAATCCAACATGCAGGCGTGTTTTGAAAATGTATTGTCATATAAATTATATAATAAAAAATAATTATTGTTTATAATATAAGCAAGTAGCTATATATGTGCATTACTCGTGCATTATCATCAATTTAATATCACACTAGAGATCCTAGTGTACTTGTAAATGTAATGTTATATATATTATATAAAAAAAAATAGTTATATTAGTGCATGATACTACTACATAATATGCACATGCACGAGTGATTGCAATGAGACATTCTTATCATGCACAGCACGAGTGAATTGTTGGCAGCGTCAGAACGAGAAAATAAACGAGATAGTTAATCGTGTGAATTTATTATGGTAGTAAATACTAATTGATTTTAAATTGGTAACCGTATATAATGATCCTAGAATACAAAATATCAAATTAGTATACAAACATAATATCAAATCATGAACATCGATTTAGTTTAATCATGTGGTCGATGCTTGTTCTCATTTCTTACCGTAAGTTGTGTTTTTACTTGATCCTATCCCTATATATATATATCTTCAACTACAAAATATAAGTAAATAATAAATGCTTAAAACACATCGACATTTAATCTGTACATATATAAATATATAGCATGTATTTATTCCACTATAAATTAAAATATTTATGTTTTAACAAGATGACAATGTATTTCTTCTTAAACACTTTACTTATTTGACTAGTCAACAACGGTCAACAATTAAACATATTAAACATTGTGCATGGTAAAGGTGTGGTAATTGACTTGTTTCACCTAAATATCTTTGTAGTACGTATGAGACTAATCATATCGAGTCTAATAATATTTTATCCTTTTCGTGTATGGTAGTATAATATTCTGCAGGCCGGATTGTTCTCCAGATGATCATCTGGATAACTATCCGGCCGAGTTATCATAATCTATTCATTTATATCCGAGCCGAGTTATCAAACCTAAATATAATATAGCTTTAACAATTTGATTTTTTTTTATTATCATTCACTCACTTTGTATTAAATACTATTAGGTGGTGGAAACATATTGACGTGATTAGCTCACTGCCACTAAGAGATAGGATCGTTGAAGCCTATTTCTGGGGTTCAGCTGTCTATTTTGAACCTCAATTCTCTCTCGGAAGGAAGATTGCGACTATGGCTTGTCAAATTCTAACTTCAGTTGATGATATCTATGATTCATACGCAACACTAGAAGAACTCAAAGTTCTTACTGAAGCAGTTCAAAGGTAAATTTGTGCATGCATGCGTAAATTGAAGTTCATTTACGTATCTGCATGCTTATGCATGGGGGTTAATTAACGTAAACTTATACGTAAGCAGGTGGGACAAGTCTTGCTTAGATGAACTTCCCGTTGATTTAAGATGGTTCTATAAGACGTTGCTTTTGGATGCTCATGAGGAAATGGAGCGCGATCTCGCTCCTAAAGGAAGATCGCGATACGTGCATTACGCAAAGCAAGAAGTACTCGTTATCGGATTAATTGTTATACTAAATAATTATGTTTTTTGGTTATCTTTAGCAACTAATTCTAGTTACTATCATATATGTAGATGAAAGCTCTATGCAAAACTTACTTGACTGAAGCAATATGGAGGCACAACAAATATATTCCGACACTCGATGAATACATGGAAATCGCACATCGTAATATCGCTAATGTCGCGGCAGTTGTTTATACTTTCCTTGACATGGACATGGCTATGGATGCGGAATTTGAGTGGGTTTGTAATCTTTCAAAGCCTGTTAAAGCCGGATCACTTGTCGTAAGAATTCTAGATGACATAGTCGGCATCAAGGTAAATATATATAAAGTTTATGTTAATAATAACGTCCCGGTAAGTTATATAATTATATATGTGCATGATTTACGTAGCATGACGAGGTTACTGGAGACCCGGGTTTGATCATTGAGTGTTACGTGAAGGAGTATAGCCTGTCGTATGAAGGAGCTTGTAAAATGTTGTACGGGAAGGTCGGCGAATTATGGAAGGACTTGAACGAAGCGATGATAAAGCCGACTGAGGTGCCCATACCGTTGTTGAAGTGTGTCCTCAACTTGGGGCGCGCGGCAGAAGCGATCTATGATGCCGGTGAGGATGGATTCACTTCTCCTAATGTAGCTATGAAACGCAACATCCAGGATTTGTACATCAAACCTATATCAATTTAGTTATGCATTTTACCCAAACAAAAATAATGACGTTAGGGCTTGCTAGCAAGTTTCTCTGCTGCATGCATGCAGAGTTATCAATCAGCCTTAGAAAACAATAAGTCTTATCTGAGTCAGTCTGGAAGAGAGTTTTGTTGAAGTCAGTTGAGCAGGCAATTCTAATGTATCTTATGTCCTGATTTGAGTTGTTATGTCTACTGTAGAAGAAATTAAATAAAGGTTGATAGACTAGATGTAATGGCGAAAATCTCTAATAGTTATCACAATACACACTTTGCGTGCGTAGTTGATAACGTCCTCAAATACGCATATGAGATGCGTAGTTGGAGTCCATGAAAAAGTATAAAAAAATTTGAACTACGCATATGGGGATCGTAGTTGATATTTTATTTTGGGAACGTACTACTATTACACTCTTCATAGTGCGTAGTTGTTGCGACTACTTAAAAATTTTCACCAGTACATTTAGAAATCACGTTGAAAAACTAGTGTGTAGATTTTTTTTTTTTTTTTTTTTAAAGTTATGTATATATATCCAGAAGAGATGGGGGGTTACAAAGCATCTTAGCTTAGAACGAGATCAGTAACTACATGAGACGAAGAACAAAAGAGAGAATGGGAGAAACGAAATTTAAAGCGAGGAGAAGCTGATGCCGAGGATTTGAGCCCAGCAAAGAGAATTCCGTGATCGGTTGTTCCATTTGAGTGAGTAGTGAGTCTTGATCATGTTGATGATGTTGTGGACGCAAGATGTGGGATGAGTTCTTTTGTTGTTGTATAGGAGTTCATTGCGAGCCTTCCAAATGCAATATACATAACAGAGTAAGGTTGAGATACGAACATTGGATATCAGGTCATTTTTGGGAGGCTTGGAAGTGCTAATCCAGGTCCAAATACAGTCACTGTAAGGAGTAGGTTGGGGTATTCTGATCCAGGAGGAGATGAGGGTGAGGACAAGTTGTGAGAAGGTGCAGTGGAGGAGCAGGTGATTCTCATCTTCGGGGTGGGTGTTGCAGGTATGGCAAGTATTATTTGTGACAATATTCCAGTCCCGAAGCTTATTAAGAGTAGGGAGCCGATTATGGCTGGCTATCCAGGCGATGACACGGCATTTAGGCGGACAAGGAACGTTCCAGATGATGCTGTAAGGGTAGGGGGTAGAGGGAGGGGTCATGGGCCAGCAGTGGTGATAGGCAGCGGAGATGGAGAATTTGTTGTTTGTCCCAGTAGTGAGGTTGATGAAGCAGTTACCATTCATCCTAGAAAGGATATCATCACGAACTTTGATGAGCTGACACCAGGAGTGGCTATGATTGAAGTTTGCGAGGCATGTCCAGATAGAGTGAGACTTGATGATGTTATGGGTAACCCAGTCACCCCAGAGGCTGCGCGTTGCATTTGTGTCATTTAGTTCATAAAGGAGCTTAGAGAGACACGCCTTATTCCAGGAGAGAGCCTCCTTGAATCCCAGCCCTCCTTCGGACTTAGGAAGGCAAGTAGTGTTCCATGAGATGAGGGCTCTCGAACTAGATGCCGTTCCAGCCCAGAGGAACGAGCGCAATATGCTTCGAATCTTCAATAAGATGGTAGAGGGAATGAGGAGAGTGGAGCACCAGTAATGATGAAGCGTCAAGAGAATAGAAGCGATGAGTTATTTCCTACCCGCGTAACTGAGGTGACGGGCGCTCCAGGAGGTGATTTTGTTTGTGATTTTATTAATGAGGGGGGTGAATTCGGATACATTCAATCTTTTGCTGCCCACCGGGATACCAAGATATGTGAAAGGGAGAGAACCTTTTTGAAGACCGGAAGAGGAAGCAAGGAGGTCGCTGTCAGATTCGGAGAGACCGCCCAAAAAAATGGAAGACTTGGAGAGGTTAATTTTGAGTCCAGAGTAGGATCCAAAGAAGTCCAAGGTGCGCAACAGAATGCTGATAGATGTTGCATCTCCTCTACAGAATAGCATGAGGTCATCTGCGAAGCAAAGATGAGTGATTCTTGGAGTGGAGCATTTTGGATGCACATTAAAGTCCGGATTTTGAGTGTTGATTTTGAGCATGTTGGAGAGCACTTCCATGGCAATAACGAAGAGCGGGGGGGAGAGAGGGCAGCCTTGTCTAAGGCCTCTCGAGCGATGAAAGTAGCCGGTCAGCGAGCCTTGAAAATTGATTGAGTAGGATACAGTGGAGATACATGCATCAATCAGCTTAATGAACTGAGATGGGTACCCCATACGACCGAGGCAATTCAGGATGAAATTGTGGTCAATCATGTCAAACGCCTTTGCAATGTCGAGTTTAAGAGTGCATCTAGGTGAGATGTGGCGTCTGCTGTATTTCTTCAGAATTTCTTGGCATAATAGGATGTTGTGTTTGATCTGTCTGCCTTTTACGAAAGCTCCCTGGTACCTACCAATAACTGTGGGTAAAGTAGCATTTAGTTTGTCTGCAAGCAACTTAGCGATAACCTTGTACGTAGTATTGCAGCAGGAAATTGGTCGGTAATCCTCAGGCAGTAAGGGGTTTGGCTTTTTTGGTATAAGTGTGAGTGCGGTGTGATTTACATGCCTAGGCATAATGCCAGTGTTGAGAAACTCCAGGACAGCATCAGTGAAAAGCTTACCAGAGATATGCCATGAAGATTTGAAAAACTTGGCATTGTAACCATCGGGACCAGGGGCTTTAAGATCGCTCAAGCCAAAGACGGTTCTTTTGACGTCTTCCGGAGTGAAACCGACACTAATGAGAGCGAGATCAGCGGAGGAGATTATGGGGAGTGGGCAGTTAGGAAAGAGATTTTGCGGGTTAGCTACAATTGGGGGATTTAGGATCTTTGTGAAGTGGTTAATGAGGATAGAGATAATCCCGTTCACATTGGAGGTAGGCCCACTGGCGTGATTTGCGGGGTCAAGCAGGAAACGGATAGAGTTTGAAGCTCTTCGCTTAGCAATATGCTTGAAGAAATACGATGAGCATTGATCCCCGAACTTGATCCAAGATTCCTTGGAGAGCTGTCCGAGAGTGGTCATCAAATTAGCCTGGAGGGTTTGAAGTGATGCAAGGGCATTACGTTCAGCAGCCAAGAGTGTCTGGTCGAGGGGCGAGGTGATGAGCCTGGACTGGGTGATCTCCAGCGAGTTTTTGAGGTTTTCAATGGAGGTGTTTAAAGATTCAAGTGTGGAACTAGGGAACCTCTTCAAGCTACACTTTAGTTTCTTGAGGTTGCTGTACAGTTGATCCATGAAGTAGGAACGAGCCAAGGCATTCTGAGAGGTCCAGCAGCGGGCAACAGTGTCAAGGAAGCAGTCATGGGAGGCCCAGGAGTTATTAAAACGAAATTGGCGGTGGAGCTTGGTCTCTTTGGGGAGTATGGTGAGAATGGCCGGTGAATGGTCGGAGATGTAGGGGTTGTCAAATAGAACGGTGGATGAAGGGAAAGCAGAATGCCAATTGTCGTTGATTAAGACTCGGTCCAGCTTACACCAGAGCCGCGAATGCACCTGCTTGTTGTTCCATGTGAACGTAAATCCGGAAGAGATATGATCAGAAATGTCATTCAAATGGAGGCAGTCAGCAAGTTCAGTGGATTGCTGAGGAGAGGATGTTGGCTTATCTGAAAGTCTCTCCGCCGGGCATAGGGTAGTGTTAAAGTCGCCAAGTATGACCCAGGGCTTGTTTGTAGTGAGGAGTTTGATGGTGGAGATGTTGGGCCAGAGAGAGACACGGTCCGAAGGGTTGTTGTGTGCATAACAGAAGGTGCATTCGAGAGTTGGGTGGTTTGGGATTGTGAGAGGGGAGATGGTGCAGTGAATGAGCTGGTCGTTAACA
Source organism: Fagopyrum homotropicum (assembly GCA_033239125.1). Classification (NCBI taxonomy): domain Eukaryota; kingdom Viridiplantae; phylum Streptophyta; class Magnoliopsida; order Caryophyllales; family Polygonaceae; genus Fagopyrum; species Fagopyrum homotropicum. The sequence continues at coordinate 7,771,825 of BSWB01000003.1, forward strand.
AAGGTAGTGGAGAGGCACAATGCGGAGGGATCCCACCAGATCCAGATTCGACATCGGGAGGATGGGGAAACATTAGAGGTAGAGGACCAATTAGGGAGGATGGAGAGGGTTGACAACTTGTCAGCATGAATTTTTGTTTCCAAGATCGCAATGACGTCCAGGCGGTGTCTTAGAACCACATCTCTAATAGCTTTGTGCTTGCTAGGGTGATTAAGGCCCCGCACATTCCATGAACCGATGCTAATTGACATGGACATGGGTGGGGGAGGTAGATGTGGTAACATCCTTGATGCTGACACAGGGGGAGGTAGTAGAGGGGTTGAAGGTCATGGGGTTTGGTGGTTTATTGCTGTCAGGACACGCTGTGTCCGGCCAAGGGTTTGGGATTATGTTTTGGGGGGGTGAGGAAGGTTGGGCGTTGGTGAGTTGAGGTTGAGTGGTCATTTGGCCAGTGGAGTGGAGTATGGTGCGATTCCATTCGACGGTTTTGTTAATAAGCTGGGGAGTTGATGAGGTAGGTAGTAGCCGGGAGCGATCGGGTGTGGGTAGTATGGGGGTTGGGTCTGCGGGTAATGGTGGCTGGGGCCTGGTTTTTTTTCGTTGAACCTTCCGAAAACCCTCCAAAACGATCTTGTTTTCCTGGGGAGCCCTGAGAGGCGGGGTGATGCATCGATGTCCGAAAGTGAGGCACTTTGTGCAGTGCTCAAGGAGCCATTCAAACGAGATCTTTTGAGTGATGATCTCATCATCCGGCCCAATAAGAGTGATTTCACGAATAAGGGGCTTAGTGGCTGAAATCTCAACAAGGATCCTCGCATGGCCGAGTCGATTATGAGAAGCGGAGCATTGATCAGTGAGTATTGGAATTCCAATGGCCGAGCCAATTCTTGCCAACATGAGTGGGGACCAGAATCTATAGTCCAGATCGTATAGAGAGACCCAGACCGGGATGGAAGAGAGGCTCGAGAAACTAAGATCCATACCATGGCACCAACGCTTGAGGAGGAGTGTGGTGGAACCATTGACAAACCATGGGCTACCCGCAAGTACGAGGTTTAGGTCCTCTTCAGATGTGAATTGAATGACGAATATGCCATGCTCGTTCCTAAGAATTTTTGGCATGGCAGAGAAGTTCCAGGCGGTGCCAGCGAAGGATGAGAGTTTGTTGAAGGATAAGGGAGAGCCAAGTGGGTAGCCGATTAGGGCGTGGGACCATCGGGATAGAGTGTCGGCTATGTCCTCCTTCGAGAATTGAATGACGCCGTCCTCGTAACCAGGAGAATAAGTAAGAGGGACGTGATTCCAATGCGCGCCAGCCGAAAGGACTTCTTTAAATGAAGAAGTTTGCGGAACATCACGCTTGCAGCAATTAATGTTGCATGGGGGTTGTGAAAGTGGGGGGGGGGGGGGTTTGTGGGGCCAGGTGGGAACAGAGGGGGAGCTGAAAGGTTGCCATTAGGGTTTGGATTAGTTTGGTCATCTGAAGGGTTTTTGGTGATAAGACAGTTATTGTTTGTTATGTCCTGGTCATGGATAGGCTGGTGGAGAGATTGAGCCGTCTGGCCGGAGGACATCAGACATGGTGGTGGGGTATCCCCAGGGCCAGGGGTCGGTTTTGGAGTGATAGCAGCAGGGAGAGGGGTGTTGGTTTGATTGAGGGCAACCTGGGGAGGGATATCCATCTTCAGCGCAACATGTGGAGGGCCAGAAGTTATGGATGGAGTGGCAGTGTTGAGTAGGTGAGGGAAGATGACCGTGGAGGAGATTTCCAGGTTGTGTTGGCCTGAGTCTTTCGTGATTCTGGCGTTGTTGGAGCGAATGAGTTCCTCCGGGATTGCATCAAAAGGGCTTGGGGGGTCCGAAGGGTCTTGTTGTTTGGAGGGGCTGAGGTTGATCTGTGAGAGTTTGATGGATTTCTTTTTTGAACGGTTTGCACCACCCATGGTGGATGCAGAGGACGCAGTGAAGTGAGTGAGGGGAAGGAGGTAGCGGGGAGGCCACCACCGCCTGGGGAGGGGGGTGGAGAACGGCAGGGAAGCCGGCTCCAGGGGAGACGGTGCAACAGGGAGAGCAAAGGAGATTTAGTGTGTAGATTTTTGAAGTGGTAAAATGACTAACTAGGCCTTTTACCACTATTATTCTATTAAGGATATCCATAACATAAACTCATTTAGTAAATATATCCCTATCTAACCAAATTCTTTCATGTAGGAGGAATTATATATAGGGTAAACTTAGAGGGGTCTACAAAACAAAAGCCTATAAAAAAAGTCTATTCAACTCAATTATTTCTTTTTGAAGGAAGAAAATTACTAATGAACGTAAGTTACATTGGTTGCCATAAGGTTGGAGGTTGGTTACTAACCCTTATTCTTTGGTAGCGAGAACTCAAAGGCTAGGTCCTTGATCGTCATAAAACCTACCCGTAAGCATGGCGAGGTCAGTAACGTTGTAGTATATCGAATGTCGAATTCACAAGAACTGCGCCTGTTTTGGATGTAATTAATAGACAATAACGGTAAGCAAAGGAAAAGAAAGAAGAAGAAATTAAAGTGAAGAGAATAATATGTCTTTTGGGAATTATGATAAAAGAGAAAATTACAAAAACAATGAATATCGTAGACAAATAATGGAGGGAGGTGATCTAAAGAAACAAAAATCTCCACCTATGATTCACGGACACTTCTAGAAGGCGGAGAGTCCCGTGTCCCGCCGTGTCGGACACCGGGACACGGCTCGGACACGGTCAAATATGACCCGAACCGGTCAAGACATGTTTCAGAGGTTTGACATAGGGAGGACACAGTTAGGATATGGCGAGGACGCGGATTGTGTTCAGTCAAGACACTGTCAACAAAAGTTTATCCTATTTTCTTCTCTTCCATTTTTCCAAATTAAACCTAGCCCACATGGCCACCTGCGAAATTATGGTTTACGGAAGCAAGACACCGATCTTGTTCTTCTTCAGTTCGAACGTTGAAATGTTGTTATTACGCCGGCCGATTCTTCTCTCCATTCTTCTTATGATTTCATAAATTAGTTTTGAATATCTGATTACTAATTTATTGTGTAATCTTTCTTGTTTCAATGTTGAGTGCGTTATTCTATCTTTCGCTTTTTCTAATTTAGAAAATTTTATTATTGTTTTCCTTGGTTGATCGTGTTGTTCGGTTATTGTTGATTTGCAAAATGAATGGTTCGTTTTTTAATTTTGAAACTAATTATGTTTATTTAAGATTGTAAAAGTAAGTGTGTTTATTTCTATTTTTTAGACTGAAAATGTTCTTTTGTTTCGGTTATTTTGTTGTCATGTTAATATTTGTATCTACTTATATATCATTGAGTTTTTCATATATATATATGTATCTCATTGTGATATATGAATTCTACATTTCAATAGCTTAAAAATAATATATTATTTGTTTTCCGCGTCATATCCCCGTTTCCTATGCTTTTGAGGATTGTCGCTTCCTCGTTTCTCGCTGTATCCGTTTTTCGTGTCCGTGCATCATAGATCTCCACTATAATGAATTAAGGAAACATTGCATATATGAGACTCATGAACTTTGATATGTGAGCAATGCAGATAAATATCTAAAATAACTTTTGACATAGACAAACAAAAACCGTGCTTTTCAACTCGTGTAACCCTCAATCCGGCGGTTTGGCAAGTTTAGAAAAACCCTTTAAGAACTTTGAAATTCGGAAAAGATCAAGATAAACCTTCACTTGTGGCTCTTAGGTTAGAAAAGATACAAAGTCCGGAACATTTACGATAGTTAGAAATCCTCGAAGTAAAAGGTAGGATCCAATCCTTAAACCAAGTTCTTTTCAATATATCCAATACAATAACCTTCACTTGTGGGTCTTCAGTGAATTTATCTAAACCAATTATAAACGTCACTTCTTTCGAAGATAAATAAAAGGTGAAAGCAAAGTGCTTTGAAAAGAGGTGATATCACAATCTCAATTCACAAATATATATGCAATAATAAATCAAACCATTATAGGGATCATCAAATCCTTAGATGAAAAGATAGATTAGCTAGATATCACTGAATGAAAAATAATATTTATTGAATATAGAAACTTCATAAATAAACTCACATTCTTTCATTCCAGCACAAGGAGACAAACCTTCAAGTGGGAAATTGAAATATACTCTAGATATATCAACAATAGAACAACAACTTATGCATCTCGGGTGGATCGTAGTCATCTCGGCCAAAATTGAAATCTACTCTAGATATATCAACAATAGAACAACAACAAGGAGACAAACCTTCAAGCGGGAAATTGATCATCATATCCAGCTTGCTCAACATTTGTTCTAAAAATGATTCCAATCGGTCCTTGTGAGGTTGACGCCGAGGTTCCGCATGAGGCATAATAGCCACGTGAGCTTGATCATGAGACTCATGGTAGTCATTGAATGCCTCCCAATACTCAAACTCATCGTGGAGAGGTCCTCGATCTTGGCTTTCCATCCATCCTTCATACTCCATGTCGTCAAGGTCGTCTTGGAAGTACAATCCGTCCATGGCAAACATGAAAAATGCAAAGACAAAAACAACACAAGATCAAAAGTAACAAGAAAGATATACACTATAAAAAATCAAAAGCAAATGACTTAATCTTAACCTAGTTCCCGGCAACGGCGCCAAAAACTTGTTGTTGCTAGAAAGGTAGCACAAAAATCTTTACATTTATAGACTCAAACTAAAATCCTAAACTACCTAGCGAAACCCGTAGTGTACGGATCGTTTTCTAGAAAGGAAAGTATTCCAAAGTCGAACACAAGGACTGAGGTGAAATTAGGCCACTCAATGATCAAAGATAGTGTAAATCTAAACTAAGAGATGAGCAAGGAATAATAGAAATGCAAAACACAATATTTTTGGTGGCTTTGGGTGATCAAACAAGAATCACAAGATATATGCACCCAAACAAGCAAACAACACAACAAACAAAAGGATAGGAGATAAGAGGTAAGAAATGCGGGTTCTAGAGATTTGAAATTCCGGTTATGAAATGGATTCATGCAATCTTAACATCAAAGGAAAGACTGCGGTTGGTCGGAGTTGAGTGTTTCTCAAATGGGAACAATTACCGGGTAACTCTCGTGTTCCACTAGTCACGAACATAAGGTTCTATTACCGGGTAAGTCTCAAGGAACCTAAGGACGGGAATTCTACACAAACCGGTCACTACCTAAGGGTCAAAAGCCTCCTTATTGGGTAAGTCTCGGAAAATGTAAGTCTTAGGCAACGATCCTAGCACACTCAATCCAATAGCAGTTGTTGAGGCTCACTACTACATAGTGTTCATCATCTTATGTATCTAAGAGAGGACATTACCGGGTAAGTCTCATTCCTCAAAAAGATGGCTAGCAAAGGTCACCCTAGGCTAGATTGGGCCCAATAAAGCAATAGGATTTCAACACATCTACATCCTAACATCAAGATATATGAACAGTAGAACAATAACTCATGCATCCAGGTGGATCGTAGTCATCTCGGCCGAAATTGTATGAAGAACAGACTGAGATCCTGGATTGAGTTAGGGTTTCGAACACAAATCCATCCTAAGCTAACATGCAACTCCATACAATCATAGTCCGAAGCATAAACATCATTCCTTCATCCTAGAATCACATCTACTCAACCAACAACATACTTTTCTAGATCAAACTTCATAAATAAAGCATGCTTGCAAGTCATAGCTAGATAATGAAGAACGAACCAAAGAAAAGACATTACAAAGCTAGAATAGAAGTTACCAAATCTTACAAAGGGTCCAAGATGCAGCTCTAAGGTGTCAACAATGGGAACCTCACTCAAAACCACTCAAATCTCACTCTAAAACTACAAACTACACTAATCTCTTCCAAGAAAACCCACAAGGGTTCTTGGAAGAGATATACAATCCAAAGTGTGTTGGAGAAGAGCTAGAGGAAAGGGTGGAAAAGGGAGGAAGATAACTCCAAAAACAACCAGTAACATCACTTAAGTACTCCACCAAAAGCAAGGGTCGGACCAAGAGAGGTGGTGCCAAGTGTCATGGTGGTCCAGCAGAGCATCTCGGTTGGTCCAGGGAGCATCTCGGTCGAGATGGGTGAGCCTTGGACCGAGATGACACTAAAACAGCCACACACCACCACTTAGACATGAGTATGACCATTCCTTGCATCAAGTAGGATCTTTGCCTTCTTCATTCCTCCAAGCATGAGTCATTTGGAACCATAAATCCGGATCATCATGAGGCATTAACCTCGGATATGATCAATAACGTCTCAAAGGTCCCCAAAACACCTACAAAACCGACAAAAGCTCGTGTAGATGTCTATTTTGATAATATGGATGAATTAAGCGTAAACATCACGAACTAATGTTGAAACATGCATGAATGGAATGGAAAACTACCTAAATGAGTGCCTAAAATAATGTCATAAATCATGTCATCAAAATACCCCATACTTGCCACTTGCTCATCCCCGAGCAAGGTTCAACTATAGGCTACGAGATGGCATGATTTATGAATGCAGAAAAACAGAAAATCTTTTTGGAATTGTGCTTCTAAACATCGATTACCTTCGTAGTTATGTTTCATGGCAATGGAAAAACAATCATGTATTAAATGAATGAATGCACGGAAAGACAATCATACTTAACTCGAAAGCATGCATGAAAGGCAAAAATGATAAAGTCAAGATGATCATGAGAAAATCAAATCTAGATCACTAAGTCATACACATAAGTAAATAGGTCTTAAGGACTTAGGAAAGAAGAGGCCAAGAAACGTGATGATAGGGTGGGAATTTTTCTAGGTCAAGTAGTGCTAATCCGGCAAAGGAACTAAACCACTACTTCGTTTTTGTTCTTCATCCACCAAAGTGCATTTTTCTACTTATTTTTCTTTTTCTTTTCATTTTTGAGACAATTGAATTGGTGTACAAAATCCTAAACCTTGGTGATTAGCGGACCTCGGGATTTTTCTGAGGTGCCTCACACCGGGCACACATACCAAGGCTCGTTAGGACAATCGGTTTATCCGACTTTGGCAAGACACAAACACCCGATTATGTGAATGGTACCAAGTTATTCGTCATCAAAACCAAAGTCCCCAAACCTATATATTTTTTTCTACACTTTTCACAACACAATCAACTTCTTTATTCACCATATTCATTCACTTCACATCACCCCACACTTGCTTTTTGCACACATCACACTAACATGCTCTTATTCCCGGATGGGTCAAAAGAGGTCAAATTTTCAATTCCAATGAGGTGCTCAAACAACATGATCAAGATGAGAAGAAGATAGAGATGAATTGCATTAATCACTCCTAGATGATGTGCAAGAACTAGCATGTAATTTCGACTATCAATTCTCAATCCAATCAAGGCAAACATCATCATCACAATTCATGCATAGGATTCAAGAGAAGTATTTAAGTCCACATATGCATGTATTCATTCAACACACATGCCATCTATAGCCAATCCACAAAACAAACTTCATTATTAGGGTCATATATAAACTTAGAAGCATAAGGAAATTTTTAAAATTTTTTGATTTTTTTTGTAATTTTGATATATATATGTATATACAATGCAAGATGTTACGCTCAGGATGTGTGTGTGAATCGCAATAAGCTTTAAATTTATACTCGTTATATTTATCCTAACTCCTAGCGAACCCGCAGTGTACGGGACGTTTGTAGTAGGGATAGTATTCCGAGGTCGAACACAAAGACTAAGGTGAAATCGAGTCAAACAATGATCAAAGATAGTGTGAATCTAGACTAAGAAAGGATGAGAAACAAAGAAAATGGAAAAACACAATGTTTTTGTTGGTTTTTGTGGTGATCAAACAAAGATCACAAGTCAAGCAAGATAATAAAACAACTAACAACTCAAGCTAGCAAACGAACAAGTAACACAAAGCACAAAATATGTGGTAAAAGAGAGAAGAGTAGATTCTAGAGGTCAAGATTTCCGGTTATGGCATTGGACTCAAGGTTCTAAGGATTCTAAGGACAAGCTGCGGTGTTGGGGAAAGAATGTTTCACTAATGGAAGCAATTACCGGGTAGGTCTCTCACTTCACTAATCCCGCATCAAACTCCTATTACCGGGTAGGTCTCAAGGGGTTAGAATAAGGAATTCCACACAAACTAGATACTACTTAAGGGGTAACCCTCTCCTTACCGGGTAAGTCTCGGAATAGGGAAATCTCAAGCAATAATCCTAGCACACTCAATCCAATAGCGGCTTATGAGGCTCACTACTACCTAGAATTCATCTTCTAAGGTATCTAAGATCGGGAATCATCGGGTAGATCTCTTCCTTCACTTAGGTTGATAGCATTAGGTGATCCTAAGCTAAATTAGGCTTAATAAACACTAGGATTTAACAACCTAACACCCCAATCATACAGATTCATCATTCAAAGAGCAACAGAGAAGGAAATCGGGTGGATCATAGGGAAATCGGCCGATTTACCTGTAGAACAGGTCGATTTTCGTCTCTGGTTAAGGTTTGGTTCAATCAATTCATCCTAAACTAACATATAAGTCCATCCTATCATCACCCAAGCCATAACCATCAATCCATTACTCCAGAATCACAATAAACTAGCCAATAGTATGCATATCAAGATCCAAAATCATCAAACAAGCATACATGGTGTTCATAGATGGATAATGAAAGATAAGCAAGCAAAATCAATAAATCTCAATTGAGTCTAAGTTGTAGCACGACTTACAAACTCTAAAATGAAGATCCAAAACGTTCCTAACAACCCTTGCAATAGTTCTTCAATCCAAGACTCTAAAATCACTCAAAACCTCACTATCACTCCTAGAATGGTGTTCTTCTTCTTCCTTCAATCCTTGAGAGTTTTTCTTCTCCTCCAATCTTTCCCCCAAATTGATGAGCTGTGAATGAGAGTGTGGGAGAGGAGAGATGCTCAGCAACAACCTACAAGACCACTTATATTCTCCACCAAGAGCAAGGCCGGACAAGAGATCGTGGGACACGTGGCTTAAGCTGTCAAAGGCCCAAAAATCGACCCAGTAGGGTTAAATCGGCCGATTTAGCTGCTAGTTGGTCCGATTTTCTTCAGCAGAAACATGCTATGATCGTCTAGCCATGAGTTGCTCCATTGCTTGCACCAATAGTGGTCTTTGTGTCCTTTGTTGCTCCAATTATGCTCCTCCAAAGCTTTGGATGTGTACCATCATGAGGCTTGGCCCTCTAATGTATCGGTTAATGTCCAAAAGACCCCTGAAATACCTACAAAGTAACACACAAGTCCGTGTAGACGTCTATCTCGACAAAATACGTGATTTGAGTGCAAACGTCGTGAATTAGTGCTAAACCGTGCATGAATGAGTGAGAAATCTATCTAAATGATTACCTAAACCTAAGTCATAAATCGTGTTATCAAAAATACCCCATACTTAAGGTTTGCTCGTCCCCGAGCAAATTCTCAACTATAGACTACAAGATGACATGATTTATGTATGCAGAAAAATGACAAAATCTTTTTGGAGTTGTGCTTCTAATATTGGATCACCTTCATAGTCATGTTTCATGACAATGGACAAGCAATTATGTATCAAATAAGTGAAGGCATGGAAAGACAATTGTACTTAACTCGATAGCTTGCAATGAAGTGTAAAGATGAAGATGTCAAGATGATCATGAGCATATCCAATCTAAATCACTTAGTCTTACACACATGCAAGTAGGTCATAAGGACTTGTGAAATAGAAGGCCAAAAAACGTTGTGATTAGGCGGGAATTTTCTAGGCTATGTGATGCTAATCCGGGAAAGGAACTAAACAACCACAACTTCACATTTCTTTTTCACTTCCCTCAAGTGTATATTTTTCTTCATTTTCTTTTCTTTCTTTCTTTTATTTTTGAGACGATGGCATTGGTGTACAAAAGCCGAAACCTTGGTGATTAGCCATCCTCGTGCTTTTTCTATTTTTTCGAGGTGCATCCACACCGGGCACACATACCAAAGCTCGTTAGGACTATCGGTTTATTTGACTTTGGCAAGGCACCAACACCCGATTATGTGAAGTGTACCGAGTTACTTGTCATTTAAACTAACGTCCCCAAACCTATATTTTTGGCTACACTTTTGCAACAATTTCAGCACTTCATTCATGACATTCCTTTCATCAACAACTTCACCCCACACTTGCTTTTCACACACATCAACACACTAACATGCTCCTATTCCCGGATGGGTCAAAAGAGGTCAAATTTATCTCAATTGAGGTGCTCAAGCAACATGGTCAAGGATGAGAAGTAGAGGAAAATGAATTGCCTTAATCACTCCTAATTGATGTGCAAGAACTAGCATGCAATTTCGACTTTCAATCCTCAATTAAATCAAGGCAAGCATCATAATCACAAGTCATTCATGGAATTCAAGATAAGTATTTCAAGTCCACATATGCATCATCAATTTAATACACAAGGCCATCCATAGCCAATCCACAAGACAAGATTTATCATTAGGGTCATATCCAAGCCTTAGAAGCACTAAAAATTTTTAAAATTTTCTGAATTTTTTGGATTTTTCGAAATATGTATGTACAATGCAAGACATAATGAAACATGTGACAAAATTAAACTATCCTAGATGCTAGTCATGCAAGTGATCATGAAAACCCCACCCCATACTTAGAAACACATTGTCCCTAATGTGTAAACTAAATAAAGAAGTGAAAGAGAATCCTCACAATGTAAAATTGGTGATGCTTTGGTATTTCGGTTCACATTGGATGATGATGGTGGATGATCGAGCAAGGATGGTAGAGAGCTCTTGATGTTCATTATGATGTCGGAACCCGCGCTTGGTACCGCAAGCCGTCCAAGTTCCACGTCCGCTCCACCCATGCTTGATTGGAGATCATCACTTTCCTTTACAGAGGAAAAATCGCCCTGGCAGCCCAGGAAAATCGGCCGATCTAGATGAAGAACAGGCCGATTTTTCTGGGTGATTTCCTCCTCGTCCATGTGCTTGGATCTTGTACCTTCAACTGGTCCATGAGGCTTTCACATGGCCTCCAACATCTCGTCACACACGACAATCAACAAGATCTAGCACCTAAAAACACAAAAGAAAAACAAAGCACACCAAGAGTGAGATCAAACAAAAGCAAGAAAAAGAAAGGGAAAAATATGTACCAATGGGTTGCCTCCCATTAAGCGCTTCTTTAAGGTCATTAGCTTGACCAAATTCAGGAACGTTTCAATCAAGGTGAAGCGGGGCAATCACTTCCACCGGGGCTTCCGGGATGTACTTCTTCAATCGATGCCCATTCACCTTGAAGTTACCACAATGATCTCCGCCTATCTCCACCGCTCCATGAGGAAAAACTTTCTTCACCACATATGGCCCGGTCCATCTTGATTTGAGCTTCCCGGGGAAGAGCCGCAGCCTTGAGTTGAAGAGAAGGACAAGGTCTCCCTCACTCAACTCTTTCGGGATGATCCTCTTGTCATGCCATCGCTTGGTTCTCTCCTTGTAGATCCGAGCATTCTCATATGCATCCAACCGGATCTCCTCAAGGGCGTTCATGTCTAGCAACCGCTTTTCTCCGGCCTCCTTGAGATCAAAATTTAGCCACTTAATGGCCCAATGTGCTCTATGCTCCATCTCTACCGGAAGGTGGCAAGATTTGCCATAAACTAACTTGTAAGGAGTGGTGCCAATTGGTGTTTTGAAGGCGGTCCTATATGCCCACAAGGCATCATCGAGCTTCATAGCCCAATCTTTTCTCGTCCTTGATACCGTCTTCTCAAGAATGGCCTTGATCTCCCGGTTGGAGATCTCCACTTGGCCACTTGTTTGGGGATGGTAAGGTGTTGCCACCTTATGAGTCACCCCATACTTAGCCAAAAGTGCCCCAAAGTTCCTATTGGTGAAATGCCTTCCTCCATCACTTATGATCACCCTTGGTGTTCCAAACCTAGGAAAGATCACTCGGTTGAAGAACCGCACCACAACCTTGGCGTCATTTGTAGGAGAGGCGATTGCCTCCACCCATCTCGAAACATAATCTACCGCCAATAGGATGTAGAGGTTGCCACATGAAGAAGGGAATGGTCCCATGAAGTCTACACCCCACACATCAAATATCTCCACCTCTTGTATGTTGTTCAAGGGCATCTCATTCCTCCTTGAGATGTTGCCCGTCCTTTGGCAAGCATCACAAGCTACCACAAAGCTTTGCACATCCTTGAACAAGCTTGGCCAAAAGAAGCCCGATTGCAACACTTTCGCACATGTCTTGTGTGAGCTAGCATGCCCTCCACATGGCAAGGAGTGACAATGGTGGATCACACTCTCCACTTCATCCTCCGGTATGCATCTTCTAAACATTCCATCCGGCCCTCTTTTGAACAAAAGTGGTTCACTCCAATAGTAGTGCCTCACATCCTTGAAGAACTTCTTCCTTTGGGCATATGTTAATCCGGGAGGCACTTCCTCACACACTAAGTAGTTCACAATGTCGGCATACCATGACTCACTTCCTCTAGACACTTGGAACAAGCATTCCTCCACCATTTGTAATTGCTCATCCCGGAATGAGTCATCAATCGGGATGTCATCTCTCTCAATCTCTAGAGGAGGTAGTCTACTAAGGTGATCCGCCACGGAGTTCTCGGATCCCTTCTTGTCCCGGATTTCCAAATCAAACTCTTGAAGAAGAAGGATCCACCGAATCAACCTAGGCTTGGCATCCTTCTTGGTAAGTAGATAACGGATCACAGCATGATCCGTATAAACTATGACCTTCGCTCCAACAAGATATGAGCGGAACTTCTCAAAAGCATACACCACCGCTAGCAACTCTTTCTCGGTGGTAGCATAGTTAAGTTGGGCATCATCTAGCGTCTTGATAGCATAATAAATGGCATGAGTGCGCCCATCTTTCCTTTGCCCCAAAACAGCCCCAACGGCTACATCGCTTGCATCACACATGATCTCAAACGGTAAACTCCAATCCGGAGGTTGCATTATAGGTGCGGAGATCAAGGCGTTCTTCAACCTACAAAAAGCCTCAAGGCAATCTTTGGAGAAAACAAATTCAACATCCTTCATTAGTAGGTTAGTAAGGGGCTTAGAAATTTTAGAGAAGTCATGAATAAACCTCCGGTAAAAACCGGCATGCCCTAAGAAACTCCTTACCCCTTTCACCGAGGTAGGTGGTGGCAACTTCTCTATCGTCTCAATCTTGGCCCTATCAACCTCGATGCCACGGTTAGACACCAAGTGTCCTAACACAATACCTTCACTTACCATGAAGTGGCATTTTTCCCAATTCAAGACAAGATTTGTCTCCTCACATCTTTGCAATACTAATGACAAGTTAGCCAAGCAATTATCAAAGGAAGAACCATAAACAAAGAAATCATCCATGAACACTTCCATGATATTTTCAATGTATTCCGAAAAGATGGCCATCATACACCTTTGAAAGGTGGCGGGTGCATTACACAACCCAAATGGCATTCTCCTATATGCAAAAGTACCCCATGGACATGTAAAGGTTGTTTTCTCTTGGTCATCGGGGTGGATAGGGATTTGGAAGAATCCACTATAGCCATCTAGGTAGCAAAAATGGGAATGTTGAGCTAACCTCTCTAGCATTTGGTCAATGAAAGGGAGAGGGAAGTGATCTTTCCTAGAGGCCATGTTCAACTTCCTATAATCAATGCACATCCTCCATCCCGTAACCGTCCTAGTTGGGATTAGTTCATTGTTCTCATTGGTCACTACGGTCATCCCACCCTTCTTAGGTACTACATGAACGGGACTAACCCACTTACTATCCGAGATAGGGTAGATAATTCCCGCATCTAGCAACTTTATGATCTCCTTCTTAACTACCTCTTTCATTATAGGATTTAGCCTTCTTTGATGTTCAATAGAGGGTTTATGATTATCTTCCATCATTATCTTATGCATGCACAAAGAGGGCTTAATGCCAACAAGGTCATCAATGGTGTATCCTATTACCTTTCTATACAGTTTCAATTCTTCAATTCATTCAACAATTTCAATTCATTCAACAATTTGTCAAGTTCATCATCATTCAAAGATGCATTCACAATCACCGGATAAGTAGAATTTGAACCAAGGAAAGCATACTTTAAATGAGAAGGAAGAGGTTTAAGATCAAGTTGAGGAGGACCTTTTTCGGTTGGAGACGATCCGTACAATGTAGGTTGAGATGATTGCAAAGCCATGGAAGTCTCCTTGAAGTCCCTTGATGATTGCTCACATTCAAGTGGTTGGTGCTGAAAAGACTCAGGAAAACCGACCCAGGAGGAAAAATCGGACGATTTTTCTGGTAGTGGGTCGATCTGAGTTTCTGTTTTTGCAAAACTGGCTGAAATTTCAGCACAAGGACAAAAATCGGCCGATTTCTGCCCTCCAGTCCGATTTTTCTGTCTGTTTTCCTCTTCTTCTAGCACTTCAAATCCAACACTTGGTAGCTCGTCCAATGCATTCAAGGCCTTGATTACTTCATTTCTACTCTCCTCAACTCCTTCTTCCATCAAGCTTGAGCTAAGAACTCTCTCAAGCGGATCCTTGAGCAAGATTGAGCTCACAACCTCTCTAGACTCCTCTTCTTCAACTATGTTGAATACATCCTCATCAAGGGTTGGCCCTTTCATCATTGTGGACAGCTTGAACTTGATGTTTTCTTCCCCAATGTTGAAGGAGAGGGTTCCATTCTTGCAATCTACTAGACATCCGGAAGTAGCTAGGAAAGGTCTCCCCAAGATGATAGGAACCGGATAGTCCGCCGGGATGTCCAAAACAACAAAGTCTATGGGCACATAGAACTTCCCTAGTTGCACCGGAATGTCTTCCAAGATCCCAACCGGATGAGTGATTGAGCGGTCCGCCATGTAAATGGTCATCTTGACCGGCTTTGGCTCTCCTATCCCAACCTTGTTGCAAAGTGCAAGCGGAATGATGCTTACACTTGCCCCAAGATCACATAGGGCGTCATACTTCACTTCTCCTACTCCGATTGGCACACAAAAGGATCCCGGATCCCTTAGCTTAGGAGGCATCTCCTCCTTCATCGTTTGAATCAACTCCGAGGATCTCTTAGTCATCCTTATCTCTCCATACTCCTCCAACTTCCTTTTGTTGGAGAGTATTTCCTTCAAGAACTTGCCATATGCTAGCATCCCTAAAATAGCATCCATGAACGGAATGTTAATATATAATTTAGACATAAGTTCAAGGAATTTACCAAAGTGATTGTCCAAGCGAGCTCTTGCTTGTGATTGAGGGAACGGTAGTGGTGGCTTGTATGGAGGCGGTGCCACATAGGTTGGCTCTACATCCTTGCTCTTGCCTCCATCTCCTTGCAAAGTCTCTTCTTCATTCACCACTTGCTTCCCTTTAGCATTCTTCTTGGGCAAAGGATCCTTCATGCTTAACCCACTTCTTGTTGTAATAGCCAACACTTGGCCTCTTGGGTTTTCTTCGGTTCTTCCGGGAAGCTTTCCCGGATCTCTATGGGCTTCACCCGCCTTTTGGAACACTTGTGCTTCCAAAACCTTTTGAGCTTTAGAAATTGAAGTCACGTTGCTCTCAAGACCACTCAACCTTCCAAGCAATTACTCAAACATCATTTCGGTTCTATCCTTTGGAAGTTGAGTAAATCCGGGTGGAGGTTCTTGTGAAGCTTTTGGTGGTGAAGTTGTGCTTGTGGAAGCGGGAGGGTTCAAGGCTCCATCCGGGTTAGAGTAAGAAAACCCGGGGTGATTATGGTTGGGCCGGTAATTGTTGAATTACCGGTTGTTGTTGAAGTTCCTTGGGCCTTGATAGTTGTTGTAATTGCCCCTTCCCATGTAATTCACATCCTCCTCCTTGGAAGATAAGTTAGCTTGTGGAAGCACTTGAGGAGTTGCTTGGTTCTTCAAAGTTGTAGCACACAACTCCCTCAAGGACTTTAGCTCGTTGTTGATGGCGTCAAGATTGAAATTTCTCATGGTGACCTCACTCACCTCATATGCTCCCGCCTTTCTCCCTTCACTCTTCCTATGGGAGTATTTCTCAATCACTAGAGCTTGTTTCTCTACAAACTCCCAAGCATCATCCACATGCTTCTCCATGAAAGTCCCACCGGAAAGGGATTGAAGCTTGAATTGGCTATCTTCATCAAGTCCTTTGAAGTAGATCTCCAATAGCTCAATTTTCGGTATGCCATGGTGTGGACAATCTAGGAGAAGATCCTTGAATCTCTCCCAAGACTTGAACAAACTCTCTCTATCCTTCATCACGAAGGCATTGATCTTCCCTCTTAACTCGGTAGTCTTGGAAGGTGGGAAGAACTTAGTCAAAAACTCGGTTGTCATCTCCTCCCAAGTACCAACTCGCCCTTGCGGAATAGATTGATACCAAGCTAAGGCTTTGTCCTTAAGAGAGAAGGAAAAAGACCTAAGCTTATGGTTGTTGCTCTCCAATCTTGGCGGTCTAAGAGTCTCCATCAAAATCTCATAGTTCATCAAGTGTTGATGAGGGGACTCTCCTTCCATCCCTCCAAATTGATTATGCCGGATCATTTGTAGAACTTGAGGGCGGAGCTCATAGTTGTGGGTTGCGGGATCTCCTAAGTTCACACCCGGACGGTGTGCTCTTTGTGCCGGATCCATACGTCTCCCCAAAGTTTGTGGCTCTTCAATGGCAATGGGCACAACCCTATCGTTAACCGCCGGCTGCGGTTGTACCACCGGTGGTGGAGGAGGTGGAGGTTGTTGACGATTAAGCTCTCCTTGTACAAGGGCTTGCCTAATCTCATCAATCTCCCTCCTAGTTGCTTCTTGCCTCTCATTGGCAAGTCTCCTTTCTTCCTCCAAGAGTTCATCTCTTAGCCTTATTTGCTCTAAGGCTTCATCCAATTCAGCTTGGAGGTCTCTTCCGGCCATATCTTTTCCCTTTTTAATACTCTTGGATCTAGATCGAAGGGTTTTCTCCGGTTCGGGATCGAATGGAGCTAAATCCTTGCCACGAGATCTTCGCATACACCCAAAGAGTAAGAGATGTCCTGAAAAGCAAAGACACAAACCAAAGAGAGATCAAAAGCAACAATCACAAAATGACTCAATCTAGACCTAGTCCCCGGCAACGGCGCCAAAAACTTGTTACGCTCAGGATGTGTGTGTGAATCGCAATAAGCTTTAAATTTATACTCGTTATATTTATCCTAACTCCTAGCGAACCCGCAGTGTACGGGACGTTTGTAGTAGGGATAGTATTCCGAGGTCGAACACAAAGACTAAGGTGAAATCGAGTCAAACAATGATCAAAGATAGTGTGAATCTAGACTAAGAAAGGATGAGAAACAAAGAAAATGGAAAAACACAATGTTTTTGTTGGTTTTTGTGGTGATCAAACAAAGATCACAAGTCAAGCAAGATAATAAAACAACTAACAACTCAAGCTAGCAAACGAACAAGTAACACAAAGCACAAAATATGTGGTAAAAGAGAGAAGAGTAGATTCTAGAGGTCTAGATTTCCGGTTATGGCATTGGACTCAAGGTTCTAAGGATTCTAAGGACAAGCTGCGGTGTTGGGGAAAGAATGTTTCACTAATAGAAGCAATTACCGGGTAGGTCTCTCACTTCACTAATCCCGCATCAAACTCCTATTACCGGGTAGGTCTCAAGGGGTTAGAATAAGGAATTCCACACAAACTAGATACTACTTAAGGGGTAACCCTCTCCTTACCGGGTAAGTCTCGGAATAGGGAAATCTCAAGCAATAATCCTAGCACACTCAATCCAATAGCGGCTTATGAGGCTCACTACTACCTAGAATTCATCTTCTAAGGTATCTAAGATCGGGAATCATCGGGTAGATCTCTTCCTTCACTTAGGTTGATAGCATTAGGTGATCCTAAGCTAAATTAGGCTTAATAAACACTAGGATTTAACAACCTAACACCCCAATCATACAGATTCATCATTCAAAGAGCAACAGAGAAGGAAATCGGGTGGATCATAGGGAAATCGGCCGATTTACCTGTAGAACATGTCGATTTTCCTCTCTGGTTAAGGTTTGGTTCAATCAATTCATCCTAAACTAACATATAAGTCCATCCTATCATCACCCAATCCATAACCATCAATCCATTACTCCAGAATCACAATAAACTAGCCAATAGTATGCATATCAAGATCCAAAATCATCAAACAAGCATACATGGTGTTCATAGATGGATAATGAAAGATAAGCAAGCAAAATCAATAAATCTCAATTGAATCTAAGTTGTAGCACGACTTACAAACTCTAAAATGAGATCCAAAACGTTCCTAACAACCCTTGCAATAGTTCTTCAATCCAAGACTCTAAAATCACTCAAAACCTCACTATCACTCCTAGAATGGTGTTCTTCTTCTTCCTTCAATCCTTGAGAGTTTTTCTTCTCCTCCAATCTTTCCCCCAAATTGATGAGCTGTGAATGAGAGTGTGGGAGAGGAGAGATGCTCAGCAACAACCTGCAGAACCACTTATATTCTCCACCAAGAGCAAGGCCGGACAAGAGATCGTGGGACACGTGGCTTAAGCTGTCAAAGGCCCAAAAATCGACCCAGTAGGGTTAAATCGGCCGATTTAGCTGCTAGTTGGTCCGATTTTCTTCCGCAGAAACATGCTATGATCGTCTAGCCATGAGTTGCTCCATTGCTTGCACCAATAGTGGTCTTTGTGTCCTTTGTTGCTCCAATTATGCTCCTCCAAATCTTTGGATGTGTACCATCATGAGGCTTGGCCCTCTAATGTATCGGTTAATGTCCAAAAGACCCCCGAAATACCTACAAAGCAACGCACAAGTCCGTGTAGACATCTATCTCGACAAAATACGTGATTTGAGTGCAAATGTCGTGAATTAGTGCTAAACCGTGCATGAATAAGTGAGAAATCTATCTAAATGATTACCTAAACCTAAGTCATAAATTGTGTTATCACAAGACATGAAAACGAAACGTTTGACTATAAAATGAAACTATCCTAGATGCGGTCATGCGAAAGATCATGAAAACCCCACCCCATACTTAAGATCACAATGTCCCCATTGTGCAAATCAAGTAAAGAAGAGCGAAAGAAGTTGTCACAATGTAAAAGGTGATGCTTTGGTATTTTGGTAACTCATGTGGAGTGGTGGTGCGGATGATCGATCAAACATGGTAGAGAGCTCTTGATAGTCATTCCGGCGTCGGCACCCGCGCCAAGGTGTAAGCGAGATGTGAGCTCTTCCATCCCTTCAAGGCACCTTATGCCGTCCAAGTCTCACGTCCCCTCCACCCATGATTAAAAACGGGATCATCATCATCAACTTGCTTGCAAGGTTTCCTTATGACCTAGACTCAAACACACAACACAAAACAAAAACAAAAGCAAAAACGAAAAAGAAAAGGGAAAGAGTTTTTACCCTTGGGTTGCCTCCCAAGAAGCGCTTCTTTTAGGTCATTAGCTTGACCAAATTCCGTGGATGCCTCAATCCACTTCATATACCATGGTTTGATTGAGGAGTCCAAGCAACCACCACTTTCCGGCATCCATGATGACAAGCATGAGCCACTTGATGCCCAAATAAGCTTTAAGTTCTCTCTTCACCGGTGAGTAGTAGACTCCTTCATCACCGCTTCCTTGATGACGGCATGGGGTTAACACCATATGGGTCACCCCATACTTAGACAATTGGTACTCCGCGGTCACATCGGTGAAATGCTTCCCATCCTCATCCTCTATGATCCAAAGAAAGACGACCCTCGGAAAGATATCTTCATTGAAGTGCTTCACAACCATCATAGATCCACCATGCTTGCCTCCTATATCAACATGGTAGAATCCTTAGGAAAGGGACTCCAACCTTCGTGTGCACTCCGGGTAAGCAAGAAAGGATTGAAAGGAGATGAATTGGGCTTGGAAATGTCTCCATAGGACCTCGGATGGGCACCTCGGATGATCAGACCGAGATGGGGGTCGAGGTGAGCCATTGTTGAGTGCATCTCGATTGGCTCATCATGCATCTCGGCTGAAATGGTGATGGCTGGACCGAGATGGATCTTGTTTTCTTATTCTTCCACCGAGAGCTCATCAAGTTTGGTTCCGGGGTTGATGGCAAGGATGTCGGGGTTGAGAGCTCTTCATTGCACTCCTCCAAAGGTGAGGATGTGGAGATGAGCCTTGAAAGAGGGTAGGCTTCCCTTGCAAAAGAGCAAGCCTAATCTCTTCAATTTCTCTCCTCATTTGTTCTTCTCTCTCGAAAGCCAATCTTCTTGCATCCTCCAGGGCCAAATCCATTAGCCTTACTTGCTCCCAAGCATGATCCAACTCTTCTTGAAGTTCTCTAATGATCATGGTCGAATTGGGAAATTCTTGGACCTCCTCATGGTGAACCTCTTCTCGTTGAAATACTTCCGCTTCAAGCTCCATGTGGGCTCTCGAAATGGAAGCAAGGGTACTCTCTAGATCATCCATCTTCCTCAACAATTGTTCTAAAAATGATTCCAATCGGTCCTTGTGAGGTTGATGGTGAGGTTCCACATGAGGCATAATAGTCACGTGAGCTTGATCATGGGACTCATGATAGTCATTGAATGCGTCCCAATACTCAAACTCATCATGGAGAAGTCCTCGATCTTGGCTTTCCATCCATCCTTCATACTCCATGTCATCAAGGTCATCTTGGACGTACAATCCGTCCATGGCAAACATGAAAAAGGAAAAGACAAAAACAACACAAGATAAAAAGTAACAAGAAAGATATACACTATAAACAATCAAAAGCAAATGACTTTATCTTAACCTAGTCCCCGGCAATGGCGCCAAAAACTTGTTGTCGCTAGAAAGATAGCATAAAAAGCTTTACATTTATAAACTCGAACTAAAATCATAAACTAGCTAGCGAAACCCGCAGTGTACGGATCATTTTGTAGAAAGAAAAGTATTCCGAGGTCGAACACAAGGACTGAGGAGAAATGAGGCCACTCAATGATCAAAGATAGTGTAAATCTAAACTAAGAGATGAGAAAGGAATAAAGAAATGCAAGACACAATATTTTTGGTGGTTTTTGGTGATCAAACCAGGATCACAAAATATACACACAAACAAGAAAACAACACAACAAACACAAGATAAGAGGTAAGAAATGCGGATTCTAGAGATTCGGAATTCCGGTTATGCAATTGATTCATGCAATCTAAACATCAAAGGAAAGTTTGCGATTGCTCGAAGTTGAGTGTTTCTTTAATGGGAACAATTACCGGGTAACTTTCATGTTCCACTACTCACGAACCTAAGGTCTTATTACCGGGTAAATCTCAAGGAACCTAAGGACGGGAATTCTCCACAAACCGGCCACTACCTAAGGGTCAAAAGCCTCCTTACCGGGTAAGTCTCGGAAAAGGTAAGTCTTAGGCAACGATCCTAGCACACTCAATCCAATAGAAGTTGTTGAGGCTCACTACTACATAGAGTTCATCATCTTATGTATCTAAGAGAGGACATTACCGGGTAAGTCTCATTCCTCAAAAAGATGGCTAGCAAAGGTCACCCTAGGCTAGATTGGACCCAATAAAGCAATAGGATTTCAACACATCTACATCCTAACATCAAGATATATCAACAATAGAACAACAACTCATGCATCCGGGTGGATCGTATTCATCTCGGCCGAAATGGTATCAAGAACAGGCCGAGATCCTGGATTGAGTTAGGGTTTCGAACACAAATCCATCCTAAACTAACATACAACTCCATACAATCATAGTCCAAATCATAAAAATCAGTCCTTTACCCTAGAATCACATCTACTCAGCCAACAACATACATTTCTAGATCAAACTTCATAGATAAAACATGCTTGCAAGTCATAGCTAGATAATGAAGAATGAACCAAGGAAAAGACATTACAAAGCTAGATTAGAAGTTACCAAATCTTACAAAGGGTCCAAGATGCATGTTCGCTCCAAACGGTGTGTGCAAGCTTTAAATTTATAACCCTAGACTTTAGCTTAAAACAAGGATGCGAACCCGCAGTGTACGGGTCAATCGTAGTAAAAGCAAGGAATTCCAAGGGTCGATCATAGGGACTTAGTGAAACAAAGTCCAGTTACGGTATGCTTATGTAAATACTAACCACAAGAGCAATTAAAACAATCAAAGATGAATAAGAAGTGAATAAAGCAAACATGCAATTCTAGGGATTAAAGCGTCTAGTTGTGGTTCCAACTCAAGATCTAAAGATAAGCGGACAAAGCTGAGGTTTTTGCATAGGGAAGGTGTTACTAAAGTGGGATAGATCACCGGGTAAGTCTCACTACTCACTAATCCTAAACCATAACTCCTATTACCGGGTAAGTCTCAAGGAATCAAGATAAAGAACTATATCCTCAAACTAACACACCATCTAAAGGAATAGAATCAACCTTTACCGGGTAAGTCTCAGGCTAACTCACAAAGATGAGATGAAAGCACACTCAAACCCCAATAAAGGATAAACCTTTATTACCTACACTTATGATCTTAGGAATACAAACTAAGGAATTACCGGATAAGTCTCAGGCTAACTCACAAAGATGAGATGAAAGCACACTCAAACCCCAATAAAGGATAAACCTTTATTACCTACACTTATGATCTTAGGTATACAAACTAAGGAATTACCGGGTAAGTCTCATCCTAAGCTTGCATTGAACCAGGAAAGGTGTAATAAGAATAGGATTTGGCAAACTCTAACACTTAACTCTCAGTTTCGGATCAGATAAGTCACCTCGGTCAGCCAAATTCCACCCCGGCCGAGATGTTCATCCACTGAGCGAGATGCTTAGGGTTAAGGTTAAAGACTCGAACTTTCAGGGTCCTACTGGAATCTAAGATTATTCTATCATTGTTTTTCCCACAACCTTCAGCCAATCACCCTAGAATCACACAAGGAAATTAGCCACTCATCATCATCATGAAAGTATTAATCAAATATATGGGAAGAAGGTGAATATTTGAACAAGAAGAATTTAATGAAAAGACTTCAATAACTGAATCAAATATCACAACAAAGCGTTCTTTGGATATAAATCCAACAAGCAAGACAACAAGGAAGAGAATCTAAGGTAATCTTACAAGAAAACCTTCCAAAAGCTATAAAAGCTAAAATCTTCAATCTTCCTTCAACCTTCAAAAAGGTTCTTCAAATCTCCCAACTGGAGTATGGCTGCTGCGTAATTCCCAACTGAATGCGGATTTTTCGGTGTAAGCGGGATGTTGGATTTGTGGAAATCCAACCCTTTTTATAGGAAAATAACCCTCCAAAGATAAGATATCTTAGAAAGATCTCTTCCCCTAAAAATAGGTAAAATATAAGATCTATATTATCTTCTTCCTTCCAGGAGCCAAGCCCAAAAATATAAGATCACTTTCCAAATATAAAAGATCTCAGCCAAGAATAAAATATTCTCGCCGCATCCTAGGTATTCGCCTCGGTCGAGTCGACTTCCCTGGATCACCTCGGTCGAGATGAATCTGTGGTCAACCGAGGTGAGTCATAACTGAATGTGAAATCTCTCAAAACTGGTCCAAAGTGAATCTCGAATCTATGGCCATGCTCCCTGGATGGTTCCTTATGTTCCTCAATGTAGCTCCAATGACTCCATAGCTCCTTTTGCTCCTTTTTGATGCAAAACGTGCCATTTTACCTACGATTACAACAAAACTAGGTGTAGACCTTGAATCCCGCAAAGGCAGATGAAATGGTAATATAATCACATAATATACATACAAACATGTAGATTATGAAAGATAAAACGTCCAAACAAACCCCAAAATATAGACTATAATCCGTGCTATCAAAATACCCCATACTTAGCCCTTTCTTGTCCCCAAGCAAGTTCCGCATATAAAAGACAAGATAGAATGTATTATAAGTCAATAAAATCAATGGAAAGTCTTTCAAAAACATTTTTATGGTGTGCTACAATCATAGATCACTCTAAGAGAATACTTCATGGAATTTAAAATCAAAATATGATCAAAAATTTTTATAAATATAGAAAAGTTGTTCATCTTTGCACAAAATCATAGAATACATAATAAATCATAATTATTAAAATTAATCATGTATAATCCAGTTTAAACCACTAAGTCAATCAACAAACTCAAGGTCTCAAGGGCTTCCCAAAAGAAAGGTCAAGAAACGTGTAGGGTAGGGATGTATGTAAGGTAATGTGGTGCTAGAATCCGGGAAAAGGATGAACTTCACTTCACTTTGACTTGCAACATCTTCCACCAATAAACTTTGCTTATTTCACACATTTTTTTTTACTTTATTTTTTGGGATGCATGGACAGAGGTGCACAAAAACCGAAGCCTAGGAAATCAGCAATCATCAATTTCTTGAGATGCATCAAACCCTTGATGCACATACCATGACCCGTTAGGAATATCGCTCAATCCGACTTTGGCAAGACACAAACACCCGGCTATGTGAATGGTGCCGAGTTACTCATCTTCATGATTGACTTCCCCAAACCTATTATTACTTTCTAACACTTTCACTTCCAGCCAACTTCTCAACTTTAACTTCACTTGCTTTCACCACTTGCTTGCTTCCAAATTCCCGGATAGGTAAAGGGAGGCAAGATGTATATGAGGGGCTAAGCATGATTAAGAAGAAGAAGAGAGAAGAATGAATTGCCTTGGTCTTTCCAAGAAGAAAGTGAGAGAACTCATAATGTGGTGTCAACCTTCAAATTCAACATAATTTAGATAAAAACAAAGTATTAAACATGCCAATAATTTCACACAAAGCATTTAGCAACTTAAACATATTATAAAACCTTTCAAACACATAAAGAATTTAAAACCAGTCAGTAAGCAAGATCTTCACTGAGATCATATCCAGATAAGAAGCACAAAAATAGTTTTCGAAAACTCTCAGTTAACCCACCTCGGTCGAGGTGTTCTTAGGTCAACCGAGGTGAAACACCTCGTTTGGCCAGAACTCCACCGGTCGAGGTCAAATTTTTTTTTTAAAACCAGTTTTTTTCAGTTTCGACGTTTTTCTCAATCAAATATCCTGTATGTATGCATGTAATCTCAGATAAACATATAAATGCAGAAGTGAAGCATAAATATAAATATCCGGTCAATAGAGTCATACATCAAAGTCAAATAATACATCAAATACCCCATACTTGGGACACACTGTCCCAGTGGGTCAAAATAAGTCTAAAGGATAAAAGTACTCACCGGACAAATAGCTGAACTGCAGAAAAATTAATAAAGAAAATCCTGCAGCTCTCAAGAATCCTGATCCGGTGGTGGTGGTGGTGGCACGTACGGATACTGGGTCGGGTCGAACGGATAACCCATAGTCTGCTGGAACTGTATCTCCATCATCTTGCGCTGATAGTGCTGCCCCTCTAACATCTGATGAGTCCAGCTGTCAATCTGTCGGTGCTGGGCAACAAATCTCTCATGCATGTCCACAGTAAGGGCAGCATAAGAGTCTATCATCTGATCCGTCAGATCATCGATCCGACGATGAGCCTCTGAATCTCTATGACGGCGTGTCCTACGTCTAGCAGGTCTAGCAGGTGATGCAGCAGGTGCAGGCTCAGTATCCTCATCATCCAGATCTATAACTGGTGGTGCGCTCGTCCCTGCAGTATCTGTCCTTGTATCCATCGGGACTCCACCCTCTCTCTCATCAATTGTCTCCTCATCATCAGCCTCCTCCTCCTCAGCTGGGGCAGCTGCTGCCTCTCTGTAATCCTCCATCAGTGGAGCCCAAGCGGTCTGCCAATAGTGTGGGTCATCAACAGTGAACTGGGCAGACCACCTGATCCCCTGTGGCGCAATCAGCTCCCATGGCATAGCTACGTACGGTGTCGTCAGACCTCGGGGAACTAGAATCCGCCGAGTGATCATCTCCTGCAATCCAAGCGGCTTGGCAGCCGCCACCATCGTGCAAGCACTGAGATCCATGTCTTGATAGCTAGCTATATGGGTGACAAGCCCTCCGCAGCAGATGTCTCCCTTCGCCTTGGCCTTGATCCTGTGTAGATCCTCTGCCAGCATCAAGCCAAAGTCCGGGATACCCCCAGTAACCATGCAGTATAAACTGAAAAGCTCTCCCTGTCGGATCTTCTGGGGTGTCTCAATACGCGCCAGAAGCATCTCACTGAAGATCCGGTGGGCTAACCTAAAGGCTAGGTGGAAGATGACCTTCTCCCTGGAATCTCCAGGGCGCCATCTGTCTGTGTGCTCAGTAATGTGGGCAATCTGTCCCCAAAACTCCCTAGCTACAGATCGGGAAGGGAAGTCAACAGCGGTGGGCTCAGGAAAGCCAAAAATCTCTCGCCAGTACTCTAGTGGAACTATGAAGTTCCGGTTCATCAACCGGTACTTCACAGAACGCTCTGTGGGGAGGTAGGTAAAGGAGCTAACGAACTCTAGGGTCGGCTCCAAGTAGGCTGGGGCTCGGATCTCAGTAAACTGATCCAGCCCAACTGTAGAAATCATCCTCCTAAGGTCTCCGTCTACATGGAGGCAATCAAAAGCAGACACGTCTAGGAAACGTGGTGCAATCACTGGACGGCCAGAAATGCGGTCGTAATCGACCTGGTGTCGCTCATGGATCACCGGTCGATATGGTCGGGAAGAAGAGGAAGAAGGGGAAGGTGAGGATCTATCCTTGAGGGTAAGGCGGCGGTCAGAACTCATTTTCAGAAAATCAAACTGTCAGGTCACCTCGGTCAACTGACGGCACTCAAGAATTACCTCGGCCGAGGCACAGCTCGACTGGACCGAGGCGGTGAACTGGATCTAATTTCTTCAAAAAATTCAGTTCTTTTCCCCCAAAAATCACTACAATTGCTTCCTATGGGGTACTTAAGCCTTTTCTCAACAAATGCAGGGGCAACCAAAGCCCAAATCGAAGCGAAACGGAGAGGTTAGGGTTTCGGTTCGTTTTACCTCTCTCCGGCCGAATCGGTTCGATTTTCTGCAGATCTGTACTTGCAACACGATCCTCTATCCTTCAATCGTAGTTTGGAGACAAAAATCTTCGAAAACGAGCAAGAAACGAAGGAGGCGAGGTGAACCGTCGCCGTGGTCGAGGGGAAAGAGTAAAGTGAGGAGAGAGAAATCTTCCGCCTTTTATACCCTTTTCTGGACTGCTGTCACCTCGGTCGAGATGGTCTCGACTGGACCGAGGTGGTACGGACCGAGGTGGTTCTTCAGAAAACCCTAGTCGCCTCGGTTGCTCAAGAATCATCTCGGTCGAGGTGCTTTGATAGCAACCGAGATGCCTCAGTCAAACTCTGTCTTCTCAAATTCTCGAACCTCTGTCCTTCCAGTTATGCTCATTCCTTAGATGTCTCCTGTTATCTGTCTAGAACGCCAAAACAAAACAAAGCAAAGCTAAAGCAAAAACTATCTAAGCTAGACTAGAAAACGGGAAAAGAAAGCAATACCTTGGGTTGCCTCCCAAGAAGCGCTTGGTTTAAGGTCGCTAGCTGGACCAATATGCGTCTCTCAAACGTGATGGGAGGTGCCCTCACCCCATACTTCACCTCCATCATGGGGTGAAGTAAGTAAATCTATCAAACGCTCCAACAAGTGTAAGTGCTCATCGGGGAATGAGTCGTCTATGGGCGGGTCGTCCTTCTCACGTGAAGATGCAGGTAGCCGGCTGAAGTGATCCGCAACAGAATTCTCGGATCCCTTCTTATCGCGGATCTCTAGGTCAAACTCTTGAAGCAAGAGAATCCATCGAATAAGTCGTGGCTTGGCATCTTTCTTGGCCAATAAGTAACGAATGGCTGCATGGTCGGTGTAGACAATGACTTTCGCCCCTACTAAATAGGAACGAAACTTCTCGAAAGCATATACAACCGCCAATAACTCCTTCTCGGTGGTAGCGTAGTTGCGTTGTGCTACATCTAGCGTCTTGCTAGTATAGTAAATGGCGGTGGTCCGTCCATCCTTCTTCTGTCCAAACACCGCTCCTACGGCTACATCACTAGCATCACACATGATCTCAAAGGGCAAGGTCCAATTCGGAGGTTGGATAATAGGAGCGGAGATCAACGCTTCCTTAATCCTGTAAAAAGCATCAAGACATTCCTGCGAAAACTCAAAAATAACATCTTTATTCAAGAGGTTAGTTAGAGGTTTAGAAATCTTAGAGAAGTCCTTGATGAATCTCCTGTAGAAACCTGCATGCCCGAGAAAACTCCTCACACCTTTAACAGAACAAGGGGGAGGGAGTTTCTCAATAGTCTCGATCTTAGCGCGATCGACCTCAATGCCTCGATTAGAAACGAGGTGTCCTAGCACAATGCCTTCATTAACCATAAAATGACACTTCTCCCAATTCAAAACAAGATTAGTGTCTTCACATCTTTT
Organism: Fagopyrum homotropicum; assembly: GCA_033239125.1. NCBI lineage: Eukaryota > Viridiplantae > Streptophyta > Magnoliopsida > Caryophyllales > Polygonaceae > Fagopyrum > Fagopyrum homotropicum. The sequence goes on from BSWB01000003.1 coordinate 7,800,293, forward strand.
AAGTACTAAAGAAAGGTTAGATAGGCAATCATCAAAAGAGGAACCATATACAGAAAAATCATCCATAAATACCTCCATGATCTCCTCTATGTACTCGGAAAAGATAGCCATCATGCATCGCTGGAAGGTAGCAGGTGCATTGCACAATCCAAATGGCATCCTCCTATAAGCAAATGTCCCCCATGGACAAGTGAAAGTGGTCTTCTCCTGATCATCCGGATGGATAGGAATCTGGAAGAATCCACTATAACCGTCTAAGTAGCAAAAGTGTGAATGTTGGGCCAACCGCTCGAGCATTTGATCAATGAAGGGAAGTGGAAAATGGTCTTTCCGTGTGGCCGTGTTCAGCTTCCTATAATCGATGCAAACCCTCCAACCCGTAACGGTTCTAGTTGGGATCAATTCGTTGTTCTTATTTGTCACAACGGTCATCCCTCCTTTCTTCGGAACTACATGCACCGGGCTAACCCACTTGCTGTCCGAGATAGGATAAATGATACCTGCATCCAACAACTTAAGAATTTCTTTCTTCACAACCTCTTTCATGATCGGATTTAACCATCTTTGAGGTTCCCGTGAAGTCTTATGATTGTCCTCCATTAGAATCCTATGCATGCAGAAAGAAGGCTTAATGCCAATAAGATCATCCGTGGTATAACCTATAGCCTTTTGATGCTTTCTCAGGACATGCATTAACTTAGACAATTCGGATTTGGAAAGGAAAGCACTAACAATAACGGGATAAGTAGAATCCGGTCCAAGAAAGACATACCTCAAGTGACTAGGGAGTTGTTTAAGCTCCACAACTGGGGGTGCTTTCTGAGGGGGATCCTTGCTTCCTCCTTCCAGTGGAATGGAATCAGAAACTGGACTTTCGAAAGTCTCAGTTGACATCATCTCGCCATCGACCTCGGTCGAGGCGCAGAGTAGTTGACCGAGATGTTCTTCAGTCGCCTCGCTCAGTCCAGGAAGTGCCTCGGTCGAGGTACTGCAACTGGAACCGAAACTAGAGATCTTCGTCTCCTGGATCAGCTTCTCAGTTTTAGCTCCTGGATCATCTTCCAGTGCCTTTAAGCTCCGTATATCTGCATCACAAGAAGCATCTATACCTTCCTCCATTAAACTGAAGCTAATAACTCTTTCGAGTGGATCGTTAGTAAGGATAGAGCTCACCAATTCTCTTGATTCTTCTTCATCATAGATGTTGAAGATATCGTCGCTTAGCTGCTCCCCTTTCATGGCTGCAAGCAATGCGAAATCCACCTCATCGCCACCAATGTTGAATTTCAACTTGGCGTTCTTGCAATCCACGTTGCAACCCGAAGTTTCTAGAAATGGCCTCCCGAGAATAATAGGAACAGGATAATTTGCGGGAATCTCAAGTACAACAAAATCTATAGGTAGATAGAAGTTACCCAACTTGACCGGAACGTCCTCCAAGATGCCCACTGGGTGATGGAGCGATCCGCCATGTAAAGTCGAATCTTGACCGGCTTGAGCTCTCCAAGTCCGATCTTCACACATAGCTCCAGCGGGATGATGCTCACGTTGGCTCCTAGATCACAAAGGGCTTCACAAGTGACATCCCCAACTTGAATGGGAATGCAAAATGAGCCGGGATCTCTCAATTTAGGAGGCATCTTCTCCTTCATGATTTGTATGAGCTCCGAGGATTTAGATGTCATCCTAACTTCACCAAAGTCTTCCAGTTTCCTTTTCCTTGAAAGGATTTCCTTCAAGAACTTCCCATAGGCGGGCATTCCTAGAATGGCATCAAGGAAAGGAATTTAATATGCAGCTTATTCATCAAGTCAAGGAACTTACCAAAGTGCTTGTCTAGATGTGCTCTGGCCCTTGACTGGGGGAATGGAAGTGGTGGTTTGTATGCAGGAGGTGGAACATAAACTTCAGTTTTCCCCTCCGCTTTCTGTGGCTCCACCTCGGTTGGTATCTCAGCCGAAGTGTTCTTCGACTGCATCTGGACCGAGGTGGTCTTCGTCGGTACTGGCACCGACCGAGGCACTGGATCTGCAGTTTTCAGTCCACTCCTCGTAGTTATGGCCATGATCTGGCCCTTAGGGTTGCTTTTCGTCCTTGCTGGAAGCTTCCCTGGATCTCTTGGCGTTTCATTCGCCCTACTTGCAAGTTGTTGTTCAAAGGCTTTTTGGGCCTTCGAAAATGAAGTCATAGAAGTCTCCATAGCGTTGAGCTTGATCAAGATAGCCTCCAGAACTGCGTCTTTCTTTTCTGGTTGAGACGAACTTGATCCTTTCCCCTGGCTTTTTAATGGAGTAGAAGAAGAAGAAGGAGGGGAAGAGAGGAAAGGGTTAGAAGAATCGTTAGAGTTGGAGTTTGAATGATTGTTACCAGAATTTTGGTTGTTGGCCCTCCAGTTGTTGCTATTGGATCCTCTATTGTTGTTGTTGTAATTGTTGTTCCGGGAACCGTTGTTGTTGTTACGGTATTCGTTGTTGTTGTTCCTTTGCCCTTGCTCTTCCTTCTTGGTTTGTGCAACCAAGAGTTCCTTTATTTGCTTTACGTCATTCTTCAAAGACGTAAGTTGATTGTTGTTGGGCTGAGTTTCTTGGAAATTAACTCTTTTAACTCCACCTTCAGCTCCTTGGTGGGTGTACTTTCCATATGCAAGGCTTGCTTCTCGATGAAGTCCCAAGCCTCGTCAATCGCCATGTCCATGAAGGTACCGGCGGAGAGTAGTTGGAGATTGAACTGGGTGCTTCCGTCCAGTCCTTTGAAGTATATCTCCAATAACTCTAACTTTGGAATCCCATGATGTGGGCAATCCAAAAGAATGTCCTTGAACCGCTCTCATGACTTGGACAAGCTCTCCTTGTCCTTCATAATGAAAGCATTGATCTTCCCTCTCATTTCAGCGGTCTTCGAGGGGGGAAAGAATTTCGTCAAGAATTCCGTACTCATCTCCTCCCATGTGCTGATTTTTCATGGAGGAAGAGATTGATACCAAGTAAGAGCTCTATCTTTTAAAGAAAAGTAAAAAGGTCTTAGCTTGTAGTTGTTATTTTCAATCCTCGGAGGTCTCAAGGTCTCCATCAAGATCTCATAGTTTTGAAGATGTTGATGTGGTGATTCCTTCTCTAGCCCTCCGAACTGGCATTGGCGAATCATGGATAGAACTTGCGGTCGAAGTTCATAGTCATGGTCCGCTGGATCTCCTAGGTTAACCCCTGGACGCCTCAGTTGTTGATTAGGGTCCATCCTTTGACCTAGGGTTTGTGGGATTCCTGCAAGAAGAACACCTCGGACTGGCATCCGAGGTGGAAGTATCTCGGCCGGGGCGTCAGGTACTGGAACCTGCCTCGGTCGAGGGTCAGCAACTAGATCCTGCATCGGTCGAGGATCTGGGACTGGATCTTCCCTCGGTCGAAGTAGAATTTGGTCTCGTATGACCGCCATTTCTGCTTCTATTGCTTCAGTCTTTGTGCGAGTTTCTTCCTTCTCTCGCCTTAGTTCTTCCCTGCTGAGGCGTAGCAGCTCTAATGCCTCTTTCAACTCGGCCTCAAGATCGCGGTTGTCTTGTTGGGCCATCTTCGCTTCTCTTAAGCGTCGCTTGTATGTCTTTTCTGGTTCGGGATCGTAAGGAACGATTTCCTTCCCAATGCGGGTTCTTCGCATATACCTAAGAAAGAACCTGCAAAAGTCACTCAAGTAGAGTGGTCAGTAGACACGGGGGCAAGTGCCCCAAGAGCAAACCGTACCGGCTCGGTCTAGACCAAGTCCCCGGCAACGGCGCCAAAAACTTGTTCGCTCCAAACGGTGTGTGCAAGCTTTAAATTTATAACCCTAGACTTTAGCTTAAAACAAGGATGCGAACCCGCAGTGTACGGGTCAATCGTAGTAAAAGCAAGGAATTCCAGGGGTCGATCACAGGGACTTAGTGAAACAAAGTCCAGTTACGGTATGCTTATGTAAATACTAACCACAAGAGCAATTAAAACAATAAAAGATGAATAAGAAGTGAATAAAGCAAACATGCAATTCTAGGGATTAAAGCGTCTAGTTGTGGTTCCAACTCAAGATCTAAAGATAAGCGGACAAAGCTGAGGTTTTTGCATAGGGAAGGTGTTACTAAAGTGGGATAGATCACCGGGTAAGTCTCACTACTCACTAATCCTAAACCATAACTCCTATTACCGGCTAAGTCTCAAGGAATCAAGATAAAGAACTATATCCTCAAACTAACACACCATCTAAGGGAATAGAATCAACCTTTACCGGGTAAGTCTCAGGCTAACTCACAAAGATGAGATGAAAGCACACTCAAACCCCAATAAAGGATAAACCTTTATTACCTACACTTATGATCTTAGGTATACAAACTAAGGAATTACCGGGTAAGTCTTAGGCTAACTCACAAAGATGAGATGAAAGCACACTCAAACCCCAATAAAGGATAAACCGTTATTACCTACACTTATGATCTTAGGTATACAAACTAAGGAATTACCGGGTAAGTCTCATCCTAAGCTTGCATTGAACCAGGAAAGGTGTAATAAGAATAGGATTTGGCAAACTCTAACACTTAACTCTCAGTTTCGGATCAGATAAGTCACCTCGGTCAGCCAAATTCCACCCCGGCCGAGATGTTCATCGACTGAGCGAGATGCTTAGGGTTAAGGTTAAAGACTTGAACTTTCAAGGTCCTACTGGAATCTAAGATTATTATATCATTGTTTTTCCCACAACATTCAGCCAATCACCCTAGAATCACACAAGGAAATTAGCCACTCATCATCATCATGAAAGTATTAATCAAATATATGGGAAGAAGGTGAATATTTGAACAAGAAGAATTTAATGAAAAGACTTCAATAACTGAATCAAATATCACAACAAAGCGTTCTTTGGATATAAATCCAACAAGCAAGACAACAAGGAAGAGAATCTAAGGTAATCTTACAAGAAAACCTTCCAAAAGCTATAAAAGCTAAAATCTTCAATCTTCCTTCAACCTTCAAAAAGGTTTTTCAAATCTCCCAACTGGAGTATGGCTGCTGCGTAATTCCCAACTGAATGCGGATTTTTCAGTGTAAGCGGGATGTTAGATTTGTGGAAATCCAACCCTTTTTATAGGAAAATAACCCTCCAAAGATAAGATATCTTAGAAAGATCTCTTCCCCTAAAAATAGGTAAAATATAAGATCTATATTATCTTCTTCCTTCCAGGAGCCAAGCCCAAAAATATAAGATCACTTTCCAAATATAAAAGATCTCAGCCAAGAATAAAATATTCTCGCCGCGTCCTAGGTATTCGCCTCGGTCGAGTCGACTTCCCTGGATCACCTCGGTCGAGATGAATCTGTGGTCAACCGAGGTGAGTCATAACTGAATGTGAAATCTCTCAAAACTGGTCCAAAGTGAATCTCGAATCTATGGCCATGCTCCCTGGATGGTTCCTTATGTTCCTCAATGTAGCTCCAATGACTCCATAGCTCCTTTTGCTCCTTTTTGATGCAAAACGTGCCATTTTACCTACGATTACAACAAAACTAGGTGTAGACCTTGATTCCCGCAAAGGTAGATGAAATGGTAATATAATCACATAATATACATACAAACATGTAGATTATGAAAGATAAAATGTCCAAACAAACCCCAAAATATAGACTATAATCCGTGCTATCAATATAGCTCCAAGGTGTCAACAATGGAAACCTCACTCAAAACCACTCAAATCTCACTCTAAAGCTACAAACTACACTAATCTCTTCCAAGAACACCCATAAGGGTGCTTGGAAGAGAACTACAATCCAAAGTGTGTTGGAGAAGAGCTAGAGGAAAGGGGAAAAAGGGAGGAAGAAAACTCCAAAATACAGCATGCAACATCACTTCAGTACATCCACTAAAGCAAGGGTCGGAACAAGAGAGGTTGTGCCAAGTGTCGTGGTGGTCCAGTAGAGCAGCTCGGTTGGTCCAGGGATCATCTCGGTCGAGATGACACTAAAATAGCCCCAAACACCACTTAAACACGAGTTAGACCATTCCTTGCATCAACTAGGTTCCTTGGCTTCTTCTTTACTTCAAGCATGAGTCATTTGGAACCCTAAATCCGGACCATCATGAGGCTTGAACCTCGGATATGCTCAATAATGTCTCAAAGGTCCCCAAAATACCTACAAAACCGACAAAAGCTCGTGTAGACGTCTATTTCGACAATATGCATGAATTAAGCGTAAACATCACGAACTAATGCGGAAACATGCATGAATGGAATGGAAAACTACCTAAATGAGTGCCTAAACTAGTGTCATAAATCATGTCATCACTCAACTAAGAGGAATATAAACAACTTAAATCATTTCATCTGGCTCGTCATATTATAAAACGAGCCAAATACGAGCTTGGTAATGTGCTCATCACGACACCGAGCCGAAAACGAGCCGCTCGTTAAGGCTCATCTGAAAATAGAAATAGGGATATAGGGGAATTAAGGAATTAGGAATTTAGGGTAATGTTGCCTACAACCTACATTACCATCATCATTCATGATTTTCGATCTCAACAATCACCAGCCTGTGCTCAACTTGTGGTCCTCATGGGTCAACAACAACATACTCAAACACCACACCATCTGGAATTGCGAAGCTAACTATAAATTCAGCTTCTCTTGGAACTCTCTCCTGAAGGTCCGGGACTTTATCCTGCACATCCAGGGATCCGCCACCAGACCTGACTTCATCTCAAACTCTGTCAAGCCCAATGGTAACTTCTCCACCTCCCTTGCTTACAACTTCTTCAACCAGCCTCCTCCTCCAACTAGCCCAAACCTTTATAACAACATTTGGAGGAGGACAAATACGCCCAAGGGTAGCTTCATCGCTTGGATCGCTGCTCATCAGAAACTCCCCACCCTTGCAAAGCTTAGCAATTGGAATCTCTCTCAACGTAACATTTGCTACCTCTGTGAGCGTCACTCCGAGGATGAAGCCCACCTTTTCCACGCCTGCAACTACGCCACCATCACACTTGACCTCGTCTCTAGATGGTTGCACATCCCTCCTCCCTTCCCTTACTCGGACAACATCTGGACTTGGCTCGGCTCTTTCAACCCCCATAAACATTGTCTCATTTCTGCGGTCAGGATTGCCTCACTAATCAACTTTGTTTATTACGTTTGGAGGGCTAGGAATGACATTGCTTACAACAACAAGACCACAAGCGAAGTTAAATGTGCGCACAACATCATTCAAGCAACCCGGAACCACTTCTCCCACCATTGGAAGGACAGATCCAATCCATCTGTTACTTGGGCCAAAAATCTTGGAATTCAGTTACTGTAACGAGGCACTTTCTCCCTCTTGGCTCCCCCCTTCTTTCTCTTACTATCAAATGCCTGTGTACCTCTTTATTTCGAGCTTTTGCCCCTGTAGCCAAGATGGCACCCTTGTACATTCTCCTTCTGAACTAATACATAACTTTTCAAAAAAAAAAAAAAAAAAAACATCGAACAAGTGACGGCCGAGACTACCTCCCCCGAGTCTCCAACGACTATAACTTCCTCTGACGGCGACGGTGACCAAGACTCCGTATGCCTTAGTCTCTTGAATGTCTCGAATCAAGTTTAGAAGACGAAGACTCCGTCTCCCTCAGCCCCTCCAAGCCTAATGCAAAGCTCGTAAAACTTTTCAAGCTCGGCTCGTTTAGAAACGAGACGAGCCTGAACACCCAAGTGCTCGACTCGAGTAGCTCAAATTACAACCCTATCTAATATCTACAAATAAGAGTTTGTAATGGAGTGAAGTATGGATGAGCAACAAAAACCCGCATATTTATATAACCCTCTTGCATATTTTACACTATGTATGAACTTTACGATATATACAAAGTTATTTTTGTACTTTGATCTACAAATAAGAGTTTGTAATTGAGTGAAGTATGGATGAGCAACAAAAACCCGCATATTTATATAACCTCTTGCATATTTTACACCATGTATGAACTTTACGATATATACCAAGTTATTTTTGTACTTTGTATTTGTGAGTAACAATATACATACAAGATGTTATACATTTTCGGTGTGTCAGTAAAGCGCGATTTTTAGTAACATAAATTCGATGGGCTACCCTTTCTATCACCATATGTTTTTTGGATAAATCACATGTTGAACATATATGATGGCTTCCGACCTAACACTTATATGCGCTCGAACGTTCGACGAAATCCAATTCATAACAATACTATATATTGTGCATAAGCATATTGAAATTCGACTGTCTTTGTATGCACACTCTTACACAATTACGTACATACTTTGTACTCTTCATTCATATAGCGAAAACAAACCATTCACTTTATTGAACTCGATCTTACAAGAAAATCGAAAAAAACTTATTGCTTCCTCAGGAAGACATATGGAACACACCATAAACATAATTATAAGAAATATCACAACGTACTTAACAACCATTTGATAATTATGCATGCATGCATGCATACAGCTCCACGTACCATTATGCACGTTAGAGAAACCTGCTATATATTTCAAGCCCCAAGTTCATTATTATTGTTTTGGTAGAAACAATTTAACTAGATTGGAATGGCATTGATGTACAAATTCTCAATGTTGCGTTTCATAGCAAGATTAAGAATAGTGAATCCATCTTCACCGGCATCATAGATCGTTTCTACCGCACGAGCCAAGTTGAGGACACACTTTAACAACGGCATTGGCACCTCAGTCGGCGGTGCCATCGCTTCGTTCAAGTCCTTCCATAACTCGTCGACTTTCTCGTACAACATTTTGCGAGCTCCTTCGTACGGTACACTATATTCCTTCATGTAACACTCGATGATCAAACCCGGATCTCCCATAATCTTGTCATCCTACGTACACAATAATTAATACACATATATGTATACATGTTACTTAGCTAACTAATTAGAAGGTTATAACTAAAGACAATTAATTACTATTACAACCAAATTAGCTAAGTAAGTCTTTTTGAGATTTTTCTCTAGTACCCGGACTCATGGTATAAATATGTTTAGTAAATGTACCCCTATCAAGCCCCTTACCTTCCAACTTCAACTTAATGAAAGTGGTAAAAATTGATGGGATACACAAACCTAATGGAAATAAAAAGGGCCTATTTGACCAAATTCTTTCTAATTATTAACACGCGCTTTATATTTACCTCATAGCCAGCAATGTCATCAAAAATTCTTAAGAGAAGAGCTACAGCTTTAACAGGCTTCGAGAGGTTACAAATCCACTTAAATCCGGTGTCCAGGGCCATGTCCATGCCAAGGAAAGTGTAAACAACTGCCGCGACATAGGCGATATTACGATGTGCGATTTCCATGTATTCATCGAGTGTCGGAATATATTTGGTGTGCCTCCATATTGCTTCAGTCAAGTAAGTTTTGCATAGAGCTTTCATCTACATGTATCATATATATATATATAGTAACTGGATAGTTGCTAAAGATAACAAATAAAAAAACACACAATTATTATCGTAAGAATTGATTAAGCGGTATAATCAATACTTCTTGCTTTGCGTAATCCACGTATCGCGATCTTCCTTTAGGAGCGAGATCGCGCTCCATTTCCTCATGGGCATCCAACAACAGCGTCTTGTAGAACCACCTTAAATCATCGGGGAGTTCATCTAAGCAAGACTTGTCCCACCTAATACGAACGTATAAGTTTACGTTATTTAACCTAATAAGCATGCATGCACGTACGTACATGAACTCAAATTCACCCATGCATGTATAGTTTTACCTTTGAACTGCTTCAGTAAAAACTGTAAGCTCTTCTACTGTCGCGTATGAATTATCATAGATATCATCAACTGAAGTTAGTATTTGACAACCCATGATCGCAATCTTCCTTGCGAGGGAAAACTTAGGTTCAAAATAGACGGCTGAGCCCCAGAAATAGGATTCCACAATTCTATCTCTTAGTGGCAGTGAGCTAGTCACGTCAATCTGTTTCCACCACCTATTTGACCATAGCATTAAATACAAAGTGAGTAATATTTATTTATCACAAAAAAAATAATAAATAAATTATAGTATTGGCTGGCATAAATATGAGTAAGTTGCTCGAGTTCGAATTCGAATAATGATAAAAATTAGGTTCGGCAACCTGTCTCAATTTTGACTTAATCACTTAAGTAAACAAGTTCGGTAGGAACATGTTTTTAAACTCAATTGTAAATGAGATAAATATATAGAAACTCTACTCGAATAACAACAATAAAGTACTATATTTTGGACTTACCTGTAGATCTCACTAAGTTCTTTTCTGTGTGACGTCTGGAGGAAATTGAAGTCAAGTTTTGCGAATTTTAGCAAAACCTTATTGTGTAACGGATCATATTCCTCGTAGACCTGCATATAGCGTATACACTCAACGCGCGTTAGCCTCTTGTTGAGAGGCTTCTTTAAGGCCTCTCGTATGCGTTCTTGTAGCACCGGGGTGATTGATTTGTCCGATATCAATTCGGTGAGCTTGGAGATGGTAAATGGAAGGGCTTCATCTAGTTCTTTATCCCCATGTCCTCTTACATGACATGCTTCGTATAGACTCAACATGGATTGCACATCATTTGCTACCTCTTCCTTTAAGCTTCCATTTAAGCGTATGAATCTCACGAACACATCTATGTACAAGTATATGTTAGAATATATGAACCGAGAAAGATAACAAGAATATGATTGTGAGATTATATAGAACTCGAACTTTTCAAAAAACCCTAAAACATATATACCGGATGTTACGTTGAAGCCATGTTGTCTCAAGAGCCGAAACCGAAGGGAGGTGAGGAACAAATCATCAAAAGATGGATTCGTCGACATTGCAATGCAACTTAGACTATTTTCAATCTCCTCTTCAAAGTGATAAGCTACACCAAGTCTTTCAATTGAGTCAATTAAACACAATTGTTCAATCAATGGCTTGTCACCAATATGCAATAGCTCTCTTTTAACCTCCTCTTTAAGCTTCTTGGTTATGTCACATTGAGCTTCTATCGCCTGCGTGTGGATATGTATAGGCAAACTTTATTACACTTCACATGAATCACATGAATACATAGAGAGCGAGAGGGGGTTAAGTTCCAATAAGAACATGTAAGAAATAAGATGCTGATTTAATATGCACAGTCTAAGACACGGAGAAATGCACGTAGGTTCACACGGTATCATATTGTCAATTGATAATATAAGAAGTAGTCTTAAGACTCACCCAGTATCATATTATCGATTTGGGACATTCCATACGTCTCAACACTCAACAATATGGTAATCCTGGTTCACACAATTAATATCAGCTGATTGACTCATTATATACCTTAAGATCGGGAGTGCAATCGAGAAATTGGTTGCCCCATGGATTTGGTTTGAAGCATTGGACCGGACGGTTCGGTTTTGGATCGACAACAAGGTTGCTAGGGGTTGATGGTAAGATCATAGGATGCATGATAACTACGATCAATGAAACTTGTAATGTAGAAACTAAGACTCGATTGATGTTGGGATGGAAGGAGGCTTCTCAACCCTTGAGCATTTATACACCATCAAAGCCACTTAAATTGACTCACAAAATTTCTTTATTTTATAATAAATTGACTCACAAAAGTATGTAATATAACAAATTTGTCAAATGTAATTACCGATTATAAAAATAGTTTTTGTATTGAATTTTCCTACCCTAATTAGAAATTTTGGGTTCAATTTGTATCTATTATGTACTATAGAGATTGAAAGGTTTGTATATTTTGTCTCCTCTGATTTATTTAGATGAAAATATTTTATCTGCCCTAATTTATTATCATTATTATTATTATTATTATTATTATTATTATTATTATTGTTATTATTATTGTTATTATTATTATTATTATTATTATTATTATTATTATTATTATTATTATTTTACTCGTATGTTTTTGAAAAAATTGAACTAGTAAGACACTTTTTGTAACTTCATTACTAACGAGGCACCACCCAATTATCAATTAAAAATAAAGATAACTAAAATGATAAATTGGGTATTAATTAGGCAGTTAACTAGACAGATAATGATAGTTAATTAAAAAGAAGAGAAAATTATCTAAACAGTACCCCATCTTTTGGCCTGACTAAACTTTAGTACCCCATCCTTTTAACTATCAGAACGGTATCCCATCTACTGACCCCGACCGAAGATTAGTATATATGTTACTGTTCATCGTTAAGTTTAAAGAACGGCGTTAAATCTCGAGGGCAAGATTGTCCACTTTCAAATAAACTCTAATTCCCAAATTTTCTAAACCTCAAATTCCTATCAATTTTCCAAAATCAAAATCATATAACCCTTTCCATAACAAAAACAATCAAGATCACAAAATCAAAAATCAAAAATCAAAATCATAAAGTCCTAAATTTCTACCAGCAACCAACCAAAATCAGAAATCATCCTTCCCAGATCTGAAGGAGATGAAGATAGCTTGCAAAATTAACCTCATCCCGTCATCTGCCGCCGCCGCCGCTTGTCCGGATCTGAAGCAGAGGAAGCCAGTGCAGGTGATTGAGCATGTGGGGGGATCGAGAGGTAGGTCGAAGAAGGCGAAGAATGAGAAGGTGGGGAGTAAGTCCGGATCTGAAGCAGATGAAGAATGAGAAGATCCGGATCTGAAGCAAATGAAGATAGCCTTAACCTCATCCCGTCCTCCACCGCCGCTGCCGCCGCTTGTCCGGATCTGAAGCACAGGAAGCCATTGGAGAGATGATGGAAAAATCTTCCACGTGGCTAAATTCAATGAATCTCATCTCCTATATAAACAATTTCCCTCCATGTAAACCTAAAAAGTGAAAGTTTTCAAATCTTAATCTAAAATTCTTCAATCTAAATTCAATGGAGTATATGGATGAGGTTAATTTTGCAATTGATGGGTGTTGAAGGCTTCTATATAAACCTGCATAATTATTTAGGAATTAGGGTTTATATGAAAGTGGACAATCTTGCCCTCGAGATTTAACGCCGTTCTTTAAACTTAACAGATGAACAGTAACATATATATTAATCTTCGGTCGGGGTCAGTAGATGAGATACCGTTCTGATAGTTAAAAGGATGGGGTACTAAAGTTTAGTCAGCCCAAAAGATGGGGTATTGTTTAGATAATTTTCTCTAAAAAGAATATACTAAACTGTCAAAAAAAGGAAACCGTTTAATATATTTGATAATTGAATATTTGAGATTTCCATATTCCTTTTAAACTGCAACTACTCATAACTCCTCAAAAACCGCTCGTAACCTTCCTGGCGCTAATGGAGACTCATCTTCCACCGCAACCTTCCCGGCACTAATGGAGACTCGTCCGTAGCATATGCCGTCTTCGTGCATCAGATCCGACTGCAACAAGCTAAGGTTTAGTCTTCTTCTTGCTCCTCTGCTTCTTCATCGCAGCTCTTCTTCAAGTATTCTTCTTCTTCATCCACGACCATCGCGCATCAAATCCGACTGTGACAGAGGAGTCCAGTAGACCACCATCGTTGCGCCAACGCAGCCTCCGACGAATTGCCGCCCCGCACCGCCTCCGACGATGCCAGCGTCACCCAGCCCCGTCCCATTCCCCACCGTTGAATGCTGCGTAAATGGCTGCGAGGACGATTAGTTGCAGGCGGTTAAAACTTGAAAGACTCGCATCCAATAGACCACCATCGTCGCGCCAGCACCGTCTCCGATGAATTGCCGCCCAACCCCGCCTCCGACGATAACAACACCGCCCAACTCCGCCCCAGTTCCCACTGTTGAAGGATGCGTAATTGGCTGTGAGGACGTAAATGTTTGCGTAAAGGGCTTGGACTTGTGTAACGAAATTATGTGTAAATGATGGACTTGTGTAATCAAACCTTGTGTAAATGAAAAACTTGTGTAACCAAACCTTGTGTAAATGACAGACTTGTGTACATGACATACCTTTTTGATTGTCTAACTTAACTTTGTGTAAACAATCGGAACTTGTGTAATTGAAAAATAAACGAATGTATAAATTAAATAAATTAACATAGCAAATGAAATTGTGTATTAACATTGTGTAATTGAAATTGTATATGAACATTGAGTAAATGAAATTATGTACTAACATTGTATAATTGAAATTGTGTATTAATACTGTGTATCATCAAAAGAATACACAAAATTAAATTAGCCCAACTAGTATAAGGGTGTTTGGGTGTGAGGGTCTGTCATCCAGAGTTTGAATCTTAAATTTGACACAATCTTTTATTTATTATAATTAAGAGGAGAGAGAAGAATAATTAGTTACCGTAATTAACAAAATTAGTTATAATTAAGACGAGAGAGAAGAATACAAAATTTGGTACAATCTATTTTTTTAAGTTTACTTTTATAAGAAAAAAGGGGAAGAATTTACAATAGGTCTACTAGAGATGTGAGAGCAGAAGAAACAAAGAAACATAGCATTACAAGAGATGAAAAAGGGGAGAAGGGTATTAGACAGCTTAACTTTGAGCCTTAGGAGTACGCGCCCTCCGCTCCTCCAGTTTACGCCACCACCTTCCTCACCATGGGAGGCTCAAAACGCCACAAAAAGCTCTCTATCATGCTCTCCGACCTCTCAAGAAACCCCAACTCCGGTACCATATCTCTAAGCTCCTCTCCTAAATCCACAAGCCCCTATGAACCCGTCCCAGAGGACCTCATTTGCAGCAATAACCTTAGGCTCTCTCAATTTGTCCCCAGGCCACGGCCTTCGGAGATCGATTCTTATGAGCTCTTCCCACCCCTTACTCCTAGCATCCTCACCAAGCTCCTCCTATCCCACCCTCTACCCCACCACCAAACTCCATGGTCCCTTTTAATCTCCCTAATCCCTCAAACCCTACCATCGTTGAAGACGTTCGCCCTCTAACCCCCTCCTCCCCTCTCCCAAAATAAGGTCCTTCTCCGTCATGCTCCACATCTTTTGAAACTCTTACTGATACTCTTCCTGAGAACCCAAGCGCCGACATCACCTTGGCTTCGTCATCCTACAATGATATTGCCTCGAAAAGCTCCCCATGGAACCATATTCCGATTACTTTTACTCCAAGACATAAAGACGGCGTCATCACATTCACCAAGGAGGATATTTCCGAGATTAGCGATAAATGGGAATTATCCCTTGTGGACATTCCAACAGGCAATCCAATCAACTTTAAGAAGATTGAGTCCTACATTACATTTGCATGGAATACGATTCAACAACCCAAGATCTTTCTTAATGACAATGGAATTTTTATCTTCTAGATTAAGAATGAAGAGGATCTCAACACCACTCTTCACAACAACCCATGGATCGTAAACGGATCCACCACCAACCTCTTGAAGCGTTGATACCATGGTATGAAGCTCGTCTACTCTTGCATTGACCCCCTCCCTGTTTGGGTTACCCTATCCAACCTGGACCACTGCTTCTAGTTGATAGCATGAATTATAGTCTATATTTTGGGGTTTGTTTGGACGTTTTATCTTTCATAATCTGCATGTTTGTATATACATTATGTGATTTTACTACCATTTCATCTACCTTTGCGAGAATCGAGGTCTACACCTAGTTTCGTTGTAATTGCAGGTAATATGGTACGTTTTGCATCAAAAAGGAGTCATGAGTCATTTGGAGCTACATCCAGGAAGCACAGCCATGAATTAAAGATTTACTTTGGACCAGTTTTGAGAGATTTCACATCCAGTTGAGATTCACCTCGGTTGACTACAGATTTACCTCGACCGAGGTGATCCAGAGACGCCGACTCGACCGAGGCGAACACCTAGGACGCGGCGAGAATATTTTATTCTTGGAAGAGATCTTTTAAATTTGGAAAGTGATCTTATATTTTTTGGGCTTGGCTTCTAGAAGGAAGGAGATATGTAGAATATATATTTTACCTATATTTATGGGATAATATCTTCTTAAGATTTATTATCTTTAGAGGTTTATTTTCCTATAAAAAGGGTTGGATTTCCACAATTCCAACATCACGCTATACCGTCGATCAGGGTTTACACACGCAGCAGCCGCAGCCTACTCCAATTTGGGAGTCTTCGAAGAACCTTTTTGAAGGTTGAAGGAAGATAGAAGTCCATAGCTTTTATAGCTTTTTGAAGGGTTTTGTAAGATTGTCTTCAATTCCCTCAATTGTTGTCTTGTCTTTTTGGATTGTTATCCAAGGAACGCTTTGTTGTGATATTTGATTCAGTTATTGAAGTCTTTTCATTAAATTCTTCTTTGTTCAAATATTCACCTTCTTCCCTTACAATTAATACTTTCATAATGATGATGAGTGGCTAATTCCCTTGTGTGATTCTAGGGTGATTGGCTGAAGGTTGTGGGAAAAACAATGATAGAATAATCTTAGATTCCAGTAGGATCCTGAAAGTTCGAGTCTTTAACCTTAACCCTAAGCATCTCGTTCAGTCGATGAACATTTCGGCCGAGGTGGAAACTGGCTGACCGAGGTGACTTATCTGATCCATAACTGAGAGTTAAGTGTTAGAGTTTGCCAAATCCTATTCTTATTACACCTTCCTGGTTCAATGCAAGCTTAGGATGAGACTTACCCGGTAATTCCTTAGTTTGTGTACCAACGATCATAAGTGTAGGTAATAAAGGTTTATCCTTTATTGGGGTTTGAGTGTGCTTCCATCCCATCTTTGTGAGTTAGCCTGAGACTTACCCGGTAAAGGTTGATTCTATTCCCTTAGATGATGTGTTAGTTTGAGGTTATAGTTCTTTATCTTAATTCCTTGAGACTTACCCGGTAATAGGAGTTACGGTTTGGGATTAGTGTGTAGTGAGACTTACCCGGTGATCTACTCCACTTTAGAAACACCTTCCCCACGCAAAAATCTCAGCTTTGTCCGCTTATCTACAGATCTTGAGTTGGAACCACAACTAGATGCCTTAATCCCTAGAATTGCATGTTTGCTTTATTTGACATCTTATTCATCTTTGATTGTGTTAAATCGCTCTTGTGGTTAGTATTAACATTAGCACACCGTATTGACTCTGTTTCACCGAGTCCCTGTGATCGACCCCTGGAATTTTCTTGCTTTTACTACGATTGACCCGTACACTGCGGGTTCGCATCCTTGTTTTAAGCTTAAGTCTAGGGTTATAAATTTAAAGCTTGCACACACCGTTTGGAGCGAACACTAGTCTAAACACATGCTCGCAAAAATTGGCTCGGCGTTAGGCACTCCTAGCCACGGATCTAGCACACCCTCCACCCGTGAACCTCTCTTAACCACTCCTGACCCCTCCCTTCTTATCTCTCTTAACCATTACAAGCCCAAGAAGGCCATCACCCCCTCCTATCTATCTCGGCAACCCCAACCCCAACCCCAACTTCCTCTTAAACAACCTGCCCCCAATAACCCACTTACTTTCATCTCTCAACAATCCTCCCAACTTAGCATTCTCGAGACTATTGGCAACGTAGGCTACAAGGGCTCCTTACCATGCCCTAAGGAGAGTATACCTCAACACCCTATTCTACCTCCTAACCCTCCTCCCCCTATGCACCCCTTACCCACATACCCTACCAAAGCTACAAGGATTGTCTAGTCTCTTCTTTGGATGTCGCTTATGAATCTTAGCCTTTGTTCTTGGAATATTATGAGTCTCAATCACCCTAATAAGCAACAAGCCGTCAAAGAAATTGTTAAGAAACACCAGATTGACATTCTTGCTATTATTGAAACTCGTCTTAAGAGAAACAAGGAAACTAGGATTACTTCACATCTCTTTCCCTCTTGGAAGAATATCTTCAACTCCTCCTTCTCCCATATTACCCGTATTTGGCTTTGATGGAACCCTAAAAAACTCCACCTTACCCCCATCATGATTACGAACTACATATTCATTGTCATATTCACCTTCCAAACACCCTCCGTACCTCCACCTCTCCTTCCCCCTATAAGTACCATCCGCCTCTTCAACCAGTCCACCCCCTGAGCTCTCCTTGGTAACTTCAACGTCACTCTTTCACCATATGAGAAATCTATCAATAACCTCCCTACCATCACCCAAGATTCTTCTAAATTTTCCCTTTTCCTTAGTCAAAATGACCTTTGTGATCACCCTTATTCTGGTTGTAAATACACATAGAATAACAAACAGATGGACTCGAGGATTTGGTGCAAACTAGATAGAATCCTTACCAATAACCACTAGCATACTTCCTTCCCTAGCTCCACTGCCCCTCTTCGACCAACCTTACATCAATGACTACTCTCCTGCCATTCTCTCCACCTCTATCACCACTAAAATTGCACGACCCCCTTCAGATTTAATAATGCCTAGACCAAGCATGATGATTTCTCCTCAAGTGATGCTACTTTTTAGGATTCTTCTATTCATGGGAACCATGTGTATAATCTCGTTCATAAGCTTAAGCGGATCAAGCTCCTCCTTAAAAAGTACCCAAGTGCTCCTGTGGAGTCTCTTCATACCACCATTGCTGACTGCTAGAAACATCTCTCGAATTGTCAACATGCCCTTCAATCACAACCCCACAACCCTACTTACCAAGAGGAAGAAAGACAAGCACTCCATAAACTCAACTCCTACCTTGATCTTCTTAATTCAAACCACCATTGCACAACTCTCTACAGCGAACTGGATCGCTCATGGTGACCAATTTAGCACGTAATTCTTCAGGAGCATCAAAGCTAGAAGATGTTCCAACAAAATTCTTGGGTTGCTTGATCATAACAACACTATCTCTCATAATCCTGATACTATCGCCTCCACCCTTATCAATCATTTCTCTACCATCCTCAGCCCCTGATCACCCAACGCCAACTCTACCTTCCCTCCCATCTCCCTCTCAACCCTCACCTATGAAAACAATTATTCCCTTTCTACCCCAGTTACTCCTGACGAGGTCAAGGAAGCCATTTTCTCTATCGGAGATACAAGGCTCCTGGCCCTGATGGTTATAACTCCCACTTCTTTAAAGCTTCATGGAATCCCTATAAAGATGAGTTTACAAATGCCATCATTGACTACTTCAACACGGGGAAACTTTTAAAGCAAGTCAACCATACCACCATCTCCCTTGTTGCCAAAGTTAATAACCCTTCATCTGCTTCTAATTACCGCCTTATCTCCTACTGCATTACCATCTACAAAACCATCACCAAAATCCTCGCAAACCGCCTCAAAAATATCCTCCCTCTCATTATTGGTAATTACCAAAGTGCCTTCGTCAAGGGTAGATCCATCAAGCACAACATTCTTATTTGCTAGGAGCTGCTAAAGAGCTACACTAGAGCACATATCTCATCTAGGTGTGCTGTCAAGATTGACATTAGGAAAGTCTTCGACTCTATTGACCATAAATTCATCATCCATGCCCTTAACCTCTTCGGTTTGCATGATGACTTCATCTGGCTTGTCAATGAATGCATCACTACTGCTTCATTCTCAATCAACATTAACGGCTCCCTTAATGGTTACTTTAAGGGTACTAGAGGCCTTAGGCAAAGATGCCCTCTCTCCCCCTCACTGTTCGTCATTGTCATGGAGTATCTCTCTTCCATTACCAGAAGCAACACCTCCAACCCCAACTTCAACCTTCACCATAAATGCTCTAACCCCCTTATCACCCACCCCCTTTGCTTCTTAGATGACCTGATGCTTTTCTACAGAGGTGACCTCACCTCCATTTGTATCTTGAAGCATTCTCTTGACTTATTTGGTGATCTTTTTGGCCTCAAGATCAACTTCACTAAATCCACCATCCTCCTTGGTGGGCTCTCTAACCATGACCAAGATCATATCCTCAACCATACTTGCTTCACTAAAGGATCTCTCACCTTTCACTACCTTGGTGTCCTTGTCGGCAACAAAAGGCTCAACATCAATGACTACCATCCACTCATCTCAAACATGACTAAGAGGATCCAGTCTTGGAGTGCCAAACTCCTCTCTTATGTTGGCAGGAAGCAACTTATCACCTCTATTCTCATGACCATGCAATCCTACTTGAGCTCCGTCTTCCTTCTCCCCGCCTCCATATTTGATAGAATCCAAGGTATGATCCGCTCCTTCATTTTGTTTGGTAAAGATTGCAGCAGCAAATCTCTCGTTTCTTGGAACAATGTGTGCAAACCACTGAGTGATGGTGGCATCAATTTTAGAGAGATCCTTGCTTGAAACTAGGCCAACATCTCTCACTTCATCTTCGACCTTGCTTCCAATGCCTCCAATCTTTGATTCTCCTGGATCTATTGCAACACTCTCAAGAACTCTAACATCTTGAATTTCACTCCCAATGCTTCTTCTAGCCACAGCTGGAGCATGATCCTCAAGATCAAAGATGTTACTTCCTCACCTACCCTCTACCACCGACCTTAACATCATCTCCAACCATAATAACTCCTTCTCCTTTTCCAAAACCTACAACCTCTTCAGATCCCTGAGTAACGCCACCCCTTGGTGCTCCTCCATCTAGAATGGCATCAACCTGATAGCATGTATTATAGTCTATATTTTGGGACTTGTTTAGACGTCTTATCTTCAATAATCTACGTCTATGGATGTATATTATGTGATTATATTTTTGCTTCATCTACCTTTACGGGAATCGAGGTCTACACCAAGTTTCATTGTAATCGTAGGTAAAATGGCACATTTTGGATCAAAATGGAGCTAAGGAGCAAAGGAGTCATAGGAGCTACATCCAGGAGCTTAAAATAGAACTCAGGAAGCATGGAATTAACAAAGAAGATTTACTTTGGACTAGAATTAAGAGATTTCACATTCAGCTAAGATTCACCTCGGTCAGCTATAGTGTCACCTCGACCGAGGTGATTTTGAGGAGCGCCCCGACCGAGGCGAACACCCTGGCGCCGGCGAGATCATATTTTTTGGCTGAGATCTTTTAATTATGGAAAGAAGATATCTTATATTTTTTTGGCTGAGATCTTTTAATTATGGAAAGAAGATATCTTATATTTTTGGGCTGAATTTTTGGAAGGAAGATCATATATTTAGGAGATCTATTTTAAGAGATATCATATATTTTATATAGGAAATTATCTTTTTAAGATATTATTATCTTTGAAAGATAATTCTCTTATATAAAGGGTTGGATTTTCCACAATTCAGTCATCCTTTATCCTCTTGGATCATTGAGGAAGCTGCATACTTAGAGATTTTTGGGAAGTTTGAAGGAAGCTTTGAAGATTGAAGGAAGGAAGATTTATAGCTTTGTGATAGCTTTTGAAGAGATTTGTAAGACTTTCTTAGATTCCCTTTGGTATTATTGTCTTGTCGGATTTGTGATTCAAGAAACACTGATTTGTTTGATATTTAATTCAGTTATTGAAGCCTTGTTCTTAAGGTTTTTGTGTTCAAATATTCATTCTTTTCTCATATATTTGATTGCTTTCATGATGATGAGTGACTAATTTCCTTGTGCAATTCTAGGGTGATTGACTGAAAGTTGTGGGAAAGACGATGATAGAATAATCTTAATCACAGTAGGACCCTGAAAGCTCGAGTCTTTGACCTTAACCCTAGAGTACCTCGTTCAGTCGATGAAAATCTCGGCCGGGGTGGAACTTGACTGACCGAGGTGACCTTTTCTGATCCAAAACTGAGAGTTAAGTGTTATGGTTTGCCAAATCTTATTCTTATTACACCTTTCCTGGTTCAATGCAAGCCTAGGATGAGACTTACCCGGTAATTCCTTTATTTGTTTACCCTGATCATAAGTGTAGGTAATAAAGGTTTATCCTTTATTGGGGTTTGAGTGTGTCTTCATTCCATCTTTGTGAGTTAGCCTGAGACTTACCCGGTAAAGGTTGATTCTATTCCCTTAGGTGGTATGTTGGTTTGAGATTATAATTCCTTTCCTTAGTACCTTGAGACTTACCCGGTGATAGGAGCTTTATCTTGGGATAGTGAGTAGTGAGACTTACCCGGTGATCTATTCACACTTTAGAAACACCTTCCCTTTGCAAAATCTCAGCTTTGTCCGCTTATCTTGAGTTGGAACCACAACTAGATGCTTTAATCCCTAGAATTTGCATATTCCCCTTAATTGACCTTATTATCATCTTTTGATTTCTTTAATCGCTTATGTGGTTATTAGTTGCATTGACAACCTATACTTGCTTTGTTTCACCTAAGTCCCTGAGATCGACACCCCGGAATTCTTGCTTTTTACTATAATTGATCCATACACTACGGGTTCGCATCCTTGTTTTAAGCATATTTCTTGGGATATAAATTAAAATCTTGCACACACCGTTTGGAGCGAACACAACCCTCCCAAATGTAGCTTCGTTACCTGGATTGCTGGTCTCCACAAGCTCCCTACTCTCTCAAAACTCCATAATTGGCACCTCATACCCAATAACACTTGTAAACTCTACCTTAACCATCCTATACCACTCTTGTTACGGACATCATTTCTAAATGGACCGGTCTACCCTCAAACCCATACCCCCCTAATCTTTGGACTTGGCTCAATTCTCTCTCTAAAAGCAACATAAACTTCATCATTATTGCTCGTGTGTCAAGTATCAAATCTTTCATCTAATTTACTTGGAAAGTTTGGAATGACCTCATCTTCAATAACACTTCCACATCTGCCATCAACTATGTTAGTAGCATCATCACCATGACTAAGAACTACGCATCCTACCACTCGAAAGAACTACTCATCCTACCACTGGGGAAGTAGCAACACTTGAGGAGAAATCCTCATGCTTGGTCCAGACATTATTAAATCTAAAGGGGTCCGGGAAATTTTAGTGGTGCTAGAGATGGAGAGAATGGCGGGGGAGTGGTCAAGGATGTAAGGTTGGTTGAAGAGGGCAGTGGGGCTAGGGAAGGAAGTGTGCGAGTGGTTATTGGTAAGGATTCTATCCAGTTTGCACCAAATCCTCGAGTCCATCTGTTTGTTATTCCATGTGTATTTGCAACTAGAGTAAGGGTAATCAGAAAGGTCATTTTGACTAAAGAAAATGGAAATTTCTGAAAAATATTGGGTATTGGTAGGGAAGTTATTGATAGATTTCTCATTTGGTGAAAGAGTGACGTTGAAGTTGACAAGGAGAGAGGGGTGGACTAGTTGAGGAGGTGGATGGTACATATAGAATCTCAAATCGGGGAGAGGTCATTAGGAAAATTGTGGGTGTATATGAAGGTAGTTTAGAGAAGGGGGGATGTGGAGGTAGTGAAGGTTTTTGGAAGGTGAATATGATAATGAATAATCTGGTCCGTAATCATGATGGGGTAAGGTGGAGTTTTTTAGGGCTCCACCAGAGCCAAATATGTGTATTGTGGGAGAAGGAGGAGTTGGAGATGTTCTTCCAGGAGGGAAAGAAGTGTGAATCAATATTGGCTTCCTTGTTTCTTTTGAGATGAGTTTCAATAACAGCAAGAATTACAATCTGTTTTTTCTTAACAATCTCTTAGACGGCTTGTTGCTTATTAAGGTGATTGAGACCCCTAATATTCCAGGAACAAAGGTTAAGATTCATAAGCGACGTCCAAAAAAGAGACTAGAAAATCCTTTTTGCTTTGGTAGGGTACATGGGTAAGGGGTGGAGAGAGGAAAGAAGGGTTAGGAGGTAGAGTAGGAGGTGAAGGTAGACTCTTCTTGGGGCATGGTAAGGATCCCTTGTAGCCTACGTTGCCAACAATCTCCAGGTTGCTAGGTTGAGAGGATTGTTGAGAGATGGGAGTTAGCGGGTTATTAGGGGCATGTTGGTTAAGAGGAGGTTGGGGCTAAGTTTCCAAGATGGATAGGAAGGGGTGATGTCCTTCTTGAGATTGTAATGGTTAAGAGGGATGAGAAGGGAGGGGTCAGGGGTGGGTAAGAGAGGTTCACGTGCGGAGGGTGCGCTAGGCCGGCGGCAAGCATAGTGCTTTGGGGAAAGTTTGGTAGTGGGAGTTCTACACTTATGGCCAAAAACCATGCAAGAGGAGTAGTGTTTAGGGAGCCATTCGTAGGTTATCTTTTTGGAGATAGTTTTTTCATCAGGGCCCTCGAAGAGAACCTCCCGAAGAAGGGATTTGGAGGCGGGCATGTTCACAATAATCTTGGCAAAACCCAAACTATCTTGGTAAGCTGAGTGGGAGTTAGCAAGGATAGGAGTGCCTAACGGCGAGCCATTTTTTACGAGCATGTGTTTAGACCAAAAGCGGTAGTCCAGGTTGGGTAGGGTAACCCAAAGAGTGAGGGAGTCAAGGCAAGAGTAGTCGAGATTCATACCATAGTACCAACGGTTCAAGAGGATGGTGCTGGATTCGTTTACGATGCATGGGATGTTATGAAGAGTGGTGTTGAGATCCTCTTCATTCTTGAATTAGAAGATGAAAACTCCATTGTCATTAAGAATGATCTTGGGTTGTTGAATCGTATTCCATGCAGATGAAACGTAGAACTCAAATTTCTTGAAGGTGATTAGCTTGCATGTTGAATGCCCACAAGGAATAATTCCCATTTATTGGTAATATTGGAAATATCCTCCTTGGTGAATGTGATGATGCTGTTTTTGTGTCTTGAAGTAAAAGTAAGCGGAACGTGGTTCCATGGGATCTTTTCGAGGCAGTATTCTTGTAGGATGGCGAAGCCAGGGTGACGTCGGCGCTTGGGTTCTCAAGAAGAGTATCAGTAAGATTTTCAGAAGATATCGAGCATGACGGCGAAGGACAATGTTTTGGGAGAGGGGAGGAGGGGTTTAGAGGGCAAGCGTCTTCAAAGATGGGAGGGTTAGAGAAATTAGGGAGGATAAAAAGGATCATGGAGTCTAGCGGTGGGGTAGAGGGTGGGACAGGAGGAGCTTGGGTAGGGATGCTATGAAGAATGGGCAGGAAGAACTCTGAAGAATTGATCTCCGGGGGTGGTGGGTTGGGGACAAATTTAGAGAGCCTTAGGTTAGTGCTGCAAATGAGGTCCTCTAGGACGGGTTCATACGGGCTTGTGGGTTTAGGAGAGGAGCTCGGAGATATGGTGGCGGAGTTGGGGTTTCTTGAGATGTCGGAGAGCTTGATAGAGAGCTTTTTGTGGCATTTTGAGCCTACCGTGGTGAGGAAGGCGGCAACGTAAACTGGAGGAGTGGAGGGTGCATGAGGCGCGTACTCCTAAGGCTCAAATTCACGCTCTAACAAAATACCCACAATCTTTTATTTATTTTCAATAAATCTTTTTACTTAAAACTAGAGGGGCCTAGTTTGTATATATATAAAACTTGGGGCCCTATTCAATCTCATTGTTACAAAACTACCTACATAGCCATTTTACCCATAATATTATCTATGCATGACTCTCGAATTTTTACAAATCATATACATGAGTCTAGAAAACTAAAATTCATTTTGACACTCTTTCTTTAGTCTAGGTGCTCCGTTATTGATCCAACCTTCAATATTTTAACCCTTGAAAAAATGGTAGTTGGTGTTTTGAGTAGAAGCGAGTGACATCAGCCAACCGGGTAATAGGTTGGTTAGTGATGACATGACTTATGACTTTAGTTTAGGCTTGCATTTAGGTAGATTTTTCCTTTGTTTTTGCAAGCATTGGCATTAGTTCGTGGCATTTATGCTTGATCGAGTCAAATTGATAGAGAGGATGTCTACACGAGCTTTTATCGGTTTTTCAGGCATTTCAGCGATCTTTTGGACATTATCGACACATTTGAGGATCAAGCCTCGAGGCAGAACGTACTCGGGATCCAAAAGAAGCAAGATTGGAGCAAAGAAGAAAACAAGTGTCTCGGGTTGGTGCATTATTGATCACGACCGAGGTTCTTGAATATTGCACCACCCGCGGTTTTCATTTGGATGAGGGCTCACATGAAGAATCCAAAATCGCGGTCCCAAAGTTTTCCTTTAACACGGCAGCGGTTCTCCGATATTGGGTCGCGATTTCTCTTCTGGGCAACTTTTCGACACTTGTCATGTAATTTAGTTTTGGACCTTTGTTTTGGTGAGGTAGTGTACACCCTTGGGATTGCAGGCTGGCCTTTGGTTCCTTGATTCAGGCTGGGTGAAGCTATATGCTCTCTCTTCAAGTGTGAGATTTGGGTGATTTTTGAGTGGAAAAACTTGAAGGTGTATGTAAGATCTATTTTTGAACAATGGAGATTATAAGACCTTATTATTGAGCAACTTCCAGCTAATATTTATCTCTTTCTTTCTCACTTTCACTATTGTTTATTTATTAAATATGTGTATGAATGTTGATCTCATGATGCATGTTGTAGGCTAATCATTTGTGATTCCAGGGTAATAGATTAATTATGGCTTGGATGATGATAGTATGAACTTGCATGTTAGTTTAGGAAAATTTTGCTGCTCGAAACCCTAGCTTTTAGGAATCACGGCCTGTCCTTCATGATATTCGGCCGAGGTTGATGTGATCCACCCAAGGTTTTCCTAAGTTGTTCTTTAATTGATGAATCTATATGTTAGGATGTTTGATTGCATAAACCCTAGTGTTTGTTGAGTTGAATCTAGCTAGGACTTGTCCTAAGTTAGCAAACTAAGTGCGGAAAGAGACTTACCCGGTGATTTCCTCCCTTAGGTATAGAAGATGATGAATTCTAGGTAGTAGAGGTGTGAAAACCTCTATTGGATTGAGTATGCTAGGTTTCCCGCATAAGTCGAGCCTTATCCGAGACTTTACCCGGTAAGGATTAGTTTGAACCTTAGTGAACCGGTTTGTGTTGAATTCCCGAGCCTTAATTCCTTGATACTTACCCGGTAATAGGAAGTTTGGTGAAGGATCCCGTAATTGTTCCCATAGTATAAACGCTCATTCCTTTAACAACCCGCAACTCGTCCTTACATTATATGAATCTTCAATTCAATGCCATAATCGAGATCTTAAACTCTAGAATCCGTTTTCTCATATTATTCTCATATATTGCCTGAGTTGTTTGTTTCATTTGATACTTTGCATGTTTTTATCTTTGATACATCACTACTAAAAACCCAACAAAACATCATGATTTTTACCTTTTTCTTCCCCTCTCTTCTTAGTCCAGGTTTGTACTATTTGTGATCACTTGTATGATTCAATTTCACCTTAGTCTTTGTATTCAATCTTGGAATTCTTGCCCTGCTACAAAACGACCCATACATTGTGGGTTTGCTAGGTAGATTTAGGAGATTATTGCAAGTATAAATATAAGACATTGTGTGCCCCTCTTTTGGAGCGAACAAGTTTTTGGCGCCATTGTTGGGGACTAGGTTTAGATTGAATCATTTGTTTATGATTGTTAATAATGTAGATCTTTCTTTTGCTTTTAATCTTATTTGGTTTGTATCTTTGATTTTTCAGGATTTCTCCCAAGCTTTAGGTGTATGTGAAGATCTCGTGGCAAGGAATTAGCTTCATTCGTTCCCGAATCGGAGAAAACTCTAAGAACGAGATCCAAGGTCAACAAGAAAAAGAAGGATATGGCCGGAAGAAATTTACAAGCGGAATTGAATGATGCCTTGGATCAAGGATTGTGGTGTTTTGGGACAAGAATGGTGTGATTTGGTAAGAAACAAAAGAGATTGGGAACCTTGGGGAAATCGGTGGCCGCAGTCGACTTGTGAATGTGGAAGGGTGGAAGAGGGAAGTGCGTTTGACTATTATACTTCAGCAAAAATTCGAACAATTATTCTAAAAAAATAGACTATCAATAGATTGTAAAAAATGGGTTCCGTGGTAATTTATTCATTGACTATAAAATGATATGAATGTAATCCACTAATTCATATGAAATGGATAACTTGTAAAGAGGAGGCGATTAACGAAATGTGTTTAAAGAATGATTGATTTGATTATTTTAGATCATTCACATAAATTAATATGTTGAATAAACTACCTTTCAAGTTTCAACCGACCAACGTCACCACATGGTTTGAGTCATATGAATCCAGATTGAAAAAACGCCTATACCCGAGTTAAGAGGATGAGTTTCCAGTGAATTCCTTCACCCTTGATTTGACCTAAGTGTACAAATAGTGTACTTTACTAGTGCATACATTAATGAGATAAACATAATTAATGTGTCTACTTGGAGTATCTCCTTTGCACCAAATTGTGGTAACACCCCTTAATTAAAATATCAAGGTGAGCACTTCATTAAACGGATACAAGATGGTTATTCATCCATTATGATTTAATATAAGTAATTAAAGTAACATCACTAACTTAAAAAATTAGTGGAATTTAACTTAAAAATTAAAATGACTTCAACGACTTAAAATATCAAGGTGAACACTCCATTAAACGGGTACAAGATGGATTTGGGCTTGCCACAATCCATCATCAGTGATCGAGATGGAAGGTTCAAGGGAAAGTTTTGGACAGAACTATTAAAGATGTTTGGATCGGACTTAAAGTTCACCAGTGCCTTCCACCCTCATATGAACGGACAAACCGAGAGGAAAAACTACTCACTCGAGGTCTACCTTCGGCACTATGTCATCGCATCACAAAAGGATTGGCCGAAGTTACTAGACGTTGTTCAATTTTGTGACAACTTACAAAGGAGAGAGTATATGGGGAAAAGTCTATTTGAAATAATCATGGGCTTTCAACCGAGTATGCCAAGCACCATTGCGACGAGTTGCACCGGATGCAACGCCAGCGGCGTACAAATTTGTCAAGGGTTGGTAAGAGGAGTTACACCGGACCGACGCCAACTCCTCGTCTTTCAAACTCCAAACCTCGCAAAAATGACCTCCTCTCAAACATACGACTTGCCTCTATCACTACTTACCTTTACCACACATGGAAAGCCCGCAATGACATTGCCTTCAACAATACCTTCACCCCTCCCATTTCATGCGCCCACTACATCATCAACGCCGTCAAGCTCCACGCCTCTCTCAATTGGCGTAACCGATCTCCTCAATCCGTCATGTGGGCTCGCATTCTTGGCATCCATCTCCTCTAGTCGTTGCTTCTCGTTTTGTCTTTTATGCTGCTTCTGGCTCTTGTTCTGTCTAGTATGTTTTTGCTATTAGTTTGTATTCCCTCATCCCTTTGTTCCATCCTTGTGTATCTCTTTTATATTACATATATATATATATATATATATATATATATATATATATTCAAAAAGAAGTGGGAGGACCAACTCTGAAGAGATATAGAGTATCAAGTTGGGGACTTGGTCATGGTTAAGCTTCACTTTATCATGTGGCACACGGGACTACACAAGACATTAATACGGCAAAACAAGTGACCTTTCAGAGTTCTTGAGAGAATCGGTGCACTGCCTACAAGCTCGAGTTGATGTCTAAATTCAAGATACTTCCCGTGTTCCATGTGAGCATGCTCAAGCCTTACCACCAAGACATGGAAGACTCATCCGGGGAGATGCACAAAGGACACCAATGGGAGTTCGGACTTCTTTCGACAAAGAAGTCGGGAAGATCATGTCTGATCGGGTCGTTTACAAGAAGTATCGGCGCCCAAGTCTCGAGTACTTAGTGCGATGGAAGGGACTTCCCGAGACAAAGATGGCATGGGAACCAGGCGAGTCCATGTGGCAATTCAAGGACAAAATCGAAACATATAAAGCTAACACAACGAGGGCGTCGCGGGATGCAATGGGATAGGATGACACAAGCCATTCTTCTCAACGGTTCCAGAAAGTTCCATAATGCTCAGGATGCTCGTAGAAGACTCCGGACCCGTCCTGGAGGCACTAGAGCTGTACATAATTATAATGCTCAGGATGCTCGTAGAAGACTCCGGACCCGTCCTGGAGGCACTAGAGCTGTACATAATTATCTAGAAATCGGCGGAATTCTATAGAGTCGTGTAGACTCATTTAGGCTTGACTAGAGCCTTGTAGATTATTCTAGAAAAGTATTGCGACTTATAAAGAATTTTGGCCAATAAGGCTACGGATTGTCCCAGACTTGTCTAAATCCAAATCCTTCCAAGGAGGGGAGGCATTAGGCTATAAATACGGAGTGTCACCCCCTCATTTATTATCATCCAAATTTGAAGCTCTGAATCAAAATATTGTAACCTCTCTTGTAATACAAAGTCTTCTTTCCCACACAAAAGTCTTTTAAGTCTACTTAACCATTAATCTTAAGCTCTTCCGTTGACAACATCGGGTACATGATGATCTTAGCACGACAAGTGGTCGAGACAAGCTAAGAGCCGCACGATTTGGAGTTAAGGAAAACTCGGCCCGTGACATGAGTACGTATGTTAATGACTCAAATATTAGTAGGTCAATGTCCCATAAAATTAATAGCTCAATTACCTAAAATACCTTGAAAATGTATGATTTGTCTATCCTTTCACCCTTCTATTTATATAAACTCTCAAACCATCAATTTACTTGATGAAAAATGTGAGATAGTTATATATCATCTCAAATCCCCGTAATTTTATATAACTAGAATCAAATCTTGTATTTATTATGTTTTACTAAAGTGATTTAGTGACTTAATTAGGATTTAGTAAAAAGAATATTATGAGAAAAATTGTGAGAGCATCACAACTTTTATATATTTATTATATTGATAAAATATAACTATAAATATAATAGGTCAACGACTCATGTACGAGTAGGTCAACCTTCTAAAAGGCATAGTTACAAATATAAATTCTAGGCTTTTTAATGTACCCAACTTTTTATATTTATTCTCAAATTGTTTCATAGAGGATCTTAGACCGAAAATTATACTTGTTTTATATCATATGAAAACTATTTCTTTAATTAGAAAATATTTTCTCCAATTTCATCATACTTGGTTGAAGTCAATCGTTTTTCTCGTTTCGAGTTTGGGGTGTATAGGTTGGTTTCACCTCCTTCTTGTGTTGGTGCCATTGTTCTAGATGATCTTAGGGATGTGCAGTGTGTATGCCTCGTTTTTCTCGTTTGATGCTTCCTTCAATAAATAATATAAGTAGTGAATTTCTTTTTTACCGAAAAAAAAAAAAGTTGAAGTCAATCGTTCTTCAAGCCGTTGTGATTTGAAAAGTATAAATTTGAGTAGTTAATCAACAAATTACGACATGTAGTTCCCATGGATGGAAATTTTGGCATTAGTCTAGATTGAACGAAAACTTTAACTTTGTAATAATTAAACTACGGGTGAACTTTAAGACTTTGATTTAAAAATTAGTAGAATTTAGGGTTTATTTGGTATTTATATCTAGATATATTATTTTTTTTTTTATTATTTTTTTTTTTTTTTGATAACGGAAAGCGATTAGGTTGGTCTACCTCCTAGAGGTAGTCCACCCTAAAGCATCTTTACGCAACACAGTTTATCTCTCTGAAAATATGTCTAATCTGGACTTCGTCGAAAGAACGAAGGTCCAAACTGGAGTCGAAAATAAGCATCTCGATCTCCCAAGGACAACTCCACAAACCTTGGAGTGCCTTAATAACACAAAGATTATCACCTTCGATTTCAATCTTTTTAATATGGAGTCTTTTAGCCTCCTTGAGGCCTAATCTCAAGGCAAAGGCTTCCGCTTTAATAACTGAGTTAAAGTTATTCTTTTTAGCATCGAGGCTCACAACCTTTCCGTTATGGTCCCGGATTACGTAACCAATAGAAGTTACTCCCGAATCAAGTTTCGAACCATCAAAATTAAGTTTATGAAAACCAAGTTTTGGTTTTTCCCATTTGATGTCATGTTTCTTTCTTTTAATATGGTTTGATTCTTTGTGTGGTTGTTTAAAATTAAAATCGTCCTCATCAAACGTTTCGAGATTCCAATTATGGATTTGTTCTTTGATAAAGCTTGTAACCTTCTTAGTTGTACCAATAGGTTCATTACTGAAGATAATTTTATTTCTAAAGAACCATATGCTCCACCAAATAGTTGCAAGACATGCCATCTTTTTAGGTCCTAATTTATGATATAAATCAATTAGGATATCATGTATTTTATTGCTTTGGTTAATTGTGTTTATTTCGGTTGATAATGTTCCGTCAATTTTGTTAATAACTTGTTTACTAAAAGGACATTCAAAGAACAAGTGAACCAGGTCCTCTAGGTGATGGTTGCAAAGTTCGCAGTTTCTAGTCACTGCAATCCGCCTTTCGTCGAGCTTGGCTTTTGTTGGAATTCCGTTTTGTGAGATTTTCCAAAGAAAATTTTTGATTTTTGGTTGTGTATCCAATTTCCAAATCCATTCACATGCGTAATTGTGGGTAAAGTTCGTCCGTGCTTCAATCATTTCAGAAGTAGATTTAGTAGAAAACCATCCGTTTTTGCTACATCTCCAGTAAAGTCTATCCTGAATTTCATTATTTGGTATGATTGTTTCCTTGATTTTTCTCTTGATATCTTGGTTAATAAAGTGTTGTAGCTCATTTTCAATTTTGGTGATATCCCATTGTCCTGAATTGTTAATGAAGTAACTTACTTTGATGTTTGTGTCAATAAGGTTGGTATTTTGTGCCATTTTTATTAGCGGAGAAGTTGTTAGCCAGTTGTCATGCCAGAAATTGATAGTCTTACCATTGCCAACTTGCCAGATAAGACCCTCTTTGAATTCGGTTTTTAATTTCATCAGATTATTCCATTGCCAAGATGTTGATCCTTTCTTTTGGTAATTCAAATATCTAGATATATTATTGATATACTCTTAACACACTTTTGTATTTTTGTGTATTTGTTTTTCTTCTTTGTTGTGTGACCTTTTATGACCGTTAGTATGTCTGCAAATCTTTTTCGATCTAATAGACGGCGCATTGGCTATTGGTCCGAACTACTTTCCGTTTAAAAAAAAAATTTCTCTTCTTTTAATATACTTAAAAAACTAGAGGTATCGCATATCTTATATTTGTCATTCCTCTTTCATATGCTACAATCTACCAAATATAGATATTCGAATATCAATATCATACTCATATTTTAATACCGATATCTGATATCAAGCACGTCTTAATGTATTAGAACACCCGCCCATATCGATTTTTTTTGTTTTTGTTCTATATAACACTATTTAAGGATTAATAAAATTAAAAGCCTTCTAAACTATATAATATATCTGATAGAAACTAACATTTTTTAAAACTCATAATACATATTTTATTTTATGAGTAAATCACTAATATTTGAAAATATAAAAATACATATACTGAAGTTTTTTTTTCGAAAAAATGTATTAACCAAAGGAATCGGGAATTACATGGGGGTCTACTAGACCAAGAAGACAATGAAACAAAGAGCAGAAACATGAGCAGGAGGTTACAGGAGATGGATGTCAAGTCGGTTGACCCATGTAAGAGAAGATTGTGATCTATCTTTCCAGTGGCTAGAGGCGAAGTTCTTGGTAGCTCTGATGGTATTGTGGGAACAAGTGGTGGCATGGGTGTAATGGTTGTTGTATATTAGATCATTCATGGCATGCCAAATGAAGTAGATGAGGCTAGTGATGGAGGAGATACGTATGTGGGCTATGAAGTCGTGTTAGTGGGGTTTTTGGGCGTTGAGCCAAGTCAAGATGCAATTACTGCAGGGGTGAGGTGTAGGGAGCTGGGTCCAGCGAGCGATAAGATCAAAGGGGAGGGTTGAGTAGTTGCAAAGGTTGAAAAGGTGGTCTTCTTCCGGATGGTTTTCACAAAGCAGGCAAAGTATCAGTCTATACAATGTTCCAGGCGTGGATTTTTGTGAGAGTCGGTAAGCGCTTATGCTTGCGATCCAGGCAATAAAACTGCAATTACGAATATTGAGACCCATCTAGATGATCCCAAGAGTGTAGGGATTGGATGAAGCTGGGGATTTCAAGAGGAAGAGGTAAGCTACTGTGGTGGAGAAACTACCATTAGGTCTGGCAATGAGATTGGAGAACTAGGATCTATTAGTGCTGACAATGATCTCGTCTCTGATCTTAAGAATCATGTTCCAAACGTAGCTGAATTTTGAGTTGGGTCTTGTGCACCAAATTGAGGTGCTTTTATGGATGTTCTTGTGAACCCATTCAGCCCAGAGGTTTGTGTGGAGGGAGCCTTGGTCAAGGTTGAAGATGATCTTTGAGAGGCAGGCTTTGTTCCAGGAAGGAAGTTCTTTAAAGTCGAGCCCACCATCATTCTTAGAGGAGCAAATGACATCCCAAGCGACGAGGGATCGAGAGATAGCGTCTTTACTGAATCAAAGGAAGGAACGGAGGAGGCTCCTGATTTTCTCGATGACAGATTGAGGGATAGGAAAGATAACGTACCAGTAGAAATGTAGAGCCGTGAGGATGGACGCTATAACTTGCTTTCTGTCGGCGTATGAAAGATTTCTGGGCAATTTTGGTAACTAGGCCTTTTTGAGAAACTAGGGTAGTAATTAGGACTTTTAATGTTTCAATTAAGTAAATATACTCCAACCTTTTGTATTTATTGTCAAATTCTACACACTCTTCTCTCAAGGGGTACATTTACTAAATATAAAACTAGAAAAAACCTAGTAAACCAAATTGTTTCAAGATTTCTTGCGCTCCATGAATTGATTCTCTTGGTAATCTTTGTGATAAGAGGTAGGAAGTCAGTGTTGCATAGGCGTTTGTTGCCAATGGAAATACCAAGGTAGGTGAATGGTAGAGAATCTCGATGAAGCCCAAAGGAAGCAGAGATGTGTTCGCTCTCCTGGGGAGAAAGTCCTCCAAGGAAGAATGAGGACTTGCTTGTGTTGAGTTTGAGCCCCGAGTACCTACCAAAATGGTCCAGTGTGTTCATCAAGATGCTAATGGAGGTAGAGTCTCCCTTGCAAAAAATCATTAAGTCGTCGGCGAAACACAGGTGTGTGATGTGGGGTGAGGAGCATTTGAGATGGATGTTGAAGTCGGGTGTGCTGGTGTTGACATTGATCATCGAGGAAAAGAATTCTATTGCAATGATGAAGAGAGGAGGAGAGAGGGCAAACCTGAAAGAGCCCCCTGGATCCCTTGAAGAAGCCATTTAGGGTGCCATTTATGTTGATTGAGTAGGAGGGGCAAGAGATGCAAGAGTCGATGAGCTTGATGATCTTCAAAGGGAATCCCATTCTTCCAAGGGAATTGATAATGAAACAATGATCAATCGTATCAAAAGCTTTTGAGATGTCGACCTTGATGGCACTTCTAGGAGAGATATGACGTTGGTTGTATCGTTTGAATATCTCTTGACAAATAAGGATATTATGCTTGATAGATCCGCCTTTTACGAAAGCACCTTGGTATCTTCCAATGACATAAGGAAGGATTGTATTGAGCCTAGAAGCAATGATATTCACAATGGCATTGTAAGAGCTATTACAACAGGCAATGGGTCTGTAATCAGAAGGCTAGGTGGTGTTTGTCAACCTGCCAAATTTGAAATAACTTGCATACGATTGCTACCTTTTCGGAAGAAAAGTAAAATGTTTCATGAGTCTTGTTGTAGAGATTTGAGTCTTGTCATAGAGATTTATGAACCGAAGACTTATTTGTTTTATTGTGCAAATATTATTTATATAAATAAATGCAATGGGATAAACTAACAAATAAATTGACAAGTTCAAATATATTGCCCAATATGATAGGTTCATACTCTAACACACTTCAAATTAAAGGTGTGATTCAACAACTCTAAACTTGAACATAAAAACTCCAAACTTGAATAGTAAAAACTTGAAGGTTTTGGTTTTTGACGCTCCACATTACTTGCACTTGAGTCTTGAGCACGAAAATTGTTGTTGGAGCGAAGACATGCAAGAAGGACTTGATGAACCCCCTCCCTTCAGTGGTCTTTGTTTTGTTGGTGTCGATATGATGCAGATAGGTTGAACCCAAAGACGTAGGTAGATTAACGTCATATGGTAGATTGGCTTGTAGAACGCATGTTGATTAGCATCCTAGGATAGATTTTTGTCTCGTAGGCTGATTAGCGTCCTAGGGTAGGTTTTGGGACCCAAGAAGTAGGTAAATTATCGTGTTAGGATAGATTTTGGGGCCTAGGACAAAAGTGGATTAGTGTCTTGATTAGCGTTCTAGGGTAGGTTTTGGATCATAGGACGCAAGTTAATTAGCATCTTAGAGTAGGTGTTAGATCATATATAGGACACAGATTGATTAGCATCCAAAGGTAGATTTCGGGGCTAGAAATTAAAGTACGTAGATTAGCGTCCTATGATAGGTTTGGGGTCCTAGGCATTTAGTTTAGCTTCATAGGTTTGGCTTTGGGTCCTAAGATGCGAATACGAAGGGATGAAATGATGACTTGATGGACCCTCCACCCTTCTTTGCTCTTTGTTTTGTTAGGTAGGCGATAACAACACGCCGGTAGAGTTGGCTCTAGGGCGCTTGTAGGTTGGCGTGATAGTTGCCGCCATCATCGGTGGTGGTGATGATTGCGCAATTAGGGTTTGCATTTTATGATGTGTTTAGGGATTGTAATTTCTGATACCAGGTAGAGATATGTGAACTGAAAGTTTGTTTATTTTATTGATCAAATATTGTTTATATAGACAAATATAAAGAAGTAAAACGATAAACTAACAAATAAAGTGATAAACTTATATATACGGCCCAAAATAGTAGCTAGGTCCATATTGTAACGGTTGTTACATACCAATAATTTATGTTCATATAAACAATAACAACTTACTTACCCATTTAATCCCAATCCTCTAAATTATCTAGTGTGTTTACGATTTGTATTTACACAATGCCTTAGTCCTAAATTATAATCCCACAAATAGGGAATTACTATTCAAATTTTCATCTCAATTCCTATCTACATCATGGATTTAAGGTAACTCATCCATGTTACCTTAGTGTAACTAGGTACTGGCAACTTAGTTATGCTAATTTTCTTTTAAGAATTTACCTTTAACTAAAAAATTAATACGAAAGATTTTCCTACAAAATAGAAATTTATATGTTGTTATAATTTAGTTCCAAAGTCAAAAGGTTAGGGATATTGTGTACATGACGATGAAATTTCAAACGCACAACGGGTCCGGGTTTCGTAATTGTCACGATTACAGGTTCCGGATTCGTGACAAATTGTTCACGGAAGCGGAGGTAACTTGGCGGTTACGGAATCCAGATACGTAGTGGTTTTTTGACCGTCGTAATTCGAATGTTGTGTAACGGTAATAAATTTGAAATATGGCCGTTGTAATTTGAACGTTTTGTATGTTCAGCTGTATATATAGAGAGCCAAAGAAGAAGTGATCAACGTTCACAAACTCTCCAAAAAAATCGGTACCGAAAATGACAACACAAAACGATGATGAGAATTGATTCCGTTCGATGATATAAAATTTAAGCAGCCAAATTCTCGACATTTTGAGGTAAGAATATTTTAAGTTATTGTAAGTTATCTTTAAACTGAAAAAAAAAAAAAGAATTCTTATTTCTATTATGTTTAAATTAGGGTTTACTAAATTATTCGTGTGATGAAGGGACCGATTATACTCGCATGTTTGAAATTTGCGGTTTTTTTCACGATCATGAGACAACGGTTGATAGGGCTTGATTCATGGGAGGAACTATGAATATGGTGTTAGTCACAAGTAGGCCATGGATGTTAGGGGATTCGTTACGTTTCGTCTAACATGTGAACGTTTTGAAATCCCTCGGAAGAAGAAATATGTTGATCTTGATAACGAGTCGTCATATAGACGAGCACACAAATCGAGAAGATATGGGTGTTTATTTGAGTTTGATGGCGTACAAAACGAAGTTGATAAATGGACGTTGCATGTTATGCGTGGGGTGCACAACAATACAGTTCCTGAGTAGTTGAAGGGACACACATATATTGGCGGATTGACGCAAAAACATTTTCGGAGGGTGGGACGTGAATTTGGGTCGGGTTTCAAGCTGAGAAATATTTTAAAGTGACTACAGTTGGATGACCCCACAATGTCACCACCATAACACGTATACAATGTTGCATTGAAGATTTGGATGCTACAAGCTGAAGGGCGAGTTCCACTCCAACAACCACTCCACACACTAGAGCAACATCGTTACTATGTCAATGTGAGGAGATGTCCGCATTCAAATGAAGTTTCATATTTTTTCATCATGCATCCAGATTCCAAACATCTCCTCAACTTATTTCCGTACATCATCATAATCATAATGGAAACGACATACAAGACGAACGACTAAGTTTTAATATACATTCCTATTACGAGTCTTTACATATTAAATTGCACATTTTCTTTCGATTCCGACAAAACTAGAGTCTTGATTTTGTGCCCTCTATAGGTACAAGATGTTGTTCAAGATTGTCGGTATCACTAGCATGAGGTTGACCTTCGGAATAGCATTTGCTTTCATGGCTAAGGAAAATTCGAATCACTACGAGTGGGCATTAATAGGGAGACTCCGACATATGTGCAAAAATTTTACACCGGGGGTGATTGTGATGGATAGAGAACTTGGACTTATAAGTGCAGTAGGTGTCGTTTTCCTAGATGTGAAGCACATGATTTGCCCATTTTATGTCAAGTGCAACATTCAATATAGATCTTGGGTGGTGATACACAAGCGGTTTTTGTATCATACTACCATGCCTTGTTTGAATCCAAATCTTTTGCTAGTTACATGAGGCGTTTGGTTAAAATGAAAGTTCATTGGCAGAGTTATCCGAGGTTGATGGAGTATTTTTGGAAGCTACATGGCTAATCCCATTGCCAAAGTTATCCGAGGTTGATGGAGTTTATTTATTGGATAATAGATATTAGGTATGAGTCTGTGCACTCTTTGTCAAAGAGTATGTTGCATTCGAGCGTGCAAAGATTTCAGTTGGTGGTGGAGAACATCGACTTGATGGTAATTGATCAAATTGTAAAGATTCAACATTCCATACAAACTTCATGCGAGAGGATGTTGTTGGATGTACGGGTTCCAATATTTGATTTGCTCCAGAATAAAATAAGTAACGAGTGATTCCTTATATTGTTGGAGATCTACAATAAAGCAAAGAAAATTAGGAGCATTACAACATGCCAAGATTCATATTGGATGGAAGCTCATGGAGTGCCTTGTGCACATGAGTTCTTCCTTGCTATGACAGCTCGGGTGTCAATAAGTTGAGATCATATCCATCCATATTTGTGGTAAGTACGATGGGAAAGAGTGGATCCGACCGTATAAGAAGATGTTGTCCACATTGATCCACACATTATGTTACTAAACAACTTCAGGAGCGAATGAGTTTGAATATTTTGAGTAAAGATTAGATTGAGCGGACGGCTTCGACATATGAGGACATGATACATCCGGACTCTTCAGCTACGAGAGAACCAAAGTAGCATGTAAGAAATAAAGGAAAACCACCAAAATATGGTATTCGTTCAACAAAGAGAGCGCCAAGTGGGTTCAACATGTTTGTGGGTCGGTCCGTTCATGTCATCGGGGTCGCCCATAAAAACTAGGTCAACACGCGGAAATTATGATTGAAGAGGCCGAACTAGGTGAATATGCTAAAGTTAAGGTTGAAGAGGCCAAACCACGTGAAAAGAAAACTCTATCCCGACGGTCTAACAGTTACCGTTTCAAGGATGGTGAGATGCATAAGTTCATGTAACCATTCATCTCTCTGCGTTAAATGTAAAGGCGATGGACATTGTGGATGTAAAGCCCTTGTTGTGGTTTCAAGATATTATGATGAAGGTTATTTGATCGCACGGAGGGAATTGGCCCCGGAGTTGTTCATGCGAAAGGACTTCTATGCACTTGGGAATATCTCTTTTGTTCCTTAACCATTATTTGTTCATAAAATCTTTCATTCCTGTAGCTTTATTTGTTTTCTAGCAACATGCGTCTTAAATCTGGCCTATTAATGAAGTTATTAAGTCTACTTTCTGGACCAAGTTTGTACCTTGCCCGTTGGAGAATTGGATGAAAATATCAACCGTCTGTTTGGCAACATCGACATATTACCGTTGCGATGTGGTTATACTTGGATGTACTCCTGAGACATGTTTACCTATGATGACAACGGTTGAGAACCAAGAACTCCGACGGAGATTCGTACTATAGCATTTGTTGATGGTAATCACTTTGTAGAGGTTAGTTCTTCCACTAGCTAACTTGTTTATGAACATAATATAATGACTAAGTGTAATGACCAAGTGTAATGTGACCTTCCTTTTTTCTCAGGTTTGGACCAAACCAGATTCACCCTTACCGACTGCGTCAATTCCGTGAAAACACCATCATGATTCAAGCGTGGATGGATGAGACATTCCATTTCGCGATAGGTGTAAAAACTACGATGATCTTCAGCGCCTAGGGTGTCCTAAAAAATCAAGATCGACCTCAACCTAATGTAATATGTATATTATGTATTATCTTGTTTTATGACTAAGTGTAGTTCTTGTTTTATAAATAATTGCTGGTTGTGTCAGTATATTGCCAATTGTCGTTATTTGGTTCTTTTGTAAAGCAAAGAAACAAAATACAAAGTGAAATGAAACCAATATACAAAGTGAAATCAAACCAATATACAAACTGAAACAAGTCAAAACAATACCAAATGTCAAACCAAAATACACAACACTATGCTCTATCTCGAATGTATGTCTGATATCGTGTACGGCTCACCGTGTGCAATAAGATCTCTGATACGGGCTTGAAGGATTTGCAAAAGTTGTAATGAAAAATACATTTGTTAGTAAATTCTTAATTATTTAACTTGAGTTATAGAAATAAGTAGTAGACACGTACCCGGGTATTGAAATAGAAACTAGAGGAGGACGATCCGGTGATGGACTTTGTAAACCAGAGCTGTCTAATATGAATGGATGACACTGCTCACCAAGCCAAGACATGTAATCCTATAATATACTCCACGGATCAAGAGCCGGAATCCGACTATATATGTAGTGCTACTCGGCTCATGTCGTCATGTCTATTAGCCGTCCGATCATCCGAGGAAGAAAAACCGGGTCTTGTACCTTGGCTGCCACTAGCTGGACGGATCTC
This sequence comes from Fagopyrum homotropicum, assembly GCA_033239125.1. Classification (NCBI taxonomy): domain Eukaryota; kingdom Viridiplantae; phylum Streptophyta; class Magnoliopsida; order Caryophyllales; family Polygonaceae; genus Fagopyrum; species Fagopyrum homotropicum. Next base: position 7,841,224 of record BSWB01000003.1, read on the forward strand.
GAGGTACGGGGTAATCCTCTAAAGTGGGACGATTTGTACATATCCGAATTGTCTAAGGACCCTATCCGGCATGTATGGCTCGATATTATCTCCAACTTGGATCGTCCCTCCATAAATGGAAACAATAAACTCGCCCTCAAATTCATGCGCTCTATCTCCGTAGGGCATAAACTTGATGTCCTCCGCTCTCATCTAGTCTATTTACGAGCGGAGTGATCTCAATCTGTTCAATGTCTGAGGTAGGGTCTTTGGGACGGATAGTTTCGAAGCCCACATTCAGCCGTGAAGTGTCAATACAAATGTGCATTTATAACAAATGTTACTTGGAGTAATTATTATATAATCAATATCGGTAAATATCAATACAAATGTGCATTTATAACAAATGTTATTTGGAGTAATGATGTACAACCTGCGATCGTCTTCACATTCAGCCGTGAAGTGTCACCCATCATTCTATATGACAGTTTTTAAATGAAGATTAATATCAATAAAAACGAATATTAAAATAGTTAACTAAAGTGATATTAATACGTACCAGTACAAGTACATCAAGACGCCATCGCCCCATGCATACCCTCCCGTACGCTGGTGATCTCGTACCAAATTGATCAACTAAGAGTGAAATCTTGTTTGTCGAATATCGATAGAAAAAGATGACCCACAAAGAAGAGGGGGAACACAAAGCGACATCCTCGGATGGGGTGGTTGGGTCGCGACGTACGGTGGAGAATATCGTCCTCATGGAATCAACATATAATGCACTCTGGTGTCTTCGTGCCTCGTCCTTTCAGATATGAAAGACATACCTCAACCAGGATGTGCGGTCACGTGGCGACATCGGTGTCAACGAGGGGTCCCATCAATCTACAAGGCGTAGTAACGGCTACTCCGTGGAGAGTTATGGTCATCTCACCCCATGGAAGGTAAAAACTACTGGTCTATCGATGTCATCTCTCCACAAAAGCATGGATCAATGCATTACACCAAAAAAGGAGACGTCGAGTAGATTTGTCAAACTACTCTGAGATGGGATAGCAAATCAGGAAGTGGGGTCCTCTTTGTCCGCATCTGATATCCACTGACTCACCATGGTGATGTGATCTAACCTCCGTAGTGTTGTAATGGGCTTCTTGAAGTCCTCCTCAAAAAATAAATTTTGATTTAATTAAAGATTTTATTAATTTATACTATAACATAATTTGTTCCAAGTATGATACAGTTACATACCTCAGACATCCAAATACCCGAGCACGGTGACTAACATAGTATATCAGCACATCGCCGATCAAGGGTACCTCTGTGTCTACAGCAACGCGGCCTTGATATGTCGGGACAAACGAATCTTGTACATGCTCATCAGCAAGAATATATGGGTGAATGTCAACTGAAATCTCTGGATAAAGGTCAATTGGATTATTATCATGAACATCAGATGAGATATCAAGATGCTCGTCAACAGTGATATATGCATGCTCCACGGCATGCTACTTATCAACTAGCAGCTCTGGTTGTCTAGAAAAGTGTTCTCCTCCCCTCGGACTATGTCGCGCATAACGGGTCCGGCAACACATCCATATGAACAACAAGGGGACGACTCTGATGTCGACAGTCTCACTGGCTACGATGATGGTGTTCATGCCGCCGGGCCAACAACTTGAGAGTTAGTACAAGTTGCACGCGCTCTATCTCTCCGAACGAAGGCCGTAGGATGCCTCCGTAGCAGTAGCAGTAGCAGTAGTAGTAGCAGCAGCAGTAGCAGCAACAGTAGCCGCAGCAGTAGCAACAACAGTAGTAGCAACAATAGTAGCAACAATAGCAGCAACAGTAGTAGCAGCAGTAGCAACAACAGTAGTAGCAGCAGTAGCCACAGCAGTAGCAACAACAATAGTAGCAACAATAGTAGCAACAATAGCAGCAACAGTAGTAGCAGCAGTAGCAACAACAGTAGTAGCAGCAGTAGCAGCAGTAGTAGCAGCAGTAGTAGCAGCAGTAGTAGCAGCAGTAGTAGTAGCAGTAGCAGCAACAGTAGTAGCAGTAGCAGCAGTAGTAACAGTAGTAGTAGCAGCAGCAGTAGTAGCAGCAGTAGCAGCAGTAGCAGCAACAGTAGTAGCAGCAATAGTAGCAGCAGTAGTAGCAGCAGTAGTAGTAGCGTAGCAGTAGCAGCAGCAGTAGCAACAGCAGTAGCAGCAGCAGTAGTAGCAGCAACAGTAGCAGTAGCAGCGTAGTAGCAGTAGCAGCAGTAGTAGCAGCAGTAGTAGTAGTAGAAGTAGTAGTAGCAGCAGTAGCAGCAACAGTAGTAGCAGCAGTAGTAGCAGCAGTAGTAGCAGCAGTAGTAGTAGCAGTAGCAGTAGTAGCAACAGCAGCAGTAGCAGCAGTAGCAACAACAGTAGTAGTAGCAGCAGTAGTAGCAGCAGCAGTAGCAGTAGTAGTATTAGCAGCAACAGCAGTAGCAGCAGCAGTAGCAGCAGCAGTAGTAGCAGCAGTAGCAGCAGTAGTAGTAGCAGCAGCAGTAGCAGCAACAGTAGTAGCAGCAGTAGCAGTAGTAGTAGCAGCAACAGTAGCAGCAACAGTAGTAGCAGTAGTAGTAGCAGCAGTAGTAGTAGCAGTAGTAGCAGTAGTAGTAGCAGCAGTAGCAGCAGTAGCAGTAGCAGCAGCAGTAGTAGCAGCAGCAGTAGCAGCAGTAGTAGTAGCAGTAGTAGCAGTAGCAGCAGTAGCAGCAGCAGTAGTAGCAGTAGTAGCAGCAGTAGTAGCAGCAGCAGCAGTAGCAGCAGCAGTAGTAGCAGCAGCAGTAGCAGCAGCAGTAGTAGCAGCAGTAGTAGTAGCAGCAGTAGTAGTACTGCTGCTGCTGCTGTTGCTGCTGCTACTACTGCTGCTGCTACTACTAGTCGTCGAAACCTGAAAGTCTTTTATATTGGTAGGAAGCCCGGGGAATAATTGTGGACACCTCAGATTTGGACAGCAACAAATCTATTAGGAGTCGATCACAAATCCACGCCCCCTTCTCGACAAAGCGCTCGAACCGCCACCAAAAGACAATATCAAACATCGGAAGACGAACTCCTGAAAAACGGGTATCGTGATATATAGAGGTGTATAACTTGATGGTTTAAAGATTAACGATTTGTAAGGACAAAATTTGTAAGGATGGAATTGTTCTAAGAGGGTTGAATAGCAAGTTGATTAACAAAACTGTACCTTTCTTTAAGAAATTAGAATGAATATTTTGTAATTCCGTTTTTTTATTTCAAACCTTCCTATCAAAGAAGGAGAATTGGTCATTTTAACGTTTTGATTTTTTTTTAAGAATATGATAACTTTGATTTTACGTGTTCTTTTTTTACGCGAAAGAAAGGTTACTTCGCAAAGTTTGTGTTTAAAATAAACGCTTTCGGGTGTATTTGAACTCAAATATTTATGTACCAAACTTGACCTTTTCCATTAGTTTATTGAGTATATTTATGAAAAGGAAGAAAAACATCGGAACAACATGCAATTTCATACTTAAATACTTATATTGGACTGAATAGATGTTTACTAACTTTATCGGCGGACATAAGAATCCATGCTCATCAAAATTCTTCTACTTTAATATTAAACTAATCGTTAGTCATTATCCTTTCTTTATTGACTCGTAGAAATAAGCAAACTTAAAATACTAATCTTTTATATTATAAAAACTACTTATCGCATATCAATAGTAATCTAGAAAAATTTTAAAATTTATTTATATTGTAAAAAATAATCTTATATATTCCTAAATATTCAGGATACAAGTCATTTGAATAACTAATTATAATAAATAAGTAAAAAAAATTGATCATCTAGGATTCCTCGTCCTTGTTAGTTTTGGGTTAATTTGATTAATAGGCTTTTTTGAGTTTTGCTTTTAGTAACTAGACCATTTAGTTTTTTAATTAGGTAAATATACCCTAACCTTTTGTATTTTCTCTCAAACTTTAAACACTCATCTCTCAAGGGATATATCTACTAAAACTAAAACTTAAAAAAGTCTAGTAAACCAAATTATTTCCTCATCAAAACAAAGTTTTTATCTATTTGCGTGCTTCTCAAATGTAACACCCCGAATCCGCGGGACTCGAGATGTCACATTGGGCTAGGATCTCACAATGGATCCTGACCCTAACTTGACAACAAGTTCACTGGACCTTACAACATGGCACTGACAGATATAAAACAAATACATAAAACAGTATAAACTGTACGACCCAAAGTAAACAATAACATAGCCGAGTATATAAAACGACATCCTCACATAGGAGGTACAAAAGATCATCCTCACGCAGGAGGGGAAACACAACAACCCCAAACCAACCACCTAATGTACGAGAGTCCTCGGCCTGTCACCCTGCCAGATCACCCAGTAGCGCCTAACCTGTAAATATCTACAACACGGTATGAAACCGTTAGCTAACCATACATATATGAGGTAATGCATAAGCACAATCACAATCATGAAAGATAAACACATCAGCATGATATCACACATTTACCCATTTATTATCTTTATATAATAACCATTCACACATAAACCGTATATATATAGATAAATGAAAGTATGTGACACGAGGACCGATACATCCCCGCCTCTGAGTTCAATGTCCAGCTGTACGAGTATCGGTCACACAATCCGTGTACCCTATGGGAGTGGATTGCGCCCTTCCTGTAAACCAGTCTGGCCCGACATCAGAGAACCTCCCAGACTCCACGGCGGGATGAAAGGGAAAGGTTATCACAGCCACGCAGTGGGGCAGTCAATAGAACATAGGTCGATAAAGACGACAACTCATGCTATCATAGCAAACATATAAAGCACACACCACTCATGCAAACACCCAATATAGGGATGGTAGCTAAGTAAGTCCTACGGACTTACCTCAACCTCGTACAATCACAACCACGATCACCTCTACACTGGAGGGACAACACGGCCTATAAACAAGGCATAAAGAGATATATCAACCTCTATTCATCAAAGGGGTCACACCTAGACCCAAAGGGATCCATAAGGATGATACTCAATCTATGAGCCTCACAACCAACTAAACCTCAATATCTCAGCATAACTCACAATTCCTCAAATTTCAAGGTAGTATCTAATCAACATTCCTTAATCTCAATTTTAATCCTAATTTAATTAATTAACCTTTAATTAATTAATTAGATTTTGCCAGAATAACGTTTTGCCCGCAGGCAATTTCTAAACCCCCTGTCATCAGATTTCATCAAACAAACTATCCATAATCACCAGAATAATATAACGACCATAATGGAATTTCTAATTATCCATTTTGACAAGCCTAAAGTCAATTTAGGCCAAATCGCAGTACGGAAAACGAATAAATTCATAACTTATTCGTTACTAACCCGATTGACGATCTGAAAGAAGATTCGGAAACACAGCGACGCAGGCTACGCATGGACAACATCAAATTCACCGGAATCTGAGCGACGGAACCGTCCTGGTGACATATATGCTCGACCAGCCCTCCATATACTCGGAAATGCAGAAACTCGGTACCGTTATGAAGAGAATGAAGAGAGGAATCCAGAAACTCAAACGGAATTGAAATCGGATTAGAAACGGAGAGTAGATCTGAGTTTGAAGGTTGAGAGAAATCAGAGATTTTACGAGAAAACGTGAAAGGAAATGAATTAATAAAGGATTTTCCGCTATTTATAGTGAAGACGATAATTATCCTTTAGTAAAGTCAATAATTATCCATTAACCGATCAAAAGGCGGGTCGAACCTCTTTCTCCAAACTTCTCGAGATTGGGACATTAAATCTGGAATATTGTAGGGATTATTATTCCACAACTGCCTCGGAAAACGTGTATTCCTAAGCCGTCTTTCTTAGCCGTTAAGAAACGAAATAGCGACTCTTTTGGCCGTTTTGCCTCTCCATGTTATTTCATATCTAGGACATATCCGATGTACTGATCATTTCTCTCAACTGCATTTTTATTAATTGGAGCTCCCAAATGCTCCAAATAATACCGGAGGGTAAAAATAATTACCCGGGGGAAAAAGTAAAAATTTCCCCAAACGTCCAAAATTATGCCAGGAACATAACGGTGGGACTCTTACTCATCACTTGCAAAATCTTCGCAAGTTATATGTCAATTACTATCAACGATTAAGTTAATCAACATTAATTAAAATTCGGAAATCCTAGCTATTACATCACACACCCCTAAAAAAAAGTTTCGTCCCGAAACTTGAACAATTCCCAAATTCTCTCGGACCCATACGCCGAGGTATAACTCTCACTCTTTCTATCGGAGGTATCACATCTCCGTTCAAAAGATCACAACCTATAACAATCTATAACCTCAAGTATAAACATGGAGGAATCATCATCTCCAGGAAAAAGGGCCATAGCGCTACCCAAAGGCGTAGAGGAATCACGTCTCTCGCCATACCACATCACAAGGCATAGAGGAAGCACATCTCTAGCCAAAACATATCACATGCATAGAGGAAATACGTCTCTAGCCAACCCATAAACATATATATCGCATGGAGGAATCACATCTCCACTGAACTATGTCCATCAAGGTAGCATGGAGGAAAGAACCATCTCCAACTGAATCCTAATCCCACTCAAATAGCATGGAGGAAAGAACCATCTCCAGCTATAAATATAATCATAGTCAGGAAGCGTGGAGGAAGTAATCATCTCCAGCTATAACATACATCACGCTAGCACATCAAGATCTACTAAGATCATAAATCACATCACAACTAGCATGGAATAACACATCAAGGCATATAAGCACATAAGCACAACATTCATCAAGATAGTACTAAGATCTACTCGTGCTCCCACAAATGGGTCTGTCCCAACATATACTCTGGATAGTTCCTCAGGACACTATCCTCAGTCTCTCACACAGCCTCTTCAGGTCTTCATCTCGACCATAATATCCTCAATATGGGAATGTCTTTCCAATGCAAGCGTTTCATATCTTATTCCAAGAATGTAATCAGATGCTCAACAACGATGTGGTTCAACTTAACCACTAGATCATTATAACTCACAAAGTGTTTCCAACCTGGTATATACTTCCTCAGTTGAGACACAGGAACACTGGGTGAACATCCACCAACTTCAGAGTGAAAGCTAAACATCATGTTGCCTTCACAAAACTGATCAAGATCTCAAGTAATCGACATATTGGAAACTCAGTTCCCCTTTCCATAATACACAACTAACGTCTCACAGCTGAAATACCTCCAGCCGGACATGAACTCTCACTTGAACTTTAGAGGTTAACGCCTCTTGTCTACATATAATATCTGGCGACTCTGTAAAACCAGCATTCTTCTTTCAATCAACGTTACTTGAACTATAAAATCCTGAATCTGGTCAGGTGTTATAACACTACTACTGCTAGATCACTTCTAGCATAAGGATATACGACATCTATGTCTATATATATTGCCTCATAGGACCATCCTAGAAAGATGCACGTCCTTCATTGTTATATAATAAACTCATTAATGGAAGGTAATATAACCATCCACGTTTCCCATTCAACTTACAACTTATAATAGACCTTTAAGATCTAGATGATCCTCTCTAACTGACCATCTGTTAGGGGGTGAAGTGTAGTCATGAGGTACAGACTCGTCCCCAAAGCAGTCTGAATCTGCTGCCTAAAATCTCAAAGTAAAAACATCCATCTCGTTATACATCTTACTCGTACCTGAATGTACTGAATAAGGCGTATAGTGGGTAAACCGTAATATTCTCTGTCTCCATCTGCATTAGCAGGTACACAAAAGTGGTCATGACTCTTCATCAATCCATTTACTCCCATGGAGAACTATGGTGCCTCAGTACGAGACATCCTTTCTCTAAACCTTGTCAAAGCCGGGTAGGTCTCCTGCTTCTGTTGAACCTCATCCAACAGACCAGGTAGAACCTCTGAGGTATAACTGGGTATCCTCATTAAGGAACTGATTGTCCAACTCTAGCCAAGCTAGATCTCTCTGAAGCTGAGGTTGAACTATCAGTCTCACAATCATCTTCTCTTGGAGCGTCTTTCCATTCAAGTTATCGGCGACAACATTCAACTTCTCTGAATGATATGGAATCTTCAAGTCAAAGTCTTGATCAACTTAAGCTCTTAACACTGGCGGTTATTCAACCCCTGTTGCATAAAATATACTTTAGATTTCTATGAACCATAGAAATCTGACATGAAGATCACACCGGTACGGTCTTCAGAACTTACAGGCTTGAACTACCACTACTAACTCTAAATCATGAGTCGTGTAGTTCTCATCATACGTTCTCAGCTGTAAACACACATATCAATAACCCTACTCCTCTGTAGTAATACACATCTCAGACTTAGCTGGGATGTATCACCGTAAATCACGGGATCCCAAAAATCTTCTAACTACAACAGAATGGAAGCAGAGGTCAAATGTCTCCTCAACTCTTCAGAACATAGACACACTGCTTTCATCACGTAGTTATGGTGGTCTTCTCAAAAGACTCACAAATGAATACGTAATCATATAAAATCCTTCCTCAAAGCATTGGTAGCAATCGGTTGAGCCGAGAAAACTACGTATTCCTTAATGTTCATCAGTGTCTCCCATGTTACAACATACTTAATTCTCACAAGGTCAACCATGATGCCACTGGCGGAGACAACATGGCCTAAAAAGGATACCACTGGCATCTCAACTTAGACTTAGAGAGCGTAGCATACAACCCTCTATCTCTCGAAATCTGCAGAACGGTCCTCAGACGATCGGTCTACTATTCTCTGCTATGAGAATATACCGACATGTCATCCATGAAGTCCACCACCAACTAATCAAGGAAGTCGATGAAGATACTATTCATCAACTCCATAAAAACTACTAAAACATTCGTCAATCCAAATGACATCACTACAAACTCGTAGTGTCCATAATGGGTATGGGATGCTATCTCATACACATGCTGCTCTCTTATCCATGACTAGGGATATCTTGAGCACAAAGGAATCCTGAAAACACAATTGCTTCTTAAAGCTAACTCATCAGGTCGTCAATACGGAACATGGAACCCACTAGGGTAAACCCGTTTCAGTAAACTTTTCAAGTTATCAATATAATATCTCAACAAGCACCATATAGTGTGGCTTTCCCATTCAATCTTGTATCATACTTCAACTCGATAACAATGTCAACACTCCGCTGAGGTGGCAACTAGACGGTTCAGTAACACGTCTATAAACTCATAAACAACTGGAATACCTTCAATTGTTGGACTATCTCGCTCCTTTATGGTATAACACTAGAAGGTGTCACAACCCTGTGCTATCAGCTTGCTGCTCGTACAGTCCTGATGACAAACCCGTCTCTTTAAAGGTCTTAACCTCAGAAGACCTCTATTTACCATCTCAGTAAAGACTATAATAGCCTTACTAATAATATCTAACACCGCATAATATCTATTCCTCCAATCCATACACATGATGACTTCCTCATGCACCTACGACATGACAAAGAAGTCTGCAACCATACACGAGTCCCTGAAATAAGGGAACAAACACGCATCTCACGGGTATCTCAGACCCAAAAAGGTAATCCTATAAAGGAAAATCCACCTTCTACTATATACCAAAATTCAACCATTAACGCATGCATCGAAAGACATGAAGTGCATAGTACTCACAACAAGAAAAACTCCACCAGGTAAACCATTAACGAGAATGGTACCTATAACAGCTAACACTCGTAGCTCCACTACATATCATCACTCAATGTCAGATACATGCTCCTCAGGTATCACTGAGGTCATTACTATAGCCTCCACTTTCACTCTTTCTGCACCGGAAAGAGGAAGTTCTTGCTGGGAAGAAACACCACCGTGCTGACAGAAAGGGCCAGATGGCCTAGCTCACCACAAGTGAAACAAGCTATTAGTGCCAAAGGGCACACAGAACGCAAATGATCTGGATAGCCACAATTGAAACATAATCGTCCTATCCTTGCAACCTGTGCAACTGAAGGGTAACTCGACCTTCGTCGTCCACCTAGAATGATCTCACTCTTGAAGGGAACCTGTAAAGCATATGATGGCCGCCTTTGGGCACACAGCTTGCCAGTGTCCCAACTTCCACGCAATTAAAACACTGTAGTTCCTTGCCAATCATCTTCATGGCCAAAGGATCACTAGGTTGTCCTGGTATCTGACTTGGTTCACCGTTCATCATCTTTGCTTCTCCACTAACTGATTCAATCCGTTGCTTCTTCTCTGATCCAGAAGCTTCAGTTGATCTCACAGATGTTGGTAAATCCGGTGTGGATCTACCCGCTATCACCGCTTCATATACTTGTTACATATATTCTTGAAACTCGGATCTACTCATGGAGACACGATCAGCCTCTTCAAACTCGTTCTCTGCCATAGGCGAAACAACAGCGGAAACTGGTCCCTAACTTATCACCACTGGAGGAAGAGGAGGTGTACCCCTACCTCATCCCACTACAGATACTACTCTAGTCTGAGTCATCTGTAGGATATACGCACCTAATCTTATAAGGCTATATATATGCCATAGGTATCGATATGTATATAATACATCCACATAATCCATAGTACACACAGATATATATACATATCTACGCTGCAGAGATCCATGGCAGAGGTGACGACTTCTCGTACATTCTATCCCAAAACCACAATTAAAACCAAAACCTTTAAAAATGTCAGATCCCATGTGGGCTCTGTTTATTTTACCTATCAAACCTCGTTGCAGGTAGCAAGTGCCATTGTTGTCAACCTGGGCTCTGATACCAACTCTGTAACACCCCGAATCCGCGGGACTCGAGATGTCACATTGGGCTAGGATCTCACAATGGATCCTGACCCTAACTTGACAACAAGTTCACTGGACCTTACAACATGGCACTGACAGATATAAAACAAATACATAAAACAGTATAAACTGTACGACCCAAAGTAAACAATAACATAGCCGAGTATATAAAACGACATCCTCACATAGGAGGTACAAAAGATCATCCTCACGCAGGAGGGGAAACACAACAACCCCAAACCAACCACCTAATGTACGAGAGTCCTCGGCCTGTCACCCTGCCAGATCACCCAGTAGCGCCTAACCTGTAAATATCTACAACACGGTATGAAACCGTTAGCTAACCATACATATATGAGGTAATGCATAAGCACAATCACAATCATGAAAGATAAACACATCAGCATGATATCACACATTTACCCATTTATTATCTTTATATAATAACCATTCACACATAAACCGTATATATATAGATAAATGAAAGTATGTGACACGAGGACCGATACATCCCCGCCTCTGAGTTCAATGTCCAGCTGTACGAGTATCGGTCACACAATCCGTGTACCCTATGGGAGTGGATTGCGCCCTTCCTGTAAACCAGTCTGGCCCGACATCAGAGAACCTCCCAGACTCCACGGCGGGATGAAAGGGAAAGGTTATCACAGCCACGCAGTGGGGCAGTCAATAGAACATAGGTCGATAAAGACGACAACTCATGCTATCATAGCAAACATATAAAGCACACACCACTCATGCAAACACCCAATATAGGGATGGTAGCTAAGTAAGTCCTACGGACTTACCTCAACCTCGTACAATCACAACCACGATCACCTCTACACTGGAGGGACAACACGGCCTATAAACAAGGCATAAAGAGATATATCAACCTCTATTCATCAAAGGGGTCACACCTAGACCCAAAGGGATCCATAAGGATGATACTCAATCTATGAGCCTCACAACCAACTAAACCTCAATATCTCAGCATAACTCACAATTCCTCAAATTTCAAGGTAGTATCTAATCAACATTCCTTAATCTCAATTTTAATCCTAATTTAATTAATTAACCTTTAATTAATTAATTAGATTTTGCCAGAATAACGTTTTGCCCGCAGGCAATTTCTAAACCCCCTGTCATCAGATTTCATCAAACAAACTATCCATAATCACCAGAATAATATAACGACCATAATGGAATTTCTAATTATCCATTTTGACAAGCCTAAAGTCAATTTAGGCCAAATCGCAGTACGGAAAACGAATAAATTCATAACTTATTCGTTACTAACCCGATTGACGATCTGAAAGAAGATTCGGAAACACAGCGACGCAGGCTACGCATGGACAACATCAAATTCACCGGAATCTGAGCGACGGAACCGTCCTGGTGACATATATGCTCGACCAGCCCTCCATATACTCGGAAATGCAGAAACTCGGTACCGTTATGAAGAGAATGAAGAGAGGAATCCAGAAACTCAAACGGAATTGAAATCGGATTAGAAACGGAGAGTAGATCTGAGTTTGAAGGTTGAGAGAAATCAGAGATTTTACGAGAAAACGTGAAAGGAAATGAATTAATAAAGGATTTTCCGCTATTTATAGTGAAGACGATAATTATCCTTTAGTAAAGTCGATAATTATCCATTAACCGATCAAAAGGCGGGTCGAACCTCTTTCTCCAAACTTCTCGAGATTGGGACATTAAATCTGGAATATTGTAGGGATTATTATTCCACAACTGCCTCGGAAAACGTGTATTCCTAAGCCGTCTTTCTTAGCCGTTAAGAAACGAAATAGCGACTCTTTTGGCCGTTTTGCCTCTCCATGTTATTTCATATCTAGGACATATCCGATGTACTGATCATTTCTCTCAACTGCATTTTTATTAATTGGAGCTCCCAAATGCTCCAAATAATACCGGAGGGTAAAAATAATTACCCGGGGGAAAAAGTAAAAATTTCCCCAAACGTCCAAAATTATGCCAGGAACATAACGGTGGGACTCTTACTCATCACTTGCAAAATCTTCGCAAGTTATATGTCAATTACTATCAACGATTAAGTTAATCAACATTAATTAAAATTCGGAAATCCTAGCTATTACATCAAATATCATAAATTTGTTCACTCCCAATTATTTAATGAAACTTCTCAAATATCAAAAAAAAAAAAAATTCAAATCATGGTTTATTTTTAGAGTTACTATCATCTAGATTTGCAAGGACTAAAATAGTATAACGAGATGATAGAAGATTTGTGAGACTAAAGACGAAGATTTGTTACCCAATTTGGACTTTTTCACAGAAGGAAAGGCTAGTCCCAATTCACTTTTTTGGTCCATTTATTTTTGTCAAATAAATATTATTTGATCAAAAAAATAAACAAGTCTCTAGTTTACAATTCTCCATGATATTTAAGGATTTTTCTCAAACTTACGCTTTCGCTACATAAAACCCTAACCTTTTTAAGGTTAAATTTACTAAGCCGGTCATCAGGGACGGATCCAGGATTAAAATTCTGGCTAGGCTAAGTTAAGGTGTATATATAGTTTCGATTCAATAGTAGGAGGGATTGCAGTCACCCGGCCTTGATTGCTCTTTTAAGGTAAGGTTATTTTTTCAATGTATATTTAGAGTTGAAGAAGTTAGTTTAAATTGTTACTATGTTAAAATTATCTATAGAATAATATATCACTTAGATATCAAAACAAATTCATATAAAATATATATTGATTATAATTATGATATTTTTAGGGAGTTATATAAAAGATAAAATTCGTTTACAAAAATATTAATTTTAATAATTTTAATTTTTTCATAAATTATAACATATTTTTGACAAAGTAATAATTTTGTATTTGAGTTATTCAATAAATTGCTTTTAATTAGAAAATATAAGAAGAATAAAAAAATTAAGAAAGAATTAGAGAATTAGTACCCTTAAAATTTTTCTTTTGTGAAATGGCCCTCTATAATCTCATAAGAGAAAATAGGGCTGGAAACTAGAATGGTAGGGTACTATTTGGGTTATATGAAATGATGGTACTGCACCATTTTCAAAATGATTAGATGTTTCAAAGAGAAAAAAAAAGAAGGAATTTTAAGTTAATATTAAAGTTGGAAGATTCACCCCCACTTCTTCTTCCTTCCCTGAAACTATAGCCTCTTCTTTCTTCCCTCTGAAACCATCACCCTCTTCTTTCCGTCAGAAAATCGCCGCCTCTTCCGCCACAACACCGCCAATCGCCGCCTGCGAGGAGCGATTCTGGAGGAGCCGCCCGCGAGCCTAGATCTGCACCGACTACGAGTCTAGATCTACACCGCCTCAAGCCCTCTTTCCTTTGTCTTGAACCTGAATAGCAGGAGCCGACCCCAGATCCGGACGAAGCGTACCAAACGGCGCCTGAGAAGCTCCTAGATCGTCTTCTCCATCTCGTTGTTGCCTTTTGTCCCGAATGGAGTTGCACAGGATTGGAGCCACCAACCACCAAGCTCCTCGGTCGTCTTCTCCATCGAGAGCCACCAAGCACCATGGTCGCTCGGTTGTCTTCTCCATCTTACCCAAGTATGTGGGTAAAATGCAGCACTGGGTAAGGTTGTTTTTTAGGGCAGAAACTTGTGTGACAATGTTAACACACTTTTTATTAACCCAAAAGTGTTAACAAAACTGGGTTGTTATTTTTTGGGTATGCTAGGTGTGTCACGTGTATGTTGTATGACGATTTATGTTTGATTATCCAAAATTTCGATCTCAATAATGAGATATGCACTTACCATGTTTGATGTACTACACTAACAACCATACAAACAAATCACTTACCCAAATATATCAATATCTTACAAAACACTTACCCAATTATATCAAACCTGAGTATGTGGATTTGTATGCATTTTGGGTAATAACTATGTACATACCCAAAAAAATTACTACACTGACAACCATAAAACAAACCACTTACTCAAACATATCAATATCTTACAAAACACTTACCCAATCATATCAAACCTGAGTATGTGAATTTGTATGCATTTGGGGTAATAACTACATACATACCCAAAAAAAATATAGGGAACCAATTTTGGGTAAGTGCTACGTGCATTTTGGGTAATAACTACGTACTACACTGACAAAAATTCCTTGAGTATGTGAATTTGTATGCATTTTGGGTAATAACTACGTACATACCCAAAAAATATTACAAAAAAACCAATTTGGGCCAACAATTCCCTCCAAAAAATGTCAATCAAATATGTCATCCATTAACTCAATTTCTGCACAGCAATCAGCAGTCATCAATCACCCTTTTTACCCTTTTTTTTACTATGAAAAAACTAGTCTGCAAAATAGGAGCCTATTTTTTCAACTTAATTTTAGGAAGCCCTATATTCCAACTTTCTTATATAGAGGGCCCAATTTGCCAATTCAGCCAAAAATTAACTAACTGTTACACTAATGAGTAAGAGAAGGGACAAATAAAAACAAAATATGTAATTTAAACGCTGAAGCATTGGTCTTTTGAAAGAAAGATTAAAAGGAAGAAGATGGAATAAGTGAAAAACAAGCTCAGAGGTTAGTGGCTCGGTTTGAACACAAGATCAAATGAAACTTCCCTTTCTCACTCAAACACTTACACCACTATGCTACCATATTTATTGGTATAGAGGTTATTCAATTTTTTTGTTATTAAAATGGGGTGGGCTGTAGCAAACCTCAGCCCACTCCTAAATCCGTGTCTGCCGGTCTTTTAACTATTGTTCTATTAAAAGTAGTCATAGTATAATCTCATTTAACAAATATACTCCTAATTTTTTTTAGGGTTCAATAAAATACATATACGTGAGAATGCCTGAAAATAAAATTAAGAAAATATCCCGAAGTGTAGTTTCATTGCTTGGCTAGCTAGCCGCGCCCGGCTACCCACCCTTTGCAAGCTCCTCAAGTGAAACATTATTAATGACCACACGTGCAAGCTTTGTGCTATTCACCCTGAGGACGAGACCCATTTATGGAATGGATGTAGCTACTCAAGCCTGATCCTTGACATCATTTTCAGATGGATCAGAATCCCCTCTCCTTACCCATACTCTCCCGAACTCTAGGCTTGGCTCGACTCCACATCCCCTCCCAAGCACGACCTCATTACAAACACCCGTGTCTCCGCGATCATTGCTTACATCTTTTCATTTGGAAGGCTAGAAACGACCTCATCTACAACAACAATTCCACCTCGGCCATCACATGTGCGCACCTTGCCATCCACGCCACCAAGAACCACCTGGCTCACCATTGGAAAAACCGATCACCTGATTCTCTCTTCTGGGCTATAACTTGTTTGGAATCTACTTCACCTAGTCTTGTTTCATAGAATCTTAGTCTCTTTTCTTGCTCTCTTAGTTCCTTATGTTGCCTTGTTTCTTGGTCTAGTAGACCTCTTATCGTAAATCTTTCCCTCTCAATATAGGAAACTTTTTTAAAAAAAAACAAAATATATGAATATAAACAAGAAAAAAAGATGGGTGTATATTACTACTACAGAAACGAGCCACTAGATGCAAATAAGAGTAAACATTGTAATTAACAAACTACAAAGCATAATGATTTTGCTTTTAAACTGAAAGCTTGTTTATTTCTTTTTTTTCTGAAAAAATATATTTTACAAGTAACCAGGATTTACAAGTAACCAGGATTTACAAGATAGTCCACTAGACCAAGACAGAAGCAAGGTTAGAAACAAGAGAAGGATTGAGAAGATTACAGGAGATGGATGCCAAGCCTATTGGCCCAAGTAAGAGAACTTTGTGACCTATCTTTCCAGTTACTAAAAGTGAAGTTCTTGATGGCTCTTATGGCATTGTGAGCACAAGTGGTGGCGTGGGTGGATCGATTGTTGTACATGAACTCGTTCTTGGCGTGCCAAATAAAGTAGATGAGACTAGTGATTGAAGAGATGTGGATGTGGGAGATGAAATCGTGGCGGTGGGGTTTTTGGTTGTTGAGTCAATGCAAGTCCAAATACAATTCCCGAAAGGTTGAGGAGTAGGAATCCAGGTCCAACGTGCAATAAGATCGAGGGTGAGGTTGGAAAAGCTACAGAGATTGAGGAGGTGAACCTCGTCTTCGGGTTGGTTGCCGCAGAGAGGGCAGGTGACATTCTGGACGAGGTTCCAAGCGTGGAGCTTGGTAAGGGTCGGCAAGCGTTTGTGGCTAGCAATCTAGGCAATGAAGGAGCATTTAGGGATATTGAGTCCCTTCCAGATGATACCAAGGGTATAGGGCGGGTTTGGAGTTGGGTAGTTCAGCAGGAAGTGATAAGCAACAGAGGTTGAAAAGGTACCTTTAATTTTGGAGTGGTAACGACAGTGGTGAACTGAGAACCATTAGTGCTGGAGGTGATCGAGTGTCTAATTTTAAGAATCGAGTTCCAACCGTGGCTGAATTTGGAATTAGGTCTTATGAGTCATATGGAGGTACCTTTAAGGATATTCTTATGAACCCAGTCATCCCAAAGGTTGGAGTGAGGAGAGCCTAGGTCAATGTTGAAGATGATCTTGGCGAGGCAAGCTTTGTTCCAGGAGAGGAGCTCTTTAAAGCCAAGGCCTCCGTCATTCGTGGAGGAGCAAATGGTGCCCCAGGCAATAAGAGAGCGGGTGCTAGCGTCTTTACCAGACCAAAGGAAAGAGCGGAGAAGGCTCCTAGTTTTCTCAATGACAGACTGCGGAATAGGGAGAATTGCACACCAATAGTGATGGAGTGCTATGAGGATGGAAGCGATTACATGTTTTCTGCCAGCATAGAAAAGATTCTTGGCACTCCATGAGTTGATATGTTTCGTAATCTTTGTGATGAGGGGAAGATAATCAGAGCTACGGAGACACCTACTGCCGATGGGAATGCCAAGGTACGTGAAAGGGAGCGAGTCGCCCCGGAGACCAGAAGAAGCGGAAATTTCATCCCCCAACTGGGGAGAGAGACCACCAAGGAAAATGGAGGACTTGCTAGTGTTGAGCTTATGGCCAAAGTACCTGCCAAAGTGATTCAGCGTGTTCATCAGGATATTAACGGATATGGAATCGCCCTTGCAAAACAGCATTAAATCGTCAACAAAACAAATTAAAGGTGGGTGATGCGGGATGAGGAGCATTTGGGGTGGATGTTGAAGTTAGGAGAAGCGCACATATTCTCACACAAAATATCAAGTATATTCATTACTTAGATTGCAACAACAAATTCATAATTTCTTTCCGGCATTACATCGAACACCTTCTATGCACTCCAATTTGTCTTCTGGTACCGGTTATTCCCTAAGCATGAGAAACCTACATTTTTCGATCAAAACGTGTCAATTCATCCAGTCCATGTGCAAATTCTACCAACTAACAATCAATAATAACAAGCTTCAAGAATTGCGAAGGTAATTTTGTTCCATTGGCATGAATGGCTTCCTGTTTTGATCAAACCTAAAAAATAGTAACCAAATTCCTAAATAAAGGCTGCATATGGTGAAGTTTAGATTAGAAAATACCTTTAGATGACGAAGAAGTTGTTCTTTCCTATTCAGAAAGATGTGAAAGGCTAAACTATAAGACGATGAAGTAGAATGTATTTGATAATTCCATATCCGGACTAAATGAAGGACGGTGAAGTCGGTGAAAATGATATCATCGACCAAACCAAACTGGAGAGGGCGTTTGGGTAATGCGGTAGAAGGAGAGGCGTGTGAGACGTAGGAGTTATGGCAGTAGTAATCTTGAAAACAAAAAAAATTAATAAATTTGAAACCATACTAGAAACTCAACCAAAAACCATATTAGAAACTCAACCAAAAATCATACGAGAATTTCAACCAGAAATCATACCAGAAATTCAACCAAAAACTCATAAAAAAAACTCATACTAGAAAATCATGATAGAAGCTCAACCAAAAACTAATACCAGAAATTCATGCTATAAACTCAACTAGAAACTCAACAAGAAACCATAACAAAAACGCATATCAGAAACTCGACAAGAAACCATACCAGAAACTCAACCAGAAACCATATTAAAAACTCATATAAAAAACACATTACTAGAAACCAGTTCGACAAAAAATGGCAACAAAATATCTTGAAAACATAATTTGTACTCTCTCCCTATAGTTTCTCTCCATATCTGTCTTTTTCTTTTTTTAAGAGGGGGTTAAAAAGGGACCAATTACTTAAAGTGGAAAAAATAGAGGCGTATATACAAAGCAAAAGCTTATAAAAAAAGATCGTACTTTACCCAATTGTTTCCCCTAAAAATAACGCTTCTACCGCCGCAACGATATCAGAAATGACTTTGGCCAATTGATGACATGATTTATGACACTACTTTAGGCACTCATTTAGGTAGTTTTTCCCCTTGTTCATGCATGATTTGGCATTAGTTCATGACATTTATGCTTATTCGAGTCATATTGTTTATTAAGATGTTTACACGAGCTTTTGTCGGTTTTGCAGGTATTTTGGCATTCTTTTGGACGTTGTTGACACATTCAATGATCAAGCCTCGTGGCGATTCAAATCCGAATTTCCGAAGGAATCAATCTTTGAGCAAAGAAGAACACAATAGCCCTAGTTGGTGCAAGCCTTGCACCAACTCATCACTTGATGATCCAAGGCAAGCTGAAGTTGATGAAAATCTCACTCCATCTCAAGAATTTCGGCCGAGATTTTGGCCCAAGATTCTTATTCTGGCAGCTTCGACACTTGTCACATGATTCCTTTGCTTGACCCTTCACTTACCTTAGGTGGAGTATGGCATTGCAGGCTGACTTTTGGAGGTTCCCCAGCTCCCCTTCCAGCCCCTTGGTGGGTGTTCTTGGGAGACATGAAATTAGATTCAATTAAACTTAGATTTGAGAGATTAAAATGAGATTTGAGAGGTTTTGAAGATTGTTAAGGTGTTGTAACAGCCGTTTTGAAGGAACCATTTGGTATGTTGTAAGACTTGTTGAACTCTTATTCAGCTAAGTTTCATTGCTTTCATTTGCTTTTACTTCATCTTCTTTATATGGATTGCATGTGTGCTTGTATGATGACTTTTGATCTTGAAATGCATGTTATTGGCTAAATAGTTGTGATTCTAGGGTGATGGATGGATGGTTATGGCTTGAATGATGATAAAATGGTCTTGCATGTTAGTTTTGGATGATTTGTGTGCTTGAAACCTGGCTCAAAGAGAAATCTCGGCCTGTTCTTCATATTATTTTGGCTGAGATTCTCATGATCCACCCGAGATTTTGCTTCTTTTGCCCGTAATTGATGAATCTGTATGCTAGGATGTTAGATTGTTTAAATCCTAGTGTTTGTTGAGTTGAATATAGCTTAGGGTGACCTAATATTAGCAAACTAAGTGAGGAATGAGACTTACCCAGTAATTTCCGTTCTTAGGCATAGATGATGATAAATTCTAGATAGTAGAGGTCTCAAAAGCCTCTATTGGATTGAGTGTGCTAGGATTGTTGCATAAGACTTACCTTTTCCGAAACTTACCCGGTAAGGATGAGTTTGACCCTTACGTAGTGATCCGGTTACTGTTGAATTCCCAACCTTATCTCTTTGAGATTTACCCGGTAATAGGACTTTGGTGCGGGACTAGTGGAGCATGAGACATCCCCCGTAATTGTTCCCATATGAGAAACACCCTTACCCAAACAACCGCAACTTTGTCCTTATATGCTTAGAAACTTGAGTCCAATGTCATAACCAAAAATCTTGATCTCTATATTTTGCTTTTCATGAAAATCCTTAATGAAATTTGGGGTAATGATGCCAATGACTTGTATCGAAACACCGGCTATAGGACTTTGGTGCTAACCGTGTATGCCAATGACTTTGGATGAGAAGGATCCAATAGAGGTGGTAATGATGCCAATGACTTGTATCGAAACACCGGCTATGTTGGGGCTCTCGTGTATACCTTACTTGACATGGACATGGCCAATGATGCTGAGTTTCAATGGCTTTGTGACCTTCCAAAGTCCGTCAAGTCTTCATGCTACATCTTAAAAATCCTTAATGAAATTAGGGGTAATAAGGTATAGTATGTACATGTTTACATCCTTAATATTAGTCTTAATTACGTGATTTTCGTCTATTCTAACATCGTCTAACCCTAAAAAGACAATACAAGTATTTGTCAACGTAAGGAGAACGATTTTGGTAGCTAATATTACTTTGCTTGTATGTGTACTTAGTTTGATGGTAACCGGGGCCTTTCATCCATGTTCGTGGAACGTTACATGAAGGAATATGGTATTACAACATATGAAGAAGCTTGCGAGAAGCTCTGCAAGAAAGCCGATGAACTATGGAAGGATATAAATGAAGGTATGATCTTGCCAAGTGAAGTTTCAATGCCCGTGTTTCAGCATTGTGTGCATAACATGAGTCGTGCAGTCGAGATTATATACGATGGTGGGGAAGACGGGTTCACATTGATTAATCAAACCATGATAAGGAACATCCAAAGTTTGTTCATCGATCCAATTCAATTCCCTATTAATCATATTGTTCAGCGTCAAGATATATTATAGACGCCTATGCATGTAATGATGCTATATATATGTTAGCTTACGTTATAAGGGTTGATCAATTGCTAGCGGTCAGTCTCATGTAAGCAAAATAAGGTTCAAGAATCGATGATCTTGCATGTTGTTTCGAATGGATGATCTTGCATGTTAGGTGGTTGGATTTGGATTGCTTAAACCCTAGAGTTTGTTGAGCTAAATCTAGCTTAGATTTGCCTAAAGCGAGCAAACCAAGTTAAGATAGAGACTTACCCGGTAATATCTTACCTTAGATATGGATGATGATGAATTCTAGGTAGTAGAGGTATGAAAACCTCTATTGGATTGAGTGTGCTAGGTTTTCTGCTAAGTTAGGTTAAACTCGAGACTTACCCGGTAAGGGTTGGTTTAATCCTTAGGTAGAATAACCGGTTTGTGTTGAATTTTGGTCCATCGTGCATTGAGACTTACCCAGTAATAATTTATTTGGACCGGAACTAGTGGAATATGAGACCTACCCCGTAAATATTTTTATTGACGAAACACCCATTCTTTCTAGCAATCAAAACAAAGTACTTTAGGAGATAGCTTGAATCCATTTTTCCTATAATTTGCTATCATCTTGTTTGTTGTGTTAGTTTTTTTTACTTGTTATTTCTATTTGATCTTTGATCAGTCACCAAAACAAAACTCAACAAAAAAAATGGATTTTCTAACCCTTTTTTTTAAAACAGTTAATTGTATAAGTAACAAAGAATTTACAAGAGTTGGTCTGCTAGACCCTAAGGAAAAAACAAAAGCCGTAGAGACTAATTTAGATGAATGCCAAGTATATTGGCCCACATGATAGAGTTAGGGGATCGATCTTTCCATTTGCTCGCAGTGAATGTTTTGGTTGCGTTGATAGCATTTTGGGCCCAGATTGAGGGGTGAGTGGAGTTGTTGTTGTATATGAGGTCGTTTATGGCTTTCCATACAAAATAAACAAAGCTCGTGATGGAGGAGATGCGGACGTGGGTAATGAGGTCGTGCTTCTTTGGCTTGAGGGATCGAAACCAATCCCAAATGTTGCGTTTGTAAGGGTACGGGAGAGGGGTTCTGAACCATCTAGAGATGATATCGAGAGCAAGGAAAAAGTAGTTGCAGTGGTGAAAGAGGTGGTCTTCGTCTTCAGTCTGGGAATCACACAGTTTACTTGTGTCATTTTGAATGAGATTCCAATTTGATAGCTTGGAGAGGGTGGAAAGACGATGATGACTAGCTATCCAAGTAATAAAGCTGCACTTAGGTACGTTAATATCTTTCCAGATGATGTTGAGGTTATAAGGAGTGGATGGATTGGGAGCTTTCCAGATGAGGTTGTAAGCTGCAGAGGTGTTGAAACACCCACTAGGATCGGAGGAGAGCTTGTTGAAGTTTAGTCCAGTGGTGGTCTCGATGATTCCATCTCCCTCTTTTCTTAGTCTAGATTTATACTATTTTTTTTTATCATAATTGCAAAACAAATTCACCTCAATCTTTGTGTTTGACCTTGGAATACTGACCTTACTACGGAACGACTCATACATTGTGGATTCACTAAGTAGCTAGTTATAGACATCTATTACAAGAAAATAAATTAAAACTCACGCATCGATTTAGTATAATCAACTACTCAACTCGTAAGCTTCTACAACAGACTTTTATTTTGCAGAACGATGCGCATATAACGTCCATATATGTGACTTCATAGTGATTATCATATTCCGTCATCCATATTGCCAACAATTAATCTAGTTTTTTTTAATGATTGTACCAAACATATCGAGATTGATTGTCACACCGCACAAGACATCAATCAAACGTACTTCGTCCCGGACTACTCTTCAGTTAGGTGACATTATGACCAAAGCGTTTGGTTCTACTCGTTTCACTTAGTTTGAAGTTGTTTCTTGAGAAAGAATGTTAGAGATAATTTATGTTATTATCTAGTGTAGATTAATTTATCGTTATATACCTTCATTCTATTATATATTAACGTTCTTAAGTTGATGGAATAATCAATCTTTCTATTATCAATATCTACGGGTGGTCCAGGACTCCAAATCCTTACACTTACACAAACAACATCTGGAACTAGCTCCGAACCCAAAACCCCAACAGTCAAGTAACTTTAGTGATGCAGTTTATCAAGAACTGCTCAGAGGAACGGCCATTCAACTTTATCATAAGTTTTTTTCCATATCAAGTTTGATTGCTAGATAACTTTCTTTTCCTTTTTTATTTTTAAAACCATGAAAAATTTGTGGGCAATAAGGAGGTTGTCTTGTTTTGCACGCCCTTGAGTGAAGGCACTTTGAAGAGTGTGAATTAAGTTTGGAAGAATAAGATTAAGAAGCTTGGCAAGGATTTTTGCTAATATTTTGTATGTTGTTGAACAAAGGCTTATAGGTCTATAATGAGTCACTAGAGTTGGATTATCCACTTTTGGAATAAGGGCAATAAATGTGTGATTAATTTGTCTCAGAATTTTTCCGGTGCGGTAGAAACTTTTGATTGCTCTAGTCACCGCCGGACCAATGATATGCCACTATTATTGTAAAAAAATCCACATTCATACCATCCGGTCCAGGGGATTTGTCTTTTCCAAGGTCAAAAGTAGCCTCCTTAATCTCCTTCGTCGTGAAAGGGGAAATGAGAGAGGAGTTCTGTTCATCATTTTTTTTTTTTTTTTAAAACTTTAATTGTATTAAGAAAGATGAGGATGTACAGGAGTATACAGAAGCATGAAACAAATTCAAAGACATGGAAGAGGAGACAAGGTTAGTGAAGGTGAATTCCTAGAATTCTTGCATCATTTTGGTTTTGAGAGGATCTATCCTTCCAGTGATGTTCGAGATGTTGCTTGGTGGCGCTAATGACCTCCCCAGCACAGTTCACAACTCTTGTGAAGGTGTTGTTAAACACTAGATTATTCCTAGCTTTCCAAACAAAATAGATGAAGGCAGTGATTGTGGCAATCCGGGTGCTCTCCATGAGATTGAGCTTTGGGTTAGGTCTCGAGCAAAGCCAGGACCACACATTTTGATTGTAGGGAGCGGGATAGGGGACTCTCGTCCATCTAGAGATGATATCCAGTACAAGAGTAGAGTAACTGCATTGATGCCATAGGTGTTCGTCATCTTCCACCATACTATTGCAAAGCTTACAGATGTCAGTAGTAGCATGGTTCCACTTCTTGATCCGTGAGAGAGTCGGGAGTTTCTTGTGAAGAGCAATCCAAGTGATGTAGCAGCACTTGGGGATGTTAGTCTTGAGCCAAATGGACTTGCAGGGGTTTGGGTGGGTAATAGTAGGCCTAGGGTTAAAAAAAAGGCATACGCAAGTTTTGGGGAGAAGGATCCATTAGGGTTGGAGATAGGACAAGGGATAGGGGCACCACTGGAAGGGTTAAGCAGCTCGTCCCGCACATTAAGGAGATTCTTCCAGAAGCAACTATGATGGGCCTTAGGGTTGCAGTTCCATATGCTCCGGTCTTTAAGAATGTGCTTCTTGGTCCAGGGAATCCAAAGGTTGTCGTCTCCCCGATCGATGTCGTATATAAGGCGAGTGATAGCATGAATTATTGTCTATATTTTGGGACCTGTTTAGACGTTTTATCTTCAATAATCTGTATGTTTGTATATATATTACGTGATTATATTGTCGTTTCATCTACCTTTGCGGGAATCGAGGTCTACACCTAGTTTTGTTGTAATCGTAGGTAAAATGGCACGTTTTGCATCAAAAAGGAGCAAAAGGAGCTATGGAGTCATTAGAGCTACATTCAGGAGCTTAAGGAAGAATCCAAGAAGCATGGCCATGGATTAAATATTCACTTTGGACCAGATTTGAGAGATTTCACATTCAGTTGTGATTCACCTCGGTTGACTACAGAGTCACCTCGACCGAGGTGATCCAGAGGAGCCGACTCGACCGAGGTGAACACCTGGGACGCGGCAAGAATATTTTATTCTTGGCTGAGATCTTTTATCTTTGGAAAGAGGATCTTATACTTTTGGGCTGGGTTCCTGGAAGGAAGAAGATAAGTTAGACCATATATTTTACCTATTTTTATGGGAAGAGATCTTTCTAAGATATCTTATCTTTGGAGAGTAATTTTCCTATAAAGAGGGTCGGATTTCCAACAAATCCGACATCCGCTATCACCCGGAAGATCCGCTATCACCCGGAATATCATGCTATACCATCGATTGTGTTTAGACATCCGTTGCAGCCATACTCCAGTTGGGAGATTTGAAGAACCTTTTTGAAGGTTGAAGGAAAAAAGTCTATAGCTTTTATAGCTTTTTGAAGGGTTTTTGTAAGATCATCTTAGATTCCCTTCTTTGTTGATTGTCTTGTTGGATTTCTATCCAAGGAACGCTTGTTGGTTTTATAATTGATTCAGTTATTGAAGCCTTTCTCTTAAGGTTTTCTTGTTCAATTATTCTCTTTCTTCCCATATATTTGATTAATACTTTCATGATGATGAGTGACTAATCTCTTTGTGTGATTCTAGGGTGATTAGCTGAAGGTTGTGGGAAAAACAATGATAGAATAATCTTAATCACAGTAGGACCCTGAAAGCTCGAGTCTTTATCCTTAACCCTAAGCATCTCGCTCAGTCGATGAACATCTCGGCCGGGGTGGAATTTGGCTGACCGGGGTGACTTATCTGATCCGAAACTAAGAGTTAAGTGTTAGAGTTTGCCAAATCTTATTCTTATTACACCTTTCTTGGTTCAATGCAAGCCTAGGATGAGACTTACCCGGTAATTCCTTTGTTTGTTTACCAAAGATCATAAGTATAGGTAATAAAGGTTTATCCTTTATTGAGGTTTGATTGTGCTTTCATTCCATCTTTGTGAGTTAGCCTGAGACTTACCCGGTAAAGGTTGATTCTATTCCCTTAGGTGGTGTGTTAGTTTGAGGATATAGTTCTTTATCTTGATTCCTTGAGACTTACCGGGTAATAGGAGTTACAGTTTGGGATTAGTGATTAGTGAGACTTACCCGGTGATCTAATCCACTTTAGAAATACCTTCCCTATGCAAAAATCTCAGCTTTGTCCGCTTATCTTTAGATCTTGAGTTGGAACCACAACTAGATGCTTTAATCTCTAGAATTGCATATTTCCTTATTTGACTTTTTATCATCCTTGATTGTTTTAATCGCTTTTGTGGTTAGTAATTATAAAGCTTACCTATTCCGACTTTGTTTCACTAAGTCCCTGTGATCGACCCCTGGAATTCCTTTCTTTTTACTACGATTGACCCGTACACTGCGGGTTCGCATCCTTGTTTTAAGCTTACATCTAGGGTTATAAATTTAAAGCTTGCACACACCGTTTGGAGCGAACAGCGAGCCATAGTAGCTTTGTTCTTGGCTAAAAGATTGGGGAAACCAAGGCCGCCCTCCATCTTAGCAGTACAGATAGTGGACCAGGCAATGAGAGCACGCTTGCTATTCTCCCTGCCTGACCAAAAGAAGGATCGGATGAGAGATTGGATTTTATTCAAGACCGTTGCAGGGAGCAAGAGCATGGAGCTCCATTATTGAGTAATAGAGCAAAGGGTTGAGTTGATAAGTTGGGCTCTCCCAGCATAGGACAGCATCTTGGCACTCCAGGACTGGATTCTCGATGTGATTTTATGGATTAGGGGAAGGTAATCTGAGATGGCGAGTCTTTTGGCTCCAATAGGTACCCCAAGGTACAGGAAGGGTAAGATGCCAATCGGCATACCCGAAAGAGAGGAAGCAAGCTCCTGATCTTCCACACTGATCCCTCCAGTGTAGAGAGAGGACTTAGTCGGATTGATACGAAGACCAGAGACAATCTCAAACTTGTCAAGGGTGTCCAAGAGGATTCTTATGGAAGGGATATCACCACGACAAAGCAGCAGGAGATCATCGGCAAAGGCCAGGTGGGTAATGGATGGTGAAGTACATTTTGGGTAAAAGTTGAATTCGGGGTTGCTAGTACTTTGGTATAGCATTTGAGAGAAGAATTCCATTGCAATGGAGAAGAGAAGAGGTGAGAGAGGGCAGCCTTGGCGAAGGCCTCTACCACCCTTGAAATGTCCTCGAAGGTTTCCGTTGATGTTGATAGAATAGGAGGTGGTAGTGATGCATTCCTTGATCAAGTTGGAGAAGTGCTTCGGGAATCCCATCTTCAGCAGGCAATGCAGGATGAACTCATGGCTGATTGTGTCAAAAGCTTTTGTTATATCGATTTTCATTGCAGCTCTGGGAGATATGTGCTTCCGGCCATATTTGTGTAGCATATCTTGGCAAATTAATACGTTGTGTTTGATAGATCTGTTGGCTACAAATGCACTCTGATTGGGGTTGATGATGTGAGGAAGGATCTTGCTAATTCTAGTCGAGAGGATCTTAGCAATAGCTTTGTAGATGGTGTTGCAGCAGGATATGGGCCTGAAATCTGCAGGAGCTAGGGGGTTATCAATTTTTGCAATAAGGGATATGGACGTGTGATTAACCTGCTTAAGAAGCCTCCCACTGGTGAAGAAATCCAAAATAGCCTCAGTGAAGTCTCCTTGAGTGGTGGCCCAAGAAGCTTTGAAGAAGAGAGAGTTGAACCCGTCCGGACCAGGCGTTTTATTGTCCCCAATTGAGAAGAGTGCTTGTTTGATTTCGTCGTGAGTTACCTGCAAGTTAAGAGATGCAATGTCCTCCAGGTTGAGTTGGGGAAGCTGGATGTCAGGGAAGGCATTGGTGGAGGGTGGAGAAGGGGGATTGAGGATATTGCTGAAGTGGTTAACAAGGATGGTCTCAATGGTATGAGGGTCATAGGATATGGTTCCATCATGGGTTCGAATGGAGTGAATTCTGTTAGCACTGCGTCTTGTTTTGATGCATTTGAAAAAGTAAGAAGAGCATTGATCACCATTGATAATCCAATTGGCCTTGGAAAGCTGGGCCAGTGTCGTATGGAGGGATATGAGGCTAGATTTTAAGGAAAACGAGAGCCTGCGCTCATCTTCCTGGAGCATGGGGTCGTGTAGGTTGGCATTCATCTGTTCCTGAACCTCATGAAGGAGTCTTCTATTCTCATTGATGTTATTATGAGTCTCTTCAAGCTTCACACTCTGAAATCTTTTGAGTTTTGGTTTGAGGAGCTTGAGCTTTCTAGTCAGCCTAAACATCGAGTTACCCTCGATTCTTGTGTCCCAGGCACCGGATACGCAGTTGGGGAAATCCTCATGATCGGCCCATAGATTATTGAATCTGAATGGGATACATGCTTTAGCATCAATAGGCTTAAAGAAGAGGAGAGCAGGGGAGTGGTCCGAGACATCTGGGACGTCGAAGTGTGCAAGAGATTGAGGGAAGGTTGAGTGCCAACTTGCATTGGTGATGATTCGGTCAAGTTTGCACCAGGTACGGGAACCAATCTATTTATTATTCCAAGTGAACTTACATCTTGAGTAAGGATGGTCCGCGATGTTATTGAGCTCAAAGCATGAGGCAATTTCCTCAGATTGTTGGGTAATGCAAGGGCCACAGTTGGACGACTTTTCATCAGGAGAGAGAGTTACGTTGAAGTCCCCAAGCACTGCCCAGGGGATAGATGGGTTCAGAATTTTTATGGTAGAGATTGCAGCCCAAAGATCGGTTCGATCTTCAGGAGCGTTGTGTGCATATACAAAGGATAATTCATTAGAGATGGCTTGATCAGGGTTAGTTAAGGGTTTGGATATGGAGTAGTGGATTAGTTGATCAGTTATGATGGAGGTGGAGAGATGGAGTCGAGCGGGATTCCACCAGATCCAAATCCGGCAGTTATGGGATACTGAAGAGTTGGAAACATGGTTCCATGAGGGAAAGAGGGATTTAGATAGATGTTTCTCTTTATTGATCTTGAGCCTAGTTTCAAGTAAGGCTAAGACATCAATGTTGTGCTTCTTCACAATGCTTTGAACGGCTCTTTGTTTTACGGGGTCGTTCAAGCCCCGTATGTTCCAGGAGCATGTTCTAAGATTCATTGGGGATGTCTTTTTGGGCCTGGATAGCACTTGCTATCAAGGAGGTGCTAGGAGATTCACTGGAGGTTGAGGGATGAGTGCCAGGGATAAGATCAGTGGGCAGCTTGGTGGTTATGGTCTGGTTAGGGTTTGAGATTTGGAGAGTAGAAGAGGTATGACCCTCGGGATTATTGAAATCATAGGGAAGAAGGGTGGATTGGGGCATTTCAGTGGAGTTAGCGGGATTAGCAGGTTCCTCTAAGGGGCTTGGAGTAGGTGTGAGGATTGGTTGCAGATTTGGTGGAGGGAGATGCTGAAGATCCAAGTTTACTTCTGGATTAGTTGGAGGTATTTCCGGAGAGATTCTGAGGGATACGTCCGAGGTTGGGAGCAAAGGCGCAAGGTTTAGGTTTTGTGTAAGATTAGGGCGTCGCCAGAGTTTTGGTTTGAGGGCTTTGGGTTTCTTGCTGCTCAAGGTAAATGAACCCTTACCAGATGACTTGGTATCAGTGCAGCAGTGGCCGAAAGTAAGGTAGACAGGGCAGCGGGAAGGAATCCAATCGTAAGTCACCTTCTGAATGAAGGTGTCACCATCAGGTCCAGTCAGTGTAACTTCCCGGATGAGTGGACGAGCAGCTTGGATGTCCACAAGAATACATGCGAACCCCAGCCTATCTTGATTAGCCGAGCAGGAATCAATGAGGATGGGAGTTCCAATGGCCGACCCTATTTTGGCAAGCATGTGCGCAGACCAAAACCTGAAGTCGAGGTCGTGCAATGTGACCCAGATTGGCAAGGAGCTTAGGGAGGAGTAGTCCAAGGCTAAGTCTTTAGTCCAACGCTTGAGCAGAAGGGTAGTGGAACCGTTCGTGACCCAGGGACTGCCAAGAAGAACGGTGTTGAGATCAACTTCATTGGCGAACTGGAACACGAAAATAACCTTCTCATTGCGAAGAATCTTTGGAGTGGAAATTGAAATCCAGTTCTCATTCACGAACTTGCTCACTTTGGTAGGAGATAGGACTCCCGAGTGGAAAACCCACAAGCGAGAGCATCCATTTGTGGGTAGATTCAGCAACTTCATCCTCAGTGAACTGAATGCAACTTGCATCAAGCCCAGGAGTGAAGGTGAGGGGCACGTGGTTCCAACAGGCGTTGCTCGAGACAATCTCCTTGTAGGAAAACGAGGTGGCGGCTAAAGGCCCTTTTTGGTTAAGGCATGCATTTACTGGGGCAGGCAAAAGGCTCGTAAAGGTGTTAATGGTATTGGTAACTAGGGCCTCTAGGGGAGGTGAATCGCTTGCATCCTAAATGGTGGGTTCAGAAGAGGCAGGCGAAGGGTCAGGCAGACTAGTGGTCATCGGATCAGGGCTTGGAGAGGGAACCAGTCCAGGAGCACTGGGAGCAGTAGAGTTGCGGGTTAAAGTTTGGGTTGAGGCGTTAAGGTTGGGTGGAGCAGTTGTATCCTCATCCTGATTGGCAGTAGGATGAGGTTGAGGGAGAACGACCGGCGGAGTAAGGGGTGGAAAGAGCGTTTCAGAGGAGAGGGTTGGAGGCTCAGGGAGCTTGGTGGTCAGACGTTTGTTTTTGGAGTGGATGAGTTCATCGGGTATAGGCTCAAAAGGGCTGTCAGGGGATGGGGAGGACGGTACTTAAGGAAGGCTTGACGCAGGGTGGTGGGGTGGTGTTGAAGGGCGATGCATCTCCGAGAGCTTGATGGTAAGACGGGATCTCCGGGAGCCAGCCATAGGAGCCGGGGGGCGGAGGAATGGGGGAGGGGGGTGTGGCCGGGCGGCCACACTAGGGTAGAATGTTGATTTTCTATTCATCATTAACTTCGGTCTGAATAACTTCTAATTGTTTGTGGATATCTGTTATGTTTAGTATTGTCGTTCTAAAGCGTTGTTTGAAGTCGTTAATAAATTCCAAATTAATTTTCTCTTCTTTAGAGATGATTTGGCCATAGGGTTTTGTGATCGTAGCGATAATTTTTCTATTATGTCGACCAGTTGCTTTCTTGTGGAAATATTTTGTGTTTCTATCTTCCAAGAAGAGATTGTTTGTTTTTGCTCGCTGCATCCAATATGTATGTTGATATTTAAGGAGGCAATCTCGTTTGCGGAAAAGTCTATAGATTTTATAATTTTGACTTTGATTGTAGTGATTATAGTTTGTTTATGAAGAAATTTCATATCGTTGTCAACTTGTTTGAGTTGCTTACTATTATTGCCAAATGACTCCCGGTTCCACTTTTTGAGTTTTATTTTAACCAATTTAAAATTTTTCACTAGATTGAACATATGAGAGTCGTGGAATTGGGTTCTCCAAGTGTTTTATAAGGTTTTTGCAATCTAAACGTGATAACCATATAGATTTAAATCTAAAGGGTTTATTTCGTAGTAAGGTCAAGCTTTTTGCAATATCGACAAAAATTGTACCGTGGTCTGAGGAGGTGAAAGCATTGTTCCTAGTGTGATTTTGTGGATATTGTTGAATAATGTCGAAAGAGACCGTGATTCTACCAAGCGTTTCAAGAGTATTGTCATTACCGTCTTTTTTCCTTCTCCAAGTAAAATCATTTCCTTTTGTCGGGATATTGAGTAGATTGCATTGTTGTGCCAAGTTTTGGAGTCGATCAAATTTATTATGTGAACTTGGGGCTCCGCCTTTTTTATCAGACGATTCATAAAGTTTATTAAGGTCGCCCATAACCATAACGGGGAGAGAAGAAGATTTTATTATATTAGTTATGTGAGACCAGAAGTTATTTTTGTGTTGTTCCTACGGAGGGCAATAGATGAAGAGAATATGAATACTATAATCAGATATAGTGTTCGTATATTTAATGAGAGCATACCTTTCATCATAATAAATAGCCTTAATTTTTTCATTTTTGAGTTGATATTCCTTCCAAAGGAGGAAGAGGCCACTCGAGAAACCAAAAGCCAGAATAAACAAACAAGATTCAAAAGCCGCATTTTTCTATAGGAGGTTCAGAAGTAGCTTTAGTTTCAGCTAAAACTATTAATTTGAAGTTTTTATTTTTACAAGTAAGATTAAGGTCAGCCCAAAACTTTTTGAAACAATTTGGTTTACTAGACTTTTTCTAATTTTGTGTTTAGTAAATGTACCCCTTGAAAGAAGAGTGTGTAGAGTTTGAAAATAAATACAAAAGGTTGGGTACATTTACTTAATTGAAACATTAAAAAGCCTAGTTACTATTCTAGTTTTTCAAAAAAAACCTAGTTACCAAAATTGCCCAAACTTTTTTTCCCGAATCTAACGACAATTCTTGGACAAGTGTGGTTGTTCTTGAAAGCATCTATAAAGATGTGAGAAGTTAATTACATTCTCTTTAATAAAATTGGTGGGTGTTCTAGTATTTTAAAAAATTAATTTGGGTTAAGTCTGTATAAAATTATATGGTTTATAGTGAAGGACTGATCTTTTTTATTTCTTATTTGCCTTAGGGTAATGATACACATTATTTTAGTTTGCTAATATGCATTTAGTTGGAGAAATACCGTAGAGCTCAAATTTAGAAAGAAGTATACTAATAGAAGAACTAAAGACCAAATAAAGGAGTAAATTTGAGTAGTTGCAAAAATTATCATGCTTATACTTAGATATAGAGAGTTTATAGTGGGAAAAAAACGTATGAGCATACAACAGAGGTGCGAGCTGAGCTTGATTAATAATAGAAAACTCATTACTACTATAGTTTTTCAAAAATACCTAGTTACTAAAATTGTCCATAATAAGTTCATAGAAAATATTCATATTCGAAGGTAGAGTGCAGCAGTCAAATGAATAGTTAAGTCATAGCTGTACAGTGTTTGTAGTGGCCCATAAGACTTTGAATTTTTACCGACAAAAAAAAAGACTTTGACTGTTTGTATTATTGGAAGACTTCGATATCCGATCCGATATAGCATTTATTGAAGGTGGAAAAAATTTATCATTCGGTCAAATCAATACTATTACTTTAATTCTATAAATGGATATATTTAATGTAATAGAGATAATATTAAAGATAGATTTTGACAATTAATCACTCACTCTGTCATAAATCTATTATATTTTTATATAATGAAATTTATAACGTGAGTTTTGTACGGTCAAGTCACTCCACTTTTAGGTTATGTTGAAAATTTGCGTTTTTCCAGCTGATGGAGAATGTATATAATATTCGAGGGGGTTTCTAATAATAGTAATAAATTCAAAATAAAATCTCATCAAAAAAAAAAAAAAAAAAAAGAGTAAATTACATAAAACCACCTTTTATATACCTCATTTTTATATAACCACCTCTTGTTTTTCAATTTACATTTAACCACCACTTAATATACTTTGTTAACAAATCACCACATTATTTGAAGTTCCGTTAAAAGGACGTTAGATTTGTAGCCCCATGCAATAAAAAAAGAAGATGTTTATCAAAAAAAAAAAAAAAAAATTTTTTGAAATGTTAATTGTATTAAGAAGGGATATACAAGATGAACTACAAAAGCAAGTTCCAGTTCAAGTTACAAATTAGCAAGAGCAGTAGAGACAGTAGTCAAGGGTCCGGCTGATTCAGACGAGATAAAGGTTCAGCATACCAGCCATTTGAAGAGTTGAGGGGGATATGTCCTTCCAGTTGGATTCAAAGTGAAGCTCGATGAATCTGATAATCGTACCAGCACAGTCCAAAGCTCTAGTGAAGGTGTTGTTGTAGAGCATGTTGTTTCTAACAATCCAAACCTGGTATATGAAGGAGGTGATGGAGGCAATCTGGATACTATCAATCAGCTTGGGCTTATGATTTGCAAGTACTCAGCCAGCTCCATAGGTTACCAAGATAGGGGGCAGGGTAGGGAGTTTTGGTCCATCGAGATACAATATCAAGAACAAGGGAACCATAGTTGCAATGGGTCCACAAATGGTTATCATTCTCAGTCGAGTTGTTGCAAAGCTTGCATATATCGTTACTAGACAGATTTCAAGCTTTGATCCTAGCCAGGGTGGGCAATCTTTTGAGCGCAGCTAGCCAGGAGATATATCTGCACTTAGGAATGTTTGAGATGAGCCAAATTGCCTTGAAGGGATTAGGAAGGCTAGAAGGGACATTGGGTTTGAAGATATCGTAGACATTTTTGTGAGAGAAGGATCCATTCGGGTTAGACAACACATTCCCACGCCTACCCAAGGGAGGGACAGGAATGTCATCGCGGATCTTTGAGCAGATTCTTCCAGAAGGCGCTATGGTGAGGCTTTGGACTTCATCTCCAGATGCAATGACTTCCCTTGAGAAGATGGTTGGTAAGCCACTGGGACCATTTGTTGTTATCACCCTTATCAATATCATATATTAGACGAGCTAGGGCAACTTTGTTCCTTGTATAAAGGTCCGGAAAACCGAGCCCACCATTAGCTTTAGGAGAGCAAATCATTGGCCAAGCAACCAGGGATCTCCTACTATTCTCGACACCTGACCAAAAGTATGAACGAATGAGCCCATTTATCATACTAATGACCTTATCGGGAGCATGAACATGGAGCACCAGTACTGATTGATAGAGAATAGAACAGACTTCACAAGTTGAGCCCTACCTACATAAGAAAGAGCCTTAACACTACATGATTGAATGCACTTAGTGACCTTGTGAATCAAGGGAAGATAGTCCTGGATCAAAAGCCTACTACTCCAAATAGGGACTCCCACGTAGAGGAAGGGAAGAGTCCCAATGGCCATGCCAATGATATTGACCGCCTTGTTAGCCTCAGCTTCATTCATCCCACCAGTGAAAAGGAGGGATTTTGCATGGTTAATCTTGAGGCCAGAAGCAGCACCAAATTCATCAAGCGTGTCTTTCAAAATCTTTATGGATGGGATATCACCTCTGCAAAGCAGTAGGAGGTCATCAGCAAAGGTGAGATGGGTGATAATGGGAGAGGAACACTTGGGATGGTGATTAAACTCTAGGTTTAAAGTCTTCAACTGGATCATATTGGTTAGGTACTCCATTACAATAACAAAGAGTGGTGGAGAGAGAGGACAACCCTGGCGCAGACCACGACTCCCAACGAAGTGCCTGTAAAGAGAACCGTTAATATTATCTGAGAACGTGGCAGTTGAGATGCACTTTTTAATCAGCCCGATAAAGTGGTCCGGAAAGCCCATTTTGTGAAGACAATGGATGATGAACGCATGATTGACAGAGTCAAAACCTTTGGAGATATCCACCTTCATAGCAGCCCTAGGTGAGATGTGTTTCCTCCCATATTTGTTAAGCATCTCTTGGCAGACTAGTACGTTGTGCTTGATAGATCTCTTGGATACAAACGCACTTTGATTGAAATTGATGATCCTTGGAAGGATAGTGTTGATTCTAGCCGAGAGAATTTTAGATATTGTCTTGTATATGGTATTGCAGCATGAAATAGGCATGTAATCGGAGGGAACAAGAGGGCAATCGTGTTTAGCAATTAGAGAAATGGTGGCATGATTAACCTGTTTCAGTAGCCTTCCATGTGTAAAGAAATTATGGATTGCGTTGGTGAAGTCTTTATTGATTGTATCACAGGCCGATTTGAAGAAATTTGAGCTATATCCATCCGGTCCATGCGCCTTATTGTCCCCAATGCTAAAAAGAGCCTTCTTGATCTCATCGGGAGTCACCATCAAATTCAGAGAAGCAACATCCACAGGGGTAAGGGTGGGCATGTTTATGTCAGGAAAGGGAGCATGATCAGATTGGCTTGGTAAGTTAAGAATTTGCCTAAAGTGGTTTACGAAGGTTGTGTCAATGGTGTCCAGATCATTTGTTAAGGTCCCATTTGTGGTACGAACTGACTTGGTGTTATTGGAGCATCTATGAGATGTAATACCCCTGAAGAAGTATGAGGAGCATTGATCAAATTATATTAACTAGACCATAAAATGGCATTAGGGTTATGCCTACTCAAACTTCAAATTACAAAGTTGCAGCCAATCAACCTGATGATGGCTTCCTCCCTCTCCAATCTCCATATCTTCATCGGTACTTTTTTTAGAAGTAAGATGATGATTCGATGATATTAACTGGCAACATATATCCACTATTGACATACATTGACGGTCTCTCCTCATTAGAAGCTCGATACTCTTTGAAAATTTTGACGATGTCATGTGAACTGGATTTGGGCGAAAGAAATTAAAGGGTGAAATCCAATAAGATGAAACAAATCATAGCAAGAAAGATTTTAATTTGCTATTACGGTGTTATATATTTCCACCCAACCTAACATTTCCGTTGTGAAATCTCGGAGAAGAGATGCATTTTCTCCAGTTCGCATTTGATGATTAAAAATTTTAATTTGGAAAATTGATTTTCTCCCTTCATGACTTCTGAAATTGGTGTTAAAAGTTGCTAACTGAATCGAGACTCCGTTGCTATATGTTCAATTCAAATGAGTATTTGCAAGTTCTTATTAATGGGATTTTTCTTGTTGAATTTGGGGCTTTGTTAAGTTTCAACCTTTGAATAATCATGAATATTTGTTCCAGTTGATATTTGGATCGGAAGTAGCAGGGCATATTGTGGTGGCGCTGGGTCTGGTGAAATTGGGTGGCTGGCAAGCAAGAACTATGCAGGAGAAGCATATGTTGAAAATGATGAAGATTGAAGAAGCTGATAAAGGGAGGAAATGAAAACTTATTGAAATTTATTATATATTTAATTATTAAAAGTATATTTTAATTTAGTGTTAAATTTAATTAATGACTCTCGGTGGTCCCACTGATGGAATTTTTAATGGAAAGCTATTTTGATGGCTTTCTGTTAACAGAATGGAAATAAGGATGGTTAAGTGAAATTTTTTTTATAAGAGGTGGTTAAGTGAAAAGGAGGGTAAATAAGAGATGGTTTTATGTAATTTACTCAAAAAAATAATAAATCCAAAATAAAAAAAAAACAGCCGAAAGGATTTAGGCAATATGAAATGTGGTTTTAATTTACTCAAAAAAATAATAAATCCAAAATAAAAAAAACAGCCGAAAGGATTTAGGCAATATGAAATGTGGTTTTGATTATTTTTTTATTTCTTTGGTTTTTAAATTGGAAAACCGAAGTTTTGAAGCGCGATTATAGTGGATCAATCGTTCATTAACATTGTTGGAATCGATCTGAACCACTGTGATATCGTTGTTTAATTGCTGGAGGAGCTCGTCTTTCTAGTGTTTCACATCAATACAAAATGTATTTGTGGTACGGTGCATCACAAGTTCAACCGGTTGAACCTTCTTCCTCAGTTGGATGTAAGCAATAATTGGTTCGTCGGGAAATTCACTAGGGTTGTGCTCTCGCTTCCGAGATTGAAATTCCATTATATGAGATACAACGAGGTTAAAGCCGATGTAAGTGGTGGTGGTGGTGGTGGTGGTGGTGGTGTCACCGGGAACAATTTCCACGGCTGTGTGCCGGCCAACATTAAAAATATGTCTATGCTAAATGGGATTACGCTCGTGGGTAGTGTGTTGGAATAATTAAATTTTCTAAACTATAAGGATCAATCATGTCATATTATCAAGTAATCTAGAATTACATACTTGGTTCCATAGTAGCAATCAGATTAAACCTTAGCGCGGAATCTACGATCAGAATGACGATTTGAATGAGTGTCACATGTATATAGTCTACGAACAGAATGACGATTTCAATACCTTCTTCTTGAGTGAATCCCTTTGCAACTGGGCGAGCCTTAAATATCCATTTAGGGTTGTCAATGGGTCGGATTTGGGGCAGAGAGTACCCTATTCATCCTTGTAAAAGGTAGGATTTTCGAATCCTAATTAATAATGATAAATGTTGATTAACTTAATCATCGATAGTAATTGACACATAACTCGCGAAGAGTGCGTAAATGACGAGTATGAGTCCTACCATTATATTCCTAACATAATTTTTGGCGTGTGCAACTCATTTGAGATTGTGTAACTCAACTTTGTGTAAGAAAACAGAACTTATGTAATTGTAAAATGACCAAGTTTGCTAACTACATAATTTACATTGTAAATAAAATTGTGTATTAACTATAACAACCGGAATTTTAATTCCGGTATTATGTTATGAGTCACCACGACCACGCCCCGTGGTCGCGGTAATAATTGATCCGCCTGATCTTTTAAAACCGTCGTAATCTTTTGTTTCCTTTTTGGAAACCCAATCTTCTCTCTCCTCTTATACCCAATTCAAACCTCATTTTCTGTCTCTTTGAAAACCTAATAGTTGTCTTCTCGAATCACGTAAGTTTTCCTCCTCATATCTTCTCTTCTCTATCGCCTACCGATTTCCATTCTCTTCCTTCGATACAACAACAACACTTGGCCTTCGGTCTTCATCAATCTACCAAAGGCAGTAGTGGATTCTAACGTCGCTTTGCACTCAAGGGAGTCAGGTTACGTTCTTTCTTGAGAAAAGTGTAGAAGGTAAGATCCGATCTTGTTCTTGCTCCTTTCTTTTGTGGTGAACGTCTCCTTTCGGTCCTAACCTTTCACCACAATGGCAAGCAATAGCAACGAAGCTTTGAGAACTAGTGGTGTCGTTTAATTTGCACATCGACGAAAGGAAAACAACAACCGTTTTGGACTTCTCTCGCGGTCGCGCCTTCTCAAACCGCGGTCACGCCGATGCCTATATCCCGCGGTCACGCCGATGCCTATATCCCGCGGTCACAACTATCTATCAATGCGGTCGCGTTGGTCTAAACCTTGCCACCGTGGTCGCGCCTCCTTTGGTCCGAGGTCGCGTTTTTTCTCCAGATGAAATATAAATTTGCACAACATTTTATTGTAAGAATAGGCATCTATATATTTTTTTTAAATGAAAAATATGTATAAATTACTCAGTCTGGTTTCCAAGAAATTCCCTTTCAACTTCATGGTAAAGTTCAGCAAATCTCCACCCTTAATTACAGTGAAGGGCTGAGATTAGTTTGAATTTAATTTTAATTAAAAAAAAAGAGAAGATCTCTCCAAATCAGCATGGCGTACTCTTGTGAGTGCACAAGCCCTTGTTCTTCTGCTAGCGAAAATCTAAGCCTTCGCGCAAGCAAGAGCGAGAGAAGCAAGCAAAGTAGAAGCTTTGCCAAAAGCAAGACGAGGCTGGGAAGACAGTCGGGACCTACTTTGATTCAAAAAAAGGTGATAGGTCAATGTGCCCAACCGTGTCTGACCTTGAGATGTGGATCATCCAAAGCACATTAGCATGGCGTACTCCTCCTGTTCGAATTGGGATTTGAAACCAAACTCCTCCTCCCTCCTCTTCGTCGGAATCAAGTTCTTCCTTAGAGGAGTACTGCTCCTCACACTAGTCCACCATGTGTGATTAGTGTTTAGAGCTTCAAGTTCCAAGTTCATGGCAGGGTGCCACTTCGGGGATTTAACATCATTTCGTAACAAACAGGTTTTGTAAGGTTGGCCAAAAATGACAAAGTGTTTTTGAGTATGAGCAGAAAGAGCATAATAAGGGACATGTTAAGGAGCAAGATAATAGTCATAATCTTGCAAATAAGTAGAACTCTTGTAGACTTCGTGGAGGTGGGATTGAGGGAGAAGAATGTGAGGGAACAGAAGGAACTCTTGTAGACTTGGTGCATTTATGTTACAAAAATAAGCTAAAACTGCAATATCCAACCTTGGACGATAGCCAGTAACCCATACATGGAATATATATGTACAAGATCATGAAGAAGTTCAGAAAGCCAGGACAAGAAAAGTCCCGTAATCAAATACCCGGTAAAAAGATACATGTTTTTAGTCTTTTTCTAGTGCGCAAGGATGTTTTGCAAGATGATATGCATTATTAGATAATAAAAAGGTACTCTAGGGGTTTCGACAAATTTGAGAGTGGGGGAGTCTAACCTCGTTTCATTAGTACTACCATGATCACCATCACAGCTAGTCCAAGAAGGCTTCCGCCAACTACAGTTGAGCTGGGAGACAAACTAGCTGGGCCGGATGCGGGTTTCGTATCTGGACCCCCAAACAAGTCCTGGAAGAACCCGGACAAGTTATTCACCCACCCAACAACTGCAAGCTTCAAGTTCTCAAAAACGTCACTCAAGACATTTTCTGAATTTCCAACATCTTGGAGATTAACAGGGATTTCGGAACTTGTAAGAGGCTTTTGCTCTTCGGACTCCATGCCTGCAATTACTAGAAGGTTATGGTGTAGATAAAAAATCAATAGAACATAAGCTCACTTTCTAAACAGGCTTAAGCTTACATTGTTTCTCCGACTGCAAGTACTCTTTCAGAGTCTCATTTTGCAGCACAGCATTCCACACATTAGGGTCAGCGGCAATTGAAGCAACAACAGTCTGAAAAATCATGTTACAACTTGGGAATCACGCAGAAATTAGCACGAAAACTATTACTTAACAAGGATCATTAAAGTATGTCAGAATTTACTATTTAAGTTTTGTACTGAGGAATGACTGTTTAAAAAATCATACCAAATCAACGTTAACAAGACTACAACAAATAGAGAAGGCAGATTTTGTAGGATTTGGTTTTTATGGCGAACATATGAAGGATGAACACTAGTGAGTACTTGGTCTGTTTACTATTAAGCTGCAATAACTGATAAACAAATCCATTACTATACATAACTAGTCCTAAATGAAGCTCACATTTCACACAAGTTACATGAAAATTTCCATATTGAACTAGCATTGCTCTTAAACAGTAAAACAAATCCTGATACCATTCTAATATCAACAGATGTGATCTACAAAGATATATAACATGTTATGTCACAACACCACTACATTAAAAGATGTCGAAGTGCAACTTGTAAGCATATGAATGAAAGTCTCTCGAAAGTTTATATGGCATTCTTTTTATTGCTGGAATAGAATATATATATAGGGCAGACATGAGTATTAAACCTGAGCAGCTGAACTTTCTCTAAGCAACTGAAATGCTTTCAGAGCTTGAGTCGGCACTGATGGAATGACTGATGTTTCATTTACAACACACACTTTAGTGTCTGCGAGAGAAGTCTCAGACTTTGACAGCAGACTATTGCCATCAACAGCAGAAACAGAACCAAAGCTCCCAGCAGAGTTACATGGAGAAAAGTACATCCTGCAAAGTAGCATGACCAGAATCACAATCTTGCACAACATTCAACATCACAGTGTCATGTAAGAAACTGATGTGAACATAAATAGTGCTATATCCACTTAACAAATCAACTGTTACGACTTTGATACTTTCTATTCTTTCTCCTTATACACTCACAAAGTGTGTCATCCAATATACTCATATAGATTATCTTTGTCCTCATTTTGGAGTAAGCCATTCCAATTCAAGAATCTTTTCAGTCACTTTACAACTGTAATCAAACAAAATATCCAACCTGCTGTGATCAAAAGAACCGCTATAAAACTATAACGAATATAAGTAGATACTTTTGTGGATCGTGTAAAACCAACTGCAACGCAAATGCTAAGTCACATCCCTGGGTCTCTTATACATGCCTTCGGTCCTAGTCAACTTACAGAAGACGAACAGTAATCATGGAAATCACGCCATCTTTACTCAAACAACATTTCTTATGTATAAAACCTTAAGAAAAACAAAATAGGCATAAAGAGCATACTTATCAAGAGCATCTGTCAGTTCAGAAGTGGCCTCTTTGGTCTCATCAAGCGAAGGAGGAGGACCAAAGACGAGCCTAGGTTGGTCCTCAACACCATAACCAGGGAGTTCCCAGTCATCGAGCTCCCAAGTGATCGCCGAAGAAGCCTGCGGAGCAGCAGAAAATTCGAGTCTAGCCGTCTCGTCGACAGACGCAGTCGACGATATCGCCGACGTCGATTGACGCATGACCTTGCGAGAAGCAGAGAAATTCTCCGGCAATCCACCACGGATGCCAGCGTTTTGAAGTCCGATCCCTGCTGCCTTGGCTGCCGCCCTCATAGCTCCTCCACCGCCCATGATTCTCAGCGAAAACTATTGAGTTGGAGATTGAATTGAATCGACAGTGGAACTGAACCCTAATTAGGATAGAATGAATGAATTTAGGAAAGAGGATGACGGATACGGATAGGACGTGGAAGATCATAATGGAGCCGCGTGTGAATTTAAAACAATACTTTTAATTTATTTTTTTTGGAGAATGTGGCATACTACTTTTTTGAGTTTTTGTTTAAAAAAACATACCCCAAATTTTTTACCATTTTCATTTAATAGTAGGTTAAAATTATTAACTTTTCTATTAGAAAAAAAGAATCAAGAATCAATGATGTTTATTATTTGTTATATAAGTATAATTTTTAATTACTGAATTTATTTTCTTTTATTAGTTTTCTTACCTTTTTTTATTTATTTTTTTATTTTTTTTATTTTCTGAAATGAATTTTTCATACCGGAATTTCTCATACCAGAATTTTCATACCATAAATTTCATACCAGAATTTTTTCATACCGGAATTTTTTCATACCAAAATTTTCCATACCATAATTTTTTCATACCAGAATTTTTCATACCAGAATTTTTTCATACTATATTTTTTTTCTGGTATGAGTTTTCTGGTATGAAAATTCATACCAGAAAATTCTGGTATGAGTTTTCATACCTGAAAACTCACCACAAAACTCATACCAAAATTTTGTTATGAAAAATTAATACTAGAAAATTCTAGTATGAGTTTTCTGGTATGAAAACTCATACAAGAATAGTCATACCAAAAAATTCTGGTATGATTTTTTCATACCTCATCTTAAAGTTGTGCAAGTGCAAGATACTCCATGAAGCTAAACTTGAAAAGTTATCTATAGTCGATAAACATTGATCATATGCCCTGTCATGACACCTATGCAAATATATGGCAAATGTTATGTTGTACAGATTGTACATAATACAATACAATGGGTCTAATCCCACAAAATATGAAAACTTCAATCAAAGCACTCACAGCCTGACTTCAGGAGTAGGCACAATAGCAACCTGAGAGAATGACTGAAAGCATTTGTAGTGATGCTAAATCAAAACTCCCCGGATAATTTGCTAGGTCATGAGCCATATCCAGTGAAGATGGAATCTAGGAAACTTAATTTGAGATTCAAGAGAGCGAGAAGCTTAATTTGAGCTTCTTCCATGAAACAGGTGGTCTCGCCATGCCGGAGATCGACAACGAACCCGGAAAATTATCGTAAGGAGCTTCAGATCTAGGGATTGAAGAGGGAAGGGGGAGATGAAGATGCCCTGGTCTCCGCCGAAGCAGCCACCACCGGGGAGGATGAAGACACCCTCTTTTGCTTCGAACTTCGCCTGAGAAGATAGTGGAAGAGGCGGATCTCCGGTGGTGATCCGGAACAAGGCGAGAGAAGGAGAGATATGGAGGCAACGTGAGAGTGTGGAGGAAGAAATCGGCATGAGAGATGATGGAGATCTAAATGCGACCATAATGGTTTGAATGAGAGATTCGAGATGAGGAGCAGGTGAGGGCAACGAAAGAGAAGGTGAGGGGATGAGGAGCAGATGAGGGCAACGAAAGAGAATGTGAGGGGTTTGTGAAGAAGGAGTAGGGGAGGGAAAGTCATCAGCAATTAGGGTTGGAAAAGAACGGTAAAAAAATTAAGTTGGGGTACACTTACTTAATATAAAAATGTAAAAGGTCTACTTACTAGTTATAAATTA
Organism: Fagopyrum homotropicum; assembly: GCA_033239125.1. Lineage (NCBI taxonomy): Eukaryota > Viridiplantae > Streptophyta > Magnoliopsida > Caryophyllales > Polygonaceae > Fagopyrum > Fagopyrum homotropicum. The sequence continues at coordinate 7,885,289 of BSWB01000003.1, forward strand.
AAAAAAAAATTACTTACCTAATTAGCCCTTTATTTTTTTCATGCCATTTTGGACAAATCCAGATTTTCTAATAAATTTTCCGCATCTGGACTTTATTCATAAATTTAATCGTATTATTTTTAGGGCCCGTTTGGTTTTAACTCCGAAATCGGAAACGGAATGGAAATGAATCTAGTCCATACGTATACCATTGTTCCTGAAAGTTTTTGGAATCATTCCTTGTGTTTGAAGTAATTGGGGTAGAATGTGATTATTTTTTATACCCTATAGGGTAACAAAATATGGGGAAGCAAGTACATTTTGTATTAAATCACAAGGAATGATTCCATACAATTTTATGAATAAGGATATATATATATATATATATATATATATATATATATATATATATATATATAGAGTTTGGCTCCCATGTAAACAGCCCTTATATTGTTCAATGAGAACGAATTATATTCGTTGGATCAATATAATGGACGGCTGAGATTAAGCAGTTTCTTAATTAACAAAAAAATATATATATAAATGCTAAACAATTTTAGGGAAGTTGCAGGCGCGTGTGATACCCTACTCTCCATAACTTCCCTCAATTTTAAAATTTTCCTTTAATAAAACCACTAAATATTCTACGGTTATTTCGTATCCCGCTTATTCCTCCATAACACAATCCCGTGTTCTTCAACTGAATCGTTTCTTTGGTGCCGATAGTTGCAGGAGCTTTCTGTGTTCGCCTTTCTTCCCCATTCATCTACACAAGCAACCGTGTTCGACTTTCTACGTCTTCACTCGAGGTATTCATCAAGAACACTCTTTTTTTTCGATTCTTCAATTTAGGGTTTTTTCATGGTTAGAACTAACGAAATCCCTAATTTTCTTGTGACTATCTTCTTCTTCAACTGCTGCATTCAAAAATTCGGAGCCATTGAAGTTGCCGGCCAAGTGGTTGGAGATCGATTTCATATTCGGTTTTTTGTTCGCCGGTGTTGTGTTCTTCCTCCTAATCAACATTTCAGTGCCGATCGTCGTTCCGATTAGTGTATTGTTCGACTCGCCGCTCCCCTCCGTCACTCGAGGTATTGTCGACGGCAATGAAATTCCTGGTTCATTGATTCCGATTAGGGTTTTGCGGATTAATGTAATATTCCCTAAAATAATACCCCTCAAATAAAACCCCTAAATCTTTTACAGTTTTCCGTGTCGTCTTCTTCATCGGGTATTCGGCGCTGTTGGTCTCGTCGGTGTTGTGCTCGACCTCCAATCTACGTTCGGTGCTGTGTTCGCCGGTATTCGGTGTTGTGTGCGCCGGTATTCAGTGTTGTGTGCGCCGGTATTCGGCGCACACAACGGCCTAATCACCATTTCAATGTCAATCGTCATTTAGATTAGGGTATTGTTCGTCTCGCCACTCTCCTCCGTCACTCGAGGTATTGTCGATATCAATGTAATTTCCGGTGCATTGATTCCGATTATGGTTTTCTGATTTGTTTTTTTATTTTGAAATATGGTTGCCAAATTGGATTGGTTGTCCATTGTTGTTGAATTTTCGTTCATGCCCTGTCGAATGCGAGTTAGGCTGCAGCCATTCAATACTTGTCTGTTCATAAATGATTGGTGTTAAGGGCTATGAGTTTTTTTTTTTCTGAACGCACTTGTGGATGCTTGGGCATCGTATCTGAACGCACTTGAGTGGTTTAGAGGCGAAAATTCACCAAAGATCTTTTTTGTGTGGGATTAATGCACGGTAAAATGGAAATACAACTCGCTATTCGGTCCTTTTATTATTTATATTCGATACCATACTACTTTTTTATTCGCTAATAGCTGTTTTGTTTCTATGTGGAAGATAACGTTAAAAATTGTTACAGACTTGTACGCAACTACTTTCAATTGGTGACGAAGGGAGCGTTGAGTTCGAAGAAATGTACGATGTTTTCAACTACGAACTGAACAAGTGCATAATATCAACTGATCACATGGAAGATTTCAGAAATCTTGACATGGTAAAACACAGTGTTGCCAGAAATACCGCGTATAGTTGCTAGAGGGGCATTGAAGACTGACAATGCTATGAATGATGAGGAATAGACGATTCAAGTTGTTATTTTGATATGTTGTTCCGGACAACTGTTTTGCTACACTATGTCAAAACTATATGCTACAGTTTCTTTCTCTTTTTGGATATTTGAATCACTTATGTAGGGATTAATGCGTTTGACACTCTTGTCTATATTAATGTCAAAGTTTTATGCTACAATGTCAAACTCTTTTGATATGTTGTTTCGGAAAACTCTTTTGCTACAGTGAGTATAACACAACAAACATTGGAAGACAATCTTTATCTTGTATGCAAACACCGTTTACCATGCATAATATGATAGATTAGTAAGTGTATTTATTACTGAATATGAACGATATAATTTCAGAATATACATGATATAGTTAATGGATGCTTCATATATTAGGTGTTGTATGTTAAAGAGCACAACCTTTACACTTGAGGAAACATACGAAGACGATAGTTATCTTGTATGCAAACTCCGTTTACCATAGATAATATGACGGATTAGAAAATGTACTTTTTACCGAATATGAACGATATATTTTATAGAATATACAAGATATAGTAACCGGATATATAATATTTTAGTGTGTCATATGTTAATGAACGCAACATGTACACTTGGGTCATGTCTATTGCATCATGTCTATTGCATCGTACTGTGGAGTCCAATATTTTGTTTTCGCCGGTGATTGCGTCATGTCTATTGCATCGTTGAGCTCTTCATTTGCCGCTGCTTCATAAAAATCATCCATACTCTCCATGTTAGCATCAATGTCGAATCCATCAACATCCCAATCCCTTTTATTTCCGGAATCTGTAAAAAAATTCACTACATATTTATAATCTGATAATTGAAATATAGCTAACGATTACGAGTATGTTTAATGTTTGATGAGTGGGTAAACCATAACCGGTGCCATATCTGTTTTCGTAACCATGTTATAGAACGTATTCGGAAGTATAGTCACATATATTCGTTAATATGAAACCAAATATCTGTTGATATATTAATTTAATCGTGTATGATGTTTCACATTCACTTACCTTCTTCCATCGATGTCAAAAATGTTGCTTGCCAGAATGCCCTACACAAATCAACCGATAAATGTGGACATATAATGATAAAAAAACGTAAGACTGTAAAATGACTCAAGCCGTTTGAAGAACAAAAACCGAGTGGTTGATATTTAGGTAAGACTGCTTCATAAAATTCATCCATACTCTCTATGTTATCATCAATGCCGGATCCATCAACATCCCAATCTCTTTCACATGGGGAATTTGTAAAAAATTCAATAAATATTTATATTATGATAATTTAAATACGAGTTTGTTTAATAGTTGATATTTAGGTAAACCTTCACCGTCACCGAATCGTATTCTGTGGTATATTCAAATATATTCGTTAATATGAAACCAAATATCCGTTAACATATTACTTTAACTGTTTATGTTATTCCACGTTCAGTTACCTTCTTCCATTGATTCCGAATCTGTTGCTTGCCTGAATCCCCTACACAAATCAACCGAACAATTGAGGACATATATTGATGAAAAACGAAAAAATTGAGGACAAATCAACCGTTGTTTGTTGATGAGAATATTGTATACTGAAAAAGATACACTTACTGTTAACTATTCCGGCGAAAATATGTTTAGTTCTTCCGGCGACAATGGAGTGTATGGGGTTTCAGCAAAACGTATCATCCATATAATTGATATTGCTTTGATCGATTTTGTTGATATTAATTGAAAGATTCTGTATATTGTAACTCTCTAAAATAGTGGAAGAAGATCTCATTTATAATTTTTCTAAAATATTGTAATTGCCTTATTTTGGAGAGTGTATTACACATTCCAATGAGGAGAGTGTGCTGAATTTTTCATTGAATATTTATGTTAATTTTCAGCCTTTAGATTAATCAGATCAAAGGCTACTATTTGTTCTCATTGTACACTATAAGAGCTGTTTACATGGGAGTATGATTCTATATATATATATATATATATATATATATATATATATATATAGAATCATACTCTCATGTAAACAACCCTTATAGTGTACAATGAGAACAAATTTAATCCGTAAGATTAGAGTAATAGATGGTCAAGATTAACCATAATAAATAGGGGAAAAAATAAAAATAAAACAAATTAGAATGAGAGTGGGGAATTGACTGTACGTGAAAATCAATTTTCACTTAATTTGCTCCATTATTATATATAAAAAGATTTGTTACCTTATATTGCCCTAGAATCTCTCATTCAAATCTTCCATCTTCCATCATCGTTCAATAACCGATTATTTGTGAAATGACTCCAATGGCGAGCAAGGGCAATTCAACGATGATTAGGGTTGTTGTCGTTCGTCCAATGAAGATACCACCGTCGTCTCCATACCAGATTTGGTCAGCCGGTTTTCTTCGCAGATCCGGACTTGAACTCGCCACGGTTCTCCCTCGAATGCCTCAGGTACCCTTCCAACATTCCTTCAGTCTCGTGCATCGCGACTCAACCGTCTATGAGACCAATTTCGTCTCGCTCACCATCAATTTCGCTCGAGGCTATTCAAAAGCCGCATTTTCCTTCATCCTCGTAGTCTCGTGTCGATATTACATCATTACCTTCAACAATCTTTTTGTACGACTCCAAATTTGTCATCATTGCAGACCAACCGGAATCCATGGTTGTCCTCATCCTCAACAGTACAAGAGAAGCATGTGCTATTGGATTTGTATTCACTGTTTATTGAGTTTTTATTCGTTGATGTATATTAATGTATTTAGCAAAATGAGAAGGACGTTGATTTTGCTTAGATTAAGATTCAATATGTTTTTGTGGTGCTTGAAACCTTCTTTGATCTGATGAACAAAATTTGTTATTTCATTGTCGTATACATGAATTATTGTACTTTAGTTTTTATTCGACACTAAATGTTGTAAATATTCGGTGGTTATATGTCTTTTATCCAGCGATTTGTGGTGGTTTGTCCGTGTATGTGCGACAACTTATTGGAAACAATTGAATAACTAAATTTTGCAACGAATATATTATATCATATGTACGAATATATTTAGTAACACTAAAGAATATTTAATAGTACACTAACGAATATTTTAAGTAATATGGTCGAATATCTTCGTATACGTATATGTTCGCGAATTGTCCGAAGATTGAAACATTGGTCTCTTCAAATTATGATCGTATATTTTTCACTATATAAATAAATAATTTATGTACCACTGACTATTAATTTCAGTTATCAATAATCGACTAAAATTTGTTGGACATGAACGAGTAATATTGGTATCATGAATGAATTCTTAATAGTATATTGACGAATATTTTCATGAACACAGACAAATACTTTTGTACAATATTAACTAGAAGAATGGAGATGATAATTGAATTAATTTAGAAATGTTGTTGATATCAATTATGGTGAATGATGAATTGAGAAATGAAAAAAAGTGTAATATGAATTCACGTTGAAAACCAGATTTGGATTTAAATGTGGAGATTAGGATAATAATAATTAGGGAGAGAATCTCTAACTACCATATTTGACTATAATTATTATGGAGAGTGTAATGCACCCTCTTTAATTGGAGAGTGGAGTAAAATATTTCTTAAAATTTGGTTTAATTAAGACCATTAGATCAAAGCAATCCTATGGTTAACGTGTGTTCTCATTGAACACTATAAGAACTGTTTACATGTGAGCCAAACTCTATATATATATATATATATATATATATATATATATATATATATATATATATATATATATATATATATATATATATATATATATATATATATATATATATATATATATATATATGGACTAAATTCGTTTCCGTTTCCGGAGTTGGAACCAAATGAGCCATAATTTGTTTATTGGTTATTCGTAAATCGTAATGTAATGTACGAGTTTGTTGATTAAAAACTTTATTGTAATACATTTACAGGATTATGTCTCTTCATTTGTTTAAATCTCATAATTTGTTTAAATCTCATCATTATTAGAGGTTTTCACTGTTTGAGCTTTTTTAATGTAACTTTCGTTATTTTAATTTCTTTGGTTTGTAAACTTTGAATATGAGATAATAGATCTCTAATCTAACAAAACTAAAATAAATAAGCAAAGCAAACAACCAAACAAACATTGAGTTGATACCAGTATAGAAATAATAGAGCATACACATGAATAAGAGTTCAAAAACAGTTCTACTAGGGGTGGGCATAAATCCCGCTTAATCCCGTCCCGTCCCGTCCCGTCCCACATGGGACAGGGCCCACGCGGGACGAAGAAAAAATGTCATAAATCTCGTCCCGTCCCGTCCCGCAAGTTATTTAGGGACGGGACGCGGGACGACTCCTATCCCGTCCCATGCCCACCCCTAGTTCTTACAGAGAAAGAAGTAATTTTATAACGAGAAGGTGACTATTTGAGTATTCGTAGAATAAAAGTAATGAAAAAAAATACCTCATATTTAAAATAGTCAATAACGTAAGTATATTAGTGTTGTCAAACAAAGCTCTTATGATAGCTTAATACTTCAAAAAAAATTTGTGTTAGAAAGATTTAATCAATTCTAATAAATTCAAAAAAGATTTAATCAATTCTCATTTTTTATACCAAAATTTACAGTTTTATCTTTTTTCTAGAAAATTTTTTGTTTAGTTTTCAATAATTAAGTTGTTATTATCCCTAATTTAAAATAACCATAACTAATTTTTTTATAATGTTGTTTTAAATTTTTTTTAATATATTTATACAAGTTGAGAGGGTTGTTTTATAAAATCTCATTAGTTTAAGGGTTAATTTGGTTATTAGGCTTTTTTGGATTTTGTCTTTAATAATTAGGCTTTTTGATTTTTTTAATTAGGTAAATGTACCCCACTTTTCTTTTACCGTTCAACTTTAGGTTTTCACTTACGGACCCTCTCTCATCTCTCCTCTGGTTTGGTTTCATTACACGCCGTAAAGGAGAGCGTCAAATCTCTACCTCCATCTTCTCCTCCTCTCTTCTTCTCCTTTAGTCGTTCCACATTCCAGATCTCACATTCCAAATCTAAAAAATCACAACAGATCTACCTCCATCTTCTCCTATCGCGCCTTTCTCGAACCTTTTGTAAATGGAGTGGGATTGTGGGAACCTGTATTGGACGATCTACCACCGCTCAGTAGGATATCCAATCGTCGTCATTGGTATCGTCAATGTCTTTGAAGGCTTCAACATCTTGCAACCCACATGCCTAGCCACCGGAGTTAGAGATATGGAACTAAATCTAGATTTGCGTCCTAGTATCCTCTGTGCAAGAGCATCGAAAATACCAGAATTTTATTACCTTTGTGCATATTCCAAGTATTTTTTTTTTGATGTAAAGTTCTGTGTTCTGCTCTTTTGGATAAGTGTTTGATGGAAGGCCTGAGAGAACTCCGGTTAAATTTCACTTATAAGTGGTAATAATAGGGCGTTTTTGGATAAAATTTATCACTAAGTTTTACCATTTTGCTAGTGGTAGTTAGGCCCTGTTTGGTATTAGTTACATAGAGATTCATTTAGATTCTTTTTTTGTGTATTCTTCGAGATACAAAAATTGTGCATGTTTGGTATCGGTTTCAGTTTTTGTATTGTATTCTTTTTTGGTATTCTTTTGTCAAAAGAAACCCGAAAAAAGAAGCTTGGGGAGCCAAGCTTCTTCGAGATTCTTTAGGTTAGATTGTTTGTTTTACCCCTCCTACCCTTCACTCTTCTGTCGCTATTTCCCCAGTCTCGATACAACAGGATCTCCAGTCGTTCGAAAGAGAAGTTGAAGGCCTCACAAGAGCCTCCGTGCGCGCTCTCGCACCCGGTCTCCTCCTCAAATTCCTCCCTCGCTTCCCCAATTTGATCGCCTTCGAGTCGTCAATGGTCATCGACGACCTTTAGGTCTTCTTCCTCGCCAGCTACTGCCCCAAAATCGAGACCCTAAACCTCAATATTGGAGGCGAATTGAATGATGTGTCGGATTTAGATGATATTACCGATGTGAGCATGTACGCGATTGCGAAATGGTGTAGGAATCTCTCGACGCTTATGGTTCGGAATCGCAGGAAGATTGGGGATGTTGGGGTTTTTTCACTTGTGAGATTGTCTTGTAAACTGAGCTGCTTGGATCTATCTAGATGTACTGCGTTTACGGATCAAGCGATGTTGGCTGTTGGATTGATGGGTTCGATCCGGAATTTGAGCTTGCAGGGTTGTTCTTTGATCACTGCTAAGGGTTTATCAATGCTGTCTTTTGAACCCTTATCTAAAAACCTTAGGAAACTGATCCTATCAGGGTGCAACCGGATCACAAATTTAGGGATTGTATCTTTGTCAAAGATGTCTGCTTTGGAAGAGTTGAATGTAGCTAATTGTGGCCCGGGGATTACTGATGGTTTAGCTATCTCTAGAATCCCATCTCTTAAGAAATTAGACCTATAGAGATTGAATATCTCTGATTCAACACTTGTTCTGTTGGCCGAGGGATGTAAGAACTAGTGATTAATGGATTGTATCTTTGTCAAAGATACCTTACCTGCAGCAGCAATTCGTCGATAGTCTCCAGGAGCACGTGAAAGGCAAACGAAGGAGAAGGGAAGAAGCACAGACAGAGAACTGAAAAATTAGGGTTGCTCATCAATTAAAATTGAAGGGCATTTTGGTCAATTAAACATAAATAATCTATATCAATAATCTTATACCAAACATAAAAATTTTACGTAAAAAACAATTTTTAAGAATACCCATCTACAACAATCCCCAAGAATCTCAACAATCTCCATCTCGAAGAATCTAAAAAAAGAATCCCCATCTAATACCAAATAGGGCCTTAATCTTAGTGAAGCTACTGTTGACTCTGTCCCATTTGATAGATCTCATTAGTAGTGTGTACTGAAAGTTCTTAAAAACGTTCGGGCTTGGACTTGGCAAAATTTCTAGGCCTTCCAGCGATCTCTTTGGTGACCCAGTCAGAACTTTGGATAACACATATTTTTCTTTCAGTTGCAAACTAGTAGTAGTAAACCATTTTCTATGAATTATGGTCATCGAATTCTCTAACCTAATTTTTTTTTATGTGCAGATCTTCAGTGACTAGAAACCATATACCTTAGTCAAGACATTTTCAGGGTGTGAAAAGTAGATTTACAGTACCAAGGGGTAGTTTACACATTTGCTGAAGTGCTCGCGTTTTAAACTCAATGTATGAGTATAACTTGATGAAATTTACATTTCCAAATATGTACTCAATGTATGAGTATAACTTGATTGTCTGATTTTGTTGTTTAAGTATATGTAAATTCTGGTATGTTCCGGTATATAAATTATAAAAAAATAAAAAAAGGACAAAAAGAAAACAAAAGAAATTCTGGTATGAGTTTCTGGTATGAATTTCATACCAGAAACTCATACCAAAAAATTATAAAAAATAAAAAAGGACCAAAAAAACAAAAAAGAAATTTTGGTATGAAACATTTTTTGTATGAAAAAATTCTAGTATGAAAAATTTCTGGTATGAGAAATAAAAAAGATAATAATAATAATAATAAAAAGGAAAAAAGAAAATAAAAAATAAATTCAGTAATTAAAATTTTAAACTTGCACTTATATAACAAATAACAAACATCAATCATTATATTTTTTAAATTAAAGCGTTAATTATTTTTACCTACCATTAAATGAAAGTGGTAAAAAATTGTGGGATATATTTACTAAACAATTTACTAAACACAAAACTAAAAAAGGCCTAGTAAGCCAAATTCTTTCATAATTTAATAAAGAGATTGTGTGGTGTTACTTATGGTGCGAATTTTTTAAATAATCATATTAAAACGTGACACGTCAACTTTAAAATTCTTTTATTTTAACATGTATATACATATTATAGGGTGATGTACAGGTAAGACACATTATTTCGGTAGGGCCGTGCGACTGAACGTAGAGCCGACACGTGTCCCTAAAAAAAATTTCTCTAGAAACGAGCGAAAGTAATAGTTAAAAACTTATTATGGAATAGTTCATAACTTATAAAATGATAGTTTTATGAATTATAATAGAATAGTTCATAGTGCAAAATTTATAAAGGAGTGAAAGTAATAGTTCAAAACTTATTAAAGATAGTTCACAACTTATAAAAGGATAGTTCATGAGTTATAATAGAATAGTTCAAAGTGCAAAATTTATAAAGGATAGTACATAACTTATAAATGATAGTTCATGAATTACAATTGAATAGTTCATAACATATAAACAATTAATTTATAAATAATTTGATATAATATATTAAAAAGTAATAGTTTATGAATTATATGAGAATAGTTCAAAGTTTATAATAGAATAGTGCATAAATTATAACATGGTAGTTCAAAAAAATTTCATTCGTTTCTGAAAGAATTTTTTTTTTTGGGACAGGTGTCGACTCTACGTTCAGCCGTACGGTCGTACCCTAATAAATGAACCGTACCTGAACATTAACCACATACTATAAGCAAAAAGAAAATATTTAGAGCATCCTTATTCCTAGTTGTTAGCTCTAATAAGTAGGTTTTTATAAGCCATACATTAGTTTCAATGAATTTTTAGATATGCTCATATTCAGTTATGTTAATTTTTTTGGGTAAAATGACTATGTAGGTAGTTTTTATATTATTGTTTATAAAGTAGGCAATTGTGTGTTGGTGTTGTTGACAAATTAGGCTCCTCCATTAAAAAAAGATTTATTAAGAAGGAAAAAAAGGATTTCATGATCTTTTTCTCTCCTAATTAGTATTATTTATTTCCTTTATTAATTATGCTAATTGATCCTATTAACCATTTAAAAGGACATGTTTTGTAACCTTCTTCCTCGTTTTTTTCGGATCTGTCAACCTTCTTCCTCATTTTTTCGGAGCTCTCAACGACACAATAAACATTAATTGATAACCGAAGACAGCTGTTTTTGTTATCCTGGGCTCGATATCCGTCATTCAGACAAGGCGAATTGATCGAGACTTGTGTTCGAGTAGACAAATCTGCGAATAAATGGTAATTTTTATTTCGGAACATTTGAAAGATCGGATATTTCTTCGATTTTAACTGTTTCAGTGGTGTATGGTTGTCAAATATGTGGTTTACAGAAATGTTTTAATAACGATACATAACGGCGTTCCTGTGTACATATTATGTTCATATGCGTTTGCCAAAAACTTTGCACAAATTATTTTTGACTTATCTATGAGATTTGAAATGTATTATCGAGTATATGTATGTTTGTATGAATATGTATGATAGCATGAATTATAGTCTATATTTTGAGCTTTGTTTGGACGTTTTATCTTCAATAATCTGCATGTTAGCATGTATAATATGTGATTATATTACCATTTCATCTACCTTTGCGGGAATCGAGGTCTACACCTAGTTTTGCTGTAATTGTAGGTAAAATGGCACGTTTTGCATCAAAAAGGAGCAAAAGGAGTCATGAGTCATTTGGAGCTACATTGAGGAGCATAAGGAACCATCCAGGAAGCATAGCCATGCATTAAAGATTCACTTTGGACCAGTTTTGAGAGATTTCACATTCAGTTATGACTAACCTCGGTTGACCAGAGATTCATCTCGACCGAGGTGATCCAAAGACGCCGACTCGACCGAGGCGAACACCTAGGACGCGGCGAGAATATTTTATTCTTGGCTGAGATCTTTTATCTTTGGAAGGTGATCTTATATTTTTGGGCTTGGCTCCTGGAAGGAAGAAGATCTTATATTTTACCTATTTTTATGGGAAAAGATCTTTCTAAGATATTTTATCTTTGGAGGGTTATTTTCCTATAAAAAAGGGTTGGATTTTCCACAAATCCGGCATCCGCATACAGTTGGAGATCACGCTATACCGTCGATCAGGGGTTTATAGCACGCAGCAGCCGTACTCCAGTTGGGAGTTTTCGAAGAACCTTTTTGAAGGTTGAAGGAAGATTGAAGATCATAGCTTTTATAGCTTTTTGAAGGGTTTTGTAAGATTGTCTTTAATTCCCTTCCTTGTTGTCTTGTTTTGTTGGATTGCTATCCAAAGAACGCTTTGTTGTGATATTTGATTCAGTTATTGAAGTCTTTTTCATTAAATTCTTCTTGTTCAAATATTCACCTTCTTCCCATATAATTAATACTTTCATAATGATGATGAGTGGCTAATTTCCTTGTGTGATTCTAGGGTGATTGGCTGAAGGTTGTGGGAAAAACAATGATAGAATAATCTTAGATTCCAGTAAGACCCTGAAAGTTCGAGTCTTTAACCTTAACCCTAAGCATCTCGCTCAGTCGATGAACATCTCGGCCGGGGTGGAATTCTTCTGACCGAGGTGACTTATCTGATCCTAAAACTGAGAGTTAAGTGTTAGAGTTTGCCAAATCCTATTCTTATTACACCTTTTCTGATTCAAAGCAAGCTTAGGATGAGACTTACCCGGTAATTCCTTAGTTTGTGTACCAACGATCATAAGTGTAGGTAATAAAGGTTTATCCTTTATTGGGGTTTGAGTGTGCTTCCATCCCATCTTTGTGAGTTAGCCTGAGACTTACCCGGTAAAGGTTGATTCTATTCCCTTAGATGGTGTGTTAGTTTGAGGTAATAGTTCTTTATCTTAATTCCTTGAGACTTACCCGGTAATAGGAGTTACGGTTTAGGATTAGTGAGTAGTGAGACTTACCCGGTGATCTACTCCACTTTAGTAACACCTTCCCCTTGCAAAAATCTCAGCTTTGTCCGCTTATCTTTAGATCTTGAGTTGGAACCACAACTAGAAGCTTTAATCCCTAGAATTGCATGTTTGCTTTATTGACTTCTTATTCATTTTTGATTGTGTTAATTGCTCTTTGTGGTTAGTATTCACGAAGCTTACCGTTACTGACTTTGTTTCACCGAGTCCCTGTGATCGACCCCTGGAATTTCTTACTTTTTACTACGATTGACTCGTACACTGCGGGTTCGCATCCTTGTTTTAAGCTTAAGTCTAGGGTTATAAATTTAAAGCTTGCACACACCGTTTGGAGCGAACAAGTTTTTGGCGCCGTTGCCGGGGACTGTTCTTGCTTTTTCTATTGATCTTTCTGCTTGAGTGTTCTTGCAGGTTTGTGTTCTTAGGTACATACGAAGTTCTCGTTCCGGCAACGGAACAGAGTTTCACCAAAGAACAAGCTTTTGGCGCCGTTGCCGGGGACTTGGTCTAGACCGAGCCGGTTGCGGTTTGCTTTCGGGGCACTTGCCCCTGTTGCTACTAACTACTCTTTCTATGAGTTTTGTAGTTTTCAGGATTTCCGATGACTACACTTGATCCAGTCTGGATAGCAAGGCAAAGTGCTAGGGCGGACCATTATGAATACTTGGAGGAGAAGTACTCCTTCTATTGGTTCAACAATGAATGGGAAAGAGAAGAGGCCATTAAGCATGAACTTGCAATGTGGGATGAACTGAATGTCCCTAAAAAGATTTGTGAGCAACCCCTTGAAGATTCTCTTGAATCAAGATGGGAGAGGTTGATGAAGAAGGTGGAGGAGCTCAAGGAAAGCACCCTATCCTATGCTAAGCCGGAAGAGGAGCATAAGGAAGTGTTGCACGTTCCAAGCATCCCCCCAGTCGAACCCAAAATTTCTCCTGAAACTTCTGAGGAAGAGAAGGATATGGAAGGTCTCGATCTGACTGTTGAGACCTCGGTCGAAGTGGAAGAGATCTCGGCCGAGATGGAAGAATCTGCAAAACTGGAAGCAGAAGATGCAGAGAACCTTGGTCAAATTACTGAGATTGTGACCAAGGTGGAAGAAAGATCAACTGAGTTGAGAGAGATTTCATGTGTTGGTTATCAACCTAACATGAAACCTGATCCGAGCTTTGGAGAACTTTACAAGGTAAGTTCTCTTACTCCATTCAAAATCCCTATTAAAATTTCTGAATTTTTCAAGAAAGCACCGGAGAATTGGAGGTCTCTTTCGAAAGAACCTCCAAAGATCAAGATGAAGTCTTCCTTGAAATTGTTTGAAGATGAAGCTCCTCGGATAATGAGGAGTGGAGTTGGCAAGCACTACACCGCTAAGGCGATGAAGAGTCTCTTATTCAAGTATGGGGTCCCTCGCATGCTCAGGACCCTGTATCATCCCCAAGCTATAGATGGGGAAGCTGCTATAATTCTCGAGAAACTGTTTTCTCGATCAAGGAAAGGATGGGACACGAGGAATGTCCCATTGAAGTGCAGGAAGTCTAGACGAATTCCGGTGAGAATCAAACCGTACAAGCTTGTACGTGGGAGATCTTACCATTTGCCGGTGAAATTAGGAACCGGAACCTTTTTGGAAGAATTTTATGATGGATGTGATGAGCACTCCATGGTGTTCAAGGTACATTGAGTAATTCTATGGAGAAGGGTCCAGCTAACGACCTTAAACCAAGCGCTTCTTGGGAGGCAACCCAAGGTATTACTTTCTTCTCCCTTTTCTAGTTTAGTTTAGATAGTTGCTTTGTTTTTGTTTTCCTCTAGACAACAAACAGGTATTCCAAAAGGAAGGATCACAGTTCAGGAGCTACACTGGAAGAACAAAATTTTGAGAAGTTGAGAAAACGAGCTTTACTGAGATACATCTCGGGTACTGTCAGAACACCTCGACCGAGATGTGCTTCGCCAACCAAGATAGTCTTATCTGGGAGCTGTTTCTTACTTCTTCATGCAGTTTAGCTATGTTCGGTGAGTATCCTGTCCTTAGACTTATATTGACCCATTGGGACAATGTGTCCCAAGTATTGGGGTATGTGGATTATTTGTATGACTCTTTCGGATATTATTATGCTCTACGTGCTTATGTGAGACTACATACATGCATACAGGTTATTTGATTGAGAAAAACGTCGAAACTGAAAAAAAAAATGATTTTAAAAAAAAAAAAAAATTTTTTTGACCTCGACCGAGTCAGTTCTGGTCAAACGAGGCGTTTCACCTCGGTTGAACCAAGAACACCTCGACCGAGGTGGGTTAACTGAGAGTTTTCGAAAATGATTTTGTGTTGCTTATCTGGATGTGATCTCAGTGAAGATCTTGTTTACTGACTGGTTTTAAATTCTTTATGTGTTTGAAAGGTTTTATAATATGTTTAAGTTGCTAAATGCTTTGTTTGAAATTATTGGCATGTTTAATACTTTGTTTTTATCCAAATTATGTTGAATTTGAAGGTTGACACCACAAGATAAGTTCTCTCACTTTCTTCCTGGAAAGACCAAGGCAATTCATTCTTCTCTCTTCTTCTTCTTGATCATGCTTAGCCCCTCATATACATTTTGCCTCCCTTTACCTATCCGGGAATTTGGAAGCAAGCGAAGTGGTGAAAGCAAGTGAAGTTAAAGTTGAGAAGTTGGCTGGAAGTGAAAGTGTTAGAAAGAAAGAAAGAAATAGGTTTGGGGAAGTCAATCATGAAGATGAGTAACTCGGCACCATTCACATAGCCGGGTGTTTGTGTCTTGCCAAAGTCGGATTGAGCGATATTCCTAACGGGTCATGGTATGTGCATCAAGGGTTTGATGCATCTCAAGAAATTGATGATTGCTGATTTCCTAGGCTTCGGTTATTGTGCACCTCTGTCCATGCATCCCAAAAAGTAAAGAAAAAGAAAAGTGTGAAATAAGCAAAGCTTATTGGTGGAAGATGTTGCAAGTCAAAGTGAAAGTGAAGTTCATCCTTTTCCCGGATTCTAGCACCACATTACCTTACATACATCCCTACCCTACACGTTTCTTGACCTTTTCTTTTGGGAAGTCCTTGAGACCTTGAGCTTGTTGACTGACTTAGTGGTTTAAACTGGATTATACATGATTAATTTTGATAATTATGACTTATTATGCATTCTATGAGTTTTATGCAAAGATGAACAACTTTCCTATATTTATAAAATGTTTTGAGCATATTGAGTTTTTAATTCCATGAAGTATTCTCTTAGAGTGATCTATGATTGTAACACACTATAAAATGTTTTTGAAAGACTTTTCATTGATTTTCTTGACTTATAATCCATTCTATCTTGTCTTCTATATGCGGAACTTGCTTGGGGACAAGCAAGGGCTAAGTATGGGGTATTTTGATAGCATGAATTATAGTCTATATTTTGAGCTTTGTTTGGACGTTTTATCTTCAATAATCTGCATGTTAGCATGTATAATATGTGATTATATTACCATTTCATCTACCTTTGCGGGAATCGAGGTCTACACCTAGTTTTGCTGTAATTGTAGGTAAAATGACACGTTTTGCATCAAAAAGGAGCAAAAGGAGTCATGAGTCATTTGGAGCTACATTGAGGAGCATAAGAAACCATCCAGGAAGCATAGCCATGGATTAAAGATTCACTTTGGACCAGTTTTGAGGGATTTCACATTCAGTTATGACTAACCTCGGTTGACCAGAGATTCATCTCGACCGAGGTGATCCAGAGACGCCGACTCGACCGAGGCGAACACCTAGGACGCGGCGAGAATATTTTATTCTTGGCTGAGATCTTTTATCTTTGGAAGGTGATCTTATATTTTTGGGCTTGGCTCCTGGAAGGAAGAAGATCTTATATTTTACCTATTTTTATGGGAAAAGATCTTTCTAAGATATTTTATCTTTGGAGGGTTATTTTTCTATAAAAAAGGGTTGGATTTTCCACAAATCCGGCATCCGCATACAGTTGGAGATCACGCTATACCGTCGATCAGGGGTTTATAGCACGCATCAGCCGTACTCCAGTTGGGAGTTTTCGAAGAACCTTTTTGAAGGTTGAAGGAAGATTGAAGATCATAGCTTTTATAGCTTTTTGAAGGGTTTTGTAAGATTGTCTTTAATTCCCTTCCTTGTTGTCTTGTTTTGTTGGATTGCTATCCAAGGAACGCTTTGTTGTGATATTTGATTCAGTTATTGAAGTCTTTTTCATTAAATTCTTCTTGTTCAAATATTCACCTTCTTCCCATATAATTAATACTTTCATAATGATGATGAGTGGCTAATTTCCTTGTGTGATTCTAGGGTGATTGGCTGAAGGTTGTGGGAAAAACAATGATAGAATAATCTTAGATTCCAGTAAGACCCTGAAAGTTCGAGTCTTTAACCTTAACCCTAAGCATCTCGCTCAGTCGATGAACATCTCGGCCGGGGTGGAATTCTTCTGACCGAGGTGACTTATCTGATCCTAAAACTGAGAGTTAAGTGTTAGAGTTTGCCAAATCCTATTCTTATTACACCTTTTCTGATTCAAAGCAAGCTTAGGATGAGACTTACCCGGTAATTCCTTAGTTTGTGTACCAACGATCATAAGTGTAGGTAATAAAGGTTTATCCTTTATTGGGGTTTGAGTGTGCTTCCATCCCATCTTTGTGAGTTAGCCTGAGACTTACCCGGTAAAGGTTGATTCTATTCCCTTAGATGGTGTGTTAGTTTGAGGTAATAGTTCTTTATCTTAATTCCTTGAGACTTACCCGGTAATAGGAGTTACGGTTTAGGATTAGTGAGTAGTGAGACTTACCCGGTGATCTACTCCACTTTAGTAACACCTTCCCCTTGCAAAAATCTCAGCTTTGTCCGCTTATCTTTAGATCTTGAGTTGGAACCACAACTAGAAGCTTTAATCCCTAGAATTGCATGTTTGCTTTATTGACTTCTTATTCATTTTTGATTGTGTTAATTGCTCTTTCTGGTTAGTATTCACGAAGCTTACCGTTACTGACTTTGTTTCACCGAGTCCCTGTGATCGACCCCTGGAATTTCTTGCTTTTTACTACGATTGACCCGTACACTGCGGGTTCGCATCCTTGTTTTAAGCTTAAGTCTAGGGTTATAATTTTAAAGCTTGCACACACCGTTTTGAGCAAACAATGTACGTAGAATATTTCTTTTTATGTACACATTGATTGTGTTGTTGTTTATACTTCAATTTATGTTTATGCAATTATATATATATGGGTGATTGTTAAAAGTTATGTAAACGTTTGCTTATGTATGTTACATATGTAATCGATTATACTATTGTATGAACATAAATATAGTTTATCTTGTCATGGTAATTCAGATGAACCTACTATTGTGTAGTTTGTGTACATTTTACTTGTTAATTATTAACAAATATGTACATAAATGTAGAATATCTTCCGTTGGTAATTCAAATGTACCTATTGATGTTTGGTTTGTGTACATTTTACATGATTATTATTAATACATATGTATTTAAAATACGTGCACATATATGTAGAAATATTCTTGTGTACATTTATGTATCTATTTACCCGTATTACTAGGGCCTGAATATTATGTTTTTTTAGTGACGAAATCGGCAGTTGAAGACTCGAAGAAACCGACAATTGCGATCTTTGAAGAATCGTTGAAAATGGGGAGGGTAACAGTGAAGATGTGTTGACGGGTTTCAAGGGAGCCGATAGGAAGCCTCAAATATTTCGGGATTCAGTTTATGTTTGATAGGATGACACAAAGATTTCCAGAATCTTTGATATACGGCTTCTAAATTTATTTAAGCGGTTTTCCAAATTTTTGCAGTTTTTAATGGGTTAATTTGGGTTCAAATATTCATCTCGCCTAATTATTTTTAGGGTTCAAATATTCATCTTGCATAAACCTAGATGTGCACCTTCTTTCTTCTACCCACGATCCAGCCGCACTTCTTCCCCTCAACCTTCTTCAGGTTGTCGATATGTTCGCCCGGGTGACAGGAGGCGAGGTCGGAACTGCGAGTTCACTCGCCCCGAAGATCCGATCACTCGGTCTCTCCCCTAAGAAGATCAGAGAAGATATCGCTAAGGAAATCGCAAAGGACTGTATGGGTCTCCGAGTCACCATCAAGCGAAGGTCACCGTCGTCCCCTCCGCGGCTGCGCTTGTCCTCAAGGACCTCCTGGGGGATTACTCCGACGATTCACTTGGGGTATCAACTTGTACTTTGTTATTCATTCACTTTTCTTTCTGAACGCCTTTGAGCAGAAGTGAGTTTTTGAATTCAGACCTGGTGTTCATGTCTGCCAAATACTCCACTTGGTTCAGGTAAATACATGTTGTAATGTGATAGAGTAGGGGTTACCTCAAGTTGGTTCCACTTGTACTTTTCTTGTGTTTCTCTACGGTGGAGCCAAAGAGCCCTTCGATTGCGCGGTTTATCACACTGAGTTTTCCGACAACGAGGGAAGAGAAACTACGACCAGACGAACTATAATATGACATTGTGAATTAATATTGTTTATTGCGTATTTTGCTTCAAAATCATAGTATTATGGCTTATGTATTTATACAAACTCTATTGTGCTGCTCCTATTTTTTTACTGGATGCTTATTTTTGTTGTGAGATGATTTGTAATATGCAGTATTCAATATGTTCTGGACAACACATCTTTCTCAAGACATCAAATTGCTTGGCGTCATGGCATATGACCGTGTATTTTGCCTTATCTTTAAGGTGTGTTTGTTTCTTGGAGAAAATCATGCATCTAATTTCACTCTTGTTATGCACTTATTTGCAAGTTATACAACTTATTCAGTTATGGAAGGAAGATAATGCATCTGGCTTCGAAATACAACTCTTGGTGATTATATCATGTCTGCTATAAACTCTTTTGATGCCTAAGCATTTAGTTGATATGCTACCTTGCTAGGGTCACTTTCTCCATCATGATATATTTGATCAAGGTGCTTGTAACACCCCAAGTTCTGGGAACTCGAAGCGCTACGGGCTAGTACCGCACAATGGGTCCCGACCCTCAGAGTAGCAACAACAAACGGATCTTACAACAAGGCACAGAAGAATGAAAACCAAAACTCAAAATAAAACCAAAGGTTCTGACAAAGGAAAACGTAAAAGAATCACAACCGAGTTCAAAACAAAAGGGAAACAACAAAAGAAACAAAAACCCGGTCCTGTCCTATAATGCAGGGAACCCCAGCTGACCACACCATCCGGATCACTCAATAACATCCCGAACCTGCAGAATATCTACAACGATGGTATAAACCGTTAGCTAACATTCTAGATACTAGCAAGAATGTAAAGATACAAACACACATAAGGTAAAAGAAAACACATAGCATGCTTGCACACAACCGGTTATTATATTTCTTAAAGTTATCCATTACTAATTCAACTTCTTTTGTCACACGAGAATCTCCCGAAACTCGTCTCCGCTTCCGTCTACCAATAGGAATAGATCAGTACTATCCGTTACCTACGGGTCTGGGTTGCAAGAGCACATTCTAGTCTCCTATAGAACTAGACAAGTGGTCACCGCCCGGTTATAATACACTTGGGCCAGTTAAGGGTAATAAAGGGTGAATCCTATTTCGGTTATCCGTTATACAATAATAAACAACACAAACAAGTCAATACAATCCAACTAATACGCGGAATGAAGCTAAGTAAGTCCAACGGACTTATCTCAGTCGAAGATAAACCAAAAGCTCAGCAACAACTCATAGAACACTCAGTTTCCCTTAGGAAAGGAGCAAGGAAAGCCTGTTTACACAAGCATCACGGATCAGGAACGAAACGGTTGCTAGAAGTCTATAACTTCTAGTATCAATGATCTCTAAGACATCTTCACAAGCTAAGGGCTCAACCTTAGTTTTACAACAATTCAAGGGACAAGGAACAACCATAAGAACCTAAGAAAGGAACGAGGAGAGGAAGGAATGAAGCAACTCACCAAAGACGGGAGTTACTACAAAGGAAACCGTAGGGGGCAGTTGGACCAGGCGCAGGGGCGGACGGCCGCGGGGGCGACACAATAGAGGCGCGGGGGAGGTTTATAGTGCAGAAGCGCTATCGACTCCTTCGACAGCAAGAAACGCAACAAGGGCCAAAGCTTGCTCTTCTCAGTGCACAAACACGTCACAACTCAACCAAGGGAGCCTGTGAACATCAAAGGATCAAACGGAACACTCCACAGGAATCAAGGCTCAAGCTTGATCCTTGGATAAGAAGAAAAGAGAAGAACGAAGAAGAAACGAAACATAAGGAGAAGTCATGCAGCAACTATAAGAACGTGATGAAGAAACCAGAAGAGATGAACTTACACGTTCAGCAAGGTCGCAGGAAGCAAGTGAACGGCTGCAACCCTTAGGGTTGAAGAAAATGTAAGCAAGAAACGGGAAAAAGAGGAAAAGACGGGTATATAAAGGAGACGGGCTGGAAAGATAGACGGAAAGGGCGTCTAGGGTTTAGAAAGAAGATAAGGAAACCGGCCCATAAGATAGAATATCGGATATTCTATCTATGGAAGGAAGATAAAACGAACGAAAGAAAGATCGGGCACAATCTGTCGTCAGCCGCAGGGCCGGATGACATTGCCGCGGGTGCGGCCTGCTGCAGGGGCGGCACACTTCACCGCGGGGAGGTGAAGGCAAAAGACTGGGGTTTTACATCAGATCCCCCTAAAAAGAAGTTTCGTCCCGAAACATGCAAAAGCCCAACGATCACAACAACACACAGAAACCGAACTGAACTCATATATTCCTACTCGGGGCACGTAACTCAAAACGTCACAAAAGCGTACGCAATGCAACAAAGGGAAAAACTGGAACAAACGACTATGCTAAAGGTGCATCCAACTCAGCATAAAACTCCGGATAGTTCCTCTGGATACTATCCTCTGTCTCCCAAGTCGCCTCATCAGATCCTCGCATCGACCACTGTATCTTCATCATCGGTATGTCCTTTGAACGCAAGCGTCTCGTACTACGCTCCAAGACAGCCACCGGGTGCTCTACGAACGTGTGGTCTGGCTCGATCACTAGATCCTCATGACTGACAATGTGTCTCGCGTCTGGTATGTACCCTCGTAGATTACACACATGGAAGACTAGGTGAACACCCTCGAGTCTCGGTGACAAAGCAAGTCTGTATGTTGCCTCTCCAGCTCACTCAAAAATCTCAAACGGTCCAACATATATGGGGCTCAACTTCCCCTTGACACCGAAACGTCTGACGCCTCGTGTCGGGGATACTCTCAACCAAACCTGAGCTCCAACTCTGAACTCCAGAGGTTTGCGCCTCTTATTTGCATAAGAATTTTGTTGACTCTGTGCTGCCAACATCCGCTCTCGGATCACTACTACGCGAGCCATGTCATCTGAATCTATTCAGGTGCTACTCCTCTAGCAATACTAGGCTCGTCCCAACACAACGGTGTACGGCATCTCTGTCCATATAAAGCATCATAAGGAGCCATCTTGATCGTTGCGTGCCAACTGTTGTTATAGGAAAAATCCACTAAGGGAAGGTGATTTGGCCACACCTGCCCCCAGTTTAACACGCAGGCTCGCAACATGTCCTCCAGAGTTTGGATGGTCCGCTCAGGCTAATCATCGGTCTGAAGATGATTAGTAGTCGTGAACTGCAGACTCGTACCTAGGGCGGCATGAACCTGCTGCCAGAACCTCGAAGTGAACCGTCCGTCTCTGTCAAAGACTATAGTCCTAGGTACTCCATGAAGTTTCACTATCTGTCTCGTGAACTCCTCTGCCAATCGACTCACCGGCCACGTATCCTTGATCGGAATGAAACGTGCGGTCTTCGTTAGTCGATCTACTATGACCCAGCTAGCATCAAAGCCTCAACTCGGTCTCAAACCGGTAACACAATCCATAGAGATATCTTCCCACTTCCAGCGAGGGACAGGAAGTGGGTGTAGCTCTCCTCCTGGTCTATGATGCTCGATCTTGACCTGTTGACAGATCGCACACTGAGCTACATATCTCGACACGTCTGGATTCAGACCTCCCCACCAGAAAGAGTGTTTGGTATCCTGATACATCTTACTCGCACCGGGATGTACTGAGTAAGGTGAAGAGTGAGCCTCCTGAAGGATCCTCTGTCTCAACTCTCGATCTGAAGGCACACAAACACGCTTCTAACGTCTCAAAACTCTAAAAATTAACTTAAATTAACTTAAATTTCTATAAAACGTGTGTTTCTTTTAAAAAATAATTAAGTAATTACTTTTATATATAGTTATCACGTGAAATTGAATATAACTTAGGTTATCTCTTTCACAAATCACAATTGTGAATTTGTGGTTAAATGGTTTTCTTTTTTTTTAAGCATTGGGCCTGTAACAGTCAGAAATCGAAGATGACCTAATCGAGAATTTTAAGGAAGTAAATCAGTTTTAACACGAGATACCTCTCGAGGTAACCTGCTCCTAGATGATATTACACCCTTGTGTTATTTGGAGCATTTGGGAGCTTCAATTAATAAAAATGCAGTTGAGAGAAATGATCAGGACATCGGACATGTCCTAGATATGAAAAAACATGAAAAGGCAAAACGGCTAAAAGAGTCGCTATTTCGTTTCTTAGCGGCTAAGAAAGACGGCTTAGGAATACGCGTTTTTCGAAACAATTGCGGAATAATTATCCATACAATATTCCAGATTTATTATTCCAATTTCGAGAAGTTTGGAGAAGGGGGCTTAAACCGCTTTCGGATCGGTAAAAGGATAATTATCGACTCCGCTAAAGGATAATTATCGTCTTCGCTATAAATAGCTGAAATATCGTTTATTAATTCATTTTCTTTCACGTTTCCTCGTAAAAGCTCTGATTTCTCTCAACCTTCAAACTCAGATCTACTCTTCGTTTCTAATCCGATTTCAAATCCGTTTGAGTTTTTGGATTCCTCTCTTCATTCTCTTCATTTTGGTACCGAGTTTCTGCATTTCCGAGCAAGGGAAGGTCTGGTCGAGCATATATGATACTAGGGAGGTTCCGTTGCTCAGATTCCGGTGAATTTGATGGTGTCCGAGCGTAGCCTGCGTCGTTGTGATTCCGAATCTTCTTTCGGATCGTCAATCGGGTTAGTAACGAATAAGTTATGAATTTATTCGTTTTTCGTATTGCGATTTGGCCTAAATTAACCTTAGGCTTGTCAAAATGGATAATTGGAAATTCCATTATGCTCGTTACATTATTCTGGTGATTATGGGCTGTTTGTTTGTTAAGATTTGATGACAGGTGGGTTCAGAAATTGCCTGTGGGCAAAACGTTGTTCTGGCGAAATTTAATTAATTAATTAAAGGTTAATTAATTAAATTGGGAATTCTAGAAAATGCTATAAGCTAATTAAATTCAAAGGAATGAATTTGATTGGTGTTTGAAGCGAGAAGTTTAATACGAAGAATATGATATTCTCAACAGGTGTTGTTGAAGGTTTTGGTTAACTATAGCTTAGTCTTTGTGAGCGTATCCAAGCACGATAAAGGAGGATAGTCCGAGTGGGAAACGGACTCAATAGTTGGTTTGCGAGGTTTTATTGTTCTTACCTGCGAGGTAAGTGTATATGAATTACACTTGCTTAATATATGTTATGTATTTAATATGCTATGATTTTATGCATGCTTGAGTGTATATATATGTTTGTTATGATTGTATGCATGCTTATATGTATGTGAGTGAGACGATAATGATGACTTGATTTTCCTTATGAAAGCATGCATGAGGTACATGAGATGATAGTGGAAAGAATGTGATGAAAGAATATGATGAAAGCATGAAATTGAGTTATGATATGAAAGTGATAATATAGGATGGTAATTGATTAATTAGTCCAACTGGGTCCCGCACGGGTTTCCGGGGGACGAGGTCGCTACCTGATCTACAGGGGGCCTCAAGATAAGAAAAATAGTCCAAGATCGCAACCTGATCTACAGGGGGTCTTAGGACAAGATGGCCGAGGTCGCTACCTGATCTACAGGGGGCCTATGACGCTATCGGGTTGGCCAACCGAAAGAAAAAAAAAGAAAGAAAGAAAAGAAATACGAAAGCAATGAGAAAATATATCGTACGATCAGTTGGAGCTAGTTAGTTAATTATCACCTATGCATCGATGCGATCGAGTCTAGCATGTTATATGTTATGTTATGATTATTTATATGTGACGAGATGATATGAGATGATTATATGAGATGATATGTTTATATGTGATGTGTGATAACATGCTTGAATGTTTATGTGATGAGATGATATGAGATGTTTATATGAGATGATATGTTTATATGTGATGTGTGATAACATGCTTGAATGTTTATGTGATGAGATGATATGAGATGTTTATATGAGATGATATGTTTATATGTGATGTGTGATAACATGCTTGAATGTTTATGTGAAATGTGATGTGAATGGTTGTGGAATTATATGTGAATGTGGATATGTATGCATTGATCGACTTTGGAATGTGAGGAAGGGTATAGAGTGTCCTTTGGGGACGGGATATTAGATACTTATATATATTGGGAGAGTGCGATTTGTATACCCTTACTGAGCGTGTGGCTCATTGTTGTTATATCCACATATTTTTCAGCTACTTAGACTCGGCCTGATCAAGGCAAGGACGTTGGATCCAACACCTGGATTTGAGATCATATCAGGTGGGCTGTTATGGGATGCTACCGCCTAGGATGTTTTGTATGGTTTTAAAACAGTTGTGTTTTTGTTAAACATGGTTTTATGACGTATGTTAGTATGTATATATGTTATGATGACTGCAAGATAAAGTTTTAAAAATTTACGTTTTCCGCTTTTCCGCTTATTGTTTTAAACAGGGTTAATTAATTGGTAATCAACTAGAAATGAAATAGGAGGTGTCACATTTGGTTGGTATCAGAGCAGGGATATGATTCCTTGGCTTGGGTTGTGGGAAGTTTTCTGAAAAGTTTTTGAAAGTTTCTTTTTCTTTTAGATGGCGGAGCACAGCTAAAGGGTCGAATGAGTGTGTACATGCTCAGGGTAGAAATGATCAGGAGCACCCTAAGGTGCCAGTTTAGCCAATATCACTACCACCATCAGATATGGCTGGTATATCTGATTTAGTGATATATTTGAGAGAAGTTATACCACCATAGACACAATAGTGTCTCAAGCGGTTATTATTCTAGTAAGATGAACAAGAATTTTGAGAAGATTTTCTGCCAGTGAGCAAAGTCGTTTGAGGGGACTACTGATCCATTAGTAATGGATGAGTGATTGAAGAACATTGTGTCCATTCTAGATGGAGTTATCTACGCTAATAAGAGACGTGTACAATATGTTATATCCTTGCTTGAGGGAGCAACTGGAGACGGGATCTGCCTTTTCTATTGATTCCTAAAGATTGGATCTGGTGGGGTACGGTCCCTAATGGCCATAGTATACCACCTGTGCAGACATGGGATGATTTCTTGAGAGAGTTTGATGTGATGTTAGTAATGGATTAGTCATCCACTCATATAACTTTGATTAATTATTATACAAAGGAAATCACCACGGAGGTAGATGGGGTGAGAGAGGTGATTCTGACATGTGAGAGGAATATGATTCCTGCTTGCCTCATATCTACAGTGAAAACTTTTAGATTACTTCGGGAAGGATGTCAGGCTTATTTGGCTAGTGTGTCAGATTCTGCTATTGTTAGCCCCGGAGTATCTGAGGTGGATGTTGTCAGAGAATTTCCTGACGTTTTCCTTGATGATTTACCTGGTTTACCTCCGAGTAGAGAGGTAAACTTCGAGATTGAGATATTACCAAGTGCAACACCGATATCAATTGCTCCTTACAGAATGGCTCCATTAGAGCTAAAGGAGTTACATAAACAACTAGAGGAATTACTCGAGAAAGGTTTTATACGCTCGAGTATTTCTCCTTGGGGTGCACCAATGCTTTTTGTGAAGAAGAAAGACGGTAGTTTACGACTGTGCATAGACTACCGTCAACTGAACAAAATCACAATCAAGAACAAGTATCCCTTACCGAGGATAGAGGACTTGCTTGATCAGTTAAGGGGTGCTACAGTATTTTCAAAGATTGACCTTCGATCGGGATACTGGCAGTTGAGGATAGCAGAGAATTCAATACCGAAGACAGCTTTTCGTACTCGATGCAGATACTCATAGAGAACATTTGAGACGTATCTTAGGGATTCTGAGGGAGAGACAGTTGTACGCGAAGTTCAGCAAGTGCGAGTTTTGGACGGATCAGATTGCCTTTCTAGGGCATGTGATATCACGAGATGGTATACAACCTGGTCCATCCAAGATCAAGGCTATTACAGAATGGGAAATTCCGAAGAGCATTACAGAGATTCGCAGCTTCTTAGGACTTGCAGGTTATTACAGGCGGTTTGTAAAGAACTTCTCGATTATCGCGCGCCCATTGACTAACTTGCTAAAGAAGAATCAGCAGTTTATATGGGATAACAGTTGTCAAGAGAGCTTTGAAGAACTTAAGAAAAGATTGACTACATTCCCTATTCTGGTTGTACCCTCATATAAGGGTAACTTTGTGGTTTACACCGACGCATCTGGGAGTGGCTTAGGAGGAGTTCTAATGCAGGAAGGGAAGGTAATAGCATATACATCTAGATAGTTGAGACCTCATGAGCAGAACTACCCTACACACGACCTAGAGCTTGCTGCTATAGTTCATGCTCTTAAGACTTGGAGGCACTATCTTTATGGTGATACATTTTCGGTGTTTACCGACCATAAAAGCCTGAAGTATATTCCCACTCAGAGGGATCTGAATCTGAGGCAGAGAAGATGGATGGAGTTACTCAAGGATTATGATTGCACTATAGAGTACCATCCAGGAAAGGCGAATGTGGTAGCTGACGCTCTTAGTAGAAAGAGCAGTGACCAAGGCAGTAAGGTCAACTACAAAGTTGAACATCTATTAGCTCTCAAAATTATGAGAGTAGAGATGGATGTAAGAGGATCTGAGTTGATAGCGAACATTCAGGTAAGACCTTTGATTCTTGATGAGATTTCAATTAGACAAGATGAGGATGATACACTGAAGAAGTTGAAAGCTAAAGTGGGAGATGCTACCACTACACACTTCCAGTTGTCTGATCAGGGAGTGTTATACAGAGGTGCACAGATATGCGTGCCAAACACTGAGGAGTTAAAGAAGAAGCTACTTGAAGAGGCACATTCCTCGAGGTATTCTATGCATCCTGGGAGTACGAAGATGTTTAATGACCTGAGGAAGATCTATTGGTGGCCCAGGATGAGACGAGAGGTAGCAGATTTTATGGCTCGATGTCTAGTGCGTCAGCAAGTGAAGGCTGAACACCAAGCACCAGCAGGAAAGTTACAATCTTTATCAGTTCCTGAGTGGAAGTGGGAGCGGATTACAATGGATTTTGTTGTTGGACTTCCTAGGACTTTCAAAAAGAATGACACGGTATGGGTGATTGTAGACAGATTGACGAAATCTGCTCACTTTCGACCGACGAGACAAGATAACTCCTTAGATGAGCTGGCAGAATTGTATGTGAGAGAGATTGTTCGACTGCACGGAGTCCCTGTATCGATTGTATCCGATAGAGATCCGAGGTTTACCTCGCATTTCTAGGGAAGTCTGCAAAATACCTAGGTACAAGATTGCATTTCAGTACGGCATTTCATCCTCAGACAAACGGACAATCAGAGAGAACGATTCAGACCTTGGAGGAGATGTTGAGATCTTGTGTTTTGGAGCTTAAAGGTAACTGGGATTCTAACCTGCCATTGCTCGAATTTGCGTATAATAACAGTTTCCATTCAAGTATTGGTATGACCCCTTACGAGGCCTTGTATGGAAGGAAGTGTCGCACACCTGCATGTTGGGATTTTGAGGGCATGCGACAGATAGAGGGTCCTAAACTTGTAAAACATACAATAGAGAAAGTACAAGTAGTAAAGCAGTGCTTGAAGGCAGCACAAGATCGTCAAAAGAGCTACTTTGATCGCCATAGACGAGAGATGACATATGAGATAGGCGATAGAGTGTTTTTGAAGGTATCTCCTTGGAGGGGAGTTATGAGATTTGGTAGGCATGGGAAGTTAGCACCGAGATACATTGGTCCATATGAGATCTTATGGAAGATCGGACCACTTGCGTATAGGTTGGCGTTACCACCAGAGTTATCAAGATTGCATGACGTCTTTCACGTATCGGTACTACGGAGGTATAGGTCAGATCCTAGTCATATCATTCCCGAACCTGAGATAGAAGTATCTGAGAACTTGTCCTACCCAGAAGAACCAGTTGAGGTTTTAGGCAAGCAAGTTCGAAGATTGAGAAACAAGGAGATTCCGATGGTGAAGGTCAGATGGGGACATCATTCAGCTCGAGAGGCTACATGGGAGACCGAGCGAGATATGAGAGCGAAATACCCCTATCTTTTTGAGTAAGAACCTCGAGAAATTGTGATCCGGTTGTGCATCCTTTTGATATATCTACGAATTTGGTTCTACGTCCTTTCTTAAATTTCGGGACGAAATTTCTTAAAGTGGGAGATATTTGTAACAGTCAGAAATCGAAGATGATCTAATCGAGAATTTTAAGGAAGTAAATCAGTTTTAACACGAGATACCTCTCGAGGTAACCTGCTCCTAGATGATATTACACCCTTGTGTTATTTGGAGCATTTGGGAGCTTCAATTAATAAAAATGCAGTTGAGAGAAATGATCAGGACATCGGACATGTCCTAGATATGAAAAAACATGAAAAGGCAAAACGGCTAAAAGAGTCGCTATTTCGTTTCTTAGCGGCTAAGAAAGACGGCTTAGGAATACGCGTTTTTCGAAACAATTGCGGAATAATTATCCATACAATATTCCAGATTTATTATTCCAATTTCGAGAAGTTTGGAGAAGGGGGCTTAAACCGCTTTCGGATCGGTAAAAGGATAATTATCGACTCCGCTAAAGGATAATTATCGTCTTCGCTATAAATAGCTGAAATATCGTTTATTAATTCATTTTCTTTAACGTTTCTTCGTAAAAGCTCTGATTTCTCTCAACCTTCAAACTCAGATCTACTCTTTGTTTCTAATCCGATTTCAAATCCGTTTGAGTTTTTGGATTCCTCTCTTCATTCTCTTCATTTTGGTACCGAGTTTCTGCATTTCCGAGCAAGGGAAGGTCTGGTCGAGCATATATGATACTAGGGAGGTTCCGTCGCTCAGATTCCGGTGAATTTGATGGTGTCCGAGCGTAGCCTGCGTCGTTGTGATTCCGAATCTTCTTTCGGATCGTCAATCGGGTTAGTAACGAATAAGTTATGAATTTATTCGTTTTTCGTATTGCGATTTGGCCTAAATTGACCTTAGGCTTGTCAAAATGGATAATTGGAAATTCCATTATGCTCTTTACATTATTCTGGTGATTATGGGTTGTTTGTTTGTTAAGATTTGATGACAGGTGGGTTCAGAAATTGTCTGTGGGCAAAACGTTGTTCTGGCGAAATTTAATTAATTAATTAAAGGTTAATTAATTAAATTGGGAATTCTAGAAAATGCTATAAGCTAATTAAATTCAAAGGAATGAATTTAACTGGTGTTTGAAGCGAGAAGTTTAATACGAAGAATATGATATTCTCAACAGGTGTTGTTGAAGGTTTTGGTTAACTATAGCTTAGTCTTTGTGAGCGTATCCAAGCACGATAAAGGAGGATAGTCCGAGTGGGAAACGGACTCAATAGTTGGTTTGCGAGGTTTTATTGTTCTTACCTGCGAGGTAAGTGTATATGAATTACACTTGCTTAATATATGTTATGTATTTAATATGCTATGATTTTATGCATGCTTGAGTGTATATATATGTTTGTTATGATTGTATGCATGCTTATATGTATGTGAGTGAGACGATGATGATGACTTGATTTTCCTTATGAAAGCATGCATGAGGTACATGAGATGATAGTGGAAAGAATGTGATGAAAGAATATGATGAAAGCATGAAATTGAGTTATGATATGAAAGTGATAATATAGGATGGTAATTGATTAATTAGCCCAACTGGGTCCCGCACGGGTTTCCGGAAGACGAGGTCGCTACCTGATCTACAGGGGGCCTCAGAGGTCGCTACCTGATCTACAGGGGGCCTCAAGATAAGAAAACAGCCAGGGGTCGCTACCTGATCTACAGGGGGCCTCAAGATAAGAAAAATAGTCCAAGATCGCAACCTGATCTACAGGGGGTCTTAGGACAAGATGGCCGAGGTCGCTACCTGATCTACAGGGGGCCTATGACGCTATCGGGTTGGCCAACCGAAAGAAAAAAAAAAGAAAGAAAGAAAAGAAATACGAAAGCAATGAGAAAATATACCGTACGATCAGTTGGAGCTAGTTAGTTAATTATCACCTATGCATCGATGCGATCGAGTCTAGCATGTTATATGTTATGTTATGATTATTTATATGTGATGAGATGATATGAGATGTTTATATGAGATGATATGTTTATATGTGATGTGTGATAACATGCTTGAATGTTTATGTGATGAGATGATATGAGATGTTTATATGAGATGATATGTTTATATGTGATGTGTGATAACATGCTTGAATGTTTATGTGAAATGTGATGTGAATGGTTGTGGAATTATATGTGAATGTGGATATGTATGCATTGATCGACTCTGGAATGTGAGGAAGGG
Source organism: Fagopyrum homotropicum (assembly GCA_033239125.1). Taxonomy (NCBI): domain Eukaryota; kingdom Viridiplantae; phylum Streptophyta; class Magnoliopsida; order Caryophyllales; family Polygonaceae; genus Fagopyrum; species Fagopyrum homotropicum. The sequence goes on from BSWB01000003.1 coordinate 7,916,826, forward strand.
TATAGAGTGTCCTTTGGGGACGGGATATTAGATACTTATATATATTGGGAGAGTGCGATTTGTATATCCTTACTGAGCGTGTGGCTCATTGTTGTTATATCCACATATTTTTCAGCTACTCAGACTCGGCCTGATCAAGGCAAGGACGTTGGATCCAACACCTGGATTTGAGATCATATCAGGTGGGCTGTTATGGGATGCTACCGCCTAGGATGTTTTGTATGGTTTTAAAACAGTTGTGTTTTTGTTAAACAGGGTTTTATGACGTATGTTAGTATGTATATATGTTATGATGACTGCAAGATAAAGTTTTAAAAATTTACGTTTTCCGCTTTTCCGCTTATTGTTTTAAACAGGGTTAATTAATTGGTAATCAACTAGAAATGAAATAGGAGGTGTCACAGGGCCACTATATTGATACTTTGTATTATATATAAAATAATATATAACAAAACTACTCAATAAATGAAATATAATGATTTAAAACAACACATGAGTAATTTTTATTTAAATTGTGCATGAACAACACCAATTCAGATGAAAGATAAAGAACTTGAATTATTCAACAAACTTATTCTCTTAATCGTAAAAATATCAAAAAATAAATTAAAATAAAATAGTTTATCGTCGTGCCCAAAACAACAATCATTAATGGAGAGCATAGTAAAGGTCTGGCCCAATAAATCATGGGCCATGAGTGGCCCAAAGCCTCCAATGAAGCCCACAAAGCTTATTGTCCGGCCCAACAAGTAGAGCACAAATATTTTGATGCGAGAGCACATCCATGTTTTAATTGATTTTGGAAGGAAATTAACAAAGGCAAGGAGTTCGATTACAAAATGTACAACGTAAAGCCCATCGCGACGACATTGAAATATTCATTTGCAACGTTGGACAGCCTGAACCACTGCATTAAAAAATATCAATGGGACAGACAGCTTGGACCACTGCATTGAAAAATAACAACTTCAATGGGACAACCTGAACCACTGCATTGAAAATATCAACTTCAATGCAAAAGGTTTTAATGCTAAAGGTTTCAATGCATTCCAATCACTAATGAAATTTTATTTATATTTTTTATTTTAACTTAAAAACTTTATGATACGCGGGATGGGGCAGACCTAGTGGGATGAAAAGGTCAATTACCATATCTCGTCTTGAATAGTTTTTGACGTGATGAGTTCGGGACGAAATTTCTAATATTGAATGAAATTCTGCCGGAATCAGACAGGATCGGAACTGGACAGAATGACAATATTTAGCATGCCCCTAGTAAATACTCCCTCCGTTTCTCAATATATGTCATTAGGGTAAAAAACACACATTAAGAAATCTAAAAGTAGAAGTTATAAAATTTAATGATGCTTAATAATTTTAAAAAATTGTATAAAAATAATGATAAAATGTAGAAAGTTGTATGGGAAAAGATGAATATTGTTTTGAAAATATAAATAATAAATGAAAAGGTAGTTAGAATTATATTTATAGAAAGTTTGAGTATTAATAAGACTTATAATGTCAAATATTATGAAACAAAATTTTATAGTTCAAATGACAAGTATTGAGAAACGGAGGGACTATAACACAAGTTACACAACAATCTGTAGCTATATACTTAGATTAGAAATGTAATTAATTTAAAGGGAAATTCCGGATGGTACCCTCGTGGTTTGGGGTACTCCGGATTTGGCCACCAGTTTTTTCAAGTTCGGATGGTACCCTTAAGTTTATGTTGTTTTCCGGATTTTGCCCAAATTCATTACACTTTTTTAAATTCCATTAAAAACATACAAAAGAAAATAAACTAAAATTTAAAAACAACTTAAAATAGAAAGAATAATTTATTTATTATAAAAATAAAGTAAAACAGTAACTTTTTAAAAAATATATATATAAATTATATTAATTTAATAATAAATTAGTTAGATAATTTTTTAAAAAATTTAAAAAAAATCAGTGTTTTCTTTTATTTTAAAAATAAATAAATTGGGTTAGCATCTATTATACATACTAAAACAGAGTACATGATTTGATGACGTGGCGCGCTGTGGAAGCAGCAATCAAATGGAGCTCCCACAATTTTTTGGCCAATAAATCTTTATTTTTTAAGCCATAAAATCTTTTTTTCCTAAACTAACACACTGCTATTCAAAATTATACGTAACTTTTTTTTGTTGGAGATTCTCCAAGATTTTATAGGCCAATAAATCTTTATTTTTTGTGGGAGGAAAGCTTTTTTTACTAACCTAACAAACTTCTATTCAAAATTGTACGTAACTTTTTTTTTTGAGATTTCCAAGATTTTATAGGTTATAGTCAAATCTCCTTTTTATTTTTATTATTTATAAGCCAATAACTTTTTTTTACTAAACCTTAATTATTTTGTAAAATATGAATTTTGTTATCCCACATCGGTTATCAGAAAAGGATGACACTTTGACAACACGTATAAATAGACCTCAAATGTTTGAAGATTATACAAATCATACATTTTCGGACTTTTTGGTCAGAATCAAGTATAATACTTATTATACCGGATTAGCATTTGTATGTGGAGTTGATTGTTGTGACCTACTAATTCGTAGGTCCTTTTGATCTAATGATTTTTGAGTCGTTTTGATCTAATGATTTTTGGATCGTTTTGACCTACAGATTTTTGGATCGTTTTGACCTACAGATTTTTGGATCGTTTTGACCTATAGATTTCTGGGTCGTTGTGACCCACTGATTTCTGGGTCGTTGTGACCCACTGATTTCTGGGTCGTTGTGACCCAATAATTTGTGGGTCGTTGTGACCCAATAATTTGTGGGTCGTTGTGACCCAATAATTTGTGGGTCGTTGTGACCCAATAATTTGTGGGTCGTTGTGACCCAACATGTTGTGGGTCGTTATGACCCACTGATTTGTGTGTCATTGTGACCCACTGATTTGTGTGTCATTGTGACCCACTGATTTGTGTGTCATTGTGACCTATTGATTCGTGGGTTGTTGTGACCTACTAATTTGTGGGTTGTTGTGACCTACTGATTCGTGGGTCGTTGTGACCTAATAATTTATGGGTCCTTGTGACCTACTAATTTGTGGGTCCTTAAAATTTACTGATTTGTAAGTTGTTTGTGACCTACTAATCTGTGGACCGTTGAACTATTAAATTCGTTATTCTTATTTTATCAATATAATAAATATACATCTATATACTTTACTAAAACAAAAAACACTAATTCTTGACGTGCCACCCCACGTTTTTTCTCTAATTAAATTTTTTTATTAAATCATGAATTAAGCTAATAAATCCTTTTTTTACTAAATCATAATCAGAATCTTTGATTATTTTGTAAAATAAAAATTAAAACTCCATATTTTTATCGGATTAAATTTTTTTACTAAATTTCGAACTAAACAAATAACTTTTTTTTTACTAAACCTTAATTATTTTGTAAAATATGAATTTTGTTACCCCACATCGGTTATCAGAGAAGGATAACACTTTGACAACATGTATAAATAGACCTAAAATGTTTGAAGATTATACAAATCATACATTTTCGGACCTTTTGGTCAGAATCAAGTATAATATTTATTATACCGGATTAGCATTTGTATGTGGAGTGGATTGTTGTGACTTACTAATTCGTAGGTCGTTTGGATCTAATGATTTTTGGGTCGTTTTAATCTAATGATTTTTGGACCGTTTTGACCTACAGATTTTTGGATCGTTTTGACCTATCGATTTTTGGGTCGTTGTGACCCACTGATTTGTGGGTCGTTGTGACCCACTGATTTGTGGGTCGTTGTGACCCACTGATTTGTGGGTCGTTGTGACCCACTGATTTGTGGGTCCTTGTGACCCACTGATTTGTGGGTCCTTGTTGTAACGCCCCATTTTATTTATTTATTTATTTATCTTTTTGGCGTGTTTTCGATATTTATTTTTCCGACTTCGATCGATATTTTAATAGCATAAATATTTTTACAAGTATTTTTACGAAGGAAATTAAATTCTACAAGTATATATACATCGATATTTTATTAACCGTGTTAATGCCGTAAATGATTTACTAGAATGATTTCTATATTGCAAAGTACATATGTGGGATTTATTTATTATTTTATGCATATATTTATTTCCGTATTTTCTTTCCGGAAAGGTCTGAAAGTTTCCGGTTCGGAAATCCCGTTCCGTATTTTTGAAATCGAGTCTATCGTTTGTTTTTATTTCTTTTCTCCCTCGTTTCTTTTCCCTTTTCTTTTATTTGTAGTCTCTCCTCTATGGCTGGTGAGCAGCTGACCTTTGGATGCCTGTGCTCTCTTCAACTTTCCCCGCCCAGGCTACCAGTAGCCTTGCATATGCTAGCTGACTCCCTACTGTTGCATCCATACCTATTCCAGACCTTCAGTTGCCTTCATCACATCACCCAGGCTCGCTCTCCCTCTCCGTTGCGTCTTCTTCCCTCCATCTCGAGCCTCTGTCATGACCTGCAACCCAGCACCATCGTTCCTCTGTTACACTCAGCCTCCCTTCCTTCTGCAAGTCTCTTCATCGCTCGTAACCGCCAAGTGAACCGCCGATATGCCCTCCGTCGCATTGCTCCACCTCGCCACGCTGTCGGAACCCAGAACCTCAAAGGAGGAGCCCTCGTCGTTGCAACTCACTCTTCTCTGGCGTTGTTCCCTGCTGCCACCCGGCTTGCCTTCACCAGATCCGTCATCGTCACCGTCGAAGCAACCTCTCCTCGCCGCTTCGACCTCCCCTTTTGTTTCGTCTATATCGCACCTCGCCGGAGCCCTTTCCACGCCGCCTCTCCTCTTTCCTTTCCCCATGCTCTCGGTTCTCTTCTGTCGCGAGGGGAGACGACCGACGCCGCCGGAGTTGGGCAGCCTCTAGCGCCTCCGCCTCGCCTTCGCCACGTGCCTGAGCTAGTGGCCGCCGCCCTAGCTCTCTCACCTCGCCGCCGCCTCTGGGTTTGAAGACTGAACAAGGGTTAAAACCCTTCTTTTTTTTTATTGCAGTCCTTCCCCCCTTTTTTTTGGTGTATTTGCAAAACGTACCCTATACTTTGGATTTACAGTTTTGGCCCTGATTTTTGGAAGTTTAATATATGCCCCTACTTCTATATAATTACAGATTTTGGCCAGATTTTCTTATTTATGTTTTATGACCCAAATTCTGAGAGTTAACTATTATGCCCTTTGTTGGATTATTTTCAGAATATGGCCCAAGGATTTATTGGCGGGTTTTGACCCATGTTTATAAATTGTATAAATTTCTCCGGTAAATGTTTTAGTGATTTTGAACCTTGGTTTTGAAAATGAGTTACCTTAGATTTATATGTATTATATATTACGCACTCGTTGGGTTAATTTCGAGTTATATATATTATATATTCCCCGGAAGGGTTTAATTGCGGGTTTTAGCGTTTGCTTTTGAAAATGAGTTTACCTTATAATAATATATCTTATATATATTACAATCAAATTTAGCGTATTAGCTAAATTTGTGTAGCTTTGGTTTTAGGTCCGGAAGCGCCCCGATAAAGGCCTAACGAGTCCAAGATTCGACATCCGTCTTTTGACGTCGTGTGAGTATCTTCTTCCTCGATTTAGTTATGTTTAGTATTAGTATCATGCTAGGTTGGATAATCTAGCATAACTTAGAGTGAATACCAAGTAGTGGTTTGGACCTTAGGTGAGTTTTGAGGATTGTCGATTGTTGTGAGACGTTGAGTGTTTGAGTTGATCTTGTGAGCTTATGAGGATTGAGATTATGGTTGTATGATCTTGTGAGATTGTGGAGACTAGGACGAGAGTATCCTAGCATGTGTTGTGATGGTTATGACCTTGTGATATCGTGAGGATTAGGAGTCGTATTCTATCATGGTTATGGTTTATGATCTTGCGAGATCATTGGGACTAGAAGTCTAAGGACTTCTAGCATGTGATAGAGATGTTGATTGTGTGCCTTGTTTTGACCAGGCGTTGAGTGTCTTCCTACGGGAAGTTGAGAGCGGTGGTTAGCGGGATTATCTTTGGGACGAGGTAAGTCTTCGGACTTACTTAGCTCGTATTCTCTGTATTAGTTTCATTGCGTGTTTGGTGGTGTGTGTTTATTGTTTATGTGTGTGTTTATTGCTTATGTTATAACATCTAAACCGGTAATAGGACCACCGACTTTATATGTTTATATTTGGCCCAAGTGTATGATAACGGGCGGTGACCACTATGTCCGGCCCAAAATGGGGATGGTCGGGAGGTGCCTTGCGACCAGTCCAACAGGTGATGCTGATTCGCATCTGGCCCAAACCTGTTTGGTGAAAGGGGACAAGGGCGGGATCCTTTAAGATTCTCGTGTCACAAAAGAAGTCGAATTAGAACGGGATATGACCTAATAATAAAAAGATAATAAACCGGATTGTGTGTTTGGAACATGTTGTGTGTTTATGATGCCTTATGTGTGTGTGTGCCAATACCATGATTCTAATGCCTTGAATGCTAGCTAACGGTTTTATACCGATATTGTTGTAGTTGACTTGCAGGTTAGGGATGCGGCCGAGAGACCGGGAAGAGTGGGCAGCCGGGGTCCGTGCATTTTAGGATGGGTTTTGGGAGTTGTTTTATGTATTGTTTAGGGTATTATGTATGTCGCGTGTATGGCAGTTGCTTTTAGCGTTGTATATCGGCTGAAGTCTTTCGTTGTTTTCTTTTGGGGTTCATATCATTGCATTAAAATGAATTTCGGTTTTGCCTTTATTTGTGTCTTGTTGTAAGATCCAGTGAAATTGTTGTCAGGCTAAGGGTCGGGACCCATTGTGAGGTCTCCGCCCGTAGCATCCCGAGTCCTGCGGATTCGGGGTGTTACAAAAGTGGTATCAGAGCCCTAGGTTGACAACAATGGCACTCGCAATCTTCTAAAGGCCGAATAAGGAATAAACAGAACCCCGCGGGTTCTGAGTTTTCGTTTTCAAAATCACATGCATGAGTCGGGGTAGAATGTACGGACCACCACTCCTTCCGTGGATCTCGGTAGCATAGTTTATTGGATTTTTAGTTTATATATGTATATATATGTATATATGTGTATATATGTAGATATGTATCGTGAACCTAGGATGTATTTGGACTATTACTATATGTTGATTATAGTTATGTATGATGGACTTGTTATATTGTTATGGTGGCATAATTTTTATATTGATATGAGTTGTACATGTGGCATGATGATATCATATAAGTGTTGGGACCTTGTTTTGTTGTAATACTTTTGCTTGGATGTGATATGCTAGTTATAGCAATGTGGACATAGGACTTATATAGTCATATACGTATACTAGGATATATATATATATATAGGATCATATGGTTTTTGGACCTTATAGTTAAGATGATAGGAAGCTTTCATCGCCCTTGGACAAACGCCATGTTGGGGATTAGGATAGTATATATACGAGGACAAATATGTTCAAGTATCGAGTTGAGCTCGACGTTCGCGCGAACACCTTGAAGTTCTCGGATTCCTTTAAGAGGATGTCGAAGAGGAGTAGAGATGACATAACGAAGGATGAACAAGTAGAAAGAAGAACTCGAGACGAATAAAGAGAGGTGGAGATGGAGCAATACAAGTAAAGAGAGCAACATTAAAGTGTAGAAGCGGTTCTAAAAAGGCCATGATCGAACGACGACGAGACCAAGGGAGAGAACGAACTTATGGTTCTTCAAGAAGACGCGTGGACAACTAAAGATGCGAATAAGAGAGGAGATGTGTACACTCTAGCAAGGTTAAAGGTGGTATTCCTCCGGGATGTAAAGTTTTCTATAGGCGCTCCTAAGCTTTGGAATCAAGATGAGAAGTGTGATTGAACTAGTTACGAAAGATTAAAGAGACACATAAGTTAAGCTTACATAAGGACCAGAAGGTGAAGTGTCGATTTTACGAGATTCTAAGCGGGTGATTTCTTTGGACATACGTGAGTTAAGAGAAGAATCATGTGATGAAAATTCACATAGTAAAATTCCCTTAATGGATTCAACCGATTTTGTTGTGATGATAAGGCTAAGTAACGCCAAGGAGGAAGTATGTATAGATGATGATCTCAAGAAGATGAAAGACGAAACAAGGAGCTTTGATAGAAAGACTTAAGATATCAACCAAGAGGAACGCGAGCGGATGCTAGCTAAGGCTATAAAACGTGGAAAGGTGCGAGTTGTCTATTGATGTGGGTAGATGGGAAGAGTAAACAAGACTATGGGAACATAGAGGATCGACAACAAGAGCTTGGATTATTCGCGGTGGATCAATGTCAGTAGTAAGGAGGTACATCAACGGAAGCGCATTTGTTTTAATCAAATAATGTGGAACGAGTTCAAGCAAGTACTTATGACAAGACCTCATAGGAGGAGATTGTAACAATCTTTCGCGACCTTCTTAGGTCATGGGATTTGCATAGGGAGGAACGAAACGGGTTACAACTTTTAAGGTTTGATCATGGTAAGGGGAGCTAAAGGGTCAAGTGTAAGATGAAGCTTCCTTTGTTGTTATGCAAAAAGGGGGTATATATAAGGGGATATATGATATGGTTGTTCAAAGGTTATTGATGTCATGTTTTCCCGAGCCCAGCTAAGTCAAGGTTTTTGTGACTCGCATGACGAATGCATAGTGGCTACGACGTGAAACGAAGAATCTAGATTAGGGTAACGCTGCAAGCTTAGAGTAATGATGTGAGTGCTTGGTGGAGTTGAGTGAATCTTTCAGTGTTTGTGGTCGGGAATTTTCGCCTAAAGGCATACTAGTATGGTTGTGAAGTCTTTCATGGATACCAAGAGATACATAAGGTGGCCACCAAGAGTAAGAGAAGACTGAGGTTTTGAAGTTTGATATCGCTATGAGATGTACAAGAAGTACATGAAAGTTTGAGGTTAGAGCCTCTACTTTCGGTGTGACGTTACATAAGGAAATGAAGCATAAAATTTCGGCACCTACTTGAAGGAAAAAAAAAAAGTCTAGGTGAAAGCTTATATACAATACAAAGAGCTCCTCCCCTATGTTGGGATGTCATAGAAGTAAAGAAGATAAGGTCAATTGTTTTGAAGCACGGTTAAATCTTGTAATTTGGACCCTTATGGTTGCACATAAGTTAGAAACCTTAGAAGATTTTTACAAACATGTCATCAAAGAGGAAAAACGAGATTAAGATAAAGGAATACTTAAATAAGGCTACAAGAGTTAGAAGACTCGAGCAAGTCTCTCGACTTCAAGAGATGAAGGATCTCTAGAAGAGGACGGTGAACATAGTAGTTACAGAAGGAGCAATAAAAAGGGCTGCAGGACGTCACCCCAACAGATCAGAGTGGACCACCTGTCAAGTTTTAAGACAAGGTTGTGTAGGTCTTATTTATGGGACGAAAGAAGGAAAGACGAAAACCAAGATATCGCAGTTTCCAACACGTTAGAATGTGGATTTGTTCACTAAGGTCAAGCGTGACTCGATTTCGATATCTAAGGTGCCGTATGGAATGACACTTGTGAAGAGACATGAGTTGTGAACAAGTGAAGGAGCATTTGGAAGAACTTACTGAAAATAGTTCATTGGAATTGGTGAAATGTTATGGAGAACTCTGAAGGTTATCTTGAACTCTCGATTTGAAGTTTATATTGGTGTATATCTTAAACTCTTGATTTGAAGTTGTTATGGAGAACACCAATTTGCAAAAGAGAGACGGTTATCTCCGTTTGTACATTGATTACAGTGAGCCGAGCAATATAACAATGAAGAAACAAGTACCCCTCACCACGGATAGAGGATCTACCCGACCGGTTATAAGGGTCGGTAGTCTCTTATAAGAAGGATTTAAGGTCTGATTGCCACCAATTGAGAATTCGAGATTGAATACTATAAATACGGCATTCGAGACAGACCATGACCGCTACAAGTTGTGGTGAGTCCATATGGGCTTACTAATGCCCCGGATAAGATACTTTGGTCTACTCTTCAAAAAGAAAGAAGATGTTTGACAAGTTGTCCCGGGATGGCAAACCCCGAAGGATGTTAAAGAAGTTACAAGTTTTCTTAGATGTGCCGAGCTTTACCAAATCTGTGAAGGGAGGAGTTGTATAATGCCAATTATGGTAACCTACTCCGGATGACAATGAAGTATTGAATGAGACGGAAATGGACAATAGAGTTGTGGAGAGTTAAGAAGGAGATTCATTGGTGCAACTGTTTTGATTTACCTTGAGGTATTATGGGTTTGAGGTGTACAAGTGATTGTTCAAGACAAGGTCTTGATTAAGTAGTGAGGAGCGATGTAAAAGTAATAGTCTACATGTCGTGTTAGTAGAAGTAGTATGGAGTAAAATACTTCCTTTGTTACTTGGAATTGCAACAAGAATTAGGGAAACATAACATCAAAGTTTGGTTTGACAAGAATTCAAGCCAACGGTGTAAATTGGGAGTTCGATCTTCTTTGATTAGAGAAATCGAAAGGAAAATAATGGAAATGCTGCATTGAGAAAGACCGAGAAGGAAGTTGAGTTCTGGTATATCAGACCTTTGTGAGACGTTAGCGCAGGTTGGGAAAGTGGTTTACCGGTTGGTGTAGCCGCCAAGAGTAGAGAGCGTTCACCCGGTGTTCATGTGTATCAGTCGACAGAATACATACACGACTCGAGACAGATTGTCAGTTATGGTGATTGACGAAGAACCAAAGAGGCTAATATAAAGACAGAGTGTAGTATCTTTGGTTGAGTTTTACGCCGAGTTAGTAGCTTTGATAGAATCGACGGGTTAGACCTAGTTCTTCCCTTAAAGTTATTGTGTATATGTGCGATGTTATATGTTGTGTGTGCCCGTTCGGGAATGTGCTTTATGACGTGATGTATCTTACAGTAGTAATTCGGGTAGATCGTGTTTAGATTAAAGGGTTTAAGCCTTCTTAGTTTGAGAGTTCGTACCTCGGCCTTAGGGACCAAGAAGTTCGGCGGATAGCAAGTTTCGGGACGAAACTTGTTTTTAGGGGGATCTGATGTAACGCCCCATTTTATTTATTTATTTATTTATCTTTTTGGCGTGTTTTCGATATTTATTTTTCCCGACTTCGATCGATATTTTAATAGCATAAATATTTTTACAAGTATTTTTACGAAGGAAATTAAATTCTACAAGTATATATACATCGATATTTTATTAACCGTGTTAATGCCGTAAATGATTTACTAGAATGATTTCTATATTGCAAAGTACATATGTGGGATTTATTTATTATTTTATGCATATATTTATTTCCGTATTTTCTTTCCGGAAAGGTCTGAAAGTTTCCGGTTCGGAAATCCCGTTCCGTATTTTTGAAATCGAGTCTATCGTTTGTTTTTATTTCTTTTCTCCCTCGTTTCTTTTCCCTTTTCTTTTATTTGTAGTCTCTCCTCTATGGCTGGTGAGCAGCTGACCTTTGGATGCCTGTGCTCTCTTCAACTTTCCCCGCCCAGGCTACCAGTAGCCTTGCATATGCTAGCTGACTCCCTACTGTTGCATCCATACCTATTCCAGACCTTCAGTTGCCTTCATCACATCACCCAGGCTCGCTCTCCCTCTCCGTTGCGTCTTCTTCCCTCCATCTCGAGCCTCTGTCATGACCTGCAACCCAGCACCATCGTTCCTCTGTTACACTCAGCCTCCCTTCCTTCTGCAAGTCTCTTCATCGCTCGTAACCGCCAAGTGAACCGCCGATATGCCCTCCGTCGCATTGCTCCACCTCGCCACGCTGTCGGAACCCAGAACCTCAAAGGAGGAGCCCTCGTCGTTGCAACTCACTCTTCTCTGGCGTTGTTCCCTGCTGCCACCCGGCTTGCCTTCACCAGATCCGTCATCGTCACCGTCGAAGCAACCTCTCCTCGCCGCTTCGACCTCCCCTTTTGTTTCGTCTATATCGCACCTCGCCGGAGCCCTTTCCACGCCGCCTCTCCTCTTTCCTTTCCCCATGCTCTCGGTTCTCTTCTGTCGCGAGGGGAGACGACCGACGCCGCCGGAGTTGGGCAGCCTCTAGCGCCTCCGCCTCGCCTTCGCCACGTGCCTGAGCTAGTGGCCGCCGCCCTAGCTCTCTCACCTCGCCGCCGCCTCTGGGTTTGAAGACTGAACAAGGGTTAAAACCCTTCTTTTTTTTTATTGCAGTCCTTCCCCCCTTTTTTTTGGTGTATTTGCAAAACGTACCCTATACTTTGGATTTACAGTTTTGGCCCTGATTTTTGGAAGTTTAATATATGCCCCTACTTCTATATAATTACAGATTTTGGCCAGATTTTCTTATTTATGTTTTATGACCCAAATTCTGAGAGTTAACTATTATGCCCTTTGTTGGATTATTTTCAGAATATGGCCCAAGGATTTATTGGCGGGTTTTGACCCATGTTTATAAATTGTATAAATTTCTCCGGTAAATGTTTTAGTGATTTTGAACCTTGGTTTTGAAAATGAGTTACCTTAGATTTATATGTATTATATATTACGCACTCGTTGGGTTAATTTCGAGTTATATATATTATATATTCCCCGGAAGGGTTTAATTGCGGGTTTTAGCGTTTGCTTTTGAAAATGAGTTTACCTTATAATAATATATCTTATATATATTACAATCAAATTTAGCGTATTAGCTAAATTTGTGTAGCTTTGGTTTTAGGTCCGGAAGCGCCCCGATAAAGGCCTAACGAGTCCAAGATTCGACATCCGTCTTTTGACGTCGTGTGAGTATCTTCTTCCTCGATTTAGTTATGTTTAGTATTAGTATCATGCTAGGTTGGATAATCTAGCATAACTTAGAGTGAATACCAAGTAGTGGTTTGGACCTTAGGTGAGTTTTGAGGATTGTCGATTGTTGTGAGACGTTGAGTGTTTGAGTTGATCTTGTGAGCTTATGAGGATTGAGATTATGGTTGTATGATCTTGTGAGATTGTGGAGACTAGGACGAGAGTATCCTAGCATGTGTTGTGATGGTTATGACCTTGTGATATCGTGAGGATTAGGAGTCGTATTCTATCATGGTTATGGTTTATGATCTTGCGAGATCATTGGGACTAGAAGTCTAAGGACTTCTAGCATGTGATAGAGATGTTGATTGTGTGCCTTGTTTTGACCAGGCGTTGAGTGTCTTCCTACGGGAAGTTGAGAGCGGTGGTTAGCGGGATTATCTTTGGGACGAGGTAAGTCTTCGGACTTACTTAGCTCGTATTCTCTGTATTAGTTTCATTGCGTGTTTGGTGGTGTGTGTTTATTGTTTATGTGTGTGTTTATTGCTTATGTTATAACATCTAAACCGGTAATAGGACCACCGACTTTATATGTTTATATTTGGCCCAAGTGTATGATAACGGGCGGTGACCACTATGTCCGGCCCAAAATGGGGATGGTCGGGAGGTGCCTTGCGACCAGTCCAACAGGTGATGCTGATTCGCATCTGGCTCAAACCTGTTTGGTGAAAGGGGACAAGGGCGGGATCCTTTAAGATTCTCGTGTCACAAAAGAAGTCGAATTAGAACGGGATATGACCTAATAATAAAAAGATAATAAACCGGATTGTGTGTTTGGAACATGTTGTGTGTTTATGATGCCTTATGTGTGTGTGTGCCAATACCATGATTCTAATGCCTTGAATGCTAGCTAACGGTTTTATACCGATATTGTTGTAGTTGACTTGCAGGTTAGGGATGCGGCCGAGAGACCGGGAAGAGTGGGCAGCCGGGGTCCGTGCATTTTAGGATGGGTTTTGGGAGTTGTTTTATGTATTGTTTAGGGTATTATGTATGTCGCGTGTATGGCAGTTGCTTTTAGCGTTGTATATCGGCTGAAGTCTTTCGTTGTTTTCTTTTGGGGTTCATATCATTGCATTAAAATGAATTTCGGTTTTGCCTTTATTTGTGTCTTGTTGTAAGATCCAGTGAAATTGTTGTCAGGCTAAGGGTCGGGACCCATTGTGAGGTCTCCGCCCGTAGCATCCCGAGTCCTGCGGATTCGGGGTGTTACACTTGTGACCCACTGATTTGTGGGTCCTTGTGACCCAATATGTTGTGGGTCGTTATGACCCACTGATTTGTGTGTCACTGTGACCCACTGATTTGTGTGTCATTGTGACCTATTGATTCGTGGGTCGTTGTGACCTACTAATTCGTGGGTCGTTGTGACCTAATAATTTATGGATCCTTGTGACCTACTAATTTGTGGGTCCTTAAAATCTACTGATTTGTGGGTTGTTTGTGACCTACTAATTTGTGGACCGTTGAACTATTAAATTCGTAATTCTTATTTTATCAATATAATAAATATACATATATATATATACTTTACTAAAACAAAAAACAGTAATTCTTGACGTGCCACCCCACATTTTTTCTCTAATTAAACTTTTTATTAAATCACAAATTAAGCTAATAAATCCTTTTTTTACTAAATCATAATCAGAATCTTTGATTATTTTGTAAAATAAAAATTAAGACTCCATATTTTTATCGGATTAAATTTTTTTACTAAATCTCGAATTAAGCAAATAACTTTTTTTTAACTAAACCTTAATTATTTTGTAAAATATTCATTTTGTTATCCCACATCGGTTATGAGAGAAGGATAACACTTTGACAACATGTATAAATAGACCTCAAATGTTTGAAGATTATACAAATCATACATTTTCGGACCTTTTGGTCAGAATCAAGTATAATACTTATTATACCGGATTACCATTTGTATGTGGAGTAGATTGTTGTGACCTACTAATTCGTAGGTCCTTTTGATCTAATGATTTTTGTGTCGTTTTGACTTACAGATTTTTGAATCGTTTTGACCTACAGATTTTTGGATCGTTTTGACCTATAGATTTTTGGGTCGTTGTGACCCACTGATTTGTGGGTCGTTATGACCCACTGATTTGTGGGTCGTTATGACCCACTGATTTGTGGGTCGTTATGACCCACTGATTTGTGGGTCGTTATGACCCACTGATTTGTGGGTCGTTATGACCCAATGATTTGTGGGTCTTTGTGACCCAATAATTTGGGGGTCGTTATGACCCAATATGTTGTGGGTTGTTATGACCCACTGATTTGTGTGTCATTGTGACCCACTGATTTGTGTTTCATTGTGACCTATTGATTCGTGGGTCGTTGTGACCTATTGATTCGTGGATCGTTGTGACCTAATAATTTATGGGTCCTTGTGACCTACTAATTTATGGGTCCTTAAAATCTACTGATTTGTGGGTTGTTTGTGACCTACTAATTTGTGGACTGTTGAACTATTAAATTCGTTATTCTTATTTTATCAATATAATAAATATACATCTATATACTTTACTAAAACAAAAAACACTAATTCTTGACGTGCCACCCCACGTTTTTCTCTAATTAAACTTTTTATTGAATCACGAATTAAGCTAATAAATCCTTTTTTTACTAAATCATAATCAGAATCTTTGATTATTTTGTAAAATAAAAATTAAGACTCCATATTTTTATCGGATTAAATTTTTTATTAAATCTCAAATTAAGCAAATAACTTTTTTTTTTACTAAACCTTAATTATTTTATAAAATATGAATTTTGTTATCCCACATCGGTTATCAGAGAAGGATAAAACTTTGACAACATGTATAAATAGACCTCAAATGTTTGAAGATTATACAAATCATACATTTTCGGACCTTTTGGTTAGAATCAAGTATAATACTTATTATACCGGATTAGCATTTGTATGTGGAGTGGATTGTTGTGACCTACTAATTCGTAGGTCCTTTTGATCTAATGATTTTTGGATCGTTTTGACCTACAGATTTTTGGATCGTTTTGACCTATAGATTTTTGGGTCGTTGTGACCCACTGATTTGTGGGTCGTTGTGACCCACTGATTTGTGGGTCGTTGTGACCCACTGATTTGTGGGTCGTTGTGACCCAATAATTTGTGGGTCGTTGTGACCCAATATGTTGTGGGTCGTTATGACCCACTAATTTGTGTGTCATTGTGACCCACTGATTTGTGTGTCATTGTGACCCACTGATTTGTGTGTCATTGTGACCTATTGATTTGTGGGTCGTTGTGACCTACTAATTTGTGGGTTGTTGTGACCTACTGATTCGTGGGTCGTTGTGACCTAATAATTTATGGGTCCTTGTGACCTACTAATTTATGGGTCCTTAAAATCTACTGATTCGTGGGTCGTTGTGACCTAATAATTTATGGGTCCTTGTGACCTACTAATTTATGGGTCCTTAAAATCTACTGATTTGTGGGTTGTTTGTGACCTACTAATTTGTGAACCGTTGAACTATTAAATTCGTTATTCTTATTTTATCAATATAATAAATATATATTTATATACTTTACTAAAACAAAAAACACTAATTTTGACGTGTCACCCCACGTTTTTTCTCTAATTAAACTTTTTATTAAATCACGAATTAAGCTATTAAATCCTTTTTTTACTAATGCTGATGTGGCGCTCCACATTTTAATCGGATTAAATCTTTTACTAAATCACGAATTAAGCCAATAACTTTTTTTTTACTAAACCTTAATTATTTTATATAATATGAATTTTGTTGTCCCACATCGGTTATCAAAGAAGAATGACACTTTGACAACATGTATAAATAGACCTACAAGGTTTAAAGATTATAAAAATCATACATTTCTAGACCTTTTGAGTCGTTGTAACCTACTGATTTTTGGATCGTTGTAACCTACTGATTTATAGTTCGTCTTGACCTAATGATTTGTGGGTCGATTTGATCTAATAATTTGTGGGTCGTTGTGACCTATGAATTTGTGGGTCGTTGTGACCTATGAATTTGAGGGTAGTTGTGACCTATAAATTTGTGGGTTGTTGTGACCTATTGATTCGTGGGTTGTTGTGGCCTATTGATTTGTGGGTAGTTGTGACCTACTGATTCGTGGGTCGTTGTGACCTACTGATTCCTGGGTCAGTGTAACCTACGGATTTGTGGTCGTTTGTGACCTACTGATTTGTGGATCGTTGAACTATTAAATTCGTAATTCTTATTTTATCAATATACTAAATATACATCAATATAATTTATTAAAACAAAATACAATAATTCTGACGTGGCGCCCACGTTTTTTCTCGGATTAAAATTTTTACTAAATCACGAATTAAGCTAATAAATCCTTTTTTTTACTAAACCATAATTATTTTGTAAAATATAAATTTTGTTATCCCACATCGGTTATTAGAGAAATATGATAGTTTGACAACATTTATAAATAGACCCATAAGGTTTGAAGATTATACAAAGCATACATTTCTGGACCTTTTGGTCAGAATCAAGTATAATACTTATTCATACCGGATTAGTATTTGAATGTGGATTGTTGTTACCTACTAATTCGTATGTCATTTTAACCTAATGATTTGTGGGTCGTTTTAATCTAATACATTGTGGGTCGTTGTGACCTATTGATGCTTGTGTCCTTGTGACCTAATGATTTGTCGGTCCTTGTGATCTAATAATTTGTGGGTCCTTGTGACCTTTTAATTTGTGGGTTGTTGTAACCTATTAATTTGTGTGTCGTTTGTGACCTATTGATATATGGGTCGTTTGTGACCTACCGAGCTACGGATTTTTGAATCGTTGTGACCTACTTATTTGTGGGTCGTTGTGACCTACTGATTTGTGAGTCGTTATGAGTTATGATCTACTAATTAGTGGGGGGTCATTGTGATCTTTTAATTTTCGTTGTGACCTACTGATTTGTGGGTCGTTTGTGACCTACTGATTTGTGGGTCGTTTGTGACCTACTAATTTGTGGACCGTTGAACTATTAAATTCGTAATTTTTATTTTATCAATATACTAATTATACATATATATTCTATATACTTTACTAAAACAAAAGACATTAATTCTAACGTGGCGCCCCCACGTTTTTTCTCGGATTAAACTTTTTACTAAATCACGAATTAAGCTAATAAATCTTTTTTTAATTAAACCATAGTTATTTTGTAAAATATGATTTTTGTTCTTCCACATCGATTATGAGGAAATGATGACACTTCGAAAACATGTATAAATAAATGTAGAGTGTTTGAGGCTTATAAAATTCATACATTTCTGAACCTTTTGGTTAGAATCAAATATAATACTTAATCATATCGGATTAGTATTTGTATGTAATCATTGTGACCTACTAATTTTTTGGTCGTTTTGACCTAATGATTTTTGGGTCGTTGTGACCTAATGATTTGTGGGTCGTTGTGCTCTTGTGGGTCCTTGTGATCTACTAATTTGTGGGTCCTTGTAACCTACTGATTCCTGGACCATTGAACTATTAAATTCGTAATTCTTATTTTATCAATATACTAAATATACATCTATATTCTGCATATTTTACTAAAACATACGAAACTAATGCTGACGTGGCGCTCCTATGTTTTTTCTCGGATTAAATTTTTTTACTAAATCACAAATTAAGCCAATTAATCTTTTTTTACTAATTGAATTCGTATCAGATTATGGTATTTTTAAATTATATGATTATTCTTTTTCTTTAAATTATTATTTATTAAATAATAAATTAGATTTAAATTTTTTTTATTAGTATAAAACTTATTAATGATCAACACATGGGTTACATGGTCTCATTTACTATGTAACACTTGACGCGTTATTTATACGAGCTCATAACATATAACTAATAAAGTTAATAACATATAATATAGTAAAAAAATGTAATATGATAAGCTATTTTATTAACAAACCCGCACAAGGTGTGTGATATACATTAGGGAGGATATACCACGTTGCACCTGGGTCTGGAGAGAGGTACTACTTGAGGGTTTTGCTGAATCATATTAAGGGTCTTACATGCTACGAGGAAATTCGGACAATCAACGGTACACTATATGCCACATTTAGGGAAGCATGTTATGCTATGGGGTTGTTGGATGACGACCGGGAATACATTGACGGTATAAAAGAAGCAAGTTTTTGGGGAACTGCTGGTTATCTTCGAAATTTATTCGTCATGTTGTATCTCTCAGGTAGCATGTCGTCGTCTCATCTGGTTTGGGCCGAAGTATGGAAGTACTTATCTGATGATATTCTTGCACGACATAGAAGGGTGTTGCGTAATAATGGTATGCTTTCTTTCATGTATATGAATTTAATTCGAGTTTTGCATTATTTTTTCAATTTGTCTAGTATATTTTGTACTAGGTAAGTAAACATGTTTAACTTGGTTTATTTGCACGTAGATTTGCAATTAGATGATGTCGTGCTGCAAAATTACGCCTTGGTTGAGATAGAGAAACTTTTACAGAGGAACGGCGGCAGTTTGAAGACGAATAAGTCTATACCTTATCGTGACGAAGCCTTGATTATGGAGCAGCATAATAGACTAATTCAAGATGAACTAAACTATGATCGATCCCAGTTATCTTTGGACCATGACAGATTGGTTTCCAGTTTCACCGACGAGCAGAGGAGAGTGTATGATTAGATTATGTGTGCTGTGTCCGCTGATAAGGGGGGGGGGTTTCTTTATGGATACGGTGGAACATGAAAGACTTTTATATAGAGATCCCTTTCGGCTGGTTTGAGGAGTAAATGTGAGATCGTTCTAATAGTTGCTTCGAGTGGTAATGCAGCTCTCTTGCTTCCAGGCAGTAGAACCGCTCATTCGAGGTTTGACATCCCAATAAATGTTGACGAAAGTTCAACATGCAACATTCGTGCAGGTATAAACCTTATTATTCAATTATTAAAACTTCTTTTTTAATATATTGTTCATATTACACTGAATAATATATTAATGTTTTAATCTTATATGTTTAGGTACGGATCTGGCTGAGTTAGTGTCAAAGACAAAGCTGATAATATGGGATGAAGCACCCATGGTTAACAAATGTTGTTTTGAAGCGTTCGATAGAAGTTTAAGGGACGTCATGCGAACTTATAATCCAGACTGCTCACTTCTCCCGTTTGGTGGTAACGTTGTCGTTTTTTGTGGTGATTTTAGACAAATATTGCCTGTTGTAAGTCATGGAAGTAGACATGATATTGTCTTTGCTGCAATCAATGTGTCATATTTGTGGGATCACTGCACGGTGCTTAAATTAACTCAAAACATGAGGGTTATACGTGGAGTTACTGAATTAGAAGCTCGAAAGGCTAAGGAGTTTTCAGATTGGATATTGGGCATTGGAGATGGCACGGAAGGTGAAAGTGTTAATGGAGAAGCTCAGATTACCATCCCCGAAGATCTCCTACTTGCATCTACGGGTGACCCGATTGCAACTATTGTTGACCATGTATATCCTTTGAGTTACAATATTCAGGATCCACCGAGCTACTTTCAAGAAAGAGCTATTCTCGCCCCTACCAATGAGATTGTTGAGAAGGTTAATGACTATATTCTATCATTGATACCTGGAGACGTGACAGAGTACTTGAGTTCGGATAGTATATGTCCAAGCGAAGGTTCTCTTGATGATGGTTTCTACTCGAGCGAGTTCTTGAACTGCATCAAGTATTCTGGGTTTCCGAACCATGTCTTGAGACTGAAAGTTGGAATTCCAATTATGTTGATGAGAAACATTGATCAGTCTGCAGGGTTGTGTAACGGAACCAGACTGATAGTTAGGAGGCTTGGAAAACAAATCATCGAGGCAGAAATAATATCTGGGAACAATATAGGTCATAAGGTCTTTATTCCGCGAACAGTTCTTACACCCACAGACTTGAAAATTTATGTTAAATTTCGAAGGAGACAGTTCCCAGTTATGGTATGTTTTGCTATGACTATAAATAAAAGTCAAGGTCAGTCACTTGCACAGGTTGGAATATATTTGCCTAGACCGGTCTTCAGTCACGGCCAATTATATGTCGCTATCTCAAGAGTGACGAGCAGGGATGGATTAAGGATTATGATATGTGACCCTAAGGGCAAGGTTCAAGACACTACAACTAATGTTGTATTTGACGAAGTTTTCCGCAACATAATTTAAGGTACGTTAGAATTTCTTCTTCATTTCATTTCGTTTTCAATCAATAATATCAAGCGATCATAACCCGTCCTTGAGCTTACACTTATATAAAGTTTATCTTCTTCTCTTTTTCAGGATCGGACTGTCGCGCATCTGCTCGAGGTTTCACGTCAAAGGTTATCATCGTGATTTTTATTATATTAAATGTACACAATTTTAACTGTTTTTTGACATTATTAATATTGTGATTTTTATAATACAGAGATAGTGGACACTCCTGGCTTGGTATGCCCCGAACTGGGTCAACAACTATGTTGTTATTATTTTTCTGCGTATACTATTTAACATAAACATTCGTAATCAAATCAACAAATATAATAAAAAAAAAAATCTAAAAAAAATTACTCATACAAAAAAAACTGTAAGAAATATATTTTCAAATACCCGTGCACGGCACGGGCGCTAAACTAGTTTTTTAACAAAATCTAAAAACATAATTTTTATACTTTATTTCAAAAATAAATAAAATAAGGAATTTTTAAAAAAAAATTTAAAAAAATCACTGTTTTAATTTATTATTAAATTAAATAAATCAGTTTTCTAATTTTTTTTAATATTACTTAATTTTCTTTCTTTTAGTTTTGGGAAATAAATAAAATATAAAAATTATTTATTTATTTTAATAATAAATTAAAACAGTGCTTTTTTTTTAAAAAAAAAAGAGTCCTTATTTTATTTATTTTTTAAATAAAGTATAACACTTATATTTTTAAATTTGTTAAAAATACGCTAATTCAATTATTTATTTTTAAAATAAATAAAACAATGATTTTTGAATTTTTTAAAATTTATCTAATTTATTTAATTATAAATTAATATAATATATATATTTTTAAAAAAAGTTATTGTTTTAATTTATTTTTAAAATAAATAAATTATTATTTCTATTTTAAGTTGTTTTTTAATTTAAGTTTATTTTCTTTTGTATGTTTTTAATGGAAATTAAAAAAGTGTAATGAATTTGGGCAAAATCCGGAAAACAACATAAACTTAAGGGTACCATCCGAACTTGAAAAAACTGGTGGGCAAAATCCGGAATACCCCAAACCACGAGGGTACCATCCGGAATTTCCCTAATTTAAAACTGAAATTGGATGAGTCATTAATCTATATCTATATACTATATTAAATATCAATCTAATTATATCTTTTTTATTAACTAAAGTTTAATATTTTCAATCTAAAAAGATAATATCTAACCAATTGATAAGTTTACCTTCTAAGTACATTTTAATTTTAATAAAAAAATTTTATGTTCTTTCCTAATATAATCAAATGGGTAAATTTTATTTCAAACTAAAATTTTAAAGGAAAATTATAATATATTATCTTTATAATAAATCATATAAAAACAAGGGTTAATTTCGTTGATAGGCCTTTTTGGGTTTTGCCTTTAGTAACTAGGCTTTTTGGTTTTTTAATTAGGTAAATGTACCCCACTTCTCTTTTACCGTTCAACTCTAGGGTTTTCACTTACCGACTCTCTCTCATCTGGTTTAGTTAGAATAAACGCCGTCAAGGTGAGCGTCAAATCCCTAGCATCGTCGAATCCTGATTAGATCTCTCCGATGGTTGCTTCGTCAGGCTGAGGGAGCTATCGTGGCTGCCACCAATTTTGGACGATTTCGGCATCTTGAGCTGGAAACGAACGACAAGACAAGGCAACACTACATTCTTTCTACCGGAAGAAGATACATTCAGATCTAGATCTAGATCCAGATCTAGTTATTTGTTGATGTAGGAGGCACTCTGCGCTATTACACTTCCCGGCTTCACAAAATCTATGTGTATTAGCATAGTTATTCCATATTGTAGCCGAAGAATCTTGCGTCCACCGTCGCCTGCTTCTTGGGCGGTGCCACCTTGTTCGCCGTCGGGATGCATCTCTCTTACAAGAATGTGGCCCCTCAACAAGCTTGAATCCTCTCGCAGCGAGTTCGTCAGATATTGACTTAAGAAAAAGTACGGCTACAACAA
Source organism: Fagopyrum homotropicum (assembly GCA_033239125.1). Lineage (NCBI taxonomy): Eukaryota > Viridiplantae > Streptophyta > Magnoliopsida > Caryophyllales > Polygonaceae > Fagopyrum > Fagopyrum homotropicum. The sequence goes on from BSWB01000003.1 coordinate 7,939,837, forward strand.
ATCAGGTAAATTTGGGGAAAATAAAGTCTTTGCTCGAATCTATTGAATGTAATTTAAAAGTTAGGGTTTTGTTCCTCCAGCGAGATGTAAGACCCCAGTCTTTCGCCTTCACAGCCCCCACGGTGAAGTGTCCGCTCCTGCGGCAAGCCGCACCCACGGCAGGGCCAGCCGCCCCTGCGGCTGACTACAAATTGCACCCGATCTTTCTTTCGTTCGTTGTATCTTCTTTCCATAGATAGAAGATCCGATCTTCTATCTTATGGACCGGCTTCCTTATCTTCTTCTAACCCTAGAACGTCCTTTCCATCTAGCTTTTCCGCCTCTTCTATATATTCCCGTCTTTTCTTCTTTTCTTCGTTTCTCGCTTACGCTTTTCTTCCAACCCTGAAGTTGCAGCCGTCTCCCTTGCTTCATGTGATCTTACTGAACGTGTAAGTCTTCTCCTTTGAGTTCTTCATCACGTTCATGTAGTTTCTGCATGCCTTTTCCTTCTATTACGTTTTGTTCTTTCGTTCTTCTTTTTCTTCTTCTCCAAGAATCAAGTTTGAAACTTGATTCTTGTTAGCATCTTTGTTGTTGATGTGTTTCTGTTCTCAGGTTCTTTTGGTTTAGTCTTGATGTGGTTGGATCGAAGGTGCGAGCTTTGGGATCCCTTGCTGAGAGTTCTGTCGAGAAGAGCTCCGACAACGTCTTCTGTCAATGCACCGCCCCCGCGGCAAGCCATCCCTGCGCCTTGCTCCGCCGCCCCTGCGGTTTCTTCTGTTGTAACTCCCGTTCTTGTGAGTTGCTTCCTTCCTTGCTTTCCTCCTTCCTTTCCTTGTTCCTTCTGGATGTTCCTTGACCCTTGAGTGTTCTGTAAGACTAAAGTTGAGACCTTAGCTTGTGTAGATCTCTTAGAGATCATTGATACTAGAAGTTATAGACTTCTAGAAACCGTTTCATTCTTGATTTGTGATGCTTGTGTGAATAGGCTTTCCTTGCTCCTTTCCTGAGGAAAACTGAGTCGTTCTCTGAGTTGTTGTTGAGCTTTTAGATTACCTTCGAGCGAGGTAAGTCCATTGGACTTACTTAGCTTCATTCCGTATATTGGTTTGAGTGTTTTGGCTTGTTTGTGTTGATTATCATGTTATAACGGATAACCGGAATAAGATTCACCATTTATAACCTTAATTGGCCCCAGTGTATCATAACCGGGTGGTGACCACTTGTCATGTTCTACAGGAGACTAGAATGTGCTCTTGCAACCCAGACCCGTTGGTAACGGATAGTAATGAGCTATTCCTATTGGTAGACGAAAGTGGAGGCGAATTTCAGGAGATTCTCATGTGACAAAAGAAGTTGAATTAGAAGTGGATAACTTAATAAAAGATAATAACCGGTTGTGTGTGAGCATGCTATATGTTTACTTTACCTTATGTGTGTTTGTGCCTTTACGTTCATTCTGATATCTAGAATGTTAGCTAACGGTTTATATCAATGTTGTAGATGTTTCACAGGTTCAGGATGCTGCCAAGTGATCCGGACAATGTGGTCAGCCGGGGTTCCCTACATTATAGGACGGGATCGGGTTTATGTTTATGTTGTTGCTTTACCTTTTGTTTTGAACTCGGTTGCGAGTCTTTTTCGCTTTCCTCGTTTAAACCTTTGGTTTTATAGTGAGTTTTGGTTTTCATTCTGTAACTCTCCAAGTTTTCAGAACTCGGGGAGTTACTGATTAGGACCTAACAGTGGGTCCCAACCTTAGTTTGACAACAACTTAACAAGATCTTACAATAAAGCACAGATAAGGAAAAACCAGAAATCATAAATTAAGTTTTAACAATGTTATGAATGTGACCAGAAGCACTAACAGCCGGAAAAAACAAGGTATCACAAGCTGATAAAAGAAACAAGAGTCCTAACTGGGAGACCAACAAAAAGGAAACTGCAACTCGCCTTAATGAGTACGACACCCCAGGCTAACCACTACCATCCGGATCACTCGGCATTTGCTCTAACCTGTGGTACGTATACACAACAAAACCACTGTTAGATAACTATCCAAATATAAGCAGGAATAATAATAGCACAAACACACCCAAGAATATAAACAAACATCATGTTGGCACACAACTGGTTATTATCTATTACTTAAGTGATTCACCTTATTGAGTTTTACAATAGTGGCACGAGAACTCTTAACAGTTCTCGCCTGCGTTCCTTATCCAACTGGGTGTAGGTCTAGCTTACCTCCACCGGTACCATCACTACAAACCGAGTGTGGACTAGTCCCTAAAAAAAACCCTAGTGTCCTCAGGCTAACTGAGCAGAATGTCACCGTCCGTTACTCTTAGACCAAAGTATAGGTCGGTAGATATTTATTACTAAAATATAATTCTAAACATCTCAATCACACACCACTATCATTATTCATAGCTGATATCCAGAAGTCAGCTAAGTAAGCCCAAAGGACTTACCTGATACAAGTCTCGACTCTTTGTAAACACAACTCGCTCTATAATTGTAGCAACTCAGTTGCCTGTCAAAGGAGGTAAGTGCATCAGCACACTTTCTAGGTAATTAGAAGTCTAAGTCTTCTAAGATAGTAAATCTTAAGAGAATAGAATCGATTACAGTACTAATTTATGGTAAAATGACTATTTTACCCTTGGTCCCAAAACTTCCAAAATTTCTATAATTTATTCTTAAACTCTTATTTGAGACTAAAATGTCTCACCCTAACTCCTAAGGATGAGTTTGGTTACAAACTAGCAAATTTCGCACTTTCCTATTTTCCGAAGGTCATTAAGGTCCAACTTCGGCTTCAAATATGAAACTCGAAGAATTTCCTAAAAATTCTGAAATAATTCTTTAGATCATCTATAATATCCAATCTACTCATAGGATCAAGAATCTCTTAAAAATACTCAACCATAACTCTTATATAATTTCCTAAAGTTGGAGTAAAAGCTAACATTTCTATACTTCGCCAAATAAATTCCCTGCTGGAAAAACAATCCAACAGCCCTATTTTGAGACCTCATAGATTCAAATCCGACCGTTAACTTGTTCCCAAATTTTAACACCATAAACTATGTATATCGGTCCACGACATATCAAAAATTCAACGGTGGATGATCACTCTAACGTACCAAAACTCCATTCTAAACATAGCAGCTCAATGCTGAAAAACCAGTTATGCAAGAGGTCTCAACTTCGACTCTCACCGCCAACAATTTCCCCAATTATTCTACCTAAAGGACCTTAGTTCTAAACCTACAGGTCACAACCCATGCCTAAATTAAAATCCAGAATCTTATGTTATTACATGGTGCAGGCTTACCGGATTGCAGCTAGGGAAGGACACGTTGTTGTTGATTCCGATCGGCACCACCAGTTTCCGGGAGCGATGGTTGGTCTCACTACTGCAGCGGTTGGGGATCCGTTCGGCACAGAGAAGGAGGGTGGTAAGTTATGGTAACCATGACAGCAAGGAGAAGAAAAGAGGGGTAAGGGATTGGTCTTACCAGTAGGGACAGAGGGAGATGTGGCTCGTTCGATCGCTGAGTGTGGGGCAAGTCCCGGTATCAAGGACGATGATTTGGATAGGCTGCACTCGCACGGCTCCAGCGTCCGGGGCTTCTCGTCCTGCTGTTGACACTAGATGAGACGATGCTGCTGAAGAAATACGTAACAGAAGGGAGAGATCGAAGAAGGTTTACCTTGTTGCGCCTTACAGGTTCTCAAGGTTGGAGTCGTTCCAGTTGTTGCGGCGAGAGGAGGAGGTTTGAGTGGATCTGCAAGGCGTTTGTAGGATAACCTGGACAGAAAGAAGGGTATGTGTATCGAAAGGTTCGAGGGAGGAAGATAGGCAGAGAAGGAGAGGCGAGATACGGGGCGATGATTGAGGCATTAATGCGAGAGGAGAGTAGACGGTTAAGAGTGCAGGAGGAGGATCCGTAACAGCTGCTTCGCTGGTCTCCTCAAGTAGTTGTGCCGACGCAAACTCCGGGCTGAAGCAGCTACTTCGCTGGTCTCCTCAAGAGGCTGGGCCGACGCAACTCCGGGTTGAAGCAAGCTGCTTCGTTGGTCTTCTCAAGTGGTTGTGCCGACATAACTCCGGGCTGAAGCAAGGCCAAGACATGGGATGCAGCAAGGAAGAGGAAGATGGGCTTGAAAGAAAATGAGGAAAAAATATATGGGCTGAGTATTATTAAGACTTTGTCAAAACATGCCATGTCTTTGTCAAGCCCATGCATGGCTTTGTCATAATCTTGTCATGGTCTCGTCATAACTCGTCATGGTCTAGCTCGTTTTGGTCTCGTTCAAAGGACGTAACGGTTTTGTCAAGAACATATCATAATATAACTTAGGGTTTTGTGGATTAGGGTTTGCTATAAAAATCTTATCATTTTATGTGAAGTGAGGTTACATAAAATGATAAAAAATTTTGATATTGAATCCGACTAGGTAGACATATAAGGATCAACGGATCGAAATCCGGTTTGCTACGTAATTAAACGAAATAAAAAATTCCGGATATTACACATTCATTTGTGCCTTATTGTAAGATCCGTTGTGTTGTTGCTACTCTGAGGGTCGGGACCCATTGTGAGATCCTAGCCCGTAACGCTTCGAGTTCCCAGAACTTGGGGTGTTACACGAGAGTTGAATTAGATTGCCGATTAGGGTGAATCTCTTACGCATCGTTGATAAAGCGAAGTGTAATTTGGATTGTGGATCACTGAATTTGAATTGAGTAATAATGTTTGGTTTATTGATTGAGAGATGATAATTTTGTTCTTATTCTGAAGCCAATGCGCTCATCTCGAGCTACGATCATATGATCTTCCCACCTTCACAAAAATGCCTAGTTACTCAATTTTGGTATGTAAATTCCGGTATGTAAATTATAAAAAAGGACAAAAAGAAAACAAAAAAAAATCTGGTATGAGTTTCTGATATGAATTTCATACTAGAAACTCATACTAGAAAATTATAAAAAAGACAAAAGACAAAAAAACAAAAAAAAATTCTGGTATGAAAAAATTTTAGTATGAAAAAATTCGAGAATATTGGTGTAGTATAGCCTTTTTGTATCACAAATACAAAATAGGCCGATACAATTTTCACAATTTAACATAATGGAAATATTGGTGTAGTGGAGCCTTTTTAAAATAAATTAAAGGGTCTACTTTGTATGCATAACTACATAATATCCCTGTTTATGTTCATTGTTATAATAATAGCCCACAAACTCCATTTACTCAAAAAATTCTTGTATAAAAAATTCTGGTATGAAAAAATTCTAGTATGTTCATTACAGAAAATTAAAAAAATTTTAAAAAGGCAGAAAAATAATAAAATAGAAAAAAAACAAATTCAATAATTAAGAATTAAAACTTACACTTACATAATATAAACAAACATCTATTATTCTTTTTTTATTAAATAGAGGATTTAATTATTTTTACCTACCACTAAATGAAAGTGGTAAAAAAATATAGGGTAAACTTACTAAACACAAAACTAAAAAAGACCTAGTAGGCCAAAATCTTTCTAAAAATAATAACTTTTAATTATAATATTTAGAAAAATATAATTATAAAAAATGTAGTTCACAATAATTTATAAAAAAAATACCGTGCAAAGTACGAGAGTTACGGATTTTTTTCTAAAATAATAACTGAATAAAAATAATTGATGGGATTAGGCACGGATGAAAAGTTATTCCGAGAATAGAAAGGTTTTAGGGTCGGAGTGAACCTGTCGTTCTAAATGCTGGTTTACATGAATAACCCGCAGTTTTAAACGACAAGTTATTTTAATTGGTGAAATGTAATAATAATGTAACCTTCTAATTTATATATTTTTTTATATTTTTTTTCTAATTTAAAATCGAGGTTTAACTCACGGTTTGGGTATATATAGTTGGATAACGAACCTATATGAAAATGTTGAAATTCCGACAAATTAAATTTTGTTACGTATGTTTATACTTTAATATCTATGTAATGATGTATTGTTTTAATCTAAATTTTTTCCAATTTAAAATTGAGGTTGAAACTCACTGTTTTTGTGGATATACGATATGTTCCGCCTCGTTTTTGTCAATCTATGTTAGTTGGATAACGAACCTATATGATAAAATGATGAAAGTCCGAAAAAATAAATATAAATCAAAATCCGACAAATAAAGTTTTTGACATGATAAAATAAAGGCTGAATTGGCATTTTTAGAGCCTTTTACACTATAGAGTTGAAATTTAGGGCCCTATCAATTACAAATTGAGAAATAAGGCTCCTACTTTACTAGACTAATTCATAAAAAGGATAAAAAGTTGACAAAAGTGATGACTAATGAGTGATGACTGATGTGAGTGCTGACTGTAACACTTTTGATTGACATTTGGAGGGAATTTGGAGCTAAAAAACGCAGCCCTTTGCCCAGAAAAAATTCGCTTACCCAAAAATCTGCTTACCCAACTAATGTCACAATCATACCCAAAAATAAATTTGTCAAAGTACATAAACATATTCGAAAACAACATACCCAATAAATCAAATATCAATATAAAACAATATCCATAAATTGGATAATATTTTATATTTATACCCAACTAGTATAATACCCGCACCTTGTGCGGGTTTTGAAAAAAATAAGAAAGAATATTGTGAAATAGGTTTTTTTACGTGCTTTTGTTTTGTATACTTCTCTAATCTAATCGACTTACCAATATTACTTTATTAAGAATAAATTTACTAAATGAGATTATACTATGGACATATTTAATAGAATATATATATATATATATATATATATATATAACAACAATTTTCTTTTTTTCCGATTATGTAATGAGTTTAGGGATTTTTTTTTTTTGGTTAATGGATAACAATTTGATTTTACAATTTTTTTTTTGTATTTAACAACTCTATTGTTTTTTTTTGGGATTATAATGCTTATTGGTGTATTAAAAATTTTATTTTAATTAATTATTTTTGGACTATAAATCTATTAGTTAATTAGTTAATTTTATTTTTAATTATTAAAATTACAAAAGATTTATGTGATCTACAAGCTAATAAACTTAACATAATTAAACAAAAACTTAATTAATATAACGTGGTCTATATCTACAAGATAAAAAAATTAACAAAAATTTAATTTAATTCAAAATTAACTTCAAAGTCCGATAACTATTATCTAAAAATTAATAAATCGAACGTTTTTAATATCTTTTAATATCATTTTATAAATATTTATTTAATAATAAATTGATTTGGTTGTTAAGGTGATTTGGTTGTTAAGTTGATTTGGTTTCTATAAAATTATTATTTTAATAATAAAAGATTTTATGGTTTAAAAAATAGTGTAAAAAATAAAGATTTATTGGCTTTAATTGTGGGAGCTCAATTTCAAAAATCCTGCGTCCACAGCGCGCCACGTCATCAACCCGTGCTCTGTTTTAGTAAGTATAATAGATTTAAACATCACTTAATACAAAATCCATACCCAATTTAAATTTGTCATACCCAAAATTTTCAAAACTCGATATTGTACACAAGCATCAATATCAAATGACATTTGGTCGTTACCAAAAAATTTGCTTGACATTTGATCATTATAACACATTTTGGGTAACCATAAAACATATCCACGATATCACTTTAAATATAACACATTTTGGGTATCTATAAACATATCCAACATTATAACACATTTTGGGTAAGTGTTTTGTAAGATATTGATATGTTTGGGTAAGTGGTTTGTTCGTATGGTTGTCAATGTAGTAGATCGAACATGGTAAGTGCATATCCTAATTTTGAGATCGGAATTTTGGGTAATCAAACATAAATCATCATACAACACAAAAAAATAAATAACACACCTAACATACCCAAAAAATAACAACCTAGTTTCGTCATACAATACCCAAAAAATAAATAACACACCTAACATATGAACGATTAAGTGGGAGTCTCCCTCACTTTATTTAAAAAACCAAAAAGTATGAATAGTAAACATCCCATCGATATTTAAATGTTGTGCAGTACCATCATTTCAATTATGTCCTATTTCTCTAGGTGTAGGCCTAATTTTTATTGTTTTCTCTAGAGGCCCATTTTACAAAAGCAATATATAAAGGGCCCCATTTCCCTAATTTAAATGAATAAGTAAGTTATACATGATAATCATACAGAGGTCTTATTTCTTTCTTTATCTACCTCGTCTTCCACCCATCCGCTCTCCTTCAGAAGTTGATGTGTCTTCATTAATCGTCGATAAGGGTCGTGAGACTAATACATCTGACTCGTCTGAATCGATACATGCAACGGGATTCCTATACTGGACGTAATGTGAAAGAGGCGGAAAGTCAGTGTAACTTTAACAAAATAATTGTGTTGTATTATTATATTTCTACATAAAAATTATAATAACGTTTATCATATTTATTTATTTTTGGTAGAAACGTTTATCATATTTATTTGTACAAGTTATTGAATAAATCATTCTAATGTTTATCATATTTATAAGTTCACCAAAGTAGTTGAATAAATCATTATAAATACTTGAGATGTCACGTTGTTGCTTTGCACCCCAACTTAAGAACACTTCTTGCTTCATACCCTACAAAGACTCGAGTTTTCCTCGTACTCATATTCACCATGTCTTCTCAAGTCTTGCTAACCTCTATCAACCCTCTCTCGGAATCTAACAAGGATCCGATTGCCCGTCGTCCAATTGCAGAGTTCAAACCTAGTCCTTGGGGAAACCGGTTTCTCGATTACAACCTTGATACTCATAGCAAGGTATGATTAATGAATACAACTCCGGCCAAATTCGTTTCGAACATACGCAATATATGAAAGACGCTAGTCCAATTGATGTCCGTCAACCCGATCCGATAAAAAGGGTGAAATCCATTAATTAATACAACTCCAAGTGGATGATTCATCCACCGTCACCGACCCATCACACCCCTACCCGCCCATCCACCCCCTATCGAGCCACTTAAAATTATATATATTTTTACATTACATATTTATAGTTTTTCTATATACAATTTTAGTTACCTTGAACTTCATTATATTATTCTTTTTGTTGGATTTGAAGTTTTTTTTTTTTAACTTTTAGTAAATGTTTGATTTATTAACTATCTACAAATAAGTGTAGCTAGAACACTCAAAATCTCACTTACTTCCTCCATAAGAATCTATATGGGTGGGTTGAATGCGGGCGAAGTTCCCTAACAGGTGATGGATTAGGTCGGGTGGTGTTTAAGATCATCTAACCGCCACCCAATCTATTGACTTCCTTATATTTAGATGATTTTCAACTTTGTTTAGAATTTAAGTTTGAGTTTGCCGCGTGTTATATATATGTAGGTGATTGAATACCAACAAGAGTTAGTTCAAAAACTCGAGGAAGAGATAAAAAGCGAGCTACTATGTCTTCGAAATGCGCCGTTAATGGAGCAACTTTACTTGATAGATTCAATCGAAAGGCTTGGGGTAGCATATCACTTTGGCAACGAGATTGATGATATTTTGCGAACTATTCATTCTGAGGATAACAAAACTTCTAACAATCTCTTTCTCACTTCTCTTCGGTTTCGATTTTTGAGGCAACATGGCTTTAAAGTAGAATGCGGTAAGTTATACTCTATGTATTACATATTGTTGAGATGTGTACTTATCCACATCAGTTATTAATTGTTGGCCAAATTATTTAAAGGAGCTTTTTGAAATTTGTCTCTAATAACTAGGAAAGGGTCTATTCGTCCAAATTCTTTCTTACTTGTTTTAGATCGAAACGGACTTAGTTTGAATTTTAGTATACGTTGCACTCAGAATTATCTTACACTTCAATACATATACTTACACTTTAGTTGAACTTTTAGATCGAAACAAAGTTAGGGCCCATTTGGTTTTAACTCCAGAATCGGAAACGGAATGGAAACGAATCTAGTCCATACGTATGTCCTTGTTTATGAAAATTTTTGGAATTATTCCTTGTGGTTTGAAGTAATTGGAGTAGAGTTTGATTACTTTTGATACCCTATAGGGTAACAAAATGTGGGAAAGTAAGTGCACTTTGCACTAAACCATAAGGAATGATTCCATAAATTTTCATGAATAAGGATATGAATACGGACTAAATTCGTTTCCATTCCGTTTCCATTATCGGAGTTGGAACCAAACGGGCCCTTAGTCGGACTTTTAGTGTATGTATGTGCGTTAGAATGTTCTTACACTTTTAGTACATGTACGAGGCATGCATGCACCTAGTGTTGGACTTTTAATGTCAGGAATAATATAGAGGAAATTGGATGATTAATGATTTTTTAAGTGTGATTTAGTTAATTAGATTTTAGTCTTTTTCGTCCTATATAAACACTTAATTATTCGTACGAGTTAATATTAGGATATTTGTTTAAAAAAAATAAAAACTAATCAATAGTCAAATCATTAAAAAATATTAGATCAAATTAGCTAAGGAAGCCTTTTTGAAATTTCTCTATAATAATCGGACTCATGGTATATATATGTTTTGTAAATGTACCTCTAATAACATTTGACCTTTCAACTTCAATTTAACTTCTCTCTAATAACCACACTCATGGTATAAATATGTTTTGTAAATGTACCCCTAATAACATTTAACCTTTCAACTTCAATTTACGGAAATGGTAAAAATTGAAGGGTACACATTAAACTTCTTAATGTTTCAATTAATTAAATATACCTCAACCTTTGTATTTATTTTCAAACCCTACACACTCTTCTCTCAAGGGGTACATTTACTAAACACAAAACTAGAAAAAGCCTAAGTAAACCAAATTATTTCAATAAAAAATGACATATTTGACACATTCTTTTAAAATATTATATCATTAATCATACCTAGAAAGAAAAAAAAAAGCTCACCATACTCTCAGTCAAACAATCATTTAGTCTAACATAATAATTAAAATCATAATAAACGAATAACATAAAACTAATCTTATAACAATACTTGACGAACCCTTATAAAGATTGACTAGATTTGGAAAAAAAAAAAAAAAAAAAAAAAAAAAGTTATAAATGTGAAAAAAAAAGAACAAAAAGAGTTGAGAATCATGAAGAAGATGGTACTTATGATTAAAGGTGAGTAATCAAGATATTTCGGTATCATCACTTGTAAAATAAAAATAAAAAATAATCACACAAGATTAATTGTATAAAATTAATAATGTGTAAAATGACTAATTAGGTCTTTTATCACTATTACTTTATTAAGAGTGCTCATAAAATAAACTCATTTAGTAAAAATACGTCTATTTAACCTAATTCTTTTATAATATTTACTTTCCAGACAAAATTTCACAAATTCAATTTTCTGTAAATAAATAAAAGCAACGATTTTTTGTGTCGCTAAGTATATATATATATATATATATATATATATATATATATATATATGGTGTGGTTCTCATGAGAACACCCCTAACGTGTATACATGAGAACAATCTTAGACCGTCGGATTAAGTATTAAGGGTCGAGATTTAGTGTAGATATCATAATTAATAATAATTAGGAATAATAATAATTAAGAATAACCACAATAACTACGAATAATCCACTCAACCAACAATAACTGCGAATAATACATTAAACGATATGACACATTCGTAACAAAACTAATAATAATTACGAATTTGTTCTCATGTATACATGTTAGGGGTGTTCTCATATGATCTATTATATATATATATATATATATATATATATATATATATATATATATATATATAAACTTTGGTTATAGATATAATTTTTATAGGGATATGACTATTAATTATTAGGATACATGTATAGCATTCTTTTTTTTAAAAAAAAAGTGAGTTAAATATAACTTTATCCAATCATACAAACATGCAAGTTGAAGAGAAGTTGTACGTTGTTATGTTGTAGATGTGTTTAAGAGATTCATAGACTCGAACGGAAGCTTGAAGGAGGAAGAAGACAACGACGTGCAAGGCGTGTTGAGCCTCTATGAAGCTTGCCATGTAAGAGGACATGGAGAGAACATACTTGACGAAGCTCTTGCGTTTATGACTTCCAAGCTCAAAATCCTAAATGGAAAAATAAGTCATCCGCTTAAAGAGTGCGTAAGCCGCGCCTTGAACAAGCCTCTCCACAAGAGGATGGCACGCCTCGAGTGTGTACACTATATGCAAGTCTACGAACAAGATCCTTCGCATAACAAGAAGTTATTAAGATTCGCGAAAGTGGATTTTAACTTGCTACAATCATCTCAAAAAAAAGAACTCAGTGATATGTGCAAGTAAGTCAACTTGAATGACTCATATATACACGCTCGTATGAACACAATACTCTTTAATAGGTGGTGGAAACGCATAGATCTCAGCAGCAAACTACCATGTAGAGATAGGATTGTGGAGGCATACTTTTGGGCCTCAGCCGTGTACTTTGAGCCTCAGCACTCCATAGGAAGAAAGATTTGTACCATGGCATGTCAACTGATGACGTCGGTTGATGATACATATGACGCGTACGCAACGCTTGAAGAACTCGAGATTTTTACGAAAGCAGTTGATAGGTATGTGTACAAGATCAAAACCCTAACTAGCTAGATCGAGTTCCTTGTATATTTATAGTCTATAGATGTTATGATAAATCGTAGGTGGGACAAGTCTTGCTTGGCCGAGCTTCCGGAGTATATGAGACCATACTATCAATCGCTAATCTTGGATGCTTTTGATGAAATGGAGAATGATTTGGCTGTGAAAGGAAGATCACAATACGTATACTATGCAAGAGAGGAAGTATGGCTAACATGTTCTACTATCAATATTGATTTTACCGATATGTGCTTGTTTCAGTCTAAAACTCAATCGAATTTGCAGATGAAAGCTTTGTGTCAAAGCTACTTACTTGAAGCAAAATGGAGGCAAAGAAAATACGTTCCAACACTAGATGAATACTTAGAAAATGCAGTTCGAACCTCCACCTTCGGCTTGACAACCGTTTTTACTTTCCTCGACATGGACATGGCTACCAATGAGGATTTCGAATGGGTTCGTAAGCTTCCAGAGCCAGTTGAAGCCATATGTCTTCTCTTAAGGCTCCTCAATGATATTGGTGGTTATAAGGTGCGTACATATCTTTGAGTAGAAAAGACTCGAGTTTTGGTATGCTCTCTTTTTAATCGACTAACTCATCTCATATGATAACCCTATTTGTTTAGTAGAATCTACTAAGGGTCCATTTGGTTTTAACTCCGGAATCGGAAACGAAATGGAAACGAATCTAGTTCATATATATACTCTTGTTCATGAAAGTTTTTGTAATTATTCCTTTCCTTGTGGTTTGAAGTAATTGGAGTTGATTTTGATTACTTTTGATACCCTATAGGGGAATAAAATGTGGGAAGACAAGTGCATTTTAGATGAAATCGCAAGGAATGATTCCATAAAGTTTCAAAATACATCCGGACTAAATCCGTTTCCATTCCGTTTCCGTTTTCGGAGTTTGAACCAAACGGACCCTAAATGTATGTTCCTCCTAATCACATTACCTTGTTGAAATCATTCCAGTTTGAAAAAGATAGAGATCATGCTTCATCGTCCATTGATTGTTATATGAGGCAATACGGCGTATCAAGTGAGGAAGCTTTGAAAGAGATAGAAAAGAAAGCTAATGAAGTGTGGAAGGACATAAACCAAGCAATGATCCCTCCAACAAAGGTATCCATGCCCTTGTTTAAGTGTATCCTCAACTTGGGTCGTTCCGTAGAAGCCATCTACGATGGAGGTGAAGATGGATTCACTTCGATTAACAAAGGAATGAAAGAGAACATCGTCAATTTGTACATCAATCCTATCCCTATCTAAGTTCGATGCCCTTAGATGCAACTCTACCCTAAACATATGTTTGTAATGTGCAACTTATGCATGCTTGACGTCCTAAGATGAGATATAAGACCTATGTCACTAAGTTTAGTGGAATATGTACAAGATCATAAATGTTCAAGAAGCCAAGAGAGATAAAAGTCCCATAATCACAAACCTAATGAAAGAGAAATGTTTTTTTTTCCTTCTTCTAGTGTGCAAGGATGTTTTACAGAATATTCAGAGATCCTTAACTATAAAAGGTACTGGGATAAGCTTACCTTTTTTCTCTCACTGCAAGTATTCCTTCAGAGTCTCATTTTGCAGCACAGCATTCCAAACATTCGGGTCAGCAGCAATTGAAGCAACAACAGTCTGAAGAAATAAATCATGCGAGTTACAACTTAAGGGAATTTAAGTAGAAATTATCCGTGAGTTACAATTTGAGAGAGTCAAGATAGAAATTAACATGATAAGTATCACTTAACAACAATATGCATCATTCAAGGATTTAAGAATTTTACTATGTGAAGTTAACTCTACTGAGGAATGATTAGAGATAAAAAAACAGCAGATTGAAATGTACAAAACAAGACTCCATGGAGTCAAAAGTAGATATCAATTGACCGTAATGCCAAAACAACAGATGAAGTTGGGATGAACGTTTGAGTGTATGACAACGAAATACTCAGAAAGAGGATTGTTCTTGCTAGTTGCTGATAAACAAAGACATATACAGCATGTTATTTCACAACACAACTACATTAGAAATGTTGGAATGCAACCTGTATGTGTGTGAATGTAAGTCTTTCTAAAGTTTATCTTTGACATTCTTTTTATTGCGGGAACATAATTATATATATGGGAGACAGGGGAGTTAAACCTGAACAGATGAATTTTCACTAAGCAACTGAAATGCTTTCAGAGTTTGAGTCGGCACCGATGGAACGACTGATGTCTCATTTACAACACACTCTTTAGTGTCTGCGAGAGAAGTCTCAGACTGGGACACCGGACTATTGCCATCAACGGTAGAAACAGAACCAGCGCTTCCAGCAGAATTACATGGAGAAAAGTACATCCTGCAAAGTAACATGACCACAATCACAATCTTACACAACATTCAACATCCTGCAGTGTCATTTAAGAAACTCAAGTGAACATAAATTATCTTTGACCTTGACATTATTCCATTTCAAGAATTTGTGTAGCCACTATCGTCACTTTACAACTAATCAAACCATATCCAACCTGCTGTGATCAAAAGAACCCTTACAAAACTACAACGAATGTAGAAGACACGTGTGTGGATCATGTAAAACCAACAGCGACGCTTGAAAAACTGTTGGCAAATGTTAAGTCACATCTCTGGGTCTCATATCCATGTCTTCGGTCCAAGTCACCTTACAGGAGACGATCAATACTCATTGAAATCACGCCATCTTTATTCATAGAACATTTTTTACACCTAAAGCTTGTCCAATCTATCTTCGGAAGCCAGATTCAAAAATTGGAGCCTCAATTTCGAACGAGAAATCAAACCGCATAGTGAATGATATCAAAAACGAGAAGCCGGTGACTAAAACCTAAACAGATAAGTAAATAGCAAGCAAACTATCCACCTAATCGGATCAAAACCTTAAGAGAAACAAAACAGGCAAAAAGAGCGTACTTATCTAGAGCATATGTGAGTTCAGAAGTGGCCTCTTTGGTCTCATCAAGCGAAGGAAGAGGACCAAAGACAAGCCTAGGTTAGTCCTCAACACCATAACCAGCGAATTCCCAGTCATCGAGCTCCCAAATGATCGCAGAAGCACTCTGCGAAACAGCAGTAAAATCGAGCCTAGTTGTATTCTCGACAGACGCAGTCGCAGATAGCGCCGAACTCGATTGACGCGTGACACTGCGAGAAGCAGAGAGACTCTCCGGAATTCCACCACGGATGCCGGCGTTTTGGAGTCCGATCCCTGCTGCCTTGGCTGCCGCCCTCATAATTCCACCAGGACCACCACTCATGATTATTACCTTCAATTGAATCGACAGAGAGGGAAATTGAATCGACAGGGAGGAATGAACAGCAATGGATGAACGAACTTATATATTAAAATCAATCGATAGACCCAAAAATACAATCTGAGTAAAGTACAGTAAAGGTCCGGCCCAGTATGCCATTCGCCGTGATGTCCCAAACGTTCAATGGAAGCCCAATAAGCAGATAAGCAGAGCCCCACACGTCCAATCGATAAGATCACTAATCCGCATTGTGTGGAGGCTATGGGGCCTAAGGGCATCTCCATCCCAGATATTTTGAGTTTCTTCACTTATATAAAAAACAATTTTATTATTGAGACGTCAGATTTGGGGAGAGAACCAAGGTGATGAATAGAGAGAAGTTTCTCTGCAGAGAAACTAAATCTGACATATATTTTGGGTTTTAACAATAAAGCAAAAAAAATCAGTAAAGAAATTAAAATTGGATTTCTGGGATGAAGATGGCCTAATAATCCATCAATCGTGTCAGACATTAATATCGGAATCATTGCCCACGCACCAACAAATACCTTTAGTAAGAACACTTCGACCTTTAAGGAACTTCGTCAGGTAAACGAGGGCTGGAAGCCATCAGCTGCCTGTAGGAATGAATTATTAGGCTAATACTTAGCTTAAGAGATCAAAAGGTCATATCAAAATTTATAATGGAGGAAGAGCTTACGATATCCAAAGGACATATCAAAATTTATATTAAGTTGTGGAAAATCTTGAGATTCGAGAGAATGTTGGAAAATAGTCACTATTAGGTTTCATTTTGGCTAGGTAAAACTCTTCTTTAATGGTTGAAATTGTAATATGTTGTAGTCAATGGATGCTAGTTTAGTTTCGGGTTACAAACTTGAGGAAATAGCTAACTATGAAATATGCTAGTTGTGGAGGCAACTTTGAGGATTTTTATAGGTTTTTAAAAAGGAACTAAGATATTTCGATTCGTTTCGGTGTGTCTTGTCGTCATAGTGGAGACTATACTGCAAAATGATTATGCTTTGTCTTATTCATTCATAGTACATGATACATATATTTATAGGCATAATACATCGGCCATCTATCCTGGGCTTGCACCTTTGGGCTCTAGTCTAGCATTCCCGTCGATCCCAAGTTTGTAAGGTGAAGTTGAGAGCGTAATGTTGCCAAACGAGCAGAGGAGACAACCTTGGTGAGAAGATCCGTTACGTTGTCTTTGGAGGAGACAAAGGCTACGTAAAGACTTGTTTTGCACCCTTTGACAAACAAAGTGATAATCTAACTCGAGATGTTTGATCCGGTTATGCATGATGGGATTGACTGTCAAGTAAGTGGCAACAAGGTTGTCGCACCATAGAGTTGGTGGTTGTTTTAGTTTGAAGCCAAGCTCGACGAGAAGAGACTGAATCCACAAAAGCTCAGATGTGGCGTGTGCTAGTGCTTTGTATTCGACCTCATTAGACAAACGAGCAACGGTGCTTTGCTTCTTTGATGTCCAGGAGATTAAATTTTTCCCAAGGTACACACAGTAGGCACTTGGGGAACGGCGATCAAATGTGTCGCTCCCCAGTCAGCATCAGAGAAGGCCGACGGTGTTGAACCATGAGTAGATGAGATATGGAACTGCAGTTTTGCTGTGTAGTTTAGATATCGAAGTACCGGCTTTACACATTTCCAATGAGCTTGGGTAGGATGATGCATGAATTGAGCCAATTTCTTGACTACAAATGAGATGTCTGGGCGGGTAAAAACAAGGTATTGTAGGCTTCCTAAAATACTCCAATACAAAGATGGATCATGAAACGGAGGTGAGGATGGAAAAATGTCTTGGAAGGTTGTGGCGAGGGGAGTAGACACAGGTTTGGATTTGTCCATGTTGGCTTTGTAACCAAATCAGTGATGTATCTAGTTTGTTAAAGTAAAAAGTGACTGGAGTTACGTTGGATTTCAATTCCCATAAAGTAACTCACAGGACCCACGTTTTTTACACGGAACTTTTGTGAGAGACTGTTGGTGAATTTGGTTGCAAGAAGTTTGGATGAAGTAATGACAAGAAGGCCATCTACATAAACTAGGATACACGCAAACCCGTTTGAAGTGTGGAATAGAAACATTGAGGTATCAGATGTGGAAGGTTTGAAGCCCATGGTAACTAGTGTATCACTCAGACGAGAGAACCATGCTCTTGGTGATTGTTTCAATCCATACAGAGATTTCCGCAGTTTACAGACAGAATGGGAAAGTTTGGGTGAAGAAAGCCAAGGGTTGAGAGATGTATACCTCTTCTGTCAAGTTGCCATGTAGAAACGCGTTCTATATGTTGAGTTGATTCACCGCCCACTGGTTCATGGTTGTCAATGCCAAGAGGGTGTGTATGGGTGAAAGTTTGGCCATAGGACTAAAGGTATCATGGTAATCAAGGCCATGTAATTGGTGATAACCTTTCGCAACTAGGCGAGCTTTCCGTTTTCCAAAAGTGTCATCGGAGTGACGTTTTATTTTGAACACCCATTTAACCCTGAGAACGTTTTGAGAATGTTGTTGGGAACTAAGGTCCAAGTTTTTGTGGTTGTGATGGAGGTGCTTGGAATGACATATCAAACGTGGACTCATCAGATGAGGAGGAGGTTTGTGGTGTTGGGCTTGTATATGAGGATGGGCTTTGAATAGAGAAAATTATCTAAACAGTACCCCATCTTTTGGGCTGACTAAACTTTAGTACCCCATTCTTTTAACTATCAGAACGGTACCTCATCTATTGACTCCGACCAAAGATTAGTACCTATGTTACTGTTCATCCGTTAACTATATGAACGGTGTTAAAAACCAGGGGTAAAATTGTCCTCCTACCATTTCCTTTTTCCTTTTTTAATTTAATTTTCTTTTTTCCATTTTTAATTTAATTTTTCTTTTATAAGGGTTTTCTTTTGCAAAATCATCAAATTCTTCCCCAAGCCCTAATTCTCTCTCCTCAACTCCTCCTCTACCGCCTTCTTCAACCTTTCATCCTCCATAGTCTATTCATCCCGTCGCCTCTCTAAACACTCTGCAAAACTAGCAAGCATGTCTCGCTCTCTCTCCAAATCTTTACAGCGCTATCTCCGCTCCGAAATTCGCCATCACCACCTGCTCTTCATGTGAACCTTCATCGATGCATCGAATTCAACTTCGTCCGGGACCGAGGCCTCAACCATGCCGCCGAGAATGAGAAGAATCTCCAGTCATTGATGAACCTCAAGAACCTCATAAAATCTTAACCTTCAAAGTCCATCCCACTTTCTACTATCGTTGAGTCCAAAGAGAAACTCAGCATTCCTATGCGCCTATCAAATTTGTCTGTAATTACCCTTCAATGTTCGAAGAGTATTTCGCTGGGAGTGTACGTATTCATCCCCAAGTGAGGTTGACTGAGGATGTTCTTCAGCTTGATTCAGAGGGGCAACTGATTTAGGGATTCTTGATTTGATAAGTTGAAATGGGATTTAGGGATTCCTGATAATTATGATGAAATAGGATTTAGAAGATTTGAATTGCTGAAACCTTCAATGTTCGAAGACAACTTCCCTAATGAAGTGGTTCCTCATGCGATTCTTCTTATTCATTGGTTCCTCCTGCGATTCTTGTTCTTCTTATTCATTGCTGAAACCTTCAGTCTGTATTAACTTTGATTCTTGTTCTTCTTATTCATTGATGAAACCTACAATCTGTATTAACTTTGCAACTTCCCATAAATCATGGTTGATGTTGATTAAGTTTATGTGGTGTATTAGAGAATTGAATTTTTGTGTATACTGTAAAAGGTGTGTTTTCAATTTCGATCCATTGTTTGAAACTGGATTTTTAATTTTGATCCAATGTTTGAAAGAATTTGAAGAATTGGATTTTCACTTTTAGATCTAGTGTTTGGAAGAAATTGGAAATTTTGCAAAGAAGGTCCTCAAAAAAGGGAAATTAAATTAAAAAAAGGAAATGGTAGGAGGACAATTTTACCCCTGGTTTTTAACACCGTTCATAGAGTTTAACGGATGAACAGTAACATAGGTACTAATCTTCGGTCGGGGTCAGTAGATGGGGTACCGTTCTGATAGTTAAAAGGATGGGATACTAAAGTTTAGTCAGCCCAAAAGATGGGGTATTGTTTAGATAATTTTCTCCTTTGAATATGTGGAGGTAATGAAGCTGATGGGCTATCATGTGAGGTGGAGGGAAGTTGGGTCGAGTCAGAAGGATGGATAAGGGAATGGAAGTCTAAAGTGGGTTGTTTTATGATGAAGTGGGCTCAACAGTGGGCTTGGCAACATAAGGGAAGGTGTATTCATGAAATAAAACGCCCTTAAAACATACAGCTTATTTTGTACCCAATCTAGGCATATGTAACCAAGATGATGAGATGAATATCCTAGGAAAATGGTAGGATTGGATCGAAAATTCAATTTGTGTTTGTTATATGGTCTCAAATTTGGAAAAGCTAGACAACCAAAGACCTTGACAAACTTATAATTGGGTTTATGGTTGAAAACAAGTTCAAAGGGAGTTTTGTGGTGAAGTATCAGAGTGGGAAGTCGATTGATAGTATATGTGGCCGATTCAAACGCAAAATCCAAAAACCGGAGAGGAAGAGATGAGTGCTTAAAAAGGGTTAATCCTATATCAACAATACAACGATGTCGGGTCTCCACGGAACCATTTTGTTGATGAGAATGCGGACAAGTTAAGCGATGTGTGAACTCGAAGCCACCATTAGTTTGAATGGAAACAATGTTGGTGGATAAGAGATTTGTGACAAGGGTGATGAAATTTGTAATAATAGGTGTGACCGAGGATCTAAGTGGTAAAGGGAATAATCAAATAAACTTGGAATATTCATCTATAATGGAAACATATTACTTGTGACCTTTGTAAGATAATGCACTACTAGGTCCCCACACATCTATGAACAAAAATGAGAGGATTTTAGAACTTCTTGACGAGCTTGGCGGGTGTGAGAGGGCATGGGCCTTGGCCCAGGAGCAGGAAACACAACCTTCTTGGGTGAACAATAGGCCTCGAATTGGGCCTTACTCTTGGAAGAAATGGAACGAACGATGGGCTTGGAGGTGTGCCCTAGGCGTTGATGCTAGAGGTTAGCTTCTTGAGTGGTGGTCAGGTGAAGTTGGGGTGACAGCAATGAACCAGTCGACGTTGAAAGCACATATAGACCGTTTTCAACGGTTCCTTGAAGAAGAGGTTGGTGGGTCGTTGTATCCTTCACAAGAAAGAACTGTGAGTGAAACTCAAAATAGACAGAATTGTTAATGCAAAATCGAATGACAGACATAAGATTTTTGTTAAGCAATGGTGTATGTAAAAGATTTAAGAGAAGAAGATTATGAGATGAAGAGGGAAGAAGAGAAGAACCTTGGTGTTAAATTGGTATGCTCAAGCCATCTCCAAGAAATACAATATCAGTTCCCTGATATAGTGTGTAGCTGTCTAGTATGAGATTTGATAAATCGGGTGTGTAATGGTGTGTAGTTGCCGTATTAGGGTAACAAGTTGTTGTAGTGGCATTTGCTTAGAAGGATTGTGATGGTGGAGCAGCATACGAGTGATCGAATCTGTTCCAGCAGAGGAGGGTCGTATGTCCAGGTTTTGAGTAGACCTGGCAGATGGGTCGAGTATCAGGCGCACTAGAGAAATTTTGTGGTGGGTAAGATGGATTTCTGCCTCGTCCTTTGCCTCGTGCTCTAGATGTCCGACCACCATTCTAGTTGGAACGGTTTGAGGAGCCACGATTTTTTGATTTTGAGCATTGTTATCCTCCATAGAAGTTGTGTTGTTGACAGAAGGAAGAGTCGAGAGGAGGGCTATTTGTTGGCGAGAAATTCTGGAATCATGGATTAGTATATGGGAGTGTATTTGAGAGGGAGAGGGACGTGAAACCTGAGTGAATAGACTCGTGACAAACCCGCAAGAAGGAAGCTAGTAAACTCAACATCAGAAATTGCCTGTCCTGGTGTGGTGATATCAGATTTTTTGCTAAAAATATGTGATAGAGATAACTCCTTTGCGAAGAGAAACAAGCTGGAGTCGAGTTTGAACTATCTTGGCACTGGATGCAGGCGCAAACAGAGAATGGAGGTGAGTCCAGAGGTGGAAGTTTTTATTTTTTTTGAAGAAGGTTATGTAGATCACCCGGTTCGATCGGCTAAGGGAGGAGCCACGATTTTTTGATTTTGAGCATTGTTAGCCTCCATAGAAGTTGTGTTGTTGACAGAAGGAAGAGTCGAGAGGAGGGCTATTTGTTGGCGAGAAATTCTGGAATCATGGATTAGTATATGGGAGTGTATTTGAGAGGGAGAGGGACGTGAAACCTGAGTGAATAGACTCGTGACAAACCCGCAAGAAGGAAGCTAGTAAACTCAACATCAGAAATTGCCTGTCCTGGTGTGGTGATATCAGATTTTTTGCTAAAAATATGTGATGGAGATAACTCCTTTGCGAAGAGAAACAAGCTGGAGTCGAGTTTGAACTATCTTGGCACTGGATGCAGGCGCAAACAGTTTTTTTTGAAGAAGGTTATGTAGATCACCCGGTTCGATACATGCCGCCAGGAGGATTCGAACTCGAATCTCCAAACTAAACACTTAAGGAGCCTAGCACCACATCCCACTAGACCAACTGAGTATTGGTGAGGTGGAAGTTTTTAGAAGATAATATGGAAGTAATGAAGGAAAAAATGGAGGAGAGGGAGAAGTTTTGATTTCTATTTTCAGCCATGAGTGACTGTGAGGAGTTTGTCTTTTACAAGAGGTGGCGTTGGTCGTTGGCCTCTGATACCATAGTGGAGACTAAACTACAAAATGATTTTGCTTTGTCTTATTCATTCATAGTGCAGGATACATATATTTATAGGCAATGGGCCATCTATCATGGGCTTGCACCTTTGGACTCTAGTTTAGCACGTCAGCGTTGCCGTGTCTGGAAAGTCGGCAGTCGGAATGTGGGGTGTATCTTGGCGGCGGAGGTTGTCGGGTTAGGGTTTCGGAGGTGGGGGATTTGAATGTGGGTTCATTTCAGTAGTCAGGCTAGGGCTCGTTGCCGGCAGTCAGGACATTGACGTGGGGTCACTATCGGCAGTCAGGATCTGGATGTGGAGGTGGGGAATGAAAGAGAACATGGTCAATTTGTAAATCAATCCTATCCCTATCTGAGTTTGACGTCTTAGATATACAACTCTACCTAGAAACAAGACGTGTCACTAGGTTTAGCTAATGTGGCGAACTAACGGCATATCCTTGTTAACCTTTTCTTAGTTTATTGTTAATATACCAAGGGTTGTGCTACAGCCAATCTCATCAATTAAATTACTTTTTCGAAAAAGTATGGTAACAGCTAGTAGAATTCAGAAAATATAAAAATAAAGAATGTGTTTCTTTCCATGAATAAAACACACAGAGAAATCAAAGGACTTTTCGTCAAATAGAATTCATGGAATACAAAAAGCTTTGTGATGAAACATGGATGAACATAATTGAAGGCATGACCATAAAATTTGCTCATTCCCTGAGGAACTCTATGACGGATTAAGGTTCACTTAACCAGAGCATGAATGAGAACAACAAGACTCTACACATCGAACCTATCCCGATATCAACTCTCATAGCTAAGTTACAAGATCATAAAATTTCAAGAAGCCAAGCGAAATAAAAGTCCCATAATAAAAACCCAGTAAAAGATTAAAAAAATATAAATAAAAAATTCTTCTGCTAGTGTGCCAGGATGTTTTGCAAGATGATAACCGTATCATTAGATGATTAAAAAGGTACCGTAGGCGGTTTCGACAAATTTGAGAGCAGTGAAGTCTAACCTCGCTTCATTAGTACTACCATGATCACCATCACGGCTAGTCCAACAAGGCTTCCGTCAACTGCAGTTGAGCTGGGAGACAAACCAGCTGGTCCGGATGCAGGTTTCGTATGTGGACCCCCAAATAAGTCCTGGAAGAACCCAGCCAAGTCATTCACCCACCCAACAACAGCAAGCTTCAAGTTCTCATAAACGTTTGCTAAGCCGTTTTCTGAATTTCCTACATCTTGGAGATCATCAGGGATTTCAGAACTTTTAAGAGGGTTTTGTTCGTCAGACTCCATGCCTGCAATGACTAGAAAGTTATGGGCACTAGACAAACGATCAACAAAATTCATTGGCAAAATGACTAGAACAGAAACTCACTTTTTATTTCTCTATGAAGTAAAACGTATTCAAAGATCCTTAACTAAAACAAGGTATTGGAATGAGCTTACATTTTTTCTCTGACTGCAAGTATTCTTTCAGAGTCTCATTTTGCAGCACAGCATTCCAAACATTTGGGTCAGCGGCAATTGAAGCAACAACAGTCTGTAGAAATCATGTGTGACAACATGAGAGAATTGACATGATAAGTATTACTTAACAAAATAAAGCATCATCCAAGGATGTCCCAACTTTACTTTTTGAAGTTAACTCCTGCTGAGGAATGATTAATGAAATAGACAACAAGACTCCATGGATTAAAAACTAGAAAGCAATTGACAGTAATACCTAGGGGTGGGCATGGGACGAGATTGAGGTCATCTCAGTCCCGTCCCGGTTATTTTACATGGGACGGGATCAGGACGGGCTTTGGGTATAGATTGAATCGCACCGGGTCCTACCTCACTGGTATCGGGGCGGGACGGGTCCAAACCCGCTTACCCATTAATTTATTTAATGTGTTTAAATATCGATAATAGCATATTACAATTTACATTAAAATTTCCAAACATATATAATAAAACACATCTAAATGAATTTGGGTCATTCGTCAATTTTGACGGTTTGACCAACATGGTTTATTTTATAAATCTATATGCATAACTATATAAGTATATCACTCATGATTAGGGATTTTATTTATATTAATTATTTTAAAATAAAAACTTTATTATATGCAGGACGGGATGAAGAAGTTAAGGCCTATATCCCGTCCCGTTTTTGGACGGGACGGGTTCGGGACTATATTTCAAATTTTGAATGAAATCCCATCGGGATCGGGATGAGACTAGACCAGAATTGGGGGGATTTGTGTTCACCCCTAGTAATAACTAATCAACAAATAGTGAAGTTGGGGATGAACATATGGCGACAAAATTAATGCTCAAAAAGAGGATCATTCCTACTAGTTGCTTTCACAACAAATCAATTAATTCCACATTCTAATCATGGTCTTTCTAACATAAGTACATGGTTTGCGAACCGGTTGGAAAGTTCCGTAACCAAGAAATGGATAAACCCTAGAAATAAATAAAAGGAAAAGCCAAATAACTGTATTTGGGAAAATTGCTCCAAATAGAGGTTTTTAATTGTATGCCAAAACCGTTCTAACTAAACTCACATGGCTAAGGCAAATAGAGAAGGTCAAGTTTGTAGGATTCGGTTTTCAAAGCGAACATATGAACAAGATGAACACTACTAATAAGTGATAAACAAAACCATAGCATTACAAAGCTAATTGTGAATGAAGGTAACATATTTATCACATGAGTTACTTTAAATTTCCATATTGAACTAATATTGCTCTTAAACAGAAAAACAGATCTTCAATGACATCTTTCCTCATCTTGTGTTATGAACAATCTTTACTCGACTTTTCTTAAATATATTGCAGTATGTCTTTCTTAAAAAAAACAGACCCTATACCATTCAAATATCAAAAGATGTGATCTACAAAGAAATATAGCATGTTATGTAACAACACAACTACATTACAAATGCTGGAATGCAACCTGTATGCATGTCAATGTAAGTCTTTCTAAAGTTTATCTACGACATTCTTTTTATTGCGTGAACATAATATATACATAGGGCAGACAGGGGAACTAAACCTGAACAGCTGAATTTTCTCTAAGCAACTGAAATGCTTTCAGAGCTTGAGTTGGCACCGATGGATCGACTGATGTCTCATTTACAGCACACTCTTTACTGTCTGTAAGAGAAGTCTCAGACTTTGGCAGCAGACCATTGCCATCAACAGCAGAAACAGAACCAAAGGTCCCAGCATAGTTACGTGGAGAAAAGTACATCCTGCAAAGTAACATGACCAGCATCACAATCTTACACAACATTCAGCATGCTGCACAGTGCCATGTAAGAAACTGAAGTGAACATAAATAGTGTTATATACTAAATTACTAAACAAACCAACTGTTACAACTTTTGATACTCTCTATTCTTTCTCCTGGTACACTCACAAAGTGTATCATCCAACTCTACTCAGATTATCTTTGACCTAATTTTGGAGTATGCAACTGAGATTACTCCAATTCAAGAATTGTGTAGACACTATCGTCACTTTACAACTGTAGTCAAACCATATCCAACCTGCTGTGATCAAAAGAACCCTTACAAAACTACAACGAATGTTTACACTTTTGTGGATCATGTAAAACCAACTGCAACACCCACAATACTTTTCCAATCTCTCTTCGGAAGCCAGATTCAAAAATTGGAGTATCAATTTCAAAAGAGAAATCAAACCGCGTAGTGAATGATTTCAAAAACAAGAAACCTGTGACTAAAACCAAAATAGAACCTCAATTTAGAGCGAGAAATCAAGCCGCAAGTTAATGATATTTAAAAAGAAAAACATGTGACTAAAACCTAGACAGATCTTCATTTCGAACTAAATAGCAAGCAAACATCCAACTATCAGGTCAAAACCTTAAGAAAAACATAACAGGAATAAAGAGCATACTCGTCAAGAGCATCAGTGAGTTCAGAAGTGGCCTCTTTGGCCTCAATAAGCGAAGGAGGGGGACCAAAGACGAGCCAATGTTGTTCCTCAACACCATAACCATCGAATTCCCAGTCATCGAGCTCCCAAGTGGTAGCCGAAGCACTCTGCGAAGCAGAACTATATTCAAGCCTAGTTGTATCGTCGGCAGACGCAGTCGAAGATAGCGCCGACGTCGATTGACGCATGACACTACGAGAAGCAGAGAGACTCTCCGGAAATCCACCACGAATGCCGGCGTTTTGAAGTCCGATCCCAGCTGCCTTGGCTGCCGCCCTCATAACTCCACCGCCCATGATTCTCACCTTCAACTGAATCGACAGAGTAGGAATCGACGACAGAGAGGGATGAAGAGCAATGGACGAATTCAAGGATAATTATAACTTTATAAGTTATATTTTAAAAACTTATCCAGAATCTACTGAGCAGTTATAATGATTTTTCCAAAATATATCTTTTTAAATTAAAATCCAAGTAAATCACAATAACGGTTCGGCCCAATAACTGGATAGTCATGTTTGGCCCAAACTTCAATAGAGGCCCAATAAGCTTATTGTCTGGCCCAATAAGTAGCCCAAACTTTTAATAAAAAACTAGGTTGTTAGTAAAAAAATACGATAATATTGGATGTACAGAATTTAGTGACATACAGTAAAAAATTATAAAGAGTGGCAAAATATAAGAAAAAAATTACTTATGAGACAACTAATATAGACCAATATATATAAGGAAGATTAACTTGGAAAAATACATACAATGCAGTTTCTCATTATATAGTAAACTTTTAATATTTACTTCTATTTGGTTATAACTCTAAAAACGAAAATACTCTAAAAACAAATCCAGTTCATGTGTTTATTTTATTCATAAATATTTTTAAAAATTTTTTTTATTCATAAAATTTTATGAATAAGGGTATAAATATAGACTAGAACCAAACGGTCCCTAATCTATTTACACATTATTGTTCATTTTATTAAATTAAGTAACTAATAAGGAGAATGTTCTCTATATTAAATGTAATAAACATTAAAATAAAATAGTGGTGCATTACTAGTCAAAAATGATAGGTGAATGTTGTCCATTTTATAAAACTAACTAATAAATATGACTACAGTTGAATACTCAATATTATATAGAAAACATTAAAATAAAATAATAAACAACAATATTCGTTGCTGACTGTCCGAATCCACTTTGAAGCATGACTGTGCGTTCATATTTGCATGCATGCCATGCATTACTAGTCAAAAATGATAGGCGAATGTTGCCCTAATAGTAGGTCTTCAAGTACCAATAGTCGTGCACTCACTCGATTACTTTTGTACAACCCGCAAACAAAGACAATATGTGTAATCTATGTGCCTGTTTGGTTCTTATATCTTAATATTAATATATTAGATTTCGGTATCAATGTTGTATTGATATTATAAATATTGGTATGAGATTGATATCATATATATATATATATATATATATTTGATATATGCATTTATAAGATGATAAGGTATATCGGATATCGGGGAATATTTGTGATATTCATACCCATATTTGACATCATGATATGAAAATTAAACATACTCTAAGTTATTAAAAATATGATATTAGAAAATATTTATGATATATTTTTGAAATGATTTTATTCGGTCATATTGAAACTATGAAACAATCAATGCATACATAGTGCGGAGTGCACTCGTAGTGGGAATGTGGGGCGCACTAGTAACACGAATGAATTTCTTTTTCGGGAGAAAAAAAAAAGAGTCCGGGTGCACTTGTATTACAAGTGTAGGGTGCATGCCCAATGCGTTCGGGAGATGCACTCGTAATGCTAGAACATTGAGTCATGCCATCTAACCGAATAGGCGAATAGCAATCCCGTTGTTTTTTGAGGTTGAATTACTTTTATTTATATTAGTTTAATTCATGTACTTTATGTAGAGAAAATTGGTGTAGAAGGGCCCTTTTTGTATCCATGATACAAAATAGGCCCTTCTAATTTTCTTCCAAAAAATAAATCAAAATGAAATTATAAATCAGCTTTAATAAGGTAGCTATTTAAGGGCAAATTAGTAATGTAGCATAATTAGCCCTTTTCTTTTTTCTTTTCATACTCTCCAATTTCAAGTGGGAAGCTGTGTATTTAGGAAAGTGATATTGACGGTGGACCATTCAATAATGCGAAGGCTAACAATGGCTAATATTCATTCTCCAAATTTTATATTTCTTGCTGGAGATAGTTTCATGGGAGAAGTCGCCAACTTGTCTGGCATGAGTCGCATGACTACTTCACGCGGCCCATACGTATCCTTTGTGTTTTAAGTATTCCAAATTCTCTGAACATTATAAGTATTCCAAATTCTCTGAACATTATACCATTTTAATGGCTTCGGTTTTGCTTAAGACCGAAAACAGTTGAGGATCGTTTTCACTAAAATTCATAGTAAAAACCGCCATTGTTGATCTGTAACTACATGGCCTTAATTTTGAAATTATCCATTTCTGTGAAATTTATGTATTCGAATCAACAGTGATGAAAGATGATGTACATAATTTTAAGCGGATACATAAAAATCAACGCCACATAAATTTAACAACTACATAATATTAGCAGATACATAAATTATGTTCGTCACCTTCGTCATTACTGACACATAAATTTAACAACTACATAATATTAGCAGATACATAAATTATGTTCGTCACCTTCATCATTACTGACACTCAGCACATAAAAATCAACGCCACATAAATTTAACAACTACATAATATTTAACAGATACATAAATTATGTTTGTCACCTTCATCATTACTGAGATACATAATTTATGTATCTGCTAATATTATGTAGTTGTTAAATTTATGTAGGGGACCACATTTACAAGGAAAGTATATTTGATATTCTAACAACATCCTAATTTGTAGGGGACCACGTTTACAAGGAAAGTGTATTTGATATCCTAACAACATCCTAATTTGTAGGGGACCACATTAAATAACCATATTTATTTAAAAAATTGCCACATCATATTAATTTGTAGGGGACCACATTAAATAACCATATTTATTTAAAAAATTGCCACATCATATTTTTTATTTCCATCAGGAGTATCAATTTATTTGGGAATTAATCTTTATTATAAAATTACTAGGGGCCTACTTTATCTACATTTTTACAAAAAAGACTAGTTAATCTACATTAATACATAATTAGCCTACTTCCCCTTTTATCTCCTTTATGTACTGATTTAATATAAATAATTTATTTTATTTTAAAAAAACTTTAAATTAAAATTTATGCATTTTGATTTTATAAATACTCGGACATATCAAATGTAGACATTATATTTAATTAAAATAGTAGTTGGAGTTATACCGTAATTTAAATAGAAATTGTGATAAGATGATAGTAAAATATTATTTATTAAAGTTGTTTACTTATAAATTTTTATCTAATTTTAAAAAATAACTTAATAAAATTTTATTTTAGATACAGAAGAAAATATTTTGTTAACAAAATTTTAATTAAGAATTAAATATATATATATATATATATATATATATATATATATATATATATATATATATATATAAATGATTACGTAAGGGTGAAAGATATATCAATTGTATAAATTAATAAGTCTTTCATTTTAATTTAAGGATGAAAGTATTTTTTAAATTATTTATACTTTATTTAAAAAAACAATTTTAAGTTTAAAAAATACATAAAAATTTCACGTAAAGATTGAAATAATATATAAAAGAAAGTCGATATCTATAAAATTATATAGAAAGTAAGTTTATTCTTGAAGGATTCTATTTGAGCATGACCGAAAATAAATCTATATTTTTGTAATTTTCTCAAAGAAAAGTCATTTTTTTAAAGAGATATTTTTCTTCTTATGTTTCAGTCTGTGGAAATAGACTTTTTAATAGGTGGTCTCCGGTAAGTTTTCTTATAAATGATTGAAAAATAGAAATATCATACGTTGACTGTCATCGATTAGTGGAACGTTCAATTACTAACAAAAAGCATATATTAAAGATTATTATATTAGGATATTAGAGATTATTTTTTTTATAGATAAAACTAGCAAAAAAAAAAAAAAAAAAAATCACTTGATCAAATATTAGAAAATAATACTTAAATTGTAAAAATAGATTTGATTAAAAGTATTTTAATTTCCTTAACTTTCAAATTATATTTAATTAAACTGATAAAAAATAAACATAACTTATACATATATGGTTGTTATAACAAAAAAATTATATTAAAGTTAATATAGTATTCAACGACGACCGTGATCATGGTGATTCAGTTTCTCTTCCTTTTAGTATTATGATTCAACAAGACTTGAGTTTTTTATATACTTTTTCCAAATCTTACAGCTTGAACAAATCAATGTTCTTTTATAATTTACTGATGATTTTATACTCATACGGTGTGTGTTATCTCTAGGACTAAACATAAATGGACAGGACCGGAAAACCGGATCGGACCGGGCCGGAAATTACAGTCCGGTCCGGTCCTGGACCGTAATCTTCCGGTCCATTCCAGTCCGGACCGCATTTTTACACTTTTTAATAATTTTGAACCAAAAAAGAATTCGGTCCGGTCCGGTCCGGTCCAAACCTGGACCGGACCGGATTTATTCCATACAAAAATAATATTTTTTATTCTTTTTTGAAAAAATAAATAAATAAAACGGTCCGGACCGGAACGTATTGGACCGGACCGTGGTGGATCGGACTGCAACGGTCCGGTCCGGTCCATGGACCGTTTCACACAAGTAGGGAAACGGTCCGGTCCGGACCGTATGAACAACCTTAGTTATGTGAATTTTGGTAAGAATTATTCTTATTTTTTTAGTTTAGTGGATTTTGATTCCTAATTTTATATTATTAATTTCAAAATAAATTGTCTACCCATTCAAGAATGAATGCTGTTAAAATGTGAATGAATTCAATAACTCGGTCAACTGTAAAAGGTCGAAAGAAATAAATATTTTCTACATCTTTTGATAATATTTTCCTTTTTTTACATTTATACGAATTTTAATTTATTAATTTTTTAAACAAATAAAAAAATTAGGGGAAAGCTTGGTCTTGTTTGCTCAACTTGTTGATTCAGTAAAAGCTATGGGTTTTACCCATTCAATACCAACCAATTTCTATATGTTTTACGACTTGAATTTTGGTTCATAATCTACACAATTATACAGTCATGAACAAGCGCTTATAAATCATAATTCTACAAGTATATATGTATCAAATGAATGATTACAGTTGATGCTTTTTTGTGGTATCACAAGACTTGATTAGCTTCTTTGGCGAAGTTTCTCGACGATTACGGATTTCTTGTTAATACTTACACCTTTCACTCCGAAAATTTTAAAGAGAATACCTAAATGCCCAATTTTACTGGCTCTCCCTTTATTTTCAAACTAGTTTAGTGCCCGCACTTTTTGCGGGATTGTCTAAATAAAAAATATTATATTTTTACTTTCATATATCATATATTTGATATCAATCTATAGTAAAAATTATTTTTATTTATTAATATGACTAACATATGAGAATTAATTTTTTTTTAAATAAATAAAAGAACATAATTAAAATTCTATTACAAAGATTATTTGAGTATTATATTTATACCTTAATATATTATCACTTTGACTTATATTTAGATAGAGGAGAAGATTTTTGATTTAGTTTAAATTTAACAAATTTGTCAAATCTTGTTAGAAGATTTGCGTTAATATTCTCAACAAATCGATTTAGAATAAATCAGTTTTTTTAATTTTAATTGGTAGATTGGTAGATTTATTTTTTTTAATTATTTATTTTAATAAATTGACGTGACATGATGACTGTTGATGACTGTTCAAAAATTCTAATAAACAATTTTCTTATAAAATAATTAATGGCAAATCTGTAAATACGTTGTGGCAAATCTGTAAATAAATTGAAAAAATGCTGATGTGGACGGCCTTAGATGTTGACACGTGGACAAAATGGGTGCTGCTTTATTATTATATATAGATTCAATAGGTAAAAATTTTCTTTAAAAAAAAAAGAATAACAAAGTTTTGAAACTAATACAAATAAGGTGGAATCACAAATTTAAGGTCATAAAGCCAATCAAACAAGAAAAGGTGCGTTGAAATCAAATTGGACAAATCTCCTTAAAGATCTTTTATTTTTAACCATTAAGCTCCTATTTGGTTATAACTCGTTTTGATTATTCTTATTTATACGGAATTCCTATTTACATAGAAGAAGAAGAAGGTAAGCGAGCAACAAGTTGCGCCGCTACCCCTTTTTGGATGGCAAAACCTAACCTTTTAAAAACAACATCTACAAATCTAGAGGACATAATATTACTATGCATAACTCTTTGCACCCTCTTGAGAATATCAACAACATCGGATGCAAAAAATCCAAACGTGTCAAAAGCAAATGGAAGAAAAACGTGTTGGTTTTCAACACATGCCCTTCCATGCTTGGCCACCTTAGCTGATGCCGCTCTACAAGCTGCCTGACCCACAACAAAAGGTTCGTTCCCTAATCCCACAAGTGGTGAGACCCCCGTCAAATCAATACATGCATGCTTCCCTCCACTCCAACCAAACACCAAAACATCCGCCGGCCGCAATGTCGACCTTCCATCCCGCGGATCAGTCAAGAAGTTCACAGGTGCTTCTTTCTTTACAGAAATTCCGGCCCGTCTAAAGGTATCACAAAGAACATCACGAACTAGATCATGCCTATACTTGAAGCCAGGAAGTTCCTTACAATGTACAGCATGCTCCCCAAAAGCATCCAACACCCTCCGACAATTAGGAATGGGGCAAACCTCACCAGCTGAAAAAAGCGGAATCATAAGTCGGTACTTGAGAATGGAGCGGTACTCCACAGGGGACATGCATTGACCAACTCTAAAAACATAAAAAGAATGAAAATGAATCTAATATTTACCTAATTCATGAATATATTTTTGGTGGAATCGAATCATTCCTTGTAGTTGCATGTCAAATGTATTTGTTTCCCTTACTTTGTTTCCCTGTAGGGTATCAAAAGTAATCAAATTCTACTACAATTACTTTAAATCACTATGAATGATGCCATAAAATTTCATGAATAATTGTACACATACGGACTAGATTCATTTTTCATTCCATTTCTTAAGTTGGAACCAAACGGACCCTAAATATACATATTATATGTCAAAATTACCTTGTGTAACTTCTCATTTTGATACACATTTTGGTGACATTCTAAGTGGTTTGTCTAAGATGAGTTGTGAATTTGCTATCGATTGTTGATGACTTTGTTGCATGTCCAAATTCGAGGTGTCCACGTTTATTCTCCAAGCTTTGTACATGTGTACTTCTTTTGACGACAAGCGTTATGCTTGCGCTTCTCGTTGATTGTAGCATTTTATTTTGCTTGAAGATCTCTTTGCTCTCGGGATTCTTTGATGTAATTTTATGCATTTTATTTTTCTTCCGGTGTTCTTCGTGATGATTAGTCCGTATGCAAATCTTTTTCGAAATTAGATCTCTTTTCATCTAGTATTTCGAACCGCTTTCCATTTTACTTTTCAGACTTCGTACACGTCGTCTAGTGTTTCGAACCGTTTTAAATTATTAAAAAAAAAAACTTACTAGTAGGTTAACCTATTTTTAAGTACTTCAAATAATATTAAAGGAGAAGTTTTTTTACTAGAGAATTGATTTAATAAATTTTTTTATTAAATTAGATCTCTTACCAATAATTTAAATTTTAATTTAATTAATAAAAATGAAAGAGTCAAAACCTAATTTATCGCTACTAATTTATCTCGAACTTTGGCGACACCTGGTCTTCGGCGACGGCGGATGAGATCGGCGTCAGTAACGTCTTCTTAGTTCCCGGCGAATTCAACCTTACTCTACTTGATTGAACAATTTCGCTTCCAGTTATTGATCTTTTTGGAATTAATCTGAAAGATGCGCATGAAGAGATCGATATTGCGATCTTCAGTCTCCATTGCTTTGAACCCATCGGACAAAATAATCAGCAAAGCCACAACAAACCCTAAAATCTGAACTTGTTTTCTATCAGCCAATGGCATTATGACAGCAAACCCTTATGACAATTTCAGATTAATGGATAAAACTCTTCCAATTCAACCATAATTAGACCTGTTCAAGTCCGGGCCAGCCCGCCCGGCCCGGACCGCCCGCCCGCGAAAACGGGCGGAAATGAACATCGACAGAGGCCTGACCGGGCCGCTAGGCCCGGCCCGCCGGGACTGGCGGGCCGGGTACGAACAAGGTATCAGGCACGGTCGGGCCGCTCGGCCCGGCCCGGAGCCCGGCAAAATATATATATATATATATATATATATATATATATATATATATATATATATATACATTTCGTTACTTTCGTATAACCCTAAAGTTCTAAACTTCTAATTGAACCTTTTGATTATGTTTGTATGATATTTTTCGAGTTTTACAGGCACACTGCAAATTATACTACTGAATTACAAATAAAGTCACAGTTAAAAAAAAAAAAAAAAAAAAGTACCCGCCGGGCAACCCGGCCCGCCCAGCCCTGACAGGCCCGTGAACCGGGCTCAGCCCGACCCGGGTCCGCCAAAACGGCCTTTTTTTTTGAAAATGCCCGGCCCGAGTCCGACCCGAGCCCGGATATGAACAGGTCTAACCATAACCTCCTTATCATAAATTCCATGTTTATTAGTTCTATAAAATTTCCCTTTCAAACATTTTTTATCCAAATTAATGTTACAAATCTATAATTTCCATGTTTATTAGTCATAAAAATATATTAAATATAAATATATATAATTTCCATGTTTACTAGTTGATAAATATAAGATGCGAAAAATTTGAGTATAATTGCAGCTAAATACAAGGCAAACTCAAGTTAGCAGCCAATCACTTTCAAATATGCTAATAATAATAGTAAATTTATATCTTAAAATTAATGTATATAATCACTATTTTTGTTACATATTGAAATTAACTTATATTTTACTTAATTAACTTTTATTCACTTATAATAATTTATTTTATTTAAACTTTTTAAAACTTATACAATACTTCAATACCAAGTTGGCAGCCGATCACTTCCAAAAATATGCCTATAAAATTAATAAACTACGTAAATAAACATTGTTACATAATCACCTTTATTATATTCAACATTCCTTGAAAAAACTTACTTATGTGAATAAAATATTAACCAGCTTTCTAGACTTGTAGTCTCGGTCAAAAAGAATTTGTGTATAAATACTTGAAAGCTTTGAAATTGCTTAACCCACCCCAACATAAGAAGACCTCGTTGGTTCATAAATCATAATCACATTCACTTATTCACCATGCTTTCTCAAGTCTTACAAACCCCTATAAACCCTCTCTCGGTTCGTAACCCGATTCCGATGGTCCAACGTCCAATTGCCGATTTCAAACCAAGTCCTTGGGGAAACCGGTTTCTCGATTGCAACCTTGATGCTCATAGCAAGGTACGCTTGTACACGAGTTTTAGTTGATTTCAAAATTTTTTAGAATATAAGTTTGAGATTGTTTTATCGTATAAGCAGGTGATCGAAAATCAACAAGAGTTAGCTAAGAAACTCGAGGGCGAGATAAAAAGTGAGCTACTACGTATTCGCAGTGCGTCGTTAAAGGAACGACTTTGCTTGATAGATTCAATCGAAAGGCTCGGTGTAGCCTATCGGTTTGATAAGGAGATTGATGATGTTTTGCGACATATTCATGAGAAGGACGACGAAACTTCCAACGATCTCTTTCTCACTTCCCTTCGCTTTCGTCTCCTAAGACAACACGGTTTTAGAGTAACATGTGGTAAGTACACCCTAGGTCTTACAATTTATACGTCTCATTTTTTAATATATAAGGTCGATAAATTACCCTCGTAAACATATCATTACATATTATGTGCCATGCAAGCATCGAAGGAAGTTTCTTGCAGTAGATCAAATGCACGAAAAATATAACAACATAGTGCTAGATTTACTTTCATCATGCACATAATTATAATAATAAGTATATAAATATCAATTTAAGTTATTAATATAGTGTAGCTCCCCTAACTATTGTATTATAATTCCTACTTACCTTGACTAGGGCAATATTATATTAGTCGATTCAAAGTACCACAAGATAATTTTCGTACAAAAGGGGGTTGGAAAATGACAACTTTCGTACGAGGGACTATAACCATATCTTATTCTTTTTTACATCATTTTATTTTTACTAAGAAATCTTATGTTGTAGACGTGTTCGAGAGATTCGTAGCCTCGAACGGAAGTTTAAACGAGGAAGAAGACAACAACGTGCAAGGCGTGTTGAGCCTCTATGAAGCTTGCCATGTAAGAGGACATGGAGAAAACATACTTGATGAAGCTCTTGTGTTTACGACTTCCAAGCTCAAAACCCTAAATGACAAACTAAGTCATCCGCTCAAAGAGTGCGTAACCCGCGCCTTGAACAAGCCTCTCCACAAGAGGATGACACGCCTTGAGTGTGTGCACTATATGCAAGTCTACGAGCAAGATCCTTTGCATAACACCAAGCTATTACGATTCGCGAAATTGGATTTTAACTTGCTACAATCATCTCAAAAGAAAGAACTCAGTGATATGTGCAAGTAAGTCAATATCAAAGAACTCATATATACGCTCGTATAAACACAATTTTTATTGTATAGTTTGTTGGACTTTAATAGGTGGTGGAAACGCATAGATCTCAGCAGTAAACTACCATCTAGAGATAGGATTGTGGAGGCATACTTCTGGGCCTCAGCCGTCTACTTTGAGCCTCAACACTCCGTAGGAAGAAAGATTTGTACCATGGCATGTCAACTGATGACGTCGGTTGATGATATATATGACGCGTACGCAACGCTTGAAGAACTCGAGATTTTTACAAAAGCAGTTGATAGGTATGTGTACAAGATCAAAACCCTAACTAGCTAGATCGAGTTCCTTGTATATTTATAGATGTTATGATAAATCGTAGGTGGGACAAGTCTTGCTTGGCCGAGCTTCCGGAGTATATGAGACCATACTATCAATCGCTAATCTTGGATGCTTTTGATGAAATGGAGAATGATTTGGCTGTGAAAGGAAGATCACAATATGTATACTATGCAAGAGAGGAAGTATGACTAGCTAACATGCATTTTGTACTATCAATATTGATTTTACCGATATGTGGCTGTTTCATTCTAAAACTCAATCGAATTTGCAGATGAAAGCTTTGTGTCAAAGCTACTTACTTGAAGCAAAATGGAGGCAAAGAAAATATGTTCCAACACTAGATGAATACTTAGAAAATGCAGTTCGAACCTCCACCTTCGGCTTGACAACCGTTTTTACTTTCCTCGACATGGACATGGCTACCGACGAGGATTTCGAATGGGCTCGTAAGCTCCCAAAGCCAGTTGAAGCCATATGCCTTCTCTTAAGGCTCCTCGATGATATTGGTGGTTATAAGGTGCGTACACATCTTCATCATTCGTTTAGGGATGCTATTTGAGTTGAAAGATACGAGATTTGGTATGTTTATGTTCAACTCGTTTAAAATCAAACTCCAAAATATGTTTGTATTGGACTTGTTTAGTCAAGTGAACTAGCCCGAGCCGAGTAGCTCAGCTTAACCCTACTGACTCACCTATTGATCCTTTGAGTTATTATTCCAAGTCAAACGATAAGAGTTTTTGTATGTTCATGTTTAACTCGTTTAGAATTGAGTCACGAGCTTGTCATAATTTGAATTGAGCTAGGCGGTTCACACCTTAGCCAAGCTCGACTAACTCATAATTTTGTCATAACCCTATTTGTTCAGTATAATCTACTAAATGTATGTTTCTCCTAATCAAAATACCTTGTTGAATTCATTCCAGTTTGACAAAGATAGGGATCATGCTTCATCATCCATTGATTGCTATATGAGGCAATACGGGGTGTCAAGTGAGCAAGCTTTGAAGGAGATTAAAAAGAAAGCTAATGAAGTGTGGAAGGACATAAACCAAGCAATGATCCCTCCAACAAAGGTATCAATGCCCTTGTTTAAGTGTATCCTCAACTTGGGTCGTTCCGTAGAAGCCATCTACGATGGAGGTGAAGACGGGTTCACTTCGGTTAACAAAGGAATGAAAGAGAACATCGTCAATTTGTACATCAATCCTATCCCTATCTAACTAAATTTGACGTCCTTAGATGCAACTCTACCCTATACATATGTATGTTTGTGATGTGCAACTTATGCTTGTTTGTTTTACCAAAATTTTACCAAAAAAAAACTTATGCTTGTTTGATGTCCTTGGTTGCTATTCGACCGAGAAACAATGCGTGTGTACTGTGTAGCTAAGTTTAGTGTAATAGTATTTTTTTATGGCCGGCCCAAAATAAAGCCCAAACGCAAGCCCATTAGGAATGTCAACTGGGCTGATTTGCAGGCCCATTACAAGTTAAGGACATTTTTAAACCAAGGCAATATACATGGAATGAAAAAATTGCAACTTTATTACCACTACATTTGAAATACTACAAATCTGACACTTAATGTCAGAACAAATCACATAATCACTAAATGACAACATATGAAGTTATATGAATTATACAACAACAATTCTTCAACATTTTTCATCATTGGTACTTCAAATTTCACCTATACCTGCATTGTGTAAATGGTCTATATTCAGTGCCAAGCCGAAGCCGAAATCAGCATCCGGTTCTTCCACCCGAGAAGAATCGCCCCGTCTTTCTCGACAAGAGTATAGTGATCCGAGTAGCGCTTGACGAGCTCTTTAATCACTGAGTTGACGTACGGGCTCAATGGACACGGCCTGAAACCAGCCATTGAGAGTCTTGATCTCCACTTGCCGAGTAGCTCGTGTCGTTCCACCCTTTCCTTCCCCTCACAAGCAATAATGTTCACGATATCCTTTGCCAAACA
Organism: Fagopyrum homotropicum; assembly: GCA_033239125.1. NCBI lineage: Eukaryota > Viridiplantae > Streptophyta > Magnoliopsida > Caryophyllales > Polygonaceae > Fagopyrum > Fagopyrum homotropicum. The sequence goes on from BSWB01000003.1 coordinate 7,979,517, forward strand.
ATGTTGTTCGACACTGATCCGTTCCTTCCTATTCCTATCCAATGTCGAGTCGATGGACTCGAACATAGCTGAGTAGTAGTCTAGGGTTTCGATGAACCTCGTAAGAAATGGAGTTGTGTTTGTATTTGACTCCTGCTCTACGATAGTTGTTACCTTGGGCGAGAGGGATTTCACCATCCTTAAAAGCCCGTCTCTCGGGTTCTCCACATCGACACTCTCGTCGGGAGTGTGGTGGAGTTGAAGAGGGAAGTTCACAGCCAGAGCCTCCCCTGGCCTTAACTCGAGCATGTCTCGGGTCACGTTAGGAGCAAACACGGGCACGGCATGGAACTCAACCGGGATTTGGAACTTCGCGGAAATATCAGCCAAACGCCTTCCAACAGCCTCCAAGCTGTCTCCACGAGCATATTTGCTCATAGGGTCATCGATCCCTGTGATACGCACGTGAGGCGGCCCTCCAGGTTTAGCTGCAAGCGCTTCCAAAAGGGTCATCCATTGAGTGCCTTGAGCGATCTGGAAGTCTATGATATGTATTCGATTCTCGTCCCTAACGGCTTCAGCAATAGCTCCATTTGCCGCCATGTAACCAAATTTCAAATACGGGCAGATCTCGTACAGAATGTGCATGTAAGAGAGCAAGTCATTTCCCAAAGGCTCTTTACACCGAAGTGAATGGTATATACCCGTCCCTGACGACTCTTTCCTAGCTACCATCCCTTCAAGCATGTAAGCACCGAGCCGCTGAACCGGATCACCGGAAATCGAAACCAAATTCCGGGCTATTCCAACCAATCTATCAAAATCATCCAACCTATCCTCGGATAACGCCCTTGCACAGTGAATGAGAAGTTGCTTCAAATTACTAGAAGAAGGCTTACCATGGAACAGTGATTGCATTTCCGCTTCCTGTCCCTGATAACCCGAGTTCCAATTCCTTGATCCTTGACCTACCGCCTGAGTCTCGCCCTCGCTTGGGGATGAAGCAGGCGGAGTTACATCTTCTTCCTCGTTATCTGGCCCCATAAGAGCAGTCTCTAGTTGCATCAAAGCATATCTTACACTTGGGACATCATAAGAAGCAAACTGAAGTCCTTGGAAGCTATTAGAAGAATACGGGTTTGGACGGTAATAGTAACTGTTTGTTTCAACGGGAGAGTTGCAAGACGGGATCATACGAGAAAGATTGTCGGTAGAACTATATTGCTCTAGGCTATCACTCAATGTAGTGGCAGTTTCACAGACAAAAGGCGTTGAGAAAGGTGAGTTAGGAGAGTTTCTTATGTTCGGTTTTGCAGATACAAACAGTCTTTCGGGTACCGTAGGCGGGGTTACCTGTGAGGATGTGTATGATATGCCTGCACTCATTACATTGAATCTATGAATCTGCTGAGAGTCCATACTATGGGCAATAACATCAGCAGCAAACTATTTCGCTTTTCCAAAACAATTTCGAGAACCTGCAATCATAAAAACAAATGAATAAATCTATGTGTGATGAATATCCAATTAGTAACACAACAGATAGAGAACTAATCACTTAATCAATCATGAATTGGTTGATTTCGAACAAGCATGAATCGAAAAATAAAATCATGTACACACGCATTACTTCCTGAATCATGTACTCAATTCTCACCACAATTCGATGTAAGTAGATGCTTCCTCTACACAAGATTGTTCCAAGATATCAAAACAATCGCAATACTACTGATAAGAAAATGAAACAAATTCAAGGAGTCCAAGTTCAAATGATGACAAAATTTCAGATCATATGAACACCGACAGCTTACCAGTTACCACCCAGAGAATCAATTGAAATTAAGCAGGACCGTAAATTAGTAATCAAATTCAACAGTCAAAATTTTGAAATCAAAATATTAGACTTTGATGACAGCAAATTGCAATTCTCCTTCTTCAAAAATGTGAAAAGAACGTTACTACTTAACCTAACTTCTAAAAGTGATATCAATATGCTTTAGAGTGAAAATCAGTACTGAAACTAATGAAGAAATAAACGAAGTGCATGAAATTCAAACCAACCAAGATAACCAGCAGATCAAAATCAAACTTTTTACGAACAACATGTCAAAACCCTAACTAAAACCGACAAAGAATACTTCAACAAGCAGGTATGAAATTAGGTTAAGTAAAGATGAACAGGAAACAAATTTACCTGAAAATAGAATACGAAAGGTCAAAGGAGGATTGATTGAGATTGACTTTAGTTGATTATTGTTCAAAGGGAAATATAAAAAGAGAGGATTTGGAGGATTTGAAGAGAGACTAAATAGCTGAGAGAGAGCTTATAAGCAATATATAGAGGAAGGAGAACTCTGTAGTGTGAAGGGGTAAAAAGGCAGGCGGTGATGTTAACGGTAACGGTAACGGCTGTTTTGAAGGAAAATTTGGTTGGTTAGTTGGGTAGGCGCGTTGACAGACCAGGTTTAACGAGTTAACGGACGTCAACCCTCCGACCACACGTTTGGTATTGAGAGAAAGTGCAAGTGTAACCTCCATTACAAAGAACTTTCGAGGCTCTGCCGATTACCACTATTTAGTATTTTCTTTTTTTTAATCGCACTTATAAATTATAATTGAATAATATCACAAAACCTTATAAACCAAGTTTATGTATATATACACTTTCTTGGAACGTACAATAAGAAAGAATTGAACAAATTTAGCATTGATATATTACTAGTGTATCCGCACGTTGTGCGGGTTGAGCTTTAAGGGTGATTTTATGAAGATACCAGTTTAATCCCCGCACCCTGTGCGGGTTTATTTAAAATAAAAAGTATTTTATTGTTATTTTTATGTATTATGTACCGCATATTTATTTATAGTACATTTAGTTCACGTTAAATTGACTTGAGAACATAAAATTTATGTTTTAATATCATCATGAACAATGTTTTTCTAATAATAAAATATTTATTGAGAGTGATTTGGTTCCTATAATATTGTTAATTTAATAATAAAAGATTTTTTGGCTTAATTGTTATTAAGAAAAAAAATTTAAGCCAAAAAAAAAATAATAATAAAAAAAAATTTATTATAAAAAAATTGTCACACAAAATAGAGTCGTTTGATGTAACGTGTGTTGATTCCTATAAAATTGTTAATTTAATAATAAAAGATTTTTTGGATTAAAAATAAAGATTTTTTGGTTTTAATTGTGGGAGCTCCATTTAAAAAATATTGCATCCACACCGCGCCACGTCATCAACTTGTGCTCTGTTTTAGTATGTACTAGTATAATACCCGCACCTTGTGCGGGTTTTGAAAAAAATGAGAAAGAATATTGTGAAATAGGTTTTTTTACGTGCTTTTGTTTTGTATACTTCTCTAATCTAATCGACTTATCAACATTACTTTATTAAGGATAAATTTATTAAATGAGATTATACTATGGACATACTTAATAGAATAATAATATTATTATATATATAACAACATTTTTATTTTTTTCCGATTATGTAATGAGTTTAGGGATTTTTTCTTGGTTAATGGGTAACAATTTAGTTTTACAATTTTTTTTGTATTTAACAACTCTTTTGTTTTTTCTGGATTATAATGCTTATTGGTGTATTAAAAATTTTATTTTAATTAATTATTTTTCAACTATAAATCTATTAGTTAATTAGTTAATTTTATTTTTAATTATTAAAATAATTTTAATTATTAAATAAGAAACTTAACATAATTAAACAAAAATTTAATTAATATAACGCGGTCTATATCTACAAAATTTTAATTAAACTATAAAAGATTTTATAGTTTAAAAAATAGTGTAAAAAATAAAGATTTATTGGCTTTAATTGTGTGAGCTCAATTTCAAAAATCCTGCGTCCACAGCGCGCCACGTCATCAACCCGTGCTCTGTTTTAGTAATTATAATAGATTTGGTTTCTATAAAATTATTATTTTAATAATAAAAGATTTTATGGTTTAAAAAATAGTGTAAAAAATAAAGATTTATTGGCTTTAATTGTGGGAGCTCAATTTCAAAAATCCTGCGTCCACAGCGCGCCACGTCATCAACCCGTGCTCTATTTTAGTAATTATAATAGATGATTTTTGGTAAAATCGATGTAAAAAAAATTAAAAAAGTTTAAAAATTAATTTTGCAAAATATTTATTTAAATATTTTTTTTTAAATTTTGAAATCACTTTTTAATTTTTATTAACATTTAAAAATCACTTTTTAAAATAATTTTTTGAATCCTTCAAGAAACGTGGTGTTAACACTTGGCGAAAAGTTTCTGCTTTAACAAATATAAGATTATATTTATTTTGGTCTCTAATGTATACAATTGGGCATTAAAATTTTATATGGTCATTATTTATTGTTTTAATAAAGCTAAAATAGTTATAATGTAATAATTATTTGATAATGTTTTTTTAAAAGCAGTAATGATGATAAGCCATATACCAATCATTTTTATCTTTTTCCCTTTCAAAGCTGTTGTTAACTATAAAACTGGGTAAAATCTAAATAGGTTTTTAGGTTCCGGTTATTCGTACCACCATATACATGCTATACATACAACAACTACGCTTACGCATTGCGTAGGCGTAGTTAAATTTTTTTTTTTTTTTTACCTTATTTTTCGAACTAAATATATGTTACGGACTACTACGCGTACGTCATGCGTACGCGTAGTAAGACTACGCATCGGGCATGCTTAGTCGTAACCATTTTCCTTTATTTTTTGAACGAAATGAGCTTCTTGCTACGGCTACGCATTGCGTACGCGTAGTAAGGGTACGAATAGCAATCTCGCACTTATATATATAAGTTAACAATCTTTCTAATTTAGACGTGAAATTTTTAGACTGATAGTGTATTTTTTTCGACATAAATAAATGTATGTAGCATTTGACAATTATCTTTGTTCATACAATGCATGCTAATGACGTATACTCGACGTCATAAATTTTTGCACCCGTCAAGAGGAATTATTTTAGTCAACTAATAGAAATAAGGAAACATATTACTATATAATCCATTGGAACGCTCTCTTTTACTGTCTTCAACAACTGCTTTCAACTGCTTCATGAACGACGGTTCTCCGGCCCAAGTGCCACCTAACATGATCCGACCACCACCACAACCACCAGAAGTGGAGATGGAGGTTCCTAGCACACCTCCTACGGGTACAAATGATATAAATATGGATGTTGAGCAGCAATGTTCTAAATCTGCTGAGGGTTCTGCAACAGTGTGTAGTCCTGCACCTAATGGGACAGATGCTGCTACGGAGTCCATTACGTCTGAACAGCCGCCTGTGCCTACTACTGGAATAGAGGTCACTCCACCAAAACAAACCTGGAAGGAAGTAGCTACTAGTGGTGGAGGTTTAGGGCAACAACGGACTATTTTGGACAAAGATTTTATGCAAGGTAAAATTAGCCTTGTTTATCCTGAGGGAGAGGATGGTGACCCTTCTGTTCTGCTTGATGGTGAGGTTGAAGCTGCCTTGAATAAGGTTTGGGAAAGATCCATTGTATTTAAGGTTATTGGGTTCCCCATTGCTTTTCCTGTTATGGAGAGAAGGGTTAGGGATATGTGGAAATATGGTAGCTCCATGCAAATTGTTGATTTATCCAATGGTTACTTCATGGCTAGATTTGATAATGAGGCAGACCTTCTCTCTATCCTTACAGGGGGTCCTTGGGCAGTCTTTGGACGATGCTTGTCTCTCAGGAGATGGACCCCGTCCTTTCGACCATCTATGGAGATTGCTTCGGCACCGGTCTGGGTCCGTATTAAAGATCTACCCATTCAATATTACGAGGAAACTGTGTTATGGCGTATGGCTTCTGGGTTAGGGGTTCCTATTGTAGTTGACCCTAAAACGCTATACTCGAATAGAGGTCGATTTGCTAGAGTTTGTGTCGAGATCGAGCTGGCAAAACCGTTAAAGAAAACGATCTCTATTAGTGGTTATAAGTGTGTACTGGAATATGAAGGGCTTCAAACGGTGTGTTTTCGATGCGGAATTTATGGGCACTTGGCTCCTAATTGTATGTTTCAATCTGGTGGTAGTAAAGCTACTCCTGTGGTCATGCCTAAGGACAATCATGAAAAGGTTACTCCGAATTTGATTTCGGATGCTACATGCTCTAAAGTAACGGATCATAATCAAGAGCCACAAGGGTATGGCCCTTGGATGCTAGTGACTAAGAAGGGAGCCCATTCCAAAGGTAAATCTAGATCCCATAACAGTGTCCTACCTGGCATCACAATTTCAAGAAGGTCATCTGGACCTACGGTAACTCCTCGCACTGGGATACAGGCTTATAGCAGTGGTTCACGAAAAGGTAAAGAAAAGATTGATGAAGTAACAGATGGTATTGCAGGCTCGACATCATCAGTTGCGAGAGTTGTTGTTATTCGAGGAAAAGATAAGATTGAAGAGTCTGTAACAGATGTTAGATTCATTACTACAACTTCACAAAATAAGCCGAAAGCGAAAGATTTGCACAGTAATACTGTGGAGGGGTCGAGTACAGATGGGAAGAGTAAGGAAGTTCGTAATAAGAAAAGAAATAAGTTGCGTGCCCTAGCTCGTAAAAAAGTTTTTGCAGTTCAAACTACGTCCATCATGGCGCCGGATGCTTTAATTGTGGGTAAACGTCAAAGACAGGATTTGGATTTGCCTTCAGTTGCGATTGATGATCCACTTCCCGTTCCTCAAGTTATGGGTACTGATATGGAAAGCACTCCGACACAGGTTACTGATGTCCCAGAGAGTCTCACACAGCCAGCTAGTGTGGACGTGGATATGAGCGCTACTGTCGTTATCGACAGGCATGCATGATTGATTACGTGGATCTTATTTGTCCATTCCAATGAATTGCTTATTCTGGAATGTTTGCGGAGCTCGTAAGAATGGGTTCCGTAGGGCTATTAAATATCTTTGTAAGCATCATAAGATAGATATCCTTGCTGTTTTAGAACCGAAGATTTCAGGATCCGAAGCTCAACGTGTGTGTGATCGGATGTTGTTTACGGGTTGTGTTCGTGTGGAAGCTACGGGATTTCAAGGGGGAATTTGGCTATTATGGTATGATGACCTCATCCAGCTTACTATTATCCATACGGATGATAACTTTGTGCATGTTTCTATCTCTCGAGGGTTACAAAAGTTTCATCTTTTTGTGGTTTACGCTCCTCCGACGGTGAACCGGAGAAAGGACTTTTGGAATCGCTTGGATTTAGAGGTAGTAAATGTGGATGGCCCTTGTTTAATAGGTGGTGATTTCAATTGTATTCTTTCGTTGGATGAAAGGGAGGGTGGTGTCAGTGGCTTACATAAAGATTCTCATATATTCCAATCTTTTATCTATTCTCATGGTTTGATTGACGTGGGCTTCACGGGATCAGCATTTACTTGGAGTAGGGGTTCGGAACCGAATCGCGTTACTTCCAAGCGCTTGGATCGGATATTGATGAATAAGGAGGCTAGATTGGAATGGCCTGATGCTTCAGTTCGACACTTGCCACGTTACTCTTCCGATCATTCACCCTTGTTGTTTTGTTTTGAATCTCCTAAAATTTTACGATGTAAACGACGACCTTTTCGGATGGAAGCGGCATGGTTAACTCATTCCGAGTTTGTGCCGTTGGTTGAACGGGTTTGGTCTTCTCATGATGAGGTATGTCCTTCTCTTGCTAGTCTTAAATTTAAACTAATCCGTTGGAATCGCCGTGTTTTTGGTAATGTATTTCGTAGGAAACAGGAAATCATGGACCAAATTAGTAAGGTTCAAAGTGACCCTACTTTTGCTAACTCTTCACAACTCCTAGATTTAAATTCAAAATTGATTACTGAGTTGGAGGTCATGTTAGAGAGGGAGGAACTTATTTGGCTGCAAAAATCACGTGAAAGTTGGTTGATAGATGGTGACCGTAATACTTCTTTCTTTCATTTATCAACTATTATTAAAAGACGGCGGAATAGAATTGAAGGGCTAATTCTGGATGACGGTAATTGGGAAACGGATGATGAGAAATTGGAAGCACATGCGACAGAGTGGTTTCGGTTGATGTATACATCTTTAGAGATAGGAGGTGTTGACTGGAGTAGTGTGGACTATACCTATCCGGTTATTGATTCTGTTGATTGGAATAGATTGCAACTGGAACCGAATGGCAATGAAGTTTGGAAGGCGGTCAAATCTATGGGAAAGTATAAAGCTCCGGGTTTAGATGGATTCCAACCTCTGTTTTATCAACGTTGTTGGAATATTGTGGGAAGTTCAGTTGTTGCTGCGGTCCGTAAATTTTTTGCAACTTCACGTCTTCCAGAGGGCCTTAATGATACTCTTCTCTGTTTAATTGCTAAAGTTGGATCTCCGGAGAGAATGGCTCAATTTCGGCCTATCGCCTTATGTAATGTCCTTTACAAAATTATTACTAAGGTTTTAGTGCAACGTATGCAAGGAGTTATGGGTGATCTTGTGGGACCTACACAGGGAAGTTTTATTTCGGGTAGGCTTATTCAGGATAATATTATCCTTATGCAGGAGATTATTCATTCAGCTCAGCGTAAGAGAGTGGGACGAAAATGGATGATTATGAAAATTGATCTTGAAAAAGCTTATGATCGGCTAAGTTGGAGTTTTGTGATTGATTCTCTAAGATGGGCTGGTTTCCCGGAAAATTGGATTGCTATGATACATGAATGTATTTCAACTCCCCGAATGCATGTACAATGGAATGGTGATGTTGCTACTCAGTTTATTCCTGAAAAGGGATTACGGCAAGGTGATCCGTTATCTCCTTATCTTTTTGTGCTTTGCCTAGAGCGATTAAGTCATCTTATTCAACAAGCTGTTGCTAGTGGGGATTGGCGTTCTATCCGGTTATCTAGAAATGGACCACCGTTGTCTCATATGTTCTTTGCCGATGACATATCTTTGTTTGCTGAGGCTTCATGTGCTCAAGTGAGAGTGGTTATGAACATCATTGATAGGTTTTGTAGAGCTTCTGGAGAAACTATTAATATTGCAAAATCAAGTATCCATGTATCTCCTAATGTTAACGATGATTTAAAACTTCGTATTCATCAGTTAAGTGGAGTGGCCGTTAAATCGGATTTTGGAAGATATCTTGGGATGCCTATTCTGCAGGGAAGGGCCAAGGGATCGGATTTTGAGTTTATTTTGGAAAAGATGTCAGCTAAGCTTAGTGGATGGAAGCGACGGATTCTAAGTTTTGCGGGAAGGGTTACTCTCACACGGTCTGTTCTGATGACAATACCTCAATATACTATGTCAACTATTATTATTCCGGCAAGTGTTGCTAAGCGAATTGATAAATGTTGTCGAGATTTTATTTGGGGGAGCTCTTCTGAAAAGAAACGCATGCATATGGTCAATTGGAATGAGGTGTGCAAACCAAAGGAAAATGGTGGTTTAGGGATTACTAAAGCATCGGTTTTAAACCTTGCGTTTGCTGGGAAGATTGCTTGGAGATTTTTGACAGAATCAGGACCATTGTGGATCAACGTCTTTAAAGCGTTGTATACTAACCGTTCGAGATTACTTCATACGAGACATTCCTACGGCTGGAGAGCTGTTCTTAAAGGGTTATACATGGTGATTGCTCCTCATTCGAAAATGATTATTGGTGATGGCCTTCACACGAGTTTCTGGCTGGATAGCTGGGTTATGCCTAGCCCTCTGCGGTATGTTGCTAATCGCACGATTACTGCTGGTGAAGAAGGGTTGCTTGTTCGTGAACTATGGGATGATGTTAGCGGCTGGCGTTGGGCTGATATTGAAGGGGCGTTAGCAACTGAGTATTGTCAGGCTATAGCTTCGATATGTATCGATACGTCCAAGCGTGACGAGCTTTCATGGCCGTTTTCTCAATCAGGTGCTTACACTATTGCATCTGGCTATTGGGTTTTATCCCACGCCATTGATTTCCAATCTAGCGACCGTGAAGTTTTTCGGCGTATTTGGAGGTTGAAGATTCAGGAGAGAGGCAGAATCTTTTTGTGGAAGATATTATGTGGGGGCGTTCTAACTAATAGGGAGAGATTTCGGCGGCATCTTTCGGTTGATGATTCTTGTACGATATGTGCTGGAACGCCAGAAGATCTCCTACATTTATTTAGAGATTGCCCAATGGTGAAGAAGATGTGGAACGATCTCAACGCAGCAAGGATGTATCCGGGTTTCTTTGAGCAACCATTTAATACTTGGATTAGAGGTAATGTTTTCAACAATATTGTTTATGATTCAAGTTATGTGTGGTGTGATATTTTTGCAGAAGGCCTGTGGTGTCTATGGAAATGGAGGAATCGTTTGGTGTTCGATGAGATCGTTGTACCGAATAAGCATTCTTTTGTAGTACAACAAATAAAGGATTACTATACAACTCGGAAGCGGAGATTAAATGAAGTTGGATTGAAGAGGACGGAGGCTTCATTGCCAATTTTTATTTCATGGATTCCCCCACCTCGAGATTGGATGAAAATTAATACAGATGGTGCAGTGAAGACAAGTGGAGCAGCAGCAGCTGGGTGTGTCATTCGTGATCATGAAGGTGGGTGGCATCGGGGTGGCGTCCATAATATTGGAACATGCACAGTTCCAGTTGCGGAATTGTGGGGTGTTGCCCAAGGGCTTAAATTAGCTTGGGAATCTGGGTATCGACAGGTTATTCTCGAAACAGATTCTCAGCTAGTTACTATTCTCCTTGGAAAAAATCTACCTCGGTGTCATCCTCTTTCTAGCCTGGTACATTTATGCCAAGGCTTTATTCAAAGAGCTTGGTCAATCCAAGTTCGTCACATTTACCGTCAAGGTAATAGTGTAGCTGATTTTCTAGCTTCGTTAGCTTTTTCTTTCGAACCTGGATTTCATGTATTGTGTGACCCTCCGGAGGGTGTTTTAGTTTTCTTGTTAAATGATGTGAGGGGCAAGGCTATCCCCCGTATGCTGAATAATTAGCCACTATTTTATTTATAAAAAGCGCGACTAGATGCGCGGAGACCACTGACTCTCCTTCCTACCAAAAAAAAAAAAAAAAAACATATTACTATCAATCATTAAATTAATTTTCATTGATTTGCGTGTAGTTTTACCTACACCTGATAATCAAGTTTAGTATAGATAGCGATAGCTTATCTTTTTCACATTAAATAATTTAATATGTATCTTCAATTAAAAAAAAATGATATTTAACATCTCATCATAAAACGATTTCAATTTGTTTTTCTAAATAAAACTAAGTTATATTTTTGTGGACAAAATTGCGACGTACATCACTACATCTCATATATAAATGTGACGTCATACATAGATTAACTGAACCAATTCAAAGAATATATACATGTTTTATTTATAGTCGCTCAAGTTAAACGCACTTAATTCGATTTAATTATAATAGCTTTAGTAATTCAGAATTTTCCACGTGTCTAAGACTAACATGACATTATTAAAAGTAGAATATATTAAAGCACTAAGCTCACGCCCTCACAAGTAGCCTTTTCTATTTAATATATTTTTCATTTTTTTATTTTTCTCGTGACAAGCTTATAAACAATTTATAAATTATTAGGTTACTGTTTAGTATTGGCCAAGTTTTCGTTCACATTAAGTATTATTTATATTAAAGTATTAGTATTTATTACAAACTATTTTGATGTGGAAAATTAAATTATTAAAAAATAAATAAATTATATTAAACTTTAAAATAAAATAATTAAATTTATTAAAATAATATTGAATAAACCACATAGTTAATACCTTAAATTATAAGATACCGAAGGCTAATGACGTTACTCCTATTAACATTATATTCTTTCTTATCACGTTTTATTTATTTTAAATTTTTTTTAATAAGCTACGTTGATTGAATATAATTGGGAGAAATTAAAATACTAGGCTTTTTTTAGTTTTTGTTTAAGAAAATGTACTTCAAATTTTTTACCACTTTCATTTAATAATAGGTAAAAATTGTTAACCCTTCTATTAGAAAGAAAGAATAAATGATATTTGTTATTTGTTATATAAGTATAATTTTTAATTTTTAATTACTGAATTTGTTTTCTTTTATTAATTTTCTTGCCTTTTTTTATTTTCTTTTTTATTTTCTGAACTGAATTTTTCATACCGGAAATTCTCATATCAGAATTTTCATACCATAAATTATCATACGAAAAGATCATACCAGAAATTTCATACCAGAATTTTTTTCATACCAGAATTTTTTTCATACTATGATTTTTTCATACCAGAATTTTTCATACCAGAAATTTCATACGAAAAGTTCATACCAGAAATTTCATTCCAGAAATTTCTGAATTAAAACTAGCGGCACAGTCAACACTTGATCCTTGTGCTTTCTGTCCGCTATTTATTTTTGTTTACATAATACTTTTATTTTGAGACAATTTTAACATATAATTCTCCACTCAAATAATGCTCAACTCCTCCACGTCTTGTCAATTTGTCATTGTCAACTGGGAAAAAGAACAAGTCTTTTCGAAACCAAAAGAGACGGTGATGGACCCATTTTTGCAAACCGTCATCATATACGCAAATTACATTAAAAAAAAATTGCAAAATTACAACGAGCCCCCTAAAATTTTTAAAAATTAAATATTAGACAATTAAAAATTCATCCCGGTATGTAAATTTCGGTATGTAAATGTCCGGTATGTGAAATTCTAGTATGTGAAATTCTGGTATGTGAAAATCCGGTATGTGATAATTCCGGTATGTGAAAATCCGGTATGTGAAATTCCGGTATGTGAAAATTATGGTATGTGAAAATTCCGGTATGTGAAAATCCGATATGTGATAATTCCGGTATGTGATAATTCCGGTATGTAAAATTCCGGTCCGATATGTGAAAATTCCGGTATGTGAAATTCCGGTGTGTGGAAATTCCGGTATGTGATAATTCCGGTATGTGATAATTCCGGTGTGTGAAAAAATTCTTCATTCTAGAAAATAAATAAAAAAAAAATAAAGAAAATAAAAATGACAAAAAAAAAATTAATAAAAGAAAATAAAAAAAGAAATTCAGTTTTTAAAAATCATTTGGAAGAAAAAAGAAAACAAGAGGATGGAGAAGGTTTGATGGTAAAAAAAAATAAGAGAGGTATATTTACTTAATTGAAAAACAAAAAAAGCCTACTTACTATCACTATTTCTCTAAATAGCCTACTAACCAAATTTGCCCAATATAATTTTAGTGCATAGTAGTATGGTAATTTACAAATGATTTTTGTGATATATGTTATTAAGTAAATAGATTAGTAATTTTAGTTTGAAAATAAAATCTTGCAATAGATAAATTTAATATATATGTACAAAAAATTATTAACCCACATTATTTTTTCCTTCTTCGAATCTACCCAAACTCTATTCGAACAAAAAAGTAATAACTTTTTCTTTAAAAATATTTATTATTCTTTGTGGCTTTTTATAAAGTTGTGTTATGGGTCGAACTTATGTTTGCACAATGTTTTAATAAAATTATTTATTATAAAAGTAAGTATGCAAGAAACCATATAAAATGTCGTTTAATTGGCCGACGTCCAAAAATGGAAAGAAACTCCACGCGCAAGTTAAAAGCGCGTGTGCTTTGCTCAGCGCTTACGCTTTCGTATTTTTCCCTTTACAATAAGAAAGGAATATTTCAGATCACGTGACAGAAACGTGACAATGATTCAAGCAATGGTGAATACTCTGTCCAACAGACAATGCCACGGGGGATCAGTTTGTAGCCGTTTTTCTGAAGCCACGTTGACAAAATCTATCTATGCCACCTGGCAGGAATATTTTGACTCTTTCACCTGACGTGTCAACGCGCTTTGTTTTGAACTAAACTTTTATACGTACGACTAGAAAATAAAATGGACGACTAAAATTCAATCCTATTCAATTTCAAATACTTTCTTTACATTAATGAATGGAATATGAAATAGATAAATCCACTGGAAAATGATAAGATGCAAGAATTAGAATAATATGGTCAAATCATTTCATTATACATTTTCTAAAACTTCAAGGGAAATGTGGAAAACGAGGAAATAAAATTAGTTTATTGTAAAATATTATACTTCATCCATGGAAAAACTAGGATAAGATGAGACTAAGCTATTACATCTTTTATCTCGATTATTATACACGATGGCCTCAGTTTTGTAATTTTTAGATTGAATCACATTGAAGTTTATTATAGTTGAGTTAAGGACGATATCAATACCGCAAGTACGATTGTGAAAATCAATAAAGCACAAACTATAAATCGCTATAAATTTGATCGTGAAGTTCAACAAGAAATGAGAGTAGTGAATGTGGTGAAGCCTTTGGTAAGAGCATACTTAGAGCATGATGCAGGATGATAAAATATCTCACTTGCAATTCATTCGTGAAAACTCAAAGAAGCAAGATAATAGGTGTGAAGAACCATAAACTCTCTGTTGTATCCATGAGAAGGCGAGAGGTTAACAAGGCATAAACCATTGACGATTTGATTTCTCGAACTATTCTTATTAGTGGTGAGAAATTAAAGGTTAAAAGATTAAATTGCTTCAATGGTCATAATTTATTTAAATTTTAAAAATAATTTATACCGGAGAGAGAAGTTAAAGTACACATTTCGTTCCATATTTTTTTGGGGCAAGATCGTTGTTTTTGAATGAAATTATTTCAGGTTCAACGGGGAGATAGAATCGGGACGAAATCGGGATTTACAGAATTTGTATCACTCCTACCAAAAACAACCATTATTTTACCCTTGCATTTTTTAAATTAAATATTATTACTATTCGTAACTTATTTGTACAGTAATTAAGAGAGTACTACTTTTCTTTTTTTTTTTTTATAAAAACAAAAACTAAACCAATAATTAGAAATACAAAAGTATATTTAGTAGTTTGGGTTGAAGATAGTAAGTTTTCACGTCGAAAGCGATGACATTCTGAGGCTAGTATATAAGGTCGATAGGTTATACCTTCTATTGCCAATTGATTTTAGGATATAACCGGATTGGGTTTATGTTTTGAGTTTGTGCGTAATGTGCATTTGTGCTCATATGTACCAGACTCCCGCTCTACAGTCCGTACATATCGAACTTTGACATGGTATCAAAGTGATTAACTTTTATTCAGCTCACAACCCCACCCTACGGTCCGTATATACCGAACTTTGATAGTTTATTTCTTGTAAGTGTAATAATATTCAATTTATAACTATATGTAAAGACCAAAATTTAGTAATTTTATTGTTATAAATCAATAAAGTGAAACTAAATTTTAAAAATTGAAGTTAACTTTATAAATAAACATTATGGATAAATATAAAATCATGAAATACACAAAGATTGATAAAATGTACTATTAATTTGAATATCAGTTAAAATTTATTATTCTAAAATTGTTTTTCAATCTGAGGTCATGGATGACAGTATGCAGGACCCCACATAATGAACAAAAAAAAAAAGATACTAATTTAAGAATGGATGCATTGGTGGTGTGAAACTATGCACAAGTCAAAGTTGAGGATCCATATTAAGGATAAGGTCACATAAATTTTGATCTCATCCACCAAATTGTTTGACCAATTATGGCGTTACTTTATAAGACATCTGTGATTGTATATACAACTTGCCGTATTGTAAAAACCCATCAAGACAATTTGTTCAGGAGAGGAAACTCAATAAACTAGTGAAATTGTAGCGAAGATCACCCCTCCACCATCACCACACAACTCCTACCTACAATCTAAAATGAAGTAACATCTAACATGTGTTTTCTTTAACTTATGGTACCAAATTGATTGGATGAAAAATCCTTTAATCTTCTTCGTTGGAGATTTTTGCATTTACCATCTCCTTTTAATAGATGTTTTTTATAAAATCAGATCTCGTATGCATGTTTTTTCTACCGGTCAAAAAAGTTCGATTCTTGTCGAATCCAACACCACATAAAATTGTAATTGTCAAGATTTTTTTTTCCATTCACTCAAACGAGACCTATGGGTTTGATTCTTTACAGATCCGGTCAATTTATTTCTTGATGATGGATTTCTTTTTCTTGGTCCATCAAGTCCTTCACCTCCGGTTTGAGATTGTTTCTATTTACCAAAATTTGTTGTTCCAACACCAAAATTTGGCACTAGACTTGTTTTCAACAACCGACTAGGACGTTATATTTCTCTCCCTCTTTACAGATCAGGCTTAGCCGGGGTCGGTTCTTTTTGGATATGGACAATCATCTCGTGTTCACACCTTAATCTATCCCTTTAATCTAGCGTACAAATCTCTTATCTATCCGTTTTAATGTTATCTGATTTGTTGGTTATGATTTGTTGTTATCGATTATAATCGGTCACCTAAAGCTTTGCCTCCTATTTCGACAACCCAAATAGGGCGTTCTCGTTACTCTCCTTTACTCTTGTTCCGGTCTTCAAACGACCATTCTCAGACTCCTTGGATTAGAAATGAAGAGCTTATCTTGTTTTCCCCTCCCTAACTTCAACAAGGATCAAGATAAACGCCATTTCCATACCCACTACAACAACTTTCAATCGGGCTACAATCCATTATATGAGATTCTACAAACTTGCTACCTAGTGGTTATCTTTCAGTAACTTGTTTCACTACCCTCTATCTCGTTGATGATCTTACCAAATCTTTCTTCTTTTCTTTTTTCTGATGGTCTTATTGATTATCTACTTCGTCTTTTGTAGATCTATATTGTGGATATGGTTTCTTTACCGAGGAGAATTAACAATGGACTCACAACCTAGAAATAATATGATATATGAAACAATTTGGTTTACTAGGCTTTTTCTAGTTTTGTATTTAATAAATATGTCTCTTGAGAGAAGAGTGTGTAGAGTTTGAGAATAAATACAAAAGGTTGGGGTATATTTACTTAATTGAAACATTAAAAAGCCTACTTACTACTATAGTTTTTCAAAAAGGCCTAGTTACCAAAATTGCCCAAATAATAAATATGATCCTAGTCCTTATTCGAATTGGGTTTATGGACAATAACTACAATAGTTTGATCGAATGTTTATCCAATATTTTGTTATTGATATAAGGTTTATCATAACTATTGAGACAACAAGAAAGTTTTTGGAGGAGTTTTTCTTGTATTGTTTGCTTTGTCCATTTTTTTGAAAATCAAGCTAATCAAAATGAAACATTATTTACAAATGGGAAGACCTTCCTAAACGAGTGTTGGATCTTAGTCAGGCACTCAGTTATAAGTTATCGATTCCATCTTCATAAACAAGATCTCAACAACTCATTGCAATCTTTGGCGTAATCCATCAAGATCTTCGATGTAACATACTAGTTTGTTTGATGTAACTCGGACCTGACTTCCCACTCTTGAAATCAAGTTTTACCTTCCGATAACATGGTGCCTCTAAATGATCTAATCCATAAATATTAAATTTTATCATACAACAAATAACAACTTGAACATTTTTAGGGTTTCTTTGTTTTGTGGTTTGTGGGTTTGGGGTATGTCTTGATATTGTGAATTTCGTTTAGAAGATAAGTTGAATTTGTTCGTGGGAAGAAGTCGAGAATAGGTGATCGAAATCTGAAGGCTTAAAAGAAGATTCCAAATCTGAGGTTTCCGTCGGTAGTCCTTGGAGTTTTACTCTGCAATGCTTCTACATGCATGTTCTCTTGGTTTCTTCCTCGCATTGTTTGTCTAGCGTTTCCTTTGGTGCTCCTCATCGATCGTCTCGTTGTGATCCATTTCTTCTTTTTTGTTGTTTTTGTTTGGTTCCCTCATGATGGTTAGCCCGTCTTCCGATTTTTTTGGCCTTTCAATCCACTAGACGGTGTGTCGTCTAGTGCATATATATCAACCCGGATTTTAAGTAACTCAAGCCGTCACTAGACTAAGGAGTAAGGACCACACTATGGGTCCCATCATTTAGCATGACAACAACTCCACAAATAGGACCTTGCAACAAGAAGCACGAAGAAATAATAAAAACACTCAACCTGTCATTTCGAAAACATTTATATAACAACCATGCATGCAATTAGTATGTATATCCCAAAATGACACTTCAAAACATGACAATTGAACATTTGAAATATCAACTTGAAACCAACACATTTACATAGTTGCACACAAGCAACAAAAGACTCGCTTGCAAGCGTTAGTTTCTAAAGAAGTTTAACCAACCCTTGGGTAAACACTGCCCCGATTGTCCACATCCTGCAACTGACGTCCCTACAACGTTCCTATGATCGGCATTACCTAAAAAGATTCGGTTTAAAACCATTAGCTACCGATCATAATCTATCTACGAGAGATCATATCAACACATCACTACAAAACACAACACATGTAATAAGATACCATATAAGGTGCTCATGAGATGATTGCTTTACGAATGATGTACGTGAATGTAGTATGAAATTTACAATTAGTAACCCCGGACCAAATCCGGAATCATTACTTATACGGTTCTAGTTTTGGTATAAGCATCACCATTGCACAACTTTGGTTAATTTAGACAATTTTGCTCTTAGGTCGGAGCCAGGCTGATCAAGCCTACGGGCCAAGATTTCTCGTGGTGGGTTATATTCTTAACCCCTAACCACATGCAACATTTTCTCGTTCATGTTAATGCAAACATTTACCATTTTAGTTAGGTGTGCGACCCGAGCCTGAAAAATCATCACACTCGTTGTCATTTCTTATACAAACGCAAGTGACACGTGACATTATAAGATAGTTATTTTAATAGTAGGTAATATTCTATTTTTAAATCTAGTTTGCTTTCAAAGTTAAAATTTTAAAATTACATTAATAAAATTGTATATTATATATATGACATTATTTTGTTAATTATATAATTTTAACATTATATGTGTAATATATATCATTAAAGAGTAAGTTTGGTAAGTAAATATATATTATATATTATAGGATAACTATTTTAATAGGTAAGATGTAAACTATATATTTATATATTTTTTTTAAATAAAAATTACGTAAAAATAACATGTGACACCGAATAGATGAGAAAGTGACACGTGACATTAAGTGTTTTGGCTTTAATATAGTATATAGATTTGGTTCAATAAATTAAGTGTAAATACATGCTATTTTACTATTGCTGTTTTATTCTCTCATCCATCCCAAATTATTATTACTATTGTGCTATAATCATCGTTGAAGATAAGAATTTTCACGTTGACAATAAAATACATATAACCTAATGCGCATGTGCGCTCGTATGCACATGATGTTGGAGATTTGAGCTAAGTTTTCGTTGTAACCGTTGAGCTTGTCTTGAGACAAGGTGCAATGAGTTGTTCACATGTGTGTCACTATGGTCCGGGTTGCGGGAGGCATGACAAGTGACCGGCACTAAGAACAACTAGAATTATAAGGGGAGTCGAATCAAAGCAAGGAGATTCACGACAAGGTCAACTTGTGCTAGCTTTTAGAAGGCCGACGTTTGGGGCTTTTTAGCCACATTTTATCGGCACACCTTTGGTTCTTAGGCCTTATATTGGCTAAAGAATATGTGGTTAAAAATTGGGAGCAATCCAAGCTCAAATGCTTAGTGAATGTCAATGAAGGAGCTAGTGAGCTTCTTAAGGAGCTACACTAACTTGAGCTAAGATATCGAGTGTTTGAGGATCTTGGAGCTTAGCCTAGCTATATTAAAGTGAATGAAGCTCAATGGAAGTGTTTGGACCAAGAAAAATAAGCTAGCTCTAAGCTAGCTCTGGGGAGTGGTTTTAGGCTCCCTATGTGGGCCTCGGGCTTTCTAGGGTTTCAAGGCCCATCTTCCAAGTAACTTCCACGTAACTTCCATAACCGATTTTAACCTCTTTTAACTCCCCAAAACCGTGGTCCCCTATGCCTA
Organism: Fagopyrum homotropicum; assembly: GCA_033239125.1. Lineage (NCBI taxonomy): Eukaryota > Viridiplantae > Streptophyta > Magnoliopsida > Caryophyllales > Polygonaceae > Fagopyrum > Fagopyrum homotropicum. The sequence continues at coordinate 7,999,410 of BSWB01000003.1, forward strand.
TAAAAGGGAGAGCCATTTGCACTTGATTCCACATTCGTTTTTGCAACAAAAAAGCTTTTAGTTCCATTTTATTGACATTGGATAGGCCTTCTTATAAGCTTGTTTGCAAAACTCGAAAGACCAGTATAGTTCCTATGTATTGACAAAGGATAGGCATCCATCTTAGTTTGGTTTTGTGTTAACAAAACCTAGGAATACCCTTTCTACAAAGTAAGACAAGTAAGTCTCTTACTTAGTCTTTGTAACGTGTAACATTTTATCCCACTAAGGTATTTGGATATTCCCGGTGTAGGGGATAATACACTTAGAAGAAAAATTCATTTGTGATTGACTCATTACATTATCCAAGTCAATGGTTTTAACATATAACAACCGGTTTATAAGACGTGCAATTGAACTTAACTTCTATTAGAGTTTTGTCTACTCCTTTTCGGAGATTACAAACTCTTGGTTGAGTTTTGTCTACTCCTTTAGAGATTACAAACTCTTGATTGAGTTTTATCTACTCCTTTGTGGAGATTATAAACCCTTGGTTAATAATTTGTTTTTAATTTAAGATAAATATATTAAATTGATTGGCAATTGGGAGAACCGTCTACTCACATAAGTGAGGCTACGGCCCTTTAGTCTAAAACCGGATACCGAATATCCAACACATGACCCCACTCTACCGATCCGTCTATATCGGACTTTGACATTGTCAATTAGTTATAGTTTGTACTTTGTAGGATAAACTCTAGTAGATTATGTAATGACCTCCAACCTAACAAATAATAAGCGCTATATATATGTACCACAATGAGATTAAATTATGATTGTAGACAAATGAAACTCAAAAGATCATTGTGGACGGAGTTAATGGGTTCATGCACATCTACAAAGTTCGAGAACGTGACAACTTTATTCCACTTGGGTGATATTATTGAAGTTGCATCAAAGAAGTTAGTAATGAAAAAATATTATGAACTAAAAAAATAAAAAGACATCTAAAATACAAATTTGTGTTTTAATTTATTATACTAGGTTATTAGGATATAATTTATTAAGGTGTATAAAATAATTTTAATTGATGAATAAAAATATTTCTGGAAATGAATTTATAAGTTAAATACTATGTGAGAAAATGTAATGGATGATACAACTTTTACCTTTTAAAATGTTAAAACATATTTTTAATTACGAAAATATAAATTCGTTATGTATGGCTCTTTAAACCTCTGTCCTAATATAACTTGTAGACATTACGTTTTTAAATATGGGCATCTTTTGACAATTGAAATCGGCTTGTAGGAGATTTGGGCTAATTGGGCCCATTACAAAAAATGGTTTTGGGCCGTTGGCCCATAATGAGCGACTTGACCTTGATCAAATGCATAAAATTCTACTACAAGCATTCTTTTGGTACTTGCAATTTGAGCAACATTTGCTCACAACTCACAATGTGACTTGAAATCTTGCTCATAACAACCTCTTTATCTTCATATCTACTATCGAAATGGAGCCACCGCATCAAGCTATTTAAAGCTGAGGTCGATTTTCATGATGCACCGGGGGGAGATGGTTGCTCTGGAGGGATTTTTGCTAGGGGTGAGCATGTCAAAATATCCGATCCGACAAAATTTAAAAAGTCCGATTCGAGAGCACCCGGATATCTGATCCGAAGATCCAAGTCCGATCCGACTTTCCCTCTAAACCCCGATCCGTATCCGATGATCCGAAAAAATGCCCGGATCGGACTCGGATCACCAATTGTCGGATTTCTTCAAATTCAGATTTTTTCGGATCGGAACTTCAGATTTATCGGATCGGATATTTTTTTGCTCACCCCAGCTTTTGCGATGGTTTTATAGATAGTAGAGCAGCAGGAAATGGGTATGTAGTCTCAAAATTATGTTGGGCTGGGTTACTTTATTGGCACTGCATGTGGCCCAAACTTTTTTTGTTGGACAGCCCGTATATAATTTATTTTTAGGACATGTTTAGCTGTAGATTGTTTTTCGGTCTATAAACTAGGTGAGTTTATATATATATATTTTTTTTAGGTTTATATAAATAGGTAAATGTTCAGGTACGGCCCTTATATTGCGGTACGGTCGTATGGCCGACCGTACGGGCGACACGTGTCCCGAAATTTTTTTTTTTTTTTTTTTTTTTCCTCTTTTCTGAAACAATTTTTTTTTTCCGGAAATTAATAAAAATTTATTTGAACTACCATGTTATAATTTATGCACTATTCTCCTATAAACTTTGAACTATTCTCATATAATCCATGAACTATTACTTTTTAATATAATCCATGAATTATTCTATTATAATTCATGAACTATCCCATAATAAGTTTTGAACTATTACTTTCACTCCTTTATAAATTTTTGCACTTTAAACTATTCTATTTTAATTCATGAACTATTCTATTATAATTCATGAACTATCCCATAATAAGTTTTGAACTATTACTTTCACTCATTTATAAATTTTGCACTATGAACTATTCTATTATAATTCATGAACTATCCTTTTAGAAGTTATGAACTATTACTTAATAAGTTTTGAACTATTACTTTCATTCCTTTATAAATTTTACACTATGAACTATTCTATTATAATTCATGAACTATCCTTTTATAAGTTATGAACTATTCCATAATAAGTTTTGAATTATTACTTTTACTCATTTAAAAAAAAAAAAATATTTTCGGGACACGTGTCGGCCGTACAGACGGCCGCACGGCCGTACCGGAATAATGGGCCTTACTTGAACACTTCCCTTTATAAATAAATCAGATAAGGTTGTTTATTTGAAATTTATTTTTTGATTTGTTTCTCAACGGGTTAATAAATAAATCGTATATGGTTGTTTACTTGAAAATTTTTTTTTTTTGATTAATTTTACTTCAAAGGACACTTATGTTCCTAAAAAAAATCGTATAATAACCTATCAAAGCAAAAATAATCTTGATTTAAAAAGTTTATTTTTTTAATTGATTTATAAACCCAAATAAACTCGTAGAAAAATAAACCAATTTTCAACTAAACACATACAAAAATTAAACTCATAGTTTATAAATAAAATGAAACGCAAATAAACTATAAGTAAACCGTATAATAAGTGAGGGTTGAAAAAATATTTAAATTAATTCATTTTTTTTTTTCTTATCTTTATCCCACAAAATAACAATACACATTAGTTAAAAAAAAAGTGATTAATGCAAATAATTAAGAAAAGTAGAAGATTAAACATATCCCATGTGATATAAAAAGCCAAAGAGTAATGCCACCTGCCCCCATCTTGCACAGGACTATCCACTGCACACTTGCCTCCAATCTATGATTACATGAATTAAAATATTTAGTTATTACCCAATTTAGTATTTAGTTATTGCATAATCTACGATACAACGCACAATGGTTCATATAAATATAAGACTAATCCACATGCATTCACTTTTGACTCAAAGGGGGAGAGGGAGAGAGAATCAATGGATGAAGAAGGAGGAAGACGACGATACTGTGTAACAGGAGCTTCTGGGTATATTGGCTCATGGCTTGTCAAGACTCTCCTGCAATCTGGCCACCATGTTCACGCTACTCTTCGTCATCCTGGTAATCACTCTTCTTACCCCTAGCCTCCTTCCAAATGACGACGATCAACTCTCTCTATATATCAAATCCTGGTTACTCTCGTATGGTTCTTTGATTTGAGAAATCTATTATAAAAAGGTTGTTTTAAACAACTAAAAGTTTTTTTAATACTAGATACTTATTATTTTGTGCATTGTTTCACTCATCAAAATATTTTACTATTGATAAGTTAATTTTAGAATGAAACAAAATCTAATTTGTGTTCCTAACAAATATATGCATTTGTATGCACACGATCCGGTATAAACTAAAATAATGATGACTAATATTATTAAGTAGATCTTAGTATTATTAATCTATTAAATAGACTTATAATATAATTTTATTTAGTAAAAATATTTTTAATAAAATAATATTAGTAAGACAATTAACGTGATAAAATACATAATAAAAATTCATACTTTATTACACCAAATTCTTTCAACAATTATTTACCGAATTATAGTAATATTTTATACTTATAATTTCTTTCAAAAATTTTAAATCTTTATTTATTTTTTCGAAAAGTCCCTACCTCGAGTTTATAGCCTCGAACTTAACCTTGTTATACCAACATTCAACTTGCATTTGATTATTAATAATTTTAAATAATTTGAATTCAAAAAATAGAATATCTTTAATAATATAGATATATAGTACATTAATAATTACTAAAGTAACCAATCTTATGAATTTAAGATGCATGAACAACCTTCTTTAATTAATGGCTAGAACATGCATGTAACCAGTGTCTAGAAGCATCTTCCCTGACCCAATTATAAAAAAAAATACTACCACTAATTAATACATTTAATTATGAAATATTTTCCTTTTGATTTTTTCACTTCATCAAAAAATAGTTTTTTTAATTATGATACATGAATCTTTTAATCAAGAAATGTATTGCTTTTTCTTTCTTTTTTCATTAAACAATTTGTTTAATTTTATAATAAATATATAAAATTAATATTTTATAATTAAGAGAGTACGTGCATTATATAATTTATATGTCTATTTTATTTTTTATTTTCCATCTATTTTTTTTCTCTTTAATATGTATATTTTTCAAAAATAAACGTGTCAAACAACACATTCGAAATGATGATAATACATATTGGTGTAACTTTGGTTGATGGTACAAGACAAACATTATATTGAGATTTTGAATGTATCGAATATTGATGATTAGTTTTAAAAAAGATTTTTGAAGGCGACGTGACAAAGTGGGCCATTTATACTCGTCATATAACTTAGGTCACGATCAACCTAATATTAACAACGTGTCATATCATACTAGACTCATCTTGCAAAGTTGTTATGTGTGGTATGATAAATTATTGTTTCTTACAACATTTTTGAATAGTTCCAAACTTATGACGTATATTTGTTATGGTTCATGAAAATTTGATAAGTCATGACGATCTTGACGGTAATTTATATATTTGTTATGTGAATCAAAGGAAAGAAATTAATTGTTTCAATTGAAGATTTATAAATATCCAGACAAATAATGTCTAAATGAGGATAATATATATAATTTGGTAATTTTATTTTCGAAGATTAAAAATATACAGTTGCATAAATAATGTAATTATGAAAACATATTATGTAATAAGAAACAAAAAATATATTATTTATTTAATAGCTTTAAGTATGATTTTAACGATAGAATTTTAAGAATTTTGTCTTGATATTTACAAGTTTTTAAAACTTTTAAAGCTTTAAAAATAATTCTTCCCTTACTCTTTTTTTTTTTTGTAATTTTATACATATTCCGTTAACAACTAATAAAATAAAATTAAAATATTAAAAATTCATTTATTATTTATAAACTAACAACACAAAAAAAATTCAACTTACTTTTCTATAAACTAAGAAAAGAAAATTTACATTTATTTTATTTATTTTTTTCCTTTATAAAAAATAAGTAAATTCTTTTTTATTTACTTTATAAAAAATGACGTTTATCGTGTAATTTGGATTATGATATATAAAAAAATACTTTATATATAAAATAAGGGAAATTTAACTTGTTTTGTTTTATTTACTTAGTAAAAATTAAAAATGGGTAAAGAGAAGAATGTTATAAAAATTAGAGGACTCCAAGAAAAATTTTAAAAAATTTTGGATACTAAAAGAAAAGGTAATATGCCCTCAAGTAAATTCTCTAAAAAAAATTTAAGGTGGATGAAAATTATTTTTACTGATAAATAAAAATACTTGTGGAAATGAACTTATGATTATATTATTATGTAATAAAATGTAATAGATGATACCGAGTTTACCTTTTTAAATTGTTAAAACATATTTTTTAATTACGAAACTATAAATTCAAAGTGTATGGCGCTATAAACTTGTGGGAGCTTTGGGCTTTTGGGTAATTGGGCCCATTGCAAAAGTGGTGTTGGGCCGTCAGCCCATTAAGAGAAACTTGCCCTTACACGATTGTATAAAATTCTATGATCATTGATCAGCAATGTGACTTGAAATTTTACTCACAAACAACCTCTTTCATGCATTTTACTCAGAAAGATCTTCATATCTACTATCGAAATGGAATGGAGGAACCCGCGTGAAGCTATTTAAAGCCGATTTGCGAGAAGATGGAAGCTTCGACGAGCCCATCAAGGGCTGCGACGGGGTCTTCCATGTCGCGGCCCCAATGGAGTTCAACGTACCGTCACAAGATGATATAGGTAACCACAAAATATTATAGAACATAATGAGTTAATGACAAATTCCGGTGGACCAATATAACGCTCCTAACTCTTTTGTAATCTTCTAGAAACCTACGTGCAATCGAAAATCATTGAGCCTGCAATCAAAGGCACCTTAAACCTCCTAAAATCTTGCTCAAGATCAGAAACCGCGAAAAGGGTTGTTTTCACATCGTCCATTAGTACTATTACCGCACAAGACGACGACGGAAGGTGGAAGCGTGTTGTCGACGAGTCATGTCGAGTGCCCGTTGATCATGTTCGGAGAACTAAAGCTAGTGGATGGGTATGCTAGTGTACATTCCTCTATAAAAACAAGCTAAAAAAAACTAAGTGTTTTTTTGGGTTGTTTTGTTAGGTTTATGTGCTTACTAAACTCCTAACTGAAGAAGCAGCATTCAAGTTTGCAAACGAGAACGACATTGATCTCGTTTCGGTTATAACAACCACCGTTGGTGGCCCGTTTCTCACCTCCACCGTTCCTTCTAGCATCCGCGTCCTCCTCTCGCCTATTACAGGTGACTCTACTACTTCAAATTATGTACATACGCGTTAGAAGCTCAACACATAAGTTCAATGATGTTTCATCCTATTGGCAGGCGATGATGAGCTATTTCCAATACTACTTGCCGTGACTTCGCGGATGGGTTCAATGTGCTTAGTCCACATTGAGGATATCTGCAATGCACACATGTTTCTTATGGAACATCCTAAAGCCGAAGGGCAATACATGTGTTGCGCGGAAAACTGCCATATCTCTGAGCTCGTAGATCTTCTCACCGAAGCTTATCCGAATCCATACTTACAAAGGTCATTAGCCTCTTCTCTCTTTTGCTATATACATAGAGCTTGCTTGATTTGATTAAAACAATGTGTTTTTTTTTACTTTGTTTTTTCAGGGTTATATGTGCTGAAAGAGGCAAAGCTCCTTCAAAGATTTCTTCAAAGAAATTGATGGATTTAGGGTTTGTTTACAAGTTTAAGTTGGAAGACATAATCAATGAAACTGTGAAAGCTTGTGTGGAATGTAACTACCTTTCTCTTTAAGTAAGGGTCTGTTTGGTTTCAATACTCGAAAATCGGAATGTACTAAACCTTTTTTCTTATCATAAACGTGACATATGGGTATGACTCATTTCGTAAGAAGCTCGTACATATATTTATATATACCAAACACAAAGTTACAATTTTTATTAATGTAAGGAGTTAAATGCCTCTTGAATAAGGGAATATAAATCTGAAATGTACTGAACTTTAGGGTTCATAGTTTGTAGTAAAATCTTGAGGCTGTTTATGTCTGTTACTAACATAGAACATGACCAATATCACAATGGTACAAAGTACAACATTAACTATATAAGCAAGATTCTGGGTAATTTCCCTATCAATATAGCAGTATTGATGCAGAACCTTGAATATGATGGGGGTCCAAAATCAAATAACTTCATCATTTAATGTAACCCACCTATATAAATACAAAATTCAAAGTTTAAGAAAAAAAGAAATTCAAAGCCCATGAATTCAGTTACCAAGTAGGTGTGGAAATATTGAATTTGCAACCAAAGAAATTATGAATTTTGGATGAATAATAAAGGACTATGGGAAGAGGTGAGTAATGGATATGGATCAGAGGTAGAAGAGAAAGCTTTAATGGCCATATGCAAATAGTGATAGACTCTGTACAGTCAATAAGAGGGAGAGAGAGAGGATATTGATTTTTTCAGATCTTTCTAAATTGAACAAATCAAATTCCTACTTCAAAAGGATCATTTAGTGAGGTTTGAAGAATGATGGGGACTTTATTAAATTTTTAAGTGGTGTATATTAGGATATTTTTGGTATGGATATCAGGATATTAGGTATGTGTAAGATGATATTTATAAATGTTGTTTGGTATATGGTCCTGATACAAGTAATTTATATATTTGGATATCATTAAAACAAAAGAAAGCTTGATCTTTTTGATATTTATATCTATTATTTAGGGTACTTATATGAGGTGAAAGAGTAGAGATTTGATATGTTAATGTTCAATTCGTTTAGAATTAAGTCGAGTTTGAGCGGAGACTAAATTTTAACCTCGCCCGGATCTTCTACCAATCTTGAACTCATTTTGCTATTTAAACCAAGCCAAGTTCGCTCGAGCTCATGTTGCTCACTTTTACGACATTTTCGTAAAATACATTTGTAAACGAGTTTATTGGCTCAACTCGTTAAAAGTTAGCGTTTGACTCAAGTTCATATCAAAATTCATGTTGTACTTTATTCGTCCTCGACTTGTTTTTTTTTAATATGAATGAGTTTGATCCAAACTTTTGTGATCACTCGAACTCGATTCACGCTCGAATTAACATAACAACCCTACTAACATTAGGATCATGAAAGCACATATAGATACATATATCTCTTACCTTATGTCTTTGTTCTATTCGTATTTCACAATAAGTATTTAGGGCTTGTTTAATATCCATATCTATATATCAGATATCGATATCGGTAATAAGATATGGGTATGAGATTGATATCCACTAGAGAAAGAGTTCTAAAGAGGAAAAATAAAAGAGGAAGGTAAAATATAAATATGTGATACCACTCTTTTTTTTAAGTATATCAAAAAGAGAGGGAAAAAAAAAGTATAATATAAGTATATCAAATTAGTATTCATATATTTATATACCAATTAATGAGTATGAATTTTTTATATCGATACTTATATATCAATATTTATATATGATATCTAGATATGGATATCAAACACGGTGTAAGTAATTTTTTTGGTTACCACATACACCAAACTATAGCATTTTGAAACTGAAATAGAATAGAGAAGAAGAGATGGACCCAAAAATAAAAATCCTAACCTTATCTTGAATGCTTATGTGATGAATGAATTTTGAATTGTAATGATGGTTGCTCTTAAAGGCTTTGTCCAATTTACAGGAAAACTAGTCCAAAGTTAAAGACAAAGGAAAAGGGCCTGAAACAGTGAATATTCACATTAAAAACCCCAAACATTAAACTCCATCTTCCTACATTCAATTCCACCTATCAATCTCAACCCTAAATTTGTCTTGACCATACCATCTTTCTCTTTCATTGATTTACCCAACTGGGTTTTACTAAATTCTATCATTTGCCATTTCATAATCAATGTTTTCAAACAAGGCTGTTATCAAAATTCAAGACACAAACCAACCCTAAAATGGTCCCACTATCCTCCTCCAATTGATCCGCGATATTCGGAATGTTTAATCTAGCACCAGTAGGGTTGTTAAGTGAGCCGAACTACTCTGACTCGTTCATTCTCTGAACGAGATGAACATAAACATGTCAAAACTCAGCTCGTTCAGCTTGAATAACAACCCTAAACCGTCTTTACATTATTTGAAACTCAAATTCAAGACCACCACACTCGTCTCGCTTTCCGACTATTTCGCCACCAACTAAGAGCAACATAAATTTCCTTTGTTGTCTTTTCAAGTGAAGCTGTCTACATTTAATAACCACATGCTTTCCCACACCATTTCAGAATTTGCAGCTCTTTATTGTGTATTGTCAAGTTGGCACCTATGTAGCCTATAACCCTATTTGAATGGTTATTTGGTTCTTACCTATCATAAAGGTTACAGATTTAATGTTCAAGAATTGATAATGACACTACTGATATTATAATCAATCTGTCTGCAAGTATTGTAATACAGAAAAATATGATCCTATGCTAAGTAGTGCCAAAGATAGAATTTTTAGGTCATTACATTTCACAATCTTCATTAAACATCAGCATTCAGCAATACTACAATTTTAAAGCTCACAAGACTTGAAGAGATTCAGCAAAGATTTGTGTATCAGACAAATATGAACAACAATGACAGCTTGATACAAATCTTCACTTTTGCTGAATCTAATCAACTCTAGTGTGCAATTTGACTTGATATGATCAAGATTTGCAGATAACCACAAAACAAGGAAGCAAAGCTTTAGGATTGAGCAGAAAAAGCTCTTCAATGTTCGAATAAAGACCGACTTTTCCAGCCAAGGAATCGAATCCTATCTGTCCAACCATCTCTTGTATATTCTCCAATGGCCTATGAACTCTCCCAGCAATTACCCGGCAAACTATCAAAGCCTTCCTCAATGTATGATCATCTTCAGATATCTCAATGTTTTCAAAGGCTCTTGCACTTGTTGAGGTGGTGAAGACACCAACTCCATCCTTGCCTTCCTTTTGACTCGAGAACCCGTTTCTTATTATCCGACAAACGCAGCATTTGTCGGACACACATAGACTAGAAGATTCATTGAGACCCAAAGAACATGCAACTGTTGTACCATGGAACCTTAATAGCTCATTTCCATCAGCAATGCACCGCGGGTGTTTCTTAGGGAGTTTACTAGCTTTAATCTTCACCATCTCCCTGTATTCTTCGAATCGAGCTATTGTCTTTTGCATGTTATGGACTTTCAAGACTCTCTCAATCCTACCACATTGGTTCTCTGACTTCAACCAGCTTGCCCGGCATATGATTTCAACGATTTTCCTGGACGAATCGCCCTCCACTAATTCAGTAACTGTCACACAGAACACACACATCAACTATCATCCTGATAATCAAGTGTTTCATGACAAAGTAACAACATTTGAAGTGGTAAAACACAATGAAAGGCTAGGATTAGTGTTATTCAACACATTACGCAAATAAGGGCTCGTTTGGAATCACTAAGAATCATTCCCGATGATTCTGAATTAGTTTTAGGAGAGTTAACAACCAAATCAACACAAAAGTGCTCAATATTCCATTAGCATGAGGAAAAAAGGACTTAAAAGGAAGCAAAAGAAGCTCAAACCCAAAGAAGAACAAAAGGTGACATAAAGCAAGTTTCTTTTTAGAACAAAGCAACCAAATGGAATCTCAAGAATCTAACTTTTAGAAGATACTAGTTAAGTTATAACAAAACTTACCAGCATGCTTTGAAAGATGATGGGCTTCAAGAGCTTCCCACTTATTGAACTGTTCTCCACACTTGTGACATGTAACACTAGAAGGGGCATTATTAGAGTCAATCTCCAAAGAAGTTCTATGTTTTGATGAATGAACACCACCAACCCGTGAACTAGAAAACCCTTCTTTTTCTGAAGAAAAATTTGCTGATTTTCTCTGAGGAATTGTGGATGATGATGAAGTTTTATTAAAGTAATGCATAGAAGGGTGTCCTCTAGGCCCTGGGGTACCTGGCCTTAAAGTACCAACAAAAGCTGGTCCACCACCGCCGCCTCCGCCGCCTTCTCCACCACTATTCCCACCAGACCCATCTGAAAACCCGCCACCAAAGCCAGTGATTTTGAGCTCACAAGTTGAGTTGCTCAAAATAACTTCATGAACAATAGGGTTTAGGAATTCACTACTTCCTATGGATCTTGGACTACAACTAGGTGGCCTTTCAATATGCCTTTTGCTTCCATGGATTACATCTTTGAGATTTGCAATTGACCTTGAACAACCTGACCTTCCTGATTTTCTTGTCAAGATTGTCCCTAATTGCTTCCTTGATTTTGGATCATGAACATCCGATGCCTCTGACTTGCAGTGTAATGACTTTTTCAGAGAAAACCATACAGTTGCCTTGTTTTTCCCTTTTCCTTTTCCCCTCTCCATATCAACTCTTTCTCTCTTCTACCTTTCAAATTTGTGCCTGAAACGAACTACTTTCAACACACAATGCAATTCCTCCTTCCATCTTCTTATCTGAAATCAGAAACGCAAAAAGAAGACATCTTTAATGAAGAAATACCTCAAGTGATGGCTGAAAAATTCCCATTTCCTCCAAAAAGTTAGAAACAGCCCTTGATTTAAGACGAAGTATGGGTCTGAATATGAAATGGGTAATTCAAAATTAGTAATGGGCAATGGCAATGGGTATTATTATTATATATAAGAGGTGGAAAGTACAGAAACGGAATTTTGGTGGGTTTGAAAGAAGATGAAGAATCTGTTGGAATTTGAAGGGATGGGGAAAATAGAAAATGAAAAGGGGAGAAGATAGAGAGCGAAGTGGGGTTTTTGAAGAAAAATGTGGATATGAAGATGAAGAGAAGAAGTGAAGAACCAATCCTTTTGCAGAGGAGTAGGAGGTGATGCATTTAATTTTTGAATTTTAAAAATTATGTAAGCCAAAATTTTGGTATTTTTGGGAAGAGAATAAATGTGGAGACGGTAACAAAAATTCACACCTGGACTGCTGTTACTTGGACTCTTATTGAATTTGATTTTATTTCATTTATTTTATCTATTTTTCCTACAATATTTGACTTTATTTTATTAAAAGAAAAGTAACATGAATTTAATTATATATTAGCAGTTTGAGAACTGGTAGGTTTTGAATACCAAGTTTATAGGTAGTTGAAGTTTATGATTATTAGTGCTGATTAAATAATTTTGAGTGAATTTGCTATGTGATCTTAGTTTATTAGTTTTGTTTAGTAAATGTGAACCTCAATAATTTTGTTGGAATATGACCTTTTTTAAATAATTTAGACTAATTTATTCTTCTATAAGAATTTAAAAAGATTCATAATTAATTATTGCCTTTTAATTGACCTACAATCCCTATTTGAAGAAGGTGTATTTTGAAGTTACCAATTTTAATCAGCGTATTCAATTAGTAAATCATAAAAAATACAATGAACATTTTACGTGAATTGATAAAACTAGCATGTTACGTGCTTGTACTCTTCATGTAAATCATGAAGAGTACAACAAAATTCTTGATAAAATTTTACAAAAAATTACAAGAATTGATCAGCGTAATCATTTACTAATCAATCAATTATTAATATCGTGTACAAGAAAATTTTACAAAAAGATAAATCGTGTACAATAAAACTTTACAAGAAGATAAATCGTGAAATCCAACTTGTCCAGTTGGTATTAGGGTGGGAGGGAGGGACAACCAACCAGAGATCAATTCTTGGTGACTGCATTCCTTTATTAATTTTTCGTATTTCTTGTAAGAATTATAAAATTACAAGAAAATTGAAGAAATATAATTACAAGAAATTTATTTCATTTTACAAGAATAGGTACAGTAAAGTTATAAGAAGAAACGTCTAAATTAGGATAAAATTTATTATAATAAATAAGGGTAAATCTGCCATTATTTGTTTAATAAGGTTATTCACTTAAAAACTTATAGGCCTAGGTTATTTACTAAACAAAATTAGTCAATGGGTACATTTCATCCAATTTTCTCAATAATTTTAAGAGTCGTTTGGTATTTGATATAATTAAAGGTACCAGATATGGGTATTATGTATGAGTATCATACTGATATTTTATATCATATTTGTTATCATGGGTATCAAGAAGAGAAAGAAAGAGGGATTTTCAAAACCCTAGAAATTTTAATGGATGAACCACCAGCGGTTCCGACAACTACAATAGGTCGGAGATGGCGGGAAGAGGGATGAACGGAGGCGGTTGAGCGGTACAGCAATGGCACAAGGCACTGACGGACTCGCGTGAAGGGGGCAACAACGGTGGCGGCTCCTTGCTCAAGTTGCGGCTGTAGCAGCAGGCGGTCGGCGGTGGCTATCCCGGTTGGAGGCGGGAGAAGGGGAGGAAGTAAGAGTTGCTCTTTGTGAGAGAAGAAGAAAAAGGAAGCTACGAAATGTCGAGAGAGGAAGAACAAAACAGTTGGTCTCTCCCAATACCTTCAAAAATTTCGGTATATGAAAAGAAAAAATTCAGATATCTCGCTATCAATTTTATACCGATAGCCTAAATACCAAATATCGGGTATGGGTGATACTCATACCTTTAACCATGATATCGCTGTCACACGACTCCTTAGTGGTTATAGGGTTATGTTTGATATTCATTTCAGTGTATTGATATCTCTAAAAAGAGGTTGTATCCCATATAATCCCCCCTCCCTTCCCGTCTGCATTCTTCTTCTTAGACTTCATACTCTTTCGCGACTCAAGGGTTCTTCTATGGAGAGTCACCTTCACTTATATCGTAACTTGTCCTCATCTTCTCCGCGTAATAAACTAAATATTTATCAGATGAAGGGTAAGTTGTAAAGAAAAGCTCAATATTTTAAGAACGGGTAAATCTTATTAAAGGGTCAAAATCTCTTTTTGTTAAATTTTTTTTTTATCAAGAAGGTAAGAAGCTCGATTACACCAAAATAATTGGTGTATCGAGAGGCCGACAAACGGACAAACCGTCATGCAAAAAGAAAAAACCAAGAGGAAACAATACAACCACCACAAGCACAACCTGGAAACGTGAGAAAGATCCAAAAAGTTGGAACAACTAAACCTTGGGAGAAGACGCGAAACACTCGAGGTTGACAAAAATATGGAGAGGGCACGGAATAGATGAACTAGCACGGTGTCTCGCCGCCGGGAAGCAGGATGGTAGAAACCTTTTTAGGGGATGTCATACATCCTGCAGAAATGTGGATCCCACGACGTTGTCCCCACCTAGATGGAGGATCTTCGGAGACCTCGAACACAACCACGATCAACATGATCAACGTGATCAACAGGGGCATGTGACTACGACATCTTCCAAGACAATCGTTTAGGTCACACTCGAGAAACATCTTCAAAAAGAAAAGTCATCCTAGAAATTCTCGAAGGATGAAGTCTGGATATTGTCTCTTCGATTGACTCTTGTTTCTCCGTCTTGTTTGTTTGTTTTTGAAATGTAGGATCGCGAGTTTTTTAGCAAGATCAAACCATGTTGAGGGAAGCAAGACATTTTCTTATTTGACAGAATGAATCGATCTACGGCTCCCGGTATATTGGAGTTGGTCCAGTTTTGCACATAAATTGCATATATTCCAAGAATTACCAAAGCACCATATACCATCTGCCTTACAGACATATGGTCTACTGCTGATTTTTCTCAAACGCAGCCAACTGTAGTACTAGTAAGTAGTTAATTTGTTCAAAATCTAACATTTTTTGTGATAGTTTGCAAAAAAACATCATCACATTAAAGTTTCTGCATATAAAGGGCTTTGATTCTCTTGCCTCTCAACAGATTGGCTTCCGCTTAACGTTTTTATTTTTTTCTTCATGATAGAATGGAACCAATGAATATCTCATGTGAAGAAGAACGTTGTCGATAGTTAAGTGTTTTGTATGTCTTCTTATTTCTTAGAAGAGCAGTTGATCCGTTTTTCAAGGGTTTATGAATAATACTTGTCTGGATTACTCTACTGTCAATTCTTTTTCCTTTGAAAACTGGTACTCTTAGATGTTTGTCAAAAATGATGGCCCATGTTATTCTTTTGAGTACGAAATTCATCGTTTCCCTTGTGTTCTTCATTCTGCAATAGCTCGAGAAAGAAGGCATAGACATCCAATACATATAAATCTATATTCATCAACGTACAAGCTATTCAATTCCTCATTTGTCTCAAAGGAAAGTATGATACTATCAATATTTATTTTTCTGAATACAATCCAGTTCAAAATAGAACATGTTTGTTTGTTCTTTCTTTCTCTAAACACACCACATATCGAAGACCTGTATGATTTGGACACCGTTCAACTAGTCTAGGAAAAATACATTTTCAGCTTCAATGTTTACATTGAAGCACCAACGGAAAAGGTCTCTTCGAGGCAAGAAAGCCCTTGGGTTTGGAGGCGCTTGACTGGCTACAACACGACATCAACTTGCGGTCCACCTCTGATCCAAATCGGACAGAAAAAGCCAGAAAATGAAGTTGAAATTGTTGCACCCTCAAACCGTGCTTCTTTCGCTTCTTTTTTCTAAGTGGAGGAAACCTAGAGGCTGGCGCTCCTACACCTCCCACCATCCACAAGACTTGTTGACCCTTGTCTTCGTCCAAGGCCGTTTACGGTGAGTCATTTTTCCTCCTTCTTAGGTCTTGTTTCATCCATTTGGAAAACTTCATCTTCCTATGTTGGATGACTGCCTCTGAATCGATACTTTTGCATCAGTATTCTTTCGTTTGGGGTTCTGGGTTGTTGAAGGCCAGATTGAATCTGAAACGATTGTGAGGATTCATTTGGGGTTCTAGGTTGTTGAAGGCCATATTGAATCAAGATCGATTTTGGGGCTAGGGTTTCAGGGGATGTGAGAAGATGAGGGAACGCAGCCTCACTCGCGGCGCGTTCTCCTTCTTAGGGGCTAGGGTTTTCAATCTTATCTCTTTTTGTTACTGAAAAGTAATCGCCTATATAACCTCAAATCAAGTTTTTTTCTTACATATTTAAAAGCCTAAAAGTATAAGTTTGCTATATGATTAAAAAAATATATTTAATGAGTTTTTTTTTTGCTAGAAACTTGGTTTAAATTTGTGATTTTCTAGAAGTTACCTATTTAATGGGTACTTTTTGCTTCTTCTTTTTAATGGAGAGCGGTTAGGATGACTATCTTCTAGAAGTTGTTCATCTTAAAACATCCTTATGGATGAGAACACAAAGTTCAAGTTCATCAGAAAAGTTGATATTGGGTGTCGAAATCACCATATAAGTTAATCGGTTTGCAACACAGTTTACTTCTCTGAAAACATGTCTAGTCTGGACTTCGTCAAAAAAACGCAGGTTCAGTATGGAGTCGGAAATAATCATCTCGATCTCTCAATAACAACTCCAACAACTGTGTACTTTTTGCTATTTATCCTTCATAAACCCCACCACAAAAAGTGGTATGGGAGTATGGTGGTAAACAATTGTTCTTCATAAAATTAATGTTGCTTCAAACGGGTCTCCGTGAAGCATTGGCCCGGGGATTCACTAGAGTCTTGGTGGAGACAGGCTCGATGCTTGTAATTTGATACATGAACTTGAAAAAAGACTTCATTTAAAACCTAGTTTGATGATTGAAGATATTAGAAGTATAGGTAAGTTTTGGAGTTCTTATTTTATCAACTTTGTTACGGTGTGGTAGCACACTAACACGATAGTTCGCCTTTTGGCTAGAGTATGATTAGACAAGGGAGGAGAATAATTTCCATTAGAATGTATCCATAGGGTGTTAGACCTTGTAAAACTCGATTTAATCTAGTACATTAAATTAAAGAGAAAACTAGATGAGATATTTACCTTTGATAATTAAATTAAGTTACTAGCCTCCCATTAGTTTAGTTAATTATTTATTTATTTTACTTGAATAAGAGAGAAATCATGAAAAAGAAAAAAGTTAGTGGCGAGGAGTACTATAGTAAAGTTCTTTACTGTGGACATTTTTTTTTTATCAAGAAGGTAAGAGACTCGATTACACCAAAGATAATTGGTGTATCGAGAGGCCGACAACCGGCAAACGGGCAAACCGTCATGCAAAAAGAAAACCAAAAAAGGAAACAAAACAATCGCCACAAGCAAAGGCATAAAAAAGGGGAAAGATCCAAAGATCGGAACAACTACTCCTTTGGAAAAGACGCGGAACACTCGATTAATTTATAAATTCTAAAAAAACCTTTTTTTTTGAATTACCAAATATATTAAAGTAGAGTTATTTACTTTTGACATGGACTTCCAAATTTAAGGAGTTCAAAATAGAGATCTCTCAATTAAATATAGAAAACCATTTCTTTTTAAATTACCAAATTAAAATTAATTTATAATAACTATAATAATCCCAATCTAAGTTAAACCAAATCATTCAAAATTTTTCTTACAATCATAACAAATAAAAGTTTTTTTTTCGAAAGATTATTTTCTTCTTAATTTATTTTTGAAGGATTATAAGTTCAACCTATTTAAGTTAATATTTGTAAGGATTTTGCTATCCCGCATCGATTATCAAGTAAGACTGATAGTTTGAAAACGTGTATAAATAGAGGGTTTGAAGATTAAACAAATCATACATTGTTTGGCCTTTTGACTAAGTTGAACAATAATTTTTATTCATAACGGATTAATATCCGTTATATGGATCATTGACCTGCGGTTTTTTGGGTTGCTAAATAATTTCAACAAATTTAGTATCTCACATAGATTATCAAGTAAGACCATATATTATCAAATAAGACTAGTAGTTGGAGAACTTATATAAATAGAGGGTTTGAAGATTAAAAAAATTATACATTTCTTGACATTTTTGCTAAGTTAAAGTGTATAATTTTTATTCATAACGGATTAATAATTACTATCATGGTTGTTGACCTGCTATTTTATGGGTCGTCGACTTATTGTTTTGTGTGTCGTTGACATAGTGTTTTGGGTCGTTAACTTGTATAAATAGAGAGTTTGAAGATTAAACAAATTATACATTTATATCCGTTTTATGGGTCGTTGACCAACTATTTGATGGGTCGTTGATCTACTGTTTTTAGCGATTTTGTTATCTCACATCGATCATCAAGTAAGGCCCGACAATTTGAGAACTTGTATATATAAAGGCTTTGAAAATAACAAAAAAAATCATACATTTATGAGCCTTTTGGCTAAGTTGTACTATAATTTTTAATTATAACGGAGTAATATCTATTATATGGGTCGTTTACCTATTATTTAATGGGTCGTTGAATTTTTCAACGATTTTGCTATTCCACATCGAAGATTGATAGTTTGAAATCTTGTATAAATAGAGGGTTTGAATATTAAATAAATCATACATTTCTTAGCCTTTTTGCTAGGTTGAAGTATAGTTTTTATCGGGTAAAATGTTTAATTATGTCTTTTACCACTATTACTCTGTTAATAGTACACATATCATGAAATCATTAAGTAAATATACCATTAATAAACTAATAGTGGTAAGTCAATTAGAGTGGTAAAATTTAGAGAGATGTACAAAATGAAAGCCCATAAAAAAGAGCATACTTCACCCAATTCTATCATTTTTGTTCATAACGGATTAATATTATTTTCATCAATTTTGTTATCCCACATCGATTATCAACTAAAACGATGGTTTGAGAACTTGTATGAATAGAGAATTTGAAGATAAAATAAATCATTCATTTTTTGACCTTTTAACTAAGTTGATAATTTTTTCCCATAACGAATTAATATTCGTTATATGGATCGTTGACCTACTATTTTGTGGCTCGCTAAATATTTTTAGTGATTTTGATATCTCATAGTTTGAGAACTTGTATAATTAGAGGTTTTGAAGATTAATCAAATAATGCACTTATTGACATTTTGATTAAGTTGAACTGTAATTTTTATTTATAACGGATTAATATCCGCTATACATCAAGTAATGGTGATAGTCTGCGAACTTTCCATTATATGAGTCGTTGATCAACTGTTTTGTTGATCGTTGACCTACAGTTTTGTGGGTCGATAAATTTTTTTATGTACCTATATTGAATCAATTATATACGTAAAATATATATTTTTATATCGCCATCGTACGTAACTTTCAAATATTTCTTAACAATTATGCATACAAGACACGTGATATAAACTAGTGATTATTATAAGAGGGACAAATACCAAAAATTGTTATCATAATGGATTATTTATTCAATTTACTCAAAACTACTGGAAAAATAAAAAGAATAAATTCTTCATAAATAACTTCAATTGGATTGAAAATAAATAAATTCAAAGTACGTTAACAAAACTTACAAAAGCAATTCAACACGAGTTTAGTAAGCCCATCTAGAAATGATTAGCCCAACACATCGTGAGCCCATTAACTTTACCAAAATCCAAAATTCATTCACAAGGCCCATTAGTTATGGAGCTGGCCCAGCCCATTTTTCGAAACTTTGAACCGTGTCACATATCTAATATCTAAGGATCACCGTCGTGGCCAGTTGCGGAACCAAACAAAATTTTTAGGGGGTAAAAAAATAAAATTTGTAGAAGATATTTAAAATATTAAGTTAAAAATTAAAATTTATAAATTAAATAAAAAAACTATACGAAAACTTTGTACTACAAACAAGGGTTTCCGTACTATATGGTTTTTTATTTTGAGGATATTTAAATTAACTTTATATATTTAATGTTTTATAAATAAATTGTCAAATAAATTAGGTAGTAGTTGACGAGTTAGTGTATTTGATTTATATCGTATTGATTACATCAGATTAATTAAAAGTGAATTTGACAATTAACTTCAACTAATGTCCATCTGAATATATGTATATTTTATTAAAATGAAAATATACAGCAAGAAAGTTTATTTTGTATAAACTTCACTTATTATCTTCATCCATATATATATATATATATATATATATATATATATATAGTATTTGTATAAGACATTTCACATATTAAGTTATAAAATTAAATAAAAATATTATACTAAAATGTCCGTAATATAAACTAGAGCTTCCGTTGTAATGTTTTTTTTATTTATTTAGAGGATAGTTAAATCAAGTTGATGTATTTAGTATGTTTTATAAATAAATTAGGTAATAGTTGATGTATTATTGTATTTGAATTATATCGTATTGATTACACCAGAATAACTAAAAGTGAATTTAACAATAAACTTCATTTAATCTTCATCCGAATATATGCATATTTTTTTTACATGAAAATATACAACAAAAGAGTTTGTTTTGTATATATTTCACTTAATCTCTCCATCCGTATATATTGTATTTGCTTAATATAAAATCCATAAGAAATAAAAAATAAAAAATAAAAAATAAAAAATAAAAAGACTTTTTTTTCTATTCCTATAATTCGAACCATGCACTCCATGTACCTCCCTCTACCATATGAGCTAGCAGAGCTATATGTATTTTATCCACATAAGAGAAAATAATCTCGATAGTAGTAAGGGCACAGTCTCCTTCCTTACCCTTATATCAGCCTCTAGTTGTGGCCCTCATGGATCTTGAATGGGCTAAATGTGATTTCCGGCACTAGGATATAGATGGAAAATGCAAGAAGTAAACTCGTGGCAAACCCATTGGTACCTAAAAATTGGGAAATGGAAAATGCAACAAGTAAATTCATGGCAAACCCATTGGTACCTAAAAATTGGGAAAGTATGCAGCCATAGATATTTCATGATAAGGATTGATACTCGGGATTGGGAACAACTACAAGTTTCATTATGGTGGAGCCGAGTTGTTATGCTAAGTGGGGTGTCGAACTTCCTGACCCGTTGAACAAGGGAGTTATATGAGCCAAACGATTTGAACCTTATCATAATAAAGCTCAACTCGTTTATAAACGTATCGAGTTCAAACCGAACTTTTGGCGAGCCGAATCCGAGTAGCTCATCTAAATTAATGTTCATATAGTTTTACTTTAGCTAAACGAGCCGAGCTTTGCCCGAATGCGTCGAACATTGACATGCTCAAGTTTGGCTCATTTATAAACGAGTCAAGTCCGAGCCGAGCGTGAACCGAGCCCGGGTAGCTTGTCTCATGTATCAAACCTACCGTTGAAACCCCTCATATTAGAAAAAAGTGACATTGTCATGGTCAAAGTTGAGGAGATGAAAATTATTCTCATCCTCGTGTTCATTTAATAAAATACTCTTTGTATATGACACGGTTGATAAAGAATCTCTAAAGCCTTTGTTACAATAGAATATAGAAGTAAAAACACTTTCTTTTGAAATTTTTTGTGTTACTAAACTTTTTATTTTTTAGGGGATGACCTCCATTTCAAACTTATGGCTACCATCGTCAATCAACAATCATTCTCCGATTTCGGCTACAATTTTAGTCAACCAGACTACTGGAGTTTTTCTTCTTCATGGAATAACCTCCCTTCTTTGCGTCTTTAACAAATACATAGCCTTAACAACTTCAACAAAACAACTTCCTTCAACAACAAACCAACAACTTTAAGAGTAATCTTATTTCTCAACATAAATTACTGGAGTAATATGCAAGAAAACAAGGGGATTCACAATCCCGGCAAAATATATCCCTATCTTTGTAAAAGTAGTGGTAGAGACGGATTCAATCCCTTTTGGCAAACTTCTCCCGTGCTTCCATGACAAACACTCCTCGTCAATGACTCGTGACCGGTAGTTTGACCTCTATTAAGAGTTGAAAAAAAAAAAAATAGCTTCTTTCCCCATGTAAATAAAATAAGCTTATTGACAACCAAAAGTGATATCTCCCTCCTAAGTGGCATCTCCACGAAAACACTCTCGGCTCGAGAACCTTCAAAACGAGAACTGTAGAATTTTGGTATCTCTCCCTCGAATTCGTGCTTCCCATCTCCATCTAGATCGAACTTATTTGTTTGATCTTAGCCCTTATCGCCGGATTCGACGTCTCCTTACGGGCTACCTTAGAGAAAGTGCCTCTTGTTTGCAGTCGAATTCCAAAGTGACAACCGAATTTTAATCCACGCTCTTCTTTGTGGAAAAATGGAAATTCACGGCTTTTGACCCTATACACTCATTGTCTACAAACGGTTGTGTTTGACGTTTGGTGGATAGGGTTTCTTGTTCTTACGCCTGTCACACCATGAAGAAAAAAAAAGTATTAAATAAGAGACGAAATATGAGGTGTTCACAATTGTTATACACTTTTACATGTTATGACTCTCGTGTTTTACAATGTCATATTCTTACTTTGATGTTTGTTTTTTTGACATTTTTGAGTGGTTTGTCTAAGAAGGGGTGGATTTGTGATCGATTATTGATGACTCTGTCGCGAGTCCAAATATGAGGTGTCCACAATTGTTTCCCATACTTTCTACATGTGCACTTCATTTGATGACAAGCGTTGTGCTTGTTGCTTCTCGTTGACTGAATTAAGCATGTCCACGGGTCAGACCCGGTGGGTCGACGGGTCAGCCACCTCACATTTACAAAAAAAAAATGGAAATAAACTTAAAAAAATAAGAAAATAAATAGAAGAGAAAAATTGGACTTAAACTTAAAAAAGAAGAAGAAAATAAACTAATAAAAAATTGGACTTAAACTTTAAAAAAAGAAAGAAAATAAACTAATAAAAAGTTTAAGTCCAATTTTTTTAAGTTTAAGTCCTCTTTTTATTAGTTTCTTTTGTTCTTTTTTAAGTTTAAGTCTTGAACTTAAAAAATAAAAAAAAAAGAAAGAAGAATTGGGCTTGAACCGAAATCCCGGTTGCCTACGTATCCTCTCGGGGAGGAGGAATCAAAGCCCACGTAGTTCTCTTACCTTTGTTTATATTCCTGATTGGCCCTTACCTTAGTCAGACTCTCCCACCGATACATCCGATGGCGTTTGTTGTCGCTCGTCGTCATCTTCGTCGCCTTCCTCCGCCGAGAGGTTGTTTTTTTGTGTTCGCATTTCCGCTTTCCTCCAATCGGCTAGGAGGACTTGTGTCTCCAACGTCTCGGGCAACATGTTTGATCTCGTCGGATCGAGCACCTTTCCACTCCGGCTAAAGGTTTGCTCAACCGCTACCGTTGAGGCGGGAACGGCGAGAATTTGTGCCGCAATCCTTGAGAGGGTAGGGAACCTCATTCTCTCCGGTTGGCTCCACCATTCTAATATGTTGAAATCCTCTTCTTCTTCATTATTGGAAAACTCAAAAGAAATGGTTAGATATTCGTCGAGTTTCGAGTTGGAACTCGACGTGGTTTTTGCCCTTTTCGGGCCAAACAAATCTTTAACAATTGATTTAAATTTAGATGAACTTGAAGATGAAGGACGAGGAGGGGGTTGAGAAGATCGACCTCCAACATATGCATACCATTTAGTACGTACACTTTTTTTAGATCAAAGTTCATTAAGAATATTTCGAATAGGTTGTACTAAATCTCCAACGTATGCTAAACCGTCTTGAACACACAAGTTTAAAATATGAGCGGCACACCTAATGTGAAAAAATTTACCTCCAATCTTCGGCTTACAATAGTTGGTTAAATCTCTAATGGAAGCCGTGTTAGCGGAGGCGTTGCCAAAACCGATTGAAAAAACTCGTGAAACTAATCTATATTCTTCCAAAACATTTGCAATCAAATGGACAATGTTTTGGGCGGTGTGTTGTTTGTTGAAAACTCGTAATGCTAAAACTCTTTTGTTCTAAATAAAAAATTTATCAACAAAATGACAAGTAATACCCATATATGAATTTGTTTGAAAACCGTCGGTCTAAATATCACTACAAATAGAAACTTGAATATCACCGTTGTCCATAAAATATTTAATCAATTCTTCTTTACGAATTTTATATTTATGCATCATTTTTCTTTTAGCGGTTTGGCGATAAATCGGTTTATATGCGGGTTGAGCATGATTTTGCATCCAATCATTAAAACCAACATTTTGTGCAAAACTAAATGCTAAAGAATCTACAGCCAACATTTCCGAAAATGCATCCATAGAAGAAGAATGATCATATGTAAATAGAGAAGGAGGTTGGTTAGAAGTAGATGCGTACCCGGTAAGTTGTGTTTGCCCTCGTGCTAATCCCATTTTTTCGGGATGCTTGTTCCGGATATGCTTCTTGTAGTTCCCGTAGCCTTCTCCCTTTTTGTGCTTGTATTGTGCCGCACAAAAATTGCATTTGACATAGTAAACTCCGTTGGCATCGGGAGCACATTTTGTAAACCAAAATCGGAAGACCGCCGAGTGTTGTTCAACGGCGGCTCCTCCGTGAATTCGGTCTCGGATCCTTGCGTGTTGGGGAAAGTAGGTGATTCCGTGATATCCTCCTCCTCGAATATCTCGTGATCTCCACTTAATAAGTCTTGCCTTAAATCCTAACCGGTTGGAGGACCGCTAACGGAATACCGTCCTCGGGTAAAAC
Organism: Fagopyrum homotropicum; assembly: GCA_033239125.1. Taxonomy (NCBI): domain Eukaryota; kingdom Viridiplantae; phylum Streptophyta; class Magnoliopsida; order Caryophyllales; family Polygonaceae; genus Fagopyrum; species Fagopyrum homotropicum. The sequence continues at coordinate 8,024,408 of BSWB01000003.1, forward strand.
CTTGGCCGGATGAAAGACCGACACCGCTAACGGAACGTCTTCCTCGGCTAGACATTTTTTTTAATAATAGAATGTAGTAGTAAGAGTGGTAAAATGAAAAATAAGAGAATGAGAATATGAGATTAGGAGAGTAATTGAATGTAAGAGTTGGAAATTATGGAGAGATTGAGAGAGTGAATAGATGATTGAATGAGAATTGGTGTAACATAAAATGAATTGAGTTTGGGGTATTTATAGAATTGCTTTTGGGTTAGATTTATTAAAGTATATTGTTTTTTATTATTTTTTTTTATTAATCTAGCTTTTACAACGGCTACCCAACGGCTATATAGCCGTTGAGATTTTTTTAAAAAATCTTGTGACCGTTACGGGTCGACCCGGCGGGTCACGGGTAAGGATCTAACGACCCTTACCTGTACCCGCGACCCGGGGGAACCCGGACCCACCCGGTCACGGATGACCCGTGACCCGTGGACATGTTTAGACTGAATCATCCTACTTTTTGAAGATCTCTATACTTTCGGGATCCTATGATGTATATGTGTATTTCTTTTTTTTTTTTGTCTTGCTTTTTTCATGACGATTAGTCCGTTTGTCGATCTTTTTTTGACTTTCTATCCACTTTCCATTATAAAAAACAAAAATAACAAAGTGTTGTAATCACTTTTATAACAAAAGTGGCACTGAACATTTTTCGGATACCTTTTGGGGGGACTCCTCTCATAATTAATGCCTACAAATTCTCCCAACTTGAGCTTTGAAATTGCCTAATCTTTCATGAATTAATTGAGGGCACAACACTTAATAATATGTCCCATGACTTTATAATATGACAAAACTCTTAAACGGTAATGTTACTACCGCCGTATTCTCATTTTAAATGTGACTGTTTTTATTTAATGTATTGACATACATTTTATCAACCATTTTATGCGTATTTTCAGGATTTGTCATTACACAACTTGTCATGCTAACATACACGTGACTACACTACTAAGATCTACCATTTCCGACATATTTAAGAGATTATTTATTTTACATTTAAAGGCTAAATTTTGAATAGCAATAATAAAGAACTCTCTTAAAATGAGATAATAGATAGTCCAATTATAACGGAGTGAACTCGTTATTACCGTTTTCATTAGATACTAAAAGTATTTTTTTAATGGTAGATTCTGCTGGAGAGTTTGGATTTAATTGTATCACATTTATGAATATGTTCATTGCCTTTATAATGTGACAAATCATTTAAAAGGTCTGTTATTAGCGTTTTTTCCCGTTAAACGCAACTGTAATTATTCAGTATATTGACATACATCTCACCACATCATGACTATCAACCATCTTCGACATATTTAAAGATTTGTTATAACGAAGAATCTTTCTAAAATAAGATGATAAATGTTTTAATTATAGTTGAGTGAACTTGTTATTACCGTTTGTATTCGGATACTAAAATTTTGAACGACAAGTTTTCTTAGAGAGTTTAGATTCGGTTTCATCACATTTATGAATATATTCCATTACTTTATAATATAAATAAATATTTAAAAGGTTTGTTATTACCGTTTTCTTCGGTTCAATGCAACCATTTTCAATCAACATAATGACATACACTTCATCACATCATGGTTATCAACGATTTTCGGCACATTTAAAAATTTGTTATTACCGTATTTAATTTAATATTTCCTTTTTGTCAATATATTAGCGTTACACCTCACCACAATATTTTGATAAAAAAAACATCTTCGACACTTTTTAAAGATTCTTTATTACCGTTTATATTTAAACGCAACATTTATAACATATTTAAACTTCTACGATAAATAGTCTTTCTAAAGATAATAAATAAGGTAGTTATAACTAAAATCGTTATTATAGTTAGATAATACCGATTTTTAATAAAGAGTTTGACTTTGGTTCCATTATACTTACGAATATGTTTTCCATTGTTATAATACAACAAATATATGTGTGTATGGATATTAATTTTGATAGTGTAAGAAACTATACAAAATTTGAAACAAAATATTATAAGAACGTGTTTATTTGTAGTTTATTTGTGTTTTATTTAATTTATAAATTTCGAATTTAGTTTTTGTAGGTGTTTACTTGGATATTGATTTATTTTCTATGGGTTTATAAACCACTCAAAAATTACAGACCAACATTATTTTTGCTTGGATGAATTTATTTTTGTTGTAAACCCGATGACCTTGTCTTGTGCTTTTCCATCCCGATATTGTTTTCATCTCTGGGTATTCACTATTCAAAGTTATTGTTCGAGTTTTTAAGGTGCATGAGTGTCTTTTGAAGTAAAATAAACCAAAAAATAAACTCTAAAGGTGTGTTTGGTCAGGGATTAAAGAAGGTTAATTTAGATTAAAATTTAGGAGGTTAATTTATGTAAGTGTTTGAATGAAGATGGAGATTATGAAGAAGATTATATCAGGGATTAATTGAGATTAAAAATGACCAAAAAATAACCTCATATTACCAAGGTTAAAGGAGATTAATTTCCAACCATTAATTAGGATTCACTCAAAATTATAAATCTGTATCAATTAAACCCATTAAAAAATCTTCAACCAAACAACTCAATGTAGATTATTTTAAATCAAATAATCCATAATAAATCCACTTAAAATTTAACCTCTTTTAAATTCCATCTAGATTAATCTTCAAAATAACCTCCATCTCTTACCAAACACACCCTAAGTAAACGACCTTATGTGGTTTATCTATATAAACCCGTGGATAAATAAATTATAAACTCATACAGTTTATAAACCAAAAATAAATCAATCTACGAATAAACAGACCATAAGAATAATAATGTTTTATTTATTTGGAGTATTTGAAAAAATAAAATACATGTAATTAATTTTTTTTTTTTAGAGGGAAAGCTCCGAATAGATTCAGACTACGTCATCTTCCCGCCAAGAGACGTACCAAAATTTCGTTCTTTCACTCTCCAAAATCCGAACTAATTTGCATGATAAACAATTTAATAAAATAAATAGCTAAAATATACACGCTGATAAAAGCTAAAGCGGTGAACTACGTTCCAGAATAAGCCACAACCATCGATTAAGATTAAATCCAACGGTCAAAACCCACGATCTGTGCGCTCTCTTTTAATTGGTTGATACAAAACCCAAATCACTATATATAAACACTCGAAGCCGACTCTTCAAAAAACTACATCTAAACAAATCGTCGCTCCTCGCAGATATACTTTCTTCCCTCTTTTAACAATTCGCTCGATTAAAACTCGATACATCATCAATGGCAGGAAGAGGGAAAACTTTGGGATCTGGTGCCTCTAAGAAGGCTACATCTCGTAGCAGCAAGGCTGGTTTGCAGTTTCCCGTCGGTCGTATTGCTCGTTTTTTGAAGGCTGGCAAGTACGCCGAACGTGTTGGTGCCGGTGCTCCGGTCTACCTCGCCGCCGTCCTTGAGTACCTCGCAGCTGAGGTATGTTTCAATTTGAGATTTCCTATTTTGAAATCCTAAATAATCAAATCTAGGGTTTCCGTATGTGCTCGGTTTATCTTTTATTAACCCTAATTGCGGCGCAAACCCTAATTTCAGAGTTAGTTTTTGATTTGAGAACTCGAATTTAAGGATTTTGATACCAATTCGGTCAATTGTGAAGAATTTGGACATTCTAGGGTTTATTGTTTCATATCGAGATTGCGAGTTAAATGGGTGGATACGTTGAATTGCAGGTTTTGGAGTTGGCAGGGAACGCAGCAAGAGATAACAAGAAGACCCGTATTGTACCAAGACACATCCAATTGGCAGTGAGGAATGACGAAGAGTTGAGCAAATTGCTCGGTGATGTGACGATTGCTAATGGCGGTGTGATGCCAAACATTCACAATCTTCTTCTTCCAAAGAAGACCGGATCTTCAAAGCCTTCTGCCGATGAAGATTAAGTTGAAAACTTTAATTTGTTTTTGTGACTTTGTGATGGATAAGTGCTTTCTTCGTAGAAAAAAGCCCTGTCTTTTGAAATAGGTTTGTTAGATTGTTTTAGGGTTCTATGTGTGTCCGAACTGTTTTCCTTCATTTGTTTAGAATCATTAGATGAAAATGTATGGAGGTGGGGTGCACAAGAGGGTTCGTATGGTTAGTGCTGATGCTGTGTATATTTCTCTATTTCAATGAAGGAAACAAATTAGAATTCAATCCATTGTTTAAATTATAATTTACAGCTTTTATTTGTGTTCTATTACCAGCAAATTGCATTGAAATACCTATAATAGTAATAAGTACATGAGTTGCAGACTTGCAGTGTCAAGCGAAGCTGTGCTGTAAATCTCTTTTAAGCCAATTTGTATTGCAATGCTTTCATGTCAGTAGTGCAATTCAGTGATGCAGGTTGGTGTTGTAATACTATTTATGGGGTTTGTGCAGAGATGTGAAGTGTGTTTGTGTTGTAAATGCAATTTTAAACAAGGTTGGCTACTTCCTAGTTTGGGTCATACAGATTGCTATTTTCTTTAAGATAAACTTTCATTCTAAGGCAACTGTTGTGTGTGTTTGAACTTGACACGGGTGAATTTGGATCTGATGAGCCTTTCGAACAGGCTTGCGGTAACACTATGGTCATAAGCTGCGGTCATAGGAGGATGGCTCATGGACAAAAATCCAAGTCTCTTCATTCAACATCTGAAGCCACTTTCTGGCTGCAGTGTAAGTAATTCAGTAGAGTTTAGTTCATCTAAAAGTTGAAGTAAGAAGATAATATATGATAAAACACAAGATAATGTGTCTTCATTCTTATTTATTTGAGCTGCTTAGCAGAAAGCAACTTCTACGTACACAAACTTCCTCCCTCTCTAAAAGCACTGCCCCAAGAGAGAGGACTAAGTGTCAGCTACTTATTCATAAACAAAGAAGAAGCAAAACGATAAACTCGAGATCAGCTACTTATTCATAAACAAAGAAGAAGCAAAACGATAAACTCGAGATCTATTACTCGTAATCCCTAGTACCCATCCCCATGTGGCACCTCATGTGACCCATTCCACACTTGTTAGGCAACTGTTTCATCTTCCTCATAACCATCCTCATATCCTCCTCACCCATCTCACCTCTTTGTTGTTGAACCATCATCTTCATCCACTCGCACATGCATTCGTCGTCCATCTCCTTCATTGCCAAGCAGCATCCTCTCATGCAAGACTGCTCGCTCCTGCATTCTCGGCCTCTCATGGAATCATCATCCATCATATCCATTGTCATGTAACCCTCACATTGCTCGAGTTGTGGCTCCATCATCTTCATCTGTTTCCTACATTTCGACCTCATCTGGTTGTCGGCATGCGACGCCACAATGAGGAGAGATGCAGCTGCTAGGATCAAGAAAAGCTTCATGGTGAATGGATTGATTTGTGGGTTTTCTTAAGTATTGAATCGTTGTGGGTATGTTAGGATTGTAATTGAGGGGTTCAATTTATAGAGTGAAGGGAAGTTTGCATGGTTAGTACGCGTACGATCGAGTCGGGCTTCATTTTGGAGGTTTGAGTGTGGTGTTAGCTTGCATGTTGATAGGTTTACACGTAGGGAGGTGAAAGCTACTTTCCTTGGCTCTACTGATTACGTACTCACTACTCAACAAATGGCTCTGGTTTGCGTTTGTTTTATACAGTACGTGGTGATTTGCTGCATGAGAGATGGGATTATGCTGATTAATGACAACTATGGACCTATGGTATAAATTGAATGTCATGTATATTGAAAAACACCGTTAAGAAAACACAGATCAATAGGGAGTGAAATTATTGTGCCATGGGTCAGAAACTTAGAACTACTAAATTGGTGAAAGTTATGTTGTCATCCACAACAAAATCTTGACCTGCAAAATATGAGTAGTTTGATATCCATATCCTTGTTATTGGTATTAACGCATGAGTATGAGTATCACCCATATTCATATCCGATGTTTGGTATTTCAGGATATCGGTATCAAAATGTTGTCACCCACCACAAAATCTTTGGGCATTCATGTATTAGGGTATCAAAATATCTTTGGGAATTCATGTATTAGGATATCATTTTGATACCGATATCTTCTCTCGACGTTCCTTCCCTTGTCCTTCCTCCTGCCGCCACCAACCCTGTTGCTACTCTCGACCGGAGCAAGGAGCCGCCGACCAGAGCAAGGAACCCCACCACCAACCTGCTGTTTACCAAAAGAATGTTTCTCAAGCGTCGTTTTACGTTTTGCATTTTGAATTAATCGTCTATGTCGTGACCTAATCTGACATGTGTTGATTGATCATCCTTGTTTTTGACCTGACAATTGAAGTTGTTTGATATACATATCTTATACCAAACTGGATGTTAGATAGCAATCTGATATCCATATCTGATACCTGATATCAAACGACCCTGGTATCTTATCTTATACATAACTTTAATATGTATTTCGATAAATAACGCCTTTACATATAGTTTTGCTAAACACTTAGATACATGATATGACATGTAACCTCAATAATTGTCCTAAACACAACTTCAACGAAAGCCCAACGTGAGACATCAACAATTGTCCGACGTATGACTTGAACCCACCTATTTACAACTTCTAAATTGGCATTACAAAAGGATCATTGAACGTACCAACTCTTCATAATGTGGTCAACAATCAACACAAAAGCTATATCTGTTGAATGGGTCACACCCAGTTTGCTGTCTCGAGTTCTCGACGCCATTTTCCATCAGTCCTATGCTCTCAAAGATTATGGTAACAAACCGTCAACTCGATTCCTGCCATTTGAGAGCTAGGAAGACCTGGTTTCTTTGCAAAGGAATTTATGCAACCAGAAGAGAACAAATGATCCAACAACACTCAAAATTGACAATTCCCAATCTTTAATCATCCTCATCGTCTGAACTTGAGTCTGAACTAGAGTCTGAACTGGAATCACTGACCTGACTATTTTCAGTTGCCTTAATGAATCTTGCGCGAACATCAGGAGGTAGTTCAAGTTGTCGAGGTTCAGAAGAAGTTTCCTTTGAAGCTGGTTTTTCAAGATGAGTTCCTGAAGGAGTTTCCTTTGAAGCCGGTTTTTCAAGTTGAGTTTCCGAAGAACTTTTACTTGAAGGCGGATGAGGATCTTTCTTCTGGCTTCCATTGTTGCTAGTATTATTGGCCTTCTTGATACTCTCTGCTAGTACTTGTGCACATGACTTATCCAACATGAGCAGAAAATCCCTTACTACACCGAACAACCTCAGTCCCTCCTCCTTCCCGGGTTTCCCATGAAAGTAATCCGCGGTGCTCTTCATTAATTCAGCAATCCGAGCCTCTTCTTGCACGAGCTGCAAAACCGCTTCACCAGTCTCCTTAACGAAGCATTTTAGCACCTGATGGAATCCATTTGTCTCATCTATGGTCTTCATTTCTGTGTTCAAGAATTTCTGGGCTTTCAACATTGAGCTCCCAATTTTCCCAACCGATGCTGATAAGATTTCGCCATCCAGAGTCGCTGCCTTCTTGACATCTTCCATCTCCTCGCTTAATCCTGAGACAACTTGTAGTCCAAGAGCCCGCATTTTCTCTTCGGGATCCTCTTCACTTTGTTCGGTGGAACCATCTGATTTGATACTTGAAAAGCTACTGCTATCTCCCGCTCCACGAGCAGCACGTATGCCCTCGGATCGGATTATTTCCAGGACGACAAAGTGGAGAAGCGTTGTTTTTCCATCTACCCCCTTCACATCAGATAGTTTCAACAAAGTGTCTAGTTTGAATGCACTTGCACCACCACGGTATGTTCCATCGTTCATGCGGTTTCCTGTCTTTAACACAGCTTCTAGAAGCTTCAGGAAAAGACGGTTGTCTTTGAGTTTGTTACAAGCAGACTGTCAAAATCATATGACATAATGATGTGAGATAATAGTAAGAGAATACATACTTTTTTCTCTTATTCTTTGGCCTAACAGGACTAATGTTGGGGTATCAAAGAGGATCTTCAGTGGCCTAGGTTTTATTTACGTTACCCTACCTAATGTTGGGGTATCAAAATCATATGACATAATGATGCAAACTAAACTTAACCAGGTGTAGCACTAATATAGAGACTTAACAGCCTAAACATAAAATAGCCCCAAAAATGCGACTCTTTAGAAATGATTGACCATTCAATAATATGAAACCAAGTTCAAATCAAATGCATAAGAATCTCACCTCCATGGTTAAGAAGGAATCTTTGATGCTCTTAATTTCGTCTCCCAGAGAACACATGAAATGCAATGTCTCCATTCGCTTAAAGGCATATGGTATGTCCACAACAACCTTCAAAAAACGCTCAGCTGGACCGATTTGAGAAAGTTCCCCGCTGAATAATCTCAATTTCAGTTCTTCTTCTTGTGTTGGGGCCATCTTCAATAGAGTCTCAAGGAGTTCCGGAGGAAGCTCATTTCCTGAAGCGCAAAAAACCCAAGAAAAATTGAACAGAAGAGAAATTCATTAAAAAATGCAACTTAGAACTATATCTTTCGCTTTCAACGTAATGATATTATTGTTTCTAAAGATGACGAGAAGCCGTGAACCTCTATGAAATTCCTAGGTAGAAACCGACGAATGAACTATATATTTCTGATTTTTTTTATATAGCCATGTTAGTGGCTGCAATCTCGAGAATTATTAGCTCCATGAAGACCAAGACCAAAAGACAGAAGGGAATCGAGTTCTGTTTCACAAATCTCATTCCGTGTGTTTATTAGTAGCTGTTATGCAAAAGAATAAGTATCTATGCAGAGTACATATACTCATTCAAAAAGCTACGACGGAATTTGTAAATTCGTTAATTTGGTTGTGGAAGAAAATTACCAATCTTGTTGCCTAACTCCAATACCCCCGTTTACCCATTCCAATAGAAGTAAAGAAACACAAGAAGTGTGTTTAACTTCATTAGCAATAGCAGTTATACTATGAAATACAGCTGATAGAAGAATCTACCAGGGGTGAGGATGCTAAAATAGTGAAAAAGGAAATAAATGGATAGAATCAATGACACGGTGAACCTTCTCATTGTGTGCTACAACAGATCCAGCTAATTCTGTCACTGGTCATCATTATGCAATCTATCAATTTTAAATCTCAATAATAGTTTGAGTTGTGATCTATTAAGCATACAGTGCTAATTCCATATATGTTAGACTTGCTGAGGAGCAAGAGAAGCTCACCTTGCTCAAGAGCATCACAAACTTCTTCTGTTGTTATATTCAAGGCTCGCATGAGAATAGATAAATTTTGTGCTTTCTTTGAATCAATAAGTTGAATGAACTTTGGTGCAGCTTGTTTTGAAGACTCCTTAGGTTGAGCGGCCTTATTTTTATCAACTGCGGCAAGCCCAAATAGTGTCTCTATCGTTTCTTCATTAAACCTGCAATTTGGAACAATTCTTTTTGTTTAGCATAAAAACACTTGAATTGGCAATATGGGTAATGAAAACTACTGTAAATATTCGAGGCTTACTGAAAGGACCCTGCCTTAAGCTGGTTCCATACCATTGTATGGCCAGGACTAGTAAGAACCTTATCCCAGAAAAATGGCTTTAGCTTTGATTTTGGAGGCCCCGGAGGTGGACCAGTAGCACCCTTACTTCCCGGAGCACCAGGTGGTTGGACACCACCCTTTGGTAGAGGTGGTGGTCGAACACCAGACTTACCTCCAGGTGGTGGTGGTGGAGCTGGTCCTAGAGAGGGTGGACCACCTCCACCAGGAGGTGGAGGTGCAGAAGGGCAAGGAGGAGGTGGAGGACCGGTCCTAGCAGGAGGTAACGGTAAGGAAGTAGGTGGTTCAGGAGGCGTCAGTTGTGCTCTTCCAGGTGGTGGCTTCAATGGAGGCAACTCAGACAATCCAGGGGGAGGCTTCAACGTAGGCAATTGTGGCAACCCAGGGGGTGGCTTTAATGGAGGCAATTCAGGCAACACAGGGGGTGAAGCTGCCCTTTCAGGAGGCGACATTAGAGGTGGAGGATATGGAGATGCTATTTTAAGATCCATATTAGAGGGAGCTTCAACCGGCAATGATAATGTTTCAATTCTATCTACTGACTCGTTGACATCATCTGTTTCCATGTTTCCTTCTACAAACGTGTTCGTTTCTGGTTTTGGTTCCGATTCTGAATCTGAATCTGAATCTGAATCTGATCCTGGGTCTGATTCTGGGTCTGATTCTGGGTCTGATTCTAGTTCTGGTTCTTTTCCTTTGTCACTTATGGTACTATTACAGGATTTGAAGCTCATCTTATGGCCTGAACTTTGGTCTACAACAGAATTTGGTGATCCTACAATGTATAAGTTTCAAACACAATAAGGATACAATGGTTACTCAAACTTAGCATCGGAGAATAGAATCAGGGCAATAGTAACTGTACTACCAGAATTTGTGATCCTACAATGTATAGTTCATGATTTTTTTGGAATTATTCTTTGTGGTCTCATGCAAAATGCATTTGCTTCTCCTATTTTGTTTTCCTAAATGGTATCAAAAGTAATCAAATTATACTCCAATTAGTTCAAAAGATAAGGAATGATTCCAAAAATTTCACGAACAAGGATATACGTATGAACTAGATTTGTTTCCATTCCGTTTCCGTTTCTGAAGTTTAAAACAAACGGGCCCTAAATATAAACTTAAGCATTGAATTATAGAGAGGAGAACTAGTAACTGTACCATCAGAATAGTCACCCGAGCTCATGCCAAGAAGGGGCTTGTCATCCTTGAAATCATTGCTGAGATCAATCCCCAAACGTTTATGGCAGTATATAAATAGCAAAAGAGCAAAAAAGAAAGTAATAATTGCTGTCAAAACAACAGCAATAATAACAATTGTATGGATGCTTTGTTGATTGTCAGATTCGGCCAACTCTCTAGAAGGATCTTCTCTAATCCCAGCAAGATGTCTTCTATATTTTGTAGGCCTGTAGAAATCTGATACCAGCGACTCAATAAGCTTAAGGTACCGGCCAAATGAGCTTTCATCATCCCTAGATATAGGTAAAACTAGATCCTTATCCTTCAAACAGTCAAGAAGTTCAGATTGAATTTGATGAGGTAGAATACTAAGGAGCTTCACAAGATTGTCTCCCTCAAATATTTTTGTTGTAGATGTTCCAATGATTTTGAAATCTAGACCTTTGTATGCTTCCTTTAAGTATTTCATCTCAATCCCGCAATTGACCCATAATAGTTTATCCTGAGATTGGAAATTAAAACAATTATCTATCAATCCTAATAAAGCATTAATGATTGTTTCATTGGACTATTATGAACTGAAGAAGCATAAATGCATGATCACACACCGGGCAGTTAAAAACGACAACATGATCTAAGAGCCACAACACAAAAGAAGCAAATTTTGAAATCTATTATACAAATTGCATTATAACAAAAAACAAAGTGTTAGGAAATTGTCTAGCTCAGAAAGAAATAACGTTGTTTTTACCAAGTTGTCAACTTTGTCGACCGAAGCTGCACCAGGTAGGTTGTGTATATCCTCAATTGCCTTCATTTGGTCCACTACAAAAACAGCATAAACAAGAACAACAAGCGCGACATACTTCCCCAATCTGATCATCTCCAGATTCACAAAGATGCAACAAACAGACAATCCTTTTCATTTCTCATCAACAGATGAACAACCAATAACTCTCAAAATCAAAGTGCTCCTCAACCGAGGATTCTACACATAAAAAAAACCCTTTTTCTTGCTCACCGGGATATCCCAAGAGCACCTATATTGAAGGAATTGGTGGAAATCGATGAATTATTTAGCCAACCTGTACAAGGTTTCATGGCCAAATATCAAATTCGACCGAAACTTCGTTTCCGTTCACCCTAAAATCAAACTGTACCACAAAATGACAACTAGAACCCTCACAAAGAAATTCCGGATTCCAGAAAGTTGGATGGTTCAAGAAAATATCTTATATGTTTGTCGCACTTGGTCATATCAACGGCCATTTGAAGGAGCTGAAATTGATATGCCAATGATTGAATATAAAGGCGGGAAAGTTCGATACGAAATTCCACACAGGTGATGAATGTAATCAAATAGATGAGAGGAAGTAAATCGTCTTTCTTCGTGCATTCGTCAATGGCGTCCGTTGTGTTGAGAGGAATTTGCAGCTCAAGGAATTGGGGCAATTGAAATTAGGGATTAGGGATTAGGGATGCAGCCGAAGAGCGAAGGCTGCAATTACCCAGGCTAAAGAAATCATGGAATTTCACATGGTAAAATGGTGAAAAAACCTACCCGTCTTATTCTGTAACAAACTAACAATTAGTAATTTTATAACGCAATATATAGATATTTAAAAAATGAACAATAAATCAATGAAAAATGTAATAATTTTAAAAAGGAAAAGTAAATAAAATAAATAAGCAATATTTTCTTATTAAAAAATAAAAACAGGACTTGCGTTTGCGGGAGTAACAATTAGTAATTTTATAACCCAATATATAGATACTAAAAAAATGAACAATAAATCAATAAAAAATGTAATAATTTTATTTTAAAAAAAAGTAAATTAAAATAAATAAGCAATATTTTCTTATTAAAAAGAAAAAAAGAAATTGCGTTTGCCGGGAGTCGAACCCGGGTCTATTGCTTGGAAGGCAATTATCCTAACCGTTGGACTACAAACGCTTGGATGATATTTCGTCTTGTTATAACATAATATACTATTGTACAAATGGTCAAAAGCCTAAAGATTACGCAAGAGAAAATGCAGATAAAAGGAAGGAACAAATGCTTCTTACCACAAAGAGAAGCCACAACAATTTCTATCATGTATATACATTTATGGCTCAGGTACATGACAATTATGTACCTTATACATATTTTGTTATATGATACAATATGATTTATTTTATCACATATTTTTGGCGTGTTATATACTCTCTTTTTTTTTATATTAAAAATATGTTCTTTTGTACAAAACTATGTATCTTATACTCAATAGTCAAGTATATTATATAAGTAAATTTATGTATTTCATTCATATTTTACTATAAATTGATTTTATTACAAAGCGATTATTTCCATCAAATTTCTATCAATTTAAAAAACATCAAATTTACATATTGAAATTTTACTCTTTATTTTCTTTCACCCGAACTTGACCCTCCTTGTAGGGATTTTAGATGTGTAAAAGCGAAATTTCAGGAAACAATTTCCTAAACATCTAAACAAGGATCGCATGCATAATAGATTAGATAAGGGAAAAAAGAAATACCTTTTGATGCTTCAATAACTTCTTCAATGATATGTAGAGTCTCAAGTGTTACTCCTTTAGTTGGTCCACCGAGACTGAACAAGAATCGCCTTAACCTTCGATTGCTAGAACAAAGAATGAAGCTTTTTTTTGAGAGAGGGATCGAAGAGGAAGAACACCGCTTCTTAATTACCAACTTAAAATATATCATTTTCCACCATATACTCCTATATGATAATTCTCTCATTAATTGATTCAGTTCTCCTGCTCGTTATGGTGTGATCTCGTAGGACCCGATAACACTAGCAATACATTTTATCATATAAATGTACCGATCATGGTTAACTTCTAGCAAAACGCAATGACCCCTAATATTATCAGATTATATATATTTCTATATTTTTAATGTCTTATCTCATCATCAGTAATTGCACCTTTGATAAAGAACACAATTCTTTCGCTTCTTGTATTCCTTCTTTATTACGATGGTGCATGCCACTTAGTCTTTCCCGATTACAAGCGATATGGATCTTTTCATGCCAAGAAAGGTAGAATCATATATGCATCCTTTATTCCTCTTGCTTTTTTAATAAATAGTAAATTAAGCAACGTATAATTCCACCTTAAGCAGTAAGTACATCCGAATATGCACTTTAATATCGTGCTTAAGCCTAATTGGTTTAGCAAGAAAAAGGTAAATTGGATACCATTCAAAAACTCAATTTATTTTTACATAATTCGAAAAATAAAATATTAAGCTACCGTTCATCATAATCTCTTTTTATAATTAACCAAAAAAAGACATTCTGGTTAAGAATTTGGGATCTTTAGGCATTTTTTTGTATTATTAAAACTAGTTGAAAAATGAATTATTAACTAGTCTATCAAATAATGTTTATTTAATCGTTAAAATAGAATGTTAATAGTTTTAATTATAAAGAGTCTGCCTAATTTTCATTTATTTTAGTATTTTAGATTGATTATAATTTTATTTTTCAACCAATAATTTCTTAGTTGCTAAACATTTTTCTAATTTTCTTTTGAGGGGAAAAAACATTTTCCTCCTCATCTTTTTTTTTTTTTTGGTAAACTCCTCCTCATTCTCTCTTATCATAAAAAAACTGACATAAAAATAAAATGAATATAATAATGTCCATAGAAGAAGAAAACATATGTATTGTCGTAGTACATAACGTGACCCTATCAATCGTAAGAAGAAAACATGTCCATAAGTAATAACTCGCGTTAATTACAAATAATATTATATAATTTTTTAAAAATCGTACTTAAGGTGAAAAACGAGCAAAAATGATTGCTTACTTTGAAGGGTTTGAGTTTGTATGATTAACATTATAAGGCCCTCAGCAATGGAGGGTCGGGCTCCAAAACCCCTCCATGTCATCAATTTGATGACAGGGAGGTTTGAGGGGTATAGAAGTCCGCGAATCGACGTCAATATTAACACCGACTCCTATTTGATATATTTTTTTTATATATTATTTTGACTCTTTGGTAGGGTTGGACGAACCTCACTAGCCGAAATCCGCCGGTAGGGCTGAGTAGAAGTTGGTTCAGTTCACCGAACCAAAACAAAAGTACAAATTGCAGTCCAAAATGCAACCGAACCGCAACTAATTGGTTTGCGATTCATCATATTTTGCGTTGCGGTTTGCATTTTGGTTGATGAACCGAACCGCAAACCGCAAAACCACTGTCAAGCCGCAAAAGCTGCAAAAAAGGCAACCAGATCGCAAAAAAACTAAATGCTGTTCATTTGCGGTTCGAACTGCAACAAAGCGGTTCGGTTTGCGGTCAACATTTTTATAGGTTTGCGGTTCGGTTGCGGTTCGTGCAGTTTTGGACCGCTGCTTAGCCCTATTCACCGGTGACAATGCGCCATGTGGTAGGGTTTTTAATTAAAAAAATATCATGGAATATGATTTAATTTTATTTATCCAATGACACCTACTTTGCATATGTTTTGATAAAAAAAATTGTTGCTGTAACGTATATAAGGTTTTACGTGATGAACATTTAGCATTACATAAAAGTTTAATTTATCTATTTAATAAGATATTTCTTTTTATATACATTTGCATATTTGTTTATTATAAAAACGTAATTTAAAATAGATCTTAGACATAAAATGATACACTAACTTACAAATAAAATTTCAATTTAATTAAAAAATCAACAACTTAAAGTGATGCATTAACTTCAGCATAACAAATAACTTATAACATAAGTTTGAAATAAAACTCAAATGCTAAGTTCCTTGAGCAATTGTTTAATCACTTTCTCTTTATCGGGAGTCAAGGAACATATCATCACCATCAAACTAGAAAGAATGGTTAACTTCCTCTATTTCTTCTTCTCTTTGATTTTCTCCTCCTTCATTTTCATTTTTTTGTCCTTCCTAACTTCGGAAATAACATGTAACCTCAACAATTTCTTCGTTACTTTCAATTCTTGGAGGCGAATTTCAAACTCTCTAGTCTTCAGTTTCTCTAAAATGTTAAGTGATATTGAATTATTAGAGGTCTTTGTTGTACTTACCGGTCTCTTCCCCTTCCTCTTCAAACTAGTTCGTCATAGAGGACGGACAATTGAGCTATTTAAGGTTCCACCTCAACTTGATGAAGTTCCAATATTGGAGCTTGATGTGTAGGCTCTAGACTCATTTACTCTTGCCTCTTAGAGTTATCCCCTTGTTTTGATGGTGTTAGTTGAACATTGTTTTGTCATTTTGGTTCTATTTTAAACATGTGTTGTATGGTCTCATGATAAAACTTTGGAGGGATGAAGTCCCGTATACAAAATATGAGCCCTTGCAAGACATCGTCGTTGAATTCCCCACCCATTATCCCCCTTTCGGGGGTTGCTACATTGTGTTAAGCTTTTTGGTAGCAGTTCTTACACAAATTTAGAAACAATTGTATTAAAAATCAATTCTAGAGCGAGATGCTTAAGCTATCCTCTTTTTGTAGCACTTATTTGCTCGTGTGTATCCATCCACTAATAAGCAGAGTGCATTCTTTTCCCCTAACGCAATCTTCCGACAACTTCTTATGCTATCACTTGAACATCATCTTCATCGCCATTGTCTAACTCAACCACCAGTTCTTGAGTCCAAAAGGTGGGATTCTAATACGTTAAGACATTTGGATCACGTGTTCGGTTGAGTTTTGAGTTTGGTAGTATTGCGGAACATTCATGTATTGTGGTTTTTGAGTGTGGTGCTATTGCGGAACATTCATGTATTGTGCGTTTTAAGTTTGGTGGTATTGCAGAACATTCATGTACTGTGGGTTTTGAGTTTGATTTGGTTATTGGGTTCCCAAACATTAATGTTTTGCTGGAAAAATAAAGGGTTTGGAAGGAGAACTCTGTTTAGATCCATTGTAGTGTTTAATGGAGAAAGAGGGAAGTTGTGTTAGTTGAATGAGATGGGGGTAGAAGATGAAGTGTTTGTGTGATGAATTTTTGTTCTTTGAACCCTTTCATAGAAGGTATAAATGAGTCACATGTCTCCTTTTTACAATTATCGAGCCACGAATTGACAACTCAATCACGAGTTCTTTATACACAATAAATGATCATGAGATGACAGCTCAATCACGAATCTCTTTTTACAATATCTGATCCATGAATTGACAACTCAGTCACAGATCTACTATACACAATAAATGAGATTTGACATTATATTTGCATTCGAATCTAAATATGAAGTTGTATTTCTTAAGTTGTTAGTTATTTAAATTTTTTTTATTATTAATTTAAAAAACTATTTAAAATTTAAGTTTTATGGATAATTTTATTTATAATAATATAAATAATGATAAAAATGATATATAAATATACAATTTATTTATTTATTAAAAATAAAATGGAAAGTAAACGGGAAAATAGGATCCCGATGCTCTATCTTGTAGATGAAAATAAGTAAAAAAAAAAGTTGCAATAAGACTTCTAAGGTAATGTGACAAGAACCTCACTAATATAGAAGGAAAAAAATAGGAGTATCAAATCTCTCAGTCGTGGATGGTCTAAACACTCCGTGTTGGAAATTTTTCACAACCTGTAATGAAACTATATCTAAATTGTTCATTGATCTCAAGTCTCGTTGGATTTTCTCAAAAACCAAAAGGATTTAACTAATCACCAATACCCTCAAGTTCATACTATAAACCATGCTTTCACATCCTTTGATCATTGTATGATTTCTACTGATCTAGCAAAAAGTTCTACCTTCCTAAGAAATAAACCTTTTAGATTCAAATCAATGTGGTTGTCACGTATAGACGACGCATACATTATTCAACAAACTTGGAGAACATAGTTCCCCGGATCTCCTATGTTCAACCTTGTGAAGAAGTTTAACTTTGTTAAAATTCAACTCAAACAATGAAACACGAAATATTAACAGACTTACTTGTAAAAAAAACTACAACAACTATAGTCAACAACTATAGTCAAGGTCAAGGTCAGAATGATAAAATTAACAAACTTACTCGTAAAAAAAATGTCTCCTTAAGTATCAAAACAACTACTGGTTGCAACGAGCAAAATCAAATAACCTCTCTTTTGGAGATAAAAACACGAAATAATTTCACAGGAAAGAGATTGGTCAACGTAATAGGAAAGTTATCGCTACAATCACAAAACTTAATGGCCAATTCATCTCCAAAGAAGAAGAGATTAATATGAAATTTATTAATGACTTCAAACAACGTTTTAAAACTACACCAAATATGACAGATATCCAAAAACAATTAGAAGTCTTCCAAACCGAAGTTATTGACAATAAAAACAACTCTCTTACCACTCCTTTCACGACTAGGGAGATTAAGGAAGCCACTTTTGACATTGGTTTAGACAAATCCCCCATGTCGGATGGTATGACCGCTGTTTTTTTGCAAAAAAATTGGTACATCATTGGTCCGGCTGTGACTAGAACTATAAAAAGCTTCTATCGAACAGGGAAAATTCTAAAACAAATTAACCACACCTTATTCCCTTATTCCACAAGTAGACAACCCAACACTAGTGACCCATTATAGACCTATAAGCCTTTGTTCAACAATTTACAAAAATTTAGCAAAATTCCTTGCTAAACGTCTAAGTCATATTCTTCCAAATCTTAGTCACCCCTTCAAGGGGCGTTCACTCAAGGATGAGCAATCCAAGATAACGTCTTATTTGCCCATGAAATTTTTCATGGTTTTAAAAATAAAAAAAAAGGAAAAGAAGGTTATCTCGCATTTAAACTCGACATGAAGAAAGCTTTACGATAAAGTTAAATGGTCGTTCCTCCGAGCGGTTCTCGATAAATTTGGCTTCTGTCCCAAATTTAGAGGTTGAATTGATGAATGTATCTCCACAAAATCATACTCAGTTTTAACCAACGACTCACCAACTACGATTTTTCTTCCGCAACGGGGTTTAGGACAAGGGGACCCCCTTCCCCCCTTCTCTTTAACCTTGGAGCGGAGGTAGCTATAGGCTATCCAATTTTTTCTTTTTGTGTGTGCGGGGGGGGGGGGGATTTCAATTTATACCCTTTCTTGCCTTTGCAGATGACATTCTAATTTTTACAATGACTTCCCCCGAAGCAAACAATAAAAATTATTACTATCTTAATGACTATTGTTCTGTTTCAGGTAATGTTATTAACTTTCATTAATCGGCTTTCCAAACTACGGCTAATATAGACACTACAAATAGAGGAAGAATACAATCGCACCTGGGAATCTATGCTTCTACAAATCAGGAACAATACCTTGGATACCCTATTATCAATGATAGAGTTACTAAAGATACCTTTAATACAATTATTCAAAAATTCAAACAACAACTTTCTAATTGGAAAGCGTTGTCTCTATCCCAAGAAGGTAGAATCACTCTTATCAAAGCTAATCTAAACTCTAAAACCAAGCTATATAATGCATCTTTTATGCTTCCGACTAGCATCCATAAGGAACTTGATAAAATTAATAGGATTTTTTTTCTGGAATAAAGGACCTAATTATCATCCTCTCATTAGTTGGGATAAAATATGTAAACAAAAATCTCTTGGCGGGACTGGAATTAGAAAGTCAAAGAACATGAATAAAGCTCTGCAAATGAAGCTCCTTTGGAAACTTTTTGGCAAAACCAGACAATACATGGGTTAAAATTATTGGAGTAAAATATCTTATTGTGGGACTATCAATGTCACTCCTCCTCTTCGTGGTGTGGAAAAAACTCATGAAACTCAAAGAGGAATTTTATGCGGGAATCAAATGGAGAGTTGGAGATGAAAAAACCATCAAATTGTGGAATGAACGTTGGATAACGGGCGTGCCGCTTTAGAAATTAAGAACGAATGGCCTCTCTTTTATTGAGAATTCCACGGTTGCGGACTTCATTTCTAACCGTATGTGGAACTCCCATATTATCTTTCAACTTCAAACAGTCCTCCCGAGCAATATAATTGAGAAAGTTAAAAATTATGTTTTACCAATAAATGACATTCGTGATAGAATTTACTGGGTGAACAACGAAAATGGTTGTACTCTACTAAGACGGCAATAAATTTAACCAAAAAGAATAAGGTTGGAATTTCTCAAGACAAAACTTGAATTTGAGATATGGATGTTATGCCTAAGATCAAAAACTTCCTTTGTAAGCTCTCTCTAGATGATATACCGACTAAAGCGAATCTTGCTACTCAAAAAGTCCCGGTGGTGATGCATTGTGCTTTCTGTTCTCACCATACTAAATATACTAAACACCTCTTCTTTAATTGTCCGATTACTCTTAATCTAATGCTCATAATTGTTTGAAAGATTGCGACACCCTCAATTTTAGTGTTCACGATCTTATTAACTTTATTAAAGATAATATCTCGCATGTTGATTTTCGCTTTCTCTGTGTCTTCTGGTGAACATTGTGGATGCACAGAAACCAATTAATTTTTAATAATCAAACAATCCATAACAATTTCAACCATCTTATTACCAAGCATATTGTGGATTGAGATAAAACTATTATTAATTAGAATCCCACTAAACTAAAGACGATTAATCAAAGAAGAAAAACTAAAAAATATTAAATGGCAAAGACCAAATAGAAACTCAATTAGAATTAATTTTGACGCTTCTAGACTTGCGGATGATCAATCTGCTTTGGTTTTGTCATTAGGAATAATTCGGTCGATCTACTTTCCTCCGTCTTCGGTAGTGTACAGTTGAATTTGTCCTTGAACCTGAAGCTTTCTCCCTTCGCGAGGACATCCTTCAGGCTATGAGTCTTGATTTTTCTGATGGTTAGATTGAGGGTGACAATCTAACCCTTATCAATTCGATCAACTTCACTTGAAAACCTCCTTGAGAATTTGATATGCTTGTTTCGGATATCACTGTGCTTCTCTTGGTTTTTTTTTTCTTGCAAGGTCTTTCATGTCTTCAGAGAAATCAATTCTATTGTTGACCGACTGACGTCCCATAATTTCTTAAGTCCCCTTGTGATGACTCGCTTCCTCGTTAATAACCTCATTCATAGGGATGGTTTTGGATGATCTGTCTCTAGAGATTGATATTTATTTCTCTTACATTTGCATCCGAAAAAAAAAAATAAAGATTTAACCATGTAAAATAAAAGATTTTTGTTTTGTCTAGTAATCATCGATTGTGAAAGGAGCTCTTTAGAATCTTGTACGTGCCAAATCAACCGCCACAATAACCCAAGTTGTCAATCACAAGAACACTTGAAAAAAATATATAATATGTTCCTTTAGCTTTATATTCCATTGATATAATCCACAAAGGAATATGTTCTCTATACTTTTACAAAAGGCTCTCTATTACACACATAACTATACACCACTTTATTATAAAAGACTACAGAAGCTAAAAAACACCAGACAAAGTTAGACTAGCAAATTTTGATAAATTGTATGGCAAGTTATAGAGTTCTTGATGTTCATTTGGACGATCAAACGCCACATAAATGGATCATTCCTATGAAAGAAGACGGGTTTCAAGGCTTCGTAACGAAGGCGGGCTCATCGGTTCAAGAAATTTTCGGGGATGGATCGTTGTTCAGTCCTATGTTGTTTGGGAAGTTCTTTGATCCGTCCGATGCCTTTCCTCTTTGGGAATTTGAAGCCGTTGTTTTGCTCGCGAAGCTTCGAGAAACCGGACATAAGCAAGTTGATTGGTGTAAGTCGGATAAAGAATATGTCCTTAAGGCTGAATTACCTGCAGGTTAGTGCCCTAGCACAACTTCTGCTTCTTATTTCATGTACCTTCAAGCTCGTTTGATATCGATATCAGAATATGAATAATGACATGAAATATGAAGATATATCCCATATCAAATTTGCTATATTTTAAGTATAATAAACGCAAAATATCTATATTTATTATAGGTATTTGATATATAATATCCATGTTATGATCATTGATATGAACACTAAATGAGTAGAATTATTTAAGGTCGGGTTGGTTCGTTTGCCCAAAAGAATAATCGGGTATCCACAAAGGGTGAAGCTCAAGTGATTTTGAGCAACCCTAAAAACCCGATCGGACTTATTAACTCAACTCGGATTTTCAATAATGTAAGTATGCATTACATAATATATAATATTGGCAAATTTAAAACATGCTTAGCATAATTATCCTACAATTAAATACTGGAAATGAGTATTGGCCCAAAATCCGGACCCAACCCAGATAAATCGGATTGATTTTGAGTCAAAATTCGTCCGAATCTGGTCCGGTTAACAACTCTAACAACGAACCCGAAAGTTGACCCAAACATGTCAAAACTCGGCTAGTTGCGTATCTGATCCAAACAAGATAACATAAGAAGGATTAATTTCTCTGACGTTTCATGTTGACCTCCAAATGAACGAGTAATCTCTGAACATATTTGCTTTGTACAGGATTAGTAGAAGACAAGATTCAACTTTGCATTGAAAAAGGAAAGATTCTAGAGATTAGCGGCCAATGGAAACACCAGACAGACACCAGTAAGAGAGACTGGAGAAGCTCAGAGTGGTGGGAGCACGGCTGCGTACGGCGGATTGAGTTGCCGGAAAATGTGGATTGGAAGAAGACGGAGGCGACGCTAAGAAACAATACGTTTCTAGAGATTGTAATTCCTGCTGTCAATTATTAAACCTCATTAAGGTTAGCATTCCGGAAATCAATGACAAATTCTGTAATTTTGTAACTTGAATATAATTTGAAATGACAAATTCTGTAATTCTGTAATTTTATAACTCAAGTTATTCTGAAATTAAAAAAAATTATAATATTAGGTCTTCTCATACACGACAACTTTATTGCAGCACGGTATTAAATTTTTATTTATTTTTTTATGTATTAATAAAATACATTTATAAACAATTTTTTGGTCATAATTTTATCTAGACAACTCAAAAAATATCATGATGCAATTTTTAGAGATTTACACTGCAACCAGGCCCATTAACATCATTAGGCCCATTAACATCATTAGGCCCATTACATTCTAGGTTAGTCTGTGGCCCATTTTGGGATGTCCTAGGGAGATACTTATAGGGCTTTATAAGGACCTATGAAACCCACTCTATTTTTTTACACAAAACTAAAATCATTCAATATTCATATTAATGTTATCCTTTGCTACAAAATTTAAAACATCCAAAAATAATCTTAACATACAAATTTAGTTATTTATTTTTTTAGTGTTATATATTTAATTTATAATTATGAATTGATACTTTATATATTCAAAATTTTGCAATATCAATACATATATTTTACAATAGTTTATAATTACAAGCATAATTACCTTCAAATTTCTGTGAAGATTTCTTTTTAAATATGTTTTTTATTCTAAAACTTTATATATACAATATTAATTATCTTAAAATATCATTGATGTCAAAAATCTGGGTGACTTATAACCTAATAATCTCTGTAACTTTTATCCCCACACATTCCTAAAGTTTAGGAGTTTATTTTAGAAATAAAATTTACCTTGTATGTGAAAAACACAATGGAAGGAGTTTCCATTATTTTGCCCAATTTTAGTTTGGGTTATAAAAATGGAATGAAGAACATGGAGTGAAGTGATGGCATAAAGCTGGAAGGGTGCAGCAACACGCCAACTCCCAAACAAGCATCTATTCTCTCTTTCATCCTTCAGACACGTGTTCTGTGAAACGATAGATTTTATTTCTGCTGCAATAAGTGGGGTTGGACGTAGTTTTTTTTTTAATTTAAAAAAATAGTTTTCGATCAAACTTTGGGTTTTAAGTAAGGGTGTAATACGAGCCGAACGAGCCGAGCATCACCATGCTTAAGCTTGACTCGTTTATAATTGAGTCGAGTCTGAGCCGAGTCTAAAATTTATACGAGTTTTAAAATGTGTTCAAATTTTGCTCGTTTATAAAGTGAACAAGCTCGAGCCGAGCTTTTGGCGAGCCGAGTCCGAGTAGCTCGGCTAAAATAATGCTCCTATAGCTGAACGAGCCGAGATTTACACGAAAGAGCCGAGCATTGACATGCTCAAGCTCGGCTCGTTGATAACGAGCCGAGCCTAAAATTTATATGAGCTTTAAAATGTGCTCAATTTTGGCTCGTTTAAAAAGTGAACGAGCTTGAGCTTCTTTGACGAGCCGAACCCGAGTAGCTTGTCTCATATTACAGCCATAGTTTTAAGAAGGGTGTTGAGCGTAGTTTTTGGATAATTTTCTTTTAGTCAACCTCCGTGTTTTGAGAAACCTATCCCGTATTCGATAAAAAAAAATAATTTGAGAGTATATTGAAGAATTCTTTTTAAAAAATTTAAATTTACTAAGTAAGTTTTTTTGAAACTTATCTCTAGTAACTAGCCTCCTGTTATAAATATGTTTATTAAACGTACCCCTAATTAAACTTGTTATCTTTCAACTTTTTTTTAATAAAAGTGGTAAAAACACTGGTAGTTGCATCCAAATCACTGGTGGTTGCAATCTCGATTTGCAATTTCAAGTCGTTTTCCACCATGGCCAAACCTCCGCCACCAGAAACCTGCACTCAAAGAACAACCTTCTCAGCTTACTCACCATCTTTCCTCGGAAGATATACCATCGGCGTTCAGTTGGACTTCCGGTGGGCAAAGCGTTCGGTTGGACTTCCGGTGGATGCTCACAGGCTCCGATCCTTCCGACGAAAGATCTTCCTACTGAGTTTGACTGGCGCGATCATGGCGTTGTTACTGGTGTAAAGGATCAGGTGTTTGACTGTTTGACCATTTTAATTGAATTTTGTCACTTCGAAGCAACAATTACTTTATCTCTTTGTTGATTATACTCGAGATACTATATGTTCCGTGAAACTGAAGCTTATGTTTGTGAAGAATCTCTTTTGTTGTGAAAATACTATTTAATTTAGTTCAACGGATGGACGAAAGTATCTTGTAATGAATGTTTAGTTTTTGGCTTTGAATTACTGTCTGATGGATGATGATGTTTTTGGGAAGTCGTTGACTCCATATATGATCCGGAGGAGCATATAGCTTAAACTCTTAGCATGAATATTGAAACTTGAATCAAAATAATTGTAATTGTTTAACTACGCAACAAATACCACTAATATTCCTATAATGATCTACATCGTAGTTGCTCTTGGATTTGAAAAACCATTGAGAAGCTGGAGAAGTTGTGGTTTATATTTTTTTTAACTTCTGGCATGATTATGAGGATACCAGAAACGTTGGTTTATATGTTTTTTTTTACCATACCAGAAACGTTGGTTTATATTTTTTAACTTCTGGTATGAGAATTCCGGTATGTGAATTTCCGATATGTGATTTCTGGTATGTGAATTCCAGTATGTAAATTCCGGTATGTAAATTCTAGTATGTAAAATGTCCGGTATGTAAAATCTTCTTAGCAACTATATTTGATTATGGTATGTGAAAAAATACAATTCTGGTATGTGAAAAAAATACAATTCTAGTATGTGAAAATATACAATTCCGGTATGTGAAAAAATACAATTCTGGTATGTGATAAATAAAATTTTGGTATGTGAAAAACACAATTCTAGTATGTGAAAAAATACAATTCTGGTATGTGAAAAAAATACAATTTTGGTATGTGAAAAAATACAATTCTGGTAAGTGAAAATTAAAATTATGGTATGTGAAAAAATTTTGGTATGTAAAAAAATTCTGGTATGTAATTCTGATATAAAAAAATTCTGATACGTAATTTTGGTATGAAAAAATTCTTGTATGAACAAATTTCAGGTATGAATATGAAATTCTGGTATCAAATTCATACCAAAAAAATTAAAAATAAATAAATAAATAAAAGAAAAAAAAAGAAAGGAAAATAAAAATAAAAGTCACATTCATTTACGTAACATTTGAAAGATTTTGACTAAGTTCATGTATTTTTCTTTTTTTTTAAATAGAAGAGTTAATTATTTTTACCTACCATTAAATGAAAGTGGTAAAAAATTATGGGGTACATTTACAAAATCATATTCTCAAAAAGGCCTAGTAGGTCAAATTCTCCCAACTTTCAATCCGAACCTTTATCTAAATTTTTTTAATAATTTTTTTAATAATTTTTTTTATAATTAAATAAAGAAGATTGAGAGGAAGAGGATGCAAACCCGTGGGACAATTGAGTTTGTCCCCGTGTTATTCCGAACTTCTCCGGATGAGTCTTTTGCATGTGGGTTTGCAAAGTCCTGTATCCGCCCTTCGCCTTCCACTTGTACACCTTCGGACAATAATTGCACGAAACTTGACAATAATCGTCCATCACCGGACCCTTCTTGTAATGCTTGGTGAATATGTCGGAGGTGAGCATTTTCGGTGGAGGGGCTTGTCGGAATGGCCCTTCACCTTGTGGAACTTGTGGCATTTCCGAATCCGGCGGTTGAGTCTCGCTTTCTTGTGTGCTAGGAAAGAAAGCGGGAGTCGGAGTGAAGTCGTAGTCGCTTGGGTAATCCGGGTTTGCCATTTCGAAAGATCGAGAATACTAGAAATAGAATATGAGATGGAGATTGAGAGTAGTAGTAGATAGATGAGAATGTTGGTGTGAGATAAATGGAAGAATTGTATGATATTTATAGGAATTGTGGGTATTAATTTATTTTTTTTAAATTAAACTAATATTACAAAAAAAATAAAATAAAAAAAATAAAATACACATCCAACGGCTCTAAGAGCCGTTGGGATGTGGGGCCCACCGGCTAATAGCCGTTGTGGGCCAAAGAGCCGTTGGCAAAAGCCAACGGCTCTTTTTTTGCCAAACCGCCGGTTTGGTAAAAAATTTTTTTTAAAAATGGTTCAAACCGGCGGTTAACCTCCGGTTTGAACCGCCGGTTTAGGTTTGGTCTAGAACCAAACCTAAACCTAAACCGCAAACCGCCGGTTCAACCAAACCGGCAAACCTAAACCGCCGGTTTGGTCAAACCGGCGGTTTACGCCGGTTCACAAACCGCCGGTTCGGCGGTTTGGTTTGAACCGGACCCATCTCTAGTTTTATTTAGGGATTGGTTTATTTTTCTATGGGTTTATATGAGTTTATAAACCACTAAAAAATAAACTTTTCAAATCAAGGTTATTTTTGCTTGCATTAGTTTATTTTGTTTTAAACCCGATTCTGGCCTTGTGGTTTTCCATCTTGATATTATTTGTTCATCCTTGGGTATTCAACGTTATTGTTCGGTTTTTTTAGGGGCATTAGAGTCTTTTGAAGTAAAATAAACCCAAAAAATAAACTTCAAGTAAACAACCTTATCTAGTTTATTTATATAAACCCATCAAAAAATAAACCTGAAAATTAACTATTAACCCATATAAACTCATTTAGTTTATAAACCCGAAAATAAACTAATCTACAAGTAAACAAGCCCTTAATTATATATATTTACGAGTTTTGGCATTTTATCTCATATTTGAAGTATAAGCTATATCGGATATAATTATAGATCGATAATTCGATAAAATTGTGTCAAATTAGAAGATATCAGTTTTTATTATCTAAGATATAACCCGAGTTTATCGTTGGGGTTGATCTTACAAAACACAATTATTGCATAGGGTAAGCAAAAAAAAAAGGATTTTCGAGGTATGCATTTTTACTTCAACACCACTCACTACCCTCTTTGTCCTCGCGCAATCACGATGTTTAATTTGTTTTCTTTTATGCATTGGACTTATCCCTTATTAGTTTATCGTTTTGTCTCTTTATATTCAATACTTAATTGGAAGGTAGAGGGTTGGTGGAGTTGAGTGATTGCTGGAAAGGTATTGCACTTTACACGATGAAAGTGGTGCTCTGAGTTTTAAAGCTTAAAACGGAGATGGTTAAAAGGAAGGATGTGCATCCGGCTATATGTGATAGTTGTGGTTTGAGCGTGTAATGGTTGAATCGGATTGTCTCCGGTTTTTCACTTGATGGGGTTTAGCGTTGGATGATATTATAAGTTTGAGCCATTCTTTCAGTTCCTTTTCTTTATCTTATATAAGTCGTAAGAATAACCAAGTTGCTCATCATATTGCCAGGGTTTGTCCGATGGATGGCTTTGAACAAGTTTTTGAGTCTGTAATTCCGCTCTCGCTTTAACGGAAAGTGATTTAATACAAATTCCACATTTGATTTAAAAAACAAAGGTTCTAAGTCGCCCTTGTATTAAATTTACCATATGAACAAAGATATTTTTATATTTTTGTTAGATTTAACAAATAAATTTAGGGCCCTTTTGGTTTTAACTCCATAAACGGAAATAAAATGAAAACGAATCAACTTCATACGTATACCCATATTCATGAGTTTTTTTTGAATTATTTCTTGTAGTTTGAAGTAATTGAAGTAAAAATTGATTACTTTTGATACCCTGTAGTGAAACAAATGCAGTTTCGTCTTCCGAGGTTTGATGATGTCCTTTGCTTGGCGGTTTCAAGCGTTTGTCGAGAAGGATACGTAGATTTGTGATTGACTTCTAACATCTCTATTGTAGTTCAAATCTGAGGTCCACCGTTGTTCCCCAAGCTTCTTATATGTGTACTTCTTTCGAAAACGAATGTTTATGCTCGTTGCCTCCCGTTGACTGGATCATTCTTTTTTTTTCTTGAAGACCTTTTTCTTTCGGGTTTCTTTTTATGTATTTCTTGTGTATGTCTTTTCTTATTTGTTTGTGGCCTTTCATGACGGTTAATCCGCCGATCTTTTTCGGTCTTTCGACTCACTAGAGGCGCGCCGTCTAATGGTTCGAACCGCTTTCCATTTTCAAAATAAATAAATAAGGAATGATTCTAAATAAATTCATGAACAATGTGTACATATAAACTAAATTTATTTTTATTCCATTTCTGTTTTCAGAGTTACAACCAAACCGAGGGGTAGTATGGATAGAGAAGGTGTACACAGTACACGTTCCTAGTACATAAATTTAGTTGATTTTACCGGACTACGTAACGTCTTCTTTATTGTTGATAGTCCTTTTGTTTTCACGAATTGAATATTCTATATCGTACAACTTATACTAATGTTTTCTTGGGTTGTATTTATTAACCGTGGGCCTAATTTGGGTTGTTTATTGTAATTATGTTTCTTTACTATATCTCCGCTGAAAAGTGCCCTTCATTGTGGGTGGTTTGGTAAAACTTACCAATCTTTATTTTTCTTACAATAACTACCCATCTGCTTTTCATAAATGATAACGACAATAGTACGTACGTACACTACTTACGT
The DNA here is from genome assembly GCA_033239125.1 of Fagopyrum homotropicum. Taxonomy (NCBI): domain Eukaryota; kingdom Viridiplantae; phylum Streptophyta; class Magnoliopsida; order Caryophyllales; family Polygonaceae; genus Fagopyrum; species Fagopyrum homotropicum. The sequence continues at coordinate 8,053,380 of BSWB01000003.1, forward strand.
ATCAAGAATTGCATTTATGCCAAACGTGTTCTAGTAGCAAAAACACACTGAAAAAGAAGGATTAACGTGCCAATTATTCATAAACACTTTATTTAATATCACTTTTAGTCTTCAATTTCTTGTTAATTACCCTAAATGTAACATTATATTTAGTCCGTATTATTCAATCATTTTAATGCTAACTTCTTTGTCTTCTTTAGATCTATAATGTCGGACACCGTCATGCATTCTTTGGATCGATCATTAATACAAATCACGTGTCTTCTTGGTCTTAAGTTAATAATTAAACATAATTAGGGCCCGTTTGGTTTTAACTCCGGAATCGGAAACGGAATGGAAACGAATCTAGTCAATATGTATACCCTTGTTCATTAAAATTTTTGGAATCATTCCTTGTGGTTTGTAGTAATTGGATTAAAGTTTGATTACTTTTGATACCCTATAGGGTAACAAAATGTGAGGAAGCAAGTGCATTTTTCATTAAACCATGGTGAATGATTCCATAAAATTTCATGAATATGGATATACATATGGACTAAATTCGTTTCCATTTCGTTTCCATTTCCGGAGTTGGAACCAAACGGGCCCTTAGTGTTTTAATTCAATTTCTAAGGTTAAAAAATTGATTATTAAAAGGTTAACCAACAAAAAAACATTAAGCCTAGATCTCTATACAATAAGAACAATGTCAAACATATTGCTTATATATGTTGATATGTGCCTTTATTTACACATTGTGGAAAATAAGTTAAGAAGTGATTAAGATTAGAGTTTTTTTTTTTTTTTGTGTGTGTTTTTACCAATGAAAATTTAAAACTTTAATAATGTAATTGAGATATGGTTGATGTAGTAAGAAAATGTAATCGATAAACTATTATGTTGATATTTATAAAAACGTCTTTTTAAGATTTTTTTTGTCTTAAAATATAAATATATCTAAAAATAATTCAAATATAATATATTTTGTTGGATGATCACGAAATTCGACAAATTCTACCTAACAAGTATCTTTAAGGATTATTAACAATAATACGAAACAATAAACAAATTATAAAATTTAGAAGGGCATTAAGTTTGGTGTTTTTGTAAATTGCTTATAAATATTTTAGTATTTTAAAAAGGCTAACTTAAGTACATAACAGAAGCCTAGGGATGTACCTTTCATGTAGGGCTGTAATATGAGACAAGTTACTTGGGCTCGGCTCGCCAAAAGCTCGGCTCGAGCTCGTTCACTTTCTAAACGAGCCAAACTTGAGCACATTTTAAAGCTCGTATAAATTTTAGGCTCGGCTCAGGCTCGGCTCGTTTATAAACAAGCCGAGCTTGAGCATGTCAATTTTTGGCTCGTTCGGGTAAAGCTCGGCTCGTTCGGCTAAAATAACACCATAAGAGAATTATTTTAGCCAAGCTACTCGGGCTCGGCTCGTCAAAAGCTCGGCTCGAGCTTGTTCATTTTCTGAACGAGTCAAGCTTGAGCACATTTTAAAGCTCGTATAAATTTTAGACTCGGTTCGTTTATAAACAAGCCAAGCTTGAGCATGTCGATGCTCGCCTCGTTCGGCTCGTATTACACCCCTACCTCCGTGCAAAACATGAGGTTCGAGGCTAACAAATAAATAGAGTAAACAGAGACAGTAAATAAAATATATAATATATTTATAAAATAAATCTAGGAAATGGGTTAAAAAAATAAAAAAAAATGTTGGAGAAAGATTCTTACAATTACTTTATAATGTAGACACATGGGTTTGGTTCGGTAGGCCTAATTCAAGCGTGATGTCCAATGTTTAAACTATGTCTATCTTATAAAAATAGATTAATTAATTTACCAAAATATCAATTGTATTGAACTATAATTAGCAATTAGTGGTTGTTTTAACTTAAGGTTAAAATATTGAGAATATTTAGCCATTAGTGATCAACGCACGGTCGACTATGATCTATAAAGATCGTATATACGAAATTCATGATACTTAGGACATGTTTACTTGTAACTTATTTCTATTTCATTTAGTTTATAAATCTGAGTTTAATTTTTGTAGATGTTTTATAACCCCAGCTCCCTGCATCTCCGACTAGATATGGGTCTGAAATTGGCGGTTTAGTCCAAACCGGACCCATATCTATCTCCGACCAACTTACGTTTGAGTCGCCCTAAATTAAGTCATGGTGTACAATCTATCAACCTCCATGATCCTATATATTCATAGGATAATTTTTCAAATCGATTATTAATTTTTTGTATTTTTGACCAACTAAGAAAGTAAAGATTAAAGAAGGAATTGAGTGGTCTCAAAGTTTTCTTAGATGGAAGATCGATATCAACTATTCTAATTATTTGTCTTAGTTATGAAATGAAAAATAGTCTAACAAAAGATTGGTTAAGTTGTTTGATTGATGCTTACCAAAGTAAAGCTAAGATGCATTATTTTTTTATAGAACAAACAACATTAGATTATCTTTTTCATGAATATATATGATAAAAAAATGACACTTTAGTCACCCAATATGTTTAGTTAATGTATATAGATAGATGACAATGGACCATTGAGCTTACTTCATGATTAGCCTATTAGATGTGCTTAGTGCATCCACTAAAATTGCTTTACAATTAACCTAGGTGAACCAATATTTTTTGTCGGTTCAATTATTCTTTATGATATGCTTTTTTCTTTTTCTAGATTTGGTTTTATGTATTTTATCTTCAAAATACATAAAGGTTTGGTGGAATATATATCTCATTTTTAATTAATTTTAAAATAAAATTATTGAATTTACGTGTTGTACTCGAATCTAATGCGTTGATTTTGTGATGAAACACTACATGTTCCAGTAATTTACAAATTTAAAAATTAAATATTATAATAAAAATGTTTGAACTAATTAAATAATTTATATGATATAGTAATATGAAAGTTTTAAAGTAATAAATATTATAATAAAAGTATTCTAGTAAAATTTGTGATTCATAAATATTGTTGTAAATAGTACAAAAGTATATGAACTGATAATGTAAAATGTGCAAAATATATTAACAATATATTTTACAACATTGCTAAAAAATCTATTTTTTTCAAAGAAAAATGTTTTTTTTAATTATTAAAATATAATTTTTTATTATTAAAACATCACCTTAATTATTTTATGTGCTATATTGGTTTATTTTTATTTATTTTAAAAAAATAGTTCATATTTCATGGGTCACTCTATTTTGACGAACGTACCATTCATTTTCATCCATTTTAGTAAAAACAATTTAAAAAATTTCATCATATCATAGCTTGCTACATATTATAAAAATATAATACTTTGTAAAATTCAAATAATACATAATATAATTAATAATTGACCGAAAATTGAAATAATAGTTGAGGCACGCCATTATATTAAATCGTTGTCATTTCATCTTAAAACTCTTTACAAAATATTTCTATCATAATACATGAAAAATTAATGTTATAATAACAATAAAAATTTAATAAATTACAAGAAATTTAAAAGTGATGAAGTGGAAAACAAATAATTTAAAATATGGGAAAATTTGATGAAATCTATTTGGATAACATGTAAGACATACTCGTATCCAACAAAGGAGTATTACGATGAATATTTCAACGACAAGTTCCCCATACCAACACGTACGTACATTAATTGTTGCCACGTCTAGGAAAATATTTATTTTCGGTGGTTTTTATTTTATTATAATAAAAAAAATTACAATTAATATCATATATGAACCCACGGCCACAAATATCATTATTCATAAAATATTTTGGTCTATTAATTATCCTTCGAATTATTTTAGGTTTTGTTTGGTCAAAATATATTAAATTACTCAACATATTTTGGGGCGGGTTTAGCTTACTGTGCGCGCGCCATGTTATTTATTGACTAATATATTATATTATTACGATTTTTTTAACAATATTGTACTTAGGGCCTGTTTGGCGGAGCTTTCTCGATAGATTTTCATCAAGCTTTACGTTTTTTAAATGCTAAATGGTGTTTGGCAAGATATATTTTCTATTAGGTTTAGCTTTTTGGGGAGTTTTTTTTTTTGGGTAGATTATCGTTTTCTTTACGATTTTATCCCTATTTTACACATTTAATAATTTGTACATTTTTGTTTTTTTTGACTTTTTGGTAAATATATCATACAAATCTATCCACAAATCTACTATTGTCAAACATCAACTAGATTATTTGTTAGATTTTCGGAATTTACAAAGCTCTTTGACAATCTACTCAAAAATCTACCCAAAAAGCTAAAACTACTAAAAAAATTTCATTTCACCGAACACGCACTTAATGTGTAAAAAAAATCGAATGTAAGTACGGTTAAGGTTTAAAAAGAATGACATTCTTGCACTTATACTTTAAGTTGTTTATATTTTACACTATAATACCGAATAATTTATAGCTTTATAATCTTGCAGTAATTTATGGACCTAAAAATTAAACCGATCATATTTTAACTTAATAACACTTTGGGATATTTTGGGCAATGATCTATTCATAATATAACTTTTTGGATCTGGACAATGTTTATGTACTCTTCATATTTAATTTTTTTTAATTATTTTTGGTATAACATACTTAATATTTGGTTGACTTCAAATAGTTTACATGTTATCTAAATATAAATATTAAAAAAATAATTAACAACGTATTTTCTATTTAAAAGTCAAAGCAATTGATAGATTATTTATTTATTTATTAATAAAGTTATATATAAAATGATTAAAATATTTAATATTGTTTCAACAATTATATAATCTTTTTTTTTTTAATCTTTTTATCATTAAAACACTAATAAAATTACCGATTAATTTAATGTAAATTTAGCCATATTTTAGTGGTCAAACCAAATGATGCACGGATACGAAAAACGAACACGGCGAAAAATGAAAAAGCGACAATCCTCAAAAGTATACAAAATTGAGGCATTGTGAGAAAAATAAATAATATATCATTTTAAAACTATTGAAATTTAAAACTGGTATATCATAGTGAGATACATATATATGAGAAATTCAATGATATATGAGTAGATAGAGACATTAGCATTTCAACAAATAACCGAAACAAAAATTTATAAACCAACACTTCTAGTCTTACAAAACATATAAATAAACATATTTAGTTTTACAATCTCAAGTAAATATACTTTGTTTCAAAATTGATGAATGAATCATCCATTTTGCAAATCAACAACAGCCAAACAACATAATCAATCAAGGAAAACAATACTCCCTCCGATCAAAAATAAGTGTCGTTTTAGCATTAGAAATTTGATCAAAATTATCTGTCGTTTTAAGTTTTCTAGGCCAATAAATGAACAATAATTATAAGAAATGTTCTTGAAAATTGGTGTAAATGATTAATTTTAGTTCTAAAATCTTTCTTATTGGTTTAAAAGAAGGTTAAATATTAAATATGTGATAAGATTTAGAAAAACTTTTCAAAATCTATGATATTTAATATTTTTCTTAAAAATTGTGTTAAAGGCTAAAATGACAGTTATTTTTGATCGGAGGTAGTAATAAATTTTGTTTATCGTAAAAAGTGAAGTATTGAAATAACACACTCAACATTCAATAAATAAATACTACACAGTCAAAATCAATTTATGAAATCAAAAGAAGAATGAAAGAAAATGGAGAGAAGAGTCTACTAGCGTAACAACAACATTTCAGCATTAAAATCGAAGAAGAAGATTTCGTCGAAAATAAGAATAATAAGATTGGTGTCCTACTTCTGATAACCACAATCTCGCAAGTGACCATAAAAGGGTTAGGTTTAGTCGGAAAATTGGGAGAGAAGAATTACAGTAAATTATTTTTTCTTTAATTTTTTATTTTTTCCAACCTTAAAAGCAGGAAAAACTTCCGTCGAATTGAATGCTACAAAAATCATCTAGCACCACCCTGTAATTATTTTCCTTCTACCGCTTGGATTGAATGTTAGAAATTTTTTTAACCCTAATTCTCACACTTTCTTAAGGTTGTCTAAACGGTCTGGACCGGACCGTTTTAGTACTTGGATGAAACGGTCAATGGACCGGACCAGACCGTTTTTTATTTTTTTAAATTTTTTTAAATATATATTTTTGTATGGATTAAATTCGGTCCGGTCCGAATTTGGACCGGACGGACCGTAATATCTTGGATCGGACCGGATTTTTTCAATTACGGTTTGAGATCGAACCGGACCGTAATTTTCAGTCCGGTCCGGTTTTCCGGTCTGGTCTCAATGTGTGCAAATCTATATTTTCTCTAGTTAGTCTCCACTCTCCAAATATAAGTTGCGACAATGGCTCCATCTCATCGCTCGCCATCTCGCTCCTCTTGTTCGCGACAAACTTCATCTCGCTCTACTCCTTTCGCAAACTAGCTCCTCTTGTTTGAGACGGTTGCGTCTCACTCCTCTTGTTCGCAAGCTCGTTTCAGTGCTCTCGCATACTCACTCCTCTTGTTCGAGGACGGGCCGACCTGACAACCTGTTCACATTTATATGTGGGTGGAAAACGACAACGTTAGTGGTCTGAGCAATGCAGCCTGAGATGGACCAACCATTTTGGGTAGAATTTTAATTTTGGCCCGAACCAAACTCGATCCCGAGTTTGCACAAGTCTAGTGTCAGCCCATATTTGAATGTGTCCGAGTTGTGTCCTGTCATGTCGGACACGGGACGCTCCACCTCTAGAGATGTCCGTACATCACAGGTCCAACATCATATGACTTAAAACCTCTTATGATTTTGGGTCAAAACCCGCAGTTCAGGCCGCGGGTTTATGATTAAAAAAATAAAATAATAAACCCGCAATTCTAAACTGCGGGTTATGTGTAAAAAAAAAAATTAATAATAATAAAAATTAAACTCGTTACGTTTATTCGTATGGCTCTACTCCGAACCAAACATTATTCCTATTGTCAGAAATAGTTTTAGCCCATTCATAATCTTAAAAAATATTTTAATTTTGTTATTATTTAGGAAAAAAAATCGAACGTTATATCCTACAAGTTAATAATTAGTTCGTTGACCGTTATTATATATGGGAACTAGGGTTTACACCAAAAGAAAAGTCTATCAAAGAATACACTGAAGAAGATACAGGTTGAGTCAGTCGGTGACTAAAAGATCTGAAAATCCAATCCAACAGTAACAGCTGTAAAATAGAGGAAGTAAAAAGTATAAATATGCTCTCACTAAATTTGGTTATAAACAAATATAAGGGGATTTTAACTGATAATCAATTATTCGTTAATAAATTTATATTTTGATCCGTTGTAAAATAATAAAAAATATAATTTTGTCATTTATAATATAGATAACTAGTCTTATATAATTTAAAGTTATGCTGAAACTTATTTATAAAAAATACTTTTAGAAAATATTTTAAATTATTTTTTGCTACATATTTTTTTGAAAATATATATAAAGTTATAAATATATTTTGTATTTTTTTTGACTATCCTATAAATGTGAAATTTATGGGAGATTTACAATGTTAAATGACTAATGAAGTCATTTCACTTTCATCAGTATAAAAAAAACAAGAATAAATGTTGTTAAATTTAAGAATACAGTAAAGAAATAAAATGCTGGGAACTTGGAAGCATTAAATTTAACGCTCCTCAGCCTCTTGCCGACCCTCTTTCTCTATCTATCCATCGCTATCCACCGCTCTACTGCAAGCATCACTGCAATTTCTAATCTTCTTATTTCTTTATTTTTGTTTTTTGTTTTTCTGGGTAACGACAAACACAACCTACAAAGAAAACCCATCAGCATCAATTAATTCTTTTATAAATCCAAAACAAAAATAACATTACACCAAACAAAAATATATATCCAAACTTGATGAAAACCCAATTTGAATAAAAATCTTCGAAATCGAGTTGAATTCACAGAGAAATCATATTCATATACAAAAAACCTACGTATTTTAGGTGTAATTAAAGTTGTTTTCTTGAGTTGAGGGTTTGTAAAATCTTTCTTTAAGCTATTCTTCAAAGCAACGGTCGTGATGCACACGATTGCTTTGATTACAATCTGTGGCCCCACTTTCAACTCACACAGAGTAAAATTTCTCTTTCTTTCTTCTTCCTCAAAGCCTCACACACACACTCTCTCTCTCTCTCCACTTTCATAGGTCTGAAACTCTCAAAACAGATTTACCTTCCATTCTCAACAGCTTACCAACCATTGCCAGATTCAGGCCTTTTAAATGTAAGTTTATAGTTTTAATCTTGTTATTACTCAGTTTTAACATACACCCACTTCCTAGTTTGTGTTTTTTGTTTCTGGGTCTAGCTTGTTATTGTGTAATTTTTGACTGAAATTTTTTTCCGATAATTTTTGATGTGGGTGACAATCTTAGGTCATAATGCCACATGTTTAATCTTCTGGGTATTCCGCAAATATATCCAATCTAATGCCTAACCACTACAATTTTTTTAAAATTATTGTTCGTTGAGGGTTTCAATCTACTCCGAATCCGCAATTATTTTCTCCTTCAAATATTATATATAATGATTTTTGGGTAATATTTTTTTGATAATTTTATTCATGTTCAGCTAACAGTAGTTGCTAGCAGTTGTTGTACAAGTATCAGTTTGAAACCTTCAAACTATTCTTCAAATTTTCAAGAATATTGTGTGTGGGTTGTCTGTTTTTTTTCGATTAATTAATTGGTCAGGGCTGAAAAATACTTGATTTTGATTGCCCTATTTGAGCTTTCCAGATGAAACTCAATGGTGATGAGGTTTCTATAAGGAATTGGCAGAAAGTTGGAGTTGCAGCAACAAAAATGGTGGGCCCTAGATCTAACGGAATCCGAAGCCGGCAAGATCCTGTTCCGTCCAGTGCTCCGCCTAGTGCTCCGGCGAGTGTTGCTGGTTCGGAGTGTGGGATTGACTTCACCAGGGAAGATGTTGAAGCTTTGCTGAAGGAAAGGATGAGAACCAAGAACAAATTCAATTACAAAGTAGGGTTTGTTCTGTTGTTTAGATGTTTTTATATAGTTATATATATTTCCAAAATGTTGTTTCTGAATTCTGAATATCTAAATTTTTTGTGTTTGGCAATGGAAACATTGTTCAGGAGAGATGTGAACAAATGATGGATTACATAAGGAGGCTTAGGCTTTGCATTAAATGGTTCCAAGAGATTGAAGGAGGGTATCTCTTGGAGCAAGAGAATCTTCGGGAAATGGTTGAATCCGTGGAAACGAAGTGCAACAATATGGGTATGTTGATTTTACTCGGCCTAACGAATTAGCTATAGTTTTGAAAGAGTTATGATGAGGTTTTCATTGTTTGGTACTAGAGATGCTAATGCAAAATAAGGAGGAGGAATTGAATGCCATTATCATGGAGTTGAGAAAGAATTACTCTTTGTTACAAGAGAAATGTACGAAAGAGGAATCGGATAAGTTGGTAAGGTTTTTATTTCGTTTCTCTTAGATTGGAAAATTTATTCAGATGCTAAAACTTAGACAATGATTAGGGTATGATGGATGCTCTTTCAAGAGAGGAAGAGGCGAGGATTGCATCGGAAAGATTGCAAGCTTCTCTTAAAGAAGATCTCGGAAAGGCTGAACAAGAACAGCATAATGCAAACCAGAAGGTAAGGTGGACAAATATGATATTAATGTAGAGTTCAGTCAGATCTACATAAAGATGTTTCTCTCTAATAGTATGATATGTTTTGTTTGGCAGATTGCTTCTCTGAATGATATGTACAAGAGATTACAAGAATACAACACGAGTTTGCAGCAGTACAATACTAAACTTCAGACAGAGCTGGCTGCAGCAAACGAAGCACTCAAACGTGTAGAGCGTGAGAAGGCTTCGTTAGTTGAAGAGTTCAGTACTGTCAAAGGGAACAACATTTCCCTGCAGGATCAATTGGCTACCTCCAGAGTACGTCCATTATCCCGAATGTTTGCATGATCACATTTATTTGATAGGTTTTTCTTGTTTTGCTTCTTGCATTCAATATAACATTAATCCTTCATGTGTGTGTTACAATAACGAGCACGGGTAATTTGACTTCTTAGACCTTATTACAGGTAAACATACATTTTGGTTTAGGACAAAGGAAATGATTATCCTGCTGACAGATACCAAGATCGGGTTTTGACTTATAGATATTTGGTCTGTCAAATGTTTATCTACATGATATGTCAATAATCTCATTGGTTTGATAGGATCTGTTAGTTTGTTGCATATAGTATAGACTAATCCATGTGTGTATCATATCTACAGACACAAGTATTTTGACATGTTAGACCTTAATGCCTTACAATGGAAACAAAACAGAAATTCAACATTTTTTTGACAAATACAAAGTTGTTCGGATTTAGACTTATAAATCTACCCGGATTTCTATAATCTATACTTACTCTTTAGTCATATCTTATTACTATGCATCCTATCTGATATCATGAAAGAACAGCCATGATTTCCTGAATGCTCTTTAATCATCTGATGTTTTGGTTCTGTCATCTAGGCTTCCCAAGAAGAAGTAGTGAAGCAAAAGGAAATCTTGGTGAATGAAATGGGAAGCCTTAAGATGGAGCTACAACATGTAAAAGATGACCGAGAGCGTCAATGGACACAAGTACAAAATCTGACAGCAGAAATAGCAACCTACAAAGAGTGCAATGGGGAGTCGGCAAATGCATTGGATAATCTCTCTACGAGATCAAGCGAACTAGAGGTTTGCATAAGGGTTTCCGCTTCTATCTTCTTTACACTATGTTCATGTAGTATTTTCGACATTTATGCTTTATCTCTCATTTTTCAGACTAGGTGCATATCCCAAAATGATCTGATAAGGTCATTACAGGAGCAGCTAGCACTTTCCCATAAAAAATTAGAGGTATGATTACATTTACATTGATAGCTCATTGTAGCTGACAAATATATAACTGTTTATCCAAAAACTGTTTTAAATTTTTTGGATCATAATCCCTCAGATGGGTGACCAATATGCAATGGAAGCCAGATTACAATATGAAGATCAAAGCAAACTTGTATTGGATTTACAGACTAAGCTGACAAATGCAGAAGGCAAGCTTATCGAGGGAGAGATATTACGGAAAAAGTTGCATAATACCATACTGGTAGCGTTCTTTGTCACTGCTATTGAACCAAACAAAATACTAAATGTAAAACAAATTTTGACTTCCTTTCCTGTTTTTCACAGGAACTGAAAGGGAACATCAGAGTTTTCTGCAGAGTGCGACCAATGTTACCCGATGAAGGGGTTACTGCAGACACCAAGGTCATTGGCTTCCCTGCATCTTTAGAAGCCGCGGGACGTGGTCTTGACTTACTTCAAAATGGTATATTTATAGCATTTTTTTCTTTTTTCAAAAAGTTTGAGCTAGACTGCTAATGTTCTCATTTCATTAATTTTACTGTAAGATGCTATCTGATATCATGAAACAATAAGCTTCTGCTAGTGTTATTATTGCATAGAGATGTCAAAATAGTCTTCTTGTGTCTCATGCTGAATTGTTTATATACATATAGTTTCAATGCAAAAAAATCAAGAAATGGTGTAATATGTTGGTGATCTTGAAAACAGGGCAGAAGCATTATTTTATGTTCGACAAGGTGTTCGTGCCTGATACTACTCAGGAAGACGTGTTTGTCGAGATTTCACAGCTAGTTCAAAGTGCACTCGATGGGTATAAGGTGATACTCTCTCTAATTTGTTATTGAACATTAATGAAAAAGCTGTAATTAACACATCAGTAAAAATGGATATCAAATTCAGGTATGCATATTTGCTTACGGTCAAACTGGATCCGGAAAGACATTTACCATGATGGGAAATCCGAAGAATCCCGAACAGAAGGGATTAATACCTCGTTCACTTGAACAAATATTCGAGACTATGCAACATCTTGGATCTCAAGGATGGAAGTATGAATTACAGGTAAAAGAAAGGATGTTTAACCATGAAATAAGTGTGTATGGTTCATCTCTTAGTTACTGAGGTTGTTATTCGGGTTATCTTCTGTTCATATGCAGGTGTCAATGTTGGAAATTTATAATGAAACTATCCGTGATTTGCTATCAAAGTCAAGCTCAGATGCAGTAAGATCAGAGAATGGCACTCCTGGTAAACAATATGCCATCAAGCATGATGCAAATGGAAATACGCACGTCGCTGATCTCACTGTTGTTGACGTTCGTAGCACCCGAGAGGTTTCTTATTTATTGGACAAAGCTGCTCAGAGCAGGTAATATTGATATTAATGTTCACTATAGAATTGTCCAAATAAGTTGTAGTAGTTCTTCACAGCTTCTAACCCGGACCGACTTTATTACTGTTTCCGTGCTTATCCTCTACTCACAGATCTGTTGGCAAAACCTTGATGAATGAGCAATCATCACGAAGCCACTTCGTCTTCACCCTAAGGATCTCGGGTGTTAATGAGGTACTCGGAAGCTTCCAATGATTGTTCTTTATGCACATTATGTAACTGGATTCTGATTTGTTTTATAATCTGTTTTTTCAGAGCACAGAACAGCAAGTACAAGGTATTCTCAACTTGATTGATCTAGCAGGAAGTGAGCGTCTCTCGAAGAGTGGATCAACCGGAGATCGTCTGAAGGAAACTCAGGTAGTGTTTGAAATAATGTCATCTGTTTAATCATCTAAATAGATTTCTTAATGACCTTCTTTGTTTAAATTCAGGCTATCAACAAGAGCTTATCTTCTTTAAGTGATGTCATATTTGCTCTCGCTAAGAAGGATGACCATGTACCGTTTAGGAACTCGAAGCTGACTTATCTTCTCCAGGTAGATGTTACTTTTGTGTCAATGCAATAGGACATAGAAGTTACTGTCTGTTTCAGTTACCGGGTTCCTATCTTATAGGAAGATATGGTAGCAAAAGTGTGTACCTAATTAGTTGAAGGATGATGAAAGGCTACCAATTATACAACTACCTTCATTCTATATATATATATATATGAAAACGGAAGTGGTTAAGGAAGACTATATTCCCAAATGGGTCAATCGGTCAATCCCTTTTCGATTAGACAATTTACAAAATGAGTTTATGATACGGGTACTCTTTTATTAGGCAATTTGTAGAATATGTTAAAACTACCTAATTTCTGCACTTCTTGTTGTACATGAATATAGCCGTGCCTTGGCGGGGACTCGAAGACATTGATGTTTGTCAACATATCTCCGGAGCCGTCATCAGCGGGCGAGTCATTATGCTCGCTAAGATTCGCTTCCAGGGTCAATGCTTGTGAGATTGGAGTCCCACGGCGCCAGACAAATGTTAGATCAATCGAGTCTCGTTTGAGCTATGGATGAGAACATTATCCAACACTTCCATTCCATCAACTAACATTTACAGTTGAAGAAGATGGAGAGAACACAACTAAAGAAGAAAGTGATTAATCTTGTAAGTTAGGTTTGGTGATCATTTGTATAGTTTGAATCATATTAACCTTGAATTTGTATTTGTTTTAGGAGCTTGTTTGGTTGAACTATATTTGTTGTTCATGAGGTCTGTCTAAAACTCAAGGTGGGAGACTGAGATTATTGTCTCTTCTCACATAACAACTCTCATGTTTAAAATAGAATTTGCCTTCAAATTTCTGTATGTTTGCTACTCAAAACATGTTTGAATGGTATACAAGATTTTCAAATTACTCATGAATGTTGATACATCTATATAGTCGAGCTATTTGAGTTCAGTTTGACAAAAGCTCGGTTCGGGTTCATTCAAATTACAGAACAAGTGAACCCTAACTTTTAACGAGTTGAGTAGTTCGTTTAGGAATGTATTTACAAAAATACCTCTAATTGACTAATTGTATACGTTTTTGTGTATGAAAGTGACCGAAACAAACCCGGGTTAGGTTAAACTCTAAACAAACCCGGGTTAGGTTAAACTCTAAACAACTTAAACATCAACATATCAAAACTGGTTTTGTTATCCGTACCACGGAGACAAACTATTCATACCTAGACTACGGCTACGCAAATTTTTTTTATACCTGCTACGGCTACGCACTGCGTAGCCGTAGTCATTTTTTTTTAATTTTTCGAATGGAATGTTTGATATGAACTACTACACATGGCGTATATGTAGTATTGGCTACGCATCCGACATGCGTAGTCGTAACAATTTCCCTTTATTTTTCGAACAAAATGAGCTTGTATGAATAACCCGTTTCATGTGGTACGGATAGCAATCTCTGTTAGAATATTTACGATTCCGTTTCGGAATCAAACACTATAATTGATCTAGACTTATACATGAATCAACCCGTATATTCATATATGAAACGAAGACTAACCTTTATCCGTGGGAGTCTTCATCGCAAATCAAACGAGTCCGAATCGATCGTAAGCGTGTATCTCATCCTTCCTTAATCCTTCACTTTTAGTTAATCTCTAATGGAAGAGAATAATCCTTAATCTCTTTACTTATCTCTTGTTTCTTCTGTAAAATGGCGTGCTTTTCTTTGATTACAGAAAACAATTGTTTTCTTTTACAATCAAAAACTGCCTCATCCCACTTTTTGCAGATAACCTTCATTTTCTTTTAAATATATATATATAATTTATTAATTTATTAATTTAATGAGATAAGTATATATATTAACTATTAGGCAAGGAAGGAGGGATTATAATTAATCCCGTAATTTTAACGTCTTAACCGATACCGATCCATTACGGTTTCGACTTTATATTAAAAGTACAAACTATAAAGTGGACTTAACTTTATATATTAAAACTAGACACACTTGACACATAGAATATATGTATATATATCTATATTATAAATATTCTTACAATCTCGATCAAAGCTAGACTTATCACCACATTGATTTGAGATATGAAGATTTGACACTTACACGTTATTAATGAACTTTATATACTTCAACTCAATTGATGTACAAAAGAAATCTAACACCATTTCAAGCTTACATCAAAATCATTACATTTCAATAAAACAAAATCATTACAAAAGTTGATTTGCAATATAAGATCTTGCTATACAGCTTATGCCATCCGGTCCATCACTTCTTGCAGGATCAAAGTCGTATCTTGATAGCAAGATTGTGTCTTTGGTAGATCATGTCTTTTAACAGCCACCAAAAGCTGATCAAGTATACAAAGATCCAAACTTTTCAATAAAATTATAATAAAAACTAAAAAAAGGTTATAACTTGAGTATTACCTCTTCAAAATTGTCGAAGAGTTTGTTTGCTAAGTCGGTCAAAGGCTGCTTATCATTAACCTCGGACGCAGATATAACTTTGTCGAAATCATAGTACATGAACGTAGATTTCAGTCTAAGGTATCGTCTTATGTACGGCCATGCATCTTGTCCAATCAAATCTCCCATAGCCAATAGATCAAAAGCGTACTTATAGAGCCTATACATTCTTCCTTTGGTTCCAATATCGGCAATGTAAACCCCTTCTTTCAAAAAAGATCGTGTTCCGGTTTCTTCATTAACGATCTCTACGAAAAAAACGATTCAAGAAAATTAATATAAAGTTATTCAAAAGATGTCCTATAACGACAACACATAAAATTTAGTATTTTAAAACAAACTTTTTGAGTTTGTCTTGAGATCGACTCGACTTGTTCAAATTACAAAATAAGCAAAGTTTGAGCACATCATGGAGATTATTTCGAGCTCGAGTTGAATCTAAACGTTTAACAAGCCTATTTAAGTAGCTTGTTTAGAAAAGTATTTTATAAAAATGTCCTTAATTACCAAACAAGGCGAGTATGAGCACATTACGAGGAGTCTAGCAAGGCTTACTATTGTCAACACTTGGCATGCGCAATGGACCATCGCTCCACCATCGATTCTCCTCCTCGGCTAGCAATGCCGACGCATGAGACATACAGAGAAAGGCGGTAGAAGCAAACCCGATAGCTAATCTTCTTGTGGTTGAAGGTAAATTGGAGGAGTCTTCCAAATCAAATGCCTCATTTGAGCATTTGGGTATCCATGATAAGCTTGCTCTTTTGGCGGGTTTTCGGTATGTACTAGCGGGTGAGCGTGGATTGAACCCATGGAGTCCTTCATAGACTCGATATAAGTTTGCTAGTTGAGCCATTTTGGGGTGTGTTTGACTTTGAGTTTGTGTGTAGTCTTATCTCTTTGGTTTTGCTCTAGCGAGTGTCCTTTGAGCTTTTTGCTAAATCCTGGCCACCAAAAAGATATCCATATAATTGTGGATAATATATGAAAATTTTGTTAAAATGCAGGTTTACATTCTTGGCCCATTACTCTATGGTTTTCTATATTGGGCCTCAGCCCATCATCCACCATGCAATTACATTATGGGCCCATTATTGGCCCATAATGAAATTATAATTATTTTTAAAATGCATTCATAGCATTAAAATTGTAATAAAGTTCAATTTTTTATACGATTAAAATATTCTAATAGTTCATGTTAACCATACGATAAATAGAGGGAAGTGACGATTCTTGAGGCGTAATCGAAAAGCTAAATTAATTGGATGACAGTAAGAAAGAATAATGTTGTCACAAATGATTGGATCTAAATTAAATTATTGTGGTTTATTTTTTTTTTGATGAGAAATTATTGTGGTTTATTATTTACTATGTATTGCACGCATCACAATTCACAAAGTATTATAATGTCCATATATCATTAGAAATAGAAACAAAAGTGAAACGTCACTAAGTGATATTTAATATGTTTTTTTTGGACATAAGTCATGTTTAATATTATATGTTATGGCGGAACATGCTCCATGGCCTAAAGTTTGCACTTATTATTTGTCTTCTAACTTTTTTACATTATAAATACAAGAAAAATAATTTATGCTGAACATACAGCTTTGATTAAAAAAAATAAAACGAACTGTAATTTACAATACCTCTTAAAATCTCTTGATGGTTGGTTAGTAATCTTGGATTATTTTTTTTTAGTTTTAAAGATACTCATTAATGTGCGTGTGTGTATATATATATAGGGTCAGGATCCGGTAAGAACAACTCTTACGGTAAGAAATAAGAACAGTTATTGTGCGTTGGATCAAAGAATCAAAGGCTGAGATTTAACGTGTAAATAAGGTATGTTTACATTAAGATTTAATTTACTTTTAAATTTTTGGTAATATTAATATACATATCCGTGCATGATTTATGGCTAATATTTTATATGGTAAGGAAAATATTTTTAGGTTTCATATATGGAAACGTATTGAACACTTATTGCACATGATAAAAACTAATCGTGTCATCGGATTTTCACTCATCCTTCGTTTAATCACTACTAGTGCACTATTTCAGGGGCTTAATATATTTTATATATAATTGCTTGTAAGTATAGTGAGTGTCTAACTACTAGTGCTTATGTGTGATAATAAAATAGTGCACTAGTAGTGATTAAACGCGTACTGTGCTAACACTAGTAGTTAAACAATAAGTAATTAAACAAACAATATTTAGGAATATAAATTATAATATTAGTTATTGCATATCAAGCACAGCTTAAACACGCACTAGTAGTGAGTAAAACAACATAGTAAGTAAAACATGCACGTGTAGGTGAAGAAGTAAGCACGGATATAGATACTTTACGGTTTTTATAGAATATATAAGCACGATTATATAAGCACGACTCGAGTTGTGTTATAGACGAAGCCGTCGATAGACGTGTATAGTAATTTGTTTAACGTGTATATTGATTATGGTAGTAAATATTCTCATATTAAAATGATAACAACATATATTACTTATCCAAATATAAAAACGTAAGATTATTATGCTAAAATTTTGTTGAATCATGTACGTTGATTTTTTTTAATCGTGTGACACACAATTGTTCCTACTTCTTAACGTAACTCTGTTCTTACATGATCCCCTCTCTATATATATATATATATATATATCAATTTGTTCAACTGTTTTTTTTTCTCTATTATTAGTTTTTGCAGGGTATTTTGCAATTAGTTCATTCCATTTGCCTATTTATTAGTTTATTTTTCAATTATTTTATTATTCGATGTTTATTATATAAAAATAAACAATACATTTATTAGCAGTATTTTTTAATTATTTTATTATTAGTTCATACCTTTTTTTACCACGTGACTATTTATTAAATTAATTTTCAATTATCTTTATTATAAGATGTTTTTTATATAAAAAAAAATTTCTGGTCTATCAAACTTGTGATGCTTTTTTATATATAGAAAAGATTCCGGTTTATTGTCTTGTTGGCCTTAAGACTCTAATTGTGGATATGGACAACGATAGCCCATCAGACTGGGCTAGTCGGTTTGAAGTCACGTTGTTAATTGTCAACCGATTCAGACGGTTACACTTGAGGGAGCGTGTGGAGAATGAAATGTTCTTACATTGATAATAAAAGATGACGAACATTATAAGATTGATGTGTTCATCCTTCTATTGTTCAATAAATAAGAATGGAACATGGGTGGACTTATATGCTAGGCTCGGACTCAACACTAGGTTGTAAAGACAAACTACTTGGGCTCGGCTCATGTTCGGCTCGTCAAAGCTCAGTTCGAACTCGTTCATTTTTTAAACGAACAGAATATGAACACATTTTAAAGCTCGTATAAAATTCAAGCTTGACTCGTTTATAAACGAGCTTGAACATATCAATGTTCAGTTTTCGGATTACACATATGCGCTCACACGTAGATGAACCCCACGTTATATCTAACCCGCCGGAATCTTACATACAAATAAATAATCCATACACTATCCACATTTTGAGAAATTTCTGCATCATAATCTCACCAAATAACTAAAAAAAACATTAAAAATACTGAAAATTTCACATGAGAGATTTAAATTATGATACTAGAACAGTAAAATAATGGATTAAAAAAGCAACAAATGAGCGTTGTTCCTACATATATGCCGTAGCCACTGAACGTTCTTGCTCCTTCAAGTCAACACACTTTCTCATATTTATTCATAATCAAAAATGGAAAATTTGACACAAAGTTTAGATTGATGGCGAAATATCATTTAAAATATAGTATATACTTTTGAATATCTTAATGGTGACAAGTGCTTACGAATTTGGCTCGTAATTAACGTGTTTTTTCGACCTTCCATATTGCTTCTAGTATGATTAGATGTAAGAACAGATTAATATTACAGTATATGGTAGCCCATCACCGGTTTTGATTTATCTAAAAGGAAAAATCTAGGGGCGGAGCCAGAAATTTTCGATGGGTGGGCGGAATTTTACCAATTACTACATATGTACATAATTTCGTATAGTTTAGCTCTACTAAACTAAACTATATTTATAAAATGTAAATATATTAACTAATACTTCGTAAATAACTATCTAAAACTTAGTTACCATTATCATTGCCGTGAAACAAAGATGGATATCAATGAAGTAAATATCAGATACAATATTTAAAGTTTTTTTTTATTAATTTCTAGTTAACTGAAAAAAATGGGTAATATATTAAAATATTTTTTGAGTTGGGGTGGGCCACTGCCTAGTCAGCCCACCCCCTAGCTCCGCCTCAAAAATCAAAACCCGAAACCGCGGTTTCTAACTTGAAAACCGATTTAGTCTTTGAGTAATTACAAAAATGTTATAATATTTTTTAGAAAATTAAGCACGGCTTATTAGGCATTTTGTAAAATTGTTTTTCATTTTTATATGTTTTGTTCGACTTGTTATGTCTATTAATTATTGATCCATCTTGAATGTAATAATTTATAGCGTCGGTTGGTTAAGGGTTGAGGTTGTATGGGGTTAGAGGGATCGTGAAGACAAAGTTCACCTCACTTGGGGTATAAGAACATAGCGTCACCCCTGGACCGGAACGGAGGTCTCGCTGCTCGGTAACAAGTATGAGGGTCGATGGGGAAGTACCCCTTCACATGGGCGTCTAGGGAATGAAGACGCTCTCAACACCGATTGTATGGTATAGTTGATTTTGATGTATATTATCTATTTAGACCTTTACCGTTTGACATAATCTAATACTTGGATGTCATATATACATTTTTCTTTATTAAGTGACTCTTTTCTATTATTGTCGTGTATATTGACCATTGTAACTTTCAGGACTTTGGCCCTTTCTATATATGCGAGGAGGGATAAGTGGCGAGATCCCTAACTGGACTCTTCTCATAATTCTATCGTACCTTACACGATATCATACTCCTCTTGAAAAAAACTAAATTTTCAAGAGTCGATCCACCGTTACCACTACCACCACTCCACAAATCTTCGTCATCCCTACACCACCACAACAACAGTCATGTCCGGCGTTATCTTTAGGATTTTGCTAACGATCGTGTATATTAGACATATCTAATGGTCAAGGATTGTCTTTAGGACGTTGCTAATGTATATTGTATCATTTTTCCTATTTTAGTGTCATATGTTTTTTCCGTAGGTTGAACTATTCAATAGAACTTCTCTAAATTGACATACATAACCATTAATATTCGATAAACCACTATAGTTATATGTCTTTATTTTGAACTTGTCGATTATTTATTCTTCTTACTTCATACGATATGCAATACTAACACTTTTCTTTATTTCTTGCTCATTTGTCGCATATGTCTTTATTTTGAACTTGTCGATTATTTATTCTTCTTACTTCATACGATATGCAATACTAACACTTTTCTTTATTTCTTGCTCATTTGTCGCTTGTTTGTCTTATGTTTCTGTTTCGACACCTCGCTACGACAAACTTACGAGTTGTCATGCATAAAACACAACCGATGGCATCCATCAATTGTTAACATTGTAACAAATTTGTGCTTGGTATTTGTGAAAGTCTATTCTTGTCCACTCGCTACTTGCGTAGTAAAGTGAAAGAGGCACTACACAAACACATTCCTTCCTAAAGTAACATGTTATTTATTTAGAAGAACTTGTGTTGACGAAGACAGTTACGTGTATGGTCTAATATATACTCTTGGTTTTATCTTATATCTACGTAACACAGATTTTTATTTATATCATATGTGCATCTTTTTTTACTATATGTTTACATCATTTCCAGAATACTAAGAGGAAGGGGGTAGGATTAGAGTCGTTTAAATTCCGAATCGAATCAGAATGTTGAACCGGTCACAAACATAAATTGGGTATTCAGGTTCAGACCCAGACCTGTCCATCAAAATTTTCAAGGACCAAATTTTAGACCCAAAAAATAGTTGTAAAAAAGCTTGGTACAATCAATCTAAATTGAAGCCAAAATATCTTGTTAAGCAAAAGATTTTCGGTCTAGATTATGAACCGTTGATCAGCCCTAGCTAGGATTATTACAAGTGTAAGAGTCGGTAAGTTTTGAAGAACAAGCGTGAATCCGAGGGTTAAATCGATCATTACTTCTACCATTAATTTTACATCGTTCATTATCATTCTTATCCTTGATTTGATAAATGTTTTATTTTTCCTAAAAAAAAGTGCTTAATTCGATCCCTTAAACTAGTTTTCAGTGGACAAGTTATTCATTTATGCTCAAGCAAAGATAAGAATAATTAGGGCAATTTTCCAAATAAAACCAGACAAAATTCCCTCAATAGTAATGTAAATTTTAGTAATTAAGTAAATTTGTTTAATAAAGCAAACTTTGGAGATAATGAGCTATCAAGTCGATTCAATTGGATAGATTTTGGTCTCTGAAAGTGAAAAATAAATATGCTTCAACCCATTATAGGATTGTGTGATCACAATGAACAAATATATATATACGCATCCGATTCTTCATGAATTGAAGGCTATTTTTTGACTAAAATGAAGAGGCACAAGTTATAGACAACTACATATAGCTATTGGATTGGACATTTCGAACCGGTCAATTGAAAATGTCACTATCTTGCTTTCACTGTAATATATATATCCACCCATTACAAACTACAAAGGCCAAATTCGTTTTACATGATTTCTGATCTTACGTTGAGTTATCAAAAATATGTTTTGGTTACTAAATCACTAAGTAGACTGGAACAAATATAAAATTAATGAGCTAATAATGTAATTTTTTTTAATTACGTAGACTAAGTATGCATACAAATTTTATTACTGTTAAATAAACATTTGTAATTTTTTTATTATTAGAAAAAAATATATTATTTTTATGGGTCATATTATCCTAAGAAAAAAGAAGAGATAATTGACATATTAACTAATTATCTCATAAAAAGTGAAAAAAAAAAAAAGTAATCTTTCAAAATGGAAAGGAAATAGATACTTGAGATACTAAATAATTGTCTCATAAGAAGTGAGAAAAGGACAGAGATAACACTAGTAAGAAGGGAAAAAAAAAAGAAGAGGGAAGCTGAAGTTGGATAACTGATTTGGGTAATTGAAAACGGATAATGGAATTGGGTAATTAACTGGAATCGAGTAACTAAAATCGGGTAATTTAATTGGATAATTGGAATCAATTGATTGAAATTGGGTAACTGAATCGTGCAATGGAGGTTGGCTAACTGAAATTGGGTAATCGAAGTTGAGTAAATGAATTTGGGTATACGAAATTGGATAAGTAAAACCGGGTAATTAAAATCAAGTAACTGAAGCGGGGTATGTAAAATCGGGTAGGTAAAATTGGATAACATATTAGGTATGAGGCTTCGTATTAGCATATTGGTATTAACATACTGCTATTACGTTGGATATTAATATATTGATTATCTTTTTATTATTATTTTTTAGAATGAAAAGCGATTAGGTTGGGCTATCTCCTAGCGGTAGTCCATCCTAAAGCATCCGTGCGGATAAGTATGCAAAATTCGGGATTAGGAGAAATTGGTGTTGGTGTCAAAATGCCCATATGGGTCAATCGGTCAGCACCACAGTTTCATCTCTCTAAAAACATGTATGATATGGACTTCGTCAAAAGAACGGAGATCCAATCTGGAGCCGAAAATTATCTTCTCGATCTTTCAAGGCAACTCCAAACCAAACCCGTATTTTTGTTATAACCCAACTCAGATCCGA
The DNA here is from genome assembly GCA_033239125.1 of Fagopyrum homotropicum. NCBI lineage: Eukaryota > Viridiplantae > Streptophyta > Magnoliopsida > Caryophyllales > Polygonaceae > Fagopyrum > Fagopyrum homotropicum. Next base: position 8,076,392 of record BSWB01000003.1, read on the forward strand.
AACAACGTGCAAATTTACCCGACCAATTTTGTACATTTTCATTTCAAAATTAATTATATGAATAGTTGGAAGATTGAATAAACTTTCTAATAAAAAATAAAACATTTAAATTGTCCAATAAACTATCATAATCTATACACACAACAATCTCTACAATCTTATCTCATAGACGAACCCCTATATAATATAATGCTAATTAAGAAAAAAAAATTAATTACCTATCAATATAAAACAACATGGGTCACATGTCAACACTAATTGACTAATGTATTTAGTTAACGATCACACGAAATAACATTTTAATATGTTATCATTCCTCTGATAAACTAATCCAGCATTCCCTTTAATAAAATATATTTTATCACAAATAATTGTCTTTTAACTATTTAAACATTTACTTTACACATTTAAATCGTCAAAGTATATATATATATTGTATCGTATGATAATTTAAAACAATTATTATTTTCATGTAAAGAGAATATTGCATATTTGTATGAGATTGCAAGTAAAATAAGTTTTTTTTTTGTACGGAGCGATGGATTGTACGTTTACAAAATTGGAATTGCTAATTAATAGAATGTGAATTAAATATATAAATATTTTTATTTTTATTATTTTTATAGAAAAAATAGTTTTAGACAAATTTCTTATACAAATAAAAGTTTTTTTCTTAGTTTAGTTCACATATTTTACCCAATTAATTTGCACTATTCTCCAATAATATTTGCAGAACACAAACTCTATTAGTATTTTTTATTATTATAATATATATTAATTCAATATTTATATACTACTAGTTCATATAAAATGATATATTAGTTTAAAATTTTATATTATTAATTCATGCTTTAGTTTTTTTTTTCTTTGTACATATAATATTAGCTACAGTTAGAAGTAAAAAGGACTACAACCTTCGTCTTTAGAATTGACCCTGTTCAGTGAAGAATAAATTATTTGAGTGATTTGAATGAGATTATTTTATAAAGTTATTCTAATATTTTTTAATCAATCTAAAACTATAATCTCGCAAATAAGGCCCGTTTGGTAAGTGTATAAATTAAGATTATGAAAATTAAAAAGAAGAAATAATTCTCGTAATCTCGTTTGGTAAGAGAATTAAGGAGATTAAAGGATTAGATTATGGTGATTGAGGGAATTGGATTATGAGAATTTTGTAATCCGATTATGAAGATTATTGTGACTTAAATCTCACTTTTACCCCTCATTTTTCATCTCTTTCATCTATAAAAAATATTTAACATGTACTTTTTTCGTAATTTTACCCACAATTATATTAATTTTACCAAAAACTCGTTTCACTTGATTTCATAATCATCATCTTAAACAATTTCATCCCCTTAATTCTTCATCTAAATAATTGAGCCATTTTGATAACATAAGATTACGCAGATGAAGTTGAGGATGAAGATAATTATTTAGATGAAGAATTAAGGAGATGCAATTGTTTAAGAGGATGAGGATGAAAATAAGTGAAATGGGTGTTTTATAAAATTAATATGATTGTGGATACAATTACAAAAAAGTACGGGTTAATTTTTTAAGATGAAAGAGATGAAAACACATAGGGGTAAACGTGAGATTTTAGCTTTAATAATTCCCATAATCCTTATAATCTAATTTTTACAGGATTACAAAATTTCTATAATTTAATTCTCATAATGTTCATAATCTAACTTCTGTAATCTCCTTAATTCTCTTACCAAACAAGATTACGAGAATTATTTATCTGTTTTAATTTCCATAATCTTAATCCTTTAATTTAAATACTTACCAAATGGAGCCATTATCTTCATTCTCATTTTCATCTACGTAATCTTCCATTACCAAACTCAGCAAATGCCAAAGAGTTCAATGGACGTGTGTTGAAAAGTTCAATGGACATAAACTCATCTTACAGACTTACACACTCAACATTAATATTCGTACCAAACAGGCTCCATATATATATATATATATATATATATATATATATATATATATATATATATATATATATATATATATATATTATTTTGAGTGACCGGTGACGTGTGGAATCAAAACGCACATGACCTGATGCAACTCCAATCTTTCAATTCTCATCATCAATCTATTTTTCTTCACCCATATTTTTAAATAAAAATATATAAAAAACTCCATAAGAATAAATACTTAAAAAAATCCACGAACCTAAAGAAAACCCAGCCCACCGTTTCAATTCTCTCTCCCACAATTGAGCCAACCCCGGCAAAACTTCCCAATCCCCAATCTTTCTCTCTCCAAACCCTAAATTCGGACAAAATTCGGCCCGGAAAGTTCTTCCTTTTCCGCCGGCGCTCCACTGGATATGGTGTCTCCTGAAAACGGCAGCTGGATTTTTGATTACGAGTCTCTGATTGAAGAAATCCCGGGACCAGATGCGAATTTTTGTAACCCTAGCGCTGGCTTCAATTGGCCTGTTCAGGTCTTAGATGGTCCGTCCAATGTCGGGTAACGGATTTCATTTCTATTGTCTCCTATTTTTCGTGCTTATTGTGAAGTTTTTAGTCTGGATTTTGACCTGGTGAGCGATTAGTTGCTTGTTTTTCGATTGATTTTGGAGTTTGGTTTAGGGCTTTCATTTTCGCCTTTGTTGATTATTTACATGGATAAATGGTTGGTTCCGTTGCTCGATTTCTTTTTTGGGGCTTTGCTTTGATGGTGTAGTATTGTACTATCCTCTAATTTATGGGTTTTTTTTTCCGGTGGCAAGGAGGGGATTTATGTACAAGCAAGGGAGATGTTTGCTTTATTAGGCTGTTACATTGAAGGGGGTTAGGAGGTGTTGTCCTGGATGAATGGCCGAGCATGATTCTCTTTGCTTGAGTGTTATTGTTGTGTGGTTGATTTAGAAGTTTTGTTTCTTTAGAAGGGATGATTGTAGGGCTTTCAAGTTTTGTTTTGGTGAACGTTTCACCTTTTTGATCCTTTAGAGGAATGAATTATTGGCTCCTTTGGTCAATTTTTGTCTGTTGGGATTTGATTTGATGGTATAGTTTGTATTGTTCTCTGATTCATGGGGGTTTTCAATTCGAAGGAGCAGACATAAGAGGAGTTAACCTGGTTGATTGGTTGAGTATGAATATCTTTCCCTGAACAATTCTGATTAATTTGAATACTGTTTGGTTCTTAATGGTTTGGTTTTATGCTCATATATGTAGTCATAAGCTTTCCAGTTTACCAGTATTGTGTTTTAGGTTGATCTTGAACCTTGGGATGATGATGTTTGCTTTTTTATTTAGTCAAGATGAATGATTCTATTTGAGGAACCTTAGGATGCTAGCCTACAGTATATCCGGGTGACTGAACTGATTTGGTCGTTAGGGGTATGTTTCGGCACAAAAGTGATTGCTAGGTCAGATTCAATATTTCGTCTCAAGTCGTCTTTACTAAAGTGCTAACCTGATGGTGATACATTTGGAACACCTTTTCCTATTAATCTTCTCATAATCTCAAGTTTTGTAGTGATGCAATACTTATATTCCTGCTCACTATGTCTATTTGTGTTCTCTCGTGAAGATTTAGTTTCCTTTTTCATTGATTGTTTTTTCAGTGTCGAACTCGATGATGCATTTGCTGTTACTGAAACACCTAAAGAGATTGGAACAAAGAAGAGGTGTGTACATTCTTTAGTCGCTGTTCCCCTTTTGTTACAGAAATTCTAATTTTTGATAAGAAGAGAGTATGATCATCAAATTAGGACTGCTTTTGAATTATACTGCCTAATGTTATTATCGTTTTACAGCATTCTGTAATCAATAGTTTTTGTCTCTTGCAGGGGAAGAACTGAGTCTCAATCATGTGGACCATCAAGCTCCAAGGCGTGCAGGGAGAAGTTACGTAGAGACAGACTCAATGACAAGTATGCTTTCCAAATGATGATGAATCATTTGCCCCGTTTTCTCCCCATGCCTTGTTTCCTAGTGGCAATTTTCTAAAAAATTGTTACATTGTTTAGGTTTATTGAATTGGGCACTATCTTGGAGCCCGGACGACCCCCAAAAACAGACAAAGCTGCTATTTTGGTTGATGCTGTGAAAATGGTAACTCAGCTAAGGAGTGAATCTCAAAAGCTGAAGGACTCGAACACAAATTTACAAGAGAAGATCAAGGAGTTAAAGGTATCCATCTTATAATTAACATTACTTTTGACTCATATACTTGTAACATTCTAGAGAACTAAATGTGTATTGAAAAAAACTATTTCGTTGTACGAAAAATTCATGCACGAAAAATTCATGCATATACTACATATTAAAACGTACAGTGCATATTTTATATTTAAAGTCTGAACTGCATAATTGAGACATTGACATCCAAATAGATCCTAAGCTGACTATATATTTTTTTCTTGAGACCCCAAATACATGGTTGACACTTGACAGTTTCCCTAATGGTATTATAAACCTTTTTTAGGCTGAGAAGATTGAGCTTAGGGATGAAAAGCAAAGGCTAAAGGCACAAAAGGAGAAGCTAGAGAATCAACTGAAGTCAATGAACTCACAGCCCGGGTTTCTCCCCCATCCTCCAGCAATGGCAGCCTATGCCCCTCAACCTCACCCTGCAGGAAGCAAGCTGGTTCCCATTGTCAGCTACCCCGGAGTTGCTATGTGGCAGTTCATGCCACCGGCTGCAGTTGATACATCTCAGGATCACGCACTTCGCCCACCAGTTGCCTAATTTGGTAGGGTCTCTAGTCATTATGGGTTTAAATTCGGTTTCCCCTGAAAATCAATGGCTTACTAGTTACTACTACTATATTATGTCAATTTTCATTGACCAGCTTTTGCTGTTTGGTTCTCTGATGGACTATGCTAACTGTGCTTGGTGGTTTATCTGGCTTCTCTTCTTTCTTTGCAATGACAACTTCATTGGGTTTCTTGTCATGGAGATGTAAATGTTGATAATGTATTTCTGTTTCCGGTACCCATTTGTTAAACTTGCCATTCTTTGACCTTCTCTTATGTGTTTTGATCATCTGATGTGGAATCAATTAATTTAGGGCTAGTTTGTTATGATTGTTACTTTATTGGCCTTTCAAAAGTGGGTTATTTAGTGTCGTAAATTCGTAATGGAAGGTTAGAGGTCTTTTTCTACGACATGAACAATGTTAGTTAACATGTGAAAAATGCATTATGCTATCATGCTTGCATTACTCGAGATCATCAACATCCCATAGATTGTCAGTATTTGGGACAAAGATGTCAGTATACAATCAAAATCTGCCCAATTCAATCTGAACTCGAATGAATATGATCCGTGTCACATGTTGAATTCGAAAAATCTCGAACCCGATTTAACTCAACGGACCAAGAAGCGATCCATAAAAGGTGAGCCAACCGGAAACAAACCAACTCGAAACCCCAAGAGATCCTACTACAGATAGAGAAGTTATTTTTGCATGAACTGATATCTTGTAAGATGGTAAGTATCTTATATCACCCTGATGCACAGCTTATGGATACATCAGTGTATGCATTATAGATTTATCCCTCTTATATACACAAGTATATAAGAATAAACTCATTTATAAATAAATCATATTCAAGATGGTGATCATTCTACCAATTTTCTTATTGTGGAATCATTAGAATCGTAACAAACTATCTAATCATCAGCTGACACAAAAAGTCAGTGGTAACATGCCTTCCTTATCGCTGCAGAACAGAAGAAGGCAATCAGCGATCAAAGTGCCCATCTCCAAATCTGGCTAAACATTATAGTAGATATGGACCATCCGGTGACGTGATGTTAGAGCATTATGTTACCATTTGCAACATCTATGAAGCCAAACGATTCAAGTTGTAGATGTAACGTATTACGCATGTATACCAATATAGTAACATAGTAAGTCGTGTTAGGTGATGATGTAACACATTACTTATAGCTCCCATACTTAAAATCGCCCCACTACAACCTAAAACCGAATCTTGTATTAATTTTGTTTGACAAAACGTCAATTAAAGCGTGGGTGACGATTTTAGTAGTTCAAGGATTATGCAACGATCGTTACTTGGTGTTTTGTTAAACGTATGTAGTAGCGATAAACATCAAGTCAAAGTAATGATTGATGTTTTGTATTATTTTTATAAACATCAAGTCAAAGTAATGATTGATGTTTTGTATTATTTTTTATAAAAACGTCTTGAACTCTGGTTAATATAGATACTATATGCAAATATAGAATAAAGGGTGCTTTATATAAATAAGAGAGAAGCAATTATAGTTCGTTACGCATAGACACATAGTATATATCTACTTTCTATGTAAGTTAACCACTCTTCATATGATATCAGAGCTCAAATAAAAGTTCATAGCACCACAATTTCTGCTTGATAATCATTCCAATTACAAGTAAATTTTCACTAAAAGTTCCCTATTTTTTTCTCGATCACGATCTTCGTGATCACATGGCTAATCGAATATCGAATGAGGATGAAATCAATCCTTTATCTGGAAATGTTGAACGTGCTTTACTAGACAATTCAACAGATCCATTGTACCAATCAACCATCGAACAACCCAAGGATGTAATTGGTATTTGTCTTGTTCGATGGATCAAACTTTTCGGCATGCAAACAAAGTGTTCAGATGCACTCGAGGATAAATTGAAGCTAGACTTCATTATTGGATTTTGCAACAAGGATAAATATGATGATGAGAAATATGCGCGATGGACACATGCATATTATATGATTCGTTGTTGAATCATACACTCCATGAAGCATGATCTTGCAGAGAACTTTGCATTTGTGGATTCATCTAAGGAACTTTGGGAGGAGATTCTTGAGAGGTACGATGTATTTGATTCACCTTTTATTTACCATATTCACAAAAATCTTGGATCAATGAAACAGGAAAATGCTATTATAGCGGTCTATTATGGAAAGCTCAAGAAACTTGGGATGAACTACAAACTTATGTTGCCTTACCTACTTGTGAATGTGTTAGCCTTTCACATTATAAATGTGAGATACTTAAACAATTAACTAAGAGAGAAGCCAAAATTCGTCTAATTCAATTTTTAATGGGGCTTGGTGATCAATTTGATCACATTCGGTCCACCATTTTTTCTTTAGAAACCTTACCATCTTTGAGCATGACGTTTCGTATGATACTCCAAGTTGAAAAGCAAAGAGCAATCACCACCAACATGTCCATTCCGCATGATGCCTTGGCTGTCAATAGACATGTCCCTAGTCGATAGGCTGGAGGAAACATACAAGATTTCAAAAAGATAAGTGAGACAAAAAGTGTGGCCATTGTAAAGAGAAAAGCCATCTTAAGGAAGCTTGTTTCAAGTTACATAAATTTCCATAATGGTACAAAGGTCCATGAATTCTAACATAACCAAATTGAAATTTATGTCAATCGTCACCAAAACTGAATGAGCATTTATTCATACATTCAAAGCTTAGACAATCGTGTTACCGGAAATATCATCGGCAACATGAACCAAAAAAAGTTTTTTTTTCTTCATAAACACGATTGTTTGCTACTTGTGCTATTATGCTCGTGTGAATGATATTTCGACATATTTGCTTTTATTCAGTGATTGTAATCGTGTTCTTCATTTACAATTTAATTTAGTATGATTGAGAAGGATTTTTTTAATCAAAATAATTTGTATGAACATTATGGTCAAATAGTATATTCATGGTCGATAGTTTTTATAGATCATATATACATAAACGTTAAGTTCATGTATATTATGAACATTATGGTCAAAGAGTATATTAATGGTTGATAGTTCATGTATATTATAAACGTTAAGTTCATGTATATTATGAACATAATGTATTTCATGTACATTATGAACGTTAAGTTCATGTATATTATGAAAATTATGGTTAAAGAGTATACTAAATAGTTTATTCATGTATATTATGAACGTTAAATTCATGTATATTATGAGCGTTATAAATCATAATATACATGAATGTTAAGTTCATTTCATTTTTGGTGTTTTATAACAAGCACTTAGTACCATAATATCACGATTAAGATACATGTATAATGAACGAAATTGAGTAAAACTAACACGACTATATAAAATAAAAACACGAAACTCAACTAACACACTACAAATGAGGTTGTTGGTGTTTCATAATGAACACGAGTGGTTCATGTTTATGTGATGAACAATAGTGCATGAATTCGTGTTTAACATATTACATACAAAATAAAAAAAAGAAGAAGGAACATTTACATTGATATACACGAGTATACACACCCTAAGTCCATGTATAATATGTACACGAGCACTTTAAACAGTAATAATCTTATACATACACGCGCATAACTAACGAATTAAGACGAACAATTATAAAAAAGTGTGAAAAATATTTTTCACTTACAAGAAGAACACGTTCTCATAGTCTCCGTATGAATGACCGTGGTGCACATGCAAGTTAAGAGAGATTCAAATAGGATATTTATTTCATTCCAGAAAGGGATAGTTACCAAATACATTAATCAACACGCCGTGATATATAATATATATATATAGGGTGCGGTTCCCATGAGAATAACCTTATTGTGTAATCACGAGAACAATTTTAAACCATCGGATGATGAGTATTAAGGGTCGAGATTTAGGGTAGATATCATAATAATTAGATAAATAATATTCTGAAACTAACAATAACTATGGATAATCCATTCAACCAATAATAACTACGAATAATGCATTAAACGATATGACACCTTCGTAACAAAACTAATAATAACTACGAATTGTTCTCATGATTACACGATAACGCATGTTCTCATATGATCTGTACTATATATATATATATATTAGTTCAAGTGAGGAGAGAGCTTGTAGATAGGAATTAGGAGGGTTGTGAGCCATTGGATGAGTTTTAAATCAATGGCTCACACATGCTCATCATTAATGACATTTTTGTAAATTGACTTAAAATTTGGAAAAATCTCCTACGTTCATAGATAGGTGATCAGTGTTCATACTTTTATATGTCATTGTTCATGTTTTTATTCATCGGTGTTCATAGTATTTTTATTCATCAAAGTATCATGTTCATTTATTCTTTTGTGTTTATTTTATAATACATAGATGTTCATTTACAATATGTAACCACAAAAAATTAAAAAAAATTCATCACAAAACGTGAAAATATGATCATAATATGTTATGTATGTGTAAAAGTTATAGATAAGTCACTAGTGTTCATACTTTAATACGTCATTGTTCATGTTTTTATTCATCGGTGTTCATACTTTTATACGTCATTGTTCATGTAAATATGATCATAATATGTTATGTATGTATAAAACAGACATCAATGCATTGAACACTAAAAAAAAGACAACAATGCATTAAACACTATCCAAATTAATGAGCTTCATGAACCCACTTCACAAAATACTTTCCACCCTCCATAATCTTAAACGCAACTCTTGCATTACAACTACATCGATTGGAAGTTGTCTTCCTTTTGCCCGTACTATGTTTGCCATTTTTTACCTTTCCTTGCCCATACCAAAATTGTTGGGGTTTTTGATTACATGAAACACGAATCTCAAATTCACAAATAAAGGCCTCCTATAGAAGTCCTCAACTTCCTCCACACTTAAAAATTGTTGACCAACATGTAGCTTCAATGTATCATCACAAATTAGAACCCAATTAGTAGAGTAACTTGGAGTTACTTGTATAATAGTTCCACCTTCATTACATGGAGCATTCACCCTTAATCCCGACACAATGATTGGTGATGATTGCGTACCCAACATCACTGAATCTGTAAAACAATGTAAAACTATACTAATGTAAGTTCATACTTTTTATTCATTGGTGTTCATACTTTTATACGTCATTGTTCATGTTTTTATTCTTCGGTGTTCATAATTTTTATTTCATGTTCATGTAAATATTATAGACTATTTTCCTATTAGACATTTTGTCGAACAATTGGCGTGCACACTAAAAAAAGCTTATAGATTGTTTCAATTGGAAGTATTAGACCAACTCAACATAAGTATATACATATATGATCTCAATCAAACCTATCAAAACAAAAAATGATTCAACAAATTTGATTTCAAAAATAAACATCAATCATAATGATTCCTAAACTATAAGAATGAAAAAACTAAACCTTGAGAATAGAAATTTCGAAGAGACAATACCTGAATCGTCTTGTATTCTTTTTGATTTCATCATTTTTATATAATCCGTCTTTGATTTGGTTGAAAATCGGCCAAATATAGAGCTTGTTGGATGAAGAATGTGAGAGTGTTGTGATTTGTGAGTCGGTCGATCAGCGAGAGTGTTGTAGTATTGTACTCTTTTCTTCTTTTTTTTTTTTTTTTTTTTTTTTTTTTTTTTTCAGATTTATGTAATTACAAGATGCCATTAATGATGAGTGTTTGTGAGCCATTGATTTAAATTTGATCCAATGGCTCACATAGCTCCTAATTCCTATCCATAATGCCATTGATTTACGAATTGTTCTCATGATTACACGATAACGCATGTTCTCATATGATCTGTACTATATATCCTTACTATACTAAAAGTGGGAGTTGGGTGAATGAATAGGAAATTTCCGATTTTGCCCTTATCACCTTAAATTTCCTGTTTTGCCCTCCAACCTATTCAGTTATTACAGCTGCAATTTGCCCTCTAACCTATTCAATTATTACATCTGCAATTTACTGTCATTCGGGAAATTCTAATTTTACCCTTATTTTAGTGATTCATTTTTTTTATTTTACGTGTCCTCTTCTCAAATACTTTACGTGTCTTCTTCTCAAATCACCGCTTCTTTACCGTATAGATTCCTGTGTCTTCTTCCTCACTTTTCTTCTCTTTCTCTCTCAAACTATTTCTCTTCTCCCCTTCGCTCGACTACTGAAGCCTCTTCTCTCACGAAGCTCAATTCAAATCTCTCTCAATCGACTACTGAAATCTCTTCTCTCCTTCGATCTCTTCGTCCCAATACCATGCCCTAATTTTGTAATCGTTATTTGGTTGACTCTTGACTCGATATTGCACTTTCGATGGCGCTTGGAGATCTGAAGCACCGGTTCTCAACGACTATCATCTGCTTCGACTTCTATGGTAGAGCAATTCGCGTTTGAATCTGAAGTCCACCGCCAATCTCTACAAACCCTAATTGTATAATCGGTATTTCGTTTTCAACTGTAGTTGTTGGCTAGGGATGATTACTTGCGGTTTGCTTTTCTGAATGTGATTTGTTTTTCTTATTGAGTAATTCACCTCTTCTACATCTAGGTCTTGGTTGCGGAGTACCTCGCGGAGCAGTCCACAAAAACAAGAGCACAGCTAAAGCTTGCTTCTTCGCCGGAAGAACCGCTTGCGATTGGGCTACCGACAACATACCATGCACCGCCGAGTCAAGGGATTTACAGCTTGGACCACGTCTGTCCGTTCTACAAGCTCTGACGGTTCCAACTCAGGTACTTGCCCCTTCGCATTCTGGAGCCTAATTGTTTGATGTGCGCGGGCAAAAGTTCCGATGTTTCTTCCTCTTTTCCCGCCTTCTTAATGTCCACCTGATACATACACCAATATAATATAATCTTCTTCTTAATATTCTCTAGATCCATCGATTGGTTTGTATAGGTATTCGGCTCAGGATTACAATTAACTTGTGCCTTTATTTGATTGAAGGTTGACATCGGATAATTTGATTGGAACCCTTTGTCAGCAATCCAGTTTGGGAAAAGAGCATTGTACGGTAATTTATCTCTTCAAACAGGCAAGTGATATAGCTGTTCTTTTTTTTATTTATTGTGCTTCATGACTCATGCTTACCTATTTTTTTGTTGCCATTTTCAGATTTTTCAGTTGCTTGAGTAAAGCTTATTTACTTTTCTTTCATTTGTATATATTTGTCCTTTCACGTGCTTATAAACAAAATCTGCACTTGAAGAATAGTGATTTTTTCATTTAAAAGGATTTAGAAGTTGATTGAAGACTGGATGGAAACAACATTCTCAATCACGATGAATTTTGGCTAAATGTATGAACACTATATATCTTCATAGTGTATGTGTTAATAGATCCGTGTTTTTTTTATTTATTATTAAGATCAAAGTGGAGGTGGAGTATTTATCAGAGAAGGTAGAACTTGAGGATGAGCTGTTAGAGGAGTTTAATGAAGTTCTGGAGAAATTTAGTTTTCATGATCCTACAAACTCGAGGTAAATGTCATGTTCTTGGATTAATGCTCTTGACCCATTAAACAGTTACTGCAACAGTAATTAAAATTTATAAGCAGCGTTAAGCTGTCATTTGTAGTCATAATGAGACGTGGCATCCAAACTACTGTCCTTCTATTGAGTTTGTATAGCAATTTTGCATCAAATCTCTGGTTATTGTTGAGGATTAGTTTTCTGATTTCAACATGGGATAAGTGTTATTAAAATGAATCTTATCTTGCAAATATGTGTTTCTCTGTATATGTCATATCTTCTTTAGCGATTTAGGTTGAATTCTCAATTTTCCAACTTTTGGAATTCGTCGTTTCTAAATTCTAATTAGGTTGAGAAAAGTTTGCTTTAGTCTATATGAATATGATGGATTGTGTTTACTTGGATCCTATGATTGTATGTAAAGAACATTTGATCATGTCACGGAAACTACTTTACTTTTTGAAAGAAATTATAAGAGATGAGATTTAAATGATCCAACTCTTTCTTTTTCAACACTTTCCTGTTCTGAATTTGAGACTGCACACTTGATTTTCTTGTTTGAACAAACTTGCGTTTCTAAGCAGATTGACTGTTGTGAGACGTCAGCTGCAGCCTTTGTCGATGGGGGATACAAGATGCCTGTGATGATGCTTGCAGCATATGCCTAGACAACTTCAATGATAGTGATCCTTCTGCGGTACGCTTGTCATCTAAATTGTTATGGCTATCCACGGGTTTAATAGCATATTGCCTTCTACATCATAAGTAATTATTGGTTTGAGAAAGTTTCCAATTTCAAGACTTATTATGGTAATTATATGCAATTCTAATGAAATTTTTATGCTGAATTTTTTACTTATAAAGATATTTGGAATAGTAATGCTCTTGCGAAAATAAATACTCCGGTAATTCGTATCTCAGCATCAAAGCGTCAATATTTGATGTTTTATATATATGTGAACCCAGTCTCCAATCCTTTGTTGGGAATTAATGCAATCAACTGTTTTTGGTTTGGACTTTGGAATCTGTAAATCAATGTTTGTGCTTTAAAATGTACAATATTTGATGTTTTAGGTGCCAAAGAAGCTCAAATTGCCCCATGTGCCGGAGACAAATTAGCCTGAAGGAGAGCACAAGGTTCAATTTTCCTTGTCTAATTTTGGCAATCCCCCGTGGAATCTATATAGGCCATGTTGTTTATGTCAAACTTGTACTATCTGTTTTTGTGACAGTCAAGAGTTGTTTGAAGCAGTAGAAAATGAGAAGAAAATAAGAGCCAACGCCTCGAGGAGGGAAGAACTACACCTAGGCAACAATCTCTTCGAAAAAGCTTAGGAAATTGTAATAGTGAATTTGCATGCATGTTCTAATACCTTCCCTTTTTGTGATATACAATTGTTTGGCAGATGATGTCAAATCAGGAACCATTTCAGGTGTCTTCTTCCCATGGTCACAAAACATTTTGGGACCTCTACTCTTGTTCATGTTGTGTGAAATTCACTTTAGAGTCCGTCTCCAGCCTCTTATCTTTTGTTCTTATTCATTTCTACCACTAAATTGTGCGTCGTTTTGAAACTTTGCAGGCTATAGTTTTGAAAATGGTGTCCATGACTCGGGAGTGGCCTGACCTTAATCAGTTCCCAGCCGCAACCGTGTTGCTCGAGCTACTCGGAAATTGCAGCATATTTATTATCCTTTTTATTTATGGCGTATTCCATTGATAATATTCCGGAGTTATTATTTTCGAATTGTGATCACAATTGTAACCTTCGATCACTTTACGTAGTCTAATAACACTTTACCAGATTCATTTCAATGTAACACCTTTTCCTTTCGATAATTTAATGATAAATTTTACGTTTTTAAGTCACGGCGCGCGTGCGTAGCGTCCATACTAGTATATATATATACACACACACATTATAAGGGAGAGTTGCTGGTTTTCTACAGTGACGGGCCTTGGGCCGGATTAACCCGTTTATGCCATGATTTACCCGTTTATCATGGGCTGGATACAACCGTTTATATCACCTCATATTTAGAAAGAAAGAATAAATGATGTTTGTTATTTGTTATATAAGTATAAGTTTTAAATTTTAATTACTAAATTTGTTTTCTTTTTACCACTTTCATTTAATAGTAGGTAAAAATTATTAACCCTTCTATTTAGAAAGAAAGAATAAATGATGTTTGTTATTTGTTATATAAGTATAAGTTTTAAGTTTTAATTACTAAGTTTGTTTTCTTTTATTATTTTTCTTGCCTTTTTTAATTTATTTTTTATTTCTTTTTTATTTTTGATTTAATTTCTCATACCGGAATTTTTCATACCAGAATTTTATCATACCAGAACTTCTCATACCAGAACTTGTCATACCAGAAATTGTCATACCAGATTTTTTTTCATACCAAAATTTTGGTCAATTTTTTTCATATCAGAATTTTGTCATACCAAAATTATTTTCATACCAAATTTCTTTCATATCAGAAGTACATACCACAATTTTCTACCAGAATTTTGCTCAAATTCATTCCAAAATTTTATGATTTTCTACCAGAATAATCTACCAGAATTTCTCATACCAGAAATTTTTCATACCAGAAAATTCATAACAAAATTTTCTGGTAAGAATTTTACATACTAGAAAATTCTGGTATGAAATTTATACCTAAAAACTCGTACCAGAAAACTCGTAACAAAATTTTCTGGTAAGAATTTTACATACTAGAAAATTTTGGTATGAGTTTTCTGGTATGAATTTCATACCAGAAATTCTTAGTACCAAAAAACTCATAACAAAATTTTCTGGTAAGAATTTTACATACCAGAAACAAGCAAATTATCATGAGTAAATCATACCAGAAACAAGCAAATTATCATGAGAAAGTACAAGCAAATTCTAGTACCAGAATTTTACTCCCGTTCGAGCTTTTAAACAATAACCAAAACAAGCAAATTATGAGCTGCACCCATTCAACAGCAACATAAACATGCATGCCTACGCAGCAAAAAAAACCAGAACCGGACACCTCCCCCCCCAAACGAAAACCAGACAACGCAACCCCCCCCAACGCACAAAAACAAAAACCAAAACCAAAACCACAAAAACGCTGTTCAACCGTTGTAGTCAGAGAGGCAAAAGAAAACAAATAGTGCGATACAAACGAAGTGCAGAAGGTGTGAAAGCGATTATTAGACTGATGTGAGTTCGTTTTCAATTGATTTGGGCAAGGGATAATAGATTGGGGGAGTGTTTATCAGCGGTTTCAATTTCTCAACCTCGATCAGACGAACTTCGGGGTCAATTTCATTAATTAAAATTGAGGTGGGAAGATGGGAAGAAGAAAGGGTATTAAATATGCATGCATCTAATTAATAAACACAAACCCATTAACCCACCAAAACGCAAACACCCCACACATACACACCCCGGCGCTGCATCGATTCGTAAAACAAAACATTTCAAACAATGGGGGAGCAGAGAAACAGATAAGAGAGGGTTAAGCTGAGGTCGACCGAGGACTTGCGGCTGTGCCCGGTTCCGGAGATGTCCGACAGGCGAGGCGGTAGAGCAGGCGGCAGCAGGTGCTCCAACGGGGAAGAGGTAGCCAGAGAAAACCGACCGGAAGAGAAGAGAGGGAGGATTGTACATTTTAGGTTTGTGTGAACGGTAAAAATATTAGTGGGGGTACATTTATTAATTGGAAAACTGAAAAAAGCCTACTTAGTGTACAATTAAAAAAACAGCCAAGTTAACTAATTAGCCCAAAAGAAAATAGAAAGAGAGAATATTAAAAAAAATAAAAAGAAGCTAAACTCGATTCCAAAATGCTCGGAACGGAATTTCCGATTCGGAAAGATTTTTCGAATCTTCCCGAAAATAAACCAAAATATAAACATACTCGGAAATTTTATTTTTACGTCTTAAAAACACTTTTTAAAACATAATAAGAAATTTATTAAAAAGGAAATATCGATATGAATACACAAGGGAGACAATATCGAAATCGGGTGTTACAGAGATCTGCTCAACCATAGGTGATGTCAAGTACATTTACAAGTACGTGTACAAAGGTCATGACAAGGTCAGCTTCACTTTAACATCAAACACACATAAAGTTCATGATGAAATAAGGGATTATTAGAATGGAAGGTGGATATCGCCTCCTGAGTCAGCTTGGAGATATTTGCATTTGATCTTTATGACATTTACCCTGCAATAATACCGTTGCAAGTACACTTACCTCATATACATTTTGTGAGTTTTTCAAACAACGAAAATTTAGAAAGTCTTATTTTTGACAATAACCGACATGCAACAATGTTAACCGCATACTTTGAGGCAAATAAGCAACAAGCATCACATACAAAGTACTTATATGTAGAGTTTCCTGAGAATTTTGTTTGGTACCAAAAAACAAGGCTTGGCAGAAAAGATATCAACGCCCATTTGTGGGAAGACTAACTTTTGTTAATCCGTGTGAGGGCGAGCGATACTACTTACGTTTGCTACTAACACACATAAAAGGAGCAACTTTATTCGATGACCTCAAAGCAGTTGATGGTCACTTGTATCCCACTTTTGAGGAAGTTGCACTAAAACTCGAGCTGATTGAAGTTAACGGATATACGGATGCTTGCATGCAAGAAGCAATTACTATCAGCATGCCTAAGACGTTGCGAATGTTATTTGCAACACTCCTTGTCTTCTCCACTCCTGCGAACCCACAACAATTATGGGACTATTACTATGATTCCCTTTCGGAGGACTACAACCGTCAATATCCATCGGACAAATACCAATCTTATAGTTTAACGTGGAATGAAATTGAATCATACTTGGACGGTATAAGAAAATCACTTACTTACAACAGAATACAACAGACACAATTACCAAATCGTGTTCAACCTAGAACAAGCCGTGACATTGAAGACGCTTTAAATGCCCCAATACCTGAACAATATATAAATGCTTCTAAACTCCTCAACTTAAAGCAAAAAATAGCCTACAAATGTATCATGAAATATGTAAAGGAGAGAAAATCGGAGGCTTTTTTTCTGGCATAGCTGCCTTAAATATACCGTTTTGTCCTTCCAATTCTACTCCCAATATCTCCTTCTTTTTTGTTTTCAATTGATTTTAGGATGGAACCCCGAATACTTGTGTAAGCGTGTGGCTGCAGCTTGCCTGTTGATGATCCTTCTCACCGTCATTCATCACCTTCAACTGCTCAGCAGCATCGCATTCCTCCTCTTCCTCGTCGAAATCAGATTCCTGCTGAAAATTCATGTTGCATATATATTTTTGTATCTTGTAACAAAACATTTGACAATGAACTTACATCTTATTCTTAATTTTGGTAGAGTTTAGTAGTTAAAGTTTAATGTGTCAATTTACTATGTTAGAGTTGTTATATTAGTATGTGTTGTTTCCCACCAAAAAAAAATAGTATGTGTTGTTGTTGCCACTTAGTATACACCAAGTTTGGTAACTTGGTGAACAAATACTAAATAACTCTAATATTGGTGGATTAAGATATGTTAAATGATGTTTAGGTGGATAAGTTCTATTAGTAGCTTTGCAGGCTTGTGTGCTGGTTTAACGGATCGGTTATTATGCTATTGGCTTTATTTGAGAAGTCCAGTTGCTTGTGGTTATCCTCAACCCGCTGAGTTAGATTGCTAGTGAAATTGAAGCGCCACATATACAAGGAAAAGAAAGGGCTTTGGAAGGTAAGGTTTTGTGACAGAAAGGAGAGCCCAGACGTTTTGTGATTCTTGGAGAGTTCTTCAATGACAAATTAGATGAGAAAGAGAGTTGTTGTACAAAAACAAGAAGAAGAAGGAACGACAAATTAGAGATATGTAATCTCTAGATATATTACAGGTTCTTAAGATCTTTTTCAAATCTTTACTGGTGTTTTTGAGGGGCTTTTCTTCAGTCTCATCTCGTATCTATAAGTGAAAGTCTTGTCTGATCTTGTTTGTATCGCTGTTTCGACAACCTAGTGAATATCGGGATCGAATCTCCCCCTTGAGGTTCGCATACGTAAGAGATTTCTCCGAACTACCTTACCAATCGATTGTGTTCGTTGATCTTTGTACACTCCCTTTCTGAACCACGGATCTCTTTTCATCTCATCGAAAGTGATCCGTTTCTTAGGATTTGTATCAATCAATCTCGACAAAAATCGTTTCAGATCCGAAGACATCCATATATGTTGAGTTGTTGACCATCTACAGTCAAACTTGAATTTTATAGTTGAAGTTTTCTTGGTCAAAAGAATGCATATGTAGAACATCACTTCACTACGTACGTACTCTGGTCCCACTTTTCCAAAGCAAAGAAAACTCAACACCCATGGCATTTCCCTTGTGTTTCGACCAAGTAACCATTTTCCTTCTTCTGCATAAATTCTCTTATAAAACTTCATCACTTACTTCCTCTTTCCTTCAATCCATGAATCGCCACAACCCCATTTGATTCTCTATTTCTATCTCAATTATGAAATCTCTTATCACAGCGTATTGCAGTGCCCACTTTTTGGTCCTCTTCATCATCTTCCTCCTTCCATCGCCGGCCACATCCCAGCCTCCGTCGCCGGCGAACCCATACAACGGTCAAATTAGTCCTCAAATCGGAATATTTGTGTTCGTAATTACCGTCTTCATCATCCTCATGGCCTTCTTCTCGATCTACGTCCGCCACTGCTCGGAATACTCTTCCTCCGCCACTGCCACCAGTCGCTCCAGTGTAATAACTGGCCGTTACATGCAGAGCCGCCGCGGCCTCGACCCGGCCATCAAAGAAACCTTCCCTGTGTTCAATTACTCGGCCGTCAAGGAAATGAAGCTCGGCAAAGGCGCGTTGGAATGTGCCGTTTGTTTAAACGAATTTGAGGATGATGAAACGCTGCGTTTAATCCCCAATTGTGATCACGTCTACCACGCTGAATGTATCGACGTGTGGTTAGAATCGCATGCCACGTGTCCTGTTTGTCGTGCCAATCTCGTTCCCGTCACAGGCGAATCTATCAACGCGCCTGTAATAGTACATATCCAAAACGACGACGTACCGTCTGAATCGATGGAGCAGCCGCTCAATCGTGCACGGAGGCTAATTCGTAGCAGTACGCGTACCAATACGTCTGGACGGCGGAGATGGTTTGGGTTGTTTTTACGGTCACATTCAACTGGACACGTGGCGGTTACTCATTTGGAGAATACGGAACGGTTCACCTTGCGACTCCCGGATGAATTTAGGAGACAGATTATCACCGGAAAACTAAACCGGACCACGAGCTGCTTTGTAGAGGGCAGCCCTCGTGTTATGAACCGGACCATGCTTGGTGGCTCCTACAAGGAAACCATTAATAGAACCGGGTTCGACCAAGCGGACCGGTGGACTTTTTCGCTTACGCCGCCGTTCTTTTCAGCGGCGTCGGCTTCTGTGCAGCCGAGTAAAGCGGGTGATGGCTTGCACAAGCCGTCTTTGCCATTGCCGCCGGTTTGATAGTGAAATTTGATCGTAAATATATTCTTATCTTTTTGATATTCAATGGGAATGGCATAATTGGACATTATGATGTAGGAGGGTGATATGTATACAAGTACGGATTGAGTCAAAGTTTAATTCGTAATATTTTTTTCTGTACAAATGCGTGTCGCAAAATATGATATTAATATAAGAAAATTATAAATAATTATTTTTATTAAGTATTCCTCATTTAACTCAAGTTTTACTTAGTCTAGTATTGCATAGTAAAATACGATCCATTTTATGAGCTATTAGTCTATTGCTTAGAAAATAAATATTATTGATTTATTAATTCACTGATTATTTTTAAATAGTACTATAGTTTAGTATTGCTTATTTCATTGTCATTTTCAAAGTCGAATTACGAATTTTTTAAAAAATAATCTAAAGAACGATCCGAAATTCCGAACCAAATCTATATACATATATTAAAGTAGAAGCGTTTACTTCAACGTGGTTCAT
Organism: Fagopyrum homotropicum; assembly: GCA_033239125.1. NCBI lineage: Eukaryota > Viridiplantae > Streptophyta > Magnoliopsida > Caryophyllales > Polygonaceae > Fagopyrum > Fagopyrum homotropicum. The sequence continues at coordinate 8,096,617 of BSWB01000003.1, forward strand.
CCTAACAAAAAATATGTCACATGTCATTTTCTTAGAATTTTAGCTTTTTTTAAATAATATATATATTTACCATATTTTAATTATCCTATTATAAAACTTATATTTATCTACTTACCAAACATATATGTATATATACTATTAGTGTTAAAATATATATCTATATACTAATAATAAAGTAGAAGTCTTTAATGCCATATATATTTTTTTTCCGTTCTTTTTGTCAATGCAATTTAAAACGCACTCTCATTTTAAAAAAATTAATTAAAAAAATATATAAACTAACTATCTATATATATATATATATATATATATACTAATATTAAAAAAAACCTTAATTACATAAACAATGGTTCCATATATTTTTATAGTACGGGTCATTTTAACGTTCAGTTTCATTTAAGACCTTTTTTTTATCAAAAACATGTAAATTATCATTTATTTAAAAATATCATTTTCTATTTTTATTATCTTTACTTTCCCTTATAATATTATCTTCCAACTCACTTTAATTAATAATTAGATTTGTTTTACAATTTATTAAAGCTAATCCCGCACACGGTGCGGGTATTAGACTAGTGATAGGTGATGACCAATTCACTTTTTTCATCTTGGTTTGATCGGTTTGATTAGTATCATGCACATATTAATATTTTATACATAGGCCGATAGAATGATTCATAGACGTGTTGGAGTATAACAATGATAAAATCATATATATATATATATATATATATATATATATTACCTTCAAAATAAAAATAATTGGCCGTTATTGATAAACTTGAAAATGTTTTTCAAACAAAATATAACCAGATTTTGTGTTTAAAATGCAAGAACACAAGAGCTGGTGGCGTAGCTCAATTAAAAGACCTATTATGTGGGATTTCGGGATGGGAGAGTCAACTCAAATATTCGATCTACTAATCGGTTTTACAGTATAGGAACAACTTGCAAAAAAGCGTAAAAATACATGAACTATAAACAATATCTATAAAACTAAAGTGTAGAGGAACGAAGAAGAAGAAAACTAGAAATTAAGAAGCCATTGTCCAACATCTTCCCCATTCCAGTGTAGCAAGGTTTAAAACCAAGAAGAGATTTCCGGCAAAGCACTTGGTTCAGAGTTTTCGCTCTCTCTTTTCTCTCTCGGATTCACTCTCAAAGCACTCTAGGCTTTCAGGTGAGGAGATTGTTTAACGGCGTTAGGGTTTAAGAGTGGAGGAGGGGAGCTTAAGTACCTCGCAATCATGAGCCAACTCAACAATTGCGTTTATGATCTTAAATGATGCTTCCCATTTAATAATCACGTGAAGAACATGTACATATGGGATGGAGTAAGCATGCCTTGATCAAAATAGTAACAAATCCCCAATCAAAAACCAATATACACAGTCGAATAACTATTCAAGCCCCTTCTCCTGGTTCCCCTAACCGGATTCAAAAAGTCTAGAACAAACTGAACCCAAACCCAATTTACTTACATGCCAACAATTATTTATATTGAGTAAAATGGAAAGAAAGAAAAATGGCCATACAAGTATATTGAATCAATGAATTGGATGTACCGGTCTAAAATGTATAAGAAATTGGACCGTCTTGTGTATTGACGTCTCATATGACACCACTAACACATCTCAAAATGAGAAGATGAATCTATAATTCTCTTAGCCAACCTTTCCAATCGTGCTACGATAAAAATCCCTCTTATAAATTCTACAATACAGGGTCATGCAGTCCGATTTCATCACCATCTTGAATATCGAAATACAACGCGATATTCATATTCTTATAGTGATTCAACCATATTCATTTTGTTCTTTTAAAGTGCAAATGTTCGTATTATATCTTGTCTCAATAGGGTAACAATTTAATTTTTTTTGTTTATCATGACTTGTGTTACACTATTCCTGTAAGTTTATAACTGTGTATACCATTTAGAAAATCTGTGTTATACTTTGGTTTGTCACCGTAAAAAAAAATCACTTGCTCCTACACTAAATACCTGGTGGTACAGACTAAATGAAATTGCCCCATGAAATTATAAACTGAAGTTATGAGCATGGTATTATTGATGTAGATGAGCCCATGGACTAAACAATTTTGAATAATAATTGCTATCAGCAACGTGGTTAAAAGTATGGCCTTACATATAATATATCCCTCAATCCCTCTTGTACTGTTTGTCATGTGTTTCTTCCTTACTTTAATCCTTGGTGACAATTCTGAGTTTGGTTTAAAAGTGCACTATCTAAATGTTAGAAACCAAATTTACATCTGATTTTAAATCTAACCAATTCCCTTTATGCCTAAGATCTTCTGGATTTGCATCTGTAGGGTAAGTTTAGATTGTTTTAATGCAAGTTTAAATGGGATACTTTCAAGTATGTTGGTAAATCGATATTCTTGATGCAAGATATAATATCATAATGTAATGTGTTCTTCTAGATTACTTTTGTTTGATTTGCTGATTTCGTAAACGAGTAACAGCAAGAGATACAACACATCAGCTGACTGAAAGTTACAATTTATCTTCATCAAATCAACTCATCTTGATATTTTCATAATCTAGATTGAAGAGTGCTGCTATCTATTTGTGTTGTTTTTGTTGTTTCAATTATGCAGCAACACTCGAGGTTTGTTTCCTTCTTGGCTCTCTCTTATGTTTTCACCATAAAACCCCTATCTTCGGTCCGATCTAACATATATTTTACCAAATTTTCATATTCTCTCTCTGTTGTAGGAGCACATGTGAAGAGCAACATAAACAACTACTAAATGTGAGAAGATCGATAAAAGAACGATTCCTACCACAACCTTCTTGTACATAAGCTAACATTAGTTTTTCAGATTTATTCCAAATGTAAGAGATATTTCGTTTGATGATTTCTGATGTATTGTACGTTTTAAAGTCACGGCTACTCGGTTAGTCTAGTGCTCAAGTGACACTAAAATCCTTAAGTGTGATTTGGAGATCCTAATTCGAATCCCGGTCTGGACGTTGAGCTATTTTGACTTGATCGAACCGGACAAAAAACCTTTTAAAAAAAATAAGACAATACCTTTTAACACAATCCATATCACCGGCTATTATTGTCAGCATTTGTATACTATCCAAAAAGTTTCTCTAGTTCCTCCGTTAGCAATTTAATTGAATATTGAGGAAAGAATTTGGTAAGATAATTTTTGAGAAAATTGGTGTAGAAAAGTTTTTTTTGTATCCTATATACAATATAGGCCCCTTTAGTTTCTACACCAAATAATAAAGGTAAATAAAATAGATTAATGCTGAAATTAGGATAACTAATTAAGGACTTTTTCCTAAAAGGTATAATAAACTGCAAAAAAACAAAAACTAAAATCCTGTAAAAAAAAAGACAACTGGATATATATTGATATTACGGGATTTGTCTCTTCGACTTTCACGCTCACAACATCTCGAGAAAATAACGTTATAGCTTTCCTGGAGAGTCTTCACTTGCAACTCGCAAAACACTCGTCTTCTTCGTCATCAACTTTCAAATGTTGTCACCATAATTTCCTAAATTAAAGTACATAACATTTCAATTATGTACATAATTTTCACAATCAACACATAACGTGCATAGCATCAAGTACATAAACATTATTACAAACTTTTCATTCCATCATGATAGTGTACATAACATACATTACATAACGTCAAATGTTGTCACCATAATTTCCTAAATTAATGTACACAAATTAGCTTACATTTAACATTGCGTACATATTTTCCTATTTTGCCTATTTCCAACACGTGAAATTTAATTATGTACATAATTTTCATAGACAACACAAACTTACCACATAGACGATGTTACAAAATATCAGATATGGCTACACAAATATAATGATGAAATTGTTGACCAGAAGCTGTATAAGGCTACATAATATGAACTACAAACTCACTTTAAAACGCTCGCCACACATATATGCACGCAAAATCACAACCACAAACAATGAAATTGACGTAAATTAAAGCAAATTGCAGAAAGAGACATCCAACTGTAACAAAGGCGACGTCAAAATGGCAGTAATCATATCCCGCAAGTTGAATACAAACACAACCTATGGTTATTTTTTGTTTTAGAAACACGTTCTTTACTTTTGTTTTTTATGATCAAACATTTAAAAAATATTGCTCTAGAGTTTCAAACTTTGGTTCATAGGCCATCCCTCCCATCATAGTACCGTTTTAATAAGTTAGAACTCTTTAGTTTGTACATAAGATCGTTAGCCTATGTACACGTCCGTTAGTGTAACAATGTAAAAAATGTAACGATTGTTAAGTTTATTTAACAATCGTTACCATTGTTTTTTTTACATAGGCTAACAAATGTAAAGATTTAATTAAAAAAACTTAAAGATCGTTAAGAAATTTTTTATTTTTATGAATGTTACGGGGAAAGAAAAAAAAAGTTAAACATGTTTGTTATACATATTTAACGAAGGTTACCAAAAAAAATGACCGTTAAACAGGATCGTTAATCTTGTTTAACGATCGTTAAATCGGTTTAACAATCGTTAAAATTGTTTAACCATCATTAAACGACTTTTTTTAAATGATGAACGTTAGTCTGCACTAATGATTTATATTTAACTGTCGAAATTTATTTTGTTCATATTTGATGGATTGTTTATCCATAAATGAGATATTTTCTTTTAAAGTATAACATTCTATTAACCGCTAGTGAATAATATAAGATCAATATGATGAAACTCCCCTATTAACGCTTATTATGCACCTTTTATCAATGACGTTCATTATTTAATAAATGAATTTCAGAGGTTCTTACTCCATACTCCAAAAAAGGTTACTACTTCATAATCCAAGAAAGGTTTCTACCGGAACATAGGAAGTAACCTTAGGGTCAAAAGTGGAAAGGAGTCACAACCCTTGTATCAAAATAATTAAGTGTTGTGATTTGTCTTAATTAATTAACACTTGTCATATATGCTTGAACAAAAGTTTATTGAACAATTTAACACATAAATTAATATTTGAACAATTAGTTTTATGGTTAAACAATTGTTCATATAGTTGAACAAGTTTGAATATAGTCGAACAATTGACATACTTGAACAATTATGAATATGATTGAAATTTTTTTAACTAAACATATACATATTATTTTTGAACAATTGTTTCTTGATTCAGTGGTTATGGATCCAATTTTGACCTTAAACTCAACCCTATATATAATTTCAATTTAAGGGAAAAATTGAATTACTCACGTGACTCATTTAAAATTAGGCTTTGACATATTATATGTCATGAGATTCGGGCTTGGTCGAAGTCCAATCCAAGTAAAGTTTTGTCTGAAGTCTGAAACAAGTTCAACGTTTTTTTTGTTAACTAAAAACCAAACAACCATGATATTTAGATATGCTAACAATACGGTAGATGGATCAACTATCAAGTGAACCAACAACTGACACAAAAATAAAAACCAAGATTAAGATAGAAGGTAACGAAGAACATCGAAAGTGATGCGATCCTCTCCGACATGCTCAAAATTAAGTTGACAAAGCTCGAAATAAAACCGGCAACACTAGTACCAAGCATTCACAAGTCACACCCACTCCCCGCTCGCTCCGACTAAGTTGTCAGGTTTGCACACTCTCAATAAACTACTATTACCAATGCAATATTTTGAATTAAAATACCCATGAGTACTACTTTTAAAGGTATTATCAAGATCTATAACTTTGTAGTTTACTCAAAGTCGATATTCCAAGAGGAAGAGGGTGAAAATTATCCAACAACGCAACAATGAAGATACTTGGATGAGATTTTATACACGATCATGTATGGAGTCCAGCAATGTGGTTATGCAAGACATATGCACGTCCAATCCATGCATACTTCATGCAACCTACTTGCTCAAGTTATTCACATATTATACATGAATTTATTTATTAATCAAGTGAAGATCAACAAGTCAACATTCAACCAAAAGAAGAAACCATTTCACATTTGCAATAAACTTAGTTCAAGCAAGCTTAAATACCTCTTTCTCCTCTCCATATGGAAGCCCACCTTAATTTTCTTCACCTTGATGATTCATCAAGCTTGAAATGAGGAAACGTCAAGATTCATTTAAAAATAAAGTCAATATTAGCTACTTAGGCTGTGTTTAGTTATAGTTTGATAAAATCGACTTTGTGGTCGTTGTTATGGTTATGGTTGTTATTATGGTTGCGGTTGCGCTTTTTTTGGGTTTTTTGACGGTTAGTTTATTTAGAAAAACCGGACATATGTGTTTAGTTAGAATTTTTCTAATTAGATTCGAGTTTTGAAAAAGACATTATTAGCCACAACAAACTAGTCAGGATCCATGGCTTCATCAATCAACAAGGGATGCACAAATCAAAAGATTCTCATCCATGCCATGAAACTAGAGAAGGCGATAGCCTAATCGAATGAGACTCATCAACAACAACATGGAATGGGCTCTAGCTGAGATCGATTTTTGCTTCTCTCTCTTGTTTGCAACCAAAATCTCCAATAAAACTAGAAAAGACCATTACAAATCAAGAGAGAAAAATCCCCAAATCATCTATCTCACAAAACAATAAGCCTCCAATTAATCAAAAATTTTGATTACCAGATCTGCAAATTAGTTCCAATTCAAATGAGCGTTTGAGGAATGCATCTTCGTTCGCAGATCCCGCAACCATGGATCGTTGTCATTAGCAGTCTTTAGAGACTCTACTGCGCGATTTGCCGGCTTGTGCTCGTCATCTCTGGCGGATTTGGCGGTGTCGCTACCAATGGAACGCTCTTTCTCCTTCTTATCTCGGGGTTGAAATTGTCGGAAGACCTCAACCTCCTACCTCCCATTCTTCAATTTTGAATTGTCAGAGAAAGAGAGATGGACCTCTAGCGGTCGCCGTAAGAAGAGGGGTCCCCGGAGCGAGAATCGTAAGGACTCATTGGTGGCCGGAATAATGGGATCTTCCTTTTCTCTTGATTTTGCTAAGTCGTCGGCGGAGATGGGGAAGAGAAGAGAGTGAAAGGGGCAATCTCAGAAGCTCATCGATCGAGGGGCATCGATGGAAAAGAAATTTCACAACCTTGAATAATCTCCAAAAACCTTGTTGGAGAAGGTTCTCAAAAACCTGTTTTCACATCTCAAAAACCATCTCCCATAAAACTGCAGGGAACCACAAAAGCTCAACTAAACACCACAAAATAAGGAGTTCTTATAACCCTAAACTAAAAGAAACCCACAAACACCATAACTAAACACAACCTTAGTTTATAGATTAAATAGATTGAAACTCTTGCAATTTCATTTATTTACTTTTTACAAACTCCTCTAATTTATTGCATTTGTGTTAGAGTTTACTAGGTGGATTTTTGAGCTTAAAAAGGGCCCTTGTACACACCATATTTCATCATCAAAAATCAAATATAAAGCAAGCTAACTTTTGTGTTTCAAAGTTTGTTGTTTTTATCTAAAATAAAACTGAGTTTTAGATGAGAGGCTTAGTACTCAACCTTCTAGGTGCGAGGTTTAGAAGAATTCTTGATAGAAAAAAGGGCGATCTAGATCGAGGAGGAACTTCAACTACTTCTTCTTGATTGTTTGAGTTGGATCAAACTTAGACTTTGGGTGACAGAAGCGTTTGGTTGATCCTTCAAAAGGATCCTTGAGATGAAGGCTTGGATCAAAGATTAGATCCAAGATAGAACTTTAAGAGGGTGGGAGAAGAAGGTGATGCCTAAACTAAGTAAGAGGGTTTTTCTTCTCAATACTTAGTATTCAACTTAGACATGACAAATAAGTGAGGCAAGATATCTCTTATATAGAGAGTCTTGCCTACCTATGGGCCAACGGGCCAAACAAAGAAGAAAAGCCCAAAAGGAAAAACCTAAAAGGATAAGATCAAAACCTAAAAAGGATAAGATCAAAACTTAAAAAGATAAGATCAAAAGGGAATATTTTTATACGAAATATCTCTTTATTACATAAAAAGTAAAACATGAAAATATAGTCCGAAAATAAGCTAGCTTCATGCCATGGAGTCGGAAAGACGAGACATGCCGCTAACGGAACCGGTAGCCAAATATAGTCCGAAAATAAGCTAGCTTCATGTCATGGATTCGGAAAGACGAGACATGCCGCTAACGGAACCGGTAGCCTATGCCATGATGGTGTAGAGACACGGCATGCCGGTATGGAACCAAGTGAAGAAGTGGTGCGGGCGATGATGGAGCCGGTGGCTCGGGCAATGGCCTTAGCTCGGGATCGGGTGAGCGGTCCATCTGAGCGAACCCTCAAAGCCTCGTCCTCCTCGTCTACGGTCAACGTAAATGGGACATCCAAGGGCGCATCACAATGTCATCCGGGGGCGTATCAATTCTTGAGATGAGAGGCTTAAAGAACGAAGAAGGTACAATCTCAAAGTGAGATTCCGAGTGATAGACACTCAAGTTGAGAAGATCTAAGGTGAGAGACCAAACATCTTGCTTTTCATATCTAAAACCTTTGTCATTCTAATGCTCTTATTCTATATTCAAATTCGACCCATCTCTCCAATATAAATCAAAAAAAGCCCATACCAAAAGGAGGAAGGAACACGGCTTATGGATCATATACTCCAAATTTAAGAGGAGCACATCCGAAGAAAAACATATAAATATAAATATCCTTCTAAAGATGAGGGACGAAATAAATACTATCGAGTCCAAACATCACATCTACTTGCTATCCTTACAAGTTACTCTTTAGTCTAAAGGAAATATTTCGGTTTGTTTAGCTAAGATCTTGTTTTTTTAAATTTTATTACGTTGTACTCCAATAATAGTTATTTTATATAAAGTCGAGAAATCCTACCCAAATGAGCTAACCATAATAAAAAAAGGCTATATCAGTTGTCTGGAAATTGTCAGGTAATCTGTATATTAAAAAAAATCAACGAAGAATAATTGTCAGGTATTCAATTAGCAATTTCATTTGCATTAATAATTAATGTCTTTCTTCCCTTCTTAATACACAATTCTATAATATTTAAGTCTATTTTAGGTCCCGTCAAAAAAAAAAAAAAAAAGTCTATTTTAGGTTAATGCCTAGTTATGGGCTCCCTGCCATTTTTCACCTCTTTCCAAATTTTATTTACAAATAATAAACATATTCCCTCCTCTATGTCGTATGATCTAAATTGTGTAGGGTATGCTTTTTTAGGGTACTACTATTACAACTTATTAATATTCATATTTTAATAATTGAATTAGTAATTTAATATTCGCCATTAAAGCCTGACGTTGCCAAATGTTTCATTTAAAAAAAATAAATGACATCATGTTAAATTGTTTTCAATCAATTGTGAATATCATTATGTTGATTAATGACGGTGGCTAAGCTGTGGCTGTGGGGGTTACAAATGTGTTTTAAAGGTGCAGTGGTGAGCTTGGGTTGGGCGTCCGTACCAGACTACCGGAAGTGGAGCTGTGGGATGTCGTTTTAGGGTTGGAGCTTGCATGGGAGAATGATTTTCGTTACCTCAGTATGAAAATCGATTCTTTGCTCGTTGTGGGACTGATCAAGAATGGGGTTTATTCATCACATCCCCTAACTAGCCTGGTGATTCGTTCCTCACCCGGGATTGGTCTGTCGATCTCGGTCATATTTTCAGGGAAGATAATAGAGCGGTTGATGCGCTTGCTTCTACCTCCTTTGCTTTTGATTTTGGGTTCATAGTTTGGATGTCCCTCCGGCTTGTATTGTTGATATCCTTTTGGATGATATCCGTGGGGTTTGTTTACCACGTATGACGTTTGTAATTTTTTTTCGAGTAATAAATGCGCATAGCGTGGAGTAGTGCACTCCTTACGACAAAAAAAAAAGCTTAAATTTATTGAAGTCTTGGACCAAATTAAAAAATTTAATAACTTACGTTGAAATAGGCCGTCAAGTTTCATAAGCGATGAATTGCTCAAAATTTAGGATCTTACAAACATTTTAATTTCTTTAAATGTTATAAATATGCCCTCAAATTTCAAAAAGGTTATATGAATCTAAAGAATTTTATCAAAATTTTTATATTTATATTTAAATCAATCAATAATCTATTTGAGTCCCAACATGATTTCTACACACATGTTATAAATTTTTAAAAAAATGCAAAATACCATTTTCTTTTTAATCAAATAGGAATATATATCGAAAATTGATTAATTGAAGTTATAAGCAAATAATATATTACATCAAGATAGAAAAAATATATAGTTGTCTTGATTTTCGGTGAAATAAAGTGACACAAATCTTGGACCAACGGTTATGATAACTAAACTTTTTCTCCCGCCAGCTGTCAGGTTCTGACAAGGTGCAGCTCCACCGCCTTCCGCCCCAAGATCCACCACCATCGAGTGCCTCATCAATCTCCCTTCTCCTTTTTCTCTCTCATCACGTGCCAAGCCCCCCACAGGGCCCACACTAATCCCCACTTGCACGTGCCGCCTTTCTCTCTCCCGCACACCTTTCTCTCGCTCTGGAGAAAGGGAAATGTGCCTTAAACATGAAAACTGCGAAACACACAACAAACCCTCCAAATAAAACCACCATTTCCACCGTCAAAAAATAAAAATAAAAAGGAATTCCGGCTCTCCGGCACCACCTCGCCGTAGTTTCCAGGTGGCGTGGATTTGATTCACCGGAGCATTCGCCGGGAAGTTATTAAAACCCGAAAAAACAAAGGACACCTTTTAGGCGTTTAATGGAGTCGATATTGGCACGCGCTCTTGAGTACACGCTCAAGTACTGGCTCAAATCCTTCTCCAGAGATCAGTTTAAGCTCCAAGGCCGAACGGCTCAGCTTTCCAATTTAGGTGATTGATTTTGTCGGCTTGTTACTGTTACGAGATTTCGTTTTGCTCCCCTTGATTTAGAATTTTGATTGATTATATGATTCGATCTCTAGTTTTTTCATGGTGAATTTTGATCTGGATTTGTTGTTTGGTTGATCTATTTGTATCGCTGCAGATATTAATGGCGATGCTTTGCATTCAAGCATGGGGTTGCCACCGGCGCTCAATGTTGCTTCAGCTAGAGTTGGGAAATTGGAGATTTCGGTGAGAAGTTTGTCACACTGCAGTTGAATTATGCTTTGTGATTAGATCGGTTGTTAGGTTTAATCTTGCAAATTGTGATCTGTTTGTGTTTACTGATTTTTTTGATGTGAGAATTGGAAATGTTTTCAAATTTGTAGCAAGGAACAAGGGACTCATATAATTGAATTTATTGGTTAATACTTGACCTATTGAATTATCATAGACTCCTAAGTTGATTGACTTACCTTGATACCTGATCAGTAACAGTGTTTTGACATTGTGATTTAATGGAGTCTTTTTGCTCTGAGCTTTCAGCTTCCATCTGTTAGCAATGTGCAAGTAGAACCAATTGTTGTGCAAATAGATCGACTTGATTTAGTTCTTGAAGAAAATTCAGATCCAGATGCAGGAAGGTATTATGCTGCCTCTTTCGCCCTTTAATTTGTTTCACATTTTATTTCTGATCATTACGATTAGATTTTCTTAGATGAAATTTCCGGTTGTCCTTGCAGTCCTCCACCTGCCAGTAGTTCAGGGAAGGGTAGTGGTTATGGATTTGCTGATAAGGTTAGACCTTGTATTCTTTGTTTTTGGTACCCTTTACGTGTTATTGTGAAATGGTTCAATACGGCATAGTTAGGAAGCCAAATCCCTCTATGTTATGTATGATTGGAGTGCAAGGTAGGAATATCCTTGTTTTATATGATATCCCCCACACACGTAGTATGTAGATGTGACATAATTTAGGTGAATTAATGAGATATTTTCCCCTTGTTTGTGCTTGAACTGGATTCTGTCACTGCTTTAGCTTACATGATGATCATCACTGCTTGTCCTGAATTCATTGTAAGTTTGACATGTTTCAAGAGGAGTAAAATTTGAGGGTGTATATTTAATGATTAGATGCAAGAGATGAATTATAAATAGGCATTTCAGGAATTACCGAATTAGTGATCCTTTTCTTTTCTTCATAGTAATTAGTAGATTGGCTATGATATCGAGACTTAAAACTTAAAAGTGATGGTTTCAGTATTGACTTGTTGGGGGAGTATATTGATGATATTTATTGATTTTTGACAACCTTTCGACGCCTTAGTCATAATGTGAGGTGGAAATTTTATCTTCCCTTCTTTTGTAATGAAGTCGTTTCCCCCTGGGATACTTTATGTTTAAATAAGAAGTTGCCTCCATACATAGTTTCTAAGAATGTAAATTTATAGTTTTAATCACATCAGATTGCAGATGGAATGACTGTAGAAGTTGGCATTGTCAATCTTCTACTCGAAACTCGAGGAGGGGGACCTTGTCACGGTGGGGCAACTTGGTAATTCAATTTTATCCCATTCCACCTATATCTCATGTATGAAATAGATATCTTGGTATGAATATGTAAATCTACTGCTGATGTATTTGATGGACACGATTTGGTAAACTGTATAGTCTGTATCAAGGTAAACTTGTTAATAATTCCTAGAATGGAGACAAGACATCATCACATCACAATTTGTCAGTTTTTTTCTCTATTTTTTACTAAGCATGTACATAAGTGTTCACTGAGATAAAGATTATGTTTCTTATTTTTGTAGGACACCTCCCATGGCATCTATTACTATGAAAGGCCTTGTACTATATACAACAAATGAGAATTGGCAGGCAAGTTATCAGGTTTATCACATTTCTGTAAGCCTAATTTTTCAGACCAACTAACAATATGTCTTATGAATTCAGGTTGTAAATCTCAAAGAAGCAAGAGATTTCTCCAGCAATAAGAAGTTCATATATCTATTCAAAGTAATGTCATACTTCCACGGTCTTTTTTTTGTGTGACAATATATTCTTGATCCCCCTATATTGATTGTATATTGCATATGTACACTAGGAGCCACTTAGTACTTACATTCTTACTTCCATTTACTGTTGCCCTTTTCATCCTGATTGTTCCTATGGCGGTCTGCTTGAGTAAAATCTTGAATTTTAACTTAATCTTGCCACTAGTTGATGTGTTTCCAAGTTCTTCTCTCAAGCCTTACAAGTTTCCCTTTTCAACCTAGCTGTTGATGCTGTTTACAATGTTTTTATCTATCCAATAATCGCTACCCCATATTGAATGAGTGTTGATCTGACTTGTGTTATGATTCTCTTTCATTGGACCAGAAAGTCACTTACGATTATTTGTGAGAAATAAGGGTAAGAAAAGGGACTTACCTTCAGAAGTAGGGGCATGTAACGGTTTGAGAGGCCTGTGATTAGGGAATGATATACTGACCGGAAGTGACTAGGCTTTGTTAGGTGATTAGGTCATAGGTTAGTTAGTATAATTATAGAGATTCTAGTATAATAGAGGGGGTGGGTGGGTAGTGTATTTCAGAGCTATCCAGAAATCAGATTTGTGAAAGGCATCTGACTTGTTGGCCAGTTTCTGGGTTTGATTCAATTGATGACTTCTTGGAAGAGGTGGCCATGGGTTTATCCCGTTGGTTTCACTAACTTGCTCCCTGTTCTCTGCGTTCTTGTCTGATAATCTGTATTGTGTATGTTCCCTGATTTCACTCCCTACTGATTTCTCTCTCTAACATGTTTCCTGTTTCTTTATTTTCTGAGAATGTTCCCAGAAACTTGAGTGGGAATCCTTGTCTATTGATCTACTGCCTCATCCAAACATGTTTATAGATGCTCGCCTTTCAGAAGAGGGAGCAAACAAGAGGGATGATGATGGCGCAAAACGTGTATTCTTTGGCGGGGAGCGCTTCCTTGAAGGGATATCAGGAGAGGCTAATGTATAGTACTTGACACTTATAGCAGGCTTGTCGATCAACTTTCTAATTAAATCTTTAATCACTCTACCTGGCAAAGTTAGGATTTTATTATTTGTAATCCTTTGCATGTATGAGCTAAATTTATGATTACATGAAATTTTGCTACTTCTGAAGGCTTTCAATAAAAAAGAGAAAGTCTTGAGCAATTTTGCTACTGTTGCAGTGCTAAGCCTGTGTCATTTGCAAGTTTTTGCTCCATTTTTTTAGAATCGAAATCCATACTAGAGATTATTTTGTCTCCAAGAAGTTTACCTTCTCTTAGACATTTGTCTGTATGCTTGGAATTGGTTGCAGATTACAGTAAAGAGGACTGAGCTTAATGATCCCCTTGGCCTCGAGGTCCAGTTACACATCACCGAAGCTGTTTGCCCTGCACTAAGCGAACCTGGTTAGAACAGTGTCCCTATGAAGAATTTTTGTTGTAGTATAATTCGTTGTCTGATAAAACTTATGAATATTGAGAGCAGGATTACGGGCACTTTTGCGTTTTTTAACTGGGCTGTATGTTTGTCTCGGTAGAGGCGACGTTGATCCTAAGTCCCAACAGGTTCAGTCTGGCTGCTTTCAGGGGAATTTCATTTACTGATATATTTTTTTCTTCCTCTTATTGTGAAAAGTGTTAACTCTGTGATTTTTAAACTTTTTTCCTTGCATGGCATCACAGCGAACAACAGATGCAGCCAGTTGCTCCTTAGTATCTATCATAGTGGATCATATTTTTTTCTGCATCAAAGACAGTGGTAGGAGCCTTGTTCCTCCCTTATTCATTGTTGATTCAACTAACTGGAATTAACTGCTGCAACTTACTAAAATTTCCAGATGAAGCTCAGTTAGAAGATGGTTACTATTAATCTATCATAGGCTTTTGCTGACAACTTTAACTTTTTTTTGTAGAGTTCAGACTTGAGCTTTTGATGCAGTCGCTCTATTTTTCTCGTGTAAGTTCTTAGTTTCAAGCTGCTGATTCAATGTACAAAATATATGACTTTTAGACAGCATATTAAGTGGATAAAGCATCAGAATTTTTAGAGTTTCCTAGGTTTTATATAGATTCATGCGAAGTTGGAAATAATTTGGTTTAAAAGTCTGTATCCCAATCCTGTGTTTGTTTGTGGGTGAGTAAATAAGTGATTTAATAGCGAAAAAGACACGTGAGGGGGGGCAATCTTGCCTTACACCCTACCTTTTCTTTAATCAAAATAATCTCTGAAGTCATGTTCTGATTGGTATCCTGGGTATACATTATCTTTTTGAATGAATTGGGTAAAGTAAGCTCTTTTTTATGGGCTTTTGTTTTGTAGACCCCTCTAATTGATTTACCACTATTACTCTATTAAGGGTATATTTACTTAATGAGTTTATGTTATGAGTACTCTTAATAGAGTAATAGTGGTAAAAGGCCTAGTTAGCCATTTTACCCTCTTTTTTTCATGTAAGTATCTTTCATAGATAAAGAGAGCTATTGAACGTCCTATCTTTACTATAGTTTATTTCAAAGTTTTTCCCCCCATGTTGTGGGTTGTATTAGTGATATTAATGTAGATTTTTCCTCCTGTTCTTATTAGAAGGCAATTATTCTCCCATGCAGCTTGTCGCTCAGCTGCTGTCTTGATGTCTTTTTCAGGCAACCGTTTCTGATGGAGAAATTTCTGGAAATTTGACTGAGATCGCTATTGGTGGATTATTTCTAAGGTATAACTTTTATGTAATTCTTGTTTGAAACATTCAGATTATTGTGCAACCCATCTGTTGAATATTGTGTGATTCCTAATCTGTAAGAAGTCTTAGGTAATTGTCTGATTACTTATTCCTTGTAAATACTTTCCCCCCTTTTTTCTTGTGGAAAATTGCAACTTATATGTAGAAGACAATGTTCTCTCATAAAGTTTTCACGTCAAAGTGTTGCTCTGTTTCTCTTTTGACCAATGGATTATTACAAAATTGATATAGCAAAGAGACTGTTTTTCGCTTACAATTTAACAATTTCTTATAAGAATCGCTTTGGCATCATAAGCATCTCATATTCCTATTCTTAATTTAGAGTGCAGATCTCTGACATATTTTCAGAGAAAAAGTTGTAAGCTCTTACAAGTCTTTTTAACTTGAGCAGAATTGAAAACAGTGCCTTAAAAGTGATTGCTATTGTATACGTCACATTTCCTGCATTGTTAGCTTGAGGACACTTGTCAGTAAATACTGTTTGCGAGTTAATGCTATTAGATTTTGATAAGGTATTGAAAACAGATTGAGTTTGTTTGCAATCTCAATGCCGATTGAAATATGTAAACTTTTATCGTAAGATCATATTACATGATTGTGATTTATGTTGTACAGGGATACCTTTTCCCACCCTCCGTGTACCTTAATTCAACCATCAATGGATCACATCATTGGAGATTCAAAGCCTGTTCCTGAATTTGGTATGTGTTATTCCTCTTACCTGTTTATTACTGCTTTGATGTTCTAAACCTTATCCATATATAATGGTTCATCTTAGGGATCATAACATTTTTGCTTATTGTGATTATTCAGTGAAGTACTGCTGTCCTGATATTTATCCCCTGCGAGATCAACAATGTCAATCAAAGACAAATGCCCCTTTCATCTGCTTGTACTCTCTGCAAATCAAGCCTACTCCAGCTCCGCCACAGCTTACTTCAGAGACAGCCATTTTCTGCCAACCTGTTCTGGTATGTCATTAGCTTGTCAAAATTTCTTCCTTTCGTATTTTAATTGCTGATTTCCCCCCTTTGTTTTCCAGATGCATCTTCAGGAAGAGTCATGTTTTAGGATATCATCCTTCTTAGCTGATGGCGTTGTGGCTGGTAGTAGAACTGTTTTGCCAGATTCTTCTGTTAACTCCTTTAAAGCGACTCTCAAAGAATTCGATGTGATCGTTCCGCTGCAAACTGGGAAATTAGATCCAACCAGCAACAAAGATAATGCTCTCTCCAGGACTATTGCAGGTGCAAGACTTCATATAGAGAATCTGTTTTTCATGGAGTCTCCTTCACTAAAGATGCATCTGCTTTGTCTTGAGAAAGATCCTGCTTGCTTCTCCCTCTGGGAGGGTCAACCGGTTGATGCGTCACAGAAGAAATGGTCTGCTGGAGCGTCATTCCTTAGTTTGTCACTTGAAACAAGTGATGGGTTAAAGGACTATAAGAATTTTTCGGATTCTGCATCAGATCTGTGGAAGTGTGTTGAGCTTAAAGGTCTTTCTATCGAGGTAGCGATGGTAACTCCAGACGGGAGACCTTTAATATGCATTCCGCCACCTGGTGGTGTTGTCAGAGTTGGTGTTGCTTGTGAACAGTATTTATCAAATACTTCAGTTGAACAGTTGTTTTTTCTTCTCGATCTATATGCATATTTTGGTAGTATGAGTGAGAAGATAGCTGTGGTAGGAAAGAGTGACAAAACTTCAATACTACAAACCGAATCATGGGGTGGAGAGCTGATGTCAAAGGTGCCAAGTGATACTGCTATGAGCTTATCACTAAACGACCTTCAAGTTAGATTTCTGGAAGATAGCTCCAACAGTATTCAAGGGAAGCCTCTGGTTCAATTTGTTGGTAAGGATCTTTTTGTCAAGGTTGCTCATAGAACTCTTGGTGGTGCTATGGCCATTTCATCCACTATTCAGTGGGAGACTATTGAAATTGACTGTGTTGACATGGAGCAAAATTTTGCCACTAGTAGCTACCCTGAACTCAAGGCTGTTTTATGGATAAATAATAAAGGGAGAAAGCAGTCAGGCGGAAGTAACATTAATATGCCGTTTTTGGATGCAAGTATGACCCATGTTGTTCCTTTCGATGCACGGGATGCAGAATGCCATAGCTTCTCCATGTCAGCTTGTATAGCGGGGATTCGTCTTGGTGGTGGAATGAACTACACTGAGGGTCTTTTGCATCGGTTTGGGATCCTTGGTCCAGATGGTGGTCCTGGAGAAGGGCTCTCTAGAGGATTACAAAATTTGTCTGCTGGGCCACTGTCAAAAGTTTTTAAACCCTCACAATTGGTTTCAAAGGATGCTAAAGAAAGTACGAAAATTAGTTTACTGTTCCATTGATAATATCTCCATATATCATACCAAGGACCATGCAAGTCCTTTTTTCTTGCTCGTTTTATGGTTCTAATATATTGTCTTATTTATTGCAGATGGATCAACTGACGAGAATGGTGATGATAACAGTTTCATGCACCTGGGACACCCAGATGATGTTGATGTTTGCATTGATCTCAAGGATTGGTTGTTTGCACTTGAAGGTGCGGAGGATATGCCAGATACATTACTTGATAAGCGTGAAAGCACCATCCGGGAAGAGATATGTTGGCACTCAAGTTTCAGAAATTTCCAAATTAAGGCAACAAATAATCATAAAGCCCAGTTGAATGGTACTGTAAAGTCACATATCATGCGGAAGTATCCTGTGGACTTTATCACGGTAAGGGTTAATATGTATTTGAAAAAGCGACCCATGCTTCTTTTTTTTATAAGAACTAAATAAATAAAGAATCCTAGTGTTACCAATATCTAGAAGTATTTTTACTGAAGGAATTACCAAACAGAACTTAATATTGAAATTCAGACTCAAGTGGGACATCTTTAGGCTTGGACTTGAAATGCAACGGTGCCTGGTAGTGCCGTTCTCACAATCAATATCTTTTGTCTTCCAATCTATGTTGAGTATTTCAATCATGAGTAAAGATATCTCTCCACATTTCTGTAGATATAGGATGCAGTGATCTCTGGCCGAACATATCGTTCTTGTTAGGCTCAGATATTAAGTGTGCTCTGCATTGTAATTATTCGCAGGTTGGGGTGGAAGGCTTGCAGACGTTAAAACCTCAGGTCCAAATATCGGACTTATTAGCTGGAAGTTCAGTCAACGAATTGGAACACAGACAAGCTGAAACTTCTGGAGGAGTAAGTTTCGAAGCGTGTATGGTTGTCTCTGAAGGTGATTTTGATTTACCGACAGATAAATGGGAAGTGGAGAAGTTAAAATTCGCAGTTGAGAATCCGGTATGAATTTCTCGTGTATATCATTGTACTTTTCCTAAACTTAATTGTACTTTTCCTAAACTTACATACAACTGATTGGACGCAATTATCATCTGCAGATTGAGGCTGTCATTACCAAGGATGACTTGCAGCATCTGGCTTATATTTGCAAAACCGAGGTTGATTCAATGGGCCGGATAGCTGCTGGGATTTTACGGGTTCTAAAACTGGAAAAATCCGTTGGGCAGGACGCTCTTGATCAGCTTAGTAACCTTGGTAATTCTAAAAACTCCTATTCCATTATCTTTCTCTATGATGCACTTCTACTTGCCTTTTGAATTTGGTTTTCCTTAAACTGTATTTGTTGCAAGTCATTAGCAATAGTTATGATTAACACTAGTATCAAATACTGGACTGACCCATACTAAACCGAAACTCAAGATTCAATGAACTGGATCGAAAACTGAAAACCCCTAACCACAACCTATACAATCTCTTACTATCTTTTTCTTCAAGCATCTGAATGGCAAAAAAATATTTGGTCACCACTTGCAGGAAGCGGAGGGTTTGACAAGCTTCTAAACTCAGAGAAGTTCAGCAAAGCCGTCGGTGGTCAAGATTCCGAGCCAAACCCGTCATTGCAATCAGTCGTAAAGTCATTGGAGGATTCACGATCCAAATGTGCCGAAATTATAGCCAAAATTGGTAAATCAGAGCCATCTTTACAGCATGTCGACAAGATCAAAGAACTCGAATCGAGATTGTTAGGCATGGAGAGGCTGTTGAAGCAACTACGGACAGATGGTTAATGTGCTATATTACAAATTTTTGGTGTGTTGTACAATTTTGGGAGAGAAAGAAGAGAATAAAAGAAAGAAGAAACTATACCAAATGAAACATCTATAGTGTCACCACTTACCATTCTTTTTTATGTACATAAATTGTACAACAAATTCATGAGCCGGACACAATGGTAATGGAAATCTCTACTTCTGAATGTAACTACGTGGTTTGTATTAGAAAGAGTAAAGTTCGTTTTGAAATGTTAGGCAAATTTACGAACTTTTTTTAATTTTTTTTTATTAACTTTCATATTATACTTTTGAGGAGATATGTTGATTTTAGAAACAAGAAATAGTCTACAGTATTATTTTTTTAATATTTAATGTGAACATTTTTTTTTGCCTTGCTTAAAAAAATTCAAGATCCTGCGGGACTCTAACGGATATGAACACGGCTATAGGCCTGAACTCCGGACTCTGGCCTTCAAAAATGGACTATTTTTCTATTAAAGTTCGAGCTCGATGCTTGACCCGAAACCTGACTCGGATGGGTATGAAGGCTATAGGTCCGAGCTCCAGGCTTTGTCCTTGAAAAATGGATTTTTTTAAAAAAATTCCGAGTCCGGTCCGAGTCCAGATTTACCGATCCAATGGTATCCAATAGGCGGTGACAAACACTGTTATCTACCTGTTAACAATTACACAAATTTCGAATGCCCTGACTCGTGATTAAAAAAAGAAGAAGCCCTATTTACAACTTTCCAAGTTTGACGACCAACTATGTGATAACAAAATGGCCCTCACGACCTACACACTTTCGACGGCCAGTTTTTCTCCTCTATTCAAGCACGGTGTACACGACCACACATTATAATTATCAATTACCATTCTGAATTGTAGTCGGTCAATATTGACCTTAACTTCACTTGTGCATCATCACCGTACACGTGCTCCTCCTTAATTGGTTTATGTTTCGCAAAGTCGGTCTAAAGAACCCTTTAAATGCTACGCTTGTGTCCCTCTCGAAATCATTCATCAGAACACGTAATCCCTGATTCTCTTCCGCCCCTTCAATATCTCTTCTTCCAATCAATCGTATAGCGTGATCTTTCCAATTCCCTTTCGAGGTTCGTTTTTCTCGATTTCCCTTACTTTGCCGTCAAATTTACGAGATAAATCGTCAATTTTGTGGTGCAATCGTTGTAGTTTTGCTTTAATCGTAGTATTTGATCGATGAGTATTGTTTGTTAGATGATCGAAATCGATTGAAGCTTGTACTTGGGGGTTATTGCTTGTTTGATTTGGTTTTTTGTTGAACTGTTTTAAAGATTGAACCCGGCGAGAATTTCTAGGTTTTATATTCTTTTAGGAGTGATGATCTGATATTTTGAATATCGATTTCGGATAGAATTTCGAATCTGGCTAGAATTCTTAGGTTTTATGCATCTTTCATCCTTTTAGGGTTCTGAAAATTTTGGTAGATGTTTAGTTTTGTCTAATCAGGTGAGGCTTCAGTTTTTAGTCCGGTTTTAGGTCTTTCTGATTTTATTCAGTCGTGGATAGTCCCTATATGTTCTTGTCTCATCGTTCACATGTGTAAACAATAAATTAGTGCTGTATTATTTGGTTCTGCAGATGCAGATCTTCGTGAAAACACTTACAGGTAAGACCATCACTCTTGAGGTCGAAAGCTCTGACACAATCGACAATGTTAAGGCTAAAATTCAAGATAAGGAGGGGATTCCTCCAGATCAGCAAAGGCTGATCTTTGCCGGAAAGCAACTTGAAGACGGAAGAACCCTAGCTGACTATAATATCCAGAAGGAGTCCACACTCCACCTGGTTCTCCGTCTTCGTGGAGGGATGCAAATCTTTGTCAAGACCCTAACTGGCAAGACAATCACCCTCGAAGTTGAAAGCTCTGACACAATTGACAACGTAAAGGCTAAGATCCAGGACAAGGAAGGCATTCCTCCAGACCAACAGAGGCTCATCTTTGCCGGGAAGCAATTGGAAGATGGTCGTACACTTGCAGATTATAATATCCAGAAGGAATCCACCCTCCACTTGGTGCTTCGTCTGAGGGGTGGAATGCAGATCTTTGTGAAGACTTTGACTGGCAAGACTATTACTCTTGAAGTTGAGAGCTCTGACACTATTGACAACGTCAAAGCTAAGATTCAAGATAAGGAGGGAATCCCACCAGACCAGCAGAGATTGATCTTTGCCGGCAAGCAACTCGAAGATGGAAGGACCCTTGCTGATTACAACATCCAGAAAGAATCAACCCTGCATTTGGTACTCCGTCTTCGTGGTGGTATGCAGATTTTCGTCAAAACCCTTACCGGAAAGACCATTACGTTGGAAGTTGAGAGCTCTGACACAATTGACAACGTCAAAGCTAAGATTCAAGATAAGGAGGGAATCCCACCAGACCAGCAGAGATTGATCTTTGCCGGCAAGCAACTCGAAGATGGAAGGACCCTTGCTGATTACAACATCCAGAAAGAGTCCACCCTTCATTTGGTTCTTCGTCTTCGTGGTGGTATGCAGATTTTCGTGAAGACCTTGACCGGAAAGACCATTACATTGGAAGTGGAGAGCTCGGACACAATTGACAATGTGAAGGCGAAGATTCAGGATAAAGAGGGAATTCCACCAGATCAGCAGAGGTTGATTTTCGCAGGGAAGCAGCTTGAAGATGGAAGGACATTGGCGGATTATAACATTCAAAAGGAATCAACTCTCCACCTGGTCCTTCGTCTTCGTGGAGGTATGCAAATCTTTGTGAAAACCCTCACTGGTAAGACAATAACTCTTGAAGTTGAGAGTTCAGACACCATTGACAATGTCAAGGCAAAAATCCAAGATAAGGAGGGTATCCCGCCAGACCAGCAAAGACTCATCTTTGCGGGTAAGCAACTCGAAGATGGGCGTACTCTCGCAGACTATAACATTCAGAAGGAGTCCACTCTGCACCTCGTCCTTCGTCTCCGTGGTGGTTTTTAAGCTCTGAATGATTCTGATGGATCTTATCTTAGTGTAATGTGTGTTGTGATGGATTTTATTGTTGTTCTGCTGTTGGGTTGTTAGCTGGTTTGTATGGTATGGTTGGTGGCGTTTCTTATGCAGTGTATTGGGTACGTTTGGGCTGTGTAGTTTGCATGATTACTATGTTTCAGTTTGTATGAATAAATAATGAAGTGCGTTTAATAGTAAAGTTCTCTTGTGTACTGATATTTAATCGTTTTGCTTCACTGCTGTTTCTACATGATGATTCTGTCATTGGATAAAAGGTCGAGCAATTCGTGATTCTGTGGAGCTGCTAGCCACCCAAGTTCTTCCCTAGTAGGAGAAGGGTGTAAGAATGTTGCATAATAATGGAAGTATTGGATGATCTTTACGATGAGCTATTGAGGAGATTCCGAGGTGAAGAATGTAAGAATGAAGAGTCATGCCGAAGAGTTTGTTGCGGAGCTTTGAAAGAACTCGACGAGTGTGTGTGCGAGGCAATGAAAAAGATGTTCATCAAAGAACTCGCAATGAAAAAGATGGTTCATAGGCAACGAGCAGTGTTTCACGAGGAAGATACAAATATGATTACGAAGGATTGGACACAGTCGCGATGAGACGGGATTGAAGTCATTTCATGTCCCAACTATTATACTTGTGGCAGGAAGTTCGCTGCAACTTTGTTTGAAAATTGGAACAAAAACTGAGAGTAGCGTGATGAAGAAGCATAACATCACTGAACTTGTTTGTAAAATTATACATGAGGCGGGATTGAGACGAAGCGAAAGCTCGGCTTGGCTCGGCTCGTCAAAAGCTCGACTCAAACTCGTTTTTTTTCTAAACGAGCCAAGCTTGAACACATTTAAAGCTCGTATAAATTTTAGGTATAAATTTTAGGTTCGGCTCGGGCTCGACTCGTTTATAAACGAGCCCAACTTGAGCATGTCGATGCTTGACTCGTTCGGCTCGTATTACCCCCTAAGAGTAGCGTGCATGATGAGGAATGTCAGACCAGCTATTTCAAATATTTTGAAGTATATTATTTTATAGCGATGCACATAGTGTTCATTATCCAAATTTCAGAATTTTGATATTTTGTTACTTTTGAAATTTCTCAAAGGATATATATATATATATAGAAAATTCGTCTAAAATATAGAAAACTTCATATTTATTGTTCTAAAAATTGTGAAATGTTTGTTTACACAAAGTGAGTTCATGCCCTTTCCCCAAATTACGAACTTTAAAATGTCATATTTATTGCTCCAAAATTATGTACACATTTTTTACACATGCTATATGATTTATACAGTGATTTCATGCCCGAATTTCAGGTTATTGTCCAAATCTTTAAAACTCGAGAACGTCGTATCTTGTTTTTAAAAAATTGTGACACATTTTAGAAACAAGTTGTATAGTGCATATAATGAGTTCATGTACTAAAACATAAATTTTTAAAATTTTCAAAGTCTGACGGCGTGTTTCATGGGATAGGTTTGTGTTGGAAAAAACTCCGCATTCCCGACTCACACCGAGTATATATAAGCATGTATTTGTTGGGCACTCACACTCGCAAACCTCACTCTCTTATATTTTATTCTTTGCAAACAGTAAGTGTATGAATGTCGGTTGAGAATTGCACCAAGTAACAGACTTATGCACACTAATCTAAGTTAATAATTACAAAAGTTTTCCTAATATTCTAGATAAATCTATAACCTTTGTCCCCTTATTTAAATCTTCACTTTTCTAGACTTTATCACACATGAATTGTTCAAGCTTACCCTTACTAATTTGGTTCAAAATTTCAGCCCACTCAAATCCATTAAATGAGTCCAATTAGATTTATAAATATGAATTAGTCTAAGAGTTTGGAGTTTTTTTAGATTTTAAATGGCTCCATTGTTTTGTAACCCTATTTAGTTAGGGATTTTAAAACTTGATCGTGTTTAACGATCCCGTCACTTAATCTCAACTATCATGCAATAAGCCATCTAGTGAACCACCACGTACTAAAAATACGTAGCAAAAAAAACACAAATCATAGCCTCATTGGTTCAT
Organism: Fagopyrum homotropicum; assembly: GCA_033239125.1. Classification (NCBI taxonomy): domain Eukaryota; kingdom Viridiplantae; phylum Streptophyta; class Magnoliopsida; order Caryophyllales; family Polygonaceae; genus Fagopyrum; species Fagopyrum homotropicum. The sequence continues at coordinate 8,121,373 of BSWB01000003.1, forward strand.
TACATATACGATACAAAAAAAAATCCATACAAATATTTTAAAAAAGCATTAAAATAGTTTTGTCCTCTACGTGTAAGCCCTCCCAACATGCAAACTAACACCACACCAAAACTCATCCACGTTCTAACCATGCAAAATCCTTCAACACTATAAATAGAGCCCTAAAATCCCAAATCATCATCACCCACAACATCAAACCCTAAAAAACCAGAAAATGAAGCTCTTCATCATCCTAGCAACAGCGACTCTCCTGATCGCCGCAACTCAAGCAACGTACCTGAGAGATGAAGGCTTCGATTTAGGCGAAACCCAGATGAGCTCAAAGTGCACCCGACAAGTGGAGATGAATGAGCCACATCTCAAGAAATGTAACCGTTACATAGCCATGGATATAATCGATGACAAATACGAAGAAGCTTTGAAGAGGGTTGAAGGTGGAGGATGCAAGAGTGAAGAGTCGTGTATGAGAGGATGCTGTGTGGCGATGAAGGAGATGGACGATGAATGTGTTTGTGAGTGGATGAAGATGATGGTTGAGAATCAGAAAGGGCGTATTGGTGAAAGTTTGATTAAGAAGGGGGTTAGGGATTTGAAGGAATTGCCTAGTAAGTGTGGGCTTAGTGAATTGGAATGTGGATCGAGAGGAAATCGGTATTTTGTGTAATTTGGTTGTGTGTTGTTGTTTGATGAATAAGTAGATGACTTGTTCTCTCTTGTGGCTATGTATGCTATTGGAGAGGGAATAAGTTTCTATGTTGTATAAGTTGTTGTGTTAAGCATGCAACTGAAATATATGAGCACTTAACCTTTGATTATAATGTCATTAATGTGTCTATTGAGTAGTTTGGTAATTTTATCTGAATACTCATGGATCGTTAATATGTAAATAACCCAGCATCCGGTTCAAAAATGGTCCGAAAACGAAAAACGGAACAATGAAATGAAAATGATATCGATAGGAACCTTGTAACCTTGTTCATAATAATTTTTAAAAAATCATTAGGTTTTATGCAAAAATACATTTATTTTTTTTATTTTATTTCACTGTGTCAAAAGTAATCTATTTCTCCCTAATTTATTTCACTGTGTCAAAATAATCAAATTCTAAAAGTAATAATTCTATTGTTACTTCAAACCATCAAAATTACCTTCTAACCTTTTGTCGTAATTATTTTTTTTAAAAGAATTTGGTTAAGACTCTTTTCTATTCTATTTTTATTACTCTCGTCTATTTCTATTAGGTTTGTATATCCTTCAATTTTTACACGAGTTAAACAACTGAGGTTGGAAACAACTGAGGTTGGAAGGTAAATGGTTTAATTAGGGGTATATTTATTAAACATATTTTTACGAGTCTAGTTATTAAACGTATATTTACTAAATATATTTGTATTATGAGTTAGTTATTGGAGGTACATTTTCTAAACATATGATATTATATCATGAGCTAGTTATTAGAGGTACATTTACTAAACATATTTTGAGCTAGTTATTAGAGGTACATTTACTAAACATATTTATATCATATTTATATCATGAGCCTATGAGCCTATTTAATAGAGAGAAATCTAAAATTAAAACTTAATTAGCTAATTTAACCATTTATTTGTAATCAAATTGTGATGATTTCAAGAAAATTTATAAGCAAGGTATAAACCAGATTTGTTTGAAGAAAATTCATGAGCAAGGTATAAAATAGATTTGTTTTCGTTTTCGGAGTTAAATCAAGCAGGTCCTATCTACATCCCTAATGAAAAGGGTTAGATTTGTTAGTGTGATTAAATAGATTTTATAGATTGTTTAAACAACCAAATAATTCCTCAAATTATTTACATTAAATTTTATAATTTACACAAACTTACTCTTAAGACTATCGGCATCCCTAGGGAAAAGGATTAAATTTTACACTCCTATCTAAAACAAATTCCTACATCCCATGTAGTTTCTCCGTTTAAATAGTTAAAATAAAAATTCACTCCGTTCAAATATAGACATCATCTTCCAAGAGTGTAAAATAAAGCGGTCATACTCCACAAATAAGCCAATAATATATTTTTGTAATTTATTTTTTGTCAAATACTTTATGAAAAAAGAGAAAGTAAGGTTAAAATAAGATTATAGAAAGAATGAAATGCAATAAAAAGCTATATAGATGAAGTCTATACACAAATACATATAGAAATACTGTGCATAAATAATATTATAGACGGAGTGAGATGCGGTTAATCTTAGTGTGGTGAAATGTAACATAACATCAATTTTTACTAGTTTGTGCACTTTTGAATCAGATCCGGTCCACGGTTTTCCCGTAGCCTATGTAGGGTAATTTCTGGTCCGAAAAAATTGATAATTTTCGGTCCACCGGATAATTTCCGGTCTGGAAAAATTGGTAACCCGGGTCCACCGGGTAGTTTCTAGTCAGGAAAATTGATAACCCGTTCAGACCGAAAATTAATAAAAACAAATTGAAAAACTAGAAAAATTTAAGAGAAATAGCTTAGACGGATCCGAATTGTATCGAAAATCGATCGAATCGTATATATTAGGGCCCGTTTGGAAGCGCCGGGAATCATTCCCGGTAACGGAATGATTCCGAATCAATCAAAAACTACGTTTGGTTAGAGGTCTTTTAACACATAAAAGTAATCTCATCAATTCCATTTCCTTTCTCTACCCTTATTCGATTCCATTCCGTTTCCATTCCACCGCTCCAACCAAACGGGCATTAAATTTCTCAATAACCACGTGAAAACACTTTATTCTCTGCAAACGCCACATAAAAAATTTACCCATAAAATGAGGTGGTCAAGCTAGTGCGAACAGCCACGTAGTAGATAAAGCAACACGTGTAAACCCACTCAACATGCATACCAACACAACACAACATACACTAGCTAAAAATAAACCCACAACAAATTAAACACAAACAAAACAGAAGAAAATCTAAAAAATCAATCGAACATGAAGCTATTCATTATCATAGCAGTTGCATCCTTGGTAAGTGCTGCAACCCAAGCAAGAACTTTCGTTGAAGGAGAAAACGACGAGACCGGAACAATTGCAAAGTGCATGCTACAAATGAAGACGATGGGGCCTCGACTCGAACAATGCAAGCGTTATGGTATCATGCACGTTTCGATTGTAAAATATGGGGAGGCGCCATTGATTAGTTTCAGAGAGCATGGATGCAAGGATGTAGATTCGTGTTTGAATGAATGTTGTGTGGTTTTAAGGGAGGTTGACGAAGAGTGTGTTTGTGGGTGGATGGAGGTTACCGTTGGGGAAGGGAGAGATGAGATGAGTAAGGAGTTTTTGAGGTTGGCTATGGAGGATTTGAAGCATTTGCAGAGTGTGTGTGGATTGAGTCATGGCTTTACTTGTAATAGGATCATAGCTTACTAGGGCTCTTTCTTGGGGGTTGGAAGTTTGTTTTAAGCAATCAATGAAATAAATGAAATGTGTTTTTGTATTTCAACATGAAACTATCCTAGCACAATTAAGCTTCCACGATTTGGGGTATGGATTATAGATAGATTCGGTACATATCCAAATATTTTTTTTAATTATCTCTCTAATTTGACATCCAAGTGAAAAGGTGGAGAGGATGACATTGTTAGAATCGAGAGAGAGAGTTTGAGATAGTTTATGATATATGCTGAATGAATTTTTGTGTATTGTGTAATTGCTTTACATGAGGTATTTATAGATACTGATTACAATTCTGTTACAACTGAATTAGTTGTATTCTTATGTCCAACACCCCCCTCAAACTAGGTAGTGTCATTCCTAGTTTGGCCAAAAGATGATTCTGATGAGCTGAAGGAACAACTTTTGTACACATCTGCTAGCTGTTCATTTGTGGAGATATGTTGAAGCTCCAATAGTCCCTCCATAACTTTGTCTCTCGTGAAATGACTTGTCTCTCGTGAAATGACAGTCTATCTCGATATGTTTGGTGCTTTCGTGAAAGACTGGATTTTTGCTAATTTGTATTGCTGAATTATTGTCACAGAGGAGTCGAATTGGCTGTGGTGGTTTGAGTCCTAGCTCCTCCAGTAGACGTATGAGCCATGTAATCTCTGCTGCAGCTTGAGCCATGGCCCGATACTCAGCCTCAGCAGAACTACGTGATATAGTAGTTTGCTTCTTCAATTTCCAACTGAAGGGAGAAGGGCCCAGAAGAACTACATACCCACTTACACTGCGTCTGGTAGAGGGACATGATGCCCAGTCAGAGTCAGTATATGCTAGGATGCTTGGATTATCACTGCCATTTAATAAGATACCATGTCCCACTGTCCCTTGAATGTACCGTAATGTATGTAAAAGAGCTTCCATATGAGATGTATAAGGATCCTGCATGAATTGACTCAAACTCTGTACTGCAAAGCATAGATCAGGTCTGGTATTGGTTAAGAAATTTAATTTGCCAACCAAAGATCTGTAAACTGTAGCATCTGATATATGAGTACCATCCTGAGGTAATAATTTAAGATGTAAGGGCAATGGAGTAGATGTAGGAAGACCGGGGGAAGAGAAGCTTCTGATAGAAGTTCTTATGTAAACTTCCTTTGAGCAAGAACAACTCCAGTTGCTGTATGAGCTACTTCCAAACCAAAAAAAAAATGTAATATACCAAGGTCTTTAATGCTGAACATATTGTCGAGAAATGCTTTGAGTGCAGAAATTTCAGACTCCTTAGACCCTGTAACTAGCAAATCATCAACATAGATTGCCACTATAGTAATGTCATGATCCTCTCGTTTTATGAACAAAGAATAGTCATTTTTTGACCGATGAAAACCTTGATCAATAAGGGCAACAGTGAGACGATGAAACCATTGCCTTAATGCTTGTTTTAGGCCATAGATCGACTTGTTTAGCTTGCATACAAGATTCAAAGGATTAGAAGTGCCAGGGGGTACCTTCATGTAGACATCCTCATATAAATTACCATGTAAAAAGGCGTTGTTCACATCCAGTTGGTGAAGTATCCATTGCTTGGATGTAGCAATGGCAATGATGCTTCTTATAGTTGTCATCTTGACAACTGGAGAAAAGGTTTCATGATAGTCTATGCCCTCTCTTTGATTGTATCCTTTAGCTACAAGTCTTGCCTTATACCTTTCCAAGGATCCATCTGCTTTGAGCTTCACCTTGTATACCCATTTGCATCCTATAGCCTTTTTGTTGTGTGGCAAGGGTACTAAGTCCCATGTATGATTACGTTGGAGAGCATTGTACTCCTTATCCATTGCCTCAATCCAATTTGGATCTTTGGAAGCTTCAGCATAGGTAGTGGGTTCAACAAATGATGTTAAAGAAGTAAGAAAGGCTATATGGTCATGAGGTAAAGAAAGATTAGAAGACATACCTGGTGATTGGGAGCATGAGCTATACGTGCAAATAAAATCAGAGAGATAAGATGGAGGATGAGTATGACGGGTTGAACGTCGAACAAATTGTAAAGGAGGCAAAGGTTGGTTACTGGAAGGGTTTTGAGAAGGAGAAGAGGAGATGAGCTGTGGTGGTGAAACAGAAGGAGATGGAGATAAAATATTTGAAGAATCAGGTGGGAGTAAAGGTGATGGTGTTTTGACTGGAAGAAAAATGAGTGAATCAAGGGTAGAAAGAGAAGATATGATGGGAAAGGTAGGGGGTTGTACATTGGATATATGGTGAAATGGTAAGCAACTTTCATGAAAAACCACATCACGTGAGATAATGACTTCTCTAGTGTGTAAAGTGAGAATTTTGTAACCTTTGGTACCATATGGATAACCAAGAAATATACAAGGAATGACACGTGGATCAAACTTGTCTTTGTGTTGAGGTTTAGGCGTGTGAGCAAAGCACAAACATCCAAAAACTCTTAGGTGGTCATAGGTAGGTTTCTTAGAAAACAAGGCTTCAAAGGGTGTTAGATGATTAAGTATAGAGGCTGGTCTTCTATTGATGAGATAGGTTGCAGCTAGGATACACTCTCCCCAATATGGTGATGGAAGTTTTGATTGAAAAGAGAGAGATCTAGCCACCTCTAGTAGATGTCTATGCTTCCTTTCTACAATCCCATTTTGTTGTGGAGTATATATGCAAGTAGTTTGGTGGATAATACCCTCTGTGGAATAGAAATGAAGAGCTTCTTTGCTTGAAAATTCTAGAGCATTATCCGTCCGAATGTGTTTGATGGTGGTTTGGAAATGATTCTTGACCATGAGAGCAAAGGACTTTATTATGGGCAAAAAATTGGATTTATTGGCCATGAGATATGTCCATGTACATCGGGAATGGTCATCAACAATGCTCAAGAAGTAAGAGAAACCATTATAGGTTTGATGTTTGTAAGGGCCCCATGTGTCAATATGTAGAATATCAAAAATGAAAGAAGACCTTGTAGAAGATGTAGGAAAGGGATGCCTATGTTGTTGAGCTTGAGGACGTATGGTACAAATGGCATGGTTCTTAGACAAATGTAAATCATTATGAACATAGGACATTTGATCAAAAGGCAAGTGACCAAGTCTACAATGCCATAGTTCAACAGAAACTTTACTAGAATTAGAAATTTTACTAGTATTTGTATTATTACATGTTGGAGAAGCAAAGAAAGAGTCAATAGAAGAAGTCTTGGTATGGTTATCATCAACAACGTATAGTCCTTTAATTGCTCGACCAACCACCATGGAATTCTTCATCAAAGGGTCCTGAAGAATACACGTGTCAACAGTGAACAACACATGAGATAATAGATCATTTGACAACTTGTGAATAGATATGAGGTTAAACTGGAAATCTGACACATGAAGAACATTATGCAATGTAATGCTGTTAGGAAGAACTATTGTGCCTTGGTGAGCAACAACAACTCGTTTACCATTGGGCATGGTTATAGATGAAGGTTGTGTGATAGGTTTGTAAGAAGTGAAAAGGTCAAGGTTGGGTGTAATATGATCGGTTGCTCCACTGTCCAAGATCCATTTCGAATTGAGATTAAGAGATAAGAAACACGAATGCTTACCTGTAAGAAGGGTTGTTTTGTCACTGAAAGTAAGAGGATCTTGTTGTGGTTCTTCTGTCTTGCTTAGCAAAGCAAGAATACTTGGCATCTGCTCAGGTGTAAAAGAGTTAGTCAGTGCAGGGACAACCATCTTGTGTCCTGGTGGATATCCAATGACTTTCCAGCACTTGTTGGTGTCATGTCCAGCAATCTTGCAATGTTGACACCAAGGAAGGCCTGGAATTGGTGTAGTTGGGTAACCTACTAGTTTCCAACAACGATCTGCAGTGTGGCCATTTGCTTTGCAATGATCACAGTAGGAACATTTAGAAGTGGAATTGGATTTGGATTCCGTATTGGAAGGATTAGAAAAAAAATCCTCGAGAAGCTGGTTTGGAATATTCTTGATTTGGTTTGGAAGTAGTCGATCTGTGGTTAGAGTATAGAGCGGAAGCAGCATTATCAAGAACAGGTGTGTAGGATATGGTTCTTTGAGTTTCTTCTTGAAGAACCAGTTTGTAGACTTCATTCAAAGATGGACTTGGATGCATCAACAAAATGTGAGATCGAACCATAGCATAAGTATTATTCAAATCAACGAGGAATTGAATGATCTGTTGATCGCGAACGATAGTGCTAGCAATTTCATTAGATCCACATTTACAGGTTAAATGTGTCATAGCAATGGAGTAATCATCCCATATCTTCTTCATTTGTGTGAAATCAGCTGTGACAGATTGATTACCTTGTGATATATTGTTCAACTCCTTTTGGATTTGATACAGACTGGTTCGATTGGAGTGACCAAATAGGATCTCCAGTTCAGTCCATATTTGAGCAGTTGTGTGACAAAACAAGACAGATTCACCAATCTCTCTGTCCATTGAATGAAGTAGCCATGAGATGAGCATGCTATTGCATTGGTCCCACTGAGCCTGAATCTTGACATCGCTTGAAGGTCTGGGACAATCACCACGAACAAAACTTTATTTGTTCTTCGCAGAGAGAGACACTTCAACAGAACGTTTCCAACGAGAATAGTTGGTGTTGTTGAGTAAAGTTGTTGAAAGACGAAGCGTAGGGGCATCTGAATGATGCAATTTGATCTGACGGAGAAGATCTTCATCAATAGAAGAATCTTCACTAGAATCTTGTTCATCATCGGAATTGTGTGGGGAAGACATGGCAGAGGTTCAGGATCTGAAAATCCCCTCTGATACCATGTTAGAATTGAGAGAGAGAGTTTGAGATGGTTTATGATATATGCTGAATGAATTTCTGTGTATTGTGTAATTGCTTTACATGAGGTATTTATAGACAGTGATTACAATTCTATTACAACTGAATTAGTTGTATTCTTATGTCCAACAGACATCGTCCTCCCCAAAACTAAGCTCACATCTTGAAATCAAACCTAAAACGCTAGCGTCATGCATTCGCAAGTCCCGTCCACTCCTGTTCGACTCCGGCTAAGCTGACATTTTACTCAAAGTTGAGTGAGGAGGGTAAAAATATCCAAAAACACAAGATACTTGAATGAGATTTTGAGCATGATCGTGCATGGAGTCATGGTGATTATGCATGACATATGTACATCCAATCCATGCATATTTCATGCTACCTACTTCATGCAACCTATTCGCTCATATTATTCATATATTATTTATGAATTTATGTATTAACCAACTTACTCATATTATTCATAGATTATTTATGAATGTATGTATTAATCAAGGGAATTGAAGGTCAAAATTCAACCAAAAATGAAGCCATTCGACACTTGCTCTTCAACAAAATAAAATAGGGGATGACGATGATCTACCTCATAACAAGTCTATTCTTGGTTGTAAATGGGTTTTTTGGGTCAAACATAATTATGCCGGATTGAAAGATACAAAGCCAAACTAGTCGCTTTGGCTAATCCACAAATAGAAGGCATACATTTTCACAAACCTTCACATCGATTGCTAAACTTGTATATGCTATGATGTTTCTTTTCAAAGAGCCGTCAGACGACCTATCCTATCACAGTTTAGGCTTGTGGCCCGATTCTTTTTCTAGTCATTTCCCACACTTTGGTGTTTTGACAAGCATATGACCGGTCAACCTCTTTTGTTATCTTTGAATTTATGTCTTCTTCAAGTTATCTTTTATATTTGCATATATTCAATTTAGAATTAATTAGGGAAATGGGGTCCCTTACATTTTATGAAAAATGGGCCTCTAGCTAAAATTAAAAAAGTAGGCTTGAATCTAGTAAAATAGGGCACTGTTGGAGCTTGAAAATGAAATGATGGTTCTTCTCCCAAATTTAAATTTGATAAGACGGTTCTTGGTTTTGCAAATAGAGAGAGGGAAACAAGAACCAATTATTCCTTCTTCCTTTCCTCTTTTTCATTTTGAAGAACGTATTCCCCAATTTCCCTAACCAAACGCAATCCCCTGATTCCGGCGAGACTTTGATGGCGGAGGAAGTTAGGGTTTCTGCCAATGCTAGAGCCCCCCAATTCTAGCGAGACTACAACTCCCAAGGAGACTATGGAGGCTGGAGTTCTTGAGGAGGCTAGAGTTCCTGAGGAAAGGGGTTCCAATGACGTCATTGATGAAGAATTGGTAAGCCGTTCTGCTCTTTAGTACATGTGTGTGCAGTTTGGGTGTGTATTATTAAAGATAGGCTTTTGTAAGATTTGATTTGGGTATGGATTGAGTAATTGATTACTCCATGCACTACTACATTAAAGCTCTATAGAAACGGTTAAATTTCGTTTCACAAACTCTAAAAACCGCTTCCTAAGATATAATGAAGCGGTTTTGAGCCGTTTTATCCGCTCGTGTTGCATTAGGCATATTGAAGCGTTTAATTTAGGTTTTTGTAACGGTTTTTTCCAACCTAAAAAAAAGTGCTACATTAGATTAATAAACCGCTTCATTTGCAATGTACCTAATGCAACTCTTTTTCACAGCTATTGGAGCGCTTTTTATGTATTTAAGGCAACAAATATGTCACATCTATTGAATCGTTTTTAAATGTTTCTAAGGCAACACATACATGCTTATAAGGAAACGGTTTTGCAATATTAAAAAATACTGCCCACAAGCATTTGATATAAGAAACATATCATCCACATTATCACATGTTTCATTACAGTGTAATCAATACAAATACATAAATTAGACAAATTAACACTTCCTTGGTTAACATTTGCTTGATTACAAACACCAACCCAAACTAAGTAATGTATGTATGTGCTTGATAATTGTCAAGTTGGACACATACAAGACTACCAATTCATGTGTCAACCCACAAATATTATCTCAAAAAACCCAAAACTCCATATCACAAACATAAACTTAGTAATGTTTCATCCTCCTTGCTTGTCGTCCTGCAAAATACCATAAACATGATCTACTTAATAAAAAATTTCTTAAATGAAAATATAATTAAACTTACAATATTTTGAAGAGATTGTTCATAATCAGCCTTGTATATATGTCCGGGTTATTTTAGCATTGAATAATAAAATAAATTGAAATAGGTCAAAAATTATAATCATCATTCAAAGAAAATTCCATGAGAGGTTATAGTGAAAGACAGGGGAGGAGTAAACTAAGTGTTGCAATGCATTTCTACAACATAATCATACATACAGAAACCGAGCTACCACTATAGTAGCCATTTTATTGACATACCATTATATAGACTCCTATTGTATAATGCAACATCTAGGATGTTGGATGAAATTTATAAATAAAGTATAATTAAACTGATTCCCTTGTAAGAGACGTTTGATGAATTGAGAGATTCTAATATTCATAATATGATGATACTAGGATATAAAAAACCAACTACTAAAAATATAAATCCAAATCAATACTCTTAATTGGAGAGAGTTTAATATTCACTAAAAGACCAAATCCATTTGTGTGGATATACTCCACGTCTCCACCTCCCAACAACTGTTGTACAGGGTGCGTCACTGCTGCTAAAAATTAAGAGCCTTAATACATTTCGCAAAGCACTTACTCCAACCAAAACATAAATTTTTTCATGGTTTCCTTCTCTCCATCTAGAATCAATACCAACAGTGGCGGCCGCAGGATTTTAAAAGGGTGGGGCGAAATTTTATTTTCAATAAATATATATAGGAAAATAAAATAGCGATAAAAACAAAGTCAATATGTCATCTACTTACAATATACAAAAAAGACATTACATTTAAAGGCGCGGTCGTGGACCGCGCCTAAAATTTTTTTTTTTTAAAAAATAGCTGCCCTATAGGCGCGTTTATAACCGCGCCTCTTTAGTTTTTTTCTCTTTCAAAAACGTTACACTATAGCCGCCGTCTAGGACCGCACCTCTATTTGTGTTTTTATTATCTTTGTCCTAGACAACGCGTTTTACAAATAATAGTGCGGTCTAAGACCGCGCTTCTACTTCAAACAACAAATCTCGTGCATTTTGGTGAATTATTTCACTCCGAGCCTAAAACGGAAAATTCTTTTGAAATTTCGTTTACTTCGGCGAAACATCCAAAACAACATTTAAATATAACACATCCAAAACAACATTTAAATATAACACAAGAATATTCATATTTTTAAAAAATAATAAATCGTAGAATTTTTTTTATAAACGATAAGCCACAACCCATTTTAAAACGATTTTTTTCAAAAAAAAAAAAAAAAAATTCTTTTTTTTTTGGAGGGTGGGGCGGCTGCCCCACCCTGCCCCCCCAAAGAGCCGCCCCTGAATACCAAGCCAATATATTTCACAATAGAAAAACATCACAAAGCTTTTTCCAACCACAATGTCTTGATCTAAACTACATGTAAATAGGATACCTTATACTAGGCATATTTAGCTGCATTTATAACACATCGAACTGAACAATACATTAATTGAACTTAACGGAAGTAGAAATGCACACCCTTGAACACTAAGTGTGAACTTCAGTGAAACCATTAGCTCTTATATACAACATGTAGGCTACAAAAATTGAAATAATTATTTATTCAAACCTGAATTGTTTGCCTATGTTGCTTGTTGATGTTGATCCTCACAGTCACTTTCTTAGAGTCAAAGTTGGAGCTTTGCTTTCCCATGACAGATTCAGTATTGGAGCTATTTACAACATCATAGTCATTATGTTCCTGGACATAAGGAAGTGTGTAAGAAACATATACTCCAAACGACAGCGTTAAAAAGTGGTGCATATTTTCTCATAAGCTTCATTTTCCTGATAGAACAATTGCAGAAGACATGGAATGGGGATTCTTGAAATAATTTTAGGGGAGCAACTAGAACGCAAGAAAGCTTCCGAATCAGTCCTCTTAAACTAACAAAATGCAAAGGAAAATTTATAAGGTCAATTTTATTCAAAAGGAATGTCAAGTGAAAAATTGAAAATACAAGCAAATGAAACAGGAAAATAACCAAGCTTATTTGAAAAACACATTAAAGGTCATAATTATTAGTCCTAGTGTACCAATGCCTCGAGTCACTAGGCTAGACACATATAATCTAAAACCTCACACTCTTGCTTAAAGACTAGTACATTGACTTTTTACTAACTTTAATTGGCAGTGTGAATTTAAGTAAATATAGTTTGTATAGGTATTAGTTAGATAGAAAGATTCTTATCTAACACTCTACTGTCTAATAATGTCACCTTTTTCCTGGAAGTTATTGTACAACAAAAGTGTTTTGGTTGAAATTCCATTTTCTACAAAACTACACTCAGCAGGAGGTAATAAACTAGATTTAAAATAGTGACACATCAACAAAAAAGAATTGTCTAACTTGAATGATTGTAAAGACTCTCAATCTAGACAATGATCATAAAACATGGTCATAAAATACAATCTCACCCTTGAAGAAAATTTGGTATACATAAAAATGCCACAAGTCAATCCACTAACTTGTAGTTTAGTTCCTATAACTCAACATAGTTATTTCATTATTAGTTTTCCTTGTTTCCTATATTCACTCTTAGTAGATGATTAGTAGTGTCTATTATTTTTTACAGTTCAACGCAATCCCATTAAAAAGTTATGGATGCATATTGTAATTCTAGATCAACTCTTTCATTGAACAACAATCTTAATAGTTCCAACCGAGGCAAAATTCACAAGAGTTGATAAACTTTAAACTAATACCACAACCATACCTTATACTAAACAACTATGACTGACTCTAACTAGAACTTACTTGGTATTAAATTAGAGTGCCCCCATAGAGCTAATGACCCTGCAAACTTCATTCGCAGCCTGCGTTAGCAGACCCTAACACTAAGTAGTCTCATCCTTGCCCACACGCTCATTCCAAAATTGGGTTCCAATTCAAACAAAACGCAGTCAAGAAGCTGGATGGACAAAAATATTGTAACGGTAAAACAAAAGAAATTATTGGAAGTTTTTCACATAACAGAGGTTGAGATTCACCTTGAATATTCCTTCAACTCTAATGCTTGAACGAAATTTTGATTTGAGGGATGCTGAAATCTTCAAGACTTGAAAGCCCTAAACTTAACTTGTGTATGCATTGACCTTCAACGAGAGCAGAAATTGATACGGCTGCCGTTCATCGGGGTTTTGGTCTCCCCTGTCATCGAAACTTTTGTGAAAGATTTGGGAAGAAGGGGCAGGTAGAGATTGATGAAATTTTTGAGAGAGATTGGGCAAGATTCCACCGGCAAGTACCTCCAATGATCGATAAGCGAGTAAAGAATTAGGGTTTCTCTAAAATTGGGGATTTCGATTAGTAAGTGGGGTGGCGCAGAGTGAAATTTTTTTAGCGGGTTTTACATATATATGCGCCTTTGTTCTTTTTTGAAGCGGGTTTTTTATAAACCGCTTCAATATTAAAAAACTATTACAATGAACCGCTTCATTTGTATAAACCGCTTCATTTTTCTGTTGCATAACCTGATTTTTTTAAAACCGCTTCTTAAAACGCTTCAAAAAGTCTAACCGTTTAATTAAACCGTTTCATTAAATATCACCGTTACAATGAACCGTTTCAATAGAGCTTTAATGTAGTAGTGATGAATGTATTTACTGGGTATTGGTATTAATTGATTTTGTGTGTGCAGCTTGGATATGTATTATGAAAGAGATTGGTTACTTAACGTTTGCATTTTTTGGGTATTGCTTTGAATTGAGTATATGTGTGTGCATTTTGGTTATGCATTATTGAAGACAAACTTTTGTAAGATTTGATTTGGGTATGTGAGTAATTGATTACTCCATGAATGTATTTACTAGGTAATGTTATCAATTGATTTTGTGTGTTGTTGTTTGGGGTATGTATTATGAAAGAGATGCTTGATAAGATTTGACTTGGGTATGAATTTTTGTTTGTGGTATGTAATATTATCTTGCCCAAGTATATAGAGATATATTTTGCAGGATATGTGTGTAAGCTTGCATTGTATATTGGGTATGTAAATTGGGGTTCATAACAGTGGATATTGGTTATGTATGGATTCATGTATTTGTTATTTGGGTATGTATTTCATGTTATTCAAGTATGTAGGAATGCTTTGCATGTAATTGATTACTCTATATACGTATTTTATGGTACCCAAGTATATATGAATGTTTTGCATATAACTGATTAGTCCATGTATGTATTTACCAATGTAAGTTTACATCATACTCAATAACTTCACATCATAACCCAACTTTGTCATATAGTTGGGTAATCTGACATCATACCCAATAATCATATATTCTGTAATATTCTTATAATGTGTTTTTTTGTAGATTCACATATGCAACTCCATTCCAGACTTGGACAAGGCAGGAGAATGATAACAAACACCGATGCTTACCCAAAAATAGAACAAGGAAATGTAAGTAGTCCAGATTCCGGCGACGTAGAAGCTCAACAAGAGGACTGCGTTTTTTTGGGGCAGAGGGCTGCGTTTTTTTGACCCCAAATTCCCTCCAAAATGTCAATCAGAAGTGTCACAGTCAGCACTCACATCAGTCACCACTCATCAGTCATCACTTTTGTCCACTTTTTGTACTATTTCTGAATTAGTTTCGTAAAGTAGGAGCCCAATTTCTCAATTTGTAATTGAGAGGACCCTAAATTCCAACTCTATGGTGTAAAAGGCCCTAAATGCCAATTTAGCCTTCAATTTACTTATTTACTTGGAATTTATTTCTTAATTAATTCATCGAAGCTCAACATCATCTTCCTTGTGTTCGATCCTGACTCTCGATATAACATTGGATCTTATAAGTATTTAGAGGAACTGGGGTTAATTAACACTTCAACCCTCATCAGATGGGTCATAACATGTTACGGGTGAAAATATATTATCAGCCTAAAATTTATCGGGATAAATTATCAGAACTTTTATCTGCATATTTAGTATGACTTATTCGAATAAATCGAATACCCGTAGATAAATAAGTTTGACACATTATTGTCGTACGGTGAAATAAAAACTAAAGAGAATGAAGTCAGCAAAATGTGATATTGTGTTGATTGATTAATATTACCAAAACTATTAATCAATCAACACAATATCACATTTTGCTGACTTCATTCTCTTTAGTTTTTATTTCACATACGGCAATAATGTGTCAAACCTATTTACAAGGATGTAACCTAGCTAAGGCAGTGAACAAGTGTTTGA
The DNA here is from genome assembly GCA_033239125.1 of Fagopyrum homotropicum. Classification (NCBI taxonomy): domain Eukaryota; kingdom Viridiplantae; phylum Streptophyta; class Magnoliopsida; order Caryophyllales; family Polygonaceae; genus Fagopyrum; species Fagopyrum homotropicum. The sequence continues at coordinate 8,137,018 of BSWB01000003.1, forward strand.
TGGGATGCTCCTCGAGATGTACTCGATCTCGCTTTACCAGAAAAAATGGCATAATACCAATTCCTATGCAGCAAATCACCACGTACTATGTAAAACAAACACAATTCAGAGCCACAGTTGTTCTTTTTAATAATACAAACCTAAAACAGCATCTCTTCAACCATTTGTTCTGTACATGTTTAGTAGAGCCATCCATGCAAAGTAGCTTTCATCTCCCTACGTGTAAACTCTATCAACATGCATGCTAACACCACACTCAAACCTCCAAAATGAAGCCCGACTCGATCGTACGCGTACTAACCATGCAAACTTCCCTTCACTCTATAAATTGAACCCCTCAATTACAAATCTAACACACCCACAACGATTCAACACTTAAGAAAACCCACAAATCAATCCATTCACCATGAAGCTTTTCTTGATCCTAGCAGCTGCATCTCTCCTGATTGTGGCTTCGCATGCCGACAGCCAAATGAGGTCGAAATGTAGGAAACAGATGAGGATGATGGAGCCACAACTCGAGCAATGCGAGCGTTACATGACAATGGATATGATGGATGATGATTCCATGAGAGGCCGAGAATGCAGGAGCGAGGAGTCTTGTATGAAGGGATGCTGCTTGGCCATGAAGGAGATGGACGACGAATGCATGTGCGAGTGGATGAAGATGATGGTTCAACAACAAAGAGGTGAGATGGGTGAGGAGGATATGAGGATGGTTATGAGGAAGATGAAGCAATTGCCTAACAAGTGTGGAATGGGTCACATGAGGTGCCACATGGGGATGGGTACTAGGGTTTACGAGTAATCGATAGATCTCGGGTTATGGTTTTAGGGAAGAAGTTGTTAGGGTTTGCTTCTTCTTCCTTGTTTGATGACTAAGTAGCTTTCACTTAATCCTCTCTCTTGGAGCCATGCTTTTAGAGAGAGAGGGATGCTTTGTGTTATCAAAAGCAGCTCAAATAAATGAGAATAAAGACACATTATCGTGCGTTTTAGTATCTTATCTAATGACTTGTGCTCTTATACCGATGGAGTCGGTAGTTGTCCAAGTAAGATACGCAGGGAACATTGAACATAATCGTGTATCTACAAACGCACGTCTCAACACAATAGAAGTTCCGTCTTAAAATTAATTTTCAATAGGAAGATTACTTTACTGACCTTATAAATTAGACTTTGAATGTCCACACTAAAAGGAAGACGTGAGAGAAGTTATTGTCTCTAATACGCTTCTACAAGTGCAAATTGCTCAATACAATGTCAAGGTTAAGTCTGATACAAATGGACCGTAGAGTAGATATTGTGTACATACGATCACATGTGTGGTAGACTCAAATTGTATACATGAGCCCAACATGTTCTATCATAAAACAAATTGACAATAGGAGTAATACACCAATCTTATATACTAAAAAACTTATTATCTCCGGCAATAGTCTAACTATCTAGTTAGTCGATTTATCGTTGTTTCGGGTGTATGACTATTATACTCGCATTGATCGAGTTTATCTTCAAATCAGGGATATGGTTCACCTAACCCATTTTGGGTTGGGCATGAGACAAGATGGGACAGGATTGAGGTCATTCTAGTTCCGTCCCGACTATTTTAAAGGGAGGGGATCAATACGGGCTTTGAATGTCTTAAATTGAATCTCATCGGGTCCTCTCCCGACTAGTATTGGGACGAGACATGTTCAATCTCACTTGTCCATTAAATTGTTTATTGCGTTTAAATTTTACACTTTATCCACACAAATATCCGTATCTCTTACTTAAAACGCAATAACATTAAAGTTTTTAAACATCCATAATAACATATTAAAGTTAAATTAATGTCCAAATATCCATGATAAAACACATCTAAATGAATTTGGGTCATTTGTCAGTTTTGACGGTTTGACTAACATGATTTATTTTTTAAAATATATAAGCATAACTACATAAGTAAATAACTAATGCCTAGGGGTTTTATTTATATTTGTTATTTTAAATTAAAAACTTTAATCTATACGAGACAGATTTAGCGGGATTGAGAAGTTAAGAATCATACTCCATCTCAAATAGTTTTTGACGGGACGAGTTCAGAACGAGATTTCTAATTTTAAATGAAATTTCGTCGGATCGGGCCGGGACCGAGATTGACGAGATTTGTGCCCACCTCTAAACCTCATGTTAAGTGGCTACGGCAAAATACGCCTTAAGAGGCGTTTAATAAACTTGTAAAAACTTTTGGTGTTAAACATGAAATTCACAAAAAAAAGGGTATTAGGCATAATCATACAAAAGTTGGGGCAGATGCCTTGGCCTAATGCCATTGAATCCTCGTTGACCACCCCGTTAAGGCCGTAATAAATGCTCTCGCTCAATTTCAATTCTCCAGAAAAAAAAACGTCTTCGACTGCTGAATTTGGGGAATACAAACAGTTTTGGCTGTAGCGATTGTTATGGCTCGTTTGGGGGACGAGGTTTCGCAGTCATCGGAGAATAATCTCCTCCTGGTATTCTCAAAGTCCCAACTGAATGTCTGTTTTTCTGTAAATTTCCATTATAATAAAGCGATGACAAGATAAGCCCACCTGGGTTTCTCCAGAGATAGATATTATTCTTCGATCTATTTGCAAATTGAAAATTGAGAGATTACTGATTTCATGAATCAAATTTGTGTTTAAAGCCATTCGTCCATAGTGTTTTTCCTTATCAGTATTCAGTGTATACATTTGAATAAATTTTATGGGTGGTTAATTGAGATGACAGGTGAGCTAAACTCAGCTAATTTTGTTAGTTTTCATCTTTACAAGGACATTTTTTCTTCCAATATGTATTCATTTATATGTTACCATATATGGAATATGTGTATAACTTTGAACATAATGGTGCTTGTTCTTGTTCATTTTAGTGATGCTATCTGGTTTATTATCACTTGCTTTGACTTAGGATTTTTTTTACTATTTACTGTAAAAATTGGTACAAGGCAGTTACCAATTTATGGTGAAAATTGGCAGTAATGTTGTTGATGTTGAAGATAAGTAAAACAATTTTTGTATGATATTCGTATATGCCTTGTGCTGCTATTGCTTAGTTTTTCATGAGCTTTGGCCCTGATTTTTATATGATATTCGTATATGCCTTGTGCTGCTATTATTTTGTATCCTACAGAATGAAAAAGATGATCGCTACACTGGAGATGGATCTGTTGACATCAAGGGGAATCTGGTCTTGAAGTTAAATACGGGAAACTGGGGAGCTTGTCGTTTCATTCTTGGTATGTAGGAGTTCATATTTTAGAATGGCACTACTCTTCCTTCTAGTTGAAACTTGAAAGTGCTTCGCTAATTTATGCGATCCCAATTTCTGCAGGAAACGAATGCTGTGAACGTCTTGCTTATTATGGTATTGCGTATAACCTTGTCACTTATCTAACCCAAAATTTACATCAAGGAAACGTTGCTGCTGCCAGAACCGTAACCACATGGACTGGCACTTGTTACCTTTCTCCCCTTATTGGAGCTTTCTTAGCTGATGCATATTGGGGGAGATATTGGACAATTGCTGTGTTCAGTACTATCTACTTCATTGTAATTATCACTTCCCATCTATTATTTCTACTTCTTATTTACCCTTATGTTCAGTAAATATGAATAGTTGTGTACCTGATAGGAACCAATAATGAAAATAAAAGGATAGAAATCTGAAAGGCATCCCGACAACCTACAACTCAAACATGGAAGTAGTCGGAAAATAACTGAGAAACGGGAAAAATAAACTCATTTTATTATATTTATTATAATTTGCAGCTGGGTTTGCATCAGTCCCACCTCCTATATCTGAATGACCTACAAATGACATTGTTGGCCTATGAACATATATTTCAGTATTACTTTCTTTTTCTTCTAAAACATCACTATGAATGTGTATTTTCTTTGTTTTCAGTACATCAATTTTCATTAAACTGAGAGAGGCTAATATGGTACCAAATGGGTGGTTCAACTATATGCAGTTGATTCTTCTGTCTTTTATGTAGTGTAACTTTTTATAAGAAAAACGGTGATGTTCACATGACTCAGTGTCTGAACTTGCACTATTTTTCCTCTGTAGTTGGATAATCACTTCACCTGCTTTAATAATGATCATTTGAACTTTTTTAAAAAATCTTTTTACGTTAATGGGAGCTAACGCTTCCTCTGTGTACAATAAGGGAATGTGCACTTTGGCGCTATCAGCGGTAGTTCCTGCATTCCAGTCCACAGAATGTGTTGGATCCTTTTGCCCTTCAACATCATTTCTGCAATATTCTGTATTCTTTTGGGGGCTCTATCTTATTGCACTTGGGACCGGAGGTATCAAACCATGTGTCTCGGCTTTTGGTGCTGATCAATTTGATGATACTGATCCAAGAGAGAGGGTCAAGATGACATCCTTTTTCAACTGGTTTTACTTCTCTATTAACATAGGTGCTCTAGTATCAGGTACTTTTATAGTTTGGATCCAAGAAAATACTGGTTGGGGATTAGGTTTCGGAATTCCAGCATTACTCATGGGAGTTTCCGTTGCAATTTTCTTTTCTGGAACTCCTTTATATAGATTTAAGAAACCTGGGGGAAGCCCAATCACAAGAATGTTCCAGGTTTTGGTTGCTTCTTTCAGGAAATGGAGATTGGCTGTCCCACGAGACAGCAGCCTCTTGTATGAAACTTCAGATAAAGGTTCTGCAATCGAAGGGAGTCGAAAACTGGAGCACACTGGTGAACTGAAGTAATTGCTATTATTTGCTTATATGATTTTATAAGTTCAAAACTTCAAATGCTCCAAGAGAGAAAATGTTACTCTTTGGCACCCCATACTTTTTTTTTTTCATTACTGTCATGTGCCTCAGTGCCTGCCTGATGCATACCTCCCGGTTTTACTTTCTTGATTTCTCATATGATTAGTAAATTTATGTGTCAAAAACGAACGGAAGTAGTTACCTAATTTACCTCTTTTTGTTTACATTTATTTTGTGGCAGGTACCTGGATAAAGCAGCTATTGTTACTAGTTCTGAAATGAAACGTGAGGATTTCTCGAATCCCTGGAGGCTATGCACGGTAACACAAATCGAGGAGCTGAAAACAGTGATTCGGATGTTTCCCATCTGGTCAACAGTGATCTTCTTTTCAGCAGTCCATGGCCAGAAGTCAAGTATTTTTGTAGAGCAAGGGACAGTCATGGACAGAGCTTTCGGGTCCTTTACAATTCCCGCAGCCTCTCTTTCCACCTTTGATATCATTGGCGTCCTCTTATGGGTCCCGGTCTACGACAAAATTCTTGTCCCCATAGCGAGAAAGTTCACTGGCAAGGAAAGAGGCTTCTCAGAGCTACAAAGGATAGGCATAGGCCTATTCATTTCAGTCCTTGCCATGGCTGCTTCAGCTTTGGTTGAGATCAAACGCTTGCAGCTCGTGAAAGACGGGAGTGTTCCTCTCAGTATTCTTTGGCAAATACCTCAGTACTCGCTGGTGGGCATGGCTGAGGTGTTCACCTTCATTGGAAAGATGGAGTTCTTCTATAATCAATCACCTGATGCCATGCGTAGTCTCTGTAGCGCTTTTTCGCTTCTCGCCACATCAATGGGCAGTTACTTGAGCTCGTTGATCGTGACAGTTGTGACTGCTGTGACAACTTCAGGTGGCCAACCCGGGTGGATACCGGATGACTTGAATGAGGGTCACCTCGATTACTACTTTTGGCTACTAGCCGGCCTTAGCTTCCTCAATCTGCTCATATATGTAGCTTTTGCTATGAGGTACAAGCCGAAGAACACGACTACATGCTAAGGGGCTGGACATTGTCATGTATCTGCTACCTTGTATGGTACGTGATGCTGCAACATCATTTGGTTCTCATTTGTAATATATTTGTATGTGTTCCTGATGAACCACAATCTACATGGATGCTTCTGTACAAAGATATCTGTATGTAATGACAAGGCTACTTTTCACACCCAATTTTTCATGTATGAGTATTTCAATTACAACAATTGTTCATGGAAGCTGTAGTAGCACATTGATAAAACCACAGTTGATGGTCTAATTCCTGGTTTGAATCCTGGCTACAACATGATTGTTTTCCATTTGAAAACAATTTATTTTAACAGTATATTAACATACATTACATTTTAAAATTTCTGGAATATGCTCTTTTGTCGAATCATGGACCTAGTATATTATTAACAATAAGGTTCACCAGTAATCAACTGGTTACTATACTATAGTAACGGTACCGTATTCTGAGAAGATTTTATTAAGTAAAGGCTTTCTTGTTCCATTTCTGGAGACTAAGTTTGAAATGACCCGAAACCGGTATAGATCAACTTGAACCGTATGTTTGACTCGTTCTGCCTAGAACAGAACCGGACCTGAACTGGCTGAGTCTCCATTGCTAATACCTCAGTACTTGCTTTTGGGCATGGTTGAGGTCTTCACCTTCATTGGAATGGAGTCCTTCTACAATCAATCACCTGATGCCATGCTTATTCTCTGTAGAGCTTTCGCGCTTACTTCAGCTCGTTCATCGTGACAGCTTCAGGTGGCCAATCTGGGTAAATTGCCTTCTCTTGAAACTTCAACGTACATAGCACAGCACAACAAGATGTTGGCCTATTTTCTGCAATTTTGCCTTACACTTTTCTCAACTCAATTATAAAACTTAGTAGAAAATGTTCACAAAAGCTGTAGTAGCACAATCATAAAAAACCAATCTTGATGGTCTAATTCCAGGTTCGATTCCTGGCTACAGCATTATTTTATTTCATTTTTTTCCAACAGTAACTAATGAGCTGATGATCACTTGCTCTATATTGGAATATGATTAGTGAGAATGAGTGAAATATTGTTCTTCGTGGTATGGTTGGAGAAGGTGTAGCAATTGGAATATGATTAGTGAGAATGAGTGAAATATTGTTCTTCGTGGTATGGTTGGAGAAGGTGTAGCAATCTTCTCCCTTATAGATCACTTCCACAATCCGACACAAGTTAAGAATGCGAGTCAGAAGAGGTTTCGGCATCACATAAGGCTTCAACATCATCTCATTAATGTCCTTCCAACAACTATACACTCGCTTCCCGAGTTCCTTGTCAGCTTCTTCTTGATTGACGCCGTGTTGTCTCATGTAGCATTCAACCGCTGAGGGTACATGGTTTCGACCTTGCTCGAACTTGTTCATAAACAAGAAGATGTCAAGTTAATTAAGAGAATATTTTTTATATGGTAGGAATGTAAATATGAGATAGTGTTTTTACTTGATGACTTCCCATGTCATCCAATAGCCGTCCGATTATCCCCGCAGATCTTACGAATCTAGGGTTTACGCGAGCCCATTCGAAAGCTTCCTTAGATGCCAATTCACCCATGCCAAGGAAAGATACAATTGTTCCCATCTTGTAGCCAAAGCTTATGATGGAGGCTTCTTCAAGATACTCATCACACGTTGGAGAGTATTTCTCATGACACCATTTGGCTTCTTTGTAGTAAACTCTACACAATTCTTTCATCTGTGCATGAAACAATAGTATAACATATATGTAACAAATCATGTTTATTAGACTTATAAAATGTATACCTCATCTCTTGCATATTCAACACAATAAGACCTTCCTTGAGGGGCTAAGTCTCGTTCAAATTCCTCATAGGTATCAAGGAGAGATTTATAACACACTTTCATGTAGTCCGGGAGTTCATCAATGCAACTACGATCCCATCTGATCCAAATATTCAATCGAAAACGACAATTAGTAGACCATTGATTGATTATATCAATGGAGTGTTTAAGGCAAGCACAAACCTTTGAATGGCTTTGGTAAAGACGGTAAGCTCGTCAATAGTTCCATAGGCGTCGTAAATATCATCTACGATGGAAGTGACTTTGAAGACTTGCAAGAATATTTTCCTAGCAAGAGTATATTGTGGTTCGAAGTAAGGCCCTAATGTCCAAAAATAAGCTTCTGGTACTCTATCTCTACTTGGAAATGGCATCTTCCCATTCAAGTTTAGGTCTTTCCACCACCTGCTCAGATCTCTGAGTTCCTTCTTGTGCAAATCTTGAACCCTATTGAAATCTAATTTTGCATACTTAAGTAGAGTTTTGTTATGTGAAGGGTCTTGTTCGTAGAAACTAATGAAGTGTCTAGACTCGAGCCTCGGCATGCCCTTATGATAAGGTTGCCTTAATGCATGAGTTACTTGTGAGGCCAAGGGATGGTTCGGTAGGTTGGTCACGTCTTTTAGATGAGTCGTAGTAAACACCAAAGCTTCATCTAACGTATGATCGCCATGGATGCCAACTTGTGAAGCTTCATACAACCCTAATATCCCCTTCACATCACTTGCCAATGTATCCTTCAACCTTCCCTTTTCGTCTTTGAACTTTTTGAACACATCTAAGATGCAACAATATATAAGTTACATAATACTTATAATGAACTTACTGAAAATTAAAGAGACATTGAGCTATAGTTATACCACATGATAAGTGAAACCCGTGTTGCCTGAGGAGGCGAAATCGAAGAGAAGTATGATAGAGATCAAGATCATCGCTTCCAAACTCGAGAATTTGTAGAATAAGTCGTTCAATTTCTTCCTCAAGACGGTATCCCACACCAAGACGTTCAATCATATCGATAAAGTTGAGAAGCTCCAATGGCTTCTCTGAGTTTGCTAACAGCTTCAATTGCTTCTTGATCTCCACTTCAACTTCCTTCACCTCTTCTTCCTTCTTCTCTTGAGTCGCCTATCATCAATAACAGGTAAAACACCTATACGATAATCACTTGGTCATTAAACGCCTTAATTAATTAGATACCTCGTCATAAGGAACATAGTTAAGGAAGTAGTCACCCCATGGGCTAGGGTGAAAGCTCGCGATCGGACGCGTATCCGTGGGTCTTTCGTCTTTCATGGCCGAACCCACCAGAGAGCTTGCAGATGAGAGTAGATTAGGCATGATTTGATGATCACAAGTTTATGAGGAAGCAAAAGGTGAAGTTCTTGCGCATATCCAAAGAAGAAAGAAGGTTGATGCTATTTATAACTGGAAGTTGGTAAAACCCTAATATTTGCATGCAATTACTATTTACTGCATTGTTGATTCAGCAGTCAAAATCATTGCGAGATAATAACTAATAAGTACTGCTACTCACGACAATATCAGATGTTAGATAGTCCAACACGGATGATTGACTCTGCTATTCATTCAACGTGTACACTCGTATCGACAAAGGTGGGACTCTACGTCTTTTCACTCTCAGTAATGGCCGATAAGTAGACCTATAACAAAATTATCAAATAAATAATATTATCTCCAATAGAAAAACGCGACTTATTGGACTTATCGTACGTCCACCTGTTACGTTATACATATCATTTTAGCCTATATGATCAGAGGAATGGGTTCGATTGGACCGTGGTCAAGCGGATAAAATTATGAATATTGAAACCATTCTGCAAGCATATCATTTTAGCCTATATTATGCAACTACATGTGTGAGTTGGTGCAGATATTCAGTGTACGGTCTACTTCACATGATAAGATTCGTTTCATCATCGATCGATACTAATAAAGTAATTTAGTTTAGGTACTTGTATTAGTTGTTTTATCACTTATACGTAGCGTTGTTTGAGTGGACCTACACCTGACTGAATATTCAGGTCTTATCCTAAATGATGATCAACCCTACTTATATATGTATTGTTTACTACGTATATTTTATTAAATTTAAAAAATAATTTTAGTAAATTCTTACGGGATAATTTAGTTAGTAAGACTCTTTTTATCATACAAACTTGACTCATTCTCATTCAATATACATTTTAATTAATTAAAAATAATAGCAGATATTCCTAATGAGAAAATTGGTGTAAGAAGACTTTTTTGTATTTGACAAAAAGGTTATGCCCTATTCATTTTGGATTAACTTTAATGATAAATGGATTTAATTAATAAAAACGGAAATTTAAATGGATAAGTTAATCTAGAAGAGAAAGAAAAATACAATTCTTTTTTATTTGTTTTCGGTTTTTACATGGGAGAATTACGGTTTTTCAATCTCTATTGAAATCCCACTAGTCTTCAATCAAGCATCGACTTCAATGACACCGCCGTCGTGAAACACTAGTTTGGGTGATTAGCAATTGAGTATTATTTAAATTGGGTAACACTAGTTTCTAGTGCTAACGTTGGGTGACGGTGCTAGTTTGAATAATTACAAAATTTATGTTAATTACAAATCTAACTAACTATTAAAACTGAATAACACTAGTTTGAGAAGTTAGATATTGTGTATTATAAAGTTGGACAACACTAGTTTTATCGTTAAAATTGGGTAACACACCACCCTTATCCACCTGATATCACTTCAATTTCCATTCTTTAGAGTACCCTTGATGCCTTCGGTATTTACTCTGGACTAAAGATCAACACTGACAAGTCTTTTATCTTTCTGGGTGGTCTTCTTCCTCCTGACAAGCTTCTCATCACCGCCTGTTTTGATCTTCCTCTGGGCTCGCTCCCCTTCCAATATCTTAGAAGCAAGTGATCTCCTCTATCCTCCTTGTCATGCAGAACTACTAGTGTGTTGTCTAACTTATCCCTTCTACGATCTTAAATAAGATTAAAGGTCTCCTTTGGTTTGACACTGACTGCAACAATCGTGAACTCATTGCTCGGAATGTTGTTTGTTCTTCCTTGGATGATGGAGGACTAGGCTTCAAAGAATTATTATCATGGAACAAAGCATGCATCTTGGAGTATGATCCTAAAAGTCAGGGATGAGATCCTTGATGCTTGCCTTGCTGGTAACCTTCCTCCCTCATATCCCTCCCCGACGGCTCATTCAGGACCACCAACGCTTACAACTTTTCCAACCCCCCCCCCCCCCCCCCCGCGCGTCAGGTCTCACCATACATGTTGAACAAATTTATTTTAAATAATTAAAATTATCATCTTACATAAATACAAAAATATTCAAATTAAATTATTAAAACACGCATATGTTACAAATCAATTACAACCTATAATTGGTATGGTCTCCCCATGACAGAAGATGCATTTGGTTCTTGGCGAACGGTGCTTAATTTTTTTTTTTTTTGGTGAATGTTTAAGTATATTGATGAAGGGATGTACAGAGAGTCTCTTAGACTATAAGGGATATTACAAAGACTGTGAAAAAAGGGTTACATAAGGTGAATGTCAAGCAAAGAAGCCTACTTGATTGAATCGGGGGAACGATCCTTCCACTTACACGAGATGTAGTTCTTAGTAGCATGAATCGTCTCTTGGGCGCAGCCATGGCAATACTGAAATTGTTGTTGTAGATGAGGTTATTTCTAGTCTTCCATGTGTAGTAGATGTAAACCATGATTGAAGAGACACGGGTGCATGAGATGATCAGGTCATTTTTGCGGGGTTTGATATCTTCAATCCAAGTCCAGAAGTCATTTGAATAGGGGTAAGGTTGCGGGAGTTTGGTCCAACGTGAAATGAGGTCAAGGAAAGTGGAAGAGTAGCTACACAAGTTCCACATGTGAGACTCGGCCTCAGTGAAGGAGTCACAAAGCTTGTCGATGTCGTCAACAACTAGGTTCCATTTGCGGAGCTTGGAGAGCGTAGGGAGCTTCTGGTGACAAGCAATCCAAGAGATGAATCTACATTTAGGGATGTTAGTGTTAAGTCAAATGTTCTTGAACTTGTTTGAAGCCTGAGTGGGTTCGAGGTTTCTGAAGAAGTGATAAGTAGTGAAGTTGGAGAAAGCTCTAGTAGAGGTAGTGAGAGCTTTAGAGTTGCCAAATCCTGAGGAGAGTAGCTCGTCACGGATCTTGATTAACATACTCCAAGTGTGGCATAGAGCATAGCTAGGGGTGATGGACCAAATGGAATTGTGCTTGAGGACGTGAATCTTGACCCAAGAGCTCTAGAGGTTTGTATCATTGTTATCGAGCTCATAGACAAGCTTAGCAAGGCAAGCTTTATCCAAGAGAGTAATTATTTGAATCCAAGACCACCAAAGGAGGTAGGGGAACAGATGGTATCCCAAGCAATCAAGGCACGATTATTGGAAACGGAGCCAAACCAGAGAAAGGATCAAAGGATGCTACGGATATGGTAGAGGACCGAGGAGGGGATAGGGAGAACTGAACACCAGTAGTGAGTGATGGCCAAAAGTATGGAAGCAATGATTTGCTTACGACCAACATAGGGCAGTTTCTTAGCACTTCACGAGTTAAGTTTGCAAACGATCTTGTTGATGAGGGGATTATAGTCAAAGGTGTTGAGACGTTTTCTACTCACGGGGACATCAAAATAGTGGAAGGGTAGAGTACCGAGAGGGAAGCCAATGGAGCAGGTAATTGAGTGAGAGGTTGAACACCACCGAGAAAGATTGAGGACTTCTCAATGTTAATCTTAAGACCAGAATAACAACCAAAATGAGTGAGAGTATTCATCAACATGGAGATGGATGTAATATCCGCCCTGCAAAAAAGTAACATATCGTCAGCAAAACACAAGTGGGAGAGCTTCGGGTTGTGGCATTTGGATGATGATTGAAGTCGGGGTTTGAGGTGTTGATGTGGATCATAGAAAAGAGTGCCTCCATGGCAATTACGAAAGGGGGGGGGAGAGAGGGCACCCCTGCCTGAGTCCTCTAGAACCCTTGAAATACCCTTTAAGGGAACCGTTCAAGTTGATGGAGTAGGTGACTTTGGAGATACAGGCTTGGAACAGTTTGATGAAAGAGCTCGGGAAATCAATGAGTTGGAGACAGTGGAAGATACTTTATTCAATGATATCAAACGCCTTAGAGATATCAACCTTAATAGCGCATCTAGGGGATATATGGGTTTGGTTGTATCTCTTGAAGAGCTCATGACAAAGAAGAATATTGTGCTTGATAACCCGACCTTTAAAGTTTACACCATGTACGACATGTTTGTTTGTTGCTCCAGGTAAACTTGCAACCAGAGTAGACGTAGTCAGCAAGAGAGTTGGTGTTGAAGCAAGTAGAAAGCTTGGTGGAAACTTGGGAGGGAGAAGGAGAGTTACAAGAGATCTTTTCATCAGGAGAGAGAGTCGCATTGAAATCTCCGAGAAGAACCCAAGGGGAGGATAAGTTAAGGAGTTGGAGGGTAGTGATGGAATGCCAAAGGCTGCAGCGATCCGATGGTAAGTTATGGGCATAAATGAAAGAGCATTCAACAAAGTGAGGGGAAGGTGGAAGGTGGAAGGTGGAAGGCCAAGCATTGTAGGAGGGGAGATGAGGCAATGAATGAGCTGATCCGTGGTGATTTGGGGGTAATGTGAATGGTTTGAGGGTTCCATCAAACCCAAATACGATAGTTAAGAGCATGGGAGGGACAAGAAAGGTTGGAGATGTTGGACCATCCAAGGAGAAGGGAGTTGAAGATCTTTTGCATCTTATGCTTCTTGATTTTGGTTTCAATGATGCCAATAGCATCAATATTATGTCGCTTGACAAGGTCTTGGATAGCTTTGTGCATGTTGGGGTGATACATGCCCCTAATGTTCCAAGAAAAAATTGTAATATTCATTGAGAAGCATCTAGGGTTTCAAAGTACCTCTTGGTGTCTAAAAAAGAAGGTAAAAGGTGTGTATTGGAGGGAGGAGGGATGGTTGGGATAGAGGGGTCTCTAGGAGGTGTCAAGGGTGCGCGGATGTGGGGTGGAGGGTTAGCTGGTGTTTGAGGGTTAGCCGAGGCTAAGGATTGAGGGGGGTCGAGAAGGTTAGAGGGTTCCCCTACTTGTGTAGGAAAGACGTTTGTGGTACGATGAGAGGCATTAGGGGTTGGTAGTAAGGGTTCTTTTGAGGAAGGAGAGGGGGTACGACCATAGGGTTTCTTGAAAGTAGCATGGAGCTTGGGGTGTGGCTTGCATCTGTGTCCAAAAACCAAGCAACTAGAAAGTGGTTTTGCAGCCAGTCATAGGTGATACTTTGACTAATGGATTCACCATCAGGGTCATTGAGAGATGGATCTGAGCAGAGGTTTGTAAGCTTGTATGTCCACCAAAATCCTGGCAAAGCCAAGCCTCTCCTGAAAGGCAGAACTGGAGTGTGAGAATCGGATTGCCGATAGCAGATCCAATTTTAGCCAGCATCGTGGGGGACCAGAAATAGTCTAGGTTGTGGAGCGTGGCCCATAGAGGAACCATAGATAGACTGGAGTAGTCAAGCTTTAGACCATGGTGCCAACACTTGAGAAGGAGGGTAGAGGAACCATTTACGGTCCATGGGCTATTGAGCATGATGTTGTTTAGATCCTCCTCGTTGTCAAAATGGAAAATGAAGACTCCATTTTCATTACGTAAAGTTTTTGGCTGCTTAACCGAGTTTCAAGCGTGGGAGGTGAAGGATCTCATCTTGGGTAGGACATTGGCCTGCCAACAGGAAACCGATAAGAGAGAGGTCCCATTTAAGGACAATGTTAGAAACATCCTCCTTGGAAAAGGGGATTATACCCTCCTCGAGCCCTGGGACATAGGATAATGGAATGTGGTTTAGGGTGGAGGCATTTTGGATTATTTCAACGTAGGAGGGGATAGCAACCGGTGCCAGAACTGGAGGAGACGAGGAGGAAGCCTAGTGGGTAAACCAGGGATGTCGGTGGGTTTATGCTGCTCTGAAGAAGCCACGGAAGAAAAAGGAGCAGCGTTGATCTCCACTTGAAGAGAAGCCGGTGGGGATGGAGGGCGAGCCATAGGGGAGGGGAAAGCGGTGGGGTTAACTCAGGTGGAGGAGGTAAAGGGGAGACAGCCTTCGGCGAGCCCAAAACGGGGGATACGGGGTTGGGAAGCGGAGGGAAAAGGGACATGGATTCGATAGCAGGGGGATAGTTGGAATGTGGATTGCGAGCCTACGATTGTTAGACATAATAAGCTCTGCGGGGACTGGTTCGAAAGGGCTTGGTGGGAAGGATGAGGAGGGAGAAGATGGGGATGGTTTAGAGGGGTTGGTACGGGGACGATGGAGGTCAGAAAGCTTAGAGCTTTCTATTACGGATACATATTATTCTTTGCCCCTAATCACTCTTCTAATTAGACACACTTACCAGTATTAGTCTAAGTCTATTTTTTCCTTCCTTTCTTACAGTAGTGAGAATCCTTTTCTTAGTGCTCAATAGTCACAATGTATGTTATATATACACGTATGTTTTCTTCAATAAAGGACAAGTTGATTTTCTGCATTCCAAATTAGAATCAATCTCACTTCTTTCATGGTATCAGAGCAATACCGATCCTCATTCTAAACGTTTCCTCTCTCGAAAATGACTCAAGCCACAAATCTTGACATTACCAATGAATATTATCTTCATCCTTCGGATCATCCGGGTCTCTCTATTTGCCCGGTGACCCTCAATGGAAATAATTTCTCGGACTGGAAACGCAACATGACGAATGCACTTCGGGCCAAGCGTAAACTTGGTTTCGTTGATGGTTCAATCGTTGAACCTGAAACTACCGCACCCGAGTATAAACATTGGCCAACAGTCAATTCTATGCTCATCGGGTGGATAATTCAATCCCTCGATTCATCTCTTCGATCAGGTATCTTAGATTTCGACACAGCCCGGGATCTATGGATTGATCTGGAGCAAAGTTATTCGGTTGGAAATGGACCAAAAATACTCAAACTTCGGGCGGATATTACACACTGCAAGCAACAAGGGCAATCTATCAATGCCTACTACGTTCGACTTAGGCGGCTCTGGGACGAACTAAATTCATGCCTCCCCTCTCACTCAGATTTGTGCAAACCATGCACAAAAATCATGGCTAATGAACGAGAGGCTGAGAAAGTTCACCAATTCCTTATCGGATTGGACGAAATCTATCACAACCTCCGTTCCTCAATTATCTCCAAAGAAACGCTGCCATTGCTAAACAAAGTTTATGCTTTGGCGGTGCAGGAAGAATGTACCCACACGGCTACAAAACAAAAGGAGACGCAAATCGACTCTTTCGCTATGGCTGCTCATGGACATTCTCGATCTAAACCCGGTAAGCCCGACAAATCACACTTATTTTGTACCCATTGTAACAAACCCGGTCATGAGAAAACAGGTTGTTTCAAAATCATCGGATTCCCGGACTGGTGGAATAATGGTCGGGGAGTCTCGGATTCGAACAACGCGCACAAAAATCGCTCTTCCAACACTGTTCCAAACCAATCAAATTCAACATTCTCACGTACCACACAAGGCGGAGTCAGCAATGCAGTCCATGGTGTCCATGCTAATTCTACCTCAGTGAACACGTCAACAGGCCTAAATATGCATGATCGACAACAACTTGGTTCGACTGTTACTGACGAGCAATGGACTGATTTGTTTGAAAAGTTCAAACAGTTTCATGCCTCTTCAAATGATACAATATCAGGTAACTTATCTAACCAATGGATTTTGGATAGCGGCGCTTCGTATCACATGACGGGTAATATAAATTTATTGTTTAATTTAATTTCCGTTCCAAAATATACGGTCCAACTACCTAATGGCTCCTTTAATATAGCTACCAAATCTGGATCTATTAAAATTAATCCAAGTTTTAACTTATCAAATGTGCTCTTGGTTCCCGGACTTACATGCAATTTATTATCTCTATCTTGTTTAACTCAATCCTTATCATGTTTAATAACATTAACTAATAAAATTTGCATCCTTCAGGACCCCACTTCGCGGATGCTGATTGGAGCGGGTGAGATCCGGGACGGTGTCTACTGGTTACGTTGGTGCAATCCTCCTTCCACAATTTCGGCCGCCCACGTTCGAAATAAGCCAAATATCCCGTTCTTATGGCACCAACGTTTAGGACATCCATCACATCAATTACTAGAATCTCTACCGGACGTTACTTCCTCCGTTTTAAATTTGAATAAAATTGCACCATGTGACGTATGTCACAAGGCAAAACAAACTAGGATTTCTTTTCCAAACAGCATTTCTCGTACCACATCTATATTTGATTTAATTCATGCGGATATTTGGGGACCGTATCGTATTTCTTCTCATTGTGGAGCTTCTTATTTTTTAACATTATTGGATGATTATTCTAGAATAACTTGGGTTTTTTTAATGACAAATAAAACCGAAGTTTCAAGGATAATTTCAAATTTTTACAAAATGTGTCAAACTCAATTTCAAAAGACAATAAAAAGATTTCGAAGTGATAATGGCCTTGAATTTTTATCACTTAAATCCTTCTTTGCAAATCAAGGGACATTATTTGAAACCTCTTGTATTTACACCCCTCAACAAAATGGAAAAGTCGAACGCAAACATCGTCATATTCTAAATGTGGCGCGAGCTCTATTATTTCAGTCATCTTTACCGGTAAAATTTTGGGGAGAGGCCATTCTTTGTGCTTGTTATTTAATTAATAGGACTCCTTCATCTACATTAAATGGACAAACTCCATTTGAATTATTTTTTAACAAGAAACCAAATTATGATATTCTTAAGGTTTTCGGTTCTTTATGCTATGCTTCTCAACTTCCGAAAGATAAAAATAAATTTAATTCTCGCTCCCGGAAGAGTATTTTTGTTGGTTACCCCTTCGGTCAAAAAGGGTGGAGACTTTACGATCTTGAAAATAAAAGTTTTTTTATTTCTCGAGACGTTGTCTTTTATGAAAATATATTTCCGTTTGAATCACCAGAAAATTTAAACGTTAATACCAAAATTATTCCTACACCCCTTACTCACGAAGAAACTTCAAATATTAGCCCTAACCATATCACTCCACCATTAGAAAGAGGGGATCCCACTTTCCTCGATAACCGTGCGTCCTCTAGGAAACAAATCTCTTCTGCACAATCTCCAGCTGTCATCCACCAAAATTTAAATCTTTCAAATATTACGCATGACAGCTTGCAAGTACAACTTCCTTTTACAGACTCACAGTTAGCCATTCAAAACAAACCCAATCTAGATCTTTCCTTACCAGAAAATATTAGCACCACTAGGAGAAGTTCTCGTACACATATTCCAAATTCAAAATATGCTGATTTTATATGCAATCCCGTAAAATCAGTCCAAATCTCCCCGGATCCTATGCCTGCATCGATCAGCAAGGTAAATTATCCACTCTCCAACTATATTTCTTATAAACGTTTATCTCCAAAATATGCTTCCTATGTTGCAGCGATCACAAAAATTCAAGATCCGACTACTTTTAAGGATGCTGTTGTTCATCCGCAATGGCGCGCAGCCATGGCAGTCGAGATTGAAGCTCTAAAAAACAATCATACATGGGATGTTGTTCCTCTTCCACCAGGCAAACGCCCCATTGGATGTAAATGGGTTTTCCGCACAAAGCTCAAATCCGATGGCTCCATCGAACGTTATAAGGCTCGATTAGTTGCCCTTGGCAATCGACAAAAAGAAGGTATAGACTTCCACGAAACATTTGCACCAGTCGCTAAAATGGTTTCGGTCAAAATATTTCTTGCAGTGGCATCTATTCAGAATTGGGAAC
Source organism: Fagopyrum homotropicum (assembly GCA_033239125.1). Taxonomy (NCBI): domain Eukaryota; kingdom Viridiplantae; phylum Streptophyta; class Magnoliopsida; order Caryophyllales; family Polygonaceae; genus Fagopyrum; species Fagopyrum homotropicum. The sequence continues at coordinate 8,155,535 of BSWB01000003.1, forward strand.
TCCATCAGATGGACGTTCATAATGCGTTCCTTCACGGGGATCTCCACGAAGACGTTTACATGAAGATGCCACCTGGATTCTCCACATCCGATCCGTCTCACGTCTGCTATCTTCGGAAGTCGTTATACGGACTAAGACAATCCCCTCGTAACTGGTTTGCTAAATTACGAACAACTCTTCTTCAAGTAGGTTTCTCTCAATCCTATGCAGATTATTCACTGTTTTCGTACAACCGTCCAGGTATTATCATTCACGTTCTTATTTACGTTGATGATTTAATTATCACGGGTAATAATAATTCTGCTATAAACCGGTTCAAAACTTATCTCCATAATTGTTTTCGAATGAAGGACCTTGGTCCGCTTCGTTACTTCCTAGGAATTGAGGTTACTCGTAATGAGTCTGGCCTATTTTTATCTCAGAGGAAGTACACGTTAGAGCTCCTAACCGAGTCAGGCACTATTGGCGTCAAACCAGCATCTGTCCCACTCGAACCTGCACACCATCTTGCTCTCGACAAAAGCGACAAATTTACACATCCGGACCAATATCGTCGGTTGATCGGTAAATTAATTTACTTAACTATTACTCGACCTGATCTCAATTATTCTGTTCACATTTTATCTCAGTTTATGAATGCACCCACAATTCGACAATGGCATGCAGCACTTAGGGTCCTTCGATATCTTAAACAAACTCCGGGTCAAGGTATATTTCTTTCTCGCTCAAGCTCGTTAAAAATTAACGCATTTTGTGATTCAGATTATGCCTCTTGCCCTCTAACTCGACGTTCCTTAACGGGTTTTTTCATATTACTCGGTGAGTCTCCTATTTCATGGAAAACCAAGAAACAAACAACTGTGTCACGATCGTCAGCCGAAGCAGAATATCGGGCCATGGCCACGACTACTTGCGAACTTTTATGGATCAAATCATTGTTGCGGTCTCTTGGCATACATCACAATCGGCCGATCACCTTACATTGTGACAATCAAGCTGCTCTACATATTGCTTCAAACCCGGTTTTTCACGAACGTACAAAACACATAGAGGTCGATTGCCACGTCATCCGTGATCAAGTCCAAAACGGCACAATTAGCACATCTTATGTCCGAACCGGTGATCAACTTGCCGACATCTTCACCAAGGCCCTTGGACAACAACAATTTACCTATTTACTTCGCAAGTTGGGCATTCGTGATATACATGCTCCAACTTGAGGGGGAGTATTACGGATACATATTATTCTTTGCCCCTAATCACTCTTCTAATTAGACACACTTACCAGTATTAGTCTAAGTCTATTTTTTCCTTCCTTTCTTACAGTAGTGAGAATCCTTTTCGTAGTGCTCAATAGTCACAATGTATGTTATATATACACGTATGTTTTCTTCAATAAAGGACAAGTTGATTTTCTGCATTCCAAATTAGAATCAATCTCACTTCTTTCACTTTCGAGTCCGTTTGGAGCCAGCCATGGAAGCAGGGGAGGGAGGGGGAGGCTGCGCGTGGAGGCGCGTTCTCCCCAACCCGACCTGCACCAACCGAATGAACCCGACAAGTCATTAGGCCTGACTTCAACCCACTGGTACGAAATGAGCCGAAACCGGTATAGATCAACTTGAACCCGTATGCTTGACTCGTTCAGCCTAGAACAGGTCCGGACCTGAACTGGCTGGTCAGGTACAGTCCAAGCTCGGTCATCCACATTGTTGAGTCTCCTTTGGTAATACCTCAGTACTTGCCTGTGGGCATGGTTGAAGTCTTCACCTACTTTGGAATAATGGAGACCTTCTACAATCAATCACCTGATGCCATGAGTTGTCTTTGTAGCGCTTTCTCGCTAACTTGAGCTCGTTCATCGTGACAGCCTCAGGTGGCCAACCCGGGTGAATTGCATTTTTCTGTAATCAATTATAAAAATTAGTAGCAAATGGTCACAAAAGCTGTAGTAGCACAATCATAAAACACCAATCTTGATGGTCTAATTCCAGGTTCGATTCCTGGCTACAGCATCTTTTTTTAGCATATAATCCTCTTGCTCAATTTCCCGATTGAATGTCTGCTGTTTGTCAATTTCAACCTGGGTTTCTTTGGAGATAGATTTTATACTTCGATCTGTTTTGCAAATGGCATATTCGAGAGATTAGTGTTTTTTCACGAATCAATAATGTGAATAAGGCCAATCGTCTTGGTCATTTTCCTTATCAATATTCAGTGTGATGAGTGTTTTTTGCAATTTTGCCTTGTATTTTTCTACTGTTACAATATCAAACTTAGTAAGAATTGTTCACAAAAGTTGTAGTAGCACAATCATCAAGTATAAATCTATCTCCAAAGAAACCCAAGGCTACTACAGCTTTTGTGAACAATTCTTACTAAGTTTTGATATTGTAACAGCATTATCTTTTTTTCCTACCATTTTTAAACAATTTATTTGTAACAGTATATGAAGAATTCAGCAGTAACTAATGAGCTGATCGACTGTGATGGTGCATGGTTTCGACCTCGCTCGAATGCTACTGAGACAAATGGTGCCAGAGAAATACTCTCCAACGTGTGACAACACGGCGTCAATGAAGAACAAGCTGACAAGGAACTCGGGAAGCGAGTGGATAGTTGTTGGAAGGACAAGAATGAGATGATGTTGAAGCCTTATGTGATGCCGAAACCTCTTACGACTCGCATTCTTAACTTGTCGGATTGTAGAAGTGATCTATGCTTACTTTTTATACAGCAAGTAAAAAAAATGGCTTGGTTTGATCAAATTAGGAAAAAAAAATGCTGTAGCCAGGGATTGAACCTGGAATTAGACCATCAAGATTGGTTTTTATGATTGTGCTACTACAGCTTTTGTGAACAATTATTACTAAGTTTTTATGAATACAAAAATGCAAGGCAAAATAGCCAACCTTTGTGACTTTTCTGTCATATGTAAAATTCCTTTGCACAGAAGCATCCATGTACATTTGTGGTTCATCAGGAACACATACATATTAATATTACAAATGAGAATCAAATGATCTGTAAGTTTCGGTTTTTACCTCATAGCGAAAGCTACATATACGATCAGATTGAGGAAGCTAATGCCGTCCAGTCGTCCGATGATATGATGGTGAACACCCCAGCAGCCATGCCCACCAGAAAGTACTCAGGTATTTGCCAAAGGAGACTAACCAAATCTGCAATTATAAGCAAAAATGATGTAGCCATGATTCGAACCTGGTTGGTTTTATCAATGTGCTACTACAGCTTCTATGTTCTACTATTGTAATTCACAAACTCCAACTATACCAAAATTATAAGCAAAAATCGCACATAATAACCCAACATTTAAATGCTTTACAATGGGAAAAAAAGATGTATCTTGATACACTGTTACAAAATCTCTAACATTTGGGCCCAGTGCTAGACATATATTTTTACAGATTTGTGGTTGATCAGGAACACATACAAAAAAGATGTATCTTGATACATTGTTACAAATTAATTGCTTTACAATGGGAAAAGAAAATGCTGTAGCCAGGAGTCGAAACTGAAATTAGACCATCAAGATTGGTTTTTTATGATTGTGCTACTACAGCTTTTGTGACCATTTGAGGTATGTTACAGAGACTACTCATGGCATCAGGTGATTGATTGTAGAAGGACTTCATCTTTCCAATGAAGACGAAGGCTTCAACCACGCCCCACAAGCAAGTGCCGAGTTATTACCAAAGGAGACTGAGAAGAGCGCTCTGGAAGCGTTTAAAAATTTATAAAACAAAAAACAATGAGGATGACCGAGATTGGACCGTACCTGATTAACCGGCTCAGGTCCGGACCTGTTCTAGGGTGAACGAGTCAAATATACCGGTTTTAATTGTTATAATTTAGAACGAATTGAACAAAAACCATGAACTCAGATAATAATTGTGTTATAATTTTCTCATAAAAATTTCAAAAATTTTATAATAAGTTCAAATTTGGGTATCATTAATTTGAATATTGTGTAATGTTAGTTCAACCATTGTCTTTTATTAGTTTAAACATGTACAAGTAACAAAATGCATAAAAACATAACTATCAAATTAACGAATAATATGTCAGCTAACTAGAGAAAATATGCAAACTAATAGTGTATACTTTTGAACGAAATGAACTAAACTTAGGAACCGAGATACTAATTGTTAAAGTTTTCTCATGAAAATTACGAAATTGTCACCGAGTCCCTCTATTTTAAAAAAATTAATTTTCAAAAAGACAAAAATGTCACTTGAACTCACTATAATTACAAAAATGTCAATGCACCTCTTATAAACCATTAAATGACGGTGTATAATTTAGACCTTGGATCATGTCAATCAAAGGCAGATATATATATATATATAGAGAGAGAGAGAGAGGGTTAGGCTCCGGTATATTCGGTAAAAAATAAGAATACTTATAAGATCGTTAGATCAATGAACGGAAGACTAAGATCGAGCGTTCTATTAAGGCCGGTTTCTTTTGAAACTTAATATATATTCATGCAGGTAAATGCAATATTACATATAATATGAAAACTGAAATATGATTCTCTATTGAAAGAATTTGGTAAACTAGGCTCTTTTTTATACTCTTTTGTTTTATAAACCCCTCTAAATTTTATTACTCTAATTGACTACCAGTCTACCACTATTGCTCTATAAGAGGTACATTTACTAAATGAGTTTATAGCATAGGCCTACTTAATAGAACAAATATTGTAAAATGCCTACTTAACAAATTTCGCATTCTCTAATTAAGGTGTGTTTGGTAAGAGAATGATGTTATTTGGGATTATATGTTACGAATGGATTGTAAGATTAAAAATAATCTACATTAGGGTGTTTGGTAGGAGTTTCTTTTAATAGATTTATTTAATACAAATTTACAATATCACCCTCAACAATCAAGAGTTACTTCTTCATTCTCATACATGGAAACAACTGTGCCATAGCCACAACAATACACAAGTGATAGCTAGATTTGCAGTTTGGCTCCCGTGAAGTTCCTTTTCAACTTCATGGTGAAGTTCAGTAAATCTCAACCGTCAGTTACAATGAAGGATTGAGATTAGTTTGAATTTAATTTCAAATAAATAAATAAGGTAAACATATATCTCCAAACTAGCACCTCTCTCTCTCTTTCCAAATCAGCCTTTCTCTGAAATTATAATTAACGGTTAAGATTAATTTTTTAGATTAGTAAAAAGGGAAATAAAATATTTACTGGATCATATCTCTATTATTTTATATTAAGGTTGTTTATTTTAGATTATTTTCTTACTAAACTCAAATTAATTTTTAGAATTTCAGTTCATAATTTATAATACAAAAATTTATGATTAAAAGTATTATTATTCAATAACTTATTAAATTATATTTACAAATTGTAGTTGTGATTGCTGATTAACAAATTCTTTGTACATTTAAAATAATTTTAACATATTAAAAGTATATCTATATTTTACTAACAATCATTAATATATTATAAGTACATATCTCTATCATTTTGTATCAAAGGAAATAAAAAAATTTAGAAAATCGTATCTCTATCATTTTATATTAAGGGAAAATGAAAATAAATATTTTTAAGATCATCCAGTATATTAAGGGGTTAATTTTAGATTAATTTTTTAACTTTAAATTAATTTTAAAATTTCAGTTCATAATTTATAATGCCAAAATTTATGAATGGAATTATCATTTTTAAAGTAATAATTTATAAATTTATATTTACAGTATACAGTTGTGAACTTGTGATAGACAATAAACTCATTTTCTTGTATATTTTAAAATATAATCTAACATATTAAAAATATATATTAATTTTCAGTGATAATCATAAATATATTACAATATTTTTATTTCAAGTATACGCCTTTTTAAAACATTTTGTGAATAATATATAAATTTCTTCTTAACTTTTGTTATATATGATATAAAGTTATCGATGAGAATTTGTAAGCCATGAAAATACGGAGGAGAGCTAAAAATTAAAAAATTAGTTTAAAATTGTAATGTTAATCCAAAATTAATAACTCAATATAGATGATTGACATAGAATCTTCTAAATATTTTCTTTCCTCTTTACTAATATAAAACGTTAATCTTAACCATTGATTATAATCAACGGTGCAAATTTATAAAACTTCACCGTGAAGTTGATAAAGCAACTTCATCGGATCCCAACCGCTAAATTTGGTTCGTTGAAAGACTCATTTGTGATGGTGAAGAAAGAACGAAGAACAATAAATCGATTTGTTTTTCTATTCCGTCAGGAACTTTTGTTTTTCAGGGGTATGTGTGGAATCGAAAATCATGGGAGAAAATTAATTTTCATTAACCTTGGTGATAGGAAGTTATATTAATTTACCTATTTTTAAGTCTTTTTAATCTCCTCTATAATCTCCTTTATAATCTTCTATCTTCAACCAAACAAGTAAAAAAAAATTAATCTCTCAATTTTAATCTAAAATAATTCCCATTAATCTCCTACCAAACACCCTAAGTTGCACGATTAATTATTTCATAGTCTCTTAGATATCCTTTCAGAGTCCGCGCTTGCTTACTATGTGGTTCTAGACGAGCCGGAGTTTCCATTCGTGCATCAAACATGTTTATATGAAGTAAATGTAACTCTATGTTTTTTCCCTTATATTGTTTATTGCTTTTGTTGGTCGCTTGGTATTTCAAGTAGTGTATGATGATATTTGTGACATCCGGAATAATTTCAAATATCCATATTTAGAGAAAGGACCGTAAGAAAAGATGGTTGGTCTTTCAAATGGTGATGACGGAAAATGCATTCCACCGGAATAACAAATCGTTGTTTTTTCAAGTCGTTCTTCGATTGAGATTCCGTATTTCTTTTGTTACTTGCCAATATATGTATCATTGTCTTTAAATAAGTTGAAAATTTACAAAATATTAAACTTTTGGGTATCACTATATGCACCTTAAACATGAAATGAAAAAAAAAGTTTCACAATTTGTCATACAACACACTCAGATTTCGAGCACTATTGTTGATATATACCCTTGGCAAATCTTCAAAATTACAACATTCTATAATATTTGATTGTTGAGCGTAAACCAACTTGTATTTATAAATATCATATTTTTATTGATCAAATAATTGTTATGTAAAAAGCTCCACAGTTTTAGAGCAGCATATATAAAAGAAGTTTCACTATCTTTTTCTTTCGAGCAACGTATGTGACAACCTTCTATTTTAGACTTTTCCAATGACTTTCGTAATCTATCTATATATAAAATGGTGTGTAGATAAGGGCTTCTGGACAAAGAAGATGGTGTCAAGTTAAGAACAGATGGGTTTACGTCTACGTTTTATATGCTATTGCAAACACATAATCGGCTATTAGATGAGAACTAGAAGACCTAATTGACATCCATTTTTGGTTCATTTAACACAAACCCCTTGTACATTATAAAGAGCAAAACCATTGGATCATTGAATAACCTAAGAAGTAAATCATAGAGGTAAATGCAGCACACAAACATAGAAAGATTTGAAAACAAGACATCATTCACAGCTTTTAGTTAAATTATCATCAACATATATAAGGGTCTGTTGTTTAGTCCAGAAGCATGTTTCACACAATTCAAGCATTCAACACATTAAAAGGTTTTTATAAAACCTAAAGATCATGCACATACTACCCATTCAAACTAGATCAACATAAAGATCTTATTGGAATACCGGAACTTATCAAATCCCCAACAGAGAAAGCCTTGTAGAAAGATTGGCTTAGAAACCATGAATCTTTATGTATTCCTTCTTCACAATTGCAGCCTGTTTCAAAAGGTAAAAACAATGCAATGCAAGGGATGCAAAAATTAATGATCACTTGGCAATGTATCCTTCTGATTGTAACAAGAGACAAAAGTATTACATTCAAATTACCTGAACGAGGAAGGTGGATACATTCTTTCTCTGATCACCTTGCAGCTGAATAACCTAATATAACCAAAAAACAAAAAGATAAACACATTGAGATGAATGGTAAAAAAAAAGGTAGAAGCATTAGAAAGTCAAGAGGCTGACACCACACCTGTCCTAGTTCAGGGTCCTGAACAACAGTACCATTGCAACAGAATTCCTTCTTGAGATCCTTCAGAATTTTGTTATAGCTGAACTCTTTCTTAAGTCCTTGTACAGTTGTCAAGCTTTTTCTACCATTCCGCTGTTGTACACGAATGTGCACGTACTCCTTTGATCCAGCACCAGAGTCCTCAGCATTTGCATCAGCAAAGGGATCTTAATACAAACCAGACACCGTTGATTAATCAAGATGAAATTAAATATCATGAGCGAGAAACAAACACAGGTGAAATTTTTTGTCAGACACAAATAAATGACTTCTATCACACACCAACCCCACTCAATGCAAAAGTATCTATGCAGGATAACTTCCTTCTTCCTAGTAATTAAACCAATAATCTCTTTTAATTTAGAGAAACATAGACTTCTCTTCCTTTCTTGGCTCAGAAGTTAATTTTTCATTCCAACTTGATGTTTATTTTCTGTTCAGAGAGCATACTTGCAGAAGAATATAACAGCAACAGATAATAAACTGAATAAAACATGCACAAGTCATAAATAAGTTCTTAGATGGCAAGAAGAGCTCACCAAAAGCAGCTGGAACTTGGACGTCAAGATCAGACATGAAACTTGGTTGACAGAAAGTAAAGAACGAGTAACCAAGATAGTTTCTTGTTTAGAAGATGCTCAGATCTGCAATTTTGAGTTAAAAAATTAGCAAACATACTCAAAATCAACCATAACCTAATAGCCATGAAAAAGCGAACACAAAAAATCAAATATAAAACAAAACTTCTAGTCAAATTCAGATCAGAATACAATTCTCCACACTCATCAATTCTACTACTGACATTTCCATCTTGGTATCCATACTAACATCCATTGGCATTGAAACTTATATGTGAACACCTTCGAATTTGTAGAATTAAGTGCGAGAACCTCATCTTGCAACCAAAGAGCATTTACAAAATGGAGAAGGAAATAAACTTCCAACATAATCAGAGCAGATTATCTAGGATCACAAAAGATCGGATAACAAAAAATATCAAAAACCAAACAGAAAGGACATGTAATATCATATATATGAAGAAAACGGCAATCCCTCTCTCAAAGAAAAAGCAAAATTGGAGGCGCGAGTGCAAGAAATATGCAATTCTCAACAGATAAATCGATGACTGGGATCACAAAGAATTCTTAAACCTAAAAAGCAACGATACTAGTCCGCAACAGATGAAATTCGGATCGGTGAAGAGCAATAGAACATCAATTTGTCACAAATCCGACGAATGCACAAATCAATTTGATGACAAACGGAATTGAAGGAGAAGAATACCTGATCCGAATAGAAAGGGGGTAAAACACGCGAACCCTAAATCGGATGATCGGTCTGAGCACGGAGAGTAGCGAAGCAGAGAAATAGAAGCTTAAAAAAGGGATGTTGGGTTAGGTCGGCACCCGGCAGTCTTTGTAGGACCCACCTTCATATACTTATAAAAATATCTAAAAAATGATAAATTACATAAAACTGCATATAATTCAAAGTCTTTCATTTGTTTATCAGATAAAACTCTTTATTGTAAAATTATACTATTAACTTTCCCTTCATTAATCATATTTATATATAAATTTAACATTTTTTTAAATTATTAACATTAAAATAAATTGAATATTCAATATCACATGTAAAAATAAGGAATTATTTAACTTTTTCCATGGTACTTTATCACAATAGTACGGGTACAAAATTTATGAATAGTGAATCGGTGAAAAAAACACAGATAAGGGCTGACTCACTAAATAAAGTTGTAAAGGGCGACCAATACTCAGTTGGTATAGTGGGATGTGGTGCTAGACTCCTTAAGTGGTTAGCATCGAGATTCGAGTTCGAATCGGGAGGGTATCCCTCAGCAATGGGCCACGATTTAGTACCTTTGCCGATCTAACCGGGTGTTCTAATTAACTCTTCAAAAAAAAAAAAGTTGTAAAGGGCGGGTTTTATAAAGCAAACCGTCATTAAGGGCGTTTTCGGTAATATACCAGAAATTGGATATGATGCCAGGACTGGGCTTTGTTATTGGGCCATCAAAGGTATCAGGCCCAATACTGAATTCTTCGAAGTGGCCCAGTGGTTAATTGGCAGGCCCAATTTCTTTGTGTCCTCTACCGACCGGGTTCGAGTCTCGTTTGCGTTTGCAATAATTTCATTTTTTTTATAGGATAAGCGGTTTAAGCCCCGTTTGGTTGTTACTCCGAAAACGGAAACGGGAAGAAAACAAACTACATGTGTACATTTTTCATGAAATTTTATGGAATCATTTCTTGTGTTTTCATGCAAAATGTACTTGTTTCTCTCCATTTTGTTTCCTTATAGAGTATCAAAACTAATCAAATTCTACTACAATTACCTCAAGGCACAAAGAATGATTCCAAAAAGTTTCATAAACAAGGACATACGTATGAACTAAGTTCAGTTTCATTCCGTTTCCGTTTCCGAAATTAAAATCAAACAAGCCCTAAGAGTATTCGGAGTGCACTTGCGTGAAATATTCCGCACTTGTTTCTTTCTTCTTCTTTTTCATTTGTTTCGTTAATTTTAAATGTTTTTTTTGCCGGAAGAAGAGTTAATGGTCTCCGCGCATCTAACCGCTTATCATAAAAAAAAAACGAAGGCTAACTAATCCGTATGCGAGGGATAGTCCGACCCCTTACATCATAATATGAAATATATTTAACACCCTCAAAAGGGTCAAATGATACACTGATATCAAACTGAAAAGAAAAGGCAAAAGTAGTTTGAAAATCAGCCATGGTATTCTTCTCGCGGTAGGCACAACAGAACCGAATAATTCAATATCTTTTTATAAAGTCATGGCACTAACATACTAGACTACAAGAGCATGGTGGTTAGGTAAATGATATTTCTACAAGAAAGAGAACCAATAAGGAGTCAATTTCTAATCTCCCGGATTAAAGAAAAAAAATGATACATGTCATGAAATAAGTGTTAAGTGAAATAAGATGAAGATGAAGATGAAAATAAGGGTCGATGGGAAAAGATTTTTTTAAGTTCTCGTAATCCATATTAAAAAAGACCGTGACTATATTTTTTCATCAATGCTCCTCTTTCTTTATTTTTAACTGTTAGCATGAAATATGATTATATTTTAGGCACTTGTTTTAATTGTTTTTCCCTCTTTTATGTGTACATGGATATAGCTTTGAAGCATTTGTGAGCTCATTCACCCACTTTGTCGATATAGAGATCTACACTAGCTTTGTTTTGTTTATAGGTGAATAAAGGATTGGATTGGAGCAAATTGAGGAAGGAAAGGAGTAATTGATCATGCTTAATGTCAAGGAGGAGCTAAGAAAGGAGCATGAGTGAAGAATGCCACGAAATAGAGACTTTCACATAAGTTTTGAACTTCCACGCCCTAAATTACGGCCGTGGAGTGGCCTTAGTTCGTGAGAAGTGGTTTCGGCACACATCAGAGAGGTCCACGCTCAAAACCACGGGCGTGGAAATTAAGGAGACCGTGATTTTCATGACGAAGATGACGTGTCATATTTGCCACGTCAGCGACGGTTATTGGGCTTTTCGTATCTTTATTTCGCCCTATAAGAAGGCTTGAGAAGGGAGTTTCGAGCACCTTCGCTTAGAGCTACGGAGACGGTTGTTTAGGGTTTAGATTGGACCTTGCTTGCGACTCAAGACAGGAGATTCCGAAGTGTGGCTTGCGAAGACGTGATATTGGAGATTTTCTTAGGTTTCGATTTCGGAGACGGATTGTCACCCGTTCTTCATTGTTGCCTGAGATTACTGTGAGGATTCTTGTTCCATATACTGAATCCATTGAACATACTACTTTGTTATTTGGATTTGAGATTGATTTTTAGTGTTTATTGAGTTTACGAGGGTTTTCATCTTTCTCTCTTTCATATTTGAATATTGATTCAATGACAATGATTGTTGGCTAAAACCCTTTAGCAATTCTAAGGTGAAGGGTTGATAGGTGTGGCTTAGATGATGATAGATCGATCATAAACAGATAGAACCCTGAGAGCGTGAGAAAACTCGTCGACACCCTAAATTACGGGCTGTTCTTGAGTTCCACGGCCGTGGAATCTCAAGATCTGGCCGTGATTTTCCCTATTTTACGACCTTTGCTTTTGCTTTAATACAAAGTTAAAGATTTGCTTTAACCTAGCCTTGGCTTGCCTTTCCTAGGTAGTAGTGTAACTCAACATCCTCTATTTCGGTTTCGAGTGTCACAACCTTAACTGTTTGAGCTTATATTTGATTTCTTGGGTTTGGGCATGAGTATTTGAGATTAATTCTTACCTCTTGATCCTTTCTATACTGCAGCCTCAACAACCTTTATAGAGAGAGTCTTTAGGTGAGACATATAGGGTTTTAGAACTTCACTTTACTTAACCTTACTTTAGTTATACCTTTGCAATTCTCGACTCTGTCCTTATACTTATAGAATATCTTGAATCGATTGTCACAAATTGACATCTGGATCTTTAGGATTGATGTTTTCCCAATTAATCTTTATAAAAGTTTTTACTTGCCCGACGATTTTATAAACTGAATTTGTTCCCCCCCCAATCCCTGAGTTCGATACTCTGGAATTCTTGCTTTACTACGTCGATCCATACGCTGCGAGTTCGCTTTGCTTGATTTTAGTTTTATAAATTTTAAAACTTATTTGCACGCACACTTTTGAGCGAACATCAACCGCCTCACCATTTTACCAATTTTTTGTAATCTTACCAAGAATCGTTTAATTTCTACAAAATACATAATTAATTTCTTTATTTTAATTTAACTTCAAAAAACAACAAACTCTTTTCATCTCCTCTAACCTTCCTCTACAAAATTATCTTCAACCATAATTAACTCATCTTACTGAACATGTCCATTATGGGATGTTAGCTGAAAATTAAGATTCGTTTGGTGAGGTGAGAGTATTGTAGATGAAGTCGAAGATGAAGAGAACTATACTATGAATTTTATACGGACAAATAAAACGAAATAAAATAAAAAGAATAAAGTAGGAATTCATTTTACGTAAAGGAATATATGTTTCTTTTTTTTTAAATAGAGGGTTACTCTTTTACTTATCATTAATAAAAAAAAAAGTAATAAAAATTAAAAAAAATGCACAAAACGAAAGAAATAGAAAATAACTTATTTTTCAAATTGTTACTAAAAAAAATTTAGATGAGTGGTCAAGAAACACCATTCCCGCCACATACCAAGTTGCATAAATGAAAGTGGCATCGGTGTTTATTTTCGATTCACGTGCTTTATATGCGACTTGATCCAAAATACAAACGCATCAATTTCTGTAGTTTGACTCTCCCCTTCCATTGTCATTCAAGGTTCAAATTAAACGTGTTGGAGATAATAAGGTATTAGAGCGGTTAGCCTAGTATATAAGATTGGTGGGTTACTTCTCCTATTGTCAATTGGTTTTAGGATGAAATCTCGTTGGGTTTATGTGTTGGGCTTGATGCGCATGTGCGCTCATATGCACATGAGTCCCGCTCTACCGGTCCGTCTGTATCGGACTTTGACATAGTATCAAAGCGGTTAGTCTCAATTCGGCTCGTGATCCTAACCTGTGGATAAGTGCAACTCGGTTTATATTATCTATTCTCTAGTTGCACTTGCGGGATGTGTTGGAGATAATAAGGTCCCATATCGAAAGATGAGTACACTACGAGCTTAGTATATAAGGTCTGTGGGCTACTCCTATTGCCAGCAAATAAGTAGATTATACGAGAAATTGTTCACGAAACTACCATCTCCTTCAAACTTTATACATGTATTTAACTAATTTTATATATATCAACTATTCCATCACACCCTCTATATCAACCATCAACTAACTTATTTAACAAACTTCCATCTTATTTTATTTCATTTTCGGCTAATAAGATTATGCCGATAATGTAATTGTTATTGGCATAATAGATCCTGGAAATTAGCTCAACTCCCATCAAATCTATGTCAAATCTATATCCTATTCAACATTTATCATACACAAATTCTATTCATCTTTCTACAACATTTCGATAAAAACAAGAATGAGGATAGGTAATAGATTTATGGTAAAAGAAGACTTCACAAATGGTGGAATTAGAACCACGCGTATGGTGGAGGTAGAACCACATTAGGGAAGAATAATAAAGATTACACGATATAATATAAAATAGAAACTATACTAAAATAATAAGATAACTTCTCTAAATATAATATAACATATCTTCCAACAATAGGATGCAAATCCTATACCCAATCACATACATTAACCCATTATGTCCATCGTTTTTCTCCTATAATTTATTAAAATCTTCGTTATAACGATAAATTTGTCTTATTAAAATATGTTCATCTATATAACTTAATAAGTACAAAAAATAAATTCAAAAAATTAGTTTCCTCCATACTTCTTTTTATTTATAACATTATTTATGTGACCGTGGCGGATCTCTGTTTCAACCATAGACAACCTTGATATGTGCAAGTCTTGCGCTATCAACAACGATGAATCTTCTTTACTTCAATTACAACGATGAATCTTCTCTTATTAATTTTGTGTTCCAAGAAATTGTGAAGTTAATGCAGAATAATACTTCTGCACCAAGAAATGCTAATTTTGCACGTAACATGACAACCTTATTAGCTCATTCATCATCTATATCTTATGATTGGATCATAGATTCAGGAGCTTCAGATCACATCTCTTATTGTCGAGATTTATTTTTTGATTTCACCTTGCTCACAAAACCAGTACTCATTGGTTTACCTGATGGATCAATCAAGAAGGTTGTCTACATTGGGACTATTATTTTGTCTCCCAATCTTACTCTTCATCATGTGTTATATATGCTAGAGTTTAAACACAACCTATTGTTAGTGCCTCGACATGTAGAAAAATCTAATTTTGAGATTTATTTTACATCTCACCACTGTATATTTCAGGACCATATCAGTACAGTTTTTTTAGCAGCTGATTCAAAGGAGGGTGGCCTTTACAAGATTTCTTTACCTACACAAGCAACTACAAACAATTATAGTGATTCTTCTGCTCATGGAGTCTCACATGTTTTTTTTTTTAAATGTTAATTGTATTAAGAAAGGGATGTACAAGGGGATTACAGAAGCAAGTTCAAGTACAAAGGAGTCTCACATGTTGATAATAAGCATACTGCTATATTACATGCTAGACTTGGTCACTCTTCTTTGTCTAAGATGACTCATCTAAAGTTTTGTAATATTTCTGCATCTCACACTTTGGATTGTGCTATTTGTGTTTTAGCTAAACAACACATATTGCCTTTTCCACATAGTATTGCTCATGCTAAATCATGCTTTGATTTGATTCACATGGATATATGGGGTCCTTATCATATACCTTCCTTATGTGGTGCTAAATGCTTTCTTACTATTGTGGATGATCTTTCAAGATGTACATGGACATATCTAATGAATGATAAAACACAAGTTTACAGGATTATTTCTGGTTTCCTTGCTTATGTTAAAAACAAGTTTGGTTGTTTTGTTAAAAGTTTCAAGTCAGATAATGGGTTTGAATTCTTGCAACATAGTCTGGCTTCTTTAATGCATGCCAATGGCATCATTCATCAAAGGTCTATGCCAATGGCATCATTCATCAAAGTTTACAAGATTATTTCTGGTATTATGCCTTACTTCCTTTTCAAGACAAGTTTTAAGAAGTTTCTAGATCATGTGTCTTTATTGGATATCCACTAGGACAGAAAGGTTTCAAAGTATTTCATGAATCTACTTTTTCTTTGGAAACCACTTCTTCTCCCTCTTCTTCACCTTCACAAAAATTTCCTTTAGTTTCACCTTCTATTGATTATAATTTTCAACCTTCAATTCATGATTATAGTTCTTCCTTATCACCACAAAATTCAGATTCTTCCCCATCTTTCAATATTCCTATCCCTGAGTCTTTTGATCAACCTACCACTTCTCATTCTACTTCATCTACTTCTCCACATATACTTGTCCTTGACAATAGCTCTTTTCCTACCATTAATCAACATCAAAGACCATCTCGTGTCATAACCAAACCAGTTAGATTTCATGACTACATTTGTGCCTCTACTCAGTCTATTTCTCCATTCAGATCCAATGTCATTTCTTCTATGCACAAGAATCATGATGAAGCTTATGTTCAGTCCTTTTGTCACATGCTTTCTGCCTTTGAACCATCCCATTACAACCTTATATGGGTTACATCAATGGAAAAGGAATTAAATGCTCTAGAGCTTAATCAAACTTGGATTCTTACAGCTCTTCCTTCTGGAGGCCATTGGATCCAAATGAGTTTATAAGGTGAAATATAATCCAGATGGTTCAGTGGAGTGGTGTAAAGCTCGACTTGTAGCTAAGGGTTATAATCAAGTGAAAGACAAAGATTATTAACACACTTTCTCTCCTGTTGCTAAATTTACTACTATCAGAATGCTTCTGGCCATTGCTTCACTTCAGTCTTGGCCTTTACACCAATTGGATATCAACAATGCATTTTTGCATGGATTCCTAGATGAAGAGGTATACTTGACTCCTCCTCTTGGATATACTAAGGCTTCACCTGGACAAGGTTTGGCACCTTAAAAGATCTTTATGTGGATTGAAGCAAGCTAGTCGACAATGGAATGTTCAACTCACTAAGTGCTTACTTAGTCTTGGTTTTGTTCAGTCTCACCATGATCACTCTCTCTTTATTAAACATTGCTCCACTAGCATAGTTGTTGTCGTAGTCTATGTGGATGATATGCTCATGACTGGAGATCTTCCTCATGAAATTACAATAGTTAAAGTTGCCCTTGACAGGGCTTTCACTATTAAAGATCTAGGCCTTGCTAGATTTTTTCTAGGCATGAAAATTTTCAGAAATGATTCAGGGCTCTTTCTTAATCAAAGAAAATACATTTTGGACATTCTTCAGGATTCTGGCATGGAGGACTGTAAACCTGCATTATTTCCTATGCAGAAAAAATTTGAAACTCACTCCAGATTGTGGGGAGGTGATTCCTAACTCAGAATCCTATAGGAGATTGGTTGGTCGATTGCTCTACCTTACTCTTACATGTCCAAATATTACCTACACATTTCAATAGTTGAGTCAATTTTTATCTTCCCCTCGCCTTCCACATTGGCATGTTGCCATGTACTTGCTCAGATATTTGAAGCACACAGTTGGTCATGATTTATCCTATCCATCTAATTCTACTCTTACTCTCAATGCCTATAGTTATGTAGATTGGGGATCTTGTGCATTCACTTGTCGATATGTCATTGGCTATTGTGTTTTTCTTGATTCTTCCTTGATTTTCTGAAAAACTAAGAAGCAAAAGATTATCTCTAAATCCCCTACTGCAAGTGAATATAGAGCTATGTCAGCCATTGCAAGTGAGTTGGTATGGCTTCATGGTCTTCTGTTTGATTTTCACAATTTTGTCCCATTGCATATACCTATGAACCGTGATAATAAAGTTGCTCAACACCTAGCTGCCAACCCTGTATTCCATGAGAGGACAAAACATCTCAGACTTAATTGTCAATATGTAAGAGATGAAGTACAAAGAGGCTTCATTTCTACAACTCATGTTAGATCATCACTTCAGCTGGAAGATATCTTTACCAAGGTACTTGGAGAGCATCAACATTCATTCCTTACTATCAAGCTTGGACTGCTTCCACCTTGTCCAGCTTGAGGGGGGATATGGACACATTATGTAAATATAGAAATAAATGGTCCAGTTTGTAATAAACAAAAATAAAGAGCTACTCTTCGTATATAAGAGGTAGCAATGTAACAGTGATTGAATAATAAATTCAATTGATAATTTTGTTGATCGAACATGGAATTAGACCATCAAGATTGGTTTTTATGATTGTGCTACTACAACTTCTGGGAATAATTCATTATGTTTTGGTATTGTAATATGCCAGGTGGGCTTCACTTTGCCATCGCTAAATTATTATTGAAATTAGAGGTATTAAACGGGCTCAATGGGTCGGGTCGGGTTTGGTCACAACAACCTCAACTGAAATGGGTCGGGTAAACAAAAATCTTTGTTAATAATCTGGCTGGTTGGTTATATGCCGGGTCAGTTTGGGCCAGGTATCGATTGTTCGGGTTATAACGGGTTATCGGGTAGCCTCGGTTCTCTGGTCATAACTGGTCAGTTTAACTCGGTTCTTGATAGCGGTGTCAAATGGGAACGACGGGTAAAAGTGATCTATAAGGGAGAAGATTGTTGCACCTTCTCCAACCATACCATCAAGAACAATATTTCACTCATTTTCACTGATCTTGTTCCAATATAGAGCAAGTGATCAACTTATTAGACCTTCAAAGATTGGTTTTCATGATTGTGCTACTACAGAAGTTTTCATATTATTGATTGTGAAAAAACATTAATCTCTCGATATGCCATTTGCAACAGATGGAAGAATAAAATCTATCTCCAAAGAAACCCAGGTGGGCTTTACTTTCCGATCGATCAATTATGGTTGGAGTTGAATTGTCAGGTCATTTTAGATCGGTATACTTTGAATTATTTAGGTCATATTATTCGAGTAGATCAAGTTTGGGTTTTTTGGTTCAAATTTGTTAGTTTGAGCCGGTCTTAGATAATTTTCTTTTTTTGTAATTTTTTCTTGGTATTAATGAAAATTTCCGGTCTTCAATACATAATTTATACTAAAGAGAAAATTATCTAAACAGTACCTCATCTTTTGGGCTGACTAAACTTTAGTACCCCATCCTTTTAACTATCAGAACGGTACCTCATCTATTGACCCCGACCAAAGATTAGTACCTATGTTACTGTTCATCCGTTAAACTATATGAACGGTGTTAAAAACTAGGGCCACTACAACATTTAGAAGCATTCATAGCGTTTGAAAAACGCTATGATATACATTAATAGCGTTTTTATAAACGCTATGACAGAGCCCGCTATAATAGGATCACAACTTTTCATAGCGTTTGTGCAAACGCTATGAAAAGTGGACCTATTATAGCGTTTGCAGAAACGCTATGAAAAAGTCACCAATAATAGCGTTTGTGCAAACGCTATGAAAAAGTGGACCTATTATAGCGTTTAAGGAAACAATATGAAAAAGTGGACATATTAATAGCGTTTGATGAAACGCTATGGAAAAGTGGGTCTATTAATAGTGTTTTCTCACAAGTTACTGGTTAATTCATAGATGTGAAGAATGAAATGCCTACTCTCATGTTACCATGATTTCAGCTACAAAACTCAAGAAATCTTGAGACCCTCCCTCGGAGCTACATCACTCCATGATCATCAAATAAATATCTCAAACTTGGGCAACAATATCTCCCATATAGTTCGGATACGACTCATGTAAGAGTCTAAATACATTTACTTTGATAAGTCGAATAATCACATCTTTCGGAATTCTATTATTCTCAAAAATAACAGAATTCCTAGCATGCCATAAATAATAAA
The DNA here is from genome assembly GCA_033239125.1 of Fagopyrum homotropicum. Lineage (NCBI taxonomy): Eukaryota > Viridiplantae > Streptophyta > Magnoliopsida > Caryophyllales > Polygonaceae > Fagopyrum > Fagopyrum homotropicum. The sequence goes on from BSWB01000003.1 coordinate 8,175,134, forward strand.
TAGTTGTGGTTAGTGCGAATTTCATAACAGCAACCTTCAAATTCTTGCTGCTGCCTCGACGTCGTATCCATCTTAGTGCCAGCTCCAACGTACCCAACCCTGCTGACATGCTAAAAACGCTTCGTATCTCTCTCCAAATTACGGCAGAATAATGGCATCGAAAGAACAAATGTTCATGTGTTTCATCCTCTCGTTCACAGAAATGACAAATGGGGTCAACGTTTAGAAAACCCATTCGATCATGAGTCGGTAATCTCTTTATTGCCGCCATCCATGTGATGCATGCATGCCGTGGTGTATTTCTCGAATCCCATATCACATCATACCATGGTACCTTATCACCTTTGCAGCGTATCATATTATATGCACTGGTTACTTTGAATTTGCCTCCCGGTGAGAGCATGCTCAAAATATCTCCCATGTCATCATGATCATTACACATCTGCTTCATTAAATCCCTTGCATGCAGAATAGCTTTTATAAGCCCTGAATCTCGTCGGTGAGGCCTCCAATCTTCAGCATTTGTAATCCTTAAATATCTGTGATGTATCCACTTGATCCAGATACTCTCCTTCCCTTCATATATGTTACAGAAGTGCTTGCACATGAATGCAACATTCCACGTATGAAGATCGAGTAGACCGAGCCCTCCTTCATCTTTTGGCTTGCAAATCTTTGTCCATGCTACACGAGGTCGAGTCCATAGGAATTGTCTCATTATTCTGATCAATCGATCCAGCACAACCCCCGGAATTGGCAACATTGATAGCCAAAAGCTATCTACACCTTGAATGACCGAGGATAATAACTCCATGCGTCCAGCGAACGATAAGTGTTTTTTATTCCAAGCCGATGTGTGTTTGCCAACCTTGTCCAGTAACGGGGTATATTCTGCCGCCCTTAGTGTGTGAGGAGCCATCGGAATGCCTAAATAACGAAATGGGAATGTTCCCATTCGGAATCCAGTAATCTGACGTAGAACTTCTGCTTCTTGCTGTGATACCGACGCAACATACATTGATGATTTCTGCATGCTAACTTGAAGTCCACTGATGCTTCCAAATCTTCTAAGGGCCTGCATTATTATTGTAACCGAAGCCTTGTCTGCCCTGCAAAACAAAACTACGTCATCCGCATAAGCAAGGTGAACTAACCTTAGGTCTTCACAATGTTGGTGGAACCGAAAGTCAGGCCTTGTTGTTTCAACTTTGAGCAATCGAGAGAACATCTCTAAACAGCACACAAAAAGCAAAGGTGACAAGGGGTCTCCCTGCCGTAACCCTCGCTTCCCTTTAAAGAAACCATGAGTCTCTTTATTTATTTTTATCGAGTATGAGGCTGTTGACACACACACCATAATCCAATCTACGAACTTTGACGGGAATGATAACGTAACCAAAGCAAACCGGAGGAAGTTCCATGAAACCGTATCATAAGCTTTCGCAAGATCAATGTTAAGGAAACACCTCTTTGTATCTCTCTTAACATTATATCTTTTAAGTAACTCTTGTACGAGAAAAACATTATCCAACATTAACCTTCCCGGAACAAATGCTGCTTGTGATGCATCAATGAGGTATTCCAAACAAGAGCCCATCCTCATAGTCATGATCTTGGATATAATTTTGTACACCACATTGCAACAAGAAATAGGCCTGAAGTGCTCAACTCGATTCGGATTCTCCCTCTTTGGAACAAGTGATACCATGGTATGATTTATTTGCCCTAACAGTTTGCAATTGGTAAAAAATTCTTTTACTGCCACACATACCTCACTACCGATCAGATTCCATGATGCTTTAAAGAAGCAGGACGTAAACCCGTCGGGTCCTGGCGCCTTTTCATCTGCTATACTCCACAATGCCTCTTTTATCTCAGCATTTGAAACAGATGCAACTAATCTTTCCCTGTCCAACAGTTTTACACGTGGTCCGACTGCAAATTCAGTATCATTCGGTATTTCCACATCTTCAACCCTACCAAACAGCCCTTGGTAGTAATCGATGAATGAACGTACTACATCCTCATGAGACTGCGTAAGTGTTCCATTATCATTCATCAAGCACGTAACATGACATCCCCTGGAACGTGCTTTCATGATACCATGAAAATACCTTGTACATCTATCACCATGTAGCATAAATTTCGACTTTGCCTGCTGAGATAAAAAACTATATTCTGCATCATTCAAACGTATCATTTTCTTACGTGCCTTTTCCATCGTATTTCTCGCCTCACTGGAAGATATATTAACCCTCAATTCTTCTAAAGCTATGGAATACTCCATGTTAGCCCTTCTCGCTTGTTCCTCAACGTGTCCAAAATGAACCCTGTTTAGTATTCTAAGCGGACCTTTCATCTGCTTCAGTAATAGGCAAAGACGATATTGGTATGTGCCACGTTCCTGGCATTCCCAATGTGTCTTCACAAGTGCCAGAAAATCCTCATGCCTTGACCACATATTAAAAAATTTAAAGCTTCGATTCGTGCCAGGTGATCTCCTTTGTAAGAATGCGATACCTGGCTTATGGTCTGACAAGTTCCATTGTTCTAAAAACGTTGCCTGGCAGTATATACCTTGATCCATCCAAGCTCCGTTAACCATTATTCGATCGATCTTACTCCATATAGTGCCATTGGTCCACGTAAAATTCGATGATGTATAATATGGTACATCAACAAGTCCCAAGTCATTGCATACATCATGCAAAGGTCGGCTTTCATAGAGTTTCACAGGTGCTCCATTAATACGTTCATGTGAATACATGACGTTATTGAAGTCGCCTAAAACGATCCAAGGGAGGTTAGATCTGCCAATTACTTCACGTAAACCCTGCCATGCAGCTCTTCGATTCGATACACTATGTTCCCCTAAAATATAGAAGGCGCCAAAAGTAACTCCTGTATCTTTAAATCTTACTCTGCATGCAATATACTGTCCATGCAGACGTAAAACCTGTACTTCCAGCAACAGTGGGTTCCATAACACAATCATTCGGCATCGAGGATCATTTCCAAAATTATGAACGTAGTTCCATGACGAGAATTTGCGTCGCATAATACCCTGCACATCAGTTATACGTGAGTTTATACGAGTTTCTAATATACCACAAAGACATACCTTATACTTATTTAATAACACTTTGATTCCATGTTGTTTCCGGGGATGGTTGAGCCCCTGGACATTCCATGACATTATACTCATGATGGTATATTGCGTACACCCTTCGTCTTCTCATTCATCTTGTGTTGATGCTGTTGGACATCATCACCATGCATGGACGTAAGTCGGGTGAGTCGTCGTAAACCACCCCCAGGCTTCGTAACACCAATTCCCTGTTTCCCTTGTTTCTCCAGGGATGCATTAAGTCTTCGTATAATTCTTCGTTTAGCTCGTGATAATGCTGGAGTGAAGATCTCCTCATCACTACCGTCTTCATTACCACTATCCTGTCTCTTGGACTGATCCTCACCAGAAGAAATATGCAACTCTGGTGATGCAGTACCATCATCAGTTTCATCATTCGATTCACTATCCTCCATATCATCATTCTCAGAATGCAAAGCATCCCCTGCAGTACCCTTATCATAGTGAACATCGTCAATTATTTTATCTTTACCTTTTACCTTACGTCGTTCATCATCCGTCAAACTCTTGTTAAGCAGAACTGTGTTTACAGCATTACCTGTTGCTACTTCTTTATTTCCATCCTGTACCTGTACACCATCATTAATTTTCAAAGCCTTTAAACCAGTAGTCATACCCGTAGTTGTAGTATACCTTTGTACTGGATTAGTTGCCACTTTATCCTTCAATTGTTTCCTAACAGTTTCCTGTGCCATACCTGCTTTTACCTTAGGGACTGTAGATCCCTCATTTGTCCCAGTTCGACGACGCATTGGTGGTGGTCGTACCCCTACCTCTCTAGCTTTATCATTAAATGCACACGCAACCTCTTTATGACCAAATTGAAGACATTTTTTACAATATTGGGGTTCATTCTCATACAATAATGTACAATCCAAGCTAACCCCATCATCAAAATCTAAAGATACTTCTCGTAAAATTTCTTTTGCAAAATTTAATTCAACAAGGACCCGTGCATATGACCCTCTCTTCCTCTCTTCGGTGACATGGTCCATAAACAAAGGCTTCCCTATTAAAGAACCAATACGAGCAAGTATAGATGGTGTCCAAAATTCATTTGGAAGGCCGGTAATCCTTACCCATAAAGGCATTGTAGCAACGTCTTTTTGGTTAAATGCAAACTTATCCGGAACGTGTTTAAGCAATAATGGCCTATTAAAAATGAAATACGGCCCTCCACGAAGAACTTTATCACGATCATCATCATTAAGAAAATTAAAAATCATCCAACCGGCTTCCATTCGATATTTGACCTTAACTTCCCATGATTTCATCATATTATTAATAGCAATATATCCCGGATAAAAACCTACGTATTGACCGAGAAGTGTACTTCCCCATACTTGAGATTTAGGCATACCTTCAGCACACTTAATTGCAATTCTCGAAGAGGTCGGTGCAATGTACTCCAGCCGTCCTCCTAATCCCGAGTTTAATAGTGTTTTCTCAATTGCTACGGAGATAATGTCATTTATAGTGTTTTATAAACGCTATAGAACTCAATAATAGCGTTTTACAATAAATGCTATAAAACTTAACAATAGCATTTTCTATAAATGGTATAGAAACTCAATAACGACATCAGACAAAAACCACATTGTTTCATTTTCAAGTTTCAAAATGATACAAACATGAGTTGTTTTTAACAATTGTTCACCATGAGAACATAGTTTGACAATACTAATCTAAAATGAATAACCATTTAATGTCATTTCATATTGTAACAACTTTGTCTAATGGCTATGCAATTGTTGTACCAGCAACATCTTCAATGCACTCTAACTCAGATATTGCCCTCCAAAGTGTTGCATCAAGAATCTTAGGTATGTCAACCCAAACTTGTCTGGCATTAGGACTTAAAGGGACAAAATGAATAAGTTGATTCGGATCACTTGAAGACCACCGACCTTCACCACGACCTTTCCCGAGCCACTCATCCAATAAGTTGCACTTTTTATTTGAATTGTCCACACTAGCAAAAAAATCAACATAATTTAATTTTCATATTATAACCAACTTAGTAAAATATAATAACAATAATATAAAATGTCGGTAAAAATAATTACCATTGCACCCTCCTCTCTCTCAATTGATATTTCTTCCAAAACAACCTTATGAGTAGGCCACGCTGCTTTACAATCAATAGCATGTCAGAACTTGGCCTAGATACTCACAGGTGCACCCTAGGCACTCTAAGGCACACCAATGGGTGCCTCGTGTTTATTTTTGTAAATCAACCCGTACAAGATTAAATTTTTACAAAAATAGTTTTTTTCTTATTCACAAAAATATATTATATTACCTTATGGAAATTAATATATTTAGAATTAACTCAAACATTATATTAACTTACAGGAAGTTAATATAATGTTTTAGAAAGTTGGTAACAAGGGCTTTGTTGGGATGGAACTGAGTGTATACCTCATAAGACATGTTGTCAATGTCAAGCCGCATGTTCCTGTGCCCATCCTGAATATCAATCATTCTGAAGAATACATATGGGTCAAGGATCATAACATCTTATGACAAAAATTCACGATGTTGGCTAAGGTAACCAAGACAGGTTCCAAGAGCATGCATTGATACATAGTAAATTAGGCAAGTTTGTCATTTTGATATAAAGAAAACTCGCTTGGGGAAGCCAAATAAGCAAGTGTAAGGATCCGACCGGGAAAAAATATGTTTTCTAGTGTAATGCAATCTGGAGCTAAGTTTTAACAAATGAAGATATAATGATTGAATTCGTGTTGTACCAAAATATAGGAAAAAAACTTACCTCAAACCGCAACCCTTCCCTCCTACGCATCATGTCCAAGACACTGCGAAGATGTTGTATAGAAGATCAAAGATCGTGTTAGTTCAATTAGGTTCAGCATCACACCGCTTCCAGCATGATAAGAGTTGCAATTAGATTCCTATGTATCTTTAAACAAAAAAACATATGACAGGGAATGAAACTGAAACAAGGATGCAAGCCTGTTTCTTCCCTCACCTTTAGCAGCAAAAGCACGCAAAGAATAAGGAATTCAAATGACACTGTCAACATGCCTATCCATCCACAGAGAAGACCTTGGGGGCCGTGGATTCTGCCCTTGGGCTCCAGCAATAGAGGGAAGATCAGGCCCTTGGGAAGGAGTGGAATGGTGTGCAGAAGTAGAGACATGATGTAATCCGCTCTCAGACCCGGTTGAGGATATTACTGATCTACAAACATATTCAGATAGTCTCCGTGAGTACTGAGAAGGGGATGATTGATGAGGAGAACCCCGGGTGGGCCCGGAATAAGATTGGGAGCCAAAACCATGTCCAGCTCGAGAGCTAGAAGCAACGTGTCTAGATGTACCTAAACGACCACCATGTGTATTCCAACCGGTAAAATTAGGAGCTGAATTATCCATAACTTCAATTACAGGCCTAAACATAGGATGTTCAGATATATTTCTTGACATGGGTCTCGAGATCAAATCCTCATGAAAAGGAGTATCTCCCGCCCCCCTTGAGCTAGATGCTCCACTTGACCTAAGAGTCTGGCTGTTTCTTCGGTAGCCAGGAAGACTAATACGGCATACTGCCCTTGTTGAGAAACTGAATTCTCGGGCTGGATTGGTGGAATCAAGCTCTGTGTAGGATTGCTTTGAGGGAAAACTATTTTTGTAAAAAATTAACTAGGTACTATATAAATACTATGAGCATACAAGAATAAAGGTATCTCGGCTACAAACTGGATGAGCATTATCAGAAATACTCTGAGCATAGAAATGTGTTGTAAAGACAAGGGCTAACCTACCGCAAACAAACAAAGCTTTGCTGCCTTGTTTCATATTAGTTTCTAGAGTTTATATACACTACACGAAACAACTAGGTAGCATATGAAACTTATCTTAACTCAGACATGTTTGTGGAGGACAAGGTTCCTTCACTTGAGCCTGAGGTCCTCTGGTGTACGACCTTTGACGAACACTTTGCATCCAAAGTCTAATATAGCTATCCATTGAAGCCCAAATTGTTTCACACCCTCCTGCACTAACACCAAATCTAATGTCAGCACAACTCTCTTTATTATGTCCTCGTATAAGTTTAGAAAGACAAAGGACTAGTTAACACAGAGAGAAACTAAAGGAAATTCAATATTCTGATGTTATAGAAAACACTACAATAACATAAGGAAGAAAAGTTGGAATACAAAAAACTATTAAGAAGTGAACTACATATGATACTGACTATAGCTTATACTAAGTTTGAAACACTGAAACCAAGTGCATATCTATATTGTCTGATATTCCCTAACTAGATATACAAATGAAAATCCTGGGTGAACATTTTCTTCAATTAAGTAATAAATTTATGTTGTTGACTAACACCACATGGATGATTTATCTATATATTCTATAGGTTTTATAGGTTTAGTGTTCACTTGCTACAGAATAAACCAATCTAACAATGGGATAACATGCTTTTTAAGCATGTTTTCAAGTATCATGTGTCACCTCTGAAAAAGAACGGTAACAACAAAATAGAAACCTTCAACATATCCAATTCCTCTGTCGTGAAAAGAACCCTTTGCCTCCTAAGTCGCGGGAACTCCGTATTCACGTCATAGCTAGGACAATTCTCTGTGTCAAGTAAAACTCATAATCAATAGAAACTTAAACAAGATGAATGAAAGTGGTGAATCATTAATAATGATTATAGTTGCATTAAGTAATAAACTTACATGGAAATTTCATTGCCTTGATCACTCCGGGAGTAATTTGAAGTAGCCCTACAACTTCCCCTTCTAAACTCCCATCAGGATCACAAGGAGATGCTCTAGAAGCATCCTTCTATTGAGCAGGCTTCTGCTTTGGTTGATGCTTCAAGGAGTAGCTTGAAGTAACAGCCTTACCAATTTTCTCATTTGGAGTTCTATCATGATCACTAAGAGATGAACTTAAAGCATCCTTCACCTGATCAACAAGCCTCAACCACTTTTGAGGAGTAGAGAAACTTCTAGAGGGCTTAGGGGATAGATAAGTAGCATCAATCTGTGGCGGGGCATGGAGTAGTTGCTTTTTTGGAGTGCCTTATGTAAACCAGTATCATCAAAATGTTCAGTTCGCAATTTCCGCTTCCCCTTCAAGTGCTGATTTTCATTCACTGTTGCACAACCCCCTTAATATGTAGACGACATATGAGACATATTGTCTGCGTAACGTGCCACTAAATCGCCTTCCTGCTGATCTTTTGAAGCACTGTCAACTGGATTTGGATCCTTCTAGGGTGCTGCATATTCATAAGGTATAGCTGTTGCTAATTTTTTGTCATTTAAAGTCGGGGCAGATGTGACTTTAACACTTCCATCCATATACACTCCTTGTCAGCTTGTCTTGGAGAATGTGCATTTACATTTGATAATACCTTGGACTGATCTAGTTTAAGCTAAAAAAACAAAAAGATCATAATAACCTCTTGTAGAGCACAACAAGGAAACTTAGCTTTTCTATTCCTCAACCTAGATTTTCTATATATAAGTTAAAGCCGTTTTCATCTCTACAGAATCCCTTGTTGTCATGCCTTTTCTGATCAGCTTGCTGCATCAAGGAGCCGTCAGAGTTCATGAGCCTCCACTCCTTAGAGTCAACTCTACGGCCCTTGGTTCCTGCATTATAAACTCCTTAGGGGTATAATCTAAATGCAACTCCAAATAACATGTTTTGTAGTTGTAATACCAAGCTTCAGGGTTCAACTCCTCAAAACATAAATGAAAAATATAATCCTCCAACTATTTCTCCCTCTGATATATCAGATCCAAGTCATGTGTGTAGCCACAATGTTCATGCTCTATAGAAGAAGGCAATGATGCACACTTGGGGTGATAACAGATATTACAATCCTGGACACAACCATAAGCAGTGTAGTTGCCTAGCTGCTTGCAAGAGACACACATGTACTTGTGCCTGAACCAAGTGATCATATGAGACATAATTGGGGTGTTGACGATCGGATTTGACACCAGGTAGCAAGTGGATATTGGACAACTCAAGATATTAACATTTAGTTTAACTAAAATAAGATTGATTATCACAAACAGTACCTCTTGTCTAATTTCACTTTCCATTCAACTAGAATATTGATGATCAGATTTGGTTTTCTCTAATCAAAACTCACCTTAACTCCAACATAAACAGTTGATTCCAACATAAACAATTGATTAGGAAGATAAACAATTTATTAGGAAGATCAATGTATTGTGCGAATATCTAGCTATCAAAATTCTTCATTTAGAAAGGAACCCCTCCGAGGTGTAGTATTTCTAGCTATCAAAATCCTAAATTCCAACATAAACAGTTGATTAGGAAGATCAATGTATTGTGCAAATTGATGAATATCAAAATCCCTAAAACTGAACACAAAAATAGAGACGTTAGGGGAAATCAAAACACAAAAAAGGGAGAGGGGAAACCTGTTTCGGTTTAAAACCTAGATATGCTATTACATATATCTTCGGTTTAAAGAGGGGGAAATCGTCGATGATATATAGTGACTACAACCCTCGCAAGTAAATAGAGAACGAAAACGGGTACAAGGTGGAGCCGATGTGTTCTCCGGTACTTCGTGTCGCTATGTAAAGATGGAGCCGATGTGTTCTTCGATAGCTGCAGGGAAGAGAGATACGCGCTCAGGCGGTATTGTGAAAATGTTGGAAATCTCTGAAAATGTTGGAAGAGAGATAGCGTTCTTTCTTGGCGGTATTATGAAAAATAAAGGATCAGATACGCGCTCAAGAAAAAAAACAAGCTCAAAATGCTCTAAATAACCCGACCTTTGCTACTGTTGCGGAAGGTGACACGAACTTTTAAAATTGCGGAAAAAAACACGAACTATAGGGAGGCGTTGCACTTTTTAGCGCTAGTAATTAATCTATTAAATAAATGTTGGACATTTTATAATTTGTTATAGTTTGCTATGATATAAATTTTAAAAAATAGTGAAAATGTGTAAAAAAAAAAATTAGCGTTATATTTGATATTTATGTTTTACATAAGAAAAAAAAAGTATAATAAGTAAAAAATATTATAAATTTTATAAGTTGGTAGGATAAGAATTTAAAATCGAAAAACATATAATGAAAATGTATACTTCTTTACAACAAATTACTTAATTATATAAGCTACAAATTATAAAATAAAAAAAATATTTTTTACGCTTTTTTTACCGGCTATAAATATTTGCTTATGTTTGATACTTATATTTCATATAAAAGAAAGAAAAAAGCAAAGCACAAAAAATCTATTTTCATTTTATAATTTATAGTTTATGTAATTTAAATAATTTATTGCAAATAAATTATAAATTTTTATTTTTTTTTTCCTTTTTAAAAATTTTATCCTATCAAAATAAAATGTATTTTTTTTTTATTTTTTTCATTATTTGGTTCCTTTTTTAAATTTATATCTTACCAAACTATAACAAATTATAAAATGTCCAACATCTTTTTAATGGATTAATTACTGGTGCTAAAAAGTGCAACGCCCCCCAATAGTTCGTGTTTTTTTCCGCAATTTTAAAAGTTTGTGTCACCTTCCACAACAGTAGCAAAGGTCGTGTTATTTAGAGCATTTTTGCCCTTATTTTTTTTACTTTTTTAACAGCGTTTTTATTATTATAAAACGATATAAAAAAATTAGAGCAGGTAAACTATAGCATTTACAAGACAAACGCTATTATTCAATGCTATAAATACTCAGTTTTGTTGTAGTGGGCTAAAATTGTCGTCCTACCATTTCCTTTTTCCTTTTTAATTTAATTTTCTTTTTTTCATTTTTAATTTAATTTTCCTTTTTTTTAGGGTTTCCTTTTGCAAATTCCTCAAATTCTTCCCCAAACCCTAATTCTCTCTCCTCAACTCCTCCTCTGCCACCTTCTTCAACCTTTCAAGCTCCATAGTCCATTCATCTCGTCGCCTCGCTAAACACTCTGTAAAACCAGCAAGCATGTCACGCTCTCTCACCTAGTCTTTACAACGCTATCTCCGCTCCGAAATTCGCCACCACCACCTGCTCTTCATGTGGACCTTCATCGATGCGTCGAATTCAACTTCGTCCGGGACCGAGGCCTCGACCACGCCGTCGAGAAAGAGAAGAATCTCCAGCCATTGATGAACCTCAAGAACCTTATAAAATCTTAACTTTCAAAGTCCATCCCACTTTCTACTATCTTTGAGTCCAAGAGAAACTCAGCGTTCATATGCGCCTATTGAATTTGTCTGTAATTACCCTTCAATGTTCGAAGAGTATTTCGCTGGGAGTGTACGTATTCATCCCCATTTAGGGATTCTTGATTTGATAAGTTGAAATGGGATTTAGGGATTCCTGATAATTATGATGAAATAGGATTTAGAAGATTTGAATTGCTGAAACTTTCAATGTTCGATGAGAACTTCCATGATGAAGTGGTTCCTCTTGCGATTCTTCTTATTCATTGCTTAAACCTTCAATTTGTATTAACTTTGATTCTTGTTCTTCTTATTCATTGTTGAAACCTACAATCTGTATCAACTTTGCAACTTCCCATAAATCATGGCTGATGTTGATTAAGTTTATGTGGTGTATTAGAGAATTGGATTTTTGTGTATACTGTAAAAGGTGTGTTTTCAATTTCGATCCATTGTTTGAAACTGGATTTTCAATTTTGATCCAATGTTTGGAAGAATTTGGAGAATTGGATTTTCACTTTTAGATCTAGTGTTTGGAAGAAATTGGAAATTTTGCAAAGAAGGACCTCAAAAAAGAAAAATTAAATTAAAAAAGGAAAAAGGAAATTATATAAGGTAGGAGGACAATTTTACCCATGGTTTTTAACACTGTTCATATAGTTTAACGGATGAACAGTAACATAGGTACTAATCTTCGGTCGGGGTCATTAGATGAGGTACCGTTCTGATAGTTAAAAGGATGGCATACTAATGTTTAGTCTGTCCAAAAGATGGGGTACTGTTTAGATAATTTTCTCTTATACTATATGTTTTTTTCCTAAAAAAATGATATCTTTTAAGCATTGTAGCCAAAAAAAAAAATTAAAAAACAAATCAATTTATTTGTCAGATGGAGCATTTTTGTTTCTCAGGTCATTTCCGGGTTGCTTTAGACTTCTGTATCAATTGGTTCTGGTTCTTGGGTCATTTTAGGTCCGTTTAATTCGATTTTTCGAATCAACTTATACGGACATAATCAAGTTTAATACATTACAAATTCGAGTTAAACTGGTTTTAGGTTGTTGGTCTCAAATATTCATATATTTCTTCTTTGTCAGTTATAACCCGAACTCGATACTAGAGACGAGATTGGGTGGCGTTACACTTCTGGCGGAAATTTTAATGTTGCATCTGCGTATGCCACTATCTTGTAAGTAAATCAAGATAACCAGATAGATGACTTCTTCTCGACTCCCTTTGCAACTTGGATTTGAGATAACCTTCTTTCTAAATGTGTTTTTAATAGCAATTATCTGTGGAGTGAACTTTTTGCAGTGGGTATATGGTGGACTTGGAAATGGTGTAACGAAAAAGTCTTCCGTAATACTACTATCAGCACTAGACGAGACCGTTTCATTCAAGATCGTCTCAACGAGTATGTCTCTGGATGATTCAAAAGCAAGCACAACATGACTTGCCCCAGCCTGAGTCCCATCGTCGTCCAGGTGAAATGGGAGCCTCCCCTCGATGGGTTCGTAAAGATCAATACGGACGGTGCACGCAGAGATGATGGCCACGCAACTGCAGGAGGAGTGATTAGGAACAGTGATGGTGGATGGTTGATTGGATTTGCGGCTAATCTTGGATTATGCACAGTCTCTATGGTTGAGTTATGGGGGGTTGTGCACGGCCTAAGATTAGCTTGGGAAAGGGGCTTTCATTCCGTTATCGTTGAGACGGACTCGAAGTTAGTCATAACCCTCCTAAATAAACATCTTCAACGCCACCATCCACTATCTACTCTGGTATCTCGATGCCAAGACTATCGTAGTAGAAACTGGAATATCCAGTTTCATCATATATTTAGAGAGGCTAATAGAGTCGCTGACGCTATTGCTAGCGCGGCCTTTGTTTTTCCGATTGGTTTTAATGTATTGGGTGACCCTCTCGAGGGTGTTAAAGATATTATTTCGGATGATGTAAGGGGTCGGACTATCCCCCGTTTGCGGATTACTTAGTCCTCTTTTATTTATATAAAGCGCGGATAGATGCACTGGAGACCACTGACTCTCCTTTACCTAAAAAAAAATTAGTATCGATTAGGTTTGGAATAGGTGGATTGAGTCGGAATAATTTTTACAAATTTAACCCACATCATTTTTTTAGTTCATCCTAAAGCATCCTTCGGATGAGAAATCAAAGTTCGGGATCATTAGAGAAACACGTGTTGGGGGTCGAAAATCCCATATGGGTTAAACGGTCAACAACACAGTTATCTCTCTGAAAATATGTCTGATATGAATTTCGTCGAAAGAGCAAAGATCCAATCTGGAATCAGAAAAAATCATCTCAATCTCTCAAGGACAACTTCACAAACCTTGGAGTACCTAAATAACACATAGATTATCACCTTCAATTTCAATATTTTTTAATTGTAGTCTTTTAGCCTCTTGTAGGCCTGATTTCAGGGCAAATGTTTCCGCTTTCATAACCGAGCTAAAGTGATTCTTTTTTGTATCGAGGTTCACAACCTTTCCATTGTGGTACCGGATCATGTAACCAATAGAGGTTTGCTTCCGAATCTAATTTTGAACCATAAAAAATTATTATATGGAGCCCTAGTTTTGGTTTATCTCATTTGATGTCATGTTTTTTCCTTTTAAATGATTTGTTTCTTTGTGTTGTTGTTTAAAGTCATAGTCGTCCTCATCAATGGTGTTGATTTTTCACTTATGGATTTGTTCTTTGATAAAGCTTTTAACCTTGTTGCATGAACCAATAGGTTCATTTAGGATGTCGTGAATTTTATTGTTAAAGTTAATTTTGTACATTTCGGACGACATTGTTTTGTCAATTTTGTTAATAATTTGTTTACTAAAAGGGCACTCAAAGAACAAATGAGACAGGTCCTCGAGATGATGGTTGCAAAGTTCGCAATTCCTAGTCACTGCAATTCTTCTTTCGCCGAGTTTGGCTTTTGTTGGAATTCAGTTTTGTGAAATTTTCCAAAGAACTTTTTAAATTTTTAGTTGTGTATCAAGTTTCGAAATCCACTCACATATGTAATGTTGGGTAACGCACGTGTGTGCTTCAATAATCTCATAAGCGGTTTAGTAGTAAAGTAACTGTTTTTGCTGGATTTCTAGTATAGTCTATCATGAATTTCGTTGTTTGGTATAATTATTTCTGTGATTTTGTTTCCTAATATCTTGTTTAATTATGTTTTGTAGTTCATTTTCAATTTTGGAGACATTCCATTGTCCAAAGTTGTCAATGAAATGACTAACTTTGGCGTTTGTGTCAATAGAGTTGGAATTTTGTGTCATTTTTATAAGCGGTGATATCGTTAACCAATTGTCGTGCCAGAAATTGACTACCATTACCAACGTGTCAAGTAAGACCGTTTTTGAATTCGGTTTTGATTTTCATGAGGTTATTCCATTTGCCAACATGTTGCGCCTCTCTTTCGGTAATTAAGGATGTTAGTATTTCTTAAGGTACTTTTTGTTGATGATCTTTACCCAAATGTTATTCGGTTCCGCAAGGATTTCCGTAAGATTTTTATTTGTAGTGCTTTATTTGATATATGAGTTCTCCTCAATCCAAGTTCGACATTAGCCTTGGATTTGCAAATCACATCCCAAATGATGATAGACCTGTGTTGGTCACCTTTGTTCCAAAATAATTTTTTTATAAGTTTTGTTAAGTTCATTTAGATTATAAGTTGGCAACATGAAGTTTTGCATAACGAAAGTTGGTTTAGTTGCTAGATTATGTTTGATGAGGGTCTTTCTTCCTTCTTGATAAGGGTATAATACGAGCCGAACGAGCCGAGCCCGAGTAGCTTGTCTCATATTACAACCCTACTTCTTGCGATAAGGAATTAGCTTTCCATTTTGTGATTTGTGGTTTTGGGTTTAAGGTTGATATCCCCAAATGTTTCTTTTGTCAATCTACTGTTAATGATGGGACAACCAAAGTCTTTATCGAGAGATTTGGTATGGTTCATAACCAAGATATTTTTTAATTGGGTTATATTGTTCTCGTTGATATTTTTTGTTTTTGGAAAGCAGATATTTGATGGTTGATTTTTTGTCCCGATATTGAGCAATACCTTTTCAAGATCTATTTTTTCTTTGACATGATGCCAAATTTGCTCATAAGCAAAAGATAAGAAATGATTGGGTTCCTTGTCTGCGGTGTAGAGAGCAACAAAGAAGATGTGCTAATGCAGACTACTATTGATCGCGGCGATCACAGCATCTGTGTGACAACCACCAACGGCGGTGTAGAGAGCAACAAAGAAGATGCTAATGCAGACTACTATTGATCGCGGCGATCACAGCATCTGTGTTTCCTTGGGATCACATAAGTTTGAGAAGCACTTTCAATTACATCTAGAAGGAAGAGTAGTGTCATTCCAGGGCTGAAATTGAGAAAAAATGCTGTAGCCAGGATTTGAACCTGGAATTAAGCCATCACATTTGATTAGTTTTATCATTGTGCTACTACAGCTTTATGTACTACTATTGTAATTCACATATCCAAACATATCCAAACATATCCAAACATTGCAGGAAATTAATTCAACCTCTGAGAGCCTGCACTTTCAAATGTGGAAATTAGCATTAGTCATCACACCGATGAGGAAGACACAAAATACAACTTAGCTTTTAGCAGATTTGTTGTAAAATTAAAGCGCTATCTGTAGAAGATTTGAAGTATAGGGGCACAAACTGTAAATAAACACAAATACATGCTAATAGCAGATTCGGTTACGATTGTTAGCATGTATATCTAGTGTGTAATAAGCTTCAATGAATGCATGACTATATTGCCATCTTTCTTACATGTTAACACTATCAACTCACATTGTTTTTGACTGCTCAATCAACGATACAATTAATATGCAAATATTAGGGTTTCACTTATAAATAGCACACACCTTCCACATTTGGATACGCAAATCAACACCCACGGATCATGCCTAATCTACTCTCATCTGCAAGCTCTGTGGTGGGTTCGGACGTGAAAAGCGAAAGACTGACGGATGAGCGTCCGATCGCGAGCTGTCACCCTAGCCCATGGGGTGACTACTTCCTTAACTATGTTCCTTATGACGAGGTATGTATCTAACTAAGGTGTGTAATGGCCAATTGATTATCATATAGGTGTTTTACCAGTTATTCATGGTAGGTGACTCAAATGAAGAAGGAAGAAGAGGTGAAGGAAGTTGAAGTGGAGATCAAGAAGCAATTGAAGCTTTTAGCAGTCACAGAGAAGCCATTGGAGCTTCTCAACTTCATCGATGCCATTGAACGTCTTGGTGTGGGATACCGTCTTGAGGAAGAAATCGAACGACTTATTCTACAAATTCTCGAGTTTGGAAGCGATGATTTTGATCTCTATCATACTTCTCTTCGATTTCGGCTCCTTAGGCAACACGGGTTTCACTTATCATGTGGTACAACTATATAACTCAATGTCTCTTTTCAATAATTAAGTTGGTTATAATTAAGTATATTGTTTCCTCTTAATTAGATGTGTTCAAAAAGTTCAAGGACGAAAACGGAAGGTTGAAGGATACATTGGCAAGTGATGTAAAGGGGATGTTAGGGTTTTATGAAGCTTCACAAGTTGGCATCCATGGCGATGATAATGAAGCTTTGGTGTTTACTACGACTCATCTTAAAGATGTTGTGACCAACCTACCGAATCATCCCTTGGCTTCACAAGTAATTCATGCATTAAGGCAACCTTATCATAAGGGCGTGCCGAGGCTCGAGTCTAGACATTTCATTAGCTTCTACGAACAAGACCCTTCACATAACAAAACTCTACTTAAGTATGCAAAATTGGATTTCAATAGGGTTCAAGATTTGCACAAGAAGGAACTCAGAGATCTGAGCAGGTGGTGGAAAGACCTAAACTTGAATGGGAAGATGCCATTTCCAAGTAGAGATAGAGTACCCGAAGCTTATTTTTGGACATTAGGGCCTTACTTTGAACCACAATATACTCTTGCTAGGAAAATATTCTTGCAAGTCTTCAAAGTCACTTCCATCGTAGATGATATTTACGACGCCTATGGAACTATTGACGAGCTTACCGTCTTTACCAAAGCCATTCAAAGGTTTGTGCTTGCCTTAAACACTCCATTGATATAATCAATCAACGGTCTACTAATTGTCGTTTTCGATTGAATATTTGGATCAGATGGGATCGTAGTTGCATTGATGAACTCCCGGACTACATGAAAGTGTGTTATAATTCTCTCATTGATACCTATGAGGAATTTGAACGAGACTTAGCTCCTCAAGGAAGGTCTTATTGTGTTGAATATGCAAGAGATGAGGTATACATTTTATAAGTCCAATAAACATGATTTGTTACATATATGTTATACAATTATTTCATGCACAGATGAAAGAATTGTGTAGAGTTTACTACAAAGAAGCCAAATGGTGTCATGAGAAATACTCTCCAACGTGTGATGAATATCTTGAAGAAGCCTCCATCATAAGTTTTGGCTACAAGATGGGAACAATTGTGTCTTTCCTTGGCATGGGCGAATTGACATCTAAGGAAGCTTTCGAATGGGCTCTCGTAAACCCTAGATTTGTAAGATCCGCGGGCATAATCGGACGGCTATTGGATGACATTGGCAGTCATCAAGTATAAATACTATCTCATATCTACATTCTTAATTATAACTCTGTCTCAGTTAACTTGACATTTTCTTGTTTATGAACAAGTTCGAGCAAGGTCGAAAGCATGTACCATCAGCAGTCGAATGCTACATGAGACAACACGGCGTCAATCAAGAGGAAGCTGACAAGGAACTCGGGAAGCGAGTGTATAGTTGTTGGAAGGACATCAACGAGATGATGTTGAAGCCTTATGTAATGCCGAAACCTCTTCTGACTCGCATTCTTAACTTGTGTCGGATTGTGGAAGTGATTTACAAGGGAGAAGATTGCTACACCTTCTCCAACCACACCATGAAGAACAATATTTCACTCATCCTCACTAATCCTATTCCAATATAGATAGACATAAGGAAGTTGAAGTATGTGTGATCTCAATGCATGAGTATGTAAACAAAATGGCTTGGTTTAATTATGGTTTGTGTATGGTATGAAATGTATTGTACTGGACATTGATAATAATCACAATGAATCATGGTGTTTCATTTTAATTTTATGGACAAGACCGGACCAGTCAATCAATTATGGTCTTTACCGGTGAAAATTCCTTAGTGTTTTTAGATGTGTTCATGCTCAACTCGTCCAAAATATAATGATCTCGGACCAATATTCTTTCTAAGCCAAATTCGAGTAGTTGGACATGTATAACAATGTAACAAAGATTGACTCATACAATTATATTTTAGTAAATTTGGGCGGAACTTTGATGGTGTTCAACTCGTTTAGAAAAGGAACGAACTTGAGTGGAGTCTAACTTTTATCCAAGTTTTATAAAATGTTCATACATTGTTTTCATTTGGCCAAGAAGTCGTACTAACTTCATTTTTTATAGTTAATTATACGTTATACATATTAATGAATCGATAAATATTTTTTTTAAGTCACGGTACTGAGCTCCATATATTATTAAGCAAATAAAAGGGATTACAAATGTGTCATCGAGGGAGGCTAAACCCTCTAGAATCGTCTAATAAAAAGTGAATTTGGTAAGTAACACACTGATATAAAAGTGTGCTAAGTAGATATCTCTCATTGCTAAATATATTAGTGAATTTCATCTTTGTAAATTTTAAGACCAAATAACCCTTCACACAAGCTATCAATTGTCACCAATTACGATACAAGATCATGTATTAATATGACAATATATTTTGAATATTGAAAGAATGAATCACTTATTTTCACAGTTCAAATTGTACAAGAATTATTCAGATACAAGAATCGTGAACAATTATTTAATTCTCTATTCCTTTCTACAACTAAAATATTTATTATACTACAAGAGGAAACTAGTTATTTGAATCAAATTTCATAAAAACTATTTTATACAATATGCAATTTACTAAATTGTCTTTTTAATTATGTGATGTACAAGAATTGTTCAGATTCATTAAATCGTCTTTTTAATTATTGTATATGAATTGTATGTACAACTCCAAACCTGTTAAAGTCATTTAATCCTAACTCCGATAAAAACCTATGATTTCTGATGAAAGAGGAAACCAGATAGTTTTGCCAATTCAATTCAAATATTTCCTTTGAAGGGTACCTAGAGAAAATTATTATTTTTTATTTGAGAAAAAGTTTTATCCAAACAAACAATAAAGTGATCAAACAAGAAAGAGTAAATTACACAAAACCACCTTTTATTTACACCACTTTTCACTTAACCACCTCTTATAAAAAAGTTTTCATTTAACCACCCATATATCTATTCCGTTAGCAAATAGCCACCAGCATATTTCTCTGTTAGAATTCCATCTGTGGGGCCATCAAAAATAAATAATTGAATTTAACATTAAATTAAAATACACTTCAAATCTGAAATGGCTTCTTTTTTCACGCACTCCCTCAAAATTTCCCCCTTCTTCGGTTCTTCTCTAACTGGCCTCAAAGAAGAAAATCCACTTCCATCAATGGAGCTCTTCAAACCCCATCTCCCCCACTACCCAGGAGAACACACCTCCCATCACCCCCACCACCAATCGCATTCGCTCTAAATGCTTTTGAGTCTGTTCTCGTATCAAATGCGCTGATAAATCTCACAATCGCCTCTCCAAAATTGCAGATCCAAAAGTTCAAATCTTTGGCAACTTTGCTCTTGTGCCAGAACACCCCATCTTCATGTCTCCGGCGAGATCGCAGAGTGTATCCGTGGTGTGTATTCGTGGTCAAATTTTACTCCGACGGCTCTGCTTCTTAAGTGTGCCGATTCACTAAAACCAGCCCTCTCCGACAGGAGAGGGAACTCGGTCATCTTGTATTCTAGGCCATTGGAGAACTCCATGGTCCAGAATCGCTCGTCTCTTCCTGTTCCTTTCTCGTGGGCTCTTTGGCCTTCTAGACTCTTCCGAGGGAATCGGAGTTGCAAATGCCAGAGTTGTCTACTTTAATGGCCAGCTACTTAAATGGTCACTCCGGAATCGCTTGATTCCAAACATGATTGAGCACTTTACTTTGAGATATGATGTTGTAAAGAAGCCATTTTTAAAGTACTTCAATTCTCAAAAACAGGGGAGAAGTATCTGATATTGAAATTCCCCTAAATAAGCCTAAAATGATTCACGATTTCTCTATCACTGAGAGTGTTGAAGTGATCCCAAATAGTTATGTTGTATTTAAGTTGGACTTGATTATTAGAGGAGGATCCCTATTGTGTATAGGAAGGACAAGGTTTCAAGGTTTACAGTGACCGACAAAGTCAGATTATTGAAAATGGGTTCTCAAACTAGGGTTCTTCTGTCAAAGTAAAAAGTATGATATATTTAATTATTAAAGTATATTTTATTTATTTTTAAATTAAATTAATTACCTTCGGTGGGTCCCACGGATGGAATTTCTAACAGAAAAGGATTTTGATGGCTTTTTGTTAACGGATTAGATATAAGGGTGGTTAAGTGAAAACTTTTTAATAAGAGGTGGTTATGTGGAAAGTGATGTAAATAAGGGGTGGTTTTGTGTAATTTACTCAACAAGAAAAAGAACAAGTTTGACAAACTTCATCATGAGCCTCATGGGTAAGTTTGAAGTTCAACCCGATAAACCAGTAAACCGCCCATAAACCACGTAAACCACAAACTCTTCAACCAGGAACCGACCTGTGAACCGCCCATAAACCACGTAAACCACAAACTCTTCAACTAGGAACCGACCCGTGAATGGAACACAACACGCATGTTGGGAAAGAAGTTGAGTTTGTTTCGTCTAGAAGATGCGTCGTGATCAGGTGTTTAGCTTGTTTTCTTTTCTTTTTTCTACAACTATAAAACAAAATATATATTGTTTAATCAAAAATAGAATAATAGAAATTATGTCTAACACATGAATAAGGATTTCACCAAACTACAGTCAATTTTCTAGAAAGAAAACCAAAAAATCAGAAAACCCAAAAAATTAAAGCCATATTGCAGTTCAGTAAGAAAATAAATTTCAACATCATCGTTGCGTCCAAAACGTTCGAACAAACCATCGAAGTTAGCATTCTTAACAAAGCAATTTAACAATACCAAGTACCAAACAACAAGAACTGAGCGTTTACAAAATTACGACAAAACTGATTCCTTCCTGGTCGAGCGAATTCCGCAGATTGACTGAATTTCTTTGTTATGCACCAACGATCAACGGACTCTGTTTAGATTTACCATTCGTGCAGATGAGTCCATACCACCCCTTCCCAAAGAGCTCCTACTATAACCGCCGCCGGTTCCTCGGTTCTGTCCTCGGTCCCTAGAATAACCTCCGCCGTACTGTCCAGGTGTTGGGGGCCTACCGCCGCCAAAACCCGAACGATTATTGTTATTTTGCCTTCCCGTGTAGTTGTTATTATTGTCTTGCCACCTACCGCCGCCACCGCCAGAGGTCACAGCAGCATAATCAGGACCGTCTCTTCTCCTAAGAGACATACCATCCAATCCCGGTCCACCGATCTTTGCCTCCATGGCTCTCTCGTTGGTTTCAGCAAGGAACGAGAGTCTCTCGGTTAACTGGAATGCCAAAGCCTGCAATCTCGAGTGCTCAACTTCATGGAAGATGATGCACTTTGTGGGTTGGTCCCAACTAGCATGAAGCTCATCAGTAATCATCATTTTGCTTACTAGGCTGTGTGTTTGAGATTCAGGAAGGTCAAACATCTTGGAAAGTTGGTCAAGGCTAAGAGAGCTGTAGGAAGCAGCGTAGGTGAATAAGTATGTTCTAAGAGCCTCTTCTTTGATCTTAGACTTGAGCATATCAAACACTTTCTCTTGATTCTTCAGCAATTTCCAGACTTGAAGGGAGGTGATCACATCAAACGATTTTTGGTAATCTCCCTGGCTCAAAGCTCTTGATGCAGCAACAGCATGGTCTCTGACATTTTCAGGCGGGCCGGTCAGTGTCTGCCTGTCACTGGAGTAATCGAGCAGCCTCCGGAAAGTCTTGCTGATAACACGGTGCTTTGAATCAAGAGTGTGGGCTGCCATGTTTGGGACCTCCAACAGCATGGCACAGGTCAAGTGCACTGCCTCCAAGAGTTCCAGGTTGATGTGCATGTGATAAGGCATCTGGCGTCTCCTTTCCAACCTCTCCTGATGATTGTAAAACAGTTTCAAAAGAAAAAAAACAATTGCACACGATTGTCAAATATAATGTTTCAAGATTATACTAATGATAAATGAACTGCATATAAGAAATAAGGTTCATAAGACATAAACTGTGTCTAGTTCACGAAACGGTAACTTCAGAAATTTCTACCATCTAGAAAAAATAATTCACCCTTCAAAATTATAGCATTGTAAGTTTGCAACCACAGTCACAAATAAATCTGCCGATACATAAACACACCAAAAATATATGGCATAGGTCAAGTGCACCTATTGAGGAAATTGTCTACTTCTAGTAATAATTAGTAAAACAGACAAGGTAACATAGTGAGCAAAGTATCTAATGATAGCTAGTACAGGAAAGATCAATTTCAAGAGAAAAAAAAAACAATAGAAACAGAAAGAAGAAACATCTGCAGAATTAGATTTTCCTTAAGGAACGTATGAATAAACTAACAAACATCACAATAATTCAATACGCTTAAAAAGGAATAAGAACGAAATAATTCGGTAATCTTAAAAAATACCTGTTCGGGAGATTTATCTTGATAGCGGTTTTGGGAGAAACCTTGAGCAAGTAACTCTCTCACCCTCCCAGCTGAATATAATTCAGAGAGACAGTTATGCCCTTCAAGAATGAGGCCATTCCTAAAAGCACAAAGACCAAGCTGGGCCATAGCACGGTTGAATAGTATCTGAGTTGAAATATCCATCTGGCCAATATTGTCCTGCAAATGGCTCATCAGTAGCAAGTCCCGGGCAGTAGAAAACTCGTCCATGAGAGCATGATGGTAGATATCACAAAGCATAGCACGAGCTTTCGTGCGCTCTTCCCCGTGTTTGTAGATAAGGGAAACAAGTATATCCATCAACTCCCTGCTGCTGTCGGGAAATGTTGGCTTCCTAGAGACGATTTCAGGAACAACAATAAACGCAGGTGGACCACGACTTTCATCAACAGATTTGAACTCTTCACCTTCAGCATCCACATCATCTCCTTCCCCGACCTGTTCAGCCAACTTCCTCATTGCCTCATACACTCCTTGAGGCTTGTAATAAATCAGCTCGACCCGTTTGAGGGCTACTTTAGAAGCAGCCTTCATATTTCCGGATCTTTCATAATACTCCTGGACATTCTGGGCAAGGACCTGAAACAAAGGTTCATCTCTAAGCCTCTCCACGTAGTCACGAGTATGCGGGTCAATGCATTGCAAACTCTTGAAGAATTCAACATCTATTCTCTCAAGGAAGGCTACCAAGTTTCCCCAAATCTGAATTGGTCCCTTGTAGTCTGCACCCTTTTGAGTTTCATTCTCATCAGGCACAACCTCATCTACCACGATGTTAGGGTATTGATGAAGAATATCCAAAATAATGAGCATATTCTGCACACACTTCTTCCACACAGGAATTGGCATGTGCCCAGTAAGACTAGGACTGATATCAAATTGAGCAGAAACAACACTAAACAGTATCTCCAACTTCTGAGCAGGTGTCTTAGCAACCCTGGTCAAAAAGGTCAACTGCTCAACAAGCTCAACTCTTCCAGTTCCCTTCCTACCCCGAGCAGCATTAATCTCTTTAAACTTCTTATCGACAATCTCCCATGTGATTTCGCTTGGGTCTTTCATGAACTGCTTGTCAAAGAGCCTGTCTTTCTTGGTCATCTTCTTTTGCCAGTCACCTGCAGGCTCATTGGCGTTTCGGCTATCATCATCATCATCAGCCTCGTCATCTTCATCAGATTCTGAGCCAGCTGCCATTTTCTCTGGATCATCAATAACAAAAGAGTCCTCATCATCATCATCGTCGTCCGCATCATCATCATCATTTTCACTGTCATCCTCACTCTCAGGATTCTCCCTGAACTTGGCGATAGAATCTTCATACTGTTTATTGTTTTTCTTTAGCTTCTGCTTCATCGAATTCAAAGCTTTGGCATTGCTGCTGCTCATCTTCTTTTTAGCATCTTTATTAGCCAAAGCTTGACTGAGAAAATCCTCGAGCATCACCAGAGCCTTTATATAGAGTGTAGGCACCTTGTCTGACTCGGTGACTCTCATCACCTTCTCAAGCTGCTTGTTTATCTTATCAAAGTTCTCCTGCAAGCTAACCCAATCATTTATCTTCATAGCATTTCTCATTTGCTCAACAGTAGCAGACATCTCGTCATAGCGTTTGTCCTTTGCAGACCTGACAACGCGTTTTTTACCATCAGAATCTTCACTGTCGGAATGAGTGCCTTGAAGGTATCTGCTTCCTGCAGCAGAAGTATCACCGGTTGCAACAACTTCTTCTTCCTCCTCATAACTACTCACATCATCCTCCGTATCACTGTCACTCTATCAAAACCAAACAGAAAAAGAAATTACTATCTAGATGAAGAACAAAATAACCTAATGACAAGATTCGATATCAACAGGTTCAAATTAGAAGTATTTTTTTCTGAGATACCTGTCCCCAAAAACGCGACGCCATTTTCACAAGTGTTGGCTTGTCCTAGTGAGAATTCTTAGTCTAGCTGCAATGAAACTGATAAATTATGACAAATAAGTTGACTCATAACCGAATTTTTCTAAGAACTAGCAAAGATCGCATCATATCAAGCTTTGTGGATCAGATAGAGAGAACCTACACCAACAGAATAAGAAATCATATGACACTGGAACAGCTAACAATGATATACGAATCAAAAAACTATGAGAGTAAGCCTCTTCAACAGGGTACGAGCTCCACAATTATTACAAGGGAGCTGTAAAATCGAAACAAAGTACAAATGTTTCTACTCGAATGGTTTAGTCGCGCTAAACTACATGACGCAATTGAGATTACATAATTTATGTACTGGCTACGCCAAATTAAAAGGTTGTACCGTTAATTTACCACCTTATAACATCCAAATACATAGCATAAAAAAAGCGCACAGCTCGATAACATCAATCAAACAGCACAAGTCTCATAACATTCGGTTGAATCCAGGCAAATCAAACAAACGAAAATTGATATTTGAATTAAGCACGGATTTTCACAGATCAATAAAACATGGAGACCGCTAAATCAAACGAAATCGGAGAGAGAAAGAGACGGAGGAAGGAAGGGGATAACCTCTTCAGGCGTACGAGAGAATCGAAGATCTGTGACAGGGAAGAGGAGGATTAGGGTTTTGGGGCCTTGTGTAAAGACGAGTTTGCTATTTCGCCGTATTTGGGCCTAAACGTCAAATTTTAATTGGGCCGAAATGTTGCTATTAGTAGGACTATAAAGCCCAATAAGGACCCTAGCACAAAAATTATGGTGAGGACATGAGAAGATTAGAAGACACAAAAGTATAAGACAATTTGATATTTTTGAGGAACAGAGAGATGACAGTGATAGATCTCAATAATATCTAATCTCACTATGAATGGAGGAGGGACTAAAAATAGCAAAAACCACATGAAATTGAAAGGACAATTTGCCATCATATTCCACTAATGATATGGACCCAATGGTCAATCAACTAATCCTTGTAATGTAAATGTATAGCGTACCTCGTTCATCCATTTCCCGGGCGGTGGTCATAGTCCGTCAACAACTATGGCATCGACGGACATTTGTGTATCGATAGACACTTGGAGGATCGACGTCCAAACAAAGGGGTGATGTCGACGCGTTTATAGGGGTGGGAGTCGTTGTGGGGAAGGAGACATGCCCGGTGCAAGATTAGGGGCGGGTTCCTAATGTTGATATAGTAATCTAGTTCACCCAAAAATCGTGTGTTTGTTGAAGTGATCATCGATTTTCGACAATCTTTTTCCTCATCTTCAACTCCGGTATTTTAAATTTGTCGGATAGGTGTGACGTTGTGTGAGTCATCTAACTTCACGGTTCGAATGTATTTCTCGGTTTAATACCGACCAAAAATAACGACACATTTTATGATATCGTGTGGGTGTCAAACGACCGGCTAATGTATGACCCATCAGGTACTCAAGGAGGTTGTGGTTGTGCACAACACATATTACTCTCAGAGTTCAGTTCTCATGATCATTTTTTTAACCTTATAGTTCAAACGGACACCCATCTTACTCGCTTTGTTAGCTCGAATACTTGATGTCTTATCATTCAAATCGACGTGTTTCTTCTTCTTAGGTTCTTCATAGTATTCACATGTCAAGCGAAACGTACAAAACCCATATTTATTTTGTCATGATGATTTCACAACTAACATTGTATTCTATGACCTTGCGACGTTTTTAAGGTCGACTAAGTTTTTTCTTAAACCTTTATTGTCCGAGGCAATAATTGATTTTAACAAAAAAAATCGATCATAATCAGATCAATGAAAATTAAAGCACTCATCGTTCTTGTACAAGTTCTTCACTTAGTCAATCGATCTTAAGCTTTCCCGATTACAACTTGGAATCCGAAAAAAAAAAAAATATATATATATATATATATATATATAGGGTAAAATGGGAGTGGTAGATATGTTTTGTAACCATGAGCATATAAAGGGACCAAGTTAATAATGAGTATAAAATAGGCTCTCTAATTTATATAAAAAAGATTTATTAAAATAAAAAAAGGATATTAATGAAATTAGAATATCTTTCTCTCTCCATTTATTAAGCAACTAATTATTAGAAAAAGAGAAAGTAAATACATTTCTCTCTCCATTTATTAAGGGAATCAAAATATCTCCCTCTATTAAGAAATTCAAAATATTTATCGGAATGTTCATCCTTTCCAACTTGCGTTCATCCATGGCGACGATATTGAATCAATCTTGATTTTCGCAACAACATATGTACATAATCTCAAAGACTGCAAATATATATACATATATAGTTAGTCAGTAACATTTTTGCAGCAAAATATGTACATAATCACCCGAACATCAAAAAGACAAATATCTCATATGACTGAAGCTCGACTGCTCGAGAAGCTCAATAACCACCTTGGACCGAAGCCAATAACCTACCTATAATGGAGCATAAAATCATACAAGAGGACCTTTCCAAACGAACTAGAAGTATAGAACAACAAGCAAAAACTACGGTCACCCTATGGTCGTTGCTTGGCCATTTCAAATGGTTGTTTGGATATGTTCAAGCTCCTACGAAGTTCAGCCCAACCTTTGACAAAGTGCAACCCAAACGGCCACCCTATTGTTGTTCCATGGTCGTTGCTTGGCCTTTTGATGGTTGTTTCACCGTTTGATGGTCGTTCTATCGGGCCATTTGGACTGCAATGACGTATTTGCTTCTCAACCTATTTTCTATCATTTTACTGGGTTTTTTGTATCGGTTTTAGCCCAAGACGTTTCCTATATATTTTCCCTTCCAGATTTCTAAGGCAATGTTCGTTTTTAGGTTGACGATGACACTCAAGTTTTTGAGTAAGACCCCACTTTGGAACCTTGATCACGGTTAGACTTATCTTGCAATTGTTTTGCTTTGAGTTTTACTATACGCAAAGATTATTATTTTCATCTGATTTTTCTCATTGCTCTATGTCTAGCTAAGTCTTCTTTAATATAAGAGGTTTGTTGAACCCTATGATGGATCGATGGTGATTGCTTATGTGAATTACTAAATTGATATCAACACATTTATGTTTCTTTTCAAAGTGCTTTGTTTCCACCTTTTATTTACCTTCAAAAGAAGTGTTGTTTATAATTGGTTTAGATAAAATAAGTGTCAAGTCAAAAGCAAAGTTTATTTTATTGGATTTATGAAAAGAATTTGGTTTTGAGAGTAGCGTTTTATCAAAGCTTCGAGGATTCTAAAATGTCGTAGAAATTTTTTATATTTGTACATTTTCTAACTGAAGAGCCACAAGTGAAGCTAATTCTTGATCTTTTTTGGATTTCTAAGTATTTACTGGGTTTCCTATACTTACCGAACCGCTAGATTGAGAGCTACACGAGTTGGAAAGCATAGTTTATGTTTGTCTATGTCAAAGACTATTTTAGATAGTTACCTACAATGTTGCTTATTGAAGTTCATGTTGATTCACATACGTAACTGCTATTTGATTCATTTATAGTGGTGATACTAATTTTCTTAGACTACTCATCCCCTCTATATTGTCTCACACTTTGTTACCATTTTCTCTATGTTCGCCAATTGATTTCTACAACTTGTTTTCCTCTATTTTCTTTCCTTTTAGCTTAGTATATATGTTTATTTGTTTCAACCAATATAGATGTGATCCATGAGATTCGATACCCGATTATAATACACCCGGTCTCGTATCCTTGCGGGAGGTTCTTTTTACTTTTTGGTATAACTTCCACGATTAGGTGAAGTTTGTAAGTGCTCCTACGATTATAGTAAACTTGCTTCCACCAAAGAAAGTAAGCATGTGAAAGAACTCTAGGATGATATTACCCAACGTTTCATCGGGCCCAACAAACACCGTCAAGTTGACGGATTTGACTTTCATAATACCTTATCTCCTATAGATAACCTTGTGTTTGTAAAAGTTTTGCTTGTAGTTGCAACAATCAAGAAGTGTGATCTATATCAAATGGACATACATAATGCTTTATTTCTTGGAGATCTTCACGAGGAAGCGTATATGTACTTTCCACCTGGTTTTACCCCGGAAGGATCTCATAAAATTTGCTACCTTTGTAAAATCTTTGTACAATGTACGTCAAGTGATGAGTGTCAAATGTAGCACTTTTTATGTGTTTTAGGCATTTAAGAAATCAAAAGTGTCAAGATTGCATCCTCCCCGAGTTCATATCAGAAGAGAATATCAACATGACTGAGGAATTACAACACGATGTCCGAGTAAAAGCAAAAGATTTGAGGTTAGAAGCAAATAGCAGACGAAGCGCCCTCCATACGACTAGTCCACGACCTTAGGTTGGTCGTAGCAAGGCCGTTTGGCCCGAGACTTCGATGTCATGGCCCATGCCATCAGCCCAACCGACAAGCCTTCGATAAGGGTATGAAATGACCACCTAACAGTAGTCATACGGTCGTATTGTGGTCGTTGTTATACCGTTTCGTTGGCCGTTATGCCGCCGCAGCGAGACCTTCCAAATTCTCTACTTCATCTATGGAAAGTGTATATTTTGTGTAAACCCTAAACTCCGATTTCTCCCCTATATAAACACCTCCTAGTCGTAAGGTTAGATACGTTGATTCTTCCTGAATACAACAATCTTATATTCCCTCCATATTCAAGTCGTCACATATTGTTAGTTTTGTTTGAAGGTTGCCTTGAAGGAACCAAACTTTTTTAAATTGTGTCCTTCTTGATCTAATGTATGATCTTTAGCTTATATTTTATCATGGTTGGCTAAACTTCCTCCTTGATTTAAGGATTTGATGATCCCTATAACGTTTTAGTATATTGTATGCATAAATCTTTATTAATTGAGGTTGTGAAATTGGTTCTTTGCCATCCGGGGGCGTATCACATAGTTTACCAAAACTTTGATGATTCCTAATCGTCGTAGAAAGTTATAGACTTTGAACCTTTTTAAATTGAAGGACCACAAATGAAGTTTTTTCTTGGTATTTTTCGAATTTCTAAATGCTTAACGTGTTTTCGGTTTCCCTATACTAGTAAAACCGCTAGATTGAGAGTTACGTCAGTTAGAAAGCACGATCTTGGTGTGTCTATGCCCAAGGCAATTTTAGATGGTTACCTACTTTATTCATTATCCAATATTCATGAATATATGTATCAATATATTAAATCATTATAATGGGCGTTCTTATTTCCTTACATCAACTTTCCTCTCATTGATATACCTCGGTTATTGTGTTGGTTGTCATTATTGTGATTCGATAATCCGATTATAGTACACCCGATCCCATAATAGTTGCGGAGAAGGTTGTCGTACTTCGGTAAAACTTCCACGATCATCAAGCACCTCAAAATTAGTTTGCCAAGATTTTGGATGCTCTAAAACGGTTTGGTTTTACTTAGTCATATTTTGATTATTCTTTATTCTCTTTCATTCGATCTCACGTAAAGCTCCATGTTCTTGTGTATGTCGATGATCTTATCATCGTTGGTGACGATCCTATCTCTATAACTCGTTTTAGGTCATACTTACATAGTTGTTTTCACATGAAGGATCTCGACGCCTCAAGTATTTTTTTTTAGTCTTGAAATGTCACGGGCTTCTACAAGCTTATATCTTACGCAACGACAATATACCCTGGACCTACTCGCTGAAACATGCTCATTGACGTCCAAACTTGTTGTTTTTCCTCAAAAGCAAAATTTTCAACTATCAAATGACTCCAACTCTTTATTCAATCAACCCGAACGCTATCATCGATTTGTCGGTAAGTTAATTTACCTTCCAATAGTTCTCACTGATTTAAACTTTGATGTGTACCTTCTCTTGTAGTTCATCACCGCTTCGACTACCAATCAATGGATCGTTGTCTAGAGGGTATTGCGTTACTTAAAGTCCTCTTCAAGTCAAGGACTATTCTTCTCCAACAACAACAAGCTTCAACTAAATGCCTTATGTGATGCAGACTATGTGTCTTGTCCATTAACCAGACACTCAACCAATGACTTCTTCATCGTGCTCGGGCATTCACTTATTTTGTGGTCGAGAGAGAGTGACGCCAACGGACTATGTCTCTATGACCACTACCTCCTACGAAATCATTTGCTCCCGACATTGCTCAACTTTGTTGGCGTCACTCTCTCTCGACCATCCAACTTATGTGCGACAATCAAGTTGCAGTTTATATCGCCTCAAATCTGGTCTTCTACAAGTGCACAAAGCACATTGAAGTCGCTTGCCACATCATCCGCGATCTTGTTCAAGTTGGTCATATTTCAAGCATCACATTCGATCATCCTCTCAACTAGCAGATATGTTCACCAAAGCTCTAGGCCATCGACAATTTCATGCTCTACTTTCCAAGTTAGGAGTGAAAAATCTACACGCTCCAACTTAAGGGGATATAAGAGAACATATTATTCATATTATTATACCATTGTATATATTATTCTTATGTTGAATATCCTCTCTATTATAGTGTCATATCTCTCCTTCTTAGGATATATTTCTTCTCGGCTAATAAATACATTCACACCTTCATCTAATAATATAAACAAACATTCACAACATAACATTCTACATATGGATCAAAGAAGCCTCCATTGTTGAAGCCACAACAATATTCCTAGTTGTCAATATAATTTTGCTTCTAGTAGAGCCACTATCCTTTTTCACGAGCTTCTCAAGGACTCAAAATTAGCCAGTTTGTGTTCCACACATCATCTAACACAAGCAAATACCTTATATCCTTCATACTATCTCTAACCGTGTTGATAACTACATCAGAGCCATACAAGTCACATATGTATGTTCGACATGCTCTAGTTCTTTCATTGTCATGTTTTGTTTATTCCAATATCTAGTAACCTTGGTGAGACGAGGTAATTCTTTTTTAGATATTTTTAAACTCATTTAATTTCTTCTATAACTTTTACTATAATCTCCATTATCAACCAAACACATCCAAAAAATAATTTTTCAAAGTTAATCTAAAATAACTTCAATTAATCTCCTATCAAATACACCCCTATTCCTTTGCTTGTGTTTTATCTAAATATTCCAATAGAGTAAAAATGTGGCAATAATTTCAAAAAAAAAATCTACAAGGTCAGAACTGGAAATAAGAATAACGGGAACAATTTGCGGGAAAGCAATCAGAAAACGAAAGAGATGACCTTCTACAAAGGAATCTAATAACTAAACAAAACCGCTTACTTGCTTTTCACCGGAGATATTGGAGACAAAGAACAAAAAATAATCACTTGAAAAACATTGATTCAAACTCAAAGTACTTCCACCGCATTGCCACAGGAAGAAGAAACCGCAAAAGCTTGAAAGAGCTTACAACTACAGATGGGATTGTGATCTCGTTTGAAAGTGAAATCCGTTCTGAAGTTAGAAAGGAGTTTATTGACAAATTTGCTAAAACACAAATTAATAATTCTTTATTAGAAGAAAAATTCTACTGATTAAAAAAAAGGTTAATAATGATGACAATATGAAACTAACAAAAACCTCTAATAATATTGAAATTGAAAATGCCATTTTCAACATTGGCTGTGACAAATCTCCGAGTCCTGATGGGATGGCCGCTGGCTTTTACCAAAAATATCGGCACATTGTGGGAAACGAGGTCACTAAAGTTATAAGGAACTTCTTTAGGAGTGGTAAAATACTCAAACAAATAAACCACACGTTTATAACCCTTATCCCAAAGACAGATAACCCAACAACTATTAATCATTTCAGACCTATTAGTTTGTGTTCAACGGTATACAAAATTATAGCAAAAACCATAACAAATAGAATGGAATCAGTTATGCCTAAACTCATTCACCCGCTTCAAGGCGCCTTTGTAGCAAATCGATCAATCCACTACAACATTCTCATTGCATATGAGATCTTCCACTCTTTTAGATCCAAAAAAGACAAGGAAGGATGGGTGGCTATCAAACTCGATATGGAAAAAGCTTATGACCAAGTTGATTGGAATTTTAATCTTAGAATTCTGGAAAGACTCTTAACAACAAATTTTTTGGATGGATCAAGGAATGTATTTCCACTGTGTCCTATTCTGTCCTAGTTAACAACGGTCCCACTGATAATTTTTTCCCTGAAAAAGGTCTTACACAAGGTGACCCTCTTTCTCCATTTCTATTCATCCTAGGAGCGGAAATTCTAACTCAAATGCTACAGGATGACTGCAACAACTATGTTAACCATATTGGTTTCTCTGTTTGCAGACAAGGAACCCCAATCCCTTTCTTATCTTTTGCCGATGACATGATTATTTTTGGTAAGACGAACTTTGACTCTTGTCAAAAATCAAAACTAATTCGGGATATGTATTGCTCCATCTCAGGACAAAAAATCAACTACCAAAAATTTGTTTTTCAAGCAACCAAAAATATCAATGATAACAAAATTACCCAAATAAAAAATATTTTAGCTATGAATCATACCAAATCTCTCGATAAATACCTAGGTTGTCCTATCATTAACGGAAGAGTGACAAAAGATACTTTCGGGGATATAAACCTTAAGACAAAACAACAACTTATGAAATGGAAAGCAAACTCTTTATTGCAAGAAGGTAGAAATACACTCATCAAGCATAATCTAGCGTCTAAACCAACTTTCACTATGCAAAGCTTTATGCTACCAACCTATAATCTTAACGACCTCGACAAAACATATAAAAAATGAAACTTTTATGGAAAATTCTAGCAGAGCCTTATAACATATGGGTAAAGATTATCAATGAAAAGTACTTAAAAAATATTAATATCTTGAATTACCAAAAGAAAGGATCAACATCTTGACAATGGAATAATCATATGAAATTAAAAACCGAATTCAAAGAAGGTCTTATCTGACAAGTTGACAATGGTAAGACAATCAATTTCTGGCATGACAACTGGCTAACGACCTCTCCGTTAATAGAAATGGCACAAAATTCTAACCTTATTGACACAAACACCAAAGTAAGTTACTTCATTAACAATTCAGGACAATGGGATATCAATAAAATTGAAAATGAGCTACAACACTTTATTAACCAAGATATCAGGAGAAAAATCAAGGAAACAATCATACCAAATGTTGAAATTCATGATAGACTTTACTGGAAATGTAGCAAAAACGGATGGTTTTCTACTAAATCTGCTTCTGAAATGATTGAAGCACGGACGAACATTACCCACAATTATGCATGTGAATGGATTTGGAAATTGGATACACAACCAAAAATAAAAAAATTTATTTGGAAAATCTCACAAAACGGAATTCCAACAAAAGCCAAGCTCGACGAAAGGCGGATTGCAGTAACTAGAAACTACGAACTTTGCAACCATCACTCAGAGGACCTGATTCACTTGTTTTTTTAGTGCCCTATTAGTAAACAAATTATTAACAAAATTGACGGAACAATATTAACCGAAATGAACACAATTAACCAAAGCAATAAAATACATGATATCCTAATTGATTTATATCATAAATTAGGACCTAAAAAGATGGCATGTCTTGCAACCATTTGGTGGAGCATATGGCTCTTTAGAAATAAAATTATCTTCAGTAATGAACCTATTGATATACTAAGAAGGTTACAAGATTTATCAAAAAACAAATCCATAATTGGAATCTCAAAACCATTGATGAGGACGATTTTAATTTTAAACAACCACACAAAGAATCAAACAATATTAAAAGGAAGAAGCATGATATCAAATGAGAAAAACCAAAACTTGATTTTATAAACTTAATTTTGATGGTTCAAAACTAGAGTCGGAAGTAACTTCTATTGGTTACGTAATTCGGGACCATAACGGAAAGGTTGTGAGCCTCGATGCAAAAAAGAATAACTTTAACTCAGTTATTAAAGCGGAAGTTTTTGCCCTGAAATTATGTCTCCATGAGGCTAAAAAAGACTCCATATTAAAAAGATCGAAATCGAAGGTGATAATATTTGTGTTATTAAGGCACTCCAAGGTTTGTGGAGTTGTCATTGGGAGATCGAGATGCTTATTTTCGACTCCAGTTTGGACCTTCGTTCTTTCGACGAAGTCCATATTAGACATATTTTCAGAAAGATAAACTGTGTTGCTGACCGGTTAACTGACCTAGGTGTATCGACCCCAACACCAATTTTTCTAATGATCCCGAACTTTTTATTCTCATCCGTAACAATGCTTTAGGGTGGACTACCTCGAGAAGGTAGACCAACCTGACGCTTTCCGTTATAAAAAAAAAAAAATTCAGAAAACGAAAAAAGCTTAAAGGGAGAGCAAAAAAAAAAAGAAGAAAATGACTCGCACTTCACAAGTTACAAACCCAACCACTGTACACTCCTCCAACGCCTTTCATTTTTTATCTCCTCCATCCGCCACGTGTCCCCAAGCCACGTCACCAGATATTTTCCTTCTCCCTCGCTCGCTATAAAAAACCTCGTCTCCTCCCTCCATTACCACCAAATCTACAATCCTATCTCCTTCATCAAAACCCTAAAAATCCTCTCAAATGGCGTCGTCAATCTCCACCGCCTACAACCCGACCACATTCTCCGCTCGTCAATCGGCCTTCTACGGGAAGCCGGTCGCTCCGAGTTTCGTCCAGGCCCCGAGATCGGCGTCTAAGAATGCTCCGATCGTGTCCATGTCCGCCGCTACTCCTCCTTATGACCTTAACAAGTTCACCTTCGATCCTATCAAGGAATCGATCGTTTCTAGGGAGATGACTCGCCGTTACATGACTGATGTCATCACTTATGCCGATACCGACGTCATCGTCGTCGGCGCTGGATCTGCTGGTCTTTCCTGTGCTTACGAACTCAGCAAGAACCCTGACGTTCAGGTTGCTATCATTGAGCAGTCTGTTAGTCCCGGTGGTGGTGCGTGGCTCGGTGGCCAACTCTTCTCCGCCATGGTCGTCCGTAAGCCTGCTCACAGGTAATAATCGCGCTCGGATCTTACTTATTTTACGCATGGATTTAAATTTTTTGAGAATCTCATTTTGTGAAGTATTTTTTTATGAGTTATTTTTAAACTAATCGTACATTCGGATGTGACGGATCGTCGATTGTGGAGCTCGCTTGATTTGTTCAGATTAACTATTCGGTATTTCTATGAAACAAATCTCGTAGTAGAGGTAGTCGTTTGTTTGGAAAATTGTATGCTCAATATCCTGATACTAATTAATTAATTGCAAGATCTGTTTTGTATGGTCATGCTTTCTAGCCTTTTATTGTGAAAATTTTAATAAGTGTGATTTTGGTTGTCTCGTTGTCTGTTCTTAGGTAAATTTGTTCAAGTAGACCTGATTTTGTGAAAGACCTTGATTCAAAGTTGATCTGCATACATGCAATTCCAAATCCTGTAATTGCTAAAGTTGTATATTCATTTCTAACTGCAGATTCCTCGACGAGCTCGAGATTGAATACGACGAGCAAGACCACTACGTCGTAATCAAGCACGCAGCCCTCTTTACATCCACCATCATGTCAAAGCTCCTCGCTCGTCCCAACGTGAAGCTCTTCAATGCAGTCGCAGCTGAGGATTTGATTGTCAAGAACGAAAGAGTTGGTGGTGTGGTAACCAACTGGGCTCTGGTTTCAATGAACCACGACACACAGTCATGCATGGACCCCAATGTCATGGAATCCAAAATTGTCGTCAGTTCTTGTGGCCATGACGGGCCATTCGGAGCTACTGGTGTCAAAAGGCTCAGGAGCATTGGAATGATTGAATCTGTCCCTGGAATGAAAGCCCTTGACATGAACACCGCAGAGGATGCAATTGTTAGGCTTACTAGAGAAATTGTTCCTGGTATGATTGTTACCGGCATGGAAGTTGCTGAGATTGATGGCTCCCCTAGAATGGTAAAATTGTGATCCTATATCACTCTAATCTGCTTAACATTCATTTGTTATGATATTCACATTCATGTTGCAATTTCTGCAGGGACCGACTTTCGGAGCAATGATGATCTCAGGGCAGAAGGCAGCTCACTTGGCATTGAAGGCGTTAGGTCTACCAAACGCACTGGATGGAACCCTGGCCGGAAACTTCCACCCAGATCTGGTGTTGGCTGCAGCGGAAGCCGGTGAGGTTGCAGAGGCTTAAGCTATTTAATTAGAGTGCTAGAAAGAAATAAAAAAGAGTTACTTGCTAGCTATGGTTGTTGGACTATATGGTATTGTTGTTCTAGCTTTGTTTAGAATACCCCTTGTAAAGTGATTTGTGATTGAGCAAAATCCGTCGAGATGAAGAGACTATTGGGGATGTGGGGGTATATGTTATCCTCTTGCTATGTTTGTTCCTGCTCTGTTAATGAAGTATTATCTGTTTGCTTTTTGCCAACAGTTTGGTGAGCAGTAATTTTCATTGTTCTTAAAAAAAAAAAAAGGAGTAATTTTCATTGTTTCTCCTAATTCCAATGTTTGTTGTTGGAAAATGATTGTTCTGTCTCGATATTCTCAAATAGATTAAAAATTATTTTTATTAATTCAAAACTCACAATTAGAGTATGTCCTGCCCTGCTCGGTAAAATCAGATTTTTTTTTTGTGAAGTTAGTTTTTTAGACGAACTTCTAATTTGTGTAGGTGTAGATTCCGGGGCCGTCTGATTTTAACTCCGGAATGAAAAACGGAATAGAAACGAATTTAGTCTATACGTACGCCCTTGTTCATGAAAATTTTGCACTAAACCAATGATTCCATAAAATTTCATGAACAAGGATATGTATACGAATTAAATTCGTTTCCATTCCGTTTCCGTTACCGGAGTTGGAACTAAACGGGCCCTCAATCTAAAAGTTAAATAAAAAATGTAGTAAAAAGCTCCAAAATAATAGCCCCATGACTATTTTGGCATTGTGGTGAGTTAAAAATGTGTCGATTCCAATACCAAATACTTATGGATCATTTAAGGTTTTTAGAAAATAAAAGATATCATTACAATAAATAGCATTCACGTTAAAAGACCCATCAAGATTGCATGCCTAGTTCAACGAAACTAATTAATACAATAGAGACTAATAGAGTGCATTCTGTGCCACTACAATATCTCAAATCTCAAT
The DNA here is from genome assembly GCA_033239125.1 of Fagopyrum homotropicum. Taxonomy (NCBI): domain Eukaryota; kingdom Viridiplantae; phylum Streptophyta; class Magnoliopsida; order Caryophyllales; family Polygonaceae; genus Fagopyrum; species Fagopyrum homotropicum. The sequence continues at coordinate 8,213,344 of BSWB01000003.1, forward strand.
GATATTTTATTTCCTTTTTAACAGCATGGATTGATGGATGTCAATGATATCAAATACGGTTATGAATCCCATTCAGAATGAAAACGCTTATCAGCCAATTCAATATTCATATTTCCTAACAAATCGATGATCATGCCTTCCCCCATACACTGACACAATCTTACGTGGACCTTACTTTGTTTGGATAGGTCGTGGTAATTTCATGTGACACAAACTAATCTTTTCCTTCCAACTTTTAATTACCGTTTTTTTTATAAAGAAAAAAGAACAATAATGATATCAAATATGTGACATAAATTAAGAAATAATATAAATCTTAAAACTACCAGTTGTTATACTAAATATCTCATACTAAACTGGTTTTTGACATGATATGACATTCTAACCAAATTTTTATTTTTTAAAGCTACAGAGAAAAGTACTAGGATTGAAACCTAATATCTCAAAATAAGGTTCAAGCGTCTACAATCTATATTTTTTGTGTAATACTTCAATTTTTTTTTTAATATTTATAAGTAGTAATACTTTTTCTCTCCTTTTCCTTAGAAAAAATCCGGGTCTCATCCGGACCAAAGTCCGAGGCAGGTGGGTATGGAATTGGCCTTTGACCCAAGTCCGGTCTAGGAAAACAGGTAACATATTTTGAAATATCCGCCCATATTTGGCCCGAGTTCGGGTTTATTTAGGTCTACGTAGGGGTCATTTTGTACTGATTCAATTTTATTGTTTGATTCAAAATTGTATAGTTGACAATAAAACTTAATTTTAACCAAATAGAAAAAATGAGGTAAAAATAACACCATAATTGGTTTTTTTTATGTGAAGGAGAGTTAGTGACTCCGACGTTTCAGATGCGCTTCTTATTAAAAGAAAAGGCTAAGTAGTAATCACTCGGGAGTAACCTGACCCCTTACATCGGAATGTAAAAGATTCACTATACCCTCAGAAAGGTCAAACAATACATTTGGCCCAATGGGAAATTAAAAGCAATGCTAGCTAGATAATCCGCAATATTATTCGCCTCGCGGTAGGCATGACGGTACTGGATGATCCAGTCCCTTTTGATGAAGTCTTGGCACTTCGATACCAGACTGGTGAGAGGATGACAACAAGGCAATGATTTGCCTAGTAATGTGATTGCCAACTGCGAGTCAATTTCCACAATCACATTGCGGTATCCGCACTCCCAAGAGAGTTTGAGTCCATGATAGATACCCCAAAGCTCGGCCATTGGTATAGTGCACATACCTATATTAACCACGAAACCTCGTTTTCATTCTCCCACGTTGTTCCTAATAACCCCTGCCGATGTCGCATGACCTTCACCTCTAACTGATCCATCCGTGTTGATCTTAACCACATTATGATTAGGCGGTTCCCACTTGATCTCCTCTATTCTTCTGTTGAGTAGTTTTGTATGGGTGTCTTTATTCTTCCAACCTTTCACATATTCCATCGTTCTTTCTATAATAAAAGTGTGTCCATCGCTTCCATAAGGTGTTGAGTTGAAGATTCTTTCGTTCCTCCACTTCCATATCCACCATAAACCTACGGCAAAAACCGAATTCCAAGTACAATTATTATTAAACGTAATAGAGGAAGCGATATTACCTCTGACCCATGCTACAAATGGGAGTTCGAAAAATCCTTTCATTCACTGGTGCGCTTGTAGTCCCTGCCAAATGCTTCTGCTGAAGGTGCAGTGTCTGGAGAGGTGGTCAAGGGTTTCGGCTCCATTGCGGCAGAAGGTGCAATTTCCATCATCAGTAAGGTGACGTAACCTCCTATCCTCATTACCCAAAACTCCTCATCGCAACACTTTCCAGATGAAAGCCCTCACCCTTTCCTGAACCTTGATGTGCCATATAATCAGATAAATGGTTGTGTCAGCTTCACATACGTTATCATCTCCTCTGATCATGTTATAGGCTGTCTTCACGGTGTAATTACCATCTTTTCTCCACTTCCAACTAATATCATCAGAGACTCCGTCATGACTGTCTTCAATCAAATCTAATCGTTCGAAGGAGATCGGTGCAACAACTACAAGTTTAAGGAGGCTCTCGGGAGGATATCGTTGATCACACTCCATCTCCATCCCTCACTTTAGACCCAAAAGTCAGCCACAAGTCTTCTTAGGAGTTCTTCCCCAACCTGTTGACGAACCATCGTTATGAGGGGGCTATCTCGTAGACATGTGTCCTCCCAGAAGTCAATGCTCCTACCATCACCCAAGCTCCATCTATGTCCTGGATACACAACTTCATTTATCCCTCTTTTTATGCTATTTCACACATGCGATGGGTTAGAGTGAAGAGTTCCAGTAGGTCTAATATATTTGTTCTTGAGAGTTCTAGCCCAAAGACCTTTCTCATCTTTGAGGAAGCGCCAACCAAGTTTACCAACAAGAGCTAAGTTCAACTCGCGCATGGATTTGATACCCAATCCTCCTTTCTCTTTCGGGAGACATATCTTCGACCAAGCAACAAACTGCATCTTCCTATTACCATCACTATGACCCCAAATAAACATCCGACAAATCTTATCCACTTCATCGTAAACGCTCTTGGGAAAGATCATACAAGACATAACATAAATGGGTAGAGAAGCTAAGACAAATTTGGTGAATGTGATTCTACCTGCAAGGCTTAGCGTTCTAGTCCGCCAACCACATAATCTTCTGTATATTTTGTCCAAAAGATCGGAGAACGTACTCTTGGAGACTCGTCCTTGAAGGATAGGCATCTCAAGGTAGTTTCCAAGGTTCTTGGTAACCTCAATGCCACTCAAACTTTGAAGACGATATTGGATGTCACTACTGACGTTAGGGGAAACATAATTCTTAGACTTTTGTATTCCTACTTTAAGGCCTGACACCTTGCAAAAGGTATCAAGGACTCTCCAAGACCACTCTCATCTGTGCAGGGAAGGCTTCTGCAAATAGGGTTAAATCATCAGCAAAGAAGAGATGGGAGATTCTAGAGCCCTCTCTAGACAACTGTATAGTCTTCCATATTTCAAAATCAACCGCTTCCAGAATAAGGTGACTCAATCTTTCAACACACAAAACAAAAAGGTACGGGGAGATAGGATCCCCCTGACGGAGACCTCTCTCAGGTTTAATTGCCTCGTAAGTTCTCCATTCTAAATAACTTGCATCCTTACAGTGGTGACACACTCCTGTATCATTTGACTCCATGCAGCATGGAAACCTGCAGTAACAATTGTTTCAGCAATGAAGTCCCATCTTATTCTATCGTAAGCCTTCTCCAAGTCAAGCTTCAGAAACATTCATTTCTTTCCAGTCTTCTTTTTCCTGGTAGAATGTACAATCTCCTACACAAGAACAATATTATCTTCTATTAATTTAACTAGAATGAAGCTTCCCTGGGTAGGTCCCAATAGATAACTGATAATTCCTTGTATGCGTTGTACAAGAATTTTGGTGATAGTCTTGTAAATCACATTACAGAGAGCTATTTGTTTGAACTGGCTAGTATGCTCGGGGGTACCAACTTTAGTAACGAGGATCAAAAGAGTATCGTTGTAACCCTCTGGGACTACATCCAAAAATATTACCAAATGAAGAGTATTCACTATATTTGTATGATAGAAAGCACAACCAAATTTGACAATAAAAAGTAATAAAATCTATGCAAAAAAAACATTCATAAAAAGTAATATAAAATTACCTAAAAACGGTGCACAATATTAGAACTAATGTATTACCCGCACTTTGTGCGAGTTCAGTTTTAATAATTGTTTAATACTTAGAAATTTATATGTATATTTTTGTAAAATAAAAATCCGAAAAATGAAATTATAATCAATATTATGATTTTTAATTCTCTTTTAAGTATTTATCTCTTCTAATTAATTATATTTTTAAATTGATTTGTTAAGATATGCTTGTTGGTAAAAAAATTCGCAAAAATTTAAAAATTATTTTTATAAAAGTATTTATTAAAATAGTTTTTTAAAAATTTAGAAATCAAATTTCAATTTATATTAACATTTAGAAATTACTTTTTAACATAATTTTTTTGGCTACGAGAAACCTGACGTTGACACGTGGCAATAGAGGCTTCTGCTTTAATAGATATAAGATAAGATAGCCATTTCGTTAGCCATTTTTGTAATGTACTCATGAGCATTTGCGAAAAAGTCTAGTTTCATAAATAGAGAAGTTATAATTGATATATGTGCAATCTTAATTATAATTGTTTGATAATATTGACTCGTAAGTAATAAAATATATAATAAGTCTTTATTAATATCAAATTAAAGAAGAAATAGATGGATCAAAGTATGTTATGAAAAACTCCATTGTATACTACAATATTTGTAGTATCTTGTAACATTAATCACATATTAATAAAGTAACAATAGTTGTCAGTTTTACATGATAATCAATATGAGATAGCAAAATCCATAAAAAAAAATTATTAGATTAAAAAAATGGTGCGTAATAAATATTTTTGTAAAACTAATTATTAGAAAAGAATCAAACAAATAAAATATATCATATTGAATAGATATATATTGACTTTGTTAAGCTAAACAACAATAAAATGACGCAACATAAAAATGTTATACCGAATAGATACATATTACACAAAATAGATACTAGTAGGTCAATGTTTCACATTCCAATAGATCAAAGACCCACCTATCATATATTAATCCTATATGAATAAATATTAAAAATAAAAACTTAATTGTAACCAAAAGACCAAGAAAAAATGTGATTCATAAAAATATAACTAAATTAAAAAAATCATGGATAAAAAATAATTGCGAGAAAAAAGTTTTAAAAACAATGAAAATATATTATACCGAAAGCATGCATATTTAACTTTATAAACTATATGACAAAGTCAAATACGTATTAGTAAATTACAGATTTCTTTTATTTATATATAGACAACAACTCACAAAGCAATGATCAACGACACGCATAATAATAGGTATACATAACATTTGATCAAACAACCCACATAAAATATAATAATCCGATATGTATAAAAGTTATACTTCAATTTAGTCAAAAGACCAATATATGTATTAAGTTGAGGCGACAATTTTGTCCTTTTGAAAATCTGTTTTAAAAGATTTAAACACGGTGTTAATTTTGTTATTTTTAAAAGGTGTGGTGAGAACTTGTTTTGTTTTGTTAGTTCAAATTGTTTGTTTTAATTAATCATATTTTTTGCATAATTAGTTCAAATCGTTTGTTTTAATAGTTAATTTTTTTACATTTTTGTAGTTCAAGCATTTTTGAATTAATAGTATAAAAGTTTTGAATCTTTTTGCTCTTGTCTCCCCTTTCTAGACACTTTTTTCGTTCAAGTTTTTTTTTGCAGACTTCATTCAAATTATTTGTTTTGTTATTTCAAATTATATTGTACTAAAATTCATACATATTTATAAAATATTTGAACTAATAGAATACTCGATTCTAATAACAATAACTATAAAAAATATAAACTTTTATAATATTAGCTCAAATTTTGGATATGATTAGTTTGAATATTGTGTACTGTTAGTTCAACCATTGTGTTTTATTAGTTCAAACATGTATAAGTAATAAAGTGCATAAAAACATAACTCCAAAATTAACAAAATAATACGTGAACTTACTACATAAAATATAAGAATTGATAGTGTATACTTGTGAACGAATTAAACTAAAATTATAAAATGGGGTAATAATTGTTATGGTTTTTTCATAAAAAGTACCAAAATGTCACTGCATCCCCTTTTAAAAGAAGATTTTTTAAAAGGACAAAATTAACCCCGTACCTTCTAAAAATTGCAAAATTACCACTTCCCCTCCCTTAAATTATTAAATGGCGTGGATGAATGTAGTTCACCGAATCAAGTGAATCAACCGCCCATATTACTCCGCAATGTCGCACTGTAGCACCTTTCGTACCTAAACTGTTCCCAACAAAAAATAGTAATTGACAAAACTTTTATATGTATGTTGTACTTTAATTTCGTTTTCGTGTTATTATAACTATTTTCCTAACCATACAGATAAACACACATGTCATGACCCTCTTATAATGACAAGGAACGACAGATACAAATGAAAATAGAAAAATACGAAATATAAAAGGGGAGCATTTCGTCAAAGTATTCATCCTACCAAACTCAACCGTCAATGTTACAACTTTTGAACCATGTAGAAGTGTTCAAGTTGATTTTATTTGTATTTCATTTCTTTTATTTATTGATAATTTATTTATATGTCACGTAGTACAATTTAAATTGTCTCAAATAAGAATTTGATAAATAATGAGTTCAAACTATTATCGATATACTATTAGAAGACACATATTTTTTAATTTTAATTATATATTATTATTATTAATTAAATTATTATTATTATTACTATTTGTAGAACCATCAATTTTCGTGACTTACCGTCATTTTAAAACTAATATTTTAGTGTCGGAGTTAAAGTTATATAAAATAAAAATGCGTTTTTATTAATCGTGGTGGTGATGTGTTAATGTTTTATTATCAGTTAATTATTAAGTCGAGAAGAGTTAAAATTGACAATGCTAATTATGAAATTCAAAAAGTAATAATACTATAAAATGATTGTAGAAAGATTATGATAAATTCTAGTAATTTCAATGTATAAAATATTATCTTTAAATAATTTTTATTAATCCTAAGTATGGGGTTGACCACTGAAGTAAAATAAATATTATTTAATTAGTGAATTTGATGTCTTTTTGATAAGAAGTGAAGTCGATGTTATTTACCCATTATCACTTTTAAAAATTATTAAAGATCTTGATACAATCATACATGTGGTGAGTCCCACCTGATGCTACATCCAAACCTTTCCAGACCACATTATGATTCATAATTATATTTGGAGGCCCCTTCTTTAACCATTTTATATGGCGGTCTTTCCATTTAGCTTCCAAATTGCATAATTTGCTACTTTTTGTCCCAAAATCAAATGTAATAAAATTATGTCCATCCCCACTAAAAAAAAAATAATATCCGAATATCCTTCTCTTATTACCAGAAGAGTCACACTAATGAGCAGATTTGCATTTAAAAATATTCTATTCGTCTGATGTCATCCGCTATCCAAAGTTCCGAATCCAAATATATATGTTGATTGATGATCCGAATATGACCCGAAAAGGTTTTTTGGGTTACCGGATTAGACATGGATTGGGGCTTAAGGAAAAAAAAATTAATCGGATAAGAAATATCCCACTAGTATCTGATATGGCTTAAAGTGTCGAATATTTAGATACTCCTGAATCTTATTCGGATTGTTTTTGTTTTTTAATGATATTATCGGATCACATATCCGGACTTCCAGATCGGATCATATCAATCTCGATGCACACCCATATAGTAATGAGCACATTTAAAAACCGATCACTTTACAAATTGTGTAATTTTTAATAGCAAAAATAAATGGTTTTATTAAATACACTTTTCTTATACAAAAAATGTACCTTTTCTATATACAATTTATGCATATAAAGTTTAAATTTATGTTTTTTGTTAACAATTTTTATGATAAAGGAGCCACTCACAAATCAATTCCCTTAACATCAATGAAAAAACCCAGATACTCTTGATTGTATTTTCTCTGCTAAGAAAAAAACGAGCATCAATTATATAGGGTTTACGAGCTGAGTTTCAGATTTCGAGCTTTAACAAAACAAAATATTGGACTCATTTAAAAACTAAATGAGTTCGAGCCGAGTTTTTTGCGAACCCGAGGGGCTCGACTTATATTATTACAGTAATTATGAGACGAAATTCGATGATGAGCTCCCTCATCGAAAAAAGTTATAGCACGAAAATATAACAAGTGTGATGCTTGCATAAATTGTACTTTAAAAATGCACAACTATAGGGAAATTCTCTCCTCCTTTTTCATGACAGGAGCTCCTTGCTTCTCCTATTCTCAAATCTCAACTCGTACAATTTCTCAATTCAAAACTCCAAAATGTAAAGTCTCTACAACAACATCAAAGTCGAACTAAAACCCTGTTTCAAAATCCAGTTTACTACAATTCCATGATATATCTGAGTTCTTCCTCCCTAGTTACTTGACTTTTAGTTCACGTTTAGTATAAGAACACAAAAGATTAAACTGGATAATAGACATAGCTATTGCTAAGCTTTTGCTAATCTACAAAGGGCGTAAAAGTGAGTTGTGACTAGCAAGAGTTATGCAGCTGCTATCTCCTCTGCACCAGAGAGTTCTTCCAATAACTGAGCTTTAGGCTCCAAGTCAATGAACTGGTTAGACTTGCTAGCCAAATGCGAAATACTGACTCTACCTTGCCGTCTAATATAGTCGGCCACAGCTTTCATTTCTTCCTGTGATATGTATATATACTTTCCTCTGTCATCCATCACCCCCGAAAGCCTCCCTGAAGAGTTTCAAGTTTCAACAATCAGCTGTGAAGATTAGGAGAAGTTTAATCTTCTTCCTGTGATGTATGTGTATGTACTTACCTATGCTTTCAAGTGACGTGATACGGTTGATACAGTCCTGTGAAATACAGAAGAATGAGAACACTATGAGAAAGCTAATTGTATATAGAACAATGATTAGGGCATTTAACTTTATGTTCAATATATGTATTGTATACGAACAAATCTTCTCAGGGAAGTTCAAGAATACTGATAAGAAAAGGATGGAAGAATACAAAAAAACAAACATCATCTTATGATATATACCTGTGTTCTCAACCTAAATTCGGCAGCAAGGTCCTCAAGTGGGACACACTTTTGATTCTGCAAGAACGGGGAAATAAATTAAATTAGTAGTGTAGGAAGTAGGAACTGTATAGTTACACTACAAAACCCGTTGAAAATACAATGATGCAGAAGCAAATTTGAAGTAAATCCTTGTTTTCTTGCACTTAGGATTTGTTAAGCACGTTTTGTAAAGGATTTAAATAAATTAAATGTATCTCATGGAAATAAGAGAACCAAACAGTTAAAGGATTTAAAAATCGAAGAGTGCACAACTTTCGATCCAGTCCCTTTTTTTTGCAGCAAATGGAAGCGTTTCCATTGAAAAGAGAGGGAGATCCAATTCAAAATATTCACTGTTTCCCTTTTTTGTCCATTACATAAATTTGTTTTTATAAATCCTTTATAAGTGTATGTGTCACACAAGACCTTAGACAATGCAGATACCATTTGCAAGCAGAAGATCAATGTGTCATGTTGTGCAATTAATTAAAGGGATATTAGATGATACCTTGATATAATCCACAAAGTTAGAAAGCAAATCTTGGTTTTCTTGCACTTCATTTTCGGTTGTGCCTTCTGCATCAACTGAAATCTCCCCTTTCCACTTCTCAAACTCTAGTGAAGCAGCTTCTTCTTCCTTGGCTTGGCGAGCCTTGGCTTCTTCTTCCTAAACCAAGAGAACAGTATCTCAATCATTAAGATCAGAACAAAAGTATGGTATCCAAGGGAAAAATTGGCATTGCAAAGATCAGATAAGCATACAATTCGAAGCTCCTCTGCCTCTCGTTCCTCATCTTTTTTCCTACGTGCATCTGCATACCAATCTTGCCTTGTTTGCTTTGATTCACGTGCAGCTTGTTCAGCCTTTAGAAGGAAAATCGTATAATTAACAATTAATTTGTTCATATGGATAGCAAATATTCAGCCTATGGGTAATCATAAAGAAGTGTTTATTCTATTTATAGAATTACTGGTGAAACAAAATTTACTTACGACCTGGACAAGTACACCAGCTCAAACTCATACCTGTCGTTGTGCTTCCCGTTCCTGCCTTTTCTTTTCCTTTTTTGTTGATGCCCTAGCTGCATATTCACCTTCATTGTCACTTCCATCATCATTATCTGCAAAGAAAAATTCAATAATTCAGACTTCCCAAATATTCAATCAAGAAAGACGAGGACTTTGAACCTCACAGCTCTCTTCATTTGCATCTATACTAGATGCATCTAACTTATATTGACATATACGCCTAAATGATTACAGACCTACACCCATCGGCAAATCAGGGCTAGTTTCTCTTTCACAACAGACATCAAAGGTATAAATGTTGTGTTAGAATCAGTTTATGCACTGTAATCGAGTTGTTTCACCTACTCAGCTCTTAGTGATTTGTTGTAAATTTTTCTTATCCTTCTAGCATAAAGTGTTATTCATTTATCCTCTTTTTACATGGCAACCCTAAGGGAAGTTCATAGCTCAATTTCACACGGTATCAGATTTTTTAACCTTCTCCTAACCACCTTCTTAGACAAATCTTATCTCAGCAAAGCCTATCCTCTTCAGAACCTCCCAACTCAGGCTCCTCATAATGCATGACAACAATCCCCATCCACAAATGCCCACTCTACTTCTACTCATGCCTTCAGCACAGATAGTATGAAATCGCTTGCGCTAATTTCTCTTTAGTGACCTCACCTCACCCAACAACAACAAATTGAGATGTCTCTTTCTAGTTACAGTTGGGAAATTTGATGTTAAATCACACAGATTGATTACAAGAATAGAAACACTGTCATATATATCATAACAGATTCCAACCAAGAGAACCATGTTGTAGTTTCTTCCAATCAAATATCCATGTCACAATGAAATTTCAAGGTTTCCCCCCAAAAAAGGAGGCAAAATAGACTGGAAGTTCTTGTCAATCACACTCGTGTAGCAGTAAGCCTATAGAGTCCATAATAAACTATGTCCAAAAGGACCAAAACAGAATGCTACAAAATACTAACTCGGAAATTTAGAAGTTCTCTTCTCACTGGCAAACGCACTAAGACTTCAAGAGAATCATTCACTTCTCATTTTCTCATTCTTATCTTGCAGTCACTGCACTTTGATTGGTAACAGCTCCATTTTAGCCAACATGATCCCTTAAGCAATTGAATTTTTCAATCATCAAACAACTAATAAGCAAACCATAAACTTAACATGCAACCTAAACTAATGAAAGGGTGACATTAGCAAAATCTGATTACCAAAATCCTCAGCGGGAGCAGCAGCAGACGAAGAGCTAGCACCAGCAGCTGGTCTCCTCCTCATACGACGAGCAGCACCAGTCGCACGCACCACATTTTCCCTCTGCGGTGCCTAGTTTTTACAATAGATGAAAAATTGATATCAAATAAAATTGTTGATATCACCTGATTTAATAGTCCACGGATAAAACAATCAGATATTAAACCTGAGGCTCTTCGTTATGCTCATCGGATTTGGAAGCTTGACGACGCTTCCATAGATACAACGGGACCAAAGAAAAGACCAATAGTATTGAGAGAATCGCTACTATGATATCCTCCATACCTAAAACAGAATCGAACTAAATAATTGGATCTTACTTTCAAGGTTTAAACCATATGAATATATGATTTAGGTTTTGAACTATCAAAACGAACTTCGGAAATAAAAATGAAATGGCATAGAGAATTCAAAAGGTGATTGGTGAACTAGTGAAGGGATCGAAAGATTGATAGTTTTACCTTCGCAGCGATGATCCGAGAGAATCGAAAACTTTGGGTCCAACGGAGTAAGCAAAAGTTCGTCCCCGTACTTCCTTTTTTGATCTTTTTTTTTTGGTCTGACGAGAAGTTTTCTGTTTGCACTGACGTACAAACATCATACGACACCGTTTCACTGTAGCCTGGAAATACTGAGTAAACGACGCCGTTTGTGGTTTTCAACAAATTTCAAGGGTAAACTACTGCTGAAGGCCCTTCGTGTGATAAACTACTGCTGAAGCTATGGATATTCCCTGATAGAGATAAAGCAAAGAATAACTCTTCTTCTTCCAATCTCACACACAAGTTAATGAAGTTATTCTTCTTCATAACAATCAAATGCTCCACACAAAAATAAAAAGAAAAGAAAAAGCACAGCTATATCTGTCATATACTTTGCACCAGATGCTAAGAAACCCAAAGAAAAGAAAGAACACAAAACCAAAAAGAAAAGCAAAAGCTTCACTGACACAGCTTATAAAGTCACCATTGCAAATCTTCAATATATAACTCACCCTTCAACTGAGTTCTTATCATCCACAAATCTCCATTCTTCCTTCTTCAACTCATATTTCCTTCTTAGTTTATCAATCTAAGGATATGAACTCGATTCGCGCTCTTGGGGTTTTATGTGTTCTTCTACTAGTCCAGAAAGCCACTGCAACTCAGTTCGTTGTTGGTGGCTCGGCCGGGTGGACGGTTCCTTCGAATAACAATGCAGCCTTCAATGAATGGGCTGAGAAAATGAGGTTCCAAATCGGTGATTCCTTGTGTAAGTCATCATCATTTGTTACTTGTTAACGTTAAGGGCCTGTTTGATATCCATATATAGATATTATGAGTATCAAGATATGTGCATGAAGTATAAAATATAGATATGAGATTGATATCTGATATCTTTGTTTAAGAGGGAAAAAATAGAAGCGCGAGGAGCCATTTTAAATATTTGATACCACTAATTTTTTTAGAGTATATAAAAAAAATTTGTATTAAAAGTGTATCAAGATATCACGTTATATTATTGAGTTGTTGTATGTCATAATTACGTATGCGTATATTTTGTAGTGTTTGTTTACCCTTCAAACAGCGACTCGTTGCTACAAGTAACGAAAGAAGACTACACAAACTGCAACACAGATTCGCCATTGGAGAAGCACACAGACGGGCGCACAGTGTTCACATTTTCTCAATCCGGACCATACTACTTCATAAGTGGAAACAAGGATAATTGTCTCAAAAACGAAAAACTTACAGTTGTTGTCTTAGCCGATAGGAGCAAGAAAACTCCATCTCCGGCTCCGGCTCCTTCTTCTTCTTCACCTGCACCAACCACTGGAGAAACACCAGCTTCTTCTTCTCCGTCTTCTCCGCCTGCACCATCAACCGAAGATACGCCTGCTTCTTCCCCGCCTGAGTCTACTTCTTCTCCTCCAAATGATGCTGCTTCAATTGGCAAGGGATTCGCCGGCTCGGTTGGTGCACTTGCAGCCATTCTTATGGCATTCTAAAGGAATAAACTTATTTGAATCTGTAATTGTTTTTATTTTCATGTTATATCTTTCTTGGATTGCTTCTTCTGTTACATTTTTTTGTTTGCTTGGATGAGACTTGAGAGGTCATCTTTCTTGGGGATTGAGTTGTTGATTGTTGTTGTACCTCATAAACTGATTGGAAATAAACTTGTTTTTCTTGTACAATGTAATTGATCATTCTATATGTAAATAAAAACAAATAATTTGAATGCAACTTATTGATGAGTGTGAAATGGAATCTAGTTTCGAATAGCATGAGGATGACAAGTGAAGTCAAATAACATCCATAATCCATTGTCGTTCAACTTTACAAAAAGGAACAAATTGGTCCCTGAACTTCACTACTTGTTGCAAATAGATTCCTGAACTTTTATTTGCTCCACAAGCCCAGGATTTTTAAAATATTTCAAATTAGACCCTATATGTTCATTCTCATAACCTATCACTGCAAGGTTGAAGAATTTTGCATAATTTCCGCCCCTTAAACCCCTTCAACCTGGGGCAACCGAAAGGAGCCACAATCATCTATGCCAAACAACCCCAAAGAGCTGATCAAAATGTCGAAAAATTGCACCATATACGTTTAGACGATGCCTGAACATAGATCCCTAACAATTTTTGCTTCTGAAGGAAAAGGAGCCAACTAGGAACACGAATCAAGGAAAGCAAGAAACTGAAAACATAAAAAAGTAGTTGAATATATCGCATTGAAAATCGTATTAAAACTCAAAATGTCGAAAAATATAACGTATAAGTCTAAACAGTGCTAAAACATATTGAATACTGTATTAAGTCAGCAGTAGTAGGGGGCGACAGTTAACTGCCATCTACGACGCTAATGAAAATAGTTTCTATCAAAAGTTTTTCCCTAACTCAATCTTCTTCAACATTCTCAAGGTATTATGCAGAATCGAATCCATGATGCCAGCAACCTAGTATAACACAGAGAGAAAAGTTCAAAGTAGGAAATGCAAGACGAGTTGCAATACAATAGTATTTTTAACGTAAGTTTTTAAAACTAACCGTGAAGATACCCCCAATGATAGCACACACATTTGTAATGAAATGTGAAAACGATTTGGATTTTTCCGTTACCAAGACCTATGTAAGATTGAAACATGAGTCATAAAAATAATTATATATGGTGCGTAAAATGCGAAACATGTCATGAAAGGTTTGTGACTATACCTGCATTGGAGAAGGCTGAATATGAAACTTGGCCACGGGAATATCACGACTCTGCACCAAACTACTATGTGCTGTGTACTCGTACTCTTCCAGCAATGAATGGCCACCGCTTACTATCTCAGTTTTTACGGTTTGAATATAATGCTCAATCTGCAAAAAAGTTGATAAAGTACGTATTATTATGATTGACAATAGACTTGATGCAATCTTCCATATGAGTTATAGGAAAGGGTTTCTGAGCTTACGGTAACATTTGCATCAGATGAATCTGGTTGAGCAATAAACGAACGACCACTCAATATCTCGTAGTTTTGACCAAGATAAGGTAGAATTCTTTTAACATCACTCATCTCCCTGGGTGAAATTCTTTTACCAAAAGAGAGGCCGGAGATTACATGTGACATGTTCATCTTAGCTGCTTCAAAGGAATGGGATGCAGACCGGGCAGAGATGATAAGGTATCCTGGAACCTAAAGTAAGAAAACTGAGTAAAAACCATAATAGACAATGAAGAGTCATTTATGGATGTAACCCTTATTCTTATTTTTAGCTTACTTTCTTAACACGCACAAAACCTTCAATTCTACATCCCCCAGCAGAGGGTGCAGGTCGTTTCACTTGTTCTGTCACATTGGCGGTTGTGTTATCTGCAGCAGCCAACGCATGATTTACAAGAGGAATAGGTGCAATCAAGCCCTCGGCCAACTGGAGAAAAGGTCACTCGTTAACCCATATTAACAACAAAATGATTAAGAGAGTTTTCCAGTTAAACAATCCTATTATAATTGGACAGTTACTAAAAGCTGGATTCGAACTGGAACGGAGTCCTCTAGATGAAGATAGGAGGATCATATACCTTAACAAGGCTATCTGTGTCTCGATCTCCGTAGTAAGATTCATGGTTATGGTGTCCATGTTCATCCCTATTTAGAGGAAATTAGTTAATTTGCATTACAAAAATGCATAACGATGCTCATTAAGGAGATCATCATACAATGATGGGACACATGAAATCACTTTCAACCTTCTGATGGTCCATAATATTTAATCATGTCAAAACAATTTTCAGTAAGTAAGTTGGTGACGAAAATGAGGTAATCCATAAATCAGGTTTACTTATAAGAGGGATATATGACAACTGACAAAAGGAAAACGCAAGGTTCTTTAATTATTTATGCACATTGCTGTTCAAAAAAAAGAGGAAAACCTGCGCCAATTGGTCAACGACTACAGATAGGAAATTGAAGCATGTGACTTACTATTACCAATCACTTAGTCAGGAACAGTAACCTAAGACAAATGATAGAGGAAAGTCTGATGTAGGCAAATAGATCAGTAGCAGCATCAAAAAAGAAATAGGAAGTTGTGATATGGCTATATTATCGAGATATATTCACTCACAGAACCTATACTTGGCGAAGTCGAGTAAGTGTTATGGTGGAGTTAGCAGGAATCCTACACCATCCACTTAACAACTCAATCCCCTCACTAACCGTAAACCCATAAGAAGGTTTATTCTGATACCAATCCCAAAGGTTACAGTTTAAAATTACTTGGGAGTTAATGAAAATTGAAAATTCTACATAGTCGGACCTAATTTAATACCCTTGTTGACCATCAGAGGGTTTAATTGATAACAATCCATAAGAATAAGGTTTGAAAAATGAACAACCATCCCAGTTTCAAACAAAAAAACAGAAACAATATTTGGCAGTCATTACTGTTGAGCTGGCACTTGCCTCAAAATGGTTATTTTTAAGTAGGTAATGCAGAAGAAATGCAAATACCAGATAGAAAATATAAATATGAATTTCAGTGCTCAGGCATGAAGAGTCTGTCCATAGCAAACAAAATGTGCACACAAATTTAAAAGAAGTAAGGCCATGCTATAGGTACACGATAAAAGATAATTTGCGTCTTATGTTGTAGGTTTGCTCCACTGTTTTTTTCGGATTGTTAATGCTCATTTAAGATAGGAACATCACTTTCATTTTAGAACATCACTTTCATTTTAGAACATCACCGTATTGTTTTTTAATACTGTAAAAATTGTTCTTGAAATTCATAAAGAATCAAAATTATTTAAAATATAGGTCTGAGCAAGAGGAAAAAGAGAATTGCGAGAAATGCTGCCTACCTAATGTCACTTCCTTTACGAAAAATCCGAATGGAAGGATATCCTTGTATGTGATGCCTGAAATAGACCAAAAAGGAAATGTTAATATGTCAAGTGTTTAACCCAAATCTGCAAGTAAAGAACAAAAATTTGTTTTGTGAAAACAGTTTCATATCATTGAAGCCATGCAAACCGGCTAAGTCAATTAGAAATATTCTGCAATTTCCCTACAAAGTTATATTCTTCATTTTAACAAATGTACAAGCTCAATGGAATGTTATCTGAAACGTCAAATATATCATGCATCATAAACAAAGAGAAACTCATTCTTTAACTAATATCCATTTTAGTGTTCAATTAGTATCAGTATGTCAACTTACTCAAAGTTTGGATCTAATATAGATAGAGGATGATACTAGATTGCTTCTTGCATATGAAATTTCCCAACC
This sequence comes from Fagopyrum homotropicum, assembly GCA_033239125.1. Lineage (NCBI taxonomy): Eukaryota > Viridiplantae > Streptophyta > Magnoliopsida > Caryophyllales > Polygonaceae > Fagopyrum > Fagopyrum homotropicum. The sequence goes on from BSWB01000003.1 coordinate 8,230,154, forward strand.
CTACTTAAATTATCGGACGCTTGACCAATCCGTCTATTCTAAGTCAAGAAACAGATTTGATAACTCAATTTGAGTAACCTAATTTGGGTTGTTTTGAGGGACATTGTGTTTCTTTCAGTGTTGTTTTGTTCTAAAGGCAGAGAGTAAGAATCCCAAATTAAGCACTAAAGACATTCCTATGTTTTTTTTTCCACATATCCATCTCCCTCTAGACTTGGATATCTCAGTAACCCAGATCCGTAGCTAAACGTGCTCTGCCGTGCAGCTGCAACCAATTAGATTACTTTGGGAACAGAAGAGGGAGGGAGAGAGATGAAATGGGTTTCAGTAGGGATGGCTAGTGATGAAGACTGTTTTCCCTCTAAAAGATCAAGCCGGTTTTTTTTTATAATAAAGGTCTATACAGAGTAGCAGCTGATTATATAAATAGTTAAGCCGTGAATGGAAATAATACCTTCTGCACAAATCCCCTTCTACGGTGCAATCGACTTTACCCAAAGTAATACGTCCATCCATTTCCGGATCATGTCTGCAAGGGAAAATTTATACAAATTTTTTTTTTACTTTGAACACATTATAAAGCTCATTCCCCCACTAGGTATGATACAGTAAGGGACAAAACCCATTATTATGAGCAGAAAATATTTATTAGAAGTACACTACCTTTCTCTTATTATCTTTGCTGCCTTTTCCCATGTAGGTTTCTGCAAGAAGAATAGAAAATGAGCATAAAAGATGAAACACAATCAGGTAAGGAAGAAAATAGCCTTAAGAATTTCACAAAACTAACAAAATTTATAAAGCTGTAAAGCATACCAATCGGTTACTCCAGTAACACCAAGGAGCAAAGAAATTGACTATCAAAATATCATACCTACAAAAAACAGAATTGATGTCAACGACAACAAACTATAAGGGTAAGAGTTCTGTTTAACCGTTGATCATCAAAACTTCATCAAAATTACACGGCCAGAAACAAACAAAATAAAGCAACAATCACATTAATACTATTTGGTCATGCATCAAGCGAACTTACTGATGAGAAACTCTATCGAAATTACGATTATGTAAAGATATTGATCCTTCCTCATGTTCTTCGTTGCTTTCATCATCATGTTTGAGCTCTTTGCTAACTAGCCCTGAGTGAAACTCAACCCCAGTTGGCTGCAAATTTGGATCTATTGAAAATTTGCGGATTGTTTTCGATATGTTCAACCTGTTCTGCAAATGCAATAGCAAAGCTTGAAAGAGTTTTTTTTTCCCCGGAGAAGCAACAAAAATAGACAAGTGATGGATAGAAAGTCAAGAACAATTTAGCATGGATATCCATAGTTCTAAGAACAAGAGTATCAGTTTGGTAAGTTGATAGAAAATGATATGCACACATGGAATATTATTAGCATTTAGAATTGGGTAAATCAGCACCCTTTATCAACAAGTTCAGAACAACTTTTGGCATTGCTCATCAAGGGTATATATGCAGTTCAATTTACTATGCATATTATAATTGGCTGTAACAGTTTACAGGAATGTGAGTAAGTGTACATATATATAAACACATAAAGTCAGAATAAACCAAACCTGTAACATATGAATGTCTCCCATTGACTCGTTTTCTCAAGTTACAATATGCAGTTCAATTTACTATGCATATTATAATTGGCTCACATATCTTAGAACTAACATATTATAATAAACCACATATGACGTCTCATTACTGATTTTCATATCTAATGAATCGTTCCTCAACCTATCATATGCACGTCGACTGTTCAAGTACAACTATGCTAGAAAAGAAAAGGATATGATCTTAGTCCAACAATCCTCTAGTTGTCACACCATAAAATACAATAGCAATTAGCAAATAGTCATGTCTAGCTTTTAAAGAAGCAATACATATATTACCAAGTAGATAATAACAATAAGCATTACCGTTCCCAGGACATCGCTCACGTCAACTGATGCAAATTCACATGAGAGTGCGGGAAAGCTGCAGCAAAAATTTTCAAAGGAAAATTTCAGATATATGTGCCACAAACTGACAAAAGGCTAATCACCTAATTTTATAAAAAATGATAAATCAATGACCCAAAAAATGATGATCCTTCATACTCATTGTCAATAAAAGTATAACAATATAAAGACTGCAAGCAGAGTAAGACACGCCAACATATATACACATCTAATCAACGTATAATTTAATTAGTATCGTGTTATTAATGCATACTAATGTTATGCTAAGCCATATCAACTACGCCTCAATCTTCACCTCATAGTGTTCTAGCCCAATGAATTGCTATGCATACATCACTATCACTAACTGGTCGAAATACTTACAATTACAAATATTGGAAGGGATTCATTTTGGATGTTTTCTGCTGGTTTGAATGTCCAAGAACATGGTGAGCCATTAACACCAATAACTTCTCCATGATATAACATGTGAACCTTCTCAATCTACATTTCTAATGGTACATGCAACAATAATGATATGCATAAAAGATGGATAAAAGAACATGGTGAGACATAAACACCAATAGTTTCTCCACTATATAACAGGTGAACCTTCTCCATCTACATTTCTAATGGTACATGCAACAATAATGATATGCATAAAAAAATGGATAAAAGAACATGCTGAGGCATAAAAACCAATAATTTCTCCACTATATAACAGGTGAACCTTCTCAATCTACATTTTTAATGGTACATGCAACAAAAATGATATGCATAGAAGATGGAAGTCATAATAAAAGCACAAAGACTAACTGCAGAGCAGTGGAAAGTGTAATGAAAAAGCACCTGAGGTTAAAGTCTATGCGTAAAAACTCCTCATTTGAACTCTTATCAACGATAATGGAGGTAGTAGTGTCCACAGCCAGATAACTACTTAATTCCTACACACACAAAAGAAACATTTCAAATGAAAGATGGACAAGCAAATATGATAAACCAAACAACTCAAAAGCCTACAATTCATGTCAGACAATCATACTATCAAAATCTCCAAAAAGAAAAGGTTAGTTCACCAACCATTCCAAATAAAAAGACGATGGCCAAAGCTGCTACTATTGACAATCCTGCACCTGACAATGTCGCTTCTGTTAAGTCTCGGGGAATTTTCCTGCAATTCAAGGCCAAAAGCAACTAAAATGAGCAAATTACAAAGTGAAAGAGCGATTCTAAGCTTTTCTGCTGATGCAGTCTCGTAAATATGTTCCACATAATCTGAAAGACCGTATAACTAGATGCTCGTTTGGGATCCAATCAAAAACAACAAATAGAATTTCGATTCCTTTGCAAATGCACAAATTACAAGCAAACACATTCTAAACGAACACTAATTTGTACAATCGATCATTAAATAGCAATTGACGAACACACTACCATATCATCGAAACAGTTTTGAAGAAGCATCAATCAAAATCAACATTTCGACAATATTTAACAGAAAATGCAAGTTTGAGACGATCTGAGATCCAAATTACACAAAATAACAAACAAAGGAACGAGATCAAGGAATCAAACCGGTAAAAATCAACGGATTTCAGCTTGCTCGTCGTAGTCATGGTTTCGACGAAGAAATCCTTCCTCTAGAGAGAGCTAAAGATTCAGATCCTCTCCAGAAGTTTATTCAGAAATTGAGAAAGACAAGAGAAGCGAAACTCGGGATATAACCGGATCTATATGAGATGGGAAATGGAAACCGAAGAACAGTATCCCTTCTTACCTTATATACACCGTAGTATCGACATAGCCATATAGGTATTTATCATCTTGTGGTAGATCTCTGGCATGGACCAGAGTGAATTTCAACGGCTGGGATGATGAGCCGGGGATTGGTTCGTGCAACCCGGTTCACCGGGTGGGTTAAAAAGTGGCACGGTGCCGTTAGTTCTAAGTTGGCTTGTTTTGTTGCGAACGTCACGGACTTATAAAGTTAAAATGGCCGAATGTAGATAATATAAGAATTAAAATTTTAAAATGCCTATAACTAATCATTGAATGTTTTGGAATATTGCATACATTAAATGATTATTTACACTAATGTGATAAAAAGAGAAGCAAATAGATCGATTTAGAATCCTGTAAATTTTAAATAAGTATGTATTTTGCTATTACTTTTATAAGAAAAAAATTAGTGATACATTAATTTATTAAAATATAAAAATATTGTTATGTGGAGATTATATTTTATTTCTTAAATTAAACTATCATGTTTTTTCTTTAAAAAGGGACATATAAATTAATAAGATGATATTGGCCTATTAGAATTGTGTAAAATTGATCCGGACAGAAGATTTGGACCGGATTGGAAATCTATTGGGTCCAGGATCTAATTTAGTCTGGACTATGGTCCACCGTATTTGGGATTTCGGGTTTCGGTCCAGTCTAAGACTGGAAAAGAAAATAGGACCGAAAAATTATATAATTTTTAATTATATTTTTGTACATATTTAATTATATATATATATATATATATATAAATATATATATTTATTTATTTAAATTATATATCTTTTTTACAAAAATTTTAAAAACTACATACTATTAGGTATCACCATATTGTATATTTTATATTTGGTATTCCGGTCCATAATGGACCACGGTCAACGTTTTGAAAATTCCGGTCCGCCGGACCTTATGCACAACCCTAGATACTACGCAATTTTTAAAACTTTAACATAACAAATTGTCCCAATTTGTGATTTTATCAGCAAATCTTTTTGCAAGTGCAATAATTTTCAAAACTGATTTTAAGTTGTGTGTTATGGTAGTTTTGTGCAGTTTTTGCAAAATATTTTTTTTCTGATATAAGTTATTAGTGTTGGTCATCGCCTACAAGAATGCTAGAATTCTAGCATTCTTGTGGACGTGGTGTTCGACATTAAGTGTAGTCACCCCTCCAATTGTAGGCTAGTCGTGGTGAATGGATGTGAGTTTGTCTACTACACTATTGACTTTCCTGAAAATATGTTGGATTTGAAGTTGTGAATACTTATTAATAAGATGACAAATATTGTATATAATGAGGTCGATTTCTCGTGATGGTTTTGATAAGTTGTTTCGTGGTATTAATGATCGTTAAGATATTATCTTGTTAGATTAACAAGATAATATCTAGACATGGGTCCCAAACCTAAACCGGCGTTTGACACATTATTTTAAAAATAGTAATAATAATAATAATAATAATAATAATAATAATAATAATAATAATAATAATAATAATAATAATAATAAGTTTATAAGTAAAACTTAATTTTAATTTTATTAAATAAAATTTTACTGAGTTTACATTTTAAATTTATTTTTACATCGGAATTTTTTTTTATTACATTAGCATTTTAATAAAATTATTAACTAAAATAAAAGAGTGAAAACTCGGGTTTTTTAGATGAATTAAATCACTAACTAAACAAATTACTAAGTAAGTAAATTTTTGTACATTGAAATTTTTTTTTATTGCATTAGCCTTTTAATAAAATTATTAAGTAAATAAAATTACTAACTAAAAAAAGAGGCCAAACTCGATTTTTTTAAAATAAATTAAATTATTAACTTAAAAAAAACGAGAGCAAACTTGTTTTTTTAAAGTTAGTAATTTCATTTATTTAAAATAAACCGAGTTCGCTATCGTTTTTTTTGTAACTTAATTAAATTACCAATTGAATAAAAAAAAGGAAAGGTCTTGAATCGGTTTCCCAGTTGCCTGCGTATCCTCCTGGGGTTTAAGATGAATCAAAGCCTATGTAGTTCTCTTAGCTTCGCTTACCTTTTTTCGGACTTCCGAGTTGTTTTCGTTACCCCCCCCCTTACCTTTCCACCTCGGACTCGGAAGTGGTGCCCGGATCATCGGAGTTGGAATCCGATCTTGAGTCATAAACGGGGGCATTTTGTTGTTTCCGCTTCTCCGCCCTTATCCAATCTTGAACACATACTTGAGCCTCAAATTTCTCGGACTTCAATTGACTTCTCTTGTAACTTAGCATGTTCCCTCCTTGACTAAAAGCTTGTTCCACGACCACCGTTGATGCGGGCACGACCATAATTTGTTGCACAATCTTGGTAAAAGTTGGATACTTCGGGGCTAACTTCTTGCACCAATCTAAAACTTGAAAAGTTTCACTTTCACCATCAAAAATAAAACAAGTGGTTAGATAATCTTGAAATACCGCATTTGCGGATGAATGTTTTGGTTTTTGTTCTTTTAGCTAAAATTTGTTTAGCTTTTGAAAGAATAGAAGATGAAGAAGAGGGTGGAGGGGTCAATTCGGTGGAATCACTAACACTTGTTTCAAATAAAAAAAGCAATTTACCAATTTCAAGACGAACATGAAGAATAATGGAATTAGCGTTCATAGTAGAAGATAAACCTAAACATTCATAATAGACATTTAACAATTCGGTAACACCATCAATTTTAAGTCTAGGATCAAAAACGACGGCATTAAGATAAATTTCGGGAATTTCTCTATAACGTTTTAGCCATTTTGTTTTCATTTTGGTTGTAGCATCTACAAGTGATTCGTAACTTAAACCGGTTTGTAAAGTCTCGGCAACATTTACCGTTATTTCTAAAAAACTACAAGAAGTGGGAATGTAAAATAACTCATCATATGATAGATTCACTAAAAACTTATAAAACACTACAAATATCATAACAAGTTTTCCATATAGTTTCATCATCTAACATCGACCAAGAAATATATTGTCAGCAAAATGATTGTAAAACATCTTTGTAACGAAGAGCTTGACTAAGTAGTTTATAGGTTGAGCTCCAACGAGTTCCAATATCTTTTGAAAAAGCAATAAGATGATCATTATTTTCTAAACACGTTGATCTCCATTTTTTCTTAAATCGGAAGAATGCCAAATATGTTCAATTACGTTAGTGATAAGCTCTAACAATTCATGTAAAACTTTTAGTCAATCTTGAACACATAAAGTTAAAATATGACATGCACATATTTGGTGAGTAAAAGGAGTTTTTATAAATTGTTCCCCACCAACTCGTTTACGCTGGCGGTGTTAGCGGATGCATTATCACATGAGTATGAAATACTCAATTTTGTAAATTAAATTCTTGTAAACCAGTTTTTATTAAATTTGAATGTTGGTGACATTATGTCTTTCGTTAAAATGGCGAAATGCAATAACAAATTTATGCAAAAACATATCATTATCAATAAAATATAAAGTAATGCCCATGTAAAAATGTTTTTGTGATAAAGTACTCCAAATATCACTACAAAATTGAAACTTGATGCGAAAATGATTGTAAAATCGTAAAAAAATTTTGTTTCTTTTGGTCATAAGATTTTGGAAACTTGTTTACAAGAAGTTGGTTTAAAAGCCGGTTGAAAATAAGTAGTGTTATATTATCTTACACTTTCATATTCCGCATAAGAAAATGAAAAAGCTTGAGAAGCAATTAAGTTGGTTAATCCTAAACTTTCACCAACATGATTATACATAAACAAAGAAGATTGAGAGGAAGAGGATGGTTCTTTTTCATGCGCTCTTAAGAATAATATTGGTGTTGAGTTGAAAACTGTCTCTTTTGGGTGGAGATTTCCGGCCAAGAGAGTGCCTTCATTAGATTCATGCGCTCTTGAGATTCTTACGTCTCCTCCTCTCAGATTTATACATGGCTTGATTACTCATCTCCGAAGCGTGAGATTGCACTACGAAACAACAAATTTCAAGGTGACTTTGATGACTTTTCAAAGTTTTAAAAAATTTCTGCCACATCTCCGGTTAATGAAGGCGATTTCTGGTGAGGGTTCCCTTTTTTCCGGCGAGGAGCTTTAGGTTCTAAACCGGAGCATTTTCTATTGTTGTTCGCCACCCAAGCTTGTTTTCAGCTCGGCTGGGTCTCATTTCAGACTTGGTTGGACAACTAATACGTGGGATGCGCGGTGCACTGGAGTCCATTTTGAAGTGTGAAGGTACCCATCTCCGGTGGGTTCAACACCTCCATGTTTGACGGTTCTTCTGACTTCTTTGTCATGGGTTCATAGTTGGTTTGCTTGTGCATGGATTGTTGGATATAGTTAGTTGCTAGTTGCCTTGTTGTTGGCCGGAGTTGTTTAGATTGTTAGTGCATACATTCGTCGTTGCCGGTGAGTGTTGTGGGTGAGTTTTATTTGAAGGGTTCACGTTGCCGGTGAGTGTTGTGGGTATGGTCACAAAAGATTGAAAATCGGGGCTAAAGAGTACGTGTATGCATCCTGGTGTTCGTCCAATCTGAAGTACATCCCTAACGAGTCTCCGGTAAGGGCGGCGTAGTGTGCAGCTAAGGTTACGCTGGAGGTACCTTGCCATAGTCGTGCATTACAAAGCGTTGGATCTGGAGCAAAAAATCAATCACAACCGTCCATCTATTAACAACTTTTCATCTCTCCAAGGTTGACCAGATTGGACTTTGTAGATGACTAGAAAAGGGTAGATGTTATCACCATCATCCAAAGAGAATGAGAAGAAAGTAGAGGCGCAGGTTATGACACAATTAGGGATTGATGTGGTTCCATGCCAAGGTGGAAGCATGGGCCTGGGTTTGATAGTCAAAGGAGCTACAAGTGGACATTCTCATATGAATGACTCGGCCAAGCAAGCAGAGAAGGACAAAGATAAAAGTAGGGCTGCGCATCGGTTCAAAACCGCAAACCGCAATCTTGGAAAACGTGGACCGCAAACCGAACCGCAAAATTGCAGTTCGGTTTGCGGTTTGAACCGCACGATTGCGGTTCGGTTGCGGTTTGAACCGCAAATGAACCGCACGATTGCGGTTCGGTTGCGGTTTGAACCGCAAATGAACCGCACGATTGCGGTTCGGTTGCGGTTTGAACCGCAAATGAACCGCACTTTGCTGTTTGATTGTGGTTTTGCGGTTCAGTTGCGGTTTTGCATTTTGGTTTGCGGTTTTGCGATTTGGTTTGCGGTTTGGTTGCTGTTTGGTTCCAAAATAATAAACATAGTCATATAGAGTACATGTAAACATCCAAAAAGATCAATGACAACATGCCAACATCCAAAACGACCAATGGCAACATGCCAACATCCAAAAAGACCAAAATAAGACATGATTCTTCCATACTCCATCACGCACTAAAACTCCAACTCCATGATTCACCACCTATCAACAAATTGAACAAGACAACAAGTAAAATAAGACCATTGATCAATGAAGAGTCGAAGACAACAAGCAAATCCAAAAAGACAAATAGTTATGGAAACATTCCTTTTCACTTGACTTTTCAAATAATAATAGGTCCCTTTTCAATGCCAACTAACGAGTTTAAATCTTCAAACTCTACACACATGAAAATAATAAGCAAAGCAAAGATTGCCATAATGCCATATAACATTTTATACAATATTATAACTAAGTGAAAATGAATGTTTAAAAGTTAAGTATTACCATGATACATCTTCATCATCTCTTCTTCTTCATCCTCTATATTTTCCTCATCAATAGTCGCAGTAAATGAGAAGAAAGAACAAAAGAACAGATGATTCAAGACTTGATGAGAAATTGAGAAGAGACTCACAGTGAAGACTGGGCGGCGTTGAGTGAGTGGCGGTTGGGCGCTTTGGTTGGGTGGCGAATGGGTCGGACTAGCGAGGAGGCGGAGGTAGGGCTGACCGGCGACACGGCGACTGGGTGACTAGCAACTAGGCGAACGTCACAAAAGATTAAGCACAAATAAGCAGTCGGCGACACGGCGGCTGGGTTGCGGAGGAGGCGACTGGGTTGCGGCGAGTCGGCGACTAGCTGAATGTGTGAAAGAGTCGGAAAGACTAGGGCTGAAAATGTTGAAGAGTGAAGAGTCGTGTTTCCTAATCCCCTTTCCCTTTGCACTGTAGCTGTGTAGCAGCGTTTTTTTTTTAATAAAACGCACAGTTGCGGCTTGCGGTTAAAACTGCAAATTTGCGGTTTGGTTGACGAATCGAACCGCAAAACACAAAATTACGGACCGCAAACCGAACCAATTGAGTGCGGTTCGGTTTCGGTTCGGTGAATCGAACCGCAATCTGCTCAACCCTATATAAGAGGATGGGACCTACGGGAGGCCACACTAGCATTCAGGGAGTATCACAAGGGTCTACACTCTGCACTGCAAAAAGGAAGGAAAAAGTGGTATTAGGTGGCACTAATTCATTGGAGCTTTTAAATCAAACTCACGCAAGCTACCCATAGGCAAATTGCGACCCAGTTAATGTGCATAATGGACTGAATCACCAACTTGGACCAAGTAATGAGTTGGCAAAGACGATTGCCAACCTTCCAATCTCTGAGTTCAATGTGCTTCAACCGAATGTTACGATAGTCCACCAAAACAATGGGCACATTGCAAACAGTGAGGATAAAGCGAAGAACGTTTGGAAGACTAATAAGCCGAAGTTGTCTACGAATGTAGGTGTCGGGGGCAAGCTGGAATTCTCCAAAGCTAGCAGGGACAGAAAAGAACCTTTCCTATTGAAACGATCAAAAGCGATCCCGAAGGAACAAGTTTAGGGTTACTCGTTACTTGGGCAATTTGTTGGTACAAACCCGGGATATTACGCCATCAACGAGCTCCGTAAATCGTGGAAAGTTCCGTCCAAATATAAGGAGGAAGAAGGATTCATATTTTTCTTGTTCGATAATGCATACGATAGAGACAAAGTACTCAAGGACGGACCCTATGTTGCCCATGGCCGAACCCTCGTCATCAAGCACATTCCGGACAAGTTAGTGTTTAATAAGGGTTGCATGGCTTCAATCCCAATTTGGGCACGGATACATGGTTTGCCAAAGGACTATTGGATTGTGGAGAAGTTGGGAGAGCTTGCCTCGAAGCTTGGTATCCCGCTGTTTATGGATCCGGTCACAGAAAATAGGAAACGAGGTACTTACGCTAGAGTACTAGTTAAGTAAAACTTCACTGATGAGATTGTTAGGGAATTTGATATTGCATATGAGGATGGAAAAATTGGTGTGTGCAAAGTTCTGTATGAGAATAAACCATGTTATTGTCCAACATGCTTCTCCTTTGGACATGACACTATGGGTTGTTCTTTCAACAATAGAGAAAATGTCAAGACAAATCAAGGGCAAGGTAAGAAGGCAAACAAGGATGAGGTACCATTTGGGGTTGTTGATAGCACAACCGAAAAGGATCATTCCACGCTGGATGTATGTGAAAAGGCACAAGAGATTGTGAATGAGGTTCAAGCGGGCAAGGTGGTATCGACCAAGGCGCATGACGACAATAGTGGTATGGATGAGAATGTAGAGACACATGACATGACATGACACTAGCTAATAGGAAGGAGATTAACCCAAGTAAGAAGGCAACATTGGTTCTTGTTGAGGAAGTAGAAACCATGCCGACTAGTGAACTGAGTATGAAAGCTAACGAGAGGCATGTGCAAGGAGACAAGATTGTGGTTGCTTGTGATCAACATGAAGGTATGTAGGTGGACTTAGGGACACGTGGTATTGCACTACCATATGAGGAAGATATCAACACTGCCAGATCACCACCCATAAGAATTCATGCACACATTGAATGAGGAAGTTAGTGGGTTGCATGGTAGCATGCTCACGTTGAATACTCACCACCCATGCACGGATAAGGCCGACACGTTCAACCCCACTATAACACCATGCACACATGAAGAAACTAGTGGAGTACAAGAAAACATGCACATGGTAGATGTCCACAATCCAAGCAAGGAAAAGTCATCAACTGCTCGTTCTTTACATGGTACAAAATTAAGAAATGAAGACGAATGTGGTGTGCATGGAGACATGCGTACGTTGGAAACTAAACAACCACGTAAGAGGAAGCCAAAGGTGGGTGCATCGGCCAAGAAGATCATAAGCAAGTTCGTACCCCCAACGGATGGAAGGAGGTCAATAGAGAGGAGGACCAAGTGGTCTTTTGTCTTCCCGTACTTAACTGAAAGTGGCCACCGAAGCATTCAAAAGTGGGGGCAACAGATGAGAATTAACATGGACTGCATGATGAAATACAAGATTCAAGTGTGTGTCCAACAAAGTATGTGTTGAATATGAGTTTTATGTAATATGTTGTATTTGATTGGCTTTAGTGTACTCAATACTTGTAGTCATGCATGATGGGGTGGTAGAGTGTTAACCGAGTTGTATTTTTAGGAGTTGTTGTAGGATGATTAGGATTGTAATGTGTTTTAAAACCGTCCGGTGTCGCGTTTGACACTTGGGCCACGGGCCTGTCCGGGGTCTCGAGCGGGTATTCTTTCTTCAATTTTACCATTTACCTCTCGGACAATAGTTGCACAAGACTTGACAATAATCGTCCACCGCCGGACCCTTCTTGTAATGCTTCGTGAATATGTCGGATGTAAGCAATTTCGGTGGAGGGACTTATCGAAAAGACCCTTCACCTTGACCTTGTGGGACTTGTGGCATTTCCGTATCCGGCATTTGAGTCTCGCTTTCTTGGGTGCTAGGAAAGAAACCGGGACAAAAATCGTAGTCGCTCGGGTAACTCGGGTTTGCCATTTCACTTGATTGAGAAATCGAGAATACGAGATCGAGATTGAGAGTAGTAGAGAGATGAGAATGTTGGTGTGAGATAAATGGAAGAATTGTAGGGTATTTATAGGAATTGTGGGTATAATTTTTTTTTAATTAAATAACAATAAAAAAATTGTCAAACTGGCGGTTACCTAAACCGTTATCTACGGTTTGGCCAAACCTAAACCGCCGGTTTGAGCAGGTTTATAAACCGTCGGTTTGGCGGTTTGATCCAAACCGGACTCATGTCTAATAATATGTAACTAATTGATATTTTTACCTTCTCATTGTATTTTAATTTTGATTAAAAAAAAGAAAAAACTATAAAAAATAATACCAACTATCAAAATTCAACCGAAAATAATACCAACTTTAAAAATTACTAGGAGTAATACAAACTATCAATGTATTTAACAAAAATAACATGTCTTACTTCTCTAGCAAAAGTATTAACTCCTTCAATGACTTGGCAACATGGTCTTGACTCTTCTGTTATGTGTGGTATTCACTCTCGTTCGGCTCTTGGAATCGGAAATCGTACATGTCATCAAAAAATGGATTAATTATGTGATGTGAATTTTATTTTTTTAATTCAAGTTAGTAACATAAAAAAATGTTAAAAATGTATATTAAGTACTTTTTTTTAATTATTATATTTATTTTATAATTTTGTAACTATTTTTTTTAAAAAAATTTATAACTTTTTTGTAATATTTTTTTAAAAAACTAAAAATTGGTAAAAATATATATTTTTAAAAATATATCGTTTTCTTGTGAATTTTAAAAACTTATTTGGGAAATAATTAAATATTTTAACTAACTTTTAATATAAAAAATATTTTAATATTTAAAAATTAGTTAAAAATATATAAAAATTCAAAATAAGTTTTTAAAAAATTCACAAGAAAAATAATTTTTTTTAAATTACAATTTTTTTCTTTTCTTTTTTTACAAAAATAATTTGTTAAAAGAAAAAGCAGTTACAAAATTATTATTTCAGAAAAACTTAATTTAGATTTTTAGCATATCAAATGTTATTAACTGGATTTAACATCACATAATTGTTTTTGATGAAATGTATGATTCCGCTTGTCATGTTATCGCCGGAGTTAAGATTTTTGCCGGAAAAAATAAAAAATACTATTTTTGCTAAATACGTTGATAGTATCTCTCATATATATATATATATATATGGTACAAATTATTGACGTGACAACTTAAGAATTGAGTATTAAAACCACTTTTTTTCCATAATTAATCTTTATTCAAAAAGTTGTGGATATTATTATTTTGTTAATAAAATTCGAATAATTATGGATGTATACCAAATAATTTAGTTGATTTTTATGTCAAAATCATGGTGTATAAGATCGATATATAAATAAATTCGGTGTTTACTCAAATGGATATTATTATTTTGCTATCATGAACGGGACGAACCTAACGGGATGAAGAAGTTAAGGTTCATCTCTTCCCAAATATTTATTAGCAAGACGGAATTGCTACTTTTTATGAAATTTTGTCGGGATTGGGAAGAGTTCAAAACAGGGACAAGATCGGGATTTGTTTCCACACTTATTAATATGTATTAAAAATACTCGTGCACAGCACGATTTCTAAACTAGTCAATTTCTAAAGTTGGTATTATTTTGGGTTGAATTTTGATTGATGATATTATTTTGGGTTTTTTTTCATTTGTTTATATTTATTCCTTTTCGTAATATAATTATATGGGTAAATTTTATTTAAAACTTTAAGTTTTAAGCTACCAAAAATTATAATATATAACTTTATAATAAACAGAAAAAAAATATAAATTTTAATCATAATATTTAAAAAATATAATTATTTTTTTTAAAAAAAAAAATTGCACGGGGATTACCGTAATACATTTGAGTAACTTCTGGGCTTGAGACCCTAATTCTTCTTTGGAGAGTCCACAGACGAGCCCATAGTTGAAGATCCCTCATTCCTCTAATCAAAAGCAGCAGCGAACAGAGGGAAGATCGAGTTCGAGAGGGAGATTGAGAAAGAAAACACTAAACAATACAATAGAGGAATTGGGATTTGGATTTGGATTTGGATTTGGGAGCAAGAGGAGCAATCAAAGACGACTCCAATGGCTTCCCAGCTCCTAATACGCAGCATATCCCTGAAACCCGTCATCAACAGACCCCTCTTTCTCTCCTCTGCAACCTCCGATGCGGACCCATACGACGTCGTCTCTTCCGTCGCTTCCATCATTACCAACTACCGCTCCAAATCCCGTTGGGCAACCATCCTCGCTCACTGCCCTCAAGGCTTGACAGCTCTCCAGGTCTCCCAGATCCTTCTCCAAATTCGCAGCAACGTTAATCTCGCCTGCTCCTTCTTTAGATTTACCACCGAAAATGCTCTTACCAGCCACGACGTGCAGTCTATGTCCACTATGATGCACATCCTCGCACGCGCCCACAAGAAAACACGCGTCGAAACCCTGATGCGCACAGCCATCGAATCCTTCGATCCGGTTTCCGGCGATGGCGATGACGAGGAGAATCTGAGGCTTTTCAGGGCTCTGGTGAGGACCTACAGGTCCTGCCATTCGTCGCCTTTAGTGTTCGACGTTTTGATTCGGATTTATCTGGAGATGAATCGGATTGATAAATGTCTCCATATCCTGAGGTTGTTGCAATCTAGCGGATTTAAGCTGGATTTGAAGACTTGCAATGCTATAATTGCGAAAGTAGCAAATGTTAAAGGGGTTGAATCCGGTTACGAACTGTATTTGAATTTGTTTGCTGTAACTGGCGGCGACGATAATCGGACGGGAAACCTTCATCATCCTAATGTGGCTACATTTAATGTGTTGTTGAAGGCGTGTCATCGGGAACAATGTCTCAATAACGCCGAGGAAATTTGGACGGAAATGAGGAGATTGAAGTTCGAGCCAAATCCTGTGAGTTACAGCATACTGATGTCTGCTTACTGGGACAAAAACGAGGTGGAAAAGGCTTGTGAATTGTGGGAGGAGATGAAATCAAAGTGTTTGAATCGTAGCAGTGTTGCTTATAACACAATGATTGGTGGGTGGTGCAAGATTGACAAAGTTAAGGATGCAGAAGAGCTCTATAGAGAGATGACAATGGCGGGAATTGATGGCAATTCTATGACTTATAGGCATCTTATAAATGGGTATTGCAAGAATGGGTATGTTAGCGCAGCTTATTTACATTTCAAAAAAATGTGCAGGAAAGAGTCTAATAGCTTAGATGTAGATTCAGTGGATTTGCTAGTTAGAAAGCTTTCTGAGGAAGGGATGGTAAAAGAGGCATTGCAAGTGTTGAGACATGCGATGAGGACGGATATAAATTTTGATGTTAGGAGATCATGTTATGAGTTTTTGATTAAGGGTTTGTGTGGGAAGGGAGAGATGGATAAAGCTCTCATTCTACAGGCTGAGATGGTCGGGAAAGGGTTTGAGCCTAATTATGACATTTATGCTGCTTTTGTTGATGGTTATACGAAGCTCGGGAAATCAGATATGGCACAAAAGCTTAGGGAGGAGATGGCTATGAAACAAAGTGTGTCTGAAAGGAGATCAGATGACTAGAGAATGTAAATTACTCTTCTGATCTCTGTTTTTTCAGGTCAAAACATGTTTTGCTTAATTTCGCTGGACATCTCATCCCAGATGGTAATTCTCTTAGCAAATATGCATAATTTAGATAATTCATATCACTTTGATCCTGGTATCATTTTTAACAGAATGTATACTTTCTTCCAGCATTTGTTCCGGGACAGGATAAAAGGAAAGACGAGGGCCTTACATGAACTCTGTCCTCGGTGCAACTAGGCCGGCGGATTAATGCCAGTGCTTCATTGTACAAATCTATCTTCATGTGATCATAAGGTCAGCTGGATAAGTCAAGTAAGCCTATGCTTAACAATGTAGTATTATTACAGTTGTAGACAATCAATCAGAAGCTTATACAGATTTTCTGATGCAATTTGGTGTGATTGTTACCGTAGTTCTTGTCGGAGCTCCTTGAGAGGTATTCCTGCTGATGTTGAGTTTTCTAGGAACCCTTTTCCCCCTATATCTGTTCAACAGCATTGTGGTCTAGAGAGTTTTGTAAATGCTATTGCCCACCAAACTACTGTCATGACATTGATGTATATCACTGCTTCGTTATAAGTTAACTTGTAACGTTTTTGCGTCGAATCTGGAATGAAGCTTCTAGTTAGACATCACATTTTCAGCTAGACATACTTAGCAATCTTTAATGTCAAACTGTTAAACTCACCTGAGATTGATCGACTCTGGAGTTATCACAGTTGCAATGAGATTTGTCTATGGGTTCGAATGCTCGATCTACAAGAGAGTTAGAGAACTCTTATACTAAGCTAAACGGCGTCGTCCAGCTGAATGATGCTGGACAGAGCTAGAGAACGGGACCTGAGGCCCATAACTACTTATATGTTGGGCCGGAAAGCCCAAATGATCACGATCCACTGGGCCTGACAAGCCCAAATGTCCCAGAATGCTAGCGCCTATGGGTTAATACAGAACAAACCACCACAACCATAAAAACACTATAATTAAGCTTGTAATATATTACCAGGTGAAATTTTATAATAGCAAATATTGTAAATTGCATAAATATGAAATTTACTACTTCCCCCAATCAATACATTATAACACACAGCATTTTCAAGAAGCATATATTAAATAAATAAAAAAAATTCCCCATTAATAATCAACATCCTCCTTCAACCATTAAAGTAAAAAGTTAAAAATTACATAAATTAATGATAATTTCATCATCTGAAAAAATATAAAACGTCCAATATACATAATCAAAATTTAAAGGTTAAAATGACCTAAGCACCTAAAATTATAACATGTACGAATCATATACTGGTACGCACAACCTTGAACATTCATCTGATGACGTCATTGTACACGGTACTTTACCAAATCAAATAATAGATTTTAAAAATGCATGAATTTCAATAATCAATAATGACATTTTTTTCATTTGATTTGTGACTAATGAAGTCATTGTGCATGCACCCCTGTTCATAATTATTTTATGTTTCAATCTTAGGAAAAAAATGTGCTACGTACGCTGGTATCAATAATAAAAAGAATTTAGTGAAAAATATAGACAAACTTCATTAAAAGTGTTTTATTATAACATTTTCAAATGTAATAAACCCTTAAACCTGCAAAATTTAACGTACTTTTTTTATTTTAATATTTTTTGAAGAATGGTTGGTTCTTAATTGACTACGGTCTAATATAGAATCGAATTATAATGGAAGAATTAGAAAGAGAATAAAAATATTTGACAAAGAAATAAAAAAGTGGGGGCATTTAGAAGAGCATAATACAAGAATATATTCTGCTCTTATTCGCATCTTTAGCTCTTTTATAGAGTAATAACTAATTAATGCTCCATATGACTCCACCTTTTGTGGCTCCGTTATTTATTTATTATTTTTTTTTGGCTTAAGAAACTCAATTAACATTTGTTTTACCATATGTTGTTGAAAAACTCGAACTTAGACTTTTTTTTTTTTTTTTTTTAATAACGGAAAGCGGTTCGAATCATTAGCCGACGCGCCGATTAGTGGGTCGAAAGTCCAAAAAAGATTGACAGACGAACTAACCTTCGTAAAAAGCCATAAACAAAGGAGAAAGAAGGTACACAAAAAATACATCAAAAATCCAAAAATAAAAAGGTTTTCAATGGAAATCATGATGGTTAAATAATATAACACCATTTTACTTTTAATTATCATACAGTTTGAGAAAAATATTATTTTGGATCAATTCAATAGGGCGTGAAATATACGAGAAGGTAATAAGATAAAACATTTGAAATAAAAATAACTATATTTTTTATATTAAAAACCCTTTTTTATTTTTTATATCGGATATTATACTTCTTTTTAATCGTGGTTTCTAGTATTTAAGTTCGAATTATTGACATTAATCATAAAAAAAATCTAGTTTTTTTTTTTTTTTTCAAAATATTAACTGATCATCAACTTTCAATCCCTCAAATTAGTCAAATATAAAGAAGTTGGTAGGTTGTCAACTTTACTTAGAGTTGGTAGCATTTAATTCAATGATAGCTTAATTGGTTTCTTCGTATAATTCACCAATTAATTGGTTTCTTCGTATGCATCAATATTAGAAACATTCATTTATGTTATTATTACACACATGCATTATGTATATAGACCACGAATATCTGTAACACAAATAACCAACAAATGAATCTCATAATATTAAAGCACTATACGTATATTTTGATACATCAATATTAGGGCCGTTTGGTTTGAACCCTGTAAACGGAAACGGAATGAAAACGAATTTATTCCTACGTATATCCTTATTCATGAAATTCTATGGAATCATTTCTTGTGATTTCATGCAAGATGCACTTATTTCTTCACATTAAAATCTACTCCAATTACTTCAAATCACATCTTTTGATTCCAAAAAATTTTCATGAAGAAGGGTGTACGAACTAAATTCATTTTCATTTTTTTTCTGATTCCGAAGTTAAAACCAAACGGGCCCTTAGAAACATTCATTTCTTTTGTTTTTTGAAATTCTTTTGTAATAATATATTATGATTTAGAAGACAATTTATATTCAATCATTAAAGATATTTTTATGTTAATTTGGTCAAATCTCGTCACATCCCTAATCATTTCTTTCCACCACTTGATTTTTTTTTTTACATTTTTTCTTCTATAATTAAATGTATTTAGCATGCTTTTTAAAAATTTCTCAATATTCACATTTTCTATATATTTTTTCTATTTCTTTTTTTTTTTCATAAAAACAAATTATTGCACGATATCCCGCCGGACTTTCCAAACAGAGCCTTATCAAGAGCAAAAAGCCCGTGAAAGCGTAGCTTTCAATTGTTGACTGATCCAACCCATAAAAAACACTGCCACTGTTTATATAAGGAACAAATTTGATCTCCATGGTGGTTGGTTGAATTTGGGTACCGGGTAAATTTAATCTCGTTCAGTTCGCTTTATAATCGTTTTTTGGTGAGAATTGGAAGAATCATAGGGTTTTAGGGTGGTGACTGGTGGGTTCCCTTTTCGATTTCTCTAAAGCTCACCAAATCAGTTTTCCTTCTTTTTTTGGTGGCTCTTCCAAATCGGAAAGATCATCTTCCCTTCTATTGCGTTTGATTGATCTCAAAATTCTATTTGTTCATCCAAGTTCTTAGAAAAAAACGTTTGGAGATCTGTTCAAAAATGATGATCACTAGCTTGAAGCAGCCAACAATTTCTTTCACCAATTTCAATACTCTACGGCCAAAATGTCAGATACCCAGTTCACAATCTCCACAACTTAATTCCGCAAACCCTAAAGTTTCAATCTTCAAACCTCTACACATATCAGAGGTAAAGGGTTTTGGAATTACTAATGTATTGAGGGAGAGGAAACCTTTGATTAAGTGTGAGGCATATGAGGCAGATCGGTCGGAATCCATCGATCCAATTGGGGAGAATCTAGAGGCAGGACCTTCAGAGGCTGCCAAGAAGGTTAAAATTGGGATTTATTTTGCTACTTGGTGGGCTTTGAACGTGGTTTTCAATATCTATAATAAAAAGGTGTTGAATGCTTTCCCATACCCTTGGTTAACATCTACCTTGTCACTTGCAACTGGGTCTTTGATGATGTTGATTTCCTGGGGTACCAGGATTGCTGAGACCCCCAGTACTGATTTTGAGTTCTGGAAGACCCTTTTCCCTGTAAGTTTAGATTGAGGCTCTTAATTTTTACATTTTATGTTTCATATTACTTGCATGTTGTTATTGTTTGGATATGGTTGATGGGTTTGTTGGATGAGTTTATGATGATTAGGTCGGATCATTCAACTCAATATCAGTTCTTGTTTAGCGTAATTGCAGAAAATCACCCCTTGAATAGGTCACTTTGCACAATAACCTATTGCCCACAATGACCTATTTTAGGATTGCTTTAGTGTAGCTTGAATATTGAACTAACCAAGTTGTTAATTGTTAGTTTTACCTCTAAACTTTTTCCTTCAATACAATACGTTTTGTTTCCAATGGATATTGGTATTCAATATTGCTTCTATATGTCTAATTAGGTAGAACTTTCTTCAGAATTTAGTTGAAGGCAAGAAGGCAACTTATAATGCTTTCTAACTTCTTCTTTTGAGGTCGTTATTTGTTATGAGGTCGTCACCATTGATGTTTGTGCATCCTTCTAGGTTGCTGTGGCGCATACCATTGGACATGTAGCTGCTACAGTTAGTATGTCAAAGGTTGCAGTTTCATTCACCCATATCATCAAGAGTGGTGAGCCAGCGTTTAGTGTGTTGGTGTCAAGGTTCTTGCTGGGTGAGACGTTTCCAGCTGGAGTATACTGGTCCCTTCTTCCCATCATCGGTGGTTGTTCTCTCGCTGCTGTGACCGAGTTGAACTTCAACATGATTGGTAAGAGATGGAAAGTAATTAATTATAGGATGAAATTGTAATGCCTAATGGAGAATAATTCATCAGATGATCCATGAGATCTGGTCTTGTGCATTAGCCACTTCAGCTTGAAGGGCAAAGCATATAAGAAATTTTTTTGTTTCGTTCTACTTATAATGCTAAGATCAAACCTTTAACGTTTCCTTAAAAAACTTTACTACGGTTAGTTTGCATATTAATGACAAGAGACACTAAATAGAATATACTTCTTATTACTAAGTGCCAATTGCTAATGTAATATTTTTACAATTGCTTTTGATTGAGACCCTAAGTTTCGTTGTTGTCACTTCAGGATTTATGGGTGCTATGATATCAAACTTGGCATTTGTATTTCGCAATATTTTTTCAAAGAAGGGAATGAAAGGGAAGTCCGTCAGCGGGATGAATTACTATGCTTGCCTTTCTATGTTGTCTCTGGTAATTCTTACGCCATTTGCAATTGCTGTTGAGGGTCCGCAAATGTGGGCAGCTGGATGGCAGCAGGCTCTTTCCGACATCGGACCCCAGTTTGTTTGGTAATCACATGGGACTTACCAACTCCATTATTCTTAGCCTGTCTACTCTCTTTCTAGCATGTGACTGTTTTCTGTGTATGATACTAATTGGTTTGGTTATGCATTTTTTTTTTTTAACCTTTTTACCTTAGTTTTAGTCCATTTATAGTTAATCCCTTCACACCTTGCCTACTAAGTTGATGAGGATGATAGGCTTAATTGCCAGCAAAGTTTACTCAAACTTCTATCCACACGCTGCTGTATCCGTGTTTTTTCCATAGTAATAGTAATGATATGGGTTCATAATATTATCACAAAAGCTTAATGTAACTATCCTAGTATCTGATGTTGTATGCTGATTCATAATCGGCTCCTGGATATTTCAAGTTTCAACATCCCAATGTTGATCTCTTTTAGCTAATTTTAGTAACCAATATTTTGTGGGCAGCCGCAGGTCTATATCATTCTCTCTTACAACATCTAGTAGTAGAAACTAGAAACTCAGTAGATATATCTTTTTCTTTGTCTTTTCCTGCTATTGTTCACATTCCTCAGTAGATATAAATTTCTTTCTTACAGCATCAGGTAGTAGAAAGTAGAAACTCAGTAGATATATCTTTTTCTTTTTCTTTACCGCGATTGCTCACATTCTTCGGTTAGAAGCTGGTGACGTTATATTTTTCTCGGCATTTGCTTGCTCTTTTTCAGCAATGAATTAATAAGAGTTTATCATAAATTTTAACATATTATGATTAACCTTCTGTTTTATTATCCATGTATTTTCCTCTTTGCATGCTTTACAAGAATTTGACTGTTATTCCTCACCTTTCTACTGACAAGCTCGTGTGTATGTGGTAAATCTGTTTGGTAGGTGGGTTGCAGCCCAAAGTGTATTCTATCACCTCTACAACCAAGTGTCATACATGTCACTTGATGAAATCTCTCCTTTGACATTTAGTGTTGGTAACACAATGAAACGTATATCAGTGATTGTATCCTCCATCATCATATTCCGAACTCCCGTCCAGCCAATCAACGCACTTGGAGCTGCCATCGCTGTCTTTGGAACATTCTTGTACTCCCAGGTGAGCACTCTTCTTATCAATGCACTCACTGATCATTTTTGTTACTTTTTAGGTTCTTTTTGTCCATTCTGTTTTTAAGTAAACTTCTATGCACTTGACTCGTCTATCTACTATCATTCTGACAGCTAAAAGAACCTCATAACTCCTATGACTCTGACAAGTCTTATTAGCGACTAACTGACTATTCAACAATATTTTGCTATATAAAGCTGGTCTATATAAACCAAATCAGATATAGGCGGTTTTTATTTGGAATAAGGGATTATGCATGAAGTTAAGCATTTGAAAAGTTGAGGCAAACACTGGATTTGGCAAGTTCAATATGGCTCAGGACAGATCAACCTTTTCATATCCTTTATTCTGGAACCTCTATGATCAACACACTCCATGTCTTATGATTTTACGCATTATGCCCTATACAACTTATTTGTCAAACTGTGATATTGTCTCTATCCTTCAAATGCAGAAGTATTTTCCTTAGTTGTGAAGCATTAAACTCTCTTGTTCATCATAAACTAAAAAAGAAAATATCATGTCAAATCGTTCTTCTAAATCCTATCTATAATGGCAATGAAATGTGTACCTGTGTGAAATCTATCGCCTCTGTCCCTCAAGATACTATTTTCAACTTTATATTTGCGGCTTCCAATTGCTGCAACGCCTGAACCATTGTTCTATCTCCTGCAGGCAAAGCAATGAAGTATCTTTCCGGGGCTGCAGATGAGTTAGATATTTTATGAACATGCTTTATATCGTACTTGGGGTAAAGACAGTGGCAGATTTTCAGATTACTAGACGAGTTTCTAAAGATCACAGTCACCAGATCTTGACAAGGTTGGATCCAGAAGTGAGTTTGTAGATAAACTAGTTTGTAGTTATCTCGCAAAATAATGAAATTTACAATACCCAGAAACGGGAAGAACACTTAAAACCGTCCTGGAGGTGGACGAGGCAGATGACGGGTTTCATCTCTCTGCTTACTGTGTGGTCCTAAGAGGACATTGTTGAATAAGCTGCAATCTTAGGAAGAAACCTTTTGTCAAATTTTAAAGTATGAAATGCAAAAATGAAGGTATATATGTATAAATATATACCATTTCTCGCCATCGTCTTCCTTCTCTATCTGTGTTCTTGGTGGTTCTCTGTGTTTTGTCTGTGCTTGTCCTGAGTTTCTGAATCCTTTGCATATGGTGGCATTCTTTCTGTGGGTGTTGGTTTGGTTGAACAGGATAACGAAACTTATCCTTTCTGATTTTAGAGCCTTTCGTTCTTTCTCTGGTGTTGATCACTTGGGTTTGAATTCTGTCAGTTTGTTGAGTTTTGTTTTCTTGTTCATCTATTGGTTGAATTGGTTCGCCCTTTTTGTCATTACTCATTAGTATGTGGGTTGGTATGAATGGAATAGTTCTAATTGTCTGATAACAATCCGTTTACTTGACTGTTTTTTAGCAAAACAAACAGGACTCAAAATCTTCAAGTACCACAAGTTAATTACAAACACAATCCAAATCTCGGCTTGTTTCGGTTTCGTAGCAGCGGAGATAGAAGTCGTAGCACGTTTAAAACGAGAAAAGTCGTAGCACATTAAAAACGAGAGTAGCAACATAAACTTTATTGAAAATTACAAAATATGTCTAGGGTCTCTCTTTTGCAACTTTTTTTCTAATTTATCATCTCCGTTTTCTCTATTTTTTCAATTTTAAATTTTAGTTTTTCAGCTCAGAGATTGGTTAGATTTGAAGTTTGATGGTTCAAAACTTCAAATCATGTCCACGAAGAACGATCTACGGTTTTTTAGTATAATAATGTTTCTAAAAAACATTCAAAATCAAGGCAATTTACAATTTTTGTCTTTTCAACATTTAGGGTTTAGTTGAATATAATAGTGTTTCAAATTTGTTCAAATTTGAGTTGTTTTTATGAGTTAAAACTTTAATCAGGTTAAGGATGCATGAATTGATGTCATTTGACAACAAATTTGGCCGAAAGATTTGGCCGAAAGATGATTGAAATGCACAAAAATTAGGACTTTATCTGTGTTGAAATGTTGAACATGTTGAGTCCGAATTACATTGGGAGTCAATGTTGATATAACGTTATCACACTGGAAGCCAATATGAAATAAACATTTTCACGTTACGAGCCAACATGGATATAACATTGTCATATTGAAAATCAACGTGAACAAATCGCTTTTACGTTTGTCGTCAATATGGTCAACTTCTATTCACGCCAGACGCTATCGTGTATCTATATTTGTAATTAAGGGTAAATTTAAACTGCTGACTATTTGAAATGATTATCAACCAATTGATTATTACAATTATTATAAGAAATATATAAAGAAATGCCTAAATTTTGCAATGACATGTTATTAGTGTTAGTTGAAAATCAACTCAAAACACACAAATCACTCTAAATCAATCAGATTAAAACACAAGATTGGGCATAAACATGAGGCAAAAGCCTAACAACAACACACCAGCAAACTGTCAGAAAGCTAAATTCCACTAAATCACCAAGAAACAACTTTCTCTGGCCCAAGGCCTAAGCTTTCCAAAATATTGATTTCTTGAATAACTTGGAAGAAAAAAACCCTAATGCCTTATGGATGAATTGGGTAATTAACTCCTTACGATAAAATAGTGTATATAGTATTCTTAAAATATGAAAAATAATGAAATGAGAAACAATTTGAAACTCATAACTAAAAAGGATCTTATTCTTTTATTGGCATTCTTCGAACCAAGATTCTTACAGATACTTCTTGACAGGCAAACGTCAATTTGTAAAACGAACAATCTGCTCTATAACCTATAGCTTAAGATCCAGCCTGCACTTATGAGAACTTGATCCTGACTTGCAAATCAGAAATTCAGCAGCAAAACTACAGTAAAGTGACCCTGAAGAATGTCGAGTTACATCTTCAGGTGCTTAATAGCCGTATGGACGTCTTTGTCCCCTCTGCCACTGCAATTGAGCACAACCTTGGTGCCGTCGGGGAGCGTCGGGCACAACTTCTCCAGATAAGCCAGCGCATGCGATGTCTCCAATGCAGGGATGATGCCTTCCAGTCGAGAAAGCCTCTTGAATGCTGCAATACAGTAATATATGGAGTAATCACATGTGGGGCTTGGGTCCGTTTAATAACATAAGATTACGTAGATGAAGTCGAAGACGAAGAAAATTATATAGATGAAATTGTTTAAGGAGATAGTATGAAAACAAGTGAAATGAGTGTTTGGTGAAATAAATATAATTGTGAGTAAAATTACGAAAAAGTATGTGTTAAAATTTGTTGTAGATGAAATAGATGAAATAAAGAAGAGGGTACAAAATGTATTTTAGCCTCAATAATCCTTATAATCTAAGTTTAATAGGATTACACAATTTATGTGTAATCCTATTAAACTTAGATTATAATCTAATTCCTTTCATTTCCCTCATTCCTTTACCAAACACGATTAAGAGAATTATTTCCCCTCTTAATTCCTATAATCTTAATGTCCTTATTTTTACCTCAGCCAGACAGAGCCTTAGACTCAGTTCCAACTCATTCACTTATTATACATAAGCCAAGATGAACACATTTTAGAGTTCACTAAAAATTTAGACTCGGCTTGAGCCTAGAGAAGCTGAACATGAGCATACCAAAGTTCGACTCGTTCAACTCTAATAACAACACTACATGTGGTTCCTTCTTATTTTCAGAACACCCGAAAATAACACCCTAGCGGTTGAGCTTTGTATAGTATCATAGATAATATTTTTGTAAAGTTTAAGTAAAACAAACCTTCCAAAGCCTCATCATCCGTAATACTGTGGTACTCAGCGCGGCCTAAATCCTTGAGAAAACTGTGTTCTGGTCCAACTCCGGGGTAATCAAGTCTAAGGATATGGAAACGAGTATTCGATAAGTATATAATATATCATACTATAAATGATATGATTGCAGAACGGCAGGAAGTACATACCCAGCACTAATTGAATGAGGCTCGATAACCTGTCCATCATCATCCTGTAATAGGTAACTCATGGCTCCATGAAGCACACCCACTTCTCCTTTAGTCAAAGTGGCAGCATGTTTTCCACTATCTACACCAAAACCTGCAGCCTCCACACCGATCAACCTAACATCCTTATCCTCAACGAACTCATGGAAGAGTCCAATAGCATTTGAACCGCCTCCAACACATGCAACTAGGACGTCTGGTTTGCCACCCCATTTTTCAAGTGCTTGTTTCCTTGTTTCTTTACCAATTAC
Source organism: Fagopyrum homotropicum (assembly GCA_033239125.1). Taxonomy (NCBI): domain Eukaryota; kingdom Viridiplantae; phylum Streptophyta; class Magnoliopsida; order Caryophyllales; family Polygonaceae; genus Fagopyrum; species Fagopyrum homotropicum. The sequence goes on from BSWB01000003.1 coordinate 8,257,070, forward strand.
TGCATGGAACTCTCTGACCATCATCGGGTATGGATGAGGACCAGCAACTGAACCCAAAATATAGTGGGTTGTCTCCACGTTGGTCACCCAATCCCTTATAGCTTCAGATGTAGCATCCTTTAGTGTGGCCGTACCAGAATGAACTGGTCTCACCTACATTGAGAACGGTGAAAACAGCCAAAGACCATCAAATTTAAGATAGGAATGCGTTTTCTCAAGTGCAATCATACAGTGCAAACTAATAGAATTAGGATCAGAATGATTGAAAATATACTTGCAAATTATCAAACTATAGAGAGGGATGAAAACAAATGGAGATTTGTCCAGAAGCTTCATTGTTAAGTGTCCGAACCTTTTCTTTTATAACAAAATCACAGAATTGGAATCAAAATGATTGAAAATGGCTCCACAAAAAAACTTCAGGGCAGGGATTAATAGGAGCAAAAAACCAGCATACTTTGACTCTTACTACAAAAAAAGTAGTACTTATTTGAGTTGTAGTTTTGCAGTGTGTATCATTAACAACATTTATAGGGAGAAATTCCACAATCAAGTACAATTCAAGGCAGCAATAAAGAATGAGATACACCCAAGCAAAACTAGTAACAGAACATATAATGGGAAAATAAAATAAATAAGGATATCCAAATGACAGAGATGCAAAAGAACAAACCTCAGCCCCAAGAAGCCGCATCCTGAAAACATTCAGTGCCTGTCTTTCCATGTCTTGAGCCCCCATATACACTATGCACTCCAGACCAAACCTAGCACACACAGTAGCTGTTGCAACTCCATGCTGACCAGCTCCAGTTTCAGCAATAATTCGGGTTTTCCCCAGCTTCTTTGCTAGCAATGCTTGAGCAATGGCATTGTTGATTTTGTGAGCCCCAGTATGGTTAAGATCTTCTCTTTTGAGATAAACTTGTGGCCCTTCACCATTAGGACGCTTGTAATGCTCTGTAAGCCTCTCTGCAAAGTAAAGAGGAGATTCTCTACCGACATAATCCTTCAATATTCCATCAAGTTCACTCTGCATTCATAAACTGCATTGTTAGAAGACTGCATGTTTGAACTGATTAAGCAAGCAAAAAATAAGTCCCACGACACTTGGGCGTTCTCTGACTAACTAAGCCAAGAAATATAAAGGATGATCTTAGTTGACTGAATATCTTTATTTTATCTTTCTTAGTTGTAATGCATGAACATAAAGCCAACTCATGAAAGAAGCTCGGGTCCCTTGCCCAAACAGTGAGGTCAGAAACAAAAAGCTCAAACTAAGCAGTCATTTTGGTAAAAATATAAGAAGAATAAGATCAAAGTTCTACTCTTTCAGCTTCTTTCTCTAACAGATTCTGCTAGTTTCAGTTACAGCAAAACTACATATAAATTATTCCATTAGAGACAATTGATCAACTCAAATCATCTCATATATGATTGAGGCCAGGCATACTGACTCAATTAGAAACTATGAGTTTGATTAATAGGGTGCAAAATATTCTGAAAGGTCATATGAAGTAACAACTTGTCTATTAGGCAAGTTGCACATTGGCAATTTTTCGAGCTTTTGAGATAGAGGGAAGGGACAGGGTGACAAGGATGGTGGTAGAAGTGATGGTGATGGGCTAATGGCCCATATAAGATCCCAACTTTTTGGTTAAGTAATATCAGATCCGACAAAAAAAGCCAAAATGGAAATTTGATGCCCAAACATTACAAAGCAAAACAAAGCAGTTAAGCCAGAAAGGGATGTGACATTTATAAATTATGAGGGCGTCTCTGAACCAAGCAGCAAAGCCAGCAGATAGAATCGGCACCAACAGGCTCACCGTCCAAAATTCTACGCTTATCCATCACAAAATCGACACGCCCCACATATTACAACCACGCAAATGTAACCAAAATATTATGAATATCAGAATATGACATTTATCGCTCCATCTCTGAGCCAACTAAGCAACACTACAAACAATTCGGGTAATAGGCCCACTCGATGTTTGTTGCCGTTGCTCAATTGAATAATAAAAGATGGCGAAATCATCAAACTGAAATCAGAAAACACATTTTTTTCATATAAAATCCTTGTTATTTTTGCAAATTTCATATTACAACAAGATTGTGATTATCGCATCTGCTCTTCAAATCACGTCTATGTATATATATCTTCAAAACGTCAATTGTACATTTGTACCTGAGAATATAATGCCTAATATCAGCACTGGTCATGTCCTAACATATAGAATCACCCACCGACTCACCGAACCCCAATCCCCAAAAATCGACTTACGTAGCGAAAAACATCAAAATCAGCTCATAAACCAAAAGATTAAACACGAAGAATCACTAGAAAATCGAAACTAACCTGAAATTGGTAATCAGTAGCGAGAGAATGGAAGGCGGTTTCAAGCTCAGTGAGAGCATGCATTAGTGTTTCCGGCACATACTTTCCCCCAAACTTCCCAAACCTTCCAAACGCATCGGGTCGTAGAAGAGGTGTCGCTTCCTGAATCACGATTTCTTCGTTGAGGTTCTTAGCGCCCAAATCCTCGCGAGTTATTACGCAGGAGATCGAGCCGCCTCTAGAGATGGGCTTTTGTGAGAATTTCAGTGAATTGGAAGGCAAATTCGAGAATTTGAAGCTGCTTAGACGCGATTCAGAGAGAGATGAATAGGATGGTGAGGTTCGGACTTTGAGGGCAGAACCTGTAGAGGCGGCCATGGAGAACAGATGGGAGATTTGGTTTCTACAGAACGAAGCTCGGAGGTTTTTGGTAGAGATTGTGAAGAGACATAACCAATCAATTGTAAATATATACACAAAGAAATCTCTACGAAATTTGGATTTTGGTCCCTTTTTAATAGGTATTTACAAACTGGAAGCAAAAGTTTTTTTTTTTTGGAAAACTGCATGTATTAATTTCAAAATTTAAACAATGTCCGGAGCCAGGGGTATATCCATGACGTGAATGTAACACATGTTTTGTACATTAGAAATGTGTATGCATTATTGGTTTGTGTATTAGAAATGAGTATGTGTTTTTAATATGATGCATGATAAAAGACTTTACGTGAAAGTAGTAAAGTGTTTGAATCGAGAAATTAAAAGGGTTTATTGACAGTCTACCTACCCACCCTTGATCATTGTTGCTTTGATATCTATGGTTTTGATAAGACCAAACTCTCTATCAGTAGCAATTACCCTAAGGATTCAGTCTTTCCAACGTTCGAAACGCAACAGTTTTATTACAGCTCTGGTGCGCAATCGCATTGCGCTTTAGAGGTCAGCCTGACGCGTTGTGCATCATATACCATCCTGATGCGCAATCGCAGTGCGCATCTGGGCCTTGGCTTGATACGCAATCGCATTGCGCATCAGTTTTACGTTAGTAAATCCATGTTGTGTATTTAACAATCTTTATTTTTTTTGATGAATTTTTAAGATGATGTAAATACACCCGACATACTCATATTCGGGTGACTTACCTGTTTTTTCTGGCCGGAGCCGGATCGAGGCCGAAATCCTTACCTAAAGTATAGTACTCATCCACCCGAGTCAGATTTCGTGGCGGCAACCCCTAAATACTATTTTTTGGAAAAATATCATGATAAATTTTAAAAATATATATTACACAAATAAAAAAAACATTCTAATAATCATGAAAATTTCAACCTCTTATTACCTATGCGTTTATATTTTTATGTTTGACCTTCAAGTTCCACTAACGTGTTGTGTCGGGTTTATTCGACTACTAAATTTTCTGTCTTTTAAAACAATAAGTCTATCTAATATGTCAAAACGGCTCTTAAATTCCATTTCATAAATAAAGATATACATATGTACTAAAATAAAAAATTATTATTTACAAATATTAAAATAATAATTCACTATATAATATTAAAATAATAATTCACTGTATATACACTAAAATAAAAAGTTACCAAAACATTTTTTTGAACATACATACAAAATAATTACAAATAAACGCTTTTTTAGTGATAAATGATTCGTTAACAATTTTTTGAATTTGGTCCACAAAGCAAAATTCATGAAAATATCCTTTCTAATTATGTAAGATTGGATTCATGGATAGTTGGTGATAAACATGACACGTGGAATTTTGACGACCATAGGATCGATGATTCAACGCATACATATGTTAATTAAGGTTAATTTGTGTATTAAGCAATCCTAATCTCTCACACTTACGTAATTATGCAACGCATATAAAGAGGATTAGGTAAGTGCTATATTAAGTAATAACTAATTACTTGTATTTTATAGACATTTACAAGATACGTTTAGTTTTAAGCAAAGGCAAATTAAGTGTATGTTTGATTATTCAAAGTATTTGGTAGGATTCATGCAACAATTGTTTTTATTTTGTGGGTATTATGTATTATTCATGTACAATGTAATGAAATTTTCGAATATAAATGGAATAATATTACCGTTTAGATTTTCAAAGATTTTTATCATATTTGGACCATATTGTATTAATCTTATATTTCACAAATAAAAATGGAAATTTTAAATATCATTTTAGGGAAAAAAATTATAAAAAAAACTTTGTTACCGCCAATTGCGAAAAAAGTTCAAGTTATGAAGTTATGTGTGAATTACCTTTAAAATTATATAAAATATATTAAAGGACTGTTTGAATGATTTATACGATAAAATATCACAAATCATATAACGTTTTATCAGACGTTCAAACGCAATAATAATAATAATAATAATAATAATAATAATAATAATAATAATAATAATAATGACACGTGGCATTTTAGGAAGTTTTGGGTGATGACGCGGTGGAACTTCTTAAAAGGTTGGGCTCGGTTGTTAAGGAGTTGTTCGGATATAGTACTTGTTTTATTTTGACTAGGATTGTGTTTACTATTTAAAAGGATGTGGAGCCCAACTTATTAGTCGGGTTCCGTCCAACGGATTGTAATGTGTTTTACCTTTAAAAAAATAATAATAATAATAATAATAAATAAATAATAATAACCGTATAGAAAAAAATCATTTTATTTTCAATTTTAACTTGTTTGTAAATTTCTATGAGACAAAATGTCTTCGGGTTATCGAATATCTAATCGGTCAAATTAGATAACTAAACCTTTTTGAGATTTCTCTATAGTAATCAGACCCATGATATCAATATGTTTAGTAAATGCACCCCTAATCAAACCTCCTACCTTTTAACTTCAATTTGTACACAAACTTAATAAAAATAGAAAAGGACCTATTTGGCAAAACTCTTTCTATCTAATTTTCCTAGTTTGTCATACTCCTGAAATTGTCAATATATCTCTTAGCAAAAGATCGCTTATCAATGTAATGTAATAAATACGGGATAATCGGTTAAAGTGTTGATGACGGAGTTTAAAAAAAGGGTGACGCGGTTTGGAGAGAGGGTTAGGGTTCGAAAGAGATGAAGTACTAATACAACTAAAAAAGCATTTACTCTAGTCAAAAGAAACTCGTTATTAGATCACGAAAACTTAAATAACAATACACTTGCGAAATTAGAAGAGGTTATTCAATGAATTTCTTCTTTAACATTGCATTTTACTTAAAACATATTACCGTTCTACTCAAAACCTAAAACTAATTTATTTTTCCATACACAAATATATTTTCGAAATATAAGTTTTTAGATACCATACTAAACACTTCGATACACGGGTTTGAGAGAGAGTTAGGATTTTTTAGACGATTACACATAAAACCTCAAGCTCAATGTTATTCTCAAAAAGGCCTAGTTTTAAAATTGCCCACCTATAAACACAAACTCAATTTAAATTCGACATAAATCATTTAACAAAATTAATATAAAAAAGAAATCCATATGTCACGGACACGTCAAAATAAATTATAATCACATAAAATAAATCAATTTTAATAATTTCTTCATAATAAAAAAAACTCATAAAAAATCTTATTTTACCAAACTCTCGGTAATTTTCCGCCAATTTTTAAAATTATACAAAATCACAAAATAAAGAAAGTATTAGGTAAAAACAATTTATTACCCTCTCAAATTTCAAAAAGATTTGTACGAAAATAAAAACTTTGAGCGCCCATTTTGATTTTGAAACACATAAAATGATTTATTTCCATTTATGGGTCCACATTTTACTATAAAACCCCAAACTCTCACCCTAGTTTTCTCACATCCAAATATCGCCCCTGCAAATTCTGCATAAAATTATTACCCTCTCAAATTCTGCAATGGCTCTCTCTACCGATCGTTTAACCTTCTTACCAGAGGGCTTAATCACTATGATCCTCAACCGCATGCCTCTCAAAGACGCTGTTTGCACCAGCGTCTTATCCCACAGCTGGAAAAACCTATGGAAAACTCGTACAAACATCGAAATCAATGATTTCGACTTCCCCACAAAATCACGATGCATCAAACTCACCTATGAATGGCTTCAAAACTATCCTCTCGGCGACATCGAGACATTTTACTTCAAGCTAACGAGATTAGCGTGTTCCGTATCTCGAAAGCTCATCGAATCTTTCATCAAATTCGCCACAACACACAACACGAAAACCCTTTACCTTGAATTCCCCAGGCTTACTCACTTCGAGTTGCCTAGTTCTGTCTATGAGTATAAAGCTTTTCGTAAACTTGTACTCCTGGCATGCACATTCGACATTTCGAGATTTGTTAACCTAAAATTTCTCAAAACGTTGTGTGTTGGGCGAATGGCTATTTCAAACGAAACGGTGAAAAAGTTCATTTCGATTTGTCCTCTTCTGGAGAATTTGACTTTGTATCAGTGTAGCGGTGATGTTGTGTATGAGGTTTACTCGACCAAGTTAAAAAGTCTTATTGTTCAGTTTTGTTATAGTTTGCATCAGCTGTGTGTGACTTGCCCTAATTTGATCAATTTTAAGTATACTGGTGAAGTCCTTGATTTTAAAATAAAGAATCTTGATGTTCTTGATAAGGCTTCCTTGGATTTTTCTGATGATCCTTGTTTTGATGAAGATGTTGGTGATATGGTTTTGGATATTGTCTTGGCTATCAGCCATGCTAGGGTTCTTAATCTCTGTGGCCATACACTTCAGGTACTTTGTTTCATGCAATATTTTAGATTCGTTTTCATTGATTTTCAAAAAAGTTGTGATTTAATCGGTATCAGAAGTATGATTGACAGAGTCTCGAAGTCTGATGTACTATATTTTAAGTATAATGCAGAGTCTCTTGATTACATTTTAATCCTAATTTTTTTAAGTGATAATTGAACATGTACCTTAGCTTCTTGGATTCATCAATTTTATTAAAAAGTTGTGATTTAATCTCTGTGGCCATACACTTCAGGTACTTTGTTTCATGCAATATTCTAGATTCGTTTTCATTGAGTTTCGAAAAAGTAGTGATTTAATCGGTATAAGAAGTATGATTGACAGAGTCGCGAAGTCTGATGTACTATATTTAAGTATAATACAGAGTCTCTTGATTACATTTTAATCCTAATTTTTTAAAGTGATAATTGAACATGCACTTTATTGGATTCATCAATTTTTAAAAAAGTTGTGATTTACTCGGTGTCATAAGTATGATTGACAGAGCCGTGAAGTCTGATGTATTGTATCATGATCAAATTGTTGATTTGGTAGTGTAACTAGTACAAAGTCTTTCTTGATTACATTTCAATCCTAGCAAATGTTATAACGTCGAGTTTGTGTAAAATTATGTAGTTGATAGCATTGTCAACGATGGGTTCATGGGAAATTCCGGCGGAAATGAAGGCTAAGAGCTTGACCCTTGGATCAACGTTTCATCACGTCGAGTATTTCGGAGTAGCTTCTTTACTCATAAGTTGTTTACTACTCGAGAAGATCCAGTTCGACCTCTTTGGTCGGCAAATATTTTTCGGGTCAAGCGATGTATAATCAACTCAACCATCAATCAAATTTTCCATTCGGATCAAATATTGGATACGGGTATTATAAATTAGAACTAACATGTTTATTTTCACGGATTTAGGCTCTTGTTGAGGATGATGAACATCCGTTAGAAGGGACGGATTTAGAAGAATATTGGAATGAGCGTGTCCCGACCCCAAGTTGCATGATCAACACGTTACGAGAGGTGGTGATGAACGGGTTCCATGGAAATAAGAACGAGTTTGGCTTCTTAAAACTCTTGTTTGAATCCGGGCTCGTTTTGCAAACGGTTCGAGTGAAGATCAGAAGAATCAATGACGATGCATGGATACCTCCCGAGGATGTTTTGAGGATTTTGCGGTCTTGGGTTTCGGTTTCGGTTCACGAACTCAATATAGTGGTTGAGTGAACGTGTATAGTGCATGCATGCATGCATAGTTGCATGTACCGTTGGACGTGTTTTGTGATGTATCCGTTGAATATTTATTGGGTATAATAATATATGAGATGTTAGACACATACAATGTTTGACCTATATAAAGAAACCACATTTCTAAAGATTCGAATTAATACTTTTAATTTGAAAAAATTTACCAATTTTTATTTTTTTCCTTCTAATACTTACAATGTATACATTTATAAATTATAATTTACGATAAATAAATTTTTTAAAAAAGTATAAAATGATAGAAAGTGTGACTAAAGCCCTAGCATTAGGACAAAACCGGATCATGAGGATCCTTCGGTTTTAATGTGGAGAAAATGAATTTATAATAATATAGCATAATTTCCACTAAAAAACAATTTCAGTTAAAAGAGAAATAATAGAAATATGGTTTTAAAAAATGGAATAATGAAACTGAAAATCAATGATGGGTTCTCTCATGTCGAGGTTTCTCGACATTATACATGTGACTGGTTCACGTTGATGATATGAGTTAGAATAAGTTGTAATAATAACTATTAAGGTTGGTGCTATTCGTACCCACCATTTCATTCTATTTGTACCCATTATACGACTACGCATCACGTAGCCGTAAGGAAAGCATAAATCAATCGCCAAAATACAAGAACAAACTACGCCTACGCGCTGCGTAGGCGTAGACTTCACAACGCTTGCTTGATCGAGAACTACGCTTACGGGATGCGTAGACGTAGTTCTCGGATCATGTAACCGTTGTGAACTCTACGATTACGCGCTGCGTAGGCGTATTGTGGAGAACTAGCCGTTACCAACGGTAATGTAACCCAAAGATTAGTATAAATATCATGTATTCGGCCCATTTCATAAAACCTCATTGTCAAACGTTGTTTCGCAAAAAAAGTCCTTTCGAAAATGAATTCCGACGATGGAGAAGCAAGCTATCATTCCGGCGATGGAGAAGAGGATGACGGTGTTGCTTTCGGCGGTGGTGAAGATGACGTGGAGGGTGACGAGGGCTTGTTCAATCCCGCGATGCTCAGTAGTTACGATCCGTATTCGGGTGTTGAGGTTAGTTTTTTCAATTCGTTTGTTTTGACGTAGTTTAGTGTTATATGTTTTAGTTAGTTTATGTTATATGCTTGACTCGTTAATTAATGAAGTAGTAGACAATTAGTCAATAAGTAATGTTATTTGACGTTAACTGAAGAATTTACTCGTTAATTAGGTGTCAATTAGTCGTTAATTGAAGAAAATAGTCGTTAATTAATGAATTAGTAGACAATTATTATTTAAGTAGTCGTTAATTAATTTGAGCAATCTCAGAACATATGATATAGTCGTAGTGAATGAAATTTTCGAAATAATTATTGTAGGCTGCCGATATTCCTGATGATTATGACTATACTAGTTTGTTCGTTGACCATCGGATATGGACGGATATGGACTCGTTAGTTGCGTGGGTTCTTGAGAGAGCAGGAAGTAGAAATATGGTTCTTATCAAACTAAAGTCCTACAAGTCGGATGATAAGCGTTTTGGAAAGGTGATATTTGCGTGTGAGCATCACGGAGTCCGCAAGAGTGAGGCGAAGGGCTTGAGGGTATGCAAAACGAAGAAGTTTGTTTGTAATTTTCGCTTACACGTTGATGAGGTGCAAAGGGGTCTTTGGGGTGTGAGGAATGTTCACGGAATTCACAATCATCCTCTTCCGAAGAAGTTGGTAGGTCATGCCTTTGCTGGACGGTTGACGAAGGCACAAATGAAACGAGTCCAAATCTACACCGAGGCGGGAATGCCTCCGAGGGAAATTGTTCGTTTGTTAAAGAGTGATTTTGAAGATCCCGAAAAGATGGTCACTTCTAGGAAGCAAGTTTCAAACGCTCGGAATAAAATTAGGTTGGAAGCGATGGGAGATCGAACGGTAATTCAAGAAGCGTTGAAATTCTTGCAAGATAAGGATTATATGTGGGATATTAGGATGGAAACCACTGAAGGAGGAGAGGTAGTGAGCGACTTATTCCTAGCCCATCCAGAGTCGAAGCGTTGGGTTGCCATGTTTCCATACGTTGTCATCATGGATGCTACATACAAGACGAACAAGTTAGTATGTAATTCATTCAGTTTGTTTATATTAAACTTTTTTTTAATTACAAAGTCTCATTCATTATATTTTGCAGATATGACATGTCGTTGTTGGAGATCGTCGGATTGACTAGCACACAACAAACTTTTCCCGTTGCATTTGTGTTAATGAAACGAGAGACGACGGGTCATTACGAGTGGGCTTTGGAACGGATTGCCTTGTTATTCAGTGGAAAGAAGCCGGAAGTGATAGTGACGGACAGAGAATTAGGTCTCATAAAAGCAATGCCTAGAGTCTTCGCAGATGCCAAACATATTTTGTATGAGTGGCACGTGTATCGAAACATAGAATCAAATAGTTGGTGGAAGTCACATTCGCCATCCATTCAAACAAAATTCATGAGAGATTGCATGAGTTGTTTGAATCGACTACTATTGCGGCTTATGAGGCGAGGCTCTTGCATATGAGGGATAGTTGGATGGACAAGTATCATTTGATGGAGTACCTCGAGAAGACATGGTTGGACAAGTACAAGGAAGCTATTGTTCGTTGCTGGACCGATCACTATCTCCATCTCGGATCAAGGACGACAGGAAGGTTAGACAAATACTCATTGCATCTTTTATTGTTTAGTTTACTTGTGATGATTTATTTTATAATTATAAATTATGTTCTAATCTTAGGGCCGAGGGTGCTCATTCGGTGTTGAAGAGAACTCTTAAGTCTACTCGTTGTGGATTTGATACTCTCATCAAGGCCATCCATAGAATGGTTGGAGATCAGATTGATGAGATTCAAGGTTGCATAGAAAAGTCGCGTACTCATACTATCGTAGGCATCCAAGAAGACCCTATGTTTACATTTCTTCTTCGAAAGGTGTCGAACAATTGCATGAAGTACTTGATCGAGAATTGCAAACTGGCGCGGCAAGGGACATTTGATGCTACATGTGACGATTGGTATTGAAGGCAATCGTATGGGATCCCGTGCATTCATGAGTTTGCTGCTGCCCTCCGGGAAAACAGACCTATGTTTTTTACTGCAATACATCCTTTTTGGAGACAAATTACGTGGCATGAGGTCACCGAAGAAGTGGAAGAACCCGAGGCTATTCCTCTGTCGATGGGGGATATTACTTTGACATCTTTTATGGCCATGCACAGGGAGGGTAGGTTGCCCCAAGACGTTGTGAACAAGTTTGGCGCTTATATTGCAACCATGTTGAACCCGACGGACTCAGTAGCTCGGGAGCCGAGAATTTCACATCCTTCAGACAAGGGAAGCAAGCAAGGACGAGTGCCATCTGGATTTGAGCATGCTCGAGCTGATAAGGATTCACAGATGAGGAAATCTTCACAAAGTTCTAGAGGAAGAGTTCGAGGACGAGGCCGAGGACGGGGTCGAGGACAAACAGACACCACAGGCGAGCCTAGTACCATCCCGGAGCCTAGTACCATCCCGGAGTCTGAGCCTAGTACCATCCCGGAGTCTGAGACGGCCGTTCCAAATGAGCCATCTGAACCTGTGGTCCGAGGATTCAACTAGGGTTATCGGAATATCCCAGCATTTATGTTATCTTACGTTGATCGTGTGATAGATGTTTCGGGCGATGGACATTGCGGATATCGATCACTTGGTGCGTTATTGGGTTACCGTCCAGATGAGTACATTCGTGTCCGGAGAGAGATAGCTTGGGAGTTGAGTAGACACATGCATGTATACTCCGGAATACATGGTGATGATGAGATCGAAGAACTGATTGACAACGTCAACTACCTTAACCCCGCACATTGCGCATCACAGTTCTGGATGGAGGTTCCTACTTGTGCTCTCGCATACGCTACTTTATTTCGGGTGTCCCTTGTCGTCTTCTCTAGATTGGACTCCTACACCTGCTTGCCATTGATTGCCGATTCTGAAGCCGAACAAGAACCTCCAACGGTAGTGCAAGCAATCGCAGTACTCAATGATCATCACTACGTTCCGGTAAGTCCATTTTATTCCCTTGATTTGTGAAACAAGTTTGGTTGTATCAAAACTTGTTTGACTAACATGCTATTGATTTGTAAAACAGGTTTGGTTGCATCAAAACGCTCCATTGCCCCCGATATGTCTTGATTGGATGCGAGGTCACGACGCTTCAGTTGATGGTTTTGCCGACATACATAACCGAAGAATAACAAGATACGGAAGACTACTTCAAAGAGAAGAAGATGCGGGATCTTAGTTTGATGTTGAATTGTGATTTCGAATAGTAGTGTTGAATTGAGTTTTTGATTTGTGATTTGTAATTTCAATATTGAGGTTTGTGATTTGTGATTTCAATATTGAGGTTTTTGATTTGTGAGTTGTGATTTGTGATTTCAATATTGAAGTTTTGATTTGTGATTTCAAATTGAGATTTTGATTTCAAATTTGATTTCAAATTTGATTTCAAAACATAAATCACAAGTCAAAGTAATAAAATGAAGCAAGCACGGGACGTTGGAAATAACAACAAGTCAAAGTAATGAAACATGTTCATACATAAAATGAAGCAAGCACGGGACGTAATAAATAGAAACAAGTCAAAGTAATGAAACATGTTCATACATAATAAATAAATAAAAACAAGTGTCTAGTCCTGTCGCTGTGATGCCCTAACAGGAGGTGGCGCCTCTGGTGTCTCGTCTCCTCCTAGAACATCTAGGAGACGTCGAAGAAAATCAGCCTCAGACGGAGGACAACGAGTCAACTGATCTCTAACCATACCTATAGCTATATGTACACGCTGCAGAACATGAAAATAGGTAAGAAACTGAACTAATTCTTAAATAAAATGAACTTTAACGTAACAATTCATATCGTACCCGCTCTGAAAGTACAACAGGTGCAACTAGAGGTGCAGGCGGTGGTGGTGCACCATCTGGAGGTGGCTGCAGGTGGGAGTGAGTACGTGGTAAGAACCAGTCCAAGAAGTACTCATCCATCTGCCATGGGTCGACAACTGCTGGGACGCTCTGTATGTCGTACAGATGCTGGTCTCGCGTCGCCCACAGATGCCATGCGTCGGGAGAAAATAGCAACTCATACTTCCCTATCCTCGCCGGCCTCTTCATCACGAAGGGGCGAATGATACATCCGGGAGGAACTGTATGAAGCTCTGGGGGGGACTATCTGTACATGCCCGAACTGACGTAGCATAAACGGTGGCTGATAGGGCTCCTCCAACCAACAGAAGCGTATCACCCCAAAATAGGCTGATACGCGCATCTGTCCAGTCTGAAAGCCGTCTAGCGAACCCCACGGCATCCACGTCACCTACGACAAACATATAACGTCAATTCAGAAGATCAATTCAAAATATACGTAAGAAACTTGACTTTATTAGTACCTCGTCCATCCTACACCTCGACAACTGGGCCCTAAACCCTAATAGGGCCGATCTCTCCATTTGTCATGTAGGAGCCCTCTCCGACCTCTGTGCATGTCTCGCATCTCTCTGTCTAAGAGGGTCAGTATGTCCTCTAGGTCGGAAGTGAGAGAAATAAGCGTGAATCCATGACTGCGAAAAACATATCATTTCAATATTAAACTGATTATCAATTAAAAGATTGTAACCTATGAAATTATAGTTCATTGCTTACCTCTAAGAGAAGAGAACAACCGGCTAATGTATGAACCTCCCTCCGAGAGGACTCGCCTAGCTGTCTGTATAGATATGCCAGTGTGGCAGTCCCCCAAGCACGGGACGCCATGGTGATGGGGTCTCGACATACGCTCAATAGATGAGACTTCACCCTGTTCGTGGTCTTGTCAATGAACAGGGTGGAGCCAATGAGAAGAGCAAAAAATCCGGTAGCGATGTCCTCCTGTCTAGCATCTGGGGACTCGGCCATAGTCCTAATAGTAGAGAGGAGATGAGAAGACGGCCACCCACCCGCCTTCACGGCGTCCTTCACCTCCAACGTCGGGAAGCCGAACATGGAGGTGAAGAGTGTGTCATCCCTGGCGCCGATAACCTCGTCTCCGTCAATGCGAAGTCCTAGGAGGTGATATACGTCGTGGAGGGTGATAGAGATATGTCCCCATGGGAAGTGAAATCCGGAAGTCTCTGGATACCACCTCTCAACAAAGGCAGATGCAAGCGCATGGTCGACACCGCCCCACTGCATCTCTAGGAGGCCATGCAGTCCACTCCCCCTAACCAGTGTCATCCACTCTGACTCTGGAAATCGATCAGCAAGGCTACGTAAGCCACTGACCGTGGCACCTAGCCTATAGACTCGTAAAACACCTCTATCCTGTTATGAAAATATCATTTAAACGTAAGTAACACGTTTGAATTTAAGGAAATATAAAAAGCTAAACGAAATTTAAATCCATACCTGACCGACCCATATGTCACGAGCGACATGAGTGTCATAGCTGTAAAGTAAGTCCCGTATAGCGTCATTTGCAACCACAGGCGGAGGTGGAGGTGGAGGTGGAGGTGGAGGTGGTGGTGAACCCTCCTGACCGAGTCTCCTACTCCCGGCGGCAGAGCTCTCTGAATGAGCAGGTGCAGGTGATCGGCGGTCCAACGTGTCATGCAACTCCAATACAAAAGCATCAATGTCTGCCTCGGGTAACATCTGGCCGCCGGAAACGTCGGACGAACCGAACAACATGTCCATCCGCTGTCTACATGCTCCTCCCCAACTCTCTCCTCCTCCTCCTCCTGAGGATCCTCAAGAACGTCATCAGGACGCGCTACTCCCATCTCAATCATACGCCGCTTACGGTTCGAAACCGTAGCGGCCCATGGACGAGTACTAGTCCCGGCAACCTATTATCGAGTAATTTCAATATTTATTAACTAATTATCGAGTAATTTCAATATTTATTAAACTAATTTCTATTAACTAATTATCGAGTAATTTCAATATTTATTAAACTAATTATCTATTAATTATCTACTAGTTCCAATAATTAACAACTAATTATCGAGTAATTAACTAATTATCGACTAATTTAAGGAAGTTAACAACTAATTATCGAGTAATTTCAATATTTATTAAACAAATTATCTATTAATTATCTACTAGTTCCAATAGTTGTAATTTCAATATTTA
Source organism: Fagopyrum homotropicum (assembly GCA_033239125.1). Classification (NCBI taxonomy): domain Eukaryota; kingdom Viridiplantae; phylum Streptophyta; class Magnoliopsida; order Caryophyllales; family Polygonaceae; genus Fagopyrum; species Fagopyrum homotropicum. The sequence continues at coordinate 8,272,571 of BSWB01000003.1, forward strand.
TTAAACTAATTATCTATTAATTTCAATAATTTTAAACGTAATTATCGAGTAATTAACTAATTACGGAATTTACAACTAATTTCAATATTTATTAAACTAATTATCAACTAATTATCGAGTAATTAACTAATTATCAACTAATTATCGAGTAATTAACTAATTATCAATATTTATTAAACAAATTATCTATTAATTACGGAATTTACAACTAATTTCAATATTTATTAAACTAATTATCAACTAATTATCGAGTAATTAACTAATTATCGAATAATTACGAAATTTACAACTAATTTCAATATTTATTAAACTAATTATCTACTAGTTCCAATAATTAACAACTAATTATCGAGTAATTAACGAATTATCAAGAAATTTCAATATTTATTAAACAAATTATCTATTAATTATCTACTAGTTCCAATAGTTCTAATTTCAATATTTATTAAACTAATTATCTATTAATTTCAATATTTATTAAACGTAATTATCGAGTAATTAACTAATTACGGAATTTACAACTAATTTCAATATTTATTAAACTAATTACCAACTAATTATCGAGTAATTAACTAATTATCGAATAATTACGGAATTTACAACTAATTTCAATATTTATTAAACAAATTATCTATTAATTATCTACTAGTTCCAATAATTAACAACTAATTATCGAGTAATTAACTAATTATCGACTATTTTAAGGAAGTTAACAACTAATTATCTAATTATCGACTATTTTCAATAAACTAATTATCTAATTATCGTCTTTTTTCAATTTTTATTAAACTAATTATCGACTATTTCACTAACTAGTGACTAATTGTCCACTAATTTAACTAATTATCGACTAATTGAGACTAATTCATTAATTCATTCACTAATTCTATACATAATAAGTAATTAACAACTAATCCTACACTAATTATCGATTACTATTCTCTAATTAACGTATATAAAGACAAATGTAATAAAAATAAATTAAAACGTACCCCAACCTCGCTAGAAACGCGAGATGTCGCGCAACCTCGGACTACTCCCCCTACTCGCCCTCCACGAGAGCCCCGTCCTCGCACAACCTCGGCATCGGAAACCGCTCGCCCGCGACCCTCGCCGGAAAAACTGCCGGAGGACTCACCTCCGCCGTTGCCGGAGCGGCTCCCCCGGACCACGCCTCCGTCTCTTCCCCGAGTTCGGACCATGGCTGCTGGTGATGTGTGTAAACGTTGTCGGAGTGGTTGGTGGTGGTCGTCGCCCTCTTCTTCGTCGCCCTCTTCTTCGTCGTCGTCGGTAAGGAAAAGTTTGGAAGCGGAATGAGGAAGACGACCTTCCGCTTTCGCGTTGTGGAACCGAAAAGACCTACGCCTACGCGTAGTAACTTTCCAAACGGCAGAAAGTTACTACGCGTACGTAACGCGTAGGCGTAGTGACTTCTCTCAATTTTGAATGGAGAATGTCTTTACGCCTACGCGTTACGTACGCGTAGTAACTTTCGCCTCAGAAGTTGATCCATTTTCTACGCGTACGCAACGCGTAGTCGTGTAATGGGTATAATTAGCATGAAATGGTGGGTACGAATAGCAATCTCGAACTATTAATAATCCATTCAACCACCAATAACTACGAATAATTCATCAAACAATATGACACCTTCGTAAAAAAATTAATAATAACTACGAATTGTTCTCATAATTACACGATAAGGTCTGTTCTTATATGATCTATACTCTCTCTCTCTATATTGATATATATATATGAGATTTTGTTCAGTTACGGTTCATTTATTAGGGTACGGTGCAGCTGAACGTAGAGCCGACACATGTCCAAAAAAAAAATATATATTCTCAGAAACGAATGATTTTTTTTCAGAAACGAATGAATTTTTTTTGAACTACCATATTATAATTTATGCACTATTCTCTTATAAATTTTGAATTAATCTCATATAATTCATGAACTATTGCTTTTAATATATTATATCAAATTATTTATAAATTAATTGTTTATATGTTATGAACTATTCAATTGTTTATATCAAATTTATAAAGGATACTTTATAAATTTTGCACTTTGAACTATTCTATTATAATTCATGAACTATCTTATAATAAGTTTTGAACTATTACTTTCACTCCTTTATAAATTTTACACTATGAACTATTCTATTATAATTCATGAACTATTCTATTATAATTCATGAACTATCCTTTTATAAGTTATGAACTATCCATCAATAAGTTTTGAACTATTACTTTCACTCGTTTCGAAAATATATATATATATATATATATATATATATATATATATATATATATATATATATGTGTGTGTGTGTGTGGGACACGTGTCAACTCTACATTCAGCCGCACGACCCTACCCGGAATAATGTGTCTTACCTAAACAACACTCTCTCTCTCTCTCTCTATATATATATATATATATATATATATATATATATATATATATATATATATATATATATATATATATATATATATATATATATATATATATATATATATATATATATATATATCTATATATATATATCTATCTAGAGAGAGAGAGAGGGTGTTGTTTATATATATATATATGTGTGTGGGGGGGGGGACACGTGTCAGATCTACATTCAACCGCACGGCCCTACCTGGAATAATGTGTCTTACTTGAACAACACCTCCCTTCTATCTATCTATCTATCTATCTATCTATCTATCTATCTATCTATCTATCTATCTATCTATCTATCTATCTATTTATCTATATATATATATATATATATATATATATATATGTATATGATCCGGTTCTAGTGAGGAGGATACTTTCAGATAGGAATAAGGAGCGTTGTGAGCCATTAGATGAGTTCTAAAACAAAGGCTCCCACACAAGATATTATTAATGACATTAGATGAGTTCTAGTGAGGAGGATACTTTCAGATAGGAATAAGGAGCGTTGTGAGCCATTAGATGAGTTCTAAAACAAAGGCTCTCACACAAGATATTATTAATGACATTTTAGTAATTATGATAAATCTTTAAAAAAAAATGTTTAGCCATGAAAGTGGAAGAGATTACTACAATCCTCCATCTTCCCACTTAACACGTCATTCAGCTATACAAAGGCAATGAGATTTTAGAAAATAAGTTGTAATAATGCAATAAGATCTTGTTTTACAACAACAAAAGCAAAGCCACGTCTGACACTAAGCATGTCCACGGGTCACGGGTACGGGTACGGGTCGAGGTGATCCTTACCCGTGACCCGGCGGGTCATGACCCGCCGGGTCGACCCGCCAAACCTCAGTTTTTAAAAAAATTAAAAAAAAATGCCTAAAAGGGTCGACCCGGCGGGTCAACCCTTTTTCTTTTTTTTTTTTTAAAAAGGCTTTTAATACGAAATGGCCGACCCGCCGGGTCTGACCCGTGACCCGGCGGGTCGCCAACCCGACGGGTTGGCCGTTTGCAAGGGTCCAGGTCCGGGTCGCCCTTCCCGGACCCTTGACCCGGCGGGTCGGACCCGTCGACCCGGTGGGTCCAACCCGTGGACATGCTTATTTGACACCTCCCTTTGTCTTGTTTTGCAGTTGTCTCGTACTTGTAGTTATATGCATTTCACTTGATCACCAATTTCACAGATTACAAACTAACAATCCACAAATTACAAGCATTTCACGTGTAGTACTAAACTTACACAATTTACAACAAGTACGAGATAGTTGCAAAACGTTCAAACCTCTCTCTATATGCTCCTTTTATTGTGCATGCAAACAGTTCGACAAAATGTCTCATAGAAAAATAGTCTATAATATTTACTTGAACAATGACACAGAAAAGTATGAACACCGATGAACAAAAACATGAACAATGACGTATAAAAGTATGAACACCGATGACGTATCTATAACTTTTACACATACATAACATGTTATGATCATCTTTTAACGTTTTGTGATGAGTTTTTTTATTTTTTGTGGTTATATATTGTAAATGAATATCCATGCATTATAAAATGAGCACAAAACAATAACTAAACATGACACTTTGATGAACAAAAACACTAATGTATACAAACATGAACAATAACGTATAAAACTATGAACATTGATGACTATTTTTTAACGTAAGGGTATTTTTCAAATTTTAAGTCAATTTACAACAATATCATTAATGATGAGCGTATGTGATCTAAAATTCATCCAATGACTCACTATCCTCCTAATTCCAATCCACAAGTTCTCTCCTCACTTGAACTAAAATCTATATATATATATTTAACTATTTACAAATCAACAAGATAGTTAGTAGTATTATTTTAAATGTCAAGATAATTTCTTAGATAGATAATTTTTTTTTAAAATGTTAACAAATATTGACTTATAAATAATCAAATGATATATGTTGACAAACTATAAAGCTCGTCATGACCATAATCTGAAAAGGGCAAATTTAGTATGTAGACATTTTTCAGGTTTTGGTATACTAACTAGACCCATATCATAATCACATTTTAAATGTGATTATGATATTTTTCTTTTAAAAAAACTTAATGTTCAAACTATTAAAATACAAAATTCTAAATTGTTTAAAAAAAAATGCTTGCATTTATGGGTTGAAAATTATACCTTTTTGTAATTTTTATTAATTAATATTTTTGAATTTACGTATTAAATTATATCGTACCTTATACCAAGCGTCGACATTAAAACAACACTAACTATAAAAGTATAATACGATAAAAAGAATTATTGTTTTTTAAGTATATCATTAACTACTCAATTCAAATAGAATGTCGTCACTTCACCATGTGTCGTTGAAAAAAAAAAGGAAAAAAAATTGTCACCGTCTATGCTTAAAAGAGGTTATTTCAACGAACTTGTAAGTTTAATTTTCCTTTTTACCTATAAAGTGTTAGGGTTTCATACGAACATGTCTCATCACGTTATCATAAACATCCACATCCTACCTAAAATAATAAAAACAACAAATGTACAACGGTATGATCAATATCCGAAGTTCTCTTATGATTGATCGTCCTCACATAACGACATCAAGAAACCGTTAAAGAGGACGAATAACTAACTACTTAATTCAAATAGAATGTCGTCACTCACCATCAGTCATTGAAAAAGAAAAGGGGAAGAAAACCGTCACCGTCTATATTTAAAAGTGGTTATTTCAACGAACTTGTAAGGTTAATTTTCCTTTTTACCTATAAAGTATTAGGGTTTCACAAGAACATGTCTAATCACTTTATCATAAACATCCACATCCTAGCTAAAATAATAGAAACGAAAAATGTACAACGGTAAGATCAATATCCGAAGATCTCTTATGATTGATCGTCCTCACATAACGACATCAATAAACCGACAAAGAGGACGAAAAACTAACAACTCAATTCAAATAGAATGTCGTCACTTCACCATGTGTCATTGAAAAACAAAAAGGGAAGACAACCGTCACCGTCTATACTTAAAAGAGGTTATTTCAACGAACTTGTAAGCTTAGTTTTCCTTTTTACCTATAAAGTATTAGGGTTTCACACGAACATGTCTCATCACTTTATCATAAACATACACATCCTAGTTAAAATAATAAAAATGACAAATGTACAACGGTATTATCAATAGCCGAAGATCTCTTATGATTGATCGTCCTCACAAAACGACATCAACAAACCGACAACGAGGACGAAAAACGTCATCAATATCATATATTTATACCCACATTTTTATTATAAATTAATTTATATTCAATTTCTTTTTTTAAACTATTACATTTTCAAATATTCTTTCCTATCATATCACTGACAACAACATCAATCCTAAGGACACTGAAAATAGGTTATTGTTATTCGTATTACGGTTTCGTGCTATAGGGGTAGTTGGGGTACGACTACGCAATGTGTAGTCGTAAAAAAAAATTCCTTAGTTTTTTTATCGAATTTTTTTTATATGAGCGACTACGCATCCGCAATGCGTAATCGTAGCCATTTTCCTACATTTTTTCAACGAAATCAACTTATTACTACAATTCTCTCATATATAAATAGCACAAATCATGTGTACCAATAGCAATCTAGCTGAAGATAGGATTGCTTCACCATAACAATGTGATATTTCGACGACAAAGAGGACGAAAAACGCCTATTCCCGACATGATGACATCAATAGCCTGTCAAAAGAGGTTACTAAAAATATATAAATATAAATAAAATATATTTCTTCTATTTTAAACCGTCGCCACTCAACTGAATTAACCTTTTTCTATAATTTTTTAATTTAATTTTTCTTTTGTGGGTCCCAAAACTGAAATCTCCCCACTGAATTTTACTGATATAAACCGCCTGCAAAACAAACATTTCTCTCCTGTCCTTCGTCTTCTTCCTCCAAACTTCCCCTGCAACAATCCCGATCAACAACTCCGTCGATGGACCATTTCTCTCTTTTACCGGAAACTCTAACCACCAACATCCTATCATTGTTACCCCTCAAAGACGCTGTACGAACCTCCGTCTTATCCCATTCATGGATCAACAAATGGCGAACTCGTCTCGTCGTCGAAATCAACGAAGCCGATTTCCAATCACTGCCGGAGTGTCTGAACTTCACGCATCAATGGCTTATCCACTATCCTCACCAGAAAATCCAGAGTTTCTCTCTCACTCTCTCAACTCCTCCGACGAACGAACTCCGACCGTTTTTCAATTCCTACATCGGCTTCGCAATTTCCCATGAAGCCACATCGCTGGAACTAAACTTCCCAAACGAAACATCCTTCGAGTTGCCGACGTTCTTGCATGAGTACGAATGGCTTGATGAACTAAAGCTTTTCTCATGCAACTTTACGTTCACCGATTTTGAAAACATCGGTCATCTCACAACGCTGAGTTTAGGACGAATCTCCATCCAAAACAATGCGTTGACGGAGTTGCTCAGAGGCTGTCCTCTTATCAAGAATTTGAGTTTGGTTGAGTGTGATCATGGTACTGCTTTTGTTATCTTCTCGATGAGGATCGAGAATTTGGTGATTGATCGATGCGTTGATTTGTTGCATCTAACTCTGATCACGCCCCATCTTAAAACTTTGAAGTATTTCGGCGCGTTGATCCCATTCGGAACGACCGATCTCGGTTTGCTCGACGAAGCCGATCTGGATTTAGGGCTTACGCCTTACTATGATCATGAAGAGAGTGGTGATACAGTTCAAGAATTTCTCATGAAGTTTCGTAATGCTAGGGTTCTTAAGGTTTGCACTTTTATTACTCAGGTATGTTAAAAAATTTTGATTGATTTTTTATGACTTGTGATTGATTAAATTGGTATTATAAACTTAATATTTGCTATATAGAATATTTCTATCTAATTTCTTACCAATTTTTTCAATAGTTTTTGCGTAAGGAATATAATATAGAACTAATATGATTTTCTTGTAAGAGTTTTGTTCATTTAAATAATGAAATCATTCAATTTAGTTTTGATGAAATTAATATTTGTTTTTTTATTAATTTATGCAGAGTTTCTAAATGATTGGTAAATATATTGTTTAAGTGAACAAAATTATAATTAGAGTGTGTCAAAAGAACAAATTATAGAGTATATATACTTATATTCATTTTTCTAGGATAAATTTTCATTTTTAAAAAATTAGAAAAAAATAAACAAAATAGTGAAAAAAAAAAAAATTATGTACACCTTCTCTCCACAAGAAGCGTCCTCACCTGAATCATTTCATATATATTTTTTTATTAATATTCTTTTTATTGTTTTTTGCATGCAAGTGAGACATCTAAATTTCATTAAATGCAAGCATTTTTTTAGCAAAAGAAACAAGGTAACGTTGAATGTGATTGACAACATAGGTACTTGCCATGGCAACGTCAAATTCATGGCGGCTTCTCGGCGAAATGAGGGCCAAATACTTGACCTTTAAATCGGCCTTCCATCACTACGAGTACATCGGGATAGGATGTATTCTATCGAGTTGTTCCTCGCTAGAGAAACTCCAATTCGACGTGGCTACCCGAGAAATATTCGAGGTAAAACCTGATTTTCTCGACTTCAAGCTTAGAGTTTTGTATCAACATAACGTAACCTTTGTCATTGCAAATTCAGGACGACGAGAACCACCCTTGTGTTGGATTGGATGTCGAGACATTCTGGGTCGAGGATTTTCCGACCCCAGGTGGCATAAGAAACGTGTTACAAGAAGTGGAGATTAACGGGTTTGGTTCATCTTATAACGAGATGCAGTTCTTGAAGTTCATGTTTGGTTCCGGGCTTGTTTTGAGAACGGTCCGATTGAGGATTCCGAGGGATGCTGGGGGAGTATGGAGGCAAGTGTCCGAGGAGTTGGCGGCAACGCTGAGCACTTGGCGCTACAACTCGGCTCACAACCTCAACATTGTGATCGAGTGAAGGACAAGGGTCAAGATGTGTATATGTATGCATCTAAAGATTCTACCTATTTATATATAATTACATATAATAAACCTTTAAAATAAAGGGAAAAAAAAACATGTATGTTATATGTACTCTCATGTGGTGTTTGTTTCTAAGTATGAATTATTGTACTTGTGGTGTAATTGCCAAACTATCTGTTGAATGTATCAACTTATTATATATCGTTTCTTTTGAAGTATATATTAGTCAGTTTTGAGTTTCGAGGCCCAAATTGATGAGAATGGGCCAAGCCCAATTGGTGAAAATGGGCCAAGCCCAATTGATGAGAATTGGCAAAGCCCAAAGTTTATTTTTCTTAATTTTGGTCGTAAAAGTCGAATCCACTATAATCGAAAATCACTAACTAATTTTACCTAGTTTGTCATTTTCATGTATTATTACCTCGCGAATCTCCCAATCACAACCTAATTTTACCTAGTTAGAAATCCAATCGGAAAGATTATCGGGAAGATTTTGCATCTAGCAGACGATTACCGACTGTGAGCTGATCCTATGTCAATCGGAAGGGAAACCAAGCGGCGCATTTCTTGGCGAGTATTAAACCGGATGCATTGATGCTGATTTTCGCTCCTTGTTTTCCTTCTGTATTATGTTCAATTCTGTATAACGATTTATTGTTGGTTAAATGAATTACTGGTTTTCTCATCAAAAAAATTTGCAACTTTTCGACTTAGATATTGGCCATATTTAACGTTTGAAGTCTCAAAATTACACATCTTCAATGTTTTTCAGTGTAATGTGAAGGGAAAAAAAACGATAGACGATTGGAATGCATAAACATCTAAATAGTTCTGTGTGATTTTTTCAAACGATAACTTCACAAATCGTTCTAGGCTAGTGCAATTTCTAGAAATGACGTTTCCGATATTACTCTTTTATCATAAAAGAACGAATCTTTCACTTCAAATTGACAAATTTACAACTTTAATATTATTGTTTTTGAATGAACATATTTGTATATCTTAAATTGGAAAAATGGCTATACCCATTATTTTATTATCAAAATGGCTACAAACAAATTGGTATTGACAATTCTACCCAAGAAGATAATAAAATTATTACATGACAATATTTTGTTATTTTTGGCAATTGTCAAGCCAACAATCTATTTTTTCTCCTTCATCCCTTCTTTTGCTTTTTCCATCTTATATACAAATAAGGATAAAATTTTATGAAGGGAAATCTTGAATTTATAATAATAATTAAAAAAAAAAACTAGAAATCAATAATGGGCTCTCCAACGGTAAGATTTCTCTCAACTGTCCAAGGCAAGTTGAATAGCTTTGCCGTGATGAACTTGAAGATCTTGTTCACGTTGATGTTATGTTTGCTACTCGAGAAGAAGAGTGTTGCATTCATTGTCTTTGCATAAGCTCGTGCCTTCAATCATTATCAATACGTTAAATATACAATTATAACTACATACAAAAGAAATAAATAAAATAATTTCACTTATTAATAATTTAACAGTAGAATCTTTTATTCAGTAATAAAGTTCAATCAGGATAGGATTTAAAAATATATATTTTTATAATTTGAAGTTCAAATTTTTTATCCATAAATTAATAATTTTATTGTTTTTATTTTTTGAATATAAGTTTTTATTCATATTATTAAAATTTGCCTTATGAGTAACATTATTAAATAATCTACGTTTATGAATAATCTTATATAAAATGAAAATAAAAAAGTGGTATAAAAAGGGGCAAAATAAACTTAAAAATATTAAAAGAAGCACCCTGAATCCTGTGCAACTGCAACTTTAGCGGTCATAAAAGAAGGAAAATATTTGAAATTTAAAAAAAAATAAAGGTCTCCCGAAAAACATTGCTCATTTCCACACGGCATGCTTCTTCACTTTTTACCACAAAACAATGCGACAATCATCCAATTTTGATATTCCTCGTATTCAAAAATACTCACTATTTAAATTAATAAAAAAATTTTGAGAAATAAACAAGAAGAAATTGACAATTAAATAGATTTAGACCATGGTTTAATACCTGAGAAATAATCGTCCTTTGCAAATCCGGAGGAAGTCGAACAAAATCGTCGAATTTGGTTCCTATAAGAATGGGAATCGCGTTCTGAAAAGAAAAAAATCGCAATCAAAATGACACTTTTATTCATTTGACATATATTTAAAGACACCCGAATAACCGATCCGAGTCGAGATTGATTGGGTTTTTCAGTTCGGGTCAGGCTGAACCGATTTCATGTATATGTTCGCTTTACTATAAATGATTAATTATGATGCTAATAAGATATAGGCATTTAGGGCTCGTTTGGTTCTAACTCTAAAAACGGAAACGGAATGGAAACAAATTTAGTCCATATGTATATCCTTATTCATGAAATTTTTTGGAATCATTCCTTGTGGTTTCATGCAAAATGCACTTGTCTCCCCATATTTTGTTTTCCTATAGGGTATTAAAAGTAATCAAATTCAACTCCAATTACTTCAAAACACAAGAAATGATTCCAAAAACTTTCATGAACAAGGATATACATATGGACTAGATTCGTTTCCATTTCGTTTTCGATTCCGGTGTTAAAACCAAACGGCCCTTAAAAGTGTTCTGCTTGCAAATAATCATGCTTATGGCCAATTCTTAAATCTTAAATGATCAAGAATCTAACCAAATAATTAATCTAATTGCATGCTTATATTAAACTTAAGAACAACAACATAACATACTAAAACCTATAAGATATCATTTAGATTATGGTATTTGAATAGCAAACAACAAAAACAAACCTAACCATAGTTTTTAGGAGACATAAGTAACCTTAGTTGATGACTAAAACATATATAGCAATTTATCCATAATATTAGTTTGGAAAATGCAAACAAGATACTCCCTCCAATAAAAAACAAGTGTCGTTTTAATATTAGAAATTTGATCACAATTATATGTCGTTTTAAGTTTTTTAGGCCAATAAATGAACAATAATTATAAGAAATGTTCTTAAAAATTGGTGTAAATGATTAATTTTAGTTCTAAAATCTTTCTTATTGGTTTAAAAGAAGGTTGAATATTAAATAAATGATAAGGTTTAGAAAAATTTTACAAAATCTATGTTATTTAATACTTTTTTTAAAAAATTGTGTTAAAGGCTAAAATGACAGCTAATTATGATCAGAGGGAGTATAGCTTTCTTAAATTAGTAACCTTAGTAAATGTTATTTATCATTAACTTCTAAATTCTAACTAAAATTTTACTAAAAATATAGAATATGAAAAAAATTAATGTGCGAAATAATTTTTTCGATATACAAACTGTTAATTTCATAAACACATAAATATTGTGTTATTTAATGTGTGATTTTCTGTGGTTAACCTATTTTCGGTCTTTTTCTCTGAAAAACCCGTATTTTCTATGGTTAACCTATTTTCGGTCTTTTAGAGATCTAATTTTTAAAAGAAAATCCTAAAACTAATTTGCAATAACCAACAATATGTATGATAAAAATTATCAAAATTAAGTAATAAAACTTTTATATCTCATGAGGTTCAAATAACCGACAAAGTAGCTGGGGTCGATTAAAAGACAACTTTAATACTATTTCTTGTCGTAAATTCGTAATTGTACCTAACAATACATTATAATATTTTGTGGTACCTCTATTATTAATGCCATGCATGACCTAAACATATTGACTTTATTTAGCCATCATATCTCAAACCAACACTATATATATAAATGGACTTCCACTAACCTCCTCATTTTTTATATATTTTTATGATATACTCATCATTATAAATATTCCGGGCCCGTTTGGTTTTAACTCCGGAATCGGAAACGAATTGTTCATGAAACTTTTTGGAATCATTCTTTATAATTTGTAGTAATTGGAGTTGAATTTGATTAATTTTGATATCCTATAGGGTAATAAAATGTGGGGAGACAAATGCATTTTGCATAAAACCACAAGGAATGATTTCATAAATTTTCATAAATAAGTATACATATGGACTAAATTCGTTTTCATTCCGTTTTCGTTTCCGGAGTTGGAACCAAACGGCCCTCCATTTTTTTGGTTATCATTAACAAGGGATGAACTTTAAAATGTATAATATATATTAAAAGTGCAGAATTTTAATTATAACATTGTGTAATTTACTAATTTATATACCTGGTTCCACTTCCTTGCTTGGGTATACCATCCAATTATACTACAAATGCAACAAAAATATAATCAAAATTGATTATATTTATTAAATATCCTAATTTTATGAGAAATATAAATACTTTCTTGTGCTAACCTGTGAAGGGTGCAACGACTAGTGAGATCAAACATGAACAAAATTGCAACTGCGTCTTTACAAGCAATTGGAAGATGATCAACTGAACCCGGGTCACCTGTAAAAATATTCAAATTAAAATCTGAACCGGGTTCAATGCTAATAAAACTATTTAAAAAAAGATTACCTCCAACGTCCCAAAAACTGAAAGCAATTCTAGCTCCTTTGACAAGCAAAGTTTTATCCATCAAATTTAAGCCTTTCATTTGCAAGCTTTTACTCTCTTGTTCATCTCCTACATACTTAATCTTCAATTAAAAAAAAACAATATAATTAGATTAATGACGTCATTAATTTGATTTTTTTTAAAAGAAAAAGAAAAGGAAACTTACGACAAAAGATGTTTTTCCGATTTGGCAATCACCCAAGAGGCTAATTTTCAAAGGAACTAAATCAGCGTCCGAGTCAAACCCGGTTCGGGAAGAGTCAACCCGGCCGACAAACTCAACAACCTCTTCCTCCTCCGACGCAGTATTCCGGAGATGGGACAATCGCCGGTAGTGTTTTCCGTCGGTTTTATTACGATTAGGGTTAGGGCGAGTTGATTTGCCGAGAACAGCGGAGGGGGAGGAAGAGCATATGAGAACCCGGTCGAAGATGAACCGGAAAAGTCGACGGAATATAGAGAGGTTGTCCAGGAAGTTGCAAGAGAAGTGAGGTTTGTGACGACCGGCGATGATTATACAACGGCATAGATGAGTCATCTTTCCGGTGGCTTCAGTGATTTTTCTGGTTATGGAGGGTGGTGAGGGAGTTGAGAGAGAGGAAGGCATGTTGGGGCATGGTAAAAGGTGGAAGCTTTGAGGAAAAGTGGGAGTTGAGAGGTTGCTGCTGGTTGGTGTAGGAGATGATACAGTAGAGAGAGAAAGAAATGGAGGAGAGAGAGAGGATAGTGGTAGGAAGGTAGAGAGGGTCGGAGGCGACAGTTGACTAGTCTTTGTAATCCGAGTCTTTTCCCCTGCCCAACACGATATCATATCACTGTCATTTCATTTTTTTGTAAATAAAACTAAATCTATTTTGTATTTTTAGCGGTTAGTTTGGTTTATTTTGAGTACGAAGTAGTATTGTGGATGAGAATACGAAGTTAAGTATTATTAAAAAAAAATTGAGATATTGGTGAAATAGTGCCTTTTTTATTTAGACTAGATTAATTAGGCTACTGATAATATCCAACAAAAATATAAAAATAAATATAAATATTAAGGAGATAAATTAGGGAGATAATTTGGCATTTAATAAATCCAAAATAATAAGTGGTTACATCCGTCAATCTTAAACACAATCACCGTTGTTTTACTCTCATTTCCATCTCCATTGAATAAAGATTCAAGGTCTCATCTTTCTCCCTTCTAGATATCATCTTTCTCCCTTCCATTTCGTCTCTATTTTATTCTCCATTGAAGTCAATGCAAGTTATCGTTTCTATCTCGCTCCATTGAAGGTTATTGAAGGTGAAAAAATTGGTGTAGAAGGGCCCTTTTTGTATCCATGATACAAAATAGGCCCTTCTAATTTTCTTCCAAAAAATAAATCAAAATGAAATTATAAATGAGCTTTAATAAGGTAGCTATTTAAGGGCAAATTAGTAATGTAGCATAATTAGCCCTTTTCTTTTCATACTCCCCAATTTCAAGTTGGAAGCTGTGTATTTAGGAAAGTGATACTGACGGTGGGCCATTCAATAATGCGAAGGCTAACAACGGCTAATATTCATTCTCCAAATTTTATATTTCTTGCTGAAGATAGTTTCATGGGAGAAGTCGCCAACTTGTCTGGCATGAGTCGCATGACTACTTCACGCGGCCCATACGTATCCTCTGTGTTTTAAGTATTCCAAATTCTCTGAACATTATAAGTATTCCAAATTCTCTGAACATTATACCATTTTAATGGCTTCGGTTTTGCTTAAGACCAAAACCAGTTGAAAAGATCGTTTTCACTAAAATTCATAGTAAAAACCGCCATTGTTGATCTGTAACTACATGGCCTTAATTTTGAAATTATCCATTTCTGTGAAATTTATGTATTCGAATCAACAGTGATGAAAGATGATGTACATAATTTTAAGCAGATACATAAAAATCAACGCCACATAAATTTAACAACTACATAATATTAGCAGATACATAAATTATGTTTGTCACCTTCGTCATTACTGACACATAAATTTAACAACTACATAATATTAGCAGATACATAAATTATGTTCGTCTACTTCATCATTACTGACACTCAGCACATAAAAATCAACGCCACATAAATTTAACAACTACATAATATTTAGCAGATACATAAATTATGTTCGTCACCTTCGTCATTACTAACACATAAATTTAACAACCACATAATATTAGCAGATACATAAATTATGCTCGTCACCTTCATCATTACTGAGATACATAATTTATGTATCTGCTAATATTATGTAGTTGTTAAATTTATGTAGGGGACCACGTTTACAAGGAAAGTATATTTGATATCCTAACAACATCCTAATTTGTAGGGGACCACGTTTACAAAGAAAGTATATTTGATATCCTAACAACATCCTAATTTGTAGGAGACCACATTAAATAACCATATTTATTTAAAAAATTGCCACATCATATTAATTTGTAGGAGACCACATTAAATAACCATATTTATTTAAAAAATTGCCACATCATATTTTTTATTTCCAGCAGGGGTATCAATTTATTTGGGAATTAATCTTTATCATAAAATTACTAGGGGCCTACTTTATCTACATTTTTACAAAAAAGACTAGTTAATCTACATTAATACATAATTAGTCTACTTCCCCTTTTATCTCATTGAAGGTCGGTTATATCCATCTCCATTGAAGGCCGCTCGAAACCTCTTCACAAGTTATCGTCTTCTCCGACTACAAAGTAGGTACATTTTCTAACTCGGATGTAAGTTTCTTGTGACATATTACAGGATTATGTACCCGATTTTGACAAAACAAACATTATGTATCACATGTAGTTGCTAATAAATATTATATACTAGTTATGCATCACACATAGATGCTGATAAATATTTGCTGATAAACATTATGTACGCTTTATTTAAATAAAGCAAATAATGTAGTTGACTGTCACCGTATTATGTAACAGATCGATCTATATCAACAAACTTCGAAAGACACAATCAATATGTATCAGATTGTCTCCGTCTTATGTATCTGATCGAGCTCTCTCAACAATTATGAAGAAATCAAGAGGAGAAACAATGGCTTCTATTTTGAAGAACTCAAAATCATAAACTCGGTTGCAGCAACAATGGCGTCCTAATTTTCTCTGTAATGGCTCGTTTGATTGATATCTCCAAATTAATGGAGATTGTCCACGATTTATTTCCTTGTTTAACGGCTGACAATAACTATTAATGTTTTTAATTAAGATAATTAATACGTCTAATTAGGTTAGAGAGATATTTAGCAAATCTACGGAATCTTCTATATTATATGAGATTAATCTTTTTAGTAAAATATAGGGGGGCCTAATTTGTTAACATGAAACAAAATGGGTCTATTTTGTACACACTATTACATAAGTTGCCTACTTAGCCAACTCATCCAAAAAAATTAGTGTTGAGGTCGAGATATTTAGACAGGTCAATTGATTAGCAATATATTTGATTTCCATGTATGATCTGAATCTCGTCAAACAACTGAAAATCCAAGTTAGCGTCGAACATGGACGACTAAAGTATCATTGTGTACGAGAATATGAAGTTTGGCTTAGCATCGAGGCTAACATCTTCATTGTGATCGTGAATCACATAATCAATGGATGTTACTTCCGAATCGAGTTTTGATTCATAAAAGTTAAGTTTAAGGAAACCACATTTTGGTTTATCCACTTAATGTTGTGTTTTTTCTTTTGGTAGAGTTAATGTCATTTTGTTGCTTTTCTATATCGTAATCATCCTCATCAATGATATTAGTTTTCCATTTTAAGAATTTGGTTTTTAATGAAAACGATTTAACTTTTTACCATGACCAATATACTCATTACTAAAAAATGAATAAAAAAAACCTAGGCACCCACATATGTGCAAAACCGCCACCCAACCAAAAACCTAGTCGGGTCTTCTTCTACAAGTCTCTTCAAAAGCGAGATGGCTTTAAACCAAATCTTGCTGAACCCCAATTGTGTGAAGGATAATCAACACTTGGTGGCACATCCCCAAGTGAGAACCACCGGAAAACCCTTTCTCTAGGAAGCTTGTGCCTCTCCCAACCGAACTCATTACCCTTACCGCTTCTAACAATCAACACCCATGGATAAAAAAAAATCATGTATGGGTTCGTCATTCTTTGAGAACAAACCCCATTATATGTACTGGCGATAAATGTAGCCACCTTTCAAAAGCTCCATTCACCAATTTCTATGGAAGCCTAAAGCTTGAAGGGTTTTCTTATTGGTAGTCCAGACGCCTCTTACTTTGCCCCCTCCTCTCCTAGCGAAATAGAAAGGGAAAAAAATTCAAAAACTTTGTATCGCGGTCGATCCAGCGTCCTACAAGTGAGTGTTTGGCGGAAAGGGTCCGAAGAGATGGTGGACGACCTTCTTTGGGTTGCGATTACCTTGTTTTTACCCTTCTCTTGTCTCCTTTGATTTGCTCAAATAATGTTGTTGTTTGTCTATTTTATGGTGGAATAAAAGCGCGTTGGTTGGTCTCAAAGTCTGACTTTGTTCAACCTCCTCCACAATAAGGTGTCCAACAAAAGATTTTTTCCAGCATCTCGGCTCCCAATCTTCATGTACATCCCGATCTTGGCCCTCTTTGTGTTAATTTGAGTCCCTTCCTTTTGGTTAAGAAACTAACACACCGTCTGACTAATTATAAAAACATCAGTAGTACTCTTGAACTAGATTGCTCAAAATCTTCTTGTACTGCCACAAGTATCCTAGCTAGCAAAGTTGGCTTTTGGATCATTTTTTGGATTTGGATAGATCTTGTTTTGCACTTGTCTTTGGTTTTGCTTGTTTTGTAGGAACGTTTTAGAGGCTCCAACAAGTATAACCAAGAACCCCAAGGTCTGGATTGTAGTTCCAACTGTTACTCCAAAAATCCAAATTATTGTCTCATCTCTTTGATAATTATCTTAGTTACCCCATCCATGTTTAGTTGTGGCTACTCTTCTTTACCAGAATTTTCTAACGAGTTTATTTTCCGGCCACAATTTATGGTGGTTGATGTTGTTGTTTATCAATGAAAGTTTACTTAAGAAAATCTGATATAACCAAGCATTGTATTTTGTATTCATCTGGCTTAAAAGTATTAACATTATCTTGTTTATGAACACCTCATATTTTGTCGTTTATAACCGGAATATTTTATTTTTCTACATACCTCTCAAAAACTGAATTACCAAATGTATTTGACGACTTCCCTATCAACACTTTAAACCGTATTACAAACCATTTGGACTCTCTAAAGATTGTGGGAAAAAACTCAAATTAAGGCCTCAAAGCGTAGTCAAATAAGACACACACCATCTACTCATAAAACTAACAAGACACCGTCTGATGAGAAGAGCTTACCCCCTTTGAACACCCATCGTTTTCACTCAATAGTAGCTCGTAATATCTGTGTTTGAACACTAGGAAAATAAATTTCCAAAGAATAATTAATATGCTAATTACCCTTTCACGCAAACAACTTCAAAAAAATAAAGAAGGTTCCTAAAAGTCTTATTAAATGGACACTCAAACCACCAAGCTATACAATCTTCCTAAAAGAGCAAAAACAAATTCTTTATGATTATTAGCTTTTGGAATATTAGAGGTTTGGACCGGAGTAACCTTTGGACAAACTCGAAACTATTTGTAAAATCCATAAGATCAATGTTTTGTACTTGTAGAAACAAAATCAGAAATCCACCAGTACCGTCAGTTTGGTGGATAGGGTTTCTTGCTCTTACCTCCACTACCCCTTTCACGCCAAGGGACAGGGGGGGAAAGAAGAAGGCCAAATGCCCCCCTTTGGCTTGTTTTACCTCTTTGTTAAAGTGAATAAAAAGCCCAAAAATGGTTACTTTCAAAGTTAAATTCGAGTGAATTAAAACTCAATATCTCAAACACAAAGTTTAAGTGTTGTTTATCAACTCTTTTCGAACTTTTTTTTCCCTTGTAAGTCTCTACTTTATAAACCATCAAAGTTGTACACATTTTTATATCACGATAACCATGTGTTGCAGCTTCGTCTTCTCTATTTTGATGTTGTCTTTGGTGGAGGTTCAAGTGTTTGTCGAGAAGGGGGTGTGGATGTGTGATCGACTCCTGACGGATCTGTTGCAATCCAAATATGAGGTGTTTGCAGATGTTCCCCAAACTTCCTCCTTATGTACTTCCTTCGAAGATGAACGTTCATGCTCGTCACTTATGACTGACTGAATCATTCTGCTTTCCCCTGAAGGTGTCCCTGCTTTTGGGTTTTTTATGATGTATTTTTGTGTTTTCTTTTTTCTCATTTGTTGTGATCCTTCATGACGGTTAGTCCGTATGTCAATTCCTATCGGCCTTTCGATCCAATAGTCGGTGCGCCATCTATGAGATCGAACCGCTTTCCATTTTCAAAAAAATGATTTAATTTATGAAGAACCATATGCTCCACCACATAGTTGCAAGACATGCAAATTTGTTAAGTTCAATTTTATTTTCTATTTTCTATAGGATGTCATTAGCTTTTTATTTTCAAGGCTATTTTTGTTGAGTTTGTTCAATATTGATTTATCGATTTTGACAATGATTTGTTTGGTAAAAGAACATTCAATAAGTGGATCAAGTCTATAAAGTTGGTGATTGCACAGTTCACATTGCCTTGTTACGACAATTCTTCTTTCGTCAAACTTTGCTTTTGTTGAAATTCCGTTTTTTAAAATTTTTCAGAGAAATTTTTTTATTTTAGGCTGGAGATAAAGTTTTCAGATCCAATCACAAACATTAGTCTGGGGGATGCTCAAAAACTACACCCAAAGGAAAAGAAATGACCTCCTACAAAAACATAAATGACAAATTGATCTGCAAATATCCTACAAAAACTTCACCCAAAGGACAAAACTAATGTTTGTGATTGGATTTGAAAATTGTACGAATTCAACAAATTTAGCCTTAAAAATAAAAAAGCTTATTATTTGTGGGTAGATTTATCCTATTAAGTGATTGCTTTATCTTCTGGTTTTGGGAGGTCGATCCGAGAAGAGGGCGCATTAAGCGCGTGCTTCGAAAGAGTAAAAGCGTTTCGGTGGTTCATTTCTAAAGAAAAAAATACTTTATCTTTTTCTTTTTAGGTACGAATAAGAACATGAAATCCATATAGAATAAGGATTCACCCACACATATATATATATATATATATATATATATATATATTTGGAGAAATGAATATTAGAGTATGGGTTAGTCCGTCCGCCGATCATTTTGGTTTTCCTTGAAGATCTTCTTGCTTTTGAATTTTTATGATATATTTTTGTGTGTTTCTTTTCTCGTTTGTTTGTTGTGGCCTTTCATGACGGTTAGTCTGTATGCCGATCTTTTTTGGTCTTTTGATCCACTGGACGGTACACCGTCTAATTATTCGAACCGATTTCTGTTTTTAAAAATAAAATAAAATTAGAGTAAGGGTGTTTTGGTAAATTAAAGCAACAAATGTATTAGTTATCTAAATGAAAATTAAACCAATTGAAGAACTCTTTGATGGGAGATAGTGACACGAAAGAAAACCACTTACAAGTCGTTACAAACAAGATAGTAAAAGAAAGTGTTCTTAATTTTATTCCAATTGATTGATTAGTCTATGCATGGTGTTACTATGCAACGAAAGTGATTGCTAAACATGTTAAATCTTGGCGTTCAATAATACATTTTAAATTATGACTTTAAGGTTAATTTAGTTAAGGAAAATTTTGGTAACTAGTCATTTTTGAAAAATTAGAGTAGTGAATAGGCTTTTTAATATTTCAATTAAGTAAATGTACCCCTAACATTTTGTATTTATTCTCAAACTCTACACAATCTTCTCTCAAGGGGTATATTTACTAAACACAAAACTAGAAAAAGCCTAGTAAACCAAATTTTTTCTTTATAATTAGCTTGGAGCAGCATTGTGAAATATATAATAACAATTATATTTATGAAATAATTTGGTCAAATAGGCTTTTTTATTTTTATTAAATTTGTGTACTCCTCTAATTTTTACCACTTTTATTAAATTGAAGTTGGAAGGTAAAGAGTTTAATTATGGTACATTTACTAAACATATTTATACTATAAGCCTAGTTATTAGAAATAAATCTCAAAAATATTTACTTAGCTAATTTGACCTATATTTATATGTTGATTAAGTTTATCACTTATTAATATCAATATCATCCTCTACAACTAATTAATACAAAATACAAAACCGATAATATTTTTCATAAATTATTATCTAGAAAAGAAATCATTCTATATATTTGATGAAATTTTAAAAGCTAAAATGTCTCGTATTATCAATCGAATGCAATAATATAACAAGGTCAAACTAGGTAAGTAAGCATTTTTGAAAAATCTCTCTAGTATCTAGGCTCATGGTATAAATATGATTAGTAAATGTACCCTAATTAAACTCTTTACCTTCCAACTTTCATAAAAATGATAAAAGTTGAAGGAGTACACAAACCTAATAAAAATATTCTATTTAACCAAATTCTTTCATAGAACAATTAATCGGGACACAAGTTAATATCATGGTTGGATTTATCCAACTCTTTCGAGAACTTAATTAGTATGTCCACTGCGTGTTTGTGCTTGTTAAAAATTATTGCGTTGATTTTAGTGGATAACTGCGTAAATATTTATCAATAATGAAAAATATTCTATTTATTATATTTAATAATCAAAGGTTTTTCATTTGCCAAATTATCAATCAATAAATTAACGGATGTACATCTTCAACGTGTCACTGAAGACCTTATTTGAATTTTTGAAGAAGTTCGTTAGGTTATTTCATGGTCGTTAAATTATTTTTGTTTGCATATTTTAATATATTTGTGTTTTTAAAATAATTTTTTTATTAATTGGTTCCAACTCCGAAAACGGAATGAATACGAATTTAGTCTATATGTATATCCTTATTCATGAAATTTTATTAAATCATTATTTGTGGTTTCATACAAAATGCACTTCCTTTCCCTTATTTTGTTTTTCTATAGGGTATCAAAAGTAATCAAACTTTACTCTAATTATTTCAAACCACAAGAAATGATTCCAAAACTTTCAAACTTTACTCCAATTAGTTCAAACGGGACCTTAGTTCTTTGGTCTGTATTTAGGTTTAACATCCGGCTTTATAATTTTTGCTCTAATAAAATGGTACGATAAGAGGTTATCACCTTACCAAGATCTTTTTTTAGAAAAGAATTATCTATTTGGATTACTAAAATAAATATTAAAAAAATAGTAAGTGACACATATACATCAAGACACTATAACCTTCAAATAATTGCTAAATTCATTTTGTAAAAGAGATGAAGATTGGGTTAGAACGTTACCATCACTTCAAATATGATCATTGTTAAATTCATCTCCTGTGATGTTGACACACATTAGTTTAAGAGCATTAGTTCACAAATCACAACTATTTTGAACATTAGGTTAATTCATCAAAATAGTCTCGAGAGTTGGTTTGATCAAAATCGTCTGAAAAGCCGGTACGATCAAGATGTCAAAATATAAATATAGGAGGCGTCCGTTGATTTTTTAGAAAAAAATTTACGGACGAAACCCTACGAGCTTTTATATTTCCAAAGAGGAGGGTCCGAGTTGTCATAGCAAACAACAACAATAAAGTCTTATATTATCGATTTTTCTAAATACATCAACGACGCAGAACATTAGACATATTTATATTTGAGAAATATCAAAAATTAACATCATTTTTTAAAGAAAAATCTACTCTTTATTGATTGAGTAGATGACCATCAAAATCTCAAATAACCAAATTTCAGATCCCAAGATCAAAAATAACACCAACTCGAGTAAAGTTGATGCACATTACTGTGGATGACAAATCGAGAAGATTTTGTTCCCTAGTCTAGTCCTTGTTCGGCGGAGGTTTTTTTTTAAAGCTTTGTGTAGAGCTTTGAAAAAATGAAAGCTAATGGGTGTTCGTTACAACATATTATTTGGTAAATCAATTTTTTTCTTAGATTTTCAGAAGTTTTTTGATCCAATTTTAAAAAGCTTCAAATGTCAGCTTTCGTTATATTTGTGCGTAGATTATTGAATTTATTTATAATTTTACCCCTTAAATTAAGCTTTAACTATTTTCAACTCTTTTGTCCTTCTTGAATTTTTGGTAAATTCACCATTAAAATCCATCCTCAAATCTACCATTACCAAACAACTACTAGATTTTTCATTAGATTTTAAAAATTTACAAAATATTTGAAACTCTACTAGAAAATCTACCCAAAAAATTAAAGTTACTCAAAAAGCTTAAACTACTCAAAAGTCAAAACTCTCGTTTCACCGACCACGCCCTTAACCCGAATCCATCAAAGTTTAATTCGTAACTTAAGAATTTGCAACCAAGATTATAACCATCTACCTAACTTCCCATCCTATGTACCCATATATGTAATATACATTTTATAATACGCTAAAGATAAGAGATGGTGGTGGACGTGTCGCACAAAGTGGATCTCCATTTCCTAAAACGATAATACACTCAAAAGGGTCAAGCTTAACATTTTTCTATTTCTATCTTTTTATGATATAATATTATTCAAATTTAGGTACCATTTTAACTAAGTTTTTTTGTCCATCACTAATTGAAAGTTAAAGGCGAACCTATCTACCTAATTGGGATAATTATTAGACCATCAAAATATATTTTAAGTTTTGGTGGGTCATATCACCTATTCAATTTACACATATATATGTAATATATTGTAAGTTACTAAAACACCATATATTCCTTATACTTTTACCCTAGAATACTAAAGTAGGAACCGTGAATGTATATTCATGAAAAAATTGCTTAAACAGTATCCCGTTTTTTAGGCTGACTAAACTTTATATCCGTTGTTTAAACTATCAGAACGGTACATCACCTATTGAGTCCGCCCAAATATTGATATCTAAATTACTATTCACACTTTAAGTAAAAGGGTTAAGACAATTGCAATGAGGCTTACATGACATACTTATTCAACAAGAAACTGAAGGGAAAGTTCTAAGAGCAACATTTTTGTGTTAACTTAACGCGTGAAAAGTAATCCAAATACTAATCTTTGATCGGTCTCAATAGTTGATGTACCATTCTGATAGTTTAAACGATCAGGTACTAAAATTTAGTCAACCTAAAAAATAGGGTAATGTTTGGACAATTTTCTCTTACAATATACTCAATAAATAACAATTTAATATCAAATAAAGTAACAAACCACCGCCATCTAACCACCAAGGAAAACCCACCGTCTAACCAATGTGAATGGTCCATCATGCTAATCTACAAGGGCAGACATATAATGGGCATAATTGGGCTTTAGGGCCCAATGGGCCTTTTCGGACTCAGACGGCCCAATATATACAAAGTGTTAACTCAGAAATACTTCAAAGTTCTTCAGTGTACCATTAAACTAGCAGAATTCTGATGATTCAGCTGATTCCAATGGCAACTTCATCAAGTACCATAGCTAAAACCTCCCGTCACCGGGTTCTAACGAAACCCGAAACATCGATTTATACGATAATCCAACGATAAAGTGTCGAAAAAACTCCTAAGAGAAACAAAACAATAGTAAGAACAAATCTACATACATGAACTGATATTCATGCCTTTTGTGCTTGGAAGTTAAGGATGAAATCCTTGATCTCCTCGGTCCCTCTATCGAGTGCTGTCCTTCCATCAACATCCTTGACATCGTACTTAGCTCCTGCTCTCAGTAGTTCTTCGATCTTCGGTTTATCAGCTTCTGATGCTGCCATCATTAGTAGGATGTCAACCGGGTGAATCTTCTGATTCAACAAGGCTTCCATTTTATCATATGTTCCTTCTACTGCTAACATCCCCATGTAGTTGAAGTACTGGATCAAAGATACTGTCATCATTTTTCTGTGTAATTCATTGCAAACTCTAACGATCTCTCTATGAACAAAACTGCGTATGACAGATCGATTGAATAACTAGATTCAGGCTCTAAGAAGATCTTCGTTACGAACAGGAATTGCTCCAAAACTTGTTTTGATCTCTTTATGATCAATGAAATTAACCTAGTTTTATGACAGTAGTACACAGACACCAGTTGATACTTGCAAATCCATTGATTATACTCTCTCATTACTCATTAGGCTATGGAAGTTCATAATTCCATGGATACCAAATTGAAACCAAATGGAAATCCAAGTTTTTCACAGACTCAACATTACCAAACAAGCAAATGAGCAATTCCATGAATCCAACTTTCACTGGTTTTCTTATAATCCTTCAATGTCAAGCTAAAAGAACAATTTCATACCACAAATCTACCGTTTCCTCCTTATATTATACTTAACAATCACACAGTTCTTCTAAAATGCCTGCAAAAAAGTGAAATCAAGAATAAGCCACATACCTGTTCAACATCATCTCTGTCAAAATCATCACGAGATTGACTTCCATAGATACCAGCACCTTCAGCATCGACTCCATTCTTCCCGAATCTAAACCAGCATCTAGCTCTTCCACCGCAACTGGGCCCGATAACCCGAATTGATGACGCGAACCCGGTTAGTCTCACGGGTGGACCTAGAAACCGGGTGCCCAGCTTCAATTTGGGGATTGGAGATGGATTTGAACATAGCTTAATGATGCTACTACTGCATAGAATCGAAACCATAGCTGTAATGTCTTGCTTTTATAATCTTTATTCACTTCGTTTGTGTTGATGGAGAAGATAGAAGAGGATTTTATCTAATGCGGCATGGCTACTGGGTTGAAGATAAGCACTCATGTTATCTGTCGTAGATTTTCTATTGGATCGTCTCTTGTGGATCAGCTCAGACATGCATAGAAACGACATCGTTTTGGAGTCATGACATTAAAGTCAACTATAGTGTGTTGACTAACCTGAAAGCAGAATTGAATAAGGTCAGAGACGGTTAAGTGAGCCGAGCTAATGAATCTGACTCGACTTGAATTTTTTTTTTTGGTTTGAGTTCGTTTACTTATTAAATTGATAATCACATATTTAAATGTCGATTCAGAATTTGATTGGAGTTCAAGTTGATCATAAACGAGTTGGATGTAGGGTCTGTTTGGTGGTTTCATGAGATTATTTTGAGGGATGAAAATTTTTAATAATCAACCAATAATTTAAATAGGTTTTTTTGTAATTGATTACTTTTTTTTGGATGAAAATAATCCTCCCAAATAATCTGGACATAATAATCTATAATGTAAATAACCCCATTTTTTTTACACGCCGAATGCACCATAGTGAACACATGATGGATTGGAGTCGTGCCGTGTTCCCTCCGGCCTATTATCTATGAGACGGGATCATGGCATGTCTTGTGTTTTTAGACTAAAAATCACCGGTCCTATCATATTGGGACCTAGGGACGTCCACGGGTCACGGGTCACCCGTGACCCGGCGGGTCCGGGTTCCCCCAGGTCGCGGGTACGGGTACGGATCGTCAAATCCTTACCCGTGACCCGCCGTCGACCCGTAACGGTCACAAGAATTCAAAAAAAATAAATTATACTTTAATAAATCTAACTAAAAAACAATTCTATAAATACCCAAAACCTAATTCATTTCATCTCACACCAATTCTCATTCAATCATCTATTCACTTTCTCAATCTCTCCATAATTTTCAACTCTTACATTCAATTACTCTCCTAATCTCATATTCTCATTCTTTTATTTTTCATTTTACCACTCTTACTACTACATTCTATTATTCAAAAAAAAATGTCTAGCCGAGGAAGACGTTCCGTTAGCGGTGTCGGTCCTTCATCCGGCGAAGGTTTTACCCGAGGACGACATTCCGTTAGCGGTCCTCCAACCGGTTCGGATTTAAGGCGAGACTTATTAAGAGGAGGAGGATATTACGGAATCACCTACTTTCCCCAACACCCAAGGATCCGAGACCGAATTCACGGAGGAGCCGGAGGAGGAGCCGCCGTTGAACAACAATCAACTAACGGCGGCGGTCTTCCGATTTTGGTTTACAAAAGGTGCTCTTGATGCCAACGGAGTTTACTATGCCAAATGTAATTTTTGTGCGGCACAATACAAGCACAAAAAGGGAGAAGGCTACGGGAACTACAAAAGGCATATCCGGAATAAGCATCCCGAAAATATGGGATTAGCACGAGGGCAAACACAACTTACCGGGTACGCATCTACTTCTAACCAACCTCCTTCTCTATTTATGTAACACCCCGAATTTTCAGAACTCGGAACGTTACTGGTTAGGACCTCACAATGGGTCCCGACCTCAATTTGACAACAATATTACTAGGATCTTGCAACAAGACACAAATAAGAAAAACCGAAATTCATAAAAAAAATAGTATTTTAGAAGGATGAATGCAACGTCTAACAGCCTATAGGTTAACAACGAAAAAGACTAACTGTCTTAACAAGAAGAAAGAAAAAAAAACAGAGCAAACACCCCAACCCCACTCTAAGGAGTACGGAGACCCGGCTGACCACTGCTTCCGGATCACTCAACTGCTGCCCTAACCTGTAGTAAAACTAAAAACACAACAGAACAACCATTAGCTAGCTATCTAGACATTAGATGAATAATAATAGCACACACACATCATAACAAAAGTAAACACTCATCATGCTTTCAAACAATCAATTTATTATCTTTACTTAAGCCATTCACTCTTACTAATGATACTTATTTTGTGACACGAGGGATTCCCAAACCTCGCCTCCGCCCCCGTGTAACCATAAGGAATGGATCCGATGCATCTCACCTTGTACCTGCATAGTTTGGGCATAGAGAACCACCCAGTCTCCTGTCAGAGCTGGGCAGTGATGTCACGGCCCGTTATACATACACTTGGGCCTTAAAATATAATAATAACAATCGTCCTATCAAGTTATTATTTTAAACACACATCACACGCACCACTATTATCACTCAACCAACATCCAGAAACTAGCTAAGTAAGTCGCAAGGACTTACTTGAATCAAACCACAACTCTCACAATCTCAACTCGGTCTGCAACCGTAGAAACTCAAACGCCTGTCATATAAGGCACGTGGATCAAAATACATCCCATAACCTTAGAAGTCTATAACTTCTAAGATGCTCAAACTCATCAAGAGAAAAATTACAAAAAACTACCTTCTTAAGGTAACATAACTATTTTATTCACCGGTCCTGAAACTCCCAGATTTGTCTATACCTTAGTTTCCGACTCTCCTTTGGAACCCATTTCCACAAACTAGTTCTTACGGAAAAGTTTGGTAAAGATTTATAAGAGTTACACAAAAAATTTAGATTTTCACAAAAAGTTGTTAAGGCCCGACTTTGGGTTAAGATACGAGGCTTTAATAAGAAGATAACAAAATTCCGGAACAAAATCCTAGATCCTCTATGATATGCATACTAAACATAGGGGTAATTATCTCTCACAAATACTTAATCATAACTCTCCCATAAATCACACAAGTTTGAAAGGAAAGCTGAAATTCTCATACTTAGCCAAATTTTTCCCTGCTGTAAAAACAGCTCAAGTTCTCTACTTCGGGACCTTATAAAATCTAATCCGACCGTTAACTTTCTCCCAAATTTTAACACAATAAACTATATGTATTCGTCTACGACATATAAAAAATTCAACGGTGGATCTTCAACCTAACTCCTTATAATTGATCTACCAGCTTGACCGTTTCAGCTTCAAAATTTTGAAGAAGACAGCAAAAACTGGGCACATTGAGTTCATGAGGTTCTGGGTTTGATCTACACAGTCAACTACTCTGCAACCTCAGCTCTCTTCTCACATATCCTAATGTTCCATACCTAGTGACATCTACACCCATCTTGCCTCTGAATTCATATTCTGTACACTTAATTGGAAACACAACTACTATCCTCTACACTAGTATAACATCAACAACAAGGAGCCCAGAAGCGCTTACCGGCAGCAGGTTGAAGAGGATTCGGACTTCTCGTGGTTGGTGCGTCACCGAACTGTCCTGGTCTGGTGTTCGTAAATTGGTACACACATTGCACTCCCTAAGGTCCAACAAAACCGACTTATGTTGTTGTTGTAAGATTTCCGAGAGGAAGGAAAAAGGACAGAGGGAAACAACGATCTGCTCACCAGGTTGTTTACGGAGGAGATCGAGGGAACTCCGATGATGGCCTGCCAGCGCCGCTGCGGTCCTCTGTCGGTGTGCTGCTGCCAGTCGCCGGTCGTCGTCGTCCCAACCTTCCGTCTTGCAGTCGCGTGTGGAGAGTGCTGAGAAGATCTGGGATTGCTGCAAGTCTCGTACGGGATGTTTTACGGGTATGATTAGGTTAGGCTAATAGATAGATGGGTGATTAGGTTTTAATTAAGCTAAAGGGGAAGAGATTAGGTTAAAGGGGAAAAATAAACAGAAGAAAGAACGGTTGCTGTACTCCATATGGGATTGGGCCGGCATGTCATGGGCTGGAGTCACCTTGCCTGCTGGCTTCCTGGGCCGCAAGGAGTAGCAGCAACAGGCCGTCTCTTCTTGGGCTGCTCCAACCCGCCAGTAAGGGAGAAACAAGGCTGGACAGTTGAATCCAATAAGACACAACAATGGGCCGAAACAAGATAGGCTGATGTGGACAAGGCCTTGTCAAAACTCATCTTGGTCTCGTCAAAACTCGTCATGGTCTCGTAAAAAGTACGTCATGACTTTGTCAAGGACATGTCATGATAAAGGTAGGGTTTGATAGATTAGGGTTTGATATAAAATTCTATCATTTTATGTGAAGTAAGGTTACATAAAATGATGAAATTTTGAGATAGTGTACTACTAGGTAGACAGAGGAAAATCAACGGATTAAATTCCAGTTTGCTACGGAATTAAATGGAATAAATTTTTTTTCGGATATTACATCAGTACCCCCTTAAAATAAGTTTTGTCCCGAAACTTAGAATAAGGTATCTAATCAAATGACTCTCATAAGTAAACTTGTATACTCTAGTTTCACTAAACTTTAATTTCGTTTTCTAGCATGCAAAACTACTCAATCATCATAATCAGACATCACATAAAACATAATCACTCAATCTAACATATAATTAGAGAAGTCCCACAAACAACGTCTAAGTACTAACCCGTCGGTACAGGGGTAGTGGCTAACTCCGCAAAGAACTCGGGGTAGTTACGTCTAATGCTCTCCTCTGTCTCCCAGGTGGCCTCCTCGACTCCCCGTCTAGACCACCGGATCCTCAACATCGGTATCTCCTTGGAACGCAGACGTCTAGTACTGCGCTCTAGGACGGCTACTGGATATTCCACAAAAGCGTGGTCGGGCTCAACTATCAGATCCTCGTGGTTGATGACATGTCTCAGGTCCAATATACACTCTCTCAGCTAAGATACGTGAAAGACCGGGTGAACCCCCTCCAACCTCGGTGGTAGTGCTAATCGGTTGGCAACCTCTCCGACTTTCTCCAAGATCTCAAATGGTCCGACATATTGGGGACTCAGCTTCCCTTAATGTCGAAACGCCGGACGCCTCTCGTCGGTGATACTCTCAACCACACATGTGCATCTACTCTAAACTCTAGAGGTCGACACCTCTTATCGGCCTAGGATTTCTGACGACTCTGAGCTGCTAACATCCGCTCTCGGACCAAGGCAATCCGAGCGATGTCATCCTGTATCTGATCTTGAGCTACTCCATCAGCTTTGCTGGGCTTCTCCCAGCACAATGGTGTACGACATCTCCGCCCGTACAATGCGTCATAAGGGACCATCCCAATAGACGCGTACCAACTGTTATTATATGAAAACTATACAAGTGGGAGGTGATCAGGCCATACATATCACCAATACAATACACAAAGCCGTAGCATGTCCTCTAACGTCTAGATGGCCCTCTCAGACTGACCGTCGGTCTGTGGGAGACTCGTCCCCAAAACAGTATGTACTTGCTGCTAAAATCTCGAGGTGAAACGTCCATACCTGTCGGAGACGATAGTCCTCGGTACTCCATGGAGTCTCACAATGTGTTTGGTAAGCTCCTCAGCTAGACGACTTACCGGCCACGTTTCCTTAATCGGAATGAAACGTGTGGTCTTCGTTAGACGGTTTACCACTACCCAAATAACATCAAAACTTCTGCTGATTCTCAACCCCGTGACAAAATCGATAGAGATATCCTCCCACTTCCACTGTGGTACCGATAGTGGATGGAGCTCTCCTCCGGACCTACGATGTTCAATCTTGACCTGGTGGCAGGTCGCACACTGAGCTACATACCGAGCCACGTCGGACTTCAGACCACCCCACCAGAAGGAACGTCTCACGTCTTTGTACATCTTGCTCGCTCCTGGATGCACGGAGTAGGGGGGTAGCATGGGCCTCACCCAATATCCGTTGTCTGAACTCATTTTCTAATGGTACACAAATACGGTCCATACGTCTCATCACTCCATCAGCACCAATAGTGACTGAGATGCCTCATCTCGAGACATCCTGTCTCGGATTCTGGTCAAAGTCGGACAGTTCTCCTACTTTTGTCGGATCTTACCTAACAGATCAGGAAGTAACTCTAAGGTAGCCAACTGATGAACTGTATTTGGGAACTGAATCTCTACCTCCAACCAAGCCAAATCTCTCTGCAACTGTGGCTGTACTGTCAACCGGGCTATCGCCTTCTCTCGAGGCGTCTTCCGACTCAAAGCGTCAGCAACTACATTCACCTTTCCGGGGTGGTAGAGAATCTCAAGGTCGAAATCCTTGATCAACTCTAGCCTCCGCCTCTGGCGGTTATTCAACTCCCGCTGAGTGAATATGTATTTCAGACTCTTATGGTCTGTGAAGATCTGACATGTTGCCCCACAGAGATAGTGACGCTAGATCCTAGGAGCATGGACAACTTAGCATTCAACTGACTATCTTGCAAAATTTTTAACACTGTCCTCAAATGTCCGGCATGCTCCTCTCGGCTCCTAGAGTAAACTAGGATGTCGTCCATGAAGACCACTACAAACTGGTCTAAGAATTCGGTAAAAATCCCGTTCATCAACTCCATGAATACCTCTGGCGCATCAGTGAGCCCGAATGGCTTCACTACAAACTCATAGTGACCATACCTAATCCGGAATGCCGTCTTAGGTGTGTCCTGGTCTCTCACCCTCAGTTGGTGATAACCCGATCTCAAGTCTATCCTCAAAAACACTAACGCTCCATGCAACTGGTCCACCAGTTCATCTATGCAAGGCAGTGGATACTTGTTCTTGATGGTGACCTTGTTCAACTCTCTGTAGTCGATATTTTTTTATTTTTATTTATTTATTTATTTATTTTTTTGGAGGAGCACCATCAGTCTCATTTGTGCGAAATGCTAAGTACCCTCTATCTGGACTGACGTAGGATCTGATCAAAATCATTTGCTTCCTCTTACTCCTCTAGTTCTTCTAATACGAATTCATTTGTACTAACTGTGATTTGTACCCTTTTCTTAGCCCGTAGGTAAACAACTGCTCACATCCATTCTCTTTATACCATTACTTATATAAGGGGGGAGGGTCATTTCTGACCGAAAACTCTTCCTCCAAAACTTTTAATTAAATTTTACTGACTTGAACTTATTCAGTGTTACTTGCACTCGTATTGATTTTGACTTCACCACTGTCGTAGTTGATCTTTTTAAGGATTTCTCCACATGTAGATAAAATTCATTTGTAACCATGTGGTTATTCTTCCCGTGTTCCAACTAGTCACTACTAGTTAACCCGCACGTGTAAAGTCTCTGTTGTTATCATTTAGTCTATAGTTGACCTTCTACAGGATCATAGACTTACTTTTCTTTCATATCTTTTGAAGTTTGATTTACTTGGTGGAAATTTATCTTCTCTAGTTTCTCCGTTTATACTCCTTTAGTTCCTTCTATAATCTACACTTCTCTTTCTCACTATAAGACCACTATACTCTTTCCTAGTTTAGCTGTATCCTTCATCTGCCGTCAACGGCTCATCAGATCTCCCACGATAGCTCGTAATTGCATCTTTGCGATTCCTTTTTCCTCAGTCCTCAACTGCTTGCGATGCCCCAGTGCGAGTCGTTGGTGTTGGTAATTTAAGTCCCTTTGTGAGCGGGAAGTTATTGCGGACCCTTGGGTACGCCAAGATCATTTTCACACACTCTTGTTCCTTAGTTGGTGTTAAATTGTAATGTTGCCTTTATAGTGATCCTTTGACTATGCTTTCAGGATTCTATCATCTGGGTATTTGTATCACAATCTTTCTTGTAACTCGCTTGTCTTATAGCAAGTCACTCTCCCTCCATGCTTATGAAATCTACCCTCCACTTTCTGGTTAATCCATAAACTTCAGTTGTACGGTGCTCTAAGTCTTCATTGTTGGTTCGACGATATATCTCCTCTTAACTCTCAGGTTATGAGTGTCTAGGTGGGACCCTCTTGATTAGGATGCCGACTTACTTTGCCAATAGTGGTCATATTCCGCCATGCTTCTAACAACAATCCTTCATATTTTGGTCCGTCGGTAAGCTTAAATTTAATGTTCCTTGTCTGGATTGGTTCTATATCTTACCTTGACTTTCATTACTATAACTGTTTTTGAAGGTATCCACGTTGTTTGTATCGTCATTTTACGCCACAGTTGAAAGAACTTCCGTGATGTCGCTCCCAATCTCCATAATTGTCGATCATCCAATGCTTTTCCAGAACTACTCTCATGCATAATCTTCATTTGATCCTGTTAAGTTGACTCGGGACCCCCTTCATGCCATGCTCGTTGGTGTTGTCCTTCAGTCTTCACATTTCCGTCTCGACGTTCCTCAACAAGCTCGAAGGAGTTGTCCGCCGTTCGCCTACCCTAATGCACATAAGATGTGCATACTAATCCTCACGTTGACACCGTTCAAAATCTACTTAGATGTGTCAACGGAGTGAGAAACTCATTAAGTTATCTCCGTTAAGGACTTAATAAAACTATTATGCTACTAACCTTCGGCATAAACTTATCTATTGTACCTATCTTTATAAGCAGTTACTACGTCACCATAACATTTCTAAAAGTACTAAGCTGCCGAGATCCGGGGAAGTAGTGGTGGTCAGTCGTACTTTTCTATCCCCAACAAGACTATGCATTCATTTAAAAACCAAAAGTCTTTTTTTTTTTTTTTTACTCAGATCCCTTTTCGAGTTTTGTTTAAGTACTTATTCGGTCTTTCAGAAGATTTCAAGTGCCATTGTTGCCAACCTAGAGCTTTAATACCATGTTGTAACACCCCGAATTCTCAAAACTCGGAACGTTACTGGTTAGGACCTCACAATGGGTCCCGATCTCAGTTTGACAATAATATTACTAGGATCTTGCAACAAGACACAAAAACACTAGTACAAAGAGGGGCTGTAGACCCCGGTTTTTTTGTACATGAGACCCCGGTTTTCAAAGCGTGGTTAACGGGAGCGAGATAAAGCTACTCGGACCTCGCTAATTGTCACCGAGGTAAAAAATAATTCGGACCACGGTTATTTTAAATAACCGTGGTCCCAGTTCTATTTACAAAAAAATTACAGGATTCAGACTGATAACACGATTTATGACTTAGGTTTAGGTAATCATTTAGGTAGATTTCCCGCTCATTCATGCATGGTTTAGCACTAGTTCACGACATTTGCACTCAATTCACGTATTTTGTCGAGATAGACGTCTACACGGACTTGTGCATTGCTTTGTAGGTGTTTTGGGAGATTTAGGAGCTAAAACGATACGTTTGAGGATCGTTCATCAAGATGACACACCCTCGGACTCATTAGGATGCAAGCTAAAGGCTAGGGAGAGCTCATGAAACCTTGCCAACACAAGCCATGCACCAAATCGAAGCTTAGTGATCAAAGGCAAAGCTGAAGCACAAAATCACGGTCTACTGGCACTCCACGGCCGTGGTTTCAACCGTGGATTTTGCCAGGTTTTCGTGACAGCTGTGCCACGATCTCTTGGCCAGCTCTTGCAAAGTTGTAGTATAAAAGTGGTCCTGCATTGGCTGAGAGAATCATCTTGGAGCAGCTCTCCATTATCCACTATCCTCTAACAAAAATATTCTCTCAACAAGAAGATTCTTTGGGAAGAAGGAGGAAGAAGAAGGCTACCATTGGAGAAGATCTTGGTTGGAAAAGAAGAAGAACACACCATTGATAGATTTTGATAGCTTGTAGTGAAGAATTTCGGAATCAATCTCTTGAGTTGTATGAACCATTTGAACCTTCTTTAAGAAGGATTGTGAGTTATTCTAATTCCACTTTCAGCTTGGTTTTGTTTTAGTTAAATTGTTCATCTCTTTCTCTTCGATATCTTGCAAATGGATGCCATGATTTTATGTTTGATTGTTTCGTTTTCTATTATGAATGTTTTAGGCTAAATAGATGTGGTTCTAGGGTAAGGAAAGGATGGTTATGGCTAGGGTTATGATAGGATGGACTTAGATTTACCTTTGGATGACTTGCTTGCATGGACGTAGTTCCTGTTAGGAATCACGGGTTGTTCTTGCCAAACCACGGCCGTGGACTTGGTAGAACAACCCGTGATCTTCCCTGGTTCGATAGATCTAGTCTTAGATTGTTAGAATGTTGAAATCCTAAGTGTTTGTTGATTTAAATCTATCCTAGGGTGACCTAGTGTTAGCAACTAAGTGTTAGGAGAGACTTAACCGGTAATCCTTGCTCTTAGATCTTAAAGATGACAAACCCTAGGTAGTGGTGAGCTTCATAAGCCGCCATTGGATTAAGTGTGCTAGGATGGTTGTTTAGGAATAACCCTTCCGAGACTTACCCGGTAAGGATAGGTTAGATCTTTAGGTAACAATCCGGTTTGTGTAGAATCCCTTCCCTTAGGTTCTTAGAGACTTACCCGGTGATGAGACCTTAGGGATGGTCTAGTGGACCATGAGACCTACCCGGTGATTGATCCCAATCTAGAAACACTTAACCCCAACATATCATAGTTAATCCAAGGAAAGAATAGATAGCTTGAGTCTTATGCCATAACCGGAACTTCCAACCCCTAGAATCCGCTTTTCTATCTTTGATCTATATCTCGTATTTTTGCTTGTTTGTTTGCGTTGATTTGCTAGCTTAGTTGATTATTATATTTGGCATGATTTGTGATCTTTGATTGATCACCGAAAAACTAACCAAAAACAATTGAGATTTTCATTTCTTTGTTTCTTTCTCTTTTCTTTATCTAGATCATCACTAGACTTAATCACTAATTGAATCAATCTCACCTTAGTCTTTGTGTTCGACCTCGGAATACTATCCCTACTACAAACGTCCCGTACACTGCGGGTTTCGCTAGGAGTTAGGATAAATATAACGAGAATATAAATTTAAAACCCATTGCGTGTCACATCCTGAGTGTAACAAGTTTTTGGCGCCGTTGCCGGGGACTAGGTCTTGATTGAGTCTATTTTTGTGATTGTTTATAGTGTAGATCTTTCTTGTTGCTTTTGATCTCTTTTTGGTTTGTGTCTTTGCTTTTCAGGACATCTCACTCTTTAGGTGTATGCGAAGATCTCGTGGTAAGGATTTAGCTCCATTCGATCCCGAACCGGAGAAAACCCTTAGATCTAGATCCAAGAGCATTAAGAAAGGAAAAGAGATGGCCGGAAGAGATCTCCAAGCTGAATTAGACGAGGCTTTAGAGCAAATAAGGATAAGGGATGAAGCTTTGGAGAATGAAAGGAGACTTGCCAATGAGAGGCAAGAGGCAACTAGGAGGGAGATTGAGGAGATTAGGCAAGCTCTTGTGCAAAGAGAGCTTAACCGTCAACAACCTCCTCCACCTCCCCCACAACCGCAGCCGGCGGCGGTTAATATTAGGGTTGTGCCCATTGCTATGGAAGAACCACAAACGTTGGGGCAACGTATGGATCCGGCACAAAAAGCACACCGTCCGGGTGTGAACTTAGAAGATCCCGCAACCCATGATTACGAGCTCCGCCCTCAAGTTCTACAAATGATCCGGCATAATCAATTTGGAGGGGTGGAAGGAGAGTCTCCTCATCAACACTTGATGAATTATGAGATCTTGATGGAGACTCTTAGACCGCCAAGATTGGAGAGCAATAACCATAAGCTTAGGGCTTTTTCCTTCTCTCTTAAGGACAAAGCCTTAGCTTGGTATCAATCTATTCCACAAGGGCGAGTTGGTACTTGGGATGAGATGACCACCGAGTTTTTGACTAAGTTCTTCCCACCTTCCAGGACTACCGAATTAAGAGGGAAGATCAATGCCTTCGTGATGAAGGATAGAGAGAGTTTATTCAAGTCTTGGGAGATGTTCAAAGATCTTCTCCTAGATTGTCCACACCATGGCATACCGAAAATTGAGCTATTGGAGATCTACTTCAAGGGACTTGATGAAGATAGCCAATTCAAGCTCCAATCTCTTTCCGGTGGGACATTTATGGAGAAGCATGTAGATGAAGCTTGGGAGTTTGTGGAGAAGCAAGCTCTAGTGATTGAGAAATACTCCCATAGAAAGGGTGAAGGGAGAAAGGCGGGAGGATATGAGGTGAGTGAAGTCACCATGAGCAATTTCAAGCTTGACGCCATCAACAATGAATTGAAGTCCTTGAGGGAGTTGTGTGCTACAACTTTGAAGAATCAAGCAACCCCTCAAGTGCTTCCACAAGCTAACTTATCTTCCAAGGAGGAGGATGTGAATTACATGAGAAGGGGCAATTACAACAATTATCAAGGCCCAAGGAACTTCAACAACAACCGGCAATTCAACAATTACCGGCCCAACCACAACCATCCCGGGTTTTCCTACTCTAACCCGGATGGAGCCTTGAACCCTCCCGCTTCCACAAGCACAACTCCACCACCAAAAGCTTCACAAGAACCACCACCCGGATTCACTCAACCTCCAAAGGATAGAACCGAAATGATGTTTGAGCAATTGCTTGGAAGGTTGAGTGGTCTTGAGAGCACCGTGACTTCAATCTCTAAAGCTCAAAAGGTTTTGGAAGCACAAGTGTTCCAAAAGGCGGGTGGAGCCCATAGAGATCCGGGAAATCTTCCCGGAAGGACCGAAGACAACCCAAGAGGCCAAGTGTTGGCCATCACTACAAGGAGTGGGTTGAGCATGAAGGATCCTTTACCCAAAGATCATGCTAAAGGGAAACAAGTGGTGATAGAGGAAGAGACTTTGCAAAGAGATGGAAGCAAGAGCAAGGATGTTGAGCCAACATATGTGGCACCGCCTCCATACAAACCACCACTACCGTTCCCATAATCACGAGCAAGAGCTCGTTTGGACAATCACTTTGGTAAGTTCCTTGAACTAATGTCTAAATTGCATATTAACATTCCGTTCATGGATGCTATTTTAGGGATGCCGGCATATGGCAAGTTCTTGAAAGAGATACTCTCCAACAAAAGGAAGTTGGAGGAGTATGGGGAGATAAGAATGACCAAGAGATCCTCGGAATTGATCCAAACAATGAAGGAGGAAATGCCTCCCAAGCTAAGAGATCCGGGTTCCTTTTGTGTCCCAATTGGAGTGGGAGATGTGAAGTATGAGGCCCTTTGTGATCTTGGGGCAAGTGTAAGCATCATACCGCTTGCACTTTGCAAAAAGGTTGGGCTAGGAGAGCCAAAACCGGTCAAGATGACCCTCTATATGGCGAACCGTTCTATCACACAACCAGTTGGGATCTTAGAAGACATCCCGGTGCAACTAGGAGGATTCTATGTGCCAATTGATTTCGTTGTCTTGGATATTCCAGCGGATTATCCGGTTCCCATCATCTTAGGAATACCTTTCCTAGCCACTTCCGGATGCCTAGTGGATTACAAGAATGGGACTCTCTCTTTCAACATTGGAGAGGAGAACATCAAGTTCAAGTTGTCCACAATGATGAAAGGGCCAACCCTTGATGAGGATGTCTTCAACATAGTCGAGCAAGAGAAATCTAGAGAAGTTGTGAGCTCGATCTTGATCAAGGATCCCTTGGAGAAAGTTCTTACCTTAAGTATGATGGAGGAAGGTGTTGAGGAGGCTTGCAATGAAGAGATCAAGGCCTTAGAAGCATTAGAAGAGGAGACAAGGGCTCAAATTGAAGAAAACGAAGGGGTGTTGAACAACTGTAGGAACCACGGTCGTGGAATGAGTTCCACGGCCGTCAAACTCTCTGTAAAGCCACAAAAATGGAGCCAGGCAAGATCCACGGCCGTGGACTTAGAGCAGACCGTGATTCCAACCGTGGTCTCCCCTGAATCAACCCTTGATGATGATCAAGCTTCAAGGAGCCTTGAAGGGTCTTCATTTGCTTTGGATTCATCTCATCCAACATTGTTTGGATCGTCTCCAATCGATAAAGGTCCTCCTAAACTTGAAATCAAACCCCTCCCCTCTCATTTAAAGTATGCTTTCCTCGGTGTTGATTCTACATATCCGGTGATTGTGAATGCATGCTTGAGTGATGATGAACTTGCTAAGTTGTTGCATGAGCTAAGATTGCATAGGAAAGCCATTGACTATACTATTGATGATTTGGTTGGCATAAAACCTTCTTTGTGCATGCATAAGATAATGATGGAAGATAACCACAAACCCTCTATTGAACATCAAAGAAGATTGAATCCCATAATGAAAGAGGTAGTCAAGAAGGAAATCATTAAGCTGCTAGATACGGGAATTATCTACCCTATCTCGGATAGTAAGTGGGTTAGTCCCGTTCATGTAGTTCCTAAGAAGGGTGGGATGACCGTAGTGACCAATGAGAACAATGAACTAATCCCAACTAGGACGGTTACGGGGTGGAGAATGTGCATTGATTATAGGAAGCTTAACATGGCCTCTAGGAAAGATCATTTCCCTCTCCCCTTCATTGACCAAATGCTAGAGAGGTTAGCTCAACATTCTCATTTTTGCTATCTAGATGGCTATAGTGGATTCTTCTAAATCCCTATCCACCCCGATGACCAAGAGAAAACAACCTTTACATGTCCATGGGGTACTTTTGCATATAGAAGAATGCCATTTGGGTTGTGTAATGCACCCGCCACCTTCCAAAGGTGTATGATGGCTATCTTTTCGGAATACATTGAAAATATCATGGAAGTGTTCATGGATGATTTCTCTGTTTATGGTTCTTCCTTTGATAATTGCTTGGCTAACTTATCATTAGTATTGCAAAGATGTGAGGAGACAAATCTTGTCTTGAATTGGGAAAAATGCCACTTCATGGTAAGTGAAGGCATTGTGTTGGGACACTTGGTGTCTAACCGTGGCATTGAGGTTGATAGAGCCAAGATTGAAACGATAGAGAAGTTGCCACCACCTACCTCGGTGAAGGGGGTAAGGAGTTTCCTAGGGCATGCCGGTTTTTACCGGAGGTTTATTCAAGATTTCTCTAAAATTTCTAAGCCTCTAGCTAACCTACTAATGAAGGATGTTGATTTTGTCTTTTCCAAAGATTGTCTTGAGGCTTTTTGTAGGTTGAAGAACGCCTTGATCTCCGCACCTATCATGCAACCTCCGGATTGGAGTCTACCATTTGAGATCATGTGTGATGCAAGCGATGTAGCCGTTGGGGCTTGTTTCACCATAAAATTTTATAATTTTAACCATCTGTAGGATCGAATTTATTAAATATACATATGCGAAAAAAAGGGGTTCCAACATATATACACACATCAAGTCTGTATACCATTTTTTTTCTTTTCTCTAACATTCTGCAATTAAATAAAAAGTAAAGAAAAGAAAAATATTTCAGTTTGTTGCAGTTAGAAGTTTGGCAGTTGAGTGATGTTGCAGTTGAGCCTTATCCAACTCGTAACCGTCAATTATTTATTGGTATTTAAGCCCTGAAACGGATTGGGACAGGGGACTGCAAGAAAAAAAGAGAGAGAGAGAAACAAGAAGATCGAGATTAAAAAAAAGCCATCAAAGAAACAGAGACCAGAGAAAACCAGAAAAAAAAAACACGTACAGATTTGAAGAAGGGAGAAAAGGCCTGCAAATAGTAGTCAGACAATTGCAGAAAAGAAGAAAAAATCAAAGAAGGGAGATTGAACATTTGAACGTATCAAGGTAAAAAGAAGAGGGGGGGATTAAACTTAAAAAGAATGCAGATTGTTCATTCTGCTTTCTATGTTATGTCTTCACGTCCAGTGAGTTTTTCACATTCTATTTTCCTTCAAAATAAATCAAAATCTGAGTACAATTTCTTTTTAAAAAATGTCAATGGGTTTTGTATTTTGTCATCTGCTGTTTTGTTCTCCTCTAACTCAAATAAAAAAAAAAGGGCTCCCAGATATGACACAGGAAATCAAGAGTAAAAGGAACAAAAAGACCCGCGGTCGGTAGGAATCGATGGATTCCTCTACTGCAAAAAATTCGCGGTCGGTAGGAATCGATGGATTCCTCCACTGCAAAAAAAAAACCCGCAGTCGGCAGGAATCGATGGATTCCTCCACTGCAAGAACTCGCAGTCGGTAGGAATCAATGGATTCCTCCGCTGCAACAACGAAAATACTCATTTCTTCACTATACTCGAAGCCTAATCAATGTCACTATCTTCCAGTGATGTCAAAACTGTTATAAAAGAAACTAGACACAAAATAGATCATCCTATTGAAGTTGATATGTACTTCGCAGGAAAAAGTTTTTTGTGACTGAACGAGGAGTCTGCTTAATAAATTAAGCATGAAAAGTCATATCTGGAGAATATAAAGAAAAGATAGAATTTGATTACCTTGCTCATGACCTTGAATGTTGTTTTCGGACTTGGAGAAGGAAGATCCCGCAATCGTATTTTGACGTTCCCTCCTCCTGTTCACAAATTATTTTTTACATATAAAGAAAAGGGGGTTTGTTAGATGATAGAATATCTTCTGTCTAACAAAAAATATATTCCTTAGATTTGATACAACAGAATTCAAAATGGGTTTATTTCAAAAGTCAACATTATCCCATATATGTACAAACATATATTCTCAAACAAAATTCATGTTCACAAATTTACAGCAAGATCAACCCTGCAAAGCCTTGTCTGCAGTTCAAATTTCAGTGGATCCAAATAGAGTTTTGATTCGAGTCGACGTACGATTCAAATTTGTATGGTGAACTAAGGTTGAGAATGGAAATCGTAGAAGAGGATTTGAGAGTGAGTTGTGCTTGAAGTTTATGGAGATGATAGTAAAAAAATTGATAGCTAAATTTACCAGGAAATACTTGTTGGCGTTTGCCTCGGTCGATTCTCGTTTAAAGTCGAGCCATGTTTGAACTTTCGAGCCTCTCGTTTCTTCAGCTTCGTCTCTCCTGTTCATCTTACGTCTGACTCCATCGCCGACTATTCTTAATTAAGATTCATCCTGAGCATGTTTCGGCCTTGTACCAATGCTGAGAGTTGGTCTTCATCACCACCATAGCCTTTGATACGCCCCCGGATGGCGATGCCATCCGTGTTCCGGCTAGAAGGACCCGCACATTTTGGAAGACATTTATTATTATTCGGCTATTAAATAATAAGCCTTTTGTATTCGGAACTTTAATTCCGTGAATTAAATTCCGACCTTTCATATTTTAGGCTTTTCATATTCGGAACTTAATTCCGACTTTTAATACCGTCATTTATGTTGAACTCTTTGTATGGCCTCCATCCACTATATAAGGATGACTTGGCTCATTTGTAAAAGATTTGTCTAAGTTGAATACTAAGTATTGAGAAGGAAAACCCTCTTACTTAGTTTAGGCATCACTTCCTCTTCCATCATCTAAATGTTCTTGCTTGGATCTAGTCTTTGATCCAAGCCTCCACATTCGAGGATCCTTTCCAAGGATCAACCAAACGCTTCCGCCACCCAAATTCTAGTTTGATCCTATTCAAACAATCAAGAAGGAGTAGTTGAAGTTTCTCCTCGATCTAGATCTCCCGTTTTTCTATCAGCCTTGAAGCCCTAATCTCCTACAAAAGCAAAAATGGGAAGAAAGGGAAAGTAAGAAAGAGAAACAAATATTGGGCAGTATGTTACCTACCAAACAAAAGAAAGAAAAGGGAAAGGCGGAGAATGAAAGAGAAGTGAAAGAAAGAGTAGAAAAAAAATAAAAAAAATAATAATAAAGAAGGAAGGGAAGGTACGTTTCTTCCAATATCAATGGACCCCACTTTCAAGTTTCAAAGAAGTGGAAGAGGCATTTTCACGTGGTGTTCATCTATCCCCAATTAATTTTTATTTTTGTATTCTTTAAAAAAGGGAATACATATATAAAGCACCATTTGTGCTGTACTGTCACGTGAGGTAAGGAGAGCCAGGACTTTTTGGGATTTAGATACCAAGAATACAAATGTAAAATGTAACATGTAAATTGGCTTTTCAAAAATAATATATATATATATATATATATATATAATAATAATAATAATAATAATAATAATAATAATAAAGAACCCATTTAAAAAAGTAGAACTACGTTATGACTTGATACTCGTTTTGAGTTACGTAGGAAATCCGATCTCATATTAAATCGGATTCAGTCGACCAGTCCAAGTAAAGTATAACTAAATCTAAACCTTGGACTTAAATTCAAAATTCTCAAAAAGAACTACGTATGATTTGATGTCCATAAAACGGACTACGTAGGAAACTTAACTCGAAATTGGTTGAGTTCAATCACATTAAAAAATGACTTTCAAATATATATAAAAGGTCAAAAATCTCTTAAATTAATGTTGTATTAAAAAATCAATATTAATTTTGAGAATTACGTTCAACTTAATTCCTAACATAAGATACATAGGAAATTTAGCACAAACAAATAATGCGCTAAAT
Source organism: Fagopyrum homotropicum (assembly GCA_033239125.1). Lineage (NCBI taxonomy): Eukaryota > Viridiplantae > Streptophyta > Magnoliopsida > Caryophyllales > Polygonaceae > Fagopyrum > Fagopyrum homotropicum. The sequence goes on from BSWB01000003.1 coordinate 8,316,368, forward strand.
TCAGTCATATAAAATAAACACAAAATAAAATAAAATAAACATAACCTAATTATGCATATGATATTAGGAGAATTAAGCAACCCTTCATAGAAGGTGGGTTTAATTTCATCCCTTTGATGCATGATTAAAATTAAATATTACGCAAATGATAGTTGAATTATGTCTAGGCAACCCTTCCTAGAAGGTGGGTTTAGGCTCGATTCTATGATGCGTGAAAACACCTTTGAACTACGTAAGACTTGATTCTCTTTAAAGAGATACGTAGGCAACCCTTGAAATTCGGGTGTAGTCCAATTAATAAAAACCCTTAATATTTTGTATTAATATTATTTCGAATCAAGAGGGTAAAAAATAGGGTCAAACTAAAAATATCATGAAAAATAAATGAAATAATGTTTTGGGAAATTTAAACACATTTTCCCTCAACAGGGCTGTTTTGGGGCAAAGGAAAGATGGGCGCACTCATGCTATTTATTATGCTAGCAAGACGTTAGATGATGCCCAACTCAATTATGCTACCACCGAAAAGGAGTTGCTAGCGGTTGTGTATGCGTTTGAGAAGTTCCGCTCATATCTTGTTGGAGCGAAGGTCATAGTTTATACGGATCATGCTGCGATCCGTTATCTACTTACCAAGAAGGATGCAAAGCCTAGGTTGATTCGGTGGATCCTTCTTCTACAAGAGTTTGATTTGGAAATCCGGGACAAGAAGGGATCTGAGAACTCCGTGGCGGATCACCTTAGTAGACTCCCACATTGGAACTTGAGAGAGATGACATCCCGATTGATGATTCGTTCCGGGATGAGCAATTGCAAATGGTGGAGGAGTGCTTATTCCAAGTGTCTAGAGGAAGTGAGCCATGGTTTGCCGACATTGTGAACTACTTAGTGTGTGAGGAGGTGCCTCCCGGTTTGACATATGCCCAAAGGAAGAAGTTCTTCAAAGATGTGAGACATTACTATTGGAGCGAGCCACTTTTGTTCAAAAGAGGGCCGGATGGAATGTTTAGAAGATGCATACCGGAGGATGAGGTGGAGAGTGTGATCCGTCATTGCCATTCCTTGCCATGTGGAGGGCATGCTAGCTCCCACAAGACATGTGCTAAAGTGTTGCAATCGGGCTTCTTTTGGCCAAGTTTGTTCAAGGATGTGCAAAGCTTTGTGGTAGCTTGTGATGCTTGCCAAAGGACGGGCAACATCTCAAGGAGGAATGAGATGCCCTTGAACAACATACAAGAAGTGGAAATATTTGATGTGTGGGGTGTGGACTTCATGGGACCATTCCCTTCTTCATGTGGCAACCTCTACATCCTATTGGCGGTTGACTATGTTTCAAGATGGGTAGAGGCAATCGCTTCTCCTACAAATGACGCCAAGGTTGTGGTGCGCTTCTTCAACCGAGTGATCTTTCCTAGGTTTGGAACACCAAGGGTGATCATAAGTGATGGAGGGAAGCACTTCACCAATAGGAACTTGGGGGCACTTTTGGCTAAGTATGGGGTGACTCACAAGGTGGCAACACCTTACCATCCCCAAACTAGTGGCCAAGTGGAGATCTCCAACCGGGAGATAAAGGCCATTCTCGAGAAGACGGTGTCTAGAACTAGAAAGGATTGGGCTATGAAGCTCAACGATGCCTTGGGGGCATATAGAACCGCTTTCAAGACACCAATCGGCACTACTCCTTACAAGTTGGTCTATGGCAAATCTTGCCACCTTCCGGTAGAAATAGAGCATAGAGCACATTGGGCCATCAAGTGGCTAAATTTTAATCTCAAAGAGGCCGGAAAGAAGAGGTTGCTTGATATGAACGCACTTGAGGAGATCCGGTTGGATGCATACAAGAATGCCCGGATCTACAAGGAGAGGACCAAGCGGTGGCATGACAAGAGGATCATCCCCAAGGAGTTGAGTGAAGGAGACCTTGTCCTTCTCTTCAACTCAAGGCTGCGGCTCTTTCCCGAAAAGCTCAAGTCAAGATGGACCGGGCCATATGTGGTGAAGAAAATCTTTCCCCATGGAGCTATTGAGATAGGAGGGGAGCATTGTGAAAACTTTAAGGTGAATGGGCACCGGTTGAGGAAGTATATCCCGGGAGCTCCGGTGGATATGATTGCCCCACTTTACCTTGAGTAGACGCCCCGAGTTTGGTCAAGCTAATGATCTTAAAGAAGCGCTTGGTGGGAGGCAACCCATTGGTAACATTTTCCCTTTCTCGTTTTGTTTTTGTTTTAGATTTTTCTATCTTTGTGTGTGTTTCGTGTGCTTCGTGTGTGTGCTAGAACATTAGTGGCATTGGAAGCCTTGCTTGACATAGGAATGATGATGATGAACCCCTCATCGATTGTGGGTGGAGCGGATGCGGAACTTGGACGGCTAGCGGTGCCTAGCGCGGGTCCCGACGCTTTGATGAATGCTTAGAGCTCTCTACCATGGTTGATAGGATCATCCAACATCAATTCTACTTGAGAATCCCAAATACCATAGCAAACCATTTTTACATTGTGAGAACCTTCTTTCACTCTTCTTTACTTCATTTACACATTGTGAGAACCTTCTTGCATTGTATATATTCATTTCGAAAAATCCAAAAAATCCAGAAAATTTAAAATTTTTTTTGTGCTTTCTAGGCTTGGATATGACCCTAATGATGAATCTTGTCTTGTGGATTGGCTATGGATGACCTTATGTGTTGAATTGATGAATGCATATGTGGACTTGAAGTACTTCTTTTGAATTTCATGGATGATTTGTGATCATGATGTTTGCCTAGAATGGATTGAGTATTGAAGGTCGAAATTACATGCTAGTTCTTGCATACCATCTAGGAATGAATGAGGAAATTCATCTTTCTCTACTTCTCATCTTGATCATATTGTTTGAGCACCTCAATGGATATAAATTGACCTCTTTTGACCCATCCGGGAATAGGAGCATGATAGTGTGTTGATGTGCATAAAAAGCAAGTATGGGGTGAAGATGTTGATGAAAGAATATCATGCATAAAATGCTGAATTTGTTGTGAAAGTGTAGCAAAAAATATAGGTTTGGGGACATTGGCTTAAATGACAAGTAACTCGGTACACTTCACATAATCGGGTGTTGGTGCCTTGCCAAAGTCAAATAAACCAATAGTCCTAACGAGCTTTGGTATATGTGCCCGGTGTGGATGCACCTCGAAAACTAAGAAAAAGCCCGAGGACGGCTAATCACCATGGTTTCGGCTTTTGTACACCAATGCCATTGTCTCAAAAATAAGTCAAAGAAAAGAAAAGAAAAGAAGGAAAAGATAGAGAAAAATATACACTTGAGGGAAGTTGATCGAGGACAAGATTGTGGAGTTAGTTCCATTCCCGGATTAGCATCACATAACCTAGAAAAATCCCCACCTAATCACAACGTTTCTTAGCCTTTTATTTTACAAGACCTTATGACCTATTTGCATGTTTGTAAGACTTAGTAATCTAGATTGGATATGCTCTTAATCTTCTTGGCTTCTTCATTTTTACATTTCATGCATGCTTTCGAGCTAAGTACAATTGTCTTTTCATGCCTTCATTTATTTGATGCATGATTGCTCATCCTTTGCCATGAAACATGACTTTGAAGGTGATCCAATAGTAGAAGCACAAAACCAAAAAGATTTTACCATTTTTCTGCATACATAAATCATGTTATCTCGTAGTCTATAGTTGGGAATTTGCTCGGGGACGAGCAAACCTTAAGTATGGGGTATTTTTGATAACACGATTTATGACTTAGGTTTAGGTAATCATTTAGGTAGATTTCCCGCTCATTCATGCATGGTTTAGCACTAGTTCACGACATTTGCACTCAATTCACGTATTTTGTCGAGATAGACGTCTACACGGACTTGTGCATTGCTTTGTAGGTGTTTTGGGAGATTTAGGAGCTAAAACGATACGTTTGAGGATCGTTCATCAAGATGACACACCCTCGGACTCATTAGGATGCAAGCTAAAGGCTAGGGAGAGCTCATGAAACCTTGCCAACACAACCATGCACCAAATCGAAGCTTAGTGATCAAAGGCAAAGCTGAAGCACAAAATCACGGTCTACTGGCACTCCACGGCCGTGGTTTCAACCGTGGATTTTGCCAGGTTTTCGTGACAGTTGTGCCACGATCTCTTGGCCAGCTCTTGCAAAGTTGTAGTATAAAAGTGGTCCTGCATTGGCTGAGAGAATCATCTTGGAGCAGCTCTCCATTATCCACTATCCTCTAACAAAAATATTCTCTCAACAAGAAGATTCTTTGGGAAGAAGGAGGAAGAAGAAGGCTACCATTGGAGAAGATCTTGGTTGGAAAAGAAGAAGAACACACCATTGATAGATTTTGATAGCTTGTAGTGAAGAATTTCGGAATCAATCTCTTGAGTTGTATGAACCATTTGAACCTTCTTTAAGAAGGATTGTGAGTTATTCTAATTCCACTTTCAGCTTGGTTTTGTTTTAGTTGACTTGTTCATCTCTTTCTCTTTGATATCTTGCAAATGGATGCCATGATTTTATGTTTGATTGTTTCGTTTTCTATTATGAATGTTTTAGGCTAAATAGATGTGGTTCTAGGGTAAGGAAAGGATGGTTATGGCTAGGGTTATGATAGGATGGACTTAGATTTACCTTTGGATGACTTGCTTGCATGGACGTAGTTCCTGTTAGGAATCACGGGTTGTTCTTGCCAAACCACGGCCATGGACTTGGTAGAACAACCCGTGATCTTCCCTGGTTCGATGGATCTAGTCTTAGATTGTTAGAATGTTGAAATCCTAAGTGTTTGTTGATTTAAATCTATCCTAGGGTGACCTAGTGTTAGCAACTAAGTGTTAGGAGATACTTAACCGGTAATCCTTGCTCTTAGATCTTAAAGATGACAAACCCTAGGTAGTGGTGAGCTTCATAAGCCGCCATTGGATTAATGTGCTAGGATGGTTGTTTAGGACTAACCCTTCCGAGACTTACCCGGTAAGGATAGGTTAGATCTTTAGGTAACAATCCGGTTTGTGTAGAATCCCTTCCCTTAGGTTCTTAGAGACTTACCCGGTGATGAGACCTTAGGGATGGTCTAGTGGACCATGAGACCTACCCGGTGATTGATCCCAATCTAGAAACACTTAACCCCAACATATCATAGTTAATCAAAGGAAAGAATAGATAGCTTGAGTCCTATGCCATAACCGGAACTTCCAACCCCTAGAATCCGCTTTTCTATCTTTGATCTATATCTCGTATTTTTGCTTGTTTGTTTGCGTTGATTTGCTAGCTTAGTTGATTATTATATTTGGCATGATTTGTGATCTTTGATTGATCACCGAAAAACCAACCAAAAACAATTGAGATTTTCATTTCTTTGTTTCTTTCTCTTTTCTTTATCTAGATCCTCACTAGACTTAATCACTAATTGAATCAATCTCACCTTAGTTTTTGTGTTCGACCTCGGAATACTATCCCTACTACAAACGTCCCGTACACTGCGAGTTTCGCTAGGAGTTAGGATAAATATAACGAGAAAATAAATTTAAAACTCATTGCGTGTCACATCCTGAGCGTAACACGGACCACGATTATTTAAAATAACCGTGGTCCCAGTTCTATTTTTTTTGAAAAAAATTACAGGATTCGGACCACGGTTATTTAAAATAACCGTGGTCCCAGTTTTATATTTTTTTTAAAAAAAATACCACGGTTCTTTAAAGAACCGTGGTGTTTAAAAAAAAACTACCAGTTCACTCTACTACACCAATTCTAATTCTAAATGCATACAACAATAATAATCACTTCAGCCAAGCTGCTTAGCCTCTTCTTCAAGTGAGTATGCCACACGTTCTTGATTTCGTAATATGTTCTTCAAGTGAGTATGCACCTTCTTCAAGCAGGTTCATATGACATCAAATTTGCAAGTTTCGTGAGTCTTGTCTGATAGAGATTTAAAAGCCTTGACAAGCTCTTCTTTGACCATGAAGAGTACAAATGCTGCAAACACACTCTGAAGTATCTTTGTGCTCATTTCTCAGTAGAGCCCAAATAAACCCTCATACCGGATCATATTGATTATAGCATCAATGGTGCCTGCAGGATGAAGAGCCACGTTATGAATCTACAACCAAACATAGCCTAATTACCATCTTTGCATCTACGGGATGTCGTGTTAACCGAACATACCCTATGTCTTTAACAAGACGAAGCTGATAAAGCAAACCTGAGTATCTCGAAGAAGAACTGCCACCGATATCCTGCTTTGCTTGAAGCCTTAACTACAAGGGTGACAGAACTTCAGATTCGGCCTTCATGCCATAATTATGCAAAACTAGTTACTATTCCAGATGCAAGTAGTAGTTATATTTACCTGTACTACTAGCAAAGGATATGTTGAGACCGTAGCTCCAAGTTTGGCCACAACACCTAGAGCAAAGACCTGCCAGACCACGCAAGTACAGAAACTCATACCAAAATTTACCGGAGATGAACAATTGTGTAATTTAGCGTCACCCATTCAAATTTCATACTCTAAAGCAGTAATATTCTTCCGCCCTTGCTTGCAAGTACTGAGACATGTGGACAAGTGTGTAATTTAGCATCACCCATTCAAATCTAGCATAACCCACTCAAATTGCAGCAAGTACTGAGACATGTGGACAGTCACCATGGGAACTACAACAAATCCAACTCTTTTAACTTCATATTATATTTTACAAGACTAGGATCACTACAGTCAGCACCATGATGTACAATCATTAAGTAAATAGAAGAAAAAAAGACATGTCAAGGCCACAGGTACAAGTAAGATGCTAAAAAAAAAAGAGACATTATGGACTTTATATGCTGATTTAAAAGTCCAATCCCTGGTTTCTATAAGAATATACTAGTTCTGATATAAGGGGAAGGTATCAAGGCCTGGGATGTATTGCCAAAATAATTAGAATGTTAAGCTCGGCTATGTAATTTCACTACAAAACATAAGCTCGTCAAACTTAAGAAACATGTCTGAATCTTGTAATGAACAGGAAGTATATGTATTTTCACAACAAAACAGAACCTCGTCAACATCAAGAAACTCGTCTGAATCTTCAAATGAACAGGAAGTATATGGTACAAACTATTGCATAGTCATATAACCAACTCATGATACTGCGTGCAGCTTGAAACATTTCTCTCAGGGCAGTCAAAGTAACCTAGCTATTTCAAGCCATTGAAGATGTATAGTCGTTTTTCGCACACAGCTTTGAGAAACAAAATTGAAAAGGGAAAAAATATAGAACAGAGAAAATAGTTTATTGTAGAAATGAAGTCAACTCTTACCTTGGCAATCAAGGTAAGAGTAACCTATAGCAATAGAAATAGAAGATAGAATCCATGCGATGGTACAAACCTTTCCAAGCCATTGAAGATGAAGTCAAAGTAACCTATGGCCATAGAAATAGAAGATAGAATCCATCCGAATAAGAAGAGAAATCGTAACTCCCTAATTGATTACGTGTCTTGCATGTAGTGCATCTTGGGATAATGCATGATCTTTTTCCACATCCGTCCGCATGATATCGAGAACCCTGCAAATAAACAAGCAGTAAGACTTTGCTCTTATTTGATTGATAGTCAGTGATGCAAGCCAGTAACTACCATAATTCCATAATTTATAAATCGAAGGTGATGAGTTGTTTCAAGTTGTTTCTGGCAGCCCCTTAACATGTAAACTGCCGACTGCTATACGCGCATGACCCATCCCAAAAATCAAGTATTTTTTATGAATGAATATCAAGAATATGATTTCAGAATATCAAGTGTATTTTCTATCTTGGTTAGGAATATTTGGTTGTGGTATATACAGGTAAGGATTAACAACTTGAGGGAAGCGTTTACTTCATTTGAATGCAAATACTTAGTTCGTTATATCACAAATATCACTTTATTTAACATGCTAAACACGAATATTCAATATATGAGATACAAATAACGTGTTATGTATCAAAATTTATGAATAAAATATTAGCACAAGTGCCTGATAGGGTGCATATGTCCAAACTCCACAATATTTCATCAAGAAATATTGTCCAAACTGGTGCATTTGTCCAAACTCCAAAATATTTCATCAAGAAAGAAACCCAATAAATAGACCCAAATGAGCATTGTTCATCAACTCTTAGTAGCTCTAATTACTAACCCAACAAGGTTCAAAAATCTAAATCATTTGTCAAATGAAAATAGACTCGATACTAAGAATTATTTTATAGAAATAATCTCCTTGATCCCTACTAGCTCTAACCATTCAATATCAAGATAGTTTGTTAATAATAAAAATTATCTAATTGAAATAACCTCACCACTTGACAATTCTTTTTTTTGAAAACATTTACACAAGAGTACGGAACATTTCGAGATACAATCCAATTTGTTAATAAAATATTAGCACAAGTGCCTGAGAACCTGCAACCTAGCGTGTCCTAATTTACCTAGACATGTGCACCTTAAAAAATCCCAAACATACTTGACAATAACCAATTTCAGCTTTAGACAGATCACCTCATCATACCAAAGAAATTGAATGAATTTACCATGAAAAGAAGTAACATGAAAAAGTTCATAAAACACAGTTGATGGATAAAATTAATAGAACAAACAAAATAAAAAAAATGTAAGTAAAGCAACAACAGAAACAGGGGAATAGGAACATAACCATAATAAACCCAACTAAGTATGGGTAATAGGAACATTCCCATAATAAATCAAAGGTACATCCTCAATATGCAACTAACACAAATCCTTTTACTGGAACTATTCCCGAAAGAGGTTCTGCCAGCAGGCAGAAAAAGAAAGAGATGATACCAAATTTTTTTACTAGAGCAATATTCCAGAACAAAATTCTTATATTTTTTTATGTTGTTTAGTTTATAGTAGTTCATATTTATTTTGTGACACGAGGGAAATCACGGTCTCGTTTTGTCTTCTAGTCACAGGTCAAAACACGAAATTCATTCAATTTTTTACTAGAGCAATCATACCAAAGAAATACAATCCAATTTTTTTATGTTGTTTACTAATCACGGTCTCGTTTTGTCTTCTCCTAGTTACAGACAGCCTAGGGAAATCCTTTATTATTCAATAAGAAGCAAGTAGAAGTATTATCAAAGGTTTATATGCCAAACTTGAGAAGGTGCTAAATAAAGGATTCAAGGTCAAGCCACCTTCACAATTTATCATTGACTCTAGAGGGAGTTATTTCGTGTTTTGACCTGTGACTAGATCCTATGAAAGTAATTTGCTAGTGAGGGATGATTGATTCATAAAACTCATAACACCACCTAAATTTGTTCCCGACGATGAAAGTAATGCTCAAGCATTCAACAAACACATAGATAGTCAAGCGTAAAAGTCATGTAAAAAACAACCAGAAGACAGAAATTTCGATCGACTACTTACTCAAGCATTCAACGGACAGAGATAAAGTCACCAATTTCAAAGTTGAAGATCATACCTGCTGAGTTGCAGAGTTGTTGCCTTGCTGGAAGAATGAAACTAAAGAGTAGAAGAAGAACTGTTGGCCAAGTTGCGGACGAGACTGAGTGCGAGCAGATCGACTAGGATGAACGGCCGGCTGACGGGAAGCGCCCGGAGCTGGGCTGAGGAAAGCCGGCCTAGAGGATGTGGTCGGTTGAGGAGCGCAGCGCCGTGGAGAGAGCAGGTCAATCTGATGATCGATCGATCGATCAGAATTGTTAGGCTAGGGTTTTTTTTATTCCAAAACGACGTGTTTTGAGATAGGGATTTTTTTACAGCCCGGTTATTTTATATAACCGGGGTCCGAGAATATTGTTTTACCCCGGTTCTTAAAGATAACCGTGATATGAGCAAAAAAATCAATGTTATACCCGGTTATTTCATATAACCGGGGTCCGAATTTTTTTTTTAAAAAAAAAAATTGTCCACGGTTTTATGTATAACCGTGGTCCGAAAATACCCTTGATCACGGTTTTTTTAAACCGCTCCAACATAAGCGAGGTCTAGAGAGGGTATTTATACTTGTGAAATAAGAAAAACCGAAATTCATAAAAAAAATAGTATTTTAGAAGGATGAATGCAACGTCTAACAGCCTATAGCTTAACAACGAAAAAGACTAACTGTCTTAACAAGAAGAAAGAAAAAAAAAACAGAGCAAACACCCCAACCCCACTCTAAGGAGTACGGAGACCCGGCTGACCACTGCTTCCGGATCACTCAGCTGCTGCCCTAACCTGTAGTAAAACTAAAAACACAACAAAACAACCATTAGCTAGCTATCTAGACATTAGATGAATAATAATAGCACACACACATCATAACAAAAGTAAACACTCATCATGCTTTCAAACAATCCATTTATTATCTTTACTTAAGTCATTCACTCTTACTAATAATACTTATTTTGTGACACGAGGGATTCCCAAACCTTGCCTCCGCCCCCGTGTAACCATCAAGAATGGATCCGATGCATCTCACCTTGTACCTGCATGGTCTGGGAATAGAGAACCTCCCAGTCTCTTGTCAGAGCTTGGCAGTGATGTCACGGCCCGTTATACATACACTTGGGCCTTAAATATAATAATAACAGTCGTCCTATCAAGTTATTATTTTAAACACACATCACACGCACCACTATTATCACTCAACCAACATCCAGAAACTAGCTAAGTAAGTCGCAAGGACTTACCTGAATCAAACCACAACTCTCACAATCTCAACTCGGTCTGCAACCGTAGAAACTCAAACGTCTGTCATACAAGGCACGTGGATCAAAATACATCCCATAACCTTAGAAGTCTATAACTTCTAAGATGCACAAACTCATCAAGAGAAAAATTACAAAAAACTACCTTCTTAAGGTAACATAACTATTTTATTCCCCGGTCCCGAAACTCCCAGATTTGTCTATAACTTAGTTTCCGACTCTCCTTTGGAACCCATTTCCACAATCTAGTTCTTACGGAAAAGTTTGGTAAAGATTTATAAGAGTTACACAAAAAATTTAGATTTTCACAAAAAGACGTTAAGGTCCGACTTTGGGTTAAGATACGAGGCTCGAATAAGAAGATAACAAAAATTCCGGAACAAAATCCTAGATCCTCTATGATATGTATACTAAACATAGGGGTAATTATCTCTCACAAATACTTAATCATAACTCTCCCATAAATCACACAAGTTTGAAAGGAAAGCTGAAATTCCCATACTTAGCCAAATTTTTCCCTGCTGTAAAAACAGCTCAAGTTCTCTAATTCGGGACCTTATAAAATCTAATCCGACCGTTAACTTTCTCCCAAATTTTAACACAACAAACTATATGTATTTGTCTACGACATATAAAAAATTCAACGGTGGATCTTCAACCTAACTCCTTATAATTGATCTACCAGCTTGACCGTTTCAGCTTCAAAATTTTCAAGAAGACAGCAGGAACTGGGCACATTGAGTTCATGAGGTTCTGGGTTTGATCTACACAGTCAGCTACTCTGCAACCTCAGCTCTCTTCTCACATATCCTAATGTTCCATACCTAGTGACATCTACACCCATCTTGCCTCTGAATTCATATTCTGTACACTTAATTGGAAACACAACTACTATCCTCTGCACTAGTATAACATCAACAACAAGGAGCCCAGAAGCGCTTACCGGCAGGAGGTTGAAGAGGATTCGGACTTCTCGTGGTTGGTGCATAACCGAACTGTCCTGGTCTAGTGTTCGTAAATTGGTACACACACTGCACTCCCTAAGGTCCAACAAAACCGACTTATGTTGTTGCTGTAAGATTTCCGAGAGGAAGGTAAAAGGACAGAGGGAAACAACGATCTGCTCACCAGGTTGTTTACGGAGGAGATCGAGGGAACTCCGGTGATGGCCTGCCAGCGCCGCTGCGGTCCTCTGTCGGTGTGCTGCTGCCAATCGCCGGTCGTCGTCGTCCCAACCTTCCGTCTTGCAGTCGCGTGTGGAGAGTGCTGAGAAGATATGGGATTGCTGCAAGTCTCGTACGGGAAGTTTTACGGGTATGATTAGGTTAGGCTAATAGATAGATGGGTGATTAGATTTTAATTAAGCTGAAGGGGAAGAAATTAGGTTAAAGGGGAAAAATAAACAGAAGAAAGAACGGCTGCTGTACTCATCCATATGGGATTGGGCCGGTATGTCATGGGCTGGAGTCACCTTGCCTGCTGGCTTCCTGGGCCGCAAGGAGTAGCAGCAACAGGCCGTCTCTTCTTGGGCTGCTCCAACCCGCCAGCAAGGGAGAAACAAGGCTGGACAGTTGAATCCAATAAGACACAACAATGGGCCGAAACAAGATAGGCTGATGTGGACAAGGCCTTGTCAAAACTCGTCTTGGTCTCGTCAAAACTCGTCATGGTCTCGTAAAAAGTACGTCATGACTTTGTCAAGGATATGTCATGATAAAGGTAGGGTTTGATAGATTAGGGTTTGATATAAAATTCTATCATTTTATGTGAAGTAAGGTTACATAAAATGATAAAATTTTGAGATTGCGTACTACTAGGTAGAGAGAGGAAAATCAACGGATTAAATTCCGGTTTGCTACGGAATTAAATGGAATAAAAAAAATTCGGATATTACAATTTACATATGATCATTCTTCTTTTATGGATGCATTTTCGGAAATGTTGGCTAGATTATTTAGCATTTAGTTTTGCACAAAATGTTGGTTTTAATGATTGGATGCAAAATCATGCTCAACCCGCATATAAACCGATTTCTCGCCAAACTGCTAAAAGAAAAATAATGCATAAATATAAAATTCGTAAAGAAGAATTGATTAAATATTTTATGGAAAACGGTGATATTCAAGTTTCTATTTGTAGTTATATTTGGACCGACGGTTTTCAAAAAAAATCATATATGGGTATTACTTGTCATTTTGTTGATAAATTTTGGATTCTAAATAAAAGAGTTTTAGCATTACAAGTTTTAAACGAACAACACACCGCCCAAAACATTGTCCGTTTGATTGCAAATGTTTTGGAAGAATATAGATTACTTTCACGAGTTTTTTTAATCGGTTTTGACAACGCCTCCGCTAACACGGCTTCCATTAGATATTTAAACAACTATTGTAAGCCGACTGTTGGAGGTAAATTTTTTCACATTAGCACTATAGAAACACGGGTCATCTACTACGCTTTGGCTTCGACGCTACTTTTTGCGTCAGCTGAAATTTCAGCGCTTCCAACAAGCGCATAACATTATCGACGCTATGTATGAAACCCTTATCCCTAAACTTCATTGACGCAGGCGGTAATGTTCTTAGATTTGTTCCTCCATTATCGTAGGTAAGGTTCTTCAGCTTCTCTGAGATCTTCTTTTCAAGTATGAAACCCTAATTCCTAAACTTCATTAACGCAGGTAAGGTTCTTTTGTTCCTCCGGCCAGTAACGTGCGTGTAAGGTTCTTCAGCTTATCTCTGATCTTCTCTTTAACTATGAAATCCTAATTCCTAAACTTCATTAACGCATGTAAGGTTCTTTAAACTTCTTTTGTTCCTCCGGCCAGTAACGTGCATGTAAGATTCTTCAGCTTATCTCTGATCTTCTCTTTAACTATGAAATCCTAATTCCTAAACTTCATTAACGCAGGTAAGGTTTTTTTGTTCCTCCGGCCTGTATCGTAGGTAAGGTTCTTCAACTTCTTTCAAACCTCGCCTTCTCTTCAAGTATGAAACCCTAATCCCCTAACATTTTCCCCAATCAATAGCCTCTCTATTATGTTTCCGATTAGGGTATGCCATTACATATTAGGGTTCTCCAACTTATCCCAAATAAAAGACAACCTTCTCTGTTTTTTGTTTTCAATTTTTAGGTCAATATAATTCAAACTTCCTTCTGTGGACCATCAGCTTATCGTTTATCATTTGTTTTTATCTTGCTAATTACTTGGAGTGAATGTTTCATATACTTTAGTTGAAAGATTTAGTGATTTATCTGCATTTGTGCACCTCGATGAGTAAGTTGTTTTTATATTTTCATGTGTAGTTGCATAAGTTATAAATTAGCCCACTGTGTTGTCCATCAATTCATGCTAGCTTAGTTGTCACTCCATCTATTCTATGCAACAATTGTTTAGTTTCTTTGATTAACTTTACATCTATTTTTTATATTTCCATGTGTAGCTGCATAAGTTATTAATTAGCCCACTGTGTTCTCCATGAGTATCTCTGAAATTTCAGTTACACAGCTCTAAACTTAGTTGAAAGGCCTCATGTTTTGCTCACTTACTTACACTAATTGTTATGAATAAATTTGTTCAATGAAAATTTATGTAGTCTCTAGTTTAGATTGTTCTATAAACATATTCTAATTATGGACTTTTTTTAATCTGATATTCAAAATTGTGGTGTAGTTTGTTGTCCACGATTTGGCTTGCATCTTTGGTTTAGGATACTCCACATCTGTCAAGTCTCTAATTGGTATGATTGCCTCTGATCTTGATGTTTGATGGCTCATATTTTTCCTTTATTTGCTTGTTTGGTTATTTGTTTCTATGCTTTGGATTGTGGTCCTTTGGACAACAGTTATCTGTTATAATTCAATGATTGAGAAGATTGTGGAGATGGTAAAGTACTAGGCTGCGTTGTCTCCACCTCTATCTCTGCATTGGCTGAAGCACGGGTCCTCAACCTATGAGGTGATGCAGCTGGTGGTAATGCAGAAGGTTGTGTTGTCTCCACCTCTGTCTCTGCATTGGCTGAAGCACGGGTTCTCAACCTATGAGGTGATGCAGCTGGTGGTAATGCAGAAGGCTGCGTTGTCTCCACCTCTGTCTTCACATTGGCTGAAGAACGGGACCTCAACCTATGAGGTGATACAGCTGGTGGTAATGCAGAAGGCTGCGTTGTCTCCACCTCTTTCTCTGCATTGGCTGAAGCGCGGGTCCTCAGCGTATGAGGTGATGCAGCCGGTGGTAATGCAAAAGGTTGTGTTATCTCCACCACTGTCTCTGCATTGGCTGAAGCACGGGACCTAAGGTTATGAGTTGATCTAACTAGTGGTAATGTAACAGGCTGATGTTTCTCCACTTGATCTACATTCCGTGGGGTTGGGGGCCTCTGTTTCTTAGGTGAAGAGGGTAATGAAGTTGGTTGCACACTCACAGGCTGAGGCTCGGTATTGCCTGCAGCACGGGACCTAAGGTTGTGGGATGATCTAACTGGTGGTAATACAACAGACTGCTTTTTGTCCACCATTTCTGCATTGGGTTGGGTTGGGTGCATTTGACTCAGAGGTGGTTTACTTCCGGAGCCTAAGGTTCTTGGTTTTCTTGGAATGGGAATAGTAATTTTGTAAGCCCTTGTCTTCGGAGGTGGTCTTTCAGGTTGTAGAGCTGGTGTAGGACATAGGGGTCTTGCTTGAGATTCTGAACTAGGTGAATCAATGTCCGAATGTAGAAGTTGGTCATCACTTCTACTCCTTTTGCTTCTAAAACTCATTTTTGGGGAAAACTAAAATAATAACAAACAATAAAAACCATCAGCTGAATGATAAAACAGAAAGTACAACATATAAGGGAATAGAATCAACCTTTACCGGGTAAGTCTCAGGCTAACTCACAAAGATGGGATGGAAGCACACTCAAACCCCAATAAAGGATAAACCTTTATTACCTAAACTTATGATCGTTGATACACAAACTAAGGAATTACCGGGTAAGTCTCATCCTAAGCTTGCTTTGAACCAGGAAAGGTGTAATAAGAATAGGATTTGGCAAACTCTAACACTTAACTCTCAGTTTAGGATCATATAAGTCACCTCGGTCAGCCAGATTCCACCCCGGCCGAGATGTTCATCGACTGAACGAGATGCTTAGGGTTAAGGTTAAAGGCTCGAACTTTCAGGGTCCTACTGGAATCTAAGATTATTCTATCATTGTTTTTCCCACAACCTTCAGCCAATCACCCTAGAATCACACAAGGAAATTAGCCACTCATCATCATTATTAAAGTATTAAATATATGGGAAGAAGGTGAATATTTGAACAAGAAGAATTTAATGAAAAAGACTTCAATAACTGAATCAAATATCACAACAAAAGCGTTCCTTGGATAGCAATCCAACAAGACAAGACAAGACAACAAGTGAGGGAATTAAAGACAATCTTACAAAACCCTCCAAAAAGCTATAAAAGCTATGATCTTCAATCTTCCTTCAACCTTCAAAAAGGTTCTTCAAAACTCCCAACTAGAGTATGGCTGCGGTGATGTATGCTAGATAAGAGGAGGTGATAGCGGACCTTTCGGTGTAAGCGGGATGTTGGATTTGTGGAAATCCAACCCTTTTTATAGGAAAATAACCCTCCAAAGATAAAATATCTTAGAAAGATCTTTTCCCATAAAAATAGGTAAAATATAAGATCTTCTTCCTTCCAGGAGCCAAGCCCAAAAATATAAGATCACCTTCCAAAGATAAAAGATCTCAGCCAAGAATAAAATATTCTCGCCGCGTCCTAGGTGTTTGCCTCGGTCGAGTCGGCGTCTCTGGATCACCTCGGTCGAGATGAATCTTTGGCCAACCGAGGTGAGTCATAACTGAATGTGAAATCTCTCAAAACTGGTTTAAAGTAAATCTTTATCCATGGCTATGCTCCCTGGATGGTTCCTTATGCTCCTCAATGTAGCTCCAAATGACTCATGACTCCTTTTGCTCCTTTTTGATGCAAAACGTGCCATTTTACCTGCAATTACAGCAAAACTAGGTGTAGACCTCGATTCCCGCAAAGGTAGATGAAATGGTAATATAATCACATATTATACATGCTAACATGCAGATTATTGAAGATAAAACGTCCAAATAAACCTCGAAATATAGACTATAATTCATGCTATCAAAATACCCCATACTTAGCCCTTGCTTGTCCCCAAGCAAGTTCCGCATATAGAAGACAAGATATAATGGATTATAAGTCAAGAAAATCAATGAAAAGTCTTTCAAAAACATTTTTATGGTGTGTTACAATCATAGATCACTCTAAGAGAATACTTCATGGAATTAAAAACTCAATATGCTCAAAACATTTTATAAATATAGGAAAGTTGTTCATCTTTGCATAAAACAATAGAATGCATAATAATTCATAATTATCAAAATTAATTATGTATAATCCAGTTTAAACCACTAAGTCAATCAACAAGCTCAAGGTCTCAAGGGCTTTCCAAAAGAAAAGGTCAAGAAACGTGTAGGGTGGGGATGTATGTAAGGTAATGTGGTGCTAGAATCCGGGAAAAGGATGAACTTCACTTTCACTTTGACTTGCAACATCTTCCACCAATAAGCTTTGCTTATTTCACACTTTTTTTCTTTTTACTTTACTTTTTGGGATGCATGGACAGAGGTGCACAATAACCGAAGCCTAGGAAATCCGCAATCATCAATTTCTTGAGATGCATCAAACCCTTGATGCATATACCATGACCCGTTAGGAATATCGCTCAATCCGACTTTGGCAAGACACAAACACCCGGCTATGTGAATGGTGCCGAGTTACTCATCTTCATGATTGACTTCCCCAAACCTATTATTACTTTCTAACACTTTCACTTCCAGCCACTTCTCAACCTTAACTTCACTTGCTTTCACCACTTCGCTTGCTTCCAAATTCCCGGATAGGTAAAGGAGGCAAAATGTATATGAGGGGTTAAGCATGATCAAGAAGAAGAAGAGAGAAGAATGAATTGCCTTGGTCTTTCCAGGAAGAAAGTGAGAGAACTTATCTTGTGGTGTCAACCTTCAAATTCAACATAATTTGGATAAAAACAAAGTATTAAACATGCCAATAATTTCAAACAAAGCATTTAGCAACTTAAACATATTATAAAATCTCTCAAACACATAAAGAATTTAAAACCAGTCAGTAAGCAAGATCTTCACTGAGGTCATATCCAGATAAGTAACACAAAATAATTTTTCGAAAACTCTCAGTTAACCTACCTTGGTCGAGGTGTTCTTGGTTCAACCGAGGTGAAACGCTTCGTTTGGCCAGAACTGACTCGGTCGAGGTTAAAAAATTTTTTTTAAAACCATTTTTTTCTCAGTTTCGACGTTTTTTTCAATCAAATAACCTGTAGGTGTGCATGTAATATCAGATAATCATATAAATGCAGAAGTGAAGCATAAATAAAATATCCGATGAAATGTCATACATCAAAATAGTCAAATAAGTACATCGAAATCATCACATAAATACAAACACCCCATACTTGGGACACACTGTCCCAGTGGGTCAATATAAGTCTAGAGACAAGAGTACTCACCGGATAAATAGCTGAACTGCATAAAAAGTATAATAAAGAAAATCCTGCAGTTCCTCAATAGTCTCGATCCGGTGGTGGTGGTGGTGGCACATACGGATACTGAGTCGGATCGAATGGATAACCCATAGTCTGCTGGAACTGTAGCTCCATCATCCTGCGCTAATAGTGCTGCCCCTCTAACATCTGATGAGTCCAGCTGTCAATGTGTCGGCGCTGGGCAGCAAATCTCTCATGCATGTCCACAGTAAGGGCAGCATAAGAATCTATCATCTGATCTGTCAGGTCGTCGATCCGACGATGAGCCTCAGAATCTCTATGACGGCGTGTCCGTCGCCTAGCAGATCTAGCGGGAGGTGCAGCAGGTGCAGGCTCAGTATCCTCCTCATCATCCAAGTCTATGATCGGCGGTGCGCTCGTCCCTGCAGTATCCGTCCCTGTATCCATCGGGACTCCACCATCTCTCTCGTCTACAGTGTCCTCATCATCGTCAGCCTCCTCCTCCTCATCCTCAGCTGGGGCGGCTGCTGCCTCCCTATGATCCTCCATCAGTGGAGCTCAAGCTGTCTGCCAATAATGTGGATCGAAGACTGTGAACTGAGCAGACCAGCGGATCCCCTGTGGCGCAGTCCGCTCCCATGGCATAGCAACATATGGAGTGGTCAGACCACGGGGGACCAAAATCCTCCGTGTGATCATCTCCTACAACCCAAGCGGCTTCGGAGCCGCCACCATCGTACAAGCACTGAGATCCATCCCGTGATAAGCAGCTATGTGGGTGACTAGACCTCCGCAGCAGATATCTCCCTTCGCTTTAACCTTGATCTTGTGCAGGTCCTCTGCCAAGATCAAGCCAAAGTCTGGGAAACCCCCCGTGACCATACAGTAAAGGCTGAAGAGCTCGCCCTGTCGGATCTTCTGGGGTGTCTCAGTACGCGCCAGAAGTGTCTCGCTGAATATCCTATGGGCTAATCTGAAGGCAAGGTGGAAGATGACCTTCTCCCTGGAATCTCCAGGGCGCCATCTATCTGCATGCTCAGTAATATGGGCAATCTGCCCCCAGAACTCCCTAGCTACAGATCGGGAGGGGAAGTCAGTGGCGGTGGGCTCAGGGAAGCCGAAAGTCTCTCTCCAAACCTCTAAGGGAACTATGAAGTTCCGGCTCATCAACCGGTACTTCACAGACTGATCTATGGGGAGGTAGGAGAAGGAGCTAACGAACTCTAGGGTCGGCTCCAAGTAAGCTGGGGCTCGGATCTCAGTAAACTGATCCAACCCGACTGTGGTGATCATCCGCCTAAGGTCTCCATCTACCCCTAGGCAATCAAAAGCCGACACGTCCAGGAAACGTGGTGCAATCACTGGACGGTTAGCTATACGCTCATAATCGACCTGGCATCTCTCATGGATCACCGGGCGGTAAGGTCGGGAAGAAGAGGAAGGAGGGGAAGGAGAGGATCTATCTCTGAGGGCAAGGCGACGATCGGAACTCATTTTCTCTCAACTACTGTCAGATCACCTCGGTCGCTGACAGCCCTCAAGAATCACCTCGGTCGAGATGCAGTTCGACTGGACCGAGGCGTAACAGTTTACGATTCTAATCTCAGAAATCCAGTTCTTTTCCCCCAAAAATCACTACAATTGCTTCCTATGGGGTACTTAAGCCTTTTCTCAGCAGATTCAAGGGCAACCAAAGCCCAAATCGAAACGAATGAACGAGTTAGGGTTTCGACTGTTTTTACCTCTTTTCGGTCGATTCGTTCGATTTCTTTGCAGATCTGTAGTTGCAATAGGACCCTCTACTCTTCAAACGCAGTTTGGAAGCGGAAATCTTCGAAAACGAGCAAAAATAGAGGAAGCGAGGTGAGGAGCGCCGCGGTCGAGTCGAAGAGAGTAAAAGGTAAAAAATAAATTTTTCCCCTTTTTATACTGTTCCTGGATCTGCTGTCACCTCGGTCGAGATGGTCTCGACTGGACCGAGGTGGTACGGACCGAGGTGGTTCTGCAGAAACCCTAGTCGCCTCGGGTTGCTCAAGAATCAACTCGGTCGAGATGGTCTGACAGTAACCGAGATGCTTCTGTCTAAATTCGTCTTCTCGAATTCTTGAACTTCTAAACTTCCAGTTATGCTCCTTCCTTAGATGTCTCCTGTTATCTGTCTAGGACGCCAAAAACAAACAAAACAAAGCAAAAGCAAACTATCTAAGCTAGACTAGAAAACGGGAAAAGAAAGCAATACCTTGGGTTGCCTCCCAAGAAGCGCTTGGTTTAAGGTCGTTAGCTGGACCATAATGCGTCTCAAATGAGGTATATTGGTGCAACCTCACCCCATACTTCACCTCCATCGTGGGGTGAAGTATGTAAATCCATCAAGCGCTCCAACAAGTGTAAGTGCTCATCGGGGAATGAATCGTCTATGGGTGGGTCATCCGTCTCGCGGGAAGATTCCGGTAGCCAGCTGAGGTGATCCGCAACGGAGTTCTCGGATCCCTTCTTATCGCGGATCTCTAGGTCAAACTCTTGAAGCAAGAGAATCCATCGAATAAGGCGTGGCTTGGCATCTTTCTTAGCCAACAAGTAACGAATGGCTGCATGGTCGGTGTAGACAATGACCTTCGCCCCAACTAAGTAGGAACGAAACTTCTCGAAAGCGTATACAACCGCCAACAATTCCTTCTCAGTGGTAGCGTAGTTGCGCTGGGCTACATCTAGCGTCTTGCTAGCATAGTAAATGGCGGTGGTCCGGCCATCCTTCTTCTGTCCAAGCACCGCTCCTACGGCTATATCACTAGCGTCACACATGACCTCAAAGGGCAAGGTCCAATCAGGAGGTTGGATAATGGGAGCGGAGACCAACGCCTCCTTAATCCTGTAAAAAGCATCAAGACACTCCTGCGAAAACTCAAAAACAACATCTTTATTCAAGAGGTTAGTTAGAGGTTTAGAAATCTTAGAGAAGTCCTTGATGAATCTCCTGTAGAAACCTGCATGCCCGAGAAAACTCCTCACACCTTTAACAGAACAAGGAGGAGGGAGCTTCTCAATAGTCTCAATCTTAGCTCGATCGACCTCAATACCTCGATTAGAAACGAGGTGGCCTAGTACAATGCCTTCATTAACCATAAAATGACACTTTTCCCAATTCAGAACAAGGTTAGTGTCTTCACATCTTTTAAGCACTAGAGAAAGGTTAGATAGGCAATCATCAAAAGAGGAACCATATACAGAAAAACCATCCATGAATACCTCCATGATCTCCTCTATGTATTCGGAAAAGATAGCCATCATGCATCACTAGAAGGTAGCTGGTGCATTGCACAATCCAAATGGCATCCTCCGATAGGCAAATGTCCCCCATGGACAAGTGAAAGTGGTCTTCTCCTGATCATCCGGATGGATAGGAATCTGGAAGAATCCACTATAGCCGTCCAAGTAACAAAAGTGTGAATGCTGGGCCAACCGCTCGAGCATCTGATCGATGAAGGGAAGTGGAAAATGGTCCTTCCGTGTGGCCGTGTTCAGCTTCCTGTAATCGATGCAAACCCTCCAGCCCGTAACGGTCCTAGTTGGGATCAACTCGTTGTTTTTATTGGTCACAACGGTCATCCCTCCTTTCTTCGGAACGACATGCACCGGGCTAACCCACTTGCTGTCCGAGATAGGATAAATAATACCTGCATCCAACAACTTAAGAACTTCCTTCTTCACAACCTCTTTCATGATCAGATTTAACCGTCTTTGAGGTTCCCGTGAAGTCTTATGATTATCTTCCATTAGAATTCTATGCATGCAGAAAGAAGGCTTAATGCCAATAAGATCGTCCGTGGTGTAACCTATAGCTTTTCGATGCTTTCTCAGGACATGCATTAACTTAGATAATTCAGATTCGGAAAGGGAATCACTAACAATAACGGGATAAGTGGAATCCGGCCCAAGAAAGACATACCTCAAGTGACTAGGGAGTTGTTTAAGCTCCACAACTGGGGGTGTCTTCTGAGGGGGATCCTTGCTTCCTCCTTCCGGTCGAGTGGATTCAGAAACTGGACTTTCGGAAGTCTCAGTTGACATCATCTCGCCGTCGATCTCGGTCGAGGCGCAGAGGCGTTGACCGAGATGTTCTTCAGTCGCCTCGCTCAGTCCAGGAAGTGCCTCGGTCGAGGTACTACAACTGGAACCGAAACTGGAGATCTTCGTCTCCTGGATTAGCTTCTCAGTTTTAGCTCCTGGATCTTCTTCGAGCGCCTTCAAGCTTTGTATATCTGCATCACAAGAAGCATCTATACCTTCCTCTATTAAACTAAAACTTAGAACTCTTTCGAGTGGATCGTTAATAAGGATAGAGCTCACCAATTCTCTTGATTCTTCTTCATCGTAGATGTTGAAGATATCATCAGTTAGCTGCTCTCCTTTCATGGCCGCAAGTAGTGCGAACTCCACCTCATCGCCACCAATGTTGAATTTCAACTTGGCGTTCTTGCAATCCACATTGCAACCCGAAGTTGCTAGGAATGGCCTCCCGAGAATAATAGGAACAAGATAATCTGCGGGAATATCAAGCACGACAAAATCTATAGGTAGATAGAAGTTACCTAACTTGACCGGAACGTCCTCCAAGATGCCCACGGGATGGGTAATGGAGCGATCCGCCATATAAATTCGAATCTTGACCGGCTTGGGCTCTCCAAGTCCGATCTTCGTACATAGCTCCAGCGGAATGATGCTCACGCTGGCTCCTAGATCACAAAGGGCTTCACAAGTGACATCCCCAACTTGAATGGGAATGCTAAATGAGCCGGGATCTCTTAACTTAGGTGGCATCTTCTCCTTCATGATCTTAATAAGCTCCGAGGATTTAGATGTCATCCTAACTTCACCAAAGTCTTCCAATTTCCTTTTTCTTGATAGGATCTCCTTTAAGAATTTCCCATAGGCGGGCATTCCTAGAATAGCATCAAGAAAAGGAATGTTAATATGCAGCTTGTTCATCAAGTCAAGGAACTTACCAAAGTGCTTGTCTAGATGTGCTTTGGCCCTGGACTGAGGGAATGGAAGTGGTGGTTTGTATGCAGGAGGTGGAACATAAACTTCGGTTTTCCCCTCCGCTTTCTGTTGCCCCGCCTCGGTTGGCATCTCGGTCGAGGTGTTCTTCGACTGGACCTGGACCGAGGTGGTCTGCGTCGAACGAGGTACTGGATCTGCAGTTTTAAGTCCACTCCTCGTCGTTATGGCCATGCATTGGCCCTTAGGGTTGCTCTCCGTCTTTGCTGGAAGCTTCCCTGGATCTCTTGGCGCTTCATTCGCTCTACTTGCAAGTTGTTGTTCGAAGGCCTTTTGGGCCCTAGAAAATGAAGTCATAGAATTCTCCATAGCGCTAAGCTTGATCAAGATGGCTTCCAGAACTGCGTCTTTCTTTTCTGGCTGAGACGAACTTGATCCTTGCCCTTGGCTCTTTAATGGAGTAGAAGAAGAAGAAGAAGGAGAAGAGAGGAAAGGGTTAGAGGAATTATTAGAGTTGGAGTTAGAATAATTGTTACCAGGATTCTGGTTGTTTTGATTGTTCGTCCTCCAATTGTTGCTATTGGATCCTCTATTGTTGTTGTTGTTGTAGTTATTGTTTCGGGAACCGTTGTTGTTGTTACGGTACCCGTTGTTGTTGTTGTTCCTTTATCCTTGCTCTTCCTTCTTGGTTTGAGCAACCAAGAGTTCCTTCAATTGCTTCACGTCATTCTTCAAAGACGTGAGTTGATTGTTGTTGGATTGAGTCTCTTGAAAGTTGACTCTTTTAACTCCACCTTCAGCTCCTTGGTGGGTGTACTTCTCCATATGCAAGGCTTGCTTCTCAATGAAGTCCCAAGCCTCATCAATCGCCATGTCCATGAAGGTGCCGGCGGAGAGTAGTTGGAGATTGAACTGGGTGCTTCCGTCCAGTCCTTTGAAGTAGATCTCCAACAACTCGATATTTGGAATCTCATGATGTGGGCAATCCAAAAGGATGTCCTTAAACCGCTCCCATGACTTGGACAAGCTCTCCTTGTCCTTCATAATGAAAGCATTGATCTTCCCTCTCATTTCAGCGGTCTTTGAGGGGGGAAAGAATTTGGTCAAGAATTCTGTAGTCATCTCCTCCCATGTGCTAATTTTACCTGGAGGAAGAGATTGATACCAAGTAAGAGCTCTATCTTTTAAAGAAAAGTAAAAAGGTCTTAGCTTGTAGTTGTTATTTTCAATTCTGGAAGGTCGCAAGGTTTCCATCAAGATCTCGTAGTTTTGAAGATGTTGATGTGGTGATTCCTTCTCCATCCCTCCAAATTGGCATTGGCGAATCATGGATAGAACTTGCGGTCGAAGTTCGTAGTCATGGTCCGCTAGGTCTCCTAGGTTGACTCCTAGACGCCTCAGTTGTTGATTAGGGTCCATCCTTTGACCTAGGGTTTGCGGGATTCCTGCAAGAAGAACATCTCGGACTGGTCTCCGAGGTGGAAGTACATCGGCCGGGGCGTCGGGTACTGGAACCTACCTCGGTCGAGGGTCAACTACTGGATCCTGCATCGGTCGAGGATCAACAGGAGGATCTTCCCTCGGTCGAAGTAGAATCTGATTTCGTATGACTGCTATCTCCGCTTCGATTGCTGCAGTCCTGGTGCGATTCTCTTCTTTCTCTTGCCTTAGTTCTTCTTTGCTGAGACGTAGCAGCTCTAGCGTCTCTTTCAATTCGGCCGCAAGATCACGGTCGTCTTGTTGGGCCATCTTCGCTTCTCTTAAGCGTCGCTTGTATGTCTTTTCTGGTTCGGGATCGTAAGGAACGATTTCCTTCCTAGTGCGGGTTCTTCGCATATACCTAAGAAATAACCTGCAAAAGTCACTCAAGTAGAGTGGTTAGATGACACGGGGGCAAGCGCCCCAAGAGCAAACCGTACCGGCTCGGTCTAGACCAAGTCCCCGGCAACGGCGCCAAAAACTTGTTCGCTCCAAACGGTGTGTGCAAGCTTTAAATTTATAACCCTAGACTTAAGCTTAAAACAAGGATGCGAACCCGCAGTGTACGGGTCAATCGTAGTAAAAAGCAAGAAATTCCAGGGGTCGATCACAGGGACTCGGTGAAACAAAGTCAGTAACGGTAAGCTTCGTGAATACTAACCACAAAGAGCAATTAACACAGTCAAAGATGAATAAGAAGTCAATAAGCAAACATGCAATTCTAGGGATTAAAGCTTCTAGTTGTGGTTCCAACTCAAGATCTAAAGATAAGCGGACAAAGCTGAGATTTTTGCAAGGGGAAGGTGTTACTAAAGTGGAGTAGATCACCGGGTAAGTCTCACTACTCACTAATCCAAAACCGTAACTCCTATTACCGGGTAAGTCTCAAGGAATTAAGATAAAGAACTATTACCTCAAACTAACACACCATCTAAGGGAATAGAATCAACCTTTACTGGGTAAGTCTCAGGCTAACTCACAAAGATGGGATGGAAGCACACTCAAACCCCGATAAAGGATAAACCTTTATTACCTAAAATTATGATCGTTGATACACAAACTAAGGAATTACCGGGTAAGTCTCATCCTAAGCTTGCTTTGAACCAGGAAAGGTGTAATAAGAATAGGATTTGGCAAACTCTAACACTTAACTCTCAGTTTAGGATCAGATAAGTCACCTCGGTCAGCCAGATTCCACCCCGGCCGAGATGTTCATCGACTGAACGAGATGCTTAGGGTTAAGGTTAAAGACTCGAACTTTCAGGGTCCTACTGGAATCTAAGATTATTCTATCATTGTTTTTCCCACAACCTTCAGCCAATCACCCTAGAATCACACAAGGAAATTAGTCACTCATCATCATTATGAAAGTATTAAATATATGGGAAGAAGGTGAATATTTGAACAAGAAAATTTTAATGAAAAAGACTTCAAAAACTGAATCAAATATCACAACAAAAGCGTTCCTTGGATAGCAATCCAACAAGACAAGACAAGACAACAAGTGAGGGGATTAAAGACAATCTTACAAAACCCTCCAAAAAGCTATAAAAGCTATGATCTTCAATCTTCCTTCAACCTTCAAAAAGGTTCTTCAAAACTCCCAACTGGAGTATGGCTGCGGTGATGTATGCTAGATAAGAGGAGGTGATAGCGGACCTTTCGGTGTAAGCGGGATGTTGGATTTGTGGAAATCCAACCCTTTTTATAGGAAAATAACCCTCCAAAGATAAAATATCTTAGAAAGATCTTTTCCCATAAAAATAGGTAAAATATAAGATCTTCTTCCTTCCAGGAGTCAAGCCCAAAAATATAAGATCACCTTCCAAAGATAAAAGATCTCAGCCAAGAATAAAATATTCTCGCCGCGTCCTAGGTGTTCGCCTCGGTCGAGTCGGCGTCTCTGGATCACCTCGGTCGAGATGAATCTCTGGTCAACCGAGGTGAGTCATAACTGAATGTGAAATCTCTCAAAACTGGTCTAAAGTAAATCTTTATCCATGGCTATGCTCCCTGGATGGTTCCTTATGCTCCTCAATGTAGCTCCAAATGACTCATGACTCCTTTTGCTCCTTTTTGATGCAAAACGTGCCATTTTACCTGCAATTACAGCAAAACTAGGTGTAGACCTCGATTCCCGCAAAGGTAGATGAAATGGTAATATAATCACATATTATACATGCTAACATGCAGATTATTGAAGATAAAACGTCCAAACAAACCTCGAAATATAGACTATAATTCATGCTATCATACAACATATATACTGTAATAACAGAAACTACAACATATATATGTGAAAATATAAACTACAACAGAAAAGTATAAACTACAACAGAAACTACAACATATATATTGTAATAACTAGAATATATGACTAAAATGCACAACATAAATGAACAACACATATACTTGAACAACCAGAAATATATCAATATTCAAAAGGTTCAAAATGTAAAAGCATAGGCTTAAAAAATATGACATCATTATAGATCCCCTAAATCAAACAAATCTCTAGGCTTTGTTCTTATAACATGAAACCATCCTTTTTGCAACTCATCTTCAACATATAAAACTTGCTTCGCTTGAGATGAGAATATGAATGGGTCGTCTTGCAAAAATCTTCCGGTATGCATCAATTTAGAGAAGTTCACACAAGCTCCTACGTTGTCATATGTCTTCAATCCTCTATGTATATCGATCCATAAATAACGAAAGACGACAACTTTATATACTCCATAATAATCTAACTCATATATATCCTTGATCTTCCCATAATATGATTGTCCATCTGCCTCCACCACAACTCTAGAATTTTGTGTCCTTCGAAATTCTTCTCGGTCGATAGTGTGAAATTTATACCCGTTTATCATAAATCCCTTTAGCCTTTTAGCTGATTTATTCAAACCCCCAGCTAAAGCCTTTCTTAGGCTTCCATCTTCAGTGTTTGAATCTATATTGTGTACCTATGAAGTGTTCATAAGTAACAAGTCAAATACTAATACGCAAGAAACAAGTGTAAATGTTATTATGAGTTATGATCCCTAATAACCTGATTTTGTAGCCAACCAGGTAACTCATTTATGATCCACCCATTCTGAATGGAATCATCAAGTTCAAATCTGGGATCTTCTTCTTGTTTTTCACGTATGAATGCACTACATATCACGTTGTAGAAACATTTTATTTTAATGTATGAAATATTTGTAGTACGAATAAGTGGTTATTTGATTAAAATAATTTGTATTACTTACGCCCGTAAAGCATTCATCTCATCTGAATGTAGTAAAACATAGCGATGGGCCTGTTTTAAACTTCTTTCGTCTAGTGTCACAGACTTTGTCATCCCAACAATTCGACCACCGGAGTTAAATAAATACTTGTGCATGCTTGGGCCGGTGTCATCATTTCTTCTGGATTTGTTGAAAACAGTTTCCACCCCTTTCAAAAACCTTGAACAAAAGGTACTTGTCTCTTCTAGAATGTATCCTTCAGCAATAGACCCTTCTGGTTGGGCTTTATTGGTCACGTATGACTTTAAATGAGCCAAATACCTTTTTTAAAAGAATACAGTCAAACATCAATATTATGGTAGTTCTTCAGCTGAATAAACTAGAATATGGTGTAAATATTGACCTTTCAATGGGATACATCCATCTATAGTGAACCGGTCCACCAAGCTTAGCCTCATCTACTAAGTGGATTAGTAAGTGAACCATGATTGTAAAAAAAGATGGGAGAAATTTCTTTTCAAAATCACATAAAGTGAGGATGAGTTTTTCCTGGATAACATCCAGCTCATCAGGATCAAGAGTTGTAGAGCACAAATACTTGAAAAAAGAAGACAAATCTGAAAGCAGCTCAACAACTTCAGTAGCCTTGGATGCACGTAAGGCTACAGGAAGAATATCTTGCATTAAGACATGATTATCATGACTTTTGAGGTTGATCAACTTTCGTTGTTTCATGTTGACACATCGAGATAGGTTGGATTCATATCCATCTGGAACTCTAAGCTTTTGTAAAACCCTAAGGAATCTCTCTTTTTCCACTGAAGATGTAGTGTATGCAGCAGGAGGCATTATTGGATCTCGGTTAGGGCGAGGCTGAAGCCATAGTTGTGGCTTTACTCCTCTTTCTTCAATTGCTTTTCTAGCATTGACATCATCCCTACACTTTTTATCCATATCAAGAATAGTGCCCAACAGATTATCACACACATTTTTCTCTATGTGCATAACATCTAAATTGTGCCTTAACACACTATGCTCCCAATATACCAAGTCAAAAAAGATGCTCTTTTTCTTCCACAGATTATTGTCTTCATCAACATATTCATCTCCTCCTGTCTCCACCTCTGTCTCTCTTGATCTTTTTTTTTCTTGAGCTCTCCTTACACTTTCCATATACATAAACTATTTGTTCTTGTTGCCTCAAAATACTTGACCCTGTTATAGGACTCGGTGGCTGACCATACTCATCAGTCCCATCAAATAGATCACTTTGAGATCGGTATTCATGTTCAGCTGGTAACCACTTTCTGTGACCGACATAACAGATTTTCCCTCCAAACATGTATGAATGAGTTGAGTCTGCACATGAAGGGCATGCCTTGTAACCCTTCGTACTCCAACCAGATAACATCGCTAAAGCAGGGAAGTCATTAATAGTCCACATTAAAGAAGCACGAAGCCTGAACCATTCCCCCTTATAAGCGTCAAATACATCAATACCTTCCCACAACTTTAGCAACTCATGAATTAATGGTTGTAGATATACATCAATATTATTACCTGGTCCTGATTTTCCTGGTATAATCATTGACAAGATGAATGATGATGCCTTCATCACCATCCATGGTGGCAAGTTGTAAGAGATTAAAACAACAGGCCATGTACTATAAGTAGTATTCATTAGTCGATAAGGATTAAAACCGTCACTAGCAAGACCCAACCTTACATTACGAATCTCTGATGAAAAATCAAGATACTTGGCATCAAAACTTGCCCATGCTACACCATCAGCTGGATGGCGTAGCTTTCCATCCTTAACACGTTCTTTGTCATGCCAAGTCATGTCTTTAGCAGTGGTAGGTTCCATGTACATTCGCTTCAGTCGTGGAATGAGAGGAAAATAACGCATCACCTTAGCTGGCTCACCCTTCTTAACAACATCATCTTCGTCCGTCCTATCATTGTCATTGTGTTTGACTGTCTTCCACCTTGGAGTATTACAAACTGAACAACGTTCTAACTGAGCTGAATCACCCCAGTACAACATACAATTGTTCGGACAAGCATCAATCTTCTCATATCCAAGGCCAAATCCATTTATCATTTTTTTGCAATGATAGTATGTTGTTGGGAACTCCATCACTTGTGGAAATGCGTCAAGGAGAAGTTTGAGCAACATATTGAAGGACTCCGCACTCCAGTGAAAAGAGCATTTGAGATGAAACAAATTTAGAAGAAATGAGAGTTTTGAAAATGAGCTACACCCTGGATAAAGCTCATCGTTCGCAACATTAAGTAGCTTCTCATACTCAGAAGTGTCCCCGTCATTATCTTGGCTTGCTGGTTGATGGGGATCTTCAAATAACTCCTCATTATCAACTTGTGTAGGCACTTGGTTCAGATTATTGGTGGGATGCATAACATTGGGTCCAAATGCAGCACTAAACAATCCACTCATATCATCTTGGCCTAGATCCATTGGTTCACTATGAAGGACTGTTTCGGCTGAAGTATTTAATTCATTAGCTAAACTTTCAGAAGGTATATCCTCTTGTCCATGATGAATCCACTTCTTATATGGCTTGTAAAATCCTTTAAAGAGGAGATGTTGTTCGACTTCATCTACTAGCACCCACTTATACACTTTACATTTTTTGCATGGACATCGAGTTCTACCTTCAGCAAGGTTTTGTTTAGCCAATTCTAAGAAATTCATAACCCCTCTAATATAATCAGGATGACTATTTGGTAGTCCAGTCCAACTTGTATCCATGCCTAAAATGACTTTGTCGAATTAGGAAGCCTAACTACATAAGAAAACAAATATAAAAAACAGGATACAAAATCTAATTGCATTAACACTACATAAAAATATAAAACATACATCAATCAACAAGTAAGCAAAATGAAGAAGCCTTAGTAGCAATTATATTATATAACTAGTACAATAACCCTAATATACACATAGAAATATTATATAATAATATTTGTTGTCCAAAGAACCACAATCCTAATCAGATAAGCAAATATAAAAATAAGAAATTAATGGAAAAAATATGAAATCTACATGTAGCCAAAAGCTGCATAACAGTTGTCCTAATTAGAATAGTGAAGCAAAATACAACATTGCATACAAACTAAACACCACTAGTAAATAATATACACAGTATTATGACAGATAACTGTTGTCCAAAGGACCACAATCCAAAGCATAGAAACAAATAACCAAACAAGCAAATAAAGGAAAAATATGAGCCATCAAACATCAAGATCAGACGCAATACATACCTATTAGAGACTTGACAGATGTGGAGTATCCTAAACCAGAGATGCAAGCCAAATCGTGGACAACAAACTACACCACAATTTTGAATATCAGATTAAAAAAAGTCCATAATTAGAATATGTTTATAGAACAATCTAAACTAGAGACTACATAAATTTTCATTGAACAAATTTCTTCATAACAATTAGTGTAAGTAAGTGAGCAAAACATGAGGCCTTTCAACTAAGTTTAGAGCTGTGTAACTGAAATTTCAGAGATACTCATGGAGAACACAGTGGGCTAATTAATAACTTATGCAGCTACACATGGAAATATAAAAATAGATGTAAAGTTAATCAAAGAAACTAAACAATTGTTGCATAGAATAGATGGAGTGACAACTAAGCTAGCATGAATTGATGGACAACACAGTGGGCTAATTTATAACTTATGCAACTACACATGAAAATATAAAAACAACTTACTCATCGAGGTACACAAATGCAGATAAATCACTAAATCTTTCAACTAAATTATATGAAACATTCACTCCAAGTAATTAGCAAGATAAAAACAAATGATAAACGATAAGCTGATGGTCCACAAAAGGAAGTTTGAATTATATTGACCTAAAAATTGAAAACAAAAAACAGAGAAGGTTGTCTTTTATTTGGGATAAGTTGGAGAACCCTAATATGTAATGGCATACCCTAATCGGAAACAAAATAGAGAGGCTATTGATTGGGGAAAATGTTAGGGGATTAGGGTTTCATACTTGAAGAGAAGGCGAGGTTTGAAAGAAGTTGAAGAACCTTACCTACGATACAGGTCGGAGGAACAAAAAAACCTTACCTGCGTCAATGAAGTTTAGGAATTAGGATTTCATAGTTAAAGAGAAGATCAGAGATAAGTTGAAGAATCTTACATGCACGTTACTGGCCGGAGGAACAAAAGAAGTTTAAAGAACCTTACATGCGTTAATGAAGTTTAGGAATTAGGATTTCATAGTTAAAGAGAAGATCAGAGATAAGCTGAAGAACCTTACACGCACGTTACTGGCCGGAGGAACAAAAGAACCTTACCTGCGTTAATGAAGTTTAGGAATTAGGGTTTCATACTTGAAAAGAAGATCTCAGAGAAGCTGAAGAACCTTACCTACGATAATGGAGGAACAAATCTAAGAACATTACCGCCTGCGTCAATGAAGTTTAGGGATAAGGGTTTCATACATAGTACAATACTTAAAGAGAAGGTAGAATAAGGATTAAAAGACCGAATAACCTAACCGGAAACAGAATAGAGAAGCTAAAGAACATTACCGGCCGGTAGAACCTTTGATTTCTGGCAAAACGCTATCGTGGAACTGTGGAAGTGTTTGCAAGGGTTAGGGTTGAAGTTGTTGGTTTTGGAAGAATGAGCAAAAGCGTTTGCCAAACGTTTTGTTACGGGGAAAAAAACAGGCGGGATTATAAAAACTTAAGCGCTTTAATGAAATTTGTGGCTTTTTTGTTAATATAAATGGTGGGCCTTATCATCAACCGACGTTTCTGTAACATTTTTCGTATTGTCATAATATCTTCGACGTTATATAGCGTCGATAATGTTATGCGCTTGTTGGAAGCGCTGAAATTTCAGTTGACGCAAAAAGTAGCGTCGAAGCCAAAGCGTAGTAGATGACCCGTGTTTCTAGTAGTGCCGATTGTCATGTTTCTACCATAATTGCTAAAGTTAGAAAATTATTTTATGAATTATTGGTTCAATATCGTGTTTCCGATCGAGGTCAATCTTTTCAACCCCCTCCTCGTCCTTCATCTTCAAGTTCATCTAAATTTAAATCAATTGCTAGAGATTTGTTTGGCCCGAAAAGGGCAAAAACCACGTCGAGTTCCAACTCGGAACTCGACGAGTATCTAACCATTTCTTTTGAGTTTGCCAATGATGAAGAAGAAGAGGATTTCAACATATTAGAATGGTGGAGCCGACCGGAGAGAATGAGGTTCCCTACCCTCTCAAGGATCGCGGCACAAATTCTTGCCGTTCCCGCCTCAACGGTAGCGGTTGAGCAAACCTTTAGCCGAAGTGGAAAGGTTCTCGATCCGACGAGATCAAACATGTTGCCCGAGACGTTGGAGGCACAAGTCCTCCTAGCCGATTGAGGAAAGCGGAAATACGAACACAAAAAAACAACCTCTCGGCGGAGGAAGGCGACGAAGATGACGACGAGCGACAACAAACGCCATCGGATGTATCGCCAGGAGAGTCCGACTAAGGTAAGGGTCAATCGGGGATATAAACAAAGGTAAGAGAACTATGTGGGCTTTGAATCCTCCTCCCCGAGAGGATACGTAGGCAACCGGGATTCCGGTTCAAGCCCAATTCTTCCCTTTTTTTTATTTATTTTTTAAGTTTAAGACTTAAACTTAAAAAAGAACAAAATAAACTAATAAAAAAAGAGTTAAACTTAAAAAAATTGGACTTAAACTTTAAGTCCAATTTTTTTAAGTTCCAAGTCCTCTTTTTATCAGTTTATTTTGTTTTTCTTTAAGTTTAAGTCCAATTTTTTATTAGTTTATTTCCATTATTTTTTTTGTAAGTTTATAACCATTTTTTTTTAAAGTTTAAGTCCAATTTTCTCTTCTATTTATTTTCTTATTTTTTTAAATTTATTTCCATTATTATTATTATTATTTTTTTTTTTTATGGTGAGGTGGCCGACCCGCCGGGTCTGACCCGTGACCCGGCGGGTCGGCCACATATACGGGTCCGGGTCCGGGTCACCCTCCCCGGACCCTGACCCGGCGGGTCCGACCCGTGAACATGCTTATTGGGACCAAGATGGGACGGGATGAGACCAATCCCACATGACCTATAAATACAATTTATTTCCGGTTTAAAATTAATAATTTATACAAGCAAATATTTATTCATTTCATGCTTGAAATGAAATGCATCAAAATAGAATTTTAAAGTCTAAACATCCAAAATAAAACTTAATGACAAATTTACACAATTATCACTCTTCCTTAGACAATGATTCAACTAAGTTCATTTTTTCTTTGACCTTTGTAGATAGACGTTTATAC
Source organism: Fagopyrum homotropicum (assembly GCA_033239125.1). Taxonomy (NCBI): domain Eukaryota; kingdom Viridiplantae; phylum Streptophyta; class Magnoliopsida; order Caryophyllales; family Polygonaceae; genus Fagopyrum; species Fagopyrum homotropicum. Next base: position 8,350,718 of record BSWB01000003.1, read on the forward strand.
TTAATTTTTGCTTAAAGTGATGCTTTTCATGTTCTGCAAGTAAAAATAAAAATGAGTTAGGAGATATTTGCCAGTAACTAACAAAAAAAAATACAAACTATATCAATTTTTAATGGTTTAATATATAATCATATCTTGCTGGACGTTAAATAGACTTGCGTGTTTTTAAATGTTGGTTTATCATCATTCTCAACAACACCGACAAACTACGTAGTATTATTTTTACAAGCCAACTTTATAATTTTCACTTTACTATTTGTAAATTTAGACTTAAATATTTATTTTATATTTAAAATTTTAATATATGCGAGACGAAACGGGTCTAGCGGGGTGATAAAGGTATGACACATGTCCCGTCTCGCAAGGTTTTTACTGGGGACGAGACAGGATTTAGATTTTATGGATGAAAGCCCACGGGATCGGGACGAGGCGGGACCATGACGGGCATGAGATTTGCGGAATTTGTGCCCAACCGTAGTATAAAAGGTCCGAGTTGCTACCCCTATTGCCAATTAGGTTTATGATAAAATCTCATTCGAATTATCTGTTGGGTTTGAGCTAATGCGCTCACAGTCTGATGAACTCTATAAGATATCGGAGCAACAATTAGCCTAATCGTCCTATCGATCCTAACCTTTGAGCTAACTATAAAGAAAACGAGGCCTTACAACCTTTGTCCTGTCCACTCACTAGGCTTATGTGAGGTACATTGACTAAAACTAACCATCTTTCTGCTCAGATAACGACCTTTAAGGCATGCCAATCAAGTAGGTGAACCACATCGTTAATTCAGATCCAAGTAAAATAATCTCCTCGATACAAAGCAGAAGATGATAAGCTTGAAACACAAAAATGTTTTTATTTCATCGAGTTGTATGGGAAAATACTAATTACAACACTATCTCCAATTGGTAGTTTACAGCACAAAATGATGAAATGAAGAGAGTTACAATATGTTAAGTTCAGCAGATGCTCAATTTAAGCCTCCAAATCACAACACTATACAAACAAGCTCTTCTTTTTCTTACCTGAACAAGATCAAGATGGCACCAAAGCAACATCAGTAAACACGAGAATCGGCTGTACTCAACTCCATTTGTTCATGCTTAGTATAAGTACTAGATAATGCTCTGTGACAGTTTCGCAAAGCTCAGCTTCTTAAGCCGGCTAGACAGCGGACCAGCAGGGATTCCGCAATTTGTGTCCACAACTTCAACCAAAGACACTTTCCATGCCGGCTTATCTTTCTTCGTCGTCTTCTTATCCAATCCAATGTCTTCAGATCCAAGCATTGGAACATGATGACTTCTCTTATAACTCCTTGATTTCCATTGAATTTCCGGACTTCTTCTACTATTTCCATCTCTACCCCCTCTTGCTTCCTCTAGTGAAGTCTTTTGCTTTTGTCTCTTAGGAGTAGCAAGGCTCAGAACCGAAATCCGGTCTTGATGTTCGCCTTTTGTGCTGGCTTTCCGTGTTTCGTCCATTGATTTCCTTAACTTCCATGTATTACTTCCACAAGATACAGAAACTGGTGATGGTTTAGGATTTCTTTTGTAAGAACTTGCAGATTCCAATTCCCTGCTCATTAATGAACTTATAGTTCCTACACTTCCTACCCTTATAGAGCCTCCTCTACCTCTACCGATTTCTTCGAGTTTTTTGCTCATGATTCACTCAATACTTGGGATTTCCAATCAAATTTGTTCAGCAATTCTAGTTGTGCTGGTGTTGAAAATGATGATCCTGAGTTTTACAGCAAGTAAACTGCATTTCCAATTGTGTTGCATCTAAAATTAGAAACTCATATGCAGAATTTAGGAACTGATTTTTGCCATAAGAAGATCTAATCTATCATCAATATACATACATAAGCAGCACAACTCATTAGACAAAGCCCAGACCGTAAACAAAAAAACCCATTACAAAAATCAGGAGTTGAACCATATAACAGCAGCAATTACAACAGAAACCCTAAATCCAGAAGAAGAGCTCAACAAACAATCAAATGTCAAATTGATTACAAAATGGTACGATTAGCAAGAAAAGAAGCAAAGATTAGACGGAGAAATGATCAAAAGTGCTAACCAGACACGAATGGCGAATTGGGGCAGCTCAAAAGGTTTGAACTTTGAAGGAATTATCTTTTTGCTGCTAACAGAAGAAGACAAGTTCACGATCTCTTTAGTCTTCATCATCAATTCATCACCACCGAAAAACAATGACATTTATGCTGATTGATTGTTTTTTTATTATTATAATTATTTGTTTTTTTAATGCAAGATTGGTGGATGGGTCAGCCCGCTGAACAAGGCATTGCTGCCCCAAATTTTATCTTGCATCAAAGAAATGGAAACCCACTTACAATAGCAATGATTTTTAGATTTTTTAATAGTGTAAAAAGTCTAAATTGTATTTAAAAATCTGATTTTATTTTTTTACAAACGTGAAATGGTGTATTATTGTAGTAATCAGTTCACTGAAGGAAGACTTTCTTGCAAGTTACAGGTTTATCCTGTCATTTTAGAATTTGTATATTAATAAAAAAAAAAAATTTATATGGTAAACATGGGAATAAAGTCCGGACTGTAAATGCGATCTTATATTACATTGTAATACTATTGCTTGTTTTATTAAAAAATAAAAAGATTTGTTTTTCGGCAAAAATATTTTGCTGCGTGTCAAAATTATGATAACTTGCATGACGTGGATTTTTTAATTAAAATTTAAATATAAAATGATTTAATATGTTAAAATTTCTAAATTATGTACTTTTTATTTTTATAAATAAACTGATTTTTTTTTTAAATTTCTTGGTTTTTTTTATCATATAATTTAATTCCTAATTAGAATAATATATTTTTATTTTAATAATGGATTAAATTAAAAGTTGATATTAAGAAATCAAATATTTATAATAAAATCATTTAAATTTAAACTAAAATATGAAGGAAAAAAATCTAATAAATTCAAGAAAATTTAACCATTTTTATTAAAAATAAAATAATTTCAATTAATTTAGGATTTTGTTATATTAAATATTTGTATTTAATTTTACGCAAAAATCACGTCATACAACTAATCCCATTTTTTGTAACATGTAAGAAATCAGTTGCCACATCATTGTCGGATTTAAGATTTTTGCCAAAATAAAGTGTATTATTTTTTGTAAGTACGTTGATGTATGTATCACTCCTAGTAATTTTTAAAGTTTGTATTATTTTGAGTTTATTTTATTTATATTATATGGTAAGTAAATTAGGTTGATTTATCTTTTGGAGGTTCGCCGACCTAGAGCATTCTTTCGGATGAAATCTTCCACTTCTAGGGTGGCTGATGAAGAATATTGCGGGTAGTCGTGTCCTAGTTCTAAAAATTTATCAGCAACACCGTTAACTTCCCTGAAGACATGATGAAATCTAGCAATTATGCTAGAGATATCTGATAAAATAAAAGCCAATCTCCTGTGAGTTTCCAAAGTTTTTAATTGCATTGATAATTGAAAGGTTAACCCTTCAATTACAATTTTATTGATTTCCAACTCGCATATTATGCTTTAGCACGTAAGACCGATGTGTTTTCATATTGGCCATAGCCAAGGGTAATCACTGAAGCATGTTGGTCTTTAAGAATAAACCTGAAGGCAGCTTTACCATTTCCGTGTTTAGAGCCATCAAAGTTTAATTTAGTGAATTCATTGAGGTTTAATCCAAGGAACATTACTCGTTTTCCTATTATTCGTAAACGTGTTTGATTTTCTTAGGGATTTCCCTTTGTTCGCTTCTTCCCAATCCTTAATTTGTGTGTTACCAACCGAATCTACATTTTATGGAGTCCTCTGATTAAAAATGTTTTGATTCCTCACAAACTAAATGTTTCACCAGTAACAACCAAGTGTGTTAGAATTTTGTAATCTAGTTTGTCTCACAATAAAAATAGCACATTTGGAATAGTTTGACATGCGGTATCTACTTTTTGGAATTTATCTTTTATTTTATCATTTGTAAGATTGTTTATTAGAAAGTGGCATTTGAAGAACACAAGTTTCCTTTTATTATAGATTATAGATAGATTGTTTTATAAACTACCTAAATGTGGACAAAAGTAAATGAACAGTAATTGTGGTATAACGACATTTATGTCCACAGCTACAACAAAATTACGAAAATACCATAATTAAATGTTAGGTCTCTCTCATTCCTTCCCTGCAACCCTAATCTCTCACAGTTTTGATCTCACACAACTTCTCGTGAAGGAACCCTACTTCATGGATTTTGGTTCACCCTCCCTCCCTCCCCCCCCTCTCTCTCTCTCTCTCTCTTACTCTCTCTCTCTCTCTCTCTCCCCCTCTCCCCGACTTCTCCTCCGCCCTACCCACAATTCAACCTCTTTCAACGGCTTTCTAGAACTCCGATGATCGGATTTAACAGATCGTTTCCGCAGTTCAGGTCAACTTCTCCCTAATTTTTCCGGTTCTCCCTATCGTTGGCTCCTGGAACTCTCTTAAACCATGTATAATTTTTTCGGTTCCCCCTATCGTGATGGAACCCTACTTCATGGATTTTGGTTCACCCTCCGCGATGTCAACCCCCCCCCCCCCTCTCTCTCTCCCCCCTCCGTCCTACCCACAGTTCAACCTCTTTCAACGGCTTTCTAGAACTCCGATGATCGGATTTAACGGTCTGGTCAACTTCTCCCTAACTTTTCCGGTTCCCCCTATCGTTGGCTCCGGAAACTCTCTTAAACCATGTATAATTTTTTCGGTTCCTTTTGAAATTGATTAGTTGGCTAAATGCCTTATAGGGATTGTAAAAGTTGTCCGGTTTATGGATATGTTTGGTTCCGTTGGATCATAGCTCATAAATCTTCGTGGAACTTTGGATTTGATTTTAGTGAAGCGTTCGTGAAGCTTTGGATTAGAAAATTCAATAGGAGTTTGTATTGTACAAATTGCATTGCTAAGATGGATTATAATATTCGTTAGGAGTTTGTATTGTCTGATTCTTGGGACAAGCGTGTCGTCATGTGCCTAATCAAATATTAGCCTAATATATGTAACAAATAGAGTATATCAATGAAGTTATGGTCGAACCCAAGGGAGATCAAATTATCAATTTTTATGTCTTTCAGTTTACCAACTAGGAATTAGGGGTTGAATCAGTTATGTAACCAAGTAAACAAATCCGCATGCAAAAGTAGTAAATATGATTGGAAAAACGTCACATTTGAAAATTTTCACACAACAAGAGATATGTTTTATCCTTGAGTTCTATTAGTCTTAAGTTCTTATTTTTCCTTAGATTGTTCTTATCCCAATCATATGTAACTGTCAGTTCTACCAGCCTTGATAGTACTTATTATTATGTCAAATCCAAAAACCTTCATGACTCAACGAAGCAATATCATTCAAATAAGGATTCAATAAGGTACATGCAATAGAAATAATCCGTTACTATAAGCATGTAATTAAATCTCCCTCACAATAAACACTCACAACCCGCTAATGTAATTCGTGTTTGCTACTTCAAATGCAACCTAAACCCGAAACTGACAAATCCTAGCGATATTGATAATATCAAAAACCTAGATAAACCGATAAGATTCAATAAACATTCAAGCACAATAGAATTAATACAACTATATAGGAAATCGAAATAAAGTAGAAAACTCGCAACCAATATCTATTGAAGGCTTCAAACGTCAAGTGCAACCATGAAAGCTTAGTTCTCCATAGAGTTTTGAATACAAAGATTATGTTGAAAACGAGGTGTGTTTTCACATATCCTAACACCTCCTTATATATTAGTCTATGAATTGAAAATAGAAAAAGCAAAGGTCCTAACAATTTTATGAAAATTAAAAAATTGTATATGTCCAGACTTAACGTCTGGATTTATTTCTTCAGAAGCCGTTCACCGCAAAAGCGGTGGAAGTGCACCACGAATGCGGTAAGTTGAACCGACAACACTTCATCTTCATTGGGGATGAACCCACTGCAGGTGTGGCGGCCAGATGACGCGAGGGTACTGAAGTGCGCCAAAACGCCGGTGTGAAGGTGATCCAGCGCAGCTGCCGTGGTGATCCGGCGCAAGCACTGTGTTGATCCGGCTCTAACTTAAGTTGTTTCTTGAATATTTCTTCAGTTCTTTACTTCTTTGACCTTCACTACTCTATTAATCCTTTGATTTCTTAACTATTGTCTCCTCATCTGGATTCCAAAATTACCACCAAAATGCAACTAAAAATAATCCAAAAATGCTAATATGCAATCCACTTCCTACCACCTTGTCATAATATTTGGGATGTTGAATTTTTTTTCATGCCGATCTATGGCCCGTTTGTTTTAAACTCCGGAAACGGAATGAAAATGAATCTAGTCCATATATGCACATTGTTCATGAATTTTTTTGGAATCATCTTTTTTGGTCTCATGTAAAATGCATTTGCTTCTTCTATTTTGTTTCACTATCTGGTATCAAAAGCAATCAAATTATACTCCAATTAGTTCAAATCACAAGGAATGATTAAAAAAAGGCTTATGAACAAAGATATGCGAATAGACTATATTCGTTTTCATTCCGTTTCCGTTTCCGGAATCAAAAACAAACGAGCCCTTAGTGTCAATTGCAATTATTGTCAGTCCTTGCCATGATTTTGTTGATTAGTTGGCTATATATAATGTGGAATCAATCTCTTATACGCCATTTGACTAAAGATAGAACAAATGAAATCAAGAAATCTTCACTTATGAAGAAAAATCTCAAATTGATTGAGTAAATTTAGATAAATTGGTTATTGAATATCTTTATTCCAAGTGAATAGAACGTAGTGACTTTCCAGCTTTATGCAGTAAAATTGATATTCACCACTTGAATTTTCATTCAATATAGGGTAGACAAACGTAGTGACTTTCCAACTTTCCTTTTCGTAAAAAGTAAAACCCCATAACCCCCACCCAAAAGAACGCGCCTCCACGCGCGAGCCTCCCTGGAGAACGCTCAGCCAAGCGAACGGAAAAAACCCTAATCGACACCTAGTCAAAGGATCACCGCTACCCTATGCGAATATCCAAATGCAAGCAAAGTGCAGTTCTCCTTCGGATCTGAAGCCAAAAAAATGGTCAAATCCAGTAAAGCTCCAGGCGGACCTTCTGTGCCGTCCCCCTGCGTTCAAGAAAGAGCCAAAAAGACAAAGAAGGAGGAGATCCTGGAGAAATCAAAAATGGGAGGGAAACAGACAAATCAATCGAAGGATATGGATGAAAGGAGGCTCCCGTCACCATCTATGTTCGAAACTGACGAGGTTTGCACCATTTGTGCCCTCTGGAGGTTGGGTTGATATTCCAAGAGAAGATACGTGCCCTGAGAATGGGAGATATGCCGACAGTCCACACCAGACAAGGAAGGCACCACTTCGACAGCAGGTACCTCCAAATACAAACTTCAATCCGAAAGTCTATATAAGTGGAGGATTAATCCTTCTAACAACACACCAAAAACTCACTGCCTATTTTTCTTTCACAAAAAACTTACTCCAATTGGTGACTATGGATGAGCATTCTGAGATACAAAAGGAGAAGCTGAACTTTAAGGAGGCCATTAACAAAGATCCTCCTTCGGATGAGAAGGTGGATGTTCAAAAGGGAAAGGAGGCTTCCGGCGAGTCCAAAGTAACAGCTCCCACAACCAACAATGAAGGTAACACTGTTGGAACAAATGGTCTTGAAAATTATCTGAACAGCTTAGCAAAAGTCAGAAATGACTTTAGCAAGCAAAAGGATGTATCCCTCATGGGATACATTCTTGGTGAACCCATTGACATCACTAGAACTAGAGCTCGACTTTTGAGCGAGTGGAAAAATGCCAAAGGTGAGATCAGAATCACTGCTAAACCCAATTACTGGATTGAGATAACCTGTTCCAACCCTCTAGATAAGAAGCACATATGGGCAAATAGACCTTACCATGTCCTTGGCCAGCTTCTTATCCTAAGAAACTGGAAACCCAACTTTAACACCCTCTTAGAGGATAGAACTACTGCAGATTTGTGGATTAGAATCCCTAAAGTCCCTGCTGAGTATGTTAACACTGAAGCTATGAGGATAATAGTTGAAGAGAACGCTATAGGCAAGTTTATAAAACTCGACCCCACCTCAGTGAGAGGAAGAGGAGCCAACTTCACTAGAATATGCATCTCCCTAAATGTAGCTGCTGAAATGAAAGGAGATGTTCCTATCCCGGATGAGAATAACATCCTCCAAGACTTACCCATTTGGTATGAAGACTTCTCCGATGGTTGCGGATTTTGTGCAGAAAAAACTCATTCCTATGATCATTGCCCACTCCGTGCTCCCAAAGTTACCAATCTGAAAATTCAAATTAAACAGTCAAAAAACTCTCATCAAACCTATATTGTTGCGCCCACTTCTAAGGAAGAAGCTAGCAAAGGGAAGGAAACCAACGATGGTTGGACTAAGGTGGACAAGGAAGCTAAGAAGAAGACCAAAGCCAAGGAAAACAAGGGCTTTCGCCCCTATATTAATTCCAGGAAAGGAATTACCATCTCCTTTGTGGAAGCTACTACTGAATCTGTTGAGGAGAGCTTGAGCAAGGATGGAGTTGAAAAATCTGGAAAGGAAAGTGAGGAGGTGATTGGAGCCAAGGAAAACCCCCAGAATATAGAGACTGAAGTTACTCCGCTCCAAGGCGAGCCTAATGGGACAGAAATCGAGCTGGAAGATCTGTCCACTCTCCCTGATATTGGAGATGAAGAGCTGGAGGCTAAAACTGATGATCAAGACCATCTTTCTGAAGAGGAATATGAACAGGACGAAAATGAACAAAAGGAGCTTACTGTTGAAGAGTTCACAGCCCTCCTATTCAAAGATGGGAAAATCCCGGAGATAGATGATACTCTAATGTCTGAAAGTTCTTTTCACTCAGTAAAATCCAACAATACTGTCAACAAATTAATGGAAGCCATGGAGGTTGCAAATGATCAACAAAAATCAGATTCTAGCTCTGGAAAAAGGCATGGTGGGCTGAGTGATACTGCTTCCTCCAAGCTGCAAGGAACTAAGAAACAGAGAGTGTAGTTCCAATGAATGTTAGGCCTTCTTGTGTTACTAGCATGTTGCTAGAGTGTTGTGTCCGTAGGTTTTCTAATCAAGTGGTGAGCTGTTGCTCCCCATTATCCCACTCTTCTGTAGAAGTACACAAGTGGAATTCACATTTCATTTTCTATTGCTCCTATAGCAGTGAGAGTGAAATGGCCACAAAGTCAAGTCTCAGACTAAAATCTTTTATCTGTGTAATTTCTTTATCTAATGGAAGACCCTTAATTTGTGTTTATTTTTATCTCTTGAATCCTATTGTGATGGAAATAAGCAACCCTATTAAATGGGTACATGGCACAAATAGGAGGGAAGATAGCCTGCTATTGGCTGTAAAACTACACAAGTTGGAAACAAAGTTAATTATATTTGCGTGGGTTAAAGTACCAAAAAACACAGGAATTCCTAGTAGGGCCAGTACCTATTATCCTTTAGAGAAGTGGTTAGAAATTGGCTTAATTAATTTGAGAGAATATTTCATTACTAGCACTACAAGAATGAATAATATATGGTATCTCATTTTAGACTTCCTTTGCAGGTACAAACTAACCAACAAAAATACAAGACATCAGAACCTAGGTTTTCAACTACATCTTCGAACAAACACTCGCATAGTCCCTAATCAGTATAGAAGGTACTTAACATGTGATTGTTGGATTAGCATGATAACAATAAGGGATCAATTTTGGAATGATATTGATGGAAATTCTTGTGCTGAATTTTGGACTATTAACTCACTGCTAAATGTCATTCTTGGTATGTATGAGTTGGTAATACACCAAAACCCTTGGATTAGGTTGCCAAAGCTAAATATCTTTTCAAAATTATGGCTGGAATTTTGCTTAATATATATTTTGCAGTGCTCCATTCCAAGAAGGAAAAAATCCAAAAGTGAGAGGCTTTTTACATTGGTTATTAACTACTGGGCGATCTCAATACACAAAAGTAGAAGAAGAACTCAAAAGCTCACCACTCTGACCTTGGGTCGAGCTCTCAAGAGCAACTCTGACTGCACTGTGCCCAAGGTAAAGAAGAAAGAAATTAAACATCAATCTTATAAGGTGAGACATCCACAGTGGAGGTTGACTAAGAAAATGACGAGGCATGTGAGATTAAATAGGTGCAATGGACTTAAAAGGCAAAGAAAATCAAACAATTATAATTGTTTGTGTGGGCATATTAAGACGGTTGGTGCCAACCCAATACCAAATCACATTTTGCTATGTGCTAATATATCCCTTAAGTATTTTTTAATTTTAAGGGCTAATGATATTTACTGTATAATTTTGGATGCCCTTAAAGTAAGGTGTGGACATGCAACCTTGTGTTGGAGTTCAATCTCTACACAAGTATCCAACTCACGAAAGAAATATATGGTAGGACTATTTAGACTCGAAGCTCCGGGAAGTGCCTTTTCTTCTCTAACTAACCTATACAACTTGAAAGGAGGAATGACTAATTGGACTAGATATCGGCCTATTAGATTAATCATATCGGCTGAATTCAGCAGACTATGCATTATTAGAGCAAAAGAAGTAGGCCAAAATAGCGGTGCACTAAGAAATTACGACAATTGTAAGGGCAAGATACCTCAAGCATCACACAACTTAACCATGAGACATTTTGTGGAGTTGCATACCCAAATATGCAGGCTAAACATGTCCGGAGTATCCATCTATTTCCAGACAACCCTTACCTTAGAAAAGGGCTCAAACAATAGGAAAAAATACAAAATGAAAGAGAATTATGTGATGACCCGAGTACAGCATCAGGACAAACAACCAAATATAGCTAAAAGTAGAGAATATAATCACATAAACAAAGCTTTTAAACAAATGAAATATGGAAAACTAGGTAAAAATGATGGCGCCCTACCATCCAACAACACTCATAAGTATTTATGAAGGTAGCTTTCTGGAATTGTCGAGGCATAAGAAAGAAGAATTTTTGGACAGACATCAAAATCACAACCCAAAATGAGCATATCGACATGTTAATGCTAGCGGAACTAAAAACGAATATTGAACCTCCCGAATCATGTTGGAGGAATGCGGGGTTCGATAGTATATGCTTCATTCCATCGGATGGTCTAGCAGGAGGGATGTGCCTTCTATGGAAAAACAACCTACTCATAAACGAAAAAGTTGAACTTCGCCATATAGATGAAAGATTCGTTATAGTGGATCATAACAACTACGAGTCGAATTTCAACATGGCTATTTTTTTATTATATGCTCCTCCAAATGAGAGGCGCAAGGAGGAATTTTGGCCCAAAATAGTCGAAGCTATAAACGCGCAAACTAAACCAGTACTCCTAATGGGCGACTTTAATGACATCCTGAACCCTTCCGACAAATTGGGAGGTGCACCACTAAGAACTAACCGATTCCAAAGATTACAAAATGTAGTACAAGAATGCAACCTGGTGGATCTCGTCTCCAAAGGGAATGAATTTACATGGCGGAAGAGGCGAGAGGGTGAAAATAACACGTATGAAAAATTAGATAGAGCAATGGCGCAGAGTGAAGTGTTTAATGCCTACAACCTAATCCACGTTTGGAATCATGCGTTCACATCATCAGACCATTGTCTAATCACAACAGAGATTAACAATAAAAGGCAAACTTTCAAGAACAAACCGTTCCGATTTGAACTCATGTGGGCCGAGAGAGAGGATTGTGAAACAATCGTTAAACAGAGCTGGAGAACACAATTTCCGGGGACACATATGTACAACCTGGTTAGGAAAATAAATTCCCTCAAAAATAAACTAAAAGTATGGAGTAAACGAAAATTCGGAAATATAAACAAACAAGTCCGAGAAACAGATGCAACCATTGAGAAGTTGCAAAAGCTAAACTTCAGAAATTTCTCTAATCAATTAAACGAGAAACTAATAAGACTAAACAAGAAGAGGGAATGTCTAATAGAATTCCAACAAAAGTACTGGATGCAAAGAGCTAAATCTAAAGCTTTAGAGTGTGGTGATAAAAACACCAAGTATCACCATAGGAAAGCCACAGGAAGACGAAACAGAAAATCAATATCTTCCATTCACAACATAAGTGGCACAATAATAGCTATTGAGGATGAGATTAGTGTCGAATTCCTTAAAGACTATAAGAACCGCTTCAGGTCTAATCGAGTCCATGAGTCCACGGTAGGGCAACACCTTGGAGTTATTACCAAAGAAGTTACGGATAGTGAAAATATGGAGCTCACCAAACCAGTCACGAATGAAGATATCCGAAAAGCTGTTTTTGACATTGGTAGTGACAAGTCCCCAGGTCCAGATGGGATGCCTGCTGGCTTTTTCCAAAAATATTGGGCGATAATAGGGCCGGATGTAATCCGTGCGGTAAAAAGCTTCTTTAGATCTGGTAAAATCTTGAAACAAATCAATCATACCTTCATCTCACTAATACCTAAGGTGGATAACCCATACCTGACCACCCACTACAGACCTATAAGTCTATGTTCAACAATATACAAAATTATTGCGAAAATTCTAGCAAATAGACTAAAGATGTTGTTGCCTAAATTAATCCACCCGCTCCAAAGCGCCTTTACACATAGTAGGTCAATCCACGATAACATCCTCATTGCTCATGAGATATTCCACGGTTTCAAAGGAAAAAAAGGGAAGGAGGGCTTCATGGCCGTTAAACTAGACATGGAAAAAGCATATGACAGGGTGGAATGGCCATTCATTCTGGCCGTCCTACAAAAATTTGGTTTCGACCAAAAATTCATTAGTTGGATTAGAGAATGCATTTCCACGGTTTCGTATTCCATCCTAGTTAATGATAAACCGACAGAAGTAATATACCCTGAGAGGGGTTTACGTCAAGGTGACCCTCTCTCACCAATGCTTTTCAACTTAGGAGCGGAAGTCCTAGTAAGGAACATCCAAAATGAATGTAACCAAAAGAACAAAACAATCGGTTTCCCTATCACAAGAGGTGGCACCTTTATCCCTTTTCTAGCCTTTGCAGATGATATAATTATATTTGCCAAGGCATCCCTAGATGCAAGTACACGAATTTTGGAACTTCTCAATAGGTACTGTTATATCTCGGGACAAAAAGTTAATTTCTGTAAATCTTCATTCCAAACTACTACAAATGTTGGGGGTGAAAAGGAGAGACTAATCCAATCAAAAATTGGTATCACGGTTACTAAAGAGATGGACAAGTATCTTGGTTGTCCTATTATTAACGGTAGAGTGAACAAGACCGTCTTTGAGGATGTTATAACCAAATCCAGAAAGCAACTAGCTATGTGGAAAGCATCAACATTGTCACAAGAAGGAAGAGCAACCCTAATCAAAGCCAATTTGAATGCCAAACCAAACTATATAATGCAAAGTTTTATGCTTCCATCCTACATACACAAAGAATTAGATCAGATCAACCGCAATTTCTTTTGGAACAAAGGACCTAAATACCACCCTCTCATCAGTTGGGATAAAATTTGCAAACCGAAGAATTGCGGTGGTGTAGGCATTAGAAAAGCAGAAGATATGAACAAAGTTCTCCAGATGAAACTACTTTGGAAAATTATGGAAGAACCAAACAATATATGGGTTAAAATAGTGAATGAAAAATACCTCAAAGACTCATTCCTTTGGAGTTATAAAACCCAGAAGAATGCATCCTGGCAATGGAGAAGGTTAATGAATCTACGTCCTGAATTTGAGAGTGGATTCAGGTGGAACATTGGAGACGGTAGCACCGTTAAATTTTGGAAGAACAAGTGGGTGACTGATCAACCGCTAATCAAACTACTTGAAGACAGTAGTAGTATTGATGAAAATGAATTAGTTAATAACTACATAATAGAAAATAAATGGAATATCCAGAAACTGGAAAGGGAAGTAGGGAATCTCCTCCCACAGGAGATTTTGTCCGCAATTAAATCATACCCATTACCAAAATCTTTCATCCGAGATCGTTTATATTGGGCAGCTACGGACAAAGGATCATACACAACAAAATCTGCTATGGATCTAATACACAAGAATAAAGGGCTTTCAGCTAATTCAAGTGAGTGGATCTGGAATATGGATATCATGCCTAAAGTTAAAAACTTTATGTGGAAACTATCTATTGATGGCCTCCCAACTAAAGAGAACCTCGAGAAACAAAGAGTACCAGTCCCCATGCAGTGCGCCCTCTGCAACCACCCATATGAAACAGCAAAACATTTGTTCTTTAACTGTCCCTTCATGTTAGAGAATCTTCATAACAACAACACCAAGACCAAACTACAAATTGTTAGCAATGCTAATCAACTGCTATCAAGTATGATCACATGTCTAAAAAATAAGTTAGACGACAACCAAATGGTTCAACTAGCAGTTATATGGTGGAATGTCTGGACTGAAAGAAACCAAAGTATCTTCAATAAGAAGAAAGCCCAAAACATTGGGCCACGAGTTCAAGAACAGATAAGGAACTGGCAGGATGCTAACAAAAGAAAGAACCAAACAAAATTAAAAGTGTCCATAAGTAACAGGAAAACTAAAAGCATTCAATGGATAAAACCAGATAATGGATTTATCAAGTTAAATTTTGATGGATCCAAACGTGAGTCCGGGGATACAGCCTTCGGATATATTTTAAGGAATCAACATGCATCAACCATCTCCCTAGGCTATGGACAATGTGGGAACACATCAGTCCTCCATGCTGAAGCGTGCGCGTTAAGGGAGGGTTTGATTAGAGCATGCGATCTGGAGATCAACAAACTCGAGATTGAAGGTGACAACCTCACAATCATCAATTCCATTAAAAAGATATGGAAACCCCCATGGGAACTAGACCTCATTATTTCAGATATCTCTAATATATTGGTCAGTTTTCAGCAGGTCAAGATACAGCATGTGTTCAGGGAAGTCAACTGTGTTGCCGATAAGCTAGCAGAATTGGGACACGACTACCCACTAGGTGATTCAGCGATCCCCTTCCAGGTGGTGGATCTCATCCGGAAGGATGCTCTAGGTTGGAGAGTCTCGCGAAGATGATCTAACCTAATCACTTACCGTATAGTATCAAAAAAAAAAAAAAAAATCCCCAAGACAGTCTGCCATATGATCATCAACTGGGTCTATGACTTCAAGGGGTATTGAGATTTGCAGCCAATAGTTAAATGAATGTTATCTTTTGTTAATTATTAATTGTGATTGACATGTAAAAAAATATTATTTGAGAATTTTAACACCCAACACCAACTTTTATGACGATCTTGAACTTTGTGTTCTCATCCGTAAGGATGCTTTAGGATATGAGTGTTATACGAGCCGAACAAGCCGAGCCGAACAAGCCGAGCCTTAGCATGCTCGAGCTCGACTCTTTTATAGACCAGCCGACCCCGGCCGAACTTTTGACGAGCCGAGCCCGAGAAACTTGTCTCCTGTATCAACCCTAGATGGAGTACCTCTAGAAGATAGACCACCCTAACCGCATTCCATTTAAAAAAGAAGAAGAGAGATTGTTATCTTTTTAGTAAACTATCATTATCACAACATGTAAAAGAATGTTATCTTTTGTAAATTATCATTATGTAGGCCCGTCACCTCCACTGTTGTTTAGTTGCACACTCGCACCTCCATTGTTGTAACTTATCCAGTTGCACACAAAGAGTAGGATGAATTGCTTTTCGATAAGCAATCTTCACACTAGACATGAGTCGTAAACCTAAACCGGTTTAGGTTTGCGAACCGGCGGTTTAGCCAGTTTATTAAAAAAAAAAGGAAAAAAAAAAGAAAAATTGCCAGTTTGAGGTAAACCGCCGGTTTAGGTTTGGCGAACCGGCAAACCTAAACCGCCGGTTTGGCGATTTAGCCCAAACCGAAGCCATGTTTACTTCACACCAACAAAAGTTACACTTAGGAACTAGTTGTTGCCCACATTCGAACCCAAAAATACGTAAACAAACAAAACTTAGTTAAATTGCATTTACAAAGAAATGCATCCAGTATAGATTTATGCCACAAGCCGATCCACAACCAGGAGCGAGCCAGACAGACTACTCATTCAGAACAATATTATGGGCCGTAATTAGACCTCATCATATTCGGGCTCAGGCGGGTCCAGATAAACGGGCTTAATATTTTATAAAGTCCAACCCAAACCCACTGGATATTAAAAAGTCTACCCGTAATATTGCGAGCTAGGATTATTTGTTTAAATTTTAAATAAATAGGTCCGGCCTGAGGGGTAAAAGTACACATATTTATGCACTACTAAGAAGAATTGAATTCCAAACCAAAGGTAATAATAAATCCCTTCAACCAACGGAGTTATGAGTCCTTTTTAAATAAAGGTTTTTGATCTCGTTTGGGCTATCAAGATCGATAATATCGAGATTGTGACCGTAATAATATCGAGATCAAGATTGAGATTGTGATCGTGATAATATCGAGATCGAGATCGTGATAATATCTTTTTTATTTGGTTTTCTATATATTACTAGTCTACCAAAATCTATCAAAGATTTAAATCGAAGAAAATCTTCCGCTCTCCTGCCTTTGTTCTTGATAAAGGTTTTTTATCTCGTCTGGATTTGCGTTTGTTTGAAGAAGCTATGGAGATTGATAATAGGCCAAAGAGGAGGCCACGTACTTTTGCGCTGGGATGTTGCTCCTACGCTGATCAGTCGTCTATGTTCTCCCTACTGTGGAAGTAGCACTTAATGGTTCTACCTCGATGAGAAAAGATGACGAAGATGGTCATTACACGTTTGAGATTGGATCCTTTGAGATCGAGAATGAATCATAAATATAACTCAAAAAGAGACAGAACCATTAGAACAAGAAAGGAGACGTTACGGCGAGAAGTTAAATTTTCTTCAATCTATAACGTGACAATCATTATCATCTTTTCTCAGTGGGGGAGAACCATTACGTGCTACTTTCGCAAACCTAGACATGATCAGCAGGGACTCTTGAGGATGCAATGTTGCAACGGTATCGATCTCTTGTACGTCGTTCCTTATAATCAACAATGACTAATTAAAAAAAAGTGGGACTTCATGGTAACAAATCCGGCCTATTCATTTGAAGAAATTTGCATTCTTGAATATTGTACTCTTCAATTCATGTTTTTCTTTTAAGAACAAGATCCAATCCATGCTTCTGATGCTAGAATTATAATAAGTCATTTTAGGTGTCATTAGCGAAGTACAATACACATGATTATGAGGAGGTTCCAGATAAGTGGTTTGGTTTTTTTGAAATACTTCTTTTACTATCTTGCAGCATCATTACATGGGTTTTCACTTATGTGCTTTGTTTCCATGAAAGTGTATCTTTTATGAATTTGTAGGAAGGTCAAAGCTGCTAATGCAGTTTCGGCATTGAATCTGGAGTCCTTGTGATGCATCGAGTAGGCAGTGCAGTCGTCCCCATAAGGAGAAGAGATTGACATATGTCTTGAATGCATTCTATTGTTCCTGATGGGTCTGATTATCTGTTTGCCGGACTGGGTTATTCACTGAAACTTCTTGGTATTAGTCACAGGCTTGTGAATGTCCTCACCTTTGCTTGCCCAGATTCAAGGAAGAAGAAGACCACCACCTTGATACCGATTGACTACATCCAAATAGAAATCAGGTGGTGCTTATTATCTGTTTAATTTAGGTTCGTTTATATTTTTATACGCACTTTCTTTATTATTTTTTTCTTTGGTTTTCTTGTAATCTAATATAAATTGTTACAATAACGTTAATATATTGGTGGTTCTCCTTTCACCATTCTTAGTTTTTTCAACAAAAACTATCAATACTGCTGGATCTCCAACTAATGGGATCAAGGTTCCGGAGTAGTTTGGGTGAGTGTTGTGCTCGAGATTGGGGTTGGTTACTTGGTTCTACTTTCACCATTCTTGTTACCTTGATAATAAGGTGGGGAGGGAGGACCTATTAATCAGAATTTGAAACTTTTGAATGTTATTTTTTTAAAATATAAAAAACATCGATCGTTACTTTAATTTGATATTCATTGTTAATCAAGGAAAGTAAATATTAAATATCAACTATTTATTAAATTTTTTCAAGTTTTGACTTTTCCTCTTGATATCAATAAGTTTTCAAATTTTCTCTTGATACCATTAGGTTCGATTTGTTTCCTTCTTATATTCATTCTTAATATATTACGTTAAAAATTCAGTTATAAAATATAAAAATAATAAGTTTTTAAAACCTAATCATGATCTCATTAAATTTTAAATAATTAATTTTATAATAGAAGTGTTTTTAATATATTTTTAATTTAAAATAAATAAATAAATTTAAAGTTAATTATATAGATTTTGAATTAAAATAAATTTTTTGATTTATTTTCGAAATAAAATAAAATACAAAAAACTAAGTTTAATACTTTGTTTTGAGTTTAATACTAATTCAATAATAACAAAATTTTACTATATTTTTATTTTAATTAAGGTACATATTAGTTTTAAAACTTATTATGACCACATTAAAATTTATACTTATTAATCTTATACATCTAAACATTACTTAGTATTTATAAAATTAATATTTAATCTAGTCATAATAGTTTCAATTTATTTATTTTTTAGATTTTTTATTTTATAATTGAATTTATAATAAAAATATAATGATAAAGGATATAAAGAGGAAACAAATCAAACCATCAGCGTACCAAGAGAAAACTTACAAATTTATGGATATTAAGAGTAAAATTTCAAACTTGAAGAGCACAAAGAGGAAAACCCTTACTTATTTGTTACCTTGAGCATTTTTTGGCAATTTTGATAACTAGGCCTTTTTGAAAAACTATAGTAGTAACTAGACTTTTTAATGTTTTAATTAAGTAAATATACCCCAACCTTTTGTATTTATTCTCAAACTCTACACACTCTTCTCTCAAGGGGTACATTTACTAAACACAAAATTTTAAAAAGCCCAGTAAACCAAATTGTTTCAACATTTTTTTGTTACCTTAAAAACATTTGATTTGAATTGTTCATTATATTAGATCATATGTACGTGATATATATATATATATATATATATATATATATATATATATATATATCTTATATCTATTAATGTAGGAGCTTCTTGCCAAGTGTCAATTCCACGTTTCTCGAAGCCTCAAAATTTTTTTAAAAAAATATTTTTAAATGTTAATATAAATTGAAAAGTGAAATCTAAATTTTTTAAAAAAAAATATTTTTACAAAAATAGTTTGAGTAAAAGGGGTAAGTAGGCTTTTATTGTATAAATGTAGATTAAGTAGGTTTTTGTGTTTCAATTTGTATTAACTAAAATCCTTGTAATTTTGAGAAAAAGATAAAATCTAAAATAATTTAAGATACTTTCAAAAATAAAAAGATGTTGTCCCTTAATTTTTTAAAATAAAAAAAGGAAAATGGGAGTGGTCCCCTATAATTATTTAAAATTAAAAAGATTCTCTCCCTTAATTTTTTTAAATAAAAAAAAATGAGAGTGATCTCCTATAAAATAAAAAAGGAAAATGAGAGTGGTTCCCTAGGAATTAGTTTTAACATTAAAAAATTATCTCCCTTAATTAATATGACTGTTTTTTAATTAAATAAGGAAAAAGAGAGTGGTCCCTCATAAATTTTGTACATAATTTCACACGCAAATTATGTACGTAATTTCACATGCAAAATATGTACATACGCAAATTATGTACATAATTTGCGTGCGAGATTATGTACATAATTTGCGTGCGAGATTATGTACATAATTTGCGTGCGAGATTATGTATATAATTTGCGTGTGAAATTATGTACATAATTTATGGGAGACCACTCTCATTTTCCTTATTTAATTAAAAAAAATCATATTAATTAAGGGAGAGAATATTTTTAATGAGAATTGTCTCCCACAATTAATATTCACTTATTTTTTAATTTAGTTTATCTTTTTAATTTTTAATAGTTATTTATCCTCCTAAATAAAAGCTCCTTAAATAGATTTTCTTATTTAAGAAATTTTTAATTTCACTTACTTTTATTTTTTGGCTAGAAAATGGAGGGGCCTAGATTGTATATATGATAAAAAAAGGCTTCCCTACCCCAATTTTCTCAAATAGTTTTTAAACTTTTACTAATTTTTTGCCATTGATTTTACCAACAATCATATGTTAACAAAATCACTCTTAAAACTCAACCCGCACAAGGTGCGGCTAATACACTAGTATGTATATATATATATATATATATATATATATATATATATATATATATATATATATATATATATATATATATATATATATATATATATATATATATATATATATATATCATAAGAGAACATACCTTATCGTGTAATCATGAGAACATGCCTTATTGTTTAATATATTATTCGTGTTACGAATGTGTCATATCGTTTAATGTATTATTCGTAGTTATTGTTGGTTGAATGAATTATTCGTAGTTATTATTAATTATGATATCTACCCTAAATCTCGACCCTTAATACTCACCATCCGACGGTCTAAAGTTGTTCTCACCGAACCCGCACCCTATATATATATATATATATATAGGGTTAGGTTCAAGTAAGAACATGTGTTACGGTAAAAAATAAGAACACTTATGAATCGTAGGATTAAAATCCGGATGGTTGAGATTGATCGGCTATTGAAGGAAATTGTTCATCTACAATTTATTACGGTATTTGTACTTATGGTAACATTTTATATAAGCGGATACAATCTTATGTGCACGTGTACGTTTAACTTTGTTACTACTTCGAATAACTCAATTAACTTTCTCGTGCACTTTAATTGTGTTTATAAATTACAAATTTTTTTTCCTCTCGTGCAAGCTTATGCATGTCTTGTATTACTATTAATTTAGTGGTGCAACTCTAGTTCCACTTAGAATTGGTTGTGCAACTATTGTATAGAATTGGTCGTGCAACTCTATTGCACTAACATGCAAAAATGGCGCTCTATTGGATTGTATTAATTCGTTTCAATTTGAGTCATGCATATATGTTTCGCCGTGTGTATTATGCACGATTTGAATAACCTAGTCGTGCATGAATATAGAATAACTTAGTCGTGCATGCGTATATAGTTTTAGTAAGTCTTGTATGCACGTTTGCAACGAGTCGTGCACGAGATATTCATTGTCGTGCATATATTATGAACATTTAAAATAACCTATTCGTGCAATACTCTGGGAGAGTCCGTGAATAAACAACTACCGGTGATTAATAGAATATTTTGGTAATAATTGACCATATCTAAAATAAGAAATTAAGTATATGCCACAATTCATATGGAAACATGTAATGTAGCATTAAATATAGTTTAAATATAGATCACATCATATCCGTCGAATGAATTAGATCATACGATCTAAAGCCGTTCTCATTTCTTACCGTAATACACGTTCTCACTCGATCCTTTTCCTATATATATATATATATATATATATATATATATATATATATATATATATATATATATATATATATATATATATATATATATATATATATATATATATATATATATATATATAGTTAGGTTCCGGTGAGAACATGTGTTACAGTAAGAAATAAGAACGCATAAGGATCGTCCGATTAAAACATGAATGTTCTTAGATCAATTGAATATATAAGAGGATTGTTCAAATTAACTTTGCTACATCATTCGTAATTTTGGTAACAATCTCTAATTGTTAATTTGTTTATAAGTGTAATTTAGCCTAGCCTGACATAAGTGTGATTACACTAAATTTAAACTTGCATTAACACTTTTAACTTGTAGTTTTAGTGCATACAGAAAATGTGCACGTCTAGACTAAGGCTAGCACATTTTATATATTCCACGTTTTAGTGCATGTTTTAGTTAGCCTAGCACATTTTAGTGCATGCTTTAGTATTGCACATTTAACTTAATTAAAAATATAAACATTTGTATCAGTATAATTTGCACAGTTTCATTAATGGTTAATTGTCCTAGCGCACATTTTATTGGAAAATAAAACACTTGCATGTTTAAGTTAAAAAAAAATAATTCAATGACTTCAATAGTTAAATATCACGAATTGTTTAGTCAACTATTTCCGGGAAAACTATTCTCTGATGATTTTTAGGAAAATTAGGTAATAAATTGTATGATAGATAAAATAAGAAAGTAGTTGTATTACGGTAAAGGAAAAAGAACCCAAAATAATACCAACTATCAACATTGAACCGAAAATAATACGAACTTTAAAAATTACTAGGAGCGATACAAACTATCAATGTATTTACCAAAAATAATACGTCTTATATTTTCCGGCAAAAATCCTAGCTCCGGCGATGACGTGGCAGCCGGAATGTTACATGTCATCAAATAACTGGGTTAAATGTGTGATGTGAATTTTATTTAAAAAAACAAATTCATAATATTAAAAAAAATAAAAAATTATTATTTTTAAAATTTTGAATAATAATTTTTTTTAAAAAATTGTACAAATATTTATTTTAAAAAAATAATTTTAAAAAAATGAAGTTTGAAATTTTTTTAAATAGATTTGTAAAAAGAGGTAATAGTATTTATTTTTTCAAAAAATATAAAAATATAATATTTTTTTTAAAAAATTTAATCAAATTTATTTTTGGAATTTTGTATAAATGAAAGTTTTGATTCTAAAAAAATTGTAAAAAAAATATTCGAATTTAATTTTTTAAAAAAATCTTGTAACCTAATCCCCAAAAAAAATTCCCAAATTTTTGTAAAAATTTTTTTTCCTAAAAAAAATAATTTGTAAGAAAAAAATATTCGAATTTTTTTCCGGTTTTTTTTAAACAAATTTTTTAATAAAAAAATTCATAAAAAAAGTATTTTTACAAATCTGTTTAAAATAAATTCAGTCTTTATTAAAAAAATTTTTTACAAATGTTTTTAAAAATATTTTAAATAATATTAAATTGACTTTTGAAAAATAAAATTCACATCAGTGACAACACAATTTAATCCATTTATTTGATAACTTGTAACATTCCGGCTGCCATGTCATCATTGGAGCTAGAGCTTTTACCGGAAAAGTATGACGTATTATTATTGGTAAATACATTGATAGTTTGTATCGCTCCTAGTAATTTTCAAAAAGTTTGTATTATTTTCGGTTCAATGTTAATAGTTGGTATTATTTTGGGTTATTTTTCCTTACGTAAATTATGGAAATGTAGAATATATAATTAATTACTTATTAATATACTAACATATCATATTCGTTGAATGAATTAAATCGTGCGGTCTAGATCTGTTCTCATTTCTTACTATAATACTCGTTCTTACTCGATCCTATTCATATATATATATATATATATATATATATATATATATATATATATATATATATATATATAGAGAGAGAGAGAGAGAGAGAGAGTAAAAACATGTTTTAATATAAGAAATGAGAACAAATATTAGTCGTATGGTTAAACCATATAAACGGATATAATTTGTATATAATATAGGAAATATTTATTTTTTTTTGAAAATTTACTTGTATTAAGAAGAAGATTTACATGAAGGAGAGAAATAGGGAACATGAGCATATTCTAACATCAGAAACTTAGAGAAGAAGAGACAGTGAATTAGATGAGGGGAATATCGAGCATTCTTGTTGTAGCAGTGGTTGGAGAGGAGCGGTCTTTCCAGTGGTATGCAAGGTGAAGTTTTATGACTCGAATGGCTTCAGCAGCGCAGTCAATCGCACGAGTGAAGGTGGTGTTATACACGAGATTGTTCCTAGCCTTCTAGGTGAAATAGATGAAGGATGTAATTGATGCAATGCGAGTGCAATCGAGCAGGTTGTTCTTTAGGTTTGGTCTTGTGCTAAGCCATTGCTAGATGTTGCTGAGGTAGGGGGCAGGGTATGTCATTCTGGTCCATCGAGAGATAATATCTAGAACAAGAGAAATATAGCTACAAGAGGTCCATAGGTGATCATCATCCTCAGCATGGTTGATATAAAGTTTGCAAGTATCATTGTCAGTGAGGTGCCAGTGTTTAATTTTGGCCAAAGTGGGGAGCTTCCTCTGAGAGGCGATCCAGGTAATGTAGTTACATTTAGGGATGTTAGTTCGCCACTTAGCGTGCGTGCAATCAAGCTTTAAATTTATAAAACTAGAATAAAAGCAAGCGAACCCGCAGTGTACGGATCGGCGTAGATTAGCAAGTATTCCAGAGTATCGAACACAGGGATTTGGGGGGAACAAATTCAATTATAAAGTTGTCAAGCAAGTAAAAGGGTAAAGCTTTGCAAATATATTGGGAAAACAACAACCCTAAAGATCCAGGTATCTAATTGTGGCAATCGATTCAAGATATACTAATGATATAAGGACAGAGTTAAGATATGCAAAGGTATACTAATGTAAGGTAATCGTACGGTGAAGTTCCGAAAACCTTATATGACTCACCTACAAGATACTCTCTATAAAGGTTGTTGAGGCTTCAATATAGAAAGGTTCTAAAGGCAAGAATTAATATCAAATACCCAAACTTGTAATCCAAGGATCAAGACTAACTAAACCGATTAAGGTTGTGACACTCACAATCGAGGTAGAGGTTGTTGAGGCTTCACTACCACCTAGAAAAGGCAAGCCAAGACTAAGTTAAAGCAAATCTTTAACTTTGGATTAAAGTAAAAGCAAGGTTCGTAAACTAAGGGAAATCACGGTTAGTTCTTGAGAATCACGGCCGTGGAAACCTAAGAACAGGCCGTGATTTAGGGTGTCGACGATATTTCTCTAACTCTCAGGGTCCAATAAAATTACGATCGATCTATCATTATCTAAGCCACAACTATCAACCCTTCACCTTAGAATTGTTAAGGGGTTTTAGCCAATAACAGTCATATTGATATCAAATTCAAAGATTGAAGGATGAAAACTTCCGAAAACTTTCAATAAACTTCAAACCAATCTCAAAGTCACAATCGGTAACGAATACTGTCAATAGATTCAGAGTAAGCCAAACACACACAATCTTAGGAAAGAAGGAAGAACGGGATGTCAATCCGTCTTCTAAATCAAACCTAAACAAGAAGAGAAATCTTCTTGAACAATCTTCCAAAAACTTCGATCTTCCGCCAATCCGGAAATCTCAACAGCAATCTCCACCAAAGGTGCGAGATTAGGGTAAAATCCCCAACACGAACTTCGATCTCCAATGAGATGTAAAATGCTTCCAAACGAGGGTTGTGCCGCTAAGCAAAGGCGTATTTTAGGGCAAGAACGTGATTCTTCCCTAGCCTCGTGCATTCCTCAAGTTAAACTCCAATTTGCTCCTTATAATGCCCTTAATCCATGGACATGCTCAATCAACTCTTCTTTGCTCGATTTCGTTCGGAAATGACTCTCAATCACCTATAATCAACATAAAGCTAGTGTAGACATCCATATCGACAATATAGGCAAACTAGCTCACAAATGCAACAATGCTAAATCAAAGACTATCAATATGAATCAAATACACTTAGAAAACGTGCCTAAAATATCACAATATTTCATGCTAACAAATAACCCCATACTTAACACTTGCTTGTCCCTAAGCAAGGTCTTTCAAAAAGCCTTAAACAAGAGTTAGGATGAAATATGTGTACCTTCTCAAAGCAATGCTTCTTTTGGAGGAATGTGCCTTCTAAAGAATAGATCATTCTCAAACCTTGCTTCAATTGTTTATAAGACTTTCATATACTTATCCAAAGAGTAAAAAGTAAAGAAAACTCATGAATCAATTAAACTTCTAAACAAGCATCATAACCTTCAAACATTATCAAAATCAATCATAAGAAACTTCAGTTTAGATCACCAAGTCATATAACATTCTTTTGATCTTAAGGACTTTCAAAGAAAAGGTCTAGAATGTGGAAAGGGAAGGAAACTTTAAGGAATGTGATGCATAAATCCGGGAAAGTGGACAACTACCCTTCTTCTTCTTTTGCGGTTTCCGCAACACTTCAACTTAGAGCTTCGCTCTTCTTCCTTCCGTTTTTCGACTTTACTTTTGGAGTTATGGATAGAGGTGCACAAAAACCGAAGCCTAGGACATTGGCGTTTCTCAATTTTATGAGATGCCTCAAACCCTTAGCACACATACCATAATCCGCTAGGAATATCGCTCAATCCGACTTTGGCAAGACACAAACACCCGGCTATGTGAATGGTGCCGAGTTACTCATCATCATGATTGACTTCCCCAAACCTAGAATTCCTTTCTATTCTTTTGATTGCAAATAATTGCTCTCATGGCCCTCCCACATCAAACATGCCTTTTTCATTCACTTCTCCAAATTCCCGGATAGGTAAAGGAGGTCAATATTTCAATGAGGAGCTAAAATGATCAAAGAAAGAAGAAAGAAAAATCGAATTGCCTTAATCATCTCAACAAGAAGTATAAGAACTTATAGTGCGATTTCAACTTCAATTTCTCAACATGATTTAGACAATATTCATCACATTATGAAACTTACAAAAGAGGTAAAATTCATTCATTCAAATTCTTTTCAATCTACTATTCTTTTAAGCATGCAATTGTCATCAAACTCAATTCACAAGTAGTGATTATCATAGAAATCATCTCAATTCATTAGAAGCACAAAATTTTCAAAATTTTTCAATTTTTATGGGTTTTTCAAGTTCTTTTTCATGCAATGCGATAATGAAACGTGTAACAAAATAATGAACATGCAAATAGTCTCGAATAGAAGCAAGCATAGTGAGTAAGAGTTATTACAAACTTTTAGTACATCCCACCCCATACTTAGGACGAACATTGTCCCTAATGTTCAAAAGAAAGAAAGAAAAGAAGAAAAGAAAAAGAAACTCACAAGGTGGTGGCGGAATGTCTAAAGCGAACGGTCAATCATCAAACCCTCGTCACTGCGGCGCTGGTGGAGGCGGGAATGGAGAGAAGCTAGGATCATAGAACCGCCCAAACTGCTGGCGGTAGACATCCCTCATCATGTGGTCGAGGTCGTCTAGGCGTCCGTCTCTAGCATCAGCTCAGATCTCCAATGCTCCTACTCTCTTTGAAAGTCCGGTAGCCCAATCCGGCATCTGCTCGTACCATCCCGGGGCCTGACTATACCATGCTGGAGCGTCGGATGGTGCTGGTGGTTGTGCTGGTGTTGTTGTCTGCTCTGTAGACCAAGGAGGGGGAACGCCATACCATGTAGGAGGTGTGGTCATCCACGTAGGCCTCTCACTCACGCTAGCGCGGCGAGAAGACGAGCCTGAAGCTCTAGCTGGACGTGGAGAACGTCTAGGTGCATCGGGGGCCGCCTCCGGCTGATCCGGAAACGTGCTAAACTCCTCCTCAGCGCCTCCTCCGCCCTCAAACTGATCTCCCATCTCCTCCTCAACAACCGGCGGTGGGACATATGGGGGAGCTGCTATCCTGTTCGCATGCATAGCAGCGAACGTCTCCTTCCAATTATGGCGTCCCGCCATAATGGAGTACTCTGGTAGCCACTCTATACCCCTACCCGTCCTGCTCTCCCATGGCATACCCGCATAAGGCGGTCCTCTATGTGTGGGGAAAATGAGACCCCTAGTCATGAAAGCATGTAGCCCTAAAGGTACGGCCGGTATACGGGTGCAAGCAGAAAAGTCAACACCGAAGCTCCTAGCAATGTGGGTAACTATCCCACCATATCCTATGTTGCCCTTCTTCTTATTCTTGAGCTTGCTCATAGTAGCAACCAAGAGAGTAGCACAATCAGCACGGCGTCCATAAAGCATGGAGTAAAGTAAGAACAACTCATCCGTCTTGATCTTTTGGGGCGTCTCCGTCCTAGGAAAGAGACACTCCGAAAGAACACGGCGAGCTATCTTCAAGGCTAGGTGGTACATCAACCTAGCCTTGGTGTCAGCGGGCTGCCAGCGGTCCTCGCTAGCGTAAATCATCGCCACCTCCTCCCAAAAATCCTTGGCGTAAACGCCACTAGGAAATCGGCCGTTAAAGGTCTCCTGAAACCCGAAAATGGTCCCAAACTCACGGATGCTCAAATGGTAGTCTCTCTCCATGAGACGGAAAGAGACGGTCCTGTCGACATGGCTGTGCTCAAAGGATGTCACAACCTCCCGTGTAATCTCCTCATAAGCGTCTTCTCGGATAGCCGAGAAGACAATAAGTCCGGCTCTATCCAAGAGCCAAGTGAGGTCATCAACAATGTTGAGAGGAGCTAGATCCTCCAACAACAAATATCTAGGGCCAATCACTGGCCTCTCCTTGATCCTCTCGAGTGCATCGAGATGATCGTCGTGTATGGTCGGGATTCTATGGTGAGGAGGTGAGGATGGAGGTGAAGGTGAGGATGGAGGTGAAGGGGAAGAGGGTGGTGGTGCCCTAGAGGATGAGGAGGAGGAGGGATTACCCTTCCTCTTCTTATTCTGATCATTCTTCTTCTCTTTTATCATCCCCGAAACTCTTCTCATAAAATCCATTCTGCTCAAAATTACGGTCTGTTCTTATGAGAACCACGGCCGTAATTCCCCCAGAGACCGTGATTCGTCTCAGAAATACACAAATCTCAGCAAATCAGCAATCAATATCAACAACAGGCAGACCTAATCTAATTTCTTCCAATCTCAATCAGTTCTTCTTAAAAATCTCTAACAAAAACGAACCAAATCGGCAAGAATCGAGAAGAGAGAAAAAACCTATTTTTCGGATTGAAAAATCCGAATTGTGCGTTCGTTGGTGAATTTCCGCTCGATTCGTCGCTTGGATCTTGTTTGTGGTTGAATTTGCTTCAGTTTAGGAAGAAGAATCGTTGAAAACGATTAGGAAACGAGGATTTGAGAGAGGGTCGTGGATTTCGGCAATTAGGGCGTGGAAAGAGGGGTTTTGGGATGAATTTTGTGAAGAATGTGGCTTATATAGTCGCAGGCAAAATTTTTGAAAATCACGGTCTATCGGGGTGTTCCACGGCCGTGGAAGTGTACGGAACCGTGGTTTTGGTGATTTTTCTAAGGCTTTTGGAAATTACGGGTACTGTGACTGTCACGACTGTGGTTTAGGCCGTGGAACCCTCTGTAAAGCTCCAAAGTTCAATTTTCGTCACTTTTCTTCAACATTATCCTTTCCTTTCCCTTTTCCATCGTTCCTACATCCAAAAACACGAACATACCGGAAGAAATCGAGGCAAAAACAAAGCAAAAACGTCTATACTAAGCTAATTTATGAATCGAAAACAAAAATGCAATACCTTGGGTTGCCTCCCAAGAAGCGCTTTGTTTAAGGTCCGTAGCTAGACCAATCTCGCACTTATTCGAGTGCGGTAGGCGCGAACTCCTCAGCTTGGAGTTCCGGCGTATACTTCTTGAGTCGTTAGCCGTTCACCTTAAAAGTTCCGCTTGCTTCACCCCATACTTCAACTGCACCATGGGGGAAAATACGCTTAATTAGAAAATGTCCGGTCCAACGAGATTTAAGCTTACCTGGAAAGAGACGAAGCCTTGAATTGAAAAGGAGAACTTGATCTCCTTCTTTGAAGTCCTTTGGAATGATATGCTTATCATGCCAACGCTTTGCTCTCTCCTTATAGATCTTAGCGTTTTCATAAGTGTTCAAGCGGAGTTCATCCAGCTCATTGATGTCTAGGAGACGCTTCTCCCCCGCTTCCTTCATGCTGAAGTTCAACCACTTGATAGCCCAAAACGCTTTGTGCTCCAACTCTACCGGCAAGTGACAAGACTTCCCATACACAAGGTTGTATGGTGTGGTTCCTATGGGAGTCTTGTATGCAGTCCGATATGCCCATAATGCATCGTCAAGTTTCAAGGATCAATCCTTCCTAGTCCTTGAAACCGTCTTCTCTAGTATTCCTTTGATCTCCCTATTTGAGATCTCAACTTGTCCACTTGTTTGTGGATGGTAAGGGGTAGCGATCTTGTGAGTAACCCCATACTTAGCTAGAAGAGCTTCGAAGCGCCGGGCAATGAAGTGAGAACCTCCATCACTAATGATCGTCCTTGGTGTCCCAAATCGCGGGAAAATGGTCTTGTTGAAGAACTTAACCACCACCATGGCATCATTGGTGGGAGAGGCAATTGCTTCCACCCATCTAGAAACGTAATCCACCGCCAATAGTATGTATTAGTTTCCACAAGAGGATGAGAATGGTCCCATGAAATCGACTCCCCAAACGTCGAAAATCTCCACCTCTTGGATGTTGTTGAGGGGCATCTCATTCCTCCTAGAGATATTGCCTGTTCTTTGACAAGCATCGCAGCAAGAAACAAAGGATTGCACATCTCTAAACAAAGTAGGCCAAAAGAATCCAGATTGCAATACCTTTGCGCTAGTCTTGTTCGAACTAGCGTGTCCTCCACAAGGTAGTGAATGACAATGACGGATGACACTTTGCATCTCATCTTCCAGCACACATCGCCGAATGATGCCATCCGGATCTCTCTTGAAGAGGAGAGGCTCGTTCCAATAGTATTCCCGGATGTCCTTAAAGAACTTCTTCCTTTGTGCGTAGGATAGTCCGGGTGGTATCTCCTGACAAACCAAATAGTTAACAAAATCAGCAAACCATGGTTCGTTACCTTTGGAGATCACATCGATGCACTCCTCAATAAGATGTAGGTGTTCGTCCGGGAAGGAGTCGTCGATGGGTAAATGGTCGTCCTCTAGATGTGTTAGGCGACTCAAATGATCCGCAACAGAATTTTCTGAACCTTTCTTGTCGCGGATCTCAAGATCGAATTCTTGTAGGAGAAGAATCCATCTAATTAGCCTTGGCTTCGCATCTTTCTTTGCAAGGAGGTACCGGATCGCAGCATGATCCGTGTAGACAATCACCTTTGCACCTACAAGATAAGAGCGAAACTTGTCAATAGCATAGACAATGGCTAGAAACTCTTTTTCGGTAGTGGCGTAGTTGAGCTGCGCTTCATCTAGCGTCTTGCTAGCATAGTATATGGCATGGGTTGCCCCTTCCTTTCGTTGTCCAAGAACAGCTCCAATAGCTACGTCACTAGCATCGCACATAATCTCGAAGGGAAGAGTCCAATCCGGGGGTTGGATAATAGGTGCTGAAACTAGAGCTTGCCGAATGGTGTTAAACGCATCCAAACATTCCTGTGAAAACTCAAAAACCGCATCCTTCATCAATAGATTAGTGAGAGGTTTTGATATCTTAGAAAAGTCCTTAATGAATCGTCTATAAAATCCAGCATGTCCTAGGAAACTTCTTATCCCTTTCACCGAAATTGGGGGAGGAAGCTTCTCTATGGTCTCTATCTTAGCCTTGTCCACCTCTATCCCTCTACTAGAGACTAAGTGGCCTAATACAATTCCTTCCTTAACCATGAATTGACACTTTTCCCAATTAAGAACTAGGTTAGTGTCTTCACACCTTTGCAAAACAAGAGAAATGTTAGAAAGGCAACCGTTAAAAGAGGAACCGTATACGGAGAAGTCGTCCATGAAGACTTCCATGATTTCCTCTACGTATTCGGAGAAGATGGCCATCATGCACCGTTGGAAGGTGGCTGGGGCGTTGCAAAGCCCGAACGGCATTCTCCTATAAGCAAACGTACCCCATGGGCACGTGAATGTGGTCTTCTCTTGATCATCCGGGTGTATCGGAATCTGAAAGAAACCACTATAACCGTCAAGGTAGCAAAAATGTGAATGTTGTGCTAACCTTTCAAGCATTTGATCAATGAATGGCAATGGAAAATGATCCTTCCACGTTGCATTGTTGAGCTTGCGGTAGTCTATGCACATCCGCCATCCAGTCACGGTTCGGGTAGGAATGAGTTCGTTGTTTTTGTTGGTGATGACCGTCATTCCTCCCTTCTTCGGAACTACTTGAACCGGACTCACCCACTTACTATCGGAGATAGGGTAGATGATACCTGCATCAAGAAGCTTAAGAATTTCCTTCTTGACAACCTCCTTCATGGTCGGATTCAACCGCCTTTGAGGTTGTCTTGAAGTTCTAAAATCTTCCTCCATTAATATCTTATGCATGCATAGGGAGGGTTTAATTCCTACTAAGTCCTCTATAGTATAGCCTATGGCTTTCCTATGTTTCCTAAGGACAATCATGAGCTGATTATGTTCATCTATGCTTAGATCGGAACTAACAATAACCGGAAAGGTAGAATTAGATCCTAGAAAAGCGTACCTTAGATGAGTAGGAAGTGGTTTGAGTTCCATTGCTTTCGGGGCTTCCAATGATCCTTGAGAAGCGTCCGATGTCTCCTTAGAAGTTTCCAAGGGTGATGAGTGGTGGGAGAAGAATCAGAAGAAGTTGAAGAAGTGTCACGATCACTCGTTTCCACGCCCAAAATTACGGGTTCCTCATGGCCTCCACGGCCGTGGTTTAGGGCGTGGAAGGGAAATATGGTTGTCACATCTTCTCCACGTCCGTATAACTCCTTGGAGTGAGGCACGATTTTGGTTGTGAAATCCACGGCCGTGGAATACAGGGTATAACCGTGGATTCTCACGTTTTCTGCCTCATCGTGGAGTTTCTCAAACTCCACTTCACCTATCTCTTCTTGTGCTTCTAAGGCTTCAATTGCCTCATTGCACTCTTCTTCTTCCCCTACATTGGTTAGACTCATAGTGATAACCTTTTGTAAAGGATCGTTAAAGAGAATCGCACTTACCTCCTCCCTAGATAAACCTTCTTCATCTTGGATATCGAAAATATCCTCATCAAAGATTGGCTCCTTCACTAGAGTAGAAAGAACGAACTCTACTTTCTCCTCTCCTATGTCAAAAGCGAGTCTACCATTCTTGCAATCGACTATGCAGCCGGAAGTTGCAAGAAACGGTCTTCCGAGTATGATCGGGACCGGACAATCTGCAGGAATGTCAAGCACGACAAAATCAATGGGAACAAAGAATTTACCTAGCTTGACCGGGACGTCTTCTACAATACCGACGGGGTGAGTGATGGATCGATCCGCCATGTACAACGTCATCTTCACCGGTTTAGGGTCGCGTAAACCGATCTTCCTACACAATGCAAGTGGTATGATGCTCACACTTGCTCCTAAGTCACATAACGCATCGTATGCGACATCTCCCACTCCTATGGGAATGCAAAATGACCCCGGATTCCTTAGGCTTTGGGGGCATTTTCTCCTTCATGGTTTTGATGAGATCCGAAGAATCCGAACTCATCTTAACCTCTCCGAAGTCTTCTAGCTTCCTCTTGTTAGAGAGGAGCTCCTTCAAGAACTTGCCATAAGCCGGCATACCTACAATAGCATCAATAAATGGTATATTAATATGCAGCTTGCTCATGAGTTCTATGAACTTACCAAATTGTTTGTCTAGGCGTGCTCTCGCTCTAGATTGAGGGAATGGTAGGGGAGGTTTATAAGCTGAAGGAGGAACGTAGACATCTTCCTTCTCTTTCCCTTTCTCTTTCTCCTTGTCCTTCTCTACGGGGACTTCAACGAACTTAGGTTGCGGATCGGTGGTAGTCACTCCGCTCCTAGTTGTGATTGCCATAACCCTTCCGTTGGGGTTGTCCTCCGTCTTTCCTGGAAGTTTCCCTTGATTCCTAGGAACTTCCTCCGCATGGTTGAACATTTGGTTTTCCAAAACTTTTTGAGCTTTGTCAACCTTGGAAATTTGATCATCAACCTTAATGAAGCGGTTCTCCAACCCTTGAAGCTTTCCCAAAATCGTTTCCAACATGGGATCGGGCTTCTCCTTTCCCGAATTGTTTCCTCCATTAGATGATTGCCCCTGACTTTTCAAAGGAGTAGAGGAAGAGGAAGGTGGAGTTAGTGAATTAGAGTTGGAAGGATAAGAGTTACCGAAATTTTGTTGATTGGAGCGCCAATTGTTGTTGTTTGAACCCCTATTGTTGTTCCAATTGTTGTTGTTTCCATTCCAATTGTTATTCCGGTTGTTGTTCCGGTTATTGTTATCGCTGCCATTGTTGTTGCCCAAATAACCAACATCCTTCCCTGGTTGCTTTGGGAAGTTGGTCTTGATAGCCTCCTTCAACTCTTTGATCTCATTGTTGAGGGAGAAAATCTGATTTTGAGCTTCATGTGTGAGCTTTGCTCCTTGCTCCACACGATTTCCCTCCACTTTCTGGTGGGAATACTTCTCTATTACCCTTGCTTGCTTCTCAATGAAGTCCCAAGCGTCATCTTCTCTTATGTCCATGAATGTTCCACATGAGAGGGATTGGAGGTTGAATTGCGTTCCCGCATCTAACCCCTTGTAGTAAATCTCCAGCAAGGCAAGTTTGGATATGCCATGATGAGGGCAATCCAAGAGCAAATCCTGAAACCTTTCCCAAGATTGAAACAAACTTTCGTTAGATCTCATGGAAAAAGCATTAATCTTACCTCTAAGTTCCGCCGTTTTGGATGGCGGAAAGAATTTGGTGAGGAACTCCGCGGAAAGGTCTTCCCACGTGTCTAGTTTCCCACTAGGAAGAGCTTGATACCAAGACAACGCTTTCCCCTTCAAGGAGAAGAAGAAAGGCTTGAGCTTATAGCTGTTGGTAGTAGCGCTCTTTGGCCTTATTGTCTCCATCATACACTCAAAGTTTTGCAAGTGTTGGTGTGGATATTCAGCGCTTGTCCCACCAAATTGGTTTTGGCGAACAAGAGTAATGACTTGAGGGTTGAAGCTAAACCCTTGCACATCATCAGCATCAAAGTTCACGCCCGAACGGCGTGGTTGTTGCGTTGGATCCATCCGCTGGCCAAGAGTTCTTGGCTCTTCATCTACACGTTCGATCCTCGCATTCCTAGGTGGAACACGACGATTGGCAGCTCCCCGTGGATGGAAGGGATTCACATTGATCGTGGGATCAATCTCCTCTAACGGTGGCATGGAAGAATCACTATCATCAGCGGATGAGTGACCTTTTCTTCTAGACCTTGATGCTTTCCTTGAGGATTTCTTGCTTCCCTTATTCTTAAGGTCGCTTAGCTCTATCCTCATCTGGAAGATCATGTCTTGTAGATTGTTAACTTGAGATTGATGACGATCCATTTCGTCTTGGCGGAGGGTCTCGTTCCATTGGAGTTGAGCTTCCTTCTCCGCCAACTCCGCTTGAAGATCACGTTCGTGTCCTTCAGCCATCTTCTTTTCCTTGCGCTTTTGCCTTAAAGTTTTCTCTAGCTCTTGATTAAGAGGTAAGAGATCTTCGGTGTTCCTAGACCTGCGCATGCACTCAAAGTAATATCAAATAACGAGAGCAAGCTCCCAAGCTTGACAACCGGCTACCGAATTCGGCCGAAACCAAATCCCCGGCAACGGCGCCAAAAACTTGTTCGCCACTTAGCGTGCGTGCAATCAAGCTTTAAATTTATAAAACTAGAATAAAAGCAAGCGAACCCGCAGTGTACGGATCGGCGTAGATTAGCAAGTATTCCAGAGTATCGAACACAGGGATTTGGGGGGAACAAATTCAATTATAAAGTTGTCAAGCAAGTAAAAGGGTAAAGCTTTGCAAATATATTGGGAAAACAACAATCCTAAAGATCCAGGTATCTAATTGTGGCAATCGATTCAAGATATACTAATGATATGAGGACAGAGTTAAGATATGCAAAGGTATACTAATGTAAGGTAATCGTACGGTGAAGTTCCGAAAACCTTATATGACTCACCTACAAGATACTCTCTATAAAGGTTGTTGAGGCTTAAATATAGAAAGGTTCTAAAGGCAAGAATTAATATCAAATACCCAAACTTGTAATCCAAGGATCAAGACTAACTAAACCGATTAAGGTTGTGACACTCACAATCGAGGTAGAGGTTGTTGAGGCTTCACTACCACCTAGAAAAGGCAAGCCAAGACTAAGTTAAAGTAAATATTTAACTTTGGATTAAAGTAAAAGCAAGGTTCGTAAACTAAGGGAAATCACGGTTAGTTCTTGAGAATCACGGCCGTGGAAACCTAAGAACAGGCCGTGATTTAGGGTGTCGACGATATTTCTCTAACTCTCAGGGTCCAATAAAATTACGATCGATCTATCATTATCTAAGCCACAACTATCAACCCTTCACCATAGAATTGTTAAGGGTTTTTAGCCAATAACAGTCATATTGATATCTAATTCAAAGATTAAAAGATTGAAGGATGAAAACTTCCGAAAACTTTCAATAAACTTCAAACCAATCTCAAAGTCACAATCGGTAACGAATACTGTCAATAGATTCAGAGTAAGCCAAACAAACACAATCTTAGGAAAGAAGGAAGAACGGGATGTCAATCCGTCTTCTAAATCAAACCTAAACAAGAAGAGAAATCTTCTTGCAACAATCTTCCAAAAACTTCGATCTTCCGCCAATCCGGAAATCTCAACAGCAATCTCCACCAAAGGTGCGAGATTAGGGTAAAATCCCCAACACGAACTTTGATCTCCAATGAGATGTAAAATGCTTCCAAACGAGGGTTGTGCCGCTAAGCAAAGGCGTAAGCGGGGCTATGCGTTGATAAGCGAGGATTGCCAAAAAAACCCTAAGCGGCCGTCCCGGAATCTTGCTTCGTCCGTCTTTTTTATAGGGCAAGATAAGATATCGGCCCGGCCCAATCTTCAAAAGATCGTGGCTTCAAAATGTGGCGAAGAAGATCGCCAAGATCACGGTCGTGGAAGGTTCCACGACCGTAATTTAGAGCGTGGAAAGTGTCACGGTTTGAACCATGGATTCCACGACCGTAATAGTTACTGGAATGCATCACGCCTCTCTTTGCAGGGTTCCACGGCCGTGGAACTAAACGTGGTTTGTAGTACGGCCGTATTTTAGAGCGTGTTTAGGGCAAGAACGTGATTCTTCCCTAGCCTCGTGCATTCCTCAAGTTAAACTCCAATTTGCTCCTTATAATGCCCTTAATCCGTGGACATGCTCAATCAACTCTTCTTTGCTCGATTTCGTTCGGAAATGACTCTCAATCACCTATAATCAACATAAAGCTAGTGTAGACATCCATATCGACAATATAGGCAAACTAGCTCACAAATGCAACAATGCTAAATCAAAGACTATCAATATGAATCAAATACACTTAGAAAACGTGCCTAAAATATCACAATATTTCATGCTAACAAATAACCTCATACTTAACACTTGCTTGTCCCTAAGCAAGGTCTTTCAAAAAGCCTTAAACAAGAGTTAGGATGAAATATGTGTACCTTCTCAAAGCAATGCTTCTTTTGGAGGAATGTGCCTTCTAAAGAATAGATCGTTCTCAAACCTTGCTTCAATTGTTTATAAGACTTTCATATACTTATCCAAAGAGTAAAAAGTAAAGAAAACTCATGAATCAATTAAACTTCTAAACAAGCATCATAACCTTCAAACATTATCAAAATCAATCATAAGAAACTTCAGTTTAGATCACCAAGTCATATAACATTCTTTTGATCTTAAGGACTTTCAAAGAAAAGGTCTAGAATGTGGAAAGGGAAGGAAACTTTAAGGAATGTGATGCATAAATCCGGGAAAGTGGACAACTACCCTTCTTCTTCTTTTGCGGTTTCCGCAACACTTCAACTTAGAGCTTCGCTCTTCTTCCTTCCGTTTTTCGACTTTACTTTTGGAGTTATGGATAGAGGTGCACAAAAACCGAAGCCTAGGACATTGGCGTTTCTCAATTTTATGAGATGCCTCAAACCCTTAGCACACATACCATAATCCGCTAGGAATATCGCTCAATCCGACTTTGGCAAGACACAAACACCCGGCTATGTGAATGGTGCCGAGTTACTCATCATCATGATTGACTTCCCCAAACCTAGAATTCCTTTCTATTCTTTTGATTGCAAATAATTGCTCTCATGGCCCTCCCACATCAAACATGCCTTTTTCATTCACTTCTCCAAATTCCCGGATAGGTAAAGGAGGTCAATATTTCAATGAGGAGCTAAAATGATCAAAGAAAGAAGAAAGAAAAATCGAATTGCCTTAATCATCTCAACAAGAAGTATAAGAACTTATAGTGCGATTTCAACTTCAATTTCTCAACATGATTTAGACAATATTCATCACATTATGAAACTTACAAAAGAGGTAAAATTCATTCATTCAAATTCTTTTCAATCTACTATTCTTTTAAGCATGCAATTGTCATCAAACTCAATTCACAAGTAGTGATTATCATAGAAATCATCTCAATTCATTAGAAGCACAAAATTTTCAAAATTTTTCAATTTTTATGGGTTTTTCAAGTTCTTTTTCATGCAATGCGATAATGAAACGTGTAACAAAATAATGAACATGCAAATAGTCTCGAATAGAAGCAAGCATAGTGAGTAAGAGTTATTACAAACTTTTAGTACATCCCACCCCATACTTAGGACGAACATTGTCCCTAATGTTCAAAAGAAAGAAAGAAAAGAAGAAAAGAAAAAGAAACTCACAAGGTGGTGGCGGAATGTCTAAAGCGAACGGTCAATCATCAAACCCTCATCACTGCGGCGCTGGTGGAGGCGGGAATGGAGAGAAGCTAGGATCATAGAACCGCCCAAACTGCTGGCGGTAGACATCCCTCATCATGTGGTCGAGGTCGTCTAGGCGTCCGTCTCTAGCATCGGCTCAGATCTCCAATGCTCCTACTCTCTTTGAAAGTCCGGTAGCCCAATCCGACATCTGCTCGTACCATCCCGGGGCCTGACTATACCATGCTGGAGCGTCGGATGGTGCTGGTGGTTGTGCTGGTGTTGTTGTCTGCTCTGTAGACCAAGGAGGGGGAACGCCATACCATGTAGGAGGTGTGGTCATCCACGTAGGCCTCTCACTCACGCTAGCGCGGCGAGAAGATGAGCCTGAAGCTCTAGCTGGACGTGGAGAACGTCTAGGTGCATCGGGGGCCGCCTCCGGCTGATCCGGAAACGTGCTAAACTCCTCCTCAGCGCCTCCTCCGCCCTCAAACTGATCTCCCATCTCCTCCTCAACAACCGGCGGTGGGACATATGGGGGAGCTGCTATCCTGTTCGCATGCATAGCAGCGAACGTCTCCTTCCAATTATGGCGTCCCGCCATAATGGAGTACTCTGGTAGCCACTCTATACCCCTACCCGTCCTGCTCTCCCATGGCATACCCGCATAAGGCGGTCCTCTATGTGTGGGGAAAATGAGACCCCTAGTCATGAAAGCATGTAGCCCTAAAGGTACGGCCGGTATACGGGTGCAAGCAGAAAAGTCAACACCGAAGCTCCTAGCAATGTGGGTAACTATCCCACCATATCCTATGTTGCCCTTCTTCTTATTCTTGAGCTTGCTCATAGTAGCAGCCAAGAGAGTAGCACAATCAGCACGGCGTCCATAAAGCATGGAGTAAAGCAAGAACAGCTCATCCGTCTTGATCTTTTGGGGCGTCTCCGTCCTAGGAAAGAGACACTCCGAAAGAACACGGTGAGCTATCTTCAAGGCTAGGTGGTACATCAACCTAGCCTTGGTGTCAGCGGGCTGCCAACGGTCCTCGCTAGCGTAAATCATCGCCACCTCCTCCCAAAAATCCTTGGCGTAAACGCCACTAGGAAATCGACCGTTAAAGGTCTCCTGAAACCCGAAAATGGTCCCAAACTCACGGATGCTCAAATGGTAGTCTCTCTCCATGAGACGGAAAGAGACGGTCCTGTCGATATGGCTGTGCTCAAAGGATGTCACAACCTCCCGTGTAATCTCCTCATAAGCGTCTTCTCGGATAACCGAGAAGACAATAAGTCCGGCTCTATCCAAGAGCCAAGTGAGGTCATCAACAATGTTGAGAGGAGCTAGATCCTCCAACAACAAATATCTAGGGCCAATCACTGGCCTCTCCTTGATCCTCTCGAGTGCATCGAGATGATCGTCGTGTATGGTCGGGATTCTAGGGTGAGG
Organism: Fagopyrum homotropicum; assembly: GCA_033239125.1. Taxonomy (NCBI): domain Eukaryota; kingdom Viridiplantae; phylum Streptophyta; class Magnoliopsida; order Caryophyllales; family Polygonaceae; genus Fagopyrum; species Fagopyrum homotropicum. The sequence continues at coordinate 8,390,668 of BSWB01000003.1, forward strand.
AGGTGAGGATGGAGGTGAAGGTGAGGATGGAGGTGAAGGGGAAGAGGGTGGTGGTGCCCTAGAGGATGAGGAGGAGGAGGGATTACCCTTCCTCTTCTTATTCTGATCATTCTTCTTCTCTTTTATCATCCCCGAAACTCTTCTCATAAAATCCATTCTGCTCAAAATTACAGTCTGTTCTTATGAGAACCACGGCCGTAATTCCCCCAGAGACCGTGATTCGTCTCAGAAAATCACAAATCTCAGCAAATCAGCAATCAATATCAACAACAGGCAGACCTAATCTAATTTCTTCCAATCTCAATCAGTTCTTCTTAAAAATCTCTAACAAAAACGAACCAAATCGGCAAGAATCGAGAAGAGAGAAAAAACCTATTTTTCGGATTGAAAAATCCGAATTGTGCGTTCGTTGGTGAATTTTCGCTCGATTCGTCGCTTGGATCTTGTTTGTGGTTGAATTTGCTTCAGTTTAGGAAGAAGAATCCTTGAAAACGATTAGGAAACGAGGATTTGAGAGAGGGTCGTGGATTTCGGCAATTAGGGCGTGGAAAGAGGGGTTTTGGGATGAATTTTGTGAAGAATGTGGCTTATATAGTCGCAGGCAAAATTTTTGAAAATCACGGTCTATCGGGGTGTTCCACGGCCGTGGAAGTGTACGGAACCGTGGTTTTGGTGATTTTTCTAAGGCTTTTGGAAATTACGGGTACTGTGACTGTCACGACCGTGGTTTAGGCCGTGGAACCCTCTGTAAAGCTCCAAAGTTCAATTTTCGTCACTTTTCTTCAACATTATCCTTTCCTTTCCCTTTTCCATCGTTCCTACATCCAAAAACACGAACATACCGTGGTTTACGGCTTTTGGAAATTACGGGTACTGTGACTGTCTCGATCCTATTCATATATATATATATAGAGAGAGAGAGAGAGAGAGTAAAAACATCTTTTAATATAAGAAATGAGAACAAATATTAGTCGTATGGTTAAACCATATAAACGGATATAATTTGTATATAATATAGGAAATATTTATTTTTTTTTGAAAATTTACTTGTATTAAGAAGAAGATTTACATGAAGGAGAGAAATAGGGAACATGAGCATATTCTAACATCAGAAACTTAGAGAAGAAGAGACAGTGAATTAGATGAGGGGAATATCGAGCATTCTTGTTGTAGCAGTGGTTGGAGAGGAGCGGTCTTTCCAGTGGTATGCAAGGTGAAGTTTTATGACTCGAATGGCTTCAGCAGCGCAGTCAATCGCACGAGTGAAGATGGTGTTATACACGAGATTGTTCCTAGCCTTCTAGGTGAAATAGATGAAGGATGTAATTGATGCAATGCGAGTGCAATTGAGCAGGTTGTTCTTTAGGTTAGGTCTTGTGCTAAGCCATTGCTAGATGTTGCTGAGGTAGGGGGCAGGGTATGTCATTCTGGTCCATCGAGAGATAATATCTAGAACAAGAGAAATATAGCTACAAGAGGTCCATAGGTGATCATCATCCTCAGCATGGCTGATATAAAGTTTGCAGGTATCATTGTCAGTGAGGTGCCAGTGTTTAATTTTGGCCAAAGTGGGGAGCTTCCTCTGAGAGGCGATCCAGGTAATGTAGTTACATTTAGGGATGTTTGTTCGCCACTTAGCGTGCGTGCAATCAAGCTTTAAATTTATAAAACTAGAATAAAAGCAAGCGAACCCGCAGTGTACGGATCGGCGTAGATTAGCAAGTATTCCAGAGTATCGAACACAGGGATTTGGGGGAACAAATTCAATTATAAAGTTGTCAAGCAAGTAAAAGGGTAAAGCTTTGCAAATATATTGGGAAAACAACAACCCTAAAGATCCAGGTATCTAATTGTGGCAATCGATTCAAGATATACTAATGATATAAGGACAGAGTTAAGATATGCAAAGGTATACTAATGTAAGGTAATCGTACGGTGAAGTTCCGAAAACCTTATATGACTCACCTACAAGATACTCTCTATAAAGGTTGTTGAGGCTTCAATATAGAAAGGTTCTAAAGGCAAGAATTAATATCAAATACCCAAACTTGTAATCCAAGGATCAAGACTAACTAAACCGATTAAGGTTGTGACACTCACAATCGAGGTAGAGGTTGTTGAGGCTTCACTACCACCTAGAAAAGGCAAGCCAAGACTAAGTTAAAGTAAATATTTAACTTTGGATTAAAGTAAAAGCAAGGTTCGTAAACTAAGGGAAATCACGGTTAGTTCTTGAGAATCACGGCCGTGGAAACCTAAGAACAGGCCGTGATTTAGGGTGTCGACGATATTTCTCTAACTCTCAGGGTCCAATAAAATTACGATCGATCTATCATTATCTAAGCCACAACTATCAACCCTTCACCATAGAATTGTTAAGGGTTTTTAGCCAATAACAGTCATATTGATATCTAATTCAAAGATTAAAAGATTGAAGGATGAAAACTTCCGAAAACTTTCAATAAACTTCAAACCAATCTCAAAGTCACAATCGGTAACGAATACTGTCAATAGATTCAGAGTAAGCCAAACAAACACAATCTTAGGAAAGAAGGAAGAACGGGATGTCAATCCGTCTTCTAAATCAAACCTAAACAAGAAGAGAAATCTTCTTGCAACAATCTTCCAAAAACTTCGATCTTCCGCCAATCCGGAAATCTCAACAGCAATCTCCACCAAAGGTGCGAGATTAGGGTAAAATCCCCAACACGAACTTTGATCTCCAATGAGATGTAAAATGCTTCCAAACGAGGGTTGTGCCGCTAAGCAAAGGCGTAAGCGGGGCTATGCGTTGATAAGCGAGGATTGCCAAAAAATCCCTAAGCGGCCGTCCCGGAATCTTGCTTCGTCCGTCTTTTTATAGGGCAAGATAAGACATCGGCCCGGCCCAATCTTCAAAAGATCGTGGCTTCAAAATGTGGCGAAGAAGATCGCCAAGATCACGGTCGTGGAAGGTTCCACGACCGTAATTTAGAGCGTGGAAAGTGTCACGGTTTGAACCATGGATTCCACGACCGTAATAGTTACTAGAATGCATCACGCCTCTCTTTGCAGGGTTCCACGGCCGTGGAACTAAACGTGGTTTGTAGTACGGCCGTATTTTAGAGCGTGGTTTAGGGCAAGAACGTGATTCTTCCCTAGCCTCGTGCATTCCTCAAGTTAAACTCCAATTTGCTCCTTATAATGCCCTTAATCCATGGACATGCTCAATCAACTCTTCTTTGCTCGATTTCGTTCGGAAATGACTCTCAATCACCTATAATCAACATAAAGCTAGTGTAGACATCCATATCGACAATATAGGCAAACTAGCTCACAAATGCAACAATGCTAAATCAAAGACTATCAATATGAATCAAATACACTTAGAAAACGTGCCTAAAATATCACAATATTTCATGCTAACAATGTTGCAGTTGATCCAAATGATGTTGTAGGGAGTAGGAGAGATGGTTTGTGGTGTAGGTAGGGGTTTGAAGATGTAGTAGGCTTTTTGGTGTTGAAGGAGACATTAGGGTTAGTGAATGCTGCAGAGTGGTGAGTGACAAAAGGAGGCATGGGAAGTTCATCTCTCAGATTTAGCATACATCGCCAATAGAAGCAGTGATGGGGTTTGATCCTGCAGTTCCAAACGGTCTGGTGTTTGAGGAGGTGTAGAGAGATCCAGGAACACCATAGATTCTTATTGTTGCGGTCTATATCATAGGTGAGGCGGACAAAGGCGACTTTATTCCTGACTTTGAGGTCAGGAAAGCCGAGCCCACCCATCGACTTAGGGGTACAAACCGTAGACCAAGCAACGAGAGCTCTTTTTTGCTGCAGTCCTTCCCAGACCATAGGAAAGAGCGGAGAAGAGTTTGGATTTTACTGAGAATTGAAGCAGGGAGGAGAAACATAGAGCACCAGTATTGGCTTATAGGGATGAGGATGGATTTGATAAGTTGAGCCCGTCCAGCATAGGAAAGGAGCTTGGCACTCCAGGAATGGATCCGCTTGGTGATTTTATGGATAAGGCGGAGGTAGTCGGTGAGGGCAAGTCTTCTACTGCCATTTGGGACACCAAGGTAATGGAATAGAAGGGAGCCACAAGTTATACCAGTCGCCTGTATTGTAAGATTTTGTTCATTAGTGGACATGCCTCCCATGTAGATTGAAGATTTGGAGACATTGATCTTGAGTCCGGATAGAAGGCCGAAGGTATCAAGGGTATTTTTGAGGATTTTGATGGAAAGGATGTCTCCTCTATAAAACAACATTACGTCATCTGCAAAGGAGAGGTGGGTGATTTTAGGTGAGTGATATTTTGGATGGTGGTTGAAATCCGGGGTGGAAGTGTTGTGGTGTATCAAGCAGGAAAGATATTCCATAGCAATGAGAAAAAGTGGAGGGGATAATGGCAGCCTTGTCTGAGGCCATTGTGGCCTTTGAAGTGTCCCTTGAGAGAGCCATTGATGTTGACCGAGTAAGTAGCAGTCGAGATACATTATTTGATCAAGTGAATGAATGAGTCCGGGAACCCAATCATCTTGAGGCAGTGGAGGATGAAATTGTGGTCAATTGTGTCAAAAGCTTTAGATATGTCGATCTTTAAGGCAGCCCTATGTGAGATTTTCTTTTTGCTGTATTTATTGAGGAGTTTCTGGCATATGAGCACATTATGTTTGATTGATCTGTTGCTGACGAAGGCACTCTGGTATGGGCCAATGATGTGAGGTAAGATAGCATTGATACGGGATGAGAGTATCTTGGCTATGGTCTTATAAGTGGTGTTGCAGCAGGAGATTGGCCTGTAGTCGGAGGGTGATGAAGGGTTATCAGTCTTGGCAATAAGAGAGATAGCAATATGGTTGATCTGTTTGAGAATTCTCCCTCTCGAGAAGAAGTCTGAAATGGAAGCAATGAAGTCGTTCTCACTGATGTTCCATGAAGCTTTGAAGAATAGAGCATTGTAGCCATCGGGTCCTGGTGCTTTATTATTACCAATACTATGGAGGGCCTTTTTGATCTCATCTGGTGTGACCTGCATAGAAAGAAGAGAAATGTTAGCGGGGCTGAGGCTTGGTAAGGTGATGTTGGGAAAGGTATGGTTTGGTGGAGTAGGGGAGTTGATGATGGTTTGAAAGTGGGTGACAAAGGTAGAGGCAATGAGATCAGGGTCATTGGTGGTGGTTCCATCATGCCTACTAATGAAGCAGATCCGATTGGTGCTTCTCCTTGCTTTGATGCTCTTGAAGAAGAAGGAGTCGCATTGGTCCCCATATTTGATCCAATTTGCTTTTGATAACTAAGCAAGGGTGGTGTGTAAGGTTTTCAGGCTATCATTCAAGGCAATGGTCACATTTCTCTCAGCCTCCTGTAGGATTTGGTCATGAAGGTTATTGTGGAGGTTGTTTTGAGTAGTAAGTAGGAGCTTCCGGTTGTCCTGGATAGAAAGGTGTAGTTCTTCAAGCTTGAGGCTAGGAAATTTTTTGAGTTTAATCTTGAGCAACTTGAGTTTTTTGGTGAGTGTGTACATTGGCTTGCTATCAAACTCTAAGTTCCAGACGCTAGTGACAGTAGGGGTAAAAGCCTCGTGGTTAGCCTAGGCGTTGTTGAATCTGAACGGGGGTTTAGGCTTGGTATTGAATGGTTCAGTGAAGAGGAGGGTCGGGGAGTGGTCTGATACGTCAGGTAGGTCAAAGTGGGATTGAGAGTGTGGGTAGAACGAGCGCCAAGCAACATTGGTGAGGATGTGATCTAGTTTGCACCAGATACAGGATCCAATTTGTTTGTTGTTCCAAGTGAACTTACAGCCTGAGAATGTGTGGTCTGTGATGTTGTTTTGCTCAAAACAAGATGCAAACTCAAAAGATGGTTGCGAAATGCAAGGGTTGTTGTTGGTTGATTTCTCATCGGGAGAGAGGGTGACATTAAAGTCACCGAGTAGAGCCCAAGGAGAAGTTGTGTTGAGGAGCCCAATGGTGTAGATGTAAGGCCAAAGTTTTAAACGATTATCTTCAGAGTTATGGGCATAGATGAACGTGAGTTCAAGTTTGGTGGATTGGTCAGTGTGGGGTAACGGTTTTGAAATTTTGCAGTGGATGAGTTGATCAGTTTTGATATTAGGGGAGAGGTTGAGTTTGGCCGGGTTCCACCAGAGCCAAATACGACAATTGTGTGCCAGAGAGGAATTAGAGATCTGACTCCAGAAGAGGCTTTTAGCAATTCTTTGCTCCTTGTTGATCTTTAGCCTAGTCTCAAGGATGGCCAGGAGATCAATGTTGTTTTTCTTGACAAGGTATTGGACAATATTTTGTTTATTAGGGTCGTTGAGCCCCCTAATGTTCCAAGCGCAGATATTTAGATTCATTGAGAGGTGTCATTGGATCCTGGGCAAACCTTGTTGTCAGGGGAGAGGTTGGGGTAAGGATTGGGGAGAGAATGGGATTCATTAGCATCAGGGTTATCGAGTGGGTTTGTAGGGTTGGGGGGAGAATAGAGCGAATAGGAAGGGGAATGGGGGTCATTCGAGAAGTGAGTTATGGGGTTTGGTGGGGCGTTGTTGGATTTTAGATTTGGGTTGGATGTAAGCGTAGTGGGGAGGGATGGATTAGGGTTAGCTGGTGGCTTTTAGAGAGTGAAAGTGGTGGTTAATTTGGAATCTACAGGAGTGAGAGGAAGATCTGGGAGGATCTTGAGGGAGTTATCTAGCGTAGGGAGGAGTGAACCCAAGTTAGGGTTAGGGTTTGCAATGTGTTTATTCCTGGGTTTTTGAGGGTGCTTCCGGCCATGTGGTTTGAAGGGCGGTTTGGGCGCAACACAACTATGACCGAAGGTGAGGCATTTAGCACAGTGGATTGGGATCCAGTCATAGGTGACCTTCTGTGTGAGAGGGATCCCGTCAGGGCCAGTAAGAATAACTTCACAAAGTAGGGGGCGTGAGGCTTGAATATCAACGAGTATTCGGGCATAGCCAAGCCGGTCTTGATTAGCGGAGCATGAGTCGGTAAGGATAGGGGTGCCTAGGGCTGAGCCAATCTTAGCTAGCATATGCTTCGACTAGAAATGATAATCAAGCCCATGCAGCGTAGCCCATAAGGGGACTGATCCAAGGCAAGAGTAGTCAAGAGGGAGATCTTTGGTCCATCGCTTCAGCACCAAGGTGGATGATCCGTTAGCGACCCATGGACTGCCAAAAAGAATGGCATTGAGGTCATCTTCTGAAGCAAAATGGAACACAAAGACACCATTATCATTCCGGAGTATTTTTGGTTGAGAGACGTTGTTCCGGTTCTTATTGACGAACGTTGACATGCGCTGGAAACTGATAGAGCTGCCTATGGGGAACCCAACGAGGGAGAGGAGTCATTTTTGTGTGGTCTCAACAACATCATCATCAGTAAAGTTATTTTGTCCCGATTCGAGCTCAAGGGTAAAGGAGAGAGGTATGTGGTTCCAATGAATGTTCCTCGAGACAATATCCGTATAGGGAATTGAGTGGGCGGCTGTAGGTATGTTGGTGTTTCCATGCATTAAAGGAAGAGTAGGTGAAAAGGTTGTCAGGGAATGTTTGTGACTAGGTTCATGGGGACCTGAAAGGTCATCAGATTTTAGTGGGGTAGGGTGTTGGAGGGTTCGCCTCTTCGGAGGAAGGTGCATGCATGGAGGCAGGGGGTCATCAGCATTTTGTGGTGAAGCTATAGCAGGGGCGTTGGTGGTGGCCGGTTCCATCAAGGCCGGAGTATTACTGGTTTTTTGAGTTAGCGGGGGTTAAGGCCGGGGTGGTCGAGCTTGGGGAGGGAGGTGGTAAAGGGGAGAAGAGGATGGCAGAAGTTAAGGTGGGTGACTTAGGGTGAGGGTGGGGTTTGTTTGCCAGTCTGAGATTGTTGGAACGGATGAGTTTTTCCGGAATGGTTTCGTAAGGTCCTCCAGGTGGTGAAGGCGGTGTAGGGGCTTTTTGTTTGGTGGGGTTTAGGGCGGGTTTGTGTTGGAGATCTGAGAGCTTGATGAAGAGTCTCTTGGACCTTCTGGAGCCGGCCATGGGAGTCGGCAGGGGATGGGGTGGAAGGGGGTGTGGCCGGGAGGCCACACAAGGGTGGAGAAGGCAGAGCCTTATTCCGGCAAAGAGGAGAGAGAAGAGAGTGTTTTAAGTAAGAAGCTATATGTTGCTTAAGCATGTCCACGGGTCACGGGTCACTCGTGACCCGGCTGGTTTTGACCCGGCGGGTCACGGGTACGGGTAAGGGTCGAGGTGATCCTTACCCGTGACCCGGCGGGTCGACCCGTCTGATCCGGCAGGTCGACCCGCCAAACCTCAATTTTGAAAAAAAAATTAAAAAAAAAGTAACCCAATGCCTAAAAGGGTCGACCTGGCGGGTCATCTTTTTTTTTTTATTTAAAAAAATGGGTTTCAAAATAAAAGGGCCGACCCCCCGGGTCTGACCCGTGACCCGGCGGGTCTCCAACCCGGGGGGTCGGCCATTTATACGGGTTTTGGTTCGGGTCACCCTTCCCGGACCCTTGACCCGGCGGGTCAGACCCGTCGACCCGGCGGGTCCGACCCGTGGACATGGTTAATGTTGCTTGCAATATAGGCAATATTAATGATATTAGGATTGTTTTTATTCATGTTAGGAAATTATATGTTTAACAAATTTAAACGATAGTGCATTGATTGTTCCCTTATCTTCGTTACCGTCTTACCTATATTACCGTCTTATGAACTAGGAACTTCAATGTGTTCGTGCGCCACAATATGAATTCAACCTCGTCTAGATACAAACGTTAATGCACGGCTATGTTCACTATATTTATTTACTCGTGTTATATACATGCACGTGTATGTTCACTACAAATGAATTATGTACGTGTATGTTTATATACATGCACGTTTTTACTTATGCACGTGTATGTTCAGTTGTTCACTACAAATAAATTGAATGCACTACTAGTCAAATTCAAACACAAGTTACATCATGACCACTGCGACTCAAATTCAAACACAAGTTACAACACGACCTAACAAGGCTATGCACTAATCCTAAACTTTTAGTATTTATATTCGTACAATGCACATTCAAATACATAGTCGTGCACTATTAAAAGTATACTTCTTAATATTTAGTTTTCAATTGGCTCAATATTATTTGCGCCATTTGTTCACAATTACTGTATACAATTATGATGCATTAGATGTGAACTAATATTGATCGATTAATTATAGACGTTTATTATTTGATCCGACGATCTTATTTTTTACTGTAACTCTCATTTGCGCCGTCCGTATATATACAATATGTTAAACAAAATATAGTCCATATATTACCAAATCATACATGAAAATATACATATGTATATGATATGTTTGAAAAAAACATTAAATGAATATACTTAAATTTTATTAAAATCTATACAATTAACTATGAATGTGAAACTGATTTTACAACAAACAATAAATAGATGTATAATCAAATACGGAGTATATGTTTTGCTTTTTTAATCTAATAAGTATAAAAAGTATTACATTAATTTTAAGAAATTTAAAAGAACTTTCAAATATAGTAATTTGAAGAAGTATAATGTATCTTTCAAATCAATTAAATAAATAGAAGAAGAAACACTAGTAATGAGATTTACCGATGTAAGGGGTCGAGCTATCCCCGTGTGATGACTACTTAGCTCACTTTTCCAATGAATAAAAGCACGACTAGATGCGTCGGAGACCACTGACTCTCCTTCTCACCAAAAAAAAAAAAAAAAAAGTAATGAGATTTACTTACAGAGCAGTTATAAAATTTTAACTATTAAAGTATAATTCAATGGCCGAATTAAGTTTATTCTCTTCAGTTTTTTGTTGGGTTTACTTTTGTCTTTAAAAGAGTTAATGTGTGTTGTTACAACATTGAGTGGAATCAATTAATGCATATAATTTCAAAGATACTGATCACTAACTAATCGAGATTTGCTATTCGTATCACATGAAACGTGCTATGTACCCTGATTACGCTTACGCCACGCGTGGTAGTAGCAACAAGCTCATTTCGTTTAAAAAAATAAAGGAATATAACTACGACTACGCATGACGTACGCGTAGTATGGCTATGTATCCGCCATGCGTATCCAATAAAAAAAACTAAGGAAAAATGACTACGGTTACGCGTAGCGTAGTCGTAGTAAGGTTATTTTTTTTACAGACGAAACGTAGTACGAATAGCAATAACTTTATTATTATTTTTTGGGTGGGAAATAACTTTATTACTTAAACAGCGCGTGCGTATGTTATTACGGAGTATAAAACTGTACATTCATTAGTCAATTAATTGTAATATTTAAAACATTAAAGTAAAATTGACGTTTGAATGGACCAAAATTCACAAATTGAAGTTTTCAAAATATGTATTACTAAATATATGAATATTTACCCCTTTAACTACCGTAAATATATTAGAATTCATAATAGAAAAGATTATTTATACAAAATAAGTATCCAAAATAAAAAAGATATATATACAACTAAGTTAAGAAAGAGAAAGATATAATCTATATAAGTACACAAGGTCCTAATATATATATTCATATAGTTAATATATATATATACAAGTTTACATGCGAACAATTAGAACACAATTAGAGATGGAAGCCTCATTAGTTTCACTATTAGCTATATTTCTTCTCTTTCAGATCAATCACAGTCCGATCTTCACCTCCGCCTTACCACCACCAAGTCCACCGGCCGGAGTGCCATCGGCAAATCAATTCTTGGCTTGTCTTACCAAAATCAATCTAAAACTCATATTCACCCCAAAAGATGAAGCCTTTACGCCGACCCTCCAAGCCTACATACAAAACAGCCGGTTCAACCGGTCCACCACTCCTAAACCGGTTGCCATAGTCACACCCACAATCTACTCGCACGTACAAGCCGTCGTGCTTTGCTCTAAGACGTCCGGGGTCGAGCTTAGGATCCGGAGCGGTGGCCATGACTACGAGGGCTTGTCGTACGTGTCGTCGAGTGGCCCCTTTGCTATCCTCGATATGTTTAATCTTAGAGAGGTGAAACTCGACGTGAAAAGGGAGGTTGCGTGGGTTCAAGCCGGAGCTATACTCGGAGAGTTTTACTATGAGGTTGCGAAAGCGAGTAATCATACCTTAGCCTTCCCTGCCGGTGTTTGCCTTACGCTTGGTGCTGGTGGCCATATAAGTGGCGGAGGGTACGGTATGTTGATGAGAAAGTATGGTTTGTCTATTGACAATATACTCGATGCCGAGGTACGTACATACTCTTGCATGCATGCACCATTACTTACTTTAATGAGTTGGTTTATAATTTATATGAATTTGAAAATTTTTATTTTATTTACTTTAATAGAAATATATATATATATATATATATATATATATATATATATATTAAATCGAACTATTGATAACCATTTTACAAAAATGTTTTATGTTAGATAAATAAAATATCCTTGTTTCCTTAATGTATTGACTTTAATTTTGTAATTTAAAATTAGCTAATTAATTTAAATTATTTTTCAACATACATGTGTTATGGTAGTGTAAGGTTTTATAAATATAGTTTGAAAAACACTATTTTTTTATAAGAAATTAAATGTTTTATACAAATTTTAAAACAAAATTCGCATTCTGCTACAATCTAGCTAAAAATGCAGATTTTAATGATTTGGTTTAAAATTAATAGGAAATTGAAAATAATAAGAAATATTAATCTATAATTATGAAAAAAATATATAATAAAATTTATTAATGTGTCAATATCATTTATCATAAAAAATATTCAAATCAAATAAATATTCAATTTAAAATAAGTAAAAGTAATTCTTCCATAACACACAAAAATTAAGTAGTTTATAAAAATCTAAAAATGAAATAATATTTTTATGTAAATCATTTTTTAAAAAACTAAAAATAAATATTGTCAGTAATTTGAAATAACTAACAAAATTATCAATTTTAATTATTTAATTAAGGGTACTTTGTCAAGTAATTTAACTTTTAGTAGAAAGTAATCACAAGTTATTTAATTTCATGATTTATATTATATTAGGTTGTTTTATTTGTTATAAATACATTATACAGTTTTATAAAAAACATAGTTTTAAGGTGAAAATTTTCTAATAAATAATTATATATCATAATATGTATACCTATATATTTGAAGGTAGTAGATGCCAAAGGCCGAGTCTTGAACCGAGCAACAATGGGAGAGGACTTATTTTGGGCAATCCGAGGCGGCGGTGGAGCAAGTTTCGCGGTGGTGCTCTCATGGAAGCTCCGACTAGTGCGGGTTCCTCAAACGGTGACGGTGTTTTCGGTCCCGCGGGCCCTAGAGGAAGGGGCCACGGACATCATCGAGCAGTGGCAAGGAATGATCCATGAAGTGGACCCTAACCTTTTCATGAGGGCACAACCGGAGTCTATAGTCACAACAAAGAACAATGTGAAAACCACCACCGTCAACGTCTTCTTCAACGCCATGTATCTTGGCGGCGCCGCCGAGTTGTTGACTTTGATCAAGTCAACCTTTCCCTTGCTTCGCTTGAAGCCCGAGGATTGTATTGAGATGACATGGGCTCAATCGACCCTTTTTCACATGGGTTCTCCCAAAGGTATGTTGATTACTTTCATTTCATAATTCACTTTTTTTAGTATATTTATTTAAAGATTGGACATCGAAAAGTATATATTTTACGAATGTGAAATTTTAGTAAATATTTAGTATTTATTAAAATATATATGTAAATGTTATACATTTTTAAGCACTTAAGTAGTTAAATTCTGTGCATTTTCCCTGAGGTATGCATTTTTTTTTAAAGACTGCAAATTCATTTTTTAAAAAAGCACATTCAGATATTTTATATATATATATAAAATATTTGAAAGGGCTTTTTTGAAAATAAATTTGCAGTCATTAAAATAAAAAACTGATAAACTATCATTAATTGAAGATCAATATTGGGCTAATTGATTAATTTTTGTATTACAAAGTTGGGTTTATTTTATGATATAAAGTAGAGTTTTTTCTTCTTCTGTCAATTCATTAAATATCATCAAAAGTGTTATAAGAGAATGAAATATTTATAAAATTTAATGATGAAAAATCATTTGTCAAAAATAAAATGTTTGAAATAGGTCATTCTTCAAATTATAATATATTCTAAAATATGTTTCACATCATAAATTTTTCTCTCTATATATATTATGGTATTGATACGTGCAATTAAACTTAGGTACTCCGCTTGAGAAAATGTTGGAAAGATCAACAACTCCGAACTACTACCACAAGCACAAATCCGACTATTTCAAAACACCCGTCCCAAAGACGGGGTGGGAGACGATTTGGAAGAAGATGATCGAGTTGGAACTAAATTTGACTATTCAGTTCAGTCCATATGGCGGAAGGATGAGTGAGATCGCAGAAGACGCAACACCGTATCCTCATAGAGCGGATATCCTCTATCACATGCAGTACGTTACTGGTTGGACCAACGGAAGCCTTGAAGAGGACGCGAAGTACGTAAGAGCAACACGAGAACTCCACGACACGTTTACTCCCTACGTTTCGAAGAACCCTAGAGAGGCCTTCTTGAATTATCGGGATATGGACATTGGGACCAATGCGAATGGACAATTAGGGTTTGCTTATGATTTCTTCAAAGGGAATGTTGCGAGACTGTTGAAGGTTAAGGCTGAGGTTGATCCTGAAAATGTGTTTAGGTATGAACAAAGTATTCCTGTCATACTAAGCTAGTCATCTCTAAGTTTTAGTTACACTTTAGGTTCTTTTCGGTTATTTAATTCATAATAAGTTGTATTCTCGTGCAACGAACGTCGCATGTAACACATATACTCTTATATTGATTATATAGCTTTTATTTTAATAAAAAATAACGAAGTAAGAATCATTTTCTTTATTGTGTTAGGCAACTAAAATAAAATCAATTATTACCAACCGTTAAATTAGAAAAAAAAATGAAAAAAACAATTTATGATTTTAATATTTAGTTAAAAATATATATTTCAATATTTATGTTTCTTAAAATTGTAATGACTTTTGTATTTATAACATAAATATGAAAATATCAAGATAATGTAAAATTATCAAATAAAACACATATTCAGTTTTTTTTTTTTTTGTAAAATAAATAATTAACGTAAATATATTTCAAATATTATCGATTTAAAGTAATTAGATTTGAAATAAAAATATAATATCAACTTGAATATGAAATTGTGATAGATTTTGGTGGAGAAGACTACCCAAATGGTGGAGGTAGAACCACACGTTTATTAATAATATAATGATCCTATATATATATATATATATATAGGATTACAAGATAATTAAAGGAAAATTCTAAAGATTATCAGGATCAAATCAAATTCAAACTAAGCTAATATATAAATATAATTTATCTAAATAGAATATATAATATCCTTCAATATACCCCGTAGTCAAAGTGTTGTACCAAACAGAGTAAAACGACATATATCTACCTAACTATCGAACAAGAAAACATATCGAGAAATTAATGGTTCAGAAACTCCCCCGAGAACATCACCATGAATCTCAATCAAAATTTTCACCAGTTTTAAATTACGGTCTTCGCATTCTCACCGAATTTTCGTCCTTGGTTCCACCAAAGAACTTCTACGAATCTCCATATAGAAAAACAACACATTCTTCTTACAGATTTATATGCTAGTGATTGGCCCACAAAATCACACAAAGCTTTAATTTGGCCCAAAAGAACCAACTGCTCCCATATTACATAATAATAGTTGGGTTAAAGATAAGTATTTGTTCAATATACCAAACTAACCTAATATACCTAGTATCCGTTCGGCAACAACTTTTTTCCGGGTTATTGAAGGAGTTATTATAGTCAGATTATTTTGGCTCAAAAAAGTATTCAGCTACAGATAGATTATTAACTACGGAAAGATAATTGAAAATTTTTCATCCCTCAAAATAATCTCAAATATCACCAAACGCACCCTTATTATATGACATCTAAGTATTATTATTCCCAAAATTGACTTCACCTAGATATAATGTCAAGTATGCTTCAATGTTATATATATGTAACAAGCTAGTGTGACATATGAAACTGAGATTAAGAAACCTTTGCAATTTGCCCTCATCATAGAAATATATATGAGTGACCCGACTCTCAAATTTTGACATCAACAACCGAAAGAACATATAACAAAGAAAATTCTCAAGCTCGGTTCTTGCTTTTTGCAAGAACCTACTTTGAGAAAAATCTTTCGACCAAAGGTTTTACGAGAATAAAAAAATCCCCTACCATAATGTAAAAAAACTCCCGAGAAACTTAAGATTTGTACTAGTGCTACCATATTCTCATAGATAAACATTCATAGATATAAACAACATCATATTTTATTAATCGGAGGAGGAAACAAGGGGAGATCGATCGACCACCGGTCGAACGACCGGCGGCACAAATCTTCGCCGCTCTATCTGATTCTTAGAACTTATGTAGAAAATTGAACGATAAACCCTATGGTTGAATGCCTTATTTATAGGGAGAATAATTAACCTAAACCATAGATCTATATTCTAATAAGAAACGATCGAATCTTGTTAACTTTTTTTTATATCCGTCTCGGGACCAAATGACGTGGGGGGTACACGTCCATTGAACTACACATACAAGCACACGAGGTTCCATCCTAAAACCAATTGGCAATAGGAGGAGTAGCCCGGATGCTTGTATGGTAGTATAACTTGATTGTTTGTTATCGATGTGGGATACTTTACTTTTCCCTACATCTCAACACTTCCCCTCAAGTGTTAACTATATGAACTAGTTAACACTTGAAATTTTTTTTCTTTATTGGGTCGAGCATCTCATTCTCTTTTTAGCTCGCCCAGAATTTCTTTTTCGATGGGTTTCACATCTCATCTCTTTTATCTAATCCCCGAAGTCAAGAAACCGGACCCGGATCGGACCTGCTCTGATACCATGTTAACTTTTTCTTATATCCGTCCCGAAACCAAATGACATGGGGGCTCACGTCCAGTGAACTACACATACAAGCACACGGGGTTCCATCCTAAAATCAATTGACAATAGGAGGAGTAACCCGGATGCTTCTAAGGTAGTATCACCTGATTGTGTGTTATCGATGTGGGATACTTTACTTTTCCTTACATCTCAACAAATCTAATATACCAAAACTATCCCTCATGGATAAACATATATACAAAAATATCCAAGTGGATGAGTTAGAAGTCTAAAGGAAGAAAAAAGAGAGGAGATGGATAGACATCCAAGAACATCAAAGTGAGTTTGACTGATAAAAACATCTTGTCAACATTGCGATACTTCAGTAAAACTGGATTTTCTATTGTTATGGTAGAAACTAGAAATCTCACGAGTACTATTTTCGTAGATAATTCGAAGCTCTACATTTTGTAGTTGGTATGAAAGTTCAAATTAATCGGCTTGTGGGGTAAATCGACTATCTTCATACACAATTCTCGAGCCGTCTCCATTTATTCACTCTTCAACAAGTGGTAATGAGTGAGTCATGTTCCGGATGAAAGATCATTTGGTTGATCATCTGGAACACTTCCCAATGTGATCTGCGTCTTCACTCTCGAATGTCAAACATTTTTGTCTTGACATTGACTTCCTTAATCGCAGGAAGATCCTTAATGTGTACGAGTTCATTCCTCTACATATATATCATTGTACTCCACAAAATTTTGATATGTCTGCAATTACAAGAACCAATCGGTAGATCGCCGAAACACTAATAAGAAGGAAGTATACCGTTAATATATGTTATTAAGTCTAAAAGAGAAAGTAAATGGCATAAAATGAGATGGAAAAAGATCCTAATTTGAATGCTATTAATTATAAATTAAGTTTAATATTTATTCTTAATTCATCCCATTTTCTGTCTAATGGAAAATATGAGAAACAATGCTTAACTAGTAGAAGAGCAACAAAGGTTTCCTTGACAGTAATCGATACTCGAAAGGGGATGAATTTAAATTGGGGGATATTTACAAAAGCAACGAAGTACTAGTTATAATCGATGCTGGAACGACCTGTGATAGGAGTTGGGAAATCATATGAAAAGGTTTGGGCTAAAATATTTGAATTGATTTGAAGATTTATGATTAACTTATAAAATATTATATTGTTATTTTCATCAATAAAAATTATTTTTGTAAGGGGTTGAGTGAGGGTAAATAAAACTTTAATTTATATTTTTTTTAAAAATCGATCTGAATTATTGTAGAGACAAGACACTCTTTCCTTAATTATCAAACCACAAGACAACCGATTCTTAACGATTCAAATATCAGGATACAATTGCAAACTGTTTTGGTTTCTGTAAAACCCACAAGCTGATTGTAGATTAATATCCCACTCGATATTTAGGAAAGTGGAAGAGAGAAGGAGAATGGTTATTGTTGATGTTGTTGTTTATTTTGAAACGAGAGAAGATAACTCATCTTATAAGAACTCGAGAGGAATGGAGATGGAGTGAATGTAAGAGTCGGGCACAATCCATGAATTATAACCCTTTACATGGGGACGAAGGGGATTCAAATGAATACGGAGGCATTGAGATGGGCCGTGCATGAATGTGAAATTGATTTCACATCAAATAATATTTTCATTTTAGCCAATAATATATTTTTTTACTTATTTGATCTAATAAATGTAAATATATCGATCGAATATTAAAAAACTCAACAAATCTTCAATTTTAGTATTATGAAAAAGTACAATGTATCCGACAAATTAAACCAACAAACAAATAGTACAACTCATACGTGACACGAAACCAGCGGTTTAGCCTCCGGTTAATGACAAATACCGGTTTACGGTCTATGCATTGGAGAAAGTATTTGTGGATTCAATGGAAACTCATAAGTATAATTTTCATAGGTATCATAATTGACCATTAATAGCACGCCTACACATTAATGGTCAGTAAATCAATTGTAATTGCAATATTGATGTAAAAACAGATGTTTGAATGAACCAAATATTCAAGATTCAATTTTCAAAAATAGTTACTAAAATTTTAAAATTCACCTTTGAGTACTTATTTTATATATAGTTGTATACACAGACCATTAAACCACAGCTAAAAATGAAAGTCGCAGCGCTATCATTATTAGTTATATTCTATCTCTTCCAAATCAATGGTAGTCCAATCTTGACAGCCGCCGGCTTATTACCACGGCCGTCGGCGAATCAATTCGTGACATGCCTGCAAACCCAAATCCTGAATAACCCGAAATCAAAAGTCATATTCACTCCACAAGATGCGGCCTTTAACTCGGTTCTCCAAGCCTATATAAAAAACAGCCGGTTCAATCGGACCACCACCCCTAAACCGGTTGTCATAGTCACGGCAACAATCTACTCGCACGTTCAAGCCGTCGTGCTTTGCTCTAAGACATCCGGCATTGAACTTAGGATCCGGAGTGGAGGCCATGACTACGAGGGCTTGTCATACGTGTCGTCGAATGGCCCGTTTGCCATCCTCGACATGTTTAATCTTCGAGAGGTGAAAGTCGACGCGAAAAGGGAGGTTGCATGGGTTCAATCCGGAGCTATACTCGGAGAAGTTTATTATAAGATTACAAAAGAGAGTAATCATACCTTAGCCTTCCCTGCCGGAACTTGTCTTACCGTTGGTGTCGGTGGCCATATTAGTGGCGGAGGGTATGGTATGTTGATGAGAAAGTATGGGTTGTCCGTTGACAATGTACTCGACGCTGAGGTACGTACATAATCTTTGCATGCATGCACCAAAGCTTTTACGTAGTGCACGCTGCATTTTTACATTGTTAATTTCCTACACAAAATATTAAATTTCCCTTTTGTTGAATTAAGCTTTAATTGCTTGATAATTAATGTTAGTTGCATAGTAATTGCTACCTCTAATATTAATATAAAATCACCTATATACACACACGTTAAATTGAACTGTTAATAACCCTTTCACAAAAATGTTTGGATTTTTCCTGTTGGTGACATTAAGATTTGAATTTTTCCTCTTTGTATTCACTAAGTTTTAAAATTCCTTTTGGTGCCCTTAAAATTTCATTTATTTCCTCTTTATACCCATTCTTAATATATTACATTAAAATTCATTAAAAATAATTAAAAAAATTTAAAAAATTAATTTAAAATAGATTATGACCTCATTAAATTTAATTAATAAATTTATAATAGAAATAGTTTTTATATTTTATATTTTTTGAAATAAATATTTTTTTTGTTTTTAAATTAAAATATTTTTTACTTTTTACTTTTGATTTAAAAAATAGATATAAAATTAAATAAAAAAACATTTTTTTTAAAAATTTATTAAGAGTCTAGAGAATTAAAATATAATAATTTTTTTTTTGAATTTAAATTTTATATAATTTATATTAAATCGAAAATTTTAAAAAAATTATATTTTTTTAAATTTTAAGATTATGGAAAAGTATATTATAAAAAATAATAAATTAACACATAAAAAAATAATATTGTTATTTTCTAATTAAAATAAATTATAGAAAATTAACTTAAAAAAAAACTATATGTTTGATTTTTTGGATTCTTAAAAAAATTTTAGAAATTTATTTTTGATTTATTTTAATTCGAAAATAAAAATTATCTTTATTTTATTTTACTTTTTTTTAATTAGAAAAATATTTTTAAAAAATACTATCATTATAAATTTATTAGTTTAAATTGTAATTAAGTCATAATCTATTTTAAATTTATTTTTC
The DNA here is from genome assembly GCA_033239125.1 of Fagopyrum homotropicum. Taxonomy (NCBI): domain Eukaryota; kingdom Viridiplantae; phylum Streptophyta; class Magnoliopsida; order Caryophyllales; family Polygonaceae; genus Fagopyrum; species Fagopyrum homotropicum. The sequence continues at coordinate 8,410,448 of BSWB01000003.1, forward strand.
TGATTTTTTTAATTATTTTAAATTTATTTTTCTGATTTTTTAAATTATTTTATAATGAATTTTATTATAATATATTAAGAATGGGTATAAAGAGGAAACAAATGGAACCTTGAGGGCACCAAGAGGAATTTTGAAATTTGGTGGATACCAAAAGGAAAAGTCCAAACCTTGAGGGTACCAAGAGGAAAGATCCAAAAATATATATAAAAAAAATATTTATTATAAATTTATTAATTAAGGTCATAATCTATTTTAAATTTATTTTTTTAATTGTTTTATAATTTTTTAATGAATTTTAATGTAATATATTAAAAATGGGTATAAAGAGGAAATAAATGAAACCTTGAGGATGCCAAGAGGAATTTTGAAACTTGGTGGATACCAAGAGGAAAAGTTTAAACCTTGATACACCAAAAGGAAAAATCCAAAATGTTTTATGTTAGATGACTAGAATATCCTTGTTTGGTTAATGTATTGATTTTAATTATTTACTTTAAGATAAGCTAATTAACTAAATTATTTTTCAACATACAGGTGCTATAGTAAGGTTTTCTCTAAATATAGTTAAAAGGAATACTTTTTTTTATACAGTATAAAACACCTTTTTTGTTATATTTTATTCAAACTTTTAAACGAAATTAGCACTCTGTTACAATCTAGCTAAAAATAACAACTTTATTGAGTTCGTTCAAAATTAATAGGAATATGCAGAAAAATAATAATATTAATCTATAATTAATGTGTCGATATCATTTATCATAAAAAAATTCAAATTAAATAAATATACAATTTAAAATAAGTAAAAGAGTAATTCTTCCATAATAAAAAGAAAATTTAACTATATTATAAAAAGCTAAAAATGAAATAATAGTTTTATGTAAATCATTTTTTAATATTAATAAAAATAAATTTTACCAAAAAGGGTAATTTGAAAAAATAGAAAAATATTAGAATTTATTTAATTAATTAATGGTACTTTGTCAAGTAATTTAATTTTTAGTAGGAAGTAAACACAATTTGTTTAATTTCATGATTTATATAATATAAGATGGTTTTATTTTTAAAAACAATAGATTATACAGTTTGTATAAAAAAACAATTTTAAGGTGAACATTTTCTAATGATAACTATTTATCATAATATGTATACCTATATATTTGAAGGTTGTGGATGCCAAGGGCAGAATACTGAACCGAGAAACAATGGGAGAGGACTTATTCTGGGCAATTCGAGGAGGCGGTGCGGCGAGTTTCGCGGTGGTGCTCTCATGGAAGCTCCGGCTAGTGCGGGTCCCACCAACGGTGACGGTGTTTTCAGTCCCTAGGACACTAGAGGAAGGGGCCACTGACATCATCTACCAGTGGCAAAATATGACTCACGACGTGAACCTTAACCTTTTCCTTACGGCACAACCAATGTCCGAAATTACAACAAAGAACAATAAGAACACCACCACCATTAAAGTTTACTTCAATGGGATGTACCTTGGTCGCGCCGCCGAGGTGTTGCCTTTGATCAAATCAAGCTTTCCATTGCTTGATTTGAAGTCCGAGGATTGTGTTGAGATGAGTTGGGCTCAATCTACCCTTGATGGCAACAATGGTGCTCCAAAAGGTATGTTATTACTTACATTTCATAATGTACACACTCGCATCTTAGTGTATAAGATTGGTGACCGAGTTATCTTATTGTCAAGTAATTTTTCGGATAAAATCTCATTGAATTTATGTAGTGGACATACCAAAAGTACATCTGCACACGTATATTTTTGGCACAAACCCACCACATAAAACTCAATGAAATTTCATACAAAAATCAATCGACAATATTATGTATGATATGTGATACGTACGACCAAAACTAGGTACTCCGCTTGAGCAAATGTTGGAAAGAAGATCACCACAAAATAACTACCACAAGAACAAATCCGACTTCATAAAAAAACCCATTCCTAAAAAGGGTTGGGAGGCGATTTGGAAGAAGATGATTGATTTGGAACTGAATCTGATTATTCAGTTCACTCCATCGGGTGGACGGATGCATGAGATTGCAGAAGACGCCACTCCGTATCCTCATAGAGCGGGCAACCTCTTCCACATGCAATACATTACAACTTGGGACAATGGAAGTCTCGAAGAGGAAGAGAAGTACGTAAGAGCAACACAAGAGCTCTACGACACGTTGACTCCCTACGTTTCGAGCAATCCGAGAGAATCGTTCTTGAACTATAGGGATATTGACCTTGGAACCAATGCAAATAGGCAATTAGAGTTTGCTTACGATTACTTCAAAGGCAATGTTGAGAGATTGTTGAAGGTTAAGGCTAAGGTTGATCCTGAAAATTTGTTTAGGTATGAACAAAGCATCCCCGTTGTACTAGTCTAGTACGTGAGCAATAGGTTTTAGGTTCGGCTCTTATATGTTTTTTGATTATGTGCTCGTCAACATAGTCTACTAAGTTAATTCATTAATAGTCACATATATGTTGACGATGAAATTTAGGACTATTTTACATTCTTTTTATCGAGTTGAATAAGATTTTACGGCATGTTGTCTTTTAAGTTACCCCAATCTTATTTTTGTCAAGATTACTTTTTTACTTAATAGAAGAAAAAACTCTATATAAGAAATTATATTTAGAAATTTCTTTCCTAATCAAGATTCATGACCCTTCTTCTACTTGTTATTATTTTATTGCTCATCTAAATATAAATCATTATTTCTAAGGAGTAGGAACACAAAAAAAAGGAAAAAATGCAAAAAAATTGGTGCAATAGGGCCTTTTTTAAAAAAATAAAAATGGTTACGTATATTAAGAGGGATTTACAATGATCATTAGACCAGCTTTAGAGCAGAAGCAAAATCAAGAGCAAAGAAGCAAAGAGCAAGACAAGGACTAAGATAAGGTGATGCCAAGTAACCGGCCCATCAAATCGGTTGGCGGATCGGTCCTTCCATTTGAGGGAGTTGAGGTTCTTTACTGCATTGATGATTAGTTGAGCACAAGACGCAAGGGAAGTATAGGTGCAGCCATGTATAAGGTCGTTTCTGGCTTTCCAAGTGAAATATACATAAGTTGTGATAGAAGAGAGGCGAACGTTTTCAAGCAGGTCGTGTTTCTTGGGATTGTAGTTTTCGATCTATGACCATAAGTCAGTAGCATAAGGGTAAGGTAGGGGGGGGTCTTTGTCCAGAAGGAAATGAAGTCCAGGACGAGGTTGGTGGAGCTACAAGAGCACCAAAGATGTGTGGCGTCTTCAGGATGAGCATCACACAACCGGCATGTATCGTCGAGCATGAGGTTCCATTGTTTCAGCTTTGAAAGTGTGGGCAACTTGTGGTGAAGATCAATCTAGCAGATGAAGCTACACTTGGGGAGGTACAACCCCTTCCAAATATGCTTGAGGGAAATGGGGTTCGCAAGGGCCGAGTTGCTCTTGAAATGGACGTAAGCAGCAGACGTGTTGAAAGCAACTTTAGGATGAGTGATGGGGTAGTGTGATGCATGAAGAGGCTCGGGGAGAATCTCATCCCTCACTTTGAGTAACATGTTCCAGGTATGGTTGTGATAGCTTTTGGACTCGACGTCCCAGATGGTGGAGTGCTTAAGGATAGTGTGACGAACCTAGTTACTCCAGCAATACGGCCTTTTTGTATTTGAGATCCAAACTAGCCCCTATTTTTACTAATTAAAAGCCCAATCTATAGAAGGGTTATAAAAAAATTGAGAAGCAGGCTTGGATTGGTGTACTTCAATACTTTTGCAACTTGAAAATTGCTTAGATTTTGCAGAAGTAAAAGTTATTGATTCTAAATGTGTCTATATGGTCAAATATAACCCAAATGGTTCTGTTGAGAGATGCAAAGCCAAATTAGTGGCAAAAGATTATAGTCAGATCAAAGATAAAGTTTATAAGCATACCTTTTCTCCTGGTGCTAAATTCACCACAGTGAGAGTTATTCTAGCATTAGCAATTGCTCAATCTTGGCCTCTACATCAGCTTGATATCAATAATGCCTTCTTACATGGATTTCTGGAGGAAGAAGTTTACATGACTCCTCCACAAGGTTATACTAAGGCCACTCAAGGTCAAGTATGTCATTTGAAGAGATCACTTTATGGCTTGAAACAAGCTACTCGAAAATGGAATGTTGAACTTACCAAGGCACTTCATCTTCTTGGATTTAATCAATCTATGACTATTCTCTGTTTGTCAAGAATTCTACATCAGGGATTACTATTGCCTTAATTTATATTGATGATATGCTTCTTACTGGCACAATTCCTTCTAACATTCAGGCTGTCAAGTCTGCTCTTGATAAAGCCTTTACTATCAAAGATCTTGGTATGGCCTGATTTTTTCTAGGAATGGAGATTTTCACAACCTCATGTGGTCTATTTTTGAACCAAAGAAAATACATTCTGGATATTCTCCAAGACTCCCATTTACAGAATTGTAATCCTACATATTTTCCCATGCAAAGAAATCGCAAGCTTACTCTTGATAATGGAGAATTATTTTCTGATCCTGAGTCTTACATACGCTTGGAGGGCAAGTTACTATATCTTACTCTTACCAGCCCAGATATATCTTACACAGTTCAACAACTCAGTCAGTTTTTTGCTTCTTATTGAGTCCCTCATTGGCTTCCTGCTATATATTTGATCAAATATCATCGAGGCACTATTAATCAAGCTTTATTTTATCCTACTGACTTCTCCAGCACCACTACATCTTACAGTGATACTGATTGGGGATCATGTGCATTCACTTGTTGATCCATTACTGGTTATTGCTTATTTTTGGCAAAGCCTTGGTTTCATGGAAGTCTAAAAAAGCAGAAAACTATCTCTAAATCTTTAGCTGAAAGTGAATATAGGGTCTCTTATTTGATTTTTACATCTCCATTGTCCTTCCTATTTCCATGCACCATGATAATAAAGCTGCTCAACACCTTACTGCAAATCATGTTTTTCATGAAAGAACCAAATATAAATCTCCACCTTGACTGTCACTATATTCGTAATAAAGTTGCTCAACACCTTGCTCAACACCTTGGTGAACAGCAACATAAGTTTCTTACTATCAAGTTTGGTCTTATTTGCACAAGTCAAGCTTGAGGGGGGAGTATAGACACAAGTAGGAATATATGCCTCTGAATGTAAATAGATGAATAAGGAGGTTGATAGTATAAATAAAGTTTTTGTTACATGTTGTTAGAAAGAGGGTATATATATACCACAGTGTAATAGTGAAATAGTCAACATAATGAAATATATTCTATTCGGTTCATTCTTCTCTCTTAAAAACATCTGTGTAGATACATCAGTGTCCAAGTATGAATTTTGGTCAGCATTTGCTCCTCTAATGCTTGAAGTTGTTATCTTAACAGGACAGAAGGCTAAAGATAATTTTCTTGGGTAAAGCCTAGTTCATATTCTATGAGGATATCATCTCTTTCAATAATTATTCACTGCACCCCTAACAACTATGCATCATTCATTTTGATTTGCAGAATGTCAAAGTCCAATACAGACGGACCGGTAGAGCGGGGGGCGTATGCATACAAGCGCATTAGGCCCAAGCTTAGCACATAAGCCCGATGAGGTTCTATCCTAAAACCAATTGGCAATAGGAGGAGTAACCCACCGACCTTATATACTACTAGGCTCGGAGTTTCCCATCTTTCGATGTGGGACTTTATTATCTCCAAATGTTAGTGTGCAGGAGAGCATATTGTGAGTATTGGGCGGGGTTTATGATGGAGTAGGCTGCATTGGTGGAGTAGGAGCCGTATGGCTTGGAGGTAGCAAATATGAAGTTTGTACCATTTTGAGATACTAGGATATCATCCCGGAAATGGAGAAGTGAGTTCCAAGTGTGGTTGTATTTGTAGCTTCCAGTGCAGGTCCAGATTGAGGAGCTTTTGAGGATGTTGCGCTTTGTCCACTCGGTCAAGATGTTACGGCTGATGGAGTGGTGGTCAAGTTCATGGATGAGTTTGGAAAAGCATGCTTTGTTCCAAGAGAGAACCTCTTTGATACCAAGCCCGCCCTCAGGGATAGTAGAACAAACGGTCTTCCAGGCTACAAGGGATCGGGGGCTTTGATCTTTCCCTGACCAGAGGAAGGAGCGAAGGAGGCAACTTATTTTGGTAATGATGGATTGAGGGAGAGGTAATTTTGCACACCAGTAGTATTGGAGGGGGGGGGGTAATGATGAAGGAGATGATTTGTTTCCTGCTAGCATACGAGAGATTTCTAGCACTCCAACTGTTGATCTTGTTTGTGATCTTCTGGATGAGTGGATGGTAGTTGGAGGCCTTTAGGCTCTTGTTGCCAATAGGAATTCCAAGATATGTGAAAGGTAGCATTCCAAGAAGCAGGTCAGAGCTAATGGCGAAGAGGTTGCGATCCGTGGTAGAGGCGCCAACAAGGTAGAGGGTAGATTTCTTGGGATTTATGATGAGACCTGAATAGTTTCCAAAGTGATTTAGTGTATTCTTCAGGATAGTTATAGAAAGAAGATCACCCCTGCAAAAAAGAATAATGTCGTCAGCAAAACAAAGGTGAGTGAGGTGAGGGGAGTAGCATTTAGGGTTGATGTGGAAGTTTGGGTTTGAGGTATTGGTGGTGATCATCGTCGCGAGAACCTCAAGAGCGATGATAAAGAGATGTGGGGACAGGGAGCAACCCTGCCTTAATCCCCTCGAACCTTTAAAGAATCCCTTTAAGGAGCCGTCGATGTTTATGGAGAAAGAAGGGCTGGTGATGCACGCTCTTATAAGGTTTGTGAAGTGATCAGGAAAGTTCATGCGTCTAAGACAATTGAGGATAAAGTTGTGGTTTAGAGTGTCAAAAGTCTTTGTGATGTCAACTTTCAAGGCGCTTCTTGGCGAGATTCTCTTCTGATTGTATTTCTTGAAGAGCTCTTGGCATAAGAGGATATTGTATTTGATTGAGCGCCCTTTAACGAACGCACCTTGATATCTTCGGATGAGGAAAGGAAGAGCTTCGTTTAGTCTTGTAGCCAGGATTTTTGCAATGATCTTGTAGGTATTATTACAGCAGGAGATTGGTTTGTAATCCGAGGGCAATGTTGGGTTTGATTTCTTTGCGATCAAGGATATGGAAGTGTGATTTACGTGGAGAGGAAGGTTTGCAGTTTTGAAGAAATCCAAGATGGCATCCGAGAGATCAATGTCAGTAATGGACCAGGTGGCTTTAAAGAAAAAGGCATTGAACCCGTCAGGGCCAGGAGCAATATGATCTCTAATATCATTGAGAATAGATTGGATGTCAGTCAACATGACATCTCTAGCGAGAGAGATCCGGGCATCATGGCTAATAGAGGATAACTGGCATTCAGGGAAAAGATTTTGGGGGTTATGGGGAGTTTGTGGGTTGAGAATGCTAGAGAAATGGGTAGTTAGGATATGATAGATTTCATTTGGATCATGTGTGGGCCCACTATCAAGATCATGGGGGGTTAAGGATGCTAGTGATTTTGTTTTGCGCCCGCCTAGAGGAGATACAGTTGAGGAAAATTTTGTTGCATTTATCCCCATATTTTGCCCAGGAGATTTTGGAGAGTTGCGTAAGAGAGGTTCTGAGGAGATCTTTATTGGAGTTTAGACAGGTTAGGGTGTCTCGTTCCTGGTCAAGCAGATGGGCGTTAAGAGGGGAAGATTGGAGGTTGGCTTGGATGGTAGAGAGGCTGGAGTGGAGGTTATTGATGGTGGAGTGGAGGATCTCAAGCTTGGTACTAGGGAACATCTTCAAGGTGCTTTTTTGAGTTTCTTGAGTTTGTGGGAGAGGAGATTAAACCGATTCCCATGGGGTTGGGTGGTAGGGTTGAGCCAGGCGTTCCTCACAACAACCATGAAATTCTCGTGAGTAGCCCAATTAATGTGGAAGCGGAACTGACGTTTTGGAGGGGTAGGTTTAGGGTTGATGGAGGACTGCTGGAGAGTGGTCTGATAGGTATGGGTTGTCGAAACGAGCGGTGGAGTTTGGATGAGCAAGAGCCCAGTTCGAGTTTACAATGATGCGGTCTAGCTTGCACCAAATTCTAGGCGCCGATTGCTTGTTGTTCCAAGTAAATAAGCATCCCGAATAAGCATGATCACAAAAGGAATGCGCAATAAAGCAGTCGGAGAGCTCCGTCATCGTAGAGGAGAGGGCAGAGGGTCTCTCGGAGAGCTTTTCATCCAAGCTCAGAATGGTGTTGAAATCCCCCATAAGGACCCAAGGAGCATAGTTGATGAGGAGCTTAATGGTGGTGATAGCATCCCAAAGAGGGGGACGATCTTCGGGCCTGTTGTGTGCATATACAAATGAGCATTCAAAAGAGTCGTTTGGATTTGTGGTGGAGCCAACAAGGTGGTACTAGGCAATTTTGTAGTGAATGATCTGGTTGTTTGAAATGATGGGGGTAATGGAGGTGGTATTAGGGTTCCACAAAATACAGACACGGCATTTGAAAATAGGGGAGTAGTTGGAGATTTGTGTCCAGTTTGGGATAAGATTGATGAGGCTTCTCGTCTTAACATCCGAAATGGCAAGGACATCGAGGTTGTGCATTTTAACCATTTGGCGAACAACATGTTGCTTGTTGGGGTGGTTTAAGCCCCGCAAGTTCCATGAACAATGGTTAAGATACATTTGAAGTTTCGTTTTCCATGCAAGTAACCTTGTTACATGCAGAAGAAGAGGTAGTCAGTGGGGATTGTTGATGAATAGATGGGGTCGAGTTGTTTAGAATCCCATCAGAGATAAGTGAAGTGATTTGGGGTTGGGGGGAGGGATTTGTTCATTGATAGAGGGAGAGGGGAGAGATGGTGTTGCCTGGACAACCTGGGGGAGGAAGGGGAGGGCCAGGAAGGATTTCTTATGGATGGTTTGGGTAGCCGTAGAGGAGGGGGGTTGTGGTATCGTGGGTTTGGTTTTGTGAATAGGGAGCGGATTTAGAGGGGTTAAGAGGTGTAAGGATGGGTCAAGGGTTGGCAGGATAGGACCATTGTTTGAGATTGAGGGATGAAGGGGCCGTTTATTATGAAAGTGGTCAGGGATAGAACGTGCGTTTTTTGGTTCATTGCACTGGTGACCGAATAGCTTGCATTTGGGGCAATGCTTTGACAGCCATTCATAAGAGTTATTCTATAGGATGGACTCACCATCGGGGCCAAGTAAGTTTAGTTCACGTAGAAGGGGTTTTGACGCTTCTATTTCAACCAAGATTTTAGCGTAGCCAAGACGGTTTTGGTTTGCAGAGCAAGAGTCCGTGAGAAGAGGATAGCCGATTGCATAACCAATTTTTGCAAGCATAGCAGGTGACCAGAATCTATAATCGAGGTCATGTAAAGTAGCCCATACATATATAGGTGAGAGGCAAGAGTAGTCAAGCGGCATGCCATGCTTCCACCGCTTGAGAAGGAGGGAGGAGGAGCCCGTAACAAGCCAGGGGCTGCCTCTAAGGATGGAGATACGTCTTCTTCTGTTGTGAATTAGAAGATGAAGATTCCGCTTTCATTTCGTAGGATCTTAGGGAGTTTGACATGGCTCCAAGAGCTGGCAATGTAGTTTGCCATTTGCTAGAATGCCAAGGCACTGGCTAGGGGGAGCCCTACAAGCGTAAACTTCCACCTGGACATTGTTTCAGCAACTTCATCATTAGTGAAGCAGATAACCCCGTTTTCGAGCCCCGACGAGTAGGTTAGCGAAATATGATCCCCAGACAAAGTATTAAAGAGGGCCTCTTTAAAAGACGCTTTTGGGGGACAATCAGCAAGGCTAGTGGGGTCCAGTAAAGGAGCCGAAGGGACTAGGGCTGTTTGGCCTTTCGAAACGTCAATCGGTGCATGAACCTGGGTATGGGTGTTCACGCAGGAAGATGAGGGGGGGGGGGGATAGCATTCATGCAGCATGAGGGACGTCTGCAGATCTAGACGTGCAAAGGGAATCCTTAGCGATCGAAATTTGCACTGGGGGTGGGTCCAGAAGAGGAGTCGAAAGGACTGGGGTGGGTTGGGCTCTCGAAGCGACGGCCGGTGCATGAACCAGGGCAATGGGTTTCACGCAGGCAGACGAAGCGGGGGGATAGCATTCATGCATGCATGTGGGACGTTTGCAGAAATAGGCATGCAAACGGGTTTTTCAGAGGGGGGTGGGAGGCGTCGGAGATGAGGGAAGGGGAGGGAATAAGGTGTCGGAGTTTAGTTGGGGCGGGGTAACAGGTTTTGGTTTGGATAACCTTAGGTTGTTTGAGAGTATAAGGTCTTCGGGGATGGGTTCAAAGGGGCTGGGAGGGTGGCATGTGTGGGTGATGGGGATCTCTTCGGGGTAGAGGGATTACGACCAAACTCAGAGAGCTTGATCGAGAGACGTTTGGTGCGTCTAGCTCCACGCATGGTAAGCCAATGGGGTGTCAAGGGTCATAGTTGGCCAGCCACTAGGGAGGGGGGTTGCCGGCGTGGGGCTGAGTGCCACTAGAAGATGAGAGGGAAGAGAGTGGAGACATTGTTTGGCTAAAGTTAATGAGAATATTGGTTGTGCTTTGATTGAAATGAACTGTGTTCGAATGATGTCAACTCTTTCACATATCGTATTTATACACAAGTGGTATATTTCTAAAAATGAAAACAAGCTTTTAGATTTAACATAGATAAAATACCTTGGATGACACATATCGTGGGTATATAGTTGTTACAATCAGGAAATATTTTCAGAACAAATACCCCGATTATTTACATAACAGATACCCTGAATATTCATCCAGAGTATAAACAGGACCTTTAAAAACATATATGCCAGATGTACAGCTGTCGTATAAGCTATCAAATACCCTGGATAAGTGCCCGTAAAATACATCGGATATATCAAATAATCAAATATTATATATCCCGGATGTATCCACCGTATATACAATCAAATACCCTAGAAAAGTTTTGGGACAATACGCCGGATATAAGTATATGCCTTCTAATAGGCAGGATATATCAAAGTGTATATATCCCGAACATATGTACACATGGGGTATATACTACCTAATACGTAAAATGGTTGTAATTTTATTTGAAGTATATACAAATGGAACGCCCTAGGTATATACTTTTGGACCTATTACGTTGTTGACCTTTATGTCGGATGTGGTCCGGCGTATATAGCCTCAAATATCCGTGATATTTGACCTTTTTGTTGTAGGAGTGTATAGCTTAGGTAACACTAGTTTGGGTAACAATAGTTTGAGTAACACTAGCTTGAGTAATTACAAATTAAGTATAATTTGAAAAAAAAATACCCAAGACCAATTAGTTTGGTTGATAATAGGGCATGAGGGTGGGCTTGTTAACTAAGATTTGAATTGATTAGGTGGTAAATATAAATTAGCTAATTAATTTATATTTATCCCTAATCAAATTAGCTATTTGTGTTTAGTAAATGTACTCTTAATCAAGCCTCTTACCTTCCAACTTCAATTTAATGAAAGTGGTAAAAATTGAAGGGGTACACAAACTTAATGGAAATAGAAAAATGCCTATTTGGCCAAATTCTTTCATTAATTTTTTAATAAATATAAGGAGCCTTGTTTATTTTGTGTAAAACAAAAAAAAAACTGGTGCTCATATATTCATATTCATATTCATATATATATATATATATATATATATATATATATATATATATATATATATATATATATATATATATATATATATACATATATATATGGTCCGGTTTGGTGAGGATGATGTTTTCAGATAAGAATAAAGAGCGTTGTGAGTCATGGGATGAGTTCTAAATCAAGGGTTCTCACAAGATATAATTAATGACATTTTGGTAACTATGATAAATCTGAAGATAAAAGAACTTGTTTAGCCATGAAAACAGAAGAGATTACTACAATCCTTCAGCTTCACAGTTGACACGTCATTCAGCTATACAAAGGTAATGAGATTTTAAAAAATAAGTTGTAATAATACAATAAGCTCTTGTTTTACAACAACAAAAGCAAAGCCACGCCTGACATCTCCCTTTGTCTTGTTTTGCAGCTGTCTCATAGTTGTTGTTAAATGCATTTCACTTGATCACCAATTTCACAGATTACAAACTACGTTCCACAAATTACAAGCGTTTCACGTGTAGCACTAAACTCACACAATTTACAACAAGTACGAGACAGTTGCAAAACGTTCAAACCTCTCTCTATATGCTCCTATTATTGTGCATGCAAACTGTTCGACAAAATGTCTGATAGGAAAATCGTCTATAATATTTACATGAACAATGAAATAGAAAAGTATGAATACCGATGAACAAAAATATGAACAATGACGTATACAAGTATGAACACCGATGACTTATCTATAACTTTTACACATACATAACATATTATGATCATCTTTTAACATTTTGTGATGAGTTTTTTATTTTATGTGGTTATATATTGTAAATGAATATCTATACATTATAAAATGAACACAAAAGAATAAATAAACATGACACTTAGATGAATAGAAACACTATGAACACCGATGCATAAAAACATGAAGAATGACATATAAAAGTATGAACACTAATAACTATTTTTGAACGTAAGGGTATTTTTCAGATTTTAAGTCAATTTACAAAAATTCCATTTATGATAAGCGTGTGAGAGCCCTTGATTTAGAATTCATCCAATGGCTCACAGTCCTCCTAATTCCTATATATCTACAAGCTCTCTCCAATGGCTACGTATATTGAAGAAAGGAATGTACTATAGGGGGTTCGAAAAGAAAGAAAGGAAGATTACATAAGGTGAATGCCAATTCAAGCAAGGAGGCCCACTTGATAGAATCGGGAGAGAGATCCTTCCATTTATAAGAGATGAAGTTCTTCGTAGCATGGATCACCTCATGAGCGCAAGCCACAGTAGTGGTGAAAGTGTTGTTGTAGATGAGGTTATTCCGTGTCTTCCATGTGAAGTAGATGTATGTCATGAGTGAAGGGACACGGGTGCAAGAGATGAGGTCGTTTTTGCGAGGCTTGATATCTTCAATCCAGTTCCAAAGATGATCTGAATAGGGGTAAGGTTGTGGCAGTTTGGTCCAGCGAGAAATGAGGTCAAGGACAGTGGAGGATTAGCTACACTGATTCCAAAGGTGATGCTCAGATTCAGAGAAGGAGCCGCAAAGCCTACAAGTGTCGTTAGAAACGAGGTTCCAAAGGTGAAGTTTAGAGAGCGTAGGGAGCTTTTGGTGACAAGCGATCCATGCAATGAACCGACACTTGGGGATGTTTGTGTTAAGCTAGATATTCTTGAATTTGTTAGAGGCTAGGGTAGGGTCAAGGTTTCCGAAGAGGTGGTAAGCAGTAGAGTTGGAAAAGTAGCCAATAGATATGGTGAGGGCTCGAGAGCCTAAGCCAGAGGAGAGGAGCTCGTCACGAATCTTAATCAACAGACTCCAATTGAGGCCAAGAGAAGAGTTATGGGTTATGGTCCATATGGAATTATGCTCGAGGACGTGAATCTTGACCCAAGAGCTCCAAAGGTTAGGAACATCGTTGTCGAGATCAAACACAAGTTTAGCAAGGCACGCTTTGTCCCAGTGAGTAACTCCTTGAAACCAAGGCCACCAGAAGAGGTTAGGAACATCGTTTTCGTGCCCTGGTTGTCTGGGAGACCATAAGCTCCGGAGCAGATGGTCTCCCAGGCAATCATGGCACGAAAACTGGTGATAGAGCCGGACCAGAGAAAAGATCTAAGAAGGTTGCGGATGTGTTGATTAACCCATGAAATCAGGGCACGATCACTTACCTAACTCACCCAAAAATCAACTATAGAGAATAAAAAATGGTAATTTATTCAAATTAAAGTGCAACATTTGTCAATATTTATACATAGTATCTCTTTGAATAATACAAAATTATTCTTCATGTTCCTTCTTTGTTTTCTTACATACTTGCCCGTTATACACCCTTCATCCAACTCAAATTATGAACAAAAACGGCTTACTCCTTAATTTAAAACTTCACCATTAAACTGAACCCTAAAAATTTTAGGCTTCTGCTATAAAAGAAAAACAAAATAAAAGCTCATTAGTCCTCTTATTTGCACAATGGTGATTTTTCTCGTGATCATGTTGACTGAATCTTGTATTGTTAGATCATAGTGGTTAGATCATATGACTGCATGACGACACATGACCGTCGTTTAACCCTATATATATTCACATAGTTCTATGCGTCTTCGTCTTCCTCAACCTCTTCGGCATGTTCTTCTTCATCATGATTATTTGAGTTGCAGCTTGTGTTCGAGCACAAAAACTCTAAGGCAGTTACAACGTCACTTATCAATGGCCGCGTGCTAGCCTCCTCTTGAAGGCACATTGCTGCAACTGCAAGAGCTTGATACAAACCCTTTTTCGGAAAGTTGCCTTGCAGCAATGGATCTGCCATCAACGTGAACTTGCTTTTGTCCCTGAATAGTGGTTGTGCCTGTCGAAAACAAGACCATATTTACATATTTTTACACTTCCATTTTTTTACAATAAGATGATTCTACACCTAACCATTTCCTTTAAGGGCTCGTTTGATATCAATATTAAATATATTATTTATTTGATTTGTGATACCCATAGATTGATATCCTTATCAGCATATTAAAAAACGAATGCAAGAGAGATAAGGGCATACCCAAATGACAAGGTTTTGCTCTTCGCTAGGCCTATTGTTATCAATGACCCTTCTACCGGTAATGAGCTCTAAGAAAACAACTCCAAAGCTATAAACGTCGGATTTCGTAGTTAGTTGACCTGTCGAAGCATATTCAGGAGCACAATATCCGTATGTACCCATAACCCTAGTTGACACATGTGTTTGTTCTCCTGTTGGACCTAACTTAGCTAGCCCGAAATCTGAAAGTTTTGCATTGTAATTTTGATCTAATAATACATTAGATGCCTTGAAATCTCGGTATATGACTGGTGGATCCGCGGTTTCATGTAAATACTCAAGCCCTCTAGCCGCATCCTCGGCTATTTTCATCCTAGTTGTCC
The DNA here is from genome assembly GCA_033239125.1 of Fagopyrum homotropicum. Classification (NCBI taxonomy): domain Eukaryota; kingdom Viridiplantae; phylum Streptophyta; class Magnoliopsida; order Caryophyllales; family Polygonaceae; genus Fagopyrum; species Fagopyrum homotropicum. Next base: position 8,425,487 of record BSWB01000003.1, read on the forward strand.
AACCTAGTGGTTTTTTACCCGGAGCCAAATCTGTAAGTATTAAACGTTCGTTAAAAACAATGTTATCTAGAAGTATTAACAATAACAATATAAAAATGATGATCTAGCAAATTGCAATTAATAACATTACCAAGAAGATGATCCTCCAAAGAACCTCTATGCATGAACTCGTAAACAAGAATCCTTTGATCTCCTTCGCAACAATAACCAACAAGATTTACGAGATTGTTGTGATGAAGAAGGCTTAACATTAAGACTTCAACTAGAAATTCGCGATTTCCTTGAAATCCATTTCTGTCTAGCTGCTTAATTGCAACTTCCTTAGTTGCACACACCAAACAAAGTCGATTTAATTATCTAATTTCCCATTTAACATTACAAAAAATATTTTTAAAAACCATTTTTTTTATTATAATTATCATACCTTGTCGATGTCTTTTAGGTATGCCTTGTAAACCCTACCAAAACCACCTTCACCAAGTAAATTTACATTGCTGAAGTTCTTAGTTGCAGTGCTTAATTCTGTGAATTTGAAAATATGTGCAGATATGTTCCCTTTTCCATACTTTGCAATCTCATCAGTTATGTATCTATGTCTGCTGCTCTCTGAAATTAATCAAACAGTAAAATTCAGTTGACAAATTTTAGGGTTTAGTTAGGATGAGGTTCTAGGGGAACAAAACTCTAAAAATGTTAGATTAAAAGAGTAATAGGGCAAGAAGAATACCACTTTTGAGGGAAATATTAGCAAAGGAAGCAGCCTTAGATTTGGTATGAAGATATTCCTTGATGCTTTTCTTCACGGACTTCTTATTATGGCTCTTATTCGAAATGGGGCTCGATTCATCACTAGCCGTACCATGGCAACAACAAGCCAGCCGGTTCATATTCCGCACCTTCCCTTTTTACCCAAACAAAACATGAAAATTCCGATAGGGAAGGCACAGTTCGCGGCTTGTGTCCCTATTAGGGGCTTGTTTTTTTTACCGTCAATGAATAACTTGATCCTTAAGTTGTAGACGCGTTTTCTTTAACCTAAATTTTTAATAAAAATAAAAAAAGCTTTCCGGAGAAAATGTGTTTATTTTTTTCTATCGTTTTCTTTCTCCTCCTCCTCATGCACGTCCCCAAGAACCAGGAAACGCGCAACTTGACATAGTCAAGTGTGATCATTTTTGAATGAAAGTTGGGATGCCTATTATTTCTTCATGTTTTTTCCGTTTTCTTTGCTTCACCTTCCATCAAAAAGCTATTTTAAGATTGTGGTCTAAATTTGTTCATGTTTTGAAGAAGATTTTGGATTATTTGAAGATTGTTAAATAAGAAAATGTTTTTCGTTAAAAATAGAACCTAATAGATATATTGTGAAATTGTTCTCGGCTTATTCATCATTGGTTTGGTGTGTACAACTGCCATAATGTATTGTGAAAACGTTGAGAATTACAAGTATTTATTGTCTCAATTTTTATATGTTATTTTTAGTTTTATAAAAATTATTTTATGTTATGTGAAATAATATCACCTAATAGATTAGGATTTAAAATTAGAAAAAGAAGTTGCTCTTTGATATTGTCTCTATAACAAAAGTGGATGACGGTTAGGGATGATCGACAATCTCACCCACATTCATCTTCGAAAATCCGCTCCTAAAAAAGGGTGAAAATCCGTTAACATACTGGTGAAATTCAGTTGGCAGAATACGGGTGAGCATCTTGAGACCTATCACGCGACCCAACAGCGTAACCATCAGCCGCACTCATCACCCATTTTATTATAAGTATCTTTTATATCATAATGATATGCAAGATTTCATGAAAAAAAAATATTTTTTTAATATAAATAATTTTAATGCTTTAATAAGTATAAGTTTACATTAAAATTTAGTGAATTTTAAAGGTCATAATTGTAACACCCCGAATTCGCGGGACTCGGAGTGCCACATTGGGTTAGGATCTCACAGTGGATCCTAGCCCTAACCTGACAACAAGTTCACTGGACCTTACAACATGACACTGACAGATATAAAACAAATGCATAAAACTGTATAAACTATACAACCAAAAAGGTGAACAACACCATAGCCGGATATAAAACAACATCCTCACACAGGAGGTAACAAAAGATCATCCTCACACAAGAGGGAGACATAACAACCCCAAAAGACCACAACCATCCTATGTACAAGAGGTCCTCGGCCTGCCACCCTGCTAGATCACTCAGTAACATGCCTATCCTGTAGGGCATCTACAATATGGTAATAAACCATTAGCTAACCATACATATATAAGGTAATGCATAAGCACAAACACAAGTCATAAAGGATAAGCACATAAGCATGGAATCACACATTTACCCATTTATCATCTTTATATCATAGTCATTCACTCAAATCGTGTATATATAGATAGATGAATCTATGTGACACGAGGACCGATACATCCTCGCCTCTAGGCCTACTAGCCAACTACACAAGTATCGGTCACACAATCCGTGTACCCTATGGGAGTGGATTGCATCCTTCTTGTAAAGTCAGTCTGGCCTGACGTTAGAGAACCTCCCAGACTCCACGGCGGGGAAGAAAGGGAAAGGTTATCATAGCCACGCATACGGGGCAATCAATAAAACATAGATCGGTAATAACGACATCTCATGTTATCATAGCAAACATATAACGCACACACCACTCATGCAAACACCCAATATAAGCATGGTACCTAAGTAAGTCCTACGGACTTACCTCAACCCCGTACAAAGCTCAACCTCAAACAACCTCCAATCTTGAGAGGTACACTACCCGGCCAATAACAAGGCATAGAGATATATCCTATGATGCACGAACACTTCTAGAAGGCGGCGTGTCCTGTGTCCTGTTGTGTCGGACATGAGGACACAATAAGACACGGCTCGGACACGGTCAAATATGACCGGACACGGTCAAGACACGTTTCCGAGGTAGGACACGGCGAGGACGCGGATTGTGTACGTTCAAGACACAGTCAACGAAAGTTTACCTTATTTTTTAAGGCTCGAATGTTGAAATGTTGTTCCGCCGGCCGACTAAACCTAGCCTCACATGGCCACCTATGAGATTGTGGTTGCCGGAAGTAAGACACCGATCTTCTTCTTCGGCTCTAATGTTGAAATGTTGTTCCGCCAGCCGACTCTTCTCTCCATTTTTTTTATATGATTTTATAAATTAATTTTGAATCTTTGATTACTAATATATACTGTAATCTTTCTTTGTTGATTGTTGGGTGTGTTATTCTAATTCTTTTGTTTTTTTATAATTTATAAATATTTATTATTGTTTTCCTTGGTTGATCATGTTGTTCGGTTGTTGTTGATTCTAAAATGAATGGTTCATTCTTCTGTTTTCATACTAAGTATGTACATTTCAGATTATAAGACTACGTATGTTTATTTTTATGTTTTGTAAAAATAAAAATGTTTTTTCTAAGCTTTTGTTTCGGTTATTTTGTTATCATGTTAATATTTTTATCTACTCATATATCATTATTTTTTTTCATATATATATATATATATATTTCGTTGTGATATAGGAATTCTATATTTCAATATCTTTAAAATGATATATTGTTTGTTTTACTCGCCGTGTCCCCGTTTCCTATACTTTTGATGATTGTCGCTTCGCCGTTTCTCGCCATTTCTCGCCGTGTCCGTTTCCCGTTTCCGTGTCCGTGCATCATAGGATATATCAATCTCCTATCAATCAAAAGGGGTCACACCTAGACCCAAGGATCCATAGGATCATCCTCAACTTAACCTCACAACCTAATAAACCTCAAACGCCATACATGGCATATACCGATCATAACCTCATCAAAACACCTCCTCACACATCTAGCAGGGGCGGCTGGACAGCAGAAGACACCAAGTCAGCCCCTTCTTCACTCCTTCCTTCGATTCCTTCACTCCTTCTTCATCCAACACACATACATACATAAACACACATATATATACATCAACATATGCCAATCATGGCTAGAACAAGATCCAACCTAAGGAAATCTAAGCTAAACTAAGAGAATGGAAGAGAAGATGAAAGAATGAAGAAAGAAAGAGAAGGAAGCCATGAGAGCTCACCAAGCTGAACCTATGCAGATGCAAAAACTCTCACCATGACCTCCAAGCTGGCTCAACAAGGCATAACAACATCAACCATCAACAATCAACAACAAATCCATCCAAGACTCTCACAAACTCAACAAAACTTCAAAGAAGATCAAGAAGAGATCCAAAGGAAGAAGAGAGGAGAAGATGAATGTAGGGAGAGAGATGGAGCTGCAAATGAAGAACCCTCATTAGAAGGAGAGAGCAGAAGCTTATAAAGGGAGGAAAAGGGTAAAGCACGGGTCAAGGAGTCAACAAAGACGGTTGCAGCCACACAGAGCCGCAGGGGCGGACCCTGTGAGGCGCAGGTGCGGCCCAGGCAAACCGCAGGGGCAGCCTCTGGGTCACGCAGGGGCGGTATAGGCCTAATTTGGGTCCTCTACATACACTCTCAGCAACTCAGCAACTAGGCTCTTACAATAATCTTTTGTTATTTTATTTGCCTTATGACATTGTCGACACTACTAACTTCTATATTTCATGAGTTTTAAATATAAGAGAAAAATATACCTTTGTTACGTACAAAATTATCTTTACTACATAAGACAAGTAAAATAGATGTATCAGTCATGAGATTTTGATGAGAGTCAAAGACTACTTTGTGTAATACAACTTGTTTTAGTAATTTTAGTTTTTTTTTCTAACTTTTGTTTCATTCTATTTTTGAAGGTATGTAAAATATTTTGAATTTATATATTTGTTTCAACCACGATAGTTATTAAGGTTCGAATCAGACTAACTCGTATATTTAATTTTAGCTTCCACAATTATATTTTGTTTAAATTAGACTAACTCATATACAAGCAAACATTACAAATTTACAAACCATCAATTCTCCAAAACAACATTAGCAACCAACCCCAGAAGTAGCACAAGCGCTTTGCACATGCCACTTCCTCCTCGGAAGGCCTCTCATTCCCAGCATCTCGGTCACCTCAGCGGGCCTCATAGCACCCTCAGCATTTTGTTTTATTGGCCATCACCAAAAGCGCTTCTCCCCTAAGCTCATCCGCCTGCAGAAGTGCATGCAACTCCTTTTTTCCCTCGCCAATGTGGTCCTTATCACTGCCATCAACGACAAAGATCACTCCCCGGATATTCTCGTGACAATACATCCACAACAATCTGATCCTTCCTTGGCCCCCCACATCCCACACATTTAAGCTTAAGGTCTTTCACTCGACTGTTTCCACATTGAAATCGGCGGTTGGGATTGTCGAAACAGCCTCCCCGAGCTTGAGTTTGTACATAATTGTCATTTTTTCGGCATTGTCGAGTCCTAACATCAAGATCCAGACTTCCTTCTTGGAGAATAGGGCACCCGTGAGTTTTGTTAGTATCATTCCGATGATGTAAAGCAGTTTGAAGCCGTCTAGTGGGTCGAAAGGCCGAAAAATCGGCGGATGGACAAACCATCACAAAGGACCACAAAGAAAGGAGAAAAGAAGTACACAAAAATATCTGGCAAAGTGCAAAAGCTTTTGTGATTAATAAGGAGACAAATGATTCCAAGGATTCAAGTATCCGGTTGCAGCTTTTAATTCAAGACACTTCTAAAGATCAAAGGACATAGTTGATGTTACCAAGGTTATGTGTTTTAAAGGAAGGTATTGTACGGCGAAATTCCAAAATCTATATGTCTAATCCAAAGGCTCTCTCTCTATAAGGGTTATTGAGGCTGATATAGAAAGGTCTAAGGATAAGAATTACACTCAAACTAACCAACCAAAACCCAAGGATATGACTCTCAAAGGTAAAGATGGAAGGCACACTCAAACCTTAATAAAGGATGTTGAGTCTCTCTATTACCCGAATCTTGCAAACTTTAGCTATCAAGTGAAGAACCAATGATGAAGTTTCTTCTCACACTTGAATAGGGGTTAAAAAGGTTAAGCAAGGTTGAGATTTAGGCAAGGATTAACTTTGGTTAAAGAATAAATCAATTAAAGATCGCCAGGGGAATAAATCGTGTTGTTCTTCAGTAAATCGGACGATTTTCCCTAGAACAGGTCGATTTATCTGTTGTCGCAAAGTTAAATCTCAACTCTCAGGGTCCAATTGGTTAAATGAGTTCAGTCTATCATCATCTAAGCCTCAATCATCAACTATTCTCCCCAAAATCACAAGGTTTTTAGCCAATCATTTTCATATTCAAATCAAAATCAAGATTGAATGAATAAAACCGAATAAAACTCGAACTTTGAATAAAAACCAAATAATCTCTAAATCTGTAATCAAACCTTAAAATATTTTAAAGAATCTCTTAAAACACTCAACAATGTGTTCACAAATCACAGTAACAAGAAGGGAAACAAAAGATCTCACAAACTTCCTTGAATCTTGACTTCTTGTTTCTTCCCTTCAATCCTTCCTCCAAGAACCTTTGATTCCGTTCAATCCTGTAAATCTTTCCCGCTGCCAACCCTCAATTTTTGTTGCTAAGGTTCCAATGTATACTTCCTTGCTAATGGGCTGTTTGGCAAAGCACGTCTCAGGCCCACAAGTGATGGGCTTTTGATCGTAATATTTTTTAGACGAAAGCTGAGAAAAATCGAACGATCTAAAGGCCATTAAATCACTCGATTTTTACATAGGAAAATCGTCTGATTTATCTTGTAAATCACTCGATTTTCTTCAACAGAAAGTACTCGTCTCTTGCCTTGTTTCCTTCCTTCCTTCCTTTTGTGACCCTTTTGTACACTTCCTTTGCTCCTCATGGATCCTCAAAGGTTCCCAACACTTCCTCATTGACCTTAGATACTCCTTTGCTCCACTTTTGCTTCCAATTCCATTGAATTCACCTATAATTCAACCAAAACTCGTGTAGACCTCTATTTCCGAAATATAAATGAAATAAACCTTAGAGGTACACAAATCTTTCCGAACACAAGGTAAATTGAGGTAAAACCTCTACAAAATGCATGAATATAATGGTTATAATTCATGTCATTAAAATACTCCATACTTGCCTCTTGCTTGCCCCCAAGCAAGGTTCAAATTTGAAATATAAGATGTCATGAATTATATGATGCGAAAACTCAAAAACTTTTGGAAAGTGCTACTTCTTATTGGAACACCCTCAAAGTAACGTTTCAAGACATAGGAAGACAAAGTATATATCAATAATAATCAAATCATGAACAAACCTTCATCCCTTAATCGAATTCATAAATCAAAGACATGATAAAGATGTAAAGATGATCAAAATCAAACAAATCTAAGTCATTAAGCCGTAAACATGTACACAAAGGTCTCAAGGTCTTCCAATCAACAAAAGGTCAAATAAGTGTGTCAGAGGTGGGAAAATTTCTTAGGTAATGTGTGCTAATCTGGGAAAAGAGGAACAACACAATAGAAACTTTTAAGAACATAACTTCACCACACATGCTTTGCATGTAAAATTTTTGCTTTTCTTTTACTTTACTTTTTGAGAGTATGGACAGCAGTGCACAAAAACCGAAGCCTAGGAGATCGGCATTTCTCAATTTTCGAGATACCTCAAACCCTTGATGCACATACCATATCCCATTAGGACTTGTCGTTCAATTGGACTTTGGCAAGACACAAACACCCGGCTATGTGAATGGTGCCGAGTTACTCATCCTCATGTTCAACGTCCCCAAACCTATACCTTTTGCTAAAAAATTTCACTTAACACTTTTCAATGACCCTCCCACATCAAGCATGCCATACATACATACTTATCCTAATTCCCGAATGGTTAAGAGGTCAAATATTTCATTGAGGAGCTAGCATGAACAATATATGAAAGGAAAAGAAAAGAATTGCATTGGTCATTCCTAAATGATGCAAAAGAAGTTATAATATAGCTTCGATCATTATTTCATTCTCCTATCAAGACATCAAGATCATATGAATCATTCATGCATTCAAGTAAGATAATCAAATTCATTCATAGCTATTCCACAAAACAATTGTTATCATAGAGATCATATCCATCCTAGAAGCACAAAAATTTTAAAATTTTTCAAAATTTTCAAAATCAAAAATTGCAAGACATAAAAACATGCGAATGGTATTGCAAATACCTCCACCCCATACTTAAAACTCACATTGTCCCAATGTGAAGAAAAGAAAAGATGGAAAAGGGTACTCACAATGTAAGATGGCAAATCAGGCAAGGCGAATCATCAATCGGGCGGTGGTGGTAGAAATCTATAGAAGCTCAATAGGAAACTCTGAATACTCCAATCGGTGTCGAAGAATGAAGAAGGGGAACGTCTTTCGGCCGAAAAAATTTTACTATTTTTTTTTTTTGAAAAAAATCGACAGATTTTTCAAAACATCGGCCGATTTTTCTGCCCGATTTTTTCATCGGCCCGATTTTCTTCTATTTTTCGCTCACTAAGGCAGAAAATCGACCGATTTTTTACTCAGGGGGTCGATTTTTTGGTCGATTTTTCTCTCTGTTGCCAAAAATCGACTTGCTCTGAAGCTTGAATTGACCGATCTTCTTTTGGTAAGTAAATTTCTTGACTTTTGTTCCTTGAAAACGTCCTTAGGCACACTTGTATCGCCTTTTTCCATCAATTCCTCAAGATTATACCTAGTTCCTGCGATCCATGACACAAACAAACTGAGAGCGCATCGAGAAAAAACAAAAACAAAGCAAACTACGCCAAACTATTCTAAGAAAAAGAAAAAGAAAAAACATCAATGCATTACCTTAGGTTGCCTCCCAAAAAGCGCTTTGTTTAAGGTCGTTAGCTGAACCTATCTTCATAGATGATTCAATGCACCTTGAACATCTTGGATTGCTCTCCAAATCCATCATAAAACTCCTCCGAAAAGGTTCCGGTTTCTAATTTCACCGGCAAGTGGTAAGATCTCCCACGTACAAGCTTGTACGGTTTGATTCTCACCGGAATCCTCCTAACTTTCCTATGCTCTAATGGGACATAATTCAGCCTTGCGTCCCATCCTTTCCTGGATCGAGAAATCAGTTTCTCGAGAATCCTCTTAGCTTCCCCATCTCTAGCTTGGGGATGACGTATGGTGTTTGTCATGTGAATGACACCATACTTGAACAAAAGACACTTCATCGCCTTAACGGTGAAGTGCTTGCTAACTCCACTCCTTGTAGTCCAAGGAGCATCTACTTCCAACTGATTTTAATGGAGGTTTCATCTTCACCTTAGGAGGTTCTTTTGGAAGAGACCTCCAATTATCCGGTGCATTCCTGGAAAAATTAGAAATTTTAATAGGAATTTCAAAGTGATTGAGAGAACATACCGGGTGAAGCGTTTCAAGCCTTGGGATCAGAATAATGTCTAGAGGAGAGTCTGCACATGAAATCTCTTCCAACTTCTCCGGTTGTGCATCACTCTTGGTCAATGGTTTAGCAAATTGGCCAAGGTGTTCTACGTCCTCCTCTTCTTCTTCAAGGAATTCTAGAGGAACATCGGGCTCGATAGGAGGAATGCTCAAAACTTGGAGTTCTTCGTCGCACTTCTCCTCCAGTTGAGCAATTTCAGCAAGGATCAATTTTCTTTCACGGTCATCGAGATCCTTTATTGATTGCTTGATCTTCGATTCAAGTTGATATTCAGGAGGTTGTTCATACATCTCGCGAGCGGTATAAAGCTCCTCCCAAATTTCAAGCTCCTTCTTAATGGCTTCCTCCATTTCATTTTCTTCACTGAAAAAAAATGAAAAATAATCCAACAAATATCTATACTCCTTCCATTTAGCTACCTCTTTCTTTCTCCATCTCTCTTTCCAAGGATTTGTTCCTAAGTCTATGTTGCTCCAAAGATTTGTTAAGTTCAGCTTTGAGGCTCCATATTTCGTTCCTCGCCGTCTGATAGCTGCTTCCATCCATTTGAAAATCTGAAAACTCAAAAACTCATACCAAAAGATTAAAAGAAAAAACAAAAGCTCCCAAGCCAGACAACCGAAAACCGAATTTGGCCTAAACCAAATCCCTGGCAACGGCGCAAAAAACTTGTTCTTTGGCGAAACTCTGTTTCGTTTCTGGAACGGAAACCTCATATGTACCTAAGAACACAAACCTACAAGAACACTCAAGCAGAAAGATCAATAGAAAAAGCAAGAACAGTGCCCGGCAACGGCGCCAAAAACTTGTTCGCTCGAAAGTGTGCGTGTAAATCTTAAATATATTAAACTGAAATTAAAGCAAAGTGAACCCGCAATGTACAGATCGGCGTAGTAAAGCAAGAATTCCAGAGTATCGAACTCAGGGATTTGGGGGGAACAAATTGAGTTTATAAAATCGTCACGCAAGTAAAAAGCTTTTATAAAGATTAATTGGGAAAATAACTATTCTAAAGATTCAGGTATCCAATTGTGTCAATCGATTCAAGATATTCTAAGGATATAAGGACAGAGTCAGGATTGCAAAGGTATATCTAAGTTAGGAAATTGTACGGTGAAGTTCCAATCCCAAATATCTCACCCAAAGGTTCTTTCTATAAAGGTTGTTGAGACTGCAGTATAGAAAGGATCAAAGGACAAGATAAAAGTCTCAAATACTCATGCCCAAACCCAAGGGAATCAAAGATAAGCCAAAAAGGTTAAGGTTGTGACACTCGAAACCGAAGTAGAGGATGTTGAGTCTCACTACTACCTAGAAAAGGTAAGTCAAGGCTAGGTTGAAGCAAATCTGTAACTTTGGATTAAAGCAAAAGCAAAACACGTACGACAGAGAAAAATCACGGTCAGATCTTGAAGAACCACGGCCGTGGAACGCAAGAACAGGCCGTGGAAAACCTCGACGACGAGGTTTCTCACAACTCTCAGGGTCCAATCTGTTTTGGTTCAATCTATCATCATCTATGCCACAACTATCAACCCTTCACCTTAGAATCGCTAAAGGGTTTTAGCCAACAATCATCATCATCAAATCAATAATCAAATATAAAAGAAAGAAAAGGTAAAACTTTGAAATCTCAATAATAAAACAAAACCAATGTCAATAAAACTCAAAAGTTGTAATTTGCGTTCAATGGATATAGAATATAATAAGAATCTCTCACAATACTCAAGGAACAAAGAAGAACGGGATGTCAATCCGCCTTCAAGTGAAACCCTAAAATTATTCCAACTCCGCAAATAGGAAAGTGCGTATTTCCCAAATCTTCCTTCAAAATCCCAGCGTCCAAGTCTTCAAGTCTCTCGTTTGGAGATTTTGGCTCCCTCCAGTGTTGGGTCTGTCACCGTTTCAGGTCTCCAAGTTGGAGATTTCTGCTCTCCTTCAATGTTGAAGGCTATTGAATATTATTAGGGATCATTTGTCTCCAAGTTGGATATTTCTCCTCCTTTGAAACACATAACCTTGGTAACATCAACTATGTCCTTTGATCTTTAAAAGTGTCTTGAATCGAAAGCTGCAGTCGGATACTTGAATCCTTGGAATCAGTTGTCTCCTTATTAATCACAAAAAGCTTTTGCACTTCGCCAGATAATTTGAAATCGATTTTATTCTCACCAAATTTCTGAATTCGATACTCTGAAATTCTTGCATTACTACGCCGATGTAACACCCCGAATCCGCGGGACTCGGGATGTCACATTGGGATAGGATCTCACAATGGATCCTGACTCTAGCCTGACAACAAGTTCACTGGACCTTACAACATGGCACTGACAGATATAAAACAAATACATAACACATTATAAATTGTACGACCCAAAGTAAACAACAACATAGCCGAGTATATAAAACGACATCCTCACACAGGAGGTACAAAAGATCCTCCTCACGCAGGAGGGGAAACACAACAACCCCAAGCCAACCACCTAATGTACGAGAGTCCTCGGCCTGTCACCCTACCAGATCACCTAGTAGCGCCTAACCTGTAATCCTCTACAACACGGTATGAAACCGTTAGCTAACCATACATATATGAGGTAATGCATAAGCACAATCACACATAGGGAAAGATAAACATATCAGCATGTTTTCACTCATTTACCCATTTATTCATCTCAATATAATGGTCATTCACTCAAATCGTATAGATATAGTATATATGAAACTAGGTGACACGAGAACCGATACATCCTCGCCTCTGAGCCTGCTAGCCAGCCGTACTAGTATCGGTCACACAATCCGTGTACCCTATGGGAGTGGATTGCGCCCTTCCTGTAAACCGGTCTGGCCTAACATCAGAGAACCTCTCAGACTCCACGGCGGGATGAAAGGGAAAGGTTATCACAGCCACGCAGTGGGGCAATCAATAAAACATAGGTCGGTGAATACGACATCACATGCTATCATAACACACATATAAAGCACACACCACTCATGCAAACACCCAATATAAGGATGGTAGCTAAGTAAGTCCTACGAACTTACCTCAACCTCGTACAAACTCAACCACGATCACCTCTACACTGGAGGGACAACACGGCCTATAAAAAGGCATAAAGAGATATATCAACCTCTATTCATCAAAGGGGTCACACCTAGACCCAAAGGGATCCATAAGGATCATACTCAATCTATGAGCCTCACAACCAACTAAACCTCAATATCTCAACATAACTCACAATTCCTCAAATCTCAAGGTAGTATCTAATCAACATTCCTCAATCTCAATTTTAATCCTAATTTAATTAATTAACCTTTAATTAATTAATTAGATTTTGCCAGAATAACGTTTTGCCCGCAGACAATTTCTAAACCCCCTGTCATCAGATTTCAACAAATAAACTATCCATAATCACCAGAATAATACAAAGAGCATAATGGAAATTTCAATTATCCATTTTAACCAACTTAAGGTCAATTTATACTAACCCGCAATACGGAAAACGAATAAATTCATAACTTATTCGTTACTAACCCGATATACGAACCGGAAGAAGATCCAGACTCCTAGCGATACAGGGAGTAAGAGCGCGGTATAAAACCTTATGTTTGATGACTTGCGGTGGTCCGTCGGTGTTCCGATAACGATAAACGGAGACTTAACCAAAAAGCTAGCAAACGGGAAATAAATTGGTACCACGTTGAAGAGAACAAAATGAGGGATTCGATGGTACAAACGGATTTGAAATTGAATCGAAGATGAATGATTTATAGAAGGTTAAAGATGGATGTATACGTTCGCCGACTCTCCTCTGCAACTTTCAATTAAAAGTTGAAATGAATTGAAGTTGATGATGTGCTGTACATTAGCCGACTTTCTATTAATATATATATATATATATATATATATATATATATATATATATATATATATATATATATAAATATAAAATGTTTATCCAAAACATTTAATTAAAACGCGGTTATATTTCCGATCTCAAAACTTTATGAAACTGGAATATAAAATCCGAAATATTATCGGGATAATTAATTCATAACTATCTCGTAAAATGGGCATTCCTAAGCCACCTTTCTTAACCGCTAAGAATCGGGATAGCGACTCTTTTATCCGTTTTGCCTTTCCATGTTATTTCATATCTAGGACATATCCGATGTCCTGATCATTTCTCTCAACTGCATTTTTATTAATTGTAGCTCCCAAATGCTTCAAATAACACCGGAGGGTAAAAATAATTACCCGGGGGAAAAAGTAAAAATTTCCTCAAACGTCCAAAATTACGTCAGGAACATAACGGTGAGACTCTTACTCATCAATTGCAAAGTCTTCGCGAGTTATATGTCAATTACTATCATCGATTAAGTTAATCAACATTAATTAGAATTCGAAAATTCTAGCTATTACAGCCGATCCGTACACTGCGGGTTCGCTTTTGCATAAGTTCTAGATATAAATTTTAAGACTTTAGCGCACACACTTTGAGCGAGAAAGTGTTCAAGGGAAAGTAGGTTGATCCAAACAGCATGAGGCAAAGAGCATAAACGTTCATCTTCGAAGGAAGTACACAGGGAGGAAGTCTGGGGAACAACTGCGGACACCTCAAATTTGGGCTACAACAGATCCGTCAGTAATCAATCACACATCCACGCCCCCTTCTCGACAAAGCATGAAACCGCCAGCAAATGATTGCATCAAACCTCATAAGACGAGAATGCAGAAACGGGTATCTTGATGAATAAATGTGTAGAACTTTGATGGATAAGAGAAAGTTGATTTGTTGGGAGAAGATTGTTTGATAGAAGTTTAATTTACGTTATCGATAGTGATTGATTTTGAGCTTTGACAGTAGTCCGTAAAGGACTATGTTAAGAGAGAGTTATATGTAAACAACTTTTACCATGTGAACATGTAAACACCGAATATATATATATATATATATAGGATTACGTAAGAACAAGTGTTACGGTAAGAAATGAGAATGAACCTAAACCACGCGATTTAAATTATTCAACGGATATGATGAGCTTTTTATTTAGAACATAATTAATGATATAATACGTATTGCCATATACAATCGGTGAATAATTTTTTCTCCTTAATAAGGAAATCATACATTTTTAGCATATGAACAACTCGCGTGTTTATTTTTTAGCCATCTTTCCAGACTTGCACATACAATCAACCATAAAACATTTAACAATTAATTGGATGGAAGGTATGTCCGAACTTGTGCTTGTTAATAGTGAAATCGTGCAATTTCATTTAAAAACTCGTGCATAAAATATGTTATTTGAATTCAATGTTGCAGCATCCGTATAATAAGGTTGTTGTGCGTGTTTATGTTAAAAATGCATACACGTATATTTTTCTATTTGCATCAACTCGCGTATAGTCTTTTGAGTCATGCATGACTGGGGAACACACCCCACGCTATAGTGTAAGTGCATAAGATTATTGCACTATATAATACATGCAAGATTCATTAGACAAGCCCATTTGCACGACTATCTTCCAATAACAACCTACAAGATTTGAAAATATTACAATTCGATTCAAATTAATCGTGCATGGTAAGAGAAACACAAAGGTAATCGTGTCATATACGTATTAAAAAACCACAAAACTAAAAAAACTACAACATCCTTATATGGACGTTCAATATGAGCCGTCCGTGCATTAATCCACCAATACATATAACGATCAAAAGATGAAGTTTCAATGAAAACTTAAGAAGACGGGTCTTTAGAAATCTAAGAGAAAGATCGAATATAAATGGAAGATTAAGATCAAAAGATGAAGTTTTGTAGATTTCTTCCACTGTTTTCCGAAGAAATACAGTCAATCTTCTTGATTAAAAATCATTCAAGCATTTCAAATACGAAAATAAAGAACAGATCTTTAAAAACACAAAAACTTTGAGTACATCCCTCAGAATATATTCGTTCATCATAATATATCAGGCCACTACTTTTAAATTTTGATAATCAAAATTCATCATAGGGATGTATTATTCGATTCATTAAACAAGAATTCGCAATTGAAAACAAATCAAATCTAAATCCAACAACCCCTCAGCCATTGAATTGTTTCTTCATGAACTGAAATCAGGCTACTTTTAACATATTTTCATAATAAGCATCATTGGGATTCTGGAAATCACAAACGAATCCGCCATTGAATTTAAGTAGCTTTGAATCGAGACTGTAGATACCAAAGACCGAAAACGAAAACGAAAACGCTCAGAAACAATGGAGGAAACTCAACCAATTTGAAAGTGATTGAGATTTGCAGAAATTCGTACTTCATCAGCGTGAAGGGAAGGGGCTTGCAGTGGATGAAGAAGAGGCAGAGGCGTACTTTAATAGTCGGTGAGGCGGCTGCAACTGATGATGATGTAGGTTAATGATACGATGAGGTGACCCGACCCGTATTTGCTGAAGTTGGGCCTGGGTGGAGTCCAAGCGGGTAAACGGGTTGTTTTATATTGGATTTTGGAAAAGAAAAAACCTTTATTATGAATTAATAAGTAATGGTGTGTTGTATTTTTTATATAAAAAAAAGCATACAATATATTTTAAAACAGTTTTCATACTCGCGGTTTTAGTTATAGGTTTTGAATACGAAACAATTTGATCAAATAAGTTATTTTTATTAGATTTGTGTATTTTTTTAATTTTATTATTTTATTGAATTGAAGTTAGAAAGTACGAGTTTTATTAGGGATACACTTATTAAATATATTTATACCATAAGTCTAGTTATTAAAGGAATCTCAAAAAAAATTTAAATAATTCAACCTTTAAATTTAATAAATTATCTCATAAACATAACTTATTCATCTAAACCACCCACGGATAATTTTTATGATTTTAAAAATGTGTTGACTTTATATTATCACAAAACCATGAAATCCGACCTATATTCAGAATTGGAATGTTTCTATATTTGTATAACTTAATAAGTATATTTCCCATAAAGTTTGTATAATAAAAAAGGAAATAAAACAGTAAATTTACCAAATTACCCCTCGACTCTTTGCGTCCTGCCGACACCAACCACCATTTTGACTCGAGTTTTAGATCGTCTGGAATTCGATTCGACTCAGTTTAGGAACTTTCCAGAAAAATTCTTCTTCAATTCTCACAATCGAGAAGTTGAACTGTAAACGCCGGTGGGGCAGAAGATGATGAAGACGAGGCTTGTACTCCAATTGGCTATTCTCTACCTTGCTATGACGCTAACTCTACCGCATGTTGCTGTCGCTTGGACTGGCGAAATCCGTGGCAGAGTTGTTTGTGATGTCTGTGGTGATTCATCTATCGGTCCCGAAGATCACTTCTTAGAAGGTGCGTTTCCCTCTTTTACTTCTCTTCTTAATTAAAATAATTTCCTCGATTAGGTTCAGGTATTAACTTGATTTTGGCGTTAAATTGTTGAATGTGTTCACAATCTTGCGCTGCGGTGATTAAGTTAATAATTCACTTCCATAACCTGTTTGCTGGTTCAATTTTGTTATTCATCTGATTTGTCAACTAAGGCACTTGCTGTCAAATTATGTGACTTTATGTGATAATTCATCTGTTCAGCACCGTGGTTTTGTCGATTGATGCATAATTAATTTTGAATGTCGGGTTCGGAAATTGTGTTTTGGAGATTGTTTACCTTGCTGTTGTGGATAAGGTCCAATTGATAGTATATGCTTGTTGTGTAGAAGAACAGCTTATGTACAATGTAGCTCAATTTTACATTGATGGTGTTGGAAGTGGAATGATTTTGGGGATAATATTCATCCAAAATTGCTTCTTCAGATCATTTGTCACAATTGGTGTGTGTGTGTGTGTTTGGCTACCGGCTAATTCTTGAGATTGGATAGTTTTTGTTGTGACATTGAAAATGTGATACATTGCTGTTATATAGGAGCTGAAGTAGCTGTTCTCTGCATAACGAAAACCGGGGAAGTTCTAAACTACCAAGCGTTCACTAATTCAAAGGGAGTATACACAGTTGCAGAGACAATGCCCGAGAGTGAACGTTGGGATGCGTGTCTCGCAAGGCCTATAACCAGCTTCCATGAGCAATGCAATCATCTCGGGAGTGGAAACGCGGCTGTCAAGTTCAGCTATACTCGCCCTTCTGGTTATTCACATACTGTTAGAGCTTTTGTTTATCAGCATCAGGATGCTCCAATGTACTGTATGTAGGATACTAGGATGTCATGCAGCTTATGCTTGCATAAATGCTGTGTAAAAGTTGCAAAGGTAAAATGAATAAAATAAGTTCTTGTTTGTTACGATATGAATAATATGATGCACTATTGTTGTGTCATGTTGAATGCCGCTACTTATCACTATCTCCGGTTAATAATATTTGGCATTAGAAAAAATATCACATATTAAGAAAAATGAAAATAAAAGAGGTAATATTTAATGATACGTAATGATTTGAAAAAATTTATTAAACAAGGATAGAAAAGCCTTAATTTCCACATAACATGGACTTTAGGGTAGTTCAGAACTTCAGATGGGGTTGAAGAAATTTGGTGAATCTTATCACTTTCAACTGACGGTGTTATATAAGCCAAGCTTTTGCCGAGCCCGAATAGTTTATCTAAAATAATACTCATATAGTGTTACTTTACCCGAACAAGTTGAACTTTATCCGAAGAGTCGAGCTTTGACAAGTTCAAGTTCAGCTCATTTATAAACGTGCCGAGTCCAAGCAGCTTTTGAGCCCTATTCAACCCCTAGCAACGTACCCCGCCTTGACATCAACTTTGAGCCAGTCGGACAACTCTGCCTGACTCTAGGGGTGGATTAAGTCCAGGACAACTCGGATTTATGCTCATGTCAGTTCAGGCCGACGAACATCAATAAATAAAATTAGGGACGGAATCCAACAACACTTGGTCCTAACATTAGGTCATTCTACAGTTAGGATTTACAGTCCTAGGTTAGGATCAGGTCATTCTACAGTTGGGATTTACAGTCCTAGGTTTTCGGAGGGGTCTTACACAGGCGCCGCCCGGAGGAGCAGAAGTCGGTGAGATTTTTGAAGCATATATGTCGAGCAAAACCCTGTAAAAGTAACGAAACTCCAAAACAACTAGAAGATCTCGTTTTAATTCTCTCTTAGATAGAAACCTCGATAAAGACCGTTTCCTATGACAAAAACAACGACAATAAGTTACCAAAATATCTGTGCAACCTCAGCAGAAGGGATAAAACAAAACGTACAAATATGATAAGTACACTTGAATCTCACAAACTCAAGATACTAAAACTGTCCAAGGCACTAGAATTCTGGGATGATGCGACTGTTCTCACTGGGGTCCTGCAAACTTGTTCATAATCTTTGCAAGAATAGGAGCCACCTTGGGATTGCCTTGGTGCTTTGCGAGGTTTGCAGGGTTCTTCATCACTGTTGACACCAACAAGTACAGCAAGATCAGCCATGCTCATCTAATCTCAATGAATAAGTTTGCTTAATATCTCAACTATATGATCACTCAAACACGGATACCATGCACAGTATAAATCATCTCCTAGAAATCCTAACATCTTCAGAGCCACCTCCATGGCAGCTACAAGGTACAAATATAGATCCTCTACTTCTCATTTCTCACTTTTTATGTCAACAATCAGGAACCATTTCATAAACTTTGGACTTTATGATGAGAGCATTGTGGAGGGAAGAAAAAGCTAAGGTCAAAACACTTCACTCAAACATACGTGAATATTAGCAGCTAGTTGATATATTGATCAACACCTTAAATGTCAATGTTGCTTAAACTCCTCTACGTCACATTTTCCTATTCAATGTATTGATCAGCACTTAACATGACACTATTACTTCGGCAAGTACTCGCTACTCTAGCAATCAGATATCCCGTCACGGATTGTTTAATTACCTCAACCGCTCAATAATTGCATCTTCTTTATTACATTATACATGAATATAAGCTGCTTAGTAAATGTGGTCACTTATCATCTTTATCAAACATCTTTATAGACACTAACAAACCAATTTAGATATGTTTACCAAGAAACAATCACACTTAGTATCAATTAAGTAAAACTTGACAAATTACTGTACTATATTATTACCATCCTGAAGAGCAGCCATAACCTCGGGATCCTTAAAAGCTGACATCAATTCAGGGTCCTGGTTCAACCAATAAGGGGTAAAATTAGATAAAGAAAACCAACTTAAACAATCACATACTCTTAACACTGAAAGACATAATGAATTATCTTTATTCACTCACATTCAATATTTTGCTAAAATCCATATTTCCAGGCATGCCTCCTCCACCTGGCATGCCACCTCCCATGCCGGGCATACCTCCCATGCCAGGCATACCACCCATCCCAGGCATACCACCCATTCCAGGCATACCACCCATGCCACTGGGGAATCCTCCAGGCATGCCACCACCAGGGAACCCTCCAGGCATCCCACCAGGAAAACCACCAGGCATTCCACCAGGAAATCCACCAGGTCGGCTGCTGGAAGATGATTGTTCCTGCTTCTTTGCCTTCTCATATGCAGCCTAGAAGATTTTTTACAGGAATTCATTAAGAACATGTAAGGTAAAAACTGGAAGAAAGTCGGGGGATAAAATACCTGAGCTTCAGCACGGCGACGTTGTCTCTCCCGTTCATTCTTTTTCTCCTCTCTCTCTTTCCTCAACCTATCGTATTTCCGACGGTGCTCCTCAATCTTGTGCGCATTAGGCTCAACCTGACATAGAATTCCCATTGGTTGAGTTTGACATGTTCATGATGATAAAGTAAGGCCACATTCTGTTTGACTCTCCAGTGTAGAATAATAAACATATGGAGCCAAAAAAGAATCAGATAGTGAAGATACTCATTTAAGTATATGGAAAAGCAACCAATAGTTCAAGCTTTTGTATAGTATACAAACATGACTACAAGAAGCACATGTGATAAGGAGACAGGGAGGACCTTCTTCAAAACAGCACTAATTTCCTCATCATAATCAATTGTCGATGCCAAATGAAGGTCCTTTGCAGCCTCTTCCCACTGCCCAAGCATTGCTCTAGCCATGCCACGCGACTTGTAACCCTTGGCGGAATCCGCATTAATCTTTAATCAGCATAGCAAGGGATTTTTTTTAGTCAAATGTCATGGTCAGTGGTAAACAATGCCTCTGACATAATAAATCACTCACAACAGAAGGTTAAGCCAGTAATAAAATGAAATGTTCAGTTCCAAAAGTAGGGTTAAGAGTGATGGCTTCAACTATATAGTGCAAACATCATAATAATTATTCAAATCACCATTGACTACCCATGCGTGAATACAGAAATAGGTTCCTAAGTAACGGAAACTTGTAGAAACATCTTCTACTTAAAGTACAAACATCATAGTAACATTTGCAATTTTACCTCGAATATAAAGTACAATCATGGTAATCTAATCAAATTGCATAAATAAGAACAGTAATGGAAATTTGAAGAAATCTTCTACTTAAACAAGTTATATCATCACGAAAAACATGTTTTCACATATTAAACACATTAATTTACCTCCAAGGCAGCACTGGCATCTCGGATAGCAGCATTAGGTTTCTTCATCTTAATATAAACAGTAGCTGTAAGAAGCAAAAAATCAGAACATGGAAGCCAAAAAGAAAAATCAGTTCCCATCCAAGCAACTGAAATCAGGTAACACATGCTGCCACAAGCAATACCAAAGCTTACCTCTAGTGGCATACATGATAGCAGAAGTAGGGTTAAGAGTGATGGCCTCAGTCAAATGCTCAATTGCTTCCTCCAGTTTGCCTGAACAAGACGACAAACATCAAAAAAACAATCACCAAACAATCATGTACATACAAGAAGAAGAAATAGCATGCCTTCAGAAAGGGCTTCCATAGCTTTGGCCTTAGACTCTTGTGAAGCTTCGCGGTTCTCATCTGTCACCTCAACAGAGGAATCACCCATCTAGCATTTAACAGTGAAAGTTCAGCATACATCATCGCCAATAACCACAATGTAATCAACAAACAAGTATCAGATTAGAGTTCATCAACCATATACCTTCTGTGGAGGCTCATCATCCGGCTCCACAGTCTCACCCTCGAGCTCAATGTCAGATTCCACTAGCTCCTCCTCGACTTCCTCTTCAAATTGCGGCGTCCGAGCCTCAGGCATGTCCTCATCACTCTCATCAACTGTATACGATCTCTACGTTTCCAAAATTTCCACACCACCAAATCAGAAACCCTAAAACACAACTTCAACAAAAACAAACAATCAAAATGAAAATAAAAGTACCGATTTATCCTTTTCACCGTACGCAGCCTCCGGAATATTGGCTCCAAGACTGCAAATCCATAATCTCGAACATTCAAAAGAAATTTTTACAGAAATGGGAAAAAGCGAAGTAGCAGAGAAGGTTTTGCTCGTACCTTTCGAGGTAATCGCGGAAGAAGGATAGAGAGGGGTCTGCGAGAAGAGAAGGATTGGACTTGCACTGTTCGATGAACTGCTTGAGTTGATTCAATTTAGCGGCATCCATTTCTTGATCTCTAGAGCTTCGATCGATTGGTGTTTCGGAAAATCAGTAGCAGTAGAGAGGGCGAAGTGGGCGAAGGTTTGTTAATGCGACTATGCGAGGAAATCGAATATGAATATGCAATCCGGGTCCTTCTAGTAGTTTCTCTGCTTCCTAAATGGATAACTACAACAACAATTTTTTTTTTTTTTTTTTTTAGGATTTTTCCTCTTGGTGCCATCAAGGTTTGGACTTTTTCTCTTGGTATCCACTAAGTTTCAAAATTCCTATTGGTACCCTCAAGGTTTCATTTGTTTCCTCTTTATACCCATTCTTAATATATTACATTAAAATTCAATAAAAAATAATTAAAAATTAAAAAAAATTTAAAATAGATTATCACCTCATTAAATTTAATTAATAAATTTACAACATAAATAGTTTTTTAAATTTAATTAATAAATTTTCGAATTAAATTTTTTTAAAAAAAGTTCACTTTTGATTTAAAAAATATATATAATTTATGTTAATAATATTTATTTAAAAATTTTTAAAATAATTTTTTTAAATTTTTTAAGAGTCCAAAAAATTAAACATATAGTACTCTTTTAAGTAAATTTTCTATAATTTTTTTTAATTTAAAAATAACAATATTATTTTTTATGTGTTAATTTATTATTTTTTATAATATACTTTTCCATAATCTTAAAATTGAAAAAAACATAATTTTATTAAATTTTAGAATTAATATAAATTATATAAAACTTAAATTCAAAATAAAATTTTTTTTATTATATTTTAATTCTCTAGACTCATAATAAAGTTTCAAAAAAATATTTTTTATTCAATTTTATATTTTTTTTTAATCCAAAGTAAAAAGTAAAAAATATTTTAATTTAAAAATAAAAATATATTTATTTCAAAAATAAAAAATATATATAAAAACTATTTATGTTGTAAATTTATTAATTAAATTTAATGAGGTGATAATCTATTTTAAAATTATTTTTTTAATTTTTAATTATTTTTAATAAATTTTAATGTAATATATTAAGAATGTGTATAAAAAGGAAACAAATGAAACCTTGAGGGCACCAAGAGAAATTTTGAAACTTAGTGGATACCAAGAGGAAAAGTCTAAACCTTGATGGCACCAAAAGGAAAAATCCTTTTTTTTATAAAAGGGTAAGCAAAAGGGGACCCTCTCTAGATACTTGTCGTCGCAAGGCATCCAAACGGATGAGGTTTTCAACATCTTCCGGTAGCACCTCGTCACCAGCCGCTGACGCAAAGCCATGCAATGCAGGTAATCTGCTACGATATTGAAATCCTAGAAAAATTGGTGAGCACAAAGTTGATCAAAACCGGAGATCCATGAGGAGACGCCCGTTGTGACACCTATTTCATTTCTAGTTGATTACCAGTTAATTAACTAGAACCCTTGTTTAAAGTAATAGGCGGAAAAGCGGAATCCATAAAATTTTAAAACTTTATCTTACAACCATCTTCACAATATATATACATACTAGCATATGTCATAAAACCCTGTTTAACAAAACACAGCTGTTTAAAAAAAACACAAAACATCCTAGGAGGTAGCATCCCATAACAGCCCATCTGATATGATCTCAAATTCAGGTGTTGGGTCCAACGTCCTTGCCTTGATCAGGCCGAGTCTGAGTAGCTGAAAAATGTGGATATAACAACAATGAGCTACAAGCTCAATAAGGGTATACAAATCGCACTCTCCCAATATATATAAGTATCTAATATCCCGTCCCCAAAGGACACACAAAACCCGTTCTCACATTCCAAAGCACACATACATCTCCACATTCACATTACATACAAAACACATAACATATACGCATTCAAGCATATTATCATATATAAACATATCACCTCATATAAACATCTCATCATACCATCACATATAAATAATCATAACATAACATATAACATGCTAGACTCGATTGCATCGATGCATAGGTGATAATTAACTAACTAGCCCCAACTGATCGTACGATATACTTTCTCATGTGCTTTCGTATTTCTTTTCTTTCTTTCTTTCTTTTTTTTTTCTTTTGGTTGGCCAACCCGATAGCGTTCTAGCCCTCCTATAGATCAGGTAGCGACCTCGGTCATCTTGTCCTAAGACCCCCTATAGATCAGGTTGTGATCTTGGACTATTTTTCTCATCTTGAGGCCCCGTGTAGATCAGGTAGCGACCTCTGAGGCCCCCTTAGATCAGGTAGCGACCTCGTCTCCCGGAAACCCGTGCGGGACCCAGTTGGACTAATTAATCAATTACCATCCTATATTATCACTTTCATATCATAACTCAATTTCATGTTTTTATCATATTCTTTCCATTATCATCTCATGTACCTCATGCATGCATTCATAAATCATATCAAGTCATCATCATCATTTCGCTCATGTATATAAGCATGCATAAAATCATGGCATAATAAATACATAATATATATTAAGCAAGTGTAATTTATATACACTTACCTCGCAGGTAAGAACAATAAAACATCGCAAACCAACTATTGAGTCCGTTTCCCACTCGGACTATTCTCCTTTATCGTGCTTGGATACGCTCACAAAGACTAAGCTATATTTAACCAAAACCTTCAACAACACCTGCGGAGAATATCATATTCCTCGTATTAAACTTCTCGATTCAAACATCAATTAAATTCATTCCTTTGAATTTAATTAACTTATATCCTCCTCTATAATCCCAATTTAATTAATCTAACCTTCAATTAATTAATTAAATTTTGCCAGAATAACGTTTTGCCCGCAGGCAATTTCTGAACCCACCTGTCATCAAATCTCAACAAACAAACAACCCATAATCACCAGAATAATGTAACGAGCATAATGGAATTTTCAATTATCCAATTTGACAAGCCTAAGGTCAATTTAGGCCAAATCGCAATACGAAAAACGAATAAATTCATAACTTATTCGTTACTAACCCGATTGACGATCCAAAAGAAGATTCGGAATCACAACGATGCAGACTACACTCGGACACCATCAAATTCACCGGAATCTGAGCGACGAAACCTCCCTAGTATCATATATGCTCGACCAGGCTTTCCCTTGCTCGAAAATGTAGAAACTCGGTACCAAAATGAAGAGAATGAAGAGAGGAATCCAAAAACTCAAACGAATTTGAAATCGGATTACAACCGAAGAGTAGATCTGAGTTTGAAGATTGAGAGAAATCAGAGCTTTTAAGAGGAAACGTGAAAGGAAATGAATTAATAAAAGATATTTCCGCTATTTATAGCAAAGACGATAATTATCCTTTAGCGGAATCGATAATTATCCTCTCACCGATCCGAAAGCGGTTTAAGCCCCCTTCTCCAAACTTCTCGAAATTGGAATAATAAATCTGGAATATTGTATGGATAATTATTTCGCAATTGTCTCGAAAAACGCATATTCCTAACCCGTATTTCTTAGCCGCTAAGAAACGAAATAGCGACTCTTTTGGCCGTTTTGCCGTTCCATGTTTTTTCATATCTAGGACATGTCCGATGTCCTGATCATTTCTCTCAACTGCATTTTTATTAATTGAAGCTTCCAAATGCTCCAAATAACACCGGAGTGTAATATCATCTAGGAGCAGGTTACCTCGAGAGGTATCTCGTGTTATAACGGATTTAATTCCTTAAAAATTCTCGATTAGGTCATCTTTGATTTTTGAATGTTACAACCGTGAAGATCAAAACGGAGCCGAAGAGAAGAAGAGTGAAGCCGGAGGAGGAGTATCAACACGAAAACGAAAAGCACCTCACAAAGATGAAGCGGGAATGGGCGAGCCAAGAAATAGCACCGCCAAATGCATGTACAATAGGAACAAGAACTCCTGGGGAAGTGAATGACGGGAATTCGGGAAGAGCCTCCCATCAAAAGAAACCGTCATGAAACCACACCACCACGACCACAATCTAGACACGATTCTATACATACACCGGAATCTGTAGGAGAGCTTGAAAACAAGAACATGTCAATATCCACCTCAATGAAAGTCACGATACTTATTTATACGAAAACTTTTGCTCAAATTAGTTCATAATTTCAAAGATTAGTTCAAAAAGGAAAAAACTTCCTTGTTTTCAAGTTAATCGGATAAAATTTTTATTCCAATCATATTCCATAGACAAATATTCAGGAATTTGTGATTCTTGGTCAAAGAAACATATTTCATCAATAGTGTGACCGTAGTCGTTGTTCATAAGCCAAGACATATTTGCCTAAAGCTTAACGCTTTGTTCCAAAGCTCAAACAAATTTTCTCAACAAAAAAAATTGAAATTTTCAATTTCAGTTCCATGAAAAAGTCAAATTTTCAACTCAAACAGTAGGGTCGATAGATCTCAAATCTAGAGGAGAAGGTTTGTTGAAAGGGTGTTGTTCACAAGTGGATCAAGACGAAGAAGGACATCAGAACAAGGTTTGTATCACCTCAAATTCTCAAATAATCCAAAAAATAGTCGGAGAGGCGCTATGAAGGTAAATAAAGCTCGCATAGTTAGACATTAGAGCATTACACTCAAGATTGTTCAAATGAGCATAATCCGCTCAAGATTGTTTAAAGAACTAATTGGTTACTCAAAATTTGTTAAAGGAGTTTATTCGATTAATCGAGAAATGGCTAGGAAAAAGTATCTGATATGAGGGATCCACATATCCTCACTCTTAAGATTGTTCAAAGAGCATACCCGATTACTTCCTATTGTATAAATAGTATATACGACTTAATAAACCAATACTTTTTGCTCTTATTCATGTTGTTAATAGATGATTTTTTTTATTACAAGTTGGTTTGTGGTCAAATCATAGGTTTAGTTATACTAACGGTTCAGTTTTTCAATTGTTCATATATGTCAGTTTTGAGGGAAGTTTCAAATAAGGCCGGAGATTAGAGGTACAAGCAAAAAAGAAGAAATAGAAACTTAAGAAAATAAAACTTAAAGGAAGGAGATGGATTTATAAACAACGATTTGTAAACACAACTTAAAAAGGAAAGACATTTGATTTAAGAAAGTCTTACAAAGATAAGGTCACAACCAAAAATCAATAATTGATTTCAACTTGACACACAACCCATTAAAAAGAGCATAAAAACAACTCTAAAATTTCGAAAAACTCATATTTATCTTGTAAGAAATAAGATAAGAAAAATGTGTTTGATTAAAGAAGACTACAACTATAAAACCAAAATTAAACCGTGAAAATAAATACAAAAAAAAAACAAAAGATATATAGAAAAAAATACACACGGTAAGACGAATAATCAAAGAGATGTGTATGAAAAATAAAACAAATTGAGAAGACGAAGAGAAAAAAGGTAAGAAAAACAAAAACAAAATAAAGGAAACGAGAAAAGATAAGGAAAAAGTTATTCCTCTAGCTTTCTTCTAACCTTAGAGATAAAAAGACAAATTTTCCTCAAAACACAATTGTTGTTGTTCTATTGTTTCTTTTGTTTTTTTTTTTTTAAATTCTATTGTTGTGAGAAGATTTTTTTTATAATTTATCTTAATTCTTAGTTCAAAGTTAATAGGGTGATTTGGAAGTGAAAATAAAATCACACCGATTCTTTTTAAAGTTGATTATTCATTTTTTGGATTTAGATGTTTCTGATTTTGATCAACAATACAGAGATGGTGATATTGTTTGAAGCCTTAGAAAACCTTAACATTTGGATTCAATTTGTTTAAAAGCTCTTTGCTCGATAGAATGTTCTATGTTCTGGTTAGGCATATAACTTTTTTATCCAATGGGGTTCAGAAAAAACAAAACCTTAGAAGTGAAGCTATTTCATGCTTTTAGTAGCAATTTCAAAAGCAAATATGAGTTTGTTCAAAGAGTTGTCTTTTGAGTTTGTTCCAATAGGTATAAGTTTGTTCCAAGAGGTATGAGTTTGTTCCAAGAGTTTCAAGGAAATTAGTGCTTGTTGTAGCAGTTGCAGGAGCAAAGTATGAGTTTGTTCAAAAAATTTCTAGGAAATTTGCTTGTTGTAGCGGTTGCAGGAGCAAAGTATGAGTTTGCTCAAAGAGTTTCAAAGAAAACTCTTGCCTTTGGTATCAATTTTGGAAGCATTGTTTGGGTTTGTTCAAGAGTTTCAAAGAAAACTCATAATATGAGTATTTTTTGGCAAAGAAGAGCTAGTGATGAGGAAGTTTGACATCAAGAGTGGAGGCCTGAGGTGGTCTGCTGATCTGAATCTGAAATCCGAAAAACTGTACAAAATTTCAATGCACAAACATTATAGACCAAACACAAGAAGTTCTGAAGTTCATCAACAAAACGAGCTAAAAGGGAACAGAAAAAAAAACTTGTTAGTAGAATATGAAAGCTTTAGTTGATGTCCCGATTTGTAGATCTAGGGTTTTGAAGAGAGGTAGTGTCGTCGGATGAGTCGAGAGCCGCCAGGGAGGAAGATTCGCAGGCCGCCAGGGGAGGGAAGATTCGCCGGCCGTCACCTTGTAGATGTCGCCGGAGAAGAGAGAACAAATGGCCGAGATATAACCTCACAACCGCAATCGGAACTGGTGGCCGGAGAAAAAAGAGCAGAAGAGTTGGACAGATGGTGGGAACATCCTAACCCGGTTCGTCGCTAGCGGCGGCGATATCCTGGTCAGCGGCTGGAAGCGACGACTCCCGGTGGTGCGGTCGTCTTCTTGTGGTGGTCGGACTGACGTGAATAAACCACCAGGCGGACAGACCTTGGTGTTCTTGCGACTCTGAAGGAGCGGCGGCTAGGGCACACCAGCAGGCGGAGAGAGGAAACGGGAGAGAGGGTTTTTAACAACAAATAAATCCAAATGTAATACTTTTAGTTGCTCTATTTTTGTCCTAGTAATTTTATTTTGAAACAATTTGATTTATTAGGCTTTTTCTAATTTTGTGTTTAGTAAATGTACCCCTTGAGAGAAGAGTGTGTAGAGTTTGAAAATAAATACAAAAGGTTGGAGTACATTTACTTAATTGAAACATTAAAAAATTTAGTTAATACTCTAGTTTTTCAAAAAGGCATAGTTACCAAAATTGCCCTTTTATTTTTGCAAGCCATTTTCCCAATAACCCTTCTTAATATTTTACTTTTACAAAAATATAATCATTATATTATTTAGACTTCAAATGACGTATTTTTTATAATAAAAAATGTATGTACATATCCGGATGTTGTATTTCATATTTGAAAATTAAATAATTTCTGATTTAACTATATGTATATAATAAGATTTTAAAGTTATAATAATAAACATTGTTATAATCAATACTATAAATTTACGGACATAAAATCGCAACACACTAAAAACGAAAGTTGTAGTATAACTTTTACTATAATTATATAGAAAGATATATTTTTTTAAAAAAATTTAGTGGAATTTCAAACTGTTTTTTTAGACTTTAATTTAATGTTTAATTGTTCAAAATTTTTTTAAAAATTTTTGGCATGAATTAAAAAGATCAAAATATAGCTTAATGTGGATGTGGTTAATATCATTGAATTTTGACGCCTCAAAAACCTCAGCTGATCGGTGAATTTATCATTAGAAACAACATAGCAAAGACAATTGCGGTAGGAAAAGGAAAATGTCAGGCAAACTCTATTCTTGAAGCAGAAGCGTTTGCTCATCAACTCGCTCAACCACATTTGGAAACCACCATGGGAAGTAGACATCATCTCAGATACCTCGTTATTGATTTCTGGCTTCACCAAATGTGCGATTCGACACATCTTTAGGAAAATCAACACTGTTGTTGATCGGCTGGCGCTGCTTTGACATAACCCAGGTAACTGTGTCGAACCTTTTCCACACGAAGTTGAAGACCTCACCCGAAAGGATACCCTAGCTAGGGAGTTTTGTCTTGAGAGGTTGAACCTCCCTTTTTCGCTTACTTGTATCAAAAAAAAATTAATAAAGTTTAAAATTGAATTTTATTTTATGTTTAAATTTTAGATAGTAATCATGTTGATCGCAAATGTCTAATTTGTTTTTTCAAGTTGGTGTTCAGTTTGGTTCATATCAGTTTACGTCGAATGTCATTATAAAATATTTATAATTTACGATAACTTTGAGTTGTGATATTCGTTTTCGGTGTGATTTGAATTTTTGTTAGTTAAATCAGTTTTGCTTTAATTTTTTAACAAAGTGTATTTAACTGTTTGATATTAGAGTATTGAGAATAGTGTTTATTAGATATTATAATATATATCTTAAAAAATGTGTTATTGATTTCAAAAATTACGTAAGACAATTGGAACTTATGAAAGTTAGAAAGGTCAAGTGATAGTAACATCGTGTTTAAATTTTTGATACAAAAACAAATTAATAAATGTAAGTAATTCTATCGAATTGCCAGTTATTAGGGGTGTTATATGAGTAGAAGGGGCCAAACATGCTCAAGTTCGGTTCGTTTTGTAAGTAAATTGATGTGGTGGAGCAAGACGGCCAAGGGATAGTACCGTCTTGGCGGATTAAGGGTTTGAATATTCGGTGGGAAGCTCGAGTTTGCATTTGGGTTGATGGCAGGGGTGCTGGATTTGGGCTTGGATCTGGTAAGTCCAGAGGGGAAGTGGAGTTGTGAACATCAATAGGGAAAGAATTGGGCTCAATAGTGGAAGGCGTGGTAGTTGGGCCGGGTGAAGGGGAGATAGGAGACGCATGAGATGGGCTTGAGGGAGGTGTTGGGACTGCTGAAGGGGATGGGGCTGGCTGTGGACAAAAAGGCATGGACACCTGGGCCTCCGTAGGGGTCGGTTGTTTATTGTTTTTAAAAGTGAATGGGAACGTGTTTTCATGGAATAGCACATCTCTAGATGCATAGAAGTTGTTGTGAATTTCATCAAGGCAAATGTAACCAAGGTGTTGAGAGGAGTAACCTAGAAAAATGGTAGTTTGAGAGCAGAAATTGAGCTTGTATTTATTGTATGGGCAAAGATTTGGGAAGACTAAGCACCCAAACATCTTAAGAAAATTGTAATTTGGTTTTTGATTGTGTACAAGTTCAAAGGGTATTTTATGATTGAGAACCGGAGTGGGAAGACGATTGATAATGTATGTGGCGGTTTCAAGGGCAAAGTCCCAAAACCGTAATGGAAGTGAGGCATGTTTGAGGAGAGTTAAACCCATGTCGACAATTCGACGATGTCGAGTTTCAACGGAACCATTTTGTTGGTGGCTATAAGGGCAAGTAAGCCTATGATTGATCCCCAATTTTTGAAAAAGAGGGGTCAAAGGTTTAAACTCGGAACCACCATCGGTTTGAATAGAAATTATTGTGGTAGATAGGAAATTAGTAATGAGATTGATGAAATTTGTAAAAACCGGTGTAACCGAGGTCTTTGATGGTAAGGGAAAAAGCCAAATAAATTTGGAGAAACCATTTACAATAGAAATATTATACTTGTCCCTTTGAAAGATAAAGTGTGACTTGGTCCCCAAACATCAAGAAATAAAAGGGATAAAACTCTATCACTTGTAGATGGGCTTGGTGGATGTGGAAGAGCATGGGCCTTGGCCCATGAGCAGGAAAGACAACCATCAGGTTGAAGCAGTGGGCCACAAATTGGGCTTTGGAGATGGGTTAAAACGGAATGGATGACAAGGGAAGAGGCGTGCCCTAAGCGAAAATGCCACAGGCTGGCTTGTTGGGTATTCGTGTGATGGAGTTGTGGAGACGATGAACCAGAAGAGGTGGGCAACACGTACAAACCGTTCTCAACGATTCCTCACAGTAGAAGATTGTGGGTCTTGGAATCCTTCACAAGAAAGGAGTGTGAGTGAAACTCAAAAAATACAAAGTTATCAATACATAATCGATTGACAAATAAAAGGTTCTTTGTTAGTAATGGAGTATGTAAAGATTGGATATTAAAAATTAACGAGAAGGGGAATGAAGAAGAGATGAACCCTGATGGTGTATGGGTACTGTGGAGCCATCACCCAGGGACACTATATTTGTGCCTTGATACAGATAATTGTCAATCTTGAGATTGGACAAATCAGGGGTGTAGTGGTAAGTTGTTGTTGTGTCAGGGTACCACGATGTTGAGGTAGCATTGGCCTGGAACGATTGGGATGATGGAGCTGTGTAGGCGTGATCAAACCTATGCCAGCAAGTGAGAGCAATATGGCCAGGTTTTGAACATACTTGACAAATAAGCCTTGTATCTGGGGCTCTAGAGAAGTTCTGCTGAGGATTGTTGGTAGGGCTTCTTCCTCTTCATCTCCCTCTTCCTCGATTGTTTCGACCTCCATTGGCATTGGAGCGATTTTGGGATCCTCTGCCCTGGGTTTTTGTGTAGTTTTCTTCCATAGAGGTGTTGGTGTTGTTGACAAAGGGTGGGGTAGGAAGCAAGGCAGTTTGTTGGTGAGCAAGACGAGCTTCATGGACCAGCAGGCGAGACAAAATTTGGTAGGGAGATGATAAATCAATCTGGGTAGAGAGGCTAGTCACTAAGGAATCATAGTCTATGCATAACACTGCCAAAAGGAAACTCGTAAACTTAGTGTCTAAGATGACTTGGCCAACCGTGGTTAAGCAAGAAATAAGGTTTTTAGCCTTGTTGTAGAAATCAGTGATAGATGAGTCTCCTTTGCAAAGGGAGACAAGTTGAAGCCTGGTTTGAACAATTTTGACATTAGAAGCAGAGGCAAACAAAGTATGGAGCTGAGTCCAGAATTGTGCAGAGGTTCTACATTCCAAAATTTGAACCAATATTGGCTCAATTAAGGAGCAGGTGAGTATAGATAGAACAAATTGGTCTTTGGAGATCCAATCTGTATATTCTTTTGATTGTGGAGGTTGGGGAGATTTCCACGACATGGTTTCGTTCCATCTACATACTCAAACAGATTCTGAGCTCTTAGGATAGGGCCTTATTTGAGCCTTCCAGAGAAGAAAATTATCAAAAGAAAGTTTGGAGATGAGGAAGGAAGAGATGGAGGAAAGGGAAAAGTTTTTTTGTTTTCAGCCATTGATGGCTCCTTTTTTTTTTTAGAAGTTTATTTCAGAGTTAGGCGTTGGCCGTTATGACTCTAATACCATAATGGGAGACACTGTTTGTCTGTGAAATGATATGATTCTTGTTGTATTCATGAGTTGTAGCATAGTACATATATATAGCAGATGTCACCAATATAATAGTAAATGGGCCTCTATACATGGGCTTCTAATATGGACTATTGTCTAGTCTAGTAGGGACACCGTACCCCGTTACCCCCAGATCCGCCAATGTCAATATATATCGTTTGCACCAAAAGCATAATTTGAGTTCTTCACTAATTAAGAGTATTGGTTAATTTTTTTTAATATTTACTAATCAGTATTGTAGCATATTCAGCAATGACGTACATACATATATGAGAGAGATCAAATTTGTATAGTACAATACTTGCATCAAAGAATCATGAGTCTACGTGCATGATCATCAAACAAGAGATCATTGTTAGTTTTTAGTCTTATTATATGCCTAGCTAACAAGTGTACTCACCACCATGTTACATATGTTGTTTCTACGTTACCAATCACTCATAAACATGTCCATTTATTTCATGAAAGATTAGGTCATTCTTCTCTTTCAAACTTGTAACATACGCTAATGTCATGTAGTAAGGTGCCTCATGATGTTATAATCCATTGTGAAACTTGCACTCTTGCTAAGTAACACAAAAGTTTCTTTAAAGAATTTGGTCAAATAAACAATTTTCTATTTCCATTAGGTTTGTCTATCCCTTCAATTTTTATCACTTTCATTAAATTGAAGTTGGAAGGTAAGAGGTTTGATTAGAGGTACATTTACTAAATATACTTATACCATGAGCCTAATTACTAGAGAGAAATTTCAAAAGGACTTAGCTAATTTGACAAAGTTTCTTTTCCTCACAGTGCTCTTATGTTATAAGACCTTTTCGCTCTAATGTACACAAATGGATATTTGGAGACCTTACCATACAACTTTTCATTGTGATGCTAAGTTTTTTTTGACCTTGCTTGATGATCACACAAGCCACAAGGTGTACATGGACTTATCTCGTGACTGACAAACAATAGGTTTATAATATTGTTTATAACTTTATGGATTATGTGGAGAAACAATTCAACTGTACAATCCAGATTTTTAGGATTGATAATGGTGTTGAATTTCTCCAACATTGACTACATAGCTTATTTATTTCCAAAAGAATTCTACATTACAAGTCGGTTGCTTATATGCCTCAACAAAATGCTCATGTTGAATGTAAACATAAACATCTAGTGAAGACAACTCGAGCTTTGAGGCTTCATGCTCATCTTCCTATCCATTTTTGGGGTGAGTGTATTTAGGCTACTACTTACATCATTAACACCATGGCCTCTTCTGTTTAGAATGAAAGGTACCCTATGACCTTTTACACAAGAAACCGAGTTCTCGTGATCACTTGAGAATCATTGGATGCCTATGCTATTCTCTTTTTCCCTCCAAAGATAAATTTAGGGTTGTTAATCGTCTTTGTGCCCTTATTGGATATCCACCTTACCAAAAAAGTTATAAGCTTCTTGATCTCAAATTGATTATGCCTTCACAATGATATACTTAAAACAATTTTTTTATATGCAACTTTGTTTGACAGTCATAGGTTGACACATAAGAAGGTGAAAGACCCTCAAATAGCCGCAATTAGAAAATTTTTTTGAAGAAATTGGAACATGGTTTATCGATAGCATTTCAGAGGTTGGTGTCAAAATTAATGACCCGATTATCATCCATTTTGTATGTTAATTTTTCTTTCAATTCCTTCTTGTGTACACGAGTACATCAACACACTTACTCAAGCATGACCTAAACAGTCAACTGTAATCTATTATGTTGTTTGTTAAGTTGAACTACTATTTTGAACTGAAATGAATACACATTCCTCGTTTACGACGCTGTATTGTATTTGAGATTTAGAAATTATAATTTGATTTCATTGACTTACTACTATTTAAAATTTTTAACGTTTACTATAGACATATTATGTAAATCTAGTAAGAAGAGGGAAATGTAACAGAAATAAAAATTCTATTTAAAATGGTATTAGAGCAAGAATACTTGCTTCCGTAATCAAGATCTATTTTTGGTCTTGATTGTTTGCACATTATAGGGTTTCTACTCATCTGCTTGAGAAGAAGCCATGTTGACAAACAAAATCCGATCATTGGTGCAGGAAACACCAATCATCCATTGTACTTGTCTACTTCTGATAATCCAGGCATGTAGCTGGTAACAACATTGTTCGATGGCCTTAATTTTTCTTCTTGGAAAAGAAGTATCAGAATGGATTTGGGAGCTAAATTGAAGCTTGGATTGAAAAGATTGCTCGATGTATTCGTGCAGATTATATGTTCAGATGTTGGATCATACATTCGATGGAACTTGATATAGCAGAGGATGTCACTTATGTGGAATCTGCTAAGCAATTATGGGAGGAGATAGTTGAGAGGTTTGAGGCATCCAATGCACCTCTTGTCTATCAAATTCACAAGAATTTGTCTAATATCAAGCAAGAAAATCAGAGTGTTGTTGTCTATTACTCGAAACTGAAAAAGTTATGGGATGAGTTGTAGTCCACAGATGGATTACCTGCTTCTCAGTGCACTGGAATTTCACATTGTACTTGTGAAATCCTCAAGAAGCTTTCAGAAAGGGATGCTAAAGGCAAGATGGTGCAGTTCTTGATGGGATTAAGTGATCAATTTGATCTCATTAGGTCCAATATTCTGTCCTTGGATCCATTTCCTACTGTCAATAGAGCCTTTCACATGGTTCTTCAAGTGGAGAAGCAAAGGGAAATTACTTAAATTAATTCCCTCATCCTTGGTACCAATCTAAACTGATGCCTTGACTGTCAATCGACAAGTTCATTTTAGGTAGGCCGGTGGAAGCAGAAGAGATTACAAGAAGGAGAGAAGTGAAAGAAATGTGACCATTGTCATGAAAAAGGACATCTTAAGGAGAGTTGTTTCAAGATCATTGGATATCCTGACTGGTTCAAAGGCAATAAGAATACTGAACCAGGAAATTATCACGTTAAACAATCATCTCGAGGACAAGGATCTTTCGTTGCAAATATTGTGGATGAAGCAGTTTCTACTTCACCTATTGATGGATCCGATGAAGTCAGTGTTGGACACAATAAACCTGACAATTCTCTTGTCAGTGCTGTATTTCAGGAAATTGTGAAATTAATGCAGCACAATATCTCTATGCTAGGAATTGCAAATTTTGTAGGTAATATGATAGCTTGCTAGCTAGTTCATCATCTATATCCTATGATTGGATAATTGATTCAAGAGCATCAGATCATAGATCTTATTGTAGAGATTTATTTTCTGACTCACTTTACTTACAAAACCAGTGCTTATTGGTTTACCTGATGGATTGATCAACAAAGTGCTTTACACTAGGACTGTCTCCCAGTCTTATTCTTCATCATGTATTATACATGCCAAAGTTCAAACACAATCTCTTGTTTGTCCCTCGACTTGTAGAAAATTCTGACTATGAGGCTTATTTTACATCTCATCACTATGTGTTTCACGACCATATTAGTAAAGCTATCCTAGCTAATGGTTACAAGGAAGGTGGTCTCGATAGTTTTCTTTACCTACACAAGCAATAAAAGACAGTTATGACGTTTCTTCTGCTCATAAAGCTTCATATCTTGATAATAAGCATGTTGATTTGATTCATGCTAGACTTGGTCATTCTTCTTTGTCTAAGATGACTCATCTGAAATTTTTTAATATTCTACATCTCATAAACTGGATTGTACCACTTGTGTTTTAGCTAAACAACACAAGTTACCATTTCCACATAACACTGCTCATACTAAATCTTGTTTTGACCTGATTCATATTGACATATGGGGTCCTTATCATACACCTTCCTTGTGTGGTGCTAAATACATCCTTACCATTGTGAATGATCATACACGATGTACATGGACATATCTCATGAACGATAAGACTCAAGTTTATAGGATACTTTCAGGTTTTGTTGCTTATTTTAAAAAACCAGTTTGGTAGTTTTGTTTAAAGTTTCAGGCCAGATAATGGTGCTAAATTTCTTCAGCACAACTTAGTCTCCCTGTTTCTTGCTAATTGTATTATCCATCAAAGATATGTGGTGATGCGTCCTTGGAGGTAACAAGGATAACTCCGGATCTAGATCAAGCAAAACTCCAACTACTCCTTGATTCTTTGTGCAACGTTGTATCGTTTCGGATCCAAAGGGGCGGAAGCGATGAAGAAACAAGGGTTACTCCGATCTAGAGAGATCGAAGGAACCTTTTTTTGGTGGATCGAAGGTTGATTCTTAAAAAGAATCCTCGAATATGGATTTCTTGAATCAAAGACGAGATCCAAGGAAGAAGTTTGAGGGTTAGAAGAGAGGTTTTGATGCCCAAGCTAAGTAGGAGGAAATTCTTCTCAAAACTTAGTAATATTGAACATGAAAAATAAGTGAGGCAAGATATCTCTTATATAGAGAGACTTGCCTACCTATGGGCCAACGGGCCAAACAAAAATACATAAAGAAAAGCCCAAAAGGGGAAAACCTAAAAGGATAATAGCAAACCCTAAACGGATAAGGTCAAAAAGGGAATATTCCTATACGGAATATCCCTTTATTACATAAAAAGGAAAACATGAAAATATAGTCCGAAAATAAGCTAGCTTCATGCCATGGGGTCGGAAAGACGGGACATGCCGCTAACGGAACCGGTAGCCTATGTCATGGTGGTGTAGAGACAAGGCATGCCGGTAATGGGACCAAGTGACGAAGTAATGCGGGTGATGATGGAGCCGGTGGCTCGAGCAATGGCCTTAGCTCGGGATCGGGTGATCGGTCCATCTGAGCGAACTCTAAGAGCCTCGTCCTCTTCGTCTATGGTCAACATAAAAGGGGCATCCAAGGGCGCATCAGTCCCCCCATCTTGGCTGTGAAACGTCCCCGTTTCACCATCGTCAAAGAGGGGTTCAACATAAGGGGCAAGGTCCTTGACGTTGAACGTTGGGTGTACTCCGTAGGAATCCGGAAGCTCTAACTTGTATGCATTTGGACCATGACGGGCTAAGATGCGGAATGGGCCATCACCATGGTCCGAGAGCTTGCTCATGCGGCGAGTAGGAAAACGCTCCTTCCGTAGGTGGAGCCAAACAAGATCACCGGGTTCAAAAGAGACGTCGCGGCGGCCCTTGTTGCGTTGTCCGGCAAGTTGGACGGCACGACGTTCAAGTTGTGTCCTAGTCCGCTCATGAAGCTCAATGATTTGGGCGGCTCGGTTTCCGGCGATGATGTGTTCTCCATCCTTGAGCGGGCGGGGAGTGAAATCCAATGGTGTGTGTGGATTGAGGCCGTAAACAACTTCAAATGGGGACAATTTAGTTGCCGTGTGCCTAGACCTGTTATACGAAAACTCGACAACAGAAAGTAAGTCCTCCCACCTACGTGGGTTGGTCCTAGTGGTGGCTCTAAGTAGAGCACCAAGAGTCCGATTGGTCACCTCCGTTTGACCATCGGTTTGGGGGTGATAACTACTTGAAAACAACAAGTTGGTTCCAAGTTTTCCCCACAACGTTCTCCAAAAATGACTTACGAATTTCACGTCCCGATCACTAACGATGGAACGTGGTATCCCATGTAAACGCACCACATTGTCAAAGAACAAGGTGGCATCTTCACTAGCATTTAGGGTGCTTTTACATGCGATGAAATGAGCCATTTTGGAGAAACGATCGACTACCACAAAAATGGAGTCTTTGCCTCGTTTTGACATAGGCAACCCGACCACAAAGTCCATGGATAGATCCTCCCAAGGTCCCATTGGTATAGGCAAAGGAGAATACATCCCATCCGGACCTTGGCGCGACTTGGCATGATGACATGTGATGCAACCCTTGCAAAACCGTGTCACATGCATACGCATCCGGGGCCAAAAGAAATGCTCTTGGAGAGCGGAAAGGGTCTTGGTAGCACCGAAATGACCACGGCCCTCATGAGCTTCCTTGACCAACAAATGGCGTATAGATGAGCGCGGAATACAAAGTTTTCCCGCTCGAAAAAGATAGCCATCGTTAATAAAGAAAGACTCGTGCTCTCGGAGGTCGAGGCATTGTGCCCATATGTCCTTGAAGTCAAGATCCGTGGCATATAACTCTTTGATAAGAGCAAAGCCATGTATCTTGGCATCCATATACACAAGGAGGGCATATCGGCGAGAAAGGGTATCGGCTACCACATTCTCTTTGCCTTTCTTATGCCGAATGACATAAGGAAAGGTCTCTAAAAACTCTACCCAACTAGCATGGCGCCGACTGAGATTTGTTTGACTCTTGAGATACGAAAGAGCCGCATGATCCGAATGAATCACGAACTCCTTCGGCCACAAGTAATGTTGCCATGTCTTAAGACAACGAACTAGAGCATATAGTTCCTTGTCATATGTAGGGTAGTTGAGCGAAGGACCGGACAGTTTTTCACTGAAGTAGGCAATTGGACGATTCTCTTGTAAGAGAACTCCTCCAATGCCCACATTTGATGCATCACACTCCACCTCGAAGGTTTTCGAAAAGTTTGGGAGTTGGAGTAATGGTGCATTACAAAGACGGTCTTTGAGCGCATCAAACGCTCGAGCATGGATATCACGCCACTCAAACGTGACACCCTTGGTGGTGAGCTCATGGAGCGGTGCCGCTACCGTGCTAAAGTCCTTGACAAAGCGTCGGTAGAAACCCGCTAAGCCGAGAAAGGCTCGGACCATGGTGACCGTAGTAGGAGTAGGCCACTCCCGAATAGCACGAACTTTAGATTCGTCTACTCGGAGTCCGTCCTTAGACACGACATAGCCAAGAAAGATAGTGGTGTCCGAGCAAAAGACGCATTTGTCAAAGTTGACATACAATTGCTCTTGTCTAAGGCACTCGAGCACTTGGCGAAGGTGCCCGATGTGATCCTCCAAAGACGTACTAAACACCAAAATATCATCAAAATAAACAACAACAAATGTACCCAAGAATCGGCGCAAGACGTGGTTCATGAGGCGCATGAAGGTGGACGGGGCGTTGGAGAGACCAAAAGGCATGACAAGCCATTCATAGAGTCCATACTTCGTTTTGAACGCCGTCTTCCATTCGTCATCTTCGGCCATCCGGATTTGGTGGTAACCGCTCCAGAGATCAATTTTGGAGAAGATAGTGGCGCCATGAAGCTCATCCAGCATGTCATCAAGGCGCGGGATCGGGTGGCGATATTTGACGGTGATTTGGTTGATGGCACGACAATCAACACACATCCGCCATGATCCATCTTTCTTTGGTACTAAGATGACCGGGACGGCACATGGTGATAAGGATTCACGCACATGTCCCCGGTCTAGGAGCTCTTGCACTTGACGTTGTAGCTCCTTTGTCTCGTCCGGACTGGCTCGGTAAGCGGCACGGTTTGGCAAAGAGGCACCGGGCACAAAGTCAATTTGATGTTCAATCCCTCGGATAGGTGGCAAGCCGGGTGGGAGGTCTTTGGGCATAATATCCTGAAATTCGGACAACAACAAAGACACCTCGTGTGGCACATTACTTGGGTCATGAGAAGTAGATAAACAAAACGGAACAAGTAAAAAGCATGGGAACTTGCCTTCCATGACCGGTTGCAAATCATGCCGGCGAGCTAAGAGTATCCGTGGCTCACACCGTCCTTGAATTACGGGATCCGAAGATGATAAAGGTGCGCCCGAAGAAACGATGCGACCTTTACTACCTTTGGATTCGGTAGCATGGACAAGAGGGGCGGTGTTGCGGGATTTGGAAGTACTAGCACCTACAACATCGGGACTCCGGGGGTCCGATTTTGCCGGTGCTTTAGCGGACTCATCAATAGTTTGTTGCCTCTTCCGTTCCGCATAGTCAACCAAAATTTCGTGCGGAGTCATAGGCAAAAGTGTGACCCGTTTTCCATTATATTGGAACATGTACCGATTAAGATAACCATCATGATATGTGCGGCGATCGAATTGCCATGGTCGTCCTAATAGTACATGTGTGGCGTCCATCTTGATAACATCACAAAGGACCTTATCAACATAGGCGCCAATAGAAAACGGCACCCAAGCTTGTTGTGTGACGGTGTCACATGCCGTATCGGAAATCCATTGGAGTCCGTAAGGTGTTGGGTGGGGGGTCGTAGGCAACTTGAAGTGTTTTACCACCCGTTCGTTGACAATATTGCAACAAGAACCCCCGTCAACGATGAGAGAAAGACTCGTATTATTAACCAAGCAACGAGAGTGGAAGAGATTCTCGCGTTGATCAATAGGAATATGCTCTTTAATAGCCAAAATACGACGAGAAACAAGAGCAAATTTACCGGGTTGTGCTGGGCCGCAAGCAAGCTCGTCATCACAAGGTTCCATGCCAAAAAGTGGGTCGATGTCATGGTCATCCTCAATAATGAGATCGTCGTCATGTTGACCATCGTCGTCCTCGAAATATGTTGGGTCGGCAAACAAGACCCGTTTGGTGTTTGGGCAATCACGTTGCACATGGCCAAAACCGCTACACTTGTAGCACACGGGCTCCCTTGGGCGAGCCGCCGGTGAGGGTCCTTGTTGACCTCGAGAGGGAGGCGCCGGTGCCGGGCCACGGTTTGGTGCCTTCTCGGTACCCGTTTGCCTATTGGAAGGACCCGTCCGTTGGGTTCCCTTGGAGGCGTCGGTATCTGTAGGACTAGGCGCATCTCGAGAACGTGTGTTAGATGGATAAAGATATGGACTCGAGGAAGAGGGATACCTAGAATACCGTGGTGTTTCGAGTTGTTGCTTATATAACTTCATGGCGGCATGACATAATGCTCCCAAATCCTTGAATGGGACAATCTCGAGCGGCCGCCGGATGGAAGCATTAAGCCCACTCATGAACTTGATGCGGAGGGCGGAGGGGGAGGCCGAGACGCCGGCCTTAATGTGCATGTCCTCAAGTTTAGCCAAGTAAGCCACCAGAGTGAGGTTGCCTTGCTTGAACTCGGCAATTTGCAACCGCATATCATTCTTAAAGTCCTCGGGTACGTACTTCTTGGTCATGCAATAGAGCAATTGTTCAAACGTCTCAATTGGTGCCCATCCTCGCCTCTCTCGGGTGAACTCATACCGGTTCCACCAAGACTTCGCATCTCCTTCAAAGTATAGAGTTGCCGCCTCGATTTTCTCGGATTCCTCCTCATAATGACAATGTTTTAATGCTCGTTTCATATCCTGCGCCCAATCAAGAAAAACACACGGATCATATTCACCATGAAAGGTAGGGAACTTAACCTTACCTTCCCTACGAGCTCGGTAGGGGTCCGGGCGGGGCGGTGGAATGTAGGCATCATCGGCACGGGCTCGCCGGTGGCCGCCATGAGGCCGTTGGCGCCCATGAACGGGTGGGGCCTGCCTAGGTGGATTTGGGGGAGGCAACCATTCTTCACCCCGGTCTTGGTTCTCATAAGGGTCTATGACGGGTGGGTGCCACGGACGGTTATGTGCTACCCGTTCTAAATCGGATTCATCACCGGAGAACTCATTGAAGTTGTGTTGCTCATCGTATTCATCAAAGTCAAGGGTCCTCGGTTGCCGGGTTGACCGTTGGTGACGGTGTTCGGAACGATCATGCTCACGACCAAGATTGGTGGTTGAGTTGGGACGGTACCGGGGCTCTTCCCGGGTTTGTCGGTCGGTGCGGGGCACACTAGGTGGAGGTGGAGAAGGAACATACCGTTGATGTTGATGCTCATAATATTGGTGTCGATGTTCCGTATCGACTATGGGCAAGTTATCTTGACGCGGGTCGGGGAATTCCTCCTCTTCTTCATGGGACTCATTTCCGTCAAGAGGTAAAGGATGGGTGCGTTCAATGACAGACGCAAGCCGGGTAACGTTTGATGGGCCGGCTCCCAAAAGTCCCTTGCCTTTTCGTTGTGCATCGGAAGTGGAAGCATTGACCACGTTCTCATTCGGATAAGTTGGGGTGGGACGGCGAGCATTCTGAAGGGACTTAAGAGCTTCTAGCTCTTTTTTCAAAGCAATGTTTTCTCGGGTCAAGGCATCAAACTTTTGTTGTGCCTTCAAGGCTTCCAATTCTCGCCTTATGGAGTCATTTTCGAGGGACAACGAAGCAGTTTCTTGAGCCAAGGGTTCACTGAACTCTTGCGGACCAGAATCCTGAGAAGTTTCCATTTCAACGTTAGTCATTGCTCCAAATCAGCACACAATTTCAAGCAATCAAGTGAGCAAGGTGACAAGTTAGGTCAACTTTACCCAAGTTCAAGTGCGTTATCGGGTTCTACTTTGGGGAAAGCCGTTTGGCGGTTAGGCAAGGAAGGCAAATCCAACAAAATTGAACCAATTACACACAAATAAACAAGTGATATTTTGCAAACGTATGTGAGAAAATGGAGAGATAGAAGATGGACGGATTGTTTACTCGGCAAGCTTTGCTTGCTTTCGGTCTTTGACCGTTTTGTAAAATCCGATTTTTCGGATGGACCGGTTTGCCGGACGTCTTTTCACTTTGTGTGTTTCGTTTCTTTGAAACGTTTTGAGCAACACTTTCTTTTGTTTTTTTTTTGTTTTGAACACAAATCCGTATTAATGAAGAGTTTTTTTGCTTTTCTTGGAATATCAAAGGCGAGATATCCGAACTTTTCGTTAACAAAAATATCCCAAGAGATTTGGTGAAATTAATTAACAAAATTGTCGGATTAGGTCGGTTTAAGAAAAAGACGGGTTTGATAAATGGTTTGAAGGCAAACCAAATATCTCCTATTTTTGTTCTTTTTGTTTTGAGTTAAACACGGAAAAGAAAAAAAAAATTCAGGAAAAATGGATGAACATGATGAAGAACATGATGAACAACATGAAGATCATGAAGAACAAATGAAGAACATCATGAGCAAACGAAGAACATCATGAACAAAAAAAGGCTAAATAGGTTTAAGATAATAACGCACAAAAACAAGAGTAAAGAGAACTTAGCTTTGATCCCTTCCTCTGATACCAATTTGATGCGTCCTTGGAGGTAACAAGGATAACTCCGGATCTAGATCAAGCAAAACTCCAACTACTCCTTGATTCTTTGTGCAACGTTGTATCGTTTCGGATCCAAAGGGGCGGAAGCGATGAAGAAACAAGGGTTACTCCGATCTAGAGAGATCGAAGGAACCTTTTTTTGGTGGATCGAAGGTTGATTCTTAAAAAGAATCCTCGAATATGGATTTCTTGAATCAAAGACGAGATCCAAGGAAGAAGTT
Source organism: Fagopyrum homotropicum (assembly GCA_033239125.1). Taxonomy (NCBI): domain Eukaryota; kingdom Viridiplantae; phylum Streptophyta; class Magnoliopsida; order Caryophyllales; family Polygonaceae; genus Fagopyrum; species Fagopyrum homotropicum. The sequence goes on from BSWB01000003.1 coordinate 8,469,795, forward strand.
TGAGGGTTAGAAGAGAGGTTTTGATGCCCAAGCTAAGTAGGAGGAAATTCTTCTCAAAACTTAGTAATATTGAACATGAAAAATAAGTGAGGCAAGATATCTCTTATATAGAGAGACTTGCCTACCTATGGGCCAACGGGCCAAACAAAAATACATGAAGAAAAGCCCAAAAGGGGAAAACCTAAAAGGATAATAGCAAACCCTAAACGGATAAGGTCAAAAAGGGAATATTCCTATACGGAATATCCCTTTATTACATAAAAAGGAAAACATGAAAATATAGTCCGAAAATAAGCTAGCTTCATGCCATGGGGTCGGAAAGACGGGACATGCCGCTAACGGAACCGGTAGCCTATGTCATGGTGGTGTAGAGACAAGGCATGCCGGTAATGGGACCAAGTGAGGAAGTAATGCGGGTGATGATGGAGCCGGTGGCTCGAGCAATGACCTTAGCTCGGGATCGGGTGATCGGTCCATCTGAGCGAACTCTAAGAGCCTCGTCCTCTTCGTCTATGGTCAACGTAAAAGGGGCATCCAAGGGCGCATCATGTGGCTTATGTGCCTCAACAAAATTCCAGAGTTGAAAGGAAGCACAAACATCTCTTAGAAACTACTCGAGCACTCAGATTACATGCTGCTCTACCCTTGAATTTCTGGGGAGAATGTATTCTTGTAGCTACTTATCTCATTAATTTTTTTGCCATCATCTGTGCTTGAATGGAAAATTCCATTTGAACTCCTTCATCATACAAAAGCTTCTTATGATCATCTCAATGTATTTGGCTGTTTATGTCATGCCTTGCTCCCATTTTGAGACAAATTTCAAGCTGTTTCAAGGCCATGTGTTTTCATTGGTTATCCACCTGGTTAAAAAAGGTTTCAAAGTGTATGATTTACACACTAAAAATATTTCTGTTGCTTGACATGTTACCTTCTATGAATCTACTTTTCCCTTCAAAAATCCTATTCCTTCTTCTACTTTTTCTCCACAAAATTTACCATTGGTGTCACCTTCTATTGATCATGATTTACCTGTTCATGTCCCTTCAATGCATAATACCGACACTCTTTTTTCACCACAAACTTCTTCGTCTTCTCCTTCATTTGCATCTCCTATTCCTATACCCTTTGATCAATCTACCACCTCTCTTTCTACCCCTTCTTCACCTACTGGTCCTTCTTTGCCAAACAATTCTACCATTCCCTTTCACACTCATCATCAAAGACTATCTCGTTTCATTCATAAACCAGCTAGGTTTCATGACTACATATGTGCTACTACCTAGTCTATTTCTCCATTCAGATCCCATGTCATTTCTTCTATGACCAACAATCATGATGCAACCTATGTTCAATCTTTTTGTAGCATGCTATCGACTTTTGAACCATCTCATTACAACCAAGCCAAGAATGATCCTATCTGGGTAGCAGCCATGAAAAAGGAGATTGATGCTCTAGAACTCAATCAAACATGGTCATTGACAACTCTTCCTTCTGGACATAAGGCAATTGGATCCAAATGGGTTTATAAGGTGAAATATAACCTAAATGGGTCAGTTAAAAGATGTAAAGCTCGACTTGTGGCTAAGAGTTACAATCAAGTTAAGTTTATATGACTCCTAGCTCTTGCTTGTTTACCAATGCCAGAATGCTTCTAGCTCTTGCTTCCATCCAGTCTTGGCTCCTCCATCAATTGTATATTAATATTGCTTTCTTGCATGGTTTCTTAGACGAAGAAGTATATATGACTCCTCCTATTGGTTATGACAAAGCTCTACCTGGACAAGTTTGTCATCTTAAGAGATCTCTGTATGGATTGAAGCAAGCCAGCCGACAGTGAAATGTACAACTTACCAAGTGTTTACTTACTCTTGGTTTTGTTCAATCTCCACATGATTATTCACTCTTTGTCAAGCATTGTTATATTGACATTGTGGTTGTCTTAGTATATGTTGATGATATGCTTTTGACTGGTGACCTTCCTCATGAAATTACTTCAGTCAAAACTACTTTGGACAAGGCCTTCACTATTAAGGATCTTGGTTTGGCCAGATTCTTCATTGGAATGGAAATTTTTTGAGATAATTCAGGGCTTCTTGTAATCAGAGAATGTATATTTTAGATATACTTCAAAAATCTGGCATGAAGGATTGTAAACCTACATCATTTCATATGCAGAAGAATTTAAAACTTACTCCAGATTGTGGAGAAGTCATTCAAAATTCAAAATCCTATAGACGACTGGTTGGTCGCCTACTTTATCTCACACATACTCGTCCAAACATTACCTACACAGTTTAAAAATTAAGCCAATTTCTTTCCTCTCATCGAGTGCCTCATTGGAATGATGCTATGTATCTGCTCAAATATTTGAAGCATACAGTTAATCATGCTTTATCCTATCCTTCCATTTCTACTCTCACCCTTACTGCATATAGTGATGCAGGTTGGGGGTCATGTACATTCACTTGTCGATCCATCATTGGTTACTGTGTTTTTTTTGGGTTCTTCCTTGATTTCTTGGAAAAGCAAGAAGCAAAAGATTGTCTCCAAGTCATCAATTGAAAGTGAGTATAGAGTTGTGTCAACCACAACAAATGAACTCATTTGGTTACATGGACTGTTATTTGACTTTCATATCTCTATACCCTTCCTATCTCAATGCACTGTGACAACAAAGCTGCTCAACACCTTGCTGCCAACCCTGTATTCCATGAGAGAACAAAGCACCTCAGGCTTGACTGTCATTATGTGAGAGATGAAGTTCAGAGAGGTTTCATTTCTACATCTCATGTTCGTTCATCTCTACAGGTTGCAGAAATCTTTACTAAAGCGCTTGAAGATCATCAACATTCCTTTCTCAGTGCCAAGCTTGGACTGTTCCATCCTCGTCCAACTTGGTGGGGGGAGGGGGGATAGGCATAAAATAAGAATTTTGTTAAACTCAGCTTCTCTTCGAGTATAAAGAGGGCAATATAACAGTGATTCAATCAAGAGATTGAGTTTACAATTTTGTCGAATCTCATTCATGCTTCTCTCTAAAAATTTACCTAACATCACACGTCAGAGACATGTTGCAAAAAACCATCACCCATACCATCGAAAATCTCACCACAAAAACCCTAAATCTAAAACTAAGGGATGAACAAGAGAAGTGAGTACTCAGAGATTGCCTTGAACCTTCAAGCTAAGGCAAAAAAACTACAAGTTCAAAGATAATACTGATAACACGATTTATAGCATAGTTTTAGGTGCACATTTAGGTAGAATTCTCGCTCAATCATGCATTATCTAGCACTAGTCCAATACGTTTTGCACTCAAAACATGTATTTTGTCGAGATAGACGTCTACACGGACTTGTGTGCGTTTTGTAGGTATTTCGGGAAGTTTCGAGCCAAAACGACACGTTTGAGGGTCGCTCATTTAGAGGACACGTTTCCAAACTCATTAGAACGCAAGGCAAGGGCTGAGAAGGACTCAAGGAACCTTGCCAACACAGGCCATGCACCAAACCACAGCCTAATGATCCAAGGCGAAGTTTCTGCACAGAATCACGGTTCTCTGAAGAACCACGGCCGTGGAAATGACCGTGGATTTTGCCAGATTCTCGTGACAGCTGTGCCACGACTCTCGTGGCCAGCTCATGAAGAAATTGGTTATAAAAGTGGTCCTTGATAGTTGTTAGAGGCAGCTGGGATTTGGGTAGTTTGAGAGCAGCTCACATATTCTCCATTTTTCTTTGACAAAATATATTCCAAGAAGAAGAAGGACTTTTTCTAGGAAGGAAAGTGCAAGAAGAAGAAGAAAGGAGCCATTGCCATTGAAGAGGAGAGGAGAAGACACACTTAGCTCTTGTATTTTCGGATTTATTTCTAGAAGTTTTTGAACTCTTGAACCTTCCTTTGGAAGGGTTGTAAGTCGTTCTAATTTCATCTTCAGATTTAGATTGTGTTTGAAGTTCATTTGTTCATCTTCTTTCTCTCATTTTCTTGCAATGGAGGTTATGAATCTATGCTTGTTTGTTTTGATTTCTAATATGAATGTTGTAGGCTAGATTGATGTGATTCTAGGGTAAGGAAAGGATGGTTATGGCCAGATCTATGATAGGATGAACTTAGATTTACCTTTGGATGATTTTTGTTTATGAACGTAGCTACTGTTAGGAATCACGGGTAGTTCTTGAAGAACCACGGTCGTGGTTTCTGTAGAACAAACCGTGGTTCTTCCTGGTTCGAAGGATCTTATCTTAGGTTCATAAAATTGTTGAAACCCTAAGTTTTTGCTGAGTTTAACCTACCCTAGGGTGTCCTAGTGTAGCGACTAAGTGTTAGGAGAGACTTACCCGGTAATCCTTGCCCTTAGAATCTAAAATAGCAAAACCTTAGGTAATGGTGAGCCTAATAAGCCGCCATTGGATTAAATGTGCTAGGATAGTTGATTAGGACTTCCCTTTCCGAGACTTACCCGGTAAGGATAGGTTAGATCCCTAATTAAACAATCCGGTTTGTGTTAAATTCCTCCCCTTAGGTTCTTAGAGACTTAACCGGTAATGAGACCTTAGGTGTGGATTAGTTGGATCATGAGACTTACCCGGTAATTGATCCTATTTTAGGAACACTTAATCCCAACATATCATAATCAATCCAAAGAATGAATAGATAACTTGAGTTTTATGCCATAACCGGAATTTCCAACCCCTAGAATCCGTCTTCCCTTTCTCTTAATCAACATCTTGTTCGATTTGTTTATTTGTGCCAATTTTCCGACTTAGTTTGATTGATTGTTTGCATGAGTTATGACCCTTGCTTGATGACCATAAAAACCAACAAAAACATTGAGTTTTCCATTTTCTTTGTTCCTCATCTTGTCTTAGCCTAGATTTACACTATTTTTGATCATTGCTCGACTCGATTTCACCTTAGTCTTTGAGTTCGACCTCGGAATACTTACCTTTCTACAAACGATCCGTACACTGCGGGTTTCGCTAGGTAGTTTAGGATTTAGTTCGAGTTTATAAATGTAAAACTTTTTGTGCTATTTCCTAGCGTGACAAATACAATGATGGACAACAACCCGAAAATAGATTTCATAGTGAATTCGAACGAAAATTTGATGTCATTAAGTGAGAGGTGATTGAACAAGGAGAACTCAGAGATGGAAGAGAAACTCCATTTTCATTATGAGAGCTTTAGGGTAAGATGTTTCCGATGTTAAAAGTATAATGCCTCGGACGTTCAAGCTAGTTCATTCAAAGTTATAGCAACAAAGACAATATAATGCCATATAACAACCAGAGAATTGGTTTGTATAGAAAGAAGTATATTCGTAAGAAAATTTTGAGTTGGGCTCCTTTGAAACCAGGTTGTACTTGTCCTTTGAGCAACAAATTGATGTATAGTGGACAATCAAATATAATAAAACAAAAGAAATATGTAAGTATATCATATATATTGTATTTCAAATTTGATTCAAATTTATAATATCATTTCGTTACAAGTAAAAGAACAAAATACATTTAAGAATAGCAAGTTCAACCAAAAAATTGATTTAATGAAAGAAGAATAACAAAGAAACTTGTTGCAAAACTAGTTTCTCTAATAGCCGGTGTAAACTGGAGCTTTGTAGATCGGAGATGCGTTATAGACCGGAGCTTTGTATATTGGTGAGGGAGTGTAGACTGGAGCCTTGTACACTGGAGATGGGTTGTAGATTGGTGCCTTGTAGACGGGAGATGGGGTGTAGACGGGAGTCTTGTACTTTGGAGATGGGGTGTACAATGGTGCCTTGTAAGCGGGAGATGGGGTGTAGACTGGAGCCTTGTAGGCGGGAGATGGGGTGTAGACTGGGACCTTGTACACTGGAGATGGAGTGTAGACCGGAGCTTTGTACACGGGAGATGGGGTGTAGACCGGGGCCTTGTAGGCGGGAGATGGGGTGTAGACCGGTGCCTTGTAGGCGGGAGATGGGGTGTAGACCGGGGCCTTGTAGGCGGGAGATGGAGTGTAGACCGGGGCCTTGTAGGCGAGAGATGGAGTGTAGACCGGGGCCTTGTACACGGGAGATGGAGTGTAGACCGGGGCCTTGTACACGGGAGATGGTGTGTAGACCGGGGCCTTGTACACGGGAGATGGAGTGTAGACCGGGGCCTTGTACACAGGAGATGGTGTGTAGACCGGGGCCTTGTAGGCGGGAGATGGGGTGTAGACTGGGGCCTTGTACACTGGAGATGGGGTGTAAACTGGGGCCTTGTACACTGGAGATGGGATGTAAACTGGTGCCTTGTAGGCGGGAGATGGGGTGTACAATGGGGTCTTGTAGGCGGGAGATGGGGTGTAGACTGGAGCCTTGTAGGCGGGAGATGGGGTGTAGACCGGGGCCTTGTAGATGGGAGATGGAGTGTAGACTGGGGCCTTGTAGGCAGGAGATGGGGTGTAGACTGGTGCCTTGTACCCTGGAGATGGGGTGTAGACTGGGGCCTTGTAGGCGGGAGATGGGGTGTAGACTGGGGCCTTGTAGACAGGAGATGGAGTGTATACCGGGGCCTTATACACTGGAGATGGGGTGTAGACCGGGGCCTTATAGACGGGAGATGGGGTGTAGACCGGGGCCTTGTAGACTGGAGATGGGGTGTAGATTGGGGCCTTGTAGACGGGAGATGGAGTGTAGACGGGAGCCTTGTAGACGGGAGATGGGGTGTAGACTGGGGCCTTGTACACTGGAGATGGGGTGTAGACCGGGGCCTTGTAGACGGGAGATGGAGTGTAGACCGGGGCCTTGTACACTGGAGATGGGGTGTAGATGAGAGCCTTGTAGACGGGAGATGGGGTGTAGACCGGGGCCTTGTACACTGGAGATGGGGTGTAGACCGGGGCCTTGTAGACGGGAGATGGAGTGTAGACCGGGGCCTTGTACACTGGAGATGGGGTGTAGACCGGGGCCTTGTAGACGGGAGATGGAGTGTAGACCGGAGCCTTGTAGACGGGAGATGGAGTGTAGACCGGGACCTTGTACACTGGAGATGGGGTGTACACCGGGGCCTTGTAGGTGGGAGATGGGGTGTACAGTGGAGCCTTGTAGATTACGGGAGATGATGTGTAAACAGGTGATGGCTTATATTCAGGAGAAGGAGTATAGACGGGTGATTTATAAACGGGAGAAGGAGAACCGTATCCATAAGAATTGGCGGTCGCAAAAGTTGCCAAAGCTAGGATGAGCAACGAGAAAAGAAGGGTGGAACTCTTGAAAGCCATGTTATGTGTTTAGGGATGAAGCTTACAAGAGAAGAACCGGAAGAAGTGATTGAAAATGGCTAATTCCATTCCTTTATATAGTTTCTTTGGACGTTCACTGTGAAACTTAGTTGGTTGCATGATATATAACAATTCTTATATTATAATTAAGAAGAAACTTTCTTCTATAGTTTTACATATATTATTCTTATAATGCATCGATATTCCTCGATATTCCTCTTCTCTTGCCTTGAATTTTCCCAACTTGGTTTCCACGTTCATTTCTGTTTATACAATTTGATAATTGCATAGAATTTCGGTTTCTCTATGATTGGATTGTTGTCAAGTAACATTCAATTTTTCTACCAAAAAAAAAAAGTAACATTCAATTTCAAAAGACAAAAGACTTGATCCATGTACGTGGCGTATGGGTCCTGCATATATATATATATATATATATATATATATATATATATATATATATATATATATATATATATAGGGTGTGGTTCCCATGAGAACACTCCCTAACGTGAGAACATGAGAACAATCGTACACCGTTGGATGTGAGTATTAAGGGTTGAAATTTATAGTAGATATCAAAAATAATAATAACTACGAATAATAATAATTAGGAATCCAACATTAACTACGAATAATCCACTCAACCAACAATTACTACCATAATACATTAAACGATATGACACATTCGTAACAAAACTAATAATAATTACGAATATATTCTCATGTTAGGTGGTGTTCTCATAGGATCTACTCTCTGTATATATATCCTTTTCAAACTATTAGCTGTATAATAATGTTCATCATGTTGTAAACTAGTGTTTTTCCACGTTGACACATGCATGTTTGAGATACAAGTACGTTCACAGCCAGCTATAGAAGATGTTCAACTGCTGCGATATGTTGTAACAGGAAATCTTCGTGTATTATAAGTACGTAAACACTATCTTCGAATATTATAAACTTATAAATCTGTGATTTTTTTTATTGTCATATATTGTGAACAATGTAGTAATAGTTTGAGCGGAAGAAAAGTTTGTTAGATTGAGGGCCCGTTTGGTTTTAACTCTGGAATCGGAAATGAAATGGAAACGAATTTATTCCATACGTATGCCCTTGTTCATAAAAGTTTTTGGAATTATTCCTTGTGATTTGAAGTAATTGGAGTAGAGTTTGATTACTTTTGTTACCCTATAGGGTACAAAATGTGAGGAAGCAAGTGTATTTTGCTTTAAACCACAAATAATGATTCCATAAATTTTTATGAATAAGGATATGCATATGAACTAAATTCGTTTCCATTCCGTTTCCGATTCCGGAGTTGGAACCAAACAGGCCCTGAATGTAGTCTCACACATTTACAAGCTACAGTTCATGACTGTATATAGCCTTAATATAACGGAACCCTATTTTGTTATGACTTCTTTTTATTTAAAAACTCCTCCCTTTCATTCTATCTATTTACATGCATATGTATATATTCTATATACCCCTCAAGCCGGAGTAAGTGAAACCAAGTCAAGCTTGCGATATTAGAACGTGAACTGAGGAGCAGTGAGTGCTTTGGTGAAGAGATAAGCCAATTGAAGAGAAGATTTAACATGAGTTGTAGAGATGAATCCTTTGAGAACTTCATCACGTACAAAATGGCAATTTATTCGGAGATATATTGTACGCCCGTGGAACGCAGGATTAACAGCTAATGGTGAGCTGCTTTGTTGTCACACATCATGCGAATAGGCAGTGTGACTGATATATACAAATCTCGAAGTAAACCTTCCATCCATATAATCTTAGAAGTGGTAGCCGACATGGCTCTATACTCAATTTCAACTGAAGATTTGTAGACAGTTTTCTGTTTCTTTGTCTTCCAAGATACCAAAGCTTTGCCTAAAAATAAGCAATAACTAGATGTATACTTGCAAGTGAAGGCGCAAGAACCCCAATCAGCATCACTGTGAGCTCAAAGATGCATATCATTGTCTGAAGGATAACTTAGTGCTAGATCCATTGTGCCTCGAAGATACTTGAGAAGATGAGTGGCAACCAACCAATGAGGAACTCGAGGGCAAGCCAAGAATTGACTGAGTTGTTCGACAGAAAAGGCTATATCAGGCCTTCTCAATGTGAGATATAACAATCTACCAATCAACCTTCTGTAAGCTTCTGGTTGGTCAAACACCTCACCAGAATCTGGAGTTAACTTAAGACGAAGTTGCATAGGAGAAGATAAAGGCTTGCAATCTAGTAAGTGAGAGTTTTTGAGACAAAGATATATTTTCTTTAATTTAGAAGAATGCTAGAATGAGGTCTTTAGATTTTCATGCCTAGGAAAAAATGAGCTAGACCAAGATCCTTGATAGTAAAGTTGTGTCAAGAAAGGCTTTGAGAGATGCAATCTTTGAAGAAGAATTACCAGTCAGTAGCATGTCATCAACATAAACCAATGCAATAGTAATACTAGTTTGAGATTTCTTGACAAATAAGGAATAATCTTGTTTGGACTGAAGGAAACCTAGAGAAGTTAAGGCCTTAGTCAATTCAACTTTCCATTGCCTGCTAGCTTGTTTTAAACCATACAAAGATCTCTTCAATCGACAAACCTGACCAGGGGAAGCAACTATGTAACCAGGGGAGGCATCATGCACACCTCTTCATCAAGAAAACCATGGAGAAAAGCATTATTAATATCAAGTTGATCTAATGGCCACTGCTTGGCAGAAGCTATAGCCAAAACAACTCGAATTGTAGAAAATTTAGCCACAGGAGAAAAAATATGATTATAATCTTTATCCTTGATCTGATTATAACCTTTTGCGACCAATATGACTTTGTATCTCTCAATTGATCCATCCTGTCTATATTTGATCTTGTAAATCCATTTAGAACCAATTGGTTTATGGCAAGAGGGGAGAGAAGTAAGCTCCCCTGTATGATTATCTTCCGGAGCTTGTAATTCCTTGTTCATGGCTTCTTGCCATTTAGGATCTGTAGATGCTTGGTTATAAGAAGCAGGTTTAGTGGTAGTAAGTACATTTGACAGAGAGTGGACATAGTCAGATGGCAAATGATCAAGTATGAAGGAATGTAGAATATGAGAATCAAAATAAGATGTAGATGAATGGCACACAAATCCTGAAGGTGAGAAGGAGGTTTTGAAGGTCGAGAGGATCTTCTAATAGGAGGAGATTGTGGTAAAAATATAGGTGAAAGAATAAGATCAGAAAGAAAAGGGGATGTATGAAAGGGAACTTGTTGAGGAGAAGCAAAGGAAGAAGATGAAGAAGAAATATTTGGTGTAGGGGAAGCAAATACTGAAGGTACAGATGGAGGTAAGGGAGGTGTAGGATTTGAAGAAGATAAATCTTCTATGGCAGGAGATACTAAAGGTAAAGATGGAGGTGATGTGTGGTCAAGAAAAAAAGATGGAGATTTGAAAGGGAAAACAATTAAAGTGGACATGTCGACTGACAAAGCATTTCCGAGTAGCAATATCTAACAGTTTATAATCTTTTTGGCCTGGAGGATAACCAATAAACACACAAGGTTTGATGACACACAAAAATTATCTCTCTGTGGAAGTAAACAATAACAGAGAGATCCAATGACTCTATATAAGATGATCATAAGAAGGTTTTCTTTGATGAATCACTTCATAAGGAATCTGCAATTGAAGAACAAAAGAAGGTAATAAATTAATGAGATAAGTTGCATTAAGATGCAATCTCCCCAAAACTGAATTGGAAGATAACCATAAATTCTTAAGGCTCTGGCAGTTTCAATAAGATGTCTATGCTTTCAACTCTCCCATTTTGCTGAGGGACATAAGGGACAAATCTTTGATGAATGATGCCTTTTTCTAGGAACAAAGTTTGCAATCTTTGTTGAAGAAACTCTAAGCCATTATCTGTCCTGAAGCACTTGACAATAGCTTGAAATTGTGTATGAATTTGTTGTAAAATTTTTTTGCAAGAATGGAATAAACCTGTTGGTGTTTATTATCCATCAAGAATGTCTAGGTGCATCTGGAATGATCATCAACAGTGTTAAGAAGTATCTGGCTCCACAGACAAATGGAGTATGGTAAGGTCCCCATATATCAACATGCACCAGTTCAAAATTAGTAGTGACATGTGATTGACTGACGGGAGAAAGTAGATTGTGCTTAAACAATGGCAAACAAAGAACATCTTTAAGCACAATACTGAATGAAAGATGAATTGTGCCTCGATGAAGAACTCTCTAGACAGTACCTTCTGGTAGGCCAATCAAGATCGGCTTGGCTAGAGGAAATAAGTCAGAAAATATTTCTTGACAATAAGAGATATGATTAGTTGCTCTAGTGTCCACAATCCACAGAAAAGGAGAAATAGAAGCATGAGAAACAAAAGCAGATAGAGTACCTGCAAAGATTGCTGAATTAATAGTTGCATCTGTGTGATATGGAGCAGAAGATGATGGAGTGGCCTGCATCATCTTCATCATCTCTTCACATACAACATGAATCAGATTAAGATCAACAGAAGAAGATCCCTTGACCTGATCTAGAGGAGTATTACTAAATGCTTGAACCTGAGCAGCATGACCTTTGTCTTCTTTAGCTTTGGAGCCTTTGTACCAATCAGGATATCCAATGAGTTTGAAACAAGAATCCTTGAGATGACCTTTGTTTTTGCAATAGACACAAAGTTTGTCAGATCTGTCCTTCTTGAAATCTCTCTTACTTCCTCCAACTTGCTTGTAAGGAATTTGTCGATCTGCTCCTATAGCCTATTTATCATCATCAAAGATGGGCTTGACAGAGGAGAATAATGTTTGCACATGAGGAGAAATACATAAGTTGTTTCTGTTTTTCAACTTGTAAAATCATGTGAAAAACTCGATTAACCGATGGCATGACTTCCATGGACAGAATATTACTTCTTATATGTTCAAATTGGTCATTAAGCCCCATTAAAAACTGCATAATCTGAGTTCTAGTCTCTATAGCAGTCAATTTCTTAAGGATATCACAAGAACAGTGTGAAATTCCTCGACAAGTGCAAGAAGGAACGCTGTCAACAAAATGTAACTCACCCCACAGTTTCTTGAGTTTGCTGAAATAAACAACAACACTCAAGTTAATTATCTTGATGAATATTGGTGAGTTCATTATAACTTTTAATAGATGAAAGGAGCATTGGACACTTCAAAATGCTCAATGATTTGATTCCAAAGAGCTTGTGCAGATTCAACATATGTGAAATTCTCTGCAAGATCTGACTTCACTAAATGAATAATCCAGCATCAAATCATGTAATTGGCATGAATCCATCTGGAAAACTTATCATCATCCTTGTCAGGCTTGGTACATGATCCATCGATGAAACCTAGCTTGAGTTTAGCTTCAAATGCCATGTGAATTCTCTTTTCCAAGACAGAAAGTTAGTGTCATCTAAAAGAGCGGAGATAAGTTGCATGCCAAGATTGTCTGAATTCGAAAAAATAGAGGATCATTGGCACTGTCATGGCCAGATCCAGGCTGAACGTCTCTGTTGCCTCTAGAATTCATGGAAATGAAAATGAAATTGTAAAAAGAGATTAATGGAGAAAGAAGATGCTCCACTGAGCATGAAAAGAATGTTCGAGATATTGAGAGAAACTCAATCTCCCTCTGATACCATAAAAAGAATGGATTCCTTGATATCTCCTCCTCCTGGAGATCATCACCTCCCTGCCTCCACTTTCCCCGACCCCACCTCTATCTCCCCCCATCCATCCCCAAATATCACCGCCTCTACCTCGACTTCCCCATCCTTGACAACAAGTGCTATTCAAGGCTCTAACCAAAATGTTTAATGTTAGTCTGTCTATGTTCCTGGAACATTCGGGGCCTAAATGATCCCGCTAAACAAAGAGCTATCCAATCCCTTGCTAAGAAGCATAACCTTGATCTTCTTGCTATCTTGGAAACCAGACTTAGGTCCGGCAATGAAAAGAGCCTCGCCTCATCTCTCTTTCCCTCTTGGAAACATGTTTCAAATTCATCCTTTGCCCATAACTGTCGAATATGGGTATGGTGGAATCATGCTAGGATCAACCTTACCACTACCATTATGACTGACCAGATTATTCACTGTCATATTTCTCAACCATCCTCCAATGGTAGCCTTCCATCCTCTGTTGAGATCTCGTTCATCTATGCTCATAATAGGCCTGAGGATAGGACGGCACTATGGTCCACAATATCTATGCTACGGCTGCTCAACTCCTCCTCTTCCTGGGCTTTGTAGGGGGACTTCAACGTAACTCTCACACCTGATGAAAATCCGTCCATGGCATACCCAATATCACACAAACTTCTTCGGAACTGGCCACCTGCTTTGAGCAAAATCAGCTTTCTGACATCCCATACTCCGGATGTAAATATACCTGGAACAACAAGCAAGTGGGGGCTCGTATCTGGTGCAAGCTCGATCGCATCATCACCAACAAGGCTTGGCACCTGACTTTTCCCCATGCAAAGGCCCACTTTGATCCTCCTGACACTTCTGATCACTCTCCGGCTCTTCTCCTCACTGAAGCTGTCTCGGTCTCGATGAATATCCCTTTTAGATTCAACAACACTTGGGTTAATCATGAGAGTTTCCTGGACTGTGTTGGGAGGGCTTGGAGCACGGTGGTTGAAGGCAACCCTATGTTTATCCTTGCTAAGAAACTGAAGATTCTCAAACCAATGCTCAAGAAGTTTCCTAGCGCGAAGATGGAGGAGATCCAATCTAACATAAACGACCTTCGAACCCAACTCCATTCTTCCCAGCTCCTTCTGCAAGATAACCTTCACGACATTGCTCTTCAGGAGAAGGAGAAATCTCTTTCGTCAGCATTGATCAAAAGCAACAAAACTCTCATGACCATGCTATCACAACTCTCTAAGATCAACTGGATAAAACATGGGGATCAATGTTCCTCCTTCTTCTTCAGAGGCATCAAGAACCGTAGAAGTGCCAATCATATTAACACAATCAGAGCCAGCAACGGGTCCTTGACCATGGACCCTGTGTCCATCTCCAACACTTTTACAAACTACTTCAAACAGGCCCTTAACCCACCTATACGCACACCCCAACATCCCATCCCCAATATTACCCTTCCCCGACTAAGTCCTGAGGATGCTGCTACACTTGATGGTGTGGTTAACCAGAAGGAGATTAAATCCGTAATCTTCAGCATTGGGGCTAACAAGGCGCCCGGCCCTTATGGGTATGGCTCTCTTTTCTTCAAGTCGGCATGGGGGATTATTCAACATGACTTCTCTAAGGCTGTCACTGACTTCTTCACCAACGGACGTATGCTTAAGCAAATTAATCATACCTCTATTTCCCTCATCGCTAAGTGTGATAGTCCACTGGAGCCCTCGGAATACCGCCCCATCTCCTGCTGCAATGCCATCTATAAGACGATTGCCAAGATCTTATCCAAGCGCATCAACACCATACTTCCCAACATTATAAGCTTCAATCAAGGGGCTTTTGTAGCACAAAGATCCATTCAACACAATGTTCTACTTTGTCAAGAGCTGCTCCACAAGTATGATAGAAAGCATATTTCCCCAAGATTTGCGATGAAGGTCGACATCTCTAAGGCTTTTGATACTGTGAGTCATGACTTCATCATCTATTGTCTGCACAGTATGGGTTTTCCTAGTCACTTCATTGGCTTGATTAAAGAGTGTATTACCACCGCTTCCTTCTCGGTCAATGTTAATGGTTCCTTGGCTGGCCACTTCACGGGAAGTCGTGGTTTGAGGCAAGGCTGCCCTCTTCCCCCCTCTTTTTGTAATTGCAATGGAGTTCCTCACCAGGTTGATCATAACCAATACCTCAAACCCTGAGTTTAATCACCATCCTAAATGCTCTTCACCTTCCATTACTCACTTAGCCTTTGCAGGTGACCTCATTCTACTTTGTAGAGGTGATATCCCGTCTATTCAAATCCTTAAAGATACACTTGATCAATTTGGACGTGTTTCTGGGCTGGTGATGAACCCTTTTAAGTCTAGAATCTTCACTGGAGGGATGAGTATTGTCGATCGTGATAGGGCTGTCAGCCTTACTGGAATGTCCTTGGGCTCACTTCCCTTCCATTACCTTGGGGTCCCGATTGGAAGTAAGCGTCTTTTGATTAGCGATTATCAACCCTTAATCCACAAAATCACTAACCACATTCTATCCTGGAAAGCATAGTCCCTTTCTTATGCGGGTAGGGCGCAGATTGTTAAGTCCATACTCTTCTCACTCAGCCACTATTGGAGTTCTATGTTCATGCTTCCAGTGAAGGTGATTAGTACTATCAATAGCCTCATTAGATCTTATTTCTGGGCGGGAACTGTCAACAACAATCGAGCCTTGGTTGCATGATCCACTATCTGTACTGCCAAAGACGTGGGAGGCCTTGGCTTCCCTGATCTCGTTGCTAGGAATAAGGTTGCCTTCTCTAAGCTCATCTTTGACTTGGATAGAGGCGGTGACAACATCTGGGTCAAATGGGCTAACCGTCACCTTATCAAAGGGAACTCCATTTGGAACTGCAACCCCAAGCCGCACCATAGTGCATTATGGAAAGCCTTACTTGCCACAAAGAGAGACATGCCCCATGCCTTGCCGCTCGCCTGAGATGTAACGCAGTATCCACCAATCCCTCCTCCTCCTCCCATAAGACTGCGTACGCAAGCTACAAACCAGCCCCTCCTCCAAGCCTCCAATCTCCCTACAAAGCAATCTGGCTCAAATCAAACACCCCCAAAAGTTGCTATATAGCCTGGCTAGCCTCTCTAAAACGCCTTCCAACCCTCGCTACGCTCAAGGCCTGGAATTTGATTGCTGAGGATACTTGTAAGCTGTGCTGCAGTACTACGGAAAAAGACGACCATCTCTGGACTCACTGCAGCTATGGGTCTCTTGTCCTGGACATTGTTTCCCGATGGACCAAAACCCCTTATCCCGCCCCTATATCCACGACCCCTGGGAGTGGCTTGCCTCCTGGACGCACAAGCGACCCAACCTTCTGGACAGGATCCGTATTGCCTCCATTACTTCGTTCATTTATCATGTTTGGAATGCGAGGAACAGGCTGATCTATGATAATACCTTCACCAGAGCGATTGATTGTGCTGGTGCAATCATCAGATCCATCAAACTCCACTTCGAACACAACTGGAAGGACAGAACCTCCCCTTCTCTAGCCACTGCTAGCATGTTAAACTTGCAGCTCATCTAAATAGCCTCCCACCCTCATCCTCCTTGCTATTCTCTAGAACTGTTTTTTTGCCTCATGTTGCTGAGATTGTAACTGCTTCTTGCATCTTGTAACCGTTATATATTCCCTCTAATACAATTATATTTTCAAAAAAAAAAAAGTTTGTTAGATTGAATGTATTCTCATGTTTACAAGATGCAGTTCATGTATATAGCCTCAATATAACATTAACCCTATTCTATTAGGACTTCTCTTTGTTTACAAACTTCTCCCTCTTATTCTATCTATTTGCATGCATATATATATATATATATATATATAGGGTGTGGTTCCCATGAGAACACCCCCTAACGTGAGAACATGAGAACAATCGTACACCGTTGGATGTGAGTATTAAGGGTTGAGATTTAGAGTAAATATCAAAAATAATAATAACTACGAATAATACATTAAACGATATGGCACATTCGTAACAAAACTAATAATAATTACGAATTTGCTCTCATGTTCTCACGTTAGAGGGTGTTCTCATAGGATCTATACTCTATATATATATATATATATATATATATATATATATATATATATAGATCATATGAGAACACCCCTAACTTGTATACATGAGAACAAATTCGTAATTATTATTAGTTTTGTTACGAAGGTGCCATATCGTTTAATGTATTATTCGTAGTTATTGTTGGTTGAGTGGATTATTTCTAGTTATTGTTGGATTCCTAATTATTATTATTCGTAGTTATTATTAATTATGATATCTACTCTAAATCTCAACCATTAATACTCACCATCCAACGTTGTATAATTGTTCTCATGTATACACGTTACGGGTGTTCTCATGGGAACCACACCCTCTATATATATATATATATATATATATATATATATATATATATATATATTTTGTATCTTAATTATGATATAATTATGCTTGTTCAACTTTTCAAATAAGCAATTTAACTTTATGTAAAATGTAGTATACATGTGCTTTTTTATTCATGTTTATGGGTACAATATCTGTAACAAGCTACGTATGACATTAAAGTATTAACGTACATGCAAATACTCCCTAGGTTAGGTATTAGATTATACGCTCTAATGTGATCATAAGTTGTTCAATCTTAACTTTCCGACTTTGAGGACTTGAGAGTTTAAGTTGGTGTTAATTTTATTCGGGTTTGTATGTTTTTTTTTTTTTGAAAAGTTTTTGTATTAGCTCAGGGAGGGAATGTACATAGTGCCACCTAGGGCATCAAGGACAAAGAACAATAGAAGAGAAGGACAAGAGAAGAAGGGGACATGAGAAACAATTACAAAAGTTGAATTTCAAGAATGTTAGTCCAAAAGATGGAGGGCTCGGATCTATCCTTCCAATGGTGGGAGAAGTGGTTCTTGGTAGCTTGGATTATGTTGTGAGCGCATGAGGCTTTCTGAGTAACCTTGTGATTGTAAACTAGATCATTTCTTGCCCTCCAAATAAAGTAGACAAAGTTGATAATTGTGACAATTCTGACATTGGATATGAAGTAGTGCTTGTGAGGGTTGATGGAGCTGAGCCAATTCCAGATGTTGTTCTTGTAAGGGAATGGGGCGGGGACTCGCAACCATCTGGAAATGAGATCGAGAGTGACTGAGGCGAATCGGCAATCATGGAATAGGTATGGGTTTATATGTTTGTCATTAAGCATGTTGTTTCATTAAGTAGGTTGAAGGTCTATATCATCAGCCTCATCAGGCCTGCTCTTCCTCATCAAATGAGAAGCGCTTTACTTAACTGAAACATTGTGACGTACTGGATACATACATACATACATAATCTCACAACCGAAGACCCTAATCGATGTAATAGAGTTCCTTAGTCTAGGGTTTTCTCCCCTAAAATGTTGACGGAGACAATTAAAAAAGTTTTAGTCTTGGATTGGTTCTTAGGTCCCTTGTTGTTTGACCGTACAAGAAAGTAAAAATTTTATCGAAGCTTTGTTTGGCCTCACATAAACTATTATCAACCAGTATCTCTATTTTTTTTGAAAGTTTATGTGTATTAAGCAAGGGGGAGAATGTACATAGAGGGACTTACAAACAAAGCAATCAGATACAACAGAGAAGAGAGAGGAGAGGAGATTAGACTTGTTTGATTCCTAGAATTCTAGCCCAAGAGGTGGATTCATGAGACCGGTTCTTCCAGTGATAAGCAGTGTAGTTCTTGATAGCAAGATAGTTTCATTTACACAAGAAGTTCCTGGAGTGAAGGTGTTATTGTAGAGGATGTTGCTCATAGCTTTCCAAGTAAAGTAGATGAATGCCATGATTGAAGAGATTCGGATATTATCAGTGAGGTTCTTTTTAGGTCTTTGTTGGGAGCATAACCAATTCCAGGGGTTGAGAATGTAGGGGAGCGGGTAGAGGGTTTTGGTCCATCGAGAGATGATTTCCAGCACGAGAGTAGTGTAACTGCAATTCATCCAAAGATGATTCTCATCCTCCAGGTGATTTTGACCAAGCTTACAAGTTGCAATTGTGGTGATGTTCCATTGGAGAAGTTTAACAAGAGTTGACAGTTTTTGGTGGCTGGCAATCTAGGTAGTGAAGATGCACTATGGAATATTAAGGTCACCCCATATTGTATTGCAGTTGGTGGGAGATGGGTGAAGGGTGGGCCTCCTGAAAAAAGTGTAAGCTTTCTTACTGGAGAACAAACCATTAGGGTTTGAGAAGTGATGAGCTTGCATCCGAGTTGCCCAGAAGTGAGAAGCTCATCTCGAGTCTTGAGGATCATGTTCCAAGTGTGACTATGGTTATAGCAATTAACAAGAGTTGGCAGTTTTTAGTGGCAAGCAATTTAGGTAGTGAAGATGCACTAAGGAATATTAAGGTCACCCCATATTGCATTGCAGTTGGTGAGAGATGGGTGAAGGGTGGGCCTCTTGAAAAAAGTGTAAGCTTTCTTACTAGAGAACAAACCATTAGGGTTTGAGAAGTGATGAGCTTGCATCCGAGTTGTCCAGAAGTGAGAAGCTCATCTCGAGTCTTGTGTGATCCACTCATACTAGAGGTTGCTCGAGTTTGAATCCAAGTCGTGAATGAGGCGAGAAAGACATGCTTTCTTCCATGATAGAAGTTCTCTAAGCCCAAGGCCTCCCGGGTTCTTTGGAGAGCAGATAGTGTTCCAAGCAACAAGAGCTCTACTACCGCCATCTTTGCTAGACCAAAGGAAGGATCGAAGTAAGATCTGGATTTTGTGTATGATGGTACAGGAGATGATGAAGACTTGACACCAGTAGATATGCATGGACATAAGGATGGAGGAGATGATCTGAAGTCTGCCGGCATACGAGATGAGTTTTGCATTCCAAGACTGAATTTTCTTGGTAGTATTACTGATGAGAGGTTGGAAATCAAGTAGGTTAAGTCTTCTACTACCCACATGATCACGGAGGTAATGGAAAGGTAGGGAAACAGGGTGAAAGCCAGCTTCATTGATGATGTGTTCTTGTGAGGAATGATTAAGCCTCCCAGGAAGATTGTGGACTTAGAGAAATTTTACTTTATTTTTACTGTTATTGCAAATTTGAGATTACAAACTGGTAGCAAAGCTTTCTTGTGATCTTGCTTATGCCTCGTATCTTATATGCTTCCATTGTCCTTTGTAAAGTACTCTTTAGTTGACCTTGAGCTATGTTCGTTTTACCTGAAAACCCTAATGTATTGTTCTTTAGAAGATTACAAGCCGGTACATGTCTTACTTCCTGTAAATACTTGACAAGATGAAAAGACCGTTTGATGGGTTTGGTCACTTTGGTGACTTTACCGTGTGGAAGGTGAAGATGAAAGTTGTCTCCACAAAAGAGAAGTACCTCAAAGCCATCCTTCAAACTAGGAGAACTCAGAGATTACAAAACATAATACATTTCTTTGTTATTAATATTGTCAAATTGGTTCCGCCTATCATCCAAAACTAGGATTGTCAAAGGAACAATTGCCTATTCAAAAGCTCTCTTCTCTCTCCTGGACCCCTCGCCCATCCGTTGCCGGCTCCGCCTGCCCTTCCCCTGAGCAGCCTCCTGGCTGCTCCCCCCCCCTCCCCCCACCTCCACCCCACCAACCCCGCCTTCCCCTCATGCCTGGCTCGAGGCGCTCCAAACGTATATCCATCAAACTCTCTGACCTACAAGCACAAACCAACAATGCCTCCAACACCCGACCTAACCCATCCCCCTCTAGCTCTCCGGCGAGCCCCTTCGAGCCTATCCCTGAGGACCTCATATAGTCTAACAACCAGAGGCTTATCAACTGCTCTCAGCCAAAACTTAACACCACAGACCTATCCTCAGTCATCCTCTTCCCACCACTCTCCCCAAGTACTATCCACAACCATCAACCGAACCCCATGGGGCCTCCCACAAACACCAACCCAAGCCCTATCTCCCTGCCTTCCCAGCCAAACCTACAAACTATCCAAACGCCAGGCTGCGTTCACACTGACACTTCACCACCCCCCTAAATGCGCCCCTACACCTCCCTCCAACTCACCCGACCAACATCCCATGCCAACTTTAAACGCCCCACTTCCCCATAAAGACACAATCAATGCATCTACACCCTTAGCCGACCCCTCGGTATCTTACAAAGACGTTACCTCGAGCAACCTCTGCAGTAACCATGTCCCCTGCACTTCATCCCTGGACTCGAATCTGGATTCATCAGATTCACTGAGGAGGATGTTGCCGAAATGAATCAGAAATGGTCGTTATCCCTGGTTGGATTCCCCCTAGGAAGCACCGCCAACTTCCAGCGTATGGAGGCCTTCACTCGCGTTCATTGGAACACTGTCTCACCACCAAAAATCATACGCAAAGACAATGGTGTCTTCATCTTCCAATTCTCAAATGAAGAAGATCTCAACTCTATCCTCCATGGAAGTCCCTGGATCATCAACAGCTCTACCACTCTTCTACTCAAAAGATGGACGAAAGACCTTCCCCTTGACTACTCCTGCTTGAGCTCAGTACCCATATGGGCCACATTGCATGAATTGGATTACCGCTTCTAGTCGAAGCACATGCTTGCCATGATCGGATCAGCCCTTGGCACTCCCATACTTACCGACTCTTGTTCAGCTAACCAAGACAGGATTGGTTACGCTTGAATTCTTGTTGATATCCAGGCGTCCCGACCCCTCCTTCGTGAAGTCACCCTCGCTGGGCCTGACAGGACCCTTATCACACAAAAATTTTCGTACGACTGGATCCCCCCTCACTGTTCTACCTGTCTCATCTTCGGCCACAACTACTCCCCAATGAAAGCAGCCAACAAAATAGGAGATATCAAACCACCCCAAAACACTCGCCACAAATCTCGCAACAACCCCAACCTTGACCCTATCCTCCCAACGCCTGACCCATCCCGCAAGATTGACCTTATCCCATCCAACAACCCTCACAAAACCTTCCAATCTAATACTTCCACCAAATCAAACCATCTCACAAACACCATAGTAAAGACAAAAAAACAACCCTCTCCCCCCATCACAACCCTTACTGATAACCCCATGCAAACCCTAATTGCATGCACTATCTCCCCTTCACTCTCTAAACCCAATGCCCCAAATAACCCTGATCCAACCATCCCCCCTCAGAGCTATCTCATGACCCCACCTCGAACACAACGAGGTACATCATCTCTTCCCCATCGCAAGATGACACGGAGGCTCCACACTCTCTACCCACCCTTAACCCCATCCTGCCAACAAGTGTTGCCCAGGATAATGCAAGCGTTCCTAATGAATATTAAAGCATGTTCATGGAACATTAGGGGCCTGAATGACCCTATCAAACAAAAATCCGTTCAGAACCTGGTGAAGACCAACGACATTGACATCATAGCCATCCTAGAAACTAGGCTACGCCCAAACAATGAATCTCGCATCTCCAATCATCTATTCCCCTCCTGGAAGCATATTTCCAACTCCCCTCTTGCGCGCAATTGCCGCATTTGGATCTGGTGGAATCCACCTAAAATTCACCTCACCACTACCCTCATTACAGATCAAATCATCCACTGTAAAGCCTCCCTACACCAACCCCTCCCTAATCAATCACAACTCTTTGAACTATCCTTCATCTACGCCCATAACTGCCCTGAAGACAGGGTCAGTCTCTGGTCATCCATTGACACGATTAGGCTCCTCAATTCCACCACATCCTGGGCTCTCCTTGGAGACTTCAATGTCACCCTCACCCCTGATGAGAAAAACACCAACAACTCACCTTGCATCTCCCAGCAATCAAACGAACTTGCTACATGCCTCAACCAAAACAACATCATTGATCTTCTATACTCGGGAAGTAAGTACACCTGGAACAACAAGCAGATTGGTTCGCGTACTTGGTGTAAGCTTGACCGTATACTAACCAACACCACTTGGCTCACCAACTTTCCTCACTCGCATGCCCACTTTGACCTTCCCAGTGTCTCGGACCACTCTCCTGCCCTCTTTTCTATTACCCCACCAACGAGCAAGATCAACCTCCCCTTCAGATTCAATAATCTCTAGGCTAATCATGAGAGCTTCACTCCTAGCGTCAATCGTATTTGGAGCGTTGAAACCAGGGGCAATCCGATGTTCATCCTCACCAAAAAATTGAAGAGCCTCAAACCAATTCTCAAAAAATTTAGCAGCCAAAAACTTGAGAATATCCATGATGCAATCTATCTCAATAGGAAGAGCCTTCAAAGCGTACAAACCAGGCTGCGAAACGATCTCCATAACCACTCACTACAAAGTGAAGAGAATCCCTCACTGCATCCCTCAATGAATGCACCAAGACGCTCAACATTACCCTTGGTCAGTTATCCAAAGCCAGATGGATTGAACATGGAGATCAATGCTCTTCGTATTTTTTTAGGAGCATAAAAACCAAAAGGAGCCATAACCGCATACTTTCAATCAAAGGCTTGGATGGTAACACTACCACAGATCCTGACCTTATTGCCTCCGCCTTTATCTCCCATTTCCAAACCGCCCTTAACCGCCCAGCCCACACCAACACCCCACCTCTCCCTGACCTTCCCTTACCAACCCTCTCCCCCACTAACAAAAACTTTCTTTCAATGCAGGTTCCGGATGAAGAAATCAAAAATGCTTTATTTAGCATCGGCAACAACAAAGCTCTAGGCCCTGATGGCTTCAATGCTAAATTCTTTAAGGCCTCCTGGGACATCATCAAACGTGACTTTACCGAAGCTATTCATGATTTTTTCAAGCACGGGAAACTTCTCAAGCAGATCAACCATGCCTCAATCAATCTCATCGCAAAATCAGACGCCCCTACCACACCAGCCGACTACCGACCTATCTCTTGCTGCACAATAATTTCCAAAACCATAGCCAAGATCCTGTCTACCCGCCTCAGCTCAATCCTCCCTCACATCATTGGACCATATCAAAGTGCATTCATCAAGAACCGCTCTATCAAGCACAACGTTCTCATTTGCCAAGAACTACTACACAAGTACACTAGGAAAAACATCTCACCTAGAGCTGCTCTCAAGATCGATCTCTCAAAAGCCTTCGATACAATTGACCATACCTTCATCATCCACTGCATGACCAAAATGGCCTTCCCTGATCACTTCATCAACCTGATTCATGAGTGCATCTCTACGACCACTTATTCTGTCAACATCAATGGTTCTCTTCGGGGCCACTTCAAGGGCTCTAGAGGCCTTCGGCAAGGCTGCCCCCTATCACCCCTCCTCTTCACACTCGCCATCGAATACCTATCCCAACTCATCCTATCCAATTCCACTAACTCTCCCTTCAACCTCTATCCTAAATGCAAAAACCCAAGAATCACACACCTCTCCTTTGCCGATGACCTCATGTTATTCTGCCGCGGCGACTGCGCCTCCATTAAAATCCTCATGGACTCCCTTAATACCTTTGGCGGGCTATCGGGACTTAAAATCAACTCTGCCAAGTCCTCCATTTACATGGGGGGAATGACACCTCAAGATCAGTCCATGGCCTGCACCATCACTGGCTTCTACCCTGGTACTCTACCTTTCCACTTCCTGGGCCTGCACCATCACTGGCTTCTACCGTTGGTAGCAGGCGGCTAGAAATCCCTGATTTTCTGCCTCTCATTCACCGCACCACCAAGCGTATCCACTCATGGAGTGCAAAGAAGCTTTCTTATGCCGGCCGTGCACACCTCATCAACTCGATCCTTATTGCCATCAACCAATACCGGAGTTCGATCTTTCTCCTGCCTGCATACATCATCAGCAAAATTCACGCTCTCTTACGCTCCTACCTCTGGGTTGGGAACATCAATAGTGGGCGTGCCTTGGTTGCATGGTCTACTGTCTGTACCCCTAAGGCCTCGGGTGGAATCGGTTTCCCCGACCTTAACACAAGAAACAAGGTACTGATCACAAAACTTCTCTATGACATCGATCGAAAGGACAACAACCTATGGTGCAATTGGATCGAATGCAACATCCTCAAAGACACTTGTATTTGGAGAACCAGACCTAAAGTACACCACAGCTACTCCTGGAAAAGTCTTCTGAAAATTCGAGATGAACTACACCCTCCTACGGCCAACACCAATGTCACCCACTGCTTTCAAACGCCAACGGCACCTTCTCAACTCATAAAGCTCTTCTACTACTTAGACCGGACATCCCTCTCCTCACACATCCCCCGTATAGATCCATCTGGCTCAAATACAACATCCCAAAATGCAGTTATATCGCCTGGATCGCTAGTCACCGCAAGCTCCCCACTCTGACCAAGATTAAAAGTTGGAACCTCACGGACTCAGACACGTGCAAGCTATGCAATTACTTGGCTGAAGACGACGATCACCTCTGGCACACCTGCAACTATTCTTCTCTTGTGTTGGACATCATCTCAAGATGGACTAGAGTCCCTTACCCTGCACCTTACATCAGTAACATTTGGTCCTGGCTAAGCTCGAATCACCCCCCAAAACACAGCCTCATCGACAACCTACATACCGTATCGATCATCACCTTCATCTACACCACATGGAAGATCCGTAACTCGCTCATTTTCAACCGCTCTTTCACCAGGGCTGTCGATTGTGCTGCTGAGGTTATCAATACTCTTAAGACCCATTTTGCTCACCACTGGAAAGATCGGTCCCTTGACTCGAGAGCTACCGCCACCATGCTTGGAATCTCCCTCCTCCCCCTCCTCCCTAACCCTAGCATTCTCCGCATTCTCCCCTTCTCCACTCACCTCTTCCCTCTTTTCTCTTGATCTCGCCCCTCATCTCTCTGTAACATGCTTCATGAACTCACTGTAAATTCTCCAACTCTTAATACAAGTAATTTTTCAAAAAAAAAAAAAATATTGTCAAATTTAACTTAAAACTGCAATTCATTCAAATATCAATATACATCGAGGACTAAGTTTTAAAAATTTACGAAATGAACAAGGAGAACTCAGAGATGGAAGAGAACCTCCATTTTTATTCTGAAAGCTAGTTTTGGGGAGATGATTTCAGAGAGTTGTAAGTATGATGCTTTGAACCTTCAAACTCGGGGATCTAAAACTACAGCTTCAAAGACAAAAAATTTACATTGCTAGATAACAAACCCTAAAATTGGCTTAGTATAGGAAGTAGTATATTCGAAAGAAAATTTTGAGTTGAGCTCCTTTGAAGCCAATTTGTACCTGTACTCCCTTAGACCAAGAAATAAATTGATATATGCACAGTCACATGAAATAGTATAATAAAACGAAATTAATATGTAAATATATCATGTTGTATATCGAATATGGATATATATATATCCACTTCTATTCAAATTTATGATTATCATTTCGTTACAAATAAAAGAACAAAAGTACATTTATAAATAGCAAGTTCAAGCAAATTGGAACTGCTTCAACCAACAAATTGATTCAACGAAAGAAGAATAACAAAGAAACTTGCAACAAAACTAGTTTCTCTAATAGCCGGTGTAAATTGGAGCTTTGTAGATCGAAGATCGAGTGTACGTTGGAGCTTTGTAAATTGGTGATGGAGTGTAGACGGGGGCTTTGGAGGTGGGAGTTGGGGTGTAGACTGGGGCCTTGTAGGCGGGAGATGGGGTGTAAATTGGGGTCTTGTACACTGGGGTGTAGACTGGGGCCTTGTAAACGGGAGATGGAATGTAGACTGGGGCCTTGTAGACAGGAGATGGGGTGTAAATAGGGGCCTTGTAGGCGGGAGATGGGGTGTAGACCGGAGCCTTGTAGACAGGAGAAGGTGTATAGACCAGAGCCTTGTAAGCGGGAGATGGGGTGTAGACTGGGGCCTTGTAGGCGGGTGATGGGGTGTAGACCGGGGCCTTATAGGCGGGAGATGGGGTGTAGACAGGAGCCTTGTAGGCAGGAGATGGTGTGTAAACTGGGGTCTTGTAGGCGGGAGATGGTGTGTAAACGGGAGCCTTGTAGGCGGGAGATGGGGTGTAGACCGGGGCCTTGTAGGTGGGTGATGGGGTGTAGACGGGAGCCTTGTAGACGGGAGATGGGGTGTAGACCGGAGCCTTGTAAGCAGGAGATGGGGTGTAGACTAGGGCCTTGTAGGCGGGAGATGGTGTGTAGACGGGAGCCTTGTAGGCGGGAGATGGTATGTAGACGGGAGCCTTGTAGGTAGGAGATGGTGTGTAAACGGGAGCCTTGTAGGCGGGTGACGGAGTGTAGACCGGGGCCTTGTAGGCGGGTGACGGTGTGTAGACTGGGGCTTTGTAGACGGGAGATGGGGTGTAGACCGGAGCCTTGTAGGCGGGAGATGGGGTGTAGACCGGAGCCTTGTAGGCAGGAGATGGGGTGTAGACTGGGGCCTTGTAGGCGGGAGATGATGTGTAGACGGGAGCCTTGTAGGCGGGAGATGGGGTGTAGACCGGAGCCTTGTAGGCAGGAGATGGTGTGTAAACGGGCGCCTTGTAGGCGGGAGATGGGGTGTAGACCGGGGCCTTGTAGGTGGGTGATGGGGTGTAGACGGGAGCCTTGTAGACGGGAGATGGGGTGTAGACCGGAGCCTTGTAGGCAGGAGATGGGGTGTAGACCGGAGCCTTGTAGGCAGGAGATGGTGTGTAAACGGGAGCCTTGTAGGCGGGAGATGGGGTGTAGACCGGGGCCTTGTAGGCGGGAGATGGTGTGTAAACTGGAGCTTTGTAGCTTACGGGAGATGGTGTGTAAACGGGTGTTGATTTATGTTCAGGAGAAGGAGTATAGAC
This sequence comes from Fagopyrum homotropicum, assembly GCA_033239125.1. Taxonomy (NCBI): domain Eukaryota; kingdom Viridiplantae; phylum Streptophyta; class Magnoliopsida; order Caryophyllales; family Polygonaceae; genus Fagopyrum; species Fagopyrum homotropicum. The sequence goes on from BSWB01000003.1 coordinate 8,497,554, forward strand.
CGGTGATTTATAAACGGGAGAAGCAGAGCCATATCCGTAAGAATCGGCAGTTGCAAAAGCTGACAAAGCTAGGAAGAGCAACGAGAAAAGAAGGGTGGAACTCTTGAAAGCCATGTTGTGTCTTTAGGCTCGAAGCTTACAAGAGAAGAACCGGGAGATGTGATAAAAAAAATGCCTAATTCCATTCCTTTATATAGTTCTTTGAATGTTCATCATGAAGCTTAGTTGGTTGCACGATGTATAACAGTTCTTATATTATAAACAGGAAGCAACTTTCTTATATAGTTTTAGATATAATATTCTTCTAATGCACCGACATTCGTCTTCTCTTGCCCTGAACGTAGCATATAGGGCATGCATGTATGTAGACATTCTCCATATATTTCTTCATCACATATTCAAACTAATAGCTGTGTCCTCATCATGTACTTAATTATAAGTTGGTGTTGTTGTTTTTGTATAATAGTGTCAACCATGATGTAATAAACAAGTGTTTATGTCGTTCACACATGCATGTTTGAGATCCAAGCACGTTCTATAGAAGTTCAATTGTTGGGATATGTTGTAACATTATCTTAAAATAATATAATATAGTTGTGCGTGTTCGAATTTTGAAATAAGCTATTTGAATTTATGTAAAATGTAATATACATGCATGTTGTGTTCTTTGATTCATGTTTATACATACAACATGTGTAATAAGCTAGTTATGTATGGCACGTAAGTATTAACATATAGATAAGGCCTTATCTTGAGTATGTGATCGATCATATGCTTTAATGTTATCTTAAGTCGTTCAATCTTAAGTTATCGAACTTGACTAGTTAATGGTTTTAGCAACTTGAGAGCTTGAGTTACTTTTAAGTGAAAAAAACTGAGTTTGGTCTACCTTAAGGAGGATATAATTATTGAAGTCTCATCACGAGAAACCCTAATCGATACATTGTGGTGAAGTTTCTTAGGCGCGCGACTATGGTTTTTCCTTTGAAAGAGCGATTGAGAGAATTTGAGAGTTGTAAGGTTGACGATTCAAGAAGTTTTAGTCTTGGATTGAATCATTGATTATTGATTGACCTAGCCGCACAGGAAGAAAGCAAAGATTTTATTAGATCTTTGTTTGGTCTCACAGGGGCTATTCTCAACATTTATCCCATTGTTCTAACTCTTGCTTGCAAATCCTAGATCTAGGGTTTAGTTATATAATGCCTTAAACTTGATAATGGATTGGAATTTTGTAACAAAGATTTTAGAGAACATGATATTAAATAACACATAACGATACTAGGAACGCCTTATTAAAAAGGCACTGCATAAAGAATGAATATAACTATCTTAGAAAAAATTAGACACATGTTGATTAGTGCACACTCTCTATGGGATAAAAATTGATGCGACACAAGCTTACCTGATAAATAGGTCTCTTTGAGTTTTTATTGGCTAAAATTGGGCGAAATATATATATAATATATATATATATATATATATATATATATATATAAATATATATATATATATATATATATATATATATAGGATAAAGACCCTAGTTCACGACACACTTTTCGATATTGTGCGGATCGGATGTTAACCGACCAACGAATGCATGGCCCTTGAGTTTTTTTTTTTGTTTCTCAGGACTTGGAGATAAAGTCCCGAAAAAATATCTCGGCCATAGGTATAACGGGACTTAAAAACTCCCTACTGTAGTGCAAAAAAAGTCCCAAGAAACTTAAGATTTGTACTAGTATTGGTCAAGAAAATGGAGTGCTTGTTAGATTGTGTCCCGACCTTCGGCAATTCCATACTTCATCTTCAATCCGGTATTATAGAACGGTCGGATAAATGTGACGTCGTGTGGTCATCCAACTTCAAGGTTTTCAATATATATTTCGGTATTAAACCTGACCTAAGTTCACGACACACATTTCCTTTTTTTTTTAAAAAAAAATTACTTGTATTAAGAGAAGGGAGGAATTTACAAGATGAAGAGGAAGCAAGTACATTTAACAAGATAAGGGAAAAGGGAGAGCATCTAGACAACGGCAATGCCAAGCATGGTAGCAGTGGAAATGGAAAGAGGGGATATGTCCTTCCAATTATGGGAGAAATGGAGCTTTGTGGCTCTAATGGCTTCACCAGCACATTCAATGACCCTTGTGAAGGCCATATTGTACACCATATTGTTGCGAGCCTTCCAGATGTAGTATATAGCCGCGATGACAGTAGCAGTGCGAGTAGACTCCAAGAGGTTGTGTTTAGGGTGGTGACGGGTTCTGAACCAGGTCCATAGATTTTGGGTATATGGAGCAGGGTACGGGATCCTAGTTCACGACACACATTTCGATATTGTGCGGGTATTATCCGACCAACAAATGGATAACCTTCAATCGCTCAAAGAGGTTGTCTTTGTGGACTTTACATATTACCTTTAAAGTCCAATTATCATGATCACTTCGACAACCCTATAAATCAAACGGACACCCGATCTTCTTCGACCTAGTTTCTCGACTACTAGATGCCTCATCCTCCAAATCAACGGCTTTCTTTCTCCTATGTTGTCCATAATGTTCGCATGTTAAACGAAACGTGCACATACCTTTACTATTCAACCATGGTGATTTGGTTACTAACACTATATTATTTGAACTCGACATGATTCGAATCCAATTGACTAGGTTCTCTCTATCATGGAAAACCCGTGAAGCTCAAATATAGATGAATAATTTGTACCGGCATCAGGTGATTAGTCTAGAAGTCCTTATTTAAAACAAATTACCTATTATTAATGTCTACCTAATAATAAATTCATAATAATAAAAAAAAATACCGGATCACAAACTACTTGGACAAATCCCTCGAGATCGCTATATATGCAACTATCGAATGGCAACGTGATTCCGTCTTCAATTTCTACCACCTTTACTAAGCGATAATCGGAGCTTTGGGTAAGATACGAAAAATATAGGATATTTATTGTTGGTGTTTTGGTTGTATTTAAAACCATCAGATATAACCCAACATATATAATTATAGCCGTTGAACAACGTTTGAATCCAACTACTATATCTTCACTTCAACATTGTCAACTTCAACATTGTCGGCCAATATTGAAGTTGAAGTAGTGCAACGCGGTCAGTCTGCACTTAGGTTCAACTTCAACATTATCGGCCGACATTGAGGTTGAACTAGTTCAACACCGACCGACTGAATTACACTATGCATTTGTTGTTTTTCTCACCACGTTGTTTGCAGTCCGGTAAAGTAATTAATAGTATCAATTTTTAAAATAAATTATGTAATAGAACGTGTACCTTCTAAATTGATATTTACGCAAATACTATATTATCTATGGGAATATTTAGATACAATTTATACTAAGGGACCGTTTGTTTCCAACTCCGGAAACGAAAACGGAATGGAAACGAATTTAGTCCATATCTATATCCTTATTCATGAAATTGTATGGAATCATTCCTTGTGGCTTAAAACAAATTGCACTTGATTCCCCACATTTTATTACCCTATAGGGTATCAAAAGTAATCAAACTCCACTCCAATTACTTCAAAACACAATGAATGATTCCAAAAACTTTCATGAATAAGGGTATACGTATGGACTAGATTCGTTTTCATTCTGTTTCCGATTTCGGTGTTAAAACCAAACGGGCCCTAAATGTGATATAAATGGTAACACTTATAATATATGTGTAGTTTTGCATACCAGATCATGTTAAAGCCTAAATTGTCAGGACATAAGTTTTCTAATGTGAAAATAGTTCAATCAAGAGGAAATGCTATGTTTAAATCGCTAATAAACTCCCACTTCAAAGGTTATTCTATATAGAGGAAGAAAGTCATATTTATAATAAAAGGATAACGAAACTAACATATAAGGTTGAATATGAGGTTGATGTACTCCACATTATATTAACTCCGTCGGAGTTCACTTTCTACTAATATATAAGGTTGAGGTGAAGCAACACAAATAGACATGATAATTCTAATTGAGTAGGACCGAAAAACGCTCTCTTTCACCCCTGCCCACCCCTGCCTTCCCTTGCCGGAGGTCGGCCGTTTGTTCGGCCTCCACCCCTGCACAACGCCCAACTGTGCCCCCACCCCACTCTTCACCATGGGAGGCCCAAAGAAAACCAGGAAGCAGTCTGTAAAGCTCTCTGAAGTGAACCCCAACCATTGCCTCCCCCCAATGCAAATAGCACATCTAACCCACCAAGTCCCATCGACTTCGTCCCGGAGGAGATCATTCGATCGAATAATGTCCGACTCTCACGAACCTTGAACCCCAAACACTCTGAACACCCAACCATGTCGCCGGATGCTCTCTCCTCGATCGAACTCTTTCCTCCCCTATCCCCACCGAAAGAACCCTCAGAGATACCCCCAGTAACCACCACGCCCCTTCCGCATCCCTCTGACATCACCCCTACTGCTGCCCCCCTGAGTTCCCCAATCCCAAGCCCAGCCCCTTCCAACATTCCCCTCGAGCCGACTCGCCTTCCCGACACCCCCTTGAGCCGGTTCACTTTCCCATTGAAAATACCACTAATAAATGTGCCTCGGGACCTACCACCAATAACTGCCCCATACCACACGTTTCAACTAGCCCCCCTTCAACTTCCTCCCCGCATGCCTAACCTTTGTCCCCTCCTCTCTCCCCTTTGCATGGCCCCGTCCCCTCACCTCCTCTACCATGCACGGATGAGACTAACCCCCAGGCATCCTACAAAGAAATACTCTCCAATGCACCATCCTGGAACCACGTTCCCCTCAACTTCTCTCCTGGCCTGGATGATGGCATCATCCCCTTCACGACTGAAGACATTTCCGATTCCCTTGCTAAATGGAACCGATCCCTGATTGGCTTTCCCTTGGGTAGTCCCTTGGCATACCAACACATGAAGACCTTTGCTGCACACTCATGGAACAATATCTCAATGCCTACCATCCTGAAGAATGAAAAAGGGATATTTGTCTTCCAATTCGCTTCCGAAAACCACCTAAATGTTGTACTCCACAACAGTCCTTGGTTCATCAACGGTTCAACCTCGCTGTTGCTCAAGCGCTGGTACCACGACATGCAGCTTGACTACTCTTGTCTATCTACTGTCCCGATCTGGGTCACACTATTCGACCTTGATTACCGCTTTTGGTCTCCCCACATGCTTGCAAAGATTGGTTCGGCTATCGGAGTTCCCATTCTCACTGATTCCTGTTCCGCAAACCACGAAAGGCTTGTATTTGCTCGAATCCTTGTTGAGCTCTCTGCGTCAAAACCCATTAAACGAGAGATCACCTTTGTTGGCCCGAATGGAGAGTCCATCTCACAAAAGATAACCTACGAATGGATCCCCGAACACTGCCCTACCTGCCTCCTGTTCGGACATCGCTGCAAAGTCGCAAACACCGCCCGGACCCGACCAGCCAAACCTTATAACCTTCCCCCCTCAACCAAACCCCCTCTCCTCCCAACCCCTGACCAGGGGCTCCTCCTGGATAAACACCGGCCGGACCCGACCAGCCCAAACCGGAAAACCCCCGCTACCACTACAACTCCAACCGATACATCCCTAAAACCTCCCTCTATTCAAACCCTAACCCTAAACGACACCCCCTCTCCCCCCTCATCACTCTCCATTGAAACCCCACATCAAACCCTAACCCTAAACGACACCCCCCACCACTCTCCACTGTAACCCCACATCAAACCCTAAAGGCAATGCCTCCTGCCAATAACTCCCCGCCCTTACCCCTTGAGTCCAATTCAGGCACTCCATCTTCCTCCCTAACCCTAACTGGAACAAATCAACACTCATCTACCCTCCCGGCAAGCCTCAAGGACGCTTGTTCCGATCAAGTGACTCATCCATGAATTTAAACATTTGCGCCTGGAACATTAGAGGCTTAAACCACCATAATAAACAAAGAGCCATCCGCGACCTAGTAAGGCGCCACCACCTCGATATCATCGCTATCCTCTAAACGAGAATGAGTAACTCAAAGATGACTAAGATGTCTTCCCTCATTCCGAACTGGAACAATTACTCAAACCTTCCCCCCTTCAAAAATGCAGAATCTGGATCTGGTAGGATCCAAATGTTGTCTCCCTCACCCCTATCTTCTCCAACGATCAACTCATACACTACAATCTCACCTCTCCTCACCTTCAAAAAAATATCTCCTGCACCTTCATTTATGCCCATAACCTTCCGATCGATCGAGACCCCCTCTGGAACAACATTGCTACAATCAGGCTTCTCAACGCTGATGAACCTTGGGCACTGCTGGGCGATTTTAACACAATTCTTAACCAGGAGGAAAAATCACGAATGTAACCCCTCATTCTCCTACTCCAACACCTGAACTCGCGAACTGCCTCTCCTTAAATGCTCTCTCCGATCACTCCTTCTCGGGCTGCAAAATGACTTGGAATAACAAACAAATCCGGAATAGAATATGGTGCAAGTTGGACAGGATCCTCATCAACCCCTCCTGGGCAACTCACTTTCCCAACTCCTCCGCCCTTTTTGATAACCCCTCTATCTCTGACCATTCCCCCAACATACTATCTCTTCACCCAACCAGAAATCACCCCAAGCGCCAATTCCGGTTCAATAATTGTTGGGCATCCCATGAATCTTTCATGTCCTCGATATCCTCAGCCTGGACCTCAGCCGTCTCCCCAAACCATCCCTGCAGGAACTCAATGGAACTGCTTGCCTTGAAGCTCAAATGCTCTAAAACCCAACTCAAAAAATTCGCCAGTCAAAAAGTCGAAGATCTCTTCTCCTTTGTCGAACACCACAAGAACACACTGGCTTCCATCCAATCGGACCTCCAACTCGACCCATTGGACCCAGCCCTCCTTAATGCCGAAAGAACCACCATTGCTACCCTTAATGTAAGCCTGGACTGTCTGCGGTCTACCCTTGCGCAACTTCACAAAGCTTCATGGATTAAATACGGCGATCAGTGTAGTTCCTACTTCTTCAAATGTATAACCGCCAAAAGAGCCTCAAATCAAATCAAAATCCTCCATGATCCCAACAACATCTCAACGGGCCCCACTTATGATGCTGATGAGATTGCAAAAATTCTAGTTACGCATTTCTCTGACCTTCTCAACCCAACTGCTCGCCACAACCCCTCAAACCTATTTCCTGACTGCGATCTCCCTACTTTACCCCCTGATTTCCTCAATACCTTCAACTGCGAGGTCTCAAACGAGGACATTAAGAGAGCCCTCTTTAGCATCGGCAATCAAAAGGCCCCTGGCCCAGATGGGTTCAATGCTTTCTTCTTCAAGTCTTCTTGGTCTATTACGGGCCCTGATTTCTCCAATGCCATTCGAGACTTCTTTTAGTCAGGAAGTCTCACAAAACAAATCAACCATACGTCCCTCTCCTTGGTTCCAAAAAAGGCTAACCCCGTTCTTCCCACAGACTACCGACCCATATCATGTTGTAACACATCCTACAAGGTCATTGCTAAGCTCCTTGATGAGAAACTGAATGCTGCTCTCCCCTTCATCATCAGTAGATCCCAAGGTGCTTTTGTAAAAGGTCGATCCATCAAGCACAATGTGCTCATCTGTCAAGAATTGTTCAAAAAATATAATCAACGCCGAATCTCTCCCAGATTTGCCCTTAAGGTTGATATTTCAAAAGCGTTTGATACCATAAACCACAGTTTCATCCTTCACTGCCTGGAAAGGATGGGCTTTCCGGGAAATTTCATTTCTCTGATCGCGTCCTGCATCTGTTCCCCTTCCTACTCGGTTAACATCAATGTTTCCCTCCATGGATATTTTAAAGGCACCAGGGGCCTCCGACAGGGATGCCCACTATCTCCACCCCTTTTTGTCATCGCCATGGAAGTGCTATCCTCTATGCTCACCACAAATACATCCAACCCTGACTTCAATGCCCACCCCAAATGCTCCTTGCCTAAACTCACACACCTTTGTTTTGCTGACGATTTGTTACTTTTTTGCAGGGCTGATATCATTTCTGTTAACATCCTTAAGAGTACCTTGGATCATTTTGGCAGATATTCTGGACTTCTCCTCAACGCATCAAGGTCTGCCCTCCTCCTTGGGGGTGTCTCGTTGGCTGCTTCTGAGCACCTATTTGGTTCTTCGGGTCTACCGATTGGATCCCTCCCCTTCACCTACCTGGGCATCCCGATGGGCAGCAAGCGCCTAAACATCCGTGAATTCTCTCCTCTCATCTCAAGGATCACTAGCAAAATCAACTCTTGGTATGCCAAATGTCTCTCCTACGCCGGCAGAAATCAGATCATTGCTTCAATTCTCATGTCAATTCACCTCTACTGGAGCTCCGTTCTACCTATCCCCATGTTCATCATCCTCAAGATTCAAGGACTGCTTCGCTCCTTCCTTTGGTCCGGTAAATCATCCTCTAGCCGATCCCTGGTGGCCTGGAACACCATTTGCAACTCCTATGCGAATGGGGGTCTCGGTTTCAAAGAGATCCTTTCCTGGAATAAAGCCTGTATTTCAAAACAAATCCATGACCTTGCCTCACTCAACCCTACTGCAAACCTCTGGACTGAATGGACCCACAACAATATCCTAAAAGGCACTTCAATATGGCTCTACCCTCCCTCCTACAAACACAGCTTTGTCTAGTGTTCGATGATCAAGATCAGAGACGAAATCCTGAATACCATGCCCGGACCCCAATTCGTTCAACTCACATGCGCTAACGGGCGATTCAAAACCTCAGCCGCCTACAACATTGTTTGGAAAGCCTCTCTGCCTACCCCTCCTTACGATCTGCACCGCATTTGGAAGGGACTAAATGTCCCCAAATGCAGTTTCATAACTTGGATTGCTAGCCACAACCGACTACCCACCCTCTCAAAGCTCCTCCTGTGGAACATCATTCAAGATGACACTTGCAAGCTCTGTAACTCTCAAAAAGAAGACCAGGACTACCTCCTTCATAACTGCAGGTTCTCCACTCTTGTCCTTGACCTCATCTCCAGATGGACCCGAACACCTCCCCCTACCCTTACTCTCAAAACATTTGGGCATGGCTCCGCTCCCTCAAGCCTAAGAAACATGACCTCATAACACACATCCGTATCTCCTCCATTACTAGCTTTATCTACTTTGTTTGGAAAGCTAGGAATGATCTCATCTACAACAACTCCCCCACTCACCCCTCCGTATGTGCGATGTCTGCCATAAGTGCCACAAAAACCTTTGCTTCTTGTAACTGGAAGGATCGCTCCGACAACTCCAAAATGTGGAGCAATATCCTTGGTATCCAACTTATGTAACCTACTTAGACTCTTTGATCTTTCACTGGTCTAGTTGACCCCCCCTGTAAATATTTCTGTTACTAATACAAAAGTTTCAAAAAAAAATATATATAAGGTTGAGGCGCTCCTATGTGGATGATGAAAGTTCTTACTTCTGCTTGTAAAACTTAGATCTAGGGTTTCTACAGTTGTATTAGTACATAAACACTTGTTTTACTCTTGTAATTCGTTTTTCTTTATTTAGTTGATCTCGGATCGGACCTCCTCGCATAAGATTTCTCGAACGTAGAATTTTTAAGATGAATCGCGTCAACAAATTATATGTATTCTTGCTTTACAATCGTTCTTGCATAATCTAGATAACAATACCTAATATATTTTTTTATTAATATTTTCATATATATATATATATATATATATATATATATATATATATATATATATATATATATATATATATATATATATATATATATATATATATATATATATATATATATATATATATATATATATATAGGGTGTGGTTCCCATGAGAACACCCCTTAACGTGAGAACATGAGAACAATCGTACACCGTTGGATGTGAATATTAAGGGTTGAGATTTAGAGTAGATATCAAAAATAATAATAACTACGAATAATAATAATTAGGAATCCAACAATAACTACGAATAATCCACTCAACCAACAATTACTACGAATAATACATTAAACGATATGGCACATTCGTAACAAAACTAATAATAATTACGAATCTGTTCTCATGTTCTCACGTTAGGGGGTGTTCTCATAGGATCTATACTCTCTCTCTCTCTCTCTCTATATATATATATATATATATATATACACACACATTATTACAATTCATTTTTTTTGAAAGGTTTAGTATATTAAAAGAAGGGGAGTTTACAACATGAAGGTCGACTCGACCAGGATACAAGGAAACTTTAACAAGGGCATAAGGACATGAAGCAAGAATGGAGGTTACATTAGATGGATTCCAAGCATGTTAGTCTACATTAGAGAGTCGGTAGATCAGTTTCTCCAATGGTGAGCAGTGAAGTTCTTGATGGCCTGTATGACATGATGGGCACAAGCAGTTGTCGTGGTGAATATGTTGTTGAAGATTAGATCATTTCTTGCCTTCCAGGTGAAGTATATGTAAGTTGTGATCGAAAATATTCTGATGTTGAACATGAGATCATGCTTGAGGGGAGAAATAATCCGGTCCAGGCCCATAGATTTTGGGAGTACGTTTAAGGGGGCGGAAGCCTTGCCCACCTAGAGGTGATGTCGAGCACCAAACTAGTGTAGTTGCACTCATTCCAAAGGTGGGCTTCGTCCTCCGGGTGGTTCTCACAAAGCTTGCACGCATCATCAGTGACAATGGTCGATCCAATTGAGAAGTTTGGTGAGAGTGGGAAGTCGTTGATGGATAGCAATCGAAGCAATAAAGCTACACTTTGGGATGTTAATGTCATGCCAGATCAAGTCGAGAGTGGAGGAGGTATGGGGAAGAGAGGAGTTCCTGAAGAAGGTGTAGGTTGTTGAAGCATAGAAGGAACCGTTTGGGCGGGTCATGTGACTATGGTTACTTAATCCTGGTCCAGCAGACAGGATATCGTCACATACCTTAATGATCATGCTCCAGATGCGGTTGTGATTGTAGCTTGACTCGTACGTCCAGATAGGGTGACGTTTGAAGATGTTCGTCTTAACCCAGTCGCACCACAGGTTACTCTCATTCTGGGCAAGGTCATATATGAGTCTGGATAGGGAAGCTTTGTTCTGTGAGAGAAGCTCTTTGAACCCCAGACCACCCAAGTTAATAGGAGAGCAAACAATGTTCCAAGCAAGCAAGGAACACCTATTGTAGTTCTTACGAGACCAAAGGAATTAGAGGAGGAGACTTTGGATCTTGTAAAGGATAGTAGGGAGATAAGGAACACCGAGCACCAGTAATAGTACAATTCATTTAAATACCAATATCCCATTGATCATGTATCACAACTCGATTTAAAGTTTTCATGATCTAAATAGTTATAGACGAAACTTTAAAATAACTTTAAATAGTTATATCCTGTTATTTTTAGTGTAAAATTGGACTAAAATTTATTTCATAAATTCGACGATTTTAAGTTAATCAGGATAGGATTAATTAAAATTTTCATGCACATAACAGCTTCAAATTGCAATGAACCGAATCAATAATTATGACAAGAAAGACCTAGTTAATCATTGGGTTAGTGTAGTTTTTAAATGATTTGTGTTACGCTAAAAAGTGTGCACGCAATAAGCCTTAAATTTATACTCGTTATAATTATCCTAACTTCTAGCGCACCCGCAGTGTACGGGACGTTTGTAGTATGGATAGTATTCCGAGGTCGAACACAAAGACTAAGGTGAAATTGATTCGGTTTTGTGATTAAGTTTAGTGAAGGTCTAAAGTTAGAAAAGAGGGAAACAAAGAAATGAAAATCTCAATTGTTTTTGGTCGGTTTTTGGTGATCAATCAAAGATCACAATTCATGCAAAGTAAACAATCAAACTAAACTAAAAATCAGCACAAATGAACAAGCCAAACAAGATAATGATCAAGGAAAGGGAAGACGGATTCTAGGGGTCGGAAGTTCCGGTTATGGCATAGAACTCAAGTTATCTATTCGTTCTTCGGATTAACTATGATATGTTGGATTAAGTGTATCTAATTTAGGATCAATTACCGGGTAGGTCTCATGGTCCAACTAGTCCATACCTAAGGTCTCATTACCGGGTAAGTCTCTAAGAACCTAAGGATAGGAATTCTACACAAACCGGATTGTTAATTAGGGATCTAACCTATCCTTACCGGGTAAGTCTTGGAAGGGGGAGTCCTAAGCAACTATCCTAGCACATCTAATCCAATGGCGGCTTATTAGGCTCACCACTACCTAAGGTTTGCTATTTTAGATTCTAAGGGCAAGGATTACCGGGTAAGTCTCTCCTAACACTTAGTCACTACACTAGGTCACCCTAGGGTAGGTTAACTCAACAAACACTTAGGGTTTCAACATTTTATAGGTCTAAGGCAAGATCCTTCGAACCAGGGAGAATCACGGTTTGTTCTACCGAAACCACGGCCGTGGTTCTTCAAGAACAACCCGTGATTTCTAACAGGAACTACGTTCATAAGCAAAAGTCATCCAAAGATAAATCTAAGTCCGTCCTATCATAGTTCTAGCCATAACCATCCTTTCCTTACCTTAGAACCACATCAATTTAGCCTACAACATTCATAATGGAAATCGAAGCAAACAAACATAAAATCAAAACATCCATTGCAAGATAATGAAAGAAGAGAGATGAACAAGTGAACTTAATTCAAAACTAAGCTGAAGATTAGAATAGAGTCACTTACAACCCTTCCAAAAGAAGGTTCAAAGGTTCATACAATCTCTAGAAAACGAAATCCAAAATACAAGAAAGCTATGGTGTGTGTTCTTCCTCTCCTCTTCAATGGAGCTCTTCTTCTTCTCTTTGACACTTTCCTTCCTAGAAAAACTTCTTGATTTTGAGAATATATTTGTTAGAGAAATGGATAATGGATGAGCTACTCCCAAACTACCCCAGCTGCCTCAAACAACCCATGAAGGACCACTTTTATAACAAATCTTTCATGAGCTGGCCATGAGAGTCGTGGCACAGCTGTCACGAGAATCTGGCAAAATCTACGGTCATTTCCACGGCTGTGGTTCTTCAGAGAACCGTGATTCTATGCAGAAACTTCGCCTTGGATCATTAAGCTGTGGTTTGGTGCATGGCTTGTGTTGGCAAGGTTCCATGAGTCCTCCTTAGCCCTTGGCTTGTGTCCTAATAAGTCCGAGGATGTGTCATCTAAATGAACGATCCTCAAATGCACCATTTAAGCTCCTAAACTTCCCGAAATACCTACAAAACGCGCACAAGTCCGTGTAGACGTCTATCTCAACAAAATACGTGAATTGGGTGCAAAACGTCTTGAACTAATGCTGGATCATGCATGAATGAGCGAGAATTCTATCTAAATGTACACCTAAAACTATGTTATAAATCGTGTTATCAAAATACCCCATACTTAAGGTTTGCTCGTCCCCGAGCAAATTCCCAACTATAGACTAAGAGATGACATGATTTATGTATGCAGAAAAATGGCAAAATCTTTTTGGGTTTTGTGCGTCTACTATTGGATCACCTTCATAGTCATGATCAATGGCAATTGGATAAGCAATTATGTATCAAACAATAAGGGCATGGAAAGACAATTGTACTTAACTCAAAAGCATGCATGAGATGTGAGGATGAAGAGGTCAAGAAGATCAAGAGTCTATCCAATCTAGATTACTAAGTCTTACAAACATGCAAGTAGGTCATAAGGGCTTGTGACATGAAAGGCCAAGAAACGTTGCAATTGGGCGGGGGATTCTCTAGGTTATGTGATGCTAATCCGGGAATGGAACTAACTCCACATCCTTGTCCTCGATCAACTTCCCCCAAGTGTATATTTTTCCCTATCTTGCTTTCTTTTCTTTTTTTTTTTTCTTTTCTTTTGAGACAATGACATTGGTGTACAAAAGCCGAAACCTTGGTGATTAGCCTTCCTCGGGCTTTTTCTTAGTTTTCGAGGTGCATCCACACCGGGCACACATACCAAAGCTCGTTAGGACTATTGGTTTATTTGACTTTGGCAAGGCACCAACACCCGATTATGTGAAGTGTACCGAGTTACTTGTCATTTAAACCAACGCCCCCAAACCTATATTCTGGCTACACTTCCACAATAATTTCAGCATTTCATTCACGACATTCTTTTCATTACATCTTCACCCCGCACTTGCTTTTCACACATTTCAACACACTAGCATGCTCCTATTCCCGGATGGGTTTAAAGGAGGTCGATTTTATATCAATTGAGGTGCTCAAGCAATCATGATCAAGATGAGAAGTAGAGAAAGATGAAATGCCTCATTCATTCCTAGATGGTATGCAAGAACTATCATGTAATTTCGACTTTCAATACTCAATCCATTCTAGGCAATCATCATGATCACAAGTCATTCATAGAATTTAAGAGAAGTAGTTCAAGTCCACATATGCATTTATCAATTCAACACATAAGACCATCCATAGCCAATCACAAGACAAGTTTCATCATTAGGATCATATCCAAGCCTAGAAAGCACAAAATTTTTTTAAAATTTTCTGATTTTTATGGGATTTTCGTTTTAAGTATGTACAATGCAAGACATGTGCAAATATTAACCTATCCTAGATGCTCATCATGCAAAGAATCATGCAAACCCCACCCCATACTTAGAAACACATTGTCCCCAATGTGGTATTCAAGTAAAGAGAGTGAAAGAAGGTTCTCACAATGTAAAATTGTTTGCTATGGTATTTGGGAATTCTCAAGTGAATTGATGTTGGATGATCCTTTCAACCATGGTAGAGAGCTCTAAGCATCCTTCAAAGCTTCGGAACCCGCGCTAGGCACCGCTAGCCGTCCAAGTTCCGCGTCCGCTCCACCCATAATTGGTGAGGGTTTCATCATCATCATTTTCATTGCCAAGAAAGGCTTCCAATGCCACTAATGCTCTAGCACACACATGAAAGTAGACAAAACACACACAAAGCACACAAAAACAGAAAAATCTAAGCAAAAATAAAAAAAAATAAAAAGGGAAAAATGTTACCAATGGGTTGCCTCCCACCAAGCGCTTCTTTAAGGTTATTAGCTTGACCAAACTCGGGAGCGTCTATTCGAGGTGAAGCGGGGCAATCATGTCTACCGAGGCTCCCGGAATATACTTTTTCAAGCGATGCCCATTCACTTTGAAATTTCCACAATGCTCCCCTCCTATTTCAATAGCTCCATGGGGAAAGATCTTCTTCACCACATATGGCCCGGTCCATCTTGATTTGAGATTTCCGGGAAAGAGCCTTAGCCTTGAGTTGAAGAGAAGGACAAGATCTCCTTCACTCAACTCCTTTGGAATGATCCTCTTGTCATGCCACCTTTTGGTTCTCTCCTTGTAGATCCGGGCATTCTCATAAGCTTCCAACCGGAGCTCCTCAAGGGCGTTTATATCAAGCAACCTCTTTTCTCCCGCTTCCTTGAGGTCAAAATTTAGCCACTTAATGGCCCAATAAGCTCTATGCTCCATTTCTACCGGAAGATGGCAAGACTTGCCATAGACCAACTTGTAGGGAGTGGTTCCAATTGGTGTCTTGAAGGCGGTTCTATATGCCCATAGTGCGTCATTGAGCTTCATAGCCCAATCCTTCCTTGTCCTAGACACCGTCTTCTCGAGGATGGCCTTGATCTCTCGGTTGGAGATCTCCACTTGACCACTAGTTTGGGGATGGTAAGGTGTTGCCACCTTATGAGTCACCCCATACTTGGCCAAAAGTGCTCCAAAGTTCCTATTTGTGAAGTGCTTCCCTCCATCACTAATGATTACCCTTGGTGTTCCAAACCTAGGGAAGATCACCCGGTTGAAGAATCGCACTACCACCTTGGCATCATTCGTAGGAGAGGCGAATGCCTCTACCCATCTTGACACATAGTCCACCGCCAATAGGATGTAGAGATTGCCACATGAAGAAGGGAATGGTCCCATGAAGTCTACACCCCACACATAAAAAATCTCAACTTCTTGGATGTTATTCAAGGGCATTTCATTCCTCCTTGAGATGTTGCCCGTCCTTTGGCAAGCATCACATGCCGCTACAAAACCTTGCACATCTCTAAACAAGTTAGGCCAATAAAAACCGGATTGCAATACCTTTGCACACGTTTTGTGTGAGCTAGCATGGCCTCCGCATGGTAAGGAGTGGCAATGCCGGATCACACTCTCCACTTCATCCTCCGGTATGCATCTTCTAAGCACCCCATCCGGGCCTCTCTTGAATAGAAGTGGCTCACTCCAATAGTAATGCCTTACATCGTTGAAGAACTTCTTCCTTTGTGCATATGTAAATCCGGGAGGCACTTCCTCACACACTAAGTAGTTCACGATGTCGGCGTACCACGGCTCACTTCCTCTAGCCACTTGGAACAAGCATTCCTCCACCATTTGCAATTGTTCATCCCGGAATGAATCGTCTATCGGGATGTTGTCTTTCCCAAGCTCCAATGGTGGGAGTCTACTAAGGTGATCCGCCACGGAGTTCTCGGATCCCTTCTTATCTCGTATCTCCAAATCAAACTCTTGAAGAAGAAGGATCCACCGAATCAACCTTGGTTTGGCATCCTTCTTTGTAAGTAGATAACGGATCGCCGCATGATCCGTATAAACTATGACCTTCGCTCCAACAAGGTATGAGCGGAACTTCTCAAATGCATATACCACCGCCAACAACTCCTTCTCTGTGGTAGCATAATTGAGTTGGGCATCATCTAGCATCTTGCTAGCATAATAAATAGCATGAGTGCGCCCTTCTTTCCTTTGCCCTAAAACGGCCCCAACGGCCACATCACTTGCATCGCACATGATCTCAAATGGTAGACTCCAATCCGGAGGTTGCATGATAGGTGCGGAGATCAAGGCGTTCTTCAACCTACAAAAAGCTTCAAGACAATCCTTGGAAAAGACAAAATCAACATCTTTCATTAGTAGGTTAGTGAGAGGCTTAGAAATTTTAGAGAAGTCTTGAATGAACCTCCGGTAAAAACCGGCATGCCCTAAGAAACTCCTTACCCCCTTCACCGAGGTAGGTGGTGGCAACTTCTCTATCGTTTAAATCTTAGCCCTATCAACCTCAATGCCACGGTTAGACACCAAGTGTCCTAACACAATCCCTTCACTTACCATGAAGTGACATTTTTCCCAATTTAAGACAAGATTTGTCTCCTCACATCTTTGCAACACTAATGACAAGTTAGCCAAGCAATCATCGAAAGAAGAACCATAAACAGAGAAATCATCCATGAACACTTCCATGATATTTTCTATGTATTCCGAAAAGATAGCCATCATACACCTTTGGAAGGTGGCGGGTGCATTACACAACCCAAATGGCATTCTCCTATATGCAAAGGTACCCCATGGACATGTAAAAGTTGTTTTCTCTTGGTCATCGGGGTGGATAGGGATTTGGAAGAATCCACTATATCCATCTAGATAGCAAAAATGAGAGTGTTGAGCTAACCTTTCTAGCATTTGGTCAATGAAGGGGAGGGGGAAGTGATCTTTCCTAGAGGCCATGTTCAATTTCCTATAATCAATGCACATCCTCCACCCCGTAACCGTCCTAGTTGATATTAGTTCATTGTTCTCATTAGTTACTACCGTCATTCCACGCTTCTTAGGCACTACATGAACGGGGCTAACCCACTTACTATCCCAGATAGGGTAGATAATTCCCGCATCTAGCAACTTAATGATTTCCTTTTTGACCACCTCTTTCATTATAGGATTCAATCTCCTTTGATGTTCAATAAAGGGTTTGTGGTTATCTTCCATCATTATCTTATGCATGCACAAAGATGGCTTAATGCCAACCAAATCATCAATAGTATAACCAATGGCTTTCCTATGCAATCTTAGTTCATGCAGCAATTTAGCAAGTTCATCATCACTCAAGCATGCATTAACAATCACAGGATATGTAGAATTATCACCAAGAAATGCATACTTTAAATGAGAGGGAAGGGGTTTAAGTTCAAGTGAGGGAGGACCTCTATCGGTTGAAGACGATCCAAATAAGGTTGGATGAGATGAATCCAAAGTAAAGGAAGACTCCCCATGGCTCCTAGAAGCTTGATCATCATTGAGAGCTGATTCAGGGAAAACCACGGTTGGAAACACGGGTTGCTCATCTTCCACGGCCGTGGTTCTTGCCAAGCTTGCTTCTCGGAGTTGTCCAGAAAGTTTGACGGCCGTGGTTTGTAAATCTCGACCGTGGAACTTGCAGCTGTTCACCACCTCTTCGTGGCTTTCAAATCCAACTCTTGGCTCCTCTTCCAAGGCTTCCAAGGCCTTGATCTCTTCATTGCAGGCCTCTTCAATACCTTCCTCCATCATGCTTAAGGTAAGAACCTTCTCCAAGGGGTCCTTGATCAAGATCGAGCTCACAACTTCCCTAGATTCTTCATGCTCGACTATGTTGAAGATATCTTCATCAAGGGTTGGCCCTTTCATCATTGTGGACAGCTTGAACTTGATGTTCTCTTCCCCGATGATGAAGGAGAGAGTCCCGTTCTTGCAATCCACTAAACATCCGGAAGTGGCTAGGAAAGGTCTTCCTAAGATGATAGGAACCGGGTAATCCGCCGGAATGTCCAACACTACAAAGTCAATAGGCACGTAGAATCCTCCTAGCTGCACCGGAATGTCCTCTAGAATCCCAACCGGATGAGTGATAGAACGGTCCGCCATATAGAGGGTCATCTTGACCGGCTTTGGCTCTCCTAGCCCGACCTTGTTGCTAAGTGCAAGCGGTATGATGCTTACACTCGCCCCAAGATCACAAAGGGCCTCGTACTTCACATCTCCCACTCCTATTGGGACGCAAAAAGAGCCCGGATCCCTTAGCTTGGGAGGCATCTCTTCCTTCATGGTTTGGATCAATTCCGAGGATCTCTTGGTCATCCTTATCTCCCCATACTCCTCCAACTTCCTTTTGTTGGAGAGTATTTCTTTCAAAAACTTCCCATATGCCGGCATTCCTAAGATGGCATCCATGAACGGAATGTTAATATGAAATTTGGACATTAGTTCAAGGAACTTACCAAAGTGATTGTCCAAACGAGCTCTTGCTCTTGATTGTGGGAATGGTAGTGGTGGCTTGTATGGAGGCGGTGCCGTATAGGTTGACTCTACATCTTTGCTCTTGCCTCCATCTTCTTGCTTTCTTCCCTCTTCTACCACTACTTGCTTTCCCTTAGCTTGGTCCTTGGGCAAAGGATCCTTCATACTCAACCCACTCCTTGTTGTGATAGCCAACACTTGGCCTCTTGGGTTTTCTTCGGTTCTTCCGGGAAGCTTTCCCGGATCTCTATGTGCTTCACCCGCCTTTTGAAAGACTTGTGCTTCCAAGACCTTTTGAGCTTTAGAAATTGAAGTCACGGTGCTCTCAAGTCCACTCAATCTTCCTAGCAATTGTTCAAACATGACTTCGGTCCTATCCCTTGAAGGTTGAGAAAAGCCGGGTGGAGGTTCTTGTGAAGCTTTTTGTGGTGGAGTTGTGCTTGTGGAGGCGGGAGGGTTCAAGGCTCCATCCGGGTTAGAGTAAGAAAATCCGGGATGGTTGTGGTTGGGCCGGTAATTGTTGAATTGCCGGTTGTTGAAATTCCTTGGGCCTTGGTAATTGTTGAAGTTGCCCCTTCCCATATAATTCACATCCTCCTCCTTGGAAGACAAGTTAGCTTGTGGAAGCACTTGAGGAGTTGCTTGGCTCTTCAAGGTTGTAGTACACAACTCTCTCAAGGATTTCAACTCGTTGTTGATGGCGTCAAGCTTGAAATTGCTCATGGTGACTTCGCTCACCTCATATGCTCCCGCCTTTCTTCCTTCACTCTTCCTATGAGAGTACTTCTCAATCACTAGAGCTTGCTTCTCCACAAACTCCCAAGCATCATCTACATGTTTCTCCATAAATGTCCCACCGGAAAGAGATTGAAGCTTGAATTGGCTATCTTCATCAAGTCCCTTGAAATAGATCTCCAATAGCTCAATCTTCGGTATGCCATGGTGTGGACAATCTAGGAGAAGGTCTTTGAATCTCTCCCAAGACTTGAACAAACTTTCTCTATCCCTCATCACGAAGGCGTTGATCTTTCCCCTTAATTCGGTGGTCTTGGAAGGTGGGAAGAACTTGGTCAAGAACTCGGTTGTCATCTCCTCCCAAGTACCAACTCGCCCTTGTGGAATAGATTGATACCAAGCCAAGGCTTTATCCTTAAGAGAGAAGGAAAAAGCCCTAAGCTTATGGTTGTTGCTCTCCAATCTTGGCGGCCTAAGAGTCTCCATCAAGATCTCATAATTCATCAAGTGTTGATGAGGAGACTCTCCTTCCATCCCTCCAAATTGATTGTGCCGGATCATTTGTAGAACTTGAGGGCGGAGCTCATAGTTGTGGGTTGCGGGATCTCCTAGATTCACACCCGGTCGGTGTGCCCTTTGTGCCGGATCCATACGTCTCCCTAGGGTTTGTGGCTCCTCAATAGCAACGGGAACAACCCTAACATTGGCCGCCGGCTGCGGTTGTGGTGGAGGAGGTGGAGATTGTCGGCGATTAAGCTCTCCTTGAACAAGGGCTTGCCTAATCTCCTCAATCTCCCTCCTTGTTTCCTCTTACCTCTCATTGGCAAGTCTCCTCTCTTCCTCCAAGAGCTCATCTCTTAGCCTTATTTGCTCTAAGGCTTCATCCAACTCAGCTTGAAGATTTCTACCGGCCATCTCTTTCTCTTTTCGGATGTTCTTGGATCTAGATCGAAGGGTTTTCTCCGGTTCGGGATCGAATGGAGCTAAATCCTTGCTACGAGATCTTCGCATGCACCTAAAGAGTAATAGATGTCCTGAAAAGCAAAGACACAAACCAAAGAGAGATCAAAAGCAACAAGAAAGATCTACACTAGAAACAATCACAAAATAGACTCAATCTAGACCTAGTCCCCGGCAACGGCGCCAAAAACTTGTTACGCTAAAAAGTGTGCACGCAATAAGCCTTAAATTTATACTCGTTATAATTATCCTAACTTCTAGCGCACCCGCAGTGTACGGGACGTTTGTAGTATGTATAGTATTCCGAGGTCGAACACAAAGACTAAGGTGAAATTGATTCGGTTTTGTGATTAAGTTTAGTGAAGGTCTAAAGTTAGAAAAGAGGGAAACAAAGAAATGAAAATCTCAATTGTTTTTGGTCGGTTTTTGGTGATCAATCAAAGATCACAATTCATGCAAAGTAAACAATCAAACTAAACTAAAAATCAGCACAAATGAACAAGCCAAACAAGATAATGATCAAGGAAAGAAAAGACGGATTCTAGGGGTCGGAAGTTCCGGTTATGGCATAGAACTCAAGTTATCTATTCGTTCTTCGGATTAACTATGATATGTTGGGATTAAGTGTATCTAATTTGGGATCAATTACCGGGTAGGTCTCATGGTCCAACTAGTCCACACCTAAGGTCTCATTACCGGGTAAGTCTCTAAGAACCTAAGGATAGGAATTCTACACAAACCGGATTGTTAATTAGGGATCTAACCTATCCTTACCGGGTAAGTCTTGGAAGGGGGAGTCCTAAGCAACTATCCTAGCACATCTAATCCAATGGCGGCTTATTAGGCTCACCACTACCTAAGGTTTGCTATTTTAGATTCTAAGGGCAAGGATTACCGGGTAAGTCTCTCCTAACACTTAGTCACTACACTAGGTCACCCTAGGGTAGGTTAACTCAACAAACACTTAGGGTTTCAACATTTTATAGGTCTAAGGCAAGATCCTTCGAACCAGGGAGAATCACGGTTTGTTCTACCGAAACCACGGCCGTGGTTCTTCAAGAACAACCCGTGATTTCTAACAGGAACTACGTTCATAAGCAAAAGTCATCCAAAGATAAATCTAAGTCCGTCCTATCATAGTTCTAGCCATAGCCATCCTTTCCTTACCCTAGAACCACATCAATTTAGCCTACAACATTCATAATGGAAATCGAAGTAAACAAACATAAAATCAAAACATCCATTGCAAGATAATGAAAGAAGAGAGATGAACAAGTGAACTTAATTCAAAACTAAGCTGAAGATTAGAATAGAGTCACTTACAACCCTTCCAAAAGAAGGTTCAAAGGTTCATACAATCTCTAGAAAACGAAATCCGAAATACAAGAAAGCTATGGTGTGTGTTCTTCCTCTCCTCTTCAATGGAGCTCTTCTTCTTCTCTTTGACACTTTCCTTCCTAGAAAAACTTCTTGATTTTGAGAATATATTTGTTAGAGAAATGGATAATGGATGAGCTGCTCCCAAACTACCCCAGCTGCCTCAAACAACCCATGAAGGACCACTTTTATAACAAATCTTTCATGAGCTGGCCATGAGAGTCGTGGCACAGTTGTCATGAGAATCTGGCAAAATCCACGGTCATTTCCACGGCCGTGGTTCTTCAGAGAACCGTGATTCTATGCAGAAACTTCGCCTTGGATCATTAAGCTGTGGTTTGGTGCATGGCTTGTGTTGGCAAGGTTCCATGAGTCCTCCTTAGCCCTTGGCTTGTGTCCTAATGAGTCCGAGGATGTGTCATCTAAATGAACGATCCTCAAATGCACCGTTTAAGCTCCTAAACTTCCCGAAATACCTACAAAACGCGCACAAGTCCGTGTAGACGTCTATCTCGACAAAATACGTGAATTGGGTGCAAAACGTCTTGAACTAATGCTAGATCATGCATGAATGAGCGAGAATTCAATCTAAATGTACACCTAAAACTATGTTATAAATCGTGTTATCAATTTGAATGTAGTTATTTAAGGTTCAAAACCCATACAATAATTTTTCTTTCAAAATCCTACTAGTTTTAGATAGAAACGAAAGAAAGAAGGCACGAAGTCCAGTTAAACGCTAAATATGAGGTTTTTGGAATTAGCTACATTTTATTGTGTTGTGCATTTAGCAAATAGAAAATATTTTAATTATAATTTAGAAAATTATAATTTGATTACGTAGATTGATGAAAAGTAGTAATTATAATTTGATTACATTGATCAATCAGGGCATCAAAAAATTTCCACAAAACCCTAATTCGATAACTAAGAGATGAACGATGAGAACTCAGAGATTGCTTTGAATCTTCAAGCTAGAGCATACATAAATTTACAGCATCAAAGACAATATAACAACGGACAACAACCTGAAAACCAATTTCGTTCGATTTCAAACGAAGATTTTGATGTCATCAAGTAAGAGATGAACAAGGATAACTCAGAGATGGAAGAGAAACTCCATTTTCATGATGAGAGCTTTAGGGGTATGGATATAATAGGAGATCATGCTATTCAGTTTACGTTTTCCAGATTTTCTTCTCCTACTTTTTCACTCTTCAAATGGTATCAGAGCGCTTTTATCTCTAAATTTCCTTTCTCAAAATTTTTTTCATTGATGAACGATCATGGTGATATCAATCATCACATCGATCCATAGATGACTCGTGAGGAGGTTGGAAGGAATGATAAGAATGTTGGAGTTAATAACAATGTTCATCATGGTGTTGGTGTCGAACGCATCATGCTAGAAAACTCTATCGATCCATTGTACTTGTGTTATGTTTTTTATTCTTGTATTAATTATGTAGCATAGGACATGAGAATAAATCTAGCACTTTTTCTTATGGTCTAAGTAGAGATTATAAGATGTTTATATGATAGCTTGTTATGTGTTTGATCTTGATGCCTATCATGATCCAAAGTTGCCACTTAGTTAACCTAAGTGAGGTAGCTTGGTGATTAATATGGTGACAAGATTCATATACATATGTATGCTATTGTGTGAATTAGGAGTCACTTAGTTGTAAAGTGTAAATATGTGTGTTATGCTCTTATCCGGCTGGAAGTTGAAGATTGGGCTAGGCGGCCCAAAACTGGAAGCCCATCTCCTTGATCCGATGTTGAGAGGCCTGCTTGATGATGTGTTGGTGAACCGGCCGCTTGATGTTGTTAACCCGGTTCATTGGTTCACTTGAGCTCGTAGCAAAACGAGGCGTTTAACCAAGGACTCAGCTTGATACTTAAACTCTTGTTGCAGCTTCTGAAACCCTAGATCGAGAGCTTGAGTGTTCTTCGTCCACAGAGAGAAAGAGAGAGAACTGAGAGAAGAAGAAAGAGGATAATCCAAATCTCGCTTTGAGTGAGAAGGATCCTTTGAAGAAAAGAAGAAGAAGAGAGATATGTTATCTCTTGGTTATCTTCTCGCCATTGCTTCGTTGGTTTGCAATAGTGACAAAGATCAATCTCAAATCTTCGTCAAGGTGCCTTTGAGGGGGATTTTCTTCACCTTTGCTTCTTTGTATCTCCTGAGTTCTTCTTTGTTGCTTTCTTTGCTAGATCGTAGGAAAAGTGCTAGTCTCTCATCTGTTCTATGTTTGTAATCTTGTTTTTGGAAACCTAGTGAAACCCGGGACCGGATCTCTTGAGGTCTCGCAAAGTAGGGGTATTTTCATACCACCGAACTGCGTCAAGAAATTGCTTGTGTGCTCATTTGTTAGTGTCTTTAGTCGGATCTACGACTAAGGAATTTAGAATTGCTGGATATAACTGTCACAAAGTGGTTACAGAGCTTTTTGTGAGTTTGTTCTATCGAGTCTGTCAAAACCTAAAATTTGGGGTTTTTTCTGTATTGCCTGGTATCTTCGTATAACTTGCCTTATCGTCGTGCTTCCGCTTGTTGATTTTCCTTTTGTGGTTAAATTTCCTCTGATTGAAACTTGTAGTGCTCATCTTGTCTATTTTTTGGTATTTTGTCTATCATTGCTTGCCTTATCCGCCTCTTCCCCTCACATGTATTTTTCTTTGAATTGTCTGATTATATCTGACTTTTTTCATTTCTTGTTTGCAGGAAAATAAAATATGACATAAGCTAGCATCAGACTTAAGCCATATGATGGAGTCTCTGACTTCATCATGTGGCAGGTCAAAATGAAGGCCATCTTGACAAAAGAAAAGTGCTGGAGGGCCATAACTGGTGACTATTAGGCAGAAACTTCTGCAACCAGGAAAATGGAAATTGAGAAACAAGCACATGTTGAGATCATGATAAGGTTGACTGACGACGTGGCTCGTCAGTTTGTAAGTATCTCATCTGCTAAGCCTTTGTGGGACACTTTAGATAAACAATATAACAAAAAATCTTTGCCCTTTAGGATATCTACTTTACATAGGTTATTTACATTAAAGATGGATGTGAACTTGACCTTGAATGATAATCTAGATAGATTGCAACACCCCAAGTTCTTGGAACTCGGGGGCTACTGGTTAGGACCTCACAATGGGTCCCGACCTTGGTTTAACAACAACTTTAGTAAGATCTTACAACAAGGCACAAATGTATTTAAAACAAATTCAAAACATATTATTTTTAATGTATGAATGTACACATGTGACAGCCTTATAAAAAAACATATATTTAGATACATAACATGCATGTCGTATGGAAGACTCCCCCGTCCCCATCTAATGAATACGTGGACCCGGTTGACCATCCGTTCCGGATCTCTCTGCAACTGTCTATCTCTATAAATCTACAACACAGATAAACCGTTAGCTAACAATCCAAATATAAGCAAAATGAAGATAGCACAAACACAAACAAGGTAACATAAACACCCATCATGGTGGCACACAATTCGGTTATTATCTAATAGCTTAGGTGATTCACTTTATTCCGTTTTAAAGTTGTGGCACGAGAATCTTAAGAGTTCTCGCCTCCGTTCCTTATCCAACTGGTGTAGGTCTAGCTTACCTCCGCTGGTAGCATCACTACAAACCGAGTGTGGACTAGTCCCTAAAAAAACCCCAGTGCCCTCAGGCTAACTGAGCAGAATGCCACCGACCGTTACTCTTAGGCCAATGTATAGGTCGGTATATAATTATTACTAAATAAAACTATAAACACATCATTCAAACACCACTATGATTATACACACTCATATCTAGAAGCTAGCTAAGTAAGCCCAAAGGACTTACCTGAATCAATCTCGACTGTCTAAATCTCCATTCGGTCAGCAACCGTAGAATACTCCATCGCCTGTTATACAAGGCAAGTGGATCAATATTGTATCTCACTTTCTTAGAAGTCCCCAACTTCTAAGATATATGATATATCATAAAGAAATTACCAAAATACCCTTATATGGGTAAATGACCATTTAATCCCTGGTCCCGAAACTTCCAAAAATTTCATAATTTATGTTTAAACTCTGATTTGACACTAAAATGCCATATTCTAACTCCTAAAGAAGAGTTTGGTCACAAACTAGCAACTTACAGATTTTCCTATTTTTCCAAAAGGTCATTAGGGTCCAACTTCGGCTTCAAATATGAAACTCGAATAAATTTATAAAAATTCCGAAATAATTCCTTAGGTCATCTATGATATCCAATTTACTCATAGGAGCAAGAATTTCCTAAAACTGTTCAACTATCACTTCTATAAAAATCTTTAAAGTTGATTACAACACTTAAACTTTTCTATACTTGGTCAAATTTCACTGCTGGAAAAACAGCTCAACTACCCTACTTTGGAAACTTATAACTTCTAATCCGACCGTTAATTTATTCTCAAATTTTGACACAGTAAACTACATATAACCATCTATGGTCTATAAAAATTTCAATGGAGGATCTTCAATATAACTCCTTTTCATTGATATACAATATTGACAATTTCCAACTTCCAAAACTGAAGAAAACACAAATATATTTACAGCAGGTCCTTCTTTATCTATTTCCGACAGTACAACTCAACAGCTACTCTCTACCAACACACCTCATGACTCAACCCTCATGAACATCAACAATTTCTATACATCCTAACTCTTCATCCATAAAATCAAAGGATTTAAACTAAGTACTACCATCTCCTCTACTTAACATAACAACAAGCTACTAAGGGTGGGTAACTTACTCAGCAGTGATGCAAGAAGACTCCTAGGGGCTATCAACAGACTGTTAGAGCGTTGCTACGTTTGGGCGAGTAAGACAGAGGGTCGGATGCTGGTTGCACGAGATAATGGGCAACCAAGATGCCTTCACGTCTATGCTTGTATCCAACTGAAGAGAAATGAAGAGAAGGTCTGAGGAGACTCACCAAGTTACCAGGTGCTCTTCCTTTTGTCAACATTGGATGAGGGCAATCAGCTTCTCCAATCTGAGGAGAGATGGCTCGAAATGCAACAGCAACAACCACAGGCGCTAGCTACTGGATACTGGGATCTTATTTGACAGTGGACATCACTGGACAGATCCGACTACTTCTGTGAGCGCACCAGTTAGATCCCTAGAGGTAGTAGTGTGTATCTGTTGCGAATCTGGGAAGGAACACGAGGAAAAGGGCAGACATTACTCACTTGCGGAGGCGGCGTAGCGTGCAGTAACCAGGGCAAGGGAAGGGTGCCGGAATGAGAGGGATTGATTATCTCGTTGTCGACTGTACACAAAGGTGAGCGAGACTGCAAAAGGAGGAGATTGGGAGGCGTTCTGACTTTAGACGTAAAGAGGAAGGAAGACGAGAGGTTCTTCTGTAGAAGGAAAGACAGGGACGAGCGATGCGTTGAAGCTAGACGGGAGATGGAGACGTGGGCGCAGCTGTATATGCTCTCCCTTCTGCGTAAATTCAGGAGCAGTTACAGAAGATCCTCCTTCCTGAATCAGCAGTTGTTACGTGAGAAAGGAAGGGACAGGTCCGGCTGCACCAAGCTTCTTCATGGGCTTCACGTAGCTGGGCCGACGCAAGCTGTAACGGTAGTCCTTGCTGCTCCTTCATGTGGTTGGGCCGCCAGCAACTCAAGGCTAAAGTAAAGGCCAAAATATGGGCTGCAGCAAAGAAGAAAAAAAAGGGATGGGCTTGAAGAGAGGAAAAATATGTGGGCTGATTTTGTCAATGCTTTGTCATAGCCTTGTCAAAACATGTCAAGGCTTTGTCAAGCCCATGCATGGCTTTGTCACGATATCGTCTTGGTCTCATCATAACTCGTCATGGTCTCGTCTAGGTCTCGTCAGAAGGACGTCACGACTTTGTCAAGAACATGCCATGATGTAAATTAGGGTTTGGTGGATTAGGGTTTGCTATAAAAATCTTATCATTTTATGTGAAGTGAGGTTACATAAAATGATAAAATTTTGAGATATTGCGTCCGACTAGGTAGACATATAAGGATCAACGGATCGAAATCCGGTTTGCTATGGGATTAAACGGAATAAAAATTCCGGATATTACATCAATACCCCCTTAAAATAAGTTTGGTCCCGAAACTTAGAATAAGGTGTCTACCCAAACGACTCCCACCATAAACTTGTATACTCTGGTTTCACTAAATTTTTAAACTCGTTTTCTAGCATGCAAAACTAATCAATCATGTTAATCAGGCAACACGTAATAACGTAAACACCCATTCTAACATATAATCATAGAAGTCACACAAACAACGTCTCAAAACTAACCCGTCGGTACAGAGGTGATAAGCAGTGGTAAAGTGGAGACTCGTCCCCAAAGCAGTATGTACCTACTACCAAAATCTCGAGGTGAAATGTCCCTCCCTGTTAGAGACGATAGTCCTCGGTACTCCATGGAGTCTCACAATGTGTCTGGTAAAATCCTCAACTAGACAACTCACCGGTCACGTTTTCTTAATCGGAATGAAACGTGCGGTCTTCGTCATACGATCTACCACCACCCAAATAGCATCAAAACCTCTGCTGAATCTCAATCTCGTGACCAAATCCATAGAGATATCCTCCCACTTCCACTGTGGTACTGGCAGTGGATGGAGCTCTCCTCCGGACCTACGATACTCAACCTTGATCTGCTGATAGGTCACACACCGAGCTACATATCGAGCCACGTCGGGCTTCAAACCACCCCACCAAAAGGAACGTCTCACGTCCTTGTACATCTTACTCGCCCTAGGATGTACTGAGTATGGGGTAGCATGAGCTTCACCTAATATCCTCTGTCTCAACTCACTGTCTGATGGCACATAGATGCAGTCCTGACGTCCCATCACTCCATCAGCACCAATAGTGAACTAAGGTACCTCATCTCGAGACATCTTGTCTCGGATCCGGGTCAAAGTCAGAAAGGTCTCTTGTTTCTGTCGGATCTCACCCCAACATATCAGGAAGTAACTCCAAGGTAGCCAACTGATGATCTGAATTTCTACCTCCAGCCAAGCCAAACCCCTCTGCAACTGCGGTTGTACTGTCAACCGGGCTATCGCCTTCTCCCGAGGCGTCTTCCGACTTAGTAAGGTAGTTACTCACCTTGAACTTTCTAGTGTAAGCCTTGCACCCTACTTTTATTATGTCGTTAATTCTTCTCTTAATCTATCAAGAAAACTCACTCCAGAGTACTCCATTAGTATAGAATTCAAACCACTTGTCCAGTAACATATAACAAAGCCTGCATTCTTCACTCGGATCCATAATAGAGTAACGCTCTTTTTTTATAACTTCTTTATTCCCATACAATATTTCCAGTCATTCCACGTAGCCTATCTCACGTTCTTTCCATACAAAATGCATTTCACCCTAAATCATTATTTTAAACTCGACACGTAGTTTTTTTTTCCTGTACCATTGAGCTTCCTGCTTTGTGGGTTAGGACTCACTCCGCTTCCGCTACGCTACTCTAATAGTTCTGCTGTCATCCAGCAGTCATAAGGACATTTTCTGTGAGTCCAAAGGGATTGTTCCACCAATTTTTTCCCCCGATTGCACCATAAGTCCTATCCGAATGAAGTATCAAGAACCTTCTTACTTAACTTAGGGAAACAAGATAACGATTAGAAGACAACCTCTTCCGTTCACTTTTTTTTTTTTGAATTCTTCTAACACAGATCCAAACTCTTTGACTCGACCGGAGTTGGATCTGAGCCAGCCCTCACGAAATCTCTAACATGGTCCTCTTTATACCTCTAGTGCATCCACAAGGGTTGTCGTTGCCTACTAGGGGAAATCCTCCAAGGCGTCGGTTTAACTACCTCGCAAATTCACATTCACAATTATCTCTCCTTAACGGCACATAACTCACCAATACCAACAACACTTGCACGTCCCCCGTTGACATTGGCTATTCTATAGTTGACTTACCTCACTATCTCGTACTCACTCTTCTCATACTTCTACTAGCATAAAATTCCTGGTAAGCATCAACTACTCGGTTAATCCTTTTCCCCTTCGTTAGTTCGTTCCTACCTCCCCATTTCCATTTCGTTAGGCCAACTCTCTTTCTCGAGTCCCTTAGGTCATTCTCACCCGTTCCTTCATTAGCGTTGTTTACAATATTGCTTTGTTGAACTCTCTTGACTCTACTACCGACCTCCTACTCTTTTTGATACTGGCATCGTGATTCCTCACCACTTCTTATCTCTCTGACGAGGTCAAAACTTCTCTACACTTGTGGGGTTCTATCTTTGCTCTTACACTCAATTGTAGGTCTTCATTCCGTGCATCTCTTAGTCACAAGGGTTTCTTCCGTAACTATCGTAGGACAATCATCATTCTTCCTTGTATGAAATGCTACACACACTTTGTCTTGACTGACCTAGAATCTTATCAAAAGTATATACTTCTTACTCCTCTAGTCCTTCTTTTATAATCCATCTGTACTAGTTGTGATATGTACCTTTTTCCTAGCCAGTAGGTGGTGAATCACTTACACAATTCCCTTGGTCTCAAATAACATAAGGGGGTCATTTCTGGCCGTCTAGTCTTTCTTCTTAAGTTCTTAATTAGAGTTACTGACTCGACTCACTCCATCTTACTATTAAGGTTACTAGCACGTGTACCGATTTAACTTTACGTTTGTCGCCGTTGGTTTCTTGAAGGGTCCTCCAGATGTCTTTAAAATTCTTTCATAAGTCTATGACTATCCTCCTTATCTGCCAACTAGTTACTACTAGTTAACCCGCACGTGTTATGTCTCAGTTATTACTAACTAGTCTGTAGTTGACCTTTTATAAGATCACGGACTTATTGTTCCTCTATCTCTTTTTAAGTTTGATACACTTGGTGAAATCTATCTCCTCCAATTTCTTTGTTAATACTCCTTCAACTCCTTCCAAGTCTGCACTTCTCTTGTTCTCTTATGGGGTCACTATACTCTTCTGAGTCTAGTCCTAACATTCATCTGTCGTCACTGAGTTTATTAAGTCTTCCACGATAACTTGTAAGCGTGTCTTCACAATTCTTATTACTTTGTTCATCGTTTGTTTGCGGTTCTCTAATATGACCGTTAATGTTGGTAACTTAGATCCTTATGTAAATGAGAATTTATTGTGGACTCTCTAGTCCACCAAAATCATTTTCCCACGTTCTTCCCTTTGTCTGGTGTTGTGTTGTAATGCCACTTTTATAGAATTCCGTTGTCTTTATTTCAGACTTCTACTGTATTTGATACTTACGTATAGATTTCTTGCAAACTCTTGCATCTCTGAGTAAGTCCAACCGTCTCTATGATGATGAAATTTATTTCACGTCTTTAAACTCATTTGTCTTTGTACTCTTTTAATTCTTCACTTCAGGTCAACACCATATCTTCTTTTTACTCTCAGGCCCATATTTGCCTATGACGTCGTCCACCTTGGTTGCGCTGCCATTTTACCCGCCAAGTGTAGTTGTACTCTACCCTCACTTGATTTGTATTCCGATATTGTCCTCTTCCATATGCGCTTCTTATCAATCCTTACATGTATCTTAGAGCTTCATCTCTCGCCTTCAATCCGTTAAGTCCCTTGAATGGCTTCATGTTACTTCCTTTTGAGTTGATATGCTATTCTTTCTCATCTAATTGTTATTGCAGTTAAGATTAATCGTCTTGCAATCATCACCTTCTTGTCCATCCGTCCTTCGGAATACTTGTAAGAGTCACTAGAGTGTCTGCTAGATCTAGTACCCTGCTCCGAGGTCTGATTCTACTATCTTGTATTGATACTCCTAAAACTTCTAACATTTTATCACGAGGCAATGTCAACATCGTGATATCTCAACTAAAGGATAATAGGAATTATCCTTTAGGGTGCTAACATGCTACATGTATATATGTACATATCCATATAACATACATAAGTGTACAACCTTATAAGTTCATAAGCTATTTTACTAATCTTAT
This sequence comes from Fagopyrum homotropicum, assembly GCA_033239125.1. NCBI lineage: Eukaryota > Viridiplantae > Streptophyta > Magnoliopsida > Caryophyllales > Polygonaceae > Fagopyrum > Fagopyrum homotropicum. The sequence continues at coordinate 8,529,698 of BSWB01000003.1, forward strand.
TAAGTTGTAGAGATCCACGAATAGTGATGGTGGTCTGACGTACTACTATCCCAACAACCTGACTATGCACATGATTTTGAAGTAGAAATTCATTTTGAAAATTTCGGACCCCTTTCGGGTTCTAGTTATTTTCTACATTCGGTCTTTCAGAAGATTTCAAGTGCCATTTTTGCCAACCCAGAGCTCTGATACCATGTTGTAACACCCCAAGTTCTTGGAACTCGGGGGCTACTGGTTAGGACCTCACAATGGGTCCTGACCTTGGTTTAACAACAACTTTACTAGGATCTTACAACAAGGCACAAATGTATATAAAACAAATTCAAAACATATTATTTTTAATATATGAATGTACACATGTGACAGCCTTATAAAAAACATATATTTAGATACATAACATGCATGTCGTACGGAAGACTCCCCCGTCCCCATCTAATGAATACGTGGACCCGGTTGACCATCCGTTCCGGATCTCTCTACAACTGTCTATCTCTATAAATCTACAACACGAATAAACCGTTAGCTAACAATCCAAATATAAGCATAATGAAGATAGCACAAACACAAACAAGGTAACATAAACACCCATCATGATGGCACACAATTCGGTTATTATCTAATAGCTTAGGTGATTCACTTCATTCCGTTTTAAAGTTGTGGCACGAGAATCTTAAGAGTTCTCGCCTCCGTTCCTTATCCAACTGGTGTAGGTCTAGCTTACCTCCGCCGGTAGCATCACTACAAACCGAGTGTGGACTAGTCCCTAAAAAAACCCCAACACCCTCAGGCTAACTGAGCAGAATGCCACCGCCCGTTACTCTTAGGCCAATGTATAGGTCGGTATATAATTATTACTAAATAAAACTATAAACACATCATTCAAACACCACTATGATTATCCACACTCATATCTAGAAGCTAGCTAAGTAAGCCCAAAGGACTTACCTGAATCAATCTCGACTGTCTAAATCTCCATTCGGTCAGCAACCGTACAATACTCCATCGTCCGTTATACAAGGCAAGTGGATCAATATTGTATCTCACTTTCTTAGAAGTCTCCAACTTCTAAGATATATAATATATCATAAAGAAATTACCAAAATACCCTTATATGGGTAAATGACCATTTAACCCCTGGTCCCGAAACTTCCAAAAATTTCATAATTTATGTTTAAACTCTGATTTGACACTAAAAAGCCATATTCTAACTGCTAAAGAAGAGTTTGGTCACAAACTAGCAACTTACACATTTTCCTATTTTTCCAAAAGGTCATTAGGGTCCAACTCTTCATCCATAAAATCAAAGGATTTAAACTAAGTACTACCATCTCCTCTACATAACATAACAACAAGCTACTAAGGGTGGGTAACTTACTCAGCAGTGATGCAAGAAGACTCCTAGGGGCTATTAACAGGCTGTTAGAGTGTTATTACGTCTGGGCGAGTAAAAGAGAGGGTCGGATGCTGGTTGCACGAGATAATGGGCAACGAAGATGCCTTCACGTCTATGCTTGTATCCAACTGAAGAGAAATGAAGAGAAGGACTGAGGAGACTCACCAAGTTACCAGGTGCTCTTCCTTCTGTCAACATTGGATGAGGGCAATCAGCTTCTCCGATCTGAGGAGAGATGGCTCGAAATGCAACAGCCACAGGCGCTAGCTACTGGACACTGGGATCTTATTTGACTATGGACATCACTGGACAAATCCGACTACTGCTGTGAAGCGCACCAGTTAGATCCCTAGAGGCAGTAGTGTGTAGCTGTTGCGAATCTGGGAAGGAACACAAGGAAAAGGGCAGACATTACTCACCTGCGGAGGCGGCGTAGCGTGTAGTAACCAGGGCAAGGGAAGGGTGCCGGAATGAGAGGGATTGATTCTCTCGTTGTCGAATATACACAAAGGTGAGCGAGACTGCATAAGGAGGAGATCAGTAGGCGTTCTGACTTTAGACGCGAAGAGGAAGGAAGACGAGAGGTTCTTCTGTAGAAGGAAAGACAGGGACAAGTGGTGCGTTGAAGCTAGACGGGAGATGGTGATGTGGGTGCAGCTGAATATGCTCTCCCTTCTGCGTAAATTCAATAGCAGTTACAGAAGATCCTCCTTCCTGAATCAACAGCTGTTACATGAGAAAGGAAGGGACAAGTCCGGCTGCACCAAGCTTCTTCATGGGCTTCACGTAGTTGGGCTGAGGCAAGCTGTAACGGTAGCCCTTGCTGCTCCTTCATGTGGTTGGGCCGACAGCAACTCAAGGCTAAAGTAAAGGCCAAAATATGGGCTGCAGCAAAGAAGAAAAAAAGAGATGGGCTTGAAGAGAGGAAAAATATGTGGGCTGAGTTTGTCAATGCTTTGTCAGAGCCTTGTCAAAACATGTCAAGGCTTTGTCAAGCCCATGCATGGCTTTGTCACGATCTCGTCTTGGTCTCGTCATAACTCGTCATGGTCTCGTCTAGGTCTCGTCAAAAGGATGTCACGACTTTGTCAGAACATGTCATGATATTAGGGTTTGGTGGATTAGGGTTTGCTATAAAAATCTTATCATTTTATGTGAATTGAGGTTACATAAAATGATAAAATTTTGAGATATTGCGTCCGACTAGGTAGACATATAAGGATAAACGGATCGAAATCCGGTTTGCTACGGGATTAAACGGAATAAAAATTCCGGATATTACATAGATTTCTAAAAATGGAAATGGAGTTAGAAAGATGTGATGACACTATTAAAGATACTCATCTTGTTGTTATCTTGCTTGGTTCTTTACCTTCCCAATTTGACACCTTTAGGGATGTGATTCAATATAGTACTGAAACTTTGACTAAGGCTAAGATCATTGAATCTATTGTTGATAAAAATGAATCCATGAAAATCTTTAAGACTAAACCTAATGATAAGAAATCTGAATTTAAGTCTGAAGTATTAGTGACTAAAGGGAAGTTTAAAAAGAGCAACAAAACAAATAAAAAGGATAAGAAAGATGACTTCTATGATAAAAACCCTAATAGTGAAAATGACAAGAAAAATAAAAAAAGATTTTTACTGTCTGAAAATTGGTCATTTTATAAATGATTGTAGAAAGAAAAAGAAAGATGAATCTAGTAAAAGAACTATTGAAAATAATGTTTCCTTGTTTGAAAATAGTCATGCTCAATATTCCTGTGAACTGTTGATGTGTGCTATTCCTTTCAAATGCAAATCTGATGCTTGGATTTTAGATTCTGGATGTATCATGCATGCTTGTTCTGATAAATCTCTTTTCTGTTCTTTACAAATTTTTTATGGTGGTGATGTCATGTTAGGAGACAATACTGCTTTAAAAATTAAAGGAATAGGAAATATACCTATGTGCATGTTTGATGGAAAGATTAGGGTGATACAAAATGTTAGATGGGTTCTTGGCCTTAGGAGAAAGCTGATGTCTGAATCTATGTTTGATGACCTAGGTTGTAATATAAATACTAGTAATGGTATAAGAGAAGTTGTCAAAAATGGTCTTACTCTTATTAGGAGTTCTAAAAAGGGTGGTTTGTACTTTGTAGAACAATCACCTGAATTAAATCTCTCCACTACTGATGTTAATAAAAACAACCTAGACCAAACTACCTTATGACATAGCAGATTAGGGCATATAGGGAACAATGGCTTGCTTCAGTTACATAAATAAGGCATCTTAACTAATAAGCTAACCAACTTTAACTTCTGTGAAAACTGTGTGTTTGGTAAAGCTAATAAAAACAGTTTTAATAAATCTTCATATAAGGCTAACAAACCTCTAGAATATATACACTCAGATCTATGGGACCCTGCACACATAGAAACTGTAGGTGGAAAGAAATATTTTATTTCTTTTATTGACCACTATTCTAGAAAAGTTTGGATATACTTGTTAAGATCAAAAGATGAAGCCTTTGAAAGCTTTAAAAACTGGAAAATTGCAGTTGAAAATGAAACTGACTTAAAGATTAAATGTCTTAGAACTGATAATGGTCTAGAGGTTTTTAATGCTAGTTTTAATGAATACTGTAAAACAAATGGCATTAAAAGACATCTACTTGTCCCTTACACTCCTCAACAAAATGGTACAGCTGAAAGGATGAATAGAACTCTTTTAGAAAAGGCTAGATGTATGCTTATAGGTGTTGGTATGAAACATAGCCTATGGGGTGAAGTTGTAACTATATCAACTTACCTCATTAATAGGTCTCCCTCCTCTGTAATAGACTTTAGAACACCCTAAGAATTATGGACTGGAAGGAAAAGCTTAGTATTACCCACCTAAACCCCTTTGGGTGCACTGCATATTCCCATATAATACAAGGGAAGTTGCACCCAAGAGCACAAAAATGTGTAATGCTAGGCTATCCTGAAGGTGTTAAGGGCTATAAACTTTTACTTATACAACCACATGGCTATAAAGTGATAACATCTAGAAATGTGACCTTTAATGAAAGAGAATTCTATTTTAAAACTAAAAACACTAACACTGTAGAGAACTCTAGCAGCATTGAAAATGTGACTGAATCTGCTAGAAATTATCACTTCTACACAAATGACCATAATAGGAAAAATCAAATCATTGATGAAGAGTTTGACATAGGATATTATCAAACACCTAGCACTAGTAAAGAGAACTATGATGTTGATAATCTTCCTAATAATAATGAAAATATAGATGATGACACTACTGTAAGCATTAAAAACCATAGTTTAGAATCAAGGGGGGTAGAAAATAGTGATGACACCTTGGTTGCCCCTTCATCTCTTGTTGATAGTGATTTACATGTTTAAAATAGTGATGATTACTTGATTGATAATGATGATCATGACTATCAGCAAACTAGAGATAGGAATATTAGGGTTAGAATACCTAATAGGAGATATAGTGATTCTGAATATGTTTTGTTTACAAATGATTTTAATTTTGTTGAGTATGCCTTCTTGACTGGTGATGTTGTTGATAATTCATATACTCCTGACACATATAAACAAGCTGTGAGTTGTTCTCAATCAAAAAATTGGAAATTAGCTATGCAAGATGAAATAGATTCCATGATAGTTAACAAAACTTGGGTGTTAATAGCTAAACCTGAAAATGCTAAAATTGTGCCTTGTAAATGGATTTATAAACTTAAGGAAGCTACTAAATTGAATGAACCACCTAGATACAAAGCTAGGATGGTTGCTAAAGGATTCACTCAAAGAGAGGGAATTGATTACACTAATATATTTGCTCATGTTGTCAAATATAAAACCATGAGATTGTTGCTTACTTTTGCTACTGTGCATGATTGGGATATAGAACAAATGGATGTAAAAAATGCCTTCTTACATGGTAATTTGGATGAAACTATCTATATGAAACAGCCTGAGGGTTTTGTAGATAAATCTAAACCTGATCATGTTTGCTTGCTTAAAAAATCCATATATGGCTTAAAACAGTCACCTAGACAATGGAATCTTAAGTTTGATGAATGCATGAAAAACTTAGGATTTTTAAGAAGCAATTATGATTACTGCTTGTACTTTAAAGACATATCTTCCATGAATCCCTTATTTGTGTTGTTATATGTTGATGATATATTGCTCATTAGTAATTCTGTTGTGTTGATTGCTGGTGCTAAAAGGGATTTAAAATCTAATTTTGACATGAAAGATATGGGTCCTGCACAGAAAATATTAGGTGTTAAAATCATAAGGGATAGAAAGCATAAAAAGATGTGGTTATCTCAAGTTGATTATACTGAAAAAGTTTTAGAAAAGTTCAATATGAAGCATGCTAAACCCACTTCTATACCCTTAGGAGGGCATCTTGATTTATCTAAGCAACACTATCCTAGTAATCAAGCTGAAATTGATAAAATGGCAAAAATTCCCTATGATGTGGCTGTTGGTTCTATCATGTATGCTATGTTATGCACTAGACCTGATCTTGATTTTGGTATAAGTTTGTTGAGTAGATACATGTCTAATCCTGGTGAATTACATTGGACTGCTATGAAATATATTCTTAGATATATCAGTTGAACTAAAGACTTGTGTTTGATGTTTTCTGAGCATGATAATATTAGTGAAGTGTTTGGTTATGTAGATTCTAATTATGCTAGCAATAAGGATAATAGAAAATCTACCACTGCTTATTTTTACACTTGGACTGGTAATTGTGTTTCATGGAAATCTCAACAACAATCTGTTGTTGCTTTATCCTCTACTGAAGCTGAATATATTGCAGTTGTTGAAGCTTCTAAGGAAGCTATTTGGCTTAAGGGTCTTGTTAGTGAAATATCTCATAAACCTTGTGTTCCTGTAATTCATATGGACAGTCAAAGTGCATTGTATCAGTGTAAAGATCCTATTTTGTAACACCCCGAATTCTCGGAACTCAGGACATTACTGGTTAGGACCTCACAATGGGTCCCGACCTCAGTTTGACAACAATATTACTAGGATCTTGCAACAAGACACAAATAAGAAAAACCGAAATTTATAAAAAATGTATTTGTAAAAGGATGAATGCAACAGAGTCTAACAGCCTATCATACTTAAACAACGGAAAAGACTAACTGTCTTAACAAAAGGGAAAGACAACAAAGCAACAACCCAAACCCCCACTCTAAAGAGTACGGAGACCCCGCTGACCACTACTTCCGGATCTCTCAGCTGCTGTTCTAACCTGCAGTAAATCTAAAAACACAACAAAACAACCATTAGCTAGTTATCTAAACATTAGGAGAATAATAATAGCACACACACACATAAAATGATAAACACTCATCATGCTTTCAAACAATCCATTTATTATCTTCATTTAAGTCATTCACTCTAATGATACTTATTTTGTGACACGAGGGATTCCCAAACCTCGCCTCCGCCCCCGTGTACCCATCAGGAGTGGATCCGATGCATCTCACCGTGTACCTGGATGGTCTGGGTATAGAGAACCTCCCAGTCTCCTGGCAGAGCTGGGCAGTGATGTCACGGCCCGTTATACATACACTTGGGCCTTAACACATAATAACCACGGTCGTCCTAACAAGTTATTATTCTTATTATAACACACATTGCACACACAACCATCATCACCCAACTAATATCCAGAAACCAGCTAAGTAAGTCGCAAGGACTTACCTGAGTCAAAACACACTCTAACAAGTCTCAAATCGATCCGTACTCGTGGTAACTCAAACGCCTGTCAAATAAGGCATGTGGATCAAAATCACATCCAGATGTCCAACCTCATGCTAAGGAATTACGGAAAAAGTTTCTTACGGTAAAAGACCATTTTACCCTCAGTGCCGGAATTTCTCAAGATTTATTCTTAAAACCTACTAATTCCTTTTAGCTTGCTTTCTATAATCAATGTCTTTCGGATAGTTTCTAGAGGTTATAAGATTAATTTCAAACACTCGTCACATAGAACAACATTACTTCCTCTCCGGTTATTACTCCACTATTAGGCATATATGTATCCGCGTATAAAAACGTTTCCTCTATATGTAAATACTGTTTTTCTTATTCCCATATTTATATACATTTATTTAACTTCCCATATATATATATATATATATATATATATATATATATATATCATGAAATATCTAAACATATTGATGTTAGAAATCATTTCATTCGAGATAGGGTTAAAAAGAAGCACTTCTTAGTTAAGAAAATTAAGGGTGACTTGAATCCTGCTGACTTTGGAACTAAAATTGTAACTGATGATAAATTTGCTTTCTGTAGAAATTTACTACAGATTTTGAATGTTCCTTGAGTGTTGAATGCATGTTATGGACTGATGACGGACAAGATGAATGGTTCTAGGCACACTATTGGGGGACAAAATTTGGTTACAAAGCTACAAGAATCAGGAGGGCATTTGTTATGTTTTTTATTCTTGTATTAATCATGTAATATAGGACATGAGAATAAATCTAGCACTTTTCCTTATGGTTTAAGTAGAGAGTTATAAGACGTTTATATAATAGCTTGCTATGTGTTTGATCTTGATGCCTATCATGATCCAAAGTTGCCACTTAGTTAACCTAAGTGAGGTAGCTTGGTGATTAATATGGTGACAAGATTCATATACATATGTATACTATTGTGTAAATTAGGAGATACTTAGTTGTAGAGTGTAAATATATGTGTTATGCTCTTATCCGGCTGGAAGTTGAAGATTGGGCTAGGCGGTCCAAAACTGGAAGACCATCTCCTTGATCCGATGTTGAGAGCTCTGCTTGATGATGTGTTGGTGAACCGGCCGCTTGATGTTGTTAACCCGGTTCATTGGTTCACTTGAGCTCGTAGCAAAACGAGGCATTTAACCAAGGGCTCAGCTTGGTACTTAAACTCTTGGTTGCAGCTTCTGAAACCCTAGATCGAGAGCTTGAGTGTTCTTCGTCCACAGAGAGAAAGAGAGAGAACTGAGAGAAGAAGAAAGAGGATCATCCAAATCTCGCTTTGAGTGAGAAAGATCCTTAGAAGAAAAGAAGAAGAAGAGAGATATGTTATCTCTTGGTTATCTTCTCGCCATTGCTTCGTTGGTTTACAATAGTGACGAAGATCAATCTCAGTTCGTCAAGGTGGCTTTGAGGGGGCTTTTCTTCACCTTTGCTTCTTTATATCTCCTGAATTCTTCTTTGTTGCTTTCTTTGCTAGATCGTAGGAAAAGTGCCAGTCTCTCATATGTTCTGTGTTTGTAACCTTGTTCTTGGAAACCTAGTGAAACCCGGGACCGGATCTCCTCTCTTGAGGTCTCGTATAGTAGGGGTATTTTCACACCACCGAACTGCGTCAACAAATTGCTTGTGTGCTCATTTGTTAGTGTCTTTAGTCGGATCTACGACTAAGGAGTTTAGAATTGCTGGATATAACTGTCACAACTTGGAACCATCACACAATCTAGGGATGTAGCTTTTGATGCTTTTTGATGGATCAAACTTCTCGTCAAGGAAGCGAGGGATTCACATAGCGCTTGGATCGAAGTTCAAATTAGGTTTCATCACATGTTCTTGCATCAAGGAGATTGACGGCGCTGAGAACTCTACTCGTTGGACTCATGTTGATTACATGATCCATTGTTGGATCATCCATTCTACAAAGACGGACGTTGCGAAACAATTTTCATAAGTTGAATCAACAAAGGAGCTTTGGGAGGAGATATTGGAAAAATATCAGGTATCAAATGCATCTTTGATTTATCAGATACACAAGAACCTTACATCTATGAAACAAGAGAATGTTATTGTCTTTGTTTACTATGGATAACTCAAGAAGCTATGGGATGAATTGCAAGCACATGATGTATTATTCATGCCTGAATTCAAACACAATCTTATATTTGTCCCTCGCTTGGTTATTAACTCCATGTGCATCACCACATTTAATTCCAATAATTGCTTGTTTCAGGACCCTACCAGTGAGACTATCATTGCACAAGGATTCTTGGATGTTGGATTATGCATACTACATAGTTATCTACATTCTCCTATACATAAAGATCATATTTTGTGTAATAATGTAGATAAACCTACTCTACATATTCTACATGCCAGATTGGGTCATACATCTCTCACTAAACTTCAGCACATTAGTGATTGTCCACCTATGTGTGACACTTCTATTAAATGTGATACTTGCATCATGGGTAAGCAAAATAAACTTCCTTTTCCACGAAGTTCATATTATGCTTCACATGATTTTGCTTTATTGCATATTGATTTATGGGGTCCATATCATACTAGAAACATTTTGGTGCACGTTATTTTCTCACTGTTGTGGATGATTTTATTAGATGTACCTGGACATTTCTTATGGGAGACAAAATGCAGGTTCATAAGGTTTTGGTTGGTTTCATTTCTTATGTCAAGACACAATACAACATTACGGTGAAGATTATTCGATCAAAAAATGGTTTAGAATTTATTCAGAGCTCTTTGAAGGAATTCTTTCATTCACATGGTATTCTTCATCACAAAACTATTTCTTACCCTCCTCAACAGAATGGTCGAGTGGAAAGGAAGCATCGACATCTCTTGGAGACTGCACGGGCAATTCGATTGCATGGTAATTTACCTCTTCAGTTTTGGGGTGAATGTATTCTTTCTGCCACATATTTGATCAATCTCATGCCATGGTTAGAATATTCCTTTTGAGCTTCTTCATAAAAAATAGATATCACATGATCATCTTCGTATCATTGGATATCTATGCTATTCCTTGATTCCTTTCAAAGATAAGCTTGAACTTGTTTCACATCCTTGAATTTTCATTGGATACTCCAGGTCAGAAAGTCTACAAAGTTTATGATTTGCATACTCATAAAATTACAGTCACTCGACCCATGTTTCGTTCAAGGAGGATATATTATTCTTTCCAACTTCCATCTCCTTTACCCAATTTTCTTCCAACATTAAATCCCTTACCATTGGTTTCTCCTACTTCTGATTTTCCTACACTAACATTATTCACACTTACACCTACTCCTACCTCTCCTTTATTACCTACTCCACCTCACCATTCCATAACTCCTCCTCTTCCTACTCAAACTACCCATGTTTCTACATAACCATCTTTCTCTACTCTTATACATGTCCCTTTTTCTTAGTCTTCATCACCTACACCTCCACCAGCCCCTCAACGGCCACATAGACATATTACAAAACCTACTCGACTTCAAGACTATGTGTGTTCCACTATTTCTTCCCTACATACATCATTCCTCTCCCAATTACAACACACCATCTCTGACCCTAACTATGTCCATTCCCTTTGCAACATGATTTTTATTTTTGAACCAACACACTATGCTCAAGCTAAGGATAATCCATAATATAATTCATTATGGATTGATGCCATGAATCATGAACTCGTCGCTCTTGAGAATAACTGAACGTTGAAGTTGACTTCATTACCTGATGGTCATAAACCCATATTAGCTCCAAAAGGACTTACAAGGTCAAATACAAACAAAATGGCATTGTTAATCACTACAAAGCACGCTTGGTGGCCAAAAATTATAATCAGGTTAAGGACAAGGATTATAAGCATATATTCTCCCATGTTGCTAAGTTCACCACTGTTCGTGTTCTCCTTGCTATGGAAGTTGTCAAGTCTTGGCCCTTGCACCAATTGGATGTCAACGATGCCTTCCTCCATGGTATTCTTGATGAAAAAGTTTACATGGCCCCTCCTCCAGATTATACAAAGGTTATGCCTAGTCAGGTTTGTCGCCTTCAACGTTCTCTTTATGGCCTTAAACAAGCAAGCCGTTAACTCAATAAATTGTTATTACATCTTGGCTATGCTCATTCCAAGCATGATTAATCTTTTTCATCAAGAAAGAGAATTTGACATCACAATGGCCCTCGTTTATGTTGATGATCTTCTTCTCACTAGTAATACTCCATCAACAATTGTAGCTACAAAATCTTCCCTTGATAAAGCCTTCACCATTAAGGATCTTGGCATGACTCATTTTTTTTCTTGGCACAGAGATTTCCAGATCCTCTGCTAGAATTTTTCACAATCAACAATAGTATATCATTAATATACTTACTTCGTCTAACATGCTTCACTGCAAGGCGAGTCCATTGCCCATGCAACACAACTTAAAATTTACCCGAATGAAGGTTTGTTATTTGATGATCTTGAATCATACCGATGCCTAATTGGCAGGTTACTCTATATCACCCTTACTCCTCCTGATGTTGCCTTTCCAGATCAATAATTAAGTCAATTTCTTTCTTCACCTCGCCTCCCACATTGGCATGCATCCATCCATCTTCTTCGATATCTTCAAGGAACTATCCACCTGACTCTCTTCTATCCTTCCCCATCCTCCTTATCTTTGACTACATATAGTGATGCAAATTGAGGTTCATGTGTTGCAAATATATATCAGCTTATTGCATATTTTTTGGATCTTCTCTCGTTTCTTGGAAGAGTAAGAAACAGAAAATTGTCTCCAAGTCCACTGCAGAAAGTGAGTATTGTGTCATGTTTGCAACTGTTAGAGTATGGGCCTAGTATAATGGATCATATGGTGGGTTTATCCTTTATTTGTTAGTTTATCTTTTGTTAGTTTATCTTTTGATCTTATATTTTAGTATTAGTTTATTATTTTATTTCTTTATATTTTTCTATATAAACATTGTTTGACCAATGGAATAATACAAGCCTTCAGTTCACAAATCTCTAAGATTTCGATTCACAAATCTCATCATGATATCAGAGCACTTTCCTTAACCTACGCTTCCGCACAAAACAAAACCCTAGTTGCGCCGTCATCGCCGCCGTCATCACGACGGCGATGGCAGCGGTATCACGTAAGACTTTGGCCGCGGTATCAGAGTACACTTTGTCCGCGGTATCAAAAAATACTTTACCCTCTCCTCCTAAACACAAAACCTACCTAAACACAAAACTTACCTTAGGGCGCTAATCTACCTACGTCCTAGGACCCTAGGACGCTAAATAACCTGCGTTCTAGGATCCAAAACTTACCTTAGGACGCTAATCTACCTGCGTCCTAGGACCCTAGGACGCTAATCAACTTGCGTCCTAGGGCCCAAAACTTACCTTAGGGCGCTAATCTACCTGCGTCCTATAGGACCCTAGGACGCTTATCTACATGCGTCCTAGGACCCTAGGACGCTAATCAATCTGCGTCATAGGGCCCAAAATTTATCTTAGGGCGCTAATCTATCTGCGTCCTAGGACCCTAAGACGCTAATCAACCTGCGTCCTAGGACCAAAAACTTAATCAACCTGCGTCAGGGTCCAACCTACCGGCGTCAATACAAAGACCGATGATGAAGGGAGGGAGTTACATCAAGCTGCTCTTCTTCAAGTTTCTATTGTTCAAGCTTGGAGTTGTTGGATCACACCTCCAGCTTGAGGGGGAGTGTTAGAGTATGGGCCTAAAATATTGGATCATATGTTGGGCTTATCCTTTATTTGTTAGTTTATCTTTTAATCTTATCTTTTAGTATTAGTTTATTATTTTATTTATTTATATTTTCCTATATAAACATTGTTTGAATAATGGAATAATACAAGCCTTCAGTTCAAAAATCCCTAAGCTTTCGATTCACAAATCTCTTCAGCAACTGCCTCTGAGATTGTTTGGCTTGAAAGTCTCTTTAATGTTCTCCGTCTTCATGTCCCTTTACCATCACCATGCATTGCGATAACAAAGTTGCCCAACACCTCGCAACCAATCCTTTTTTTTTATGAGCGAACCAAGCATCTTCGCTTATATTGTCACTATGTTCGTGATGAAGCCTAGCGAGGATTCTTTTCCATTTCTCATGTCCATTCTTTCCTTCAGATTGTTGATATTTTCACAAAACTCTTGGGAGAACAACATCATGGTTTTCTATCTAGCAAGATTTGCCTCATTATCCCTCGTCCAGCTTGAGGGGTATATGGATATAATAGGAGATTAATGAGAATATAGGAACTAATGTATAAATATACCTACAAGTTTTTATAGTTGTTAGATGTAATAATTGGGTATATAAATTGCATATGTAAGTCATGCTATTGAGTTAAAGTTTTCTAGATCTTTCTTCTCGTACCTTTTCACTCTTCAAAATGGGGTGATGATTTCATAGGTTATAAGTATAATGCCTTGTGCATCCAAATTTACAACTACAAAGACAATATGATGTGTGCAAGACAGCAACCACAGAATTGGCTTGAGATAGCTAGTACATTTGAAAGAAAATAAAACGAAAGAAAAATGTAAATACATCATGATGTATTGAATTTGGGAATATATAAATCCAATTTGATTCAAATTTATAATATCATTTCGTTACAAATAAATGAACAAAAGTACATTTAAGAATAGCATGTTAAAGCAAATGGAACAAGCTTCAACCAACAAACTGATTCAATGAAAGAAGAATAATAAAGAAACTTGTCGTAAAACTGGTTTCACTAATAGCCGGTATACACTGGAGCTTTGTAGATCGGAGATGGAGTGTAGACTGGAGCCTTGTAAACGGGTGATGGGGTGTAGACCGGGGCCTTGTATACGGGAGATGGGGTGTAGACCGGGGCCTTGTAGACGGGAGATGGGGTGTAGACTGGAGCCTTGTAGACGGGAGAAGGGGTATAGACTGGAGCCTTGTATATTGGAGATGGGGTGTAGACTGGGGCCTTGTAGGCGGGAGATGGGGTGTAGATTGGGGCCTTGTAGACGGGAGATGGGGTGTAGACTGGAGACTTGTAGACGGGAGATGGTGTGTAGACAGGGGCCTTGTAGGCGGGAGATGGGGTGTAAACTGGAGCCTTGTAGACGGGAGATGGGGTGTAGATTGGGGTCTTGTACACTGGAGATGGGGTGTAGACTGGGGCCTTGTAGGCGGGAGATGGGGTGTAGACTGGAGCCTTGTACGCTGGAGATGGAGTGTAGACTGGGGCCTTGTACGCGGGAGATGGGGTGTAGACTAGGGCCTTATAGGCGGGAGATGGGGTGTAGACTGGGGCCTTGTAGGCGGGAGATGGGGTGTAGACTGGAGTCTTATAGACAGGAGATGGGGTGTAGACTGGGGCCTTGTACGCGGGAGATGGGGTATAGACTGGAGCCTGGTAGACGGGAGATGGGGTATAAACTGGAGCCTTGTAGACGGGAGATGGGATGTAGACTGGGGCCTTGTAGGCGGGAGATGGGGTGTAGACTGGAGCCTTGTAGGCGGGAGATGGGGTGTAGACTGGGGCCTTGTATGCGGGAGATGGGGTGTAGACTGGGGCCTTGTATGCGGGAGATGGGGTGTAGACTGGAGCCTTGTAGGCGGGAGATGGGGTGTAGACCGGGGCCTTGTAGACGGGAGATGGGGTGTAGACCGGGGCCTTGTAGACGGGAGATGGGGTGTAGACCGGGGCCTTGTAGACGGGAGATGGGGTGTAGACCGGGGCCTTGTACGCGGGAGATGGGGTGTAGACCGGGGCCTTGTAGGCGGGAGATGGGGTGTAGACCGGGGCCTTGTAGACGGGAGATGGAGTGTAGACTGGAGCCTTGTAGGCGGGAGATGGAGTGTAGACGGGAGCCTTGTAGACGGGAGATGGGGTGTAGACCGGGGCCTTGTAGACGGGAGATGGGGTGTAGACCGGGGCCTTGTAGACGGGAGATGGGGTGTAGACCGGGGCCTTGTACACGGGAGATGGGGTGTAGACCAGGGCCTTGTAGGCGGGAGATGGGGTGTAGACCGGGGCCTTGTAGGCGGGAGATGGAGTGTAGGCGGAAGATGGGGTGTAGACCGGGGCCTTGTAGGCGGGTGATGGGGTGTACACTGGGGCCTTGTAGGCAGGTGATGGGGTGTACACTGGAGCCTTGTAGGTGGGAGATGGTGTGTAAACAGGTGATTTTTTATATTCCGGAGAAGGAGTATAGACGGGTAATTTATAAACGGGCGAAGGAGAACCGTATCCGTAAGAATCGGCAGTTGCAAAAGCTGCCAAAGCTAAGAAGAGCAACGAGAAAAGAAGGGTGGAACTCTTGAAAGCCATGTTGTGTGTTTAGGCTTGGAGCTTACAAGAGAAGAATTGGGAGATGTGATACAAAATGCCTAATTTCATTCCTTTATATAGCTTCTATGGATGTTCATCGTGAAACTTAGTTGGTAGCACGATATATAACAATTCTTATATTATATATAGGAAGCAACTCTCTTTTGTTTATGCAATTTGACATTTGCTTAGATTTTCGTTTTCTCTATGATGTATGATTGCATGGACAGCTGTTATTAAACATTGGATTTCAAAAGACTTCATACATGATAATGTACTTGGCTTATAATTGGATAGTTTCTATTAGCTGTATAATCATTATGTACTTATAAGTCGTTGTTTTTGTATAATAATGTTCACCATGTTATAAACTATCATGATGTACTTTTAAGTCGTTGTTTTTGTATCAGAATGTACGTGGCGACGTGGCGTATAGGTCCTGCATGTATATGGACATCCTCCGATCCATATATTTCTTCATCATATAAATAAACACTTAATAAAACCATTAGCTTAGCTAGATCTTCA
The DNA here is from genome assembly GCA_033239125.1 of Fagopyrum homotropicum. Taxonomy (NCBI): domain Eukaryota; kingdom Viridiplantae; phylum Streptophyta; class Magnoliopsida; order Caryophyllales; family Polygonaceae; genus Fagopyrum; species Fagopyrum homotropicum. The sequence goes on from BSWB01000003.1 coordinate 8,545,740, forward strand.
TTATGTATAAGTCGTTATTTCTGAGAAACTACTACTTTGACATACAGCTATAGAAGATGCTCAACTGCTCCGAAGTCTTTAATTGATCGATATGCATGTCTTATCCTCCAAATAAACGTCTTTTTGTCTCCTACGTTGTAACGTTGCTATAACGCTCACATGTTAAGTGAGACATGTACAAACTTTTACTATTTAGTTATAATGTTTTTGTTACTATACATCATATTCTTTGACATCATCATGAACCGAGCCCGGTTGAGTAGGTTCTCTCTATTATGGAAAATCCGTAAAGCTCAAACATATATAGCTGAATAATTTGTACATGCATCAGGTGAATAGTTCAGAAGTTCTTATTTTAAACAAATTACCTACTATTAATATCTACCTAATAACAAACTCATGATAATAAAAAAAAATACTGAACCACAAACTTACTTGGATGTGAGAAACAAACTCATCGGGATCGTTTTATCTGCAATTGTCTAATGGAAACGTGATTTCATCTTCACTTTCTACCATCTTGTTTTTTCGAAAATTTACGTTTATAAGATGAAGGAGGGAATTTACATGAGTCTACTAGACTAGGGGTGCCAAAGAACTAGCGAGTAAGGAATACACAAAGGGATAAAATCTTAGGGGAGGTAAATTCCAAGAATGTGAGCCCAGGAGGTAGACTCAGGAGATCGATCTTTCCAGTGGTGGGAGGTGAAGGTCTTGGTCATGAGAATGGTGTTGTTTGCGCACGCGATGGTTGAGGTTGAGATGTTTTCTAAGGTACGCTCGTTTCTTTCTTTCCAGGTGCAGTAGATAAAAGTAGTGATGCTTGAGACTCTGATGCTTTTGATAAGGTTGTGTGTTGCTTTGCCTTGAGTTTGTTGGGTGTTGAGCCAGTTCCAAATGCTGGTATGGCAGAGGTAGAGGGAAGGGAGTCTGGTCCAAGATGTAATAATGTCGAGGACCAGGGATGTGTAAGACATGTTAGTCCATAGGTGAGTTTCATCTTCAGGGTTGTTTAGACATAGTTTGCAGGTGGTGTTGGGTATGGGGAGCAATTTTCAGAGCTTGGAGAGTGTAGGTAGTTTACCGATGCCGGCTAACCAGGTGATGAAACTGTATTTGGGGGAATTAAGATGGTTCCATATGGTAGTGCACCATGGGATGGTATGGTTGTGGGTTCTGCAGAGATTATAGGCTTTGGTGAGGGAGAAGGTTTCATTTGGGTTGGAGATCAAGGTAAGATAGTTGGTGGGTGTTGAGGTAGTGAGAAGCTCATCCCGAGTATTGAGGATCATGTTCCAGTTATGATTGGTGTTGGTTTTGCGAGTGCAGTTCTATATAGAGAGGTTCTTAAGGTAGTGTTTCATGGTCTAGGTGTGCATCAATGAGGGGTTGGTGGTGAGATCGTAAATGAACCGGGTGATGCTTGCTTCATTCCAAGTGAGAAGCTCCTTGAAGCCAAGCCCTCCTTCTTGTAAAGATTTGCAGACGTTGTTCCAAGCAACAAGAGATCTCTAGCTTGCTACTTTCCTTAAAAGACCAGAGATAAGAGCGGATCAAACTTTGAATTTTGTTAAGGATAGTAGTATGCAGGAGGAAGACAGAACTCCAATATGAGTACATGGTCATAAGGATAGAGGAGATAAGTTGTTTTCTTCCAGCATAAGAGAGGAGTTTTGCTTAATTTCCAAGATTGGATTCTTCTAGTGATATTGGAGATGAGGGGTTGGTAATCGGTGATGTTGAGTTTCTTGCTACCGATGGGACCCCAAGGTAATGAAAGGGAAGGTTGTCTTTGGTGAGATATGTTGGAGATTTGGGCTAAGTCTTATTGATCTTGTCTTGAAACAAGGTGCAATGATTTGTTCACATGTGTGTCACTGTGGTCCGGGTTGTGGGAGGCAAGTCAAGTGACCGGCACTAAGAGCAACTAGTATTGTAAGGGGAGTCGGATCAAAGCAAGGTGATTCACGACAAGGTCAACTTATGCTAGATTTTAGAAGGCCGACGATTGGGGATTTTTAGCCACATTTTATCAGCACACGTTTGGTTCTTAGGCCTTATATTGGCTAAAGAATATGTGGTTAAAATTGGGAGCAATCCAAGCTCAAATGCTTAGTGAATGTCAATGAAGCAGCTAGTGAGCTTCTTTAATAGCTACACTAGCTTGAGCTAAGATATTGAGTATTTGTGGATCTTGGAGCCTACCCTAGCTATATTAAAGTGAATGAAGCTCATTAGAAGTGTTTGGACCAAGAAAAATAAACTAGCTCTAAGCTAGCTCCGGGGAGCAGTTTTGGGCTCCCTATGTAGGTCTCGGGCTTTCTAGGGCTTCAAGGTCCATCATCCAAGTATCTTCCAAATAACTTCCATAACTGATTTTAACCGCTTTTTGACGGCTATAATTCCCCAAAACCGTGGCTCCCTATGCCTATAAAAGGGAGAGTCATTTGCACCTGATTCCACATTCGTTTTTGCAACAATAAAACTTTTAGTTTGATTGTATTGACATTGGATAAGCCTTCTTATAAGCTTGTTTACGAAACTCAAAAGACCAGAATAGTTCCTTGTATTGACAAAGAATAGGAATCTATCTTAGTTTGGTTTTGTATTGACAAAACCTAGATATACCCTTTCTACAAAGTAAGACAAGTAAGTCTCTTACTTAGTATTTGTAACGTGTAACGTTTTATCACGCTAAGATATTTGGATATTCTCGGTGTAGGGGATAATACACTTAGAAGGAAAATTCATATGAATGACTCATTAGATAATCCAAGTCAATGGTTTTAACATATAACAATCGGTTTATAAGACTTGTAATTGAACTTAATTTCTATTAGAGTTTTGTCTGCTCCTTTTCGAAGATTACAAACTCTTGGTTGAGTTTTGTCTATTCCTTTGGAGATTACAAACTCTTGGTAGGATTTTGTCTACATCTTTGGAGAATACAAACTCTTGGTTGGGTTTTGTCTGCTCCTTTGTGGAGATTACAAACTCTTTGTTGAGTTTTGTCTACTCCGTTGTTGAGATTACAAACTCTTGGTTGGGTTTTGTCTAGTCCTTTGTGGAGATTACAAACCCTTGATTAATAATTTGTTTTCACTTCAAGATAAATTATATTAATTTGATTAGCAATTGGGATAACCGTCAACTCACATAAGTGAGACTACAGTCCTTTGCTCTAAAACCGGACACCAAAAATCCAACAAGATGAGTTTTGTTAATAATATGATCATGATCAGGGTGGGGGATTCCACCAAGGAAGATAGTGGATTTAAATAGGTTAATCTTGACCCCAGAGATATGACCAAAGGAGTCGAGAGTGTGTTTAAGGGTGAGGATGGATGTGAGATCACCTCTGTAGAAGAGCATAAGATCATCTGCGAAGCAAAGATGGGTGATGCGAGGGTTAGAGCATCTAGGGTGGGGAATGAAGTTGTCGTTGGTAGTGGTATGTTTGATCATGGAGGAGAGGTACTCCATAGCAATGACGAATAAGGAGGGGGTAGCCGTGTCTTAATCCCCTTGAAGAAGCCCTTCAGGGAGCCATTGATGTTGAGCGAGAAGGTGGTGGTGATGAAGCATTCTTTGATGAGATGAATGGAGTTTGCGGGGAATCCGGAGTGCCTGAGGGCATGGAGAATGAAGCAGTGATCAATAATGTAGAAAGCCTTGCTAATGTCAATTTTGATAGCACATCTAGGGGATATGTGCTTCCTGGAGTAATTTTTTAGGAGTTCTTGGCAGATGAGAATGTTGTGTTTAATGGATCTTTCCTTGATGAAGGTTCCTTGGTAGTTGCCGATGATATTGGGTAGAATGTTCTTGAGACGGTTGGAGAGAATCTTGGTGACTGTTTTGTAGATAGTGTTGTAGCATGAGATTGGTCTACAACATGAGATTGGCTTCAAAATATTTCCAGAGACAAAGAAGTCAGTTATTGCGTTGGTGAAGTTGTCCTTGATAGTGCTCCATGAAGCTTTGAAGAAGAGGGAATTGAAGCCGTCAGGGCTAGGAGCCTTGTCATCACCTATGGAGAAGATGGTCTGCTTAAATTCCTCCGGATTAATAAGGGTATAATGATCCTTGATGTTGTCGTGGGTGAAGATTGGAAGGGGTATCGTGGGATAGGATTGTTGGGAGTTGGGTATGGTAGGGCCGAGGATGGATTTGTAGTGGTTGATGAGGGCAACAAAGATGGTGTTAGGGTTATGTGTGGTGTAATTGTTTCTGGTGTAGAGCAAGAATTTTGTTGGAGCCTCTTCTAGATTTGATGCTTCTGAAGAAAAAGGAGTTGCATTAGTCCCCATAGGTAGTACATTTGGCTTTGGATAGTTGGAGGTGGTTGTGTGAAGGAGATTAAGGGCCACGTTAAGGTTCTAGAGAGCGTGTGTCTCAGCAATAAGGTGTGGAAGGTTGTGGGGTTGGCTCTAAAGGGCAGTTTGGCAGGAAGAAAGTTTGTGCTTGCACTCGTTGACAAAATTGTGGAGGTTTTCAAGAGTAACACTTGGGAATTTCTTCAGGAGGGGTTTAAGGATCTTAAGCTTGTGAACGAGTTTGTACATATGGTTTTCATGGATGTTAGAATTCCAAGCATTGGCAACACAAGTGTGGAAGGTATCATGTTTGGTCCATGCGTTATTAAATCTGAACAGCGTGTTGGTTTTCATGGGAGATCCGGTGGTGGAGAGGATGGCATGCAAGTGGTCTGAAATGTAAGGTTGGTGAAAGAAAGTAGTAGAGTTGGGGAAGGATGAGTACAACTGGTGGTTAGCAAGGATTCTGTCGAGCTTGCACCAAATTCTTGAGTTCATTTGCTAGTTGCTCCAAATGTATTTGCAACCGGAGTAAGGGTGGTCAGTGATTTGTTTTGATTGAGGCAGTCCGAGAGTTCCGATGAGTCTTGAGAGATGGTGGGTGAGTTGTTGATCGATTTTTCATCAGGGGAGAGAGTGACATTGAAATCACCCAAGAGGATCCGTTGACATTATTGAGGAGGTGGATGGTTCTTATAGAGTCCCACAGGGAAGTTCTATTGTTTGGTAGGTAATGGGCATAGATGAAGGTGGCTTCAAGAAGAGGGAGAGAGGTGGGTAGATTTTTGGTAGAAGTGGCGATGTGGACTTGGCAGTGTATGATTTGGTCGGTGATGAGAGTGGGGGTGAGGTGAAGCTTATGAGAGTTCCACTAGAGCAATATACGGGTGTTATGGGAGAGAGATGAGTTAGAGTGGTGTTTCCATTACGGGAAGAGAGATGAGGCAATCTTGGATTCCTTGTCTTCCTTAATCGGGTCACGATGATGGCATTAATGTCGATGCTATGAGTCTTGACAATCTCTTTGATTCCCTTTTGTTTGCTTTGGTGATTGAGGTCACGGATGTTCCAAGAGCATATACTAAGATTCATTGTAACATTGGTAGTGGTAACAATACAATCCTTATTGTGTTGAGGGGGGGATTGGTCATGGGCTGGGGGGATGCTTGTTGAGTTAGGTTGGAGAGAGTTTATGCTGCATGGTGTAGGGGTATTGATAGGGCTGCATGGGGTGTTGGGTTGTGCACGCTTGTGTTGGGTGGAGGTCTATCGGACAGGATAGGTTCGTTTGTGGGTTGGGATAGAGGGGTAGGGTGGGTATATGTGTTAGAGGTTGGAGAGGGGTGGGGGTGATGGGGTTCCCATGTGGTTTGTTTACGAGGGGTAGAAGGAAGGATGGGTCAAGGGTGGGTAGGAGGGGTTTCTGGTGGGTGGTGACGTAGGGTTTGGGTGTTGGCTTAGATTTTAGGGCTTGCTTGACATGAGAAGGGGTTTTGCATTTGTGGCCAAAGACCATACATGAGGGGCAATGGTCTCGGAGCCATTCATAGGTGAGTTTTTGATAAATGGATTCAACTTTAGGGCCGCTGAGAAGGACTTCGCGGAGAGGAGGTTTGGAAGCTGAATGTCGACAAGAATCTTTGCAAGCATATGTTGGGACAAGAATCGATAATCATGATTAGAAAGTGTGACCCAAAGCAGTAGAGATATGAGACATGAGTAATCAAGCTTCATTCCAATGGAACCAGCCTTTTAAGACTATGGTCGAGGATCTGTTAGCCATCCAGGGGTTGTTGCAAAGTATGGCATCGAGATCTTCTTCTGAGTTGAATTGGAAGATGTAAATGTCATTATCATTGAGGATGGTTTTTGGTTTGTGGATCGAGTTACAAGCATTAGCAATGAATGTTTCCATTCTTTTGAAGATGATAGAACTGCTAGTTGGAATGCCCACAAATGATAGTTCCCATTTGCTAGTTACCTCGAGAATTTCCTCCTTGGTGAACGTGGCAACGCCGTCTTCTTGTCCAGGGGTAAAGGTGACGAGACATGGTTCCAAAGCGTGTTTTTTGAGAAATATCCTTGTAGGATAGTGGAGGGTCATGTAGGGAAGAGGTGGGTGGTGGAGTGGGTTCCGTAGACGGTGAGGTTAGAAGCTCAGGGGCGTGAGTGCATCAAGTGAGAGGGTGGGTGAGGTTTCTCGGGACGGAGGAAGAAGAACACTCGTAGGGTTCACTGGGATTTCCTAGTTTTCGTTGCTTTTGTTAGATGTGGTAGGGTTCATCTAGGGATGTGCCGATTTGGTTGAGGTAGCCAACGGGAGGGGGGAAAGAGCTCCAGGGATGAGACATCGGGTGGTGGTTGTTGGGGATATTGGTGAGCCATTGGTTGTTGCTCCTGATAAGCTCGATAGGGTCGAAAACGAGTGGTTGGGTGTGGGGAGGTGCAAGGTTTGGTGGTGGAGTTGGGGTTGCGTGAGAGGTCGGAGATTTTGACAGGAGGTTCTTGTTGCGTTTCGATCCACCCATGGTGGGGGACGGTTGTGGGACGGGTGGGGGAGGGTGGCGTGTGGGGCGCGTTCTCTAGGAGGGGAAAGGGTTTTTTATAACATGCTTATATTCACTTTCTACCATCTTTACTAAGTGTTAATTGGAACTTTCGGTAAGATACGAAATAAAAGATATTTATTGTTGGTGTTTTGGTTGTATTTATAACCACCGGATATTTGTTGTTGAAGTAATGCAACGTTATCCCCTGCGTTGAGGTTCAGCTTCGACGTTGTTAGCTGATATTGAGGTTGAACTAGTTCAACGCCGACCGCTTGAGTTACACGGTAGATTATTGTTTTTCTCACCATGTCGTTAGCAATCCGGTAAAGTAAAAATAAATTATGTAATAGAACGTGTACTTTCTAAATTGATATTTACGCAATACTATATTATCTATGGGAATATTTAAGAGAAAATTTAGCTATTAGGGCAGTTTTTGTTTATTGGATACTAACTAGGCCCCTAGCTAATTTCAATATAAAAATAAAGATAAATTAAAAATAAAAGGCTGAATTATAGGAAGAAGTTATGGCAGTTAACATAATCTTATTAATTGAAAACTGCCTTAATTCAAAAAACCTATTAATAAAAAAATGGAAACTGTATATAGAGATTTGCAGAATCTTTTCCAAATCATATCAACGGAAACTAGATCCCAATAATTCAGAACAAAGCGTCTTCTTCCCACATCCATATCGTCTCCTATGAATTTCGTCAACCAACTTTCACCCTCGCCGCCCATCAACCCAAAAACTTCAAAAATCATCGGCTTCTTCTTCTTCGACTCTTCATCGTTTCTTCAAAGATCATCGGCTTCTTCTACTTCACACCTGAAAATAATATATTATGTACATAATTTTGTACAATCATGTACATATCACATACACAAATTACAATGCACATACATATACACATAAACATAAAATGTAACCAGTCACCAAACAAATGTCTACATTAAACAAAATAGTTAACGTACATACTCAATGTGTACAGTACTCTATCCAAAAATTATGTACATATTCATAAGCCATACATATATTAATTTAATAATGTATCATCGAATGTGTACATACTACATGCGTACACATTGTGTCATACAATATATGTAACACATATACATATTATTTATATGTTTCAAACACATACATATATCAATGTATCATCGAATGTGTACACAATGTTACTTTCTTCAACCTAATACCGTTAATTACAAACAATCATCGTCTATCCAGAATATGGCTTACCATTTACACAGTCAAAACACTACAAGTAAGGTGATTCATCATATATGTACATTAATTGTTTCCGATATAACGCTTTAATTTTAGATGAATGATTCGTCCGCCATTGACGCATATAAAAAGCTTCGAAAATCCAGAATATATATATATACACACATAAGGCTTACCGAATTACGAGTGTTGTGATGATGATGCAACCAAAACCAAAATACAGATGCAGTAGAAGTTCACAAACGCACAAAGTTTTTTCCCGAAAATGGCGAAAACCTTCGTCCTCTGAATTCGTTGTAAATGGAGAACCGTATCTCGTAAAAAACAGATCCTAATTATAGATGATCGTGGCTGCTATTTTTTCTCAACCGTTATTTCCTTTAATTTCAATAATTAATTTTGGAAATAAATATGGTTTAATTGGAGAGAGAAAGATCATGGGATCTTTATTTTAGTTATTTATAAATCTTTTCTTTTAATATTCAAGGGGCCTAGTTTGTTAATGATAACTCAAAACTACCTACTTTGTACACAAGTATGCAAAAGGTGCCTACTTAACCATTTTACCCAATATTTAAATACAAATTTATACAAAAATGTGGTATAAATCGAAACACTTATAATATAAGATAGGTGTAGTTTTGCATACATAAGTTTTGTCTAATTTAAAAATAGTTCAATCAAGAGGAAATGCAACGTTTAATCGCTAATAAACTCCCACTTCAAAAAAAATCACTAATAAATTTGATTTTGGTTATTTTATACGGAGGATGTAAGTTCTCGTTGTAATAGCTAGGATTTCCGAATTCTAATTAATGTTGATTAACTTAATCGTTGATAGTAATTGACATATAACTTGCGAAGATTTCCCAAGTGATGAGTATGAGTCTCACCGTTATGTTCCTCGCGTAATTTTGGACGTTTGGGGAAATTTTTACTTTTTCCCCCGGGTAATTATTTTTACCCTCCGGTGTTATTTGGAGCATTTGGGAGCTCCAATTAATAAAAATGCAGTTGAGAGAAATGATCAGGACATCGGATATGTCTTAGATATGAAATAACATGGAGAGGCAAAACGGCCAAAAGAGTCGCTATTTCGTTTCTTAACGGCTAAGAAAGACGGCTTAGGAATACACGTTTTTCGAGGCAGTTGTGTAATAATTATCCCTACAATATTCCAGATTTAATGTTCCAATCTCGAGAAGTTTGGAGAAAGAGGTTCGACCCGCCTTTGGATCGGTTAAAGGATAATTATCGACTTTACTAAAGGATAATTATCGTCTTCATTATCAATAGCGGAAAATCCTTTATTAATTCATTTCCTTTCACGTTTTCTCGTAAAAGCTCTGATTTCTCTCAACCTTCAAACTCAGATCTACTCTCCGTTTCTAATCCGATTTCAATTCCGTTTGAGTTTTTGGATTCCTCTCTTCATTCTCTTCATAACGGTACCGAGTTCTGCATTTCCGAGTATATGGAGGGCTGGTCGAGCATATATGTCACCAGGACGGTTCCGTCGCTCAAATTCCGATGAATTTGATGCTGTCCATGCGTAGCCTGCGTCGTTGTGATTCCGAATCTTCTTTCAGATCGTCAATCGGGTTAGTAACGAATAAGTTATGAATTTATTCGTTTTCCGTACTGCGATTTGGCCTAAATTGACTTTAGGCTTGTCAAATAGGACAATTAGAAATTCCATTATGGTCGTTATATTATTCTTGTGATTATGGGTTCTTGTTTGATGAAATCTGATGACAGGGGGTTTAGAAATTGCCTGCGGGCAAAACGTTATTCTGGCGAAATCTAATTAATTAATTAAAGGTTAATTAATTAAATTAGGATTAAAATTGAGATTGAGGAATGTTGATTAGATACTACCTTGAGATTTGAGGAATTGTGAGCTATGTTGAGATATTGAGGTTTAGTTGGTTGTGAGGCTCATAGATTGAGTATGATCCTTATGGATCCCTTTGGGTTTAGGTGTGACCCCTTTGATGAATAGAGGTTGATATATCTCTTTATGCCTTTTTATAGGCCGTGTTGTCCCTCCAGTGTAGAGGTGATCGTGGTTGATTTTGTACGAGGTTGAGGTAAGTCCGTAGGACTTACTTAGCTACCATCCCTATATTGGGTGTTTGCATGAGTGGTGTGTGCTTTATATGTTTGCTATGATAGCATGAGTTGTCGTTTTTATCGACCTATATTCTATTGACTGCCCCACTGCGTGGCTGTGATAACCTTTCCCTTTCATCCCGCCGTGGAGTCTGGGAGGTTCTCTGTTGTCAGGCCAGACTGGTTTACAGGAAGGGCGCAATCCACTCCCATAGGGTACACGGATTGTGTGACCGATACTCGTACAGCTGGACATTGTACTCAGAGGCGGGGATGTATCGGTCCTCGTGTCACATACTTTCATCTATCTATATATATACGGTTTTTGAGTGAATGGTCATTATATAAAGATAATAAATGGGTAAATGTGTGATAGCATGCAGACGTGTTTATCTTTCATGATTGTGCTTGTGCTTATGCATTACCTCATATATGTATGGTTAGCTAACGGTTTCATACCGTGTTGTAGATGTTTACAGGTTAGGCGCTACTGGGTGATCTGGCAGGGTGACAGGCCGAGGACTCTCGTACATTAGGTGGTTGGTTTGGGGTTGTTGTGTTTCCCCTCCTGCGTGAGGATGATCTTTTGTACCTCCTATGTGAGGATGTCGTTTTATATACTCGGCTATGTTGTTGTTTACTTTGGGTCGTACAATTTATACTGTTTTATGTATTTGTTTTATATCTGTCAGTGCCATGTTGTAAGGTCCAGTGAACTTGTTGTCAGGCAAGGGTCAGGATCCATTGTGAGATCCTAGCCCATTGTGACATCCCGAGTCCCGCAGATTCGGGGTGTTACACTCGTATCGATAATAGAAGGAAAACGAGGCTAGCATATAAAATTGATGTACTCCACGTTATATTTAAGTCGTAGGAATTTCACAACCTACTAATATATAAAGTTGGTGTGTTCTTATGAGGATGGTGAAAGTTATTACTCTTGCTTGTAAAACCTAGATCTAGGTTTTTTACGGTTGCATTAGTATACAAACACTTGTTTACTATTGTAATCCGTCTTTATTTACTTAGTGGATCTTGGATCGGACCTCCTCTCATAAGGTTCCGCGAAAGTAGGGTTTTTAACCCGAATCATGTAAACAAGTCATATGTATTCTTGCTTTGCAATTGTTCTTGCAAAATCTAGAGTACATTACCTTATATATTTTTGGTCAAATTAATTAAGTAAGCTTTTTGATATTTCTCTCTAGTAACTAGACTTTTGGTATAAATATGTTTAGTAAATGCATCCCTAATTAGACCCCTTACCTTCCAACTTCAATTTAATAAAAGTGTTAAAAACGAAAGGCGTACACAAACGTAATCAAAATAGAAAAGAGCTTATTTGGCCAAATTCTTTCTAGATTTTTTTATTAATATTGTCAAACATCTTATTACTACAATTCATTTAAACACCAATATCCCATTGATCATTTATCACAACTCGATTTAAAATTTTCATTTATCATTTAGGCTTATGATCCCGTCTACAATTTAAGTTCATGATCTGAATAGTTGTAGATGAAATTTTAAAATTACTCTAAATAGTTATATGCTGTTATTTTTGGTGTAAAATTGGACTAAAATTTATTTTATAAATCCGACGACTTTAAGTAAATCGGGAAGGATTAATTAAATTGTACACGCACACAACATTTCAAGTTGTAAGGAACCGAATCAATAATTATGACAAGACACAACCTAATTAATATTAATTAGGTTAAAACTACCAACCCAATGATTAATCATTGGGTTGGTAGTTTTTAAATGATTAGAAAATTGTAATTTGATTACTTTGATCGGTTAAAAGTACTACTTATAATTTGATTACATTGATCAATCAGGGCATCGAAAATTTTCCAAAAAACCCTAATTCGTAAACTAAGCAATGAACTATGAAAACTCAAAAATTGCTTTGAATCTTCAAGCTAAAGCATAAATAAATTTACAGCTTCAAAGACAATATAACAATGAACAACAACTTGAAAATATATTTAGTTCGATTTCAAAAGAAGATTTTGATGTCATCAAATAAGAGATGAGTAAGGAGAACTCAGAGATGGAAGAGAAACTCCATTTTCATGATGAGAGCTTTAGGTGATGATGATTTCGGAGGTTAGAAGTATAATGCCTTGGAAAATCAACCTAGTACATCCAAAGTTACAGCTACAAAGAAAATATAATATATGCAAGACAGCAACCAGAGAATTAGCTTGAGATAGCAAGTAGTATATTTGAAAGAAAATCTTGAGTTGGGAACTTTTGAAGCAAGGTTGTACCTATCCTTAGACCAACAAATTGATTGTATGATGGACATTCACATGAAATACAAAAATAAAACGAAAGAAAAATGTAAATATAAAATGTTGTATTGAATCTGGGAATATATATCCAATTTGATTATATTCAAAGTAATATTATCATTTCCTTACAAATAAAAGAACAAAAGTACATTTATGAATAACAAGTTCAAGCAAATGGGATGAGATTCAACCAACAAATTGGCTCAACGAAAGAAGAAAAATAAAGAAACTTGCCGTAAAACTAGTTTCTCTAGTAGCCGGTGTAGACTGGAGCCTTGTAGACGGGAGATGAAGTGTAGACTGGAGCCTTGTAGACGGGAGATGGGGTGTAGACAGGGTACTTGTAGACGGGAGATGGGGTGTAGACAGGGGCCTTGTAGACGGGAGATGGGGTGTAGACTGGGGCCTTGTAGACGGGAGAAGGAGTGTAGACAGGGGTCTTGTACACTGGAGATGGGGTGTAGACTGGAGCCTTGTAGGCGGGAGATGGGGTGTAGATTGGGGTCTTGTAGGCGGGGGATGGGGTGTAGACTGGAGCCTTGTAGGCGGGAGATGGGGTGTAGATTGGGGCCTTGTAGGCGGGGGATGGGGTGTAGACTGGAGCTTTGTAGACGGGAGACGAGGTGTAGACTGGAGCCTTGTAGACGGGAGAAGGGGTATAGACCGGAGCCTTGTATACTGGAGATGGGGTGTAGACTGGGGCCTTGTAGGCGGGAGATGGGGTGTAGACCGGAGCCTTGTAGGTGGGAGATGGGGTGTAGACTGGGGCCTTGTATGCGGGAGATGGGGTGTAGACTGGAGCCTTGTAGGCGGGAGATGGGGTGTAGACTGGAGCCTTGTAGGCGGGAGATGGGGTGTAGATTGGGGCCTTGTAGGCGGGGGATGGGGTGTAGATTGGGGTCTTGTAGGCGGGGGATGGGGTGTAGACTGGAGCTTTGTAGACGGGAGACGAGGTGTAGACTGGAGCCTTGTAGACGGGAGAAGGGGTATAGACCGGAGCCTTGTATACTGGAGATGGGGTGTAGACTGGGGCCTTGTATGCGGGAGATGGGGTGTAGACTGGAGCCTTGTAGGCGGGAGATGGGGTGTAGACCGGAGCCTTGTAGGCGGGAGATGGGGTGTAGACCGGGGCCTTGTAGACGGGAGATGGGGTGTAGACCGGGGCCTTGTAGACGGGAGAAGGGGTGTAGACCGGGGCCTTGTAGGCGGGAGATGGAGTGTACACTGGAGCCTTGTAGGCGGGAGATGGTGTGTAAACAGGTGATGGTTTATTTTCAGGTGAAGGAGTATAGACGGGTGATTTATAAATGGGAGAAGGACCGTATCCGTACGAATCGGCAGTTGCAAAAGCTGCCAAAGCTAAGAAGAGCAACGAGAAAAGAAGGGTGGAACTCTTGAAAGCCATGTTGTGTGTTTAGGCTTGGAGCTTACAAGAGAAGAATTTGGAGATGTGATACAAAATGCCTAATTTCATTCCTTTATATAGCTTCTATGGATGTTCATCGTGAAACTTAGTTGGTAGCACGATATATAACAATTCTTATATTATATATAGGAAGCAACTTTCTTTTGTTTATACAATTTGACATTTGCTTAGATTTTCGTTTTCTCTATGATGTATGATTGGATAGTTGTTATTAAACATTTGATTTCAAAAGACTTCATACATGATAATGTACTTGGCTTATAATTGGATAGTTTCTATTAGCTGTATTATCATTATGCACTTATAAGTCGTTGTTTTTGTATAGTAATGTTCACCATGTTATAATCTATCATGATGTACTTTTAAGTCGTTGTTTTTGTATAAGAATGTACGTGGCGACGTGGCGTATCGGTCCTGCGTGTATATGGACATCCTCCATATATTTCTTCATCATATAAATAATCACTTAATCAAACCATTAGCTTAGCTGGGTCTTCATTAGGTATAAGTCGTTTCTGAGAAACAACTACGTACGTGGACATACAGTTATACAAGATGCTCAACTGCTGCGAAGTCTTTAATTGATCGATATTCATACGTCTTTCTTTCTCCTACATTGTAACGTTGCCAATAACATTCGCATATCAAGCGAAACGTGCACATATTTTAACTAATTAGTTATGATGTTTTTGCTATTAACATCATATTTTTTGACATCGTCATGAACCGAGCACGGTTGAGTAGGTTTTCTATATCATGGAAAAATCCGTAAAGCTCAAAAATAAATGAATAATTTGTACCGGCATCAGGTTAATAGTCCAGAAGTTATTATTTCAAACAAATTACCTACTATTAGTATCTACCTAATAACAAACTCAGGATAATAAAAAAATACTTAACCACAAACTTACTTGGATGTGAGAAACAAACTCCTCGGGATCGTTATATCTGCCATTGTCGAATGGAAACGTGATTTCATCTTCACTTTCTACCATCTTTTTTTTTTGAAAATTTACGTTTATAAGATGAAGGGAATTTACATGAGTCTACTAGACTAGGGGTACCAAAGAGCTAACGAGTAAGGAATACAAAAAGTGATAGAATCTTAGGGGGGGTGAATTCCAAGAATGTGAGCCCAGGAGGTAGACTCAGAAGATCGATCTTTCCAAAGGTGGGAGGCGAAGGTCTTGGTCATGAGAATGGCGTTGTTTGCGCACGAGATGGTCGAGGTTGAGATGTTCTTGAATGTACGCTCGTTTCTTTCTTTCCGGGTGTAGGATATGAAAGTAGTGATGCTTGAGACTCTAATGCTTTTGATAAGGTTGTGTTTTGCTTTGCCTTGAGTTTGCTGGGTATTGAGCCAGTTCCAGATGTTGGTGTGGCAAGGGTAGGGAGAGGGGAGCCTGGTCCAAAAGACAATGATGTCGAGGACCAGGGATGTGTAGGAGCAGTTAGTCCATAGGTGGGTTTCATCTTCAGGGTGGTGTAGACATAGTTTGTAGGTGGTGTTGGGTATGGGGTGCCTTTTTTTGAGCTTGGAGAATGTAGGTAGTTTACCGAGGCCGGCTAGCGAGGTGAAGAAACTACATTGGGGGGTGTTAAGATAGTTTCGTATGGTAGTGCACCATTGGATGGTATGGTTGTGGGGTTCTGAAGAGATTATAGGCTTTGGTGAGGGAGAAGGTTCCACTAGGGTTGGAGATTAGGGTAAGGCAATTGTTGGGTGTTGAGGTAGTGAGAAGCTCATCCCGAGTATTGAGGATCATGTTCCAGTTATGATTGGTGTTGGTTTTGCGAGGGCAGTTCCAAATAGAGAGGTTCTTGAGGTAGTGTTTTATGGTCCAGGTGTGCCACAATGAGGGGTTGGTGGTGGTGAGATCGTAGATGAACCGGGTGATGCTTGCTTCATTCCAAGCGAGAAGCTTCTTGAAGCCAAGCCCTCCTTCTTGTAAAGGTTTGTAGACGTTGTTTCAAGCGACAAGAGATCTTTTGCTATTTTTCTTACAAGACCAGAGATACGAGCGGATCAAACTTTGAGTTTTATTTGGGATAGTAGTAGGCAGGAGGAAGACAGAACTCCAATATGAGTGGATGGTCATAAGGATAGAGGAGATGAGTTGTTTTTCAGCTACAAAGGAGAGGAGTTTTGCATTCCAGGATTGGATTCTTTTAGTGATATTGGAGATGATGGGTTGGTAATCGGTGATGTTCGTTTTCTTGCTACCGATGGGACCCCAAGGTAATGAAAGGGAAGGTTGTCTTTGGTGAAATGGGTTTGATTAATGATATAATCATGATCAGGGTGGGGGATGCCGCCAAGGAAGATAGTGGATTTAAATAGGTTAATCTTGAGCCCAGAGATATCACCAAAGGAGTCGAGAGTGTGTTTAAGGGTGAGGATAAATGTGAGGTCGCCTCTACAGAAGAGCATAAGATCATCTGCGAAGCAAAGATGGTGATGTGAGGGTTGGAGCATCTGGTGTGGGGATTGAAGTTGTCGTTGCTAGTGTTATGTTTGATCATGGAGGAGAGGTACTCCATAGCAATGATGAATAAGGAAGGAGAGAGGGGGAGAGTCTTGTCTTAGTCCTCTAGTTCCCTTGAAGAAGCCCTCCAAGGAGCCATTGATGTTGATCGAGAATGTGGTGGTGGTGGTGATGCATTCTTTGATGAGATGAATGAAGTTTGCGGGGAATCCGAAGTGCTTGAGGGCATGGAGAATGAAGCAGTGATCAATAGTGTCGAAAGCCTTGCTAATGTCAACTTTGATGACACATCTAGGGGATATGTTCTTCCTGGATTAGTTCCTTAGGAGTTCTTGGCAGATGAGAATGTTGTGTTTAATGAATTTGCCCTTGACGAAGGTTCCTTGGTAGTTGCCGATGATGTTGAGTAGAATGTTCTTAAGACAGTTGGAGAGAATCTTGTCGATTATTTTGTAGATGGTGTTGCAACATGAGATTGGTACGTAGTCGGATGGAAAGGATGGGTTATCAGACTTGGCGATGAGGGAGGTGTGATTGATTTGCTTCAAAAGATTTCCAAAGACAAAGAAGTCAGTTATTGTGTTGGTGAAGTTGTCCTTCATAATGCTCCATGAAGCTTTGAAGAAGAGGGAGTTGAAGTCGTCAGGGCCAAGATCCTTGTCATCACCTATGGAGAAGATGGCCTTCTTAACTTCCTCCGGAGTAACAAGGGTAGAGAGGTACTTGATGTTGTCGAGGGTGAGGGTTGGAAGGGGTATGGTGGGATTGGATTGTTGGGAGTTGGGTATGGTAAGGCCGCGGATGGATTTGTAGTGGTTGATGAGGGCAGCGGAGATGGTGTTAGGGTTATGTGCGGTGTAATTGTTTCTGGTGTAGAGCAAGAATTTTGTTGGAGCCTCTTCTAGCTTTGATGCTTCTAAAGAAAAAGGAGTTGCATTAGTCCTCATAGGTAGTCCATTTGGCTTTGGATAGTTGGGAGGTGGTTATGTGAAGGAGATCAAGGCCACATTAAGGTTCTGGAGAGCGTGCTTCTCCGCAATAAGGTGTGGAAGGTTGTGGGGTTGGCACTTAAGGGCAGTTTGGCAAGAATAAAGTTTGTGCTTGCACTCGTTGACAGAATTGTGGAGGTTTTCAAGAGCAACACTTGGGAATTTCTTCAGGAGGGGTTTAAGGATCTTAAGCTTGTGAACGAGTTTGTACATATGGTTTCCATGGATATTAGAATTCTAAGCATTGGCAACACAGGTGTGGAAGGTATCATGTTTGTTCCATGCGTTATTGAATCTAAACGGCGTGTTGGTTTTCATGGGAGATCCGGTGGTGGAGAGGATGGCATTTGAGTGGTCTGAAATGTAAGGTTGGTCAAATAAAGCAGTGGAGTTGGGGAAGGATGAGTACCAGTGGTGGTTAGCGAGGATTCTGTCGAGCTTGCACCAAAATTTTGAGTTCATTTGCTACTTGCTCAAAGTGTATTTGCAACCGGAGTAAGGGTACTCAGTGATTTGTTTTGATTAAGGCAGTCTGAGAGTTCCGATGAGTCTTGAGAGATGGTGGGTGAGTTGTTGATCGATTTTTCATCAGGGGAGAGAGTGACGTTGAAATCACCCAAGAGGATGCAGGGGTTGACGTTATTGAGGAGGTGGATGGTTCTTGTAGAGTCCCACAGGGAAGTTCTATCGTTGGGTAGGTTATGGGCATAGATGAAGGTGGCTTCAAGAAGAGGGGGAAAGGTGGGTAGATTGTTGGTAGGAGTGGCGATATGGACTTGGTAGAGTATGATTTGGTCGGTGATGAGAGTGGGGGTGAGGTGAAGATTATGAGAGTTCCACCAGAGCCATATACGGGTGTTATGGGAGAGTGATGAGTTAGAGTGGTGTTTCCATTACGGGAAGAGAGATAAGGCAATCGTGGCTTCCTTGGAAGCTGAAATGTCGACAAGAATCTTTGCAAGCATGTGTTGGGACCAAAATCGATAATCGAGATTAGGGAGTGTGACCCAAAGCGGCAGAGATGTGAGACATGAGTAATCGAGCTTCATTCTATGGAACCAGCGTTTTAAGAGTATGGTTGAGGATTCGTTAACCATCCAGGGGTTGTTGCGGAGTATGGCATTGAAATCTTCTTCTGAGTTGAATTGGAAGATGTAAATGTCGTTATCATTGAGGATGGTTTTTGGTTTGTGGATCGAGTTCCAAGCATTCGCAATGAATGTTTCCATTCTTTTGAAGTTGATAGGGTTGCCGGTTAGAATGCCCACAAGTGATAGCTCCCATTTCCTAATTACCTCGAGAATTTCCTCCTTGGTGAACGTGGCAATGCCGTCTTCTTGTCCAGGGGTAAAGGTGAGAGGGACATGGTTCCAAAGCGTGTTTTTTGAGATAATATCATTGTAGGATAGTGGAGGGTCATGTAGGAAAGATATGGGTGGTGGAGTGGGTTCCGTAGACGGTGAGGTTGGAAGCTGAGGGGGCGTGGGTGCAGCGGGTGAGAGGGTGGGTGAGGTTTATGGGGAGGGAGGAAGAAGAGCACTCGTAGGGTTCACTAGGATTTGGTGGTTCTCGTTGCTTTTGTTAGATGTGGTAGGGTTCATTTGGGGAGGTGCCGATTTGGTTGAGGTAGCTAGTGGGAGGGGGGAGAGCTCTAGGGAGGAGACAACGGGTGGTGGTTGTTGGGGGTATTGGTGAGCCTATGGTTGTTGCTCCTGATAAGCTCCTTAGGGATAGGGTCGAAAGGGTTGGTTGGGTGTGGGGAGGTGCAAGGTTTGGTGGTGGAGTTAAGGTTGCGTGAGAGGTCGGATATTTTGATGGAGAGCTTCTTGTTGCGCGCATTTCAATCCACCCATGGTAGGGGACGGTTGTGGGACGGGTGGGGGAGGGTGGCGCGTGGGTGTGCTCTCTAGGAAGGAAAAGGGTTTCTTATAACAAGCTTATATTCACTTCCTACCATCTTTACTAGTGTTAATCGGAACTTTGGGTAAGATACGAAACAAAGGATATTTATTGTTGGTGTTTTGGTTGTATTTATAACCAACGGATATTTATTGATGAAGTAGTGCAACGTTATCCCCTGCGTTGAGGTTCAACATCGACGTTGTTAGCCGACGTTGAGGTTGAACTAGTTCAATGTCGACCGCCTCTGTTACACTGTAGATTATTGTTTTTCTCACTGGGCCGTTAACAAGTCGGTAAAGTAAAAATAAATTATGTAATAAACGTGTACTTTCTAAATTGATATTTACGCAATACCATATTATCTATGGGAATATTTAAATACAATTTATACAAACACGTGGTATAAATCGAAACACTTACAATATAAGATGTGTAGTTTTGCATACCAGATCATGTTAAACCCTAAATTGCCCGGGCATAAGTTTTGTCTAATTTGAAAATAGTTCAATCAAGAGGAAATGCAGCGTTTAATTAATCGCTAATAAACTCCTTACTTCAAAAAAAATCACTAATAAATTTGATTTTGATTATTTTATATAGAGAATGAAAGTTCTCGTATTGATAATAAAAGGATAGCGAGACTAACATATAAATTTGATGTACTCCACCTTATATTTAAGTCGTCGGGATATCACATCCTACTGATATATAAGATTGGTGTGCTCTTATGCGGATGATGAAAGTTATTACTCTTGCTTGTAAAACCTAGATCTTTTACGGTTGCATTAGTATACAAACACTTGTTTCACTATTGTAATCCGTCTTTATTTACTTAGTGGATCTTTGATCATACCTCCTCTCATAAATTTCCGCGAACGTAGGATTTTTAACCTGAACTGTATAAACAAGTCATATGTATTCTTGCTTTGCAATTGTTCTTGCAAAATATAGATTACATTACCTAATATATATTTTTTTATTAATATTGTCAAACATCTTATTCCTACAATTCATTTAAACACCTTTCCCATTGATCATGTATCACAACTCGATTTAAAAATTTTATTTATCATTTAGGGTTATGATCCCGCCTAGAATTTAAGTTCATGATCAGAATAGTTATAGACGAAATTTTAAAATTACTTTAAATAGTTATATGCTATTATTTTTAGTGTAAAATTTATTTTATAAATCCGACAATTTTAAGTTATTCGGGAAGGATTAATTAAATTGTACACGCACACAACATCTTCAAGTTGTAAGGAATCGAATCAATAATTATGACAAGGCTCAACCTAATTAATATTATTTAGGTTAAAAAACTACCAATCCAATGATTAATCATTGGGTTGGTAGTTTTTAAATGATTAGAAAATTATAATTTGATTACTTGATTGGTTAAAAGTACTACTTATAATTTGGTTACATCGATCAATAAGGGCATCGAAGATTTTCCAAAAAACTCTAATTCGAAAACTAAGAGATGAACGATGAGAACTCAAAGGTTGCTTTGAATCTTCAAGCTAGAGCATGAATAAATTTACAGCTTCAAAGACAATAACAATGGACAACAACTTGAAAACAGATTTCGTTCGATTTCAAAAGAGGATTTTGATGTCATCAAATAAGAGATGAATAAGGAGAACTCAGAGATGAAAGAGAAACTCCATTTTCATGATGAGAGCTTTAGGGGATGATGATTTCGGAGGTTAAAAGTATAATGCCTTGGAAAATCAACCTAGTACATCCAATGTTACAGCTACAAAGAAAATATAATATATGCAAGACAGCAACCAGAGAATTAGCTTGAGATAGCAAGTAGTATATTTGAAAGAAAATCTTGAGTTGGGGACTTTCGAAGCAAGGTTGTACCTGTCCTTAGACCAACAAATTGATTGTATGATGGACATTCACATGAAATACAAAAATAAAACAAAAGAAAAATGTAAATATAAAATGTTGATTGAATCAGGGAATATATATTTCCAATTTGATTCAAATTAATAATATCATTTCCTTACAAATAAAAGAAAGAAAGTACATTTAAGAATAGCAAGTTCAAGCAAATGGGACGAGCTTCAACCAACAAATTGGTTCAATGAAAGAAGAAAAATAAAGAAACTTGCCGTAAAACTAGTTTCTCTAGTAGCCGGTGTAGACTGGGGCCTTGTAGACAGGAGATGGGGTGTAGACTGGGGCTTTGTAGACGGGAGATGGGATGTAGACTGGAGCCTTGTAGGCGGGAGATGGGGTGTAAACTGGAGCCTTGTAGACGGGAGATGGGGTGTAGACTGGGGCCTTGTAGACGGGAGATGGGGTGTAGACTGGAGCCTTGTACGCGGGAGATGGGGTATAGACTGGGGCCTTGTAGACGGGAGATGGGGTGTAGACTGGGGCCTTGTAGACGGGAGATGGGGTGTAGACTGGAGCCTTGTACACGGGAGATGGGGTGTAGACCGGGGCCTTGTACACGGGAGATGGGGTGTAGACCGGGGCCTTGTACACGGGAGATGGGGTGTAGACCGGGGCCTTATACACAGGAGATGGGGTGTAGACTGGGGCCTTGTAGGTGGGAGATGGGGTGTAGACTGGAGCCTTGTAAACGGGAGTTGGGGTGTAGACGGGAGATGGGGTGTAGACTGGAGCCTTGTAGGCGGGAGATGGAGTGTAGACTGGGGCCTTGTAGACGGGAGATGGGGTGTAGACTGGGGCCTTGTAGACGGGAGATGGAGTGTAGACTGGGGCCTTGTAGACGGGAGATGGGGTGTAGACTGGGGCCTTGTAGGCGGGAGATGGGGTGTAGACTGGGGCCTTGTAGGCGGGTGATGGGGTGTAGACTGGAGCCTTGTAGGCGGGAGATGGGGTGTAGACCGGGGCTTTGTAGGCGGGAGATGGGGTGTAGACTGGAGCCTTGTAGGCGGGAGATGGGGTGTAGACTGGAGCCTTGTAGACGGGAGATGGGGTGTAATCTGGGGCCTTGTAAGCGGGAGATGGGGTGTAGACTGGAGCCTTGTAGGCGGGAGATGGGGTGTAGACTGGGGCTTTGTAGACGGGAGATGGGATGTAGACTGGGGCCTTGTAGGCGGGAGATGGGGTGTAAACTGGAGCTTTGTAGACGGGAGATGGGGTGTAGACTGGAGCCTTGTAGACGGGAGATGGGGTGTAGACTGGGGCCTTGTAGACGGGAGATGGGGTGTAGACTGGAGCCTTGTACGCGGGAGATGGGGTGTAGACTGGGGCCTTGTAGACGGGAGATGGGGTGTAGATTGGGGCCTTGTAGGCGGGAGATGGGGTGTAGACCGGAGCCTTGTAAGCGGGAGATGGGGTGTAGACCGGAGCCTTGTACACGGGAGATGGGGTGTAGACCGGGACCTTGTAGGCGGGAGATGTGGTGTAGACCGGGGCCTTGTAGGCGGGAGAAGGGGTGTAGACCGGGGCCTTGTAGGCGGGAGATGGGGTGTAGACCGGGGCCTTGTAGGCGGGAGAAGGGGTGTAGACCGGGGCCTTGAAGGCGGGAGAAGGGGTGTAGACCGGGGCCTTGTAGGCGGGAGATGGGGTGTAGACCGGGGCCTTGTAGGCGGGAGAAGGGGTGTAGACCGGGGCCTTGTAGGCGGGAGATGGGGTGTAGACCGGGGCCTTGTAGGCGGGAGATGGGGTGTAGACCGGGGCCTTGTAGGCGGGAGATGGGGTGTACACTGGGGCCTTGTAGGTAGGAGATGGAGTGTACACTGGAGCCTTGTAGGCGGGAGATGGTGTGTAAACAGGTGATTTTTTATATTCCGGAGAAGGAGTATAGACGGGTGATTTATAAACGGGTGAAGGAGAACCGTATCCGTAAGAATCGGCAGTTGCAAAAGCTGCCAAAGCTAAGAAGAGCAACGAGAAAAGAAGGGTGGAACTCTTGAAAGCCATGTTGTGTGTTTAGGCTTGGAGCTTACAAGAGAAGAATTGGGAGATGTGATACAAAATGCCTAATTTCATTCTTTTATATAGCTTCTTTGGATATTCATCATATCGTGAAACTTAGTTGGTTGCACGATATATAACAATTCTTATATTATAATTAGGAAACAACTTTCCAATATAGTTTTAGATATATTATTTTCTAATGCACCGATGTTCCTCTTCTCTTTTGCTTAATTTGAACTTTCCCAACTTGGTTTCCACGTTCATTTGTGTTTATACAATTTGACATTTGCTTAGATTATCGTTTTCTCTATGATAAATGATTTGATAGTTGCTATTAAACATTCGATTTCTAATGACTTCATATATGATAATGTAAGTGGCTTATAATTGGATAGTTGATATTAGCTGTATCATTATTATGTACTTATAAGTCGTTGTTTTTGTATAATAATATTCATTATGTTATAAACTATATAGCGTATCCTCACTATGTACTTATAGAAGATGTTCAACTGCTGCGATATGTTGTAACAAGTCTATAATTGATCGATACATGTATATGCAGTGTATAACATGTCAACGTTAGACCCGATTATTGGGTTTTCAATTTTCGTATTTTATTCTTTGATTGTATTTTGTTTTTTGATAATGAGGAGGGGGAGACACTAGTCCCGCCCATAAATAGACAAACCGAAGAAAGGAGATAACATGTGACAAGTCTCTGGGTCTCTAATTCTCGGGTATCGTTTATATAGCAAACTAAACTGATAGAGGAGAATGTAAAACATGATAACCAAAAGGAACATTAAAATCAAGAGTAGGCAGGTGATCTGCGTCTACGAAGGAAGCTTTGACATCTTAACATCATACTGAATAACGGGCGGATGTGTGGTCGGAATGTCTTTTCTCACTAGCTTCAGCATAATTTCGGAATTAATCTCGATGAGGACCCTACGTAGGCCTTTCTCCCATGCAAGATGAAGTCCCATGTTTAACCCTCGAAGCTCCGCTATCGGGATAGTGGTCGAGACAATGTTAAATAAAAAGCCTCTCAGTCACTTCCCTTGGAAATCTCGTATTAAACTAGTAGCAGAAGCGCCATCTCCCCGACTCTGAAAGCGCCGTCGGTATTGAGCTTCACACACGCACAGGCAACGGCAACTAGTGGATGTAAACCCAAGTTTTCTCCTTCAATGTAGGTATTGTTTAGAATGAGTTAAAGCAGTAGCAAGATACCTCACCTGGTTAGTAATAAAGATGGTCTTAGAGGAGGAAGTGAGGAACCTCGAAAAACAAAATTGTTATGCCACTTTCACACCCACCACAACCCTATAATGGTCTTCATTTTGCTTAAAATAGTTTTCATTTCTTTCCTGGAAGTGTTATTCATTTTTCTCCCAAAAATGAATTTGATCATTTCCTTTTTTCATCATCGAAAAGAGTGTTCTTCACTCCTCGACTTCTAACTTCCATGGCTTCCATCTTGGAGTCATAAAGCTTCTGACTCTTTCTCTTCTCCTCATTGGAGTGCTCTTCACTCCTTGCTTCCTAGCTTTCATGGTTATGGCCTTAAGGTGCTAGGTCCGAAGATGCTCTTGTATCAGAAGGGAAAACTGAGAGAAGCAAGCTCAGAGGTAGAGATGGTTGGATAGTTGGAACAAAAGATACAATCGTTGTGCGCTCAATCGGGCTCTTCTAGAAAACAAGTTTGTAAAAAATCTTTGGCATTTTGCTTCATGAGAGACTGGTCCGAGTTCCAAATGCCATCATTATTCATGATGAAATCCACCTTGTTGGCTCTCCTACTTATTAAGGTACTTGTGTGAAAATATGTCGTGTTCCAGTCTTCATCGATGATGAATTTGTCACTAGATTTCTGAAGCCATAAAACTTCCTCCTAGTCCAGAACCATTTCGAACTCACTTTGAAATTGAGTATGCAAGTTCAATAAACCTTGTGAAAATCTGGGTTCTAGCTTAGATTGAACGGAAAACATCCTTATAACCAGTTCCATCTTTTTCATATCAGCCGTCCAAAAACCTCAAAGTTCCATTTCAGCAAAAAAAATGAAAAATTGCGTTCATAAGAAAAGGGAAGGATATGCAATGAGTCTACTAGACTAGCTTGGTTAGGATGAGTTGTATGATAGAGATCCTAACCAAGCTAGCCTAGCCAACATCTAATCCAAGGCCAAAGGAAAGGAAAGAAGGAAACTTACCAACAAGGTATGCCCTGAACACACCAGCAGAGACAAAGGACTCAAGGGCTTAACCAAGGAGGTGCAGGGGCGGCTCACTCAAGGCGCAGGGGCGGTCCACAACAGGCGCAGGGGCGGTCCACAACAGGCGCAGGGGCGGCCTAGTGCAGGCGCAGGGGCGACTGTCTCTGTAGAATGTTGTCCCCGACTTCTCTTCGACCTCCTTCTCGACTCTCTTCACTTCTTCGTCATACCACAGCAACACACATACATATATACACATGTATGAACATCAAAACCTCAGGAAAGGATCCACATAAGCTCAGCTTGTGATCCTAAGCTAAAGAAGAAAGAAAGAAGCAAGGAAAGAGAAGGAAATAAGATGGGGATGGAGATCTTACCACAGCAAACCCTAAGCAGCAACTAGGAGCATCCAACACACCTCACAACCTCAGCACAACGGCAACAACTCTCATCATCATCCTCATGATCATCCAAAGCCAAAGCCACAAACAAACTCTCAAAAACTCACACACAAGATCAGAGAGAGATCAAAGAAGATCAAGGAAGAAGAGAGAAGAAGATGAACATGAGGAGGAAGAGAGAACCTGGAGAGATGAAGAAACCCTTCATCAGAAGCATGGGGAAACTTATAAAGGAAGCTAACCAAAAGCAAGGTCAAGAGGTCAACAAATGTGGTTGCAGCCGCATAAAACCGCAGGGGCGGATCAGGCAAGGCGCAGGGGCGGCTCTCCTGAGGCGCAGGGGCGGCTAACAGGGTCCGCAGGGGAGGCTGCCAGGCTCAGCAAGGACTCGAGGCTCCTAAGACTAAGGCTCTTACAACCTCCTCTGACGGTTATTCAATTCCCGTTGAGTAAATATGTACTTCAGACTCTTATGGTCTGTGAAGATCTGACATGAAACTTCATATAGATAATGTCACTAGATCTTCAAAGTGTGAATTACTATAGGTAACTCGAGGTCATGATCCGGGTAATTTTCCTCATACGTCTTCAGTTGTCAAGACGCATAAGCAATCACCCTACCTCGCTACATCAAAACGCATCCCGAACAAAACTGAGATGCGCCGCTATAGACTAAGAAGTCCTATGTGCCCATTGGTTGTGCTAAGATAGGAGCAGAGGTCAACCTCCTCTTTAGCTCCTCAAAACTCGAAGTACACGGCTCAGACCATACAAACCGGGTAGTCTTCCTCAATAAGCTGGTAAGTGGTCGGGCGATCACGGAAAACCCTTCCACAAACCGGCGGTAATATCCACTTAAGCCAAGGAAGCTACGCACTTTCTTGACATTCTTCAGAGTCGTCCAAGCTTCTACTGACTAGATCTTCGCTGGATCAACCTAGATCTCTTCGGCGGAAACTATGTTACTTAATAAGGCCACCTCAGGCATCCAGAAGTCTTACTTAGAGAGCTTGACATACAACTCTATCCTAAAGAACTCGTAACACAGTCCTTAAGTGTCCTGCGTGTTCCTCACTATTCCGAGAGTACACCAGGACGTCATCTATGAAGACCACCACAAACTAATCCAAGAAGTTGATGAATATTCCATTCATCAACTCCATAAAGACGACGGCACATTCGTGAGCCCGAAGGGCATCACTACAAACTCGTAGTGGTCATATTGAGTCCGAAATGTCGTCTCTGGCACATCCTTCTCTCTCACCCTCAATTGGTGATATCCGGACCTCAAATCTATACGGGAGAATACAGAAGCTCCTTGTAGCTAATCCAGCAAGTCGTCAATACGGGGTAGTGGGTACTTGTTCTTGATGGTCACCTTGTTCAACTCTCGGTAATCAATGCACAACCTCATCGATCCGTTCTTCTTCCGCACAAAACCTACTAGCGTACCCCATAGGAAAGCACTACGGTGTATGAAGCCCTTCTCTCCTAACTCGGTCTCGTCTTGGGCTCTAACTCGATGCCAAAATCCATGCTCCTCTGTGGCGGTAAGGTTGATGGCTCATCAAAAATGTCAATTAACTCACATACGGCGGGAATATCCTGTAATGTTGGAATCTCACCCTCCTCCTTCATGGCGTAACAGTAGAAGGCCTCACATCCCAGTCCAATCAGCCTCGCCGCTCGGACTACGTTGATGACAGTACTAGACTTTCCAAGGTCCCGTCCTAGGAAAATCTCAATTTGACTTGCCTCGGTAGTGACCAACATGGTCTGTCTACATAACTCTAAAACCGCACCATGACGGTCCATCCAATCCATCCTTAAAATGACTTCTTCATGTACTAAGTTCATGACAACGAATTCTACAAGTCAATCACAACTTTTCAATCAGATGGGACAATCATAAATCTCTCGGGTACCTCTAGCCCTACATCAATTGGGTAAGCCTATAATAAAGAGTCTCCCCTGTACCGTATCTAAGGCCAATCTCTTAACACATGTATCAAAATAAATGAGTGTGTAGCACCTGTATCAAGAATGCTCTAACAGGTAAACCATTAATCTGAATGGTACTAGTAGTAGCTAGCGCTGCCGGCTCCTCAGCTCCAATGCTCATACATAAGCTTCTTAAGTATCTACGATAAGGTATCAATAAGTACTCTAAAAATAAACCATTAATCTGAATGGTACCAATAGTAGTTGGTGTTGCCGGCTCCTCGGTTGGTCACTCCACCAGATCACTCTACAGTTCTCCTATCATGCAAGGCATCTACAACACGGAATGAAACCGTTAGCTAACAATTTATATATAAGATAATGCATAAACACATACACACATTAGAATCATAATAAACACCCAAGCATGTTTATCACACGTTTCTCGTTTAATTATCTTTATAAAGTAATACACTCATAATCATAAAGGCGTGACACGAGAAGTAAATCATTCTCGCCTCTTCTTCCCTCTCCATCTGGAGTGGCTAAGCGTACTACTACCGTATACCAATAGGAGTGGCTCTGTACCTTCACCGTATACCAAGACTGGCATAGTCCTAGAGAACTCTCCAACCTCCCTCGAGAATACTGGACAAGTTATCACCACCCAACAATCGTGGGCCAATACAACATCGGTAATAATCAATATCGCATGGTATAAAGCACATAACAAACACTACTCTTGCATACATCCAATATAGGAATGGAGCTAAGTCCTACGGACTTACCTACATCTGGATAACCTCAACTATCAATCAATCTCTCATATTCCCGTAGGTATATACTTCATGCCTGATAAATCAAGGCACACATTCAACCACTATCCAACATACTAGAAGATTCACCCCTAGTCTCAAAAGATCATCAAGGATCTTATACATCAAACCATAACAACATTCTTGTATAAACCTCTCGCTTCAAATATCAATTAAATTCATTCCTTTGAGTTTAATTAACTTATAGTGTTCTCTAGAATCCCAATTTAATTAATTAATCTTTAATTAAATAATTAAATTTTACCAGAATAATATTTTGCCCGCGGGCAATTTCTGACCACCTATCATCAAGTCTCATCAAACAAATAGCTCATAATCACTAGAATAATGTAACGATCATAATAGAATTTTCAATTATCCATTTTGACAAGCCTAAGGTCAATTTAGGCCAAATTGCAAAAAGGAAAACGAATAAGTTCATAATTTATTCGTTACTAACCCGATTGATGATTTGAAAGAAGATTCGGAATCACAACGACGCAGGCTACGCTCGGACACCAACAAATTCACCGGACTCTAAGCGACGGAACCGTCCTAATAACATATATGCTCAACTAGTCCTTCACTTGCTCGGAAATACGAAAACTCGTTACCGATATGAATAGAATGAAGAGAGGAATCCAAAAACTCAAACGGAATTGAAATCGGATTAGAAACGGAGAATAGATCTGAATTTGAAGCTTGAGAGAAATCAGAGCTTTTACGAAGAAACGTGAAAGGGAATGAATTAATAAACGATTTCCCGCTATTTATAACGAAGATGATAATTATCCTTTAGTGAAGTCGATAATTATCATTTCAACGATCTGAATGCGGTTTGAGTCCCCTTCTCCAAACTTCTCAAAATTGGAATAAAAATGTTGAATATTGTATCGATAATTATTCCGCAATTGCCTCGGAACACGCGTATTTCTAAACATTCTTTCTTAGCCGCTAAGAAAAGAAATAGCGACTCTTTTGGCCGTTTTGCCTTTCCATGTTATTTCATAGCTAGGTCATGTCCGATATCCTGATCATTTCTCTAAACTGCATTTTTATTGATTGAAGCTCCCAAATGCTGCAAATAACACCGGAGGATAAAAAATAATTACCTGGGGAAAAAGTGAAAAATTCATCATAAGTGCAAAATTATGCCAAGAACATAAGGTGGGACTTAAACTCGTCATTTACACACTCTTCGCGAGTTATGTGTCAATTACTATAAATGATTAAGTTAATCAAATTTAATCATCATTAATTAGGATTCGAAAATCCTATCTGTTACAGTAGGCGGGAGATGGGGTGTTGACTAGGGCTTTAAACACTAGAGATGGGGTATAAACCGAGGCCATGTAGGCGGGTGATGGGGTGTACACCGGGGCCCAATAGGCAGGTGATGGGGTGTACACCGGGGCCTTGTAGGTGGGAGATGGGGTGTACATTGGAGCCTTGGAGCTTACAGGAGATGGTGTGCACACAAGTTATGGTTTATATTCAGGAGGATTAGTATAGACGGGTGATTTATAAACGGGAGAAGGAGAACTGTTCTAGAAGAATTGGCATTCGCGGAAGCTGCCAAAGTTAGGAAGATCAACAAGAAAAGAAGGGTGGAACTCTTGAAAGCCATATTTTGTGTTTAGGATTGAAGCTTACAAGAGAAGAACCGGAAGATCGATGTTATTTAAAATGGCTAATTGCATTCCTTTATATAGTTTCTTTTGTGTTGAGACCTTTTTGAAAAATTCAAATTTTTGGATGCCCGGTTTGTCAGACTTCTTTTAAACTTTGTATTTGTGGTTTTGTTTTTTTGAAACTTTTGAATGCAAATTTTCAATCCAACAGAGGAATCCACTTATAGAAACAAATCCGTTTTTTGAAGAGTTCTTTTTTTGGAATATCAAAAGATGTGATATTCGATTTTTTTTGCTAACAAAATAACCCAAAAATTTGTTGAAATTTATTAATAATGTTTTTGGATTGGGTGAGGAATAACAAGACATGTTCGATGAACGGTTTGATGGCAAACCGAAAATCTCTTATTTTTGCTTGGAAAATTTGATATAAGAAAAAAAAATTCAAGAAAACTTATATGAACATACGAAGAATGGTCGTGGTGAAAATCATGAAGACCAAAGGCAAAAAGGATTATAGTGATAACGAAAGACAACTTAGCTTCAATCTCTTTCCTCTGATGTCAATTTGATGTGTCCTTGGATATATCAGGAATGAATTCCGGATTTAATCAAGCTAAAGCTTCAACTACTCCTAGTTGATGTGCCAATGGGTTCGATTGAGAGAATATGGGTGGTTGAAGCTTTGAGATGGAGGTGGAAGTTGATGGGTTGATTCGATCTAGAATGATCGATCAAGCCGTGATGTTGATTGATTGAGTTGATTTTTGAAGAATCCTCTAATGTGGAGGTTTGGATGGAAGATCCAATGAAGAAATTGAGAAGAAAGATTTGATACCCAAAGTCAAGGATGAGGAAAAGCTTCTTAATATATTTGATTAAAATTGAACATGATTTACAAATGAGCCAAATGTCGCTTATATAGTTGATGTGATTAAACCAAGGGTCGTCAATTAATTGACGGAAACTAAAGACGGAATTAAAGTTCCGAAAATAAAAAGTCTAAAAGATGAAAGGTCCGAATGTAAGTCCATAATTAAGTTTTCGAATTAAATTCCGAAACCAAAAGTCTAAACTTAAAAGTCCGAATTAAATATCTGGAAAGAAAAGTCTAATCTTAAATGCCAGAAAGTTTGTCAAAACGTTGTCAAAATTGGCATACTTCGTGCCATGTTGGAGTAGAGACATGGCATGCCGGTAACGGGGTCGTGGCAAGCAATGATGTGGTCAATGACTGAGCCGCTATCTTTGGCGATGGCCTTGGCACGGGAACGGGAAATCGGTCCATCACAACGAACCCGTAAATCCTCGTCTTCCTCATCTACGAACATGGTGGTAAAGGGCCCATCAGATATGTTATTGCATAAATATGTTATTGCATTTCTCCATTTCAACCAAAGACGTAATGTACCAAACATTATTGTATTTTGCCATTTTAACCAAAGACATGATGTACCGAACATTACAAACATGATAAGAACGGTTTTACAAGAATTTAATTAACAAGGTCGAGTGTTTTCATATTCTTTTGATAATGCATTCGCTAACACCGCCACCGTAAATCATTTGGCCGAGGAGGCTGTACAATATTTGCGAACTCCTTTTATTAGTCAAAGATGTGCATGTCATATTTTGAACTTATGTGTTCAAGATGGACTTAATAATTTAGCGGCTATGCTAGCCCCATCATCGACATTATTGATCATATTTGGCACTACTCTAAATTGCGAAAAAAAAATGGAGAACATTATGTTAGATAATAATGTCCATGCAATTGCATTTTTAAAAGACATTGGAACTCGATGAAACTCTACTTACAAATTTCTAGGTCAAGCCCTTTGTTAAAAAGATCTTTTACAAGTTTTTTTCCGCACAAAACATTCCTTGGTCAATTCCTGATCAAGAAAGTGTTTGGCAAACTTGCATTGATATTTGTAATCTTTTAATGATTTTTAGTGATGCAACTAATGCTATGATTTGACTTTACAACTAGTCCAACTTCTTGTAGATTTTTAGAGATAGACGTAAACGTTTTCGAGGCTTTTTAAAACGGTACAACTTTTCCAACTCTAATAAATGTTATTAATGACAATAAATAGAAATGACTACAATATTACACCAGCATTGCCATAATTAATCCTATAACCGCCGTTTTGGATTGGAGGAAGAAAGTATCCCCTAAATATCCAACATTAGGGAAAATTGTACATTAGGTCATGGTCGTACCCGCATCAACGATTGTCGTGGATCAAGAATTTAGACAAGGAGGGAACATGCTCAATTACAAGAGAACCCAATTGAAGCTCGAAGAGTTAGAGGTGCGAGTTTGTAATCAAGATTGGATAAGGGCAGAAAAACATAAACAACGGAATGCCTAGTACTAGACTTAAAATCATATTCAAACACCGATGACGGTGCCACTACTTCCAAGTCCGAGGCCGAAAGATAAGCAAGGTAACGAAAATAACTCGAAAGTCCGAAAAAATATAATTAATGGTAAGAGAACTATGTGGGCTTTAATTCCTCTTAACAACGAGATGATATGTAGGAAACAGGATAAGCGGTTCAAGCCCTTTCTATTTTTTCTTCTATTTTTAATTACACTAGCGGCGGTTTAGCTTTTCGAACCAAGAATAGGGCCTTGTGTACCGTAGATGGGGTGTAGACTGGATTCTTGTACACTGAAGACGGGGTGTAGATTGGGGCCTCGTATAAGGGAGATGGGGTGTAGACCGGAGTCTTGTACAATGGAGATGGGGTGTAGACTGGGGCCTTGTAGGCGGGAGATAGGGAAAAGACTGGAGCCTGGTAGACGGAATATGGGGTGTAAATTGGAGCCTTGTAGATAGGAGATATAGTGTAGACTGGGGCCTTGTAGATAGGAGAAGGGGTGTAGACTGGGGCCTTGTAGACGGGATATGGGGTGTAGACGGGGGCCTTATACACTAGAGATGGGGTGTAGACTAGGGCTTTGTAGATGGGAGATGGGGTGTAGACTGGAGCCTTATACACTGGAGATGGGGTGTAGACTGGGGCCTTCTAGACGGGAGATGGAGTGTAGAATGGAGCCTTGTAGACGGGAGATGGGGTGTAGACTGGAGACTTGTAGGCGGGAGATGGGGTGTACACTGGAGCCTTGTAGGCGGGAGATAGGGTGCAGACTGGAGCCTTGCAGGCGGGAGATGGGGTGTAAATTGGGGCCTTGTAGATGGGAGACGGGGTGTAAACAGGGGCCTTGAAAACGGGAGATGGGGTGTAGATTGGGGCCTTGTAGACTGGAGATGGAGTGTAGACTGGAGCCTTGTAGACGGGAGATGGGGTGTAGACCGGGGCCTTGTAGGCTGGAGATGGGGTGTAGACCGGGGCCTTGTAGGTTAGAGATGGGGTGTAGACCGGGGCCTTGTAGGCGGGAGATGGAGTATAGACCGGAGCCTTGTAGGCGGGAGATGATGTGTAGACGGGGGCCTTGTAGGAGGGAGATGGGGTGTAAATCGGGGCCTTGTAGGCAGGTTATGGGGTGTACACCGGGGCCTTGTAGGCAGGAGATGGAGTGTACACTGGAGCCTTGTAGCCGGGAGATGGAGTGTACATTGGGGCCTTGTAGATTGGAGATGGGGTGTGGATTGGGGCCTTGTAGGCGGGAGATGGAGTGTAGACCGGAGCCTTGTAGGCGGGAGATGACGTGTAGACGAGGGCCTTGTAGGCGGGAGATGGGGTGTAAACCGGGGCCTTGTAGGCAGGTGATGGGGTGTACACCGGGGCCTTGTAGGCAGGAGATGGAGTGTACACTGGAGCCTTGTAGCCGGGAGATGGAGTGTACACTCGGGCCTTGTAGGTTGGAGATCGGGTGTGGACTGGGGCCTTGTAGGCGGGAGATGGAGTGTAGACCGGAGCCTTGTTGGCGGGAGATGACGTGTAGGCGGGAGATGGGGTGTAAGCCGGGGCCTTGTAGGCAGGTGAAGGGGTGTAAACCGGGGCCTTGTATGTAGGAGAAGGAGTGTACATTGGAGCCTTGTAGCCAGGAGATGGTGTGTAAGCAGGCGATGACTTATATTCAGGAGAAGGAATATAGACGGGTAATTTATAAACAAGAGTAGGAGAACTGTATCCGAAAGAATCATCAGTTGCAGAAGCTGCCAAAGCTAAGAAGAGCAACGGGAAAGGAAGGGTGGAGCTCTTGAAAGCCATGTTGTGTGTTCAGGCTTGAAGCTTACAAGAGAAGAACCGGAAGATGTGATTTAAAATGCCTAATTTCTTTCCTTTATATAGCTTCTTTGGATGTTCATCCTCAAACTTAGTTGGTAGCACGATATAAAACAATTCTTATATTATAATTAGGAAGCAACTTTGTTGTGTATATACAATTTGACATTTGCTTAGATTTTCTATAATTAGGAAGCAACTTTCTTGTGTATCTTCACTTTCTACTGATAACACGATTTATGACTTAGGATTAGACACTTATTTAGATAGATTCCTCACTCATTCATGCATGGTTTAGCACTAGTTCACGACGTTTGCACTCAATTCACGTATTTTGTCGAGATAGACGTCTACACGGACTTTTGCATTGCTTTGTAGGTATTTTGGGAGATTTAGGAGCTTAATTGATACGATTGAGGATCGTTCATCAAGATGACACACCCTCGGACTCATTAGGATGCAAGCTAGAGGCTAAGGAAGACCCATGAGACCTTGTTGGTGCAAGTCATGCACCAAATCGTGACTCAATGATCCAAAGCAAGCTGAACACCAAAACCACGGTCACTGAAGGTCTACGGCCGTGGAAACCAACCGTGGTTTTTGCCAGACGGTTGTGACAGCTGTGCCACGATCTCATGGCCAACTCTAGCAAGGTTGTAGTATAAAAGTGGTCCTGCAAGGCTGAGAGAAGGAGAGCTCCCATCACTACCATTCTCTCCCATACTCTCAACAAGAAGATTCTCTCAAGGGAAAGCTTGGAGGAAAGCTACCATTGGAAAAGGAAGAAGAGCTCCATTGGAGAAGAAGAGAAGAACACACCATTGCTAGTCTTTGGTAGGATTTGTAGTGAAGATTATCGGAATCGTTTTCTAGAGTTGTAAGAATCGATTAAACCTTCTTTTGAAGGGTTGTGAGTCTTTCTAATCTCATTTTCAGCTTGGTTTTACTTGTTTCACTTGTTCATCTCTTTCTCTTCATTATCTTGCAAATGGAAGCTATGATTTTATGTTTGATGATTTCGATTATGATGATGTATGTTGTAGGCTAAATGCGATTCTAGGGTAAGGAAAGGATGGTTATGGCTAAGACTATGATAGGATGGACTTAGATTTGCCTTTGGATGACTAGTTTACTTGAACGAAGCCTCTGTTGCAGTCCACGGTTTGTTCTTGCCATTCCACGGCCGTGGAAGTGGTAGAACAGACCGTGGTTTGTCTGAATTGTTGAGTCTAAGTTCTAGAACGTTAGAATGTTGAAATCCTAGTGTTTGTTGAGTCAAATCCATCCTAGGGTAACCTAGTGTTAGCAACTAAGTGTTAGAAGACACCTACCCGGTGATTCTTACTCTTAGATTTCAAAGATGACAAACCCTAGGTAGTGGTGAGCCTCATAAGCCGCCATTGGACTAAGTGTGCTAGGATAGTTGTTTAGGACTTACCCTTCCGAGACTTACCCGGTGAGGATAGGTTAGATCCCTAGGTGACAATCCGGTTTGAGTAGAATTCCATTCCTTAGGCTCTTTGAGACTTACCCGGTGATGAGACCTTAGGAACGGACTAGTGGACCATGAGACCTACCCGGTGATTGATCCCAATCTAGAAACACTTACTCCCAATATACTGTAGTTAACCCAAGGAATGATTAGATAGCTTGAGTCCCATGCCATAACCGGAATTTCCTACCCGGTGATTGATCCCAATCAAGGCCCAAGGAACTTCAACAACAACCGGCAATTCAACAATTACCGGCCTAACCACAACCATCCCGGGTTTTCCTATTCTAACCCGGATGGAGCCTTGAACCCTCCCGCTTCCACAAGCGCAGCTCCACCACCAAAGGCTTCACAAGAACCACCACCCGGATTTACTCAACCCCCAAAAGATAGGACCGAGATGATGTTTGAGCAATTGCTTGGAAGGTTGAGTGGTCTTGAGAGCATGGTGACTTCAATTTCTAAAGCTCAAAAAGTTTTGGAAGCACAAGTGTTCCAAAAGGCGGGTGAAGCTCATAGAGATCCGGGAAAGCTTCCCGGAAGAACCAAAGACAACCCAAGAGGCCAAGTGTTGGCCATCACAACGAGGAGTGGGTTAAGCATGAAGGATCCCTTGCCCAAGGAGAATGCTAAGGGAAAGCAAGTGGTGATAGAGGAAGAGAAGTTGCAAGAAGATGGAGGCAAAAGCAAGGATGTTGAGCCAACATATGTGGCACCGCCTCCATACAAGCCGCCACTACCGTTCCCTCAATCACGAGCAAGAGCTTGTTTGGACAAGCACTTTGGTAAATTCCTTGAACTTATGTCTAAATTGCATATTAACATTCCGTTCATGGATGCTATCTTAGGTATGCCGGCATATGGCAAGTTCTTGAAGGAAATACTCTCCAACAAAAGGAAGTTGGAGGAGTATGGGGAAGTAAGGATGACTAAGAGGTCCTCGGAATTGATCCAAACAATATAGGAGGAGATGCCTCCTAAGCTAAGAGATCCGGGATCTTTTTGTGTACCAATCGGAGTGGAAGAAGTGAAGTATGAAGCCCTTTGTGATCTTGGAGCAAGTGTGAGCATCATACCGCTTGCACTTTGCAACAAGGTTGGGCTAGGAGAGCCTAAACCGGTCAAGATGACCCTTTACATGGCGGACCGCTCTATTACTCATCCGGTTGGGATCTTAGAAGACATTCCGGTGCAACTAGGAAGGTTCTATGTGCCGATTGATTTTGTCGTCTTGGACATTCCGGCGGACTATCCGGTTCCCATCATCTTAGGGAGACCTTTCCTAGCCACTTCCGGATGCTTGGTGGATTGTAAGAATGGAATTCTCTCCTTCAACATTGGAGAAGAGAATATCAAGTTCAATCTGTCCACAATGATGAAAGGGCCAACCCTTGATGAGGATGTATTCAACATAGTCGAGCAAGAGGAATCTAGAGAAGTTGTAAGCTCGATCTTGATCAAGGATCCCTTGGAGAAGGTTCTTAGTTTAAGCTTGATGGAGGAAGGTGTTGAGGAGGCTTGCAATAAAGAAATCAAGGCCTTAGAAGCATTAGAAAAGGAGACAAGAGCTGAGATTGAAGACCACGAGAGAATGCTAAGTACCTGTAGGAACCACGGTCGTGGAAGAGGTTCCACGGCCGTAGAACTCTCTGGAAAGCTCCGAAGAGCAAGCCTTGCAAGGTCCACGGCCGTGGATGTGCCTGAACCCGTGGACTTGCCCGTGGTTTCCCCTGAAGCAGCCCTTGTTGATGATCAAGCTTCAAGGAGCCTTGGAGAGCCTTCATTTGCTTTGAATTCATCTCAACCAACCTTATTTGGATCGTCTCCACTCGATAAAGGTCCTCCTAAACTTGAACTCAAACCCCTCCCCTCTCATTTGAAGTATGCTTTTCTTGGTGATAATTCTACATATCCGGTGATTGTGAATGCATGCTTGAATGATGATGAACTTGCTAAGTTGTTGCATGAGCTAAGATTGCATAGGAAAGCCATTGGCTATACTATTAATGATTTAGTTGGCATAAAACCTTCTTTGTGCATGCATAAGATATTGATGGAAGATAACAATAAACCCTCTATTGAACATCAAAGAAGATTGAATCCTATAATGAAAGAGGTAGTCAAGAAAGAGATCATTA
This sequence comes from Fagopyrum homotropicum, assembly GCA_033239125.1. Taxonomy (NCBI): domain Eukaryota; kingdom Viridiplantae; phylum Streptophyta; class Magnoliopsida; order Caryophyllales; family Polygonaceae; genus Fagopyrum; species Fagopyrum homotropicum. The sequence continues at coordinate 8,583,803 of BSWB01000003.1, forward strand.
AGTTGCTAGATGCGGGAATCATCTACCCTATCTCGGATAGTAAGTGGGTTAGTCTCGTTCATGTAGTTCCTAAGAAGGGTGGGATGACCGTAGTAACTAATGAGAACAATGAACTAATCCCGACTAGGACGGTTACGGGATGGAGGATGTGTATTGACTATAGGAAATTGAACATGGCCTCTAGGAAAGATCACTTCCCCCTTCCTTTCATTGATCAAATACTAGAGAGGTTAGCTCAACATTCTCACTTTTGTTACCTAGATGGTTATAGTGGATTCTTCCAAATCCCTATCCACCCCGATGACCAAGAGAAAACCACATTTACATGTCCATGGGGAACTTTTGCATATAGGAGAATGCCATTTGGGTTGTGTAATGCACCCGCCACCTTCCAAAGGTGTATGATGGCTATCTATTCGGAATACATTGAGAATATCATGGAAGTGTTTATGGATGATTTTTCTGTTTATGGATCTTCCTTTGATAATTGCCTAGCTAATTTGTCTTTGGTATTGAAAAGATGTGAGGAGACAAACCTTGTCTTAAATTGGGAAAAATGCCACTTCATGGTAAGTGAAGGTATTGTGTTGGGACATTTGGTGTCCAACCGTGGCATTGAGGTTGACAGGGCCAAGATTGAAACGATAGAGAAGTTGCCACCACCTACCTCGGTGAAGGGGGTAAGGAGTTTCTTAGGGCATGCCGGTTTTTACCAGAGGTTTATTAAAGACTTCTCTAAAATTTCTAAGCCCCTTACTAACCTACTAATGAAAGATGTTGAGTTTGTTTTCTCCAAGGATTGCCTTGAGGCTTTTTGTAGGTTGAAGAACGCTTTGATCTCCGCACCTATCATGCAACCTCCGGATTGGAGTTTACCGTTTGAGATCATGTGTGATGCAAGTGATGTAGTCGTTGGGGCTGTTCTGGGGCAAAGGAAAGATGGGCGCACACATGTCATCTATTATGCTAGCAAGACGCTAGATGATGCCCAACTCAATTATGCTACCACCGAGAAGGAGTTGTTAGCGGTCGTGTATGCATTTGAGAAGTTCCGCTCATATCTTGTTGGAGCGAAGGTCATAGTGTATACGGATCATGCTGCGATCCGTTATCTCCTTACAAAGAAGGATGCCAAGCCTAGGTTGATTCGGTGGATCCTTCTTCTTCAAGAATTTGATTTGGAAATCCGGGACAAGAAGGGGTCTGAAAACTCTGTGGCGGACCACCTTAGTAGACTACCTCCATTGGAACTCGAGAGAGATGACATCCCGATTGATGACTCATTCCAGGATGAGCAATTGCAAATGGTGGAGGAGTGCTTGTTCCAAGTGTCTAGAGGAAGTGAGCCATGGTATGCCGACATTGTGAACTATATATCTTGTGTGTGAGGAAGTGCCTCCCGGATTGTCATATACCCAAAGGAAGAAGTTCTTCAAAGATGTGAGGCACTACTATTGGAGTGAGCCTCTTTTGTTCAAGAGAGGGCCGGATGGAATGTTTAGAAGGTGCATACCGGAGGATGAGGTGGAGAGTGTGATCCGCCATTGTCATTCCTTGCCATGTGGAGGGCATGCTAGCTCACACAAGACATGTGCGAAGGTGTTGCAATCAGGCTTCTTTTGGCCAAGTTTGTTCAAGGATGTGCAAAACTTTGTGGTAGCTTGTGATGCTTGCCAAAGGACGGGCAACATCTCAAGGAGGAATGAGATGCCCTTGAACAACATACAAGAGGTGGAGATATTTGATGTGTGGGGTGTGGACTTCATGGGACCATTCCCCTCCTCTTGTGGCAACCTCTACATCCTATTGGCGGTTGACTATGTTTCGAGATGGATGGAGGCAATCGCCTCTCCCACAAATGATGCCAAGGTGGTGGTGCGGTTCTTCAACCGAGTGATCTTCCTTAGGTTTGGAACACCACGGGTGATCATAAGTGATGGAGGGAAGCACTTCACCAATAGGAATTTTGGGACACTTTTGGCTAAGTATGGGGTGACTCACAAGGTGGCAACACCTTACCATCCCCAAACTAGTGGCCAAGTGGAGATCTCCAACCGGGAGATCAAGGGAATTCTTGAGAAGACGGTCTCTAGGACGAGAAAGGATTGGGCTATGAAGCTCGATGATGCCTTGTGGGCATATAGAACCGCCTTCAAGACACCAATTGGCACCACTCCTTACAAGTTAGTCTATGGGAAGTCTTGCCACCTTCCAGTAGAGATGGAGCATAGAGCTTATTGGGCCATTAAGTGGCTAAATTTTGACCTCAAGGAGGCCGGAGAGAAGAGGTTGCTTGATATGAACGCTCTTGAGGAGATCTGTTTGGATGCTTACGAAAATGCCCGGATCTACAAGGAGAGGACCAAACGGTGGCATGACAAACGCCTCATCCCGAAGGAGTTGAGTGAAGGTGACCTTGTCCTTCTCTTCAACTCAAGGCTGCGGCTCTTCCCCGGAAAGCTAAAGTCGAGGTGGACCGGGCCTTATGTGGTGAAGAAGATCTTTCCCCATGGAGCAGTTGAGATAGGAGGGGAGCATTGTGGAGATTTTAAGGTGAATGGGCACCGGTTGAAGAAGTATATCCCGGAAGCTCCGGTGGACATGATTGCCCTGCTTCACCTTGAGTGAGACGCCCCCGAGTTTGGTCAAGCTAATGACCTTAAAGAAGCGCTAGATGGGAGGCAACCCATTGGTAACGTTTTCCCCTTTTCGTTTTTGTTTTGTTTTTATTTTTCTGTTTTTCTATGTCTTTGTGTGTTTTGTGTGTGTGCTAGAGTCTTGGGAGCATTAGAAGCCTTGTATGGCATGTGAATGATGGTGATGAACCCCTCATCAATTATGGGTGGAGCGGACGCGGAACTTGGACGGCTAGCGGTGCCTAGCGCGGGTCCCGACGCCATGATGAACACTTAGAGCTCTCTACCATTGTTGATAGGATCATCCACCATCAATCCACTTGAGTAATCCCAAATACCGAAGCAAACCATTTTTACATTGTGAGAACCCTCTTTCACTCTTCTTTACTTGAATGCCACATTGGGGACAATGTGTTTCTAAGTATGGGGTGGGGTTTGCATGATCCTTTGCATGATTAGCATCTAGGATAGTTTAATATTATCACATGTCTTGCATTGTATATACTCATTTCGAAAAAAATCCAAAAAATCAGAAAATTTTAAAAACTTTTGTTCTTTCTAGGCTTGGATATGACCCTACTGATGAATCTTGTCATGTGGATTAGTTATGGATGGCCTTATGTGTTAAATTGATGAATGCATATGTGGACTTGAAATACTTATATTGAATTCCATGAATGGATTGTGATCATGATGTTTGCCTTGATAGGATTGAGTATTGAAAGTCGAAATTACATTCTAGTTCTTGCACATCATCTAGGATTGAATGAGGCAATTCATCTTTCTCTACTTCTCATCTTGATCATGATGTTTGAGCACCTCAATTGATATAAATTTGACCTCTTTTGATCCATCCGGGAATAGGAGCATGTTAGTGTGTTGAAGTGTATGAAAAGCAAATGTGGGGTGAAGTTGTTGATGGATAAATGTTATGAAATGAAGTGCTGAATTTGTTGTGAAAGTGTAGACAAAAATATAGGTTTGGGGACGTTGGTTTAAATGATGAGTAACTCGGCACATTTCACATAATCGGGTGTTTGTGCCTTGCCAAAGTCAAATGAACCAATAGTCCTAACGAGCCTTGGTATGTGTGCCCGGTGTGGATGCACCTCGAAAAATAGAAAAAACCCGAGGACGGCTAATCACCAAGGTTTCGGCTTTTGTACACCAATGCCATTGTCTCAAAAATAAGTGAAAGAAAAAGAAAAGATAGAAAAGATGGAGAAAATATACACTTGAGGGAAGTTGATCGAGGACAAAATTGTGGAGTTAGTTCCATTCCCGGATTAGCATCACATAGCCTAGAAAAATCCCCACCTAATCACAACGTTTCTTGGCCTTTTATCTCACAAGCCCTTGTGACCTATTTGCATGTGTGTAAGACTTAGTAATCTAGATTGGATATGCTCTTGATCATCTTGACTTCTTCAGTTTTTACATTTCATGCATGCTTTCAAGTTAAGTACAATTGTCTTTCCGTGCCTTCATTTATTTGATACATAATTGCTTGTCCATTGCTATGAAACATGACTATGAAGGTGATCCAATATTAGAAGCACAACTCCAAAAAGATTTTGCCATTTTTCTGCATGCATAAATCATGTCATCTCTTAGTCTATAGTTGAGAATTTGCTCGGGGACGAGCAAACCTTAAGTATGGGGTATTTTTGATAACACGATTATGACTTAGGATTAGACACTTATTTAGATAGATTCCTCACTCATTCATGCATGGTTTAGCACTAGTTCACGACGTTTGCACGCAATTCACGTATTTTGTCGAGATAGACGTCTACACGGACTTTTGCATTGCTTTGTAGGTATTTTGGGAGATTTAGGAGCTTAATCGATACGATTAAGGATCGTTCATCAAGATGACACACCCTCGGACTCATTAGGATGCAAGCTAGAGGCTAAGGAAGACCCATGAGACCTTGTTGGTGCAAGCCATGCACCAAATCGTGACTCAATGATCCAAAGCAAGTTGAACACCAAAACCACGGTCACTGAAGGTCTACGACCGTGGAAACCAACCGTGGTTTTTGCCAGACGGTTGTGACAGCTGTGCCACGATCTCATGGCCAACTCTAGCAAGGTTGTAGTATAAAAGTGGTCCTGCAAGGCTGAGAGAAGGAGAGCTCCCATCACTACCATTCTCTCCCATACTCTCAACAAGAAGATTCTCTCAAGGGAAAGCTTGGAGGAAAGCTACCATTGGAAAAGGAAGAAGAGCTCCATTGGAGAAGAAGAGAAGAACACACCATTGCTAGTCTTTGGTAGGATTTGTAGTGAAGATTATCGGAATCGTTTTCTAGAGTTGTAAGAATCGATTAAACCTTCTTTTGAAGGGTTGTGAGTCTTTCTAATCTCATTTTCAGCTTGGTTTTACTTGTTTCACTTGTTCATCTCTTTCTCTTCATTATCTTGCAAATGGAAGCTATGGTTTTATGTTTGATGATTTCGATTATGATGATGTATGTTGTAGGCTAAATAGATGCGATTCTAGGGTAAGGAAAGGATGGTTATGGCTAAGACTATGATAGGATGGACTTAGATTTGCCTTTGGATGACTAGTTTACTTGAACGAAGCCTCTGTTGCAGTCCACGGTTTGTTCTTGTCATTCCACGGCCGTGGAAGTGGTAGAACAGACCGTGGTTTGTCTGAATTGTTGAGTCTAAGTTCTAGAACGTTAGAATGTTGAAATCCTAGTGTTTGTTGAGTCAAATCTATCCTAGGGTAACCTAGTGTTAGCAACTAAGTGTTAGAAGACACCTACCCGGTGATTCTTACTCTTAGATTTCAAAGATGACAAACCCTAGGTAGTGGTGAGCCTCAAAAGCCGCCATTGGACTAAGTGTGCTAGGATAGTTGTTTAGGACTTACCCTTCCGAGACTTACCCAGTGAGGATAGGTTAGATCCCTAGGTGACAATCCGGTTTGAGTAGAATTTCATTCCTTAGGCTCGTTGAGACTTACCCGGTGATGAGACCTTAGGAACGGACTAGTGGACCATGAGACCTACCCGGTGATTGATCCTAATCTAGAAACACTTACTCCCAATATACTGTAGTTAACCCAAGGAATGATTAGATAGCTTGAGTCCCATGCCATAACCGGAATTTCCAACCCCTAGAATCCGCTTTTCTCTCCTTGATTCATATCTCGTGTTTAGCTTATTTGTTTGTGTTGATTTATTAGCTTAGTTGGTTGTTTATTTCGCATGATTTGTGATCCTTGATTGATCACCCAAAAACCTACCAAAAATATTGAGATTTTCTTTTCTTTATTTCTTTCTCTTTTCTTAACCTAGATCTTCACTAAACTTAATCACTAATCGATTTAAATCTCACCTCAGTCTTTGTGTTCGACCTCGGAATACTATCCCTACTACAAACGTTCCGTACACTGCGGGTTCGCTAGGAGTTAGGAGAAATATAACTAGTATATATTTAAGGCTTATTGCGTGCACACATCCTTAGCGTAACATCTACCATCTTTACTAAGCGTTAATCGGAACTTTGGGTAAGATACGAAACAAAAAATATTATCGTGTGTTTTATTTGTATTTATAACCACATGATATTTATTGTTGAAGTACGTAGTGCAACTTAATCCCCTGCGTTGAGGTTCAACTTCAACGTTGTTCGTAGGCATTGAGGTTGAACTAGTTCAACACCGATCGCCTACATTACACTGTGCATTGTTTTTTTTCTCACTGTGTTATTAGCAGTCTACTAAAGTAAAAATAAATTATGTAGGGTAATTTGGTTAATAGGCCTTTTTAGAATATCATCTAGTAAGTAAGCCTTTTTAGGTTTTTAGTTTAGTAAATATACCCAAATATTTTTAACCGTGGAACCTAACCTTCTATTCCTTCCGTCTTCCTCTTTGCAAGCCGCAACCTCCTCCAGCTCTCCCTTTCTCACAATCTCTGCAAGGAGAGATTCACTTTTTACGTCCGCCATTCTTCTCCACAAGTTGCTCACCCGCGATGATTCTAACATCTGGCCTCGTCTTTCTCCAGCTTCACAATCATCCCTCAAATCGATTCTTCTTTCAGGTGTTCAGTGTGAGAAGGTTAAATCGATTACCAAAAAGATTTGTGACACTGTCTCGGAGCTAGCTTCTGGTATTCTATCCGATAATGAATGGCCTGAGATGTTTCCATTTATGTTTCATTGTGTTTCCTCCGATTCCCCCAGATTTTGAGCGCCTGACCAATTCATCCAACCCGGATGTTCGAGTTGCGGCTTTGAGCGTTCCCATTAATTTCATTCAGTGCCTTCCCACCTCTGCTGATATGGACAGGTTTCAAGACTTGTTGCCCTTGATGATGAGGACTTTGACAAAGGCATTGAACTCCGGTCAAGAGGCAACGGCTCAAGAAGCTCTTGAGCTTCTGATTGAGTTGGTGGGTGCAGTACCGAGGTTCTTAAGAAGGCAGATTGTCGAGGTGGTGGGAGTTATGCTTCAGATTGCCGAGGCAGAATCTCTCGAGGATTCATACTAGAAAAATCCAGATCTAAGTCCATCAGGTTCTTTTCTGGTATGTGAATATTCAGTTCTGGTATGAGATTCCATCAAATATAGGCTCCCTAAGTAAGTTGTTAAATGTCACTTTGCATAATAACCTTCTTATTGGCACCCTGCCCTCTAGCATAATCAATTGTACTAGCATTCTCGTGATCGGTCTACATGGTAATAAGTTGACAGGGACCCTCCCAATAGGATTGGGGCATGTCAAATCTTAAATTCTTGTCAGTTGGCAAAAATGAAATGTTCGGTGTCATTCCGGATGATCTTTTCAATTGCACTGATCTTGAGATTTTGGACCACCATTACAGAGAACGTTGCCTTGCTGAAGGACCATGAGGTTCAATTCACAGAGCATGTTGTAGAAGCAGCTCGTGCTTTGGAGCAAATTGATGAAAAGCCTTCTCAAGGGAGAAATTTTGATGGATCGCGGTGGTGGAGAGATGTAGGGGTAGAGAGACGTTCTGATGGTGTGGTTTATAGGTGGACCATGGTGAGAGGTGTGACCGCTGATGAGGCCGTTGAGTGGGAAGAGCAATATTGGGAGGCAGCTGATGAATCTGGTTATAAGGAGCTTGGTTCAGAAAAGTCGGGAAGAGATGCCAATGGTAATGTTTGGCATGAGTATTGGAGAGAATCTATGTGGCAGGTAATTTAGATATTTTCCTTAACATTGCTCCTTTGGCTGTGATCCCTGCTGATTGAAAATGGAAATCTCTATTCCTTAATCTTTCATATATGCAGAGAAATGGGATTTTTTGGGAATATATTTCTTGTAAGTGCTTTTAAGTTTAAAACCAACGATTATCAGTCTTAATTAGGCTCCTAAACTTCTAGCCTTCTGTCTAAAATTAATTAAAATCTTGATTTCTATTTTCTTCGTATCGTAGGACACCGCATTTTGATATTTTAAGAATAAAACCTCAGCTCATCTAGTAGATGGCCAGTAAGTTAAAGCATTTCTCTTTCAAATTGAATCCATGTGTAGAGAATCGGAGACTTATTTTGAATTGAATTGCAGGTGTGGGCATATTTGCTGCTGTACAGGCAGATGCTACATAGTAATCTTGTGTATTTGAATATTTGCTTAATTTTCCACTATGTATGTGTTGATTAGTTGGGTGTTGAAACCCTTCTGGTATGAAAAGTGTGACAGCAACATATTGAACTGAGATTTGATATTTTGACATATGAAATTTATGGTATCAAAATTTATGGTTTGTAAATTTCCGGTATGTAATTTCTGGTATGTAATTTCCGGTATGTAATTTCCGGTATGTAATTTCCGGTATGTAATTCTGGTATACAATTCTGGTATGTAAAATTCTGGTATGTAAAATTCCGGTATGTGAAAAATTATTCATTCCATAAAATAAATATAAAATAAAGAAAATAAAAAAAGGTAAAAAAATTTAATAAAAGAAAATAAAAAAAACAAATTTAGTTTTTAAAAATTAAAACTTACATTTAAATAACAAATAACAAACATTTTTTTTTTAAAAGAAGGGTTAATTTATTTTAACTACCATTAAATGAAAGTGATTAAAAAATATGGGGTACATTTACTAAATCATATTCTCAAAAAGGCATAGTAGGTCAAATTCTCCCAATTATGTAACAGAACGTGTACTTTCTAAATTGATATTTACGCAGTACTATATTATCTATGGGAATATTTAAATACAATTTATACCAAAATGTGGTATAAATCATAACACTTATATAATATAAGATATGTGTAGTTTTGCATACCGGGTCATGTTAAACCCTAAATTGCCCAGACATAAGTTTTGTCTAATTTAAAAATAGAAATGCAACGTTTCTCCTTAATAAACTCCCACTTTAAAAAATCACTAATAATTTGATTTAGTTATTTTACGTAGAGGGTGAAAATTCTCGTATTAATAATAAAAGGATAACTAGACTAGCATATAAAATTGATGTACTCCACGTTATATTTCAAGTCGCTGGGATTGCACATCCTACTAATATATAAGGTTGGTGTGCTCTTATGCGGATGATGAAATTTATTAATCTTGCTTGTAAAACCTAGATCTAGGTTTTTCTACGGTTGCATTAGTATACAAACACTTGTTTTACTATTGTAATCCGTCTTTATTTACTTAGTGGATCTTGGATCGGACCTCCTCTCATAAGTTTCCGCGAACGTAGGGTTTTTAACCCGAATCGTGTAAACAAGTCATATGTATTCTTGCTTTGCAATTGTTCTTGCAAAATCTAGATTACATTACCTAATATATATTTTTATTAATATTGGCAAACATCTTATATTCTTATTACTACAATTCATTTAAACACCAATATCCCATTGATCATGTATCACAACTCGATTTAAAATTTTCACTTATCATTTAGGGTTATGATCCCGTCTAGAATTAAGTTCATGATCAGAATAGTTATAGACGAAATTTTAAAATTACTTTAAATGGTTATATGCTATTATTTTTAGTGTAAAATTGGACTAAAATTTATTTTATAAATCCGATGACTTTAAGTTAATCGGGAAGGATTAATTAAATTGTACACGCGCACAACATCTTCAAGTACGTTGTAAGGAACCGAATTATGACAAGACTCAATATAATTAATATTAATTAGGTTAAAAACTAACAACCCAATGATTAATCATTGGGTTGGTATGGACCTTATCTCTAGGTGGACTTGCACTCCTCCTTTCCCATACCGTCATAACTTATGGGACTGGTTCCGCTCTCTAAAACCAAAAAAACATGATCTCATTACCCATGTCCGTATCTCATCCATGACCGGCTATGTCTACTTTGTTTGGAAGGCTCGGAATGATCTCATCTACAACAACACACCCACACACCCCGCCTCCTGCGCGCAGTCCGCCATCAATGCTACTAAAACCTTTGCCTTTTGTAATTGGAAAGATCGATCCTCTAGCTCCATTATGTGGGAAAATTTGCTTGGCATTCACTTTATCTAAGATACACTTGTAATCCGGCTAATATGGTCTAGTAGACCACCCCCCACTGTATATTCTCGGGTTACTAATACATAAATTTTCAAAAAAAAAAAAAATCATTGGGTTGGTAGTTTTTAAATGATTAGAAAATTGTAAATTTGATTACATTGATTGGTTAAAAGTACTACTCATAATTTGATTACATTGGTCTATCAGGGCATCGAAAATGTTTCAGAAAACCCTAATTCGAAAACTAAGAGATGAACGATGAGAACTCAAAGGTTGCTTTGAATCTTCAAGCTAGAGCATGAATAAATTTACAGCTTCAAAGACAATATAACAATGGACAACAACTTGAAAACAGATTTCGTTCGATTTCAAAAGAAGATTTTGATGTCATCAAATAAGAGATGAATAAGGAGAACTCAGAGATGGAAGAGAAACTCCATTTTTATGATGAGAGCTTTAGGGGATGATGATTTCGGAGGTTAAAAGTATAATGCCTTGTAAAATCAACCTAGTACATCCAAAGTTACAGCTACAAAGAAAATATAATATATGCAAGACAGCAACCAGAGAATTAGCTTGAGATAGCAAGTAGTATATATATTTGAAAGAAAATCTTGAGTTGGGAACTTTTTAAGCAAGATTGTACCTATCCTTAGACCAACAAATTGATTGTATGATGGACATTCACATGAAATACAAAAAAAAAAAACGAAATAAAAATGTAAATAAAAAATGTTGCATTGAATCTGGGAATATATATCCAATTTGATTCAAATTAATAATATCATTTCGTTACAAATAAAAGAACAAAAGTACATTTAAAAATATCAAGTTCAAGCGAATGGGACGAGCTTCAACCAACAAATTGGTTCAATGAAAGAAGAAAAATAAAGAAACTTGCCGTAAAACTAGTTTCTCTAGTAGCCGGTGTAAACTGGAGTTTTGTAAACGGGAGATGGGGGGTAGACCGGGGCCTTGTAGACGGGAGATGGGGTGTAGACCGGGGCCTTGTAGGCTGGAGATGGGGTGTAAACTGGGGCCTTGTAGACGGGAGATGGGGTGTAAACTGGAGCCTTGTAGACGGGAGATGGGGTGTAAACTGGCGCCTTGTAGACGGGAGATGGGGTGTAGACTGGGGCCTTGTAGGCGGGAGATGGGGTGTAGACTGGAGCCTTGTACACTGGAGATGGGGTGTAAACTGGGGCCTTGTAGGCGGGAGATGGGGTGTAGACTGGAGCCTTGTAGGCGGGAGATGGGGTGTAGACTGGAGACTTGTAGACTGGAGATGGGGTGTAGACTGGGGCCTTGTAGACGGGAGATGGGGTGTAGACCGGAGCCTTGTAGACGGGAGATGGGGTGTAGACCGGAGCCTTGTAGACGGGAGATGGGGTGTAGACCGGAGCCTTGTAGACGGGAGATGGGGTGTAGACCGGAGCCTTGTAGACGGGAGATGGGGTGTAGACCGGAGCCTTGTAGACGGGAGATGGGGTGTAGACCGGGGCCTTGTATACAGGAGATGGGGTGTAGATTGGGGCCTTGTACACTGGAGATGGGGTGTAAACTGGGGTTTTGTAGGCGGGAGATGGGGTGTAAACTGGCGCCTTGTAGACGGGAGATGGGGTGTAAACTGGAGCCTTGTAGACGGGAGAAGGGGTGTAGACTGGAGACTTGTAAACGGGAGATGGGGTGTAGACTGGAGCCTTGTATACTGGAGATGGGGTGTAGACTGAGGCCTTGTAGGTGGGAGATGGGGTGTAGACTGGAGCCTTGTAGACGGGAGATGGGGTGTAGACTGGAGACTTGTAGACGGGAGATGGTGTGTAGACTGGGGCCTTGTAGGTGGGAGATGGGGTGTAGACGGGAGCCTTGTAGACGGGAGATGGGGTGTAGACGGGAGCCTTGTAGACGGGAGATGGGGTGTAAACTGGGGCCTTGTATACGGGAGATGGGGTGTAGACTGGGGCCTTGTAGGCGGGAGATGGGGTGTAGACTGGGGCCTTGTAGGCGGGAGATGGGGTGTAGACCGGAGCCTTGTAGACGGGAGATGGGGTGTAGACCGGAGCCTTGTAGCCGGGAGATGGGGTGTAGACCGGGGCCTTGTAGGCGGGAGATGGGGTGTAGACTGGAGCCTTGTAAACGGGAGATGGGGTGTAGACCGGGGCCTTGTATACTGGAGATGGGGTGTAGACCGGGGCCTTGTACACGGGAGATGGGGTGTAGACTGGAGCCTTGTAAACAGGAGATGGGGTGTAGACTGGAGCCTTGTATACTGGAGATGGGGTGTAGATTGGGGCCTTGTAGACGGGAGACGGGGTGTAAACAGGTGATGTCTTATATTCCGGAGAAGGAGTATAGACGGGTGATTTATAAACGGGAGAAGGAGAACCGTATCCGTAAGAATCGGCAGTTGCAAAAGCTGCCAAAGCTAAGAAGAGCAACGAGAAAAGAAGGGTGGAACTCTTGAAAGCCATGTTGTATGATTAGGCTTGCAGCTTACAAGAGAAGAATTGGGAGATGTGATACAAAATGCCTAATTTCATTCCTTTATATAGCTTCTTTGGATATTCATCGTGAAACTTAGTTGGTTGCACGATATATCACAATTCTTATATTATAATTAGGAAACAACTTTCCAATATAGTTTTAGATATATTATTTTCTAATGCACCAATGTTCCTCTTCTCTTTTGCTTTGAACTTTCCCAACTTGGTTTCCACGTTCATTTGTGTTTATACAATTTGACATTTGCTTAGATTTTCGTTTTCTCTATGATAAATGATTTGATAGTTGCTATTAAACATTCGATTTCTAAAGACTTCATATATGATAATGTAAGTGGCTTATAATTGGATAGTTGATATTAGCTGTATCATTATTATGTACTTATAAGTCGTTGTTTTTGTATAATAATATTCATTATGTTATAAACTATGTAGTCTATCCTCATTATGTACTTTTAGAAGATGTTCAACTGCTGCGATATTTTGTAGCAAGTCTATAATTGATCGATACATGTACATGCAGTGTATTACATGTCAACGTTAGGCCCGATTATTTCTAAGCTTATTTGAGCCGAATTGGGTTTTCATTTCGTATTTTATTCTTTTGATTGTATTTTGTTTTTGGGTAATGGTGTTGGGGAAAAACTCCGCGTTCTCGACTCACTCCGAGTATTTATAAACGTGTATTTTGTTGCACACTCACACTCGAATAAAACCTCACTTACAAGCTCTCTTTAGAAGCCTTTTATTACTCTCTTCTGGATGGAGTTACACAAATGAGGGGTGGTCACTACTATTTATAGCCTTGTCACCTCCTCTATTAGAAGGTTCCGGATCTTGATTCACCTAGATTATTCCGGACTCTTCTCACTTAATCTTGTACATGTATAAGACTCTCCCTAGAATTCTAGTCTACTCTATAAGGTTCCGTCGAGTTCTAGATTTCTCTATTGTCATCCGGGTAGCTCCACCTCCTTCCGGAAGGTTCCGCCACCATCCGGAGTATTTCACTTTATTCCAGAAGGATTCACCATATTCAGGAATGTTCCACCACCTTCCGAAATATTCCGTCTTCTTCCAGAATGTTCTTCCACCTTCTAGAGTGACTCATTATCACAATATTTATATTTGAAAATATGAATTATCCTAACAATTCATCCCTTTATTCATATTTCCAAATATCTCCACAACATTCGAAAATCTCACCTTCGTCTGCTTCTTAGTTCCGGTGTCACTACATCCTTTTCGCACCGATTTTCCATCTAAGAAGCAAATATTCTTCTCATCCTTCCGGCCTCGCATCACCAAGCGTCTCTCCTTGAACACCTTGCACCATCTTCTCGTGCCGACGAACCTATACCCCTCCATCGTCATCGCACCCAACGAGATGACATTCACGTTCGCCGATGGCACGTACCTCACATTGTGTAGAGTGTGGCTTGTACCATTATGAAGCCTCATAATCACGCTTCCGGTACCTTCTACCTTCAACTTCTCACCACTCACCGAGTTGAAGTGACCAAACTCTCCACCAATCTTCAAGGTGTCAAATAATGCTTGGTCTCTACAAACATGCATCGAGGCGGCGCTATCCATCACCCACTCTGACTTGGCGGTCTCCTCACCCGTCACCAAGTAAACATCTCCGTAATCAACTTCACCCTCAACTTCCCTAACCACATTTGTACGAGAGTCCTCTCTCATCTTTCCCGGCGACATCTCTCTCAACTTCTTTAAGTCCTTCCTCATCTGAGGACACCGGGCTTGCATGTGACCCCTCTCCCGCAGTAGAAGCACTCGATCTCACTCAAATCTCGTCGCGAGCCTGATCTCTGCCTCTGGTCATCATGCCTCCTCCACTGACTCCTCCCTCGTTCTCGCTCCCTTGCAACTAGTATGCGATCCTCTCCTTTGTCGGTAGCATCATTCTTCATCATCCTCTCACTCTCCCGCAAAGCAGCGGTCACCTCATCCAAAGTGAGAGACTTCCTTCCTACAAGTAACGTCTGCACCAAGGACTTGTAGGACTTCGGCAATGATGCTAGCAACAACAACGCTTGCTCCTCCTCTCCAATCTTGTCATCAGCATTTAACAATTGGCATACTAGTTGATTAAACGAGTTAATGTGGTCATGAAGATTACCTCCTTCCTCCATCTTGAGCGAATAAAGCTCCATCTTCAAGCACAAACGGTTGGTCAACGACTTCGACGCATAGATGCTCTCGAGCTTCTCCCACAACGCCTTCGGTGTGGTCTCCTTCAACACACCGTACTTAATCTCGGGAGCCAACGCCAACCGAATTGTACGTACCGCCTTCCTCTGGATGCTTCTCCACTTCTCCTCGCTCATCGATCCAGGTTTCTCCTCCTCCAAAGCTTGGTCAAGACCTTGCTACACCAAGAAGTCTTGAATCGTACCCTACCACAAAGTGAAGTTGATCTTTCCATCAAAGAGTGGAATCTCGAACGCCCTCATCGCTTCGGCCGCCATCACGCCAACACGAGATTCTTCAAGCAACAAAGTTTACCCGAACACCACCACCGTAACCTCGGCTCTGATACCAGTTGTTGGGGAAAAACTCCGCGTTCCCGACTCACTCCGAGTATTTATAAACGTGTATTTTGTTGCACACTCACACTCGAACAAAACCTCACTTACAAGCTCTCTTTAGAAGCCTTTTATTACTCTCTTCTGGATGGAGTTACACAAATGAGGGGTGGTCACTCCTATTTATAGCCTTGTCACCTCCTCTATTAGAAGGTTCCGGATCTTGATTCACCTAGATTATTCCGGACTCTTCTCACTTAATCTTGTACATGTATAAGACTCTCCCTAGAATTCTAGTCTACTCTATAAGGTTCCGTCGAGTTCTAGATTTTTCTATTGTCATCCGGGTAGCTCCACCTCCTTCCGGAAGGTTCCGCCACCATCCGGAGTATTTCACTTTATTCCAGAAGGATCCACCATATTCCGGAATGTTCCACCACCTTCCGAAATATTCCGTCTTCTTCCAGAATGTTCTTCCACCTTCTAGAGTGACTCATTATCACAATATTTATATTTGAAAATATGAATTATCCTAACAAATGGAGAGGGGGAGACACTAGTCCCGCCCGTAAATAGACAAACCGAAGAAAAGAGGTAATATGTGACAAGTATCGCTAATCTTCTGGTATCGTTTTTTAAATAGGAAACTAAACTGGTGGAGGAGAATGTAAAACATGATAGATAAAAGGAACATTAAAAGCAAGAGTAGCCACATGATCCGCGGCAGCGTTCGCTTCTCTATATATATGATGTAACCGGCAGGACCAATGTCTACGAAGGAAGCTTTGGCACCTCAAGTCCTCGACATTAGGCTGAATAATGGATGTGTGGTCGGAATGTCTTTTCTGACTAGCTTCAGTACACGTTCGGAATCAATCTCGATGAGGACCCTACGTAGGCTTTTCTCCAATGCAAGATGAAGTCGCATGCATAATTATAACCTTCAGAGCTCCGTTATCGGGGCAGTGGTTAAAACAATGTTAAACAAAAAGCCTCCCAGTCACTTCCCCTGAAAATCTCATATTAAACCCGTAATAGAAGCGCTATGTCCCCGACTCTGACAACGCATAGGTATTGAGCTTCACCCAACGCACAGGCAGTGAAACCAGTGGATGTAGACCCAAGTTTTCTCCTTCTGATGTAGATATTGTTTAGCCCGAGTTAAAGCAGTAGCAAGATACGTCACTTGGTTGGTAATAAAGATGGTCTTTAGAGGAGAAGGAGAGAAACCTAGGAAAACGAAAGTGTTATGCCACTTCCACACCCACCACAACCCTATAATGAACCAGATACTCCGTGACATTCCCGTATAATGCACTCTAGAATAAGATAAGTTCAACCAAATCCACTCTGAATTTTGTAGCGAGAAGAAAAGCCCAGCAAATCACAAATCGATAGAATAGACAGTAAAAAGAAAGATATATGGAAAGAAGATGATACGATGATGGAATGGATTGATAGAAGGTGATACGGGGTATTCGCCCGTGTAGATGGCACACTAGGACACGATCGTATCTAATACACATCCAACAAAGTTTTATAGAAGCCTTCCCACTACACCAAATACAATAGGCGTTCGTGAGAACCCTAGAGCACTTGATGGATTGCTTGTAACTAGTTGAAGCACCTTACTTTGTCAAGGCAAGCAGAACACACTCAAACAAGTCTAAGTGATTTGCAAGGAAGACGTCTCTTACTCAAGTTTTCTCCCCACTCCGTGAAGACGACGGTAGACACCTAAAAAATATAACACAACGTGTTAAACAAATATATATTCCAGGTTGAGAAAATAAGAGGTGTGACATCCCTATATATAGGGTGTGGTTCGGTTATATGGCTTTCTAACCAAGCTTGCAGAATCATATCTTATTTAGAATAAGATACGATTTTGTTCTAAGGAAATAAATAAAATAAGATCGATCTTCTAGAAGAAGGATCTTCTAAAGCTTGGGGATCAACCAATATGATTCCAAGTCTATTATTCGGTTTTCCTATTGGAAACTTAAATTACTTACAAAACAAAATAAATAAAATAACTTGGGCTGAAAATAAATTTAAAGCCCACAAAACTAACCCGTATTTAAACATGTTCTTATGGGCTAAATAATTACAATAGAAACCCGATTCAGCCACAAAGGGTGCATCTCCCACACGTAAGAGATGAGGTTGGATATTTGCTTTTGGATGACACATGGATCATGATGACATGCATGGCTAGCCCGTTTTGATTCTTGCATGGTTGTATGGAGTATTCGGTGGCTTCCTATGTGGTCGTTCATGGGGAAGATCCTTCATTCATGATGTTGATCTCCATTTCTCGCATGCATGTGTATTGGAATGTGTATTTGCAGGATCCTTTTTGTTCAACATAGGATCCATCCATCCTCTCTTACGTTCATACACGTACTACTTGGTAACGTTGATTTCCATGCACACGTGGTCTTGTCATCTTCCATCTCTAATAGTTGGTTTTCACTTCTCCATTAGAGATGGTCTTCATTTTTTACTCATCATTTCCTTCCGAGAAGTGGTCCAGGAAATGGTCTTCATCTCTCTACGGGAAATGGTCTTCATCTCTTTGCTAGAAATGATTTGTATTTCTTCCTTAGAAGTGTTATTCATTTCTCTCCTACAAATGAATTTGATTATTCCCTTTCTTCATCTTCGAAGAGAGTGCTCTTCACTCCTTGACTTCTAACTTCCGTGCCTTTCATGTTTGGGGTCTTGAAGCTTTTAACTCTTTCTCTTCTCCTCATTCGAGTTCTTTTCACTCCTTGCTTCATAGTTTCCATGGTTATGGCCTTAAGGTGCTAGGTCCGGAGATGCTCCTGTATCAGAAGAGAAAACTGAGAGAAGCAAGCTAAGAGGTAGAGATGGTTGGATAGTTGGAACAAAAGATACAATCGCTGAGCGCTCTATCAGACTCTTCGGAAAACAAGTTTGTAAAAAATCATTGGCATTTTGTCGAATTCCCTAACAATAAGATTAGAACTCCGCATATTGGCGGCCATAATTGATAGACTCTGCGTTCGAGAAGACGATAGGCCACATTCCTTCCTAGGATTTTCATGATCACCGTAGTCTTCCACTTCTCTAACAAGGCATCCACCACGTCAGTGTCGATTTTACGACGGCTAATCCTCTCACACCCTCCGGAAAGGAAATTTCAATCCGTCTTGATTCGATTAAAGTATCACATCAGTGTGATCGTTTGTGATAACGGTTGTGATCGTTTTCGTTCACGTAAGATGACTCCTTATACCGTAGTGAGTGTTGTGGTTTACGTTCACGTGGAAGGTTGCTTAATGCTTATGCTAACGAGTCCTTTCGGTATTTCACGTACGCAATAAGGTCTTGTATAGGATGTAGGATTGGAGGCATGTATAGAGTATATGGTGAGTTTAGAATATGAATCCGAACATTGCAAGTATAATGTGGCATATCATATTGCCATGTGATGTTTTTGCTTTTGAACTAACGGTTAATTTTCATTTTTTTCCTGTAAAATGTATTGGTTTTTTTTTACATTTTATTTTTTCACAGGTATATATCAAACTAATCAAATTTTACTCGATTGCTTTAAATCACACTCCGATAAAATCCGAATCCAAAAATATCCGGTAATTGATTAGTTGAGTTCGACCGATCCGGACATATTTTCGGATCATTGGATTGGATATGGATCGAGGTTTGGAGGGGGGAATCGGATCGGATATATCCGACTAATCTAAGAATAATTACTCGGATCAGATCTTCGGAACAGATATTCAGATGCTCTCGGATCGAACTTTTATAAGATTGTCGGATCGAATCTCCGTGTCTTCGGATTGGATCGGATCGGATATCTGAATATGCTCACCCATGTTTATATATTGATTAGATTATTTTCTTTGTGTCTTCATTTTCATGATCACAACAAAGCGAGGTTAACTTTTATTTTACTTTATTTTTGTAAGTAGTTCTTGATGTAGAAACTTGGTTGCACGACTTCACCGACGTGAGAGAATCACATATCCACCGTTTCTATTAGCTGCAAAAAATTTGCTTTGTTGGTTTAATACTTTAATATGCTGCCCATTATTCTAATTATTTCCGTACAATATTTGACTAAAAGATCTTTACATGAAATTTAAAGATCAACTTTAAGCTATGTTCATTGATAGTGTTCATAGGTCCGGACCTGAATCGGACATGGACCGGATCGGACATGGACCGGAAGAATGCGGACCGGAAATGGACCGAATTATTCGGTTCAGGTCCGGTCCAAAACCGGCTCAGGTCCGATCCAAGACCGGATGGACCGAAAAACTTGTGATATATACAAAATTGTAGGTCCGGACCGGAACAATATCTAAACCAGGGGCGGCCCCAGGGGGGGGGCGGGGAGGGGCGGCCGCCCCCCCCCTCCGAGAAAAAAAAAAAAAAAAAAAAAAAAAAAAATTTTGAAAAAAATCGTTTTAAAATGGGTTGTGCTTCTCTCGTTTATAAAAAATTTTCTACAATTTATTTTTTTTTAAATATCACTATTCTTGTGTTATATTTAAATGTTTTTTTGGATTATTCGTCGAAGTGAACGAAACTTCATAAGTATTTCCCGTTTTAGACTCTAGAGTGAAATAATTCACCAAAATGCACGAGATTTGTTGTTTGGATTAGAAGCGCGGTCTTAGACCACACTCTTATTTGTAAAAAGCGTTGTCGAGGACAACGTTTTAATATCTGAAATAAAGATAACAAAAACACAAATAGAGGTGTGGTCCTAGACCGCCGCTATAGTGTAACGTTTTTGAAAAAAAAATAACTAAAGAGGCGCGGTTATATACCGCGCCTATAGGCGCGTCTATAACCGCGCATCTTTAGTTTTTTTTTTCTTTAAAAAACGTTACACTATAGCCGCGGTCTAGGACCGCACCTCTATTTGTGTTTTTATTATCTTTGTCCTAGACAACACCTATAGGGCAACTATTTTTTTTTTAGGCGCGGTCCACGACCGCGCCTTTAAGTGTAATGTTTTTTTTTTTTTTTTTGTTTATTGTAAGTAGATGACATATTAACTTTGTTTTTATCGCTACTTTATTTTCATAGATATATTTATCGAAAAAAAAATTTCGCCCCCCTCTAAAAATCCTGCGGCCGCCACTGATCTAAACAAGTTTTTTTTTATTTTATTTTTTTATTTAAAATATAGGTACGGACCGGACCGGACCGATTGTGGACCGGACCAGACCAGACCGAATTGGTTGGACCGAAGACCGGACCTGTTGTTTTCGGTCCGGTCCAGGTCCGGTCCAAAAACCGGACCGGACCGGAAAATGCTCACTCCTGTTCATTGCTTATGGGTAATTTAGATCATTTGTAGTCTTCGTATTATGAAATAAGACCTCAACCTATATCTCACCCCGTCGGTCCATAAATCTTCGTCAAATATTTTGTTACTTTGATCTAAAATAAATTCTTCAAAACATTTGAAAATTAAGATGGGAGAAAAGACCCAAACCCATGTAACACTATTTATTATTTAAGACAAATCAATTAACTAACACTTATCGAATTGGATCGTAAAATCGGTATTTTTAGTACATCCTTATCAAAATGTATTTAGTAATCTTTGTTTCTGCAACATGCAGTAAAAATAAATTATGTAATAGAACGTGTACTTTCTAAGATTTGTGTGGGTAAAATTTTGGCTAAATTTTATTATAAAGTTAGCGCATAAAATTTTAAATCACATAAAATAACATATGAATTATATATTTTTTTTAAAAACCATTTATATTTCTTTGTAAATTTAACTAATTATATAATAAATGTCAAGATATCACTTTGTTCTTAAATATTTTAGGTTATTTATTTAAAATATATTTATAAGATTAATTAATACGTTCTAAAATTTTAAAGGGAAATAATTGGTTAAAACTTAAAAGACTCCTACTTGGTGATATTTTAATATATTTAGTGGTTTTATTTTGGTGATATTCTAATATCTTTCGGTTCTAGTACCCAATTCGGACCGAAAAATTTTTATTTGATCAAACTTGAATCTAAACTGAATATTCAAATCCGATCCGGAACAATTGGGCCAAACTTATAATGTTTTTTTTTTGGGTTTTTTGGATCTAAATTTAGGTCTTTTAAAAAAAATGGGCAAACTGGACGGGTCCGGGTCAGAAAATTCAGTACAGATCCCGTCCAAAATTTCGGACCAGAATTTGAGCTGTCAGATGTTAGCCTGCTTAACAAAATCTTTAAATAATCGAATTATCATATACAAGTCGCTCGAACAATTGAGTTATTTTGTACAATTTTCGCACGCTACACCTATTATATATCCATGAACCGGAGATCAATGGCCAAATACGAATCAACAAACTTACGGTGATCGGAATCCGCCTCATTCTTGTTACTTCCTTCACACCGCCGGTAGACATTACCGGAGTCGGAGCCAAAGAGTCTTTGGTAAATACGGATCTTTGTTTCGTTATGGCTAAAAAGCATGTGGGCTGCTGATAGTTTGGCAGGTTTGGCCCAAGTCCATCTCAGCCCAATTTGGGCCCAATTAGGCCCAATAGTTAGCATAGGCCCATTTAAGACTTGGCTCGTCTAAGTCCACAAAATAAAACTAAAACGCCACCAAAGCTTGCATTTGTGTTATTTTAATCGATTTTGTTTATTAACATGCATGTTATTTGTTAAGTTAATTCGACCAAATAGTCTTATATTTTTAAATTGTTGGATAATCTATAGTGAAGTATCTACATTTTCACCAAATAATACCATTTTTTTTTACAAATTATGGTATTATCTTATATTATAATATAATTAGTTTTTTTAGTTTTTTTTCTATTACTTGTCCATCAAATTACAAAATCAAATGTAACACTTCATCTTCACAATGTGAAAAAAAATCATGTCTAACATGAGTACATGAGTACATGAAGTATATTGAATTGTTAGGTTTTTATAGATTTGGGATATGATTAGCAAGTTGTATGAAAATAATTAAATTACTAATACATATACTTCGTGATAGGGATTCAGATGTTTCACTTTTACCACCTGATCTGAAAATTAACGATCACTCGACTCTTCATCCACCCGTTGTTCGAATCACTCAAATATGTACTTACCGTGTGACCGGACTCTGAAATAAAATAAAATACCCTAATAACAATAGAAATTAAAAAAGCGTAATGTATTTCAAAGCGACGGCGAAAATGTTTTTTAGAATTATATACGAGACATAAACAAAATATAAGATCATATCGAAAGGATGTTAATTAGATCATGTGGGTGTGTCCGGTAATCACATAGTGGTTTATATAAATACCGTAATTCTCCTCATAGTTCTCTTAATATATTAAAGTGAGGTTGAAGAAAACATCATAAATCCCCATAAGTTTCATCTCTGATAAGTCTCATAAATCTCATAAACGCGTCCTACAAGGGTCTTAATGAATTAAGATCATTACCCGAACCCGCACATCATCCAAGAATCCACCTTTCGTAGTTCACCTACATTTTGCCGATTTTCATTCTGTTGGAGATAATAATTAAGTTCACACATCGAAAGTTTGAGACATTCCGATCCCTGGTATATAAGGTCGGTGGATTACTCCTCCTATTGTCAATTGGTTTTAGAATGGAACCTCACCGATTTATGTATTGTGGTTGGGTCGAACGTGCATGTGCACTCGTTTACACTCGACCCCGCTATACCCGGTTCGTCAGTATCGGACTTTTACACTTTCACAACTTAAGATCAAATGATTGGATATCCATTGGACGTACACAACGCCAGATTTACACTCTAGCGACGGTAAAAACCGTCGGCACAATACCATTTCCGTCGTCTTAGTAGCCTCGCGACGGACATTCCGTCGCCTGCACACCGTCGCAACACAACTGTCGCCGAGTATTCAGGCGACGCAATTACAAACCTCCGTCACCTAAGCCATTCTCTAGCGATGAAGGGGCTGAGTCATCGCCTAAAATTTTCATTTTGGCGGCAATTTTCTACTTTTGTCGCCTAATACTTATGCGACGGACGTTGTTTAGGCGACGGAAATTTTGTTTAGGTGATAGGTTTTATTTTCGTCGCCCTAATAATAACGCGACGGAAAATTTATTAATCTTTCTCTCGCCTTATTTTGATTGGGAATAAAAAAAACAATTCAAAAGTACACCAAACCTCTTAAAAAATACACAACCTTTCAAAATTACACAACCAATAAAAATCTGTCAATACTACAAATCACACAACCAATAAAATCTGTCAAAACTACAACTCACACAACCAACAAAATAATTCAAAACCCGCAAAACTACGCATACTTGCTTGGCATTCACAAATTCCCATAACTAACAAAATAATTCAAAACCCGCAAAATTACACATACTTGTTGTTGAATCCACAAATTTCCAAAATAGCTCAAGCATATTAATACAAGACCGGCCTCTAACTACGTGAAGTTTGAGTTGCTTGTTGATCGGCGGTATATCTTTCAAACATGGCCTGCAGTGCTTGAACCTCCTCTCTAATTTCTTGGCTTTCTCTATGGTTTCAACGGCTCTCTCTTCGGCATTTCGAGTCCTCTCATCATATTGTTGAGAAAGATCGGCTTTTCCACGTATCTTTGAAGGCCGCCTCAACTGTCCTCCAAATCCTGCAATAAAAATAGTGATTTTTATTAGCTAAAATAGTAAATGGAAGATTAAAAAACTTGTGTAGTGGGTTGTAGTCTCAACTTTCCTCTTGAATTCGTTATCTTACGAACATAGCTTAGTGATTTTTATAAGCTCTAACAAGCCAAAAAATCACAACAACAATAAAATAAAAACTGTAAAATAATAAAACTAAGAGATGACTTTCTTTGCTACATAATCAAGAGTAATCAAGATAACTAAAAAATCACAGCAGCAATCTTACCTCTGATTTCAATACCTTCCCGTTCTCCAAAACCGTATACAACCAGTTTATGTTGATCATCGAAGAAAAGGGGGACTACATTATCCAGGTCCTCCTCTCTTCGTTCTTGAATTGTTTATTCAACTTTCCTTTTCAACTTATCCTGAAAACCAAAATCTAAATAATAAGTCACTATATTATTCACTCCATCTTCATACTCTTGAGTCAACCAATTACATACATCCATTTCCGATCCATAATCTATATACTAGTACAACACAATATACTTATATTTCCTGCAAGAACTCAACAAAATATATCATAACTAAAAACAAGAACAATTAGTAAATTTTTCACAGAAAATTAGCAAACAAACAACAGCAAATAGCATGATAACAACAACAAAAAAAGAAGATAGCAGTTATGTTTTCAGCATACATATACATATATAACACAAAAATTCCATGAACAAAAAGTGCAAAACAAGTTACATAAACTATAAAACAAAACAACAAAAGAACTCGTGAACAAAAAGCACAAAATCTAACACTATCGAGGAAAAAGAGGTCCAAGTTTTCATGAACCACAACAAAGTAAAATATAGCCAAAACTGTGAGCCAAATTGTGAAGAAGAATTTAGGACTGAGGTGCTATTAGAGCACATGTCAGACTAAGAAGTAAAAAACAGTCGGTGACAGACAAATATAGCCAAAACTGTGAGCCAAAAGACATTCTTCCATCAACATTAGAAACTGGCACAAGATATATCTTTTCATGTTTTCAGCACCACACAACTATGGTAAAAGACTGTTATACATTTACGTCAACCATACAACCACAAAATATAGCAAAAGACCAGTACTTTCTAATCCAAAAAATTGAACCATAATCATCCTATAGAAACCAAACCAAACCAACCTACCTACCCTTCACTCAAACCCTCAACACACCAGTATTATGCAAGGCGTAATTCTCAAACATTGCAGACTATGTGCTACTGCAATCTAAAAGTTCTAAACAGAGTAGGTATACACCCACAAATTTGACACATAAAAGCCTGTAGGGGAGGTTTTGAAGGGCTGAAAAACAGAACCCTAATCACTATGTAATTTTATTGTTTGGTATAGTCAAATAAATATGTGATCAGTGTACACAAAATGCATCATTTCTTGTCTGGTATATGAATATGTGACCAATGCATCATCGAACCCTAATCACTATGTAATTTTATTCTAACCAAACAAAAACCTACCTAAAACCGTAAATAAACCCATTCATGGTATATATATATAAAAGTTGCTGCGGATTTTTTTATTTATAAAACAGTAAAGAGAGTGAGAAACCTCACCGCTTTTTCACTTCCATGCTTGCTGTGAATGTATCCTTCTATAGTAGCTGCACAGTAAGATGTAGGGATGTCAATGGGTCGGATATGGGTCGGGGAGTACCCTATTCATCCCCATACCCGTTTAATATAATGGCCCTCATCCCCGTCCTCATCCCCGTTCGGGTATTGAGAATTGTCCCCATCCCCGTTCCCGTCGGATATTCGTCCCCATCGGGGAATCCCGTCCCCGTTTAATTTCTCCATTTTTAAACTTTATGGGTTTTTCCCGTAAAAATCTCCATCTCCGTTTAACTTTTAGGAGTTTGACAAAAAAATATTGATTCGGATAATAAATGTGAAATTAGACCATAAAATACAAAATTGTTATTTTATTTACTATATAAATACCAAAAAAAACACGAGTAAAAAAAGAAAGAAGAAATTTTGTTTATTAAAAATACAAATTTGGCAAAGTAAAGTTATACCATCTATATATTAGGTTTCGTTCGTTCAAGTAGGATCGAGACAGTACAAACTTGTGTAAACTAAAATAATTATATCTTAATAACATTTAGATTACCATCTTAACAAAAAGCGTTATATTATTTTATCATTTTAATTTTACGGTTTAGGATTTAGATTGCACATCAAACCACGTATCTGAAAGTGTAAGAAACATAACAAAAACACAACATGTAGTGGGATGTGCATTTGATCATCTGAGGTTCACGACGTATTCAAAAATTTCACGAGGTGTTATCCTCATAGGATCGAAAACCAAATTAATATAGGTTAGCAGTAGTATAATTTATACATATAATTATCAAATAAATATTTAACGTTAAAATACATTTTGTGTAATTAGGAATGAGTAAACTTAAAGTACAAAAGTTTATATAGCTTGAAATTATAGTAATCATCGACAATTTGTGAATTAATTATGAAACTACAAAGAAATTGTAATATAAATACAATTTATTTATACATGTATCCCCGACATATCCTCCGTCAGGGATCCCCATTATGTTACCCGTCGGGGATTCCCAACGGGTTCGGGTTCGAATCGGGGGGCGGGTGGATGCCACTATCTTCATCCCCGTCCCCATACCCAAGCGGGGAATCGAAGTTTTCCCCGTCCCCATCCCAGTCCCCATGACGGGTAATACCCGCGAATTTCGGGTAATCCCCACCCCATTTACACCCCTAATAAGATGTCGGATACCCTTTCTTCGCAAACTCCTTCGCCGTGCAAGTTAGGGGTCTTGAACCCATATGATGGTTGATTGGAGAGGGATTTTTTATCCGGTTTATTTGTCTTTGCTTCCATTTAACCTCGAAAAATAGCAACAAAAGTTACAGTTAGAAGCAATTCACATAGTATTTATCAAAGAAAAAAATAGATTTTAAAATATGAATATGTTTACTTGTTTCACTTCATCTTTAAACTTTTCATTAACCAAATATTCCCATTGCTCAGGGTGGTCAAGAAACTCAAGTGGAAGGGGATCCCCGTACTTCAGAAAGTGCTTGTGGCGTATTTCCAATGAAAGTATCTCTTTTGAGACTTCTCTTTGATGTATTTCCATATATTTACCTCCTTTTCAAAAATAATATAGTAATCCTGCAGAGTGCATACCATAAAAGATAAGCTAAGCATAAGTGCCACAATTTTAATACAACAAAAAAGAGAGAAAAAATCTATAAAAAGAAAAAAAGAAAAGGAATCACCAACAAGTAATGTTTAACAACATTCTTGTAATGCTCGGGTAAGAGACGAAAAGAAGATGCAAGCATCGGACATCTTGATCTTACAGCTGTCTCGATATTGTGTAAGAGCAAGCTACAATTCTCCTTCGTCTGAGGTCCATTGTGGAAATCAGACCACACTAGTATGATCTTTCCTCCACCGGCATTCACTATTTGAGAAGTCTTGTAGTTTCTAACCACTTGATATTTAGGTTATGTAAAACCTGCACAAAACAGTACAAACAGTTCAACATAAGCAATGAAGCATTCAATAATTCAGAAATAAGCAATTATAGAGAAGAACACTCACCATCCTTAACATTTTTACACCGAATGCTCAGTGGCGCAACATGGAGAGGGTCCCCGTCTTGGCCGTCGTTTGTTATGGGGTTAATCACCGGTTCAGATTGTTCTGGAGGTGGAGGAAAGAGGGATTGGACAATGGAAGTATTACAGGGTAGGGGAGCAGGTAGAGAACGATGAGAAGGTGAGGTGATTATGTGGTTTTTGAGATGAGGAGGAGGATGCGGTGGAGAAGGGTTGTTGGTGTTTAGGGTTGGAGAATAGGGAGAAGGAGAGGAACTAGATCGGTTTCTGAGAGGCAGTGAAGAAGGGGGGAACTAGATCGGTTTTTGAGAGGAGGAGGAGGCGGTGGAGAAGCGTTGGCGTTTAGGAAGGGCGGAGCAAGCGGTGGCCTATTAGGGTCAGAGGAGGACGCAAAGAAAAAACATAAGGAGGAGGAGAAGGAGAGGAAGAGGACGAGAGAGAAGGAGAGGGTACACGCTACAAGCGCTTGGACTTGCCCGGAGCCATCGTGAACGATGAGAAGTGAGAACTGAAAAAGAGAAATTACATACTACTAAGTTCAAATCAGATTGCATAATAAACAGCCAACAAAAATGCTAGCCATAACTTGTGCAAATAGAATAAATCAAAATTCAGTAGCGGCTCAAGAAGAGAAGTTACACCAAAAATCAGAATGCATAATAAACAACCACCAAAAATCAGATTGCATAATAAACATTCAGGCAGTGGAAGAGAGATTAAAATTGTGCAAATCAGATTGCATAATAAACAACCACCAAAAATCAGATTGGCTCAAGCATAATAAACATTCAGGCAGTGGTCCAAATCACATAAACCTTATAGCAACAAATCACATAAACCTTAAGTGTAAACCTATAACAATCACATAAACCTTAATTAACCTTTACAGTGATATCGAAGGAGAAGAAACATACCAGAGGCGTCGGCTGCTCATAGGCGTACTCTTCGTCGGCTGCTCAGAGGCATTGTCTTCGTCAGCTGCTCGGAGGCGTCGGCTGCTCAGACAAATCGAAGGGAAAAAAGAGGAGACAGTGAAGCTTGAGAAGGAAGAGGAAACAACACAATGATATCGAAGGAGAAGAAACGTACCAGAAGTGTCGGCTGCTCAAAGGCGTCATATTCATCAGCTGCTCAAAGGTGTTGTCTTCGTCGGCTGCTCAGACAGATCGATGGAAATCGCAAGCATACTCAAACCTGGAAAGTCACTAATGGTCCATAACACAGCTACTCTTATGGTGAAAGTAGATTGTACGTAGCGGTCAAAAGTACAAACTCCAATTTCCCACATTTTCATAAGTTCGTCAATCAACGGCTCTAGGAACACACTTAAGACACTTTCCAGGAGACTTTGGACCCGAGATCAACAAAGTTATCATGTTAAACTCCTTCTCTATACACATTGATGGAGGCAAATTATACGACATCAAAACAACAGGCCAAGTGTTGTGAAGGCTTCCCATTGTTCCATAAGGGTTAAAACCATTTGTTGCTAGCCCAAGACGCACATTTTTGATATCACTAGAAAAATGAGGAAAGTTTATGTCGAAATCTTTTCATGCCTCTCCATCTGCGGGCTGCTTTAACCAATCATGATCTGACATCCTCTTTCCATGCCATCGCAATTGCTTTGTAGTGTACGGAGACACGTACAAGCGTTTTAGTCTGGGAGTCAAGGAAAGTAGAGGAGTACTTTCCTAGCAACACTGATGTCATCCTCTCTCCATCTCGAAGTGTGACAGATGAGACACTCATCACATTGGGCTTACCCTTTGTAAAACAATACGCGATTATACTCACAAGCATCTATATTCTGATAACCCAAACCAATATCCCTGCAAAGCTTTTTCATTCTTCCAAAATCAATAGGATAAATGTGTTCAAGAGGAAGCAAATCACTAATGTAATTGCAAGATCGTGAATACTTGTATCAGACCATCCATTTTCTACTTTCATTTTCAATGCTTTCAACACAGCACCCAAAACAGTTTCTATGTTCTCAGGATATAACGGGGTTTGAGCCTCTAATAAAAGTTTGTCATACTTCTGATAATCTTCATCAACAACATCATCTAAAGTAAGATAATCATCATCACAATTGTCTTGACCTAAACCAACAGCATATCCATCATGATAAGGGAAACGATCATGCACAATGTTCATAACAGGATCCATAGAAGTACCGACACCACTGTTGGAAGATGCCATTTTATTTAGAAGCTGATTTTGAGTTCATCAATTCTCGATTCATGTGAAACTTCACCATGTTTGTCCCACACCGTATATAGAGGTCAAATGTCTTTAGTAGACAAGTGAGATACATGGTATGGATGTCAACCGGAAGTCCACTGTTTCGACATTTCTTACAAAGACACAAAAAATGTGTCTTCTCATGCGACATTTCTCTAACCCAATTCACAAAGTCAAAAGTCCCTTGAAAGTATCTTCGAACAGTAAGACCACATTACATCGAACTCTTATCCATTTTCCTAAATAACAAATGAGCTAAACCATTCAATACATTTTCTAGCAAACAACACATTTTCTATTTCATTTCATATTCAACAAACAACACATTTTCTATTTAGTTTCATATCCTAATAAACCATTCAACCCATTTTTCTTCCATAACACAACTAACAACTCAAATTCTACTTTATTTCATATTCTAACAAAAAAAAATACAGTTTCAATATCCTAACAATGAAAGGTCATTTCATATCCTAACAATACAGAAATTCCAACACTCTTCAAACAAATAACAAATCACCAACTAACACACACACATAACACAAATCACCAACACTCATCAAACCAATAACAAAGCACCAACAAAAATTCCAACATGAGGAGAAAACAAATTAACAGAACCAAAAAGTAAATACTTACCCAAAACAATGGATTATAGGATGTTTGACAACCAATTAATTTGTAGATTCTTCCAATTTGAAAAAAATTAAGGGTGGAAGAAAGGCAAGAAAAACACGAATGAGGGTTGAAGAAAGGGGTAAACCCGGCCACTTGTACAGATCTGGTACGTACTCAACTAACGAATTAAGGCGGCAGAATTAAACATTTTGTCGCCTTATTTCATTCGGGTGACGGAAGTATTTGCCTCCCTCGCCTAAGACAGAATATATGGTAACTAAATTCAACGTTCCATCGCGATATGTCTTAGATGACGGACCTTTGTAGTGACGAGTTTATTTCCGTCGCCTGAATGTGTTGCGGTGACAGAAATGAAGGTTCGCCGCCTAAATGTATTAAGGTGACGGAACTAAAAAAGACTCGTCGCCCGTAGCAATCTGGCGTAGTGGTGGATTATACCGTCGTCCCTATTTCAAGGTAATATTTACAACTATCTTAAAGATCAAATATATTAAACAAGTAACTCATTTTGTTTATAATTTCCATCATTTTTATGTACCATTTATAATAAAAATGTAATCTTGTGAACGAGGAAGAGAAAAAGAGGTTAGGGTAGGTGGGTAGTGAGTAGTTATATGGTTGCTTTAAAAGTATAACAAAACTTAGAAGTTCAACGTTACATTTGTCTGTTTTACCAAATCTAATTGTGTGTATCGGACTTCAATGTATATTGTATGTTATGACTTATGACCTTTTACCCATCATTTTATTATTCCTTTTTTTCCACCCCAATTTCGCAAATTCTTTCTTTTTCAATTAGGAATGCATGTTAAGTTTTTTTTTTATAAAAAAATTCCAAATTAACACTTTATATTTTTACAAATTATTAGTATTTTTACAATATCAATGATTTTGTTAAATAAATTATAACCCATGAAAATGGTATTTTATTTTATAGTAAATAAATAGTTTATTTTATATCTATCTTTTAGGGTTCTCTTTCATTTTTAACATATTTTCAATCAAAACCCTAATTGTCAAATTTGGAGTCGAAGAGCAAATGATGAGATGTTATAACCACGAGGTGTACTTAATTGAACCAGCCGCCTTTGTTTTGTAAAGCATAGAAAGTACTTTGTATAACATTACAAGATATTGTCTCAAATTAACCTAAGAATGTGAACAACCTTATACTTTGATTAGTTTGATACTAACAAACTTCAAATGAGCAATAATTCTCATTTGATATCGAAATGTCCTTTGTCAATCTCTCCATCTACCATTTCAATGTCAATTTTCTCTTTCTACCTTACAATCTAAAATTCGCCGCATCTTTTCTAGGTGAAATTGTTCTTTTGCGACTAGTATAACCGAAAACCTTACTTTCAACGATTAGGTGTTGCTTAGTTTTTACGCTTGATGTAACATATGTATACGTAATAATGACGTCGATTTACATCTTTAGTGGTGCACAAGGTTGAAATCGATGTTTATGTTGACATTTTCCTTAATTAAAGCCGCCTTCAACTCCGTCATCCATGGCTATATTTGTCATAATCTTATTTGATTTTACGATTTTTATCGTTTTTACACTATCTTTTCACATACGTTAGATGTTAAAGTCGTAAAATATAAGCTTTACTTAAAAACATCATTTTTCATAATAAGACTAGTATGACCTAATATACCCTCTACATGAATATCATGTTTTATATTATAAAAATCAAAAGTGAAATTATAAATAGTCGTATATTCATCAATGTTTCATAGAAAGTTCGTTTTGAAAGTGAAAGATAGCCTTTATCTACACAAACAACTTTGATCACTAATGTTTTGAGATTTTGTAACGTTAAAGCAAAATCCTTTCAACTATACACTTAAATACCCTTTTTAGATAATTAATATATATATATATATATATATATATATATATATATATATAGGGTGCAGTTTTCATGAGAACAGGCTTATCGTGTAATCATGAGAACAATCTTAAACCGTCGGATGGTGAGTATTAAGGGTCGAGATTTAGAGTAGATGTCATAATTAATAATAACTACGAATAATTATAATTAGGAATCCAACAATAACTATGAATAATCCACTCAACCAACAATAACTACGAATAATACATTAAACGATATGACACCTTCGTAACAAAACTAATAATAAATTACGAATATGTTCTCATGATTACACGATAAGCCCTGTTCTCATATGATGTATACTCTCTCTATCTGTCTATATATATATATATATATATATATATATATATATATATATATATATATATATATATATATATATATATATATATATATATATATATATATATATATATATATATATATTTATGAAAATGATATATATTTTCCAACCAAAAACATTATAATTTTAAATTGTTTTATACATGAATATAAATCGATTATATATATATATATATATATATATATATATATATATATATATATATATATATATATATATATATATATATATACTTTAGAAGAAATTAAATTGGTTTAGTTGGTGAAAGCATAGTTTAATCCAACTTGGTTTATAATCCAAACTGTCAATTGAATCAAACATAACGATATATTGCAAGTTAATTAATTGATTAATGAACTAGATTTCCTTTTTCCCTACGAAATATGCAAACTTAGGGTTTGGTTGGTTGTTGTTGGCTTGCTATCATGTTGGTATAACAAAATACTATCAAAATCATAAAAATTAAATAAAAACAAAAAATTATGAACCAAACCCAAATGTTTGACCAACAATATAACATCGATCGTTATAATAAAGTGAATATTTGTTCCACGTGCAACCATTTTACCAGTTTAATTACACCCTCTTTCAAAATTTTATTTTTATTACTTAGTAATATCTTTTCAGATCATGTATATATAGCTACTTAAGAATATAATTATGTGTATATATATTATATGTCAAACACAAACTCTAATTTATATAATATAGGTAAACACGTCAACATTTTTATTAAATTAATCTAATAATTTCAATATAATTATTTCATTTTCTTACAAAATAAAAAGTGTGTATCATTTTACAAAAGTATGTAGAAAAAATAATTAGAATATTACTTTTGAGATTTTCATAAAAAAATTCTTATAAAAATAATTGTATTATCAAGTAGATAAATGAAGTTTATACTATAAAATCACATATTCTTCTTTTAAATAATTATAAAATGTATATTAAGAGATAATAATTTTATATCATTTTATTTAAAATAACCTCAATATTTGAATGTAAATTCTACAAAAAAAAACTCAAATCTCAAACTAGTTAATATATATAGTTATAAGTAGTTAGATATATTAATTTATGTAGATATATATAAAGAAATGGAACGACAAAAAAAAATAATAGGTGGGTTATAAGTAGAAGATGTAGGTTAGAAACTTAGAGAGACGTTGAAAGCAGAACAAACCTGAGACTACCAATCAAAAATTAATATAATTTAACGAAATCAAAACCTCACCTTTCTCTCCTTTCCTTATCTTGTTTACCTGCATATATCCACCTTCAACTCATGCCCTAGCTACATGAGCTTCTACAAATTCTCCCATCATCATCTCCTTTATATTCAATCTCGTTATCTTCTTAATTCGATATATATATATATATCTTGTTTAGTTGAAGAAAGTTTTGCAACTTAGGTTACACAGTCGAAGATAGAAGACGATGTGCAGTAGAGGGCATTGGAGGCCGTCGGAGGACGAGAAGCTTCGAGAGCTTGTTGATAAGTATGGCCCGCATAACTGGAACGCCATAGCTGAAAAGCTTCAAGGACGATCGGGTTAGTGTTATTGCTTGTGCTCTGTACTGTGTGAGAGAGAGATCTGAATATATATATGATTGTTGAGTATTGGGTTTTGAACTTTTGATTGATTTTGTAGGGAAGAGTTGCAGGTTAAGATGGTTCAATCAGTTGGATCCAAGGATTAACCGGAACCCGTTCACAGAGGAGGAGGAAGAGAGGTTGTTGGCGGCCCACCGGATTCATGGAAACCGGTGGGCGGTTATAGCTAGGATGTTTCCAGGAAGGACCGATAACGCAGTCAAGAATCATTGGCATGTGATAATGGCTCGAAGAAATCGAGAAAGATCTAAACTATTTGGGAAGACTACTAGAGCCGGTAGATCCGGATATTTTTCGGGTCATTATCATCACCACCAACCACAACACGAAAGTACCGTGTCGAAGGGTATGGAAAAAGGCGATGGAAGTAACGAAACCGCGGATTCTAGACTACTACTTGTTGAGAATTATTATCTAACATGTCAACAACAAATTGTTGGTGTTTCACAAACTCATGTCTTGCCTCTCAAAGAACCCTACCTTGGTTGCCCTAATCACTCAATTGAAGGTACGTAATTTTCGAGTATTACATACATATGTACAAGTTCAAGCGAGAATCACTCTTATGTTAACTTAACTCTATCGGATCAATCTAATCATTCATTTCTTATATATATATATATATATATATTAGGGTTTGGATGTGATACACAAAGTTGATTGAGCTTCTAAATTAAGTTAAACAAACATAAAGCGACTAATAGGTGTAACTTATAGAGGATGTACAAAAACAGAAAGATCGATGACGTTGAAAGTTTAAGAGAAAAGGTTGGTAGGTCAGAATTTGATTTAGTTACGAAGCACATTTCATGGGTTCAAACTTAAGGATGATTGTAACAAAGTATATACCATCTCATTAATCGGTAGGTACATGATAGGTACTAATATGATTCATATATAGCTAACAACTTATACACCAATGTCTAAACTGTTTTTTTTTTCCTCTTTACTTCATAGATAAGAACATGAAGCCGATCCATTACTACGACTTCCTCCAAGTGAATACCGATTCGAACAAAAGCGAAGTGATCGACCAAACGAGGAAAGATGAAGAAGAAGTCGAGCAAGAACGAGAACGAGACAAGGGTAAGACTCGGTTTATCGATTTCTTCTCGGGTTGCAGCTCTACGAGTTAGGGCGGATATGTGCACTTGTAGCTATAGCTATCAAAGATTGATCTTCGCAAATATATGGGAATGCATGTCAAACAATTGACATATAGAGAAGATCGATCGTTTATATTCCTAGCTAGTTATTAGCTAGTTGATCTAGATTTTAACATACACATAGCAAGTAGTTCATTGTCAGTTGTAACGTAAACTTGGATCGATCGATCAATGTTACAAAGTTTCTAGCC
This sequence comes from Fagopyrum homotropicum, assembly GCA_033239125.1. NCBI lineage: Eukaryota > Viridiplantae > Streptophyta > Magnoliopsida > Caryophyllales > Polygonaceae > Fagopyrum > Fagopyrum homotropicum. The sequence goes on from BSWB01000003.1 coordinate 8,619,395, forward strand.
GTGCATTGAAACACAAAGTGCTCGACCAACCCTAATTTTATACATAAGAAAAATTAGTTAACTTGCGATGAACCGATTAACGCAGTCGATGTGCTATACACCTAAAACCGCACCTCGGAAGTGCAATTGTAGTTTTCGGTATCAGAGGTTGCAATCCCTAAACACGTTTTTGCTTAAGGAAACTCAAACTCTAGCACGCGGTTATCACCTTTGCCGGTGATGGCGACGGCGACTATCACACCAACCTACCGCCGCCCTAGAGTTGAATCTATCAGTGTGTTGTTATCGTCACCTTAAGTCTATCAACGTCCTAGGGAGTTGATACGACGAGATGAAATGATAATTTGATGAACCCTCCACCCTAAACCTACGCTAATATGGTAATCGATATAGTTGCGTCCTAGGACCTAAGATCTACCCTAGGACGCTAATCAACCTACGTCCTAAGGTCCAAAACCTACCCTAGGACGCTAATCAACTTGCGTCCTAAGGCCAAAAACCTATCTTAAAATGCTAATCTACTTGCCTCCTATAACTACCCTCGGACGCTAATCAACATGAGTTATAAGCCCAAAACCTATCCTAAAACACTAATCTGCATGCGTTCTAGGGCTCAAAACCTAGAATATGACGCTAACCTACTGGCGTCCTAGGACTCAACATACCGGTGTCATATCATCACCAACAAAACAAAAAACAATGGAGGAAGGTCCATCAAGTCCTTGCAAATCTTCGCTCCAACAACAATTTTTACGTTCAAGACTCAAGTGCAAGTAACGAGGAGCAACAAAAACCTTCAAGTTTCTACTATTTAAACTCGGATTGTTGAATCACACCTCGAGCTTGAAAAGGAGCATTAGAGTATTTGGCTGTATATTTGAGATTATCCCGTTTGTTAGTTTACCGTTTTGTCCCTTTATATTTGTCCAAATAAATTATTCTTGATAAATGAAATAAACAAGTTATCAGTTCACGAATATCTACATCAACCAAATACACTTTTCGTTTACTCTGTGACTTTTCATGATTCGAGGATCTAGTTGTCCACATGCGCACATGGATCGATCATGATGCTTCTATTTGTTTTGTTCGAATTTGACATGTACTCATCTGGGTTTTTAGGGTTTATAGAGTATGGTTTCGAGTATCATACCTCGTTATGTACCCTCACTAGCCGAATTATCGATTTATTTTGTAATTTGAAACACTTCTCAAAATTTATATAAATTTTTGTCGATAGACGTAACCATTATTGGTGAATCATGTAAATTTGTATTTTGATTATAGCTTGTTTGATCGTTTATGTTATTATTGTCACGGCCGATCAAACAACAAAACGATCAAACAACAAAAAGAGCCATTCTATATATATGAGTTCACACTTGTACAAATGGATCCCAATATCTATGATTAAAAGTCGAGCCATGCAATTAGACTAACCTCGTTCTGATACCATATAAAGTTCGAAGAACTAGTTCGTTGTATATGAGTTGTATAGAGCACATAAGTCACATATTAGAATTGATGTTTGTATAATCTCAACTAACCAATATGTAAGAGCTAGGTTAGATAAACTAAAAATATACGTTAATGTGTAATAGTAGACTTCAATTCGATCTAAAAATGGTGACCTAATCCAGAAATACAGGATTTATCATAAACATACATCTAAATGTGGAAAACTTGAATTTAAAACTATTAAAATCATCCAACTCGATCAATCATAAGCAACCCAAAATTGATCTTATCAATGAACTAACCAAACTTGAAGATATAACTCATGTAACTATGAACCGCAAATGGTGGAAACTAAATAGCAACACATACCCAAACTCGATCTAGACAAGCCAATTATAAAGATATAAATCGCTTGAAAGCAATAGCTTAGAGGAATCAAATCCGTAGAGATGAATAGACTCATAACCACCCAACACAGACAATGTCACAATCATCTTCCATATATCTTAATTCTTAGTTGCTTTGGATGTTTTTATGTTATAAGCTTTCATCAACCCTAATCATGACTTTGTGTTGATTAACTTTTTACATGTAAATTGATGTTTTATATACCTTAATTGATGTTTAATTCCAATCAAACTATACAACTTCTAACTTTATGTCTTATAAATCATTCTAGCTAGTTGTTAGAATTAGAATGCAATCAAGATAAGGGAAACTAGAATTAGTTATAAAGTTCGCCACAAATATACAATCGTCAACATGAGTATAAATAGCTCAAAAATATATACCGCCCGAATCACTACAAAGTTGGATCACCGGAAATAACAATCCAAGATAACCGATAAAGATGTTATTTTATACTTGTTGATTGTTAATCTGAATCCGATTAAAGTTAGCTTCCTCGATCACGTATTTCGTTTTTCTCTTCAATTGGTATTCTTCTTATCCAATCTAAAAGAAAGTCCAATTTTAATATTACTTGTTGGTTGTTAATCTGAATCCGATTAAATTTATGTTTATGACGGTACAAATCAAAAGTTTTTTTTTTATAAAATAATTGGATTAATTGGATGTATATGACTATTTGGATTAGATGTTTCCTATTAATCCAATAGTAGTTTCCGAATTAAATCGGTACCCCAACATATCCGATAAAAATGTTATTTTATACTTAAATATAAAACTTGAATACATTATATGTATATCCGGTTCAGAAAAATGTTACCGAATATCCGAGTACTCTCAAATATATTATAAATATAGCTTTCCAATGTACCTCTTCTACGTTGCTTTAATTTAACTATTTAGGCTATATATTGATAATGATATTTTTAACTATATTTATAATTTAAATTACTACTCTTGCACATTCATAAAATTTTATGATTAAAATACTCTATGAAAATAACTATAGGGAATTTTAAATCGGTCTTTTCCAGTTCTTTTATTCATTCTAAAAATAGGAAAAATTCAGTATGTTGTTTTTTAATTTAAGAAAAGAAATTGAACCTCTAAAATAAATTATATTCGATTTTATAACAGTGCTCTTACAAAATGGAAGCCTAGTTTATTTTAATAAAAAAAATTAAATTTTAGTTAGCCAATTTTCTCTCTAAAATAACCATACAGTTTTATAAAATTAAGGAATACATATTATAGCTATTTAAAAAAAATTATAACCTAAATTCTTAAAAATAGTATAAAAATCACCCAGAAATAAATATTAGGGTAGTTTTCTGCACCGGGGACAATTGATTATAATAAAATATGGGCCAGTTTGAATCGGGTCGGGCCCAACCATATTTAGATGAAATCAAATTTCAAGTCCAATATGATGGGCCATGGTTCGGGCTTTCACATTACGGGCTTGTTTTCAAATCACAGCCAATTTACAAGGTCAAATGGATATCATTTTGCGTACATGAAATCAATAAAACTCGTATATATTCTGGTTGAAGGAGGCTCAAGGAGCATAGACATTGATTAATACACATGATTCACGCTACACTCAAACCACTGGTTTAACCTAAATCGACGGTTTGACGGCGGTTTATCCGGTTTGTAAAAAAAAAAAAAAAAAAAATTGAAAGTAGATTAAACCGGCGATTAACCGCCGGTTTGGTTCACTAAACCGTCGATTTGAGTGCCAAGCCGGCTGGTTTGGCACAATAAATCAGAAAAAAAAAAACAAAACAAAACAAAAACAAACCAACCTGCGGGTTTTTTGGTAAACCGTCGGTTTAGGTTTGGCCGCTAACCTACGGCTTGGCCAATCCGGCAAACCTAAACCGCCGGTTTGGCGGTTTGGTTCAAATCGGACCCATGTCTAATTCATGCATGTGGTCGTGACTCCGACGGTACAATTTTCTTATTGAACACATTGAAAGGAAAATTGCAAGAAATAACCGTACATTTGGGATAATTCCGTAAATTAGGTTGAACTTTTTAAAGTTGTGAAAAGTACTCTTCCTTATGACAGGCTACTTGCTATAACTAGTATATATGGTTGTCTTATGAGACGAGAAACTCGGGGTCGGTTTAAGCTCGTTTACTTTCTAAATGAATAAAATATAATCAAAATTAAAGTTTGGTTGATATTTAGACTCGGTTCATTTATAAACAAACTAAACTTAGGGTGTGTTTGTTAAGAGATGGAGGTTATTTTGAAGATTAATCTAGATGGAATTTAAAAGTGGTTAAATTTTATATGGGATTTATTAGGGATTATTTGATATTAAATTATTTACGTGAAGTTGTTTGGTTGAAGATCTTTTAATAGATTTAATAGATATTAATTTACAAATTTACCCTTATTTTAACCTTAAATAGGGGGCATGAGTGGAATCCAAATTGATATTTGAAAATTAATCTCCTTTAACCTTGGTAATATAAGGTTATTTTTTTGCCCTTTTTAATCTCAATTAATCCTTCTATAATTTTTAGGGCAAATTTGGTAACTAGGCTTTATTAAGAAATAGAGATACAAAGTAGGCTTTTTTATATTTTCCATCAACAAAATATACCCCAAAACCATATTTACCGTTCAAGGATTATTAATTACCATAACAATTAGGTAAATCCCCTCTTTCTCTCTCTTTTCTGTTACAAGCAAAGAAACCAAATCTGGTTTCTTCTCCTCCTCTCTCGATCTCGATCTCGATCTCAAAATCCACTCTTCTCCTCCTCTCGATCTCGATTTCAGAATCCAATCTTCTCCTCCTTCAATCTCGCCCTTCTCGCAAGCTTCTCTGGTATCACAATTACTTTCTCTCTTATCTCTCACAATCGACATCGATCGAGTAATCTTCTCTCGTATCAATCAATCAAACACCAGAAACGAATACAACGCAATCGACTTGGGATCCAAGACTTCAAATACCAGAATTCGCTTCGATCTAACAGGTATCTCTTTAACAATATTCTACTCTCTCTCTCTCGACATCTTCGTCAGTATTATTCTGGTATTTTGTTCACCATTGTGACATTTTAATCAGATTCTTGTATTTCTGATATAAGGTATCGACAGATTTGATTTTGTTTTAAATTATGTTTCTAGTATGTTTCTGGTATGAATGAGTGTGTTACGATTCTGGTATGAACATTGTTGCTAGTTTGTTTTCTTAATTCTGATATGAAAAAATGAGTTCTGGTATCATTAATTCTTTGGTATTTGTCGAGTTGTGCATACTTATGGTATACTTGAACGTCTGGTATACAAGATCTTCTGGTATTTATGTTCTTGTGCATAATTCTGGTTTACTTCAACGTCTGGTATACTTGAAATTCTGGTATTTGTGGTGTTGTGCATAATTCTGGTATCAATCGATGAGTTCTGGTATACTCTCTTTTGTAGTATGATAAATGTTTTTCTGGTATCATTAATACTCTTGTATTTGTGTGTTATGAATAATTCTGGTATGAATTAATGTGTTCTGGTATAATCTCCTTTGTAGTATGATAATTATCTTTCTGGTATTATTAATTCTGGTATCAATCGATGAGTTCTGGTATACTCTCTTTTGTAGTATGATAAATGTTTTTCTGGTATCATTAATACTCTGGTATTTGTGTGTTATGAATAATTCTAGTATGCATTAATGAGTTCTGGTATAATTTCTGGTGTTGTGCATAATTCTGGTATACTTTAATTTCTGGTATTTGTGATGTTGTGCATAATTTGGTATACTTTTAACTTCTGGTATCCTTATACTAGTTTTTTTTCTGGTATATACAGAACTTGTTAGCCATGGCTCAGTTACAAATTGTAGTTTATTGTGGAGGAGAGTGGAAATATGTGGGAAATGAATGGACATATTTAGGAGATAAAGTAGTGTGCAAACCCATCACTGTGGGAGATCCAGTTAGCATACCAGAAATTAGGATGTTGATTGCCAAACGTTTTCAAGTAGATGAGACAGTGAACAAATTGGAACTTACATACAAGAATACCTTAAATAAAGCGTTGCAACCGTTTGATATTGAGACGGTAGAAGATTTCGAGGATTTTGTTGAAGTTAATCAAATGACTCAACCATGCTGGAGTGTGCCATTGTGTGTGAGATTAAAGTCTACAATTATTATACCAGAAATTGAAGAAATTAATGAATATCATCCACACACTGCCATTGTTCCTGCTCCTAGTGTGACTGAAATAGAAACAGAGAATAGCTATGCAATCACTGAAGTTCAACCTGAAGAAACTCAATGGGGTCTTAAGCTTGGACAAAAGTTCAAGGATAAAAACGCAGTGAAAAATGCATTGTGTTTGAATGTTGTTGTTGAATGTACACAATACAGAATAACAAAGTCTATCAAGCTTGCTATTCTTGCGCAATGTCTGGATAAAGATTGTAACTGGCGCGTGCGGTTCTCAAAAATCAAGAAATCGAAAGTGTTTACACTAACAAAGCATACCAGAGAGCACACTTGTTCATTCCATACCAGAAGAAATTATCGCAGAAAGGTCTCATATCCTGTCATTGCTGAAATAGTTGCAAAAATGTAAGTCCATTGCTTATTATCGCATATAATATTCAATTCTATATTGTTTTCTTCAATTTTGGTATGAAATACATTCAAATCATATTGTTTTATTATTCAGGTATGCTAATACACATAAACTCCCCGAGCCTAAGACAATTATTGGAATTTTGAGAAACGAGCATTGTTTAGAAGCTAGCTACTGGAAATGTTGGATGGCACAAGAGGTTGTCAAGGACAATATAAGAGGAACAAATGAAGAGAACTACAAGGGTGTGCCGGTGTACTTACATCGATTGCAAGAGGCAAATCCGAACACTATTGTAGCACTGCAATTGGATGATGAAAACAAATTCAAGTATGTCTTCTTTGCTTTGGGACAATCAATCAAAGGATATTCAGTAATGAGAAAGGTATTATCCTTGTTCTGGTATGTAGTAAAGTTATGCCTCTGGTATTATCAATTATGCATGAATGATATAGATTCTGGTAGTTATGTTGTGTTTCTGGTAAGCAGTATAATTATCTTTCTGGTATGCTCTTTTCTGGTTTGTATAACCAGTGTCCGGTATTGTTAGATTCTGGTAGTTATGTTGTGTTTCTGGTAAGCAGTATAATTATCTTTCTGGTATGATCTTTTCTGGTATAGTATTATATATTTGAACAATTAAATTTCTGGTATGACTATTATCCATTTCTGGTATACCAGAAAACTAATTGATTTTTGGTTGTTGTTGTTTAAGGTCATATCAGTTGACGGAACATTTTTAAAAGGACGATATGGTGGGGTGTTATTGCTTGCAACAGCGCAAGATGCAAACCAACAAATATACCCCCTAGCATTTGCAATTGTTGACCGTGAATGTGATGACTCGTATGATTTCTTCTTCTATCATATACACAAGTTTGTCCCTGATACCGAGGAACAACTATTTATATCGGACAGACACATGTCAATCAAGAATGGTATTGCTAAGCACTACACAAAAGCATCTCATGGAGTTTGCATGTACCACTTGAAAGGGAACATCAAGAAAAAATCAACCAAGAATATAGTTCAACAAATGTTCGTGGATGCAGCTAGGTGCTACAGAAAGGATAAGTGTCTTGAACTGTTTGAAAATATAAAGATGGTATGCTTATTCTGGTTTTTATTATTTTTTGGTATGCAATCACATTATGCTTCTGGTATTTCAATTTAGGTGGTTTATTTTATTTCTGGTATTGTCCCTTATATCTCATTTATAGTGTTTCTGGTATGAATATTTCTGGTATGAACGGATGTTAGGTTTGTCGTATGAAAATTATAGTTTCTGGTATTAAATTTAATCTCTAGTATGAATTCTGGTATGCTTTTTGTGATCGTTTCTGGTATCATACATGATATGTTTCTGGTATTCAACATTATTATTGATGAGCAATGTTTATGGTATTACCTTTTTCTGGTATTGAAACATGTAAGATGTATGGTATGTTTTTTCTGGTATTGTATATAACTTCATGTGTCGCTAATGTTTGTAGGAGAAGGTAGTAGTTGCACAGCTCTTGGAAGAAATTGGATTTGCTGCTTGGTCCCGAGCTTTTTGCAACGCGAAACGTTATAACATTATGACAAGCAACAATGCAGAATGTATAAATAGTGTACTGTGTGGTGCAAGAAATTATCCAGTGCTTGCCCTCATTGATGTTATCAGACAGACAGTGGGTAGATGGTTTGCAACGCGAAGGCAAAGTGCTGAATCATGTACAGAAATGACAACACCAAACGTCGATGCTCTAATACAAGCTAAATATGGAGAGGCAACAAAGTATGGATGCTATGTGCTTGATGCGAAAAGGCTGTTGTTTGAGATACAATGGAACCAGGAAAGGGAAGTTGTGTGTTTAGTGGATAGGAGTTGCACTTGCAAGGAATTTGATATTGAGGAAATACCATGTGTTCATGCAATATCTGCAACAAAGATGGCGAAAATGAATCCGGCTTCTCTGGTAAGTAAATATTACAGCACTGAATATTGGAACACAGCATATGAGGAGACAATATACCCAATTGTAGATCATGAGCATTGTGAGATTCCAAGTTGCATTACATCTATTGAATGCAACCCTCCAATAAAGAGGAAGAGAACCGGAAGATTGCCTAAAGCTAGGATACGGGGATCAATGGAAGGAAGCAAGAAGAAGAAATGCAGCTGTTGCGGCAGGATAGGCCATAACAAAAAAACTTGCCGAAATCAACCAATGGGGAAAGAATGAAGACACATACCAGAAATACTAATTTTGCTTATTTGTCATTATCAGATATGTAGAAAACAATTACTATATAAATATATGTTTGTTTTATGTGTAAATGTCCACTTACCAGAATCAAAACAATAGGTAATAACAAAAACTAAATAAAAAAACTCATACCAGAAAATCACAAAATAAACATTTCTGGTAAACAATTACTCATACCAGAGGCACATATATGAAAAACAATCATACCAGAAGCATAAAAAATAACAAACAAATACCAGATATAATCATACCAGAGGGACTTAAATGAAATACCAGAATCCTAAATAGCAACATAAACACTTCTGGTAAAGAAACTATATTAACATAAACACTTCTAGTAAATAGCAACATAAAAACTTCTGGTAAATTATATTACAAAACAGTTAATATATTACAACAGAGTTAGTCAATACCAAAATACAAGTTTAGCAAGAGTCAATTACATCATTTAGGACAGATTAAGTTTCAAAGGGACTCGTGGGGTTTCACCCACTCCCTATCGTACAAAATAGAACAGAATTGTTCCCTAAAAGCTGGAACCCATTCTTGACATATGTTTGACAAATCAGTTCGTCCAGACGACAAATACTGAATGTGCTTGATTGTGAATACACCACAACTTCCACTGCAAATGTAGACAATAGGTTATATAAGTGTTTTTCCAAAACATCATACTAATGAACATACCAGAACCATATGACTAGTATTGTAAAAATCACCTTGGATTGTTCTGTGGAACTTCTTTGGCTGTCTTTCGAACATAATCCAATGGTTTATCAAGATTGTCTCCAAACCTCCCAAATTCTCCATTAATTTTCAGAATATAAGGAAACATAACAAGGAATGGGGTGAGCAAAGCTTTCAAGTCCCCATCAGACATACAGTCCACAATTGAGTCATATACAACAACACACCATTTAAGTAAATCAATCTGTAGTGCTATCTAGTGTTTACCACAGGTGTTGATGGCAGTGTATATTGTATCGACTTCATAAAAGCTCTTGCTAAAAAAGGGAGGATCAAGTCCATGTATATAACATGCAATTTCTTCACCGTAATTAAAAGTCCCTGTTTCTTTCAACTCTAAGTATTGTTTATAACGCACATCGTTGAAGTAGTCGACGAAGGGTACGGGAACAATGGTAATACGGCGATAAACCTCTGGATACTCAATTACAGCTTTTCGGAGGTATGTAATCATTTCATCCAGTTGCTGTAAAGTAGGAAAAAAAAACTAATAATTCAATACCAGAGCAAATATGAGAATAATACCAGAAAAACATAAAAAGTTCATACCAGAATTCAAGACATGATAACCATCAGGCAAGATACAAATACATGAAAACACATCATACCAAAAACACAAAAAATAAACAAATATCAAAAAGCTCAAGCAATAAATCATCTAAGGAAGTCAAATGATAATTTATGGCAAACTGAAAGAATTACATACCATAAAACTAATGAAATACATAATACCAGAAAAAAGAAGCAAAAATACAATCATACCAGACTCTTATACAACTAGCTCATACCAGAAAGCAGTACAACACATCATACCAGAAATTGTAAAAACAAAATGTACAAACAACATCTTACCAGAAACACATCAGTAGCTAGTTTTAGAAAGTCATACCAGAAAACATCATACCAGAAATTATTAACTTAAACAAAAGTAAGGTTAGTGTTAACTTACATAATCCCACAACCAGCCAGTTTTTTGGAGTAAGAGCTTGAAGTGTTCTTTATTTGCCGAATGTTGAAATCCAGTAATAAATTCTTTTTTAGTCTTCGGGTTAAGGTACCAAGCATAAAAAGCATCTCTATCCTTCTTGCTCAAGAAACAATGCTTGGGGGGCTTGGGGATTTTTACTGGGACAACATAAGGTGATACAACAAGGTCGCTGGGTTTCTTTTCACGTAAACCCATTCTCCTCGGTCCTCTGGTTTTAACTTTCCCTTTCCCTTTCACATCTACCTCTGGTAGTGGTTTCTGTACCAGAACGACAACATAACACAAACATTAATAAATATGCATAGAAACAAAACACATGAAGAATAGTAGTGTATTATACCTCTTCAACAACTTCTTCCTTTGGCTGATCAACTTCAGCTTCATCCTTGGGCTCGGGCTGGGATTGAGGCTGGGGCATTGGCTTTTCTGTAGATACCGTCTCTTCAGAACTTGAAGAAACCCCAAGAACTTCTAACTTAGGAGCATCAGCTGGAGGTTGGGAGGCCGGCTTTTTAGAGGCTTTGGTACCTTTAGAAGAACCGGCCAACCTTTGAACATTAGTGACAATCCTGAAACATTGACTTTCTATTCTGTGTTGTGTCATCGTTTGTGTCTTCTGCCTCATTACAACTTGGTTGATAGTGGCATCTTGTTGCTCAACCTTCTTGACCAACTCAGAAATCAATTGATTTTGGATTTGTAGTTGTTTCTTTAAGTCTTCAACCCAATCAGGCACACTATACATTAACACAGTAAAAGATTAAAAATGCGATATCAAATAAGCATTTGAAACTAATAAATTATGGTATGTAAAATATCAACTACATTTTTGTGGTAGAAATAGTGGAGGTTGTGGGATCAGAGACAGGTGGTGCAACCACAGCTTCTGTGTTGGAAGTGGTCGGATCAGGGATAGGTGGTTCAACAACAGCTTCTGCATTGGAGGTGGTGGGATCAGGCAGAGGTGGTGCAACCAAAGCATCTGTAGGGACAATGCTATCCATTTCTGGAGCAACAACAATCCCAACAGTGCTAGAAGGTGCCACACCAACAACTGGGGGTGTAGCCAATGCCAGCATCTCTTCTTCAGGGCTAAAACAATAGAACAAATTTTGTAAATATTAAGTATTCTGGTATGATAATATAAATACATATTCAACTTCAGTTTACCATGATACTTCCTCTACAATCTGTTCTGTCTTAGGCTTCTTAGATGTAGTCCTACATTAGGAAAAACAAACATTATTAAGTAAATCAATAACATACCAGAAACAAAAACCAAATAAAACATAACAATATACACAGGAAACAAAGATTAAAAATATCATACCAGAAAACATATTAAATCTAATAAAAGAATGTAAGGAAAAAAGTATACCAGAATTAACATAAAACAAAAACCAGAAACAAAAAGACACATACCAGAAAGTAACAAAGCATGCATACCAGAAAAATAAAACAGAAACTAATACCAGAAGTTATGTTATAAGCATACCAGAAACTAACAGACACATACCAGAAAGCAAAAAAACAGGCATACAATAAAACTAAAGAAACTAGTATAACAGAAACTAATGCAACATTATTAAAATATAGATTGAGTATGAAATGTATTGAGATACCTTTTCCTTCCCTCTTCAATTTTCCTTTTCTTTGGGACATCTTCTTTCTTAACAGCCTTTTGTGGTCTTGGCAACCTCAAAATATTACGACGAGGAGGAGGAGGAGGAGTAGCAAAGTCATCACTCTCGGGTTCCTCCTTCTTTGGGACTTCCTTGATAGCCTTGACATTATGCCCTCCAGGCCTGGATACACGTACATTGTGGAACCCTACTTTGAAAAGATGACAAAGATAGCCAGCTGGGTCCAAAACTTCATCCCCCCACCATTTGCAGTCATCCTCAGTTTCTGGGTCTTCTAGGTTGAGGGGGATAGTTTTGATGTCATCTTGAGCCACCGATGACGCTGTATCCTTTATTGTCTGGAAGCTGCATTTCATCTTCCCCTTGGTTGATGAAACCCACTTAAGACAAAGTGGGGTTGCTTCTTCATCAACACATGTGGCAAACAAAGATGTCAGTGTGGGGAGAGAGTCAAGGATGAAAACCTGCATAATATAGACAGGAAACAAATGAATAAACCATACCAGAAACTCAAACCAATAAATAATATAATACTAATAAAATAATATCATACTAGAAAATGAAACCACAAATGCATATCAGAAAACCAGAAATCAAGTAAACTCAATTATAAAACACAAACTAGAAAGATATACTAGAAATGCTATTGAAATAAAGCATACCATAAATCACAAACTTAATATTTTTGGTAGCTAATTTCTCATACCAGAAAGCAAGTAAAATCATACCAGAAACAAAACAAAATACAGAACATACCAGAAACAAAACAATACTTCACAGAACTCAATTATACAACATACACAATCATACCAGAATCTAATACATTAAAACAAAATACAAGAATCAAAAACCAGAAACAAAAACCAGAAATGCTAATGCAATAAAGCATACCATAAAATCACAAAAGTATCATTTCTGGTAACTAATTACTTATACCAGAGGAAAATAAATGAATAACAAGCATACCAGAGACGTAAACCATAAAAAAATAACAAATATAAACATACCAGAGGCACATAAATGGAAAACCAGAAGCATACCTGGAATGCCAAAGGAAAACCAGAAAGGCAGTAATTTCCGGATGCCCTATACTTTGTTGGCTCGCAATCCCTCAGGTTGTCAAGTGTCTTATTAAAGACAAGGCGCCCCCATGAATAAGAATTAAAGGCATCCATGTCCTTCAGAAGCGATAGAGGAAGATTGGAGACAATTTTCTTCTTGTCATTGTCAAGCAAAACAAATTCAATAAACAGCAACAGAGCCATCTTGAATTTCCTTTCATCATTCTTTTTAAGCTTTGAATATTTTTCCTCCAATTGCTCCAATTTGCACTTGGGCATGCCGAACAACTCCTTCATGTCGACATCTTCTTCTTCGTTGTACACATGGAACCGACACTCAAGGCCGGTAATTTCATAAAACTCGCTTAAGCCAAACCTTATGAACAAAAATACAAAACAAAAAAGATAGAAACACATTAACAATAGAAAGTAGAATAGAGGTAACAATCTGAACTGAAAAGGTTAGGTGTATAGTTAATATATACCTAAGCAAGGTTTTGTTGATTGCAAACCACATTGAGTGTTTGCGGTCAGTTTGAACCTCATGCAGAAGCATGAAGTGTATTAATTGGTTTGAAGGTTTAAGATTGGTACAGAGGGAGATGACAGATGAAAAAATAGAATTCTTGAACATTTCTTGCCCATTGGCATCCAACCCTTCGAGTAAAAATTTAACCATATTGACACGAGACAAGACAGTTATACGTGCTGCCTCGTATTTTGGGTTTTCATCAAATCTGTACATTAACTAGTAAAGGAAATAAGATTGTTAATACAAGAAAAACAGTCAACAACAAACCAGAAACTCATATTAGCCATTCAACTTACATTGGACTCTTCATGACTATAACTAACACTTTCCTCAGCAGCCTGTGTAAACATACCAGAAAATAATGTCAATATATACATCAACATGAAATACCAGAAAGTAATATAAAACCTCATATGAACAAATACAAGAAAACATTAATAAATAAAACAAATACCAGAAATCTTAACTAGAACATCTAATACCAGAAACAAATAACATACCAGAATAATATACCAGAACTTCTAATACCAGAAAACATTAAACATCATATGAACAAATAACAGAAAAGATACCAAAAAGTAATACATCAACATGCAATACCAGAAACACAAACCATAAACACATACCAGAATTTTAAACTAAAGCAAATACCAGAAAACTTGAAACCAATAACATACCAGAAAATCTAATAACATACAAACATACCAGAAAATCATGCAAATATAAAGACGAAACAAACATATAACAAACCATATCAAAACAGATACCAGAAACACTTACTAGAAACTTAAACTAAAGCAAATACCAGAAAACTTGAAACCAATAACATACCAGAAAATCTAATAACATACAAACATACTAGAAAATCATGAAAATATAAAGACGAAACAAACATATAACAAACCATATCAAAACAGATACCAGAAACGATGATTAAACTTACAAACACTAATATGAACAATCACCAGAAACTATAATACCATAAAACATGAAAGAGTATCAAAGCAATACTAACCATAGGTCGAGGACCACCAGATACTACAATCTGAAGGCCTGATTCATCATGAGAGACAGCAGAATCATGGCCTTCGTTTGGTGTGGCATCTTCAACAGGTAAAGGAGGCGTAGGAGTCAGAAGGTTGAATGTAGGAGCATCACAAGAAGATTTGTTGGCAGGAACCTTTGATCGAGTCGACATTTTCAATTTCTTAGGGTTTACAAAAAATCGAAAGGATTGTGGTGTGTTTGGGGTAAAAACGAAGACGAAACACAAAGAACAAGCGAGGAGATGGCCGGAAAGTGACGAAGAATGAATCAGAGATGAAGAAAATGGAGATTACGAGAGAGATTACGAGAGAGATGATGAACCAGAGATTGAAGAAGTTGAGGAGTCGAACAGGCGAAGGGAAGGGCGAAGGGTAAGGGCGAAGTGTTTTTCTCTGGTAGTTAAGTGAGTGAATGAGCGGGGATAGTTTGTTTGGGTAAATTAGTAAGGTAAATTAATTAGGTAAATTAAGGTCAATTAACAGTAATTAAATTAGGGGTATAGTTTTTTATAAAAACTTAAAAAAGCCTAGTATATCAAAATTTGCCTAATTTTTTTCATAATCTCCACCTTCATCCAAACACTTACACAAATTTAATCTCCTAAATTTAATTTAAATGAACCTCTTTTAATCTCCAACCAAACACACCCTTAATCTTGTCAAAATTTTGTATGTTATACTATAATAAGTTAATAATGTTGTAGAGATGTTTATACCGTTATCCACTTACCTACTTAAGTAGGTAGTTCACGGCAGTCAAGTAAGTTTACTAGGCAATAAACTACGTGTTAGGTGTACTACACATTTTAGCTCACATATAAAAATATCACTAAAAAACTTTGAAAAAGGGCAGAACTTTTATAAAATAAAAACTTGAATGTTGACACTTGAAAATTTGAAATTGTCGCACTCTTTTCTCACTTAAGGCCGTCAAGCAAATTTTAAACAAGGGACCTATTTGGTGAGCGGTGATTATGAAGATAAAATGAAGATTATTAGATTACGGGGGTTAAATTGGGAGATCTTTTTCATTTTCTATGAGATAGATTATCCAGATTATGGGGATGAAATAAATATTTTATCTTCCTCCCTACACCACCAAACGGGGTCAATAACTATAGCGTAATTAGCCACATATATATTTTCAAACTTTACTGTTTCTCTCAAAAAGTTATGCTTGATTTTTATACCGACTTGTTAACATTTGATCCATACATGAGATGATCTACTCAACTCGAATTTGAAAAAGATCGATTATTTTCAAAACGAGTCGGATATAAACATATTATAAAAGATTCCTGTTCAACTCTTTGGGCTAAATTCCATATTAGTTTTGCTAGAAAGCCTAGAATAATATTGTAGTGTTATTATGCCAGCCAAGTTATTCGAACTCGAGAAAGAAAATTTTGTTTAACTCATTCATTTGACGAGTTGAATATGTATAAATACAATTTAAAAATTGGTAAAATTTTAGAATTTGTTAAAACTCGAGATTTATAAACAAGTTGCCAAGTTGAATTTGGACATGTTTCTATCGGTGCCTTAACTACGGAACTAAGATCCTCCGCAACGAAGGGTCGGGAGACTCCTAAACCCCCTTCATGTAGTCAAATTGATGAATAGAGGAGTGATGGGTATAGGAGTGTCGATTCCTATATGTTTCGATTATTTTTTAATATAATAAAATTATGTGGTTTTGATCTTTATGAGAGTTGGATGCGCCCTTATTGGCCGAAATTCGATCAGTGATAACACGCCAATTGTCAGGGTTTCAATTAAATATAAAACCCATTTTTCATAAATATTAATTTTAAAAAATATTTTGAATCTAATTTAATTTTATCCATCTATTGGCACTTACTTTACATATGTTTCGATTTTTTTTCTTGACTTCTTGTAATATATATAGGGGTTTGCATTAACAACATTTAGTGGTTTTAAAAATTGTTTGATAAAAATTTAAAAACGCGAGTGATAATCATTAAACATTTGTACTTGTAGTTGTATATTTTTATTATATTGTTTTTTATTTAAATATGTTTTTACCGATCTTGTTGTTTATTTTAGATATTTCAATTTTTATGTTATTTTATTATGTAATTTTTGATATGTTAGTTGTTATTTAAAATTTTTTTTATTAAGTTGTATTTTATTAATTTAAAAAATATTTATATTTAAAATCTTATGGTTAATACTTACCCTCCCCGTCCCATTCCCGTTTAGTTTTGTACTCCTCCTCCCCGTTCGTAGAATCAAAATTGTTCCCGTTCCCGTCGGATCCCCGCCTCCACCGGAAAATTCTCGTCCCCATATACTATTCTCAATAGTCGATTCCCGTCGGAGAATTTCCGTCCTTGTAAAAAAAGTTCGTCGCAAAAATAAAAAATAAACAAAAAAATCAACGACCTGAAAAATAAAAAATAATCAAAGATAGAAAATTTCATTATATAATAGCAGGTGAATTTATATGAAAAAAATAATTGCATCAGAACTACTAAATAATTCCACCATACCTACTAAATAATATTTCCTGTAACATTTGTCAAGGTTGTTAGTTATAAGATTATAATAACTTATATTGTATTTTAATTTATTTTTCGTTTATACAAACGTCAAAATAATTAATTATACATATTATACAATTATAGAAAATAATATATTAACACGGAAAAAAAAATTAGTTTAATACAGGGAACTCTGATGGGGATCTCCACGGGGATATCCGCGCGGGAATTTTCACGGGAAAATCCGATCCCGCTCAGGGAATTATTTTTGGCTGAATTGGCATTTAGAGCCTTTTACACTATAGAGTTAAAAATTTAGGGCCTACCAATTACAAATTGTGAAATAGGACTCCTACTTTACTAGACTAATTCATAAATAGGACAAAAAGTTGACAAAAGTGATGACTAATGAGTGATGGTTGATGTGAGTGATGACTGTGACACTTTTGATTGACATTTAGAGGGAATTTGAGGCCAAAAAAACGCAACCCTTTACCCAGAAAAAATTCGCTTACCCAAAAATTCGTTTACCCAAATAATGTCACAATTATACCCAAAAATAAATTTGTCAAAGTACTTAAACATACTCGAAAACAACATACCCAATAAATTAAATATTTAAATAAAACAATATCCATAAATTGGATAATATTTTATATTTATACCCAATTTAAACATCACTTAATACAAAATTCATACCCAATTTAAATTTATCATACCCAAAATTTTCAAAACTCGATATTGTACACAAACATCAATATCAAATGACATTTGGTCATTACCCAAAAATTCGCTTGACATTTGATCATTATAACACACTTTGGGTAACCATAAAACATACCCACGATATCATTTTAAATATACTTAATAATAAGAAATATACTACAAAGTCAATACACGTATAAAAGCATACCCAATTTGAATTTGTCATAACCAAAATTTACACAAATCAATATTGTACCCAAATATCAATATCAAATGACATTTGGTCCTTGTAACACAGTTTGAATAACCATAAAGCATACCCAAAAATATCACTTTAAACATACTCAAAAATAAAAAAAAACATACCACAAAAATAATAAACATATACCCAATAATAAAAAAAATACTACAATTCATATTTAGGTAACGAAAACAAAGTCACCTAACATTCATGGACTTGAAAATTTCATCAAACTAGCTACATTAACAAAAAAATAAAAGGTGAATATGTAAAAAGATATTTAAACCAAAAGTAAACATCTAATCACCATTATTTCAATTAAATAAATTATTGCCCCTATTTTCTAATTTTCATACCTACTTTTTTTTTATTTTAGATAGAAGCTTAGATTACAAAAGATAATTTTAAAGGGTCCTATTTTCCTAATTAATTCATTATTTTTTACCCCATCCCCGTCTTTATCCCCATTTGTAATCTCCATCCTCATCCGAATATCGGAAAATTTCCATAAAGAATAGGATTATCCGCTCCATTACCCTCCCTAAATAGGTCCGGTCTAAAAATTGTTCTATTTACGGTATCAAACTCTTGACTTATATGGAATATTACATATTCCGTCCTTCCATAATGTTGATGACTTGTTTCTGACCAATAAAATTATTGATTTATTGATATAAAAAAAACAGATATTGTCGTACTCGTTTTAATATAATGATGTACATAATCAGATATACAAGTCGAAAGGTAATCCTTTTTGGTTTTGAGAATCTTAAATCAAGATAAATAATTTATTTATTTTTAGTATTTATAGATAGCTTTACGGATCTCTTTGCTGTTCTGTACAGTTCGTGAAATATTCAATTTATAATAACTGCCCTTCCACTCACTTCGAGTCGTTTGTCCCCTTTTTATTTAAAAAAAAAGCAAAAATTCTTTTATAAAAATTAAATTAATCATATCTCCTGCAAACTCCAAGTCGTAGCCAAATTCCCTCTCTCCATAGAAGCGTAGGTGGAACCGTGGAAGACATCGGAGCTGGTGGCGCTACGGCGGCGAGGGGTAGATAGTTGTGAGTGAGAGAGATTTCGGTGGGGACTCAAAAGCTGTTTTCTACTTCGAATTGTCGATTTGTCTAGAGTTCTTGTCTTTTTCTTCTATAACCGAGCTTCTCAGGGAAGGATTTGCTTCCGTGATTTGATTTGATGTGGTGAGATAGATAGAGAAAGTAGGCGGAAAATGTCGAGAATCGCCATTGAAGCGTGGTGGCCTTCTTCTAATTCGTCGATTTGGATTGATGGTTGGCCTGGGTTGACATCTAATTGGTGGCATGACGTTAACGATTCTACTCAGTGGCAAGATGCCATTTTCTTCACCCTCTGTGCGGCTTATGCTCTCGTCTCCGCTGTTGCTCTTGTACTATCTCCTTCCTTTTCTCGCTCTGTTGTTAATGTCTAATGATTAGTTGTATTTTATGTCAATTCCTAAGCCTTGATGTGTGATTTTTCCTTGAGGAAGGTTGATATTGTGGCCTTTAGGGATCTATTATTTTTACCTTTTGTCGTGGGGACATCAATGCCTAATTTTGACCTAGAAATTTGGTGCTGTGGGGTTAGGTTTTGGTTGATAGCTCTTGAGCTTAATATAGTTCTTCTGATGTTTGAGTTGATTGGATGATTTATTTGCAGATTCAACTTATAAGGATTGAATTGAGAGTGCCTGAATATGGTTGGACTACGCAGAAGGTTTTCCATTTTATGAACTTCATTGTTAATGCAGGTAACTTGATATTTTTTTGCATTATTGATGTTGGTGGTGATGGTGTTGGTTTCTTTAGTGTATCATCAAAGTTTAATTTGTTGTGTTCTTCTCCGTGGCAGTTCGTGCTATTGTCTTTGGTTTTCACATGTTTGTATTTACTCTGAAGCCCAAGGTACACATATTTTTTCTGATCTTTCCACTTAATCTTGCCTATGTATTTACATTAGTGCAAAGTCTGAAATTTCTCGAAACTTGTCAACCAATGAAAGGTCAAGAAACAAAGATAGTAATGGTACTTGATTTGGTTCGTTATACAGGTTAAATTAGATAAATAGAAGGGCTGACGGTATATTAGAAGAGTTTTCTACAGCACATGTTTGAAGAATAAGGGGTGTGCAAAATTTTAGGTGGGGATTTCAAGTTCAAACTTGGATGCTGAAAAAGGAAGAATGAAATGTTTGTCTTGATATATTGTTGGATGAAGAGTTGTAGCTTTGATGTACCTCATTTTTAGCTAGAAGTTGGTTAACGGGTGGATAAATGAGCTCTATGTTGAGCTGAGGGTCAAAATAAGCTGCAAATGTATGTTTTCTTAGACAAAGTGACGGACTATGGAATCTTGAACCCGTAAAATAAAATGAAAAATGAGGTGAATGCAGATATTTTGTAGGATCTACGTAAATTAAATGTTCATAGTAGGTTTGTTTTCTTTTATGGAAGCAAATCAGGCTGTAAGATTGTGCTATCTTGATCTCTATGGAGCTACCTAGACTTAGAAGTTAGAAATACTACACAGTTAGTATGTAGATATTCTCTCTTATAGACTCGATGTCTGCAAGCTACTGGGGTTCAAATATTCTTATTGAACGTGCATGTATTTTGCTTCATGCATATCCTTATTGGCTTCTTTTATTCTCATAACTTTTGTAGTCCTCCTTCTGAACATAAAATGCCTTTTCTCTTACAGGTTTTGACTTTCGTGTTACTGGACCTTCCAGGAATATTGTTTTTCACTACCTACACATTACTTGTACTTTTCTGGGCAGAGATATATTATCAGGTCAATGAAGCGTCTATATTTTTTCGTCACCTGCTCTTATGTGCTTGTGCTTATCTTTCGATGAACAAAAAAATATTATCTTACATTCTAACCCTCTTGCAAATAGCAGAAGATAAAGTATCAAACTTGTAATCTTTAATGGCTGAACATTTGGCCAAGTATGATCATGTATAACTCACTATATGTGGTTTTCTTCTGGAAATTTAGGGTCTGTTAGGCACGAATTTGTAAGGTCTTTAAAAGGACAATTTTTCCCTTGTAAGATCCTTGTAACGATGTGCCAAACTGAACCTTATTCTTACTCGGCACAACTATTGTATATGCTCTTTTAATTAGTTGCCAAAGAACTTGGTATTAAACTTGTTATCTTGTAACCTCACAATGTTAACTATTTATCATGGACAGGCTAGAAGTCTCTCAACTGATAGGCTCAGGGCGGTGTATATAGCAGTTAATTGTGTAATCTATTTCATACAGGTGATTTTATTTCAACCACCATGGTTCTGTTTAGGCAACATAATTCGTTTGAGTATGACATGTTCCATAGACAATTTGTTCGTACTAAGAATGTACTTCATCACTTTGTCATAACATATAAAAAAGTAATTTATTTTTTTTTGTATTTTTTTTGCCAGATTTGTATCTGGGTATATTTGTGGATAGATGATAGTAGCGTCGTGCAAGCCATTGGACAAGTATTTATTGCTGGTTAGTTCTAAATCCTTCATTTGAGATGCCAGTAACTTGTGTTTGGATTATTTCCTGGGAAACTGGATATCATTTTTTATATTTTCCAATTTCTAAAGATTTTTTCCTGTTTATTCTTCTTTCCTAGTGGTATCATTTGTGGCTGCACTTGGTTTCTTGCTCTATGGAGGAAGGCAAGTTGCTATAATCTCATCTTAGACATGACTTTTTACTTTATTTGCCACCTTTTTTGCTCAATGTCATCTAAAATGCTCTGTTTACAGATTATTCTCCATGTTGCGGCGCTTTCCTATCGAATCTAAAGGACGAAGAAAAAAGCTTCGTGAGGTAGTTTATTCATGCCTTGGTGTATTTTACTACAATTTCCTTCTAGTTTCTCGAGTTTCCAACTGTTTAAAGAGCTTTGGTCAATATTGAGGGGCGTAGAGTTTGAAAGCTAACAAGATCAACATGCTTATGATTCTGATCTGAAAACTTGTTGCAGGTTGGATCTGTTACAGCAATCTGTTTCACATGCTTTCTCATTAGGTGTTTCATGGTGAGTGCCATTTCTCATTCATCCAATCTTCTCATTGTCCTGCAATTTCACTAACCCACTTTTCCTTATTGATGTAGGTCATATTTTCTGCTTTTGATTCGGACGCGTCCCTGGATGTTTTAGATCATCCTCTTCTCGATCTCATCTACTATACGGTAGTCTACCATTGCCCAATTTATGAAGCGCCAATTTTCGTTCTTTTGCTTCAAACTGACCTCTTATTTTTCATTTACTAGCTGGTCGAGATCGTGCCTTCAGCACTCGTCCTCTTCATTCTACGCAAGCTCCCCCCAAAACGAGTATCAGCTCAATACCACGCAATTCGTTAAGTGTTTCTCATATTCCCTGATGGTTTTTGTAAGGTGTGAGCCAACACTAGCAGCAGGTAGCGTAAGCAAAGCCCCGAAACTTGTACCACGCAATATTCTCTCCAAGCTATTTATGGTGACAAAGTATTCTTTCTATTTCATTGTCGAGTATGAATGTAATTTTGCTGTTGTTTCTGTAATTTTCATCAGAATTAGCCGAGGTTTTTGCCTTGCTGGCTTCAGGAATCTAGATCTGTTCGTTATAGTATCATGTATGAGACTAACATTGAATCGAAAATGTTCCTTCAATTTTGATAATGATCTCAGTGTTCTATATATATCCCTTACATTTCAATGAAGTGCTTGTTATATGCAATAGAAATGTTTACATTAATCATATTATGAGGATTATATCTCTACAGAAATGACGAACAGAAACTCATTGCAATGTGGCATCTTCAGTCCACTCCAAGCTGGGTTCACTCCATGACCGAGGCCGAATCCCGAGCTGAAAGAACAAGATCATCTCCATTGTTTCAAACACCTTGTTTTGATCCAAGAACTCGTTCCACACCCCGCTCACTATGCAGTAGTTATTGTTGTAAGGCGAGTGATGGTGTGCAGCGTGCTGTGACCTAGACACGAGAATCCCGAGATCTTGTAGGACAACAACGAATCCAGGTAACTTGCTCTTTGTGCTGTGAGACCATGCATGGAACTGTTGGCTGAACATGATACAACCTGCAAACATACCGACAAACGCGTGTAGTGTCGGATCATTGGATACGATATCTATGGGGAGAACCGTGAAGATGATGGCTCGTGCAAGTGCGTGGAGGTTGTTCGCGAATTGACGCTTCGTGATGGTCCATGGCCACTTATGGTGTCCTTGAAACGCGTCAATCTGGCCACCGAAGAACGGTGTTGAGCCGCTTCCGTAGTTATCAATGCCCCAGTGATAGACTCCCGAACCGAGATCAGCTAAGAAGTATCCTAGCAAGCCAGCTAATGCAGGCTCAAGTAGGACATGTGAACCGACTGCACCCGTTACAGACTTCGCTAGAGACACAATCAAGGTGGTGCATCCGCCTGCTAACCACACTCGATGTGACCATGTGGATCTTAGGCTAGGATCATTAGGCTTTGGTGGCTTCACCTCTACCATTAGTGGCACCGGGACCATTTGTGATAGGTCGACTCGATCCTCCTTCAGCTCTAGCTTCGGTGCAGGCGGGGCTGTGCTAGCACAACGAATATGAACGGAGACTAATCCATGGTGGTTGGAACGACGGAAACCCTTGAGAGGGTAGGTATGTTGGTGGTGGTTGAGGATTGACATTGAATAATAGGTTGTAAACTATGTGGCTTGTTTGTGTGTATTTAAGAAAAGGCTCAAAGGATGGAAGCAAATCTGTGGGGGAGAATGAAGTTGGAAAGTTTGTGGCAAAAAGATGAGTTGCGTGGGTGTTTTGGGATGTTTCGTGATCAAGTTAGCGGTCGTTATACTTGCGGCTTTCTTTAATAGATATAAAGAGCTGCAAAATTTGGTACTTAGACATTTGCTGATTTTCTCGCCTTTAAGTAGACGTGACGTGTAACATCAAATGATCAACAAATGAGTTTGATATGGATAACATATAGACATGACTCATTAATGTGCGGTTTATGAGACCCATATGCGCCTCGTAAGACGCATATATGCCTCCCCTTTATGTTCAACTGAACTATATTTTTTATTTCTCACCCTAAATTTTATTTTTATTTGATCTTTTTCCTATATTCATATACATACATAGATTGACGATATGTTGGTGCCATTGTTTTATATATCTATGCTCATATAGCTACATTGATGTATTTTTATGTCCGATTTTTCGAGATAAATTTTAAAGCCCACTTAAAGTTAAAAATCAGAAGAGGATGATTTTTACATTTATTAATTAGTTGATTAATATAAATTTTAACCATATGTGTTTAGGAATATTCCCACACCATACGAATTTTGTGGCTGATATATGCAACTCAATCCTTACATGAAAGGTCAAGTAAAGCATGCTGAGTTTTCTATGATTGGGCTCTGATGTTGGGCTTCAGTTACCTTGGGCCACTTTGCGCTTATGGGCCCATTTCACGATTCTGTCGCTTAGTTTATTGTTCACTCAACCAGCCCATAATTGTAATTTCGCAGAAAATCATCCCATAATTCTATTTTATTCCCCCCAACCCACACCCCCACCCCCACATATTTTGTGACTTAATTTCCCCTGTATTTTCCGTTAAAATTCCCTTATTTTAAAACTTGTAAAAACGACACCCCTTCCTCGTGTATTATAGGCTATGGAGTTTAAAAAATCAAAACAGGGGGTGTATATTTACAAAGTTGAAATAAAGAGATGGTTAAGTTAAAAAAAATGAAATATTAGGGGTTGGTAACTGTAATTTATCTAAACAAATATGACGTCAAATGCCCTAAAGTATTTATTTTTCGGAATTTTCCTTTGGGGAAACAGAAACACTCTCGCTATTTCGCCCCCTTCTTCCAGTTCGCCGTAGCCGTACTGCACTTCCAATTTTCTCCTCTTCCATAATTTCTCGAAGATGGAGGTCAAAAATGGCGGTGATTCTAGTTTGGCCTCCAAGCGTGACCCCGATTCGAGCCCCAGCACTATCACCGCCACAATTGAGCTCAAGAAGCAAAGGCTTGAAAATCCGGAAGGAGAAGGCAAAAATATCTCGGAAACCCTAAAAGAAGAGAAAACTGTCACCCCTAACAGCGAAAAGGTAGATGAAGAAGTACAGGAAGCAGTTTCGGAAGGAAAGATTGAGGCAGAGGATGGGGGTTCGAATGGCAAAGCTGTAATTGATCGTAAAGGAAAGGGAATTTTGATTGAAGAAGAAGAAGACGAGGAAGAGGAAGATGAAGATGACGACTCCGATGATGATTCGAGTGACGACGGAAATGTTTCTGAAAATGGCGGCGACGATAGCGATTTTTCTGATGATCCACTCGCGGAGGTTGATCTGGATAATATTCTCCCGTCAAGGACTAGGCGGCGCGTTATTCATCCAGGCGCGTACATTGCTAATGACCTCGGTGCCGTCAATGAAGAGGATGATAGCGACGACAGTGATGCTTAGGAATTCAAGGTTCCCGGAAGAGGTTAGTTGACCATTGAATCATTGATAGGGTTTTGTTCTCTTTTAGTATTATATGCATATTGAGTAGCAAACCTTCATGACTCTGTGGATTGTACGATGGTGAATGTTTGGAGAAGAAGTTGGTATCTTTGCAGCCTGCTTGTCTAGGTTATGGTATGGTTTTGATGCACTCGTTGCTGTATTTGGCATAGAAAACTGAAATCAAGAAACTTTCCTTTTAGCAATGCACCTGCTTTACTTTGAGATCATTCTGAGCGTTTAACTATTTAAGCAACGTTTGATTGTTGTCTGCAATATTTCAAGCTACATAATCAATTGCCTTGCTTCTTTGATAGAACAACACACTCCAGTCATGAGAATTTACCTAATCATGCACCAAAATGGTTACCGGCTGCATTGGAACTTCCAATTAATGAGAAGCAATGTCTTGCATCTGTGTTCGTAATATGTGTTCAAGCTGAAATGCTGAACATTTTGAGCTTCAGATTGTTTCTTGAACACAATCTGTTCTTCAGTGCTTGTCTGAGTTGCTTCATCAATACACAACCCGTTTTCATTTGTGCATCAGTTGCAAAATTTGTTATCTGGAATTGCTGCTATGTTCTTTCTCATGCTTTCAGCATCAAATAGTCATTTGTGGCACTCAAAATGCCCTTCCTGAGTGAAAGCTCTCAGTCTGCCTGTAGTATTCATTAGGTTGATACATATTTTGGAAACTCATACTAAGGCTTTCTAATCCATTGTTGTTCGCCCTTATTCGATCAAGGCCAAGAGGCGCTTGTCACGGGCCAAGAGGCGCTTGTCACAGGCCTACTGTCTAGCTCATCTCCCATAATAGTAGTATGTGTATTGATCATAAGCTATTCAGTCTGCATTTGTCCACAGTTTGATCCCCTCCCTGCGCCACATCTGCCCTTTAAAATCCTCCATTGCTGTCTTATTCGAGCAAGTCCTGGTCATTTTAAAATTATACGCAGCGACTCATACTTGCTTCGGTGACTAACCAAAATGCTCGGTCCAACAAATAAGATTCAGCGGCTCGATGATTTTGAATATTTACATAAGCATAAACGCTTAGGGCCCGTTTGGAATGGGCGAGAATCATCCCTCGAAACGGAACGATTTCGAATCAGTCAAAATCTGTGTTTGTTAGTGACTAAAGTGAAACGTTAGAGGTTTTTTAACACATGATAGTGACATAATCATTTCCTTTTCATTTTCTTACCCGTAATCGATTCCAGCTTTCATATGACCACTCCAACTAAACAGACACAAGATATGGCACTTATACGATATATTCATATGTAGCAACGTGAATATTTTACACTGAATATTTTACTCAATTCGAAGCCAAAAATATATCTCAGGCAGAGGTTACTAGAGTAACATGATATGATACTTGGCTTCATCCCAAACAAACCTACAAAATACACTTTAGGAATTCACATATCACCATATGCAAATTTCACACTGCCTCGTGAATTCCACGTCTATGTATACTCATAGCATATAATTATAAAGGGACCTCTGGTTTTAACACTGAAAACGAATTTAGTATACACAACATATAATTATAAGAAACAATTTGATATACTAGGCTTTTTCTAGTTTTTTGTTTAGTAAATCTACCCCTTGAGAGAAGAGTGTGTACTTGAGAAAAGAGTGTGTACACTTTGAAAATAAATACAAAAGGTTGGGGTATATTTACTTAATTGAAACATTAAAAAACCTAGTTACTACCATAGTTTTTCAAAAAAGCCTAGTTACCAAAATTGCCCTAATTATAATGGTCCTCTGGTTTTAACACTGAAAACGAATTTAGTCCACTTAAACGATGTTTGTTCAAAAAAATAATTTATAGAGGTCTTTTTTTTTTTTTTTTTTATCATTTTTAGTGTAAATTTTTTTTTCATTTTGTTTTCCTACAAGTTATTAAAATTATCAAATTTTACTCCAACTACTTTATACTATAAGAAACTAGGTATGGGCATAAATCCCGCTTAATCCCATCCCGGTCCCGTACCGATTCCGTCCCGATCCTGGTGGGATTTGGAGGGAAAAAAATGTGTATCCCGTCCCGTGAAAAATTTGTGTGACGTGACGCGGGACGAAGACTTCCCATCCCGGTTAATCCCGTCCCGTCCCGCATATATATATATATATATATAAATAAATAATATTTTTATATTTTTATATATTATATAGATAAATATCATACATAAATTATAATTTAAAAAAAATATATTTATACTTTCAAAATTATTAGTTCGATAATATTTCATCAGTTATTCACTCATTCTTTACGACTCATTTAGTTGGACCTAAAATACTAGAGGTTCTGCTCTTCCTTGATTTAGTCCGTTCGCCGCTTGCTCGGGTCCGTTCCATCACCGCCCTTGCTCTAGTCCGTTCCATCGCCGCCCTTGCTCTAGTCCGTTCCATCGCCCTTGTATTTGTGGATTCCAACAATTATAATTGATAGTTAAATAAATGTAATTTTCTGTAAATTACTTGTTATTTTTTGAATTTGAATCGGTAAGACACTTTGATGTAACTTGAATTTGTTTTCAATGCATTAACTACTAATGTAGGCGTCATGAATCAATAATTAGGTATCGATGTTTTTCCCCGATCATTTGTGTCTTTAAACATGAGAGAAAACAAACATACATATTGAATATAATCGGTGCATAATTTGTGCGGATTTGTTCCGTTCCGTCCCGTCCCACATGGGATAAGGCCCGCGCGGGACGAAGAAAAAAAGTCATAAATCCCGTCCCGTCCCGTCTCATGCCCACCCCTATAAGAAACTATTCCAAAACCTTTCACAGACACGAGTGTATGTATATAGACTAGATTCATTTTCAACCATTATCATTTTCAGAGATTTAACCAAACGTGATTATTAAATATATTTCATTAAAAGTTTTCTCTTGGAATATAAAAATAAAAATTAAAAAATTAGGTCTGCATTTATGTTTATATATTTTATAAAATATATTTATAATTTTTTTTAACGTGTTCATAATTAAATTTAAATTTTATTTCAAAAACAGCAAATAAAATGTAAGTTATATTTTAATCATAAAGTTAATTAGTTTAAAATTTAGCGTGATCAAATCAGATTTTTTTTTAAAATATTATTTTTATTTTAAAAAAAGAAAATCAAAAGTAATTTGATATTTTAATCTAGAATTAGTTTTAAATTTTTTTAATTTTATTTTATAAATTAAAATTTTAATAAAATATATTAAGCAAGATATAAAGAGGAAACAAAATATATCATAAGAGTACCAATAGGAAAGTTAAAATCTTGTGGATACCAAGAGTAAAAGTTTAAACTTGAAAGGTACCAAAACAAAAATCTTGTAACGTGAATATTTATATGTTACAACGTAGTTATAGTTATGCAGTTATAAAAATCCAAATATTGTATATGACAAATTTAATTAACAAAGTAGAAAATGCCTATTTGACAGTAAAGATTTTGATTTTATTTCTCAAATACATAATCAAATATATAATAATAATAATAATAATAATAATAATAATAATAATAATAATAATAATAATAATAATAATAATAATAATAATAATAATAATATGAAATAATTTGGTTTACTAGGCCTTTTTTAGTTTTGTGTTTAGTAAATGTATTCCTTGAGAGAAGAGGGTGTAGAGTTTGAGAATAAATACAAAAGTTTGGGGTATATTTACTTAATTGAAACATTAAAAAATCTAGTTACTACTATAGTTTTTCAAAAAGGCCTAATTACCAAAATTGTCCATCAAATGTAAGATTGTTAAAATAGATCCTACGTCCAAGTAAAATCTTACACATAATTGGATTTACCACTTTTGGCTTTTCATAAGAGAATTACAATTAGAGTCAAATGAGAATTTTAACAATGCTCTTGTGCTAGGAAGAATGTGAAGGACCAATAGATTTTTAGCCTCGACCTTCACAATTAAATAACTAAATAGCACTTCGATATATTAGTAATAAAGGCAATATATTAATACCCAAGGTAATAAAGACGTGTGTAGATAGTTTATAATTATTTTAGATTGAATAAAATGGGTTCGTGGATTGTTATTAAATGAATAAATACTTGTATATTTTTAATAGGATAAAATATGTCCTTATTACTTTTCACAAAAAGATCAAATAAAAAATAAAAAAAATTCTTGATAATATTATCTCTTCTCGCTCTTAATCTATAAATTATGTTTTCATAACTACTTTGACGTATCAATGGCAACAACATTATCTCTTCTTTCTACTAATCTATAAATTGTGTTTCCATAACTACTTTGACGTCATCAATGAAAAAAAATCGGACGGTTTAAAAAGTACGCAAATCATATATTTCGTTTAAAACCAATAGTAGTTACACAAGTTATTTCGAAAATTTAGTTATATAAGCAACATATATACAAAACAGTTTCTAAAGTCTAGTTACATGAGCAACAAATACACAAAACAGTTACACAAAACAAATACGCAAGAGTTGCGAAGAAAACCTTCGGTGAAACCTCTATTACACTAGTGTATAAGCAACAAATACCACAAACCAATTACACAAAGCGGTTTCGTTTAAAATCCATAGCAACTACACAAGTTATTTCGGTAGTTTAGTTACATAATTAATATTTACACGATACAACAATTACACAAAACACTGTATACACAAACCATTTTCGGAAATTTAATTATATAAGCAAGAAATACACAAAACAATTTCGAAAATTTAGTTACAAAAGCAATAAATACACAAAGCAGTTTCGAGCCTTTTCACCCAAAACCTATAACGAATTTTCGCATATGTAATGTTACCATATGTAGGAAGTACATATTTCGATTTGAAAAATAAGGAGTTTCGATCTAGGGAATATGAACCGCATATTATGAGAAGGGGATTAATCTATTAAAGAAAACCATCGATTATGAGAGAGAGTAACTTGTTAAAGAAAACGCAAATTAGGGGAGAGAGGGTAATATTCCTAGTAAATTGCCCAAATTCGGTTACTAAAATTTTCAAAACCGTTTCATTTTTATATTTTAAAACCAACAGCCCATGTATTCACTTTTACTTTTAATTAAAAAAATCAAGGGACATAATTTGTACTTACATAAAAAAAGGTTTACCAAACAAATCTTCACTTTTAGATTTGTGGTTCAAAAATTTTATTTTAAATTTAATTTTTTATAAATATATCTTAAGCCGTTTTGTTGGAAATTATTTACAAAAATTCATATTGTAAAGACAAAAAAAATCTAATGTACACCTCTAAAACTTTACGTATGAGGTTATAAAATATTCAAATTTAATTTTTTTTATTGCGATTTTAAAGAATTTATAATCATCCGATTTCAATTAAACACTTAAATAACTTTTTAAAGTCTATAACTAAACACGTTCTTGGTTGTGGTTTCGAATTATGAACATGATTAAGGATATTTTCTAACTTTTTAGTCTCAGGTGTCATTCTCATTATCAAACAAAATTTAATCAATAAATAAGTATTAATTCACTACAAGACATAGAATGACCCTCAAATTTGTAAACCCGGATACACCTCATCTAATGATATTGTTGTGAATTCAGCAGAGGTAGAGGGAAATATGATTCAATTTTACATTTTTATCTTTAAATAATTTTATATTTGTAGTCAATCCACTTATTTACTTTTAATTTTAATTTTAATTATAAAAATTAGGGGACATAGTTTGTACTTACATAAAAAAAGGTTTACCAAACAAATCTTCTCCTTTAGAAATATGGTTTATAAAAGTTTATTTCAAATATAACTTTTTATAAATATATCTTAAACGGTTTTGTTAGGAATTAATTTAAATTTTTTTTACCTATATGTAAAGACAAGAATATAATGTAAACCTCTAAAACTTTAGGTATATGAGATTTTAAAATATTCAAATTTATTTTTTTATTATGATTTCAAAGAATTTATAATCATCCGATTCGTACTAAATACTTGAATAACTTTTTAAAATCTATAACTAAACAGTGTTATTATGTTTTTGTTATTAGGGATGAAATTGTTCATATTGATGTTAAAGAGAACAAAACAGAAATTTCAAGTTATAATTTTTAAAGAGAACAAAAGAGAAATTCTAGGTTTTAAGTGCACATTAACATGTTTGTGCGTAGACAATAGAGTTATAGAGATCCATGTGCTACAAACACTAATTGTTACAAACACATCCATAAAGAGAACAAAAGAGAAAACCCTTCCAACAAAACAAGTTCAGAAACACATCCATAAAGAGAATAAAAAAGAAAAACAACTTTCTAACATAATTGTATATATGTATTAATGTCAACCATGATCACATACAAACTTCTCCAATGTCAAATATTCTTGCCTAATAGGGGAACACACCCGTAACTCAGGGTTATCTCTGATACCATCTCTAAGACCCAGGTCTTAGGAACGATGTACTCATTCAAATGATGTTGTTTACGGAGTGTTACAATCTCTCATACTTAAACTTACTTCCATGTCAAGCCGAAGGACCGTCCACCGAGCCGAGTGACCGCCTTTTATGACAAACACACTCGTAATTCAGAGAGTTAACTATGATACCATCTATAAGCCTCGAGGTCTTAGGGATATTTTTCCCATGCCAACAAATGCTCGCGTAGAAACTTATCAACTCGTCACATGAAATTTCTCTCGTACGAGCACGCTTAACTCTAGAGTTTTTTTGTCCTCACTCGACTCTTAAAAAAAGAATTCTAGTCGACATGGGTAGCAATTCATCGTAATAATAAGTTAACCAAAAATTCTCATTCAAATGATGCGGGGTGATACATTCAACCTATAATTAGCATTTTCAAGGGACTCGCAACACAAAAGTTTATTACTATTGATTCCTTTTGACTTCCAAGATTAAGTATGGGACAACAAAGATATATGACCGTATCCATGTCACTAGGACCTCCATAACCTAAGAGTAAGTATGCATTATCCCTGAATTCGCGCCTTAACTGTTTTGCCACACCCAAAAGCCCTCTCCGGCCGCCGTTTTACCACATCAACGATCACAATAGCGTGATCGTTTCCTTTGTCTTCTGGCACTTTACCCTTGTAAATCTCTCCTCTTCTGAACCTTCTAAAACCACGGTTTCTCGCATACACTGTGACATAAACTAGATGGTGATCGATTTTCTTTTCCAAACCAACTTTGCTATTTTATTTCAAAGTAATCATTCCCTAATTTTAATTAGGGTTATCTGAATTGAAATTAAAATATTTAAAATAAAAATAATTAGATATTAAAACATTAAATATAGAGGTGGTATTGAAACTTACCCAATCTTTGTGGTAGGTTCTTTTACACAATTTTGCTTTGTGAGATAATTTTAACTGTGGTGAAACACCTACAGAGTTGATAAATTCCAAATTCGTAATCCTTCTCACAAGAATCAACTAGTTGTTGTCAAGATAAAACATATTTTGCACCGTTGTGAATAACATAATGGCTCTCTACTAATATGAGATTGACAAATATATCACATCTTCATATTGTAAAAACAAATAAAATTCAGATTACTAGCGTTATCTCAAAATTTAACATCTTAGTTCTACTAAAACTGATTAGATACGTTATATTATTACCTTGACCATGTTCCATTACGGGAGTAACATATTTTTTATCCCTCTAATCCTTCATCATTTGGGAGAAACCTTAGACGGGATCTTGGATACGAGCGATGACCGGTGTAAATTCTATGTTGTAATTTGACATGTATATGGTTGTGCATATACAACTTTCTAACATATTTCATATTTGTATTAATATCAACCATTGCTCGCGTAAAAACTTTTCCATGCGAACCATGCTCGCCTAATAGGGTGAACACACTTGTAACTCAATGTTAGCTTTGATACTATATGTAAGACTCGTAACTCAGATTTAGCTCTAATACTATATGTAAGGCCCGAGGTCTTAAGGATAGGAGGTTTCCATCATGAAATTTCTCTCGCACGAGCACGCTTAACGCGAGAGTTCATTGTCCTCACTCGACCACTGAAAAAAAAAAGAATTTTTGTCGACATGGATAGTAATTCATCTTTATAATTTAACCTAAATCCCCATTCAAATGAATGATAAGGTTTAAGGGTGTTACATTCAATATATAATTAGCTTATTCAAAGAACTAACAAAACAAAGTTTATTACTTGAAACGGTTTTCTGATATTTTATATGCCCAATCATTAATTCATTTTGACTTGTTAGATTCAGCATAGGACAACAAACATATGAGGATACGGCCGTATACTATGTCACTAGTGCCTCCATAGCATAAGAGTAAGTATCAATTGTCCCCCAATTCGTGTCCTAACTATTTTGGCACACTAAAAAGCCCTCTCTCGCCATCGTTCTACCACGACAACGATCACGATATCATGATCGTTGTCTTTGCTTTTTGACACTTTACCGATAAATATCTCCTCTCTAGCTTGTACCTTCATAAATTACGGTTTCTTACTACACTGTGCCATACACTGGATGGTGATCAATTTCCTTTACAGACCAGCTTCAGTATAGTATTTCAAAGTAACTATCCCTAGGGTTATCTAAATTGAAATTAAAATATTTAAAATAAATATGATAAGATATTAAAACATTAAATACGGAGTTGGTATTAAAACTTACCCAATCTTTGTAGTAGGTTCCTCTACACAATTCGGGAGTGTGGATAATTTTCTATTGTGGTACGTACAAAAGAGTTGATACGCTGCAAATTCGCAACCCTTCTCACAAGAGTCAACTAGTTATTGTGTAGATAAGACACATTTTACACCCTTGTGAATAGCATAACGGTTTTATTTTACTACTATTAAAACTAATTGAATACATTATATTGTTACCGTGACCCTATTCCATTACGGGGTAACATATTTTTCATCCCTCTAGTCCTTGATCATTTGGACGAGACCTTGGACACGAGGGATGAGGAGGATTCTAAATTATATGTTGTAATTTCACATGGAAATGGTTGTGCATAGACAATGGAGAAATAGAAATTTAATTAATGTCAACCATGATCGAGTAAAGGGTTAGCTCTGATACCATCTGTAGTTCTGATACCATATGTAAGACCCGAGATCTTAAGGACAAGACGTCACCCATCATGAAATTTCTTTCGCACGAGCACGCTTAACTCGAGTGTTCATTGTTCTCACTTAATTACTGAAAAAGAAGAATTTCTAATGAAATGGGTAGCAATTCATCCTTATAAATTAATAAAAAATCTCCATTCAAATGATGCGTTTTACGGGTGCTACATTCAACATAATAATTAGAATATTCAAGGGATTGACAACACAAATTTTATTACTTGAAACGGATTTCTAATATTATATATGTCCCACCATTAATTCTTTTTGACATCATCATTAAGAATGGGGCAACAAAGATATGTGAGGATACGGTCGTATACTATGTCACTAGCTCCTCCATAACATAACAATAAGTATCCATTGTCCCCCAATTCGTGCCTTAACTGTTTTGGCACATCCAAAAGCCCTCTATCGCCGTCGTTCTACCACGGCAACGATCACGATAACGTGATCTTTGCCTTTATCTTCTGTCACTTTACCGCTAAATCTCTACTCTCTTGTACTTACCTTCAAAAACCACGATTACCACATACACTATGACATACACTGGATGATGATCGATTTCTTTTACCATACCAACTTCGGTATTGTACTTCAAAGTAACCGTCCCTAATTTCAATTTGGGTTATCTAAATTGAAATTAAAATATTTAAAATAAATATGATGACATATTAAAACATTTAATACGGAGGTAGATTTGAAACTTACCCAATCTTTGTGGTAGGTTTTTCTGCACAATCCGGGATTGTGAGGATAATTTTTAACTGTGGTGAAACACTTACAAAAAATTTGATACGCTGCAAATTCGTAACCCTCCTCACAAGAGTCAACTAGTTGTTGTCTAGATAAGACATATTTTACACCCTTGTGAATAACATAATGACTCTCTGCTAATGTGGGTGTCATAAATATATCACATTTTAATGTTGTAAAAACAAATAAAATTCAGATCACTAACGTTATCTCAACATTAAACATCTTACTTCTACTAAAACTGACTGAATATATTATATTGTTACCTTCACCCTAGTCCATTACGGGATGACCTATATTTAAGCATGCATTTATGTAGATTTTTCCTTTATTTTGCATGCATAGACATACATTCATAACAATTATGATTATATTCACCTATAGTGTTAGAATAGAGATCTACACAGAGTTTTATTACATTTATAGGTAAAATGGCGAATTATGGAGCAAAATGACACATTTAAAGATTAATACTTATTGTGGAACAAAACGGAGCACAAAAAGGGAGTTAGGAAAGAGTTGGGGTGAGCTCTGATACCGCGCCAAAGTTATCTTTGATACCGTCTGATACTCCAGAGTGAATTCTGATACTTCGCCAAAGTATTTTCTGATACTTCGCCAAAGTATTTTCTGATACTTCGCCAAAGTATTTTCTGATACTTTGCCAAAGTATTTTCTAATGCCGCGCGATATCAGCGGGCTCAA
This sequence comes from Fagopyrum homotropicum, assembly GCA_033239125.1. Classification (NCBI taxonomy): domain Eukaryota; kingdom Viridiplantae; phylum Streptophyta; class Magnoliopsida; order Caryophyllales; family Polygonaceae; genus Fagopyrum; species Fagopyrum homotropicum. The sequence continues at coordinate 8,655,725 of BSWB01000003.1, forward strand.
TTTCTTTTCGATCCAAAAATTTAGGGTTTTAGGTTTAAGCTGCAATTTATCTTTAAAATAGGGCTTATCTTTTAGATGCGATCTATCTTTAACCCAAGCTTGAAAAACCATATATTTATCCCTATAAATATGTTATAAACTTCAACATTGTAGAGCGGCGACAACCCCGCCACCTCACCCGCCACCGAAGTGGATTGACACCCCACAACACGGATTGACAACCCGTACGACAACAACAGTTGAGGGAAGATTGGAAGAAAGGTTCTTGAAGAAGTTTAGGTTCTTAAATTATTTTGCCTTTTTGGATATTTGATTGATTGAGATTGTGATATTTGGAGATTGGTTATTTGGAAGTTATTGAGTTTTCTTGGTTTTATCCCTTCTAAACCTCTTTTGTGATTATTGATTTTGATATGATGTTTGTTGGCTAAAACCCTTGCGATTATGGGGTGATTGGTTGAATGTTGTGGTTTAGATTATGATAGATTTGTAAGATCCTAGGTTTTTTCCTTCACCGCTCCTGCGGTGAAGAGGGCCGCCCCTGCGGCCAGCCGCCCCGCGGCTGTGAGATCCGCCCCTGCGGATCGTGCGACAGATCGCGCCGATCTGTTTTCGTCGTTTTATCTTTATTCCATAGATAGAATACCCGATATTCTATCTTATGGGCCGGTTTCTTTGTTTTCTTTCTAACCCTAGACGCCATTTCCGTCTAGCGTTCCAGCCCTCCTATATATTCTCTTCCTTCTCTCCTTTTTCCCGTTCCTTGCTATCGCCTTCAAACCCTAGAGAGCTGCAGCCGTCCTTTGCTTCCTGCAACTTCGCTGAACGTGTAAGTCCATTCCTTCGTGGTTCTTCCTCACGTTCTTACAATGCTGCATGTCTTCTCCTTCTGTTTTGGTTTCTCCCTTGCGTTCCTTTCTTTTCTTCTTCTCCAAGGATCAAGCATGAGCCTTGATTCTTGTGGAGTGTTCTGTTGTTGACCTTTCGTTGTTCTCAGGCTCTCTGGAGTTGAGTCTTGACGTGTTGGAACCAAAGGTTCGAGCTTTGGTTGCCCCTGCTGTGAAATTTGTCGAAGAGAAGCCCGATAGTAGCTTTTGACGAAGATCCGCCCCTGCGCCTGCACAGAGCCGCCCCTGCGCCTCTGTCACAGCCGCCCTTGCGCCTGCACAGAGACACCCCTGCGCCTCTATTCAGCCGCCCCTGCGCATCTGTCTAACCGCTCCTGCGGTTTCTATGCAGTAACTCCCGTCTTTGGTGAGTTGCTTCCTTCTTTCCTTTCCTCGTTCCTTCCTTGGTTTCTTATGGTTGTTCCTGGTTCCCCTGAGTTGTTGTAAGACTAAGGTTGAGCCCTTAGCATGTGTTGATCTCTTAGAGATCTTTAAGACTAGAAGTCATAGACTTCTAGCAATCGTTTCGTTCCTGATCCGTGTTGCTTGTTCGTACAGGCTTTCCTTGCTCCTTTCCTGGGGAAACTGAGTTGTTCCTGAGTTGTGTTGATCTTTTGGTTTACCTTCGAGTGAGGTAAGTCCCTTGGACTTACTTAGCTTCATTCCGCGTATTAGTTGGATTGTTTTGGCTTGTTTGTGTTGCTATCATGTTTATAACGGATAATTGGAAATAGGATTCACCCTTTGTTACCCTTAACTGGCCCAAGTGTATTATAACCGGGCGGTGACCACTTGTCTAGTTCTACAGGAGACTAGAATATGCTCTTGCAACCCAGACCCGTAGGTAACGGATAATACTGATCTATTCCTATTGGTAGACGGAAATGGAGGCAAGTTTCGGGAGATTTTCGTGTGACAAAAGAAGTTGAATTAGTAATGAATAACCCTAATGAAAAGATAATAACCGGTTGAGTGCAAGCATGCTATATGTTTATCTTACCTTATGTGTGTTTGTGCCTTTACACTCTTGCTTATACCTAGAATGTTAGCTAACGGTTTATACCGTCGTTGTAGATGTTCCGTAGGTTCAGGATGCTGCTGAGTGATCCGGATAGTGTGGTCATCCGGGGTTCCCGTATATTATAGGACGGAATTGGGTTTTTGTTTCGTTTATTGTTTCCCTTTTGTTTTGACCCGGTTGTGGAGCTTTTGTGTTTTCTTCTGTTTGAACCTTTGGTTTTATATTAAGTTTTGGTTTTCATTCCTTTGTGCCTTGTTGTAAGATACGTTTGTTGTTGCTACTTTGAGGGTCGGGACCCATTGTGCGGTCCTAGCCCGTAGCGCTTCAAGTTTCCAGAACTTGGGGTGTTACAATATGGTATCAGAGGTAGGTTGGCAACAATGGCACTCGAAATCTTCTACACGTCGGATGGATAAATAAATAGAACCCGCAAGGGGTATAACGTTTTAAAAATGGGGTTTTGTTTTAACCTTTCAGTGTGGGATAGATGTACGGGCGACCACCACTACCTCCGCGGATCTCAGCAGTGTAGTTTCTTTTGTGTTGGCCTTTACGTGTGCTTTTTCTGGACTTTTGCTTTAGTTGTAGCGTGGCCTTATATCTATATATGTAGTCTTATATATCTATCCTTATAGTAGATGGCGCGTACTAGAGCTACATCTGCTATGGGGCGAGGAAGGGATCGACCACCACTTTCACCTACCGTCCGTGGACGAGGACGTGCAGGAAGACCTCCACTAGCTAGAGGTCGGGGCCAAGCCCCAGTTGTTGATCCGCCTATCGCTGAGGCGTTTGCTGAAGAGGTTGCCGAGAGCATTGTTCCTGAGGCTGGAAATGGGACCCCTTCTAGGTCTGGAGCACAAAGAGCGCCATCAACAGAGTCCGCACGAGTGTCTATCGGAGCTTCTACATTTCGCGACTATGTGCAGAGGGTTAAGGAGGCTATCAGGACTGGAGGACCAGCACCAGTGCCGCCGGTTCTTGCGAGATCAGCTGAGGTTTCGCAGAGAGTTACACAAGTTGTTGCCCCGCTTGCTGGAGTTGCTGAGGTTGTTAGAACGCCGGCTGAGGCAAAAGAGCCAAAGCCTGACAGTTGGTTGAAGGCTTTCGACCAACTGAAGGTTCCCGTCTTCGTGGGAAGGACTGGCTTGGAGGTGGAGCAGTGGCTAGGACTGGTTGATTCTGCTATGGAGGCTATCGGTTGCCTTGAGGGACGTCGAGTTAACATAGCACAAACATTGCTGAAGGATCAAGCTCATTCTTGGTGGAGGACAATTCGTAGCAAGGTCACCAGTTATGAGTAGATGAAGACAGTGATCAGGGATCACTATTGCCCTACAACCATGAGGAGAGACCGTCTTCAGGATTTCCTTAAGGCTGGATTCAAGGATTTGCCTATTGCTGAGATCATCCTCAAGTTTCAGGACGAGTTGGCGTTGCTAGGTCCGTCCGTACCACCGGAGGATCAGCATGTTTACCTTTTCTCTCGAAGGTTGAGAGAATCGACACGCTCTTATCTTACTGGTTTCCGTTGTGAGTCTTTGACGGACTATCAAGATAGAGCTTCTGCCTATGAGAGAGACCGACCGGGTTAGAGAAGAGCTTCTCAGACAGGAGGTCTTGAGAAGAGACAGAAGACTGGATCGGCCAGTGCTGGAGCTGGAACAGCTGGTTTTGGGCGTAGTCAGACGCCTGGACGTTCTAGTTTCCAACAGAGTTCTGATAGAGGACGACAGTTTCATAACTGCGGAGTAGCTGGACACATCCGAGTTGACTGCAAGAAGCCAACAGTGACTTGCTTTTCTTGTGGCAAGCCCAGACACAGAGTTGTGTTTTGCCGTCAGGGCAAGGCGCTATCCCAGTAGGGTTCTTCACTTGCTAGTGTTGTTGAAGGAGAACAGAGATTGCAGTACCAGCAGCAACATAGAGTTTCTGGTTCTACCGCTCCTCATGTTCCACTCCGGGACAAGGGAGAGGTAGAGGACGTGTTGGTGGATCTGCAGACACCAGAGATGCACCAGCCAGGGTTTATGAGTTGAGGAGTGTTGTAGAGCCGACAACGCCAACAACTATAGGTACCCTTCACATTAATGGTTTTCCTGTTAGAGTTCTTTTCGATACTAGTGCTATGCATTCTTTTATATTTGATGCTTGCATAGATAGATTGGCCTTAGTTACTGTGGAAGGTAGACCCTTCTTTATAGGATTACCCGATGGGGGTAAGATACGAGGTACGCGAGAGGTTCGCAATTGCCCTATTAGATTGGGAGGTCGCGATTGGCCAGCTAACTTCTTCGTCATGTACTTAGTACATGAAAAAGTTATTCTGGGCATGGATTAGATGGATCGACATCGAGCAGTTTTGGACATCGGCAAGAGGACAGTGACGGTAACTACAGATGCAGGCCATGTTGAGATTTTCCGAGGATGGGATCTCGGAAAGACTGGTACAATCATCAGTGCAGTACGAGCTGCGAGACTTATCAATCAGGGATGCAAGGCTTTTTGGTTCTATGCCATGAAGGATAGTACTGGTCCAGCTTTGGAGGAGATTCCAGTAGCTTGCGAGTTTACTGACGTCTTTGGAGAGCCATCAGGTTTACCTTCACAAAGGAGTGTAGATTTTGGCATTGATCTAGAGCCCGGTACGAGACCGACCTCTAAGGCTCCTTACCGCATGGCGCCTATCGAGATGCATGAGTTGAAGAAGCAGCTCGAGGAGTTAGCAGAGAAGGACTTCATCCGCCCTAGTGTATCTCCTTGGGGTGCACCGGTTCTCTTCGTCAGGAAGAAGAATGGTCAATGAGGTTGTGTATCGACTACCGAGAACTGAACAAGGTGACGATCAAGAGCAAGTACCCATTGCCCCGTATCGATGATCTTGCATGGAGCTTAAGTGTTTTCGAGGATCGATCTAAGATCAGGATATCACGAGCTGAGGGTGAGAGAGCAGGATGTAGTCAAGACGGTATTTCGGACTAGATATGGACACTACGAGTTTGTAGTGATGCCATTTGGGCTTACGAATGCGCCCGCAGTCTTCATGGAGTTGATGAACAACATCTTCATCGACTTTCTAGACCAGTTTGTAGTTGTCTTCATCAACGATATTCTGGTGTACTCTCGCAGAAGATAGGAGCATGTTGGACACTTGATGATCGTTCTTCAGGTCTTACAGGATAGAGAGCTCTACGCCAAGCTCTCTAAGTGCGATTTTTGGATGTCCGAGGTAGCATTCCTTGGTCACATCGTTTCAGCTGAAGGGATCAAAGTAGATCCGGCAAAGATTGAGTACGTAGCTTCCTGGCCGCCACCTAAGAATGTCAAGGAGGTTCGCAGCTTCTTAGGATTGGCAGGCTACTACAGGCGTTTTGTTGAGGGCTTTTCAGTTATCGCCCGACCGCTCACTTCCTCGTTGCGGAAGTCTACGAGGTTCGTATGGTCCGAGTCGTGCCTACAGAGTTTCGAGGAGCTGAAGAAGAGGTTGACCTCTGCTCCTATCCTAGCTCAGCCAGAAGGAATTGAGGATTTTGTGGTTTATAGCGACGTATCCAAACTGGGCTTGGGATGTGTTTTGATGCAGAGGGGAAAGGTGATTGCTTATGCGTCTCGACAGTTGAAGACGTACGAGGAGAATTACCCTATCTACGATCTTGAGTTAGCTGTTGTTGTTCATGCTTTGAAGATCCGGAGACACTATCTGCACGAAGCCACATGTCAGATTTTCACAGACCATAAGAGTGTGAAGTACATATTCACTCAGCGGGAGTTGAATAACCGCCAGCGCAGATGGTTAGAGTTGATCAAGGACTTTGATCTTGAGATCTTATACCACCCGGGAAAGGCTAATGTGGTAGCAGATGCCCTCAGTAGGAAGACTTCCCGGGAGATGGCGATCGCTAGGCTGACGGCTCAGACACAATTACAGTGAGATTTGGCATGGCTAGAGATGGATATCTACTTCCCAGATTCCGACAGCCATTTGTCCACCTTGGAGATAGTACCGGATCTTTTGGCCGAAATCCGACAGAAGCAGGAGAGTTTCCCAGCTTTGATACAGATCCGAGACCGGATATCTCGAGGAGAGGCACCGCAGTTTACAGTTGGTGCTGACGGAGTTTTGAGACGTCAGGAGCGTACATGTTTGTGTGCCGTCAGATCGGGAGTTGAGACAGAGGATTCTTCAGGAGGCTCACTCTTCACCTTACTCAGTACACCCTGGTGCGATTAAGATGTATCAGGATATCAGACGCTCTTTCTGGTGGGGAGGTCTGAAGCCAGATGTGACGAGATACGTAGCTCAGTGTGCGACCTGTCAGCAGGTCAAGATCGAGCATCATAGACCAGGGAGCGAGCTACACCCACTTCCCGTCCCTCAATGGAAGTGGGAAGACATCTCTATGGATTTTGTGACCGGTTTGAGACCGAGTCGCGGTTTTGATGCTATCTGCGTCATTGTAGATCGACTAACGAAGACCGCACGTTTCATTCCGATTAAGGAAACGTGGCCGGTGAGTCGATTAGCAGAGGAGTTCACAAGATAGATAGTGAGACTTCACGGAGTACCTAGGACGATAGTCTTTGACAAAGACGGAAGGTTCACTTCGAGGTTCTGGCAGCAAGTTCTTTCCGCCCTAGGTACGAGTCTACAGTTCACGACAGCTTGTCATCCTCAGACCGATGGTCAGTCTGAGCGGACCATCCAGACTTTGGAGGACATGTTGCGAGCCTATGTGTTAGACTGGGGACAGGTGTGGCCAGATCACCTTCCCTTAGTGGAGTTTTCGTACAACAACAGTTGGCACGCATCGATCAGGATGGCTCCTTATGAGACTTTATATGGACAGAGATGTTGTACACCGCTGTGTTGGGACGAGCCTAGTAATGTCAGCGGAGTAGCACCCAAGCAGATTCAGGATGACATGGCTCGAGTAGCAGTGATCCGAGAGCGGATGTTAGCAGCACAGAGTCGACAGAAGTCTTATGCTGATAAGAGGCGCAGACCTCTGGAGTTCAGAGTTAGAGCTCAAGTTTGGTTGAGAGTATCCCCGACCCGAGGCGTCAGACGTTTCGGTGTCAAAGGGAAGGTGAGTCCCAGATATGTTGGACCGTTCGAGATTCTTGAGCGAGTTGGAGAGGCAGCATACAGACTTGCATTTCCACCGAGACTCGAGGGTGTTCACCCAATTTTCCATGTGTCTCAGCTACGGGAGTACATACCTGACCCGAGACACATCGTCAGTCATGAGGATCTAGTGATCGAGCCAGACCACACATTTGTAGAGCACCCGGTGGCTGTCTTAGAGCGTAGTACGAGACGCTTGCGTTCGAAGGACATACCGATGATGAAGATACAGTGGTCGAGGCGAGGAGCTGATGAGGCGACTTGGGAGACAGAGGATAGTATCCAGAGGAACTATCCGGAGTTTTACGCTGAGCTTGTTGCACCGTTAGCTTAGTATTTTGTTTGGTTTTTCCTTTGTTGCGTAGTGAACACTTTTGTGTGACGTTTTGTGTTACGTGCCCGAGTGGGAATATGTGAGCTCAGTTCTGTTTTTGTGTGTTGTTGTGACCGTTTGCCTTTTGCAAGTTTCGGGACGAAACTTCTTTTTAGGAGGATCTGATGTAAGATCCTAGGTTTTTGCCTTCACCGCCCCTACGGTAAAGAGGGCCGCCCCGCGGCCAGCCGCCCCTGCGGATCGTGCAACAGATTGCGCCGATCTGTTTTCGTCGTTTTATCTTTCTTCCATAGATAGAATACCCGATATTCTATCTTATGGGCCGGTTTCCTTGTTTTCTTTCTAACCCTAGACGCCCTTTCGGTCTAGCGTTCCAGCCCTCCTATATATTCTCTTCCTTCTCTCCCTTTTCCCATTCCTTGCTATCGCCTTCAAACCCTAGAGAGCTGCAGCCGTCCTTTGCTTCTTGCAACTTCGTTGAACGTGTAAGTTCATTCCTTCCTAGTTCTTCCTCACGTTCTTACAATGTTGCATGTCTTCTCCTTCTGTTTTGGTTTCTCCCTTGCGTTCCTTTCTTTTCTTCTTCTCCAAGGATCAAGCATGAGCCTTGATTCTTGTGGAGTGTTCCGTTGTTGACCTTTCGTTGTTCTCAGGCTCTCTAGAGTTGAGTCTTGACGTGTTGGAACCAAAGGTTCGAGCTTTGGTTACCCCTGTTGTGAGATCTGTCGAAGAGAAGCCCGATAGTAGCTTCTGACAAAGATCTGCCCCTGCGCATGCACAGAGCCGCCCCTGCGCATGCACAGAGCCGCCCCTGCGCATGCACAGAGCCGCCCCTACGCCTCTGTTCAGCCGCCCCTGCGCATCTGTCTAACCGCCCCTGCGGTTTCTCTGCAGTAACTCCCGTCTTTGGTGAGTTGCTTCCTTCTTTCCTTTCCTCGTTCCTTCCTTGGTTTCTTATGGTTGTTCCTGGTTCCCCTGAGTTGTTGTAAGACTAAGGTTGAGCCCTTAGCATGTGTTGATCTCTTAGAGATCTTTGAGACTAGAAGTCATAGACTTCTAGCAACCATTTCGTTCCTGATCCGTGTTGCTTGTTCGTACAGGCTTTCCTTGCTCCTTTCCTGGGGGAAACTGAGTTGTTCCTGAGTTGTGTTGATCTTTTGGTTTACCTTCAAGTGAGGTAAGTCCCTTGGACTTACTTAGCTTCATTCCGCGTATTAGTTGGATTGTTTTGGCTTGTTTGTGTTGCTATCATGTTTATAACGGATAATTGGAAATAGGATTCACCCATTGTTATCCTTAACTGGCCCAAGTGTATTATAACCGAGCGGTGACCACTTGTCTAGTTCTATAGGAGACTAGAATGTGCTCTTGCAACCCATACCCGTAGATAACGGATAATACTGATCTATTCCTATTAGTAGACGGAAGCGGAGGCGAGTTTCGGGAGATTCTCGTGTGACAAAAGAAGTTGAATTAGTAATGGATAACCCTAATGAAAAGATAATAACCGGTTGAGTGCAAGCATGCTATATGTTTATCTTACCTTATGTGTGTTTGTGTCTTTACACTCTTGCTTATACCTAGAATGTTAGCTAACGGTTTATACCGTCGTTGTAGATGTTCCGCAGGTTCAGGATGCTGCTGAGTGATCCAGATGGTGTGGTCAGCCGGGGTTCCCGTATATTATAGGACGGGATTGTGTTTTTGTTTCGTTTGTTATTTCCCTTTTGTTTTGACCCGGATGTGGAGCTTTTGTGTTTTCTTCTGTTTGAACATTTGGTTTTATATTAAGTTTTGGTTTTCATTCGTCTGTGCCTTGTTGTAAGGTCCGTTTGCTGTTGCTACTCTGAGGTTCGGGACTCATTGTGCGGTCCTAGCCCGTAGCGCTTCAAGTTCCTAGAACTTGGGGTGTTACAAGATTGACCTTACAAAACAGATTGGACCTTGAGAGTTGTGTTTTAACCCCCGCAATGAGTTTCCACGGCTTGTTCTTGAGCTTCCACGCCCGTGGTTTCTCAAGATCCTGTCGTGGTTTTCTCTGTCGTGCATGTTTTGCTTTTACCTTTACTCAAAGTTAAAGATTGCCTAAACCCTAGCCATGTTGAAACTTTTAAACCCATATCCTTGCTTGAATACAAACGATTACGGGTTCTAGGTAACAGAGGGCACAAAACCCTCTATTAAGGTGGAGAGTGTCATAGTCTTTTGACAAGATCTTTTCCTTAGGTCGTTTTTATCTTATCAAAATAAATCCCAACTTAACACTAGAACAAGTATAGCGGTTAAGTAAGGGTCGAACCCAAGAGAGTTTGGTAGTATTTTTATTAAATTCAATTATTGATTATAGAACAAAGTAAAAAGGGGGGGTTTGGATGAAATGATGCACACAAAACTAGAAAGTAAGTAATAAAATGAATATGATGATGATGAGTGAATCTACACTAGGTTGATTCTTAGCATGCGATTACTACTTTGGTGAGTTCCTCTTGACAAGTTTTCAAGTAATGTTCCCGTCTTGATCATATGTATGTGTTGAGTCAACCGGCATCAACACAACTTAACAAGTTTAATGTTCCGTAAACCTACAAGAACAAATCACAAGTTAGCTTTCAAACAAAGACTAAGGGATATAAAGATAAGATTAAAACCATTAAACTAATCTTTGTATTTGTGTTCCTTTTCCTTTAAGAAATTACAAACCGTTATTACTCAAAGCTTACTACTAGATTAAAGACCCGAACCCAGAATCTACTAATCCTAGTTCTTTGCATGTACTTTAGAACCTAAGGTGATCAATCTTAAGTGATAATAAAACATGCAATTAGACAAATAAAGATTAAGAAACACAAAGCATAACTGAATAAAACTTATATTAAAAAGGTACTTACAACCAAAGTAATAATGCAGCTTCAAACCAACCCAGTGTAGGAAAGGAACTAGAAGCTCATTACAAAGGAAGTAAGGGAAAAGAGAGAATTACAATGGGAAAATGATGGATTATTCTAACAATCAGCCATGAGTCTATTTATATTACAAATGACACTAAATGGGAGTAAATGGTCAGCCAAAACAACCACCTTTAATGCCATAAAGGTGGTGCAAACAGCCGGAGCAAAGTCTTTGTCGTCGAACCGAAAGGGCGACCTTCAGATCCGCAGGGGCGGTTTAGGCAGAAATACTTGAAGTTCTTCGTGGCCGCAGGGGCGGCTTGGCAATTCCGCAGGGGCGGATCTTTAATGTTCTTCAAATGCTTGACTCTTCATCTTTCTGTCGCTTCTGATGTTGAGCCGCAGGGGCAGCCCTAGTGTCAACGCAGGAGCGGTGACACTGACTCTTTGACTTCACAACTCCGTAGGGTGAGACGCAGGCAAAGGCGCAGGGGCGCTGGTCTTCGCTTCTTCATGGCAAGATACCACATGGGCGCCAAGGAGGGGCGCAGGGGCGGTGACAGTCTTGGTTCCGGGCGCTGGCGAAGGCGCAGGTTGCGTTCCAGAGTGAAGTGTCACCCGCTGGGGCGGTGACAATGCTCCGTGGGGGCGGTGAGGCATCAGAAGCTTTGCTTCGTGAATGGTCTTCAACTCCCAAGTGCTTATAACTCCTCTTTTATCTTCTTTTAGTCTTCTTCTTTTGGACCAAGGAGTTAGTAGCATAAAACGACACTATTGTGATAAAAAGACTCTAAAAACTAACCTAAATGATAGTGATTCCATCACCTATCACCTTTACCTTGTGCTTCCTTTTGACCTCCTTGGGTTTGGTGCTTGGTATTGAGAGTGTAATCCTATCTTTAGATCCTCTATATAACGAGACTCAACATCCGGTGTTAGAGAACCTTTGGTTTAGACAAGTGGGTGTTGGAACTTCACCGTACGATATCATACCTTAGATCATATACCTTTGCAATTCAGCTCTGTCCTTTACAGATCTTGACATATCTTGAATCGAAAGGCACAATCGGATACTTGGATCTCTAGAGTATGCGTTTTCCCGATTATTCTTACATCTTATTCATTGTTTTTTATCATTGTTATTGCATGCTTTCAAAGTTAGACTAATTTACTGAATTTATTCTCACCAAATCCATGTGATCAACCTTGGAGTATTTACCGTTACTACGATTGATCCGTACACTGCGGGTTCACTTATTGTTAAGGTTTTTATTTTAGGTTATAAATTTAAAGCTTATTTGTACACACCTTTTGGGGCGAACACATATTTTGCATCCTTCTAGTTCTTGATCATTTGGAAGGGATCTTGGACACGAGGAAGGAGCAGTGAAAATTTTAAGTTGTAATTTTACATGGGCATGTTTGTGAATAGACAATAGAAAAATATAGATCTAAGAGCAGTACAAATACTTTCTCAATAAAGGAGGAATAAATGAGATATAAAGAAAGAACGATGATGAGAGGTGGAAACTCAAATTCTAGTTTAATTCCATGTGAACATTGTTGTGCTTAGTCAATAGAGAGAACAAAAGAGAAAAACAATTTTCTATCATAACTGCATCTTTGTCAACCATGCTCACGTAGAAACTTATTCATGCCAACCATTCTTGACTATTAGTGCAAGCACACTCGTACTCAGGGTTAGCTCTGATGATATCATTTGCAAGACTCTAGGTCTTAGAAACGTTGTCCCCATTCAAATGTTGCGGTTTATGTGGTGTTACATTCTACCCTACTTATACTCACGTTCACGTCAGACCGAAGGACCGTCCACCGAGCCGAGTGACCGCCTACTAGGGCGAACACACTAGTAGGGACGTTGTTTCCATGTCAACCATGCTTACGTGGAAACTTATTAGGATGTCACTCATCATGCAATTTCTTTCGCACGAGCACGCTTAACTCCAAAGTTCTTTGTTCTCACTTGACCATTGAAAAAGAAGAATTATTGTCGACATGGGTAGCAATCCATCCTTATAAGTTAAACATAAATCCTCATTCAAATTATGCGGTTTATGGGGTGTTACATTCAACATATAATTAGCCTATCAAGGATTGACAACACAAAATTTATTACTTGAAACGACCTTATGATATTGTATATGTACAGCCATTAACTCTCTTTGACTTCCAAGATTAAGCATGTCACAATAAAGATCTCTAAGATACAGCCGTATCCTATGTCACTAGGCCCTATATAGTCTAAGAGCAAGTATCCATTGTCCCCCAATTTGTGTCCTAAATGTATTGACACACCCAAAAGCCCTCTTTGGGCCGCCGTTCTACCACAACAACGATCACGATAGTGTGATCGTTGTTGTTGCCTTCTGACACTTTACCCTTGTAAATCTCTCCTCTCATGTACCTTCTAAAGCCACGGTTTCCCGTATACATTGTGACATGCAATGAATGGTGATCGATTTCCTTTTCTAAACTAGTTTTGGCATTGTATTTCAAAGTAACCATTCCCTAATTGAAATTAGGGATTATTTGAATTGAAATTAAAATATTTAATATAAACATGATGAGATCGTCCGGGTGGAGCTAGACTTGATTTCCTTGTGTATTAAAACATTAAATACGAGGATGGTATTAAAACTTACCCAATCTTTGTGGTAGGTTCCTCTGCACAATTCGGAATTGTGAGAATAATTTTCAATTATGCTAAAACACCCATGTAAGAGTTGATACGCTGCATATTCGTAACCCTTCTCACAAAAGTCAACTAGTTGTTGCCACATATTTTACACCCTTGTGAATAGTATAATGGCTCTCTACTAATGTGAGTGTGAGAAACACATCACATTATAGTGTTGCAAAAACGAATAAAATTCAGATCACTAGCGTTAGCTTTAACATTTATCATCTTACCTCTACTAAAACTGACTGAATACATTATATTATTACCTTGACCTTGGTTCATTACGGGGGTAACATATTTTCCACCCCTCTAGTTTTTTTATCATTTAGAAGGGACCTTGGACTTTGGATACGAGGGAGGAGAGGTGAAAATTCTAAGTTGTAATTGCACATGGACATGATTATGCATAGACAACAGAGAAATAGAGGTCTAAGAGCAGTAAGTAATACAAACTCTAACTTTTTCAATAAAGGAGGTATAAAGAAAGAACGATGACGAGAGGTGGAAACTCAAGTTCTAATTTAATTTCATATGGATATTGTTGTGAATAGGCAGTATAGATACAAACATATTACAACTTAGATCATCTTTATCCCAGATACTTTAAATTGTTTCTTATCTGACATTTTTATTTATTTTTTATTCACAAAAATATTTTAAGAATCTCTCCTCCATCCCAAAAAAAACTCCCAATTTTTGGGATGAAGATGCTCTTATAGAGATCTATAAGAAGCAAGAAATACAAACACTAAAGCACTCCCTTCCAGTATAAAGAAAGAACGATGATGAGACATGGTTGTGTATAGTCAATAGAGATACAAATAGAGTAGCAAGAAATAGAAACACTAAAGCACTCATTTCCTGTATAAAGAGAAAACGATGATGAGAGGTGAAAATTGTTATAAGACCCAAGGTCTAAGGGTCGTTGTGCCCGTGTCAACCACGCACGTGCAAAAACTTCTCAAGAGGTCACCATCCTAAAATTGCTCCCGCACGAGCACACTTAACTCTAGAGTTCTTTGTCCTCACTCGACCACTGGAAAAGAAGAATTCTTGTTAATTAGGATGATGATTTACGGGGTGTTACAATCTCCCACTTAGGGTCTGTTCGGTATACAGTGACTAAAACTGAAACTTAATGGAACTGAAATTGAAAAATGTGACTGAAACTGAATGGATCTGAATCGATTAAATCTGTTTTACATTCGTTTAGGGATAGGAATGAATGGGTTGAATGAGATACAAATTGAGAAAAAAACCCTTACTAAATGCCTCTACAAAAATATATAATTTATTTTAAAGTTTTGTAAAATTTAAAACGAAAATTGTGAGGAGGAAGCAATAACTCACCTCGAAGACACTTTCTTCTCCTCTTCAACCGTAGCGGCGGAGGGCATTGTGCAAAGGGCGATTCAACCTTCTTGGGCGAACTTTCCCCTGCCGGAGTGCTCAGTGTGTGGCTGCTGGAGTTGTCCAACATCTGCACCGGCCGATACCCCTCAACCTCCACTGTCGTAGATTCAACCTAAGGTGAATATCTCTTCCTCCAATTTCTACGAATTTGAGTAAACCCTAAATTGTTATATTGGTCATTGTAGTCCTATTGTTTGATCATGTTTTGAATTTGAGTTATAGATGAATCGAATGCATAATGGAATTGAAATGAGTTACACAGTGGGGGAAGAGTAATGTTAGTTCAATTGTGAGACTCCCATTTATAAAATGCCTATTGTAATATCGGTTTGAGTTAGACAGTGGAATTTTAGTGTTGTAAAATACTTGTTGTATTACGTGCAACAATTACATTTTAGTTCAATGTCCTGTGAGAAATAAAATGGTTGTTGTAATGGAACGGAAATTAGTTCAAGGGTAAAGATGGATTCAACATTTCATTCAGTCGATTCAACCGGCCTCCCTCAACTTAATCATTCAGTCGCCTCAGATGTTGATTCATTCAATTCAGTCGAATGAATGAAAATGGAGAAACGCAAACGAACGGAGGCCAAACTCAGTAGTCGATTCAACCGACCGAATGAGGCTTACTGAACGGGCCCTTAAACTCATGACGTCCACATCATGTCGAAGGAACGTCCACCAGTGGCTGCCTACTAGGGCGAGTACACTCGTAACTCAGGGCTACCACTCGCAACTCAAGGTTACCTCTGATACTAACTATAAGACCCGAGGTTTTAGGGACGATGTCCACATGCCAACCACATCCAGAATCTTTCTAAGAGGTCATCCATCCTGAAATTGCTCATGCACGAGCACGCTTAACTCTCGAGTCCTTTGTCCTCACTCGACAACTAGAAAAGAAAAATTTTTGTTGACATGAGTAGCAACTCATCCATATAAGTTAACCATAAATCCGCACTCAAATGATGTGAGATGATAATTTAAAGGGTGTTACTGTTGTATATTATAATTTCACATGGACATGATTGTTTATAGTCAATAGAGATACAAACAAATTCACAATAAGAAATACAAACACTAAAGTACTCTCTTCCAATATAAAGAAAAAACAATGATGAGATATGGTTGTGTATAGTCAATAGAGACACAAATAGAGCAGCAAGAAATACAAACATTAAAGCACTCCCTTCTAGTATAAAGAAAGAACGATGATGAGAGGTGGAAATTGTAGGTTATAAACTTATAATGCCAATTGGACAAGGTTGTGTATAGTTAATAGAGATACAAATATATTAACAGCAAGAAATACAAACACTAAAGCACTCTCTTCCAATATAAAGAAAGAACGATGATGAGACATGGTTGTGTATAGTCAATCGAGATACAAATAGAGCAGCAAGAAATACAAACACTAAAGCACTCCCTTTCAGTATTAAGGAAGAACGATGAAGAGAGGTGAAAATTTTAGGTTATATAATTCCACATGGATATGGTTGTGTATATTCAATTGAGATACAAACAAATTCACAACAAGTAATACAAACACTAACTTTGTCATCTAGCAAGTTTATAATAAAAAAGGTGAAAATTCTAGGTTCAGATTCGACTAACATTGTCATAGTGTGTTTATAAACAAACAACAATTAAAGAAAGAACGGAACCTCGGATCTTTGTCAATACATCACTCCAATCCAACAAGAACCATAAAAGAAAAAAAAAAAGGATAAAAAAGAACCTCATGATTCGACTTACTCACCTTTGAAATGAAGGTTCTTCTTCCTTTCCTTCAGAGTGGTAATGAAGGATCTAAGTTTTTTTGCTCAGCGTTGTTGGGAATGAGAGGATCGGATTTGAACGAAGGTTTGAAAGAAAAAACGAACACATGTTCAACGAAGACGGGGCACGGTAAGGGAATCGTTATGATATTATTATATATTATTATCCTATTGAATATTTATACTTATTATTTAACATAGTTGAACCCAACCTAATTTAAATAATTGGGGGTTCGAGGTCGCAAACCTAAACCGGCATTCACAAAACCGGCGGTTTATGCTAAACCTAAAGCGGTTTAACTAAAAAAACGAGATTTTGGAAATTTTGACCAAGATTGCTCTCGACATGGGAAATCTCACCGAGATATTAGTAATTTTAATTAAAAAAAAAAGAAGGGCTTGAACCGGTTTCCCGGTTGCCTACGTATCCTCTTAAGGTTAAGAGCAATCAAAGTCCACCTAGTTATCTTACCTTTGCTTACCTTTCGTCGGACTTCCGAGTTGTTCAGTTACCTTGCTTACCTTCATGCATCGGACTCAGAAGTTTTGTCCGGATCATCGGAGTTGGAGTCCGACTTTGAGTCATACACCAAGGCATTCCGTTGTTTCTGCTTCTCCGCCCTTATCAAATCTTGAATGCATACTTGTGCCCCCAACTTTCCAGGCTTCAATTGGCTTATCTTGTAGGTGAACATATTCCCTCCTTGGTTAAATGTTTGCTCCACGGCAATCGTTGTTGTGGGCACGACCATGAGTAGTTGCACAATTTTGATCAAGGTTGGATACTTCGGGGCTAATTTCTTCCACCAATCCAAAATTTCAAAAGATTCACTATCAAAACTAAAACATGTTGTTAGATAATCTTGAAATTTTGTACTTGCGGAGCCGTGGTGTTTTTGTTCTTTTAGCTAAATTTTATTTAGCTTTTGAAGAAGAAGAAGAAGAGGGTGTAGGAGTTGGTTCAGTGGTAGAATAAGAGCTAACACTTGTTTCAAAGGAGGAAAGGAAATTTTCAATTTCAATACAAACATTATTCATAATAATAGAAGTGTTTGTAGAACCTAAACCTAAACCCAAATATTCATAATAAGCAATCAACAAATCGATAACACCTTCAAGTTTAAGTCTAGCATAAAAAACGGAGTAAATAAGATGTAACGCCCCAATTATTTAGGCGCGTTTACAATATTTATTTTTCTGACTTTTATCGATATTTTAATAGCTTAAATATATTCGCGAGTATTTTGAGATCGTAAATTAACGTTTACGAGTATATTAATATATTTGATACGTATTCGTATATTCCGTTTTTTTAAAGTTTTTCGAAAAGAGTTTTCGATCCAAAAATCCCGTTCCGATTATTTCCTTATCGAGTTATTTTATTTTATTTATTTCTCTCCTTTGTTTTCTCTTTTTCTTTTTATTTCCTCCTCTCGGATTGTTGTTCTTGGCAGCTTGTGCCGCCCAGTCTCGCTAGCTATAGCCTGCACCTCGACCTCTCGTTTCCAGCCTTAGCCGACCCCTCACGCCATCCTCTGTCCCTCTGGACAACTACACTAACCACATCTCCTCACCTCTCATATGTTTCTTTCTCACGCAACCTTCATTGCCCCCACCAACTGTGCATTTCGGGCCCGTTTGGCATCGTATGGGTATTGTTTTTTTAGATTCTTTGGGATGGAGATTCTTGAGATTGTTGGGGATGGAGATTGTAAAGTATTCTTTTTTTTTCGTTAATTTTACGTGTTTGGTATTGAATTGTTTAGATAGATTGTTTACGAAAAGTTTACTAAAATACCCCTAATATTTTAACATGGGCCAAACATGACATTGAACCCTAAACATTCAAACACTTCTTGCCATTACAGCTATTGGAGTTCAGAAACCGATGGTTCGTTTCATGGTTCTCAATATGAACAGGAAAATCATCCATCTATTTGGTATTAGCTCTTTTAACAAGACGCTTCTTTAGGTTCAAACACTCCGAAATTTTTTCACGTATGCTGCAATATCAAAGTATAGACAATTTCATGTATATTGCTGAATGAATTTGAGTTTTACACATAAAGCATATTGGATGGAGTGGGCCCCCTTTAATTATTCCTTTGGAATCGTTTTACAACAATCCGCAGTTTCAGCCTCAACGACGACTCCTCTCATAGCATTGGCAGGGTGAGATCATTGCGGAAACATATCCATCCCTTACCCCTTTGGAATCGGTCTGAACTGCTTCCGTAACTCCTAGTTTAAGATCTTCTGCTACAAGGGAGACGTTCCTCTCACAACTTCCTTAGTTAGCGCAGAGTGGACTAATTTGAAGCCCTTTTCCAACGGTTCATTTGATATTATTGGTATAGATCTTATAGCATCACCAAAATATGGTAGCCTATAAATTCGTTAAAGTGTAATAGGGATTAGGGTTACCAGCGAAGAAGGCACTCTACTGCTGTTGTAATCGATTTTCCACGGTCTGAATTGTTTCCATAACTCCTGGTTTGAGATCTTCTGTTGCTGTAACGATTTCTCCATCTATAGATTGCTGCTCCATCTGTACTCGAAAGTCGGTTGTGAAGAAGACACTCTGATGCTGCGTTTGTGAAGAAGGCACTCGAAAATCGATTCGGCATGTTAATATTTGATGATTTTGCTACTGCTGCGTTTCATCTACTTGTTGCGTTCCAGTGGAGAAATGAGAATGAACAGTAGAGAATGGAAGAGGAAGGGTATCCATGGAATTCAAAACAATCTAACCCAATGAATCCCCAAGAAGCTTGGGTGACCAAGCTTCTTTTTACGGTATTCTTTTGCTAAAAGAATACCCTAAAAGAATACATCCCGAAGCTCCAACTCATACCAAAGGATGTTAATTTTGCCATCCCCAAGAATCCCGTAAAAAAGAATCTAAATGAATCTCATAGAATACAATACCAAACAGGCCCTTCATCTCTTTCTCTCGCCTTTGGGGAACCGCCGCACCACCAGGGAATCGCCAGGAGGATGAGAAGCCGCCTCGAGCTACCTGAGCCACCATTGGGCTGAACTCACGCCACCTCTCCTTCCACTGCTCCCCTATCCATATTTTGTCACCTTCGAGCCGTCGACTCTCCCTCGAGCCACGACTGTGCTCCCCTGCCTCCACCGGAGAAGATTTGCTGCCACCGGAGAGGCCCTCGTGTGCCCTGTCTGCTCGAGCCTTGTCGGAGCCTTGCAACCGCCTCCTTGCCGGATCCCCTCTGCTTGCCCTGCCTTTCCGTCGTTGGACCCTCCTTGTTCTACCTCCACCGAGTCAGAACAAGACCCCTCGTCGCCGGAGAATCTGGTGACCTACCTCCTCCTCACTTCGCTCGCCGGTGCCCTAACAGCCGCCGTCGGATCGAACCTTCCAAGGTTGCCGCCATCTGAGAAAGTTTTCAAATAAACCCTTTTGATATTACAATCGGGACCCCTCACTTTTGGTATAATTACAGATAGTGCCCATATTTTACAATTGCAGTTTGGATCCACATTTCTGAAAGTTGCAGATTTGTCCGCTACTGAAATAATTACAAAAGGGGACCAAAGTTTTAATTATGGAAAATAACCCAAACTTTATGATATTGTCATATTTGCCCAAAAAATATTTTTACGAGTTTTAACCTTGGATTTTATACACGAGTTTGATCTTATATATGTATTTTACCGATTGTGTCCTTGTTGGTTTATTTATGGAATTTGACCCAAAGATTTAATTACGTATTATGACCCATATTTTTTGAATGATATTATTTGCCCCGAAAAATGCGTTTAGCGGTTTTAACCTTGAATTTTAATTACAAGGATATTCTTATATTTGTTTATATTGTATAAATTGCCTGGAAAGTGTTTTTAAGATTTTAAACTCGGATTTGAATTACGGGAGTTATTCTTACAGTTTATATAAACTATGTAGTATGTCTAAATTTAGTGTTATGCTAAATTTGTATAGTTTTGGTGTTAGGTTTGGAAGCGCCCCGATAAAGGCCCAACGAATCCATATCGGCATCCATAGATTGTCTTCCGTCTTTTGACGTCACGTGAGTACCCTCTCCCCCGAGCTTATGATCTTACTCGATCTAGTTATGTTTTATGGTAGTATCATGATAGGATGAATCTAGCATAACTTAGAGTGAATATCAAGTAGTGGTTATGGATCTTAGGCGAGTGTGATGAGCATGTTAGACCTCATAGGCTTTTGCGTTGTTCTTGGTTGATGAGTAGGATCATATAAGAGTTAGTAGGCTGTTGAGAGATCTCCTCATGCGTTGAGTGAGATGTGAGCATTACAGATTCTAGGATGCGGTCCTAGAATGAGAGTCAAATGATCTTGCGTAGATCATTTGTGGAGAGGCCTTAGACTTCTAGAGTTGAGCGAGTTTTGATACATATCTTGTTGTGAGCGGGTTATGGGCTTCTTCCCAAGGGAAGCGAGAGGGTTTAGTGAGTTAGCGTTTGGGACGATGTAAGTCTATGGACTTACTTAGCTCGTATTCCTTGTATTAGTTTCGATGCGTGTTTGGTGGTGTGTGTTTATTGCTTATGTTATAAACCGGAAATAGGATTACCGACTTTATATATTTTGGCTCAAGTGTATGATAGCGGGCAGTGACAACACTGCCTAACTCTCGGAGAGCTAGGGGGTTCACGGTGACTAGCCCGGGCAGGTAGACGGTAAGATGCATCAGTACCATTCCTTGACGGTGAGCAGGGACCGAGGCGAGATCATGCGGTGATTCTCGTGTCTCAAACAAAACTTGAATTAGTAACGGGATATGACTTAATAAATAAAAAGATAATGAATCGGACTTGTGTGTTTTGATCATGTTGTGTGTTTTGATCATGTGGTGTGTTTTGATTATTTACGTGTGTTTGTGCCATCACCTCGTTTCTAATGCCTTGAAATTTTAGCTAACGGTTTTATACCGATGTTGTAGTCGCCTTGCAGGTTAGGAATGCGGCCGAGAGATCCGGAAGAGTGGGCAGCCAGGGTTCCGTACATTTTAGGTGGGGTTTTGGGTTGAAGTTGTGTTTGGAGTTTTGTATATTGTATTTTTGTATGCCGTGTGTATGGCGTTTGGTCTTTAGTGTTGTTTTCGGCTGAAGTCCGTTGTTTGTTTTTCTTTCGGGTTTCTTTTCATTGCATAAAAATGTATTTCGTTTTGGCCTTTATTTGTGCCTTGTTGCAAGATCCCGTGAAGTTGTTATCAGGCTAAGGGTCGGGACTCATTGTGAGGTCTCTACCCGTAGCATCCCGAGTCCCGTGAATTCGGAGTGTTACATAAGATAAACCAAGCGAATTTCCATATAATATTTTAGCCATTTCAATTTCATATCATTTATAGCACCTACAAGGTTTGGATAAGTAAAACCGGTTTCTAAAGCCGGGGAAACGTTTACGGCTATTTCTAAAAAGCTAGAAGAAGTGGGAGTGCAAACGTAACTCACCATATTAGCTGAATCACTAAAAATATTTAAAACATTACAAATATCAAGACAAGTTTGTCAAATATTTTCATCATCTAACATTGACCATGGAATATTTTGTGCGGAAAAAACTTGTAAAATTTGTTTGTATCGAAGGGCTTGACTAAATAATTTGGTGATGGGGTAGTATAGCTGATAAAATTTTAAGTTCATCTTGAACACATAAGTTTAAAATATGACATGCACATCTTTGATGAATAAAAGGAGTTCACTAATATTGTCCAGCATCCTCCACCAAATCGTTTACAGCGAGGTGTTAGCAGATGCATTATCAAAAGAATATGAAAAAACTCGACTTCGTAAATTTTATTCTTGTAAAACCGTTTTTATCAAATTTACAATGTTTGTGGTATTATGTCTTTCGTTGAAATGGTGAAATGCAATAACAAATTTATGCAAAAAATATCGTTATTAATAAAATGTAAGTAATGCACATGGAAAAATGTTTTGTAATAGTGTACTCCAAATATCACTACGAATAGAAATTGAATGCAAAAAAGATGACAAAATTGAAAGAATATTTTGTTTCTTTTATTCGTAAGATTTAGAAATTAATTTGGAAACGGTTTTGCGAGAAGTTGGTTTAGAAGAAGGTTGGAGATATTTAGTGTTATATTCTCGAACATCTTGATATCCCGCATAAGAAAATGGATCGAAATGCATGAGAACATATAAGGATGGTTAATCCTAAACTTTCATCACTATGATTATGCATACATAAAAGAGATTGATTTGAAGAAGATGCAAACCCGTAGGACAATTGAAATTGTCACCGTGATATCCCTAGATTATCGGGATGAACTTTTTGCATGTGGCTTTGCAAAGTCCCGTAGCCGCCCTTCGCCCTCCACATGTACACCTTCGGACAGTAGTTGCACGAGACTTGACAATATTCGTTCACCGCCTCACCCGTCTTGTAATGCTTTGTAAAAATGTAGGATGTAAGCATTTTCGGTTGAAGAATTTGTCGAAATGCCCCTTCACCTTGTGACATTTCGGGCATTTGTGTTTCGCTTTCTTGGGTGCTAGGGAAGAAAGCGGGAGGAGTGTTGCCGCTCGGGTTTGTCATTACGGAATTGACAGTCAAATAACATATTCAAGATTGCGACATGACGGTAGTAGTAGGGAGAGTTGAGACTCTTAACGAGTTTTTTTTTTTTTTTTTAAAAAAAACTAAACCGACGATTTAACCATGGTTTAAACCGCCGATTTAGATTTATTAAAATGACAAATGTCCGTCAACCAGCATTTCGGCCAAACCCGTAGACCTAAATCGCCGGTTAGACGTTTTTGTGCAAACCGGACCCAAGCCTAATGGAATGGAATATGCTCAAAATTCTCATAGGATTTAGTTATTATACCTTTTGATTTGATTGGAAAAAAAAAATGTACGACGCCGTTTTAATTGCTTCCTCATCCTCAACTTCCGGTCTCCCGGACCCTTCTTACTTTCATCCCCATATACGGGAAGACAAATCGAAGAAGGCAACGTCGTCACGTTCCTCTCGAGCTCTCAACCATGGCGATCTCTCGAACATCCCGTACACTTTTGTTGATTTTCCCTATCCTTCTCCTTACCTTCTTCTTTATCTCCAGTGGTATTGAGCTCACATCCCCAATTCGACCGCGAGATTTGCTCCCTCTGTTGCCTAGGCAGGTCTCGTGGCCGATCCTCAACACTCTACACAGTCCGATTGACCTTCTACCTACCTTCGTCGGAGCTGCGTCCTCCACCAACAACTCATTGAAATGGAAAGGTGCTTGCTTCTATCAGAACTCCGCCTGGATGGAATTCCATAACAACAGCGGTGGCGAATTCGGTGGTGGTACACTTCATCTTAAGGTGACTGATTCTTTTTTTTGCTCGATTGCTTATTTGATTAATCGATTTTTGTAATTAGTGTTCGCAGTAATGGAATTCGATGATTAATTTTGCGGTTCAGCGCCGGTTCTTCTCTTTCTGTTACGTTTTTGGACTAATTTGACTTGTTGTGTTGTTGAATGAGCTATTATACTGGTTTGGAAGTACTAAGGTGGATCCATCATCCATTAGAAGAGGTCTAATATGTTTTGGAGTTATTAGGCTACTGTCACATTTCTCTTTTTGATTATTTGCAAAGATTCATCTATTTTTGGCTGGGTTATAGTTTAAATTTTCTCATAGTTGACTATGTTGATGTTCTATTATCTATTGAATTCATAAGTGTTCACGTATGATCACCAGCTAATGATGGCGATTTTACTCGTGTTGGGTTGCTGAAGTAGAAGTTTGGGACTGTTAGAAGGACATTTTAGTATTGAAATTGATTATGCTTCATACACAAGATTGATTACTGTTACAGCTCTCTTTTGTCTCTGATATGGGAGGGATTCAAATCACTCCACCTTTTTATTGGACTAATAATAAGACTTATATGGTTAATTAGAACAAGTATATAAGCAAATTCGCCATAATTGGTTCATATACAAGGTTGATTACAGTTGCATTTCACTTTTGTCTCGATGTCTCAGATATGGGAGGAAGGATTTAAATCATCTTCACCATAATCACAGCTGTAATAGAACTTATATGGTCAAATATAGCAAGTTCATAAGCAAATTTATCATGTCCAGTAACAAATAAGGTATCCATCGAGTTTGGCCTGCAGGTGATAATGCATTATCATGATTGGTTCATTTTATGGGCGTCAACACGTAGGTGCATTATCACCTGTGATCCAAGCACACCCAACATGTGAAGATTACAGGCTGTGAACTATCGTAGTATGCTTAAATGAGTTGTAGGATCCACTCATGGACAAGTCACTTGATCATGGTGCCTTCTTTTTGCAAGTAATAAGCAGTTTTAACCTATCAAATTAATGTTCACATGGACAGTTCTGTTTCATGTCATTTATGGATCATTGGCTTGAATTTTATTATAAAATCTCTCTATTCTTTCCTTTGAATGACCTCAATCATCTTTCCATTTAACTAGGTAGAAAATGCCCACAGCTGGACGTGTATGGACATTTATGTATTCGCCACACCATACCGTGTCACATGGGACTACTTTTTTCGATCTCGTGAGCACACATTGGAATTCAAACAGTGGGAAGGGAAAGCAGAATATGAATATGTAAGTTCTCCTTCTGATGTTTGTCTCGTTCTTCCTATATCGGTTTATAGTTTGCTTCTTTTTTTTACTTACCTTTACTTTCTTGATGATCAGGTAAAACACCATGGGGTTTCCATTTTTCTCATGCAAGCAGGAATGCTGGGGACATTGAGAGCATTATGGGATGTGTTCCCATTATTTACAAACACTGGGTGGGGTGAGAACTCAAACATTAGGTTTCTTGAGAAGCATATGCAGACTACTATTGAGCAGCGTCCGCAGCCATGGATCACAAATGTTACCACTGATGAGATTCAGTCTGGAGACTTCCTTGCCATATCTAAAATCCGTGGTCGTTGGGGTGGTTTTGAGACATTGGAGAAGTGGGTATCTGGATCCTATGCAGGTCATTCTGCTGTCTGCTTAAGAGATTCTGATGGCAGGTTATGGGTTGCAGAATCTGGAAATGAGAATGATGAGGTACTAACCTTTCCTTTTTGTGGTAGAAACTATTCTATAACCTTCTGTTACGTGGTTCATTAGGAACTTAGGACTGTGAAGTGACATAGTTGAATCTATTATGATGCCTGTAATATTTGAATCTGAAATTAGACCTGCATTTATTGTCTCTCCCCTTTTATTTCTTTCATGAGATTGCTGTCCTAAGAAATCCCGGTTATATGAAGAGGGGTTGCTTTAAAAAGGCCAATGCAAACTATTGAGATCTATCCATGCCAAAATTTGTATCTTTCCAATTCCTGTTTCATATGATAATTGGCATGAATGAAGTGTACTCCCTGTTAGTGGAATCTCTCAGCAGCGCTGTAATTTCGGATAAAAATATAACAGATCATCAACTGTTATTTCAAAGATAGCTCTATGAGGGACACGTGGTGATTTGCTTCTCACTACCAGTGAAAGTTCTGACCAATTGATCAAAATTTATTTGACCATTCAGGATGCCTAGTTCTAGGGTTAAAATGCACACTGCCATGGCGACCTGCATTCTCTTCGTCGAAAGATCTCAATGCTAAAACCCCCACATATCCACTATACAATTTAAAAAATAAATTAAGATTATTTTTCAAAAAAGTAAAGAAACAAATTTTCTCTTGAGTTTGAGCTTCTACACTTTCTGTTCCTTTTCTCTCTGCAGAGTGATTTGATATAGCATATTAGGCTTAATAAATGTTGCAATTCTACTTGTAGGGTGAAGATGTGATTGCTATACTACCATGGGAAGAATGGTGGGAATTTGAGCTGACTAAAGATGATTCGGATCCCCATATAGCTTTGCTTCCGTTACATCCTGACATCAGGGCCAAGTTTAATAATACAGCTGCCTGGGAGTATGCCCGAAGCATGGAAGGCAAGCCATATGGTTATCATAACATGATTTTTAGCTGGATAGACACCATCGATGACAACTATCCACCACCTTTGGATGCACATGTGGTATGCCTTATCTTTGCCCTGGCAGACAGAACTCACTTGTAAAATTTTGGCTTTACAGGATGGAATTTTTGTTTCATTAATTATTGTGATAAACTATCAGCTGCAAATACTTGATGGTCTTACATTACTCAATGTTGCAGGCTTAGATTACTATGTGAAAACTGTATGATCTTTGACTATGCTATCAGTTAATATTACGGTTCTTTGATTGCTTGACACCATGCTATCTTTTTCTTGCAAAGGTGGCTTCGGTTATGACTGTTTGGAGCCAGATGCAGCCATCATATGCAGCAAATTTGTGGAATGAAGCATTGAACAAACGTCTAGGGACTGAGGTGAACTTATTCTTTTCTTAAACAAGGACTACAAATATTTTAATCTTGTCTAAGAAGTTTTGGTCTGAAGAGCAATCTAACTTCAAAACATGTGTTGGACACGTTTAGCTGTTTATACGCATTAATAGTGTATGATAATATTTTACTCCCACTGCTGCCTTATATTCTGTATCTAATGCAGGGCCTTGATCTTCCGGACATACTTGTGGAAACTGAAAAGCGTGGTTCATCATTTGCTGAGTTGCTGGCAGTTCCTGAACAGGACGATTGGCTTTATACTGATGGGAAGTCAGCTTCATGTATTGCTTTTGTTCTCGAAATGTACAAGGAAGCGGGACTCTTTGATCCATATGCCAGCTCTATTCAAGTTACAGAATTCACGGTACGTGGTTTATTACACCTTTCTTCCTCCCTTTTCCTGTATGTTGCCTCTATTTTTATTTTAGTTTAGTTAATACTAGTGTAGGAGGTGGGTAGAACTTATCATTTTTATTAAAAAGTTACGGAGGGAACCTTTTAGTGCTGACATTACATCTTTGAGGAGAGTGCAGCTTATAGAAACTGCTTTGTGCTTGTTTGGATGCACAATACAAGTTTTATCTAACATTTTGCACTAATTACTACATAGTTTATTCAAGCCTGGTACTACATATATTTGCATTATAATGCATGACACCCAAACAAACCCTTATACTAGAAATGAGTAGTAGTGTCTAGAGAAGGTTCTAGATGTCAGTCATTTGTCAAGCATGATTTGGTAGTCTTAGAAATATGAATTTATAGTTTCCCTTTTCTACTTTATGCAGATAAAGGATACATACATACTCAAATTCTTTGAGAACGAGACAAGTCGCCTTCCAAGCTGGTGCAACGACACCGATGATGTGAAGCTTCCTTATTGTCAAATTAAAGGGAAGTACAGGATGGAATTACCTGGATATAACACTATGAAACCATACCCACATATGAATGAAAGGTGTCCATCTCTTCCTCCTAATTACAACAGACCTAAAGGATGCTGATATTGGGAAACACGATCTTCGCCTTTCTGGGTGTGCGATTTGATGAAATTGTAGTACTCCTCCAAGCACTATTAGCATATTGTATTCTGGAGCTAAATCACAAAGATGGTGGTTAGCTCCTGTACTTAAAGGAGTAGTCTTACATCGACTCATGTAGATATTGCTCTTCAAGCTTATGTTCTCCCTCTCTCTGTAAATGATTGATTATGAAATCAAATCTTTTTATCTGTAAGAATTCATCATAGCGTAGTTTGTTACTGATATATCTGAACTGTTGTCAGTTACATGAAATGGCTACCTGATATGATTCTTTGATTGTATTGTAGCAGAGATTCATAGTGAATGGAAAAAATTGCACAAAATTTTCTGCAACTTGTGAATTTTATATTTCATATTATATTATTGTTTAGTTTTTTTATTGGATATTGACCCAACTATACTAAATAGGGCATATAAAATTACGCTCTAAAATGGGTTGTATTGGTAAAATAAACGGTCCAAGACGAGTCGGATTGTACCAAACCAGACTGTATTGGGACTGTATTGTGTGGTCCGTGCATCCGTTGCCTGTATTGGGACTGTATTGTATGGTCCGTGCATCCATTGCCGATATTGGGACTGTATTGTATGGTCCGTGCATCCGTTGCCGATGAAGGTCCTGGGTCCATAACCGTTTGTGTAACTTTTAATGTATAATGTCCGTTACTGTATAGCCTTCCTTGTATAATGTCTAATGTAACATAACAACCACCAAAATATCAACAGAAAAATTGTCATTCATGGACATTTATCTTTATGCAACATTGTTTGATGTAAATTGTAAGCGGTTTTGTCAAGCAATTGCTCTTCCAAATGATTCTCAAATCTATAAGAGAAAGAAAGAAAACAACCTGTTTCATTGCGAAATAGTTAATCTCAAGACTAAACAATACTGAACAGGCAATCTATCAATACTTGATGTTACTAGTGCAAACAATTTGAGGTTCAACAATAGATGTTACATCAGGCCCAAAAGGGCAAGACCACAAGTCAAGACGGTCCTAAGTATGTGATCAAGCTGATCATGGTAGTCTGATAAATGAGCAAGAAGAGGTTTGTTCAAAGTTCCGAAGATGCCGGGAAGTGTGTTAAGAAGTTATCACTTGCTCTTATCCGGGACCGGGAGATGGTTTCCGCCACTAGCAACCTTGTACGCGTAAAACATGGTCATCACAGCACTGCAATGCAATCAAATGCCATGCCAAGTTAGTACTGATTTTGGACGAACAAAGAGAAAAACAATAGTCAATTTGATCATTGTTACAACACTACCAAGATGTATCACTGGAACATCACTTTTTTAGACAGACAAAATTGTATCAACTGGGTTTTAACATAGAAATTGTGTTTTATTAGTATGCAGCTTATTGTAATTCTCAGAAGCTAAACAAGAATCTGTATCGTTGCAGCTTTACCCTTTTGTGATGAAGAGTTTGGGTAACTAAATAAATGAGTGAAGGCATACATTGCTGAACATGAAACCTGAACAAATGACTGTAACGGGAAAGCAAGGAAGCCAAAATGGCAATATTGTCAAGTTACCTAATTCCAGTAATAAGACCAGCAGGCATGATTTTTGAGGTCTGCATGTAGCGCTGTCCCATGGCGTATGTAAGCCCAACAGCGATAACTGCTCACATATGAGTTTAAAGACATTAGCCAAAAGAAAAATCTAAAATGAACTGTTCCAACAGAAGAAAGTTTTGGCTTTCACATAGACGGCATTTAAGTGAAACCGAGGAAGACATATTGTGTAATGGAAAGTCTGAGACACGGTGTAAAGATGATCATCTTTGTCACTAAACTCATGATACAAGATTTAGATGTACACAAGCAAAGCTGGAACGTAAAATCTAAAATGGACTCTTCGAACAAAAGAGAGAGCATTGACTTTTGATATAGACGGCATTTTAAGTGAAACCGAGCAAGGCATGTTATATAATGGAGAGTCTGAAAATTATTTGGATTTTCATCTCCCAAAATCATCTTCATCTCGTTCATCTCAGGCTACCGAACACGTTTAAAAATGACCTTTCCTATAATCATCTCAATAATCCCCAAAAGAAGGTGTCGAACGGACCATTAGTCAGAAACTCGTGATACAAGATTAGAAAGTACGCAAGCAAGCCACAATAAAGAGTATAGTTTTGAAGTGAGGGAACTCAATTCAGAGACTAAACAGCAATGTAGTTGCAGTTTATGACTTCGTAGTCATTGAACATCGTGTGCATTAAGATCTAGGTATGCTTGCTAACATCAAACACAGAAAACTGTTTATCATCCTAAATTGACAAAATCAGAAGTTGAAGCTTGTTTGAATCTTGAAGATTGTAATGAGTTCAAATCAAGATCAATCAAGTCTTATAACTCAAAGCAGTACTTGTAACCTGCACACGAAAGCCGACCCATATATAGCAGCAGCTGCATGTCTGACTGTCTAAGTATGACATCCATGCTCAACTCTCAGCAAATGAAATCTCAATTGCAATAGTTTACATGCAGATAAACCCAATCGCAATCTCCCCAGATGGCTAATCTTCCAATAAATCACTTTGTACGCCAGCATACTTCTATTTACAATTTGTTTCAGCTTTATCTCTAAGTTTACATGCATAGATATGGTTAATGCCTATGTTGCAGGGAAACGAATGAAGAAACACACATGGAAACGTTATAGTTGTCATAGATTTTCATAAGTATTCGTGTTTCCATGTGTTAAAGCATATATCATCACTTTCCCCAATTTCCCCATAAACTCATAGCAAAATTACTCAATTTACTCATCAGACAAATTTAGATAGATACTAAAATGAGAAAGTCACATCAGAACAACAAACATTTACACAAGCCAGCTGAAAACAAATGAAGAATTCAAGGGGGTGATATAAAAAAACAATGAAATTATACCAGTCTCAAGAATCAGGGCAAAGTAAGAGTTCTTCTTCTTTTGAAAGGCCTTGAGACTCAAAGTCCCAGCTAGAAGGAGCAATAATCCAGCGCCGACGCCCCCACCGAGAGAAGCTATACTCCCTTTCGTAGCATACCCCATCAGACCTCCAACGATCAGGATCAACCCATACGGGATCGTGAAGCAAAAATCGTGCATTTTTGCTCAAATTAACGACGACCCAGAAACTTTGGAGGTGGAAATTTGGTGGGTATTGAAGATCTAAGATGGGATTTGGTGTATTTCTAAAGGCGCGTAAGGGATTTGTAGTGGCGAGGACGTGAGATTGTCAATGGGGTGAAATGGGAACATGAAAGCTCAAGACTTGTGGTTTCCTCGTGGTCCGATTTGCTGGGTCAAATGGAAAAATGTATAACTATATATAACGAAATAAAGAAATGACTGAATAATTGGAAGTTAAAATAGGAGTTGGTGAGCCTTGTTACCCTTGTAGTTGCAGAGGAGTTGATGACAAATAGAAGACGACCATTTCTAGACCATACCTTGATTAAATTATAAAAAAAGATTATGTGAGAAAAATATTGATAGTTTCAAAATGCGGTAAAGTTGATAGTTTCAAAGTTATCCAACTCATAAAATTAGTTAATGCGGTAAAGTTGATAGTTTCAAAATGCTTTTTTTTTTTATAACAAAAATGCTAATAATTTGGTTGTTCGGTTTCACTATCAACTTTATCAACATGTTCTTCGTGTTCGACGGACCGGACTTAGCGGTCCGAATGGGTTGATATGATATGTCATATCCGTCCGTTTTTCGGGCATGACAGACCGTATTTGACCAGGTCTAAGTCGGAGAGTTGGGTCACCAGGCGGCTAATGTAGGTGGAGCTAGGAAGTGCGGTGATGGAGGAGTAAAATTTCCATGCTTCTTCAGTTTTTCGGACATGACGGACCGTATTTGACCAAGTCTGGGTTGTGTGTTGGTGGTGGCCTGGTGGGTAAATTTGTACAGGGGTATACAATAAACCTTTTTTTTTATACAAGGGTAAGTAGAAAGGGATAGTCAATTTCCGGAGGCCGGCCTTCCCAAAGCATTCAAACGGACGAAGTCTTCAAAATCTTCCGGTAGCACCTCTTCGCCTACCGTTGAGGCAAAACCATGCTACGCAAGTCTATTTGCCACAATGTTGATTTTCCTGAAAATATGATGAAAAAAATGCTCAAATCCGGAGATCAGGTGGAGATATTCGAGATGATCATGTCCGTCTCCCAAGGTGGTTTTTATACTTGGTTGATCGCATTGATGAATATGAGGTTATCTCTTTCAATCTTTATGGATGAAGCATCAATACTAGCGGCCTTTTAGAGGCCCTCCTTAAGAGCAAAAGGTTCTGCTTCTAGTACAGATTCTACAGAGCATCTTCCTTTTCATGTAGCTAGAGGGATATTCGGGTTGTTCCGTATGATGTAGCAAATGCATAAAGATCCGATTGGTTTCTTGATGCATTAAATTTTAGTTTGATAAATCCCTCCTTTGGTCTTTTCCATCTAATGTTCCTAGTTTTTCTCTTATGTTTCGATTGTTTATTGTTCTTCTCATATCGTTTTGCGTTGGCTTTATCCCACTCATTGATTTGATTTAGTGCAATCTGTTTCATATTGTGTGGTGTCTTTTTCTTGTCGAATACAATTTGATTTAGTGCTAGTCAAACATTCCACCAAATAACCACTAATTGTCTTAATTTTGTTAGACCAATTTAGTCTCGTAGTTCAAAAAGGACGTCACTAATTTTCTGATTCGTTATATCACAATTTTGTAATATTGTTGTGGTTTTACCGTTATCAATGTTTAAAGTTGTGTATGTGCACATAAAGAAAACGTGTTTGGCACTTCTATGTATAATGATTGTAAAATTCGCATTGCATCATAGTTGGTATTTTTGCTTATCAATATTTTTTTGTTGAAATTCCATCAAGGACCACTTTCCAAATAAATTTTTTGATTTTGGGCATTACGTTGATCTCCCATATCCAAGTTTTGTCCGAGGGTACTCCACCTTTCTATCATTGGATCATTTCCGTAGCATATTTAGTTGAGTATCATCCTTCTTCATTGGCAGCCCGATATATTATATCTCTTATACCACTTTTTGGGAGGTTGTAGTTTTTATTTTTTTTTTGGATAATGTCGTTTGGGAGGAGATTTTCTAAATGATTTAGGAGGTGATGATTCCATTTTAGTGATAAAGGTACACGCCATAGCCATAAGATCTATCAATGTTTTGTTAGTCACTAAATCTTGTAAAGGTTCTTTACAAATCCACCAGTCTTTCCAAAATTCTTATGGTTTTACTATCTCCCACACCATTTAATATCTTTGTCAAACTCTTCTCTTAGTTTAATCAGTTTCATTTTTTCCACATTCATATTTCCATAGACATGTACCTTGAAGATATATTTCTTTTATTATTCTAACCCAAATATTATTCGGATCAGCCATAACTTTCCATAGCAATTTCATTGCAATTTATTCATATCTTTTGCTCTTCTGATTCCAATTCCTCCTATAAATCTTGGTTTACAAATCTTATCCTAATTAATAAGCGGATGAAAGTTTGGTCCCTATTCCAATAGAAGTTTATGTGTATCCGATCTAGTTCTTTATGAATGTTTGTAGGAAATATAGAAGCCTACATGAGGTAATTAAGTTTGACATTAAGATTTACTTTAATTATTTTTCCCTTTTGTGATAGAGAATACAATAAACCCTTTAATGAGTTATGCGCAAGTCATTTAAGATGGATACTTAAGTTGTTTTCAATTTTTACAATGCTAAAAATCTATTTTTACTAACATGTTATATACGAGACTCAAATAAAAATATCAATCCATTAAAACTTATTTTAAAACCACAAAAGTAATGTCTGGATCTATTTTTACTAAATAGGATCTAAGAGATCAAAAGTGCATATTTTGTGTGCTTTCAAAGAAACCATTTTTTTATGTTTCATTGTGAGTTTTAAGTGTTAGGGTTGATTGATTTTTCGATAGGAAGCGAATTAAACGTCGAGGGATATTCTCTAAAATATATCTTTTATTTGTTTATATTTCTCTTCTTGTTTCAATTTTGAGATTGAACATATAGAGAGGTATAAAAGCGGTAACAGTGAATATAAAATGAGTTTCACCCTCTTTTTTAAAGGGAGAGATGTCAAGAATATTCCACATACATAGTATTAATGGTGTGCATTTAGATCGATTCAACTTGAAGTTCCAAATATTTGGTTCGAGAAAATCATTGAAGTCTTATATGAATCCAACCCGAACAAACTCGGACATCCGACTATTTTATCTCATATCGGATATTTATCACGGATATCCACATGGTCTCAAAGCTTGAAAACAACAAAGAAGTTACGTTCACCATATACAACTTTGATGGAAATGTTGCTTCAAGAAACAATTGAAATATATCAAAGCTATGGAAATAATTAGGCTAAAACTAAGAAAATGAGAAGAGTTATACGGAGAACGAAAAGCTAGAGAAAACTATCTAATTGTAGTTTGTGTTGATTTAGAAAAAATGGAGGGAATAAAAGGCACAAAAAGAGTTGTGAAAGGGAAAAGAAATACGGTACGGATAAACATGAATAAGGTAGGATTTCCTTTATTATTTTTATAATTCTAAATTAAAATTTTATCCTTATTTTTGCAATGAAATTTTAAAAATTAATATTTCTGCATAAATGGGATTCGAATCGGAGAGGCAGAGACCGGTCAAAGACAACTAATCTTGACTACTAGTTGTGCTAAGCAAATTTTATATACATATCTGTAACACACAAAGTACATATAGATATACCGGGATGTATGACAACATAAAATTCACTCCTTATCCGATCTGAATATTGGAAAATATCAGGATATGAGAATTTATTGGATTAGGTATCTTTTAAGCCGAATCATCGGACGGCGGATCGTATCGGGTACTTTCGCTCACCCCTACACAATATCATGATAGGCCACTAGGAGGAAGACGTGGGAAAGCATCAAGACACAAGTTTTTTTAACTAGACGATGAAGAACATCATTTTCCATGAGGTATACAACATTTGAGGGACATCAATATGAATAGGAGGAGGCAATTGACGAAGGAGAAAACAAACATCGTCTACTAAGTTGACTTCCCAAAAGAGATGTTTGATGCAAGCTTCTTAAAAAATGAGTTTTTTTTCATGATTGAAAGCGGTGGGATTGACCTATTTTCTTAAGAGTGGTGTTATTCAGAAGCGGTAAAAGACACGGCGGAGTCGGATTCTGACTCCGCCTGGGCCCGGGCGCACTGCAAATACGCCCCAATGGGGCGCATGCAGAGTCCGCCTGTGCGTCAAGCCCCATATAGGGCAAAGCGCGCAGGTAGACTCTTCTTTTCTTCTTTCCCCTTCGTTCTTCGCAACTGCCACAGACTCCCTCTTCTCCTTCTTCGTTCGATTTTGCCCCAAACCGCATAAATCCCGCAAAATTTGTTAGAAATAACACTAAATCGAGATTCAACAATGGTTCGAGATTCAAATGTCGGAAGTTCAAGCAAAAGGCAACTTGTGGATCGATTTCAGGTTAGTTTTTATCGTTTATGTTATTTTTGTGTTTTATTATGATATTAGGCTTGAAATTAGTTGGTTTAGTAAGATTCGATTAGTTTAGGAATAATTGAAATTGGATTGTGTACGAGATTTAGTTTTTTATTTTTTTGCATTTTTATTTTTTAAGGTTTGAAATCGGCTCTCTAATGGTGATTCCGGCGAAGAAGATGACCAAAAAAATAATATTATTATAATTTCACAAATTAAAATTTTAGTTTTTAAAAAATTAAAATTTTGATGAGAAATAATTAGAGAGAAGAAGAAGCGAGAAGCTAGACTTGTCACAACATCCGCTCGTCGAGAGACTAAAGCTCGACGGGATAGACTTGCCTCGGTATCTGTTCGGGCACCCTTAGAGGCATCCGTGACGCATCACTTCATGCATCTGTTGATGCATCCGTTGAGCTGGAGGAGGATGTGGGACCATCATCACTTATTTCTGGATCACGATACAGAGGAGTCCTTGCACGGTATTCCGCATCTAGATGACATTTTGGATGGAGAGCATGAGTAGATATTTGTTCAGCTGGAGGAGGTACATGTGGAGCACGAGCAAGTACCTGATGAGCAGGAGCAAGAGGAGGTACCTGTTGAGCTAGAGCAGGCACATGTTGAGCACGAGCAGTACTTGTTGAGCAGGAGCAGGAGGAGGTACCTGTGTTATTGACATGCTACGCTGACCACAAAGCTAACATTATATGGGCCCAGAGGGATCCCGGAGTGATTAGAGTCGTTAAGAGACTCGATGCGATTAGTAGATTACGCGAGTGGCGGAAAGATTTAGAAGATCCCTTTTCTTGGTTTGGTATGGTTTGGCAAGACGCAACGGACTTACAGAGTTGGAGGACGTTCAGTTTGGTGGGGTTGGTCATTGTTTGATTACGGCGTTTGTCGAGATGTGGTACCCCGAGACAAACACATATCATATGCCGTGGAGGGAGATGGGTATAGCGTTGTACGATGTTCAGGTGATTATGGGACTTGCAGTTGATGAAGATGCATTATTGACTTTCATTGATGATAGTGTTAGAAATGATTGGTTGGTAGATCATTTTGGTTTATCTCTTGTTGAGGCTAGACAACAAATGAGACAACTATATTGTGACACTATTAGGACTATAGTCGCAGCCATGTTGGATCTTCCACAGCCTCCCCATGACGTTATTGCATCTGCCTACTTGTTATTATTCATATCGTCGGCCTTGGTAGTCGACAAATCTACCAACAAGATGCAAGCATGGCTTATCGACCTAGTACGAGATCATGTGATGACAAACTCGTATGCTTAGGGCACCGGGACCCTTGCATTTCTATATAGATGTTAGGGGGATGCTACTAGAAAGAAAGTGACGACGATGAGATGTTGTACTACACTTTTACAGGTGCGGTTTTATTAATATTTTTCTTTGTAAAACATAATTTTATGTTTGATAAAATTATTAAATTTTTTCTTACAGTTTTAGATTTATGCACATTCCCATCATTGCGATTTGCATAAGTGGAGTATCCAGAGTTGCATGGGCATGCACGTTGTATTCGAGACTTCCTGACCCGAAGACACCGCGATTAGTATAGAGAGGCTACATGCATTACGAGCACAGTTGGACCAGATAAGGGCGGAGACGATACACTACTTAGATTAACAAGTAAAATTACGTTAAAATCAGGGATGCTAACTAAAACGCTAATAAAAAAACAATTACCTTCAAATACAATGCTCTTCTAAATTTAACTCCATAAGCATATCCCTTCGTATTTCCAAGTAATCTTCATCCGAGAATCCCAAAACCACGGAAATTGTTGTATATCCACATTGAGCGTCTCCTCGTACTTCCTTACTCTCAATACATATGGCTCCATGAACTTTGGGAATTATTCTTCTCTCCAACGAAATTCTGCATCCACGGGTTGTTTTCCTTTACGACGCGCCCTACTAGTAGAAGTCAACTCTGTTGTAGAATCCACATCTTGTGTTTTCTTCCCTTTTGATCCTTTGGGCCTCCCAGGACCACATGTAGCCGAATGCTTAAATGAACCGTACTCTCTACTTGTTGATCTCAGGGTTGGGGGTCGTCCCTTTGCCTTGACTTTTTGTGTCGGCTCCTTCATCGTCGTACTCCTTGGGTTCTCGATGTCCTCCAGTAAAGATGCAATCTTATCTTGTTCATCCGGGCTTAGCATATTTTAGTCAATCCTTTCTCTGAACCCATCATCATCATCATCATCATCATCATCGTCATCGTCGTCGTCGTCATCATCATCATCTTCATCTCATTTATTTAATTAACATATATGCATACTTAGTTACTTAATATCACTATGCAACTTTGTATTAATATTTATATTTGACATACATTACAATATTACATGGTAAACTATTTTAGTTAATCAAAGTAATGAAGTGATAATATTTATTTTCTTATAACTTTATACGTACTCACATATTCACAATGATCTCATTTATTTAATTAACATATATGCATCTATAATATATACAACTTTGTACATACTATTCAAACCTTTCAGAATAAATATTCATAATATTTTTTATTACAAATTGATCTCATTGTAATATATATATATATGTATGTATTTACAAATATGATTATAAGTTGTTCTCAATAATAGTATTTTATAAAAATTTGGATTCATTTGAATGAACAAATATTCATAGTAATCTTTTATTATAAGCTGGTCTAATTTTAAGATATTGATTCTTATAAATATGATTATAAATTGGTCTTAATAATAATCTTTTTACATAATTTGGTCTCATTTAAATGATATACGTTAATAATAATTTTTAATTGTGAGTTAATCTCATTTTTCAAATATGAAATTTTATAAATATGAGTATAAGTTGGTTTCAATAATAATCTATTATTGTAAGTCGGTCTCATTTAAATGAAAAAATGTTCATTTATTATAAGTTGATCTCATTGTAAGACATAATTTTTATAAGCTGATCTTAATAACTATCTTTTATTATAATGATCTTTTATTATAGTTTGATCTCATTATAAGATATATTTTTTTATAAGATGGTCTCAATAATAATCTTTTATTAGAAGTTGATCTCATTTAAATGAATAAATGTCCATAATAATCTTTTATCATAAGTTGATCTATTTTTATGATATATATATTTTTATAAGATGGTCTCAATAACAATCTTTTAATATAAGTTGGTCTCATTTAAATGAACAAATGTCCATAATAATCTTTTACTTTAAGTTGATCTCATTGTAAGGTATAGTTTTTATAAGGTGATCTCAAGAATAATAATTTTTATTAGAAATTGACCTCATTTAAATGAATGATCATGTTACATGGTAATAATTTTATATATAGGCAAAACAATGAATATGTCATGCTCATTTTGTTTACAACATACATATACAAATATTTATAAATATGATCATAATTTGAATGATTGTTTTATTAATATGTTCATGTTTTACTATTTTTTATACTAATCTTTTATTATAAGGTTGTAAAAACATTATTGTATTCTAACATGGTTAAAAGAGTTAAACATACATATAATAAATTTTGATTCAAATAAGATTTCACTATAATTCTACAAATTCATTTTTATATGGTATAATTTACTATGCATATTAATTATTATAGGTCTATAACGAGCCTTTTAATTCCAATTCTTATCAACATATTAAAGAGAATATATGTGGAAGAGTCTTAATATAAGTTTCTCATTATAATGATGATAATGATAATTGTAATTTTAGTATAAAAAAATTTGGAACAATAACTTTACAAAAAGACTTCTATAGAAAATGATATAAATAAATTTAGATTCAAATAAAATTTACTATTATACTTTAATTCTACAAATTACTTTTTAAGTTATTAAAGATAACTTTTGGTTTACTATACAAGATTACAAGTAAAAAATTACATACTATAAGTTTATTTAATGATGTTTTATAAGTCTAACTATTTTAACCATGTTAGACATAAGATGTGTTAAAGTATTAAAAATAAGTTTTTCAACAATATAAGTAATGATGATTATGATAACTATAACTTTAGTCATTTTTTTCTTAGCAAATCAATCTTTTATTATAAGATCGTCTTATTTAATGAAACCGCTTACACACACACTATGCAAAACCTTATTTTATTACATTTTGTGATAAACAAGGTTGCAAATACATATCCGGATCAAACGGATATTCGGATCAAACGGATCATCCGGATATCCGGTCGGATCCGGATCGGGAGTTTTATGAAAATTTCTATTCGGATGCCCACCCATAATGCCTACGATCTCCAACAATGGCATATTGTATCCAAAAGTAATACAAAGCAATGATTAAGTTCAAATTTTTTAGGAAAAGATGATTAGTGTAGGAAATAAAGTACAAATGCGCCTTGAAACTTATTTGTTGGTCTTATTTGTCGAGTTCATCACAATAACATAGGAAAACATACTCAACAAATGTCTTGAATCAGGATGTGAGATAAATAAATCAACCACCTCATTGGAGTCCGGACTTCTCTTGGTGTTCACATAATATCCACGTTCCGTCAACGTATGAAGTGCTTGTTGTAATGATCCTCTTCCTTCGGATTGTTCCATTCTAATCTTCAAACCAGTGTTGTAAACTTGGCGGATGGAGGTGACATTGTCAACATCCTCTAATTGCACGGATTTCAAAATATGTCTCGATTTTAAGCCGGAACCCAATTCACGCTCCACCTTTCGGCTCTGCTTGGGAGTCAAGTGTCCTACACATGCATGACCCCTTAACACCGAGGAAATTACGTGGTTGTGGATTCCACATACAACCCTCACTGCCCATTGTGCCTCTTCAATTTGCGTTCCCTCAAGTTGAAACAAACACATACACTTCTTCGAGTTTTTTTTTTCTAGGTTGAACTTGGAACATGATCGGGATCAACGCCTTTCTCTTTTCTAGGTCCTTCGTGTCTATCACATGCCAATTGTAAGATACGAAAACCCCTTATATCTAACCATGATTCTTTAATGACCAACACCATATTCATTGAGTTTGCCACATACTGAGCCCAATCCAATAAGTTTTCTTTATTCCCAAAATATCCATGGAGCTCAAATTTTAACGAATAATCGGTACTGATTGCACGAGAATATTACATAAGATCCTAAATAAAATAAGATAGAGTATTATATCTAAAATAAACATATTATATTCTTAAATGAGTAAAACTAATCCGACTAATTCAACAATTCCGATTCTCTATTCTAACATTGCCTAAAAGTAAAATATAAATGAGTTTGTACACTTACTTCAAGTTGTACGAGAAGTTTTTCCGAATCACTATATTTATCCACTTCGAACGGCATAATAGAGCTTTCACTATCGGATTCTACATCGCCTTCTTCGGAAAAACGTCGACATTTTAACAGATTTGTTTCTTTACGTTGTGGTGATTTCAGATGTGAATAGTAAAATGATTTGGCATGTAATATATAGACTTGCAAATTTACAACGGCTACTTTCCAACGACTCTCATACTAATCTTTTTCGAAGATGTAACGCCAAGAAGGAGGCGCAGGCGCAGACGGACTCCGCTTGCGCCTTGCTAGATGTGGAGGCGCATTGCACCTACGCCTCCTTCTTGGCGCGGGGTGGACTCCGTATGTGTTAGGAAGATGTCCGCCTCAATAGTAACCCTATTCTTAAAGGTAGTCCTAATGTATTACTGTGATGAAATACACTAAGTTATGAATTGTCATAAAAATTGGTGTTGGGCGTCGAGATTTCGAAATGAGTTTTGATATTGAATCGAAACAAATTATTATTATGAAATGTTTAAATAAAATATTTACTATAAAGTGCTAATGTTATATAAAGTGGACTAGATTGAGGTTTTGTTTGGGCTTGGGCGATTGCCCAAATTAAATCAATCATTCAGCCTATTAGTAGAATCGGCCCAAACTTACCAACAACTCCAAACGACAATAATCATGTCAGAGAAGTCCGATAAATCAACGTTCTTCGAATCATTTCATTCTCTCTCTCCTCTTCCTCGTCTGCAACCCTCGCGGGATTTCGATCCCTAATTCCCTTGTCGTCTCATCCTCATCAATCTCACTGTCCGTTCATAATTTACCATCACTACTATCTTTCTCATTTGTTTCTTTGGTTGATTTTAGCCTTTAGGGTTAGTATTAGGGTTTGGTGCTTTCGAGGTAGAGTTCTAGGGCTAAGGTTAAGATTCTTATTTCTGATTCAAAGATGATGCAACCACCAGCAGGAGCCGTTCCACCGCCGATGGATCAGAACCAGCAAGTGCAGCAATATGGTCAGGGACCACCGCCGCCTCAACAGCCATGGATGATGATGCCTCCGCCGCAACAGGCGGGCCAGGTTCCGGCGCAGATGTGGCCCCAGCAACATCCTCAGGTTCCGCCACAACACTATCAGGCTGCAGCACCGGTGACAAACCAAGACGAGGTTCGGTCGTTGTGGATCGGAGATTTGCAGATCTGGATGGATGAGAACTATTTATGGGGTGTCTTTGCCCCCGGAGGCGAGGTATGCCATCTTTGAATTTCAGTTTGTTCATTTCTTCATTTTTTGGAAAAATAGTTTATCCTTCAGTGAATTTGTGGATGAGAAGGACGTTTTTTCTGAGAAGGCTAGCAGTTCGTCTATTCCAATTTATTAACGAACCAATAATTTGTAGTTTTTGTGTCACAGTTTTCTTTTTATGATCTTGTGCTGGGGGAGGTTTCTCCTTCCCGAACCAATAATTTGTGGATGCTAAAATTTTAGAATACGTCCTTGTTTGTTGAAACCCTGCTAAATCTTCTTTTCTTCAAGTTCGGTCTGAATTCGGAAGAATTCTCCTGTCTTAATGGTGACACAAAATGGGATTTTGCTTCTGAGGAACTAGAACGTGTTCATTGCAGGTGACGAATGTGAAAATAATTCGTAACAAGCAGACTGGTCAACCTGAAGGTTATGGGTTCATAGAGTTTGGAAGCCGTGTTTCTGCAGAAAGAGTTCTATCGACATACAATGGTGTCTTGATGCCAAGTACTGAAATTCCTTTCAGACTGAACTGGGCTACCCTTGGTGCGGGCCAGAAACGGCAGGATGACTCTCCTGATTACCCTATATTTGTGGGGGATTTAGCTGCTGATGTTACAGATTACACACTCCAAGAGACATTCCGAGCTCACTACTCATCTGTTAAGGGTGCTAAAGTCATTACTGACCACAGTACTGGACGCTCTAAAGGTTATGGTTTTGTACGTTTTGGAGATGAAAGTGAGCAACTACGTGCTATGACTGAAATGAGTGGCATGTTATGTTCAAGTAGGCCCATGAGAGTTGGGCCAGCTGCCAACAAAAAACCTGTTGGTGTTCAGCAGAAAGGTATATGCATTTTGGATGGGATTGATGTGATTATGTGTTTTTTGTGCTAAATTGTTTGGAGTACAGTGCCTGCTTTTGATGATCCTTTGTATTGTCAAGTAGATGCCTCAAA
Source organism: Fagopyrum homotropicum (assembly GCA_033239125.1). Classification (NCBI taxonomy): domain Eukaryota; kingdom Viridiplantae; phylum Streptophyta; class Magnoliopsida; order Caryophyllales; family Polygonaceae; genus Fagopyrum; species Fagopyrum homotropicum. Next base: position 8,698,372 of record BSWB01000003.1, read on the forward strand.
TTTTCTATTTATTTAGTTATACAGTTGAAGATAGATGGAGTTTGCAGTCATTTCATTCCAGTACTTACCATTCTACGCTTGGACCTCATTAATTCTAATAAAAAAATTCATAAAACTTATAAAAACTCACATTGTCTCGAAGCAGGACATCAAGAGGCTCTCATTTTGGGGGCCTGGAATTGACTTCAGCTGAAATGATTCCACTTTAGTGCGTGGCCTCATTTTAGGTCAGTTATTTTGTTTATGTGATAAACTTCCTTCAATTTTTAGCTTTCCTGTCTGTGGCATGTCAAGTGCTGCTGGCAACTAATTTTCCAGTTCCTTCTTCCGTTAAGATTTTACAGCTAAATAAATGTCTTATTTAGTTATCATATTTCGCACTTCCTTTATTAATTTGTTCTAAGAAAGCTCTTATCAGAAAATTTCCCACCTTTTATTTAATTTATCTATCTAGTACTACTCCATTTCTGTTTTGTTACTATTTCCATTTACGTTATACTTCTGCTGAAGTTTTGAAGCTACATCAGTTGTCCAATAATGTCTAGGAAATTTAATATCCTCTCAAGCGTTCTGTCTCTATTTACATCAATCAATCTTCAACGGGATTCTGTTGGTATTGTCTGTGTTCCAGACTTAAATATCTATCTTTTTTCTGTGTGTACTTCAGGTCTACTAAAAATTTGTTGGTGGTTTTGATAAAACTATGCAACCCTTCTTTTTCATGTTTTGATTTTGGCTATCTGTTCCATTAACTTTACATTCAATATGTATTCCTGCAATGTCCATCTATATACAATATTAAACAATGATATTGGCCCAGTCTCTGACAAAATTGGGAAAATAATTGCAAATCCCTGTTGTTCATTATGTTTTTCTCATGCTTGTTATATGAAAAGCCATTTCAGAATTGGTAGGAATTAGTACAGTTCCGTTCCATGCTTGTGTTTTAGCTGCAGATATGCTATGTCTTGATGCGTGAAACATAGAGAACAAAGGGGCAAAGATTTATGAGATATACCTGGTGACAACCTTTGGAATACATAAACGAGGACTGTATATTTTTTTTGTTATCTCGTTATTGTTTACTCTCATTTTTGTCCTGTTCCTGGTTTGTATTCTATAATATTCTTCTGTTGGCCTCAAATAATTTCTTTACTTTCGATTTGACTTCATAATCCCTTCTGTTTTTAATCCTATACAGTTCCTTACCAGAATACACAAGGAAATCCCGGTGAAAGTGATCCTAGTAACACAACTGTGAGTAATCTGCTCCTAGTTGCTGATAATAATCTATTCTCTGCTTTGTAACCACTTTTGGGTTTCGGCAGATTTTTGTTGGTGGTCTAGACCCGAATGTACCGGATGAACAGCTAAGACAACTTTTTGTCCAATTTGGCGAGTTAGTTCATGTAAAAATACCGGCAGGCAAGAGGTGTGGATTTGTACAGTTTGCTGAGCGGTGGGTAATCTTACGCCTATATTCCTGATGCCTAATGATTAATGCTTTTGGGTCTTTTGTCATTAATTTCTTCGGTTGCGTTTTGTTTTGCAGTGCAAGTGCTGAGCAGGCTTTATCAGCTCTGAATGGTACCCAGATAGGAGGGCATAACGTTCGTCTTTCTTGGGGTCATAGTCCATCAAACAAACAGCAGGTAAGTGTTTTTAAGTTTTTGAATTTCCCAACCTCTAGTTCAAACTAACCGATTATCAGGATCATCTACAGGCACAGCCCACCTCATCTCAGTGGAATGGCGCTGGTGCTGGAGGAGCCGGATATTATGGGTATCCTCAAGGATACGAGGGCTATGGCTATACACCAGCGCCCCCTCAAGATCCAAACATGTACTACGCTGCTGCTGGTTATCCTGGATACGGAAACTATCAGCAACCTCAACAGGTCATTGCTCATATTATATGATCCAATTGCTTTTACAATCTAATATGGACTCTTGGTTATCCTGGTATGTTTTGCTGATTTGAGACTCTGCATTATGCAGTGATTTCGCTTCAAGTGGCATGGCTGGTTGCGTTGTTCAGATACACAGGCTGTGACATTGGTCAGCCAACCTTAGCCAAAAATATTTGATCCAACTGGAAAACACGTCATTGACATGATCTATTTGATGAAGAAGCTGCCTATGCCTGTGTCTTTCCCCTTAGCCTCCTTCTCCCCCCCTTCTCACTCTGGATATTTTCTCTTTTGCTTATGATACTTATCGGCCTCCTAGGTTCGTTTTTATGGCCAGTTGTGTGCAACAGGAAATGTTTGGCTCTCTTTAACTTGCATCACCTGGAGTTTTACATGTGCTTGCTTGTGACCTATTTTTATTGCGTTTCTTGTTTATGTTCAATTTTGGTTCACTTTGCTGCATGATTCAACTGTTTGATCAATCTGCCTACTATTAAGATCATAGAGATTCAAGTTGAAAAGGTAATGTATAAGTAATATTTTTACACTTCTTTTTGTAGTAGTAATTTTGTTTTCTGATTCAAGTTTTCGCAGTAGACAGTTTATAAACTGGTTATGTCACAAATATTATGACGCTACCTCCTCTCCAGTATCGGAATCGTAGTTCAGCTTATAAAATCTGTTATAAGGTGGTGAAATTGGAGGTGGAGCTCCCTGTGGTGGCAGTGGACTTCCCGGTGGTGGTGGTGGTGGTCCTCTCTCCGATGTAGGTGTCATAGTGGTTGAATTTTGAATGTTTAGACTAACCGCATCCCACTCCGTCTATAATGCTATTTATGCAAGGTATTTCTATACGTATTTGCGTATAGACTCCGTCTATATAACTTTTTGTTGCATTCCATTTTGTCTATAATCTTACTATCTCTTACTATCTCTTTTTCCCATAAAATATTTGAGAAAAAATAAATTACAAAAAGTTATTACTGGTTTATTTGTGGGGTAGTACCCACTTTATTTTGCACTCTTCGAGGATAACGTCTATATTTGAACGGAGTGAATTTTTATTTAACTATTTACACGGAGGTGTACGTAGAAATTTGTTTTAAATAGGAGTGTAAAATTTAACTCTTTTCAACGGGACGTAGATAGTCTTAAAGCAAAATAGATTGTGAAATTTCAACACAATACATTCATCATCAAAGAACAGATTACAATATAAGAAGCATCGAAACATGAAACTCGAATAGAAGACTTCAAACAACAAAATATAAGACCACATCACAACAATCCATCCAAACATGTAACAAGTCGAAAAGTCAAAGACAAGAAACCCTAGTATGGGGCATGCACGTGAGTTTATCTTCTAGGAGGACTAATATCGACACAAAACCTAGTACCAATTTGACGCAAGTGCATCATACCATAGAACTTCTCGTCCCCAAACTCGACATTTCCTTGTGTTAACCACGACGGATCTCCTTCGTAAAAGATTATCTGGGTATCTAGGATCAATCCTTGTTCCGACTTCACGGTTAGAAAATACCAATTGTTGGTATCGAATCCGCTAGGAGCGTACACACGAAGCATCGTCGCGTAAGGCCCGTATGAATAGTTTAGAATTGTAGCATAGGGTGGAGAACCAAAATACGAGTTGGAAAATTCCGCGTACTTGCCGACGGGTTGTGGCATCATCACAAAAAACGACGGTGGCACCGAAATTGCTGACGGCACTCCGGGATAAGGACGTGTTGTACCACTAACACCACCCCACGGAGTGTTCGGAGATGTACCCGGGTTATAAGGACCCACAACACCACCAGGGGTGGTGTTAGGAAAAGGACCCACTAAACTACCCCCAGCACCACCAATACCACCAATACCACCAGCTCCACCACCGGCACCACCAGCTCCACCAGCACCACCAGCACCACCAATACCACCACCGGACCCACCAGAACCACCAGCCCCACCAGCACCACCGGCACCGGCACCCGGTTGAACCGCTGGTGTGTAAGGGTTAGTATATGGTGGTTGGATCCCCTGAGGGGGTTGTCCCCAAGGCGGTGGAGGAGCTCCCCACGGTGGTGGTGGAGCTCCCCATGGTGGTGGTGGTCCTCCCCATGGTGGTGGCAAAGGTGGCGGTGGCATGATTGATTAGTTGCTTGGTTATGAAAGTTTCTTTTGATTAATTGAAGCTTAATTGTGGAATTGATGTCTGCACTGAATGCACAAATGTATAAATATATACAAGTGAGGAATAAAATAATGTCTTACGACTTTGAACACGCTAGAGTAGTTCAATTGGATCATATTGAAGTGTAGAATTAAGTGTGAAATGGGTATTTTTATATGTGAATTAAGGTGGGTGGCTGTCAGGTTTGACTTCAAATTAATCAGCAAAATAATGCACTAATTTAATTTTAAGGTTAAATCGGAGTAATTAAGGTTAAGACTTGTGAAAACAAATAGCTCTACCATAATATTGTATATGAAACTATTAATCATACAATTTTTTCTGAAATTTTTTATCATTTATATATTATTTGCTAACTTTTTATATCACGAATGAAAATTTTAATACAAAGATACTAAAAACAATTACTAACTTATAATATATACATACATCATAATTAATAACCCGTGTTATTTTACGTCTAAAAATGCACTATAAAAAAGTTCCAAGCATGAATCATGTACAAAAATAATGCTACTGTAAATTCTTGTAGAATGAATATTGGTGTGAAATGAATACGACGAAGCAATCAACCATCAAAATTGAAAATAAACCTTGATGATGCATTTCTAAATTAGAAATCATTTTTAAAGACTTTGATAAAGATGTTTAAACACGGTAGTAGATATATTAAACAATGGATCTCCTACGATCCTAAATATATGTAATTTGTACAAAAAAAATTCTAAAAAAATATTTATGTTTTACCCAAACATCGAGACAGAAGCTTCCACAAAATATTTAATTAAAAAAGAAAGTATTTGGCCAAATAATTTAGCTTGTGGAATTATTAAATAAAAATATAATCTGTAAGTCATATATGTGAGAAAATTGACATTGTTTAGGTCATCTAACACAAAATACCAATTTAGAGGTTTGTCTAATGAGTGCAAACTTTTGCCCCAAAAATCTAATAAAAAAATAGGAATAAATCGGTTAAGAAAGTAGAGTAACAGAATTATCGATGGTAATAAATTACAAGTGCATAATATTGGGTTACATTTCAATTATAAATTAAATAAAAATCGCATGTAAAATGTGTTGTATTGTACACTTTTAAATTTTTATCCGTAAGATTAATTGCAAAGAGTGGTTGGTTGGTTCAAGTGGAATTCGGACGGATCGGTTCAGGAAGAAAGTGTGATGGTAGCTGCTAGGGTGTTTTGAGAGACGATGACGGTTAGTGGATCTAGGGTGGGGTCATAACGTTGGTATATATTCATTCGGTTTTATTAGCGGAAAATGCTTTGAGAACGATAAGTGCCGGAATTTGGGTTACCATAAGGTGGAAATGGAGATGGACTCGAAACACATCTAAGACCGGCTTCGAGAGGAGGTCACATGTTCCCACCCAATTAGACTAACCGTTCTGATATCAAATTAAAGTCTGACACATTTTGTAAACAGAGGACATGTACATATAAAAACACGTTAAATTGGATGAAATTCAACCCATAAGTCCATCAAGAGTATCGTTCTAAAGCGATGACTCGTTTTCTAATTAAGATCCGTCTTAATAGTGGAGATCAACAAGTTTTGAATTTGATTGTCCATGTTTCTAGATTCCCCTTTTCCATATTAGTTGTTACTTTGTTTAATTGGACAATAATTAGGTTAAATTACTAAGTATTTTCAATAATAAGATATTAGTTTAACAGTTATTTTAGAATTATCCCACATATAGAATAGTTTCTGAAATAAAATACTTGACATAAATGTATAATTATTAAAAAAAAAATTTTAAATAAGAGTAATTTTTTGTTATTCCAATATTTTTGTGGTACCTTCAAAATTTTGAATTATGTGACGCTTCTAAGTTATGATACATATTTATCGAGTGTTTTTTTAATTCATAGTAAATAAAAAATGTTGTATTACACTAATCTTTGAATAAAATGATTAAAATACATAATATAAGATATGTTAAAGTCATGACACTAAATAATTTATTTGATGAGTTGGAGTGAAAATATAAAGTTGCTGAAAAATTCATTATCGATCTACAATTGCAAAAAAGTACATAATAAAATGAGAAAATAGTCTAAATCGTACCCCATCTTTTGGACTAACTATACTTTAGTACCCCATCATTTTAACTGTCAAAACGATATCTCATCTACTAACCCCAACCAAAGATTAATATATACGTTACCGTTCACACGTTAAATTCAAAGAACGACGTTAACTGTGAGGGGCAAATATGTCCATGAACCTTTATTCCCTTTTGCCTTAAATCCAACGATCACATTTACCGTCAATTCTGAAAAAGTACCCCATATTCTTCTCTTCTTCTCTCCCTGCGATTCCAAAATTTCAAGGTTTTAATCTTCATTTTTGTGCTGTTTTTGTGCAAAGAGATGAAGTGGAAGTACTTTCGCATTGGAGGAGAAACATCAAGCTACACAAATAACCCTTATTTTTTGATTTCAGATGTTTAAGGTTTAGTATTCTCTACTTCTTCTGATTTCTGATTTGTGTAAGTTTAGGGTTTTAATCTTCGTTTTTGTGTTGTTTCTCTTAGATGATAGTTTCTTTAGTATGAAAATACATCATGGGGGTAGGTTTTATAGTAAGGGAGGGCTAGATCGAAGATATGTTGGAGGGGATGTGTTGTGCTCTGATTATGTAGACATAGATATGGTATCTATGCCTGTTATAATTAATTGGGCATATGATATTGGATATGAGCTTCCACCAATTCAGCTTTGGTTTAGGATACCTGGTAGTGAAGATGGCTCTGGTTTCTTGTATGTTAGTTGTGATAAGGAGGCATTGAAAATGCCTTCTTATGTGACTAAAAAAAAAGGGAGTTAGAGTTGTTTGTTGTCTCTGAAAATCCTAGTAAAGAGTTCACAAAACATGAGTTAGCTTTGTCTGGGAAGGACATTGATCACAAGGTATATTTGGGAGGCAATATTGATGACATTGAGGACATTGATGATGATGTGATGAATGTTGTTGAAGGTATAAATGAGGACAATTTCCAGGATACTGGTACTAGTGATGTAAGAACTGTAGAGACACCCACTAAAAGGGTTAAGACAGTTGCAATGAGGCCTAAAGGACATGCATATTCAACCAGAAACAAAGGGGAAAGTTCTATGACCAAAGGACATACATATTCAACTTGAAACAGAGGGAAAAGTTCTACGACCAAAGTTGTTGTTTTTGATGATGAGTCTTCTTTTGCAATTGAACCTAATGATTCATCTTGTTCTGATGATGAAGATTTTAGTTGTTATGAAGAGTCTGAGTATAAGAGGAATCACAATTGGATGATGAAGATTTTGATGCTAATAATGTGGATGAAGATGGTAGAGAAAAAAGGGTTATGAATTGGATGACAGGGGTTTAGATGGGTTTATTTCAAATGATGAATTGTATGGAGATCCTGATAAGGAAGGTACACCATTTCCTGTAAAGTGTAGGAAAAGATTCCATGACTTTCCTTCTTGACCCAAAGATCCACATGAAGAATCCTGACTTTAGTTTGGGTATGCCGGTATGGAGTTTGAAAGTTCTAAAGTTTTCAAACAGGATGTGAGGAAGCATGTTGTGCTTACAAGGAGGCAATTGAGATTTCCAACTAATGTTAAGCATAAGGTGGTTGCTAAGTGTGTATCCTCTTCAGGTTGCCCATGGAGGATATATGCATCATCTACAAACAAGGATTGCCCTTCAATTTGGATTAAAAGCATCAACCTAGAGCACAATTGTAGTACCTTAGACAAAAAGGTGTATCATCTGCATGCCCCATTCATAGTCCAGGAGTATCAAGATTTCTTCTTGAGTGATCCTAGTTGGAGAAGAGAGGGTATACAAAATGCCATTAATAAGGACTTTGAGATGCAAATTGACAATCAAACTAGTTATAGGGCAAAGAATATAGCTCTGAGAATGACACAAGGGCACCATGTGGATAAATATAACTTATTGGATAGTTATGCACATGAGCTTAAAAAGAAAAATCTTAGGACATCAGTTTGGATTCAAACTGAATTGGATAATGACATTCCTAGATTCAAGAGAATTTACATATGCATTGAAAAAGGGTTGGAAGGTAGGGTGTAGACCATTCATTTGTTTAAATGTAACCCATCTAAAAGTTGTTCACAAGGGACAAATGTTGTCTGCAGTAGGCATTGATGCAAATAATGGGATTTTTCCAGTTGCTTGGGCAGTGGTTGAGCAAGAGAGTAGAGATAGTTGAATTTGGTTCCTGAAATTTTTGAAAGTTGACTTGGAGATGAATCAGTCCTCTCATTACTGCTTTATGAGTGACAAGCGAAAGGGTTTAGAGCAGGCAATCAAGGATCTCTTTCTAGATGTCATACACGGGCATTGTGTTAGACATTTACACAATAACTTCAAGCTTGATGGATTCAGGGGTATACTCTTCTTCTTGTAATATCTTCGTCTAATTTTTTTTCTTGAGTTTATGCCTTTAATGATATGCTTGTTTGTTTATTTGTCTAAGGATTGGGACTGGAAAATAAATTTTGGGCAATTGCTAAAAGCTCCACTCTGAACACATATAAAGAAGCAATGGAGGACATGAGGCTGACTACAAAAAGGGGCTGGAAGTGGTGCAAGGAAGGGGCTACAACTCATTGGAGCTTGTCTCACTTTGAGCCAAAGTTCAAGTGTGATATCTTGCTAAATAACCATAGTGAGAGCTACAACAAGAGCATTGTAAGTGCAAGGAAGAAAGGTTGTTTAGGGTGTCTAGAGGAGATTAGAATTGCAACAATGGTAAGGATGGGTAATAGAAGATTATCAGGTGGTAGATGGAAAACACTTGTGGGACCAAGGGTTGAAAAGATCTTGAGAAAGACAATGAGGTGGAGCAATGAGTATAGGGTTCTAGCATCTAGTCGTACTAAGTATGAGATTCGTGGAAGGGGAGCTGCCTACATAAGTGGAGTCACTACTCAACACACAATGGCCTTAGACTTGAAGACATGCACATGTAGGAGAAGAGATGTGTCAGGATTACCTTGTGGGCATGCATGTTGTGCAATTTTTTCATTTGGAAAACCCCCAGATGAATTTGTTAATGAATGTTACAGTAAAGAAGCCTACATGAGAGCCTATGAGCCTATCATGAATCCAATTGCAAGGGTTAGAAAGTGGGAGAAGATGAGTAGACCTATTGCACCTCCATTGTATAGAAGACAACCTAAAAGACCTCCTGTTTTAAGGACTCCATCTCAAGGTAAGATTAAGTTCAATGTTTTTTATAATTATATGCTAACTAAGTTTAATTAATTTTACTATTGTTTTTGTTTTGTAGGTGAGATCCCTCCACCACCTGGTGCAAAGAAGTTGTCCAAGGCATACTATATGCAGGTCACTTGCTCAATATGCAGGAAGAAAGGACACAACAAGAAGACATGTGTAAAGAGGAATGAAGAAAGGACACAACAAGAAAAAGAGCATGATCACACTTCCTTATGAAACACATGTTTAGTTAGACTTGTAATTGTACCTCCTGTTTTGTTAAACATATTATGTGGTGAATTTCTGGTTTGTGTTAACACTGTCATAACTTGCTTGTAATTGTACCTTCTGGCTTTAGTTTGTGTTTTGTGTTTTGGCTGTCAATATCATATTTTGTGGTGAAACACATTTTTTTGTTGTCAATGTTATTACCTTCTGTGGTGAAAGATCTTTTGGCTGTCAATGTTTTGGTTGTCAATGTTATTTTGTGTGACAGTTTTCTGTTGTGAAAGATTTTTTGGATGTTTTGTTTCATGATAATGTGACATATTCATCAATAGAAACATTGATGATATTACCTTCTATTTTGGTCAATTTCTATGGTGACAATGTTATTTTGGTCAATTTGTGTCGTGACAATGTTATTTTGTGTGACAGTTTTTGGCTGTCAATGTTTTGGTCAATTTGAAAAGATGATATTACCTTTTGTTTTGGTCAACTTTTGTGGTGAAATATTTTTGGTTGTAAGCAAGATGTCAAATGTTTTGGTCAATTTCAGAAGATGATATTCATGCTTATGATTAACGAAACCATTTAAGTCAAAATATTCTGCAAACTAAAGTATAGACAACAAGCAAGATGTGAAATTTCCGTAGTAACAAGTTCATCAATTTCTGCCAGCAATATACTTGATTTATGTGGTGACAGATATGATTCATATACAAAAGAGAAAATTGTCTAACTAGCACAATATCTCTTACACAAAAGATTATGGGTGGGCATGAGACAGGACGAGACGGGATTGAGGTCGTCCCGCGTCCTGCGCTGCAAATTATTAGCGGGACGGGACGGGATTTACATATTTTTTTCTTCGTCCCGCGCGGAATCTGTCCCACGTGGGACCGGACGGGACAGGACGGGACTAATCCTGCAAGAATTATGCATTGACATTTAAAGACACAAATGATAAAAAAAACTCGATACCGAATTACCGATTCAAGAGTTCTACATTAGTAGTTAATACATTCTTTGTCCCGAGTGGGCCCTATCCCACGTGGGACGGGACGGGTCTAATTTCGCAAAAATTATCTACTAATTAACATTATTGTACGTCAGTGGGTATACGTGTATAACCGTATAAGACAACTAATGTTTACTACTCTTTTAGTATTTATTACTTTTATAACTCTTAATAATATAAAATTATAATTTATATATATTATTTATCTTTATAATATTTTTAAAAATATTATTTATATATATGTGCGGGACGGGACGCGATTAACAAGGATGAGAAGTTTCCGTCCCACGTCCCGTCCCGCAAATTTTTCACGGGACAAGACATGCCGGGATACACAATTTATTTTTCAAGTCCCAACGGGATCGGGATGGGACGAGATTAATCGGGATTTATGCCCACCCTACAAAAGATTCATCAATTTCTGCCAGCAATATACCTGACTTCTGTGGTGACAGATTTGATCTATACACAAAAGAGAAAATTTGTCTAAATAACACAATATCTCATTCATAAAATCTCATACACAAAAGATTCATCAATTTTTACCAATTACATTGATCCATACACAATCATCAATTATGGTGACAGATTTGATCCATACACAAGATATTAGAACACTTAAATAACACAATATCATTTGTCAATTACATCAAACTTTCAACAACACTATCACTACATAAATAAACAGCACAACAACCACAAATTTTAACATTAAAATATCTTGTTGCATCCTTGTAATGTATGGTAAAATTGCATATTCATCAGTTGAGTCTTGCAATATACCTTCTGACCCCTTCACGTCTCTTGTAAATTCACATCCTTGTCCAATCTAGAAATGAAGGTAAAACCATAGTTTCAATCAAATACAGAAAAACCAAGATCATGTTCACCAACTGGAAATCGAAGACAGAAACCTAATCGGACATACCTTCCACATAGAGCAACCATATAATCGTTTTCCGACGTTAAGAGGTCGACTGCAAATAGAAATCGTCGCCGGAATCTCATGTTAGCAACGAACACAATCAGATTTTGGCACTCCTCTTCTCCACGAGCTTGAAGACCCTTGATCCATAGCCTTCACTCTTCAATTCACGACGGGGTAGAATTTTGAAGACCCAAACAAACACAAACGAATTAGGGAAATTTAGGGGTTAGGGTTTATGTGGAGAAGAAAGTGGTTGGTGGTTTTTCTTATTTAACCGTTGGAAATTTAAGGTATAAAGGTTCATGGACAGATTTGCCCCTCATAGTTAACGTCGTTATTTGAATTTAACGTGTGAACAGTAACGTATATACTAATCTTTGGTCGGAGTCAGTAGATGATGTACCGTTGTGATAATTAAAACGATGGGGTACTAAAGTTTAGTCAGCCCAAAAGATGGGTATTGTTAAGACAATTTTCTCTAATAAAATTTATAACTTGTTAGTATAATTTATAATCAACAATTTTGTCAAATTAACAATAATCTGCATTTAAAATCCTAAAGTATTGTTCCATTTTCAAAAAAAAATACTTCACTATATTATAAATGTGAAAAAAATTAAAGATTTTTCCTCTTGGTGTCCTCTAAATTTGAAAATTTATTTGGTATTTACAAATTTTTAAATTTTCTCTTAGTACATACTCATTCTTAATATATTATATTAAAAATTTAATTATAAAATATAAAAATTATTAAATAAATTTAAATTTAATTACGACCTTATAAAATTTTAAACTAATTAATTTTACAGTAGAAGTATTTTTAATATATTTTTAACTAATAAAAATCTAAAAAGGTAAAATGAAATTTATAGCTAAATTTTTATTTTTTGAATCAAAATATTTTTTTAATTTTCAAACTAGAATAAAATATAAAAATTAAATTGAAAACAAATCAATAATAAATAAACATTTACTATATTTTTACTTTAAGTAATGGTACTTAGTATTTATAAAATTAATATTTATGTGGTAATATTTAGTGTTCAATTTCTTTTTCTAGATTTTATTAATTTATAATTGAACTTTTAATAAAATATATTAGAAAGGGTATAAGGAGGAAATAAATCAAACCATATGGGTATCAATGAGAATACTTTAAAAAATTTGTAGATGTCAAAAGAAAAAGATCAAATTTGAAGGGCACCGAGAGAAAAAAAATCCAAAAACCAATTAAAATGAGGTGTTTATATCAAAGAAAAAATGAGAAGTCAATTTATTATAGATATTTAAAAATTATATATTTTGGAAAATAACAAAAATACTAAATTTCATTCGATTAATATAAGAGCGTGTTATATACACAACGCTCAAACTCACAACGATAAACAAAACCCGCAAGGCGCTGACGCAATGACGCCTATATTTCAATATGGACGTCGGCGCCATCAGACGACGCTCGAAATATTTTTTTTTTCCAATATGGGCACCGACGCTATTAGACGGCGTCCAAAACAATACACGCGACTATCAACAATTCATGAAAAATTTTCCGGTATATTTACATTGGTAAATCAATGTCCGGTACATTTAGCTTTTTCGTTAATTTAAGATATTTTCCTCGACTAGTTTAATATTTCACTAGGAAATTTATTGTATTTGCCCAATTTCATACTATATATTATATAAGGGGTTTACTTAAAAAAAATATAAAAGGTATTTTTTTAAAATGATTAAATTATTATTATTTTAATAAATAATAAATCTAATTTAAAATCTATCACTTATTGTTAATAGAAAATAACACTTTAAAAAATGTCTTTAAGGCTAAGGATAACCTGAAAATTTATTTAAAAAAAATATTGGTTAATATGTGAAGTTTATAATAACTCAAACTAACCCTTGTAATTACTACTGAAATGTCATATTTGTCATATATTGTCCCAGCCCACTCGAAAAGGAAACACAGGAGAAAAAGAAGAAACAAGAGAGTCGGCTTTCCCTACGGAAGAAACTAAAGGCAACACAGCTTTCGTTTCGATTCAATTCTCACCCTCTTTGCAAATCCGATCTTTGATCCATTCTCATCTGCAAATCGAAATCTCTCCATCTTCTTCAGAGATCAATTCACGGCATAGTTAGTCTTGCATAGCAACGGGATCAAGGGAAGTAAGTAGAATTTAAAGAGGAAATAAATAACAGAGGATATGGGTATCAGATTTAAAGAGACATCAGAATCCGCCTCCGCCGCCACTATCTCTCCGTCGCTTAGGGAAATGCTTCTTTTCACCACCATGAGCATCATTGGCCTTACCGTCGAGGTTCACATCAAGGACGGTTCAGTTTTTTCTGGAATTTTCCACACTGCTTCTGTTGACAAGGGTTATGGTGCGTTGTTTTTTGTTTCTCTTCGCTGATCTGTGTTTTTTAATTTGCCCAATTGGTGTCTAGATTGTGATTTGTTTTTGTGAGAAAGTATGTTGGAATGCAGATCTTATTGGGAGTGCTCGCATTGATTTAGTTTTTACGAGTTTTGTGCCCTAATTAGTTGAAACAGGTGTTTGATATAGAATTGAAGCAATGAGATTTATTAAAGGCGCTACTGCATTGCAATTCGAAAAAGAAAGATTGAATGAAGTTGTTCCACTAGCATCTTTTTTTTAATTGTTCCGTATTCATATGCCATGACCTCCTTAAATCTACGGAATGTAAGTTGATATTCTTGGATTAGTGGAATTATATCCAATGGATTTTGGTTTTCAGAAGTCTATACAATGGTGTAGGAATGTAGGTTTAGGCTCATGAAATCAATAATGTTACAAATTTTGTTGGGTTTTTATTTTAGTTTGATTTGCAAGGGATCATTTCCATAACGAACGAGTTGCCCTTCGTGGTTAATGTTGACTTAGCTTGAAATTATTACAGATTGACGGTATGATTAAAGCATAGCTGAGTTGTCTGTTGTATGTTAGGTGTTGTTTTGAAAAAAGCAAGAATGATAAAGAAAGGGACACATGCTTCAAATGGAGTAAATAGGAGTCTGATAGACACTTTAGTTGTGCTTCCAGAGAATCTTGTTCAAGTTCTTGCCAAGGTATGTCATGCATATTGGCTGTTGTTTTACACATGATACTTCTGCTGGGATTCATGCTTAATAATGCATCAATCTGATTATCATTAGAGTGTCATGATTTCTGCCGATGGTGTGTGTGGTGGGGCTATATGTGATCACGTGGGAGCTGTCACAAGTGATGTCAAGTCCTATGGAGGTTCAGGAAAAGAAACAACTACTAATAATTCACAACTGGTCGAACAGACAAAAATTAGGTATTGTGCTCATACTTTTTGCTTACAACCAACCATTCCTTGGTTTTCTGTTTCAATCTGAGATGATATTAGATGATTCATTAACCTAGTTATTTCTGATGTTGAAATGTGCTTATGTGCGCCTGGAGTGTTTGTAGAAAGATTTAACTGTTGTGTGATAGTATCTGCTGCATTCCTATGCTTCTATACTAGACCTTCTAATTCATTGTTAAGGTATATTTTCCATTTTTACCATAATATCTTCATCAGTAATAAGATTTTTATACAGAAAGCAACTGCTGTTTCTTATGATCTTGGGTTACTTTTGGATTGACAAGCTTAGATCCTTTTTCATTTAGTTCTAACAGCTTAAATCCTTTATCATTTAGTTCTAACTAGAAGTTATTACAGTTCAGTAATATTATCTTAATATCAGTTATAAGCACACATTTACCAGCATCTATTATCAGTTTCTAAAACAGTCAAATTCTAGCTTAAAGTATGTTATTCATCACTTAGTTGTAAAATCATGACTTAGCCAAAGAGAATTATGCTGTCTAGGTTCCTTGAATCGTTGCTTCCATAAATATTCTCATACATTGCTTCTTTGTTTAAAACCTAAGATAATGCGAATTTAACACACTTTTGATTATTAGTGTCAGACAGGATGGTGTGCACATGCCTAAAGAGGATGTTCGCAATGACAAGCCTGAGTCTGGCTATCAGAAGGAAGAACTTGTATGTTGGACTCAACTGACCTTGTTAGACGTGATAAGAGATTTTTATTGCAGTTTGTTCTGCTAATATGTGTGGCTTTTTTGCAGGTTCATGAAGTGAAAGCTTCAACTACCAACTGTAAGTGTATCATCCATTTAGTTTTTCAATATGTTTGAAATATCTTACCATTCTAAAACTGCAATCAATCTTTTTATGTCACAGTGGAAGAATGTAACCTCCAAGTAAAAAGTAGGAAGGAAAACAATAAGGTGATGACCAAGCTACTTCCAAATGGAATACCTAGAAAAATTGCATCTCAAAACACACCTGACAGCCTTCGTCAGCCCCAAGCAGCTTCTAATGCTGATACAGCAGTTGTTAGTAAAATGTCCAATAATGATTGCTCTTCTTCACCAACCGCAACCCCTGTAATCCCTGTCCAAACCTCTGTTGCCAACAGAAGTTCCAAGGTTAGCAGGGATATGTTATAGTGCTCTTTGAGTTCTTTATAATTACGATTTATAATATTGTATATCTTCAGTTGCAAGTTTTCCTGTCAGTTGCTGCTCTTGCGCTTTCCACTTGATGTTTCCTTGTTATTTAATAATCATAATTATTAACTTTTTCCCTTGACATGTTATCCAGGAGTCTAAGCTTAACCCAGGAGCAAAAATATTTTCCCCTGCAAATGTGAGATCAGTGGCATCTCCTCCTGTGTTAACAGCTGGTGCAAATGTTGCTTATGTCCCTTCTAACTATTTCCCTGCAATGCCACATATTGCTCCTCAACCAGAAGTTGGAATGAGATCGTTTCCACCTTGTCCGTCTTTACCATTGAAACTGGTTTCATATGGAAATATGGCAACAGCAAATGGTGGTAGTGTTCTACAGTATAGTCAACCTGTAAGTTTTTGTAACTGTTTATACCATTTAGAACATCTCTGTTATACTTTGGTGTGTGACCGTCCAAGAAAAATCACTTGCTTCTACACTGAATACCTGGTGGTACAGACTAAATGAAACTGCCCTATGAAATTATGGACTGAAGTTATGAGCATGGTATTGTTGCTGCAGATGAGCCCATGGACTAAACAATTTTCAATAATAATTGCATGATTGCTGTCAGCAACGTGGTTAAAAAGTAATAATATATCCCTCATTCCCTCTTGTACTGGTTAACCAGCTGACCTCATCATCTCTGGTTTTCACCAAACATACTATGCTTCTTTTTGGATTAGTGACCTCTAGGTTCCTGTATGAAACGAAGAGGTTGAAGCTTGATTAATGGTAACATATAATTACTCTCTGCAGATCGCTGGACCTGTTCCGAATAGACCGCAACCTGTAAGATACAACAACCAGTACCAATCAATTCAACCAGGACCTGCATATGTTCAACCAGTTCCCCAAAATGTGAGTCTGCTATTTCATTGCTGATTATGTTGTAAGAAGTACCTTTGTTATCTGCCCTTATCAGTTTCAACCTAGTTTTTTATATTACATGAAGCAGCCTTCAATATTCAATTTAATTCAGTTAACATAACATGCATTTTTACAGGGATTGATGGGACGAACTGGGCAAGTACTGTATCTTAATCCAGCTACCCATGTAAGTTGAAGAGACCAAATATTGATTGTATGACCATTTCTACTGTTTCCAATTTCCTAGAAGAAAAACTCCATTGCATAGTGGTTCTTTTATGGTTCCTTTGATATTATTGATTTCTGAAATATCCTTGCTATTGACATGAAGGAAATGGTTCCGGGTCCTCCAACTTTTTCTCATGCTCCCCATCCACAGTTGACAACACATTCAGTTCATTTCCCTAAGCACGAAGGTAAGCCATATGGTTGCCATTCATCAAGCTAAACAAAAGTCATACCAAATGAGGCCTTAATCTTTCTACTTGTCAATAGCATTTGCATTATGCCCTTTCATAACAATTGTCAAATTCAGTTTCAGGTATCATTGCAGCTCAGCATCCACAACTTTCATTCGCACCACCTCTAATGGCTCACGAACAGCTACCTTTCGCAATCCCGAGCCCCATCCCCCTTCCACAGCCTGCTTTCCCAACCATAAGGCCCGTCTCAATCCTTGGTGCCAATGTTCATTACGGTGCCAAGTTTCTCTAATCAGACAAGTTCCCTCATTCAGTTTTGATTCCCCATTACACATTTTGGGTATATAGTCTTTCATCAACAGGAGCAAGGTAAGTGTTTGTGTAAACTCACATTGGCCATTATATTGTAGGACAATGACTTGATATACGAGAATACGAGAACCCAGTTTTGTAGAGGGGGACCCTTGTTTTTCTTTTTTCAATCTTGTGCTCCCTTCTGTTTTTCTCTTGGATTGGTTTGAGGGTAAGGATGAGTTGAAGATATGTGGACACTGTTGACACGACTTCGATTTTAGTTCGGGTTTGATCATTGGAAGTTTGGTATAGGGACATTGAGACAAATCATATTAGAGAAAGAAATTTGTTTGCCCCCTTTGGATATCTTATTTGTATTTAATTCACTACCAAGCTATGTTATCGGTTCATCTTACGGCATGCTTTAATGAGCAACATATCAATAGTAGGTTGAATACTCAACCTAACCGAGCAAAATCGAAACCAAGAGTTAAGTCCAAAGTCGTATACGCGAAAATGCGAGTGGATTCATAAAACAGGTTTATAAAGATGCACAACTCTAAACAACACATATTCACAAGATCCAACAAGGAGAAGGACATTACAGAATTAGATCTAGCATGTACTCATCTGAAATACAACAGAGAAAACCGAACAGCCACACCAGTTTTCTATTCTTCCTCTTTGAGGTCAATTAGGTTGCTGTCCAACATTGTGATGCTGAGCATTAGTTGCCTGCTTCTCCTGTACAGCCTTGTTAAAGAGACATAAACTATGGTTAAAAATAACTCTACTAGTCAATAAGACAATACAGCAAAGACAAATCAATTATGATTCTATTATCATTCAAATAGATGTTATCATAGTTTGAGTTCAGGGTTCAGAGACTTCAGACTCACCAAGAGCAACTCAGTCATCTTCCCAGCTCTGGCTTCTCTGAAGTTCTGGGAAACCGATGAAGATTGGTTAAAAAAGTCCGAATGAATTGCTTGAAGCGGCTCAATTGAAAGAGGCGGGCTCAAATCCCGCATTTGCTCAGGGGTAAACACATCAGTAAGCTGTGCACTCTCATTCCGGGTTTCACTAATCAGTTCTTCCTTCACAGCACCAGACAACTTACCCGTAAAGCTACTATCCATTCCCAAATCTTTCTCAACCGAGCTGCATTCTGTTCTGTTTAGAACTCGAGCTCTAGATGCTGCAAGATGAGCAGGCTGAGATACAAGAGTTGGAGCCTCCATAACAGGATTCACACCATTTGAAACATCAGCAGGTTGAAGTACAACAGGCATTACCGTACCTCGGTCACCAGCTAAATTAGCAGATGACCCGTTTGTAGAATATGACAGACGTGACTCACTCCTCGCCCTTCCTCTACCTCTACCTCTACGATAGCTACCGTGCACTGGAGTATGAGATCTACTTGGGAAAGGAACTGAATTTCTTCTGATCATATGGATATGAGGTGCCACATCATTTTCAGATGAAACAGGCAGATAATGTCCCGGCTTAAACACAACACCTCTTAGATTCGTGTCGGAGTTACCAACCCTAACGGAAAGCAAATAACCCGCATCAAATATAGCTTCAACTACACCGGAAACAGGTTGTCCCACTATAGTAGCATCATCATTATGATCAAGATCAACTGCATTCTCTTGATGAGAACGGTTTCCATTTTCCCTTTCATTTCCAGATGCAACAGGCGTATGATCACCACGACCATGGATTTGATTACTCTTTGAAATAATATTAGCAATCCTGCTAATATTTTGGTTCTGATCCTTTCGTGGACGACCTCGTTTTCTCTTGAAAATGGTGTTTGATGAAGAATCAGGACCATTTCCTTTGTTCTCTGGGTTCATAATTAGAAATTGTAGCTAAAAAATCTTGAGTGGTTTTGCACAAATCTGTAATATGTCAGCAGAAGGAAGTGAATGCTCAAATTAGGGCTAAATTCTAGAACTCAGCATATGAACAATGACAATAACCAATTATGCAGTTCAAACCTACCGAACTCGGGAGGGCAATCAGAATCAAGCAACAATCAACAACGATAATCAGAGAGTAAAATTGAGCTAAAAATGAACAGAATACATAAAGAGGATAAAGATGAAAGCTTTAATTCAGTAGAGGAACCGCACCTTGTCAAGAAGCTCCGAAGATTGGAAATGGAGAAAGAGAGTGTGGAATTTGGGTGTTCTGAAAACCCTAGAAAAGAAATATATTGTGCCCAGATGAGAAACCGAATACCCATTGTATTTGTGTAGTAGTGGCATCTGAATAATAACTGTTAAGACTGTGGAGGTGCTTATGTGGCAAAATTGCATTGGATGTAGATAGAGGGATTGTTGTTGCGACACGACTGTCAGGTAAAGATTATGAATGTCCTTTACATATTTGGTATTTAATAGGGCTGCTCCATGAAAAAGTTACTCGGACTCTGATCGCGTTCGACTCGTCAAAAGTTTGGCTAAACTAGTCGAGTTTGAGCACATCGATGCTCGACTTACTCGGATATCGACTCGTTTTATACGAGCTATTCAGGCTCGGCTCGTCAAAAGCTCGGCTTGTTCGGCTCCTATAACACCCCTAGCTATTTAAGCATTTGAATTTAGAGTAAATTACACAAAACTACCTTGAAATACAGATATTTTGAAAATGAACCCAGAAAACCAAGGAAATGGCCCGGGCTCATCATCAAATATCTTTATCACGAGAAAACGAGGCCGTCCAAGAAAGGATCAGAGCCAAACATCTGGAACAGCTGCTGCTAGTGTTTTAACAACAAGGGACCAAATTCAGGTTCGTCCGGAGCAAGCTCATGCACCTCCTGGGTTCGAAAGAACAAATGGAAGCCATCCCCGAGAAGGAAACACAGTTATTAACAATGATGATGCCATGGTCGGACAGACGGTCACAGGGGTAATTGAAGCTGCATTTGATGCGGGTTATTTGCTTTCCATCAGGGTGGGTAACTCTGATACCAGTCTGAGAGGTGTTGTATTCAAGCCCGGACATTTTATGCCTATTTCAATGGAAAATGATGTGGCACCTCACATTCAAATGATCAGAAGAAGTGCAGTACCGTCTCCAGCTGATTATCACACTCCAGTTCACGGTAGTTATCGTAGAGGCAGAGGTAGGGGTAGAGCAAAGAGTGAGTCCTAGGAAGCAATAAAAATCATTTTCGGTAATAAGATGATTCCGAATCAATAAAAAACTATGTTGTTTAGAGGTTTTTAAAAACATAAAAGTAATCTCATCATTTCCATTTCCTTCCATACCCTTATCCGATTCCATTCCGTTTTTATTCCACCGCTACAACCAAACGGGCAATCATTTCCATTTCCTTTCCATACCCTTATCCGATTCCATTCTGTTTTTATTCCACCGCTGCAACCAAACGGGCACTCAGTCTCTTGTTATTCTAATTCCTCGGTCTCTCTAATTCCTCGTTATTCTAATTCCTCTGTCTCTCTAATTCCTCGGTCTCTCGATATTTTACTCTTGAAGAGACATCGCATCGAACCAATTTCACTACAGGAAAGGGGAAAAAAGACTAATCCTGTAAACAGATAATCAAGCAAATCATGACAAACATCATCAAGATTTAGAACCATTATGTGATTGAGTTCACCACGCCGAACCAAAGATGCATTCATGCATACGAAACTCATCCAATTGGAGACCATAGCCAGGGAATACTAACATATGTATACAAACAACAGAAACCATAACAAGGAAATACTACACTTGCCATGGATTTCAAAACCCTAATTATGTATACATAAAAGGTTCAGTTGGCCTCAGAAAATTCAAAGCCACAAGGCTGGGAAAATCTGTGGTTTTTTAACATGAAGCAGATTCTTCTAAAATCCGCTTCTTGTCTGTAATACATTGTGCGGCAAGCTTTCAAAGACGAACCACCATGTTACATTAACTCAATTGACAAGGAAAATCATGGCAGATCTCCATAATATAAAGGCTGCAATCCAACAGGTAAATTTTGAGCATGCTTCTGGGCTTTTCAAACATTTCAGGTTTTCTTCTTCTACATCAGTTGTGGCGTTGGCTGTATTCAGAGTGCTGCTCATCAGCTGCATGATTCTCAATCAAATTCTCTTGCACAGCCTTGTCAAAGAAAAAAAGTATAGTCAGTTTCTCATAATACTGGATAACAAGATCATGCCATGGTTTAGGTTTCAGGTGGTTTCTAGCAATATCTCATTTAATAGGTGGACCGAATTTAAAACAGTAAAACAGATATATAATTTTTTTTAAATATATAAAGTCAAATTTGTAAGAAAATATAATAAAAAATAAAAACAGGTCTGACACAGACAGCCGGTGTTTTACGGTCCCGGACCAGAACCCAGAATCACAAAAAGCTTGGACCGTAGACCGGATCCGGTCCTGGACCAGACCAGGTTTTTCCGATCCAGGTCAAATCTGCACAGACCTAAACAACATAAAAATAATGCTTTCAGCTAATTAAGAAAACTTTAAATAGTTTAACTTACCATTAGCAATTCAGTCATCTTCCCAGCTCTGGCATCTCGAAAGTTCTGAGGAACAGAAGGAGGATCTGACCATATTGCTTGAAAAGTTTTGACCGGGGAAGGTGGGTTCAAGTCCTGCAGTGGCTCAGGGATTTCTTTGGACTGTGATGGTCCTTCAGTCCTTTGACCAGCATGATTAACCAACTCCTCTACCAAACCAGAAGGCAACTTAGTAGTGGAGTCATTTGACTCAATGAGATGCTTTGTCAACGTGCCGTTATCAGTTTCTGGACCTGTCTCAATCTGGGTAGTATCCGTTTGGATGGTTTGCATAGTAGCATTGGATGGAGTCTCAACGATTGGAGTCACAGAAGTAGATGGATTAGTACAAGGTTGAAGTACAACAGGCACAATGCTACCTCTGTTACCGACTAAAGAAGAAGGGTTATCATTATACACGGTAAGCTGATTGCTAGCAGATCCGTTAGCAGAAAACACCGAACGGGACTCACTCTTTGCTCTACCCCTACCTCTGCCTCTACGATAGCTACCGTGAACTGGAGTGTGATAATCAGCTGGAGACGGTACTGCACTTCTTCTGATCATTTGAATGTGAGGTGCCACATCATTTTCCATTGAAATAGGCATAAAATGTCCGGGCTTGAATACAACACCTCTCAGACTGGTATCAGAGTTACCCACCCTGATGGAAAGCAAATAACCCGCATCAAATGCAGCTTCAATTACCCCTGTGACCGTCTGTCCGACCATGGCATCATCATTGTTAATAACTGTGTTCCCTTCTCGGGGATGGCTTCCATTTGTTCTTTCGAACCCAGGAGGTGCATGAGCTTGCTCCGGACGAACCTGAATTTGGTCCCTTGTTGTTAAAACACTAGCAGCAGCTGTTCCAGATGTTTGGCTCTGATCCTTTCTTGGACGGCCTCGTTTTCTCTTGATAAAGATATTTGATGATGAGCCCGGGCCATTTCCTTGGTTTTCTGGGTTCATTTTCAAAATATCTGTATTTCAAGGCAGAGAAAAATCAGTTATGGTATTGCTTCGCAGATCAAATATATAGCACAAAATACTGCCATTAACACAAATTTAAAGGCATAAGCAACAAGACTGTAATCAGTAGAAAGAATCAAATTATGATCAAGTAATTGTCTAATCTCAGCACACTCTTGCCAGATAGATATTTCTCTTTGGTTCAAGAAGAATCACGTGAAGCAAAGCATCGAATAACTCTCATCCAACAAGGCTGAGCTGAATGGTAACAAAAGCACTTACACCGATGAACTAAATTTTGACCAATTTGACTAACATTGATTGAGAATGAAAAGATCTCGGATATCAAAGAAAATAATTGACAATTTCAGATCTCACAATAGCACGTAATTTGCTCCTTGGGGGATAAAATTCACAAAAAAACTATCCACATGCTGAAGAGTGAAGTCACTTCTTAACTCATGATTCCTAGACTTAATGGCCTTTTTACTAATTTAAAAACAATGCCTTTTCAGCTGTGTGGATAGTATATGGAAGGCATACTACAAAGTTTAATAACAATCATAACAGCCTACTAGAGACACTTCTTAACTCAACATTGAATGAGACAGAGCAATGTACAGAAACATGAAACCTAATTTTCTGCCTGCCCAGAGTATGTAAGAAGTAACAAAATGAAAGTCTGTACAGCCACTCAAAAGGGCAGACATGATATTTGCTGACCCTGACACCAAAATCAATCAAACAAGTTTGAATACTGATACTCTGATAGTATCCTTATGTCCCCATGGACCCGCCTCATATCAGAATCAAAAAGTCCGGATTCAAGCATTAGCTACAGAAGAGATTAGTTCAATTGGATCCTTACATCCCATGCACCCATCACAAACCAGAATTGATAAGTTCTGATTCACTTATAAGCTGGAGCCTTTTTTTTTCACATAAAGCAAAAAACTCAATGAGAAAGAGACATGTTACCAGTAAAGAGGAAACACAAAAATTAAGAAAGTCTGATCCCTCTACACAAGTGACAATTAAGACCACTTAATCACTTATAGCCAAAAGGTACAGCCTAACTATTGCTACCTCACAAGTCACATCAATTCCTTGTCATCAACCACTAACCTACTAGTACTCATTTAGTCATATGCTATGTTACATGGAAATGGATACGGAAACAGATGCATATGTGTTTCCCTTGCCTTCGCTTAGGAGTTTCTGGATAACATAGGTCAAATGTAACATGGAAACATTGAAATAGTCAAAAGAACTAAAATTTCTCTATTTCAGAAATTTCAAATGGGCAATATAAATTCAGCAATATATCGGTCAAACAAGTCCAAGAAATTAAAATTGGCCAATAGCACATTATATTATACATGCAAGAAACAGGAGTTCACGGAACATCAACATGAAATTCTACGTTCCAATCGCTCTTACAACAACAAAAGCACGTCACTTTATAGCAAGAAACACAGTGGCGATGCCCAAAACTGTATTTAGGACCACAACCATTGTTCAAAACCCTAAGGGGGTGACGTACAAAAATAGCGCCAATTGAGCAGCAAGAATCACGCAAGTTTCAATCTCATGCAAGAACGCGAAAGAGTTGGAATTCAAAAATCAAGAAGACATTCGCAAAGCATAGCACTCGAATTTGAATAAGAACGCATCAGAGGAAGTCAAATTCAAGAATTGACAAAGAGAACACAGAAGAGCTGAGCAGAAAGGCAAGCAACAGGACAAAATCGACCTTAGATTGTTCAACAGAGGAGGAAGAGGGAGAGTAGAGAGGAAGATGAATCTCACCTTGTAAGAAACCTTGAATCTTTGGAAATGGAAGTAGAGGGAGGGAGTGAAAGTCGGAAAGAGGGATAAATAGTTCAATTTCAAAACCCTAAAAACATGAATTTGGCGTGATTTTGAAAGGGAAAAAAAGAAAAGAGAAATGTTAGGGGTTTTGAGAGAGCAGTACAGGTGGAGTTAAGCCCTGGAGGAGCCAAGGAGATGCCTAGGTGGCAGGCGGACGAGGAGAGAGAATGTTAGAAATAGACACGTGGATGATTTACCATTAGTTTAAGGTCAAAGGTTTGTCGTGTAAAGTGGTCATGGGTCAAGCCAGTTCATCACCTAACCCGTTAAACCATTTGCATCATCCGTTACCGTTTAACTACACCACCCGCATTTCACATATCATGTCAAAATATGACCCGACCTCAAAAAACTAACACGATATATCTGAATCCGGACTCGATTAGATTCCGACCAAACTTAATCTTGTAACATACCTAATGTATAATCCGTAACTTGTGCGGGTATTTCTTAAGAATTTTTTTGAAATTTACGTATATTTACAATAAAATTATTTTTTTTGTTGGAAGGAGGGTCAGTAACACCAATGTATTTAAACGTACTTTTATTGAATGAAAAATGCGGATAATCTGATCCAAGAGTTTGCACATCGTTCCTCGTCGTCATCACTAACACAAATAAGAGTTAATTAAAAAAAATAATACTTTGAGAAAATTAATTGATAAAAGAATCATCAAGAAAAAGAAACATAACTGGAAAAGAACATTTTAATTAAAAAAAACATAATTAAAAAGTTTATTCGGTAAAAGAAAACAAGATATGAAAAAAAATAAAGAAAAGGAAGTTTAAACTACAACTATATAATTAAAAGTAGAAACAATAACGATTTGTTTAGGAAGTACGATATTTGATAAAGTTTTTTATAAAAAACCAACGAATTATTTATTTATAAAAACATATATAATCTACAAAATATTTTTAGTAAGCCGTTGATTGAAAATTATTTTAAAAGATAATTATCCATGCATTCAATTGAATTATTCTTTTTATTACCTCACACTATTTTACCCGCACTTTGTGCGAGATTTTATTTTAAACTTAATTATATATTATTATAATATGTCAAACGTAAGTTTTAAAATATAACCATTAAATTTATATTTAATTATTTGATATTATTCATACATTCAATTCAATTATCTTTTTTATAAGTAGGTAAGTTTAATTAAAAATATTATTTATTGCCTTCATTTTAGTTATGTTATTATCATTATTAGACCTTGTTTGTTTCAATTGAAAATGACAAATATATTGTGCAAAGAAAGTTTTTGTTAACCATAAATTATAGAACGTGATGATTATAATGTGCAATGATGTTAAATTATGCTAAATATATGTTTAAAACTAAAGTACTAAAAATTATTTTATCGGTTGAAAATACCATGTCATTATGAAATATTACCGATTGTTAATTTAGTGTGAATAATCTCATTCAAATATGATGGTCA
Organism: Fagopyrum homotropicum; assembly: GCA_033239125.1. Taxonomy (NCBI): domain Eukaryota; kingdom Viridiplantae; phylum Streptophyta; class Magnoliopsida; order Caryophyllales; family Polygonaceae; genus Fagopyrum; species Fagopyrum homotropicum. The sequence goes on from BSWB01000003.1 coordinate 8,724,893, forward strand.
AATTCCCTTATAATTTCCAAGTCAATTCCTAAAGATCCCGTCGGATAGATTCCCCCATACTAATATTTTCAACCGATAAAAATATTAAAACATAATCTGAACCGGTTAAAAAATAAATAAAAATGCTTAAGATGAATTTTTTCGGAAGTCGTATTCGCATGGTTCAAGATTTCGTTATTGCACCACGCATACGGATTCCGTAACCGTCATAATGTCACGGTTACGGTATTCGTAACCGTGAACTTTACGGGTTCCGGATATGTAATAATTTTCTACATGAATTCTAACTCGAAAAAAAAAATATGACACCTTCACGGTTACGGAACCCGTAACCGTGATGTCAGAAATAAATATATATAAATATATATATATATATATATATATGGTTCCCATGAGAACACCTCTAATGTGTATACATAAGATTTAGAGTAGATATCATAATTAATAATAACTACCGATAATAATAATTAGGAATCCAACAATAACTACGAATAATTCATTCAACCATCCCGCAAAGATCCTCCCCTCGAAAATAAGCATCACAATTAAGTTGAATATAGACATTTTTGGGCTTTGTCCACCTTATTGGTCCAACCCTGGCCTATAAGCAAATCGAATTGTCTTGGTTTGCCTCATTGAAATCTTGAACCACTTATGTCCTTCCAAATACCCTAGAGATCGAACATCGTTTACCCATTGGCGTAAAGCCTTTGTCATGTTCTTGGTTGGTGATGAAGCATATATCTACAACACTGAAAGATCAATTAAGTGACTACAACAATAGAAATCAAATTACAAAAATATAAAAGTAAGAATCTTCTAATCATTTAAACATAACTAAACAAAATAATGAAAGCACCGGAAAAAGTTGTGAGATGAGGTCGGAAGTCTTACTTGTACGAATATATACAGTGAAAAGTAATTAGGGTTAATTAAACTTGTTGGAAAAGTTTAAAATATTAAATTAGAAATAAGAAATATAAATTTGTTAAGATATTTGACCGGTTAAACAATTTACTCGATATTATCCAAATATTTTTTTTTTAAGACTTTCGGTTCCAAGATCTTCTAGCTTTTAAGATATGTTAAGCTAAATTGACACATAAAGTTATTTTTTTTAATTAATCTAGAAAACGAATTAATAATTTAATTAAATACACTTAAACTTAAAGTTATTAAGATTTTCCGTTAAATTTTTTGTTTTTGTTTGTGTGACAAAAGGAATTGATAAAGAAAATTAGGGAAAGTTTAAAATATATTGTTTAAAAATCAAATAGTTTAACAAATTAAGAAGGAAAAAAAGTGAATTAAGAAAAAATAGGAAATTTTTAAATATTAAATTGTTAGAGAAAGTATTTATTTGAAAAGATTGTATGAGAAGTTTTACGTTAAAAAGATATGACCGAATAATTTAGGAACCGATTTGGTGACTTATGGGTGAATATTAATACGGGATCTTGTTAGTTTATTCTTAAGTTAAAAATAAAAAATGAAATGCTTAGATGTTGTTTTATTAGATTTGGTTGAAATTTTCAGATATTAACTTGTTAAATAAAAGATTTATTTATAAAGATTGTGGGAGAAGTTTTACGTTAAAAAGATATGACTGAATAATTTAGGAACCGATTTGGTGAATTCTGAGAGAAGATTAATACGAGATCTTGTTAGTTTATTATTAAATTAAAAAAAACAAAGACTAACGAAAAATCAATTCCATTAAGCAGCGAAGTACGAGATCTCGGGTACTATTAATATCTAAAAAAACAATTCCGAAAAAATCAAAAAAAGACGACTAGGAAGTTAGAGGAAAGAAGATCCATATAGATTGGATGTAAAAACAGTCAAAAATCAAAGTATCCGTACGTATTGGAAGGGAAAAGAGAAGAAGAAGACTGGGAAAAACGAAGACTAAGGAAAAATTGATTCCAGTAAACACGTAGCTACGTTAATCGATTTTGTTAAAATCAATTTTGAATTAAAAAATTTGTTAAAATTAAGGACATTGTTATGAGAGATGAGAATATTTGTTTACATGTCATAGAGTTGACCAATCAAACAATAGATACGTTAAGAATTAATCAAAATAAATGGTAGTGTGAGGAATAGCAACGCCAATAAACACGTTCCATCTAAACACGTTCCACAAATATGAAAACGATGACTAAGGAAAACGAATACTGGGAAGGGAAATTCAGAAGAAGATCGTGATGGTGTACGTAAAATCATAGTGGAGGATAAAACTAAAATCAGTCTAACAAATATGCAAACAAATCAATGAATGAACAATAACAACGTATTGAGTAACCTGGAAATTCAAACGTATCAACCTTGAAATATCCGACCTTCAATTTGATAACCCTGAAAAAAAATGAAGAAATATGATTAGAAGACAAAAACTGAATGGAATAGAATGAGATTATCTAAATATATAGCTGGAGGATACGTAAAGTGTATTGAAGAAGCTTAGGGTTTACGATCATTCAACATCAGTAGTAGATATTATTAGGTTTTTTAGATTTATTTATTTATAAAATTTTTTTAATTCTTTTTTAAAAGATTAGTTAAAAAAAGATTTTTTTAGATTTTGTTTTAGTAAAAAAAGATTTTTTGACTTAATTTTTTATTTAGTAAAAAATTTAATCGTAAAAAACACATGAGACGTCACGCCAAGTCTACTTTATTTTAGTAATATATATAGATTTGTATCATCTTAGGGAGACTCGTGCTCACATAAAATAGCCATACTAATCTTCAAACAGCTTGGCCCAATTCTTTTATTTTCAGCCAAGCCATTTCAGCCAAGCCCAACCTTTTCCTTCCTTGATGATGGGCCCAATTCATTCCTTCTTTCGGCCGGGCCCAACTTCCCTCTTGAGCCCAACAGCCTCATCTCCCTTCTCTCTACAACATATCGACCCTCCACGTCAGCTGCTAACAACCCGTACAATTTCCATTCTTGATACGGAGATCGTGCTTCCAAATTCGCTACACCCCTCTTCCTTCGATAACCCTCCCAAGCGCATCACCACGAGCCTCCCTGTGCACCAGCAGTGATAACCCTACAACCGCCTGCCTTGTATCGTCGGTGAGAGCTCGAGACCTCTCCGATTCCGGCGTGCCTGGCGTGAAATTCGACCTTGCTTACCATCGCTCTCTGCATCGACAGCCGACTTGTTGAAGGAACGAGTCACGTGCTTCTCCGGTGGACTCAACGTTACAGGTAACACCTTTCTCTCTGGCTTGAAATCTGCGAGCTTTCCTCATGTCGCCTGAGTCTTACCCCTTCCTGTCCTTCTTGTCAACCGTAGCCTCGACCTTCATCCTAGTCAACGGTGTAATCTGGCGCAAAGAAGGACGACGACCGGAGCACACCCTCGCTGTCGACTGAAGCCACCACTGGAACGCCTTCACCTCGGACAGCAGCCTCCTAGACCGGCGATCTGCAGAGGGGTAAGCTTGTTCCGTTTGTTTCTGGTTCAGTAGAAGAGGGGTAAGTATGGAGAAATTGGTACTTTAGTGTAACTTTGGAGTTTTGTCTAGATTTTTGGGTTTAAGTTGATAGATTTTTGTGAATTCGACCACACGAATGGTGGAGATAGAATAAGAATATAATAATAAAGATTACAATAATAGAATTAAATATAAACTAGTAATATAACGGAATAATATCATTATTTATTTAATAGGAAGATATTGTGATATGTAACTTCCAATATAAGTCTTTTTCGGAGTTTTATTGCCTAAGTTGTGAGTGTACATATCATAGTGTTTTAAGTTTGGTCAAAGTATGACCCTAGTGAGTCTTGGTTTCAAGTTTGAAAGTTGGGAATCTTTCAAAGTTGAAAGATATTCTTGTTAGAAGGAATTCTTTATCTTTGAGGTTTTAGTGGAAGTTTTTTAGTCGTTATAGACTTTCTAGGGTTTCGGAGACTTAGGGGTAAAATTGTCTTTTTACCCTTATAAGGATAAATTGGTAATTTCCTTTAGATTGACCTTTGATAACCTAGAAGTTGGAAACTTCTAAGGTGTCACATATGTTATTGATACACGTTTCATGTTATGATCATCTAAGGTGTCACATATGTTACTTAGCTAGCTTATGCGTATTAAACTGACATGTGATGGTGGTGTGTGTTTTAATTGTTGTTATAGCGATAAACTGGACTAGGGCAACCTAGTGCATATTAATGGGCTCAAGTGTATTATAACCGGGCGGTGACATCACTACCTAGCTCTTGCGAGAGCTAGGAGGTTCTCTGCGACTAGCCTAGGCAGGTAGACGGTTAGATGCATCAAAACCATTCCTTGCTGGTACACAGGGACAAAGGCGAGTTTCGGGGATTCTCGTGTGACAAACTGAAGTTGAATTAATAATGGATAACGTAATCAAAGATAATAACCGGATAATGTGCGAGCATGCTATGTGTCTATGTTTCCTTGTATGTGTATGTGCCTTTACCGGCTTTCTAATGCTTAGAATGTTAGCTAACGATTTTATACCATCGTTGTAGATGCATTGTAGGTTAAGGAAGTTGTAGAGAGATCCAGAGGGATGATCATGACCAGTATCACCCCGAATTCTGAAAATTTTTATTGATTTCAAATTGTTTTACAATATTTCCGTCTTGTAAGGTTGATTAAGAGAGATCCAGAGGGATGGTCATGACCAGTGTATGAGGTAACATTTCCGTCTTGTAAGGTTGATTCATGTTATACATTCATACATTGACTTTTATTGATTTCAAATTGTTTTACTATATTTGTGTCTTGTTGTAAGATCCAGTAATATTGTTGTCAAAATGAGGTCGGGACTCATTGTGAGGTCATGACCAGTATCACCCCAAATTCTGAAAATTTAGGGTGTTACATGAGTTGTAGCAATCATTTATGCTATCAATGCCAAGCAACGTTCATTGCTTTTAGATGTCAAAGTTTTGCTCAGGATAAACTAGTATGTATTCTTTATAAGACCTGCATTTTTCGTCACATAGCCTGTTATTAGATCCTTTCTTTCTCGTCTACATAAATACAGAATAAGAGCTATGCAATTAATTATCAAATCTTAAAAATAAGCCATATAAAAAAACATACTTTGTTACAAAATTCTTGATGAACGGTGTTTCTTGTCTTGCTTAATTGTTCAACCGCTTTCTCTCGAGCAACTACTGCTTCCTTCGAATAGCTTATTCATCATTGCTCTTCCTCTTCAACATTGGTTAAAGAAAATTGTATATCAAATAGTTATAGAAGCAAAAAAAATTCTTTCATGCATTCTATCGAACACGTGAAGTGTATAAACAAATCGAATCAGTAGCAACAACCTTGGCTAAGTAAGACTTCCATGTCCAAGGCGGCTCGTACATGAGAAAAGCCCTCTGTAACACCCCAAATCCACAAGACTTGGGATGCTACATTGGACTAGGATCTCACAATGGATCCTGACCCTAGCCTGACAACAAGTTCACTGGATCTCACAACAAGGCACAAGTAGAGGAAAACAAAATACATAAAAGCTGTATATGATACATCAAAAGTGTTTACAAACACAACGCCGAGTACAAAACATCAAACATAAACATCTGATACAAAAGATCCTAACCAACACATCCTAATATACAAAAGTCCTCGGATGGTCAGACCATCTGGCTCACTCTGCAGTCTTCCTAACAAGCAGATCATCTACAACACGGTATACACCATTAGCTACATCAATAGATAAGCATGAAGGTAATAACACAAACACACATCAACATCTCATACATGCAATGTCACACACATTCATTTATTATCTTTCATTACGTTATCCCATTACTAATTCAACTTTTTTTGTAACACGAGGAGCCTTAAGAACCTCGTCCCTTTCCCCGTTAACACAGGGGTTTTGCATGGGGGTGATCATCACTCGTCCCCCTGTGTTACTGGCTTCCAAGCACCTCCTAACCAGCAGGCAGAGACCGGTGGTTACCGCCTGTTATAATGCACTTGTGCCATTTAAATGTAATAAAATGGTCATCCTATTCCGGTTTATGTTATAAATGCACAATCATATGAACACACACAACCATCACAATCACACAAATCCACAACTAAACGCTAAGTAAGTCCTATGGACTTACCTCATACACTCGTATCCAAAACCACGTCACAGCTTCCCCTTGGTGAAGGAATCAACGCTTGCAATAGCAAAGCACATAACATCATACACTGCAAGGGTTAGGAGACTCGTCTACATAACCAAACCAACCTACAACCTCAATCTAAACCTCAAGATCACAACAAGCTCACAGATGCCTACATCAAAACCTCAACATCAACACAAGTGCCTAAGGCATAACTCCAACATACAACCCATCCTAACCACACTAGCCTAGCTACCAACTAAGCCAAGGCCAAAGGAAAGGAAGGAAGGAAGACTAACCAACAAGGTATGCACCAACAGAAGCAAGAGCACAAGGCTGACCCTGTGAGGCGCAGGGGCGGCTCACACCAGGCGCAGGGGCGGTCCACAGCAGGCGCAGGGGCGGCTGGAGTCAGGCGTAGGGGCGGCCAACTGTGCAGAAAGTTGGTCCCGACTTCTCTTCGATCCCTTTCTTGACTCTCTTCACTTCTTCAACACACCACAACAACATATACAAATATATGATCATCAACCATCCAGGAAAGGATCCAACACAAGCCTAGCTTGTGATCCAAGGCTAGAAGGGAAAAAAGAAGCAAGAAAGAAGGAAGGTATAGAGATGAAGGAGAAGAGCTTACCACAGCATGCCCTAAGCTGCATCTATGGAGCATCAGCACGTCTATCACCTCAACACAATACCAATAACACTCAACAACAACCACTTGATCATCCAAGGCCAAAACCACACTCAACTCTCAAGAACTTACTCACACAAGATCAAGAGAAGGCAAAGAAGATCAAGGAGAATGAGAGGAGAAGATGAAGAACGTGGGGAGGATGAAGAAGCTAGAATGAGGTAAGAAACCCCTCATCTGAAGCAAGGCAAAGCTTATAAGAGAAGTTAGCCGGAAAGCACGGTCAAAGAGTCAACAAAAGTGGTAGCACTCATACAGAGCCCCAGGGGCGCTTAGCAGCTGGGGCGGCCCAGGTGGTGCGCAGGGGCGGTTGACTGGGTCAAGGCAAGGCTCACTAAGGCTCAGCAAAACTCCTAAGCTCCAAAGACTAGGGCTCTTACACCCTCCATGGTCATCTCTTACCTAAACAAATAGAATTCAACACAACATTTATCAAACTTGAGAAAACTTGATGATATGGAGATGGTCAAGAAACATCGCACCCGTATCCTTCAACCGTTATACAGACTAACAGGAAAATTTTATAATTAATAAAAGGTGGCACATAAAAATTCTGCTTCACATTAAAAAGTCTGAATGAAAGTAACAAGCACGCATATACTAATGCGGGTTCTCATTCTCAACATATAAATGAGGTTCTAGTTAAAAAAATAAACCACAAACCAAGTGACTTGCTTGACCAATGCAAATCTTCTATTCCTATGGCAATATAATCATTGATCAGAAGTCGCTTCATCCTATGAAAAAGCAAAGAAGAAACCTAACAAAAACTAGTTACAAGTTAATGAAACTGAACATGACAGTGAGGGTGAGTAGAAACTATTGAAGGTGAAAGAAGATACCAAAGAAGTATCGAGGGCTTGTTTGGTACGATTCCCATGGAATCAAGAATCGGAATAAGTCATCAATACCTCGTGTTTGGTAAGGCTTGTAATCGGTATGAGAATGGCTCATTTCAAATGTAGAAGAAGTTGATTTCATTAATTAAAGGTGGGTATCCCATTCTAACATAATATCATTTTATGAAACTAAATAAGCAAGTGTATATACATATATATTATACATAAAGGTTGACTCATATGTAAACAAATCTTAACATGTAAAATGAGAACAACCTCTATCCGTCAGATCGCTAAATTGATGGCTGAGATTAAGCGATATTAAAGAGAAAAAAATCGTGTTATTAATGGAAGAAATATTCGCCGCACCTGACTCTATATATTCGGCGGTATAGTCACATATATTCGGTGTTTACATGTTCACATGATAATAGTTGTTTACATATGAGTCATGATCTATATACATACATACACACACACACACACATATATATATATATATTTGCTTATTTAGTTTCATAAAATAAAATTAGTATTTTTTTATAATTTTTTTTATTGTCCGTTAATTATTTTAAGTTATATAATTATTTTGTAGAAAAACATAATTTTGCCAAAATTTTTTTTTCTATAATACGAATATTTCATTCAAGATGTAATGTAAGTGGAAAATGCTCGAAAACAATATAATTTGTTCAATTAGAAAAAATATATTTTATATAAAAAATATATACCTATTTATTTGGGTTGACGATTGTTTAGTGTTTAATGTATAAGTTATTCGTTAGTCTTCATTTTTCTTAAATATAGTTTAAAAAAGAGAAAGTCTAGCTAGTAAGAAACTTTTTGTAACTTGTAGACTAACTAGACCTCTCTATTTTTTGCTTAAATTTTTAAAGATTAAAACAAATAATTAAAGGGTACAAGGGAAATACGTAAAATTTAAATCCTATAAAATCATTCTCAGTTAGGGTTTCTTACAGACATTCCAGATTTCAAATTTGAACTCGCTCTCACCCTCTCTTTTTGAGTTTTCGGCACAGTCTCAAGACGAATCCTCTCAATCAACGGTTGATTGCGTTTTTTGGCGGTTTTTTGCAACATCGCTTTCGCACACGAGCCCATATCCGAAGAAACGGCGAAAGAGCCTATTTGTTGCCGGTGAAGTACCATGGAGGTTCCCTGTTGCCACCTCGCTTGCCGGGAGAAGTCGCCTCGCCTGTCCGGAGAAGCCCCCTTTCCTGCCTGGAGAAGCCACCGTCACCTTCGTCTCTCAAGCCAAATCCAATTCATCCCTCTTTGATTAGGCTAGTGTCGAACCAGAATTGTCGCCCCAAGGAGCCCCAATTCTTTCTTCTCCAACCTCCATTGTTGTGCCCCGCCTCCGACGCAAATCTGGAGAAGATCCATACATGTATGTTGCATATAATAAGTTTACTCACGTTTGGTATGCTACAATCTTGAAATGGAGGATTTACTTTATGAGTAGTAAGGGCCTGTTCATTTCTCATATCCTGATATGGGATATGGATATGGATATCACATATCCGATATCCATGTTTCGTAATTGAGTATATGAGTATCAAAGTGATATCCTAGTTATCAATACTTTACTTTTTTTTTATCGATTTTGATATCTTTAAAAATTGACAGATATCACATTCTTTTTCTCCCACGTCTCTGTCACAACTCCCCCCAAGTCATCCTCTTTTGATATACCTCACCATCTTGCCAAATATAAGTACCAGATATCAGATATCAATCTCGTATTCATATCCGTGATATCAATATCGATACCGATATCTAATATACTCATATCAGATATGGAAAAGGAACAAACCCTAAATAAGATCTACAAATATATTTTGTTTTAATGTGATTTCTCGTATACTAATGCTTTTCTTTTCTAGATAAACTTGCGCAAGAGGACTTTACACTAGGGGATAAAACACTGTTTGGATTGTTTGAATTCTGAACTATCATGCTTGTGCCTTTGTTTGAATTGTTTTGTCCATCGATGTGGCCGACACTACAAATTAGGTTTGAGTATAAATTGTAAATTTATCCCAAATAGATAATTATTTAAAAAAAAAGATTATAAATGGAGTGGGATGTGGATAGTCTAAATCACGTATACCCTCCGTCTATATATCTTTTTCTTACGTCCCATGTTCCGTCTATAATATCATTGTACTCATTTTTTCAATTACAAATAAGTAAAACCTTAACATTTTTATTATAATCCACTTGTAAGATGATAATTTTATTACAAATTCATACTTTATTTTTTCACATGTTTTGATATAATAGTAAATATAATACAATAATGATATTACACACAAAAGAAAAATTAAGAAAAGATAAGAAGTACTGTGGTGGAAGTGAAAGACAATTAAAATAGTATTGTTGGGTACGTATTAATAACTCCATTGTGTTTGCAGTTTTTTAAAAGATAAATTAAGAAAAGAGATAGAGGAAAGATTTGATCGGTTAATTTGTAAAAGAGGTAGAACCTGATTCCTTTTACACTCTGTCACAATTAGATCCAAATTTAAACAGAGTGACTTTTATTTGAACTCTTTTCACAGGAAGAATACAACGGATGTGGAGATTATTTTGGATAAAAGTGTAAAATTTAGCAATTTAACTTGGGGATGTAAATAGTCTAAGGGTATCAACCCGTAAATTTAAACTTTGTAAGCACCAACCGAAAAAGTAGAACCTCGAGAACACCAAACAAAATTTCTCTAAATTTAATAACGTAAAAGGGTGTAAAATTGAATTTTGATGGTTAAAAAGTATTCTAATTGTGAATGTGCTTATGGTTTCACTATTCATGAACCTAATACAGTGACAAGTCACTGACATGGAATAATATGGATTAACGTTCATCATTTCTGTTGAAAAGTTTGCACTTAGAAAGGGCCATCGAAAAGCCCGTCTTTGAAAATTAATTTCATTGAGATCTAAGGAAATAACCTCTCCATCATCGACTCAATCTATCAACCGAAAACTGTTGTAGGATATGGTCTTTTTATCGGATATTTTGTCCATGTTATCTATTTTTATGCATGTACGAAGGAAAGTCAATGATGTTGCAGATAAACTCACATCAATTGGTCATGACACTCTTTTTGCTATTCATTTTTAGGAGTTTGAAGATCTCATCCGAAAAATATCATCGAGTAGTTGACTTGTAGACGTTGAACTTTCTCTTTCCCTTACCATATGTAACAAAGAAAAAATTAGCATCAACTGGTCATGTTATCTACTTCCATGCAAGTACGAGTTCATCGTGTATTTAGAAAAATCAATGATATTGCGGGCAAACTCACATCGCCTAATTATGACACCCACTTTATTAATGGAACGATTACCGAAATATATTGCATATCTCATCCAAAATAAAGAACTTTTTTTCCTCCTTCAACCTATATATTAAACAAACTTAAAGGTTGCATCAGGATGGTGTCATACATATGTAATGCAAATCTGCAACCTTACATATTTGCCTGGACTAAATTGTAGTTGAGAGCTATGTTGTGGTCCCTTTATATTGTTGGGACTTAGGGTTCACTTATAAAGTGTTTATAAACGTTAATATGTTATCCATAATAACTCAAATCAAATTTCAACCTCAAATTAATTTGAATATTTCTCTATAACTTATGTGGAAATATTGTCATTGATCCTAAATTTGTCTACTTGGACTTGGATGTGTGAAAAAGACTCCTCCCCTAATCTATATCTACAAACACCATTTCAAAGTCATGCTGAAATTCAAAGTTGAACAAATAGATTATTATATCCAAATTAATATAACTATTAATACATCGAGAATGAAGGTTGACATAACGATGGAGGTGAGGTTCAAAAAATAGAGAGGTCTAATTTGTATCAGTGATACAAAAAAGGCTTTTCAACACCAATATTCTCTTATTATTTTGGGTTGTTTTCCCTTTTAAAAATGGATATATAATAGTAAATATACCTAATAACGTTTTATATTATAATATAACATTAAAAAGTAAAAACATGTATAATATAATATACATGAAATATGAATATTGAGTGTAAAAATATAATTATAGTTTTTTATGAATAAATAGTGTATTTAAATATGATTATAGTTTTTAATGAATAAATAGTGTATTTATTTAGTATATATATATATATATATATTGGCCATTAAATTATCAGTTTTGTATATAGTTTCAGTATACTACTCTTTGTATTGTCAATTGATTTTATGATGAAATTCACGAGCGTTATGACTAAATTCTTCACGTTATATTTGATACACCTAAATTTCACATGAATATTTTATTTTAAAATATATATTCTTATATTGTCAAACATTATAATAGATATAGGAATATACACGTATAAATCTTAGAGAAGATCGTCTAAACAATACCTCATCTTTTAGGCTGACTAAACTTTAGTACCCCGTCGTTTAAACTATCAGAACGGTACCTCGTCTATTGAGCCCGGCCAAAACTTAGTACCTGGATTAATGTTCACACGTTAAGTTTACAGATCGGTGTTAAATATCTAAGGTAGGTGGACAATTTTGCCCCTGATATTTAACACCGATCTGTTAACTTAACATGGGAATACTATTCCAGATACTAATTTTTTGTCGGACTCAATAGATGAGGTACCGTTCTGATAGTTTAAACGACGGAGTACTAAAGTTTAGTCAGCCTAAAAAATTGGGTACTATTTAGGTAATTTTCTCTAAATCTTAAATAGTGTTGTTTATTATATCCAAAAAAACATTAACCCCTACCCGTTTGGTTATATCTTTGGAAACGAAATATGAATGAATCTAATCCATATATATACTCATGGTAAAAAAAAAAAGTATTTGTAATTATTTGTTGTGATTAGGGTTGTAATATGAGACAAGCTATTCGACCTCGAGTCGTTAAAAGTTCGGCTCGAACTAGTTCATTTTTTAAACAAGCCGAATATGAACTTATTTTAAAGCTTGTATAAAATTTAGGCTCAGCTTGGGCTCAACTCGTCTATAAACAAGCCAAACTTGAACAAGTCACTACTCGGCTTGTTCGGGTACAACTCGGCTCGTTCGGCTAATATAACACTATATGAGCATTATTTTAGCCGAGCTTATCGGGCCCGGCTTATCAAAAGTTCGGGTCGAGCTCGTTCACTTTCTAAACGATCCAAATATGATCACATTCTAAAGCTCGTATAAAATTTAGGCTATGCTTGGACTCAGCTCGTATTACACCCCTAGTTGTAGTTTAAAATAGTTGGGAGTAGAATTTAATCAACCTGTGCGAACCTGAACCCGGGCCGGACTTGACTCAGACTTTTGGATTTAATTTACTCTTTTTGCGGACCAGACTCAAGCCGAGTCTAGAATTCTGGCCTATGGCCTTTTACATAGGCATTCGAGTCGGGCTTCAAACCGGACGGACGTATACTTTTTGTTGAAACAAAAATTAAAAAATAATAATTATACATATTAAATATAAAATAAATAAAACTATAATTGAGTAATCAAAGTAGTCCAATGATCGTGCATAATAAAACCTTACCTCGAGGTCTCGATTACTTTTTTTTGGTAGGAAGGAGAGTTAGTGGTTTTCGGCTCATCTGATAGCGCTTATTATATATATAGAAAATAATGGACTAAGTAGTGCGCACGCGGGGTAGCTTGTGTCCTTACATCACAACATAAAAGATCAACTACATACTCGGGAGGAACATACAATACATTAAACCCAATAGGAAAGTCAAAAGCTAGAGGAGCTAGATAGTGTGAAACATTATTCGCCTCATGGAAGACATGTCGAAATTGGATAGACCCAGATAGTCTTGACACTTTAATGACATACTGATAAAAGGGTGACATCTTAAAACATTCTTATAGAAAAAGGTGATAGCCAATTATGAGTCTGATTCTAGAATCATAGACTCCCATTCACACAAGCAATATTTAAAAACTTTGTACGTATAATTTCCAAAAATTAATTTTCCTTAAATATTCTTCTTGTTATCGCTGATGAATTGTTCTTGTATAGTTGTGCGGCTTGTGCCCTTGCTTCCGTCGTGCTTACGACAATCTAAGTAGAAGATCAAATCAACAATGAACTACAACAATCATTCCATTCATTAGAAGATCATAAATTATAAATACATAAGATTGATATCATCTTAATTAGGGTACTTTGAGCTACTTGGTATGATCATCAGAACAAGAACCTGGCTTCTGGGCTTGAGGGAGATTAGTGACATATTCATTGTGTACCAAATCGACGTATTCATTGACCTTCTCCGAAACCCAATCATTTGTTCTTATAGGAGGAAGAAACTTAACCGTTATAGGTGTTGGACGAACACGTAAGCCACCGGTTCTCCATGCCCGGTGTGTGTCTGTCATCACTATCGGAACAATCGGAAGTCGAGTTTGGATTGCCAAGTGTACGAAACCCTGAAAAAATAAGTAGACAAGCTCAAACTCAACTTTTTTCGAAGTTTAATGAAAGAATTGTGAAGTAGACTCTTTTTATGTGCTTTCGTTTGGTAGACCTCTCTAAATTTTATCACTTTAATTTACTGTATATATACTTAATAAGTTTATGTTATGAGTACTCTTAATTGAGTAATTGTAGTAAAAAAACTTTATGTTTATATTCTACTTGTTTAGTTAAGTGAACGGATTTAATTTGGATTTTTGAGTAGAGTTGACTATATTTGTTAAGTTGATGAGATTACCTTCTTGAAGGGGAGAAGCCTTCCATCTACGGATCTAGTGCCTTCAGGAAAGATGATCATTGAAAGATTGTTCTTGACAACTTTATTTGCGGCCTGAAAAGAAGACGCGGAAAGTTGAACACCCCGGTCTAAACTATTAGAAAATTCTACTATTTTCTTACTTACGAATCATTCACATGAGTGTTAATTGTGTTACCTCTTTCATAGATTTGATGGCGGCTGATGGGTTGGACCGATCAATCCTAAGATGGTTCGCCAAAACATAGAGTTGCCCGAACAATGGGTACCATATGATCTAAACAAAGTTGATATATACAATCTTTATTGGTAAATTCGATAATGATGTGTGTAATTGACGACTAGTATAAGCTAGCATTACCTCCTTCTTTGCTATAGCAACGGTGCCTATAGGTGTTAGCCACATTGTGAGGAATGTATCAATAGGGGAAGCATGATTGCTAATGTAGATTGCTCTCTCATTAGAATGCTCAACACCTTCAATACTTATCGGGTTTCCTAAGATCCACATCTACACCAAGATTTTATAAGCAATTAGTGTCACAAGACTCAATAAGAGTGCTCGACAACTAAGGGTAATATATAATGGATCGGGTGATGAGTAAATTAACCACTATCTTGATGGACACAACCACAACCATCCAAGTAATCACAATTAGAACAAGAAACATATTTTTTTTCCGGATGTATCGGATTGAGTGATGGGTAAAGGATGTTCACCCATCTCTATCCATCACCTATATTTTTTCAGGTTTACAACTAGCATATGAATATATGATATAAGCGATGGAGGGAATATTTCATTGCATAAGTTCACTTACCAACAATTTACCCGTAACATGTCCGTACACGTTTCCTTGTTTAATTCTCTCGGAAGGCCATGGCAACAAGAACAACATAATCAATATCCACACCAACGTCGTGATCATCATCGTCATGAAACATAAAACTACTCGAATACAAGATATTGTAGCGGAAAGCCATCCCTCGTCGGGTTTATCAACGGATTCACCACCCTCCATCGAATAACTTCCAAGCAATCAAGCTATAGAAATTTCATG
Organism: Fagopyrum homotropicum; assembly: GCA_033239125.1. Lineage (NCBI taxonomy): Eukaryota > Viridiplantae > Streptophyta > Magnoliopsida > Caryophyllales > Polygonaceae > Fagopyrum > Fagopyrum homotropicum. The sequence continues at coordinate 8,740,368 of BSWB01000003.1, forward strand.
TGAAGGGAGAAAAAGCAAAGACCCTAATCTCTCAAGTATATACAAATTTGATCATTTTCATTGAATTTGATTGGCAAAGGCTAGTTCAACTGAAGAAGAAAAATAAGTAAATTGCCATCTAGGGAAGGTGAAGGACAACAAAGACTTTGAAAGAGTAAATTTAGAGAATAAAAGAAAGGAATGCGATGCACTCACATTGCAGAGTACAAATTTGATCATTTTCATTAATTATATGAGTGATTAGTGTCCCAAATTCGTTCCTAGTTAAAATAAATTGATCAGCTAAATAAGTCTTTTTGAAATTTCTCTTTAGTTACTAGGCACATAATATAAATATGTTTAGTAAATATATGCCTAATCAAACCCCTTACTTTTCAATTCAAGTTAATGAAACTGCTAAAAATTGAATGGTAGACAAACCTAATGAAAATAAAAAATGACCTATTTAGCCAAATTCTTTCAAATAAATTTGGAATATAAAAATTAATTAATCGAGCATTAAACGGAATTGTTATATGGTTAGACGGAAGGAGGCAATGCACTCTCATTGCGAGTGCACCTCCCATGCACATTGGGTGTGCGCTCGCACACGCAATGCGAGTGCGTCCGGAAGCCTCCACTTGTCGGAATGAGAGTGCGAGTGTATTGACTTTTTCGTAATTTTTCATCTTATCGAATAATATCCTTGTAGGTAAATTATGTTCAATTAGCATAGAACTTGTTTACTTGTAGTTTATTTATGTTTCATTTAATTTATAAACCCCGAGTTTAACTTTTGTAGGTGTTTACTTGAGGATTGATTTATATTCTAGGAATTTATTTGGATTTATAAATCACTAAAAATAAACTTTTCGGACCAAGATTATTTTTGCTTGGATAAGTTTATGTTTAGTTAAAACCCGATTTTGTCCTTATGCTTTTCCATTCCGATATTATTTGTTCATCCTGGGTATTCAAAGTTATTGTTTAAATTTTTTAGGACCGAGTGTTTTTTAAAGTAAAATAAATTTCAAGTGAACGACTTATCTAGTCTATTTATATAAATTTGATGAGAAATAACTGAAAATATACTATAAATCCATTTAACTCGTTTAATTTATAAATTCAAAATAAACTAATCTACAAGTAAACAGGTCATGTATAAAATATCAAGTAAGATGTAATTTGACCCAACTAAAAGATTAAAACTTATTATTTTCCTCAGTCTTCAAAGTTTGAATAATTTGTATATGTATGTCAAAGTAGTTTCTATCAATTTATAATTTTTAACGCTAAATTTAGAATTATTTATCCTTAACATTCTTCTTTTATCTCGGCTGAATTGTCCTCATACAGCTGTGCCATTGTTTCCGTCGTGCTTACGACAACGCAAGGAGAAGATCAAAATCAACATTGAATTACGCTAGTAAGTTTTTTCTAACATGATCCAAATTTGATACTTTTCCACAGCATAAAACCAATCACTCTAGAAAAAATTAACATCGTCTTAGCGTAATCATCATTAGAACTTGGAACAAGAACTTGGCTTTTGGGCTTCAGAAAAGTTACTGACGTAAACATAATGCACCAAATCAACGTATTCATTGATCTTCAAAACGTTAGCTCCCGTTTGGTTTGAACTTTAAAAACGGAATAAAAATGAATCTAGTTTATGGGCCCGTTTGGTTTTATCACCGGAAACGGAATGAAAACGAATCTAGTCCATATGCATATCCTTATTCATCAAGTTTTTTTGGAATCATTCCTTGTAATTTGACCTAGTTGGAGTAGTATTTGATTAGTTTTGATACCTATAGGGTAACAAAATGGAGGAAAACACATGCATTTTACATGAAACTCATGAAATGATTCCAAAAAATTTCATGAACAAGACATGCATATGGTTTAGATTCATTTCCATTCCGTTTCCGTTTCCGGAGTTACAACTAAACGGGGATATATGTGTACCTGATTCACTGTTTTTTCAATCATTCATTATGAAATATTTCATGTAAACTGCATTTGCTCCCACATTTTATTTTCCTAGAGAATATCAAAATTACCCAAATTCTATTAAAAAAAAATCAAATTGTACTCCAATTACTTCACATCACAAGGATAATTCCAAAAAAATTTAATAAATAAAGGTATATGTATGACTAGATTTCTTTTCATTTCGTTTTTGTTTTCGGAGTTAAAACCAAACGCAACCTTAATGATTATAGGCTTAGGACGAAGGCGTAAGATACCTTTCCTCCATGCTTAGTGTGTGTCATCATTATTTGGAACAAATGGGAGTCAAGTTTGGATTGCCAAGTGTAGGAAACCCTACAAATGTAAACATGATAACTATATGTTATATGATTCAGCATAACAAGTTGTGTATGTAGCATTTGTTAAAGTTGAACGATTCAACTGGTTTAGAATTGAGTTTAACTTAGTTTTGAAATGCGGTCAAAATATGTTCATGTTTGATTTATTTAATAAGTGATCGAGTCTGTAATATTAAGTGAACGAGTCTGAGTTGAGTGTGACTAGTTCGGTTTATATAACAATAGCATGTAATTAATATTGGCTCATCTAGTTAGCTTTGCCCGAAAACATATGAGCCGAATATGGGTATTCTCATCGTCATGTAAAGCCGAGCCTATTTTGAGTAGTTCGGCTTATACTACAACCGTATTCAAAGATTAATTCGTCTAGTAATCTTTTTGGTTGTTAATTGTTAGAACTGAGCGAGTTGCGTTTTAGTATTCTCACATTCGCTTGTTTAATAGCTTATAAAACCAATTGAACGAACCTCCTCAACCGAGTTATTTTGGTTCATATATCAACCCTATCTTGTAACTTGTAAGTTGCCCGATTACCTTCTTGAAGGGAAGAAGTCTTCCATCTTCGGACCTAGTGCCTTCTTGGGAAGATGATCAATGAGAGATTGTTCTTGATAACTACATTTCCGGCCTGGAAAGAAAACGCAAAAATTCAAACATCTCCAAACAACGAAAGGATAGTGTACTTGTGTGTTAATGACTTTAACTCTTTCATACACTTGATGGCGGTTGATGAGTTTTACGGATCATCCTAATAGGGTTTGCAAAACGTAAAGTTCATTAGTTGCAATTCAGCAATCTTTGTCCTGTACATTATTGTTTGCCAAAATGCTTCTTTTTACTAGGGGTGTAACAGGAGCCGAACGAGCTCGAACTGAGCCCGAGTAGCTCGGCTAAAATAATGCTCCTATAGTGTTATTTTAGTCAAACGAGCCGAGCATTGACATGCTCAAGCTCGACTCATTTATAAACGAGTCGAGCCCGAGTCGAGCCTAAATTATGTTCGAGTTTTAAAAAAGTGTTCATATTTGGTTCGTTTAAAAATGAACGAGCTCGGGCCCGAGTAGCTTGTCTCATATTACACCCCTAATCTTTACCATCTCTCTTTTATGCCATTAGCTACAATTCAGCAATCTTTTTCTTGTATATTATTGTTTGAAACCGATCATAATCATATGAGTCATGGAGTGACTGGCTTCTTCATGCCACTTTGAGCTTCATAGAAGAAATAAAGATTTGGCCCATGGCCTCACAGTGAGCAGCACTTCAAGAAGAGGCACAGACACCTAATTACAATTGAATACATATGCAGGAAACAATGATCTAGAGTAGAAATAATGCTTACAATATGGAAACATCTCAAATATCCCGGGCATGCTGGCTGTAGAAATAGGTGTAGGATTTAACACCTACAATAGCACATACAGAAAGAACATACACCAGCTTGACATCAAAAACATTGAATAAAATCTAACAGATATCTACCTTGACAGATTTTAATGGAATAAATCCTCCATAGTCATCACTTCCCCAGTAATTAGATTTCAAAGCTTTGCTCTGGATAAACCAGTCTGTATTCTTTATAAGACCTGCATTTTTCTTCAAATAGCTGTTAAAAGCTATGGAATCAATTATCAAATCTTAAAAAAAAGGCATATAGAATAACATTGTTACAAAGTTCCTTGATGAACGGGCGTTTCTTGTCTTGCTTTTTCTGCGGCTTTCTCTTGAGTAACTGCCGCTTCCTTCGTATAGCTCATTCTTCATTGCTCTTCCTCTTCTTAGCATTGGCTAAAGAAAATTGTAATTCAAATAGTTATAGAAGTAATATTGTAAGTCAAATAGTTATGGAAGCAAAAAATTCTTTCATACATTCTATCGAACACCTAAAGTGCATAAAACAAATCGAATCAGATTCAGTAGCAACAACTTTGACTAAGTAAGACTTCCATGTCCCAGGCGGCCCGTACAAGAGGAAAGCCCTACACGGCCATCTCTTACCTAAACAAACAGAATCCAACACAACATTTATCAAACCTGAGAAAACTTGAATGATATGGAGATGGTCAAGAAAAATCACACCCATATCCTTCAACCGCTAAACAGAATAACTGGAAATTTTTTAAAAAAAATATAAGGTGGTATATAAAAATTCTGCTTCACATTAGAAAGTCCGAATGAAAGTAACAAGCACATGTATACTAATGCGGGCTCTCATCCTTAGCATGAGTTTTGATTAAAATTTTAAATTTAAGAAGATTCGCCTCGAGTTAGAGGTTCGATACGGTATGGACATGTTTCCTAATTTGAAACCTACAACTTTTTATACTCTTTGAATCCTTTCAATTCTCTCTACACTTTGAACCATTTTTAAAACATCATTCTATATGGATCCAAATCATCCCCACAACCACTTCAACCGCTCCGACTTTCTATGGGTCATGCTGGGAAAATCAATTTGAATAGATTCGACTCGGGGTAAGATTTTGGCAGAATATGAGTTTTGATGAAATTTTTGAATTTAACAAGATTCGCCTCAGGTTAAAGGTTTGACAGGGTATGGGTCATGATGGAAAATATCAATTTGAATAGATACGTCACGGGTAAGGTTTTGGCAGAGTATGGGTTTTGATGAAAATTTTGAATTTAACAAGATTCGCCTCGAGATAGGGTTTGGCAGAGTATGGGTCATAATGGAAAATATCAATTTGATTAGATTCGCGTCGGGGTAATGTTTTGGCTGAGTGTGAGTTTTGATGAAAAATTTGAATTCAACAAGATTCGCCTAGGGGTAGAGTTTAACACTATATATACAAGTGTTTCCTACTTTGAAATCTACAACTTTTTCTACACTTAGAATCCTTTCAATTCTCTCTACACTTTGTACTTTGGACCATTTTGTAAAATATAAGCGGTTTTATGAGCCTAATTTGAGTAGTTCGGCTTATACTACAACCTTGACAATGATACGTGATAAGTGTTGTGTTTTTACTTTCTATTTTTTACGTCCTTCGTAAACCATAAGTGAAGATTAACTTCACATGTATGCTAGTTTTCATTATTAGTCGGTTTATATCTATCTATGACTTGTAATATATAAGTTTGTATGCGTAATATTGTAGTGTTTGAATTTGCATGTATAATATCTTTTAAATATATTAATATCATGTCTAATTTCTTTTAATATTTTAATTTTTAAATGTTATAGCTTTTAATATTAATTTAAAATTAATTTATTGTAAAAATTAGTTTTCATTTGTAATTTTTAAATCTTATAGGTTTTAATATTTTAATTTAATTATAATTTATATTAAATTGAATAAGTAAATTTTTCAGAATAAAATTAGAATAGTCTCATGCACTAAAAATTACTTAAAACTATTTTTAATATAAATATAATTTATATTAATTCGAATAAGTAAATTTTTAAGAATAAAATTAGAATATTCTCATTCACTAAAAATTAAAACATCAAATCTAAAAAATATTCTAAGCATATACAATATGGGTGTCTACGTAATACGTAATTAAGTTTCGATCAAAAGGCTATACACAAGTGAGGTAGAAATTACGAGTGAGTGCGCAACAAAATACCCGTATATATATATTCAAGCTTAGTGAGTCGGGAATGCGCGGATTTCCCTGCAAGTGTGATTAGTTCGGTTTATATAACAATTGCATGTAATGAATATTGGCTCATCTAGTTGGCGTTGCCCAAAAACATATGAGCCGAATATGGGTATTCTCATCATCATCTCAAGCCAAGCCTAGTTTGAGTAGTTCGGCTTATACTACAACTGTATTCAAAGATTGATTTGTCTAGTAATCTTTGGGTTATTAATTGTTATAACTGAGCGAGTTGGGTTTTAGTATTCTCACATTCAACTTGCTTGATACTCAACTAATAAAATCAATTGAACGAATCTCAACCGAGTGATTTTGGTTCATATATCAACCATTTCTTGTAAGTTGCCACGATTACCTTCTTGAAGGGAAGAAGTCTTCCATCTTCGGACCTAGTGCCTTCCGGGAAGATGATCAATGAGACATTGTTCTTGATAACTACATTTCTAGCCCGGAAAGAATAAGCAAAAATTCAAACATCTCCAAACAACAAAAGGATAGAGTACTTGTGTGTTAATGATTTTACCTCTTTCTTAGATTTGGTTGCGGTTGATGGTTTTTACGAATCAATCCTAATAGGTTAAAATGGATAATTGGGCCTTTTACCACTATTCCTCTATTAGCAGTACCCATGACATAAACTCATTAAGTAAATATACTCTTAACAGAGTAATAGTGGTAAGTCAATAAGAGTGGTAAAAATTAGAGGGATCTACAAAATAAAAAACTATATAAAAAAAAAGTTTACTTCACCCAATTCTTTCATCTGCTAATATGGTTTGCAAAACATAAAGTTCATTAGTTGCAATTCAGCAATCTTTTTCGTGTACATTATTGTTTGCCTTCTTTAGGGAGTAATGAAGCTCAATACTACAGATACCTAGACAAGAAGCAGACCCAACTTCACCAAGCATCTTTGAAACCGATCATATTCATATGAGTCATGGAGTGACTGGCTTCTTCATGCCACTTTGAGCAATGAATGCTTCATAGAAGAAATAAAGATTTGGCTCATGGCCTCACTGTGAGCAGCACTCTAAGAAGAGGCACAAACAAATAATTACAATTAAACACATGCAGGAAACAATGATCTAGAGTAGAATTACTGCTTACAATACGGAACATCTCGAACATCCCGGTCATGTTGGCTGTAGAAATAAGTGTAGGATTCAACATCTGCAATAGCAAGTACAAAAAGAACATACATGAGTCTCTCAGCTTGGAAAAAAAGATCGACTAATATGAACATATTTTAAAACTGTTGAAACTCTATTAAGAATACCCAAAATATAAACTCATTAAGCAAATATAATAATAGTAAGTCAATTAAAGTGATAAACATGCAAAACAAAAACCCATAAAAAAAAAGCTTACTTTACTTAATTCTTTCGTAAAAAAATCTTGAATAAAATCGACACTTGTCTACCTTGACAGATTTTAGTGGAATAATATCCTCCAGAGTCATCACTTTCCCAGTAGTTGGGAACACATCACATTCTCTACACTTGTGGTGTATGAGTTGTAGCAATCATTTATGCTATCAATGCCAAGCAACATTCATTGCTTTTAGATGTCAAAGTTTTGCTCAGGATAAATCAGTTTGTATTCTTTATAAGACCTGCATTTTTCCTTCAGTCAGCCTGTAATCAGATCCTTTCTTTCTCGTCTACATAAATACAAAATAAGATATATGGAATTAATTATCAAATCTTAAAAAAGAAGGCATATAGAATAACATACTTCGTTACAAATTTTCTTGATGAACGAGTGTTTCTTGTCTTGCTTGTTCTGCCGCTTTCTCTCGAGCAACTGTTGCTTCCTTCGAATATAGCTCATTCTTCATTGCTCTCCCTCTTCTTAAGCATTGGCTAAAAAAAAGTGTAAGTCAAATAGTTATAGAAGCAAAAAATTCTTTCCTGCATTCTATCGAACACCTGAAGTGAATGAAATAAATCGAATCAGATTCAGTAGCAACAACCTTAGCTAAGTAAGACTTCCATGTCGAAGGCGGCCCGTACAAGAGGAAAGTCCTCCATGGTCATCTCTTACCTAAACAAACAGAATCCAACACAACATTTATCAAACCTGAGAAAACTTGAATGGTATGGAGATGGTCAAAAACATCATACTCATATCCTCAGTGGCTTAGTCAGGGAGGGGCGAAAGGTGGTCACTGTCCCTGTTAATCTCTGAACAATAATTATATAGATGAACAAGAGGACATCACTTTACATTAGCATAGTTGGTATAAGGCGCATGCAAAATTTTCTTTGAAAGGAAGGTCTTGGGTTCTCCTTCGACCACTAAAAAGAATAACTGGCAAATTTTATAAAAAAAATAAAAGGTGGTACATAAAAATTTTGCTTCACGTTAAAAAGTCCGAATGAAAGTAAACTTGGCACATATTTATATTTACAGAATATGACCCATAAAAATTTTGCGCTCATCCTTGGCATATAAACTTATAAAGCATGTTCTAGTTCAAAAATGGGAAATTCTGGATGGTACCCTCGTGGTTTGGGATTTTCCGCATTTTGCCCAACAATTTTCCGCATTTTTTTTTATCAATTTCATTGAATTGATTGGCAAAGGCTAGTTCAACTGAAGAAGAAAAATAAGAGTAAATTGCCATCTAGGGAAGGTGAAGGACAACAAAGACTTTGAAAGAGTAAATTTAGAGAATAAAAGAAAGGAATGCGATGCACTCACATTGCGAGTACAAATTTGATCATTTTCATTAATTATATGAGTGATTAGTGTCCCAAATTCGTTCCTATTTAAAATAAATTGAACAAATTAGCTAAATAAGTATTTTTTAAATTTCTCTTTAGTTATTAGGCACATAATATAAATATGTTTAGTAAATATATCCCTAATCAAACCCCTTACTTTTCAACTTTTCAAGTTAATGAAAATGCTAAAAATTGAATGGTAGACAACCCTAATGAAAATAAAAAATGATCTATTTAGCCAAATTCTTTCAAATAAATTTGGAATATAAAAATTAATTAATCGAGCATTAAATGGAATTGTTATATGGTTAGACAGAAGGAGGCAATGCACTCCCATTGCGAGTGCACCTCCCATGCACATTGGGTCTGCGCTCGCACACGCAATGCGAGTGCGTCCGGAAGCCTCCACTTGTCGGAATGATAGTGCGAGTGTATTGACTGTTTCGTAATTTTTCGTCTTATCGAATAATATCCTTGTAGGTAAATTATGTTCAATTAGCATATAACTTGTTTACTTGTAGTTTATTTGTGTTTCATTTAATTTACAAACCCTGAGTTTAATTTTTGTAGGTGTTTACTTGAGGATTGATTTATATTCTACAAGTTTATTTGGATTTATAAATCATTAAAAATAAAGTTGACTAAGATTATTTTTGCTTGGATGAGTTTATGTTTAGTTAAAACCCGATTTTGTCTTTATGCTTTTCCATTCCGATATTATTTGTTCATCTTGAGTATTCAAAGTTATTGTTTGAATTTTTTAGGACCGCGAGTGTTTTTTGAAGTAAAATAAATTCCAAGTGAACGACTTATCTAGTCTATTTATATAAATTTGATGAGAAATAACTGAAAATATACTATAAATATATTTAACTCGTTTAATTTATAAATCCAAAATAAACTAATCTACAAGTAAATAGGTCATGTATAAAATATCTCGGCTGAATTGTCCTCGTACAGCTGTGTCATTGTTTCCGTCGTGCTTACGACAACGGAAGGAGAAGATCAAAATCAACAATGAATTTCGCTAGTAAATTTTTTCTAACATGATCCAAATTTGATACTTTTCCACAGCATAAAACCAATCACTCCATTTATTAGATCATAAATCATAATCAGGAAAAAAAAGGGAAATTTCGGATGGTACCCTTGTGGTTTGGGGTATTTCGGATTTTACCCAACAGTTTTTTCAAGTTCGGATGATACCCATAAGTTTATATTGTTTTCCGGATTTTGCCCAAACTCATTACACTTTTTTAAATTCCATTAAAAACATGCAAAAGAAAATTAAAATAATTAAAAAACAAATTAAAATAGAAAGAATAATTTATTTATTATAAAAATAAAGTCAAACAGTAACTTTTTTAAAAAAAATATATTTTTTATATTAATTTAAAATAAATAAATTAGATCATTTTTAGAAAATTCAAAAAAATCAGTGTTTTATTTATTTTAAAAATAAATAAATTGAATTAGCATTTTTTTTATAAAAATCTAAAAACATAAGTGTTATACTTTATTTAAAAAATAAATAAAATAAGGACTCTTTTAAAAAAATTTAAAAAATCACTGTTTTAAATTATTATTAAAATAAATAAATAATTTTTCTATTTTATTTATTTCCCAAAACTAAAAGAAAGAAAATAAAGTAATATTAAAAAATAAAAAAAAATAGAAAACTGATTTATTTATTTTAATAATAAATTAAAACTGTAATTTTTATAAAATTTTTTTAAAAGAATCCTTATTTTATTTATTTTTTAAATAAAATATAACACTTATGTTTTAGATTTGCTAAAAAAATGCTAATCCAATTTATTTATTTTTAAAATAAATAAAATACAGAGTTTTTTAAATTTTTAAAAAATTATCTAATTTATTTATTTTTAAATTAATATAAATATTTTTAAAAAATTTTTTTTTACTGTTTTACTTTATTTTTAAAATAAATAAATTATTCTTTCTATTATAATTTGTTTTTTAATTTAATTTAATTTAATTTTGTATGTTTTTAATGGAATTTAAAAAAGTGTAATGAATTTGGGCAAAATCCGGAAAACAACATAAACTTAAGGGTACCATCCGAACTTAAAAAACAGTTGGGCAAAATCCGAAATACCCCAAACCACGAGGGTACCATCCGGAATTTCCCAAAAAAAAAGCATCGTCTTATAGAACTTAGAACAAAAACTTGACTTTTGGGCTTTAGAGAAGTTTTTTTTTTAAAAGAGTCGGTGCTCTCCGGCACATCTAGACGCGTTTTTATTAATTAAAAAGAAGGCTAAGTAGTCATCACACGGGATAGCCCGACCCCTTACATCATTAAGTAAAAGATCAACTACACCCTCCGGCGGGTCAGACAATACATTCAATCCAATAGAAAGATTCAAAGCAAAATTTGATAAAAAAATCCGCTACTCTATTCGTCTCGCGGTAGGCATGACGAAACTGGATATCCCAGTCTCTTTTCAAAAAGTCATGGCACAAACGTACTAGACTAGCGAGAGGATGGTGAGGTGCAATGATATTCTTGAGCAACTTGATTACCAATTGGGAATCGGTCTCAAGGATTACTGATCGGAAACCAAGCTCCCAAGCGAACTTAAGTCCGTGAGCAACGCCCCATAGCTCGGTCATGGGAGCGGAGCAAATACCTAAGTTAACATCAAAACCACTAATCCATTCTTCCGCTTTATTTCTAACCACACCCGCCGCACTAGTTAACCCATCTTTCTTCTTAGCTCCATCCGTGTTCACTTTGACGGCTTCATCCGGAGGAGGCCCCCAAGCAATGTGAATCGTACTCCTTAATTGACGTCTTTGTTGGCCGTTCTTCGTACTCCAGACTTGGGCATACTCTTTCGATTTATCTTGAATGGTTTTGCTTATGTTCCCTTTAAAGATGGTATTGTGGAAGGTAGCCTCATTGCGCCACTTCCAAGTCCACCAAACATCAACTGCAAAACACTCACTCCACAAAATATCACCATTAAAATAAGCTTTAGACAAGATATTACCTCGAATCCATGAAGCGAATTGCATGTTGAAAAAATCGTCGACGTAATACCCAACCCGCATGGACCTTCACATAGTGTTGGAGTATGTGCAATCCCTAAATAAATGGATAAGGGACTCCCTATCATGCATGTAGCAGCACCACCATTCCAGCTGGCTAAAGTGTCTGCGCTTACGCTCCTCATTACATAGGACACCTCCACGAAGCAGTTTCTAGAGGAAGTACTTCACCCTTTCTTGAACTTTAAGCTTCCAGACCACAGTGAAAAACGCTCCTTCAATAGCTTGGATGTCGTCGGAACTGGTGTGGAGTCTATAGGCTGAGCTCGTGGTATACTCACCATCTTGGGTAAGGCTCCACCCCACTTCATCACTGATGGTAATGGACTCGACTTTATATGGCTCATTAAACCCGACACTTAAGGGTTTGACAGCGGCGAGGGGAAGCAACATACTTGACGGAAGCAGATGTTGGAGACGATGCTAGTACCACCCTTTACCTTCAGACCAGTAACTGCTAACAAATGAAGTGTTGTCGGTGTCAGTTAAATGTTGAAGGGCTTGGTTGAGCAGCCTATCATCACCTAGCCACTTATATGTCCAAAATTTTATGGATCTACCGTCACCAAGAATCCATTTAGCTCCCTTAGATATGGCCTGTTGAATGCAATTATTGATGTCGTTCCAAATGTGTGAGCTTCCTGCAAACCTTTTGTTTCCATTCCTGATGTATTTTTTCTCCAAAATTTCGACCCCTGACCCCCACTGTCCTTAAGAAATCTCCAGTCCAGCTTTCCAATTAACGCCTTATTGACCTTGCGTAATCTGCGGATGCCAAGCCCATCTTTTTCTTTCGGTAGACACATTACACTCCACTTCACAGTGTGCAGCTTCCCGTGTCCATCCGAGTACCCCATTACAAAATTACGGCACAATCTCTCAATATCATCACAAACACTTCCCGGAAGAGTAAGAGTTGTTATACTGTAGATAGGGAGGGAAGTAAGAACCGATTTCGTTAGAGTGACACGGCCCGCAAAACTGAGAGTATTGCTTCTCAAACCATTCAACTTGAGGTTGACTTTACCCAAAAGCGACAAAAAGGTAGACTTGGTGACCCTTCCTTGCAAAATAGGAACTCCGAGGTAGTTGCTTAGTTTTTTGGTGACTTCAACTTCACTAAGATGCTCTATACTACAACAAAGTTCTTTGGAAACATTAGGAGATACTAAGATTTTAGACTTGTGAATACTAACCTTCTGTACCGATGCTTCACAAAAAACTTCAATGCATCTCATGACAACACGGAGTTGCGCTAAGGAAACTTCCGCAAAGAGGGTAATGTCATCAGCAAAGAATAAGTGGGAGAGAGGCGGCCCTCCCCGAGAGAGGTATATGGGTTTCCACTCCCCTTTATCTACGGACTCAAGGATAAGGTGACTAAGCTTCTCGACGGAAAGGACGAAAAGATAAGGTGAAATCGGATCACCTTGCCTTATACCTCTTTCCGGAATAAATTGTTTTGTAACTTCCCCATTTCAAATAACTTGCATCCTAGCAGTAGTAATGCACTTCTGGATCATGCTACCCTACAATGCTCCAACACTTCTAATAAAAGACGGGTTAGAAGCCATCAATGTCGGGGGCTTTATAGGCTCCCATACTATTAACTGCCTGCCAAATCTTCTTCCATGTCCACCGCTTTCTAAATATTAGACCATTCGGTATCCTCAAGAGCAGGAAAGTTGAACGTATCCAGCTGGCTATGGGTTGAGGCATGAGGTTTTACAAGGCTGTACAACTTCCTAAAGTAATCCACTGCATGACTTTCGATCTTCACTTGATCTTCTACCCAGCCTTCATTATCAATGTACAAGCCTGTCACTCTATTGCGGCTTCTCCTAATTACAATAGAAGTGTGGAAGAACTTGGTGTTACAATCTCCTTGTTCAAGCCACAGTTCACGAGAATTCTAGAACCAAATAGTTTTCTCCAGCTCCAAGATGTATTCTACTTCAGCTTTGAGTTTCCTCTCCTCCTCCAAAAGACGGGGAGAGATGTCATAGCCTAATCTCCCTTGGATCTTAGCTAACTTGGTAATAGCTTCGCCCTTCCTGCGAAAGACATTACCAAACGCAGATCTATTTCACACAATAAGAGAATTTTTAAGATTAGGGAGAACGTACTAACCTCCGGGTCTTTGAACCAACACATCTCCATCATCGGTTGAAAGTCGCAGTGAGTCATCCAAACTACTTCGAATTTGAAAGGTCTTCTCTCTCTCTCTTCTAAAAGTTATGGCATGCTATAGAGACAACAGAAGCGGGGAGTGGTAAGAAGAGAAGCGAGCAAGATGTCGAACTTGAGCAGAAGGCCATTTCATAACCCCTCCCTGATTTATGAAAACTTTGTCAAGTCTCGTAAAGATCTTCCTGTTGGCCGAATTACCATCACCCCATGTGAAATCTGCTCCTGTATACCCTAAATCAATCAAACCATGAACCATGACAAGATCGTTGAAAGTGTCCGAGTCAGCATGGAGTTTGCCTGAACCTTCTTGTCTCTCATGAAGGAAGCGAATGCAATTGAAATCTCCTCCAACAATAAGGGGATCCGAAATAGAAGCTAACTCGCTATCGAGTGCCCTCCAGAAGTCCCTACGTCTACCAATATCAGGGGAAGCATAGACTACAATAATCCTATACGAGGACGCACCTTCAGAGACTTTGGCATGAATATAGCATTTATTGCTGCTAACAATGCTCAAATGAACTTTATCACTCTTCCATAATAGCCAAACTCCCCCTTCAAAACAAATGGCTTCAACACGGTAGCACCCAGAAAAGTTCAGACGATCATAAACAGATCGACTGCGCTCTATCACCAGAAATACGAGGCTCGAAGATGGCTAAAATGTCTACGCTATGCTGGTTACACAAATATCTAATGGCCCGGCGAAACCCGCTCTTGCAAGCTCCGAACACATTCCAAAGAAGACAATTCATTATAACTGAGAGGAAGAAAACAGAAGACAGGTGTAGAACGACTAACCCGAGTTGTGACTCACTGAGCTTCCCTTAGCACCCTGGAGCTCCATCATTTCCTCATCTGCAGTCGCCCCAATAGCTTTCCCACCTTCTTGTTCAATGCAGTCAGGGAGCATACCTGGTTGTGTGATGGAAGGAGCACCAGTGTTCTCCATGGTGCTGGGGGTCTCCCATATAGTCTCAGTCTGGCTCAGATTGGCTGCAGTACCATTGATAACCTCTCTAACGTTGCCGTTAGACGCATTGTCTTGAATTATGTGGTTCGACAGCTCAGGAGAACTTTGACGTTGTCGCTTAAGGGGAACAGAGACATGGGTCGAGTCCTCGGTCTTCTTAGCTCTCTAGGCAGCCCTCCTAGCATCGTTTTTAATTTAATTACGTTTTTTCTGCTTGGTTTCTTTACCGCTTTTGTTCTCTTTGCTTTCAGTAGCAGCTTTGAAAATGGGGAGAGGTTATGTTGCAGTTTGAACTTTGATTAGTTTGTGCCGCTTACTGCTGAACGTTAATACTGTTTATCTGGTTCTTCTTAACAGTTGCAATTGGGCTACCGGTTTTAATTCTTCGGCCCACGAGTAGAAGCACCTTTATCTAGGGCCCGTTTCCCTAGAGGAGTGGGACCCATAGAAGTCAATCCCGCCGTCTTCTGAACTCCCTTATTGCCTGTCACAATATTCTTACCTTTATATTGATTATTCTTTCCCTGCACAGAATGATTGGAATTCCTGTCATGGTAAGCGTGTGATCCGAGATTAGCATCTTGTTGATTCTTTCCTCTTTGAGTCTTACTCCTTCTCGCCACCTGCATCCAGTCCCGTAGCCAGGACTATCGTCGACCGGAGCTTGGGCTGTGTTCACTGGAGTAGTATTTTTGATGCCTGTGTTCACACTTCCCTCAGTCCCATCGCTCTTGGCAATTTCAGCTTCTACTAGAGCCTGAATATGGGGTGTAATAGCTGTGTCACAATTTGATGCGTAGTGTCCCTACTTATGACAGTGAAAGCATATAACATCCAAGCCCTCATACTCTAGGGGGCATCGGTGTCCATTGATGAACACAACTTTCTTTAGAGGTCGACTGAGATCTTTCTCCACGCAGATGCGGATAAATTCCCCCTGTTGAAGTGGTGAGTTTTCAGATCAATGAAAATCGGAATTCCTACTCCTTCTCCCAACCTCCAAATAATGGCCTCATGGTACCACTGGACAGGTACTCCTGTTAATCTAACTCATATGGGGGGCGAGGTGATCGGAATAGAAGTTACGAACTCTGGCGTCCAACGTTTCAAAATGTGGCATCTACCGAAAACTGACCATGGACCACCTGTTAGAATCGTCGTGAGTTCATGTTCACTTAAACCTCGCAAGAAAGTAGTTATTATCAAGATCGATAATCTGCATGTTTTCACCACACTTCCAGAGGTCTCTGATTTTCATCTCCATTACAGGGAAGGCTATTGGATAGCCCAGAACTTTGAAAACTAGAGAGTTACTCCATCTTGATTCAAGATTGTTGGCCACTTCCTTAACTATTTCTATCACTGGGTCTCCATCTTGGTCAAAAGGATAGCTGACTAAGATCTTTCTGTTAATGGATTCCCTGGTGATCTTATCCACTAGGGTTTGATTACTCTCAAAGCCCCCTAGGACTGCACTCCAAAATCTGACGGTGGGTTTAGTATTGTTGGTATCTGTTACAGTTGTATTGCTAACAATTAGGACTTCACTCGATTGTTGCATAGCAATAGAACCCCCTGCTACACCCTTCCCACTTTCAGGCCCGATTTGCAAGTTAACTTCTGGTAATGTGTCAGTAGGATGAATGGTACTCTTTTCTGGGATCTGGGGTGATCCCTCCTGATTAGCATTCATTTCCTCGGTAGATGAAGTTAAGTTGGATAGGACCACCTCAACTCCCTGTTGATCCTTGGCTTCTCCCATAACATCATCAATGATTGCGGGACTTGTCGAAGCCACATTGACGACACCAGTCACCGGTGGAGTAGCTTCCGCCATGGCCTAGCTGTAACGCTCAGAGAAGCGCTGCCCTAGTCTTTTAGCTACTAGGGTTGGAAAAAAGATAGCGTTTAGTTGTCGGGTTTATAATAGTCTTTTAGAGAAGTTACTAAGGTAAACATAATGCACCAAATCAACATATTAATTGATCTTCTCCATTCCTAATCATTTGTTCTTATAGGAGGAAGAAACTTAGCTCCCGTTTGATTTAATTCCGAAAACGAAATAAAAACTAGTCTAATACCCGCACCATGTGCGGGATTAGCTTTAATAAATTGTAAAACAAATCTAATTATTAATTAAAGTGAATTGGAAGATAATATTATAAGGGAAAGTAAAAGATAATAAAAACAGAAAAAGATATTTTTAAATAAATGATATTTTACATGTTCTTGATAAAAAAAAAGGTCTTAAATGAAATTGAACGTTAAAATGACCCTAATATAAATATTATATGGAACCATGATTTATGTAATTAAGGTTTTAATTAATTTTTTAATTAATTTTTAAAAAATGAGAGTGCATTTTAAATTGCATTGACAAAAAGAACGAAAAAAAAAATATGGCATTAAAGGCTTCTACTTTATTATTAGTATATAGATATATATTTAACACTAATAGTATATATACATATATGTTTGGTAAGTATATAAATATAAGTTCTATAATAGGATAATTAAAATATGGTAACTATATATATATATTATTTAAAAGAAACTAAAATTCTAGAAAAATGACATGTGGCATATTTTTTTGTTAGGATGAACCACGTTGAAGTAAACGCTTCTGCTTTAATATATGTATATAAATGAATCTAGTTTATATGTGTACGTGATTCATTGCTTTTTCAATCATTTATTACGAAATATTTCATGTAAATTGCATTTGATCCCACATTTTATTTCCCTATAGAGTATCAAAATTAATCAAATTCTACTCCAATTGCTTCAAACCACATGGAATGATTCCAAAAAATTTAATAAATAAGGGTATATGCATAGACTAGATTCTTATTCATTTCGTTTTCATTTCTAGAGTTGTAATCAAACGGACCCTTAATAATTATAGGCGGAGGACGGAGGCGTAAGCTACCTTTCGTCCATGCTGCTTAGTGTGTGTCATCACTATATGGAACATATGGGAGTCAAGTTTGGATTGCCAAGTGTACAAAACCCTACAAAATATGTTCATGTTTGATCTGTAGCATTTGTTAAAGTTGAACAATTCAACTTGTTTAGAATCGAGTTGAACATAGTTTTGAAATGCGATCAAAATATGTTCATGTTTGATCTGTTTAATAAGTGATCGAGTCTGAAATGTTAAGTGAACGAGTCTGAGTTGAGTGTGACTAGTTCGGTTTATATAACAATGACATGTAATGAATATTGGCTCATCTAGTTGGCTTTGCCGAAAACAAATGAGCCGAATACGGGTATTCTCATCGTCATCTAAAGCCGAGCCTATTTTGAGTAGTTCGGCTTATACTACAACCGTATTCAAAGATTAATTCGTCTAGTAATCTTTATGGTTGTTAATTGTTAGAACTGCGCGAGTTGGGCTTTAGTATTCTCACATTCGCTTGTTTAATAACTTATAAAACCTATTGAACGAACCTCCTCAACCGAGTTATTTTGGTTCATATATCAACCCTATCTTGTAACTTGTAAGTTGCCCGATTACCTTCTTGAAGGGAAGAAGTCTTCCATCTTCAGACCTAGTGCCTTCTTGGGAAGATGATCAATGAGAAATTGTTCTTGATAACTACATTTCCGGCCTGGAAAGAAAACGCAAAATTTCAAACATCTCCAAACAACGAAAGGATAGTGTACTTGTGTGTTAATGACTTTAACTCTTTCATACACTTGATGGCGGTTGATGAGTTTTACGGATCATCCTAATAGGGTTTGCAAAACGTAAAGTTCATTAGTTGCAGTTCAGCAATCTTTGTCCTGTACATTATTGTTTACCAAAATGCTTCCCTTTACTAGGGTGTAATAGGAGCCGAACGATCTCAAGCTGAGCCCGAGTAGCTCGGCTAAAATAATGCTCCTATGTTATTTTAGCCAAACGAGCCGAGTATTAACATGCTCAAACTCGGCTCGTTTATAAGCGAGTCGAGCTCGAACCGAGCCTAAATTTTGTTCGAGCTTTAAAATGTGTTCATATTTGGTTCGTTTAAAAAATGAACGAGCTCGAGCTCGAGTAGCTTGTCTCATATTACACCCCTATTCTTTACCATCTCTCTTTTATGCCATTAGCTGCAATTCAGCAATCTTTTTCTTGTATATTATTGTTTGAAACCGATCATAATCATATGAGCCATGGAGTGACTGGCTTCTTCATGCCACTTTGAGCTTCATAGAAGAAATAAAGATTTGGCCCATGGCCTCACAGTGAGCAGCACTTAAAGAAGAGGCACAAACACCTAAATCCTAATTACAATTGAACAAATATGCAGGAAACAATGATCTTAGAGTAGAAATAATGCTTACAATATGAAACATCTTGAATATCCCGGGCATGCTGGCTGTAGAAATAGGTGTAGGATTCAACACCTACAATAGCACATACAGAAAGAACATACACCAGCTTGACATAAAAAATATTGAATAAAATCTAACAGATATCTACCTTGACAGATTTTAATGGAATAAAATCCTCCATAGTCATCACTTCCCCAATAATTAGATTTCAAAGTTTTGCTCTGGATAAACCAGTCTGTATTCTTTATAAGACCTGCATTTTTCTTCAAATAGCTGTTAAAAGCTATGGAATCAATTATCAAATCTTAAAAAAGAAGGCATATAGAATAACATACTTAAGCATTGGCTAAAGAAAATTGTAATTCAAATAGTTATAGAAGTAAAATTGTAAGTCAAATAGTTATAGAAGCAAAAAATTCTTTCAAGCATTCTATCGAACACCTGAAGTGCATACAACAAATCGAATCAGATTCAGTAGCAACAACGTTGACTAAGTAAGACTTTAATGTCCCAGCGGCCCGTACAAGAGGAAAGCCCTCCACGGTCATCTCTTACCTAAACAAACAGAATCCAACACAACATTTATCATACCTGAGAAAACTTGAATGATATGGAGATGGTCAAGAAACATCACACTCATATCCATCAACAGCTAAACAAAATCGAAGGCAACAAAATTTCATACTCAGAAACGAAACTAATGTTGATTTCATATTCAAAGTGAACCTGATTTCAAAGAGGGGGCTAGTCGAGGGCGACGTAAAAGAGTAACGTTTTCTTTTTACCAAAATAGACACGGCCTGGAATGAACCAACAACCCAAGTGCACCAACCAGAAATTTTAAACTTGGTGGGTACCGACCTAAAAATACGAAACCTCATCCAACACAACATTTAAATCCCTTTGATCTATAGAGTTTTTTCTGAAATTCTATCCAACCGAAATAAATAAATAATTATTCGAAATATGTAATCTTGTAATTGTGACACCTCTATTTTTTGAATACTGCCTCCACAAGGCGCAACGCCAACGTCAATGTATACTGTTTTAGTAGACTATATACATTCGCCTAATCTTCTCTGAAGTTATCGTCTAATATTACGATTTTTTTGTTATTGTACGTGTTTTATAGTATATTTTGATCGATCAACTAAAGATTTTTATTTCGCCATCTCATCTTCTTTGATCGTCTTTGGTTTTCGATTAATATTTTGTCATTATAACGTGTTGTATTAGATATTTTGATCGAATGGTTAAGTAGGTTTAAATTTGTCTTCTTAATCGGTTTTATTATATGATCTTCCAATTATTATAACATTTTACA
This sequence comes from Fagopyrum homotropicum, assembly GCA_033239125.1. Classification (NCBI taxonomy): domain Eukaryota; kingdom Viridiplantae; phylum Streptophyta; class Magnoliopsida; order Caryophyllales; family Polygonaceae; genus Fagopyrum; species Fagopyrum homotropicum. The sequence goes on from BSWB01000003.1 coordinate 8,760,915, forward strand.
TTTTATTGATTTATTGACCAATTTTTTAAAACCGATTTCTAACGATTTATCATCATATATATATATATATATATATATATATATATATATATATATATATATATATATATATATATATATTGTAAACCGATTGTTTGATCATTTCCAATTATTATATGATTATGTTTTTTAACTGATATTTAAAACCAATTAGGCTGATTTATATAAAATACTTCTATTTATTTGAATCGATTTTTTTTATGTTGAATAGTGCCAGATATGAAAGGAGGAAACCCTAGCGATACTAAAAGTATTTGATTTTTTAGGTTATGTACCGATTTTTTGCATCGGTTTCGTGACTATTTTATTGTTTTGAGAATAATTAAGGGTGAATTACTATTATAATGTTTCATAAATATGTTCGCACGACTCATTACATATTACTCAAAAGATTCAATATATAAATATACCCGCACAAGGTGCGGGTTATGCACTAGTAAGTTCTCTCAATTTAATAACTTAAGGGCCGTTTGGTTCCAACTCCAAAAACGGAATGAAAATGAATTTAGTCCATAATTATATCCTTATTCATGAAATTTTGTGAAATCATTTCTTGTGAATGAATGCAAAATGCACTTATTTCCCCACATTTTGTTTCCCCATAGTGTATCAAAAGTAATCAAACTCTACTTCAATTCTTTCAAACCACAAGGAATTATTTCAAAACCTTTTATGAACAATGGTATATATGGACTAGATTCATTTCCATTCTGTTTCCAATTCCGATGTTCAAACCAAACGGGCCCTAAAATGGTGCTAAATTGGATTTGATGGTTAAAAAGTATTCTACTTATTAATGTGCTTATGGTTTCATTATTCTTGTCCCTGACTCCCTGGTACATTAATACTTGTCATTGACATGGGATAATATGGATTAACGTTGATCCTCTTTGTTAAAGTGTTTGTACTTAAAAAGGGTCTTTCAAAAGCATGTAATTTAATTTATTGAGATCGAAGGAGATAATCTTTCCATTATCAACTCAATCTATCAACCGAAAACCGTTGTAGGAATTTGTCCTTTTCTGGATATTTTGTCCATGCTATCTACTTTTATGCATGTAGGCGTTCATTCTATAGTAAAGAAAATCATTGACGTTATAGATAAACTCGCAATAAGTGGTCATGAAACCCTTTTGGTTATTCATTTCTATGAGATTGAATATCTCATCCGAAATATATCATAGTAGACCTGTACAAATCTGAGTCGACCTGTCCAACCCGCCTGCCCGCCGATGAAAAAATATGGGTATGGGCAGCGAGTTCGTCCCGTTCGGGTCAGGTCCGACCCGACCCGAATTTTGGTGGGACAGGTTGGGTAAACATTTTGGCCCGCAGACCAACCGGACACGTATATATATATATATAGGCCGGTTCCGGTGAGGAGTATCTTTGTGGATAGGAATGAGGAGAGCTAGGATGGTGACACGTGGCATGTCACATCACCGTTTTTTTTTCCCCGAAAAAAAAACCCGGGCCACATGTCACCACCACAAAATGAACAATTATAAATAAAAATATGGTGTTCATAGTTGTAAAAAAAACGTTGTTCATATTTTTACAAGTATGTGTTCATTGTTTTTACAACTATGGTGTTCATGGTTTTTAAAGTAAGTGTTCAAGGTTTTAAAGTAAGTGTTCATTTTTAAAGAAGTCATTGTTCATATTTATTAATAACTGCTCATTTTTTACCAACACTAATTGTTCATGTTTTAACACTAAATGTTTATTTTTGGATTTTTCTAAAAAATTTCTTTTTGTTTCAAATCGTATAAAAAAATATGATGTTCATTATTTTACAAGTGTGTGTTCATTTTTTACAGTTACAGTGTTCATATTTTTCAGAGTAAGTGTTCGTTTTTTTTAAGAGTCAATGTTCATAATTTTATTAATGATTGTTCATTTTTTTGTTATAGGTAGTGTTCATATTTTTATTACTAATTGTTCATTTTGTGGTGGTTCCACGTGGCATGCCACGTCCCCGGGGTTTTTTTTTCGGTGCCACGTGACATCACCACAACTCTCCTAATTCCTATCCACAAGGGTCCTCCTCACTTGAACTGGAATCTATATATATATATATATATATATATATATATATATATATATTTTGTTTTGAGTGTTACATACTTTAATTTTTCATTTAGTTTGTTTGGAGTATTTTGACCAGTTATACTCGTTTATAATACAAGATTGCAGGACGAACTTGACTGTAGTCATACTTGTTGTTTTTCAGGTATTTAGGATTATTCATTTTTGTGTGTTGATTGTTGCTGAAGTTGTTGGTAGTGCACTATGCAAGTATAATTGGATTGAAAGTGTGTGTTTAATACATTTTAAACGATAAATCCCGTGAAAAATGTACAAACAAGTATGTACGGACCATCCAGCCGACCCGCGTTTTACATGGGTGGACATGGGCAGCATTAAGGCGGACCGGGCTGGCCCGACCCGTAACTTATGGGTAGAGTTTTTAGTAATGGTCCGGCCTGAACCCGCTTTTGTACAACTCTAAGTAGTTGCCTTGTAGACGTTCTCTTTCCCTCGCCTTATGTAACAAAAAAAAAAACTAACATCAATTGGTCATGTTATCTACTTCCCTATAGGTACGAGTTCATCGTATATTTAGGAAAGTCAATAGTATTGCGAACAAACTCACATCGATTGATTATGACATCCATCTTGTTAATGGAACGATTATCGAAATTATGAAGATCTCATCCAAAATTAAATCCGAAATGAAGTCTTAAGACGATCGATTTTTAAACGTTGACTCTCTCTTTTCTTTTCTTTTTTTTTTCCTTTAACCTATATATTAAACAAACTTAAAGGTTGCATCAGGATGGTGTCATACATATGTAATGCAAATCTGCAACCTTACATAATTACCTGGACTAAATTGTAGTTGAGAGCTATGTTGTGGTCCCTTTATATTGTTGGGACTTAGGGTTCACTTATAAAGTGTTTATAAACGTTAATATGTTATCCATAATAACTCAAATCAAATTTCAACCTCAAATTAATTTGAATATTTCTCTATAACTTATGTGGAAATATTGTCATTGATCCTAAGTTTGTCTACTTGGACTTGGATGTATGATAAAGACTCCTCCCCTAATCTATATCTACAAACACCATTTCAAAGTCATGCTGAAATTCAAAGTTGAACAAATAGATTATTATATCCAAATTAATGTAACTATTAATGCATCGAGAATGAAGGTTGACACAACGATGGAGGTGAGGTTCAGGTGTTCAACGTTGAATTCGAACATTGGATCCAGTTTTGGGCGTGTTACGTAATACTGTCTAAACGATTCGGACCGGAAAGTCACAGACTTTGGATTAGACAGTTTCACTACTTCTATAAAGCGGTCCATGGACCAGACCGTTACAGTCCGGTCCACCACAGTCTAGTCCAGACCGTTTTATTTTAATTTATTTTAATTTTTTTAAAATATATTTTTGTATCGATTAAATTCGATCCGGTATGGTCTCATCTAGTTAAAAAATATTTAAAGTGTACAAAATTCGGTCGGGACCGGAATGAATCGGACCGTAATTTTTGGTCTAGTCCGGTTTTCCGGTCTGGTCTGATTGTGTGCATCCTTAGTGTCATATATGCACATCCGAACTCAACGAGAATGTGCTCCACAGGTGTAGTGTGTCCCATTTGTCAAAAACTCGCCGAAATTTGAATGTGTGAGCAATGATTACATGTTAGCAAAACCACGTCGGACGTACCCGCATTCCGTTGCGCTTTGCACCCAGATTCCAATTGCATTGATCGTTTCGTAAATTTTGTCTGACCGGGTAACATCACTCAAAAGAAAACAACACATATATATTCATAACTTTCCACCCATTATTGACTACGTTTACATAGTAAAATGTTATTGTACTGTTTCGAATTACAAGTAATTCGGTGATATAGAGAGTAACTTAACTCAAATAAAGATAATATATGATGTACATGAGACGTCATTTCGGATTCTCTGAAAATGAATAATTTGAAACTGTACACCAAGTATAACTTTATAAGGTTGAAACTGTACATCACCCCGAACCCTGGATGAGGGTAACCAGAAATTCTCTGGTTGAATCTAAGAAGTGTCATATCGAAGGCATGTCAACAATTTATAACTGATACGATGTTAAAGAGTTGCATGGAATACATAAAAAAAACCTTTTTGTCTTTCGTTACCGGATTCTCCGAAAAGGAATAATTCGAAACCGTACGTCATCCCTGAACCCCGGGTGAGGGTAATAAAAATTTCTGGTTGAATCTAAGAAATGTAAGCTTGAAGACATATCTAACAATTTATAACTTGATACGATATTTGAATTGAAGCTTAAGACCAAAGAGTTGCATGGAACACCGGAAAACTTTTTGATTTTCAGTACCGGATTCTTCAAAAAGGAATAACTTTTTCGAAGTGGAATTTCAACTTTAACACTTTTTGATATCTTTAGATGAGTTTGTTCTAGTACAAATGAAAGTTGTAAATAGTATTTGGAGGGAATTATTGATGAATTCATACTATTAACTGAACCAAACACAATAGTATTAGAAAAATATATAAATATATATATATGAACTCTTTTTTGTTACTTTTCTTTTTTCTGTACATATTTACAATATTGATGAATTCTTACTCCACCCAAATCCTAACTAATCCAAACCCAAAACACAGAAAACACAGAAATCAAAATCCATCATCACACAGATCGAGAATGAAATGATTTAAACTCCGGTATACTCTGCAAATTAGGCCTCCAATTCACCGATTTCATCTTCTGATGAGCTTCAAAACAAGCACTAACCTTCATCAACTGATCAAGAACTTGCTGAACAGTCAATCCTTCCATCTTCCCCACCATCTCTTCAAGTTGTTTCTTTGTAATCTTAACCTTCACCTCAGTACAAACCGATACCCGTTTCGCTTTCAGGTTCGGATCCTGAAAGCCCTTTCCTTTACCGGACACCACTGATCGATCGGAGTTACCAGCTGTCTCCGGCGGCGACATCGCCGGAGCCCAATCTTCGCCGCCCCACTCGAGCCTTGATTCGTGCACTATGCAGTTACCCATTTTGCTCTTTATCTTGTTTGATTTTGTTTTGGGTGGTTTTGCTTTGTGTGTTGCAGGTGTTGTGGTTTTTATATAGGAGTTCAATTAGGTGAAGAAGAAAGGGTCAAATAAAGCAATGAGCATATTGAGCAATACAGGATGCCACGTAGGATTCAAAAAAGGGGTCCCACGTGGCAGGTGATGATAGTTGACCCCATCAAATAAGCTAAATTTGAAGTTTTTAAGCTAAGCTACTTCAATTTGGATTTGGTATGATCAACTCAACTGCGGCCATCAATGAATTTGTTGGTAGCTCCAAATTTTGCAGGAAGTCGACTGCTGATATTGTTTTATTATTTTATTTTATTTTTCTATATCTCACTTGTTTAATTTTTGTGATACATGTTTAGTTTAAAAATCGTAGTTCGTACAAGTTTAAACGGTTATTTATTATCTCATAATTTTATAAATACCCATAATATTTTAGTTGAATTTTGATTAACTAGTATTTTACTTTTTAAAACAAGTATACTACCAATTTTTACTTTATTAACTAACAATTTATATTTTAAAAACGTTATCTGTGGGAGATAATAAGGTTCCACTTCGAAAGATATAGAAACTCCGAATCTGGTAATAAGGTCGGTGAGTTACTCCTTTATAACCAATTTGTATTAGGATGGAACTCGTCGGATTTATGTGATGGGCTTGGGACTAATGCGCATGTGCACTCGTATGTACACGACTCCCGCTCTACCTGTCCGTTTGTATCGGACTTTGACATTATCAGTAAATAAGAAGCAACGGTGGTGCAAGAGATAATCATGAAGAAATTATGTATGATGATAACCAATTAGATGTTATGAATAAAGTAAATATGAAATTAATTTTGTATAGTAAATTCTTAGATTAAATAAATAAATATTAGGATTAAAAATGATGGTTGAGTAGGTGTGAACGCGTAGAGGGTGGAATCTAAGAAAAGTGGAGGTGTGAACACAGATTAATGGAGGAATCTTACACCATAGTTTTTGGATCCCTTTTCATGCTTACTCCACTCTACAAGATCAAAAGATTAAACCTTTTTTTATTATTAGCCGAGTTATTCGGGTTCGATCGGAGGTTGGATGAATCTGAACATGTCTAATCCAACTAGGTATGGGTCGCAAACCTAAACCATATAAATCCAAACCGCCGTTTAGGTTTAACTTAAATCGCCGGTTTATTTAAAAAAAAGAAAGCTGGATCAAACCGACGGTTAAACCCGGTTTTGAGGACCAAACCGTCGGTTAACCGGTTGGAGGACCAAACCAGCCGATTTGGTCCATTTTAAAAAAAAAAAAAAACCGGCGGTTTTTAAACCGCAAACACACGGTTTGGGCAAACTGGCAAACCTAAACTGTTGGTTTGACGGTTTAGCCCAAACCAGACCCATGTCTAAATCCAACTATAAGACTATTATATTGGTCGAGGTACTCAACTCGAATAAAAGTTAGTAGTTTGTACTATTTCACTTTATAAAAGAGTCGAATATTCATTTATTTTAAAATTCTATTTAAAATGAAGTTTTACCATTCTAGTATGAACATGTCAAAATTCGACTTATTCGACTCGTATAATAACCATAAAGATAAACGTCGATTTAGGACAAAGAATATTGAAGTGTAAGGGATCGTGGATAACGGGTTTTGACTTGGTCATGATTTATAACTTATAGCTTAATCTCTGGGGATTTACTTTAAGGAAAGAAGTGAATAGGATTATGCAAAGTATGCATGCACCAATCATGGCTTTAAAAAGGGACGGTTTACAAATGAAGCAAAGTTAAATGTAGAATATTTGTTTTAGTGCGTAGGTGTGAGATGAGAATAACTAAATAACTATACATATCATAAATATGTTGATATATTGTATATTGAAAATGTTAATTATAAGAGGATCATTTAAAATTAATAATTATTTTAATGGTATTCAGATATTAACATTTCTTTCCGAAAAAAAATATTCATATTCAGGTACAAGAACCGTTTAGATCATTGGATTGTCTGTGCTAGGTTTTATGCACAAGTTAAGCCGAATCCGAGACTTACATGATAAGGGTTGGTTTGATCCTTAGGTAGAATAACCGGTTTGAGTTGAATTTCCGTCCTTAGTGCCTTGAGACTTACCCGATAATAGGTACTTTGGATTGGAACAAGTGGAATATGAGACCTCCCCGTAATTATCCCAATTGTATAAACGATCTTTCCTCTCTAGCAATCAAAACCGAGTCCTTTTAGAGAGAGCTTGAATCTGATGTCATAATCAATGACCTTGAACCCTATAATCCGTTTTTTCCGATAATTGTTATAGCTCATGTGTTGTTGTGTTGTTTGTTTTAATTGTTGCTTTAATTTGATCATTGATCATCAACCACCCAAAACTCAACAAAAATATGGATTTTCTAACCCTTTTTCAATTCTCTCTCTTTTCTTAGTCTAGATTTGTACTAATTTTGATCATTTTTACAAAACAAATTCACCTTAGTCTTTGTGTTCGACCTTGGAACACTTGTCTTACTGCGGAACAACCCATACACTTTGAGTTCGCTAAGTAGTTGTATGGATCTATTGCAAGTAACATAAATTTAAAACAAAACATCATTTTTGAAGCGAACACAAGCAATTGTGACAAACAAATCAATTGTGGATGTATAGTAACGAGAGAAATGTTGATCTAACCAAACAAGAATCCCCACTATAATAATTCAACATATTGATGCATATATATAGGGGGGTGTATTCAATCGAGACTTTTAAAGATTTTGACTTATTTTTAATATGTGGGATATTTTAATGGGCTAATTTAGTAAGTAGGCTTTATTAATAAACAAGGATATTAAGTAGGCTTTTTTATATTTTCTATTAAGAAAATATACCTCAATATCCTATTTACCGTTCAAATAGAAATCTAGGGTTTTACGTTTTTACCTGCTAACTTTCTTCTCCGGGAAATGAAGAGAGATCTCACCCATTTCAAGTCCGAATTATCCATGGTCGACAAATTACAAACTAAATTCTCTAGTAGAAGAGATGAATAACAATTGAGAAACATTGAATACATCAATCGGGAAATCTTGTCTGGTTAACAAACCTAGACATGATTTGCTAAGACAAGCGAATGACATCAATTAGCTCTTCTTTGTTCAATTTCTTATGAAACTCAAGCTCCAGCAATAGCAAGGCAAGATTGAAGCCTTCCGGCGGGACAAACCTAGTCAGTGGGACGAGATCCCCGCCGAAACTCTAAAGTAACGACGTTGGATAGCATTCAAGCCGATGTCACCCTTGGCTATCAAGTCGCTAGGAACGACGGAGAGGATGCTGGCATCGTTGGGAAAGGCGACGAAGCAGAGGTTAGATCCGGGGACAGCAAACTGCCAGATATCCGACGGCGAGCAGTAGGCGAGGTTGGTATAGGCAAGATCTTTTCCTGGCGATGATGTGATCTACATCTCGACAGATTCACTAGCCATCGGAGTCCTCCGCCGCCGCCGCACAATCTAGGGTTCCTTGATTCTCTCTCTCTTCTTTATACTCTGTTGAACTATGAGCTCGTCGTTGCTGTCAGATCTCGCTACTGAGATCCTCATCCCGGTTTCCCTCGACTCCCTCTCTAATCTTTGTCGATCTAGATCTGTAGATCTAGATCCCACATCTTGTTATTTCATTAGTGAAAGAGTTGTAGAGTGTTTGATATTTGCTACTTTTTTTTGCTGAGTTTAGTAGGAGAATTATTTAGCAATTACTGATGTCTATAATTGCCACTGTTTGGAGAGAAACGATGACGAGGGGAAGCTAATTGGGGTTAAAGGGCTGGGTTCGCGACATAAGAGATGGTTCATTTGAAGTTGTATTCTTCTCCGGAAAGGCAGAGTTTGTGGATGAGATGCAGGAGAGATGTCGTAGAGGTCGAGCAGTTATGGTACATCTGGTATGAGTTTTCTGGTAGGAAAAACTCATACTAGAAATTATAAAAAATAAAAAGGATCAAAAAAAAAAAAAAAAAAAATTGCTAAGAAAATTTTTGGTATGTGAAAAAATTATAGTATGTGAAAAAATTTGGTATATGAAAAAACTTTGGTATGGCAAAATTCTGGTATGACAAAATTCTGGTATGAAATTTTCGTATGATAATTTCTCGTATGAACTTTTCGAAAGAAAATTTCTGGTATGAAATTTCTGGTATGAGAAATTTCGGTATGAGAAATTCAGTCCAGAAAATAAAAAAGAGAATAAAAAATAAATAAAAAAAAGACAAGAAAAATAATAAAAGAAAACAAATTCTGTAATCAAAAATTAAAACTTATACTTATATAACAAATAACAAACATCATTTATTCTTTCTTTCTAAATAGAAGGGTTAATATTTTTTACCTACTATTAAATGAAAGTAGTAAAAAATTTGGGGTACATTTTCTTAAACAAAAACTCAAAAAGGCCTCGTATGTCAAATTCTCCGTATTTTAATTTTATATAGAGTCAGTACAGATTATGTGGAAATCTTACGTGTTGGGAGAAGATTTCTATGGAGTTTAGGTAGTTATATAAATAATAAAAAATCCTACAAAATCAATGAAATAATAGATTCTTTTAAAATCAATAAATTTTTAAATACCATACGAATTTTATGGAAAATTTAAAATCCTAATTGAATACCAACAGATTTATATGGACTTTTAAAAATCTATATTGAATACCAATAAACTTTTAAACTCCAAAAAGTTCCTGTAAAATCTTAATTGTATACACCCCCTTATTTCATGAACATTGGATAATGATGAAAGTAGGTAACCATCTAAAATCACCTTGGCCAATGGCTATATACAAACCAAGATCGTGCTTTCCAACTCACATAGCTCTCAATCCAGTGGTTCAGCGAGTACAAAAAAAACCCATTAAAACTTATGAATCGGAAAAGACGAAGAAAAATTTTCACTTGTGGCCCTTCGATTTTTAAAATGTTCAAAGACCGGAACTTTCTACAATGTTTAGGAATCCTCGAAGCTTTTATAAACTAGTACTCGCAAAACAAAATTCTTTTCAATAAATCCAGTAAAATAAATTCGTTTTGGCCCTTCACTTGTTTTATCTAAACCAATAAAAAAAAAGGCCACATCTTTTGAAGGTTTTCAAAAGGTGGAGTGAAACACTTAAAAAAATAACAATATCAAAACCTCAATTCATAAAGATATATGCAAACAATATATTACATCATTCAATCATTAGATCAAGGAGGAAGTTTAGCCAAACATCATGAAATATAAATCAAAGACCATATATTGAACAAGAAAGACAAGGCTCACAAGAGTTTGGTCCTTCAGGGCAACCTTCAAGCAAACCTAACAATATTTAACGGCTAGAATAAGGAGTGAATAAAAAGATTACTAAATTCATGAGAAATCGGTGTATCTAACCTTATGGTTGGGGTGTTTATGTAGGGGAGAAATCGGATCTAGCGTTTACATAAATTATAAACTTTTCATAGATGAGATTGAAAATTTTGGACGGTCTCGTTGCGGCGGTCAATCAGCCAACCAAACGGCATAGCAACGGCCACCCTACGGCTGTCTGACGGCTGTTTGGAAGGCGTTTCATTAGCTTGTCACTTCTAATCTCGAATATTTCTTTTTCCCTCCAATCTTTCGGACTTTGTGTTTTACTTATTCTCCCATATTGATCTTCTCTTCTGCTTCAAAAAGGATGCAATCTTGGCAATTTTGATGCTTTAAATGCTTGAAACACATAAAAGTTAAGGTTGATACCGAAATACAAAAAGTAAATGATTTCCGTATGAAAATGGCATATATGAGATGAAAAAGATGGTATAATATGCATGGAAATAAGGTGTAAAAAGTGTTACATTTGACACTTATCAAAATACCGCATACTTAAACATTGCTCGTCCTCGAATAAAATCATTTCATATGTAAGTCATGTGTAAGAACTAACGAGTGTTCTAGCTAAGAGGAAAACATACCATTCAAAACAAGTCATTATAACATCAATCATAGTAAGAGATGAATAAAGAATCATATACATTCAAACCGCTTAAATATAATGTGTTTGTTCTCGATCTTAAAAGATATATTTGAAATATAACAATAAACTCTCAAAACTCTACAAACACGAAACTAATATGCTAGATAAAATCGGATAAATACGCTAGAATGGTGTAAATTGTAATCCTCATTTGACAGCATTAATTTGATGTGTGCATATAAAATAAAACACAAAGCGTGTATAAAATAAGATATAGTGACAGTCGGTTTAGGTAAGACAATCAATCCAATTTGGCACCGTCGGCAATTACCAGTGCATATTTCTGATTGGTTCAATCTATATTTTAAAATTAATAAATTTTATTTTTTTAAAAGTTATTTGTTAACGTTAACTAATTAAAAAGTGAAAAACCAAAATGCGACGGAAAAGGAACAAAAGATTTAAACCGACTACTTACATATTTATTTTATTATTTTATATTTTATAATATATGTAGCTCTATATATGATGGGAATTTTTTACATTATATTTTCTTATTAGCATGAAGAATTATGTTCCCACGTTAATAATAATAGAATAACGAATTTAGAGCCCGTTTGGTTCTAACTCCGAAAACAGAAACGAATGGAAACGAATTTAGTCCATATGGATGTCCTTATTCATGAAATTTGATGGAATTATTCCTTGTGTTTCATGCAAAATGCACTTGCCTTCCCGCATTTTGTTTCCCTATAGGGTATCAAAATTAACCAAATTCAACTCCAATTACTTCAAACCATAATTCCAAAAACTTTGATGAATAAGGGTATACATATGGACTAAATTCGTTTCCATCCGTTTTCGATTCCGAAATTACAACCAAACGGGCCCTTAGTATATAAGATAGGTGAACTACTCCTCTCATTATCGATTGATTATAAGATGGAACACCGTTAAACTTATGTGTGAAACTTGAGCTCAAATCACATATAATATTATATAGGCTTCATTGTTCTTATGTTTGACATCTATAGCTTGAGTTGTGAAGTTATTAAAAAAATAAAAAAAAAAGACTTATTTACTGAATTATCATATTTTTTGGAAAGTTTAAACATTGGTATCTTAGAAAAAGAGTTATTATCTATTGAGGGATAATTAGGTGATATATCGACATCTCGATCAATAAAATGATAATTCCAGGGGATAATATTAGTGTATTAAAGATAAGAATTAAAATTAATGTCAACTAATCATTAGGGTTTAGATAATCCCATAATGATGAGGCGGGTTGTTGAATTAGCAAAAACAAAGTGTAAACTATGCAAATGTTAATGATTGGATTGGAATCAAGCTAGCTTAGCTGGAAAAATAGATTAGGAGATCTGTAAAATTTAATTTAATTTAATTAAAAAAAGTTTGACCCAAATTAGAAAATTGAAAAAAATTCTATTACTAACAAACTAGTATAATACCCGCACCTTGTGCGGGTTTTGAAAAAAATGAGAAAAAATATTGTGAAATATGATTTTTTTACGTGCTTTTGTTTTGTATACTTCTTTAATCTAATCCTGCGTCCACAGCGCGCCACGTCATCAACCCGTGCTCTGTTTTAGTAAGTATAATAGATTTGGTTTCTATAAAATTATTATTTTAATAATAAAAGATTTTATGATTTAAAAATTAGTGTAAAAAATAAAGATTTATTTGCTTTAATTGTGGGAGCTCAATTTCAAAAATCCTGCGTCCACAGCGCGCCACGTCATCAACCCGTGCTCTGTTTTAGTAAGTATAATAGATATATTTATAAATGAAAAAAATTTATAATCTTATGTATAGAAGTGATTTAGAAGACATCAATAGTAAAATAAAAATGTAACCCATGATAATTGAACTTGGGTTGATTATAAATAATCAAAGTAATTACATTGTACTTTACCATTAGGATATTTAAACTCAAGTAAACTCTTAGGGCCCGTTTGGTTTGAACTCCGGAATTGAAAACGGAATGGAAACGAATCTAGTCCATATGTATACCCTTGTTCATGAAAGTTATTGGAATCATTCCTTGTGGTTTGAAGTAACTAGTTTAGCGCCCGTGCCGTGCACGGGTATTTGAAAATATATTTCTTACAGTTTTTTTTGTATGAGTAATTTTTTATAGATTTATTTTTCTTATTATATTTTGTTGATTTGATTACGAATGTTTATGTTAAATAGTATACGCATATAAGAAAAATAATAACAACATAGTTGTTGATCCAGTTCGGGGCATACCAAGCCAGGAGTGTCCACTATCTCTGTATTATAAAAATCACAATATTAATAATGTCAAAAAACAGTTAAAATTGTGTACATTTAATATAATAGAAATCACGATGATAACCTTTGACGTGAAACCTCGAGCACATGCGCGACAGTCCGATCCTGAAAAAGAGAAGAAGATAAATTTATATAAGTGTAAGCTCAAGGACGGGTTATGATCACTTGATATTATTGATTGAAAACGAAATAAAATGAAGAAGAAATTCTAACGTACCTTAAATTATGTTGCGAAAAACTTCGTCGAATACAACATTAGTTGTAGTATCTTGAACCTTGTCCTTAGGGTCACATATCATAATCCTTAATTCATCCCTGCTCGTCACTCTTGAGATAGCGACATATAATTGGTCGTGACTGAAGACCGGTCTAGGCAAATATATTCCAACCTATGCAAGGGAATGACCTTGACTTTTATTTATAGTCATAGCAAAACATACCATAACTGGGAACTGTCTCCTTCGAAATTTTACAGGAATTTTCAAGTCTGTGGGTGTAAGAACTGTTCGCGGAATGAAGACCTTATGACCTATATTGTTCCCATATATTATTTATGCCTCGATGATTTGTTTTCCAAGTCTCCTAACTTTCGGTCTGGTTCCGTTACACGACCCTGCAAACTGATCAATGTTTCTCATCAACATAATTGGAATTCCAACTTTCAGTCTCAAGACATGGTTCGGAAACCCAGAACACGTGATGTAGTTCAAGAACTCGCTCGAGTAGAAACCATCATCAAGAGAACCTTCGCTTGGACATATACTATCCAAACTCAAGTACTCTGTCACGTCTCCAGGTATCAGTGATAGAATATAGTCATTAACCTTCTCAACAATCTCATTGGTAGGGGCGAGAATAACTCTTTCTTGAAAGTAGGTCGGTGGATCCTGAATATTGTAACTCAAAGGATATACATGGTCAACAATAGTTGCAATCGGGTCACCTGTAGATGCAAGTAGGAGATCTTCGGGGATGGTAATCTGAGCTTCTCCATTAACACTTTCACCTTCCGTGTCATCTCCAATGCCCAATATCCAATCTGAAAACTCCTTAGCCTTTCGAGCTTCTAATTCAGTAACTCCATGTATAACCCTCATGTTTTGAGTTAATCTAAGCACCGTGCAGTGATCCCACAAATATGACGCATTGATTGCAGCAAAGACAATATCATGTCTACTTCCATGACTTACAACAGGCAATATTTGTCTAAAATTACCACAAAAAACGACAACCTTACCACCAAACGGGAGAAGTGAGCAGTCTGGATTATAAGATCGCATGACGTCCCTTAAACTTCTATCGAGCGCTTCAAAACAACATTTGTTAACCATGGGTGCTTCATCCCATATTATCAGCTTTGTCTTTGACACTAACTCAGCCAGATCCGTACCTAAACATATAAGATTAAAACATTAATATATTGTTCAGTGTAATATGAACAATATATTAAAAAAGAAGTTTTAATAATTGAATAATAAGGTTTATACCTGCACGAATGTTGCATGTTGAACTTTCGTCAACATTTATTGGGATGTCAAACCTCGAATGAGCGGTTCTACCGCCTGGAAGCAAGAGAGCTGCATTACCACTCGAAGCAACTGTTAGAACGATCTCACCTTTACTCCTCAAACCAGCCGAAAGGGATCTCCATATAAAAGTCTTTCCTGTTCCACCGTATCCATAATGAAAAAACACCCCCCCCTTTATCAGCGGACACAACACACATAATCTGATCATACACTCCCCTTTGCTCGTCGGTGAAACTGGAAACCAATCTGTCATGGTCCAAAGATAACTGGGATCGATCATAGTTTAGTTCATCTTGAATTAGTCTATTATGCTGCTCCATAATCAAGGCTTTGTCACGATAAGACATAGACTTATTCGTCTTCAAACTACCGCCGTTCCTCTGTAAAAGTTTCTCTATCTCAACCAAGGCGTAATTTTTGCAGCACGACATCATCTAATTGCAAATCTACGTACAAATAAACCAAGTTAAACATGTTTACTTACCTAGTACAAAATATACTAAATAAATTGAAAAAATAATGCAAAACTCGAATTAAATTCATATACATGAAAGAAAGCATACCATTATTACGCAACACCCTTCTTTGTCGTGCAAGAATATCATCAGATAAGTACTTCCATACTTCGGCCCAAACCAGATGAGGCGACGACATGCTACCTGAGAGATACAACATGACGAATAAATTCCGAAGATAACCAGCAGTTCCCCAAAAACTTGCTTCTTTTATACCGTCAATGTATTCCCGGTCGTCATCCAACAACCCCATAGCATAACATGCTTCCCTAAATGTGGCATACAGTGTACCGTTGATTGTCCGAATTTCCTCGTAGCATGTAGGACCCTTAATATGATTCAGCAAAACCCTCAAGCAGTACCTCTCTCCAGACCCAGGTGCAACGTGGTATATCCTCCCTAGTGTATATCCCGCACCTTGTGCGGGTTTGTTAATAAAATAGCTTATCATATTACATTTTTTTACTATATTATATGTTGTTAACTTTATTAGTTATATGTTATGAGCTCGTATAAATAACGCGTCAAGTGTTACATAGTAAATGAGACCACGTAACACATGTGTTGATCATTAATAAGTTTTATACTAATAATTTTTTTTTAAAATCTAATTTATTATTTAATAAATAATAATTTAAAGAAAAAGAATAATCATATAATTTAAAAATACCATAATCTGATACGAATTCAATTAGTAAAAAAAGATTAATTGGCTTAATTTGTGATTTAGTAAAAAAATTTAATCCGAGAAAAAACATAGGAGCGCCACGTCAGCATTAGTTTCGTATGTTTTAGTAAAATATGCAGAATATAGATGTATATTTAGTATATTGATAAAATAAGAATTACGAATTTAATAGTTCAACGGTCCAGGAATCAATAGGTTACAAGGACCCACAAATTAGTAGATCACAAGGACCCACAAGAGCACAACGACCCACAAATCATTAGGTCACAACGACCCAAAAATCATTAGGTCAAAACGACCAAAAAATTAGTAGGTCACAATGATTACATACAAATACTAATCCGATATGATTAAGTATTATATTTGATTCTGACCAAAAGGTTCAGAAATGTATGAATTTTATAAGCCTCAAACACTCTACATCTATTTATACATGTTTTTGAAGTGTCATCCTTTCCTCATAATCGATGTGGAAGAACAAAAATCATATTTTACAAAATAACTATGGTTTAATTAAAAAAAGATTTATTAGCTTAATTCGTGATTTAGTAAAAAGTTTAATCCGAGAAAAAACATGGGGGCGCCACGTCAGAATTAATGTCTTTTGTTTTAGTAAAGTATATAGAATATATATGTATAATTAGTACATTGATAAAATAAAAATTACGAATTTAATAGTTCAACGGTCCACAAATTAGTAGGTCACAAACGACCCACAAATCAGTAGGTCACAAACGAACCACAAATCAGTAGGTCACAAATGAACCACAAATCAGTAGGTCACAACGAAAATTAGTAGATCACAATGACCTCCACAAATTAGTAGATCACAACTCATAACGACTCACAAATCAGTAGGTCACAACGACTCACAAATAAGTAGGTCACAACGATTCAAAAATCAGTAGCTCAGTAGGTCACAAACGACCCATATATCAATAGGTCACAAACGATACACAAATTAATAGGTTACAACAACCCGCAAATTAATAGGTCACAAGGACCCACAAATCATTAGATCATAAGGACCGACAAATCATTAGGTCACAAGAACACAAGCATCAATAGGTCACAACGACCCACAAGGTATTAGATTAAAACGACCCACAAATCATTAGGTTAAAATGACTTACGAATTAGTAGGTAACAACAATCCACATTCAAATACTAATCCGGTATGAATAAGTATTATAC
Source organism: Fagopyrum homotropicum (assembly GCA_033239125.1). Classification (NCBI taxonomy): domain Eukaryota; kingdom Viridiplantae; phylum Streptophyta; class Magnoliopsida; order Caryophyllales; family Polygonaceae; genus Fagopyrum; species Fagopyrum homotropicum. Next base: position 8,778,286 of record BSWB01000003.1, read on the forward strand.
TTGATTCTGACCAAAAGGTCCAGAAATGTATGCTTTGTATAATCTTCAAACCTTATAGGTCTATTTATAAATGTTGTCAAACTATCATATTTCTCTAATAACCGATGTGGGATAACAAAATTTATATTTTACAAAATAATTATGGTTTAGTAAAAAAAGGATTTATTAGCTTAATTCGTGATTTAGTAAAAATTTTAATCCGAGAAAAAACGTGGGGCGACACGTCAGAATTATTGTTTTTTGTTTTAATAAATTATATTGATGTATATTTAGAATATTGATAAAATTAAGAATTACGAATTTAATAGTTCAACGATCCACAAATCAGTAGGTCACAAACGACCACAAATCAGTAGGTTACACTGACCCACAAATCAGTAGGTCACAACGACCCACGAATCAGTAGGTCACAACAACCCACGAATCAATAGATCACAACGACCCACAAATTCATAGGTCACAACTACCCTCAAATTCATAGGTCACAACGACCCACAAATTCATAGGTCACAACGACCCACAAATCAGTGCGTCACAACGACCCACAAATCAGTGCGTCACAACGACCCACAAATTATTAGATCAAATCGACCCACAAATCATTAGGTCAAGATGAACTATAAATCAGTAGGTTACAACGATCCAAAAATCAATAGGTTACAACGACTCAAAAGGTCTAAAAATGTATGATTTGTATAATCTTCAAACCTTGTAGGTCTATTTATACATGTTGTCAAAGTGTTATTCTTATTTGATAACCGATGTGGGATAACAAAATTTATATTATACAAAATAATTAAGGTTTAGTAAAAAAAAGTTATTGGCTTAATTCGTCATTTAGAGAAAAAACATAGGGTGACACGTCAAGAATTAGTGTTTTTTGTTTTAGTAAAGTATATAGATGTATATTTATTATATTGATAAAATAAGAATTACGAATTTAATAGTTCAACGGTCCACAAATTAGTAGGTCACAACGACCCACAAATTATTAGGTCACAACGACCCACGAATCAGTAGGTTACAACGACCCATGAATCAGTAGGTTACAACGACCCACAAATTAGTAGGTCACAACGACCCACAAATCAGTGGGTCACAATGACACACAAATCAGTGGGTCATAACGACCCACAACATATTGGGTCACAACGACCCACAAATCAGTGGGTCACAACGACCCAAAAATCTATAAGTCAAAATGATCCAAAAATCTGTAGGTCAAAACGATCCAAAAATCATTAGATCAAAACGATCCAAAAATCATTAGATCAAAAGGACTTACGAATTAGTAGGTCACAACAATCCACTCCACATACAAATGTTAATCCGGTATAATAAGTATTATACTTGATTCTGACCAAAAGGTCCGAAAATGTATGATTTGTATAATCTTCAAACATTTGAGGTCTATTTATACATGTTGTCAAAGTGTCATCCTTCTCTGATAACCGATGTGGGATAACAAAATTCATATTTTACAAAATAATTAAGGTTTAGTCTAAAAAAGTTATTGACTTAATTCGAGATTTAGTAAAAAAATTTAATCCGATAAAAATATGGAGTCTTAATTTTTATTTTACAAAATAATCAAAGATTCTGATTATGATTTAGTAAAAAAAGGATTTATTAGCTTAATTCGTGATTTAATAAAAAGTTTAATTAAAGAAAAAACGTGGGGTGACACGTTAAGAATTAGTGTTTTTTGTTTTAGTAAAGTATATAGATGTATATTTATTATATTGATAAAATAAGAATTACGAATTTAATAGTTCAACGGTCCACAAATTAGTAGGTCACAAACAACCCACAAATCAATAGATTTTAAGGATCCACATAGGTCACAAGGACCCATAAATTATTAGGTCACAACGACCCACGAATCAGTAGGTTACAACGACCCACGAATCAGTAGGTTACAACGACCCATGAATCAGTAGGTCACCTCCACAAATTAGTAGGTCACAAACAACCCACAAATCAATAGATTTTAAGGACCCACAAATTAGTAGGTCACAATGACCCATAAATTATTAGGTCACAACGACCCACAAATTAGTAGCTCACAACGACCCACAAATTAGTAGCTCACAACAACCCACGAATCAATAGGTCACAATGACACACAAATCAGTGGGTTATAACGACCCACAACATATTGGGTCACAACGACCCACAAATTATTGGGTCACAACGACCCACAAATTATTAGGTCAAATCGACCCAAAAATCTATAGGTCAAAACGATCCAAAAATCTGTAGGTCAAAACGATCAAAAAATTATTAGATCAAAACGACCCAAAAATCATTAGATCAAAACGACCCAAAAATCATTAAATCAAAAGGACCTACGAATTAGTAGGTCACAACAATCCACTCCACATACAAATGCTAATCCGGTATAATAAGTATTATACTTGATTTTGACCAAAAGGTCCGAAAATGAATGATTTGTATAATCTTCAAACATTTGAGGTCTATTTATACATGTTGTCAAAGTGTCATCCTTCTCTGATAATCGATGTGGGATAACAAAATTCATATTTTACAAAATAATTAAGGTTTAGTAAAAAAAAAAGTTATTGGCTTATAAATAATAAAAATAAAAAGGAGATTTGACTATAACCTATAAAATCTTGGAAAATCTCAAAAAAAAAAAAAGTTACGTACAATTTTGAATAGAAGTTTATTAGGTTAGTAAAAAAAGCTTTCCTCCCACAAAAAATAAAGATTTATTGGCCTATAAAATCTTGGAGAATCTCCAACAAAAAAAGTTACGTATAATTTTGAATAGCAATGTGTTAGTTTAGGAAAAAAAGATTTTATGGCTTAAAAAATAAAGATTTATTGGCCAAAAAAATTGTTTAGGAAAAAAAGATTTTTATGGTTTAAAAAATAAAGATTTATTGGCCAAAAAATTGTTGGAGCTCCATTTGATTGCTGCTTCCACAACGCGCCACGTCATCAAATCATGTACTTTGTTTTAGTATGTATATATAAGCCATAAAACAACCCACAAATTAGTAGTTCACAACGACCCACGAATCAATAGGTCACAATGACACACAAATCAGTGGGTCACAATGACACACAAATCAGTGGGTCATAACGACCCACAACATATTAGGTCACAACGACCCACAAATTATTGGGTCACAACGACCCACAAATCAGTGGGTCACAACGACCCACAAATCAGTGGGTCACAACGACCCACAAATCAGTGGGTCACAACGACCCAAAAATCTATAGGTCAAAACGATCCAAAAATCTGTAGGTCAAAACGATCCAAAAATCATTAGATGAAAAGGACCTACGAATTAGTAGGTCACAACAATCCACTCCACATACAAATGCTAATCCGGTATAATAAGTATTATACTTGATTCTGACCAAAAGGTCCGAAAATGTATGATTTGTATAATCTTCAAACATTTGAGGTCTATTTATACATTGTCAAAGTGTCATCCTTCTCTGATAACCGATGTGGGATAACAAAATTCATATTTTACAAAATAATTAAGGTTTAGTAAAAAAAAGTTATTGGCTTAATTCGAGATTTAGTAAAAAAATTTAATCCGATAAAAATATGGAGTCTTAATTTTTATTTTACAAAATAATCAAAGATTCTGATTATGATTTAGTAAAAAAATGATTTATTAGCTTAATTCGTGATTTAATAAAAAGTTTAATTAGAGAAAAAACGTGGGGTGACACGTCAAGAATTAGTGTTTTTTGTTTTAGTAAAGTATATAGATGTATATTTATTATATTGATAAAATAAGAATTACGAATTTAATAGTTCAACGGTCCACAAACTAGTAGGTCACAAACAACCCACAAATCAGTAAAGTTTTAGGACCCACAAATTAGTAGGTCACAAGGACCCATAAATTATTAGGTCACAACGACCCACGAATCAGTAGGTTACAACGACTCACGAATCAGTAGGTTACAACGACCCATGAATCAGTAGGTCACCTCCACAAATTAGTAGCTCACAACGACCCACGAATCAATAGGTCACAATGACACACAAATCAGTGGGTAACGACCCACAAATTATTGGGTCACAACAACCCACAAATTATTGGGTCACAACAACCCATAAATTATTAGGTCAAATCGACCCAAAAATCTATAGGTCAAAACGATCCAAAAATCTGTAGGTCAAAACGATCCAAAAATTATTAGATCAAAACGACCCAAAAATCATTAGATCAAAACGACCCAAAAATCATTAGATCAAAAGGACCTACGAATTAGTAGGTCACAACAATCCACTCCACATGCAAATGCTAATCAAGTATAATAAGTATTATACTTGATTCTGACCAAAAGGTCCGAAAATGTATGATTTGTATAATCTTCAAACATTTGAGGTCTATTTATACATGTTGTCAAAGTGTCATCCTTTTCTGATAATCGATGTGGGATAACAAAATTGATATTTTACAAAATAATTAAGGTTTAGTAAAAAAAAATCTATTGGCTTATAAATAATAAAAATAAAAATTGTGTAGGAAAAAAAGCTTTCCTCCCACAAAAAATAAAGATTTATTGGCCTATAAAATCTTGGAAAATCTCCAACAAAAAAAAATTACGTATAATTTTGAATAACAGTGTGTTAGTTTAGGAAAAAAAGATTTTATGGCTTAAAAAATAAAGATTTATTGGCCAAAAAATTGTTTAGGAAAAAAAAGATTTTTATGGTTTAAAAAATAAAGATTTATTGGCCAAAAAATTGTGGGAGCTCCATTTGATTGCTGCTTCCACAGCGCGCCACGTCATCAAATCATGTACTCTGTTTTAGTATGTATAATAGATTAGAGTTGAATTTGATTTCTTTTGATACCCTATAGGGTAATAAAATATGGGGAGGCAAGTGCATTTTGCATGTAAACACAAAGAATGATTTCATAGAACTTCATGAATAAGGATATACATATTGACTAAATTCGTTTCCATTCCGTTTCCGTTTCTGAAGTTGGAACCAAACGGGCCCTTAAAGTTATAACATTTATTAACTGAGCTTTATTTAAAAAGGTCCTTTATAAATTTGAGACCCTGAGCGGTGGTTCACCTCGTAGACTTTCGGGGCCGAGACATTAACACGCTCTAATAATAAAAAAAATTGTTATGCTAGTTCATCTCTATTTAATTTAAGATGTTCTTACAGGAGATCATGGAAAGTCTTTGGACATTACCTTATGATGTAGAAATGGGAGGAAAGCTTTGATCCTATGAGCTCGGTCTTGAAGTCTACGGGAGTATGGGTTAGAATCTCGGGCCTTCCCTTTGCTATGTACAACATAAATATACTCAGGGCAATAGCCTCGTCGATTGGATCCCCACTGAGGATAGATATTAACACGCTTGGTATCAAGAGAGGTAGATATGCAAGAGTCTATGTTAATGTGGATCTTACCCGTCCTCTGAAAGGAGATGTTATCCTGAATGGTAAACGTCTTCTATTGGAATATGAGAATCTTCATACTATCTGTTTCTCATGTGGGTGCTATGGACATAGACAGGATACTTGTGTATATGCTCATAAGGTGGGAGTTATCAATAGAAGAGCAAGATCATTCTGCAGAGGTGGCGATGGGGAAAGGGAATGATGATGTAGAATCTTCGATACGTGTGGTCGAAGAAAGGACAAAACCTCAGGCACCAAAAGACGACGGGCATGGCCCATGGATGGTCGTTCCTAGTCGTAAACCTACGCAGAGGTTGAAGGGTCGAAATGTGAGAGGAGGCGTAGAGGATAAGCAGCGGGAATATCAGTCTGGCGAGGAATCTGTTCATGTGAGGAAAGGTGAAGGTAGCAGTTTTCAGCCGACGAGTAGTATGGGGGTAGCACAGAATAATAAAGGTATGACTGAGGCTACGTTTAAAATCAGAATAGGAAGAGAGTTCGTTTTTCCGGGGTTACCCAAGTTAGGAGAGTCGCACATGAGAATCAGAGTGCCTTGATCGGGCAAGAAGTGATTGGAAAGTATCAGAATGGTACGCCAAACCCTAATGTAGGAGGAAGCCTAGGCCAGGTTCGCATCCTACATAGAGCGGTGCCACCTATCCTGGTCTTCGGATCAAATTCTGGAAAGGAAGGAGGGGTAGCGGAGGACGTCTGCATGGATACGGTAGATGCACAGAAGGGCACCAGTGGGAGTATGAACTCAGATCCCTAGTTATCTTCAGTTCCTAATTCACAATATTAATCAGGAGAGTAGCACTCCTCCCTTACTTATTCCAAATGTTAGGCATTCTATGGAATAGTTGTGATACGATAAAAAAGAGTTTCCGTAGATCAATGCGGTATATGATTAGAAAATATAAACCAAATTTTGTGGATTTGTTTGAGACGCATTGTTCGGGAGGGAAGGCAGATGAGATTTGTAGCCAGATTGGGTTTGATTTGGGAGAGAGAGTTGAAGCAGAGGACCATAGAGGAGGCATCTGGTTCCTCTAGGACTCCTCAGTTATTCCAGTGGTGATCATTACAAAAGATCGTCAGTTCATTCATGCAGAGTTAGGTACAGGAACGGAGGTTTTTACCCTTATCTTAACGTATATTGCACCAAACCCAAGTCTGCGAGGTGATGTATGGGAGAAGCTGGAAGCTATTATATCCAATTCAGCCAGTCCGGTAATTTTAGGAGGAGATATGAATGTGGTTAGGTCATTGGAGGAGAGTAAAGGGGGTTCGTTCAGACTTTCTCAGCATGCGGTTGATTTCTCTAATTGGATCGAACGTAACTTTCTCATTGATTTAGGATATATCGGTTCCCCCTTCACTTGGGCCCAGGGTAAGGAGGCTGAGACAAGAGTTATGAAGAGACTGGACAAAATCCTAGTGAGTTCTAGTGGCAGGTTGAGATGGCCCATGGCGTCAGTTAGACATCTCCCTCGTCTCTCATTGAATCACAACCCTTTGTTGCTTAACTTTGAAGGCGTTCAACCCGGTAACCCTAAAAGAAGACCTTTTAGATTCCAAGCCGCTTGGCTTACTCATCCGGAGTTTGAAGATCTCGTGAAGGGAGCTTGGGAGACCCTGAGTGGGCTTCCTATGGCGCTCAATAAACTCCAGCAAGTACTCGGGATCTGGAACAAGAAAAGCTTTAGAAATATTCAAAAACGGAAGGAGGACTTAATGAAACAGCTTGAGAAATTGACAGAGGATCTAGATATAAATCCCATAACTGATCTTTTGCAGAAAGAAGCTGTAGTTTACCTGGAATCGGACAGAACTCTTGAACAAGAGGAATTGCTGTGGTATCAAAAATCGACAAATTATGGCTTAGAGAGGGTGATCGGAACACGACATATTTTCATTTATCCACACTGATTCGAAGGCAGAAGAACAGGATTGAAGCATTGAGACTTGATAGTGGTGAATGGTGTCTTAGCGCTGAGATGTTGGAGAAACATGCAACTGCCTTTTATAAGTCACTTTACGGTCCAGAGGATTTAACACCACTCCAATGTCTGCCCAGAGGGCGATTCCCTTCTCTTACCAGGGAGCAGGAAGGGTCCTTGATTCGTCCTTTCTTGGAGGTGGATATTGTTGAAGCACTGAGAAGTATGGGGGCTCTGAAAGCTCCCGGACCGGACGGTTTTCAACCTATTTTCTATCAAAAGCTATGGGGTACGGTTGGGCAGTCTCTTATCAACCTTATTCGTAACTTCTGGGTGACGGGAGAGCTACCTGATTCAGTTAATGAAACTTTGATTGTGCTCATAGGCAAAGTGGCTAAACCGGAGACGATATGATACAGCAATTCCGGCCTATTAGCTTGTGCAATGTGTCCTACAAGGTGATTACTAAGATGCTTACTAATCGACTCAAACCTATTATGAACTCTCTTGTTGGGCCGATGCAATCTAGTTTTATTCCGGGAAGATTGATTTCCGATAATATTATCCTGGCCCAAGAAGCTATTCACTTCATGAAAAGAAAGCGGGGAAGTAAGGGATGGATGGTCCTTAAATTAGATCTGGAAAAGGCGTATGATAGATTGAGGTGGGAATTCATTGTTGATACACTTCAAGATATCCAACTACCTATAGCGTGGGTAAAAAGAATCGAGAATTGCGTGTCGTCAAGTACAATGCGAGTGCTTTGGAACGGTGAATCTACGGATAAGTTCCAAATGTCGAGAGGATTGAGGCAAGGTGACCCTATATCTCCATACATTTTTGTTCTTTGTTTAGAACGATTGGGGCACTTAATTGAGAATGCAGTAGAAAAGGGTGATTGGAAACCCATGGTTATATCTAGAGGGGGACTTCCTTTATCTCATTTGTTTTTCGCATATGACATACTCCTATTTGCGGAGGCTTCGGTGTCTCAAATGAGTACTATTAAAAGCATTCTTGATGAATTTTGTGGTGCTTTTGGGCAAAGAGTGAGCCTTAGCAAGTCCAGAATTTTTATATCACACAATGTGAGAGGTAGACTGGAAGAAAGGATCAGTGAAGCTTGTGGTACTCCGTTTACACATAACTTGGGTCAGTATCTTGGCATTCCCCTCCTGCATGATACCGTGTCAAGGGCTACCTTCAACCCGTTGATAGAAAGGGTTAGCGCGAGACTTGCTGGATGGAAGTTGAGTAAACTCAGCCTTGCAGGAAGAGTTACACTGGTGAAGTCTGTTATTTCCTCTATGCCCTTATATTATATGAATGTGTTAACCCTCCCGGTTAGTGTGACAAACTGTTTAGACAGGTTGGCTCGTGATTTTATTTGGGGATCGAAAGAGGGAAGTAGGAATATGCACCTGATTGGCTGGAGTAAGGTTTGTCAACCTAAAGATCTCGGTGGTCTTGGGATACGTCGTGCTTCGGACTGGAATCTAGCTGCAGTAGGGAAGATTGCATGACGACTCTATCATAATCAAAACCAGGCTTGGACTAGTGTTTTAATCCGGAAATATACAAGGGGAGGTTCGGAGTGGCCGTCTCGTATCTCCTTTCAAAATGGCTCCTCTTATATTTGGAGAGGGATAGTGAAAGCATATAATCTGATTATCGTTCCTAATCTGGGGTGGAATGTGAGAGATGGTAGGAGGGAAAGATTTTGGAGTGATGCTTGGTTAAATCCAGAACCATTTGCCCGATCATGTCCATATCAACTCTTTGACCAAGAGCTCGAGATGAGGGTTCGTGATGTCTGGAGAGAGGATAATGCATGGGATATTCATTATCTTGCGAGTCGGCTTAATAATTCCTGCCTATTGAGATTGTTGTCAACAAGTTTGTGGGAACAGGAAGAAGAGGATGTGGTTAAATGGGTGCATACTAAAGATGGGCTCTACTCTATAGCATCTGTAGTTGAGCAACTACGACTGACTCGGCCGGTTAATCATGTTAGAAAAGAGTTGTTTGCACAGGTGTGGTCATTGAAAGTGCAAGAGCGTGCACGGATGTTCTGCTGGCAGCTTGCATGGAATGCACAACTGACTAATGCAGAGAGATGTAGACAAAAGATGGCCTCCTCCAACTACTGTCTAGCCTGTCCGGAAGAGGAGGAGAGTTTACTACATGTATTGCGTGACTGTAGGTACGCAAGGAGCATATGGCATGTGCTGGTTCCGGAAGGGCTCCAAGCTTCGTTTTTCATGCTAGATTGGGAAAGCTGGTTTTTTGAAAATATCAGTGTTGGATTGGTCACAAGCCTCAAAAAGGTTTGGAGGGATTTGTTTGCTATAGCAGTTTGGTTTATCTGGAAATGGAGGAATAATCGGGTTTTTTAAGAGGGCCGAATTCCGAAGGCTAAGGTGGATGTGATAATGAGAAGGTATGAAGACTATATGACTGCTATAATGAGAAAGGAGAACTCGATACAGAATCTGAAGAGGGAAGTTAGAGTGGGCTGGCGCAGACCGAGGAATGGGTGGATATAGCTGAACTGTGATGGAGCGTCTAGAGGTAATCAGAGCTTGGGATCTGCAGGGGCAATTATCAAGGATGAGGATGGTAACTGGGTGCAGGGAGTGCTGGCTAATTTAGGAGCATGTTCAGCGCCGGCAGCCGAGTTGTGGGGAGTAATTAATGGGCTCGATATGGCATGGGACATGGGGTATCGCTGTGTAGAGGTGGAGATTGACTCTCTATTGGTACTTGGTTTCATTGAGAAGAGTGTGAGTCCAACACATCCACTCGCTAGCCTGGTGGCGCGCTGTCAAGGCTTTATCATTCGGGATTGGATTATTTGCATCAAGTACATTTTTAGAGAAGGTAATCGAGTAGCTGACTCATTGGCGAATCTTGCCTTTTCCTATGAGTATGGTATTCATCGTTTGCATGTGCCTCCGCTTTGTATTAAAGTTTTATTTCAGAGGATATGAGGGGGTGTCTTTTCCCCGACTCACACGTTTGTAACTCGTTTTTATTAATAAAGGTCTTAGGGCGGGGAGCTAACCACTCCTTTTCATCCAAAAAAAAATGATCTATACAAATTTTTCCTAAAAAACATGTAAAATGGTGTCTTCCTGGGCCCATAGGGAACACAGCCCAATAATTATCCATACCGTGGTTGGGCTGGGCCCATTTCAGCTGGGCTTATTTTACTTAGGCCCAAAATTCGGCCCAAGTAACGCCCGACAGTATAATGGTTATGTTGTCAAAAGAGTTTAGAGTCGAGAAAATATGAATTCCAAACTTAACAAAATTCAGTCAATTCCAAATAAAAAGTTATATAATTTACAATACTACGTATTGTTTTGATTTCGGTATTGATAGTTTTATTAAAATAATTATTAGATTATTTTGTGATTACTTGTCCGAAAGAGGACGATATAGATGAGGTCCCGCCTCCTAGAGATTTTTTTTTTTTTTTTTTTATCAAAATACTATTATTAAAATTAGTGTAGATTTAATCCATAATTAACAGAAATTTTAGTTAAATGTGGAGATAATAAATCAACATCTCAAATGTGAGATTGTGTGTTTTTATTTTTGTTGCCTATATTTATTATGGAGGCTGCTCCATATTTCTATAACTTATAATTTCACAGTAAAATTCAAATAATAACTTTGTCGTAAAATGAAAAAAAATCATAATATGTGAAATTTTCAACTTTATCGGATTAAAAATCGACTTTTTCTTATTTTAGTTCTTTAACTTCTTTTCAAGTAAAATAATTAAAAATAAAAAAAATAGCATCTTTCATCCTATTGGAAATAATAAGGTCTCACGTCGAAACATGAGACACTCCGAGTCTAGTATATAAGTTCGGTGAGCTACTCCTCCTATTGCCAATTGGTTTTAGTGGAACCTCGCCGGGTTTATTTGTTGGGTTTGAGCCTAATGCGCATGTGCGCTCGTATGTACACGACCCCGCTCTACCGGTCCGTCTGTATCGGACTTTAAGACACCCTTCATTCTTAGTTTTAGTTCTCCATCAACTATAGTATATTGGAACACCCATCGACTACAGTGAAACAACAGCAGCTGACATGTGCAAGCCTTGAGCTATCAACAAAGGTAAATCTTCTTGGCTTCCATTGACCATCTTGTATTCTTGATATTATTGGTATATTTGTTATTTCATTATAATAGGCCATATTATAAAATAAAGTTGTCTCCATGCCGTTATCTTTTGGGAAGATGTTGAGTTCATTTATGTAACAAAGGATCCTTGTGAGTTGTGATGATGACAAGTCATGAGCTCAACTATCTCTTCTTCCTTTCACCGCTCTTCATTCTTCTATATCATAATTCCCAACACGACAAAGCTTATATGTAAAAGAAACCGAAATAAAATATAAAAAATAAAAGCAAAATGATTATTTGTTGTGTTTTTTTATATTTTAATTATCATGTAGAGAGTAGGTATTAGGAACATATCTTAGCCCTACATTTGATGGATTAGAATCTCATAAAAGGCTATGCCAAACGTGGGTCCTTGTCCACAACTACTCAGGCTAATATTAATAAATAATAATACATTTTATTATTCTACCAAAAAAAAATAATTAATACATTTTATTATAGATATGTAAATAAGTAATTATTTATATGAAGGTTGAAAATAATGTTCAGATATACCTAGATAATGCATTTAGTACATAAACTTTAATTTTCAAAATCAATTATATTTTCTTTAAACATATTCCTTTGTATCATACAAAGTTGATATATATATATATATATATATATATATATATATATATATATATATATATATATATATATATATATATATATATATATATATATATATATATATATATTGAGAATCTTAATTTGAAAAATCATTCTACTAATTAACGGATAAATTCCATAAATTTTAAAAATAAGAAAAATAGATAAACTTTTTTAAATTTTTACAAATTACGATTTTCAAAAATATCATTCAAAAAACTAATAATATTTTTAGAAAGAATTGAGTTAAATAAGATATATATACTTAAATGAGTCTATGTTATGAGTAATGGTGGTAAAAGGTCTAATAAGTCATTTTATCTATATTTTAATATGGTATATATACAATAAACATACATTTCTACCAAAAAAAAAAGGATAAATAGAGGTAATTTAAGAATTCATTGGAACAAATAATTTGGGAGTTCCTACATTCATATGGATATATAACACATTATAATGTGATAAAAAAAATTATTTTATCAATCTTATATTAAGCTAAGTAGTTTTCACACTCGAAACATGCTAATAATAAACTTTACAATATATATGTTGGCGATCTTACGAGCCATAAATAAAATGAAATAAATTAAAAATTATACCTTAATTGATCTTAAACTCAAAGGAGATGCCAATTAATCTGTACTTTTTTTATTATATAATATAATGTGGAGAAAGAAGCAATGCCATATATATTGGATATATGTCACTATCATAGAGTCACTTAATAGGTAGGGTTAAATGTCTAATAGTGAGAGTAGTATTGTGCTTTAAGTTAATGGCATGCATGTACGTACATTGAGTTGGTTGTTCGTTGGACTTTTATAATCACTCTTTTTAATTAACAAACACCCCATACATCACCTGCTCTCCTAGCAACCGAGAAGATCATACGAAAACATGCCTTATCGTGTAATCATGAGAACAATTCGTAGTTATTATTAGTTTTTTTACGAATGTGTCATATCGTTTAATGCATTATTTGTAGTTATTATTGGTTGAATGGATTATTCATAGTTATTATTAGTTTCAGAATATTATTTATCTAATAATTATGATATCTACCTTAAATCTCGACCCTTAATACTCACCATCCGACGGTCTAAGATTGTTCTCATGATTACACGATAAGATTGTTCTCATGGGAACCGCACCCTATATATATATATATCAAAATATCAAAAAATAGCCTAATTATAGTAAAAAAAAAAAAAAACTAACTACTTATTATTCTTAATAGAATATATCTATATATTACTAAAATAGTTTCCATTTTACCCGTGTGTCACTAAATATTTTGTGCAAAAATAAGTTTAAAAAAATCTATCAATCAAAATTAACAAATTGATCTACTATAATTCGATTTTTTATAATAAAATCTCACGCAAATCTTCTAACAAAATTTTACACATTTTTAAATTTTATACTAAATTAAACTTTGCTCTTCTACCTTTATATAATAAAGTAACCGATATCATTGAGAATCAAAATCCAAGCTCATCAAATGTTTTTTATCTTTGTTCAGTGAAAATATATTGAGGTAAATATAATACTCTAGCAACAATCTTTGTATTCGATTTTTAATCATGTCTTTTGATTTATTAAAAAATTATGTCTTTTTATTTAAATAAAAATTAATTTTTTTTATTAATTTAATATTGAATGTATAAAATTAAAAATATAATATTTTTTATTTAGATAAAATTGGTCCAGGTGAGCTAAACTAGTTTAGGCTAAAAACTTTATTACATAATTAGTGATCATAAACGTTATCGTTCAATCCAAACCCTAATTACATATCCTAATCTTAGATTGAAATAAAAAATTTGTGGGTAGATCGAACATATAAGAATCCTAAGTGGGTTAAAAAAATGGAGCCGTAGGGTTCCTCGAGAAGGAACCATCCACATGGGCAAGAGAAGAAAAGAAATGAATAATATATGTATGGATAGTAGCTTCCAAGTTTAGAGTTTTCATTTATGTTTATCCTTGCAGATTTGCAGACTTTAATTTGGCCCACCGATGTAGACGTAACCTGATCGAATATTATGTGTATATACTTGATTCGTGTGTATTATATCATCGTTGACGAGTTCACCTACTTAAGCTTCTAGGTATCAATAGTAGAGTGGATTAAAGTTTGTTACAATTTACCCTTATATTTTAGGCTTTCAATATATTCAAATAGATTCATGGTAATCCAAGTTTACTCGATCGATCAATGAATATGTTTTCGAGACCCATTAGAAACTGATGAACATGCTTCGTGTCTTTGGACAAGTACATGTGTACTTGTAGATTTGACCAGATATAGTTGTAAATCTAGGTCGTCCCACAGGTGTTGGAGATGACCAAAATACACAATCATTTTCCTAAGTGCAACAAGCAATTGCATATCAGATTTGGAGCAGATGGTCGAAGAATATTAATTAGCAACTAAATAACTGTGAGTATATAAATCCGTCCAAACTTCTTTAACCATAGGATGTCTAGGGATGAAAGAACATAAAGAAGAGTTAAGCACACAACTAACCAACAAGTTGACATTCTTCCCATACTTGAATTCATTGGATGTTTGAGCTTGTATGGTAATAGTACCATCCAAGAAACGGTTTTTACGTGTGATAAAAAATGCGGTATTGAGAGTTATTTTCATTCTGGGTAGTTATCACCCTTTAGAGTCAACCGACAAATCGAATGACTAGAAAGACCGGAAGGATGAGGGTAGAATTCCAAAGCCGGAGTTAGAGGGACAAGGATCATCATAGATAGATAGACAAAAGAGAGGGGATAGAATACGAGATAGAAGATCTTTGTAGTAATTAGAAAATAGGATCGAAAATTAGTCTTATACCATGTAGAATAGATGGATTAGATGGAGTAGAATGTTTTTATAATTCATGTAAAATATTAAAATATTTAAATAAATGAAGATATCATAAAAAGGAAGATACCGGATTAATGGTGCGTTCGGTAAAAGGATATTGTTGTAGTAATCAGGATTATAATCTTATGAAATTATTCCGGGAGATTAATGTGACCTTTTTATAATCCAATTTAGTATAGACTATTGAGACCATGATTATTGTGAGGATTATACCAAAATAATTTCCCTCCCTCTATCAAACGCAACCTAGATATATGCAATATGAAAACATAATGGTTGATATTGTGTAATCTAAAAATGTACAATAATATACACCCAATATTCAATACACGTGCTCCTCAAAATACGTTGGACGACCATAAGTGTATGCGATGTCGATATTTTTTGAAGTATTGTTTGTCTAAGGCAAATATTCGACTTATCCAAAATTTTAATCTCGCGCACAATCTTATTTTTATTTTTTCGGTCAAACAGAGTCCGAACTCAAGCTCGATTTCATTAATTTTACAAAGCCATCTATAATCAAGGATACATAAAATATATTTCTAAACGATTTGCTCGGATCGAACTCGATTAATCGAGCTTCACAATACATTCATACTTGTCTTATTTTATAATTTAAACAAAACGATTTAATTTTGAACTCAGTTCGAGAAAAGCTGGAAGAATACAATAAAGCGAAGAGGAAGTAGTAACATTGCAAGTTTGTAACCGATACTGATAGAACTCATATTGTAAATAGAGTAGAATAGAGGGCACCCTATGTAATTATTGTAAATACGAGTTCTATCAGATACATTGCGCAAATCTCAGATAATTTCATAGAGATAATGCACATGAATCCAAGTAATTAGAATAATTGATAGGTAATGGTTTTAATAATTAACATGTCGTATTTCCAACAATTAAAAGACAAAGGGTTCCAAATCTAGTCCTGACACGTGTCCCACACACGTGGATGCCTCGGATACCCTTCACCCTAACCCTCTTGTTTAAGAGGAGATCCATAAATTATTGTATTTAATTTATTTTTTTTTTGCCAATTTCTAGCTATTATTTCACAAATCAAGACCATATATAGTTAATTTGTTTGGACAAATATCATATTAATAGGAATTCATACGAGCGATTAAATAACATTTGGAGTAACCTCTAAATCACAATTTTTAGCATTTTATATAGTAAATAAAGTAATATTTGACATAAATAAATGATTTAAAATTATTATCACCAAAAACAAGTGTTTGACCCTACTTCCTAGGCAATTAGGACAGGCACGCACGGGTTCTCCTACTAACTTTAAGTTTACAAATTTTAATACTTTGTGGTTATTATTATTTAATATTAAATGATTCGATGTAATATACATATATTAAGAGATAATTAATTATAATTTTTAACAAATGTATAACGTTTAAAAAACATACAAATAGAACTAAATAGTTAATTTTTAATAAAAAAATCAAAATTTTAATTTTAAATAAAAAATCAAATTGGAAAATTTAGTTTATTATTTTATTTCCTAGAAAATATTAAATAAAGAATAAATTATTAAATAAAGAATATATATATATATATATATATATATATATATATATATATATATATATATATATATATTAGTGTTTTCCTCTCATAATAAATTTTTTGATAAAGTTTTTGATATATTTTTACAGAAAGTTAAATTTTGTAAGAGATATATGATTTCAATAATTTTTCAGAATTGGTGTCATTACCTACATTTTTCTCTTAAATCTAATGGATCAACTAATAAAATGTTTTTTTTATGAAATAAATTAAATATTTTTTGGTTAAAAAAATAATTTAAAAGGTATATTTCTGACAAAAAACCCTCCAATTAACTACAAACTAATTCGGTTTAACGTAAGACATAAAATATTAAATTTATTTAGTAAGTTTTAACCAAAACAATATTTTATAAGAGGAATGATACATAATCAAATAATTGTAATAAAATTTATAAAACCTAACATGGAACAAAGACAATTACCAAAATATACCTAAGGATAAAGTGATAAGTAGAAAATATTTGTATATGATTTTATGTAATTTCTTAAGCATATAAAACAAAGTTTGATGTAATTTACCCTACTCTTTGTAAGAAGACGTCGGCGAGATCTATGACAGCAGTACAAGGCACGTGTTTGGTTAAACGCCGTCGTTTTCAGTAACTCAGCTTTTCAGTATCCGATGTTTAACCTTCCGGCTTACCCAGAGTTTCACTTCATAGTAGAGAAATACGTCTGAGTTGACTCCGTAGATTTCTACTTTCTTCTTTTCTTCCATTCACAAGCTAAAAAATCTCTCAAATCCGGAGACAAACTCATCAATTTTCTCCGCTTCATGAGGACAAGATCTCAAATCTCTCAATTAATCTTCAATGGCGGATCAATTCATCTATAGACAATGAAGATTACCCCCAATCAATATCCACCTCCGCCTCCGCCACCCGCTAATCCCGATCTTCGCCGGAAGAAGTCCCTTCACCGGAAACCTTCTCGCCGGAGGACTGTTGTAGCTGCTTCCAGGACTCCGAGGTCTCAGGTGTCCGGTAAGCGGGCTGGACCGCCTACTCCTCTTCTCCGGTGGAAGTTCGATGATGCTGGAGAAGTGAACGGAGAAAGGGATTTGGTAAATAATGTTGCCGATGTTGGTGGTGATAGGTCGGTGATTGAATTGGACGGGGTCGGGGATCGGAGGGCAAGGAGAGGAGCGAATAACAGTGGAGGACCGGTTTCGGTTAGAAAGCTCGCTGCTGCCCTCTGGCGGCTTCAGCCACCGGAGTTCGGTTCCGGTGGTGGTGGTGCTGGTGCCGGACAAGAGCGCCACCGGTCGAAGAAGGAGGATGATCGGTTAGGGTTTAAGGTGCGCTTGATGTCCCCCCTCCTCTTTCTTTAACCAAAACGTTACTTTGAAGATCTGAAATTCATCTTCGTTTTTGTGCAAATGTGTTTTGTATTGTTTCCATCTTCCGTTTCTCTTTCTGAATCATCAATCTGAAGTGAAACCATGTAATGTTTGATGAACTTGCAAATTTTGAATAGGAAGATGTGGATAGACCCTAGCTGATATTATCGGCTAAGATCAAATGCAGCTCATCAAATTTCTGGTAGAACTTCCTGATTATATTGTAACTATCAACTGATGAGTATAATGTATGATTCTCTATGTCAACACACCTAATTTTAGATTCAGAGCTGGCTAATTAATACTTCAAATGATAAATGTCAGGATCTCATGTCGAGGTAGAGTCTGAATCTGCTAAAATTTCTAGGTTTTCTCCTATAATACCCAGTGATGATCTATTCAATGCTGTGCATCCATAAGTTAATTTCTTTACTTGATTGATCTTCCATTTTCTTTCGGGTCGATTGTATGTACGAAGCTAGAGGATTTGTATTCATTTGCATCCGTCATCCGTGCTATGCTTCTCTTGCCGTTTTGTCGTGACTCATTAACTGTGTTCTTACAAGCTTTCTTGTTTACATGGATCACATATTATTAGCAGGATAACGTGAGTATACAATCTGATTAAATTTGTTCTTTTTTTGCAGCAAGGGACCAGCCATGTAGCTGAACAGATGCCTATCCATCACAAACGCAGAGGATTTGGTGTTGAGGCGAAAGTGCAACCTATGAGTCCATGTTCCGTGAATGGTCCAGTGAATGGATACACCTGTGAGGTAATCTTTGTTGCCGAATTGTCCAAAGATCTTCATTTGTGCATTCACTAAACATATTGCTTAAATGGCTAATATTTAGAGAGGGAAACCAGTTGGTAGCCATACAATTGTTCTTATTTTGGATAAGTCTTTACTTTCTGGTTTCCTTTCATTGTTCCATTTAATAATTGATATTTAATGTGTACAATGAATTTGATGTGTGAATTCTATGATTTGTTGGTCCCCAAAATGTGAATCAATTGTTCAGTTACCACCTTATAATTAAATGGATACCTAAGGAATAAAAGTACTACGTATAACATACTTATTCAATCAAAAATAACCTATTTACTTCAATTTTGTGTGGTTTTAATGCTGTATTCTTATGTCATAGCCACAAGCTTCATTAAAGTTTTCCAACTATGCAATGGAGGGTGCAACAAAGTGGGATCCAATTCGTCCGGAAAAGAATGAAGAACCTGGTAGTTTTCAGTTGTATGATAAAAACCAAAATGGCGTACCGATGGTATCTGCTCTTCAAGCAGAGCTTGAGCAAGCACAGAGGAGGATAGATGAACTTGAATCTGAACGAAGATCTTCCAAGAAGAAACTAAAGCAATTCCTTCTTAAACTCAGTGAGGAAAGGACTGCATGGAGAAGTAGAGAGCATGAGAAAGTCCGTGCTATAATCAGTGACGTAAAAGCAGACTTGACCAGGGAAAGAAAGAATTGTCAAAGATTAGAGATAGTCAATTCTAAGATGGTCAATGAGCTGGCGGAAGCGAAGTTGGTCATGAAGAGGTATATGCAAGACTTTGAAAAGGAGAGGAAAAACAGAGAGTTGGTTGAAGAAGTATGTGACGAGCTTGCAAAGGAGATTGGAGAAGACAAAGCTGAAGTGGAAGAACTCAAGGCGGAGTGCATGAAGATCAGAGAGGAAGTTGATGATGAGAGGAAGATGTTACAGATGGCTGAGGTGTGGCGAGAAGAACGTGTTCAAATGAAGCTTATTGATGCAAAAGTAACCCTAGAAGCCAAATACTCTCAGATGAACAAGCTCATAGCAGACCTGCAACAGTTCCTCGGATCTAATAGTGGTACCCTGGATCCTAGAGAGATTAAAGAAGCCGAGCTGCTTCAACAGGCTGCTAATTCTGTGAAGATACAAGACCTCAAGGAATTTTCATACGAACCGCCGAAATCAGGCGACATCTTCTCCATTTTTGAAGAAATGGGAATGGGCGAGACAAGTGAGCACAACATGAGCCCGGAAAAAGCTTGCAGGCTATCTAATGCATATGGTAGTCAAACCGGTGACGTGGATGATGATGAAGATGGAAGCGGTTGGGAAACCGTGAGCCATCCTGGTGATCAGGATTCGAGTTTTTCACCCGAGGGAAGCCTTGTGTCTCTCAACAAGAAGGCGGTTCAACGAGATAGCAATGTATCAGGGAGTGGTACAGAATGGGAAGGAAACCGAGGTGATGAAACACCGATGACCGAAACCAGTGAAGTATGTTCAGTTCGGTCCAAACATTTGAGGAAAATGACATCTATATCTAAGCTTTGGAAATCACTCCCCAATAATGGAGATAATTACAAGATAATATCAATGGACGGTCGGCTTTCCAACGGAAGGATCTCAAACGCAAGTGCATACACCCCATCTGATTTGCCGGGTCACTGGAGCTCACCGGACACAGCGAATCCACACATGGGCAGAGGTATGAAAGGATGCATTGAATGGCCACGTGGTCAGAAGAATAGCTTGAAAGCCAAACTCTTGGAGGCTAGAGTGGAAAGCCAAAAGATCCAACTTCGTCAGGTTCTTAAGCAGAAAATATAGAAGACCCGACCCGACCCGACTGATGTAAACAGGACCCGGGTGGAACTCAACAGTGAGAAAAAGAAGAAGCAACATGATGAATGTAAGCAATTGCTCTTCCAAGGAATTTTGTTTGCTCTCTCCTTAGAATAATTTAGAGTATAAGCATCAAATGAGTGAAACAGGTTGTAACTTATCATGTGAAGTGGTGAGCTTAGAGAGCAAGATATTACTCTGCAATGTAGCATCTTATTATCTGTTATTTTTTTCCTATGAAGAAGCTTTATGTAGAATTGACAAAAAAGCCATTAGTGAAGCAAGTTACTTTTGCACACTTTGATACCATTACTTTCCATCCTCATTCTGTTTAGCTCCAAACTATGATAACGTAAACGGTGGAGGAAGATTACGTAAATGGAACGAAAATAAACCTAGTCTATTTATGCGACAAAATAAACCTAGTCTATTTATGTGTCGTTCATGATTCTCAATTGTTGGTACATTAACGAAAAGAAAATGAACCTGTTCTACTTTTGCGTTATTGTTCATGGTTATAACATCATTCCAACACCGAGATACTAAAGGAAATAAACCTAGTCTATTTTTGCGTCGTTGTTTATGATTCTTGATGGTCGGTACGTTAAAAAAGGGAAAATGAATCTAGTCTGCTTTTGCGTTATTGTTCATGGATTATAACATCATTCGAAAACCAAACTTATCTCGCTTTCCCTATTAATATTTACAAAATGTTAAACATAAAACATTTTGAATTATCACGAATAAGAAATCATAAACGGAAATAGAATCGGTGTATACTTACGGAAAATTTCTAGTGCGAAATGGATCCCTAATCTCAAATGTCTGAGTTTTAGAGGGAAAAAGGAGTAGTTAAATGGCAATAACCCTAAATATAAAAGAACCCAAAATTTCTTTGGAAAAAGCTAAATAAAAGTATAAAACAAAATTAAAAATCATATATATATATATATATATATATATATATATATATATATATATATATATATATATATATATATATATATATATATATATATATATATATATATATATATATATACATAGAGTTTGGCTCACATGTAAACACCTTTTATAGTGTTCAATGAGAACACATTAAACATAGGATTGTTTTGATCTAATGATCTTAATTAAACCAAATTTTAGGGAATATTTTACTCCACTCTCCAATTAAAGAGGGTGCATTACACTTTCCATAGTAATTATAGTCAAATATGACAGTTAGAGATTCTCTCCCTAATTATTATTATCCAAATCTTTCACATTTACATCCAACTCTAGTTTTCAACGTGAATTCATATTGCCCTTTTTTTCATTTCTCAATTCATCATTCACCATAGTTGATATCAACAACATTTCTAAATCAATTCAATTATCATCTTCATTCTTCTAGTTAATATTGTACAGAAGTATTCGTCTATGTTCATGAAAATATTCGTCAATATACTATTAATAATTCATCCATGATACTGATATTGTTCGTTCATGTCCAACAAATTTTAGTCGATTATTGATAACTGAAATTAATATTCAGTGGTACATAAATATTTATTTATATAGTAAAAAATATTCGCTCATAATCTGAAGAGACCAATGTTTCAATCTTCGGACAATTCGCGAACATATACGTATACGAAGATATTCGTCCATGTTACTTAAAATATTCGTTAGTGTTACTAAATATATTCGTACATATGATATAATATATTCGTTGCAAAATTTAGTTGTTCAATTGTTTCCAATAACTTGTCGCACATACACGGACAAACCACCACAAATCGCCGGATAAAAGACATATAACCACGGAATATTTACAGCATTTAGTGTCGAATAAAAACTAAAGTACAATAATTTCATGTATATGACAATGGAATAACAAATTTTGTTCATCAAATCAAAGAAGGTTTCAAGCACCACAAAAACATATTGAATCTTAATCTAAGCAAAATCAATGCCCTTCTCATTTTGCTAAATACACTAACATACATTAACGAATAAAAACTCAATAAACAGTGAATACAAATCCAATAACATATGCTTCTCTTGCACTGTTGAGGATGGGGACAACCATGGATTCCGGTTGGTCTGCAATGATGACAAATTTGGAGTCGTATAACAAGATTGTTGATGGTAATGATGTAATATCGATACGAGACTACGAGGATGAAGGAAAACGAGGCTTTTGAGGGAGAGCCATGGCGAATATTGATGTGAGCGAGACGAAATTGATGGTGAGCGAGACGAAATTGGTCTCATATACGGTTGAGTCGCGATGCACGAGACTGAAGGAATGTTGGAAGGTCACCTGAAGCATTCGAGGGAGAGCCACGGCGTTCAAGTCCTGATCTGCGATGAAAACCGGCCGGCCAAATCTGGTTTGGAGACGACGGTGGTGCCTTCATTGGACGAACGACAACAACCCTAATCATCGTTGAATCGCCCTTGTTCTCCATTAGAGTCGTTTCACAAATAATCGATTATTGAGAGATGATGGAAGATTTGAATGAGAGATTATAGGGTCAAATAAGGTAACAAATCTTTTTATATATAATAACGGAGCAAATTGGGTGAAAATTGATTTTCACGCGCAGCCAATTCCCCACTCTCATGCTAATTTGTTTTATTTTTATTTTTCCCCCTATTTATTATGGTTAATCTTGACCATCTATTATTCTAATCTTACGGATTAGATTTGTTCTCATTGTACACTATAGGGGTTGTTTTCATGGGAGTCTGATTCTATATATATATATATATATATATATATATATATATATATATATATATATATATATATATATATAATTCAATTAAACTAAGTATTTTGAGAAATTGTATAAATCAATGGTTTAAAGATTAAACAAATAATTCATAATTATTTCTTGACCTTTCAACTAACTTTAGGTATAATTATTATTGATATCAGATTACGTGGATTGTAACCTAAGGTACATGGATCATTGACATACTGATATGTGGGTCGTTGTCTATGTAATTTTATAAACAATTATCTACGGATACATTTTTGACTTTGTTATTTAGTTTAATAAAGTCAAATACTTGTATTATTTTTTATTATTTTTTTCTTCTTCTTAATATTATTACTTTTAAAATCATTTATTATTCACGACTTTTTTTTAGTCCATCCATGTATTTTGCTATCCGACGCTGGTTATAGGTAAGACTTCCAATTTGAAATTTTGTATAGATAGAGAGTTTCCTTAATTTTTTGTTATCCTACGTTAGGTATCAAGTAAAATTGATAGTTTGAAAACTTATATAAATAGGGGTTGAAGATAAAACAAATCATACATTATCTTTTGACTAAGTTCAAGTATGATTATTATTCATATCGGATTAATATTGATTATGTGGGTTGTTGGCATACTGATATGTGAGAAGTTGACATACTGTTATGTAGGTTGTTGTCTATATAATTTAAAAAAACTATAGACATACGAATACATTTTTCACTTTGTTATTTCATTTAACAAAGTCAAATACATATATTTTTGGTATAATATTTTTTCATAGTTATTTATAAAATCATGTGTTATCCACGACTTTATTTTAATTCTATAATTTTCATGTATTTTGTTGTCCCATATCGGTTATCAAATAACGCTGAAAATTTGAGAACTTGTATAAACTGAGGGTTTGAAGATTAAATAAATCTTACTTGTATAAACTAAGGGTTTTGAAGATTAAATAAATCGTACTTTTTTAGGCCTTTCGGCCACGTTTAAGTATAATTATTGTGGATCGTTCTCTGTATAATTTTAAAAAACCGTTGCCTACAAATATGTATTTAAATTTGTTATTTATATTAACAAAGTTAAATACGTATATTTTTGGTATAATATGTTTCGTTTTCTTTCGTCTTCTCATAATTATTTATAAAGTTATTTGTTATCCAAAACTTTTTTAAAATTCGGTCATATTTTAATGTATTTTCAATCCCACGTCGGTTATACGTAAGGTTGACAATTTAAGAATTTGTATAATCAAGAGTTTCCTTAATATTTTGTGATTTCGCATCGGTTATCAAGCAAAATTGATATTTTGAGAACTTGTATAAATTGAGAGTTTGAAGATTAAACAAATAATACATTTCTAAACCTTTTGACTAAAATTGAGCATAATTATTATTCATATAATATTTGTTATTGGGGTCAACCCATATCGGATTAATATTTGTTATTTAGGTCGTCGACAAAATGTTATTTGGGTCGTTTGTAACACCCCGTAAAATTATCATTGGGTCTTACGAATGTTGTCCCTATGAGGTCATCCATCTTGAAATTGCTCCCGCACGAGCACGCTTAACTCCAAAGTTTTGTGTCCTCACTCGACCATTGTAAAGAAGAGTTCTTGTTGACATGAGTATCAATTCATCCTTATAAGTTAACCATAAATTCTCATACAAATGGTGTGGGATGATGATTTTACGGGGTGTTACATCGTTAACCTACTAAGACATTGAAAACCGTTGACTTACATGTACGTATTTGACTTTTTTATTTAATTTAATAAAGAGAAATGCGGATATTCTTTGCTTAATATTTCTTTTTTTTCATTATTATTTTTAAAATCGTTTGTTATATACGGTTTTTTTATTCGTTCATATTTCCCTGAATTTGTTATACCAAATCGATAATCAAGTAAGAATTACAATTTGAGAACTTGCATAAATAGAGAGTTTACATCCTTAATTTTGTTATCCCACATTGGTTGCTAAGAAAGACTGATAGTTTGAAAACTTTTATAAATAGAGGGTTTGAAGATTAAACAAATCATACATTTTCTAATCAGATTAATATTTGTTAGGTAGTCATATCGGATTAATATTTGTTAGGTGATAGTTTATCTAATTACTTTTAAGTAAAATTAATTTAAATATCCCAAATTTATAGACATGATAACTTTGTACCACAAAGTCGTGAAAACTTATATTCATTTAGCGCAATTTTGACCAAACACTATAACTAACATCATGCCCGAAAATCTTAGGAAATCCCTTGTAGTGACGGGCTTGTGACTCTAACCCATCAAATATGCCCTTTACCAATTGTATAATGCTCCGGTTTCACAAATCCAATCTCCACAACATCATTCTTTACGGGCACAAACACAACCGATTCAATGCCAGCTGACTTAGCCAAGTAAATCCCGATGGAAGCAAGCTGTGAGTAGATCGCGTATCTCCAAAGACCCTTCCACAACCTTGCAAAGCCATTGCGGAATATTCAAATCATCATAAGAAGTTTTGAATTCAGACAATGACCTTTTCCGACGCAAAAGATGTCAAAAAATCGGATGCATCATTGCCTAATACATCTCCACCATAACGCGTGAAATGAAAAAGCTAAACTGAATAAGCTTTTAGCTAGTGAAAAAGTAGAAAATTGATGGTGAACAATGCTTAGTTTTGCTAGAGGAGAAGGCGAATTTCATCTACGACACTGGTTTTCAGATGCTTTTTTTTAGAAGTGGTGAAGATCTGGAAATTAGGGTATTTTTATCTTATCACTCTCAATTTTGGGTAATGTAATTAATTTTATCTTACTTTCATATTTCTGTTTAAAAAAGAGAAAATTGGTGTAGAAGGGCCCTTTTTGTATCCATGATACAAAATAGGCCCCTCTATTTTTCTTCCAGAAAATAAAGCTAAAAGAAATTATAAAGCATGGTTAATAAAGTAGCAGTTAAGGGCAAATCAGTAAAGTAGCATATTAACTGCCTAAAAATTAAAGATTATCAAATTTAAAAAAAGGCAATTGTTTGATACGATATCTGGCGGTTCGTCTTCTTTCCTAATCATTTCATCCAAAAAGGAAGCGCCATTCTACACCTCCATAGTATCGTGCGATTCTACAACTGCAACCTCCATCTTCAAATCTTCAACTTCGACCTTCTTCAACATTTTCGCTGATATATTCTTTGTTTAACGACAATCAATCCTTGTAAGTATTCCAAATTCTCTCAACAATATACCATTTTAATGGCTTCGATTTTCGTTCAAATCGAAAACAGGTGATGAACGTTTTCCCTAAAATCCATACTCAAAACCGCCATTGTTGAACTGTAACTACATGGACTTTCATTCTCTCGGCCTTGCATGTGTTATGAAGCATGATTTTGTGATTTATATTCGATTAGGTTTTTGATTCCGACGACACAAAGAAGAACATATCTGTTTTTGGCTGTTATGGAACTTAATTTTGAAATTAGCCATTTCTGTGGATTTTATGTATTTCAATTAACAGTGATGAAAGATTATGTACATAAATTATGTTTTCATGTGTTTTATGTACTGATACTTTCCCAAAACACTATGTTATTTTTGTGGTCGATGGTCTTATATTATGTAAATGTATGGTTTGTAACTTCAAATATTGGATGAATTATGTATGTATACGATTTTATGTATGTAATTATAGTATGGATCAGATTTATGTACATAACAGATGATGGCAAATGTTATATATTACATTATGTATCCCCGGTATATCATTTTTGTACATAATTACAGAATGTGTTAGTTTATCCTTAACGATTATGTACTTACTTTGATATGTGTGTTTTTTGTATCATATAAATTCTGTATCGTAGTTTATGTATATAATTACAGTATGATTTAGACATTTATGTATCTTATTTTATCACATAAGTAATAAGTTTATGTATGAGGAATATGTACATACTTATAGAATGACTCAGTTTATGTTTGATCAATATGTACTTTAATTTCTTATGAACTGAGTGTATTAGTCGATGTTCCAAGTTTTTGACTGTCTCAAGTTATGGTTGACAGATTTATGTTTGAGTTTGTATTATGTATGCACTGTAGGTCATGTACAATGCTTTGTTTATGTTATTGCAATGTTTATGTAGCTATTATGTGCATAATATTATGTAGGACATTTAGCATATACAGAAATTATGTAATGTAGTATTTAGCTAGAAATTGACTGAGAATTTTTTCTATTTACTATTTGTTTGAAGAACAAAATGGTAACTACGAAACAAATGGCTGTCAAAAACCAAACAAAGGAACAAAGAGATGAAGCACAGGCTCGTCGCATAAAAAAGGTGAATATTTGAAATCAAATTGCTATATTATTCACAGGAATTATGTAACAGTATAGTCAAGCACATAAAAACATAAATTAATCTTTGATTACTATTATGTTATATTATTTCTACTTTTACTAGTTTCTGATTACATTTGCATAGTCATATCAGTTATTTTCTTATTTATGTACAATACTGTATATAGTGCTAGTTAAGGCTAGTTGATAATGAATTATTTTACCTTATGTACATTTCAGCGGAGAGAGATGGGTGGTTCCTGTACGCAAGATGTCAATAGACTAATAAATTCTGATAACCCACAGATAAAGGTAAGTAAATTGAAATTTGCACCACATAGTTTACATTTGTTGATCAAAAGATAAATGCATTTTCCATTTTATGTTTATGCAGTTTACGTACAGATGGACAGAAACTAAGAAATCAATAAATGGCAGAATCAATAGCTATATGAAGCTTCCTCTGATACCTATGATTTTGGATGAGCTATCTACAGCTGACAACAACAGAATTAAGGGGTCAATTTTTGGGCCTCTGTTGGAGATGAGCACTAAAATCAAAATGTCCAACCAACTCATTCACTTTATGTTAATGAGGGAGTTAAAGACAAGGAGACATTTCTCAATGTGGTTTGCAATTAACAGTGTTCTTTTGAGGTTTAGTGTCATTGAGTTTTGTGAGATTACCGGACTCCCAAATTCTCCGGAATCTGCCCCAGATATAGAAGAAATGGAGGATGTCAACATGAGAGATGTCATTGGGATTGACAGATGCACAAACGATGAATTGGAGCAAATCTTCAAGGATGAGCCGAAAGAGTCTCCCAACAAGTACAAAATGACACTCATTTTGTTCATTGAAGGTGTTTTAGCATCAAAGAATGGAAAGACTTTGATATCGCAGCACACTATAAATCTCCTAAGTGACATGGAGTTGTTCAACAACTTTCCATGGGGTCGTTTTGCTTACACCATAACTAGGAGATCATTTCAATCGTGTCATGCTGGAAAGGAGAGAAACAGCGGTGGATACCAGATTGGTGGATTCCCTTTGGCATTACAGGTAATGTATAGGTTCTAAATTTGTAAATGGTTAAGGAATATTTATTGATTGTTATGTAATATCTGTGTAACATGCTTATGTATAACATTGTTATGTATATGTACAGGTTTTACACATAGTACCGAGCTGTGTCATGCTTATGTGCATATTATTATTTACTTGATATTGTTTTATTTATTCTATGCTTATGTACTCATTCCATTATGGTAAATGTGTTACATCATTATAGTAAATGAATTATGTATTTATTAGATTGAGTTGCAACATCTATGTATTCACTGTTATGTATACATATGTGTAAATAAGCATTTGTGTTGATTAATTATAGTTTTAATTTTTGTAATATTTGTAGATACTTGTCTTCAATTCCATACCAAAGTTTGCAAAGCATTTTGCAACTATAATCAATGCAGAGGCAACCCCATCATGCCTCAGGTATGTATCCAAATCTGGGAAGGGTGGCAAGCTATACCCTGGATATACTGAGCTCCAGGGTATTGCTGAAACTCTTCAAACAGAAGACATTAAGACAGTTGATGTTGAGAAGGAAGAGGATGATTATGAAAGCTGGTATATGGAGGGTGATGATGACAGGATTGATGCACTATTTAGTATTGGGTTTTATAATGTTGTCCCCATAGTGACTTGGCCTATAATTTATCATGCAAAGGAGGAAGAGTTTAGGTGTGTTTTAATCAAAATTAGTAAATTTTTTTATTTCATACATTACGTGATATGTAACGTACACCCTGTTTGTCTTATTATGTAGGCCTAGTACTGAGAAAGTTGTGATCCGAGAAATCAACGATGACAAGGATGATAAAGATGACTTTGTGAACCCACCAGAAGACATTGGTATGTAGTAACCATTGTTTTTCATTTTATGTAGATTGACTTGTATGTAATAGCCAATTATGTACTACATCAAACATTATACTCATGTGTTGTTGATTATATTAAACAGGAGAGGTTCAGCCTGATAAACCATCTAGCAGTGCATCCAAAGGTGTAGGTAAGAGGAAACTGGAAGAAGCCATACCCAATCCAGAAGCCAAAAGGTTAAATTTATTTATATTTACATATAGTACATCCAAAGATTTATGTAGTATAAGAAATATAACACTTCATATATACACATATAGTTCTGCGACCAAAAGCACAGGAAAGAGGAAAAAGAAAACACCCAAGCCATCTCCAGAACCAACAAGGTTAAACTTATGTATATGTACTTCTGTATATGTAACATGGTTATGTACAATGAATTATATGTATTCATACGTACATAATATATTATGTATCATTTGACAAATATGTAGATCATCAAAGCGCCTTAACAAGGCCAAGGATTCACCACCACCACTCAATACCGAGCAGACTCCTTCAGAACCCCATACAAAGGACCAACATAATGTCAATACTTCTGCGGGAAAGAAGTCCACCCCTGTGCCACTTGACACAACTACGTAAGCAAAATAACTGCACTTTATGTACAATAATATTACATTATGTATATTCAAAAATATGGTGTACCTTATGTATGTCCATAATAAACAGCACTCAACCTGAACAAGCACAACCATTATGGGTTGAAGTGTTGATGTCAAAGATGGATGCACTACAGAAGGGACAAGACATTCTTGCTGAAAAAGTTGATGCAATGCAGAAGGTGCAGAGTATTCTGTGTGAAAAAGTGGAGGAACAAGGGATTCTGATTGATGATCTGACGACTTATGCAACAGACTTAGGTTCTCTCTATGAGCAGTTAGACACAACTGTGTTCGTGTCTAGCAAGAAAATTGAAAAGAACATAAAGAGTTGTGTAAATGATGCTATGAAACAATATGCGTCAGCTGAAGTTCATCAAACTCACGCAACAGAAAGCGATCATCAAACAGCTGATGTTGATCAAATTCCTACCAAAGATGCCATGGATGATGTAATGGTAGAGGAAATTGGTGCTGAATCCAGTGAGGTATGATATATTTATGACAAACTATCAACTTTATGTATACTGCCAGTGATTGATACATAAACTTAGGACTATGAATCTGTTATAGTATGTAGTATATAATGTCCATGCATATGAACTGTATGCAGTTGTTATAGTAGCAAATTATGTATGTGCAAATTATATGTATAACTGTTTATGTATTAACAGAACATGTATATTTATGTACAGAATTCTGAAAAAGCTGTGCCAGAAAGGAAGGTGGGTTTAAGAATGCCCAAAGAAAGTAAATATAAACGCACACCCTTCCGCAAAAATGTCAAGCTACCTAAAGAACCACGCATGGGTATGTTGACATTAAAGGAGCGACAAACCCTATACAATTGGGTCAAAAACAAAGACGGGAATGGGTCAGTACGAGGTTTCATAAAGACCATATCCAGGGACACAATTGAATCCATTATTAAGCCTGGCGGTTGGATTAAAGATGAGGTTTGTATACTAAACTGATTTTATGTAGATATATATTTATGTCATTTACATAATATTGTGATGTGTTTATAATGTAAATTAGGTCATTGATGAGCTGATTATGCATATCCGTATGAGCATCTGTGAAAATCCAAAAAAATATGGACGCATTGCTGTACTACCAACCGGATGGACCCGAGCCTACAACCGTACAACATTTTCAAATTTCTTGGACATTAAGAATGACAAACCAAACTTCAAAGAAAGTATGTTTCAAGTCATCACTGGCGATGTTCCACAAATGTTCCCCAAATCATTGTATGATGTTGACATGATTTACTCTCCATTCAACCTTCTGGACACTCACTGGGTCGCATTGGAAATAAACCTGCTTGACTGGTGTATTTATGTGTACGACGCACAAGTCACGTACATAAAGGAGGACAAATTACAGCACCTTATCGAGCCCCTTGCTGTTATGTTCCCATAGGTTCTGAGGGTCCATGATAAGCATTCTAGATTGGAAGACAAGCTCAAGATCCCATTGAAAGTGATCAGGAAGAACGATTTAAACACAAATGCTGATGGGTATGTACAGTATTTTGTTAATTAATTTTGTGTTACATATTTTATGTGTTAACCATTATGAAACATAAACTGATTTCATTTTATCTCTTTGCATTGTAGGGGTAGTTGTGGAATATACACGTTGAAATACATTCAATATCTTGCATCTGGTAGGAAGGATTTCAGCGACATAGATGATGAAGTCGTTCAAACTGTTAGGGAGCAGATTGCAAATGCTGTGTTTACAAGACAGTGGAAGAATTGGGCCGAAGAAATGTGATTGTGTTCAAACAATATGTACTGTTGATCATGACCATAGTTATGTAGGAAGAAGTTGTGAAATACTTATGTTTCCAGCGTTGTATGTTTTGTTAGTTTATGTACGGTTTTCGATCTGTTATGTAGACATCTATTATGAACATAATTGTGTCTTTTGACCTTATGTAATGTTTTGATATGCACAAATTCTCATGTTATGTATACATTTAGTTGCAACATAATTATGTACTAATCCATTATGCACTGTTTTTTTTAGTTTAATACAAACATAATACCTTTACATATACATAAGTGTATGTTTATGCACTAGCATATGTAACATCATCAGTATACAGTTTGTTCTCCAACATATGTGATGGATTTATGTACGTATGTACTTCAGTATCAATTTCAATGATGTATTTTTAAGTATGATAATTGAGGTTATAGTTCAAATATAGTCAAATAAACGTAACTATAGTAATTTCAATGATGTACCTATGTAGTTCAGTGTCAAGCAATATTAGTCAAAACTGGTTCATCTACATAAACATAAACTCTATTTTGGTTGATTCTGACAAGTCCTTTTTGTGTGCCCGCTGCAGCCGCAACAACTGCATTTCCTATTGCTGCTTTGTTCCCAAGTTGACCGGAACCTGGCTTTTGGCATTCTACCACACCTTTTACGCTTCAATGGAGGCTCACATTTCATTTCTGCTATTGAAGTAGGAATACACCACTCTGACTTATTAGGTAATGGATAGATGATATCCACATAACCAGCCCTCCAACTGTCTGATGAATAGTACTTGCCAACTAGAAAGGATGGGCTCATACCCACATGTTTTGCAGCTGCAATGGCATGTATGCATGGTATTTCTTCAATATCAAACTCCTTACATGTACAAGTTTTCTTCTGCAAACAAACAATCACGTGCTCTTCACACATCTTTACTTCAAACTCCAGCTTCTCTGCATCAAGGACGCACACAAAGTACATCGCACACGCATCAAACCGCTTCTGAATAATTGCCTCAATCTTAGGAGTCGATACCTCTACACAAGCTTTGGACTTTTGACGGCGTTCTGCAAACCATCGGGTCATAAATTGCCTTATTTCATCCAGGATTGCCATGACAGGATACTCTCTACCTTCTTTCATCAATGCATTTACACACTCTGCGTTGTTACTAGTCATTATGTTGTATCTTTTCGCAGGTGAGAAGAAGCGTGCCCATGTAGAAATCCCTATTTCATTCAGCAATTCTCCCACCTTTGGTTTCTCCTATACATACATAAATCATGTGTAAGGTAATCATCATAATATAAGATATACAGTACATAATTTATATGCTTATGTACCTCCGATATTTTATGTAATATTTCAACGCAAATGCTGTCTTTGTAGCTCGTTGCCGCATCAATGAACATTTGTAGGATCCTGTTTAATCTTGTCCTCTTCCTCAGATTACCTTTTAGATGCCAAATACAGTACCCATGGAAGGCTAGTTGGTAATTCGATGCTATACCCTTCTTAATCGATGCATGGCGATCGGACACAAACACAAGCTCCTTGCTGTCCATTACGACACGTCTCATATTCTTGAAAAAGAAATTCCAAGATGCATCATTTTCACTATCAACAATACCAAAAGCAACGGGGTATATTTGTTGGTTTGCATCTTGTGCAGTGGCGACTAGCAATACCCCACCATATTTTCCACTAAGATGTGTCCCATCAACGGTGATTACCTACATAAAACCGTAGACGTGTTCACAAACCTACTTATGCACAAATAACTGAACATGAATATATGCACAGAAACAATTGTATCAAACATTATGTAACAGATAACTGCAATACATAAACAAAATCAGGGTTTTTATTATTATGTACCTTTCTCATCACACTCAAACCCCGAATGGACGGTCCGAACGACAGAAAAACATATTTGAACCTACTCTCCTCGTCGTGTATGAAGTCCACAACTGTTCCTTCATTCACCTCCACCAACATAAATAAGTATGCAGGTATTGTGTTATAATTGTCCACCGATGTACCTCTAATCATGTCCTTCACTGTCTCTTGAGCTTTCCAACACTTCCAATAGCTAGCGTCAATTCGATGCAAACTCTTCATTACGGTGATGATCTGATGCACCGAAGGTAATTTCTTTGAATTACCGTACCTACATAAACTTTGATTTTCAGTAAAAGCAGGATACATAACATATTTTTCACATGCAGTAGCAGATACATAAATTCAGTCCAACAAATACATGCAACTTACATTGTCTTAACCTTATCAGCTATTACGTGATATGAAGCTCCCCTATTTGCCTCCCGCCGCAAATGGAACGAGCAAGTGTGTGTCGAAACATACTTTGTGGTGGTGAAGTATGTTGTTTTACCGAGCATTGAAAAGCGGACCCTCCACTTACAATCTTCATCTACACATCTTGCAGTCACTGCCTTCATTTTCGACTTTACTATCTTGTATTGTGAGCATTCGGAAATTGAATGTAGACACAATGCGTTTTTAACTTCAGTCTTCGAATGATATATCTTCCCAACTTGTAGTTGCAAATCGTCTCCTGATGATACATAACTATTGATATGTGGAACTATTGCAAGTGTGTTATTGTTTCCATCTCCTACCGACTCGCTCCCAATCACACTTGAACCTGTTGTACATAAATCAGGTTCTATATCTGCTACATCAGCTTCCTGACCATGTAGTTCGGTTGAAATTCCTCCCACACTCTTATGCAAATCAACTTTGTTCACACATAAAGGGAGACTCCAACTAAACTGTGTGAGACCATTTATGTGTACAAAAGTATCCAAATCATCCTTTGTGTTAACATCAAATGGTTTTAGACCCTCATTGAAAGGATTCTTGTATGACAAGCATAAATCAAACAGTGTTAAAGATATTCCAAATAGCAACGCAATCTTCTCCTTTAACACATCAAATGTGCATTCAATTGATATCAATAACGGCTTACTTGACTGTACTTCAATGTAGCTCCACACACCTTCATCAAATTTCCAATGTCCGTCAAAATAAATTGTCACAAACACCACCCCCATGATTCCTACAAGAAAGGTACAAAATACAAGAAATATGTCAATAGCTTCCTCACGCTTTGTACATAATATTTCAGTAATTACATAAAACCACACTTATGTACAATCAACTAAATGAAACATAATTTCTGCACTTATACATAAACATACACCGAAATTATGTAAACATACGCACATAAAATTATGTTCATCACATTCTGCATAAGATTATGTTCATCACCATAATTTCTGCACTTATACATAAACATACACCGAAATTACGTAAACATACGCACATAAAATTATGTTATTCACTGTTACATAAATTTAACCATACATAATATATAAACAGATACATAAACCGAACTTATGTACACATAAACACATTAGATTATGTTCGTCACTTTCTTCATTACAGACCCTCACCACATTAAACTGAAATACACATACATTTTACAACTACATAAATCTAAGCAGACACATAAATTGAGTATATATTTCTTTCCAACATACTTATGTACACATACAGACATAAAATTATGTTCGTCTCCTTCATCAATATCAAACCTCAGCACATAAAATATCACCGCCATGTATATATACGAAATACAAAGTATGAACCATATACATAAATTACGCAGACGAAATGTGAGAATTATCCACCAATTAAACGATTTAACGTACATACCTCACAGATCTGGAAAAAATGTCTCAGAACGATTGGATCTACAGATCGAGTTGTTTGTCTCAAATATCGCACAAAACAAACGATTGAATCTATAGATTGACAATCCGATTGTTGACGATCTCATAGCCGTAACAATTGAACAAACAGAACATCAAATCGAAATAAATCGGCAGTAATCGGAAAAAAAAGAGTGAAAATGTATATGACAGTAGACGAAAGCTCTGTATAATTGGTGGTTATGGATGCAGCAAATGGGGGAAATTCGTGATTCTTGTATCACGTTTACAAGGAATGTATATTTCCTTTCCTAACAACTTCCTGATTTGTAGGGGACCACAATAAATTACCTTATTTATTTAATTAAAACTGCCACATCATATTTTTAAATTTCCATCAGGGGTATGCATTTAGTTAGGAATTAATCTTTATTAGAAAATTGATTGGGGCCTAGTTTATCTACATTATTGCAAAATAGCCTAGTTAATACACAGTAATACATAAATGGCCCACTTACCATTTTAACTCTTTAAAAAAACACTCACGATTTACTTAATAATTTTTTTAAATTATCTAATTAATTTAAAAAATAATTACTTCACTAATTTAAAAAATGCATCCATAATAACAATATATAAGATTTTACTTTAATTAATTTATAACTATTTTTTAAAAAAACACAAAAAAATAATTCAGCAAATTTGTTTTTATAGTTCTTTTAACATAAAAATAATATTCTTTTTATTTTTAGCACGAAGTGCGGACATTAAATTAGTTAGACTTAAAAGTTAGACTTGTTAACGAATGTATCAACACTCTAACCCATAGCCACAATAAAATTTCTCAAAAGGTCCATCTGAATCTAAATATAAAATTTCACAAAGGGTGATTCGATTTCAATCCGAAAATCTCCACGTATCTAAAAAAATTTTGAAAGAATTTGGTCAAATAGACCATTTTCTATTTCCATTAGGTTTGCGTGATTAGGGATACATTTACTAAACATATTTATACCAAACCTTAGTTACTAGAAAAATCTCAAAAATGCTTATTTAGCTAATTTGACCAAAAATCTTAGAGAGATTGGGTGTGTTATTCGTCTCTTATCTGTAAATTGATAAAATTTGCCTAAATTTGCCAGATTAGTCGAATACTAGAATAAAATATCTGTTGATATCCGGCTGATCTTAGAAAATTTAATTCAGATAAGTCGGATATACATGATAATCCGACTTCTGCTGAATATCCAACAGCTTGTTCGTTAACGAAAACCCGGACCAAAAAAAAAACTCTAGACATGCAGTTGAATTACATGTGAGCAAATGCAAGCAAACTGGTACATCAGAAGACAACTAGATAGGAAACATTTTGGTACAGAGTACAACGTTAACCCCTCACAATGGAAGAGGAGGAAACGCATAACTTTTGACACAACAATGTTACAGAGAGTATAATGAGTTCAATGATGACAACAAACATAAATGTAGCTAAATGTATAAAAGGCAATGTAATGAGTAAGAGTTCTGCAGCTAAATGGGTAATGCTTTGATTAAAAATCCCCCGGTTTCACAGTAGTTTCCGGGGTTTGGATGGCTTTCAGTGATACTCCTGAAAGTTGACATGGCCAGTTGCCTGGGCATGCTCCGCAGCTTCCTTCTGACCCTTGACACCGATTTGGCAAACTCCACAACGCAAGCTGAAGTTGTTAGTGTCGGTGTATCTCCTACGCCTGAAGAACAAGTTCACAAGATAAGTTCAGTAATTACGCCAGACACGAAGAAATCAGGCAGAAATGTGAATCAACTGTGATCTATTACAATGTGCCAATGTAAAATAAACGTGCAAGCAACGGCCACGTGTGATATTTTGAAGTTGCTAAGAAGTACCTGTTTTGCTCCATGACGAAATCGAGTGCAAGCCTCTCAACTCCAATGGTCCTGTCACTGAGGATGCTAAACACAGTCTGATCAAAGTCCTGTGGAGCTTCTTTGAAGGGAGACATCTAGGGCAAAATATAGATAACAGGAAACAGTGTTAGGTTACTTCAAGTAAACTATTTATTATTCACTTGGAAATGAAGAGAAGTTAAGAAACTGTACAGCCAATGCATCATAATGAAGTCCATCATAAATCAACATAACTCTTTCGCTGAACATCCGGTCCTGCTCAAAAACGAGATAAAGAGGGAATATAAGTTGTGGAAGGCAATCAAATGTGATGAGAAAATAATATAAGATGCTAACCTGCCCATACACATCACAGCGACAAGTCTGGATGTCATAGGCAGCTATCTCACGACCATAATAATCAGCCAAGATAGAGAGCTCGATGGCACCTGAAGAACAACAATGACAATTTATCAATATATAACTTTCATGTTCAATTCTTTCAAAATGGTTGATGCCCTAAAATGAGTGCTATAACTATCATGCGATGCAGCTATGTTAAATCAGAGTATAATCCAATTTTTTGTATGATATAGAGAACATAATTTGCTACTGATGCCCCATTCAATGGAAAAAAAAGGCAGCATTCACTTCAAATTTCCGAGGCTAATGATGCAACATGGGTCAAAGCCTAAATGGTAAAAGAGTACATAAATATACTAATAAAACTAGATGATGATGTCGGTGATTTCTCATGAAGAAAACAAATCATGAAGAATTTCCTTTTGTAGACAACAACAGCCACTACAAGAGGAATGTTTTCAGATATGGCATAAACATGGATATTCTTAGTGCTCGAAGACATGATAAAGATAAGTTGATGAACCAGATAAGGCATCAGCTTACAAAATCCTCTGGTGGACCGGAACTATAGATACGAGACCAACACTTTGCGCAAGAACTAGGTGAAATATTGGAAATAATGCTGTGTGTGTTTACTCACATTAGCAACATAATTCATTCACTTCCCAAAAATAACAAGATGAAGCTTCATACCATGTAGAAAAACAAACCACTTATCTTGCTAACACTGATGAACATCACATGTTTAAGCCATATTTAACCTATAAGATTAGCCTTTTCAAGAAATATCTATGCTAGACACTAAATTGGATGTATGAAAAGTATTTACCACCAGCCATGTAAGATACCAATATTTTAAAAAGAAACAGATGCGGAAAAATACTTATATAGGGTTTCCGTGTGTCCAAGTTTCCCTAGGGAAATGAAAACAGAAAACACTACCCCTTGAGGGTTTCCGGGTAACATAAGATACCAATTCTGCACAACTCATAGGCTCATATTAACAAAACTAAGCATAGGAATCCAAATCAACATAATTGAGATGTACCTCCCCACTTTTCAGAATCCAAGATCCAAGAGCAGTATTCTTCATTTGGTTTACCAAGGAATGCTTCCGAGAACTTGACAGGGTCACTCGCCACAGTTGCAGCTATAACCTTCAAGATTCATAATCCAACATATTGTTAGGGTTTCCACATTAAAAGAAGCAAGCAAACGTAAATGATAGCAAAAGATTGCAACAGCTTCTCTAATCAGAAAACACAGAATCTTTCATGCACATTTGTTGTCAATTCTCTTTTTATGTTTTTGGTATCAACCAGGCTATAGTTTTCCTGAAATGTAAGCAAATGCTTACATGTGAGTGATATATGAAGAATAACATAAATGTTTAGACCATTCTGTACTGAAGAAATCTAACACAGTAAGTGAAGTTATTATATTTCCAATCATATTACTCATCAAGTTCTAAATGACCACAAAATTTGAACTGTGAACTTCCAGAAAGAACAAACAATAAGAAAATAGATTGATTTCTAATAGAGCTCATGCATTAACCCATTATTCAAGTTCACAGCAAGATAACTTTGACAAACCAATCTAGCTACAACGTGCGGAACACGTCAACGGTGCTTGCCAATTAATGGAAGAGCTAACACACATATATACAACCAAACTACAGTCCATAAAAATAGATAACCTGTCTCAAGTCAGAAGCTTTCGTTTTGTCATTCTCCATAACAAACCTAGAGACAAAGGGATCAAAACAAGTTCATCAGAAAGAGCTTGAATAACAAGTTCTTATAATAACAATCAAAGTAAGGTAGCAAGACACAAGATAGTACCCAACAGCATTGAACAAGCAGCTGTTATCAGAAGGAATCACGCGACGGACAACAACACCTTCCATGTTTCAAAGAATAAAATTCACCTGGAAGCAATCAAAATCACCAAGAACACATCAAATTCATCTCAAATGGATAGTTTTTCGCACAATTCAAACGAGAATCAAGCATAAACAGTTGAAATCTAGCTAACAGGCAACCAAAATGAATCTTACAAACCAAAAATCAAAGAAGCAACTTCAAATCGATTACACTAGTAAGGCAAATCCCAATTTCTACAGAAAACCCAGCAAATCAAGCTAAGATAGAGATGACAGGCATTCGATTCAAGACAGAGACGGACAATCTTAAGAACGAAAATTGTAGATCCGAAAAATGAAACCCACCTACACAAAGGAGTTTGGGGATTTTCGGGATTGAAGCAGATTGGAGAATGGAGAGGTATCATGCATATATATATAGCGGAACCCAGGAAAAAGAAGGGGTATCTGAATATCACGGCAACAAATTAATTAGCAGATTCGAATTCTGGGTAAGATTTGTATCTTTCCTTTCTTGGCTAAACACTTAGAGAAATAAAAAATTTTGAATGAAGTTTTACAGGGAAACTTTATCTTTATTCTCTGATGGGAAGCCTGAGGGCTGCAGGCTTACAGGCGTTTCTGATTCATTATGTATGCATAAAAAGATTGAAACTTTTTCTGGAAGATCATAGAATTTCTGTTGAAAATTTGATTGTGTGAAAATTGCACTAAATGTCCAATATTTGTCACTGTTGTAGAACTTACGCTAATCTGCAAGTTTCACAAAATTTAGGCGTTTTAGTGCAATTATCCCTCTAGAATTAAAATAAAAATTATCAGGAAATTGAAAACTATTATCTTTTGTTAAATTTGAAACCTACTTTAATAAAAAAAATGATTGTTCTCACCAAAAAAAATAAAAAAATGATTGCGTACATAAGATGATAATTGTAAAAATTGTATTTCGAATTTTAATTATCAAATGGTGAACAATAGTTCAATAAAAAATGAATAGATTTATAAGGATATTTTAGTAAATTACATAATTCTTACTAAAAATGAATTAATTTATGATGATATTTTACTAAATTACATGATTCTTACTAAAATTTTCTTATTGATTATTACAATATAAAATGAATTAAATTTATAAGCACAATCTTCTTATTGATTCTTACTAAAAATTTTAAAAAAAAAATACAAGTAAGAACAATGATAACTATGACCCGATACGTATTATAACAATGTGTATAATTTACCAACTATGAATCTTATCAATTCAAATACAATTAATTTATAACAATATGTAACAAAGAATTAGGAGAAGTGTTTAAATACAATTAACTTATTTAAACAAAATATTCAAATAGCTTTTAAAAAAGGATCGAAGAATTGTAAAAAACACAAGACTATGAAATAAAGAAAATAAGAGAAAATCTAAACCAATAAACGAACTAAGAGAAAATTATATACAGTATATACTTTTTGTCACTTTATAATTAATACGAGATCACTTTCATACGTCCGAACCGTATAGTCTATACGAGCGCATGCTACCCGCTTCTAAAGATGCAATCATGTTCACTGTGCGTACGGATGTTGATCAAACATTCTCCAAAATGACGATAAACCTTGGTCAACAATGATACACGAATACTGAAGCGATGCGATGACTCGCTCCTCTAGTTTCTTTTCTAATTTTTTTTTATTATTATTCTTGTTTTTGTTTTTTGCAAGTATTTCACTTTGGTTAGAGAATTCAAGAGGTTAAAGACTCATTTAATGACCAAGTATATGTACTTGGATTAAATTATGAGCATATATCCAAAACTAGAAGATCATTACG
The DNA here is from genome assembly GCA_033239125.1 of Fagopyrum homotropicum. NCBI lineage: Eukaryota > Viridiplantae > Streptophyta > Magnoliopsida > Caryophyllales > Polygonaceae > Fagopyrum > Fagopyrum homotropicum. Next base: position 8,819,979 of record BSWB01000003.1, read on the forward strand.
GAAATTTGGATAGGGATGTGCATGGAATCCTACTCGGAGTGTTCGGAATCCTAAATCTAGATTGTGACATATGAACAAATGAAAATAATGTTTAGTGTTTTAACAAGCTAGAACACTGAAAAATATGTCTTCTGTCAAATTTGATAATGACCCTAAATCGAGTTTGAAAAGGATGATGACCACCTCGTCGCTTTAATAGTTTCACTTCAAAACCCGAGGAGGAATTATGCATTTTTGAAATGGGTATTTTTAATTGAAATACAACTTTTAGAGTTGTACAACGACTCTGATACCGTATGAGATAACATGTGTTTAGAAAACTCTTAAGAGAGTTCAAGTTGCAACATTTGTGGTCTTATTTATCATGGTAGCCAGTAGAGAAGAGGTGTTTCTTGACTGTAACACCCCGAATTCTCAAAACTCGGGACATTACTGGTTAGGACCTCACAATGGGTCCCGACCTCAGTTTGACAACAACATTACTAGGATCTTGCAACAAGACACAAATAAAGAAAACCGAAATTCATATAATAGTATTTTTAGGGTAATGAATGCAACACTGTCTAGCAGCCTAAAGTACTTAAACAAAAGAACGAACAACTGTCTTAACCAAAAGAAAGAAAAGACAAACACAACTCCCAACCCCCACTCTAAGAAGTACGGAGACCCGGCTGACCACTATTTCCGGATCACTCAGCTGCTGGTCTAACCTGCGGTAAATCTAAAAACACAACAAGAGGAACCGTTAGCTAGTTATCTAAATATTAGCAGAATAATAGTAGCACACACACACACATAAAAATATAAACACCCATCATGCTTTCAAACAAGTCCGTTTTATTATCTTGAGTTAAGTTACTCTTTCACGCTAATGATACTTATTTTGTGACACGAGGGATTCCCAAACCTCGCCTCCGCCCCCGTATAACCATCAGGAATGGATCCGATGCATCTCACCTTGTACCTGCCTGGTCTGGGTATAGAGAACCTCCCAGTCTCCTGTCAGAGCTGGGCAGTGATGTCACGGCCCGTTATACATACACTTGGGCCTTAAACGGAATAATAACAGTCGTCCCAATATCCAGAAACTGGCTAAGTAAGTCGCAATGACTTACCTGAGTCAAAATACACTCTAACACGTCTCAAACAGTCCGTACTCGTGGTAACTCAAACGCCTGTCAAATAAGGCATGTGTATCAAAATCACATCCAGATGTCCAACCTCATGCTAAGGAATTACGGAACAAGTTCTTACGGTAAAAGACCATTTTACCCTCAGCCCAGGGCTTCTCAAATTTATTCTTAAACTTTCTTATTCCTTTTAAAACTTGTTTCTATACTTTGTGTCTCTCGGTTAGCTACTTATAGGTCACCAATTCAAACTTGAATCCACTCGAAAAAGAATAACACTCTTCCTCCTTCCCGATTACCATCTATTAGATATATTATCCGTATTATATACTTTAACCTATCTCCTCAACTCACTTTAATTATTCGCTACTCATATATATATATATATATATATATATATATATATATATATATATATATTTTTTATTTCCTATCTCGTACGGATATATGTACACTTACGTCATGAGTATATATATTCTTATGTTCTTTTATATATATAAGTCTCGAAATCTCAACCTATTCATATATATATTTATATCTCACATTAAAAGTATAATTTATCCCTTTTATACTTATCACTCTATATATATATATATATATATATATATATATATATATATATATATATATATATATATATATATATATATATATATATATACTGCAGTACTTATATATATATATACATTTCCACCATATCAAACACCTTCACAGATTTATACATATATAACTCTTAATCCAAAGTCTACCCATTTATATAATAGTGTTGCTGCAATCCCCTTTTTAAAACAAATTCAAGACACAAGAGTGGACTGTACGTACGTCTCAACTACTGCTTGTTTCGATCCGACTTAGCAACACGGAATGGTTCGGCTGGTCACTGCAGGTCCAAGAAGGCCAGATTGCCCGTAAGTTAACCACACGAATAGAAGGCCAAAAAGAAGAGAGGAAAGAGCGGAAATAGAAGTAAGCCGACTCACCGGCTGGAGCGGCGGCGAAGTTGGTCGGTTTGCGCTGAAGACGAAGGGAGAGAGGGAAGGAGAAGGCCGGCTCACCTACTGCATACCAGTTCCGGCGGCGACGGTCCTAGCGGCGACAGAGGGCGGCGGTGGCGTCGGCACAGGGGGAGGAAGTAGCAGAGGCGGCGAAGGACTCACTGGCGTGACTCGCAACTGCCCAGGTCCGACCTTGCTGCTCTTCGAACCAGGATAGAGGAACAAAGAGAGATAGACAAACAGGTGGCCCCCTGGTGGTCGACAAGAGGCGGCGAACGAGGGCGGTGTGGTTAGCGGTGCCTTGGGTGGTCGACGGGAGGCAGTGACCGAGGACAGTGGGCGTACGGCGGTGCGATGCCCTGGTGCGAAATCGCACTGCTGTGAGTTCCGAAACAAAACAGAACCGGAAGGAAAGTAGCGGAGAAGACCGGCAAGACTTACCGATGACAGAGGCGGCGCGGTGGTGTGACTGACGGTTGCAGCAGCGGCGGCCCTTCCTCCCAACCGGCGTCGGCGAATCCCGTTGATGGCTGCTGCTGCTATCGCCACTTCAGAAGCCAGGAGAAGCGGTATGTTGCAGTGGAGCGAGATCGATTAAGCGGCAGTCTTAGGTTTAGCTTAGGATTAGGGTTAGGATAGTTTAAACGTGGTTAAGGGCTGATTAGGGTTTAGGTTAAAGTTGGGCCGGCTTGGTAATTGGGCCAACTGTTGGGCCTGCTCCTCAATTAACACAAGAGGCTGAAAAAAAATGCTCGTTATTCGTCCGGAAATGTTAAAAAAAACGGAAAAGTAATTACGAGATTATTTACGGAATTATTTACTGAATTACATAAGTTATCGTTTTATGTGAATCCAGGTCACATAAAATGATAAAATTTAATATTATTTTATTTTTATTTAAAGAAATTTATGTTGGCGGATCGGAATCCGATTTGATCCAGAATTAAACGGAGTTTAAAATTTTCAGTTATTACATCAGTGCCCTCTTAAAAGAAGTTTCGTCCCGAAACTTAGAATAATATCCTAATCACACGACTTTCTTGGTATATCTTGGTATAATTTAAAATTTCATTTTCTATCATGCAACTACTCACTCATGGTACTTGGCACGCATGAAAAGAAACACAATCACTCAGTCTAAGGTAAAACATAGAAGTCACACAACACAGCATCCGAGTGCTAACTCGCCGATACAGAAGTAATATCTATCCTCGCAACGAACTCCGGGTAACTACGTCTAATACTCTCCTCTATCTCCCAGGTAGCCTCATCAGCTCCTCATCTAGACCACTGGAACTCTACAAAAGCATCAACCGGCTAAAATTTCTGATCTTCATAGTTGATGACGTATCTCGGATTCGGTAGGTACTTTCTCACGGTTTGGTTTTCTAAACTTACCTCCAGCTCTTTTGATGACTCTACCAAACCATAAAAACTTTTTCCTTTCGAAAGTTCCCGACTAGCGATTATGAAATACTGATCTTAAACTTCTGTCGGCACCTTACTAAGTGCCTAATGCTCTTTGTAATACAAACCGCTTGACCCGGTTTCCTCAATGTGACCTTATCGGATCGTTCCTTAATTAATTGTTTTCACCTACTTCTTGTCAAGCTTTAAAATTTATATAACTCCACACAATCACACACCCAAGTGGACTTTTTCATATAGATCGCTAATTCCTTATTGAAAACAGAGTTAACCTAACATTGATTTTTCTTCATCTGTGGTTTATGGGCCTACCACGCTTTTGGTGTAACACCCATTAGTCACAATGGCGTCTTTCTAAGGGTCAACATGATTTACCCAACTGCCGCCTATACTTTTCTTCTAATACTATCAAGATCCTCTTCAAACAGACCCTTACTCTCTTACTCACCCGTAGACTGTTCTTAACCAACTAGTAAGCAACCTCTAACCGATTCTCTCTATATCTTTAGATCACCCCAAAAAGTTGTCGTTGCCTACTTGGGGATTCCTCTGAGTCATCGGTAAATTTATCTCTTAAATTCGTAGTCACTAATATCTCTTCTTAACGGTACCTGCTCGTCAATACCAATCAACACTTATACGTCCTCAGTTGATGTCGGTCACTCTATAATTGACTTATCTCAATATTCCGGACCTGCTCTTCTCATAACTATACTGGCGTTAAATTCTTGGTGAGCATCATCTGCTCGATTAATCCTTTCATGCTTCACTAATTCGTTTTCTATTCCACACTTCTGTTTCCTTAGGCTAACTCTACTTCTCGAGCTCAACTGGGTCATTCATCTTGACCTAAATAGTCATTCCAAGTCTTCAACGATAGTTGGTAAGTGTCTTTGTAGTTTTGATGATTTTAGTTATCATCCCCTTGCAGTTCCCCTTGCACGGACCGTCGGTTTTGATGACTTAGGTCCCGTGATAATTGGGGTTACCTTGGACTTTCGAGTCTACCAAGGCCGTTCTTATATATACATTCCTTTGCTGGCGTTACCGGCAACATTGCCTTCATGATACTCCTTTGTTTCCGCTACAGGGCTTCAACTCCTTGATACCGACATTGCGATTTCTTTCCAATTCCTATATTTTTGAGGAGGTTAAAACCTCTCCACACTTGTAAAGTCTACATTTGCATTTACACTCCATTGTAGGTATCCCTTCCATGCACCTTAGACCCTCATATCCGGGTCGACATTTTATCTCTTTTGGCCTTACAAGCTTGTCTTGTGAACTCTTCTACTAGGTGACTCGTCTTATACATTTTTCTTCTCTGCATCGGTCTCTAACTGTCTGTTGATCATTACTACCCATTCTGTGTTGGAACTTCTGTTGCTTTGTACTCTTGCATAGATTTCCTAAGGACATCCTCATCTCAAAACTTTATTTAAAATTTATCGTAACTCGCAATTTTGATACCTGACTTTCCTTCTCACTGGATAAGTTATACACTTGGTTTACACTAAATCCATCATAGTGTCATCAGTCCATTGGTATGATTGTTATTAAACATCCAATGGTACCATTTGTATACAACACATTAGGTGCATATGATTTTCCCACCAATCAAATTTCTCGCATCGCATTTATTATGTCTTCCTTATACTCATGTCGTTTTACCTTCTTTGATATTTACACTTCGTAAGATAGTTAAATCTCTTTGAGTTTTCTCGTACACACTTTACAACTGCGTTGGTTGGTCTTATTACTTTCAGCAACTCTTAGGTCATCAGTCAGCTGAATTTTCCATGGAGTACCTCCATTTCTCCCTTAAATAACAGTCTTTAGTCCTTTCGGTAACCATCTTATTGGTGTGGTACCGGATCCATATAACCACCTTTAGTCTTTCACTTTTACTCCTTCTTATGTCTGTTTTAGTCGACCTGTAGATTATATCTGCAATCACCTCACAACTCGACCACACATTTCACCAAGGCTTTACATCATACTCCTTATGTTTGTGCCGCCTCGGAATTTCCGATTATTCTGTGTCACATCTTTAATCACAAGGGTTTTCCCTGTCAATCTAGACAGTCTGACCCTACTTTTTTCTCGAAGGAGCACCATCAGTCTTACTTGTGTGGAATACTAAGACATAGGACATGTTTCCAATCATCTGCTTCCTCTTAGTCTTCTAGTTCTTCTTACAGGGATCCCTTCATTCTAACTCTGATATGTATCTTTCGTAGTCAGTAGTAAGTAACTACTCCCAACAATTCCCTTTCCACCATTACTATCATCAAGGGTCATTACCGACCGTCAAGAGCTGCTCTTAAATTTCTTTATTAGAGTTATCATATTGAACTCATTTAACGTTACCATCCAGGCTACTCGTACTTGTATTGATGTAACTTCACTATTTTCGTCGTGGATCTCCGAAAGAAATTCACTAGATGTCGATAAAATTCTTTTATAACCCTGTGGTTATTCTTCTTGTCGGTTAACTAACCATCACTAGCTAACCCGCACATGTAACTTTTAAGTTGTCCAAGTAGGATGTAGTTGACCTTCTACAACATCATAGACTTACTTTTCTTCCATCTCTTTTGAGGCTTGATATACTTGGTGAAATATATCTCCTCCAATCTCTCTGTTTACTCTTCCTTAGCTCCTCCTACAATCTACCCTTTTGTAAGATTGTTATACTCTTACGAGTCCAGCTGTATCATTCTTCTTCCATCAACAGACTTCTCAATCCTTCTAAGGTAGCTTGTAGGTACATCTCCGTGATTCTTTTACCTGAGTTATCGTCTATTTGCGTTTCTCTATTATGAACTTATAGTGTTGTTAGCTTAAATTTCTTTTGAATGAGAAGTTATTGGGGTCCCTCGGGTTCACCAATACTCTTCTCACACACTCTTTTTCCTTGGGTGTTGCTTGTAATGCTGCCTTTACAGAAGCTGGTTATTGTTGTATCCCGGTCTATGTCAGAATTCTCCTGTGTTCTACGAGATCACTCCACTTCTACGTTGGTGAAATCCACCTTTCCCTTTCTGGCAATGCGTAAGCTTCCAAGTGCAGCTCTTTAATTCTTTCTATTTGGATGGATAATGTATCTCGTGTTGACTTCCATACTTTTGACTGTCTCGGTTATAAATCTGGATTGTGGTGGCAATTAGCTTGTTGAGAGTGATTATATTTCGCCTTGCTTTTGGCATCAACTTTCACTTCCTAGTCTGTCAGTGAGCTTAAATTTTATGTCCCTTTTCTTGATCGCTAGTATATCTCCCTTTTGACTTTCATGTCTATGGCAAATTTTCGACGTCATCCTCTTTGTTTGTGAAGTCACTTTACACAACTTGAAAGAGCCTCTCCGTTGTCTTTCTCAATTCTCTAGTTGGCGATCATCTCTTGCTTCTCCGGAACTACTCTCTTGTATATCCTTCATTTGATCCCGTTGAGTTGATTCGGGATTCTCTTCTTGTCATCGTAATTGGTGTTGTCTTTGAGTCTTCACCTTTCCGTCTCGACGTTCCTCAACAAGCTCGAAGGATTTGTCCGACGTTTGTCTACCCTAATGCACATAAGATGTGCATACTAATCCTCATGTTGACACCCTTCAAAATCTACTTAGATGTGTCCAAGGGGTGAGAAACTCATTATGTTATCTCCGTTAAGGACATAACATAACTACAATTCTGCTAATCTTCGGCATATACCTATCTATATAACATATCTTTATAAACAAGCTAAAAGTCCAACTACAGTAAAACCTAAAGTCCATACTAAGCATACTGAGATCCGCGGTAGTAGTGGTGGTCAGCCGTACTTTTCTATTCCCAACCAGACTATGCATGCATTTAAAAACCAAAATTCTCTTTTTAACACTCAGACCCCTTTTCGGGTTCTGCTTAAAACTTATTCGGTCTTTCAGAAGATTTCAAGTGCCATTGTTGCCAACCTAGAGCTCTGATACCATGTTGTAACACCCCGAATTCTCAGAACTCGGGACATTACTGGTTAGGACCTCACAATGGGTCCCGACCTCAGTTTGACAACAACATTACTAGGATCTTGCAACAAGACACAAATAAAGAAAACCGAAATTCATATAATAGTATTTTTAGGGTAATGAATGCAACACTGTCTAGCAGCTTAAAGTACTTAAACAAAAGAACGAACAATTGTCTTAACCAAAAGAAAGAAAAGACAAACACAACTCCCAACCCCCACTCTAAGGAGTACGGAGACCCGGCTGACCACTACTTCTGGATCACTCAGCTGCTGGTCTAACCTGCGGTAAATCTAAAAACACAACAAGAGGAACCGTTAGCTAGTTATCTAAATATTAGCAGAATAATAGTAGCACACACACACATAAAAATATAAACAACCATCATGCTTTCAAACAAGTCCGTTTTATTATCTTGAGTTAAGTTACTCTTTCACGCTAATGATACTTATTTTGTGACACGAGGGATTCCCAAACCTCGCCTCCGCCCCCGTGTAACCATCAGGAATGAATCCGATGCATCTCACCTTGTACCTGCCTGGTCTGGGTATAGAGAACCTCCCAGTCTCCTGTCAGAGCTGGGCAGTGATGTCACGGCCCGTTATACATACACTTGGGCCTTAAACGGAATAATAACAGTCGTCCTAGCAAGTTACTATTATTAAAACACGCAAATAGCACACACAACCACTATCACTCAACTAATATCCAGAAACTGGCTAAGTAAGTCGCAATGACTTACCTGAGTCAAAATACACTCTAACACGTCTCAAACAGTCCGTACTCGTGGTAACTCAAACGCTTGTCAAATAAGGCATGTGTATCAAAATCACATCCAGATGTCCAACCTCATGCTAAGGAATTACGGAACAAGTTCTTACGGTAAAAGACCATTTTACTCTCAGCCCAAGGCTTCTCAAATTTATTCTTAAACTTTCTTATTCCTTTTAAAACTTGTTTCTATACTTTGTGTCTCTCGGTTAGCTACTTATAGGTCACCAGTTCAAACTTGAATCCACTCGAAAAAGAATAACACTCTTCCTCCTTCCCGATTATCATCTATTACATATATTATCCGTATTATATACTTTAACCTATCTCCTCAACTCACTTATTTAATTGTGTAATTATTCGGTACTCATATATATATATATATATATATATATATATATATATATATATATTTTATTTCCCATCTCGTACGGATATATGTACACTTACGTCATGAGTATATATATTCTTATGTTCTTATATATATATAAGTCTCGAAATCCCAACCTATTCATATATATATTTATATCTCACATTAAAAGTATAATTTATCCCTTTTATACTTATCACTCTATATTTATATATATATATATATATATATATATATATATATATATATATATATATATATATATATATATATATATATATATATATAGAGGATAGATCATATGAGAACAACCTCTAACATGAGAACATGAGAACAAATCATGACCATCCAATTTTTAAAATTCAATGGTCTAGATTAATGGTAGAAAATGATAAATAGGAAACCAAATAATGTATAATAATTACTCACTCTCATTAAAAGAGAGTGAACCCACTCTCTCTTAATTATTTTTTAAAAATATATATTGTATTATAGGAAACCGTTAGTTAAAAAAGATTCACCAGATATCTCCTTCCTCATCTCTATTATACGTAAACTTCATTAACAGTTCTCCCCAATTCCGCCAAATCAAAAAACGAAACAATGGAAAACTCAGATTGAGTGTGCATTTGCAAATTTATTCAATTCGGCCTCTCTACAACATCTGTTCAAGTCGATCATAACAACAGAATTCAACAAGATGTCATATCCTGTCAAGAAAATCATATCCCGTCAAGAAAGCAGTTTGTTTCTCCATATGCAAATCTGAGTAAGTGTATGTATTCAAATTTAATCGTTGTAATTGAATCGCTTTGACATAAATCGTGTGAATAACCGCATGAATTGTAGAGTTGCATTGGTGAAACTCGTAAGAAGAACCGATAGACAAAAAAAAATCGTTGTTGATAATAAATAGATTAACTACGAATAACACACTTGTATTATATTTAGTTTCAGTTGAAAAGAGCATTATAAGTACGAATAAACAAATTCCAAGTTGATAATAAATATAATAAACAGAGTAACTACGAATAACACATTTGTATCATTTTAGTTTCAGTTGAATAGATCATTATAATTACGAATAAAATAAATTGACGTCTAATAGAGTATTTATTTTTTCAGGCACAACCAAACAATGGGAGGTTCATAAGTCTAATAGAGTATCTGCTTCAAGAGTTTTCTAGAGACAAAGAAGTTCGTAATGGTGTTAATGAAGTTGTCCTTGATAGTATCCCAAGAAGCTTTGAATAAGAGTTGAAGCCGTCGGGATCAGGCGCCTTGTCATCGCCCATGGAGAATATGGCCAACTTAATTTCCTCCAAAGTGACAAGGGAGGAGAGGTTCTTGAGGTTGAAGATCCTGTCAAAGCCAAGAACAAAGGTACTCGTATGAAAGGTTCCCTGGAGAATGCAACAACCAAGGTTGTAAAACCTTTAAAGAAGTGTGCTCGGTGTAAGAAACTTACAGATCATGCCAAACGGAACTACAAGGAAGTTATGTAGAATATAGTTAGTGTTATTTTACATTATTTGAATTCATAATTATTGAAACCTTTCAGTCCATTAGGACTTAAGGCTTTTGATTAATAGTTGTTGTTTTATCTTTAAAAACAAATGCTTATCAACAATGTATTATTTCACTTAAAAAACGTTTGTAATTACGAATTTTCTGCTTATATACATTGTTAAATCTCACTTTATAAACATTTGTAATTACGAATAATCACTATTATGTCAAACACAAGTAAATAATATATTATTGACATTTTGGTTTAGAAACTTCATAGTGTAAATTATGCAAACATCCACGACGCATCGATTAATAACTAGTCAAATCAAAGTAGACATTCACAAAATAAGTCAAACAATAATCCTAAAAAACAAAAAAAAACAGTTAAGTTTGAAGATTTCAAATTGCTAGTAGTAGAGTACATTAACTAAATGAAGTATATCTAAATGATCTTCGCATTGACCGTTTGTAATTACGAACTTAATGCTTTTATACACTGTTATGTCTCACGAAAAAAACGCTTGTAATTACGAACTTAATGCTTGTATACATTCTTATAGATCACTTAAAAAACGTTTGTAAATACGAATAATTGCTTGTATACATTATAATATCCCACTTAAAAAACGGTTGTAATTACGAATAATCGCTATTATGTCAAACACATATCCTAAAAAACACACGACACATCGATTAACAATCAGTCAAATCAAAGTAGACATAAACAAAATAAATCCAACAATAGTCTTACAAAACCAAAAACACAGCTAAGTTTGAAGATGTCAAGTTGCAACTAGTAGATTACATTAAGTCAAGGAAGTCTATCTAAACGTCAAGCTCCCGTTCCTCTTCATCACTAGTCAACTTCTCTTTTCCCTTTCCTTTAATGTCCTTAGGCTTGGTGACATTATTCAAACAACCGCTCTTAATGCTGTTTACCACACAAGTATCAAACAACACTAGAAAATTCTGAAGAAACTCAAGCCCTCCATCCAAACCCTCAACCATCCGTTGCCTTACATGATCTTGCCTCAAATTAACATATTTGAGTATATTGAAGCCTCCATTTATCCCTAACCTTGTCGGTATCACTCTCCTTCTTTCCACTTTCTTTGTTACCACCCAACGGCAACCCAAGACAAATATGAACATCTTCACCTGTTATGTAAAGGCTTCGTTCATCCTCAAATTCTAAGCTGCACTTGTTAGGATCAAAGTGATCAACTAACCAAGAACAAAGGGACAATGGCGTATTTCTTAATTCCAATTCCAAGAAACTACCAAATCCAATGTCCCTAATTGCATTTATCTGCGCAACATGTTTTTCTCCATCCGACAAAAGTTCTTTAATGCCATTCACAAAAGATTTCGGAGAGCACCTGGTAGGCAAGTTGTTGTACCCTTCAAGCTTCCCCCTACTTTGCCTTGGACCTTTAGCAACTCTCTTCCGTTTGGTAACAACCTTATCCCCATCAGAACTATCGTCAAGATCCTGTTCCTCTTCATCACTAGTCAACTTCCCTTTACCCTTTCCTTTAATGTCCTTGGTGACATTCTTCACAACTGCATAAACAACATTTTCATTACTCGTCATTATTCGTAATTAATAATGCATTATCATATTAGTAAATCGATGTAATAACAATTTATTCATAATTAACTACTATTTTACATGTCAATCGAAATTTTTTTGTATAATAAATATGAGATCATGTTGACTAATTAATTCCATGCCTACGAGTTTTTGTATAGCAAACATAAAAATAAGGTTTAAAATACAAATGCGTTCCATATAATTACAGTATTAACATACATAAATAGTCTACACAATAATTATTCATAGTTAGTTTATGTTTTGAAATCTAATATGCACTTCATATTCGCATTATTCGTAGTTAGTTGAAAACATATGCATCATATATGTTAACTTATAGTTGAGAACATAAGCTTAAAACGCGTAAAACAAATTAATAACTATGAATAATATTTACTAACTATATTGTTGATAACAAAAAGCGCATCATCAATATCATTCGTAATTATAGAATATATTTCATCAACATATTCCACCAACATTACTTTAAGGTCGGTCTAAGATTATTCATAATTAATCAAAAACAACAATGCAAGCAAATATCAACACATCAATCACAAAACCACCAACAATATTCAATCAAGCAATGCAGAGAAGTCTACAAACGAAATGGATCTAATAACAAGGAGAGGGGAGAGGATACCTTTCAGCGGCGAAAAAAAAACCTAGATCGATTGGAAGATGGAGATTTGATTTGTAAAGGGGTCGATTTAGGGTAAGCAATATACCGAACAGCCAGGCGAATTACAACGAGAGAAAAATCGCTGCTTGTGCGGCCACAATCCAGTCGCCGGACGCAGTACTGGGCAAACGAGCCGCCTAGAGGTCGCCAGACGCAGAACAGGGCAAACGAGCCGCCGGTTGATCTAGATCCACGACGAACCGGTAACGCCAAACCGCAACTGAGTTACCGGACTGCTCCTCGTCGTCTTTGTTGCGCCACCAACACCGGGAGGTTCGCTGATTCGGCTTCAAAACACCCTATTCGACCACCACAACCCTAAAACCTTCTTTCCGAATGTACAGCCTGTATGGAGTGAAATTAGGGATTCCAAATTGTGCTATATTTGGAAGCGCGTGTGTGTTGAAATTTTATTAATAATTACGATACTAACCCTAAATCTCGACCCTTAATAATAAACAATCCTACGGTCTGTGATTGTTCTCATGTTCTCATGTTAGAGGTTGTTCTCATGGGAACCACACCCTATATATATATATATATATACATACATACTGCATTACTTATATATATATACATTTCCACCATATCAAACACCTTCACAGATTTATACATATATAACTCTTAATCCAAAGTCTACCCATTTATATAACAGTGTTGCTGCAATCCCCTTTTTAAAACAAATTCAAGACACAAGAGTGGACTGTACGTACGTCTCAACTATTGCTTGTTTCGATCCGGCTCAGCAACATGGAATGGTTCGGCTGGTCACTGCAGGTCCAAGAAGGCCAGATTGCCCGTAAGTTAACCACACGAACAGAAGGCCAAAAAGAAGAGAGGAAAGAGCGGAAATAGAAGTAAGCCGACTCACCGGCTGGAGCGGCGGCGAGGTTGGTCGGTTTGCGCTGAAGACGAAGGGAGAGAGGGAAGGTGAAGGCCGGCTCACCTACTACAAACCAGTTCCGGCGGCGACGGTCCTAGCGGCGACAGAGGGCGGCGGTGGCGTCGGCACAGGGGGAGGAAGTAGCAGAGGCGGCGAAGGACTCACTGGCATGACTCGCAACTGCCCAGGTCCGACCTTGCTGCTCTTCGAACCAGGATAGAGGAACAAAGAGAGATAGACAAACAGGTGGCCCCCTGGTTGTCGACAGGAGTCGGCGAACGAGAGCGGTGTGGTTAGCGGTGCCCTGGGTGGTCGACGGGAGGCAGCGACCGAGGACAGTGGGCGTACGGCGGTGCGATGCCCTGGTGCGAAATCGCACTGCTGTGAGTTCCGAAACAAAACAGAACCGGAAGGAAAGTAGCGGAGAAGACCGGCGAGACTTACCGACGACAGAGGCGGCGCGGTGGTGTGACTGGCGGTTGCAGCAGCGGCGGCCCTTCCTCCCAACCGGCGTCGGGGAATCCCGTTGATGGCTGCTGCTGCTATCGCCACTTTAGAAGCCAGGAGAAGCGGTATGTTGCAGTGGAGTGAGATCGATTAAGCGGCAGTCTTAGGTTTAGCTTAGGATTAGGGTTAGGATAGTTTAAACGTGGTTAAGGGCTGATTAGGGTTTAGGTTAAAGTTGGGCCGGCTGGGTAATTGGGCCAGCTGTTGGGCCTGCTCCTCAATTAACACAAGAGGCTGAAAAAAATGCTCGTTATTCGTCCGGAAATGTTAAAAAAAACGGAAAAGTGATTACGAGATTATTTACGGAATTATTTACTGAATTACATAAGTTATCATTTTATGTGAATCCAGGTCACATAAAATGATAAAATTTAATATTGTTTTATTTTTATTTAAAGAAATTTATGTTGGCGGATCGGAATCCGATTTGATCCAGAATTAAACGGAGTTTAAAATTTTCAGTTATTACATTGACAATCATATCGGGTTTTGTTTTTTCATCTCAAATGCAACATTATACCAAACAAAGTCGTCAAAATCCTCAAAACTAATCCTATTTTTAACCGTTTTTGGAAGGAAACTAATTGTAAATAGCACACGACAATAATACCATATTCAACACGCAACACTTGACTAGGAAATAAACAAAATACTACAAAAAAAAAGTCGGTTGTGAGATTGTTGCGCATTTAAAGGCATGCTGAACAATGATTAATGAAAACAACAACTACCACCACATACGGTTAACACCAGTACAAGTCAATGGTCTCGTTACCTGTCATAACTACTTGTTCATTCTTTGATTGTCTCACCATCAATTTGAAATACAGAAAAATTATAATAAACCAAATTACTTTTATGTTACATGTCATAACTTCATGTTCATTTTTTTGATTGTCTCACGATTACTTTAAAATGTAAAAAATTGCAATTAAGCAAATTAATTTATAATTTTAGGATGAAGTGAACCAATCAGAAGATTAGGATATGGAGTTGGGGATATGTAAGGGTATAACGGGACAAATGACTTTCATTGGGTTAACAATTTTACCACAAACTACTCTCGTCAGTTTATTATGAGTTATTAGTAGGAACTCTTGTATAATAGGTGGGTGATGTGGATGTGTGATGTGGATTAAGGGCTCTATTTAATTTAGGGTTGATAAATTCTACTCCATACGATAATAAATAAATGACGTTTTAGTATTATAAATTTGATCACATTTATTTGTCGTTTTAAGTTTTCTATGAACAATAATTATAAAAAATTTTCTTGAAAATTAGTATAAATGATTATTTTTAGGTCTAAAATCTTTCTTATTGATTTAAAAGAAGGTTGAATATTAAATAAGTGATAAGATTTAGAAAAACTTTACAAAATCTATTTTATTTAATACTTTCCTTAAAAACTGTGTCAAATGTTAAAACGACAGTTAATTATGATCAGAGGGTAGTTTTTTACATGTCAACAAAGAATTAGGATTAGGTGTGTGTTGTGTATTATTTTTTAAAATAAATAAAAAATATTATTTAATATGATAAATATGATAAATGAATAATATTGACTTATTCATTGCCCACACTGAACTAGGTTTATCTAATGTATTGAATTGTTTGTAATTTAAAAAAGGGTTCGTTTGGTCGATGATAATTTATAGGTTGAAGAGTCAAGGATTGTAACACCCCGAATCCGCGGGACTCGGGATGTCACATTGGGTTAGGATCTCACAATGGATCCTGACCCTAGCCTGACAACAAGTTCACTGGATCTTACAACATAGCACTGACAGATATGAAAACAAATACATAAAACTGTATAAAACTGTACATCCCAAAAGGTAAGACCACATAGCCGAGTACAAACATCACACCTCACGCAGGAGGTAACAAAAAACCATCCTCACACAGGAGGGAAAAGATAAACAACCCAAAAGCCCACAACAACCTATGTACGAGACGTCCTCGGCCTGCCACCCTGCTAGATCACCCAACAGCATGCCTATCCTGTAGGGCATCTACAACATGGTAATAACCATTAGCTATCCATACACATATATAGAGTAATGCATAAGCACAATCACACATAGGGAAAGATAAACATATCAGCATGCTTTCACTCATTTACCCATTTATTCATTTCAATATAATGGTCATTCACTCAAATCATATAGATATAATATATATGAAACTAAGTGACACGAGGACCGATACATCCTCGCCTCTGAGCCTGCTAGCCAGCCGTACTAGTATCGGTCACACAATCCGTGTACCCTATGGGAGTGGATTGCGCCCTTCCTGTAAACCGGTCTGGCCTGACATCAGAGAACCTCCCAGACTCCACGGCGGGATGAAAGGGAAAGGTTATCACAGCCACGCAGTGGGGCAATCAATAAAACATAGGTCGGTAAATACGATATCACATGCTATCATAGCAAACATATAAGGCACACACCACTCATACAAACACCCCATATAAGGATGGTAGCTAAGTAAGTCCTACGGACTTACCTCAACCTCGTATAGAGCTCAACCACAACTGGATCACCTCAACACTGGAGGAACAAAACAGCCTATAGACAAGGCATAAAGAGATGTCACATCTCTTATCAAACAAAGGATCACACCTAGACCCAAAGGGATCCATAGGGATCATATACATCCTATATCCTCGAATAACATGCTAAGCCTAAAAGCCACATCAGGGCATAAATCCAACTCATGATATCATCATCAAATAAAAGCCCATAAATACCAGAATAATGCAACGAGCATAATGGAAATTCCAATTATCCATTTTAACCAACTCAAGGTCAAATTATACTAACCCGCAAAACGGAAAACGAATAAATTCATAACTTATTCGTTACTAACCCGATATACGAACCGGAAGAAGATCCAGACTCCTAGCGATACGGGGAGTAAGAGCGCGGTATGAAACCTTACATTTGATGACTTGCGGTGGTCCGTCGGCGTTCCGATAGCGGTAAACGGAAGCTTTACCAAAAAGTTAACAAACGGGAAAAATATTTGTACCACGATGTAGAGAACAAGATAAGGGACTCATTGGTACAAACGGATTTGAAATTGGATCGAAAGTGAAAGGTGGGTAAGAGATCGTAAGTAAGCTGGCGTACTCTCGCTCGTATTCTCTGAAGTTCGAATAAGAAGGTGAAAGGTGGAAGATGAAGTATGCAGCCGCCTCCTCTCATATATATATATAATAATATAATATAATAATATATAATATGCAATTGTTGTACACCTCAATCCTTTACAATTTCAATTGTAAGGTGAGATTGAAAAGAGAGTCCTGCAGCCGACTCTTTATATATATATATATAATGTTAACCCAAGATATTTAAT
This sequence comes from Fagopyrum homotropicum, assembly GCA_033239125.1. Taxonomy (NCBI): domain Eukaryota; kingdom Viridiplantae; phylum Streptophyta; class Magnoliopsida; order Caryophyllales; family Polygonaceae; genus Fagopyrum; species Fagopyrum homotropicum. The sequence goes on from BSWB01000003.1 coordinate 8,837,217, forward strand.
TAAAAAGCGGTTACAATTTCGGGTCTCCAAATTTTATCAAATTGGAATAGAAAATCCGGAATTTTATCGGGATAATTAATCCATAATTATCTCGTAAAAGGGGTATCCCTAAGCCGCATTTCTTAACCGCTAAGAATCGGAATAACGACTCTTTTGTCCGTTTCGTCTTTTTATATTATTTCACATCTAGGACATATCCGATGTGCCGATCATTTCTCTCAACTACAACTTTATTTATTGGAGCTCTCAAATTCTCTAAATAACACCGGTTATTACATCATATCCCCCTAAAAACAAGTTTCGTCCCGAAACTTGAACAAACCCAAATCCTCTCGGACCCATATGCCGAGGTATAACACTCACTCTATCGGAGGTATCACATCTCCGCTCAGAAGGTCAAAACCTATAACAAATCTATAACCTCAAACATCGACATGGAGGAATCATCCACTCCAGAAAACAGGGCCATAACGCTACCCAAGGCAGAGAGGAATCACATCTCTCGCTATATCACATCACAGGGCATAGAGGAAGCACATCTCTAGCCAACCATAAATATATACATCATATGGAGGAATCACATCTCCACTGAACTATGTCCATCAAAGTAGCATGGAGGATAGAACCATCTCCAACTGAATCCTAATCACACTCAAATAGCATGGAGGAAAGAACCATCTACAGCTATAAACATACATCATAATAGCACAACAAGATCTAACAAGATCATAAAGCATAACATAGCTAGCATGGAATAAGCACATCAAGGCATGTAAGCACATAAACACATAATCACATACTCACCAAGATAGTACTAAGATCTACTCATCGACCCTAGGTGCATCTATCTCAGCATAAAACTCTGGATAGTTCCTCTGGATACTATCCTCAGTCTCCCATGTAGCCTCCTCAAGTCCACGTCTCGACCACTGTATCCTCATCATAGGAATGTCCTTCGAACGCAGGCGTCTCACACCTCGCTCTAGGACTGGAATAGGATGCTCAGCAAAGGTGTGATCTGGCTCCACCACTAAATCATCATAACTCACAATGTGCCGCGGATCTAGTATGTACTCTCTCAGCTGAGACACATGGAACACAGGGTGAATACCCTCTAATCTCGGAGGCAAAGCTAATCTGTAGGCTGCTCTCCCAACTCTGTCCAGAATCTCAAAAGGACCGACATATCGGGGACTCAACTTCCCCTTTATGCCAAAACGTCTGACGCCACGCGTCGGGGATACTCTCAACCAGACATGAGCTCTTACTCTGAACTCTAGAGGCCGACGCCTCTTGTCTGCATATGACTTCTGGCGACTCTGTGCAGCCATCATCCTCTCTCTAATCAGTGCTACCCGAGCCATATCATCATGAATCTGCTCTGGCGCTATCCCGCTGACACTGCTAGGCTCATCCCAACATAAAGGTGTACGGCACCTACGTCCATACAATGCCTCATAGGGAGCCATCCCAATAGATGCATGCCAGCTGTTGTTGTATGAGAACTCAACAAGCGGGAGGTAGTCAGACCATCCCTGTCCCCAATCCAACACACAAGCTCGCAGCATATCCTCCAAAGTCTGGATAGTCCTCTCTGACTGTCCATCAGTCTGGGGGTGAAACGCAGTCGTGAAGTGCAGACTCGTCCCTAAAGTAGTCTGAATCTGCTGCTAGAACCTCGAGGTGAATCGCCCATCTCGATCAGAGACGATCGTCCTCGGTACACCATGGAGTCTCACTATATGTCTAGTGTACTCCTCAGCTAATCTACTCACAGGCCACGTCTCTCTAATAGGAATGAAACGTGCCGTCTTCGTCAATCTATCAACAACAACCCAAATGACATCAAAACTCCTACTAGGTCTCAGTCCCGTCACAAAGTCCATGGAGACGTCCTCCCACTTCCACTGCGGTACTGGCAGTGGATGGAGCTCACCTCCAGGTCTGCAATGCTCTATCTTGACCTGCTGACAGGTCGCACACTGAGCCACGAATCTGGCTACATCGGGCTTCAGTCCTCCCCACCAATATGAACGTCTCACATCATGGTACATCTTACTCGTACCTGGATGTACAGAGTAAGGTGTACTGTGAGCCTCCTGTAAGATCCTGTCTCAACTCTGCATCAGCAGGAACACAAATGCGATCATGTCGCCTCATCACTCCATCAGCTCCAATGGAAAACTGTGGTGCCTCTCCACGAGACATCCTCTTTCTAATCCTCATCAAGGTCGGGCAGGTCCCCTGCTTTTGTTGGATCTCATCCAACAGACCAGGTAAAACCTCTAAGGCATACAACTGGGCATCCTCATCAGAAAACTGGATGTCCATCTCTAGCCAAGCTAGATCCCTCTAAAGCTGAGGCTGTACAGTCAATCTCGCAATCGCCTTCTCTCGAGGCGTCTTCCTGCTCAAGGCGTCAGCAACCACGTTCGCCTTTCCAGGATGATACAAAATCTCAAGGTCAAAGTCCTTGATCAACTCAAGCCATCGACGCTGGCGGTTGTTCAACTCCCGCTGCGTGAAAATATACTTCAGACTCTTATGGTCTGTGAAGATCTGACATGTAGCACCATACAAGTAATGTCTCCAGATCTTCAAAGCATGCACTACCGCCGCTAACTCCAAATCATGAGTCGGGTAGTTCTCCTCATACGTCTTCAACTGTCGAGACGCATATGCAATCACTCTACCTCTCTGCATCAACACACATCCCAAGCCTAGCTTGGATGCATCATTGTAGACCACAAAATCATCAGATCCCTCTGGTTGTGCCAAGACAGGAGCAGAAGTCAAACGCCTCTTCAACTCCTCAAAGCTCTGAGCACACTGGTCGGTCCACGCAAACCTGGTAGTCTTCCTCAGAAGACTCGTCAGTGGACGGGCAATCACAGAAAAACCCTCCACAAAGCGTCTATAGTAACCGGCTAGGCCAAGAAAGCTACGCACTTCCTTGATGTTTGTCGGTGTCGTCCATGCAGCAACAGACTCGATCTCGCCGGGTCAACCATAACCCCATCGGCGGAGACGATGTGTCCAAGGAAAGCAACCTCAGACATCCAGAACTCACACTTAGAGAGCTTAGCGTACAACTCTCTATCCCTCAAAACCTGCAAAACCGTCCTCAGATGACCGGTATGCTCCTCTCTACTACGAGAGTACACTAAAATATCATCAATAAAGACCACCACAAACTGATCAAGGAAGTCGATGAATATACTGTTCATCAACTCCATAAAGACTGATGGGGCATTCGTCAGCCCAAATGGTATCACTACAAACTCGTAGTGTCCATAACGGGTACGAAATGCCGTCCTGTGTACGTCCTGCTCTCTCACCCTCAACTGGTGATATCCTGAGCGCAAATCAATCCGGGAGAAAACTGTAGCTCCCTGAAGCTGATCAAGTAGATCGTCAATACGAGGCAATGGATACCTGTTCTTGACGGTCACCTTGTTCAACTCTCTGTAATCTATGCATAACCTCAAAGATCCGTCCTTCTTCCGCACGAAGAGGACAGGTGCACCCCATGGTGAAACACTAGGGCGTATGAATCCCTTCTCAGCCAACTCCTCGAGTTGCTTCTTCAACTCCAACATCTCGACAGGTGCCATACGGTATGGGGCCTTCGAGATGGGTCGCGTGCCAGGCTCTAACTCTATGCTGAAGTCCACACTCCGCTGAGGCGGCAAACTCGACGGCTCAGCAAACACATCTGTAAACTCGCAGACTACTGGAATATCCTCCAGAGTTGGACTCTCTCCATCCTTCATGGCGTAGCACTAGAAGGCATCACATCCCTGTGCAATCAACCTAGCTGCTCGTACGACACTAATAACTGAACCTGTCTTCCCAAGGTCCCAACCCCAGAAGACCTCAATCTGACCAACCTCGGTAGAGACTGTAACAGTCCGCCTACCCACATCCAAAACTGCATGGTGTCTACGCATCCAGTCCATACCTAATATGACTTCTTCATGCATCAATGGCATGACTAAGAAGTCAACAAGTAAAACACGAGTCCCTAATCGAAGGGGACAACTACGTATCTTACGGGTACCTCTGACCCGACTACCATCAGGTAACCCTATAGTAAAGGGTATCCCCTCGATGGTAGCTAAACTCAGACGCTCAACACAAGTATCAGAAATAAAGGAATGCGTAGCACCAGTATCAAACAAAACTCTAACAGGTAAACCATGAAGTAAAATGGTACCTGTAGCAGCCGGTGCAGGTGGATCCTCTGCACTCCTCAACTCAAAAGCTCGCCCTCGGGCTCCTCTGGCATCACTGGTGCCAACGTCTCTACCCCTACCTCTACTCGGTCCTGGAGCAGAACCCTGAGTAGATGGACGCTCTGGGACCCTCTGCTGTCCCTGTTTCTGCTGCTGAGGTGTCCTCTGACCACCTCCTGCTACACTGGCAGGGGAAGAACCCTCCTGGGATGCTACTCCTCCCTGCCTACAAAAGGCAGCTCGATGTCCCTGTCGGCCACAGGTAAAACAAGTTACAACTGGTCTAGGACAAGCTGACCTCAGATGGCCAGGGTCTCCACAGTTGTAACACTGACGTCCCTTATCTGCAGTCTGTGCAGATGAGGGGTAAATCTGACGTCTCTGGTCTCGTCTAGAACCAGAAGCTCCTCCAACTCCACTGGTCTGCCCAGTGCGCTGCCTCTTCTCAGACCGTTCAGTCTGAGAAGCCCTCCTTTGACTAGCTCGCTCCCTCTCATAAGTAGAAGCCCGGTCCTGATAGTCAGCAAGGGACTCGCAATGGAATCCCACCATATATGAACGTGTGCTCTCCCTCAGACGACGGGAGAACAAGTACACATGCTGGTCCTCAGATGGTGCAGCTGGACCCAACAAAGCTAACTCGGTCTGAAAACGGCGGATGGCATCAGTAATAGGCACATCCTCAAAGCCGGCCTCCACAAAATCCTGCAGCTTCTCCCTCCTCAGTGAGGCAGGGCAGAACTGCTCTCTAATCATGCGTCTCATGTGGTCATAACTGGTAGCTCTAGTCCGGACAGTCCTCCACCACTGGTGTGCCAGGTCACGGAATAGAGACTGAACTAGCTCTATCCGTCTGTCCTCAGGACATCTAATAGACTCCAAGGTTGAGTCTACATGCCCAATCCACACCTCAGTCTCTAACCCTATCGCTCCTGAGAAGTGTGGCACTCCCTGCTGGTGAAATTCCTTCAACCAGGCATCTGGTTGAGGCCCTCTGGTCTCCACTGGGACTCGAACTGGATCCACCACACGTGCAGGTGCAGCAGGTACCCGGGTCGCTCCCTGGGATCTCTCAGAAGATCCCTCAGGTACTAGTAAATCCGGGGCTCGCCTGCCAGCCCTAATATCCTCCTCAAAACGTCGGAGGTACTCTCTGAACTCCGGTCCTCCCATGGAGACACGGTCAGCGTCATCAGACTAAGCTCGATGTGAATGATGTCTCACAGATACACTGCTCCTCGTCTCTGGGACGACGCTCTCTGCAACCTCCTCATGTATCTCCTCCACCACTGGTGGGTCAGCAGCGGGAACTGGTCCCTCACCTACCACACCCGGAGGACAGGGTGGCCTACCTCTACCTCTGCGTACAACGGCAGGAGCTCTAGTCCGAGCCATCTGCGGGGTATGCACACCTAACTTATAAGGCTCTATGTAGGCCATAGGTATATATATATATATATATATATATATATATATATATATATATATATATATATATATATATATATACTCAACACAACACATACATAATCCATCATACATATATACATATCTATACTGCAGAGATCCATAGCAGGAGTGGCGACTTCTCGTACATCTAACCCAAAACCATATTTAAAACCAAAACCTTTTGAAAAAGTCAGACCCCGTCGGGTTCTGTTTATTTTACCTATCAGACCTCATTGCAGGTAGCAAGTGCCATTGTTGTCAACTTGGGCTCTGATACCAACTCTGTAACACCCCGAATCCGCGGGACTCGGGATGTCACATTGGGCTAGGATCTCACAATGGATCCTGACCCTAGCCTGACAACAAGTTCACTGGATCTTACAACATGGCACTGACAGATATGAAAACAAATACATAAAACTGTATAAAACTGTACATCTCAAAAGGTAAGACCACATAGCCGAGTACAAACATCACACCTCACGCAGGAGGTAACAAAAAACCATCCTCACACAGGAGGGAAAAGATAAACAACCCAAAAGCCCACAACAACCTATGTACGAGACGTCCTCGGCCTGCCACCCTGCTAGATCACCCAGCAGCATGCCTATCCTGTAGGGCATCTACAACATGGTAATAACCATTAGCTATCCATACACATATATAGAGTAATGCATAAGCACAATCACACATAGGGAAAGATAAACATATCAGCATGCTTTCACTCATTTACCCATTTATTCATTTCAATATAATGGTCATTCACTCAAATCATATAGATATAATATATATGAAACTAGGTGACACGAGGACCGATACATCCTCGCCTCTGAGCCTGCTAGCCAGCCGTACTAGTATCGGTCACACAATCCGTGTACCCTATGGGAGTGGATTGCACCCTTCCTGTAAACCGGTCTGGCCTGACATCAGAGAACCTTCCAGACTCCACGGCGGGATGAAAGGGAAAGGTTATCACAGCCACGCAGTGGGGCAATCAATAAAACATAGGTCGGTAAATACGATATCACATGCTATCATAGCAAACATATAAGGCACACACCACTCATACAAACACCCCATATAAGGATGGTAGCTAAGTAAGTCCTACGGACTTACCTCAACCTCGTATAGAGCTCAACCACAACTGGATCACCTCAACACTGGAGGAACAAAACAGCCTATAGACAAGGCATAAAGAGATGTCACATCTCTTATCAAACAAAGGATCACACCTAGACCCAAAGGGATCCATAGGGATCATATACATCCTATATCCTCGAATAACATGCTAAGCCTAAAAGCCACATCAGGGCATAAATCCAACTCATGATATCATCATCAAATAAAAGCCCATAAATACCAGAATAATGCAACGAGCATAATGGAAATTCCAATTATCCATTTTAACCAACTCAAGGTCAAATTATACTAACCCGCAAAACGGAAAACGAATAAATTCATAACTTATTCGTTACTAACCCGATATACGAACCGGAAGAAGATCCAGACTCCTAGCGATACGGGGAGTAAGAGCGCGGTATGAAACCTTACATTTGATGACTTGCGGTGGTCCGTCGGCGTTCCGATAGCGGTAAACGGAAGCTTTACCAAAAAGTTAACAAACGGGAAAAATATTTGTACCACGATGTAGAGAACAAGATAAGGGACTCATTGGTACAAACGGATTTGAAATTGGATCGAAAGTGAAAGGTGGGTAAGAGATCGTAAGTAAGCCGGCGTACTCTCGCTCGTATTCTCTGAAGTTCGAATAAGAAGGTGAAAGGTGGAAGATGAAGTATGCAGCCGCCTCCTCTCATACATATATATATATAATAATATAATATAATAATATATAATATGCAATTGTTGTACACCTCAATCCTTTACAATTTCAATTGTAAGGTGAGATTGAAAAGAGAGTCCTGCAGCCGACTCTTTATATATATATATATAATGTTAACCCAAGATATTTAATTAAAAAGCGGTTACAATTTCGGGTCTCCAAATTTTATCAAATTGGAATAGAAAATCCGGAATTTTATCGGGATAATTAATCCATAATTATCTCGTAAAAGGGGTATCCCTAAGCCGCATTTCTTAACTGCTAAGAATCGGAATAGCGACTCTTTTGTCCGTTTCGTCTTTTTATATTATTTCACATCTAGGACATATCCGATGTCCCGATCATTTCTCTCAACTACAACTTTATTTATTGGAGCTCTCAAATTCTCTAAATAACACCGGTTATTACAAGGATGATGGACTTACGGGAATGTAAATGATGAATCTCCTTCACCCTTTTCCACATAGATATGGGGATGAATATTTTTTTTATCCCCGTTAAAACTAAACGGACCAAGAGTCAATGCTTATAGATTATACATTTTAATTTGTGAATTAAGTAGTAGATTATTACACCCATTTCACAAAAGAAAAAGCAATGTGTTGCGTGAAATAATAACATAACTTTTTCTTTAAAATTTATAAACTGCATGACAAACATCTTTCCGATAACTCTAAGACGTGTATATAATTATCGCAATTATGATATGTTTGATACATTAAATCCATGTTCCTTTTAGAAGAAAAATATTCACGGTTTTAAAATTATATATATTGTGATTTGCGTAGTAGATTATTAAATATGTTTTCACAAAAGGGAAAGTAACTTTTTTTCCTTTCTCTTTTCGTCTTGTAATGGATACAATCTCTAAGGAGATAAGCCACTTTAACCACTATCCGTTATAAAAACAACTTTATGAAGTGTACAATTATTGCAATTATGGTTTGTCAATTATATTATATCCTTGTATGTTTTAGTCGTGGTTTTTGGATTGAAAAAAGGAAGGTGTAGTACAAAATAGAAACAAAAATACGCAAAAAATAGTATATTTATGAACGATATTAATAAGTTTTTTATGTCATAAAACTTTATGAGTTATAGATTATAAGTAACATTTTTATTTTTTCGGTGACTTGTAACTCAAAGCATCACCCCACAATTATTTATGGTGAGGTTTTTACAAATGACATATACAAATGACATACGTAAGTTACAATCACTTTTTTATATATATTTTTCGTAAATGACGTAGACAATTATTAGCTATCACTTAATTAACTTCGACTGTGTTTTTATTTGGAAGTAGAAACGTTATTCTTTGTTTTATTTTTTATCTTTAAACGACGTGTCGTGTATGTCTGTATATAAATTTTTCACGTTATAATTTTTATAAAACAACAACAAAGTTATCCTCATAACTCAGAGCCGGCCCTTGATGCTTTTATACCCCAGACGATATTATTTTTAGGTGCCCTTATAATATATTTAATAACTTGTTTAAAAAATACTTAAATATTTTGAGGTTTTGAGTCATAGATGACTCATTTTAAGCCAATGTTATTAGATATTGCCCATTTTTACATAATATTCTCAATTGAACATGATTGGACCCAAACAACACAATTTTTGTTATATATCATCATGTCAAACACCTTGTACATATGTTGGATTAGTTTCCAAAAAATCTAGAACCATACCAATACCTTTAACTTAAGATTTTCAAGCAAAATAATAAATGAATATAGAGACAATGGATGATTTGAGAACTCATCATTGTCTTGACCATCTATTTTGTTATTGATAGTTCATTGGTACAATTAGAATGACATTTTTCAGAAAATTAAAAATATTTGGATAAAATCCGAAAAACACACAAATGCAAGGAAATAATTAGAAAAATTCCTAAATTGTTGCCTGATTGTTTCATCCTCATTGATTAAAAAGCAACAACAATAGAATAAATTTAAAAATCAAAAAATCAAAATCCGAAAATTTAGGGAGAAAGAAAAAGGTCTAAATACCATTAAATGAATAAAACATTGAATGCAGTAGGAAAATATTCAAAGAATAAATAAAAAAAAGTATTTGGTCTTTTAGGACTAGCTATATTTTGGAAAACAGGTAGCGTATTAATGTTTATTCTTTTAATTTAAATTTATAATTTATAACTTACTACTGTAAAAAATTAATGGTGCCCTTTTAAACTTGGTGCCCTAGGTTGGAGCCCAAATGGCCCAGGACCAGGGTCGGCCCTGTCATAACTTCATAGCTCATTGTGTTTATTTCTTGGCAAGCACCCAATCAATTAAGTTGCATTGTAAACATAATAAACATTCACATTATTAGTTGTAATTGTGACACTTAAAAGTTTACTTGTATCATTTACCCTTAAAAGTTTACTTGTATCATTTAGTCATAGCAAGACCAACTCGAGGCGGAGATACAAATCCAATTCAGACCCAAGAGTTCATCCCATTGCACCATGTAGGAATTGACCTTATTTATGGTTTTGACTCGATGCCTACACATGTTCAAACTTCTCAAAGTAACCTAACCGGGCCAAAATAAACTCACTAAAACTAATTTGTCTTGAAACAAAGTCAACTATCAAATTTATCTTCAATTAATTTGTCTTTCTTTAAACAAAATATAATGTTATACGAATAGTGTATAGCATGTGTGATTTGCATAGTTGGTCATTGCACTTCTTTTTACAAAACAAAAATTAAGTGTATTGTGGAAAAACAACCTAGTTTTTATCTTCTTGTAATAGATAAATATAGTTATATTCACGAAATATAGAAGGAAGATGTAGTGTGAAATATTTACTTGTATTATACCTACAACGGATTAACATTTTTTATAAACAAAGTTATACTTTTTGTTGGAAAATAATAGTATACAAGTCTTGTTTTTATATGCCATTTCACTTTTAATTTTAAATTTACTAATCTACAAATTCATAGTATAAAATAAGAATATACGTATATAGATCTTCTTTTGCAATATAGTTGTCATCATTCAAATATTAAAAACATACGACAAACAAAATAAAGTTTAACTTCAATACTCTTCCAAAAAAGGTGTTAAAACTGTTGATATATTATGACGTAGTTAAAATTCAAAATAAATAAATTATGAACAATATTATAAAACATTTTATATCATAAAACTTTATGAATTACAGATTGCAAGTAACATAGTTAATTTTTTGATGACTCGTAACTTAAAATATTACCATAACTATAACAACCTAAGTTCTTGGTGCATCTTCCACATGGATGGTAAGCAACTCTTTCTTCCTTCTTCGTCTTCATCTTCTTCTTCTTTTATTAACCTTCATTCAAGGTCTACTTCTCTCTTCCTTTTCGTTATATATGTCGGTTGATAGATCAAGGGATTTTGTTGGTATCTTCAGTCTAGTAGCCGACAACAAAGAGAACGAGAACCGCCAGCCAAGAGTGTACCGATGTCATTCTGCACACCGACACTTAGCGACGGAGGTTCTGGACTTATCCCGCGGTCGTGCCTACACCTTGTTGCGGTTGCGCATGTGCTTTCGTTACGTGATCGGGTCACTTTTGGTCGCGGACGCGCCGACCTTGTAACCGCAGTCGTGCCCCATTCTTGCCGCAGTCGCACGGACACGTTCCTCTTGCGGGCATGCCCTATTCTTCCGCGATCGCGGAATCCCTCCAAGAAGTACCGAGCTTCGGTATGTTGATCTTTCTTGCTATCTAAGTTTGATAGGATGTTAGTATCATGGTAGGGTGGAACCTAGCAGAATTAGAGTGAATCCCAAGTAGTGGATTAGAAGTTAGAAGTATGAGAGGATAAGAATTTAGGATGTTGATCGATGATACATTATTAGTAGGATAACTGCTAGGATGTAGTTTTTGGACCTTGATATGGATGATAGATAGTTGATGTTCGTGACGTTGTATGTATCAGGTTGTCTGAGAGTTCTAATACGGACCAAGAGGTGTGATTAGTTGGACTTATCGTGTTACAGGTAAGTCTTTTGGCTTACTTAGCTGCAATCTGTGTATTGGGTGGATTACATTAGTGTTGTGTGTATTGCATGCTTCATAACTATAACCTGAGTAGGACGACCTTATTAATAATTGACCCAAGTGTATGTGTAACTGGCAGTGACATCACTTTCCCACCACGACTAGCCCAAACATGGTATACGGGGAGATGCATCAAACCACTCCTTTTGGTATACGGGGACGGATGCGAGGGTCAATGGACTCTCGTGCCACAAGCATAAGTTGAATTAGAAGTGAATAACCTAATAAAGATAATGAATGAGCTCTATGTAAGCATGTTATGTGTTTCATTTCCGCATTGTTGTGTGTGTGCTTTTGTAATTCTTCTAATATGTAGGTTGTTAGCTAACGGTTTATCCGGTGTTGTAGATGCTTTGCAGGATAGGGTAGTTGCCGTATGATCCGGATGGAGTGGTCGGTCAGGTTCCCGTACGTTATAGAATGGGTTGAGATTATTGTTATTTATGCACTTTTATTTTGACATCAGTAGTTCATACTATCCCATTGATGTAGCACTCGGCCAAGAGTCCTTTACTTTGATCATGATACTGCATATTATTTATTCGGTTTTTACCTTTTATATTTGTTATTGTTGTAAGATCCGGTGAAGTTGTTGTCCGGCTAGGGTCAAGACCCATGGTGAGGTTCTAACCCATATCACCCCAAGTTCTAAGAAGTTGGGGTGTCACAACCTCAAAGCCCGGATGGTTCAAGACTTCACGGTCACCTCTTGAACGAGTAAATTCGATAGCTACTCACTAATGGCGGTTCAAGGCCAAAAAACACTACCTTCTCAAATGCATTGATTTTTTTATTGTACTCTCAAACACATTTTGTGTCTAGAATTATTTCTATTTATGTGGGGATTGTTGGAGCCAATATTTTAAATAAGCAGTGTGCCGGGTTTTTCCGGGAAAATTTTCAGTGGGCTCCGACCATCGTCAACACCGGAAAACGGAAGCATTGAATTTGTCTCCGTGAGCAAAAAATCGTAGTGTACTTATTTGCTAAAATTGGATTATGGGTGAACGAGATAATGATACCCGAAGTTACGTGTACGAAACACAAAAAGAAAAAGAAACAAAATGTGGCTATCTACATCGACTAAAAAGAGTAAAATATGTATAGTATATTAATAGAAAAAATGCTTAAAGGACGTGGTCTTTGGGACACTAACCATTTTCAATGGGAGCGGGCGTAGCTAACCAACCTCACGTGCGCGCCGAGCCGAGTCGAGTTGTGCCGAACGGAGGCTCAAGCTCAAGCTTACGACGAGAACAAATTGGATTGATGGTGTTGGGCTGACCACTCAAGGCTATCATTTTTTCTTGGCCCAATCTCTTTAATGCACAAATCAACGTTTTCTCCCCTCCTTTCTCTTCAAAACTCGAGAGTGCAACACAAAAGCGGTTTGCTAGTGCAATTTTAAAATAAAGGTAAGAGATCTCCTATTTCAACTATACAAATGTCAACGGTATTATAATCTAGTTGTTTTTCTTTATCTTTGGTGTTCTTACAGTTTATTCGGAATAATTCATGAAATGACTTTCCTACATAATTCACGCGGTCCAAACACGAAATCATCCAAAATGACATTTTTATAGTGTTTATTTTCTACTGAATTTGACTTACTACTTGTCTTCTCAGTTTTTGTGCAGAATAATTAAAGGGTCTTAATAGAGAGAAAGGAAAAGTAGTGAGATTAATGTTGCCAAATTCATTTGTAAGCTATGAAATTAGAATTCCTTCATTCATTGTAAATCCTCTTCTATAGCCATGGAAGAAGAAGACTTAATCCGAGAAAATTTGTGAGAGTGCCACGTCATCATTAATGTAGTGTACTTTACTAGTATATATGAATTGGAAGACAAAAACTGTCAGAAAAAGGATGAAGTATATTTTCCCTCAAAAAAAAAAAAAGGATGAGGTATTATCTACATATATAGCATGAGAGATAAATTGTGGAAGAGAAGTAAAACGTACGGGAGAAGTTTAGGTTTTATGATCAGCCAACGTAAATTGTGGAATGAGTAAATTTTGTTAGATTTTGATATTTTTTAATTTGATAAAACGTACCGGAGGAGTCTCAAACGTGATATACTTAATTTTTTGGATTAATTTTTTAAAAGATTAGTTAAAAAAATATTTGTTTTAGTTTTTGTTTAGTAAAAAAAGATTTATTAGCTTAATTCTTGATTTAGTAAAAGATTTAATCCGATAAAATTTGTGGCGGCGCCACGTCAGCATTAGTGTAGTGTATTTTATTAGTATACTAGTTTTAATACTCGTGTATTGCACGGGTTATATAGTAATTGTGTTTATAAAAAAATGTTTGATAATTTATTACGTTAGAAATTATTTACATGTTATGTGATGCTTGTTGTTTGGTCACATTTTGAATAGAAAAAACAAATATTAAGATGATTAAAAATTTTAAATAAATTTATTAATAAGTTTTAGAAAGAAAAAAAAACATGTTTAATTGAACATTAAAAATATTACTAACCAAATATTAAGATTAAATAAAAAATAAAGTTTATAAGTTTTAAAAAATAAAATAAAGCTCAATAGAAAATTTAAAAATATAAGTAAATAAAATATTAATATCTTTTGTTAGATTGTAAATCTTAACTATTTAGATTTATAAATTATAATTAATTAAATATTAATTAATCTTTGATTATTTGAGGGATGTGACTTCATGATATTGTTGATAGTTTATGTAAATATGTAAATATAGGGGTGCCCTAATTGTAATTATGTAAAACTCTTTTGCTATTAATATGAGCCGTCTGATGACGGAAACCCTAAGGGGAATTCATTCTATTCTCACATGGTATCAGACTTCTCGTTCCTCAAAATCTCTTCCGCTTCTCTCTAACCCTACGGCTGTTTTTCCCCTTCCCGATATTCCTCAATGGCCGCGGAACGGAAACCTTCCTTCCACTCCGCCCTCGGAATTTCCAACATTAAGAACAACATTGCCCTTGTCCTTGACCATGACACTCCGTACGCATCTTGGGTTACCTTATTTCGTGTTACCGCAAAGGCGCACAATGTTCTCGATCACATCGATGAAAAGGTACCCAAACCAGTCTTCTGCCGGCCCAGCACGCCCACCCTGCCCCTATCCACAGAACGCTCCTGCTGCCAGTCTTATTGGGCCAGGGCCCGTTTCTTCATTCCAGCAGCAAGCCCATTACACCAATGCCTCTCAGCCCACCTCCTTGGATCAGTCTTTCGCTACCATGACGTTAAATCCGACAGATAATTATTGGTACATGGACACGGGCGCCACATCTCACATGACGAATAATTCCGGTACACTCTCGTCTTTTTCACATAATGGTTCATTAAATTCGATAATTGTTGGGAATGGTATGCGTGTTCCTTCTACAGGTATTGGAGATGCTACTATCCCCACCCCGTCTAAACCACTACACCTATCCAATGTCCTCATTGCCCCACAAATTGTCAAAAATTTGGTTTCCATTAGACGTTTTACATCTGATAACAACGCCTCAATAGAATTTGACCCGTTTGGTTTTTCTGTGAAGGATCTACACACGGGGACCACTCGTCTGAGGTGTAATAGTTCCGGGGAACTCTATCCAGTCACACGTCCCTCTTCCCGCCATCATCATGCTCTTTCCGTCGAGTCTCCGAATCTTTGGCATGCCCGTCTCGGTCATCCCGGTGCTCCGGTTTTAGATTTGCTTCGTCAATCTTCTTTCATTAAGTGCAATAAGTCACATGTGACTCCTCTTTGTCATGCTTGTCAATTAGGAAAGCATCATAGATTAGCTTTTGACCGTTCTATTTCTCGCTCTAATGCTCCATTTGACATTATTCATAGTGATTTATGGACATCCCCTATCCCGAGCCGGGACGGTTTCAAATACTATTTACTTTTTCTTGATGATTTCTCCCACTTTCTTTGGATTTTTCCTCTCAAGTTCAAGTCTCAAGTTTTTGACATCTTCGTTCAATTTCACAAATTTGTCGAAACACAATTTCGGTTACCTATCAAGAGTTTTCAATGTGATTTGGGAGGCGAGTTTAACAACAACACTTTCCACAAATTCTTCACTGAACATGGCATTGTCTTTCGTTTCTCTTGTCCTCATACATCCCCCCAAAATGGCAAGGCCGAACGAGTGATTCGCACAATCAACAACATGATGCGCACAATGCTCTTTCATGCCTCTATTCCAATCTCTTTTTGGCCTCATGCCGTGGAGGTTTCTTGCTACCTTCTAAACATTCTTCCCTCCAAGTCTATTCAAAATAGATCTCCTACACAAGTGCTATACCTCACTACACCCTCCCTCGTTCATCTCCAGATTTTTGGTTGTCTTTGCTATCCGAACCAAAGTTCTACCATTTCCCACAAACTTCAACCTCGCACTACTCCGTGCGTTTTTCTAGGCTATCCTAAACATCATAGGGGATACAAGTGTTTAGACTTAGCGACCAATAAAATAATCATATCCCGTCACGTCACGTTTGATGAGAATATTTTTCCGTTCGCTACAAATTTCCGAGCTTCCCCGGAATCAATTACACCACCCCTTGTAGATGATAGTCCATCTCCCTACTTTCAAATTCAAGCCCAGCCTGCCCCAGTTGCTGACGTCGCCGGCCCAGCCCATTCCTCCAGCCCACTAGCGTCAAGCAGCACTACCAGCCCTCCCTCCTCCCCAGCGCGTGGGCCTGCACCTCCCTCCTCCACTTTATCCGGCCCAGCCCACATTCCAAACCCGGCCTGCTCCTTCAGTCCTGGCCCCACAAACCTGCAGCCCGCCATTTCTGCAGCCACCAATATCCCACATTTGTCCCAGCAGCTACCACCTTCAACCGTTCCACCTTTAAATGAACGTAACCATCCACCTCAGACCCGGCCTCAAACCCGCAGTTAATCCGGAATTGTTAAACCGAAACCAGTTTTTGACTTATCCATCTCGACCCCTTCAATTTCCCCCTTCCCAAATCCCACAATGGAGCCCTTCAAGACCCGTATTGGACCGCTGCCATGCTCGATGAATATCGAGCCCTTATGCGGAATAAGACGTGGGTCCTGATACCTCGTCCTGCGGATGCTAATATTGTGCGTTGCATGTGGATTTTTAAGCATAAGTACAGGTCTGACGGTTCCCTGGAGCGATACAAGGCTCGTTTAGTTGCTAACGGTTGTTCTCAGCAGGTTGGAATTGATTGTGATAAGACTTTCAGCCCTGTTGTTAAACCAGCGACTATCCGTATGGTTCTTAGCATTGCAGTATCCCGATCTTGGTCCATACATCAACTGGATGTTCAAAATGCTTTCCTCCACGGCCATCTGAATGAAACGGTGTATATGTTTCAACCACCAGGATTTCGCGACAACTCCAAACCCAATCATGTCTGTCTTTTGCAAAAGTCTCTCTATGGGCTAAAGCAAGCTCCTCGGGCATGGTTTCAACGCTTTGCAGGCTTCCTCCAACGCATTGGGTTTATTAGCAGTAAGAGTGACTCCTCCCTTTTTATTTATAATCAAGGATCTGACACTGCATATCTGCTTCTGTATGTCGATGACATTGTCCTTACGGCTTCCTCTGACGCCCTGCGCAAGCAGCTGATCAAGCTTCTGAGTAAGGAATTTGCTCTGAAAGACTTAGGCCCCTTGTCATATTTCTTGGGCATTCTGTTCGTCGCACATCATCTGGCTTATTTCTGTCTCAAGACAAATATGCTCGTGAAATTGTTGAAAGAGCAAAGATGTCTAACTGCAAACCCTGTGCTACTCCGGCCGAAACATCTGTCAAGTTAAGTGCTTCATCTAGCCCTGGTATAAGTGATCCTACGCTCTATCGCAGTCTAGCTGGAGCACTGCAGTACCTCACCTTCACCAGGCCTGACATCAGTTTTGCAGTACAACAGGTGTGTCTCTTTATGCACGACCCCAGAGAATCTCATTTTACAGCTCTCAAGCGCATTATACGTTACATTTCTGGTACGTCATCTTTGGGTATCACCATCACATCTTCCCCGAAGTCAGATCTTATTGCCTACACAGACGCTGATTGGACAGGCTGTCCTGATACACGTCGTTCAACCTCCGGTTATTGTGTATTCTTCAATGACACCCTGATATCGTGGTTTGCCAAAAGACAATCTGTGGTATCTAGATCCAGTGCAGAAGCAGAATACAGAGGAGTTGCCAATGTTGTGTCAGAATGTTCCTGGTTGCGGAACCTTTTACTTGAGTTACATTGTCCGCTTGCCAAGGCATCCATTGTATACACATACAACATATCTGCTACTTACCTTGCCAGCAACCCAGTTCAACACCAACGGACTAAGCACATTGAGATCGATATTCACTTCGTTCGAGACAAGGTTGCCTGTGGTCACATTAGAGTTCTTCACGTACCTTCGGCTTATCAGTACGCCGACATTTTTACAAAGGGTCTTCCCCGACAATTATTCTTAGACTTAACTGTTCAACCTCCTCCAGTTTCGACTGCGGGGGTATGATAGTTTATGTAAATATGTAAATATAGGGGTGCCCTAATTGTAATTATGTAAAACTCTTTTGCTATTAATATGAGCCGTCTGATGACGGAAACCCTAAGGGGAATTCATTCTATTCTCACAATTGTGACATGTGACAAAATAGTAAGGTGTCGCTATCAAACTGTGTCAGTTTACGGGCTGCTATACTAATAAGATAGATAGATATAGATTTGATTTTTATTTTTATTAAAAACTAAAACAAAGTAAATCTCAAGTTTATATATATATCTAATTGTTAGCTGTATATATCTTTACCAGATTGATGTATCTATTAAGTTACCATCCATATCAACGATCTTATCCTTGTATATTTATATATATTTTGTTCCTTATTTTGTGCAAATAGAATTTTCAGTAATTTTTTCTATTGGGATTTTTTTATCTAGGTTAAATACGTCAACATACGTGATTCAAGGAGCAGTTCTTGCTGCCTTTGTTTCGTTTTCATCATGAAGAAGCAAGATCCCGTGTTTGCCTTCAACGATGTCGGTTTTTCTGATAGAGTTCTTCGTATCGAGATCGAACCATGCCAAAATGTCTGCGTAACGAGTTTGTATAAACCTCTCGTTAAAAAGTTATTATCTTTTCATACAACAGTTGATGATTCAGGGAGCAGCTCTTCTAGTGCTGTCAAAGTTATAACTTTGAACATAAGCTCTCGTATATTATCTTCAGAAAGTACGTTTTTCTCCCAGGTATAATTTTCTGCCCTAAATTTTATTTTCTTTTAGTGGTACTGAAGAATTAATGCTGAGTTTACTGGTGTAGCTGTTCAAAAATGGAGCGGGAGAAGATTGCTCAAATGAAGTAACCTTGAAAATCAATGCATCCGGTATACTACGAACTGTATTTTCTTGATTTTCCACCGGGGTGTTATACGAGCCCGAGCCGAGACGAGTATTTCGTCTAATATAATACTCATATAGTGTTATTTTAGGCGAACGAAGCGAGCTTTACCCGAATGAGCCGAACCTTGTTCATCGGCTCGTTTAAAAACGAGTCGTCGTCTAAAAACGAGCTGATATTTTAGGCGAACGAACCGAGCTTTATCCGAATGAGCCGAACTTTGATCATTGGCTTGTTTTTAAACTGGCCCGAGACGAGTAGCTCATTTAAAATAACGCTCATATATTGTTATTTTAGACGAACGAACCGAGCTTTACACGAATGAGCCGAACCTTGATCATTGGCTTGTTTTTAAACGAGTCCGAGACGAGTAGCTCGTTTAAAATAACGCTCATATATTGTTATTTTAGCCGAACGAGTCGCGCCTTAACATGATCAAGCTCGGCCGAGCGCTCGTCTATAATGCTCATGTTTTAGGCGAACGAGTTCGAGTTTTACCCGAACTAGCCAAGTCTTAATATGATCAAGCTTGGGCTCGTTCCGACTAGTCTAATTTAATGCTCATCATGTAGTATTATTTTAGGCGAACGAGCTGAGCCTTAACATGATCAAGCTCGGCAGGCTAGGCTCGTTTAAACCGTGAATGCGAGCCGAGCCCGAGTAGCTTGTATTAGCCTTATTTTCCACCATAAGATGATATTCAAACTTGTAATCTGCAATGTCATTATGGTTTTGATGCAGAACTATCGAGTTTGATGGACCTTCTGAATTTTATGTACATCAGCATTTTAAGTGCAACAGAAAGCGTTGATTTGTTGAATGTGCAAAAGGCTGCGGAGAAGTTTGAGGTTAGTTCTTGTATCAAATATGTGCACAATTGTCCAAAGTCATCAAAAGGCAAATTGTATTATTATGAGCCATCTTCTGCTATAATGAATGAAGAGACTCAACCACTAAAAGATGCAGCAAAGAAGTATCTTGTTGAGCGTTTCAACAATTTCAGCAAGTAAGTCTATCATTTACTGTCTTCCATTTATAAGCTTATTTCGTATGTTTATGTTCAGCTCGTTTATTTTACAGGTGTGAAGACGAGTTGATTACCTTGCCCCTTTCGGCTCTAGAAGTTGTCCTCGGCAGTGATGGTCTCCGAGTAAATTCGGAAACTGATGTTTTCTGCTTCATTGTCAAGTGGGCTAAAGCACACGGATATGGCTTTTTCAAACCAAACGAGCGCGACAAAATCATTTATACGCGTTTGCTTCGGTTCGTATACATTCCATACTTATGCATCAAGACTTTACAACCATGTTTTTGCCACGAACCGAATGAACCCATGGGGATGGGTTACTTCAGTTTGCGTTTATTGGAAGGAGTCTACTTCAATTCCGGACACCTCTACAACAGCCAACGCACCCGTGTAGCACAAGACCCGCGGATCAGCAACCGCGGTCTTGTACTAAACCGCGTCTACACGTATCATCCTATCAAGTTCATGCAGTTTAAAGAAGAAAGGCCTTATACACATCGTTCTGTGGTATACTTTTTCCTCACAAAACAACACTTGATGACTCTTTTTCCGTCGAAAACGCAATATTCTGCTGGATTCTACCTGGCTCATTACCGTCTTTACCTCGCGGCGCAATGCAACAAATCCGGTTCGTCGTATCATTTCGGTCTATCTGTGGCTGCTAATGTAGGTTTAAGGACTTGCACGTTTGATTACGAGTTTGCCGTGTTGATGAAGAATCAAAACTCGGAGATATACCACAGTGTGAGCGAGTTGAATCGCTGCACACTGGATGGTAAGGATGGGAAAGCAAGGGATGGAGAACCCAACTTGATTTCTTGGACCGACTTAATGGCAGATGATAGCGAGTATTTCATTGATGGTATCCTTCATCTTCGAGCCGAGCTTATGTTAGTCTTGAAACCTACATTCACTTTATTCAATCAGGATTTTTTTCTATAGATAGACACCATGCTCTTTTTATGGGTTTAAGTGGTGTGATTTCCTTTTCTTGATATTATTTTTGTATTTCATGAAAATATTATTAAATCCTTGATTACAATCTTTCAAAATATGCGTTTGCTTCGGTTTGTATACATTCCATAATTCTGTTTCAAGGATTTGTATGCACATTCTATGAAATAATGGAACAATTCTGAGAGGAGCAGTGCTTACTGTCATTGTTTCATGCATGACAGTAACAAAAAAGTGAAAGAAATACAGCAATTTTGACAGCAGTAGAAGGCTGTACATAAAGTTCATGTCAAAATTTGAAAAAATCAGCACAAAAATTTAACACTTAATCCGACCAAGGACAAGAACAAGTTCAAAGATCACAAAACTACATGCCAAGATGCAATTACTACATCAAAGATCACAGAACTACATCTAAACATCAAGTGATTTCTCAGATATTTACCATTGACAGTAATAGTAGACCTCTAAGTATATAATCAACAATGAAGGAAAACAAACAAAATCGCATTCCTGCCAGTGTATTGTACCCAACGAAAACCCATTATCTAATAACCTAGCTAACACCATTTATTCCAAATCATAATCAAGCATTCATCAAGACTACAATTCAAGTAAAAATACCTGTATCCAGATACTGAGATACACGGCCACTTGGCCAGGCATATGCAGTTCCCTATTAGAGATAACACCCATTATCTAATAACCTAGCTGACACCATTTACTCCTCTTATTCATCTGCAACATAAAAATGTTGCACTATATCATATTTGATATCTGATATCACTTTTTGGTATTGATACCTCATATCAAAATAAAAGCATCAAATAAAAGCAGCATTCAATCAAACCATCGTCATTGAACATAAAATTAAATCAAACTATTGTCATTCAACATAAAATGTGTCAAAATGTAAAAAATTTAAAGCAACTGCAAGATTGTCAGCATAAAGACGTATCACATGTTTGAGCATAAAATTCATCAAAAGATGACACCAAAATCACAACGCATCCACCAAAATCACCCTGTAGTCGGGATCCATATCTACCCCATCGAGAACCTTCTAGCCTTGACGTGCACCTGAGGAACCACGAAGTCTATCGATAATCTTTTGCACATACAATTTCTTCCAATGGTCATTTGGACAATTATAGAAAGCCTGGATGCGGTTTGTACTAGTCAAAATAACGTCAAGTACATCAATAGCATCTTCGTCAGAGACTCCTGGTAGCATGTATATCTCGGAAAGTAGCTTACTCTTTTGTGTTGATAGAAGTTCCTCACGCTTCTCAGATTTCACCATGGCGTTAGCTATCTTATCCAAAGACCCTTGGATTTCAGCTAGAGCAATGGTAAGGCTATCACTTTTTTTAGCCGCTCGAAATGAACTTTTACCTAGCATTTGCTTCTTTGCAAGTGACGGTCTTGAGCTTGCGTCACTGGATGAGTAGTCATCCACCTCTATCGGTATCTCTCGATCACCATTTTCAATATCTATGTTATGAATCATGTCCTCCACGTCTTCGGTATGATTTTCGGTAGCTCGATGAGAACCAAAGATAAGCTCTAACTTATTGTAATATACAAAAGGAGTCTTCCATAAACCTTTGGCTCTGGGATGCATCTGGGAAAAAAGACAATGTTATATAAATAGTGGTGATTTTATGCTTGCAATTATTCAAATGAATGTCATAAAAATTTACCTTGCAAAACTCGTCAAAAGCTTGTTTCTCACCGCTGATCATACAAGATGTGCCATTCCATGTGAATCCAGACAATTTGGTCATCTCATGGATGACAATGTATTTCTCCTTCATCCACTTTAGCTTTGATTCAATTTGTGAAGCAGTCAGTGCACTTCCGGGATAACGGATTTCATATTTTCCCTCCAAGTATTTATAGAAGCCATTTTTGAAGCCACCTCCACATCTCCACCGAGGATCACCTTTCAGCTCCAATACCAAATCCAAAATCCACTCATGCTCATCAGTGGTCCACTTCCTCTTGTTTTTCCCTCGTCCAGCAGCTCCACATGTTTGTCTATTGACAAAAAACTCATTCTTACATATAACATCACTTTCTCTAATTATCCTATTTAAATTGGCCAATCTAGGGAGATTCTAATCCTTTTGTTGCATTTATAATTCATTAATTTGAGGGGTTTGTTCTTGAACCCTTGCAATCATAAGAACAACCAATTTTATAACTAGAGCAATTGTTGTTTGGACAAGTTTTTGTATTTCCTTCTTTCTCCTTATTGAATCAAGCTCGTACGAGTCCATTTCTATTCATAAGCAGCAAAAAAAAATGAAAATTAAAATACGGAAAAAAGGGATATGGACAAACAACAAAATTACAAAAGATTGGTAGTAATCTCTAGTCCTGTAATTTTACTATTGTCCTGCTATTTTACTCCTAGTCATCTTAAGTTTAACCCTAAAACTTAAGTTTAACCCCAAATCGGTTAAGAAAGCAAAAGGTACAAAAGATTGGTGGTAATCTCTAGTCCAGCAGCTATGTCTAAGCATCAATGGCTAGCTAAGAATTGATTGACAAGTTTGGCTGTGTTGCATTAGCATCCCAAGAAGCAACGTGAAAAACATAACAAAGAAGATGAAACACCAAAATGTCAAAATGGTAAGGTAATTGATTGCTTAATTATTCAACAAGAAAGTAAGCTGCATATGAAAGACAAGAAATATACATCCTCAAAGTGACTGTATTAACGAAGCTGTCATGGATAAAGTAAATGTACACACTAATGATTAAGAGGGAAATCCAGTGAAATTGTGTTCATGTGTTTCCCTTTAAGTCTCTTTGGCCAGAAAAACTGAACAGAGAGCATAATGCAAATGAAATGATGAATAGAAAGGATAGTAAAGATGAACGTCAATAGTTAAATATGATACAGATTATCAGATATGAACTGGCCTTTGCTTCAGACATCATAGTTGTAGGAGGAACGTCAATAGTTAAATGGGTTACGACCCCTAAATAAGGATAGAAAGGATAGTAAAGATGAATAGAAAAACTGGCCTTTGCTTCAGACATCATAATGCAAATGAAATGATGAATAGAAAGGATAGTAAAGATGAACGTCAATAGTTAAATGGGTTACGACCCCTAAATAAGGAAGATCTAAACATAACGAAAGAAACAATATGAATTTGACGGAAGAAATGAGGGAGAGAGGGGGGCAATAGTAACCAAATTCACCCTAATTTGATGCTGATGTATTCATGAAATCGGGTAGCTAGCATTCAAGAAGCGAGCAGGTAACAAGCATTCGAAAACGGACTGTAGGAACCAACTCGTGTTGCAGGAGGAAGAGAAGTTATCTTACAACTGGGCTAACTGCATACTCATTGGGCTAACATACACATAGAAATGGGCTAAATTGGCAAGACGGATTTGGATCCTACCTACCCGCCGGAAAAGGATCAACGGGGGAGGAGACGGCCTTCCTTTGCACCGCCGGTTTGTGGTTCGACCTCATTTTATTTATATTAAAAAAAACAAGAGGAGTGAAAGGCCAAGGGTTCGTAAGATCTGAAGAAGAGAGGAGACGACGACGGCGAGGCGGCGACTGCTAGTTCTCTAGCCAGGTTCGTACTTCTCCGAATTCTCTGCGACTTCGACTTCGACTTCATCAATTCTCCTCAGTTCTTCTCCCGACTCCAGGTTCGTATGAATGTTTAACTAACCACTAATTTGTTGTCGAGCTCTTCTTCTATCTTTCAGACTTTCACCATGGAAATAGTCTTCTTCTTCTCGTATCTGATAACTTTATAGCTGTTTGATCCATTATATCCTTCTCAGACACATTCTGGTGAATTAGCTGTGATAGCAAGCAGCACCTTCATATTTCTTCTTCAACTTGTTTTTGACCATCTGAATGCATTCATCACTTTCTAGTCCTTGGGAGATATCATGCACTTGAGCTTTTAAGGCTTGTTGATTGTTTTCTTTCGGTATTCCATTTATGTGGCTTGAGAGGCAGCAGATTGAGTTCTCTACTTAGTTTGATTTCTTTTTCTTCCATGAATAATCCTAACAATTATCTAGATATAGTTAAAGGGGGCAAGGGGAATTTCACATCCTCTCATGTTGCATATGTCTGTCAAACCTACGCTCTTTGAGTCTTTAGAATGGCAGTTGATGAGATAATAATAGATTAATAGCCGTATAAATGTCTCTTCAACTGTTATGCAGATGATGGTTACATGTCCTGCATATAAACTGCAATTGCTGTGTTGAATCTCATTTTGCTGAAACTGTTGCTGAAAGAAATAGATGAGCAGAAATTGCTCAACTGTGCCAATTCGTGTATTAGCTCTTGTGAATTGTTAATCTAATTTTAGTTTTCAATTTTGGGTTTAATCTAATTAGCTGAAGTTGCTGAACTGCAATTGATGTTGCCTATTGAATCTCATTTTGTTGAATCTCTCATTTGCTGTTGCATGTTGCCTTCCTGCAAATGCTAAGACATCCGGTCCTGGACCGGTTTTGAACCAGACCAGTTAAATCGGTCCAGGTCCTGATTGTGCTTTTCAGATCCAAACCTGTGAACAGTCCTACATATATGCAAAATAATTCTTTGGTCTTTCTGTTTTGGTGATGAATTTCATTATACTCCTTTGTGGTTAGTCTTTCAGTTTGTTGGTTTGTTTAGGAATTAGGGTTTCAAGTTTCTGTTCTTTGTTGGTTATTCATGTTTGTGCGATGACTTTGAACATGTCTGAGCTATATATATTGTTTAAATTTTTGCTACTACCGCTAAAGATATGACTGGTGCTTGATTAGCTTTTTTTCATGACAGATTATAATGTTGGACAATGATGCTGATGAACAGATATACTTATCCGAGTTATAAAGTCACAATCTTTTGCAAGCAGACTTGTTAGATTCAAGATTAGATAAAAGATTGAAGAAGGTTGTCTCAAGCTCCAGTTTCCGGAAACCCGATCACAATGAGTCCAAGATGGAAAGGAAAAGGATCAGCAGCCAAAGCCCTTGAGCAACCAATGTCAGGGATAATATCAGATCTTCAATTATTATTAATCCAATCAAACTCCATTGGATTACTTTCAGGTTGCAGTGTTCTTATCGAAGCAAATCCACAACAAACAAACATTCTTAATCTCGCATGTTTTGGGCGTTCAATCCCATCTCAAAACGAAAACAAACAATGTTTTCAATTGGGACTCGAAGAAGCCTTCTTCCTGTACCATTCCCTCAAGTGTTTACACATTCTCATGCCTGATGGATCCACAAAACCCGAAAACAAGATTTGGAACTACATGTGTTTGAAGCTCCAATCATTTCCTGAACTTTATAAAGCTTACTCTCATTTAAGGTTGAAGAATTGGGTGGTGAGACCAGGATCACAGTATGGTGTTGATTATGTTGCTTACCGGCATCATCCGGCTCTTGTTCACTCTGAATTTGCAGTTCTTGTGTTATCAGATGGTGAAAGTTCAGCAAATGGTAGATTAAGAGTTTGGTCAGATCTGCATTGTACACTTCGGCTTTGTGGGAGTGTTGCTAAGACACTTTTGGTGATCAAGATCATCCACATGAACAAGAACAACAAATGTGATCACGATTTTGCTTCCTTTTTGGACGAGACTAGCATCATTGAAAGAACTGTCACTAGATGGAATCCCGAGCGGAGTCGCGAAGAGAACACTGATGTCAATCAAGTGTGATGATAAGCATATACTAATTGAAACTTGATGATTTTAGTCTTATGATTAGCATTTTTTTTTGGATGAGCATGTCAAACCAAAACTTACATTACAACCTCGGTTAACCGAAATCTTCGATAGTTAGGTACACAACTACACGGAGGTACTATTATTGGAACATTTATAGCTGAATCTGTTACAAGTTATATTCATTGTAGACCAAATTAGGTAAAACCTCCAACTATCACCTAACAAAAATCAATAACTTTTTAGATCGTTTGACTAAAAACTATCAATTTTTCTATTCGATTGTTTAGGCCGTTTTATTAACATTTTATAAACCTCAACATCATTGAGATTTTTTTTCCCACTTTCGTCCTTCGATTGTTTCGGTTGTTTGTCATGGTGATTTGACATCGTATAAAATTGATCGGCTCATTGTAATCCATGCTCTTGAGTGTTTGTGCTTTTATTTTATTTTATTTTATTTTATTTTTATTATGACGGTATGGATGTCTACTATTTTATCGTCTTTTTAAGAAGAAGATAAAATTGATACTAGTAAAAAAAAATAGCAAGTCGAAAGGCCACATAGTGGTAGACAGACTAACCTTCATCCTTTGACAAACAAGGAAGAGAGAGATAGACAATCAGACAAACACCATGCATCAACCAAGAAAGTTTGAAACAATGATCATCAAATCAAAGAAAAAAAGCAGGTTGGGTTGAAACATCAAGTAAACAAAAAAAATGAAAAACAAATAAACCATATCAGTTAAAAAGTGATGGACTACGTTAGAGCATGATTAACGGGGTCTTGGGGGTGGGTCCTGTAATTATGAAAAATATGGGTATAAAAACGTAATTAATTGGGTCTTGGGAAGACCCGGGTCTTGGCTTCAAGGGGGACACATGTCGCCCCCATTGGCCGCTTAAAAGCGGCCATTAATATATATAAAAAAAATGCAACTTGCGCCACATGTCGCGCTGTAATTGGCGCCGAGGCATGCAGCGACACGTGGCGCATTATTATTGGCCACGGATAAATGAGTTTTAATTTATTAAAAATCCATTTTTCGGCTTAAATATTAAAAAAAAATATATACCAAAATTCATAAATTTTTTTTTATCTATCCATAGACACCCATTTTGAATGTATTTAGAATAGTTTTAAAAAAAGTTTTTTGTATGTTAAAGTTTGTAGGTATAAAAATATCAAAATACAAAATAAATTAATAAATTTCGTTTTAAGTTATAAAAATTCTAAATAATAAAAAATTATTTCTTATTTTTTCACATACGTGTTGGGTAATTTTTAATTGCAATTTTTTATCTCTTCGTTGCTTATTATATTATTCATAGAGATAAATAATAAATTAACCTAAATTTCATTCTAAGGTATAAAAATATAATAAATAATAAAATTAACCCATATTCTTGTCTATATATAGTGAAGGTGTTGAATAATTTGAAACACCAAAACACAACTCTTCTTTCTACATCCATCATGGATAATCATCCAAATTCTCAAAACTTTAGTGAAATGTTTGGTTTTAATGATTTAACCCTAGATTCCGACTATAATTAGGTTATCGACTCAAGATTGTGTTATTTTAATGTTGTTTGCTTCGTTTTTTTTATGTTCACTTCAATGTTGTTTGTATCATGATTTAAGTTTTATGTATTTTATGGTGTGATGTTTTTATGCTAATTTTAATGAAATTAAGTATTTCTCATGATTAAATATTATTTTAAATATAATTGAATAATTTTAAGTTAACAAAAATAATTAAATGACTATTTAATGTTATAATAATAAAAAGTTTGGTTTAAGATATAGTTAAAACAATTGTAATATTAAAAAGTTAGCAGGGGTATATTTGTAAAATGGTATGAAGAAATAAATGGGTGGGTGTGAAAAACGAGGTAAGACCCATTGATAAACTAGAAAAAGTAAGTTATAAGATTTTTTGTAGAAAAATTACAAAAATGGCTACCAACGCTACCACTATTAGCACCATAACCTCCACCATAACCACCACCACCACCATAACCACAACCACCACCATTACCACCACCAGAAGAGGGAGCTAAACTACCCTGGTGTTGGGTGCTGTATGGAGGGATTTCGGAAGGTTGAGTGAGTATTTGACTATAATAATTATAGTCAGAATCTAGGGTTAAATCATTAAAACCAAACATTTCACTAAAGTTTTGAGAATGTGGATGATTATCCATGATGGATGTAGAAAGAAGAGATGTGTTTTGGTGTTTCAAATTGATCTAACACCTTCACTATATATAGACAAGAATATGGGTTAATTTTATTATTTATTATATTTTTATACCTTAGAATGAAATTTAGGTTAATCTATCATTTATCTCTATGAATAATATAATAAGAAACGAAGAGATAAAAAATTGCAATTAAAAATTACCCAACACATATATGAAAAAATAAGGAATAAATTTTTATTATTTAGAATTTTTATACCTTAAAACGAAATTTATTAATATATTTTTTATTTTGATATTTTTATACCTACAAACTTTACGATAAAAAAAATTTTTTTTAAAACTATTCTAAATATATTCAAATGGGGGTCTATGGATAGATAAAAAAAATTTATGAATTTTGGTATAATTTTTTTTTAAATATTTAAGTCGGAGAATGGATTTTTAATAAATTAAAACTCAATTAACCGTGACCAATAATAACGCGTCATGTGTCTCTGCATGTCTCGCGCCAATTACAGCGCGATATGTGGCGCAAGCTTACAGTTTTTTCTTTTTTTAATTAATGACCGCTTTTAAGCGGCCAATGGGGGAGACACGTGTCCCCCCTTTGAAGCCAAGACCCGGGTCTTGGAAGGATCCGGTTAATTATGTTGTTGAACCCAATTTTAACAAATATTACAAGACCCACCCCCAAAACCCCGATAAAGATGCTCTTATAAACCTCAAATTTGAACACGTCACATATCTATGTTATCTATCTATCTATCTATCTATCAAATCATTAATTTCTTTTAAAAAAAAAGTTAATTCCTATCCATTTCTTTCTTGAATGGTGTCAACCTTTGCTTGTGAGGAGTGGGCGAAAAAGTTTCGTATGATCCGATCCGGTCCTTTCCGTGATTCACTTGGTTTCTTCCATCATATTTGCTCTCACGAAAATCATTTATATTTTTTTTTATAATCATTATTAAATTCACTTAACCTTACAAAAGTAATTATAAAAGGGTAGGTTACTAGGTTAATGAATACAAACGGTATATCCATGGAACAATTAGCTGAAATTATAAAAGAAAAATCTAAAAACAAAATACGTGTATTTCACAAACAAATCCACAGTAGTTCATGCTTTCCCATGAACGTGATTTGCTCATGATTTTCCGCTTCTTTTTTGGCAAATTAAACCGGCCACCCTTAAATCATGAGTCTTTTCATTAAACCACCCAAAGATTGTAGACGTCAGAAATCGCTTCATATCACGTCCAATGTATGGATTGATATACAAATATGAGTAAGCAATTCAAAGTGGGGTACTTCGTATTTAGATTTAAAATATATCAACTTACGATTATAGATAATATATATAGATTGATACGTAATGTCACGTACCTAGTAACTGGGGCGTAATACGAGCAGAACGAGCCGAGTATCGGCATGCTCAAGCTTGACTCGTTTATAAACGAGTCGAGCCCGAACCGAGCCTATAATTTATACGAGTTTTAAAATGTGCTCAAGCTTGGCTCGTTTAGAAGTGAACGAGCTCGAGCCGAGCTTTTGGCGAGCCGAATCGGAGTAGCTTGTCTCATATTACAGCCCTACTAGTAACTGAATATAAGTACTTATTTAGTCAAATTTTAAAAATAGCATTTATAAGAAATAGTTTATTGAAAATGAATTATTTAGGTATTAAAATTTAATAAAAATAGTAACTTGTTTGATTCAAGTTAGTTAACTAAAAATTAACATGGTTAATTTATCATAATATAATAACAATAGTTAATGATTTATTATAGAGATCGTAGAATTAAGAGAAGTGTACTTTTCACAACTTTTTCAATGAGTTAATTACCTTCTTATAAGTGTATGATGAACCAAACAAGGACTAAATATATGACTATAATTATTAATCGGCTTGTGATGAATTGTGGGTGTCGTTAGTTTATTTGAGTAGTTTAAGGAAGAAGTTAAAGAGGGTGGTTTAGGTCATGGTACATATATGTTGAGTGATTTTGTGTAACTTGGTTTATATAGTTGTTTGGCAGAAAGCTTTTACAAATCACATGCATATTTTTGTATTTATTAGTAATTAGTGGAGTTAATCTTTAGGGCCTGTTTGGTATTAGCTACGTAGAGATTCATTTAGATTCATTTTAGGTGTATTCTTCGGGTTACAATTTTTATGCATGTTTGGTATCGGTTTTAGTTTTTGTATTGTATTCTTTTTCGGTATTCTTTTGCCAAAAGTAACCCGAAAAAAGAAGCTTGTGGAGCCAAGCTTCTTCGAGATTCTTTAGGTTAGATTGTTTGACTTACCTCTCATACCCTTCACTCTTCTGTCGTTGTTTCCCCCCCGTCTCGATACAACAGGATCTCCAGTCGTTCGAAAGAGAAGTTGAAGGCCTCGCAAGAGCCTCCGTGCGCGCTCTCGCACCCGGTCTCCTCCTCAAATTCCTCCCTCGCTTCCCCAATTTGATCGCCTTCGAGTCGTCAATGGTCATCGACGACCTTAAGGTCTTCTGCCTCGCCAGCTACTGCCCCAAAATCGAGACCCTAAACCTCAATATTGGAGGCGAATTGAATGATGTGTCGGATTTAGATGATATTACCGATGTGAGCATGTACGGAATCGTAGGAAGATTGGGGATGTTGGGGTTTTTTCACTTGTGAGATTCTCTTGTAAACTGAGCTGCTTGGATATATCTGGATGTACTGCGCTTACGGATCAAGCGATGTTGGCTGTTGGATTGATGGGTTCGATCCGGAATTTGAGCTTGCAGGGTTGTTCTTTGATCACTGCTAAGGGTTTATCAATGCTGTCTCCAGGAGCACGTGAAAGGCAAACGAAGGAGAAGGGAAGAAGCACATACAGAGAACTGAAAAATTAGGGCTGCTCATCAATTAAAATTGAAGGGCATTTTGGTCAATTAAACATAAATAATCTATATCAATAATCTTATACCAAACACAAAAATTTTACGTAAAAAACAATTTATAAGAATACCCATCTACAACAATCCCCAAGAATCTCAACAATCTCCATCTCGAAGAATCTAAAAAAAGAATCCCCATCTAATACCAAACAGGGCCTTAATCTCAAGGAAATCATGATTAAATAGTGAAGGGATTGTTTGGTTTTGTATAATAATAATAATAACAGATTGAATCTTAAAACATGTTATTCGTTTAAGATTATACAATAAAATTTTGAGTTTATGAATACGTTGGATTCATAATAATAAACGATAATATGCATAATCAATCAATAACATAAAACACTATTGCTTTGAAAGCAAGTTCAATAGTTTAATAAACCAAAAACAAAATGCAATGGTCTAAACCCATTAAAAATAATTAAAACGAAATAAAAAATATTAGAATTATGATTGTTCATCCGGATTTGGATCAAACCGAAAATATGTTGTTGGATCGACCTACACCGAATATTCAGGTCCGATCCAGATCTGAACCAGAATATCCGATTTAAAAATACATTTTCCGTCCCAAATTTTAAATAGGAATTTGAACAACCCTAATAAGTACTATACGTCTTCCGTTGTTATTTTAAAGTTTTTTTTCCTACTAAACACAAAAAACGGTTTGACCCATTTAAAAAACGGTTCATGATTTCATATAAAATTGATAACAAACTACACTGGACCGGTTCACGCACAATAAGGGCCCACTAGACGCGTCCTCGTCGTATTCACGATGTGCAGCTCAAGGATATGGTCGGTTCCAAACATAGATTAGAGTTTTTAAATTCAAAAAATACGGAAGTGTATAAAAAAATAAATTTTAATAATGTTATAATAATATCTTATTTATGAATATAAAATGAAGTGAGTAATGGTTGATATAATGACATTTTTTGGGCACAAATGGGCCCCTAACTTTCGCGATTAATCAATTATATCAAAGGTGGCTGGGCTAGTTGATTAGGCGATTTTTCAATGGACAATTTTGATAAGTAGACTTTTTTGAAAAACTATATTAGCAATCAGACTTTTTAATATTTCAACTAAATAAATATATCCAAACTTTTTGTATTTATTCTCAAACTCTACATAGTAGGAGTACATTTACTAAACACAAAATTAGAAAAAGCCTAATAAACTAAATTTTTTTTTTCAATCGGTAATGTTGATTTATTTTTGTGATCATAGTAGTTAGTTTCGATTATAAGATTTCCATATAACACGTTTATATAGTGCTTTTTTCTTTTTCATTTTTACAATAAACTATTAAATAATTTACTTGATACAAGATTGTTTTTTTAGCATTTAAACATATTTAACATACAAATTAACAAAAAGTTTATGACTCATTTGTATACTCTATTAAATTAGAGGTAATAAACCTTACATGTCACATTCACGTTCATTTTTCCTATTTGTTCCGTTAAGGATTATATTTTACTCAACTAAATCAGAGGTAATAAACCTTACTTGTGAAATATCTTATTTCCATTTATCGCAACTTCTATTTAAATTATATTTTCCTTCCATTATAATCTCATTCCTTTTTTAGTAAAAATTTAAACAACTTTTATTATTAGACTACATTTTAATTCCGTAGTAACTACAACTTTTATTTTCAAATGCAAAACGATAGACAATTTTTCTTTTTTTTTTTATAATGCTGGAAAGCAGTTCTAGATGTACTCCAACCTAAAAAATCAATGCGGTTGAGAACACGAAATCCGGAATCGTTAGAAAAATTGGTGTTGGGTGTCGAGATTTTCAAATGGATCAACCGGTCAGCAACACAATTAATTAATCTTAAAACATCTAGACTTCGTCAAATAAATGAAGATTCAATATGGAGTCGCATATAATCATCTCGATCTCCCAAGTTCAACTCCAAAGATCTTGTAGTGTCTTGAATCTTGATCACACACAAATTATCATCCTCAATTTTGATATTTTTTAATTGTAATTTGATAGATTTTTGTAAGCCCGATTTATGGGCATGGGCTTTTGCTTTTAGAATCTAGTTATAGTTATTTTTTGCACCAATACTCATAATCTCCCCATTTTGGTTCCGAATAACAAAATCGATTGAGGAAACACCATAATCAATTTTAGATCCATCAAAATTAAGTTTGTAGAATTCAAGCTTTGATTTTTTTTCCATTTAATGTTTTTTCCGTCTAATATTGTTATTTTTGGTAGTGGCTTAATGTCATAACCATCCTCATCTTTCATAGGTTTTTTTTATTCGTAGATTTGGTTCTTAATGAAAGCAATTGTTTTCTTAAATGAGTCAAGAGACTCATTATTGAAAATAATTTTGCTCCTAGAGAATCAGATAGTCGCAAGATATGTGAACTCCTTTTGTCCAATTTTATCTTTAATTTCTCAATAATGTCATTGTTTCTTAATTCTTTTATTTTCCTGTTTGAGATTGTTTTGTCAATTTTATTATTAATTTGTTTGGTAAAAGGATAGTCCATAAGTAAATAACATAAGTCCTCAAGTTGATGGTTACACGACACACAATCTCGAGTAATCACAACTTTTCATTCATCAAGTTTTGCTTTTGTTGGTAAACCATTATTTTTTTTTTATTAAGTTTCCCATAGGGAGTTCTTAAATTTGGGTTGCGTGTTAAGCTTCCAAATCCATCATACACATTTACATGAAAGAACCACATATCCTCCATTAGTAGCTCAAAAGCAGACTTTAATGAAAACCACCTATTTTGGCTACACCGTTAGTATAATTTATATGTATTTTTATTTTTTTTGGATAATTGTTTGCTTAAAGTTTTTCAAAATATCCGGGCTCATAATATTTTGGAGCTCATTGTTAATTTTGTCGATACCTCATTCCCTATATTTGTTTATATAATGATTTACTTTGGTGTTGATATTTTTTTATTTACATTTTGAACCAATTTGTTAAGTGGCGATGTGGTGAGTGATGACCCATTATCATGCAAAAAATTGATTATTTTTTCATTACCGACATGTCAAATAAGTCATTTTTTAAAATTGGATTTAAGTTTCATTAGGTTATTCCATTGACATGAGGTTGGTTGATGACATGAATTATGACACATATTAGACATGCATTTAGGTAGATTTTCCCTTTATTTTGCATGCATAAACATGAATCCATGACATTTAAGTTCATATTTACATACTTTGCTAGAAAATATGTCTACACGGATTCTTGTTGCATTTGTAGGTAATTTGACGAATTATGGAGCGAAATGACACATTTAAGCATTATATCATAAAGGAACATGATGGAGCATAAAAGGAAGCTAGGAACACAAGCTGGAGTGAACTCTGATACCGCAGAGCGAACCCTGATACCGCGGAGTGGACTTTGATACCAACAAACTCAACATTTCTTTTTCGGCCCACAAATTTAGGATTTATTTTTAAGCTACAACTTATCTTTAAGATATGATTTATCTTTAAGTTGCGATCTATCTTTAAGATCCATGCTTGTAAACTCCTAGATTTATCCCTATAAATATTTCATAGCCTTCAACATTGAAAGCACCCTCAACGAAGAGGCAAAATGCTCATAGAAGACATCCAAAAACCCTACAATACAAGTCTTATACTCAGAAAGGAGAGGAAAAACATCATCGACAACAACCACATTGGAAGATTCAAGAAAGATTGTGAAGTTCTTTGAAAAATACTTAGTTTTTAGATTTCTTTTGCTTTGGAACACAAGATCGGATATTTATTTTTGCTTTCTTTCAGTTTTGGATACTGAAAACCCTATTTCTTGCTTTTCTTTTAGTTTCATCGATTTTCTTGGATTCTTGATTTCATATTTCATTCTTGATTTGATTATGTGTGTTGTTGGTTAAAACACTTGTGATTATAGGGTGATTGATTGAAGGTTGTGGTTTAGATGATGAAAGACTGAGCCTTCAAGTTTTAGATTGGACCCTGAGAGTTGTTTTTACCTTAACAAAATAAAAAATCGGTTTGTTCTTGAAAAAAATCGACCGAGATTTGTTCAAGAACTGCCCGAGTTTCCTTATGTCATGCCTTTAATGTTATATCCTTAAACCTAGGTTAAAGATTGCCTAAATCCTAGCCTTGTTGAGCCTTTCAAACTTATATTCAAGCTTGGGAAGAGACTTACCTGGTGATTCTGTAACAGTTAAAAATCGAAGATGACCTAATCGAGAATTTTAAGGAATTAAATCCGTTTTAAAACGAGATACCTCTCGAGATAACCTCCTCTTAGATGATATTACACTCCGGTGTTATTTGGAGCATTTGAGAGCATCAATTAATAAAAATGCAGTTGAGAGAAATAATCAGGACATCGAACATGTCCTAAATATGAAAAAACATAGAAAGACAAAACGACCAAAAGAGTCGTTATTTCGTTTCTTAGCGGCTAAGAAAGATGGCTTAGGAATACGCGTTTTTCGAGACAATTGCGGAATAATTATCCATACAATATTCCAAATTTATTATTCCAATTTCGAAAAGTTTGGAGAAGGGGGCTTAAACCGCTTTCGGATTGGTGAAAGGATAATTATCGACTCCACTAAAGGATAATTATCGTCTTCGCTATAAATAGCAGAAATATTGTTTATTAATTCATTTTCTTTCACGTTTTCTCGTAAAAGCTCTGATTTCTTTCAACCTTCAACCTCAGATCTACTCTCCGTTTCTAATCCGATTTCAAATCTGTTTGAGTTTTTGGATTCCTCTCTTCATTCTCATCATTTTTGTACCGAGTTTCTACATTTTCGAGCAAGGGAAGGCCTGGTCGAGCATATGTGATACTAGGGAGGTTTCATCGCTCAGATTCCGGTGAATTTGATGGTGTCCG
Organism: Fagopyrum homotropicum; assembly: GCA_033239125.1. Lineage (NCBI taxonomy): Eukaryota > Viridiplantae > Streptophyta > Magnoliopsida > Caryophyllales > Polygonaceae > Fagopyrum > Fagopyrum homotropicum. Next base: position 8,873,914 of record BSWB01000003.1, read on the forward strand.
AGCGTAGCCTGCGTAGTTGTGATTCCGAATCTTCTTTTGGATCGTCAATCGGGTTAGTAATGAATAAGTTATGAATTTATTCGTTTTCCATATTGCGATTTGACCTAAATTGATCTTTGGCTTGCCAAAATGGATAATTGGAAATTCCATCATGCTCGTTACTTTATTATGGTGATTATGGGCTGTTTGTTTGATGAGATTTGATGACATGTGGGTTCAGAAATTGCCTGCGGGCAAAACGTTGTTTTGGCAAAATTTAATTAATTAATTAAAGGTTAATTAATTAAATTGGGATTCTAGAAAATGCTATAAGCTAATTAAATTCAAATGAATGAATTTAAATGGTGTTTGAAGCGAGAAGTTTAATACGAGAAATATGATATTCTCAACAAGTGTTGTTGAAGGTTTCGGTTTAACTATAACTTAGTTGCTTTGTGAGCGTATCCAAGCACGATAAAGGAGGATAGTCCGAGTGAGAAACGGACTCAATAGTTGGTTTGCGAGGTTTTATTGTTCTTACCTATGAGGTAAGTGTATATAAATTACACTTGCTTAATATATGTTATGTATTTATTTTGTCATGATTTTATGCATGCTTGAGTGTATATATCTGCTTGTTATGATTGTATGCATGCTTATATGTATATAAATGAGATGATGATGATGATTTGATATGATTTATGAATGCATGCATGAGGTACATGAGATGATAATGGAAAGAATATGATGAAAGAATACGATGAAAGCATGGTTGTGTCCGCAGTATTAAACCTTGATCAAAATTGTGCAACAACTCATGGTTATGTCCGCATCAACAACCAATGAGGGAATATGCTCACCTACAAGAAAAGGCAATTAAAGCACGGAATTTGAAGGTACAAGTATGCTTTTAAGATTGGATAAGGGGGGAGAAGCTGAAACAACGGAATGTCTCAGATGACTCAAAATTGGATTCCAACTCCGTTGTTCCGGACAAAACTTCTGAGTCTGATGCATGAAAGTAAGCGGGGTAACTAAACAACTTGGAAGTCCAACAAAAGGTAACCAAAGTAAGAAAACTACGTGGACTTTGATTCCTCTTAACCACAAGAGGATACGTAGGTGACCGGAAAACCATTTCAAGTCCTTTCCTTTTTTTATTAAATTACTAATATCTCGGTGGGATATTGAAAATCTCGATGATATATATCTCGGCCGAGATAATCAATATCTCACCGAGATTTCCCATGTCGAGCAATCTCGGGCTTAATTTCCAAAATCTTGCCCGAGATTTTGAAAATTTCGACCGAGATTGCTCACGACTTTTTTTTTTTTTTTAATAAACTGGTGATAAAACCGTCAAATCGGTGGTTTTGCAAACCTGAACAGTCGGTTTTGAAAATGACGGCTTAGGTTTAGGTTTGATCTTGACGGTTCGCAAAATTACTGACAGTTTAGGAATGCTACCCAAGTCTAATTGTATTTATCTACTTTGTGATATGAAATTATTTTCAAATTAGGTGTCCGAAGAGAGAAAAGACTTGGTATATGTATATCTATATACGTTACTATGTTATTGTATAAATTTTGATAGTTATTTTACGACAACAATAATAAGTTATTGTATATATATATTTTCATACCGGATATAGAGGAAGGTATATTGAAAGCACAAAGGTTCAACTCACCCACCGGAGAGTCAACTGAGCGCGTTTTATAACTTTATGGTATCTTCTTCAATCTCCTCAACTTCCGAATATTGCTTTGATTCATTCCTTATTTCCTTCCCAACATCCTCACCTTCCCAGAAATCTTCAGAAACCCATCTCCTCCTTAACCTGAATCTGTTCAAATTTCCCCAATTTCTGATCTAAACCCACATACATTTTGGAAGATTCATCAGGGAATCAAATGGGTATTTGCGGAAGCAAAGCAAAAGGTGCTGAATCAGCAAGTCAAGATGTGTATTCAACCTCCAACAATGGCGCCGGGAACTACAACCACCACAACAACCCAACACCGGCCAAGCCACCGCCACAGAGGCCGATGACTTCTCAGCCTCCACCACAACAGCCTGTGAGCCGGATTCCAAGCTCAAATCCAGGACCCAAAATAGATACTATTCTTGGCAAGTCATATGATGATGTGAAACTGTATTACACCTTGGGAAAAGAACTGGGCAGAGGCCAATTTGGGGTTACCTATCTTTGTACTGATAAAAGGTCCGGTCAACAATATGCTTGCAAGTCAATTTCCAAAAAGAAGCTTGTGACAAAGGCTGATAAGGAAGATATGAGAAGGGAGATTCAGATCATGCAACATTTGAGCGGTCAACCTAATATTGTTGAGTTTAAAGGTGCTTATGAAGACAAGGTTTCCGTGAATCTTGTAATGGAACTTTGTGCTGGTGGAGAGCTTTTTGATAGGATTATTGCAAAAGGGCATTATAGTGAGAAGGCTGCAGCTTCAATTTTAAGGCAGATTGTCAATGTTGTTCATGTTTGTCACTTCATGGGTGTGATGCACCGAGATTTGAAGCCTGAGAACTTCTTGCTCGCCAGCAAGGATGAGAATGCTCTCTTGAAGGCCACCGATTTTGGGCTTTCAGTTTTCATTCAAGAAGGTATTGTCCTTTGCCTAGTTTTTATCACTTTCCCAAATCTTAGTTTTTGCAGGATTTGGCTAGTTGGTTGAATTTATGTTAATGTTGAGTGGTGATGTTTTTTCTATCTTGTGTTGGTCATTTGAATCTTATAGCATACAGATCTGTTGTTTAGAATCATGTCCACGATCCCAAAGTAGAAAAGCTTGTTTTGTTTTGGGATAAGGGAAAACCTGTGAAAATCTTCATTGTTCATATCATCTAAGTCAAAGGACGAGACTAAATCTACAATTACTTGCTGTGATTAGTGGAATTCCTCACCTTAATTTGCAGTCAGCATCAGTCTCTCTCTAAATTTTCAACAGTGGAAAAGATCAACCCTAATTCGTATGTCTTATCTGTTTAACAGATAGTATTAGTATTTATTTGACATTGGTTCGTTTAGAAAAGTAGCTTCTCCTAAGGTGTACAGACATATTATTCACAGCGTTTATTCTGTTGATCATTTGAAGCTTATATGCATAGTTATGACCATGTTTGAAATCATGTTCATGTTCCTGAAGTAATATTGTGTTTGATCTTATAAACAAAAATAAGCCCTTGTGTTTTAGTTGTCAAGGAGAATTCATGAATTTTCTGTTTGAATCCTTGCATTTCAAAATTCCAACGAATTAGAGAACAGATTGTTACGTCTGTGATAAAGATGTATTCAGCAATTGCTTATGTGTTTCCAGAAAATCTTCCCACTTTATAACAACGAAGTCCATGGCCAAGACTAAGTCTTCAAATGAACCCTATTCTTAGTGGAATTCCTCACAAAAGTTTGCAATCAACATCAGGATTGATAAAATCAACCCTGAGTTTTTTTATATTGTATTGACGTTAACACATAATGTTAGTGTTACTACTTTACTTGTTACTTGATAAAAATATGTTTATCTTATTGGTGGAGCAATTCAAACTTTTGTAGGCAAGGTGTACAGAGATATCGTTGGCAGCGCTTATTATGTTGCTCCTGAAGTTTTACGTCGTAAATATGGGAAGGAGGTTGACATTTGGAGTGCCGGAGTCATGCTGTACATTTTAATCAGTGGTGTTCCTCCCTTTTGGGCCGGTAATACTCTTCCCCGTATCCTTTTTTATTTGTCTCATGATCACGATGCTTAATAGTGATTAATTCTTTTTGTATGCTTGTCTTCCAGAGACCGAGAGAGGGATATTTGATGCTATTCTAGAAGGACATATTGATTTTGAAACTAAACCCTGGCCTTCGATTTCTAATGGTGCTAAAGACCTCATTCGGAAGATGTTGATGCAGGATCCAAAAAAGCGAATAACTGCTGCACAAGTTCTTGGTATGTCTGGCATTATTCATAAATATTAAATACTTTAAATAAACCTGTTATCTTTACTGAATAAGCAAGATAATGAAAGATGCATGCATCTGGATGGTACATGTACCACAAAAAAGTATTCGAGGATGAATTTGCATGGAGTTTTCTTGTTGAAGATAAAGAAATAGGAACATAAAAGAGAATCTCGATAGTGCTTGTGCTCCATTGTTCTGAATTGTAAGCACCCACAACTAAGTATTCGAGGGTGCAAACCTGATAAAACAAATATAGCTTCAAATTCAGATTAAAATTGTGTTTCCCTTAACTTGAGTTGTTGACTGTCTGGTAAAAATTTGTGCAGCAAAACATTGAAATGCTTATGGTTCACAAAAAACTTTGTGTATGAGACTTCTGATTGACTTTTTTTTGGTCAATGTAGAGCATCCATGGCTGAGAGAAGGTGGAGATGCATCAGACAAGCCAATAGATAGTGCTGTACTATCTAGGATGAAGCAGTTCAGAGCAATGAACAAGTTCAAGCAACTTGCATTGAAGGTATGAACACTATATACATGCAGAAACCTTTATAAATATCTGTGCAACAAAACACACAACCGGTTATATGCAGCTAGAGAAGGCGGTATATACAGTTACTACCATAGTTCCATTTGCTATTTTTGTGTCCGGGCTTAATGTTTTTTCTTCTTCTGAAATTCCTAGGTCATTGCTGAAAATCTCTCTGGTGAAGAAATCCAAGGGCTGAAACAAATGTTTGCAAATATTGACACTGATAACAGTGGATCAATCACCTATGAAGAATTGCGGGAGGGTTTGGCTCGATTAGGATCAAAGCTCACTGAAGCCGAAGTTAAGCAGCTTATGGAAGCTGTAAGATATCCTTCAATTTCTTTCTACTTTTTCAGCTTACTTTTGTTATTAGTTTTTATACATCTTTTCCATAGTCCATATGTTAAAGGTTGAAAGTAGTGATGCTGAACAGAAGTGCTTGAGTTGTTGTCATGTCTTTTTGCTTAGTTCGAGTCTCTGCTCTTGTTAATGTTAAATTCTGCTCTTTCAGGCTGATGTAGACGGAGATGGATCAATTGACTACATTGAGTTCATCACTGCCACTATGCACAAATACAAACTTGAAGCAGAAGAAAACCTTTACAAGGCGTTCCAGTACTTCGATAAAGATAATAGCGGGTAAGCACCTTGAAAGAAATGAAACAGATCTTGTTATGCATTGGTTTTGTTCAAATAGCTTATTTCGCTTTTTCTCTGTGTTAATGGCATCATCTTCTGTCTAATATGTGCAGATACATCACAAGAGATGAACTCGAGACAGCAATGAAAGATTACGGAATTGCAGATGATTCCACAATCCATGAAATTATAGCTGAAGTCGACAGTGACAATGTAAGTAACCAATTCTACCCTACACATTCATCTTCCTCTTCATGTTGCCATACATTCCGACTGATTAATCAACCGATTGGTTTAGGATGGAAGAATCAACTATGATGAATTCCGTAATATGATGAGGAGTGGAACTCCTCAACAAGAAAAGCTCTTCTAGGTTCGGGTTTTTTTTGGCGCGAGTGATAGTTGCATCATGTGTTATGAAGTTGAGAGTGTGGCAAAACTTTCCTAGAACAGCCTTTGAGCATTGTTTGTAAAAAGAATTGTGCATAAGAGCAAACTGTTTTATTTTCTAGATACTTGTCTTCTTAACATGAAGAACTTCCTTCTTGTACCCTTGTGCTTTTTTGAAGAACCCTACCACAACCTTTAAACCTTCTGTAAGATTGACAAATTCTCTTGCATGGAAGTTTTTAGAGTAATCATTTTCCAACTTCTCCTTCTCTCCCTTAATCTTATGCTTGCAGAAGAGGTAAATATTATGAGCAGGAAAAACTGTTTTCCAGTAAAAGAATAGTTTGTAAAATTGCTGTCTAACACACAGAAGCCCTACAACTGGGATTGCCAATTTACTCAGCTTCTGGTGAATATTTGAATCACCCAACTAAAAAACGGATGAAAACCAGAAAAAGTTGCATCCGTCCTATGACTACAATGAAGGGATTGGCAATTTCACTCGAATCTGGTGAATATTCGAATTACCGATTAAAAAAACAGATGAAAATCCGAAAAAGTTGCATCAAGACAGAAAATGGGTCAATTTCGTGCCCATGACTCCATCTGATTAATGAGAGAATGAAACAATTGGGTTAAATGTGCTCTTTTTTATAGACTTTTGTTTTGTAGTGGTAAAAAGACTAGTTAGTCATTTTATCCGACATAAATTATTTAGAATTTTTTAATATTTAGCCGTAAAATCACAAAATGATAAAACTAGATCCTTACAGGAAATCATATTACCAAATATTTTATATTGTCTTATCTCATATGGATTTGCAAAATGTAAATTTAGTCCTTTGAGCAAATTTGTTTAAGGAATCTCATCTTTTGCCTTAATGTGATACATTGTGGAAGAGGTAAATTTATGTGAATTGTTCCATAAATCTTCCTTAATGTTCCACCAAAAATCATATGACTAACAAAACATGATTCAAGGCCCAAATTCTTTTTAGAAACTTGAAGACAAGAATGCATAGAAAGATGTGTATATATTAATGAAGCAACATACATCTTTGCTTATTCTTCAGAAACACCAGCAAACATAAAAAAGACAGAAACACCAGAAGATGAAACAACACAAGCTTCAAAACAAAGATAGTCTAAAAACCATGAATCTTGATCTGATCCTTCTTGACAAGGCCAGCATGAACAAGGAAATGCGCGGCGTTTTTACGCTGATCACCTTGAAGCTGTATAACTTTGCCTAGCTCTTTGTCTTGAACAACATTACCATTACAGCAGAATTCCTTCTTAAGATCCTTAAGGATCTTTTCGTAGCTGAAATCCTTCTTAAGCCCTTGAACCGTCGTCAAGCTCTTCTTTCCGTTCCTTTGTTGGATTCGGATATGAACATACTCTTTCGCTCCTGGAGCATCCGAATCTTTCGCATCAGCAAATGGGTCGAAAGCACTGGGAATCTGAATTTCTAGCTCAACCATGTAAATTTCTTAAACTGAGAACACAGCTGTTATGTTACTTCTTTTTGCTTCCTTGTTCTGCAAACATGAATTAACCAAAATTAATCATTGATCACAACTTGTTTAGCATTACAAAAACCCTACAAAATCACTAATTGTTTTTTATTATTGATTTCCATGAATTTTATCATTTGCTTTACAGTCAATGAATAGAAAGTTAACAACATAAATTAATGATTGAAACCACAAGCATGATCATGGTTGAAGACATACAAGAAGATCAAGTAAGAACATAAAAATCATCAAGATTAAACAACTTAAACCCATAAATAATCAATATTAAAGAGGATTGAGAGACTACCAAATTCTAGTCTTTCTTTTTGCATATGATTGAAACCCTAAACATGATCACGGTTGAAGGCATACCAACAGATCAAGATTAAACAAAAAAAAACCCACAAGCTAATCAATACCAAACAAGATCAAGAGACTTTTCTTTTTGCAATTGATTGAACCATAAGCATGATCATGGATGAAGAACAAATCAAGATTAAGACTTTTTCTTTCTGCAAATGATTGAAACCATGAGCATGATCATGGTTGAAGATATACAAGAAGGAGCCCGAGAATGAACACAAGAACAGATCAATATTAAACAACTTAAACCCATAAGGTAATCAAAATTAAGCTAGATTATGACAAAACAAAGAAGAAGATCAGAATCATTGGCTAAGAGACTTACCTTACAAAAGTCTTCGCAAAAACAAACTATGATGAAATGTAAAATTTAGGACAGCCTTATTTATAGTGAAAATTGCAAAGGCGAATACGAATTCGATCCTTCCGGGTATTTCGAGAATTAATAAAAAATAGTTTTTATTATAAACCACACAAAAAAAGGGACAAGTGGACAACCTGATATATAGATATATTCAGAAAATATGATAGCGTAATTCATGTGTTGTCGGTCACCTCCAAACGCGTCGTTTTGATCCTGACGTGTTCCATTGCATAACGCAATGATTCTGGATAGACTTTGTTTTTCTTTTAGAAAAGAAAGTAAGAACTAGTAAGGAATCGTAGATAAGGGAGGGCGTGGATTCAACGCCTTAGGGCATAGTTTTTCTAAAAGGGAAAGGGAAATTTCACCTTTTTTTTTTTTTTTTTTTTGTAGGAAGAAAGTAGATGGTTTATATAGATAGTCCGACCCTTACATCACACAGTAAAAGATCAACTATACAATCGGGAGAGTTACATAATACACTTAGACCAAGAGGAAAATTAAAAGCAAAAGAAGTAAGACAATCCGCAACATTATTCGCCTCGTGGTAGCCTTGTTGAAACTGAATAATCCAGTTCCTTTTAAGATAGTATTGACACTTAGTGACCAGACTTGCGAGAGGGTGACACCGAGGAGTCAACCTACCTAGGAGCGTGATAGCTAACTGAGAATTTGTCTCGAGAATCACAGATCGAATCCCACACTCCCAGACAATTTTAAGACCATAGTATATACCCCATAATTCCGCCATAGGGACAGTGCATATACCAAGGTTCGTGAATACCCTCTATGCCACTCTCCCACACTATTCCTAATGACACATGCCGCAGTAACATGCCCGTCTCTTCTAACAGCTCCATCCGAATTAATCTTCATAAAGTTTTCCGGAGGAGGACAACTCACTTGTACTATCTCCCTAGTCTTCTTCTGCTTGGTAATGTTATTCCTCTTCCAAGCTTCCGCATATTATTTATCCCTTTCTACCAACAAAGGCATGCCCATCTGGTCTCGTGATTGCATTATTGAAAACTCGCTCGTTCTTCCACTTCCAGAGCCACCACACCCCTATAGCAAACACCACATTCCAATCGCATAAATTATTGAAATGGTGAATAGAAAGGATATTACTAGACATGGGTCGCAAACCTAAATCTAAACCGGCTAGACTCAAACCGCCGGTTTGTATTAATAAAATAAAAAAAGGAAAGTAGATCAAACCGGCGGTTAACCGTTTGGTCCAATAAATTTTTTAAAAAAAACTAACCGGCGGTTTTAGGTTTGGCCGAATAAACCTAAACCGCTAACCTACGGTTTGGCCAAACCGGCGGTTCACAAACCGCCGATTTGGCGGTTTGGTTCAAACCGAACCCATGTCTAGATATTACCTCGTATCCAAGTCGAGAAGGGGAGCATGAAAAAGCTTTGTACATAGCGATTTGCATCCATGCCCACAAATCTCTACTAACTTTGCAGTCTCCGAGAAGGTGCTCGTAACACCCTTTGCATAAAGCGCAGTCTCCACTTTGAGCAAAATGACGTCTTTGGCGTTCAAGGTTAGTCAAACCTGGAAATTACACCCACGGGTGGTCTTCATCATGGAGACCATGGTTCCTAGTAATACTATTGACTTAACTGTAAAAGAAATGAAATAAATATCAATAGCTAAAAAATAGCCATTGGCAATGCCAACGGCTATTTTTTGGCTAAATCGGCAGTTAGAAATAAAAATAAAAAATGGTTTAAATCGACGGGTCAAACCTAAACCTAAAGCTAAACCGCTAACTTACGGTTTGACTAAAACGACAGACCTAAACCGCTAATGTATGGTTTGACTAAACCGACAAACCTAACCGGCAATTTAGAATTTGGCAGTTTCGCTCAAACCGGACCCATATCTAATTTGACTTAATCCATCTAAATAAATGAAGGCTTGATATCATCTCCAACCTTTTCAACGATGATGACCAACGTATTATTCATAACATTATATATATATATATATATACGGCATATGTAAACAACTCTTACCATGTAAACACCGAATATATGTGACTATACCGCCGAATATATAAATCAGGTCCGACGAATATTTCTTTCACTAATCACACGATTTCCCCCTCCTAATATCGCGTAATCTCATTCATCTATTTAACGATCTAACGAATACAATTTGTTCTCATTTTACATGGGAGTCACCCCCTCTCTCTCTCTATATATATATATATATATATATTAGTATAATTATTATGGGTAAATGAATTCAAAATATACGTAATCAGAAAATATTGAATAAAAAAAATTATACTACAATTTCAACCAAGCTGGAAATATATGTGTACTTCAAAACTCTAGTTTTGAGTTCAATACAAATCGAGTATAGCCACTTAAATTTTGACCAGCCCACTTAAAACCTGGGGCTAGTAAAGTGCCATATTGGGCCTGCTTGTGGGCCGGCCTTTTTTATTTAGTCAAAAAAATTTGAAAATCATCGGAAAATATATACTTGTTATAAAAACTATACGGACAATTTATTTATTTAACTTCTTTAATAAAAAACTTATTTATTTATCCACGGTTTTTTAACTCAAAAACATATTTTTAGAAGATATTTTTAAGGAAATAAAACTTACCTATTTTTAAAGGTAATATTATATTTTTGTAAGGATTTTATAAGATTTTTCCGAACCAATAGCATTATTACAAGTGTAATGTATAAGGTTTTTTATGGAAATAAATATAATTTTTTTTAAACCTATGACTTACGTCACACGTTTGAATTTACTTGTTAGTCGTAAAGTATATATTTCCAACAAAATAGTCTGAAATTGCATAAGCTTCTTGGATATATTTTTGACGATGGATTCTCTGAATTGGAATGAGATTTCAATTCTGAATAATGCGAATTCAACTCTGCACTCGAATGCGGAATTCCACACAGTTTCGAATCCAATTTCAACTCTGAATGCTGATGCGAATTCAACTCTAATGCAGAAGAAGACAACGAGCGGAAGAAGAAAGATACCGATTGCGAAGATCGATAACAAGAATCGAAAACACGTTACCTTCTCAAAGCGTCGGAAGGGGCTGTTCAAGAAAGCTAGCGAACTCTGCGTTTTATGCGGCGCAAGCGTTGCCATCATCACGTTCTCGGAGGCCGGCAAGGTTTTCACGTTCAGTCATCCGAGCATCAACGGCGTTATCAACCGTTACCTCGACGGCTCCTCCTCTACTTCCGTCGTTGTATGTGATCAAAGGATGTGGTGGGAGAGACCGATCCAAGAATTAGAGTTTGAAGAATTGGGGCCGTTTGCGGCGGCATTGATGGATTTTCGGAGTAATTTGGAGAGGAGGATTATGGATATCTATTTTGAATGTCAATCGAAGACTGCATTGATGGCGACAACAATCAAAAGCCAATTTAATAATGAACTTCTAGTTCAACAAAGGATGACGCCTACCGATAATCACTACAACATCGCAGGCAATTAGTTATGCTTCGCCGGAATTTCTGTCTCAAAATGATCTGAATCTTCAGGATTACAATCACCAGTAGCATTGGAAATATTGTAGCAATGCCGAATTCCGACCGAGCTAGTCCGATGATGCGGCGAGTTTAGGTTTAACTTCTGTTCATAGATTAACCAGTCATTAATGGTAGACCATAACCATTGATTTTGATAATATTGTACTTTTACAAGCATAATATTGACTCTATGGACTACATTGTACTATTGATGTCTTCCATCACATCTGGTATGATATATATATATATATATATTTGCTGCAAAAGCCTTTAAGCCAAGAAGCTCTCGAGGAAGAAAACAACTTAATTAGCAGTAATCCGCATCTTAGGTTCTTAGTTCTCACTTAATCCTTGATCTGAGAGGCAAAATGAAGTGAAGTCCTAGATTTGCAGCTGTATGTACTTTGCAGAGAGGAAGAGGCATAAGTTTCCTTTAGCATGCTTAATCAAAAAATATACACTAAGCGCCCGTTTGGTTCCAACTCCGAGAACGGAAACGAACTTAGTCTATATATATCTACTCCAATTCCTTCAAATCACAAGCAATGATTTCACAAACTTTCATAAACAATGGTATACCCATGGACCGTTGAGTGCAGTGTGAAATGGGTTGAGTATGAAAAAGGCAATGCATTTTATAGATTTTAAATATTATAATAATTTATTAAAGGATATTAAATATGCATTTTAAAGATTATAATAACTTATTAAATAGTATTAAATTCATACTTAAATAAAAGATAATGCTTTCGCCACTAAATCGCTATTTTTTGTTATAACTAATCTCACATCAGGAATGAATGTTACCCTAATAAGAGAAATTCAGCTACAAACGAATGAATAGACGGGTTTCGCTGGAACTATATTACCGTATCCCAACAAACCTAGAAAGGTAGGGCGAATGATGCAGTAAGCTAAGTAGTACTATAATATTTAAACTTAAACAATATAGTATTCACTTCAGATATCGTTCATATTTGCATAAATTCATCTCTAAATTATAGTACTACATAAATTATCTTTATAAGAGGATTGCAAAATAAATATGGTGTTAATAATTTTTTTGGTTGGAAGAAAGTCGGTGGTTTTCGGCGCATCTCGTCGCGGTTATTATATATGAAGAAAGAGTTCAGTAGTCATTAAGCGGGGAGGGTCAATCAATACAATAAAACCAATACACATTAGCCTCATGGTAGGTATACCGAACTTGTATATTCAAAGCTCTTTGCAAGAAGCGTTGACACTTATGTACCAGGCTCGCAAGAGGATGACACTTAGTGAATCCTTTTATGGACAAGAGTAACAACAAGTTATGAGTTCGTTTCCATCATCACATATCTAGGAATAGTGCAATATACCCCACGACTAACCTATAGGAACAGTGCACATTCCGGTATTGTGGACAAAATGTCGTTTCCATCCCTCTGACTCGTCCTTAATATATATGTTGCCGTAGTTAAACCATTGTTATTGATGTTTCAGTAATTACTAACAAATGTGCAAACGGTCGGGCCTAATCTTACAGTCCGTACCGTAACACTCGCCTTATGAAACGGTCTGATCCATATTGATTTTTTTAAAAATATTTGTTATGGGTTAATAATGGTCCAATCCAAATCCGGACCGAGTCAGAACTTATCTAATCCCTATTTAAAAAAAGATAAAAGTGTAAGAATGAAAAAAAGTTTGATCAAAAAGTAATATCATGGATCCGGAACGATCTGATAACTACGGTTTAAGATTAGACATAATCATAATTTCTGATCCGATATCTCACTCCTACACAAATGGATAAGGCCTCCGTAATTATGTGAAAGTCGACATAGATGTGTTATTAATTAGTGAAGTGTCGTGAAAGGAGTTGATAGATCGTGTGATTTAAAATTATGTCTTCATCCAGTTTTCGGCGCCATTGCAGTCGTCGGCAGTGTTCGTGGGTCGATTCCGTATTTGTTTTTGTGTTCGACGATATTCGGAGTTCTACAACCTAATATCCTATTCGGTGGCTGTATTCGGTTCTATAAGTGACTGCATTCGGCGTTCTGCGTTCTCACTCGAGGTAATGAACATTCTTGGATTTCATTCTTTTTTCGATTCTTCAATTTAGGGTTTTTTGGGTTAAAACTAACAAAATCTCTAATTTCGTTGTGGATATCTCCGTCCTCTACTTCTTCAATTTAGGGTTCTTTGTGGTCGACTGTATTCTGAGTTCTACAACCTAATATCCTGTTTGGTGTCCGGATTCGGTTATATAAGTGATTGTATTCGGCGTTCTGCATCGAAACATTCTGTTCTTCGTCGATTCTTACACACATTAGGGTTTTCTTCGACTATCCGCGACTAATCCGTCTCAAGAGGTACTTTTATTGTTGTATTTCGCTTGTCTGTCCATATTTGAGTTGTGTTATTGAGTATTGGTTTATATAATCGGTTGTCCATCGTTGTTGAATGTTCCAAAACTGAATGTCTATTGATTTTTGTTGTTGATATTGAAATATTTTTGTTGAATTTGGGTTACTATGCTATTGTTGTTGAATGTTGTCGATGCCTTGTCGAATGCGAGTTACGCTTGAGCCATTTTCCGCATGACTGTTCATATGCGGTTGGTGTCAGTGGCTTTTGATTTTAATATCCTAATAAGTCCATTATTCATGAATGTTTACGCATGCATGTTCATATGCGATTGGTTATTTTTTGGTACATATTAGCATTGAATGTTGTTCTTCATGTGATATTCTATAATATGATTTGTAAGTCGTTTCTTTATGAGTTGATATCCGATGATTGTTACTACAGATATTCGATGGCATACTACTTTTTTATTCGCTAATAGCTGCTTTGTTTCTGTGTGGAAGATAACGTTAAAAATTGTTGCAAACTTGTACGCGGTTACTTTCAATTGGTGCCGATGGGGGCGTTGAGTTTGAAGAAATGTACAACATTTTCAACTACAAACTGAACAAGTGCTTAATATCAACAGATCACATGAAAGATTTTGGAAATCTTGACATGGTAAAACACAGTGTTACAAGAAATACCGCGTATAGTTTCTAGAGGGGCGTTGGAGATTAACAATGCTATGGATGATGAGGAATAGACGATCCAAGTTGTTATTTTGATATGATGTTCCGGACAACTGTTTTGCTACACTATGTCAAAACTATATGCTACAGTTTCTTTCTCTTTTTGGATATTTGAATCACTTATGTAGGGATTAATGTGTTTGACACTCATTTCTTTATTAATGTCAAAGCTTTATGCTACAATGTCAAAACTCTTTTGATATGTTGTTTCGGACAACTCTTTTGCTACAGTGAGTATAACACAACAAACATTGGAAGCCAACTTTTATCTTGTATGCAAACACCGTTTACCATGCATAATATGATGGATTAGTAAGTGTACTCATTACTGAGTATGAACGATATAATTTCAGAATATATTTAATATAGTTAATGGATGCTTCATATATTAGGTGTTGTATGTTAAAGAGCACAACCTTTACACTTGAGGAAACATAGGAAGATGATCGTTATTCTATATGCAAACACCGTTTATCATAGATAATATGACGGATTAGAAAATATACTTTTTACCGAATTTGAACGATATATTTTTACAGAATATACAAGATATATTTACCGGATATAGAATATTTTAGTGTGTCATATGTTAATGAGCGCAACATGTACACTTGGGTAATGGAGTTTACACTTTCTTATTTGGTGTTTCAATACTATAAAATGTAATCGTATTGCAAATAAGATTACCGGAAATAATATTTCTATATTAACAAATATAGTTATAAATATTTCTATATTACCGGAAATAATATTTCTATCAATGGTATGGAAATAATTTGTCTTCACAAAAACAGTGAGAATAACACATCCAACATAGGAAGACGAACGTTATCTTGTATGCAAACACCGATAACCATACAAAAATATGATAGATTAGTAAGTGTTCTTCTTATCGAATATAAACGATATAAATATGGAATATTAATGATATAGTTGCCGAATATATTCGTTATAAGTTCTAGATATTATACTATTCGTGTACCGAATTCAAATAAATGAATTAAGTGCGTATGATCGAGTAAATATAACAAGTAACACCACAGTTGGTTATAGAGTTCATTATAGTAGTTCACCGATTACGAAATATCACATTCATCTAAGACAAGTTTCACAACGTACATGATATAAAGAGTGAAACTCTTTGACACTTTTCGGTAGTGGGTACATTTCCTTGAATCCTGAACGACTACACAGACGATGCAATAGAGTCCCGTCTTTTGTGCAGACACAGGAAGATGACAAACGAACATCAAAACCGACCTCCTTAACATACGCCTTATAAAAATCGATACCTTCTTCCGGTGTCTTGAAACACATTCCAATACATGGATGTATGAATTCATCGTACTGTAGAGTCCAATATTTTGTTTTCCCGATGATTGCGTCATGTCTATTGCATCGTTGAGCTCTTCATTTGCCGCTGCTTCATAAAAATCATCCATACTCTCCATGTTAACATCAATGCCGAATCCATTAACATGTCAATCCCTTTCATTTCCGGAATCTGTAAAAAATTCACTACAGATTTATAATCTGATAATTGAAATATAGTTAATGATTATGAGTATGTTTAATGTTTGATGAGTGGGTAAACCATATCCGGTGCCATATCTGTTTTCGTACCAATTTATAGAACGTATTCGGCGGTATAGTCACATATATTCGTTAATATGAAACCAAATATCTATTGATATATTAATGTCATCGTAAAAACCCAATTCACATTCAATGACGTGTTTAACTTCTTCCATTGATGTCGAAATGTTGCTTTGCCCTACACAAATCAACCGATAAATGTGGACCTATAATGATAAAAAACGTGAGTCTAAAATTATAATATCCAACAATGACACGAAGACTTTCGATATGTAACCCGATCATCAAACGACAACACATGTAACACATCGACCAAGAGACACCATTAAGATGAAGGCACAAGACGAAAAAACGATAGACAAAACGTGTGGTTGATGATGGTTAGAATGTAAAATGAAAACGAATCACTTACTTGGAATTATTCTGGCGAAGATATGGTTGATTTTCCGACGACACAGGAGACAAAACAGTAGCAGCAAAACGTTGAAGACAAAACGGTAGTAGATACGTAGATACGTAGATACGTGTGGTTGATGATGCTGAGTAATCTGATATGGGTAGTGCAATTTCGAAGATATTATTTATTACCCTATCAATTAATTGGAAGATTCTGTGAATTGTAACTACCTAAAATAGTAGAAGAAGATATTATTTAGAATTATTAAAAAAATAAAGAAATTACCTTAACTGGGAGAGTGTATTACACACTACAATTAGGAGAGTGGTTTGGCTTTTTAAGAGAATATTTGTGTAAAGTTTCAGCCATTGGATTAATCAGATCAAGGGCTATTATTTGTTCTCATTGAACCCTATAAGAGCTGTTTACATATGCGTCAGTATCTATCTATATATATATATATATATATATAACTTTACTATAATTTTAGTTCTTTAAGTAATAAATGTATAATGTAAGAGACTTCTATATATTGATTTTTTTTTGTAGTTTTATAAATCATAAATTGGTGGACTATTTTTTGTACAATCATATTTAAATTTATTTTTATATTATTATAAAATAATATACGATGTATAATAACTAAGAAATTTTATTTTGTTTAATGCATTAGACTAGTTAATAGAAAATACATCTCAAAATTCTATTTATATGCATCAATTGGTATTATTATATACATTTTTTATCATCAATATATATTATTTTCTTTCACCTTTTGGTAGGTAAATTTCTATGTTTGTGTTTATCACTTGAACTTATTATTATTATTATTATTATTATTATTATTATTATTATTATTATTATTATTATTATTATTATTATTATTATTATTATTATTATTATTATTATTATTATTATTATTATTATCTAATTACATATACAATAATCTTTTATTCAGCACTTTAACTTATTGATGTTTAAAAAAAATTAAGTAATATAAAACTAATAACCCAATAATAATATGGTATTTATGATATCAAAAACAAGCTGGAATTATTTCTCCTTAAAAACTGTTGTGCTTTAATTGTTCAAATCGATAGTCATACAAATCGATACAAGTCGAATTAAAAACTTACTTATTTATTTAATTTCTTTTTAAAAAAGTTATTTATTTATTCACAGTTATTTTTTACTCAATATAATCTTGTTACAAAATCTTGTTACGGAAATAAAAACTTACCTATTTTTAAAAGGGTAATATTATTCTTGGAAGATTTCATAAGATCTTTCCAATATTAACTTGTTACTTAGTGACCGTTAAATTTACTTTATAAGTTGTAATATAATTTCCGTAAACATAAACCAAATTGTATACTCTCAATACTCTCAAATTGCTTTTATCTTCTTGAGTTGGTCAGGATATTCTCGGGATGGATTTAACTCTGAATTCCAATACGATTATCAATCAATGTGAAAATGAAGAAGACGACTAGGGATAGAAGAAAGATATCAATTGTCAAAATCGATAACAAGAGTCGAAAGCATGTGACTTTCACAAAAAGACGGCAAGGACTATTCAAGAAAGTCGCTGAACTTCCGTTTTATGCAGCACAAGTGTCGCCGTGATCGCGTTATCGGAGGCCGTCAAGGCTTTTACCTTCGGTCATCCAAGCGTCGACGGCGTTATCAACCGCTACCTCCACGGCTCCTCCTTATCCACTTCCGACGTTGTACCTGATGAAAGGATGTAGTAGGAAAGACTGATCGAAGAATTAGGGCTTGAAGAATTGGAGCTGTTTAGGTCGGTGCTGGTGGAATTAAGGTGTAATTTGGAGAAGAGTATAATGGAGATCGATATGATCTTGAATGTCAATCGAAGAGTACGTTAATGGTGACAATAATGAGCGAATTTGATGGTGAATTTCTATTTCAAGACGGAATGACGCCTATCGATAATCGCTACATCAGTGTTTCGCCGGTGGTGAGTTATTTCACGCAGGAATTTCTTCCTCAAAATGCTATGAATCTTGTGAATTACAATCAACAGTATTGTGATCTGATTGCATGGGATCTGACTATGACATTGGAAGTATTGTAGCAATGTCGAATTTCAACTGAACGGGTTGATGATTCAGAGGGCTTATGTATATTTTCTTATATACAGATTAATCAGTCGATAGTAGTTAGTTTTGTTAGATTGCAATCCTAATCAACATTGCTAGTTAGTTTTGATAATATCGTACTTTTACTCTTATATTGAATCTATGTACTATTGTACATTGTACTATTGATTTCTAGTAATGAAGAATCACTTTTTTCATCACAGTTTCGTCTAAGATATTGCCTTGCAAAAGCCTGAAAAAGACAAAAGGCTCTCTACGAAGAAGAAACAGTTTTCTACTAAATTGTAAGTAATCCTTCTCATCAATGCATATTAGGCTCTTAGTCTCACTTAATCTTTGATTTGAGAGTTTAATTTCGAGGAGCTTTGAAATCTTGCACTTTTCTATTGCTAAGAAAATCTAAGGATAAGGAATTCATGACCTATATTTAGGCATGTATTTATATAGATTTTTCCTTTATTTTGCATGCATAGACATACATTCATGACATTTATGGTTATATTAACCTAATTTGCAAGAATAGAGGTCTACACAAAGTTTTATTGCATTTGTAGGTAAATTGGCGAATTATGGAGCAGAAATGACATATTTAAAGATCAAGTCTCGAAGAGGTACAAAAAGAGCATAAAAGGAAGCTAGGACGCGCCAAAGTATCTTCTGATACCGTTTGACGAGCCAAAGTATCTTTTGATACCGTCTGACGCGCCAAAATATTCTCTGATACCATCTGACACGGCCCAGAGTATTTTCTAATACCAGCGGGCTCGACTTCTTTTCAGCCCAAATATTTAGGGTTTCATCTTTAAATACTAGGTTTATCTCTACAAATATCGGGGAGTCTTCGACATTGTAGGGAGCCAAAATCTCCCAAAGGGGAGACTTAGGGGAGTAGAAATCTCCGACTTGGAGACCTAGGACGGTGACAGATCTAGGGACCTGGCAGCGGGAAAGATCTACACATTTGAGAGAGATCTACACATTTGAGAGAGATTGAAGATTATTGGAAGGAGATTGAAGGGAAAGTGCCGGGAAGTCAATATTTGTCATTAGTGTGAGTATCTTTGTTCCTTTGCGATTCTTGTGGTTTGTGAACATATTACTGAGTACTTTGAGAGATAATTTGATTGGATTTGAGATTTGTTTACAGATTTGGAGATTATTGACTTTTTATTCAAAGTTCGGGTTTATTTGATTTTATTCATTCAATCTCAATTTTGATTTGATTTTGAAAATGGTTGGCTAAAACTCTTGTGATTTTGGAGAGAATAGTTGATGATTGAGGCTTAGATGATGATAGAATGAACTCATTTAATCATTTGGACCCTGAAAGTTTAGATTTTAACTTTGCGACAAACAGAAAAATCGGACGATTTGCTTATGATCCGGTCGATTTATTCCCCTGATTATCTTTAATTGATTTATTCTTTAACAAATTTAATCCTTGCCTAAATCCCAATCTTGCTTAACCTTTTCTACCTCTATTTAAGTGTTTGAAGAGACTTCATTATTGATTCTACATTTAATAGATTAAGATTACGATATTTGGGTGATAGAGAGACTCAACATCCTTTATTAAGGTGTGCTTTCTAACCTTGCCTTGGAGAGTCATATCTTAGTTTGAGTGTAATTCTTATCCCTAGACCTTTCTATATTGCAGCCTCAACAACCCTTATAGAGAAAGCCTTTGGATTAGACAAATAGGTTTCGGAACTTCACCGTACGATATCTACCTTTGAAACACATAACCTTGGCAATATAAACTTTGTCCTTTGATCTTTAGAAGTGTCTTGAATCGAAATCCGCAGTTGGATACTTGAATCCTTGGAATCATTTACCTCCTTTATTAATCACAAAAGCTTTTGCACTTTGTTAGATAACTGAACTCTGAGTTCGACTGTGGAATTTCTTGCCTTATACAGCTGATCCGTACACTGCGGGTTCGTTTTTGCTTAAGTTCTAGATATAAATTTAAGACTTTGACGCAAACACTTTTGAGCGAACAATAAACCATAGAAAGAAGTTTCATCCAAATACTAAGCTAGTGTTGGAATTGAGACCGCCGCAGCGGCCAGCGTGGAAGACGACGTAGCCACGGTGAGAAACAAAGAATGACCGGGGACTGAACATTGAAATAGTGTTAATGAATAATCTGTATAGTCATCGCCATTTTTAGAGATCGATTGAGAAGAATACATTGATATTAGGGCTTAGTCGAGTATTATGAAACAAGCTACTCGGTTCAGGTTTCGAGCTCATTCACTTTTTAAAAAAGTCGAATATAAATGCAATTTAACGTAAATAACATTATAGGATTATAGACCGAGCTACTCAACTCGAAAAAGCTCGACTGAGCTTGTTCACGTATAAAGTGAGCTTGTTCATCAATTTGTGGTTCGTATAATTGGGTATTGTGACTCGGTCGAATCTATCAAGGGAGTACAAGTGAAAACTTTGAGAAACCTAATTGATGAGTTCTCAACTCAAACCAGATTAGGTTGAATCTGTCTCAAGCTCCAATCCATACAAATATGTAGTAAATAACTAAATATAGTTCAGTTACAAATCAGGTTATAAAAGCTCTATATTGTGTGTTTCACAACGCAAATACTCCAGTCTATATAGACACAATCATAGATAACAAGCCCAAAAAAGGGACAAATTAATAATGGTATAATATACTATGCAGGAGGATGATCAGGCAAGCGTTTAAGGTCCATCTCAACTTGGTGTATAGTCCACTGCATGGTTTCCAGTTTCTGCATAAACACCAAAAGGGTATTTTGGTCAAATCTTGAGCTCGAAGAAACTGGTTGAACGAGCAAAGATGTTAGAGACAGCTCGATTTAACCTTTACTATGTCGTGGTATTGTCTTGCGATTGTGTCGAAATGAGGATCAACGCCTTGGTACTCACGAAGGCGAGTCACCTGTTTGAGTAAACGTATATATACATAGTCAGCAAGGATGATATGAATCAAGTTAGAATAAGTCATTCAATCCTGCAGTACATCATCTAGTCAACAATATGATCCGACTCAAATGCAGAATAGCTTCGCAAACAAAATCAAATAATGAGACAGATTTAGTCAAGCAATCAATGTAACGCAAAACTAGCAAAGAACAGTGGAAGTAACAGGGAAATAGATTCAGAGAACATACAGCTTTGTTGTATGCGATGGAAGCTTCTTCAGTAGCCTCAACGAGATACTTCCTGTTAGTGCAAATTGAATGCAATTTTACAACCACCATATGGGCCACAAAATGAATAGATAATGTGAGCAAAAGGTAGGATCCAAGTCAAAAGGAACAAACCTTATTTTGTGAAGAGCAGGTATTGTTTCTTGTGTATAAGTTGCTACTAATAGGATGTGTTCTAAAACCCTGAAACAGTGGAGCAAATCCAAGTCAAAAGGTATAAACCTTCTATTGAAGGTTCTTGACAAGACAATTAGACAGTTTATACTTGGAACTGAGAAAAGGATAATAAATAATCTAAACTGAAATCACGTTATAAAAT
Source organism: Fagopyrum homotropicum (assembly GCA_033239125.1). NCBI lineage: Eukaryota > Viridiplantae > Streptophyta > Magnoliopsida > Caryophyllales > Polygonaceae > Fagopyrum > Fagopyrum homotropicum. The sequence continues at coordinate 8,895,907 of BSWB01000003.1, forward strand.
ATGTTCACGAGCTTTGGACTTTTGGTGGTTACTAGTTACAACTTGAATGAGTATTAGAGGAAAATAAGCTTAAGATAGGAAAATATGCTTAAGATTAGAAAATCAGCTAGCTGAATTTCAATAGCACAAGAAATACTAAAGAAGCTCATAATACATTCAAAAGTTTGACCCTACAAATACTTCATGAATTGCTGTTCCCAAAATGCTTGATAACTCAAGAAGAATATTAACATGATGATTTATACACTTCTAAGCAGTCTTTCTTTCACAATATTAGTAATTATTCCCTAATTGCATAGAATGTTTTCTTTTTTTTGAAAATCATTAAACCAGCCAGCCTCTCATTTGAAAACCGGAGCATTGGATTCCAGAACCATAAATTAAGGAAGCTATTATTTTACTGTATAGCATCATTTGTGCCATTTCTGAAAATAAAGTTGTATATGTAGACCGGGGGATCATACCTCAACTTGGCACCCATGGCTTCACATCTTTTGCACAGCCAAGACTTTTGCAGTTCATCCTAATGATTAACAAAAAAAACCAGATTATTAGATGCAAGATTATTTCCAGAAAATAAAGTTTTCGTAATAGATCACCCATGGTTGTCAAAAGGCCAAGTACTTGCATATTTTTGTTGATGTTGCAACTTTAAATCCTTAACAAGCTTGATAAGAACACCTAGCATCTGCTCAAGAACCTACAAACAAATAAGACAAAGAAAGAAAATTTGTGAACTATGTGTCACATTACAGAATTTTCAAGGATAAGAGGCTGTCATAAATGATAATGACACTTCACAACAATATACATTATAGTATTCTGCAAATTTTCTGTCTGCAGAGTAGAGGTCCTCTCTTAAAGCTGCTTCCTCCCTCTCAATCTCTTCAATGATTAACTTTACCCTGTCAGTAAAAGGTGAGATTGTATACAGAAACTCAGTCTGTTTTTCATGTTGGAGAGAAATGAACTCTAGAGAATTGATGCAAGTGAATTTCCAAAGTTTATATAAATATAACAGAGAAATTAATTACAATTTGAAAGGCAAAGTGCAAAAAGTACATTTTAATATGAAAATAGGAACCGAACTTGTGGCTGATAACAAATACAGAATGCATTGTTACAAGGTGATGGCTGCTCACAAAACATTTTCTGTCATATCTCCTTATAGTATTTATATAAATCGTTTCTTTTTAAAATAATGTCCTAATCATCCGACAAGCAGTTGACCTTGAAACGTCATATCTTATAAAAGCAACAGTTAGAGAATATTTAATATTTTGGTGCCACCAAAAAACTACTTACAGGAGATCAGCCAACATACCTTTCAGGAAGTCGTGAACTTGAATTTTGATTCACAGAAGTATCTAAGCAAAATTTAAAAAAAAAAGTGAATTTTTAATTAAACCTAGGGAAGCGTTTTTAACTTACATGGGGGAAGAGCACTGCAAGCCATATCTATTACTTGCAAGGACTAAGGAGCAAGCTGACATAAACATAGAACTGAAAAAGTCCGACTGACTAGATCAATCATTTCTTTATGTGCACTTGCCAGTGTTTGAGTGAGAGCACAAATAGAAGAGGAAAAAGGAAACAAGACGGAATATAGAAGACCAACCAACAGCATCCATTAAAAATGCATCTGCTACTTTGCTGCATTTTTCTTTTAAACGGGCATCAATTTCTCGGGAAAGCAAGATCTGATATTCTGACATTTCCTGTGATTGTCAAAATACACGAATCAGGTGATAGTATTCTTTAACTGCGTTTTAGAGGATAAAGACGAAGCATACAAATTACACAACTAGGAAAGCAAGATATGAATGAAAGAGGAAAACATGTCAACTCAAGTGATAGGATATTATTGACAACTGCACTTTCCTTTTATCCTAATCCGGCCATCACATACAGCTTTATTGATAAAATGTCAATGATATGCTTATCCAGAAAAACGATGTCAAGAAGCATATTATTGACAGTTTACAGCAGCTACAACAGACAACTTATTCCTACAAATTTGGAGATCATCTCACATTCTCACTATAAAATGTGAATCAAGGAGAGATCACATACAAACTAGTTCATTGATCACTGGAGACCAGCATACCAAGGATGTTGGCGCACGTTGGATCTGGGTTTGCCACAAATATGCAGGAGTAATTCCCAGATATCGATTTGGAACACCACCAATTTCAGGTTCACCTGCATCTGATGCGCTGAAAGAGAGAGCATTGTTTGCTATACTTGATGTAGTAGTGTAGTTTGTTGAATTAGAGCTCGAACTGATGGTCACACTTGTGCTTGTGCTATCAAGTGAGGATCTAGACAGGACACTCCATTTTTCAACTTCATCTTCATGAATCTCCCCGTCTTTAGAAATAAGAGGAAGCCTTAATTTCTGAGCTGCCTCAGCGACGACAAGTCGGTGCTCCAGAGTCTCATACACCTGACAATCATAGCTCGTGATATTCATATAAAGCGACAATAACCAAGTATGTGAATTTAAGAAGCGACCAATGCTTGCACATAAAAACAGGAAAGTAAATAAATGCCAACAGGATTGGGATCCTAACTTTGAATGGATCCAGACTATCAGGATGAGTTTGTAGAATTGAGAGAAACCTAGAAAAGAGAAAAAAATTCGAATATTGATTTTTTTAATATCCTACAGATTATTTTTATTTTGAAGTTTACAAACACCATAATTCCCTTTTTTTTTATCTTGAGTAGTCAAACGAATAAGTAGTTCAATAGAAACTCGAACAAGTCAACAGTAACAAATCCAGATGAAGTAGTCAACTACTCGGTTAATCATGGCACCATTTTGAAAGAAAAAGAAGTAAGCCGTCTTTTGGTACACTTTTCAGTTAAGAAATGAATCTAGCATTTACATCCATTACAAAAATACTAAACGTGTTTCAACTTGATTTGTGGCTTTACTTATGATCCTTTTTCTTCACTCGTGAAAAGCTATGTACTACATAAAAACTTGACATTGAATTATATATTTCTACACAACTTTCAAGCAGCACCACCACTGGGGCAAGATTAATCTTGCAGCATGGTATTGCTACTTTACATCTGAAGCAATACCGGGATGCAGATCAGTAACCAACAAGACAACAATACCAAAGTTAAAGGCAACAAAGTCAATGAATTTTCATAAATCAAACTAAAAGGAAAAACCTGAGGAGCATTCTTGAGTAGTCAAACGAATAAGTAGTTCAATAGAAACTCGAACAAGTCAACAGTAACAAATCCAGATGAAGTAGTCAACTACTCGGTTAATCATGGCACCATTTTGAAAGAAAAAGAAGTAAGCCGTCTTTTGGTACACTTTTCAGTTAAGAAATGAATCTAGCATTTACATCCATTACAAAAATACTAAACGTGTTTCAACTTGATTTGTGGCTTTACTTATGATCCTTTTTCTTCACTCGTGAAAAGCTATGTACTACATAAAAACTTGACATTGAATTATATATTTCTACACAACTTTCAAGCAGCACCACCACTGGGGCAAGATTAATCTTGCAGCATGGTATTGCTACTTTACATCTGAAGCAATACCGGGATGCAGATCAGTAACCAACAAGACAACAATACCAAAGTTAAAGGCAACAAAGTCAATGAATTTTCATAAATCAAACTAAAAGGAAAAACCTGAGGAGCATTCTTCAAGCCAAGCTGTGAATTAGGAATAGAGAAGGAATGTTGATATTCTTCCACCATTGCAACTGCCTCGCAATAAATCGCCTACTTGGCCAAGCACAACATGAGAAACAAGCATCGAATCAGATCTCAATGTATTTCAAGTAGACAAGGCAAGGCCAAAAGAGCCACAAGGCTAACAAGCTCATAGAATGGTTACCCAAATATCATTATTGAAGCACGCACCAAGAAAACTAATGTAGTTTTATCCTTGATCATCCCACAATCACACCCTTCAATCTTTTGCAATTCTATAAGTAGCAGCAAGGATGCTGGTTACCAATTCTCCTTCTAACACAATCAAACTGTACAAGGTTTTTTCCAAATCCAGAAAGGAAATCCAATCAAATAACACACAACTCTTCGATTGTGCCAGTTTATTATTTTAAAGTACAGACTCAGTGACTCACACTCGGACCATACATACCCAATTGAGTTTTTGTAATAGTTCATTGCATTTTGCCTGCTACAAGAATTCTTCTAGCAATAAGGCAGAACAAGATTAATTCACACATGTTTTCGATGCCCTATGTTCTTCCTTAGTTCAAGAAATAGCAACCGATAATTTCAAAGAGATGGAAAGGGCAGTACCATGGCTTCCAAATAGCGCAATCGCTCCCTGGACATCTCCTCTCTGGCCTAAAACGAAAATGCCTTAATTTAAACTCCCAATAAACCAAAATCAACACACAAATAAGAGATTTAAGCATGCACAAAATTTGAATAGAATCTTCGACGAATCGAGAGAAGGTGGAGAAGATTACGCGCTGGAGATCGTAGAAGACAGATTTGGAAACGAGGGAGCCATCGGGAGCCAAACAATGTCGATCCAACTGATCTATGAGATTTGCGACGTCTCCTGATACATTTTGCAGTTGCATTCCCTTTCCCATTTTGGTGAGTTCAACACTCACAAGTCACAACCACCGTTGTTCATCCACGGCGAGAGGAGAATGAATGTGAACTTTCAAATTTCATTTCCCTCTGTGGGTCCCTTGCTCGTTACGTATTATAATTTGGGCAATCTTAGTACGGGGACTTTATTAAGAAACAAAGATATTAAGTAGGCTTATTTTTTTATATATTTTTTACTTATAAAATATACCCCAAATTTTATTTATATTTATTATAAAATTAGGTAAAATTCTCCTCTTTTCTCTTTTTTCTGTTACGTTAAGGAAAGTCATCTGAATTTCTTCTCCTCCTCTCGATCTCGATCTCACAATCTCCTCCTCTCACAAGCTTCTTTGGTATCAATCGATCTACTTTCTCTCTTCTCTCTCACAATCGACATCGATCTTGCAATCTTCTCTGGTATCAGCCGATCAAACACCAGAAACGAATACAACGCAATCGAGTTGTAGTTTAACACTTCAAATACCAGAAATCGCTTCGATCTAACCAGGTATCTCTCTCACAATATTTTACTCTCTCTCGCCATCTTTTTCAATATTATTCTGGTATTTTGTTCACCATTGTGAAATTTTGATCAGATTATTCTTGTATTTCTAGTATAAGGTATCGTCAGATTTGGTTTTGTTATTAAAATATGTTTCTGGCATGAATGAGTGTCTTATGATTTCAATTTTTGGTTTTGTCCATTACATTTGGATTTTCTCTTTTCTGGTATCAATTTGATAATCGATTCTGATATGAACATTGTTGCTAGTGTGTTTTCTTAATTCTGGTATGAATTAATGAGTTCTGATATAATCTCTTTTGTAGTATGATAATTGTCTTTCTGGTATCATTAATTCTCTGGTATAATGATTTGAATGACTTCTGGTATACTTGAACTTTTGGTATTTGTGGTGTTGTGCATAATCTGGTATACTTGAACGTCTAGTATACTTGATCTTCTGGTATTTGTGTTGTTGTGCATAATTCTGGTATACTTTAACTTCTGATATACTAAACTTCTGGTATTTGTGGTGTTGTGCATAATTCTGTTATACTTGAACGTCTGGTATACTTGAACTTCTGGTATTGTGGTGTTGTGCATAATTATGGTATACTTGAACGTTTGGTATACTTGAATTTCTGGTATTTGTGGTGTTGTGCATAATTCTGGTATACTTTAACTTCTGATATACTTGAACTTTTGGTATTTGTGGTGTTGTGCATAATTCTGGTATACTTTAACTTTTGATATTTGTGATGATGTGCATAATTCTGGTATACTTTAACTTCTGGTATACTTATAATAGTTTTTTTTTATGGTATATACATAACTTGTTAGGCATGACTCATTTACAAATTGTAGTTTATTGTGGAGGAGAATGGAAATATGTGGACAATGAATGGACATATATAGGGGATAAAGTAGTGTGCAAACACATCACTGTAGGAGATCCAATTAGCATACCAGAAATTAGGATGTTGATTGCCAAACGTTTTCAAGTAGATGAGACAGTGAACAAATTGGAACTTACATACAAGAATACCTTAAATGAAGCATTGCAACCATTTGATGTTGAGACGGTAGAAGATTTCGAGGATTTTGTTGAAGTTAATCAATTGACTCAACCATGTTGGGGTGTGTCATTGTGTGTGAGATTAAAGTCTAGAATTATTATACCAGAAATTGAAGAAATTAATGAATATCATCCATACACTGTCATTGTTCCTGCTCCTAGTGTGACTGAAATAGAAACAGAGAATGGCTATGCAATCACTGAAGTTCAACCTGAAGAAACTCAATGGGGTCTTAAGCTTGGTCAAAAGTTCAAGGATAAAAACGCAGTAAAAAATGCATTGTGTTTGAATGATGTTGCCGAATGTACACAATACAAAATAACAAAGTCTATCAAGCTTGCTATTCTTGCGCGATGTCTAGATAAAGATTGTAAGTGGCGCGTGCGGTTCTCAAAAATCAAGAAATCAAAAGTGTTTACACTAACAAAGTATATCAGAGAGCACACTTGTTCATTCCATACAAGAAGAAATTATCACAGAAAGGTCTCATATCCTATCATTGCTGAAATAGTTGCAAAAATGTAAGTCTATTGCTTATTATTACATATAATATTCAATTCTATATTGTTTTCTTCCATTCTGGTATGAACTACATTAAAATCATATTGTTTATGTTATTCAGGTATGCTAATACACACAAACTCCCCGAGCCTAAGATAATTATTAGAATTTTGAGAAACGAGCATTGTTTAGAAGCTAGCTACTGGAAATGTTGGATGACACAAGAGGCTGCAAAGACAATATAAGAGGAACAAATGAAGAGAACTACAAGGGTGTGCCGGTGTACTTACATCGATTGCAAGAGGCAAATCCGAACACTATTGTAGCACTGCAATTGGATGATGAAAACAAATTCAAGTATGTCTTCTTTGCTTTGGGACAATCAATCAAAGGATATTCAGTAATGAGAAAGGTGTTATCCTTGTTCTGGTATGTAATAAAGTTATGCCTCTGGTATTATCAATTATGGATAAATGATATAGATTTTGGTAGTAAAGTTATGTTTCTGGTAAGCAGTATAATTATGTTTCTGGTATGCTCTTTTCTGATTTGTATAATCAGTGTCTGGTATTGTTAGATAAATGTACTTCTGGTAATATCATTTCTGATTTGATTACAAGCTCAGTTTCTGGTATAGTGATATATATTTGAACAATTAAGTTTCTGGTATGAGTATTATCATTTTCTGGTATACCAGAAAACTAATTGATTGGTGAGTGTTGTTGTTTAAGGTTATATCAGTTGACAAAACATTTTTAAAAGGACGATATGGTGGGGTGCTATTGCTTGCAACAGCGCAAGATGCAACCAATAAATATACCCGCTAGCATTTGCGATTGTTGACCGTGAATGTGATGACTCGTATGATTTCTTCTTCTATCATATACACAAGTTTGTCCCTGACAGCGAGGAACAACTATTTATATCGAACAGACACATGTCAATCAAGAATGATATTGCTAAGCACTACACAAAAGCATCTCATGGAGTTTGCATGTACCACTTGAAAGGGACATCAAGAAAAAGTCAACCAAGAATATAGTTCAACAAATGTTCTTGGATGCAGATAGGTGCTACAGAAAGGATAAGTGTCTTGAACTGTTTGAAAATATAAAGATGGTATGTTTATTCTGGTTTATATTATTTTCTAGTATGCAATCATATTATGCTTCTAGTATTTCATTTCTGGTGGTTTATTTTATTTCTGGTATTGTCCCTTATCTCTCATTAATAGTGAACCTGATATGAATGTTTCTAGTATGAACGCATGTTAGATTTGTTGTATGAACATTATCATTTCTGGTATTACATTTAATCTCTGGTATGAATTCTGATATGCTTTTTGGTATCATACATGATATGTTTCTGGTATTGAACATTATCATTGATGAGCAATGATTATGGTATTACCTTTTTCTGGTATTGAAACATGTTAGGTGTCTGGTATGTTTTTTCTGGTATTGTATATAACTTCATGTGTATCTGTTAATGTTTGTAGGAGAAGGTAGTAGTTGTGCAGTTGTTGGAAGAAATTGGATTTGCTGCTTGGTCCCGAGCTTTTTGCAACGCCAAACGTTACAACATTATGACAAGCAACAATGCAGAATGTATAAATAGCGTATTGTGTGATGCAAGGGATTATCTAGTTCTTGCCCTCATTGATGTTATCAGATAGAGAGTGAGTAGATGGTTTGCAACGCGAAGGCAAAGTGCTGAATCATGTACAGAAATGACAACACCAAACGTCGATGCCCTAATACAAGCTAAATATGGGGAGGCAACAAAGTATAGATGCTACGTGCTTGATGCAAAAAGGCTGTTGTTTGAGGTACAATGGAACCAGAAAAGGGAAGTTGTATGTTTAGTGGATAGGAGTTGCACTTGCAAGGAATTTGATATTGAGGAAATACCGTGTGTTTATGCAATAGCTGCAACAAAGATGGCGAAAATGAATCCGACATCTCTGGTAAGTAATTATTACAGCACCGAATATTGGAAGATGGCATATGAGGAGGCAATATACCCAATCGTAGATCATGAGAATTTAGATATTCCAAGTTGCATTACATCTATTGAATGCAACCCTCCTATAAAGAGGAAGAGAACCGGAAGATTGCCTAAAGCTAGGATACGGGGATCAATGGAAGGAAGCAAGAAGAAGAAATGCAGTTGTTGCGGCAGGGTAGGCCATAACAAAAAAAACTTGCCGAAATCAACCAATGGAGAAAGAATGAAGAGACATACCAGAAATACAAATTTTGATTATTTGTCATTATCAGATATATAGAAAACAATTACTATATAAATATATGTTTCTTTTATGTGTAAATGTCCTCATACCAGAAGCAAAACAACATGTAATAACAAAAACTAAATAAAAAAACTCATACCAGAATCCAATAAAAGAATTACCATCAGGCTATATATATGCATACCAGAAACTCAAGCAATAAATCATACCATAAAATCACAAATTGAACGTTTCTGGTAAACAAATAATCATACCAGAATCAAATAGATGAAAACAAACTACAAGAAACACAAACCAGAAACACATACTAGAAATACTAATGCAATAAGTCATATCATAAAATCACAAAATGAACATTTCTGGTAAGTGATAACTCATACCAGAGGTACATATATGAAAACCAATCATACTAGAAGCATAACAAATAACAAAAACATACCAGATATAGTCATACCAGAGGTACTTAAATGAAATACCAAAATCCTAAATCACAACATAAACACTTCTGGTAAAGAAACTATATTAATAGAATACTTGTTATTGATTCATAAACAAGATTATATTACAAAAGAGTTAATATATTACAACAGAGTGAGTCAATACCAAAATATCAGTTTATCAAGAGTCAACTACATCATATAGGACAGATTCAGTTTCAAAGGGACTCGTGGGGTTTCACCCACTACCTATGGTACAAAATAGAACAAAATTGTTCCTTGAAAGCTGGGACCCATTCTTGACATATTTTTGACAAATCAGTTCGTCCAGATGACAAATACTGAATGTGCTTGATTGTGAATACACCACAGCTTCACTGCAATTGTAGACAACAGATTATATAAGTGTTTTTTCAAAACATCATACTAATGAACATACCAAAAACATATGAGTAGTATTGTAGAAATCACCTTGGGTTGTTCTATGGAACTTCTTTGGCTGTCTTTCGAACATAATCTAATGGATTATCAAGATTGTCCCCAAACCTCTCAAATTGTCCATGAAGTTTCAAAATGTTAGGAAACATAACAAGGAATGGGTTGAGCAAAGCTTTCAAGTCCCCATCAGACATACAGTCCACCATTGAGTCATATACAACAACACACCATTTAATTAAATCAATTTGTAACGCTATCCAGTGTTTACCACAGGTGTTGATGGCAGTGTATATTGTATCAACTCCATAAAAGCTCTTGCTAAAAAAGGGGGATCAAGTCCAAATATAAAACCTACAATTTATTTACCGTAATTAAAAGTCCCTGTAGTTTTCGACTCTAAGAATTGTTTATAGCGCACATCATTGAAGTAATCGACGAATGGTACGGGAAGAATGGTAATACGGCCATAAACCTCGGGATACTCAAGTACAACTTTTCGGAGGTATGTAATCATTTAATCCAGTTGCTGTAAAGTAGGAAAAAAACTAATAATTCAATACCAGAGCTCATATGAGAATAATGCCAGAAAACATAAAAATTTCATACAAAAATTCAAGACATGAAAACCATCAGGCAAGATACACATACATGAAAACACATCATACCAGAAACACAAAACATAAACAAATACTAGAAAGTTGAAGCAATAAATCATCTAAGGAAGTCAAATGATAAGTTATGGTAAAATGAAAGAATGACATATCATAAAACTAATGAAGCACATAATACCAGAAAAAGAAAAAAAAAAGAAGCACAAATAAAGTCATACCAGACTCTTATACAACTAGCTCATACCAGAAAGCAGTACAACACATCATACCAGAAATTTTAAAAACAAAATGTACCCCCAACATCTTACCAGAAACACATCAGTAGCTAGTATTAGAAAGTCATACCAGAAAACATCATACCAGAAATTATTAACTTGAACAAAAGTAAGGTTAGTGTTAACTTACATAATCCCACAATCAGCCAGTTTTTTGGAGTAAGAGCTTGAAGTGTTCTTTATTTGCTGAATGTTGAAATCCAATAATAAATTCTTTTTTAGTCTTTGGGTTAAGGTACCAAGCATAAAAAGCATCTCTATCCTTCTTGCTCAAGAAATTATGCTTGGGTGGCTTGGGGATTTTTACTAGGACGACATAGGGAGATACAACAAGGTCGCTAGGTTTCTTTTCACGTAAACCCATTCTCCTCGGTCCTCTGGCTTTAACTTTCCCTTTCCCTTTCCCTTTCCCTTTCATATCTACATCTGCTATTGGTTTTTGTACCAGAATGGCAACATAACACAAACATTAACAAATATGTACGGACACAAAACACATGAAGAATAGTAGTGTATTATACCTCTTCCACTGGTTCTTCCTTTGACTGATCAACTTCAGCTTCCTCCTTGGGCTCAGGCTGGGACTAGGGCTGGGGCATTGACTTTTCTGTAGATGGCATCTCTTCAGAACTTGAAGAAACCCCAAGAACTTATAACTTAGGAGCATCAGCTGGAGGTTGGGAGGCCGGCTTTTTAGAGGGTTTGGTGCTTTTAGAAGAAGAATCGGCCATCCTTTGAACATTGGTGAGGATACTGAAACATTGACTTTCTATTCTGTGTTGCGTCATAGTTTGTGCCTTCTGCCTCATAACAACTTGGTTGATAGTCGCATCTTGTTGCTCAACCTTCTTGACCAACTCAGAAATCAGTTGATTTTGGGTTTGTAGTTGTTTCTTTAAATCCTCAACCCAATTAGGCACCCTATACATTAACATAGTACAAGATTACACATGCGATAACTAATAAGCATTTGAAACTAATAAATTCTGGTATGTAAAATATCAATTACCTGTGTGTGGTAGAAATAATGGAGGTGGTGGGATCAGGGAGAGGTGGTGCAACCACAACTTCTGTGTTGGAGGTGGTGAGATAAGGGAGAGGTGGTGCAATCGTAGCTTCTACATTGGAGGTGGTGGAATCAGGAAGAGGTGGTGCAACCAAAGCATCTGTAGGGACAATGGTATGCATTTCTGGAGCAACAATCCCAACAGAGCTAGAAGGTACAACACCCAACAACTAGGGGTGTAGCCAATGCCAGCATGTCTTCTTCGGGGCTAAAACAATAGAATAAAATTTTTAAAAATTAAGAATTCTGGTATGATAATATAAATGCATATTCAACTTCAGTTTACCATTCAACTTCCTCAACAATCTATTCTATCTTAGGCTTCTTAGATGGAGCCCTGCATTAGGGAAAAAAAACATTATTAAGTAAATGATAAACATACTAAAAACATAAACCAAATAAAACATAACAATATACACAGGAAACAAGATTCAAAAGATCATACCAGAAAACATATTAAAACTAATACAAGAATGTAAGACAAAACTTATACCAGAACTAAGATAAAACACAAACCAGAAACAAATAGACACGTACCAGAAAGTAATAAAGCATTCATACCAGAAAACCAAAACAGAAACTCATACCAGAAGTTATATTAGAAGCATACCAGAAACTAACAAACACATACCATAAAGCAAAAAAGCAGTCATACAATAAAACTAAAGAGACTAGTATAACAGAAACTAATGCCACATAATTAAAATATAGATTGAGTATGAAATGTATTGAAATACCTTTTCCTTCCCTCTTCAATTTTCCTCTTCTTTAAGCCATCTTCTTTCTTGACAACCTTTTGTGGTCTTGACAACCTCAAAATATGACGAGGAGGAGGAGGAGTAGCAAAGTCATCACTTTCGGATTCCTCCTTTGGGACAACCTTGATAGCCTTGACATCATGCCCTCCAGGCCTGGATACACGTACATTGTAGAACCCAACTTTGAAAAGATGACAAAGATAGCCAGCTGAGTCCAAAACTTCATCCTCCCACCATTTGCAGTCATCCTCGATTTCTGGGTCTTCTAGGTTGAGGGGGATAGTTTTGATGTCATCTTGGGCCACCGATGACGTTGTATCTTTTATTGTTTGGAAGCTGCATTTCATCTTCCCCTTGGTTGATGAAACTCACTTAAGACAACGTGGGGTTGTTTCTTCATCAACACATGTGGCAAACAAAGATGTCAGTTTGGGGATAGAGTCAAGGATGAAAACCTGCAAAATATAGACAGGAAACAAATGAATTATGAAAATGTCCCAAAATCATATTACATGTGTATATTTTCTTCAAAGAATATACTCATGTAAAGATTAAAACTAAAACGGTAAAATATTATTTTTAGCATATTTAAATATGGTATAAAAGTCAAAAAAGACTTATTTTTCTAGAAATTTTCTAGGATTTAAGAAAAGTTAATGCCCTATGAAATTAAAGATACCATTGGGTGACCAAGCACATCAACTCATTACAAAATCAATAACTCGTTTTGAATAATTTGCAAGTTGTACTATATTCATTAGAAAAGTTTTTGAAGATTACAATAATCAATTTATGTCTTAAACACTTGTGAGTCCGGTACCACTTTACCCATACCAAAGTTATTGTACAATACACCATAATTCAAGACTTAAAGCAAATTATAATAATAATCGATGAAAAAAAAGGCCCAAAATCCACGTGATCCACGTGTCTCCTTAAATGTCGATCTGAAAATCCCTAGCCCTCACTCCGAAATGAAAGTGAATTGTTAAGTAAACCTCACAAATCTCATCCGGTATAGTTCTCACATCGTAGACGGGTGGCGAAAGAAAAAGATGCAATCAATACAAAGTTGAGTCTTTGGTAAAAGATAATATAACGGATCTATTACCATATTTGGGTAAGCAAATCAAGAAAAATCAAGGAGAAAAGAGGGCAAAAACGTTCGGCGTAGGGAAAGCTTTGGACGTATGAGGGTATCAACGACAATGGAGCAGACAAGGAAGAGCAGTAAAGGCACAAACTTATGTGCTCTGATTCCTAAGGAAAACGTTTGATATGAAGAGAGGAAGAATAAAAAAAATGGCCCAAAGAGATCCCATGAGTAAGTTGGCTGGCAACAAGTAAGGAAATTAAATACTAACAAACTATTGTAATCCTGAATAGAGAACACATCAACATGAACGCAAAACAAGCAAGTGATAGAAGCAAAAAGAAATGTAAAGAAAAAACTAAGCAAGTACCCCCTATCTTTGGATTCTCTTTGTGCTACTTTTTTTTTTTTTTTATCATGAGTCTGATAGTACCATGAATAAGAAAATTGCAGATGAACAATATCATGAGGATTCTCTAAACAGAATATAATAACATATTCCCTCCCCTACCTATTCTTTTTCTTATCGTATGTACTACCAATATGTTTGCATTGATTTTTCCCAAGAGTAAGAACCCCCAAAAATGTCTATAAAATCAAATTTCTCCAACCAAACTAATTAAATTAAAATTGCTAAGTATATCCTAAGTGCCAAATTAGTGAGAAGAGTCCAACCTTTAGGGGGGGGGGGTTTGTGAGTTTCACGGAACAAACAATGAGTACAACAACAACAACAATGAACAAAAAGAGCAAATTGAGAATGAGCAAGATGGAAAAGTGAAGTCAAAACAGAGCAGTGAAGTAGAAACTCCGAATAAGGCCAGGAAGAAAAAAGGAAAAGGAATCATGGAGGAGGAAGCCAAGCTTGAAGAGTACCTACATACATGAACTCTCGAAAGTAAAATCTGACTTCTCAAAAAAATCAGGGAGCCGTCTCTCATGTTTTCGGAGTCACTCTTGAATTCAGTAAGGTTAATCTTGTTGTCGAAATTGAGAAACATAAAAGGAATAGTGCAAATCATCCCAAAACTGAACCAATGATTTGAAATTAAATTTTCAAACCCTAATGACAAAGTAATGATATGGGATAAGAGACCCTACCACATCTTTGGTCACGTCCTTATTCTTAGAGCTTGGAAGCCTACTTTTAACATTTTCACCGAAAACATATTTGCGGTAGATGTTTGGGTAAGCATGTCCACGGGTCAGATCCGCCGGGTCAGGGGTCCGGGGAGGGTGACCCGGACCCGTATATGTGGCCGACCCGCCGGGTCACGGGTCAGACCCGGCGGGTCGACGGGTCGGCCACCTCACCATAAAAAAAATAATGGAAATAAACTTTAAAAAATAAGAAAATAAATAGAAGAGAAAAATTGGACTTAAACTTAAAAAAGAAGAAAATAAAGTAATAAAAAATTGGACTTAAACTTAAAAAAGAACAAAATAAACTAATAAAAAGAGGACTTAATCTTAAAAAAATTGGACTTAAAGTTTAAGTCCAATTTTTTAAGTTTAACTCCTTTTTTTATTAGTTTATTTTGTTCTTTTTTAAGTTTAAGTCTTAAACTTAAAAAAATAAAAAAAAAGGGAAGAATTGGGCTTGAACCGAAATCCCGGTTGCCTACGTATCCTCTCGGGGAGGAGGAATCAAAGCCCACGTAGTTCTCTTACCTTTGTTTATATCCCTGATTGGCCCTTACCTTAGTCGGATTCTCCCGCCGATACATCTGATGACGTTTGTTGTCGCTCGTCGTCATCTTCGTCGCCTTCCTCCGCTGAGAGGTTGTTTTTTTGTGTTTGCATTTCCGCTTTCCTCCAATCGGCTAGAAGGACTTGTGCCTCCAACGTCTCGGGCAACATGTTTGATCTCGTCAGATCGAGCACCTTTCCACTATGGCTAAAGGTTTGCTCAACCGCTACCGTTGAGGCGGGAACGGCGAGAATTTGTGTCGCGATCCTTGAGAGGGTTGGGAACCTCATTCTCTCCGGTCGGCTCCACCATTCTAATATGTTGAAATCCTCTTCTTCTTCATCATTGACAAACTCAAGAGAAATGGTTAGATATTCGTCGAGTTCCGAGTTGGAACTCGACGTGGTTTTTGCCCTTTTGGGGCCAAACAAATCTCTAGCAATTGATTTAAATTTAGATGAACTTGAAGATGAAGGAGGAGGAGGGGGTTGAGAAGATTGACCTCGATCGGAAACACGATATTGAACCAATAATTCATCAAATAATTTTATAACTTTAGCAATTATGGTAGAAACATGACAATCGGGATGTTGTTCTAAACCTAAAAATTCATAATAACTTTCTAAAAATTGTTTTAAACCATCCATTTTACGTCTAGGGTCTAACACAAATGCGACAAGAAAAACATCGGAAATGGTTGTATAATAATCTAACCATTTAGTTCGCATTGAAAGTATAGCTTGTGAAATATTTTCAATTAAAAGACCTTGTTGAATTGCAAATGCAATATTGATTGCTACATAACAAAATATGTTTGAAGTTGGTGTATAAACATAACTAAAAGTGTTAGTAGCATCATAAAAATATTTAAAAACCTCCATTACATCTTTTGCTAAAATCCAAGATTTACCGAAAACAAAATTACCGTCAATATGTTGTGCGGCAAAACCACTTAAAAGTTCTCGATATTCATATGATTCGTAAATCATTTTGTAAGTAGAGTTCCATCTTGTACAAACATCTTTTGAAAATTATTTAGGATAAACATTATTTTGTTTACAATATGCATACCATTTAGTAAGTACACTTTTTTTAGACCAAAGTTCATTAAGAATATTTCGAATAGGTTGTACTAAATGTCCAACGTATGCTAAACCGTCTTGAACACACAAGTTTAAAAATATGAGCGGCACACCTAATGTGAAAAAATTTAGAAACAATTTGATTTACTAGGCTTTTTCTAATTTTGTGTTTAGTAAATGTGCCCCTTGACAGAAGAGTGTGTAGAGTTTGAAAATAAATACAAAAGGTTGAGGTATATTTACTTAATTGAAACATTAAAAAGTCTAGTTACTACTCTATTTTCTCAAAAAGGCCTAGTTACCAAAATTGCCCAAAAATTTACCTCCAATCGTCGGCTTACAATAGTTGGTTAAATCTCTAATGGAAGCCGTGTTAGGGGAGGCGTTGTCAAAACCGATTGAAAAAACTCGTGAAACTAATCTATATTCTTTCAAAACATTTGCAATCAAACGGGCAATGTTTTGGGCGGTGTGTTGTTCACTGGAAACTCGTAATGCTTAAACTCTTTTGTTTAAAATCCAAAATTTATCAACAAAATGACAAGTAATACCCATATATGAATTTTTTTGAAAACCGTCGGCCCAAATATCACTACAAATAGAAACTTGAATATCACCGTTGTCCATAAAATATTTAATCAATTCTTCTTTACGAATTTTATATTTATGCATCATTTTTCTTTTAGCGGTTTGGCGAGAAATCGGTTTATATGCGGGTTAAGCATGATTTTGCATCCAATCATTAAAACCAACATTTTGTGCAAAACTAAATGCTAAAGAATCTACGGCCAACATTTCCGAAAATGCATCCATAGAAGAAGAATGATCATATGTAAATAGAGAAGGAGGTTGGTTAGAAGTAGATGCGTACCTGGTAAGTTGTGTTTGCCCTCGTGCTAATCCCATTTTTTCGGGATGCTTGTTCCGGATATGCCTCTTGTAGTTCCCGTAGCCTTCTCCCTTTTTGTGCTTGTATTGTGCCGCACAAAAATTACATTTGACATAGTAAACTCCGTTGGTATCGGGAGCACCTTTTGTAAACCAAAATCGGAAGACCGTCGTCGTTAGTTGATTGTTGTTCAACGGCGGCTCCTCCTCCGGCTCCTCCGTGAATTCGGTCTCGGATCCTTGGGTGTTGGGGAAAGTAGATGATTCCGTGATATCCTCCTCCTCGAAGATCTCGTGATCTCCACTTAATAAGTCTCGCCTTAAATCCGAACCGGTTGGAGGACCGCTAACGGAATGCCGTCCTCGGGTAAAACCTTCGCCGGATGAAGGACCGGCACCGCTAACGGAACGTCTTCCTCGGCTAGACATTTTTTTTTGAATAATAGAATGTAGTAGTAAGAGTGGTAAAATGAAAAATAAGAGAATGAGAATATGAGATTAGGAGAGTAATTGAATGTAAGAGTTGGAAATTATGGAGAGATTGAGAGAGTGAATAGATGATTGAATGAGAATTGATTTGAGATGAAATGAATTGGGTTTGGGGTGTTTATAGAATTGTTTTTGGGTTAGATTTATTAAGGTATATTGTTTTTTTTTTGAATTCTTGTGACCGTTACGGATCGAGCCGGCGGGTCATGGGTAAGGATCTGACGACCCTTACCCGTACCCCGACCCGGAGAAACCCGGACCCGCCGGGTCAGAACCCGCCGGGTCACGGGTGACCCGTGACCCGTGGACGTCCCTATGTTTGGGTCAGAATTTCCCTTATCCCACCAAAGTACATTAATTAAAGAAGTTATTAGAATCATAGTGGAGAGCAACAACTTTGCAAAGTTCATAAAATTGGACCCTTTCTCTGAAAAGGGAACGAGTGTCAATTATGCTATGATGTGTATCAACATAAAATTAGAGCAGAAACCTAACTTCAAAGTCTCTTGATAAAAATGGAAATACTAGGCTTTTTCCATTTGGGTTGAAGATTTCTCCAAGAGGTGTGAGTTTTGTGTTGACAAGAATCACGGGTTTGAGAGTTGTCCTCATAGAACTGCTAGGACTAACAAAACGAATTTTACTTTCACTAATGAGAGGAACAAGAAATCGGGAAAGAAAAGGAAGGCAAAGAAGAGGATAAAGATAAAGGGTGGACACCAGCTAAGGCCTACCACAAGGGGAAAAAAAAGGATAGTATTATGTATATGGGGGAGTATGATCCTTTCAGAGAACTCTTTTCATTCCTTCTACACTAACAACAACGTGCATATGCAAATGGAAGGAATGATGAAGAACAATGAGGAATCCAAGTTTGAATCTAGCAAAGGGAAAAAGGCAAGATGCATAGAAGACAGAACCACCTTCACTCTGAAGGGGGTCAAGAAGTCCAGAATTTGACCCCAATATCTAGATCTATGATTATGATGAATAAATGTTGTTTTTTGTATGTTGTTGATATCCATTTGTTGATCAATAGATGCTTTATGAGCTCAACTAGAATAAGGCATAGCCACCAGATCTTAACCCTTTCAAATCAGACTAGGAATTGGAAAAAAGGGTGAAAAATATATATCTAGTAATAGATGCAAGAGTTTCAATATTAACATATACTCAATATATGACTATAATATATGGAATAGTATGAATAAATTTGTCCTCTGAATTTATGTTATTATAGTCCTATATGCACTCTCAGTGATCTGTTTAATTATATTATGGATATTAAAGTCATTACATGCACAATGTTGAAGAAAAAATACATACAAGAAAGAAAGTAAGAAATGTGTGAAATGTAGGTGTTTAGAAATTTAGCTTTGAACTCAAGGACTGGATGCCCCTTTTTCCTTACTGATTTTAAGTGGAAACCAAACAGGTACAAAAAATCGATAAAACAAGGGGAAATTCAAAGTGACAAAGGTTTAAGTGAGGAAATTAAACGAGAACATACAACTCAAGCCAAAGTGAAGAATACAAGTATATGGTTTTCAATGAAGAGGCTGAAGAAATAAGTTTTTGGGATACCTACCTATACTAGTGGACATCAAATTGGAACCATATTTTAATGGGAAAACTAAAAATTATGATAATATTGTGCTGAAAATTTAAGATTATTCTTTATATGTCATTGTGATTATGTTCTTCTTGTGTCTTAATATCTGCTTGCAAATTGTAGTGAGTATGCACACTAGGTCCACACTTGTTTAAAAAATGCACTGCCCCACTGTTATATTGAATCTAACAATTGTCTTTTTGGCAGCTTCTCCATTGGAGAACAAAATTGGAATCACGGGACTATGTTAACTATTGGAATAACCGAATAACAGGTAAAGAAAGATGAACCAAAGAGATGGGATTGGTCTACCAAAGTCCCATAGAAATTACTTGAGAACACCACAAGGGAAGAATAAAAGTAGACTTCTACAGGACAAAAATTGGAACCACCAACACCGAAGAACTAGATATGTAAGTGTATTTAGAGCGGGTACTCAGCCACATACAACCCTTAACACAATAAGGAAGCATGCAAAACTCTACGGCTGTTTAATTCACAAATGCTATAAATTTATGTAAAATCGTTCGGACAAAGAATAAATATTATGATTAGTAGTTTGATCACTACTATGCAAGAACCAAACGTTCTATTAGCTAAAAACATGCTTGACCTTGCATCCGAACAAACATACAGAACAAGTGTACTACTTGTATCCATAGTCAATTACAATATTAATACAAAGAAGGAAATTCCGGATGGTACCCTCGTGGTTTGCGATTTTCCGGATTTTGTCCAACAATTTTTTTCAGTTCGGATGGTACCCTTAAGTTTTCGATGTTTTCGAATTTTGCCGAAAGTCATTAAACTTCTTTAAAATCTCTTAACAACATATTTGCCCACAAAAAATTAAAAGAAAGAAAATAAAGTAAAATTCAAAAATAAATTAAAATAAAAATACTGATATATTTTTTTTAGAAATAAATTAAAACAGTGATTTTTTTTTATTTTTTTAAAAGAATCCTTATCCGATTTACTTATTTTTAGAATAAAGTATAACACTTATATTTTTAGGTTTTGTTAAAAGCACGCTAATTCAATTTATTTATTTTTAAAATAAATTAAAACACTAATTTTTTTTTAAAAATCATCTTATTGGTTTCTTTTTAAATTAATATAAAACATTGATTTTTTTAAAAAAATCACTGTTTTAATTTATTTCTAAAATAAATAAATCAGTATTTTTATTTTTCTTTATTTTTCAATTTTACTTTATTTTCTTTCTTTTATTTTTTTGTGGGAAAATATATATTTAATGGCATGTGAAGAAGTTTAATAAATTTGGGCAAAATCCGGAAACAACGAAAACTTAAGGGTACCTTCTGAATTGAAAAAAATATGTTGGGTAAAATCCGGAAAACCCCAAACCACGAGGGTATCATCCGGAATATCCCTAAAAAGATCTTACCCCTTGATAAAAGGAATAGGATCGTCACCACTGAAACAAAGGCAAACAAATAAAATTGTATTAAGGTGTTGATCCATATGTCATTAGAAAATGAATGGGTTGTATTCTCTTGAAAGAGAGCTTATATTTCCTTCATAACACAAGCATTGGTCAAAACTTTTACTGATAATCATCAAAATGGTACGAAAATGTTCAAATATGAACAAACACCGATCACTATTTCGATGAAAAGGTGTATTTACATGAAACAATGCATATGCAAACATAAGTCAGTCCAAGCAAGGTGTAGTATCAAATGATACAAACTGGGAGAACACACTTTCTATCAAAAAAAGATAATAACTCTAAGTTAGTTATTATCCAACATAATTGGAAAATATATAACAAAATTATAAGTCAAAAATATTTATCCCATCTAAAAATCGTATCGGAACATGTATACGATAATAAAAATATGAAACCTACTAATAATAACTAAAGGGGAAAATCCGGAAAATGACTATCGACTATTGGATAGCTAAAAGTGGTAAGAACCCTAGAAATATACCACCCAAAATGTAAAAACTTGGTTTAAATGAAGATCGTCTTTTGGAATTGTCGTGGTACGAGGAAGAAAAATGCATGGATCAACATTAACCTCACTTGTAAAAATGATCATGTACAATTGTTCATGCTTGTTGAACTAAAAACAAGCGTCAACCAAATGAAGCATGTTGGAAATGAGCTAGGTTTGATAATATTTGCTTTGTTCCAACGGACAGCCTTTCTGGAGAAATATGCCTCATGTGGAAGGAATATTAACTAATTGACAAAAAAGTACAGTTAAGAACACATAATACCATCATAAAAGAGAAACATGTAGAAGTTATCCTCCATTATAGAAAATGATGGAACAATGCTAGTTGTTGAAGAAGACATTGGTGAAGAGTTTCTTGAGGATTATAAAGCTAGATTTAAAGCTACAACAATAAATACAACGAACTCCTGAGACAACTCAAGGTCATTCAAAATGAGATCGCAAAGGTAGAAAATACAAAATTTAATAAACCCTTTACTAAACAAGAAATCAAGACCGTTATTTTTTTAAATTGGGAGCGACGCATCCCTTGGGCATGATGGGATCCCGACATTATTCCTTTAAAAATATTGGCATATTATAGGTCATTTTGTAATTCGAGTAGTTAAGAGCTTCTATAGAATAGGAAGTATCCTAAAATAAGTAAACCAAACATTCTACACTTTGATCCCAAAGATTGGCAAACCATTAGATACCCATTAGTCGATGCTCAACAATCTACAAAATTATTTCAAAATATTGACAAGTAGACTGCAAAAAGTCCTCCCAAAGCGCATTCATCCGCTATAAGGTGTCTTCACTAAAAATAGATCAAGTCACGACAACATTTTGATAGCCCATGAAATTTCTATGAACTTAGATCAAAGAAAAAAAAAAGGTTATGTAGCAATCAAACAAGAAATGGAAAAGACTTATGATAGAGTAGAATGATCATTTATCAATGGTTGTTCAAAGAAAATTTGGTTTCTCGAGTAACTTCATTGGATAAAAGATTGTATTTCATTAGTTCGTACTCCATTCTTATTGATGATAACCAGACCGAACTTTTCCACCCTAAACAAGGACTATGACAAGGGGATCCTTTATATCCGCTCCTATTTAATTAGGAGTTGAGGTTCTAGTCTGGAACATCCAAAAAGCAAGTAATGAAAACGGAAAAACTATTGGATTTCCGATCTCTAGAACAGGGTCGGTCGTTCCTTTCCTTGCCTTTGCTGATGATATAATAATCTTTGTCAAAGCCTCAATGCCATCATGCAACAAAATGCTTGAAATCATATCAAAATATTGTCAAATCTCAGGACGCAAACAAAATGCATCCAAACCCAATGTCGGGGATGTTAAAATTAATTTTGATGGATCCAAACGATCAATGTGCATTTGGCTATATTTTGAGGAAATATGATGCATCAACACTTGCCTATGAGAATGAACCATGTAGGAACACATCGGTCCTACATACAAAAGTTATGGTCCTTAGGAAAATAATTTTAAAAGCAAGAGAGATAAAAAAAATTTAAAACGTCGAAATAGAGGGTGAAAATCTTACCATTATCATCTCAATAAAAAAAAAACATTTGGAAGCCTCTAGGAAATTGACCTTACTACCTCTAACATCTCTCCTATGTTTTCACATTTCATGTTTGTCCATAAGTCAATGATGTTGCAGACAAGCTAGCAATGATAGATTTAGGATTTAGGTATAGAAACCCACAAACGTTGGTGGGAGAACCACAATTGTATTGATATAACGTGACCCTATATATAGGGATTACAATGGAATAATAGAGATCATAAATATGGAATGAAATATAAACTAACCTAAAATAGCTACGATATTATACGATATTAATTCTAATATCTATAATATCCTAACATACCCCCGCAATCGAAGCGTGAGTAAATCAAACGATGAAGATTGAAACACAATATAATTACAACATGTGGGTCACAAATTGCAATTATAAGAAAAGATGGGACCCGATTGTGATTTCGGGAGAAAGGTGTTGAACCCTACGGTGAAGACTGTTGAGGTTGCGCGTGGGCGGCGGGGAACCAACCGCGGGGGTTGTGATGCGAGGCAAGGCATTTCTCCGGTGAACAGTCTTCTTTGACGACAGCAGATCCGGCGGTTTCGATGGTGGTTGCAGATCCAGCGGATCTCTCTGTTGTTTGGCGAAGGCAAGACGATGTGGTTTTTTTTTTTTGAGAAGAGTTGTTTGTGCTTGAGGGAGAAAGCAGAAAAGATTGGTGGTAAGGAGGGAGACTAAGGGGTTGTTGGCTGCGAAATGAACAAAGGGAGATAGGATGGTTGCAGATCTAGGCAAGGCTCGAGGAGGAGATCGAGTGGGATGGTTGCAAGGAACACTTCAGTTATCTGAGTAAACTTGCAACAACCTGATTAGTAGAGGGCAGGTCGAAGGGATCGTGTCCGGTAGAAGGGAAAGACGAAGGTGATCCGGTGAGAAGGAGATAGGGAGGGAAGGGAAAGGCGGAGCGGTCCATGAGTTCCGACCAAGGGCGGCGGTTGGAGAGGCTCCGGCGGAGGGAGTTGGAGAGCTTGAAGATGAAGGCTCGTAAAGCAAGCGTGCCTATTGTTGCCTGCGGTTGGTTGGGCGGCAACGAGGGCACTAGCGGCGTCGGGCAAAAGTTGATCCCGGATCGAGGGTGCCGTTGGACATACCGCTCTGATACCATGATAGATTTAGGATTTAGGTATAGAAACCCACAAACGTTGGTGGGAGAACCACAATTGTATTATATAACGTGACCCTATATATAGGGATTACAATGGAATAATAGAAATCATAAATATGGAATGAAATATAAACTAACAAAATAGCTACAATATTATACCTATTAATTCTAATATCTATAATATCCTAACAAGCAACACTTAACTACAACAGTCTATCAACCAGAGTAGAAGTACCGTAGGAAGTTGATACTCACATCCGCAAGGATATTATAGGATGGTGTACAAATAGATGATGATCTTAACTAATTGATTACCGATGTATTAAAAAAAAATAATGAATGAAAAACTTATCCTCATGAAAACATTTCAAACCCTAAAATAAACATAGAACACTGAATAAGGAAAAGAAATGAACTTTTATTGTGCTAAGAAAGATGGAATCATGGAAATGCTACAAACATAAATAGCGTTCTAATCCCAATCCTTATTAATAGACCCTCGTTGTACTTCTCTAAATAGAAGGAGAAACCCTCGCTCATGTTTGACAGCAATGAAGAAGAATTCACAGTTTCTACACAACAAACACAAGGAAATACCACAATCTCCCAAATGAATTCTATGAAAGAGGGGAGACTTTGAAAGGGCGGAAACACCATAAATAACACAGCTTCGTAGAATTACTGCTTCATCAAGTTCCTGATCACGTATGGGAGGATACCGCCATGGTCGAAGTAAGCCAACTCCACCTGCAAAGTGAACAAGTTTATTTTGAGAAGCCATAATACTAGTCTTAAATGAATAGGAATGGAAACGAATATAGTTCATGTATAATAATATAATAATTATACCTCAGTGTCAAAACGGAGTGTGCAAGTGAAGGATTTTCCGGAGTCGGTAGTCACAGTGATGTCTTGACCAGGCCTGATCTCACTGACCGATGAAGGGAGGTTGATTGTGAAACGCTCATGACCGGTTAAACCGAGGGAATCAGCATCCTCACCGGACTTGAAACAGAGAGGAATGATTCCCATTCCGACAAGGTTACTGCGGTGAATTCTCTCAAAGCTCTTGGAAATCACTGCTTTCACTCCCTGTTTAGCAAAAGAACCGTGATTATGGACCATTATTTAGCTGTCATTTCCGTGTCATTGGCTCGACTGTTTCAACTCACCTGTAACATAGGTCCCTTTGCAGCCCAATCACGAGAACTTCCACTTCCGTACTCAGCTCCTGCTAGGATAATTGTGTCATGCCCTGCCTCCTTGTATTTCTGTACAGCATAAATGCCTTAACTCAGTCCAGAACCATACCATTTTTAATTCTGTGTAATTGGGAGATGTATCTTCTCTTTTTAATTGAAAAAACTAAAACAGTAAAAATTCAGATGATAAAAGTAGGATGAAGAAAGTGAACAAAATGGTAAAGGGCCTAAAAACTAGACAGGGGAATCTGGGAAATCAAAGATACTGAGGAATAACTAGAAAATAGGAGAATTGAACGTAATTAATTAAAAACCAATAAACAAGGGTTTGTATGAAGAATCTCACAATTCAATACTCAATCATTGACCCAAACAAATGCAGTATTTCCTCCGTTGATAGGGCCAGAACTATCCAACTCCAGTAATAAATTAAGAAGAGTTAAGAGTGTGATTGGCAAGTATACTTTTTTAAACATAAATACTAATGTAGAATAAGTGGAACACAAAATAAATACTTATAAGCAGTAAACTCGTTATGTGAGTACTTACAAGTGCTTATAAAGGTTCAATACTGAAGTATTTATGAATAATAAGTACTCGTGTGTTCAATATACAGTACAACATAATAAGTAGTTTTAGAAAGAAAGAAAAAAGTTTCATATATCTTGTCAAAGGCACTCTTAATCCTAGAAACTCAGCAACTGAAAGAAAGTACTATGAAACATGGAGAAAGTGGGGGAAATAGGGAAGTTGAAGACAGTAACTGAAAAATGAGGGGTGGAATAGAGAACTGTCAAATATGGTAGAATTTGTAGATTGAGTTTGTATATGACCACTTACCATGGCTGCATCAAATACAGATAGTTTCTCTTTGGTTGGGATGTGAACAGTATTTGGACCCACTTCACCGCTCAAGAATTTGTTGACAATGCGAATGTTTGCAAATGTACCCCTAGCCATGATCTCGTCATTTCCTCTCCTGCTACCGTAGGAGTTAAAGTGCTTGCGTTCTACCCCACGCTCAAGGAGATACTTAGCTGCAGGACTATCCTTGCCAATGTTTCCTGCAGGAGAGATGTGATCGGTGGTGATACTGTCACCAAAATTGAGCAAGCAGTATGCGTCCTTGACTGAATGAGGGCCAGGTGGATCTAAGCTCATGTTCTTGAAATATGGTGGGTCGTGAATGTATGTTGACTTCGGATCCCATTGGTAAAGATGACCTTCTGGAACCTCAAGCGCGTTCCACATAGGGTTTCCCTTGGTGATAGCTTCATAGGTGTTCTTGAACATATCTGGTAGAACACTTGATTGGACCACCTGTGATAGGGAAAGTAATATCATCAGATCAAATGACCGTTGTTGTGTTTCCATTGTTTTTCAAGTAGTGGACAATAAAAAATAACATGTACCTGAGCTATCTCTTCATTTGTGGGCCAGATGTCCCTCAAAAATACGTTTTTGCCATCCTTACCTGTTCCAATAGGCTCTTTTTCGAAGTCAATGTCAACCTGGAATATAAAACGAAAGAAGGGGTATAGATTCATTAGTTATTCAATCATACTCTGAGTATATACCAGAAAGAGAGATGTGAGAAGTCTATAAACGTGCTTCAATTATAGGAAAACCTATAGAGAAAAAAACTAAGGAAATTCATTTTCACGATCTATTGGGGGACATGTATATACCGTGCCAGCAAGTGCATAGGCTACAACCAATGGAGGGGATGCAAGATAGTTGGCTCTTGTGAGTGGATGTACACGCCCTTCAAAGTTCCGGTTACCAGAAAGGACGGCTGAAGCAACAAGGTCTACAAAAGCAACCAGCATGTATATGTCAGACTCCTGAATAAAACTCAATTCTTTGATTCAAAGATTCCATAAATCTACCCACTTATGCAAAAATTCTGATATCACATCACTAGCAAAATTAACCCTAGTTTTTCTAATTAATTTTTACACGATAACATGAAGAAAGTTCTCGCTAGAAAGTCACGACTCACTACTGTACTTAATAATAACATTTTCTGTCAGGAAATAAAAGAACGTATTACCATTTTCAGAAATAACAGCAGCAACTGACTCATCAATGTCTCCAGAGTTCCCTATGCAAGTTGTACAGCCATATCCAACAATGTTGAACCCTTGTTCATTAAGATACTCTTGCAGGCCACTGTAAGAATAATAAGAAAGCAAAATTCATATTCAGATTTTAAAAGAAGTGAACACTATGTTACCTCAAAACAAAAGAATTGAATAGAATACCTCTGAAGGAAATACTTCTTAACTACTCCAGACCCAGGGGCAAGACTAGTTTTAATCCAAGGCTTGACCTGAAGAAAATACATCATAAAAAACATGAGATGGCCAAAATAAAAAGGTGTGTCTAAATCACAGAAGAAGAAGAAATAGTCGTGGATGAAATAGGTCATGACACCAACCTTCAAACCTAGTTCACACGCTTTCTTTGCAACAAGACCAGCACCAAGCATGACACTCGGGTTGGATGTGTTTGTGCAACTTGTAATTGCTGCAATGACAACACTTCCATGCTTCAACTCAGCAGGCTGCCCTTGATATGTAAACTTCACAACTTTGTCCTGCTGGGCTTTAGGGATGGCAAAACCCTATATTAAAAAAAGTACATCACGAGAAGTGAGAGATCGAGCTGAATACCCTTTACTTTTTTAGAAGCAAACATAGTACAAGAATTTTTTATTGTGATTAGTATGTCCATTGTAATAAAAATATTATCTTATAAAGTGATCACCTCAACTATCAAACATAAGCTTAGCTACGTCAAACAGCAAATTTACCAAAATAAAGTTCATGTGAAGTTCATCGGCACTTTACCTTAAATCCTACTTTATTGTCAAGACAGGAATGCCAATCAGCTTTCATATCCTTCAACGGGACTCGGTCATGGGGCCTGAGATAAAAGCAAAACAAAGTAATGAATAACAGCATAGACTTGCTAAAAACGAAGACGTTAATCAGCGTTTAAATACCTCTTGGGTCCAGAGATACAAGGTTCAACATCTCCTAGGTTCAACTCCAGGTAGGATGAGAACACCTTGTCCTGCTGCGGCTGTACTCAAAACAAAACCAAAAAAATGAAAAATAATGGATCAAGGCACAAATAAAAAAAAATAACAAGGAGTGATACCATGCATGAAGCATGAAACAGCTGATTTACCTCATTATAATCTACAAACATCTTGTTAGCACGCAAGTAAGACTCCACCATAGAAACCTATGAAAGAAGAACAGAAAACATGTCAAACTCAATTGACAACAGGTCCCAATTAAAATGCTGAATTAGTGTTCAATTCAGAAAAAGAGAAGATTGGTAATTTCTTGTGAAGATGAATCATTAATTTGATTTGATCATGTTATTTACTAGCATGCTTATTATCAATTCAGATGGGTGGAGTTCAATTTCATTTGATTGTTAGTTTTCCTATTTCTATGGCAGGAGATTTTTTTACTTCCTTTTCTTTATGTGGATGTGTTTACTGACAAGAAATCATATGATATAAAAGAAGTTTCCAGAAAGAGAACAAAAGGCAATGATTTAGTAAATGGATTC
Source organism: Fagopyrum homotropicum (assembly GCA_033239125.1). Lineage (NCBI taxonomy): Eukaryota > Viridiplantae > Streptophyta > Magnoliopsida > Caryophyllales > Polygonaceae > Fagopyrum > Fagopyrum homotropicum. The sequence continues at coordinate 8,924,756 of BSWB01000003.1, forward strand.
TCCTCAAAAAACATTTGTTCTCTTTATGAAAATGTAACAATAATTTAGAAGTTGCATGAATGGATTGTTTTAGGAAGACTTCTAAATTATTCTTACATTTTGTTCTCTTTTATGTTAAAAATTGTAACAATAAATTTCTCCTCAAAAAACACATATTTTTTGAATTATCTAAGTCTTGAATTCTCTCCTGCATAAAGAAAATAAATAAGGGAATCTCCTGCCCGAAAATAGGAAGATATACATATATTTTTGAAAATAAGCACAGGTCTTGTTTAATCTATAAGACTATAACCTTCCATTCCGCATTCTAAATATTTAAGGTTCACAAGAAAGTTACAAAAAACTCACAGTGTCATCACTTCTTCCAGTTAATCTGAGATAATCTAATGTGACACCATCCACGGGAAAGAAGCCCATGGTAGCACCGTATTCAGGAGACATGTTTGCAATGGTGGCCCTATCAGCCAATGACAGCTTTCCCACACCTTGACCTGTTTAAGGCAGATAGAATAACAAATTACTTAAGCCTCACACGATAACTGTTGCAATGTATTAGTTCAGCTCTTTAACCTACCATGAAACTCAACAAACTTTCCAACCACACCATGCTTCCTCAACATCTGTGTGACAGTCAAAACCAAATCTGTAGCAGTGACACCATCACGCAAGCTCCCAGTCAGTTTAAATCCAACAACACCAGGTAACACCATGCTCATAGGCTGCAAGACAATCAGTGGCAACATCAGGGATATTACATATCAAATCAGCAGGAACTCATTTGCTATAAGCCCTCGACATTTAAAAAAAAAAAAAAAAGACACCAATAGAATGGATTTACTTTATACTCAATGGTAGGCCAATTTCTAGGAAATGCCTCAGGTGCTAAAATCTAAAAAATACTTTTTGAAAGGATTTGACCTAAAATACTTCCATCAAAGGGCAGTTTTCTCTGTATTTGATCAAGTTCATTGTTACAATTGGCTATGTAATTTGCATTGGCTAAATGAACAAGCTTTCATCATTGAACACCAAGCATTTGAAAATAAAATACAAAGAAAAGTAATCACAATTCAAAAAAAGGACTCTATATGCCATATTTCATTAGATTTATGAGTAACACAACTCGTTTTCAAGCTTCGGTAAACTGCTGAGATGTTAAAGTGAATATATAGCTTTCATACATGAAAATAGTAAAAAGTAAATACAGGTAAATAATACTCACTTGACCAAGCATGGCTGCCTCAGCCTCAATTCCTCCAACTCCCCAGCCAGCAACTCCCAGCCCATCAATCATAGTGGTGTGGGAATCAGTACCAACCACACTGTCTGGATAAAGCGTACCATTTGTATTGAAAACGACCCGCCCAAGGTACTCCAGGTTAACCTGACATATATATAAAGGCCTTATCAGTTTGAAAACCCTATAAACATAAGATTCCTGACACAGTATCTGATAAATAGTGAAGTGAAGCTATCTCAAGTATTTCTAGTTTGCAGCCTTATTATAAACAACTGTGAATTGTTAAATCCTATGCATCTCGGAAACGCTAATCAGCATATCCTGTTGCTATCATCGCTTATTATGGTCATGGATAGACTACTGGCAAGTAAAAACAGGTGAAAGAAAAGGGAACACTGGAATAAACATATTGGTGCACAACTGAATGATGAGTAATAGAGAGGAAACTGAAGAAACCTGATAATAATATAGTGGTTGTTGGCTGACAAAATTCGCAATAAAGAATAGTCTATGCACAAAAATATTTACTCTTTTACCCAAATGGCCGCTTTAAGCTGAAATTGAACTTAAAAGGACGTTGATTATTAATTTACTGATAAAAGGAACATCATTCAGAAGAGACAATTATCTCACCTGGTGAACAATACCAGAACCTGGAGGAACAACAAGCATGTTCTGAAAGGCGGTCGATCCCCATTTCAGAAATCCAAACCTCTCTCCATTTCTATCAAATTCGATCTTCTGGTTTATATTCACAGCATCTTCGGTCTTTGCTACATCAACCTGGACTGAATGATCAATGACAAGATCAACTGGAACCTGTTTCATTACAGGTAGTTAGAAACAAAGTTACATCATTGTAACACACATCTACCCAGGATCAATTTCAAGCACCATTTACATTGTTAACTGTGTGCTCATAAAATTCAGAGAAAGTTTTGGTTCATACCAATGGGTTGATCTTTTTAGGATCACTACCAAGACTGTTCATAGCATCACGCATCGCAGCCAGATCTACGACTGCGGGAACGCCGGTGAAATCCTGCACAAGATATATGATATTAATAATAAACGGAAGGTATGCCAACACAAATTTCAAACATAAGGCGGACTAGGAACCTGTAGAATGACACGAGCAGGTTTGAAGGGGATTTCAACTTGTTTTGGCGCTGAGTTTTCCCAGTCAATGATCTTTTCCACATCATTTTTAGTTACTTGGAATCCATCACAGTTACGGATTGCAGATTCCAAAAGAATCCTAATGGAATAAGGCAACTTGTCTGCATAATAAGAAAGCATTTTTTTTTGTGTCAATGTAAGCACGAAAATGTACCGTTCACCTATTTCATAATACAGCAAATGATCCAACAAGCAACCAATTATTCATACGCGGGAACATGTAAGATAAATAGCAGCCGTCCTTACCAATCCTGGGGTCATTCAATGCAGGTAGACTGTAAAACTTCCCAAATTCACCACCGCCGGGTTTGGGAAGAGTAGTGAGGATTTCATTGAAGGGATGTTCAGCAGCTGAATATCAAAAAGATTCACATGTCAAAAAATCGATGTTCATCAACTACAATCAATTTAGAGCACTACAGGTAAATCAAAAACAGAAAATTCCAAAAGGCATAATAAAAATCATGTGTTCATAAGGCTAAGGAAATTACAAGTCACAAAAAGCACATAGTATATCTAGTCATGTCTAGCAGAAGCTTCATTGTCTTATCAGCACCTTTTAAGTTTCAAAAGGCAAATAAATAGACCAAAGGCCGCAAACACATCAGAATGCATATTTATCAGAGATCACGGACCCAGGAGACAAGACACTTCAACCAATTCCATCTTAAAGATCAGCAGATAAAGAATTACGTGAGAAACGAACTGGTTACTTTTTAATTGAAGCTTAAAATAATAGATTGATTAAAAAACAGACTATTTTAAACGCAAAGCAAGGCATCTCAAACATAGATTCAAACATTCGTACAAAAATATCCTCGAAACACAAAAATGCAGCGTCTCAGTCCATCTAACTTCCATTTCTTTTTCATAATCAACAGATCAACACCATAACGATTAATCAACTGAACAAACATTTAAAAAAACAAAGAGACGATCTCTACAATGCTGCGCTCTCATCGCTCAATTCCAAATCAGTGGAACAAATCACTTCAGACATCAAAATACAAGAAACGAAAGCTGTAAAAAAACGAGATTCAATGAAGAGATTAGATCAATATACCCATAGTAGCGATCTTGCGCTGAAATTGAGCGATCAAAGGCGTAGCAGTCCTGATCTGAGCTCTAAGACTGAGAGGAGATCTCCAGTCAACACCGTGACTCCAACGAGCACCAGAGCACCGGAAATACCGTAAAGCCGAAGACAAGCTCGCGGATCGTCGAAGCGTCAACGATGCCGGAACCGAAGGCCTTGAAACCTGCGATAGAGGAGAAGAAGAGGTAGAGGAGGAGGAGCAGAGAGAAGAAGCGAGACGGAACCTCGCAGACCTAAGAAGTGGAGATGAGGATGAAGATGAAGAAAATGAAGCGCCTAACATGGCTTTTTGTAGTCGTAATAATGTGTGAGAGAGACTATTTTTATTCAATGTGCTTCCAAGATTTGTCAGATAATAAACAATAGAAACAAACAGTAGCGCTAATTAAAATTAATCGACGAGATAAACCTAGCCGTATCGAAATTTCTTAGATTCAACCAAGAAAACCGAAATTTCGTAGAGAAAATGGCGGATTGTTCAGGGTTTCTTAGAAAATTTTTCAGGGTTTTCGAAGAATTATGGAAGTAGGGTTCAGTGTGGAGTGTTCTATGATAAGGGCGTGTGCTGGATGAGTTTATATGGAGATGGACGGTGGAGATTGAGAGGTACGAGAGTGTATGTTAAGGATGAGGACAGTGGATGAAAACTAGACGTTGAATAGTTGTAAGATTGCAGCCATTCCTTGTTGGATATGTCATTATGAATTGGCATTTGCTTCGGGTCAAAAGCCACGAGTATAGATAGGAGCGTGGCGTCCACGAGTGTTGTGGACTTGTGGCAAAGTTGTAAATGTGTAATTTAATATTTTTTATCCAATGGACAGTATTATTCTATATCAGGATATTTTATTTGTAGTCTCTGAAAAAAAAATGGATTGGTCGCTAATAACCAAGATCTCTATAAATATCATCACATTGATTTACACTAAAAAAAATTAAACAGATCTGAAGTCACTTCAGTGATCCACAGTATACAATTTTAGTACAGAAAATGATTTATTCGACCCTTAAAAAAAATTAAAGCACGTGATCAATTTGATCAAGGTGACTTTTCATTGTCCATTAATATGAAGCAAAAGTGGACCAATACTCCAATAGATCTCCAACAAAAAAATATATATTATTTCTCAATATTACGTGATTTTATATTAGGAATTTAGATCCGGATAAAAACGAACTAGTATGTGAGATATGAACAAACGGACAAGTATTGACAAGTATATTTTTTTTTTGGTGTGAAGGAGAGTATTGACAAGTATATTGGTTTGGACGGTTTGGAGCAACGACATAAGTCCATCACAACTACTTATCCGTCCCAAATATCCCTTTTTTAATTAATATTTAAAATATACATTAAATATAAAAATAATGGTACGATTTGAACGTGAAACCTTATTGTTAGTTTTTTTGGAGATAATACGAGACTCAATGACCATCGTATTACTTTGTTTTGAACAATATTCGTATTTTTATATTCGATACAATTCCAATATTTGTATTTTTATATTTGATACAATTCTTTTTCGTTTTTCTAAAAAAAATGGAGGACCCGAAGCCCGGAACAAGTGGTATGGGTAAGGCACGAGACCCGAATTCCGGACATGACCCATATCCGGTATGAAAAAATAGACAAGATATATATGTGGTGTTTTAATAATTTTCACAACATTAATTTCACAAAATCTTTTTTGTAAAACAACTTCTAACTCAAATTAAAATTACTATTAAAAAAATCAATTATACTAATTTAACCAAAATATTCTACTGATATTGTTTCAATAAATATTCTACTAATAGGGTTTTACCAAAATTATTATTGATTCAGTAATTTTATTTGATTATATATTTATTAAAATATTGTATTGATAAAGTTAAAAAATAAACCACACAAAATGCGGTATTCAACTAGGTATGAGAGCTATTTAACGAGATCATGAAGGAAATATGGGAGCTATATGAGATATGGCCATATGGGATATCCTATTGGGATAAAATTATGTTGTGAAGATGGACATTGTATTATTGGGGAGTGTGATTCATTAATATTGGTTGTTGCAACAATTTCAACACAATGTGGGTCTCATTCTTGATTATATTAGAATAGTCTTAAGGTTGTGTTTAATTATTTCTCATTGAGTTATGTATCACGCAAGGCAAATAATATTGCACACCATTTGGCCTGAGAATGGTGAACAACAAATATATCTCTCAGGTTACCCTCTTGATACTGTAAAATTTGTTGATCTAGTTGCAAATGGGTTTATTTTGGGTTACCCTGATAATGGGTTTATTTTGTACGTTTATACCAAGACCTTGCTTAGTTACAAATGGGTTTATTTTGGGTTTATTTTTTTACGTATTTTTATTTTCCACTGCAATTTCCGTTCCTCAAAAGAAAATAAACACATATTGGTACCAAGTTAATATCAAACGATTGATTTTCGATTTAATCTATAACAAAAATTCTCCCATCAAATTGTGCATGCAGCGTCCCTAGTATATGAAAAAGACGAAGCATTGTGGGAAAATTGACTTTATTGTAGGAAATAAAGATGGAAATGCTACAAAACAGCCAATACGTTCCTACCCCTGAACGAAAAAGGGGTTTCAATAAACAATTTGTTTGTTCTTCCAGATCTTTATTATAGACCTCGTTGTACTTCGATTGGTGTTTTTCCGACAACATGAAGAATTCACAGTTTCTACAGAGAAAACAAAACACCCATCTGGCGATCTGGGGCAGGCATTATATATCTCAACGATTCTACAAAAGACGATGACACGACTTCATTGGATTACTGCTTCATCAGGTTCCTGATCACGTATGGGAGGATACCGCCATGGTCGAAGTAAGCCAACTCCACCTGCAAGTCAAGACGATGGTGTAAATATTCGGATAAAATAGAGTCGCGTTCGTAAGATAGGATGTGCGATTATATATACCTCAGTGTCGAAACGGAGTGTGCAAGTGAAGGATTTTCCGGAGTCAGTAGTCACAGTGATGTCTTGGCCAGGCCTGATCTCACTGACTGATGAAGGGAGGTTAATTGTGAAACGCTCGTGTCCGGTCAAACCGAGGGAGTCTGCGTCCTCTCCGGACTTGAAACAGAGAGGAATGATTCCCATTCCGACAAGGTTACTACGGTGAATTCTCTCGAAGCTTTTGGATATCACTGCTTTCACTCCCTGTTTAGCAAAAGTAAGAACTGTGACTATGGACCATTATTTAGCTGTGAATTACGGGTCATTTGCTCGACTGGTTTAACTCACCTGTAACATAGGTCCCTTTGCAGCCCAATCGCGAGAACTTCCACTTCCGTACTCGGCTCCTGCTAGGATAATGGTGTCATGCCCAGCTTCCTTGTATTTCTATACAACACGAATGATTTAAATCAGTTCAAAACTATACAATAGTTGGAAAAGGCGAGAGATGATGGTGGGTGAATTTATTTTTTCTATTACCATGGCTGCGTCGAATACGGATAGTTTCTCTCCTGTTGGGATGTGAATGGTATTTGGGCCGACTTCACCATTCAAGAACTTGTTGACAATACGGATGTTTGCAAACGTACCCCTAGCCATGATCTCATCGTTTCCTCTCCTACTACCATAAGAGTTGAAATGCTGGCGTTCTACTCCGCGCTCAAGGAGATACTTAGCTGCAGGGCTGTCCTTGCCGATGTTTCCTGCTGGAGAGATGTGGTCGGTGGTGATACTGTCACCAAAGTTCAGCAAGCAGTATGCTTCCTTGACTGAACGTGGGCCAGGTGGATCTAAGCTCATGTTCTTGAAATATGGTGGGTCGTGAATGTAGGTTGATTTTGGGTCCCATTTGTAAAGATATCCTTCTGGAACCTCCAATGAGTTCCACATTGGGTTTCCCTTTGTGATAGCTTCGTAAGTATTCTTGAACATATCGGGTAGAACACTTGATTGGACAACCTGTGAAACACGAGTAATATCATCAATACTAATAACCATTGTGCTTACATTCCTGTATAAAGTAGTGGCACTTTAAGGCATGTACCTGAGCTATCTCTTGATTTGTGGGCCATATATCCCTTAGAAAGACATTTTTGCCATCCTTTCCTGTTCCGATAGGATCTTTCTCGAAGTCAATGTCAACCTGGAATATAAAAGGAATGAAGGATACAAAATCATTAGTTGCGGGCAGACCCATTCTTATTTGACAATCAACACAAATCACCATCACTCACAAATCAGATATGACATTTATTAGCGAAACATGCATATACCGTATGACACAATAAAATGATCCAATCAAGGGAGAAATTATATTTACCGTGCCAGCGAGTGCATAGGCAACAACCAACGGAGGGGAAGCAAGGTAGTTAGCTCTGGTGAGTGGATGCACACGCCCTTCAAAGTTCCGGTTACCAGAAAGGACAGCTGAAGCGACAAGGTCTACAAAAGAAACAAACATGTATATCAGTCTCCTAAAGAAAACTAAAGTTTCTAGACAATTCATTTCTCCAAAAGTATCATGACTATTAGTCACTTATGCTAGCATTTTGATATGGCGCTGCTAGAAGAGAAGAATTACCCTAGTTTTTCTAATCATTTTAACAAGATATCATGCAGAGAAAATTAACCATATCCAAAAATAATAAAAATTCAAGTTTTCATTGGAAGGAAGAATGTAATACCATTTTCAGAAATAGCAGCAGCGACTGATTCATCGATATCTCCAGAGTTTCCAATGCAAGTTGTACAACCATATCCAACAATGTTGAATCCTTGTTCGTTAAGATATTCTTGCAGGCCACTATAGGCAGTATAATAAATGAAAATTGCACAAATTAATAAAAAAAACGTAAATGCTAAAAAACAATAGTGGATCTCAAATAAATGAAGAAGAAGAAGAAGAAGAGGGAAAGAGAAAAGTACCTCTGAAGGAAATATTTTTTAACTACCCCAGACCCTGGAGCAAGACTGGTTTTAACCCAAGGCTTGACCTGGACAAATTAAATCATAAAAGATTGAGATAATCAAAATATGAGACGATCAAACTAAAAGGTGTTATAGTTGTTCTCTGTAATGGGAAGATCAAAAAAAGTGATTGGATAAAATAGATCATGGCATGAACCTTCAAACCAAGTTCACAAGCTTTCTTTGCAACAAGTCCAGCACCAAGCATGACACTTGGGTTGGATGTGTTTGTACAACTTGTAATTGCTGCAATTACAACACTTCCATGCTTCAGCTCAGCAGGTTGCCCTTGATGTGTAAATTTCACAACTTTGTCTTGCTGCTCTTTCGGAATGGCAAAGCCCTGTGTTATTCACAAAAGTTCCAACAGTACATCAGAAGAAACTGAGAGGCTGGTCATTAATTACAGAAGAGATAACGACAGTTTTACAAGTGTGATAGGAAGCATATTTGCAAGATGCAACCCCCATCCCTCTCTCTTCCTATGGTGGCTTTGCCAAAGAACCCAAAACATGGAGCAGTAAATCAAGGTCCTGCTCCAGAATCCATAGGCAACAGTTATGGTGATGATTTTCTAACCAAGAACTTGGGTTCTAGCTATGTCTAAGGGTGAGTAATGGCTTTAGTGGAAGGAGTTAAGATGGTTTTCCAGGTTCATAATTCTCAGGTTACTTGATCAAGGTTGTTGGAGGCACAGAGCAGCTCATTTAAAATTTTCGTTATTCCTAATCGCGCCATTAGTCAATACTGAGTATACGAGTAGCTAATACCTTTTCAGGCGCATAGATGGTAAGCGAAAGTTTATCCTGATTGGACTCACTATGTCCATTTTAGGATTAAACATATTATAAAGGGGTTAAAATCACTACGAAACATAAGATTAGCTACATCAAAGTGATCAAACAATCAAGTGACCAAGATGAAGTTCATCAGAGCATTACCTTAAATCCTACTTTGTTGTCAAGACAGGAATGCCAGTCAGCTTTCATTTCCTTCAACGGCACTCGGTCATGGGGCCTGATAAAAGCAAAAAGTAAAGCACATATATAGATGCAGTCAACTAACAAGCAAAACACGTTAATTAGCATTAAGTACCTCTTAGGTCCAGAGATACAAGGTTCAACATCATCTAGGTTCAATTCCAGGTAAGATGAGAAAACCTTTTCCTGTTGTGGCTGTACCACCAGAAGAAAAGGCAAAAGACAATATTAGGTCAAGAAATGTATTTCAAAGCATAACAAAGAGTGACACCATACATAAAAGTAAATAGCATAAAGCAACTGATTTACCTCGTTATAATCTACAAACATCTTGTTAGCACGCAAGTAGGATTCCACCATGGAAACCTGTGAAGAAAAGCAAAACATGTCAGACTAAACTGACATCGGGTCAAAATTATTCCATACCATTCTGTATTCTAAATATGTAATTCCATATGGAAGTGGCAAAAAACTCACAGTGTCGTCACTTCTTCCAGTTAATCTGAGATAATCTAATGTAACATTATCTACGGGAAAGAAGCCCATGGTTGCACCGTATTCAGGAGACATGTTTGCAATGGTGGCCCTATCAGCCAACGATAATTTACCCACACCCTGGCCTGTTAAAGGCAGATACATATTAACACATGCCTTCTGGATCACACAACAATTGTTGAACTGTAATTGTTTACTCTATAACATACCATGGAACTCAACAAACTTGCCAACCACACCATGCTTCCTCAACATCTGTGTAACAGTCAAGACCAAATCTGTAGCAGTGACACCATCGCGCAAGCTCCCGGTCAATTTGAATCCAACAACACCAGGTAAAACCATGCTCATAGGCTGCAAGACGAACAGTGACATCGGGATTTATTATAATCAATATCAAATCAGTAGAATCTCAATTTCCAGTTTGCCGCAAGCCCCATACATTTAAAAGAGAAAACAAGAAGATATCTATCACGAGAAGGAGCACTAGCATGCATTGACAATATACGCAATGGTAGGCCAATTTCTTACATATACCTCGATTGCTAAAAAATTACTTCAAAGATTAGGTTTCCCTGTATTTCAACAAGTAGGTTGTTACAATTGGCTATGTAGTTTACATTGGTTAAATGAACAAGCTCTCATTATTCAACACCATTTGACAGCTAGAGAAAATTTGAAACATAAAGCATTTGAAAATGAAATTAAAAACAAAAGTAATCCCAATTTATTAAAGGAACCCATATGCCATATTTTTTGTAACTTGCAGAACTATAAGATTGGAGATATAGATTTCATACATGAAAATCATAAAAGGAAATGAAGTCATATAATACATACCTGACCAAGCATGGCTGCCTCAGCCTCAATTCCTCCAACTCCCCATCCAGCAACTCCAAGCCCATCAATCATAGTGGTGTGGGAATCAGTACCAACCACACTGTCTGGATAAAGGGTGCCATTGGTATTGAAAACGACACGTCCAAGGTACTCGAGATTAACCTGAAAATAAATAAATAATATAAATTCAAAATCTATAAAAGATAATTACCTATCTTCATTAAAGGTCTTCATGACACTATGACAGAAGGTAATGCAGCTTCGAGTTCATCAATATAAAATCAATTGTTTGTCTTTTCATTTTGCTCTCAGAACAACCATGCAATATTTTTTTTTTAAAATTTCCTGAAAGGGGTGAAATGTCCAAATAATCACTTGAATGCAAAATGTCTTTCCAGGAGAACCCACGTCCTTGGCATTGTAATGGATAAATCATCCCAAATTATTAATTTGCAACCTTTAAAATAGCAGCGGTTGATTGTTAAATCTTATACATCTCAGAAACAGGAATCGACACATGTTGGTATTCAACCTATCCATAGCTTTATTATTTCCATAAATAGGCCACTTGGCAAAAGTAAACAAGTGAAAGAGACTGAAAAACGTATTGACATAGAACTGAGTGATGGGTAAGCTTTGTTATTTCAATCCGATAATATAGACATATATTACGATAAAGGAACATCATTCAGAACAGAGAATCTCACCTGGTGAACAATACCAGAACCTGGAGGAACAACAAGCATGTTCTGAAAGGCAGTAGAACCCCATTTCAGAAATGCAAACCTCTCTCCATTTCTATCAAATTCGATCTTCTGGTTTATGTTCACAGCATCTTCTGTCTTTGCTACATCAACCTGGACAGAATGATCAATGACAAGATCCACGGGCACCTGCACATTTAATGTAATTAGGAGAAAAGTTGCAACATAGGAACACACATCTAAAGTGGATCAACTTCAAGCACCATCGATATTGTTAATTGTATACTTCAAAAATCCAGGCACAGTTGTGACAACAACAAAAAAGGCAAAGTTTGAATAATTAATTTGAATTACTTGTTAAAAAATGATGATACTAAAATACAAGTAAAAAACATACCAATGGATTAATCTTTTTCGGGTCACTGCCAAGATTGTTCATAGCATCTCGCATTGCCGCCAAATCTACGACTGCGGGAACACCCGTGAAATCCTGCGCAAGAATGTGTCAGGGTACAAAATGTACCAAAGAAAAATATAAGAATTAGGCCAGATTACTTTCGAAGAAGGGTACCATCTAGAATTAGATGTATTTTGAAGGAATTATGGGATGAGGAATACTAACTAGGCTTCCCTGGGGGCGACCTTAGAAAGATCTAGTATGACTAAGAGAATAGCCCTAGGTTTTATTTATCCAGAAATTGTTTAACTGTAAAGCATTTTGTCTATTGGCCAGTTTGAACGATGTTCATCTAGTGACTTAGTCAAATTATAACCTTGGAACTCCTTTGGAATCCAAGGGTTTTTCTAAGATTGGAGTGTTATTGCTTTTCTTTTTGTTAATCTGTGTTCTCTGAGTGTTTTTTTTTGAATCCTGATAGTCACACCTATCAGAATGTTTACATATTATTCTTAAACTGAAGCTCCTAACATAAGTTTCTGTCAGAAAGGCAGGTCATGAACCTGTAGAATAACACGAGCGGGCTTGAAGGGGATTTCAACTAGCTTTGGTGCTGAGTTTTCCCAATCGATGATCTTCTCCACATCATCCTTAGTTACTTGGAATCCGTCGCAGTTACGGATTGCAGATTCCAAGAGGATTCTGATGGAATAAGGCAACTTGTCTGCACAAATAAAAGGAATATGGAGCTTTCGCATATTTCACAGAGCAAATACTCCAACAAACAACCAATCAATCAAACGCGGGAACGTGTAAGATAAATATTGATTGCCCTTACCAATCCTGGGGTCATTCAATGCAGGTAGACTGTAGAACTTTCCAAACTCACCACCGCCAGGCTTGGGAAGAGTAGTGAGTATTTCCTTGAAAGGATGCTCAGCAGCTAAATATCAGGAAGATTCACATATCAATAAAAATAGTTAAATTAACATGGAACACTGTAGTCAACCAAGAATAGTAATTTCCCAAATTTATCATATAAACAGCTGTTATTCCGAAGGATAAAATAGCATCCAATGATACAGGAATCCATGAGTCGGGAACTAAGAAGCAAAATGCATTGTCTTATCAACATATTCAAAGCTTCAAAAGACAAATAAACGGACAAAAGCAGAGAACACTAACAAATTCATCATAATGCAACGAATTTTACTAAACCATGAATCCAGGAGGCAACAGCAGAACCTCAATACGCAAAATCCAACACAACTTCATCAGAATAACCAAATCCGTTTTCCTTTCATCTTAGAAAACTAGAAGATCAAGAATTACATTCAAGTGAAGCTTATATTCAAAAGCCGACCATATTAAACGCAAAGCATGTCCGACATAAAAAATACATGTAGTATTCACACATTCTTACAAGAATACACTCGAAACACTATGATGTAATGTGGCCGTCCAAAATACGTTTTCGAAATCAACATCAAAGCGATTAAATCAACTGAGCAAATAAGTCAAACAAACAAACCAAAACTTCGACGATATTGCTCTAATGTCGCTCGGTCAAGCCAGAACAAACCACTTATCGGAACATCAAAACACAATAAATGAAAGCCATAAAACGCGATTCAAGGTAGAGAGTAGATCAATATACCCATAGTAGCGATCTTGCGCTGAAATCGTTCGATCAAAGGCGTAGTAGTCCTGATCTGAGCTCTAAGGCTGGCCGGGGATCTCCAGTCAACACCGTGACTCCAACGAGTACCAGAACACCGGAAAGACCGAAAAGCCGAGGATAAGCTCGCCGATCGTTGAAACGTCAACGATGCCGGAGCCAAAGGCCTTGGAACCTTAGAAATAAAAACGGACGGAGAAGAAGAGCAGAGAGAAGAAGCGAAACGGAGCCTAGCAGCCCTAAGAAGCGCAGATGAGGAAGAAGATGGAGAAAGTGAAGCTCCTAACATGGCTCTTTGTAGTCGTAATCAATGAGAGAGAGGGTTTGAGATTTGTAATCAATGTACTTCCGAGATTTGTCAGATAATAAGAATACAAACAAACAGTAGCGGCAATTAAAAACGACGAAACAAGCTAGCCATAGAAAATTTCATAAATTCAAGGGAGATGAGGGATTGGAGAGGAGAAGGGAAGAACAGAGAAGAGGTCGGGAGAGAGGAAGAGATTAGGAAGGAGAGAGAAATGAGAACAGAGCTTTATATACAGGATTCGAATTTTATATAGTTCAGGGTTTACATCAGCGCTTATCGGTAGGGCCGCATAAAACCGGTCCATATCGAGACAGGACCGGGTATTGGTACACATCCGGAAATTCCGGTTCACACCGAATTAGAGTATTGGACCGATATTTTTAAAATATGTTTATATTACTTTATGAATATATTTATTTTATCAATTCGCAAGCTCTTCTTAGGTTTGTCAAAAAAAAAAAGAAGCTCTTCTTAGTGAAAAATGTAAATCTATGTCTATAATATGGCATAATAGGTTAAGAGGTTTGTGAAAGCTGGACAGGTGAAAAAACGCTCTGAATTTTTGCTCCCCATGGCCTCTTCCCAGAGTCCCACTCCGGTGACCCATCCCTCCATTCCACTGATAAGCCCCCAGACAGTAAAACGTATGCTTCTGCGGTCGGTACTGTACCGGTTACTTCTGCACCGCTCAACTGTGATGCCCTTATCGAATCTAGGCGCATGCGTATTTCCTTTCCAGAAGGGGTTACGGGACTCGCGATGGCAGAAATAGATGAAGACGTTGTCGAACAGTTAGCGGAGAACTGGAAGTCAGCTGTGATCATCAAGGTTTTAGGGAGGAATGTGGCATTCCGTTTACTAGAGCGCATAATATATCAATTATGGAGACCTTCGGGGCTTATGACAATCCTCGACTTGCCTAACGGTTACTATGCTGTGCGGTTTGATCAGGAAGAAGATTTCCTCAGGGCTCTTACGGAGGATCCGTGGGAGATATTTGGACACTATATTACGGTTCGTCCATGGTCAGCCGATTTTGATCCGTATGTTGACACGCTGCGTACTATATTTGCCTGGGCTAGACTATCGGACCTCCCCATGCAGTTGTATGATGAAGTTGTTCTCTACGGCTTAGCTTCGGCGCTCGGTACTCCCTTGAAAGTCGATCTCCACACTTTATATGCAACAAGGGGTAAATTTGCACGTGTTTGCGTCGAGATAGAACTCGACCGGCCATTGATCGGAACCATCCTTGTCGGAGACTCTCGGGTACATGTTGAATATGAAGGGTTGAACTCCATTTGCCATAGGTGTGGGCTTTATGGGCATACTGTTGAACGATGCCCCAAGGGAACTCACTCTCTGCAGAAGGCTAACCCTAACACTGAAACAAATGCAGATGAGGTTTCTAAACAGCCAGAGGAGCAATCTGATACCATTACCCCAAATCAAAGTGATTTCCTCGGACCATGGATGACGGTGGTTCGTAAACCACGTAGGCCCCAAAGCACACCCATAGGCACAACTGTTCAGCGACAAAATTCCAGCAACACCAATGCTTACGGTGTTCTTTCCAACACTGCGGTTGACGAATCGGCGACGAACCTGCCGGCAGAAGCAAAGAAGACAGACGTTACAGAAACGGCAGTTATGTCAAATAAATCCCCCATTATTACCCCAATCATTGTGCCAGTTTTGGAGAAAGTAACGGCTTCTGCAGACAACAGTTCCCCAACACGACAAAAAAATCCTAAACGGGCCAAAGTAAACGGGCCGACTGGATCCCCAAGCCCAGGGAATAGTGGGCCGCAGTTGACCGACTCTCCACCCAAAAGCATTCATTCAGCAGGGCGAACGGCTAGGGTTTCGAGTGAAAAGTCTATTGTCCTTCCCCCTGCTCCATCAGAGAGTCTTCCGCCTTCTTCCGGTCATACGATTCATGTTTCTACATCACCTGATATGGAGGTCGACATTGCACCGTCATTGTCGACTCAACAGAATTGCCGCCCATTGGATCCAGACATCCACATGGGAGAGCCTACTGACCCACAAAAGATCACTTTGCCACCAGGATCCGCTTCCACCAGCGGTTCCAAATGAATTGCATCTTTTGGAATTGTAGGGGCGCCGGAAATCGACGGTTCCGCAAGGCCCTGAATTACTTAACAAACCGTCATCAGGTTGATCTTTTACTACTCTTTGAAACTAAGATTGCTGGAGATAGAGCTGAAGAAGTCTGTCTGAGATCAAAATTTTCGAATTATGCGAGAGTCGAGGCGATTGGGTTCGAAGGTGGCATCTGGATGTTATGGAACCCCTCTCAAATTAACGTGTCTGTAAAACAGAAGGAGCCCAATTTCATTCATGCAACCATCAGTATGGGGAGTCATCAATTAGAATTCTTTGGTGTGTATAATCCCCCTTCTGCTAGTCGGAGAAGGCCTGCGTGGCGCCGCCTTCTTTCGGCTATCCAGGGGTGTAATGGACCTATTGTGGTTGGTGGTGATTTTAATTCAGTTCTCAATCTGGATGAGGTTGGAGGTACCTGCTGCTCTTTGTCTGCAGATTCTGAGACTTTTTCTAATTGGATGGAAGATTCGCAACTCGTTGATATAGGATTCAGTGGTCCGAAGTTTACTTGGAACAGAGGTAATATGGTAGAAAATAGACAATCTAAGCGACTGGATAGAGTGTTTATGAACGGTGAGGCGCGTCTAATCTGGAATGAGGCCTCCGTTCGTCATTTACCTGCTCTCTCCTCTGATCATAATCCGCTCTTGCTCCAATTTCTCCCTCCAAGGAAAATTAACAAGGCTAGACGTCCATTCCGATTCGAAGCCGCTTGGCTTCATGATCCGGAATTTCAACAAGTAGTTTATGATTCCTGGAAACAATCTGACCGTAATGGACTTTGCAGGGCACTTGTTATGCTTAAGTCTAGGTTGCTACGTTGGAATTCGGAATGTTTTGGGAGGATTGAGGTCAAGAAGAACCAACTGCTTACACGGCTTTCTGAAATTCAAGCCGACATTGAATCATGCTTGTCACAAGGGTTATTGGATGCGCAGTCTGATTTGCTTTTAGAATTGGAGGCTATTTTAGATCAAGAGAAGGTATTATGGCTCCAAAAGTCTCGGGATAAGTTCATCACAGATGGGGACCGGAACACCGCTTTCTTCCACATGTCTACGATTGTCCGAAGAAGGCGTAACCGTGTTGATTGCCTGAAGAATGATGAGGGGTCATGGATATCCGATAGCACATTACTCAAGCAAAACGCTGTTAACTATTTCAAGAAACTCTTCACTGCCGAGCCTGCTGCGGAGTATACAGAGAGGTATTTTTCAAACTTTCCAACCCTACTGAATGAGGACTGCGCTAAGCTTTGTCTTCCGTTCTCCGATAACGAAATCAGTAGCTGCCTGTTTTCCATGGGACCACTCAAGGCACCGGGTAAGGATGGCTTTAGTGCGATCTTTTTCCAGCATTGCTGGGCTTCGGTCGGCATGAAAGTTACAGACACAGTCAGAGCCTTTTTTCAAACTGGGGTCTTACCGAATGGGATGAACGACACCCTTATCTCTCTTATTCCTAAAGGTAACAACCCGGATCACTTGTCTAAATTCAGGCCAATCGGTCTGTGCAACGTGATGTATAAGCTCATTTCAAAGCTTCTTGTTAATCGTCTCCAACCGTATATGGATCGCTTAGTAAGTCCCCTACAAAGCAGCTTCATCTCAGGAAGAAGGATTGAGGATAACGCGGTTGTTGTGCAGGAGCTTATCCACTCTATTACGAGAAAGAAATCCGGGAAAAAATGGATGGCTGTTAAGATCGATCTTGAAAAAGCCTATGACAGACTTTCATGGGACTTTGTGGAAGATACTTGCGAGAGGATAGGATTACCCGTCTGCTGGAGGAATTGGATATCGGCTTGTATTCGTTCCCAAACTATGTCAGTGTTGTGGAATGGTGAAATGTCGGATAGCTTTGTCCCTTCAAGGGGAGTTAGGCAAGGGGATCCGATCTCCCCATATTTGTTCGTTCTTTGTTTAGAAAGATTGGGTCACTCCATACAAAATTTAGTCGATAAAGGGAGGTGGAAACCAATGTGTTTAAAGCGTGAGTGCCTGGCCTTTTCACATGTATTTTTTGCCGATGACATTGTTCTTTTTGCAGAAGCTACACTTGACAATGTACAAGTAATCAATGATTGTTTGCAAGGATTCTGTGGCTATTCGGGTTTGAGAATCAGTGGTCCTAAATCTCATATTATGGTATCGCCTAACGTTTCCTCTACCTTTCAAAACATTCTGCATGATCGAACAGGCATGCCTATTGTTTCGAGTTTCGGCAAATACCTTGGATTCCCCATTCTCCATCAGCGTATGCAGTCCAGGGATTTCACCTTTCTAGTTGAAAAAACCAGATCTCGTTTGGCATCTTGGAAGGGTCGGTTTTTGAGTTTTGCTGGTAGACTTACCCTGGTCAAGTCTGTGCTTTGCTCATTCCCTTCTTACGTAATGAGAATTGTTAAACTACCAAGGACTATTTGTAAGGAGCTCGATCGTATTTGCCGCTCTTTTCTTTGGAATGACAAGGACTCAAGACGAAGCATTCATCTCGTATCATGGTCAAGCATTTGTAAACCGATTGAGGTTGGAGGCTTAGGGATTCGTTCTACGTCTGAGGCCAATCTTACTGCTTTGGGAGATCTGGCTTGGAGATTTATACATGAATCTGAGAAGCCGTGGGCTAATCTGCTCACTTCGAAGTACGGATTGAGAGGAATTAGAAAATTCATTGATGTATCTGCTGCGAAGAAGGGCTCTTACATACTCCGAGGCATGGTATGGGCTAAGCATCATTTGCTCCCCGTTGGCCTTAAGTGGATCATTTTCAATGGCGAGCATGTACGGTTCTGGATTGATACATGGTGTGGTGTCGGCCCTCTCATCAACGACACGTTGGTCCAACCGGCAAATGAAGACTGTCTGTTGACTGCCTCACACTATTGGGTGCCTGAATTGGGCTGGGATTGGAACAGATTGTCGGAGTTTTTACCGCTTCAGTCTCTCTCAATGCTTGCTTTGCATTCATTGCAGGATACTAGTGGCATCCAGGACTGTGTGGCTTGGAGCCCAAATAAGCTGGGGGTATACACTACCAGTTCTGCTTGGAGGGCGCTGACTATGATGAATCATGCGGCTTACGTCGAGACCCCACTTTTCACCATTATTTGGAAACTCAAAATGCCACAGCGGGTACGAACATTCCTTTGGCTGGTGGTGCATGGAAAACTTATTACTAATTCAGAAAGGGTTCGCCGACATATTGCTACATCCGATCTTTGCCCTTTTTGCAAAGCGTCGTCGGAGTCCATTCTTCATCTTTTCCGGGACTGCCCTAGTATGTTGCCTCTTTGGGGTACTCTCGTTCCTCTGGATGTTGCTGATGGGTTCTTTTCTGACGAGGTGCATCAGTGGCTGTTGGTAAACTTATCGAACAATCTTCAAAAATTTAACTCCTCCCCTTGGAATGTCACCTTCGCTATTACGTTATGGTTTAGCTGGAAATGGCGTAATGCACACATTTTTAATGGCACTAGTGTACCCAGCAATAGAGTTGAGATAATTTTAAACTACATTAGAAGGGTTACTGCTGCCGAGGATATTCGTTGTGCCAAATCTGCTGCAACTACTCATAAACTTATTATGGTTCGTTGGACTGCTCCGATTGAGGGTTGGGTTAAGTTGAATACGGATGGTTCTGTTACGGGGGATGACTCAGCTGCTTGTTCAGGGGGTGCTATCCGGGACTGTTTGGGACGCTGGCTTGGGGGCTTTGTATTCAATATCGGGCATTGTAATGTCCCGACGGCAGAGCTGTGGGGTCTATGTATGGGTCTCCATTTGGCATGGGAAAGCGGTTTTCGCAAGGTGTTTGTTGAGGTTGACTCCGAGCTTGTAATTAAGCTTATTAACCGCATGAGTCTACCTTGTCACCCGCTATTTAGCCTGGTATCGAGGTGCCAAGGCTTCCTTCGTAGGGACTGGCAGGTTCAGCTCCGTCACTGTTACCGGGAAGCAAATTGTGTTGCTGATCGTCTTGCAGCCCTTGCTTCTGATTACTCAATCGGTTATTTTCCGCTTTTTAATCCACCATCTGTTTTACTTCCGTTATTAGAAAACGATGTCCGCGGAGTAGCGACCCAAAGGCTTGTCAATTGTTAGCTCTTTTCTTTTTCAATAAAATCGAGTAAGGACTCTCCTTTCTCGTCCACATTACCAAAAAAAAAAAAGGTTAAGAGGTTTGTTTGTATCATTGAAAAAAATGTAAATTTATATTTGATATCGATAGTTAGATGTTGGTGCAAAATTGATGAAGAAAACATGCAAAATCGGAATATTTTTGGAGATATTGAAAAAGGTTGATGAGTCGGTGAAGAGTATCAACTTTTTATGGGTCAACAACATTCATCGAGCCATAGGCGAAAATATTTCGGGATTTTCAAGAGTTGGAATATACGAAAGAAATTACTTAACTTTATAAAGTGTGTTTTCATAAGAGAAAACGGACTCTTTTGATGGAAATATCTCATAATCTATGTAGAAGGGTCTAACTAAAATGATCAATTTTATTTTTATAACCCGTAATTTACAACTTCATCCAATAGTCTTGTTTTAATCGAACGGATATATAGTTACTTATTGATGGTTTAAAACTCTTTTTTCTTTTTTTTCCCTAATTTGACTTTGATTTAGTTTATAAATTTGCTATTGGGTGATAACGAAGTATACTTCTTAATTTAAACTTAATGTAATCATCAGTAATCATGAGTAATATATTATTGTAGATCATTGTGGACTTTTTCTATGTTAAATTCGATTTAAATGATCTAAAATTAAAAGCATACTTGTATGGACCGGATAAAAATTGGGTATGACCCATATTCGGTAAAAGAAAATTTGGTAGACCCATCTTCGGTACTTGATTCATAAAAATTCGGCACGTGAATTCAATAAGCATTGACAATAGTAGAGTAGTCAATCAGCCTTATGTATTAATAACAAGTTTAATTTCACAATTTAATCTCATACTAATCGATAAATACTTTATTGTAATATATATATATATATATATATATATATATATATATATAATGGATTTTGGTGAAGAAGACGTAATTATAACGATTTTATATAAATTTATGCATAAGAATTACAAGAAAATTATAAAAATTGAAATATATATTATTCTAAAATAACGACATAATATACTTATTCTTCTAACAACAAATGTAAATATTATCATGTATCTTTAGAAGTTTCAAAAGCATTACATCCCTAATCATGCTTGCATCTTCTTCTATTTAAAACTAAGGTTAGGTATGTTCTTATAAGAGAAGGGATCGACATCCAATTGGAAGGGTGAGAATTGATTCCAAAAGATAGAATATGAAAAAGCGACACCTTTTTGAGATAACAAGGGGGCATGTTAACGCTCTATAGTCTCCACCATTCGTGCCCTGCCACGCCAATGTCACTTGCGAATAAAGGGTCAAACGCCGTTTACATCTTCTTCGACTAGATGATGATTCCTTACTTTATATAAAAATTAGGATTAATTTTTGCATTTGGTAATAATAATGTATCAAAATGAGTTAGTTAATCCAATACATTATATTTTCGTGGCATTATTTTTAGAAGGGTGTGTCAAAGTCCGATACAGACGGACCGGTAGAGCGGGGTCGTGTGCATACGAGCGCACATGTGCATTAGGCCCAAACCCAGCACATATACGCCCCCGCAAGTGCAACTAGAGGATATAGAGTGAGTTGCACTTGTCCACATGTTAGGATCACGAGCCGAACTGAGGTTAACCGCTCTGATACCATGTCAAAGTCCGAGACAGACGAACCGGTAAAGTGGGGTCGTGTGCATACGAGCGCACAAGCCCAGCACATAAATCCGGCGAGGTTCCATCATAAAATCAATTGACAATAGGAGGAGTAGCTCACCGACCTTATATACTAGGCTCGGAGTGTCCTCATCTTTCGATGTGAGACCTTATTATCTCCAACAGGGTGTACTTTTGGATCGGACTAAAAAAGATCAGAAATTACAATTTAGTCTTAAACCATAATATTTAGATTTTTGACCATCTTTTTTTACAATTTTTGATATTTTTTTGAAAAAATAATTTTGAAAAGGTTAGGACTTGACCGTAATAAGCCCATACAATATTTTTAACCAAAATTTTATTTATAATCTTGGCAAACATCATCTTTTATGAATAAAAATGTAATTTTATTTCGATTTTTATTCCATTTGGATTATTTACATGTACTGAACTAACCTTAATATAGACTAGTATAGGGCGTACATAAACGCATAGTAATAATATAAGTATATATTAAACATTTTTAAGTATTATTTAAGTCCATTAATAGTTATATTATTAAAATATATGACAGATAATATAACAAATAAATTATCTTATGCATCAATATGCGGAGAATACTTTTCTTTACACTGGCAAAGTTGGCTTCAATAACACAACCCATATTCGATGGACTACAATATATTATATTTACCGGCGAAAGTGTTCATCCCATCTTTTAAAATTCAACGTAGAAGGACAATTGGGTTCGGCGAGTCTTTGCTGAACCGGTTGCTTTACTTTTTTGGGCTCACAATATTTTTTAGTTTTTTTAATCTATTATTAAAATTTTAAACATTTTAATTTTTTTAATTATTTTTTTGAAAACAGAAAGCGGTTATGATGGACTGTCTAGAAAGCATCCTGATGAGAATATAAAGTTCAATATCATTATAAAAGTTGATGTTGGGTGTCGATATCTTCTTATGGATTAATCGGTTTGTAAGACAATTAGACAATTATGTGAGTAATATTTAATAGGTATAATAATAAAATAAAACTGAAGTATGCAAAGTAATTGAAATCTTATATTGTTTACATCTAGCTATTATTTTGCGAAATTTTACTTTATCATTTTCTTACAAGTTTGAAAACAATCTCTTATGTGGAAAAATCAAGGAACCTCGTATGCATTATATACTTTAAAAACCGACCTTTTTGTTTTCCGAAATGAATAAGTTAATCAACTCATCCTGACTTGCATTACACATCTAACAAACTCATTTTGACCCGCATTATGCACACTCATCACAATGTCACCTTTCTGGCCACCTTCATTTACCCCTCAGACGCTGTAGACTCACGAGCCATTCTCTGAACACATTTAATCTCTCTTAGCCAAAATATACATGAACCATGAACCTTTATAGGACTTTCCCTTGGAGAGAAACTCAATGAGATCCATATAATCTCATCCAACACTAGTCCAAAGCTACAAAACGTTATCTCTCAAACTTCACTTTCTGACCATGACTTCTCTGGATCCCTCTACACTTGGAATAACAAAAGGCTTGATGGAACCGCACTTGGTGCAAGCTCAATAGAACTCTCATCAACCCTAAATGGAACAACTTATTTCCACACTCCACAATTTTTTTTCTACCCAAATATCTTCGATCACACACCGCCATCCTCCAAACTTATCTTCTTGAACCCCCTCTCAAAAGACCTTTCATATTCAACAATGCATGGAGTCTCCATGAGAACTTCCATAGCTTAGATGCCTGAAATTCCAACATTAAGGTCACCACATGTTGAAAGTTACCACAAAACTTAAACTCCTAAAAAAACAAAATCAAACATTTCAAGAACCTCATATCATTTTCAAGATTATGACCACTGATAACTCAACCAATAAAAGCAACCTTAAAGAATTCAAAATGACCTCAACCCGACTAACACCCAACTCAAACTCTAGGAGTCTTTCATCATCTATATTCTCACCTTCTCGTAAACAAGCTCCAACTCATTACCATCCAACTTGCAAACATTAATTGGTTGAATTACAATGACCAATGTAGTGTTTACCTTTTCTGCCGTATCAAACAAAGAAGAGGGCAAACCAAGATAGGCTATATCAACGATCAACAAGGCAACTCTATCACCTCCCGTAAGACATTTAGACAACAATTATTGACCACTTCTTCCAACACCCTTGGAACAAAGCAAGCATGACCGGGCCCATTCACCCAATTGTGACCTCTTGCCACATATTGTCTAACTCCGACGGCCTTACTCTTTGTAATGATGTCTATAAGGATGAGATCAAAACTACTATCTTCTGTATTGGCAATGGACAAAGCCCCAAGGCCGTAACGATTTTAATTCATTTTTCTTCGAAGAAACACACAACTTCACAAGAAAAGATTTCACTTTAGTTGTAAAGAATTTCTTCAAAATTGGGAAGCTCTTATACCAAGTTAACCACACCACAATCTATCTCATTTCCAAAACCCCGAAACTTAACACCACAAACGACTTTAGACCCATTCTCTTGTTGCTTCACTATCTACAAAATCATTGCTGAAATCATAGCTACAAGACCCAAAGCAATCTTTTAAACATCATTGGCCCTGACCAAGGTGCCTTCATCGCAAAAAGTTAATAAAATCGTGTCTTCATCGCAGGATTGGGACGAGATTAATTCCGCTTGACATATAATTATTTACACACACAAAATATTCGTGTTTATCATACTTAATACGAAATACATTGAAATTTTTAATAATCCACAATGATATGTTACATAATCTCATCAAAATTAAATTAAATTAAATTAAATTTTATTTACGTATATAAAATAAAGCCCAGACCGTCACAAATCACAAATGTATATGAGTCATTTGGCTATTTGTCAATAAATACTCAACTAATGTTTTGAGCCTAGGGATCAATTTTATTTTTATTTTAAATTTTAAATCTATATATCTATATACAATATTAAAACGAAAGCCCTAAATAACATGTGTCATCCTCTCGTATATTTATAAACACATGTCATTTTTAACACATTCACAATGTATTAATTATTGTTGTTCTTATAATATCTCTTTTTATTTGATTAGTTATATTTATCTCTTTTCTAATTAAATTAGTATCTTTTTTAATATAAATATAAAAAATATGACTAATTAAAAAAAAGGTAAATATCCAATCAATTGGTATTTGAGCATCTATATATTTTTATTTTAAAAAAAATCTCACATTTAATTTATATGTTTTCTAATATAATAAATTGAATGAATTTGCCTTACAACTCAATTTTTAATTGGTAAAAGAATCAAAATAAGTAAACTTAATGAGAAATAAATGATATATATTTTTTGAATTATAATTTTGTAAATCAAAATATGATAATTATGGATAATTTATTTCATATAAGTTATGATAAGTATTTTAAAAACTCCCCGTGCAAAACACGAGAATTATACTAGTTGATTATATGCGGAATGAGACGGACCTAACGAAATGAAGAAGTTAAAACTTGCATATCATATTCTCATCCCATATAATTTGACAGTTTTATGACGGAATTACTATTTTTAGATAAAATACCGCTGGGATCGGGACATGATTTACGCAATTTGTGCTCCCCTAACTAATATTATAAATCACTAATCGCACATATCTTGTAATTATAGATGAAGTTTTAGACTATTCTCACATGAAAGCATGTGCATTAATACTTTCTTAATATGGGAGCAATTAATTCTCTACGCATTGATCAATGATCACCATGGTTTCCAAATTTCCATCTCTAAAATAGCACGTTGTATTAAATTATTAGTCACGACCAACATTTTTTTCGATAAACAAAATTATGCTAAGATAAATGGAGGGTTATCATATTTAATCTGTTTTTTTAAAAAAATATTCTAAAATTTTCACATATTTTAATAAAACTAAAAATGATTTTTTTATGAAACAATTTAGTTTACTGACCTTTTTCTAGTTTTGTGTTTAGTAAATGTAACCCTTAACAGAAGAGTGTATAGAGTTTGAAAATAAATACAAAAGATTGAGGTATATTTACTTAATTGAAACATTAAAAAGTCTAGTTACTACTCTAGTTTTTCAAAAAGACCTAGTTATTAAAATTGACTTTTTTTTATCTATTACTTTACTTTTATATTAATCAAAAATATCGTTATTAATCTTTTGACAGTATAAGACCAAAGGTCATATTTGCTAAATTATTTTGGGATTATACGTCAAAAAATACAAAAATAAATAGAAACAATTTGGTTTACTAGATTTTTTCTAGTTTTGTGTTTAGTAAATGTACTCCTTGAGAGAAGAGTGTGTAGAGTTTAAGAATAAATACAAAGGTTGAGGTATATTTACTTAATTGAAACATTAAAAAGCCTAGTTACTACTATAGTTTTTCAAAAAGGCCTAGTTATCAAAATTGTTCAAATAAATATTATTTAAAATATAAAAAAATTTAATTAAATAATTCCTTTTCTATTTTCATTAAGTTTGTATATCCTTTAATTTTTATATTTTTATTAAATTAAAATTAATTTTTAAATGTTACATAAAAAGTAACACCTAAATATTATAAATTAGAAAACGATGTCAAATTAGTTCACGGCACTTTAAAAAGCTATTGTGTGTACGTCTCCATTTTGTGATCTCGATTCGTATCTCATCAGCTTTGTCATTTTCTTTCATATGATTAATCCCATTTCCATTTTTTTATGCATAATAGTACCTGTTAAGTGTTAACAGTATACATCATCACATATTGATGACGTGTACATACAAAAAACGTCTTCCATTTATTTAATCCATTTTTTTTTTCATAAATAGCAAATAAAAAAAAAAAGAAAAGAGAAGAATACCTAACAATTTTTTATATATACAAACTAGAGACTACAAAATTTTTCTCAGTACCAAAGGTAACAAACTCGTATGGAAAAAAAGAAAGGAAGACGGTGACAACATATACGAAAAAAGTAATAGAATTATGAAATCTTTTGACATCATTCAAAAATACTCACAAATTCACACTAAGAGCCATGCGTTTATATCCTCGGATCACTGCATGATCTCTACAAATATAAAATTTTTTTAGCATATAAACTTTAGAACAAACCATTCAGATTTGAATCTATATGGTTGAAACTCCAAGATTGTGAAACCTTGATTAAACAAACATGGGTAACTCAATACCCGATAACTCATATGTTCAATATGGTCAAAAAGACTAGTCTCCTTAAACAATAACTAAAACAATAGAGTCGTGACAAAGTTGAGAATATAAACAAACAACTAAATTAAAATCAGTAGATGAAGAGATTGATTCCCTTAAAAAACATACATTCCATAGCTTCAACCATTTGCAAAAATGATAAGAGCAATATACTTATCAAAAAACGAGAATGTCTAATTGAATATCAACACGAATATTGGATGCAACGAGCTAAAACCATGACTTTAAGATTTGGTGATAAAAACACAAAATTCCACCACACGAAGTCTACAAGTAGAAGAAACAAAAATATCATCGTCGCAATAACTAAAACCAATGGAGAAGCTCTATTCAGATAAGCAAACATTAATGAAGAATTTTTGAACGACTACCATGGTCGCTTTAGAGCTTCGGTAATAAACAATCATGCACTCTATAAACAATTCGTAATAATACAACCAGAAATACATAATTATGAAAATAATATAAACTAACTAAACCTTTTTCTACGAGAGAGATAAAAAAAACGCAGTTTTTGATTGTGAAAAACTACCAGGTCCTGATTGCATGACGGTTGGCTTCTATTTTACCATATCTACTGAAACATTATAGGTACAGTTGTCATAAGGGTGATTAAAAGCTTCTAAATAACTCACAAAATCCTAAAACAAATCAACCACACATTCATTGGTCTTATTCCAAAATTAGACAACTCAACAACTACTTCCCACTGTAGACCAATTATTCTACACTCGACAACCTATAAAGTAATTGCTAAAAGTGGTCCTTAAAAATTTGGCTTTGGTGAAAGATTTAGAGCTTGGATGGAAGAATGCATTTCTTTTGTCTCCTATGCAATTTTGGTTAACAATTCTCCAACAACAATCTTCTCCCCACAAAGAGGATTAAGATAAGGTGACCCGCTTTCGACACTTCTCTTCAATTTGGGAACAAAGGTGTTGACTATAAATTAAGCAACTATTTTCTATAATCTATTAGCTTCCCTAACTCTATAGGCGGAATTGTTATTCTTTTCTAGCCTTTGCATATGACATAATCGTTTTTACAAATACTTGATCATACGCAAGCAACACAATACTTGCATTCCTAACAAATTAGTGTGCAATTTCTGGCCAACAGGCCAAAACTATCATAAATCGGTTTTCTAAACTATTGTCAATGTAGACTCGAACAATAAAAGAAGAATAGAAACGCAATTAAGTATCTCAACTTCCGGAAATCTAGAACAATATATCAGATGTCCTATAATCAATGAAAGAGTAAATAAAGACATCTTTAATACCATTATTCAAAAATCAAAGCAACAACTCACAAAATTGAAAGTTTCTTCTTTATCACAAAAGGGAAGAACAACCCTAATAAAAGCAAATCTTAATGCAAACCCAAGCTACATAATGCAAGATTTTATGCTCCCTTCGAGTATACATAACGAACTAGATCAGATTAATAGAAATTTCTTCTAGAATAAAAGACCTAATTTTCACCCACTTATAAGTTGGGAAAAATTATGTAAGCATATATCTCTCGGGGGACTAACATAAGAAAAGTTGAAGATATGATGAATAAAGCTCTTCAAATGAAACCCTTATGGAAAATAATGGCGGAACTAGACAACGTTTGAGTTAAAGTTATTGAAGAAAAATACTTAAAAGCTTATTGCCTTTGGAACTATAATTGTGGGAAAGCTTCTTTTTGGCAATAGAAAAAACTAATGAAACTAAAAGACGAATTTGATACAGGTATCAAATGGTGTGTTGGCGATGGAAGTATAGTTAAATTTTGAAAAGACATGTGGATTACTAACCAAACATTACAAAACTTAACGACTAATATATGCGACTATCAACTCTTAAACCAACTTCACACATGTTTACCGGATAACATTATTAAAATAGCAAAGAACTGTAATGTAATATCCGAAAAATTTTATTTCCGATAAGTCCGAGTCAAAGCGATCTCTTTCGATCGATTGACTCTCCTAATCCTACTTAAGGTTTACTAAAACAAATTCTATCATTTTATGTACTCTTTTAGTCACATAAAATGATGAATTCCAAAATCCTAGTTTATAACATGACTTGTCGTTGACAAGGTCATGACGTCCTAGAGACGAGATCAAGATGAGACCATAAAAAGTTATGACGAGGTCATGATAAAATTGCGACGAGACCATGCATGGGCTTGACAAGGATAGGACAAGCTTTGACATGTTTTGGCTAACCAGCCCACTTTTGTTTTAAATCTTCAGCAACACTTGCCTCATTCTAGCCCAGCCCTTTAGACCCGTTTCACCACAACCAAGTTGTCCAGCCTTGCACCTCCTTTGGGCCGCTTAGTACGTGTCTCAACCCCACACCGTTGCCTTGGAGCCCAGCAGGAGAAGCAGCGCAGCCCAGGAAGAGATGCAGGAGGAAGGGTCGTCTGTTCGTCGCTTCTCAGCCCAGGGAGCAGCAGTCACCTCCTTCCTTCACCTTGTAACGAGCCGAAGATCACGCAGAAGATCATGCCACGATGATCTTTCCCTTCCAGCCTGTCTAGACTTGTCCAGATACACTCCAAAGATCGCTGCATCTCGATCACAATCTTCTCTACCTCTCCTCCCTTCTTCGTCTATCTCCGCTGCTCCTCTGCGTAACCACCACCAGCAAGAAAGACGAGAGATCAGTGCAGTCTTGGCCGATATTATCTCCCTTACAAACGCCCAGCAAGAGCAGTCCCGAGTTGCAACCGACTACACAGATCTAGAGTAAGTTCCTGCATACTTTTATTTCTCTGTGTGAGAAGAAGTCCAATGTTGTCACGTTGTTGTACCGAGACATCTTCACATTCAGCCTTTGCACAACGGACGCCTTCCTTCTGCACAACAGTACACGAATCTGCAAGTGCTCTTCCGGGTAGAAGTCACAGTAGCGACCGGCTTCCTTCTTGTGGACAAGCGGCAACCTTTCTGCTAACTGTGAGTCTTATCCCTTCTCTACCGGCTCCCCTCTTACTACCCTCATCAACTGTCCCTTACATCTTCCCTCGCAGCCAACACTGCCTTTCTGGATCAAGCTGCACTCAGCCTTGTTCTGTCCATCCGGAGTGCTAGTTTGGAGTCTTTCAACCCTTGCAACAGGAAGGTCGAGCCAAGTTGTGAACCCATATTGGTAAGGATTCCATCCTCCCTTACTCCTGTGTTGATCTAGATGAAGTTGGGTTGTGTAGTTAGATGACATCCATAGGAATCGAACTTTGGATGTGTCGTGTAGGATGTACAGTTTTGTGGGTGCAGTGAGTTTCAAACCAGGAACCTGTGTACTTTTAAAAAGGGTGATTTATATTGACAGGGAGAATCGAAGTTGAGACCTGTTGCATGCTTTGTTTTCCAAGCCTTAACCTGCTGACTTTAGGAGCTAGTTTCGACATCTTAGAACGAACATCCACCGTTGAATTTTTGATATGTTGTAGGTAGATATATGTAGTTTATTGTGTTAAAATTTGGGAACGAGTTAACGGTTGGATTAGAATCTATAAGGTTCCAAAGTAGAGCAGTTGGACTGTTTTTACAGTAGAAGAAAATTTGACTAAGTATATAAATTCTAGATTTTATTCCAACTTTAGAGAATTGTGTAGGAGTTATGGTTGAGTATTTTTTGAGAGACCTTTGACCTATATTTAGTATGCATATCATAGAGGATCTAGAGTTTTAGTTCGGAATTTAATACTTTTATCCGAGCCTCATATCTTAAGCCAAAGTTGGACCTTAGCGACTTTTTATGAAAGTCAAGAATGTGTTTAACTCTTCTAAAACTTTAACAAACTTCCTTTCTAGAGTGAGAGTGTGTTTTTGAGTTCTAAAGAATAGTTTGGAACCTTGCTATAGAATTTTATAGAGTTTCGGGACCAGGGGTAAAATGGTCATTTACCCGTATAAGGGTATTTTGGTAATTTCTTTATGACCGATTATATATCTTAGAAGTTGGAGACTTTTAAGAAAGTGGGATACATTATTGATCCACGTGCCTTGTGTGACAGGCGTTGGAGTTTCTACAGTTGCGGACCGAGTTGAGAAATTGAGAGTTCTAATTTGATTCAGGTAAGTCCTTGCGATTTACTTAGCTGGTTTCTGAATATTAGTTGGGTGATAATAGTGGTGTGTGTGATGTGTGTTTATAATAATAACTTGATAGGACGACTGTTATTATTATTATATTTTAAGGCCCAAGTGTATGTATAACGGGTCGTGACATCACTGCCCAGCTCTGCCAGGAGACTAGGAGGTTCTCTATACCCAGACCACACAAGTACAAGGTGAGATGCATCGGATTCATTCCTGATGGGTACACGGGGGCGGAGGCGAGGTTTGGGAATCCCTCGTGTCACAAAATAAGTATCATTAGTAAGAGTGAATGACTTAAATGAAGATAATAAATGGATTTGTGTGAAAGCATGATGGGTGTTTATTATTGTTATGTGTGTGTGTGCTATTATTATTCTGCTAATGTTTAGATAGCTAGCTAATGGTTGTTTGTTGTGTTTTTAGATTTACCGCAGGTTAGAGCAGCAGCTGAGTGATCCGGAAGTAGTGGTCAGTCGGGTCTCCGTACTCCTTAGAGTGGGGGTGTGGGTTGTTTCTTTGTTGTCCTTTCCTTTGGTTAAGACAGTTAGTCTTTTCCGTTGTTGAGTTCTTTAGGCTGTTAGACTTTGTTGCATTTATCCTTTTAAAAAAAAATACATTTTTATGAATTGCGGTTTTTTTTATTTGTGTCTTGTTGCAAGATCCTAGTAATATTGTTGTCAAACTAAGGTCGGGACCCATTGTGAGGTTCCAACCAGTAATGTCCCGAGTTCTGAGAATTCGAGGTGCTACACGTAACCTACCAAAGAATGAAATACGGGACAAAGTATATTGGGCAACTAATGAGAAATGTTGGTTTCCTACCAAATATGCTTTATAGTTGATTAAAAAAATGTCTGATTGGAGTCACCCACGGCAAAACATAGATATGAGATATTAACTTAATGCCCAAAATAAAAAAACTTCATACGAAAACTACCTCTTGATGGGATCCCAACAAAAGAAAACCTCGATAGACAAAAAGTATCAGTAGTAATGCACCATGAACTTTGTAATCATGCACCACATTGAAAGTGCAAAACACCTCCTTTTTGAATGCCCTTTCACGCTCCAAGCCATTGATAATGATAAAGTTATTATGTACTTGTAAAATAGTGACATAACGCATAAAAAAATCATTGACATTATTATGGATAGAAAGGAATTAATTTCACCAAACGACCTAAGACATTTGGTGGTAACTTGGTGACAAGTTTGGTTTGCCATATGCCAACTCATTTCTAACAAACAAAATGTGCCTCATGACTTGATACAACTTGTATGAAACCAAGTTGAGGATTGCGATAAGGCCAATTTTGCCTTTCCTACCAATAACACAAAACCCTGAACCATAGAAGAAAAACTAAAAACATCAAATGACAGAGACATGTTGGCATTTTGGTCAAACTCAATTTTGGCGCCTCCAAAAGCTCGTATGATTAATTTGCCTTCAGTTTCATCATCAAAAATAATCTTGCAAGGACCCTTGCTTTTTATAAGGGTAGATGTGATGCAATTCTATTTTGGAAGCGGGAGCTTTTGCTCTTCAGAAGGGCCTCCAAAAGGCCACTAGCATTGAGATATCAACCATGAAAACCAAGGGTGACAATTTGATGTTCATTAACTCACTTAACCACGTTTGAAAACCCCATTGAGAAATTTATATGATCATCACAAATATTTTTGCACATCGTTCGAGCTTTATCCATTGTAGTGTCTGTCACATCTTTCGGTAAATCAACATTGTTGTTGATCGTCTAGCGCTGCTTGGACACAACCCGAATGCCAACATGGATCTGTTGACACAAGACGTTAAATAACTCATTCGAAAGAATGCTTTAGGGTGGTTAACCTCTAGAGGCGGACCTCCCTTTTCTCTTACTTTTGTATAAAAACAATTTTTTAATATATTTTTAACCCTCGGAGTTGTAAATATGAACTAGCGTATACTCGTAATTTGCACGGATCATATTAGAAATAGTATTGAAGTTAATTTGTATAATAAATGTATATATTAGACAATATTGTATTTAAATAATTAAATATTAAAAAATATAGAGAAGAATGGGTTATCAAAGCCTTTATATACCACTGATACAAACTAGGTCCCTCTTTAATTTTAAATTAAAAAATAATTAATTAAAGGGGAATAAGGAAAAAACGTAAAATATAAGCCTATAAAATCATCCCCAATAATCAAATTTCACATCCGAAGCGGTTAGGGTTTCTCACAGCCAGTTTGGATTTCTCGCCCACCACCGCCTACATCTCGACTTCTCGGAACCATCTGTAACCGTCGGAGAAGACGGCTTTGGAAACCCGATTTGGAATTGCATACAACACTCGCCGTGGGAGAAGACACTAGTTGTGCTATCGATTTTGTACCAGTTCGGTTCGCACCAGTTGGGAAGACACTGATTGAATGCCCTTGCCCACCTCCGGCTTGCACCAGTCCGTTGCCGCTATCCTCCTAGTTCCGCCCTTTGCGTCTTTTGGCTCGCACCAACAAGGAAGACAATAGTTGAACACCCTTTGGGAAAATCGAACCTCTGGATTTTCCGCTTGTAAATCGAACCGTCTTTGCACGATGAAAGCAAAATCGAACTCGAAGCCAGTTGGTGAACAATCACGAGGTTGGGGAAGCCAGTTGGCGCCGGAGAGTAGGTATAGTGCAGGGTTAAGCCACAACTCCCGGTCTAAATTGAGAGTCCTTCGTCAGACACAAATCTCGGATGGATAGAAGAAATCTCGGGCGAGATCTCGAGAAGAACATTCCGAGATTCTAAGAAACTCAAAACGCTGAATGATATGGAAAGAAAAGAAGATGATTATGAAATGATAAAATGATAAGTATATGAAGATATAAACCAATATATTCCCGCAAAAATCTTGACCAATGATGTGTCAAAACCCCTTCACGAAGAGTTTACCTTACACCTCACTTCTTTAACATTACACAAGTCTTCTAAGTAAGACAAGCACAAGGAGATATTAGTATTGACCAGGAACACCAACCTTAAAAAAGATTAACACACAAACACAATCTAGGAAGGACTTCACAACGATTCAATCAAGGTCTCTCTCTTTGATTGAAAAGGAATGAATAAAATACAAACTTCATAAACAAAGCTGCAAGTTCACACTATATGTGAAAATATATCAAATCTAATCTCAACTAAGCTATCTAACAATCTCCCCCTATAAGACTATTTATTAGAGAGATCTCAACTCTACTATGTAAACTAGGAAATATATCTTTAAAAAATAATATAGGAAATATATCTTTAAAAAAATTATTTAAAAAATCTTAAAAGATAGGATCCAAAAACAACAATTTACTTAAGATAGTTTGAGAGCTTTAAGGAAATAAAATATAAAAAGATAGTTGCCAAAATTAAAAGATCTTTGGCCGGATCTTCTAGCTTGCGCCAGAGGCAAAATATCGGGTAAAATCTCGGCCGAGATTCCGAGTGTTCGCCGAGACTTTGCATGCTCCATGCAATTCTCCATTCTCTCGGATCCTCTCATGGATGCAACTTGCTAGCAACATTTCCTTGAGTTTCTCTAGCTCATGGATTAGTGAATGCTCCATGTAGTGTAGGTGTAGATGCTATCACGGATGGTCCACATCAAGGTGTCCACCATTTCCGGGGACCGCCGCCTGTAACTCCCGCCTAGAACTTTAGCTAGTTGGCGAAATTGACAAAAGGTGCCCTTCGTCTAAAATCCCGCTTGCAAACGCCAACCTCGGAAACTCCCGCCTATAATTGCATACTGCTCGCCCGCCTAGCTGGCCACCTACCTACCTTGCGTGACCGCCTACCTAGCCACCACCGCTGCCTCCGAGGCATCCGAGAAAATCCTAATCGGGTTTCTCAGATTTTAGGGTAAATTACAATAAAAAAATCCAAACTTTGTATTACACTATTGGCCCAAATTTTTAGAATTTATAAATTTGCACCATTTCAATTATAGGAAATGATCCAAGTTTTTAATTGTAGGAAAGACCCAAAGTTTTGAAAGTCACCAATTGTCCCGATTTGTAATTATTGAATTTGACCTAACTTTATATATACACGAAATATGGTCTTTTTTTATAATTA
This sequence comes from Fagopyrum homotropicum, assembly GCA_033239125.1. Classification (NCBI taxonomy): domain Eukaryota; kingdom Viridiplantae; phylum Streptophyta; class Magnoliopsida; order Caryophyllales; family Polygonaceae; genus Fagopyrum; species Fagopyrum homotropicum. Next base: position 8,959,983 of record BSWB01000003.1, read on the forward strand.
TAAATGGGCTTGTGTAACTCGTTGGACAATCATAAATGGGCTTGTGTTACTCGTTAGACACTTATAAATGGGCTTGTGTAACTTGATGGGGTTGGACTTGTGTAACTCAACCTCGTGTAATTAGAAAATGATTGATTTTGTTAACTATATAATTTAAAATTATAATTAAAATTGTGTATTAACATTGTGTAATTAAAATTGTGTATTACAATTGTGTACTAACATTCAACTGATATAAGGGTAGTAGGAAGGACTTGTATTTTGATTTGAGTTTGGGCTTGTGTAACTCGAGTGAGCCTGATTGGAATTGGACTTTAGTTGGTTAATAACTATTAAATTATTACGTAGTAAAATGATTAAATTAGAAAAAATGAATTACTTTTACCTACGATCAATGAAAGTGGTAAAAATTAATGGGTATAGAAATCAAAAGGAAATAGAAAAGGGGCCTATTTGACCAAATTCTTTCTTTAGGATTTAAGTTGCACAATAAAGAAAAAAATATTATATCATTTTGTGCAAATAGGATTGTAGGAATAAGTACTATACTCTTAATTCTTAAAACATAAAAGTGTATATAATTTGAAATTTTAGTAATCATCGTCAATTTTTGAATTAAATTTCGATTAAACTTGAAACTATAATAAAAGTCTAATATAAATACATTTTGTTTCTTCGGGTTTTTCCGTTGGGTTCCACGTCGGGGTTCCCCGTCGAAATCCCCGACGGGTTCGGGTTCGTATTGGAGAGCGGGGCGAATACCCCTATCTTTGTCCCCATCCCCATCCCCAAGCGGGGAATTAAATTTTAACTCATCCCGTTCCCGTTTAAAATCCCAATCTCAAACCCGTGACGGATAATACCCGCAAATTTCGGGAAATTCCCAACCCATTTAGACCCCTACTAATCACGGAGGAAGAGTGTTGTTTATTGAGGGTCTTACACGAACTGTCATTAAGAAACCAATTCAACTTTGAAGGAGTCATCAGCGTATTTATATACTACCATAAATAATGCCTTTGGATTCAAGAGCATATGTAGCAGAGGACAGAAATCAAAGAAGATGACTATGATCATGAATAGACTAACGCACAAACCATAACAAAGAAACACGTTCCCCTGAAACTCAAGCATCTTCCCAGCTCTCACAATATTCAGAATGAAAGATTGCAGAATTTCTGACCACAAAAGAGTTACTAAAGAATGAAAGATTACTACAAAGGGCAAACTCGAACACCAGGGACAGCAAATAAGCTATGTTGCACCAATACGCCGATCTGGGCTCGTATCCGGTATTGGACACGGACACGCGGACACGCACCAATACGGTCGGACACGCGTGTCCTGATTTGGACACTTGGTGGACACGCGAGTGTCAAGGTTGGACACGCGATTGTCCAGGTTGGACACGCGATTGTCCAGGTTGGACACGTAATTGGTTAAATACGTAGGAGTAAAATTGGAATTTAATCTTTTTAACCCAATAAAAAGGGGGAAAAAAGGCTGCTAGGGTTTTTTAACCGTATTTTTCATTCCTCTCTCTTTCCTCTTGGCGATTGTGAACTCGAAGTCCCTTGCGCCAAACTCTTCTCTTCTTTTCAATCTTCAACTTCCTCCATGGCTAGTAATCAATTGTTCATCTACTTATTTTTACTTTACTATGTCATTTGATCTTTTGTATGAACACATATTAAATATGTTTTAAAATTGTTGAATTATATTTTTAAATAAAATTTTAGTTATCGAATTCGTCACGTGTCCAACTCCAATACTTAAGATTTGCCGTGTCCACGTATCGTATCGTGTCGAATACAGACACACGTATCCGTATTGGTTCAACGTAGCAAATAAGACATATATTGTATTATTAAAGAAATTTGTAAAGATTACAACAAAGGGTAAACTTTAAGCGATTTTATTCATAGGATTACTTCTTCACATCTAATTAAGTTATCAAGATCTTTTGTTCATGATCAAATTAGCACTACAACATCATGTCAATTGTGTTGGTTAGGCTGCTCTCGAGTTTTTGTCAAGCAAGCACTCAAATCAACAGCTTGAGTCTCGACGGACAGGCCCGTTTATAAAGGCCCGACGGACAGGCCCAAATTTGTCGGTCCCTGTCGTGGCGATTCTATAAATTAGTAAGTTAAGCGGGGTATTTTCGTAAACTCCCACCGCATAACCGTTTTCCCGCCATTTTCTCTATAAAGCATGTTTAATCCCCTTCAGTCACACCATTCAACCGTCATCACCACTCACACACATTCTCCGCCATGAACAAGAGAGCCAGATCTCCCTCTAACGAAGCCCAAAGGGTCAAATACTTGAAGCCAGGCGCTATGGCGAAGCTTAGAGATTCCATGATCATAACTCGATCCCATATCCTCAACCGCCACTCAGTAGATGATACCCCGTCATATTCCTCTCCTCCGTCAACTTCTTTACCATTGATTCAGATCGATGACGTCGAGTCATTAGAACCGTTGTTTAAGTTTTCTTCTCCGGCTTGTGGCTCGAAGCGGGTTGATAGGAAGAGATCTGTTGCTGCTAAGAGTTCTGTATGTTTTCTAGGGTTGGGTGGTTTAACTCCTGCAGTGGATGGATCCGGAGATTCGTTTGGTAATGTTGTGGACTAATTAACACTTGTATCGGATTGTTTATAATGGAAAATGTAAATTTACTAATCAATTATATTATTACTAATGTATATTAAACTATATTTAATTTTATATTATCTTTTATATCCTTATGTGACCAATATATTTTGTATATAAAAGTTTTTTCTTTTTCCACCGTTTGTATGAGTTAAAAATATACCCTTTATATTTTTATTAAATCCAATAGATCAAGATAGAAATTTTCATTTATTTGGTAATGTTTTACTGTTTTTTTTTTTCTTTTTTTTAATCCGGAAATTCGTTTGATAATGTTGTACCGTTTTTCTCGAAATAATTTGTTTTATTAAATCACTAATTAAGTTAATAAATCTTTTTTTTAATTAAAACTAGGTTCTAAAAAAATAATTGCAGCGATTATCCTTTAACATAAACTAGTATAATACCCGCACCTTGTGCGGGTTTTGAAAAAAAGAGAAAGAATATTGTGAAATAGGTTTTTTTACGTGCTTTTGTTTTGTATACTTCTTTAATCTAATCTTGCGTCCACAGCGCGCCATGTCATCAACCCGTGCTCTGTTTTAGTAAGTATAATAGATTTGGTTTCTATAAAATTATTATTTTAATAATAAAAGATTTTATGGTTTAAAAAATAGTGTAAAAAATAAAGATTTATTGGCTTTAATTGTGGGAGCTCAATTTCAAAAATCCTGCGTCCACAGCGCGCCACGTCATCAACCCGTGCTCTGTTTTAGTAAGTATAATAGATTTGGTTTCTATAAAATTATTATTTTAATAATAAAAGATTTTATGGTTTAAAAAATAGTGTAAAAAATAAAGATTTATTGTCTTTAATTGTGGGAGCTCAATTTCAAAAATCATGCGTCCACAGCGCGCCACGTCATCAACCCGTGCTCTATTTTAGTAAGTATAATAGATTTGGTTTCTATGAAATTATTATTTTAATAATAAAAGATTTTATGGTTTAAAAAATAGTGTAAAAAATAAAGATTTATTGTTTTTAATTGTGGGAGCTCAATTTCAAAAATCCTGCGTCCACAGCGCGCCACGTCATCAACCCGTGCTCTGTTTTAGTAAGTATAATAGACTAGTGTAATACTCGCACTTTGTGCGGGTTCAGTTTTAATAAATATTTAATACTTAAAAACTTATATGCATATTTTTGTAAAATAAAAATTCAAAAAATGAAATTATAATCAATATTATGATTTTTAATTCTGATTTAAGTATTTATCTCTTCTAATTAATTATATTTTTAAATTGATTTTTTAAGATATGCTTGTTGGTAAAAAAAATTCGTAAAAGTTTAAAAACTATTTTTATAAAAATATTTATTCAAATGTTTTTTAAAGAATTTAAAAATCAATTTTCAATTTATATTAACATTTAAAAATCACTTTTTAAAATAATTTTTTAGGCTTCGAGAAATCTGGCGTTGACACGTGGCAATAGATGATACTGCTTTAATAGATACTAGTGTATTACCCGCACTTTATGCGGGTTGAGTTTTAATAAATACTTAATACTTAGAAATTTATATGTATATATTTGTAAAATAGAAATCCGGAGAATGAAATTATAATTATTATTATGACTTTTAATTCTCTTTTAAATATTTATCTCTTCTAATTAATTATATATTTAAACTGATTTGTTAAGATATGCTCGTTGGTTAAAAAAATCCTTAAAAGTTTAAAAACTATTTATTTAAATATTTTTAAAAAATTTAAAAATCAATTTCCAATTTATATTAACATTTAGAAATCACTCTTTATAATAATTTTTTAGGCTTCGAGAAGCATGGCATTGACACGTGGCAATAGAGGCTTCTGCTTTAATAGATATAAGATAAGATAAGATAAGATATTTTCTAAAATTAAAACTTAATTGTTTTACTTAGATTTACTATAACAAAATTTAAAGATATTTTAAATATATTTTAACTTTAATTAACAACTTTACTAAAATATTTTTTATAGATTTTAAATTTTAAAACCCACTTCTTAAAAAAAATTGGGGGCTGGGAGAACCGTGGCTTGACACGTGGCAATAGAGGCTCCTACTTTAATACATATAAGATATTTGATTAATAACATTCATGGTGAAGATCTATTTAAGCCTAAAGTTTTAATTAAAAAAAGGAAAAATAATCCAAAATAACACCAACTATCAACATTGAACCGAAAAGAATACGAACTTTGAAAATTACTATGAGCGATACAAACTATCAATATATTACCGATAATAATACGTTAGACTTTTCCGGCAAAAACTTTAGCTCCGGCGATGATGTGGTAGCCGGAATGTTACATGTCATCAAATAAATGGATAAAATGTGTGATGTGGAGTTCATTTTTCAAAAAAATCAATTTAATAATATTTAAAATATTAAAAATAAAAAATTTAATACTTTTAAAATTTTAAATAATAATTTTTTAAAAAACATTTGTACAAAATTTTTAAAAAAATATTTTTTGTAAAAAAAAGTTTTAAATAAAGTTTGAACATTTTTTTTTATCAAGAAGGTAAGAGGCTCGATTACACCAAACATACTTGGTGTATCGAGAGGCCGACGGCCGGCAAACGGACAAGGAGTCATGCAAATACAAAAACCAAAAAAGGAAACAATACAATCACCGCAAGCAAACACCGAAAAAAGTGAGAAAGATCCAAAAAATGGAACAACTACTCCTTGGGAGAAGATGCGGAACACTCGAGGCTAGCAAAACATGGAGAGAGCACGGGCTAGATGAACTGGCGCGGTGTCTCGCCACCGGGAAGCAGGATGGTAGAAACCTTTTTTAGGGGATGTCATACCTCCCGCGGAAATGTGGATCCCACGACGTTGCCCCCACCTAGATGGAGGATTTTTGGAGACCTCGAACACAACCACGATCACAATCAACACGATCAACAGGGGCATGTGACTACGACATCTTCCAAGACAATCGTTTAGGCCACACTCGAGAAACATCTTCAAAAAGGAAAGTCATCCCAGAATTTTTGGAAGGATGAAATCTGAATTCCAAAAGCTTGGAATAATTTATTTATTTTAAAAACTAACTTTTTCTTGCTTATTCAGGGTAATTTTGTGGTTGTTCTTGTATAGATGGATCATTGTTTTCAATATAACAGTTGTTCATATCTTCTTTGAAGGACTTAGTTTGTTATTGAAATGCAGTATCTCAAGTTGTTTAGAGTCTTCAACATAACCACACCGGCATGATCCTTCGTTTTAGTCTCTGCTAGCATAATCATTTGAATTTGTTCGTTTTTACATGTCAAATTCAGATTAGTCCAAACATTCTTTTTCTTCGTACCCCGGCAATTCTGAAAAGCAATCTTCACTTAATAACAATAAAAAGAATAGGGTGTTCAATTCCCACTATTCCGAACGCAAGTTCCGTTTTAAAGTTGTTTCTTATATTACTATTGAAATTACAAAAACAGTTGTTGATCTTGTAATCTAATGTTGTTCCTTTTTTTTTGTGATAGTTTGCATAAACATCTATCATATTAATGTTTTTGCAAACAATAAGGGGATAGATCATAATATTGGTGTTCAACACCCGTTGTTCATATTGGTGTTCAACACCCATCATTTGTTCACATAAGACTTAGGTCTTCTTATTCTATCTTCAGTCAATCCTCCGATTTTAGTCATAACGGATATTTTCATAGAACACACCAAACAAAAATCAGCGCTTGTAAATGCTTGTTGACAAGATTTGGTGATAATCTTACAAAACACCAACCTTCATTAGTCCATCCATCATCAACTGTTATGTAGTGTTTCCTACCTCCTGCACACAACCGACTCATACAACAGGCAACAAGCAGTGGGCGCATTCCTTAGTGGGACCTTTCCAGAAGGAGAAGAACAAACAATAATTGCTTGATCCTTCCTTGTTGTCGATCGAAATAGACCGCCATATGAGTGGGAAGAATTCGCCTACGTCCGGATAGGGTATTTACTGTTGCCCATTAAGGGGGATACCCTCCCAATACCAATTTTTCCATACATGTCTCCAGGAGGATTCGAACTCGAATCTCCGGGCTAACACTTAAGGAGTCTAGCACCACAACCACTAGACCAACTGAGTATTGGTGAGGATGGTGTTTTGATTGAATGAGAAAGGGCTCACACATACCCAGAACGCAGTAAACGGGGTGATTTTCGCACAACAAAGCCAAGGGATACGCTTTCCGGATCTAGGGTTTTGGGTTATTTGTGGCGGCGAGGATTGAAAGCTGGGTCGCGCGTGGGGCGCGTTCTTCAGCCTCGAATAGGGTTTTCTAGGAGTCATTTTTTTCCGGATAAAGTTTGAACATTTAAACATGTTTGTAAAAAAATGTAAAAATATTTTTTTTGTGAAACTTTTTTTATAAAAATTTTTTTAAAAATACATTTCGAATATTTTTTTTAGGATAAAAAAATTTTGACAAAAAATTTGGGAAAAAAATTTCTTTAGGGATTAGGTTACAAGAGTAAAAAAAACTTAAATTCGAATATTTTTTTTACAAATTATTTTTTCGAATTAAAATTTTATATAAAAATCCAAAAATAAATTTAAAAAAATATTGTAAAAAATATTATATTTTTATATTTTTTGGAAAAATAAATATTATTACATTTTTTTACAAATCTATTTTAAAAAAATTTCATACTTTAATATTAAAAAATTATTTTTTTAAACAAATATTTGTACATTTTTTTTTAAATTATTATTTAAATTTTTAAAAATAATAATTTTATATTTTTTTAATCTTTTAAATATTATTAAATTTTTTTAAAAATAAAATCCACATCACACAATTAACCCATTTATTTGATGACATGTAACATTTCGGGTGCCACGTCATCGCCGGAGTTAGGGTTTTTGCCGGAAAATATATGACGTATTACTTTTGGTAAATACATTGATAGTTTGTATCGTTCCTAGTAATTTTCAAAGTTCGTATTATTTTCGGTTCAATGTTGATAGTTGGTATTATTTTTGGTTATTTTTCTTTAAAAAAATAGTAAAACTTTGTGAATAATTACAAAAATAAAACTTGTCAGATAAGCTATTTTTTAACGTAAAACTTGTGGAAGAAACTTTATCGTAACTCCGTTTTACTTTCCGCGATATATAAGGATTACTTAATTATGATGAATTCATCAATCTTTCACGTTCCTATAAGCATGAATATTAAACATTCAACTGCTTCATCTTAAAAATAAAATTTTCATTGTTGCGTCTCCTTAATGTGCTCTCATGATCATTCGATTCTAAAAGGTCCAACACAATCAAGTATCGGAGATAGATTAATAATTTTATATTATCGGTTCATTATGCCATATAAATTTTATTAATATCTATGTCATTGCAAATAAAAAATAGTTTTTTTCATATACCATTATATCGAACCAATTATATACCTTACAATATTATTTAGTTTATACCATTTTTACATACGCAAATTTCAAATGATTTATTAACAAATACCGAACGGAAAGTTGTGTAAAACCGTCAATATCTTTATTCCTCGATAATCAATATTTCGAATCAATTTCTGGTAACTAACCCAAATCACTAAAGCATACTCCATAATCAATAAATTCGGAAAAAAATAGTCAATAATAATAAAAATCTCGATTCTATTTCAAAATATTCCATGCATGGCTCACTAGAACACCCAATGCATGTACTGCGTAACGGTAAGATTACCCACGCTCCAGTACAGACTACAGAGACACAGTATTGCACTTCATCTGATTTCCTGCTTATCTCTCTACTTCTCTATAAAACCTAATCAGCCCTAATCAAATCGAACCCTTCCCAAAATCATCTTTCTCCAATCACAATCATCGATCCGCCATGAACAAGAGAATCAAAGCTTCCTCCAATGGAACCGAAAAGTTCAGCAAGTACTTGAAACCAGGCGCTTTGGCTAAAATTAGGGATTCTAAGATCAATGCTAGATCCCAAAGCCTCACTAATCTTCTAGATTCGATACTGTCTTGCTCTTCCTCGTTAACTTCTCCGTCCGTACCGTCGGTCCAGATCGACAATGCCGACTCCTTTGAGCAGTTGGTGAAATTTTCTCCGGTTTATGGCTCGCAGCGAGTTGGGAGGAAGAAACATTTTGCAGCGAAGAGTTCTGTACGTTCTCTAGAGTTTAGTACTGCTGTTCCTGCTGTTGAATCTGTAGATCCAATTATTAGTGTTTGATATGTACGATTCTTGGTGATTTGAATGCGCAGTCTTTCTTAATTGATGCTTAGTTTAACGTGCTTATTGCGTGATAATTTGGTGTTTAAATTATTAACAATATGCAGTATGTTGTAGAATCGAAGTCGGTTTTCACAAAGGTCGACCCTGTTGTAGAATCGAAGTCGGTTTTCACACCGGTCTTCAGGGTCGAGCATCTCCGGATATTCGATCTGACAAACTTTAAAAAGTCTGATCTGAATCCGATCCGTCAACACCTGGATATCCGACAGTTTTATCCGGACAGACATCCGATCCGAAGATCCGATCCGACAAACTTTAAAAAGTCTTATATGAATCCGATCCGTGAACGCCTGGATATCCGACAGTTTTATCCGGACGGACATCCGATCCGGGCACTTATTCTTAGAGTAGTCACATATATCCGATCCGACTTTTTCCTATAAACCCCGATCCGATGATCCGAAAAGATGTCTGGATCGGATCGGATCAGACTCGGATCACCAATTGTCGGATATCTTCGGATTCAGATTTTCTCGGATCGGATCTTCGGATTAGCGGATCGAATTAGTCGGATCGGATATTTTTGCTCACCCCTACCAGTCTCGACTCGGGGGGACCAGTATAGGCCGGATTGGTCTGAATCGGTATAAACCGGATCTGGATATGTTAGTGGTTGTATATGACATTGACGATTTACCAAAACTAATTCTGATCTGGATATGTATAATGTTGTATATCGATCTGGATATGGTTAACAATATTTCGACCATATATAATGAAGTTCGAACAGAATAGAATGTTGTTTGAACCGTTTCAACCAACAGTATAAAATTTCGATCGGAATAGGACGATGGTTCTACATTTTATATATATTTTGATCATAATTAGTATATTTCGATCGGAATAGGATGTTTTCAATTTTTTTGAGCATAATTAGTGTATTTATCGAAATATGACATTGGTTTTACATTTTTTATTTCAACGATAATTAGTGTATTTCGATCGTAATATAAGCCAAAATGTGATAAATTGATTGTATGCATGTGTTGGGTCGAAGAATAAGTCTAAGAATGAAGTTGAGATGATTATGGACAACGTCATGTGTTCTAGTGATGTGCAACAGAATAAGTCAAGGTATCTCTTCCACAATGCATTTACGTGCAATATACAAAAAAAAACATTCATATATTATAACAGTAAAGCATTTGGATCTACATTATACTATTTCGATCGCAGTAGTGCAAAATTGTTCAGTTTGCTCAAAACACAAAAAAGGCTGCAAATTATTTCAAACGCTTAAAATTAGACTATAACGATCGAAAATAAGGCTACTCATCTCAAACAATTCGTACGATGACTGTAACGATAGAAACATGCCAAATGGCATTCTTCTACCGAAGTTGGTGACCTATAATTTTTGTGTTTATTAAATGTACCCCTTAACAGAAGAGTGTGTAGAGTTTGAGAATAAATACAAAAGGTTTTGATATATTTACTTAATTGAAACATTATAAAACCTAGTTACTACTATAGTTTTTAAAAAAGGCTAGTTACCAAAATTGCCCAATACAAAACAAAACGATAGAACTTTCTATTGGAATATGAAAAACGTTCGTCTCTCGTCCATCACCGCCTACATCTACTACACTTGAAAAGCTAGGAACGATCTTCCTTATGGTGGCACCTACACCTCGCCACATTCCTGTGCTCATACCTGTATCAACGCAGTAAAGAACTTCACATCTTTCAAATGGAAGGATAGGTTACCTAATTCGCTATATGGGGCGAGCCTCCTTGGAATTGCCCTCCCCTAGCTCCTCCTGCTTCCCTGCTACTCCGGCTCTCTTCTACTAATTCCTCTCCTGTACTGGTCTAGCGTCTTTTTGGATTATATATGTTCATGCTCCTCTGTTGGTCAAGAGACCTTGTAAATCCTCTCCTATTAATATACTTAATTTTTTCAAAAAAAAAAAATGAAATGTATATTACTAATATTACTGCCGACAGTATTTAGTTAATCAAAGTAAGTTAATTATTGGTAGGCTATTTTCTAAACTTATTCCTTATTTAGTGACACTGGACGCTCAATTGTTTCTTTTTTCAAGTTTAGTTTAGAATATGTATATATATAGAGTATAAATTCTATGAGAACAGACTTATCGTATAATCATGAAAACATATTCGTAATTATTATCAATTTTGTTACGAATGTGTCATATCGTTTAATGTATTATTCGTAGTTATTATTGGATTCATAATTATTATTATTCGTAGTCATTATTAATTATGATATCTACTCTAAATCTCAACCCTTAATACTCACCATCCAACGGTGTACGATTGTTCTCATGTATACACGTTAGGGGTGTTCTCATGGGAACCACACCCTCTATATATATATATATATATATATATATATATATATATATATATATATATATATATATATATATATATTAAACTAAACTTGAAAAAAAAAACAATTATGATATCTACTTTCGTTTTCTGACAATACGATCGGATTACATCAAGCTTTCAGGTTACTTTCGATTTTTGAGTTCATTTCACCAATCTATTCTGACATAAATCTAGGTCATTTCGTATTCGGATAAAACTAGTTGTTTTTTTATTGGATAGACCGTAAATATTTATTATTTTCATTTTTGGATATCGATGAAATCTTAGACAAGCGAGTGATACAATTTTTAGTAGTTATTATGAAGTACTTAGACCATGTGCAACAAAGAGCCCCAAAGTTCCTATTTTTTTCATGTCACGTCAGCAAGATTCTTGTCACCTCAGCTTAGTAGTTTGATTTCAACTTAAAACAATTTGGTTTACTAGGCTTTTTCTAGTTTTGAGTTTAGTAAATGTACCCTTGAGAGAAGAGTGTGTAGAGTTTGAGAATAAATACAAAAGATTGGAGTATATTTAAATAATTGAAACATTAAAAAGCTTAGTTATTACTTTAATTTCTCAAAAAAACCTAGTTACCAAAATTGCCCTTTCAACTTTTCATAAATTTAAGTTATTTTTACCCACGATAGAGTCTCTGTGCTCATATTTTTCACTTTTTATTTTTCTATTTATTTTCAATAAATGAATGAATTGTATATACGTATAAATTATTCATTATAAATAATTTTATTATAAATTGATGAATTGTGTATTTATATATCATTTTATTTCTAATTTATGTTATAAACTACATGTTATGTTAAAGTTAATGTATCATTTAAGTTATTTTTTTATAATTCAATTGAAATTTATTTGTAAGTTAATGTCTCATTTAATGTCTAAGATCCATTTTACATGGTATTTTTATATAACTAAATAAATATGCAAATACATTTAAAAATAAATATCTTATTAGACTAATACCAATTAATTATACAATGCTAAATGTTCATTACGTACTATATACGTTACAAGAAGTCAAAATGTTTTTTAATCAAAGCATATGCAAAGTGGGTATCATTTGATAAAATTAATTCCTAATCAAATATAAATTTTTATTTTTAATAAATATTTGTGTAAAAAATTGAGTTATAAGTTTAATAAAAACAACTTTGCCACATGGTGCGCTATCACTGGCTAGAATTCAGTTAATCAGTGCGCGCCATATGACGCTGATCCCCTACCAAAACACAAGCCAAAACAACGTCGTTTTACATAAAAAACAAAATATTTTAAAAGACAGAAATCGACGCCAATATTGATGTCAACTCCCGGGACTATTAACCCCTCTTTCATTCATGCCATCAATTTTTTATTACATGGAGGGATTAGGAGCCCCAAGACCCTTCATTGTGAAGGGTCTTATATACTCACCGGAGCAGGATGTGGATCAAATACTGGACCTAAATCACCCGGTTAGGTTCAGATCGGCTTTTTTATTAACTCTAAAAAAATCCAATGAAATCTAAAAAGATATTTCAAAAGAAAATGTTTACAACTAAATTAAACTTCTTAACCTTTAAAGTGTGGAGTTCTTTCCTAAACAATAATAAAAAAAAATTTGAAACTAGGAATTGAATAGAAATAACCTCAGATTTGGGGCAAACTCATCATTTCAAACTACGGGTATATGAAGAAGTCGTGGTTCAAAACTACAGTATTATTCCAATTTTTATAACCCCGCATAAACTGTAGTTTGAAATTGTAGTTTATGAAAAAGAAAATTTAAAAAACGAACATAAACAGCAGAGGTTTATAAACAAAAAATTCTACACTTTAAAAGAACCAAAAATTCGAAATAAAACCATACTTTTAAACCGTTACTTTTTTATTTAACCTGTAAATTTGAACCATTAGTGTGCCCCAAACCTAAGAAATTTCTTATTCTCGTCAATATTTTTGTTCCATTTTTACTTTTTTAAAAAAAATTTTCCCTTACTTTTTGGAAAAAAATCCTCAAAAAATACTATTCTAATATCTTATATATATTAAAGCAAAAACCTCTATTGTCACGTGTCAATGTCAGGTTTCTCGAAACCAAAAAAATTATTTAAAAAAGTGATTTCTAAATGTTAATATAAATTGAAAATTGATTCCTAAATTTTTTTAAAATATTTAAATAAATATTTTTATAAAAATAGTTTTTAAATTTTTACGAAGTTTTTACCAACAAGCATATCTTAACAAACCAATTTAAAAATACAATTAATTAGAAGAGATAAATACTTAAAAGACAATTAAAAATCATAATATTGATTATAATTTAATTTTTTGGATTTTATTTTACAAAAATATACATATAAATTTCTAATTATTAAATATTTATTAAAACTGAACCCGCACAAAGTGCGGGTAATACACTAGTATTATCTTAAACGGGAACCAAAGAAGATTTTTCAAAATTTAACTATTATTCCTTCGTGATTATAGAAAAATATTTATCTCTTCCTTCTATATTAAGGGCAAAATTGCAAAAACAATGAAATATTATATTATTGGAAAATACATCTTTAGCGAAGAAAAAAATAAAATGACGTAAATAGATGCTTTCCTAAAAAAAAAAAAAAGGGATAATTTGACATACTAGGCCTTTTTTAGTTTTTGTTTAAGAAAGTGTATACCAAATTTTTTACCACTTTCATTTAATGGTAGGTAAAACTAATTAACCCTTCTACTTAAAAATATATTTAGAAAAATAGAATAACTAGACTTTGAAACATCCAAAATATATTTAGAAAAATAGAATAACTAAACTTTGAAACATCCGTAAGTTAATTTGCTTTTGTTTTTTTTTCTTCTTTTTTTTTTTTTAAATTTTCTGGTATAAATTTTATACCAGAATTACATACCAAAATTACATACCATCATACGAATTTTCCATCATACCAAAATTTTCCATCATACCAGAATTTTTCATCATAACAAATTTTTTTATTATACTAGAATTTCATAAAACCATAATTTTTCATCATACCAGAAATTCATAATAACAGAATTTTTCATCATACTAGAATTTCATAATACCAGAATCTTTCACATACTAGAATTTTTTATACCAGAAGTTCATACCATAATTTTTCACATACTAAAATTTTTCATATCAGAAGTTCACATACCAGAAGTTCATACCAGATTTTTTTATACCAGAAGGTTTTTTTTATTTTTTTTTATTTTTTTGGTATGAGTTTCATACCAGAATTTTTTTTGAAACAAGTTGGAGCAATGGAGCAATAGAGTATAAGCATATCAAAAGCTAGAATTGTCACTTCACTACAGCAACTCATGTTACAACCTACCAAATTTGCATCTGTTACAATAGATTATAAGCATATCAACAGATCATGTTACAACAGAGTATAAGCATATCAAAAGCTCATGTTACAACATATCAAAAGCATATCAAAATCCAATTGGAGGAAGGTAAAGAGTTGCAAATACGACTTTCTGTGTACATCAAATGGAAATTTGACAATCTCCTGATGTGGTATTGACCATGAAATCCTACAGATATCTTGGATACAAATTTGACAATCTCCTGATGTGGTATTCTCACTCCTCTTCTCCGAAAAACCTCTTCTCCAGTAAAGAACTTGACAATCTCCTCAAGCTCAATCCTTAACTTGCCAAGCCCAACAACATCAGTAAATTTGACAGACATAACCCCATATATATATATATTTTCCGGGTTCATTGATCTCGCCATCAAGAACCTCATTAGCATCATATCATCGTAGTTCTGCAAATTTTACAAATAACAAAACAAATATGAGTTTTCAAGCTAAGGCAACAAATACTAAAATGAAACTTTGCTTAATTCTTAGAGAAGCTTGATATGAGAGTCTACTGGTTGATGAAGTTGCACAAGCGTATGTTGTATTGCTCATCATCCCAAACAAATCAGAACTTTGAGTTGTGAAATCATATCGGAAATTTGAGTTGAATTGAAGGTGAGTTCCATATCCATGACTAAAAGCATTTGAAGGCGCCTGAGAATTGATAAGATTAGGATTTTTCCTACCAAAGTTATACCAGAGGAAGACGAGGTCGTGCGAGGCCATATCTAGATCTGGATCCAGATCTAGATCTAGGTGAGGCTGCCTTCGTCATTGGACTTGAATGAAATAGCGATGTTGTTTTCATGGCTAGTTACGCTCCGCTTTTCATGAACCGATACGATCCACAGTGGAAAGCCCGAAGCTATCAACTTCGACTCGCACCAAGTATTCGGAATCCCTAGCTTTTGGATGCAAACATTCTTCACAGAGAGCAGCGGAGCTCAGCTTCTGAACGCTACCGAGTAGACATTCGACAAGTTCATCGCCTTGGCGATTCGGTATACGAGCAGTGAGAAGATACAGAAGATGCAAGACGTCTCATACCAGATCCAGATCCACAAATCTAAAGAAGTAGAGGAGAGAGAAAGGGAGGATGAGTAGCGTTTGAGAAGAACTTACGGGAGAGGTGACGGCTAGGGTTCACAGTACAAAAAAATTGAATAGGGTACACTTTCTAATCTCAAAAATATAAAAAGCCTATTTACTAAACATATTTAAAAAAAAGCCTAGTTACCTAATTAACCCAAAAAATAATAACTGATTTAATGAACAAATAAATTTCCAAAAATAATTAACTAATTTTAGTTCTCAAATAAACGAACAGAAAAAAATTATTAAAAAAAAAACCGTGCAAGCGCTGTCAGGCATAACTGATTAACCGCCAAAGGGTAAAATTGTCAACGAATTTTTACTCCAAACGTTCCCCCTTCGTCTCTATAAAACCCAATTCAGCCCTCAGCATAAATCCCTTTCAGTCACCAAACCAAATCATAGTCAGTCAGTCGATCAATCAATCTTCCGCCATGAACAAGAGGAGCCGCAGATCTTCCTTCAATGGATGCCAAAGGTTGAGCAAGTCCTTGAAACTATCCGCGAAGGCTAATCATAGTCAGTCAGGCGGTTAGGGATGAACAAAGCCGTTGCTGCGAAGAAACCTGTTTTCGTTCTAGGGCTTGCTGCTGAACCGCCTGCTTGTGCTCTAGGGCCTGTTGCGAAACCGCCTGTGTTAGTTCTAGGGCTTGCTGCGAAATCGCCTGTGTTAGTTATAGGGCTCGCTGCCGCAGTTCCTGATGCGGAACTTAATGCGGTTGACGCATAGTGGATTTCACAACGTATGTATGACTGAGTTAAATCATAACTCCACTCCTCGTCAATATTTATATGTAAGGGCGAGTGATTACCCCGGCCCTTGACTAATTATACATTGGTATTTATTGTCTTTCAATGCTTTCTCTGTGTTAGCGATGTGTATGGTCTATGATGAAATTAGGCAGTCTTTCTTAATATCACCGAGTCGTTAATGCATCAACATAATCTCTAATTTCAATTAACTTAACAATTTGATTACGTGACATCGATACCATTCTATTTTCGGTTTTTCTTCCTAAAACCAATTGTCAATTGACACTACGAGGAGAAGTCTTAACAGTATGCAAAGTTGATTGGGACCCTAAACATTTTAGACAATGGTGACAATTGAAGCTCCCTATTAGTTATCAGCATACTCTATGAATTACCTTAGTTCTATAACCATTACCATGTCTACATAGACATCAGCTTATACATTCTATTATTTTAAAAACAATGCTTGATTTAAAAAGTTATAATAACACCTCGTAACACATTTAAAACATACATAATTCATGCATACATCTTGCAGAAACAATATAAACTCCGAAAGCCTAATGTTGTACAATATGAGTTTTCCATGCTTGTATCAGAGAAATTCCGGCAAAATCGAGTTGGATGTTATATGTGATAAATTTATGGTGGAAACCACACAAATGGTAGAGGTGAGAACCACACTTTTATTAACAATATAATGATCCTATATATATAGGATTACGAAAGAATTAAAGGAAACTAATAAAGATTATCGAAGAAAATCAAATTGAAACTAACCTAATATATAAAGATACTATATCTAAATAGAATATATCATATTCTTCAATAATATGTCTTCGCATAAAAAAATAAAATATATATATATGTGTGTGTTTTACAAGGTTTATATCTATTTCGGGTGACAAAAAGAATAATATAGTATTGAAAGAATTGTTCTGTCTTCCATAATCAATGGTGACTAGCTCCTTCATTACCAGCCAAAATGAGGCACTTGTCCTTCCTTGTAAGCCTTGTGCACTCAAACTCGAGCGCCTAGCCCATCTTAGCCTGGACAAGATTGGCCACATCGAACCTTGACCGGTCCATAGCGTCATCGCGACATGTTGATGCTCCTTGCACCTTTTTGAGGAATCGGACGATGTAGCTTGGCTGCGGGATCATGAGGAAGAAGAGTGGATCAAAGCACTTGAGCCCACTAGCCGTAGTCCCATAAAACATGGTCACATGACAGTCCATTGCAACGGGCACTATTTCATCGCTCATCTCCGCAAACAAAGGGCCAAACCATCATCATAGCATCTTGATCTCGGTTTCTTGACAATCGAATTGTCTTGATCGGGGCTAGAATCTTCGACACCTTGCTTAAACTGTAAGTGACCGCGGTGAGTGACTTCCTGAGGCAAAAGGAAAGGTAGATCGGGTCTAGTAGGGTTTTGTGGTTGCATACGTAGAGGTTTCCTTTGGCTCTGTGATGACATTTAGAATAAGGTATAGTTGTCAAAACATGCATGCCCATGAAGGTAAGAATAGGGCTAGACAATATGGTGGGAAATAATAGGAAAATGACTCCTCTTATAAGGGCAAGGATGAACCCAAACGGCGCCCACATAATGATCACAAATGTGGCTCCCGGGCTTGGTTTTGTTGCCAATCGACCATCGTGAAAGATCGATGGTTTCGGATACATCTTCTTAGGCAATGCGCGCCAATTAGTCTTCTCCCTCTCATTGATCGGATATTTTTCCTGGGTGGCGTCTCTCCCTCTGATGAAATCCACATCGCCTCCAGCACCGGTCTGCCCATCGGTTCCTTGCCATTCACATACCTTGGACTCCCTATCGGTAGCAAACGTCTCAAATCAACTGATTTCACTCCGCTCATTCAAAAGATAACAAACAAGATCAACAGCTGGAGTGCCAGAAATCTCTCCTATGCAGGCAGGAAACAAATCATTTCATCTATCCTTTTCCCACTGCAATATTATTGGTGTGCCATTCTACCTCTTCCTCAAGCCATCATTTCCAAAATAAACACCCTCTTGAGATCCTAACTTTGATCAGGAATTGACTCTAGCCCCCGCTCTCTCGTTGCCTGAAAGACGGTCTGCTCCCCCATAAACGAGGGGGGTTTGGGGTTCAAAGAACTCCTCTCTTGGAACAAAGCTTGTATGTCAAAACTTATCTTCGAGCTTGATACTGCGCTCCCCATAAATAACCTGTGGTTGGAATGGATCTGCGCCAACATCCTCAAAAGATCCTCCATATGGACCTGTGAACCAAGCTACAAGTACAGTCACAACTGGAACTCAATTCTTAGCACAAGGGATGATATCCTTGCATCCCCATATGGATCTACTTTCACCACTATCACAAAACTCCCCTGTGGACGGTTTTCAACTACATCAGCCTACAAGCTTCTCAAACCCCATCAACCTTCCCCTTACTCCCGCCTGTACGAAAACATCTGGCTTACCACAAACTACCTCAAATGCAGCTTCATCACATGGCTTGCTAACCTAAACCGCGTGCCTACCCTCACAAGACTTGCCTCCTGGAGCATCATCATAAACAGCACCTGCAAACTATGCAACTCTGGCCCAGAAGATGAGGATCACGTGCTTCACCATTGCAGCTTCACCACCATCACCCTTGACCTCATTTCGAGATGGACCAGAACCCCCCAACCCTACCCTTACCATGGAAATATTTGGGCTTGGTTAAACACCATTAAACCCATCGCCATGACCTCATTGCCCACATTCAGATCGCCTCTATCATAAGTCACATCTACCATATTTGGATGGCTAGAAACGACCTCATCCACAACAACTAAACCACCCACGTCACGAATTGCGCCCACCAAGCTATTCAAGACGTAAAGAATCACTTCTCCAACCAGTGGAAGGACACATCCCCAAAATCAATCTTCTGGGCAAATCAGCTCTCAATCCCCCTCTTGTAATTCCCACTGTAATTCCCTTACTTGACTTTCGTACTATCCTGATCAATGCTTGACCCCATGTAAATGTTTGCTGATCAATATACAACTTATTCAAAAAAAAATATAAAAGATAAAGGGTCTTGTATATAAGGCTGGTGGACTATTCTGCTTGTATATCAGACTTTGACAAATGAATAATAATACAAAGTATTTTTTTTGTAAGTTATCAATGTGACTAACCTTGCAAATAGAGACAAGTTGATGATCAAGACAACATTTGGAGCCACAAAATCCAATCGCATTGGAACCAATACTCTTCTTGCTAAGCTCATCAATCAAACTCTTATTGTTAACCTCCTCCATTAGACCAATGAAGTATCCATGGAACACTTTAAGATCCCTTCCAAAAACAAGATCAATCTCCAAATAATCTCTTAAGAAGTTTTCAACCATGACTTGTGGCATAGCACTCACACCCACCTTCTCAAACTTCCTAATCATTTCAAACCCTTCCAAACCAATATCCTCAAGGAAAAAATTGGGCAACACGGCACTTCCCTCCCTAAACCCTTCTTTCTTGGTCCCAAAGAAGCAAACCATGACCATGATCTTCAAGCCCAAATCATGGCCAACCAAGCAAATGAGAGGGTACAAAATGAACAACACAAGTGCCCTTATCGGACCACCGGCTTCAAAGGCAGCAAGCATGAAGTACGAAAACAAGGAAGTGGTCCTTAGTAAAGCCTCTTCCACGTTAAAGATCAAGGTCGAGGACGACTCGAAATTGTCGAGAAAACAAGAACTCGATTGCGGTTGTGTTTGGATTTGTAGAGGAAGAGATGTGGATTTAAGAAGATGGGCATTGCTGGATTTCCTAAGAAGTTGTCTATGGTGCTTGTGGAGAACTCTTGAATAGAAGAAGTGAAGAAGGGTGTTGGAAAATGAGAAGTATTTTCCCATGTTTAGATTCAACTTGAGTAAGGCAAGTAAGCAAAAGAGTAGACTATGCGCTTTATTTATAGATATCTAATGAAATTAAAACTAAGGCTCGAAATTTGGTTTTATTACGAAAATGCCAAGGTCCACATGAAGAAAGACACCAGGACCAGAAGATAAAATGGTAGGTCTTCTGCTACGCGCACAAGTCATTGCCAATTCAATACGACGCTTTCCAGGACGGTAGCGAATAGCAATCAAGTACATCTGTTTTGATTTTTTCTTCTCCCTAATTGCTCGTGAATCAATCTATTAATTTTAGGGCTTTTTTTCGAATTACAAATTAGGCCAAGTGGGTGAAATTGAATTCGTGATTAATAGGCTGATAGCATTACGACTTTTTCTTTGCGGTTGCCTTCACGATCTTGATCAATTTGAAGTGGAGACAGATTCCCCTGATTTAAAAATGGTGGATCTTGTTTGACGAGATGCTAATGAAGCTTAAATCTACTAAATAATTTTAATGAACAAGTTAAGGAATGATCTTCTTCTATATAAACACAGAATTGCAGCCCTTCTTGGGAAAATTCCTTACCGAGCTTCCCTTCCGCCTTCCATCTGAGGACATTAATATAACATAGCAATTTTAATGGAAGGATAAAGAACCCCCGATATCTGTACACAAGCCATTGTTCTGAACGTCCAGGAACCAGGGCCGTCCAATAAAGTACGCCATTCGGCCTATAAGCACAGAGTCTTAGGGCCCGTTTGGAAGCGCTAGAAATCATTCCCGGTAACGAAATGATTCCGAATCAATCAAAAAATACGTTTGGTTAAAGGTCTTTTAACACATGAAAGTAATCCCATCATTTCCATTTCCTTTCCTAACCCTTATCCGATTCCATTCCATTTCCATTCCACTGCTTCAACCAAACGGGCACTTAATGGTTAAACCTTAATATTTATTTTTAGTTGATATATTAAATAAAATATTACTCGTCGTAATGGTTAAACCTTAATAATAGTCTCAATTATTCAGACCTCAAGCAATATGAGCTTATACCAAAAACATTTCATCACCGTGAGATAATCATGGTTACCACTTACCAATAGCCTTAATAAGCTACTGCCTAATTTCTGACCCGAAAAAAGTTACTACAGAATGAGTAACCGAGGCTTGGATATTTGATCCGACAAACTTTAAAAAAGTTATCCGGATGGATATCCGATCCAATCCGGACATTTATTCTTATACAAGTCGGATATATGCGATCCGATCCGACTTTTTCCTTTAAATCCCGATCCGTATTTGATCCGATGATCCAAAAAATATGCCCGGATTGGATCGGACCGAAAAATATCCGACAATTTTATTCAGATGGATATCCGATCCAATCCGACTTTGGGATCGAATTTTCGGATTAGCGGATTGGATTAGTCGGATCAGATATGTTCGCTTATCCCTATTTTATATCAGTGATATGAACTTGGACACTAGGGGAAAACAGATAAGAGATATTAGAATTAAAATAAATTACAAAGATTACAACAAAGTGCAAACTTTTAGCGATTTTATTCACCCGGATCTGGACCTGCCCGTTTACCCAGGCCCAAGTTTGTCGGTCCCTGTCGTGGCGATTCTATAAATTAGGAAGTGAACCAGGGCACTTTCGTAAATTCCACCGCCTATATAAGCCATAACCACGAAGCGGTTAAACTTAAAACTGAAGAGATTCTCAATCTCGCGTATCTTCCCTCCAAAACCTGAAACAGTTTTCCCGCCATTTTCTCTATAAAACCTGATTAATCCTCTCTAATCACACCACCAAATATCAATCACCACTCACACACATTCTCCGCCATGAACAAGAGAGTCAGATCTCCCTCCAATGAAACCCAAAGGACCATCAAATACTTGAAGCCAGGCGATTTGGCTAAGCTTAGAGATTCCATGATCATCATCCGATCCCGAACCCTACACCGTCACTCAGTAGATTATCCACCGTCGTATTCTACTCCTCCGTCAACTTGCTTACCATTGATTCAGATCGATGACGTCGAGTCATTAGAGCCGTTGTTGAAGTTTTCTTCTCCGGTTTATGGCTCAAAGCTGTTGGGGAGGAAGAAGTATGTGGCTGCTAAGAGTTCTGTAGGTTTTCTAGGGTTGGGTGGTTTAACTCCTGCAGTGGAGGGATCCGGAAATTCGATTGATAATTTCGGGGACAAATTAACTGCAGATCGGATAGATTATTATTGAAAGTTGGTATAGAAGGAAATCAAATATTCTATTTAGATAAATTATCTATATATATTAGGTTAGTTTAAATTTGATTTTATATATTCTGATAATTTTTATTAGTTTCCTCCAATTATCTTGTAATCTCGGATAGTCGGATCATTATATTATTAATAAACGGGTGGTTTACCTCTTCCATAAATATATCATGGTTACAGAGCGGGTTCGATTCGAAGCCTCAACCTACCAATTTCTAAATCTACTCTTGTCACCGATTTGGTATGCGAATCTACATGCCGCTCTACTGATGTACTCGTTGTTGATGAATATGTTTTCTTTGCTCGTTGGCAATGAGATGTTCCAGTCTTCAGCGTCGATCATGCTACTTTGACTGCGGGGTGTATTGAAGGGAATCACATATTCTATTTAGATAAATTATCTTTATATATTAGGTTAATTTGAATTTGATTTTATTCCGATAATCTTTATTAGTTTCCTTCAATTATCTTGTAATTCCTATATATATGATCATTATATTATTAATAAACGGGTGGTTTTACCTCCACTATGGCTATAAGCTTTTTATTTAAGTTAGTTTCAGATTTGATCTTCAAGATATTTGTGATGTATATAGAACGATAACAAAATCAATGTAATTGTGGAAATTTTCACCAAAAATCTACCATGTTTAGTACAACTATGTGTGACATGAAAAATATGGTATTTCTTAAATATAGTGTAAGCTATAAATTTATATGCGGATGACTCCTCTAAAGGTGACGTGGATTGTGGATAAAACCCTATGAGACCTTGTGTTGGCCTATAACATTTGGACTCAAGCGTTATGCCATTCGCATATAATTTGAAATCGACTGTTCCAAGAGTTATCACCAATCGTGAATTTCAAATGGTCCAAATGGACATTTCTTAATGATTACATTGCATGCAAGTCTCAATTCCAAAATGAAGATGAATACTTGTTGATGACTTATGTTGATTCTCATAAGGTGGAGAGAAGTGAGATATGGTTCATCGATTCAGGTTGCACAATCAATAAGTTCAACATCAAGAAGATGTTTTCTGTTTGGACGAGACCTTATCGTATTTGGTAAAATCTTGATGTCGTTGGAAAAAGAGTACTTGAAATGGGGTGTCAATTTTGCAAGGCCGTGTTATTAAAGAGACCTTTCGTTCGCTTCTTGATAAGATGGTTTCGAGATTGGAGGGTTAAAGTTTTAGGCACTTAAGTTTTGTGAGCCGTATTACTTTGGCGAGGTCGGTCCTAGCTTCTATTCCGGTCTATTTCATGGCGGTTTGGAGATCCCTAGGTTTGTTGGTTTTAAAGTTGATACTGTTCTTTAAAATTTTATTTGGGAAGACACGGTTGATAAGAGAAAAATGCGTACTATTGTTTGAATTGTGTTTTGTAAGCCGAAGAATCTAGATGGTCTCGGGTTTTGTGAAATGGAGTTACTTAATTGCTAGAGTATGAGCCTATGGACCTAGTATATGTTGTGCTTATCCTTTATTTATTAGTTTATCATTTGATCTTATCTTTCAGTATTAGTTTATTATTTTATCTCTTTATATTTTCCTAGATAAACATTGTTTGACCAATGGAATAAGACAAACTTTCGATTCACAAATCTCATCATGGTATCCGAGCACTTTCCTTACCCTACGCTTCCCCACAAAACAAAACTCTAGTTGCGCCGTCATCACAGCGGTGATAGCGGTGATGTAAGACTTTGGCCGTGGAATCAGAGTATACTTTGTCCACAGTATCATAAAATACTTTGCCCTCTATTGTTCATCTAAACACAAAACATAGCCTAGGGCCCAAAACGTACCTTAGGGGGCTAATCTATCTGCGTCCTAGGACCTAGGACGCTAATCAACCTGCGTCCTAGGGCTCAAAACGTACCTTAGGGCGTTAATCTACCTGTGTCATAGGACCCTAGGACGCTAATCAAACTGCGTCCTAGAGCCCAAAACTTACCTTAGAGCGCTAATCTATCTACGTCCTAGGACCCTAAGACGCTAATCAACCAGCATTCTAGGGTCCAAAACTTACCTTAGTGTGCTAATCTACCTGCGTCTTAGGACCATAGGACGCTGATTAACTTGCGTCTTAAGGCCCAAAACTTACCTTAGGGCGCTAATCTACTTGCGTCCTAGGACCCTATGACGCTAATCAACCTCCGTCTTAGGGCTCAAAACTTACCTTAGAGCGCTAATCTAACTGCGTCCTAGGACCCTAGGACCCTAGGACGCTAATCAATCTGCGTCTTAGGGCCCAAAACTTACCTTAGGGCGCTAATCTACCTGCGTCCAAGGACCCTAGTCATAGGGACCAACACTTACCTTAGGGCGCTAATCTTTGCGACCTAGGACCCTAGGGCGCTAATCAAGCTGTGTTCTAGGGCCCAAAACTTAACTTAGGGCGCTAATCTACCTGCATACTAGGACCCTAGACGCTAATCAACGTGCATTCTAAGGCCCAAAACTTACCCTAAGATGCTAATCAACCTGCGTATTAGGGTCCAACTCACCGAAGACCGATGATGAAGGAAGTTTTTACATCAAGCTTGGAGTTGTTGGATCACAACTCCAGCTTGAGGGGGAGTGTTAGAGTATGGCCTATATATGTTGGGCTTATCCTTTATTTGTTAGTTTATCTTTTGATCCTATCTTTTAGTATTACTTTATTATTTTATTTCTTTATATTTTTCTATATAAACATTGTTTGACCAATGGAATAAGATAAGTGTTCGATTCACAAATCTCTTCATTAATCAACCTCTCCTTGGAAAACTGTTGGTGCTTTCATAAGGACGATAATAGTCTTTGGACTCGGGTTCTTCGCCACAAATACATCCTTGATGATGGTCGACTCCACTATCCACCTTCACCTTGCTGAACAAGCATTTTGCACAATCTCATGGGCGTGTTATCTACAAGATCTTCTTGGGTGCTAGGGGATGCGTCCGACATTCGGTTTTGGGAGAATAAATGGATCCTTAATGAACCTCTTGCCACCAAATATCCAGCCGCATATGCTACTGTACACCAAAATGCTTATGTTCGCTCGTTTTGAACTACGTCTTTGGGATGGGCTTTTGAAGATCTGAGCGATCATCCATCTCTTCCGTGAGTGTCCAACAACCCGGGGAATGTGGTGCAACCTTCAATCTTCTATGTTTCTGGACAACTTTTTCGACCTTCCTTCGTTAACTGGATCCGAGGTAATGTTTTATCTTCATGTTTATTTAATTTTGATTACTATTAGAATTATGTTTTTGTAGTTGGATTATAGTGGAAGTGGAGAAGAAGTTGTTCGATCGAGAATGGTGTTGCAACTGTTGATAGAAGTCGTCTTGTTCAAGATTTTACATGAGAACATGTCCGGACATGGATAAAAAAAGCATGGTGTTGTGCCTTGTCACGCCGGGTCGTTCGAGTTGCATGGAACCACTGCCGGCTGATTTTGTGAAGATAAATACGGAGGGAGCTCGTCGTACGAATGGTCTTACTACTGATGCAGGTATCTTTAAGAATTCCGAGGGAGGGTAGTTGATGGAATTTCGAGTTAATCTTGGAGTGTGCAGTGTTCTTATGGTTGAGCTATGGGGTATTGCATGGTCTTTGATTGGGTTAAGATAGTGGTTTCTAGTCGGTCATCTTGGAAACAGATTCTTGGTTGGTTGTTACACTCCTGAACTGTATTTACCCTGTCACCATCCTCTTTTCAACATGGTACGTAGTTGATACATAAGTGCCAAAACTTTTTATGTAGGAATTAGAATATCCAATTTTGTAATGCGTACCGCGAGGCGAATACATATGTTGATTATCTAGCTAGTACTGCTTTTAATTTATCTATTGGATTGTGTGTATTGATTGATCCGTCTGAAGGTATATAGGACTTTTTATCTGATAATGTAATTAGGGCTTGAGTTATCCCCGTGTGTTGACTACCTAACCCTTATTTTTATTTATGAAATGCGCGGAGGGTACCAGACCTCTTTCTAACCTAATAAAAAAGTAAGTAATTAGTTTGTCCAATTTTTTGGGAATTTTTTTTTAAAAAAATTCTCTTAGGCAACTATTTGTTATTGTTATTTATTGTCATCCAATGCTGTTTTTGTGCTGGACTACTAGCGATGTGTGTGGTCTATGATGAATTTAGGTAGAATCTGACCGAGGTGAAAATGCTTCACAATAAGTTTGACATTTATTAAGTTACAAGTGTTGCAAGTAGATTTAGAGGTGGTTTGCTTACAACTTCGGAAATATAAATGCAAGAGGAATGAATTTAATCAATCCGAACAATTCTCTTAGGCAACTATATAAGGTTACATGAGAGTGGGTTTCTAAATGTCAAAATGTAGTGACCCAAAAGTAGCTAATATCATATTGTATCCTTTGTAAATGACTTGTTGTAAAATTGCTCCATCGTCTTAGTTTGTTGTCAATGAAGTTAGTGATTTAAAAGGGAAGGCGATTGCGGCATCATTAGTTGTTGTCGCGGCAATATTCTTATATAACACTACCATGGTACCGTTTGGGAGCAAGCTTATGAAAGCTTAAGGAAGCTTATGCAAGCTTCAGCTTTCACTGTACACATTTCATATCCGTTTGGGAAGACTAGCTGAAGGAAGATGAAGGAGCTTATGCAAGCTGAAGCTAGCTGAAGAAATGGGCATTTCCATCAGCTCCCCAGGGCAAGCTTATGGGAGCTAATGGAAGATTGGAGTTTCATTATTCTCAAAATACCCTCCCAGAAAATCAATTGTTCTCTTCTCCTCATCGATGGTATGTGTTCTTTTCTCTCTCTTCTCCTCTTCAATTCACTTTTATTCCTTTGTATTTTCATCTTCGATTCTTCTTCGATGCTTCTTGGATTCTTCTGTACTTCGTCTTCGATTCTCAGTTTGGGAAGTTTAGGGCTTCGATTCTTTGTTCTCCATTTGTATTTTCATCTTGGATTCTTATGTACTTCGTCTTCGATTCTCTATTTGGGAAGTTTAGGGCTTCGTTCTCTGTTCTTCATTTGTATTTTCATCTTCGATTCATCTTGGATTCTGCTGTATTTTTATTCGTCCTCTTCGATTCTCTATTTGAGAAGTTTAGGGTTCATTTTTTTTGGCTACTTTCCCTTCTACATTTGCCTTTTCTTAGTAAATCGATTTTTTGCTGAAATTGTTGCCTTTTCTATCCAGGGTTCATCTTTTTCGGCCTCTTACACAGTTGACAAATTGCTGAAATTGAACAACCATTTGGAAATTTTATCGCTCTTGCACGCAACTCTTCTTTCTTAAGGTTGTTATCTTGAAGTTGTAATCCTGGGACTCACATTTTAAGAAGATCGTGCAAAGTCTTCCAGAGGAAGAGTATGAGTGGATCAAGGAAATTCAGGGTCTTCGAAAGGAAGAGTATGAGTGGCTCAAGGCAATTCAGGTGCAGAAGGGTTACCATATTGCACTTTTCTGGCTGTCTCCAGTGTTGATACCGGTGGTTGTATTCACGACTTCATACTACTTCCTAGGGGTTGCATTGACAACTGCAAACGTCTTCACCTTCCTTGCAGCCATAAACCTTGTACAAGATCCTGTTAGATCACTTCCTGATGTCGTGGGAGCGTTTATAGATGCAAGTAGTACAGCTTGCTCGAACTTTCATCCGTGTTGCATATATATCTTTAATCTGACTAACTTTCACCCGTGTTGGTGGAAGAGTATGTACTGATTCACTTTCTTCCTCTTGTTCAATCTTAATAGGATTGGCAAATACTTTAATCTGACTAACTTTCACCCGTGTTGCATAAATTTATTTCTCAGGTTCAAGTGAATGGGAAGATAGCTTACGTTTCCCAGACAAATTGGATTCAGATAGGAACAATTCAAGAAAACATATTATTTTGATCATCTATGGATTTAGACAGATATATAGAAACACTTATCAAGTGTTGTTTGGTTAAAGACCTTAAGATGCTTCCGTTTGGGGAGGACAGAAGCAAAGACTACAACTTGCTCGAACCTTGTATCAAAATTGCAGCTTGCTAGAACCTTGTATCAAATCTAAGTGGAGGACAGATATATATTTGCTCGAACCTTGAGATGCTTCTGATGCAAGGCAACCTCTACAACATGTTTATTAAACATAATTCATCATCCTTATTGAGTAATGTGGCATTCATCATCTTTATTAAACCAACTTGTAATAGTAAGTTAACAATTTGATACTTAATTAGCAAAATGATTGTATAATTTTTTTTGGTTTTTATTTTCTATACATATCTACTAATAAAAAGACATATAAATTACACTATTACTTATCTTATTTATATTGTAAATAAAAATTTGTTTTTTTATTTTAAAAAAATAATTTTAACTATATAATTTTTATAAATATACTATTTCATAATTTTATTTGCATTTATAACATCTTTTAAAAAAATATTTGCATATAACAATAATAATAACTATATATTATTAATGCATACAACAATAATATCAATTATATATATTATTTATTTATATTGTATAAAAAAATTCGAACTTTATCTAAAAAAGAAATATTTTAACTATATAATTTTAATAAGTATATTATTTCATAGTCTTATTTGTAATTATAACATCTTTTAAATAAATATTTGCATGCAACAATAATAATGTAATCTATTATTAATGAAGCCCTTTTTCGTAATTTTACGTTTCTATCAGCTTCGATCAGCTCGTACTTCCCAAACGCTAACCAAGCGTATTACAAAAGATCAGCTACTTAAATCAACTACTTATTTCATCTTCAGCTTCATCTTCATCTTCAGCTTCAGCTTCATTCAGCTTCAGCTTCAGCTTCAGCCACAATCAGCTCGTGGTTCCCAAACGGACCCCATATAAGTATATAACTAGCCTATTGTAATGCTCGAATAGATTACAATAGACTTCAAAGCCGTTACGGTAGATATTAGACAATGATTAAAGATTCATTACTATAGAATTCATTACCTTAGAACAATGGTAACAGAAAATCGATTTATTATATTGGTATGAAAAATTGAGATACGACCATTACAATGTATATCCATCCATTGCCTTAGTCATATAACCATAACCTTAACTAAATATCCAGGTTATACATCCAATTAACATCTTATGACTAATAGAACTGATAGTAGATAAACCCATGATTTCAACGACAAATGTTGATTGTGGTGATGAAGAAGAAGGTTTTCAAAACCGAATTGGAGGAATATCTTAACATTTTTCACATTTTATCCATTCCCGATATGATAAATGGAAACAAGCAAGAGAAAACTTCCTCCCCATACCCACATTCGGGTCAATGATACCCGTTCAAATCTGACAAAGCAGTCACGCCGAACGTCAAATAGAGAAAAACCTCGTCTCTCACCGTAACTTAATCAATCATGGAATGTAAGCGCTGCATTTAAGATATGTTAACCTAATTAATCGCATTATAACAACTAAAGTTTGAAAGTTTATTCATTTATTTTCAGAATTGAATTTTAAACATTATCTCTTTTTTTTGAAAATTTTCGTATATTAAGAAAGAGGGGAATATACATAGGAGGACTATATTCAAGTCAAACTTCAAGCTCAAGAAAGAGGGTGAAAAGGTGGAGATTGAGCAAAATAAATTCTGAGGATTCTAGTCCATGAAGTGGAGTCGATCAGTGAACCGGTTCTTTCAGTGTTGTGAAGAAGTTTTTAACCGCAAGGATGACCTCCCTTGCACAATCAGTAGCATGAGGGTAGATATTGTTACAGAGGATATTGCTCCTAGCTTTCCATGTGAAGTAAGTGAGAGTCGTAATAGAGACGATACGGATACATTCAACGAAGCTTTTCTTTGAGCTTTAAACATTATCTTACTATAATTGATGATATATTTGCTTAGTAAATTTAATATAGATTACTAAATTTGCAATATGTTGCGTTCATAACCCGATTGGTAAGTCGTGTGCAAAACTGACAAAATCACTACTAGAAAAAAAAAGAGTCATGTACTTTAATCTTTATTCCTCAACAGTTTATATTCCGAATCAATTTCTGATAATTAATTAGAATTACTAAAGCATATTCAATATTTAATCAGTAAATTCGAAAAAAAAGAGTCAATAATAAATAAATAAAAGTGGGAAAAAAAAATCTCAATTATATTTCAAAATATTCCATGCATGGCTATCTGTAACACCCAATGCATGCACTGTGTAACGGTAAAATTACCAACGCTCCAGTACAGAGTACACAGTATTGTACTGTCTTCATCTGATTTCCTGCTTATCTTTCTACTTCTCTATAAAACCTAATATTTCCTAATCAAATAATCAAACCCTTCCCAAAATCCAATCACAATCGTTGAACCGCCATGAACAAGAAGATCAAATCTTCCTCCAATGGAACCGAAAAGTTCAGCAAGTACTTGAAACCAGAACTCTTCGCTGCAAAATGTTTTCTCCTTTTTTTTTCTCGCGGCTATTTGGGAGGAAGAAACATTTTGCAGCGAAGAATTCTGTACATTCTCCAAGGTTTGATACTACTGCTCCTGATGTCGAATATGTAGATCCGATTGTTAGTGTTGTGAACAATGATCTCTTTGTTCATTAAATATAAAGTAATCGTTTCTTTTGTTATTGATTGAGATTGTGAATATATAATTTTAGTAAACCTGGCGTGGTTCAGTTTTTGTTTCGGGTCTGATTTGGTTGTTTAGAACCGGGTTCAGGAAAGTCAGAAGAGGATACCTATTATTAAAGATTAATTAATATTTAATTAATTAATCAAAATGGTTAAGACTTGCAATTTAACCATACAGATTTTAAAATGGATGTTAATATATCTTTGTATGATCATCTTGACCTTTTTTCTTAAATTAACTCAAGACTTGAAAAGATATAATGATAAAAAAATATATGATGATCATGTTGATATCTTGTTATTAAATGTTTTGTCTAGTCAGTTCAACAAGTTTAAAGATGTATTCAGTTTAATTAGGCATTATGATGACATATCTAAAGTTAAAATTATGGAAAAAATAATCATTCAAAACAATGAAAGCATGTAAGTCATTAAAAATGAAGTATGAATCTAAAATTGAGGCTAAATTTGAGGCTCTAATGATTAAAGGTAATAAAAAGAATAAAACTAAAAATAAGCAAAAAGTGGATGATAATTGGACTTTGAATGATAATGATAAGAAGAATAAAAAATGCTTCTATTCAATAAGTTATGAAATTTCATGGATGAATTTCGGAAGAAAAAAAAAAGATGACTCTAATAAAAAATAATTAAAACTCATTTTGGCATTGTTTGTGAATTTGATATCATATTGTACTGCTTATATGCTCATCTCACCATAATAATTCTATGTTTCACATGTCCGGTCATGCTTATTTTGACCAACATGTATACCCTCATGAATTGCTTATGTGTGTTTCCGTGTTTGTTGATAGCAATGACTGGATCTTAGATTCAAGTTGTACTATATATGCTACTTCTAATAAATCAATATGTCTTAATTTAGTGTTATCAAGTTATATGATATTGGTGAAGTCATGTAAGGTGCCAATACTTTTCTTTTTTGGTGTGAGGTGACAATACTTCTCTTGCTATAAAGGAATAAGAAATTTACATCTTTGCATGCATGATGTTGGTGAAGTATCAAGTTGTATGATGTCAGTGAAATTATGTTAGGTGACAATACTTCCATGGTGTATTCAAAACGTCATGAAAGCTTTTCACTCTATAATGATGACAATTAACCCTATAAAACGTCACTAAAGTTGTTTTTAACATTATTTTTTATGAACGTCATGATTTAAACATCATGGAAGACCATATATGTACTAGTGAATTTAGAATGGAAGAAGTCGGGACTAATGACCAATCGATTTACTTGTGTAGTCGCGTTGGTGTAAGATGAGTCCAATTTTGTTTTGAGGTAATTTTAGGCTTGTTTGCTTCGTGTTCTTGGGATTTGGCCATATTGTTCGGATATAATCGGGTTCAATTAATTTTGGATTAAGATACTTTAGTTTTGAGTCAAATTTGTTTCATTGAATCGGTCTCAAATTTATTTTATTTATTTCAATTTTGTGTCAAAGTAGGTTTTCCGGTCATATCGAAAATATATTTCAATATATCCTCTCTCATAAAAGGTATATGGTAAGAACTGTGACCTAAAATAAACTTGAAAAAGAAACAATTTGTTCCTCAAACCCATATTTGGTTGGAGGGTTTTCGGGTTTTCCGGTCAATTGGTCGAATTATTTTAATACTTCTTTATTAAATTTTAAATTCCTTAATTAAGATGTCACATGTCAATATATTTTCTACAACACGAGGATTGTTCTTAACCATCACATATGGAAGTATTTATCAAAGATTTATGAAAGAATTTGGTCAAATAGACTCTTTTCTATTTTCATTACTTCTGTGTACCTTTCAATTTTTACCACTTTCATTAGATTGAAATGTGAAGGTAATGAGTTTGATTAGGGGTACATTTACTAAATATAATTATATCATTGACCTAGTTACTAGAGATAAATCTCAAAAAGGCTTGCTTAGCTAATTTGAACAAAATTTATTTACACTAAATCTCTATATATGTGACTCAAAATCGCGGAAATGATCAACTAATCAAAGCTTCTATGGACACGAGATTTTGGAATTTATTCAACGTAGGAGTTGCTTTATTAACAAAACAAATAAATTGTGGAATTTATTTAGCGCACGAGTATTTTACTAACCCGAGATTTGGGAAGTTATTCAGCGTACGAGTTGTTTTATGAACTAATCAAGGTCTTAAAACTTTAAATTAACTTAAGTAGAATCATAATTAACTTTAAAAAATTTACTTTACATAATACACGATTTGCCTTATTAACGAAACGAATAAATTGTGTAATGATGACAACAAAATACCGTGGGGAAAAAGAATACAACAAGCGACACAACAAACTAAACATTTGTTTTGTGAATCCCTCTAATTTTTACACTATACCACTATTATTTTATTAAGGATATATTTCTTTAATGAATTTATGCTATGGCCGGGTACTCTTAACATAGTTATAGTATAAAATGCTTAGTTAGTCATTTTACCCAAAACAAATTTTACAAATTTGTAAATAAAATAATTGAATTAAACTTAATCAACTTCGTGTAGGTCTCGGCTATAATCTACAAAATGATTTTAATTTTGACATCTATTTCAAATTTTCGATTAAGTAATTAAGATGATGTTTATATATGATATCTAACATTTATCAAATATATAAAATTTAGAAATTCTCAACAAAACTAAAAATAATTTTAAGATATTTAAAAAATTACAATTATACCTTTTAGAAGCCGGAACTCTCTAGATCCAATATGAATCATACCAATAACCTAAAGCCCTCTAGATCCAACATGAATCCTTACCTAGATTGAAATTGAGAGATCCTACATATTCCATTTGTGTGTATTTTCGGTCGCTTGAAACATAACTTTTAACAACTAACTATATCTCTTTCATAAACAAAATTTAACTATTTTTTTATTATATAAGTCAAGATAAAATATAATATCATTCTATAAAAAATAATATATAACTAATTAATATTTGTACCTAGTAAATACATTTCAATTTTCATAAAAAAATATATAGTCTCATGTTTCATTATAATATAATCGATTAAATATATTTCTTTCCATCTTAATTTTCAATTATGGAAAATTATAATATATTATATTTATCATAAACCAAAAATACTTTTTAATTATAGTTGTTAAGAAATAATTCTAATAAATTTTACGTTAAAAATATTTGTGGAAAGTTCTCAAATAAACGAACAGCAAAGTTTATTTTTTTTAAAAAACCGTCGACATAACTGATTAAGCGTCTAAGGGTAAAATCGTCATCTAAATTTCACTCCAACTGCTCCCCCCTTCGTCTCTATAAAACCTAATTCAGCCCTCAAAAGAACTTCCTCTCATTCCCCAATCTAAATCCCAGACAGCAAATCTTCCGCAGCCACAGTTATCCCGCCATGAATAAGAGGAGCCGCAGATCTTCGTCCAATGGATGCCAGAGGCTGAGCAAGACTCGCTCAGGGAAGAACAAAGCCGTTGCTGCGAAGAGGCCCGTTATTGTTCTAGGGCTTGCTGCTCAACCGCCTGTTCGTGATCTGGGACTTGCTGCGAAACCGCCTGTTTGTGATCTGGGAGTTGATGCGGAACCGCCTGTGTTAGCTCCGGGGCTTGCTGAGAAACCGCCTGTTATAGTTGTAGGGCTTGCTGCTGCAGTTCCAGATGCGGAACTGAACACAGTTGACCCATAGGGGTTTTCATGATATGTATGTAAGATGGAGTTAAACAAGACTCCACTTAATCAAAAATATTATATGTAAGGGCGAGAAATTACTTCGACCCTGAATCCTAAACGCTTGTCACAAAATCAACTATTTGTGCGTTGTTATTTATTGTCATCCGATACATCCGAAGCGTAAATGCTTCACAATAATATTGGCATTAGTTCAGGGATTTAGAAGTCCCTGCGCTTGCAACTCAGGAATGGAATTGCATAATCAACTTGCGCGCATCTAGTTGTTGATTTATAAAACTTATTTGCTTCCGTTTCCTAAATTATCACTAACCGGCCTCTGTGTGTACTTGGGCTTGCTGCTGAAACGCCTGTTGTGGCTGTTTGTGTCCTAGGATCTGCTGCGTAAACGCCTGGGTTAGTTCTAGGGCTTACTGCTGCAGTTTCCGATGCCGAACTGAATGCGGTTGACGCATAGGTGATTTCACAACACATGTATGATGCAGTAAATTTATAACTCCAATTATGAACAATTCTAATATGTACGGGCGAGTAATTGCCTCGACCCTGATACCCTAAATGCTAAATTGTTTTAAGCAACTATGTGTTATTGTTATTTATTGTAATCCAATGCTTTCCGGTATAATGCTTATCGTAAATACTTCGGAATAAATTGTCTTAAGGGTAGTTTGATTGCAACTCCGGAAATAAAAATGCAATGAAAATGAAAAGTATATATATATATATATATATATATATCGTATATACTTCGCAATAAAATGTCTTAAGGGGTTGTCTATCTCTATCTATATATATATATATATATATATATATATATATATATATATATATATATATGATTCGATTCTGTTTTCGGAGTTACAAGCAAAGAGGCTTTTAGTTGCTCTGAGATTAAAAGTTTATTTGCATAATAATCCCTCCTGTCAATGCTGTATCAGTTAGTGATTTGCAGTCCAATTAATGAATGTGGTGAGCAAGTGAAACCCAGAGGCTACATGCATGAATGGTCAAGCATTCACTGCTAAAATGAGGGTTCAGGGTTTACAAAGATGAATGAGACCTTAAAGATTTCCGACAATGGTGATCATTGTGGAAAGATTACACTAAACAATATTGCTTCTATTCTCATTCAAAATCTCGCTTTGGTCTCCAACAAATAATATTTACCAAGCTTCGTTCCTCTCCCTTTCATGCTCTATTGATTGCGTTTCACTTGGCTTGAATTACACATCATTTTCTTCCTTAAGAGGATGACGATGGTGAATGGTTTGGTTGGCTCATATCGATTCGCAAGTGAAGACGTATATTCAGGCCATCGGTTGTGTTGGGGGCAAAAGAGGATACTCTTATTGATGAAGGTAATCAAGTAAGATAGATCCGTATAATGGGATAGCCACAAACAACTCCCTGCCGATGAAAGTGGTGATTCAATCTTCGGCGGTCAGGGAGGAACAAAGCCGTTGGTGCGAAGATCGATGCATGTTTGTGTTGCAGGGCTTGCTACCGAACCTCCTGTGTGTGTTCTAGGGCTTGCTGCTCCAGTACCTGATGCGGAACTGAATTTAGTTTGACGCATAGAGGGATTTCACAACACATGCTTGTCTCATAGGCAATTATTTGTACGTTGTTAATTATTGTCTTCCAATGCTTACTTTGTGTTAGCAATGTGTATGGTCTATGATGAAATTAGGCAGTCTTCATTCCGGCATAAGCGAGGCGTATATGCTCCACCATAATCTAGACAATAGTTCAATTACAAGGGCTACAAAAATAGATTTAGTGGCTTTTGTATTTTAAAATAGAATGAAAATTGTGAGATTTGAATGTATTCCTCTTAGGTTTCCGTAGACAAACTGTTCATATTAGTAGTAAGAATACGAGTTTACATAATTACATAGGAAAACCCTCTATTTACCGTAATTACATAATCTATCTTAACCCCGCAGTCAAAACTGGAGGAGTCTAGAAACAATTGTCGGGGAAGACCCTTTGTAAAAATATCTGCATATTGGTACGTGAACAACTCGAACGTGACCACGGGCAAACTTATCTCTGACGACGTGAATGTCAATCTCAATATGCTTGTTCCGTTAGTGTTGAACCGGGTTGCTAGCAAGATAAGTAACAAAGATGTTGCCAGTGTATACAATAGATGCCTTGGCGAGAGGGCAATGTAGCTCAAGCAAAAGGTTGCGCAGCCAAGAACATTCGGAAACTGACAACTCCTCTATATCTCTATATTCTGCTTCAGCACTATATCTGGAAATCACAGATTGTCTTTTGGCAGACCACGAGATTAGAGGTTGAACGGAGTGTATTAGGGCATCTTGTCCAGTCGTCATCAATGAGATCAGATTTCGGAGAAGAGGAGATGATGTTGCCTAATGATGGCGTGCCAGAGATGTATCGGATGATGCGCTTGAGAGCAGCAAAATGAGCTTCCTTGGAGTCGTATAAAGAGATACATCTGCTTATACCGCAAAACTGATGTCAGGGCGTGTGAAGTTAAGGTACTGAAGCGCCCCATCCAGATTAAAATAACCAGATTCTACTCCAATTACCTGAACAAAAAGATTACATGACATTGATAAATGAGAGTATTTATGAATTTGCTTAGTTTTCCTTCCGTTT
Source organism: Fagopyrum homotropicum (assembly GCA_033239125.1). Taxonomy (NCBI): domain Eukaryota; kingdom Viridiplantae; phylum Streptophyta; class Magnoliopsida; order Caryophyllales; family Polygonaceae; genus Fagopyrum; species Fagopyrum homotropicum. The sequence goes on from BSWB01000003.1 coordinate 8,997,574, forward strand.
TCGGGTCACGACCAATTTGGATTACTTTGAGATTAAAAGTCCGAAGTTGAGGTATCAAACGCTCACTACCAAGAAGAGTATATATCCAGGGTTTACAAAGTTGAATGGAACCTTAAAGATCTCCGTCAATGGTGATCATCGAGGAAATAATTTGCTAAACACTGTTGTGTTCTCATTCAAGCACTCGCTCTGGTCTTCGCGTTTTGTTCGTTTCTCTCCCTTTGCAACGATTATTTTATCGGACTCACGGCAGCAACCTATTGGGTATCAACATGCTCTGTGAATTGTGTCTCGCGTGGCTATTGTTACACATCCTTTTCTTCTTTGGAAGCTTGATCTGTTGGTGGAAATACACTTCCATCATATTTAAGGGTTATTGTTGCGGCATCAAATCTGAGATTCATAACTCGGCTAAGTTTTTGTATCTGATATTGTAAAGGCATCTTTCAGCGATGCAAATAAGATTGTTGAATACCACGAAAATAGTATAAATTCTAGACCCCAATTATGTAAAGATATGTCAGTGGGGTGCTAAATGTCAACATGTACTGACCTAAGTAGCTATTGTTATTATAGTGTATCTTCTGTTGAAAAATTGCTCATTTTGATCACATGCATGTTCACATATAGTCAAGTCAACCATGAATATTTTGACCATAAAGATTAATTTGTAATAAAAAAAATATGTAGTCGTTAGTCTTGTGTATAATGAATTGAAAGTAAAATATCACTCAAACTTCATATTGCTATTGTACCCCATTCCATGCTATGTGTACCATATTTACTCCTACGCATAGCGTAAGCGTAGTATTAAAATCAATCTGAGCTACACGTCTAGCATGCGTAGGCGTAAGCGCTTTTTTTTTAAAAAAAAATTATTTATTTGAGCGCCGGCTTTGGGCGCTTGCGCTCAAATCGTAAATCTTGTTAAAATTTCGGTGTTTTTCAATGTAGAGGGTGAAAACTGCGTTGAAAAAAATAGTCAAATTTAAAAAAAGGGAAAAAAAAAACGCTAACTACGGCTACGCGTTGTGTAGCCGTACGAGCGGTAACTAATAGCAATGACCCTCGACCTAGAAACAATAAAAAAAACACCCAACCGCGAATTGACGAATCAGAAGTTTGTAAGGGAAATAATTGACCGATTCGCAGTTGCCTGGAAGTTGCTAGCTAGTTTTGGTCATAGACGGATTAGTTTGAAATCTCAAACCTTAATAATTCTAATCTTTATTAATCAGCTACCGTCGAGCGAATTGATCGATCAGTGAAGGAAAGCATAATGGCTATTCGGCGATTAATATTCGTTGGGCTGCTGATGATTCTACTCTTGGCCGGCGTTCAGTCCGGCATGGCTCTGAAAACAGAGACATATAACTTCGGCTTCCCTTTTAACCAAAGCTACCGCGACATATTCAGCTTCAAGGATGTGGGGATGATATCAAACGGTGCCCTGCAGCTTACGCCGGACTCAGCCGGAGGAAACTCCTCTCTCAAAGACTACTCCGGACGAATCCTCTTCAACAAAACCTTCACACTCTGGGAGGAAAAAGGAGATAAAGATGAGAGATCAGTGGCGTCCTTCAACACCACTTTCATCATCAACATCTACCCCGTGGAAAACACCACAAACACTCGGGCCGGCATGGCTTTTTTAGTCGTCCCCGACTTATCCACACAAGCAGACAGCCATGGCGAGTTCCTCGGTCTCACTAACATGGGTACCGACGGATCCTCCACCAACCACCTCTTCGCAATCGCGTTCGACACTACTTGCAACTGCATAAGGATCGACATCAACAGCATTCGATCCAACAGAAGTGTCTCCCTCTCTCCTTTGAACATAACCCTAGCTTCAATTGGTACCGTCTTCCACAAGGTCTGGATCCACTATGACGGCGGCAACAAATCTGTTGCGGTGTACCTGGCAGAGCTATCTGAACAAATGGAAACGGTTCAAATCCCAAAATCGCCCCTGCTAACCATGGACGATCTAGATCTGAGCTTAATCGTGGAGAAGGAGTCTTACTTTGGATTCTCAGGGTCAACGTCAGAAACACTAGAGCTCAACTGTGTGCTCAGCTGGAACATCACTGTTGAAGTAATCGACCTCCCAAACAGGTGGGGGAAATTCTGGAAGGTAATTACGGCAGCAGTAGTTGTTGCGGCGGGAACCTTTGTGGCGGCAATAGGGTGGTTTTGGCGGCGTAGGAGAAACGCGAACCCTCCTGGTGAACCTAACATACTTAGTGCCCTCAGGCTTCTACCAGGGACGCCCAGAGAGTTCGATTTCAAGGTTCTGAAGAAAGCTACCGGTAATTTTGACGATAAGAACAAACTTGGGGAAGGAGGATACGGCGTCGTTTACAGAGGAGTTTTGCCCAATATTACAGGGGATGACAGTAACTTAATGGAAGTGGCGGTGAAGAAGTTCACGAGGGAGGATACTATCAAAAGCAAACTCGATTTTCTATCGGAGCTTACCATCATCAACCGTCTACGGCATAAACACCTTGTCAAATTGCTTGGTTCGTTTCCCTATCCAATTTGGGCTCAAACTCATTAATTTAAAACTTGTGAGCATTTCAAATAACTCCCTAGTCTCCACCGATGAAAATGATGAGCCAATCTTCATCGGTGTGTTATGTAGAGGGATGTGCACGCAGATCCAAATTCCGATGTTGGGTAGTCATTATCGGATCTGATTCGGTACCAATCTGTAATATTACGGTATAGTTCTGTACCGTAATATTATGGTCCGGTAATATTATGGTATGGTCCTGATCCATAATATACGAAACCCTTTCAAAAATTTTATGAGCAAATATGGTTCGGACTATATTGGACCCAACGTTATAGTTCCACGAACCGTTACATGCAAAAGCGCAACAATCTGGACCCGAACACCTGACAATAATATTTCAGTCCAGACCGTTTGCACAATCCTAGATGTACTAGGAAAACTATTTGAGCCAGATAGAAATTTGGGTTGGGTTCTAGTGGAAAGAGTTGTTAGAGTGAAAAGTAGAAAAGAATAATAGTCATCAGATTAAATGAATGAAGGATTGTGATCGATGGAGCGCTTTTTTTTTAATGAGATATGTGATTAATGGTGATATTAAACACGGTAAGAGGGAAGAACTAATAACAATGCGCTTATTTTAAATAGAACTAGTTTATAACCCGCATCTTGCGCGGATATATTTATATAATGAATTTTTAATAATATGTCTTGAGTCTGTATAGTTTATGATATATTAGCAAAACATTATAATAGTCATTTAATTATTCTTACGATGATAAAATATTTGCGAATAAAGAATTGTCTCATTATATAGAAAATACTTTAATTTTGAATTAAAATTTGTAATTAAAATATGGCAAATCTGTAATTAAAATATGACAATCCGTAATTATTTGTAAAAAAATTCTTGGCACGACTAATGGGTTGACGTGTGTACTTAGATTTGGTAAAAATTCATTTGTTTAAAGCGTTATTTGCTCAACTGTATTTTATATATGTATTTGTAAAATCTAATTGGTTCAAAACCTGATTTGTTAAAAAGGATTTGTTTAAGTATGTATACAACTTATTTGTTTAAGTTACGGTTACCTGATTTGTTCTAAACGAATATGAACAAGGTGCGGATCGGTTCATGTCAAACTACGTACAACCTACTCATATTAAACCACTGTATCAACAGGTTGGTGCCACAAAAACAGGATGCTTCTCTTGGTGTACGAGTACATGCCAAACGGAAGCCTAGACAAGCACATCTTCTGTCAAGAAAACCAGGTACCCGTAAGTTGGAATTTTCGTTACAACATCCTAAAAGGCGTTGCATCCGCCTTACAATACCTCCACCACGAGTACGAACACACGGTGATCCACCGTGACCTCAAGGCTAGCAACATCCTCCTCGACGTAAACTTCAACGCTCGATTAGGCGACTTCGGCTTGGCTCGGGCCTTAGAACAAGAAAAGACGTCCTACGCTGAGATGGAAGGCGTCCATGGCACGATGGGGTACATTGCCCCCGAGTGCTTCCACACAGGAAAGGCTACTCGAGAGTCCGACGTATTCGCATTCGGTGCAGTCCTCTTAGAGGTTGCTTGTGGCCACAGGCCGTGGGCTAAGCTAGGTAGGTTTAATAACCTTTGTGATTGGGTGTGGTCGCACCATAGAGAAAGGCGGATTTTGCAGGCATTGGACTCGAGGCTTGACAATGACTATGTTGTTGAGGAGGCTGAGCGCGTTTTGCTCTTAGGGCTAGCTTGCTTACATCCTATAGGCACCGAGAGGCCGAACGCGCATGTGATCGTGCAAATCTTGTCCGAGTTGCTACCTGTGCCCGTAGTTCCTCCTTTCAAGCCTGCGTTTACGTGGCCTGCCTCGATGGCCTCGGATACGAGCATTGAAATGGATTCTATTGCGGATATCACTCTCGTAAGCCACACTGAAAAGCGCATGGATGGGTATATACACAAATCAACCGTATAGGCTTAACTTGATTGGGATTTTTCACTATTTTTGAACGGGAGAGATCAATTTTATTGTAACTATTCTTGGAATATAAAAGTATATGTCTAGGCTCAACCGTATTTACGGGTCAATTTTAATAGGGTTCTCGAAATGGTTCATATCTTAACAACTCCTACCTTTGCTAACAAAAGATATTTGTATTATTTGGTTGATAAAAATCAGTTGAAATATTATGTGTGGGCTGGATGGGATTCATAAATTTGATGATATATTTGAGGTTGTTTTATTCGTCATAAATTTATTGACGTGATGTTTCTGAATATGTTATATAAGATTGGTAGGTTATTTTTCTTTTTAGTGTCGATACATTTTATGACGACAACTTATTTATGTGTTGGGTATAGCCTAAAGTGTACATGAGCTCAGTCTGCTCAGAGCTTGTATGCACACGACTCCAATGTACAATCCGTCTTAACATTCTAAGCCTAGTAAGGTAGGCGAACTCTTCATATTGTTAATTAATTTTAGGATAGAACATCATTTAGCTTATGTTTTAAGCTTGAGTCAAATGCACAGATACAATCGTATATATTCACATGACCTCGTTATACAACCCGTTTGTGTCGGACTTTAAACATCAATAGCTTATTTAGGAATGAGTGGTGTTCATAACCCACGTCTAGACCTGTCAACTCTGAACAATACATTGGCCCTTCTAATCCGAATAAACGAGTTACCGATTTTTCATGTGTTTGCATGAATGAGTTGTTCAACCCAATTTGATGAAGACATGTCATGGACAGGAGTCCGGATCCTCGATCTATAACCTTTTTTTATTGTATCATCAGCAACATTCTTCTTATTGATCCACGTGTTACACTAAAAAGTTGATGAGTATCAAATGTAATACTTTTTATACCTTAGATTCATGCATTTCATACGTCTTTTACTCTCTCATACATCTCTATTGATATGAAAGCATTCACTTCTTGTATTTCGGTAACTACTTTGGTTTAATTCGTGTTTCAAGCATTCAAGGTCATTTATGGAGCATAATGGTATAAAAATTTCATAGCACGAAGATTCAATCTTTCCTAAACTCGGATAATTCATAAAAACATCAAGATCGACTAAAGATTGAAAAATCAAGTGAAAACCATTGAAGATGGATGTCATTTTATGACGACTTTTTAGAGATTCTTGACTTTGACAATCTTCTCTTTGGATGTGAACAACCATGTCCATTGTAAAGTCGTATATCTTCGAAAGAGCTTCAAAATTAGTACTCATGGGTCACGTAGTTCCAACCAAGTCAACGGAAAATTCACTTTTTATCGAGCTATCAAAAAAGCTTTCAAGCAGCGATCCTTACGCCCACCTTACGGCTAGCATACGGCCGTATAGTGCCCGTAAGTAGAGCTGTCAAACGGGGCTGACGGGTCGGGTTCGGGTCGGGTTATAACAAGATCGGGTTGGAATTGGGTCGGGTAAAAAGTAGGCTTGGTTTTTAAACGGGTTGTTTCGGGTCGGGTCGGTTTGGGTCGGGTACCAAATGTTCGAGTTAAAACGGGTTATCGGGTAGCATCGGTTCTTTTCGTGGTGCCAAACGGGGTTGGTGGGTCGAGTTCGGGTTGGGTCAAACGGGTCCGCAGGTCGAGTTCGGGTCGGGTCAAACGGGGTCGGGTTGGAATCGAGTCGAGTATAAATAGGTTTGTTTTTGTTAGCGGGTTGTTTCGGATCGGGTCAATTTGGGTCGGGTACTAGTTGTTCGGGTTGGAACGGGTTATCGGGTAGACTTGGTTCTTGGGCCATAACAAATCGGTTTAGTTGGATCTCGGGTCACTTCGGGCCGGATTATTTTTGTTTTTAATGTTTCGAGAGGTGCCAATTAAGGCGGGTCAAGTTCGGTTGACTCAAAGATGATATGATTTCCTAACATCTTTATTCACGTCGGTTTTGGATGGTGTAATTTTTCGAGTTAAATCCAAATTACCTAGTTATGTGAATATTTTGGTCTAATAAAATATGGAATCCGCAAATGATTTTAGTTGGATCGGATAATTATTCGCCAATATGATTAGTATGACGGCAAAACCAATTTTATCCGCCAATCCGGTCTGAAAAATTCGTTGACTCGATCCGAAAAACTCCGATATTTTAGTATCCGTTTTGATCCGGTTAGAATCCGATACGGGAGATCTTCCTGGATCACCGGATCGGATACGGATCAAGGTTTTAGGCATCCGAATATCCACGGATATCCAAATAATCATGGATATTCGAATAATCATGGAAATCCGCCTATCCGAATACTCACGGATCAGTGGCTCACCGGATATCCACGGATAATCGAATATCCAAATATTCGTGGATCATCGGATTCATCGCCTCACCAGATCGACTTAGGCATCCGAGTACCCGTTTTGTTTTATGAAGGATAAATCAACATTGTATGTACTAATATTTATATTTAAAAAAATATATTTATTTAATGGGAAAATATTTGAGTTAGCAAAACAATGAATTAATAATGTTAATTTGTTACAACTTAATAACTTATACACACTTGGTTACTTTATAAGTTCATAATAATCTTTTACTATAAGTGGGTCTGATTTTAAAATATTAATTCTTATAAATATGATTATAATTTGGTCTTAATAATAATCTTTTAATAGAAATTGGTCTCATTTAAATGAACGAATGTCTATAATAATCTTTAATTATAAGTTAGTCTCGTACTCTCGTTTTCAGATATAGTTATAAAATGTAAAGATATAGATATCTATTGTTTTAAAACCTTATTTTTATTTTCTTATTATAACTTACTTTAATATTCTATTTTTTTTATTATCTATATAATTATCATTTTTACTTTGATTTGTTTTGTGCCTTTTAATTGTTTTTTCATTACATTTTGTGATAAACAAAGTAGCAAATATATATCCGGATCAAACGGATATTCAGATCAATCGGATATCGGATCCGGCTAAATCATTTTTGCATATTCAGATCAAGAGGATATCCGGATCAATCGGGTCAAACAAAAGTCATTCGGATCATCCGGATATCCGTGGATAATCCGATCCAACCAAATCATTTCGCATACTATATTTTGGATTCCAAATCAACCGGACATCCGGATAATTATCCGATCCGATCATAGGAAAAATGCCGGATATCCAACCAAATACGGATCGGAATGGAAATCCGAATTTAAAACCGGGAGATATTTAACACGAGTGATCATTACAATTATCTCGATAATTATGGCTAGTGAAGAAAGATAATTTATGAAAATATAAAAAATTTACTGGTACTAAAAAGGAAAGAGAATATTGAAAAACAAAACACATTTATTAGTATTTTGATATAAGCCGTTTATCTTCTTCCTTTGTTAATCACTAACATTTATAGATGCTTTTATATTGATATTTTTTAATTAATCTAATTTAATATTCATTAAAATGTCTTTATTATTATTATTATTATTATTATTATTATAATTATAATGGCATTCAAAATTATCTTCTACTTCATTTAGCTAATTGTCGACCAAGGGTTAATATTAACAAAAAATATTTCATTACATTATTTTTATCTTAAGAAATTAAAGTAATCTATGTTTATTCAACTAATCAAAGTAATCTAATAAAAAAAAATATAATATTAGGGTGTGAGAACAAATGTAACTAATATTGAATGGATTAAAAAGTACTAAATTATCTTTCTTATTCTCTAACCTTAATTTACCGGGAGATCTCAATATTTACAATTATATTTCTTATTTTATAACCTTAATTTGCAATTTGCTGAAAGATCTTGACATTTAAATTTTATGAATATAAAAAAGTAATGCTATTAAATAGGAAATACAATAATAAACACATTTATTTAGTATTTTTAAATCCATTTAATATTGGTTACAATTGTTCTCTGTTTTATTTTTTTTAGATTATTTTGATTAAATAAACATAAATTACTTTGATTTATTAAGATAAAAATAATGTATTGAATATATTCTTTGTTAATATTAACCTTTGATCGACAATTATCTAAATGAAGCAAAATGATATTTTAAATGTCATTAAAATAATAATACAAAAAGTTTAATCATTACACAATTAAATTAAATAAAAATATCGGTACAAAACATCCATAAATGTTAGTGACTAGTAAAGAAGGAGACAATACTTATATGGAAATATTAGATTTTTATTTGATCAATATTAGCTTTCCTTTTAGTACTATTAAATTTTTTCCGGATGGTACCCCTGAGTTTTGGGTTATTCCGGATGGTGCCCAAATTTTTTCGGATTTCCGTTTGGTACCCTCCAACTTTTACTTATTCCGGTCCGTACCCCTACTATCAATTTCGGTTTAAATTACCGTTTGCTTAATAAATAAAAAAGGTAAAATAAAATAAAACTACAATAAAATATGATAAAATAATAAAAGTTTATTAGTTGATTCAAAAGGAAGTTCACGTACAATATACATAAGAGTCAAACTTAGCTTCAATTTAAAAAAAATAAAAATAATAAAACAATACTCCATGTATACTAAAATTGAAAAGGAAAAAGTAACCTCTGTGCATTTTGTTTTCTCGGGCCTTCGAGTAGCAGCAAGGAACGACACTGTCTACTTCATCCATCTTCTTATCTCTTCTTTCTCTCCCACAACAAAGGCGTCTTAATATTTTCCGGGTGATGACTTGGCGTCGGTGATTATACCGGATTCTTCTCCCATCATCAAAGGTAAACATCATAATCCTTAAATCCCTAAATTCCTAAATCCCTAAATCCCAAAATCCCTAATTGTATATGTTTGGGTTGATTTGGTGGTAAAATTAGAATAATTTGGTACTAAAATATTGCTTGATTGTGTTGACGGTGATTAGGTGTTTGTGAAAATTAATGAGTATGGCAGAAAAATAAATAAAGAAAAGAACTGTGAAATGTTGTCTTCCATGTTTGAGCCCTCAAGAAAGGCTTAGATAAAATTAGAACTGTTTAAATATGATTTTCATATTTGTCTAGAAGCCTATTTAATGGATGTTGAAAGCTTAGTGTGATTTTGTAGAAAGGAACCAATTATGAAATTTTAGAAAGGAACCAATATTTTCTAATGCTTAGTCTGGATGTTGAAAGGTTTATTGTTGTTTGAAGGTCTTTGAATCAAATTTAATTGTGAAACTCATTGTGGTTAACATTTACCCACTTTGTTTGATGCAAGATGGGAGATAAAAAAGTGTTGAAATTGCGTCACAAATGTGATGAAGGATCCTTTGATATAGTCGTGGAAGATATTGACAAGTCTAACATGTTGGATATAATAATTGAGTTGTTGGAAGGTGCTCCAAAAAAAGGGTTAACAATTCCAAAAAATCCAAGCTTGTTTTATGTGTATCAATCTAAAAGTTGTAAGCTGGAGAGCGACAAAGATTTACTTGAGATGTTTAGGTTACTACATGATGTACCAGTGATAAGAATTGCTATTGGTTCTGCGGAGAAGCCATGTGAAATTGTTGAAATGGCAAGGGGTTTAGTTGAGTCAAGGTTGTCATCGGTTTCCCTTCCATCTTCTGAAAATACTATCCCATCTGGCGGATTTATGGGCGAAACACATCCTACAGAAACCCCACAACTCTTTCAAATAATTCCCGTAAATGCAATAATAGAACCTATAAGTACTAGTCTTCCACCAAGGAGAGTAGTGTCTTTTGATATTCCCATTCACCAACTAAAAAAACCCACCCCTCGTTCTTTGAGTTTGCAAATAAGTAAAATCCCTCCCACAACGGCAAGAAGAAAAGGGATATATATGTCGAGTGAAAATAGTCATTCTAGTGATACTCCACCAACTCCCGGCAATCTTAGTAGAACACGGGGAATTGTGATTCCCGTGGCTGAAAATATGGAAGGTGAACTTGATGATGGTGAAATTGATATTGATTATGAACCGTCTGATAGTTCTGAAGATGATCCAGTTGACTCTGAAGATGATCTAGTTGCGGATGATCTTACAGTTTTTCCCTTTGTGGATGACGGATATGACCCTGAAAAATCAAGTGAGTGGGGGGCTGATAAGGAAGCTTACTTTGACAGATTATATGAGAATGGGGAGTTCAATTCTGATAAACAGTTTGGTTTGATCAAGTTAAGGGAGTGGATGATATTTTTTGACAAAGATCACCTATCACGTGTTTTGAGGGAGTTTTGTATCCAAGAAGGGGTGAACTTAGTCACTCACAAATCTGACAGAAAAAGGCTAACAGCGGTTTGCCATGTAGATGAATGTAAGTGGAGAATTCATGCTTCCAGATTGCCAGATGGCTACTCTTGGGCTATTAAGAAACTCGATGCTGAACATACTTGCACAAGACTCACAAAATATAACCCTATGGCCACTGTGCATTGGGCTGCTGAAAAGATCATGGATGATGTGAAAGCACAACCAGATATTTCAGGCAAGGCAATAAACCAGCTCCTCCAAAGCAGGTATGGAATTACATTAAGGAAAACAAAAACTTATGATGCAAAGAGTCTAGCTGTGGAGAAGCTTGAGGGTTGTCATGAAACTTCATTTGCGAAACTACCGGATTACTGCGAGGCTTTAATAAGTACCAACCCTGGTTCCAAGGCCCATTGTGCTTGGAAAACTGCTGAAGAACTCCCGGAAAAACCCATTCAATTCAAGAGCATTTTTATCTCATTGAAGCCAATGATTGATGGCTTCGTAGGGTGTAGAAGTGTCATAGGGGTTGATGGCTGTCATTTAAAAGGGAAATATGGTGGAGTTCTCTTGTCAGCTATAGCTTTGGATGCAAACCAACAGCTTTTCCCCCTAGCCTATGGTGTATATGAGAATGAAAGTAAGAGCACGTGGTCACAATTCTTTTGGCATTTAAAAGATGTCTTGAAGAATAATGTAAGGGACAATTTAACTATCATATCAGACAGACAAAAGGTTTAGTAAACTAATTCTGTTACTTTTTATTTTCTATATGTTTACTTCTCTTGTAATAATTTTCTAGTTTATGAACTTTTAGGGTATTGTGCCAGCCTTAGATGATATTTGGCCAAGTGTTCGTAGACGCATTTGCTGCAGACATTTATGTGCTAATTTCAAGAAACAATATCCTGGACGAGCAATGCATAACCTCTTTTGGGAATGTTGTCAAGCGTATTCTGAGGTTTGCTATAATAAGGCATTAGAGAAAATACAAAAAGTTGCGGGATTTGGTGCTGTGAAGTGGTTACATGAGACGGGCGAAAAAGAGCAGTGGGCTAGACATAAGTTTGACACAACATTGTGTTTTGATGAAAATACAAGCAACTTTGTGGAGTGCTTCAACTCAACTATAGGGACGGATAGATGCATTCCAGTGTTATCTCTTCTTGAAGGCTAGATATATTTCTATCTAAATTTGAAATAAAATCTTAGAGAAAATATACTTATTTTTTCATTTGTCATATGTAGGGATTAGAAGAACACACATGGCAAGATATGTAAAGAGGCAAGAAGACGCTTCAAATTGGTTGGTGGATGACATAACTCCAAAAGTGAAAGAGAAATTGAAGCATAACATTTTGGCGTCTCGTGAGTTTCAGGTGAAATTCATATTAAATCAATTTTTGTTGTTGTGTTGGTGTGTTTTAAACTACAAGCACATAACTTGGTAGTTTTGGGATTTTTGTATTATTCAGTAATGTATGATTTAAAGTTTTTGCTAGTGTTGGTGTGTTTCTGCTGCATTTACAATTTCTGCTGGTGTTGGTCTGTTTCTGCTGCATTTATAGTTTTTGCTGGTGTTGGTGTGTTTCTGCTGCATTTACAGTTTCTGATGGTGTTAGTGTGTTTCTGTTGCATTTACAGTTTCTGCAAGTGTTGGTGTGTTTCTACTGCATTTACAGTTTCTGTTGGTGTTGATGTGTTTCTGCTGCATTTACAGTTTCTGCTGGTGTTGGTGTGTTTCTGCTGCATTTACAGTTTCTGCTGGTGGTGGTGTGTTTCTGCTGCATTTACAGTTTCTGATGGTGTTGGTGTGTTTCTTTTGTATTTACAGTTTCTGCTAGTGTTGGTGTGTTTCTATTGCATTTACATTTTATGTTGCATTTACAGTTTCTAATGGTGTTAGTGTGTTTCTATTACATAATTTGGCTGGTGTTGCTGTGTTTCTACTACATTTACAATTTCTGTTTTTTTACAAATTCTGTTGCATTTACAGTTTATGTGTGTATTTTGGATTACTTTGATAGATTTTTCAAGCATCAAGTTCAGAGTGTGAGGTCAAGGATGGACAATCATACTATCCAGTGAATGTGGAGAAACAAATTTGTGCTTGTGGAGAATGGCAAATTAGTGGAATCCCGTGCAAACACGGAGTTAGAGCAATTCTTCAGTTAAGGACCGGAGTCCCCCCAGAAAACTATGTATCTAGTTGGTTCTCTGTGCAAGCATATAAGATGGCTTATGCGACGGATTTCCATCCTGTACCCGACGAAGGACAATGGACACCTTCTGATCATCCAACATTGAAACCTCCAAAGATGAAAAGGGGAGTAGGTAGACCACCGAGGAATAGAAGACGAGAAGAGGATGAAAAACAAAAGGGAAAGCGGTCGAACACGGTCCGTTGTAGTAATTGCAAGGTATGCGTATATAAAACTAGAATTTATACAATTTATTTGATATGAAAAAGGTTTGAATTTTATTGATTAACTTCATATGGGATCATATTAATTGGGTTCTTTTTACATTTTACAAGGCATTTGGGCATAACAAAAAGACGTGTAAAGGCGGCTTAACCGCAAGAGAGCGAAAAGAACAAGAAGGAGTTCGAGTTGAACAACACAAAAAACAAAAGCGTAAGAGTAAGAGTCAACCTGTTGATGTTGAGGTTGATGTTATGTGTTCAGGGCCATGGATTGGTGAAAGTCAGCAAGAGTATAGAAACTAGTTGTTTACATTTCAAGTACGTCGTTAGCATGAATTTTAGTTATTGTTGTTAGGCTTTTCAAGTTAGCGAGATGATCACAAGGTTTAAACCTTATGTTTTTTGTAGTCATGACCTTCGAACTAATTTTTAAATCACATCAGAAAGGGCCTGATGTATCTGATACAGTCATTGGACAAGGGAACACCACAAAATGGACAATGTGTAGCCTTGATAAATATATTTGCTTGACTTTTTACTTTGATATTTCATCAAGCGAACGGTCAAACCCTCCAGGAACTATAAATTTTGATTTGATCTTATAATTTATTATGAGGTACGGATCTGATTTACAGGTGATAATTGAAGCAATTAAAAAAGTTGAATTATTGGTTTTATATTTGCTTGGGATTGAGTTGAATAGAGTTTTGGCTTATTATAATCTGGGTTAAGTTAGATGTATGTTCGTGATTCAAATTACCTGTGTTTCAATTAGATTAAACATGAGGTCTTATCAGATTGATTAGTTCAGATCTAGATTAAGAATCATAAATTAAACAAATTTTCTGTATTTACAACCCCTGTTGTAAGTACAAAAGTTGTAGCTAATGTCTGAAAATTAAAGACCAAAGTTCATCTACATAGTAATTTGGGTATTCCTCATGGTCGATCGAATATTAAGTTCAAAGCATCAAATTACAAATGCTCTTGAATTGAGTCTACCAAAAAGAATCCCGTTATAAAACCAACCTTACATTACAAAAATCACATTACATCAAGAGCGTGGATTTCCAACCCAAATTTAAGTAAAATCAAGACCGTAGTCACATTTTTAACACGATGACTAGAATTATAAAGTACAATATAATCGCTACTTTAACGACACCTTGAACATATGTCGTTAAGTTTTTGATATCATTCTTCAAATCTTGCAAAGACACAACATTAGCCACATGTGCGTTGTTTTGAGAGCTACTTTTTATTCCATGGTCCTCTTGCCCATTCACTATCATGTTTTGTGAGTTACTTCTTGTCCCATGTTCCTCTTGCCCATTCACCGTCAAGCTTGATTCATTTACAAATCGAAAAAAATCACAGTCATCACATTTCACATACATTTTACCCGGGTTCTTTCTTGAGTGCGAAATCCGAACTACAAGTCTTTTTCGTGGTTGACATCTACAATATTGATCAATCATTCGTAGTGGCGCTGATGAACTCCCAGATTCATGACGAGAATCCATTAAAGTGCACTACGTTCACAAAAAAAAAAGAGCATATATGTGAAGAGGATTTGCTAGAAGTTCAACAGCAAACTCATTATACATAATTAAGAATCCAATTAAGAATCTAAATACATGTTCTTCAATACTAAAATCAAATACATAGAAGAATACTCATTATACAGAATTCAATTAAAAACATGGGTTCCTTTCCACAAATTCATAATAAGCTTTCAACATCCACTAAATAGGTTTCCAGACAAATATGAAAATCATATTTACAGTTCTCATTTTAACTAACCATACCCATCAATTTTAACAAACACCTAATCACCAACACCACCATCAATTTTAACAAATACCTAATCAATTTTAACAAACACCTCTATTTCGTTGGGCACAAACATGGAAGCTGACATTTGAAAGTTCTATTTTTTCAGATTTTTCTACTTACCCATCAATTTTAACAAACACCTAATCAATAGCAAGCAATATTTGCCCAAATCATCCTAATCTTACCACCAAATCAACCCAAATATGTACCATTAAGGATTTAGGGATTTAGAAATTTAGGGATTTAGGGATTTAGGGATTTAGGTTTATTACCTTTGATGATGATAGAAGAATCCGGTGTAATCGACAAAGCTAAGTCGTCGTCCGGGGAAGATTCCGGCGTCTTTGTTGTGGGAGAGAAAGAAGAGAAAAGAAGATGGGAAGTAAGCTCCTCAAAGACCACGAGAAACAAACTGCAAAACTTTCTTCCTCACATTACTTTTGATTAACTAATAAACTTTTATTGTTTTATCATATTTTATTGTATTTTTATTTTATTTTACCTTTTTTATTTATTAAGAAAACGGGATTATAAACAGAAATTGAAAGTAGGGGTACGGACCGGAATAAGCAAAAGTTGGAGGGTACCAAGCGAAAATCCGAAAAATTTTGGGCACCATCCGGAATAACCCAAATCTCAGGGGTACCATCCGGAAAAACCCTAAATTTTTTATATTTTCATGAATTATCTTTCTTATTCACTAGTCATAATTATCAAGATGATCTCAATTATTACTGGCCATAGTTATCAAGATGATCACCACATTTAAACTTAATCAACGGTTTAGATCCATACAACTTCACCATGAAGTTGTTTTTGAGCTTCACTGGAGCGGGACCGGGATAAATACTATCTATTTTCTTTCTTGATAAATCATGTCAAATTATCAATTTAACTCAAAACTCAAATTCTATTAATTCAAATTGAATAATTATATATATATTGTAAGAGAAAAATAAAAGATGAAAAACTAACATATATTCTATACATATCACAAACTTATGATACATGTAAGAGTATTATTGTTTTATACTTTTAGGTTTTGATTGTGTAATTTTTTTTTATCAATTTAATCCGAATTAACATGTCATATTGGCTTGGACTACTTCATAGTTCATAGTTCATAGTTCATACTATCACATCATTTTACTTCACATTATCAAGGTTATCTAGGGTCGGGTTATTTTGGGCTAGCGGGTCATTTCAAGTCGGGTTACTTTGGGCTAACAGGTCATTTCGGGTTGGGTCACTTCAAGCTATCAAGTCATTTCGGTCGGGTTACTTCGGGCAATCGGGTCATTTCGGGTCGGGTTACTTTGGGCTATTGGGTCATTTCGGGTCGGGTTAATTCGGGCTATCGGGTCATTTCGGGTTGGGTTACTTCGGGTTGTCGGGTTGTTATCGGGTTATTCTACTCGGGTTTTATCGGGTCCGGATCATTTTCGGGTTCGACCGTTCGGGTTATTTATTATTTCGGGTTAAATCAAAATCAAGCGGGTCGGTTCCGGGTATTTTCTATTTTAAAAAATTTTCGGGACCAGGTCGGGTTCGGGCTCGGGTTTGTCGGGTCGGTTTCACGGGTCGGGTCAACTTTTGACAGCTCTACCCGTAAGGAGGTCATATCATATGTCACCGATAAGGAAATTAAATATTTGGATTGTAACTTTGGCCGGTTATATTTTGTGTAACCCTAAACTCCGAGAATTCTCTTTATATATTCATATGTCAATTGTAGGGTTAGATACGGTGATTCATCCCGAACTAGACATCACTTAGATTTCTCATTACCCTATCCGTCAAGTAGTTATTTGTTTTTCTTTGAAGGTTTGCCTTTTTGAAACCAAATAACTATGAGTTTATGTCTTACTTGATTCTATATATTGTTTTTGTTTTATACTTGATCATGTCTGGCTAAATTCCCTCATAATATAAAGATTGGATGATTCTCTGTAATTGTTTAATTTATTGTTTGCGTATATATTTGTGATATTTCAAAGCGCTTGATTCCTACCTTTATTTACCTTCGAAATAAGTGGTGTTTATAAGTGGTTTAGATAAAATAACTGAAGAGTCACAAACGAATTACGTTTTATTTAGGTTATGATATTCTAATGGGCTTGTTTTTCTTTTGTACTATTCATGGTATACCTTGTTTTATTAAAACAAACCAACATAATAAATATACGTTAACTTGGAATTGTTTGTCTCCTGATTTCATTTCATCATCTTTCTATTTCACTTAATTGAACACAAATGATAAGCACAAAGTTTACATATGGTTTCATGCTCGTGTGACCTTTAGGGTGTGTAGAACTATTTAGTTGCCTTAATTATTCAGTGGCTTAATATAAGCATAAAGTTTACATATGATTTTATGTTTGGTTGAGTGACTTGTAGTTGTCTTATAGTATAAAATGAGGATAAGAAAGGTTGGACTTGGTAGTCCCCGACAAATGTGTGAGTTCCTCGCTCCAAGTGCTTCAACTTCTACACGAAATGGTTGCTCACAAGCATCGGCTATTTTTCGACGTCCATAGTCTCCTTCTCCTCCACCGCCACAACCCCAACAAGTTGTACCATAATCAGGTATATGTATTGATTCAAATTGCTAATCTATGTGCATAAACTTCATTATTGTAATTTTTCCTCACATAGACTATTGTTATTATTTCATATCTTATAGATTGCAACTAGTGCACAACGAAAAAAGTCTATTGGATCGAGATGGAGATCGTGTAGCATAAAATTAAAAGGAACCAATTAACGGAAATGAGGCACTTGATGAAGAATTTGTCAAAGTAGAAGATGTTTATAACGTGAAAATGTGTGATTGTAAACTTTCTTACCACTTTGTTAAAGATGGACATCTCGGTTTTGTACTTTCAGATTATGAATTTCTTCACACATCGAATCGTGCTATTTTGATTGTTTTGAATGTTAAATACTCTCTTTTGGTTTATGAACATTGTTGTTGCAACATGATGTAATCATTTATATCTTTTCAAATATTACAAGTTGTGATATATTTTTACAAATTGTGGTATTCTTTTACAAGTTTTGGTATAGTTTCACCGGTTTCAAAGTTTGCGACGGCAATACCGTCGCCAAATATCAATGTTACACGAAAAAGCTAAAGGCACGAGATGTTTTTACTAACGGAAAAAGAAATGCATTCCGATGATGCTCAACCAAAAACAAAAAAGGGTTTGAGGTGCAAACACCCAAATATTTTTTTTTTAAAAAAAGGGCGTCGGTGCCCAGATTTGAAAAAAAATATAAAAATTAGTCCACGTTGAGCGCCTACGCAAAGCATTCATATTCGATACTATGTAAATGCAAAATTGTGTATATAATACGCCTCTATTTCAAACACATTTTCACGATTTGTGATGGCTCCTTACGTCGCTAGAAATCAAAATTCCCACAAAATGTACAGTATGCGACGGCAATAGCCAATTTTAAAATTTGTGGAATTTATTTTTTTGAAAACGGCTCATTGGACGACGTCAACTTTGATCGTCGCGACGATTTCTACTCGTCGTAGAACTAACAAAGATTCTAGGCACGACAATATACCGTGGCCAAAACTATTGTGTCGCCTAGCTGTCACCGTTGATATTTGACGTCAGCAGATAGCTTTTCTCCCCGTTGCCAATAAGTGTGCCAATTGAATTATTTATTGGAGTGATAGAAAGATTGTTAGCCTCGGTGCTCAACAAAAATAACTTCAACTCAGCAATAAAAGTTGAAGTCTTTGCTCTTAAATATGATTTATAAGAGGCTATTAGATTACAAATCAAAAAGATCGAAATCGAGGGTGATAATTTGTACGTTATCAAGACATTCCAAGGTATGTGAAGTTGTCCATGGGAGGTTGATATGATTATATCCGACTTCAGACATGATCTTCGTTTCTTTGACGATGTTTAGATCATACATATTTTCAGAGAAATCAACTGTATTACTGACCGATTGACCCATATTGAAATCTCGATACCCACACTAATTTTTTCGATAATGCGAACTTCGTGTTCTCATCTAATGATGTTTTAGGCTAAAGTGATAGTCCAACATAACTTTTTTCGTTATTAAAAAAATGATGTGATCCTTTTATTAAAAACTACTTCAATCTAGACTTTTTATAAAAATAATGAAAGTTTATGCCATAAATATATGTTTTTTTAGTAAATAGTGTTATTTTCTTAAAAAAATTTCAATCAAATACTTTGTGCGCGGAGACTTCGCGGTTTCAAAACTCAAGTTCTCACTTTCATGTCTTCCCTCCAAGCCACCAACCATTTTCCCGCTTCACTCCCCGTCTCTATAAAACCTAATCCGCCGTAGCAACATTTTCACATCCCTCCACGTCTTCCCCAAATCCCCTTTTTATATATCTCTATCAATCCGAATCCAATTCCAAAACCTACTCCTTCGTCACCACAATTCTCCGCCATGAACAAGAGGATCAGATCTCCCTCTAATGGAAACGAAAGGTTCAGCAAGTACTTGAAACCAGGCGCTTTGGCTAAGCTTAGGGATTCCAAAATCAGTGCTAGATCTCAAAGTCCTACTCGTCTGATAAGTTCGCTAGCGTCTTTTTCCCCCTCGTCAACTTCGACGTCCGTACCAATGATTCGGATCGACGACGTCGAGTGCTTGGAGCAGTTTGTGAAGTTTTCTCCTGTTTTTGGCTCTCAGCGGTTTGGGAGGAAGAAGCTTGCTGCTGCTAGGAGTTCTGTATGTTTTCTAGGGTTTGGTGTTAACGTTCCTGCTGTGGAATCGGTAGATCCGATTGTTAATGTTGTGAACAGCGATCTATTTGTTCATTGAATAAATTATTGGGTTCGGTTGTTAATAATTGGCGTTTGTTTTCCGTTTTCTTGTTTTGTGATCTGTTTGGTATATGATGTTGAATGCGCAGTCTTTCTTAGATGTGGTTTAATGCGCGATAATTGGCATTCGATTGCTTAACAGTACTCCTCATATGGTAGAATTGTATGTTGTGCCGACTAATTGATCTTGGTTTTACTGCATTGAAACGTATGTTAGACCTAAGGATGACGGAATTATGGGCTTTAACTGTTTAATGATGAAATTCTCTAATTTCTTGAACCATGATGAATCACTCTCCACTGAACGGATGGACTCTAAGTAAAGTTCATGCTCTATTCCTTTTTTTCCTCAAATTGAAGGATCAATTTAGTTATGGGTCAAGATGTGTTAGAACAATGGCCGACTTGCATTTAGTTGTAGATTAATGTGATAGTTGGCGTGTAAGTGCTCAACAGTATATATTATAATTGGATGTTGGTAGCTGCCTGATCTATTTGTGTTTTACTGCTTTAAATTGAAGGTTAAAGCTAAGAAAATATGGTCAATATTTTTCCCTTCAATTCAATGGGAAGTAAAGGCATTCGTGGTTTCATAAACAGGATCAATTGAGGTTATCTTATTTAAGGGCGCCCAGATGTGTTAACTCAATTGCAGACTTGCATTCTCTGGCCAGTGGGTAATTCCCATGAGGATACATGGTTTTGCTTCATGCTGATTGTTCTATAAGCTTCTGCTTACTCAAGATCTATAGCATGAAACTGCCTTTTAGATGAACTATAGGTTCGAATTGGTTTGCTCATAAGATACGAGTAACATAATGTGAAAGTTCCCCGTTTTTACTAGAATCTTGGTTTAGTAAAAAAATGACAACTAATAGCAAGCTGATTCTAGTGGTTTGTTCATCTTGATCATGTGGAATATGACTGCTGGTCTACCGATTAAAAACCAAATTGACATTGCTTCTAAGCTCTAAGGGCAAATAAAATGACAATTGGAATCCTTGTTGCCTTTTCTAACAGTTACTTCGGGTTTGAAGTGGACTAGTTTTGTTTCATTCATTGATTTGTGGTGATAAGGCTGGAACTTCTCAAAATTTTCTACACGAACAGGCAGCATATATTTTATCTGCAGCCTAGCTCAATGCATCAGTGTTGGGTCTCCTAGAGATGTATACAAGTGATTATGCTGAGTGTGCTCGTGTAATTGAACAGGTCAGCTTACATTGAATACTGAGTGGTTGGATTCCCCCCCCCTCTAAGTTTATACTGTATGACTTTTATATTCATTTATCTGGTTTGTGTGTCATTGATTTTGTGCACATTCTGATATTTGGAAGATTGCTGCATAAACTTCTGTTCATTAATGCCAATAGTACTGATTGTCATACTTAACATATAAACAGCATTAAAACCCTGCTATATAGCGGGAAAATAACAAATTTGAGTTCAGGATTGATGCTTAATCCCGACAAACGATTAATAATGTTTGTCTGCATTAACCATCATTCCCTGAAGGAATCTTCATCAATTTGGTCATTGAGAAGAATTTTTTTGATTAAGGATTTCCATCAATTTCTATTTACTAATGGAGTGTATCTAGTTGGCTTACTAAGATTTGTTTGAAGGAGTTACTTTTTTTATTTTATACTTTTGGTAAGAAATTCGAACTCAGACACCAACAATTTCTACCAAGTTTAACATGCTATTACTGTGTTGCACTGGTATTAATACTAAAGGTGGTTATTCTCTTTCTATATGAGTATTTATGACAGGGCACTCCATCAAACAAGGATGTTCTTATTAGTCTTTATTGAATATTGTTCCTGTCATCCTAATTATAGTGCATTGCCTGTAGCATCACGCTGACTATAGTGGTTGTTATAAAAGACAAAGAATAGGTTATGGAACTTCTTGAGTAACTGGTTATTGTTCACTACTGTCTAGCTAGTAGCTACTATGGTTTCCCATATAGTACTTCAAGATTATCAATAGCAGGTTGTAGATAATTTATCTGCAACCTAGCTCAATGCACCAATACAGATTATCCTATTTGATAATATACTAGTGCTTGTAGCACATGTGCTCATATAATATATATGTGGTTCTGATACTCTGATTTCACCTTCTTCCTTTCTAAATTTGTACTAAGTCATTAATGTAGTTTGCTGCATAAACTTGATTTTGTGCACTTTCTGAGTTTCTGATATTGGAAGATTTTCGAACAAACTTTTGTTCATTAATGCCAATGCTTCCGATTGTTTGTTATTGACATCTGAATAGTAGTAAATTTATGCTATATAAAGGGAAAATACTGAAGATGTGATCAGGGAAGATGCTTAATCCCGATAGAGTATCAATATTTAGGCAGAAGAGACTCTAAAAAAAGTAGAGACGTGTAATTGATGACCAACTTTCCACGATGGGCTCTCTCTGTATTTCCTATTGCTGTGACTGCCTGTACTTATTGTAGTATGCTTGGACTAGGATTATAATTATATTTGAACACTAGTAGTGTACAATTTGTAGCCTTGTGTCTCCCAAATTAGGTCTTATTAGATCTATTGTTCAGATTAAGGCATCCCTCATCCCCCAAGAGTAGATAGTTATCTGTACAATTTTTAATGGTTATAGATGGCTTTTATGAGGATTGCCTATTGGTGAATAGGCAATCCTCATAAAAGGCTAACACTGACATAAACACTGAAGTATTTAGAACATATATGGTGCATCAACATGTTTGCAATTGTTTTCATGTAACTTACTGAGTGATTGCTCAAAACTAACACTGACATAAAAGGCTAGTTTGGCTAGTACAGACTGGACTTAACTTCTCCTGATCCAACTAGCAATTAGATTAGATAGTGTTTGTTATCGTTTCAGGTTGTTTAATGTTTGGTTGTTGGGTACAGATTCTGGCAGCACTCCTCCTCAAAAACTTGACCTGTGAAGAGCCTCAGAAATCAGAATACTCAGAATATCCTCGAGTCTCCCATTACAGATTTACAGAGGTTTAATCACATTTACAACTAAACACTTTTTTGAGTTTTTAGAGTATCTTAGACAAAATAGCTCACCTAATCACACATGATTTTGTCTTGCTTGCACATTCTGTAAAATTAGGTAGATGAAAAATTATTTTTGCATTTTTATGGTGGGACAGCTACAACTTTTGGCTGGCGGCCAACTTATACTGCATACATTCCATACAGGATAACGGTGACAGGAGGCTTTTGCTTGGAGATCTGATTCAATAGTAACGGTGCTCAGCTTCCAGGAAGCTAGAACCCGGTGAAGGTATGGCTCTTGTTTGATTGTCTTCTTGACCCAATTTTGCAATTACACTCACCAATCAGATTTATTGGGACCAACCTATAGTATGAAAACCTCATTGCACTTTGTCCCCCCACGTCCTTGAACACCGTAGTCTACAAATAAGATAATTAGAAAAAAATCATGCAAGAGAAATTTGTCTTGACTAGAATCCTGCAACTTGAGACTGGCTTGGATTGTAGTTGATAATCCTACCCTACATCCCCATTCAGCCTCTGCGTAATCAACCATGATTGGGTGGCAAAGGACAGTCTGCTTGTATATTTCTTACTGAAAAGTCTGGTAAATACTCTTGATATGTTCCTGCATCCCCCTTATGTTGTCCGACCCTTTTTAACCTCGCCTACCATTGCTTGAAGTTGAATCTTTCCTCTATTTTACTACCCCTTTTTTATGGCACGGTTATTTAATGTTTTATGTCCATGAATATGCAATGTGCTGCAGTGTTGGCATTAACCAATAGCCGATGGTTCAGTGACTATTGCTTCTTATGAGCGTGCTTGTGTATTTTAGTAGGTGACGTGTCAAGAAGTACTAATGTGGTTGGTACTGTAATAGTTATAAGTCATTCATCTAGTTTGGTCTGTGATTGCTTTTGTGCACATTCTGATATTGGACTATATGCTGTACATACTTTTGTCAGAATTGCCGATGAGACTAATTGTTATACTTGTATGTAAACAGTATTAAATTAATTCTATATAAAGAGTAAATGATGAGGGCATGTTCAGAGCAATGCTCAATTCAGGAAAAAAACTATAACTAGTGTTTTGCTTTTTTGTAAACATACTACCATAATTAAGCACAAGAGACTAAACATAAAACAGACTTATATGTCACTGATAAGTAACTTAATTGAAGGGATTTCCATCTGTTTGTATACAGTAAAGGATTGTATCTACTTGGCTAACTAAGATTTGGCTAACATCATTCTCAGGTACTTTTGGTTAACTAGAATTTCACTAGCATATTTCAATGCGGCAATAGTAGCAGTTATGGAATCATACGATTTCTCATTGAATTTATCATGATGTAATGACAGGCTCTAATAAAATGGCATTACGATATCCTCTACTGACTAAAGCGATTAATTATTTCTTTTCCGCATGGAAGTATATGTGATGTGGGCACTACATCAAGCAAGCTTGTTCTTAGCAGTGCGTATTATACAATTATCCTGTCATCCTAGTGGCTTTGCCTGTAGCTTCACCCTGAATTTAGTGGTTGAACTTTCAGTTTCTATTTCAGACAAAATCAAATAATAGGTTATTGGACAAGAGCTCCCCTGCCTGCAATCAGCACTCCTTGGAAACATAAATGGATCAACATCACTTTTGACAAGCTCTACTTTTGAGATATGTAGTTGGTTGCATGCTGTGATTAAACTTATCATTGAACGTGAGTAATGTTCGTTGTGCAGTCTCGTGTCTTCCAATTTAGGTCTCATATTAGACCTAATTAAGGCAACACCCAATAACAGATAGATATTGATTATATCTATTTGGGCTGTAGATGAAGTTTTATGAGCATTTTTGAACATGAACACAACTTGTAATGTTTGTCTGGTTTATGCTAGCTTGCATTGTTGTCATCTTCTTGTAATTGCTTCTGTAGCTTATTCAGTGATCTCTCTCCAAGCTAACACCAAACAGAAAGGCTAGTTCCGCAAGTACAATAGGCTAGTTCCGCAAGTACAATCTGGACTTTTGGTCGGTAGTAAATCCCAGTGGCAGGAACTAGCAATCGGATCATACAATGAAAATAACAGTTCTATGTGTTTAGCTGGTTCAATGTTGGATTGTTGAACGCATATCTGGCAGCAGTTTTCCTAGAGATCTTCAACTAAAAAGAGCCTCAAAATCTCATATTGATTTACATTTACAACTTAACACTAGTACAAGTTTCTGGTTTTGGTATATTTAGCATGCTAGACAAAAGAGCTCACCTAATCAATACGATTTTGTCTTGCTTACACATTTTTATGGAGGCGACGGCTGCAGCTTTTGTCTGGCGGCTTTCTTTTAATGCATACAGGATAAAGCAGATCTGATTGGAAATCTCAGCTTCTAGGAATCTAGACACCCATGAAGGTATGGCTCTTGTTTAATTGTCTTCTTTACACAATTCTGCAACTAGATTCACCAATACGATTTATTGTTATCAGCCTTATTATGAATCTTGCACTTGAGTCAAAATAAATTCGACCCTTGTGTTCCCCACTAATCTGAAGAAAGGGGTCTACATAGAAGAAAATTAGAAAAACTTGTCTTGACTCCACTCATGCAACTAGACACTAGCTCGGATTTTACTGAATCCGATAGCCTAGTATATAAGATCGGTAAAACATTCCTTATGATATGACGTTATTTACCCATTGAAAATTTTACACTTAGTTATGATTCTTTATTATAATTTTCTAAGCAGCCCACCAAAATATCAAATTAGATTCATGCATCCTTGTCAGCTCACCCTACTTTTTTACCTTGCCTACCAACCATTGCTTATTAAATCTAAGTTTTCCTCTAATTTACGAAGCCTTTTTATCACATGTTATTTTTAGTTATCTTCATGGATATACACCGAGGTGCAGTGTTGGCAACTACCAATAGCCAATGGTTCACTGGCGTATGTATGAATATTTTAAATATGTAAACATGCTATATGACGTATTAGCAAGTTTTTCCACAAGAAACTTGTGTATTGTATTATTGTAATACGGATTATGGTTAATCCTAAAACCAGCAATTTAGGATGAGTAGGCAAATTGAAAGAAGCAACTAGGAAATTCTGCAGAAACCTGTTTATTTTGCTTATTTTATTCAATATACAAACAAATCATTATTATGAATACTTTAAATTAAGACCCATGAATCCCTTGTATTTTACAAGTCATACATATGGACAAATCTTCAATCAATCTCAACATGCCTATGTAGGGACAAGAAAGCAATATCAGTTTTAGCATCTCTACAGATACATATTCTCATCTTTGAAGAATTCTTCCTTGTTCTTTGGGTGACGCCAATTTAACTGAAATTTGTGTCTATTTAAATATAAAGAACTTAATTTTTTGCGAGATACTCTCAACGGCAGTAAACAAGAGGATCCAAAAGATTCACCTCTTCCATTTTCTCGTGGTGGTAAAGTATCAATTTCCTGATATTCCCACTAAAGTGTACTACAATAGTCAATTGACTAATACATTTCCTTTGTTGTTTTTTCCAGGTTCATCTGTTCTCGTACAACAACGTGAAAAACTTCAAACTTGTGGGCTTTGCCAGTTTCTACAAATACCATTGATCATTTGTAAAGTGTAAGCCTAATGGAGAGCAGACGTGGATGGAGGCTATTTCGAAGCGAGGAGTACCAAGAGTCAGATATGTTTGAGCTCATGGAAGATAGAGAAGCTATTGATGACACAAAGCCGAGAGAATCCGAACAAAGATCAATCGGTCCAGTCTCAAGGCAACTTCCAAGTGCAACCATGTTGATACCACGAGCCAAGAAGAGCCCGAGCCCTGAGCCAAAGCAGGTTCGACACTCGGCACCAGTAAACATACCAAACTGGTCCAAGATCTATGGGAAGAGCCCAGTTGAAAACTCTTCTGGAAGTTCATGGTTTAAAAATCAAGATTGCTTTGATGGTTGTTTTGATAATGATAAATTTGATGGGAAAAGTTATATTCAGAATTACAATGACGATGAAGATGACGACGATGATGAGATGGAAGGTAGGATTCCGCCACATGAGTGGCTCGCGAAGAAGCAGAGGCGGAAACAGATATCGCCATTCTCGGTTTGTGAAGGTGCTGGGAGGACTCTAAAGGGAAGAGACCTTAGGAGGGTAAGACATGCTGTTTTGACAAAGACTGGCTTCATCTAATACTATTAGCATTTGACAATGTTATTTGTGTACATATTAGGTTTGTGTTTGAGATTAATCCTTCAAGAAAGTGATTTTCACTTTTTGATTTTGTTTTGTTGTAACAAAGCACAAATTGTGCTATGATTAAAGGCTCGTCGTTGGGTTTTTTGTTGCTCTCGTTCACCTTCTAATTGGGTTATGTGATATGATTGAAATAAATATATTTTTCATTTATGCGCCGCCACACTAACGAGAACTAATATTGGTGTCAGCTAATGACGCAAGTAACCTCGACTAATACCCAACTCTAATAATTGACGATTACAATGAACTCCTGCAACCCGAAAAATTAGATAGAATCGTGCCTACTTTTGAATTTTGAAGGGTAAACTTTATGATTCATGTTTGTATAGGCTAGGTAACATTACCTAGATCTAGCTTAGTTAGGATAAGGGTATTGACGTGTGTTATAGCTGACTCATGTAGTACTCATTGTCGGTTCATTGGACCCTGGCGGCTTGTACTCATCAGGAAGCTGTGACATGTGTTGTATACTTATCTCTTGCATTGTGTTGGAGCTTCGTGGCATGAAATGGTGTCTGATGGGCAACATGTTGTGTTATATCATTGGACCGGGTTCACAGGTGTAATGTTCTAATGTCAGACGTTTTGGCTCGGTTCAGAATAGCTTAAATGAAACGCTGCGTTTGAAGCTATCAGGTGGAGGTATAAAAGCAACCCTCAGCCTCCTCTAACCCTAAGCGAGTTGCAGCCCTTGCCGCTGAGAGAGAACGAGAGCTCCTCTGAGAGAAAGTGAGAGAGTGCGATCGAAGAAGAGAATGGAGGTGGTTCGCTAGGGTTTGAGACGCTCATCCTCACCTGCTCCTCTCCTGAAGAAGATCTTCTTGTTGAAGATTGCAAAGCTTGATCAGAAAGCTTTGTGTAGCCACACAGGGGCTATTTCTGAACCTTGTTCTTCGTATCCCCTTTGTTCTGACTTGTTTCTAGGTTTAGGGTTTTGCTTGTTGATCTTGCGTGCACCTTTGTAATCAAACCTATATTGTAATCGTCCTTGAATGCCTAGTGAAAAATGGGATCGGACCTCCCCTCTTGAGGTTCCGCAGACGTAGGGTTTTAACACCCGAACTGCGTAATCAATTTCGTGTGTTGATCTTTCGTTTTTGATATTAAATCATATGAACGCATATTAATAATTCTACAGATTGGTATCAGAGCATCTGTTATACTCTTTTTCTGTCAAAAATAGTTTCATGATTGTTTGTTATGTGCATATGATCCAGTCTTCCGCTGTATTATTTTTCTTGTGGTGAAAGATCTGTTTCTGCACGTTCTTGTTTTTGATTCCCCTTTACTTGTGTATTCTGTTATCCCCTTGTTTGTGAGAGATCTGCTTAGGTTGTTTTTTCCCCCTTTCTGCATAGGTACTAACTAGTTTTGTCTGTGGTTCTTGCAGGGGGGTAAAACATGACGGACTCCACAGTGAGGATGAAGCCATTTGATGGGAGTGGAGACTTCACCATGTGGCAGGTGAAGATGAGGGCTATTCTCACCAAGGAGAAATGCCTCAAAGCCATCCCAGGAGACTATCTAGCCATGACGTCCGACGAAAAGAAGAAAGAAATGAGTGAGCAGGCACATGCTGAGATCATGATTAGGTTAACTGACGACGTGGCTCGTCAGGTTGTAAGTTACACTTCTGCTAAAACCCTTTGGGATGCTTTAGATAAGTTGTACTTAAAAAAATCTTTACCTTCTAGGATCTCTTTACTGCATAGACTCTTCACCTTTAAAATGGACACTAACCTGACTCTTAATGACAACTTAGATAAGTTCTTAAGAATGAATCAGGATTTAGCTAGATGTGATGATGAAATAAAAGAAACCCACCTTGCTGTCTTGTTATTAGGATCCTTGCCTTCTCAGTTTGATACCTTAAGAGATGTTATTCAGTATAGCTCAGACAATATTACTCAAGAAAAGATAATAGAGGCTATAACAGAAAAGAATGACACCTTAAAAATCTTTAAGAGTAAAACTAAAAAGAAATCAGATGTGAAACCTGAAGTTCTTATGGCTAAAGGAAACTCTAAAAATCTTAAAAACAAGAAGAAAGAAAAATATGAAAAGGATAAATCTGGATCTTCTGACTTTGATAAAAATAACAAGAAATGTTATTATTGTGAGAAACCTGGACATTATGCTAATGAATGTAGGAAGAAAAAGAGAGACGATGCTAAGAATAGTAAAAACTCTGATGGAAAAGTGTCTCTATTTGAAAAAGTTCAAATTGAATATCCTTGTGAACTGCTTATGTGTACAGAGCATGATTCTTTAAATTCTAATGTGTGGATCTTGGATTCTGGTTGTACCATGCATGCTTCTTTTGATAAATCCCTGTTTAGCTCTCTACATGAATTTGATGGTGGAGAAGTTATGTTAGGAGATAACACTGCCCTGAGTATTAGAGGGGTAGGAAATGTACCTATATGCATGTTTGATGGTAAAATTAGGGTATTACAGAATGTTAGATGGGTTCCACAACTTAGGAGAAATCTAATGAGTGAATCAGCTTTAGATGACTTAAACTGTCAAATTAATACGAGTAATGGGATAAGGGAAGTCATAAGGAATGGGATAACTCTTATAAAAAGTATCAAAAAGGGTGGATTATACCATGTTATAACTTCACCTAATTTGATCCTTACCACTACTAATACTAAAATGACCTTAAGTCACACTAAAATCTGGCATAATAGACTTGGACACATTGGTAATACTGACCTTAAAAATCTGTACAAACAAGGCATGTTAGAAAAAGAACCTATAGATATTGTTCTTTGTGAAAACTGTATCTTAGGTAAAAAGAATAAACACAGCTATAATAATTCGTCCTATAAAGCTCAAAAACCTCTAGAGTATGTTCACTCTGACCTATGGGGACCTGCACAGGTTGACACCATAGGAGGAAAGATATATTTTATCTCTTTCATAGATCATTATTCTAGGAAAGTTTGGACTTATCTCCTTAAAAACAAAAATGAAGCTTTTGAGTACTTTAAAGAATGGAAACAAGTTGTAGAAAATCAAACTGGTCATACCTTAAAATGCCTTAGAACAGATAATGGACTAGAATTTTGCAATACTGAGTTTAATAACTATTGTAAAGACCAAGGAATTAAAAGACACTTAACAGTACCTGGAACTCCACAAAAAAATGGGACAGCTGAAAGAATGAACAGAACACTCCTTGAGAAAACTAGGTGTATGCTCATTAGCTCAGGGATGAAACACTCTATGTGGGGGGAAGCCATAGTGACTGCTACCTACCTCATAAATAGATCCCCCTCCTCAGTTATTGACTATAAAACCCCTCAGGAAATGTGGACTGGTAAGAAACCAAACTTAGGTCACCTAAAACCTTTTGGTTGTACTGCCTACTCCCAAATTTCCCAAGGAAAACTAAATCCTAGAGCCCTAAAAGTTGTAATGCTAGGATATCCAGAAGGTGTTAAGGGATACAAACTCCTAATAATTCAACCCCATGGTTATAATATCATCACTTCTAGAAGTATAATTTTTAATGAAGAAGAATTTCACTTTAAAAATAAAACTGAGAATACTGTGACCCATAGTTCTGAGGAGAATGATGGTATAGAGATTACTAGCACATCCAGACCTTTCTATAATCATAATGAACAATCTCACATAAATCATAATGATGAAGAAGAATTTGATATAGGCCATTATCAAACTGAAAGCTCCAGTAATCCTAACACCCCTCAATTAGACATTAATGAGGATGAAAATAACAATGATGATAATACTCAACAATTAGGGGAGGAAAATAATGAAGAAAGTGTTGAAATTCCAAATAAAAACCTCACAAATCCTGAATCTAGCTATGGCTGTGACCATGGAGATCCGGACGACTCGGGTAATA
The DNA here is from genome assembly GCA_033239125.1 of Fagopyrum homotropicum. Lineage (NCBI taxonomy): Eukaryota > Viridiplantae > Streptophyta > Magnoliopsida > Caryophyllales > Polygonaceae > Fagopyrum > Fagopyrum homotropicum. The sequence goes on from BSWB01000003.1 coordinate 9,028,537, forward strand.
ATGCTCACAGTGTTGATAGTGATGAGGGAATTTCAAACCAACTCCAGTCAAGTGACAGACATGAAGACCCGAGTCGTTTGGATCTTCATGGTCACTACCAGTTAACCAGGGACAGGGTACCTAGACTAAAAATCCCAAATAAAAAATATGCTAATAATGTTGAGTATATCATGTTAACTGATGAAGTGAACATAGTTGATTATGCCTTCTTGACAGCTGATGTGATAGATAATTTCTACACCCCTGACACATATGAACAAGCCATAATATGTCCTAATGCTAAACACTGGAACCAAGCTATGAATGATGAGATTGAATCCATGAATTCTAATAACACTTGGAACCTGGTTCCTAGGCCAGAAAATGTGAAACTAATTCAATGTAGGTGGCTGTATAAACTAAAAGAAGGTATAAAACCTAGTGATCCCCTTAGGTACAAAGCCAGGCTGGTTGCCAAAGGCTTCACCAAAAGAGAGGGTATAGACTACACAAACATTTTTGCTCCTGTAGTTAAGTATAAAACGTTGAGATTACTACTTGCTATGGCTACTGTGTATGACTGGGACATTGAACAAATGAATGTTAAAATTGCTTTCTTGCATGGTGATTTGAATGAAACCATTTACATGAGTCAACCTAAAGGATTTGTTAATAATAATAAACCTGAACATGTTTGCTTACTTAAGAAATCTTTGTATGGTTTAAAACAATCACCTAGACAATGGAACATTAAGTTTGACATTTGTATGAAGAATCTGGATTTTATGAGAAGTAAATATGATTACTGTTTGTACTTTAAAAATCTGTCTACCTCTAATGCTCTCTATATTCTCTTATATGTGGATGACATTCTGATTATGTGTAAATCTAAAGTCATCATTAATAATGTGAAAAGAGAACTTAAAATGCATTTTGACATGAAAGATCTAGGTGCAGCACAGAAAATCCTTGGTATACAGATCATAAGAAATAAAATTAAAAAGAAAATGTGGCTTTCTCAATTTGACTATATACAGAAAGTTATTGACAGGTTTAATATGGTAAATTCTAAACCTACACCTATGCCCTTAGGAGGGCACTTAGATCTAACCAAGAAACACTGCCCTGATTCACCCAGTGAGCTTAAAAAGATGTCTAATATTCCTTATGATGTGGCCGTTAGCTCTGTGATGTATGCTATGTTGTGCACTAGACCTGATCTTTCTTTTGCTATAAGTGTTTTAAGTAGGTTCATGTCTAACCCTGGATTAGAACACTGGACTGCTATGAAATATTGCTTAAGATACTTAGTTGGAACTAAGAAACCGAGTCTGTGTTTTGTTGAACATTCTGTGAATCATGATGTTGTAGGGTATGTAGATTCGGACTATGCTAGTAATAAAGACACTAGAAAATCCACCACTGCTTACTATTATACTTGGACTAATAACTGTGTTTCATGGAAATCACAACAACAATCTATTGTAGCATTATCATCTACTGAAGCTGAGTACATAGCTGTTGTTGAAGCATCGAAAGAGGCCATTTGGTTAAAGGGATTAATCACTGAAATACAAAATAAAAATTGTACACCTGTTTTGAATATTGATAGCCAAAGTGCCTTATATCTCTGTAAAGATCCTGTATATCATGAAAGGTCTAAGCATATTGATGTTAGATATCATTTTGTTAGGGATGAGATAGAAAAGAAGCATTTTGAAGTTAAGAAAATTAGAGGAGATGTAAACCCTGCTGATTTTGGTACTAAAATTGTTCTTGCTGACAAATTTATCTTTTGTAGGAATTCCCTTCACTTATGGGATGTTCCCTAAAGATAATTAGCATTGAACTAATGACGGACAGGAGTGCCTTCCTAACTCACTACTGGTGATCAAGACGATGGGTTAACATGAATCAAGAGGGAAATTGTAAACTTTATGATTCATGTTTGTATAGGCTAGATTACGTATGTGCACGCAATAGTATTGACTCGTAACATTACCTAGATCTAGCTTAGTTAGGATAAGGGTATTGACGTGTGTTATAGCTGACTCATGTAGTACTCGTTGCCGGTTCATTGGACCCTGGCGGCTTGTACTCATCAGGAAGCTGTGACATGTGTTGTATACTTATCTCTTGCATTGTGTTGGAGCTTCGTGGCATGAAATGGTGTCTGATGGGCAACAGGTTGTGTTATATCATTGGACCGGGTTCACAGGTGTAATGTTCTAATGTCAGACGTTTTGGCTCGGTTCAGAATAGCTTAAATGAAACGCTGTGTTTGAAGCTATCAGGTGGAGGTATAAAAGCAACCCTCAGCCTCCTCTAACCCTAAGCGAGTTGCAGCCCTTGCCGCTGAGAGAGAACGAGAGCTCCTCTGAGAGAAAGTGAGAGAGTGCGATCGAAGAAGAGAATGGAGGTGGTTCGCTAGGGTTTGAGACGCTCATCCTCACCTGCTCCTCTCCTGAAGAAGATCTTCTTGTTGAAGAAAGCTTGATCAGAAAGCTTTGCGTAGCCACACAGGGGCTATTTATGAACCTTGTTCTTCGTATCCCCTTTGTTCTGACTTGTTTCTAGGTTTAGGGTTTTGCTTGTTGATCTTGCGTGCACCTTTGTAATCAAACCTATATTGTAATCGTCCTTGAATGCCTAGTGAAAAATGGGATCGGACCTCCCCTCTTGAGGTTCCGCAGACGTAGGGTTTTAACACCCGAAATGCGTAATCAATTTCGTGTGTTGATCTTTCGGTTTTGATATTAAATCATATGAACGCATATTAATAATTCTACATGAAGTAATCCAAAAATACCCAAAATTATGCATTCACGTTCTCAGATTATTGTATGATCTCTTGCAACATGCAAAACACAACTTTAGTATATACGAATAAACCCTTCAGAATTTGAATCAATGTCGTTATAATTAATGGACTGCAAAAATATTTTAAAACAAACATGGAGAACTTAGTTTTTTGAAATAAGTTAACAAAAATGGAGTTGAGAACAATTTGGTAACATCAACAAACAATTAAAAACAGTTGATGAAGAAGTCGAATCCCTTCTAAAACAAACGTATCAAAGTTTTTGTAAAATCCGGAATTTTTATTCCGTCTATTTCCGTTATAAAATAGATCTCGATCAGTTGACCCATATCCGTCTACTTAGTTAGACATATGATTATAGGATTTATCATTTTATGTAGATTCCTTCACATAAAATGATAGAATCTTTTATATAGTTTATCATTTTATGTAGATTACTTCCGCATAAAATGATAGAATTCTGAGCCAATCTTAAACTATAATAAACTCCCTATCCGCCTAGTCCGTATATTTATATATCGAGATCTTGTCCAGCCAGAAACTCGCTAAATTAAGGAGCCCAGCTGCAGCTATTTTAGCCCATCTGTTAACATATAATTCAGCCAGCGGATCCAGCGCCAGCAGCCTAGTCCAGCGCCACTCCAGCCCGCTGCCTTGTCCGCTCCAGCCCAGAAGCAGCCACTGCTGCCTTGTCCGCTCCAGCCCAGAAGCAGCCCGCTGCCTTGTCCGCTCCAGCTTGCTTCAGCCCAGCGCCACTCTAGCCAGCGCCACTCCAGCAGCACAACTCCAGCCCATTCCTCAGGCCCAACCGGAAGCAAAAGGAGAAGCAAGCCCAGCTGTATTGTAGCAGTTTCAACGTGTGATTAAATGCAGGGAGAGAGCTGATGCAGTTGCCATAAAAGGCTCCTAGAATCACGCTGTACAACCTCTCACCTTCCTCCCATTTCACGTCCACATTCAGAAGCCACACTTCCCTCTCCTGCTGATCGAAATCTCCAACGTAACGTGCTCTTCCTCACGTCCCAGCCGGTGCACACAGCGCTTCTGCACAAAAATCTTCTGCACACGCAATCCAGAAGCGTCAAGGTAAGTGCAGAAATCGTTCTTCTGTCTCCACCTTATCCTCTCTACCGCCCCATCTGTGTACAGCACTCACCATCCTTCTCTATTCGTTTCTTCGTCCGGCACTACTAGGTCTCAAACTGCAGCCACCTACATAATCGAAAGGTTGAGTCCATCGAGTTACAACTACTGCAAAGAACCGCCTCCTTCTGCCCCTACTGGTAAGAAGATCCTTCCCCATCTGTATCTTATGGATATCATAGCCACAATGACTCATTACCCTTCTTTTATTCCGATCACACTTCCAACAGTTGCAGCCGTGGGATCAACCAGCAGGCTCGGTTTTGGTACAGATCGGAACCAACAACAAATTAACATTCTAGCTGCAAACCGGTAAGAGCCTAAACTTAGATTAAAATAGGTTTCCGATTAGTTTAAGTGGAAGGTTATTATATAATCTTTTGTGTGTATATTATTTCCGTAATGATAGATTGATGAGCTGTTGTGATTCGACCTTGAGCATAGTTAAAATAGTGATAAGTAGCTGCTGAAAGTTATACATAAAATGATAGACATAGGGGCTGCTGTAAAATTGTATTTCATGCCTTCAGCTTTTGACCTATAAACTGCCTATCTTGTCGGTCAATTATTGAACGTTTGGATAAAGATCCACCGTTGAATTTTGGATATGTTGTAGATGGATATATGTAGTTTGGCATATTAAAATTTGAGAAGAAATGAACGGTCGGATTGAAAGTTATGAGCTCCCGAAGTTAGGTAGTTGAGCAGTTTTGGGTAAACTTAAGTTTTTGGCTAAGTATAGGAAATTAGAGTGAAGGAACCGACTTTGTGAATTTTTATAGGAACATTGGCTGAACAGTTTGGAGAAATTCTTTCTCCTAAGGTTAGATAGAACCTCATAGATGATCTAGAGATTTAATTCGGAATTATTATAAACTGTTAAGAATTTTATATTTAGAACCGAAGTTAAACCTTTACGATTCTTCCGGAAAATAGAAACATAGGAAAAATGTCAGTTTGGAACCAAATAAAATTTTAGGAGTTAGAATATAACTTTAGAACCTCAAATAGGAGTTTAGACATGAATTTTAGGGTTTTCGAGAAAATCGGAACCAAGGGTAAAATGGTCATTTTACCCTAAGCTAATACTGTAACTAGTTATGTCTTAATACATCATTCGATCTTAGAAGTTTTAGACTTCTAACTACGTGAGAGTGTGCTAATACACTTATCGCCTTGACAGGCAATTGAGTTACTACAGTACAGAACGAGTGGTTTACAAAGAGTCGAGCTGTATATCAGGTAAGTCCTTTGGGCTTACTTAGCTGACTTCTAAATATGAGTATAAATGATGATGGTGGTGTGTGATTGAAATGTTAGAGAGATAGGTTGTGATATATAATTACCAACCTATATTTTGGCCTAAGAGTAACGGGCGGTGGCATTCTGCTCAGTAGCTCGCGGGGCGCTGGGGGTTTCTTCCGGGACTAGTCCATACATGGTTTGTAGTGATGCTACCAGTGAAAGTCAGCTAGACCTACACCAGTTGGATAAGGAACGGAGACGAGAACTAATAATAGTTCTCGTGCCACAACTTAAATTGAATAATGTGAATCACTTAAATAATAGATAATAAACGGTTGAGTGCCAGCATGATGTTTGTTTATCTTCGTTTCTGCGTGTGCTTGTGCTGTTATCATTTTGCTTATATTTGGATAGTTAGCTAACTGTTGATATGTTGTTTAGATTTGACACAGGTTAGAGCAGATGCCGAGTGATCCAGACGGTAGTGGTCAGCCGGGGTGTCGTACTTTAGGACGTTTTACAGTTTTTGCATTTGTGGGTTTTACAGTTGAACATTGTTTCCTTTCGTACTTTGTTATATTCCGTTTTCCGGCTGTAGTCGATCTGGTCACATTCATGCATTATTAAGAACTATTTTATGATTTCTGATTTTCCTTATCTGTGCCTTGTTGTAAGATCTCGTTAAGTTGTTGTCAAACTAAGGTCGGGACCCACTGTGCGGTCCTAACCAGTAACTCCCTAAGTTGTAAAACTTGGGGTGTTACAGTTTTAACCAGAAAAAAGAGAAGATTAATAGACTCGATAGAAAAATGAGAATATTTGTTAGACTATCAACACAAATATTGAGTTCAAAGAGCTAAGTCAAACAATCTAAGTTTTGGGGATAATACACAAAAATCTACCATAAAAGTACCACATGTAGAAGAAACAAGAAAATAATCTCTACAATCACCAAAAGAGATGAAACAATACTCTCAAAAGAAGAAGAGATCAATAAAGAAATCATAAATGATTATAAACATCGGTTCAAGGACTATTGATAGATAAAAGCAAATTGCAAAAGCAACTTGAAGTCAACCAAATGGAAATTTACAGAAACTGAAAATCTTGAACTAATAAATCTTGTTCTTCACAAGAAAATTAAGATTGTAATTTCTGACATTGGTTGCGACAAATCATTTGGCCCGAACGGAATGACGGATGAGTTCTATTAGAAGTATTGACACATTATTAGACTATCTGTCACTAGGGTAGTGAAAAACTTCTATATGATTGGAAATATCCTCAAGTAAATCAACAACGCATTCCTAACACTCATTCCGAAACACATAAAACCCCTCAACAATTATCCACTATTTACCAATAAACCTTTGATCAACTAGTCTATAAAATAATTGCAAAGATCATAGATAAAAGACTAAGCTAAATCCTCTCAAAGTTATTTCACCCGTTACAAGGAGTTTTGCTCAACTTGAAGCATCCAAACGGAAATTTTAGGAACTGCAAAATCTTGAACTAATAAAACTGTTCTCCACAAAGGAAATTAAGATTGTAATTTTTGACATTGATTGCGACAAATCTCCTAGCTAGAATGAAATGATGGTCGAGTTCTATCAGAAGTATTGACACATTTTGAACTAGTTGTCACTAGGGTAGTGAAAAGTTTATGTAGGACTGGAATGATCATCAAGTAAATCAACCACACATTCCTAAAACTCATTCCAGAACACAGAAATCCTTTGTCAACTACCCACTATAGACCAATAAGCCTTTGTTCAACCGTCTATAAGATAATTGCAATGATCATAACTAAAAGACTAAGCTTAATCCTCCTAAAGCTAATAAAACCGGTCTCCACAAAGGAAATTAAGATTGTAATTTTTGACAATGGTTGCGACAAATTGCCTGGCCCGAATGAAATGACGGTTGGATTCTATTAGAAGTATTGACACATTATTGGATTAACTGTCACTAGGGTAGTGAAAAGTTTCTATAGGACTAGAAAGATCCTCAAGCAAATCAACCGCATATTCCTAACGCTCATTCCAAAAACAAAAAATCCCTCAACAACTACCCACTATAGACCAATAAGCCTTTTCTCAACCGTCTCTAAATAATTGCAGATATCATAGCTAAAAGAGTAAGCTTAATCCTCCCAAAGTTAATTCACCCGCTACAGGGAGCTTTCACACAAAATAGATCAATCCATGATAGTATGCTCATCGCCCATTAAATCTTCCATGGTTTAGATCCTAAAAAAAGGAAAAGATGGATCCATGACAAATAAATTAGAAATGAAAAAGGCATATGACAAAGTGAAATTACCTTTCCTTCTTCTGATCTAAAAAAGTTTGGATTCGAAGAAAAATTCATGGGATGGATTGAAGAATGCATTTCAATTGTCTCATACTCTGTATTAATAAACAATTCCCCAACAAAAATCGCCTTGCCCCAAAGAGGGCTACGCCAAAGAGACCCTTTTATCACCTATGCTTTTTAATCTAGGTGTAGAAATTCTAGCTCATAATATACAAAAGTCTAGTAACGAAAACCGGAAAACCGTTGGATTCCCAATATCGAAAAATGGAACAATCATTCCGTTCTTAGCCTTTGCGGATGACATAATAATCTTCTCATTGTCCACAACGACTACAAGTGGAAAAAATCCTGTCTATCCTAATTGATTACTGTTCCGTCTATTGGCAAATGATTAACTATCATAAATCTGCCTTACAGGCGACCAAAAATGTTGATCAGCATCAAAAAGAAGAATTTAATCGCACATGGAAGTCATTGCCTCATATACCCTTGAACAATATCTTGGATGTCCAATCATAAATGGAAGAGTAAACAAAGACATCTTCAGTAGCGTTGCCTCAAAATCCAAACAACAACTCTCAAAATGGAAAGTGTCGTCCTAGTCACAATAAGGACGTATACCATTGGTAAAAGCTAACATCAATGCTAAGCCAAGTTACCTAATGCAAAGCTTTATACTCCCAACAAGCATACACAAAAAGCTGAACCAAATTAATAAAACCTTTTTCTAGAACAAGGGGCTAAACTTTCACCCCCTCATTAGTTTAGATACCATTTTTGTAACACCCCGAATTCTCCGAACTCGGGACATTACTGGTTAGAACCTCACAGTGGGTTCCGACCTCAGTTTGACAACAATATTACTAGGATCTTGCAACAAGACACAAATAAAGAAAACCGAAATTCATAAAAATAGTATTTTTAATGTAATGAATGCAACACTGTCTAGCAGCCTGAAGTACTTAAACAAAAGAAACGAACAACTGTCTTAACCAAAAGAAAGGAAAGACAACCACAACCCCCAACCCCCACTCTAAGGAGTACGGAGACCCGGCTGACAACTACTTCCAGATCACTCAGCTGCTGGTCTAACCTGCGGTAAAACTAAAAACACAACAAGAGGAACCGTTAGCTAGTTATCTAAATATTAGCAGAATAATAGTAGCACACACACACATAAAAATATAAACATTCATCATGCTTTCAAACAAGTCCGTTTTATTATCTTGAGTTAAGTTACTCTTTCACGCTAATGATACTTATTCTGTGACACGAGGGATTCCCAAACCTCGCCTCCGCCCCCGTGTAACCATCAGGAATGGATCCGATGCATCTCACCTTGTACCTGCCTGGTCTGGGTATAGAGAACCTCCCAGTCTCCTGTCAGAGCTAGGCAGTGATGTCACGGCCCGTTATACATACACTTGGGCCTTAAACGTAATAATAACAGTCGTCCTAGCAAGTTATTATTATTAAAACACGCACATAGCACACACAACCAGTATCACTCAACTAATATCCGGAAACTGGCTAAGTAAGTCGCAAGGACTTACCTGAGTCCAAATACACTCTAACACGTCTCCAACAGTCCGTGCTCGTGGTAACTCAAACGCCTGTCAAATAAGACATGTGTATCAAAATCACATCTCGATGTCCAACCTCATGCGAAAGAATTACAGAAAAAAAAAACCCTCTTACGGTAAAAGACCATTTTACTCTTGGTATCGTAAATTCTATAAGTTTATTCTGGAATTCTCCTCATTTCTTTCATTTCTTGTTTCCCATAATTTAAGTCTCTTGGATAGATACTTATAGATTATAAGGTCAAGCTCGAGACACTCGAAGAAGGACAACATTCCTTCTCTCCGGTTACTAATTATGCTACTACATACATTATACCGTCAAACTTGTTTTTACTCTTTCTCCTCAACTCACTTATCTATATAATTTCATAACTCCCAACTCGTACTTATATATTAACCCATTTTCCAGTTCTTACGGAGGAATTTAGTACCGCAGTACAGAAGTTATACAAAATCCTAGATTTTTCTGAAACGAACATTAAAGTCCGATTTGAGTTAAGATCCAGGTTTAGATTAAAAGTTAAGAATTCCGGGAACACTCTCTAATATATCTATACTAATCATAGGGCACAAGTCTCTCAAGAAAAACAACCATAACTCCCATATAATCTCTAAGGTTGTCTAGAAACCACAATTCTATACTTAGTCAATTATTTTTCTTGTTTCAAAAACAGCTCAAGTGCTCAACTTCGGGACTTTATAAAACTAAATCCGTCCGTTAACTTTCTCCCAAATTTTAACACAAACAACTACATACTTCTATCTCCAGTATATCAAAATTTCAATGGTGGATGTTCGATATTACGCATTAAAATTGATTCCCAAGTTCGGTACTCATAAGAAATATTTATGGATTAAAAGTTTAAAGGTTCTGAGTTCGACTCCTACTGGCTACTGCAGGATACAAAATAATGAACCTATCTTCAACAGCTTGTACTCCTGATTAGCAGGGATTGATTCACTCTCAACCTACGTCTCCAATTCTATCACAAAATTGGAATCCCGACTCTATTCCGACTCCAACAGATTTCAGCGGGAGGGTGATTTACCGGTCTGCAGCAATGAAGGAACTTGATGCTGCTGAGATTCTCCGGTGCTGATCGGTATTGGCGACGCCGATAGAGGCCAGAAGAAGGCTGCAGTAGCGGACTCCCTGTCATCAAAGGATTTGTGCAGGTTCAGCTGGGAGGTCGTTCGACGCTCCTGTTCTGAAGGAAGGCTCGGCTGCGAAAGGTCCTTCGTTCGGAGATGGCGCTGGTCACTGCTGCAGGGCCGAGAGAAGTGGCGCTGGTTAACGACAACTGAAGCCGAGAAGAAGAGTGACGAGGAGGGAGAAGGCGGCGGCTTACCAGGCTCCGGCGGCGGTTGGACGGTCGACAAGAGCGGCGCAGTGGCGGCTCGTCCGGTGTGATGGTTGCTATTGCAGTTGTTCGTCCAGAGAGAGAAGAAGCAGGAGCGGCAAAAATCGGGAGGTGTAGGATTAGGTTAAAATGTAATTAGGTTAGTTTTAGGTTAAGTGGAGATTAGGTAATTGAGAGATGGATGGGCCGGCTGGTTACAAGGTCCATTTCCTCTTCATCACATGGGTCGGCCGACCACTAGGCCAAGAATTGGGCTGCCCAGAACTTAATACATTGAGCTGAAACTAATCTTTGTTATACACCCGGAATCGTTGAAGTACGGAACTAAAATTACGGAATTATTTTTCGGGATTAAATCCGAAATCACGTCTTTTATTCATTAAATTTTTAAGGTACGGAAATATCTCCGGTTACATCTTTTATTATTTTATGTGAACTAAGGTCGCATAAAATAATAAAATTTAAATTTTATTTTAACTATTTCAAGATTAAAGGTTAGCGATCGGAATCCGGTTAAATTCAGTATTAAACGGCGTTTAAAATTTCCGGTTATTACATCAGTGCCCTCTTAAAAGAAGTTTCGTCCCGAAACTTAGAATGATTCTCTTAACCACACATTTCCTTTGGTATATTTTAGTGTCCTCGACGTTTTCGTTTTCTACCATGCAACTACTCAACCATCCAAAACAAACAAGTATCACATAAAACAGAATCACTCAATCTAATATAAAAACCTGCAAGGTCAAACAACACAACATCCGAGTACTAACTCGTCGGTACAGGAATAACCTCTAATCCTGCAAAGAACTCGGGATAATTACGTCTAATACTCTCCTCGGTCTCCCAAGTGGCCTCATCAGCTCCCCGTCTAAACCACGGGATCCTCAACATCGGTATCTCCTTGGACTGTAGACGCCTAGTACTACGCTCTGGGCGTCTACGGGTACAACTCTATTTATTCTTTGGAATGCGATTCACTTATGATCTAGCTCAACTATCAGCTTCTCATAGCTGATGACATGTCCCGGATCCAGCATGTCCACCCTTGTAACACTCCTTCCAGTATGGGTAGGTGTGATGGTCGATAAATAACTTCCCAATCTTCCTTAAGATTTCAATGGTTTTCTATTCTAAACCCTCTTCCATATCTGTTGATAACACTACTGTAAAATAACTATAAAACTTTATTCTTTCCATTGGGCCCACCTGCTTCTACCTTTCGGAAGATCCCGACTATCAACTCTGAAACAATGATTTAGACATATCCCGACAATTTCCTGTAATGCTCTTTGTAAGACCATTCACCTAGTCTTGTCCCCATAATATAACTCTGTCGATCCGTCGCTCCATTAATGAAATATCTCTCGTCCTTGGTCTAGCTTTCAACTTGCAATAACCTACAATTCACACTCCATTTGGAGATTTCTCATATCGATCTATAGTTCCTTTACTTGAGGTCCTAGTTAGGCACAATGGCATCTTTCTGAGGGTCTACATGATTTACCCAACTCCCGTCCATACTTCCCTTCGAGTACTAGCAAGATTCTCTTCAAACAGACCCTTACTCTCTTACTCAACCGTAGTCTGTTCTTAACCAACCAGCAAGCAACTTCTAACCCGATTCTCTCCATATCCGTAGATCACCCCAAAAGGTGGTCGTTGCCTATTTGGGGAATCTTCCAAGGAATCGGTAAAGTTATCTCTTAACTTCGCAATCACCAATATCTCTTCTTAACGGTACCTACTCGTCAATATCAACCAACATTTACACGTCCTCAACTGACGTCGGTCAGTCTATAATTGACTCATCTCAATATCCCGGACTTGCTCTTCTCATACCTCTACTGGTGTTAAATTCTTGGTGAGCATCATCTGCTCGATTAATCCTTTCATGCTTCGCTAATTCGTTTTATCTTCCACACTTCTGTTTCCTTAGGCTAACTCTACTTCTCGAGCCCAACTGGGTCATTCCTCTTGACCTAAATAGTCATTCCAAGTCTTCCACGATAGCTGGTAAGTGTCTTTGTAGTTCTGATGAATTTAGTTATCATCCCCTTGCAACTCCCCTTGCATGGACCGTCGGTGTTGATGACTTAAGTCCCGCTACAAGGCTTCGACTCTTAAATACCGGCATTGCGATTTCCTTCAAATTCCTCTACCTTTGAGGAGGTTAAAACCTCTCCACACTTGTAAGGTCTATATTTTGCTTCTACACTCCATTGTAGGTATATCTTCCATGCACCTTAGACCCTCATATCCGGATCGACATTTTATCTCCCTTGGTCTCTCAAGCTTGTCTTGTGAATTCCTCTACTAGGTGACTCATCTTATACAATTTTCTTCTCTGCATCGGTCTCTAATCGTATGTTGATCATTACTACCCATTTTGTGTTGGAACTTCAGTTACTTTGTACTCTTGCATAGATTTCCTAAGGACATCCCCATCTCAAGAGTTTGTTTAAAAATTCAGCACGACCCGCAATTTTGATACGTGAATTTCCTTCTCGCTAGTTAAGTTATACGTTTGGTTTACACTAAATCCATCATAGTGTCATCAGTCCGTTAGTATGATTTTTATTAAACATCTAATGGTACCATTTGTATACAACACATTAGGTGCATATGATTTTCCCACCAATCAAATTTCTCGTATCGTATTTATTATGTCTTCCTTATACTCATGTCGCTTTACCTTCTTTAAATCTTTACACCCCGTAAGATAGTTAGATCCCTTTGAGTTTCCTCGTACACGTTTTACGGACCACGTTAGTTGGTCTTATTACTTTCATCAACTCTTATGTCATCGGTCCAGCCTGAATTTTCATTGAAGTACCTCCAATTCTCATTAAGCTTTTATATAACATTTTTCGGTAATCATCTTATCGGGGTAATACCGGATCCATATAACAGCCTTTAGTCATTCAACTTTACTCCTTCATATGGATGTTCTAGCCAGCATGTAGATTCCATCTGCAATCACCTCACAACTCGACCACACATTTCACCAAGGCTTTAAATCGTACTCTCTATGTTTGTGCTGCCTCTACAATTCCAATTATTTTGTGTCGCTTCTTTACTCTCAAGGGTTTCCCTTGTCAATCTAGACAGTTTGACCCCACTTTTCCTCGGAGGAGCACCATCAGTCTTACTCGTGTGGAATGCTAAGACATAGGACATGTTTCCAATTATCTACTTCCTCTTAGTCTTCTAGTTCTTCTTACAGGGATCCCTTCATTCTAACTCTGGTATGTATCTTTCGTAGTCAGTAGTAAGTAACTACTCCCAACAATTCCCTTTACACCATTACTATCATCAAGGGTCATTACCGACCGTCAAGAGCTGCTCTTAAATTTCTTTATTAGAGTTATCACATCGGACTCATTTAACGTTACCATCCAGGCTACTAGTGCTTGTATTGATTTAACTTCACCATTTTCGTCGTGGATCTCCGAAAGAAATTCACTAGATGTCGAAAAAAATTCTTTTATAACCTTGTGGTTATTCTTCTTATCGGTTAACTAACCGTCACTAGTTAACCCGCACATGTAACTTTTAAGTTGTCCAAGTAAGATGTAGTTGACCTTCTACAACATCATAGACTTATTTTTCTTCCATCTCTTTTGAGGCTTGATATACTTGGTGAAATATATCTCCTCCAGTCTCTCTATTTATTCTTCTTTATCTCCTCCTACAATCTACACTTTTGTAAGATCGTTATACTCTTACGAGTCCAGTTATATCATTCTTCTTCCATCAACAAACTTTTCAATCCTTCTAGGGTAGCTTGTAGGTACATCTCCGTGATTCTTTTACCTAAGTTATCGTCTATTTGCGGTTCTCTATTATGAACTTGTAGTGTTGTTAGCTTAAATTCCTTTTGAATGAGAAGTTATTGGGGTCCCTCGAGTTCACCAATACTCTTCTCGCACACTCTTCTTCCTTGGGTGTTGCTTGTAATGCTGCCTTTACAGAAGCTGATTATTGTGGTATCACGGTCTATGTCGAAATTCTCATGTTGACTTCCATACTTTTGACTGTCTCGGTTATCAATCTGGATTGTGGTGGCAAATAGCTTGTTGAGAGTGATCATATTTCGCCTTGTTTTTGGCATCAACTTTTACTTCCTAGTCTGTCAGCGAGCTTAAATTTTATGTCTCTTTTCTTGATCGCTACTATATCTCCCTTTTGACTTTCATGTCTATGGCAATTTTCGACGTCATCCTCTTTGTTTGTGAAGTCACTTTACACAACTGGGAAGAGCCTCTCAGTTGTCGTTCTCAAATTCCCTAGTTGGCGATCATCCCTTGCTTCTCCGGAACTACTCTCTTGTATATCCTTCATTTGATCCCGTTGAGTTGACTCAGGTTCCGCTTGCCATTTTCGTAGGTATTATCTTGTAGTCTTTCCTCTTCCGTCTCCATGTTCCTCAACGAGTGCAATGGACTGATCGGATGTTCGCCTAACTTAATGCTCATAAGCTCAGCATACTTAGGTGTGTCAATTGAATGAGGATCTCATTCTGTTATCTCCATTAAGGGCATAATATAACTATAAATTTCTACTAATCTTCTGCATATACTTCTCTATATCGCATATATTTATAAACAAGCTAAAAGTCCAACTACAGTAAAACCTAAAGTCCATACTAAGCAAACTGAGATCCGCGGTAGTAGTGGTGGTCAGCCGTACTTTTCTATTTCCAACCAGACTATGCATGCATTTAAAAACCAAAATTCTCTTTTTAAAACTCAGACCCCTTTTCGGGTTCTGCTTAAAACTTATTCGGTCTTTCAGAAGATTTCAAGTGCCATTGTTGCCAACCTGGCTCTGATACCATGTTGTAACACCCCGAATTCTCCGAACTCGGGACATTACTGGTTAGAACCTCACAGTGGGTTCCGACCTCAGTTTGACAACAATATTACTAGGATCTTGCAACAAGACACAAATAAAGAAAACCAAAATTCATAAAAATAGTATTTTTAAGGTAATGAATGCAACACTGTCTAGCAGCCTGAAGTACTTAAACAAAAGAAACGAACAACTGTCTTAACCAAAAGAAAGGAAAGACAACCACAACCCCCAACCCCCACTCTAAGGAGTACGGAGACCCGGCTGACCACTACTTCCGGATTACTCAGCTGCTGGTCTAACCTGCGGTAAAACTAAAAACACAACAAGAGGAACCGTTAGCTAGTTATCTAAATATTAGCAGAATAATAGTAGCACACACACACATAAAAATATAAACACCCATCATGCTTTCAAACAAGTCCGTTTTATTATCTTGAGTTAAGTTACTCTTTCACGCTAATGATACTTATTTTGTGACACGAGGGATTCCCAAACCTCGCCTCCGCCCCCGTGTAACCATCAGGAATGGATCCGATGCATCTCACCTTGTACCTGCCTGGTCTGGGTATAGAGAACCTCCCAGTCTCCTGTCAGAGCTGGGCAGTGATGTCACGGCCCGTTATACATACACTTGGGCCTTAAACGTAATAATAACAGTCGTCCTAGCAAGTTATTATTATTAAAACACGCACATAGCATACACAACCACTATCACTCAACTAATATCCAGAAACTGGCTAAGTAAGTCGCAAGGACTTACTTGAGTCCAAATACACTCTAACACGTCTCCAACAGTCCGTACTCGTGGTAACTCAAACGCCTGTCAAATAAGGCATGTGTATCAAAATCACATCTCGATGTCCAACCTCATGCGAAGGAATTACGGAAAAAAAAACCCTCTTACGGTAAAAGACCATTTTACTCTTGGTATCGTAAATTCTTGAAGTTTATTCTGGAATTCTCCTCATTTCTTTCATTTCTTGTTTCCCATAATTTAAGTCTCTTGGATAGATACTTATAGATTATAAGGTCAAGCTCGAGACACTCGAAGAAGGACAACATTCCTTCTCTCCGGTTACTAATTATGCTACTACATACATTATACCGTCAAACTTGTTTTTACTCTTTCTCCTCAACTCACTTATCTATATAATTTCATAACTCCCAACTCGTACTTATATATTAACCCATTTTCCAGTTCTTACGGAAGAATTTAGTACCGCAGTACAGAAGTTATACAAAATCCTAGATTTTCCTGAAATGAACATTAAAGTCCGATTTGAGTTAAGATCCAAGGTTTAGATTAAAATTTAAGAATTTCGGGAACACTCTCTAATATATCTATACTAATCATAGGGCACAGGTCTCTCAAGAAAAACAACCATAACTCCCATATAATCTCTAAGGTTGTCTAGAAACCACAATTCTATACTTAGTCAATTATTTTTCTTGTTTCAAAAACAGCTCAAGTGCTCAACTTCGGGACTTTATAAAACTAAATCCGTCCGTTAACTTTCTCCCAAATTTTAACACAAACAACTACATATTTCTATCTCCAGTATATCAAAATTTCAACGGTGGATGTTCGATATTACGCATTAAAATTGATTCCCAAGTTCGGTACTCATAAGAAATATTTATGGATTAAAAGTTTAAAGGTTCTGAGTTCGACTCCTACTGGCTACTGCAGGATACAAAATAATGAACCTATCTTCAACAGCTTGTACTCCTGATTAGCAGGGATTGATTCACTCTCAACCTACGTCTCCAATTCTATCACAAAACTGGAATCCCGACTCTATTCCGACTCCAACAGATTTCAGCGGGAGGATGCATGATTTACCGGTCTGCAGCAATGAAGGAACTCGATGATGCTGAGATTCTCCGGTGCTGATCGGTATTGGCGACGCCGATGGAGGCCAGAAGAAGGCTGCAGTAGCGGACTCCCTGTCATCAAAGGATTTGTGCAGGTTCGGCTGGGAGGTCGTTCGACGCTCCTGTTTTGAAGGAAGGCTCGGCTGCGAAAGGTCCTTCGTTCGGAGACGGCGCTGGTCACTGCTGTAGGGCCGAGAGAAGCGGCGCTGGTTAACGACAACTGAAGCCGAGAAGAAGAGTGACGAGGAGGGAGAAGGCGGCGGCTTACCAGGCTCCGGCGGCGGTTGGACGGTCGACAAGAGCGGCGCAGTGGCGGCTCGTCCGGTGTGATGGTCGCTGTTGCAGTTGTTCGTCCAGAGAGAGAAGAAGCAGGAGCGGCAAAAATCGGGAGGTGTAGGATTAGGTTAAAATGTAATTAGGTTAGTTTTAGGTTAAGTGGAGATTAGGTAATTGAGAGAGAGGGATGGGCCGGCTGGTTACAAGGTCCATTTCCTCTTCATCACATGGGTCGGCCGACCACTAGGCCAAGAATTGGGCTGCCCAAAACTTAATACATTGAGCTGAAACTAATCTTTGTTATACACCCGGAATCGTTGAAGTACGGAACTAAAATTACGGAATTATTTTTCGGGATTAAATCCGAAATCACGTCTTTTATTCATTAAAATTTTAAGGTACGGAAATATCTCCGGTTACATATTTTATTATTTTATGTGAACTAAGGTCGCATAAAATAATAAAATTTAAAATTTATTTTAACTATTTCAAGATTAAAGGTTAGCGATCGGAATCCGGTTAAATTCAGTATTAAACGGCGTTTAAAATTTCCGGTTATTACAACTTTTAAACCGAGAACAATGGGGAACTGGTATAAGAAAAGCGGGGGATATGAATAAAGCGCTCCAAATGAAGCTTATGTGAAAGTTAAGGGCAGAAACACATAATGTTTGGGTAAAAGTCATTTAAGAAAAATACTTAAAAAGGATTTAGCATCTCGAACTACGTATTAGTTGAAAACCACTTCATGACAATGGAAACAACTAATAAAAATAAAAGAAGAGTTCGAGAGAGGTTTTAGATAGAGAATGGGCAATGAAAACCATAAAGTTCTAGAAAGATAATTGGATCACTGACCAACCGCTTGAAAGTCTAGTGAACAACAAAGTCTTGATAAACTCCAACGAATTAATTAGTAACCTCATTATAAACAAACATTGAAACCATCATCTCTTGAATCAACTAAAAAATATCTTACCAAACGGCATTATAATGAAAAAAAAGGTACAACCTTCCCCGAAATGAAATTGAAGATAGATTGTACTGGGCTTCCAGTGAAAAAGGTTGGTTCTCTACAAAACCGGATATGAAATTTAAACAAAAATGTAAGGTAGGAGTAACAACCGATAAATCATGGATATGTGAAATCAATATAATGTCTAATGTTAAAAACTTCTTATGAAAATTAACCCCTGATGAGATCCCAACAAAAGAAAACCTAGATAAAAAACATGTGTCGGCTCTTATGCAATGCAAACCGTGTCAACACCCTAAAACAGAAAAGGAAAACAAAGAACATTAGATGACAGAGATAGAGATCGAGCTCTATTAAACTAAAATTTGATGCATCAAGAAACACGTTTGACCAATATGCCTTTGGATACATCATTTGTAACCATGACGCATTTCCACTTGCCTCAAGAAAAGGAGGATGCGATGCTAACTCCGTTCGTGAAGTATAAGTTTTTGCTTCTAGAGAGGGCCTCCAAAATGCCGTTGGTTTAGGATTAACATCAAAGGGGACAATCAATGCACATTAACTCAATCAACAATGTTTGAAAACCAGATATCTCCTCCATGATCTTTGGATTTAGACATGTCAGTGTAACACATATTTTTAGGAAATTCAACACCGTTATAGACAAACTTGCAGTGTTAAGGCACGACTCAAATGCAGATGACGGGACCTTGCCGCAAAAAGTTGAACACCTCATCCGAAAAGATATTTTTACGACGGTTGGTTTCTTAAAAATGACACCCTTGTATGGAAAAACACCACCTAGCTAGGCCTTTGTATATGTATTCGCGAACAACTTGTTAAAAAATAGGCAGCAAAAACCAAGGAAAGCGAGCAAAAAGCTCTCTACTGTAGCACTGGAGAAAACCCTCACCCAAAACCCTTCGGCTATCGCCGTCCCCAAAACCCTTCGGCTACCGCCGCCCCGCAAAACCCTTCGGCTACCGCCGCCCCGCAAAACCTTTCGGCTACCGCCACCCTAAGCTCTTTTTTCACTAACGTGTCTTCTTCCTGTCTTATTGTTCATCAATGGCTACATCAACCGACTTCCTGTTTTTGGAGGGTTTTGGGTGATCAAACAAAGATCACAAATATGTGAACACAATCAAGCAACACAAACACACACTAACACAAAAGATAGGAGAATGGAAGTAACAAAGCGGATTCTAGAGATTGGAAGTCCGGTTATGGCATAGACTCAAGCTATCTATTCATTCCTCGGATTAACTATGATATGTTGGGATTAAGCGTTTCTAGATTGGGATCAATTACCGGGTAAGTCTCATGATCCACTAGTCCATTCCTAAGGTCTCATCACCGGGTAAGTCTCTAAGAACCTAAGGATAGGAATTCTACACAAACCGGATTGTTACATAGGGGTCTAACCTATCCTTACCGGGTAAGTCTCGGAAAGGGAAGTCCTAAACAACTATCCTAGCACACTTAGTCTAATGGCGGCTTGTGAGGCTCACCACTACCTAGGATTTGTCATCTTTTGAATCTAAGAGTAAGAATCACCGGGTAAGTCTCTTCTAAACACTTAGTTGCTAACACTAGGTCTCCCTAGGATAGAATTAGCTCAACAAACACTAGGATTTCAAGAACAAGAGTCATCCAAGGGTAAAAATCTAAGTTCATCCTATCATGGTCCTAGCCATAACCCTTCTTTCCTTACCCTAGAATCGCAATCTATCTAGCCAACAACATTCATTTCAAGATCAATCTCCATAAATAAAGCATGCTTGCAAGTCATGATCAATTGATGAAGAACAATCCAAAGAAAAGACATTAAAAGCATAGAATAGAAATTACCAAATCCTTACAAGGCTCCAAGAGCTAATCCAAGTTGTCAACAATGAACTTCTCTCTCAAATCCACTCTAATCTCACTCTAAAACGAGAATCTACACTAATCTCTTCGAAGAACACCCCTAATGGGTGCTTGGAAGAGAGGCAACAATGGAGAAGTGTTTTGGGGAAGAAGATAGGTCAAAAGAGAGGAGAAGGATCAATGGGAGAGCCAGCAACAACTTTGAAGGACCACTTATATTCTCCACCAAGAGCAAGGCCGGACAAGAGATCGTGGGACACGTGGCTTAAGCTGTCAAAGGCCCAAAAATCGACCCAGAGGAAAAAATCGGCCGATTTTCCTGGGTGTAGGTCAATTTTCTTCAACAGAAGCATGCTATGATCGTCTAGCCATGAGTTGCTCCATTGCTTGCACCAACAATGATCTTTGTGTCCTTTGTAGCTCCAATTATGCTCCTCCAAGGCTTTGGATGTGTACCATCATGAGGCTTGGCCCTCAAATGTATCGATTCACGTCCGATAGATCCCCGAATTACCTACAAAACCGATAAAAGGTAGTGTAGACGTCTTTTCTAGAAATGTGCATGAATTGAGCGAAGATGTCATGAACCAATGCCAAAACGTGCATGAATGAGTGAGGAATCTATCTAAATGATTACCTAAACCTAAGTCATAAATCGTGTTATCAAAATACCCCATACTTAAGGTTTGCTCGTCTCCGAGCAAATTCTCAACTATAGACTAAGAGATGACATGATTTATGTATGCAGAAAAATGGCAAAATCTTTTTGGAGTTGTGCTTCTAATATTGGATCACCTTCATAGTCATGTTTCATGGCAATGGACAAGCAATTATGTATCAAACAAATGAAAGCATGGAAAGACAATTACACTTAACTTGATAGCATGCAATGAAATGTAAAGACGAAGAAGTCAAGATGATCATGAGCATATCCAATCTAAATCACTTAGTCTTAGACACATGCAAGTAGGTCATAAGGACTTGTAAAATAGAAGGCCAAGAGACGTTGTGATTAGGTGGGAATTTTCTAGGCTTTGTGATGCTAATCCGGGAAAGGAACTAAACAACCACAACTTCAAATTTTCTTATCAACTTCCCTCAAGTGTATATTTTTCTTCATTTTCTTTTCTTTCTTTTATTTTTGAGGCAATGGCATATTTTTCTTCATTTTCTTTTCTTTCTTTTATTTTTGAGGCAATGGCATTGGTGTACAAAAGCCGAAACCTTGGTGATTAGCCATTCTCGGGCTTTTTCTATTTTTCGAGATGCATCCACACCGGGCACACATACCAAAGCTCGTTAGGACTATCGGTTTATTTGACTTTGGCAAGGCACCAACACCCGATTATGTGAAGTGTACCGAGTTACTTGTCATTTAAACCAACGTCCCCAAACCTATATTTTTTTCTACACTTTTACAACAATTTCAGCATTCCATCCACATCATTCTTTCATCAACAACTTCACCCCACACTTGCTTTTCACACACATCAACACACTAGCATGCTCCTATTCCCGGATGGGTCAAAAGAGGTCAATTTATATCAATTGAGGTGCTCAAGCAACATGATCAAGATGAGAAGTAGAGAAAGATGAATTGCCTTATTCATTCCTAAATGATGTGCAAGAACTAGCATGTAATTTCGACTTTCAATGCTCAATTCAATCAAGGCAAACATTCATGATCACAAATCATTCGTGGTTTCAAGAGAAGTACTTCAAGTCCACATATGCTATCATCAATTTAACACATAAGGCCATCCATAGCCAATTCACAAGACAATCTCATCATAAGGGTCATTCCCAAGCTTAGAAAGCACACAAATTTTTAGAATTTTCTGATTTTTTTGGATTTTCCGAAATATGTATGTACAATGCAAGACATAATGAAACATGTGACAAAATTAAACTATCCTAGATGCTAATCATGCAAGTGATCATGAAAACCCCACCCCATACTTAGAAACACATTGTCCCTAATGTGTAAACTAAATAAAGAAGTGAAAGAGAGTTCTCACAATGTAAAATTGGTGATGCTTTGGTATTTCGGTTCACATTGGATGATGATGGTGGATGATCGATCAAGGATGGTAGAGAGCTCTTGATGTTCATTATGAGATTGGAACCCGCGCTTGGCACCGCAAGCCGTCCAAGTTCTACATCCGCTTCACCCATGCTTGATTGGAGATCATCACTTCCCTTTATACAGAGGAAAAATCGCCCCATAGCCCAGGAAAATCGGCCGATTTTGTGCATGAACAGTCCGATTTTTCTGGGTGATTTCCTCCTCGTCTATGTGCTTGGATCTTGTACCTTACATAGCTCCATGGGGTCTTCACATGACCTCCAACATCTCATAACTCATGACAATCAACAAGATCTAGCACCCAAAAACACAAGAGAAAAACAAAGCACACCAAGAGTGAGATCAAACAAAAGCAAGAAAAAGAAAGGAAAAACATGTACCAATGGGTTGCCTCCCATTAAGTGCTTCTTTAAGGTCATTAGCTTGACCAAACTCCGAGGATGTGTCAATCCACCTCGAATACCATGGTTTGCTTGAGGAGTCCAAGCAACCATCGCTTTCCGGCATCCATGATGACAAGCAAGGGCCACTTGATGCCCAAATAAGCTTTAAGTTCTCTCTTCACCGGTGAGTAGTAGACTCCTTCATCACCGCTCCTTTGATGATAGTATGGAGTTGCAACCATAGGTGCCACCCCATACTTAGACAATTGGTACTCCGCGGTCACACCGGTGAGATGCTTGTCATCCTCATCCTCTATGATCCAAAGAAGGCCGGTTCTTGGAAAGAATTCTTCATTGAGGTGCTCCATAACCATCATGGATCCATCATGCTTGCCTCCATCATTCAACATGGGAAACTCCTTAGGAAAGGGGCTCCAATCTTCGTGTGTACTCCGGGCAAGCAAGGAGGGATTGGAAGGAGTTGAGGTTAGCTTAGGGCTCTCCCTCGTGAGCTCTTCAAGTGTAGTTCCGGGGTTGATGGCAAGGATGTCCGGGGGTGAGAATACTTCATTGCACTCCTCCAAAGGTGAAGGAGGTGGAGGTAAGCCTTGAAGGATGGTAGGATCTCCTAGCATAAGAGCATGCCTAATCTCCTCAATCTCCCTCCTCATTTGTTCTTCTCTCTCGATATTCAATCTTCTTGCATCCTTCAGGGCCAAATCCCTTAGCCACAATTGCTCCCGAGCTTCATTCAACTCTTCCTCAAGGTCTCTATTGGTTATGGTTGAATCGGGCAATTCTTGGATCTCCTCATGGTGAACCTCCTCTTGTTGAAATACTTCCGCTTCAAGCACCATGGGGGTACTCGAAATGGAAGTAAGGTTTCTCTCTAGATCATCCATCTTCCTCAACATTTCTTCTAGCATTGATGCCACTCGGTCATTGTGAGGTTGATGGTGAGGTTCCACATAAGGCAATGTAGTCTTGTGAGCTTGATCATGGGACTCATGATAGGCATTAAACTCCTCCCAATACTCAAACTCATCATGGAGAGGTCCTAGATCTTGGCTTTCCATCCACTCCTCATACTCCATGTTGTCAAGGTCGTCTTGGAAGTACAATCCGTCCATGGCAAACATGAAAAGGCAAAGACAAAAACAACACAAGATCAAAAGTAACAAGAAAGATAAACACTAAAAGCAATCAAAATCAAATGACTCAATCTAGACCTAGTCCCCGGCAACGGCGCCAAAAACTTGTTACGTCTAGGAATAGATGTGCACGCAATAAGTCTTAAATTTATACTCGTTATAATTATCCTAACTCCTAGCGAACCCGCAGTGTACGGGACGTTTGTAGAAAGGTAAGTATTCCGAGGTCAAACACAAAGACTAAGGTGAAATCGAGTCAAGCAATGATCAAAAATAGTGTAAATCTAGACTAAGATAAGGTGAGGAACAAAGAAAATCGAAAACACAATGTTTTTGGAGGGTTTTGGGTGATCAAACAAAGATCACAAATATGTGAACACAATCAAGCAACACAAACACACACTAACACAAAAGATAGGAGAATGGAAGTAACAAAGCGGATTCTAGAGATTGGAAGTCCGGTTATGGCATAGACTCAAGCTATCTATTCATTCCTCGGATTAACTATGATATGTTGGGATTAAGCGTTTCTAGATTGGGATCAATTACCGGGTAAGTCTCATGATCCACTAGTCCATTCCTAAGGTCTCATCACCGGGTAAGTCTCTAAGAACCTAATGATAGGAATTCTACACAAACCGGATTGTTACATAGGGGTCTAACCTATCCTTACCGGGTAAGTCTCGGAAAGGGAAGTCCTAAACAACTATCCTAGCTCACTTAGTCGAATGGCGGCTTGTGAGGCTCACCACTACCTAGGATTTGTCATCTTTTGAATCTAAGAGTAAGAATCACCGGGTAAGTCTCTTCTAAACACTTAGTTGCTAACACTAGGTCTCCCTAGGATAGAATTAGCTCAACAAACACTAGGATTTCAAGAACAAGAGTCATCCAAGGGTAAAAATCTAAGTTCATCCTATCATGGTCCTAGCCATAACCCTTCTTTCCTTACCCTAGAATCGCAATCTATCTAGCCAACAACATTCATTTCAAGATCAATCTCCATAAATAAAGCATGCTTGCAAGTCATGATCAATTGATGAAGAACAATCCAAAGAAAAGACATTAAAAGCATAGAATAGAAATTACCAAATCCTTACAAGGCTCCAAGAGCTAATCCAAGTTGTCAACAATGAACTTCTCTCTCAAATCCACTCTAATCTCACTCTAAAACGAGAATCTACACTAATCTCTTCGAAGAACACCCCTAATGGGTGCTTGGAAGAGAGGCAACAATGGAGAAGTGTTTTGGGGAAGAAGATAGGTCAAAAGAGAGGAGAAGGATCAATGGGAGAGCCAGCAACAACTTTGAAGGACCACTTATATTCTCCACCAAGAGCAAGGCCGGACAAGAGATCGTGGGACACGTGGCTTAAGCTGTCAAAGGCCCAAAAATCGACCCAGAGGAAAAAATCGGCCGATTTTCCTGGGTGTAGGTCAATTTTCTTCAACAGAAGCATGCTATGATCGTCTAGCCATGAGTTGCTCCATTGCTTGCACCAACAATGATCTTTGTGTCCTTTGTAGCTCCAATTATGCTCCTCCAAGGCTTTGGATGTGTACCATCATGAGGCTTGGCCCTCAAATGTATCGATTCACGTCCGATAGATCCCCGAATTACCTACAAAACCGATAAAAGGTAGTGTAGACGTCTTTTCTAGAAATGTGCATGAATTGAGCGAAGATGTCATGAACCAATGCCAAAACGTGCATGAATGAGTGAGGAATCTATCTAAATGATTACCTAAACCTAAGTCATAAATCGTGTTATCACTTCCAAACCGGAAGGACTTGTAAACACCCTTCCTCCACCCATGAAGAATGGTTCCCAAAACCATTTTCCTAACCCAGAAAACGAAATTGGCAAGGTCAACAACCATGAAATAACCCCTGGAAGCTCCCTCTTCAATAAGCTTTTGTACAAATCTAAAGAAACCAGCGGCTCCCCCACCCGGATGGTGGCCTATGGATGCGATGTGGTGAAAAAGAAGACGATTCCCCATGTTCCCGTTTCGGCTTGGTGGTCGGTTTCTCTCAATTCCTGATAATCGTGGAGGCTTGTCCTGTATGGCAGGTTCAACAAACAATCCACAAGCGTTTAAAAATCTCCTCCCCTCTGAATTTTTGCTTGCCTAGCTTTCTGTCTTCTATTAGTATGGAAGATGAAGCCCTTGTCAATGGTAACCTCTGTTGGGTTGTCTCCTGGTGTGGTCCGGTTTCTATTGTGAATAGAGCTGATGAGTGGAGAAATTGAAGCAGGTTTTACTGGCTTGTTCTGTTTTTTTTCATCTATAAATGGATCTGTCTAAAAAAAAAAAAACCAGTACTTATGTGCTCTTATGCTTACTAGCAGGCATTTTTGGTATGTTGTTTTCAATTTAGCTGATGTTGAGTTTGAAGCTTTTCTCAGGTTCACCAAATGTTCTATAATGGATTTCACAAATCCGAAACTTTCCGCTTTAACAAGCATTCATCGTACTTTTCTAGAAGAGATTACTATTACTTTAGTGTTTTTTTCTGGGTATAACCTACCCACCACCATCAACTCCTCAAGCTCTTAACTGGTTTGATTTTCAACCATTATACAGCCTCTCCAAGTCCATATCTCTTGCTTATGGATGTCTCGACCGGCCCTCTCTCGGCCCACCGGCTTCTATCGGACCTCCTTTCCGATTTTTCTTTAACGAGGATTTAAAAAAAAAAAAAATTGACAATCAAAGTTCACTGTTTGGACAACCCAAACTCCCGATCTCGTGACCTAACAGCTCCGATTTCGGGCTAAGGACACCACTAAATCTTAAAAAAAATAATAATAAATAATAATAATAAAATAAAATAAAATAAAAAACAAAACAAAACAACAAATTTTGAGGTCCGTTTTCGAAATGATCTTTCTATGGCGTAACATGTCAAGAGGATATTAGTTATCCGAGATAACCTACATGTTAGATTAAATCCATTACTCCTTTGTTACTTTTTATTCATTAAAAGAGATCTTTTGGGCTCACTTTGTTTGATGGTCTGGGTACTCTTTGTTGTGCACTTCTTTTGGAAGAAGGTGCGATTCTGTTCGTGAGAAGGAGTCGAGGACAGGTGATCGAAATCTGAAGGCTCTTGAAGAAGTCCAAATCTGAGGTTTCCACCGGTGGTCCCTGGGAGTTGTACTCTGCATGCTTCTACATTCAGTATCTCGTTGTTCTTCCTCACTTTGCGTGCCTGCCGCTTCTTTGGTGCTCCTTCTCCATCGGCTTGTTGGGATCAAAGTTTTCTTTTGATGTGATTTTTTCTCTTGTTGTTTGTTTGGGTTCTCTCATGACGGTTAGTCCGTCTGCCGATTTTTTCGGCCTTTCGATCCATTAGACAGTGTGTTGTCTAGTGGATTGAACTGCTTTCCTTCATAAAAAAAAAAAAAAACCTTGTTAAAAAATAAACAAGTTGAAGCCTTTTTTTTCTTTCTTTTTTTATTAGTGGTATGTCAATCGAACGAATTACTAAGTTAGTATTTGAAGAACATAACATTTCATTCTCTCTTTTTTTCCTTAAAAAAAGATTTCTTAACTAAGTTGAGTGTCAATATTTGAAGTCATCTCCGCACATTGTGTTAGCAAAAATGCAAACCGAACATTACTGTTAAAGTTCATAGTAGTTTGATTCGTTTTTGGTCGATAAAAGTTATTATAGAAACTATGATCTTTCATTTTTCGACAAGACTGGGTTTTTCGAGTTTAATAGGTCACGAGGTGATGAAAACAAAACATATTACCTTCCGTAAGTCTTGATCCAGTCTAAATTTTATCCGATCATTTAAAAATAAAAAGCCTAAAAACAAACTCATTAAAGTGAAAAAGCCTCAACCCATTCTAAGTGAAAAATTAATCCACTCGGTCCGAACCCATTCGGATCGGTCAGTGGATCAATGTCTACCCGAATTGAAACTTCTCGATAAATTCGGTGCTAAAATTGTAAATCAGCAAACTATTCGATTACGTTTTTTGTTTGATTCAATTAACATTATAAATCAATTATCAATTGAGCCAATATTATGCATCAGATCAGCTAACCACATCCCCAGCTATCAATTGAGGTCCGAAACACAACACTTTTTAGGGCGGAGGTGCAATCCAAGTCTGCCCCACCTTGGGACGCATCCGGACTGCGCCTCCGTCTGTGTCAAAGAGTCTTTCCGCCCCAGTAGTAAGCATGTATGAAATTGTAAATCAATTATTATGAATTTATGCATTCCATTAATTACTGATTTTTCGAATTTGCTTGGAGACCCGGTTGACACCATACAAAATCTCCAAAAAAATCAATATGGACCACACTAGGGTAAATGCTACATGACACGTTGGGCCTATTGGTAGGATGCTTCAAGCCCAAAATCACTTGAGTGGGACCCACTTGAGCATCGATAACCTGCAATATGAACAGTTCAACAATAAAGCTTCGATCTTTACTCTTCCTTTCTTCCCAAACTTTCCTCTCTTATCATCATCAAGAGGGTCCTTTCGTGGAAGCAAAACGTTGCTTTCCCTTTTCAACTCTCTATATCTAAATTCTCAATTTTTTATCCAAGGTTCTTGTTCTTCCCCCTTTGCTTTACCTTTTCAATTTCTCTTCTCTATAAGATTCTTCTTTCTTCGTCATCTATTTTGATCTGACGAATTATTGGAAACCCTAGTTTCATTTTGTCTTTCTTTTGTGTTCACGGTTCTTAATTGGCTTTGAAATTGCTTATCTTACCAGTTTGACGCCATGTCTATGTCTAAGAGCTCCTTCAAGCTGCAACACCCCCTCGGTATGTCTCTCTACGTACGACGATTGCCGATTTTGATCAATGATCAAGTTTGAGTGTTAATTTTGATCTTAGTTGATTGAAAGCTGAAATTTGTTTTGTTTTTTTCTTGTTTATTTCTATAAATTTGTGGGATATTAGGTTAATTCTGTATAGATATTATGAGCTTTTTCCCGGGGGAGGTTGATTTTTTTTTTTAATTTCATTTTCAGGTGGTTGGATAATTTGGATCGTAATAGATGCGTCTTTGTTGTGATATGAACATGTTTTTTGTTGACTATGTACATGAATTTGCCTTCAAGAATCATAATAGAATTAGACAGTTTCTTTGGGGAAAGTGTATACAGATTACCACTCTGCAATTATTATTTCTTGAAATTGTGAGCAAAAATGCCAGCTAGATATTCTGCTTTGAAGTTTGCCCTCAATTGATCACATCATTTGCTTCCAGAAAGTCAAGTCGTCTTCATTCTCTAATAGGCATGTTTGTAATTGCATACCATCTGTCAATTTGTAGTGACCACTGACCGATTAACACATACCAAATTTGGCTCATTATATCATAATTGTAGGTCAATGTTAAGAATTTGATGTTGAATATTCAATCATTTGTGTAGCATTTGATAAGTTCTTTGATGAAATGTCTAAAAATAAGTCAAAACCACTGAAAATTGTGCAAAATCCGCCTTGCTGTTATTGTTTCTTAGCATTTGATAAGTTCTACGCGTAGCCGGGTATTTTCTATCCTACACACAATTCCAAACTAAGAAACAATAACTGCAAGGTGGATTTTGCATAATTTCAGTGATTATTTGTAAACATTTCCTCAATAAAATTGTCCAATGCTATAACGTTTCTCATAGAGTCAATAAAAACCATGTTCACATCACAGCAGAGAAGTCTCCTCTGAAAAACTTTGCTTTCCACAATTAGTTGTTCTATGCAATGTAAAAATTGTTTGTAGCGACGGACTCATTCTAATTATGATGAACTATATGTTTTTCCATGACAGAGAGAAGGCAGGCTGAAGCTTCTCGCATCAGGGAGAAATACCCGGACAGAATTCCTGTATGATGTTTCGTATTTTCTTTGTCAAGTGAATGTTTGTGCATGAATAGAGTTCTGATATCATATTCTCTTGTGTTGCATAGGTGATTGTCGAGAAGGCTGAAAGGAGCGACATTCCTGACATTGATAAGAAAAAGTTAGTTCCATTCCATGTTCTTTCTGCTGTGTTATACTAAACTCATGATTTTTTCAAACACATTATTGCTTTGATTTACTTAATCTCATATTTCCGTTCTTTTAATGAGTGCAGGTATCTGGTTCCTGCTGATCTAACAGTTGGGCAATTTGTCTATGTCGTAAGGAAAAGGATCAAACTTAGTGCTGAAAAGGCGATTTTCATCTTTGTGAAGAACATTCTTCCTCCCACCGGTAAGTTAAATCTTTCGCGGGTGGCTAGTGTATATTTTTATCTCTTTCTTTCACTTATTGCTTTGCTTCTGTTGTTATAGCTGCAATGATGTCAGCTATCTACGAGGAGCACAAAGATGAAGACGGTTTTCTATACATGACCTACAGTGGCGAGAACACGTTTGGATCATTTGAAATCACGGAGGCAGCCTGCTGAATAACTTGTTCATATCAATAAGACTGTTCACGTTGTAAATAGATGTCCAGTATTTGTCCCTTATGCAATTTCGCCTTCCTCGTTGCATGCTTTTGCTGCTTATCTGTTTTTATGTTGGATCTAAGACTACGATCTTGCAATTTGATCGATGCAGTCTGAATATCTATAGCAGTCTATTTCTTTCTGCAACAATGTGCCTTGACTTCCTAATCAATTTCTGTGTTTCTCATATGTATGAATTATGGTATGTTACAAGCAACAGTCTAGTTTTTCATAACAATGGCTGAACTATTGTTGATTGTTGTTTTTCATAACAATGGCCGACTATTGTTGTAAAATATGAACTATGTTTTCGCAGTCATTATCGGAAGACTTGTTTTCATCTGAACTTATCGAAATGTCTGTATCAGAAGACTTGTTTCTATCTGAACTTATTGATTTCTACACGCTTACTAAAATGTCTTGTATTGGGCTGGTTTGGACAGTAAGCTGCAAATGTTTAGACTTCAAGATTCCTTTTGAATGAAAACAACAACAAAATGAGCTTCTAAGGAATGTTATATACGACCGCGTTTAGATTATGATTTTTTTTCGTAAAATATGCCCTTTCACCCGTTTATATATATATATATATAATATCATTATCAATTTTCGTAAAATAACAAAAGGAGCTTCATTGATTCCGTAAAATAACAAAATGAGCTTCTAAGGATTGTTATTTACGACTGCGTTAGATTATGACATATTTCGTAAAATATGCCCTAAACGCCACATGACAGAAGCCTAAAAACGCCCTTAAAGGGTGGAAGGCGTTTTGTAAACGTGATGGGAGAGTATGTATGTGCTGGTGTATCTTGACAAGGTATACAATATACGATCACCTTCATCGATTTTGCCTAACACGAAACAAACTTGGATTTCGTGGGGCTGAATTTGTACTGTAGGCCTTTTACAACATAGAGTTTGGATTTAGGGCCTCCCAATTATTCATTTAGAAAATGGGCTCCTATTGTAGATAAAATCAGAAAAGTAAGGGACATTGATATCCATCTGATTTGATGGGTGACATGTTGAATAAAATAAATAGCCCAATCAATTCAGTTCAACTTCTTCCCTCCCTTGTCCCTTCTTCTTCCCTCCCTTCAAACGTAAATGAATTTCTGGGTATCCATATGCAGGTCCCTTCTTCTTCCCTTCACCGGAATCTGGACTACTTACATATCCCTGTTCTATTTCTGGGTAAGCAGTGTTTGGTTCTATTTCTGGGTAATCTCAAACTTCCTGGGTAATGTATTTCTGGGTAATCTGAAACTTCTCATCTCTTGTTGTTGTGAATCTAAAACACTCAAACTTCTTGTTCTATTTGTGGGTAAGCAGTGTTTGTTTACATTTCCCTGGGTAATGTATTTATGGGTAATCTGAAACTTCTCATCTCTTGTTTTTGTGAATCTAAAACACTTAAACTTCCTGTTCTATTTGTGGGTAAGCAATGTTTGTTTACATTTTCCTGTTCTATTTGTGGGTAAGTAGTGTTTGTTTACATTTTCCATGTTCTATTTGTGAGTAAGCAGTGTGTTTGCATGGGTAATCTCAA
Organism: Fagopyrum homotropicum; assembly: GCA_033239125.1. NCBI lineage: Eukaryota > Viridiplantae > Streptophyta > Magnoliopsida > Caryophyllales > Polygonaceae > Fagopyrum > Fagopyrum homotropicum. The sequence continues at coordinate 9,060,483 of BSWB01000003.1, forward strand.
ACTTCCTGGATAATGTATTTTGGGTAATTTGAAACTTTTCATATCTTGTTTTTGTGAATCTAAAACACTCAAACTTTCTGGGTAATGTCAAACTTCCTGGGTAATCTATTTCTGGGTAAGCAACGGTAAGAGTTGTGTTTATTTTTATTTTCCTTTTCTATTTGTGGGTAAGTAGTGTTTTTTTCTATTTCCGGGTAATCTCAAACTTTGTGGGTAATGTATTTCTGGGTAATATGAAACTTCTTCTCTCTTATTTTTGTGAATCTAAAACACTCAAACTTTCTGGGTAATGTCAAACTTCCTGGGTACTCTATTTCTGGGTAAGCAACGGTAAGAGTTGTGTTTGTGGGTAAACAGTGTTTTTTTATTTTTTTATTTTTTTCCAAAAAGTGAACATCAAATCATCTGAAAAAAATCCTGCAGCACCATTATTTCAAAAACAGTGCCCTACTTTATATTTTTCAGACCTATTTTATCTAGTTAGTTTAATAGAGGTCCATTTCACAAAATGCAAATTTTTAGGGTCCTCTTTCTCTAATTATTTCATTTCGTGGTGGTTTTGTAACATGGGAAAGTTGTATCTTGCGAAAAATTTAGATAGGTTTGGTTCTAGTGATAATGCTTTCGAGTATGTTTCTTGAATCACCGTTCACTTCTTATACTAAAAAATCTTATATTAACACAACTCACATTGCAGTGGAAATCGAATTCACAAGCTCACGAGAGAAAGTGATACGTTCTTATCAACTAAGAGCATGTTTGGTATCAGATGAAGTTCGTTTTTTAGATTGTGGTAGATGGAGATTGTTGGAGATTTTGTCAAAAATCTTGTCCCTATAAACTCCAAATATAATACAATTCCTAATCGCATCTATTATCAGACATCTCCCAAACATAATCCTCAATCTCCACCTAAACAATCTAAATAAATCTTCTAAATTGAAAAGGAATCAACAAACGTGTAAGAGTGCTTTTCTGCAACATATGTATCTATTTAAGAATCCTAAGAAGTAAGAACATGAACCAAGAGACTTTGAAGTTGTATAAAAGAGCTACTAAACCAATGTATTGTATACTTGCAATTCAAAGGTAACCAAACTACAACCAACACCAATACAAAACATTTCCAGAGCTAACTATCCATCTTTCTTCCCATTCGCATTCACATCGAACGACAAACATCCAATAATCGGTCTCAAACTCGTCTTGGGCTTTTCTTCAACCTTCTTCAACACACAAACATCACCATCACAGACATACTCATGCTCCACCTTCGCGGGTGGCTCAAAGAAGCAACTCCATAGATTGCTAAAGAAGAAAACCATTGTAGTTTAGCTTTGCAAAGCTTGAGGTTCTCTCTAGCTTTTAATGAAGCAAAACAAAGCTGATTTTCAGAGCTTTTGAATGAGTTTTTGATTTGGTTAATCTCTTTCCAAGAAAGGGAAAGAGAATTGGAAGGTCAAATATGAAGAAAAAGCCAGTTTGTTAAGCGTTAGTCTTACATGTGGACCTTGTGTTTAATTCGTGTAGTAGGTAGACTTATATAAATGCATTATTGTATGTGTGTTATATATCTTATTCACAAATCGTGTCCACACTTCAATCCATGAATCTTCTGTGAATATCATCGATCAAGATGTGGTGTACAGAAATGCGGATCACAATTCGGTTTTGGTCAAAGTACGGATCGGTACAGAAAAGCGGATCACAATTATTATTTCTAAAGTGATGGGTTCACAATATGGAAAATTAGGATTATAAATAGATGTTTCTATTAGTTTGTAACTTTTCAAGTCTGTTGGGCCGAGACTATACATAATATCGGTGAATTACTCCTATTATAAACTGATTTTATTATTTAAGTGTTAGTACTTGAATCTAACACGCATGTACACTTGTACGTAGAGTTGTTAAAAGTTGATCCGACCCGTGAGATCGACCCGACGAATTCAGAACCGAACTCGACCTGACCCCGAAAATTTTGAAAAAGAGAATATCCAGACCAACCCACTTGAAATCGATTTAACCCGAAGTAATAAATGACCCGAAGTAACCCGACCCGAATGCCCGAATAATCCGACCCAAAGTAACCAGATAGCTCGAAGTGGCCCGACCCGAGTGACTCAATAGTCCAAATTAATCCGACACGAAGTGACGCGATAGCCCGAAGTAACCTGATCTGAATTAATGCGGCCTGAGGTAACCCGATAAGTCTATAATGGCATAATCCATACTCTAAGTTTATATTATAAGGCTATAATGACATATTAAATAATACATATTACATAATCCATACTATAAGTCGGATATCCACATTTGGTTAAAGATCATTTTGATCAAACAAATCACCCAAATATTTACGAATAATTATCCAATCCGACTAAAGTCGTTTTCACATAAATACATAATTCATACTATAATTTATAGGAATAGACATTTTAAAGATAAGTTTTTTATTTACTATATTATCTATATATACATAAATACATAATACATAATTCATAATTTCATACTATAACTATAAGTCTATAATGATATTCTTCGACTCCGACACGATAAATTTAAGGTAACGATGATTTTAATTCATTCAAATAGCTTTTGATTTTAACATATGGTTTACTAAATACTTAATAAAAATATTTTCCAACTTTAATTTATGATTTCTTGTACAAGTATTGAAGTATACATATTACATAATACATAGTATACTTGTATAAGTATATATGATGACGTTTTTTAAATATTAGATTTGTTACCGTGTTAGAGATAAGATATGTGTTAAAGTGTTAAAAATAAGTTTTAAAAAAATTGTATCAACTATACGTTTTTCACTTGCATTTGGATTAAGTTGTGACTATTTGACTATATATTTCTATTTTACACTTTATAACAAACAAAATAAGGAAAAACATATATGGATCAAATTGATCAGTCACATTAGATATTTGGATCAAACGGATCAGTCGGATATCCAAATCCGATTAAAGTCATTTTCAGTTAAACAGATTAGACTAAAATCGATCATTCCGATCAAACAGTCACCCAAATAGGATAATTATCCGATTCAACTAAAATCGTCTTCACATACCATATTTTAAAATTTGGATCAAACGGGTCAACCAAATATCAACAAATTATCATCCGATTCGGTGAAAAGTGATCATTTGTTACATTTGAATAAAGTGTTACATTCAAATAAAGTGTCAAGTAACTTATAATTTTATATTGTGTTCCCACTAGTTTAAAAAGTAATAGTTTATTAATATAAAATTAAATTAAAGAAATGAAGGGCTATTGATCGTAATCAAATTAATTAACCAAAAATACGGATTTGTTAGTGACGTTCAAAGATTCAAAAGGAATTTATAGGACCCCGTTTATTAATCTATATCCCAAAGTAATTATCTCATATTTATAATCCGTATCCCAAAGTAATTATTACTTTTTGGTGGACCCAATAAATTTAGATGAAAATCTGGATAATCTATTAGTTTATATCGGGATAATCTATTAGTTTATATAGAATATTAATAAGGTGGTTAATTGTTAACGAATTATAAATATTGTGTTGTTAAATGAAAATAAAAATTATAAGATGTGGTTAAGTGAAAAAGAGTAATAAGAGGTGGTTTTATGTAGTTTACTATAGAGAAAATTGGTGAAATAGAGCTTTTTTTTTGTTTAGCCTAGACTAACTAGGCCCTAACAAAATCAAATTAAAAAATAAAGATAAATTAGGGATTTAATAAAAGGAATTACAATACAAGTCAACATTCTCTCCTATCTCAATTTATTAATTTTACATATTAGATATTTAAATTAGGAAGTAAATAATTACGATTCCTAAAATCTCTCCCTCATTATTTGTCGTTATTTAACAATCCCCAGACGTATTTTTTTCTTTTCTCCATTGCTGCGCGAAGAACGACCTCGGAGTTCCAGTTTAGACGCATATATCGAGGGTTGTCAATGAATATTTGATCTACATAACTCAACAACAGTGTAGTGTGCTCGTTATTCGACATAATCTAGATATCGAGGTTTTCCATTTGTGTTCGAGGTATGTTCATGTTTTTTAGACGAATATTTGATAGATTTGAATACATGAATGACTGTAATTCTTATGCAAACATGTTTATGTTAGTAATTTCGTGAATATGTACATATGCTGAAAATACCTAGTTAGGCATTCATACGAGTTGTAGTTTAGTCATCCGTACGATATTGAGTTCTATGATGAGTACATAATTTCATGTGATTATGTACATATGTTCAGTCTTATGTACATACGTGATGAACATATGTTGGTTAGTAACTTTTTTAGGAAATATATGTAGGAGAATCATCCGATGTAGTTGGGACATGAAATGTGTACACATATCAATATGTTAATGTGTTAAGTTTCGATTTTGGATCCGTGATGAATACATATTTTTCTATGACTTTCGACATAACTGTTACAATATGTATGTTGAACGGCATTTTATGTACATACGTGATGAATATATATGTTTTTATGATTTTTGACATATCTATTACATTTATGTAGTAAATGGTGAAGATGATTTTCGGTTCTTCAAAGCTTCGAATTGTAACAATGGCGACAAAGGAGACGAGATGAAGATTGATGGAAATGAGCCATCAATGAAGATTTGCAAAATCGTTTCTCTAATATTTTCCTTTTTTATTTCATACATTTGCCTTTATTTTCGGTTGGTTAATTGATTCAAAAATCAGAAACTACCTAATTAGGTAAATAAATAAAGATAAATAGGAGAGATAAAGATTATGATTCATTCATTATCTTTATTTCTGTTTTTAATAAATCTTTTTATGAAAATATGGAGAAGCCTAGTTTGTCAACATATAAACAAAAGGGCATAGTTTATACACCTTGATACATAAATTGCCTACTTAGCCAACTCATCCTTTATTATATATAAGATGTCTGGCAACCGAACCCGGTTTTGACCCAACCTAAACATAACTTGACCCTACTTGATACGGGGTTGAGTTGAACTTCAATTAGTTAGCTCTGATATCACTTTGATGCGGGATTGATGCCGCGATTTTCCGATCTAGACTGAAGTCCACGAATCAACAACAGAAAACAAATCTCGGTGGTTGACGTAAATCTCGGGCGAGATTTATGAAAATGACCGAGATTTTGTTAAATTCAGAACGCGGAATTATGAATGAAATGGAAAGACAAGAAAATGAATATGGAATGAATAATGGAAATATAGGAAGTTACGAACCAAGGTATTCTTGCAAAGAACCCTGACCAATTGAATCAAAATCACTTAGCAAAGAGCTTACCTTAACCCTTGTTTCTTTAACCTTACACACGACTTCTAGTTAAGACAAGCACAAGAAGGGATCAATTTGACTAATAACACCAATCTTCAATAAGATTAACACAATAATGTGGAAATCAATAATATAAAAACTAAGTTCAACTAACATATCATCCAAACGGAAAATGGGATGTCGATGCTTGATAGCAATATTGTTATTGTTTTAAAATTATATCAATTAGTTAGGAAGAAGAAAAGAAATAGTCCTCCAGTTTTTGTTTGATTTTATTTTTTAATGTTTTTAATAAGCAAAGTAAAAAATCATATCTAAATATAAGTTTTATAGTTTGATCTGAACGGATGAACCAAATATTCACAGATAGTTATCCGATCTAACTAAAATTTCGATCAATTACTTTTGAAATTCGGATCAAACATATACGGATAACTATACGTTTTGGATAAAAGATGAAGCCTGACAAGGTCAGGGACTCGGGGGTTTTCTAAATAATTATATTCAGATTCTGGGTATTTGAATGACTGTTATTGTCTGGGCCGGGTTTGCCGGGTCAGGCTTAAAAGGCCCGTTTATGACCGCCCGGATTGTTACGCCAGTCCTTGCTGCTTCCCAGGTTCACAATTCATTACAGACTCGAAGACTTGACGTCATTGCTTATTACTTACTGTATTACTTCATTAGTATGCATCCACACAGAAAGTCATTCTTAGCCACAATTCTTCCCCAGCCATGGTAGAATCCATCCAAATCCCCATCAATAACCCTGACACAGTCCTCAATCAACCAGAAATGCTAGAAAATTCCTGCAATTTCAAATCTCCGGCGAAGAATCACGTCGGCGACGCCTGCGTTTTTTCCATCATCAACAATGAAAAGCTAAACCCGACAGTCAACACCACCGACTCCCACACCAAATCATCACAATCCGGCAGAATTACAGCCGGATTTTACTTTCGGTGGACAATCATCATCCTCAACGTGGGTCTAGAGCTAGCTCAAATCATCCTAACACTAGAAGCCTCAGGCAGCAAAATTAAAGGTCCCACTTACAGAACCCTAACGGCGACAACCTCCTCGATCTGCCTTATTCTATCAGCGATTGAAATTGCGCACGCTAGCAAGCTAAACGAAGTCGTTTCGACTGAGAAGAAGAGAAAAACGAAGCGAATTGGATTTCCGATTTGGTTCGGGCTTGTTAGCTCGATAGTTCAGTTCTCCGTTAACGTGACGGCGCTGGTTGTTAAGAGGGCGATTGTTAATTTTGAGTATATGGGGTTTTTGTTTGCGGGTTGTTACTTCTTCGCTGCGATTGGTACTGATCGGAGTGCTGGTCATGTGGTGGTATTGAAGTGTGTTAGCCATGGAAGCTCTGAAGCTCAGGGGAAGTTTGTGGATGGGATGTTGGTGTTTGAGTGTGAACAGTGTGCGGATGATGAAGATATCAAGCTTGCTTGAATGTTTATGTAAACATACTGATTAGAGATACAGGCTTGTTGACTTCAATATATTATATTAATGTTAAAGTAATGGAATTTTTATAGTTAAATTTATATAATTATCTAATTCCGTTTTAAGTTATTTGCAATGTTTATATTAAAAATATAAATATTGAAAATAACTTTAAAAATATAAAAAATAAATTTAAAAACATAAAAAAAAAAAAAGTCTTTTAAATCATGGTAAATTATGTTTTCATTCTAATCATATAGGTAATCTTTCATTTTATTTTGTTTTAACTTCATTCAAATTTTCTTTTTTAGGCATGGTTACCTTCAATATATATATTTTTAATACCAAAATAATATAATTTTTTTAATATTTATATTTGTTATATTGTTATTTATTTTATTTTTTTATTATTATTATTTTTTTTGATACTGTACGGTAAGCGATTAGATTGGATCATCTTCTTGAGACTCTCCAACCTAGAGCATCCTTCCGGATGAAATCCACCACCTGCGAGGGGATCGAAGCGCAACCTATCGGGTAGTCGTGTCGCAGATCTACGAGCTTATCGGCAACACTATTGACTTCCCTAAAGACGTGTTGTATCTTGACCTGCTGGAAACTGACCAAAATATTAGTAATATCTGAAATGATAAGATCAAGTTCCCATGGGGGGTTTCCAAATTTGCTTAATGGAATTGATGATTGTAAGATTATCTCCTTCAATCTCAAGTTTATTGATCTCCAGATCACATGCTCTTATCAAACCCTCCCTTAGCGCGCATGATTCAGCGTGAAGGACCGATGTGTTCCCACACTGTCCGTAGCATAGGGAAATAGTTGATGCATGTTGGTCTCTTAGAATGAAACCGAAGACTGACTCCCCGGAATCGCGTTTAGATCCATCAAAGTTTAACTTGACAAATCGATTATCACGTCTTAGCCATTGGATATTTTTAGTTTTTCTATTACTTATGGCCGCTTTTTGTTTTGTTTGGTTCTTCTTTTATTAGCGTCTTGTCAGCTCCTTATTTGGTCTTGTACTCGTACCCTAATATTTTGAGTTTTCTTGTTGCTAAAAATATATTGGTTTTTTTCGGTCCAAACATTCCACCACGTAACCGCTAGTTGGACCAACTGATTATCGTTTAGCTTACTTTTTAAGCATGTAATCATGCTCGCCAAATTTTGGTTAGAGATGTTTACCTATTGGAGCTCGATCTTTATGTTGGAATTATCGAGGTTCTCCAACGTGAAAAGGCAGTTGAAGAACAGATGTTTTGCTGATTCATATGGGTGGTTACAGAGAGTACATTGCATGGGCACTAGCACCCTTTGTTTTTCCAGATTTTCTTTGGTTGGGAGTCCGTCTATAGATAGTTTTCAGATGAAGTTTTTAACTTTGGGCATGATATCCAATTCCCATATTCAATCATTTGAAACTACTGGAAGCCCTTTATTTTTATGGATGAGGTTCATGGCTGATTTTGTATTATACGATCCCTTATCTGAGGCTGCCCAATAGAGACGATCTTGAATAAATGATTTCGGAAGTTGGTATGATTTAATTGCAGTCATAATCTCTTGTGGGAGGAGATTACCTAGTTCCGTATCTAGTTTTCGGGTATTCCATTTATTCTCTATGATGTAGTTATTGACTAATTCATTATCATCAATATTACTTCCGTTTTCAAGAAGTTTAATGAGTGGTTGATCAGTCACCCATTTATTTTTTTCAGAATTTAACGGTGTTACCATCCCCAACGTTCCATCTGAAACCATTTTCAAATTCAGGTCGGAGATTCATTAGTCTTCTCCATTGCCAGGAGGTGTTCTTTTGGGTTTTATAGTTCCATAAGAATGAGTCTTTGAGGTATTTTTCATTTATTATTTTAACCCATATATTATTAGGTTCTTTCATAATTTTCCATAGTAATTTCATTTGAAGGACCTTGTTCATGTCTTCTGCTTTTCTAATACCCACTCCTCCGCACTTTTTCGGTTTGTAGATTTTGTCCCAGCTGATGAGGGGGTGATATTTAGGTCCTTTGTTCCAAAAGAATGTGCGATTGATTTGATCAAGTTCTTTATGTATATAGGATGGGAGCATAAAGCTTTGCATGATATAATTTGGCTTCGCATTCAGATTAGCCTTGATTAGAATCGTTCTTCCTTCTTGTGAAAGTGTGGAGGCTTTCCATTTAGTTAGTTGCTTTCTAGATTTTATTATTACATCTTCAAAGACGGCCTTGTTTACTCTACCATTAATGATCGGGCACCCAAGATACTTGTCCAACTCTTCTGTAACAGTTATTCCGATTTTTAATTGAATTTGTCTTTCCATTTCACTCCCTACATTTCTGGTAGTTTGGAATGAGGATTTATGGAAATTAACTTTTTGTCCCGATATATGGCAATATCTATTTAGTATATCCAAAATTTTTGTGCTTGCATCTAGGGATGCTTTAGCGAATATAATGATGTCGTCCGCAAAGGCTAGAAAGGGGACTACAGTTCCCCCTCTTGTGATTGGGAAGCCAATTGTCTTATTATTTTGGTAACATTCTTTATGAATGTTCCTTGCTAGGACTTCAGCTCTTAAATTAAATAGCATAGGTGAGAGTGGATCACCTTGGCGTAATCCCCTCTCAGGATATATTACTTCTGATGGTTTGTCATTGACTAGGATGCAATACGAGACCGTAGAGATGCATTCTCTAATCCAACTAATGAATTTCTGTTCGAACCCAAAATTTTCAAGAACAGCTAAGATAAATGGCCACTCCACCCTATCATATGCTTTTTCCATATCTAGTTTCACGGCCATGAAGCCCTCCTTCCCTTTTTTTGCTTTGAACCCACGAAAGATCTCATGGGCGATAAGAATGTTATCGTGGATTGATCTACCCTGAGTGAAGGCACTTTGGAGCGGATGGATTAGTTTAGGCAGCAATTTCTTAAGTCTATTTGCTAGAATTTTGGCGATAATTTTATATATAGTTGAACATAGACTTATCGGTCTATAGTGGGTAGTTAGGGACGGGTTATCCACTTTAGGTATTAGAGTAATAAAGGTATAATTGATTTGTTTTAGGATTTTTCCGGAGCTGAAGAAACTTTTCGTGGCACGAATTACATCCGGTCCTATTATTGCCCAATACTTTTGGAAGAAGCCGGCAGGCATTCCATCTAGATCTGGGGACTTGTCGCTACCAATATCGAAAGCAGCTCTTCGGATATCCTCGTTCGAGAATGGTTTTGTGAGCTCCATGTTTTCACTGTCCGTAATTTCTTTGGTAATGACATCTAGGTGTTGCGCTATGGTGGACTCATTAATTCGGTTGGACCTGAATCGATCCTTATAGTCCATAAGGAACTCGGAGTTAATTTCATCCTCAATGTCTAATCTTATGCCATTTACCTTTCGAATAGAGGTTATAGACTTTCTATTTCGTCTTCATGTTGATTTCCTATGGTGATACTTTGAATTTCTATCACCACATTCTAAGGCTTTAGATTTTGCTCTTTGCATCCAATATTTCTATTGGAATTCGATTAGACATTCTCTCTTCTTATTTAATCTATTTAGTTTCTCATTTTGTTGGTTAGAAAAATTTCTGAAATTAAGCTTTTGTAGCTTTTTAATGGTTTCATCCGTTTCTCGAACTTGTTTATTTATATTCCCGAACTTTTGTTTGCTCCAAACTTTTAGTTTGATTTTAAGCAAATTTAGTTTCCTTACTAAATTGAACATGTGAGTCCCCGGAAATTGTGTTCTCCAACACTGTTTGACGATTCTTTCACAATCGTCTCTTTCAGCCCACATGAGTTCAAATCGGAAAGGTTTGTTTTTATATCTTTGCCTTTTATTGTTAACCTCTATTGTGGTTAGACAATGGTCTGATGATGTGAACGCATGATTCCAAACATGGATTAGGTTGTAAGCATTCAGCACTTCGCTATGAGCCATTGCTGTATCTAGTTTTTCATATGTATTATTCTCACCCTCTCTTTTTTTCCGCCATGTGAATTCGTTCCCTTTTGAAACAAGATCCACAAGGTTACATTCTTGTATTACATTTTGTAATCTTTGGAAACGATTTGTTTTTAGTGGCGCGCCTCCCAATTTGTCGGACGGATTAAGGATGTCGTTAAAATCCCCCATTAGAAGTACTGGTTTAGTTTGTGAGTTTATAGATTCTGTAACTTTGGACCAGAACTCTTCTTTAAGCCTCTCGTTTGGAGGTGCATATATGAGAAAAATGGTCATGGAGAAATTCGATTCGAAGTTGGCATAACCCACCTGCTAGGCCATCCGATGGGATAAAGCATATGCTATCAAAACCTGCACTCCGCCAACATGCCTCGGTAGGTTCAATGTTTGTTTTTAGCTCAGCTAGCATAATCATGTCAATATGCTCGTTTTGGGTTGTAATTTTGATATCGGTCCAAAAAATTTTTTTCCGTATACCTCGACAGTTCCAAAAGGCTATCTTCATTTAAACATACTATATGGGTCGGATGGTAGGTGACCATCTTTATTACCTAGATTTATCATTTTCATATAATTAGGGGCTTTTTTAAATTCTTCCTTCTTGTTCTTTGTAGTGAATGCACTTCTGTTTGTTTCCCTCGTCTTCACTGAATTCAGGTTAAAATTCTTATCATCGCAATGCTCATCACCATACCAGAAACACGAGATAAGCATGTGATAATGATAGTTAGCAAATACTGTTCTGGATTTAAAAGGCTGAATTAGAAGAAAGAACCCAACAACACTAGCAATAAATAAATGTTTGCAAAGGGCACTCTATTTCAACACACTTTCTAATTATGCAGCCTATCAGAGTAGGCACATTATTTGAGTTTGTTCTGTACATTTTTGAATTCTTCCAATGGTTTGGAGATTTGGTGCCAAGTTTGGTCGATCCCATAACTTCTTCCCTGTTATAACCGGAGAAGTTGATAAGTATGGCTGTTTTGGGAAGTTCCTTCTTTTGTTTTTTTGAAACAAAGGAACAGAGGTTGCATATCCTGTTGTGGATACAAATCAATTGTTTCGGTCTGAAGAATTTAACAGAAAGAATCCTTAAAATCTCTACACAATGCCGAAGTTGTTGAATTTTCTTGGCCGGTAAAGATCGGTAGATCAGTAGGTTAGAGAACCCACGCCAAAGACTCTTGTTATAACCTTTGGTTTTATTTCCCGGATCATTGATTCCCTGAATGTAACCGGTGATGAACTTGTGTAGATCCTGCAGAAATAGCAAAGGCAAATGCATAGCAATACACTTCCTAGGCCATCTAATATTCCAAGTACACGTTTCAACCATCACGAAAGTGGTAATGGTGTAAGATCTATTTGAATATCCCAAAGAACAAGTGTTCAACCGCAAAGACAATCCACAAATCAACACAACACAACCGCAAACACCATCAGTGAAGAGATTTTGCCCGAAATGTTTGGTAATGGGCATTTCGAAAGAAAATGCCACATACCGATGATCAATATTATACTGTTTTAGAGATGTAACTAAGTTACAAGAAGGAACGGGAATGCTCTTATCATAAACAGGATTGAGAAGACTTTCATAAATCAACAGAGCACCAGGGTTATTTTGGATGTAGATTTACACAGTAATAGTTATAAGAACATCTAGTTTGATGAGAGGTGACATAACCACTTTACTCCAAAGAATATTCAACGTTTTGCGCTCAAAGAGCAATCTTCTAGCCACAATAGTACTTTTAGAATGGTAAATTTCAAACGAAACCAAACAGATTTCATTCGGAGTATAGAGAAAGGTTATTTCCATAACATTGTTGCTCTGAAGAAGGGTGAGAGTATACCAAAAAAAGGATTCGGTAGTCCAGCTTCTTGTTATTTTGGGGGTTCCGGCATTGAGGTTGGGGGAACCTGTAAGTAGCAATCTTCCATTGGAGAGATGACATGTTGATGTTTGAGATTCCAGCTTCAAATATGAAGGACCGGGATCCCACTCTAGATTGGTGCTATCAGTATAAGCACACAGAAAGCTTGTGAAAGAGAAACGAATGGGGTAGAGAGGCCACAACGACTGGAGAGACACGCTGTTTGAAGACTCGTAGGGCTCACTACAACAGCGAAGTTGTGACGCTGAGCAAGGAACGGCGGGTCTCTGATTCAACACGGCGAGAAGACGTCTCCTCCCACGCCTTCGGAAGAGAATCGTGCCGAAAATCTTTATCTTTCTTCTTCTTCTTCTTCTTCTTCTAATCGGATTGATCCGAAACCCGAAACCAAACCCACCACCGGAAGCAACTGGTTACAGCACTTAAGACAACAAGGCCATGGAGGTCTGGATTTGATGAATATTGTGGATAGATCTTAACAGGAAGAAGCCAGAAAACAGAGTAGATCGGAAATCGTTGAGATTTCGGTGTGGCTTTTCCGGAGAAGTCTAGCGATTCTATGCGACGGAATGATTTTTTCATTTGTGGGAAGCAGGAATGGCGAATAGGGCTGGAGTTGACGGCGCGTTGGAAGCGCGTTGATTTTTCGTTTTTAGGGTTTTTTCGTGGTTTTCGGGATTGGTTTTTATATTGTTATGTTATTATTTCATTGCAAGCTCTCACTTTAAATGTATTTTTTTTATATTATAATTGTAATGAAAATTTTAATTTTACTATTTTATAAATTTCGTAGGTTCTATATCCCGTCTAATTGTCTAAATCATATTCCCGTCAACCGCATACATAAAAACTTGTGATTCCCCTATTCTTTGTCAATTTGATTGATTCCTACTTTCGTATCCGTGTGTACCCTATCAAATTGCATCTCGATACATTGGTACTCCAATCCAAGGAGATATAATTGGAACAGTAATATATGGATCCATTCACAGCATAAGCACCACACATATAGTCTTGTTTGACGCCTCTAGCTCTTACTTGAGCGTTTTAATTAACGACCCAAATTTCAACTTCTTTCTAATCTCTTTTTATGTATCAAGTATGTAACGGTCAATGAGCGCATTGTCATTTCACACTTTAACATTACTATTGCACTCCTTAAGATCAATGTATTGGAAACGTAAAATAGTTTGATTGTGTTTGGCTCGTTAATAGAATTTTGTTGTGAAATTAATGACACTATCTAAGACATCTTTTTTTAGATTAATTTGTGACAAAAGTAGGATAAAGATCCGTTTTACCAAACTATCTATAAAATGAGAAAGTAGTTATCTTAACTTAATCAATTGACAATAGAAGAAGTATTTCATCAACTTATATATTATACTCACACCATCTTGTTTTATCAATGTGGGATGCATAATCGTCCCTTACATAGTTACATGTCAACATGGGTGTAAAGGCTAATAAGCGTAGAATTTTTATTCATGATAATATTGTGTGATTGGAAACTGTGAAAGATTGATCAGAATTAATGATTCTCAACAATTCTCACATAAAATTTAATCTCTCAATAGCATTCCTACTTTAGTAGCCAGCTAGTGAGTTGCTTCGTTAGCCTGTGTGGCACATGTTCTATACCTCAATAGATACAAAACTTTGCACCTCAAAATCTCAAAGAGATTAGTAACAGATTTTTAAAAATATTATTTGTACTTTGAACAAGTGAAGACTGTATCAGTCATTGGATATACCTATTCAAACAAACAAACTTAAGGTTGTACATAAACCTCCATTTGTATCTTTTTCTTTTGAAAATAAAGAAATATAACTAAACCTTTTATCACTGTTATTTAACAAATATAGTTTTATTTAACCTAATTCTTTCATGTAGGGAAATTATATAGGGTAAAATTAGAAGAGTCTACACAACAAAAACTTATAAAAAAAGAGAGTTTATTTAACCCAATTCTTTTAAAAAACAATGTCACATCTCCCAAATTACAAAATTTTATCACTCAATTAGAAAAACAAAAAAGGAAATAAATCAAATTACATACAAATTGATTGCACCCATGAAATTTTAGATATTATTCAAAACAATTCAAAACAAGAACAAGTCTGAAAATTGTTTGCTTTTAGCAAAACTAGCATTAACACATTCAAAACAAGAACAAATCTCATAATTGTGAGACCGGAAGTTTAATTGAAAAAATCTCCTCTCATCTCTGTATTCAAGCACAACGACAAACACTACCTTCACTACTTTGATGATCGTCTCATGTTGAGCCGTTGACGATCTACCATTCAAGGAAGTAACTGTCGGGTTGTTACAAATTAATGAATGAAGGATAAAAGGAAGAATGGGCAGATCAAGAAGGAAGGATGGTCGGACTCAAGAAGGAAGGATTGACGATGTCTATTTACAGCGGCTTAATGCAGAATTTTGGCATGTATTTAGACTATGGCTTAAAAAGCTAATATTGTTTATGTGAAAAAGTCAAGAATCAAACATCTACTCTAATCCGCTAAAAATCTAGTCTAAAATAAAGATAGAGAATTTCCTCTTGATACCCTTGACGGTATTGTCTTTTCCTCTTGATATTTATAAGTTATCAAAATTCCTCTTAATTCCCTCAAATTATTAAAGCATTCATCTCCTTACCCATTTTTAAATTATTATGTTAGTTTATACATATTTCATCAAAAATTAATAAAATAAAATTTAATGTTAATTATTTATAAAATAATATAAACAAATAAAAAAACTAAATTATCTTTTTATAAACTAAAAAAAGAAAATTAAGTTTATCTTATTTTTGTATACTTTATAAAAAATAAATTCAGTTTTTATTTCATTTATAAAATTTAAAATTGAACATTTAATTGTGTAATTCGGGTTATATTTTTACAAAAATAAAAGAATTTTAATTTGTTTTGTTTTGTTTACTTTATAAAATCTAATAATGGGTAAGGAGAGGAATGTTTTAATAGTTTGAGAGTACTAAAAAGAATTTTAAAAATTTGTAAATACCAAAGAAGAAAAAAAATACCTCAAGATATCAGGAGAAAATTCTCATAAAGAAAATATAACACAGTAATCAAAATAGTTAAACATAGTAAGTCCAGCCCAAAAGTGAAGGAAAGAGCAAACAAAGACAAGAATTCTACTTCCAGACAAGTCCAAATTAATGAAATAAATAATTGTGTATTAATAGTTTTAAATTAGGATTACTATGAATTGATCAGGAGAGAAAAGGGAAAGTAGGCTAATTATGTATTAATGTAAATTAACTAGCCTCTTTTGTAAAAATGTAGATAAAGTAGGCCCCTAGTAATTTTATGATAAAGATTAATTCCCAAATAAATTGATACCCCTGCTGGAAATAAAAAATGCTGATGTGGCAGTTTTTTAAATAAATATGCTTATTTAATATGGTCCCCTATAAATTAGGATGTTGTTTGATAGCAAATATACTTTCCTTGTAAACGTGATCCCAGAATCACGAAATTCCCCATTTCTGAAGCCAAACCACCATGCTACAGAGTTATTCGTTTACTGTCAACAACATTTTCTCTATTTTTTTTGCGATTATTGCCGATTTATTTCGTTTTGATGATCTGTTTCTTCAATTTGCTCTGCGTAATTTATGTATATTGTTAATATTATGTATTTCGTATATTTATATGTCGGTGATTTTTTATGTGATGAGTGTTGGTAATGATGAAGGGGACGAACATAATTTTATGTCTGTATGTGTACATAAGTTTGTATATGTTTAAGTTTAAACCACTGTCGTTGAGAAGGTACTGTGATATGCTTGCGTATTTTATGTATCTACTAATATTATGTAGTTGTTAAATTTATGTGCCGTTGATTTTTATGTGCTGAGTGTCAGCAATGATGAAGGTGACGAACATAATCTTATGTGTGTATGTGTACATAAGTTCGGTTTATGTGTCTGCTTAAAATTATGTAGTTGTTAAATTTATGTGTCGTTAATTTTTATGTGCTGAGTGTCGGTAATGATGAAGGTGACGAACGTAAATGACTAATTTCAAAATTATGTACATAATCTTTTATGTACATAGTTCGGTTTATGTATCTGCTTAAAATTATGTACATAATCTTTCATCACTGTTGATTCGAATACATAAATTTCACAGAAATTGATAATTTCAAAATTAAGGTCATGTAGTTAAAGATCAACAATGGCGGTTTTGAGTATGGATTTTAGGGAAAACGTTCATCAATTGTTTTCGGTTTGAACCAAAATCGAAGCCATTAAAATGGTATATTGTTGAGGAATTTGAAATACTTACAAGGATTGATTGTTGTTACACAAAGAATAGATCAGACAGGAGGTTGAAGACGGTCGAAGTTCACGATTTGAAGATGGAGGTTGCGAATGGAGAATCTCACGATCCAATGGAGGTTCCGAATGACGCTTAATTTTTGGGATGAAATGTTTAGGAAAGAAGACGAACCGAAGATACTGTATCATGTTGTTGCCGTTTTTTTGATTTACTATATCTTTAACTTTTAGGCAGTTATTATGCTACATTACTAATTTGCCCTTAACTAGCTACCTTATTACCTATGATTTATAATTTCTTTTAGTTTTATTTTTTGGAAGAAAAATAGAGGGGCCTATTTTGTATCATGAATCCAAAAAGGGCCCTTCTACACCAATTTTCTCATTGATCTTCAGATTTCTACTTTTATTTTACTAAATATTTTGATTTTTGTGTGATACGTAAAAGGGTGAATATTTATAATAAATTAATTGAGTTTTGAAATTGAAAGTCTAATCTTATTTATTTTTTAAAAAAATCGTGATGTAAAATTTTATTTATTTTTGGTAAGAAATGAAATCAGACCAATCAAATCCTACAATTACAAAACCCTTTTTCTAAACTACTTAATTTAACCATCCTTTTGTATTTACTAAGAATCTTGTCGATCTATTTGACAACCCATTTTTTATTATATTTTTAATAATCTCAATAATTTTACCAACAAAATTTTCTGACAGTTATTAACTTAATCTATATTTCATTTGTATAATTCAAAATATTCATTAAAAAATATTTGGTAGGTCAAATTAGTTAAGTAAACCTTTTTAAAATTTATATCTAGTAAATAAGCCGGCCCATGAAATAAAAGACGAACCCTACTAAAATAAAGGTTTAGAAATAGAAAAGGGCATATTTAGTGAAATAATTTCGTTATGTTTTTAATTTCTCATCATTTAACTATTAGCCTAATAGTTATGGCATTAATATCAACTCAGTACTACACTACTTGGCATGATAGAGGCACTCAAATTCATAATGTAAATGTAGAAAAGTAAAATAAATTCAAACGCTATACATTAGCCTAATAGTTATGGCTTGTGGGTTTTAAATTTACGGGTCTACTCCAACCTAGTTGCCTTCCTACGGTGAGAAATAGTTTTTACAATCCCACTATGAGAAATAATTTTTTAGAAAATATTTTTGGAAAAAAAAAACCCAAATTAAAAACTTTTAGACAGCTCGTGAATTGATCAAGTGGTGATCCGATCCACTATAAGAATATTGTAAACCAATGCTTGTATATTGATTAGGATGAGAACAATACTTATACACATAAGAATATAGGAGAGAGAAGAATAATCCTAACAACCTAGATTAGGCATAATAACGGATAAAACAAAATCTTCTCTATTATCCCTCTCAAGTGAGGCGTAATTTATTAATTTCTAACTTGCGTACCAGTTCCTGAAATCGAGCATACAACGATAGTTTGGTTAATACGTCATCTAGCTGATCTTTGGTAGATATACAACTCACAAACACACACATTTTCTTGTTGCACTTGCTCTCTAACAATATGAAAAGCTAAAGCAATATGCTTCATTCGAGAGTGAAAAATTGGGTTGACGCTCAGACTTGTAGCACTCATGTTGTCACTAGTAAACGATTGGAACATCCGAAACTCATGCCGGGAGTTCATTTAGTAGATTTGTGACCCACAAAATTCCAGACGTTGTATATGCAAGTACCTTATATCTTGCTTTTGTAGATGATCTTGCTATTGTCTTTTGTTTTCTGGAGCTCCACAGGATCGGAATGCAACCAAAATAGAGTATGTAACCTGTGGTTGATATGTTATCCGTCTTGTTCTTAACCCTGTTAGCGTTAGAAAAGGCATGAAGAGAAGTTGAAGGAGACTTAGATATGTTAATCCCAAGAGTAAGAGTTCCAAATAGATACCTTAGTAAAATCTTCAATGCATTCCAGTGGACCAATGTTGGCTTGATTGTGTAGAACTTCCAATGACAATAATATCGTCAACATACACATGAGATAGATGATATCGTGAAGCTTTGTAAGTATGAACACCAAAGCATCATATTTCGAGTTTGTGAAACCCAATTGGAGAAGAAATAGCTTCAATGCATTATACCATGTCTTGGGAGCTTACTTTAACCCATAAATTGACTTATTCAGCTTGCATATGTAACATGGTTTTTAGACATCAACAAAACTTGGTGGTTACACCATATAAACATCCTTGTTGACCTTACCATGCAAAAACGCAGGGTTGATATCAAGTTGGCGAAGAGCCCATCCACTGGTGATTGCAATCAACCGTTACTCACTTTACCACGGGATAAAAAGTTTCATGGTAATTCCTTCTAGGTCTCTTATGGAAGCCTTTGGTCACTAGTCGAGCTTTGAGCTTGCCAAAAAACCATTTTGGCAAATACTTTGTTCGACAACCCACTTGTTGCCGACTAAGTTAGTGTTTGATCGAGGTGGGACAATGTTCAAGGCTCGTTTGCAACAAGAGCGTCATAATCCTTCTGCATGGCCGATCTCCACTCCGGGGACTTATGGGCTTGGACGATGGTGCGGGGTTCTACATGATAGGATCCTATAACCGTGGTTGTTAAGTTTAACTTCCTATATGGTTTGGATATATTGTTCGAGATCTAGTTACCATACCAGGTCGTTGATTGTTATTAGCTATGAGTGTGACAGAAGCTGGTTGGATTGAGCTTGGTATTTGAGTTGATTGGGCTGGCCCTACTGCAGGAACAGTCAAAGTTGATTGTGGGATTAATGGTTATGTGTGACGAATCATATATGCTAGAAAATTCCTATCAACCTAGATTAGGCATAACTACCCAAATAACCCCTACGCCATCTCCAATCAACCACAGATGCTAGAAAATTCCTGTAATCCCAAATCTCCGGCGAAGAATCACGTCGGCGATGGCTGCGTTTTATCCATCGCCGACAACAAAGAGCTAATTCCGACACCCACCACCACCACCGACGCCCAAACAAAGTCATCGCAGTCCGGAAGAATCACTCCCGGTTTTTATCTCCGGTGGACGATCATCATCCTCAACGTGGGTCTAGAGCTAGCTCAAATCATCCTAGCACTAGAAGCCTCAGACCACAAAATCAAAGGCCCAACTTACAGAACCCTAACGGCGACAACCTCCTCGATCTGCCTTCTTCTCTCGGCGATTGAAATTGTGCACGCTAGCAAGCTAAACGGCGTCGTTTCGACTGAGAAGAAGAGGAAAACGAAGCGGATTGGATTTCTGATTTGGTTCGGTCTTGTTAGCTCGATTGTTCAATTCTCCGTTAACGTGACGACACTTGTTGTTGAAAGGACGATCGTTAATTTTGAGTATATGGGGCTTTTGTTTGCGGTTTGTTACTTCTTTGCTGCGATTAGTAGTGATCGGAATGCCGGACACGTGGCGCTGGTGAAGTGTGTTAGCCATGGAAGCTCTGAAGCTCGGTGGAAGTTTGTCGATGGGGTGTTGGTGTTTGAGTGTGAACAGTGTGCAGATGAAGATATCAAGCTTTCTTGAATGTTTACCTAAACATTTAGGTCCGGTTTGGTTTTAACTTCGAAATCATAAATAGAATGAAAACGAATCTTGTTCGTACGCATATTTTTTCATGAAAGTTTTTGAAATTATTTTTTTGTGGTTTGAAACAAGTGCATTTTGAATGAAATCACATAAAATAATTTTATAAAATTTCATGAATAAGAATATACGTAAAGAATAAATTCGTTTTCGTTCCGTTTTCGTTTCTGGAGTTGAAACTAAACTGAACCTTAGAAATTTAGGCAAAAATGCTTACTAGTTTTGTAAAATAATGTACTATTAAGCACACGTAAGACTGTATTATAATTAAGTCTAATCCCGTTTGGTTACGTTTATATTCTCGTTTAAGAAATGTATTTTGATTGGTTTTGATATTTATGGGGGAAAATTACATTTTTTATTGACAATGAATTACTATTCCTTCATATATTAATTTATGAATTATATTGATCCTAGCTATTATCCTTTATTAATATTGATACAGTTATGAGAACCTACAAGCGAACGAGCGAAGAAAAAAAGCTAATGTTGGTGATGTAAAAAAAGTCAAGTTTCAAACATCTACTCTAAGGGTCCGTCTGGTACAAACTTTGAAAACGGAAACGAATTTAGTCCATATGGATATCCTTATTCGTGAAATTTTATGGAATCATTTCTTGTGGTATAATGCAAAAAAATGTAATTGTTTTCTCACATTTTGTTTCCCTATAAGGTATCAAAAGTAATCAAACTCTACCTCAATTACTTCAAACCATAAGGAATGATTGCAAAAAAATTTTTTAAATAAGGGTATACAAATGGACTAGATTCGTTTTTATTCCGTTTTTGATTTCGGAGTTAAAACTAAACGGGCCTAATTCTCTAAGGGCCCGTTTGGTTTGAACTCCGGATTCGGAAACGGAATGAAAACGAATCTAGTCCATATGTATACCCTTGTTCATGAAAGTTGTTGAAATCATTCCTTGTGATTTGAAGTAATTGAAGTTGAATTTGATTACTTTTGATACCCTGTAGGGTAACAAAATATGGGGATACAAGTGCATTTTGCATGTAATCACAAGGAATGATTCTATAGAATTTCATGAATATGGATATATATATGAACTAAATTCGTTTCCATTTCGTTTCCGTTTTCGGAGTTGGAAACAAACGGGCCCTAAATATCTAGTCTAAAACAAAGAAAATAATCAAATAATTGACATAGTAAGTCCAGCTCAGAAGTGAAGGAAAGAGCATAGAAAGACAAGAATTCTACTTCCAGTCAACAAATTGGGATTACTCTAGAATGATCTTCAAATTTCTATTTTTTATTTCACTAAATATCTTGACTTTTGTGTAATAAGTAATAGGAAGAATTTACGAACTTGAGAATCTGAATTTTTTTGCCTTTAACAAAAAAAAAATTTGAAAATGATATTTATCTATAAATTTTCTGTAATGTCAAATTTGTTGTCCGTACAATTTTTTAGAAAGTTGATTTGATTATTATTTATTTGGATAAATATTTATCGATCATGTGTCAAGGAAAATCAATAACTTGTATGATTGTATTGCTTCGGCTGATTTTGTTAATACGACGATATAAAAATTCAGTAGTCTTGTTCATGAGAATGCTTTAGGATAATCTACTTAAAATTAGGAGACTATTTGAGAGTCTTAAAATGAAGATTATTAGATAACGGAGATGATAGTAGATGATTGAATGAAAAATCATGAGAATTAGTTGTTTGGGATCAACAATATTTAAAAGATGAAGATAGATTACGCTAGATGATGAAGCTGAAGAATTGTATATTCCATCATCTACTCATAGATAGATTACAGAAATGATGAACTGAAGCAATTAATTTCTTTCAATTCAGCTACTCATTCATCTTTAACTTCAGCTACAATCAGTTTCAGCTTCATCTAATATACACTCATGGTTTTCAAGCGAACCCTTACTAACACCAAGTTTGCTAATTGTTTCCTTCATAAAAAAAAAATGTTGAACTATTTTGAGATTATTACTAATAGACTAATATGATTTTTTAGAGAGGTTAGAGTCTATTTAGCGGTTGTGTTTGATTTTTTAAGACTATAATATCAAATAATCAATAATTCATGAATTATTTTGTAGCCGTAAAAAATAACTGTCTACCGAACATATACTCTCTTGCTCTCAGCGAGTATATAGATGGCGTCGCGTCAGTAGGTCGATAACAACCCAAATCCCCGAAGAACCCATGTGCCAATTCAATCAACCACAAATGCTACAAATTTCCTGTAATCTCAAATCTCCGGCGTATACTAGCGTCGGCGATGGCTGCGTTTATTCCATCATCGACAAAGAAAAGCTAAACCCAACACCCAGCACCACCGACAGACGCACCAGATCGTCACAATCCGGCAGAATCACAGCCGGATTTTACCTCCGGTGGACAATCATCATCCTCAACGTGGGTCTAGAGCTAGCTCAAATCATCCTAGCACTAGAAGCCACAAACCACAAAATCAAAGGCCCGATTTACAGAACCCTAACGGCGACAACCTCCTCGATATGCCTTCTTCTCTCAGCGATTGAAATTGCGCACGCTAGCAAGCTAAACGGCGTCGTTTTGAGTGAGATAAAGAGGAAAACAAAGCGGATTGGGTTTCCGATTTGGTTCGGGCTTGTTAGCTCGACAGTTCAGTTCTCCGTTAACCTGTCGGCGCTTGTTGTTGAAAGGACGATCGCTAATTTTGAGTATATGGGGTTTTTGTTTGCGGTTTGTTACTTCTTTGCTGCGATTAATAGCGGTCGGAATGCCGGTCACGTGGCGGTGGTGAAGTGTGTTTGCCATGGAAGCTCTGAAGCTCAGGGGAAGGTTGTTGATGGGGTGTGGGTGTTTGAATGTCAACTGTGCAAGGAGGAAGAAACGAATGTTGCTTGAATGTATATGTAAAGCAGAAATTTATACTACCCTTTTGTAAAATATTGTCCCCCTCAATCCATAATAATGGATATTTAGTTTTTAAGTTCTAAAATTATGAAAATTTATTGTTATTATACTATAGTGATGTATTATAGATAATTTTTATACATTACCAAAAAAAAATGGATAATTTTTTATATCTTATTTTTGTTAAAAATATAAATTTTGCAAATGATGTAAGAAAAGATTTAGGAAATTCCGATGATATCGTCGTGATTTGAATTTTTTCGGATTTTGTCCAATAGTTTTTTTTTTCGGACGGTGCCTTTGTATTTCATTATTTTTGGATTTTGTCCAAATCAGTTAAATTTGTTAATAAACGATTACCATGGGTTTACGGTTTATCCAAAAAAATAAAAAGATAAAAAAAAAGAAACAAATTGAAATCTTTTTTTTCCTCTGTCCTTTTGAAAGTGAACTCTATTTTTCCATACCATAGTAAAAAGATAAATTGGAATCTCCTTCTCCTCTATCGGTTCTCCGTCGATTCTCATTGATTTACACTTGCTTCGTCTTGTCCAATTTTGAATATTCAAAAATCTTAATTGCTGGCTGATTTTTTTGGTTGGATTGGACCGGGGATAGGTTTCGTCAATATAACCCGTGGATGGAATGGTTTGTTGGGATCTAGCGTTACAAGGTTCTTGATACCCTCTTATATACCTTACATTATCCCGTACCAAAATTTTATAGGCGTAAAATCATTGAATTGTACCTAATTTTCACTTCCAACTTGTAAAAGCCGTGATAGAATAAGAGAAGTAGCTTACACACTAATCAGTTATTTAAACGGTTTTTTTTGGCAAAAGTTCAATTATTTTGGGGTTGTAAGTAGATGATAAAGTATTTGACCGAAAAAGGAACGGTGGCAATGGTGAAAAAAAACTTCACAAGCATATGTAGTGTCAATAATGGATGAAGTCCAATTACAAGTTACAAAAAGAAAACATAATTTTGATCAATCTGTGACAAACACAGTAAAAGCATGCCATATAGGTGAGCTAGTCTTGGTATCATATAACATCAACACTTGCTCACACTCTGTCTAAATTATCATCTCTCCATCTTCCATGATCCACATAACAATCCTCAACCCTCTTCCTTCCTAAGTCCTAACTAATACTCACCGTCTTACACCTCAAACTCGCCTCACCATACTCTCGCATCGCCCATACATCACACTCATATGCCCCCCTCCCCTAAGCATGTGCTTTTAGTGCAAAACTGGCTGTCGGTTTTCAAGCTTGGAAAGACTCACAAGGGTCCTTTGAAGCTCTTGCGAAAGCTCAATGATTTTGAACACTTCCCTCTCAAAATGAAATGACAACAACACATTATTTGCCGATCGCAAGAAAGCAGCCTTGATTAACAAGCATTGTGACCGAGGAATCTCCAATATATGCTAACATATAAATTCGTCTGTAATTGATTAAAAGTTCATTTAATTTAGAAAGGAAAAAATAGAATCAAAAGACATAAACTGACACCCTACCTAGGATGCTCATTGTCAAAATATGTAGCCATGTCGTTAGGCCAATATTTGCTAAAAGATGAGTTAAGTCTCTCTCTCCCTCTTTTCTTCACCCGTTAATTAAGATGAAATATAAAAAAAAAAAGAAAAGACGCGGTGCTCATAATTCGATACCCGATTATACTGGATCCGATTCCGTAGTATTTGTGGAAAAGTTGCTTGCACTTTAATAAAACTTTCACAATCGTATAACACGTACATAACCGTTTAGTAATCATTAAAACGTATTTGCAATCTTGTGTTAGTTGCTGCTAGGAGTGAGCATTTTCCGGTCCGGTCCGGTTTTTGGACTGGACCGGACCTGGACCGGACCGGACCGGACCGGACCGAAAACAACAGGTCCGGTCTTCGGTCCAACCAATTCGGTCCGGTCCGGTCCGGTCCACATTCGGTCCGGTCCGGTCCGGACCTATATTTAAAAAAAAATTAAAAAAAAATAAAATAAACTTGTTTTGATATTGTTCCGGTCCAGGTTCGGTCCGGTCCGGTCCAAGTCCGGTCCGGTCCGGTCCAGGTCCGGACCTAAAATTTTGTAAATATCACCAGTTTTTCGGTCCATCCGGTCCTAGACCGGACCTGGACCGGTTTTGGACCGGACCTGAACCGGACCTGGACCGAATAATTCGGTCCATTTCCGGTCCGCATTCTTCCGGTCCGGTCCGGTCCGGTCCGGTCCAGGTCCGGTCCAGGTCCGGACCTATGAACACTCCTAGTTGCTGCAATGAGATCAAATTATACGTCAGACCCGGAACAAACATAATATTATTCAAGATACAGGGAGAGTTTAAGCATACATCGCCAATGTGGGTTGCATGAACAATGATGTCATTTGGGAGTTTGATTCATCGGGACGATACTAAAGTGATGTTGGATAGAAGTCCATGGTTGTTGGATCGAATCGGATCAAGTTTAATAAGCCTTGGATATCCGGTCCAAAACAAACTGGTCCACGAATTTAGTCCAACCTCAGACCGTTCTGATCGTAATCAACAATAATCTAACAACCGCCAAACAATCTATATAATATTTCATAATTAAGAAAAGGGAAATTCCGGATGAAACCCTCATGGTTTGGGGTTTTTCGGATTTTGCCCAATAGTTTTTTCGAGTTCGGATGGTACCTTTAAGTTTACGTTGTTTTTCGTATTTCGTATTTTGCCCATATTCATTAAAAATTTTCAAATTCAATTAAAAAATATTTAAAAAATATAGTTACATTGAAAAATAAATAAAATATAAGACTGATTTATTTATTTTAATAATAAATTAAAATAGTGATTTTTAAAAAAATTTTAAAAGAATCCTTATTTTATTTATTTTTTAAATAAAGTATAACACTTACTTATGTTTTTTGATTTTGTTAAAAAAATTGCTAATCCAAAATATTTGTTTTTAAAATAAAATAAAACCCTGATTTTTTTAATTTTGTAAAAATTATTTGATTGATTTATTTTTAAATTAATATAAAATACTGATTTTTTAAAAAAAATTATTGTTTACTTTATTCTTAAAATAAATAGATCTTCTTTCTATTTTAATTTATTTTTCAATTTTATTTTATTTTACATTTTTTAATGAAATTTGAAATTTTTTTAATTTGGAAAAATGCAAAAAACAACAAAAATTTAAGGTACCATCCAAACTTGATAAACGGACAAAATCCAAAAAAAACCCCAAATCAAGAGAGTATCATTCACAATTTCCCATAAGAAAATTCCAAATAGCATATACACTTCACACTGTTAGAACAATATTTAATAATATTCATTTACATTAGCTATACGTCAGGTGAAAACAACACAAATCTTGCTACTAACAAGGCGGCAGTTCGTCACCATTTTCTGAACCATAAATCAGAGTATCCATGATCTTGATTCTCCTCCACCGCCATGGACGTCACCTTTGAAACAGATAAAGGAGCCATCTTCACAATCGAACTTGGATACTGGGACACGATTTTAGAGATCAAAGAAAGGATTCAAAACTACAGAGATATTCCAGTCGCTCATCAAACCCTAAATTTCAATGGCAGAGACTTAGATGACGGATTGAACATTGAGAAATCGGAAATCCTTCACAAATCTCTCGTTCGTCTCATCATCGCCGGCGCTACTCCTACGCCGGAAAAGTCGAAGAGTTGCGCTAAGAATGAACTGCTTTCCCCCAATCGTAGGTCGGCGAGTCATCATCCGCCGCTTCCATTCCCGAGAAGGATCCAGATCCTTCTTAGAATGCCGTCTTCTTCACCGCAACAACTTTCTTTTGAGGTTGATTTGAATGATACTGTTGAGCAGTTAAAGGAGAAGATTCATAAAATTGAAGGTATATTTGTCATGATTAATGGTTTTATTTGGCATGCATACAGTTTCTTGAATCGTAATCTTTTATTGTTTTACATTTGTTATTCAATTCTTGCGAATAAATGTTCAGTTGTTCTTGTCTTTGGATGTCAATAGTTGGTTACCGTTAACTTGATCATACAATTTCCACATCACCTTTAACAAACGAGCCCTTAGTTCATTAGGCTTGCTCGTCGTTAGGGTTTTTATTCATCTTTGAGCCGAATGAGTTGAGCTTTGACTTGGTGAGCTTTTTTTGGAATCGGGGAAAAGCCTTACCCTTAATCAAGTTTAGGAATAAATGAGTTTAAACCGAGCTCTTTTAGACTTTTTAGTCGAGTATAATAACCCGATTCAGAATGTTTGACGGGGCAATTGGTTCCACGAAAGATGATGAGAGTAAATTATTTTCGTTTCCTTTCCATTTACGTTAATACTGCATTTTTGTACCAAACGAGCCCTAATTTGATTCTTCAATGCAGGCTCTAAAATTCCTTTAAACCGCATGTTACTACACATAAACGGCAACAAAGAGATGCAAGACAACCTGCACGTCCGCAACTACAACCTCACAGACGGATCAGAGGTCGATATCTCCCTCAAGCCGCGTATCCTATCTCCTCCGTCTACTAAAATAGTGGCCGGATCAAGGAAGCTGAAGGTGTATCTAATACCCAAATGTGAAACCATGAAACTTCCTATAGAAGTTAATCCTTCGGATAAAGTCCAGGTAAACTCACATCAGTGCATGAAGAGTAGCCGAGAGGCCGTTTAACCGTTTTCTTTTCGTTTTCATTCATTCGAGTTTTAAGTTAGTGAGTGATGATTTACTTTGTAGGTGTTGAGAGGTGAGCTGGAGAAGCTGCAGCAAAGAGTAGCGTTTGATCTTCCAGCAGATGGCTATTTCTTCATCTACAAGCAAAATGTGATGGAAGATAAAGAATCTTTCCAATGGCATCGTGTTCGTCAAGGTGATTGTATTGAGATCTTTAATGGCAGGGTTACTGGTGGATCTTAGTTTCAAGATTTGTGAAACATGGAAAATAGTTAAGGCTTTTAGTTTTGAGTGCTTTACTTGAATCAATATGATAGACAAAATACTTGTATTGTTTCTCAAACCACTTTACACGATGTATGATCGTGCTAACCTGGTATGTGTAGTGTGTACTGTCTTTCTGAGCTTTGAGACACACTACTAGCTATGTACATAAATCCCATTTAATTTTGTTACGTTCCCGGCACGATTTCGGTGGGATTTGAAAAAAAAAACAAATTTTATCCCGTTCTATCAAAAATCTGCGGAACGGGGCCGGTTAATCCCGTCCCACGTATAAATTTAAATAATTTTTTTATTTTAAAAGTATTATATATATATATATAATTTAATTTTATATTGATAAGAATTATAAAAATAATTAAATAATATCAATAGGGATCACAACATAAAAGAATTTTATGTTTTTGTAAACTATCATAGTGAAATGTTAGGTTTTTTAAATGTGAATCGGTAAGACAATTTGGTGTAACTTGTATTCATTTTGAACGTACGAACTACTAATATAGGCTTATTGAATCGGTGATTTGGTATCAAGTTTTTTTAGTCATTTGTGTCTTTAAACATGAGAATAAACAGGTACAAATGTTGAATATTATAAATGCATTATTCTTACAGGATTAGGCCCGTCCCGATTTTTCTTGTCCCACGTGGAACAGGGTCCACATGGGATGAAGAATAAAAGTTGTAAATCCCGTCCCGTCACGCTTATAATTTGCGGGATGACCTCAATCCCGTCCCATTCCATGTTCATCCCTATAAACTACCTCACGGACATTTTGTCATATATTACGGAAAGTGAATAGTGTTGCGGGCTACTTAGTTCTTTGTTTGTTTTTAAAAGCGGTTAAGAAAGACTATCTTTTAGAGGTAGTCCATTATAAAGAATATATGCGAATGAGAACATGAAGTTCGGGATTGTCAAAAAAGGATGTTTTAGGGTTTGAACTTTTGAAATGGTCAGCATTACAGTTGATTTCTCATAATAAATGTCTTACATGTGCTTCTTCAAAGAAGCAAAATGGAGTCGGATAAAATTACCGTAGAATATTTTTACATTTTTTTATGATGATCTTAACCGTCTGTTAATCCCGAGCAATTACTACTCATCTATTTTTTCATATTAAAATAGCGACATCGTTATAACAAAAAAAAATCCAACAAGCCTAAAGCCGTTGGTTGATTTGAGTTGGGCTGCAAAGTGGCCCAATGGGCCATAATTGAGATTAAACTTACGGTTTGCCAAAGCTCTAATTACATATTTAAATTTGAAAGAGATTATTATTCGCACGGTTTAAGATTTCGTGAACGAACCACTCATACGCAATGCGTGACCGTCACGTTCACACATTGCGTAACTGTAAAAAAAAAAAAAAATTCTGACATCACGGTTACGCAATGCGTGACCGTGATGGTGTCAGAATTTTTTATTTTTTTATCTGGTTAGAATTCATGTATAAAATTAACACAGATCCAAAACCCGTAATCATTACGGTTATGAGTTCCGTAACCGTGACCTTATGACGGTTACGGGATCCGTATGCGTTGTACAATGACGAAATCTTGAACCGTGTGAATACGAGTTTCGATTTGAAATTTGAAAATAATCACAAGTTTCTCTTATAATTTCATCATCTCTTTGACTTTTGTGTCCCTTGTTGAAATTGTCCGTGTCATTTTTAGGCGTGGCCGCGTGGATACCATTTGTCATTTCATTTAGCCGTTGATGAAGGAGATCGTGGGCCCCATTCTCTACCTGGCAGCAGCAACAACAACAACAAAGAACAAGCGAAATTTTGAATTTTCTTCTTCATTCTTCTCTATATAACCTTAGTGCTGAAGCTTTATCTCTTTCTCTACCTCTCCAATCCCAACGCCGATGTAATTCTCTCAAAGCACCGCGACCTTCTACGGCGTATTGCTAACTGATTCTCTAATCTTCCACAGCGACGTTGTCCGCAACGCTTTCCGGTGAATCTGTTCACCGGTGTAATTCTCCAGTGGAGATTGTTCGTAGATCGGAACTATTAAATTAGAGATTTAGAGGCGCCTAATTCACCAACGAGGCGCTGTAGATGAAGGATTGTGGTGCAAAGGAAGGGAGATTTAGAAAATTATAATGTTATTGTGCGAGTTCGTGATTGCGGCTTGTATCTATTTCTTCATTTTCAAATGCGGGAAGAAATTCCTCTCGTTCATGTGCGATTGTTACTATTGATCTAATCCCTAGGTTGATCAACACGATGAATCTCCCTGAGCCAAATCGATCTTCAAATTCTAGCCTCAATTCAATTCCGATTATGTCGGGATTGAATTTGATTTTTTCAGTTTCTCCAGTGCTCAATCGAGAAATTGCGACATGCTAGATGCAACTGAAGCTCAAGCTCACAAAAATGGAAGATCGATCTCATCACAGGTTCGCAAATCTCGTTAACTTTCGTTTTAAATCTGCCTTTCTGGCGAATAGATTGATTCTGTGTAATTATTCGTAAAGTAATCAAACATTTATATCTTCTTCTTCTTCTACTTCTTCCTTCTCTTGTGTTTGATTATGGCGGTGGCGGTAGTTAAGCTGAGTTGTATGCCTGTCTGTTTACAGGTGACTAATTCTGAGTAAGACTTGTTACTTTTGCAAGCTTGCAAGTATAAATTAATAGTGACATCATGGGGTCACGCATATGTAGAGTTCCCATTCATGAACCAATTTATTAAGGCTTTGGGATGAAGAAATATCTTTGATCAAGGAAAAAGTCGAAGCATTACCAATAATATATGATTTTCTTTAGGTTACTTGGCTTATAAACCCTTCATTTTGCAATACGTGTTATTTTAGTTTTGAAATTATTATTGCAAGACTTTTTGTCACGTATTTCATTATCACGCCTTTAAGTATTGATAAATTGTTAGTTGTAGCTTTAAAGTAAAGAAAGTAGGTTAACAATTAATAACATATTGGTATTTTTGAACGGTTTTATTAAATATCTGAAAGTTGTTAGAGAGTGACAACTATAGTGTGAGGCACATGAGTATTCCAATTGTGCCCGCTTGGTTGAAGCGGTGAAGCGGTGGAATGAAAACGGAATGAAATCGGTTAAGGGTAGGGAAATGAAATGGAAATGAGGGTATTACTTTCATATGTTAAAAGACCTCTAACCAAACACAATTTTTTTTTTATTCGGAATCATTCCGTTACCGGGAAAGATTCCTAGCGCTTCCAAACTAGCCCAAGTAACTTTAATATGATAGATTATGGAAGTTACGGGGATGAATGAATATGTTAATCTTCAACCTAGAGTCTAGACTAACCGAACTTACCTCAGGAATACCCAAAATGGGATGTTCATTTTATCCAACTCTATTTATCCTTTTTAATACAAAAAGTTAGATTTACCCCATTTTATTTGAAAAAAAAAATCCGGCTTCGTTCATTTTTTTTAATAAATCGAATATGAACACATTTTTAAGATTGGTTAAATTTTAGATTCGGGTAATTTATAAACAAGCTGAACATGGACATTTCAAAGTTCGGCTAAAACTCAACTCATTCGGTTTAAAGCCTAAAACATTTGTTATTTAGTTGAGGTACTCGGGTCAGCTCAAACTCGTTCAGTTTCTAGACATTACGAGTTATGCGCATATTATAAAGCACGAACAAAATTAAGACTAGACTCGTTTATAACAAACCGAGCTTGGACATGTCAAAATTCAGCTATAACAACCCTACCCTTTATTTATCGTAATAAACCAAACTATATAAGACAATTAACTAAAACATTTGATGAAAATGACAATTTAGCCCCTTCTTAAACATTATGTATTGATGACTATTTATAAGAAAGAGTAAATAACATAAAATCACCTCTTATTTGTCCTTTTTTTTACTTAACCACCTCTTATAAAAAAAAAATTCATTTAACCACCTCTTATTATATTTCCGTTAACAATGGACCACCATACCAACTTTTGTCATATTTTCCGTTTGGTAAAAGGAGATTTTTGGGTAGATTTGTTGGGTAAAATTACCTAAAAGGATAGATTAATAATAATTAATAATAAAGTATACATTATTACCTTTAAGGGCAAAGTTGGAAGAAAAAAGAGTAATCTACCAAGAAAGTTATCTAGGGGGGACAAAATCTCACAAAAAAGCTTCTGAAAAAGCTAAAATCTGGGCATAAGCTTCACCACCGAACACCAAAAAGATTTCAAAATTGAAAAATCTACAAACAAAGCTTCTTAGCTTCCACATTAGATGATTCACAAGATTCATCTTAACCTAAATTTTTTTGAAAAAAAAGGTTCTCTCTCTCTCACATCATACTAAGAATATAGTTTATTTTTCACTCACATAAATAAACTTCATACAAGTATATATAAAATGGATGTTCATGTGTAGATAAAGTTATTTTACAAATTATAAAATATTTATTTTAATTTTTTAGCTTACATTTTAACATTTAAATCCATGTCTAGTATTTACAAATAAATGGATCCACATGCCACCTTTTAAGTGGATATGTTTTCATCTTACTCATATTATTTTAATATTGAAGTAGCAAACTTTTACATTGGTTCTAACAAAAATAAATTTCTCTATCCTAGTTGGACACTAAGAACACACCAATGTGCATGCTCTTAGAAAGCTTTGCCAAACAGGGCCTAAGTTTGTTGAGGGTTAATTTTCGGAGTTCATCTATGGCTTCATCTCTACTTGTAAGCGAATTGTAAAAGTTGGAGGAGGTCTTTTACCACACAACAATGGCTATGGAGGATTTCAACTCTCTTTACTATTATCAAGAGGAAGGTCCGTGCCACTCCATTTCTTTCGCCCCATCAAATAATGAATCAATCTCTTCTCAGTTTGTACTAACTGAATTAATTTCTTGTTTCTTTTGAGAATTTGATTTCTGGTTCTATGCATTTGTAAAACCCTAATTCTAGTGTCAAAATGATGGATATGTAATGTCATATTCAGTTTGCTTCATTTCTCAATTCCTTGGTTAGAACGTCTAAACCTAAATTGATTTGTGTGTGCATGATTTGGAAGAACTGAAATAGAAGATTTTAGAGTAAAAGAAGTAAGTAGGTAGATATTGTTCAATGAAAAGTCATTAGACAATTGTGTATCAATGAGTAGAGAATAGGCCCCTCCCAATTTTTCAAAAAAGATAAATTACTCAACAATTGAAAATGCTTCCAAAATTAATAAGATCCTCTCTCATAATTACTTTGGTTGTTTTGTAATTAAATAAAGAAAATGATATTTGTTTTCTATAATTAAGGAGACAGTTTCTCCATATCTCTAGTTCTTTCAACGTGCGTCCCAAATCACGATCGTGAAAGATTTGAGGGGAATAACCACTATTTTTCACAGAGAAGCTTTCATCATCGTCAAACATCGTTGATTATTTGGGTTTGGTATGGAATTCAGTTTATGTATTCACAGAAATCGGTTGTGTTTGTGTTTAACTAGCGGGATACGGTTACTGGGCATTTCGACGAAGAGTTCATTACAGTTGACGATCGGTTTCTGCAATCTGCTTCAATTTGGCGTCAAAATCATTGATTGTAGTTTTTTGCGTCCAGATTTGTAAGGTGAGTTTTGTATTTCATATTATGTATCACGATACATGTTGTTGTTCAACCTTTTCGCTTTTTTTTTCATGGGTGGAGTCGGAACTGTATTTGTGTGCCATCGTCTTTGTAATTTGATTTGTGTTGTCTGTGTAAATTATGTATAGATTTGTGCTGTTTGTGAAAATTATATACAGATTTGTGTTGTCTGTGGAAATTATGTACTAAATTTAACCTATGAAGGATTTAGGGAAAAATGAATTTATGTACGAAATGATAAGTCCAGGAAAATTCATGTACATTAATGTAGGGATTTCTGTTGACGACGAAGAAGGATTTAGGAAAAAATGAATTCATGTACATTAATGTAGAAAATTATGTACAGATTCGTGCTATATGTGAAAATTATGTACAGATTTGTGTTGTCTGTGAAAATTATGTACAAAATTTGTATCCTATGAAGGATTTAGGGGAAAATGAATTTAGGTACGAAATGATAAGTCTAGAAAAATTATGTACATATTTGTGCTGTCTGTGAAACTTACATGGATTGCTTCAGATTATACAAACTAGGGCTCCGATTGCATGTTGAAGACGAAGAAGACGAGTACTGTTGGAGTTGCGTATGAAGAATCTCCACGAAAACAATGACGCTTTTTTTTTTCGGAAGGAGTAGATACTGGAAGTTGAAGAGACGAATTTCGTATATTCATTTATTATTCAGTTGCCTTTTTAATATGTTTTATCTTTTTTTTTGATAGTTATTTGATGCTTTTACCTAAAAGCCCTTAAATAGAATCCTTAATTTCAGCAGTTTTCTATTTCATTTACTT
The DNA here is from genome assembly GCA_033239125.1 of Fagopyrum homotropicum. Lineage (NCBI taxonomy): Eukaryota > Viridiplantae > Streptophyta > Magnoliopsida > Caryophyllales > Polygonaceae > Fagopyrum > Fagopyrum homotropicum. Next base: position 9,095,320 of record BSWB01000003.1, read on the forward strand.
TTATTTTTTGGCTAGAAAATAGAGGGAACTATATTGTATCTATGATACAATAAAGACTTTTCTACACCAATTTTCTCAAGATTTTACTGATGACTTACAAACTGTAGACAATAAGAATGTAAGCTCAAGTGAAAGCAAGAAAGTACGAATAAAGCATTAAAGACCTTCTCCAACTCTTACATATCTCCTACAAGGGGAGAGATGAAGCCAACAATCAACTCCATAAATTAACCCTCAACACATTCAATTCGTCGGAGAATTTCGTGATTATTAACAACTAGGGAAAACAAGCTCAGGCGCAACAAATCCAACAATTAGGTGAAAATTAAACATCTAATTACCATAGTAAACTAAATTAAAATTTGTGTGGCCCTATTGAAAGAAAACATGACAGAAGTTGCCAGGGGTGGTGAATTGTTAATAAAAATATAATACGAGATGGTTAATTGAAAAAAAATATATATATATAAAAGGTAGTTAAGTGAAAAATGAACAAATAAGATATGGTTTTGGGTAATTTACTCAATAAGAAAACATGAATGACACCTAAACTAGTTACAACATATATTCTCCAAAAATCTCCAAAATTTCAAGATGGGTCATGATAGCCGGCCCGGATCTAGTTACAACATATATTCTTATTGAAAACTCCATGATAACCGGATCTAGTTACAACATATCTTCTCCAAAATCTCAAGATGTATCATGTCAAGCATCAATTCTCACTTAATTATCTTAATCAATCGGTATTACAAGGTTAACAGATGACAAATAACACAGTTCAGGCTTAAAAATATTCCACCAAATCCTCAGTTTCAGGATTACAAACCTTTTACACTAACAAATTAATTCTCCAAATCAGTTGCCTAAAATGAACAACATTTCATAATTCAAGAAGGAACAAATGTAAAGCCCACACATTTCCTCCCTATATTCAGCTCAAAATGCTGGTCAAAATTCTCTCTCAACCTCGGCATTCTTTGGCGTTCATTCCGGACTAGAGGAAGTACTCGAGAAAAAATTTCCTATGTTACAGAGAAGCTTAAACCTACAAACACACGATAGCGTAACACAAGAATTAAACGGGTTTTAACAGAGTGTTCGAGTTCCCGTTACCCACTTCAAAGCACACTGTGCCATCTCTCAAATTGCTCCTCTCCAAGTCCTTTTGCTTACACCAACAGAAAAACTTGGGAAGTGGACCATCTTCTACTACCCAGGGATGCTCTGCAACTGCTTCCAGTGTTAGTCGTTGTTTCGGGTCTGGTACAAGCGACAAGCATGAGATCAGCATAACATGGTATAACCTAGCGCTGTGAGTTGTGAGTATCCAATTTGGATTCTGATCAGAAAAATTGGCAGCCAATTGGCTTACCTTTGCATAGAAGTCCGTCTAGCAAGTCCCTTAGCTGTGGGCTGAAACTGTTTGGTAGGTACATTGGTTCGTTGACGATCTAAGCATATAAGAAGCTTTTTTTATTAGGGAATATGACTAACTTGTTTGAGAACTAAACATAATACCAAACAGGCGAACAAACAGAACCCAGCACAATTGTAGCATTTAAATAGTTAATGAACCTTATCATAAGTGTCTTGCAGAGTTTCTCCAATGAAAGGGAATTTTCCCATCAACATGCAGTATAGTGTAATTCCCACGGCCCATGTGTCAGCAGCTTTGCCACGATATGTTAGACCTGTTGATCAAGCACATCCAGAAAGAAAGTCATGACCCAAGATCAATTTTAGGGTCTCAAATTTCACATAAAAAAACAACCTAAACAACACTCTGGTGCTGTGATAACAGGTGTCCCAGGAGATCGACGTAGCTCATCATTGTCATCCTGGAGGTGCAAAACAAAACCAAAATTCAACATAAATGAAATCATTTATGGGGTCTCTCTTCCACTTAGTTTGGCTCATGATGTGTCCCGTTGATAAAACATCGGAACATAATAGCCTTCATTCTTAGAAATTGAGACATAGATGGATTAATAGGAAGTAACTCAGCAAAGCAAGTTTAATGCCACAGCCAGGTACAGCATCACCAATGGATTTCGAAACTTTTTCCCTGATTCAGATAATTGTGGAGTAGGTAGATGAAACTTTGTAGCTAGTGGATTTCAAAACTTGATTTAATAATTTCTATCATAGATGGCCCTAAGTAAGCAGAAGCAGGACATCTCCATCTATTCAGTAAGCAGAAGGCTTTTCCTTTATACAAAGACTCAACATATTGGAGAACATTGATTTAATAATTTCTATTTCTTTCCCCTTTTAGAAGAATTTGAACTCAACTGCTATTCCATCCAAAAGCTATTTACATGTCCGACATAAAAATCATGTCCAGGCATTGTCTAGAACTAACTGTTCTACACATACATAGAGCGTGTCCTTTCTTGCCATATACAGTAAGCTGACATAATAAACCAGCTACCTTATATTCCAATTTCATTGTATGTCAGTGAACCATGAAAGGGGGAAAATATCAGATACACAATTATATTACCTCAAAAACTTGGCTCACGCTAAAATCAGCTATCTTTATGTCACCTTGACGTGTAACCAAGAGGTTCTGTGGTTTTATATCCATATGCACTATATGCTGTGATGCAAAGGAAAAAAAAGACAGAATCTGTCACTGTGTTGGACATGCCTAGTCATGTAATATAAGAGTATAACTGAGTCGGATCAATATAGAAAAGGCACACACAAAAATACAACACTGAGGAATCTTACATGTGCATGAAGATAAATCAAGCCGCAAACAATATCTCGTAAATACTTTCTGGAAGTAACTTCTCCTAAGCCACCTGGTGGACCAGAACCCTCGCAATCCCATCTTCCCTCCACGTACTCGAGAACTACGCAAAAGAAATAGTGGTTGGTCATACTAAATGCTTTTAACTTTCCTGAAAGGCAAACTTTAAAGACATAAGCAAATTGGAAAAAGCAAATTGAAAGCAGCAAATATATACCCATATAGAAGTTATCGGTGTTCGGGTCATCAATCACCTCACAGAGATTCACGATATTAGGATGGTTCAACATCTTCATTATCAGTACCTACAGTGCAATTAAACACAATTCTTTTGGGAATGGAATATTTAAAAAAAAAACTACTTTAAATATGTGAAAATGATGTATTTTTTAGTCCTCTTACTCTGTTTTATCTTCTAAATAATCTTTAACTAGATTTTAATCAACTTGGAAAATGGAGCATATTTCATATTGAAATGCATCAAGGTTAAAGAAATATATAATGAACTTGATCTTTACAGAAAGAGTATTGTGTGATGTTAGATGAGACTTCTAAGGTTAATGGTTCTTGTCTGAACATTGTTACACTTCAGTTTTTCTTTCCTATTGGTTTTCAAGGTAAGATCAACCTTTATCTTAATCATTTACTCGTCAAGACTTCACACTTAGTTACTTGATCAATGGATTTCTATAAGAATGATATTTAACAGCCATTGATAATGTACTGGTGTCAAATGTGGGCTATTATAGTCCCAAGTCTCCCAACTATATATAAATAGAGTAATCATTCCACCATCAAATAGCTCAATAAGCCTTACCTAAACCCAAAGAAGAGCAAAAGTGTGTACTTCATCATAGTGACTCGGATACCTCGAGTCCAGAAAAGCGAAAACCATGATTAGAACATACCTCTCTGAGAACATCAGTCATAGCCGTTTCTGAAGGTGCAACGCGTTGCCTTAACAAATGAGACTTGTGAAAGACCTGCAAATGTTCACAAGAAACACGGTAATGAATATGAACCTGTTGAGAAAGTGTAAGAACAACTGTGCGACTTGTTTTATGACTGATGATCGATGCACGTCAAGGTAACCTGTCATGTGCTATAATCAGGTACCTTCAATTTATAGTGGACAGTTCATTCTGACATCCGTTTCCTATAAGCTGAAGGTTTTAACCTATACCTTTAGGATAAATGCCCTACACCTACAAGGCTACAACTTCAGGGATCCTTCTTTGCAGCTAATAACTCAGATCTCATATTCTTGGAAGAGAGATGTTTTCATAGAAGTAAATTGGTTTGGATAAATGAATTAAACCTTTGGTGGTCAATGGCGTTACTTATTAGCACAGTGCTAGCCCTTTTCTACAACCAACTTAGCATTAATGAAGTTAAAACCTTTCAACTATCCCCTCTATCCAATGATAGAAAACAATTGAGCAAGAAAGTGAATAACAAGTCATTATATGACATACTAATCAAAATGATTAAAAAAAAATTACCTTCAATGCATAATGTCCTCCATCAATCACACTTCTGCAAAGTACCTGTTTCGTTTAGAAAGCAAAGGGTAACGGAAGAAAACAAGTTGTTAATACAGGCAAAGAAGAGGATTTTTAACTAGACTGACCACTTTTGCATAACTTCCAGCACCAATCTTACACTCACGGATGTACTCATTAATCATCTTGGTCCCCTCTTCATCCTGATTATTATATGAAATGAGCAATTAATATATGTAAATAGATAAAAGGTGAGTAAGAAGAAATCTCATCGCAATTAAGCACCTCCTCCTAGTCCTAATCTCCAAACTCTTGCTAAAGTTGGTTGTAAATCCAATTCAGCATGCCATACACAAAACTATTGCTCATTATGTATTGCGAAAAAAATGACACTTTGTGAGTTGCACTTCTTTTATCTAGGCATTCTTCTCTATCACAAAGTCCCTGAGAAACTACAAGCACAAAACTAAACATAAAAATCCAAATACACTACCTATTTGGCTGTCAACCATTTGGCTCTAGAACTGAAGTAAAATAAATCAGAATGCTTGACTGACTAAATCCACTTTTCCAGGAAGAACAAAGAGCATTCAAGCATCACGCAATAAAGATCAGCTGTCCTTTACCTCTGACCGCACACATTTTGATGTCACTTTCACAGGAACTTCTCTGCATATAAATCCATTTTGAATTCTGAACAATAAAATCTCTTCAGAGCGTTTGGCTCGACTGGATATTTGACTATCTTCTCCATCTTCCATATTTGAATCTTCACTGTCATATGAATCATCAATATCTTCATCATTAATCTCTTCATCTAACAGATATTCCTCAGATAGGTTACTGACTAAACCAGGTAGTTTCCTAGGCCTTGGGCTCCTTTTAGACCTTCCTGAGAATCCAAAGCAACTGCAGCAACCCATTTCCATTAACTTGGAGACAGAATCTCTTACAATATTTGGACTAAATGAGCCTTGAAGATATTACACTTTAGTTCACTGTATTAACGAAAAGACGGAACACTGCAAACCTGGATAATACAGAATACAAAAAATCAAAAGTGATATATAATTTCATCTTCACAAGTAATGTAAACAAGTGAATGCCAATAAATCATGGGGGTGAAAAATACTCATTAAAAAAGAGATTACTGATCATAAATTCGTCATATGACAGGTGAATCTTCTTTCCAGTCATCCTTCCATGGCTATAAATTTCTAGCTCATTTTCCCAATCATTAAATAAATGATTACGCACTAACTACTGAAACCAATAAATAATCGGTTTACCTTGAATTTCGGTATTACATACAGAATTTTAAGTAGTATATAGTTTCCCAGAACCTGCAAATTTTATGAGTGGAGCTTTAGAGCCTCAGACTGAATAAATAGTTTAACTTGAATTTTGGTGGTTTGCTGCAACCCTTCATTTTAAGTTTTTTTCTATAAGATGAACTTTCCAATTTCAAACCCATTATCTGATTAGCAGACATGAAAGATAACAAGACCACCACATCCTGTTCAATGTTTTCAGATAACCTTAAAACAAATCTGAGGATGTGTGCACGTCCAAAATAGTTGATGAAACTAGTAACTGAATTTTATGTTGGACCTGTTCCTTCAGCAAAAGACTCATATCGTAATAGAAACGAGTCTAAAAAACAGATTCAATCCACAATGACAATGAATAGGAGAAGTCAGAGTTCTCACCTAATTCTGCAGAACAAGTACAGGGGGCAAAAGAGGGCTTTCACGCTGCAAAGTTTCTTTGCTCTATAGGGTGCCACTCGGACAATGAAACAAAATAACTGAAAATATTTATTCCACTCCTATTCAACACCAACATTGGAAGAACTCTGGCATAGTTTTCCACTTTTCCCCCTCAATGCAACCACATACCACCAAAAACAATCCACCGATAGTTCCTTCAAAGACACAAACAAGAATAGCAATTCTCAAGTTGACATCGGGAAATGGAGAAAAACTGATGAGGATGTGCCCCCCAACAACTTCAGGTGTAGACTTTTGGATAGTGAAGACTGAAGAAAATAATAGTTTTAAACAAAAAAAAAATTCAAAAGCTTGTGAAACCCTTATCTAGGCTTCAAAACTTATTTTTTTCTTGCATCTTTTGAAGAAATTAGAAATAAATAAAATCACTGGCTCATCAGTCAGGAGACACGCAACATCCCAAATTCAGGTCTACAAGCAAGCAGCAAGGTAATAAAATGAAATATTTCGATGGACTAACTTTGAAAAAAAAAAACACACACACACGACAAGTTACTAACTAACTTTCCAGTTGAGTATTGTTACGGGTTGTATGTCACTTTAAGTGCATTAAACAATTTGGAGAGAATTACAATGCAAATACAATGAGAATACAAATTATAAGTATTACATTAAAAAAGGTATTCCTTTAGAACCCTAAACCCAGAGTCACAATCTTGAAACACGCCATAAATTAGAGGGATTGAGAACCTATTTGACTTTGCGGGACCCAGTTTTGAGCCTAATCAGGAAAAAGAGAAGCAAAAGAGTTGTTTCTGGCGCCATTCAAAATCACCATCATTGGTCAAAAACGGAGTCCATAACAAAATTTTCAAATTTAATGCCACTAAATTAAGCCCGTTTAGTTATTTATGATATAATCACATAAAAGGTTTACTGGTATAGCTAATCAACAACCAATTATTGCGACTAATCAAACGAAAATTGCACTTTCATATTGTTTTGATGAAAATTGGAAATGTGATTTCTTAAGCTGAAAAGTATACATTTTTTTCCTTTTGAAATGGATATGATAAATCGCCTCTTATCATTTATCAATTCAAAATAAAAGAGAGAGATCGAATAAGATGAGGAGCCCAAAACATCAAAAAAAAATGCAAATCAGAAACGAAAACAATTATTCAGTCATGACTTTTAGCTGCAATCTGAAGGAAGGGAGAGAAATTACTTGAACAATATTATCTTTTCTCCAAATTCTATCGAATTCTACCGGCTTCCTTGAAAATGCCGCCTCACAGTCTGCAGATTTGGACGGGATTGATGATTCGTCAGAAGAAGAAATCGAACCAAATCCGAAGATGACTTGACGGTGTTTGTAAGGCGATAGAAAAATCAAGAGGGGAAAGGGGGCTAGGGTTTGGGGCGATGGAGATTGAGTGGGGAAGGACGAAGGGGGAAGAGAATGGAGGTCGTCGGGGGATGAAAGGGGCGTTTTGATTCTCAGCCAGACGAAAAGGGAAAAGAAAAAAAAGAAAAGGAAAAGAAAATGTGGAAAAGGCCTGACCGGTTTAAGTCAGTTTGGGCCGATTTGTATTTTACAGGCGAACCGAACCAACTGGGCCAACCAGGGGACCCGCTTGCACCAATGGAAACCAGACCCATGGGAATGGGACGGGGGCCTCCTGATTTTCATTACTTCAGAGTCTAAGGGCTTTTGGTAGGTTGGGACTCTGGGTGGAATTGACGATTTAATTTATGGATCCGGTTTAAGTGCGGAGTAAAAATACGGGTACGGTTGTACGGATTGATGTGCATTGTTGATCTGTTTGATCCAATTGTCCAATTTTGTCCACGTCATTTAATGAATGTTGGGGTGCGTGGTGACATTTTTGTAATTATAGGAAGTTCAGGTGACATTTTTGTTCTTTTAAAAAATATATTTTTTTAAAAGAGAGAGACACAGTGTGACAGTGACAATGTTGTAATTTTCACGAGAAAATTTTAATCAGTTATTATCTCTATTCATGAGTTTTGTTCAATTCGTTCAAATTGTTTGTTCTAATAGTTCGTATTTTTGTTCAATTAGTTCAAATTGTTTGTTCTTTTTTTAACACTTTTTCGTACAAAATTTTATACATTTTCGTTCAAACATTTTTTATTCAATTACTTCAAATTGTTTGTTCAAAATTTTATACATTTGGGAGGAGCTCATTGTACTTGACACTAGCTTGCACTACAAAACATTCCTTCTTTGGGTAGGTGAAGGAACTTACATTTCCTTTCCTGTTGCAACGTCAATCCGACAAACGAAGGTTTTAACATCAACATTTCGTATACTTCTTCCACAAGTGATTGCCTCAAAAACTCGGTTTACTCTAACTTTGTCAACCATGGATATACCGTAGATAAGGTAATATTAAACAGTTCAATAAAAACAAGTACAAAAGAGTGCATGGAGTATGGCGACCCTAACCTAAAACATCAACTCAACCAAAACTCGAACCTTACGCTCTAGTATCAACTTCTATAATGCCCCAAAATGGGATAAGCACTACAACGTCAGGAGTCCGGACGAAGACTCGTTAAGGCTATGTAAATAAATAAGAGATATTAAAACAGGGCATAAAACTTGCGAAGATAAAGATATAAAATGAATAGACATCTCATAACGTCAACCACAAAGGACTCCAAAACCACAACAACATACAACCACAAACGGTCAAACTCGATGCCAACAACATCAGAGTTTAGAGGAGCAAACCACCAACCCAAAAGGTATAAAGTCAAAACTAGGAACAAATTCTAGAGAAAACACAAAGTCACCCAAGCTCAACCTCAAAAAACAAAGACTCTTAATAGGTCACCGGACATCTATACTCTTGAACTGATCATGTACCCGATTATGTCAAAAACATAATCAATTCTGCCATGGTGGGATTAGTCTTCCACATAGACTAAGAAGATACATAAGTAATGTAATATATGAACGAGACAAGAATAAATCATATATGATATCACATGTTTGTTTATCTAAAGTACTTAAAAGGGTTTCAATAATCCACATACTTTCAAAATGCTCAATATACTCAAAAGAGTTAAAACATGCTCAATATACTCAAAAGAGTTTGAAATTATCATGCCTCAAATATACTCAACATAATCGATCAAAAGAGTTTCAAAATCAACATCATCTCAAATATACTCATCATACTCAAAAGAGTTTCCCGAGATCATCTCCAATATACTTATCATACTCAAAAGAGTTTCAAAATCATCAATGTCTCAATATACTCATAATACTCAAAGAGTTCAAAAACATCAATCTCTGAATAAACTCGTCATCATGTCAAACCGGTATGTAATGTAGCTAAAGGGTCAATTGACCATAATGGGATAACAAGGTAAATCCTTGTTCCTTTCTCAATCCATCACCAAAAATCCACCCAAACCATAATACGAAAATATGTTTGAGCATTTTTACTTTAGAAATCGTAATCAAATCAAGAGTGTAATAGTTTCTTTTAAAACATGTTCAACCACATTGAACACGAAGGTACCTCATGACCTCAACCATTGGATGACCATGACAATCACGGATCAGGTGCAAACTCGCCATTCGCAATGGCCAGACACAACCTCAGCCCGCAAAAACAAAGATTTCTATCACTAGTAAGCATGACCCGCATAAACCGAGGAGCGAAAATTTTGAAAATAAAACAATTTGACAAATTTACAACTGTGGTCATATACCAAATCATCACTCAAATCCTCAATACCAACAATCTGGTTCTTTTTAAAATATCTCAAATGTAATCTCCTTAAAATACCACAATGCAAGATAAACAATGTCACTACCAATCATTGGCAAAACTACTCAAGTCAAAGACACATCAAATACTTTCATAGTCAATCGATAACTCATTTCCAAAAACACCAAGAATAGATAGTTAATAAATTCCAAAACTAGTCATCTTTCAAAACATCAAATCATTCATGAACAAGATAAATGATTTAAACTAAACCATTCTCATATAAAATCTCACAAGTACTTGCCTTGACAAGCGTATTTCCTTAGGTTGTTATATAAAATTATCAAAGTAAATCCGAACTTAACACTAACCAATGTATAGAAAATAAGTTGTAACACCCCGAATTCTCAGAACTCGGGACGTTACTGGCTAGGACCTCACAATGGGTCCCGACCTCAGTTTGACAACAACATTACTAGGATCTTGCAACAAGACACAAATAAAGAAACCGAAATTCATAAAAATAGTATTTTTAGGGTAATGAATGCAACACTGTCTAGCAGCCTAAAGTACTTAAACCAAAGAAACGAACAACTGTCTTAACCAAAAGGAAGAAAAGACAAACACAACCCCAACCCCCACTCTAAGGAGTACGGAGACTCGGCTGACCACTACTTCCGGATCACTCAGCTGCTGGTCTAACCTGCGGTAAATCTAAAACACAACAAGAGGAACCATTAGCTAGTTATCTAAATATTAGCAGAATAATAGCAGCACAAACACACACAGAAAAATATAAACACTCATCATGCTTTCAAACAAGTCCGTTTTATTATCTTGAATTAAGTTACTCTTTCACGCTAATGATACTTATGTTGTGACACGAGGGATTCCCAAACCTCGCCTCCGCCCCCGTGTAACCATCAGGAATGGATCCGATGCATCTCACCTTGTACCTGCCTGGTCTGGGTATAGAGAACCTCCCAGTCTCCTGTCAAAGCTGGGCAGTGATGTCACGGCCCGTTATACATACACTTGGGCCTTACGTAATAATAACAGTCGTCCTAGCAAGTTATTATTTTTAAAACACGCACATAGCACACACCACCACTATCACTCAACTAATATCCAGAAACTGGCTAAGTAAGTCGCAAGGACTTACCTGAGTCAAATCGCACTCTAACAAGTCTCAAACGGTCCGTACTCGTGGTAACTCAAACGCCTGCCAATTAAGGCATGTAGATCAAAATCACATCCAGATGTCCAACCTCATGCGAAGGAATTACGGAAAAAAAAACTCTCTTACAGTAAAAGACCATTTTGCTCTTGATCCCGGAACTCTCCCACGTCTATCATTAAAATCTAGCATTTATTTTTAGAACTTGTTTTCCAACATTTGTTTTCTCTCGGATAACTTACTTAGGGGTTAGAAGTTCAAAACCCGAATCCACTCGTCAAAGGAATAACACTCCTCCTTCTTCCCGTTATTACTCTACTCTTATACATGTATATATACTTACGTACATACCTTAACCTTTCCTTCAATTCGTGTAATTATGTAACTACTGGGTATACTTACATATATCTCTATATGTTTATGTACACTACCTTACCCCATATTTATTTATTTATATATCTCTTCCAACTACTATATCTCTATATATACTTATATAGGATCTACTATAGGATCTACTGTAATCCTACTCATACCTTTTAACTCCTACCTTTTTATATATATATATATATATATAAATAAGTGCATACCCTTCTTATTCTAATGTACACCTATACCTACCCATCATGCATCTTTCTATCTACCAATACGTGCAGTACTACTGTATTTGAAACCATTTACACAATTTCAACTTATTCTGCATTTAAATATTTATTCATACATTTATATTTATACACTTCTACTAACCTACATATACGCATACGTTATACCGAGGCATGGGACTCACCCTTCTCAGCACCAGTCGCCGCTCCTCTTGAAGAGACTGGCCTACCCGATCGTAACCGTCCTCGAATAAAGCTCTAGCAAGTCTATTTGCAGCGATGATAACCGAGGTCGACAGAAGGTGGCGCTACTCCAATTGACGAGAGGGAACGAGGTCGGTGACGTACCGCCTGGTCGCGAGGTAAGGTACGGTTCAGCAACAGAAAGGTAGAAGAAGATGATCCGAGGGAAGTAAGATTTACCGTTATTTCGGTTCCGGAAGAAGTCGGGAGTCCGGCGTATGGCTGCAACGTTGGTGTAGGCGGTTTGATTCTGGCGTCGGAGAGTTGCTGGTTGTCGACAGAACCGCCAGAAGGAACCCGGGTGATGTGGTGCTGCTGCTGGTTCGGAATCTTGTGAATCGCTGCGTAGGATCGAAGCGGCAGGACGTTTCACAGGGATAAGCGATGGAATGCTTAGGTTATCGATTAGTTTAGGTTAATCTAATTAGGTTAGAGTTAATTAGGTTTAAGTAAATTGTTAGATTAGTTAGAGTACGGCTGGGCTAGTAAGGAGAATTGATTTGGGCTGTTGGGCCTGGGCCTGTTCTTCAATTAACACAAAGGCTGAAAGAATACTCGTTATTCGCTCGGAACCATTAAAATACGGCATGATTACGGAATTAATTAAGTTATCCTTTTATGTGAATTTATTTAAGTTATCATTTTATTTTAAAGGTACGCAATTATTTCTGATTACCTAGTTCATCATTTTATGTGAATCTAGGTCACATAAAATGATAGAACCAACCTCGTTTTATTTTAATTAAAAAGGATAACAATTTTGGCGGATCGGAATCCGGTTAAATTCCGTATTAAACGGAAATTAAAATTTTCGATTATTACATCAGTGCCTCCTTAAAAGAAGTTTCGTCCCGAAACTTAGGATAATATACCGGTTCACATGATTTTCTTAATATAATTAGTTTTCAACATTTATCATTTCCTACCATGCATCTACTCAACCATCATAATCAAACATGCATCAGATTAAAACATAACTACTCAATCCAATAAAACTTGAAAGGTCGAACAACACAACATCCGAGTACTAACTCGTCGATACAGAAATAACCTCTAACCCCGCAAGAACTCGGGATAGTTACGTCTAATACTCTCCTCGGTCTCCCAAGTGGCCTCATTAGCTCCTCGTCTAGACCACTGGATCCTCAACATAGGTATCTCCTTGGACCGCAGACGTCTAGTGCTGCGCTCCAAGACAGCTACTGGGTACTCTACAAATGTATGGTCAGGCTCAACTGTCAGATCCTCATGGCTGATGACGTGTCTCGGATCCGGAATGTACTCTCTCAACTTAGATACATGAAAGACCGGATGGACACTCTCTAGTCTCGGCGGTATTGCTAGTCTGTAGGCCACCTCCCCAACTCTTTCTAAGATCTCAAAGGGTCCGACATATCGGGGGCTCAGCTTCCCCTTAATGTCGAAACGCCGAACTCCTCTCGTAGGTGACACTCTCAGCCACACCTGAGCACCCACTCTAAACTCCAAAGGTCGACGCCTTTTGTCGTCGTAGGACTTCTGACGACTCTGAGCTGCTAACATCCGCTCTCGGACTAGGGCAATCCGAGCGATGTCATCCTGTACCTGATCTGGAGCTACTCCATCGACTCTGCTGGGCTAATCCCAACATAATGGTGTACGACATCTCCGCCCGTACAAAGCCTCATAGGGAGCCATCCCAATAGACGCGTGCCAGCTATTATTATACGAAAACTCTACCAGTGGGAGATGATCTGGCCATACTTGTCCCCAATCTAGTACACACGCCCGAAGCATGTCCTCTAAGGTCTGAATGGTCCTCTCAGACTGTCCGTCTGTCTGGGGGTGGTAGGCGGTAGTAAAGTGGAGACTCGTCCCCAAAGCAGTATGTACCTGCTGCCAAAATCTCGAGGTAAAATGTCCATCTCTGTCAGAGACGATAGTCCTCGGTACTCCATGGAGTCTCACAATGTGTCTGGTGAACTCCTCAACTAGACGACTTACCGGACACGTTTCCTTAATCGGAATGAAACGTGCGGTATTCGTCAGGCGGTCTACCACTACCCAAATAGCATCAAAACCTCTGCTGAGCCTCAATCCGGTGACAAAGTCCATAGATATATCCTCCCACTTCCCCTGTGGTACTAGAAGTGGGTGGAGCTCTCCTCCAGACCTACGATGCTCAATCTTGACCTGCTGGCAGGTCGCACACTGAGCTACATACCGAGTCACATCAGGCTTCAAACCACCCCACCAAAAGGACCGTCTCACATCCTTGTACATCTTACTCGCTCCAGGATGTACTGAGTATGGGGTAGCATGAGCCTCACCTAGTATCCTCTGTCTCAACTCACTGTCTGACGGCACACAAACGTGATCCTGATGTCTCATCAATCCATCAGCACCAATAGTGAACTGTGGGGCCTCATCTCGAGACATCCTGTCTCGGATCCTGGTCAAAGTCGGGCAAGTCTCTTGTTTCTGTCGGATCTCATCCAACAGATCAGGAAGTAACTCCAAGGTAGCCAACTGACTATCAGTATCGGGAAACTGAATCTCTATCTCCAACCAAGCCAAGTCTCTCTGCAACTGTGGTTGTACTGTCAACCGGGCTATCGCCCTCTCCCTAGGCATCTTCCGGCTCAAAGCATTAGCTACCACATTCGCCTTCCCGGGGTGGTAAAGAATCTCAAGGTCGAAGTCCTTGATCAACTCTAACCACCGCCTCTGGCGGTTATTCAACTCTCTCTGAGTGAATATATACTTCAGACTCTTATGGTCTGTGAAGATCTGACATGTCGCCCCATAGAGATAGTGACGCCAGATCTTAAGAGCATGGACTACTGCAGCCAACTCTAGATCATGTGTGTGGTAGTTCTCCTCATACGTCTTCAACTGTCGAGACGCGTAGGCTATGACCTTACCCCTCTGCATCAAAACACACCCCAAGCCCAGCTTGGATGCATCACTGTATACCACAAAGTCATCAGTACCCTCAGGCTGTGCCAAAATCGGAGCGGACGTTAACCTCCTCTTCAGCTCCTCAAAACTCTGCTGACACGGCTCAAACTAGACAAACCGGGTAGTCTTCCTTAGAAGACAAGTAAGTGGTCGGGCAATCAAGGAAAACCTTTCTACAAACCGGCGGTAGTATCCTGATAAACCTAGAAAGTTGCGAACCTCCTTGACATTCTTAGGAGGTTGCCAAGAAGATACTGACTCGATCTTCGCCGGATTGACCTTAATACCCTCTACAGTCACCACATGACCTAAGAAAACCACCTCTGACATCCAAAACTCACACCTGGATCGCTTAGCATACAGTTGGCTATCCTGTAGAATCTGCAATACTGTCCCTAAGTGTCCGGCATGCTCCTTTCGACTCCTAGAGTAGACTAGGATGTCGTCAATGAAGACCACTACAAACTGGTCTAAGAAGTCAATGAATATCCCATTCATCAACTCCATGAATACCGTTGGTGCATTAGTGAGCCCAAATGGCATCACTACTAACTCATAATGACCATACCTAGTCCGGAATGCCGTCTTAGGTATGTCCTGATCTCTCACCCTCAACTGATGGTAACCAGACCTCAAGTCTATCCTCGAGAATACATACGCTCCATGCAACTGGTCCAACAGATCATCTATGCGTGGCAGTGGGTACTTGTTCTTGATGGTTACCTTGTTCAGCTCTCTGTAGTCTATGCACAGCCTCGTCGATCCGTCCTTCTTCACAAATAGTACTGGCGCACCCCAAGGAGACACACTAGGGCGTATGAAACCCTTCTCTGCTAGCTCCTCTAACTGCTTCTTCAGCTAAAGCAGCTCTATAGGTGCCATACGGTACGGAGCCTTCGAGATCGGTCTCGTGCCCGGCTCCAAGTCAATGTTGAAATCAACGCTCTTCTGTGGGGGCAGTCTTGGCAGGTCGTCACTGAATACCTCTGCAAACTCGCATGCAACAGGTTTCTCCTCTATAGTCAGACTCTTGCTTTCCTTCATGGCATAACACCGGAAGACCTCACAACAATTCTTTTTATATCATTACTGATATAAGGGGTCATTTTGGACCGTCAATTCTCTTTAGAGCAACTGACTTGAACTTATTCAGTGTTATTGGCACTCGTATTCATTGGCTTCACAGTTGCCACAATTGGTCGTTTTAAGGATTCATCCTCATGTCAATAACGTTCTTTTGTAACTCTGTGGTTATTCTTATTATTTGGCAACCAGTCACCACTAGTTAACCTGCACGTGTAAAGTCCTAGTTGTTACCAAGTAGTCTATAGTTGACCTTCTACAAGATCATAGGCTTACGTTTTTTCTATCTCTTTGAAATTTGATAAACCTGGTGAAAATCTATCTTCTCCAGTTTCTCCGCTTGTACTTCTTTAACTCTTCTATAATCTACACTTCTCTTTCGCACTATCAGGGCGTTATACTCTTTCCGAATTTAGAATTATCATTCATCTACCGTCAACGGGCTCATCAATTCTCTCATGATAGCTCATATGTGCATCTTCGCGATTACTTTTACCTCAGCCATCAGCTGCTCGGGGTTCCCGGGGTAAATCGTGGGTGTTGAAAATTTTAAGTCTACTTGTGAGAGGGAGATTATTGTGGGCATTCGGGTACGCCAAGATCCTACTCACAAACTCCTTTCTTTGATTGGTATAATAATGCTGTCTTTATAGTGATCCCTTTGACTCTACTTTCAGGATTTTATGATTTTGATATTTGTATCACGGTCCTTGCTGTCACTCACTTGTCTTCTAGAAAGTCACTCCGCTTCCATGTTGGTGAAATCTGCCTTTCACTTGTTGGCAACGCGTAAGCTTCCATTTTACAGCTCTTCAATTCTTCATATGTGGATGGACAATGTATTTCCTGTAGACTTCTATGTTTTGACTGTCTTGGTTATCCATTTTGATTGTGGTGTCAAGTAGACTGTTGAGGTGATCATATTTTGTTCTGTTTTTGGTATCAACTTTCACCTTCTGGTCCGTCAGTGAGCTTGAATTCTGTATCTCTTGTCAGAGTCCTACCACCTCTCTTTGACTTCCACACCTATGCTTGTTTCTGCCGCCATCTTCTTTGTCTGTAACGTTGCTTTCCACCACACTTGAAAGAATTTATGGGTTATCTCTCCTAACTTGTATACTTGCCGGTAAGCCAATGCTTCCCCGGAACTTCCCTCATGGATTTTCTTCATTTGACCCTGTGGAGTTGACTGTATCTTCTTCTTGCTATTGTCGTTGGCGTTGTCTTTTGGTCTTCGCTTTTCTGTCTCAACGTTCCTCAACAAGTCCGAAGGAGTTGCCCGGACGTTCTCCTACCTTAATGCTCATAAGCTGAGCATACTTATCCTTATGTTGAAACCCTTCAAATATACTTAGGTGTGTCAACGGAGTGAGGATCTCATTTACTTATCTCTGTTAAGAGTATAATATAACTATAATTCCACTAATCTTCTACAAGTACTTATCTATATCACATCTGTTTAATCACGCTAATAAGTCCACTAAAGTACACTTAAAGTTCATACTAAGCATACTGAGATCCGCGGTAGTAGTGGTGGTCAGCCGTACTTTTCTATCCCCAACCGGACTATGCATGCATTTAAAACCAAAAATTTTCCTTTTAAAACTCAGACCCCTTTTCGGGTTCTGCTAAAACTTATTCGGTCCTTCAGAAGATTTCAAGTGCCATTGTTGCCAACCTAGAGCTCTGATACCATGTTGTAACACCCCGAATTCTCAGAACTCGGGACGTTACTGGCTAGGACCTCACAATGGGTCCCGACCTCAGTTTGACAACAACATTACTAGGATCTTGCAACAAGACACAAATAAAGAAACCGAAATTCATAAAAATAGTATTTTTAGGGTAATGAATGCAACACTGTCTAGCAGCCTAAAGTACTTAAACCAAAGAAACGAACAACTGTCTTAACCAAAAGGAAGAAAAGACAAACACAACCCCAACCCCCACTCTAAGGAGTACGGAGACCCGGCTGACCACTACTTCCGGATCACTCAGCTGCTGGTCTAACCTGCGGTAAATCTAAAACACAACAAGAGGAACCATTAGCTAGTTATCTAAATATTAGCAGAATAATAGCAGCACAAACACACACAGAAAAATATAAACACTCATCATGCTTTCAAACAAGTCCGTTTTATTATCTTGAATTAAGTTACTCTTTCACGCTAATGATACTTATGTTGTGACACGAGGGATTCCCAAACCTCGCCTCCGCCCCGTGTAACCATCAGGAATGGATCCGATGCATCTCACCTTGTACCTGCCTGGTCTGGGTATAGAGAACCTCCCAGTCTCCTGTCAGAGCTGGGTAGTGATGTCACGGCCCGTTATACATACACTTGGGTCTTACATAATAATAACAGTCGTCCTAGCAAGTTATTATTTTTAAAACACGCACATAGCACACACCACCACTATCACTCAACTAATATCCAGAAACTGGCTAAGTAAGTCGCAAGGACTTACCTGAGTCAAATCGCACTCTAACAAGTCTCAAACGGTCCGTACTCGTGGTAACTCAAACGCCTGCCAATTAAGGCATGTAGATCAAAATCACATCCAGATGTCCAACCTCATGCGAAGGAATTACGGAAAAAAAAACTCTCTTACAGTAAAAGACCATTTTGCTCTTGATCCCGGAACTCTCCCACGTCTATCATTAAAATCTAGCATTTATTTTTAGAACTCGTTTTCCAACATTTGTTTTCTCTCGGATAACTTACTTAGGGGTTAGAAGTTCAAAACCCGAATCCACTCGTCAAAGGAATAACACTCCTCCTTCTTCCCGTTATTACTCTACTCTTATACATGTATATATACTTACGTACATACCTTAACCTTTCCTTCAATTCGTGTAATTATGTAACTATTGGGTATACTTACATATATCTCTATATGTTTATGTACACTACCTTACCCCATATTTATTTATTTATATATCTCTTCCAACTACTATATCTCTATATATACTTATATAGGATCTACTGTAATCCTACTCATACCTTTTAACTCCTACCTTTTTATATACTAGTGGAGACCGCGCGCGCCTCGCGCGCGCGTCGGGAATTTTCTTCAATGCATAAATGCGTTAAACATAAATTATAGTACGGTGAAGAAAATACTTCTGTAGAAACGATAATTTAAAGTTACAACATGATTTTTATATGGACGGAGTCCACTGGGTACAATTTGCCGTGTGAAAATATTTAGATTTTGTCTGGACATCAATAACACCATGTCGTGACGCGCGTGCTTCGCACGCGCACCGTGACTTTAAAACGCATTTTTGTTATCGTATAATGTTGTCTTAGACCTTACGTTCGATTAAGTACCGAGAAACTAAAAATATAATACAAAAATAGTTATTACAACGTAAACGATATCTTGAACTCGGTATTCTATGTTCAAGAAGGTTATTGTACTTATCATTCGTTGATGTTGGGCGCGATTAAGTATTAAGAAATTAAAATATAATTTTGAAAAAAGTTATTACAACGTAAACGTGTCGGTATTCTATGTACAAGAAGGTTATTGCAGTTATCATTCGTCGATGTTGTTGCTCAAAATGTTGTTTTCGTTTGTTATCCTTCGAACGTGTTCCTGCAGAGAAGGTATATGATTTAAAAATTAATATCTTATTTGGACAAGTTGGAAAGAGATTTAAAATATACAATTGAGTTCATATTTAAAAATACAATTGAGTTCATGATTAGCAACTTTTGCAAGTCAGTCGGACCTGCGTCAGAAACTCTACACTGGGGCTTATTTCATGAAGAAAAAAAAAAGAGATTTAAAAGTTCAATCGAGTTCATGATTTAAATTAACATTCATCTATGTATACAAATGTACTTACACTGATAATTAAGGCCAATAAGCTACAATTGAAGCAACTGCTCCCATGATCATACCTGAACCACAAAAAGGATAATTTGTTTATATTTAGCCACTCATCACAAATGATGCAAAGAAAGTGATGCAAAGAAAGTTACTATTTAAAATGCATAAAATAAATTGTAGACTACAAACATCAAACCTAGATCTTAAGCAATGCCTTGCAGTGACTATATGAGTTTCGTCATCTAATGAGGACATAAAATACCTTCTCAAATGGGTCAACTCAAGAAAGATCATTATCATAGCAAATCTCAACTTCAAGATACTTTGTTGATTCAACAACTTGCATATATACAGATATTTTCACCTATTATGCTTTAGATAACATGTACAAATCTTCTCCTTCATCCTTTTCCTGCATTTGAAAAGTGCAATAAAGCTGTAACGGCTTGACTAAAATAATATCAGAAGAAAAAAAATTACACAAGGGACCATTTTCAGTGTAAAATGTTGTAGTGTTTGTCAAAACTACATTATAATTCAAGGCATCCAAGCAAGGGCACAAATATGCATTGTGCATACACAGTACACACAAGCCTTAAGAAGAAAATACCTTCCAAGAATAAGGCGGCAACTTGAGGTAATTAATACAAGTAAGCACAGTTGACTCTTGAAGATAGTAAAACAATATTGGACATCTAAATTACTTTATAGTTACTTGACTCTTTAAGATAGTAAAAAGAAAAACCACACAAATTGCTTGTGGTGCTCAGATTTGTGAAGCACAAGAAAAGCATTCCCGAAAGACCTTCTATCAATATGCTCTATCACTTGGTAATCTTCCATTGAATACACAACTTCTCTTCAGATCTATTTCAGCAAGGAAAAGAAGCACATAAGGTGCAGTAAAGTTAAAGTGCAGCACAAACAATAAATAGTAAAACCAAAAAATTACAAAAGAGAGAGGTGCGAGTAGAAAGATATTTTAAAAGAATATTGTCAGCAAACATTAGAAATGTGGGTATACCAGAGCTGCATAAGTCAGAAACCGCTTTGCTGCACAATAGACAAGTTAAAAATACAAATAATAATAATAATAATAAGACCATAATGTAAGGCATATGGTGTTGCTGCAAAATTTGTACACAGTTGCGAGAAAGACTGGAGTGAATCTGCATCTAGAAGGCCATCAGTAGTTTCAATAGACTGCAGTAAAGAGATTTAGTTAATAACAATAGGCTGGTCTTAAAATCTTTTTTAAATTTGGGGAAATAATAATTTACAGAATGTGGATTCTAGGTATACCCACATAAAGGTGACAATTAACTCTAAAACAAAAAAGAAAACAATAGTGTCTAGAAGTATCAAATCCTTATGTAGACACGAATTATACATGAACCAAGGCAAAATTATATTTCGGAAGATGTAGACCTCAAGCTGGCTCAGCATTTCAACAGAGGCTTCCAAGTCTCCGTTATTAACAATGTAGACATCAAGAAGAGACTGATCACACATCTCGGGAAAGGTCATTTCAAGATATGTTAGATCCATTTGAAACTCCTCGTCTTCAATTTCACGTTGGTCACTTGATCAAAACTAAACAATACGCAATATACATCGTTAACCAAAAAATCCATAATCTCCTCAAACAAACAACCGACTCAATTGATGAGAATCGAGTTTGAAATGAATGATTATAATTTCATTCGATTGGAGTTTAGTTGTAGTGATCAAGCAGATCGAATCTGAAGAACAAGCGGTAAATACCTTGATCCTTTAAGGGAGATAAAACATGATGATTGTCATGCACCTCCTGCAGTAGAGAACCAAAAGCTTGTAAACATTCTAATACTAATAAACAATGGATAAGAGAAAATGTACATTCACGTTTAGGAAGTCGACCGGCTTAAAATTCATAATCAATCAAAATTAAGCGCAGAGAAAGATAAATAGAAACGCATTAAGTTGTTATGTTACAAATAGAACTTGGAAAACTACTTGTACACAAGAAGAAAAAAAACTACCTTTTCACTGGCCGGGCCTTTAACTGTGACTCCTTTTCAAGACAAATCTTATCATTTAACCCCAACTTCAAATTAGGCATTCCAGAGAGGAAGCACTTCATGAGAATCTTCCCAGTAACATCACAGCGCAGAACAGTACCTATAATGTTCAATAGTATATAAAAATCCAGATTATATAGCAGCAAATATTTTTACTGGGTCCAGATACTTACCCCCACCAGCTTTCATCTCTGCATCTACCATCCGCTTACTGACACTAACGACACCCATCGGGTCAGCAACCCCAAGCTTTTTACCAAGTAACTCCATTTCCACTGGTCTCGGAATATCTGGAGGTGTACTACACCTTATCAGAGCCCAGTTCACACCTTCAAAGAAAGGATGTTGCTTGATTTCTGTAGCTCCCCTCTTTACTCCGAGTCGATTTTGTGGCTCCTTCACAAGCAAAGCTCTGATTAAGTCCCTACTGGCATAGCTGGTAGCTGGAGATTCCGGGAACCTGAGTTGTTGGCCAACAACATTGAAGAGAGTTTGACGGTTTCCAGAGCCTTTGAATGGGGTTTTTCCGTACAATAGTTCATACAATAAGATACCGTATGTCCACCAGTTCACTGCACTTCCATAAGATGCAGAAGAAAAAACCATACCCCATGGATTTCACCATTTCTAGAAGAAGAGAACCTCATCTTCAACTACAAAATCAAAGAAGGTTACAGAGATGACATACAGGGCAGTGAAATTATAGAAAAGAGAAAAAGCCCTCTACCAATCCAGGAACAAACTTCAGGCGGCTCTCGGACTAAGAAAGGCGACAACCAGTCAGTCAGACATCAAGAAGTGGAGTCGTCGTCACTGATGAAGGAGCGAGATCATGGGTAAGCAGAAAATGCCAGGATAAGAGGAACCCATGAAAATGGAAAGAAGATCCAGAGCTCACCAAATCCTAAATTGATACGTTGAAAGACGAAAACGAAGCATGAGACATCGTAGATCTAAATCTTACAATAAAATCTAGAAGAAAACCCAAATAAGTGAGAACAAACCCGCTCCCGGGTTCTCTCACAGAATTCCTTGAATCCCTGCTGAATTCCGGTGGACTCAATTGAGCAAAAATGGTGAAAATAGTGGAAGAGGAAGTTGAAAAGCTTGCCCCTAGAAGCCGGAGTCGGTGCACATGGAGTCGATCCACCACGAGGAAGGCCCTCCAGGAGTTACTGTTTTTGTTGGCTTTGAATTCCTGATTTCCAGACGCGTCGTGTGGGTTAGGATTTGAGATTCTTTACCGCATGCAAAACCAGTCAACAAAAACCGACAGAAAAAGAATAAATCGAACACTATGAACATGAAACCCTAATTTTAACAACGAACTTTAAAAAATTGAAATACCTTGATTGGCATGAGACGACACCGAGAAGAGGAGTCGGCTACAATGGAGGATGAAGATCATGAGAAAATTGAGGCAAGAAACATTACAAAACCGTACAACGATTTGAGTACATGCAATAGTCGGCGATTTCTAGATCCATGGTTGAGAACAAAACGATGAACAATCCAAAGGAAGGGAACCGGATGAAAAGGTGTGGAATCCAGCAACAAAGACCTTCCTCGCGGATTGAATCGTTGAGCTTAGGCTTTGCGATTTGCGATTTTTCGCCCACTGAATTACGCAACAGAGCAATTGAAAGCGGTATTAATCGTTTTATGAGGAAAATCATACATGTGGATTGGTATCTTCTCCTTGACGGTCGAAGAAGAGAATGGAAGGGGATGAGACACCAAAAACGCATTAACAATAAGAGAATTGAAGGGAGACGTGAAGAAGCTGGTGAGAGAGTAGGCACGAATCAGGCAACGTGTTGAAGCAGCAATGATGTTAGGGTTCCACAAAACACTCCCATTTTCCCAACAACAAAGATATCAAAGCCAAAAATCTCAACAGCTCAATGCTTATATTGGATTCAAGAGAAAGATGAATTGCCTCTGAGAAACTCAATTTATCACAAAATGTTATCTTGACCATAACAATCAAATATTATATGAATGAGCACATGAATATAATGAAACGAAACAGAGGAGGAAAGAAAGAGTAGAGAATAAAAGTAAAAACAGGCAAAAGACGACGATACAGTCGACAAAGTGAATCTACAAAGTGAAATCCAATAGAGAAGAAGAACATGATTTGAAACCCTAACATGAGGGAGACGAAGCATATCGGCGAGATGGAAGACAAATCCGGGACTAACGTACCTCTCTACTGAAGGTTATCAACGTTCCTTACCCATTATCATCCTACTTGAAGAAGCCATCATGAACCGATTTCTGTAATTTCAACAATCAACAACTGTTCAACAAAATCAAACACTCACAATGAAGACAAATGAAGAGGATAAGAGTAGAAGAACCCACAACCTAGCGAACATCGATTCCAGCGGCGCATATTGCCAGTCTCTTGATCATAGTAAACAGTCCGGCGTACACACAAGCTTGTTGTCTTTCCAACAAAATTGTCACTGTACCTTGTGGATGCAATCGAATACAAACGAACATTGAAGAGAAGGGAACCGATTTTCTCGTCCTGAAGAATCTAAGCGCTGAATCCAGTCCAGCATATGGGTGAGAATGAAATACTGAGGAACACACGTTCAATCTGCGGCCAGATTGAATCAAATAGGAGATTAAGAAAGTGAGAGAAGAGGAAGTAACAGCGAAAGCTTCGCATGCGAGCTTCAAACCTTCAATTAGGGTTGTTGGAGTCGTCCTCTTCAAGACGAAAGCGGAAGAGAAGAGCCAAGCTGAAGGAGGAGCAATCGACACGTACTATTTTACAAAGCTTAGTCATCAAATAAGGGTAAAAACGGAAATGTACTATTCATTTGAGAAACTCCCACTTTTAATATAGTAAGGATATATATATATATATATATATATATATATATATATATATATATATATATATATATATATATATATATATATATATATATATATATATATATATATATATATATATATATAAATAAGTGCATACCCTTCTTATTCTAATGTACACCTATACCTACCCATCATGCATCTTTCTATCTACCAATACGTGCAGTACTACTGTATTTGAAACCATTTACACAATTTCAACTTATTCTGCATTTAAATATTTATTCATACATTTATATTTATACACTTCTACTAACCTACATATACGCATACATTATACCGAGGCATGGGACTCACCCTTCTCAGCACCAGTCGCCGCTCCTCTTGAAGAGACTGGCCTACCCGATCGGAACCGTCCTCGAATAAAGCTCTAGCAAGTCTATTTGCAGCGATGATAACCGAGGTCGACAGAAGGTGGCGCTACTCCAATTGACGAGAGGGAATGAGGTCGGTGACGTGCCGCCTGGTCGCGAGGTAAGGTACGGTTCAGCAACAGAAAGGTAGAAGAAGATGATCCGAGGGAAGTAAGATTTACCGTTATTTCGGTTCCGGAAGAAGTCGGGAGTCCGGCGTATGGCTGCAACGTTGGTGTAGGCGGTTTGATTCTGGCGTCGGAGAGTTGCTGGTTGTCGACAGAACCGCCAGAAGGAACCCGGGTGATGTGGTGCTGCTGCTGGTTCAGAATCTTGTGAATCGCTGCGTAGGATCGAAGCGGCAGGAAGTTTCACAGGGATAAGCGATGGAATGCTTAGGTTATCGATTAGTTTAGGTTAATCTAATTAGGTTAGAGTTAATTAGGTTTAAGTAAATTGTTAGATTAGTTAGAGTACGGCTGGGCTAGTAAGGAGAATTGATTTGGGCTGTTGGGCCTGGGCCTGTTCTTCAATTAACACAAAGGCTGAAAGAATACTAGTTATTCGCTCGGAACCATTAAAATACGGCATGATTACGGAATTAATTAAGTTATCCTTTTATGTGAATTTATTTAAGTTATCATTTTATTTTAAAGGTACGCAATTATTTCTGATTACCTAGTTCATCATTTTATGTGAATCTAGGTCACATAAAATGATAGAACCAACCTCGTTTTATTTTAATTAAAAAGGATAACAATTTTGGCGGATCGGAATCCGGTTAAATTCCGTATTAAACGGAAATTAAAATTTTCGATTATTACATAAGTAAAGGTCGAACCCAAGAGAGTGAGAAGTAATTTAAAGTACGATTAAGATTCAATTGTCAATTAAGAGTAACCAAAGGGGGAAGGGGTTGGATTGCAATAGTTGACAAGACAATGATATAAAGACAAGCACTACACTAGGTTAGATTTCCGCTTTCATATAACTTGGTTGGTTCTTTTAGAAGCTTTCAACAATTGTTCTCATCTTGATCATATTTATGCATTAAGCCAACCGGCATTAACACGACTTAACAAGCTATCGATCCGTAAACCTACAAAATCAAACAACAAGTTAGCATTCATGCAAAGATAAAGAGATGCATAAAAGATAAACAATCCGTTAATCTTGTTATGTAGTTATATTCCTTTACACTTAGATAATTACAACCCGTTATTACCTAAGAGTTTGCTACTAGATTAATGACCCGAACCCAAAACCAATTAACCTTAGCCTTTTGCATGCAAACATAACTTAAACACAAGG
The DNA here is from genome assembly GCA_033239125.1 of Fagopyrum homotropicum. Classification (NCBI taxonomy): domain Eukaryota; kingdom Viridiplantae; phylum Streptophyta; class Magnoliopsida; order Caryophyllales; family Polygonaceae; genus Fagopyrum; species Fagopyrum homotropicum. Next base: position 9,121,554 of record BSWB01000003.1, read on the forward strand.
AATATAACACAATTGTATACTGAATAATACTTATATTGAAAAGAACTTACAACCAACTTATATGAAGCTTCAATCAACCCAATATAGCTAGGAGACTTAGCACTCCATACAAATGACAATTAAACAAAGAGAGGTTTGTTGGAAAATGAGGATGCCTCTAACAATCAGCTTGGGTCCTCTATTTATACTAGAAATGACAGTAAATGGGAGTAAATAGATTGTGTAAACAGTCACCTTAATGGTCATAAAGGTGGATTTAAATAGCCGGAGTTATGTCGTCTGTTGCACAACCGCAAGCGCGGGCATGAAAGCCGCATGGGCGATTTAGTGCAAAATGCTCCATCTTCAACTTAACCGCGGGGGTGACGGGGCAGGGCCGCGGGGACAGCGTGGCAGGGCCGCGGGGACAACGTGGCAGGGCCGCGGGGGAGGCGTGATAGGGCCGCGGGGGCGGAGTCTTTAATGCTCTGGAACGTCTGACACTTGGTTTCTCGACGATCTTGTCCTCAATCCGTAGGGGCGGCCCAGTGTCAACGCGGGGGTGGTGACACAGACTCTTCAGTTTCACAGATCCGCTGGCATAGGCGCAAAGCGCCGACATTAGTCTTCAGGGAGTGTCACCGCAAGGGCAACTCAAGTTCGCCGCAAGGGCGGTGACAGTCTTGCTCTCGGGCGCTGGTTGGGCGTAGGGTGCGGCGCCGGAAGCATCGGTCACCGTTGGGGAGGTGACATAGGGCCGCAGGGTCGGTTGAACGACAAAATGACGTCTTGGTTGTCTTCTTTGATCTTATTTGTCTTCCAAGTGTTGCTAACCCTTATAATTCTTCATTATGGACTTTTTCATCTAGATGTCCATATTAGTAACACACAACAACCAATATACTCCTTAAATATGGTAAAATACCTAAACGTGATAGTGATTTCATCACCAATATACTCCTTAAACATGCTAAATATACCTAAATATTGCCCAAAGACACTCAAAGCCAAAAGCGATAGCGTCAACAAAATTCGTCAAACTTCACAAATTGCCTAAACTAGCAAAAGAACACAATCAACACATATACTATAATGATCATCACTCTCACCAAAAAAAAACTATAATGATCATCACAAACACCATATAATAGGTGTAGAAGTGACTTATTTTATCCCACTTGACAATAGAATTGTACTTCACTTAGGGTTTACGAAAACTCGTTTATCCATATAGATCAAGTACCTAGAATATCCAACTAGGCATATCATAATCACATCACCACAACTCAAAACTTAACATGCAACAACCTTTGTCCAACAAAGGTTTTAAAAATACTCATGTAGCAAAGACGGACGATTGTCGAACTTCGACTTGAGCTTAAACCTTATCCGAAGGTGCTTCCAAACATAAATCATAACAGGTATACAAGTTTAACTCGATTTGCTAAACGTGGGGCATATAATGTAATGTATAAAAATAGAGTTTAAAACTCGTAATTATTAACTTTGATTAAAAACCGTAAATATATTTGTTAGGAGTAAAAAGCACAAATCCAACAGTTTTGGCCCTTTTTTGCAAATATAAAGCTGGGCCAAAATTTGTAATAGTTTTTCAAGGGCATTTTTTCAAAAAATGAAAACTTGGGCCATTTACGTAAATATAAATTTGGGCCATTTTCTGTATAATCCACTGAGGGCAAAAACGTTAAAATACGAAATATGGGCCATAAAGCGTAATTAAAAGTTAATCTTTGAGACACTCATCAAAGCTTGTTGCCGTCTTTGTCGACGCCGAAGAAACTCGTCAAAGCTTTCTATGTAATTGTAGTCGGGCCTTCCGTCTTTTAGGTATAATTACAATATACCTCCCAACTTTTAAAACGCACCCTCTTTTACATAAAAGTTCGGAAACTCGCCTTTTACGTAAAATAAATACGGAATATATATATATATATATATATATATATATATATATATATATATATGTGTGTGTGTGTGTGTATACTCATACAGTATAATTGTTTGATCCGAAACGCCCTTGCCGGCGCCTAAGAAACTCGTCAAAGCTTTCAACGTAATTGCAGTCCGGCCTCCCGTCTTTTAGGTATAATTACAATATACCTCCCAACTTTTAAAAATGCACCATCTTTTACGTAAATTATTCGTATTTATTTTTATTGATAAAAATAATCCGTAATGGACATTTCAGATCGAAGTTTTCCGAACTTTTACGTAAAATAAATACGAAAAATAAATAAATAAATAATATATATGTATAATATACTCATAAAGTATAATTTATGATATAAAACATTCACATAAAATATTTATGATATAAAAAATAAAAAAATACGGAAATATATATCTATAAAACGCACTATGTATTAGGGGCATTTCACATGGGCATGTACGTTGGTCTTCGAGACTTTCCGCCTCGAAGACACCGACTACTAGTCTACGGAGGGTTTGGGCATTACGAGCACAACTTGACCAGATGAGGGCCGAGGACGTGAAGTTCATGTCATATGATGATCGGGTCCTTGACTTTGGAGGCGCGCATGCGATATCACAATATAAGGGCATTATACGGATACCTGAGTTCGAGGAGCCATATATGCCAGAACGCGTCTTACCATAAAACGATCCCCCGCCCATGAAGTCAATCTTAGGCTTTCTTTGACTTCAATGAGAGGCTTTTACTTTTATTCTTCTACAAGTTTGGATACGTGTAGATTGTGTCATTAATTGCATCCTATCCCGCTGTTCCAAGAGTCTCGTCCAACAAATACACGTCCTTACAAGCTTCTTTATAACATTGTACATGATCGTTCGCCCTCTCGTCGTCTGGAGGAGATTAGAGTATCGTTTGATGGGTTGGTTCAGACGTCTTCCCTGTGACTTGTTGACGATGCGCACATCACATGGTACATTCTCGGGGACATTCATATGTCTTGGCGTCGTCGGCTACAATGGACCCACCCATTGAACGCCCTCCACTTGTTCTTGTTCTAGATATCAGAGTAAGTGTTTTTCTACTATCTACCTTTTCTTGAAATTTTAATTTGAGTTTCTAATACCTTGTTATATTTACTACAAGGTCTTCGTATAATGATCGTGTGTACGAGAGGATATTCTAGCTCATGGTCCAATATATATTATAGAGGAGCTAGTCTTCATGCTTGAGGAGACAATTGGACATCAGGCACTGGTTGCTCCTTCTCAGGTCCGGACATCACAACATCATTGAACATATTATATTATTTAGATCTTTTGTATGAATATTTAGTTATACGTGGATGCTTTCTTTTGTATGAATATCGAGTTCTATTTTATGGATATTTTAGTTTGTATTGATATTGAATTCTATTTTATGGATAATTTGGTTTGTATGTATAATTGAGTTCTATTTTATGGATACTAAATAAAATATTTAAAGTTTTAATGTCATATAACAAAACACTAATTACATCACGATTTCAAAGTACTCATTTGGAACATATGTCCTTGGTCTGGGTACTAGAGGACACTCATTGTGACGAAGTTCTATGTAACACAATATTCTTTCAATGAACGGTGTATCCCATCCATCAACACTTGGATCATGATCGTTAGTCCACATATGTTGCACCCGGGTGATGGGGCATCCTCAATGAGCCAACCCTACAAAAAATGTGAAAAGGATTATTCAAGATTATTAATTATGTTAAAATGAGATAATGTAAAACTTTGACTAACCGATACAAAGTGTGTGTCGTATGAGACAAGCGCTATCGTACATATCATTGTAGCATGTAGCCAAGCCTTGTTTAGGAGTTCTAGCTATCATAGAAAGGTATGTTGACACGCTATTACCACGAACAACTAGGGTTATCTTGTAGGTGGTTGCAACACATACAACAATAGGTAACTCCATCTAGTTTCTCGATGAGCATGAAACCTTTCTAGTCTAATCAACTTTCCTAAGTGCATTTTAAATGTGGTGAATAAGGTGCATTGCATAGATTCACATCTACAATCATCTGATATATGTATATCATATTATAAAGTATTACTAAGTTTTATAAAATTATATACTCATCTTTGAATATATTGTTCTTCTTAAGTTCAACTCCATAAGTATATCTCTCCTTAATACTAAGTAATCTTCATTTGAGAAGCCCAAAACCAAAGCAATGAATCAATATCCGCAATGAAAGTCGCCTAACACGTTCACGTACGGCTCCATACACATATGGATCCATGAACTTTCGGCATTTCCCTTCTTCCCAATGATAATTTCCATCATCATGTGTAACTTCAGGTGTAACAACTACATCAATTAGTTCCTTTTCTTTACGATGTAGCCGACTAGATGGAGTCCACGAAAAAATTCAAGAAAATTGAGATGAAAGATGAAGAACACAGTGAACAATAAGATGAACAAAAGGCTAATAAGGATAAATATGTAATGCATAAAAACAAGAGTAAAGAAAACTAACTCTTAGGTGTAGCCTTTACATCTTTTGATTTTTTTCCTTCTTTGAAGCTCGGGGACGATCAAGACCACATCTACGTGTAGCCTCGGGTGTAGCATCTCCATCATCCGGATCCACCACTTTCTTAGAACGGAGACATCCAGGACCACGTTTTGCCTATTGATAAAACAAACTCGGCTCTCTTCTTGTTGATCTCATGGTTGACGGTCTTCCATTGGCCAGGTACTTTTGTGTCGGCTCCTTCATCATGGTACTCCCCGGGTTCTCTATGTCCTCAGAGAAAGATGTCTTTTTCTCTATCTCATTGGGGGTGAGCGTGCTTACGTCCATTCTTTCTATGAATATGTTCAATGACACTAGGCTCGGGTTGATAGGATCACCATCATCATTGATGTGGGACCATCCTTGATATCTCCTACTAAACATGAAACCATCACTAAGACCATCCTTGATATCTCTTACTAAGCATGACAAGAGCAAATCTCGGCCATCCTGAAAATCTCACCCGAGATTTTCCCTGTTGCGTGTTATCACTAGGACTATCCTTCAATCTTATAGCTTTCATCGCCCGGATGTGTGATAAAGTCATACACACAAGACACTTCATGAACCTCCCTCCAAGAACTATCCCGACATACAACATCATCTTCTGTCCTCCTAAATTTGGTGTAGTTTCCCACAAGAGCGTGAAACACTCACTGGCGACGTAGTCTCAAAGCAAGTCAAATATCGGTATAGACACCTCCCGAGGAATCCTTACTCATCGCATCTCTAACGAAGCTTGTATCTTTTGGATTCGATCCATGACTATCAAATGTATGTTGTCACACACCAACTGAAATACTCCAACACTCGAATCTAAAGTTTGTTTGAGTAACATGTGCACGAACTCACACCTACAAAAATAAAAAAAGATTAAGGATTTTTCCTATTGATACCCCTCAAGTTTGAACTTTTCCTCTTGATATCCACAAGGTCTTAAGTTTCCTCTTACTATCTTCATAGTATAATTTATTTCCTCTTTATACCATTTCTTAATATATCCATTAAAGTTTCAATTATAAAATAAAACAGCTTATAAAAAATACAAAATTAATTCTGAAAATACAAAAATCAACTTACTCTATTTTTGAAAATAAAATAATTTTTTTTCTAAAACTAATTACGATCATTTTAAATTAACTAATTAACTTTGTAATAAAAAAATCAACTTACTTTCTATTTTCCGTTTTTGAAATATATTTAAAAAAAAACAAACTAAATTATGTTCATGTTAAGTTTGAAACTAATTAACTTTATAAATAGTGAAGAAGTATTTTTATATTTTTAAATAAAAAAATTTAGAAAATTAAAATTAGGTCTAAATTTGTTATTTTCAATTAAAAATATCATTTTTCTACTTATATTTGAATAAAAATAAATATAAGATTAAAAATAAACCTAATTAGAAAAATATTAATTCAAAAATTATAAATAATTTTATAAAATATAGAAACGTTAATGTTGGCCTAATTTTCTAAAAAATTTTGTTTTATAACCAAGAGAGAACTTTTAGTGAAATATATTTAATGATTTTTGTTTTATTAATATACTTATAATTTTGAATTAATAATTTTTTCAAATTTGTTTTTTTTGAATTTTTATATATTATTTTTGTTCATTTTTTTTTTAAAAAACAATGTTTTTTTAAAACAAAAAAGTTCTTAATTTACTTTCTTTACTTTTTAAATTAAAAAATATATTTTCTTACCATTACGGCATTACCTAGTGTTTATAAAGTTAATTAGTTTAAAATTTAACGTGAGTATAAATAGTTTTAATTTAATTTTTTTATTATAAAAATAGAAATAAAACTAAACTTTTTATTCAGAATTAATTTTCCAATTTAATTGCTAATTTTTTTAAATTTTATAACTGAAATTTAATGAAACATGTTAATAATGAGCATAAGGAGGAAATAACTTACACCTTGAGGGTATCAAGAGGAAACTTAAAACTTTGTGTATACCAAGAGAAAACGTCCAAATTCGAGGAGTACCAAGAGAAAAGATCCAAAGATTAATTATCCACAAGAACAAACTTTGAACATATGAGAAGCAAATGGATAAAAATATATTTCTTACGCATTTGTCGTCCTTGTGCCAAAATGATGATGTAAGTCACACCATGCTCGAACAATTGTCTCTGAACCATGCAGTCTCGAGATAGTTCATTAACATCGGATAAGGTGCTCAATGGACCCTCATTTTCGTCAAACGTCGTTCGTACGTTTCACTCAACCTCGGCTCGAACAAGGCATGACACTGGATGTGAAGACGGCTTGACTTCCTTACAACGCAAAATGACACTCGCTCTATTTTCAATGTTGCTCTTTATATGGAACATGCACAAAATATACTTCACCTCATGAAAGACTGCGCCCAAGACACATATAATAAAAATGACGAAGCCTCCTTAAAACTCACTCGTAGTGATCTCTGTTCTCGTGCGCCATAAATACGAAATCAATTGCGATTGTTTTCTTCGAGCTCGTGATGCCGACAATCTCCAACAAGGGCATATTATGCGTTCGTGCTGACTCTCGTGTCTGACCGAATAACAACCCCGTTATTAAACTTATTTTATGGAAATGAAATTTAAAAAGTAAGTTTCATGAACGTAAAATATTTAAGGTTGGTTTTGTAAATACGAAACGACGCCGTCTCCTATACAGGGCCAGCGCACTCGGCAGCCCAACTCTTGCTAATGTGCATTTGACATTTTCAAGTTTCTTCAGTCTGCGCGCTCGCCCAATGACCATCCGCATTTCTTCATAAACATTGCCTAGCAAAATATAGAAAATCATTCTTACAAAAGGAAACTTTTGGATTCGCTCTTCTCCTTTGTATGAATCAGGATCCTCTCCTTATATTAACCACCTAATATCTTCCTAATAAACTAATCTCAACCGTTTAGGAAAATGAATGATCACGATCTCCTCTCTTAATAACAAGCCCAAATTTACCACCTCTTTCCCATCTTATTCTTCCATTTTGCAAAAATAATTAATTTTAAAAAATCCATTATTTTATAAATGTAAGCTAGAAAGTATTAATTGTGATTTTTTAATTAGAATTTTATCTCAAAACGTTAATATAATCTCAAATTTAGATTTATATAATTTATAACTTATTTAAGTTGGAAAAATACATAATAATATAAACTTTCACAAAATTTAGGAAACAAACTAACTTATATGAATCTAAAAGATGGTGACCCTTAGATAAAATTGATGGTCATGACCCTTAGATAAAATTAGGGTAAAATTTGACCCTTAATTTTATCCTTAATGTTTGTACTTTAATATTGCACTCTTATCTATTTCCTTCAAAAATTCTTCCTAATTAATGGTCATTTGTTCATCTTCATTTCTTTTATTATGTTTTTTTAATCTTACTTTCTTCTACATTGTAGCTCTATATAAATGACTAATTTATATAATTACTGTAAGTAATATTAAGTATATTACCCAACTACTTAATCAATAATAATAATAATAAAATTACTATCAAATTTATACAACGTACAAACTTTTATTAAAAATGTCATATATTTATTATTTAATTTAGTAAAAGTATTAGTTTATATTTTTATTAAAATTTAAATACTGCCATAACTATTAACTTTTTATTTATTTTTTGGTATGAATGACGGAGATAGTCCTATACCATCACCATATTTATTTGAAAACGCAAGAAAAGGCTATCGATTAATTCTTTTATAAATAAGTTATAGATGATGTAAACTTTCATTTCGTGAAAGTTTATATTACTATGTATTTTTCCAACTTAAATAAGTTATAAATTCTATAAATCTAAATTTGGGATTAATATTAACGTTTTCAGATAAAATTCTAATTAAAAAATCACAATTAATACTTTCTAACTTACATTTATAAATTAATAGGTTTTCTAAAATTAATTATTTTTGCAAAATAGAAGAATAAGATGGGAAAGAGGTGGGAAATTTGGGTTTGTTAGTAAGGGAGGAGATCTTGACCATTAATTATTTTTAAACGGTTGAGATTAGTTTATTAGGAAGATATTAGGCGGTTAATATAAGGAGAGGATCCTAATTCCCTTTGTATGTCTCTATTTCGGCGTGAATTCAAGGCTTACTCTCTACCCTAAATTCTCTCCATTAGGTCACGGGTCTCCCCATTCGATTTCGGTTAGTGTCATTTCGTTCGATTTCATAGAGTTTAATTTTTAATTTTTTTCATACGCTTCTTGATCAAGCGCTGATTTGATTGTTTTCTTCTTCTTGTAAGAGATCAATCAACAGATGTTGAGCACTCTTAGCAGAAGAGTCGCCGGTCGCGGCTCTTCGTCGCCCCTCGTAAGCGAAAATGTGTTATTTACCTGCTTGTTCCTTTGACGTTTGATGTTGTTTATGGTAATCGTTGGATTGGTTATCGCCTTGGAAGCAGATTCTGAAACGATCGTTGCTTGGGAATCAGTCTACGGCAGCATTGGCTTCGAGACTTGGTTCGGTCACATATGAGGTATTCGTTTTCATGTTTAGTGGATTGACCTTTTCTTCGTTCCATCTAATTGATGGATTGTTTTTTGACATGTACGATGGAAGGATGTTGTACGTTTTGGATGAATCGCTTGAGATATAATCAATTTTTTACCTCCGTGTCTTGAGATGTGACCTGATAAGAATAGTTGAAGTGAATTATCTTCTGTTTGCAATTGATACACACTCATTCTACGTAATTTGCGTCAACTTCATATAATCAATTCTTAGAAGTTACTAGTGGAAATTATTGGCCTTTTTTCTGCTGTGGTTGTTAAAGTGTTGAACATACATCTATTATTGTTGCTTGGAGATAGTGGATTAACTCTACCTATACTTGGAAAAATATCTCTCAAGAATATTGAAGTTCCAAATATTAATAGTTCTCCACGGAAAGGGTGAAGCAAATCTCCCAATCAAGAAAATTTTAATGTTATGATATTCTTTAATCTAGTTTGAGTAACTCCACTGAATCTAAGTCCCTATTTTTTGAGCAATGCGTCTCCATGCATATGGGAAGTATCTTTTTGGTGGTTTGACAACTTTTACTTATTACTGTCTGAACAGGTAGCTCACTATCCTAGCACTGATGGCCACTCAAACTTGTCTTACCTTGCCTCAGCAGGTAGCTTGATCAGCATTTTGATTTTACTCTCACTTTGGATGAATGAACTTGATGTGCTTTTATGATACATCTCCGTCCTTGTTTCCACTTTCTCAAACTCATAGTTGATATTGGCATATTGCAGGTTCCACTCCCAGCCTAAAGCCAATAAGGTTAGGGAATCACTTGAATTTAGAATCTTAATCCAAACTGTTTATACAGGTATATACTCAGTAGTGACGTAATGTCAGGAAATACTGTTACCTATTCCTCCAGAGCTGGGTAGTTTACTACTGCTGTTGGCCCCAATACCTCTTTGTTAATGTGGATAAGAGTCCATTACTTTGCCTAAAATGTGTTCTTGTGTTATTGGATATTTTCAAAGTTCTCCGCTTTATTTTCTAGGAATGATGCCTTCACATTTCAACTCCTGTCAAGTAATCTTGGATTGCGAAGGTCATTTTCGTCTGATGATGGTATAGGATTATTTCTTCATAATCCACACGTGTTTTTTTACTAAGTAGCACGTCTGATGCCACTCCAATTGTTTTCCATGTCTTCTCTGAATCTTTTCTTGATCTCGTGATTATCTCATCTAAAGCAGGAGAGGTGGTTCATGCTGTTGTGCCTCATATGGGGGAATCCATTTCTGATGGCACATTGGCAACATTTCTCAAGAGTAAGCATCCTTAGTTCTTCACATTACTTTGCTCAAGTAAACAGTAATGTGCTATTTCTTAAAAGTTCTGCCTGTTTCTTTTTTCCTGACACACGTAATGTAATGGCAGGTCCTGGTGACAGAGTGGAAATAGATGAACCTATTGCTCAAGTTGAAACAGATAAAGTAATTTGGACTGGTTATTTTTCATGTTTCTTTCCATTTTTAAAAAGTTAGATAAGTAATTCTGTACAAATGTTTTCTTACTTCAGGTGACCATTGATATTGTCAGTCCCGAAGCAGGAGTAATTCAAAAGGTTAGATTACCAGAGAATTTTTCTATACAATTTTTTGTTTGGTCCACTGTATAGTCTCTCATGTATTTTGCTTTGTCCGGTGAACTTGTTAAAATTTTATTTGTTGGGTACGTGATAGTTCATTGCTAATGAGGGAGACACGGTGGAACCTGGTACTAAAATTGCTGTCATAACAAAAGGTGGCGAAGGAGCTGCTCCTGCTACCACATCTGAGAAACCTGCAGCTGCTGAGAAAGCCACTGAGGAGAACAAGAAACCTGAAGTTGAAAGTGCTTCTATCAAGGAAAAGTCAGGACCTACTAGTCCAGCCTCACCTCCTCCTGCTGCTAAGAAATCTCCTTCAGAGCCACAGCTTCCTCCAAAGGAGAGGGAGAGACGGGTGAGTTGTCATCTGTTGTGCATAAAATTTGCTTATTTATTACATTTTTGTCAGTTCACCGATAAGTAACGGGAAATAGCTAATTGGTTCATTTTCTGTTTTTATCTTGACAAGACAGGTTCCAATGACTAGACTTAGGAAACGTGTTGCATCTCGTTTGAAGGATTCTCAAAACACGTTTGCGTTGCTGACAACATTCAATGAAGTTGACATGTAAGTATAAAACCTAACAGAGTCCTGCATGCTTTTATCTCAAACTTATTTCTCTGCAAGTTCCAAGAAGTTTATGCATTTTCGTGCATAGTTCGTTTATCTGTGTGTGTTGATTGCGGTGGTGGTGGTGGTTGGTTGGGAGGGCAGGATTCAATGATTAGAGTATTCTCTGATAGCCGTGTTGTTTATTGTCAATACACTATTTCACCCAATGTCTTTGCTTCCATTATATCTTGATCTTGTTAGAGCTCAATTTGTGGGATCCTTTGCTGGTGACATGATTTAAATCGTGTAAACTGTTTGTAACTTTTTGTTCATTGATTGATATGTTTAAAAAAATTGGGTTAAATAGGCTTCTTTTTTTTTTATAGACTTTTGTTTTGCAGACCCTCTAACTTTACTAAATGAGTATAACAAATTGGGGTATATTTACTAAATGAGTTTATGCTATGGGTACTCTTAATAGAGTGCTAGTGCTAAAAGGACTATGTAGTCATTTTACCCAATTTGTTTTGTATCTTGTACAGATATGAGTATAACAAATTGTCTCCTAAGTCCTATCTATTCTTTTCAAAGATGGTTTCCTAGTCATCTTCCATGGTTGAGATGTGCTTTATTTTGCAGGACTAATCTAATGAAGCTCCGTTCCGATTACAAGGATGCCTTTGTTGAGAAGCATGGTGTCAAACTGGGTTTTATGTCTGGCTTTGTGAAGGTATGTGCATTTCATACTTTCAAGAACTTTGTTGAACTTCAAGTGCGTATCATTTATTACTGCTGCAAAATTTTTGTTTCACCTAAGGCTTTGCCAATTCTCTGATTTTATTCCCCCCCCCCCCCCCCCCCCCCCCCCTCCAGGCTGCTGTTAGTGCGCTAGAGTATCAACCTATAGTCAACGCTGTCATTGATGGAGATGATATCATTTACAGAGACTATGTTGATGTAAGCGTAGCTGTGGGTACACCAAAGGTTAGTCTTTTCACATTCCTGAGAAGTTTTCGGTTTGGGATAATTGTTTGAAGTTCCTTTTAGCACGAATGTCTTCATTTGATTTATAAGACGATGGTTTCCTCACCTCCATAACATCGTTTTTGGGCCTGGGGTGGGAAACCGGATCTAGTTCTTAGTTTACTAATCTTATACGGTTGAACTAAAATTAGTTTCACTGAGATTTTTTCTTGTTATTTAGGGCTTAGTGGTTCCAGTTGTTCGTAACGCGAGCAAGATGAATTTTGCTGAGATAGAGAAAGAGATCAACAGCCTTGCAAAGAAGGCAACTAATGGATCCTTATCCATCGATGAGATGACAGGTGGCACATTTACCATATCTAATGGTGGTGTGTATGGAAGCTTGTTGAGCACGCCTATCATCAACCCTCCACAGGTATGATTTCTTGTTGATCATTTGAAATAGGAAAATTAAGCATGAAACAGTACTATTAGCTCGTTTGGTTTGTGGTGTAGTTCCTAGGAAGTGCAATTCCCAGAAAGTTGGTTTAATTACTGTGTTTGGTTCATTTTAGATAGAAAAATATATGGGAAGTAATTTTGACTTCCTATAAATCATACAAAGTGTACTTACCTTGACAGCTGGGTATGATCTTCTCGTAAGTTTCTAACTACCGTAATCAATTACTTCGTAGGAACTTAGATCGAACCAAACATGTTTTTTCTACTTCCTGTGAATTACAAAGCCTAGGAAGCATGTGTTATTGTAACCTAATTACCATTGATGAATGTTACTTCCCATGTTCAACCAAACTAGCGCTTTAGCTGCTTCTGCATAAAATATCCAACCCAAAATAACAATCTAAGAGTACTAACAACTTGAATGTTTCCGCAAAAAATACACTCATTATTGGCGTGGCAAATTGCTAAAAGATTCATCATTTTAACTTAAGAATAAAAGACATTCTAAAAAATGAAAAGTTTGAGGTTCACTTTTAGTACATTCAAATTTCTCAATCACGTATCCTGCACAGATGAAACTTGATGGGGTTGGGCGCATAATTTAGCCGTAGTACTACAGTGCACGTGTGATGATATATTATATCACATTATTGTATAAAGGTTGCTTTAAATACCTTGCAGCTATCCTGTATTGTCAATGTAACTAGCATTTGCTCTCAAGCCACCTTCTTTGTTGAGAATGATTCATAAAGTTAACAAGAAATACCCTACATTTGTTTTAGCTAAAATCATGTAAATTTTAAGCTCTCTTTTGTCTACTTTTTTACTTTCTGTTTTCTAGGCAAATTCTGATCCTACAATGGCTATTTTAATTTTGACAGTCAGCAATTCTGGGAATGCACTCAATTGTGAATCGTCCTATGGTTGTTGGAGGCAGCATTGTGCCAAGGCCAATGATGTACATTGCTCTGACATACGACCATAGACTAGTTGATGGAAGAGAAGCCGTGATCTTCTTACGCAGAATCAAGGATGTTGTTGAAGATCCACGCAGACTGCTTCTTGATGTATGAAAGCCCAGGCTCCATCTACAGCTGCTGGTATTCTTGAGGCAAATTTCTCCAGAATAATATCTAAACACCATTTTTCTTGGGTTTCTCATATTGCACCTCATCATTTGAGATGGTGATTCAGTTGCTTGCAACTGGCCATGGTTTTGCACTTGGAAGGGTATAACCTATTAATGATATATATTATATACATGTTTCCCCCCAAAATTTTTCAACATTCTTTCCATAAGTTTTGAGTTTTCTGAACTACAGATGTTATAACTTATAAAATACTAGAAACTTCCCTTTGCTATGTCTTAGAAAAGTGTCTTGTACTTCTGAAGTCGGTCTGGTGCTTTCTTTTTGAGGAAAGGGTAAGTGATTCGATTCATTGGAGAACCAATTCAATCTTGATACCGGCAAGCTGGTATCTGGAAAATCCGGTGAAAGACACTGTGAACTAACTTCATTATTCACGTGGGTTTGTTGCGCCATTTTTCCTGTTTCTTGATCGTACATATTATTTGATAAGCTATGATACTACATGAAAAAATTAATCTTTTCAGGAAGATAAAACTTGAGGGTGTGAACAGCAGCGCCGCAAGGAAGTGAGGCTTAGGACCACAGTCACTCTAAAATGGTAGAAAATTGTTCAATAATAGACGCAAAGGTTATACAATAAAGATGGGCGTTTAGCTAGAGGGATGAAATGAGAATGTGCGTTTAGTTAGAGGGATGAAAAGAAAATGTTTTAGAGAAGAAAATAAAAATAGAAATAATTTTTTTATTTGTTAGAAAATATTTATTTATTTATTTAGCCGGTAAACAAATATAATTTTATATTGAATTGGTAATGTTTTATTTCTAAAAACAATTTTTAAGCATATCCAAACAGAAACTAATTATAATTGTTGTTTTAGATCACGTAAGATCCGTATGAGGTCTGAGAACCTGGCTTCGGTTCTACCAATTTTATCTAGATCACATGAGATCGTATCTAAGATCGAAAACGTTATACTCTTCTAATTGCTAAATAGGATATTTTCAATTTCTATTAGGTTTGTATATACCCCTTTGATTTTTACCACTTTTATATTTGTGCAATGGGTCTAGTTAGTAGTGAAAAATCTCAAAAAGGCTTATTTAGCTAGCTTGACCTTCATGATTTTATTAAAGTATAATTTTAAAACAAAATTTTCCCATTTGAATAATACATTATAATCATTTTTCACTATTAACTTCTAATATTGATATTCATCTTATCTAAAATTGCTTATTGAGGCATTCTCTTAGATATTCAAGTATATTTGTTAAGTTCCTTAAAATCTACCTTTCTTAAAAACAAGAGAATTAAACGGAGAGGGAGCATTATCTTATGTTCAATCGAAAATTTAACGCTACTAGTTTAATACCCGCATCTTATGTGTTTTGTTTTTTAGACTTTGACAACAAACTAATTAATATTACAACCTTTTGACCTTGGCTATTAAATATATTTGTAAATTTGTGATTAAATTAACTTTATTTAAAATACATAAAATACTGTAAAATATATGTTTACCATTATTAAAATTCCATCATTAAATATACAAGGCTTATTTTAACCTTTCTACGATTTGTAAAATAAATATTTAAAAAATAGATTTAATAAATAATTAAAAATGATTTTATAATATTAATTTGTACTTCGTACATCACCTTAAATCACTTGTCTCCCTAACAAGAAAATCGTCTCTCTTACAAATGAACTGTATCTTTGCAAACAAAATCTGATGTAATATAGACACGTCGTGGTAAAAAAAGATCCAAACCATTAACAAGGCAAGCTACGCATTCATCAATCTCCATGGTAAAAAAAACCAACAGCAAAGGACGTCTTCACTAGCAGTTTTAGCTACTGCAAAAAACCCTAGTTGGGGTAATAAAAATGACAACCAAAATCGAAAACAACTTAACTCTAACTAAAAGCCTCCCTACAACGTCAGTAAACAGTTAATTTGTGAGGCCAAGGCTAGAATTACCCTCAACATTGCAAGTTGAAGAACTATTAGTAGTAGCATTATTATCACTACTTCCATAATTATCTTGTGGCTGTACACTATTGCCAATTATGGAGGAAATCGCAGCCGCCACAGCCCTCACTAGGTTCGGGTCCGCTGCCAGTGCTGCCGGAGAACCATTATTGCTCGATGACGGTGACAGCTCATCGATCTGAACTCGTTGTTGTTGTTGATGACGATCATCTATATTTGAAACCCTAGTTTGGTTGTTTAGGGCTTGTCTTAGGAGTTGTTGTAGGGCAAAGTTTAACTGTGGACCATTTGCAAAGGGGGAGTTGTTATTGTTATTAGGGGGTGGTGGGCCACCACTAGGTGTAGGGGGAGGGTTAGTTAGGTCTAATGTGATGGTTGGGAATGGAGCTGAAGCTGAGATTGTGGCTAGGGTTGGTAGGCCTGGGAGGATTGTTCTTGAGAGGAGGTTAGTTGGATAGCTCATTATTCCGTCTCCACTCGGCATTGTTCCGGCCACCAACATTGAGGCCGCGGCTGAGGTTGTTGACACCATTGCCATCGCGGCCGCTGGTAATGGATGGTTGTGTTGGCCTTCGTAGGTTGTTATGAGGATGCTTTTGTCTTCCGCGCACCTTTGTACCTATTTCACCCGAACACAAAGGTAACCTTTGTTATAGTCGTTTCACATCGATTTCATAGAATATGAACGAGAATGATTTATTCTGATAATCGTGTTTGATAAAACATAACACGAGAATGGAAATGACCGTATCAATAAGTGATTTCAAGCTTATTAACAAATTTGTACAACATGTTTAAAATGAGTGATTCTAGGTTCATTAACAAATTTGATTATCACGCGTACATTGAGTCATTGCAAGATCTAGATTGTTCCAACAACACATATCAAACATCATTTTATTAGAAATCGTGTTATTTCATTCTTGATTTCAATTCGACTTCTAATATCAACTCAATTTTCGAAACATACCAAACGAGTCTGTATAAACGCAAGGAGGTGTTAAAGATATTGTATATATAGCTTACTTGTTTCCGAACAGGACAAGAAGTGCCCATGGTGCAACGATAATAAGCTCGAGGGCATGGGTTTCCCTTGGCCATTTTTTGTCCATACTTCCTCCATTGACATCCGTCACTTATCTGCAGCATGAATACAAAGAAGATGAAATCACGCTAAGCAACAAAGTCAAATCTTACCAACTTTCAGTTTTTTGATCGATCATACACTCAAAAACTTCTTTATGTTTCTCATTTATGAGCCCATCTTTTTAGAAGTCAAAAAATGTGTACTCCTTACAAAAGTATCTCACTATGAAGTCAAAAAACATATCCAAAATAGATCAATAACCATAACATACCATAGATGCTTCAGACCGAGCTCGAACCGACACACGTGCCCTCCTCATCGTCATTTCATGTTGTGATTCGCCTTCCTCCGGACCACCGTTAAGCCTAGGAATCTTTGCTCTTTCTTGTGCTTGTTTCGAACAATCTTCTTGTCGATTCATACTCGATGATTTACCTCTACCATACTCATCACACTCTCCTAATCCGTTGATCTTACGTTTGAATCTCTCTTTCGAGTTGTCTTGATTGTCACGCGAGCCGGAAGAGCAATCGATCATCTGTATAGGCGTCGGCTCATTGCCTCCATCTTGTCCATTAGCCATCTACAAGAAATTATTCATCTAAATCAAACCTCATATTACAAACTATTAACAAAAGATACTCGTGATTCTTGGATTACCTTATCGCGGTTGCACTCTTTGATCGGGTTTTGATAGACTTTGTTCTGTTGTTGTTGTTGTTGTTGTTGGAGGAAAGTCGAAAGATGCATACGTAGAGATGTGTAGTTGTTAGTCACTTGACCAAGAATCTTCTTCAAATTTTGGTTTTCTACATTCTTTTGTTCAACCTCAGCCCTTAGAATAGCAAGCTACATCCACAACTTATTGATTTAGTTGACAAGTAAAGTACCTCAATGAAACCCTAATTTGGTTTGTATTTCTATGTTTATACCTTCTCAGCAGTTTGTTTGTCTTCTGTGTAGGATAACACTTCACCATGACCGGTAGAAGCCTTGTCTTCGTCAATATCGGTTTGAGTAGTTCCGAGATCTAAACGTGTCTGTACAAAGTTTTATATAAATGAAAGTTAATTTTCATTACTAGTGTGATCATTAATGAAAATGATTCTCAAAAACAAGAAAATGAAGAAATAAATCAACAAAATTGTGATGAAAAAGGAAAGAAAAAGTTGACATACATCAATACCAATACCAAGTTTGATATCATCATCAAGTTCTACAACCTCCGGCCTCTTATCACCACCACTAGCCTTGGCGGCGTTGGAGGTTCCGAAAAAGTCCATCTCTTTGAGTACTACACGTTTGGCTTTGTATCCTCCTTCATGACACTCCATGATTGATACAATCAATCGAATACGAAGAAAGTAATGGATGTTTTAGTGATCCAGACAGATAGACAGATAGATAGAAAGAAGTCAAGAGATTGAGATCAAGAAAGAAAGGGTTCTAAGTTATGATTCTTATATGGGCATGAGAAAATTTGTGAAGAAAATGGATAGAGAAGAGGAGAGAGTGAAATGGTCTTAATCTTTGAAAGTCTTAAGAGAGAGAGTGTGTGAGAAATAAGGGCAATGGACTCGGCAATAAAAGAGGTTCAAAGTTATGACTAAATGTGACAACAAACCCACCCCTTTCTACTACAAATCTAGAGCAAAAAGAAAAAAGAAAAGTAAAAAGAAAACTATTCATAGCAATTTCCCTACATAAGATGGCATGCATGCCCTTTGAGAGAGAGTCTAATGAGGTAAGATGCTACGTCAACTAGCTAGCATTTAAGCTAGATTAATACTTTTTTTTTATTTTTAAAAAAAATGTCTCAATCTATAAGCATTGAATAATAGTATGACCGATCAATTCAAATGCGTACAACGTTTTGTATCATATTTAAATTCAATTTTAAGAAAGAAAATAAATTTTGATCATAGTATACACTACCTTAGATCAAGTATATCTTCAAAATTCAATAAAAAAAATGTAAGAAATTTATATTTTTTTGGGTGAATTCATTAGTTTATGTATTTTATTCGGTGATAATTTATAAGGGGTAAAATGAATACTTTTTATATAAAAATAATTACTAAAAATATGTTGAATATATTAAGATATAAACGTATTGTATGTCAAGGGTTTATCAAATGAGGGTTTGAATCTCTTATAATTAATAGTTATGAATTCGAGTCTTTACGAACTAAACAAATCATTTAGGGTTTGTTTTATATGAACTTTTTCACGGATTTTATAATTCAATTTGTCTTTTTAAATAAGGTGTTTTGATATTATCGACTGATAATAGATAATTTAATACTTGTTATTATATAAAATCAATTATTTTTTAAAATTTTAAATAATATTTTTAAACAACTATCATATTTAAAAAATCGGGTTGATTTATGTCATATCCCATTCTATTCTAATTGTTTTACCAATCTTAGTTTTTAAATACGTATGTACGAGTCCTTAGATACGTGAATTTATAGCCATATTAATTATTTACTCTATAATATTTCTCACCTAAGACGTCAATTTAAGTAAGTTAAGCTCCTTTATAGATGTAGCCTGTGCACGTGGCTATAGCTAGTTTCGATGGGTTGGTTTGGTTGTTACTAATTATTTAAAATTATATTATTATTTTAAAATTATATTTCTTGATAAAAAAATATATTATCAATTAGTGAGTAGTTAGTTTTGAGAGCGAGAGGAATGCATGTGAAGTAAGGTTGACTTGGTAAACATTGCTGTGATTGGACCATCGGGTTGACACGTGTGGGTGTAAGAAATCAAATTTAGGAAATAAAGTCAACGCATTGACGGCTTCGAAGGAAATGAGAGACTAGGTAGGGTCCACAATTGGCCTAGTCTTGAGTGTTTTTGGGATCCCACTTTTTAAGATCATGCAATCCAAATTAGTAATACTTATCTCTTTTTAACTTCCTTCTAGATTTTGATTAATCCTAGACCCTTTATCAACGGGATTGTTTATTAGATCCGCTTTATTTGTTCCAAAATATAAATTAAACATATTAACAAATTAATAAATCATTTTTAATTACTCGATTTATCGATCCGAATCGAGTATTTTCGGTCCAGATCAAACAGAAAATTGACAATTCAAGTTCGATCTCATGTCTGCATATTTTAAAAACTAGGTTTCGGTTTGGCTTCGGTAAAAAACTGCAAAACCGACGGGTAAACCGAATGAGATCATTCATATAATCATATTAGCAATTATTTTTAGGTCTGTTAGGTTCAAAACCTAAACCTAAACCGAACCGAAACCGACCCTAATAGGTCGGTTTTAGGTTCTAATATTTCATATTTTCGGTTTTAGGCTCAAACCGAAATCGAGCTACTTTTATAGGTTCTGTTTCTATCCAAGGTTTCAGAAAAATCGGTTTTAGGTTCGGTTCGATTTTGAACCTATGTTCACCCCTAGTACGAAGTCAGTCATCGAAAGAAGTGGATGAAAGGACACCTTAGATTTGGATTCAAAACTGAGACAAATAAAAGTCGATGACAATTTTTAGACAAATAACTCGAACCGCCACCAAAACTTGCTCCGCATTAAAAAAAAAAAAAAAAAAAGTCACTGTAATTTGCAGAAAACTTGTCACATATAAATGTATAACTTTTAAAAAAAGTGGAGGAGATGTATACCAATAAAATTAAACACAATTATTGTTTTTCTTCTTATGTAGTAAATTATTTCTCCTGCATTCTATTATAATTTATAATTACCTTTTAAAATGATTGATGTATCACACGTACATATGAAATTGATTGTTGTCTTAATCAATTTGATTTGACTATCGATTTACACCCCTTATTCTAAAAAAATTATGCACTTGATTGATTTGAAGTAGGAGTTGACATTGACAGATGTTTATTGAGTTAGACCACCTTCAAATTGTTTTGCTTCTTTCCTATCTACTGGCTTATATATATAAGTTTGGCGTGCATATTTGTTGAATTGATTTTCAAGTTTTACTGAGTCCAAACGCTTAGTTTATTATAAACTGTAACGTTTTTATTTTCGGTTTTAATTTTTGGTTTCGGTCACACTTTTATTTAGTAAATCAAGTTTATAAACTTTAACGTTTAATAATACAATTACTCACACATTAAGATTCTTATAAATAGATGAACGCCGATTATGACCGATGAAAGAAAAGACACGATTAGGAACGTATATTCTATTTTCTCAAATATATCGATCTTTGTCGATAACATTAATTAATTTTGCGTGATGTTATTTTATCAAATATTTTATATTAATTTTTTGCCATAATAGCATTATTCTTTTCGTTCAATCTGTAATGTTCATCTATTAATCTGAGGTCTTTTATTAGTACTTAGTACTCATTCATCTTTGTAAGAATGACTCTCTCTCTCTCTATATATATATATATATATATATATATATATATATATATATATATATGCATTGGAAACGCCATATATATATATGGTCAGGTTCCGGAGAGATACATTCTTACGGAGAGGAATGATAATCTCTAAGAGACATCTATCAATACCGTGATTCACAACCTCCATTTACTTACGTGGGCGGAAGCAACCCAAACACTATCATTCACAACCCCATTTGCGTACCTATACCGACAGTTGGGTGAGGCGAATCGGGAGGAAACACATCAAATGGTCGGGTTTACCGTTCTTCTCGAGATAAGTAAATTTTGTATTTATAACTAATTGTAATTAACATTAATACTTTCATTTCATTTTAATCATAAAATGGCATATATCCACAAGCAACTTTAGATTTCTTGCCTTTTCGGTGTTTTCAAGCAGGAAGGGACGCCCCTCCAAGATAATGACGGGTTTTCAAACCATATCTTGATAGGGAAAACGGACGGCCGTTGTCGGGCAGTGTTCTTTTCTCGTACAACGGTCATAAGGCGGTTCGAATATGGCAAAACCCCGAATGAGTGCGTTTTACTTCCTTCAGTATAGTCAACGGACATGTTTATTATTATTTAACTGCAAACTATTTGTTATTTGATCAAAACCGGTCGTAATAAATAGAGTACGTTGACGTGATAAGAGTGTCTGTGACCTTTTGACTTTTACTGTAACACGCCTCCACAGACACCATGGAGACGTTTGGCAGATGTATCCGGGTTACAAATGATGTTATCGGTTCATCTTACAAACGTTGATCATACACTCGTGAATGCGTTTGTAGAGCGATGGCACCCAGATACAAACACGTTTCACCTCCCATTCGGTGAAATGACGGTAACCCTCCACGACGTTCATCAAATCACCGGTTTGTCAGTGGACGGAAATGATGTGTCTGTTATCCCATCGGAGTTCGAACATACAATTTGTATTATCGAGTTCCGTTTTTGTACTACCAATTTTATTTTTTGTAATTTTTTAAAAATGAACTTTTATCCTAAAAGTTTAAGCTACCTTTCTTCTTCTTCTTCTTCTTCTTCTTCTTCTTCTTCTTCTTCTTCACATTGTTAACCCATATTCAAAATCATGGTTACCTCCAACATGAATGAAATGGAACGTTGATGTAATATATGTTCCAATCTCACGTGTCTCTCGCCCAAGTGACCCAAGCATAGAGGTAAACACATCAAATAACCAAATTTCTATCTTTAAATCAGCATTGTATTTTCTTTGTTTTAGTTGTAATTAAATTTTCATAGCTTTCGTGTAATTTATAATATCGACATTTATGTCTTCGAAATTTGATATCTCATAAATTTAAACGATAACACACTCAAAATTGCTATTGAATTAAAATACGAGTTTTGATCAAATGTTACGATTATTCGATTTTAATTTAAGTTCATGAATGTTACAACTAATCGGATTTAATTAGATATCTCTCGCCCAAGTGATCTCTTCTTTGTAGTTATATAATTTTATTTTTATGGTTAAACTTAATAAATTTATGTTCATGTTTTAATTAAATATTACAATTATTCGATCTTATTTAGTTATTTATTATATGTTGCAATTAAAAGTTATAATAAGCCATTTTTCCTAAATAAATTTTTTACATTTAATAAAATATTTTGTTCGTTAAAAGGCAATTCTAACATGTTGTAGATTAAAACAATGAAAAATGCTATTGGTAATTAACTAAGCATTGCATTAGCATAGTCTTTTAACAATATGATCATATATCATGGCTAATCATTGTCGATCATTCACAATCTCTTTTGAATGGTGATAGGACAGTTGATGGACAAGGGGTGTAAATATTACACCTCTAAAAAAAAATAAAATGGGGCAATGTCTCCTTTTAGTCCTTTAGATCTAAATGATTTGATTTTGGTGTGAAATCAATGATAGATTAGATTCACTATAGACTATAGTTATAGTTGATGAGATTATATTAGAATATAGGGCTAGATATCAGTTCGGATGAGAGAAGAATACTTTTTTAATATTTTTTTACTACTTAATTGCGTTTTAATTCACTAATAATTTTTTTAATTTTAAAAAATAAACGATTAATTAAAAAAATATTATCAAATTATAATGAATTAACGTAAAAATGTAAATATACAAAATAGTAAATAAAATTTCAATTCACCTCCTCTCACAAAAAAAAAAAACTCCACACCAAAATGATAACAATAATCTATATATCCAGACGGTTTAATTGAAAATGGATATTTTACGAAATTGAGACCAATGCAATTTGTAAAAAAATATAATAACATATTGTCCAAACAGTACCCAATCTTTTGGGCTGACTAAAATTTAGTACTTCATCGTTTAAACTATCAGAACGGTACATCAACTATTGAGCCCGACCAAACATTAGTATCTGGATTACTTTTCACACGTTAAGTTAACGCAACAACTTTGCTCCTAAACCTTTCGCTTTTGTTTCTTGTTGAATAAGTATGTCATGTAGGCCTCATTGCAACTGTCTTAACCCTTTTTCTTAACGTGTGAATAGTAATTTAGATACCAATCTTTGGTCATATTCAATAGATGAGGTATCATTCTGATAATTTAAAAGACGGGGTACTAAAATTTAGTTAGCCTAAAAGATGGGGTACTATTTAAGTAATTTTCTCTTAAAACTAATTTAAAGTTAGCATATATTTCTACATATTCTAAATAAAAGGTATGTTAAATTAAACTGATTTACATTTATTTTAAAAAATAAGAACTATATTTAGTTATCGTGAAATAATTTTTGAAATCGATTTTTAAAAATATATTTCTGGATTATATTTGAAGTATACTTTCAGTACCCATTTAAATTTCCATATGTTATTTGTTTTGTAAGTAGCTAGGTTTATCTTGGATTTTAAAATATTACTTATGGGCTTTTCAATTTTTTTTTTTTATAAAATATATTGATAAATATAGATATTTGTAAATAACTTTTTTTTTGGTAGAAATTTGTAGACAAGTTTACGTACGTTGAATGTTTTTCAAATTTTATATTGAAAATAATATGAAATTAAAAGTCAAATTAAACTTTTCCTAAGAAATAAAAATATAAAAAAAAAATGTTTATCATAGAGAAGGTAGCTGAGCTAGTAGTTGGAAACTTGGAAACGATTTCTCTTGCTCTACCATTATTTGTTTTCATTCTCTCAAATTTAATTTTGTGCAATAAATTGAAAATATCTTATAATTTAATATTATCATACAATATTATACACTAAAATAAGTACTAGTATTAAACTGGAAAATGGGACGCACTATGTCGATACTTTATATGTTTTTAATGAGTATCAAATTGACTCATTTTATGTACGAAATAGAAAGAGTCCACACGTACTAGATGATTATCATAAATAATATCATTAGCTTAGGTTAATCTACTCTTATTTACATGCATAACAAGTGTAGCATGTATTTATAAATTATATATAACTAAACTTCGAATATTTACGATTGTTATAACTTTAAAATTGTCTTGGCCGAATTTGCTAACTACGTCTTTTCAGTTTTTGTTATACTAATTAAGTCTATAGCATTTTACTATTTACTAAACTCTAAAAAAAGAAAATATACTGTTGAAATGTTTGAAAATTTCATCCTCTTTTCAATCCCTAATCTTCCCGGACCTTCTCTCGCTTTCACGTCACCACCACCACCACCACCACCACAACAACAACCTCCTCCTCTCCACCACCCCAACTCCGGCGACTTTGACTCCTCCTCCACCAGAGCCAACGAGCCTGCTCGCACCCTCTTCTCGCTTTTTGGTTGTGCTGCTTCGCACTCTGGATGTGATTCGTCACCGGATTCACCAGAATTTGGAGCTCAAAGCAGTATGAAGACATTGCGATCTCGGCTCCCTTGAATACATGGTCCAAGCTAGGGTTTCTCCCACCGACGAGCCTGCTTGCACCCTCCTCTCGCTATCATAAAGATCAATAAATCTAGTTTTCGGGAAGCATGAGGGTTGTTGAGAATGGATGAGAGAATGTGCTCGAAAAACAACCTACTAGTGTTATTATGGCTGCTCATAGGAGAAGAATTTATCCTCCCAAGTTGTTTTTCCTGCTAGGGCTCCCACTACTGGAAGACAGAGGGGAAGATGAAGTTGTTACTGAAGAATTTGGATTGAACCTTCCCGATGAAGAAGGCAGTGGATCCATTTAAATTTGATTTATGGCAAATTACGAGAAGTGAGACCGATCTAGGAGATTTTGAAACATAAAATGAACGGGAAAAATATGCGAATAATTTCATGTAGGAGGAGAAATTTTTGGTATAAATTGCCTGGTATGAAATTCATACTAAAACTTTCTGAACCAAAAACTGAGTATAACACTGGACTGTTTTCATGAAAAAAGCTTTGTTATCATAGAATCATCGAACCACATGGACATTATTATATCTCATGTCTAATAATCTGTAAACCTATGGTGTAGCTTTTGTTGTTTGTTGATTTTAAAAAATCTAGAGGTGGATCAAGATCTCAAACTGTTTCATTCTATCAAATCATGTAAAGTTCTCTTGAATTTGTGTTATAAATACATTTGCAAATATTTTTTCCCCTTATTTCAAGTTCTTTCAGTTTGTCGAGTAAAAAAAATATGAATTTTATGGTATGAATTTTCTGGTACGAAAGTTTTGGTATAAATTTCATACCAAAAAATTCAAAAACAAAAGAAAATAAAATAATTTTTTTTAAAAAAGAAGTCAATAATTTTTTTAAGTAACAAAGAAAAGGAAAATTCATGTTTGTTTGTTTATTTTTAAAAAAATAAAGGGATTAAATTACTTTGAGTAAAAGAGGTAAGTAGATTTTAATTGTATAAATTTAAATTAAGCAGATCATTATGTTTCAATGTGAATTAACTACACCCCTTATAATTATGTATGTTCCGGCAAACTAAAGTCTTTAAGATTGATTCAAATATATATATATAAATCATAGAGAAAATTATCTAAACAGTACCCATCTTTTGGGCTGACTAAACTTTAGTACTCCATCGTTTAAACTATGAGAACAATACCTCATCTACTGTCCCCGATCAAAATATAATACCTAGGTTACTGTTCACCCGTTAACTTAACACATTTTTGTTAAATCTGAGGGGCAAAATTGTCAACCTCCAAATAAACCCTAAATCCCAAATTTTTACCAAGATTCTCTCCCCTCTCTCACCTCTAACCGCCGCGTGCTCTGTTTTCTTCCCCGATTAGCATATTCACTTCGCTAAGTATCCCCTATCCCTGTTTTATCTCTTAATCGCTTTTGAATAATACATTTCTCGATTGAAATCTCAGGTACCTCGAGTCCTCCTCCTTCTTCTTGGTTGTTGGGGATGTAATTCGAGTTTTGATCCTATCTATATGACTTTTTCTGATGGGGTTTGCTAATTAGTCAAAAATTTACTTTAAAATTTCATGTGTACCTTGTGGGTTTCTAGTATTTACTTGTACTGCTCGTTAATTTCTGGTTCGTAGAACAGTTGTATGTTGATTATAGCTCTAGAATTTTGAAGAGGAGTTGGACATTTTGCTCATCTTTTGGTAGAAGCTTCAGAACTGCACATCTCACAAAAAATCATAGAAAACAGAGACTCGTCATTTCCCCTTTCTTGCACAGCCATGGATGTACCTCCGAAGGAGAAATTGGTTCTGGCGAAGAATCATAGGTTCCGATCGTTGAAGATTTTGGAAGTCGATTGAGACAATAAGCTTGAAAACGAGCCGTTTGGCGCGAATCATGGCAAACTCGACAATGGCCTTAGTTACTATGGTCGCTGCAATCCAAAGCCGCAAATGAGAGCGGCTCTTGCGCTTGTTGTTAAGGTTGGGTAAGTGTATTCTTCGAGATCTTCGGTTTGATTTGCGCGAATTGAATCGCTTGACTAATGAGTTTATGATTTGTGAGGAATGGAGTTTGATTCTTTTCTTCTTTTGGAGATTTTGTTCTTCGATTATGCGGTTGACAAATGATGATCGTTGGTAGGATAGTAGTTTTTCTTTTTTTTTTAGGGTCATTATTAGCTTTTATGTGCGAGATTCCTTTTACTTTAAGTATTAAAGTACTAGCTTTAGGTATTTGGTTAACCGGATTTATTAATACCAAATTACCAATATGACTTCTAGGGAGATTATTGAGGTGGACAATATTGCCCCTCAAATTTAACATAAATCTGTTAAGTTAATGGGTGAACAGTAAATCAGTTATTATACTTTGGTCGGGGTCAGTAGATGAGATACCGTTATAATAGTTAAACGATGGGGTATTAAAGTTCAGTCAATTCAAAAGATGGGGTATTGTTTGGATAATTTTCTCTAAATCTATATTGTCTAATTTCAAATGAAAATATATTTATGGTTTTTAAAATCCAAAGTATAACTTCAATATCATGCAAATTATTTTCTATATAATATACCACGATATATTAATAATACATATTTATAAATATATTATTTTAGCTAATCATATACTAATTTTTATAATTTGTAAAATATAATTAAATAAATTTATTTAGTTTAATAGTTTATACCGATTTATTAAACTTAAATTATTTAACATATTCATAACATCTATTACTTTTCGTACACTATTGTGTCTCTCCTTCTTTCGTTATCAAGATATTTCCAAGTCAATTAGTCAAAAGCCTTGTCCATGAACCCTTTATGTTGCCGACATGTTGTATTTTTTTTTATCTTGTATTATGTATATTAATATTTGTTAACCTAATTTATTTTTAGATTAATATATAAATCTTTGTATTTATGAAAATAAGCCTGAGGTTATCGTCAAGTTTAGGAATGACAATTGATCAGGTGGTTGGTGGATGACTTTGTTCACTACCTGACATGCGAGCACATTTCACCCACATTATTTGATCCGTCACCCACATTCAACGGATTAACAAGTGGATCGTTTGAGATTTCGGGTATGCTATGTATTTCCTGTAGATTGGTACAAACCGATTGTAGAGCGGAGTTTATGTGCCTACGACTCAGTAGGCTCAAGTACGTCACAAATGGGGTTGAACAAGTTCATCATATAAGCTCAAAAAGGTTCATCCTAAAACCAATTTATTTCATTGACCGACGACCAACCTTATAAACTGAGTTTAAAATCTCTACACTCTAAATGTGAAAAATTACACATACAAACCTTTAAACGAGAGTTGTGTATTATAAGCGCATGTGAGCATTAAGCTAAAAGTAACAACAAAACATATTATAGAGATAATATCTAGATATATTAAAATAGATAATAGTATATAAGATAAGATTTAATCATACATAATCTTGTTATTTTATAATATATGTTTTTATAATCGCTATAAATATAGTATGATTAAAATTATTTAATTTGTGATTTTCCACCAACATTTATGTGAATTTTAAACCCTAAATCTATCAGTTTTTTTTGTTAACTCAAATTTGAAAATAACATAATGTGCCAAGCAAACTAAATATAAAAAATGTATTATTTGATGCTCTTTTCGAATGGAAAGTTATGACTTTTGAAATTTCGAATAGACCTTGCACGATAATAAAATAACTCTAATGTTTATAACAACAATGAAATCGTTGCCCTCTTGTTTACAAAAAATATATTTAAAAAAAATTGCCCTCGATCTTCCTCATTCTAACTGGATTTTGTTTTCATAAATATAAAATTTGTTCTAAAAAGTCATTATTCTTTGAAAGTTAGGACATTATTACATCACATAAAAAATGAAAGCAAAGGTCATTGTTTATATTTTATATATTTCAATAATTGCTCCTAACTTGTTGTTTACTATAAGACAATTAACGAAAGTAATCTGATGTGAAAAAAGTAATTTACTTGCACTGGGAAAAGAAAGTGTACGATAGTCCATACTATCATCTTCACCGTTGTTCTCATCGAGTCCAAGCAATATCACCGTCGCTTAACTTGTACACGACCATAATTTCGAATATTTTTTTTTTGAGTAAAATGGCTAACTATATCTTTTACCATTATCATTCTATTAAAGTATCTATATTATAAACTCATTTAATAAATATACTCCTATTTGACCCAACTTTTTCATTTTGAAAAAATCATATATAGGATATTTAGAGGCATCTAAAAAACAAAAACTTATAAAAAAAATAAAATGCATATTTAACCCAAAATTTTTCCTATTTTTTTTATATCATAACCTATTAGGTTGACTTATTTATTAAAGGTAGTTCAACCTAAAATATATTTGCGGTTATAACACGTAATTTGGGATTGTCAATAAAATTAGTGTTGGGTGTTGAGATTCCTAATTTGGTTCAACGGTCAACAAAATTGTTGGATCAATGATTTTTCTGAAGACGTGTTTAATCTGAATTTCATCAAAAAAATCAAAATTCAATATAGACTATAAAACCATATATAATCAGTTCGACCTCACCCTTCTAATTACCTTGGAGTGTCTTATTGACGTAGTGTCATCCTCAATTTCAAAGTGTTTGAATTTGATTGTAATAGCTTCTTGTAGACTTATTTCGAGAACATATGCTACTGTTTTTATTACCGAATTAAAATTTATCTAATGTGATATTTCAGCTCTTAACATGAATGGTATATTTATTTTTTAAGAATTTAAATTCTCACCAGTCTCAGGAAAAAAATCACAAAATTTTTTTTCAAAGGTGACGCATAACTAACAGATTATTATTGTACCCAAATATTCAAATGATTTGAATTAATAACAATTGAGGGTTGCTTCCACGCATGAATTTGTTTTTCATATATATACAGTCAGCTGCGCAAAGATTGGACGCAACTACTTATCATGAGACTAGTCAATTTCTATACATGTAAATTGAACTAAATTATGTATGAAGAATTTGATTGCTATTGAAAAATGATCTTCCTAGTCCAATAGTTGAGTTTCATGCTTTTGGCTTGCATAAGAGTAAATTGATGGAATGATGAATTTCAAAGAAAGAAATTATAAATGTTTGTCAACGGAGCTACTACGTTATCAATATCGGAATTTTAAACTTGGATCTTGGATTGAATTGTTGCATAGAATTATAAAAGTTTGTAAAACACTATATTTGATGCAAGCAATTGCTAAAAGATGGTTGGAGACTCGGGGCTATCATTCGAGCCCGAGGTGAGCGTTTTGTGAGGCGAGTCCAAGTAACTCAATTAATATAACAACACTAAACAAGCCTAAATAACTCGGTTAATATAACAACACCGATATAAATTGACTCATCTAGTAAAGTTTTTTATACGGTGTAGTTCGACTAAGCCTAAATTTAACAAAGATTAAGAACGTATTGCATTCGATGCGTTTAAAAAGTGGACGAGCTCAAACCCTTACTTTTTTCGAGCCAATTGAGTCTGTATCATTCCAGCTGAAGTCTTGAAGATTGATGGTACGGTACCCTTCTTACCACTTACCAAGCCAAACCTTTTGCATTGAAATTGATAGAAAAATAAGCACGGTCCATGATGATCTGCAGTAACAAGTTAAATTTTACACAAGAACAAACAGATGATGCAACGTGATAACACTGAAGATTTTACTACAATGTTGCCAGTAACATTGCCCTGATTTTGGCTCGAAGGTCGTCGGGCACGACAGTAGTCTGTGGCTGCTCAGATGAGGCCCTCTCTTCTTGTTGGACATTCATCAATCTATCTACGGACTTTTCCTTGATTGCATCAAGGACAATTGATGGGGATTGATCTGAAGATTTTGCTCTGATCTCTCCTTCCTCCAAATCCCCTTCTTCCGTATTGGATCTTTTCTTGTGCTTCTCCCTCCTATCATCGTCTTTGTGAGAGCTGCGGCGTTTATGCTTACGGCTCTCGTATTCATCCTCTGAAGAGTTGTCATGCTTATGACGATGATGATGCTTATCATCATCTTCGGAATCATGCTTATGCCTGCTATGTCTAGACTCTCTATCCTTGGAAATGGAATGTCGTCTCCTGTGCTTATGCCTGTCTTTGCTGCGCTCTCTATGGTGACGTGAAGAATGGTGGGACCTATGTTTCTTCCTAGAATGTCTGTGATCTTCTTCATCGCTTTCTCCCTCTTCATCTTCTTCTTCGTGTCTTTGAGACCTATAATGCCGCTTCTTTGTTGCAGCACTCTCATCCAATTCATTATCATAATGCTTTTCGGTCTTCTCTAATTTATGAAAAGTTACAGCATCTACAGAAGCAGAGCTTCCTTCTCTATATTTGGCTCCTTGAGTACCAACCCGAGGTTCTGCAGATAAACCTCGAGGAGGGTCTTTTCCTACTGGTTGTGGCAATCCAACCTCAACACCTGAACTATATCGAGGAGGTTCTGCAGATAAACCTCGGGGAGGGTCTTTTCCTACTGGTTGAGGCACTCCGCTCTTGATCATTGCAGCAAACATCTTAGCACGTTTTAACCTCTCAGCCTTCAACTTCTGCTCTTTAGTCAATCCAGCTTCCAAGGAGTCAGCTTCACCGGCAGCTGCCATGGCAGCTGTTTTTGCAATCTCCTTTGCAATTGACACAGTCCCACCTTTATGTATAATTCCGGTTCTCTTTTCAAGAGAGCTTTGAGGTTGAGATGAGTGTTGGCTTTCATGGCTTGATGCCCGTCCCCCAACATCACCTCTAGTGCTGAGATTAAAAATATCCAAGTTGGGTTTCTTTATGCCCCTTGTAGCAGCTTGAAGTATAGCAGCAACTGCATCAGCACTGATTGCAACCGGTGGCTGTTGGAGTTCCTTTGAAGACGGTTCCTGTATCTCCCTTTTGGTTTTGCCAATTATCATTTTGAACTTCTCTTTCCTGTCATAGTCAAAAGGCAAATCCTGAATAGCGGATTCCTCACCTAGCTTTGATTGACCAGTTTCCTTTTCCGCGTCTTTTTCAGAACCAAAACTCTTGGCAACAGCTCTTGCCTGTAGAGAAAGAATACATATTAGTGTGGGGTGGGGGTGAAGCAAAGGAGAAATGGGTGCAATATATGATATATCACAAAGTGAGGAACTACGATTAAATGCTGGTAATGAGAAATACATTTGATGAAAAAGAATACAAAAAAGGTATAGAGCCAAAACAGAAGGATTGGAAAGGCCAGATTCCTTCTCTTTATTGGACAGAAAAATTAGGATGGGGGGATGCAGAAAGTTCCAATTGCAATGAGATTACTGCATACTAAGTTTGCTGTTCTTAGTTTAAAATTCATCATTGAAAAGTGAGATATAATTTGTCTTATTCCAAGGCACATGATGAAAATAACTCAAGCAACCTGTTGCCATAAGGCTGATGAGACGAGCCCATGCATTCCAAGGTGATACTTTTTTCACTTATTTGGCAAAATGAAGATAAAGAGGTTAGCAGAACAGTGAAAGAGAGTTTTCCAAAAGACAAACCTCCAGTGCCATTCTAAGCATTTTTTTATAGAACAGATGATACTGGTTTGATGATAATAAGAAGGGAAATCGGCCGTGATTTTTGTCCTGTTCAATAAGTAGAGCTTCGAATCCCTGACCATTCTTCAGAATTATCTCAACAATCCGATCAACCAATCTTTTCAACTTAGAAGGAGGCTCAATAACCAATGATTCACCATTAGATATCAAAGAATTAGCAGAGATCTTTTTGTTCACATCTGCACTACTAGAAGAACCCAAAACACCCTCTTTATTTCCATTATTAGCACTCTTCGATTTAACTGTGCTACCGAAACCAGATTTACTCAATGCCAATGCCTTCTCTTTAGAAGAACGAAGAAGCTTAGAAGACCTTTCATCTTTCTGAGAAACATCATCCAATGCATCCTGCTTCTTTGATCGATGTTGATCTGTTAGATCACCAGTAGTTGTAGTCTCTACTGAATCTGTAGCATTAGAAAGTCTAGACTTCTTGGCTTCTTCAGGTACCAAATCGTCATCTTCTACAGAGCCGTAAACAGAACCCAGCAAAGAGAGAGCTCCTCCAGTTGCAGAATTGCTAGATTGACTGTCGGCATTAGTTTTCTTCTGAGACTTATCATCACTAGAAGCATTCAGAATTTCTGGGTGATCAACCAAATATCTGAAGTATGGGTGCAGGTGGTGATGGGGCATTAAGAAGCCAAATGTTGGATTGTCCCCTTGCTTTACCCTCAAAACAATTTCAGATTGACCACCATGCTGACTGACAAACAAAGCAGTCCTTGCAATGATTTGATGTACCTTTTCAGATGAAGGCTGAAAAACACAGACAATTAAAAAAAAAAACAGTATTAGAAATTCTGAATGTGCCCTTGATGGCAACCTTAGGTCACAAGAATTAATAGGGCCAACAAATTTCCAAAGGGACAAAGAATTAATAGGGAAAACACAAGTTAAGACCTTTAATCAATAGAACCTCACAGATACTGCAATATAGAAAAGCCAAACAGAAAATAACTCTATGACGAAATATTTCACCCCCTATGCTCCCAAGTGACAACGATTGTGTCTCTATCATCCTTATCCGACCTGTAAAGCACATTTGTCAGGACATCAAAAGGATACAAGGTGCCCTTGATGGCAACCTTAGGTCACAAGAACTGCATCCTGCTCCAGGCATCTGAAAACTTTGACATGGTAGGCCTTAGAATATCATATGCACTCGAGCAAACATTGTTTGGTTACATCAGCTAAATATCCAAAATAAAAATTTGACTAGCATTAAGTCAGCAGTCAGCACTGACTAAATTAAGTTACAAGGAAAAAACCCTACCAGGCTATACACTAAGTTCTCAGGGATGGGAAAGGGTGGACTAAAAACATCTTCCGAGTTCCTGTCATCATCCTTTTGCTCAGACGAGTCGGCAGTATTACCATAAGAGAAAGCAACAGCGTGAAATCCACCACCGTTGATAGTCCCCGCATCAGCTTCCACTTCTAACAAGGAGATCAAGTTTTGAAAATTAAAGATCAATCACAGAAACAAACATTACTAATGCTGCAATAAATGAAAAATAGGAAGCTCGAAGAATATACCCTTACTTGCCACTTTGTAAGATGGAATTGTAGCAAATTATTTTTTCTTGCCTGCAGATATGGAAATAAACTGCAAAGAAGCATTGTGTTCATAGAAAATCAAAGAAGTCCATGGAAGTTCAATGTTCAGCTTCACACCGAACTTTCAACTACACCTGTATTCTAAATTTTACACTTGACAAACCCTCAAAAAGGTGTATTCTAAATTCCCAAATTTTAACTGTACAATTTGAGGCGTTTTAGCATATTCAAGGTTCTGCTTGTAAAGTAGTACTAGTCATGAATAACAAGGATGGAGATGGCAATTTGGCCAAATCATGATCCACGGCAGTAGATCATATCAGACAGCCTAGGAACAATTGTTTTGGGGGCTTATATCATCAAAAATACTGAAAATTTGATCAATGAACTGAGTCCTATTCACGAAACATGCTGAACACATCAATACCTCAATAACAGGTCAATTTCAATAACAGGTAAATTTCAATAGCAGGGAAAGCCAGCATGATCAAATATTTGAACGAGAAATCAATCGAACTAGAAAAATCAGCGGACATTGAGATTAAGGAAGCTACCTGTTGGCTCTTGATCAGACGATGTCGGTGCTGGGAGATCGGCGTAGCGTTCGACGTCGAGCTCCGATTCCAGATGCGAATCCGGAAGCGTAACCGAACCGGAACTCTGACGAAGCCTCTTGAAAGAGGCCGGAGGGCTGGTAAGAAGGTGGCGAACATCGTAGCGGTCGATGAATAGGGAGTTCCATTCGACGAGTGCTTCCTTGGAGTTAACAAACTTAGCGTTGGAGTCGTCGTCGAAGAGAAGAGCGTGCCTCCCTACAACTTCCAGTTCCATTGATGCAGAAATAACGAAGAGCGAGAGAGAAAATTTTGTTTTGCAGGAAACCCTAGGAGAGAGGGGAATTGATTTGATTGAAAGAAGCCGAAGGGCTGTAATTTCGGTTTTGGTCCTCTTATTCTTTAGAATTTTGGTTTTAGTGCTAGTATTTATAAAACAAAATTTTTAGTGCAACGAGTGACGAGTCATAGCCTCTTTCTTTTATACAAGTTTCTTCTATGATTTGATAAACTAGTTTATAATTCGTGTCATACACGAATATTTATTACGATTTTTTTAACAGTTCCGTGTGTTGATGAAGTAAACAAAATATTATTTTATGAATATAAATCAAAGTAACCCGAAAGATGATCAAAGAGTTATAAATCCGGAACTCCAGAAGATTAAGAAGAAAATCGGAAAAATTACCTATAATAACGAAAAAGTTTTCTAGCTTATCATAATGTGTGAGATTGATGAATACACAATAGTTAAGTGATCTATATATACTTTAAAGTAAAGGAATTACATATTCCTTTCTTTGAACAATTTATCTTAGAAGTATATATGAGAAGTTCACGTATTGATTTTATCTTCTTAAGTATTTTGTGTTAACTGACACGATTTTTATGAATTGCTTATCCGATACAATTTATTTGAAAAGCGTATTTAAGAAGTTTACGCATATATTTTTTGGTCAAATTAGCTAGGTAAGTCTTTTTGAGATTTCTATCTAGTAACTAGGCTCATGCTATAAATATGTTTAGTAAATGTACCCCTAATCAAACTCCTTACCTTCCAACTCCAATTTAATGAAAATGGTAAAAATTGAAGGGTACACAAACATAATGGAAATAGAAAATGGTTTATTTAGCCAAATTTTTTCAGATATTTTTCCTTTTAAGTATTTTTGTTAATTGACACGATTTGTATGTATTGCTTTCCCGGTACAATTTATCTGATGAATGTATTTGGGAAGTTTACGTATTGATTTTTTTACTTGTAATGAGTTAAGTGGCACAATATTTTATGTATTGTTTTTTAAGCATATATTTGTTAAATATTTATTCCGAGATTTATTGGCTTAATCAGCACAATTACATATTTATTTTTTACGAATTTTGACTGACATAAAAATTAAAAAAACAATTATAATTTAGATATAGATTTAGTAAAAAAAATATTTATTGACTTAATTAGTTATTTAGTAAAAGATTTATTCCGAGAAAAACTGTGAGGTCATTACGTTTGCAGTTAGCACCAACATCACCTACTTTAGTAAAAATATTTAATATATATCTAATAAAACTTTATCAAAATATGATTCATCCTTGTATGACTTTTATATGGGACAATATACTAGTCTCGTAAAATATTTAGTTCGACTTCGTTTACCTTTTAAACAAGTTAACTATTAACACTGTAACGGTCAAAACCGAAAATGGTCTAATCGGAAATTTTGAGGAATTAAACCCAATGAAAAAATAAAATAAATGGAAAGGGGATCGAGTTCCGAAAGTCAAGCGATGATAAATCATTATTTTATGTTATGAAGGATTCACGAAAGTTTCGTAAAGTTATATCGATTTTGGTATGTCGGTGTAATTTATTATAAGAAACTTTGGGTAAAAAGTGTAAAAATGAAAATACGAGGGTGAAATGTGTAAATTTATGCAAGATAAGCTTGAAATATGCAAGCATTATACTTGGCATGAAGGGAGGCCGAATTCAATGGCTTAGTAAGCTCATTTAAGTAAATTATGAGGGCTTACCTTGGATAACAAACTTTGATACGTATATATGTATGTATACGTGAGAGAGAGGTGAAGAGAACTCTAGGGGATGAGAAACAAGTTAACATAAACACCATCATCACCACCAGTACACCACCAGTAGGAGGCCGGAGAATTCGCGGTAGAAATCGCCGGAATTTGCAGGAAAAGGGGACAATTCATATAAGGTATTAATATGGAGGTCTTGATTTGAAAGATACATTTAAGGTATTAAAACTCAATGAAAATTCACCAAATTTTAACGACATACACTTTGAGATGTTAGAAATAAGAATATATGATCTGATTTTGTTTTAGTTTCTTGAGTTGTAAGTTATAGCATGAAGAAGATAGGTCGAAAAAACTGTTTGCGGAGTTTTCGATATGAGTTGTCAACTTGCGGCAACTGTTTAAATATCTTCCCATAGTCCGATCTTGTTGAATTTTTTATATATTTCAGTACTAACATTTTCCTAGGTCATATTAAAATGGATGAGTTGGCTAAGTGGACAGCTTATGTATCAAGGTGTATAAACTAGGTCATTTTGTTTATATGTTGACAAACTAGGCCCCTCCATATTTTCATAAAAAGATTTATTATAAACAAAAATAAAGAACCTCAATTAAATCATAATTTTTCTCTCTCCTATTTATCTTTATATATTTACTTAATTAAGAATGATAATAGTTATCAAAATCCATTAAAATAGGAAACAAATGTTAACAATATCCTTCATTCGTGGACTCTGATTTGAACGTTCATTCTTGCTGGTCCTTTCTTCTGTACACATTGTTATCTACCTGTTACATAAATGTGTGATTAGATCATAATATTTATCAATAACTACATATGTATGATATTTACACATTGTTATCAGTTTTGATGAACATAATCAAAGCATCAATTACATATGTATGATATGTACACATTGTTATTAGTTTTGACGAACATAATCAAAGCAACAATTACATAATATCTATTAGCACGACATATGTATGATACGTAATGTATGATATGTACACTGTTAGCAACTACATATGTATGCATGATTAGAACATAATCAAAACATACTATATCTATGCACACATTATTTGTTATCATTTTTTGTAGACAAAATAAAGGTCATTAATTGCAGTCGGACTGTTGTGCACTACAATGTTAACATTCCTGACAAACTAGGTTGAGAATTTTTCAACGTTGGAGATTTAACCATGAATAGACCGAAAAGATGAGATCGAAAACTTACCTGATATAATTAAACAACAATCGATGAATATGAACACCAAGAAACGACGATTGCGAGACGGAGAAGACGATGCACATTGAAGATACCTTCAATCGCCTTCAATGGAGTCGGAGAGAGAGTAGAGAGTATTTGGCTTGAAATATGGGATATTGATTGTGATTTATATGTATTAGTCGCTTAAAAAGATTTTGAGAATCCTTGGTTTTACAGTTTCTAATTTTTTCAAAGCAGTCTCAAATTTTTAGGCAGTTTTTAAAAAAGAATATCAATTAACAACCTATCTTCTATCCTCAATTATAGTATTAAATCCCTAGTTTATCTTTATTTTTTAATTTGATTTTGTTAGGAGTCTAGTTAGTCTACACTAAATAAAAAGGGCCCTATTTCACTAATCTTATCTATTAAAATTTGGAGTTGATCCAACGGTGGGATCGAAAGTTACGTGAGGTTTATGTATACAACTCATTTTGGTTGAGTTTGGTGGAAAAAGGCCATTTTTGGCTATGTTTGAAATGTTTAAGGGATTGTTTGGTTATAAGGTATTGATAAGGATATATTTTGGTATATTTTTGAAGGTACGAGAAAGGGGATATAGTCCGGAACAAGAAACGGATTTAGGATTTGATCGAGAAAGCTTAGTTTTATCTTACTTGCAAGGTAAGTGTATATACATTGCACTTGCCTAATATATATTATGTATATAATAGAGTGATGTTATCCGGCGCCGGCGCCTTGCGAGTGCGCGCAAGGCCTCGCGCATTGGGCCTGCGCGAGGCCCATGGTCCCTGCCCAGCCCGCCTCCGCCTATTTAAGGAGGCGCGGAGGCCAGCCCTCCCTTTCCCTTGTTTTCTTCGTAGCCGTTGCGCGTCCTTTGCCCTCGAGTTTCACAGCCGTCGCGTACTTCCTTTGCCCTCAATTTTTTCTCTTGTTTTCATCCATTTCTTCGATACGTCCAACAATGGAGGGAGATTCAGATATCGAGAGTTCTAAGAGTAGACCACTTGTGAATCGATTTCAGGTTAGTTAATATTGTTTTTTTATCGTTTATTTATTTTTGGCTGAATTTGCAATGTGGGCCTTTTACAATGTAGAGTTTAGATTTAGGGTATCTCATCATTTCATTTAGAAAATGGGCTTCTATTGTAGAAAAAATCAGAAAAGTAAGGGACATAGGTTTCATTTGATTTGATGGGTGACATGTAGAAAAAATCAAAAAATAGTCCAATCAATTCAGTCAGCTCATCTTTTTCCCTCCTTTGTCCATTCTTCTTCCCTCCTTTCAAACCTAAATTTATTTCTGGGTATCCATATGCAGCTCTTTTCTTCTTCCCATTAAAACGCAGAAATCTGGACTGCTTGTTGAGCTTCTTCTTCACCGGAATGTATTTGTGGGTAAGCAGTGTTTGTTCCTATTTTTGGGTAAGCAGTGTTTGTTCCTATTTCTGGGTAATCTCAAACTTATTGGGTAATGTATTTGTGGGTAATCTGAAACTTTTCATCTCTTCTTTTTGTGAATCTAAAACACTGAAACTTCTTGTTCTATTTGTGGGTAAGCAATGTTTGTTTACATTTTCTATTTGTGGGTAAGCAGTGTGTGTTTGTATCCATGGATAATCTCCAACTTCTCATCTTGATGGGTAATGTATTTCGGGGTAAGCTGAAACTTCTCATCTTCCTAGATAATGTATTTCGGGGTAATCTAAAACAGTCAAACTTCTTGGGTAATGTCAAACTTCTTGGGTAATCTATTTCTGGGTAATCTCAAAATTCCTGGGTAATGTATTCCTGGGTAATCTATTTGTGGGTAAGCAGTTTTTTTTCCCCAAAAAATTAACATCAAATCATTTTAAAAAAAAGCTTGCACCCCTCTCTTTTCAATTCAATGTCTACAGTAGCCTAGTTTATACTTTTCAGACCTATTTTATGTAGTAAATTTATTAGATGCCCATTTCACAAAATGAAAAATTTTGGGTCCTCTTTCTCTCTTTATTTCTTTATTTTTTGCATTATACTTGAAACTAGTTAGTTTAGTTAGGTTCGGCTAGTTAGGAATAATTGCAATTGGACTATTATCGATAGTTAGTAGTATTGAAACTAGTTAGTTTAGTTAGGTTTGGCTAGTTAGGAATAATTGTAATTGGACTATTATCGATAGTTAGTATTATTGAAATACTTAGTTTAATTAGGTTCGGCTAGTTAGGAATAATTGTAATTGGACTATTATCGATTTTATGATAGTTAATGTAATATATGTGTATATACATTTATAATATATATGTATATGATTATAATAATAGCACAATTTTATATATAAATATTTATATATACATTTATAATATATATGTATATGATTATAATAATAGCACAATTTTATATATAAATATTTATATATACATTTATAATATATATGTATATTATAATAGAAAAATAAAATTTTGAGTTAAAAAAATATTCAGCGTGTGTTGAGGTTTCCGGCTGGAACTTGGAACATGATCGGGATCTACCTCTTTTTCTTTTCTAGGTCCTCCGTGTCTATCACAACCCAATTGTAGGATACGAAAACCCCTTCTATCCAACCATGATTTTTTAATGACCAACACCATATTCATTGCGTTGGCCACATACCGAGCCCACCCCAATAAGTTCTCTCTATCCGCAAAATATCCATGAAGCTCAAATTTTGGCGAATAATTGGTACCGAGAGCACGAGAGTAATCCATAAGATCCTAAATAGAAATAACATAGAGTATTATTTTAAAAATACACATCATTTTATTCTTAAATGTCTAAACTACAATTCCGATTCTCTATTCTAACATTGCTAATTCTATAATTCCGATTCTCTATTCTAACATTGTTAATTCTATAATTCCGATTCTCTATTCTAACATTGCTAATTCTATAATTTCGATTCTCTATTCTAACATGGCAAATTCTATAATTCCGACAAAATAAAACGACGTAACTAGTAAAGTATAAAAATGAGTCTGTACACTTACTTCAAGTTTTGCGAGAATTTCTTCCGGATCACTATATTTTTCAATATCGAACGGCGTCATCGAGCTTTCGCCATCGAATTCTACATCAACTTCATCAGAATATGAGGACATTTTAACGACTTTTTTGTTTACGTTGTTGAGGTTTGGATGAAGGTGAATGAGTCTCACATGTTATTATATAGGCTCCAAAAATCCACAACGGCTATATTCCCCAACGGCTAGTCCAACGGTCCATTTTTCGAAAGTATAACGGGCAGAGAGACGCGGAGGCGGAGTGCGCCTCCGCGTCTCCCTTGGCGCAGACGGACTCCGCCTCTATGAAGGCGCGAGTCCGCCCGAATAGTAAGCCTGATTTAATATGACATGATTTTATGCATGCTTGTACGTATATATAATGTTTGTTATGATTGTATGCATGCTTATATATATATGATTGAGATCACGACGACTTTATATTGTTTATGAGAGCATGCATGAATGTTGAAAAATGATAAACAAAAGCATGTAATGATAGCAAGCATGAAAATGAATGTTATGAGATGGAAATGATAATATAGGTAGATGATTAATTAATTAAGCCCAACTAGGTCATGCACGGGTTACCGGGGGACGAGGTCGCTACCTACTCTACAATGGACCTCAAGATGAGATAGATAGTCCGAGATCGCAACCTGATCTACAAGGGGTCTTTGGACAAGGTAGCCGAGGTCGCTACCTGATCTACAGGGGGCCTACGACGCAATCG
This sequence comes from Fagopyrum homotropicum, assembly GCA_033239125.1. Classification (NCBI taxonomy): domain Eukaryota; kingdom Viridiplantae; phylum Streptophyta; class Magnoliopsida; order Caryophyllales; family Polygonaceae; genus Fagopyrum; species Fagopyrum homotropicum. The sequence continues at coordinate 9,163,339 of BSWB01000003.1, forward strand.
GGTTAGTCAACCTAAAGAGAAAAGAAAGAAAAGAAATACGAAAGCACATGAGAAAGTATATCGTACGATCAGTTGGGGCTAGTTAGTTAATTATCACCTATGCATCGATGCGATCGAGTTTAACATGTTATATGTTATGTTATGATTATTCATGTGATAACATGCTTGTCTATGTGAAATGTGATATGAATGGTTGTGGAATTAAATGTGAATGTGGATATGTATGTATGGACTTTGGGATGTGAGAAAGGGTATAGAGTGTTCTTTGGGGACGAGATATTAGATATTTGTATAGATTGGGGGAGTGCGATTTGTATACCCTTACTGAGCTTGTATTTCATTGTTGTTATACCCATATTTTTCAGTTACTCGAACTCAGCCTAATCAGGCAAGGACGTCGGACCCAACATCTGGATTTGAGATCATACCACGTGGGTTGTTATGGGATGCTGCCACCTAGAATGTTTTGGGAGGTTTTAAACAGTTGTGTTTTGTTAAACAGAGTTTCATGACATTTGTCAATATGTATATATGTTGTAAATTTGGTTGTAAGATGAAGTATTAAAATTTTACATTTTTGCTTTTTCGCTTATTGTTTTAAACAGGGTTAATTAACTGGTAATCAACTAGAAATGAGATAGGTGTCACAAACACATTATAAATATCGTTTAAATTAGATTCGGCTTAAACTTGACTTGTTCATAAACAAACTGAGTTTTAGCTTGTCAAGACTCGCTCGACTAAAGTAACATTGTAGAGTTACTTAGGTTCTATACGAATTTTTTTTTGGTTCAAACGCATTTAATTTATAAATGAGTCAAATACGAATACATTCGGTTAAAATTTAGGTTTAACTTAAACTCATTCATTCGTTGATAAGCAAGTGAAACTTGAGCATCTCAATATTCATACTTAAAAAATAGTGTGACATCTCTAATCAAATAGTATCTTAAATAATATATTTTAATAAAAAATTTATTTCGGAGTGGTTGCATAGATATATTGAGTTGTATAAAATTTAAAATTTAGTTAGGTTGTGTTTAGTTGGATTTTTTGCACCCGATTTTGTTGATATTCTCAAGAGGGTGCAAAGAGTTATGCATAAATATAATGTCCTCTAGATTAACGGGAATTTTAGACGTACCGGCGAAAAACGCTATTTGTAGCCATAACTACGCACTTCGCGTGCGTAGTTTTGTTTTTCAGCTCCGGAGTTCAACTACGCTTGTGACATGCGTAGTTGGAGCCGATAGGAGCCGAAGGAACTACGCTTATGGTTAACGTAGTTAAAGTTATATTTAAAAAAAAAAAAAAAAACTCCAACTACTCATATGGTGTGCGTAGTTGGAGTTGAATTTTTTTTTTTAAAAAAAAGAAAAAGCCAACTAGTCACATGGTATGCGTAGTTGGAGTTAAATAAAAAAAAAACTCCAACTACTCTTATGGCAAGCGTAGTTGGAGTTGAATTATTAAAAAAAAAAAACAAATCCAACTACGCTTGTCAATAGCGTAGTTGGAGTTAATTTTAAAAAAATCCAACGGTCGTATTGTTTATGACTACGTACCTCATTAGCGTAGTTTATAATATGACCGTTGAAAAACGGTCATATTGTAACGTTAATAATTATGTCTATATATAGCACTTGTTATCTTATTTATCTTAATAATTCAGTCATATTCTACAAAAAAAAATAAGAAGAAGAAGAAGGAGGAGGAAGAAGAAGAATGTCATCTAATGGTGACGACGGTATTTCTTCCGACGATGATTTGCAAAATGAGGTATGTTTCATCGTATCTTTATATTAATAATTTTTAATTCAAGATATAAATATGTTTACAAGTTTTTAATATATATATTGTAGCTTATGAATGATATGGAAAATCAACCCGAAATAGAGGAACTAGATTATTCGGATGTGTTTGGAGTTGAACAATATTTTCCGGATAAAGATTCTCTAGTTAATTGGGTTCGTGAGGAAGGTAGAAAACATCATATGGTGATGATCATATTAAAATCATACAAGCCGAGAGATCACCAATATGGGAAGGTTGTATTGGTGTGTGAGAAATTTGGGAGGAGGAAGAGTGCAAAGAATGAAGATGTTGATCCTTCGAAAAGGCGTAGGTCGAAGTCAAAGAAGCGAGATTGTAAATTTGAGATAGTGGGAGATGAAGTACAACGTAGCAATGGAGTTGTGCCGACTAAGTGGAAGATTACCGTGGTTCACGGTAGTCACAACCACGAAATTCTACCATCACTAGAAGGCCATTCATTTTCTGGTCGGCTTACGAGCGAACAAATGCAAAAGGTGAGATCCAGTTCTGCTTCCGGCGTTAAACCGGTAAAAATTTTGGATATGCTTCGAAAGGAATATCCCACAAATGTCACATCTACACAACAAATTTACAACGCTCGGTATAAGTTGAAGATCGAAGATAGAGGCGGAAGGACGATAACACTACAAGCATTACATTTTTTGGGTGAGCGTAAGTATTACACGGATTATAGGAATCTTCCTGGGACAAACATCATTAGTGATCTTATCTTGAGTCACCATATGTCAAGGCATTGGTTGAGCATGTTTCCGTATATCCTCGTGATGGACACAACGTACAAGACAAACCGGTTAGTACCTTATTGCACATACACTAATGTCATTGTCTATAATTTATTTTTCCATTTGATTCAATTTTATATATGATATTAGGTACGAAATGCCGTTGTTGGAGGTGGTTGGATTCACTAGCACGGAAAAAACATTTGCCGTCGCATTTGTATTCATGTCGAGGGAAACTACGGATCACTATGAGTGGGCATTGGAGCGTGTGAAGATATTATGTGGGGATCGGCTACCGGACGTGATTACGACGGACCGGGAACTAGCCCTTATCAAAGCCATCGGAAAGGTCTTCCCCAATGCAAAACATATAATTTGCAACGTTCACTTGATACGAAACATTGAAGAAAATGGATGGTACAAGACACGTTCGGTTGCACAACAAAACAAGTTCAAACAAGATTGTATGGGTTTGTTCTCTTCACACTCTAGCACAACTTATGAGGAGAGGCTTCACAAGATGAAATTGAAATGGGGTGATAAGTGGAACCTAATGACCTATCTTGAGAATACTTGGTTGACAATGTTCAAGGAATGTCTTGTTCGAGCATGGACGGATAGATATCATCACTTTGGAACAAGGACGCCAAATAGGTAAGCAATATTCTCTTGTGTATTATATTTATTGTTTTTCTTTGTATTATTAAAACTTCAATATCTTGCATGTCGTAATCACAAATATTGATATATTGTTGTAGGGTTGAGAGTGCACACTCATTGTTAAAGAGTACTTTGATGTCATCACAAGGTGGATTTGACAATGTTGTTCAAAGCATTGACTTGATGCTTGAAGATCAAAATCATAAAATTAGAGGTTCTTTGGAGAAGACACGTGACCTTCACATTTTAGAAGTACAAGATAATCCGATGTTTGCGAGGGTCTTGTACCATATATCCAACACATGCATGGAATACCTCATTGAGAATCACAAAAAAGCATTGGAGGGACAATACGATTCTGAATGTCACGATTGGTATTGGAGATACACTTATGGAATTCCTTGTGTGCACGAGTTTGCAAATGCCATCCAAACTGGTAGGCCGATTACTTTACAAGAGATACACAAATTTTGGAAGCAAATAAGGTGGGACCGGGTGAATGTGGAAGAAGATGAAGGACTCCAACCAACACCAATTTCTCTAGGTAAGCAAAAATATCTTGTGTATTATATTAATTGTTGTTAATGCTATTATTAAAACTTCAACATCGTGCATGTCGTAATCACAAGTAATGATATTTTTCTAGGAGATATCCTGTGTACACAAATGCATAACGATCATATGGAAGGAAAACTTAGTCAAGACCAGCTTGAAAACTTGAGTTGTTATTACTACAGCGTAAAGTACCCGGGGAGTTCGATGTTGAAGGAGCCAGAAGTTGGGGTACTAAAAAAAGGAAGACCGAAGAACTCCACAACCCGAGACGCTTCATCATTTGAGTATGCCCGAAAAGAAATGGAAGCTAGCTTGAGAAAGAGGGCATCACAAGCTGGACGCGGAAAAAGTGGGAGAGGACCGGGGAGAGGATGTGGAAAAGGAAAAGGCGAGACAGACGGTGCAAGTGAGATTATACCGAAAGAATAAGATGTTGTAAATGATATTGTGGGTGCAAGAGAGGATACACAAGAGTCTCGAATGGCAAGTGGGAGTGGACCCCGGGATTTTATAGTTCGGGGGTTCAATTGGGGTTATCAAAACATCGAGCCTTTCATGTTGGCTTATGTGGATCGCGTAATTGATGTTCTAGGTGACGGACATTGTGGATATCGTTCATTTGCAAAGTTGTTGGGATACGATGAGCATGAATATATGAGGGTCCGGGTGGAGATTGCTTGGGAGTTGACCGAGCACTTTGAAGTATACAGTCGCGCCTACACTAAAGAAGTGCTTTCGACTTTGATTGACCAGGTTAATTACTCAAATCCAAACCCTTGTAGTGTCGAGTATTGGATGAAGGTTCCCCTAGCTGGAATGACATTCGCCACCTTCTATCAAGTAGCACTTGTTTTGTTTAGTCGGGAAGGTTCAAGAACATTTCTACCGATGATCACGACCTCGGTTGGTCAAGGGCCCCCATCTAAGGTCTATGCAATTGCCATACTAAACGACAATCACTTTGTCCCGGTAAGCTTTTATATTTACAAGTTTTCATAAATTTTTATATTGTATATTCTAACAATAGTATATAACTTATAGGTTACAAGCACCTCTACCTCCCCTCCATGCATCTTGGAAAGGTAAGGATCCAAGTGTGAAAGGCTTCGATGCTCCGTTTGCGAAACAATTTGAGCGTTATCATTATCTTAAGCATAGAGATGGTATGTGATGTATTGCTTTAGTGACCCTATGGAGGGTGTTTTAGCTTGTTTTCGTTTTTTACTTTGAACATTGATTTGTATGTATTTGAGTGACCCTCTCGAGGGTGTATTAGCTTATTTTCCTTGCAATATCAATGTAAGGGGTAGGGCTATCCCCTGTTTGCTGACTACTTAGCCCGTTTTTAATATCAATGAAGCGCACGCGAAGCGCGGAGGGTACCGGACCTCCTTTAACCTATTTGAACATTGACGATCTCGGACGTTTGATTTTCAAGAAGGATATAAAGACTAAATAGATACAAAACAACAACAACAACAAAAAAAAAATTGTCCAAAATTAAAAAGCCCGAAGTCCAACAAAAGTGTCCAACGTACAAATACATAACTAGTGGCCACTCGGGCCAGCCCGATCACGCTGTGAAGCCCGTAATGGAGGTGGTGCTACTGGTGCGGTGTCTCCCGTAGCGATCTCAATCATATGATCAAACTGCTCAGCATGTAAGGTCATCGGAAAAGGACCCCTCCTAAACTCGCGTAGAACACCTGTCAAGATCTGAAGTCGCTGCAAAACCAATTTTCATGTTAGTTAAACTATTTAATTGTTTACTAAATTTGAATTTATAAACTCATACCTGAACCGCATCCGCAACAGGAGCAAGATGATGTGGAACGGGAGGATCATGTCTGATGGCATCCCTCGAGACGTACATATGGGTACGTGGCTCAAACCAATCATAATAGTGCTCGTCCACATCCCAAGCTGAAACCACCTCCTCGTGCTGAAAAATGTCATAGAGATGCTCATATCGAGTCGCCCAATGATGACCTTGTGTGAACGTCAGCTCGTAACCACCCTTCCTTGGTCGCTTGCAACTCGCAGGCTCAATCAACTCTAAGACGGGAACACACTGCACACGTCCAAACTGTCTAAGTACTCTATCCGGCATGTATGGCTCGTATCGCTCAAAGTGTCCAATAAGCCCTCTATAACGGGAAAGACGTAGAGGCCCCGTAACAAAGTCAATCGATCCAAATGGGGTGAATATAACCTAAAGAGAAAACAAATCAAGTGTTAGTGTGTAGTAGAAAACTACAAGAAAAAAACCCTTACATATAAGTGTCTAAAGCTTACATCCTCCGCTCTACACCGATCCAGCTGAACCCTATACCATCGGGCACTCTCATCAGACTGCAAGCCATGAGGCCTCGGACCAGCACGTAATGCAAACCGACCTGATCCATGTCTATCGGGATCCGGGTGCGAAGCACCTCGCAAAGCCGGAAAATAACACCATATCCAACACTACATTCATAAGTAAAAAACATGTAATGAAACAAAAATAAGATATACTACTTTAAAATATAAAAAATAAAGAAAATTGTTAACTTTACCTGAAGTAGGATAGTGCATCCATCTAGCTGTGCACAACCGGCACGAGAGGCCTTACCTAATTTCCTATAAAGATCGGCTAACACAGCTGAACCCCAAGATAATGTCCCGGTCCTCTCATGATCCCGCACGACATCTAACAAATGATGCTTCACCCGGTTTGTAGACTTGTCCAAAAATAATGTCGAAGAAATCAGTATAAGCAGATATCCACTAGCCACGTGCTTTGGAAATAGGCCATCACGTCTCATACGTGTAACTCTCTCATCTAACAATCTAAGCCTGATCCCTCCCTCCTTGATTTGTTTCCTAACATCATCTCCACCTATATCAAACATACCCTCAAACATAGCTATCAAAGTATCACGGCTCGAGGTACAAGTGAGCATATCTCCATCTATCTACAATCCTAAAATCTTCACGACATCGTGAAGCGTGATCGTGATCTTGCCCCAAGGAAAGTGAAAGCTGTTGGTCTCCGGATACCAACACTCCACAAAAGCAGATATCAAGCTACAGTCAGCAATCCTGTAGTCGATCTCGTGCAAGCCGACGAGCCCACTACGACGAGTAAACGATAACCAAGTCCCAGGACCATCCGGCTGCATCCTAACAACCTCAGTCCACTGGTCAACTATCGGGGGATGTCGATGAACACGTAAAACTCCCCTCTCGATACCCTCCCATATATCGCTAGCCACATGTGTGTTGTAATACTTTATGGTGTCAACAATCAAAGGGCCGGAGGCTTGGTCTCCTCCTACATGACCTAGGACCTCATCAACGGGGTCCTCAACCCTAATGTCCTCCTCTAGAATCTCCCCCTCTCGAAGGAGTGGATATGTGTGCACCTCCTCCTCTCGGAGGACTGGATCTGTGAGGACATCCTCCTCAACCCTAGTGTCAGCCTCCACAATCCCGGTATCACCTAACGCCTCAACCTCCTCCTCCTCAACCCTAGTGTCCTCCTCCGCAATCCCGGTATCACCTAAGACCTCAACCTCCTCCTCCTCAACCCTAGTGTCCTCCTCAACAATCTCGGTATCAACTAAGACCTCAACATCCTCCTCCTCAACCCTAGTATCCTCCTCATCATGCTCTCGTGGCTCATCAACCATCTCGGTAATAAGTACCCGAGTCTCATCAACACTAGGCTCACCAACTGAGCGCAGACGAACTGCTCTATCACGTCCTGACGCAGTAACAGGTCTACTCGAAATATTTCTATCGATCTAAAATACATATATTCAACAAATAAGCATATGATATCAACATTTATGTACAAACATGTTTACTTCAACATTTGAATACAAAATCATGTTCAAAGTGAATATTATGATAGAAACACCAAGAGAATGAACATAATATCTAATCATCAAACACAAGCATGGGAAGACAAAATCTCGACATTACACAAGCAACAATTAAAACACAAAATTCCCGACATTACACAAGTAACAGTATCTGATCATCAATTCAAGTCAATCAATTGTAGCCAGATTCCAATTCAATCAAATGTATCCAAATTCTGAGTATCAATTTCAGTTTCTATTCAATTCAGTCAATTATATACAAAATCGATTTAAACTTTCAACAACGCCAAATCAGTTCAATCAATTGTATCAATTACAACTACACCAAACCATTCAATTCAAGCAATTGTATCAAAAATCGATTCCGAGTTTCAATTTCGATTCAAGAGACTCACCTTTCGTTTTTCACCCGTCATTGCTCGATTTTCCGGTTGCGATTTTGATTTCTTCTTCTTCTTGCTTCACCTTCCAAATCACTAACAAATTCAAATACAAATTAGTATGATTTTTCAATTTGTTTTAATTTTTCAATTTTTCAATTTGTTTCACCTTTCATAAACACAAACAAATTCAAATAAAGAAAAAAAATCATCGTCACAAGTCTAACAAAGGAAGCTCCCTGCAAATCGATACTCAGAAGAGGAGCCCACTGCTGAGTTGTTGCGTCTTCACACAAGGCTAACAGAGGTGAGGAGCTCGCTGCAAATCGCGTCTTCAAGCAAGCCTAACAAAGGAAGAAGAAGACGCGCCAACTCGCAGTGGGCTCGTCTTAGGGCTAACAGAGGAAGAACCCAACGCAGGTGGTTCAATCAAACAACGCAGGTGGTTCAATCAAACTCGCAGTGGGCTCGTTTAAGGTCAACCTTACCCGCCAAAGCCGATGCCGGCGAATTCGTCTTCTTACCAGCCTGGATTTCTACAACAAAGAAGAAGAGAAATTAGGGCTAACCTTACCAGCCAAAGCCGACGCCGGCGAAAGGAAGAAGGGTTACGCAGTGACGGCGACTAGTTGCTCCGACGGTGAAAGGAAGAAGAGGACGGACCTGTAGACGAAGGTGAATGGAGGAAGAGCAGCTCGACGGCGAAGGAGAAGAAGAAAGTTACGCAGTTGGGGCTGAAACGCGAAGATATCATTTAACACCTTAACTACGCTTATGACAAGCGTAGTTAGAATTTGTCTTTAAAAAAAAGCCCCAACTACGCACTCCATTTCCGAAGTTTTAAATGCTAAAAAAAAATCATCGGCTCCAACCGGCTTAGACGGCTCTCCAACTACGCACGTCATTTCCGTAGTTCGAACTCAGATGCGAAAAGCGAAACTACGCACGCGAAGTGCGTAGTTATGGCTACAAATAGCGTTTTTCGCCGGTACATCTAACATCCGCCTAGATTAATAGATGTTGTTTTTAAAAGAAAAAATGAGGGAAATAGGGCTCCTAAAATTTTACTTTTGCAAAGTGGGCTCCTAGTATAATTTAGGCCTGCAAAAAAGTTAATAGCTGTATTTGTGGGCCTCCCAAGAAAAGATGGATGGATGGATGGGCTGTCAAAAAAATTAAATATTAAATGACTGTTGGTATTATTTGCAGAGAAGAAAGAGAAAACATTCATTCGAGAGAAAACAGATCTAGAAAGGAACGAAAGAGAAGAAGGAGAAATAGAGGATGAAACGGAGATCCACCGGAGTTTCAACGACAGGGAGCACTGTTTCGCCGCCAGGACATTTGGCCACCAAGCCGACACCGAAGGGTGAGCGAGAGATCTAGGGTTTCCTTCGAGCGGGAGAAGGGCAAGCGAGAGATCTAGGGTTTCGCCGTCAAGGTTGACACGAGGAGGGGCTACGCCACTGGTACCACAAAGCCGGCGCCCACTTCTCCTTTCTTTACCCTCTCCCTCCGGTGAAGCCGGCGTACTTCTTCTGAAGCCGGCACACTCCTTCTTCGTCCGCTAAAGGCGGCGCCCACTTCCCCTTCATTTGCGCCCTATTCTTCAACCTTACCCAAACCGCGCCCACTTCTCCTTTCTTTGCCCTCTTCTTCCTCCCCTGAAACCGCTTGGGAACGTTGTTTTAGTGGCGGATCTCCCTTCCTTTTCTGCTCAGATTCCGGCGCCCTCTTACAGTGATGGCGGATGAAGCTAGGGTTTCCGCTGATACTAGGGTTACCCAATTGTATGCATACGTAGTTAATTTTTGGGTATGATAATGTTCACTTATTTGGATTATATGAATATTTGTTGGAGTATATGATACGTGCTTACCCAAAATATGCTTACCCAATTTCAATTATTTAGATTATATGGATATGGATATGTGTATATTAGTGTTGGAGTATATGGATATGTGGTTATCCAAGTGTATGCTTACCCAATTGTATGTTTACCCAAGTTCAGTTATTTAGATTATATAGATATGTGTATATTAGTGTTGGAGTATATGGATACCCAAGAAGTTTGACATTACCCAAGAAGATGAGAAGTTTCATATTATCCCGAAATACATTACCCAGGAATTTTGAGATTACCCAGAAATAGATTACCCAAGAAGTTTGACTGGTTTAGATTACCCCGAAATACATTACCTAGGAAGATGAGAATTTTCAGGCTTTCAGCTTACCCCGAAATACATTACCCAGGAAGATGACAAGTTGGAGATTATCCATGGATACAAACAAACACTGCTTACCCACAAATAGAAAATGTAAACAAGCACTGCTTATCCACAAATAGAACAGGAAGTTTAAGTGTTTTAGATTCACAAAAACAAAAGATGAGAAGTTTCAGATTACCCACAAATACATTACCCAAGAAGTTTGAGATTACCGAGAAATAGGAACAAACACTACTTACTCAGAAATAGAAGCTCAACAAGCAGTCCAGATTCCTGCGTTTCAATTGGAAGAAGAAAAGAGTTGCATATGGATACCCATATATAAATTTACGTTTGAAAGGAGGGAAGAAGAAGGGACAATGGAAGGAAGAAGATGGTTGGCTGAATTGATTGGTCTATTTTCTGATTTTTTCTACATGTCACCCATCAAATCAGTCTAGATACCTATGTCCCTTACTTTTCTGATTTTTTCTACAATAGGAGCTCATTTTCTAAATGAAATTATGAGAGGCCCAAAATCCAAACTCTACATTGTAAAAGGCCTACATTGCAAATTCAGCCTTTTTAAAATGTTAGGTTTTGCCATTAAAAAAAGGGTAGCGGCGCAACTTGTTGCTCGCTTACCTTCTACTTCTATGTAAATAAGTACCTTAAAGTAATAATTTTTAGGTTTTTATTTGTTTTTGTTATTGGTGTTTAGTTGGATATTTTTTAGGAGTTTAATTTACAATTTACGACTTAATTTTGTAAAAAATAAACCCAATAACCTCTTATAAAATACAAGTTACAAACTACAACCTACAAATAAACACATTCACATTATAACCTCAAAAAATAACCTAAAATAAGTCCATATAACCTACGACTAAACTTAGTCTTAACAAGGCATGTTTACTTGCAAATTGATTTTTTCTTTTGGTTTATAAACTAAATGGGTTTGTAGTTTATTTTTGAGTTTATTTCTCAACAGGTTTATATGAATAAATTAGATAATATTGTTTACATGGAGTTTACTTTACTTTAAAAGATACTCATGCCCCTAAAAAAAATTAAAGAATAACGTCGAATGCACAAGAATGAACAAAGAATATCGGGATGGAAAATCACAAGGCTAAAATCGGGTTTGAAACAAAAATAAACCCATTCAAACAAAAACAACCTTGATTTGAGAAGTTTAGTTTGAGTGGTTTATAAACTCAAATAAACCCGTAGAAAAAATAATATAATCTCCTAGTAAACGCCTACATAGTTTAAGCCGTTAGTTATAAACTAAATGAAACACAAATAAATTACAAGGGTTTGGTGTTCATATACGGTTAGTTAATTATAATTTATTTAAATTCTATTTGATGTTATAATTAATCATGTGGTATATGAATAAAAAAACCAAATGCGTTCATCAATAATTTAAATTAGTAATCATGGTCCCTTTTGGTAGGTGAGAAAATTAAGGACCACCCACAATGGTGGTTTTTAAAAAATTTAATATATTAGGGGTGCATTTGATACCCTGGGAAATTATTATTTCCAATAATCTCCCAAATAGTCGATAGTCAAGGCGACAATGGATTAAAATTTCTGGTAAAATATTCCCCAAAAGTACCTTGACCAAAATAATTCCCTAAAAAAGGCATGCCAAACACACCCTAGATCTTTTAGTAAGAGTGTTTAAAATCCTTCAAAACTATTATGATATTTGGCTTTGGTTGTGTTTGGTTGGGGATTAGAGGAGGTTAATTCTGATTAAAATTTAGGAGATTAACTTACGTAAATGTTTGGATGAATATGGAGATTAGAGGAGGTTATATCAGGGGTTAATTGGTATAAAAAATGGCCAAAAAATAACCTCATATTACCAAAGTTAAAAAGGAGATTAATTTCCAACTATCAATTATGATTTCACTCAAATTTATAAATTTGTATCAATTAAACCCATTAAAAAATCTTCAACCAAATAACTTGACGTAGATTATTTTATATCAAATAATCTTGTATGAAAAAATTATAACTTGATGAAGATGGAGATTAGAGGAGGTTATATCAGGGGTTAATTATTTTTCTCTATCAATAGAACCTAATATTGGATATATTTCAATTAATTAATTTTGTATGAAAAAATTAAATTATGTAATGTATCATTTTTATAGTAATGTTCATGTGTTATAAATTTATTTTAGATTAACTTAAATTTAATATATTACAAGAATATACACGTAAAATAAATATGGTACGACAAATTACACATGAATTTTAAAAATTCATGATACATTACACTTAAAATTAAATATATTACAAAGTTTTTACATGTATATTTTGCAATATGTAACTTTAACAACATAATAAATAAAAATGGAAATTTTAGTGACATGTGAAGTTATTCCTCACTTTAGATCAAATAATAATCTAATAAATATATATATATATATATATATATATTGTTAATAAATATAGAAAATAGTGAGAGTTAAGAAACAATGAATGTGAAAAAAAAATAGACGAACTTTTATAAACTAATGTGACGGAGTGAGAAAGTTAAGAAATGGGGGTTTAAAAACCCACCATTGTGGTTGATCTAAGGATGAAGATACGTGGGATAATTTCATTAATCTTGTTTGGTACGAAAATGAAGAAGATGAAGTAGATTAGATCATGAAGATTAAGTGAATTCGATCAGAAGAGTTGTGTATTCCTATTGAACTTCGATTATAAGGATTACAAAAATTATTGAGACTAAAATCTCATTTTCACCACGCTTTGTATTTTCATCTCTTACATTTACAAAAAAACTTAACACGTGCTTCTTCATAATTTTACATATAATCATATTTATTTTACCAAATACTCATTTCAATTTCTCATACTCATTTCCTTAAACAATTCAATATCCTTAATGCTTCACCTCAATAATACACTTCATTTGAATATTTTTCTTCATCTTTTCATCTCTTCAGCTTCATCAACGAAATTTTACGTTACCAAATGGATACTATAATCGCATTTGATTGAGTGTAAAATTAAGAGATTAAGATTATAAAGTTTATAAAGTTTATTAAGACTAATATATCATATTAATTCCTCTTTTCTTTTTATATTTCTTTACCTAAAAACAATTAAAACAAACTTGTTTTTGTAGGTATTCCATATTTTGGTCCTAATAACATAGAATTTGGTAATCTTGCATTAACAGCCACAAGAACGACCGTATGTCATAAATCTCGCATCAACAGCCACAATCCAGGGGCTAGGACTCAGATTCTCACTTCGCAAGTTTCCTATTCCAGCGAACGGCAAATGGCGACTCCGGTGACAACAGCGGCGGAGGGATTAGCGGTGACGGCCTTCCGATCGGTGGTGCATCGTGTTCGTCAGGCGGCGGAACGGTCTGGTCGGAATCCTACCGGTGTCAGAGTAGTGGCGGTTTCCAAAACTAAACCTGTTTCTCTCCTACGCCAAGTATATGACGCCGGCCACCGTTGCTTCGGCGAGAATTACGTTCAAGAGTTCGTCGATAAAGCTCCCCAGGTAAAAGCAACAATTAATCATGTCCACAGTGTTTATTTTAGGGAAATTTCAACTTGAAATTAGATTACTAAATTATAATTGATTGCAGCTTCCAGACGATATAGAGTGGCATTTCATAGGGCACTTGCAAAGCAACAAGGTCAAATCGCTTTTAGGTATGGATACAATTGATTGATATATGTGCAACTGTTATCAGTTCTGTTATTCTGGATAGATTTGACACGGCATGTGGAAATACTAGTGTGTATATAGAATGTTGAATGGTGATGATAAATTACTATTATAACTGAGGGGAATTGATCGGAGGGAATTAGCATTATAACATCAGAGGTATTGATGAAAGCTCACCTGTTTGCTTCCAATTGCAGCTTCAGTGCCGAATCTTGCCATGGTTGAGGGTGTAGATAATGAAAAGGTGAAGATCTGTCATCAAAGGAAAAAAATAGACAATTAAGATTCAAATCAGTTTATCAGTATTGATGTATAGAATGGAAAACAGGATCTACCTTTGCCTAGTTCCATTATATTACCGTCCGCAAATTATATACAATGCCTCATAACTAATCTTCAATTTGTTTAGTTACATAATGACTTTATCTTTATGTATAGTTTTAACTAATCCTCTCTTTTTTCAGCTTGCAAATCATCTTGATCGTGCAGTTTCAAACTTAGGGAGAAAGCCATTAAACGTTCTGGTGCAGGTCAACACCAGTGGAGAAACATGTGAGTTAATTAAATTCCTTAAAAGACTTCCCATTCGGAATACATCTTTTGACGCCAAAACAATTGTGCAAGGTTGCATACTTTTTTTTTTTGAGTTTAATTTTTCAGGTTCTGTAGGAATGAGGGTTAGGATAGGTCCATTTTAAAGGTTGGTGACTATCATTCAATGATAAGTAAAAGTCAGACGCTAAACCTATAAACCTCTCTCACACACATAAGAGTTCTTCCAACAAAATCTCTGAACGCTCAAAGAGAAAATCAGCAAGATATTACACGTTTCATGTCTTGCTCAAGTTAAAATCTTTCTACACACCCCAAATATACAGTAAGGATTACAAACAATGCACAGCACACAACCAGACAACCACTATCTAGTGAAATGGAGCAAGAGTGTTTGGGGCTTTCAAGCTCTTTAGTTCTCTGCAAACTTGATCCAACATTGCCAGAAAATCTCTCACAATAACAAAAATATGAAGCAAATTTGATTCACCTTTTCCGATTTCACCATGGAAATACTCAGTGATCTCTTTGACACTTTTGAGAACCTTAGCTTCATCTTCTTGTAAATCACACAAGTTCTTATCAGCGAGGGTTATGAAGCTCTTCATTGCACCAATGAAGTTGTTGCTGGTTGAATCTTTGCTCAAGTCCTTTAGCGCTAACTTGCGCAATTTGGCCATCCCATCTGACAGATTTGAGACAGATGTTGCTAAAACATCCAAATCTATGGATGCTGTCTTCTTAACATTGCAAAGTTCGGTGCTTAGGCCAGAGACAAGATCTAGACCCATCCTTTTGTAATCTTCTTCTCTTTCCTCATTTGTTCTGGTTTTGTTCGTCCGGTTTATCTTTCCCATTATGCTATCAGCCATACGGATCCCTTGAGACTTGATTATCTCTTGGACTACAAAATGAAGCAGCGTAGTCTTCCCATCTGTTCCTTTCACATCAGCAAGTTTCAGGAGTGCATCTAGCTTAAATGCTTTTGCGCCTCCTCTGATCGTTCCAACGTTCATTCTGTTTCCTGTTTTCAGCACAGCTTCAAGTAGTTTTAAGAAAAGCCTACTCGATCTAAGCTCTTTGCATGCTTCCTGGTGTAAAGGAGAAATTGAGAAAAAGAAATGATTTTAGCTTAATGGTTCTGCATAATATTTGATAAAAACATCCTTCAGATCGTAATTGGATAATTACCTCAAGCATTGAGAAGGCGTTTCTCAGGTGAACAACTTCGTCCTCAAAGGTGGCTCTATAAAGCATGGCTTCAATTCTTTGAAAAGCAAATGGTATGTTAAGCATTGCTTTTACAAGTTTCTCAGCTGACCCGAGCTCATCGATGTTTCCCTTGTAGTTGGACAATTTAGCCTCTTCTTCTTTGGTTGGTTCCATCTTTGCCAATGCCTCCAGCTGTTGCAGCCTTAACCCCTCCCCTGATTCGACAACATCTTTCTTATGCTAGAGTATATATACATATTCACTTATAAAGGTCTAAAAGATACTTAATGGTTGGACTTTTGGCTATACCATGAGCAAATTCAGATGCATACCTTGCATCAACGCCTCACAGACCTGCTCAGAGGTGACGTTCAAGGCCTTTGAAAGTATTGTCATGTTTTGAAGTCGTTTGGGCTCGAGAACGTGCTTACTAGGAGATGGTGTTTTGCTCTTCCCTTCATCATTCTGAAACACACTTTTCAGGTTGTATCCAAATAATGATTCTATCATCTCCTCGTCAAACCTGCATAAGTAGAGGCATCTCAATTTTTCAAACTGCTGATATAAGCCAAATATCCTTATTAAAGGGACAAAGCATTGTTTGTTTACTTACTCAAATGAACTGGATCGAAGTTTGTCCCACACCATAGAGCGGTCCGGTGTAGCTCTCACTTTGTCCCAATGAAGGGGCTTCAGTTTTGGCAGTGGAGCTCCATCTTTGCCCAAAGTAGCAAAGTCCGGAGCTCCACCATTAAGAGAGCTTCCTTTCATAAACAATGGTGGGCATGGAGGTGGGGGAACGTTAAATGGCAGTTTGGGAGGAATGGGAATTTTTCCCGATGCAATTATGTCATCGGTAGGCTTTTCATCTGATCTTGATGAGGATCCTGGACTGTCACTTGATGGTGCGCATGGAGGTGTGGGAACTTTAAATGGCGGCTTGGGAGGAATGGATGCTTTTCCTGATGCAAGTATGTCACTTGCCACAGTTTCATTTGATCTTGATGAGGAACTTGGACTGTCACTCGTTGGTGGGTTTTGCAATGTAGAAAAAGACGGACTCTTATTAGCCTTAAGTTTAATCAAAGAAGAATGAATTGTGGAAACAGGTGGAGGGGGAGGTGGTGGTGGCGGTGTCGGTGGTTTAGAATTAGTAGAATGTTGCAAGTTTTGACGATGCTGTTTTTCAATGGTGGGATGTTTAGGCGAATTAGATGGCTTCTGTGCTGTAAATTGATATTGTGGTGAGGATACATTTGACACTTTGGGAGAGGGAGAGAATCCTTCCATGGCATCACTAAAGCTACTTGTTGAAACATTCGAAAGACGAGCATTATGGGATGCATTAGACTCACATATAGAGTGAAATGACTCATCTCCTGAGGAGCGGGACTGTATTCGTGTACTGATCTGGTCACCTTGGCCATCAGCACACACTGCTACTTCGTTTGCTGATGAGTTACTTCTGTTAACGCCATCTTCATTTTGATCCTCTTCCTTGTTTACTGTACTGCTTGACGAGCTTCCAGGATCTGATCTTTCTTCAACAATCGTTTGTGGTTCTAGGACACCAGCTAGTGTGTTGAGATAAAAGAGATCAAAGCTCGGATCATTCCTATTTCCTTTGTCATTTCCTGCTGCATCTTGTGAAACTGACACATTTGTTACACATCTCTTCCTTCTCCTATAGTAATGTTTAACAAACCATACAAACCCAACACCTAAAATCACCAGTGTCACACCAAGTGATACAAGCAATGCTACTAACAAGATTCTTCTTGCTCTTTTTCGCTCCTCGTTGTGGCCTTTGATTTTGTGGTGAGGAAGACTTACTCTCAAATGCGGAGGTCGATGACGACGACGTAGATGCAACGGAATTGGTTGCATTATAGGAGCAGGGGACGGAGCTTCGGATTCCGTTTCAGCCGGTGAAGGTGCAGGGGAAGGTGATCCGAACATCTCCTTGGTTTCATGACTTCTAATTCCAAGTAGGACTCTGAACTTATCTAGTAACAAGGCTTCTTTTTCTTCACTCTCATCCTTACCAGATACCACAGTGAACTGCATCTTTTCTTCCCGAAAAGCATTCACCATTAAAGTCGGCATCCTTCCAAGTAAGATAAGTATGATGAGAACAGGAGAAGCATTCACCATTAAAGTCGACATGCTTTTTTTGGTACAGATGAAACTCCAATTCCCTCTCCCACCCAATAAACCAGCTTGCATATAGTTCTGGTTGGTCTACTATTGTTGGATCTTTTCTTCTATTATAGATATCGAAATGAAATAAATATTTGTTATTTCCACATCTTTTGGTGGTAGAGACTGAAGGAGAGGTTGAAGGAGATGAATTGAAGAAGATTGAGGAAACTAAGTCTTTAATGCTACTTCAAGGAACCCCTGAGGTTTGGCAGCTGTAGTTGTACTCAGCTTTTATTTATTGTCTTTCTATTCCTTCTTATTTTTGCCCATTCAGTAACATGGTCGATGTCACATGGCCATTAACGATAATACATCTTCTGATCACAACCCAACACATAGTTCAAGCTAAGTTTAGACTATTTTCCAGAACCTCCCCCTGAAAATAGATTTTTTCCTTCCATTCTCTTTCTCCTGATTACTACATCTGAATCTGGGTTATTCCCTGCAGTTTTTGACACTTTGCCAAGGGTTTAAGTACCTTAAACAAGAACTTAAACAGTTAAACCCACGCAAAAATTTTCATAGTGGTCCTTGTACAGTAGGTTAGGGAAAATTTACATGTTTGCCCTCTTGAGCAAGGCTTGTTGCCGACCAACCCCCATCATAATTAATATCCGTGGAAAGAAATGGGTCCCGGTCACATCCTTGAAAGGTGAAGCAATCTCCAACAATGAAATCTATTTATTTGAAAGCAATATTTTTCATTGTTGAATAATGAACCTGAAAGTCAGTCATAATGTCTCTAACCTATTTCTCTCTACTCTCACTTAAGTAGGAGTGGAAACTTAATGATTATTCATTAAAATGTATACATTTCAAGGTAATTTCATTTTCAAGCACCTTCCTTCCTTGTTTTTTTTCTTGTTTGTTTTTGTTTGGCTGGTAGCATACTAGCATGTGCTACGTTTTATCACCTAATCCACCTCTCTTGAAGTAACACGCACAAGACAAAAGAGAAGGGGGGTATGAGCTTGTGAGCATGTGGGGCAAATACTTTGGTGTTGGAATGCTTGGCTTGGCCGTCACTTGGTTCCATTCCATCCAGTCCCAAGTTGCCTACCTATAAATATTTTACACTTTTTACATGACCCCCATGACGTTTTGTCCTTTTTACCCTTCAAACTTGAAAATTTTACAATTACACCCTTTGTCTCCGGTAGAAACAAAAAGACATCATTGAATGCAGCTTGCAACTCTGTTTCTTTTACATCTTACCACAGGAGTCATGAAGTATGGTTGTTAGACCTGTTCAAACTCGGGTGTGAGATGAGTTTGACCAAAAGTCAATCCTATTTACTCGGGCCCTCTGTTGTAGAGGGTCAGACAGCCCCTTTTTTTATCTTCGAAAACCATAGTATAGCAAGCAAGTGATGAAATATATACTAATATATAGTATAATCATGCAATATATAACTAGTAAAATATCTTGTAATTATATATTTTTTTGAAAAGAAAAACACTTTTGTAATACTTTTTTGGAAAACTTTTTATAAATAAAACCGCCTTACAAATCTTTTTTTTTTTATTGAATTGACCATGTATACTATTTTCCATCAATTTATAAAAAAATCATAAAAGACAGGTCTTAATAGGTAAAATCAGCCAATGTTTTTGCTTATGAAGACACTGTATGTTTTGATTGTTGCAGCAAAATCAGGAGTTGACCCACCAGACTGTGTTGAGCTAGCAAAGCACATCAAGTTCGGCTGTCCAAATCTCCAGTTTTGCGGCTTAATGACAATAGGGATGCCGGATTATACATCTACACCCGAGAACTTCAAGGTAATCATAATTTACCTACTCGTACCTTACGGTAATTACAGTCAACGATCGAAACTTTTGGAACTTCAGTTTTGTGCCCATGTTTTAACATGAGCAAAAAGATATTGTTAAGAAATCAAGCCTGAGTTAGAATCACTTCATGTTATAAATGGAACAGAGCCTATTAGATTGTCGATTGGCTGTTTGCAAGGCGCTAGGAATTCCAGAGCCCCAATGTGAATTATCGATGGGAATGTCCGGGGATTTCGAGCAAGCAGTAAGAATTTCCTTACATCATTGACACAAAGTTATGATACTACAGAGGTTTTATGCATATGAGTAGCTGATCTGGCTTGTTTTGATTTGCTTACAGATTGAAATGGGAAGCACTAACGTGAGGGTTGGTTCTACTATCTTCGGTCCAAGAGATTACACAAAGAAACCCTGAAGCCTTAGTGAGTTGTATCTTATATTTGATCCTTCATCGTTTACATGATGTCAAAGATATGATATGACAAACAGACAATGTAGTATCAAGAGCATCACATTAAAGAACATACAACAAGATGAATCTTAATCCATATTTTTCCGTTTCTCTCGAACATAACTTATATTTCACGTACATTAATAGAAAACATCACTAATCAATACTCAGTTGGTCTATATCTAGTGACAATAGACTCTTTTAAGTGGGAAGGTCTTACAGACATAGAACAACTTTAGTTGATCGAACTAAGAGAAAAACCAAAAATAAATAAATAAAGCACATCACTTCATTTTTTTAACAGATTTCACCAAAAGAGAACCTCCTTCTTTAACATATCATATTAATATATAATCTAATTTTATTTATGGTAATAAAAGATAAAAAAAAATGATATTATAATAGATATACAGATATAATGCATATTATATATTAATAAATATATGTGTAAAATAAAATTTATTAATTGAGATAAATATTTACAGGAATGGATGTCTATCTATATTGGTAGATATTATATTATTTTATAACACATCACTTCATTTTTTTTCAACTTAATGTTTTAAATTAATTTAAAATAAATAAAGTTAATGAGATGGCCCCATATAAAACAAAGCTCTGTTGATCTTATGCAAGATCATTTTTTTTTATAAAAGAAAGTTGTTCGACGACTGATCTCGTTTAATGGATCAAAAGGTCGAAAAAAATCGGTAGATGGACAAACCGTCATGAAAGAGTAGAACAAACGAAAAACAAAGAAATACACAAAATTACACTAGGAAATCCCGCTAGCAAAGAGGTCTTCAAGGGGAAGGAGAACGAGCCATTAACATAAAAGTGGAGAGACAAAGCCCATCGTCGAAGAAAGTGCACAAGAAGGAAGACTGAAGAAAAATTGTAGACAGCTATTATTTGGACTCGAAGAAAAGTCATCAAGAATCAATCACAAATCCACGACTTATCCTAGACGAACAACTCGAGCCGTCACCGAAACTAGCTCCAAACTCGGAAGACTCCACAACACCACACGGAAAACATGACTAGTACATGTGTATATCATTGCAAGAAATTTTTTAGAGAAAGAAGCTGGTTTAAAAAAAAAAAGGATTTAGACAATCGGATTTTGATCAACTATATTAGTTGAATTTCCAAACTTTGTTGTTCTTACTTTTTTTAAAAAATGTATATAAAATAAACCCTTTGAATACAAACGTTAAGAAAAATAATGGAAGAATTGACCTTATGTGCCTTTTACACCATAGAGTTGAAAATTAGGGTACTCTCAATTTCTAATTGAAAAATTGAGCCTCTATGTAATAGGGTAAATAAGAAATAGTACAAAAGTAGACAATCCATCCGATTTGACTTGTGACAGTTTTAATGAAAATTTTGGAGGGAATTTATGTCCCAAAAAATGCAGCCCATTTAAACCTACTTCCCTCTTCCCTCTTTTTGTACTATTTATAAACTCATTCCCCTGTTCCAATACAAAAAACTCCATGGATACATTATTTGGTAATTTGAAAGAAACTTCCCATCTTTGATTTTTGTGAATCTGAAACCCTCAAACTTCCTAGGTGATCTCAAGCTACTGAAGTTACTATTTCTATTTCTAGGTAAGCAGCATTGTTTGTCATCAATATCCTACCTTAGGTTAGATTTCTCCTATTTCTTTCAATGTCGTTGCCCAATCCTCCTTCGTTAATGTTATTTCCCTTATTTTTGATTAACATTGTCTGACTTTGTGATAGCATGAATTATAGTCTATATTTTGGGGTTTGTTTGGACGTTTTATCTTCAATAATCTGCATGTTTGTATGTATAATATGTGATTATATTACCATTTCATCTACCTTTGCGGGAATCAAGGTCTACACCTAGTTTTGTTGTAATCGTAGGTAAAATGGCACGTTTTGCATAAAAAAGGAGCAAAAAAGGAGTTATGGAGTCGTTGGAGCTACATTCAGGAACATAAGGAACCATCCAGGAAGCATAGCCATGGATTAGAGATTTACTTTGGACCAGATTTGAGAGATTTCACTTTCAGTTGTGACTCACCTCGGTTGACCACAGATTCACCTCGACCGAGGTGATTCAGAGAAGTCGACTCGACCGAGGCGAACACCTGAGACGCGGCGAGAATATTTTATTCTTGGCTGAGATCTTTTATCTTTGGAAAGAGATCTTATATTTTTGGGCTTGGCTCCTGGAAGGAAGAAGATATGCAAGATCATATATTTTACCTATTTTTATGGGAAGAGATCTTTCTAAGATATCTTATCTTTGGAGAGTAATTTTCCTATAAAAAGGGTCGGATTTCCCACAAATCCGACACGCTGCATACATCCCGCATATCATGCTATACCACCGATCAGGGTTTATACACCGCAGCAGCCATAATCCAGTTGGGAGATTTGAAGAACTTTTTGAAGGTTGAAGGAAGAAAGTCTATAGCTTTTATAGCTTTTGAAGGGTTTTTGTAAGATTATCTTAGATTCCCTTCCTTGTTGTCTTGTCTTGTTGGATTTCTATCCAAAGAACGCTTTGTTGTGATATTTGATTCAGTTATTGAAGTCTTTTCATTAAATTCTTCTTGTTCAAATATTCACATCTTCCCATATATTTGATTAATACTTTCATGATGATGAGTGACTAATCTCTTTGTGTGATTCTAGGGTGATTGGCTGAAGGTTGTGGGAAAACAATGATAGAATGATCTTAATCACATTAGGACCCTGAAAGTTCGAGTCTTTAACCTTAACCCTAAGCATCTCGCTCAGTCGATGAACATCTCGGCCGGGGTGGAATTCTTCTGACCGAGATGACTTA
This sequence comes from Fagopyrum homotropicum, assembly GCA_033239125.1. Taxonomy (NCBI): domain Eukaryota; kingdom Viridiplantae; phylum Streptophyta; class Magnoliopsida; order Caryophyllales; family Polygonaceae; genus Fagopyrum; species Fagopyrum homotropicum. The sequence goes on from BSWB01000003.1 coordinate 9,186,319, forward strand.
TCTGATCCGAAACTGAGAGTTAAGTGTTAGAGTTTGCCAAATCCTATTCTTATTATACCTTTCCTGGTTCCACGCAAGCCTAGGATGAGATTTACCCAGTAATTCCTTAGTTTGTTTACCTAAGATCATAAGCGTAGGTAATAAAGGTTTATCCTTTATTGGGGTTTGAGTGTGCTTTCATCCCATCTTTGTGAGTTAGCCTAAGACTTACCCGGTAAAGGTTGATTCTATTCCCTTAGATGGTGTGTTAGTTTGAGGTTATAGTTCTTTATCTTAATTCCTTGAGACTTACCCGGTAATAGGAGTTACGGTTTTGGATTACTGAGTAGTGAGACTTACCCGGTGATCTATTCCACTTTAGTAACACCTTCCCTTTGCGAAAATCTCAGCTTTGTCCGCTTATCTTTAGATCTTGAGTTGGAACCACAAGTAGATGCTTTAATCCCTAGAATTGCATATTTCCTTTATTGACTTTTATCATCTTTGATTGTTTTAATTACTTGTGGTTAGTGATTGCTAAAGCTTACCGTAATTGGACTTTGTTTCACTAAGTCCCTGTGATCGACCTCTAGAATTCCTTGCTTTTTACTACGATTGACCCGTACACTACGGGTTCGCATCATTATTTTAAGCTTACGTCTAGGGTTATAAATTTAAAGCTTGCACACACCGTTTGGAGCGAACAAGTTTTTGGCGCCGTTGCCGGGGACTTGGTCTAGACCGAGCCGATTACGGTTTGCTCTTGGGGCACTTGCCCGTGTCTACTAACCACTCTACTTGAGTGACTTTTGTAGGTTCTTTCTTAGGTTTATGCGAAGAACCCGCATTGGGAAGGAAATCGTTCCTTACGATCCCGAACCAGAAAAGACATACAAACGACGCTTACGAGAAGCGAAGATGGCCAACCAAGACAATCGCGATCTTGAGGCCGAGTTGAAAGAGGCGCTAGAGCAGCTACGCCTCAGTAGGGAAGAGCTAAGGCAAGAGAAAGAAGAAACTCGCACCAGGACTGAGGCGATCGAAGCAAATATGGCAGCCTTACGAGACCAATATCAACTTCGACCGAGGGGAGATCCAGTTCCCGATGCTGGACCGATGCAGGTCCCAGTCGCTGACCCTCGACCGAGGCAGGTTCCAGTACTTGACGCCCCGGCCGAGGTATTTCCACCTCGGATGCCAGTCCGAGGCGCTCTTTTTGCAGGAATCCTGCAAACCCTAGGTCAAAGGATGGACCCTAACCAACAACTGAGGCGTCCAGGAGTTAACGTAGGAGATCCAGCGGACAATGACTACGAACTTCGACCGCAAGTTCTATCCATGATTCGCCAATGCCAGTTCGGAGGGCTAGAGAAGGAATCCCCACATCAACATCTTCAAAACTACGAGATCTTGATGGAGACCTTGAGACCCTCAAGGATTGAAAATAACAACTACAAGCTAAGACCTTTTTACTTTTCTTTAAAAGATAGAGCTCTTACTTGGTATCAATCTCTTCCTCCAGGAAAAATTAGCACATGGGAGGAGATGACTACGGAGTTCTTGACCAAATTCTTTACCCCCTCTAAGACCGCTGAAATGAGAGGGAAGATTAATGCTTTCATCATGAAGGACAAGGAGAGCTTGTCTAAGTCATGGGAGAGGTTCAAGGACATTCTTTTGGATTACCCACATCATGGAATTCCAAAGATAGAGTTATTGGAGATATACTTCAAGGGACTGGACGGAAGCACCCAGTTCAACCTCCAACTACTCTCCGCCGGTACCTTTATGGACATGGCAATTGACGAAGCTTGAGACTTCATCGAGAAGCAAGCTTTGCATATGGAGAAGTACACCCATCAAGGAGCTGAAGGTGGAGTTAAACGAGTTAACTTCCAAGAAACTCAGCCAAACAACAATCAACTCACGTCTTTGAAGAACGACGTGAAGCAATTGAAGGAACTCTTGGTTGCTCAAACCAAGAAGGAAGATCAAGGACAAAGGAATAACAACAATGGATACCGTAACAACAACAACGGTTCCCGTAACAACAACTACAATAACAACAATAGAGGATCCAATAACAACAATTGGAGGGCGAACAACCAAAATTCTGGTAACAATCATTCTAACTCCAATTCTAACAATTCCTCTAATCCTTTCCTCTCTTCCCCTTCTTCTTCTTCTACTCCATTAAAGAGCCAGGGGCAAGGATCAAGTTCGTCTCAGCCGGAAAAGAAAGACGCAGTGTTGGAGGCTATCTTGATCAAGCTTAGCGCTATGGAGACTTTTATGACTTTATTTTCGAAGACCCAAAATGCCTTTGAACAACAACTTGCAAGTAGGGCGAATGAAGCGCCAAGAGATCCAGGGAAGCTTCCAGCAAGGACGAAAAGCAATCCTAAGGGCCAGATCATGGCCATAAGTACGAGGAGTGGACTGAAAACTGCAGATCCAATGCCTCGGTCGGTGCCAGTACCGACGAAGACCACCTCGGTCCAGGTGCAGTCGAAGAACACTTCGACCGAGATGCCAACCGAGGTGGAGCTACAGAAAGCGGAGGGGAAAACTGAAGTTTATGTTCCACCTCCTGCATACAAACCACCACTTCCATTCCCCCAGTCAAGGGCCAGAGCACATCTAGACAAGCACTTTGGTAAGTTCCTTGACTTGATGAATAAACTGCACATTAACATTCCTTTCCTTGATGCTATTCTAGGGATGCCCGCCTATGGGAAGTTCTTGAAGGAGATCCTATCAAGGAAGAGGAAACTGGAAGATTTTGGTGAAGTTAGGATGACATCTAAATCCTCGGAGCTTATTCAAATCATGAAGGAGAAGATGCCACCTAAATTAAGAGATTCCGGCTCATTTTGACTTCCCATTCAAGTTGGGGATGTCACTTGTGAAGCCCTATGTGATCTAGGAGCCAGCGTGAGCATCATTCTGCTGGAGCTATGTGTGAAGATCGGACTTGGAGAGCCCAAGCCGGTCAAAATTCAATTATACATGGCGGATCACTCCATCACCCATCCCGTGGGAATTTGGAGGACGTTCCGGTCAAGTTAGGTAACTTCTATTTACCAATAGATTTTGTTGTACTTGACATTCCCACAGATTATCCTGTTCCTATTATTCTTGGAAGGCCATTTCTAGCAACTTCGGGTTGCAACGTGGATTGCAAGAACGCCAAGTTGAAATTCAACATTGGTGGAGACGAAGTGGAGTTCGCACTACTTGCAGCCATGAAAGGGGAGCAGCTAAGCGATGATATCTTCAACATCTACGATGAAGAAGAATCAAGAGAATTGGTGAGCTCTATCCTTTTTAACGATCCACTCGAAAGAGTTATTAGTTTTAGTTTAATGGAGGAGGGTATTGTTCGCTCCAAACGGTGTGTGCAAGCTTTAAATTTATAACCCTAGACTTAAGCTTAAAACAAGGATGCGAACCCGCAGTGTACGGGTCAATCGTAGTAAAAGCAAGAAAATTCCAGGGGTCGATCACAGGGACTTGGTGAAACAAAGTCAATACGGTATGCTTTTATCAATACTAACCACAAGAGCAATTAACACAATCAAAGATGAATAAGATGTCAAATAAAGCAAATATGCAATTCTAGGGATTAAGGCATCTAGTTGTGGTTCCAACTCAAGATCTATAGATAAGCGGACAAAGCTGAGATTTTTGCGTGGGGAAGGTGTTTCTAAAGTGGAGTAGATCACCGGGTAAGTCTCACTACACACTAATCCCAAACCGCAACTCCTATTACCGGGTAAGTCTCAAGGAATTAAGATAAAGAACTATAACCTCAAACTAACATACCATCTAAGGGAATAGAATCAACCTTTACCGGGTAAGTCTCAGGCTAACTCACGAAGATGGGATGGAAGCACACTCAAACCCCAATAAAGGTTAAACCTTTATTACCTACACTTATGATCGTTGGTACACAAACTAAGGAATTACCGGGTAAGTCTCATCCTAAGCTTGCATTGAACCAGGGAGGTGTAATAAGAATAGGATTTGGCAAACTCTAACACTTAACTCTCAGTTATGGATCGGATAAGTCACCTCGGTCAGAAGAATTCCACCCCGGCCGAGATGTTCATCGACCGAACGAGATGCTTAGGGTTAAGGTTAAAGACTCGAACTTTCAGGATCCTACTGGAATCTAAGACTATTCTATCATCGTTTTTCCCACAACCTTCAGCCAATCACCCTAGAATCACACAAGGAAATTAGCCACTCATCATCATTATGAAAGTATTAAAATATATGGGAAGAAGGTGAATATTTGAACAAGAAGATTTTAATGAAAAAGACTTCAATAACTGAATCAAATATCACAACAAAGCGTTCCTTGGATAACAATCCAAAAAGACAAGACAACAATTGAGGGAATTAAAGACAATCTTACAAAACCCTTCAATAAAGCTATAAAAGCTATGGACTTCTATCTTCCTTCAACCTTCAAAAAGGTTCTTCGAAAACTCCCAAATTGGAGTAGGCTGCTGCGTGATGTTTCAGCTGTAGGCGGGTTCTTGTGCTGATAGCGGATGATGGATTTGTGGAAAATCCAACCCTTTTTATAGGAAAATAACCCTCCAAAGATAATAAATCTTAAGAAGATATTATCCCATAAATATAGGTAAAATATATGATTCTGCATATCTCCTTCCTTCCAGAAGCCAAGCCCAAAAATATAAGATCACCTTCCAAAGATAAAAGATCTCAGCCAAGAATAAAATATTCTCGCCGCGTCCTAGGTGTTCGCCTCGGTCGAGTCGGCGTCCCTGGATCACCTCGGTCGAGGTGAATCTGAAGTCAACCGAGGTGAGTCTCCTGGATGTGAAATCTCTCAAAACTGGTCCAAAGTAAATCTTTAATTCATGGCTATGCTTCCTGGATGTAGCTCCTAAATGACTAATGACTCCTTTTGCTCCTTTTTGATGCAAAACGTACCATATTGCCTGCAATTACAACGAAACTAGGTGTAGACCTCGATTCTCGCAAAGGTAGATGAAATGGTAGTAAAATCACATAATGTACATACAAACATGCAGATTATGAAAGATAAAACGTCCAAACAAACCCCAAAATATAGACTATAATTCATGCTATCAAAATACCCCATACTTAGCCCTTGCTTGTCCCCAAGCAAGTTCCTCATATAGAAAACAAGATAGAATGGATTATAAGTCAAATAAATCAATGAAAAAGCCTTTCAAAAACATTTTATGGTGTGCAACTATCATAGATCACTCTAAGAGAATATTTCCTGGAATTAAAAACTTAATATGCTCAAAACATTTTATAAATATAAGAAAGTTGTTCATCTTTGCATAAGATCATAGAATGCATAATAAATCATAATTATCAAAATTAATCATGTATAATCCAATTTAAACCGCTAAGTCAATCAACAAGCTCAAGGTCTCAAGGGCTTCCCAAAAGAAAAGGTCAAGAAACGTGTAGGGTAGGGATGTATGTAAGGTAATGTGGTGCTAGAATCCGGGAAAAGGATGAACTTCACTTTCACTTTGACTTGCAACATCTTCCACCAATAAGCTTTGCTTATTTCGCACTTTTTCTTTTACTTTACTTTTTGGGATGCATGGACAGAGGTGCACAATAACCGAAGCCTAGGAAATCTGCAATCATCAATTTCTTGAGATGCATCAAACCCTTGATGCACATACCATGACCCGTTAGGAATATCGCTCAATCCGACTTTGGCAAGACACAAACACCCGGCTATGTGAATGGTGCCGAGTTACTCATCTTCATGATTGACTTCCCCAAACCTATTATTGCCTTCTAACACTTTCACTTTCAGCCACTTCTCAACTTTAACTTGCTTTCACCACTTCGCTTGCTTCCAAATTCCCGGATAGGTAAAGGGAGGCAAAATGTATATGAGGGGCTAAGCATGATCAAGAAGAAGAAGAAGAAGAGAATGAATTGCCTTGGTCTTTCCAAGAAGAGAGTGAGAGAACTTATCCTGCGGTGTCAACCTTCAAATTCAACATAATTTGGATAAAAACAAAGTATTAAACATGCCAATAATTTCAAACAAAGCATTTAGCAACTTAAACATATTATAAAACCTTTCAAACACATAAAGAATTTAAAACCAGTAGGTAAACAAAATCTTCACTGAGATCATACCCAGATAAGTAACACAAAAATCGTTTTCGAAAACTCTCAGTTAACACACCTCGGTCGAGGTGTTCTTGGTTCAACCGAGGTGAAACACCTCGTTCGGCCAGAACTGCCCCGGTCGAGGTCAAAAATTTTTTTTTTTTTTTAAAACCAGTTTTCTTTCAGTTTCGACGTTTTTCTCAATCAAATAACCTGTAAGTATGCATGTAATATCAGATAATCATATAAAGGCAAATGAAGCATAAATATGAAAATATCCGATAAATAAAATACATCAAAAGTGTCGAATACATCAAAGGTAGCCACATAGTCAAATAACAAACACCCCATACTTGAGACACACTGTCCCAGTGGGTATAATAAAAGTCTAAATAAAAGAGGACTCACCGGATAAGAGCCGAACTGCATAAAAAATATAATAAAGAAACCCTGCAGCTCCTCAGTAGTCCTGATCCGGCGGTGGTGGTGGTATGTAGGGGAACTGAGTCGGATCATAGGGATGGCCCATGATACGCTCAAACTGTAGCTGAGCCATCATGTGCTGATGATGCTGACGCTCCTGCATCTCGCGGATATCCAGCGAAAGTGCAGCATATGAGTCGATAACCTGATCCGTCAGGTCATCGATCCGTCGGTGTGCAGCTCTGTCCCTCACTCCACGCCTCCTGCGTCCAGCAGGTCTGACTGGAGACGTCGCGGCTGGCGCCGGCTCAGTGTCCTCCTCATCATCTAAATCAATAATAGGTGGCGCGCTCGTCCCAGCTGTATCTGTCCCTGTGTCCATCGGGACGCCGCCTCCTGTCTCATCCACTGTCTCATCATCGTCGTCATCCTCATCCTCAGCCTCCTCCGCAGCTGCAGCAGGGGCAGCTGCTGCCTCTCTGTGATCCTCTATTAGTGTATCCCAAGCAGTCTGCCAGAAATGCGGATCAAAGACTGTGAACTGCGCAGACCAGCGGATGCCCTGAGGTGTAGTCCGCTCCCAAGGCATGGCGACGTATGGAGTGGTCAAACCACGGGGAACTAGAATCCTCCGTGTGATCATCTCCTGCAATCCCAGCGGCTTCGGAGCCGCCGCCAACGTGCAAACGCTGAGGTCCATCCCGTGGTAAGTAGCGATGTGGGTGACTAGACCTCCACAACAAATATCTCCCTTCGCCTTGGCCTTGATCCTATGCAGATCCTCTGCTAGGAGCAAGCCAAAGTCTGGGAAGCCTCCTGTAACCATGCAATAGAGGCTGAAGAGCTCACCCTGTCTGATCTTCTGGGGCGTCTCCGTACGCGCCAGAAGTGTCTCACTGAAGATCTTGTGGGCAAGTCTGAAGGCTGGGTGAAAGATGACCTTCTCCCTGGAATCTCCAGGGCGCCATCTGTCTGCGTGTGTAGTAATGTGGGCTATCTGTCCCCAGAACTCCCTAGCTACGGATCGGGAGGGGAAGTCTACAGCAGTGGGGTCAGGAAAGCCAAAGATCTCTCTCCAAATCTCTAAAGGAACTATGAAGTTCCGGCTCATCAACCGGTACTTCACAGACCGCTCTGTGGGAAGGTAGGAGAAGGAGCTAACAAACTCGAGTGTCGGCTCTAAGTAGGCTGGGGCTCGGATCTCAGTGAACTGATCTAGCCCCACTGTAGCAATCATCCTCCTAAGGTCAGCATCTAACCCTAGGCAGTCAAAAGCTGACACATCCAGAAATCGTGGTGCGATGACTGGACGGCCAGCTATCTCTCATAGTCTACCCGACATCTCTCGTGGATAGCCGGGCGGTAGGGACGGGATGAGGAAGGAGAAGGGGAAGGGGAGATCTATCTCTAAGAGCCAGACGGCGATCTGAACTCATCTTCAAACACACTGTCAGACTACCTCGGTCGACTGACAAATACTAAGAATCACCTCGACCGAGGTGCAGAACGACTGGACCGAGGCGAAGGCAGTTCGATTTCCACTCTCTGAATTTCAGTTCTTTTCCCCCAAAAATCACTACCGATGCTTCCTAAGGGGTACTTAAAGATTTCCTCAACAGAATCAAGGGCAACCAAAGCCCAATATGCAGTAAACGAACGAGTTTAGGTTTTCGAACGTTTTTACCTCTTTCTGGCCGATTCACTCAGATTCCTTGCAGATCTGTAGTTGCAAACGACTTCTCTATCCTTCAATCTCGGTTTGGAAGCAGAAATCGTCGAAAACGAGCAAGAACGAGGTGAGCGAAGTGGATCTGTCGCCGCGGTCGAAATGGGTAAAAAAAAGTGAAAAGTAATTTTTCCCCTTTTTATACTGTTACTGGATCTGCTGTCACCTCGGTCGAGATGGTCTCGACTGGTCCGAGGTGGTATGGACCGAGGTGGTTCTGCAGAAACCCTAGTCGCCTCGGTTGCTTCAAGAATCAACTCGGTCGAGGTGCTCTGACAGTGACCGAGGTGCTTCTGTCTTCTCAGAATCTTGAACTTCTGTCCTTCCAGATGTGTTTCTTCCTGTTGTCTGTCCAGAACGCCAAAAACAAAGCAAAGCAAAGCAAAGCAAAGCAAAAACAAAAACTATCTAAGCTAGACTAGAAAACGGGAAAGATGAGCAATACCTTGGGTTGCCTCCCAAGAAGCGCTTGATTTAAGGTCGCTAGCTGGACCATAATGCGTCTCAAACGAAGTAGGAGATTCCCTCACCCCATACTTCACCTCCATCGTGGGGTGAAGTAAGTAGATCCATCAAACGCTCCAAGACGTGTAAGTGCTCGTCGGGGAATGAATCGTCTATGGGTGGGCTATCCGTCTCGCGGGAGGATTCCGGTAGCCGGCTGAGGTGATCCGCAACTGAATTCTCGGATCCCTTCTTATCGCGGATCTCTAGGTCAAACTCTTGAAGCAAGAGAATCCATCGAATAAGGCGCGGCTTTGCATCTTTCTTAGCCAATAAGTAACGAATGGCTGCATGGTCGGTGTAGACAATGACTTTCGCCCCTACTAGATAGGAACGAAACTTCTCGAAAGCATATACAACTGCCAATAACTCCTTCTCGGTGGTAGCGTAGTTGCGTTGTGCTTCATCTAGCGTCTTGCTAGCGTAATAAATGGCGGTGGTCCGTCCATCTTTCTTCTGCCCAAGCACCGCTCCTACGGCTACATCACTAGCGTCACACATGACCTCGAAGGGAAAGGTCCAATCAGGAGGCTGGATAATAGGAGCGGAGATCAACGCTTCCTTAAGCCTGTGAAAAGCATCAAGACACTCCTGCGAAAACTCAAAAACAACATCTTTATTCAAGAGGTTAGTTAGAGGTTTAGAAATCTTAGAGAAGTCCTTGATGAATCTCCTGTAGAAACCTGCATGCCCGAGAAAACTCCTCACACCTTTAACAGAACAAGGAGGAGGGAGTTTCTCAATAGTCTCGATCTTAGCTCGATCGACCTCAATACCTCGATTGGAAACGAGGTGTCCTAGCACAATGCCTTCATTAACCATAAAATGACACTTCTCCCAATTCAAAACAAGGTTAGTGTCTTCACATCTTTTAAGCACTAGAGAAAGGTTAGATAGGCAATCATCAAAAGAGGAACCATATACAGAAAAATCATCCATGAATACCTCCATGATCTCCTCTATGTACTCGGAAAAGATAGCCATCATGCATCGCTGGAAGGTAGCGGGTGCATTGCACAATCCGAATGGCATCCTCCGATAAGCAAACGTTCCCCAAGGACAAGTGAAAGTGGTCTTCTCCTGATCATCCGGATGGATAGGAATCTGGAAGAACCCACTATAGCCGTCCAAGTAGCAGAAGTGTGAATGCTGGGCTAGCCGTTCGAGCATTTGATCTATGAAGGGGAGCGGAAAATGATCCTTCCGAGTCGCCGTGTTCAGCTTCCTATAGTCGATGCAAACTCTCCAGCCCGTAACGGTCCTTGTTGGGATCAACTCGTTGTTCTTATTTGTCACAACGGTCATCCCTCCTTTCTTCGGAACGACATGCACCGGGCTAACCCACTTGCTGTCCGAGATAGGATAAATAATACCTGCATCCAACAACTTAAGAACTTCCTTCTTCACAACCTCTTTCATGATCGGATTTAACCGTCTTTGAGGTTCCCGTGAAGTCTTATGATTATCCTCCATTAGAATTCTATGCATGCAGAAAGAAGGTTTAATGCCAATAAGATCATCCGTGGTGTAACCTATGGCTTTTCGATGCTTTCTCAGGACATGCATTAACTTAGATAATTCAGAATCGGAGAGGGAAGCACTAGCAATAACGGGATAAGTAGAATCCGGCCCAAGAAAGATATACCTCAAGTGACCAGGGAGTTGTTTAAGCTCCACAACTGGGGGTGCTTTCTGAGAGGGATCTGTGCTTCCTCTTTCCAGTGGAGTGGTGTCAGAAACTGGACTCGATGCAGTCTCAGTTAGAGTCATCTCGCTATCGACCTCGGTCGAGGCGCAGAGGCGTTGACCGAGGTGTTCTTCGGTCGCCTCGCTCAGTCTAGAAGGTGCCTCGGCCGAGGTACTGCTACTGGATCCGAGGCTGGAAATCTTCGTTTCCTGGATCAGCTTCTCAGTTATAGCTCCTGGATCTTCTTCCAGTGCCTTTAAGCTCCGTATATCTGCATCACAAGAAACATCTATACCTTCCTCCATTAAACTGAAGCTAATAACTCTTTCGAGTGGATCATTAATAAGGATAAAGCTCACCAATTCCCTTGATTCTTCTTCATCGTAGATGTTGAAGATATCATCAGTTAGTTGCTCCCCCTTCATGGCTGCAAGTAGTGCGAACTCCACCTCATCGCCACCAACGTTGAATTTCAACTTGGCGTTCTTGCAATCCACGTTGCAACCCGAAGTTGCTAGAAATGGCCTCCCGAGAATGATAGGAACAGGATAATCTGCGGGAATGTCAAGTACGACAAAATCTATAGGTAGATAGAAGTTACCTAACTTGACCGGAACGTCCTCCAAGATACCCACGGGATGGGTGATGGAGCGATCCGCCATGTAAAGTCGAATCTTGACCGGCTTGGGCTCTCCAAGACCGATCTTAGTGCATAGCTCCAGCGGGATGATGCTCACGCTGGCTTCTAGATCGCAAAGGGCTTCACAAGTGACATCCCCAACTTGAATGGGGATGCAAAATGAGCCGGGATCTCTCAACTTAGGTGGCATCTTTTCCTTCATAATCTTGATAAGCTCCGAAGACTTAGACGTCATCCTAACTTCACCAACATCCTCCAGCTTCCTCTTCCTTGATAAGATTTCTTTTAAGAACTTCCCATAGGCGGGCATACCTAGAATGGCATCAAGGAAAGGAATATTAATATGTAGCTTATTCATCAAGTCAAGAATTTAACTTACCAAAGTGCTTGTCTAGATGTGCTTTGGCTCTGGACTGAGGGAATGGAAGTGGTGGTTTATATGCAGGAGGTGGAACATAAGTTTCTGTCGTTCCTCCTGCTTTCTGTTGCGCCGCCTCGGTTGGCATCTCGGTCGAGGTGTTCTTCGACTGGGTCTGGACCGAGGTGGTCTGCATCGAGCGAGGTACTGGATCTGCAGTTTTGAGTCCGCTCCTCGTCGTTATGGCCATGCACTGGCCCTTAGGGTTAGTTTCCGTCTTTGCTGGAAGCTTCCCTGGATCTCTTGGCGCTTCATTCGCCCTATTAGCAAGTTGTTGTTCGAAGGACTTTTGGGCCCTCGAAAATGAAGTCATAGAATTCTCCATAGCACTAAGCTTGATCAAGATTGCCTCCAGGACTGCGTCCTTCTTTTCCGGCTGAGACGAACTTGATCCTTGCCCTTGGCTCTTCAATGGAGTAGAGGAAGAAGAAGGAGAAGAGAGGAAAGGGTTAGAGGAATCATTAGAATTGGAGTTTGAGTGATTGTTACCGTGGTTTTGATTATTCGCCCTCCAATTGTTGCTATTGGATCCTCTATTGTTGTTGTTGTAGTTGTTGTTTCGGGATCCGTTGTTGTTGTTACGGTACCCGTTATTGTTGTTGTTGTTCCTTTGCCCTTGCTCTTCCTTCTTAGTTTGAGCCATCAAGAGCTCCTTCAATTGCTTCACGTCGTTCTTCAAGGACGTGAGTTGATTGTTGTTGGGTTGAGTCTCTTGAAAGTTGACTCTTTTAACTCCACCTTCAGCTCCTTGGTGGGTGTACTTCTCCATGTGCAAGGCTTGCTTCTCAATGAAGTCCCAAGCCTCGTCAACCGCCATGTCCATGAATGTACCGGCGGAGAGTAGTTGGAGATTGAACTGGGTGCTTCCGTCCAGCCCTTTGAAGTAGATCTCCAATAACTCGATCTTTGGAATCCCATGATGTGGGCAATCCAAAAGGATATCCTTGAACCGCTCCCAAGATTTGGACAAGCTCTCCTTGTCCTTCATGATGAAAGCGTTGATCTTCCCTCTCATTTCAGCGGTCTTTGAGGGGGGAAAGAATTTGGTCAAGAATTCTGTAGTCATCTCCTCCCATGTGCTAATTTTTCCTGGAGGGAGAGATTGATACCAAGTAAGAGCTCTATCTTTTAAAGAAAAGTAAAAAGGTCTTAGCTTGTAGTTGTTGTTCTCAATTCTGGACGGTCGCAAGGTTTCCATCAAGATCTCGTAGTTTTGAAGATGTTGATGCGGCGACTCCTTCTCTAGTCCTCCGAATTGGCATTGGCGAATCATGGCTAGAACTTGCGGTCGAAGTTCGTAGTCATGATCTGCTGGATCTCCTAGGTTCACTCCTGGACGCCTCAGTTGTTGATTAGGGTCCATCCTTTGACCTAGGGTTTGTGGAATTCCTGCAAGAAGAACATCTCGGACTGGCATCCGAGGTGGAAGTACCTCGGCCGGGGCGTCGGGTACTGGAATCTGCCTCGGTCGAGGATCAACTACTGGATCCTCCCTCGGTCGAAGTAGAATCTGGTCCCGAATGGCTGCAATCTCAGCTTCGATTGCTGCAGTCCTGACATGATTTTCTTCTTTCTCTTGCCTTAGCTCTTCTTTACTGAGACGTAGCAGCTCTTGCATCTCTCTCAATTGGGCCGCAAGATCGCGATCGTCTTGTTGGGCCATCTTCGCTTCTCTTAAGCGTCGCTTGTATGTCTTTTCTGGTTCGGGATCGTAAGGAACGATTTCCTTCCCAGTGCGGGTTCTTCGCATATACCTAAGAAAGAACCTGCAAAAGTCACTCAAGTAGAGTGGTTAGACAAAACGGGGCAAATGCCCCAAGAGCAAACCGTACCGGCTCGGTCTAGACCAAGTCCCCGGCAACGGCGCCAAAAACTTGTTCGCTCCAAACGGTGTGTGCAAGCTTTAAATTTATAACCCTAGACTTAAGCTTAAAACAAGGATGCGAACCCGCAGTGTACGGGTCAATCGTAGTAAAAGCAAGAAAATTCCAGGGGTCGATCACAGGGACTTGGTGAAACAAAGTCAATACGGTATGCTTTTATCAATACTAACCACAAGAGCAATTAACACAATCAAAGATGAATAAGATGTCAAATAAAGCAAACATGCAATTCTAGGGATTAAGGCATCTAGTTGTGGTTCCAACTCAAGATCTATAGATAAGCGGACAAAGCTGAGATTTTTGCGTGGGGAAGGTGTTTCTAAAGTGGAGTAGATCACCGGGTAAGTCTCACTACACACTAATCCCAAACCGCAACTCCTATTACCGGGTAAGTCTCAAGGAATTAAGATAAAGAACTATAACCTCAAACTAACATACCATCTAAGGGAATAGAATCAACCTTTACCGGGTAAGTCTCAGGCTAACTCACGAAGATGGGATGGAAGCACACTCAAACCCCAATAAAGGTTAAACCTTTATTACCTACACTTATGATCGTTGGTACACAAACTAAGGAATTACCGGGTAAGTCTCATCCTAAGCTTGCATTGAACCAGGGAGGTGTAATAAGAATAGGATTTGGCAAACTCTAACACTTAACTCTCAGTTATGGATCGGATAAGTCACCTCGGTCAGAAGAATTCCACCCCGGCCGAGATGTTCATCGACCGAACGAGATGCTTAGGGTTAAGGTTAAAGACTCGAACTTTCAGGATCCTACTGGAATCTAAGACTATTCTATCATCGTTTTTCCCACAACCTTCAGCCAATCACCCTAGAATCACACAAGGAAATTAGCCACTCATCATCATTATGAAAGTATTAAAATATATGGGAAGAAGGTGAATATTTGAACAAGAAGATTTTAATGAAAAAGACTTCAATAACTGAATCAAATATCACAACAAAGCGTTCCTTGGATAACAATCCAAAAAGACAAGACAACAATTGAGGGAATTAAAGACAATCTTACAAAACCCTTCAATAAAGCTATAAAAGCTATGGACTTCTATCTTCCTTCAACCTTCAAAAAGGTTCTTCGAAAACTCCCAAATTGGAGTAGGCTGCTGCGTGATGTTTCAGCTGTAGGCGGGTTCTTGTGCTGATAGCGGATGATGGATTTGTGGAAAATCCAACCCTTTTTATAGGAAAATAACCCTCCAAAGATAATAAATCTTAAGAAGATATTATCCCATAAATATAGGTAAAATATATGATTCTGCATATCTCCTTCCTTCCAGAAGCCAAGCCCAAAAATATAAGATCACCTTCCAAAGATAAAAGATCTCAGCCAAGAATAAAATATTCTCGCCGCGTCCTAGGTGTTCGCCTCGGTCGAGTCGGCGTCCCTGGATCACCTCGGTCGAGGTGAATCTGAAGTCAACCGAGGTGAGTCTCCTGGATGTGAAATCTCTCAAAACTGGTCCAAAGTAAATCTTTAATTCATGGCTATGCTTCCTGGATGTAGCTCCTAAATGACTAATGACTCCTTTTGCTCCTTTTTGATGCAAAACGTACCATATTGCCTGCAATTACAACGAAACTAGGTGTAGACCTCGATTCTCGCAAAGGTAGATGAAATGGTAGTAAAATCACATAATGTACATACAAACATGCAGATTATGAAAGATAAAACGTCCAAACAAACCCCAAAATATAGACTATAATTCATGCTATCAGGTATAGATGCTTCCTGTGATGCAGATATACGGAGCTTAAAAGCACTGGAAGAAGATCCAGGAGCTGAAACTGAGAAGCTAATCCAGGAGACGAAGATCTCCAGTTTCGGTTCCAGTTGCAGTACCTCGACCGAGACACTTTCTGGACCGAGCAAGGCGACTGAAGAACATCTCGGTCAACGCCTCTGCGCCTCGACCGAGGTCGAAGGCGAGATGATGTCAACTGAGACTACTGAAAATAACAAACTTCTTACTCCTTTCTCTGACATTCATCCTCAGTTGGTGGAACATTCTATCCACCAACTTTCTGATAATAAAGAACCTTGGTATGCTGATATTGTGAATTATCTTGTTTGCCAAGAAATACCGCCCGGATTGACATACTCTCAAAAGAAAAGATTCTTTAAAGAGGTACGCCATTACTACTGGGATGAGCCGCTGCTATTTAAGCGCGGACCGGATGGGATGCTTCGAAGATGCATTCCGGAAGATGAAGTTAATAGCGTCACACGGCATTGTCATTCACTTCCTTGTGGAGGACATGCTAGCACCGATAAAACATGCGCTAAGGTATTACGTTCCGGTTTCTTTTGGCCTACATTATTTAAGGATGTGCAATCGTTTGTTGTCTCTTGTGATGCATGCCAAAGAACAGGAAATTTATCAAGGATGAACGAAATGCCACTTAATAACATTCAAGAGGTGGAAATCTTTGATGTGTGGGGGATAGACTTCATGGGACCTTTCCCATCCTCCGGAAGAAACCTCTATATTCTTCTTGCTGTGGATTACGTCTCTAGATGGGTTGAAGTCATCGCTTCTCCCACTAATGACGCCAAGGTGGTTGTGAAGTTCTTAAACAAAACTATCTTTCCACGTTTTGGAACTCCACGCATCATCATCAGCGATGGAGGAACGCATTTCATCAACCGGAAGTTCAAAGCACTTCTATCGAAGTATGGGGTAACCCACAAGGTATCAACCCCTTATCACCCTCAAACTAGTGGACAGGTCGAAATCTCAAATAGAGAAATCAAAGCAATTTTGGAGAAGACCATTTCTAGGACGAGGAAGGATTGGTCCATGAAATTGGACGATGCTCTTTGGGCCTACAGGACCGCATTTAAGACTCCCATATGTACCACCCCTTATAATTTGGTATATGGGAAGTCTTGCCATTTGCCCGTTGAGTTAGAACACAAAACATATTGGGCAATCAAATGGTTGAACTTCGACATTAAGGAGGCCGGTGAGAAGCGGCTATTGGACATCAACGAGCTGGAGGAGCTGCGTTTGAACGCTTATGAGAATGCCAAAATCTATAAGGAGAGGACGAAGAAATGGCATGACAAGCGCATCATCCCAAAGGAGCTTAACGAAGGAGACTTAGTTCTACTCTTCAACTCCCGCCTCCGCCTCTTTCCAGGTAAGTTAAAATCTAGATGGACCGGACCTTATGTTGTGAAACATGTTTTTCCTCATGGTGCAGTTGAGATATGGGGCGAAACGAGCGGAAGCTTCAAGGTCAATGGTCATAGACTCAAGAAATACAAACCGGAAACTCCGGTTGAGGAGGTTGCACCAATATACCTCGTTTGAGACGCAAATTGGTCCAACTAGCGACCTTAAACCAAGCCTCTCTGGAGGCAACCCAAGGTATTGCTTTCTTTTTCCTTTTTCTAGTCTAGCTTAGATAGTTTTGCTTTTGCTTTGCTTTGTTTTGTTTTGTTTTTGGCGTTCTAGACAGACAACAAGTGACATCTAAGGAAGGAGTACAAACCAAGAGCATAACTGGAAGGACAGAAGTTCGAGAATTTGAGAAGACGAAGTTTGACTGAGGCACATCTCGGTTGCTATCAGAGCACCTCGACCGAGATGATTCTTGAGCAACCGAGGCGACTAGGGTTTCTGAAGAACCACCTCGGTCCGTACCACCTCGGTCCAGTTGAGACCACCTCAACCGAGGTGACAGCAGTTCCAGAAAGGGTATAAAAAGGGGGAAAAATTCCTTTTCTTCTCTTTACCTACCCCCTCGACCGCGGCGCTCCCTTTCACCTCGCCCTTCGATTCTTGCTCGTTTTTGAATATTTTCGCTTCCAAACTGCAATTAAAGCATAAAGGATCCCAGTGCAACGTCGATCTGCGAAGAAATCGAACCGAAACGGCCGAACGAGGTAAAAAGAGAACAAAACCCTAACCTCGCTGATTTCGCTTCGATTTGGCCTTGGATTGCCCTGCATTTGCTGAGAAACGGATTAAGTACCCCATAGGAACCAGTTGTAGTGATTTTGGGAGAAAAGAACTGGAATTTTTGAGGAAATTAGTTACGCAGTATTCGCCTCGGTCTAGACGTGCTGTGCCTCGGCCGAGGTATTCTTGAGTGTTGTCAGACCGACCGAGGTGACCTGACAGAAAGAGATTTGAAAATGAGTTCTGACCGACGTCTTGCCATTAGGGATAGATCCTCCCCTTCCCCTTCTTCCTCTTTTTTCCGACCTTATCGACTGGTGATCCACGAGCGACACCGGGTCGATTACGACCGTATAGCAGCCCGTCCAGTGATAGCACCTCGCTTCCTGAACGTGTCAGCCTTTGACTGTCTCCGTGTGGATGGAGACCTTAGACGTATGATATCGACGGTGGGATTGGATCAGTTTACTGAGATTCGCGCACCCGCCTATCTGGAGCCCACCTTAGAGTTTGTTAGCTCCTTTACCTACCTCCCCACAAAGCGTTCTGTGAAGTACCGGTTGATGAACCGGAACTTCTTAGTGCCATTAGAGTATTGGAGGGACATTTTTGGTTTTCGTGCCCCGACCGCTGTTGATTTCCCTTCCCGGACTGTAGCTAGGGAGTTTTGGGGACAGATTGCTCACGTGGTTGAGCACGCAGACAGGTGGCGCCCTGGAGACTCCAAGGAGAAGGTTATTTTTCACTTAGCTTTTAGGTTAGCTCACCGTATCTTCACTGAGACGCTTCTGGCGCGTACTGAGACGCCCCAGAAGGTCCGACAGGGGGAGATTTTAGCCTATACTGCATGGTGACTAGAGGGATCCCCGACTTTGGCTTGATGTTGGAGAGGACCTGCACAAGATCAAGGTCAAGGCGATGGGGGACATCTGCTGCGGAGGGATTGTGACCCACATCGCCAGCTATCAGGATATGGATCTCAGCGCTTGCACTATGGTGGCGGCTGCCAAGCCGCTTGGACTACAGGAGATGATCACTCAACGGATTTTGGTTCCCCGAGGACTGACTACGCCATATGTGGCGATGCCATGGGAGTTGACTGCACCGCAGGGGATCAGATGGTCAACCCAGTTTACAGTTTATGACCCTCATTACTGACAGACCGCTTGGGCCCCACTGATGGAGGATTATAGAGAGGCAGCAGCTGCACCAACTGAGGAGGAGGAGATAGTTGAGGAGGAGACTGCTGATGACAGGGATGGTGGAGTCCCGATGGATACAGGGACAGATACTACTGGGACGAGTGCGCCAATTATTGATCTTGATGATGATGATGATACTGAGCCTGGACCAACCACATCTCAGTGAGACCTGCTAGGCGTAGAGCACGCCGACAAAGAGATCCAGAGGCTCACCGTCGGATCGATGATCTGAAGGATCAGATGATTGATTCGTATGCCACCTTATCACTGGATATCCGCGAGATGTAGGAGCGACAGCATTACCAGCACATGATGGCCCAGATTCAGTTTGAGCACATCATGGGCTATCCATTTGACCCGTCTCAGTATCCATATGTGCCACCACCACCACCACCACCACCGGATCGTGACTACTGAGAGCTGCAGGATTTTCTTTCTTATTTTTATGCAGTTCAGCTTTATGTCTGGTGAGTATTTTTATTCCCTTAGACTTATTTCAACCCACTGAGACAGTGTGTCCCAAGTATGGGGTATTTGTGTATTATTTGACTCATGGATGTATGACTTGACCTTCTATTATATTTATGCTTCATTTTGCTTCTATGTGTTTATCTGAGATTGCATGCATACAGGTTATTTGATTGAGAAAAACGTCGAAACTGAATAAAAAAAAACTGGTTTAAAAATTTTTTTTTTGACCTCGATCGGGGCAGTTCTGGCCGAACGAGGTGTTTCACCTCGGTCGACCTAAGAACACCTCGACCGAGGTGGGTTAACTGAGAGTTTTCGAAACGATTTTTGTGCTTCTTGTCTGGATATGATCTCAGTGAAGATCTTGCTTACTGACTGATTTTGAAATCTTTATGTGTTTGAAAGGTTTTATAATATGTTTAAGTTGCTAAATGCTTTGTTTGAAATTTTTGGCATGTTTAATACTTTGTTTTTATCCAAATTATGTTGAATTTGAAGGTTGACACCGCAAGATAAGTTCTCTCACTTTCTTCCTGGAAAGACCAAGGCAATTCATTCTTCTCTCTTCTTCTTCTTGATCATGCTTATCCCCTCATATACATTTTGCCTCCCTTTACCTATCCGGGAATTTGGAACCAAGCGAAGTGGTGAAAGCAAGTGAAGTTAAAGTTGAGAAGTTGGCTGGAAGTGAAAGTGTTAGAAAGAAATAAATAGGTTTGGGGAAGTCAATCATGATGATGAGTAACTCGGCACCATTCACATAGCCGGGTGTTTGTGTCTTGCCAAAGTCGGATTGAGCGATATTCCTAACGGGTCATGGTATGTGCATCAAGGGTTTGATGCATCTCAAGAAATTGATGATTGCTGATTTCCTAGGCTTCGGTTATTGTGCACCTCTGTCCATGCATCCCAAAAAGTAAAGTAAAAAGAAAAAGTGTGAAATAAGCTAAGCTTATTGGTGGAAGATGTTGAAAGTTAAAGTGAAAGTGAAGTATATCATTTTCCCAAATTCTAGCACCACATTACCTTACATACATCCCTACCCTACACGTTTGTTGACCTTTCTTTTGGGAAGCCCTTGAAACCTCGAGCTTGTTGATTGACTTAGTGGTTTAAACTGGATTATGCATGATTAATTTCGATAATTATGACTTATTATGCATTCTATGATTTTATGCAAAGATGAACAACTTTCTTATATTTATAAAATGTTTTGATCATATTTTGATTTTAAACTCCATGAAGTATTCTCTTAGAGTGATCTATGATTGTAGCACATCATAAAAATATTTTGAAAGACTTTTCATTGATTTTCTTGACTTATAATCCATTCTATTTTGCCTTTTATATGCGGAACTTGCTTGGGGACAAGCAAGGGCTAAGTATGGGGTATTTTGATAGCATGAATTATAGTCTATATTTTGGGGTTTGTTTGGACGTTTTATCTTCAATAATCTGCATGTTTGTATGTATAATATGTGATTATATTACCATTTCATCTACCTTTACGGGAATCAAGGTCTACACCTAGTTTTGTTGTAATCGTAGGTAAAATGGCACGTTTTGCATAAAAAGGAGCAAAAGGAGCTATGGAGTCGTTGGAGCTACATTCAGGAACATAAGGAACCATCCAGGAAGCATAGCCATGGATTAGAGATTTACTTTGGACCAGATTTGAGAGATTTCACTTTCAGTTGTGACTCACCTCGGTTGACCACAGATTCACCTCGACCGAGGTGATCCAGAGAAGTCGACTTGATCGAGGCGAACACCTGGGACGTGGCGAGAATATTTTATTCTTGGCTGAGATCTTTTATCTTTGGAAAGAGATCATATATTTTTGGGCTTGGCTCCTAGAAGGAAGAAGATATGCTAGATCATATATTTTACCTATTTTTATGGGAAGAGATCTTTCTAAGATATCTTATCTTTGGAGAGTAATTTTCCTATAAAAAGGGTCGGATTTCCCACAAATCCGACACGCTGCATACATCCCGCATATCATGCTATACCACCGATCAGGGTTTATACACCGCAGCAGCCATACTCCAGTTGGGAGATTTGAAAAACCTTTTTGAAGGTTGAAGGAAGAAAGTCTATAGCTTTTGAAGGGTTTTTGTAAGATTATCTTAGATTCCCTTCCTTGTTGTCTTGTCTTGTTGGATTTCTATCCAAAGAACGCTTTGTTGTGATATTTGATTCAGTTATTGAAGTCTTTTCATTAAATTCTTCTTGTTCAAATATTCACATTCTTCCCATATATTTGATTAATACTTTCATGATGATGAGTGGCTAATCTCTTTGTGTGATTCTAGGGTGATTGGCTGAAGGTTGTGGGAAAATAATGATAGAATGATCTTAATCACAGTAGGACCCTGGAAGTTCGAGTCTTTAACCTTAACCCTAAGCATCTCGCTCAGTCGATGAACATCTCAGCCGGGGTGGAATTCTTCTGACCGAGATGACTTATCTGATCCGAAACTGAGAGTTAAGTGTTAGAGTTTGCCAAATCCTATTCTTATTATACCTTTCTTGGTTCCACGCAAGCCTAGGATGAGACTTACCCGGTAATTCCTTAGTTTGTTTACCTAAGATCATAAGCGTAGGTAATAAAGGTTTATCCTTTATTGGGGTTTGAGTGTGCTTTCATCTCATCTTTGTGAGTTAGCCTGAGACTTACCCGGTAAATGTTGATTCTATTCCCTTAGATGGTGTGTTAGTTTGAGGTTATAGTTCTTTATCTTAATTCCTTGAGACTTACCCGGTAATAGGAGTTACGGTTTTGGATTAGTGAGTAGTGAGACTTACCCGGTGATCTATTCCACTTTAGTAACACCTTCCCTTTGCAAAAATCTCAGCTTTGTCCGCTTATCTTTAGATCTTGAGTTGGAACCATAACTAGATGCTTTAATCCCTAGAATTGCATATTTCCTTTATTGACTTTTATCATCTTTGATTGTTTTAATTACTTGTGGTTAGTGATTGCGAAAGCTTACCGTAATTGGACTTTGTTTCACTAAGTCCCTGTGATCGACCCCTGGAATTCCTTGCTTTTTACTACGATTGACCCGTACACTGCGGGTTCGCATCCTTGTTTTAAGCTTACGTCTAGGGTTATAAATTTAAAGCTTGCACACACCGTTTGGAGCGAACACTTTGTAAGTTTGCTTCCGTAAGGGTTGTTGGGTATGTTGGGTAACCGGTTGGTGGGTAAAGTACCGTGGGTATATTTGCTTAAGTTTTTTTGTAAGTTAAAGTTGGGTGGGGTTGTTGTGGGTAAAGTATTGTGGGTATGTTTACTTAAGTGTTTTTGTAAGTTAAAGTTGAGTGTGTTTACAAACTGGGTATGGTTGGGTAAAGGATTTTATACAGTTGGTTGGGTAAAGTAGTGTTATGTTAACGTTGGGTATGGTTGGGTACGTTTGGGTATGGTTGGGTATGCTTGTGTAAAGGGTTTAATGCCGCATGGGTAAGAGTTATGTTTCTATAGTACTCTCACCCAGAAAAAAAAATTAACAATTTGCGAAAAGTAACCGTCTAATCAATATTCAAATTTTGTACATCAATACACCCGCCACCATTATTTCCATTTGCCCCCTATGGTGTCCTTGTTTTTCTAAATTGCAGGCCTACTTTCTCCTATTTTATATAGGAGCCTATTTTGCAAAACATAACTTTCAAGAACCTCATTTCTCCAATTCTTTCAAAAATAATTGCCAATTGGGATTATGGATTGTTTCTTTTCTTGTTTTATTTTCGGCAATGAAAGGAGTGTTGGCCTAATGTCAAATCCACTTAATTAAAACAAGAAGATGGGCTTCAAATTTATAGTTATAATGGTTGTTGTTTTTTGCTTCTCAAGCGATACACATTAGGGCACAACCGCATAAGCAACCACCAACAAAGTCCGAGAGAAGCGGCAGTCGGAGGCCGGAATTGATTTGGGAGAAGAACTATATTCCCGTCGAGAGGCGTAATAAACATGATATTGAGATGGGAGAACGTTCGTCCGAAGATTACTTGATTACTCTATAATGGCTCTAGAGTTTGGAAAACGATTTTGTTGGAAGAATTTGGGAATCAAATGTCTTAAGGTCCAAAAGTAGCCGACCCAAGAGATCGGAGGACGACAACCTTCAAGGCTCTAGAATTCGAACGACCTCGACATTAGGGGTGAACCAAAAAATCCAATCCGACCAATATGATTCGCCAATCCGAAGATCCGATTCGGGAAAATCCGAATCCAAAGATATCCGATAATTGATGCTCCGAGTCTGATCCGATCCGGATATTTTTCGGATCATCGGATCGGATACGGATCAGGGTTTAGAGGAAAAAGTCAGATCGACTCGGATATATCCGACCAGTCTAAGAATAAATGTCCGGATCGGATCTTCGAATCTGATATCTGTCCGGATAAAACTGTCGGATATCCGGATGTTCTCGGATCGGACTTTTTAAAATTTGCCGGATCGGATATTCGAGCCTTCACTATGGCTGTGGTCAACATAATGTGTGACCTTTTGGATTGAGATTTGTTTTCTTCGACCTTACTACATTAATTGTGGCTTGTTTGAGATCTTGGAGGAGCTGAATCCTACTATGGATCAATTCATCGATTTATGCATTCTTTATGGTTGTTAAGCTGTTTTATCCTTGCTGATTTTTCTCTTGTTGCAGAGCTGAAGAGGAACTGAGTGACAGAAATATGAACAGGTGAAATGATTGAGAAAGAGCAATGCATATTGTGTAGAGTTTTTTGTGGCAGTTTTTCGAAAGTTGTTTACACTTACTCCTGCTGAATTATTCGCTACTGTTGATTTTTCCGTTCAAGACCGAATCGAATTTGCTAGTATCTGTCCAAGGCCGGACTTTGATTTCCTGTCCGGTTCAAAAGTGGAGCGCCATAAACAGGTGAATGGAACCTTGGACAATTTTTGTTCATGGACTGGAGTATGTTAATTACCCAATTATGGATTGTGCTGTTCACTAATTTGAAATGCTGATCAGTAATCATGGGTTGGAATTGCTTAATACTCTCATCAAATTTGGGCCACCAAGCAAATGACTTATTCGAGTAAGTAGTTGCTATAGTATTTTTTTTTTTTCTAAAATAACGTTTTTTTATTAAATTTATTAAAAAAATAATAATAATAACAATTCTATATTCTAAATTTCGAAGTAATAAGGGTACGCAACGGAAAAATCAAAACCTTAGGGGTACCAAGGGGAAACGTGAAAAACTTTGGGCACTATCCGGAAAAGCCAAAAATTCGGGTATCAAACGGAAACGTAAAAAACTTTGGGCACCATCCGGAAAAGTAAAAAACTCAGGGGTACTAAACGGAAAAATTCAAAAATAAATTTTGGATACTTTGGATTCGAAAGCTTTAGGTTATTGAGGAGAAAGTAATGTTTATCATATAGTTAAATAAGGAGGTTGTTAGATCTTCCAAAGAAAACTAGTAAATCTATTATAATTACTAAAACAGAGCACGGGTTGATGACGTGGCGCGCTGTGGACGCAGGATTTTTGAAATTGAGCTCCCACAATTAAAGCCAATAAATCTTTATTTTTTACACTATTTTTTAAACCATAAAATCTTTTATTATTAAAATAATAATTTTATAGAAACCGAATCTAATATAATTACTAAAACAGAGCAAGGGTTGATGATGTGGCGCGCTGTGGATGCAGGATTTTTGAAATTGAGCTCCCACAATTAAAGCCAATAAATCTTTATTTTTTACACTATTTTTTAAACTATAAAATCTTTTATAGTTTAATTAAATTTTTGTGGATATAGACCGCGTTATATTATTTAAAATTTTGTTTAATTATGTTAAGTTTCTTATTTAATAATTAAAATTATTTTAATAATTAAAAATAAAATTAACTAATTAACTAATAGATTTATAGTTGAAAAATAATTAATTAAAATAAAATTTTTAATACACCAATAAGCATTATAATCTAAAAAAAACAAAAGAGTTGTTAAATACAAAAAAATTGTAAAACTAAATTGTTACTCATTAACCCATAAAAAATCCCTAAACTCATTACATAATTGGAAAAAAACAAAAATGTTGTTATATATATATAATAATATTATTATTCTATTAAGTATGTTCATAGTATAATCTCATTTAGTAAATTTATTATTAAGTAATGTTGGTAAGTCGATTAGATTAGAGAAGTATACAAAACAAAAGCACGTAAAAAAACCTATTTCACAATATTCTTTCTCATTTTTTTCAAAACCCGCACAAGGTGCGGGTATTATACTAGTACTAAATATATATATTTTCTTCAAGCTTTATAGATAAATAAGGTCATCCACTATTTGGAGTAATAAAATGAATTAATTAGGAAAATAGGACCTCTTAAAATTATCTTTTGTAAAGTAGGCTTCTACATAAAAGTAAGAAAAAGTAGGTATGAAAACTAGAAAATAGGGGCAATAATTGCTTTAATTGAATGATGGTGATTAGATGTTTACTTTTAGTTTAAGTATATTTTTTATATGTTTACCTTTTACCTTTTATTTTTTGTTAATGTAGTTAGTTTGATAAAATTTTCAAGTCCATGAATGTTTAATTTTTTTGGGTGACATTGTTTTCGTTACCCAAATATGAATTGTAGTATTTTTCTCATTATTGGGTATATGTTTATTGTTTTTGTAGGATGTTTCTTATTGTTGAGTATGCTTAAAGTGATATTTTTGGGTATGTTTTATGGTTATCCAAACCGTGTTACAAGAACCAAATGTCGTTTGGTATTGATGTTTGTGTACAATATCGATTTGTGTAAATTTTGGTTATGACAAATTCAAATTGGGTATGTTTTTATACGTGTATTAACTTTGTAGTATATTTCTTATTATTAAGTATATTTAAAGTGATATCGTGGCCATGTTTTATGGTTACCCAAAATGTGTTATAATGATAAAATGTCAAGCGAATTTTTGGGTAATGACCAAATGTCATTTGATATTGTGTTTGTGTACAATATCGAGTTTTGAAAATTTTGGGTATGCCAAATTTAAATTGGGTATGGATTTTGTATTAAGTGATGTTTAAATTGGGTATAAATATAAAATATTATCCAATTTATGGATATTGTTTTATTTTGATATTTGATTTATTGGGTATGTTGTTTTCGAGTATGATTTATGTACTTTGACAAATTTATTTTTGGGTATGATTGTGACATTATTTGGGTAAGCGAATTTTTGGGTAAGCGGATTTTTGGGTAAGCGGAGAGCTGCGTTTTTTTTGCTCCATATTCCCTCCAAATGTCAATCAAAAGTGTCACAATCAGCACTCACATCAGCCATCATCACTTTTGTCAACTTTTTGTCCTATTTATGAATTAGTATAATAAAGTAGGAGCCCTATTTCTCAATTTGTAATTGGTAGGGCCTAAATTTCAACTCTATAATGTAAAAGACCCTAAATGCCAATTCATCCTAATAAAATTGGTTGCGCAGTCGCATGAAATGTAAATGGAGAAGATTGCTGGAATATGCCTCTTTTTGTTTAGTGTATACTAATTAGGCCCCGAACAAAACTAAATTAAATATTAAAGATAAAATAGAGAAATAATGTAATACCCAAAAATTTTTAATTTCCGTTTAAAACCGATCGAACCGGATTTCGATCCGCTAACCTTTCTTAAGTTTTAAACAAAATAAAATAACCCTAAATTCTATCATTTTATGTGACCTTAATTCACATAAAATAATAATTATGGCACCCGATTAGAATTTCGTATAATTTAAAACTCGAAGAGCGGTTCCGTACGAGTAACGACACATCTATCAACCCATCATTTAACTAGATGAACAAGCCCAATAGATCCGACCCAATGACCCTTCAGCCGGCCCAAACCTTACCCTAATCTTCTCTTAATTATCTTTTAACCTAATCTAACTCTTAATTTTCACCTAATTAACCCTAATCACCTTAGCAAACGGTTGCAGAGAGATTTGACTTGGTTAGAGATAGAGATTCAGTTTCCAGATACAGTTCGTCAGTTGACTACTTTAGAGTTGCTTCCTGATCTGTTGGGTGAGATCCGACAGAAGCAGGAGGCTTGCCCGACCTTGACCAGGATCCGAGATAGGATGTCTCGAGGTGAGGCACCCCAGTTCACTATTGGTGTTGATGGAGTGATGAGACGTCAGGACCGCATTTGTGTACCATCAGACAATGAGTTGAGACAAAGGATATTAGGTGAGACTCATACTACCCCATACTCGGTACATCTTGGAGAGTAAGATGTACAAAGATGTGAGACGTTCCTTCTGGTGGGGTGGTTTGAAGTCCGATGTGGCTCGGTATGTAGCTCAGTGTGCGACCTGTCAGCAGATCAAGATTGAGCACCGCAGGTCCGGAGGAGAGCTCCACCCACTGCCAGTACCACAGTGGAAGTGGGAGGATATATCTATGGATTTTGTCACGGGATTGAGACTCAGCAGAGATTTTGATGGTATTTGGGTAGTGGTAGACCGTCTAACGAAGACCGCGTGTTTCATTCCGATTAAGGAAACGTGGCCGGTAAGTCGTTTAGCTTAGGAGTTCACCAGACACATTGTGAGACTCCATGGGGTACCGAGGACTATCGTCTTTGATAGGGATGGACGTTTCACTTCGAGATTTTGGCAGCAGGTACATACTGCTTTAGGGACGAGTCTCCACTTTACTACTGCTTACCACCCACAAACCGACGATCAGTCTGAGAGGATCATCCAGACGTTAGAGGACATGCTGCGGGCTTGTGTACTGGATTGGGGACAGGTATGACCATATCACCTTCCACTGGTAGAGTGTTCATATAATAACAATTGGCACGCGTCCATTGGGATGACCCCTTATGAAGCTTTGTACGGGCGGAGATGTCGTACGCCTTTGTGATGGGATGAGCCTAGCAAAGCTGACGGAGTAGCTCCAGATCAGGGTGGGTGCACAGGTGTGGTTGCACAGGTGTGGTTGAGAGTGTCACCGACGAGAGGTGTCCGGCGTTTCGGCATTAAGGTGAAGCTAAGTCCCCGTTATGTCGGACCTTTTGAGATCTTGGAGAGAGTTGGAGAGGTTGTCTACCGATTAGCACTACCACCGAGACTAGAGGGTGTCCATCTGGTTTTCCATGTATCTCAACTAAGAGAGTACATCCCAGACCCGAGGCACATCATTAGCCATGAGGACCTGATAGTTGAGCTAGATCATACTTTTGTGGAGTACCTAGTAGATGTCCTGGAGCGCAGTACTAGACGTATGCGGTCCAAGGAGATACCGATGTTGAGGATCCAGTGGTCTAGACGAGGAGCCGATGAGGCCACTTGGGAGACAGAGGAGAGTATTAGGCGTAATTATCCCGAGTTCTTTGCAGGGTTAGCTACTGCTTCTGTACCGACGAGTTAGTACTCGGATGTTGTTTTGTTCGACTTTTCATGTTTTTATATTGGATTGAGTGATTATGTTTTATGTGATGTGTGCCTAAGTATGATGATTGAGTAGTTGCATGTTAGAAAATGGGACTTAATAAAACCAAGTTATACAAAGAAAGTCGTTTGATAGATACATTATTCTAAGTTTCGGGACGAAACTTATTTTAAGAGCGCACTGATGTAATACCCGGAAAATTTTAATTTCCGTTTAAAACCGATCGAACCGGATTTCGATCCGCTAACCTTTCTTAAGTTTTAAACAAAATAAAATAACCCTAAATTCTATCATTTTATATGACCTTAATTCACATAAAATAATAATTATGGCACCCGATTAGAATTTCGTATAATTTAAAACTCGAAGAGCGGTTCCGTACGAGTAACGACGCATTTATCAGCCCATCATTTAACTAGATGAACATGCCCAATAAATCCGGCCCAATGACCCTTCAGCCGGCCCAAACCTTACCCTAATCTTCTCTTAATTATTTTTTAGCCTAATCTAACTTTTAACTTTAACCTAATTAACCCTAATCACCTTAGCAAACGGCTGTAGTACAAACGTGAAGAAGCATTGCTTATCAACTGCTCTCCCTCGCCAACCTCCAACGCAGCTCCTCCTTCTATAAGAGCAGCAACCGACGCAACCAGTCTCGACCATCAGTAGTCGCTAGCGCAGCAGCCGACGCAACCCAACCTTCGACCACCCTGGTGATGTCCAGCCCGACGCAGTCCAGCCTTCGAGAAACCAACAGGACACGCCAGAAGTGTTACCCGAGTAGACCGATTGCAACGTGTTGCAAACGGGGAGGACACCAACGAGCCGGGCTGAAGAGAGGGACCTCGACGCCGGCCTCCTGTACGCCTCGTCTTCACTAGAACCGCAACCAACCTCCCAGCTCCTCCCACACGACTTGGTAAGACCCTTCCTGTCTCGTCTTTCACGGGTGCTCAGCAGTCCGGAAATGACTCACCTTACGACACTGTAATGATGCAGCACACAGGACCTCCTCGCCTTCTCGATCAGGGACAGCAAGGGTAGGACCGAGGATGCCTAGATGCTGCCGGTAAGCCTTCTGAGTACTCCCTCCTACCACAAACGTGGATGTACAGAAAGTGTTTGGTGGTTGAACTCCTAGGTTGTTTGTGGTGATAGTTTAACCTAGGATGTGTAGAATAATGCACAACTTTGTTTCGTGCTCAGTAGGACTCGAACCAGGAACCTATGAATAGATTTTATTAGACTTATGATGACAGGGAGAATCGAAGCTGAGACCACTTGCATGCTTTGCTTTTACAGCTTTGAACTGCTGACTTTAGGAGCTAGTTTATACACCTTAGAGCGAACATCCACCGTTGAATTTTTGATATGTTGTAGATGGTATGTAGTTTATTGTTTTAAATTGGATAGAAAGTTAACGGTCGGATTAGAATCTATAAGGATTCAAAGTAGGATAGTTGGGCTGTTTTTACAACAGAGGAAAAATTGACTAAGTATAAAAATGTTTGATGATACCCAACTTTAGAGAGTTATGTAGTATTCATGGTTGAGTATTTTTTAGGGATCCTTGCTCCTATCTTTAGTAGACATATAATAGAGGACCTAGAATTTTTATTTCGGATTTTTATACTTTTCTTTGAGCCTCTTATCTTAGGCTAAAGTCGGACCTTAGTGAATTGTATGAAAATTTAGAATTTTGGGTAACTCTTATAAATCCTTACCAAGCTTTTCAATGAGAACTAGATTTGGGACATAGGTTCTAGAAGAGAATATTAGAACTAAATGATAGACTTTTTCGGAGTTTCGGAATCAGGGGCAAAATAGTCTTTTTACCTTAAGAGAACCTTTTTCCGTAATTGCTCTACATGAGTTTGTACAACTTAGAAGTTTATAACTATTAAGAGTTTGAGGATGTGATTTTGATCCACATGCCTTGTTTGACAGGCGTTTGAGTACCACGAGTGCAGACCGAATTGAGATTTGAGAGAGTGTGATTTGATTCACGTAAGTCCTTGCGACTTAGCTAGTTTCTGGATGTTAGTTGAATGACTATAGTGGTGTGTGCTGTGTGTTTATAATAACAACTTGTTAGGATGACTGTTATTATTATTTTAAGGCCCAAATGTATGTATAACGAGCCGTGACATCACTGTCCAGTTCTGACAGAAGACTGGGAGGTTCTCTATGCCCAGACCATACATGTACAAGGTGAGATGCATCGGATCCATTCCTGATGGTCCTGATGGTTACACGGGGGCGGAGTGATCCGGATGTAACACCCCAAGTTCTGGGAACTTGAAGCGCTACGGGCTACGCCCGCACAATGGGTCCCGTAACAAAAAACTATACACGAGTACATACGACCAACAATCAATACATAAATCCGTAACTAATACACAATTTGATATCATATATAAGTCTATTACAAAGCACACAAATAATGTACATAATATTTTCAGACAGTACATAACAGACATTACATAACATTGTATGAAATACTATTATACATAAACTTAATTACATTTTCGGCGTGTAATTACATATCATACATAAATCTTTCTCAAACATACAATAAAGTATATAATATTAACATACATTACTTAACAGACATTTCATAACATTATATTACATACCAATCTACACAAAATTAATACCAATTCATGCGACGAACACAAGTCTTTCACAAACACAAACTAATGTAATATATATATACATAAGTACATATATTACATAAGTATTCATTGATTCATTAACTATTCATTATCCGCCTACTTGCCCC
Source organism: Fagopyrum homotropicum (assembly GCA_033239125.1). Taxonomy (NCBI): domain Eukaryota; kingdom Viridiplantae; phylum Streptophyta; class Magnoliopsida; order Caryophyllales; family Polygonaceae; genus Fagopyrum; species Fagopyrum homotropicum. Next base: position 9,217,554 of record BSWB01000003.1, read on the forward strand.
TTTTTGTCTTGAATATTTCGTGGTATGCATGACCAAAGTTGAATAATCGAGTCCCTTTACATAAATTCGTGACATTTACTTATTACAGAGGGGATGTTGACGTGAGAGAGTTTTGCCTAGAAGAGTGACTAGAAGCGAATCGGATTCAATATCACGTTACGATTACCAACTCTCCAGACCATCGATAATCAATGATATATGTCATCCGAGCAATGACGCCAGCTCATTTCATCTCTGACATCCAGTCCACTCTCACCGCGCTCGACCTCGCTTCACGGCGCCACAACAGCAATTTTAAGCAGCATCTCGGAAGGAAGAATCGCCTCGAGCATATCTAGTTCAAGATTATGGAATTACCGTTGAAAATTTAAAATTGTTAATTGCAAATCTTCAAAAAATTTCAAACAGTACAGTCATGCCCGATTGTTTTTAATGCCGACTCTGAACTGATTGTTGTCGTCTACAACATGCTTTAGGATGGTTCATTGATTCTACCTGCTCCTTTCCTCTTCAATTTTTTTCCATTCTAAATTGCTTCATTTAATACATCGACTGGAGGCTGACGTAGCTTTATATCCTTTTAAGTGAAGGATGACGTAGCTTGAAAAGGAAATACAGAATGTTAGGCGATTTGTGATTGATCAACGAAGCTTCGAGCAAAAGAGAAGTGTAAGGTCGGTGTCGTAGCTGCTCGGAAACTTGCTGGTATGGGTTTCTTCTATTAATTGTTCGTTTCGATTTCGTTGTTTTGTGGTTTGGAGTTCCTAGAAATTGCTTTCAATTAGCGTTTAAATTTGTGGAATCTCTCGAAATGGCGGCTTTCTTGCGAAATCGTCAGTCTTCTATTCAACTATTGAGCTTCGATTCGGGTGTTTTTGGTTTGGAATTGTTCGAAATTATGATCAATTCGCATCATAGGGTCACAATTGCGTTTGATTTGTACGTGCAACTGCTTGAAATTGTGGTTCGTTTGTTGATTTTTTTACTAAATCGGGCCATTGCTTCTTAGAACATCACCGACGAGCAAAACTCAATTTCTGGGAAGAAAATGAGCCAAAACGACATGGAATTAAGCTTGAGGGCAGTTGAAGGCATCTTGAAGTACAGGTTCCGCAACCTGAAGCTTCTTGAAGATGCTCTGACCCATTCTTCTTTCCCTGCATCAGCTTCCTACGAACGGCTGGAATTCATCGGCGATTCTGCACTTGGCCTTGCATTTTCCACCTTCTTATACCTTAATTACCCGACTCTCGATGAAGGCTCCCTCACACTTCTCCGATCTGTCAATGTACGCAATGAAAAGCTCGCACGGGTGTCTGTGAGCCACCACTTCTACCGCTTTATCCGTCACAATATTGCTGATTTTGAACACACGGTGACCTCACTACTCATCTTTGTTCTATACTTGTTTTTGGGATCATGATTTTAAATTTACTGGTTTTTCATTTAATTTTCCTATTAAATATCTAGGTTAATGAATTCAAACTTGCTGTCATGGAGGAGGATGATATTGCACTGTTTGGCGGAAAAGTTAAAGCTCCCGGAGTTTTAGCTGACATTGTGGAGTCTATTGCAGCTGCGGTGTATGTTGATTGTGGTTTTGACCTCAAAGTCTTCTGGGAGGTAGTTCTTGAAAAATAAAAACCGTTTTTACCTACCTATTAAGTAGTGATTCTGATTTTGTTGGGAAACTTTCAAGGTATATAGGAGTGTCTTAGAACCAATAATTACTTGGGAGATCTTGCAAGAACAACCACAACCTGTGACAAAGCTTTTCCAATCATGTCAGAAGCAAAGGAAACAAGTTGATATCAAGGAATGGAGAGAAAATTTAGTAAATTTTGCCGATGTCTATGTGAATGACAAACTCGTAGGATCTGGTTCTTCCGCTCAAAAGGCTGTTGCAAGGCTTAATGCTGTAAATGACGCTCTAGCGCAGATGAATATGCTTCATGTTGAGGTGACATTTGTTACGGTTGAAGTTAATGACAATAATGAGATAATAGCAGCAAAACAAAAACTATGTGAGATATGTCACTCAAAGAAGTGGCCTAAACCAACTTATAGGTAATATTCTTTGTTATACTGATATGCAAAATTCACTCTTCATTTTTCTTGTTTATTTCGCACTGTTTTGGCTTGCTTTTATATCCTCATTTTGCTGAAGTTTTTGTATTACTGACATGCCAGTATGCTACAAGCATGCTTTTATAGAGTTTGGCTTGTATGGAGTTCAATTATACATATGTAGATGGGTAGGTAATAAATTAATAATCTATCTGATTGAGCATCCAGATGGCTGGTGTTTAGCGGAAATTTCCTTGAAAGATGGTTGTAGTTGTTGTGGTGTGAGCTCTTTAGCTTAGGTATAAACAGAAGAACCTCTTGATGATTCTAAGCAAGTTTCTATTTTTTTCCTCAATGCAGAGTGGAGATAGAAGAGGGGCCATCTCATGATAAGAGATTCATATGCTCTGTTAAAGTTGAAGTCGAAGAAGCAGTGTTGTTGGTGCATGGAGGTGGACGATCAAGAGTAAAACAAGCAGAAAGTTCTGCAGCTTCCTTAATGATACACTACTTGTTAGAGTCTGGAAGCGTTCAAGGGCGACAAATGGAAGGTGGCAACTGCAAGTGAACACGTGATCTGTAACATGTATTAGAAGCTGTAAGAAAGGCTACGTTTTACTACTATATCTGTCATAATAGCGTACTTTAATTTGTTTTACCGTGAGCAAATTATGATTATTTAGTTAATGAGGATGTTCCTACTGAGTACTGACGGATGCAGATAAGTAACCTGATGCAAGAGGCAAAGAAACTGTAACATCAATCCTTAACTTGAGAGTGAATAATAGCGTAATTTAATTTGTTAAAATTTTGTCATTGAAATACTGCTTGATTTGCCTATAAATATTTGCTTGGAATATTTCAAATGTACAATGTGGTTAATTTACTTTAGCTATCATTCATGTATGTTAAGTCATTTAATGGAGTAAGTAATGGCTTTTTGAGTGAGCTCTGTTCACTTGCATAGGCATATATACTTCATAAAAATGTTAACTAAGTTTAATTCTAATTGTAGATAGATCTAAAGTGTACTTCTCTCACAAGTTGGCTTACAAATGAACTTTATTTATTATGCTGCTTCTTGAATTATTATGTTTTGTATTCATATACTTTTTGCATTTTGAATGAAGTAAAAAGCCAGGTTAATGGGAAGGATTTACCGCTTGTTCTGAAATCTGAGTGACAGGGTTCATTCAATTCGAGCTACTTATTTGAATCAGAAATCTGAGTGACAGGGTTCATTCAATTCGAGCTACTTATTTGAATCAGAAATTTGAACTTTTGTTGATGTATTTTGGCATATGAGTATATTTCTTTGTAAAGTTGACTGTCAAACCTATTTCATGTTCATAGAGGGAGGAGATTTGAAAGTATGTATGACATATTCCCTTGGAAGTATATCTTACAACCTTTGAATTTGTAAGATACTTCATGAGAAGAGATCATACATACATTCATCTCTCCTTCCTGGTTGATGATTAATGAACATGAATATGTTTAACAATTGAACTTGACAAAGAAATATACCAAGATACATAATCAAATATTCAGATTGCTAATTCAAGTGAGTAGTTGGAAAGTATAAAATAGAAAGGAAACATGGATAGAGGTTACCGCTTGCGGGATTCTGCAACTCAAAATAGCACTATGCAGATCAGGTCTTTCTTAGCTAAAGATGCTGAAGGTTATCCTAAAAACCCACCTTCCTTTTTATATTTGTCTTTCTTAGTTAAAGATGCTGAGACCAGGTCTTTCTTAGACATTATATTTATCTTCTTCCCTTTTTCGGGTTTTCTTATAATATTTCAATTGGTTTACATCTAAGGTTTGTCTATACAATCATGATGGTACATTAAGGATTTTAAGGAAGCCTTTACTGTTTGTTCTGAATTCTTGGCCTATTAAGGAACTAAATTTCATGTGTGTAGCCATATACTTCATGTAATTGCAATTTTCTTTGTGATGGAATTGCTTTATACTTTTCAGTATATTTACCTGAAGCTCCATATGGCATATGGAAGTAAGACTAGATTTGTATCCTTTTCGTTCCTGTTATCTTGGTTTACCAGACAAGCCCAGAGAATTCTCTCTTTGGAGACCTCAGTGAAAGTTTTCTGACCTGATTAGGGATTTAATCAAATGAACAATCATGACTGTATAGACAAATCTTTATTTGTAAATCAGTTGTTATATTATAAGATAAACACCCAAAAGAAGCAATACAATGTTAAACAAAAAAAACCCCATGAATTCTCTCCTAAGACATCTCCCTTTGCATCTTCAGCTGGTTATAGAAGTTACTGATGAAGGTCTCAGCTTTTGTAGAGAGTTCTTGACCAGCCATATCTCCAACACTATCTTCATCTTTGAAAACATCATCTCCTTCCATATCTTCACTACCCACAGAAAAGATACTAGGACCACCACTAGTCTCAGTGCTAATCTTCTCTATATTAGATTCTTTGGCAATCTTAGCGGCGGTGGTGGTTGAATCAATTTGTACAGGATTTGCTGTAATTGGCTTCTTTTCTTGATCAGGAGGCTTAGTGAAAGCAGAAAGAAGGCCGGATTCAGCTCCGACAGCAATGATAAGGATGTTGATGATGAAATACAGATGAGTTGATTTGATTGAGCTAGAAAGGAATGGAGTTATAGAGAGGAGAATAACAATGAGAGTAAGTATCAAAATTTGAGATTTCTTGAACTTACCCATATATTCTAACCCTTTCTTTTTCTTGACTGGTTTGAAGGATTTGATCAAATGAATGGCTTGTTGGTGTATGTATAGAATGGTCTGAGAGCTTAAATGAGTTCAAGTATGGCCCACAAGACAATTATAGTAAGAAAATGGGGATTTTTAGGATAACTTTCAGCATCTCTGACTAGGAAAGCAGTAGAGATCTTTTAGTCCACTTTAATGGTCTATTTACTCCTCCGCTCGTTTTTTGAACTTCACCTACAGTAATTCTACGGAAACAAGACGCCTCGTTTTTACATGTGGTAGTGAATTTTGCTTTGAGTAAATGAAACAGTGAAACAGTAAATAGACGATCAAAGCGGCCAACAGATCTTCACCGCAACCGCCACCGCCACCGAAAACGGTAACCTCTATCCATATTTTCTTTTTCTGCTGACTTTCCAACTACTCAAATGAATTAGAAATTTGAATATTTGATGATGTAATTTATGTTATTTAAGATATATTTTGTTTGTTCTAAAGTTGGATTGTTCAACCTACTTCAGGTTCATCAACCAGGTAGATGAGTTGAAAGTATGAGCTCTTGTCATGGAAGTATGTTACAAATTTGAAGTTGGTAGTTCAGGTATGTCATATTCAGCCATGACAAGTACTTTTGTCTGATCATGTGGTACTCAAATGATCTAAGTTCTAAAGATTTGAAATATAAATGACATGCAGATTTTTTTCAAATGTCTATAATTGTGTCATCTTGAATAATGCTTCACATAAAAGTACTTGTCATGGCTGAATATGTCATTTTAAAACTACACCTAGTTATTACCGATTTACGTTTGTGTTAGAGTATATTGGTTTGTATATTTGGGTTTATCATTTATTAATTTTATCTTTATATATTTGTGTATATACACATCTCACAAATCTCATGATCTCAGGGCCTTTGATCCCCAAACACACTTCCGGCTAAAGAAATCATAAAACAAAACTTGGAAATATAAGTTCCTACGTTGAAGGTTGGTCGAAGGTTGGGGACACTCCGAGCCTAGTATATAAGGTCGGTGGGGATACTCCTCCTACTGCAATTGGTTTTAGGATGGAACCTCATCATCGGTTTTATGTGTTGGGCTTAGGCCTAATGTGCATGTACGCTCGTATGCACACGACTCCCACTCCACCGGTCCATTTGTATCGGATTTTACCGCCACTCTAAACCTATTAGCGCTCTATGTACTTGATGGACAATCCCTGATAAACAAGTCTCTAGTTCACAAGTCTCTACAGTTTGTTAATAAGGATGCGGATACTATGCACACATGGTTTAGTCCGATATTGCGATGCCAAGACTTGTTAGCTCGGGACTAGGTCGCTAAATTTATCATATTTTCCTAGAGGACAATCGGGCGACAAACTTGATTGCTAAATTTTGCTTTCTCCTCAAGAAATTCGGATTCATATATTAGAGGAGTCTCCCCTATGCTTGGAGGTTGTTGTGAGATGACTTCGCAGGTGATTTTCACGCACATAACTCGATTGTAATTTGTTTTATTATTCTAACGCTTTCGATGCGTGGAGAGCGGTTGAGAGGACTATCTTAATTATCATTTAAGTTTAATATCGTATATTATTTTAGTGATTAGTCAAGTTAGATGAAGGATTTGCAATGAGGTGAAAACAAAAGTAGAGGGCCAAATTAGTACTGACAATAAGGAGGCAACAAATAACAAGTTGAAGCAAATACCCAACTTAGACATAGCCACCAACCTTCATTCTCATGAGAATGCAACCAACAACTAAAGTTTAAAATCTTAACTAAATCTCTCTTCATCTGCATCATGAGATCGACTTTGAAGAATTATATTCACAATTGATGAGTAACCAACGATAATAAGCTATCTTAGAAGCTTAAATTCTTAACTAAAAGTCTCATCTTCTAGAATGTTCTATGTGTATTTCTTTGATGATACCGTGTTTCTTGGGTTAATCTTTAACTTTTTCATGTTTCTTTAACATGGATTTAAGGTGATGTGTATTTTTGTTTTTGTTATTTTGGTCATTTGTTGTTGTATGTTCTTTTTACTATTATTCAATCTCTTATATACAAAGTACTTTTTTGAGCAAAATGCAAGAAAATGTAGACGTATTTGATTGGTGCAACCAAAGATAATCAATAAGGGCGGTGGAGCATATTCTTCAACTTTCATAGTGGTTCAACACTGAATACGGAGAACAAGAGAAGTGTTTTGGACCCTACAAACTTGACTCTAAAATAAGAAAAAAGAAGGGTTGTTGAATACTACACTAGCCATTTATAATGGATAAGTTCTCCAGGTTTGACCCTGTAATGAACGGTTTTATATCTGTTTGGTTGGTAGTTTGTAAATAGGGTAAGAAGTTATGGAGTAATTTGGAGTGAGTGGTCAGTCGGATGTTCGGATTTGTGTACTTGTTAAGATCGATCGATGTTTTTTAGATTTGTATTTCATTTATAACTAGCATGATGTTAGCATGCTAGAGTTAACTTGACATTAAGACTGAACGTATTCATATCATTATTTTGAATTTTTGCATTTTAAAATGTGAGAAAATTGGATAAAATGTAACAAATGACTAATTTTGTGAAGTAAATAACCTAGGCCTATAAACTTTTAAGTGAATAGCCTTATTAAACAAATAATGGCAGATTTACCCTTATTAATTATAATAAATTTTATCCTAATTTAGTCACCAAGAATCGATCTCTGGTTGGTTGCCCCTCCCTCCCACCCTAATACCGACTGGACAAGTTGGATTTTACGATTTATCTTCTTGTAAAATTTTCTTGTACAAGATTAATTACTAATTAGTTAATTACTAATTGATTACGCTGATCAATTCTTGTAAATTTTTTGTAAAATTTTATTAAGAATTTTCTTGTACTCTTCATGATTTACATGAAAAGTACAAGCATGTAACATGCTAGTTTTATCAATTCACATAAAAAAAATTTATATTCTTTATGATTTACTAATTGATTACGCTATTAAAATTGGTAACTTATTCAAAATACACCTTCTTTAATTAGGGATTGTAGGTCAATTAAAAGGTAATAAATAATTAGGAATCTTTTAAATTCTTGTAGAATGGCAAATTAGTCTAAACTTTTTTAAAAAGGTCATATTCTAACAAAATTATTGAGCTTCACAATTACTAAACAAAATTAATGAAGTAATGCTACATAGCAAATGCACTCTTAAAATGTTTTGGTTTTATCACTTATATCTTGTTGCAAAATCTAATGATATTGTTCTCAAATTATAGTTATGACTCATTGTAAGGTCTTTGCTCGTATCATTTCGAGTTTTAAAAATATGGGATGTTACAAAAAGTTAACGCAACTTCCTACAAAACTAAAAATAGTAGACAGTAAGCAAAAGAGGCATGCTACTTCATCTTTGCGGTCTAAATTATAAGACCAAGACTATGATGTCAAAGTCCAATATGGACGTTTTTATATGACCCGACAAAACTTGTGATGCAGTTGAGTGATAGGTTAAGGCTCTGCAATTTTTCAAGATCATGAAAAATGCTCATGTTCAAGGGGTGAAACTTCGTTGTCGGGGTGCTTGAAGTTCCGCAATCGAAATGGGGATCTAGTAAGGAGTCTAGTGACAACGTTTTTATATGACCCGACAAACGATCACATTTTACCCTCTCTCACAAACAACAATTTTTTGTTGCCTTCTCATTCCATGAAGATAAGATGTGCACTTTTGGATGAGAAGACATTGAGTTAAAGATTGCTTTAATATGTAATAAAGCAATCTTCTCTTTTTGAATACAACCTTTATATCTATAAGTTTGGACAATTAGTATCCAAAATAACCATTTGAAAACCAAAGAATAACTCATTGAAACTCAACCCAAAATAAATAGGATAAGCTGAGGACTCTAATAACATTGTATTATTTTATAGAGATGGATTGTAAGCCACTGCGTACCTAGAGACTTCATTTCCAAAGTCTTGCTCGTAGGAGACTTTGAATTTGAGTTGGGAGACTTTGACTTTGAATTTGACTTGGGAGACTTTGAATGCAATTGTCTTTTCTCAATTTGGTATTTTATGTTTGGCTAGTATTAAAAAAATCTTCCTACCAAAAAAAAAAAAATCTTCCTACTAGAAGTTGTAATAATTTCTTCGATCGTTACAAGAAATTTCACATCTATGCTTCAAATAAAAATCATACACAAATCTAATGTCGTATAACCGTACCTTGTATAGTTAATTTTTGAATTATAAAATAAACTAGTTAATATTACAATTTTTCTTGATTTTTCGCAATTCCATAGTTTAAATTACTTCATTTAAAAATATTTCTGAAATATTATTAAATATGTTTTTATTATCCGGTAAATTTTGAGTATTAAATACGTAAATCTTGTTTTTAGTATCTCTTGAATTTGTAAATTAGAAATATTCAAAAGCAATTTAAATTGATAACTTAAATAAGTAACTTTATAACATTAATTATGATTTGTAACGTCGGCCTTAATTACTCTTGGTTGACATGTCTTAGGCTTCATTTGTAGACGATATCACATGCGATGGAAAAGTAGTATATTGCATATAAAAGAAAAACTCAATTCATATGTGCTCAATTCGATCACAAAAGAGATAATGTTGTGAGATTGTATCAAGACTTTGCTAAGTTTTTTAGTATTGTTTCTTATTTATTATAAGGGTTGAAATCTAATATTTGGTACGGTTAGTCATCGTCTGTTTATAGTCAATTTAAAGTGAGTGAATGACATGACCCATAAAACATTGCGAATAACTAATATTATACCCATTTACAAATGATAAGTTGGTACGATACAATTATGATTATATCGATTTTATCATCATTTTATTTATAATACTACAAGAGAATAATAAAAATACATAAATTAAAATTAAATATGAACTATTCTAAATTATAAGATAATATTCTATGTTTATCTTCCCCAACAACACTTTTTTTTACTTTTATAGTGTAAGATCCTGTTTTTAGCCTTCACCGCCCTCGCAGTGAAGGGAGCCGCGCCTGCATAGAGCCGTCCCTGCGGCTGTCTGTTTTGCCGCCCCCACGCCTCTGTCTTGCCGTCCTGCGGTTTTTCTGCAATAACTCCCGTTCTTCGTGAATTGCTTCATTCCTTACTTTCCTCGTTCCTTCTCTTGGCTTGTGTTGAGCTTGTTGACCCTTATTGATCTGTAACACTAAGGTTGAGACCTTAACTTGTGGAGATCTCTTAGAGATCATGGAGACTAGAAGTTATAGACTTCTAGCAATCGTTTCGGTTCCTGATTCCTTATGTTTTGTTTGAGCAGACATTCCTTCCCTTCGTTTGAGATCTGAGTTGTTGCTGAATTATCTGAGTGAGGTAAGTCCATTGGACTTACTTAACTGTGTTTCATATATTGATTTGATAGTTTTGGCTTATTTGCGTTGTTATTGTTGATAACTGATAATCGGACTAGGATTGACCTTTATACCGTAATTGGCCCAAGTGTATTATAACAGGGCGGTTACCGCTTGTCCAGTTCAGAATAGGGAAACTGGGAGGTGCTCTCACGACCAGTCCAGCAGGTGACAAAAGGATGCATACGTTCTATTCATGTTGGTGAAAGGGGACGGAGACGAGATCGTAGCGATTCTCGTGTAACAACTATAAGTTAAATTAGTAAAGGGATTAACCTTAATGAAAGATAATAACCGGTTGAGTGCGAGCATGCTATGTGTTTTATGTTACCTTATGTGTTTGTGCCTTTACTGTCTTTCTGATATCTAAAATGTTAGCTAACGGTTTATATCGATGTTGTAGAGGCCTTGCAGAATATAGGTGTTGTTGAGTGATCCGGTCGGTGTGGTCAGCCGGGGTTCCCGTACATTATAGGGCGGGATCGGGTTTATATTTTTGTTGTTGTTTTTCCCTTTGTTTTGAATTCGGCTGCGAGTCTTTGATGCATCTGTTCGCCACTTAGCGTGCGTGCAAATAAGCTTTAAATTTATAAAACTAGAATCAAGCAAGCGAACCCGCAGTGTACGGATCGACGTAGTTAAGCAAGAATTCCAGAGTATCGAACATAAGGATTTGGGGGGTTAAATCCAATTATAGAATTGTCAAGCAAGTAAATGTATGAAGCTTTGTAAATATTGGGAAAACAACAATCCTAAAGATCCAAGAATCCAGCTGTGGCTATCGATTCAAGATATACTAAAGATATAAGGACATAGTTAAGAGTTGCAAAGGTATACTAATGCAAAGCAATGTACGGTGAAGTTTCAAGGCTTTATGTGACTTATCCAAAAATACTCTCTATAAAGGTTGTTGAGGCTTCAGTATAGAAAGGATCTAAAGACAAGAATTAATATCAAATACCCAAACTTGTAATCCAAGGATCAAGACTAACTAAACCGATTAAGGTTGTGACACTCGGAATCGAGGTAGAGGTTGTTGAGGCTTCACTACCACCTAGAAAAGGCAAGCCAAGACTAAGTTAAAACAAATCTTTAACTTTGAATTAAAGTAAAAGCAAGGTTCGTAAACTAAGGGAAATTACGGGTGGATCTTGAGATTCCACGGCCGTGGAACTCAAGAACACACCGTGATTTTGGTTCGTCGGCGATTTTCTCTAACTCTCAGGGTCCAATCTGTTTAAGATCGATCTATCATCATCTAGGCCACAACTATCAACCCTTCACTTTAGAATTGCTAAAGGGTTTTAGCCAACAACAGTCATTATGATATCAAATTCAAGATTTAAAAGAATGAAAGATGAAAACCTTCGAAAACTTTAAATCAATCTCAAATCCACAAACAAGGTAATGATGTATATCAGATTTGGAATAACACAAACCAATCACAATCCTCGATAAGAACGAAGAGCGGGATGTCAATCCGTCTTCTAATCAAACCTAAGGACAAAGCGTAACTTCCCAATCTCCAAGTCTTTGCAAATCTCCGTTGCAAAATAGCAATCTCCGCACGTCCAACTAAAACCCTAGGCACGTGCAAGTAAGCATAAGCGAAGGTGACGGAATCTCCTTCCTTCCGTCCTTTTATAGGGCAAGATAAAATGTCTCTCTCCGGCCCATATGTGTAATATTGTGTCCATAGTTTATTCGGCAAAAGATTGCCTAAATCACGGTTCCATAGGATTCCATGCCCGTGGTTTAGAGCGTGGAATTGGATTACGGTTCTTCACAACTTCCACGGCCGTGTAACTTACTGGAATGCTCCACGCTCATGTTGCCAAAGTTCCACGGCCGTGGTTTAGAGCGTGGACTTCATTACGGCCGTATTTTAGAGCGTGGAAACATAAGTAGCTCGTAATTCACTTTGTTTTGTGTCATTCTTCATCCTAGCATCTTCCTTAGCTCCTTTGTGGTGTCCTCAATCCTTGGATGTGCTCAATTCATCTCAATCCTCTCTTAATTTGTTCGGAATTAGCTCTTATTCGCCTACAATCAACACAAAGCTTATGTAGACCTCTATATCGACAATATAGACAAACTAGCTCACAATTGCTTCAATGCTTTATCAATAAACACCAATATGGATGAAATACATCTAGAAAACGTGCCTAAAATATTACAATATTTCATGCTAACAGCATCCCTTGTTGTTACCTTTGAGTTTTATAAACAATTTTGGTTTTCAGTTGTTTGTGTCTTGTTGTAAGATTCTTTGTGTCGTTGCTAATAAGCATGTCCACGGGTCACGGGTCACCCGTGACCCGGCGGGAACCCGCCGGGTGGCGGGTACGGGTAAGGGTCGTTAGACCCTTACCCGCCGACCCGGCGGGTCGACCCGTAACGGCTACTTTTTTTAATAAAAAAAAATCCCAACGGCTAGTTTGATGAAAAAAAACAATTTAATTTAATAAATCTAACCTAAAAACAATTCTATAAATACCCCAAACTCAATTCATATCATCTCACACCAATTCTCATCATTCAATCATCTATTCACTCTCTCAATCTCTCCATAATTTCCAACTCTTACATTCAATTACTCTCCTAATCTCATATTCTCATTCTCTTATTTTTCATTTTACCACTCTTACTACTACATTCTATTATTCAAAAAAAAAATGTCTAGCCGAGGAAGACGTTCCGTTAGCGGTGCCGGTCCTTCATCCGGCGAAGGTTTTATTCGAGGACGGAATTCCGTTAGCGGTCCTCCAACCGGTTCCGATTTAAGGCGAGACTTATTAAGTGGAGATCACGAGATCTTCGAGGAGGAGGATATCACGGAATCACCTACTTTCCCCAACACCCAAGGGTCCGAGACCCAATTCACGGAGGAGCCGGAGCTGGAGGAGCCGCCGTTGAACAACACTCAACTAACGGCGGCGGTCTTCCGATTTTGGTTTACAAAGGGGGCTCCCGATGCCAACGGAGTTTTCTATGCCAAATGCAATTTTTGTGCGGCACAATACAAGCACAAAAAGGGAGAAGGCTACGGGAACTACAAGAGGCATATCCGGAACAAAAAGGGAGAAGGCTACGGGAACTACAATAGACGGCACGCCGTCTATTGGTTCGAAAGGCCGAAAAGATCGGCAGACGGTCAAACCGTCATGAAGGACACGGATAAAGGAGAAAAGAAATACACAAAAAAACATCAAAATAAAACCGAAAGCAAAAAGTCTTCAAGGGAAAGCAGGATGATCCGGCCAGCAGAAGGCAACGAGCATAAACGTTTATCTTCGAAGGAAGTACACAAGGGAGGCCTGAGGAACAACTGTGGACACCTCACATTTGGACTGCAACAGAGCCGTCAGGAGTCGATCACAAATCCACGCCCCCTTCTCGACAAACGCACGAAACCGTCAGCAAGTGGCTGCATCAAACCTCAGAAGACGAGAATGCAGAACACGGTTATCTTGATGAAGAAAGGTGTAGATCTTGATGGGTAAGAGAAAGGTGATTTGTAGGAAGAAGATTGTTTATAAAGGGTTCATATATGTTGTTGGGATTGATTGATATGCATATGATCGATTTATATATATATATATATTTTTTTTTTATCAAAAAAATAAAAATTGCCTCGAGAAACAAAGAATTTGGTCGAAACATAATTGACTTTAATTTTTATCATAACTTAACATTTTTTTACGTATATGAAACCGTTAGGCCGAGGTCAAATCGACCTTTTTTTATATTTTTTTTACGTATATCTTGATTAATTATATCAAATATTGATACTCTTTCTTAAAATCTCCAAAGCTTTTCAAGTATACTAATATCTTAAAATATTCAAACTTTCATTTTATTAGAACCACTTCCTATTATCTCGAACGAATATTTTAGGACAGAAATATTTTTAATAATTAACCTAATATCTTTTAGCTAAATGCACTGAATCATTTACATTTTAACGACAAAATATAGCTATGTAAGGTAAGGATTAGCGAAAATTCGAACCCATTTCGCAGTATCCTTCAAACCTGCGTAGGGCTTCAGCCTTCAGCTAAAGCCTCACTGTAGCCTCTTTTTGGCGGCAAAATCCCTAAATATAGAGTAGGCGAAAAGAATACATTCCTCTAGTCTCTAGTAAGAGGAGAGTCCAGCAACCAGTAGCATATCTCTCATTCTCCTTCAAGGGTTTTGAATTATCGGTTTAAGCATTGCAGAGAAGGCGTTTGGCTTAGAAAGATAGAAAAAGGCGCTAAATTGGCTTGTATTTATCCCGTTGGGTGTTGAAGTCCTGTCGTGGTTGTTTCTCGGTAAGTCGAAGTCTTGTGCTTTTTGCAATCCTTAAACCCTAGTTATGAACATGTTATGACTTGTGGGTGCTTGAAAGTTTTGTCCTATTTGTTTTGTTTTGGATACTGTGGATTTCTGGTGTGCTTGAAATGTCTAATTTGGGAATTCTTACAGTAAAAGTTATCTGTCTCTGCAGAATTCAGATTTTTACAGGTCTTTTAGGTTTCCCTTGATTGCTATTACGACAGGAGAAGAAAAATCAGTGGTTAATTTGGGGGTTATTGATGTCAAACCTTTCATATTTTTGGTTCCGTGACTTCTATCATGTTTCAGTAAATTGGTATTTTGAGTTTTTCATGTGATTAGAGTTTTGACTGTATGAATTGTATATTGAAAGATTAAGCGTGAATTTTGCTTGAAATTGCACTAAAGATCTACTGAATATTGTCAATCACATTGTTTAAGTTTGAATCTGTAGACTCTTAAAACGATCTTATGGATAGCTTATAGGAATTCCGTATTTGATGCTTTAATTTCTTGATTTTATAATTCCTAGTTGTTTAAACGTGACAGTTTTTGTTTCAGGTGTACTCGTACCTTGGTTACATCATTATCCTGTCAATTGCAATGGCAACAGCATATTCATTTCCTACACACACATCCAATGGAGCATTTTCCTCTGCAAAATCCATAACATCAAAAACATCCATGAGTAGCCCTAGAAACTTGGCTGGCTTTAGTCTTTTGGGCTGTTCATTAAATGAGAAAGCATTAAGATGGACTATGAATGAGCAGCTTGGTGTTGGAGCCCGTTCTCAAGCATTTGGGATCACCAAAGCACATTCCTTTTCTAATGGTGATAAGTTTCAGCTCACTGATGTGATTGAAGCTCAACAATTTGACAGAGATACTCTGAGTGCTATATTTGAAGTTGCACGTGAAATGGAGAAGATTGAAAAGAAATCCCCAGGAAGCCAAATTTTGAAAGGCTATCTCATGGCTACTTTGTTTTATGAGCCTTCCACTAGGACAAGGCTTTCGTTTGAATCTGCTATGAAAAGGTTAGGTGGTGAAGTCTTGACAACAGAGAATGCACGGGAGTTCTCGTCTGCTGCCAAAGGAGAGACCCTTGAAGGTAGATCTTACTTTAGCTACCTCAACGGTTACAGTATATATTGGATATGGATCTAATTGGAACACTATTCTGCGCAGATAGTATCAGGACAGTAGAAGGGTACTCTGACATTATTGTCATGAGGCATTTTGAAAGTGGTGCTGCTCGAAGAGCTGCTTTAACTGCTAATATTCCTATCATCAACGCAGGAGATGGACCCGGACAACACCCAACTCAGGCAAGGGCGGGATCTTTTCTTACATATTTAAATGATGATGGATTCAGAGGAAATGCTTTTTTTTTAGTTTTTATATTTCTCCCTTCTTTATGCGTGCTTTTAATCTCTCGCTTGATGCATCGAGAATTGAAGAGACTGCTATTCGTATATGAGATAAATATCATATCCCTGAAACTTAATCTTGTGTTTGTTTGATACCCTCTATGTGAACCTTCTATAATTAGAATAAAGCAAAGCATCATGACAATAATGTTCTTCGTCTGATGATGCTCTTCTTTGCACAAATTTTGACATTAGATTCTTGTTTTGAATGACTGTCCAATGTAGGCTCTTTTAGATATGTATACAATTGAGAGGGAGATTGGAAAACTAGACGGGATTACTGTTGGACTTGTGGGTGATCTTGCTTATGGAAGGACAGTTCGTTCACTTGCATATCTGCTTGCCAAGTACAAAGATGTGAAGATCTACTTTGTTGCACCTGATGTGGTCAGAATGAAGGTAACAAGGAGTTTCCAAATTATGGCTCATATTACATTGGTGTTGCATGTTCCGCATATTTTTGCTAATTATTCAACTTATGGTTCTCTTCCCTGTTTTTGTTAATGCTCTCCATGATTATTAGTAAGGTAAATTATACAAAACTACTTGTAAATTTACTTGTTTATACTAATAAGAGTGTGTAAGAAAGGGTATATCATTATGAAGCAAGAAAGGATATGAATGGTTTGAAAGAAAACATGAATTTTGTGTAATTTACCCTTTATTAGCAGAATTCTTAATGAGATGTGCTTACTCTCTTTGTTAATATTTGTTCATTTAGGATGACATTAAGGACTATTTAACATCAATGGACATCAAGTGGGAAGAAAGCTCTAATTTAATGGAGGTAGCTTCTAAATGTGACGTGGTCTATCAAACTCGTATCCAGCGAGAGAGGTTTGGGGAGAGGATTGATCTCTACGAAGCAGCTAGAGGGAAGTACATAGTTGATAAAGACGTGCTGAATGTAATGCAAAAGCATGCTGTTGTTATGCATCCTCTTCCGAGACTTGATGAGGTGATAGAATATCCACAAACAAGTAAAGCTTCATTAGCTGTTTCTCGTCTCTAGAAACTAACTCGTAATTGATCATCTTGATGACAATATAGATAACTGTTGATGTGGATGGAGATCCAAGGGCCGCTTACTTCAGACAAGCAAAGAACGGGCTCTATATCCGTATGGCTGTTTTGAAGCTTCTTCTCCTTGGATGGTAAGATGGGTTACTTTGAAACACAATGTCTTTTATAGCTAGCAAGTGATTGATACATATTTGTTATTGGAATTTGTCAGGTGATCACCTAATCTTATGTTGATTTCTCATGAGCTCGAAAGGATGCTTGGAGTTTTGAGTTGAGTCAAATCAATTTTTGTTCTTTTAGAAACAACTGGGAAAACGTTTGGTTGAGTTTAATCTGAACCCTCTTTTTGGGGTTAAAAGTTTGCTATTTTTCTTTCAACATCTCTCGATGATGTGAATACAAATTCGAGAATAAAGAACAGTGTTTCATTAGGAAATGAATTGCTGATGTGCTGCTGGTTGTAGCTTTGTTCTTCAATCTTGAATGCCATCAGTACAATATTTCATTTACAGATTTGGTTGGTATATATTCGTTCACTTATACGGGTGGTTGGCAAGTAAAAAGAATAATCACATGCAAATTGGAAACTCCATAAATTCAATAGGAGACACAAAATAGCTAATATATTGTACTATGAGAAAGATGAAGACAGGATGAGTTCCATGAGATGCGAATGCATCAGAACTGTATTAGCAGTTTGACCCGCAATCTCCACAAGTCTTCAGTTATTCAGTCATAAATGATCGGTTGATGGAGACGAGCATCCGGTGATGGAGAGGTGATCGGATGCCGTCGCCAACTAAGGATAGATACAAGTTTGGCTGGCGAAAGATACCTTATATGAAGAAACCATAAAGCGCAAACTTCAGGTCATAAACCGGAAAAAGACAACAACTGGAAGCAAATGTAGTGAATTTGTGTTGTGTGTAAATAAGATGATACACATAATTAAGCACATCTAAACCTATAGAAACTTTCATGTAACAGAGCCAGTTCAAGGGTGAGATTTGTAATAGGAAGCACCTCCAAGAACACCAACTAATATGCCGGGAAGTTTGGATCAACATCGCGAGCCCAGGATTCGATTCCTCCTATGATATCTTTAGCTGAAGCAAAACCCTTTTTGTGGAGCAAGTCAACTGCCCTTTGTGAATCATTTCCTCTTCTACAAACCACATATAGGTTAGCACTTGAACCGGAACTCGACTCTTTGTTGGCTTTTTGCTCCTCTAGAGCAGAAAATATTTCAGGCAACCTTGACTCCAAGCTTAAGAATGGGATATTCAATGAGTTGGGGAGAGAGACGATGTTGAAATGATGTGATGGTCGTACATCGATAAGTACGTGGGGTTCTTTGTTGGTGAGTTTCTCTTTGTAGTCCTTGCAGCTTATTCTTGAGTCAGGTGATATCAATTTTAGCTTTGGTGGAGCCTGCATCCATCCAAGAAGGTTATTTGTTAGCTCTTCAGCTTACTCATTATGCACGAAGACAGGTGAGGGAGTTTGATTTGTGAACACATGTTAGAATGACCATAGTTTGATAGTGTGTAGAAATTGATAACAATAATAGACCAGATGTTCATACTGAAATGGGATAGTAAGCAAAACTTTTACCGTGGACAAGGGAGAATGTGTGAACTTTTCATAGTCAAACTCTCGGAAATCTTTTGCAGCAAACGATGCATTTTCACCACAAACCTCGCACTGCAGTGACCTTCCTCTGATTTTGACCTAAGTAGTAATTGACAATGAGGATAATGAACATAAAAGGCATAACCAAAACATAAAGTAAAAGATATTCAATTCAAAGAGACTGACAAAAAGGAGACTAGCAGTATCGACGAAAAAGACAGAAAATGTTGAACTCACCAGTCGGATTCGTCCTGACAAAGCATCAAAAAGTATCATCCTTCCAGAGAGTGGCTCACCAATAACACTTGCAATCTTTATGGCCTCTAAAGCTTGAAGAGTTCCAATGACTCCAGGTACTAAAAAAATACAGTATCAATGTCATGCATAGCAGAAATATAGGAGAAAGCTAGAGGATTAGAATATTCAACTACAAACACAAATAGAAGCAAACCACAAGTTGGCTCTGACAAAATAACTAAAAAAATTTTTTAATAGGAAGACCACTAGCAATTTCGAGGAGAAAGGGAAAATGGAACAGGACGACATAGCAACATGGAAAATATCAATCAACTGTAAATGCAACTTCCTAAGTTCGAAAACACTTCTAATTGTGATAATTTAGTGTGATGGATGAGAAATCAACAACTAACCTACTCCTAAAACTCCACTGTCTGAACATCTCTGACATGCAGTGGCAGGTGGAGGACTTGGAAATAGGCATCGATAGCATGGACCTCCATTGTAGTTGTAGACAGTAAGCTACAAAACAAATTACAGTTACTCATAATCCGAAACAAAAACCAGCAAAAGTTATGCACAGGTTACGGCAATGCAATAAAAACTTAAATTTCCTGATAATTAATGCATAATATACCTGTCCTTCCAATCCAACAGCGGCACCTGATACAAGAGGCTGCATAATTGAAAAACTTATGGTATAAGAACCAGAATAGAAGATCAATGATAAACATAAGTCTCTTAAAAAACAAAGTAATCAACAAAGAATCATACAGATTTACCTTTCCCAAAACCACACAACAGTCATTGATCATATAACGACTGGGAGCATTGTCTGTAGCATCTATTATTACATCATATCTTTCAGATAGATTAAGGAATACTAACGCATTATTGTACTGGAAAAGGAAATGTTAATTAAAAAATAAACAAGATTTCATAAAAAACATAATAAATAGGATACTTGCTGAAGATCTCCAAGGCATTTGATGTACGTAAAGCTTCCTCGTATTTTACAATCTCAATGCTTGAATTTACGCTGCAAGAGAACCAATGTGACAATGTTAGACATAATAAAAGGAATAAAAGAAGTCGCTAGAAAATAGAGATCGACAAAAGCTAATTATCATTTTCTTGGGAAGACAACATTATAAAAAAATGACTAGCAGAAAATCAACATACGAGCGACAAGCAGCGGCAGCAGATTCCACTTTTGGTCTACCAATGAACGCCTCCGTGTGGATAATCTGTCATACAATCAACTAGAAACGTCAAAAAATATTTTTTTGCTATCACAGAAAGAACTCATCGAAGCAATAAGAACAAGTAGATTCAAAAGGAATCAGAGAATGTTAAAGTTCAAACCTGTCTATGCATATTATTAAGCTCAACTACATCATGATCAACAATGCCCAAACGACCTGCATACCGTAAAGATGTAATAAGCCAGCATATTCCACTACAATGCAACATCCATAGTTTACAAAAACAAAATATTTTGATGAAAATAGTCTTTTGTAGAATAAAGATTCGAGCTTGCTATGAGTTCACGATCAACAATGCCCAAGCGATCTCTATATAGTAAGCCTGCGAGAAGGCAGCATATTCCACTACAATAAACATCCATAGGTTACGCAAATATATTTTGTTCAATTTGTTTTTTTGTTAAGAACATTTGAGCTGGATTACATTCCCAAACGGCTATACATGTTAAGTTAGTAACCATGTGAGAAGCCAGCATATTCAGTAAAAATACAACATCCATAAGTTGCACTGATGTATCTCATGAAAGAACAGTTTTTTTCTTAGGATAAACATTTAATTAAAGACATTATTGTCAATGGAATGCAAAAGTTCTTGTACAAACTCATTCGATGTCCTAAGCAAATCAAGATGCAATTAAGAACAGAAGAAATTTACAGTGGTATAGGCATCGGAATCCTTACCAACACCACAAGCAGCAAGGTATAAAAGAGCAGGTGAACCTAAGCCTCCAGCTCCAACAACCAACACTGAAGAATTCAGCAAGTTTGACTGCCCTGAAAATTAATCAGAAATAAATTAAATTTCAAATATCTAACTTGTAAGCTTCAAGTGTGGAAACTAAGTTCAAAATTGCGAACTCATCAAAAGGCAATCAAAATCATTGTCAAGACTCAAGGCATAATTGATAACAATCACAGTCACAATTTCAATTCACTGATAGATCTAAGGTTTAAAGTCGTGGGATAGAGCAAAACCTTGAATGCCAAAAGAAGGCATCAACAAGTGGCGACTGTAACGGTAAATAGCATCAGGAGGTAATCCATGGCTGAGACCGGAAACAGCAGCCTTTGAGATTGAAGGACACGAGCCATTGGAACTTTCACGAAGCTGAGCTTCAAGAGTAGAAATTCGAGCATCAATCTCCGTCTTGGAGATCTGCAAGGCCTCGAGCTCGTCGAGTATCTGAGAGACGTCTGGTTTGGTTGATTCCATCAGTATAAGCTTGTGTGAGAGTGAAGATCGGAGACCGTCGAGATAAACCCTAAAACGCCCTCTCCAGTCTCAATTTACGGTCAAAAGGTTGAGGATGGTAAAAGTAAATTTGTTAAAAACCCGGGAATGTATATATTTATATATACATACCTTCCTTATCTATATCTTCTATATATACGTACCTTCCTTATCTATATATGTATATATTTTTTTTTTTTTGTTTACTTTTATTTTTGGTTTTTAATGGAGCTTTTTTTTTTCTTTTTTAAAACTTATAAAATTTACTTTGTTTAATCTTTATATCTTTTATTTTTAACAGATCGTTGTCTTCTGTAAAGCTTATAAGCTTTTTTTTATATTAAAAATATGTTTATCTTGCGGGTACATATTTTTTTTTAAAATCTTTTCAATAATTTTTTTTTTATTTTAGCAGTTTTATTATTAGTTTTTAGGTATTTCACTATTTAAATTTAACCATGTGATTTTAGAATATTATAATTATAACTTAGTCACGCTAGTTAGGTTATATAAATCTCTTTCATATATATATATATAGGGTTAGGTTCCGGTAAAAACATGTATTACAGTAAGAAATAAGAACACTTAAGGTTCGTTAGATTAAAACACGGACGTTTGTGATTAATCGGTTATTAAAGGACATCGTTGATATAAATTTATTACTATAGTCGTGATTATGGTAACATATATTATCGGTTACAACATTAATGACTATATGGAAACTAAATAATATGATAAGCTAATCAATTGTGCACGAATAATTGTTCCTTCGTATGAGAAATCTGATTATTCGCCGGTGATATCATTCAATATTCGATATGTTTAGGTTCACTTGTATATGAGTAATCTTTATCTTTGTATAAATTAATGTAATTGCAATAGTCGTGCTTAGTTACTTATATTTAGTGCGTACGTTTCAATTTGGTTTGCACGTGTAGTTCAATTTAGATTTGCACGTGTAGTTCAATTTAGATTTAGATTTGCACGTTTAGTTCAATTTAGATTTGCACGTGTAGTTCAATTTAGATTTAATTTTCTTTTCACGTTTAGGTTTTTTGTTTATAGTTCACTTTGCAAATTTAGGTCAATGTAGGTTCCTTGCTTATGGTTTAATTTTCAAGTTTAGATAAATTTAGTTTCAAAAATCTTTGCAAATTTAGATCTCAAGTTGCTTTGCACGTTTATGTGCATTGATTTTTTATTTGCATGAAAGGCTTTACACGTTTATTTTCATGTTTAAGTATGTTTAGCTTCATTGGTGCATTAGTTTATTATCTGTATATATGACATCGTAAATCGTAATCGTGCAAATTTGATAAATATAGGATGAATTTGTCGTGTGATGTGAATATCATATGTGCACGTATATGATTTAGGTTCGTATTATAATTAAAATAATAAATATAGCTAATGATAATTTAAGGAAGTAAGTATGTTACATAACTCATAAGGAAACGGTGAATATATCATCACTTACTATCTTTATATACTAACAAATCATATCCGTCAAATGAGTTAGATCGTGCGGTCTACGTTTGTTCTCTTTTCTTACCGTAACACACGTTCTCACCTGATCCTTTTCCTATATATATATATATATATATATATATATATTTTATTATTTAAGTTTTAATATAAATTGTATGATATGTGTCGCACATGACCTCTTGTTAAACGTATTTTTAGTAGATGTTAAAATAAACAGTAATATAATTTTATTTTAATTCTTGAAATTAATTTAGAAAATCTTTAGTAAAAAACTAATTTGGTTACATATTCGTGTGATTTCTTTAAAATATCTATATAATAAAGTAGTCTATGAATTTGCACTTGACATAGTTTTGTGCAACCACATCATCAAACTTACATAAGTTGTCTATTCGCTATGGCACGCCACAATGTTATTTAATTGATTAATTAATATTTTAACAATTATCATTTTTAATCACTTTGGTTATATATCCGAGTAGCTCAAAAAATATTGTCCCGGGTTCCTCTTTTACTATTTTTGTTACAGAGCTTGAATTCTTGGTTGATTTCTATTTATAATATGACAAAATCCAACCATACAACAAGCATCACACAACAGGTAAAATAATTTCTAACATACAAATTATCAACTATTTTTTTATAAACACAATTATCACATAACTCGTGCAGGGCACGGGTATTAAAACTAGTATTTTACTAAATTGCACTACTCTAACACTGGCGTGGCGTCTCCACATTTTTTCTCGAATTAAATCGTTTACTAAATTACCAATTAAGTCAATAAATTTTTTTATTAAAGCAATATCTAAATAAAATCTTTTTTTTAACTAGTTGTAATAAAACAAAATCTAATTAGTTAGTTTAAAACAATATTTAAGTAGTTAGTTTAAAAATGAATCCAAACCATAAAACAATATCTAATTAGTTAATTTACAAAAATATTTAATTAGTTAGTTTAAAAAAATTTCAAACAATATCCAATTAGTTAGTTTAAAAATATATAATTAGTTAGTTTTAAAAAATCTCGAATTACCTTCTAATAATCAGCATTAGATCACGAGTTTATTACAATCGATTTCAAATATAATCGAAACAATATCTAAAAAATATTTAATTAATTAGTTTACAAAAATACACATACTAAACGAATCCAAACAATATCTAATTATTTTAAATCTGATAAAATGAATCCAACCAATATCTAATTATTTTAAAACAATATTTAATTAGTTAGTTCAAAAAGTTGGATTCTTTTTTTCAATAGGAGACCTAGATAACAAACAAATTTTAACTAAACGAATTTTTTAGTTTTGTATTATTAATTCACTTGTAATTAACTTATCTAATTAGTTTTAAAAAAATTATATAATCGGTATATCCCTTTAAAATCGATAAAATATATACTCGGTTATTCAGTAAACATATTGGACAACCTTCGTCGAATTTCCTTTCTAATCTATATCTATATACTTTACTAAAGCATGCAACATAATACTGACGTGGCGACCTTACGTTTTTTCGAAATAATTTGGTTTACTAGGCTTTTTCTAGTTTTATGTTTAGTAAATGTACTTCTTGAGAGAAGAGTGTGTAGAGTATAAAAATAAATACAAAAGGTTGGGGTACATTTACTTAATTGAAACATTAAAAAGCCTAGTTATTACTCTAGTTTTTCAAAAAAGCCTAGTTATCGAAATTGCCCCGTTTTTTCTCGGATTATATCTTTTACTAAATCATAAATTAAGCCAACAAAAATCTTCTTTTTTTTACTAAAATAGTATCTAAATTATAAATGTTTAATTTTTTAAAGATTTGATAGATTGTTTGTTAAATTTCTCCGTTACGATATTATAATGTTTAATTTTACAAAGATATGATTGATTGATTGATGGTTAAACTTGTCATGTACGATACGACGTTAACTTACAAGGGAAGCAAGTAATATCTTGATTTCATATATACTTAACGTAAACTTCTCAAATACATGTTCTCACATTTATTTCCACTATATATGGAACATATCTTCTCACAAGTCAATACTTTTTACTTATTTTCCATGTTAATCTAGAAATTTATACATCTTCTGATTTCAATCTATTGTTTATTGATCATGTTCTGTCGTCTTTTTCAGGCTCCAACGATTTGAAAATATTTTCAAGGTTACAATTTTATTGTTTCGTCGTATCTTTTTTCAGGTAAATCTTGCACCATCTACTAAGCAAATTTTCGTATATTGATCTATTTTTTAAAAGTTTCCATGTTTTATCGTATTTTTCATGCTCCATCTAATAAAATTCGTCGTATTTTCATGTTTTGTCGCATTTTTTTAAATTTTGATAAGATTTCGATCGGAGTACATAAACACCATCTCATAAGTAACAAACTGTTTTTTAAAATTTTGATTCGATTCGTTTTTTTAAACGCCAAAAAATTAAAAAATTTTGATCAGATTTTGATCGGCCTAAACATAATCTAATAAACAACATACGATTTTTAAATTTTTGATCAAATTCATTTTTTTCAAATATTTATATTTTAAGTCTGGTTTATTTTTACAAACATTTTTCACAAAAATTAAATTCTTTTTTTCTTTTTCTTCACAAAAATTTCATTAGTGCTAAATTAAAAGATTTATAAATATTTTTTCCTTAAGAGATATTCGTTTTTATCTTTAATATTTAACTGAAAATTTTTCAACAAAATTTTGATTAGATTTGATTTTCTTTTAAAAAATTTGTTCAGATTTCGATCGGAATAAATATTATTTAATAAGCAAATTTTTTTTTAAAAATTTGACCACTTTCATATTTTTCAAATATATTTATTTTGTTTCCGTCTTTTTACAAACATTTTTCATAATGTCGAAAGATCTAAAAGTTTTTGATAGTGATATATTTATTTAATAAGCAACAATTTTTTAATTTGATTATTTTTTCATAAATATATAATTACTTTCCACATACATAAGTTAATGACATTTTATTTTAAAAAAATTCAAATATTTAAAAATTACTCGCACAAGGTGCGAGATATAAATTAATTATATTTAAAATGAGACTTCCTCTTATGAACAATGCATATGCAATTTTACCCCTACTGTTTTGAGGCCGAATGACCAAAATAACCTCGTTGGTGGTTATTGATGTGTTGCCTCCTGTCTTTGCCAACGGCGTTCACCTTCACCGCCTATCTTCCTCGATTACGTTTTTCCTTCGTCTGCCGCTTATCACAGGGGATTTTTGATGACCGCTTCATCGCTTCTTCTACTTCGTGTAACACCCCGAATCCGCTGTGTAATATCCGGAATTTTTATTCCGTTTTATTCCGTAGCAAACCGGATTTCGATCCGTCGATCTTTCTCTTTCTACCTAGTCGTACACACTATCTCAAAATTTTATCATTTTATGTAACCTTACTTCACATAAAATGATAGAATTTTATATTAAACCTAATCTATCAAACCCTAGTTTATATCATGACATGCCCTTGTCAATGTCATCACGAGATTTGACGAGACCATGACGAGATCGTGACAAGGGTTTGACAAAGTCGAGACAAGTTTTTGACAACCTCAAACCACCCCTCTTGTTTTCTTCTAGCCCAGCGTCCACCTGGCCCAGCCCAGCGTTCACCTTGTCCCAACCCTGCGTCCACCTTACTCCAGCCCAGGGGCAACCTTATTCCAGCCCATCCTTGGTGAGCAGCCCAGCAGCTGGAGAAGGCCCAGACGAACCTTGGACTGCCTCTCTCTCTCCTACCTACTGTAACGGACAAGCGAGAGAATCTCTCCCCTCTTAACTACACCGAATCACGCTTCTGACTTCTTCTTCCCACGATCTGCTGAGCGTGATTGAAGATCTGCTTACCTTAACTGCTCCGGGATCACGTACGACAGAGGAACGCGCAAGTCGACACGCTGCAGTAATCTCTCTTCCCTTCTGTACAAGGCTTCCGTCTCAGCTTTCCTTGAGCACGCTAGCCTTCTCGCCCAACCAGCCAGACGCACGCCGAGAGAACAACAGGCACTATCAACAAACCAACTAGAGCATCGAGCCATCAAGTGAGCACAGAGGCCGCTGGGTACCTTGAGCCACAGCAGACAGTAGCAAAAGCCTCGTGTTAACACCTGGATCCGCCCCGTAGAGTGAGCTCCTCCGTCTGCCTTCATCAACGACATTAGTGCCGAAGTGAGTACAATCTTAACACCCTCCTTCCTTTCCTTCAGAAGGTTACTGAACCTCTTTTATGGATGGCCCAAATACAATGCAGAAGTCGGAGTTCTCGTCATTCTAGCCCCTTCCGTGAACCTGAGGCGCGACTGGTGAAGGTCTCGGGGCTCATTGCTGATCCTAGCCTTCCACTGTAGGGTAAGTTCTTTTTTTTTTGTTTGTTACCTGTTGTTGTTTGCAAAGGGAGGGAGCAGGATGTCTACAACCTAGACTCGAACCTAGGACCTGCTGTTTTTGTTCAGGATTGGGGTGACGAACTAACAACTTTAGGATCTAGTTTCGATACCTTAGATCGAGAATCCACCGTTGAAATTTTGATATATTGTAGATAGAAATATGCAGTTTTTTGTGTAAAAATTTGGAAGAGAGTTAACGGTCGGATTAGAAGTTATAAGGTCCCAAAGTAGAGCCATTGGGCTGTTTTTACAAGAGAGAAAATTTTGACCAAGTATAGAAATGAGAGCTTCTATTCCAACTTTAGAGATTTATATAGTAGTTAAGGTTAAGTGTTTTTGAGAGATCTTTACCCTATGATTAGTAGGTATATCATAGAGGAGCTATGATTTCATCTCGGGATTTTATATCCTCTTCCAAGCCGTGTATACGAACCCAAAGTCGAACCGTCACGACTTTTGTGTAAACTATGAATGTTGGGTAACTCTTATAAATTCTTACCAAACTTTTCAATGAAAACTAGATTAGGGACTTAGGATCTAGAAGAGAATATTAGAACTAAATGATAGACTTTGACAATTTTCGGCACTAAGGGTAAAATGGTCTTTTACCGTAAGAGAGCTTTTTCCGTAATTCCTTCGCATGAGGTTGAACATCTGGATGTGATTTTGATCCACATGCCTTATTTGACAGGCGTTTGAGTTACCACGGGTTCGGACCGAGTTGAGATTTGAGAAAGCGATTTTGATCAAGGTAAGTCCTTGCGACTTACTTAGCTGGTTTCTAGATATTGGTTGGGTGATGATGGTTGTGTGTGTACAATGTGTGTTATAATAAATAACAACTTGTTAGGACGACCGTGGTTATTATGTTATAAGGCCCAAGTGTATGTATAACGGGCCGTGACATCACTGCCCAGCTCTGCCAGGAGACTGGGAGGTTCTCTATACCCAGACCATACAGGTACACGGTGAGATGCATCGGATCCACTCCTGATGGGTACACGGGGGCGGAGGCGAGGTTTGGGAATCTCTCGTGTCACAAAATAAGTATCATTAGAGTGAATGACTTAAATGAAGATAATAAATGGATTGTTTGAAAGCATGATGAGTGTTTACTTTTGCTGTGTGTGTGTGCTATTATTATTCTTCTAATGTTTAGATAGCTAGCTAATGGTTGTTCTGTTGTGTTTTTAGTTTTACCGCAGGTTAGAGCAGCAGCTGAGTGATCCGGAAGTAGTGGTCAACCGGGTCTCCGTACTCCTTAGAGTGGGGGTTGGGTTGTTGTTTGTTGTTCTTTCTTTTGTTAAGACAGTTGGTCTTTTTCCCTTTGTTTAAGTACTATAGGCTGCTAGACCTTGTTGCATTCATTCCTATAAAAATACTATTTTATGAATTTCGGTTTTCCTTATTTGTGTCTTGTTGCAAGATCCTAGTAATATCGTTGTCAAACTAAGGCCGGGACCCATTGTGAGGTCCTAACCAGTAATGTCCCGAGTTCTGAGAATTCTGGTTGTTACAACATGGTATCAGAGCTCTAGGTTGGCAACAATGGCCCTTGAAATCTTCTGAAAGACCGAATAAGCGTTAAGTAGAACCCGAAAAGGGATATGAGTTTTTAAAGGGAACTTTTGGTTTTTAAATGCATGCATAGTCTGGTTGGGGATAGAAAAGTACGGCTGACCACCACTACTACCGCGGATCTTAGTATGCTTAGTATGAACTTTAGGTTTATTTTAGTTGGACTTATTAGATTGATTAAACAGATGTGATATAGATAAGTACATGTAGAAGATTAGTAGAAACTATAGTTATACTATACCCTTAACGGAGATAAGTAAATGAGATCCTCACTCCGTTGACACACCTAAATATATTTGAAGGATTTCAACGTAAAGATAAGTACGCTCAGCTTATGAGCATTAGGGTAGGCGAACGTCCAAGCAACTCCTTCGGAACTTGTTGAGGAACATTGAGACGGAAAAGTGAAGACCAAAAGACAACGCCAACGACAATAACAAGAAGGAGATACAACCAACTCCGCAGGGTCAAATGAAGAAAATCCATGAGAGAGGTTCTGGAAAAGCGTGGACTGACCGGTAATATACAAATTAGGAGAGATAACCCATAAATTCTTTCAAGTATGGTAGAAAGCAACGTTACATACAAAGAAGATGGCGACAGAAACAAGCATAGGTGTGGAAGTCAAAGAGAGGTGGTAGGACTCAGACAAGAGATATAGAATTCAAGCTCACTGACGGACCAGAAGGTGGAAGTTGATGCCAGAAACAGAACAAAATGTGATCACCTCGATAGTCTACTTGACACCACAATTAAAATGGATAACCAAGACAGTCAAAAGCATAGAAGTCGACACGAAATACATTGTCCATCCAAATATGAAGAATTAAAGAGCTGTAAAATGGAAGCATACTCGTTGCCAACAAGTGAAAGACAGATTTCACCAACATGGAAGCGGAGTGACTTTCTAGAAGACAAGTGAGTGACAACAAGGGCCGCGATACAAATATCAAAATCATAGAATCTTGAAAGCAGAGTCAAAGGGATCACTATA
This sequence comes from Fagopyrum homotropicum, assembly GCA_033239125.1. Lineage (NCBI taxonomy): Eukaryota > Viridiplantae > Streptophyta > Magnoliopsida > Caryophyllales > Polygonaceae > Fagopyrum > Fagopyrum homotropicum. Next base: position 9,247,357 of record BSWB01000003.1, read on the forward strand.
AAGGTAGCATTATTATACCAATTAAATAAAGGAGTTTGGGAGAAGGATCTTGGCGTACCCGAATGCCCACAATAATCTCCCTCGCACAAGTGGACTTAAAAAAAAAAATAAAAAAAAAAAAAAAAAAAAAAATTTCAACACCAACGATTTACCCCGGGGAACCACGAGCAGCTGAGGGCTGAGGTAAAAGTAATCGCGAAGATGCATATACGAGCTATCGTGGGAGAATTGACGAGTCCGTTGACGGTAGATGAATGATAATTCTAAACTCGGAAAGAGTATAACGCCCTCATAGTGTGAAAGAGAAGTGTAGATTATAGAAGAGTTAAAGAAGTACAAGCGGAGAAACTAGAGAAGATAGATTTTCACCAGGTTTATCAAATTTCAAAGAGATAGAAGAAACGTAAGCCTATGATATATTGTAGAAGGTCAACTGTAGACTACTTGGCAACAACTGGGACTTTACACGTGCGGTTTAACAGGTGGTGACTAGTTGCCAAGTAATAAGAATAACCACAGAGTTACAAAAGAACTGTATTGACATGAGGAGGAATCCTTAAAGCGACCAATTGCGGCAACTGTGAAGTCAATCAATACGAGTGCTAGTAATACTGAATAAGTTCAAGTCAATAACTCTAAAGAGAATTGACGGTCCGAAATGACCCCTTATATCAGTAATGATATAAAAAGAATTAATGTGAGCAGTTGCTTGTCTACTGACTAAGGAAAATGTTACAAATCACGGATAGTATGGATGGATTCGTATAAGGAGAACCAGAGGGGTAAGAAGAAGAAGATGATTTTGCCCAAGTCATACGTCAGTCCGGACAAAAGGGTATGCTCGTAGTATACCACTCAAATGAGACGGATGGTATACTTCCGAGAAGAAGCTGGGGTCAATTTTCGAGATTTACAAAGGAGCCCTTATGACTAAAGATGTGACACATAATAGTTGGAATTATAGAGGCGGCACAAACATAGAGAATATAATTTAATGCCGTGGTGAAAAGTCTTATAGAGTTTTGAGGTGATTGTAAATGGAACCTACATCTTTGATGGAACAGACATCAGAAAGAATTTAAAGTGAAAGGGTGGTACTCCAATGAAAATCTAAGTTAACCCAGATAACCATTAATATGTAGATGGAGGTGTAGTAGTGAGATTGCATACAAATGGTGTACTAAAGTTCATTCCCGACTGATCACAAATGAGTTGAGGAAAGTAATAAGACCAACCAACGTGGTCCGTAAGGCGTAAACGAGGAAACTCAAAGGGATTTAACTATCCTACATGTGGTAAAGATTTAAAAGAAGGTGAAACGACATGAGTATAAAGAAAACATAATAAATGTGATGCGAAGAATTGGACTTTTGAGAAAATCAGATACATCTGATAGTTGTATACAAAGGGTACAGATGACTTTGTGGTATACGTGATATATCCAAGCTGGGCTTGGGTGTATTTTGGATGCAGAGGGGTAAGGTCATAGCCTATGCGTCTCGACAGTTGAAGACGTATGAGGAGAACTACCCCAGACACGATCTAGAGTTGGCTGCAGTAGTCCATGCTCTTAAGATCTGGCGTCACTATCTCTATGGGGCGACATGTCAGATCTTCACAGACCATAAGAGTCTGATGTATATATTCACTCAGAGAGAGTTGAATAACCGCCAGAGGCGGTGGTTATAGTTGATCAAGGACTTCGGCCTTGAGATTTTTACCACCCCAGGAAGGCGAATGTGGTAGCTGATTGATAGCATGAATTATAGTCTATATTTTGGGGTTTGTTTGGACGTTTTATCTTTCATAATCTGCATGTTTGTATGTGCATTATGTGATTTTACCACCATTTCATCTACCTTTGCGAGAATCGAGGTCTACACCTAGTTTTGTTGTAATTGCAGGTAATTTGGTACGTTTTGCATCAAAAAGGAGCAAAAGGAGTCATGAGTCATTTAGAGCTACATCGAGGAAGCATAGCCATGGATTAAAGATTTACTTTGGACCAGTTTTGAGAGATTTCGCATTCAGTTGTGACTCACCTCGGTTGACCAGAGATTCACCTCGACCGAGGTGATCCAGAGACGCCGACTCGACCGAGGCGAATACCTAGGACGCGGCGAGAATATTTTATTCTTGGCTGAGATCTTTTAAAATTGGAAAGAGATCTTATATTTTTGGGCTTGGCTCCTGAAAAGAAGGAGATATGCAGAATCATATATTTTACCTATATTTATGGGAAAATATCTTTATAAGATTTATTATCTTTGGAGGGTTATTTTCCTATAAAAAGGGTCGGATTTCCCATAATTCCGGCATCCGCTTAGGGCTGGACATCACGCTATACCGTCGATCAGGGTTTATAGCACACAGCAGCAACACCCTACTCCAGTTGGGAGAGAATTGAAGAACCTTTTTGAAGGTTGAAGGAAGGTTGAAGTCCATAGCTTTTATAGCTTTTTGGAGGGTTTTGTAAGATTGTCTTCAATTCCCTCACTTGTTGTCTTGTCTTGTTGGATTGCTATCCAAGGAACGCTTTGTTGTGATATTTGATTCAGTTATTGAAGTCTTTTCATTAAATTCTTCTTTGTTCAAATATTCACTTTCTTCCCATATATTTTAATACTTTCATTATGATGATGAGTGGCTAATTTCCTTGTGTGGTTCTAGGGTGATTGGCTGAAAGTTGTGGGAAAAACAGTGATAGAATAATCTTAGATTCCAGTAGGATCCTGAAGGTTCGAGTCTTTAACCTTAACCCTAAGCATCTCGTTCAGTCGATGAACATCTCGGCCGGGGTGGAAACTGGCTGACCGAGGTGACTTATCTGATCCATAACTGAGAGTTAAGTGTTAGAGTTTGCCAAATCCTATTCTTATTACACCTTTCCTGGTTCAAGGCAAGCTTAGGATGAGACTTACCCGGTAATTCCTTAGTTTGTGTACCGACGATCATAAGTGTAGGTAATAAAGGTTCATCTTTTATTGGGGTTTGAGTGTGCTTCCATCCCATCTTTGTGAGTTAGCCTGAGACTTACCCGGTAAAGGTTGATTCTATTCCCTTAGATGGTGTGTTAGTTTGAGGTTATAGTTCTTTATCTTGATTCCTTGAGACTTACCCGGTAATAGGAGTTACGGTTTAAGATTAGTGTGTAGTGAGACTTACCCGGTGATATACTCCACTTTAGAAACACCTTCCCCACGCAAAAACCTCAGCTTTGTCCGCTTATCTATAGATCTTGAGTTAGAACCACAACTAGATGCTTTAATCCCTAGAATTGCATGTTTGCTTTATTGACTTCTTATTCATCTTTGATTGTGTTAATCGCTCTCGTGGTTAGTATTGACATAAGCACACCGTATTGACTTTGTTTCACCGAGTCCCTGTGATCGACCCCTGGAATTTTCTTGCTTTTACTACGATTGACCCGTACACTGCGGGTTCGCATCCTTGTTTTAAGCTTAAGTCTAGGGTTATAAATTTAAGGCTTGCACACACCGTTTGGAGCGAACAAGTTTTTGGCGCCGTTGCCGGGGAGATTCTGGCCAAACGAGGCATTTCACCTCGGTTGAACCAAGAACACCTCGACCGAGGTGGGTTATTGAGAGTTTTCGAAACGATTTTTTGTGTTACTTATCTGGATATGATCTCAGTGAAGATCTCGTTTACTGACTAGTTTTAAATTCTTTATGTGTTTGAAAGGTTTTATAATATGTTTAAGTTGCTAAATGCTTTGTTTGAAATTATTGGCATGTTTAATACTTTGTTTTTATCCAAATTATGTTGAATTTGAAGGTTGACACCGCAGGTTAAGTTCTCTCACTTTCTTCTTGGAAAGACCAAGGCAATTCATTCTCTTCTTCTTCTTCTTCTTGATCATGCTTAGCCCCTCATATACATTTTGCCTCCCTTTACCTATCCGGGAATTTGGAAGCAAACGAAGTGGTGAAAGCAAGTGGAGTTAAAGTTGAGAAGTGGCTGGAAGTGAAAGTGTTAGAAAGCAATAATAGGTTTGGGGAAGTCAATCATGAAGATGAGTAACTCGGCACCATTCACATAGCCGGGTGTTTGTGTCTTGCCAAAATCGGATTGAGCGATATTCCTAACGGGTCATGGTATGTGCATCAAGGGTTTGATGCATCTCAAGAAATTGATGATTGCTAATCTCCCAGGCTTCGGTTATTGTGCACCTCTGTCCATGCATCCCAAAAAGTAAAGTAAAAAGAAAAAAAAGTGTGAGATAAGCAAAGCTTATTGGTGGAAGATGTTGCAAGTCAAAGTGAAAGTAAAGTTCATCCTTTTCCCGGATTCTAGCACCACATTACCTTACATACATCCCTACCCTACACGTTTCTTGACCTTTCTTTTGGGAAGCCCTTGAGACCTTGAGCTTGTTGATTGACTTAGCGGTTTAAATCGGATTATACATGATTAATTTTGATAATTATAATTTATTATGCATTCTATGATTTTATGCAAAGATGAACAACTTTCCTATATTTATAAAATGTTTTGATCATGTTGAGTTTTTTAAATTCCAAGAAGTACTCTCTTAGAGTGATCTATGGTAGTTGCACACCATAAAATGTTTTTGGAAGACTTTTTCATTGATTTTCTTGACCTATAATCCATTCTACCTTGTCTTCTATATGAGGAACTTGCTTGGGGACAAGCAAGGGCTAAGTATGGGGTATTTTGATAGCATGAATTATAGTCTATATTTTGGGGTTTGTTTGGACGTTTTATCTTTCATAATCTGCATGTTTGTATGTGCATTATGTGATTTTACCACCATTTCATCTACCTTTGCGAGAATCGAGGTCTACACCTAGTTTTGTTGTAATTGCAGGTAATTTGGTACGTTTTGCATCAAAAAGGAGCAAAAGGAGTCATGAGTCATTTAGAGCTACATCGAGGAAGCATAGCCATGGATTAAAGATTTACTTTGGACCAGTTTTGAGAGATTTCGCATTCAGTTGTGACTCACCTCGGTTGACCAGAGATTCACCTCGACCGAGGTGATCCAGAGACGCCGACTCGACCGAGGCGAATACCTAGGACGCGGCGAGAATATTTTATTCTTGGCTGAGATCTTTTAAAATTGGAAAGAGATCTTATATTTTTGGGCTTGGCTCCTGAAAAGAAGGAGATATGCAGAATCATATATTTTACCTATATTTATGGGAAAATATCTTTATAAGATTTATTATCTTTGGAGGGTTATTTTCCTATAAAAAGGGTCGGATTTCCCATAATTCCGGCATCCGCTTAGGGCTGGACATCACGCTATACCGTCGATCAGGGTTTATAGCACACAGCAGCAGCACCCTACTCCAGTTGGGAGAGAATTGAAGAACCTTTTTGAAGGTTGAAGGAAGGTTGAAGTCCATAGCTTTTATAGCTTTTTGGAGGGTTTTGTAAGATTGTCTTCAATTCCCTCACTTGTTGTCTTGTCTTGTTGGATTGCTATCCAAGGAACGCTTTGTTGTGATATTTGATTCAGTTATTGAAGTCTTTTCATTAAATTCTTCTTTGTTCAAATATTCACTTTCTTCCCATATATTTTAATACTTTCATTATGATGATGAGTGGCTAATTTCCTTGTGTGGTTCTAGGGTGATTGGCTGAAAGTTGTGGGAAAAACAGTGATAGAATAATCTTAGATTCCAGTAGGATCCTGAAGGTTCGAGTCTTTAACCTTAACCCTAAGCATCTCGTTCAGTCGATGAACATCTCGGCCGGGGTGGAAACTGGCTGACCGAGGTGACTTATCTGATCCATAACTGAGAGTTAAGTGTTAGAGTTTTCCAAATCCTATTCTTATTACACCTTTCCTGGTTCAAAGCAAGCTTAGGATGAGACTTACCCGGTAATTCCTTAGTTTGTGCACCAACGATCATAAGTGTAGGTAATAAAGGTTTATCCTTTATTGGGGTTTGAGTGTGCTTCCATCCCATCTTTGTGAGTTAGCCTGAGACTTACCCGGTAAAGGTTGATTCTATTCCCTTAGATGGTGTGTTAGTTTGAGGTTATAGTCCTTTATCTTGATTCCTTGAGACTTACCCAGTAATAGGAGTTACGGTTTAAGATTAGTGTGTAGTGAGACTTACCCGGTGATCTACTCCACTTTAGAAACACCTTCCCCACGCAAAAACCTCAGCTTTGTCCGCTTATCTATAGATCTTGAGTTGGAACCACAACTAGATGCTTTAATCCCTAGAATTGCATGTTTGCTTTATTGACTTCTTATTCATCTTTGATTGTGTTAATCGCTCTCGTGGTTAGTATTGACATAAGCACACCGTATTGACTTTGTTTCACCGAGTCCCTGTGATCGACCCCTGGAATTTTCTTGCTTTTACTACGATTGACCCGTACACTGCGGGTTCGCATCCTTGTTTTAAGCTTAAGTCTAGGGTTATAAATTTAAAGCTTGCACACACCGTTTGGAGCGAACACTGATGCTTTGAGCCGGAAGACGCCTAGGGAGAGGGCGATAGCCCGGTTGACAGTACAACCACAGTTGCAGAGAGACTTGGCTTGGTCAGAGATAGAGATTCAGTTTCCCGATACTGATAGTCAGTTGGCTACCTTGGAGTTTCTTCTTGATCTGTTGGATGACATCCGACAGAAGCAGGAGGCTTGCCCGACTTTGACCAGGATCCGAGACAGGATGTCTCGAGATGAGGCCCACAGTTTACTACTGGTGCAGATGGAGTGATGAGACGTCAGGACCGCATTTGTGTGCCGTCAGACAGTGAGTTGAGACAAAGGATACTAGGTGAGGCTCATGCTACCCCATACTCAGTACATCCTGGAGCGAGTAAGAGGTATAAGGATGTGAGACGTTTCTTTTGGTGGGGTGGTTTGAAGCCCGACGTGGCTCGGTATGTAGCTCAGTGTGTGACCAACCATCAGGTCAAGATTGAGCATCGTAGGTCCGGAAGAGAACTCCGCCCACTTCCCGTACCACAATGAAAGTGGGAGGATATATCTACGGATTTTGTCACGGGATTGAGACTCAACAGAGGTTTTGATGCTATATGGGTAGTGGTAGACCGTCTGACGAAGACCGCACGTTTCATCCCGATTTAAGGAGAACGTGTCCGGTAAGTCGTCTAGCTGAGGAGTTCACAAACACATTGTGAGACTCCATGGAGTACCGAGGACTATCGTCTCCAACAGAGATGGGTGTTTCACCTCGAGATTTTGGCAACAGGTACATACTGCTTTGGGGACGAGTCTCCATTTTACCACTACTTACCACCCCCAAACTAACGGTCAGTCTGAGAGAACCATCCCGACATTGGAGGACATGTTGTGGGCTTGTGTACTAGATTGGAGACAGGTATGGCCATATCATCTCCCACTGGTAGAGTTTTCGTATAATAACTGTTGGCACACATCTTTTGGGATGGCCCCTTATGAGGCTTTGTACGGGCGGAGATGTCGCACACCATTGTGCTGGGATGAGCCTAGTAGAGCTGATGGAGTATCTCCAGATCAGATACAGGATGACATCGCCCGGATTGCCTTAGTCCGAGAGCGGATGTTAGCAGCTCAGAATCGTCAGAAAACTTACGCCGACAAGAGGCGTCAAACTTTGGAGCTTAGAATAGGTGCATAGGTATGGTTGAGAGTATCACCGACGAGGGGCGTCCGGCGTTTCGGCATTAAAGGGAAGTTGAGTCCCCGATATGTCGGACCTTTTGAGATAATGGAGAGAGGCGGAGAGGTTGCCTACCGTTTAGCACTACCACCGAGATTGGAGGGGGTCCATCCGGTTTTTCATGTATCTCAGTTGAGACAGTATATACCGGACCCGAGACACGTCATCAGCCATGAGGATCTGATAGTAGAGCCGACCACACTTTGTGGAGTATCCAATGGACGTCATAGAGCGCAGTACTAGACGTCTGCGTTCCAAGGAGATACCGGTGCTGAGGATCCAGTGATCTAGACGAGGAGTCGATGAGGCCACCTGGGAGACATATGAAAGTATTAGATGTAGTTATCCCGAGTTCTTTGCGGAGTTAGCCGCTACCTCTGTACCGGCGGGTTAGTACTTAGACGTTGTTTGTGTGACTTCTGTGATTATATGGTTAATGAGTGATTGTGTTTTTATATGTTGCCTGATTATGATGATTCAGAAGCTTTGCATGCTAGAAGACGAGGTTAAAATTTAGTGAAACCAGAGTAGGCAAGTTTTTTGGAAATCGTTGGATTAGATGCCTTATTCTAAGTTTCGGGACGAAACTTATTTTAAGGGGGTACTGATGTAATATCCGGAATTTTTATTCCGTTTTATTCCGTAGCAAACCGGATTTCGATCCGTCGATCTTTCTCTTTCTACCTAGTCGTACACACTATCTCAAAATTTTATCATTTTATGTAACCTTACTTCACATAAAATGATAGAATTTTATATTAAACCTAATCTATCAAACCCTAGTTTATATGATGACATGCCCTTGTCAATGTCATCACGAGATTTGACGAGACCATGACGAGATCGTGACAAGGGTTTGACAAAGTCGAGACAAGTTTTTGACAACCTCAAACCACCCCTCTTGTTTTCTTCTAGCCCAGCGTCCACCTGGCCCAGCCCAGCGTTCACCTTGTCCCAACCCTGCGTCCACCTTACTCCAGCCCAGGGGCAACCTTATTCCAGCCCATCCTTGGTGAGCAGCCCAACAGCTGGAGAAGGCCCAGACGAACCTTGGACTGCCTCTCTCTCTCCTACCTGCTGTAACGGACAAGCGAGAGAATCTCTCCCCTCTTAACTACACCGAATCACGCTTTTGACTTCTTCTTCCCACGATCTGCTAAGCGTGATTGAAGATCTGCTTACCTTAACTGCTCCGGGATCACGTACGACAGAGGAACGCGCAAGTCGACACGCTGCAGTAATCTCTCTTCCCTTCTGTACAAGGCTTCCGTCTCAGCTTTCCTTGAGCACGCTAGCCTTCTCGCCCAACCAGCCAGACGCACGCCGAGAGAACATCAGGCACTATCAACAAACCAACTAGATCATCGAGCCATCAACTGAGCACAGAGGCCGCTGGGTACCTTGAGCCACAGCAGACAGTAGCAAAAGCCTCGTGTTAACACCTGGATCCGCCCCGTAGAGTGAGCTCCTCCGTCTGCCTTCATCGACAACATTAGTGCCGAAGTGAGTACAATCTTAACACCCTCCTTCCTTTCCTTCAGAAGGTTACTGAACCTCTTTTATGGATGGCCCAAATACAATGTAGAAGTCGGAGTTCTCGTCATTCTAGCCCCTTCCGTGAACCTGAGGCGCGACTGGTGAAGGTCTCGGGGCTCATTGCTGATCCTAGCCTTCCACTGTAGGGTAAGTTCTTTTTTTTTGTTTGTTACCTGTTGTTGTTTGCAAAGGGAGGGAGCAGGATGTCTACAGCCTAGACTCGAACCTAGGACCTGCTGTTTTTGTTCAGGATTGGGGTGACGAACTAACAACTTTAGGATCTAGTTTCGATACCTTAGATCGAGAATCCACCGTTGAAATTTTGATATATTGTAGATAGAAATATGCAGTTTTTTGTGTAAAAATTTGGAAGAGAGTTAACGGTCGGATTAGAAGTTATAAGGTTCCAAAGTAGAGCCATTGGGCTGTTTTTACAAGAGAGAAAATTTTGACCAAGTATAGAAATGAGAGCTTCTATTCCAACTTTAGAGATTTATATAGTAGTTAAGGTTAAGTGTTTTTGAGAGATCTTTACACTATGATTAGTAGGTATATCATAGAGGAGCTATGATTTCATCTCGGGATTTTATATCCTCTTCCAAGCCGTGTATACGAACCCAAAGTCGAACCGTCACGACTTTTGTGTAAACTATGAATGTTGGGTAACTCTTATAAATTCTTACCAAACTTTTCAATGAAAACTAGATTAGGGACTTAGGATCTAGAAGAGAATATTAGAACTAAATGATAGACTTTGACAATTTTCGGCACTAAGGGTAAAATGGTCTTTTACCGTAAGAGAGCTTTTTCCGTAATTTCTTCGCATGAGGTTGGACATCTGGATGTGATTTTGATCCACATGCCTTATTTGACAGGCGTTTGAGTTACCACGGGTTCGGACCGAGTTGAGATTTGAGAAAGCGATTTTGATCAAGGTAAGTCCTTGCGACTTACTTAGCTGGTTTCTAGATATTGGTTGGGTGATGATGGTTGTGTGTGTACAATGTGTGTTATAATAAATAACAACTTGTTAGGACGACCGTGGTTATTATGTTATAAGGCCCAAGTGTATGTATAACGGGCCGTGACATCACTGCCCAGCTCTGCCAGGAGACTGGGAGATTCTCTATACCCAGACCATACAGGTACACGGTGAGATGCATCGGATCCACTCCTGATGGGTACACGGGGGCGGAGGCGAGGTTTGGGAATCCCTCGTGTCACAAAATAAGTATCATTAGAGTGAATGACTTAAATGAAGATAATAAATGGATTGTTTGAAAGCATGATGAGTGTTTACTTTTGCTGTGTGTGTGTGCTATTATTATTCTTCTAATGTTTAGATAGCTAGCTAATGGTTGTTCTGTTGTGTTTTTAGTTTTACCGCAGGTTAGAGCAGCAGCTGAGTGATCCGGAAGTAGTGGTCAACCGGGTCTCCGTACTCCTTAGAGTGGGGGTTGGGTTGTTGTTTGTCGTTCTTTCTTTTGTTAAGACAGTTGGTCTTTCTCCCTTTGTTTAAGTACTATAGGCTGCTAGACCTTGTTGCATTCATTCCTATAAAAATACTATTTTATGAATTTCGGTTTTCCTTATTTGTGTCTTGTTGCAAGATCCTAGTAATATCGTTGTCAAACTAAGGCCGGGACCCATTGTGTGGTCCTAACCAGTAATGTCCCGAGTTTTGAGAATTCGGGGTGTTACACGCTGGACTCGGGGCGCTATGAGTTGAGACCTCACAATGGGTCCCGACCCTTAGCTTGACAACAATTTCACCGGATCTTTCCAACAAGGCACAAATAAAGGCAAAGATCGAAATCGTTTTAATGCAATGCAAACAATATCGAAAAGAAATATACAACTTGGAAACTCAGCCGAGTCCTCAAAACGACACAACTCCAAAACATAAATCCATAAGGTACAACATAAACAAAAACGACACAAACATATAACCATCCCCGTCCTATAATGTACGGAGACCCCGGCTATCCACTCCTCCACCTCACTCGGCGGCATCCCTAACCGGCAGGGCAACTACAACAATATCGGTATAAAACCGTTAGCTAGAATTCACAGCATTAGGATCATGGTATTCACACACACACATACATAAGGAATCATAACACTCAACATGATCTTACACACAAGTCCGGTTTATTATCTCTTTGTTATTATTAAGTCATATCCCTTACTATTCCACTTATGGTGTGACACGATAATCTTAACGATCTCGCCCTTGTCCCCTTTCACCATACGGGTTTGTACTTGATGCGGATCAGCATCACCCATTGGACTGGTCGCAAGGCACCTTCCAGTCATCCCCATTTTGGACTGGATAAGCGGTCACCGCCCGTTATCATACACTTGGGCCAAGTATAAACATATAAAGTCAGTGGTCCTATTACCGGTTTCGATGTTATGACATAAACAATAAACACACATAAACAGTAAACACACACCACCAAACACGCATCAAAAATAATACAGAGAATACGAGCTAAGTAAGTCCGGAGACTTACCTCGTCCCAAAGATAATCCCGCTATATCCCGCTCTCAGCTTCCCGCAGGAAGACACTCAACGCCTGTCAAAAGGCACACGATCAACATCTCTCGCATACTAGAAGTCCTTAGACTTCTAGTCCCAATGATCTTGCAAGATCATAAACCATAACCATGATAGGATAACAACCTCCTAATCCTCACGATCTCGCAAGGTCATAACCATCACAACACATGCTAGGATACTCTCGTCCTAGTCACCACAATCTAAACAACATATAACCATAATCTCAATCTTCATAAGCTCACAAGATCAACCAAACACTCAACACCTTATAATCCTCACAAGATAATAACACCTCAAGCTTTAGAACGATCATAAATCCTCAAAACTCACCTAAGGTTCAAGGCCACTACTTGACATTCACTCTAAGTTATACTAGATTATCCAACCTAGCATGATACTAATGCTAAACATTACTAGATCGCGGAAAAAGGCAACTCACATGAGGTCGAAAGACGGAAGACGGTCTATGGATGTCGACTTGGACTCGTTAGGTCTTTATCGGGACGCTTCCTAACCTAACACCAAAACTAAGCAAATTTAGTTCATATGCTAAATGTTAACGGAATATATAATATATATAAATCTAAGAAAAACTCGTTTTCAAAAGTCAACGTTAAAAACCCGGGATTAAATCTTTGAGTCATAACCGAAATTAATCCAACAAAGACATAATATACCGTGTATAAAAATATAAGAATAACCCGTAACTAAAACCCAAGGTTAAAAACCGTAGTTACATTTTCCAAGCAAACTATACAATTTTTAAACATGGGTCAAAACCGCAATCAACTTTCCGGACCGTAAATACGAACTCAAGAACTTATAGTCATTTTCCGAAAATAACCTTTGGTCAAAACCGTAAAATATATTTTAGCAGGGCATAACATCAAATTCCGGAAACTTGGGCCATTTTCCAAAATTAAATCTACAGGGGTATATTCACACAACTCAGAAATATGGGCCAAAACTGCAAATATTAAATCATAAAAATATACTTTGCGATATAGAGAAAAAAAATACTCGTAAAATAAGGTTAAGCTATTAAAATACCAATAAAATCTGAAAAAATAAATATCGCAAACCCGCCAAAATTTGGGACGTTACACTTCGACACCGCTTCTTCATCTGCTCCAAATTCACCACCACTTCTTCTCCTCCTTCTCTATAAGCCTAAATTTCTCCTGCTCTTCAATCGGTTACCCTTTCACATGATCTCTCTACAGTCGACATCACCATCACCCTCAAATTTTGTTTCACCACCGCCTTCTTTGTTTAGGACCAATGGATTTGAGTTCTTTGTGTATAAGACTTCAGGAATGTATGTGCATATCTTCTCTTTCTTATCAGCGTCCTCTTCTTCTTCTTCTTCTTAGTCGATTGATTTCTCATTAATGTAGGATTTTCCCTTTTTAGCTCTTCAAACAGGTTTGTTGATTGTGGTGTCTTCGCTAGGGCTTTTGGAGGTTACGTCATCGTTATTAGCTGCCGTTTGACAGACAAAGTCCTCTCTCAAGGATCTACATCCCTTAAACTATCTCGATGTTTATGAGGTACCCAATATTTACCTTATATATATTTGTTCATCATCTCAAATTCTTCCATTTACTTTCTCTCTTAATCTTTCTCATCTTTCAATTCGAGATTTGCTCTTGTTCGAGTTTATTTGCCTCAATAGCTGTTACGCTGCGAGAATTCTTGCGAATTTGGTTGTCATGGGATCCGGCATTATGATTAGGGATTTTGCTCAAGCTTATCGACAAGCCATTTCCAATAAGTCTCCTAGTCATTTCTATTATCTCACTATTTTTCAACCTTGCTCGTTTGTTTTAATTTCTGGTTACGAACAAATGATTGTTTCTTTTTCGGCAAGTTAATCTTTTGATTGACGGAGCTTGAGCTTGGAGAGAAGTTGTGCGATGAATGAATTTTCATACACCTATTATTTTTGGTGCTAAATAAATGTGTTAAGATTGTTGATTACTTTTGCTTGGTTAGTGTAAATGATTTGTGAGGGAAAACTTGGTTAATTAGTGTTTCTTGGGGAAGAGACTTTTATAACTTTTTGTTGATTACATACATAATGCACTCTAAATCTTTGGAATTGTTGGTTACACAAATAGAAATCAATGCATTGAATTGGATTAATGTTTGGATGGGAGAAACCTAGGGTTTTGCTTGTTCTGATGGAAGGATGCAAAACACTTTTGTTGGAACTTTCACCTTCTAACTTAGCTTGATATTATGTAAAACAAAATTTAGACAATTAAAATCTAAAGTTTGTTTCGGATCCCGCGATGAACTCGGTCATTGGGCTTCCCTTCTGATTCCCGGTGTCCTCCTAGTTATTTCGTTTGTATAACTTTCTTCATTTCTCTTTTTTCTTTGATTTCCGGTGGTTAGATCTCGCGCTTTCGATGCCGTCTGCAAATTTGAAGCGCTGGTGCTCATCTGATTTTTCAAAGAAACACAACGACGGGGCCAATAGTAGAGCAAGTAAGAAAGGTCCAAATCCAAGGGTTTGTCACTATCTATGTCTTTCATCTTCCCTTTCCACTTTCATTTCTTTGATTTGCTAAGGGTTTGTGCAGGAAATTAGCTACTTATTGAATTTTTTTGACAGCCTGAGTCTTGGTGATTTCTCTCTACAACTCTAGTATCACTAAGTTGAACGCCCCCATTGGTTATCTCCTCACAGCTCTCACTATCTTCTCCATTGTCAAAAAGTACCTTATTTCACCAATCTTCTCATTTATCTTCAACTTCAAACCATTTTTTCATTTTCTTTGCTAAGTAAAATGTTGTATCATATAAGGAGCTACATTTACGATGAAGTTTTTCGTTTGGAGGATGACCAGAAGGTATTGTTCTTCTTGTTCTGGAATCAAGTATGTTTAGGATAGATTATCATGTTTTTTTTTCCTTGATGTTATCTATATTAGTTGAATCGCGGGGCTGCCCGGTTTTTATATGAAGCCAAATAGAAGATGAGGCCTCTGTTGAATGCACTATACCTGTTTGGTAAAATATCTAAGAGGAAAGGAAGCTCTGATACCTGAAGCTTCCCAACGCAATCAAGCCTTTGACAAAGATCTTGAATACCAAGGGATTAGAACAACTTTTTCTTTGGTTAATTGATTACTTTCTTATACACTTCTAGCTGCTGAAGTTGCATCAACTTTTTCTTTTAGGTGTTGAAAGCTCTTGGTATGAGGAAAGTTGTTGTTGTTTAGGGAGTGCATGCTACATGGTTATTGTGCCTTCCTTATCAGCTTGGCATGCGATCAGAAACACTAATTCGTTACCTACTACAATCTACAACAAACTAGAACTACTGTTTTAGAAAGTTCATCAATTTTCTACAATTCATGAATGTTGAAGATCTACCGAATTTTGGTATGCTCCCTTCTATTTTATGCAACTTGATGATTCATTTAATATTGTAGAGTTGTGAAATGCTAATCATATAAAGAAAACGTTGCTTCTATTTTGTTGTGCTTACAAAGGCAATATCCTTGTGTTATGTTGATTTGCAAGCCTGAGATATGGGGAAACGAAGGCTTGTCGACCACTGGAATATTGTTCAGCTCGACATCCTTAGGATATGATGCATATTAATGAATTTTGAATCAGTAGATACTCGGTCTAATCCATAAATAAAACTTTCCTTTCTTATTTTGTTCACATGATCTTTTATGCTATCGAGTTACAAATTCTCAATGACTTGTCTCAAAAGTTGATGATCTCACTATGACATATTAATACTTGCAACGGCTTCTATTGTGATGTATTTGTTCCGAACAGAGCTTATAAGCCGCTAACATGGACAGAGGCTTGGAGTGGCTGGTATGATTCGTAATTGACTCTTTTATCATGATCAACTTTTTCAGTAGGGTAAACATCATCTTTGGGGTACTAAATGAGTGATTCATCTGGATTGGTCAAATGTAATGGATTATGGCTTCAAAATTGTGCAGGTTCACATAATTTGGAAGACCTACTTACCAAAGGCCGGTGCAGGATTTAGCCTTTGTGGTTACAAAATTTATACAGAGAGAAGGATCCTTTCTGAACTACTATATGGCATGCTTTTTATTTGTTTAGTTGATGCATGTTTTAAGATTAAGTTGCTATTTAAAGCAATACTAACTCACACTTTCTAAAATAGTACCATAGAGAAACGGGGTATTCATTTCCTTGTGCTCACCAACTGTTTGATAAAAGGTTCAAATGAACTATTTTATTTTTTTCTACTTATTTGTAGTTAACTATGAAACCTTTTTAACCCGAAGATGACAAAATGAGCCTCACAGCAAGAAGCTCTTCCCATGTTCTTTGTATCAGTCTGGCCATTGCACTTTCATATCTTATATGCATATGGGAATGATACTTAAACTAACTATTCATATTTTACTTGTTTTAGGTAAGTTACTCGTTAATTGGACATTCAGCATGAGGTTGGTTAGCTCGTGTATACATGGAAGAGTTTGGCGCATCTCATATTTCCTTTCTATTAACTCTTGGTACTCCTCACGTGTAGGTCTTGATGTTGCTCTCTACCTATATCCTCTTAGGATATGTTTGACATTCTTCCACTTAAACTAGTGTAAAGTGTTTAGTAGTGTTTTTTTACTAGTGTTTTCGTCAAACACATTGTTAAGTGTTTTGCAAACACTAAACAATGTTTGGTCGTTTTTTAAAACCAAACACTAGTGTTTTGGGTTGGGGGATAGGGGTTCGATTTCCTTCGTCATTCTCATTTCACTCCTTCCTCCCTCACCAGGTTGGGCGACCATTTGAGCGAAGAAGAAGGCAAGTAACATAGACTCCGATTCCACTTTAAAGGGGTTTCACCGGCTAGATTGGACTCCAATTTCTTCGGGTTCGGGTCTCATTTCTCTCCTTTCGGCTTCACCCGCTAAATGGATTAGCTCAGGCCCCTCGAATGCATCAAGCCAGTGTCCAACTGTGACAACAATACAAAACAGCAAACTATACTACTTTGGTACTCTCACATCCCTTTTGGAATCATGGGGTCTAAGGCATGTATCGCTATACAATCGCTTCCTTACAGTTGTATTAAGAAGACGAAGTAATGGATCGATAGATAGATGCATCGATGGATGGATGGATGGATGGATGGATGGATGGATGGATGGATGGATGGATGGATGGATGGATGGATGGATGGATAGATGGATCGATTCATCTATCTATCTATCCTCCGCCGAGAGGTTGTTTTTTTGTGTTCGCATTTTCGCATTCCTCCAATCGGCTAGTAGGACTTGTGCCTCCAACGTCTCGGGCAACATGTTTGATCTCGTCGGATCGAGCACCTTTCCACTCCGGCTAAAGGTTTGCTCAACCGCTACCGTTGATGCGGGAACAGCGAGAATTTGTGCAGCGGTCCTTGAGAGGGTAGAGAACCTCATTCTCTCCGGTCGGCTCCACTATTCTAATATGTTGAAATCCTCTTCTTCTTCATCATTGGCAAACTCAAAAGAAATTGTTAGATATTCGTCGAGTTCCGAATAGGAACTCGACATGGTTTTTGCCTTTTTCGGGCCAAACAAATCTCTAGCAATTGATTTAAATTTAGATGAAGTTGAAGATGAAGGACGAGGAGGGGGTTGAGAAGATTGACCTTGATCGAAAACACGATATTGAACCAATAATTCATCAAATAATTTTCTAACTCTAGCAATTATGGTAGAAACATGACAATCAGGATTTTGTTGTAATTCTAAAAATTCATAATAACTTTCTAAAAATTGTTTTAAACCATCCATTTTACGTCTAGGATCTAACACAAATACAACAAGAAAAACATCGAGAATAGTTGTATAATAATCTAACCATTTAGTTCGCATTGTATAAATAGCTTGTGAAATATTATCAATTAAAAGACCTTGTTGAAGTGCAAATGCAATATTAATTGCTACATAACAAAATATGTTTGAAGTTGGTGTATAAACACAACTAAAAGTATTAGTAGCATCATAAAAATATTTGAAAACCTCCATTACATCTCTTGCTAAAACCCAAGTAACCGAAAACAAAATCACCGTCAATATGTTGTGCGGCAAAACCACTTAAAAGATCTCGATATTCATATGATTCGGAAATCATTTTGTAACTAGAGTTCCATCTTGTACAAACATCTTTTGGAAATTTTTTAGGAGAAACGTTATTTTGTTTACAATATGCATACCATTTAGTACGTATACTTTTTTTAGACCAAAGTCCATTAAGAATTTTTCGAATAGGTTGTACTAAATCTCCAATGTATGCTAAACCTTCTTGAACACACAAGTTTAAAATATGAGCGGCATACCTAATGTTAAAAACTTTACCTCCAATCGTCGGCTTACAATAGTTGGTTAAATCTCTAATGGAAGCCGTGTTAGCGGAGGCGTTGTCAAAACCGATTGAAAAACTCGTGAAACTAATCTATATTCTTCCAAAACATTTGCAATCAAACGGGCAATATTTTGGGCGGTGTGTTATTCGTTGAAAACTCGTAATGCTAAAACTCTTTTGTTTAAAATCCAAAATTTATCAACAAAATGACAAGTAATACCCATATATGAATTTTTTTGAAAACCGTCGGTCCAAATATCACTACAAATAGAAACTTGAATATCACCGTTTTTCATTAAATATTTAATCAATTCTTCTCCACGAATTTTATATTTATGCATCATTGTTTTTTTAGCGGATTGGCGAGAAATCGGTTTATATGCGGGCTGAGCATGATTTTGCATCCAATCATTAAAACCAACATTTTGTGCAAAACTAAATGCAAAAGAATCTACGGCTAACATTTCCGAAAATGCATCCATAAAAGAAGCATGATCATATGTAAATAAAGAAGGAGGTTTGTTAAAGGTAGATGCGTACCCGGTAAGTTGTGTTTGCCCTCGTGTCAATCCCATTTTTTCGGGATGCTTGTTCCGAATACGCTTCTTGTAGTTCCGTAGCCTTCTCCCTTTTTGTGCTTGTATTGTCCCGAACAAAAATTACATTTGACATAGTAAACCCCGTTGGCATCGGGAGCACCTTTTGTGAACCAAAATCGGAAGACCGCCGCCGTTAGTTGAGTGTTGTTCAACGGCGGCTCCTCCGGGAATTGGGTCTCGGATTCTTGGGTGTTGGGGAAAGGAGGTGATTCCATGTTGATATCCTCCTCCTCGAGGATCTCGTGATCTCCACTTAATAAGCCCCGCCTTAAATCCAAACCGGTTGGAGGACCGCTAACGGAATGACGTACTCGGCTAACACCTCCGCCGGATGAAGGACCGGCACCGCTAACGGAACGTCTTCCTCGGCTAGACATTTTATTTTTTGAATAATAGAATGTAGTAGTAAGAGTAGTAAAATGAAAAATTAATAACAAAAAGAGAATGAGAATATGAGATTAGGAGAGTAATTGAATGTAAGAGTTGGAAATTATGGAGAGATTGAGAGAGTGAATAGATGATTGAATGAGAATTGGGAAAGCCACACTATATGGTGCTTGTTGAGATATTGTACTGATAACTTGAAAAGTTGACTGAAACGGGCTTCTTTTACCCTAGTACGTTCCATGTTCCGTATCGACGACCTGATGAGTTAAGCTTCAAGAAGCAATCGTGTTTTCAAGATTCCTTTCTGCTCAAGATATCCCTAGTCATGGATGAGAGAGCAACATGTGTATGAGATAACATCCCATACCCGTTATGGACACTACGAGGTTGTAGTGATGTCATTTGGGTTGACGAATGTTTTAGCAGTTTTTATGGAGTTGATGAAAAGTATCTTCATCGACTTCCTTGATTATTTGGTGGTGGACTTCATTGATGACATGTCGGTAAACTCTCATAGCAGAGAATAGTAGACCGATCGTCTGAGGACCGTTCTGCAGATTTCGAGAGATAGAGAGTTGTATGTTACGCCCTCTAAGTGTAAGTTGAGATGCCAGTGGTTGCCTTTTTAGGCCATGTTGTCTCCGCCAGTGGGATCATGGTTGACCTGACGAGAATTAAGTATGTTGTAACATGGGAGATAATGATGAACATTAAGGAATACGTAGTTTTCTCGGCTCAGCCAATTTCTACCAATGCTTTGAGGAAGGATTTTATATGATTACGTATTCATTTGCGAGTCTTTTGAGAAGACCACCATAACTACGTGATGAAAGCAGTGTGTCTATGTTCTGAAGAGTTGAGGAGGCACTTGACCTCTGCTTCCATTTTGTTATAGTTAGAAGATTTTTGGTATCCCGTGATTTATGGTGATACATCCCAGCTAAGTCTGAGATGTGTATTACTACAGAGGAGTAGGTTTATTGATATGTGTGTTTACAACTGAGAACGTATGATGAGAACTACCCGACTCATGATTTAGAGTTAGTAGTGGTAGTTCAAGCCTCTAAGTTTTGAAGACCGTACCGGTGTGATCTTCATGTCAGGTTTCTATGTATCATAGATATCTGAAGTATATTTTATGCAACAGGGGTTGAATAACCGCCAGTATTAAGAGCTTAAGTTGATCAAGACTTTGACTTGAAGATTCCATATCATTCAGAGAAGTTGAATGTTGTCACCGATAACTTGAATGTAACACCCCAAATTTTACAACTTAGGGAGTTACTGGTTAGGACCGCACAGTGGGTCCCGACCTTAGTTTGACAACAACTTAACATGATCTTACAACAAGGCACAGATAAGGAAAAACTAAAAATCATAACATAGTTTTTATCAATGCATGAATGTGACCAGATCAACTACAGCCGGAAAGGTAATATATCAAAGTACGAAAGGAAATGATGTTCAACTGAAAAACCCACAAATGCAAAAACTGCAAAACGTCCTAAAGTACGACACCCCGGCTGACCACTACCATCTGGATCACTCGGCATCTGCTCTAACCTGTGTCAAATCTAAACAACATATCAACCGTTAGCTAACTAACCAAATATAAGCAAAATGATAACAGCACAAACACAAGCAGAGACAAAAATAAACAAACATCATGCTGGCACTCAACCAATTATTATCTGTTATTTAAGTGATTCACATTATTCAATTTAAGTTGTGGCACGAGAACTATTATTAGTTCTCGCCTCCGTTCCTTATCCAACTGGTGTAGGTATAGCTGACTTCCTTTGGTAGCATCACTACAAACCATGTGTGGACTAGTCCCGAAAGAAACCCCCAGCGCCCTGCGAGCTACTGAGCGGAATGCCACCGCCCGTTACTCTTAGGCCAAAATACAGGTCGGTATTTATATATCACAACCTATCTCTCTACATGTCAATCACACACCACCATCATCATTTATACTCATATTTAGCAGTCAGCTAAGTAAGCCCAAAGGACTTACCTGTTATAACGCTCGACTCTTTAGTAACCACTTGCTCTGTAACTGTACCCACTCAGTTGCCTGTTAAAGGCGATAAGTGTATTAGCACACTTTCACGTAGATAGAAGTCTAAAACTTCTGAGATTAAATAAGTATTAAGACGTACTAGTTACATTATTAGTTTTAGGGTAAAATGACCATTTTACCCTTGGTTCCGATTTTCTCGAAGACCCTAAAATTTATGTCCAAGCTCCTATTTGAAGTTCTAAAGTATATCCTAACTCTTAGAATTTTATTAGGTGCGAAACTGACATTTTTCTTATGTTTCTATTTTCCGGAAGAACCGAAAAAGGTTTAACTTCGGCTCTAAATATAAAATTCTTAACGGCTTATAAAATTTCCGAATTTAATATCTAGATCATCTATGAGGTTCTATCTAGCCTTAGAAGAAAGAATTTCTCCAAAATGTTCAGCCGATATTTTTATAATAATTCCCAAAGTCGGTTCCTCACTCTACTTTCTTATACTTAGTCAAATTTATAAGTTTAATAAAACTGCTCAACTACCTAACTTCGGGAGCTCGTAACTTTCAATCCGACCGTTCATTTCTCCCCAAATTTTAATATGATAAACTACATATATCCGTCTACAACATATCCAAAATTCAACGGTGGATCTTTATCCAAACATTTTATAATTGATCGACAAGATGAGCTGTTCGAAACCTAAAGCTGAAGAACTTAAATTAAAATTACAGCAGCCTTTGCCTTCCACTTTATGAAAAATATTCAGCAGCTCATTAACGTTATGTTATTTATGCTTAGGGCTCAACAACAGCAGTTCACATACACATGGATGACAGTGAAGTTGAAGAGAGGAGGAGCAAGCTTACGGAACTGCAGTCCGGCGATAAGGGGTTAGCGTTTCCGGCGGCGATGGATCCGGCGGGGAGCGGCGCGGTCGGTGCTACTGCAGGCCAGGAGCAAGGCGGTCAGCGGTCCGGAACGGAGAAAAGAAGGGCGAAGAGAGGGAGGCATGTACTTACCAACCCACTGCGGCGGTCGGCGGGGTCTGGCGGTCGACCGAAGGCGGCAGGAGGCCGACTGGGTGGCGCGGCGCGGCTGCAGAGAAGCGGCGGTTTAGGGTCCTCGGCTCGAACAGAAGCAGAAGAAAACGAGGGAGGCGGAAGGAAGGAGAAAGGGAGAAGCGGCTCACCTGGCGGCTCTGGGTGGTCGCGGCGGACGGCGCTGTCGGCTCCGGTGGACAGCTCCGGTTGAACGCAGGAGAGGTGCGGCGGTCGCTCTCTTCAGAAGGTGAGTGACGGAGGGTAGCGGCAGGAGTGTATCGGCAGTAGGTTAGGAGAAAAATATTAATTAGTAGGGTGATTAGGAAAATTTAGGGTTAGGTTAAATTAGGAGGTGGGCTGCTGATTGGGCCTCGCAGTGGCCCACATCCGGCCCGCTTTTAAATTAGCACGGAAAAGGAATCCGTCACTCGCTCGGGTTCTAGTTAAGTACGGAAAATATATAATACGGAATTAATTCTGTATTATCTTTATTTTTATTATTTATATATTTATTTTATTAATAAATTTTGTGTTATCATTTTATGTGATTTAAGGTCACATAAAATGATAACGTTTAAACTCGTTTTGTTTAGCTTATTTATTTATTTAATTATGATTGTCGTATCGGATTTGGTTAATTTCCATTCGTCGAAAACTTAAAATTTTCGGTTATTACATCAGTGCCCCCTTAAAAGAAGTTTCGTCCCGAAACTTAGATTATTTCCCTTATTCACACATTTCTTTCGGTATATTTTAGTTGACATCTTCGTTTTTCTACCAAGCAACTACTCAGGCATCAAACAACCAAGTATCACAAAGAGAAACAGCAATACTCAAAACAACATGAAAACCTGAAAGGTCAAACAACACAACATCTGAGTACTAACTCGTCAAACAGAAACAGCCTCTAACCCCGCAAAGAACTCGGGATAGTTACGTCTAATACTCTCCTCAGTCTCCCAAGTGGCCTCATCAGCTCCTCTCCTAGACCACTGGATCCTCAGCATAGGTATCTCCTTGGATCGCAGACGTCTGGTACTGCGTTCCAAGACAGCTACTGGGTACTCTACAAATGTATGGTCAGGCTCAACTGTCAGATCCTCATGGCTGATGACGTGTCTCGGATCCGGAATGTACTCTCGCAGCTGAGATACATGAAAAACTGGGTGTACTCCCTCTAGTCTCGGTGGCAGTGCTAGTCGATAGGCAACCTCTCCGACTCTCTCTACAATCTCAAAAGGTCCGACATACCGGGGACTCAGCTTCCCCTTAATGCCGAAACGTCTAACTCCCCTCGTAGGTGACACTCTCAACCACACCTGTGCACCTACTCTAAACTCCAAAGGTCGACGCCTCTTATCGGCGTAGGACTTCTGACGACTTTGAGCTGCTAACATCCTCTCCCGGACTAAGGCAATCCGGGCGATGTCGTCCTGTATCTGATCTGGTACTACTCCATCAGCCTTGCTAGGCTCATCCCAACATAGCGGTGTACGACATCTCCGGCCGTACAAAGCCTCATAAGGTGCCATCCCAATAGACGCATGCCAGTTGTTATTATATGAAAACTCTACTAGTGGGAGGTGATCTGGCCATACCTGTCCCCAATCTAGCACACATGCCCGTAACATGTCCTCCAGGGTCTGGATGGTCCTCTCTGACTGACCGTCTGTCTGTGGGTGGTAGGCAGTGGTAAAGTGAAGACTCGTACCCAGAGCAGTATGTACCTGCTACCAGAACCTCGAGGTAAAACGTCCATCTCTGTCGGATACGATAGTCCTCGGTACTCCATGGAGTCTCACAATATGCCTGGTGAACTCCTCTGCTAGACGACTTACCGGCCACGTCTCCTTAATCGGAATGAAACGTGCGGTCTTCGTCAGACGGTCTACTACCACCCAAATGGCATCAAAGCCTCTGCTGAGCCTCAATCCAGTGACGAAATCCATAGAAATGTCTTCCCACTTCCAGTGTGGTACTGGAAGTGGGTGTAGCTCTCCTCCGGATCTACGGTGCTCAATCTTGACCTGCTGACAGGTCGCACACTGAGCTACATAACGGGCCACATCAGGCTTCAAACCACCCCACCAGAAGGAACGTCTCAAGTCCCTATACATCTTACTCGCTCCTGGATGTACGGAGTAAGGGGTAGTATGAGCCTCACCTAGTATCCTCTGCCTCAGCTCACGGTCTGATGGCACACAAACACGGTCCTGTCGTCTCATCACTCCATCGGCACCAATAGTGAACTGAGGTGCCTCATCTCGTGACATCCGGTCCCGGATCCGGGTCAACATCGGACAGGTCTCCTGCTTCTGTCGGATCTCACCCAACAGGTCAGGGAGTAACTCTATGGTGGCTAACTGATGAGCTGTATCGGGGAACTGGATCTCTATCTCTAACCAAGCTAAGTCTCTCTGTAGCTGTGGTTGTACTGTCAACCGAGCTATCGCCTTCTCCTGAGGCGTCTTCCGACTCAAAGCGTCGGCAACTACATTCGCCTTTCCGGGGTGGTAAAGAATCTCAAGGTCAAAATCCTTGATCAACTCTAGCCACCGCCTCTGGCGGTTATTCAACTCCCGTTGAGTGAATATGTACTTCAGACTCTTATGGTCTGTGAAGATCTGACAGGTCGCTCCATAGAGATAATGACGCCAGATCTTAAGAGCGTGCACTACTGCTGCTAACTCCAGGTCATGAGTGGGGTAGTTCTCTTCATACGTCTTCAGCTGTCGAGACGCATATGCTATAACCTTACCCCTCTGCATCAAGACACACCCCAAGCCCAGCTTGGATGCATCACTGTACACTACGAAGTCCTCTGTACCCTCAGGCTGTGCTAAGATCGGAGCAGACGTCAATCTCCTCTTCAGCTCATCAAAACTCTGCTGACACGGCTCAGACCAGACGAATCGAGTAGTCTTCCTTAGGAGGGAAGTAAGGGGTCGGGCGATCAGGGAGAACCCTTCCACAAACCGACGGTAATACCCTGCCAATCCAAGGAAACTGCGAACCTCCTGCACGTTCTTCGGAGGTTGCCAAGAAGACACTGACTCAATCTTCGCCGGGTCGACCTTAATCCCCTCAGCAGTCACTACATGGCCAAGGAATGCCACCTCGGACATCCAGAACTCACACTTGGATAGCTTAGCATATAGCTGACTATCCTGTAGAATCTGCAGCACGGTCCTCAAGTGTCCAGCATGCTCCTCTCGACTTCTAGAGTAAACTAGAATGTCGTCGATGAAGACCACTACAAACTGGTCTAAGAAGTCGATGAAAATCTCATTCATCAACTCCATAAATACTGCTGGGGCATTAGTGAGCCCGAATGGCATCACTACAAACTCATAATGACCATACCTAGTCCGGAATGCCGTCTTAGGTATGTCCTGATCTCTCACCCTCAGCTGGTGATAACCCGATCTCAAATCTATCCTCGAGAACACTGACGCTCCATGCAGCTGGTCCAGCAGATCATCTATGCGAGGCAATGGATACTTATTCTTGATGGTGACCTTGTTCAACTCTCTGTAGTCGATACACAGTCTCATCGATCCATCCTTCTTCCTCACGAACAGCACTGGTGCGCCCCAGGGAGAAACACTAGGGCGTATGAAGCCCTTCTCTGCTAACTCCTCTAACTGCTTCTTCAGCTCAAGCAGCTCTATCGGGGCCATGCGGTACGGGGCCTTCGAGATCGGTCTCGTGCCCGGCTCTAACTCGATGCTAAAATCCACACTCCTCTGTGGGGGTAGCCCTGGTAAGTCGTCCCTGAAGACCTCTGCAAACTCACATGCGACTAGTATCTCCTCTACTGTCAGGCTCTTGCGCTCCTTCATGGCATAACACCAGAAGGCCTCGCAACCCTGTGCTATCAATCTGGCTGCCCTCACTGCACTGATGACTGTGCCGGACTTTCCGAGGTCCCAACCTCGGAATATAACTCTGTGGCCCTCCTCCGTGGCAACAGTCACAATCCTCCTACCAATATCCAAGACGGCTCCATGTCTAGTCATCCAATCTATCCCTAGTATCACGTCCTCATGTGCTAGGGGCATGACTAGAAAATTTACTAACCAAATCCGGCCTCCCAGGTGAATAGGGCAGTCATAAATCTCTCGAGATCCTCTCACCTTACCCCCATCTGGTAACCCAACCACAAAAGGTACACCCTCTACTGTAGCTAAGGACAACCTATCTACACATGCATCTGATATAAAGGAGTGCGTGGCACCCGTATCAAATAAAACGCGCACAGGTAAGTCATGGATCCAAATGGCACCTGTGGTCGGAGGTGCTGCAGGCTGCTCAGTGCTCCTCAGCTCAAACACTCTCGATGGCCCTCCTCTGGTGTCAGTGGTACTACCACGTCCTCTTCCACGACCTGACTCCTGTGCAGCACTGTATGAAGCAGGATGTCCTGGAGCCCGGGGCTGCTGCTGCTGCTGACTCGGAGCTCGGTACTGAGGGGGTCTTTGTACACTCTTCTCAGCACCTGCAGGAGAAGATCCTTGCTGAGAAGAAGCCTTGCCCTGACGGCAGAAAGTAGCCCTGTGTCCCGGCTTCCCACAAGTGAAGCAAGTGACCGGTGGTTTCGGGCAGTCCGGCTTAATGTGATCACGGCCACCACAGTTAAAGCACTGTCGATCTCCACTGGGTGTCCGGACTGTAGAGTGGTAGCTGGACCTCCCCTGAGTCTGTCCTCTACTATAGCCTGCTACTGCCCCACTGCTACCAGCATGTCCTGTCCTCTGCCGCTTATCCGGCCCACTAGACTGTGCTGCTTTCCTAGAAGCTGGCCTATCTCTCTCATAAGCAGAGGCCCTATCCTGATAATCAGACAAGGTCTCACAGCGGAATCCAGCCAGGTAGGATCGGGTACTCTCTCTCAACCTCCTGGAGAAAAGATAAACATGCTGCTCTTCTGGAGGTGCAGACGGTCCAAGCAAAGTCAACTCCTTCTGAAACTTCTTTATGGCTGCAGCAATCGGGATATCCTCGAATCCCGCCTCAATGAAATCCTGGAATCTCTCCCTCCTCAGCGAAACTGGGCAGTACCTGTCTCTAACAATGGTCTTCATCTGCTCCCAGCTGGTGACTCGGCCACGAATAGTACGCCACCATGAATGAGCATCATCTGTGAAGCAGGTTTGTATCAAATCCACCTGTCGGTCCACGGGGCAACGTATTGCCTCCAAAGCAGTCTCAATCTTCCCTATCCAGTGCTCCACCTCTAGCCCTATCTCTCCGCTGAATGAGGGGACCTTCTGAGAGTTGAAAGCCTTCAACCACTCATCCGGTCTCGGTGCTCTGACCCCAGTAGGTGCTCTATCAACATCAGCCCTCCTCTCAGATACAGCCGGCACCTGAGACACTCCCTGTGTCACCTGAGCTGACCTAGCCGGCTCCACTGGTGGTACCTGAGTAAGCCTCTCCACTCTGGCAGCTTCTTCCCTGCGCTCAACATAGGCTCTGAACTCTCTATACTCCGATGCTCCAATAGAGACACGTCCCGACTCAGTAGAACGAGCTCCCTGCGCTCCAGACCTAGCGGCGGGCACCGGCCTGACCTCGGGGCCTACACTCTCAGCTACTTCCTCTACAACAACCTCTGGTACGCTTGCTGCAGGTGGGTCATCCCGAGGGACTCGTCCTCGACCTCTCCCTAGTGGAGGTCTACCCACACGACCACGCCCTCTGACAGTAGGGGTGCTATCAGCTCGATCCTGTCTGACTGGGGGAAGGGGGGGACGACCCCTACCTCGGCCAGTCACTTGTGCAGCCCTAGTACGTGCCATCTGTACGAATAGTAATAACTACAGTTATAACTAGCTAATCTATCATAACATTACAAGTCCATAATTATTCTAAGATTACCGAGATCCGCAGAGGTAGTGGTGGTCGTCCGTACTTTCTATCCCAACCCGACTCTGTATGCATTTAAAACCAAAATTTTTCGTTGGAAAACTCAGACCCCTTTCGGGTTCTGTTTATTTACTTATACGACCTTTTTAGAAGATTCAAGTGCCATTGTTGCCAACCTCGCTCTGATACCATATTGTAACACCCCAAATTTTACAACTTAGGGAGTTACTGGTTAGGACCGCACAATGGGTCCCGACCTTAGTTTGACAACAACTTAACATGATCTTACAACAAGGCACAGATAAGGAAAAACTAAAAATCATAACATAGTTTTTATCAATGCATGAATGTGACCAGATCAACTACAACCGGAAAGGTAATATATCAAAGTACGAAAGGAAATGATGTTCAACTGAAAAACCCACAAATGCAAAAACTGCAAAACGTCCTAAAGTACGACACCCCGGCTGACCACTACCATCTGGATCACTCGGCATCTGCTCTAACCTGTGTCAAATCTAAACAACATATCAACCGTTAGCTAACTAACCAAATATAAGCAAAATGATAACAACACAAACACAAGCAGAGACAAAAATAAACAAACATCATGCTGGCACTCAACCAATTATTATCTGTTATTTAAGTGATTCACATTATTCAATTTAAGTTGTGGCACGAGAACTATTATTAGTTCTCGCCTCCGTTCCTTATCCAACTGGTGTAGGTATAGCTGACTTCCTTTGGTAGCATCACTACAAACCATGTGTGGACTAGTCCCGAAAGAAACCCCCAGCGCCCTGCGAGCTACTGAGCGGAATGCCACCGCCCGTTACTCTTAGGCCAAAATACAGGTCGGTATTTATATATCACAACCTATCTCTCTACATGTCAATCACACACCACCATCATCATTTATACTCATATTTAGCAGTCAGCTAAGTAAGCCCAAAGGACTTACCTGTTATAACGCTCGACTCTTTAGTAACCACTTGCTCTGTAACTGTACCCACTCAGTTGCTTGTTAAAGGCGATAAGTGTATTAGCACACTTTCACGTAGATAGAAGTCTAAAACTTCTGAGATTAAATAAGTATTAAGACGTACTAGTTACATTATTAGTTTTAGGGTAAAATGACCATTTTACCCTTGGTTCCGATTTTCTCGAAGACCCTAAAATTTATGTCCAAGCTCCTATTTGAAGTTCTAAAGTATATCCTAACTCTTAGAATTTTATTAGGTGCGAAACTGACATTTTTCTTATGTTTCTATTTTCCGGAAGAACCGAAAAAGGTTTAACTTCGGCTCTAAATATAAAATTCTTAACGGCTTATAAAATTTCCGAATTTAATATCTAGATCATCTATGAGGTTCTATCTAGCCTTAGAAGAAAGAATTTCTCCAAAATGTTCAGCCGATATTTTTATAATAATTCCCAAAGTCGGTTCCTCACTCTACTTTCTTATACTTAGTCAAATTTATAAGTTTAATAAAACTGCTCAACTACCTAACTTCGGGAGCTCGTAACTTTCAATCCGACCGTTCATTTCTCCCCAAATTTTAATATGATAAACTACATATATCCGTCTACAACATATCCAAAATTCAACGGTGGATCTTTATCCAAACATTTTATAATTGATCGACAAGATGGGCTGTTCGAAACCTAAAGCTGAAGAACTTAAATTAAAATTACAGCAGCCTTTGCCTTCCACTTTATGAAAAATATTCAGCAGCTCATTAACGTTATGTTATTTATGCTTAGGGCTCAACAACAGCAGTTCACATACACATGGATGACAGTGAAGTTGAAGAGAGGAGGAGCAAGCTTACGGAACTGCAGTCCGGCGATAAGGGGTTAGCGTTTCCGGCGGCGATGGATCCGGCGGGGAGCGGCGCGGTCGGTGCTACTGCAGGCCAGGAGCAAGGCGGTCAGCGGTCCGGAACGGAGAAAAGAAGGGCGAAGAGAGGGAGGCATGTACTTACCAACCCACTGCGGCGGTCGGCGGGGTCTGGCGGTCGACGGAAGGCGGCAGGAGGCCGACTGGGTGGCGCGGCGCGGCTGCAGAGAAGCGGCGGTTTAGGGTCCTCGGCTCGAACAGAAGCAGAAGAAAACGAGGGAGGCGGAAGGAAGGAGAAAGGGAGAAGCGGCTCACCTGGCGGCTCTGGGTGGTCGCGGCGGACGGCGCTGTCGGCTCCGGTGGACAGCTCCGGTTGAACGCAGGAGAGGTGCGGCGGTCGCTCTCTTCAGAAGGTGAGTGACGGAGGGTAGCGGCAGGAGTGTATCGGCAGTAGGTTAGGAGAAAAATATTAATTAGTAGGGTGATTAGGAAAATTTAGGGTTAGGTTAAATTAGGAGGTGGGCTGCTGATTGGGCCTCGCAGTGGCCCACATCCGGCCCGCTTTTAAATTAGCACGGAAAAGGAATCCGTCACTCGCTCGGGTTCTAGTTAAGTACGGAAAATATATAATACGGAATTAATTCTGTATTATCTTTATTTTTATTATTTATATATTTATTTTATTAATAAATTTTGTGTTATCATTTTATGTGATTTAAGGTCACATAAAATGATAACGTTTAAACTCGTTTTGTTTAGCTTATTTATTTATTTAATTATGATTGTCGTATCGGATTTGGTTAATTTCCATTCGTCGAAAACTTAAAATTTTCAGTTATTACATTGAATGGAAAGACGCTCCAAGAGAAGATGATTGTGAGACTGATAGTTCAACCTCAACTTCAAAGAGATCTAGCTTGGCTAGAGTTGGACAATCAGTTCCTTGATGAGGATACCCAGTTATACCTCAGAGGTTCTACCTGGTCTGTTGGATGAGGTCCAACAGAAGTAAAAGACCTGCCCGGCCTTGACAAGGTTTAGAGAAAGGATGTCTCGTACTAAGGCATCATAGTTCTCCATGGGAGTAGATGGAATGATGAAGAGTCATGACCACTTTTGTGTACCTGCTGATGCATATGGAGACAGAGAATATTACGGTATATCCACTGTACGCCTTATTCATTACATTCAGGTACGAGTAAGATGGACCACGAGATGAGACGATTATACTGTATGAAGCCGATATAACCAGATTTGTGATACAGTATGTAACCTGTTAACAAGTCCAGATAGAGTATTTCCGATCTAGAGATAAGCCCCACCCACTACCAGTGCAGTAGTAGAATTTGGGAGGACATCTCTATGGACTTTTTTTATGGGATTGTGACACAGTAGAAGATTTATGTTATCTGGATTGTGGGTAACAAATTAATGAAACCGGCACGTTTTATTTCTATCAGAAGGACATGGCAAGTGAATGAATTGGCTGAGGAGTACACTAGACAGATAGTGAGACTCCATGGTATACCGAGAATGATCATTTCTGATCGAGATGGATGTTTTTACTTTGAGATTTTGGGCAGCAGATTCAGACTGCTTTGGGGACGAGTCTGTACCCCATGACTACACTTCACCCCCTGACAAATGGTCAGTTAGAGAGGATCATCTAGATCTTAAAGATCTATTATAAGTTGTAAGTCGAATGGGAAACGTGGATGGTTATATTACCTTCCATTAATGAGTTTATTATATAACAATGAAGGACGTGCATCTTTCTGGGATGGCCCTATGAGGCAATATATATAGACATTGATGTCGTATATCCTTATGCTAGAAGTGATCTAGCAATAGTAGTGGAATAACACCTAACCAGATTCAGGATTTTATAGTTCAAGTAACGTTGATTGAAGGAAGAATGCTGGTTGTACAGAGTCGCCAGATATTATATGTAGACAAGAGGCGTTCATGTCCGGCTGTAAGTATCTCAGCTGCGAGACGTTAGACATGTTAATATGGAAAGGGAACTGAGTTTCCAATATGATGGTTTATTTGAGATCGACTAGTACTGAGAAGGTAGCATGATGTTTAGCTTTGCCTATGAGATTAGAGGATATCCACCCAGTGTTTCATATGTCTCAACTGAGGAAGTATATACCAGACTCGAGACACCTTGTGAGTTACGATGATTGATGGTTGAGTCCAACCACACTTTTGTTGAGCATTCGATTACATTCTTGGAATGAGATATAAACGCTTGCATTCAAAAGACATTCCCATATTGAGGATATGATGGTCGAGATGAAGACCTGAAGAGGCCATGTGAGAGACTGAGGATAGTGCCCCGAGGGACTATCCAGAGTATATGTTAGGACATACCCATTTGTGGGAGCACGAGTATATCTTAGTGCTATCTTGATGAATGTTGTGCTTATGTGCTTATGTGCTTATATGCCTTGATATGTTATTCCATGCTAGTTGTGATGTGATTTATGACCTTAGTAGATCTTGATGTGCTA
Organism: Fagopyrum homotropicum; assembly: GCA_033239125.1. Classification (NCBI taxonomy): domain Eukaryota; kingdom Viridiplantae; phylum Streptophyta; class Magnoliopsida; order Caryophyllales; family Polygonaceae; genus Fagopyrum; species Fagopyrum homotropicum. The sequence goes on from BSWB01000003.1 coordinate 9,279,754, forward strand.
GCGTGATGTATGCTATAGCTGGAGATGATTACTTCCTTCACACTACCCGAGTATGATCATATTTATAGTTGGAGATGGTTCTTTCCTCCACGCTATTTGAGTGGGATTAAGATTCAGCTGTAGATGGTTCTTTCCTCCATGCTACCTTGATGGACATAGTTCAGTGGAGATGTGATTCCTCCATGCGATATATATGTTTATGGGTTGGCTAGAGACGTATTTCCTCTATGCATGTGATATGTTTTGGCTATAGATGTGCTTCCTCTATGCCTTGTGATTTGGTATGGCGAGAGACGTGATTCCTCTACGCCTTTGGGTAGTGTTATGGCCCTGTTTCCTGGAGTGATGATTCCTCCATGTTTATACTTGAGGTTATAGATTGTTATAAGTTGTGATCTTTTAAACGGAGATGTGATACCTCCGATAGAAAGAGTGAGAGTTATACCTCGGCGATGGGTCCGAGAGGATTTGGGAATTGTTCAAATTTCGGGACAAAACTTTTTTTAAGGGGTGTGTGATGTAATAGCTAGGATTTGGAATTCTAATTAATGTTGATTAACTTAATCATTGATAGTAATTAACATATAACTCGCGAAGACTTCGCAAGTGATGAGTAAGAGTCCCACCGTTATGTTCCTGGCATAATTTTGGACGTTTGGGGAAATTTTTACTTTTTCCCCCGGGTAATTATTTTTACCCTCCGGTGTTATTTGGAGCATTTGGGAGCTCCAATTAATAAAAATGCAATTGAGAGAAATGATCAGGACACCGGATATGTCCTAGATATGAAATAACATGGAGAGGCAAAACGGCCAAAAGAGTCGCTATTTCGTTTCTTAATGGCTAAGAAAGACGGCTTAGGAATACACGTTTTCCGAGACAGTTGTGGAATAATTATCCCTACAATATTCCAGATTTAATGTTCCAATCTCAAGAAGTTTGGAGAAAGAGGTTCGACCCGCCTTTGGATCGGTTAAAGGATAATTATCGACTTTACTAAATGATAATTATCGTCTTCACTATAAATAGCGGAAAATCCTTTATTAATTCATTTCATTTCACGTTTTCTCGTAAAAGTTCTGATTTCTCTCAACCTTCAAACTCAGATCTACTCTCCGTTTCTAATCCGATTTCAATTCCGTTTGAGTTTCTGGATTCCTCTCTTCATTCTCTTCATATCGGTACCGAGTTTCTACATTTCCGAGTATATGGAAGGCTGGTCGAGCATATATGTCACCAGGACGGTTCCGTCACTCAGATTCCGATGAATTTTATGTTGTCCATACGTAGCCTGCGTCGTTGTGATTCCGAATCTTCTTTCAGATCGTCAATCGGGTTAGTAACGAATAAGTTATAAATTTATTCGTTTTCCGTACTGCGATTTGACCTAAATTGACTTTAGGCTTGTCAAATAGGACTATTAGAAATTCCATTATGGTCGTTATATTATTCTGGTGATTATGGGTTGTTTGTTTGATGAAATCTGATGACAGAGGGTTTAGAAACTGCCTGCGGGCAAAACGTTATTCAGGAAAAATCTAATTAATTAATTAAAGGTTAATTAATTAAATTAGGATTAGAATTGAGATTGAGGAATGTTGATTAGATACTGCCTTGAGATTTGAGGAATTGTGAGTTATGTTGAGATATTGAGGTTTAGTTGGTTGTGAGGCTTATAGATTGATTATGATCCTTATGGATCCCTTGGGTCTAGATGTGACCTTTTTGATTGATATGAGTATTGATATCTCTTTATGCCTTGTTATTAGGCAGTGTCCCTCTCAGGATTGGAGGTTGATCATGGTTGTGATTGTACGAGGTTGAGGTAAGTCCGTAGGACTTACTTAGCTACCATCCCTATATTGGGTGTTTGCATGAGTGGTGTGTGCTTTATATGTTTGCTATGATAGCATGAGTTGTCGTTTTTATCGACCTATGTTCTATTGACTGCCCCACTGCGTGGCTGTGATAACCTTTCCCTTTCATCCCGCCGTGGAGTCTGGGAGGTTCTCTGATGTCGGGCCAGACTGGTTTACAGGAAGGGCGCAATCCACTCCCATAGGGTACACGGATTGTGTGACCGATACTCGTACAGCTGGACATTGCACTCAGAGGCGAGGATGTATCGGTCCTCGTGTCACATACTTTCATCTATCTATCTATCTATATATATATATATATATATATACGGTTTTTGAGTGAATGGTCATTATATAAAGATAATAAATGGGTAAATGTGTGATAGCATGCTGATGTGTTTATCTTTCATGATTGTGCTTGTGCTTATGCATTACCTCATATATGTATGGTTAGCTAACGGTTTCATACCGTGTTGTAGATGTTTACAGGTTAGGCGCTACTGGGTGATCTGGCAGGGTGACAGGTCGAGGACTCTCGTACATTAGGTGGTTGGTTTGGGGTTGTTGTGTTTCCCCTCCTGCGTGAGGATGATCTTTTGTACCTCCTATGTGAGGATGTCGTTTTATATACTCGGCTATGTTGTTGTTTACTTTGGGTCGTACAGTTTATACTGTTTTATGTATTTGTTTTATATCTGTCAGTGCCATGTTGTAAGGTCCAGTGAACTTGTTGTCAGGCTAGGGTCAGGATCCATTGTGAGATCCTAGCCCAATGTGGCATCCCAAGTCCCGCGGATTCGGGGTGTTACACTCTGGAGGCAACAAAAGCGTAAGAAGACGCCTCCATAGCAGAGTACAAACCGAGCCCTCCATGACGAATAGGCAAAAGCGTAAGAAGACGCCTCCATAGCAGAGTACAAACAAAAGCGTAAGAAGATGCAGCATCCTTCACATGCTCTGGCTGACAAGTCCTCAGGCCAAAAAACATTTTCGCTACACCCAAACACGAACGAAGTAAGAGAAGCTCACTCTGCGGGTTCCTAAGTTGAGGGAGAAGATGCATCAACTCCAATGTCTTATCAGCTCTCTTCATAACCAATTCTTTAATAAAACCACTATCTATACTCACAGCCCCTCCCAACAACTTCAAACCCAAAGATGGTCTCGCAATATCTCTAGGGAATAACCCGTCTCAAAACTTCGAACCATCACATGAAGGCCAAAATAACTCAGTTTTTTTAACATTCAACTCAAGTCCAAAATTCGGACCAACCTCCAAAATAATACCAAGTGCCTTAGCCACATCCTCCGATCGACCAATGATTGTCCCATCATCTAAATACCAAGCATGAAGAAGAGGCTTACAGTTGTCACGGATAGTGTCCACAAGTGGATGCAAGACAAGCGCAAAAAGAAGTGGCCCTAAGGGGTCACCTTGCTGAACTCCTGTGGATGACCAGATAAATCTATCTCCCAAATACAATCGAGCAGGCTGACCATACAAAAACTCAACCCATAAAGAAATAGATGGACATCTTCTCCTCACCTCATGAAGCAATATTGTCCTATCAACAAGATTAAAAGCATTCGAGAAATCCACAACAAGCATAGCAGGCGAACCATCATCATGCCGCTCGCTCAAAACCCTGTTGACACTATGCAAAATAGCTTCTGCGCCACCAGACACGCCTACTCCAAACTGAAAATCCGCTAGATAGGTTGTCATATCTTTACTCACCCCTTTCATGGCAACCTTAGAAACCAACCGCCTCCAAATAGTGCCAACTGCAATGGGTCGAATCCCATTGTCAGGCTTCAATAATGGCGTAAGAGGAGCAGAAGCCACAAACTCCGCCAAACTCCCCGGACATCTGCCTCCCAACCACAAATTAACAACAGATGAGATCACTCGTAGAAGATCAACAACAATAGCGGAACCATCCCCACACATAGCATCTAACACGTGTTGTGCCCTCAACCCATCCCTGCCGCAAGAAGTACCTTTGGGAAAGGACTTAATACACCTAAGAATCAAATCAACATCAACAACAAAGGGAGATTCCAAAACCTCACATATCCGAGAAGGTGGAGACTTGAAGGGGTGCTTAGCCTCCAAAACCTTCACAGTCTCATCATCAAACGAAGCCACACCAGAAGAGGACAAAACCTTAACAGCCGCCGTGAAATGTCCATCAGAGACCTTGCGAAGACACTGCTTGATATTAGGTCTCACTCTCTGTCTATCACCATCCGTTGAGGCGACCCTAGTAGTTGCCGAAAACCCATGCTCAGAATGGTCTAACAAACCCCGCACTAGATTTAAATGCTATAAATTTTTATTGTATCAATAAGTTTATAGATACAACAATATAAAAAATTTTGAAATAGAATATATATATATATATATATATATATATATATATATATGGGTGATGTTCAGGTAAGGCACATTATTCCGGTACGGCCGTGCGGCCGCCCGTACGGCCGACACGTGTCCGGGAAAAAAATTATTATTATTTTTTTTTCCCAGAAACGAGTGAAAGTAATAGTTCAAAATTTATTAAGGAATAGTTCATAACTTATAAAAGGATAGTTCATGAATTATAATAGAATAGTTCATAGTGCAAACTTTATAAAGGAGTGAAAGTAATAGTTCATGAATTATAATAGAATAGTTCAAAGTGCAAAATTTATAAAGGAGTGAAAGTAATAGTTCAAAACTTATTATGGGACAATTCATGAATTATAATAGAATAGTTCAAAGTGCAAAATTTATAAAGGAGTAAAAGTAATAGTTCAAAACTTATTATTGGATAGTTCATAAATTATAATAGAATAGTTCATTAATTATAACAGAATAGTTCAAAGTGCAAAATTTATAAAGGATAGTGCATAACTTATAAAATGATAGTTCATGAATTACAATTGAATAGTTCATAACATATAAACGATTAATTTATGAATAATTTGATAAAATATATTAAAAAGTAATAGTTCATGGATTATATGGGAATAGTTCAAAGTTTATAGGAGAATAGTGCATAAATTATAACATGTAGTTCAAACAAATTTTCATTCGTGTCCCGAAAAAAAAAAATCGTTTCAGAAAATAAAAAAATCGTTTCAGAAAAAAAAAAAATTTTGGGGACACGTGTCGGCCATACGGCCGTACCGCATTAATTGAACCGTACCTGAACAAAAGCCTATATATATATATATATATATATATATAATGAAAGTATATAATACATAAAATTATTTTTTATTATATAAATTAGTATTTTTTAATTGGATTTTTCCTCTTGGTGTCATCAAGGTTTGGACTTTACCTCTTGATGTTCACTAAGTTTCAAAATTCCTCTTAGTGTCCTCAAGGTTCCGTTTATTTTCTCTTTATACCCATTCTTAATATATCACATCAAAATTCCTCTTGGTGTCCTCAAGGTTCCGTTTATTTTCCTCTTGGTGTCCTCATGGGGTCTAAGGCATGTATCGCTATACAATCGCTTCCTTACAGTTGTATTAAGAAGACGAAGTAATGGATCGATAGATAGATGCATCGATAGATCGATAGATAGATAGATGGATGGATGGATGGATGGATGGATAGATGGATGGATGGATGGATGAATGGATGGATAGATGGATCGATTCATCTATCTATCTATCTATCCTCCGCCGAGAGGTTGTTTTTTTGTGTTCGCATTTTCGCATTCCTCCAATCGGCTAGTAGGACTTGTGCCTCCAACGTCTCGGGCAACATGTTTGATCTCGTCGGATCGAGCACCTTTCCACTCCGGCTAAAGGTTTGCTCAACCGCTACCGTTGATGCGGGAACAGCGAGAATTTGTGCAGCGGTCCTTGAGAGGGTAGAGAACCTCATTCTCTCCGGTCGGCTCCACTATTCTAATATGTTGAAATCCTCTTCTTCTTCATCATTGGCAAACTCAAAAGAAATTGTTAGATATTCGTCGAGTTCCGAATAGGAACTCGACATGGTTTTTGCCTTTTTCGGGCCAAACAAATCTCTAGCAATTGATTTAAATTTAGATGAAGTTGAAGATGAAGGACGAGGAGGGGGTTGAGAAGATTGACCTTGATCGAAAACACGATATTGAACCAATAATTCATCAAATAATTTTCTAACTCTAGCAATTATGGTAGAAACATGACAATCAGGATTTTGTTGTAATTCTAAAAATTCATAATAACTTTCTAAAAATTGTTTTAAACCATCCATTTTACGTCTAGGATCTAACACAAATACAACAAGAAAAACATCGAGAATAGTTGTATAATAATCTAACCATTTAGTTCGCATTGTATAAATAGCTTGTGAAATATTATCAATTAAAAGACCTTGTTGAAGTGCAAATGCAATATTAATTGCTACATAACAAAATATGTTTGAAGTTGGTGTATAAACACAACTAAAAGTGTTAGTAGCATCATAAAAATATTTGAAAACCTCCATTACATCTCTTGCTAAAACCCAAGTAACCGAAAACAAAATCACCGTCAATATGTTGTGCGGCAAAACCACTTAAAAGATCTCGATATTCATATGATTCGGAAATCATTTTGTAACTAGAGTTCCATCTTGTACAAACATCTTTTGGAAATTTTTTAGGAGAAACGTTATTTTGTTTACAATATGCATACCATTTAGTACGTATACTTTTTTTAGACCAAAGTCCATTAAGAATTTTTCGAATAGGTTGTACTAAATCTCCAATGTATGCTAAACCTTCTTGAACACACAAGTTTAAAATATGAGCGGCATACCTAATGTTAAAAACTTTACCTCCAATCGTCGGCTTACAATAGTTGGTTAAATCTCTAATGGAAGCCGTGTTAGCGGAGGCGTTGTCAAAACCGATTGAAAAACTCGTGAAACTAATCTATATTCTTCCAAAACATTTGCAATCAAACGGGCAATATTTTGGGCGGTGTGTTATTCGTTGAAAACTCGTAATGCTAAAACTCTTTTGTTTAAAATCCAAAATTTATCAACAAAATGACAAGTAATACCCATATATGAATTTTTTTGAAAACCGTCGGTCCAAATATCACTACAAATAGAAACTTGAATATCACCGTTTTTCATAAAATATTTAATCAATTCTTCTCCACGAATTTTATATTTATGCATCATTGTTCTTTTAGCGGATTGGCGAGAAATCGGTTTATATGCGGGCTGAGCATGATTTTGCATCCAATCATTAAAACCAACATTTTGTGCAAAACTAAATGCAAAAGAATCTACGGCTAACATTTCCGAAAATGCATCCATAAAAGAAGCATGATCATATGTAAATAAAGAAGGAGGTTTGTTAAAGGTAGATGCGTACCCGGTAAGTTGTGTTTGCCCTCGTGTCAATCCCATTTTTTCGGGATGCTTGTTCCGAATACGCTTCTTGTAGTTCCGTAGCCTTCTCCCTTTTTGTGCTTGTATTGTCCCGAACAAAAATTACATTTGACATAGTAAACCCCGTTGGCATCGGGAGCACCTTTTGTGAACCAAAATCGGAAGACCGCCGCCGTTAGTTGAGTGTTGTTCAACGGCGGCTCCTCCGGGAATTGGGTCTCGGATTCTTGGGTGTTGGGGAAAGGAGGTGATTCCATGTTGATATCCTCCTCCTCGAGGATCTCGTGATCTCCACTTAATAAGCCCCGCCTTAAATCCAAACCGGTTGGAGGACCGCTAACGGAATGACGTACTCGGCTAACACCTCCGCCGGATGAAGGACCGGCACCGCTAACGGAACGTCTTCCTCGGCTAGACATTTTATTTTTTGAATAATAGAATGTAGTAGTAAGAGTAGTAAAATGAAAAATTAATAACAAAAAGAGAATGAGAATATGAGATTAGGAGAGTAATTGAATGTAAGAGTTGGAAATTATGGAGAGATTGAGAGAGTGAATAGATGATTGAATGAGAATTGGGAAAGCCACACTATATGGTGCTTGTTGAGATATTGTACTGATAACTTGAAAAGTTGACTGAAACGGGCTTCTTTTACCCTAGTACGTTCCATGTTCCGTATCGACGACCTGATGAGTTAAGCTTCAAGAAGCAATCGTGTTTTCAAGATTCCTTTCTGCTCAAGATATCCCTAGTCATGGATGAGAGAGCAACATGTGTATGAGATAACATCCCATACCCGTTATGGACACTACGAGGTTGTAGTGATGTCATTTGGGTTGACGAATGTTTTAGCAGTTTTTATGGAGTTGATGAAAAGTATCTTCATCGACTTCCTTGATTATTTGGTGGTGGACTTCATTGATGACATGTCGGTAAACTCTCATAGCAGAGAATAGTAGACCGATCGTCTGAGGACCGTTCTGCAGATTTCGAGAGATAGAGAGTTGTATGTTACGCCCTCTAAGTGTAAGTTGAGATGCCAGTGGTTGCCTTTTTAGGCCATGTTGTCTCCGCCAGTGGGATCATGGTTGACCTGACGAGAATTAAGTATGTTGTAACATGGGAGATAATGATGAACATTAAGGAATACGTAGTTTTCTCGGCTCAGCCAATTTCTACCAATGCTTTGAGGAAGGATTTTATATGATTACGTATTCATTTGCGAGTCTTTTGAGAAGACCACCATAACTACGTGATGAAAGCAGTGTGTCTATGTTCTGAAGAGTTGAGGAGGCACTTGACCTCTGCTTCCATTTTGTTGTAGTTAGAAGATTTTTGGTATCCCGTGATTTATGGTGATACATCCCATCTAAGTCTGAGATGTGTATTACTACAGAGGAGTAGGTTTATTGATATGTGTGTTTACAACTGAGAACGTATGATGAGAACTACCCGACTCATGATTTAGAGTTAGTAGTGGTAGTTCAAGCCTCTAAGTTTTGAAGACCGTACCGGTGTGATCTTCATGTCAGGTTTCTATGTATCATAGATATCTGAAGTATATTTTATGCAACAGGGGTTGAATAACCGCCAGTATTAAGAGCTTAAGTTGATCAAGACTTTGACTTGAAGATTCCATATCATTCAGAGAAGTTGAATGTTGTCACCGATAACTTGAATGGAAAGACGCTCCAAGAGAAGATGATTGTGAGACTGATAGTTCAACCTCAACTTCAAAGAGATCTAGCTTGGCTAGAGTTGGACAATCAGTTCCTTGATGAGGATACCCAGTTATACCTCAGAGGTTCTACCTGGTCTGTTGGATGAGGTCCAACAGAAGTAAAAGACCTGCCCGGCCTTGACAAGGTTTAGAGAAAGGATGTCTCGTACTAAGGCATCATAGTTCTCCATGGGAGTAGATGGAATGATGAAGAGTCATGACCACTTTTGTGTACCTGCTGATGCATATGGAGACAGAGAATATTACGGTATATCCACTGTACGCCTTATTCATTACATTCAGGTACGAGTAAGATGGACCACGAGATGAGACGATTATACTGTATGAAGCCGATATAACCAGATTTGTGATACAGTATGTAACCTGTTAACAAGTCCAGATAGAGTATTTCCGATCTAGAGATAAGCCCCACCCACTACCAGTGCAGTAGTAGAATTTGGGAGGACATCTCTATGGACTTTTTTATGGGATTGTGACACAGTAGAAGATTTATGTTATCTGGATTGTGGGTAACAAATTAATGAAACCGGCACGTTTTATTTCTATCAGAAGGACATGGCAAGTGAATGAATTGGCTGAGGAGTACACTAGACAGATAGTGAGACTCCATGGTATACCGAGAATGATCATTTCTGATCGAGATGGATGTTTTTACTTTGAGATTTTGGGCAGCAGATTCAGACTGCTTTGGGGACGAGTCTGTACCCCATGACTACACTTCACCCCCTGACAAATGGTCAGTTAGAGAGGATCATCTAGATCTTAAAGATCTATTATAAGTTGTAAGTCGAATGGGAAACGTGGATGGTTATATTACCTTCCATTAATGAGTTTATTATATAACAATGAAGGACGTGCATCTTTCTGGGATGGCCCTATGAGGCAATATATATAGACATTGATGTCGTATATCCTTATGCTAGAAGTGATCTAGCAATAGTAGTGGAATAACACCTGACCAGATTCAGGATTTTATAGTTCAAGTAACGTTGATTGAAGGAAGAATGCTGGTTGTACAGAGTCGCCAGATATTATATGTAGACAAGAGGCGTTCATGTCCGGCTGTAAGTATCTCAGCTGCGAGACGTTAGACATGTTAATATGGAAAGGGAACTGAGTTTCCAATATGATGGTTTATTTGAGATCGACTAGTACTGAGAAGTGTTAGCATGAAATATTGTGATATTTTAGGCACGTTTTCTAAACGTATTTGATTCATATTGATAGTCTTTGATTGAACTTTGTGCATATGTGAGCTAGTATTACCTATATTGTCGATATGGATGTCTACACTAGTTCTATGTTGATTATAGGTGATTTGGAGCTATTTCCGAACGAAATCGAGCAAAGGAGAGTTGAGTTGATATGTCCATGGATTAGGAACGTTCTTTGGAAGCAATTTGGAGTCTTAGCTTGAGGAATGCACAAGTTTAGGGAAGAATCACGTTCTTGCCCTAAACCACGCCCTAAAATACGGCCGTATCACATTCCACGTTCAATTCCACGACCGTGGATTTGGAGTCAGAAATTCATGTTCATTCCAGGGGATTACACGGCCGTGGAACATATGTTGCAAACCGTATTTGTTTCCACGCTCTAAATTACGGTCGTGGAACACTTCCACGACCGTGATCTTGGCGAATCTTTTCGCCACACTTTGAAGCCACGATCTTTTAAAGATTGGGCCGGGCCGACATTCTGCCCTGCACTATAAAAAGACGGACGAAGCAAGATTCCGTCACCTTGGCTTACCCCCGTTTACCCTCATTCATCATCGCTTAGACACGCTTACACTTCGCTTAGCTTGCTTGGAATTATTGACATCTGTTTGAGAGATCGAAGTTCGTGTTTGGCAATTCCTCTAATCTCGCACTTTTGGTGGAGATTGCTGTTGAGATCTCCGGATTGGCGGAAGATCGAAGTTCTTGGAAGATTTTGCAAGAAGATCTCTCTTCTTGTTTAGGGTTGACTCGAAAAACGGATTGACATCCCGTTTTCTCTTTTCTTTCCTAGGATTACGATTGCTTGTTCTATTGTGAATCTTTTGACATTGCTTGTTCTCTTTGTGACTTTGAGATCGAATTGAAGATTATTGAAAGTTCTTGAAAGTTTTCATCTTTTTATCTTTTAATTCTTGAATTGATATCAACATGACTGTTATTGGCTAAAAACCCTTAACAATTCTAAGGTGAAGGGTTGATAGTTGTGGCTTAGATGATGATAGATCGATCGCAAACAGATTAGACCCTGAGAGTTAGAGAGATTCGCCGACAACCCTAAATTACGGTCTGTTCTTGAGTCCACGGCCGTGAAACCTCAAGAACTAACCGTGATTTCCCTTAAGTCTACGAACCTGCTTTTACTTTAATCTAAAGTTAAAGATTTGCTTTAGCTTAGTTTAGACTTGTCTTTTCTAGGTGGTAGTGAAGCCTCAACAACCTCTACCTCGATTGTGAGTGTCACAACCTCAATCGGTTAAGTTAGTCTTGATCCTTGGATTATAAGTTTGGGTATTTGACACTAATTCTCGTTGTTCGCTCCAAACGGTGTGTGCAAGCTTTAAATTTATAACCCTAGACTTAAGCTTAAAACAAGGATGCGAACCCGCAGTGTACGGGTCAATCGTAGTAAAAGCAAGAAAATTCCAGGGGTCGATCACAGGGACTCGGTGAAACAAAGTCAATACGATGTGCTATGTCGATTCTAACCACAAGAGCAATTAACACAATCAAAGATGAATAAGAAGTCAATAAAGCAAATATGCAATTCTAGGGATTAAAGCATCTAGTTGTGGTTCCAACTCAAGATCTACAGATAAGCGGACAAAGCTGAGATTTTTGCGTGGGGAAGGTGTTTCTAAAGTGGAGTAGATCACCGGGTAAGTCTCACTACACACTAATCCTAAACCGTAACTCCTATTACCGGGTAAGTCTCAAGGAATTAAGATGAAGAACTATAACCTCAAACTAACACACCATCTAAGGGAAAAGAATCAACCTTTACCGGGTAAGTCTCAGGCTAACTCACGAAGATGGGATGGAAGCACACTCAAACCCCAATAAAGGATAAACCTTTATTACCTACACTTATGATCGTTGGTACACAAACTAAGGAATTACCGGGTAAGTCTCATCCTAAGCTTGCTTTGAACCAGGAAGGTGTAATAAGAATAGAATTTGGCAAGCTCTAACACTTAACTCTCAGTTTAGTTCGAATAAGTCACCTCGGTCAGAAGAATTCCACCCCGGCCGAGATGTTCATCAACCGAACGAGATGCTTAGGGTTAAGGTTAAAGACTCAAACTTTCAGGATCCTACTGGAATCTAAGATTATTCTATCATTGTTTTTCCCACAACCTTCAGCCAATCACCCTAGAATCACACAAGGAGATTAGCCACTCATCATCATAATGAAAGTATTAAATATAAGGGAAGAAGGTGAATATTTGAACAAAGAAGAATTTAATGAAAAGACTTCAATAACTGAATCAAATATCACAACAAAGCGTTCTTTGGATAATAATCCAACAAGACAAGGCAACAATTGAGGGAATTGAAGACAATCTTACAAAACCCTTCAATAAAGCTATAAAAAGCTATGGACTTCAATCTTCCTTCAACCTTCAAAAAGGTTCTTCGAATCTCTCCCAACTGGAGTAGGCTGCTGCTGCGTATTTTTCGGTGTGAGCGGATGCCGGAATTATGGGAAATCCGACCCTTTTTATAGGAAAATAACCCTCCAAAGATAATAAATCTTAGAAAGATATTTTCCCATAAATATAGGTAAAATATATGATTCTGCATATCTCCTTCCTTCCAGGAGCCAAGCCCAAAAATATAAGATCACTTTCCAAGTTTAAAAGATCTCCTCCAAGAATAAAATATTCTCGCCGCGTCCTAGGTGTTCGCCTCGGTCGAGTCGGCGTCTCCGGATCACCTCGGTCGAGGTAAATCTGTGGTCAACCGAGGTGACTCACAACTGAATGTGAAATCTCTTAAAACTGGTCCAAAGTGAATCTTTAATCCATGGCTATGCTTCCTGGATGTAGCTCCAAATGACTAATGACTCCTTTTGCTCCTTTTTGATGCAAAACGTACCATATTACCTGCAATTACAACGAAACTAGGTGTAGACCTCGATTCTCGCAAAGGTAGATGAAATGGTAATAGAATCACATATTATACATACAAACATGCAGATTATTGAAGATAAAACGTCTAAACAAACCCCAAAATATAGACTATAATTCATGCTATCAAAATACCCCATACTTAGCCCTTGCTTGTCCCCAAGCAAGTTCCTCATATAGAAGACAAGATAGAATGGATTATAAGTCAATAAAATCAATGAAAAAGTCTTTCTAAAACATTTTATGGTGTGCAACTATCATAGATCACTCTAAGAGAATACTTCCTGGAATTTAGAAACTCAATATGCTGAAAACATTTTATAAATATAGGAAAGTTGTTCATCTTTGCATAAAATCATAGAATGCATAATAAATCATTAATTATCAAAATTAATCATATATAATCCAGTTTAAACCGCTAAGTCAATCAACAAGCTCAAGGTCTCAAGGGCTTCCCAAAAGAAAAGGTCAAGAAACGTGTAGGGTAGGGATGTATGTAAGGTAATGTGGTGCTAGAATCCGGGAAAAGGATGAACTTCACTTTCACTTTGACTTGCAACATCTTCCACCAATAAGCTTTGCTTATTTCACACTTTTTTTCTTTCTTTACTTTACTTTTTGGGATGCATGGACAGAGGTGCACAATAACCGAAGCCTAGGAAATCTGCAATCATCAATTTCTCGAGATGCATCAAACCCTTGATGCACATACCATGACCCGTTAGGAATATCGCTCAATCTGACTTTGGCAAGACACAAAGACCCGACTATGTGAATGGTGCCGAGTTACTCATCTTCATGATTGACTTCCCCAAACCTATAATTGCTTTCTAACACTTCCACTTCTAGCCCACTTCTCAACTTTAACTTGCTTTCACCACTTTGCTTGCTTCCAAATTCCCGGATAGGTAAAGGGAGGCAAAATGTATATGAGGGGCTAAGCATGATCAAGAAGAAGAAGAGAGAAAAGAATGAATTGCCTTGGTCTTTCCAAGAAGAACGTGAGAGAACTTAACCTGCGGTGTCAACCTTCAAATTTAATATAATTTGGATAAAAAACAAAGTTTTAAACATGCCATTAATTTCAAACAAAGCATTTAGGAACTTAAATATATTATAAAACCTTTCAAACACATAAAGAATTTAAAACCAGTAGGTAAACAAGATCTTCACTGAGATCATATCCAGATAACTAACACAAAATCGTTTTCGAAAACTTTCTGTTACGCACCTCGGTCGAGGTGTTCTTGGTTCAACCGAGGTGAAACACCTCGTTCGGCCAGAATCTCCCCGGTCGAGGTCAATAATTTTTTTTTTTTTTTAAAACCATTTTTTTTTTCAGTTTCGACGTTTTTCTCAATCAAATAACCTGTAGGTATGCATGTAATATCAGATAATCATATAAAGGCAATGAAGCATAAATACGAAAATATCCGATAAATATAATACATCAAAGGTGTCAAATACATCACGTAGTCACGTAGTCAAATAACACAAACACCCCATACTTGAGACACACTGTCCCAGTGGGTATAATAAAAGTCTAAACAAGAGAGAACTCACCGGATAAAAGCCGAACTGCATAAAAAATATAATAATAAAATCCTGCAGCTCCTCAGTAGTCTCGATCCGGTGGTGGTGGTGGTATGTAGGGATACTGAGTCGGATCATAAGGATGTCCCATGATATGCTCAAACTGCAGCTGAGCCATCATGTGCTGATGATGCTGCCGCTCCTGCATCTCGCGGATATCCAGCGAAAGTGCAGCATATGAGTCGATAACCTGATCCGTCAGGTCATCAATCCGTCGGTGAGCAGCTCTATCTCTCACTCCCCGCCTCCTGCGTCTAGCAGGTCTGATCGGAGAAGTCTCAGCTGGTGCCGGCTCAGTGTCCTCCTCGTCATCCAGATCTATAATAGGTGGCGCGCTCGTCCCTGCTGTATCTGTCCCTGTGTCCATCGGGGCGCCACCTCCTCTCTCATCTACTGTGTCCTCATCGTCGTCCTCATCCTCAGCCTCCTCCTCCTCCTCAGCTGCAGCGGGGGCAGCTGCTCCCTCTCTGTAATCCTCCATAAGTGGACCCCAAGCGGTCTGCCAAAAATGTGGATCAAAGACAGAGAACTATGCAGACCATCTGATGCCCTGAGGTGCAGTCAGCTCCCATGGCATAGCGACGTAGGGTGTAGTCAGTCCTCGGGGAACCAGAATCCTCCGAGTAATCATCTCCTGTAGTCCGAGCGGCTTGGCAGCCGCCACCATGGTACACCTACTCAGATCCATATCCTGATACCTAGCGATATGGGTCACTATCCCTCCGCAGCATATATCTCCCTTCCCTTTGGCTTTGATCCTGTGCAGATCCTCTGCCAGCATCAATCCAAAGTCAGGGTATCCACCTGTAACCATGCAGTATAAAGCGAAGAGCTCCCCCTGTCGGACCTTCTGGGGCGTCTCAATACGCGCCAAAAGCGTCTCGCTGAAGATCCTGTGTGTCAATCGAAAGGCTAGATGATAGATAAGCTTTGCCCTGGAATCACCAGGACGCCACCTATCTGCATGCTCTGTAATGTGGGCGATCTGACCCCAGAACTCTCTAGCTACAGCTCGGGTCGGGAAGTCTACAGCAGTGGGGGCAGGGAAGCCAAAAATGTCTCTCCAGTGGTCTAGAGGTACTAAGTAGTTCCGGTTCATCAACCGGTACTTCACAGCCCTCTCTGTGGGGAGGTAAGTGAAGGAGCTGACAAACTCGAGGGTCGGCTCTAGGTAGGCTGGGGCTCGGATCTCAGTAAACTGATCCAGCCCGACGGTGGTGATCATCCTCCTAAGATCTCCATCAACGTGGAGACAGTCAAAGGCAGAAATGTCCAGAAATCTAGGAGCTATCACTGGACGGCTAGCAATGCGCTCGTAATCTACAAGGTGTCTCTCGTGGATCACCGGTATAGAAGGTCTGGATGAGGAAGAAGAAGGGGAAGGAGAGGATCTATCTCTAAGGGCTAACAATCTGTCAGAACTCATCTTCAAACAGCACTGTCAGACTACCTCGGTCGACTGACAAACTCCAAGAATCACCTCGACCGAGGTGCAGGTCGACTGGACCGAGGCGAAGACAGTCGCGATTTCAACTCTCTGAATTTCAGTTCTTTTCCCCCAAAAATCACTACCGATGCTTCCTACGGGGTACTTAAGGTTTTCCTCAACAGAATCAAGGGCAACTGAAGCCCAAATTGCAGTAAACGAACGAGTTTAGGGATTCGATCGTTTTTACCTCTTTCCGGCCGAGTTGCTCAAATTTCTCGCAGATCTGTAGTTGCAATCGATTCCTCTACCCTTCAATCTCGGTTTGGAAGCAGAAAACGTCGAAAACGAGCAAGAATCGCGAGTGAGCGAAATGGATCTGTCGCCGCGGTCGAGGTAGGTAAAAAATGTGAAAAGTAATTTTTCCCTTTTTATACTGTTACTGGATCTGCTATCACCTCGGTCGAAATGGTCTCGACTGGACCGAGGTGGTACGGACCGAGGCGGTTCTGCAGAAGCCCTAGTCGCCTCGGTTGCTCAAGAATCAACTCGGTCGAGGTGCTCTGACAGTGACCGAGGTCCTTCTGTCTTCTCAGAATCTCGAACTTCTGTCCTCCCAGTTGTGCTCCTCCTTAGATATTCCCTGTTGTCTGTCCAGAACGCCAAAAACAAAGCAAAGCAAAGCAAAAACAAAAACTATCTAAGCTAGACTAGAAAACGGGAAAAGAAAGCAATACCTTGGGTTGCCTCCCAAGAAGCGCTTGATTTAAGGTCGCTAGCTGGACCATGATGCGTCTCATACGAGGTGGGAGGTGCCCTCACCCCATACTTCACCTCCATCGTGGGGTGAAGTAAGTAGATCCATCAAACGCTCCAAGACGTGTAAGTGCTCGTCGGGGAATGAATCGTCTATGGGTGGGCTATCCGTCTCGCGGGAGGATTCCGGTAGCCGGCTGAGGTGATCCGCAACTGAATTCTCGGATCCCTTCTTATCGCGGATCTCTAGGTCAAACTCTTGAAGTAAGAGAATCCATCGGATAAGGCGCGGCTTTGCATCTTTCTTAGCCAACAAGTAACGAATGGCTGCATGGTCGGTGTAGACAATGACTTTCGCCCCTACTAGATAGGAACGAAACTTCTCGAAAGCATATACAACCGCCAATAACTCTTTCTCGGTGGTAGCGTAGTTGCGTTGTGCTTCATCTAGCGTCTTGCTAGCATAATAAATGGCGGTGGTCCGTCCATCTTTCTTCTGTCCGAGCACCGCTCCTACGGCTACATCACTAGCGTCACACATGACCTCAAAGGGCAAGGTCCAATCAGGAGGCTGGATAATGGGAGCGGAGGTCAACGCTTCCTTAATCCTGTAAAAAGCATCAAGACACTCCTGCGAAAACTCAAAAACAACATCTTTATTCAAGAGGTTAGTTAGAGGTTTAGAAGTCTTAGAGAAGTCCTTGATGAATCTCCTGTAGAAACCTGCATGCCCGAGAAAAATCCTCACACCTTTAACAGAACAAGGAGGAGGGAGTTTCTCAATAGTCTCAATCTTAGCTCGATCGACTTCAATACCTCGATTAGAAACGAGGTGTCTTAGCACAATGCCTTCATTAACCATAAAATGACACTTCTCCCAATTCAAAACAAGGTTAGTGTCTTCACATCTTTTAAGTACTAGAGAAAGGTTAGATAGGCAATTATCAAAAGAGGAACCATATACGGAAAAATCATCCATAAATACCTCCATGATCTCCTCTATGTACTCGGAAAAGATAGCCATCATGCATCGCTGGAAGGTAGCGGGTGCATTGCACAATCCAAATGGCATCCTCCGATAGGCAAACGTCCCCCAAGGACAAGTGAAAGTGGTCTTCTCCTGATCATCCGGATGGATAGAAATCTGGAAGAATCCACTATAGCCGTCCAAGTAGCAAAAGTGTGAATGCTGGGCTAACCGTTCGAGCATTTGATCAATGAAAGGAAGCGGAAAATGATCTTTCCGAGTTGCCGTGTTCAGCTTCCTATAATCGATGCAAACTCTCCAACCCGTAACGGTCCTTGTTGGGATCAACTCGTTGTTCTTATTCGTCACAACGGTCATCCCTCCTTTCTTCGGGACGACATGCACCGGGCTAACCCACTTGCTGTCCGAGATAGGATAAATAATACCTGCATCCAACAACTTAAGAACTTCCTTCTTCACAACCTCTTTCATGATCGGATTTAACCGTCTTTGAGGTTCCCGTGAAGTCTTATGATTATCTTCCATTAGAATTCTATGCATGCAGAAAGAAGGTTCAATGCCAATAAGATCATCCGTGGTGTAACCTATGGCTTTTCGATGCTTTCTCAGGACATGAATTAACTTAGATAATTCAGAATCGGAGAGGGAAGCACTAGCAATAACGGGATAAGTAGAATCTGGTCCAAGAAAGATATACCTCAAGTGACTAGGGAGTGGTTTAAGCTCCACTACTGGGGGTGCTTTCTGGGGGGGATCCGTGCTTCCTCTTTCCAGTGGAGTGGTATCAGAAACTGGACTTGATGAAGTCTCAGTTTGAATCGTCTCGCCTTCGACCTCGGTCGAGGCGCATAGGCGTTGACCGAGATGTTCTTCGGTCGCCTCGCTCTGTCCAGAAAGTGCCTCGGTCGAGGTACTGCTACTGGGTCCGAGGCTGGAGATATTCGTCTCCTGGATCAGCTTCTCAGTTTTGGCTCCTGGATCCTCTTCCAGTGCCTTCAAGCTCCGTATATCTGCATCACAAGAAGCATCTATACCTTCCTCCATTAAACTGAAACTTATAACTCTTTCGAGCGGATCGTTAATAAGGATAGAGCTCACCAATTCTCTTGATTCTTCTTCATCGTAGATGTTGAAGATATCATCAGTTAGTTGCTCCCCCTTCATGGCTGCAAGTAGTGCAAACTCCACCTCATCACCACCAACGTTGAATTTCAACTTGGCGTTCTTGCAATCCACGTTGCAACCCGAAGTTGCTAGAAATGGCCTCCCGAGAATAATAGGTACTGGATAATCTGCGGGAATGTCAAGTACGACAAAATCTATAGGTAAATAGAAGTTACCTAACTTGACCGGAACGTCCTCCAAAATGCCCACGGGATGGGTAATGGAGCGATCCGCCATGTAGAGTCGAATCTTGACCGGCTTGGGCTCTCCAAGACCGATCTTAGTGCACAACTCCAGCGGGATGATGCTCACGCTGGCTCCTAGATCACAAAGGGCTTCACAAGTTACATCCCCAACTTGAATGGGAATGCAAAATGAGCCGGGATCTCTCAACTTAGGCGGCATCTTTTCCTTCATGGTCTTTATAAGCTCCGAAGATTTAGATGTCATCCTAACTTCACCAACATCCTCCAGCTTCCTCTTCCTTGATAAGATTTCTTTTAAGAACTTCCCATAGGCGGGCATACCTAGAATGGCATCAAGGAAGGGAATGTTAATATGTAGCTTATTCATCAAGTCAAGAAACTTACCAAAGTGCTTGTCTAGATGTGCTCTGGCTCTGGACTGAGGGAATGGAAGTGGTGGTTTATATGCAGGAGGTGGAACATAAGTTTCTGTCGTTCCTCCTGCTTTCTGTTGCTCCGCCTCGGTTGGCATCTCGGTCGAGGTGTTCTTCGACTGGATCTGGACCGAGGTGGTCTGCGTCGAGCGAGGTACTGGATCTGCAGTTTTGAGTCCACTCCTCGTCGTTATGGCCATGCACTGGCCCTTAGGGTTAGTTTCCGTCTTTGCTGGAAGCTTCCCTGGATCTCTTGGCGCTTCATTCGCCCTACTAGCAAGTTGTTGTTCGAAGGACTTTTGGGCCCTCGAGAATGAAGTCATAGAATTCTGCATAGCACTAAGCTTGATCAAGATTGCCTCCAGAACTGCGTCCTTCTTTTCCGGTTGAGACGAACTTGATCCTTGCCCTTGGCTTTTCAATGGAGTAGAAGAAGAAGAAGGAGAAGAGAGGAAAGGGTTAGAGGAATCATTAGAGTTGGAGTTTGAATGGTTGTTACCGTGGTTTTGGTTATTCGCCCTCCAGTTGTTGCTATTGGATCCTCTATTGTTGTTGTTGTAGTTGTTGTTTCGGGGTCCGTTGTTGTTGTTACGGTACCCGTTATTGTTGTTGTTGTTCCTTTGCCCTTGCTCTTCCTTCTTAGTTTGAGCCATCAAGAGCTCCTTCAATTGCTTCACGTCATTCTTCAACGACGTGAGTTGGTTGTTGTTGGGTTGAGTCTCTTGAAAGTTGACTCTTTTGATTCCACCTTCAGCTCCTTGGTGGGTATATTTCTCCATGTGCAAGGCTTGCTTCTCAATGAAGTCCCAAGCCTCGTCAATCGCCATGTCCATGAAGGTACCGGCGGAGAGTAGTTGGAGATTGAACTGGGTGCTTCCGTCCAGCCCTTTGAAGTAGATCTCCAACAACTCGATCTTTGGAATCCCATGATGTGGGCAATCCAAAAGGATATCCTTGAACCGCTCCCAAGATTTGGACAAGCTCTCCTTGTCCTTCATGATGAAAGCATTGATCTTCCCTCTCATTTCAGCGGTCTTTGAGGGTGGAAAGAATTTGGTCAAGAATTCCGTAGTCATCTCCTCCCATGTGCTAATTTTTCCTGGAGGAAGAGATTGATACCAAGTAAGAGCTCTATCTTTTAAAGAAAAGTAAAAAGGTCTTAGCTTGTAGTTGTTGTTCTCAATTCTGGGAGGTCGCAAGGTTTCCATCAAGATCTCGTAGTTTTGAAGATGTTGATGCGGCGACTCCTTCTCTAGCCCTCTGAATTGGCATTGGCGAATCATGGCTAGAACTTGCGGTCGAAGTTCGTAGTCATGATCTGCTGGATCTCCTAGGTTCACTCCTGGACGCCTCAGTTGTTGATTAGGGTCCATCCTTTGACCTAGGGTTTGTGGAATTCCTGCAAGAAGAACATCTCGGACTGGTATCCGAGGTGGAAGTACCTCGGCCGGGGCGTTGGGTCCTGGAATCTGCCTCGGTCGAGGATCAATTACTGGATCATGCATCGGTCGAGGATCAACAGGAGGATCCTCCCTCGGTCGAAGTAGAATCTGGTTCCGAATGACAGCAATCTCAGCTTCGATTGCTGCAGTCCTGGTGCGATTCTCCTCTTTCTCTTGCATGAGTTCTTCCTTGCTGAGGCGCAGCAGCTCCTGCGTCTCTCTCAATTGGGCCGCAAGATCGCGATCGTCTTGTTGGGCCATCTTCGCTTCTCTTAAGCGTCTCTTGTATGTCTTTTCTGGTTCGGGATCGTAGGGAACGATTTCCTTCCCAGCGCGGGTTCTTCGCATATACCTAAGAAAGAACCTGCGAAAGTCACTCAAGTAGAGTGGTTAGACAAAACGGAGCAAATGCCCCAAGAGCAAACCGTACCGGCTCGGTCTAGACCAAGTCCCCGGCAACGGCGCCAAAAACTTGTTCGCTCCAAACGGTGTGTGCAAGCTTTAAATTTATAACCCTAGACTTAAGCTTAAAACAAGGATGCGAACCCGCAGTGTACGGGTCAATCGTAGTAAAAGCAAGAAAATTTCAGGGGTCGATCACAGGGACTTGGTGAAACAAAGTCAATACGATGTGCTATGTCGATTCTAACCACAAGAGCAATTAACACAATCAAAGATGAATAAGAAGTCAATAAAGCAAATATGCAATTCTAGGGATTAAAGCATCTAGTTGTGGTTCCAACTCAAGATCTACAGATAAGCGGACAAAGCTGAGATTTTTGCGTGGGGAAGGTGTTTCTAAAGTGGAGTAGATCACCGGGTAAGTCTCACTACACACTAATCCTAAACCGTAACTCCTATTACCGGGTAAGTCTCAAGGAATTAAGATGAAGAACTATAACCTCAAACTAACACACCATCTAAGGGAAAAGAATCAACCTTTACCGGGTAAGTCTCAGGCTAACTCACGAAGATGGGATGGAAGCACACTCAAACCCCAATAAAGGATAAACCTTTATTACCTACACTTATGATCGTTGGTACACAAACTAAGGAATTACCGGGTAAGTCTCATCCTAAGCTTGCTTTGAACCAGGAAGGTGTAATAAGAATAGGATTTGGCAAACTCTAACACTTAACTCTCAGTTTAGTTCGAATAAGTCACCTCGGTCAGAAGAATTCCACCCCGGCCGAGATGTTCATCAACCGAACGAGATGCTTAGGGTTAAGGTTAAAGACTCGAACTTTCAGGATCCTACTGGAATCTAAGATTATTCTATCATTGTTTTTCCCACAACCTTCAGCCAATCACCCTAGAATCACACAAGGAGATTAGCCACTCATCATCATAATGAAAGTATTAAATATAAGGGAAGAAGGTGAATATTTGAACAAAGAAGAATTTAATGAAAAGACTTCAATAACTGAATCAAATATCACAACAAAGCGTTCTTTGGATAATAATCCAACAAGACAAGGCAACAATTGAGGGAATGGACAATCTTACAAAACCCTTCAATAAAGCTATAAAAAGCTATGGACTTCAATCTTCCTTCAACCTTCAAAAAGGTTCTTCGAATCTCTCCCAACTGGAGTAGGCTGCTGCTGCGTATTTTTCGGTGTGAGCGGATGCCGGAATTATGGGAAATCCGACCCTTTTTATAGGAAAATAACCCTCCAAAGATAATAAATCTTAGAAAGATATTTTCCCATAAATATAGGTAAAATATATGATTCTGCATATCTCCTTCCTTCCAGGAGCCAAGCCCAAAAATATAAGATCACTTTCCAAGTTTAAAAGATCTCCTCCAAGAATAAAATATTCTCGCCGCGTCCTAGGTGTTCGCCTCGGTCGAGTCGGCGTCTCCGGATCACCTCGGTCGAGGTAAATCTGTGGTCAACCGAGGTGACTCACAACTGAATGTGAAATCTCTCAAAACTGGTCCAAAGTGAATCTTTAATCCATGGCTATGCTTCCTGGATGTAGCTCCAAATGACTAATGACTCCTTTTGCTCCTTTTTGATGCAAAACGTACCATATTACCTGCAATTACAACGAAACTAGGTGTAGGACTCGATTCTCGCAAAGGTAGATGAAATGGTAATAGAATCACATATTATACATACAAACATGCAGATTATTGAAGATAAAACGTCTAAACAAACCCCAAAATATAGACTATAATTCATGCTATCACTCGTCTCTAGAATCCTTCTATATTGAGCCTCAACAACCTGTATAGAGAGTGCCTTGTAGGTGAGTTATATAAGGTTTTTGGAACTTCACCGTACGATTACCTTACATTAGTATACTTTTGCATATCTCAACTCTGTCTTTACATCATTAAGTATATCTTGAATCGATTGCCACAGCTGGACACCTGGATCTTTAGGATTGTTGTTTTCCCAATATTTGCAAAACTCCCATATTTACTTGCTTGATAACCTGCAATCGAGTTCGTTCCCCCCAAATCCCTGTGTTCGATACTCTGGAATTCTTGCTTAACTATATCGATCCGTACACTGCGGGTTCGCTGCTTGATTCTAGTTTTATAAATTTAAAACTTATTTGCACACACCTCTAGGGGCGAACAAGTTTTTGGCGCCGTTGCCGGGGATTTGGTTTAGGCCGAATCCGGTAGCCGGTTGTCAAGCTTGGGAGCTTGCTCTCGTTATTTGATATCTCCTTGAGTGCATGCGCAGGTCTAGGAACACCGCAGATCTCTTACCTCTTGATCAAGAGCTAGAGAAAACCTTGAGGCAAAAGCGCAAGGAAAAGAAGATGGCCGAAGAACACGAACGTGATCTTCAAACGGAGTTGGCGGAGAAGGAAGCTCAACTCCGATGGAATGAGACTCTCCGCCAGGATGAGATGGATCGTCATCAATCTCAAGTTAACGGTCTACAAGACATGATCTTCCAAATGAGGATAGAGATGAGCGACCTTAAGAATAAGGGAAGCAAGAAATCCTCAAGAAGGAGATCAAGGTCTAGAAGAAAAAGCCACTCATCCGCTGATGATAGTGACTCTTCCATGCCACCGTTAGAAGAGATTGATCCCACGATCAATATGAATCCTTTCCATCCACAAGGAGCTGCTAATCGCCGCATTCCACCTAGGAATGCGAGGATCGAACGTGTGGATAATGAGCCAAGAACTCTTGGCCAACGGATGGATCCAACACAACAACCACGCCGCTTGGGTGTGAATTTTGATGCTGAAGATGTGCAAGGGTTTAGCTTTAACCCTCAAGTTATCACTCTTGTTCGCCAAAGCCAATTTGGCGGTACAAGTGCTGAATCTCCACACCAACACTTGCAAAACTTTGAGTGTATGATGGAGACGATGAGACCGAAGAACGCTACTACCAACAGCTATAAGCTCAAACCTTTCTTTTTCTCCTTGAAAGGGAAAGTGTTATCTTGGTACCAAGCTCTTCCTAATGGGAAACTAGACACGTAGGAAGACCTTTCCGCGGAGTTTCTCACCAAATTCTTTCCGCCTTCCAAAACAGCGGAACTTAGAGGTAAGATTAATGCTTTTTCCATG
Source organism: Fagopyrum homotropicum (assembly GCA_033239125.1). Taxonomy (NCBI): domain Eukaryota; kingdom Viridiplantae; phylum Streptophyta; class Magnoliopsida; order Caryophyllales; family Polygonaceae; genus Fagopyrum; species Fagopyrum homotropicum. The sequence continues at coordinate 9,304,389 of BSWB01000003.1, forward strand.
CCTAACAAAAGTTTGTTTCAATCTTGGGAAAGGTTTCAGGATTTACTCTTGGATTGCCCTCATCATGGCATATCCAAGCTTGCCTTGCTGGAAATCTACTACAAAGGGCTGGATGCGGGAACGCAATTCAACCTCCAATCCCTCTCATGCGGAACGTTCATGGACATGAGAGAAGATGACGCTTGGGACTTCATTGAGAAGCAAGCAAGAGTCATAGAGAAGTATTCCCACCGGAAAGCGGAGGGAAATCGTGTGGAGCAAGGAGCGAAGCTCACACATGAAGCTCAAAATCAGATTTTCTCCCTCAATAATGAGATCAAAGAGTTGAAGGAGACTATCAAGACCAACTTCCCAAAGCAACAAGAGAAGGATGTTGGCTATTTGGGCAACAACAATGGCGGTGATAACACTAACCGCAACAACAATAACCGGAACAATAACCGGAATAACAATTGGAATGGAAACAACAACAACCGGAACAACAACAATTGGAACAACAATAGGGGTTCAAACAACAACAATTGGCGCTCCAATCAACAAAATTCCGGTAACTCCTATCCTTCCAATTCTAATTCGCTAACTCCACCTTCCTCTTCCTCTACTCCTTTGAAAAGCCAGGGGCAATCATCTAATGGAAGAAACAATACGGGAAAGGAGAAGTCCGATCCCATGTTGGAGACAATCTTGGGAAAGCTTCAAGGGTTGGAGAACCGCCTCATCAAGGTTGATGATCAAGTCTCTAAGGTTGACAAAGCTCAAAAAGTTTTGGAAAACCAATTGTTCAACCACGCGGAGGAAGTTCCTAGAAATCAAGGGAAACTTCCAGGAAAGACGGAGGACAACCCTAAGGGAAGGGTAATGGCGATTACAACTAGGAGCGGAGTGACTACCACCGATCCGCAGCCTACGTTCGTTGAAGTCCCCGTAGAGAAGGATAAAGGAAAGGGGAAGGAGAAGGAAGATGTCTATGTTCCCCCTCCAGCTTACAAACCTCCCCTTCCGTTCCCTCAATCTAGAGCGCGAGCGCGCCTAGACAAACAATTCGGTAAGTTCATAGAACTCATGAGCAAGCTGCATATTAATATACCCTTCATTGATGCTATTGTAGGTATGCCGGCTTATGGCAAGTTCTTGAAAGAGCTCCTCTCTAACAAGAGGAAGCTAGAAGATTTCGGAGAGGTCAAGATGAGTTCGGATTCTTCGGATCTCATCAAGACTATGAAGGAGAAAATGCCCCCAAAGTTGAAGGACCCGGGGTCATTTTGCATTCCCGTTGGAGTGGGAGATGTCACATATGACGCTTTATGTGACTTGGGAGCAAGTGTGAGCATCATACCACTTGCATTATGTAGGAAGATCGGTTTAGGCGACCCTAAACCGGTCAAGATGACGTTATACATGGCAGATCGATCCATCACTCGCCCCGTCGGTATTGTAGAAGACGTCCCGGTCAAGCTAGGTAAATTCTTTGTCCCTATTGATTTTGTCGTGCTTGACATTCCTGCAGATAGTCCGGTCCCGATCATACTCGGAAGACCGTTTCTTGCGACTTCCGGCTGCATGGTCGATTGCAAGAATGGGAGACTCGCTTTTGATATTGGAGAAGAGAAAGTAGAGTTCGTTCTTTCCACTCTAGTAAAGGAGCCAATCTTTGACGAGGATATTTACGATATCCAAGATGAAGAAGGTTTGTCTAGGGAGGAGGTAAGTGCGATTCTCTTCAACGATCCTTTACAAAAGGTTATCACTATGAGTCTAACCAATGTAGGGGAAGAAGAAGAGTGCAAAGAGGAAATTGAAGCCTTAGAAGCACAAGAAGAGATGCATGAAGTGGAGTTTGAGAAACTCCACGATGAGGCTGAGAATGTAAGAATCCACGGTCATACCCTGTATTCCACGACCGTGGATTTCACAACCAAAATCGACCTCCATTCCAGGGGATTACACGGCCGTGGAACACATGGAGAGGCCGTAATTCTGACCGTGGAAGAGGGTGATCGGCTTACTTCTTCAACTTCTTTTGATTCTTCTCCAAACCACTCAACAAACTTAGAAACTTCTAAGGAAACGTCGGATGCCCCTCAAGGACCATTGGAAGCTCCGAAAGTGATGGAACTCAAACCACTTCCTACTCATCTAAGGTACGCTTTTCTTGGATCTAATTCTACCTTTCCGGTCATTGTTAGCTCCGAACTAAGCATAGATGAACATGAACAGCTCATGACAGTCCTTAGGAAACATAGAAAAGCCATAGGCTACACTATCGAGGACTTAGTAGGAATTAAACCCTCCCTATGTATGCATAAGATACTAATGGAGGAGGATTTTAGAACTTCAAGACAACCTCAAAGGCGGTTGAATCCGACCATGAAGGAGGTTGTCAAGAAGGAAATTCTTAAACTTCTTGATGCAGGTATCATCTATCCTATCTCCGATAGCAAATGGGTGAGTCCAGTTCAAGTAGTTCCGAAGAAGGGAGGGATGACGGTCATCACCAACAAAAACAACAAACTCATTCCTACTCGAACCGTAACTGGATGGCGAATGTGCATAGACTATCGCAAGCTCAACAACGCGACGCGGAAGGATCACTTTCCCTTACCATTCATCGATCAAATGCTTGAAAGGTTAGCACAACATTCACATTTTTGCTACCTTGACGGTTATAGTGGTTTCTTTCAGATTCCGATACATCCGGACGATCAGGAGAAGACCACATTCACGTGCCCTTGGGGTACGTTCGCCTATAGGAGAATGCCGTTCGGGCTTTGCAACGCCCCAACCACCTTTCAACGGTGCATGATGGCCATCTTCTCCGAGTACGTAGAGGAAATCATGGAAGTCTTCATGGACGACTTCTCCGTATACGGTTCCTCTTTTAACGATTGCCTTTCTAACCTTTCTCTTGTTTTACAACGTTGTGAAGACACTAACCTAGTTCTTAATTGGGAGAAGTGTCAATTCATGGTTAAGGAAGGAATCATATTAGGTCACTTAGTCTCTAGTAGAGGGATAGAGGTAGACAAGGCTAAGATAGAGACCATAGAGAAACTTCCTCCCCCAATTTCGGTGAAAGGGATAAGAAGTTTCCTAGGACATGCTGGATTTTATAGACGCTTCATTAAGGACTTTTCTAAGATATCAAAACCTCTCACTAATCTATTGATGAAGGATGCGGTTTTTGAGTTTTCGCAGGAATGTTTAGATGCGTTTAACACCATTCGGCAAGCTCTAATTTCAGCACCTATCATCCAACCCCCGGATTGGACTCTCCCCTTCGAGATTATGTGCGATGCTAGTGACGTAGCTATTGGAGCTGTTCTTGGACAACGAAAGGAAGGGCGAACCCATGCCATATACTACGCTAGCAAGACGCTAGACGAAGCTCAGCTCAACTACGCCACTACAGAAAAAGAGTTTCTAGCCATTGTCTACGCTATTGACAAGTTTCGCTCTTATCTTGTAGGTGCAAAGGTGATTGTCTACACGGATCATGCTGCGATCCGGTACCTCCTTGCGAAGAAAGACGCGAAGCCAAGGCTAATTAGATGGATTCTTCTCCTACAAGAATTCGATCTTGAGATCCGCGACAAGAAAGGTTCAGAAAATTCTGTTGCGGATCATTTGAGTCGCCTCACACATCTAGAGGACGACCATCTACCCATTGATGACTCCTTTCCGGACGAACACCTACACATCATAGAGGAGTGCATCAACGAGATCTCCAAAGGTAACGAACCATGGTTTGCTGATTTTGTTAACTATTTGGTTTGCCAGGAGATACCGCCCGGACTATCCTACGCACAAAGGAAGAAGTTCTTTAAGGACGTCCGGGAATACTATTGGAACGAGCCTCTCCTCTTTAAGAGAGGTCCGGATGGCATCATACGGCGATGTGTGCCGGAAGATGAGATGCAAAGTGTCATCCGCCATTGTCATTCACTACCTTGTGGAGGACACGCTAGTTCGAACAAGACTAGCGCAAAGGTATTGCAATCTGGATTCTATTGGCCTACTTTATTTAGAGATGTGCAATCCTTTGTCTCTTGCTGCGATGCTTGTCAAAGAACAGGCAATATTTCTAGAAAGAACGAGATGCCCCTCAACAACATCCAAGAGGTGGAGATTTTCGACGTTTGGGGAGTCGATTTCATGGGACCATTCTCATCTTCTTGTGGAAACCAATACATACTATTTGCGGTAGACTACGTTTCTAAATGGGTGGAAGCAATTGCCTCTCCCACAAATGATGCCATGGTGGTGGTTAAGTTCTTCAACAAGACCATCTTTCCGCGATTTGGAACACCAAGGACAATCATTAGTGATGGAGGTTCTCACTTCATAGCCCGTCGCTTTGAAGCTCTTCTAGCTAAGTATGGGGTTACTCACAAGATCGCCACCCCTTACCATCCACAAACGAGTGGACAAGTTGAGATCTCAAATAGGGAGATCAAGGGAATTCTAGAGAAGACGGTTTCAAGGACTAGGAAGGATTGGTCCTTGAAACTAGATGATGCATTATGGGCGTACCGGACTGCGTACAAGACTCCCATAGGAACCACACCATACAACCTTGTGTACGGGAAGTCTTGTCATTTGCCGGTAGAGCTGGAGCACAAAGCGTTTTGGGCTATCAAGTGGCTGAATTTCGGCATGAAGGAAGCGGGAGAGAAGCGTCTCCTAGACATCAACAAGCTGGATGAACTTCGCTTGAACGCCTATGAAAACGCTAAGATCTACAAGGAAAGAGCAAAGCGTTGGCATGATAAGCATATCATTCCAAAGGGCTTCAAAAAAGGGGATCAAGTTCTCCTCTTCAATTCAAGACTTCGCCTCTTTCCAGGTAAGCTTAAATCTCGTTGGACCGGACCTTTTCTAATCAAACGTATTTTCTCCCATGGTGCAGTTGAAGTATGGGGTGAAGCTAGTGGAAGTTTTAAGGTGAACGGTCAACGACTCAAGAAGTATACGCCGGAACTCCAAGCTGAGGAGTTTGCGCCTACCGCACTCGAATAAGTGCGAGATTGGTCTAGCTACGGACCTTAAACAAAGCGCTTCTTGGGAGGCAACCCAAGGTATTGCATTTTTGTTTTTGTTTTCGATTCATAGTTTAGCTTAGAATAGACGTTTTCGCTTTATTTTGCCTCGATTTCTTCCGGTATGTTCGTGTTTTTGGTTGTAGGATCGATGGAAAAGGAGAAAGGGAGAATAATGTCGAAGAAGAGCGACGAAATTTGGACTTTGAAGCTTTACAGAAGGTTCCACGGTCTAAATTACGGTCGTCATAGCTACAGTGGCCGTAATTCTCAAAAGCCTTTGAAAAATCACCAAAACCACGGGTCCGTACACTTCCACGGCCGTGGAACACCCCGACAGACCGTGATTTTCAAAATTTTGCCTGCGACTATATAAGCCACATTCTTCACAAAATTTCCCAAAAACTTACCCCTTTCCACGCCCTAAACGCCGAAACCCCACGACCTCCTCCAATTCCTCGTTTTCTAATCGTTTTCAACGATTCTTCATCCTAAACTGCAGCAAATCCAACCACGAACAAGATCCAAGCGACAAACCGAGCGGAAATCCATTAACAAACGTGCATTTCGGGTTTTTCAATCCGAAAAAGAGGTTTATTCTTTCTTCTTGAATTTCGCGGATTTGGTTCGTTTTTGCTATAGATTTTTAGGAAGAACTGACAAAGACTGGAAGGAATTAGATTAGGACTGCTTGTTGTGGTGATTGTTGGTGAATTTGCTGAGATTCGCAAGATTCTGAGACGAATCACGGTCTCTGGGTAAACCACGGCCGTGGAACCTGAAGAGCAGACCGTGATTTTGGTGAAAAATGGATTTTGTAAGGAGAATGTCGGGAAGGATAAAATAGAAAAAGGGAGAGAAAAATAAGAAAAGAAAGGGCAATCCCTCCACCTCTAGGGCACCACCACCCTCATCTCCCTCACTACCATCTTCACCTTCACCTCCATCTTCACCTCCTCAATCTAGCATCCCAACCATACATGAGAACCACCTTGTTGCACTTGACCGGATCAAGGAGAGGACAGTGATAGGTCCTAGGTATTTGTTGTTGGAGGATCTACATCCTCTCAACATTGTTGATGATCTTACATGGCTCTTGGATAGAGCCGGATTGCTTGTCTTCACGAACATTCGTGAAGACGCCTATGAGGAGATCACCCGGGAGGTTGTGACGTCCTTCGAGCACAGCCACGTAGATAGGACCGTCTCCTTCCGTCTCATGGAACAAGACTACCATTTGAGTATTGTTGAGTTTGGGACCATTTTCGGGTTCCATGAGACCTATAACGGTCGATTTCCGAGTGGAGTTTATCCCAAGAACTTTTGGGAGGAAGTAGCTATGATTTACGCCGACGAGGACCGTTGGCAACCCGCCGATACCAAGGCTAGATTGATGTACCATCTAGCCTTGAAGATAGCACACCGCGTTCTTTCGGAGTGTCTCTTTCCTAGGACGGAGACGCCCCAAAAGATCAAGACGGATGAGCTATTCTTGCTCTATAGCATGCTATACGGTCGCCGTGCAGATTGTGCCACTCTTTTGGCGGCTACGATGAGTAAACTCAAGAACAAGAAGAAGGGGAACATTGGATATGGTGGGATAGTGACCCACATTGCTATGACATTTGGTGTAGATTTTTCTGCTTGCACCTGCATACCGGCCGTTCCCTTAGGGCTACATGCTTTTATGGTTAGGGGACTCATCTTCCCCACACATGGAGGTCCGCCTTATGCGGGCATGCCTTGGGAGACTAGGACGGGTAGGGGGATTGAGTGGCTGCCGGAGTATTCCATTGTGGCGGGACGCCACAATTGGAAGGAGACGTTCGCTGCGATGCATGCGAACAGGCCAGTAGCTCCCCCTTACGTTCCACCACCGGTTGTGGAGGAGGAGGATATGGGAGATCAGTTCGAGAGTGGAGGAGGAGCGGAGCACGAGTTTGGCACGTTTCCGGATCAGCCGGAGGCGGCCCCGGATGTACCTAGACGCTCTCCACGTCCAGCTAGAGCTTCAGGCTCGTCATCTCGCCGCGCTAGCGTGAGTGAGAGGCCCACGTGGATGACTACACCTCCCACTTGGTATGACACACCCCCTCCTTGGTCCACGGCGCAGCCAGCAGCACCACCACCAGCACCAGCACCATCCGATGCCCCATCATGGTACAATCATGCCCCGGGATGGTACGAGTAGATGCCGGATTGTGCTACCGGACTTTCGGAGAGAGTTGGAGCACTAGAGATCCGGGCGGATGCTAGAGACGGACGCTTAGACGACCTTGACCACATGATGAGGGACGTCTACAGCCAGCAGTTTGGGCGGTTCTATGATCCGAGTTTCTCTCCATTCCCACCTCCACCGGCGCCGCAGTGATTGATGCATGATTGTTGTTTTAGACATTCCCGCCACCACTTGTGAGTTTCTTTTTCTTTTCTTTCTTTTGTTCTTTCTTTTGAACATTAGGGACAATGTTCATCCTAAGTATGGGGTGGGATGTACTAAAAGTTTGTAATAACTCTACTCTCTATGTTTGCTTTCATTCGAGACTATCGTTGCATCTTCATTATGTGTTACACGTTTCCTTATTGCATTGCATGAAAAGTGACTTGAAAAACCCATAAAAATTTGAAAAATTTTGAAAATTTTATGCTTCTAATGAATTGAGATGATTTCCATGATAAATACTACTTGTGAATTGAGTTTGAAGACAATTGCATGCTTAGAAGAATTGTGAATTGAAAAGAATTTGAATGAATGAATTTCACCTCTTTTGCAAGTTTTATAATGTGAAAATGTTACCTAAATCATGATAGGAAATTGAAGTTGAAATCACGTTATAAGTTCCTATACTTCTTATTGAAATGATTAAGGCAATTCAATACTTTCTTTCTTCTTTCCTTGATCATCTAGCTCCTCATTGAAATATTAGCCTCTTTTACCTATCCGGGAATTTGGAGAAGTGAATGAGAAAAAGGCATGTTTGATGTGGGAGGGCCATGAGAGCAATTATTTGCAATCAATTGAATAGAAAGAAATTATAGGTTTGGGGAAGTCAATCATGACGATGAGTAACTCGGCACCATTCACATAGCCGGGTGTTTGTGTCTTGCCAAAGTCGGATTGAGCGATATTCCTAGCGGATTATGGTATGTGCGCTAAGGGTTTGAGGCATCTCTTGAAAAATTTGAGAAACGCCGATCTCCTAGGCTTCGGTTTTTGTGCACCTCTATCCATAACTCCAAAAGTAAAGTCGAAAAGTGAAAAGAAGAGAGCGAAGCTCTAAGTTAAAGTGTTGCGGAAACCACATAAGAAGAAGAAGGTAGTTGTCCACTTTCCCGGATTTATGCACCACTTTCCCTTAAAGTTTTCCCCTCCCTTCCATATTCTAGACCTTTTCTTTGAAAGTCCTTAAGATCAAAATAATGTTATATGACTTGGTGATCTAAATTGAAGTTTCTTGTGATTGATTTTGATAATGTTTGAAGGTTATAATGCTTGTTTAGAAGTTAAGTTGGTTCATGAATTTTCTTTGCCTTTTACTCTTTGATTAAGTGTGTGAAAGTTTGAAAAAAACGATTGAAGCAAGGTTTGAGAATGATCTATTCTTTAGAAGTCACATTCATCCAAAAGAAGGTACACACATTTCATCCTAACTCTTGTTTAAAGCTTTTTGAGAGACCTTGCTTAGGAACAAGCAAGTGTTAAGTATGGGGTTATTTGTTAGCATGAAATATTGTGATATTTTAGGCACGCTTTCTAAACGTATTTGATTCATATTGATAGTCTTTGATTGAACTTTGTGCATATGTGAGCTAGTATTACCTATATTGTCGATATGGATGTCTACACTAGTTCTATGTTGATTATAGGTGATTTGGAGCTATTTCCGAACGAAATCGAGCAAAGGAGAGTTGAGTTGATATGTCCATGGATTAGGAACGTTCTTTGGAAGCAATTTGGAGTCTTAGCTTGAGGAATGCACAAGTTTAGGGAAGAATCACGTTCTTGCCCTAAACCACGCCCTAAAATACGGCCGTATCACATTCCACGTTCAATTCCACGACCGTGGATTTGGAGTCAGAAATTCATGTTCATTCCAGGGGATTACACGGCCGTGGAACATATGTTGCAAACCGTATTTGTTTCCATGCTCTAAATTACGGTCGTGGAACACTTCCACGACCGTGATCTTGGCGAATCTTTTCGCCACACTTTGAAGCCACGATCTTTTAAAGATTGGGCCGGGCCGACATTCTGCCCTGCACTATAAAAAGACGGACGAAGCAAGATTCCGTCACCTTGGCTTACCCCCGTTTACCCTCATTCATCATCGCTTAGACACGCTTACACTTCGCTTAGCTTGCTTGGAATTATTGACATCTCTTTGAGAGATCGAAGTTCGTGTTTGGCAATTCCTCTAATCTCGCACTTTTGGTGGAGATTGCTGTTGAGATCTCCGGATTGGCGGAAGATCGAAGTTCTTGGAAGATTTTGCAAGAAGATCTCTCTTCTTGTTTAGGTTTGACTCGGAAAACGGATTGACATCCCGTTTTCTCTTTTCTTTCCTAGGATTACGATTGCTTGTTCTATTGTGAATCTTTTGACATTGCTTGTTCTCTTTGTGACTTTGAGATCGAATTGAAGATTATTGAAAGTTCTTGAAAGTTTTCATCTTTTTATCTTTTAATTCTTGAATTGATATCAACATGACTGTTATTGGCTAAAAACCCTTAACAATTCTAAGGTGAAGGGTTGATAGTTGTGGCTTAGATGATGATAGATCGATCGCAAACAGATTAGACCCTGAGAGTTAGAGAGATTCGCCGACAACCCTAAATTACGGTCTGTTCTTGAGTCCACGGCCGTGGAACCTCAAGAACTAACCGTGATTTCCCTTAAGTCTACGAACCTGCTTTTACTTTAATCTAAAGTTAAAGATTTGCTTTAGCTTAGTTTAGACTTGTCTTTTCTAGGTGGTAGTGAAGCCTCAACAACCTCTACCTCGATTGTGAGTGTCACAACCTCAATCGGTTAAGTTAGTCTTGATCCTTGGATTATAAGTTTGGGTATTTGACACTAATTCTCGTCTCTAGAATCCTTCTATATTGAGCCTCAACAACCTGTATAGAGAGTGCCTTGTAGGTGAGTTATATAAGGTTTTTGGAACTTCACCGTACGATTACCTTACATTAGTATACTTTTGCATATCTCAACTCTGTCTTTACATCATTAAGTATATCTTGAATCGATTGCCACAGCTGGACACCTGGATCTTTAGGATTGTTGTTTTCCCAATATTTGCAAAACTCCCATATTTACTTGCTTGATAACCTGCAATCGAGTTCGTTCCCCCCAAATCCCTGTGTTCGATACTCTGGAATTCTTGCTTAACTATATCGATCCGTACACTGCGGGTTCGCTGCTTGATTCTAGTTTTATAAATTTAAAACTTATTTGCACACACCTCTAGGGGCGAACAAGAAGGTAGCATGATGTTTAGCTTTGCCTATTGTCACGCTAGAAAGGTAGCACAAAAAGCTTTACATTTATAAACTCGAACTAAATCCTAAACTACCTAGCGAAACCCGCAGTGTACGGATCGTTATGTAGAAAGGTAAGTATTCCGAGGTCGAACTCAAAGACTAAGGTGAAATCGAGTCAAGCAATGATCAAAAATAGTGTAAATCTAGGCTAAGACAAGATGAGGAACAAAGAAAATGGAAAACTCAATGTTTTTGTTGGTTTTTATGGTCATCAAGCAAGGGTCATAACTCATGCAAAGCAATAAATCAAACCAAACCAAAAATCAGCACAAATAAACGAGTCAAACGAGATATTGATCAAGAGAAAAGGAAGACGGATTCTAGGGGTTGGAAATTCCGGTTATGGCATAAAACTCAAGTTATCTATTCATTCTTTGGATTGATTATGATATGTTGGGATTAAGTGTTCCTAAAATGGGGTCAATTACCGGGTAAGTCTCATGATCCAACTAATCCACACCTAAGGTCTCATTACCGGTTAAGTCTCTAAGAACCTAAGGGGAGGAATTTAACACAAACCGGATTGTTTAATTAGGGATCTAACCTATCCTCACCGGGTAAGTCTCGGAAAGGGAAGTCCTAATCAACTATCCTAGCACATTTAATCCAATGGCGGCTTATTAGGCTCACCATTACCTAAGGTTTTGCTATTTTAGATTCTAAGGGCAAGGATTACCGGGTAAGTCTCTCCTAACACTTAGTCGCTACACTAGGACACCCTAGGGTAGGTTAAACTCAGCAAAAACTTAGGGTTTCAACAATTTTATGAACCTAAGATAAGATCCTTCGAACCAGGAAGAACCACGGTTTGTTCTACAGAAACCACGACCGTGGTTCTTCAAGAACTACCCGTGATTTCTAACAGTAGCTACGTTCATAAACCAAAATCATCCAAAGGTAAATCTAAGTTCGTCCTATCATAGATCTAGCCATAACCATCCTTCCCTTACCCTAGAATCACATCAATCTAGCCTACAACATTCATATGAGAAATCAAAACAAACAAGCATAGATTCATGACCTCCATTGCAAGAAAATGAGAGAAAGAAGATGAACAAATGAACTTCAAACACAATCTAAATCTGAAGATGAAATTAGAACGACTTACAACCCTTCCAAAGGAAGGTTCAAGAGTTCAAAAACTTCTAGAAATAAATCCGAAAATACAAGAGCTAAGTGTGTCTTCTCCTCTCCTCTTCAATGGCAATGGCTCCTTTCTTCTTCTTCTTGCACTTTCCTTCCTAGAAAAAGTCCTTCTTCTTCTTGGAATATATTTTGTCAAAGAAAAATGGAGAATATGTGAGCTGCTCTCAAACTACCCAAATCCCAGCTGCCTCTAACAACTATCAAGGACCACTTTTATAACCAATTTCTTCATGAGCTGGCCATGAGAGTCGTGGCACAGCTGTCACGAGAATCTGGCAAAATCCACGGTCATTTCCACGACCGTGGTTCTTCAGAGAACCGTGATTCTGTGCAGAAACTTCGCCTTGGATCATTAGGCTGTGGTTTGGTGCATGGCCTGTGTTGGCAAGGTTCCTTGAGTCTTTCTCAGCCCTTGCCTTGCGTTCTAATGAGTTTGGAAACGTGTCCTCTAAATGAGCGACCCTCAAACGTGTCGTTTTGGCTCGAAACTTCCCGAAATACCTACAAAACGCACACAAGTCCGTGTAGACGTCTATCTCGACAAAATACATGTTTTGAGTGCAAAACGTATTGGACTAGTGCTAGATAATGCATGATTGAGCGAGAATTCTACCTAAATGTGCACCTAAAACTATGCTATAAATCGTGTTATCAAAATACCCCATACTTAAGGTTTGCTCGTCCCCGAGAAAATTCCCAACTATAGACTAAGAGATGACATGATTTATATATGCAGAAAAATGGCAAAATCTTTTTGGTTTTGTGCTTCTACTATTGGATCACCTTCATAGTCATGATCAATGGCAATTGAATAAGCAATTATGTATCAAACAATAAAGTCATGGAAAGACAATTGTACTTAACTCAAAAACATGCATGAGTTGGGAGGACGGAGATGTCAAGAAGATCAAGAGTCTATCCAATCTAGATTACTAAGTCTTACAAACATGCAAGTAGGTCATAAGGGCTTGTGACATAAAAGGCTAAGAAACGTTTCAATTGGGGAGGGGAATTTTCTAGGTATGTGATGCTAATCCGGGAATGGAACTAACTTCACTTCCTTGTCCTCGATCAACTTCCCCCAAGTGCATATTTTTCCCTATCTTGCTTTCTTTTCTTTTTCTTTAGCTCATTTTTGAGACAATGGCATTGGTGTACAATAGCCGAAACCTCGGTGATTAGCCATCCTCGGGCTTTTTCTCTTTTTCGAGGTGCATCCACACCGGGCACACATACCAAAGCTCGTTAGGGCTATTGGCTCATTTGACTTTGGCAAGGCACCAACACCCGATTATGTGAAGTGTACCGAGTTACTTGTCATTTAAACCAACGCCCCCAAACCTATTTTGGCTACACTTCCACAATAATTTCAGCATTCCATTCACGACATTCTTTTCATTACATCTTCACCCCGCACTTGCTTTTTACACATTCAAACACACTAGCATGCTCCTATTCCCGGATGGGTTTTAAAAGGAGGTCAAATTTTATATCAGTTGAGGTGCTCAAGCAATCATGATCAAGATGAGAAGTAGAGAAAGATGAAGTGCCTTATTCATTCCGAGATGGTATGCAAGAACTATCATGTAATTTCGATTTTCAATACTCAATCCATTCTAGGCAATCATCATGATCTCAAGTCATTCATGGAATTCAAGAGAAGTAGTTCAAGTCCACATATGCATTTATCAATTCAACACATAAGGCCATTCATAGCCAATCACAAGACAAGTTTCATCATTAGGATCATATCCAAGCCTAGAAAGCACAAAAAATTTTTAAATTTTCTGATTTTTATGGAATTTTCGATTTAAGTATGTACAATGCAAGATATGTGCAAATATTAACCTATCCTAGATGCTCATCATGCAAAGGATCATGCAAACCCCACCCCATACTTAGAAACACATTGTCCCAATGTGGTATTCAAGTAAAGAGAGTGAAAGAAGGTTCTCACAATGTAAAATGGTTTTCTTCGGTATTTGGGAATTCCTAAGAGGATTGATGTTGGATGATCCTTTCAACCATGGTAGGGAGCTCTAAGCATCCTTCAAGCTTTGAAACCCGCGCTAGGCACCGCTAGCCGTCCAAGTTCCGCGTCCGCTCCACCCATGATTAGTGAGGGTTTCATCATCATCATTTCCAAGAAAGGCTTCCAATGCCACTAATGTTCTAGCACACATAGAATAGACAAAACACACAAAGCACACAAAAACAGAAAAATCTAAGCTAAAATGAAGAAAAAATGTTACCGATGGGTTGCCTCCCACCAAGCGCTTCTTTAAGGTCATTAGCTTGACCAAACTCGGGAGCGTTTATGCAAGGTGAAGCGGGGCGATCATGTCTATTGGGGCTCCCGGAATGTACTTCTTCAAGCGATGCCCATTCACTTTGAAATCTCCACAATGCTCCCCTCCTATCTCAATAGCTCCATGGGGAAAGATCTTCTTTACCACATATGGCCCGGTCCATCTTGATTTGAGCTTTCCGGGAAAGAGCCTTAGCCTCGAGTTGAAGAGAAGGACAAGATCTCCTTCACTTAACTCTTTTGGAATGATCCTCTTGTCATGCCACCTTTTGGTTCTCTCCTTGTAAATCCGGGCATTCTCATAAGCTTCCAACCGGAGTTCCTCAAGGGCATTGATATCAAGCAATCTCTTCTCTCCCGCCTCCTTGAGGTCAAAATTTAGCCACTTAATGGCCCAATAAGCTCTATGCTCCATTTCCACCGGAAGATGGCAAGACTTGCCATAGACCAATTTGTAGGGAGTGGTGCCAATAGGTGTCTTGAAGGCGGTTCTATATGCCCATAGTGCGTCATTGAGCTTCATGGCCCAATCCTTCCTTGTTCTAGACACCGTCTTCTCGAGGATGGCCTTAATTTCTCGGTTGGAGATCTCCACTTGGCCACTAGTTTGGGGGTGGTAGGGTGTGGCCACTTTATGAGTCACCCCATACTTGGCCAAAAGTGCTCCAAAGTTCCTATTTGTGAAGTGCTTCCCTCCATCACTAATGATCACCCTTGGTGTTCCAAACCTAGGGAAGATCACTCGGTTGAAGAACCGCACCACCACCTTGGCATCATTCGTAGGAGAGGCGATTGCCTCTACCCATCTTGACACATAGTCCACCGCCAATAGGATGAATAGATTGCCACATGAAGAAGGGAATAGTCCCATGAAGTCTACACCCCACACATCAAAAATCTCAACTTCTTGGATGTTGTTCAAGGGCATTTCATTCCTCCTTGAGATGTTCCCCGTTCTTTGGCAAGCATCACATGCCGCTACAAAACCTTGCACATCTCTAAACAAGTTAGGCCAATAAAAACCGGATTGCAATACCTTGGCACACGTTTTGTGTGAGCTAGCATGGCCTCCACATGGTAGGGAGTGACAATGCCGGATCACACTCTCCATTTCATCTTCCGGTATGCATCTTCTAAGCACCCCATCCGGGCCTCTCTTGAATAGAAGTGGCTCGCTCCAATAGTAATGCCTTACATCGTTGAAGAACTTCTTCCTTTGTGAATATGATAATCCGGGAGGCACTTCCTCACACACCAAGTAATTCACAATGTCGGCATACCATGGCTCACTTCCTCTAGTCACTTGGAACAAGCATTCTTCCACCATTTGCAATTGTTCATCCCGGAACGAGTCATCTATCGGAATGTTGTCTTTCCCAAGCTCCAATGGTGGGAGTCTACTAAGGTGATCCGCCACCGAGTTCTCGGATCCCTTCTTATCTCTTATCTCCAAATCAAACTCTTGAAGAAGAAGGATCCACCGAATCAACCTTGGCTTGGCATCCTTCTTTGTAAGTAGATAACGGATCGCCGCATGATCCGTGTAAACTATGACCTTTGCTCCAACAAGGTACGAGCGGAACTTCTCAAATGCATACACTACCGCTAACAACTCCTTCTCGGTAGTAGCATAATTGAGTTGGGCATCATCTAGCGTCTTGCTAGCATAGTAAATAGCATGAGTGCGCCCTTCTTTCCTTTGCCCCAAAACGGCCCCAATGGCCACATCACTTGCATCGCACATAATCTCAAATGGTAGACTCCAATCCGGAGGTTGCATGATAGGTGCGGAGATCAAGGCGCTCTTCAACCTACAAAACGCTTCAAGACAATCTTTGGAAAACACAAAATCAACATCTTTCATTAGTAGGTTAGTGAGAGGCTTAGAAATTTTAGAGAAATCTTGAATAAACCTCCGGTAAAAACCGGCATGCCCTAAGAAACTCCTTACCCCCTTCACCGAGGTAGGTGGTGGCAACTTCTCTATTGTTTCAATCTTAGCCCTATCAACCTCAATGCCACGGTTAGACACCAAGTGTCCTAACACAATCCCTTCACTTACCATGAAGTGGCATTTTTCCCAATTTAAGACAAGATTTGTTTCCTCACATCTTTGCAACACCAATGACAAATTAGCCAAGCAATTATCAAAAGAAGAACCGTAAACAGAGAAATCATCCATGAACACTTCCATGATATTTTCTATGTATTCCGAAAAGATAGCCATCATACACCTTTGAAAGGTGGCGGGTGCATTACACAACCCAAATGGCATTCTCCTATATGCAAATGTACCCCATGGACATGTAAAAGTTGTTTTCTCTTGGTCATCGGGGTGGATAGGGATTTGGAAGAATCCACTATACCCATCTAGATAGCAAAAGTGAGAGTGTTGAGCTAATCTTTCTAGCATTTGGTCAATGAAGGGGAGGGGAAAGTGATCTTTCCTAGAGGCCATGTTCAATTTCCTATAATCTATACACATTCTCCATCCCGTGACCGTCCTAGTTGGTATTAGTTCATTGTTCTCATTAGTTACTACCGTCATTCCATCCTTCTTAGGTACTACATGAACGGGGCTAACCCACTTACTATCCGAGATAGGGTAGATAATTCCCGCATCTAGCAACTTAATGATTTCCTTCTTGACCACCTCTTTCATTATAGGATTCAATCTCCTTTGATGTTCAATAGAGGGTTTGTGGTTATCTTCCATCATTATCTTATGCATGCACAAAGATGGCTTAATGCCAACCAAATCATCAATAGTATAACCAATGGCTTTCCTATGCAATCTTAGTTCATGCAGCAATTTAGCAAGTTCATCATCACTCAAGCATGCATTAACAATCACCGGATATGTAGAATTATCACCAAGGAATGCATACTTTAAATGAGAGGGGAGGGGTTTGAGTTCAAGTGAGGGAGGACCTTTATCAGTTGAAGACGATCCAAACAAGGTTGGATGAGATGAATCCAAAGCAAATGAAGACTCTCCTTGGCTCCTAGAAGCTTGATCATCATCAAGAGCTGATTCAGGGGAAACCACGGTTGGAATCACGGTTGGCTCAACTTCCACGACCGTGGTTCTTGCCAAGCTTGCTTCTCGGAGTTGTCCAGAGAGTTTGACGGCCGTGGAACCCAAATCTCGACCGTGGAATTTGCAGCTGTTCACAATTTCTTCATGGCTCCCAAATCCAACTCTTGGCTCTTCTTCCAAAGCCTCCAAGGCCTTGATCTCTTCATTGCATTCCTCCTCAATGTCCTCCTCCATCATACTCAAGGTAAGAACCTTTTCCAAGGGATCCTTGATCAAAATCGAGCTCACCATTTCTCTAGATTCTTCTTGCTCGACTATGTTGAAGATATCTTCATCAAGGGTTGGCCCTTTCATCATTGTGGACAGCTTGAACTTGATGTTCTCCTCTCCTATGTTGAAGGAGAGAGTCCCGTTCTTGCAATCCACTAAACATCCGGAGGTAGCTAAGAAAGGTCTTCCTAGGATGATGGGAACCGGGTAATCCGCCGGAATGTCCAACACTACAAAGTCAATAGGCACATAGAATCCTCCCAATTGCACCGGAATGTCCTCAAGAATCCCAACTGGATGAGTGATAGAACGGTCCGCCATATAGAGGGTCATCTTGACCGGCTTTGGCTCTCCTAACCCGACCTTGTTGCTAAGTGCAAGCGGTATGATGCTTACACTTGCTCCAAGATCACAAAGGGCTTCGTACTTCACGTCTCCTACTCCAATCGGAACACAAAAAGAGCCCGGATCCCTTAGCTTGGGAGGCATTGCCTCCTTCATTGTTTGGATTAACTCCGAGGATCTCTTGGTCATCCTAATCTCCCCATACTCCTCCAACTTCCTTTTGTTGGAGAGTATTTCTTTCAAAAATTTTCCGTATGCCGGCATTCCTAAGATGGCATCCATGAACGGAATGTTAATATGTAACTTGGACATTAGTTCAAGGAACTTACCAAAGTGATTGTCCAAACGAGCTCTTGCTCTTGATTGTGGGAACGGTAGTGGTGGCTTGTATGGAGGCGGTGCTACATAAGTTGGCTCTACATCCTTGCTCTTGCCTCCATCATCTTGCTTTCTTCCCTCTTCTACCACTACTTGACTCCCCTTAGCTTGGTCCTTGGGCAAAGGATCCTTCATACTCAACCCACTCCTTGTTATGATAGCCAAAACTTGGCCTCTTGGGTTGTCTTCGGTTCTTCCGGGAAGCTTTCCCGGATCTCTATGTGCCTCACCCGCCTTTTGAAAGACTTGTGCTTCCAAGACCTTTTGAGCCTTAGAAATTGAAGTAACGGTGCTCTCAAGTCCACTCAATCTTCCTAGCAATTGTTCAAACATGACTTCGGTTCTATCCTTTGAAGGTTGAGTAAAACCGGGTGGAGGTTCTTGTGAAGCTCTTTGTGGTGGAGTTGTGCTTGTGGAGGCGGGAGGGTTCAAGACTCCATCCGGATTAGAGTAAGAAAACCCGGGATGGTTGTGGTTTGGCCGGTAATTGTTGAATTGCCGGTTGTTGTTGAAATTTCTTGGGCCTTGGTAATTGTTGAAGTTGCCCCTTCCCATATAATTCACATCTTCCTCCTTGGAAGACAAGTTGGCTCGTGGAGGTGCTTGAGGAGTTGCTTGGCTCTTCAAGGTGGTAGTGCAAAACTCTCTCAAGGACTTCAACTCATTGTTGATGGCGTCAAGCTTGAAATTGCTCATGGTGACTTCGCTCACCTCATATGCTCCCGCCTTTCTCCCTTCACTCTTCCTATGGGAGTACTTCTCAATCACTAGAGCTTGCTTCTCCACAAACTCCCAAGCATCATCTACATGTTTCTCCATAAATGTCCCACCGGAAAGAGATTGAAGCTTGAATTGACTATCTTCATCAAGCCCCTTGAAGTAGATCTCCAATAGCTCAATCTTCGGTATACCATGGTGTGGGCAATCTAGGAGAAGGTCTTTGAATCTCTCCCAAGACTTGAACAAACTTTCTCTATCCCTCATCACAAAGGCATTGATCTTTCCCCTTAATTCGGTAGTCTTGGAAGGTGGGAAGAACTTGGTCAAGAACTCGGTTGTCATCTCCTCCCAAGTACCAACTCTCCCTTGTGGAATAGATTGATACCAAGCTAAGGCCTTGTCCTTAAGAGAGAAGGAGAAAGCCCTTAGCTTATGGTTGTTGCTCTCCAATCTCGGCGGTCTAAGAGTCTCCATCAAAATCTCATAATTCATCAAATGTTGGTGAGGAGACTCTCCTTCCATCCCTCCAAATTGGTTATGCCGGATCATTTGTAGAACTTGAGGGCGGAGCTCGTAATCATGGGCTGCGGGATCTCCTAGATTCACACCCGGTCGGTGTGCTCTTTGTGCCGGATCCATACGTTGCCCCAATGTTTGTGGCTCATCCATAGCAATGGGCACAACCCTAACGTTCACCGCCGGCTGCGGTTGTGGTGGAGGTGGAGGAGGTTGTTGACGGTTAAGCTCCCTTTGCACAAGTGCTTGCCTAATCTCCTCAATCTCCCTCCTAGTTGCCTCTTGCCTCTCATTGGCAAGTCTCCTTTCTTCCTCCAAGAGCTCATCTCTTAGCCTAATTTGCTCTAAGGCTTCATCCAACTCAGCTTGGAGATTCCTACCGGCCATCTCTTTCTCTTTTCGAATGCTCTTGGATCTAGATCTAAGGGTTTTCTCCGGTTCGGGATCGAATGGAGCTAAATCCTTGCCACGAGATCTTCGCATACACCTAAAGAGTAAGAGGTGTCCTGAAAAGCAAAGACACACACCAAAGAGAGATCAAAAGCAACAAGAAAGATCTACACTATAAACAATCACGAAATGACTCAATCTAGACCTAGTCCCCGGCAACGGCGCCAAAAACTTGTCACGCTAGAAAGGTAGCACAAAAAGCTTTACATTTATAAACTCGAACTAAATCCTAAACTACCTAGCGAAACCCGCAGTGTACGGATCGTTATGTAGAAAGGTAAGTATTCCGAGGTCGAACTCAAAGACTAAGGTGAAATCGAGTCAAGCAATGATCAAAAATAGTGTAAATCTAGGCTAAGACAAGATGAGGAACAAAGAAAATAGAAAACTCAATGTTTTTGTTGGTTTTTATGGTCATCAAGCAAGGGTCATAACTCATGCAAAGCAATAAATCAAACCAAACCAAAAATCAGCACAAATAAACGAGTCAAACGAGATATTGATCAAGAGAAAAGGAAGACGGATTCTAGGGGTTGGAAATTCCGGTTATGGCATAAAACTCAAGTTATCTATTCATTCTTTGGATTGATTATGATATGTTGGGATTAAGTGTTCCTAAAATGGGGTCAATTACCGGGTAAGTCTCATGATCCAACTAATCCACACCTAAGGTCTCATTACCGGTTAAGTCTCTAAGAACCTAAGGGGAGGAATTTAACACAAACCGGATTGTTTAATTAGGGATCTAACCTATCCTCACCGGGTAAGTCTCGGAAAGGGAAGTCCTAATCAACTATCCTAGCACATTTAATCCAATGGCGGCTTATTAGGCTCACCATTACCTAAGGTTTTGCTATTTTAGATTCTAAGGGCAAGGATTACCCGGTAAGTCTCTCCTAACACTTAGTCGCTACACTAGGACACCCTAGGGTAGGTTAAACTCAGCAAAAACTTAGGGTTTCAACAATTTTATGAACCTAAGATAAGATCCTTCGAACCAGGAAGAACCACGGTTTGTTCTACAGAAACCACGACCGTGGTTCTTCAAGAACTACCCGTGATTTCTAACAGTAGCTACGTTCATAAACCAAAATCATCCAAAGGTAAATCTAAGTTCGTCCTATCATAGATCTAGCCATAACCATCCTTCCCTTACCCTAGAATCACATCAATCTAGCCTACAACATTCATATTAGAAATCAAAACAAACAAGCATAGATTCATGACCTCCATTGCAAGAAAATGAGAGAAAGAAGATGAACAAATGAACTTCAAACACAATCTAAATCTGAAGATGAAATTAGAACGACTTACAACCCTTCCAAAGGAAGGTTCAAGAGTTCAAAAACTTCTAGAAATAAATCCGAAAATACAAGAGCTAAGTGTGTCTTCTCCTCTCCTCTTCAATGGCAATGGCTCCTTTCTTCTTCTTCTTGCACTTTCCTTCCTAGAAAAAGTCCTTCTTCTTCTTGGAATATATTTTGTCAAAGAAAAATGGAGAATATGTGAGCTGCTCTCAAACTACCCAAATCCCAGCTGCCTCTAACAACTATCAAGGACCACTTTTATAACCAA
The DNA here is from genome assembly GCA_033239125.1 of Fagopyrum homotropicum. Lineage (NCBI taxonomy): Eukaryota > Viridiplantae > Streptophyta > Magnoliopsida > Caryophyllales > Polygonaceae > Fagopyrum > Fagopyrum homotropicum. The sequence continues at coordinate 9,325,714 of BSWB01000003.1, forward strand.
TTTCTTCATGAGCTGGCCATGAGAGTCGTGGCACAGCTGTCACGAGAATCTGGCAAAATCCACGGTCATTTCCACGGCCGTGGTTCTTCAGAGAACCGTGATTCTGTGCAGAAACTTCGCCTTGGATCATTAGGCTGTGGTTTGGTGCATGGCCTGTGTTGGCAAGGTTCCTTGAGTCTTTCTCAGCCCTTGCCTTGCGTTCTAATGAGTTTGGAAACGTGTCCTCTAAATGAGCGACCCTCAAACGTGTCGTTTTGGCTCGAAACTTCCCGAAATACCTACAAAACGCACACAAGTCCGTGTAGACGTCTATCTCGACAAAATACATGTTTTGAGTGCAAAACGTATTAGACTAGTGCTAGATAATGCATGATTGAGCGAGAATTCTACCTAAATGTGCACCTAAAACTATGCTATAAATCGTGTTATCACCTATGAGATTAGAGGATATCCACCCAGTGTTTCATATGTCTCAACTGAGGAAGTATATACCAGACTCGAGACACCTTGTGAGTTACGATGATTGATGGTTGAGTCCAACCACACTTTTGTTGAGCATTCGATTACATTCTTGGAATGAGATATGAAACGCTTGCATTCAAAAGACATTCCCATATTGAGGATATGATGGTCGAGATGAAGACCTGAAGAGGCCATGTGAGAGACTGAGGATAGTGCCCCGAGGGACTATCCAGAGTATATGTTAGGACATACCCATTTGTGGGAGCACGAGTATATCTTAGTGCTATCTTGATGAATGTTGTGCTTATGTGCTTATGTGCTTATGTGCTTATATGCCTTGATATGTTATTCCATGCTAGTTGTGATGTGATTTATGACCTTAGTAGATCTTGATGTGCTAGCGTGATGTATGCTATAGCTGGAAATGATTACTTCCTCCACACTACCCGAGTATGATCATATTTATAGTTGGAGATGGTTCTTTTCTCCACGCTATTTGAGTGGGATTAGGATTCAGATGTAGATGGTTCTTTCCTCCATGCTACCCTGATGGACATAGTTCAGTGGAGATGTGATTCCTCCATGCGATATATATGTTTATGGGTTGGCTAGAGACGTATTTCCTCTATGCATGTGATATGTTTTGGCTAGAGATGTGCTTCCTCTATGCCTTGTGATTTGGTATGGCGAGAGACGTGATTCCTCTACGCCTTTGGGTAGCGTTATGGCCCTGTTTCCTGGAGTGATGATTCCTCCATGTTTATACTTGAGGTTATAGATTGTTATAAGTTGTGATCTTTTAAACGGAGATGTGATACCTTCGATAGAAAGAGTGAGAGTTATACCTCGGCGATGCGTCCGAGAGGATTTGGGAATTGTTCAAGTTTCGGGACAAAACTTTTTTTAAGGGGTGTGTGATGTAATAGCTAGGATTTGGAATTCTAATTAATGTTGATTAACTTAATCGTTGATAGTAATTAACATATAACTCGCGAAGACTTTGCAAGTGATGAGTAAGAGTCCCACCGTTATGTTCCTGGCATAATTTTGGACGTTTGGGGAAATTTTTACTTTTTCCCCCGGGTAATTATTTTTACCCTCCGGTGTTATTTGGAGCATTTGGGAGCTCCAATTAATAAAAATGCAATTGAGAGAAATGATCAGGACACCGGATATGTCCTAGATATGAAATAACATGGAGAGGCAAAACGGCCAAAAGAGTCGCTATTTCGTTTCTTAATGGCTAAGAAAGACGGCTTAAGAATACACGTTTTCCGAGACAGTTGTGGAATAATTATCCCTACAGTATTCCAGATTTAATGTTCCAATCTCAAGAAGTTTGGAGAAAGAGGTTCGACCCGCCTTTGGATCGGTTAAAGGATAATTATCGACTTTACTAAATGATAATTATCGTCTTCACTATAAATAGCGGAAAATCCTTTATTAATTCATTTCATTTCACGTTTTCTCGTAAAAGTTCTGATTTCTCTCAACCTTCAAACTCAGATCTACTCTCCGTTTCTAATCCGATTTCAATTCCGTTTGAGTTTCTGGATTCCTCTCTTCATTCTCTTCATATCGGTACCGAGTTTCTACATTTCCGAGTATATGGAAGGCTGGTCGAGCATATATGTCACCAGGACGGTTCCGTCACTCAGATTCCGATGAATTTTATGTTGTCCATACGTAGCCTGCGTCGTTGTGATTCCGAATCTTCTTTCAGATCGTCAATCGGGTTAGTAACGAATAAGTTATGAATTTATTCGTTTTCCGTACTGCGATTTGACCTAAATTGACTTTAGGCTTGTCAAATAGGACTATTAGAAATTCCATTATGGTCGTTATATTATTCTGGTGATTATGGGTTGTTTGTTTGATGAAATCTGATGACAGGGGGTTTAGAAACTGCCTGCGGGCAAAACGTTATTCAGGAAAAATCTAATTAATTAATTAAAGGTTAATTAATTAAATTAGGATTAGAATTGAGATTGAGGAATGTTGATTAGATACTGCCTTGAGATTTGAGGAATTGTGAGTTATGTTGAGATATTGAGGTTTAGTTGGTTGTGAGGCTTATAGATTGATTATGATCCTTATGGATCCCTTGGGTCTAGATGTGACCTTTTTGATTGATATGAGTATTGATCTCTTTATGCCTTGTTATTAGGCAGTGTCCCTCTCAGGATTGGAGGTTGATCGTGGTTGTGATTGTACGAGGTTGAGGTAAGTCCGTAGGACTTACTTAGCTACCATCCCTATATTGGGTGTTTGCATGAGTGGTGTGTGCTTTATATGTTTGCTATGATAGCATGAGTTGTCGTTTTTATCGACCTATGTTCTATTGACTGCCCCACTGCGTGGCTGTGATAACCTTTCCCTTTCATCCCGCCGTGGAGTCTGGGAGGTTCTCTGATGTCGGGCCAAACTGGTTTACAAGAAGGGCGCAATTCACTCCCATAGGGTACACGGATTGTGTGACCGATACTCGTACAGCTGGACATTGCACTCAGAGGCGAGGATGTATCGGTCCTCGTGTCACATACTTTCATCTATCTATATATATATATATATATATATATATATATATATATATATATATGGTTTTTGAGTGAATGGTCATTATATAAAGATAATAAATGGGTAAATGTGTGATAGCATGCTGATGTGTTTATCTTTCATGATTGTGCTTGTGCTTATGCATTACCTCATATATGTATGGTTAGCTAACGGTTTCATACCGTGTTGTAGATGTTTACAGGTTAGGCGCTACTGGGTGATCTGGCAGGGTGACAGGTCGAGGACTCTCGTACATTAGGTGGTTGGTTTGGGGTTGTTGTGTTTCCCCTCCTGCGTGAGGATGATCTTTTGTACCTCCTATGTGAGGATGTCGTTTTATATACTCGGCTATGTTGTTGTTTACTTTGGGTCGTACAGTTTATACTGTTTTATGTATTTGTTTTATATCTGTCAGTGCCATGTTGTAAGGTCCAGTGAACTTGTTGTCAGGCTAGGGTCAGGATCCATTGTGAGATCCTAGCCCAATGTGGCATCCCAAGTCCCGCGGATTCGGGGTGTTACACTCTGGAGGCAACAAAAGCGTAAGAAGACGCCTCCATAGCAGAGTACAAACCGAGCCCTCCATGACGAATACGCAAGGAAGCCAACCGCCATTGAAGATCCCCGAAAAAAGGACCCCCACAAACCACCATATCCTCAATCGACTCACGAAGTCCCGCGTCAAAACAAGATGCAGCATCCTTCACATGCTCTGGCTGACAAGTCCTCAGGCCAAAAAACATCTTCGCTACACCCAAACACGAACGAAGTAAGAGAAGCTCACTCTGCGGGTTCCTAAGTTGAGGGAGAAGATGCATCAACTCCAATGTCTTATCAGCTCTCTTCATAACCAATTCTTTAATAAAACCACTATCTATACTCACAGCCCCTCCCAACAACTTCAAACCCAAAGATGGTCTCGCAATATCTCTAGGGAATAACCCGTCTCGAAACTTCGAACCATCACATGAAGGCCAAAATAACTCAGTTTTTTTTAACATTCAACTCAAGTCCAAAATTCGGACCAACCTCCAAAATAATACCAAGTGCCTTAGCCACATCCTCCGATCGACCAATGATTGTCCCATCATCTAAATACTAAGCATGAAGAAGAGGCTTACAGTTGTCACGGATAGTGTCCACAAGTGGATGCAAGACAAGCGCAAAAAGAAGTGGCCCTAAGGGGTCACCTTGCTGAACTCCTGTGGATGACCAGATAAATCTATCTCCCAGATACAATCGAGCAGGCTGACCATACAAAAACTCAACCCATAAAGAAATAGATGGACATCTTCTCCTCACCTCATGAAGCAATATTGTCCTATCAACAAGATTAAAAGCATTCGAGAAATCTACAGCAAGCATAGCAGGCGAACCATCATCATGCCGCTCGCTCAAAACCCTGTTGACACTATGCAAAATAGCTTCTGCGCCACCAGACACGCCTACTCCAAACTGAAAATCCGCTAGATAGGTTGTCATATCTTTACTCACCCCTTTCATGGCAACCTTAGAAACCAACCACCTCTAAATAGTGCCAACTGCAATGGGTCGAATCCCATTGTCAGGCTTCAATAATGGCGTAAGAGGAGCAGAAGCCACAAACTCCGCCAAACTCCCCGGACATCTGCCTCCCAACCACAAATTAACAACAGATGAGATCACTCGTAGAAGATCAACAGCAATAGCGGAACCATCCCCACACATAGCATCTAACACGTGTTGTGCCCTCAACCCATCCCTTCCGCAAGAAGTACCTTTGGGAAAGGACTTAATACACCTAAGAATCAAATCAACATCAACAACAAAGGGAGATTCCAAAACCTCACATATCCGAGAAGGTGGAGACTTGAAGGGGTGCTTAGCCTCCAAAACCTTCACAGTCTCATCATCAAACGAAGCCACACCAGAAGAGGACAAAACCTTAACAGCCGCCGTGAAATGTCCATCAGAGACTTTGCGAAGACACTGCTTGATATTAGGTCTCACTCTCTGTCTATCACCATCCGTTGAGGCGACCCTAGTAGTTGCCGAAAACCCATGCTCAGAATGGTCTAACAAACCCCGCACTAGATTTAAATGCTATAAATTTTTATTGTATCAATAAGTTTATAGATACAACAATATAAAAAATTTTGAAATAGAATATATATATATATGTATATATATATATATATATATGGGTGATGTTCAGGTAAGGCACATTATTCCGGTACGGCCGTGCGGCCGCCCGTACGGCTGACACGTGTCCGGGAAAAAATTATTATTATTTTTTTTCCCAGAAACGAGTGAAAGTAATAGTTCAAAATTTATTAAGGAATAGTTCATAACTTATAAAAGGATAGTTCATGAATTATAATAGAATAGTTCATAGTGCAAACTTTATAAATGAGTGAAAGTAATAGTTCATGAATTATAATAGAATAGTTCAAAGTGCAAAATTTATAAAGGAGTGAAAGTAATAGTTCAAAACTTATTATGGGACAATTCATGAATTATAATAGAATAGTTCAAAGTGCAAAATTTATAAAGGAGTAAAAGTAATAGTTCAAAACTTATTATTGGATAGTTCATAAATTATAATAGAATAGTTCATTAATTATAACAGAATAGTTCAAAGTGCAAAATTTATAAAGGATAGTGCATAACTTATAAAATGATAGTTCATGAATTACAATTGAATAGTTCATAACATATAAACGATTAATTTATGAATAATTTGATAAAATATATTAAAAAGTAATAGTTCATGGATTATATGGGAATAGTTCAAAGTTTATAGGAGAATAGTGCATAAATTATAACATGTAGTTCAAACAAATTTTCATTCGTGTCCCGAAAAAAAAAATCGTTTCAGAAAATAAAAAAATCGTTTCAGAAAAAAAAAAAAATTTTTGGGGACACGTGTCGGCCATACGGCCGTACTGCATTAATTGAACCGTACCTGAACAAAAGCCTATATATATATATATATATATATATATATAATGAAAGTATATAATACATAAAATTATTTTTTATTATATAAATTAGTATTTTTTAATTGGATTTTTCCTCTTGGTGTCATCAAGGTTTGGACTTTACCTCTTGGTGTTCACTAAGTTTCAAAATTCCTCTTGGTGTCCTCAAGGTTCCGTTTATTTTCTCTTTATACCCATTCTTAATATATCACATTAAAATTCATTAAAAAATAAAAAATAAATTTAAAATAGATTATGAAGTCATTAAATTTAATTAATAAACTTATAATAGAAATATATATATATATATATATATATATATTAGTTTTTGAAATAAATATATTTTTTATTTTTGAATTAAAATATTTTTTTACTTTTTACTTTCGATATAAAACTATATATAATTTGTTTTAATAATATTTATTTTAAAAAATAATATTTTTTAAATTTTCTTTAAGAGTCCAGAAAATTAAACATATAGTTTTTTTTTTTAAGTTAATTTTTTTATAATTTATTTTAATTTGAAAATAACAATATTATTTTCTTATGTGTTAATTTATTATTTTTTATAATATACTTTTACATAATCTTAAAATAAAAAAAAAACATAATTTTTTAAAATTTTCGAATTAGTATAAATTATATAAAATTTAAATTCAAAAAAAAATTATTTTATTTTAATTCTCTATAATCTTAATAAAATTTCAAAAAATGTTTTTTATTTAATTTTATATATATTTGTAAATCAAAAGTAAAAGTAAAAAATATTTTAATTCAAAAATAAAAAAATATATTTATTTCAAAAAAATTTATATGTAAAAACTATTTTTATTATAAATTTATTAATTAAACTTAATGAGGTCGTAATCTATTTTAAATTTTCAAATTTTTTATTATTTTTTAATGAACTTTAATGTAATATATTAAGAATGAGTATAAAGAAGAAACAAATGAAACCTTGAGGGCACCATGAGAAATTTTGAAACTTAGTGGACACCAAGAAGAAAAGTCCAAACCTTGATGACACCAAGAGGAAAATATCCTTTTTAATTTCATAGTTTAGTGTTATTTATGAACGTTTTATATCATATATATTACTAATATTTATTTATTATGTTAATAGAATTATAACAATAAAATTTACTCAAAAAAATCAGTTTACGAATTTAACTAATTTAATAATATAAAAATTGTGCATAACTAATGTATATTTGTAATACATATATTTTTTAAAATAATAAACATATATTAAAGGGTGTCTATTAATAGATAAAATTATTTTATATATTATAAAATATTTTTATTATTTATTTTAATAGTTGAAATTTATTTAAAATAATTTTTAAAATTTACATTAGCTCAAGACATGTGGCAAAATCTGATTGGTCCGTATTGACCAATCAAACAATGCCACATTTTCTCTCCCCTCTTCTCATTTTTCTTCATGAAGAACGCCTTTTTTTTTTCAATTGACAAATTATTTTTTATTATGTGGGTTCCATACAAGATTATCATTCTCTACAGGATGAAATTTTTTAGGGTTTAGTGTAAAATTTTATCTCTCCTCTTATGTGACATTATGATCACCATTTAAGAACACCAATGTGGGTGCTCTCGTGGAGAGGTGCTTCACATCGCTAGCCTTTCCACAAAGTGAGGAAGGCCCACTTCTTCTCTCCCACATGTGCCACGTCATGGGCTCAAGCGGCAGCCCACTCCATGAATGATACCATCCAGCAACCATTAGTGATGGACTGTTGAGCTCATTGCTAATGGGTCTTCATCTTCGGCCCATCAAGTAAGCCCATTTGTTTGTTTGTTGTATCTACCACTGTCTCCAGCGGCCCAAGGTAAGGTAAGTATCAATTCCCATTCTGTCTTTAGTAGGAGATCTAGTCATCGGCCGATGCCTCCAGTCCGGAAGTGAACGGCCCACTGTAAGCCCTTGTTAAGAGGAAATGATCTGAATTCGGACTGATCCATGGTCCATCAGCTTGTTTCCTATGTAATCCATGCATCCCTAGAACCCTTAGGGTGCAGCCCACATTGTTGGGTCAGATGACTCAGTTGCACCTAAGGGCCTAAGGCTCTTTCCGCCTTCATGCTTCCTAACTCCACGTATGAAACCACGTAGGATGGTTGATGAGTTCCCGTCAACGTGGCATCACCAACTGGATTTTTTTTTCTCCAAAAACAAAACAACCAGATAATCCACAAACCCATATAGGCCATAGCCTGACTACTCCATCTTGTGTCCTCCCAAACAGCCCATTAGCCATGAAGAAAAAGCCAGAGAACCCATCCCAAATCCAACTGAGCCCATAAACCACAACTACCCATCGTAACCTATAGCCCGAAGAAAGGTCATTCCCGCTCCTCACCCACCCCATGAGATTTCGGACCACCTAAACCGGCGAAGAGAGCCCGGTCAAGGTTTCCCCCCAACCCACGATCCCACAAACCACCTTAAGCAAACCCTGGACACATCTGAGCTGACTACAAGAAACCAACAATGACTTGCTTTACTTGCGGCAAGCCCGGACATAGAGCTGCGTTTTGCCGTCAGGGCAAGGCGCTATCTCAGTAGGGTTCTTCATCTGCCAGTGTTGCTGGAGGAGGACAAAGATCTCAATACCACCACCAGCAGCAGAGAGTTTCTGGTTCTACCGCTCCTCAAGGTTCCACTCCGGGACAAGGGAGAAGTAGAGGACGTGTTGGTGGATCTGCAGACACCAGAGATGCACCAACCAGAGTTTATGAGTTGAGGAGTGCTGTAGAGCCGACAACGCCAACAGCTACAAGTACCATTCACATTAATGGTTTTCCTGTCAAAGTTCTTTTCGATACTAGTGCTACGTATTTTTTTATATCTGATGCATGTGTAGATAGATTGACCTTAGTTACTGTAGAGGGTAGGCTCTTCTTTATAGGATTACCCGATGGGGGTAAGATACGAGGTACACGAGAGGTTCGCGATTGCCCTATTAGATTGGGAGGTCGCGATTGGCCAGCTAACTTCTTCGTCATGTACTTAGTACATGAAGAACTTATTTTGGGCATGGATTGGATGGATCGACATCGAGCAGTTTTGGACATCGGCAAGAGAACAATGACAGTAACTACAGATCCAGACCATGTTGAGATTTTACGAGGATGGGATCTCGGGAAGACTGGTACAATCATCAGTGCAATTCGAGCTGCGAGACTTATCAGTCAGGGATGTGAGGCTTTTTGGTGCTATGCCATGAAGGATAGTACTAGTCCGGCTTTGGAGGAGATTCCAGTAGCTTGCGAGTTTGCTGACATTTTTGGAGAGACATCAGGTTTACCCCCACAAAGGAGTGTAGACTTTGGCATCGAGCTAGAGCCCGGTACGAGACCGATCTCTAAAGCTCCATATCTTATGGCGCTTATCGAGATGCTTGAGTTAAAGAAGCAGCTCGAGGAGTTAGCAGAGAAGGGCTTCATCCGCCCTAGTGTATCTCCTTGGGGCGCACCAGTTCTCTTCGTCAAGAAGAAAGACGGGTCAATGAGGTTATGTATCGACTACCGAGAGCTGAACAAGGTGACGATCAAGAACAAGTACCGTTTGCCCCGTATCGACGATCTTTTGGATTAGCTGCATGGAGCTTCAGTGTTTTCGAGGATTGATTTGAGATCTGGATATCACCAGCTGAGGGTGAGAGAGAAGGACGTAGCCAAGACAGCGTTTCGGACTAGATATGGACACTACGAGTTTGTAGTGATGCCATTCGGGCTCACGAATGCACCCGCAGTCTTCATGGAGTTGATGAACAACATCTTCATCGACTTCTTAGACCAGTTTGTAGTCATCTTCATCAACGACATTGTTGTTTACTCTCACAGCAGAGACGAGTATGCAGGACACTTGAGGATTGTTCTTCAGGTCTTATAGGACAGAGAGTTGTTCGCCAAACTCTCTAAGTGTGAGTTTTGGATGTCCGAGGTAGCATCCTTGGTCACATTGTTTCAGCTGAAGGGATCAAGGTAGATCCGGCGAAGATCGAGTCACTAGCTTCTTGGCCGCCACCTAAGAACGTTAAGGAGGTTCGCAGTTTCTTAGGATTGGTAGGCTACTACAGGCGTTTTGTTGAGGGCTTTTCTGTTATCGCCCGACCGCTCACTTACTTGTTGTGGAAGTCTACGAGGTTCGTTTGGTCCGAGTCGTGCCTGTAGAGCTTCGAGGAGCTGAAGAAGAGGTTGACCTCTGCTCTTGTTCTAGCTCAGCCAGAAGGCATTGAGGATTTTGTGGTTTACAACGACACATCCAAGCTGGGCTTGGGATGTGTTCTGATGCAGAGGGGTAATGTGATTGCTTATGCGTCTAGACAACTCAAGACGTACGAGGAGAATTACCCTACCCATGGCTTGGAGTTGGCTGATGTGGTTCACGCTTTGAAGATTTGGAGGCATTATCTATACGGAGCTACGTGTCAGATTTTCACAAACCACAAGACTCTGAAGTACATATTCACTCAGCGGGAGTTGAATAACCGACAACGCAGATGGTTGGAGTTGATCAAGGATTTTGTTCTTGAGATCTTATACCACCCGGGGAAAGCTAATGTAGTAGCAGATGCACTTAGTAGGAAGACTCCCCGAGAGATGGCGATTGCTAGACTGACAGCTCACCCACAATTACAACGAGACCTGGCATGGCTAGAGATGAATATCTACTTTCCGGATTCCGACAGCCTGTTGTCCACTTTGGAGATAGTACTTGATCTGTTGGCCGAAATCCGACAGAAGCAGGAGAGTTGCCCAACTTTGACACATATCCAAGACCGGATGTCTCGAGGAGAGGCACCACAATTTGCAGTTGGTGCTGATGGAGTTTTGAGACGCCAGGAGCGTGTTTGTGTGCCGTCAGATCGAGAGTTGAGACAGAGGATCCTTCAGGAGGCTCACTCTTCACCTTACTCAGTGCACCCTGGTGCGAGTAAGATGTATCAGGATATCAGACGCTCTTTCTGGTGGGAAGGTCTGAAGCTAGATGTGACGAGATATGTAGCTCAGTGTGCGACCTGTCAGTAGGTCAAGATCGAGCATCATAGACCAGGAGGTGAGCTACACCCATTCCCCGTTCCTCAATGGAAGTGGAAAGACATTTCTATGGATTTTGTGATTGGTTTGAGACCGAGTCGTGGTTTTGATACTATCTGGGTCATAGTAGATCGACTGACGAAAACCGCACATTTCATTCCGATCAAGGAAACGTGGCCGGTGAGTCGATTGGCAGAGGATCGGAGTTCACGAAACAGATAGTGAGACTTCATGGAGTACCTAGGACCATAGTCTTTGACAGAGACGGACGGTTCACTTCGAGGTTCTAGCAGCAGGTTCATGCCGCCCTAGGTACGAGTCTACAGTTCACGACAACTTATCATCCTCAGACCGATGGTCAGTCTGAGCGGACCATCCAGACTTTGGAGGACATGTTGCGAGCCTGTGTATTAGACCGGGGACAGGTGTAGCCAGATCACCTTCCCTTAGTTGAGTTTTCGTACAACAATAGTTGGCACGCATCGATCAAGATGACTCCTTATGAGGCTTTATATAGACAGAGATGACGTACACCGCTGTGTTGGGACGACCCTAGTAGGGCCAGCGGAGTAGCACCTGAGCAGATTCAGGATGACATGACTCGAGTAGCAGTGATCCGAGAGCGGATGTTATCAGCACAAAGTCGACATAAGTCTTATGCTGATAAGAGACGCAGACCTCTGGAGTTCAGAGTTGGAGCTCAGGTTTGGTTGAGAGTATCCCCAACACGAGGCGTCAGACGCTTCGGTGTCAAGGGGAAGCTGAGTCCCAGATATGTTGGACCGTTCGAGATTCTTAAGCGAGTTGGAAAGGCAACTTACAGACTTGCGTTGCCACAGAGACTCGAGGGTGTTCACCCAGTTTTCCATGTGTCTCAGCTACGGGAGTACATACCTGACCCGAGACACATCGTCAGTCATGAGGATCTAGTGATCAAGCCGGACCACACGTTTGTAGAGCACCTGGTGGCTGTCTTAGAGCGTAGTACGAGACGCTTGCGTTCGAAGGACATACCAATGATGAAGATATAGTGGTCGAGGCGAGGAGCCTATGAGGCGACTTGGGAGACAGAGGATAGTATCTAGAGGAACTATCCGGAGTTTTACGCTGAGCTTGTTGCACCGTTAGTTTAGTCTGCTGTTTGGTTTTTTCTTTGTTGTGTGGTGAACGCTTTTGTGTGACGTTTTGTGTTACGTGCCAAAGTGAGAATATATGAGTTCAGTTCTGTTTTTGTGTGTTGTTGTGACCGTTTGGGCTTTTGCAAGTTTCGGGATGAAAATTTTTTTTAGGGGGATCTGATGTAAGATCCTAGGTTTTAACCTTCACTGCCCCTGCGGTGAAGAGGGTCACCCCCGCGGCCAGCCGCCCCTGCGGCTGTGAGATCCGCCCCTGCGGATTTTGCGACAGATCGCGCCGATCTGTTTGCGTTGTTTTATCTTTCTTCCATAGATAGAATACCCGATATTCTTTCTTATGGGCCGGTTTCCTTGTTTTCTTTCTAACCCTAGACGCCCTTTCCGTCTAGCGTTCCGGCCCTCCTATATATTCTCTTCTTTCTCTCCTTTTTACCGTTCCTTGCTATCGTCTTCAAACCCTAGGGAGCTGCAGCCATCCTTGCTTCCTGCAATCCCGCTGAACGTGTGAATGCATCTTTTCTAGTTCTTCCTCACGCTCCTTTAGCGCTGCATGCCTTCCCTTCTGTTTTGGTTTCTTCCTTTCGTTCTTTTCTTTCCTTCTTCTCCAAGGATCAAGCATGAGCCTTGATTCTTGTGGAGCGTTCCGTTTTTTACCCTTCGTTGTTCTCAGGCTCTTTGGAGTGGAGTCTCGACGTGTTGGAACCAAAGGTTCGAGTTTGGTTGCCCCTGCTGTGAGATCTGTCGAAGAGAAGTCCGACAATAGCTTCTGACAAAGATCCGCCCCTGCGCCTGCACAGAGCCGCCCCTGCGTCTGCACAGAGACGCCCCTGCGCCTCTGTTCAGCCGCCCCTGCGCATATGTCTAACCGCCCCTGCGGTTTCTTTGCAGTAACTCCCATCTTTGGTGAGTTGCTTCCTTCCTTCCTTTCCTCGTTCCTTCCTTGGTTCCTTATGGTTGTACCTTGTTTCCTAAGTTGTTGTAAGACTAAGGTTGAGCTCTTAGCATGTGTTGATCTCTTAGAGATCTTGAGACTAGAAGTCACAGACTTCTAGCAACCGTTTCATTCCTGATCCGTGTTGCTTGTCCGTACAGGCTTTCCTTGCTCATTTCCTAAGGGAAACTGAGCTTCCTTGAGTGTTTTCTGAGTTGTTCGCTGATCTCTTGTGTTACCTTCGTGTGAGGTAAGTCCCTTGGACTTACTTAGCTTCATTTCGCGTATTAGTTAGATTGTATTGACTTGTTTGTGTTGCTATCATGTTATAACGGATAATTGAAAATAGGATTCACCCTTTGTTAACCTTAACTGGCCCAAGTGTATTATAATCGGGCGGTGACCACTTGTCTAGTTCTACAAGAGACTAGAATGTGCTCTTGCAACCCAGACCCGTAGGTAACGGATAGTACTGATCTATTCCTATTGGTAGACGGAAGCGGATAGTACTGATCTATTTCCCTAATTAATTCACATGGAAGAATTAGCAATGTAGGCCTTTTACACTATTAAGTTTAGAATTAGGGTCTCCCACTTCTTTGTTTAGAAAATGGGCTCCTATATTGTAGATAAAATCAGAAAAAGTAAAAAAATTGGGTATCCATGTGATTTGATGTGTGACATTGTTGATGGACATGTTTGATGGAATTAACAGCCCAATCAATTCAGCCCTACTTTTTCCCTATTTATAAGCCAACTCATGTCCCTTTTTGTTCTCTTCAAACGTAAACAAAAGTGGGTAATGTATGAAGTGCAGGTCCCTTCTTCTTCCCTTCAAACGCAGGTCCCCTCTTGTTGAGCTTCTTCTTCACCGATCATAAATACTTGGGTAACAATATATACATACCCAAAAAACATACCCAAAAAACATACCCAATTACCAAAAAAAAATACCGACTCCAATTATTACTTGGATAAACTACATGCTCAATTAATAAATAAATACATACCCAAAAAGCATACTCAATTACCTATTTGGGTAAAATACATACCCAATTAACATAGAAATACCTACTAAAAAATATCATACCCAACAAATAAATACATACTCGGTTCACTGTTGGGTAAACTACATACTCAATTAACATAGAGATACATACCCAAAAAATATCATATTTGGGTAATAGTATATATGTAATATCATACTTACTCAATTAACAAAGAAATACTTACACAAAATACATACCCAAATAAATACGTGGATAAACTACATACCTAATTAACTTAGAAGTACATACCCAAAATACATAGGAGAAGACACATACTGAATCACCGTCAGAGTTCCAGGAAGGTTTAAATCTAACGTTTGTCATGGGAAGTGAAGGGGGCAGTTAGGAGAAGACACATACTAAATCACCGTCATGGGAAAATATACTTTCTGGCACCGTTGAAACCAACAAACAAAATGTGCAGAAAATGAAGACTGATATGGCGGCGTTAAAGGGTAAAATGGTGGTAACGTACGCCGTACCCCTTCGGTCCAGACGGTGATCCATGCTTTGAGGTAGATAAGAGCATAGCAGAAACTTTAGATGATGAATGGAAGAGTTCTATAATATTCAAGGTTGTGGGATACCCTATCGCTTTTCAGGTTATGGAACGAAAGATTAGAGAAATGTGAAAGTTAGGAGACAACATCCAACTGATTGATCTCAACAATGGCTACTTCGTAGTTCGTTTCAAGAACGAAAATGAATTGCTTATAGTTCTTACGGGTGGCCCTTGGTCCGCGTTTGGAAGATGTCTGATTATGATGAGATGGACTCCGGATTTTATCACTACGGAAGACAACTCCGATCAACAACACAGAAGGCATTTCGGTCCTTGGACGCTAGTCGGAAGGAAAAGTAAGAATTCCAAAGGGAAAGAATATATTCCACAGAACACAGGAAAGGGAGGTAATTATATTAAGAAATTTGCTCCCAATTTTAAAATTAATCAAAGTATTGCTGCAGAAAGAACTTCCATGCATGATCGTAACAATCAAAAAGGAATATCTGGAGTGCCCCCCACATCAATTCAAAAAGACCAATCTTCTAGTGGTGGAGCGCAGGTACACAAATGTGGAGTTCAGAGAAATGAGAATGAAAATCAAATTCATATGATAGAAGAAAGCACGATGAAGGACAATACCCCTTCAGATACAAATAAAAACGGGACAGGGAGTAGCAACACAAAGTTTATTTCAAAGATAAGGTTAGCGCTGAAGAGGAAGCAGAAATTGAGAAGAAAAAGTGAGTACATTAGGAAAGGCAAAGAAAAGGACATACCTGAGGAGGAAATAATGGTGATGGACGGTTGCATAAAGGAAGACACTATAGTCCAGGGATCATCTTCTCTAAGCACATGTCCAGAACAGAACTTAGAGAGAATAGGAACTGCGGATGGCCCCATAGTCCATAATCAAGAACACATCAGAGAGAGATTAACTACAGAGGATCCAAGTAATAAAAAATGTCAGCTCCATTTAATCCAGCTGTGAATGAAGAAGCGAACATGGAATATGAAGGAGGAGAGCACATTGGAAATCGAGGAGGTAGTAACACCACTCGAGAGGTATCTTAGTAACTCTTCATCCATTTCATTGATGGTGTGTAGCTTTCACCGCCTTTATAGTTTAATGATGAATTGCCTTCTCTGGAATGTACACGGAGTTGCTAAGAGTAGTTTCCGGCGTGCTAATAAATATTTGTGTAACTCTCACAAAGTTGATGTTTTAGCAATCTTTGAACCTCGCATCTCGGGAGAACAAGCCCAAAATGTTTGTGACATGTTAAGATTTGGAGTAATTTACAAAGTTGAAGCGAATGGATTCGAGGGGGGAGTGTGGCTCCTTTGGAAAGATCCTACTATGCAATTATCGATTGTGAATGCTTGTGATTTTTTCATCCATGCTCTTATTGCAAGAGCGGGGAAATCTTTTCACCTGATTGTGGTCTATGCGCCACCGTCCACAACAAGGAGAATTCCGTTTTGGGACACCTTGGACAAAGAACTAGCTGGGATGTATGAGCCTTGCATGATCGGGGGGATTTTAACTGTATTTTTTTCAATCATGAGCGTATAGGAGGTATGGGAGGTCTTCACAAGGACTCGGGAGTGTTTAGCAATCTGATTCACAACTATGGTCTTCTAGAACTAGGATTCACTGGACCGGAGTTTACTTGGGATGGTAGCAAGTTTAGAAATCGGGGTATTCAGAATAGGCTAGATAAAGTTCTCACCAACCAAGAAGGACGCATGCTCTGGATGGATGCCATTGTACGTCATCTTGAGAGATTCTTTTCAGATCATGTCCAGATTCTCCTCAAACTCCAAAGTCGAGTAAGTAGTAGGCAGGCGAAGAGACCTTTTCGCTTCGAAGCGGCTTGGATGACTCATGAGGATTTCTTTCCTATGGTCCGGAGATGTTGGGATATGCACGCCGAATCAGTTATTCCTCTCCCTACTCTTAAAAGTTGGCTTATTTCATGGAACCATCAGGTTTTTGGAGATATTTTTTGCAGGAAAAAAGCTATTTCAAGGGAGCTTATTGTTGTTTAGAGTGCTTACAAAAGAAATGGATCTACAACACAGAACCTGAGGGACCAGGAAATGGTGCTGAAAATAGAACTAGAGAGATTTTTAGAACATCAAGAGATCATTTGGTTCCAGAAATTGAGAGAGCAATGATTGTCTTTCGGGGATAGGAACACCTCCTTTTATCACACCTCTACCATCCTCAGGAGAAGAAATAATAAGGTTGATGGTCTTAAGAGTGATGACGGATCTTGGGAGGAGGATCCCATTTGCTTGGAGCATTTAGTGATCGAATACTTCAGACACCTTTATAGTATTGCAGATGTGACTACTGCTCAAGATAACGAGATCATAGATAATGGTTTTCCTTATCTTCAAGATACAGACAAGGTTGGTATGATGAATATTATTTACGGGGAGGAGGTTTGGAAGGCTATCAAAGAAATGAGAGCTTTTAAGTCACCAGGAGCAGATGGTTTCCAACTAGTCTTTTATCAAAAATGCTGGAGCATTATCGGGAAATTTGTCAAGAGTGAAGTGATTATGTTTTTCGAGACTCTTAAGCTACCGGATGGTTTCAACGATACCCTTATTTGCCTTATTGCATAGGTTGGCACCCCTAAGCAAATAAACCTATTCAGACCCATAGCTTTATGTAATGTTATTTACAAGACCTATTCTAAAGTATTGGTTCAACGTCTACAAGGAGTGATCGGTCATCTTGTGGGCCCTACTTAGGGAAGCTTCATTCCAGGTAGATATATACAAGACAACATTGTCCTAATGCAGGAAGTGGTTCATTCACCTAGTAGTGTTGCAGGAGGAGGACATAGGTCTCAATATCACCACCAACAACAGCAGAGAGTTCTTGGTTCTACTACTCCTCAGGGTTCCATTCCGGGGCAAGGGGGAGGTAGAGGACGAGTTGGTGGTTCTGTAGGCACTAGAGAAGCATCAGCCAGAGTTTATGAGCTGAGGAGTGTAGTGGAACCGACTTCTCCCGTGAACACAAGTACCATTCATATTAATGGCTCTTTTGTCAGTATTCTTTTCGATACCGGTGCTACGCATTCTTTTATATCTGATGCATGTGTAGATTGATTTGCCTTAGTTATCGTAGAAGGTAGACCTTTCTTTATAGGATTACCCGATGGGGGTAAGATTAGAGGTACACGAGAGGTTCGCAATTGCCCTATTAGATTGGGAGGTCGCGATTGACCAGCTGACTTCTTCGTTATGTACTTAGTACATGAAGAAGTTATCCTTGGCATGGATTGGATGGATTGACATCGCGCGCGACATTGGCAAGAGGACAATGACGGTAACCACATATGCAGGCCATGTTGAGATCTTCAGATGATGGGATCTAGTAAAGATCGGTACAATCATCAGTATAGTCCGAGCTGCGAGACTTATCGGTCAAGGTTGCGAGGCTTTTTGGTGTTATGCCATGAAGGATAATGCTAGTCTATCTTTAGAGGAGATTCGAGTAGCTTGCGAGTTTTCCGACTTTTTGGAGAACCATTAGGTTCACCTCCACATAGGAGTGTAGACTTTGGCATTGATCTAGAGCCCGGTACAAGACTGATCTCTCTGAGATCGGGATATCACCAGCTGAGGGTGAGAGAGCAAGACATAGCCAAGACGGCATTTCGGACCAAGTATGGCCACTACGAGTTTGTAGTGATGCCATTCGGGCTTACGAATGCGCCCACAGTTTTCATGGAGTTGATGAACAACATCTTCATCGACTTCCTAGACCAGTTTGTAGTTGTAACACCCTGAATTCTTGGAACTCGGGACGTTACTGGTTAGGACCTCACAATGGGTCCCGACCTCAGTTGGACAACAATATTACTAGGATCTTGCAACAAGACACAAATAAGAAAAACCGAAATTTATAAAAATGTATTTTTATAGGAATGAATGCAACAACGTCTAACAGCCTATGGTACTTAAACAGCAGAAGAGTCTAACTGTCTTCAACAAGAAGAAAGAAACAACGATTAACACCCAACCCCACTCTAAGGAGTACGGAGACCCGGCTGACCACTACTTCCAGATCACTCAGCTGCTGCTCAAACCTGCCGTGAAACTAAAACACAACAGAACAACCATTAGCTAGTTATCTAAACATTAGGAGAATAATAATAGCACACACACACATAAAATAATAAACATTCATCATGCTTTCAAACAATCCATTTATTATCTTCATTTAAGTCATTCAATCTAATGATACTTATTTTGTGACACGAGGGATTCCCAAACCTCGCCTCCGCCCCCGTGTACCCATCAGGAGTGGATCCGATGCATCTCACCGTGTACCTGGATGGTCTGGGTATAGAGAACCTCCCAGTCTCCTGGCAGAGCTGGGCAGTGATGTCACGGCCCGTTATACATACACTTGGGCCTTAACACATAACAACAACGGTCGTCCTAACAAGTTGTTATTATTATAATCACATACATTGCACACACACAACCATTATCACCCAACTAATATCCAGAAACTGGCTAAGTAAGTCGCAAGGACTTACCTGAAACAAATCACACTCTAACAAGTCTCAACTCGGTCCGTACTCGTGGTAACTCAAACGCTTGTCAATTAAGGCACGGGGATCAAAATCACATCTCATACTCTTAGAAGAAGGTTCACTCTCATGAGGAGAATTTATGAAAAATACAAATTCTTAAGGTAGAAGATTATTTTACTCCTGATCTCGGAAATTCTCAAAGTCTATCAATAAAATCTAATATTCACATTTAGAACTTGTTTCCATAATTTGGTTCTCACGGATAGCTTACTAGAGGTTATAAGGTTAATTCCCAACAAACTCGTCAACGAGAACAACATCACTCCCTCCCCGGTTACTACTCTACTCTCATACATATCTATATATATATGTATTACCTTTTATCCCTCTCTATATATACTTATGTATATACTCTCTATTTAATCATATATATATATATATATATATATATATATATATATATATATATATATACTTATCTCTCCTATCTCAAACCTATCTATACGTGTATATGTACTCTGCACCGCTACATAAATATATATTTATATAACTCCCATCTCACAACTCTCTCTCTCTCTCTCTCTCTATATATATATATATATATATATATATATATATATATATATATATATATATATATATATATATATATATATATATATATATATATATATATATATATATATATATAACTATCCTACCACATATTTATTTATTTATCCCCGTCCATCTACTACCTCTATATATAGATATATAGGTCTAATGCACTCCTACATTTATATATATATATATATATATATATATATATATATATATATTTATATATATATATATATATATATATATATATATATATTTATATATATATATACTATATTTATACGTACAAATATATTTTTATATATATACCTAATGTGCATACCCTTCCTACTCTTATATGTAAACCTATACATATTTATCCTTATACATCTATATATTTACAACTACGTACAGTGCTGCAAATGTATTTACTTATACAGTTTCAACTCTATTCTTCATTTGTATCTAATTATACATCCATATATCCACATCTATTTGCACCTCTTATTCTTATATGAAACCCAAAGTCTACAGTAACAAAGGAACACAACCGCATAGAGATATCGAGGACTAAGGACTCACCGGTGGTGTGACTCGATCGACGCTAACGATGGTAGACCTTGACAAGGAGGGAGAAGACTAGCGTGCGTGGTACGGGGTGACTCGCGACTGGGCTGCAAGGTTCGGGTCCCTGCGCTGCGGTCTTGTTGTACTTGATACCCTGCCAACGTACCGGTTCATCACTCACTATCGTGGTTAGGGAAGGGACTCGTGGAGGGAAGAAAAGATCACGATCCGACTCACCTTGTCACTTGGGAGGGCGGCGCCGATCCGGAGGAGTCGGCAGTTGGAGGTCCGAGCGTCGAGTGGTTCTGGTTATTTGTAACCATGGTGTCTCCGGTCAGTATCGCAGGTATTACGGAAGGGAAGGGAGCGGGAGATTATGACTCACCTCTTCGACGTCGATAGCCTCGTCGCGGTCGCCGGTGACACCAGTCCTTCCGATGGCGAGGAGCTTTGTTTTGACTGCTGGTTAGGACTCCGGGTTGGTCCGTATACGGTGTGAAGTGCAGCTGCACCGAGAGTTTACGTGAGTTGAGGAGGTAAGGTCTGCTGCAGTTAAGGTTTGATTTAGATTAAAGTTGAATTAGATTAGGTTAAGATGTTAATTATGTTTAGGGTTAGGATAGATCGTGGGTGGGCTGTAAGCTTTTTTTTGGGCCTGAAAATGAAATGGGCCTTCTCTTCACTTAAAACAAAAGAGCTGAAAAGCATATACTCGTTAATCGTCTGGAACCGTTAAAAGTACGGGATTATTTATGGGGTTATCTACGGGTTACATTTTATCATTTTATGTTAATCGAAGTCACATAAAATGACAGAATTTAATATCGTTTTATTTTTATTTAAAAGAATTTAGGTTGACGGATCGGAATCCGGTTTGATCCGGTAATAAACGGAGTTTTTTTTTAATTTTTTTTGGTTATTACATCAGTGCCCTCTTAAAAGAAGTTTCGTTCCGAAACTTAGAATAATGTAACTAATCATTCGACTTTCTTTGTAAATCTTAGTTTCATAAATTTTTTTTTTCTACCATGCAACTACTCAATCATCATACTCCGACACACATCACATAAAATATAATCACTTAATCCAATATAGAAACATGAAAAGTCAAACAATAATAGCATTCGAGTACTAACTCGTCGGTACAAAAGTAGCAGCTAACCCTGCAAAGAACTCGGGAAAATTACGTCTAATACTCTCCTCTGTCTCCCAAATGGCCTCATCAGCTCCTCGTTTGGGCCACTGGATCCTCAACATCGATATCTCCTTAGACCGCAGACGTCTAGTATTGCGCTCCAGGACGGCTACTGGGTACTCCACAAAAGTTTGCTTTGGCTCATCTATCCGATTCTTAAAGCTGATGACGTGACTCTTATCCGGTAAGTACTCTCTCACTGAGACATGGGGAACGGTGGGCGTACATCCTCTAGTATGGGTAATAGTGTCAATCGATAAAATGAAGGCTCAATCAGTTTATATATATATCAACGATTCCTTTTCTAAACTCACCTCTAAATCTTTTGGCGACTACCAAAATAACAATAAAATTTCTTCCTTCTATTGAATCCATCTGCTCCCGACTTTTCGGAAGATCCCGTTTATAAATTCTGAAATAATGATCTGAGACATTTCCCGACACTTTAATAGGTGGTTAATGCTCTTTGTAAGACCACTCACTTGGTCTTGTCTCCCTAATATGACTCAGTCGGACCGTTTCTCAAATAATACCTCATCACCTATTTCTTGCCAGGCTTTCCATTTGTTGAAATCCAAGATCACGCTCCCGGTGGAGATCTTCATATAGTTCTCAAATTCCTTAACTTGAATTCACAGTTAATCTAACATTGATTTTCTTTATCCGTGGGTTATGGGCCTACCACGTTTCTCTTGTAACACCCATTAGTCACCATGGCGTCTTTCTGAGGGTCAACATGATTTACCCACTCCCGCATATACTTCACTTCTAATACTAGCAAGATCCTCTTCAAACAGACCCTTACTCTCTTACTCAACCGTAGTCTGTTCTTAACCAACCAGTAAGCAACCTCTAACCCGATTCTCTCCATATCCTTAGATCATCCCAGAAGGTTGTCGTTGCCTATTTGGGGAATCCTCCAAGGCGTCGGTAGAGTTACCTCTTAAATCCGCAGTCACTAATGTCTCTTCTTAACGGTACCTACTCGTCAATACTAACCAACACTTACACGTCCTCAACTGACGTCGGTCCGTCTATAATTGACTTATCTCAATATCCCGGACTTACTCTTCTCATACCTATATTGGCGTTAAATTCTTGGTGAGCATCATCTGCCCGATTAATCCTTTCATGCTTCACTAATTCGTTTTATCTTCCACACTTTTGTTTCCTTAGACTAACTCTACTTCTCGAGCCCAACTAGGTCATTCATCTTGACCTAAATAGTCATTCCAAGTCTTCAACGATAGTTGGTAATTGTCTTTGTTGTTCTGATGACTTTAGTTATCATCCCCTTGCAGTTCCCTTTGCATGGACCGTCGGTGTTGATGACTTAGGTCCCGTGATAATTGGGTTTACCTTGGACTTTCGAGTCCACCAAGGCCGTTCTCATATATACATTCCTTCGCTGGTGTCACCGGCAATATTGTCTTCATGAAACTCCGTTGTTTCCGTTACAGGTTTCGACTCTTTCATACCGGCATTGCGATTTCTTCCAAATTCCTATATCTTTGAGGAGGTCAAAACCTCTCCACACTTGTAAAGTCTACATTTTGCTTCTACATTCCATTGTAGGTGTCCATTCCATGCACCTTAGATCCTCATATCTGGGTCGACATTTTATCTCTTTTGGTCTCTCGAGCTTGTCTTGTGAATTTTTCTACTATGTGACTCATCTTATACGTTTTTTTCTTCTCTACATCGGTCTCTAACTGTCTGTTGATCATTACTACCCATTATGTGTTGGAACTTCAGTTACTTTGTACTCTTGCATAGATTTCCTAAGGACATTCTCATCTTAAGACTTTATTTAAATTTAGCATGACCCGCATTTTGATACATGACTTTCCTTCTCACTGGTTAAGTTATACGCTTGGTTTACACTTAATCCATCATAGTGTCCTCGGTCCGATAGTATGATTTTTATTAAACATCTAATGGTACCATTTGTATAAGATACATCAGATGCATATGATTTTCTCACCAATCAAATTTCTCGCATCGCATTTATTATGTTTTCCTTATACTCATGTCGCTTTACCTTCTTTATATCTTTACACCCCGTAAGATAGTTAAATCCCTTTGAGTTTTCTCGTACACGCTTTACGGACCACGTTGGTTGGTCTTATTACTTTCATCAACTCTTATGTCATTGGTCCAGCCTAAATTTTCATTGGAGTACCTCCATTTCTCATTAAGCTTTTATATATACACTTTTCGGTAATCATCTTATTGGGATAATACCGGATCTATATAACAACCTTTAGTCATTAAACTTTACTCCTTCACATGTCTGTTCTAGCCAACATGTAGATTCCATCTGCAATCACGTCACAACTCGACCACACATTTCACCGAGGCTTTAAATCATACTTTCTATGTTTGTGCCGCTTCTGAAATTTCAATTATTTTGTGTCACATCTTTAAATCACAAGAGTTTCCCCTGTCAATCTAGACAGTTTGACCCCACCTTTTCTCGGAGGAGCACCATCAGTCCTACTTGTGTGGAATGCTAAGTCATAGGACATGTTCACAATCATCTACTTCTTCTTACTCTTCTAGTTCTTCATACAGGGATCCCTTCATACTAACTTTGATATGTATCTTTCCTTAGTCAGTAGTAAATAACTACGCACAACAATTCCCTTTACACCATTTCTATCATCAATGGTCATTATCGACCGTCAAGAGCTGCTCTTTAATTTCTTTATTAGAGTTATCATATTGGACTCATTCAATGTTACCATCAAGGCTACTAGTACTTGTATTGATTTAACTTCACCATTGTCGTCGTTGATCTCTGGAACAAAATCACCAGATGTTGGTAAAAGTCCTTTATAACCTTGTGGTTATTCTTCTTATCTGTCAACTAACCATCACTAGTTAGCTAGTACGTGTAAATTCTCTATTGTTACCAATTAGTCTGTAGTTGACCTTCTATAAGATCGAATACTTAATTTTCTTCTATCTCTTTTGAGGTTTGATATACAAGGTGGAAATATATCTCTTCCATTTATTTTCCTTTAGCTCCTTCTACAAATTACACTCCTATAAGAGTACTATACTCTTACGAGTCTAGTTGTATCTTCGTCTCCCGTCAACGGACTATTCATTCTTCTGCGATAATTTGTAGACCTTTCTCCATGATTCTTTTTACCCGCGTTATTGTCCACTTGCGGTTCTCTGTTATAAGCCGCCAGTGTTATTAACTTAAATCCCTTCGTGAGTTTCCTCCCTTGGGGTGCTGCTTGTACTTCCGCCTCTATAGAAATCCGGTCTTTGTTGTATCCCGATCCTTGTTGAAATTCTTGTGTGTTCTAGGAGGTCACACCACTTCCATGTTGGTGAAATCGGCCTTCCCCTTTCTAGCAACCTATAAGCTTTCATTTTTCGGCTCTTTAAATCTTCGTATCGCGATGGACAATGTATCTTATCTTGACTCTTACGCTTATGATTGTCTTGATTTCTCATCTTAATTGTGGTGGCAAGTAGCTTGTCAAGAGTGATCATATTCCGCTCTGCTTCTAGCCTAAAACTTTTACCTTCTGGTTCGTCAGTAAGCTTAGATTCAATACCTCTTGTCTAGATCGCTACTATATTTCACCTTGACCTTCATGCCCATTTGTGTTTCTGAAGGCATCCCCCTTGTTGTAACGTTGCTTTACACCATCTTGAAAGAACCTATGGTTTGCCTCTTCCAATTTGTATACTTGCCGGTCATCCAACGCGTTGCCGGAACCACCCTCATGTATATTCTTCATTCAATCCTATTGAGTTGACTCGGAATTCTCATCTTTTCATCGTAGTTGGTGTTGTCTTTTAGTCTTCACTTTTCCGTCTCGACGTTCCTCCACAAGATCGAAGGAGTTGTACACCATTCGTCTACCCTAATGCACAGAAGATGTGCATACTAATCCTCACGTTGTCACCCTTCAACATCTACTTAGATGTGTCCAAGGGGTGAGAAACTCATTATGTTACCTTTGTTAAGGAAATAACATAACTACAGTTTCTACTAATCTCCGGCATATGCTTATCTACATCACCTATCATTATAATCAAGCTAATAAGTCCAACAAAAGTAAAACCTAAAGTCCATACTAAGCATACTGAGATCCGCGGTAGTAGTGGTGGTCAGCCGTACTTTTCTATCCCCAACCAGACTATGCATGCATTTGAAAACCAAAAATTCTTTTTAAAACTCAGATCCATTTTCGGGTTCTGCTCAAATACTTATTCGGTCTTTCTGAAGATTTCAAGTGCCATTGTTGCCAACCTAGAGCTTTGATACCATGTTGTAACACCCTGAATTCTCGGAACTCGGGACGTTACTGGTTAGGACCTCACAATGGGTCCCGACCTCAGTTGGACAACAATATTACTAGGATCTTGCAACAAGACACAAATAAGAAAAACCGAAATTTATAAAAATGTATTTTTATAGGAATGAATGCCAACGTCTAACAGCCTATGGTACTTAAACAGCAGAAGAGTCTAACTGTCTTCAACAAGAAGAAAGAAACAACGATTAACGCCCAACCCCACTCTAAGGAGTACGGAGACCCGGCTGACCACTACTTCCAGATCACTCAGCTGCTGCTCTAACCTGCCGTGAAACTAAAACACAACAGAACAACCATTAGCTAGTTATCTAAACATTAGGACAATAATAATAGCACACACACACATAAAATAATAAACATTCAAATGTTGTAACACCCTAAATTCTCGGAACTCGGGATGTTACTGGTTAGGACCTCACAATGGGTCCCGACCTCAGTTGGACAACAATATTACTAGGATCTTCCAACAAGACACAAATAAGAAACACCGAAATTTATAAAAATGTATTTTTATAGGAATGAATGCAACAACGTCTAACAACATATGGTACTTAAACAGCAGAAGAGTCTAACTGTCTTCAACAAGAAGAAAGAAACAACGATTAACACCCAACCCCACTCTAAGGAGTACGGAGACCCGGCTGACCACTACTTCCAGATCACTCAGCTGCTGCTCTAACCTGCCGTGAAACTAAAACACAACAGAACAACCATTAGCTAGTTATCTAAACATTAGGAGAATAATAATAGCACACACACACATAAAATAATAAACATTCATCATGCTTTCAAACAATCCATTTATTATCTTCATTTAAGTCATTCAATCTAATGATACTTATTTTGTGACACGAGGAATTCCCAAACCTCGCCTCCGCTCCCGTGTACCCATCAGGAGTGGATCCGATGCATCTCACCGTGTACCTGGATGGTCTGGGTATAGAGAACCTCCCAGTCTCCTGGCAGAGCTGGGCAGTGATGTCACGGCCCGTTATACATACACTTGGGCCTTAACACATAACAACAACGGTCGTCCTAACAAGTTGTTATTATTATAATCACATACATTGCACACACACAACCATTATCACCCAACTAATATCCAGAAACTGGCTAAGTAAGTCGCAAGGACTTACCTGAAACAAATCACACTCTAACAAGTCTCAACTCGGTCCGTACTCGTGGTAACTCAAACGCCTGTCAATTAAGGCACGGGGATCAAAATCACATCTCATACTCTTAGAAGAAGGTTCACTCCCATGAGGAGAATTTATGAAAAATACAAATTCTTAAGGTAGAAGATTATTTTACTCCTGATCTCGGAAATTCTCAAAGTCTATCAATAAAATCTAATATTCACATTTAGAACTTGTTTCCATAATTTGGTTCTCACGGATAGCTTACTAGAGGTTATAAGGTTAATTCCCAATAAACTCGTCAACGAGAACAACATCACTCCCTCCCCGGTTACTACTCTACTCTCATACATATCTATATATATATATATATATATATATATATATATATATATATATATATATATATATATATATATATATATATATAGGGTGTGGTTCCCATGAGAACACCCCTAACGTGAGAACATGAGAACAATCGTACACCGTTGGATGTGAGTATTAAGGGTTGAGATTTAGAGTAGATATCAAAAATAATAATAAATACGAATAATAATAATTAGTATTCTAACAATAACTACGAATAATCCACTCAACTAACAATAACTACGAATAATACATTAAACGTTATGGCACATTCGTAACAAAACTGATAATAATTATGAATCTGTTCTCATGTTCTCACGTTAGGGGGTGTTCTCATAGGATCTATACTCTATATATATATATATATATATATATATATATATACTTATCTCTCCTATCTCAAACCTATCTATACGTGTATATGTACTCTGCACCGCTACATAAATATATATTTATATAACTCCCGTCTCACAACTCTCTCTCTATATATATATATATATATATATAAATTACCCTACCACATATTTATTTATTTATCCCTTCCATCTACTACCTCTATATATAGATATATAGGTCTACTGCACTCCTACATTTATATATATTCTACACATATAACTATATATATATATACTATATTTATACGTACAAATATATTTTTATATATATACCTAATGTGCATACCCTTCCTACTCTTATATGTAAACCTATACATATTTATCCTTATACATCTATATATTTACAACTACGTACAGTGCTGCAAATGTATTTACTTATACAGTTTCAACTCTATTCTTCATTTGTATCTAATTATACATCCATATATCCACATCTATTCGCACCTCTTATTCTTATATGAAACCCAAAGTCTACAGTAACAAAGGAACACAACTGCATCGAGATATCGAGGACTAAGGACTCACCGGTGGTGTGACTCGATCGACGCTAACGATGGTAGACCTTGACAAGGAGGGAGAAGACTAGCGTGCGTGGTACGGGGTGACTCGCGACTGGGCTGCAAGGTTCGGGTCCCTGCGCTGCGGTCTTGTTGTACTTGATACCCTGCCAACGTACCGGTTCATCACTCACTATCGTGGTTAGGGAAGGGACTCGTGGAGGGAAGAAAAGATCACGATCCGACTCACCTTGTCACTTGGGAGGGCGGCGCCGATCCGGAGGAGTCGGCATTTGGAGGTTCGAGCGTCGAGTGGTTCTGGTTATTTGTAACCATGGTGTCTCCGGTCAGTATCGCAGGTATTACAGAAGGGAAGGGAGCGGGAGATTATGACTCACCTCTTCGACGTCGATAGCCTCATCGCGGTCGCCGGTGACACCAGTCCTTCCGATGGCGAGGAGCTTTGTTTCGACTGCTGGTTAGGACTCCGGGTTGGTCCGTATACGGTGTGAAGTGCAGCTGCGCCGAGAGTTTACGTGAGTTGAGGAGGTAAGGTCTGCTGCAGTTAAGGTTTGATTTAGATTAAAGTTGAATTAGATTAGGTTAAGATGTTAATTAGGTTTAGAGTTAGGATAGATCGTGGGTGGGCTGTAAGCTTTTTTTTTTGGCCTGAAAATGAAATGGGCCTTCTCTTCACTTAAAACAAAAGAGCTGAAAAGCATATACTCGTTAATCGTCTGGAACCGTTAAAAGTACGGGATTATTTATGGGGTTATCTACGGGTTACATTTTATCATTTTATGTGAATCGAAGTCACATAAAATGACAGAATTTAATATCGTTTTATTTTTATTTAAAAGAATTTAGGTTGACGGATCGGAATCCGGTTTGATCCGGTAATAAACGGAGTTTTTTTTTTTTTTTTTTGGTTATTACAGTAGTTGTCTTTATAGATGACATTTTGGTATACTCTCACAGGAGAGAGGAGCACACAGAACACTTGAGGATCGTTCTTCAGGTCTTACAAGATAGAGAGCTTTACGCCAAGCTCTCTAAGTGCGAGTAAACATGTCCACGGGTCACATGTTACCAATGACCCGGCGGTTCCGGGTCACCACGGGTCCGGGTTCCGCCGGGTTACGAGTGTGGGTGACCCGCCGGGTAACGGCTACTTAGCCAAAAAACAACAAACTATTAAATTTAACCCAAAAACATTTTTATAAATACCCAAAACCCAATTCATTTAATCTCACATCAATTCTCACACAATCATCTACTCACTCTCTCAATCTCTCCATAATTTCCAACTCTTACATTCAATTACTCTCCTAATCTCATTCTCTAATTTTCTTTTTAATTATTCAATTTACAACTCTTACTACATTCAAACAAAAATGGCTAACCGAGGAAGACGTTCCGTTAGCGGTCCTTCATCCGGCGGAGGTGTTAGCCGAGGACGTCATTCCGTTAGCGGTCCTCCAACCGATTCAGATATAAGGCGGGACATAAGTGGAGATCACGAGATCCACGAGGAGGAGGATATCAATATGGATTCACCTCCTTTCCTCAACACCCAAGAATCCGAGACACAAGACCCGGAGGAGCCGATGAACAACACTCAACTATCGGCGGCGGTCTTCCGATTTTGGTTCACAAAAGGTGCTCCTGATACTAACGGGGTTTACTATGCCAAATGCAATTTTTGTTCGACACAATACAAGCACAAACAGGGAGAAGGATACGGGAACTACAAGAGACATATTCGCAACAAACATCCCGAAAAATGGGAATGGAACGAGGGCAAACACAACTAACCGGGTACGCATCTACCTCTATAAACCGATTTCTCGGAAATGTTAGCCGTAGATTCTTCTGCATTTAGCTTTGCACAAAATGTTGGTTTTGATGATTGGATGCAACATCATGCTCAACCCGCATATAAACCGATTTCTCGCCAAACCGCTAAAAGAAAAATGATGCTTAATATAAAATGCGTAAAGAACAATTGTTTAATATTTTATGGAAAATGGTGATATTTAAGTTTCTATTTGTAGTGATATTTGGACCGACGGTTTTCAAAAAAATGCATATATGGGTATTACTTGTCATTTTGTTGATAAATTTTGGATTTTAAAACGAGTTTTAGCATTACGAGTTTTTAACGAACAACATACCGCCCGAAACATTGTCCGTTTGATTGAAAATGTTTTGGAAGAATATAGATTAGTTTCACGAATTTTTTCAATCGGTTTTAACAACGCCTCCGCTAACACGGTTTCCATTAGAGATTTAACCAACTATTGTAATCCGACGATTGGAGGTAAATTTTTTCACATTAGGTGTGCCGCTCATATTTTAAACTTGTGTGTTCAAGACGGTTTAGCATATGTTGGAGATTTAGTACAACCTATTCGAAATTTTTTTAATGAACTTTGGTCTAAAAAAGTGTACGTACTAAATGGTATGCTTATTGTAAAAAAAATGACGTTTATCCTAAAAAAATTTCAAAAGATATTTGTACAAGATGGAGCTCTACTTACAAAATGATTTCCGAATCATATGAATATCGAGACCTTTTAAGTGGTTTTGCTACACAACATATTGACGGTGATTTTGTTTTCGGGGAATCTTGGGTTTTAGCAAGAGATGTAATGGAGATTTTTAAATATTTTTATGATGCTACTAATACTTTTAGTTATTTTTATACACCAACTTCAAACATATTTTGTTATGTAGCAATTAATATTGCTTTTGCACTTCAACAAGGTCTTTTAATTGATTCTATTTCACAAGCTATTTATACAATGCGAAGTAAATGGTTAGATTATTATACAACTATTCCCGATGTTTTTCTTGTGGCATTTGTTAGATCCTAGACGTAAAATAGATGGTTTAAAACAATTCTTAGAAAGTTATTATGAATTTTTAGATTTAGAACAACATCCCGATTCTCATGTTTCTACCATACTTGCTAGAGTTAGAAAAGTATTTGATGATTTAATGGTTCAATATCATGTTTCCGATCAAGGTCAATCATCTCAACCCCCTCATCGGCCTTCATCTTCAACTACTTCAAAATTCAAATCAATTGCTAGAGATTTGTTTGGCCCGAAAACGGCAAAACCCACGTCGAGTTCCCATTCGGAACTCGACGAATATCTAACCATTTCTTTTGAGTTTGACAATGAAAAAGAAGAGGATTTCAACATATTAGAGTGGTGGAGCCGACCGGAGAGAATGAGGTTCCTTACCTTCTCAAGGATCGCGGCACAAATTGTCGCCGTTCCCGCCTCAACGGTAGCGGTTGAGCAAACCTTTAGCCTGAGTGGAAAGGTGCTCGATCCGACAAGATCAAACATGTTTCCCGAGACGTTGGAGGCACAAGTCCTACTATCCGATTGGAGGAGAGCGGAAATGCGAACGCAAAGAAACAACCTATCGGCGGAGGAAGGCGACGAAGATGACAACGAACGACAATAAGCACAATCGGATGTATCGGCGGGAGAGTCCGACGACTAAGTTAAGGGCCAATCGGGGATATAAATAAAGGTAAGAGAACTACGTGAGCTTTGAGTCCTCCTCCCCGAGAGGATACGTAGGCAACCGGGATTTCGGTTCAAGCCCAATTCTTCCCTTTTTTTTAAGTTTGTGTTTGAAAAAAAAGGGCCAACTCGCCGACCCGTCGGGTCTGCCACGTCACCTAGTGGGTTGGCCTATTAGACGGGTCCGGGTCCGGGTCACCCTTACCGGACCCGTCGACCCGGCAGGTCCGACCCGTGGACATGCTTAAGTGCGAGTTTTGGATGCATGAGGTAGCATTCCTTGGTCATATCGTTTCAGCTGAAGTGATCAAGGTAGATCCAGCGAAGATCGAGTCAGTAGCATCTTGGCCGCCTCCTAAGAATGTCAATGAGGTATGCAGCTTCTTAGGATTTGCGGGATACTACTGGCGTTTTTTTGAGGGTTTTTCAGTTATTGCCCGACCACTCACTTCCTTGATGAGGAAGTCTACGAGGTTTGTATGATCCGAGCCGTGCCTATAGAGCTTTGAGGATCTGAAGAAGAGGTTGACCTCTGCTCCTATCTTAGCTCAGCTAGAGGGCATTGAGGACTTTGTGGTTTACAATGACGCATCCAAGCTCGGCTTGGGATGTGTTCTGATGCAGAGGGGTAAGGTAATTGCTTACGTGTCGAGACAACTGAAGACGTACAAGGAGAATTACCCTACCCATGATCTTGAGTTGGTTGTTGTTGTTCGCGCTTTGAAGATTTGGAGGCATTATCTGTATGGAGCTACGTGTCAGATTTTCACGGACCATAAGAGTCTGAAGTACATATTCACTCAGTGGGAGTTCAATAACCGCCAAAGGAGATGGTTGGAGTTGATCAAAGATTTTGATCTTGAGATCTTATTACACCCGGAGAAGGTGAATGTGGTAGTTGATGCCCTCAGTAGGAAGACTCCCATGAGTTGGCGATTGCTAGGCTGACAACTCAGCCATAGTTGTAGCAAGACCTTGCATGGCAAGAGATGGATATCCACTTCCCGGATTCCGACAGTCACCTATCTACCTTGGAGACAGTACCTGATCTATTGGGTGAGATCCGACAAAAACAAGAGAGTTGTCCCGCGTTGACACAAATCTAAGACCGGATGTCTCGAGGAGAGGCACCACAGTTTGCAGTCGGTGTTGATGGGATCTGGAGATGCCATGAGCGTGTATGTGTGCCTTCAAATCGAGAGTTGAGACAGGATCCTACAAGAGGCTCACTCTTCAACTTACTTAGTGCACCCTGGTGCGAGTAAGATGTATCAAGACATCATACGCTCTTTCTGGTGGGGAGGTTTGAAGCCAGATGTGACGAGATATGTAGCATAGCGTGCGACTTGTCAACAGGTCAAGATTGAGCATCACCAACAAGGAGGAGAACTCACCCACTTTCCATTCCTCAATGGAAGTGGGAAGACATCTCGATAGACTTTGTTACCGGTTTGAGACCGAGTCGAGGCTTTGATGCTATCTGGGTTATAGTAGATCGATGACGAAGACCACACGTTTCATCCCGATCGAAACATGGCCAGTAAGTCAATTGGTAGAAGAGTTCACGAGACAAATAGTGAGACTTCATGGAGTACCTAGGACTATAGTCTCTGATAGAGACGGACGGTTCACTTCGAGGTTCTAACAGCAAGTTTATGCCCCCTGGGTCCAAGTCTACAGTTCACAATTGCTTATCATCCTCAGACCGATGGTTAGTCCGAGCGGACCATCCAGACTCTGAAGGACATGTTGAGAGCTTGCGTATTAGACTGGGGACAGGTGTGGCCAGATCATCTTCTCTTACTAGAGTTTTTGTATAACAACAGTTGGCACGTGTCGATCAAGATGGCTCCTTATGAGGCTTTATACGGACAGAGATGTCGTACACCATTGTGTTGGGATGAGCCGAGAAGTGTTAGTGGAGTAGCACCTGAGCAGATATAGGATGACATGTCTCAAGTAGCAGTGATCCGAGAGAGGATGTTAGTAGCGCAGAGTCGACAGAAGTCTTATGCGGATAAAAGGCGCATACCCCTGGAGTTCAGAGTCGGAGCCCAGGTTTGGTTGAGAGTATCCCCGACACGAGGCGTCCGACGTTTCGGTGTCAAGGGGAAGCTGAGTCCCAAATACGTCGGACCGTTCGAGACTCTTGAGAGAGTTGGAGAGGCAGCATACAGACTTTCTTTGCCACCGAGGCTTGAGGGTGTTCACCCCGTCTTCCATGTGTCTTAGTTACGGGAGTACGTACCGGACCCGAGGCACGTCGTCAGTCATGAGGACCTAGTGGTCGAGCCAGACCACGTTTACTAAGCACCTGGTAGTTGTCTTAGAGCGTAGCACGAGACACCTGCATTCAAAGGAAATACCGATGATGAAGATCCAGTGGTCAATGCTAGGAGCTGATGAGGCAACTTGGGAGATAGAGAATAGTATCTAGAAGAACTATCGAGTTCTACGTTGCGCTTGTTGCACCTTTAGCGTAATTGTTGTGTTTCGATTTTTCTTTTGTTGCGTACGCTTTTGTGACATTTTGAGTTACGTGCCGTGAGTGGTAATGTACAGCGTTTCCGTGTTGTTGTTATATGATCTTTCGGGCTATTGCAAGTTTCAGGAAGAAACTTATTTTTAGGGGATCTAATATAAGACCCGCCTACGGTAACAAAGGGACGCCCCTGTGGCTGAGGCGATCCGCCCCTGCGGATTCGCTACAGATCGCGTCCAATCTGTTTACGTTCGTTTTATCTTCCTTCCATAGATATAATATCTTATCTTCTATCTGTTCGCTCCAAACGGTGTGTGCAAGCTTTAAATTTATAACCCTAGACTTAAGCTTAAAACAAGGATGCGAACCCGCAGTGTACGGGTCAATCGTAGTAAAAAGCAAGAAATTCCAGGGGTCGATCACAGGGACTCGGTGAAACAAAGTCGATAACGGTAAGCTTCGTGAATACTAACCACAAGAGCAATTAACACAATCAAAGATGAATAAGAAGTCAATAAAGCAAATATGCAATTCTAGGGATTAAAGCGTCTAGTTGTGGTTCCAACTCAAGATCTAAAGATAAGCGGACAAAGCTGAGATTTTTGCAAGGGGAAGGTGTTACTAAAGTGGAGTAGATCACCGGGTAAGTCTCACTACACACTAATCCAAAATCATAACTCCTATTACCGGGTAAGTCTCAAGGAATCAAGATAAAGAACTATAACCTCAAACTAACACACCATCTAAGGGGATAGAATCAACCTTTACCGGGTAAGTCTCAGGCTAACTCACAAAGATGGGATGGAAGCACACTCAAACCCCAATAAAGGATAAACCTTTATTACCTACACTTATGATCGTTGGTAAACAAACTAAGGAATTACCGGGTAAATCTCATCCTAAGCTTGCATTGAACCAGGAAAGGTGTAATAAGAATAGGATTTGGCAAACTCTAACACTTAACTCTCAGTTTAGGATCGGATAAGCCACCTCGGTCAGCCAAATTCCACCCCGGCCGAGATGTTCATCGACTGAGCGAGATGCTTAGGGTTAAGGTTAAAGACTCGAACTTTCAGGATCCTACTGGAATCTAAGATTATTCTATCATTGTTTTTCCCACAACCTTCAGCCAATCACCCTAGAATCACACAAGGAAATTAGCCACTCATCATCATAAAAGTATTAATCAAATATATGGGAAGAAGGTGAATATTTGAACAAGAAGAATTTAATGAAAAGACTTCAATAACTGAATCAAATATCACAACAAAAGCGTTCCTTGGATAGCAATCCAACAAGACAAGACAACAAGGAAGGGAATCTAAGATAATCTTACAAAACCCTTCAAAAGCTATAAAAGCTATGATCTTCAATCTTCCTTCAACCTTCAATAAGGTTCTTCGAATCTCCCAATTGGAGTATGGCTGCTGCGGTGTAATAGGTGTAAGTGGGATGTATGCGAGATCTTCCGAGTGATAGCGGATGTCGGATTTGTGGAAATCCGACCCTTTTTATAGGAAAATAACCCTCCAAAGATAAAATATCTTAGAAAGATCTTTTCCCATAAAAATAGGTAAAATATAAGATCTTCTTCCTTCCAGGAGCCAAGCCCAAAAATATAAGATCACTTTCCAAAGATAAAAGATCTCAACCAAGAATAAAATATTCTCGCCGCGTCCTAGGTATTCGCCTCGGTCGAGTCGGCGTCTCTGGATCACCTCGGTCCAGATGAATCTCTGGTCAACCGAGGTGGGTCACAACTGAATGTGAAATCTCTCAAAACTGATCCAAAGTGAATCTTTAATCCATGGCTATGCTTCCTGGATGGTTCCTTATGCTCCTCAATGTAGCTCCAATGACTCCATAGCTCCTTTTGTTCCTTTTTGATGCAAAACGTGCCATTTTACCTACAATTACAACAAAACTAGGTGTAGACCTCGATTCCCGCAAAGGTAGATGAAATGGTAATATAATCACATATTATACATGCTAACATGCAGATTATGAAAGATAAAACGTCCAAACAAACCCCAAAATATAGACTATAATTCATGCTATCAAAATACCCCATACTTAGCCCTTGCTTGTCCCCAAGCAAGTTCCGCATATAGAAGACAAGATAGAATGGATTAATAGTCATGAAAATCAATAAAAAGTCTTTCAAAAACATTTTTATGGTGTGTTACAATCATAGATCACTCTAAGAGAATACTTCATGGAATTTAAAATTCAAACATGATCAAAACATTTTATAAATATAGGAAAGTTGTTCATCTTTGCATAAAATCATAAAATGCATAATAAGTCATAATTATCAAAATTAATCATGTATAATCCAGTTTAAACCACTAAGTCAATCAACAAGCTCAAGGTCTCAAGGGCTTCCCAAAAGAAAAGGTCAAGAAACGTGTAGGGTAGGGATGTATGTAAGGTAATGTGGTGCTAGAATCCGGGAAAAGGATGAACTTCACTTTCACTTTGACTTGCAACATCTTCCACCAATAAGCTTTGCTTATTCCACACTTTTTTTTTTTACTTTACTTTTTGGGATGCATGGACAGAGGTGCACAATAACCGAAGCCTAGGAAATCAGCAATCATCAATTTCTTGAGATGCATCAAACCCTTGATGCACATACCATGACCCGTTAGGAATATCGCTCAATCCGACTTTGGCAAGACACAAACACCCGGCTATGTGAATGGTGCCGAGTTACTCATCTTCATGATTGACTTCCCCAAACCTAAAGTTACTTTCTAACACTTTCACTTCCAGCCAACTTCTCAACTTTAACTTCACTTGCTTTCACCACTTCGCTTGCTTCCAAATTCCCGGATTGGTAAAGTGAGGCAAAATGTATATGAGGGGCTAAGCATGAATAAGAAGAAGAGAAAAGAATGAATTGCCTTGGTCTTTCCAGGAAGAAAGTGAGAGAACTCATGATGTGGTGTCAACCTTCAAATTCAACATAATTTAGATAAAAACAAAGTATTAAACATGCCAATAATTTCAAACAAAGCATTTAGCAACTTAAACATATTATAAAACCTTTCAAACACATAAAGAATTTAAAACCAGTCAGTAAGCAAGATCTTCACTGAGATCATATCCAAATAAGTAACACAAAAATCATTTTCGAAAACTCTCAGTTAACCCACTTCGGTCGAGGTGTTCTTGGTTCAACCGAGGTGAAACGCCTCGTTTGGCCAAGACTGACTCGGTCGAGGTTAAAAAAAAAATTTTAAAACCATTTTTTTTCCAGTTTCGACGTTTTTCTCAATCAAATAACCTGTAAATATGCATGCAATCTCAGATAGACATATAAATGCAGAAGTGAAGCATAAATATCTGATAAAGTATGAGTCATACATCAAGTCATCGAATAAGTACATCGAATACCCCACACTTGGGACACACTGTCCCAGTGGGTCAATATAAGTCTAAAAATAAGAGTACTCACCGGATAAATAGCTGAACTGCATAAAAATATAATAAAGAAAGTCCTGCAGCTCATCAATAGTCGCGATCCGGTGGTGGTGGTGGTGGCACGTATGGATACTGAGTAGGGTCGAATGGATGACCCATGATACGCTCGAACTGAAGCTGGGCCATGATGTGCTGATAATGCTGCCGCTCCTGCATCTCGTGGATATCCAGCGACAAAGCAGCATATGAATCAATAACCTGATCCGTTAGGTCATCGATCCGTCTGTGGGCATCTGGATCCCTCACTCTGCGCCTCCTACGTCTAGCAGGCCTAACCGGAGAAGTCTCAGCTGGTGCAGGCTCAGTCTCATCATCATCATCCAGATCTATGATCGGCGGCGCGCTCGTCCCTGCAGTATCTGTCCCTGTATCCATCGGGACTCCACCCTCTCTCTCGTCCACTTTGTCCTCGTCATCAGCCTCCTCCTCCTCATCCTCAGCTGGGGCAGCTGCTGCCTCCCTATAATCCTCCATCAGTGGAGCCCAGGCGGTCTGCCAATAATGCGGATCGTAAACGGTGAACTGGGCAGACCATCGGATCCCCTGTGGCGCAGTCAGCTCCCACGGCATAGCCACATATGGAGTGGTCAGACCTCGGAGAACTAGAATCCTCCGAGTGATCATCTCCTGCAATCCAAGCGGATTCGGAGCCGCCACCATCGTACAAGCACTGAGGTCCATGTCATGAAAAGCAGCTATGTGGGTGACAAGCCCTCTGCAGCAGATGTCTCCCTTTGCTTTGGCCTTAATCTTGTGCAGGTCTTCTGCCAAGATCAAGCCAAAGTCCGGGAAACCCCCATAACCATACAGTATAAACTAAAGAGCTCACCCTGTCGGATCTTCTGGGGCGTCTCAGTACGCGCCAGAAGTGTCTCGCTGAATATCCTATGGGCTAACCTAAAGGCTAGGTGGAAGATGACCTTCTCCCTGGAATCTCCAGGGCGCCATCTGTCTGCATGCTCAACAATATGGGCTATCTGCCCCTAGAACTCCCTAGCTACAGATCGGGAGGGGAAGTCAGTGGCGGTGGGCTCAAGGAAGCCAAAAATCTCTCTCCAAATCTCGAGCGGCACTAAGAAGTTCCGGTTCATCAACCGGTACTTCACAGACTACTCTGTGGGAAGGTAGGTGAATGAGCTAACGAACTCTAGGGTCGGCTGCAAGTAGGCTGGGGCTCGGATCTCAGTAAACTGATCCAGCCCAACTGTGGTAATCATCCTCCTAAGGTCTCCATCTACCCCTAGGCAATCAAAAGCGGACACGTCCAGGAAACGTGGTGCAATCACTGGACGTCCCGAAATACGCTCATAGTCCACCTGGTGTCGCTCAAGGATCACCGGGCGGTAAGGTCGGGAAGAAGAGGAAGAAGGGGAAGGTGAGGATCTATCTCTGAGGGCAAGGCGACGTTCGGAACTCATTTTCTCTCAGCTACTGTCAGATCACCTCGGTCACTGATAACTCTCAAGAATCACCTCGGCCGAGGCGCAGTTCGACTAGACCGAGGCGGAAACAGTTCGTGATTCAACTCTCAGAAATCCAGTTCTTTTCCCCCAAAAATCACTACAATTGCTTCCTATGGGGTACTTAAGCCTTTTCTCAGCAGATGCAAGGGCAACCAAAGCCCAAATCGAAGCGAATGAACGAGTTAGGGTTTCGACTAATTTTACCTCGTTTCGGTCGATTCATTCGATTTCTTCGCAGATCTGTACTTGCAATGGGATCCTCTACCCTTCAATCGTAGTTTGGAAGCGGAAATCTTCGAAAATGAGCAAGATTCGAGGAAGCGAGGTGAGGAGGCGCCGCGGTCGAGTCGAAGTGGGTAAAAAAAGTGAAAAAGAAAATTTTCCCCCTTTTATACTGTTCCTGGAACTGCTGTCACCTCGGTCGAGATGGTTTCGACTGGACCAAGGTGGTACGGACCGAGGTGGTTCTGCAGAAACCCTAGTCGCCTCGGTTACTCAAGAATCAACTCGGTCGAGGTGGCCTCGACTGGACCGAGGTGTCTCAGTCAAACTTCGTCTTCTCGAATTCTCGAACTTCTGTACTTCCAGTTATGCTCCTTCCTTAGATGTCTCATGTTATCTGTCTAGGACGCCAAAAACAAGAAAACAAAACAAAGCAAACTATCTAAACTAGACTAGAAAACGGGAAAAGAAAGCAATACCTTGGGTTGCCTCCCAAGAAGCGCTTGGTTTAAGGTCGCTAGTTGGACCATGAGGCGTCTCAAATGTGATGGGGGGTGCCCTCACCCCATACTTCACCTCCATCGTGGGGTGAAGTAAGTAAGTCTATCAAACGCTCCAACAAGTGTAAGTGCTCATCGGGGAATGAACCGTCTATGGGCGGGTCATCCGTCTCGCGGGAAGATTCCGGTAGCCGGCTGAGGTGATCCGCAACGGAGTTCTCGGATCCCTTCTTATCGCGGATCTCTAAGTCAAACTCTTGAAGCAAGAGAATCCATCGAATAAGGCGTGGCTTGGCATCTTTCTTAGCAAGCAAGTAACGGATGACAGCATGGTCGGTGTAGACAATGACTTTCGCCCCTACTAAATAGGAACGAAACTTCTCGAAAGCATATACAACCGCCAACAACTCCTTCTCAGTGGTAGCGTAGTTGCGCTGGGCTACATCTAGCGTCTTGCTAGCATAGTAAATGGCGGTGGTCCGGCCATCCTTCTTCTGTCCAAGCACCGCTCCTACGGCTACATCACTAGCGTCACACATGACCTCAAAGGGCAAGGTCCAATCAGGAGGTCGGAAAATGGGAGCGGAGATCAATGCTTCCTTAATCCTGTAAAAAGCATCAAGATACTCCTGCGAAAACTCAAAAACAACATCTTTATTCAAGAGGTTAGTTAGAGGTTTAGAAATCTTAGAGAAGTCCTTGATGAATCTCCTATAGAAACCTGCATGCCCGAGAAAACTCCTCACACCTTTAACAGAACAAGGAGGAGGGAGTTTCTCAATAGTCTCGATCTTAGCTCGATCGACCTCAATACCTCGATTAGAAACGAGGTGTCCT
This sequence comes from Fagopyrum homotropicum, assembly GCA_033239125.1. Classification (NCBI taxonomy): domain Eukaryota; kingdom Viridiplantae; phylum Streptophyta; class Magnoliopsida; order Caryophyllales; family Polygonaceae; genus Fagopyrum; species Fagopyrum homotropicum. The sequence continues at coordinate 9,366,549 of BSWB01000003.1, forward strand.
AGTACAATGCCTTCATTAACCATAAAATGACACTTTTCCCAATTCAGAACAAGGTTAGTGTCTTCACATCTTTTAAGCACTAGAGAAAGGTTAGATAGGCAATCATCAAAAGAGGAACCATATACAGAAAAATCATCCATGAATACCTCCATGATCTCCTCTATGTACTCGGAAAAGATAGCCATCATGCATCGCTGGAAGGTAGCGGGTGCATTGCACAATCCAAATGGCATCCTCCGATAGGCAAATGTCCCCCATGGACAAGTAAAAGTGGTCTTCTCCTGATCATCCGGATGGATAGGAATCTGGAAGAATCCACTATAGCCGTCCAAGTAGCAAAAGTGTGAATGCTGGGCTAACCGTTCGAGCATTTGATCGATGAAGGGAAGCGGAAAATGGTCCTTCCGAGTCGCCGTGTTCAGCTTCCTATAATCAATGCAAACCCTCCAGCCCGTAACGGTCCTAGTTGGGATCAACTCGTTGTTCTTATTCGTCACAACGGTCATCCCTCTTTTCTTCGGAACTACATGCATCGGGCTAACCCACTTGCTGTCCGAGATAGGATAAATAATACCTGCATCCAACAACTTAAGAACTTCCTTCTTCACAACCTCTTTCATGATCGGATTTAACCGTATTTGAGGTTCCCGTGAAGTCTTATGATTATCTTCCATTAGAATTCTATGCATGCAGAAAGAAGGCTTAATGCCAATAAGATCATCCGTGGTATAACCTATAGCCTTTCGATGCTTTCTCAGGACATGCATTAACTTAGACAATTCAGATTCGGAAAGGGAAGCACTAACAATAACGGGATAAGTAGAATCCGGTCCAAGAAAGACATACCTCAAGTGACTAGGGAGTTGTTTAAGCTCCACGACTGGGGGTGCTTTCTGAGGGGGATCCTTGCTTCCTCCTTCCAGTGGAGTGGGTTCAGAAACCGGACTTTCGGAAGTCTCAGTTGAAGTCGTCTCGCCATCGACCTCGGTCGAGGCGCAGAGGCGTTGACCGAGATGTTCTTCAGTCGCCTCGCTCAGTCCAGAAAGTGCCTCGGTCGAGGTACTGCAACTGGAACCGAAACTGGAGATCTTCGTCTCCTGGATTAGCCTCTCAGTTTTTGCTCCTGGATCCTCTTCCAGTGCCTTTAAGCTCCGTATATCTGCATCACAAGAAGCATCTATACCTTCCTCCATTAAACTGAAGCTAATAACTCTTTCGAGTGGATCGTTAATAAGGATAGAGCTCACCAATTCTCTTGATTCTTCTTCATCGTAGATGTTGAAGATATCATCAGTTAGTTGCTCCCCTTTCATGGCTGCAAGTAGTGCGAACTCCACCTCATCGCCACCAATGTTGAATTTCAACTTGGCGTTCTTGCAATTCACGTTGCAACCCGAAGTTGCTAGAAATGGCCTCCCGAGAATAATAGGAACAAGATAATCTGCGGGAATGTCAAGTACAACAAAATCTATAGGTAGATAGAAGTTACCTAACTTGACCGGAACGTCCTCCAAGATGCCCACGGGATGGGTGATGGAGCGATCCGCCATATAAAGTCGAATCTTGACCGGCTTGGGCTCTCCAAGTCCGATCTTCATACATAGCTCCAGCGGTATGATGCTCACGCTGGCTCCTAGATCACAAAGGGCTTCACAAGTGACATCCCCAACTTGAATGGGAATGCTAAATGAGCCGTGATCTCTCAACTTAGGTGGCATCTTCTCCTTCATGATCTTAATAAGCTCCGAGAATTTAGATGTCATCCTAACTTCACCAAAGTCTTCCAATTTCCTTTTCCTTGATAGGATCTCCTTTAAGAACTTCCCATAAGCGGGCATACCTAGAATAGCATCAAGGAAAGGAATGTTAATATGCAGCTTATTCATCAAGTCAAGGAACTTACCAAAGTGCTTGTCTAGATGTGCTCTGGCCCTTGACTGGGGGAATGGAAGTGGTGGTTTGTATGCAGGAGGTGGAACATAAACTTCAGTTTTCCCCTCCGCTTTCTGTTGCTCCGCCTCGGGTGGTATCTCGGTTGAGGTGTTCTTCGACTGGATATGGACCGAGGTGGTCTGCGTCGAACGAGGTACTGGATCTGCAGTTTTGAGTCCACTTCTCGTCGTTATGGCCATGCACTGGCCCTTAGGGTTGCTTTCCGTCTTTGCTGGAAGCTTCCCTGGATCTCTTGGCGCTTCATTCGCCCTACTTGCAAGTTGTTGTTCGAAGGACTTTTGGGCCCTCGAAAACGAAGTCATAGAAGTCTCCATAGCGCTAAGCTTGATCAAGATAGCCTCCAGAACTGCGTCTTTCTTTTCCGGCTGAGACGAACTTGATCCTTGCCCCTGGCTCTTTAATGGAGTAGAAGAAGAAGAAGAAGGGGAAGAGAGGAAAGGGTTAGAGGAATTATTAGAGTTGGAGTTAGAATAATTGTTACCAGGATTCTGGTTGTTTTGATTGCTTGTCCTCCAATTGTTGCTATTGGACCCTCTATTGTTGTTATTGTAGTTGTTGTTCCGGGAACCGTTGTTGTTGTTACGGTATCTATTGTTGTTGTTCCTTTTTCCTTGCTCTTCCTTCTTGGTTTGAGCAACCAAGAGTTCCTTCAATTGCTTCACGTCATTCTTCAAAGACGTGAGTTGATTGTTGTTGGATTGAGTCTCTTGAAAGTTGACTCTTTTAACTCCGCCTTCAGCTCCTTGGTGGGTATATTTCTCCATATGCAAGGCTTGCTTCTCGATGAAGTCCCAAGCCTCGTCAATCGCCATGTCCATGAAGGTACCGGCGGAGAGTAGTTGGAGATTGAACTGGGTGCTTCCGTCCAGTCCTTTGAAGTAGATCTCCAACAACTCGATTTTTTGAATCCCATGATGTGGGCAATCCAAAAGGATGTCCTTGAACCGCTCCCATGACTTGGACAAGCTCTCCTTGTCCTTCATAATGAAAGCATTGATCTTCCCTCTCATTTCAGCTGTCTTTGAGGGGGGAAGAATTTGGTCAAGAATTCCGTAGTCATCTCCTCCCATGTGCTAATTTTACCTGGAGGAAGAGATTGATACCAAGTAAGAGCTCTATCTTTTAAAGAAAAGTAAAAAGGTCTTAGCTTGTAATTATTATTTTCAATTCTGGAAGGTCGCAAGGTTTCCATCAAGATCTCGTAGTTTTGAAGATGTTGATGTGGTGACTCCTTCTCCATCCCTCCGAATTGGCATTGGCGAATCATGGATAGAACTTGCGGTCGAAGTTCATAGTCATGGTCCGCTGGATCTCCTAGGTTGACTCCTGGACGCCTCAGTTGTTGATTAGGGTCCATCCTTTGACCTAGGGTTTGTGGAATTCCTGCAAGAAGAACATCTCGGACTGGCATCCGAGGTGGATGTATCTCGGCCGGGGCGTCTGGTACTGGGACCTGCCTCGGTCGAGGGTCAGCAACTAGAACCTGCCTCGGTTCAGCATCGGGAACTGGGTTGTCCCTCGGTCGAAGTAGAATCTGGTCTCGTATGACGGCCATTTCTGCTTCGATTGCTTCAGTTTTGGTGCGAGTTTCTCCCTTCTCTCGCCTTAGTTCTTCCTTGCTGAGGCGTAGCAGCTCCAACGCCTCTTTCAACTCGGCCTCAAGATCGCGGTTGTCTTGTTGGGCCATCTTCGCTTCTCTTAAGCGTCGCTTGTATGTCTTTTCTGGTTCGGGATCGTAAGGAACGATTTCCTTCCCAGTGCGGGTTCTTCGCATATACCTAAGAAAGAACCTGCAAAAGTCACTCAAGCAGAGTGGTTAGACGACACGGGGGCAAGTGCCCCAAGAGCAAACCGTACCGGCTCGGTCTAGACCAAGTCCCCAGCAACGGCGCCAAAAACTTGTTCGCTCCAAACGGTGTGTGCAAGCTTTAAATTTATAACCCTAGACTTAAGCTTAAAACAAGGATGCGAACCCACAGTGTACGGGTCAATCGTAGTAAAAAGCAAGAAATTTCAGGGGTCGATCACAGGGACTCGGTGAAACAAAGTCGATAACGGTAAGCTTCGTGAATACTAACCACAAGAGCAATTAACACAATCAAAGATGAATAAGAAGTCAATAAAGCAAACATGCAATTCTAGGGATTAAAGTGTCTAGTTGTGGTTCCAACTCAAGATCTAAAGATAAGCGGACAAAGCTGAGATTTTTGCAAGGGGAAGGTGTTACTAAAGTGGAGTAGATCACCGGGTAAGTCTCACTACACACTAATCCAAAATCATAACTCCTATTACCGGGTAAGTCTCAAGGAATCAAGATAAAGAACTATAACCTCAAACTAACACACCATCTAAGGGGATAGAATCAACCTTTACCGGGTAAGTCTCAGGCTAACTCACAAAGATGGGATGGAAGCACACTCAAACCCCAATAAAGGATAAACCTTTATTAACTACACTTATGATCGTTGGTAAACAAACTAAGGAATTACCGGGTAAGTCTCATCCTAAGCTTGCATTGAACCAGGAAAGGTGTAATAAGAATAGGATTTGGCAAACTCTAACACTTAACTCTCAGTTTAGGATCGGATAAGCCACCTCGGTCAGCCAAATTCCACCCCGTCCGAGATGTTCATCGACTGAGCGAGATGCTTAGGGTTAAGGTTAAAGACTCAAACTTTCAGGATCCTACTGGAATCTAAGATTATTCTATCATTGTTTTTCCCACAACCTTCATCCAATCACCCTAGAATCACACAAGGAAATTAGCCACTCATCATCATAAAAGTATTAATCAAATATATGGGAAGAAGGTGAATATTTGAACAAGAAGAATTTAATGAAAAGACTTCAATAACTGAATCAAATATCACAACAAAAGCGTTCCTTGGATAGCAATCCAACAAGACAAGACAACAAGGAAGGGAATCTAAGATAATCTTACAAAACCCTTCAAAAGCTATAAAAGCTATGATCTTCAATCTTCCTTCAACCTTCAATAAGGTTCTTCGAATCTCCCAATTGGAGTATGGCTGTTGCGGTGTAATAGGTGTAAGTGGGATGTATGCGAGATCTTCCGAGTGATAGCGGATGTCGGATTTGTGGAAATCCAACCCTTTTTATAGGAAAATAACCCTCCAAAGATAAAATATCTTAGAAAGATCTTTTCCCATAAAAATAGGTAAAATATAAGATCTTCTTTCTTCCATGAGCCAAGCCCAAAAATATAAGATCACTTTCCAAAGATAAAAGATCTCAGCCAAGAATAAAATATTCTCGCCGCGTCCTAGGTATTCGCCTCGGTCGAGTCGGCGTCTCTGGATCACCTCGGTCGAGATGAATCTCTGGTCAACCGAGGTGGGTCACAACTGAATGTGAAATCTATCAAAACTGATCCAAAGTGAATCTTTAATCCATGGCTATGCTTCCTGGATGGTTCCTTATGCTCCTCAATGTAGCTCCAATGACTCCATAGCTCCTTTTGTTCCTTTTTGATGCAAAACGTGCCATTTTACCTACAATTACAGCAAAACTAGGTGTAGACCTCGATTCCCGCAAAGGTAGATGAAATGGTAATATAATCACATATTATACATGCTAACATGCAGATTATGAAAGATAAAACGTCCAAACAAACCCCAAAATATAGACTATAATTCATGCTATCACTATCTTATGAGTCGGCTTCCTTATCTTCTTCCTAACCCTAGAACGCCTTTCCTTCTATATTTCCTGCCCTTTCCTATATATTTCCGTCTTTTCTTCTTTTTCCGGTTTCTTGCTTACGCTTTCTTCAACCCTTGAGTGTTGCAGTCTTGCTTCTTGTGATTTTGCTGAACGTGTAAGTTCTTCCTCCCTTGTTCTTCATCACGTTCAGGTCTTGTTGCACCTTACTTCCTCCTGTTTTGTTTCTCTCTTCGTTTCCTCTTTTCTTCTTCTCCAAGAATCAATTTTGATCCTTGATTCTTGTGGAGCGTTCCGTTGATGATCCTTTGATGTTCACAGGCTCCCTTGGTTGAGTTGTAAAGTGTGAGAGTGTTGGAAGAACAAGCTTTGTCGTTGTCGTAGTTCTATTGTCGTCGAGAAGCCGACAGTGCTTCTGCACCGGAATCCGCCCCCGCCTCTGCAGTGCCGCCCCTGCGGATTTCCCTCGCTGCCGCCCCTGCGCCTTTGTCCAGCCGCCCCTGCGGTTTCTTTTGTAGTAACTCCCGTTCTTGTGAGTTGCTTCCTTCCTTGCTTTCCTTGTTCCTTTCCTTGGCTCTTCTGGATGTTGTTGACACTTAGTGTTGTAAGACTAGGGTTTGTGACCCTAGTTTGTGTAGATCTCTTAAAGATCATGGAGACTAGAAGTTTTAGACTTCTAGCATTCGTTTCGGTTCCTGATTCGTGATGCCTTGTTGAGCAAGTTTCCCTTTTCTCCTTTCCTGAGGATATCTGACTATTTGAGTGTTCGCTGAGTGTTAGATTACCTTCGAGTGAGGTAAGTCCCTTGGACATACTTAACTTCATTTCGCGTATTGGTTTGATTTTATTGGCTCGTTTGCGTTGTTTATCATGTTATAACTGACAACCGGAATAGGATTGACTTTGTTATACCTTAATTGACCCAAGTGTATTATAACCAGGCGGTTACCGCTTGTCCAGTTCAGAATGGGGAAACTGGGAGGTGCTCTCGCGACCAGTCCAGCAGGTGACAGAAGGGATGCATACGTTCTATTCCTGTTGGTGAAAGGGGACGGAGGCGAGGTCGTAGCGACTCTCGTGTAACAACCATAAGTTGAATTAGTAATTGGATAACCTTATGAAAGATAATAACCGGTTGAGTGCGAGCATGCTTATGTGTTTACTTTACCTTTTGTGTAACACCCCGATTTTTGGCGCGTTTACGATATTTATTTTTTCCCGGCTCTTATTGATACTTTAATAGCTTAAATAATTTTTTTCAAGTATTTTCACATTTGTAAATTAAATCTTTATGAATTATATATATATATATATATATATATATATATATATATATATATTCCGTAATTTATTTCACGGAAAGCTCGGGAGCTTTCCGATTCGAAAATCCCGTTCCGAGTAACATGTATCGGTTTCAGTTTTTAATTCTTTCTTCTGTTGAAACCGACCCTTCACACCATTGCCGCCCAACCTAACCCTGTGTTTAGCCTTGCAGCCTCCATAGAGTGACAACCCAACCTTGCAAGCAATGGACCCCTCAGTCTCTCAAACTCCTCCTTCTCAATCTCTGCATCAAACCCAGGAGCTCTGCCTCCCTCAATGTTACGTCTCCTTCTCCCAGATTGCAAGCAAGACTCCCCTTATCCTCAGCCTTCCCTTTCTGTGTACCCTCCAACTCTTTGCACTCCCAATCTAGTTACACATCCCCTTCGCATGTAATCGAACCAGGACAGCAGCCCTTCGCAACCTCATCACCTCCATCTTCACCCTACCTTCACAACTGTTATCTCCCTCCTCTTATGATAGCTTCACCCACCGGAACAGTAGCTCACTCCGTGCATCTCGCAACCAGTAACCCCCTCTCATCCCTCTCCTCTTCTCTGTAACCAGAAGCCCCGCAGATGCTTTCGATCTCTCTCGAACATCCCTCTTCCTTTTTCTGTTGAGCCTCGCAGATCCCCCTTGCTTACCTCGCTTGCCGGAGAACGACAGAAGCCGCTGCCGAAGCCCTCCCTCGTCATCCTCTGCTCTTCACCAGAACTAACGCCTGGTGCCTCGCCCTTTGGAACAAACCCGGTGAAGCAGCCCAGATCTGCACTCTCCCCCAGTGTTGCGCTGAAGGAAGCAATTCGACCCAATCCGCCGGAGACCGAGGCTTCCGTCGCCCGACGAAGCCTCGCCACCCTTGCCAGAGCCCTATCCGACGCCGGAGATGCCCCTTCCCTGGCCGCCGCCGCTGCCTTCCCCTGCAGCCGCTGTGCTTCTGTTTTCCCCAGCGTGCGCCTTCATTGTGTGGGTTAAAAGAACCCTTCTTCAAATTCAACAGCGGGGCCCCCTTATTTTGAGTTAATTGCAAAAGTGACCCACTATTTTGTATTTTCAGCTTATGGCCCAAATTTATGTTTTCTGCAATTATGTCCTCACTGGAATTAATTACATAATTTGGCCAGATTTTCTTATTTACATAAATTGACCTAGATCTTATATTGTAGTTCGTTACCCGGGTTTTACAATTATCACTTTTGCCCTTTGTTGGATTTATCCCGGATTTATGTCCGAATATTTAATTGCGGATTATGACCGAGTTTCTAAAATTGTATAAATTGCCCGGAAAGTGTTTTTAGAATTTTAAAGTCGGATTTGAATTACGGGGGTTATTCTTATAGTTTATATATTTTATGTAGTAAGTCCAAATTTAGCGTTATGCTAAATTTGTTTAGTTTGGTGCTAGGTTTGGAAGCGCCCCGTTCAAGGCCAACGTATCGGCATCCATGGATCGTCTTCCGTCTTTTGACGTCACGTGAGTACCCTCTTCCCCGAGCTTATGATAATACCTCGTTCTAGTTATAGTAGTAGTAGTAGTATCATGTTAGGATGAACCTAGCATAACTTAAAGTGAATACCAAGTAGTGGTTTGGACCTTAGGTGAGTTTTGAGGATTGTCGATTGTTATAAGACGTTGAGTGTTTGGTTGATCTTGTGAGTATCTGAGGCTTGAGGTTGCGGTTATATGGTTGTCGATAGTATGGGCTAGAATATGCGTATCCTAACATAGTGTTGATACCGTTGAGATTGTTGACACTAGGCATGTTTACCCTAGTAAGTGTTATGGGTTATGATCCGCGAGATCATCGGGTCTAAAAGTCTAAGGACTTTTAGCTTGTGTTGAGTGTGATGTGAGCATGAGAGATTCTAGGATGCGGTCCTAGAATGTGAGTCAAATGATCTTGCGTAGATCATTTGTGTAGAAGTCTCGAGAACGTTTATCTTCCGCTTTTTCTTTGTACTTAGACTTCTTGAGTTGAGCGAGTGGTTGATATAGTTATCTTCTTGTGAGCAGGTTGTGGACTCCTTCCCAAGGGGAGCGAGAGTGTTGTGAGTTGAGTGTGGCGATAAGGTAAGTCTCCGGACTTACTTAGCTCGTATTCCTTGTATTAGCATTGATGTGTGTTTGGTGGTGGGTGTTTATTGTTTATTCTTTATAACAACTAAATCGGAATTAGGATTACCGACCTTTATATTATTTTGGCCCAAGTGTATGATAACGGGCGGTGACAACTTGCCTAGCTCCCGTGAGAGCTGGGAGGTTCTCGGTGACTATCCCGTGCTGGTAGACGGTCAGATGCATCAGTACCATTCAATGCCGGTAAGTAGGGACTGAGGCGAGTTTCGGTGACTCTCGTGTCACAACCTAAGTTGAATTAGAACGGATACGACCTAATAATAACAAAGATAATAAACCGGATTGGTGTGCTTTTATGTATGTTTTATGCTTGTGATGAGATTATTTGTGTATGTGCCTTTTCCATTGATTCTAATGCCTCGAATATTAGCAAACGGTTTTATACCGCTTGTTGTAGATTGCCTTGCAGGTTAGGAATGCGGTTGAGATATCCGGAAGAGTGGGCAGCCGGGGTCCGTACATTTTAGGATTGGGTTTTGGGGTGGAGTCGAGTTTGAGTTTTGTATTTATTGTATCTTGTACGGCGTTTAGTCTTTGAGGTTGTATTTTTGGTTGAGGTCCTTTGTTGTATTGCTTCGGGGTTTTCTTTTCATCGCATAAAAATGCATTTCGGTTTTGGCCTTTATTTGTGCCTTGTTGCAAGATCCGGTGAAATTGTTGTCAAGCTAAAGGTCGGGACCCGTCGTGAGGTCCCAAACCCGTAGCGTCCCGAGTGCCGCGGATTCGGGGTGTTACAACTGTGTGTTTGTGCATTTACTATGTTTTTGATATATAGAATGTTAGCTAACGGTTTACACCGATGTTGTAGATGTTCCACAAGTTCAGGATGCTGCTGAGTGATCCGGATGGTGTGGTCAGCCGGGGTTCTCGTACATTATCAGACGGGATCGGGTTTTTATTTCAATTGTTGTTTCTCTTTTGTTTTGAACTCGGTTGCGAGTCTTTTACGCTTCCTTTTGTTTAAACCTTTCATTGTGCCTTGTTGTAAGATTCATTGTGTCGTTGCTACTTTGAAGGTCGGGACCTATTGTGTGGTCCTAGCCTGTAACGCTTCGAGTTCCCAGAACTTGGGGTGTTACAAAATTAATATAATTTTTAATACAATAATTTATCAACAACTATCTAATTTATATGACAATATATTTATAAAATAAACTAAATATAAAATAATTTTAAATGTTATCTAAGTAAAAATAAATAAATGGCTGAATTTGCAATGTAGGCCTTTTACAATGTAGAGTTTGGATTTAGGACCTCCCAATTATTCATTTAGAAAATGGTCTCCTATATACTAGATGAAATCAGAAAAAGTACAAAAAAAAGGATAGTCATTGATTTGATTGGTGACAATGTTGATGGACATTTTACAAGGAATTTGTGCCAAATAAATACAACTCTTTTTCTTCCCTATTTATAAACTCATGTCCCTTCTTCTTCTTCCCTTCAAATACAGGTCCTTTCTTCTTCCATAACTCAAATTCTTCCAAACGCATGTCCTTTCTTCTTCCCTTCACCGGAATTTGGAAGCAATCCCCTGTTCTATTTATGGGTAAGCAGCAACGTTTGTTTTTGGGTAAGCAATATCCAAAACTGCATACCCAAACTGCACACGTATATAGTCAATAAGCAATACAAAAAATGCATATCAATAATCACTCAATAAGCAATATCCAAAAATGCATACCCAAAAAATACATACCCAAAAATATGCATACCCAAAAATATGCATATCAATCACTCAATAAGCAATATTCAAAACTGCACACATATATACTCAAAAATGCATACCCAAATTGCACACACATACTTAATAAGCAATACCCAAAAAATACATATCAATCCCTCAATAAGCAATACCCAAAAAATGCTTACCCAAAAAAATGCATATCAATCACTCAGTAAGCAAATACCCAAAATTGCACACACATATACTCAAAAATGCATACCCAAACTGCGCACACATATACTCAATCATCAATACAAAAAAAAACTTATCTTCAATAATAAATACATACACAAAAAACTTATCTTCAATGATGCATACCAAAAATGCACACACATAGACTTGTAACACCCCGAATTCTCAAAACTCGGGACATTACTGGTTAGGACCTCACAATGGTCCCGACCTCAGTTTGACAACAATATCACTAGGATCTTGCAACAAGACACAAATAAGAAAAAACCGAAATTCATAAAAATGTATTTGTAAAAGGATGAATGCAACAAAGTCTAACAGCCTATCGTACTTAAACAACGAAAAAGACTAACTGTCTTAACAAAAGGAAAAGACAACAAAGCAACAACCCAAACCCCCACTCTAAGGAGTACGGAGACCCGGCTGACCACTACTTCCGGATCACTCAGCTGCTGTTCTAACCTGCGGTAAATCTAAAAACACAACAAAACAACCATTAGCTAGTTATCTAAACATTAGGAGAATAATAATAGCACACACACACATAAAATAATAAACACTCATCATGCTTTCAAACAATTGATTTATTATCTTCATTTAAGTCATTCACTCTAATGATACTTATTTTGTGACACGAGGGATTCCCAAACCTCGCCTCCGCCCCCGTGTACCCATCAGGAGTGGATCCGATGCATCTCACCGTGTACCTGTATGGTCTGGGTATAGAGAACCTCTCAGTCTCCTGGCAGAGCTGGGCAGTGATGTCACGACCCGTTATACATACACTTGGGCCTTAAAACACAATAACCACGGTCGTCCTAACAAGTTGTTATTTTTATTATAACACACATTACACACACACGACCGTTATCACCCAACTAATATCCAGAAACCAGCTAAGTAAGTCGCAAGGACTTACCTGAATCAAATCACACTCTATCAAATCTCAACTCGGTCCGTACTCGTGGTAACTCAAACGCCTGTCAAACAAGGCATGTGGATCAAAATCACATCCCATACTCTTAGAAGTGATAAACTTCTAAGAGGTACAATCTCATGAGGAGAAATTACGAAACTACAACTCTCTTAAGGTAAAAGACTATTTTACCCCTGATCCCAAAAACTCTCAAAAGTTTATCATTAAATTCTCATATTTTCTTTCAGAACTTATTTCCATAATCTGGTTCTCCAAGATAGTTTACTAGAGATTATAAAGTTAACAAGGTTTTAAAATTTCAAAGGGGTTGCTAAGGTCCGACCTTTACACTTAGCTACTAGGTCTAAGATCAAATCTTAGACATATTCGTCAAAGAGAACAACGTCATTTCCTTTCCAAGTTTAGATAAAATCTCATAATTATTCTAGGTAAGAGATCAAGAACCTAAACACTTAGCTTAAGTTAACAAAACGAATCTTTAGAATATTCTCATAAGTGGAACTCGTTAACAACGATAGCACTTGACCACTCCTCGGAACCACCGCAACCTTCATATCTAGTGAACACTACCCGGTCGTACTACTCTAGCCCTTCCCGGTTACAATTCTACCACTCGTCTCCGTGGCTCCTATTTTCACCACTCTACTCTCTCTCTCTCTCTCACACACACACACACACACACACACACACACACACACACACACACACACACACACACACACACACACACACACACACACACACACACACACACACACACATACACTTATATATATACATTACCCTTATACCTATATATATACTCCAATCTTATACATCTATATATATACATCTACGTACACTGCATTACTGCATATATATATATACTTAATTTTCATCCCCTCTTATACAACTATATATACATATACTTATATATACTCTACCCTAATATATATATATATATATATATATATATATATATAACTTCTTATACATATATACAACTTATACGTATATGTATATACTATACTGAGGGAGCAAACTCACCGTCCAACACAGTCGTCACTCCCTGCAGGGACTCGGTGCCTAGCTCGCTCGGAATGACCTTCGAATAGAACTCGCGGTCCTGCGTAACACCAGCCAACAATAGGGTCGATAAATATATACTCCAATTACACTCGCTGCGTGCGAGGCTTGATGAAGAGCTCACAGAGCACACTTACCTTCTATTATGACCAATCAAAGACGGTAGAAGGCGGTAGTACTCCGGTTGCCGAGAGGATACACCATATCGATGTTGTGTTGTCTGAGTCGCGAGAAGAGATACGTCAACAGTGGCCGGTTGGGTGTAGTTTCTCACCCGGAAATCGATCGACAAGCAAGGCGGCGAGAAGGTGATGAGGCATCCTTGCTCCTCGACTTTGTACCGCTCACAGGGAACCCGACGACGCTGGCGGCCTTGCTTCGATGCGCAACAGCAGGTTTGTCACTGTAACACCCCGAATCCGCGGGACTCGGGATGTCACATTGGGCTAGGATCTCACAATGGATCCTGACCCTAGCCTGACAACAAGTTCACTGGACCTTACAACATGGCACTGACAGATATAAAATAAATACATAAAACAGTATAAACTGTACGGCCCAAAGTAAAAAAAACAACATAGCCGAGTATATAAAATGACATCCTCACATAGGAGGTACAAAAGATCATCCTCATGCAGGAGGGGAAACACAACAACCCCAAACCAACCACCTAATGTACGAGAGTCCTCGGCCTGTCACCCTGCCAGATCACCCAGTAGCGCCTAACCTGTAAATATCTACAACACGGTATGAAACCGTTAGCTATCCATACACATATATAGAGTAATGCATAAGCACAATCACACATAGGGAAAGATAAACACATCATCATGCTTTCACTCATTTACCCATTTATTCATCTCAATATAATGGTCATTCACTCAAATCGTATAGATATAATATATATGAAACTAGGTGACACGAGGACCGATACATCCTCGCCTCTGAGCCTGCTAGCCAGCCGTACTAGTATCGGTCACACAATCCGTGTACCCTATGGGAGTGGATTGCGCCCTTCCTGTAAACCGGTCTGGCCTGACATCAGAGAACCTCCCAGACTCCTCGGCGGGATGAAAGAGAAAGGTTATCACAGCCACGCAGTGGGGCAATCAATAAAACATAGGTCGGTGAATACGACGTAACATGCTATCATAGCACACATATAAAACACACACCACTCATGCAAACACCCAATATAAGGATGGTAGCTAAGTAAGTCCTACGGACTTACCTCAACCTCGTACAAAACTCAACCACGATCACCTCTACACTGGAGGGACAACACGGCCTATAAAAAGGCATAAAGAGATATATCAACCTCTATTCATCAAAGGGGTCACACCTAGACCCAAAGGGATCCATAAGGATCATACTCAATCCTATAACCTCGAATAACATGCTAAACCTAAAAGCCACATCAGGGCATAAATCCAACTCATGATATCATCACCAACTAAAATCCCATAATTACCAGAATAATGTAACGAGCATAAATGGAAATTCCACTTATCCATTTTAACCAACTCAAGGTCAATTTATACTAACCCGCAATACGGAAAACGAATAAATTCATAACTTATTCGTTACTAACCCGATATACGAACCGGAAGAAGATCCAGACTCCTAGCGATACGGGGAGTAAGAGCGCGGTATAAAACCTTACATTTGATGACTTGCGGTGGTCCGTCGGCGTTCCGATAGCGGTAAACGGAAGCTTTACCAAAAAGGTAACAAACGGAAAATAGATTTGTACCACGATGTAGAGGACAAGATAAGGGACTCATTGGTACAAGCGGATTTGAAAATGGATCGAAAGTGAAAAGCTGGTGAGAGATCGAAGATGAGTGGTAATGTGTTCTTCGCTCTCGCTCATCTTTGTGTGAATGTTTCAATTGCAAATGAAAATGCAAATGTAAAGATTGAGACGAGGATGTATGCGCCGCCTCTTCTTTAAATATATTTTTATATATATAATATGTGTATAGATATACTTTATAAGTGGTATTGGAATAGATGAAGACTAGCTTAGCCACCTGTTTCATATTATATATATATATATATATATATATATATATATATATATATATATATATGTATATATATATATATAATTGAAACGCGGTTAAAATTTCCGGTCTCCAAACTTTATGGAACTGGAAAATAAAATCCGGAATATTATCGGGATAATTAATCCATACCTATCTCGTAAAATGGGCATTCCTAAGCCGCATTTCTTAACCGCTAAGAATCGGAATAGCGACTCTTTTGGCCGTTTTGTCTTTTCATGTTATTTCATATCTAGGACATATTTGATGTCCTGATCATTTCTCTCAACTGCATTTTTATTAATTGGAGCTCCCAAATGCTCCAAATAACACCGAAGGGTAAAAATAATTACCCGGGGGAAAAAGTAAAAATTTCCCCAAACGTCCAAAATTACGCGAGGAACATAACGGTGGGACTCATACTCATCACTTGGGAAATCTTCGCAAGTTATATGTCAATTACTATCAACGATTAAGTTAATCAACATAAATTAGAATTCGGAAATCCTAGATATTACAGTCACGGAGGGTTTATAGCCTTAGGAGGAAGGGAGAAGAGCCTCTACTCACCTGGCCGACGATGACGCAACGGTTCCGACGCGGAGAGGGTTGTTTGGGTGGACCGATGGGCGGCGCTTCAGTTGCGGTTGTCCGAGAGTACCGAAGACGATGTGATGCCGGTTGTGCAGAAAGATGGAGGAGAGATTTGTACGTGGTTAATTAGGTTTAGATTATTACATTAGGTTAAAACAATTAAGGGTTAGGGATGTGGGCTGGCAGGAGGATCACTGGGCCGAAAGTTGGGCCTACTCTTCTAGTTACAAGATGGGCTAAAAAGAATTGCGTCGTTACTCGTACTAAACCGATCTTCGAGTTTTAAATTATATGAAATTCTATCCGGTTTACACATTTTTTTTATATCACTTTATATGAATTAAGGTCACATAAAATGATGGAATCTAATATTGTTTTATTTTATTTAAAACGAAAAAGGTTGGCGGATCGGAATCCGGTTTGATCGGGTATTAAACGAAAAATACAATTTTCCGGATATTACAAGACTCAATTTAAAACAATACCCAAAAAATACAAACATCAAGTAATCAATCTCTTTCATAATCCATACTCAAACTGTACACACAAAATCAAACACATACCCACTACTACTTACTAAAACGAATCAAATGCATACCAAAAATCTAGTAAAAATAGCTTACCCAAAAAATACAGATTTGGTTCCCGGCAACGACGGAGCATACAACGGTGAGAGAGAGGAGGGTTGGTGACGGAACGATGATTAGACAGCGGCGCCGGCGCCGGAAACCAGTGGCGTAGCCCCTCCTCGTGTCAACCTTGACGGCGAAACCCTATATCTCTCGCTTGCCCTTCTCCCGCTCGAAGGAAACCCTAGATCTCTCGCTCACCCTTCGGTGTCGGCTTGGTGGTCAAATGTACTGGCGGCGAAACAGTGCTCCCTGTCGTTGAAACTCCGGCGGATCTCCGTTTCATCCTCTATTTCTCCTTCCTCTATTTCTCATTCCTCTCTTTCGTTCCTTTCTAGATCTGTTTTCTCTCTCTTTTACAAAGAGAACGAATGTTTTCTCTTTCTTCTCTGCAAATAATACCAACAGTCATTTAAAATTCAATTTTTTTGGCAGCCCGTCCATCTATCTTTTCTTGGGAGGCCCACAAATACACCTATTAATTTTTTTGCAGGTCTAAATTATACTAGAAGCCCACTTTGCAAAAGTAAAATTTTAGGAGTTCTATTTCCCTCATTTAGTCAAAATAAATTAAAAGCTCTAATTTATAGTACAAAACTTAAGTAAACTTTTATATTTATTTTATTTATAAGTTTTATTGTTTAATTTCAAAACTAATATGCGACTTACCTTAAAAATAAAATTGTACTGTAATAGCTAGGATTTCGAATTCTAATTAATGTTGATTAACTTAATCGTTGATAGTAATTAACATATAACTCGCGAAGACTTCGCAAGTGATGAGTAAGAGTCCCACCGTTATGTTCCTGGCGTAAATTTGGACGTTTGGAGAAATTTTTATTTTTTCCCCGGGTAATTATTTTTACCCTCCGGTATTATTTGGAGCATTTGGGAGCTCCAATTAATAAAAATGCAGTTGAGAGAAACGATCAGGACATCAGACATGTTCTAGATATGAAATAACATGAAAAGACAAAACGGATAAAAGAGTCGCTATCCCGATTCTTAGCGGTTAAGAAAGGTGGCTTAGAAATGCCCATTTTACGAGATAGTTATGGATTAATTATCCCGATAATATTCCGGATTTTATATTCCAGTTCCATAAAATTTGGAGAGCGAAAAATATAACCGCGTTTTAATTAAATATTCTTAATAAGCTTTATATGTTATATTATATATTTATATATATACAAATGTAAGAAAGGCGGTGGCATATATATATATATATATATATATATATATATATATATATATATATATATATATATATATATATATATATATATATATATATATACATATATATATATATATAAAAGGAAACAAATGAAAGGCGGCCACTTTAATTAATATATATATAAATCAAAAGAGAAGAGTACAGAGAAAATGGCTGCCCTCATTTCAATTGTTATCTCACAATTCACTCAGAGAAGTCGAAAGAATCGTCGAAGCATACGATCAACTTCAATCCCTCACAAATCTGTCATGGTCCGTCCTTTTTCAAATCCGTTTGTACCAACGCGTCCCTTATCTTGTTCTCTTCAACGTGGTACCAACTTATTTCCCGTTTGTTACCTTTTTGGTAAAGCTTCCGTTTACCGCTATCGGGGCACCGACGACCACCGCAAGTCATCAAATGTAAGGTTTCATACCGCGCTCTTACTCCCCGTATCGCTAGGAGTCTGGATCTTCTTCCGATTCGTATATCGGGTTAGTAACGAATAAGTTATGAATTTATTTGTTTTTAGTATTGCGGGTTAGTATAAATTGACCTTGAGTTGGTTAAAATGGATAATTGGAATTTTCATTATGCTCGTTACATTATTCTGGTGATTATGGGTTCTTGTTTGATGAAATCTGATGACAGGGGGTTTAGAAATTGCATGCGGGCAAAACGTTATTCTGGCGAAATCTAATTAATTAATTAAAGGTTAATTAATTAAATTAGGATTTAAAATTGAGATTGAGGAATATTGATTAGATAATACCTTGAGATTTGAGGAATTGTGAGCTATGTTGAGATATTGAGGTTTAGTTGGTTGTGAGGCTCATAGATTGAGTATGATCCTTATGGATCCCTTTGGGTCTAGGTGTGACCCCTTTGATGAATAGAGGTTGATATATCTCTTTATGCCTTTTTATAGGCCGTGTTGTCCCTCTAGTGTAGAGGTGATCGTGGTTGATTTTGTACGAGGTTGAGGTAAGTCCGTAGGACTTACTTAGCTACCATCCTTATATTGGGTGTTTGTATGAGTGGTGTGTGCCTTATATGTTTGCTATGATAGCATGTGATGTCGTATTTACCGACCTATGTTTTATTGATTGCCCCACTGCGTGGCTGTGATAACCTTTCCCTTTCATCCCGCCGTGGAGTCTGGGAGGTTCTCTGATGTCAGGCCATACCGGTTTACAGGAAGGGCGCAATCCACTCCCATAGGGTACACGGATTGTGTGACCGATACTAGTACGGCTGGCTAGCAGGCTCAGAGGCGAGGATGTATCGGTCCTCGTGTCACCTAGTTTCATATATATTATATCTATACGATTTGAGTGAATGACCATTATATTGAGATGAATAAATGGGTAAATGAGTGAAAGCATGCTGATATGTTTATCTTTCCCTATGTGTGATTGTGCTTATGCATTACCTCATATATGTATAGTTAGCTAACGGTTTCATACCGTGTTGTAGATGTTTACAGGTTAGGCGCTGCTGAGTGATCTG
Source organism: Fagopyrum homotropicum (assembly GCA_033239125.1). Taxonomy (NCBI): domain Eukaryota; kingdom Viridiplantae; phylum Streptophyta; class Magnoliopsida; order Caryophyllales; family Polygonaceae; genus Fagopyrum; species Fagopyrum homotropicum. The sequence continues at coordinate 9,385,559 of BSWB01000003.1, forward strand.
GCAGGGTGACAGGCCGAGGACTCTCGTACATTAGGTGGTTGATTTGGGTTTGTTGTGTTCCCCTCCTTCGTGAGGATGTTCTTTTGTACCTCCTGTGTGAGGTTGTCGTTTTATATACTCGGCTATGTTGTTGTTTACTTTGGGTTGTACAATTTATACTGTTTTATGTATTTGTTTTATATCTGTCAGTGCCATGTTGTAAGGTCCAGTGAACTTGTTGTCAGGGTAGGGTCAGGATCCATTGTGAGATCCTAGCCCAATGTGACATCCCGAGTCCCGCGGATTCGGGGTGTTACATGTACCCCCAACCAAAATTTTCTAACTCCGCCACTGTATTTGATCTTCTTAAATGTTATTTTGTCTCATTGAGTTCCTTTCAAAAAACAACGTACTTTTGATAATAAAATGGCATGATTTGTAATATAGTATGTTTAGTTAATGTGACAAAATTAGTTGGGCTTTTTATTTTTGTTGTGGGCTTGAAGAAAAAATCTAGTTTTGGGCGGCCCAATTCACTATATTCATAAAACCTTTGTATAAAATAAGATAGGAAATGGTAAAAATAAGTAAATAACATGAGCTACAATCAATTGATATGATCTATTGTGAGATATTTAATTAAATCCAATATGAATATGTTAAAAACATATCACAATGGAAAATATTATCTATATACTATATTAAAGCCAAAACATTTCCTTTGACGTGGTTCATCCTATCTTATATTATGCCACGTGTCATTTTCTTAAAATTTTGATTTTTTTTAAAAAAATAATATATATAGTTACCCTATTTAAATTAGTCAATAATGTAATAGTATAATTATCCTATAATAGAACTTATATTTATCTACTTACCAAACATGTCTTTTTATATATCTACACATATACATAAACATAGTTAAAATTATGCTAATAGAATTGTTATTTTATGATAAAATTTTACCAAAATAAATTTATATATATAGTTATACATATATTTATCTTTACAAAACATAATTTTTTTAATTTATGTATAGATTCTAATGTATTTTAATTTTATTATAAAAATTGAAGAGATTATTTTTATTAAACTTCTATCAATTAATATATATAAAAAAAAAGTGTAAATAATAGATTTTGTTTCCTTATTTTTTTTAAATATAATACTTTAGTAGTATATTAAAATTGTAACTACTAAGGGTGACTACTTTTCTTCTAATATATATTAATAAAAAAATTATAACTATCTTTCTTTCCAATGTCAATGAACGTATTTGTTGGTGATGGAATTAGTGCGTCCTTTATATTTTTTTATTTATTACTTAAATAAATTACCTTCTTTACCAAATTTTTAGGTCAAGTGTATCTTCTCTCCTTCCCTCATCTCCAAATCGCAAATCACCTACCAAATCTATTTTCCTTTCCATTTTACTTTTTGAGATTTTTCTTTATAATAAGTTGAACAATTTTTATTACAAAATTAGTTAATTATGTAAGTTGATAAATTTTTAATATGTTTGTAGAGTATTTTTTTAATATATTAATTTGATGTAATTATTACTTTAACAAAATTTCCATATAAATTTATAAGGTCAACTAAATTAATTTATCAAAGCCGCAAATAATCGTGATATGAATCACATCCTTTTAAATAATCAATTTAAAAATTGATATTTTTTAAAAAGGTATTATTTAAAGTCATAATTTACGTCAACTTTTCTCGATAAAATTATATTAAAATTTAAAACCTAGAATTAGTTATTTGACAAATTTCCAAATATGTTTTTAAATATAGATGAATATCATATTTTGTTAAATATACATCATCGAAATAAGACCAAAAGAAAAAAATATATTTTAACAAATTCCGTGCAAGGCACGGGTAATACACACTAGTAAGTACTCAAATACCCAAGTTTGAATAGATGGATAATGCATGAATCGTCATGTGGCTACGTAAATTTGAGTCGAGTTGAAAATGAAATTCAATAGAGATTTTTCATATTGTTTATGATGGTTAATCCACCATCTCTTAATATTAGCAATGATATCTTGAAATAAATAGACATAGAACCGTTCACTTGATCAAGTTTGAATTTGCGTCAAAAATCTATTTTGTTCGGGTCTAAATAAGTTATTCAGGTCTAGTATAAACCTATTGAAAAAGGTTTTATTAGCTTTGTAATGGGCTTTTTTGGGATCCAATTTTCAAGTTTTTTGAATTTCAAATCGGTTCAGATCGAACATAAACCGAGTCTTATTTAACAGCATAAGTAAAACAAATGTGAAATTTTTGGTCCGATCCAAAAATAGCTCGTTGAAAATAAACACCCCTACCATATGAGTTTTTTGTGGGAAGGAGACTCGGTGATCTCCGACACATCTGACGCGCTTATATTGCATAAAGGGGAATAAGTAGTAAGCAAGTGGGGATAGCTCGACGTCTTACATCATCGTCCAAAATACAAGAGACACCCTCCGGTGGGTCAAAAAATACATGTAAGCCCAAAGGCAAGGCATAAGCAAAAGTAGTAAGAAAATCCATTGTTTTGTGCGCCTCGTGGTAGGCATGCCAAAACTGAATGATACAGTTTCTTTTAAAAAAAGTCTTGACACCTAAATGTCATACTACTAAGGGGGTGGTAAGGAGAATGTGGTTGCTTCAGTAATGTTGTATCTAGTAAAGAACTTGCTTCCAGCACTACTGAACGATAACCACAATTTCACGCAAGTGTTAGCCCGTGAAAAACACCCCATAATTCACCCATGGGTACCGAACATGGACCAAAGTTTGTGCACAACCCTCTTTGTCATCCCCTTTTATTATTCATAATGGCACGTGCAATTGTAGCGTACTCATCCGTCCGTTGCTCTAAATCTGTGTTGATCTTCATGACTCTCATAGGCGGAGGCTCTCATTTGATAAAAGAAAAGAGATTTTAGGAGGCTAGTAGCGTAGTGATTGAACTCATAGTTGCTCTTTATCCGAATATAATCAGGTCTAGTCACCAACTTGATTCTCGGTCAAATACATCATATATGTCGTCAACTTTACAACAATATATTTAGATTTTTTTAGTAATAGTATCATTCATTAATTTTTACTTAGTAATAGAGCTGTTCGAATCCGGGCAGCCCAGCCGGAAAAACGGGCGGGTATGAATAGTGGCGGCCGTAGGATTTTAAAAGGGGGGGTGAAATTTTATTTTCGATAAATATATCTATGAAAATTAAATAGCGATGAAAACAAAGTCAATATATCATCTACTTACAATAAACAAAAATTAAAAAAAAAAAACATTACAATTAAAGGCGCAGAATTTTTATTTTTTTTAAAAAAATAGCTGCCCTGTAGGCGCGTCTATAACCGCGCCTCTTTGAGTTTTTTTCCTTTCAAAAACGTTACACTATAGCCGCAATCTAGGACCGCACCTCTATTTGTGTTTTTATTATCTTTATTTCGGATATTAAAATGTTGTCCTCGACAACGCGTTTACAAATAATAGTGCGGTCTAAGACCGCGATTCTACTTCAAACAACAAATCTCGTGCATTTAGGTGAATTATTCCACTCCGAGCCTAAAACAGGAAATTCTTTTGAAGTTTCGTTTACTTCGGCGAAAGATAAAAAACAACATTTAAATATAACACAAGATAGTGATATGTAAAAAAATTAATAAATCGTAGAAAAATTTTTTATAAACGCTAAGCCACAACCCATTTTAAAACGATTTTTTTTCAAAAAAATTTTTTTTTTTGAGGGTGGGGCGGCTGCCCCACCCAAGGGCCGCCCTTGGATATGAACATGGGAACAAGCCCGGTTGGGCCAAAAAGTCCGACCCGTCAGTCCGGTAAAAAAATGAAAAATAAAAGTAATAAATATATTATAGTATAATTATTATAAATATTAAGTATTAAAATAAAATATCTAGTATACGTATAATAAATTTAATATATTTTACATGAAATATAATTTTTTTAAAAAAAATCAAATTAAAACATTTTTTAATAATATATATTTTTTTAAATTGAAAAACGGATACCTACGAGCCCGCCCGGTCGGGCCGGGTACGGCACCCATCATAAGCCCGGTAGCCGGGCCTAGCCCGGCCCAGGTCTTGCTAAACTGGCTCAATATTTTACAAAGCCCGACTCGAACTCGACTCGGGCCCAGACATGAACAGGTTTACTTAATAATAAAAGGATATGACTTAATATACGGTCTAACATACTCTAACATTATGATTAATAAATCAAATTTTTTTTAAATTTAAATACACAATTATAGTTTTTTCATAAATACTTTTAAAAAGTAATATTGTATATACATTACACCTTAAAAATAATTTTTTAATATAAATTCTAAGACAACAAAAGGTCAATAAACAAGAAAATTATTTTTATATAAAACACCTTCGATCAATCTTTCAAAAAATTTCATATTATCGTATAGCATTTAAAAATTAATACAAGGTCTTGTTAATTATTATAAAGATATTTTATAAGCATGTATAACAAAACAAAATTTAAAATATATTCTAACCCATTTAGCACTCTTGGAATTTATTGTAACCCCTTGTAAGGTCTACCAATAACATAGCGTACTGTACAAGGGTAGCTCGCTAGACACGCGAGGTTAGAGCTAGCCGGTCCAACTAGCGGCCAAGGGAGATATGACCTCCCTAATCAATAAGCATAACATCCCAAAATAGGTGGTCCGTTAGAGAAAGACTTTCAACTTCTTTTGTTTGCTTGGTAGTATGTAAAAAAGAACTCTTTTGAAAATTATGGTTTAATAATATTTTTAACTGATTAATGTAAAATAGCGTCTTTTGATACGGAAATACCAAGTAATGAACTATAAGTTGGTAAAATATGAGCAGTTAGTTAATATAATATGAACTAATGATTCATTTTTATGAAAATAAACTTAACTTGATCTATTAGTGCACAAAATATGAAATAAAATTATAATTTAAAAATTAATTTATATAATTCAAAACTGTAGAAATTTTTATCCAAAAAACGTAGTGTTACATTTAGTTCAAATTTTTTTTGTTATACTAACATTCAATGTTTTTCACAAATTTTATCATTAATTTTTTGGCCTAATTTGAAGTAATGTTTATGAAACACAAATTTAACTAATATATTTTTATTATAATATTTGTTGACATAAAACTTTTATACTATTAGTTCATTTAAAGTTTTTTTTTATTAATTCTAACATTTTATATTATTATTCATATTTTATTTAAAAATATAAATATTGAAAAAAAATTAATAAACCATTAGTTAATAATTTGAATTTATAGAATACTTTTTTTTGAATTAATTGTACAAAAACTTGAACTAAAAAATGTCGGTCATAAAAAAAAAACATGTTAATCTGACAACGCTATGTAATTTCGTACCCGAAGAACAACTTCGTTCCTGAACCTTTATTATTTATTTATTTTTAATGGTAATATGTGGATATTATTTATTTTGGTGTTATATAATAGGTTTTATATCTATGATAAGATATCTCAATATATGCATGTGGTCAAGGATGATTTAAAAAAGCATTAGTATAGGCTGAATTCGTCATTAGAAATTTTACTTGTGATGCCTATGTATTTCCTTTTATGATTTAAAAATATTTTTAACTGAAAAGTTAGTAAATTGTAGATTCATAAACGAAAAAGATAAATACACGGACTTTAGTTTGCTAAAGCAGAAATAAATCGTAATCCGTTAGCGTCTAGTGGGGGTCATCAGTCGGCGCTCATTTTTTTTCATGGAAAAAAAAAAGCACCGGCGCCCTGATTGAAAAAAAAAATACAAAATGTTTTTTTCCTTCAAGGCTTTCAAATATTTTTAAAAAATTTAGGGCGTCGGCTGATGATGCCAACACCCATATTTAAAAAGAAAATAACGTCGATGCCTTGCTAATTCTGTCGCCCTTGTGAATTTAACTGGCATGTATATAACACTTTATAAATCGATAATCTATTGATGTTTTAAATCTCATTCCTATCTCATTTACTTTTTTTTATCCAAATTAATGTACCAAAATCTATAAATATAATATATCAGAAATACGTATCATAAGTTAAGAAGAAAGTATCAAATTATTCTTTATCTCGGTAATATATATCACTTAGCCATTAGGCTCCATAGTCAATATGCTATGAAAGTAATTTTGCCACTTCTACTTGAGGTAAGTTTTTTTTTTTCGATTTCTTACATAACACACCAAAGTTACTTTAATTTTAATAAATAACATGTTTATTTATGTAATATTTCTAAGAAAAATTTCGGCTCAAGTAGTCCGTCAAAGATATTGTATATTTAAGGTTTTTATTTTTTAAATTTATTAAATTAATTTTTATCCACATTGAATATTATTATTATCATCATTAAAAATATTATTAACAAACCTTATTCGGTAGTACTTCATATATAATCAAGATTCATGTTGAAATGAATAAGTAGTTATAATGCTCTTTTTCTCTTTTTTTACATTCTAATCATAATAAATTCAACAACAAAAACAATCTCAGATCAACTTAGTGTCTCCAAAAATAAGATATAAGTAATAATAAACTAAACAACAATAAACTAAACAAAGCTAAACTACAAGTTTTTTTTTAAATCTTTTCTGAAAATAAGATATAAGACATTTATTAATGGCCTAGTTTTTTTAACAAAGTCTTGAAATAAGTAATAATTGTATAGTATTCGAACAAAAGAATAATGACAATAATAATTTAATTGCATGACATTTAAGAAAAGATAATGAAATTTGGAAAGTTGTGATCCACACATTCTCTCTTTGTGGTTAAGTTGAATATGAGAATCTTATCCATTGTGATTTAGGATAACAAAATTAATGGAACTCACAATCAAGTTCACAGGAATTGAGCCATCAAATTAATTTGTGGAAACCTGATTTATCCCATTTAATGTTATTTCAACGTGTCAAACATTACCTTTAAAAGAAGAAAAACATATATTTTTTTTCCGGCATAGATTACCTTCATGGTGAAATTTTGATCAAAAAATTTATATAATATAGTATGCAAAACAAAATATAAGAAATATTTTATTCCATTCGCTTTCTTGCTCTAAAAATATACATGATTGCTAAATACATGCATGACGTCGAAATTACTCGTGCATAACTGACATGCATTGATATTGCAGATGAAAGGAGTTCCTGCAGATTTTTAGAGCAAGAAAGGGTTGTAATAAAATAGATTAAGATGTGAATAGTCGTACATGGACATACAAAAACAATGAATAGTCTGCATACGATTGAGAAGAACCAACATGAAGGAGTTCCCCCCAATTTTGAGAAACAATTCGTGGTGATTGTCTGAGCTCATAATGAGCTGTCAAATATCGGGATACTTGATTTTTTTGTATTGGGTGGATATCCTGTAAGCATCATTATAAAAACGTTCTTGTAAATCTCCGTGTAAAAATGCATTATACGCATCTATTTGATGGTGTTTCTGGTTCTTAATTAAGACAACTACATGAAAAACTTTCATATAAACCATTTTATCAAAAGGAGCAAAAAGTTTTAATAAAGTCAATACTTGTAGTTTGCCGATTGCCTAGGGCAACTAGGCGTGTTTTATGACATTCGATTGTACCGTGAACTTTGACCCTTGTTCTATAAACAACTTGCATCCAATCGATTTCTTGCCAGAGGTGAAGGAACAACAGTCCATGTGTTGTTAAGTTGAAGTGCCTTGATTTTTACACATATAACATCGCACCAATGGGAAGGTAGGACTACATCTTTATAAGATGATCGATATGTGCTTTTGGTGGTTTAATACTATAGTTTGTCTAATATCACATGAGAATGGAGTACATGTAATATCCGGAATTTTTATTCCGTCTATTTCCGTTATAAACCAGATCTCGATCAGTTGACCCATATCCGTCTACTTAGTTAGATACATGATTATAAAATTTATCATTTTATGTAGAATTCCTTCACATAAAATGATAGAATCTCTTAAAAAGTTATCATTTTATGTAGCTTACTTCCACATAAAATGATAGGATTTCTATAACCAATCCTAAACTATAGCATAACCCGTATCCGTATTTTCCGTGCATTTAGTTGTCGGGATCTCGTTTCCGAACTTCAGCCAACGCCAGCCAAGAGTGCACAACCTTTAACCTTGCGCTAGTCTCAGCCCAGCTGCAGCCCAGCTGCCACTGCTGCCTTACCCAGCGTCAGCTCTAGTCCGCAGCCCAGCAGCCCACTGTTGCGCCTTGTCCGCAGCCCAACAGCCCACTGTTGTGCCTTGTCCGCAGCACCAGCTTCAGCCCAACAACGGAAGGCCTCGCAAACAGCCCCAGCTTTAGCCCAAGAAGCGCCAGCCCAAGGAGAAGGCAACTGCTGAGACGCTAGGAGTTGCTGAGCTGGAATGTAACGCAGATCTACTTCACATAACTGCCCCTTAAATTACGCTAGACATTTCCTTCTGCACGCAGCCTTCCGTCCCACATTCTGGCCACATTCAGAACTCCTCCTCCGCCTCTATTCTACAGCACAATACGCCATTGATCCATACAGCTTTCAGCCGTAACATTTGTTCCATCGAAAGTCTACAACGGGAGGAAACCGCTACAGCTGCAGTCATTACCGTCGCCAACCAGTCCATCATCGTCAAGCGCCTAGAACCCGAGTGATCTGAGTCCCTTCGTTCCTCCGGTAAGACACAGCTTCGATTCCTTCTCTCCCTTCTGCTGTGATTAATCGCTTATATGTTCTTCTTTGTGCTGGACGGGTCTGCCACGATCCAGGAGAGTTGTCTTCCACCTGCAGCCGGGACTTTCACCCTCGATCCCTTGAGCCAGTGGTGCCGGACGGCGCATTAACAACGAGCCCCTCCCCTGCTGAAATCCGAGAGGTGAGATGCTTCTGAGGATAACTTCTGCAGTAGTTGTTTTAAGCTGATGTATATAAGAGTTGATTATATTGTAAGAAAAACCTAGGACATTGGATTAGTCGGTATATAAGTTGTAAGCTGTAGGTTTCGAACTAGAGATCCAAGAGTAGAACGAGATAGAACCGTGCTTGGACATGGTTAAGTTGGTATTGAGTAACTGCTGAGTTGTATAAATAAAATGGTAGAAATAAAGGGCTGCTGTAATTTCAACTCTTTTCTTTCAGCTTTTAAGTTAGAAACGGCCTACCTTATCGACCAATGTTTGAGAGTTTGAATGAAGATCCACCGTTGAAATTTTAATAGGTGATAGATGGATATATGTAGTTTAGCATATTAAAATTTGAGAAGGAATGAACGGTCGGATTAGAAGTTATAGACTTCCGAAGTTGAGTAGTTAAGCAGTTTCGTAAACATGGAATTTTTAGTTAAGTATAGAATAAGAAGTGTAGTAGTCAACTTTGTGAATTTTTATAAGAATAATGGCTGAACAGTTTTGAGGAATTCTTGCTCCTAAGGGTAGATGGAACATCATAGATGATCTAGAGAATTAATTCGGAATTATTATAAACTGTTACGAATTTTATATTTGGAACCGAAGTTAGACCTTTACGACCTTTTGGAAAATAGGGAAATAAGAAAAGTGACAGTTGGTGACAAAACTAAACTTTAGGAGTTAGAATATGACTTTAGGGTCTCGAATAGGAGTTTAGACATGAAATTCGGAAAATTTGGAAGTTTCAGGACCAAGGGTAAAATGGTCATTTTTCCCTAAATTAGTACTGTAACTAGTTATGTCTTACTACGTTCTTTTATCTTAGAAGTCTTAGACTTCTAAAGACGTGAGAGTGTGCTAATGCACTTATCTCCTTTGACAGGCAACTGAGTTGCTACGGTTTACAGAGCGAGTTTGGTTTACAGAGAGTCGAGCTTTATACCAGGTAAGTCCTTTGGGCTTACTTAGCTGACTTCTAAATATGAGCATGAATGATGATAGTGGTGTGTGATTGAAATGTTTAGAGAGATAGGTTGTGATATATATTTACCGACCTATACTTGGCCTAAGAGTAACGGGCGGTGGCATTCTGCTCAGTTAGCTTGCGAGCGCTGGGGGTTTCTTTAGGGACTAGTCCATACTTGGTTTGTAGTGATGCTACCGGCGGAGGTCAGCTAGACCTACACCCAGTTGGATAAGGAACGGAGGCGAGAGCTGTTAATAGCTCTCGTGCCACAACTTAAATTGAATAATGTGAATCACTTAAATAATAGATAATAAACGGTTGAGTGCCAGCATGATGTTTGTTTATTTTGTTTCTGCTTGTGTTTGTGCTGTTGTCATTCTACTTATATTTGGATAGTTAGCTAACTGTTGATATGTTGTGTAGATTTGCCACAGGTTAGAGCAGATGCCGAGTGATCCGGACGGTAGTGGTCAGCCGGGGTGTCGTACTTTAGGACGTTTTACAGTTTCTCCTATTGTGGGTTTTCAGTTGGACTTTGTTTCTTGTCGTTCTTTCCGTACTTTGTTATATTACGTTTTCCGACTGTTAGTTGTTCTGGTCACATTCATACATTGTTAAGAATTATTTTATGATTTCTGGTTTTCCTTATCTGTGCCTTGTTGTAAGATCATGTTAACTTGTTGTCAAACTAAGGTCGAGACCCACTGTGCGGTCCTCACCAGTAACTCTCCAAGTTGTAAAATTTGAGGTGTTACAGTACAAGTATATGCAAACGGATGTTTATTATTGTGTACCACTTTGACTATTGATACATGATATTGAACTATAATTTAACTTAAAATAACACATAATTTAAAAGTTTATAGGAAAGGACATATACGTGTTTACAATAGAGAATATCTAAAAAATGTGAATAGTAATTCCTAAGTTGTAGTATTCCAACATAGAATATCTTAGTGTATGTATGTGGACAAGAATAAATTGGAAATTATATAATTTGAATTTTCAATAAAATTCATACTTGATATATCCATGTGAACCTTTTCCGGTTTAAAAATAATTTTACGTGTTTACAATATGACTGTATTTTTTTAATAAACTAATTTTATGTGTTTACAATACGACTGTGTTTTTTTAAATAAATATTGCGATCAAGTTATAGATAATAAAAGGGAAAAAAAAGTCTTATTGGAGAATAGTTCATATTTAATTTTAAATTTTATGTATTTTTATTATTCTCTTGTAGTATGATAAATAAAATGAAAAAATCGATATCACCATGATTGTATTGTACCAACTTATCATTTATAAATGGGCATAATATTTTTCATTTATTTTTGAATCTAGGTAAATTCATAGAAAGGAAAAAATAGCATAACTATGTGTCTTATAAACTAGTTATACTAAAGTAACAAAGTTTATGTACAAGCATGTGACCTGAGGTATATGGCCAAACAATCATACACAAGGTATTCTAGATAGACATGCAATCCTCTTGAACATACCAATTACCTGAGGCCAAAAGGCATGAGAAAACATCTAAACCTGTCACAACTCATGAGGCTCGTTCACCTTCAGCAAATCCATCAACAAACATAAACACTCACAAGACGAACAAGTGCCCAAACCTCGGGTCAATGGCCAGTCCACCTTCAACAAAACCATCAGTAGCTTAGGTACATACCCGGTACACACATAGCTAAACACATCATAGTATGGAGCAAAATGCATCTCCAGTATAAACCAACTATTAGGATTCAACCCTCTCTATAGCTCTAGCTCCATCTCCAGCGGAAAAAGTCTCATGCAACAAAGTGTAGATATGAGTAAATGGATGTTATATTAGTTTCGTAATGTTTCATAGGTCACTCACTCAATCAAGTTGACTATAAACTTACGATGACTACACGACCGTATCAAACATTAGATTTCAACCGTTATAATGAATAAGAAACAATACTAAAAAACTTAGCAAAGTCTTGATACCACCTCATAACATTATCTCTTTTGTGATCGAATTGAGCACATATGAATTGAGTTTTTCTTTTATATGCGATATACTACTTTTCTAATCGCATGAAATATCGTCTACAAATGAAGCCTAAGACATGTCAACCAAGAGTAATTAAGGCCGACATAACAAACCATAATTAATGTTATGAAGTTACTTATTTAAATTATTAGTTTAAATTAGTTTTGAATATTTTTAATTTACAAATTCAAGAGATACTAAAAACAAGATTTACATAACTAATACTCAAAATTTACCGGATAATAAAAACATATTTAATAATATTTAAAAAATATTTTTAAATGAAGTAATTTAAATTGTAACACTCCAAGTTCTGGGAACTCGAAGCGCTACGGGTTAGAACCGCACAATGGGTCCCGACCCTCAGAGTAGCAACAACAAACGAATCTTACAACAAGGCACAGACGAATGAAAACCAAAACTCAATATAAACCAAAGGTTCAAACAAAGGAAAACATAAAAGATTCGCAGTCGAGTTCAAAACAAAAGGGAAGCAACAAAAGAAACAAAAACCCGATCCCGTCCTATAATGTACGGGAACCCCGGCTGACCACACCACCCGGATCACTTAGCAGCATCCTGAACCCGCGGAACATCTACAACGACGGTATAAGCCGTTAGCTAACATTCTAGATACTAGCAAGAGCGTAAAGACACAAACACACATAAGGTAAAGAAAACACATTGTAACGCCCCAAATTTTAGGAGTGTTGCGATATTTACTTTTTCCGGAGTTATCAATATTTTTATAACTTGAATACTTTTACGAGTATTTTTACGTCTTAGATTTAATGCTATGAGTATATATATATTATATTCTTTGATATATTTTATTACCCGTGTTTAAATTATTATATTATCTCGTAAAATAAATTGTGAGAAGGGTTTTGTATTTCAAAGTATATTCTGCGAGTTTATTAATATATTCGATCCACATATATACTTGTTGTACCTTTATTTTCGGAAGAGTCGGGAAAGTTTTCCTATTTTGAAATCTCGTTCCGAATACTTTGATTGAGTTGTTGTTTCTTTTTATTATTATTTTACATTTTTGTTTCTTTTCACTTTTCCTAGGCCTTTGCCTTCCCCCTACTGTCTATACTCTCTTCTGATAGTCGACCTCTCGATGCCTTCACCCTTCTCTGTTCTGTATGCATTACACATCACTCGATGCCTCACGCTCAGACTTGCTGGACAATGAGTGGTGCCTCCCGAGCCACTGCTTCCCTTCTCCAACGCCAGCCTTACCCTGGCGGCCTCGCCACACCTTCCCACCTGTGAAGACCTTCCTCAATCTCATTCCCTCACTCTCTAACCTTGCAAAACTCAGCCTCTGCATTCATCAGTAAGCTGCAGCCTCAATTTCCCCTTTGTAATCCTCCTGCAACAATCCCCACAACCACCGGATGAAGTTGCAACCTTCAAACCTTCATCTCCTCCATCGCCGAAGCCGGATCCACCGCCGAGAGCCTCGGCCAGACGCTTGTGCATCTTCACCCTCACCCCCTCGATCTCGCCTTCTGTTTCCTCCCGTGCCTTACCTTTCTTTTGCCTCGCTTCTGCAATCGCCGGGAAGGAATAACGCCACCAGCGACGCCGGAGAAGCGTACATCGCCCTCGCCTTCTTTCCGCCGCTGGAGCCCTTGCACAGCCCTCAATCTCGCTTCATCGACGTCTCTGCAATTCCCTAGTGCTGTCTGTCGCCTCGCTCCATCGACGTCTCGCTCGCCGGGACCGCCAGAAACGCCGCCAAGGGGCCTACCGGTGTGGTTGTCGTCGCCTCGCCCTGCTTGCCGGAGCACGCCGCAGCCCTCCTTCTCACCTTCTCTGCGCCCTGCGTCGGGTTTCAAATGAAGGAGAAACCCTTGTGGGTTTATTAAATCGGGCCACCCTTATTCTAGTGTAATTACAATTTTTGCCCATGGTTTGTGTTTATTGCAGATTTGACCCACTCTTCTGGAATTTGTAGATTGGGCCCTACTGATTTGAATTAATTACAGATTTGGCCCAGATTTTATTTTCAGAATATATCCCAAAGTTTATTGAACTTCATGAGTTGCCCGAAAAATGTTTTTACGGACTTTCAACCAAAGTTTTATAACGGATTTTATTCTTATAGTTATATTTGTTATATATTAGGACCCATGTGTATATAATTGTATAATTTGTCCCGGAAAGTATTTAAACGGTTTTAACTCGGATTTTAAAAGTGGGATATTCCTTAGATTTATATATGTTCATTATTCCGTTCAAATTTAGCTTATAAGCTAAATTTGTTTAGTTTGGTGCTAGGTTCGGAAGCGCCCCGATAAAGGCCTAACGAGTCCAAGTCGACATCCGTTGAACGACTTCCGTCTTTTGACGTCGTGTGAGTATTCTTTCCCCTCGATCTAGTTATGTTAAGTTTTAGTATCATGCTAGGATGAATCTAACATAACTTAGAGTGAATACCAAGTAGTGGTTTGGATCTTAGGTGAGTTTTGAGGATTGTCGATTGTTGTAAGACTTTGAGTGTTTGGTTGATCTTGTGAGTATCTGAGGCTTGAGGTGCTGGTTATATGGTTGTTGAGATTATGAGCTAGGATATGCTTATTCTAGCATGGTGTTGTCCCCGTTGAGTTTGTTTGGACTAGGTATGTTATCCTAGTGGTATTGTGAGTTATGATCTTGCAAGATCCGAGGGTTTAGAAGTCTTAGTACTTCTAGCTTGTTGAGTGTGATGTGAGCATGAGAGATTCTAGGATGCGGTCCTAGAATTGAGAGTCAAATGGTCTTGCGTAGATCATTTGTATAGAAGTCTTAGACTTCTATTGTGAGAGTGTTGTTTTGATATAGTTATCTTCTTGTGAGCAGGTTATGGTCTTCCTCCCCTAAGGAAGCGAGAGTGTTGTGAGTTGAGTGTGATGACGAGGTAAGTCTCCGGACTTACTTAGCTTGTATTCTTTGTATTAGCATTATTGTGTGTTGGGTGGTGTGTGTTTATTATTTTACTGTTTATAACAACTAAACCGGAAATAGGATTACCGACCTTTATATTATTTGGCCCAAGTGTATGATAACGGGCGGTGACATCACTGCCTGGCTCCCCGTGAGAGCTAGGGGGATCTCGGCGACTGGCCCGTGCTGGTTAGACGGTCGGAGGCATCCGACCGTTCCATTGCCGGAAGAAGGGACCGAGGCGAGTTTTGGAGGATTCTCGTGTCACAAAAGAAGTTGAATTAGAACGGGATATGACTTAATAATAATAAAGATAATAAACCGGATTTGTGTGCTTCTGAGTATGTCGTGCGACTATGATGATTTACTTGTGTTTGTGCCTTTTCCTTTAATTCTAATGCTTGGAATGTGAGCTAACGGTTTTATACCGATTGTTGTAGATTGCCTTGCAGGTTAGGAAAGCGGCCGAGAGATCCGGAAGAGTGGGCAGCCGGGGTTCCGTACATTTTAGGAGTGGGTTTTGGTTGGAGTCGGGTTGTGTTTTATTCTTCGTTTATTATGTTGGTATGCCGTGTGTATGGCGTTTTGATCTTTGGTGTTGTTTATCGGCTGGAGTCTTTTGTTGTTTTCCTTCGGGTTTCTTATCATTTGCATTAAAAGGAATTTTGGTTTTGCCTTTATTTGTGCCATGTTGAAAGATCCGGTGAAATTGTTGTCAGGCTAAGGGTCGGGACCCATTGTGAGGTCCCAACCCGTAGCATCCCGAGTCCCGCGGATTCGGGGTGTTACAAAAGTGGTATCAGAGCCCTAGGTTGACAACAATGGCACTCGCAATCTTCTAAAGGCCGAATAAGGAATAAATAGAACCCCGCGGGTTCTGAGTTTTCGTTTTCAAAATCACATGCATGAGTCGGGGTAGAATGTACGGACCACCACTCCTTCCGCGGATCTCGGCAACATAGTTTATTGGATTTTTAGTATATATATGTATATATATATGTATATATGTAGATATGTATTGTGGACTTAGGATGTTTTTGGACTATTATTGTATGTGGATTGTAGTTGCATGATGGACATGATTTATGTGTATGGTTGTATATGTGAACGATTATATGTTTTGGACCTTGTATTGTTGTAATGGAATGCCGAATGCGTGATAGTAGTAGTAATATGAACTTAGGACTTATATAGTTATGGATACGTATTCCTATTATTATATAGTAGCATATAGATACATGAGACCTTATAGTTAGGACGATAGTATGTTATCAACGCCCGTAGACGACGTTGATGGCTTGCGATAACATTCATAAGTGAAAGAGTACACTCAAGTATCGAGTTGAACATTTCGTGCTAACGAACACCATGGCGATTATTGGATTCCCCTAGAAGGATGTCGAAGAGGAGTAGAGATGACATAAACGAAGGACAAACAAGTAGAAAGAAGAACTCAAGAAAACTAAAGAGAGATCAAGATGGAGCATTACAAGTAAAGGGAGCAACGTTAAGGTATATAAGTGGTTATAAAGAAACTGGGATTGTACGACAACGAGACCAATAGTGAAAACAAACTTAAGTTCTTCTAGAAGATGCGTGGACAACTAAAGATACGACTCGAGAAGGAGATGGATACATTATAGAAAGGTTAAAAGTGGTGTTCTACTAAGAGGTGAAGTTTTCTTTTTGCGCTCATAAGCATTTGAGTCAAGATGGGAAGAGTGATCGAACCATTTGCTAAAGATTTAAGATACCGTAAGTTAAGCTTACGAGGTACCAAAAAGTGAAGTGTTAACATTACTAGAGTTATGAGAAGAAGGGCATGGTGAGGATTCACGTGGAGTTGACCGATTTCCGTTATGACGATAAGACTAAGAAACGCCAAAAAGGAGGAAGTGTGTATAAATGATGATCCCAAGAAGATGAAAGACGAAACAAAGAGCTTTGATCGAGAGACTTAAGATATCAACCAAGAGGAACGCAAGTGGATGCTAGCTAGTGCTATAATATTTGGGAGGGTGCGCTTGAAAGACATCAAGGAAGAATGGTTAAGTCTATGAAAGGGAGTTATATGAAACAACAAGGCAAAGAAGATATAGTAATCTTAGAGAAGTGGAAGGAACCGTGGAACGTAGAAAGAGTTAAGGGAGGGTGTGAAGGGTGAAATGAGCAAGCGAAGATTAAGACAAAGTAACCTGAGAGGAAGACCTTCAGGAGTATGCTAACATGAAGGTTAAGAAGAATGGTAAGTCATTGACATTGGAGAAGGTTAGTTATAAGTTAATCGGTGACAACTGAGAACGCACAAGTGAGAGTTGTCTATAGGTGAGTGAAAAAGGGATGAATAAACAAGATTATGGGTATATAGAGGATCGACAATAACAACTTAAAGTATTCGCGGTGAATCAAAGTCAATGGGAAGAGAGTACGTCAATGGAAATGCATTTGTCTTAAATCACATATGTTGATTGAGTTCAAGCAAGTAGCTGTTACAGAACTTTTAAGGGAGGATAGAGATAATCCTTTGCGACCTTCTTAGGTCATGAGAATAAAATTTGGAAGAACGACCCGTATTAGAAGTTTTAAGGTTTTGATCATGGTAAGGGGAACTAGTAGATCCAGAAGAAGGTAAGGTGTCATGAAGATGGTATGTAAACGGGAGTATATAGAGGATGTAGGGTATGAAATGAATGGTATGTTTTCGCAAGCAAAAGCTGAGTCAAATGATTCAGACTCACACGGAAGAGCCATGGGGGCTATGGCGTGAAAGGGAGGAACTAGATTAGGGCAACGCTGCAAGCTTAGAGCTTATAACGTTGGCACTTGAGAAGTAATGAGTTGGATATTTTAGTGGTGTTGGATAGGGAAATTGTTTTAGCATTTTCACAGGGCATACTGGCACGATTGTGAAGTTCTTTATGGGATACCGAGAGAAGCATAAGGTGACCAACCAGAGTAAGAGAAGACCGAAGTCTTGAAGTTTGATGTTGACATGAGATGTACAAGAAGTATATGAAAGATTGAGGTTAGAACCTCTGCGGTCGGATTGACGTTACATAAGGAAATGAAGTAGTTCTACACCTACTCGAAGGAATGATGCAAGCTTAGGTGGAATACGAAGAACTCCCCCAACATGTTGGGATGACCGGGAAAGCGAAGAAGATAAGATCGATTTGTTATAAGACGTGGTTATGCCCTATAGTTAAGGCGCTTATGGCGACACATAAGTATGGGTTCTTAAAAGGTTATTACGACCAGGCCTTCAAGGTGAAAAAGGATGGAGCAGTACGGATTCAAGAAAAGAAGGACCCTTGAAAGAGAACAGAGACGGTCATGGCTGAAGATGGAACAATACACGAGTCTTAAAGACGGCACCTCAATAGATCGAGGTAGATTAATTGTGTCATGAACACTTGTAAAGTGATAAAACAAGATTGTGGCGGTTATTATGATATGTGACGGGAAGAGAAAAGATGAAACTTGAGATATCACATATTCCAATACGTCAGAATGTGAATTTTCCACTAAGGTCGAGCTTGATTTATTTCCGGTGTCAAAGGCACCATAAAGAATAACACTTGTGCAGAGACATGAGTTGTGGAAGCAAGTGAAGGAGCAATTGCAAGAACTTAGTGATAAGATTTCATTAGAATTAGTGAAATGCCATGGAGAACGCCAGAAATTATCTTGAACTCTTGATTTGAAGTTGTTATGGAGAACACAAGTTTGCAAAAAGAGAGACGGTTATCTCCGTTTGTACATCAACTACAGTCAGTTGAGCAAGATGAAAATGAAGGACAAGTACCCCTTACAACGAATGGATGATCTACTCGATCAGTTGCAAGGGCTGGTAGTTTCTTATAAGATTAAGTTAAGAACTTGATTGTCACCGTTTGAGAATTCGAGATTGAGATAGTGCAAGTACGGCATTTTGGACCAATCAAAGTCACTAAGAGTTGTAGTTATTCCATATGGGCTTACTGATGCCCGGATAAAGTATTTTGATCTACCTCGAAAGAAGAGAGAAGTTGTATGACAAGTAGTCTCAAAATGACAACCCTCGAAGGACGTAGAAGAAGTTACAAGTTTTTTTGGATATGTTGGTCATTACCAGAATTGTGATGAGATTCTCCAAGTAACACCATTATGGTAACCTACTCCGGATGACAACGAAGTATAAAAAAAAATAAAATAATAATAATAATAATAAATAAAAAATAATAATAATAGCATACATGTCGCGCTAGTAGGAGCGAGGTGAAGTAAATTAGTTCCTTCATTACAGGGAATTTGCAACAAGAATTGAAGAAAACATAACATTAAAGTTGGTTTGACAAGAACAAAAACTAACAGTGTAAATTCGAAGTTCGACCTTCTTTAATAGAGAAACCAAAGGGAAAACAATGGAGGTGTTACCTCGGAACTGAGAAGGAAGTTGAGGTCCGATATTTTGACCTTTTTGAGATCTTAGCACGAGTTGGAGAAGTGTCTTAAAAGTTGGAGTCGCCGCCAAGAGTAGAGAGCGTTCACCCGGTGTTTCATCTGTATCAATCTAGGAAGTACATGTCTGACTCGAGAAGTTTTACCGGTCTTGATGAGTTAGTGACATAGTAGAACCAATGAGGCTAATAGGAAGTCGGATGATAGAATCTTTGGTTAAGTTTTACGTTGAGTTAGTAGCATCGATAGAATTGATGGGTTAGACCCAGTTCTTCCCATAAGTGAGTTGTGTATATATATGTGATGTTATATGTGGTTTTGTGCCCCGTGCGGGAATGTGTTTTATGACCGACTATGTATATTGCGTTGGTGGTGTAAGTAGTTCGTGTATATAGATTAGAATAGAAGGTCTAGCTTTCTTTGTTTGAGAGTTTATACCTCGGCCTTAGGGACCAAGAAGTTCTGGCAAGTTTCGGGACGAAACTTGTTTTTAGGGGATATGATGTAACGCCCCAAATTTTAGGAGTGTTGCGATATTTACTTTTTCCGGAGTTATCAATATTTTTATAACTTGAATACTTTTACGAGTATTTTTACGTCTTAGATTTAATGCTACGAGTATATATATATTATATTCTTTGATATATTTTATTACCCGTGTTTAAATTATTATATTATCTCGTAAAATAAATTGTGAGAAGGGTTTTGTATTTCAAAGTATATTCTGCGAGTTTATTAATATATTCGATCCACATATATACTTGTTGTACCTTTATTTTCGGAAGAGTCGGGAAAGTTTTCCTATTTTGAAATCTCGTTCCGAATACTTTGATTGAGTTGTTGTTTCTTTTTATTATTATTTTACATTTTTGTTTCTTTTCACTTTTCCTAGGCCTTTGCCTTCCCCCTACTGTCTATACTCTCTTCTGATAGTCGACCTCTCGATGCCTTCACCCTTCTCTGTTCTGTATGCATTACACATCACTCGATGCCTCACGCTCAGACTTGCTGGACAATGAGTGGTGCCTCCCGAGCCACTGCTTCCCTTCTCCAACGCCAGCCTTACCCTGGCGGCCTCGCCACACCTTCCCACCTGTGAAGACCTTCCTCAATCTCATTCCCTCACTCTCTAACCTTGCAAAACTCAGCCTCTGCATTCATCAGTAAGCTGCAGCCTCAATTTCCCCTTTGTAATCCTCCTGCAACAATCCCCACAACCACCGGATGAAGTTGCAACCTTCAAACCTTCATCTCCTCCATCGCCGAAGCCGGATCCACCGCCGAGAGCCTCGGCCAGACGCTTGTGCATCTTCACCCTCACCCCCTCGATCTCGCCTTCTGTTTCCTCCCGTGCCTTACCTTTCTTTTGCCTCGCTTCTGCAATCGCCGGGAAGGAATAACGCCACCAGCGACGCCGGAGAAGCGTACATCGCCCTCGCCTTCTTTCCGCCGCTGGAGCCCTTGCACAGCCCTCAATCTCGCTTCATCGACGTCTCTGCAATTCCCTAGTGCTGTCTGTCGCCTCGCTCCATCGACGTCTCGCTCGCCGGGACCGCCAGAAACGCCGCCAAGGGGCCTACCGGTGTGGTTGTCGTCGCCTCGCCCTGCTTGCCGGAGCACGCCGCAGCCCTCCTTCTCACCTTCTCTGCGCCCTGCGTCGGGTTTCAAATGAAGGAGAAACCCTTGTGGGTTTATTAAATCGGGCCACCCTTATTCTAGTGTAATTACAATTTTTGCCCATGGTTTGTGTTTATTGCAGATTTGACCCACTCTTCTGGAATTTGTAGATTGGGCCCTACTGATTTGAATTAATTACAGATTTGGCCCAGATTTTATTTTCAGAATATATCCCAAAGTTTATTGAACTTCATGAGTTGCCCGAAAAATGTTTTTACGGACTTTCAACCAAAGTTTTATAACGGATTTTATTCTTATAGTTATATTTGTTATATATTAGGACCCATGTGTATATAATTGTATAATTTGTCCCGGAAAGTATTTAAACGGTTTTAACTCGGATTTTAAAAGTGGGATATTCCTTAGATTTATATATGTTCATTATTCCGTTCAAATTTAGCTTATAAGCTAAATTTGTTTAGTTTGGTGCTAGGTTCGGAAGCGCCCCGATAAAGGCCTAACGAGTCCAAGTCGACATCCGTTGAACGACTTCCGTCTTTTGACGTCGTGTGAGTATTCTTTCCCCTCGATCTAGTTATGTTAAGTTTTAGTATCATGCTAGGATGAATCTAACATAACTTAGAGTGAATACCAAGTAGTGGTTTGGATCTTAGGTGAGTTTTGAGGATTGTCGATTGTTGTAAGACTTTGAGTGTTTGGTTGATCTTGTGAGTATCTGAGGCTTGAGGTGCTGGTTATATGGTTGTTGAGATTATGAGCTAGGATATGCTTATTCTAGCATGGTGTTGTCCCCGTTGAGTTTGTTTGGACTAGGTATGTTATCCTAGTGGTATTGTGAGTTATGATCTTGCAAGATCCGAGGGTTTAGAAGTCTTAGTACTTCTAGCTTGTTGAGTGTGATGTGAGCATGAGAGATTCTAGGATGCGGTCCTAGAATTGAGAGTCAAATGGTCTTGCGTAGATCATTTGTATAGAAGTCTTAGACTTCTATTGTGAGAGTGTTGTTTTGATATAGTTATCTTCTTGTGAGCAGGTTATGGTCTTCCTCCCCTAAGGAAGCGAGAGTGTTGTGAGTTGAGTGTGATGACGAGGTAAGTCTCCGGACTTACTTAGCTTGTATTCTTTGTATTAGCATTATTGTGTGTTGGGTGGTGTGTGTTTATTATTTTACTGTTTATAACAACTAAACCGGAAATAGGATTACCGACCTTTATATTATTTGGCCCAAGTGTATGATAACGGGCGGTGACATCACTGCCTGGCTCCCCGTGAGAGCTAGGGGGATCTCGGCGACTGGCCCGTGCTGGTTAGACGGTCGGAGGCATCCGACCGTTCCATTGCCGGAAGAAGGGACCGAGGCGAGTTTTGGAGGATTCTCGTGTCACAAAAGAAGTTGAATTAGAACGGGATATGACTTAATAATAATAAAGATAATAAACCGGATTTGTGTGCTTCTGAGTATGTCGTGCGACTATGATGATTTACTTGTGTTTGTGCCTTTTCCTTTAATTCTAATGCTTGGAATGTGAGCTAACGGTTTTATACCGATTGTTGTAGATTGCCTTGCAGGTTAGGAAAGCGGCCGAGAGATCCGGAAGAGTGGGCAGCCGGGGTTCCGTACATTTTAGGAGTGGGTTTTGGTTGGAGTCGGGTTGTGTTTTATTCTTCGTTTATTATGTTGGTATGCCGTGTGTATGGCGTTTTGATCTTTGGTGTTGTTTATCGGCTGGAGTCTTTTGTTGTTTTCCTTCGGGTTTCTTATCATTTGCATTAAAAGGAATTTTGGTTTTGCCTTTATTTGTGCCATGTTGAAAGATCCGGTGAAATTGTTGTCAGGCTAAGGGTCGGGACCCATTGTGAGGTCCCAACCCGTAGCATCCCGAGTCCCGCGGATTCGGGGTGTTACACACATAACATGCTTACCAATAGGAATAGATCAGTACTATCCGTTACCTACGGGTCTAGGTTGCAATAGCACATTCTAGTCTCCTGTAGAACTAGACAAGTGGTCACCACCCGGTTACCATACACGTGGGGCAGTTAAGGGTAATAAAAGGTGAATACTATTCCAGTTATCCATTATAACAATAATAAACAACACAAACAAGCCAATACAATCCAACTAATACGTGGAATGAAGCTAAGTAAGTCCAAGAGACTTACCTCACTCGAAGGTAGCTCAAAGATCAACGAACAACTCAGAGAACACTCAGTTTCCCTCTAGAAAGGAGCAAGGAAATCCTGTTCACACAAGCATCACGAATCAGGAACGAAATGGTTGCTAGAAGTCTATAACTTCTAGTCTCAATGATCTCTAAGAGATCTTCACAATCTAAGGGCTCAACCTTAGTCTTACAGCAACTCAGGGGACAAGGAACAACCATAAGAAACCAAGAAAGGAACGAGGAAAGGAAGGAAGGAAGCAACTTACCAAAGACGGGAGATACTGCAGAGGAAACCGCAGGGGCGGCTGGACCAGGCCGCAGGGGCGGCACAACAGAGGCGCGGGGGCGGTTTATAGTGCAGAAGTGCTTTCGACTCATTCGACAGCAAGGAACGCATCAAGGGCCAAAACTTGCTCTACGCAGTGCACAACCACGTCACAACTCAACCAAGGGAGCCTGTGAAAATCAAAGGATCAACAACGGAACGCTCCACAAGAATCAAGGATCAAACTTGACTCTTGGAGAAGAAGAAAAGGGAAGAACGAAGAAGAAAACGAAACAGAAGGAGAAGGCATGCAGTAACGATAAGAATGTGATGAAGAAACCAGAAGAGATGAACTTACACGTTCAGTAAGGTCGCAGGAAGCAAGGGAACGGCTCCAGCTCTTAGGGTTGAAGAAGACGTAAGCAAGAAACGGAGAAAAGAGGAAAAGACAGGAATATAAAGGAGTCGGGCTGGAAAGATAGACGGAATGTAACACCCCGAATTCTCAGAACTCGGAGTATTACTGGTTAAGACCTCACAATGGGTCCCGACCTCAGTTTGACAACAACATTACTAGGATCTTGCAACAAGACACAAATAAAGAAACCGAAATTCATAAAATAGTATTTTTAGGGTAATGAATGCAACACTGTCTAGCAGCCTAAAGTACTTAAACAAAAGAAAAAGAACAACTGTCTTAACTAAACGAAAGGAAAGACAACCACAACTCCCAACCCCCACTCTAAGGAGTACGGAGACCCGGCTGACCACTACTTCCGGATCACTCAGCTGCTGGTCTAACCTGCGGTAAAACTAAAAACACAACAAAACAACCATTAGCTAGTTATCTAAACATTAGGAGAATAATAATAGCACACACACACATAAAATAATAAACACTCATCATGCTTTCAAACAATCCATTTATTATCTTCATTTAAGTCATTCACTCTAATGATACTTATTTTGTGACACGAGGGATTCCCAAACCTCGCCTCCGCCCCCGTGTACCCATCAGGAGTGGATCCGATGCATCTCACCGTGTACCTGTATGGTCTGGGTATAGAGAACCTCCCAGTCTCCTGGCAGAGCTGGGCAGTGATGTCACGGCCCGTTATACATACACTTGGGCCTTAATACATAATAACAACGGTCGTCCTAACAAGTTGTTATTATAAACACACATCGCACACACCACCATTATCATACAACTAACATCCAGAAACCGGCTAAGTAAGTCGCATGGACTTACCTGAGTCAAATCACACCCTAACAAGTCTCAAATCGGTCCGTACTCATGGTAACTCAAACGCCTGTCAAATAAGGCATGTGGATCAAAATCACATCCAGATGTCCAACCTCATGCGAAGGAATTACGGAAAAAGTTCTCTTACGGTAAAAGACCATTTTACCCTTAGTGCCGAAAGTTCTCACAGTTTATTCTCAAACCCTACTAATTTCTTTTAGAATTTGTTTTCCATAAAAGTGTATCTCGGATGGTTACCTATAGGTTATAAGTTCAAAACTCGAAACAACTCGAAGAAGGACAACACTCCTTCTCTCCGGTTACTAGTTACGCTATTACATATATTATACCGTCGAACATGTTTTTAACCTTTCTCCTCAACCGACCTATATCAACATAATTTTCACACTCCTAACTCTTACTTATATATTAACCCATATATCTATATACACTATCCTTATACTTATACTTATAAATATATTCTTATACATAATTTACACATACACCAACTTATACATCTATATATATATATATATAAGTATGTATACTTCGGTATCCTCACTCTAATGTTTAATTTAATATGTATATATATATATATCAGCACTCGCACTCTTTCTCCATTCTCATCCATATCGGTATATATATATATATACTCGTACACTATCGCATCCAACGCTTCTAACCACATGTATATATATAGATATATATATATATATATATATATATATATATATATATATATATATATATATATATATGCACACTCATTCACTCATAACTCAACACTTCTACGTACCCACAGTTATACTTATATACATACACAAACACAAGCTTCTACAAGCAGTGGACTCACTCGGTAATCTCGACTGGCTCAGCAGTGCCGGATCAATCGCCGCACAGTACTCGGAAGAGAGTCCAGCCCTGGTTCGAATCTGCAGGGTGGTTCACAGGGGTGGAGAAGGCTGGTTCTGGTTCGTTCTTCCCGGCGCAGGAGGGTCCTTGTGCTGTGCTGATCGGCACCACTGCAGCAAGAGAGGAAGGTTGTTCGACTGTTCCGTTTGGCTCGGGGCGGCGGCAGCAAGGCGAGGAAGGCTGCTTCGATTGTTCCGTCTGGCTCGGGGCGGCGGCAGCAAGGCGAGGAAGATGCTGTTGTTATGATTCGAGAAGAAAGAGAGAGGCAGGGGAGAGATGGACAGAAGCGAAGATGACTCACCAGTAGGCACGAACGAAGAGTTCCGGCGTTAAAGAGAAGCCCGCCGGTTGTGTAGAGGCGTCGTGTGTAGATGAAGACGGAGGGTTGTTGGCTGCGTCGTTCTTCAGAGGGCAAGGGAAGACGGAAAAGCGGCAGCAGTAGGTGGGTAGAATTAGGATTAGATTAGGTTAAAGTGTAAATTAGGTTAGGGTTAGGATTAACTTAAGGAAATGGGCTGGTGGACTTGTAAAATGGGCCTATTCTTACTTTAAGAAAATAAGCTGAAACGAAACCCGTTACTCGTACGGATCGGTAGGAAATTTGCGGAATTAATTATGGAATTAAATTCCGTATAATATAATTTTTTTTTTTTTTTTTTTTTTATTTTCGAGGTACGTAAATTATTTCCGGTTACATAGTTTCATCATTTTATGTGAATCAAGGTCACATAAAATGATAGAATTTAAACTCGTTTTATTTTATTTCAGATTGACGTATCGGAATTCGGCTAGATTTAGGTTTAACGGACATTAAAATTTTCGGTTATTACATCAGTGCCCCCTTAAAAGAAGTTTCGTCCCGAAACTTAGAATCATTTCTTTTATCACACGTTTCCTTTGGTATCTTTTCTCTTCAAAATTTTCGTTTTCTACCATGCAACTACTCACACATCATAGTCAGACGTATATCACATACAACGTAAACACCCAATCCAATATAAAAACATGAATGATCAAACAACACAACATCCGAGTACTAACTCGTCGATACAGGAGTAACCTCTAACCCTGCAAAGAACTCGGGATAGTTACGTCTAATACTCTCCTCAGTCTCCCAAGTGGCCTCATCAGCTCCTCTCCTAGACCACTGGGTCTGCAACATAGGTATCTCCTTGGACCGCAGACGTCTAGTACTGCGCTCCAAGACAGCTACTAGGTACTCTACAAAAGTATGGTCAAGCTCAACTATCATATCCTCATGGCTGATGACGTGTCTCGAATCCGGAAGGTACTCTCTCAACTGAGATATATGGAAGACCGGATGGACACCCTCTAGTCTCGGCGGTAATGCTAGTTTGTAGGCCACCTCTCCAACTCTCTCCAAGATCTCAAAAGGTCCGACATATCGGGGACTCAGCTCCCCTTTAATGCCGAAACGCCTGACTCCTCTCGTAGGTGACACTCTCAGCTACACCTGAGCACCCACTCTAAACTCCAAAGGTCGACGCCTTTTGTCGACGTAGGACTTCTGACGACTCTGAGCTGCTAACATCCGCTCTCGGGCTAGGGCAAGCCGAGCGATGTCATCCTGTATCTGATCTGGAGCTACTCCATCAGCTCTGCTGGGCTCATCCCAACATAATGGCATACGACATCTCCGCCCGTACAAAGCCTCATAGGGAGCCATCCCAATAGACGTGTGCCATCTGTTATTATATGAAAACTCTACCAGTGGAAGATGATCTGGCCATACCTATCCCCAATCTAATACACACGCCCGGAGCATGTCCTCTAATGTCTAAATGGTCCTCTCAGACTGTCCGTCTGTCTGTGGGTGGTAGGCGGTAGTAAAGTGGAGACTCGTCCTCAAAGCAGTATGTACTTGCTGCCAAAATCTCGAGGTAAAACGTCCATCTCTGTCAAAGACGATAGTCCTCGGTACTCCATGAAGTCTCATAATGTGTCTGGTGAACTCCTCAGCTAGACGACTCACCGGCCACGTTTCCTTAATCGGAATGAAACATGCGGTCTTCGTCGGGCGGTCTACCACTACCGGAATAGCATCAAATCCTCTGCTGAGTCTCAAACTTGTGACAAAATCCATAGATATATCCTCCCACTTCCACTGTGGTATTGGAAGTGGGTGGAGCTCTCCTCCGGACTTACGATGATCAATCTTGACCTGCTGGTAGGTCGCGCACTGAGCTACATACCGAGTCACATCGGCTTCAAACCACCCCACCAGAAGGACCGTCTCACATCCTTGTACATCTTACTTACTCCAGGATGTACTGAGCATGGGGTAGCATGAGGCTCACCTAGTATCCTTTGCCTCAACTCACTGTCTGACGGCACACAAACGCGGTCCTGACGTCTCATCACTCCATTTGCACCAATAGTGAACCGTGGGGCCTCGTCTCGAGATATCCTGCCTCGGATCCTGGTCAAAGTCGGGCAAGTCTCCTGCTTCTGTCGGATCTCATCCAACAGATCAGGAAGTAACTCTAAAGTAGCCAACTGACTATCAGTATCGGCAAACTGAATCTCTATCTCCAACCAAGCCAAGTCCCTCTGCCACTGTGGCTGTACTGTCAACCGGGCTATCGCCCTCTCTCTAAGTGTCTTCCGGCTTAAAGCGTCAGCTACTACATTCGCCTTCCCGGGGTGGTAAAGAATCTCAAGGTCGAAGTCTTTGATCAACTCTAACCACCACCTCTGGCGATTATTCAACTCTCTCTGAGTGGATATATACTTTAGACTCTTGTGGTTTGTGAAAATCTGACATGTCGCCCCATAGAGATAGTGACGCTAGATCTTAAGAGCATGGACTACTGCAGCCAACTCTAGATCATGTGTGGGGTAGTTCTCCTCATACGTCTTCAACCGTCGAGACGCATAGGCTATGACCCTACCCCTCTGCATCAAAACACACCCCAAGCCTAGCTTGGATGCGTCACTGTATACACCAAAATCATTTGTACCCTCAGGCTGTGCCACAATCGAAGCGGACGTCAATCTCCTCTTCAGCTCCTCAAAACTCTGCTGACACGGCTCAGACCAGACAAACCGAGTAGTCTTCCTCAGAAGACAAGTAAGTGGTCGGGCAATCAAGGAAAACCCTTCCATAAACCGGCGGTAGTATCCTGCTAAACCTAGAAAGCTGCGAACCTCCTTGACATTCTTAGGAGGTTGCCAAGAAGATACTGACTCGATCTTCGCCGGATCGACTTTAATACCCTTAGCAGTCACCACGTGACCTAAGAAAGTCACCTTTGACATCCAAAACTCACACTTGGATAGCTTAGCATACAGTTGGCTATCTTGTAGAATCTACAATGCTGTCCTCAAGTGTCCGGCATGCTCCTCTCGACTCCTAGAGTAAACTAGGATATCGTCAATGAAGACCACTACAAACTGGTCTAAGAAGTCAATGAATATCTCATTCATTAACTCCATGAACACCGCTGGTACATTAGTGAGCCCAAATGACATCACTACAAACTCATAATGACCATACCTAGTCCGGAATGTCGTCTTAGGTATCTCCTGATCTCTCACCCTCAACTAGTGGTAACCTGATCTCAAGTCTATCCTCGAGAACACAGACGCTCCATGCAACTGGTCCAACAGGTCATCTATGCGCGGCAGTGGATACTTGTTCTTGATGGTGACTTTATTCAGTTCTCTGTAGTCTATGCACAGCCTCATCGATCCGTCCTTCTTCTTCACAAATAATACCGGCTCACCCCAAGGAGACACACTAGGGCGTATGAAACCCTTCTCGGCTAGCTCCTCTAACTGCTTCTTCAGCTCCAGCAGCTCTATCGGTGTTATACGGTACGGAGCCTTCGAGATCGGTCTCGTGCCCAGCTCTAAGTTAATGCTGAAATCAACGCCCCTCTGTGGGGGTAGTCCTGGCAGGTCGTCACTGAACACCTCTGCAAACTCGCATGCAACAGGTATCTCCTCTAATTCCCTTATGCAATCCATTAGTACTACTGCAAACTGTACCTTTTTCTTAGCCAGAAGGTAAGAAACTACTCACAACCATTTCCTTAATCTCTTTAAAGACCTATGGGGTCATTCCCGGCCGTCAAAATCTTCTCCTTAAATTCTTAATTAGAGATATTGGCTCGAACTCATTGCATGTTACTATTAAGGGTACTGGTATTTGTATCGGTTTAACTTTACAATTGTCGTCGTTGATGTTTTGTAGGGATTCTCCATATGGCGGTAACATTCTTTAGTAAATCTGATGTTATTCTTCTTATCTACCAACCGGTCGTCACTGGTCAACTCAGACGTGTGAATTCTCCATTACTACTAGTTAGTCTGTAGTTGGTCTTCTACCAGATCGTAGACTTACTTTTCTTCTATCTCTTTCGATGCGGATATACAAGGTGAAAACTTATCCCATATAGGTTATCCGTTTATACACATTTAGCTCCTTCTACAATTTACACCTGCCATCTATGGGTTTATCAAACCTTCTGTGATAGCTTACAAACCCATCTTCGCGGTTCCTTTTTCCTAAGTTATCGTCTACCTGCAGCTCTTTGTAGTGAACCGCTAGTATGGTTGACTTAAGTCTTTTGGTGATTGAGTAGTTATTATGATCCCTCAAGTCCATCATGATCATTCCCGCACATGCTTCTTCCTCGGTAGATGTTGTTTTGTAACCTTACCTTCATGTAAATCCATTGTCTCAATTTCAGACTTCTACTATCTTTGATATTTGTGTCGTGCTTTCCTTCAACATTCTCGTGTCTCTAAAAGAGTCAATCCATCTCCATGGTTATGAAATTTATTAATTTTTTTGTCTTTTAAATTCGATCGTAAATCTCTATCTTGGTACTTCTTTAATCTTTTACATCTGGGTCAACACTCTATTTTCTCTGTACTCTCATGCTCATACTTGTCTATCGTGGCATCCACCTTGGTTGTAGTGTCCTCAAACCCGCCAAGTGTAGTTGTACTATACTTTGTTTGAATGGTGTTTTGATGTTGTCCTCTTCAATCTGCGCTCTTATTAGTCCTTACATGCATCTCGAGTTTCACCTCTCGTCGTCATCCCGCTAAGATCCTTGTACGGTTTTTTATTACTTCTATTTGAATTGCTTGATATTCTTTTCTCGCGCAATTGTTCTTGTTGTTAACATCCTCTAGTAATTCTCAACTCTTTAACCACTCGTTCTTCGGACAATTGTAGAAACCACCAGGGCGTCCGCCATAATGTAATGTGTAATATCCAAAAAAAAAAAAATTAAATTAAATTTTTTTTATTTATTTTTATTTTGAACATTCCGGGAATGCACCAGATGACGATGACTTGACCTTGTTGGACGATAATTATATCGAGTTTTAACACGGATTTTCCATCAGTATGTGAGAATTTCCTCTTGCATAAAATACAAGTCATCTCCTTCTAGATAAATTGTCAGCCCATCTAGATAAGCCCTCTGGGCCATCAATACAAGCCCAAATTATTGTGGCAGCCGGCCTTGCAAGAGTGATGGCTTTCTTACCTTGCCAGCTGGGCCCGGTAACAACTTCTTTGGCAGCCTTCATGTGCACACGTCTTGACCGCTTGATACCCTCCAACCCACATCGTCGGGATCTTCGCTCTCGTATCTTCCCTCTCTCCAGATCTCTCTCTCCCTCTCTCCTATCTTTCGTAACCTCTTTTTTTTTTTCCTTTAACGTTTCTGGAGCTCCCTTTGCACACAGTCATGGACGCCGGCGCCCTATCGTTTCGTCTCAGTTCCACTCCCCTCCAAGGATCAGCCTGCATAGGTAGTCGATCTCCTCCCCGTCAGCCTCTACAAGCACCGGCGCCCTATCGTTCATGTCGCCAATCTTGCTGCACTAAAGCTAGACGCGGACAAGACTTCTGGCAAGCCTTCCTTCTCTTCTTGCCACGTACCTGTCGATCCCCTCCTGCAGCGTACGTACGGATCTGCTTCCAGGACCACATCGAGTCCGTTTTGATCCCTACTGATCGAGATCTGCACGCCAGGTCCTGCTTTCACCCAACTCCAGCCATCGACACTCCCTCCCTCTCCTTCTTCAACATATATATCCTACGACAACGCCTCAAAGCATGAAGCCTCTCCTCCCAAACATGACCACAACGAGACAACCTCTCCTACCCAACCCTCAACAATTAAAGACTCAGTAGCTCACTCATATCGCCAGCCTTCAAGACGTCTACCTCGACAGCTAGCTTAGGTAGGCTTAGTCCTCATGCGTCGATCGAGTCCACGGCGGTGTACTTCCCTGGTGAAGGCAGTCCAATGTCATCCACCACCTCCAAGGTCGCTGGAAGTGGGTAAGGGTTGTGTCTTCCTTACACTGCACACATATGTGAAAGGAATGCTCATGTTATGTCTTCGACAGATCCAAGGATCGATCCAGGGATGTGAGGCTTTAATTTGGAAGTCTATGTGGTTGTGGGTAAGCCTCGAACTCTAGACCTCTTGCAACCTGATTTTTTTTGATTTACATAAATCTGTGTTGAGCAGTTTACTTGAACATGAGTTTTGATGCTTTAGAGTTGTTATTGACCGTTCAATTTTTAGTATAACATAGAGGGTTATGCGTAGTTTGATGCATCAGAAGTTGGGATCGATCCAATGGTCGGATCTGGATCCATGGGTGTCCAAAGTGGGCTGACTGTGCTGTTTGTGAAGGAACCCAGATTTTGACTAAGTACATTTTAACCAACTTTACGAATTTATGTAAGAGTCGTGGCTGGATAGTTTTGAGAGATCTTTGCTCCTATGAGTAGCATGAATATCATAGATAACCCGGAGATTTATTTCGGAATTTAATACTTTTACCCGAGCCTCGTATCTTAAGCCAAAGTTGGACCTTAGCAACTTTTTATGAAAGTCAAGAATGTGTTTAACTCTTCTAAAACTTTAACAAACTCCCCTCTAGAGTGAGAGTGTGTTTTTGAGTTCTAAAGAATAGTTTGGAACCTTGTTATAGAATTTTTATAGAGTTCGGGACCAGGGGTAAAATGGTCATTTACCCGTATAAGGGTATTTTGGTAATTTCTTTATGATCGATTATATAGCTTAGAAGTTGGAGACTTCTAAGAAAGTGGGATGCATTTTTTATCCATATGCCTTGTCTGACAGGCTTTTGATTTACTACGGTTGCAGACCGAGTTGAGACTTTTGAGAGTTGTGAATGGATTCAGGTAAGTCCTTGCGACTTACTTAGCTGGTTTCTGGATCTTAGTGGAGTGATAATAGTTGTGTGTATGCAATGTGTGTTATAATAAAAATAACAACTTGTTAGGACGACCGTTGTTATTATTGTGTTAAGGCCCAAGTGTATGTATAACGGGCCGTGACATCACTGCCCAGCTCTGCCAGGAGACTGGGAGGTTCTCTATACCCAGACCATCCAGGTACACGGTGAGATGCATCGGATCCACTCCTGATGGGTACACGGGGGCGGAGGCGAGGTTTGGGAATCCCTCGTGTCACAAAATAAGTATCATTAGAGTGAATGACTTAAATGAAGATAATAAATGGATTGTTTGAAAGCATGATGAGTGTTTATTATTTTGTGTGTGTGTGCTATTATTGTTCTTCTAATGTTTAGATAACTAGCTAATGGTTGTTCTGTCGTGTTTTTAGATTTATCGCAGGTTAGAACAGCAGCTGAGTGATCCGGAAGTAGTGGTCAGCCGGGTCTCCGTACTCATTAGAGTGGGGGTTTGGGTTGTTGCTTTGTTGTTTTTCCCTTTTGTTAAGACATATAGTCTTTTTCGTTGTTTAGGTACGATAGGCTGTTAGACTTTGTTGCATTCATCCTTTTACAAATACATCTTTATGAATTTTCGGTTTTCATTATTTGTGTCTTGTTGCAAGATCCTAGTAATATTGTTGTCAAACTGAGGTCGGGACCCATTGTGAGGTCCTAACCAGTAATGTCCCGAGTTCTGAGAATTCGGGGTGTTACAACATGGTATCAGAGCCAGGTTGGCAACAATGGCACTTGAAATCTTCTGAAAGACCGAATAAGTACTTAAGCAGAACCCGAAAAGGGATCTGAGTTTTAAAAAGAACTTTTGGTTTTCAAATGCATGCATAGTCTGGTTGGGGATAGAAAAGTACGGCTGACCACCACTACTATCGCGGATCTCAGTATGTTTAGTAGAGACTT
The DNA here is from genome assembly GCA_033239125.1 of Fagopyrum homotropicum. NCBI lineage: Eukaryota > Viridiplantae > Streptophyta > Magnoliopsida > Caryophyllales > Polygonaceae > Fagopyrum > Fagopyrum homotropicum. The sequence continues at coordinate 9,419,268 of BSWB01000003.1, forward strand.
TAGGTTTTGCTTTAGTTGGACTTATAAGCTTGATTATAAATATATGCGATATAGAGTAGTATATGCAGAAGATTAATAGAAATTTATAGTTGTATTATGCCCTTAATGGAGATAACATAATGAGATCCTCATTCAATTGACACACCTAAGTATGCTGAGCTTATGAGCATTAAGTTAGGCGAACATCCGATCAATCCATTGCACTCGTTGAGGAACATGGAGACGGAAGAGGGAAGACTACAAGATAATACCCACGAAGATGGCAAGCGGAACCTAAGTCAACTCAACGGGATCAAATGAAGGATATACAAGAGAGTAGTTTCGGAGAAGCAAGGGATGATCGCCAACTAGGGAATTTGAGAACGACAAATGAGCGGCTCTTCCAAGTTGTGTAAAGTGACTTCACAAACAAAGAGGATGACGTCGAAAATTGCCATAGACATGAAAGTCAAAAGGGAGATATAGTAGCGATCAAGAAAAGAGACATAAAATTTAAGCTCGCTGACAGACTAGGAAGTGAAAGTTGATGCCAAAAACAAGGCGAAATATGATCACTCTCAACAAGCTATTTGCCACCACAATCCAGATTGATAACCGAGACAGTCAAAAGTGTGGAAGTCAACACGAGATACATTATCCATCCAAATAGAGAGAATTAAAGAGCTGCAACTTGGAAGCTTACGCGTTGCCAAAAAGGGAAAGGTGGATTTCACCAACATGAAAGTGGAGTGATCTCGTAGAACACACAAGAATTTCGACATAGACCGTGATACAACAATAATCAGCTTCCGTAAAGGCAGCATTACAAGCAACACCCAAGGAAGAAGAGTGTGTGAGAAGAGTATTGGTGAACTCGAGGGACCCCAATAACTTCTCATTCAAAAGGGATTTAAGCTAACAACACTACAAGTTCATAATAGAGAACCGCAAATAGACGATAACTCGGGTAAAAGAATCACGGAGATGTACCTACAAGCTACCCTAGAAGGATTGAAAAGTCTGTTGATGGAAGAAGAATGATACAACTTGACTCGTAAGAGTATAACGATCTTACAAAAGTGTAGATTGTAGGTGGAGCTAAAGAAGTATAAACAGAGAGACTGGAGGAGATATATTTCACCAAGTATATCAAGCCTCAAAAGAGATGGAAGAAAAGTAAGTCTATGATGTTGTAGAAGGTCAACTACATCCTACTTGGTGACAACTTAAAAGTTACATGTGTGGGTTAACTAGTGATGGTTAGTTAACCGATAAGAAAAATAACCACAAAGCTATAAAGGAATTTGATCGACATCTAGTGGATTTCTTTCGGAGATCCACGACGAAAATGGCGAAGTTAAATCAATACAAGTACTAGTAGCCGGGATGGTAACGTTAAATGAGTCCAATATGATAACTCTAATAAAGAAATTTAAGAGCAGCTCTTGACGGTCGGTAATGACCCTTGATGATAGTAATGGTGTAAAGGGAATTGTTGGGAGTAGTTACTTACTACTGACTAAGAAAGATACATATCAGAGTTAGAATGAAGGGATCCATGTAAGAAGAACTAGAAGACTAAGAGGAAGTAGATGATTGAAAACATGTCCTATGTCTTAGCATTCCACACAAGTAAGACTGATGGTGCTCCTTCGAGAAAAAGTAGGGTCAGACTGTCTAGATTGACAGGGAAAACCCTTGTGATTAAAGATGTGACACAGAATGATTGGAAATTCCGAGGCGGCACAAATATAGAGAGTATGATGTAAAGCCTTGGTGAAATGTGGGGTCGAGTTTTGAGGTGATTGCAGATGGAATCTACAGGTTGACTAAAACAGACATGAGAAGGAGTAAAATTGAAAGACTAAAGGCTGTTATATGGATCCGGTATCACACCAATAAGATGATTACCGAAAGATATATATATATATATATATATAAGTTAAATGAGCAATGGAGGTACTCCATTGAAAATTCAAGCTGGACGGATGACATAAGAGTTGATGAAAGTAATAGGATCAACCAACGCGGTTCGTAAAGCGAGTACGAGAGAACTCAAAGGGAGTAACTATCCTACTGGGGGGTAAAGATTTAAATAAGGTAAAGCGATACGAGCATAAGGAAAACATAATAAATGCGAGTCGAGAACTTTGATCGTTGAGAAAAGCATATACAATTGAGATTTCTTATGCAAATGGTACCGATAGGTGTTTAATAAAAAGTCATACATATCGGACCGATAACGCGAGGATGGATGAAGGGTAAACCAAAAGAATAACTTAACCACTAAGAAGGAAAATCATGTATCAAAAGGCGGGTCTTGCTAAATTGGAACAAAGTATTGAGATGAGGATGCCTTTGTAGAATCTATGCAAGAGTACAACGTAACTGAGGTTCCAACATGAAATGGGCAGTAATGATCAACTGAAGGTTGAGACCGATTCAGGGAAGAAAATTGTTATTAGACGAGTCACCTAGTAGAAGAGTTCACAAGACAAGCTTGAAAGACCAAAAGAGATAAAATGTCGACCCGGATATGAGAGTCTAAGGTGCATGGAAGGGATACCTACAATAGAGTGTAGAAGCAAAATGTAGACTTTGCAAGTGTGGAGAGGTTTTAACATCCTTAAATATATAGGAATTTGAAAGAAATCACAAGGTCGACATCAAAGAGTTGAAACCCTGTAGCGGAACACCACGGAGTTTCATGAAGGCAATATTGCCGGTAACACCATCGAAGGAATGTATATATGATAACGGCCGTGGTGGACTTGAAAGTTCAAGGTAACCCCAATTATCATGGGACCTAAGTCATCAACACCGATGGTCCACGCAAGGGGAACTACAAGGGGATGATAATTAAAGTCATCAGAACTATCAAGACACTTACCAACTATCGTTGAAGACTAGGAATGAATATTTATGTCAAGATGAATGACCCAATTGGGCTTGAGAAGTAGAGTTAGCCTAAGGAAAATAGAAGTGTGGAAGATAAAACGAATTAGCAAAACATGAAATGATTAATCGAGGAGATGAGGCGCACCAAGAAATTTAACACCAGTATAGGTATGAGAAGAGTAAGTCCGGGATATGGAGACAAGTTAATTATAGACCGACCGACGTCAACTGAGGACGTGTAAGGGTTGGTTGGCATTGACGAGTAGGTACCGTTAAGAAGAGACATTAGTGATTGCGGATTTAAGAGGTAACTTTACCGATGCCTTGGAGGATTCCCCAAATAGGCAACGACAACCTTATGGGATGATCTAATGATATGGAGAGAATCGGGTTAGAGGTTGCTGACTGGTCGGTTGAGTAAGAGAGTAAAGGTCTGTTTGAAGAGGATCTTGCTAAAATTAGAAGGGAAGTATAGGCGGGAGTTGGGTAAATCAAGTTGACCCTTCAGAAAGACGCCATTGTAATTAATGGGTGTTACACCAGAGGCGTGGTAGGCCCATAACCCACAGATGAAGAAAATTAATGTTATGTTAACTATGAGTTCAAGTTAAGGAATTAGAGATCTATATGAAAAGGGTCACTTGGGTGTGGGATTTGTTTTGAGTTATATAAATTTGAAAGATTGGCAAGAAGTAGGTGAAACCCATTAATTAAGGAACGATCCAATTAGGTCACATTGAGGAAACCGGGCCAAGCGGTATGTATTACAAAGAGCATTATGCACTCAGTAAAGGGACGATAGAAGTTTAAGATTATTATTTCAGAATCGATAGTCGGAAACTTTCGAAAGAGCTGGAAGTAAGTTTAGAAAACCAAACCGTGAAGAGAGTAACTACCGGACCCGAGACACGTCATCAACCATGAGGATCTGATAGTTCAGCCCGACCATACATTTGTGGAGTACCTTGTAGTTGTCCTGGAGTGCAGTACTAGACGTTTGCGGTCCAAGGAGATACCGATGTTGAGGATCCAGTGGTCTAGACGAGGAGCCGATGAGGCCACTTGGGAGACAGAGGAGAGTTTTAGGCGTAACTATTTCGAGTTCTTTGCGGAGTTAGCTGCTTCTTCTGTACCGACGAGTTAGTACTCGGATGTTGTGTTGTTTGACTTTTCATGTTTTAGTTGGATTGAGTGATTGAGTTTCCTTTAATGTGTGCCTGATTATGATGATTGAGTAGTTGCATGGTTGAAAACGAATTTTTAATGAAACCAAGATATACAAAGAAAGTCGTTTGATTAGATACATTATTCTAAGTTTCGGGACGAAACTTATTTTAAGAGGGCACTAATGTAATATCCAAAAAAAAAAAATTAAATTAAATTTTTTTTTATTTATTTTTATTTTGAACATTCCGGGAATGCACCAGATGACGATGACTTGACCTTGTTGGACGATAATTATATCGAGTTTTAACACGGATTTTCCATCAGTATGTGAGAATTTCCTCTTGCATAAAATACAAGTCATCTCCTTCTAGATAAATTGTCAGCCCATCTAGATAAGCCCTCTGGGCCATCAATACAAGCCCAAATTATTGTGGCAGCCGGCCTTGCAAGAGTGATGGCTTTCTTACCTTGTCAGCTGGGCCCGGTAACAACTTCTTTGGCAGCCTTCATGTGCACACGTCTTGACCGCTTGATACCCTCCAACCCACATCGTCGGGATCTTCGCTCTCGTATCTTCCCTCTCTCCAGATCTCTCTCTCCCTCTCTCCTATCTTTCGTAACCTCTTTTTTTTTTTCCTTTAACGTTTCTGGAGCTCCCTCTGCACACAGTCATGGACGCCGGCGCCCTATCGTTTCGTCTCAGTTCCACTCCCCTCCAAGGATCAGCCTGCATAGGTAGTCGATCTCCTCCCCGTCAGCCTCTACAAGCACCGGCGCCCTATCGTTCATGTCGCCAATCTTGCTGCACTAAAGCTAGACGCGGACAAGACTTCTGGCAAGCCTTCCTTCTCTTCTTGCCACGTACCTGTCGATCCCCTCCTGCAGCGTACGTACGGATCTGCTTCCAGGACCACATCGAGTCCGTTTTGATCCCTACTGATCGAGATCTGCACGCCAGGTCCTGCTTTCACCCAACTCCAGCCATCGACACTCCCTCCCTCTCCTTCTTCAACATATATATCCTACGACAACGCCTCAAAGCATGAAGCCTCTCCTCCCAAACATGACCACAACGAGACAACCTCTCCTAACCAACCCTCAACAATTAAAGACTCAGTAGCTCACTCATATCGCCAGCCTTCAAGACGTCTACCTCGACAGCTAGCTTAGGTAGGCTTAGTCCTCATGCGTCGATCGAGTCCACGGCGGTGTACTTCCCTGGTGAAGGCAGTCCAATGTCATCCACCACCTCCAAGGTCGCTGGAAGTGGGTAAGGGTTGTGTCTTCCTTACACTGCACACATATGTGAAAGGAATGCTCATGTTATGTCTTCGACAGATCCAAGGATCGATCCAGGGATGTGAGGCTTTAATTTGGAAGTCTATGTGGTTGTGGGTAAGCCTCGAACTCTAGACCTCTTGCAACCTGATTTTTTTTGATTTACATAAATCTGTGTTGAGCAGTTTACTTGAACATGAGTTTTGATGCTTTAGTTGTTATTGACCGTTCAATTTTTAGTATAACATAGAGGGTTATGCGTAGTTTGATGCATCAGAAGTTGGGATCGATCCAATGGTCGGATCTGGATCCATGGGTGTCCAAAGTGGGCTGACTGTGCTGTTTGTGAAGGAACCCAGATTTTGACTAAGTACATTTTAACCAACTTTACGAATTTATGTAAGAGTCGTGGCTGGATAGTTTTGAGAGATCTTTGCTCCTATGAGTAGCATGAATATCATAGATGACCTGGAGATTTATTTCGGAATTTAATACTTTTACCCGAGCCTCGTATCTTAAGCCAAAGTTGGACCTTAGCAACTTTTTATGAAAGTCAAGAATGTGTTTAACTCTTCTAAAACTTTAACAAACTCCCCTCTAGAGTGAGAGTGTGTTTTTGAGTTCTAAAGAATAGTTTGGAACCTTGTTATAGAATTTTTATAGAGTTCGGGACCAGGGGTAAAATGGTCATTTACCCGTATAAGGGTATTTTGGTAATTTCTTTATGATCGATTATATAGCTTAGAAGTTGGAGACTTCTAAGAAAGTGGGATGCATTTTTGATCCATATGCCTTGTCTGACAGGCTTTTGATTTACTACGGTTGCAGACCGAGTTGAGACTTTTGAGAGTTGTGAATGGATTCAGGTAAGTCCTTGCGACTTACTTAGCTGGTTTCTGGATCTTAGTGGAGTGATAATAGTTGTGTGTATGCAATGTGTGTTATAATAAAAATAACAACTTGTTAGGACGACCGTTGTTATTATTGTGTTAAGGCCCAAGTGTATGTATAACGGGCCGTGACATCACTGCCCAGCTCTGCCAGGAGACTGGGAGGTTCTCTATACCCAGACCATCCAGGTACACGGTGAGATGCATCGGATCCACTCCTGATGGGTACACGGGGGCGGAGGCGAGGTTTGGGAATCTCTCGTGTCACAAAATAAGTATCATTAGAGTGAATGACTTAAATGAAGATAATAAATGGATTGTTTGAAAGCATGATGAGTGTTTATTATTTTGTGTGTGTGTGCTATTATTGTTCTTCTAATGTTTAGATAACTAGCTAATGGTTGTTCTGTCGTGTTTTTAGATTTATCGCAGGTTAGAACAGCAGCTGAGTGATCCGGAAGTAGTGGTCAGCCGGGTCTCCGTACTTATTAGAGTGGGGGTTTGGGTTGTTGCTTTGTTGTTTTTCCCTTTTGTTAAGACATATAGTCTTTTTCGTTGTTTAGGTACGATAGGCTGTTAGACTTTGTTGCATTCATCCTTTTACAAATACATCTTTATGAATTTTCGGTTTTCATTATTTGTGTCTTGTTGCAAGATCCTAGTAATATTGTTGTCAAACTGAGGTCGGGACCCATTGTGAGGTCCTAACCAGTAATGTCCCAAGTTCTGAGAATTCGGGGTGTTACATAATGTTCCAATCTGGGTTATGAGTCCACTATCTTCTTATAGATACCCTTTAAGATCTTCAAACGTTTTATCATGAGGCGATGATCGCATCATGATAACTCAACTAAAGGATAATTCATATCCTCTAGGGTAACAACATACTACATATATATAGATATTTATATAACATACATAATTGTACAATACTATAAGTCTAAACTAAGCATACTAAGATCCACGGTAGTAGTGGTGGTCAGCCGTACTTTTCTATCCCCAACCAGACTATGCATGCATTTGAAAACCAAAAGTCCTTTTTAAAACTCAGATCCCTTTTCGGGTTCTGCTCAAGTACTTATTCGGTCTTTCAGAAGATTTCAAGTGCCATTGTTGCCAACCTAGAGCTCTGATACCATGTTGTAACACCCCGAATTCTCAGAACTCGGAGTATTACTGGTTAGGACCTCACAATGGGTCCCGACCTCAGTTTGACAACAACATTACTAGGATCTTGCAACAAGACACAAATAAAGAAACCGAAATTCATAAAATAGTATTTTTAGGGTAATGAATGCAACACTGTCTAGCAGCCTAAAGTACTTAAACAAAAGAAAAAGAACAACTGTCTTAACTAAACGAAAGGAAAGACAACCACAACTCCCAACCCCCACTCTAAGGAGTACGGAGACCCGGCTGACCACTACTTCCGGATCACTCAGCTGCTGGTCTAACCTGCGGTAAAACTAAAAACACAACAAAACAACCATTAGCTAGTTATCTAAACATTAGGAGAATAATAATAGCACACACACACACATAAAATAATAAACACTCATCATGCTTTCAAACAATCCATTTATTATCTTCATTTAAGTCATTCACTCTAATGATACTTATTTTGTGACACGAGGGATTCCCAAACCTCGCCTCCGCCCCCGTGTACCCATCAGGAGTGGATCCGATGCATCTCACCGTGTACCTGTATGGTCTGGGTATAGAGAACCTCCCAGTCTCCTGGCAGAGCTGGGCAGTGATGTCACGGCCCGTTATACATACACTTGGGCCTTAATACATAATAACAACGGTCGTCCTAACAAGTTGTTATTATAAACACACATCGCACACACCACCATTATCATACAACTAACATCCAGAAACCGGCTAAGTAAGTCGCATGGACTTACCTGAGTCAAATCACACCCTAACAAGTCTCAAATCGGTCCGTACTCGTGGTAACTCAAACGCCTGTCAAATAAGGCATGTGGATCAAAATCACATCCAGATGTCCAACCTCATGCGAAGGAATTACGGAAAAAGTTCTCTTACGGTAAAAGACCATTTTACCCTTAGTGCCGAAAGTTCTCACAGTTTATTCTCAAACCCTACTAATTTCTTTTAGAATTTGTTTTCCATAAAAGTGTATCTCGGATGGTTACCTATAGGTTATAAGTTCAAAACTCGAAACAACTCGAAGAAGGACAACACTCCTTCTCTCCGGTTACTAGTTACGCTATTACATATATTATACCGTCGAACATGTTTTTAACCTTTCTCCTCAACCGACCTATATCAACATAATTTTCACACTCCTAACTCTTACTTATATATTAACCCATATATCTATATACACTATCCTTATACTTATACTTATAAATATATTCTTATACATAATTTACACATACACCAACTTATACATCTATATATATATATAAGTATGTATACTTCGGTATCCTCACTCTAATGTTTAATTTAATATGTATATATATAAATCAGCACTCGCACTCTTTCTCCATTCTCATCCATATCGGTATATATATATATATATACTCGTACACTATCGCATCCAACGCTTCTAACCACATGTATATATATAGATATATATATATATATATATATATATATATATATATATATATATATATATGCACACTCATTCACTCATAACTCAACACTTCTACGTACCCACAGTTATACTTATATACATACACAAACACAAGCTTCTACAAGCAGTGGACTCACTCGGTAATCTCGACTGGCTCAGCAGTGCCGGATCAATCGCCACACAGTACTCGGAAGAGAGTCCAGCCCTGGTTCGAATCTGCAGGGTGGTTCACAGGGGTGGAGAAGGCTGGTTCTGGTTCGTTCTTCCCGGCGCAGGAGGGTCCTTGTGCTGTGCCGATCGGCACCACTGCAGCAAGAGAGGAAGGTTGTTCGACTGTTCCGTTTGGCTCGGGGCGGCGGCAGCAAGGCAAGGAAGGCTGCTTCGATTGTTCCGTCTGGCTCGGGGCGGCGGCAGCAAGGCGAGGAAGGCTGCTTCGATTGTTCCGTCTGGCTCGGGGCGGCGGCAGCAAGGCGAGGAAGATGCTGTTGTTATGATTCGAGAAGAAAGAGAGAGGCAGGGGAGAGATGGACAGAAGGGAAGATGACTCACCAGTAGGCACGAACGAAGAGTTCCGGCGTTAAAGAGAAGCCCGCCGGTTGTGTAGCGGCGTCGTCTGTAGATGAAGACGGAGGGCTGTTGGCTGCGTCGTTCTTCAGAGGGCAAGGGAAGACGGAAAAGCGGCAGCAGTAGGTGGGTAGAATTAGGATTAGATTAGGTTAAAGTGTAAATTAGGTTAGGGTTAGGATTAGCTTAAGGAAATGGGCTGGTGGGCTTGTAAAATGGGCCTATTCTTACTTTAAGAAAATAAGCTGAAACGAAACCCGTTACTCGTACGGATCGGTAGGAAATTTGCGGAATTAATTATGGAATTAAATTCCGTATAATATAATTTTTTTTTATTTTTTTATTTTTATTTTCGAGGTACGTAAATTATTTCCGGTTACATAGTTTCATCATTTTATGTGAATCAAGGTCACATAAAATGATAGAATTTAAACTCGTTTTATTTTATTTCAGATTGACGTATCGGAATTCGGCTAGAATTAGGTTTAACGGACATTAAAATTTTCGGTTATTACACGGAAAGGGCGTCTAGGGTTTAGAAAGAAGATAAGGAAACTGTCCCATGATATTCTATCTATGGAAGGAAGATAAAACGAGCAAAAGAACGATCGGGCGCGATCTGTTGTAAGCCGCAAGGGCGAATCATATCGGCCGCGGGGGCGTCCGGCCGCAGGGGCGGCCTTCTTCACCGTGGGGCGGTGAAGACAAAACTCAGGTCTTACAATGGAATTGCGAGAAATCCAGAAAAATTATAATATTAACTAGTTTGTTTTAATAATTTAAAGATTAACCATACAAGGTACGGTTATACGACATTAAATTTGTGTATGATTTTATTTAAAGTATAGACGCAAAATTTCTTGTAATGAAGAAATTATTTCTAACTTCTATTAGGAATTTTTTTTTAATACTAGCCAAACAGAAACTACCAAATTGAGAAAAGACAATTGCATGAAACCAAGACCAAGTCAAATTCAAAGTCTCCTATGAGCAAGACTTTGAAAATGAAGTCTTTAGGTAAGCAGTGGCTTACAATCCATCTCTATAAAATAATACAAGGTTATTAGAGTCCTCAGCTTATCCTACTTATTTTGGGTTGAGTTTCAATGGGTTTTTCTTTGGTTTTCAAATGGTTATTTTGGATACTAGTTGTCCAAACTTATAGATCCAAATGTTGTATTCAAAAAGAAAAAATTGCTTTATTACATATTAAAGCAATCTTTAACTCAATGTCTTCTCATCCAAAAGTGCACCTCTTATCTTCATGGAATGAGAAGGCAACAAAAAATTGTTGTTTGTGGGAGAGAGTAAAATGTGATCGTTTGTCGGGTCATATAAAAACGTTGTCACTAGACTCCTTGCTAGATCCCAATTTCGATTGCGGAACTTCAAGCATCCCGACAACAAAGTTTCACCCCTTGAACATGAGCATTTTTCATGATCTTGAAAAATTGCATAGCCTTAACCTATCACTCAACTGCATCAGAAGTTTTGTTCGAGATGAAGGTATACTCAAAAATGTGTTATATGTTTTGAGGTCTTAATACTTCACTAGCTTAACTACATATTTGAATATTCATAGATATTTATTTTATTTTATTTTTTTCGTGTTGTATAAATTAAAATACCTTTTTGTTAATACAATAGATGGTGAAATTTCTGGCAACTTAAGATCTCTAGCAAATATTGATATTTCATAAAATCTATTTAGTGAAAATATTTTTCCAAGTACTCAAATTATAAGTAATAGCTTTATTCGATTATATAATTTTATTTATTTATCTCTTATTTGGTACGTGTTTATTTATTTCGTGTTTATTCGATTATAATTTTAAACCTTAAAAGGAAAAATATCGAACTTATATATCTCCAAAACAAGATATTATTTGTTTATTTATTTTTTCCTCTATTCATTTTATGTCGTTTTGTTCTTGTATGTATATGCAGGATTATGCAATCTGAAGAATTTGAAACTATTAGATCTTTCTCTGAATAGATTGAGTGGAAGCATCCCTATTTATATAGGCAATTTGAGCTCCCTCCAACAATTGTTTATGTCATTGAATCAACTTAGCGGGAGTATAAAAGGTAATAAATTATGTAGAGCTAATAAATATTAGCGATCGATAAATATAAGGATGATAATTGTTTTTTTTTTGTATATTAAGATATACAACAATCCTAAACAAAGTGTTATTGCATGATTGATGTTCCATTTTTCTTTTTTCATTTGACTATTAACGGACTCATGAAGACCGTCTTTTGCACTTTTGCCTTGGACCGTTATTTCCGGTGAGTGTTCTTGGCGTTTTGCCTTGACCTACTAGAGGAGACCGTCTGTTCTAGAGGACATTCTTTGCTTGTCTTTTGGCTTGATCGTTCCTTTTTCTTCCGTTGAAGTATTTTGTTTGAGTGTTCTATCTTGTTATATATTCAAAATTAGGATGCATATCTACAATTATAAATCTAAATCTAAAGGATCTTAAAACGATGCGACGATGAAACTAAAACTAGTATCTTAAATATTGTCTAGTGTATGTTGAGTATAAAGTTATAAGCAAAATGTTTGCTCAATAATATAATTTTATTATATTCATCTTATTTGTTTCATTTTTTATTTGTGCAGGATTATGTACATTGAAGGAACTTCAAACATTAGATCTTTCAGAAAACAATTTGAATGGAAGTGTTCCCATATGCATTTACAAATTGAGTGCTCTCGAATACCTCTATCTTTCGGGAAACAATTTGGAGGGAAATATAACATCAGGTAGTAGGAAAAAGGAAGATTGAAATTATATATATTTCATACCTTATTACATCTATCATATGACACGTTGATAAAATAAAATAAAATTGTGTTACATCCAGAATATAAAACCCGTAATCGAGTACATAAGTAAAGTTAATCATTTTTACTAATGTCAATTAGTTTTAGAATAGAACTCAATGATACTTATACGTTAACCTCGATTCTAACAATATACTTACTAAACGAGTACATGCATTTGACTTTTTTTTATTTTTTATCGTATTTCTTTTTTCAGAAATATGCAATATGAAGAAACTTCGAGGGTTGACACTATGGGAGAATAAATTAAGTGGAGATGTTCCAATATGTATTGGCGACATGAGCTCTCTCAAACATCTATATCTTTCCTTTAATGAATTTAGTGGCGGTATAGAACCAGGTAACGATATATTTACTATGTCACACATTATAACTTTTGCTCTTTAAATATGACAAATAATATAATAATAATAATAAAATAGTTTAGTGGTGTGTTCAACTTTTGATGATTCATTTATTTTTGCAACAGTTGTGTGTAAATTGAAAAATCTTGAAGGATTATTCATAAGTCAAGATTATTGGGGAAAACGCAGATTTCCAATTTGTGTTTGGAATTTGACCTCCCTTCTTATGCTTGGTCTTGAGGGTTACAGGTTTACCAGCTCAATATCGGGTACGTATAAATTCTCAACCCTCTTTCTAATTAAATTAGCATTTGCTTATCTCTTTGTTCAATTTTCTTACTGATAAAGTTTTGAATATAGATAAGAGAACTCTAATTCTTTATTTAGAGTTCCTAAGATGGAAAAAAAAGCTAAAACAGTTTGCTAAGTTCTTTTTCATATTTTGTCTATTTACAGGTATTGGAAACTTGATCAATCTTAAATGGCTTTCTCTTTATCATAATCAATTGGTTGGTCCCGTACCGTCCATAATATCAAATCTCACTAACTTGGAAGGATTGTCCATGTTTGATAACTCCTTTGAAGGAAAATTCTCTTTGAGCCTATTATCTAAACTTTCCAATCTTAGAGATCTTGGCCTTATTGGCAATAAGTTTGAAGTTGAAACCGAAGACTCGCCTTGGATACCCTCCTTCCAACTTCAATCACTCACCTTGAGCAATTGTAACCTGAATAAGAAAACTGGAACCTTTCCAACATTCCTCTCATATCAATACCACCTTGAGGATGTAGACCTCTCTTACAACAACCTAGTTGGATCATTTCCAACCTCTTCTTTTCAAGCTAGTATGAAACAAATAAAATACTTGGACTTGTCTCATAATTATTTTGAAGGAGAGGTACCTGAGAAATTGTTTAGTAGTTTTCACAATTTACAGTTCATAGTTTTGTCAAATAACAATTTTCATGGAAAAGTAATTCCCAAATCTATGAACCTACCTCAGTTGAGCATCTTACTTTTGGATAACAATCGGTTCAGTGGAATTATTGAAGATTCGCTCTTAAGGAGCAAGTATTTACAGACTTTGGATATATCTTCCAATCAAATATCAGGTGAATTGCCTAGTTGGCTCGGTAACTTCAAGAATTTATGGCTTTTCTCTGTTCAAAAAAATCTATTGCATGGTGACTTTTCAAGTACGGTATGCAATATTTCATTGCTTACCTATTTAGACCTTTCAAGCAACGATTTTAGTGGAAGAATACCCTCATGCATCGGTACGTTGTTCTTGTTGAAGTATTTGTACCTGAGCAATAACAAACTTAGTGGACACATACCACATGAACTTTCAAACGCATCAAGTTTAGTGGTTCTTGATTTAAGGAGTAACCAACTTACGGGAGGCATTCGGTTGTGGAATGATCGGCTTTCAAGCCTTACAATTCTTCAATTAGGTAACAACAAGCTGCGAGGAAAACTTCCCGGTCAATTATGTCATTGTCAAGGGTTGAACGTTTTGGACATCGCCAACAATGAAATTTCAGGTACGATACCGCCTTGCTTGAAATCCTTGTCATTTGGTTCGGCCACAAACCAAATCGTTTATGAACGGGACGTATACTTGGATTTTATAACAAAGGGAAGTTATAGCTCATACGTTGGTAAAAGCATATATCAGATGTCAGGATTGGATTTATCGTGCAATCGGCTAAGTGGTCAAATTCCTAAAGAATTGGGATATTTGAACAACCTTCATTCTTTGAACTTGTCACACAACAAGTTAAATGGTTTACTCCCGGAAACATTCTCCTTGTTGAGAAGTGTTGAGAGTTTGGACCTTTCTTCCAACAATTTGAGTGGACCTATCCCTTCGCAACTCGTTAAACTCAACTTTTTGGAAGTCTTCAATGTCTCGTTCAACAATTTAAGTGGAAGGGTTCCTACAGGCGGACAATTTGGCACATTTGATGCATCTCACTATGAAGGCAATCCTTTTCTCTATGGGTTTGTAGAAAATACAAGTTCTATTGCTCGTAAAACTCCTAATGGTGAAGACACAAGAGAGGAAGATAGAGCCAACGTCGAATTTGATTGGAGAATATTCTTCTAGAGCTTTGGTCCTTCTTGCTTGATTTTTCTAATAGGATCCATATTGGTGGTTTTCAACAATCCTCGGTGGTTGAATTCTTGTCTCATCTTCATCAACTCGTACACATGTTGGTACATTCCATTGTATTAGAAGTTCTCTTTCTTCGGTGAGTTTATTTAGTAAAGTTGCTTTACAAATAAATCGGTTAACTTTATAGTTTGATGTGTATAATATTTGATCAATATGTGTAATTTGTAACGGACAATTTTATATTTCTGTCTTACTAATGTTCAACTAACACAATATTTGAGGAAGATGACTTCCATAAGTTAACCTACACATATTCTATATTAGTTATAGTTATATTAAAAAAAACAAATATTAAGCAACAATAATCCGGAATGCATCTCAAGTGATGCATATCATATGTTTTGTCCACACTTTCCATCTTTAACAACCTTTTATTGGGATAAAATGCTTTTAAGTAACGTAATGTGCTCATCTCTTCCTCCATTTCAGCAAGGGAATATCGGATCTCCTGTCCCCTTGCAGTCGAAACCCTGAAGTACAACCTCCCTCCTCTCCCCTTACTTCGGTTACCTCCGACCAACAATATCTCACCTGTCGAAGCCAAAGAAGACCATTCGAGCCTCGCCGCCAAACAGACCTCCTTGAAGCATCGACGCCGCCAAGACTTTCAGCAAGCCCTAGTCCGACTAGAGTGGCACAGGAAGGTCTGCATCGTCGTCGTCGGACCGAGGTCGAGCCTTCAGACCTTCTGTATGCTGCATCGAGACTTACCATCAGAGCCCAAGGCGAGCCCCATCTCCTTCGAGTGCCCACTGCCCACCAACCAATAGTAGGGACGGCTGCTTACGTACCCTCTCTTCTGAATGTACGGCGTGGATCTGATCATAGGGTTACCAAGAGCACGTGTTAAGTTTTGGTAGTTGAGGTTTCGCACCTGTGATGTTCTGGTAGAAGTTTGCCTCAGGAGTGCCTCTGGTAAGAATCGAACTTATGACCTCCTATATCCCTTTTAAATTTTCAGATTTAGTTTTGGAGCTGCAGACTTTAGAAATGATTTTCGAGACTTTATGAATGATTATCTACCGTTGAATTCTTGATCCGTTGAGTTTTTGATATGTTAGAGTTGGATATATGTAGTTTGAAATATTAAAATTTGAAAATAATGTAGCGGTCGGATTAGAAGTTATAAGGTCCCAAAGTAGGACAGTTGGGCAGTTTTTCCAGTAGTGAATATATTGGCCAAGTATGGAAATGTTAGATTGAGGAGTCAACTTTAGTATTTTGTGTAAGAGTTGTAGTTAGTATATTTTGGGATTTCTTTGATTCTATTAGTAGAGTGCATGGCATAGAATGTTGGGATATTTTTATTTAGAATTTTTAGATTTTTGGTTGAGAGCTTTATGTTAGGTCAAAGTGGGATCCTTAGCGAGTTTTTTTTGAAAGTTAAGAAGTTGAATAATCTTCTGACTTAGTTAAATCCTTCTTTTGAGTTTGGTTTTGGGTTCCCTAGGAAGTTTTGAAAATATTTTAGGAATATCTCTAGGGTTTTTGGGGCCCAATGGTAAAATAGCCATTTACACTTATGAGGGTATTTTGGTAATTTCTCTGATGATAGATTTGAGTATCTTAGAAGTTGGAGACTTCTAAGAAAGTGGGATACCTTATTGATCCACTTGCCTTTTATAACAGGTGGTTGAGTTCCTGCAGTTGCGGACCGAGTTGAGATAACGGGAATTGTGATTTGATTCAGGTAAGTCATTTGGGCTTACTTAGTTGGCTTCTAGATGTTAGTTGAATGATGGTGGTTGTGTGTGATTGAGTGTTTAATAATTATAACATGCATAGGACGACCGTTATAACTTTATGGCCCAAGTGTATGTATAACTGGCGGTGACATTGTTCGCCACTTAGTGTGCGTGCAAATAAGCTTTAATTTATAAAACCAGAATCAAGCAAGCGAACCCGCAATGTACGGATCGATATAGTTAAGCAAGAATTCCAAAGTATCGAACACAGGGATTTGGGGGGTTAAATCCAGTTATAGAATTGTCAAGCAAGTAAATGTATGAAGCTTTTGTAATTATTGGGAAAACAACAATCCTAAAGATCCAGGAATCCATTTGTGGCAATCGATTCAAGATTTACTAAAGATATAAGGACAGAGTTAAGAACTGCAAAGGTATACTAAGGTAAAGCAATGTACGGTGAAGTTCCAAGGCTTTATATGACTTAACTAAAGACACTCTCTATAAAGGTTGTTGAGGCTTCAATATAGAAAGGATCTAAAGGTAAGAATTAATGTCAAATACCCAAACTTTTAATCCAAGGATCAAGACTAACTTAACCGATTAAGGTTGTGACACTCGAAATCGAGGTAGAGGTTGTTGATGCTTCACTACCACCTAGAAAAGGCAAGCCAAGACTAAGTTAAAGCAAATCTTTAACTTTGGATCAAAGTAAAAGCAAGGTTCGTAAACAGAGGGAAATTACGGGTGGATCTTGAGATTCCACGGCCGTGGAACTCAAGAACACACCGTGATTTTGGGTTCGTCGACGATTCTCTCTAACTCTCAGGGTCCAATCTGTTTACGATCGATCTATCATCATCTAAGCCACAACTATCAACCCTTCACCTTAGAATTGCTAAAGGGTTTTAGCCAACAACAGTCATATTGATATCAAATTCAAGATTTAAAAGAACGAAAGATGAAAACCTTCGAAAACCTTGAATAAATCTCAAATCAATCTCAAATCCACAAACAAAGAACAGTGATGTAAGTAGATTCAGAATAACACAAACAATCACAATCCTTGATAAGAACGAAGAACGGGATGTCAATCCGTCTTCTAATCAAACCTAAGGACAAAAGCGTAGCTTCCAAATCTTCAACTCTTCGCAAATCTCCCTTGCGAAATAGCAATCTCCACCCTTCCAACTTGAAACCCTAGGCACGTGCAATCAGCGTAGGTAAAGTCTAAGCAAACGTCTAAGCGAAGGTCTATACGAAGGTGCAAGCCAACGTGCAAGCGAAGGTGACGGAATCTCTTTCCTTCGTCCTTATATAGGCCCAAATAAAATGTGTCTTCGGCCCATGTGCGTAGAAGATTGTGGCTTAAAATATTGCGTAAAAGATCGTCAAGATCACGGTTGTGGAAGGGTTCCACGCCCGTAATTTAGAGCGTGGAGTTGGATCACGGTTCCTCAAATCCTCCACGGCCGTGTAAGTTGCTGGAATGCTCCACGCTTGTCTTGCCAAGGTTCCACGGCCGTGGTTTAGAGCGTGGATCCTAGTACGGCCGTATTTTAGGGCGTGGAACACAAGTAGCTCGTAATTCTCCTTTGTCTTGTGCTATTCTTCAACTTAGCATCTTCCTTAGCTCCTAGTGATGTCCTCAATCCTTGGACATGCTCAATCCATCTCCATTCTTCCTTGATCCGTTCGGTTTTAGCTCTTATTTGCCTACAATCAACACAAAGCTTATGTAGACCTCTATATCGACAAAATAGATAAACTAACTCACAAATGCTTCAATGCTTTATCAATGATCACCAATATGGATGAAATACACTTAGAAAACGTGCCTAAAATATCACAATATTTCATGCTAACAAATAACCTCATACTTGCCACTTGCTTGTTCCCAAGCAAGGTCTTTCAAAAGCTTTAAAACTCAAGTTAGGATGAAATATGTGTACACTCTCAAAGCAAAACTTCTTTTCGATGAATGTGCTTTCTAATCAATAGATCATTCTCAAATCTTGCTTCATTCGTTTATAAGACTTTCATACACATAATCAAAGAGTAAAGAGTAAAGAAAGCTCATGAATTAATCAAACTTCCATGTAAACATCATAACCTTCAAACATTATCAAAATCAATCATAAGAAACTTCAATTTAGATCACCAAGTCATATAACATTCTTTTGATCTTAAGGACTTTCAAACAAGGTCTAGAATGTGGAAAGGGAAGGAAAACTTTAAGGAATGTGGTGCATGAATCCGGGAAAGTGGATAACTACTCTTTTCTTTTTCTCTTGCGGTTTTCGCAGCACTTTCAACTTAGAGCTTCGCTCCCTTCTTTTCAATTCATTTTTTTACTTTACTTTTTGAGTTATGGATAGAGGTGCACAAAAACCGAAGCCTAGGAGATTGGCGTTTCTCATTTTTGCGAGATGCCTCAAACCCTTGATGCACATACCATAATCCGCTAGGAATATCGCTCAATCCGACTTTGGCAAGACACAAACACCCGGCTATGTGAATGGTGCCGAGTTACTCGTCATCATGATTGACTTCCCCAAACCTATAATTTCTTTCTATTCTTTTGAATGCAAAATATTGCTTTCATGGCCCTCCCACATCAAACATGCCAATTATCAACTCCTCCAAATTCCCGGATAGGTAAAGGAGGTCATTATTTCAATGAGGGGCTAAATGATTAAAGGAAGAAGAAAGAAAATCGAATTGCCTTAATCATCTCAAAAAGAAGCATAAGAACTTATCATGTGATTTCAACCTTGATTTCTCAACATGATTTAAGTAACATTCATCACATTATGAAATTTGCAAAAGAGGAATAATCAACTCATTCAATTTCTTTCCAATTCACTATTTGTTTAAGCATGTGATTGTCATCAAAACTCAATTCACAAGTGGTGATTATCATAGAAATCATCTCTATCCTTAGAAGCACAAAATTTTCAAAATTTTTCAATTTTTATGGGTTTTTCAAAAGCTTTTTCATGCAATGCAATAATGAAACGTGTAACAATAGAATGAACATGCAAGGTAGTCTCGATAAAAGCATACAAAAGTTAGTAAGAGTTATTACAAACTATTAGTCACACCCCACCCCATACTTGGAACAAACATTGTCCCTAATGTTCAAAAAGAAAAAGAAGAAAAGAAAGAAAGAAAAAAAAAAAGAACTCACAAAATGGTGGTGGAGCGGCTAAAACGGTCGGTCATCAAAGGTCCTCACTGCGGTGGAGGCGGTGGTGGAAACGGGGAGAAGCTGGGATCATAGTACCGCCCGAACTGCTGGCGGTAAACATCTCTCATCATATGGTCAAGATCGTCGGCTCGTGCATCCCTAGCATCAGCACGGATCTCCAAAGCTCCGACCCTATCGGAAAGGTCGGTAGCCCACTCTGGCAACTGCTCGTACCAACCAGGCGGCTGGCTGTACCACGCCGGTGCATCTGAAGGTGCTGGTGCAGGTGGTGGCTGGGCGTGCCAAGCTGGTGGAGCTCCCATCCAATCTGGCTGAGTGCTATACCATGTAGGAGGATCCGCCAT
This sequence comes from Fagopyrum homotropicum, assembly GCA_033239125.1. Taxonomy (NCBI): domain Eukaryota; kingdom Viridiplantae; phylum Streptophyta; class Magnoliopsida; order Caryophyllales; family Polygonaceae; genus Fagopyrum; species Fagopyrum homotropicum. Next base: position 9,439,264 of record BSWB01000003.1, read on the forward strand.
CCAAGTCGGCCTCTCGCTCACATTGGCACGGCGAGAGGAAGAGCCAGATGCTCTAGTAGGGCGGGGAGAGTGTCTAGGAAGGTCAGGAACTGCATCCGGCTGATCCAGGAATGTACCAAAGTCATGATCAGCTCCTCCTCCCTCAAACTCGTCATCCCCTCTCATCTCCTCCTCTACAACTGGTGGTGGTGGAACATAGGGAGGAGCTACCAATTTGTTCGCATGCATGGCAGCGAACGTCGCCTTCCAGTTATGGCGTCCAGCCATAATGGAATACGCAGGGAGCCACTCAATCCCTCTCCCAGTCCTACTCTCCCAAGGCATAGCAGTGTATGGTGGACCTCTATGTGTGGAAAAGATGATGCCTCTAGTCATGAGGCTATGTAGTCCTAGGGGTGTAGCAGCAATACATGTACAAGCTGAGAAATCTACCTCTAACTGTCTAGCAAGGTGGGTCACCATCCCACCGTATCCAATGTTACCAGCCCTCTTATTCTTTAGCTTGCTCATAGTAGCAGCTAAGAGGGTGGCGCAGTCAGCAGGTCTACCGTATAGCATACAGTAGAGAAGGAAAAGCTCATCTGTTTTGATTTTCTGAGGTGTCTCCGTCCTAGGGAAGAGACACTCAGAAAGCACCCTATGAGCAATCTTCAAGGCTAGGTGATACATCAACTTAGCCTTGGTATCAGCTGGCTGCCAGCGGTCCTCGCTGGCGTAGATCATCGCAATCTCTTCCCAGAAATCCTTGGCGTATACGCCACTGGGAAAACGACCATTGAAGGTCTCATGGAACCCAAAGAAGGCTCCAAACTCCCTGATGGAGAACTCATAATCTCTTTCCATCAGCCGGAAAGAAACAGTCCTATCTACATGACTGTGCTGGAAGGAAACCACAAACTCCCTCGTGATCTCCTCATAAGCATCTTTCCGAATAGCGGAGAAGATGACTAGACCGGCTCTATCTAAAAGCCAAGTAAGGTCTCCTATCACATGTAGAGGCTCTAACTCCTCAAGCAGTAGGTATATAGGTCCTATGACCGCTCTCTTGTGGATCCTCTCTAAAGCATCGAGATGATCATCATGGATAGTGGGGATTCTAGGGCGAGGTGGTGATGGTGATGATGGAGGTGATGGAGGCTCGGTGGGTGGTGCTCTAGAGGAGGAAGCATCGTTGCCTTTCCTCTTTTTGTTCTTATCCTTGTTCTTATCCTTGTCCTTATCCTTGTTCCTACCGGACACTCTTCTCACAAAATCCATATTCTGTCGAAAACCACGGTCTGTTCTAGGATTTCCACGGCCGTGGAACGTACAGGGACCGTGGTTCGGCACGTAATTTCGCAAATCTCAACAGAAACACACCAAAATCAGCAGCAAATAGTCCTAGACTAATTTCCGTCCAATTCCAATCAGTTCTTCCTAAAAATTCTAGCATAATGAAGCCAAATCGACAAAGAGAAGGAAAGAGCAAAAAACCTAGGTTTTTGGATTTTTGAATCCGAATTCCGTCTTCTCCGGGGATTTGCCGCTCGAATTGTTGCTTGGATCTTGTTGGTGATTGGATTTGCTTCAGTTTTGGTCAAAGAATTGTTAAAAACAATTAACGAACGAAGATTTGAGAGGTGGGGAGTGGAATCGGCGATTTTAGGCGTGGAATGGGTTTTTGTGGTGTGTTTTGTGAAGAAACGTGGTTTATATAGTGGCCGTAAAAATTTTTGAAAATCACGGTTTATCGGGGGGTTCCACGGCCGTGGAAATGTACGGAACCGTGGTTTTGGTGATTTTTCTCAGGCTTTTGAAAATTACGGTCACTGTAGCTGTCACGGCTGTGGTTTAGGCCGTGGAACTCTTTGTAATGCTCCAACGTCCAAGTTTCGTCACTTTTCTTCAAACTTTCTCTTCCCCTTTCCTTTTCCACTGTTCCTACATCCAAAAACACGAACATACCGGAAGGTATCAAAGGCAAAACAAAGTAAAATGTCTATACTAAACTAATCTATGAATCAAAGACAAAAACGTAAGTGCAATACCTTGGGTTGCCTCCCAAGAAGCGCTTCGTTTAAGGTTCGTAGCTAGACCAGATTCGCACTTATACGAGTGCGGTGGGCGCGAACTCTTCAGCTTGGAGTTCCGGTGTGTACTTCTTGAGTCGTTGACCGTTCACCTTAAAGCTTCCGCCCGTTTCACCCCATACTTCAACTGCACCATGGGGAAAAATACGTTTGATTAGAAAAGGTCCGGTCCAACGAGATTTAAGCTTACCTGGAAAGAGACGAAGCCTTGAATTGAAGAGGAGAACGTGATCTCCTTCCTTGAAGTCCTTTGGAATGATATGCTTATCATGCCAACGCTTTGCTCTTTCTTTATAGATTTTGGCGTTTTCATAAGCGTTCAAGCGAAGTTCTTCAAGCTCATTTAGGTCCAAGAGACGCTTCTCTCCCGCTTCCTTCATGCTGAAGTTCAACCACTTGATTGCCCAAAACGCCTTGTGCTCCAACTCTACCGGTAAGTGACAAGACTTCCCATACACAAGGTTGTATGGTGTGGTTCCGATGGGAGTCTTATATGCAGTCCGGTATGCCCACAATGCATCATCTAGCTTCAAGGACCAATCCTTCCTAGTCCTTGAAACCGTCTTCTCTAGGATTCCTTTGATCTCCCGGTTTGAGATCTCAACTTGTCCACTAGTTTGTGGATGATAAGGGGTGGCGATCTTGTGAGTCACCCCATACTTGGCTAGAAGAGCTTCAAAGCGCCGGGCAATGAAGTGAGAGCCTCCATCACTAATGATAGTCCTTGGTGTCCCAAATCGTGGGAAGATGGTCTTGTTAAAGAACCTAACCACTACCATGGCATCATTGGTGGGAGAGGCAATTGCTTCAACCCATCTTGAAACATAATCAACCGCTAAAAGTATGTATTGGTTACCACAAGAGGATGGGAATGGTCCCATGAAGTCTACTCCCCAAACGTCAAAGATCTTCACCTCTTGGATGTTGTTGAGAGGCATCTCATTCCTCCTAGATATATTTCCTGTTCTTTGACAAGCATCGCAACAGGAAACAAAGGTTTGCACATCTTTAAATAGAGTATGCCAAAAGAATCCAGATTGCAATACCTTAGCGCTAGTCTTGTTCGAACAAGCGTGTCCTCCACAAGGTAGTGAATGACAATGGCGGATGACACTTTGCATCTCATCTTCCGGCACACATCGCCGAATAATGCCATCCGGACCTCTCTTAAAGAGGAGAGGTTCATTCCAAAAGTATTCCCGAACATCCTTAAAGAACTTCTTTCTTTGTGCGTAGGATAATCCGGGCGGTAATTCCTGACAAACCAAATAGTTAACAAAATCAGCAAACCATGGTTCGTTACCTTTGGTGATTACATCGATGCACTCCTCTATGATATGTAAGTGTTCGTCCGGAAAGGAGTCATCTATAGGTAAATGGTCGTCCTCTAGATGTGTTAGGCGACTCAAATGATCCGCAACAGAATTTTCCGAACCCTTCTTGTTGCGGATCTCTAGATCAAATTCTTGTAGGAGAAGAATCCATCTAATAAGCCTTGGCTTCGCATCCTTATTTGCAAGGAGATACCGGATCGCAGCATGATCCGTGTATACAATCACCTTTGCACCTACAAGATAAGAGCGAAATTTGTCAATTGCATAAACAATGGCTAAAAATTCCTTTTCTGTAGTGGCGTAGTTGAGCTGCGCTTCATCTAGCATCTTGCTAGCGTAGTAGATAGCGTGGGTTCGCCCTTCCTTTCTTTGCCCAAGAACATCTCCTATAGCTAAGTCACTTGCATCACACATAACCTCAAAGGGAAGATTCCAATCTGGAGGTTGGATCATCGGGGCTGAGATTAGAGCTTCCCGAATCATGTTAAACGCATCTAAGCATTCCTGTGAAAAATCAAAGACTGCATCCTTCATCAATAGATTAGTTAGCGGCTTTGATATCTTAGAGAAATCCTTTATGAAACGCCTATAGAATCCAGCATGTCCTAGAAAACTTCTTATCCCTTTCACCGAAGTTGGGGGAGGAAGCTTTTCTATTGTCTCTATTTTAGCTTTATCCACCTCAATCCCTCTACTAGAGATTAAGTGTCCTAATACAATGCCTTCTTTCACCATAAATTGACACTTCTCCCAATTAAGAACTAGGTTAGTGTCTTCACACCTTTGTAATACAAGAGCAAGGTTAGAAAGGCAATTGTCAAAAGAGGAACCATAAACGGAGAAGTCATCCATAAAAACCTCCATGATTTCCTCTATATATTCGGAGAAGATGGCCATCATGCACCTTTGAAAGGTGGCTGGGGCGTTACAAAGCCCGAACGGCATCCTCCTATAGGCAAACGTACCCCACGGGCACGTAAATGTGGTCTTCTCTTGATCATCCGGGTGTATCGGAATCTGAAAGAAACCACTATAACCGTCAAGATAGCAAAAGTGCGAATGTTGTGCTAACCTTTCAAGCATTTGATCGATGAAGGGTAGTGGGAAGTGATCCTTCCTCGTCGCGTTGTTTAGCTTACGGTAGTCTATGCACATCCGCCATCCTGTTACGGTTCGAGTAGGAATGAGTTCGTATTTTTGTTGGTGATGACCGTCATTCCTCCCTTCTTTGGAACCACTTGTACGGGACTCACCCACTTGCTATCGGAGATAGGGTAGATGATACATGCATCAAGCAATTTAAGAATTTCCTTCTTGACAACCTCTTTCATGGTCGGATTTAACCGCCTTTGAGGTTGTCGCGAAGTTCTAAAGTCCTCTTCCATTAATATCTTATGCATGCATAGGGAAGGTTTGATTCCTACTAAGTCCTCTATAGTATATCCTAAAGCTTTCCTATGTTTCTTAAGGACAACCATAAGCTTACTATGTTCATCTATGCTTAAATCTGAACTAACAATTACCGGAAAGGTAGAGTTAGATCCTAGAAATGCGTACCTTAGATGAGTAGGAAGTGGCTTTAGTTCCATCACTATCGGAGTCTCCAATGGCTCTTGAGGAGCATCCGATGGTTCCTTAGAAGCGTCTAAGGAAGTAGAAGGTGTTGGAGAAGAATCAAGAGAAGTTGAGGAAGAGACACAATTGCCTTCGGAATCACCCAAAATTACGGCCTCTCTGCATCCTCCACGGCCGTGATTTTGGGCGTGGAAAATATTTACGGTTGCTTTGTTCTCTCCACGACCGTGTAAGCCTCTGGAGTGCTCCACGCTTTTGTTGGTGAAATCCACGGCTGTGGAATAGAGTGTATGACCGTGGATCCGTACGTTTTCTGCCTCATCGTGGAGTTTCTCAAACTCTTCTTCATACACTTCTTCTTGCTTCTCTAAGGCTTCAATTGCCTCATTACAATCTTCTTCATCCCCTACATCCATAATACTCATAGAAAGAACTTTTTGCAATGGATCTTTGGAGAGAATAACACTTACCACCTCTCTAGATAGCTCTTCGTCTTGGATATTGAATATATCCTCATCAAAGATTGGTTCCTTCACTAGAGTGGAAAGGACGAACTCTACCTTCTCTTCTCCTATGTCAAAGGCGAGTCTAGCATTCTTGCAATCGACTATGCAGCCGGATGTTGCAAGAAACGGTCTTCCGAGAATGATCGGAACCGGACTATCTGTAGGAATGTCAAGCACAACAAAATCTATAGGAACAAAGAATTTACCGAGCTTGACCGGGACGTCTTCCACAATACCGACGGGACGAGTTATGGATCGATCCACCATGTACAACGTCATCTTCACCGTTTTAGGATCGTCTAAACCGATCTTCCTGCATAAGGCAAGCGGAATGATGCTCACGCTCGCTCCTAAGTCACATAATGCATCATATGTGACATCTCCCACTCCTATGGGAATACAAAATGACCCCGGATCCTTTAGCTTTGGGGGCATCTTCTCTTTCATGGTTTTGATGAGATCTGAAGAATCCGAACTCATCTTAACCTCTCCAAAGTCCTCTAACTTTCTCTTGTTAGAGAGGATCTCCTTTAAGAACTTTCCATAAGCCGGCATACCTACAATAGCATCAATGAAAGGTATGTTAATATGTAGTTTGCTCATGAGTTCTATAAACTTACCGAATTGTTTATCTAGACGCGCTCTTGCTCTAGATTGCGGGAATGGTAGGGGAGGTTTGTAAGCTGGAGGAGGAACGTAGACATCTTCCTTCTCCTTCCCCTTTTTTGTGTCCTTCTCAACGGGGACTTCAACAAACTTAGGCTGCGGATCGGTAGTTGTTACTCCGCTCCTAGTTGTGATTGCCATCACCCTTCCTTTTGGGTTGTCCTCCGTCTTTTCTGGAAGTTTCCCTTGATTCCTAGGAACTTCCTCCGTATGACTAAACATTTGGTTTTCTAAAACCTTTTGGGCTTTATCAACCTTTGTTATATGATCATCAACCTTGATGATGCGAGTCTCCAATCCTTGAAGCTTGCCCAAAATTGTCTCCAACATGGGATCGGGCTTCTCTTTCCCCGAGGTACTTCCACCATTAGATGTTTGCCCCTGGCTTTTCAAAGGAGTGGAAGAAGAGGAGGGTGGAGTTAGTGAATTTCCTGAATTGGAAGGATAAGAATTACCGGAATTTTGTTGATTGGGACGCCAATTGTTGTTGTTTGAACCCCTATTGTTGTTCCAATTGTTGTTCCGGTTGTTGTTGTTGTTGTTCCAATTATTCCGGTTGTTGTTCCGGTTGTTGCGATTGGTATTCTCATTACCGTTGTGGTTATTGTTGTTGCCTAAATAACCCACATCTTGTTCCTTTTGCTTCGAAAAGTTGGTTTTGATGGCTTCCTTCAATTCTTTGATCTCCGTGTTGAGAGAAAAGATTTGAGTTTGAGCCGCTTGTGATAGCTTTGCTCCTTGATCCACATGATTCGCCTCCACTTTCCGATGAGAATACTTCTCTATAACTCGCGCTTGCTTCTCAATGAAGTCCCAAGCGTCATCTTCCCTCATGTCCATGAATGTACCACATGAAAGGGATTGGAGCTTAAATTGTGTCTCCACATCCAGCCCCTTATAGTATATCTCCAATAGTGCAAGCTTGGATATACCATGATGAGGGCAATCCAATAGCAAATCCTGAAATCTTTCCCACGATTGAAACAAACTTTCGTTAGATCTCATGGAAAATGCATTAATCTTACCTCTTAACTCCGCCGTTTTGGATGGCGGAAAGAACTTAGTGAGGAATTCCGAAGAAAGATCCTCCCATGTTTCAAGCTTCCCACTTGGAAGAGCTTGATACCAAGACAATGCTTTCCCCTTCTAGGAGAAGAAGAAAGGCTTGAGTTTGTAGCTGTTGGTAGTTGCGTTCTTCGGCTTCATTGTCTCCATCATAATCTCAAAATTTTGTAGATGTTGGTGTGGAGATTCAGCGCTTGTTCCCCCAAATTGATTTTAGCGGACAATAGTAATGACTTGCGAGTTGAAGCTAAACCCTTGTGCATCATCAGCATCAAAGTTCAGACCCAAACAGCGTGGTTGCTGCGTTGGATCCATCCTTTGGCCAAGAGTTCTTGGCTCCTCATCCACACGTTCGACTCTCGCACCTCTAGGCGGAACACGGCGATTTGCAGCTGGCCGTGGAAAGAATGGGTTCACATTGATCGTTGGATCAATTTCCTCTAGTGGTGGCATGGAGGAGTCGCTATCCTCATTGGATGAGTTGGCTCTAACCGATCTTGATGGCCTCCTTCTTTTCTTTTTCTCCTTAAGGTTGTTTATTTCCAACCTCATTTAGAACATCATGTCCGTTAGATCATCCACCTTCATTTGATGACGATCCGTTTCTTTCCTACGAGTCTTCTCACTCCATTGGAGTTGAGCTTCCTTTTCTGCCAACTCCGCTTGGTAATCACGTTCTCTCTCTTCAACCATTTTTCTTTCCTTAAGCTTCCTCCTCAAAGTCCTCTCAAGCTCTTGATCAAGAGGTAAGAAGTCTTCGTTGTTCCTAGACCTGCGCATACACTCGAAGAGATATCAAATAACAAGGGAAAAGCTCCCAAGCTTGACAACCGATAACCAAATTCGGCCTAAACCAAATCCCCGGCAACGGAGCCAAAAACTTGTTCGCCACTTAGTGTGCGTGCAACTAAGCTTTAATTTATAAAACCAGAATCAAGCAAGCGAACCCGCAGTGTACGGATCGATATAGTTAAGTAAGAATTGCAGAGTATCGAACACAGGGATTTGGGGGGTTAAATCCAGTTATAGAATTGTCAAGCAAGTAAATGTATGAAGCTTTTGTAATTATTGGGAAAACAACAATCCTAAAGATCCAAGAATCCAGCTGTGGCAATCGATTCAAGATTTACTAAAGATATAAGGACAGAGTTAAGAACTACAAAGGTATACTAAGGTAAAGTAATGTACGGTGAAGTTCCAAGGCTTTATATGACTTAACTAAAGACACTCTCTATAAAGGTTGTTGAGGCTTCAATACAGAAAGGATCTAAAGGTAAGAATTAATGTCAAATACCCAAACTTGTAATCCAAGGATCAAGACTAACTTAACCGATTAAGGTTGTGACACTCGAAATCGAGGTAGAGGTTGTTGAGGCTTCACTACCACCTAGAAAAGGCAAGCCAAGACTAAGTTAAAGCAAATCTTTAACTTTGAATCAAAGTAAAAGCAAGGTTCGTAAACAGAGGGAAATTACGGGTGGATCTTGAGATTCCACGGCCGTGGAACTCAAGAACACACCGTGATTTTGGGTTCGTCGACGATTTTCTCTAACTCTCAAGGTCCAATCTGTTTACGATTGATCTATCATCATCTAAGCCACAACTATCAACCCTTCACCTTAGAATTGCTAAAGGGTTTTAGCCAACAACAGTCATATTGATATCAAATTCAAGATTTAAAAGAATGAAAGATGAAAACCTTCGAAAACCTTGAATAAATCTCAAATCAATCTCAAATCCACAAACAAAGAACAATGATGTAAGTAGATTCAGAATAACACAAACAATCACAATCCTTGATAAGAACGAAGAACGGGATGTCAATCCGTCTTCTAATCAAACCTAAGGACAAAAGCGTAGCTTCCAAATCTTCAACTCTTCGCAAATCTCCCTTGCGAAATAGCAATCTCCACCCTTCCAACTTGAAACCCTAGGCACGTGCAATCAGCGTAGGCAAAGTCTAAGCAAACGTCTAAGTGAAGGTCTATACGAAGGTCCAAGCCAACGTGCAAGCGAAGGTGACGGAATCTCTTTCCTTCCGTCCTTATATAGGCCCAAATAAAATGTGTCTTCGGCCCAGGTGCGTAGAAGATTGTGGCTTAAAATATTGCGTAAAAGATCGTCAAGATCACGGTCGTGGAAGGGTTCCACGCTCGTAATTTAGAGCGTGGAGTTGGATCACGGTTCCTCAAATCCTCCACGGCCGTGTAAGTTGCTGGAATGCTCCACGCTTGTCTTGCCAAGGTTCCACGGCCGTGGTTTAGAGCGTGGATCCTAGTACGGCCGTATTTTAGGGCGTGGAACACTAGTAGCTCGTAATTCTCCTTTGTCTTGTGCTATTCTTCAACTTAGCATCTTCCTTAGCTCCTAGTGATGTCCTCAATCCTTGGACATGCTCAATCCATCTCCATTCTCCCTTGATCCGTTCGGTTTTAGCTCTTATTTGCCTACAATTAACACAAAGCTTATGTAGATCTCTATATCGACAAAATAGATAAACTAACTCACAAATGCTTCAATGCTTTATCAATGATCACCAATATGGATGAAATACACTTAGAAAACGTGCCTAAAATATCACAATATTTCATGCTAACAGACATCACTACCCTCCTTTGACACGGGACTGGGGGGGATCTTTATAGCTAGAACAGGCAGGTACACGGTGAGGTGCATCAGATCCACTCTTGTTGGTTACATGGGGGAGGAGGCGAGGTTTGGGATTCCCTCGTATCACAAAATAGGTTGCATTAGTAAAATGTATGACTTAAATAAATATAACAAATGAAATTCTCTGAAAGCATGATGAGTGTTTTACTTCTGTTATTATATGTGTGTGCGATTATTATTCTGCTAATATTTGGATAGCTAACTAACGGTTTATCCGTGTTGATAGATTAATTGTAGGTATAGAGAGTTGCAGAGAGATTCGGGGCGGATGGTTAGCCGGGTTCACGTACTCATTAGATGGGGACGGGGGAGTCTTCCTATTGCATGCACGATGTTAATTAATTAATTAATTAATTTATTGTAAGTTTGTCACATGTAGTACATTCATTCAAATATAATTTAATGTTTTTTAAAATATTTATTCACATTTGTATCTTGTTGTAAGATTCTAAATAAAGTTGTTAAACCAAAGTTGGGACCCATTGTGAAATCTTAACTAGTAGCTTCCCGAGTTCTGAGAATTTAGGGGTTAAACCATTGATTTATAAGACATTAAATAACTTTCATCAAAAAGATTTACTTAGATAATTTGACCTCTAAATTTTATTATATAATTAAGTACAATAAAGTAATTTGGGTGAAATTAATGATGCAAAATTGATTGCAATATTGATTGCATAATTGAACGGGAAATAACATCGGTGGTCAAATTAAATAGATTTTAAGAAGATAACTTTATTTATAACTTATTTAAAGGATATTTCTCCATAAATATATACAAAAATCAAAATATATAAAAGTAATATAACCATCAAGGCTTAGAAAGTTGGATGTAGTTGTTTTATTTTATCATTATATTATTTTTATAATTAAATGGTATATATTAAGAATATGGTTCCACCACCATATGCATTTTGCAGGGAACCATAAAGAATAATTCTAAAAAAGTTCATGAATAAGAGTACATATATGTATTAGATACATTTTCATTTCTTTTTGTTTTTAGAGTTACAACCAAACGGTGGCTTAAACTATCAAATCTTTCTTGGAACGGATTGAGTGGAACTTTCCATAATTATATAGGCAATTTGAGCTCTCTCAAACAATTGTTTCTTTTAGAGAATCAACTTAGTGGAAGTATAAAATGTAATAAATTATTTAGATGTAAATGATAAATATAAGGATGATAATTATTTTTTTCATATTAATATATACAACAGTTCTAAACAAAGTGTAATTGCATGATTGTTGTACATCTAAGAATTAAATAGGGTTTTTTTTATGTTAAGATATGCAACAATCCTAAATAAAGTGTTATTGCATGATTGTTGTACATCTAAGAATTGAATAGGGCTTGTTTGGTTTATACTATTAAAGAAAAAGTTTAATGTAATTTAGGAAGATATATGATTAAATACATTTGCTTACATAGAAAACCCGTAAACATATGGCTACACTTTTAAATTACACAATTAACCCTAAATTGGGAGTCCGATAGACGGGGAGGTGATGGTCTATCAGACTATTTCACAAACCAGTTTTTACTTCAGTTAAGGAAGAACGGTATGAAACTGTTCCACTAAACCATTCTTCCGTCCGTTCTTTTCTCATTTGACAATTACCGGACACAATCCGCTACATGAGATTGTCCTTACACTTTTATCGTAGATTGTTCTTTTGCTCAACAACAGATTTAATCGCAAGTTGCAGAGATAACTTGACCTCCCTTCAACAACTTTTAATGTCGGCAATAGTACAAGAATAGGAGGAATTCCTATAGAACGACATCTTATTACTTGAATAATTCGATTATCAATTGCTTAACTTTTAAAATACTATGGGATTTTAAGTCTTAAAACTTCTCTTGACTAGCAATTTTGAATAATCATCGGTATCTTATTTGTTTATTTATTTTTATCTTTTTGCAGTTATGTTTAAATTAATAAACTTTTAAATTGTAAAGCTTGACCTTTCAAGAATTCTCATTACGAATTAAGCAAAATATTTTCAAAATTATATATAATGTTAATTATGTTTATCTTTTTTGTTTCGTTTTCACTTGTGCAGGATTGTGTACCTTAAAAAAACTTCAAACATTAGATCTTTCATATAATGCATTGAATGGAAGACTTCCTCTATGCATTTATGCATTTACGAATTAAGTGCTCTCAAATACCTTGATCTTTCATTAAACTCTCTGGAGGGGAATTTATCATCAGGTATTTGAAAAAAAGGAAGATAAAACTTATTATTACCTTTACGAATTGTCCTATATCGATAATATACAAACTTATAATCTAGTATATAAGTGTAGTAAATAATTTCTAATATTATTAATTGATTTTAGAATGAAACGCAACTAGGTATATACATTGAACTCGATTCTAACACACATGTGTATGGATGATCTACTTAGACTTGCGAGAATTTCATTCCACAATTATATACTCACTCAATGAGAGCATGCATGTAATAGCTAGGATTTCCGAATTCTAATTAATGTTGATTAACTTAATCGTTGATAGTAATTGACATATAACTCGCGAAGATTTCGCAAGTGATGAGTATGAGTCCCACCGTTATGTTCCTCGCGTAATTTTGGACGTTTAGGGAAATTTTTACTTTTTCCCCGGGTAATTATTTTTACCCTCCGGTGTTATTTGGAGCATTTGGGAGCTCCAATTAATAAAAATGCAGTTGAGAGAAATGATCAGGACATCGGATATGTCCTAGATATGAAATAACATGGAGAGGCAAAATGGACAAAAGAGTCGCTATTTCGTTTCTTAACGGCTAAGAAAGACGGCTTAGGAATGCCCATTTTACGAGATAGCTATGGATTAATTATCCCGATAATATTCCGAATTTTAGACTCCAATTTCATAAAGTATGGAGACCGACAAATATGACCGCGTTTAATTAAATGTTCTAAATAAACATTATATATATATATATATATAAACTTACACTGCAAGATTGAAAAGGTGGTGCACAGCCACAGCCGACTCTTTCATTCATCTTTTACTAAACTTATATATATATAATATATTATATAATATATACATATTGAAGGTGAAAGTCGGCTGTCCTCATCTTCAACCTCATATCCAATTCAATTGCAATTTCAGAGTATCGTTTGAACGAACCTTCGACCCATCTTCGATCTCTTATACATCCTCCACCTTTGATCCATTTTCAAATCCGCTTGTACCAACGAGTCCCTTATCTTATTCTCTTCATCCTGGTACAAATTTATTTTCCGTTTGTTAGCTTTTTGGTAAAGCTTCCGTTTACCGCTATCGGAACGCCGACGGACCACCGCAAGTCGTCAAATGTAAGGTTTCATACCGCGCTCTTACTCCCCGTATCGCTAGGAGTCTGGATCTTCTTCCGGTTCGTATATCGGGTTAGTAACGAATAAGTTATGAATTTATTCGTTTTCAGTATTGCGGGTTAGTATAAATTGACCTTAAGTTGGTTAAAATGGATAATTGGAATTTCCATTATGCTCATTACATTATTCTGGTGATTATGGGTTCTTGTTTGATGAAATCTGTTGACAGGGGGTTTAGAAATTGCCTGCGGGCAAAACGTTATTCTGGCGGAATCTAATTAATTAATTAAAGGTTAATTAATTAAATTAGGATTATAATTGAAATTGAGGAATGTCGATTAGATAATACCTTGAGATTTGAGGAATTGTGAGTTATGTTGAGATATTGAGGTTTAGTTGGTTGTGAGGCTTATAGATTGATTATGATCCTCATGGATCCCTTTGGGTCTAGGTGTGACCCCTTTGATGAATAGAGGTTGATATATCTCTTTATGCCTTTTTATAGGCTGTGTTGTCCCTCCAGTGTAGAGGTGATCGTGGTTGATTTTGTACGAGGTTGAGGTAAGTCCGTAGGACTTACTTAGCTACCATCCTTATATGGGGTGTTTGTATGAGTGGTGTGTGCCTTCTATGTTTGCTATGATAGCATGTGATGTCGTATTTACCGACCTATGTTTTATTAAGTGCCCCACTGCGTGGCTGTGATAACCTTTCCCTTTCATCCCGCCGTGGAGTCTGGGAGGTTCTCTGATGTCAGGCCAGACCGGTTTACAGGAAGGGCGCAATCCACTCCCATAGGGTACACGGATTGTGTGACCGATACTAGTACAGCTGGCTAGCAGGCTCAGAGGCGAGGATGTATCGGTCCTCGTGTCACCTAGTTTCATATATATTATATCTATACGATTTGAGTGAATGACCATTATATTGAGATGAATAAATGGTAAATGAGTGAAAGCATGCTGATATGTTTATCTTTCCCTTTGTGTGATTGTGCTTATGCATTACCTCATATATGTATGGTTAGCTAACGGTTTCATACCGTGTTGTAGATGTTTACAGGTTAGGCGCTGCTGAGTGATCTGGCAGGGTGACAGGCCGAGGACTCTTGTACATTAGGTGGTTGATTTGGGTTTGTTGTGTTCCCCTCCTTCGTGAGGATGTTCTTTTGTACCTCTTGTGTGAGGTTGTCATTTTATATACTCGGCTATGTTGTTGTTTACTTTGGGTCGTACAGTTTATACTGTTTTATGTATTTGTTTTATATCTGTCAGTGCCATGTTGTAAGGTCCAGTGAACTTGTTGTCAGGCTAGGGTCAGGATCCATTGTGAGATCCTAGCCCAATGTGACATCCCGAGTCCCGCGGATTCGGGGTGTTACAGAGTTGGTATCAGAGCCCAGGTTGACAACAATGGCACTTGCTACCTACAATGAGGTTTGATAGGTAAAATAAACAGAGCCCACATGGGATCTGACGTTTTCAAAGGTTTTGGTTTTAAGTGCGGTTTTGGGATAGAATTAATGTACGAGAAGTCGTCACCTCTGCCATGGATCTCTGCAGCGTAGATATGTATATATATCTGTGTGTACTATGGATTATGTGGATGTATTATATACATATCGATACCTATGGCATATATATAGCCTTATAAGATTAGGTGCGTATATCCTACAGATGACTCAGACTAGAGCAGTATCTGTAGTGGGATGAGGTAGGGGTACACCCCCTCTTCCTCCAATGGTGATAAGTCAGGGACCAGTTTCCGCTGTTGTTTCGCCTATGGCAGAGAACGAGTTTGAAGAGGTTGATCGTGTCTCCATGAGTAGATCCAAGTTTCAAGAATATATGTAACAAGTATATGAAGCGGTGATAGCGGGTAGATCCACACCGGATTTACCAACAATTGTGAGATCAACTGAAGCTTCTGGATCCGGAATGAAGCAATGGACTGAATCAGTTACTGGAGAAGCAAAGATGATGAATGGGGAACCAAGTCCGATATCAGGACAATCTAGTGATCCTTTGGCCATGAAGATGACTGGCAAGGAACTACAGTGTTTTAATTGCGTGGAAGTTGGGACACTGGCGAGCTGTGTGCCCAAAGGCTCCCATCATATGCTTTACGTGTGGTAAAGCAGGGCATAGAGCGAAGTTTTGTCGACAGGGCAAGGCATTGCCTTTACAGGTTCCCTTCAAGAGTGAGATCATTCCAGGTGGACGACGAAGATCAAGCTACCCTTTCAATTGCACAGGTTGCAAGAATGGGACGATTATGTTACAATTGTGGCTATCCAGATCATTTGCGTTCTGAGTGCCCTTTGGCACCGATAGCTTGTTTCATCTGTGGTGAACTAGGTCATCTGGCCCCTTTTTGTCAACAAGGTAGTGTTTCTTCCCAGCAAGACCTTCCTCTTTCCGGTGTTGAAAGAGTAGAAGTGGAGGCTATAGTGAGGACCTCAGTGATACTTGAGGAGCATAGATCCGAGATCGAGTAATGATATGTAGTGGAGCTACGGGAGTTAGCTGTTACAGGTACCATTCTCGTTAATGGTTTACCTAGTGGAGTTTTGTTGTTATGAGTGCTATGCACTTCTTGTCTTTCGATGCATGCGTTAATGGTTGATCTTTGATATATAGTAGAAGGTGGACTTTCCTTTACAGGATTACTAGCTAGGGGTCTGAGGTACCCGCGAGATATGTGGTTGTTCCCTTATTTCGGGACTTGTGTATGGCTTGTAGACTTCTTTGTCATGCCGTAGGTGCATGAGGAAGTCATTATGTGTATGGATTGGATGAATAGATATCATGCGGTGTTAGATATTAATAGTAAGACTATTATAGTCTTTACTGAGTTGAGTTAAATAGAGGTCTTTTGAGGTTAAGACCTTTGAAGAGAAGGGTTTGTCATCAGGATTGTACGAGCAGCGAACTGATAGAAGAGGGATATGACGCCTTCTAGTGTTATACCATGAAGGAGCGAGATAGTCCAACAATGGAAGGTATTCCAGTTGTTTATGAGTTTATAGACGTGTTATTGAACCGTCTAGTTGCCACCTCAGCGGAGTGTGGACATTGTTATCGAGTTGAAGTATGATACAAGATTGAATGGGAAAGCCACACTATATGGTGCTTGTTGAGATATTGTACTAATAACTTGAAAAGTTTACTGAAACGGGTTTACCCTAGTGGGTTCCATGTTCCGTATTGACGACCTGACGACTTAACTTCAAGAAGCAATTGTGTTTTCGAGATTCCTTTATGCTCAAGATATCCCTAGTCATGGATGAGAGAGCAGCATGTGTATGAGATAGCATCCCATACCCGTTATGGACACTACGAGTTTGTAGTGATGTCATTTGGGTTGATGAATGTTTTAGTAGTTTTTATAGAGTTGATGAATAGTATCTTCATCAACTTCCTTGATTAGTTGGTGGTGGACTCCATGGATGACATGTCGGTATACTCTCATAGCAGAGAATAGTAGACCGATCGTTTGAGGACCGTTCTACAGATTTCGAGAGATAGAGGGTTGTATGCTACGCTCTCTAAGTGTAAGTTGAGATGCCAATGGTAGCCTTTTTAGGCCATGTTGTCTCCACTAGTGGGATCATGGTTGCCCTGGCGAGAATTAAGTATGTTGTAACATGGGAGATACTAATGAACATTAAGGAATACGTAGTTTTCTCGGCTCAGCCGATTGCTACCAATGCTTTGACGAAGGATTTTATATGATTATGTATTCATTTGCGAGTCTTTTGAGAAGACCACCATAACTACGTGATGAAAGCAGTGTGTCTATGTTCTGAAGAGTTGAGGAGGCATTTGACCTCTAGTTCCATTCTGTTGTAGTTAGAAGATTTTTGGGATCCCGTGATTTACGGTGATACATCCCAGCTAAGTTTGAGATGTGTATTACTATAAAGGAGTAGGGTTATTGATATGTGTGTTTACAGCTGAGAACGTATAATGAGAACTACTCGACTCATGATTTAGAGTTAGTAGTGGTAGTTCAAGCCTTTAAATTTCTATAGATTATGCAACAGGGGTTGAATAACCGCCAGTATTAAGAGTTTAAGTTGATCAAGACTTTGACTTGAAGATTCCATATCATTCAGAGAAGTTGAATGTTGTCGCCGATAACTTGAATGGAAAGGTGATCCAAGAGAAGATGATTGTCAGACTGACAGCCTCAGCTTCAGAGAAATCTAGCTTGGCTAGAGTTGGACAATCAGTTCCTTGATGAGGATACCCTATTATACCTCAGAGGTTCTACCTGGTTTGTTAGATGAGGTCCAACAGAAGCAGGGGACCTGCCCGGCCTTGACAAGGTTTAGAGAAAGGATGTCTCGTACTGAGGCACCATAGTTCTCCATGGGAGTAGATGGACTGATGAAGAGTCATGACCGCTTTTGTGTACTTGTTTATGCAGATGGAGACAGAGAATATTACGGTATACCCACTGTACGCCTTATTCAGTACATTCAGGTACAAGATGTACCACGAGATAAGACGATTATATTGTATAAAGCCGATATTACCAGATTTGTGATATAGTGTGTAACTTGTCAGCAGGTCCAGATAGAGTATTTCCGATCTAGAGATAAGCCCCACCCACTACTAGTGCAATAGTAGAATTTGGGAGGACATATCTATGAACTTTGTTATGGGATTGTGACCCAATAGAAGATTGATGTTATCTGGATTGTTGGTAACAGATTAATGAAACCGGCACGTTTCATTTCTATCAGAAGGACGTGGCTAGTGAATGAATTGGCTGAGGAGTACACTAGACAGATAGTGAGACTCCATGGTATACCGAGAACGATCATTTCTGATCGAGATGGATGTTTTTACTTTGAGATTTTGGGTAGAAGATTCAGACTACTTTGGGGACGAGTATGTACCTCATGACTACACTTCACCCCCTGACAGTTGCTCAGTTAGAGAGGATCATCTAGATCTTAAAGATCTATTATAAGTTGTAAGTTGAATGGGAAAAGTGGATGGTTATATTACCTTTCATTACTGATTTTATTATATAACAATGAAGGACGTGCATCTTTTTGGGATGACCCTATGAGGCAATATATAGACATAGATGTCGTATATCTTTATGCTAGAAGTGATCTAGTAGTAGTAGTGGAATAACACCTGACCAGATTCAGGATTTTATAGTTCAAGTAACGTTGATTGAAGGAAGAATGCTGGTTGTACAGAGTCGCCAGATATTATATGTAGACAAGAAGCGTTAACATCTAAAGTTCAAGCGAGAGTTCATATCCGGCTGGAGGTATCTCAGTTGTGAGACGTTAGTTGTGTTATTATGGAAAGGGGAACTGAGTTTCCAATATGTCGGTTACTTGAGATCTTGATTAGTTTTGTGAAGGCAGCATGATGTTTAGCTTTGCCTCTGAAGTTGGTGGATGTTCACCCAGTGTTCTTGTGTTTCAACTTAGGAAGTATATACTAGGTTGGAAACACTTTGTGAATCTTAATGATCTAGTGGTTAAGTTGAACCACATCGTTGTTGAGCATCTGATTACATTCTTGGAATAAGATATGAAACGCTTGCATTCGAAAGACATTCCCATATTGAGGATATGATGGTCGAGATGAAGACTTGAAGAGGCTATGTGAGAGATTGAGGATAGTGTCATGAGGAACTATCCAAAGTATATGTTGGGACATACCCATTTGTGGGAGCACAAGTAGATCTTAGTGCTATCTTGATGAATGTTGTGCTTATGTGCTTATATGCCTTGATGTGTTATTCCATGCTAGTTGTGATGTGATTTATGATCTTAGTAGATCTTGATGTGCTAGTGTGATGTATGCTATAGCTGGAGATGATTACTTCCTCCACGCTACCCGAGTATGATCATATTTATAGCTGGAGATGGTTTTTTCCTCCATGCTATTTGGGTGAGATTAGGATTCAGCTGGAGATGGTTCTTTCCTCCATGCTACCTTGATGGACATAGTTTAGTGGAGATGTGATTCCTCCATGCGATATATATGTTTATGGGTTGGCTAGAGACGTATTTCCTCTATGCATGTGATATGTTTTGGCTAGAGATGTGCTTCATCTATGCCTTGTGATGTGGTATGGCGAGAGACGTGATTCCTCTACGCCTTTGGGTAGCGTTATGACCCTGTTCCCTGGAGTGATGATTCCTCCATGTTTATACTTGAGGTTATATATTGTTATAGGTTGTGATCTTTTGAACGGAGATGTGATACCTCCGATAGAAAGAGTGAGAGTATTACCTCGGCGTATGGGTCCGAGAGGATTTGGGAATTGTTCAAGTTTCGGGACGAAACTTTTTTTAAGGGGTGTGTGATGTAATAGCTAGGATTTCCGAATTCTAATTAATGTTGATTAACTTAATCGTTGATAGTAATTGACATATAACTCGCGAAGATTTCGCAAGTGATGAGTATGAGTCCCACCGTTATGTTCCTCGCGTAATTTTGGACGTTTAGGGAAATTTTTACTTTTTCCCCGGGTAATTATTTTTACCCTCCGGTGTTATTTGGAGCATTTGGGAGCTCCAATTAATAAAAATGCAGTTGAGAGAAATTATCAGGACATCGGATATGTCCTAGATATGAAATAACATGGAGAGGCAAAATGGACAAAAGAGTCGCTATTTCGTTTCTTAACGGCTAAGAAAGACGGCTTAGGAATGCCCATTTTACGAGATAGCTATGGATTAATTATCCCGATAATATTCCGAATTTTAGACTCCAATTTCATAAAGTATGGAGACCGACAAATATGACCGCGTTTAATTAAATGTTCTAAATAAACATTATATATATATATATATATATATATATATATATATATATAAACTTACACTGCAAGATTGAAAAGGTGGTGCACAGCCACAGCCGACTCTTTCATTCATCTTTTACTAAACTTATATATATATAATATATTATATAATATATACATATTGAAGGTGAAAGTCGGCTGTCCTCATCTTCAACCTCATATCCAATTCAATTGCAATTTCAGAGTATCGTTTGAACGAACCTTCGACCCATCTTCGATCTCTTATACATCCTCCACCTTTGATCCATTTTCAAATCCGCTTGTACCAACGAGTCCCTTATCTTATTCTCTTCATCCTGGTACAAATTTATTTTCCGTTTGTTAGCTTTTTGGTAAAGCTTCCGTTTACCGCTATCGGAACGCCGACGGACCACCGCAAGTCGTCAAATGTAAGGTTTCATACCGCGCTCTTACTCCCCGTATCGCTAGGAGTCTGGATCTTCTTCCGGTTCGTATATCGGGTTAGTAACGAATAAGTTATGAATTTATTCGTTTTCAGTATTGCGGGTTAGTATAAATTGACCTTAAGTTGGTTAAAATGGATAATTGGAATTTCCATTATGCTCATTACATTATTCTGGTGATTATGGGTTCTTGTTTGATGAAATCTGTTGACAGGGGGTTTAGAAATTGCCTGCGGGCAAAACGTTATTCTGGCGGAATCTAATTAATTAATTAAAGGTTAATTAATTAAATTAGGATTATAATTGAAATTGAGGAATGTCGATTAGATAATACCTTGAGATTTGAGGAATTGTGAGTTATGTTGAGATATTGAGGTTTAGTTGGTTGTGAGGCTTATAGATTGATTATGATCCTCATGGATCCCTTTGGGTCTAGGTGTGACCCCTTTGATGAATAGAGGTTGATATATCTCTTTATGCCTTTTTATAGGCTGTGTTGTCCCTCCAGTGTAGAGGTGATCGTGGTTGATTTTGTACGAGGTTGAGGTAAGTCCGTAGGACTTACTTAGCTACCATCCTTATATGGGGTGTTTGTATGAGTGGTGTGTGCCTTCTATGTTTGCTATGATAGCATGTGATGTCGTATTTACCGACCTATGTTTTATTAAGTGCCCCACTGCGTGGCTGTGATAACCTTTCCCTTTCATCCCGCCGTGGAGTCTGGGAGGTTCTCTGATGTCAGGCCAGACCGGTTTACAGGAAGGGCGCAATCCACTCCCATAGGGTACACGGATTGTGTGACCGATACTAGTACAGCTGGCTAGCAGGCTCAGAGGCGAGGATGTATCGGTCCTCGTGTCACCTAGTTTCATATATATTATATCTATACGATTTGAGTGAATGACCATTATATTGAGATGAATAAATGGTAAATGAGTGAAAGCATGCTGATATGTTTATCTTTCCCTTTGTGTGATTGTGCTTATGCATTACCTCATATATGTATGGTTAGCTAACGGTTTCATACCGTGTTGTAGATGTTTACAGGTTAGGCGCTGCTGAGTGATCTGGCAGGGTGACAGGCCGAGGACTCTTGTACATTAGGTGGTTGATTTGGGTTTGTTGTGTTCCCCTCCTTCGTGAGGATGTTCTTTTGTACCTCTTGTGTGAGGTTGTCATTTTATATACTCGGCTATGTTGTTGTTTACTTTGGGTCGTACAGTTTATACTGTTTTATGTATTTGTTTTATATCTGTCAGTGCCATGTTGTAAGGTCCAGTGAACTTGTTGTCAGGCTAGGGTCAGGATCCATTGTGAGATCCTAGCCCAATGTGACATCCCGAGTCCCGCGGATTCGGGGTGTTACATGCATTTGATTTTATTTTTTCTTATCAGGAATATGCAAGATGAAGAAACTGCAATTGTTGGATCTCCACTGTAATAAACTAAGTGGAAATTTTCCAGTATGTATGGCCAACGTGAGCTCTCTCATAAGCCTATATCTTTCATCTGATGAATTTAGTGAGGGTATAGAACCAGGTAACAATAAGTTTAGTATGGCACATTATAATAATTGCTCTTCAAATATGACAAATAATATAATAATAATTGAAATACTAAAGTGATGTTGCGTTCAAGTTTTGATAGATTCACTTGTTTTTGCAACAGTTGTATGTAAATTGACGAATCTTGAAACTAAATCGATAAGTCAAAATCATTTGGAAAAAACCAGATTTCCGATTTGTGTTGGGAATTTGACCTCCCTTTATATGCTTAGTCTTGAGGATTACACATTTACTAGCTCTATGTCGGGTACGTATTAATTCTCAATCCTCTTTTCTTATTAATTAAGTTACAATTTGCTCATTTTTGTATTCATATTATTACAAAATATTTAAAAATAAAATAAAACTCTTTATTAGGACTTCCTAACCATTTCAAGATGGAGAGAAAAGCTAAACTAGTTTGCTAATTCGTCTCTTTGCAGGTATATGTAAATTGTTGAAACTCGAAGGGTTAGAAATACGAAATAGCTCCTTTAATGATATCCTTCCCGACTGTATTGGAAAGTTGGTCAATCTTAAATGGCTTCTCCTTGATTATAATCATTGGGTTGGTCCCGTACCGGCCACGATATCAAATCTCACCGGCTTGGAAGAGTTGACCTTGTATGGTAACTCCTTTGAAGAAAAACTCTCTTTGAGCCTATTGTCTAAGCATGTCAATCTTACCTTTCTCGTGCTTAATAAGGTTGAAGTTGAAACCGAAGAATCACCTTGGATACCATCTTTCCAACTTCTAACTCTCATCTTGACGAATTGTAACCTAAACAAGGAAACTAGAACCTTCCCAACATTCCTCTCATATCAGTACCACCTTGAGTTTGTAGACATCTCTTACAACAACCTAGTTGGATCATTTCCAACCTCTTCTTTTCAAGCTAGTATGAAACAAATAACAAACTTGGACTTGTCTCATAATTATTTTGAAGGAGAGGTACCAGAGAAATTGTTTAGCAGTTTCCACAATTTACGGTCCATAGTTTTGTAGAATAACAATTTTCATGGAAAAGTAATTCCCAAATTTGTGAACCTACCTCAGTTGAACATCTTACTTCTGGATAGCAATCGGTTCAGTGGGATTATTGAAGACTCGCTCTTAAGGAGCAAGAATTTGCGGACTTTGGATATATCCTCCAATCAAATATCAGGTGAATTGCCTAGTTGGCTCGGTAACTTCAAGCACTTGCAGATTTTCTCTATCCAAAAAAATCTATTGCATGGTGAAATTTCAAGTACAATATGCAATATTTCGTTGCTTACCTATTTAGACCTTTCAAGCAATAAGTTTAGTGGAAGAATACCCTCATGCATCGGTACGTTGTTCTTGTTGAAGTATTTGTACCTGAGCAATAACAAACTTAGTGGACACATACCACATGAACTTTCAAAAGCATCAAGTTTAGTGGTTCTTGATTTAAGGGGTAACCAACTTACGGGAGGCATTCGGTTTTGGAATGATCGGCTTTCAAGCCTTACAATTCTTCAGTTGAGTAACAACAAAACTTCCCGGTCAATTATGTCATTGTCAAGGGTTGAACATTTTGGACATCGCCAACAATGAAATTTCAGGTACGATACCGCCTTGTTTGAAATCCTTGTCATTTGGTTCGGCCACAAACCAAATCGTTGATGAACAGGACGTATACTTGGATTTCATAACAAAGGGAAGATATAGCTCGTATGTTGGTAAAAGTATATATCAGATGTCAGGGTTGGATTTATCGTGCAATCGACTAAGTGGTCAAATTCCTAAAGAATTGGGTTATTTGTACAAGCTTCATTCTTTGAACTTGTCACACAACAAGTTAAATGGTTTACTCCCGGAAACATTCTCCTTGTTGAGAAGTGTTGAGAGTTTGGACCTTTCTTCCAACAATTTGAGTGGCCCTATTCCTTCGCAGCTCGTTAAACTCAACTTTTTGGAAGTCCTCAATGTCTCGTTCAACAATTTAAGTGGAAGGGTTCCTACAGGCGGACAATTTGGCACCTTTGATGCATCTCACTATGAAGGCAATCCTTTTCTCTATGGATTTGTAGAAAATACAAGTTTTATTGCTCGTAAAACTCCTAATGGTGAAGACACAAGAGAGGAAGATAGAGCCAACGTTGAATTTGATTGGAGAATATTCTTTTGGAGCTTTGATCCTTCTTACTTGATCTTTCTTATGGGATCTGTAATGGTGCTTTTCAACAATCCTCGGTGGTTGAATTCTTGTATCATCTTCATCAACGCATACACATGTTGGTACATTCCATTGTATTAGAAGTTATCTTTCTTCAGTGAGTTTCTTTAGTAAAAGTTACTTTATAAATAAATCAGTTAAATTTATAGTTTGATGTGTATAATATGTGATCAATAAGTGTAATGTGTAATGGACAACTATTATTTCTGTCTTACTAGTGTTCAACTAACACAATATTTGAGGAAGATGACTTCCATAAGTTAACCTACCCATATTCTATGTTAGTTATAATTATGATTAAAAAACAATATTAAGCAAAAATAATCCGGAATGCATCTCAATTGTTGCATATCATATGTTTTGTCCACACTTTCCATCTTTAACTACATTTATTCGGATAAAATGCTTTAAAATTGTATTTTTTTTAATCACAAATTACTATTTATAATTTTTTAAAACAAAATTATCATATACAATAATGGTCTTTAATCATTAGCATCAATATACTATTTTCTTGTTGTAACTTGTGGTGCAACATAGAGGTGGGTATAACGAATCGGTTCGATGATCCGGAAAAATCCATAAACATTTTTATTTGTTTTATTCCAATAAAAAAAGGTTTTCCCGAGTTATCAAATTACCGAGATTTTAATTATTTTATAAAAAGAATTGATGTGACGTCTCTAGTTATTTGACAAGTTGGGTTATGTCCAACAACGGCAACAAGCTCCCATCGTCTTGGTCCCGTCAACACTTGTGATTTCTAACATTGTTGACAAAAGTTCCAATAACTTTGTATCACTTTTAACTAAATTTTCAAGACTTTTTTTACAATTGTTAAATTATTAAAGACTAAATTTTCAAGCTCCTAACCGAGAGCATCTCAAGCCCATAGAAAGCAAGCCCAATCCTCGGCCTCCTTCCCTCTTCCTCCAACACACTCGTCAGCCCGACCCAATGCAACCTTTGTTGCTCAATCACCCAGCCTAAACCAACTCTCTGTGCTTCCAATATTGTAGGTCTGCCTCTTTCCGGCCCAACTTCCAGCTCCGAGCTTCCCGTCCCAACTTCCACATCGCAGATTACCGGCCCAACTTCAACCTCGTCGGTCCCTCCCACACCAGCTATTTCACCTCGCCAAACTCAATCCTTTCCTAATATATACCCCCAGCCCCAGCCGACCCACTACTCGCTCTCTTAGCGGCATTTTAAGTCATGACCCATCTTCGATCTACATACGGACACCACACAATGCTCTACTGCCATGCTTGACAAATATCGAGCCCTTATAAAAAATGGTATTTGGGTTCTTGTTCCTTTTCCGGAGCGGACTAATATTGTGAGGTGTATGTGGATTTTTTTGTCATAAGTTCATATCTGAAAACTTCAATCAATTATAATATCGTCAATGGTGGTAATCCAATGAGCGAGGTTGATAACGACGGTCATGTTAGGATTGTTTTAGCTCTAACATACCTTTAATAATGACAATTCATAAGTGGCCGGGGTTAGAGAAAATGAAGCAGGTTTTTTAACATAACAATAGCATATAAATGGTGATTTAGTGTTAATAGATGAAAATATGAGGTGGTTTGCTATAGTTTTCTCTTTTTAACGTAAAAAAAACATATGAAGTTTGTTATTTGAACAGAACATGTAATCAGTTTGGTGAACTATTTTTGGTTTACCAATTAATTTAAAATTAAACTCTATCTACTTATGTGTTGAAATCGGTACTTGACAATAAGTTTGATGAATTGATATTTGATCCTAAACTAAACAATACTTCATTGCCGCCCAATAACTACAAAGGGCTACTTTGATGATATATACATGCAAGCCGAATATAAAACAACTTATTTATGGCCCAATTCAATTTTATCAAAACCAAATCATACTATAACAGCATAACACCGTTAATCTAAAAAATAATATCTAATTAGTCCATATTTTTATTTTAAAATAAATTTTATTTTTTAATAAAAAAATAGTATTTTTTCCTAAAATATATTGTTTTACATGACCAAAATCAGGTTTAAAATGTTGACTTGGAGATTCAAGTATGGATCCTTTAGATATCATGTATGAAAAAGTTGATATTGAGGTCTCCCCAATTGGTCTACGACCATACTTAATCCGGACGTCGAGCGGTTTTGGCCAATCGAACCGGACGAAAAACCAACAAAATAAAAATAAATAAATTGTGTTTGATTTAATTTATAAACACAGGGTTTAATTTTTATAAGCGTTTAATTGGGGATGAGTTTATTTCTCTACGGGTTTATTTGAGTTCATACACCACTCAAAAATAAATAAAAAATTTCTTGGAAGATGTTATTTTTGTTTTAAATCCGATTTTGGTTTTGTGTTTTTTCATCCCGATATTTTTGTTCATCTTTAGGTATTTAACGTTATTTTTTTTTGATTTTTTAGGAACATAAGTGTTTTTTGAAGTAAAATAAGCCCACAAATAAACTCCAAGTAAACACCTTTATTTGATTTTATTCATATAAATCCGTTGGGAAAAATAAACCCAAATAAACTATAAACTCATAAAAATTTTAATTCATAAACCCGAAAATAAATCAATATATAAGTAAACAATCTCTTAGTTTATAAACCTCAAACAAACCCAATCTGAAGTACACATACCCCAAGCTTACTATGAGTAGAGTCATTTAAGTATCGGGTAAAAGCCTTTGTGAGTTGGTTGTGATTTTTAATATTTTAGATATGTTAAAATTTTTAATTTCTAAATGATTATTTAGGATAATAATTATTTTAACATCGAGAATAATTCTAAACTAGTGTAATTCTCATATTTTGTAGTTTCTGCAAGTGAATCAGAACACAGAACATAAAAGAAAATAATAAATAGGCTTTAAATTTTAAGTTATCATGAAATTATTTTAAAGAATGTTTACAAAATAAAAAATTCAAAACTTTATAGACACGAAGAATTTCCCAATATTTTTAAATGATATGTAATGTACATGAGAAGTTGTTTGGGCTGGGCCAATTGGACCTAGAGTGGTGCTCGGATTCGACCCGACAGACTGCTGGTATGATCAAGTCGGTCACATGTCGTCAACTTTGCAACAATTATATTTAGATTATTTTAGAAATGGCATCGTTTATTAATTTTTACTTAATAATAAAAAGATATGGCGCAATATACGACCTAATATATTCTAATAATATAATTAATAGATCAAATTATTTATAAAATTAAATACACAATTAAAGTTTTTTTGATAAACACTTTTAAAAAGTAACATTGTCTATAAATTACACTTCAAAAATAATTTTTAATATAAATTTCAAGACAACGAAAGTTCAATAAACAAAAAAAATAAATAAATCTTTTTTACATAAAATACTTTCAATCAAACTTTCAATAAATTTCATAATGTCGTATAGCATTTGAAAGTTAATACAAGAATAATTTATTCTAACCCCTTTTACACTCTTAAAAATTATTATAGAGATATTTTACAAGCATGTATAACAAAACAAAATTTAAAATATATTCTAACCCCTTTAGCACTCTTTGGAATTTATTGTAACCCCTTCTAAGGTCTACCAATAATATAACGTACTGTATAAGGGCATCTCGCTAGACACGCGAGGTTAGAGCTAGCCGGTCTAATTAGAGGCCAAGAGAGATGTGACATACCTAATCAATAAGCATCTAAACATCCCAAAATTGGTGGTCCTTTAAAAAAAGAGTTTCAACTTCTTATGTTTGCTTGGTAATATGTAAAAAAGAAGTCTTTTGAAAATTTTGATTTATAATATTTTTAACTGATTAATGTAAAATAGTGTTTTTTTTACGAAAATACGGAGTAATGAACTGTAAGTTGGTAAAATATGAGCAGTTGTTAATATAATATAAACTAACGATTCATTTTAATGAAAATAAGCTTAGCTTGATCGATTAGTGCACAAAATATGAATTAAAATAATATTTAAATTTATATAATTCAAAACTTTAGAAATTTTTATCCAAAAATTGTAGTGTTACATTTAGTTCAAATTTTTTTTATACTAATATTCAATGTTTTTCACATATTTTATATCATTAATTTTTTTTACACTAATCTCAAGCTAATGTTTATGAAAGACAAATTTAACTAATATATTTTTATTATAATATTTGTTGACATAAAACTTTTATACTATTAGTTCACTTAAAGTTTTTTTATTAGTTCTAACATTTTATATTATTGTTCATATTTTATTTAAAAATATAAATATTGAAAAAAAATTAATAAACCATTAGTTAATGTAATATCCGGAATTTTTATTCCGTTTATTTCTGTAACAAACCCGATTTCGATCAGTTGACCTATATCAGTCTACTTAGTTAGACACATTATTATAAAACTTATCATTTTATGTAGTTTCCCTCCACATAAAATGATAGGATCTTTATAAAATTTATCATTTTATGTAGCTTCCCTTCACATAAAATGATAGGATCTTTATAAAATTTATCATTTTATGTAGCTTACCTTCACATAAAATGATAGGATTCTTATAACCAATCCTAAACTATAACATGATCCGTATCCGTCTTTTCCGTGCACCCGTTAGTCGAGATCTCGTTTCCGGACTGCAGCTAGCACCGGGCTGCTGCTCCCTTCAGCCAGCGCCAGCCCAGCCCAGCAGCATGTGCTGCTGTCTTACCCTCTTCAGCCCAGCGTTGCCCAGCTCCAGCCCAGCGTACACAGCCTTCCAGCAGCCCAGAACGCCCAGCTTCTAGCAGCCCAGCAACAGGCACAACTCCTCAGCCCAGCGCGCAGCCCAGGAGCACGCCAGCCCACCTGTAATACACGTTCAATTGCTGAACGTTACAAGGATTGTAACAGCCGAGATTTGCGTGATCTCCTTCCATTTCAGCCGCTTGTAATCTGTCCAGATTCACGCAAGCACATACCTTCCTCCCTTCATTCGTTGATTGCGTGATCTCCTTCCATTTCAGCCGCTTGTAATCTGTCCAGATTCACGCAAGCACATACCTTCCTCCCTTCATTCGTTGATAGACTTTCAGCATCGTCTTCCTCCCTTCCGAGACTCTATCAACAGGCGAGGATAGCACTGAACAACAGGACGCCAACCTTCTGCATACAAAGGTCCAAAGTAGCCAAACGAAGGGAGCTCTTCTCGTCGCAGCAACTGGAACGACTTCAACCCCGGAGAACACTGTAAAGCGCAGCAAGGTAGGCCTTTTTCCATTCCTTACGCTTCTACCTTCTGCTAGTGTCACGGCTGAACTCACACGTACCAAACATCCCTTGCAGCCTCGTTAGCGAACGACACTGCCTCTTCTGGATCGAACTGCACCCAAATGTGTTCTGTATAGCCGGGTAAAGATCTAGATACCTCTACATCCCTTCTGTCACTTCCTTAGTTAAATTTTGCATCTTACACCTTCCTGCTTGGGCTGGACTGTTTCCCCATAGTGAGATAGGCTGCAGCTTTCACTTGGATCGTTGATAAAACGAGATAAGACTCACACCAGTCCGGTAAGAGACCCACTGCCTCTTGCTCCTGTTTATGAGATAGGTGCAACTTATGTATATATACTTTGTAATCTCCATAAATTTAGAACCTAGAATGGGTAGTTTGGAACATATAGTTTAGTGTGTTAGGTGGAAGTCGAACTAGAGATCTATAGGAAGATGGACTGCTGTAAATATGAACAATAGAAATAAGAGTGAAGAACCCTTGTTGTAATTTCAGTTTATAAGTGGGAGATGGGTACTTTTGTAGATCAATGTTAGAGAGTTAGGTTAAAGATCCACCGTTGAAATTTTAATAGGTAATAGGTGGATGTATGTAGGTTACTGTATTAAAATTTGAGACGAAATGAACGGTCGGATTAGAAGTTATAAGCTTCCAAAGTAGAGTATATAAGCAGTTTTTAGAAAACCATGAAATTTTGGCTAAGTATAGAAAATATAAGTGTTGTAGCAACTTTGAGAATTTTTATAAAAATGATGGATGAACAGTTTTGAGAAATTCTTGCTCCTAAGGGTAGATGGAACATGATAGAGGATCTAGAGAATTATTTCGGAATTTTTATAAGCTTTTACGAATTTTATATTTGAAACCGAAGTTGGACCTTTACGATCTTTCGGAAAATAGGAAAATAGGAAAAGTGTCAGTTTGTAACCAAACTAAACTTTAGGAGTTAGAATATGACTTTAGGGTCTCGAATAGGAGTTTAGACATGAATTTCGGAAAATTTAGAAGTTCCGGGACTAAGGGTAAAATGGTCATTTTACCATAAATTAGTACTGTAATTAGTTATGTCATATTACGATCTTCTATCTTAGAAGTCTTAGACTTCTAATTACGTTGGAGTGTGCTAATGCACTTATCTCCTTTGGCAGGCAACTGAGTTGCTACAGTTTACAGAGCGAGTTTGATTTACAGAGAGTCGAGATTTACAACAGGTAAGTCCTTTGGGCTTACTTAGCTGACTTCCGAATATGAGCATGAATGATGATAGTGGTAAGTGATTGAAATGTTTAGAGTTATAGGATGTGATAGATATTTACCGACCTATACTTGGCCTAAGAGTAACGGGCGGTGGCATTCTGCTCAGTTAGCTTGAGGGCGCTGAGGGTTTCTTTAGGGACTAGTCCACACTCGGTTTGTAGTGATGCTACCGGCGGAGGTAAGCTAGACCTACACCCAGTTGGATAAGGAACGGAGGCGAGAACTCTTAAGAGTTCTCGTGCCACAACTGTAAAATTGAATAAGATGAATCACCTAAATAATAGATAATAAACGGTTGGGTGCCAACATGATGATTGTTTATATTTTTCTATGTGTGTTTGTGTTGTTGTTATTCTACTTATATTTGGATAGTTAGCTAACAGTTGTTGTGTTGTGTAGACGTACCGCAGGTTAGAGCAGATGCCGAGTGATCCGGATGGTAGTGGTCAGCCGGGGTGTCGTACTTTTAGGATGTGATGGAGTTTCTTTATGTGTGGGATTTTCCAGTTAGACCTTGGTTCTTTTCTTTCTTTTCGTACTTTGTTATCTTATGTTTTCCGGCTGTTGGTTGTTCTGGTCACATTCATACATTGTTAAGACTGAATTTATGATTTCCGGTTTTTCCTTATCTGTGCCTTGTTGTAAGATCTTGTTAAGTTGTTGTCAAACTAAGGTCGGGACCCACTGTGCGGTCCTAACCAGTAACTCCCCAAGTTGTAAAATTTGGGGTGTTACAGTTAATAGTTTGAATTAATAGAATAATTTTTTTGAATTAATTGTACACAAACTTGAACTAAAAATTCCGGTCATGAAAAAAAAACATGTTAATCTGACAACGCTTGTAATTTCGTACCCGAAGAACAACTTCGTTCCTGAACCTTTATTATTTATTTATTTTTAATGGTAATATGTGGATATACTTATTTTGGTGTTATATAATAGGTTTTATATCTATGGTAAGATATCTCAATATATGCATGTGGTCAAGGATGATTTAAAAAAACATTAGTATAGGCTGAATTCGTCATTAGAAATTTTACTTGTGATGCCTATGCATTTCCTTTCATGATTTAAAAATATTTTTAACTGAAAAGTTAGTCAATTGTAGATTCATAAACGAAAAAGATAAATACACGGACTTTGGTTTGCTAAAGTAGAAATAAATCGTAATCCGTTAGCGTCTAGTGGGGGTCATCAGGCGGCGCTCATTTTTTTCATGGAAGAAAAAAAGAGCACGGACGCCCAGATTGAAAATAAAATATACAAAAAAGTTGTTTCTTTTCTTCAAGGCTTTCAAATTTGTTTAAAATTTTAGGGCGTCGGCTGATGATGCCAGCACTCATATTTGAAAAGAAAATGACGTCGAAGCCTTGTTAATTATGTTGGCCCTTGTGAATTTAAGTGACATGTATATAACACTTTATAAATTGATAAGCAATTGATATTTTAAATCTCATTCCCATCTCATTTACTATTTTTTTTTATCCAAATTAATGTACCAAAACCTATAAATATAATATATCTGAAATACATATCATAGTCAAGTAGTCTGTCAAATATATTGTATATTTAAGGTTTTTATTTTTTAAATTTATTATTTATTTTTATCCACATTGATTAATATTATCATCATTAAAAATATTATTATTATTCTTTATTCGGTAGTACTTCATATATAATCAAAGATTCGTGTTGAAATGAATAAGTAGTTATAATGCTCTTTTTCTCTTTTTAATTACATTCTAATTATAATAAATTCAACAACGAAAACAATCTCAGATCAACTTAGTGTCTCCAAAAACTATACTCTTAACACGAAATCAACTCTTCATAATCCGTTTTCTTTTTTTTTTAAAACATCAATAAACTAAACAAAGCTAAACTACAAGTTTTTTTTTTAAATCTTTTCTGAAAATAAGATATAAGACATTTATTAATGGTATAGTTTTTTTAACAAAGTCTTGAAATAAGTAATAATTGTATAGTATTCGAACAAAAGAATAATGACAATAATAATTTAATTGCATGGCATTTAAGAAAAGATAATGAAAATTGGAAAGTTGTGATCCACACATTCTCTCTTTTTTTAAGGCGAAGGAAATTCGGTGATCTCCGGCGCTTCAATGCGCTTCTTATTAATTAAAAAGGCTAAGTGATCTCCGGCGCTTCAATCCACACATTCTCTCTTTGTGGAATTGTGGTTAAGTTGAATATGAGAATCTCTCCATTGTGATTTAGGATAACAAAATTAATGGAACCTCACAATCAAGTTCAGAGGAATTGAGCCATTAAATTAATTTGTGGAATCCGGACTCTGATTTATCCCATTTAATGTTATTTCAGCGTGTCAAACATTGCCTTTAAAAGAAGAAAAACATATATTTTTTTCCCGGCATAGATTACCTTCATGTTGAAATTTTGAGGATGAATTGGCATTTAGGGTCTTTTACATTATAGAATTTAAATTTAGGCCCTACTAATTACAAATTGAAAAATAGGGCTCCTACTTTACTAGACTAATTCATAAATAGGACAAAAAGTTGACAAAAGTGATGACTAATGAGTGATGGCTGATGTGAGTGCTGACTGTGACACTTTTGATTGACATTTGGAGGGAATTTGGAGCAAAAAAACGTAGCCCTCCGCTTACCCAAAAATCCGCTTACCCAAAAAATCCGCTTACCCAAATAATGTCACAATCATACCCAAAAATAAATTTGTCAAAGTACATAAACATACTCGAAAACAACATACCCAATAAATCAAATATCAAAATAAAACAATATTCATGAATTGGATAATATTTTATATTTATACCCAATTTAAACATCACTTAATACAAAATCCATACCCAATTTAAATTTGTCATACCCAAAATTTCAAAACTCGATATTGTACACAAACACAATATCAAATGACATTTGGTCATTACCCAAAAATTCGCTTGACATTTGATCATTATAACACATTTTGGATAACCATAAAACATACTCACGATATCACTTTAAATATACTTAATAATAAGAAACATACTACAAAGCCAATACACGTAGAAAAACATACCCAATTTGAATTTGTCATAACCAAAATTTACACAAATCGATATTGTACACAAACATCAATACCAAATTTGGTTCTTGTAACACGGTTTGGATAACCATAAAACATACCCAAAAATATCACTTTAAGCATACTCAACAACAAGAAACATCCCACAAAAACAATAAACATATACCCAATAATGAGAAAAATACTACAATTCATATTTGGGTAACGAAAACAATGTCACCCAAAAAAATTAAACATTCATGGACTTGAAAATTTCATCAAACTAGCTACATTAACCAAAAATAAAAGGTAAAAGGTAAACATGTAAAAAATATACTTAAACTAAGAGTAAACATCTAATCACCATCATTCAATTAAAACAATTATTGCCCCTATTTTCTAGTTTATATACCTAGTTTTTCTTTCTTTTATGTAGAAGCCTATTTCACAAAAGATAATTTTAAGAGGTCCTATTTCCCTAATTAATTCAAATTTTGATCAAAAAATTTATATAATATAGTATGCAAAACAAAATATAAGAAATATTTTATTCCATTCGCTTTCTTGCGATAAAAATATACAGGATCGCTAAATACATGACGTCGAAATTACTCGTGCATAACTGACATGCATTGATATTGTAGATGAAAGGAGTTCCTGCAGATTTTTAGAGCAAGAAAGGGTTGTAATAAAATAGATTAAGATGTGAATAGTCGTACATGGACATACAAAAAACAATGAATAGTCTTCATACGATTGAGAAGAACCAACATGAAGGAGTTCCCCCCAATTTTGAGAAACAATTCCGTGGTGATTGTCTGAGCTCATAATGAGCTGTCAAATATCGGGATACTTGATTTTTTTGTATTGGGTGGATATCCTGTAAGCATCATTATAAAAACGTTCTTGTAAATCTCCGTGTAAAAATGCATTGTACGCATATATTTGATGGTGTTTCTGATTCTTAATTAAGACAACTACATGAAAAACTTTCATATAAACCATTTTATCAAAAGGAGCAAAAAGTTTTAATAAAGTCAATACTTGTAGTTTGCCGATTGCCTAGGGCAACTAGGCGTGTTTTATGACATTCGATTGTACCGTGAACTTTGACCCTTGTTCTATAAACAACTTGCATCCAATCGATTTCTTGCCAGAGGTGAAGGAACAACAGTCCATGTGTTGTTAAGTTGAAGTGCCTTGATTTTTACACATATAACATCGCACCAATGGGAAGGTAGGACTACATCTTTATAAGATGATCGATATGTGCTTTTGGTGGTTTAATACTATAGTTTGTCTAATATCACATGAGAATGGAGTACAAGTATATGCAAACGGATGTTTATTATTGTGTACCACTTTGACTATTGATACATGATATTGAACTATAATTTAACTTAAAATAACACATAATTTAAAAGTTTATAGGAAAGGACATATACGTGTTTACAATAGAGAATATCTAAAAAATGTGGATAGTAATTCCTAAGTTGTAGTATTCCGACGTAGAATATCTTAGTGTATGTATGTGGACAAGAATAAATTGGAAATTATATAATTTGAATTTTCAATAAAATTCATACTTGATATATCCATGTGAACCTTTTCCGGTTTAAAAATAATTTTACGTGTTTACAATATGACTGTATTTTTTTAATAAACTAATTTTATGTGTTTACAATACGACTGTGTTTTTTTAAATAAATATTGCGATCAAGTTATAGATAATAAAAGGGAAAAAAAAAGTCTTATTGGAGAATAGTTCATATTTAATTTTAAATTTTATGTATTTTTATTATTCTCTTGTAGTATTATAAATAAAATGAAAAAATCGATATCACCATGATTGTATTGTACCAACTTATCATTTATAAATGGGCATAATATTTTTCATTTATTTTTGAATCTAGGTAAATTCATAGAAAGGAAAAAATAGCATAACTATGTGTCTTATAAACTAGTTATACTAAAGTAACAAAGTTTATGTACAAGCATGTGACCTGAGGTATATGGCCAAACAATCATACACAAGGTATTCTAGATAGACATGCAATCCTCTTGAACATACCAATTACCTGAGGCCAAAAGGCATGAGAAAACATCTAAACCTGTCACAACTCATGAGGCTCGTTCACCTTCAGCAAATCCATCAACAAACATAAACACTCACAAGCCGAACAAGTGCCCAAACCTCGGGTCAATGGCCAGTCCACCTTCAATAAAACCATCAGTAGCTTAGGTACATACCCGGTACACACATAGCTAAAAACATCATAGTATGGAGCAAAATGCATCTCCAGTAAAAACCAACTATTAGGATTCAACCCTCTCTATAGCTCTAGCTCCATCTCCAGCGGAAAAAGTCTCATGCAACAAAGTGTAGATATGAGTAAATGGATGTTATATTAGTTTCGTAATGTTTCATAGGTCACTCACTCAATCAAGTTGACTATAAACTTACGATGACTACACGACCGTATCAAACATTAGATTTCAACCGTTATAATGAATAAGAAACAATACTAAAAAACTTAGCAAAGTCTTGATACCACCTCATAACATTATCTCTTTTGTGATCGAATTGAGCACATATGAATTGAGTTTTTCTTTTATATGCGATATACTACTTTTCTAATCGCATGAAATATCGTCTACAAATGAAGCCTAAGACATGTCAACCAAGAGTAATTAAGGCCGACATAACAAACCATAATTAATGTTATGAAGTTACTTATTTAAATTATTAGTTTAAATTAGTTTTGAATATTTTTAATTTACAAATTCAAGAGATACTAAAAACAAGATTTACATAACTAATACTCAAAATTTACCGGATAATAAAAACATATTTAATAATATTTAAAAAATATTTTTAAATGAAGTAATTTAAATTGTAACACTCCAAGTTATGGGAACTCGAAGCGCTACGGGTTAGAACCGCACAATGGGTCCCGACTCTCAGAGTAGCAACAACAAACGAATCTTACAACAAGGCACAGACGAATGAAAACCAAAACTCAATATAAACCAAAGGTTCAAACAAAGGAAAACATAAAAGATTCGCAGTCGAGTTCAAAACAAAAGGGAAGCAACAAAAGAAACAAAAACCCGATCCCGTCCTATAATGTACGGGAACCCCGGCTGACCACACCACCCGGATCACTTAGCAGCATCCTGAACCCGCGGAACATCTACAACGACGGTATAAACCGTTAGCTAACATTCTAGATACTAGCAAGAGCGTAAAGACACAAACACACATAAGGTAAAGAAAACACATAACATGCTTGCACTCAACCGGTTATTATCTTTCTTATGGTTATCCATTACTAATTCAACTTCTTTTGTCACACGAGAATCTCCCAAAACTCGCCTCCGCTTCCGCCTACCAATAGGAATAGATCAGTACTATCCGTTACCTACGGGTCTAGGTTGCAATAGCACATTCTAGTCTCCTGTAGAACTAGACAAGTGGTCACCACCCGGTTACCATACACGTGGGGCAGTTAAGGGTAATAAAAGGTGAATACTATTCCAGTTATCCATTATAACAATAATAAACAACACAAACAAGCCAATACAATCCAACTAATACGTGGAATGAAGCTAAGTAAGTCCAAGAGACTTACCTCACTCGAAGGTAGCTCAAAGATCAACGAACAACTCAGAGAACACTCAGTTTCCCTCAAGAAAGGAGCAAGGAAATCCTGTTCACACAAGCATCACAAATCAGGAACGAAATGGTTGCTAGAAGTCTATAACTTCTAGTCTCAATGATCTCTAAGAGATCTTCACAATCTAAGGGCTCAACCTTAGTCTTACAGCAACTCAGGGGACAAGGAACAACCATAAGAAACCAAGAAAGGAACGAGGAAAGGAAGGAAGGAAGCAACTCACCAAAGACGGGAGATACTACAGAGGAAACCGCAGGGGCGGCTGGACCAGGCCGCAGGGGCGGCACAGCAGAGGCGCGGGGGTGGTTTATAGTGCAGAAGTGCTTTCGACTCATTCGACAGCAAGGAACGCATCAAGGGCCAAAACTTGCTCTACGCAGTGCAAAACCACATCACAACTCAACCAAGGGAGCCTGTGAAAATCAAAGGATCAACAACGGAACGCTCCACAAGAATCAAGGATCAAACTTGACTCTTGGAGAAGAAGAAAAGGGAAGAACGAAGAAGAAAACGAAACAGAAGGAGAAGGCATGCAGTAACGATAAGAACGTGATGAAGAAACCAGAAGAGATGAACTTACACGTTCAGTAAGGTCGCAGGAAGCAAGGGAACGGCTCCAGCTCTTAGGGTTGAAGAAGACGTAAGCAAGAAACGGAGAAAAGAGGAAAAGACAGGAATATAAAGGAGACGGGCTGGAAAGATAGACGGAAAGGGCGTCTAGGGTTTAGAAAGAAGATAAGGAAACCGGCCCATGATATTCTATCTATGGAAGGAAGATAAAACGAGCAAAAGAACGATCGGGCGCGATCTGTTGTAAGCCGCAAGGGCGAATCATATCGGCCGCGGGGGCGGCCTTCTTCACCGCGGGGCAGTGAAGACAAAACTCAGGTCTTACAATGGAATTGCGAGAATCCAGAAAAATTATAATATTAACTAGTTTGTTTTAATAATTTAAAGATTAACCATACAAGGTACGGTTATACGACATTAAATTTGTGTATGATTTTATTTAAAGTATAGACGCAAAATTTCTTGTAATGAAGAAATTATTTCTAACTTCTATTAGGAATTTTTTTTAATACTAGCCAAACAGAAACTACCAAATTGAGAAAAGACAATTGCATGAAACCAAGACCAAGTCAAATTCAAAGTCTCCTATGAGCAAGACTTTGAAAATGAAGTCTTTAGGTAAGCAGTGGCTTACAATCCATCTCTATAAAATAATACAAGGTTATTAGAGTCCTCAGCTTATCCTACTTATTTTGGGTTGAGTTT
This sequence comes from Fagopyrum homotropicum, assembly GCA_033239125.1. Taxonomy (NCBI): domain Eukaryota; kingdom Viridiplantae; phylum Streptophyta; class Magnoliopsida; order Caryophyllales; family Polygonaceae; genus Fagopyrum; species Fagopyrum homotropicum. The sequence continues at coordinate 9,477,979 of BSWB01000003.1, forward strand.
CAATGGGTTTTTCTTTGGTTTTCAAATGGTTATTTTGGATACTAGTTGTCCAAACTTATAGATCCAAATGTTGTATTCAAAAAGAAAAAATTGCTTTATTACATATTAAAGCAATCTTTAACTCAATGTCTTCTCATCCAAAAGTGCACCTCTTATCTTCATGGAATGAGAAGGCAACAAAAATTGTTGTTTGTGGGAGAGAGTAAAATGTGATCGTTTGTCGGGTCATATAAAAACGTTGTCACTAGACTCCTTGCTAGATCCCAATTTCGATTGCGGAACTTCAAGCATCCCGACAACAAAGTTTCACCCCTTGAACATGAGCATTTTTCATGATCTTGAAAAATTGCATAGCCTTAACCTATCACTCAACTGCATCAGAAGTTTTGTTCGAGATGAAGGTATACTCAAAAATGTGTTATATGTTTTGAGGTCTTAATACTTCACTAGCTTAACTACATATTTGAATATTCATAGATATTTATTTTATTTTATTTTTTTCGTGTTGTATAAATTAAAATACCTTTTTGTTAATACAATAGATGGTGAAATTTCTGGCAACTTAAGATCTCTAGCAAATATTGATATTTCATAAAATCTATTTAGTGAAAATATTTTTCCAAGTACTCAAATTATAAGTAATAGCTTTATTCGATTATATAATTTTATTTATTTATCTCTTATTTGGTACGTGTTTATTTATTTCGTGTTTATTCGATTATAATTTTAAACCTTAAAAGGAAAAATATCGAACTTATATATCTCCAAAACAAGATATTATTTGTTTATTTATTTTTTCCTCTATTCATTTTATGTCGTTTTGTTCTTGTATGTATATGCAGGATTATGCAATCTGAAGAATTTGAAACTATTAGATCTTTCTCTGAATAGATTGAGTGGAAGCATCCCTATTTATATAGGCAATTTGAGCTCCCTCCAACAATTGTTTATGTCATTGAATCAACTTAGCGGGAGTATAAAAGGTAATAAATTATGTAGAGCTAATAAATATTAGCGATCGATAAATATAAGGATGATAATTGTTTTTTTTTTTTGTATATTAAGATATACAACAATCCTAAACAAAGTGTTATTGCATGATTGATGTTCCATTTTTCTTTTTTCATTTGACTATTAACGGACTCATGAAGACCGTCTTTTGCACTTTTGCCTTGGACCGTTATTTCCGGTGAGTGTTCTTGGCGTTTTACCTTGACCTACTAGATGTAACGCCCCGTTTATTCGGGTGCGTTCCAACTTTGCTTTTCCCCCTTCCATCGTTGGTTATAGCTTGGGTTCTTATTTAAAGTATTTTTTTTATATATATATATATTGAGTTAAAAATGACTTTTCCGGGTATTATATTATTTTGGGATATGTAAGTATTCTTGTATTTTTCTTTTTATTAATTAATTTAATTTTTGTCGGAAGGTCGGGATTTAGAAATCCCGTTCCGTTCGTTTAATCGAATTTTGCCCCAACTCTTTTCTTTATTCCTTTCTTTTCTTTTCTTTTTATTTTATTTCTTTTTCTCTCTTCTCTCTCTCTCTCTCCCTTTTTGGCCTGTTGCGTGAGGAAGGGCTGCTTGTAGCAGTGACCCTTTGGCTCCCTATCTCTGTAACTTAGGTTGGCCTTTGGTTCTCCCCTATCCAGCTGCGCCGACCCCTCGGAACCCGCCACCAGTGATGACCCATAGCAGTCATCCTCTTCACTCAACCTCACTTTACCCTCCCACCTTTGAAATCTCTCTCTCTCGGAAATCTCTCTGCAATCTCTCTCTCTCGTACCTTCTCTCGAGACCGACGGTTGCAGCCAGCCGGTTTGAAGGAGGCTCGCCACTGCCGCCCTAGCCCGCCGGAGCGCCGGAACCCCCCCTGCCTCAGCCGCCGGAGACGTGGCTGGTGAGATCCGTCTCTCCCTTTCCCGTCTCCTTTCCTTTTTTTTTTTTTCTGCCTGCGCTGCTGCTGAACATTTGCGGCCGGACCTTGTGACAGCCGCCAGGAGGGACGCACCTTCGATCCGCGCCGCCGGAGACATCGCCAAGGGCCGCCGCCGCCGCCGGTTCCTCCCCTTCTCCTCTCCCTCCGCCTAGCCGCGCCGCCAGCCGTGCCCTAGCCTTCTTCTCCGTCTTCTGTCGCGTAACAGCAAGGAGGGCTGTGTTACTTTTGTTTTATTATTGTAATGACCCTCTCTTTGCAATTATTTACTGTTGTGACCCCTTTTGTTGTGGAATTGCAGTTTGACCCAATAACTTTGAGAAATGACACGTTATACCCTGCAGTAATTATTAAAATTATTAAACCCGTGATTTTTGTGGAGATTTTGACCCAACTCCCTTACAAACTAAATTGGTGGCCTTGATGGTCTAATCCGATTGTTGGATAATTTGAAATTCGTTTTTTTTGTAATCAACTTCCATTTTGGATAACTTGCCCGGAATTCGTTTTAAAGAGTTTAACCTCGGCTTTAGAAAACGGAGTTTTTCATTGGAAATCTTGAGGCGCTAACCTTCCTTTCAAAATTAGCGTTTAAGCTAATTTTGCTTAGTTTTGTCCTTAGGTCCGGAAGCGCCTAATAGAAGCAATCGAACTCGTTCTTGACTCCGTAGACCGTGCTTCACCTTGGATCTCGTGTGAGTATTCTCCTTCGTTAGTTCGGTTATGATATATGATAGTATAACTTGTTAGAGGAACTTAGCATAACACAGAGCAAATGCCATGTAGTGGCCATGAACCCTAGGTATTGGTTATTGGATATGGAACTTGTTGCTTTACCTTCTTTACGATCTTATGATGATCCTCGAGATAATAGGTTGGACCTAGCATGCTAGAGTTAGATATCATATATATATGTTGGAGACTAGAAGTCCGAGAACTTCTAGCTTTTAGTTGGTTATTGATAGAGTGTTTCACTTGATCAGGCTTAGAGCGTTTTCCTGCGGGAAGTTGAGAGTGGTTTCGAGTTACCTTGAGAGAGGTAAGTCTCCGGACTTACTTAGCTCGTATTCTATGTATTAGATTCGATGCGTGTTTGGTGGTGTGTGTTTATCGCTTTCATCATAACTTATAAACCGGAATTAGGATTACCGACCTTTATATATTATTTATTTATTATTTCGCCCAAGTGTATGATAACGGGCGGTGACAACTTGCCTAGCTCTTGCGTAGAGTTAGGAGGTTCTTGGCGACTAGCCCGTGTGGTTAGACGGTCGGAGGCATCCACCGTTCCATGCGGTAAGTGGGGACCGAGGCGGGTTTCGGGAGATTCTCGTGTCACAAAAGAAGTTGAATTAGAACGGGATACGACCTAATAAATAAAGATAATAAACCGGACTTGTATGTTGAGTATGATTATGTGATATTATGATGTATGAGTGTGTTTGTGCCTTCGCCATGTTTCTAATGCTTGGAATAGAGCTAACGGTTTTAACCGCTTGTGTAGATGCCCCACAGGTTAGGGACGCCGCCGAGTGAGGTGGAGGAGTGGACAGCCGAGGGTCGCCGTACATTATAGGACGGGGGCGTTTTAGGTTTCTTTTGGTTATGTTTGGACTTGTGGTTTCGGATTTATCCTTTGAGATTGTGTCGTTTTGAGGACTCGGCTGAGTTTCCACTTTGTACTTTTTTTTTCCAGTTTCTCGCATACACTATTAACGATTTGAGTTTTTACCTTTATTTGTGCCATGTTGGAAAGGTCCGGTGAAATTGTTGTCAAGCTAAGGGTCGGGACCCATTGTGAGGTCTCGCCCGTAGCATCCCGATATCCCGCGGATTTGGGGTGTTACAAAAGTGGTATCAGAGCCCTAGGTTGACAACAATGGCACTCGCAACTTTCTAAAGGCCGAATGAGGGATAAACAGAACCCTTCGGGTTCTGACTTTTTAGTTTTCAAAATTCATATGCATGAGTCGGGATTGGGTTAGAATGTACGGGACCTCCACTCCTCACGCAAACCTCGACGGCATAGATTCCTGGATTTGATGTTTGTATATATACGTTATTATTACATAGTCATATATGAATATATATTTACGGCCTTAGGATGTTTGTGGATTTATATGTATCTAGATATGTATATGACCTTAGGGTGATTGGGCTTATGGGCCTTGGTTGCATATTTGGATTTGATCATTATTATGCTTTTATTATCAAATTAAGTTCATAAGTATTACATACGTATTTATACAAATATACGCCACACGCTATCAGATGGCACGTACGAGAGCCACGACTTACGTAGGACCCGCCAGGGGGAGACCCCCTCTTCCACCTACCGCCCAGAGACGGGGACGGGTAGGGAGACCTCCAGGAAGGAGAGGTCGGGGACGTATCCCCATTGCGGACCCACCCGCTGTGGATCCGCCAGCAGCTGAGATTCCAGTAGAGGACGTAGCGGAGAGCGTCATTCCCGAGGTTAGAGATAGGACAGTTGTGAGGTCCGGGGCGCATAGTTCCCCATCTGCTAGGACCGGAGGACCATCTATTGGAGCTACTGAATTTGCAGATTACGTACGCCGAGTGGAGGAGGCATTCAGGGCAGGAGCACCACCTCCCGCACCCCCGGTACCTGCACCTGCACCTGCGAGATCAGCTGAGGTCTCACAGAGAGTTACTCCTATTAGGGCCGCACCAGAGGTGGTTGCACCAGCGGCAGTTGTGGCCGAGCCGGTTATTGAGGTCGCCAGAGCTAGAGATGAGTTGAGGTCTCCTAGTCCTGATTCATGGTTGAAGGCTTTCAACCAGCAGCATGTACCCTACTTCGACGGGAAGGTAGGGTTAGAGGTCGAGCACTGGATTGGACACGTGGAGTCCGCACTAGAGGCGATCCGTTGTCCAGAGGAGAGACAGGTGGAGATAGTCCAGACATTGTTTCGAGAGGAGGCCCAGTATTGGTGGAGGACTGTTAGAGGAGGTGTGACTAGGATGGAGCAGCTGCTGAGCCTTGTTAGAGAGACTTTTTGCCCGGATTCACTGAGGAGAGACAGAGTCCAGGACTTTCTAGAGGCAGGATTTGAGGACGTCCCAGTCATTGAGGCGATTAGACGTTTTCGGGCGGAGTTAGCCTTGTTGGGTCCCGCTGCACCTCCGGCGGACCAGCATGTCTATCTCTTCTCCAGGAGATTGAGGGAGTCCACCCGTGCTTACTTGGCGGGATTTCGTTGTGTTTCGTTGACAGAGTACCAGGACCGAGCTTCGGCCTATGAGCGAGATCGCCCTGGGTTCAGGAGAGCAGCACAGTCCGGAGGGCCGGACAAGAGGCAGAGGACATGGTCAGCTAGTGCAGGGGCAGGAGCCTCAGGTCATGGGCGTAGCCAGACACAGGGACGTCCCGGTCCCCAGCACTCGACTCAGACACCAGACCGGGGCCGACAGTGCCACAACTGTGGGGAGTTTGGGCACATTCGGACGGCATGTAAGAGGCCGCCCGTGACGTGTTTCACTTGTGGACAGGCGGGTCACCGAGCCTCTTTTTGCCGCCAGGGCAAGGCCCAGTCACAGCAGGGTTCTTCACCTGCTACCAGGGTAGGAGGGGGGCAGAGGCCACCTCAGTTTCCGACCCAGGGATTTCAGCAGAGAGGTCAGAGTCAGACCCGTACACAGGGGTCAGCCCAGGGCCGAGGTAGAGGCCGGGGTGGGGACGCCCAGGATACTAGAGGCACACAGGCTAGAGTGTTCGAGTTGAGGAGTGCTGCTGATCCAGCAGCGCCAGCAGCTACAGGTACTATTCAGATTCACGGCATTTCGGTCCGAGTTTTATTTGACACGGGTGCCACGCACTCTTTTATATCCGATGATTGTGTACTTAGGTTGTCCTTAGTTACGGTAGAGGGGAGACCCTTTGTTGTGGGGTTACCCGATGGGGGTAGGGTTAGTGGTACCCGAGAGGTACGCGGTTGTCCCATACGTTTGGGAAACCGAGATTGGTTAGCCGACTTCTATGTCATGCACTTAGTGCATGAAGAAGTCATTTTGGGCATGGACTGGATGGACCGCCACCGAGCCGTCTTAGACATCAGTCGGAGGACCGTGACAGTTACCACAGAGACGGGACATGAGGTGATTTTCCGAGGTTGGGACCTCGGAAAGACCGGTACAGTCATTAGCGCGGTTCGAGCCGCAAGACTTATCGGACAGGGATGCGAGGCCTTCTGGTGCTATGCCATGAAGGAGGAGGCGGGACCGTCGCTGGAGGAGATTCCCGTAGCATGTGAGTTCGAGGACGTATTTGGAGAGCCACCTGGATTACCACCGCAGAGGAGTGTTGATTTTGCTATTGAGTTGGAGCCCGGCACGAGGCCGATCTCCAAGGCCCCATACCGCATGGCGCCAGTCGAGTTGCTAGAGCTGAAGAAGCAGCTCGAGGAGTTAGCAGAGAGGGGTTTCATACGCCCGAGCGTGTCCCCTTGGGGTGCACCGGTCCTCTTCGTCAGGAAGAAGGACGGATCTTTGAGACTTTGTATCGATTACCGGGAATTGAACAAAGTCACCATCAAGAACAAGTACCCCCTTCCGCGCATTGATGATTTGTTAGACCAGTTGCAGGGAGCCTCCGTATTTTCGCGCATCGACTTGAGGTCGGGATACCACCAGCTGAGGGTGAGAGAGGAGGACGTGCCGAAGACGGCATTCAGGACGAGATACGGCCACTATGAGTTTGTCGTGATGCCATTCGGGCTCACGAATGCACCTGCCGTCTTCATGGAGTTGATGAACGGAATATTCATCGATTTCTTGGACCAGTTTGTGGTGGTGTTTATAGATGACATCTTAGTCTACTCCCGGAGCAGGGAGGAGCATGAGGGACACCTGAGGACGGTTCTTCGAGTCCTTAAGGATAGAGAGCTTTATGCAAAGCTCTCTAAGTGCGAGTTTTGGATGCCCGAGGTGGCATTTCTGGGTCACATAGTTTCCGCCGAGGGTGTCATGGTTGACCCGGCGAAGATAGAGTCCGTTTCTTCATGGCCGCCTCCTCGGACGGTCAAGGAGGTGCGCAGTTTCTTGGGCTTAGCAGGATATTACCGCCGTTTTGTTGAGGGTTTCTCCGTGATTGCACGACCCCTTACTTCCTTGCTAAGGAAGTCTACCAGGTTCGTCTGGTCTGAGCCTTGTCAGTGCAGCTTTGAGGAGCTGAAGAGGAGGTTGACCTCCGCTCCTGTGTTAGCCCAGCCAGAGGGCGTAGAGGACTTTGTGGTATATAGTGACGCCTCCAAGCTAGGCTTGGGGTGTGTTTTGATGCAGAGAGGTAGGGTTATTGCGTACGCTTCGCGGCAGCTGAAGCCGTACGAGGAGAATTATCCCACCCATGATCTTGAGCTAGCAGCGGTGATTCATGCCCTGAAGATCTGGCGACACTATTTGTACGGAGCCACGTGTCAGATCTTCACAGACCATAAGAGTCTGAAGTATATATTCACTCAGCGGGAGTTGAATAACCGCCAGAGGAGATGGTTAGAGTTGATTAAGGACTTCGATTTGGAGATTTTGTACCATCCAGGGAAGGCAAACGTAGTTGCCGATGCCTTGAGTAGGAGGACACCTCGAGAAGAGGCTATAGCTCGGCTCACGATTCAGCCACAGTTGCAGAGGGATTTGGCGGAGTTAGAGCTAGATATTCAGTTTCCAGACATGGTCGGCCGTCTGACCGAGTTGGAGGTGTTACCTGATCTGTCTGGAGAGATCCGGCAGAAGCAGGAGAGTTGTCCCGTGTTGACGAGGATTCGGGACAGGATGGCCAGAGGTGAGGCACCGCAGTTTGTCACAGGGGCAGATGGGTTGTTGAGACGCCATGGACGTATTTGTGTGCCGTCAGACCCAGAGTTGAGAGAGCGGATCTTGCAGGAGGCGCATTCTACTCCTTACTCGGTGCATCCAGGCACGAGTAAGATGTACCAGGATATCAGGAGATCTTATTGGTGGGGCGGGCTTAAGCCCGATGTAGCTAGATATGTAGCCAGATGCGCGACCTGCCAGCAGGTCAAGATCGAGCACCAGAGACCGGGGGGAGAGCTCCACCCACTGCCTGTGCCGCAGTGGAAGTGGGAGGACATATCCATGGATTTTGTCACCGGTTTGAGACAGAGTAGGAGCTTTGATGCGATTTGGGTGGTAGTGGATCGGCTGACGAAGACCGCACGTTTCATTCCTATTCGAGAGACGTGGCCGGTGAGTCGTCTAGCTGAGGAGTTTACTCGTCAGATTTTGAGATTGCATGGAGTCCCGAGGACTATCATCTCGGATAGGGATGGACGTTTTACTTCGAGGTTCTGGCAGCAGGTACACGCCGCCCTAGGCTCGAGTCTGCATTTCACCACCGCATATCACCCACAGACCGACGGTCAGTCCGAGCGGACTATTCAGACCTTAGAGGACATGTTACGGGCATGTGTGTTGGACTGGGGGCAGGTATGGCCAGATCACCTTCCATTGGTGGAGTTCTCGTATAATAACAGTTGGCACGCTTCGATTGGGATGTCACCGTATGAGGCCTTGTATGGACGGAGATGTCGTACTCCCTTGTGTTGGGATGAGCCGGGCAGTTCTAGTGTTGTAGCTCCAGCCCAGATACAGGATGACATGGCTAGGGTTGCTTTGATTCGCGAGAGGATGTTGGCTGCGCAGAGCCGTCAGAGATCATATGCAGATAGGAGGCGTAGGCCCCTAGAGTTCAGAGTAGGAGCTCAGGTCTGGTTGAGGGTATCACCGACACGGGGTGTCAGGCGATTTGGCATTAAGGGGAAGTTAAGCCCCCGATATGTCGGCCCCTTTGAGATTTTGGAGAGAGTCGGAGAGGTGGCATATAGGTTAGCGTTACCACCGAGGTTGGAGGGTATTCACCCGGTGTTCCATGTATCTCAGTTGAGAGAGTACATACATGACCCGAGGCATGTCATTAGCCACGACGACCTGGTGGTCGAGCCAGACCATACCTTCGCGGAGCATCCAGTTGCGGTTTTGGAGCGTAGTACGAGACGACTTCGGTCGAAGGAGATACCGATGTTGAGAGTGCAGTGGTCGAGGCGAGGAGCCGACGAGGCCACTTGGGAGACGGAGGATAGTATCCGTAGGAACTATCCCGAGTTTTACGCAGGATTAGCCACGTCTATAGGACCGTCGGGTTAGTCTCGAGATCTATCCTTGGTTACTCTTATGTGACTTATGACGTGATGTGATATGTGTGTTTCCTATGTGTATATCTTACGAGTCTAGGTGAGTAGACTTTGGATTAGAAGGGTCATAGTTGCCACGTTTTAGGATTCCGAGAGAGTATCGAGACACGTTGCATGAGAGTTCCGTGTTTAACAAGTTTCGGGACGAAACTTTTCTTTAGGGGGACCTGATGTAACGCCCCGTTTATTCGGGTGCGTTCCAACTTTGCTTTTCCCCCTTCCATCGTTGGTTATAGCTTGGGTTCTTATTTAAAGTATTTTTTTTATATATATATATATTGAGTTAAAAATGACTTTTCCGGGTATTATATTATTTTGGGATATGTAAGTATTCTTGTATTTTTCTTTTTATTAATTAATTTAATTTTTGTCGGAAGGTCGGGATTTAGAAATCCCGTTCCGTTCGTTTAATCGAATTTTGCCCCAACTCTTTTCTTTATTCCTTTCTTTTCTTTTCTTTTTATTTTATTTCTTTTTCTCTCTTCTCTCTCTCTCTCTCCCTTTTTGGCCTGTTGCGTGAGGAAGGGCTGCTTGTAGCAGTGACCCTTTGGCTCCCTATCTCTGTAACTTAGGTTGGCCTTTGGTTCTCCCCTATCCAGCTGCGCCGACCCCTCGGAACCCGCCACCAGTGATGACCCATAGCAGTCATCCTCTTCACTCAACCTCACTTTACCCTCCCACCTTTGAAATCTCTCTCTCTCGGAAATCTCTCTGCAATCTCTCTCTCTCGTACCTTCTCTCGAGACCGACGGTTGCAGCCAGCCGGTTTGAAGGAGGCTCGCCACTGCCGCCCTAGCCCGCCGGAGCGCCGGAACCCCCCCTGCCTCAGCCGCCGGAGACGTGGCTGGTGAGATCCGTCTCTCCCTTTCCCGTCTCCTTTCCTTTTTTTTTTTTTCTGCCTGCGCTGCTGCTGAACATTTGCGGCCGGACCTTGTGACAGCCGCCAGGAGGGACGCACCTTCGATCCGCGCCGCCGGAGACATCGCCAAGGGCCGCCGCCGCCGCCGGTTCCTCCCCTTCTCCTCTCCCTCCGCCTAGCCGCGCCGCCAGCCGTGCCCTAGCCTTCTTCTCCGTCTTCTGTCGCGTAACAGCAAGGAGGGCTGTGTTACTTTTGTTTTATTATTGTAATGACCCTCTCTTTGCAATTATTTACTGTTGTGACCCCTTTTGTTGTGGAATTGCAGTTTGACCCAATAACTTTGAGAAATGACACGTTATACCCTGCAGTAATTATTAAAATTATTAAACCCGTGATTTTTGTGGAGATTTTGACCCAACTCCCTTACAAACTAAATTGGTGGCCTTGATGGTCTAATCCGATTGTTGGATAATTTGAAATTCGTTTTTTTTGTAATCAACTTCCATTTTGGATAACTTGCCCGGAATTCGTTTTAAAGAGTTTAACCTCGGCTTTAGAAAACGGAGTTTTTCATTGGAAATCTTGAGGCGCTAACCTTCCTTTCAAAATTAGCGTTTAAGCTAATTTTGCTTAGTTTTGTCCTTAGGTCCGGAAGCGCCTAATAGAAGCAATCGAACTCGTTCTTGACTCCGTAGACCGTGCTTCACCTTGGATCTCGTGTGAGTATTCTCCTTCGTTAGTTCGGTTATGATATATGATAGTATAACTTGTTAGAGGAACTTAGCATAACACAGAGCAAATGCCATGTAGTGGCCATGAACCCTAGGTATTGGTTATTGGATATGGAACTTGTTGCTTTACCTTCTTTACGATCTTATGATGATCCTCGAGATAATAGGTTGGACCTAGCATGCTAGAGTTAGATATCATATATATATGTTGGAGACTAGAAGTCCGAGAACTTCTAGCTTTTAGTTGGTTATTGATAGAGTGTTTCACTTGATCAGGCTTAGAGCGTTTTCCTGCGGGAAGTTGAGAGTGGTTTCGAGTTACCTTGAGAGAGGTAAGTCTCCGGACTTACTTAGCTCGTATTCTATGTATTAGATTCGATGCGTGTTTGGTGGTGTGTGTTTATCGCTTTCATCATAACTTATAAACCGGAATTAGGATTACCGACCTTTATATATTATTTATTTATTATTTCGCCCAAGTGTATGATAACGGGCGGTGACAACTTGCCTAGCTCTTGCGTAGAGTTAGGAGGTTCTTGGCGACTAGCCCGTGTGGTTAGACGGTCGGAGGCATCCACCGTTCCATGCGGTAAGTGGGGACCGAGGCGGGTTTCGGGAGATTCTCGTGTCACAAAAGAAGTTGAATTAGAACGGGATACGACCTAATAAATAAAGATAATAAACCGGACTTGTATGTTGAGTATGATTATGTGATATTATGATGTATGAGTGTGTTTGTGCCTTCGCCATGTTTCTAATGCTTGGAATAGAGCTAACGGTTTTAACCGCTTGTGTAGATGCCCCACAGGTTAGGGACGCCGCCGAGTGAGGTGGAGGAGTGGACAGCCGAGGGTCGCCGTACATTATAGGACGGGGGCGTTTTAGGTTTCTTTTGGTTATGTTTGGACTTGTGGTTTCGGATTTATCCTTTGAGATTGTGTCGTTTTGAGGACTCGGTTGAGTTTCCACTTTGTACTTTTTTTTTCCAGTTTCTCGCATACACTATTAACGATTTGAGTTTTTACCTTTATTTGTGCCATGTTGGAAAGGTCCGGTGAAATTGTTGTCAAGCTAAGGGTCGGGACCCATTGTGAGGTCTCGCCCGTAGCATCCCGATATCCCGCGGATTTGGGGTGTTACACTAGAGGAGACCGTCTGTTCTAGAGGACATTCTTTGCTTGTCTTTTGGCTTGATCGTTCCTTTTTCTTCCGTTGAAGTATTTTGTTTGAGTGTTCTATCTTGTTATATATTCAAAATTAGGATGCATATCTACAATTATAAATCTAAATCTAAAGGATCTTAAAACGATGCGACGATGAAACTAAAACTAGTATCTTAAATATTGTCTAGTGTATGTTGAGTATAAAGTTATAAGCAAAATGTTTGCTCAATAATATAATTTTATTATATTCATCTTATTTGTTTCATTTTTTATTTGTGCAGGATTATGTACATTGAAGGAACTTCAAACATTAGATCTTTCAGAAAACAATTTGAATGGAAGTGTTCCCATATGCATTTACAAATTGAGTGCTCTCGAATACCTCTATCTTTCGGGAAACAATTTGGAGGGAAATATAACATCAGGTAGTAGGAAAAAGGAAGATTGAAATTATATATATTTCATACCTTATTACATCTATCATATGACACGTTGATAAAATAAAATAAAATTGTGTTACATCCAGAATATAAAACCCGTAATCGAGTACATAAGTAAAGTTAATCATTTTTACTAATGTCAATTAGTTTTAGAATAGAACTCAATGATACTTATACGTTAACCTCGATTCTAACAATATACTTACTAAACGAGTACATGCATTTGACTTTTTTTTATTTTTTATCGTATTTCTTTTTTCAGAAATATGCAATATGAAGAAACTTCGAGGGTTGACACTATGGGAGAATAAATTAAGTGGAGATGTTCCAATATGTATTGGCGACATGAGCTCTCTCAAACATCTATATCTTTCCTTTAATGAATTTAGTGGCGGTATAGAACCAGGTAACGATATATTTACTATGTCACACATTATAACTTTTGCTCTTTAAATATGACAAATAATATAATAATAATAATAAAATAGTTTAGTGGTGTGTTCAACTTTTGATGATTCATTTATTTTTGCAACAGTTGTGTGTAAATTGAAAAATCTTGAAGGATTATTCATAAGTCAAGATTATTGGGGAAAACGCAGATTTCCAATTTGTGTTTGGAATTTGACCTCCCTTCTTATGCTTGGTCTTGAGGGTTACAGGTTTACCAGCTCAATATCGGGTACGTATAAATTCTCAACCCTCTTTCTAATTAAATTAGCATTTGCTTATCTCTTTGTTCAATTTTCTTACTGATAAAGTTTTGAATATAGATAAGAGAACTCTAATTCTTTATTTAGAGTTCCTAAGATGGAAAAAAAAGCTAAAACAGTTTGCTAAGTTCTTTTTCATATTTTGTCTATTTACAGGTATTGGAAACTTGATCAATCTTAAATGGCTTTCTCTTTATCATAATCAATTGGTTGGTCCCGTACCGTCCATAATATCAAATCTCACTAACTTGGAAGGATTGTCCATGTTTGATAACTCCTTTGAAGGAAAATTCTCTTTGAGCCTATTATCTAAACTTTCCAATCTTAGAGATCTTGGCCTTATTGGCAATAAGTTTGAAGTTGAAACCGAAGACTCGCCTTGGATACCCTCCTTCCAACTTCAATCACTCACCTTGAGCAATTGTAACCTGAATAAGAAAACTGGAACCTTTCCAACATTCCTCTCATATCAGTACCACCTTGAGGATGTAGACCTCTCTTACAACAACCTAGTTGGATCATTTCCAACCTCTTCTTTTCAAGGTAGTATGAAACAAATAACATACTTGGACTTGTCTAATAACTATTTTGAAGGGGAGGTATCAGAGCAATTGTTTAGTAGTTTCCACAATTTAAACTCCATAACTCTATCAAATAACAATTTTCGCGGAGAAGTAATTTTCAAGTCTATGAACCTACCTCAGTTACAGACCTTACTTTTGGATAACAATATGTTTAGTGGGATTATCGAAGATTCACTCCTAAAGAGCACTTATTTAGAGACATTCGACATATCCTCTAATCAGATATCAGGTGAATTGCCTAGTTGGCTCGGTAACTTCAAGCACTTGCAGCTTTTCTCTATCCAAAAAAATCTATTGCATGGTGAAATTTCAAGAACAATATGCAATATTTCGTTGCTTACCTATTTAGACCTTTCAAGCAACAAGTTTAGTGGAAGAATACCCCCATGCAACAGTACATTGTTCTCATTGAAGTATTTGTACTTGAACAACAACAAGCTTAGTGGACACATACCACATCAACTTTCAACGGCATCAAGTTTAGTTGTTCTTGATTTAAGGGGTAACCAACTTACGGGAGACATTCGGTTGTGGATTGATCGGTTTTCAAACCTTACAATTCTTCAATTGAGTAACAACAAGTTGAGAGGAGAACTTCCCAGCCAGTTATGTCATTGTCAAGGGTTGAACGTTTTGGACATCGCCAACAATGAAATTTCAGGTACGATACCGCCTTGTTTGAAATCCTTGTCATTTGGTTCAGCCACAAACCAAATCGTTGATGAACTGGACGTACACTTGGATTTTATAACAAAGGGAAGATATAACTCGTACATTGGTAAAAGTATATATCAGATGTCAGGATTGGATTTATCGTGCAATCGGCTAAGTGGTCAAATTTCTAAAGAATTGGGATATTTGAACAACCTTCATTCTTTGAACTTGTCACACAACAAGTTAAATGGTTTACTCCCGAAAACATTCTCCTTGTTGAGAAGTGTTGAGAGTTTGGACCTTTCTTCCAACAATTTGAGTGGACCTATCCCTTCGCAACTCGTTAAACTCAACTTTTTGGAAGTCTTCAATGTCTCGTTCAACAATTTAAGTGGAAGGGTTCCTACAGGCGGACAATTTGGCACATTTGATGCATCTCACTATGAAGGCAATCCTTTTCTCTATGGGTTTGTAGAAAATACAAGTTCTATTGCTCGTAAAACTCCTAATGGTGAAGACACAAGAGAGGAAGATAGAGCCAACGTCGAATTTGATTGGAGAATATTCTTCTGGAGCTTTGGTCCTTCTTGCTTGATTTTTCTAATAGGATCCATATTGGTGGTTTTCAACAATCCTCGGTGGTTGAATTCTTGTCTCATCTTCATCAACTCGTACACATGTTGGTACATTCCATTGTATTAGAAGTTCTCTTTCTTCGGTGAGTTTATTTAGTGAAGTTGCTTTACAAATAAATCGGTTAACTTTATAGTTTGATGTGTATAATATTTGATCAATATGTGTAATTTGTAACGGACAATTTTATATTTCTGTCTTACTAATGTTCAACTAACACAATATTTGAGGAAGATGACTTCCATAAGTTAACCTACACATATTCTATATTAGTTATAGTTATATTAAAAAAACAAATATTAAGCAACAATAATCTGGAATGCATCTCAAGTGATGCATATCATATGTTTTGTCCACACTTTCCATCTTTAACAACCTTTTATTGGGATAAAATGCTTTTAAGTCACGTAATGTGCTCATCTCTTACTTCATTTCAGCAAGGGAATATCGGATCTCCTGTCCCCTTGCAGTTGAAACTCGGAAGTACAACCTCCCTCCTCTTCCCTTACTTCGGTTACCTCCGACCAACAGTATCTCCCCGTAACGTCTCACATGTCGAAGCCAAAGAAGACCATTCAAGCCTCGCCGCCAAACAGACCTCCTTGAAGCATCGACGCCGCCAAGACTTTCAGCAAGCCCTAGTCCGACTAGAGTGGCACAGGAAGGTCTGCATCGTTGTCGTCGGACCAAGGTCGAGCCTTCAGACCTTCTGTATGCTGCATCGAGACTTACCATCAGAGCCCAAGGCGAGCCCCATCTCCTTCGAGTGCCCACTGCCCACCAACCATTAGTAGGGACGGCTGCTTACGTACCCTCTCTTCTGCATGTACGGCGTGGATCTGATCATAGGGTTACCAAGAGCACGTGTTAAGTTTTGGTAGTTGAGGGTTTCACACCTGTGATGTTTTGGTAGAAGTTTGCCTCAGGAGTGCCTCTAGTAAGAATCGAACTTATGACCTCCTACATCCCTTTTAAATTTTCAGATTTAGTTTTGGAGCTGCAGACTTTAGAAATGATTTTCGAGACTTTATGAATGATCATCTACCGTTGAATTCTTGATCCGTTGAGTTTTTGATATGTTGGAGTTGGATATATGTAGTTTGATGTATTAAAATTTGAAAATAATTTAACGGTCGGATTAGAAGTTATAAGGTCCCAAAGTAGGATAGTTGGGCAGTTTTTCCAGCAGTGAATATATTGGCCAAGTATGGAAATGTTAGATTGAGGAGTCAACTTTAGTATTTTGTGTAAGAGTTGTAGTTAGTATATTTTGGGATTTCTTTGATTCTATTAGTAGAGTGCATGGCATAGAATGTTGGGATATTTTTATTTAGAATTTTTAGATTTTTGGTTGAGAGCTTTATGTTAGATCAAAGTGGGATCCTTAGCGAGTTTTTTTTGGAAGTTAAGAAGTTGGATAATCTTCTGACTTAGTTAAATCCTTCTTTTGAGTTTGGTTTTGGGTTCCCTAGAAAGTTTTGAAATATTTTAAGAATATTTCTAGGGTTTTTGGGGCCCAATGGTAAAATATTCCTAAAATATTTTAGGAATATTTCTAGGGTTTTTGGGGCCCAATGGTAAAATAGCCATTTACACTTATGAGGGTATTTTGGTAATTTCTCTGATGATAGATTTGAGTATCTTAGAAGTTGGAGACTTCTAAGAAAGTGGGATACCTTATTGATCCACTTGCCTTTTATAACAGGTGGTTGAGTTCCTGCAGTTGCGGACCGAGTTGAGATAACGGGAATTGTGATTTGATTCAGGTAATTCATTTGGGCTTACTTAGTTGGCTTCTAGATGTTAGTTGAATGATGGTGGTTGTGTGTGATTGAGTGTTTAATAATTATAACATGCATAGGACGACCGTTATAACTTTATGGCCCAAGTGTATGTATAACTGGCGGTGACATCACTACCCACCTTTGACACGGGACTAGGGGGATCTTTATAGCTAGAACAGGTAGGTACACGGTGAGGTGCATCAGATCCACTCTTGTTGGTTACACGGGAGAGGAGGCGAGGTTTGGGATTCCCCCGTATCACAAAATAGATTGCATTAGTAAAATGTATGACTTAAATAAATATAACAAATGAAATTCTCTGAAAGCATGATGAGTGTTTTACTTCTGTTATTATATGTAATAACCGAAAATTTAAGTTCCGGTAAACGGATATTAACCAAGGTCCCATGCGACAATCGTAAACAATAAATAAGTAAAATAAACGAGTTTCGTTATATCATTTTATGTGACCTATATTCGCATAAAATGATACATTAAATGACCGGAAATGATTTACGTACAAAAAAATTAGAATAATAATAAGTTATAAAATACGGAACTTAATTCCGTATTTTATAAACTTTCGCACTCAATTAACGAGTTACGGATCATGTGTAAAGGGAGAGACGAGATTTAAACCGCTAATAGGCCCAGCCCACTTTTCTAAGCCCATTAATTAACTCCTAATTAAACCTAACCCTAATTAAGAATTTAACCTAAATCTAATCCTGCAACTCACGCCTCTCACGCTTCTCACGCCTCTCACGCCTCTCACGCCTCTCCCTTCCTCTTGCAAAAACGTACAGCAGCCATTCGGGACCGCCGCCGAGCAGCCGCCGAGCCCTGCGCCGCCTTCCGTCAAGTCCGGTAAGCACACTGCATCCCTCTCCTCCTTCCGCCTTCTCTGTCCGAAACTCACCCTTCCGGCCCTCTCAGAAATTGACGCTGCCGCTACTTCGCTTCGTTTCCACCGGAGCCGACACATCGCCACCGTCCGCCGCGACCACCCAGAGCCGCCAGGTGAGCCGCTTCTCCCTTTCTCCTTCCTTCCGCCTCCCTCTTTTTCTGCTGCTTCTGTTTCGAGCGAGGATCGTAACCGCCGCTTCTCTGCAGCCGCGCCACCCAGTCGGCCTCCTGCACGCCTCCAGTCCGGCCGATTTCCGGAGCTCGCCACCACCGCCAACTGCTGCAGCCGCCGGACGCCAGTGCTCGCCGGATCGCAGTACCGGTAAGTCGACTCCTCCGTCTATTCCGTCCACTGCAGTAGGCGCATGTAGAGTCGAGATGTAGCGTAATTACTTCCTGCAGCATGTATATACGTATAGTTTTATGGGTGTAAAGGACATATTGTGCATATATATACATGTATACGGGTACGGTGTTGTTATATAGTATGAAACGGGAATGGAGATACAAGATGTGTATGTTTTATTTGACTCGGAAAGAATATATATATAAGATACTTATAAGTACCTATGTACATACAATCACGGGAAGTTAACGGGAGCGAGTGTATGCCGAGTACCTAAAATAAATATATATATACATATACATATATATATATATATATATATATATATATATATATATATATATATATATATATATGTTATATTAAATAAAAGTATACTTACGAATTTGAGTTGGTAAAATAATAACGTATGTGAATTTAAAAATGTATATCTAAATACCTAAGAACTTCGGATGTTATATAATTAGAGGGAATGTTAAAATGCCTGAAAGTATATATATATATATATATATATATATATATATATATATATATATACTTTCAGGCATTTTAACATTCCCTCTAATTATATAACATCCGAAGTTCTTAGGTATTTAGATATACATTTTTAAATTCACATACGTTATTATTTTACCAACTCAAATTCGTAAGTATACTTTTATTTAATATAACATATATATATATATATATATATATATATATATATATATATATATATGTTATATTAAATAAAAGTATACTTACGAATTTGAGTTGGTAAAATAATAACGTATGTGAATTTAAAAATGTATATCTAAATACCTAAGAACTTCGGATGTTATATAATTAGAGGGAATGTTAAAATGCCTGAAAGTATATATATATATATATATATATATATATATATATATATATATACATAGATACGTAGATATATATAAGATTGAAGTAGTGTGATTATAGACGACGAGTGGACGAGATAAATTTTTAGAACCTTAGTAAACCATTTTAGAGATTATCCTAGAGTAGAAAAATATTCCGAAAGAAATATAAGAGGTCAAAAAGCGACCGGAGAAGTATTTATACTAAGGGTAAAACGGTTTTTTACCGTATGGGAATCGTCCTTTCCGTAATTCCTTCGCATGAGGTTGGACATAGAGATGTGATTTTGATACACATGCCTTCATTGACAGGCACTTGAGTTACCACGAGTACGGACTATCTGAGGAGTGTTAGAGTGTTTTGACTCAAGTAAGTCCTTGCGACTTACTTAGCCGGTTTCTGAGTGTTAGTTGAGTGATAGTAGTGGTGTGTGCTATTGCTTGTTTTAATAATAATAACTTGCTAGGACGACTGTTATTATTTTACGTAAGGCCCAAGTGTATGTATAACGGGCCGTGACATCACTGCCCAGCTCTGACAGGAGACTGGGAGGTTCTCTATACCCAGACCATACAGGTACAAGGTGAGATGCATCGGATCCATTCCTGATGGTTACACGGGGGCGGAGGCGAGGTTTGGGAATCCCTCGTGTCACAAAATAAGTATCATTAGAGTGAATGAGTAATTTAAAGAAAGATAATAAAACGGACTTGTTTGGAAGCATGTTGAGTGTTTATGTTTACCTGAGTGTGTTTGTGCTACCATTACTCTGCTAATATTTAGATAACTAGCTAACGGTGATTGTTGTTGTTGTTTTAGATTTACCGCAGGTTAGATCAGCAGCTGAGTGATCCGGAAGTAGTGGTCAGCCGGGTCTCCGTACTCCTTAGAGTGGGGTTGGGGTTGTTTGTCTTTCCTTTCTTTTGGTTAAGACAGTTGTTCTTTTCTCTTGTTTAAGTACTGTAGGCTGCTAGACTTTGTTGCATTCATTACTCTAAAAACATGTTTTTATGAATTTCGGTTTCCTTATTTGTGTCTTGTTGCAAGGTCCTAGTAATGTTATTGTCAAACTGAGGTCGGGACCCATTGTGAGGTCCTAACCAGTAATACTCCGAGTTCTGAGAATTCGGGGTGTTACATTATATGTGTGTGCTATTATTATTCTGCTAATATTTGGATAGCTAACTAACGGTTTATCCGTGTTGATAGATTAATTGTAGGTATAGAGAGTTGCAGAGAGATTCGGGCGGATGGTTAGCCGGGTTCATGTACTCATTAGATGGGGACGGGGGAGTCTTCCTATTGCATGCACGATGTTAATTAATTATTGAATTTATTTATTGTAAGTTTGTCACATGTAGTACATTCATTCAAATATAATTTAATGTTTTTAATGATTGCAATATTGATTGCAATATTGATTGCAAAATTGAACAGGAAATAACATCGGTGGTCAAATTAAATAGATTTTAAGAAGATAACTTTATTTATAACTTATTTAAAGGATATTTCTCCATAAATATATAGAAAAATCAAAATATACAAAAGTAATATAACCATCAAGGCTTAGAAAGTTGGATGTAGTTGTTTTATTTTATCATTATATTATTTTTATAATTAAATGGTATATATTAAGAATATGGTTCCACCACCATATGCATTTTGAAGGGAACCACAAAGAATAATTCTAAAAAAGTTCATGAATAAGAGTATATATATGGATTAGATACATTTTTATTTCATTTTCGTTTTTAGAGTTACAACCAAACGGTGGCTTAAACTATCAAATCTTTCTTGAAACGGATTGAGTGGAACTTTCCATAATTATATAGGCAATTTGAGCTCTCTCCAACAACTGTTTCGTTTAGAGAATCAACTTAGTGGAAGTATAAAATGTAATAAATTATGTAGATGTAAATGATAAATATAAGGATGATAATTATTTTTTTATATTAATATATACAACAGTTCTAAACAAAGTGTAATTGCATGATTGTTGTACATCTAAGAATTAAATAGGGTTTTTTTTTTAATGTTAAGATATGCAACAATCCTAAATAAAGTGTTATTGCATGATTGTTGTACATCTAAGAATTGAATAGGGCTTGTTTGGTTTATACTATTAAAGAAAAAGTTTAATGTAATTTAGGAAGATATATGATTAAATACATTTGCTTACATAGAAAACCCGTAAACATATGGCTACACTTTTAAATTACACAATTAACCCTAAGTTGGGAGTCCGATAGACGGGGAGGTGATGGTCTATCAGACTATTTCACAAACCAGTTTTTACTTCAGTCAAGGAAGAACGGTATGAGACTGTTCCACTAAACCATTCTTCCGTCTGTTCTTTTCTCATTTGACAACTAAAGGACACAATATGCTACATGAGATTGTTCTTACACTTTTGTCGTGGATTGTTCTTTTGGGCAAGTGTTCTTGGCGTTTTGCCTTGCCTCATTCTAGAGGGCATTCGTGTCTTTTTCTTTGGGGTTGGTCTTTCCTTATTCTTTCTTTTGGAGTGTTCTTTCTTGCCATGCATTTATCACACACATTTAAGTTAGGATGTCTATCTCATGAAATTCAAAATCTAAACTAAGATTTAATACACCTAAAAATTAAGCATGAAATCCTACTATAATAAAACTAAAACTAGTATCAATTGCTCAACAACAGATTTAATTGCAAGTTGCATAGATAACTTGACCTTCCTTCAACAACTTTTAATGTTGGCAATAGTACAAGAATAGGAGGAATTCCTATAGAACGACATCTTATTACTTGAATAATTCGATTATCAATTGCTTAACTTTTAAAATACTATGTTCTTTCTTGCCATGCATTTATCACACACATTTATTTATGTTTAAATTAATAAACTTTTAAATTTTAAAACTTGACCTTTCAACAAGTCTATTTATCCAATCAGAAAATTATAAGCAAAATATTTTCTAAATATATAATGTTAATTATGTTTATCTCATTTGTTTCGTTTTCACTTGTGCAGGATTGTGTACCTTAAAAAAACCTTCAAACATTAGATCTTTCATCTAATGCATTGAATGGAACACTTCCTCAATGCATTTACGAATTAAGTGCTCTCAAATACCTTGATCTTTCATTAAACTCTCTGGAGGGGAATTTATCATCAGGTATTTGAAAATAAAGGAAGATCAAACTTATTATTACCTTTACGAATTGCTCTATATCGATAATATACAAACTTGTAATCTAGTATATAAGTGTAATAAATCATTTCTAATATTATTAGTTGAATTTAGAATGAAACGCAACTAGATCTATACATTGAACTCGATTCTAACACGTGTTTGGATGATCTACTTAGACTTGCGAGAATTTCATTCCACAATTATATACCCACTCAATGAGTGCATGCATTTGTTGTTTTTTTTTTTATCAGGAATATGCAAGATGAAGAAACTGCAATTGTTGAGTTTCCAAGATAATAAACTAAGTGGAAATTTTCCTATATGTATGGCCAACATGAGCTCTCTCAAAAGCCTATATCTTTCATCTAATGAATTTAGTGAGGGTATAGAACCAGGTAACAATAAGTTGAGTATGTCACATTATAATAATTGCTCTTTAAACATGACAAATAATATAATAATAAATGAAATGCGTTCAAGTTTTGATCGATTCACTTATTTTTGCAATAGTTGTATGTAAATTGACAAATCTTGAAGAACTATCGATAAGTCAAAATCATTTGGAAAAAAGTAGATTCCCAATTTACGTTGGGAATTTAACCTCCCTTTCTATGCTTAGTATTGAGAGTTACACATTTATTAGCTCTAAATCGGATACGTATAAATTCTTAACCCTAATTTCTTATTAAGTTACAAATTGCTTACCTTTTTATTCATATTATTACAAATATTTAAAAATAAAATATAGGTTGATTCGTTCGTGTTGATATACAACTATACAAGTCCAAATAAATAAAATAGTTGTTCAATTAGTTACGCCTAAAAAACTAAATTAATGCAAGATGGAAAAAAATTTAAGTAAGGTTTGACTAATCAAGAGAGTTTTATTAGATAAATATTTTTATTCGGTAATAAATTATAAAGTTTTGAATACAAATAAGTAAAACTCTTTATTAGAACTTCCTAACCATTTCAAGATGAGGAGAAAAGCTAAAATAGTTTGCTAATTTGTCTCTTTGCAGGTATATGTAAATTGTTGAAACTTGAAGGGTTAGAAATAGGAAATAGCTCCTTTAATGATATCCTTCCCGACTGTATTGGAAAGTTAGTCAATCTTAAATCGCTTCTTCTTAATTATAATCAATGGGTTGGTCCCGTACTAGCCACAATATCAAATCTCATCTACTTGGAAGAGTTGACCTTGTATGGTAACTCCTTTGATGCAAAATTCTCTTTGAGCCTATTATCTAGACATGTCAATCTTACATTTCTCATGCTTAATAAGGTTGAAGTTGAAACTGAAGACTCACGTTGGATACCATATTTCCAACTTCAATTTCTCATCTTGACGAATTCTCGGTCCGTCTTTTCCCTTCCTCTCTATTCTCGAAATTCACCACCCGCCTAACCTTGGTTTCACACAGCAACGGCGCTCAACCACCGGTGAGAGTTGCAGGGGTACCGATCGACACAGCACGGAAACCTTCGGTCGCTGCAGTAGGTGTGTCGTCCCTCCTCCCTTCTGTTTTCCCCTTTGGTGCTTCCTGTGTTAACCGAAAATCGGTATTCTTCCAGGTTCTGCAGGCACCAGTGAAGACGAGCAGTGCAACGTGAGGGTGCAAGCAAACCGGTTCCGAACCAACAGCCCAGTCACGAGTCACGCCTCACCCAGCACGCTAGTCTTCTCCCTCCCCGTCAAGAACTACCACTGATAGCGTCGATCGAGTCACACCGGTGAGTCCTCAGCAGCACTCGATCTTGATTCGTTTGTGTGCCTTGGTTACAGTAGACAGTTGGGGGAAGTATACAAGGATTGAGATGGAAATTTATTAGGATTAGAATAGGTTTGAATCTTGTATAAGTATATGTCTAGGAAGGTAGAGCTTGGTGTGTATACGGGTTGGATCGAATGGGGAATGTCCTTATCGACCTTATTGTAAGTCCAGAATTTTGGTTAGAACATGTTGAATGTAAGAGTGCATTTCGATACTTTAGATTAAACATCCACCATTGAAATTTTGGTATGTTGTAGGTAGATAAGAGTAGTTTGATGTATTAAAATTTGAGAATAAATTAACGGTCGGATTGGAAATTATAAGGTCCCAAAGTAGAGTAGTTGGGTGTTTCACAACGGAGGAAATTTGACTAAGTATAGAAATGTTGGATGTTGTCTACAACTTTAGAACTTGTGTTGGAGTTCTAGTTAGTTTTGATAAATCCTTTCTCTTATGAATATATGACTTTTCATACATGGCCTAGAAAATTATTTTGGAATTTTTAATATTCTTAGTCGAACCTCAAATATTAACAAAAGTCGAGTCTTAACGATTTTTGTGAAAATCTAGAATTTCAGTAACTCTTATAAATCCTCACTAAACCTTTCTTTGAGAACTAGATTTAATATATGAGACCTAGAATAGAATTTTTAGAACTAAAGGATAGACTTCTCGGAGTTTCGAGATCAGGGGCAAATTAGTCTTTTAACTTAAGAGAACCTTTTTCGTAAATTCTCTTTTTGAGATGGCACAACTTAGAAGTTTATAACTTCTAAGACTTTAAGGATGTGATTTTGACCCCCATGCCTTAATTGACAGGCGTTTGAGTTACCATGAGTACGAACCGAATTAAGACTTGTTAGGGTGTGATTTGATTCATGTAAGTCCTTGCGACTTACTTAGTTGGTTTCTGGATGTTAGTTGGGTGATAATAGTGGTTTGTGTGCAATGTGTGTTATAATAATAACTTGTTAGGACGACTGTTGTTATTACGGTTTAAGGCCCAAGTGTATTATAACGGGACGTGACATCACTACCCAACTCTGACAGGAGACTGGGAGGTTCTCTATACCCAGACCAGGCAGGTACAAGGTGAGATGCATCGGATCCATTCCTGATGGTTACACGGGGGCGGAGGCGAGGTTTGGAAATCCCTCGTGTCACAAAATAAGTATCATTAGTAAGAGTGAATGACTTAAATAAAGATAATAAATGGATTGTGTGAAAGCATGATGAGTGTTTATTATTTCTATGTGTGTGTGTGCTATTATTATTCTCCTAATGTTTAGATAACTAGCTAATGGTTGTTTTGTTGTGTTTTTAGATTTACCGCAGGTTAGAGCAACAGCTGAGTGATCCGGAAGTAGTGGTCAGTCGGGTCTCCGTACTCCATAGAGTGAGGGTTTGGGTTGTTGCTTTGTCGTTCTTTCCTTTTGTTAAGATAGTTAGTCTTTTCCCTTTGTTTAAGTATTATAGGCTGCTAGACCTTGTTGCATTCATCCTTTTTAAAAACACATCTTTATGAACTTCAGTTTTTCTTATTTGTGTCTTGTTGCAAGATCCTAGTAATATTGTTGTCAAACTGAGGTCGGGACCCATTATGAGATCCTAACCAGTAATGTCCCGAGTTCTGAGAATTCGGGGTGTTACATACCCATCCGTCCGTTGCACTTTATCCGTGTTGATCTTCATGACTCTCATAGGTGGAGGTTCCCATTTGATAAAAGAAAGAGATTTTAGGAGGCTAGTAGCGTTACTAGCGTAGTGATTGAACTCATAGTCACCAACTTGATTCTCGGTCACATACATCATATATGTCGTCAAGTTGACAACAATTA
Organism: Fagopyrum homotropicum; assembly: GCA_033239125.1. Classification (NCBI taxonomy): domain Eukaryota; kingdom Viridiplantae; phylum Streptophyta; class Magnoliopsida; order Caryophyllales; family Polygonaceae; genus Fagopyrum; species Fagopyrum homotropicum. Next base: position 9,503,602 of record BSWB01000003.1, read on the forward strand.
TATTTTAGAGATTTTTAATAATAGTATCATTCATTAATTTTTACTTAGTAATAAAAAGGATATGACTTAATATACGGCCTAATATACTCTAATAATATGATTAATAGATCAAATTATTTTTAAAATTAAATATACACTTATAGTTTTTTCATAAATACTTTTAAAAAGGAATATTGTGCATACATTACACTTCAAAATAATTTTTTAATATAAATTTTAAGATAACTAAAAGTCAATAAACAAAAAAATTATTTTTACATAAAACACTTTCAATCAATCTTTCAAGAAATTTTATATTGTCGTATAACATAAAATAGATAAAAACAGATTGTGAAAAATGAACTTGTATAGAACCAATAAGTCTCCTACTTATGAAATCTATATCATATAGAATTTATGTAATACCCGTAAATTTTTTTTATTTTTTTTATTTTTATTTTTATTTTTTTTTTTTTAGATAGATTTAAAGTCAAACCAAATTCAGGCCAGTTGGGCCCTTTTCCGTCGTCTTTAACACTTTAGGTTTATGTATATCACGTAATCTATTATCACCTTTTTATTATTCTATTTATTTATTTTTACCAACCCACTACCTCTTACCCCATATATATTTAAACCCTAATTTTACACCCTCTCCCTTGGAAGCAGCTAGCCGTCTCCTCCTTCACGTATTCTCCTCCTCCTAGTGAAACGGCTTGCCTGAGGAAACGACCACGCCGGACCTCCCTCTCCCGTTTTCTCATCGTCCTCAAGTGAAGCCGGTGCTTTTGAAGATCGGAATCGCCGCTCCGGATCTGCTGGTCCTCTCTTCTTCTCACCGCCGGACCACCTCCCTTCTCCTCCTCTGAAACCTGTCGTCGTCCCCTTCCTTCCCGACCACCTCGCGTAACACCAAGCCAAGAAGAGACCCCCCTCTAGACATGCCTTTTGTTAGATTTGCCTCAGGCCGCCGTGCTGCTTTGGGTTTCGCTTCAAGACGACGCCGGGAAGGACGTGCAATCGCCGCTGCTTGCGAAGAACGTTGCCCAGCCGTTACCATAGCCCGGCGTGAAGATCAGAGACACCGCCGCTTGGACGTTCGCTGCCGCCTCCGGTGCTGACGGGTAGACTCCGCAGTGGGCTGCTATCTCCGGCACCGATTGGGTCCGCCGATCTCACCTTTCCCTGCAGACTTGAATTGGATTCAATAGGTGAGATTATTGAGTTTTCTTTAGATTGACTTTGAATCTGGACTTATTCATTTGGATTAATGTAGTTGGTTTATATTTGTAGTCAGATTTATGGTGTCCGGTTGTTTGTGATTAGAATGAGATTTTAGGTGTAAACCTAATCTCAGATTTGGGGGGTTTTGTACCGGAAATCTATCTAGGTCTATTGTATGTGTTTAGATGAGTTTGTATTAGATGTTGATGGGTGTGTAGTATGTTTATTGTATTCTACTTATCACTCTTGTATAGTAATTGTGGCTAAGTGTGAAATGGTGGATTTTGGGTTTTCGTGTGCAATGGGATGTTATTAGAGAGATTAGAACTTAATCATATATCTTTGTTTTAGACTTTAGTTGTGAATTTACATGGAAGTTGTTGAGTTATATGGTTGAAGGTAACGTTGGACTATATGTGTAATTTGAAGCTTTGATCAGAAGAGTAGTTATATGAGATTTTGGAATTGTTGGTTTTGGAAGTGTCAAGAGGTTGGTATAAAGAGTACTTGTGAATGACTTGTTTAAGTTGGAATTGTTGAGCAATGTATGGAGTCGGACCTATGAATTGGTTGTATGATAAGTTGTTGGAGATTGTTAAAGTTAGTATGATCGTAGCTAGTTTGATTGGAAGTTATAAGGTCTCCAAAGTAGGGCAATTGGGAGTTTGTATAACTGTTGAAATTTGGCTAGGTGTGTGAGGTTATGTATCCTAAAGTCACCTTGGGAATTTTGTGTAAGTTTAATGGTCGGTCATTATTGGATGTTCTTTGTTCTAGTAATATTTCTAGGGTTTTGGAGATTCGGTAGTAAAATTGTCTTTTTACTCTTACAAGGGTAAAATAGTAATTCCCGTTAGATGGCCTTTAGTACCTTAGATGTTTTCAACTTCTAAGACTTTTGGATAGGTTATTGATCAACTTTCCTTTTATATCAGGAGGTTGATTTCTTTCCTTGCGGATTGAGTTTTGAGATATCGAGAATTATACCCGATTCAGGTAAGTCTCCGGACTTACTTAGCTCGTATTCTTTGTATTAGCATTGATGTGTGTTGGGTGGTGTGTGTTTACTGTTTATGTTATAACAACGGAACCGGAAATAGGATTACCGACCTTTATATTATTTTGGCCCAAGTGTAAGATAACGGGCGGTGACATCATCTGCCTAGCTCTTGCGAGAGTCTAGGAGGTTCTCGGCGACTAGCCGTGCTGGTTAGACGGTCGGAGGCATCCGTACCGTTCCATGCCGGAAATAGGGACCGAGGCGGGACCACGGTGGTCTCGTGTCACAAATCTAAGTTGAATTAGAACGGAATATGACTTAATCATAATAAAGATAATAAACCGGATTGGTGTGCTTCTGAGTATGTTGTGTGTTTATGATGTTTTGCTTGTGTTTGTGCCTTTCACCTTGATTCTAATGCTTCGAATATTAGCTAACGGTTTTATACCGATTGTTGTAGATTGCCTTGCAGGTTAGGAATGCGGCCGAGAGATCCGGAAGAGTGGGCAGCCGGGGTTCTGTACATTTTAGGATGGGTTGGTTGGAGTCGAGTTTGAGTATTGTTTTTATTGTATGTTGGATGGCGTTTAGTCTTTGGGGTTGTATCTTCGGCTGAAGTCCTTTGTTGGATTCTTTCGGGTTTTTCTTTTCATTGCATAAAAATGTATTTCTGTTTTGGCATTTATTTGTGCCATGTTGTAAGATCCGGTGAAATTGTTGTCAGGCTAAGGGTCGGGACCCATTGTGAGGTCCCAACGCGTAGCACCCCAAGTCCCGCGGATTTGGGGTGTTACAAAAGTGGTATCAGAGCCCTAGGTTGACAACAACGGCACTTGCAATCTTCTAAAGGCCGAATAAGGAATAAACAGAACCCCGCGGGTTCTGAGTTTTCGTTTTCAAAATCACATGCATGAGTCGGGGTAGAATGTACGGACCACCACTCTTTCCGCGGATCTTGGCAGCATAGTTTATTGGATTTTTAGTATATATATGTATATATGTAGATATGTATTGTGGATTTGGATTTTTTGGACTATTATTGTATATGGATTGTAGTTGCATGAAGGACATGATTTATGTGTATAGTTGTATATGTGAACGATTATATGTTTTGGACCTTGTATTGTTGTAATGCAATGCCGAATGCGTGATATTAGTAGTACTATAGACTTAGGACTTATATAGTTATGGATACGTATTCCTATTATATATAGTAGCATATGGAGATATAGGATCTTTTAGTTAAGATGCTATTATGATATCATCGCCTTGGACGACGTCGTTTTACATAGGATAGTGTAGATACATACGAGGACAAATATGCTCAAGTATCGAGTTGAGAGCTACGTTGGGGCGAACACCTTGAAGTTCTTGTACTCCTTTCAAGAGGATGTCGAAGAGGAGGATTAGAGATGACGTAAACGAAGGACAACCAAGTAAAAGAACACAACAAGACAACTTAAGGGGAATCAAGATGGAAGCAATACAAGTAATCGGGAGCAAAATTAAAGTGCAGAATTCTAATGAAGCAATGAATGAATGACAACGAGACCAATAGAGATAACGAACTTAAGTTCCTCAAGAAGACGCGTGGACAGCTAAAGATGCGAATCGAAGAGGAGATGAGTACGTTCTAGCAAGGTTAAGGTGGTGTTCCATTAAGATGCAAAGCTTTCATTAGACGTTTCCAACCATTGGAGTCAAGATGAGAGAAGTGAACGAAACATGTGAGAAGGATTTAAAATACCGTAAGTTAAGCTTACGAGGTACCAAAAAGTAAAGTTAAAAACATTACTAGAGTTATGAGAAGAAGGGCATGGTGGGGTTTCACGTGGAGTTGACTGATTTCCGTTATAATAATAAGACTAAGAAACTCCAAGAAGGAGGAAGTGTGTGTAGATGATGATCTTCAGAAGATGAAAGGTGAAACAAGGAGTTTGGATTGAAAGACTCAAGCTACCAACCAAGAGAAGAGACAGTGGTTACTAACGATAGAGGTGTGGGGAAGATGTATTTACAAGATACTATGAAGATCAGTTAAGCTTATGAAGTTGGGTCATATGACATGAAAGAGTTGGGGAGGTATAGTTATCTTACAAAAGCGGAAGGAAGAGGGGAGCTTAATAGGAGCTAACGGAGTGGGAAGTAGAGTAAAATGAGCTAATGAAGTTTAAGACAGAGTACCCCGAGACAGTATCCTTCAGGAGTATGGTAACATGGAAGTATGGTAAGAGGGTAAGTCGTTGACCTTAGAGAGGGTTTTCGATGAGTTAATCGGTGACCACGGAGGGTGCATAAGTGTGGGTTATACACTGGTGACTGTAGAAGGGAAGAGTAACCCAGGATGTGAGATCATGAAGAAGGGGAACAAGAAGTGAACATTCGTGGTGGTTGAATGTCAGTAATAGGAGGTGCATTAACGGAAGCATAAACATTTTAATCAAGTAACATCTTATCGATTCTAACAAGTGATGATAATGTATGTTGCGGAGGGATTGTAATGATCTGGTACGACCTTCTTAGGTCATGGGGATTGTTATATGGAGAAATGACACGGATCAAGGTAAGCAAATTGGAAGGATAAGGAGGAAGGTGAGTCTTCTATAGCTGATGTACGAAATAGGGAATACATAAAGAGGATGTGTGGTATGTTGAGGATGCATGGTATGTTTGTGCTAATGAAATGGAGGGTATGTTTTCGCGAGCAAAAGATGAGATAGAGGCGTCAAACTCACATGTAAGAGACACGGTGGCTATGGCGTGAAAAGGAGGACCTAGATTAGGGCAATGCTTCAAGCTTGGAATTACGATGTTGGTGCTTGGTGGAGTAATAAGTGGATCTTTTTGTGATTATGGTTGAGATTTTTGCCTGAAGGCATACTAGTACGGTTGTGAAGCTGTTCATGGATACCAAGAGATACATAAGGTGACCAACGAGAGTAATTACAGCCTTACGAATGGTGAAGACAAGCTTACAAGTTACCGTGACCAACTAGAGGAATGGAGTCAACTCCTAGAGGGACCGGAAAGTGTGGAGTGTAGAACATGCTAGAGAATTATAAGGAGATTAACCATAAGTAGTGCTCACAAGGAAAGTAAATGTCAAAAGAGGTTTGAGGAGGCCTTAAGGTAAGTTAACTTTAGCCTGACCGGCGACAACCAAGAACGTGAAAATGCCATTTGAATATTAACGAGTTATGTGCACATAAGAAAAAGGTAAGTGTGACTGAGGATTTATAAAGTGACTTTACCGACACCTTGGAGGATTCCCTCAAGTAGTCAACAACGATCTTTTTAGATCAACTAACGGCATAGGGAGAATCGTTTTAGAGGTTGCTTGTTAGCTTGTTAAGAACAGACTCTGGTTGAGTCAGGGAGTATGGATCCGTGTTAGAAGAATTAAGAGAGTAAGAGGATGAGGTTGTTTTACAAACGTTATCTTATTTTATAAAGGCGAGTAAGGAAAGTACTTGGTACTCCTTCCGGATAGGACTAATGGTGTATTTTGATAAAAAGAGTTTTGGGTCAATCACTTTGAACTCACAGAAGATGCCCTTATGATTAATGAGAGACAACAAGATAAATCAAAGTAGCGTAGCAGAAGCGTGGTAGGCCCTAACCCACAGAGCTAGAAGCTCAAGGGTACAAAAAGGTGACGTGTCGAGTTAAAGAAGGTGAAAGTTGGAGAAATACATTTCGTTTGGAACAAAATTGAGATAGGCTACGCGGGCTGACAAAAATTTGTATGGAAACTGTATCAGACAGGAAAGTATGTGTGTAACTAGGTTATCAAAAGAGAGTGATAACCTAATATGGGTCCAAGTGAAGCATGACAACTTCATCACACGTCGACAAACGAGTAGTTTTGGAATTTAATATCTAATGGAGTACTCTAGAGTCTTTTCCGATGGATTGAGAGAAGAGTTGATGACGTAACCAGTGTACAGTGCAGGGTCTACACTAAGAAAAATAAGCGACGGGAGTATACTTACAACCTAGTAACCGTGCATAGAGAAAGCATAATCTCGGAGTAGAGTTTACGTGTAAGGTTATATCGGAAGGGAGTTAGGTGGCGTTTTGAGTCAGAGTGAATATATCAGGTTGATAACTGTGGTGGATAAAAGAGTGTAATGCAGATGGTGTGTCAACATCTAATGAGTTGTTATGATCTATTGACGGTAGAGAGAGCTCACCGTGGGACTAGTATCATCATTTCGGATATATTGCTACATTACTTTAAGACCTTTGGAGATTGAGTTAATGATAAATTAGAGATCTACAAAATAATATGACAACGCTAAGTGAATGCAGAACTATTGAGTTATATCAAGTTAAGACTTGAGAAGAAGTAGGTGTTGAATGATTAATTGATGAACGGTCTAACTGGGTCATATTAAGAAAACGGGGCCAAACGGGTTATCTTCCAAGGAGCGTATTTAAGCACCTAGTAAAGTTACAGAGATTTATAAGATCATTGTCCCAAATCTGATGGTCACGATCTTTAGGGAAGATGGAAGTAAGTACACTCAATAAAACGAATAAGACTTTTATATAACTTATACTCGGTAAGGTTAACAAAGGACCTTAATGTGAGTTGTAAGAGTCAACCATTGGAGATCTTAAAGTAAATTGGGAGGTTGCTTATTGGCTGGCGCTCCTATCTGTATTAGAGGGTGTTCACCCAGTGTTCCACGTGCCTCTGTTAGGAGAATACATATCGGATCCGAGATATGTCATCGGCTACGAAGATCTGACCATCAAGCCTGATCATACTTTCGTGGAGTATCCGATAGTCATTTTAGAGCGTAGTACCAGAAGCTTACGGTCTAAGTACATACATGTGTGATGGATTTAGTGGTTTAGATGAAAAGCCAGTAAGGCTACTTGGAAAACGGAGGTAGTATTAGGAGGAACTATCCTAGGTTTGTGTGAAGTTAGCTACAACTGTAGAACCGACGAGTTAGTATTCGGTTTTGTTCTTCTATGATTTTATGTGACTGGTTGCTTGTTTTCCATGCTTGAATGTGATATTATTTAGTTAGATTTTAGATGTGTGGTCTATTAAGGATTAATTGTGAAGAGTAGATAGCATCTTCATGGGAAACGGTAGATACACCTCAGTTTAAAAAAAAAAAAAAAAAAAAAAAAAAAAAAACGAGATGACCCTGGATTATTTAAGTTTCGGGACGAAACTTATTTTTAGGGGGACACCATGTAATACCCGTAAATTTTTTTTATTTTTTTTATTTTTATTTTTAATTTTTTTTTTTTAGATAGATTTAAAGTCAAACCAAATTCAGGCCAGTTGGGCCCTTTTCCGTCGTCTTTAACACTTTAGGTTTATGTATATCACGTAATCTATTATCACCTTTTTATTATTCTATTTATTTATTTTTACCAACCCACTACCTCTTACCCCATATATATTTAAACCCTAATTTTACACCCTCTCCCTTGGAAGCAGCTAGCCGTCTCCTCCTTCACGTATTCTCCTCCTCCTAGTGAAACGGCTTGCCTGAGGAAACGACCACGCCGGACCTCCCTCTCCCGTTTTCTCATCGTCCTCAAGTGAAGCCGGTGCTTTTGAAGATCGGAATCGCCGCTCCGGATCTGCTGGTCCTCTCTTCTTCTCACCGCCGGACCACCTCCCTTCTCCTCCTCTGAAACCTGTCGTCGTCCCCTTCCTTCCCGACCACCTCGCGTAACACCAAGCCAAGAAGAGACCCCCCTCTAGACATGCCTTTTGTTAGATTTGCCTCAGGCCGCCGTGCTGCTTTGGGTTTCGCTTCAAGACGACGCCGGGAAGGACGTGCAATCGCCGCTGCTTGCGAAGAACGTTGCCCAGCCGTTACCATAGCCCGGCGTGAAGATCAGAGACACCGCCGCTTGGACGTTCGCTGCCGCCTCCGGTGCTGACGGGTAGACTCCGCAGTGGGCTGCTATCTCCGGCACCGATTGGGTCCGCCGATCTCACCTTTCCCTGCAGACTTGAATTGGATTCAATAGGTGAGATTATTGAGTTTTCTTTAGATTGACTTTGAATCTGGACTTATTCATTTGGATTAATGTAGTTGGTTTATATTTGTAGTCAGATTTATGGTGTCCGGTTGTTTGTGATTAGAATGAGATTTTAGGTGTAAACCTAATCTCAGATTTGGGGGGTTTTGTACCGGAAATCTATCTAGGTCTATTGTATGTGTTTAGATGAGTTTGTATTAGATGTTGATGGGTGTGTAGTATGTTTATTGTATTCTACTTATCACTCTTGTATAGTAATTGTGGCTAAGTGTGAAATGGTGGATTTTGGGTTTTCGTGTGCAATGGGATGTTATTAGAGAGATTAGAACTTAATCATATATCTTTGTTTTAGACTTTAGTTGTGAATTTACATGGAAGTTGTTGAGTTATATGGTTGAAGGTAACGTTGGACTATATGTGTAATTTGAAGCTTTGATCAGAAGAGTAGTTATATGAGATTTTGGAATTGTTGGTTTTGGAAGTGTCAAGAGGTTGGTATAAAGAGTACTTGTGAATGACTTGTTTAAGTTGGAATTGTTGAGCAATGTATGGAGTCGGACCTATGAATTGGTTGTATGATAAGTTGTTGGAGATTGTTAAAGTTAGTATGATCGTAGCTAGTTTGATTGGAAGTTATAAGGTCTCCAAAGTAGGGCAATTGGGAGTTTGTATAACTGTTGAAATTTGGCTAGGTGTGTGAGGTTATGTATCCTAAAGTCACCTTGGGAATTTTGTGTAAGTTTAATGGTCGGTCATTATTGGATGTTCTTTGTTCTAGTAATATTTCTAGGGTTTTGGAGATTCGGTAGTAAAATTGTCTTTTTACTCTTACAAGGGTAAAATAGTAATTCCCGTTAGATGGCCTTTAGTACCTTAGATGTTTTCAACTTCTAAGACTTTTGGATAGGTTATTGATCAACTTTCCTTTTATATCAGGAGGTTGATTTCTTTCCTTGCGGATTGAGTTTTGAGATATCGAGAATTATACCCGATTCAGGTAAGTCTCCGGACTTACTTAGCTCGTATTCTTTGTATTAGCATTGATGTGTGTTGGGTGGTGTGTGTTTACTGTTTATGTTATAACAACGGAACCGGAAATAGGATTACCGACCTTTATATTATTTTGGCCCAAGTGTAAGATAACGGGCGGTGACATCATCTGCCTAGCTCTTGCGAGAGTCTAGGAGGTTCTCGGCGACTAGCCGTGCTGGTTAGACGGTCGGAGGCATCCGTACCGTTCCATGCCGGAAATAGGGACCGAGGCGGGACCACGGTGGTCTCGTGTCACAAATCTAAGTTGAATTAGAACGGAATATGACTTAATCATAATAAAGATAATAAACCGGATTGGTGTGCTTCTGAGTATGTTGTGTGTTTATGATGTTTTGCTTGTGTTTGTGCCTTTCACCTTGATTCTAATGCTTCGAATATTAGCTAACGGTTTTATACCGATTGTTGTAGATTGCCTTGCAGGTTAGGAATGCGGCCGAGAGATCCGGAAGAGTGGGCAGCCGGGGTTCTGTACATTTTAGGATGGGTTGGTTGGAGTCGAGTTTGAGTATTGTTTTTATTGTATGTTGGATGGCGTTTAGTCTTTGGGGTTGTATCTTCGGCTGAAGTCCTTTGTTGGATTCTTTCGGGTTTTTCTTTTCATTGCATAAAAATGTATTTCTGTTTTGGCATTTATTTGTGCCATGTTGTAAGATCCGGTGAAATTGTTGTCAGGCTAAGGGTCGGGACCCATTGTGAGGTCCCAACGCGTAGCACCCCAAGTCCCGCGGATTTGGGGTGTTACAATTTAGGGATAGAATATTTGGTGATTTAGAACGAAAATAAAAATAATAATTATGAAAAGAGAGAAATAAAATATTTATTTTAAAATATTTATTTATTTTTGATCAATCTTAAGAGAACGCTACTTTAAGTTAATTTTATTTTTGCAACATGATATATCCTACGATCAAATATCTGGTGGATTGCCTCATATGATGAGTATCTTTACAGATTTATAAATTTTAACCACTCTAAAAAATGTATTGTGTGGTCAAATCTCCTAATGACACTTTGTCGGAGTTGGATCATTTACATTAACGACTATAACCTTAGTGTTACATGTCATTTGAGTTATCACCAAGTTTATATTTAGGGCTAGTTTGGTTGTAACTCCGAAAATATAAATGAAATTGAAAAGAATCTAGTTCATATATGTATTTACTTATTCATGAAATTTTTTAAAATTATTTATTGTGATGTAAAGTAATTGTAGTAGATAGTTTTGATATCCTATAGAAAAACAAATTGGGGGGAATCAAATGCATTTTGCATTATTACAAAAAATTTCATGAAAAAGGGTACACATATAAACTGAATACATATTCATTATGTTTCCGTTCCCGGAGTCACAAACAAACTTGTGGGTGAGTTATCAACGAATCTAGTCCATATGTATACTCTTGTTTCCTTTTCTGGAGTTACAAATGCATTTTGCATGATTATAAAAAAAATTCATGAATAAGGGTACACATATGGACTAGATACATTTTCAATTCTGTTTCCATTTCTGGAGTTACAAGGGTACCACGTGAGTGAGTGATCAACGATTACAATTTTAATTGTACTTGATTTAAGAGGTAACCAACCTGTGGGTGGCATCCCATCGTAGATTGATCAGCTTTCGAATCTGGTTCTAGTGTTAGGCAATAACAAGTTATAAGAGAGACTTCCTATTCAACTGTGTCATCTTTAAGGTCTATATATATTGGATATGTCAAATAATGAAATTTCAGGTACAATACCGCCTTGTTTGAAAGGTAAGATGAGATATTTGATAATTATCAAGTTGATAGTTACGTGGATTTTGTAACAAAGGGAGATATAATTCTTGCGTTGGTGATTTATTTTTTCAGATGTCGGGATTTGATTTATTGTGCAATCAACTAAGGGGTGAGATTTCTCCAAAATTGGGATATTTCATATTTGAACGAAACTTATTCTTTAAACTTGTCACACAACAAGTTCAATGGATTAATCCCGAAAACATTCTATATGTTGACTAATGTTGAGAGTTTGGATCTTTCTTACAACCAATTGAGTGGACCTATCCCTTCGGAGCTTGTTAAACTCAATTTTATAGAAATCTTCTGTACAATAATTTGAGTAGAAGAGTCCCAATAACAGAACATTTTGGTATCTTTGATGCATCTAGCTACAAAGGCAACCCTTTCCTTTATGGGTTCGTAAATGGCACAAGTTTGAGTACCGGTATTTCTCCCAATACCACAGCCGGTAAAGTCGTTAAAGAAGACGACGAATTTGATTGGAGAATATTTTTTTTGGAGCTTTGCACCTTCTTGCTTGATATTTCTACTTAGTTCCATTTTTGGTGGCTTTCAACATCCTCGTTGGCTTAATAGCTGTGTGTTCTTCATCAATACATACATATGTTGGTATGTTTGATTTTCTTAAATGTTATTTTGTCTCATTGAGTTCCTTTCAAAAAAACAAGGTACTTTTGATAATAAAATGGCATGATTTGTAATATAGTATGTTTAGTTAATGTGACAAAATTAGTTGGGCTTTTTATTTTTGTTGTGGGCTTGAAGGAAAAATCTAGTTTTGGGCGGCCCAATTCACTATATTCATAAAACCTTTGTATAAAATAAGATAGGAAATGGTAAAAATAAGTAAATAACTTGAGCTACAATCAATTGATATGATCTATTATGAGATCATTAATTAAATTCAATCGAGTTTTTTTATAAAAATAATTTGGTTTACTAGGCTTTTTCAAATTTTGTGTTTAGTAAATGTACCCCTTGAGAGAAGAGTGTGTAGAGTTTGAAAATAAATACAAAATGTTGGGGTACATTTACTTAATTGAAACATTAAAAAGCCTACTTACTACCTACTTTTTCAAAAAGGCCTAGTTATCAAAATTGCCCTTTTTTATATTGTTTATGATGATCCATCATCTCTTAATATTAGCAATGATATCATTAAACAAAATAGACATAGGAGGTTGGTTTATCACTATATACTAATAGAACCGTTCACTTGATCAAGTTTGAACTTGCGTCAAAAATCTATTTTGTTCGGGTCTAAATAAGTTATTCAGGTCTAGTATAAACCTATTGAAAAAGGTTTTATTAGCTTTGTAATGGGCTTTTTTGGGATCCGATTTTCAAGTTTTTTGAATTTCAAATCAGTTCAGATCGAACGTAAACCGAGTCTTATTTAACAGCGCAAGTAAAACAAAAGTGAAAATTTTTGGTCCGACCCAAAAATAGCTCATTGGAAACAAACACCCCTACTCCATGATTTTCTGTGGGAAGGAGACTCGGTGGTCTCGGGCACATCTGACGCGCTTATATTGCATAAAGGGGGCTAAGTAGTAAAGCAAGTGGGGATAGCTCGACGTCTTACATCATCGTCCAAAATACAAGAGACACCCACCAACGGGTCAAAAAATACATGTAAGCCCAAAGGCAAATCATAAGCAAAAGTAGTAAGAAAATCCGTTGTTTTGTGCGCCTCGCGGTAGGCAAGTCAAAACTGGATGATACAGTTTCTTTTTAAAAAAAGTCTTGACACCTAAACGTCATACTACTAAGGGGGTGGTGAGGAGAACGTGGTTCTTTCAGTAATGTTGTATCTAGTAAAGAACTTTCTTCCAACACTACTGAACGATAACCGCAATCTCACGCAAGTGTTAGCCCGTGAAAAACACCCCATAATTCACCCATGGGTATAGAACATGGACCAAAGTTTGCGCATAACCCTCTCTATCATTCCCTTCTATTATTCATAATGGCACGTGCAGTTGTAGCGTACCCATCCGTCCGTTGCGATTTATCTATGTTGATCTTCATGACTCTCCTAGGCGGAGGCTCTCATTTGATAAAAGAAAAGAGATTTTAGGAGGCTAGTAGTGCAGTGATTGAACTCATAGTTGCGCTTTATCCGAATATAATCAGATCTAGTCACCAACTTGATTCTCGGTCAAATACATCATATATGTCGTCAACTTTACAACAATTATATTTAGATTTTTTTAGTAATAGTATCATTCATTAATTTTTACTTAGACTTGTTCGAATCCGGGCGGGTATGAACATGGAACAAGCCCGGTCGGGCCGAAAAGCCCGACCCGTCAGCCCGGTAAAAAAATGAAAAATTTAAATAAAAAATATATTATAGTATAATTATTATAAATATTAAGTATTAAAATAAAATATCTAGTATACGTATAATAAATTTAATATATTTTACATAAAATATAAATTTTTTTAAAAAAAATCAAATTAAAACATTTTTTAATAATATTTTTTTAAAAAAAAATTGAAAAACGGATACCTACTAGCTTGCCCGGCCGGGCCGGGCCGGGTACGACACCCATCACAGGCCCGGTATCCGGACCTAGCCCGGCCTGGGTCCGGCTAAGCTGGCTCATATTTTATAAAGCCCGACCGGAACCCGGCTCGGGCCCAGATATAAACAGGTTTACTTAATAATAAAAGGATATGACTCAATATACGGTCTAACATACTCTAACATTATGATTAATAAATCAAATTATTTTTAAATTTAAATACACAATTATAGTTTTTTCATAAATACTTTTAAAAAGTAATATTGTATATACATTACACCTTAAAAATAATTTTTTAATATAAATTTTAAGACAACAAAAGGTCAATAAACAAGAAAATTATTTTTATATAAAACACGTTCAATCAATCTTTCAAAAAAATTCATATTATCGTATAGCATTTAAAAATTAATGCAAGAATAATTTATTCTAACCCCTTTTTCACTCTAAGCATGTATAACAAAAAAAAATTTAAAATATATTCTAACCCATTTAGCACTCTTGGAATTTATTGTAACCCCTAATCAATAAGGGTAGCTCGCTAGACACGCGAGGTTAGAGCTAGTCGGCCCAGCTAGCGGCCAAGAGAGATGTGACCTTCCTAATCAATAAGCATCTAAACATCCCAAAATAGGTGGCCCTTTAAAGAAAGTTTCAACTTCTTCTGTTTGCTTGGTAGTATGTAAAAAAGAAGCCTTTAGAAAACTTTTGATTTTTAATATTTTTAACTGATTAATGTAAAATGGTGTCTTTTGATACGAAAATACGAAGTAATGAAATGTAAGTTGGTAAAATATGAGCAGTTAGTTAATATAATATGAACTAACTATTCATTTTTATGAAAATAAGCTTAGCTTGATCGATTAGTGCACAAAATATGAATTAAAATAATATTTAAATTTATATAATTCAAAACTTTAGAAATTTTTATCCAAAAAAACGTAGTGTTACATTTAGTTCAAATTTTTTTTATACTAACATTCAATGTTTTTCACATATTTTATATCATTAAATTTTTGTACACTAATCTCAAGCTAATGTTTATGAAAGACAAATTTAACTAATATATTTTTATTATAATATTTGTTGACATAAAACTTTTATACCATTAGTTCACTTAAAGTTTTTTTTTATTACTTCTAACATTTTATATTATTGTTCATACTTTTTTTAAAAATATAAAAATTGAAAAAAAAATGTATAAACCATTAGTTAAATAATTTGAATTAATAGAATAAATTTTTTAAATTAATTGTACAAAAACTTGAACTAAAAAATATCGGTCAGGAAAAATAACGTGTTAATCTGACAACGCTCTGTAATTTCATACCCGAGGAACAACTTCGTTTCTGAACCTTTATTATTTATTTATTTTTAATGGTAATATGTGGATATTACTTATTTTGGTGTTATATAATAGGTTTTATATCTATGATAAGATATCTCAATATATGCATGTGGTCAAGGATGATTTAAAAAAGCATTAGTATAGGCTGAATTCGTCATTAGAAATTTTACTTGTGATGCCTATGTATTTCCTTTTATGATTTAAAAATATTTTTAACTGAAAAGTTAGTAAATTGTAGATTCATAAACGAAAAAGATAAATACACGGACTTTAGTTTGCTAAAGCAGAAATAAATTGTAATCCGTTAGCGTCTAGTGAGGGTCATCAGCTGGCGCTCATTTTTTTTCATGGAAGAAAAAAAAAGCACCGGCGCCCAGATTGAAAAAAAAAATATACAAAAAAGTTGTTTCTTTTCTTCAAGGCTTTCAAATTTTTTTTAAAAGTTTAGGGCGTCGGCTGATGATGCCTGTAATATCCGGAATTTTTATTCCGTCTATTTCAGTTATAAATTAGATCTCGATCTATCAATTCATATCCGTCTACTTAGTTAGACATATTAAGATAAAAATTATCATTTTATGTGACTACCTTCACATAAAATGATAGAACTTTTTATAAGTTTATCATTTTATGTGACTTACCTTCACATAAAATGATAGAGTTTTGTAACCAAACCTAAACTGTAAAATAATCCGTATCCGGTTATTCCGTACATTAATTTCGGGTTCTCGATTCCGAACTATAATTAGTATCGGACTACGATTCCTTTCGTTCCAACAGCCCAGTCCGGGAGCTGCTCCAGCTGCTTGTCCAGCCGCTGCCTTGTCCGCCTAGCCCTATGCGCAGCCCAGCCTTCTGCAGCCTTCAGCAGCGTTGCCTCCAGCCCAGAAGTCGCCCAGCTGCCTTGCCCGCTCCAGCCCAAAAGACGCCCAGCTGCCTCACGCTTCCAGCCCAGCAGCAACAGTGCCATCGCTAGCCCAAGGGAGTTCCGCCTGCTTCAGCCCAGCGCCACTCTAGCCAGCGCCAATCCAGCAGCACAACTCCAGCCCATTCCTCAGGCCCAACCGGAAGCAAAAGGAGAAGCAAGCCCAGCTGTATTATAGCAGTTTCAACGTGTGATTTAATGCTGGGAGAGAGCTGATGCAGTTGCCATAAAAGGCTCCTAGAATCACGCTGTATAACCTCTCACCTTCCTCCCATTTCACGTCCACATTCAGAAGCCACACTTCCCTCTCTTGCTGATCGAAATCTCCAACGTAACGTGCTCTTCCTCACGTCCCAGCCGGTGCACACAACGCTTCTGCGTTTCCTTTCTTCTGCACCCACGCTCCAGCCTCTGCTTCACTTCTGCGTCCCTTACCTTCTGCACACGTCCAGCCGTTCCAGGCGTAGGAAGCACTCTGGGAGAAGCATCGTACCTCACGCAGCTTTTGTATATTTCGGTAAGGATTAATCTACCATTCATCTTCACCTCTTTAATTAGTCGTTCATGAATACCTGCGATGACAACTCCATCTCGACCACTCCGTGACAGTAGCAAGGCTGGAAGGAGTCGGCCAATCCGTGTAGTAGTAGAGCCAAGCCGAACCTGCTTCTCCTCCTGAACCGTCACGCCAAGGGAGCCAGAAGGACATCCGGAACTGTGTTGAAGACGCCTCAGCCAGTAGAGGTTGAAGAGGTGAGTCATCGTTTCTGCAGTCCAAATCCTTGCCTCTAGAAGTTAGTGTATAATCTTATGTAGGTATACTATTTCCGTAATGCTAGAATGATGAACTGCTGTAGTCGGACTTGAACATGGGTTAGGTTGACCTTGTGTAGCTGCTGAGTATATAGACCTAAGGATAGGAACAAAGGACTGTTGTAAGTATGAATAATAGAAATAAGGGGGCTTTCCTTCAGCTTTTAGGTTACAAACAGCCCATCTTGTCGATCAATTATTAAACGTTTGGATAAAGATCCACCGTTGAATTTTGGATATGTTGTAGATGGATATATGTAGTTTAGTATATTAAAATTTGAGAAGAAATGAACGGTCGGATTGAAAGTTATGAGCTCCCGAAGTTAGGTAGTTGAGCAGTTTTGGTAAACCTAAATTTTGGCTAAGTATAGGAAATTAGAGTGAAGGAACCGACTTTGTGAATTATTATAAAAATATTGGCTGAACAGTTTGGAGAAATTCTTTCTTCTAAGGTTAGATAGAACCTCATAGATGATCTAGAGATTTAATTCGGAAATTTTATAAGCTGTTAAGAATTTTATATTTAGAGCCGAAGTTAAACCTTTTCGATTCTTCCGGAAAATAGAAACATAGGAAAAATGTCAGTTTGGAACCAAATAAAATATTAGGAGTTAGAATATATTTTTAGAACCTCAAATAGGAGTTTAGACATGAATTTGAAGGTTTTCGAGAAAATCGGAACCAAGGGTAAAATGGTCATTTTACCCTAAAACTAATACTGTAACTAGTACGTCTTAATACCTTATTTGATCTTAGAAGTTTTAGACTTCTATCTACGTGAAAGTGTGCTAATACACTTATCGCCTTGACAGGCAACTGAGTGGTTACAGTTTACAGAGCGAGTGGTTTATAAAGAGTCGAGCGTTATAACAGGTAAGTCCTTTGGGCTTACTTAGCTGACTTCTAAATATGAGTATAAATGATGATGGTGGTGTGTGATTGAAATGTTAGAGAGATAGGTTGTGATATATAATTACCGACCTATATTTTGGCCTAAGAGTAACGGGCGGTGGCATTCTGCTCAGTAGCTCGCGGGGCGCTGGGGGTTTCTTTCGGGACTAGTCCATACATGGTTTGTAGTGATGCTACCAAAGGAAGTCAGCTAGACCTACACCAGTTGGATAAGGAACGGAGGCGAGAACTAATAATAGTTCTCGTGCCACAACTTAAATTGAGTAATGTGAATCACTTAAATAATAGATAATAAACGGTTGAGTGCCAGCATGATGTTTGTTTATTTTTGTTTCTGCGTGTGCTTGTACTGTTATCATTTTGCTTATATTTGGATAGTTAGCTAACTGTTGATATGTTGTTTAGACTTGACACAGGTTAGAGCAGATGCCGAGTGATCCAGATGGTAGTGGTCAGCCGGGGTGTCGTACTTTAGGACGTTTTATAGTTTCTGCATTTGTGGGTTTTACAGTTGAACATTGTTTCCTTTCGTACTTTGTTACATTCCGTTTTCCGGTTGTAGTCGATCTGGTCACATTCATGCATTATTAAGAACTATTTTATGATTTCTGATTTTCCTTATCTGTGCCTTGTTGTAAGATCTCGTTAAGTTGTTGTCAAACTAAGGTCGGGACCCACTGTGCGGTCCTAACCAGTAACTTCCTAAGTTGTAAAACTTGGGGTGTTACAACATGGTATCAGAGCTCTAGGTTGGCAACAATGGCACATGAAATCTTCTAAAAAGGTCATATAAGTAAATAAACAGTACCCGAAAGGAGTATGAGTTTTCCAAAGAAAATTTTGGTTTTTAAAAGCATACATAGTCGGGTTGGGATAGAAAGTACGGACGACCACCACTACCTCCGCGGATCTCGGCAGCTTAGTACATTTAGAAATGTTATATTGATGTAGTAGCTGCTTATAAAGATATGTACAATAGATAACTTATGTCGAAGGTTAGTAGCATAATAATATATTATGTCATTAATAGAGATTAATGAGTTTCTCACTCCGTTGGCACATCTAAGTAGATTTTGAAGGGTGTCAACGTGAGGATTAGTATGCACATCTTATGTGCATTAGGGTAGACGAATGGCAGACAACTCCTCCGATTGGTTGAGGAACGTCGAGATGGAAAAGTGAAGGCTGAAGGACAATACCAACGACCATGGCATGAAGGGGATCCCGAGTTAACTTAATAGGATCAAATGAAGATTATACATGAGAGTAGTTCCGGAAAAGCATTGGATGGTCGACAATGATACAGATTTGGAGCGACATCACAGAGGTTCTTTCAAGTGTGGTGTAAAATGACAATACGAACAACGTGGATACCGTCAAAAACAGTCATAGTAATGAAAGTCAAAGTAAGGTTTAGAACCAATCCAAACAAGAAACATTAAATTTAAGCTTACCGACAGACCAAAATATGAAGGTTGTTGTTAGAAGCAGGGCGGAATATGACCACTATTGGCAAGGTAAGTCGGCATCCTAATCAAGAGGGTCCCACCTAGACACTGATAACCTAAGAGTTAAGAAGAGAGATGTCGTCAAACCAACTATGAGGACTTAAAGAGCCGCACAACTGAAGCTTAGGGAATTGCCAGAAAGTGGAGGGTAGAATTCATAAGTATGGAGGCAGAGTGACTTTCTAGATGACAAGTGAGTTACAAGAAAGATGGTGTTACAAATATCCAAATGATAGAATCTTGAAAGCGGAGTCAAAGGATCACTATAAAGGCAACATTATAACCTAACACCAACTCAGGAACAAGAGTGTGTGAAAATGATCGTGGCATACCCAAGGGCCGTAATAACTTCCCTCTCACAATGGGACTTAAGTTACCAACACCAACGATTCACACAGGAGCACCGCAAGCAGTTGATGACTGAGGTAAAAGAAGTCATGAAGATGTATTTACGAGCTATCGTGGGAAATCTGATGAGTCCATTGACGGCAGATGAATGATGCAGCTAAAATAGGAAAGAGTATTGTGGGCTTATAGTGAGAAAGAGAAGTGTGAATTATAGAAGAAGCGAAAGGAGTATAAACAGAGAAGCTGGAGGAGATAGATTTCCACCAAGTAAATCAAACCTCAAAGAGATAGAAGAAAAGTTAGTCTATGATCTTGTAGAAGGTCAACTATAGACTAAATGGTAACTATCGGAGCATTTACATGTGTGGGTTAACTAGTAGTGACTGGTTGACATATAAGAAGAATAAACACACGGTTACAAATGAATTCTATCGACATGTGGAGAAGTCCTTAAAGAGATCAAATACGACAATTGTAAAGTCAAATCGATACGAGTGCAAGTAATACCGAATAATTCAAGTCAATAAATCTAATTAAAATTGTAAAGGAAGAGTTGACGGTCAGAAAGGACCCCTTATATAATTAATGATATAAAGAGAATGGTTGTGAGAAGTTGTTTACTTGTGGGCTAAGAAAAAGGTACAAATCATAGTAAGTACAAATGAAGTCGTATTAGAAGAACTAGAGGAGTAAGAAGAATTGATTAGACCCTACGTCAGTCCAGATAGAGGTTACTTAGCATTCCCCACAAATGGGACGGATGGTACTCTTTCGAGCAAAAGTTTTGGTCAATTTCTAGATTTACAAAGGAGAGTTGACTTTAGCTTTAAGTTAAAGCCGGGCACGAGACTGATCTCGAAGGCCCCGTGACGCATGGCACCGATAGAGCTGCTTGAAGTGAAGAAGTAGTTATCGGAGTTAGCAGAGAAGGGCTTCATACACCCTAGTGTTTCTCCATGGGGGGGCTTCGATATAGTTTGTGAGGAAGAAGGATGGATCGATGAGGTTATACATCGATTATAGAGATTTGAATAAGGTCACCATCAAGAACAATATCTACTGCCTAACATAGATGCCCTGTTGGACCAGTTGCAGGGAGCGTCTGTGTTTTCGATGATGGACTTGAGATCAGGTTATCACCAGCTGAGGGTGAGAGATCAGGACATACCTAAGATGGCATTCCGGACTAGGTATGGTCATTACGAGTTTGTAGTGATGCCATTCGGGCTCACTAATGCGCCAGCAGTATTTATGGAGTTGATGAATGGGATTTTCATCGACTTCTTAGACCAGTTTGTAGTGGTCTTCATTGACGACATTCTAGTTTACTCTAGAAGTCGAGAGGAGCATGCCGGACACTTGAGGACAGTGTTGCAGATTCTACAGGATAGTCAGCTATATGCTAAACTATCCAAGTGTGAGTTCTGGATGTCAGAGGTGGCGTTCCTAGGCCATGTAGTGACTGCTGAGGGGATTAAGGTCGACCCGGCGAAGATTGAGTCAGTGTCTTCTTGGCAACCTCCGAAGAATGTGAAGGAGGTTCGCAGTTTCCTTGGATTAGCAGGTTATTACCGTCGGTTTGTGGAAGGGTTTTCCCTGATCGCCCGACCACTTACTTCCCTCCTAAGGAAGACTACTCGGTTCGTCTGGTCTGAGCCGTGTCAGCAGAGTTTTGATGAGCTGAAGAGGAGATTGACGTCTGCTCCGATCTTAGCACAACCTGAGGGTACAGAGGACTTCGTAGTGTACAGTGACGCATCCAAGCTGGGCTTGGGGTGTGTCTTGATGCAGAGGGGTAAGGTTATAGCATATGCGTCTCGACAACTGAAGACGTATGAAGAGAACTACCCCACTCACGACCTAGAGTTAGCTGCTGTAGTACATGCTCTTAAGATCTGGCGTCATTATCTCTACGGAGCAACCTGTCAGATCTTCACAGACCATAAGAGTCTGAAGTACATATTCACTCAGCGGGAGTTGAATAACCGCCAGAGGCGGTGGCTAGAGTTGATCAAGGATTTTGACCTTGAGATTCTTTACCACCCCGGAAAGGCGAATGTAGTTGCTGACGCTTTGAGCCGGAAGACGCCTCAGGAGAAGGCGATAGCTCGGTTGACAGTACAGCCACAGTTACAGAGAGACTTAGCTTGGTTGGAGGTAGAGATCCAGTTCCCCGATACAGCTCATCAGTTAGCCACCTTAGAGTTACTTCCTGACCTGTTGGGTGAGATCCGACAAAAGCAGGAGACCTGTCCGACTTTGACCCGGATCCGAGACCGGATGTCACGAGATGAGGCACCTCAGTTCACTATCGGTGCCGATGGAGTGATGAGACGACAGGACCGTGTCTGTGTGCCATCAGACAGTGAGCTGAGACAGAGAATACTAGGTGAGGCTCATGCTACCCCTTACTCCGTACATCCAGGAGCGAGTAAGATGTACAAGGACGTGAGACGTTCCTTCTGGTGGGGTGGTTTGAAGCCCGATGTGGCCCGATATGTAGCCCAGTGTGCGACCTGTCAGCAGGTCAAGATTGAGCATCGTAGATCCGGAGGAGAGCTACACCCACTTCCGTCAAATATATTGTATATTTAAGGTTTTTATTTTTTAAATTTATTAACTCAATTTTTATCCACATTGATTATTATTATCATCAATAAAAATATTATTAACAAACCTTATTCGGTAGTACTTCATATATAATCAAGATTCATGTTGAAATGAATAAGTAGTTATAATGCTCTTTTTCTCTTTTTAATTACATTCTAATCATAATAAATTCAACAACAAAAACAATCTCAGATCAACTTAGTGTCTCCAAAAATAAGATATAAGTAATAATAAACTAAACAACAATAAACTAAACAAAACTAAACTACAAGTTTTTTTTTCAAATCTTTTCTGAAAATAAGATATAAGACATTTATTAATGGCCTAGTTTTTTTTAACAAAGTCTTGAAATAAGTAATAATTGTATAGTATTCGAACAAAAGAATAATGACAATAATAATTTAATTGCATGGCATTTAAGAAAAGATAATGAAATTTGGAAAGTTGTGATCCACACATTCTCTCTTTGTGGTTAAGTTGAATATGAGAATCTCTCCATTGTGATTTAGGATAACAAAATTAATGGAACCTCACAATCAACGTGTCAAACATTGCCTTTAAAAGATGAAAAAAATATTTTTTTTTTCCGGCATAGATTACCTTCATGGTCTCATTTTGATCAAAATATTTATATAATATAGTATGCAAAACAAAATATAAGAAATATTTTATTTCATTTGCTTTCTTGCTAAATACATGACGTCAAAATTACTCGTGTATAACTGACATGCATTGATATTGCAGATGAAAGAAGTTCCTGCAGATTTTTAGAGCAAGAAAGGGTTGTAATAAAATAGATTAAGTCTACATACGATTGGGAAGAACCAACATGAAGGAGTTCCCCCCAATTTTGAGAAACAATTCCGTGGTGATTGTCTGAGCTCATAATGAGCTGTCAAATATCGGGATACTTGATTTTTTTGTATTGGGTGGATATCCTGTAAGCATCATTATAAAAACGTTCTTGTAAATCTCCGTGTAAAAATGCATTGTACGCATATATTTGATGGTGTTTCTGGTTCTTAATTAAGACAACTACATGAAAAACTTTCATCTAAACCATTTTAGCAAACGGAGCAAAAAGTTTTAATAAAGTCAATACTTGTAGTTTGCCGATTGTCTAGGGCAACTAGGCGTGTTTTATGACATTTGATTGTACCGTGAACTTTGACCCTTGTTCTATAAACAACTTGCATCCAATCGATTTCTTGCCGGAGGTGAAGGAACAACAATCCATGTGTTGTTAAGTTGAAGTGCCTTGATTTTTACACGTATAACATCGCACCAATGGGAAGGTAGGACTACATCTTTATAAGATGATCAATATGTGCTTTTGGTGGTTTAATACTGTAGTTTGTCTAATATCACGTGAGTATAGAGTATAAGTATATGCAAACGGTTGTTTATTATTGTGTACCACTTTGACTATTGATACATGATATTGAACTATAATTTAGGACATATACGTGTTTACAATAGAGAATATCTCAAAAATGTGGATAGTAATTCCTAAGTTGTCGTATTCCAATAGAGAATATCTTAGTGTATGCATGTGGACAAGAATAAATTGGTAATTATATAATTTTAATTTTCAATAAAATTCATATTTGAGATATCCATGTGAACCTTTTCCGGTTTAAAAATAATTTTACATGTTTACAATACGACTGTGTTTTTTTAATAAACATTGTGATCAAGTTATAGATAATAAAAGGGGAAAACAAAAGTCTTATTGGAGAATAGTTCATATTTAATTTTAAATTTTATGTATTTTTATTATTCTCTTGTAGTATTATAAATAAAATGATAAAATCGATATAATCATGTTGTATTGTACCAACTTATCATTTGTATATGGGTATAATATTTTTCATTTATTTTTGAATCTAGGTAAACTCATAGAAAGGAAAAAATAGCATAACTAGGTGAGTTATAAACTAGTTATACTAAAGTAACATAGTTTATGTACAAGCATGTGACCTGAGGTATATGGTCAAACAATCATACACAAGGTATTCTAGATAGACATGCAATCCTCTTGAACGTACCAACTATCTGAGGCTAAAAGGCATGAGAAAACATCAAAACCTGTCACAACTCATGAAGCTTGTAATATCCGGAATTTTAATTCCGTTTATTTCTGTAACAAACCCGATCTCGATCAGTTGACCCATATCCGTCTACTTAGTTAGACACATTATTATAAAATTTATCATTTTATGTAGCTTCCTTTCACATAAAATGATAGGATCTTTATAAAATTTTATCATTTTATGTAGCTTACCTTCACATAAAATAATAAGTTTAGCCCTAATTTAGAGTATGACGAGGCCCGGACAAGTCTGTGACGAAGCTGTGACAAGGTCCAGACAAGTCTGTGACGAAGCTGTGACAAGGCCAAACAAGGCTGTGACGAACTACTTGAGGCCAAAAGGCATGAGAAAACATCTAAACTTGTCACAACTCATGAGGCTTGTTCACCTTCAACAAATCCATCAACAAATATAGACACTCACATGCCGAACAAGTGCCCAAGCCTCGGGTCAATGGCCAATCCACCTTCAGCAAAACCATCAGTAGCTTAGGTACATGCCCGGTACACACATAGCTAAAAACATCATAGTATGGAGCAAAATGCATCTCCAGTAAAAACCAACTATTAGGATTCAACCCTCTCAAAGTCTAAATCCATCTCCAACCGGAAAAGTCTCATGCAACAAAGTGTAGATATAAGTAAATGGATGTAATATTAGTTTCGTAATGTTTCATGGTCACTCACTCAATCAAGTTGACTATAAACTTACGATGACTACACGATTGTATCAAATATTAGATTTCAACCGTTATAATGTATAAGAAACAATACTAAAAAACTTATTAAAGTCTTGATACCACCTCATAACATTATCTCTTTTGTGATCGAATTGAGCACATATGAATTGAGTTTTTCTTTTATAAGCGATATACTACTTTTCTAATCGCATGAGATATCGTCTACAAATGAAGCCTAAGACATGTCAACCAAGAGTAATTAAGGCCGACATAACAAACCATAATTAATGTTATGAAGTTACTTATTTAAATTTTTAGTTTAAATTAGTTTTGAATTTTTTTAGTTTAAATTAGCTTTCGACTCATTCGACAGCAAGGGCCAAAACTTGCTCTACGCAGTGCACAACCACGTCACAACTCAACCAAGGGAGCCTGTGAACATCAAAGGATCAACAACGGAACGCTCCACAAGAATCAAGGATCAAACTTGACTCTTGGAGAAGAAGAAAAGGGAAGAACGGAGAAGAAAACGAAACAGAAGGAGAAGGCATGCAGCAACGATAAGAACGTGATGAAGAAACCAGAAGAGATGAACTTACACGTTCAGCAAGGTCGCAGGAAGCAAGGGAACGGCTCCAGCTCTTAGGGTTGAAGAAGACGTAAGCAAAAAACGGAGAAAAGAGGAAAAGACAGGAATATAAAGGAGACGGGCTGGAAAGATAGACGGAAAGGGCGTCTAGGGTTTAGAAAGAAGATAAGGAAACCGGCCCATATGATAGAATATCTGATATTCTATCTATGGAAGGAAGATAAAACGAACAAAAGAACAATCGGACGCGATCTGTTGTAAGCTGCAAGGGCGAATTATATCGGCCGCGGGGGCGTCCGGCCGCAGGGGCGGCCTTCTTCACCGCGGGGGCGGTGAAGACAAAACTCGTGCCTTACAATGGAATTACGAAAAATCCTGAAAAATTATAATATTAACTAGTTTGTTTTAATAATTTAAAGATTAACCATACAAGGTACGGTTATACGACATTAAATTTGTGTATGATTTTTATTTAAAGCATAGACGCAAAATTTATTGTAATGAAGAAATTATTTCTAACTTCTATTAGGAATTTTTTTTTAATACTAGCCAAACAGAAACTACCAAATTGAGAAAAGACAATTGCATGAAACCAAGACCAAGTCAAATTCAAAGTCTCCTATGAGCAAGAATTTGGGGTGTTGAACCAAAGTTTTCTAAGACATAAATTAACTTTTCATCAATTTACTTTTGAAATTTTGCTTAAGAACTATTTTTAATAGTAAATATTGTTTTTAAATTCAAATTATTTTGATGACATTCTGTAGTTTTTTTCCTTCCCCATAAAATAAGTACAACATTTTGATTCTTTTTCAATAAACACTACAATACTTTAGCATTGTCTATTACATTTAAAATATATTTTTAATAGTAAATATTGTTGATTTGCACATATCATTTTCGAACAACTTTTCTTTTGCGGTATAGCATATGGAATTAAAGTAGTGAATGGTTTTTTTTCTAACCCCAATCTTACTCTTGGAATTTATGACGAAGAATTTTACACTACCAAACATAACAAGTTGTGAAAATGAGAGTTGCGTCTATATAACTCTCAATTTATTTAAAAATAGAAATAAAATAAAAATAAATCTAATTTACATGTGCCCCTTGTTCATAAAAAATTTGAATTGGAAAAATACATTTGTTTTCCCCCAATTTATTTGGGTCGATAGACGTACCGACAAAAATCTTTAATAGTCACCACAACTACGCACTTCGCGTGTGTAGTTGATAGAATCCTCAACTACGCGAATGGAGTGCGTAGTTGAAATCCAAAAAAAATAAAAACTAAAAAACTACAACTACGCTTATAGGGAGCGTAGTATTAGTTCAGGAAAAAAAAATCAACTACGCTCCCCACAAGCGTAGTTGATATTTTTTTATTTTTGAAAACTATTATTACGCTCCCCATATGCGTAGTTGAAGCGCACGCAAAGTGCGTAGTTTGGTCACTACTAGAGATTTTCGCCGGTACATTTAAAAACCACATTTTATTTTCCTATACGGTATAAAAATTAAACAAATTATATTACACTTACCTCAAACTATAAGGAATAATTCCAAAAATTTTATAGATAAGGGTATACGTATGAACTACGTTTGTTTTCATTCCAAAGTTAGAATCAAACGGACCCTTAGTGGAACGAAGACTAACTTCTTTAATTAGTTATATTTCTCTATAAAAAGGAATAGCACAAGAGTATTCAATAAGCCATCGAGAGAGAATTGTGATTTCCAAAATACTTAATGGGGTGTTCTTTGATCTCTAAATGGTTGTTTTGGGTCATAACTATTTTGATTTTACATAGTTATGAATCTAATTGTTGCATTGAAAAGGAGAAGTTTGCTTTGCTACAGATTAAAAATCATTTTAGGTCACTTTTACCATCTTCAACTAATCGTTCCATTTTATCTTCATGGATTGATGGTAAAATGGCAAATTGTTGTTCGTGGGAAGGGGTGATATGTGATCCTTCCTCGGGTCACATATTTGAGTTGTCACTAGGTTCCTTACTTGATCCGAATTATGATTGTCGGGTTAAAGACGAGGCTAAAACTTTGAATATGAGTGGGTTTCAAGATCTTGAAGAAATCCGAAACCTTGACTTATCAAGTAACTGCATCGCGAATTTTTCTGAAGATGAAGGTATGTGTTTAAGTAATTGTATATCATGATGTCTTATTAGTATATTTGGTGCTTCGTAAGATTAAGATGAAATTTTATTTTCATCCTCATAATTCTCATAATCTAAATAATATATCTCTACGAGGATGAAAAAAATATTTGAATTTAATTCCCATAATCTCATAATTTTCATTTCATCTCTATAATCTCCTTCCACCAAACAGAGCCTAAGTTATGAGCGGTCAATGTAGCATAATTTTACTCAACTATATAGTCCTGCAAATTCTTTCTTATATTTTTGGGCTTTTTTTAGTTTTACCTTTTCTATTTTAAGTACTAGTTTCTTCTTGTATGTATTTGCATAAATATGCAATTTTAAGAAAATTCAACTATTGTATCCGCGTATTTATTAAAAGAATTGGATGAAATATGCTTTTTTATGAATTTTTGTTTTACAAGTCTCTCTAATTTTTACACTCTAATTGACTTTAGGTCAACTAACTAAACCTTTTTGAGATTTTTCTTTAGTAACTTGGCTCATGATATAAATATGTTTAGTAAATGTATTCCTAGTTAAACTCTCTTACTTTTCAACTTCAATTTACTAAAAATGTAAAAATTGAAGGGTACACAAACTTAATAGAAATAGAAAATGACCTGTTTTTTCAAATTCTGTCTTGACTTTAAAGGTATATTTACTTAATGAGTTTATAACAATGTGTGCTCTTAATAGAATAATAACGATAAAAAGTCTTGTTAGTTATTTTACCCGTATTTATTTTTCTAATTCTTTTTGTGTGCAGGAATATGCAATTTGAAGAGAGTTCGAGTGTTGAATCTCGACAGAAATTATATGGGTGGACGCATTCCTATGTGTATTAGCAACATGAGCTCTCTCCGATACCTATCTCTTTCTTCCACTTTTTTTAGCGGAAGTATATCAGGTAATGTATAAAGATGATAAAAGAGATATTAAGCCATTAAGGGGAGTTCGTGTGTTGAAGCTCTCTGACAATGTCCTCGACGGAAATATTCCTAAATATATAAGAAACATGAGCTATATATCTCCAATGGCTAGACCTTTCTTATAATGAATTTAGTCGAAGTACATCAGGTAATATATTGAGATACATAAATAGAGATATGAATTATAATTAATATATTTATATAAACTCTCCTATTCTTTTTTTGTTTACGAATGTTCAACTTGGAGAGAGTCCAAGTGTTGGATCTCTCCATATATATTTTTTGGCCAAAAACTTTCTTTTATAATACACTTTCATTAATAATTAAAATGATTTAATAATTAAAATGCACTTCTAGTTAGTTGATGAATAGAAACCTAATTAATTTAAGTTTTATTATATAATTTAAGTGCAATAAAGTAATTTGGGTAAAATTAATGATGAAACATTGACTGCAAAATTGAACGGGAAATAACATCGGTTGTTGAATTAAATAGATATTATA
This sequence comes from Fagopyrum homotropicum, assembly GCA_033239125.1. Taxonomy (NCBI): domain Eukaryota; kingdom Viridiplantae; phylum Streptophyta; class Magnoliopsida; order Caryophyllales; family Polygonaceae; genus Fagopyrum; species Fagopyrum homotropicum. The sequence continues at coordinate 9,532,614 of BSWB01000003.1, forward strand.
AGATAACTTTATTTATAACTTATTTAAAGGATATATTTTCCTAATTATGTAGAAAAATCCAAAATATATATAAGTAATATAACCATCAAGGCTTATAAAGTTGGATGTAGTTGTTTTATTTTATCATTACATTATTTTTATAATAAAAAAGTACCTATTAAGAATGTCGTTCCAACATAGGCATATTGCATGGAATCACAAGAAATGATTGCAAAAAAAGTTCACGAACAATAGTACATATATGGATTAGATACATTTTTATTTCGTTTTTGTTTTCGGAGTTACAATCAAACAGAGGCTTAAACTATTAGGGTTTGTTCCTTTCCCATATCCTGATATGAGTATATCAGATATCGGTATCAGTATAAATATCATGGATTTGGATATGAGATTGATATCTCATATCTGATACTTGTGTTTGACAAGATGGTGAGGTATATCAAAAGATGAAGGCTTGGGAGGGAGAGTTGTGAGGGAGACGTTAGAGAAAATGAATGTGATATCTGTCAATTTTTGAAGATATCAAAATCGATAAAAAAAAAAAAGAAAAAAAAGAAAAAAGAGAGAGTAAAGTATTGATATCTAGGATATCACTTTGATACTATTATACTCAATTACGAAATATGAATATCGGATATGTGATATCCACAGTCATATCTCATATCAGGATATGAAAAATGAACATGCCCTTAGATCTTTCTTGAAAGGGATTGAGTAGAAGGTTCGTAATTGTATAGGCAATTTGAGCTCTCTCCAACAATTGTTTCTTTTAGAGAATCAACTTAGCGGGAGTATATGATTAAATACAGCAATCCTAGATTAAGTGTTATTGCGTGTTGTACATTTAAGAATTGAATAGGGCTTGTTTGGTTTATACTATTAAAGCAAAAGTTTCATGTAATTTAGGAAGATATATGATTAAATATATCTGATTACATAGAAAACTCGTAGGCATATGTCTACACTTTTAATTTACACAATTAACCCTAAATTGGGAGTTTGGTAGACGGAGAGAACGGTAAGTGGATGGTCCCCATCATATTGTTCCACAAACCGGTTCTTACTTTCATTAAGGAAGAATGGTATGAGACTGTTCCACTTAACCGTTTTTCCGTCCGTTCTTTTCTCATTTGACAATTAACGGACACAATCCGCTACGGGTGATTGTTCTTACACGTTTGTCGTAGGTTGTTCTTTTGGGTAAGTGTTCTTGGCGTTTTGCCTTGCCTCGTTTTAGAGGGCGTTTGTGTCTTGTTCTTTGGGGTTGGCCTTTCCTTATTCTTTCTTTCGGAATGTTCTTTCTTATCTCGCATTCATCACACCATGATTTTGATTAGGCTTTAACTATATATATAGATCTTGACTCATATGTAAACAGCTCTTACTATGTGAACATGTAAACACCGAATATATGTGACTATACCGCCGAATATATGAGTCAGGTCCGGCGAATATTTCTTCCACTAATCACACAATTTTTTTCCCTTTAACATCGCCTAATCTCAGCCATCTATTTAACGATCTAACGAATACAATTTGTTCTCATTTTACATGGTAATAGTTGTTTACATAGGAGTCAAACCTCTCCCTCCCTCCCTCCCCCTATCTCTCTCTCTCTCTCTCTCTCTCTATATATATATATATATATATATATATATATATATATAGAGAGAGAGAGAGAGAGACCGGTTTTGGTGAGGATGAGGCTTCCAGATAGGAATGAGGAGAACTATGATGGTGACACGTGACATGCTACGTCACAGGGTTTTTTTTAAAAAAAAAACGTTGTTCATATTTTTACAAGTATGTGTTCATTTTCTTACAACTATAGTGTTCATGGTTTTTAAAGTAAGTGTTCATTTTTTAAGAAGTCATTGTTCATAATTTTACTAAAAACTGTTTATTTTTTTCCACACTAACTGTTCATGTTTTAAAATTAAATGTTTATTTTTGTATTTTTGTAAAAATTTTCTTTTTGTTTCAAATCGTGTAAAAAAATATGATGTTCATTATTTTACAAGTTTGTGTTCATATTTTTCAGAGTAAGTGTTCATTTTTTTAAAGGTCAATGTCCATAATTTTATTAGTGATTGTTCATTTTTTTGTTATAGGTAGTGTTCATATATTTACTACTAACTATTCATTTTGTGGTGGTGACGTGACATGTCACGTCACCTTAAAAAAAAAGTGGCGTGGCATGTAACGTGACATCACCACGGCTCTCTTAATTCCTATCCACAAGAGTGCTCCTTACTTGAACTAGAATATATATATTTATAAGTTATGATGTGTTTATCATGAAATTTAAAATCTAAACCAAGATTAAATACACTTAAAGTAAACATGAAATCGTGATATAATAAAACTAAAACTACTATTGATCTCCCTTCAACAACTTTTATTTGTCGGCAATAGTAAAAGAATAAGAGGAATTCCTCTAGAACGACATTTTATTACTTGAATAACTCGATTATCAATTGCTTTAACTTTTACAATACAATGGGCTTTAAGTCTTAAAACTTCTCTTTACTAGCAAATTTGAATAATCATGGGTATCTTATTTTGTTTATTTAATTTTATCCTTTTGCAGTTATGTTTGAATTAATAAACTTTAAAATTGTGAACACTGCGGATAATATAAGAATAAGAGGAATTTTTAGAGTTAGAAATTTAAGCTTTTGAGTAAAGCTCGACCTATTAAGAAGTCTATTTACCCAATGAGATAATTATAGCAAAATATTTTCTAAATTATATAATTTTATTATATTTATCTTATTTGTTTCGTTTTTATTTGTGCAGGGTTGTGTACCTTAAAAAAACTTCAAAAATTAGATATTTCTTCTAATGGATTGAATGGAAGACTTCCTCTGTGCATTTATGAATTGAGTGCTCTCAAGTACCTCGATATTTCATACAACTATCTTGAAGGAAATTTACCATCAGGTATTTGAAAAAAAAGAAAGGTCAAACTTATTATTATATTTACCATATGACACGTTGAGAAAAGATACAAAATTGTTCTACATCGATAATTTCATTCCACATTTACTATATGACACGTTGAGAAAAAATCTATATGTTAAATTCGATCTAACACACATGTGTATTTGGATGATCTACTTAGACTTGCGAGAATTTTATTCCACAATTATATACCCACTCAATGAGCGCATGCATTTGTTGTTGTTTTTTTTAATCAGGAATATGCAAGATGAAGAAACTGCAAGTGTTGGATCTCCAAGAAAATAAACTAAGTGGAAATTTCCCTATATGTATGGCCAACGTGAGCTCTCTCAAAAGCCTATATCTTTCATCTAATGAATTTAGTGGGGGTATAGAACCAGGTAACAATAAGCTTAGTATGTGACATTATAATAATTGCTCTTTAAATATGACAAATAATATAATAATAAATGAAATACTTTAGTGATGTTGCGTTCAAGTCAAAATCATTTGAAAAAAAGCAGACTTTCGATTTGCGTTGGAAATCTGACCTCCCTTTCTATGCTTAGTCTTGAGGGTTACACATTTTCTAGCTCTATGTCTGGTACGTATAAATTCTTAACCCTCGTTTCTTATTATGTTACAACTTGCTCTCCTTTTTATTCATGTTATTACAAATATTTAAAAATAAAATAAAGGTTGATTCGTTCGTGTGTGTGTACATGTCCAAATAATGAAAATGGTTGTTCAATTAGTTACGTCTAAAAAACTAAATTAATGCAATATAAAAAAAATTTTAAGTAAGGTTTAAATAATCATGAGAGTTTTATTAGATAACTAATTTTATTCGGAAAAAATAAATTATAAAGTTTTAAATACAAATAAGTAAAACTCTTTATTAGGACTTCCTAACCATTTCAAGATGGGGAGAAAAGCTAAAATAGTTTGTTAATTCGTCACTTTGCAGGTATATGTAAATTATTGAAACTTGAAGAGTTAGATATACGAAATTGCTCCTTTAATGATATCCTTCCCGACTGTATTGGAAAGTTGGTCAATCTTAAATGGCTTCATCTTGGTTATAATCAATTGGCTGGTCCCGTACCAGCCACGATATCAAATCTCACCGGTTTGGAAGAGTTGACCTTGTATGGTAACTCCTTTGAAGAAAAATTTTCTTTGAGCCTATTATCTAGGCATGCCAATCTTACATTTCTCCATTTTAATAAGGTTGAAGTTGAAACCGAAGACTCGCCTTGGATACCATCTTTCCAACTTCAGGTACTCATCTTGAGCAATTGTAACATAAACAAGGAAACTAGAAACTTCCCAACATTTCTCTCATATCAGTACCAACTTGAGTATGTAGACCTCTCCTACAACAATCTAGTTGGGTCATTTCCAACCTCTTCTTTTCAAGGTAGTATGAAACAAATATTACACTTGGACTTGTCTCGTAATTATTTTGAAGGGGAGGTACCAGAGAAATTGTTTAGTAGTTTCCACAATTTACGGTCCATAGATTTATCAAATAACAATTTTCATGGAAAAGTAATTCCCAAATCTATGAACCTACCTCACTTGCAAACCTTACTTTTGGATAACAATCTGTTTAGTGGGATTATCGAAGATTCACTCCGAAAGAGCACTAATTTAGAGACATTCGACATATCCTCCAATCAGATATCAGGTGAATTGCCTAGTTGTCTCGGTAACTTGAAGCACTTGCAGCTTTTCTCTATCCAAAAAAATCTATTGCATGGTGAAATTTCAAGTACAATATGCAATATTTCGTTGCTTACCTATTTAGACCTTTCAAGCAACGAGTTTAGTGGAAGAATACCCTCATGCATCGGTACATTGTTCTCATTGAAGTATTTGTACCTGAGCAACAACAACCTTAGTGGACACATACCACATCAACTTTCAACGGCATCAAGTTTAGTTGTTCTTGATTTAAGGGGTAACCAACTTACGGGAGACATTCGGTTGTGGATTGATCGGCTTTCAAACCTTACAATTCTTCAATTGAGTAACAACAAGTTGCGAGGAGAACTTCCCAGTCAGTTATGCCATTGTCCAGGGTTGAACGTTTTGGACATCGCCAACAATGAAATTTCAGGTACGATACCGTCTTGTTTGAAATCCTTGTCATTTGGTTCAGCCACAAACCAAATCGTTGATGAACTGGACGTACACTTGGATTTTATAACAAAGGGAAGATATAGCTTGTACGTTGGTGAAAGTATCTCTCAGATGTCAGGATTGGATTTATCGTCCAATCGACTAAGTGGTCAAATTCCTAAAGAATTGGGTTATTTGAACAACCTTCATTCTTTGAACTTGTCACACAACAAGTTAAATGGTTTACTCCCGGAAACATTCTCCTTGTTGAGAAGTGTTGAGAGTTTGGACCTTTCTTCCAACAATTTGAGTGGACCTATCCCTTCGCAACTCGTTAAACTCAACTTTTTGGAAGTCTTCAATGTCTCGTTCAACAATTTAAGTGGAAGGGTTCCTACAGGCGGACAATTTGGCACATTTGATGCATCTCACTATGAAGGCAATCCTTTTCTCTATGGGTTTGTAGAAAATACAAGTTCTATTGCTCGTAAAACTCCTAATGGTGAAGACACAAGAGAGGAAGATAGAGCCAACGTCGAATTTGATTGGAGAATATTCTTTTGGAGCTTTGGTCCTTCTTGCTTGATTTTTCTAATAGGATCCATACTGGTGGTTTTCAACAATCCTCGGTGGTTGAATTCTTGCCTCATCTTCATCAACTCGTACACATGTTGGTACATTCCATTGTATTAGAAGTTCTCTTTCTTCGGTGAGTTTCTTTAGTAAAGTTATTTTACAAATAAATTGGTTAACTTTATAGTTGATGTGTATAATATGCGATCAATATGTGTAATGTGTAATGTGTAACGGATAACTTTTATATTTATGTCTTACTAGTGTTCAAGTTGTTTAACTAACACAATATTTGAGGAAGATGACTTACATAAGTTAACCTACCCATATTCTATATTAGTTATAATTATGATAATAAAAAAAACAAATATTAAGCAACAATAATCCAGAATGCATCTCAGTTGATGCATATCATATGTTTTGTCCACACTTTCCATCTTTAACTACATTTTTTTTCGGTTGGTCAACCCGATAGCGTCCTAGGCCCCCTGTAGATTAGGTAGCGACCTCGTCCATCTTGTCCTAAGACCCCCTGTAGATCAGGTAGCGACCTCTGACTATTTTTCTTATCTTGAGGCCCCCTGTAGATCAGGTAGCGACCTCTGAGGCCCCCTGTAGATCAGGTAGCGACATCGTCCCCCGAAAACCCGTGTGGGACCCAGTTGGGTTAATTAATCAATTATCATCCTATATTATCACTTTCATATCATAACTCAATTTCATGCTTTCATCATATTCTTTCATCATATTCTTTCCATTACCATCTCATGTACCTCATGCATGCATTCATAAATAATATCAAGTCATCATCATCATCATCATCTCACTCATATATATAGGCATGCATACAATCATAACAAACATATATATACACAACAAACAAGATTACAAAAACCATGCCCTAGTAAGCTCTCTTCTCTCTCCTCCTACCCGGTGTAAGCTACTGCTTGCGCCACCCCAGTACGGCCTCCCCGGCCGTGCCCCGCCCTTCCCTCCGCCATTCTCCATGGCTGGCTCTCGGAGATCTCGAAGGCATACCATCAAGCTGTCTGAGCTGCACCGACCCCCCTACCTCACAACACTCCACCCAGTAAGCAGGCCACCCCCCCATCGCCCACTTCATCGGAAAAGAAGACTGAACCTGTCCCCGACGACCTAATCCGGTCCAATAATCTCAGACTCACATCAAAAACCCCTGCTCCACCGGCCCTTGCTTCTGTCCTGGTTTTCCCCCCTTATGCCCTAACACACCTCAATCTCCCCCAAAGGACGTTGTCCTTGTTGATGAGCTGATAGCCCCTAACCTGAACATGGACCAGGAACCCAACCCTGACTCCTCAGGGCCTGTGCTGCTCCCTGAAGATCAAACCATCATGATGCCATGCCCACCTAACACCAACCCTTCAGTTACCCAGCACGCAACAAAAGCAGCCCCTCCACTTTCCCATGCAGCCCACACTACTCCCGAGACATTACAAAAGCATGCAGTAACAAACACTCTACCTCCCGACCCTTCACGTCCCCATGCACCTGTCTCTCTGCCTTCCTCCCTTTCGAACCATGCATGTTTTGTCAACGGAGCCCAGCAGCTGCCCTCAACGATTAACTACAAGGAAATCGTTTCGAAAGGCCTATCCTGGAATCATGTCCCCCTCGCCTTTACCCCTGGGATCGAAGATGGAGTTATTCGCTTCACTGATGATGAGGTTTCGGATTCATTGAGGAAATGGCATCTCTCCATAGTCGGGTTTCCCCTTGGCAACCAAATCTCGTTCCAAAGAATGTCCAAGTTTGTTGCTGAATTTTGGAACACTATCCCTACTCCGAAAATTCTCCGGAATGACAGGGGCATCTTCGTGTTCCAGTTCACATGTGAGGATGATTTGAACTCCATACTTCTTGGTAGCCCCTGGATGGTTAATGGATCCACAACAATACTCCTCAAACGTTGGGCTAAGGACCTCCCACTTGACTATTCCACCCTCAACTCCGTTCCCATCTGGGTCTCCTTGCACGATCTTGACTTTAGGTTTTGGTCTGCACATATGCTCTCCAAGATTGGCTCCGCTCTGGGCACACCTATTCTCACTGACGCCTGTTCTGCCAACCATGAAAGGCTGGGTTTTGCTAAAATCCTGGTTGACATTAATGCCTCCAGACCTCTCTTGAGGGAGATCACTCTGATGGGCCCTGATGGTATCTCTTTTACCCAGAAAGTCACCTACGACTGGCTCCCGCCCCGCTGCGACTCTTGCTTGGTGTTCGGGCACGTATGCCCCCAATCTAAGTCGTCCAAGGCTTCTGTTGAAGCCCCTCCCAAGGGATTGTGCAAGGCTTCTAATCTCCCACCCGACCCAAACCCTATACCTATCCTACCCACTCCTGACCCATCGCTGATGATCCGTCCAATGTCCACAATCCCTACCAAACTTACCCGCAACATCACCACTCCTCAGTTGCTCCCTGGGATGGTCACTGGTATCGTTGATCGTCCCCTTCAATGTCCACTCTCCACCACTGAAATTGCTGATACCTCCCTAACTCATCACCCTGAACACACCAGAGCCAATACCAAACTACCTCTCCAACCTCCTGGTGAAACCACTGCAAAGTCCCAACCACTCCCTCCTGAAGAAACTGCTCCTCTTTCTTCAGTCCCCTCAACTTCCTCAACTCCTTCAACTTCCTCAACCCCCTCATTGATTGCTAGTGCTACCAATGACTCAAACAAAACCGCTCAATGATGATGCTTCGTATGTGTACATGGAATATAAGAGGACTGAATGATCCCTCTAAACAACGAGCCATCCAACAACTTGCCAAGAGGCACAATCTCGACGTGATTGCCATCCTGGAGACTAGACTCAGGTCCAAAAACGAAACTAAAATCTCCAAGTCCCTCTTCCCCACATGGAATCAAATCTCCAACTCTTCCATCTCTCACAATTGCCGCATATGGGTCTGGTGGAATCCATCAAAACTCCACCTCACTGCATCCATCATCACTGATCAAATTGTCCATTGCCACATTACCAAGCCTTTACCTAACCCTGATCAAACTATTATTGCTGAAACTTCATTCATTTATGCCCACAATGCTCCTGAAGCTCGCGTTGATCTTTGGAACGCTGTTTATACCCTGAGCCTCCTTAACTCTAGCAATCCTTGGGCGTTGCTGGGCGACTTCAACGTCACTCTTACTCCTGATGAGAGAACCTCCAACGGCCATGTTATTTCCTCTCAAACATCATCTGGACTTGAGAATTGCTTTAGGCGTTGCGGGATTGAGGACCTGCCTTTCACTGGTTGCAAGTTCTCGTGGAACAACAAACAAACTAACTCTCGCATTTGGAGTAAGCTTGACCGCATCCTATCCAACCCTACTTGGCTCGCCACTTTTCCCCTCACAAAAGCCCATTTTGACCACGCTGATGTGTCTGATCACTCGCCTGCTTTGCTATTCACTGAGGAGACTACTCCCTGGAGGTGTTTTCCCTTCCGTTTCAACAACGACTGGATTAACCATGATGCTTTTCTGGACACTGTCAGGGCTGTCTGGGACTCGGACGTTGAGGGCAATGCTATGTTCCAACTTACCAGGAAACTGAAGAACCTTAAACCCTTGCTCAAAACATTTCCTAGCGCCAAACTGGAAGATCTCCACTCTAGTATTGTGGAGCATCGTAAGCTACTCCATACCTCCCAAGCAAAGCTCCAAACAAACCTTCATGACTCCACCATTCATGCTGAGGAGGCGAGGCATCTTACTGCATTAAACGAGAGCTACAAGTCCTTGCACACCACAATGGCACAGCTCTCTAAAGCGAAATGGTATACACACGGGGACCAATGCTCCTCTTACTTCTTTAGAAGCATCAAGAACCGAAGATGTGGAAATAATATCAAGTCTATACGCTCCAGTGATGGCTCTATGACCTTTGATCCGAATGCTATTGACAACATCCTGGTCAATCACTTCAATCTTACTCTAAATCCCCAAAGCATACCTCCACTTCAACCGTACCCCAGTGTAAACCTTCCCACCCTGAACCACGAGGACATCACGTCCTTGAATGCCCTGGTCACCCCTGATGAGATCAAGTCCGCTTTCTTCAACATCAGCCCTAACAAAGCTCCTGGACCTGACGGTTTTAGCTCTTTATTTTTCAAATCTGCCTGGGGTATCATACACAAGAGCTGCACTGACGCTATCCTGGACTTCTTCACTGTGGGTAGGCTTTTGAAGCAGGTTAACCACACCTCTATCTCATTAATTCCTAAATGTGACTCTCCTCAAACTCCCACCGATTTTCGGCACATCTTGCTGCAACACAATATACAAGGCCATAGCTAAGATACTATCTGCACGCCTCAACTCTGTGCTTCCCGGACTGATCAGTTTCAACCAAAGCGCATTCGTCTCCAAGAGATCCATCAAGCACAATGTGCTGCTTTGCCAGGAACTATTGCACAAATATGGCAGAAAGAACATCTCCCCAAAAGCAGCTATCAAGATCGACATATCGAAGGCCTTTGACACTGTTAATCACGACTTTATTCTTCACTGTCTCCAGCTGATGGGTTTCCCAGGCCACTTCACTATGCTGATCAAAGAATGTATCTCTACTGCATCCTTCTCAATCAATGTTAATGGCTCGCTTAGAGGTCACTTCCGGAGCTCTCGGGGGCTGAGGCAAGGTTGTCCCCTTTCACCGCCCCTCTTCTCAATAGCCATCGAATTCCTCACTAGAATGCTCCAATCTAGTACCTCCAGTCCTGACTTCAATTTCCACCCTCGATGCTCTAGCCCTAAAATCACTCATTTAGCATTCGCTGATGACCTTCTCCTTCTATGTAGAGGTGACTCCCACTCCATTAAAATTCTCATTGATACCCTCCATTTGTTTGGCAGTGCTTCTGGACTTGTCATTAACCCTTCTAAGTCTTGCCTTTACTTGGGTGGTATGGAGAGACATGAAATTGCGGATGCTGTCAATGCCTCGGGGATGAATGTTGGGGCCCTTCCCTTCCTTTACCTTGGCGTCCCTCTCGGTAGTAGGAGGCTTAACTGCTCCGATTACCTCCCTCTCATCTCAAGGATCACTAAAAGAATTCACTCTTGGAGTGCTAAAGCCCTCTCTTACGCCGGTAGAGCCCAAGTTGTTAAATCCATCCTTTTTGCTATAAGCCAATATTGGAGCTCAATGTTCATGATACCTGCTAAGGTCATAACTCTGATTAATAACCACATTCGATCTTACTTCTGGACTGGTTCGGACTGCAGCTCGCGTGCTCTGGTTGCTTGGTCCACCGTCTGCTCCCCTAAGAGCCTTGGCGGGCTTGATTTCCCTGATCTAGCTGCCAAGAACAAGGTGAATTTTGCTTGTCTCATCCATGAGCTTGACCAAGGAGAACCCAACATCTGGCTGTCCTGGGTCAAGAGGCATCTTTTCAAACGATCTCGCTCCATCTGGAATTGCACTGCTAAGCTCCATCACAGCGCTTTCTGGAGAGCTCTCCTCCGGGTAAGAGACTCCATCCCCCTCCCTCCCCATAGGGGCAGTAGAGGTGACATCTTGTCAAAACCTGATGGCTCTTTCTCCAGGAATAAAGCGCTTGAGATCTTCACCACCAACCGACCCATTCCCAACCCTAACCCATTCAAATCTATCTGGATGCATACCAATCAGCCCAGATGTTGCTACACGGCTTGGCTTGCTGCTGTCAAGCGCCTTCCCACCCTTGATAAACTCCGATCCTGGAACTTAATCACAAATGACACCTGCCAACTTTGTCACAACTCTAGCGAGAATGATGATCACCTTTGGCATCATTGTAGCTACAGCTCACTTGTCCTTGACATCGTTTCTCGTTGGACCCGAACTCCCTACCCTGCTCCCTACATCAATAACCTTTGGCTCTGGCTGGAATCCTGGACTACCCGCAAGCCTAACCCTATGGATACGATTAGAATCGGGTCTATTATCTCATTCATTTACCACATCTGGAGAGCTAGAAACAACATTGTATATAACAGATCCTTTACCAGGGCTGTTGATTGCGCTGCTGAGATCATTAGGTCCACCAAACACCACCTTGAATACCGCTGGAAATGCAACACGGTGGACAGAGCTGGCATTACCCTCCTTCTCACGAACCTCGCCTAACCCCTTCACTCTATGGCTCCTATAATTGCTCTTGTTTTTGCTGTTTGTTATTGATCTATTGATCCTTGCTTATGCAACCCTATGTGCTTGTAAATTCCTCTCCATCAATACAATTAACATTTCAAAAAAAAAAACATATATATACACACAAGCATGCATAAAATCATGGCATATTAAATACATAACATATATTAAGCAAGTGTAATTCATATACACTTACCTCGCAGATAAGAACAATAAAACCTCGCAAACCAACTATTGAGTCCGTTTCCCACTCGGTCTATCCTCTTTTTTCGTGCTTGGATACGCTCACAAAGAACTAAGCTATAGTTAAACAAAACCTTCAACAACACCTGCGGAGAATATCATATTCCTCGTGTTTAACTTCTCGCTTCAAACACCAGTTAAATTCATTCCTTTGAATTTAATTAACTTATATCCTCTCTATAATCCCAATTTAATTAATTAACCTTCAATTAATTAATTAAATTTCGCCAAAATAACGTTTTGCCCGCAGGCAATTTCTGAACCCACCTGTCATTAAATCTCAACAAACAAACAACCCATAATCAACAGAATAATGTAACGAGCATAATGGAATTTCCAGTTATCCATTTTGACAACCCTAAGGTCAATTTAGGCCAAATCGCAATACGGAAAACGAATAAATTCATAACTTATTCGTTACTAACCCGATTGACGATCCGAAAGAAGATTCGGAATCACAACGACGCGGGCTACGCTCGGACACCATCAAATTCACCGAAATCTGAGCGACGGAACCTCCTAGTATCATATATGCTCGACCAGGCCTTTCCTTGCTCGGAAATGTAGAAACTCGGTACCAAAATGAAGAGAGGAATCCAAAAACTCATACGGATTTGAAATCGGATTAGAAACGGAGAGTAGATCTGAGTTTGAAGGTTTAGAGAAATCAGAGCTTTTACGAGGAAACGTGAAAGGAAATGAATTAATAAATGGTATTTCCGCTATTTATAGCGAAGACGATAATTATCCTTTAGCGAAGTCGATGATTATCCATTAGCGGAGTCGATAATTATCCTTTCACCGATCTGAAAGCGGTTTAAGACCCCTTCTCCAAACTTCTCGAAATTGGAATAATAAATTTGAAATATTGTATAGATAATTATTCCACAATTGTCTCGAACAACGTGTATTCCTAAGCCATCTTTCTTAGCCGCTAAGAAACGAAATAGCGACTCTTTTGGCCGTTTTGCCTTTCCATGTTTTTTCATATCTAGGACATGTCCGATGTCCTAATCATTTCTCTCAACTGCATCTTTATTAATCGAAGCTCCCAAATGCTCCAAATAACACCGGGGTGTAATATCATCTAGGAGCAGGTTACCTCGAGAGGTATCTCGTGTTAAAACTGATTTACTTCCTTAAAATTCTCGATTAGGTCATCTTTAATTTTTGACTGTTACAAATCTAATCTACTGTAATGCCCCGTTTGTTCGGGTGTGTTCCGACTTCGCTTTTCTCCCTTCCATCGATTGGTTACAGTTCGAGTTCTTATTTAAAGTATATTTTTATTGTTTTAAAAAAATAAGTTTTCCGGGTATCATATTATTTTGGGGATACATGTATGTATTCCCGTATTTAATTAATTTAATTTTGTCGGAAATCGAGATTTACCGATCCGGAAAATCCAGTTCCAAATGTTAATCGAGTTGATTTTTTTTAAACCCCTCCTTTTCACTCTTTTATTTCTTATTCCTTTTTCTTCTTCCTTCTCTCTTTTATTTCTTTTTCTTTCTTCCTGGGCTGCTTCTGTCGTGTGGCGCTTCAGCAGAGGAAGGCCAAAAGCGACCCCTCGCTTCACGCCACAGCCAACGCCTCGACCCCCGGCCCTAGCCTGCAGCCTACCCTAACCTGCCGGCCGACCTCTCGCCCCCTCCAGTGATGACCCATAGCAGCAGCCATCCCCTTCACTCAACCTCACTTCACCCTCTCGACTCTGAAATCTCTCTCTCTCTCTCGTATCTTCTCTCGTGACCTACCGCTGCAGCCACACAGATTGAAGGAAGGCTTCCCCCGCTGCCGCCTCAGCTGCCGGAGCGCCGCCCTCTCTGCGCCCCAGCCGCCGGAGAAGCGGCCTGGTGAGACCTGTCTATCCTCCTGTCCTTCTCTGTTTCTTCTTTCTCCCTGTTGCTTAACAATGGTGGATGGATCTTGTGACAGCCGCCGGAAGCTAGCCGCCTCGCTCACGCCTCGCCTGCGCCGGAGACAGAGGGCCGACTCAGCTGCTGCGTTTGCCCCTTCCCACCGTTTGTGTGCGCCACCAGGAAGCCCTACCTTTCTTCCTCTGTCGCGTTACAGAAGGTTGAAGAAAGGCTTGGCTTATTCCCACTTTTGGCCCCGCTTTTGTGTATAATTGCTATTTTTACCCTATTCTTTTAGATAACTACATTTTGTGCCCGGAATTTACTAAAAATCACTGTTTTGGCCATGGCGGAATTTTATTACGAGTTTTAGCCCAAATTTTGGATCTTTGAAAAATGGCCAAGTTGTTGGGTTGTACATCCTACCGGAAATTATTGAATTGAGGAGTTTTAACCTATATTGTGTTATTCACCTTAGAAATGTTTACGAGTTTTGATCTTGTATAAGAAAAGCGAGTGTTTATAAGTTATAGCTAAAATGTTATTCAACCAATGTAGCTTAAGCTAAATTTCCTTAACCTTGGTTTAGGTCCGGAAGCGGCCGTTATAGACCAACGAATCCAATCTCGACGTCCTTAGATCATATTCACCCTTGGATTGTATGTGAGTACCTTCTTCCTCGATTTAGTTATGTTTAAGTGGTAGAATCATGCTAGGAAGGATCTAGCATAACTTAGGGCAAATGCCAAGTAGTGGCCTTGAACTGTGTATGGTTGTTGGATAGTTTATGATATTTTGTCGAGTTATGTTTGGTACGATCTTAGGACGATCTTTGAGATTTGGAGTTGGACCTAGGATGCTAGGGTGTGACCTCATATAGGTTTTGGGAGAATATAAGCCCGATGCTTATAGCTTATCGGTTAGTTATTGATTATCGTGCCTTGTCTTGAACAGGCTTTGGTTATTTTCCTACGGGAAGTGAGATCGGTTTTTAGCTAGCTTTGAAACAAAGTAAGTCCTCGGACTTACTTAGCCGCTTTTATGCCTTATTTGGATATATATATGGTGGTGTGTGTTTTGCCTTTGTTTATAATCATGAAAATGGATTAGGATTTACTTGACCTTATTTATTGGCCCATCGTTACTACTATTATTATTATTATCGGGCGGTGACATCACCGCTCAGTTTCCCGAGGGAGACTGGGGGGATCTCTGCGACCAGGCCATACACGGTATACGGGCGGGCTTCTTCATCACTCCCACAGGGTATACGGGTTGGGCGCCGCCACACTCCTGTTGGTTACACGGGGACAGAGACGAGAGTTATAAGACTCTCGTGTCACACTTTAAACCAATGAATTAGATATGGAATAACCTAAAAAGATACTATGTAATAAATGATCATGTTGTGTGCTTTGTGTGCTCATGTGTGTGTTTGTGCCATGTTATTCTTATAATGCATAGAATGTGAGCTAACGGTTTTATACCGATTGTTGTAGTTGATGTGCAGGATAGGATGTGACCGAGTGATCCGGAGGAGTGGGCAGCCGGGGTTCCGTACATCTTAGGTTGTTTTGGGTTTTGGAGTCTTTGTGTTGTTGTTATTGTATATTATGTTGATGTTGTTGTAAGGACGGCTGGAGTCTTTTCTTTCTTTTATTTTCGGGTTTCATAACATTGCATAAAAATGTATTTCAGTTTTGGCCTTTATTTGTGCCTTGTTGCAAGATCCGGTGAAATTGTTGTCAGGCTAAGGGTCGGGACCCATTGTGAGGTCCCAACCCGTAGCGCCCCGAGTCCCGCGGATTCGGGGTGTTACAAAAGTGGTATCAGAGCCCTAGGTTGACAACAATGGCACTCGCAATCTTCTAGAGGCCGAATAAAAATAAACAGAACCCTCAAGGGTTCTGAGTTTTAAAGAAATGAATTTCGTTTGCAAATCATGTGCATGAGTCAGTTGGGGTAGAATGTACGGGACCACCACTTCCTCCGCGGATCTCGGCGACGTAGTTATTGATTATTATATTATGTATATATATGTGTATATATGTAGTTATGTATATGTGGACTTAGGATGTTTTGGACTATACTTGTATGTTGAATTGTAAATTGTGTATGGACTAGTTATATTATAGCAATAGCATGGCTTTTATATCGTATTATATATATAAACATATGGTATGCTAATATCATATTAGTGATAGTGAACCTTATAGATAAGATGATAGAAATCTATCATCGCCCCCTTGGACAACGCCTTTTGGCTTAGGATAGTATACATAAGAAGATAAATATGCTCAAGTTATCAAGTTGAGCATCGAGTTTTCACAAACACCCCGGTGATTTCCCGGACTCCTTTAAGAGGACGTCGAAGAAGAAGACTAGAGATGACGTAGCCAAAGGACAAACAAATAAAAGAGAACCTCGTGTCGACTTAAGCGGAACCAAGATGTAGACTATACCAATATAAAGCGACATGAAGACATGAGGGTGGTATCAAGGGAACATTGAAGAAGCATCAATAAGGCAACTAAAGACAATAAACGCAAGATTTTTCCAAGTGCGGTGTCGATGAACTAAAGATGCAAGTCAAGTAAAGAAGACTACATTCTCGCTCGAGAATAAAAGTGGCGTTCTAAGTAAGACGAGTTTTCCATAGACGCTCCTAAGCATGAGAGTCAAGATGAAAAGACCTTGGGAAAGATTTATGAGAACCGTAAGTTAAGCTTACGGAGGTACCAGAGGGTGAAGTGACGACCTTTGTGAGATCCAAAGCGGGCAACTTATTTAGACATATGAGAGTTACGAGGAGGATCACATGGTGAAAGTTTGCATAATAAGAATTACCTTGTGGAGTTAACCGTTTTCCGTCACTGTGATGCGACTAAGCAACGCTAAGAACGAGAAAGTGTGTGAGAATGATGATCTTCAGAAGATGAAAGAGGAAACAAGGAGCTGGATTGAAGAACTTAACTTATCAACCAAGAAGCATGCGTGTGGAGGCTAATTAATGTCATAATATTTGAGGAGCGCAAGTGCAAACATTATGAAGAGCGGTTAAGCCTATAAAGGTGAGACATATGACACGAGGGAGCTAGTTAGGTAGGGTTATCTTACAGAAGCGGAAGGAAGAGAGGAGCGTAGAAAGAGCTAACGGAGTTGAAGCAGAGTAAAATGAGCTAGTGGAGTTAAGACAAAGTACCCCGAGAGAGAGGGTATCCTCCAGAAGGGAGGTAACGTGGAAGTATGGTAGGAGGGAAAGTCGTTAACTACGAAGAAGGTCAGATACAAGTTAATCGGTGACAACTGAGAACGCATAAGTGCGGGTTGCCTATCGATGTGTGTAGGTAGGAAGAGTAAACAAGACTATGGGAACATATGGGATCGGGAGCAAGAGATAGAGGATCAACCGTAAGATGAGGCTTCCATAGTAGTTGTACATAGAATACCGAAAAATAGATAAGGTGACCAACAATA
Source organism: Fagopyrum homotropicum (assembly GCA_033239125.1). Classification (NCBI taxonomy): domain Eukaryota; kingdom Viridiplantae; phylum Streptophyta; class Magnoliopsida; order Caryophyllales; family Polygonaceae; genus Fagopyrum; species Fagopyrum homotropicum. The sequence goes on from BSWB01000003.1 coordinate 9,550,024, forward strand.
GTGAGGGAAGACTGAAGTTTTGAAGTATGAAGTCGATGTGAAATGTACAAGAAGTACATGAAAGATGGAGGATAGAACCTCTACGGTCGATTGGACGTTACATAAGAAAAGGGAGTAAGTTCTACACCTACTCGAAGGAATGATGCGAGCTTTGGTAGAATACGAAGAAGGTAATACTAATATATTATAAGGCGTGATTAAGTCCTGCAGTTAGGACCTTCATGACTTCACATAAGTGTGAAACCTTAAAAATATTATTAGAGCAGGTATCCCGAGTGTTGGAGATGAAGGATCTTTGAAAGAGGGCGGTGAACATTGTAGCTAAAGAAGTATTAAACAACGTGTTCGATGGGCGTCACCTCAATAGATCAGGGTGAACCACTTGACCAATGTTAAGACAAGATTGTGTCGATATCTTACGATATGTGATGGGAGAAGAAAAGCTGGAACCCGAATGCATCGGGAGGTGGATTTACCATTAAGAAGAGTTGAAGTTCACATTGGAAGTGTATCTTGAACTCTTGATTTGAAGTTCACGTTGGGATACATCTTGAATTCTTGATTTGAAGTTATTGTAGAGGAGACCAATCTACAAAGAGAGATACGGCTATTTCTGTTTGTACATTGATTACTATAAGTTGAGCAAGATGACAAGGAAGGACAAGTGTCCCTTACAACGAATGGGGGGCCTACTTGATCAGTTGCAAGGGTCGGTAGTTTCTTCTAAGATTAACTAAGATTTGATTGTCACCATTTGAGAATTCGAGACTCGGATATTACAATTACGGTACTCCGGACCAACTAGGGTCACTACGAGTTGCAGTTACTCCATATGGGCTTACTGATGCCGGAAGAAGATATTTTGGGTCTACTCTCGAAGAAGAGAGAAGTCGTAGCACAAGTTGTCTCGGGATGGCAAACCCCGAGAGATATGGTAGGAGTTACAAGTTATTTTAGATGTGTTGAGCTTTACCAGATATGTGAAGGGAGAAGTTGTATAACACCAATTATGATAACCTACTACGGATGGCGATGAAGTATTGAGTGAGACGAAGATTTTATAATAGAGTTTTGATAGTTAAAGAGGAGATTGATTGGTACAACTGTTTTGATTTGCTTGGAGAAATGATGGGTTTGAAGTGTACAAGTGATCCTTCAAGACAAGGCCTAGATCGAGTATTGAGGAACGATGTAAATATAATAGCATACGTGTCTCGATAGTAGAAGTGGTGTGATGAAAAGTACTTCCTTCATCACTTAGAACTTGTAACAAGAATTTAGGAAACGTAACATCAAAGTTTGGTTTGACAGGAACCAAAGCCAACGGTGTGAGCTGGAAGTTCGATCTTCTTTGTTAGAGGCAAACAAAGAAGAAACATAATGGATGTGTTGTATTGAAAAGACCCGAGAAGAAGTTAAGCTTCCGATATATCGAACCTTTTTGAAATCTTAACGCGAGTTGGAGAAGTGACTTACAAGCGGGTGTCACAACCAAGAGCAGAGGGTGTTCACCCGATGTTTCATGTGTATCCATTGAGAGAGTACATACATGACTCGAGACATGTAGCCTGTTGTGATGATCTAGTCGAGACTAGGAGCCGATGAGGCTAACTGGTAGACGTAGGATAGTATCTTTAGTCGAGTTTTACGAAGGTTTAGCGACATCTATAGGACCGTCGGGTTAGTTCCGAGATCTTTCCTTGGTTTTGATTATTTGTTTTGCGACATGACATGTTATGTGTGATCCATATGTGTATATCTTGCGAGTCTAGATCTGTTTATGCAAGTAGACTTTGGATTAGAAGGCCATAATCATCAGGTTAAGGGGTTCCAAGAGGTTATCGAAACACGTTTGTTTCAGAGTTCCGGGTTTAGCAAGTTTCGGGACGAAACTTTTCTTTAGGAGGACCTGATGTAATGCCCCGTTTGTTCGGGTGTGTTCCGACTTCGCTTTTCTCCCTTCCATCGATTGGTTACAGTTCGAGTTCTTATTTAAAGTATATTTTTATTGTTTTAAAAAAATAAGTTTTCCGGGTATCATATTATTTTGGGGATACATGTATGTATTCCCGTATTTAATTAATTTAATTTTGTCGGAAATCGAGATTTACCGATCCGGAAAATCCAGTTCCAAATGTTAATCGAGTTGATTTTTTTTAAACCCCTCCTTTTCACTCTTTTATTTCTTATTCCTTTTTCTTCTTCCTTCTCTCTTTTATTTCTTTTTCTTTCTTCCTGGGCTGCTTCTGTCGTGTGGCGCTTCAGCAGAGGAAGGCCAAAAGCGACCCCTCGCTTCACGCCACAGCCAACGCCTCGACCCCCGGCCCTAGCCTGCAGCCTACCCTAACCTGCCGGCCGACCTCTCGCCCCCTCCAGTGATGACCCATAGCAGCAGCCATCCCCTTCACTCAACCTCACTTCACCCTCTCGACTCTGAAATCTCTCTCTCTCTCGTATCTTCTCTCGTGACCTACCGCTGCAGCCACACAGATTGAAGGAAGGCTTCCCCCGCTGCCGCCTCAGCTGCCGGAGCGCCGCCCTCTCTGCGCCCCAGCCGCCGGAGAAGCGGCCTGGTGAGACCTGTCTATCCTCCTGTCCTTCTCTGTTTCTTCTTTCTCCCTGTTGCTTAACAATGGTGGATGGATCTTGTGACAGCCGCCGGAAGCTAGCCGCCTCGCTCACGCCTCGCCTGCGCCGGAGACAGAGGGCCGACTCAGCTGCTGCGTTTGCCCCTTCCCACCGTTTGTGTGCGCCACCAGGAAGCCCTACCTTTCTTCCTCTGTCGCGTTACAGAAGGTTGAAGAAAGGCTTGGCTTATTCCCACTTTTGGCCCCGCTTTTGTGTATAATTGCTATTTTTACCCTATTCTTTTAGATAACTACATTTTGTGCCCGGAATTTACTAAAAATCACTGTTTTGGCCATGGCGGAATTTTATTACGAGTTTTAGCCCAAATTTTGGATCTTTGAAAAATGGCCAAGTTGTTGGGTTGTACATCCTACCGGAAATTATTGAATTGAGGAGTTTTAACCTATATTGTGTTATTCACCTTAGAAATGTTTACGAGTTTTGATCTTGTATAAGAAAAGCGAGTGTTTATAAGTTATAGCTAAAATGTTATTCAACCAATGTAGCTTAAGCTAAATTTCCTTAACCTTGGTTTAGGTCCGGAAGCGGCCGTTATAGACCAACGAATCCAATCTCGACGTCCTTAGATCATATTCACCCTTGGATTGTATGTGAGTACCTTCTTCCTCGATTTAGTTATGTTTAAGTGGTAGAATCATGCTAGGAAGGATCTAGCATAACTTAGGGCAAATGCCAAGTAGTGGCCTTGAACTGTGTATGGTTGTTGGATAGTTTATGATATTTTGTCGAGTTATGTTTGGTACGATCTTAGGACGATCTTTGAGATTTGGAGTTGGACCTAGGATGCTAGGGTGTGACCTCATATAGGTTTTGGGAGAATATAAGCCCGATGCTTATAGCTTATCGGTTAGTTATTGATTATCGTGCCTTGTCTTGAACAGGCTTTGGTTATTTTCCTACGGGAAGTGAGATCGGTTTTTAGCTAGCTTTGAAACAAAGTAAGTCCTCGGACTTACTTAGCCGCTTTTATGCCTTATTTGGATATATATATGGTGGTGTGTGTTTTGCCTTTGTTTATAATCATGAAAATGGATTAGGATTTACTTGACCTTATTTATTGGCCCATCGTTACTACTATTATTATTATTATCGGGCGGTGACATCACCGCTCAGTTTCCCGAGGGAGACTGGGGGGATCTCTGCGACCAGGCCATACACGGTATACGGGCGGGCTTCTTCATCACTCCCACAGGGTATACGGGTTGGGCGCCGCCACACTCCTGTTGGTTACACGGGGACAGAGACGAGAGTTATAAGACTCTCGTGTCACACTTTAAACCAATGAATTAGATATGGAATAACCTAAAAAGATACTATGTAATAAATGATCATGTTGTGTGCTTTGTGTGCTCATGTGTGTGTTTGTGCCATGTTATTCTTATAATGCATAGAATGTGAGCTAACGGTTTTATACCGATTGTTGTAGTTGATGTGCAGGATAGGATGTGGCCGAGTGATCCGGAGGAGTGGGCAGCCGGGGTTCCGTACATCTTAGGTTGTTTTGGGTTTTGGAGTCTTTGTGTTGTTGTTATTGTATATTATGTTGATGTTGTTGTAAGGACGGCTGGAGTCTTTTCTTTCTTTTATTTTCGGGTTTCATAACATTGCATAAAAATGTATTTCAGTTTTGGCCTTTATTTGTGCCTTGTTGCAAGATCCGGTGAAATTGTTGTCAGGCTAAGGGTCGGGACCCATTGTGAGGTCCCAACCCGTAGCGCCCCGAGTCCCGCGGATTCGGGGTGTTACATCTACATGTACCTTGTTCATAATAAATTTTTGAATTGTGATTTCATGCAAAATACATTTGATTTTCCCATTTTATTTGGGGTTGATAGATGTACCGGCAAAAATCATTAATAGTCACCACAACTACACACTCCGCGTGCGTAGTTGATAGGATCCTCAACTACGCACTTCGCGTGCGTAGTTGATAGGATCCTCAACTACGCTTATGTGGCGCGTAGTTTGAGTCCGAAAAAAATAAAAAAATAAAACAACTACAACTACGCTTGTGGGGAGCATAGTACTAGTCGATGAAAAAAAAATGGAAACTACAACTACGCTCCTCACAAGCGTAGTTGATATTTTTTTATTTTTGGGAACTATTATTACGCCCCCCATATGCGTAGTTAAAATGCACACAAAGTGCGTAGTTATAGTCACTACTAGAAATTTTCCGTCAATACATTTAAAAAATACATTTTATTTTCCTATACAGTAATAAAATTAAACAAATTATACTACACTTACTTCAAACTTTAAGGAATGATTCCCAAAATTTTATAGACAATGATATATATATATATATATATATATATATATATATATATATATATATATATATATATATATATATATATATATATGAACTACATTTATTTCCATTCCAAAGTTAGAATTAACGGGCATTTAATGGAACGAAGACTAACTTCCTTAATTAGTTATATATATTTATATTTTCTATAAAAAGGAATAGCACAAGAGTATTCAATAAGCCATCGAGAGAGAATTGTGATTTCCAAAATATTTAATGGGGTGTTCTTTGATCTCTAAATGGTTGTTTTGGGTCATAACTATTTTGATTTTACATAGTTATGAATCTAATTGTTGCATTGAAAAGGAGAAGATTGCTTTGCTACAGATTAAAAATCATTTTAGGTCACTTTTATCATCTTCAACTAATCGTTCCATTTTATCTTCATAGATTGATGGTAAAATGGCAAATTGTTGTTCGTGGGAAGGGGTGATTTGTGATCCTTCCTCGGGTCACATATTTGAGTTGTCACTAGGTTCTTTACTTGATCCGAATCATGATTGTTGGGTTAAAGACGAGGCTAAAACTTTGAATATGAGTGGGTTTCAAGATCTTAAAGAAATATGAAACCTTGACTTATCAAGTAGCTGCATCGCAAAATTTTCTGAAGATGAAGGTATGTCTTTAAGTAATTGTATATCACGAGGTCTTATTAGTATATTTGACAAGTATTTTAAGTTCTAATCGATAACTTGGAAATCTTATTATTATTTATTTTTTTTGCAGCTTTTTGTAAAATGAAAAACCTTGAAGTGCTAGATCTCGCATCCAATGTATTAGAAGAAATTCCAAATTGTGTTAGCAACTCAAGCTTTTTGTTAAAATTGGATCTCTCGAGAAACATTGCAAATTTCCCGGCAGGTAATTAAGTTTTGAGACTTCTATATAGTAATTAGATTCATGGTATAAATATGTTTAGTAAATATACCCCTAATCAAATTCTTTTACCTTCTAAATTCAATTTATATAATAAAAGTGGTAAAATTTGAAGGGGTTACACAAACTTAATGAAAATAAAAAATGACCTATTTAGCCAAATTTTTTTCTTCAACTCTATCACTACTACTCTATTAAAGTATATTTACTTAATAAGTTTATACCATGCGTGCTCTTAATTGAATAATAACGTTAAAATGTCTAGTTAGTCATTTTACTCGTATTTATTTTTCTATTTCTTTTTGTGTGCAGGAATATGCAATTTGAAGAGAGTTCGAGTGTTGAATCTCGACAGAAATTATATGGTTGGACGCATTCCTATCTGTATTTTATCTCCGATACCTATCTCTTTCCTTCAATCTATTTAGCGGAAGTATATCAGGTAATGTATAAAGATTATAAAAGAGATATTAAGCCATTAAGGAGAGTTCTTGTGTTGAAGCTTTCTGGCAATGTCCTCACGGAAATATTCCTAAATATATAAGAAACATGATATATATATATATATATATATATATATATATATATATATATATATATATATATATATATATATATATATATATATATATATATATATATATATATATATATATATATATATATATATATATATATATATATATATATATATATATATATATATATATATATATATATATATATATATATATATATATATATATATATATATATATATATATATATATATATATATATATATATATCCATTGGCTAGACCTTTCTTATAATGAATTTAGTCGAAGCACATCAGGTAATATATTGAGATACATAAATAGAGATATGAATTATAATTAATATATTTATATAAACTCTCTTATTCCTTTTTTTGTTTACGAATGTTCAACTTGGAGAGAGTCCAAGTGTTGGATCTCTCCATATATATTTTTTGGCCAAAAACTTTCTTTTATAATACACTTTCATTAATAATTAAAATGATTTAATAATTAAAATGCACTTCTAGTTAGTTGATGAATAGAAACCTAATTAATTTAAGTTTTATTATATAATTTAAGTGCAATAAAGTAATTTGGGTAAAATTAATGATGAAACATTGACTGCAAAATTGAACGGGAAATAACATCGGTTGTTGAATTAAATAGATATTATAAGATAACTTTATTTATAACTTATTTAAAGGATATATTTTCCTAATTATGTAGAAAAATCCAAAATATATATAAGTAATATAACCATCAAGGCTAAGAAAGTTGAATGTAGTTGTTTTATTTTAGGCTGAATTGGCACTTAGGGCCTTTTACACTATACATTTAAAATTTAGGACCCCTACCAATTACAAATTGAGAAATAGGACTCCTACTTTACTAGACTAATTCATAAATAGCACAAAAAGTTGACAAAAGTGATGACTAATGAGTGATGGCTGATGTGAGTGTTGATTGTGACCTTTTGATTGACATTTGAAGGGAATTTGAGGAAAAAAAAAACGCAGCCCTCTACCCAGAAAAAATTCGCTTACCCAAAAATTCGCTTACCAAAAATTCGCTTACCCAAAAATTCGCTTACCCAATTAATGCAACAATCATACCCAAAAATAAATTTCTTAAAGTACAAAAACATACTCGAAAACAATATACCCAAAAATCAAATATCAAAATAAAATAATATCCATAAATTGGATAATATTTTATATTTATACCCAATTTAAACATCACTTAATACAAAATTCATACCCAATTTAAATTTGTCATACCCAAAATTTTCAAAACTCGATATTGTACACAAACATCAATATCAAATGACATTTGGTCATTACCCAAGAATTCGCTTGACATTTGATCATTATAACACATTTTGATTAACCATAAAACATACCCACGACATCACTTTAAATATACTTAATAATAAAAAATATATTACAAAGCCAATACACGTATAAAAGCATACTCAATTTGAATTTGTCATAACCAAAATTTACACAAATCGATATTGTACACAAACATCAATACCAAATGACATTTGGTCCTTGTAACACAGTTTGTATAACTATAAAAAATACCCAAAAATATCACTTTAAGCATACTCAACAATAAAAAACATACCACAAAAACAATAAACATATACCCAATAATGAGAAAAATACTATAATTCATATTTGGGTAACGAAGACAATGTCACCCAAAAAAAATTAAACATTCATGGACTTGAAAATTTCATCAAACTAGCTACATTAACCAAAAATAAAAGATAAACATGTAAAAAAGATACTTAAACAAAAAGTAAACATCTAATCACCATCATTTCAACTAAAGAAATTATTGCCCTATTTGCTAGTTTTCATACCTACTTTTTCTTTCTTTTATATAGAGGCCTAGTTTACAAAAGACAATTTTAAGGGGTCTTATTTCCCTAATTAATTCTTTATTTTATCATTACATTGTTTTTATAATAAAAAAGTACCTATTAAGAATGTCGTTCCAAAATATGCATATTGTATGGAACCACAAGAAATGATTGTAAAAAAATTCACGAACAAGAGTACCTATTAAGAATGTCGTTCCGAAACATGAATATCAGATATGTGATATCTATACCCATATCTCATATTAGGATATGAGAAATGAACATGCCCTTACATCTTTCTTGAAATGGATTGAGTGGAAGGTTCCGTAATTGTATATGCAATTTGAGCTCTCTCCAACAATTGTTTCTTTTAAATAATCAACTTAGCGGGAGTATATGATTAAATACAGCAATCCTAGATTAAGTGTTATTGCGTGTTGTACATTTAAGAATTGAATAGGGCTTGTTTGGTTTATACTATTAAAGCAAAAGTTTCATGTAATTTAGGAAGATATATAATTAAATATATCTGATTACATAGAAAACTCGTAGGCATATGTCTACACTTTTAATTTACACAATTAACCCTAAATTGGGAGTTTGGTAGACGGAGAGAACGGTAAGTGGATGGTCCCCATCATATTGTTCCACAAACCGGTTCTTACTTTCATTAAGGAAGAATGGTATGAGACTGTTCCACTTAACCGTTTTTCCGTCCGTTCTTTTCTCATTTGACAATTAACGGACACAATCCGCTACGGGTGATTGTTCTTACACGTTTGTCGTAGGTTGTTCTTTTGGGTAAGTGTTCTTGGCGTTTTGCCTTGCCTCGTTTTAGAGGGCGTTTGTGTCTTGTTCTTTGGGGTTGGCCTTTCCTTATTCTTTCTTTCGGAATGTTCTTTCTTATCTCGCATTCATCACACCATGATTTTGATTAGGCTTTAACTATATATATAGATCTTGACTCATATGTAAACAGCTCTTACTATGTGAACATGTAAACACCGAATATATGTGACTATACCGCCGAATATATGAGTCAGGTCCGGCGAATATTTCTTCCACTAATCACACAATTTTTTTCCCTTTAACATCGCCTAATCTCAGCCATCTATTTAACGATCTAACGAATACAATTTGTTCTCATTTTACATGGTAATAGTTGTTTACATAGGAGTCAAACCTCTCCCTCCCTCCCTCCCCCTATCTCTCTCTCTCTCTCTCTCTCTATATATATATATATATATATATATATATATATATATATAGAGAGAGAGAGAGAGAGACCGGTTTTGGTGAGGATGAGGCTTCCAGATAGGAATGAGGAGAACTATGATGGTGACACGTGACATGCTACGTCACAGGGTTTTTTTTAAAAAAAAAACGTTGTTCATATTTTTACAAGTATGTGTTCATTTTCTTACAACTATAGTGTTCATGGTTTTTAAAGTAAGTGTTCATTTTTTAAGAAGTCATTGTTCATAATTTTACTAAAAACTGTTTATTTTTTTCCACACTAACTGTTCATGTTTTAAAATTAAATGTTTATTTTTGTATTTTTGTAAAAATTTTCTTTTTGTTTCAAATCGTGTAAAAAAATATGATGTTCATTATTTTACAAGTTTGTGTTCATATTTTTCAGAGTAAGTGTTCATTTTTTTAAAGGTCAATGTCCATAATTTTATTAGTGATTGTTCATTTTTTTGTTATAGGTAGTGTTCATATATTTACTACTAACTATTCATTTTGTGGTGGTGACGTGACATGTCACGTCACCTTAAAAAAAAAGTGGCGTGGCATGTAACGTGACATCACCACGGCTCTCTTAATTCCTATCCACAAGAGTGCTCCTTACTTGAACTAGAATATATATATTTATAAGTTATGATGTGTTTATCATGAAATTTAAAATCTAAACCAAGATTAAATACACTTAAAGTAAACATGAAATCGTGATATAATAAAACTAAAACTACTATTGATCTCCCTTCAACAACTTTTATTTGTCGGCAATAGTAAAAGAATAAGAGGAATTCCTCTAGAACGACATTTTATTACTTGAATAACTCGATTATCAATTGCTTTAACTTTTACAATACAATGGGCTTTAAGTCTTAAAACTTCTCTTTACTAGCAAATTTGAATAATCATGGGTATCTTATTTTGTTTATTTAATTTTATCCTTTTGCAGTTATGTTTGAATTAATAAACTTTAAAATTGTGAACACTGCGGATAATATAAGAATAAGAGGAATTTTTAGAGTTAGAAATTTAAGCTTTTGAGTAAAGCTCGACCTATTAAGAAGTCTATTTACCCAATGAGATAATTATAGCAAAATATTTTCTAAATTATATAATTTTATTATATTTATCTTATTTGTTTCGTTTTTATTTGTGCAGGGTTGTGTACCTTAAAAAAACTTCAAAAATTAGATATTTCTTCTAATGGATTGAATGGAAGACTTCCTCTGTGCATTTATGAATTGAGTGCTCTCAAGTACCTCGATATTTCATACAACTATCTTGAAGGAAATTTACCATCAGGTATTTGAAAAAAAAGAAAGGTCAAACTTATTATTATATTTACCATATGACACGTTGAGAAAAGATACAAAATTGTTCTACATCGATAATTTCATTCCACATTTACTATATGACACGTTGAGAAAAAATCTATATGTTAAATTCGATCTAACACACATGTGTATTTGGATGATCTACTTAGACTTGCGAGAATTTTATTCCACAATTATATACCCACTCAATGAGCGCATGCATTTGTTGTTGTTTTTTTTAATCAGGAATATGCAAGATGAAGAAACTGCAAGTGTTGGATCTCCAAGAAAATAAACTAAGTGGAAATTTCCCTATATGTATGGCCAACGTGAGCTCTCTCAAAAGCCTATATCTTTCATCTAATGAATTTAGTGGGGGTATAGAACCAGGTAACAATAAGCTTAGTATGTGACATTATAATAATTGCTCTTTAAATATGACAAATAATATAATAATAAATGAAATACTTTAGTGATGTTGCGTTCAAGTCAAAATCATTTGAAAAAAAGCAGACTTTCGATTTGCGTTGGAAATCTGACCTCCCTTTCTATGCTTAGTCTTGAGGGTTACACATTTTCTAGCTCTATGTCTGGTACGTATAAATTCTTAACCCTCGTTTCTTATTATGTTACAACTTGCTCTCCTTTTTATTCATGTTATTACAAATATTTAAAAATAAAATAAAGGTTGATTCGTTCGTGTGTGTGTACATGTCCAAATAATGAAAATGGTTGTTCAATTAGTTACGTCTAAAAAACTAAATTAATGCAATATAAAAAAAATTTTAAGTAAGGTTTAAATAATCATGAGAGTTTTATTAGATAACTAATTTTATTCGGAAAAAATAAATTATAAAGTTTTAAATACAAATAAGTAAAACTCTTTATTAGGACTTCCTAACCATTTCAAGATGGGGAGAAAAGCTAAAATAGTTTGTTAATTCGTCACTTTGCAGGTATATGTAAATTATTGAAACTTGAAGAGTTAGATATACGAAATTGCTCCTTTAATGATATCCTTCCCGACTGTATTGGAAAGTTGGTCAATCTTAAATGGCTTCATCTTGGTTATAATCAATTGGCTGGTCCCGTACCAGCCACGATATCAAATCTCACCGGTTTGGAAGAGTTGACCTTGTATGGTAACTCCTTTGAAGAAAAATTTTCTTTGAGCCTATTATCTAGGCATGCCAATCTTACATTTCTCCATTTTAATAAGGTTGAAGTTGAAATCGAAGACTCGCCTTGGATACCATCTTTCCAACTTCAGGTACTCATCTTGAGCAATTGTAACATAAACAAGGAAACTAGAAACTTCCCAACATTTCTCTCATATCAGTACCAACTTGAGTATGTAGACCTCTCCTACAACAATCTAGTTGGGTCATTTCCAACCTCTTCTTTTCAAGGTAGTATGAAACAAATATTACACTTGGACTTGTCTCGTAATTATTTTGAAGGGGAGGTACCAGAGAAATTCCTTAGTAAATTCCACAATTTACGGTCCATAGTTTTATCAAATAACAACTTTCATGGAAAAGTAATTCCCAAATCTATGAACCTACCTCAGTTGCAAACCTTACTTTTGGATAACAATCTGTTTAGTGGGATTATCGAAGGTTCACTCCTAAAGAGCACTCATTTAGAGACATTCGACATATCCTCCAATCAGATTTCAGGTGAATTGCCTAGTTGGCTCGGTAACTTCAAGCACTTGCAGCTTTTCTCTATCCAAAAAAATCTATTGCATGGTGAAATTTCAAGAACAATATGCAATATTTCGTTGCTTACCTATTTAGACCTTTCAAGCAACAAGTTTAGTGGAAGAATACCCTCATGCAACAGTACATTGTTCTCATTGAAGTATTTGTACTTGAGCAACAACAAGCTTAGTGGACACATACCACATCAACTTTCAACGGCATCAAGTTTAGTTGTTCTTGATTTAAGGGGTAACCAACTTACGGGAGACATTCGGTTGTGGATTGATCGGCTTTCAAACCTTACAATTCTTCAATTGAGTAACAACAAGTTGCGAGGAGAACTTCCCAGTCAGTTATGTCATTGTCAAGGGTTGAACGTTTTGGACATCGCCAACAATGAAATTTCAGGTACGATACCGTCTTGTTTGAAATCCTTGTCATTTGGTTCAACCACAAACCAAATCGTTGATGAACTGGACGTACACTTGGATTTTATAACAAAGGGAAGATATAGCTCGTACATTGGTAAAAGTATATATCAGATGTCAGGATTGGATTTATCGTGCAATCGGCTAAGTGGTCAAATTCCTAAAGAATTGGGATATTTGAACAACCTTCATTCTTTGAACTTGTCACACAACAAGTTAAATGGTTTACTCCCGGAAACATTCTCCTTATTGAAAAGTGTTGAGAGTTTGGACCTTTCTTCCAACAATTTGAGTGGACCTATCCCTTCGCAACTCGTTAAACTCAACTTTTTGGAAGTCTTTAATGTCTCGTTCAACAATTTAAGTGGAAGGGTTCCTATAGGCGGACAATTTGGCACCTTTGATGCATCTCACTATGAAGGCAATCCTTTTCTCTATGGGTTTGTAGAAAATACAAGTTTTATTGCTCGTAAAACTCCTAATGGTGAAGACAGAAGAGAGGAAGATAGAGCCAACGTCGAATTTGATTGGAGAATATTCTTTTGGAGCTTTGGTCCTTCTTGCTTGATCTTTCTAATGGGATCCGTAATGGTAGTTTTTAACAATCCTCGATGGTTGAATTCTTGTATCATCTTCATCAACGCATATACATGTTGGTACATTCCATTGTATTAGTAGTTCTCTTTCTTCGGTGAGTTTCTTTAGTAAAGTTGCTTTACAAATAAATCGGTAATTTTATAGTTTGATGTGTGTAATTTGTAATCAATATGTGTAATGTGTAATGAACAACTTTTATATTTCTTTCTTAATAGTGTTCAACTAACACAATTTTTGAGGAAGATGACTTCCATAAGTTAACCTACCCATATTCTATATTAGTTGTTATGATAAAAAAAAATATTAAGAAACAATGATCCGGAATGCATCTGAGTTGTTACATATAATATTTTTTTTGTCCACACTTTCATCTTAAACTACATTTTATTTGGATAAAATGCTTTAAAATTGTATTTTTTTTATCACAAATTACCATTTATAATTTTTTAAAACAAAATTAACATATACAATAATGAACATTAAACATTAGTACCAATATACTATTTTCTTCTTATAATTTGTGGTGCAACATAGAGGTGGGTATAACCAATCGGGTCTAAGAAATTCGATGATCCGGCAAAATCCATAAACATTTTTCTTTATTTTATTCCAATCTAAAAGGTTTTCCCGAGTTATCAAATTACCGAGATTTTAATTATTTTCTAAAAAATTTGATGACGATTCTAGTTATCTGGCAAGTGGGGTTATGTCCAACAACGGCAACAAGCTCCCATCATCTTGGTCCTGTCACAAATTATGATTTCTAACAGTGTTAGACAAAAATTCCAATAACTTTGTATCACTTTTAACTAAATTTTCAAGACTTATTTTCACAATTGTTAAACTATTAAAGACTAAATTTTCAAGCTCCCAACGAAGAGCATCTCAGGCCCATGGAAACCATGCCCAATCCTCGGCCTCCTTCCCGGCCTCTTCCTCCAACACACTCGCCAGCCCGACCCACTGCAACCTCTGCTGCTCCATCACCTAGCCCAAACCAACCCCATGTGCTTCCAATATCGCAGGTGCTACTCCTCGCCAAACTCAGTCCTCTCCTCGTATATACCCCCTCAGCCGACCCACTACTCTCTCCCTTAGCGGCATTTTTAAGCCGCGGCCTATCTTCGATCTACGTACGGACACCACACCCGATTTATCCCCTATACCCACATTACATAAATCGACTCTCCAAGATTCAAAATGGTCTGTTGTCATGCTTGACGAATATCGAGCTTTTATACGGAATGATTCTAAAGTTCTTGCTCCTCGTCGAGCGGACTAATATTGTGCGGTGTATGTGGATTTTTCGTCATAAATTCAGATCTGATGGTTCCCTTGAGCGTTAGAAAACGCGTCTGGTTGCTAACGGATGCTTCCAGCAGGTTTGCATTCATTGTGATAAGACGTTTAACCCAGTTGTCAAGCCGGCTACTATCCGGACGGTTCTCATTCTCGTTGTGTCTCGTTCTTGGCCTATTCACCACCTCGACGTTCAAAATGTCTTCCTTCATGGACATCTCAACGAGACAGTACACATGTTTCAACCTCTGCGTTTTGTTGACTCCACTCGCCCCTCCCATGTCTGCTTGTTACCGAAATCTCTTTATGCATGGCCTCAAGCATGCACCCAGGGCTTGGTATCAAAGTTTTGCAGGCTATTTGCTCAGCCTCGGATTTATCGGTAGTAAGAGTGATTCTTCTTTCTTTATTTATCGGCATGGAGCTCATCTTGCTTATTTATTACTCCATGTTGATGATATTATCTTGACCGCATCCTCCGAAAAACTCCGTACTACTCTCACTAACTCACTCAGTAAGAAATTTGTCATGTCTGATCTGGAACCATTATCATTTTTTTGTGGGCATCTTTGTCGAACGCCCCAGCTCCGGTCTCTTCTTGTCTCAAGACAAGTATGTTCGCAAGATTGTCGCATGGGCCAAGATGACGGCATGCAAACCTGCGGTTACACCTGCTGAGACATCGATCAAGCTCAATTTCTCCTCTGGCCCTCTTGTCAGTGATGTAACAATGTATCCCATGTATCGCAGTTCAGCAGTTGCGCTTCAGTATCTCACTTTCACACGCCTTGATATAAGTTTCGTTGTCTAGCAGATTTGTATATTCATGCCTGATCCTCATGAAGCCTCACTTCGCTGCCCTCAAGTGCATCATCCGATACATCTCTAGCACGTCAGTATTAGGTATCACCATCTCCTCTTCTCCGAAGTCTGACCTATGCCGACTGGGATACTGTCCCGATACGCGTCGGTCAACATCAAGTTATTGTGTATTCTTTAATGACATTATCATCTCTTGGTTTGCCAAACGGTAGTCCGTGGTTTCACGATCTAGTGTAGAGGCCGAATATAGAGGGGTTACCGTCTCTAGGTGTTCTTGGCTACATAATCTATTACTTGAGTTTCATTGCCTGCTTGCAAAAGCGTCTATTGTCTACACTGACAACATATCTGCTACTTACCTTGTCAGCAACCCAGTTCAATACCAACGAATCAAACATATTGAGCTTGGCATCCACTTTGTCCGAGATAAGGTTGCTTGTGGTCACGTTCAAGTCCTTCATGTCCCTTCGACTTTTCAAATATGCAGATATCTTTACAAAGGGATTACCGAGACAATTGTTTCTAGATTTTAGATTCAGTCTCACTCTACTGCCTCATCCAGTTTCGACTGTGGGGGTATGTTAGTTTATGTAAATATAAGTCTAGCTTGTAATTATTTATCTTTGTATTTCCTATATGTATATGGCATATAATTCAATAGAAACCCTACAAAAATTTATCCAATCTCTCTCATTCTCACACTATCCATCAACTTTTCTTCCTAGCCTGCATATTAGCAAACACGTACCGTTTCCACATAATAAGGGATAACTTTAAATTAGATAAAAGTAGGACTTATCTCTTGATATGTGTTCCAAGATGATTTCATCAATAGGATGAAAGTCTTGATGAAACATCCACGCCACTTCAAACCGGAAAGGATGTTTCTCAACTTGGGTTCTAATGGGAGGATCAATTTGTAAGAGCAAAGGTGAATGGTCAAAAGGGAAGCGAGCTAAATGATGCACATGCGCCTCAAGCAACTGAATCCGGCCAACAACATTAGTGAAAAGTCTATCAAGTCTTCGAAACACCTTCTAAATTCCCGAACGTCCATTATCCTAATTAAATTGTGACCCAGTAAACCCCAAATCCAGCAGACAAGTTGAAGCAATAACATTACGAGAAACATCAACGTTAGCATGAACCTTTTGAGATCCACCCTCCGACAAAGAAGGAAGAAGGAAGTTGAATCTGCTATGGAGGAAGATCAACGACCTTCACACCTTCGTCAGCCGGGGAACTCTAGGCGGGTCTAAAGAGGCGGCTTGTCTCGATGGTAACCGAAGCTACATTAGTGGAATCGGAAATTAAAGAATGAATCTTAAGCAATGTACCTAGAACTAGAACAACAAGCCAAGGGCGCTTAAGAACACCTCTCAAATCCTCGGAAATGGCACAAGTTCGAGTACCACAATCGGTGAAGTTGTTAGAGAAGACAACGGATTTGATTAGAGAATATTCTTTTGGAGCTTTGGACCTTCTTGTTTCTACTTAAGTTCCATTTTGGTGGCTTTCAACAATCCTCGTTGGCGTAATACTTGTGTGTTCTTCATCAATACATACGGTATGTTTCATCTTCTTAAATGTTATATTGTCTCACTGGGTACTTTTGATAATAAAATGACATGATTTGTAATATACTATGTATTGTAAAAATATAGTTTTGGGCATGATTGTTTTGCTTAATGATTATTGGGTGTGAGTTATTCGGATGTATGGCCAATAGAAAATGTTTAGTTAATGTGTTAAAAAAATTGGGCTTTGTATTTATGTTGTGGGCCGAAAGATAAAAATATAGTTTTGGGCGGCCCAATTCACTTTATTCATAAAACCATTATGTATAAGTAAGATAGAAATGGTAAAAATAAGTATATAACATGAGCTATAATCAATTGATATGATCTATTATGGGATCTTTAAATTTGAGTCGAGTTGAATATGAAATTCAATCGAGTTTTTGTTATATTGTTTATGATGGTTAGTCCATCGTCTCTTAATATTAACAATGATATCAACAAATAAATGGACATAATAGGTTGGTTCGCCTTATCAGATTTGGACTTGTATCAAAAATCTATTTATTGGGTCTAGATAAGTTATTTAGACCCGGTTTAAACCTATTGAATAATGTTCCATTAATTTTGTATTGGGCTCTTTTGGGATCTAATTTTCAAGTTTTTGAATTTCAAATCGGTTCACATCGAACATAAACCAAGTCTTAATTAGCGCAGGTCAAACAAAAGTGAAATTTTGAGCCGACCCGGAAATAGCTCGTTGGAAATACCCCTAATATATGCATTTTTTATCCACATGATTGCAATAAACAAGATCATCTTGTCACTCCATGTCCACAAGAGATCTACAATTAAAAAAAAAAAATTATTCCACAACATACCATGAAAATAACGAGAAGGGAAAGAAAATTACCTCGTAACGTAACCACAAAGCAATGGGAATATTGTAGAAATCACCCATTCATTGCCGCGATATGTCACCCGCAAACAACGCTCCATCGTTGAGCCCGGAGTTGTGCTGAACTGGATAGCCAACGGTGGTTGCCGGAGGAAGGCTGTCCGAACTGTGTTGTCGCCCTCGCCGTAGCCGGACGAATCTCATCGTGCCTCTGCTGCCTGAATCGAGTATTGCCGGAGGATAACGAGGCCATATGCCTCCGCCACCACCTACAAGAAAATCTAGATTGGAAATTTTGTGAGTAAGGATAAATTACATAAAGGATCCCATGTTTTCATTTACATGTAATAACCCAACTTTTGGAATTTGTAAAATCCGCCACCAAATGATAATTATAGAAAATGGCCCAAGTTTCTATTTACATGCATGACCCCAAAATTTTAAAATTGCACCAAATGACCTCAGTTGAATAATTACATGATATTGCCTACGTTTATAATTACAGAAAAATGTCTCAAACATTTATAATCATAAAACAAATGGAGTTAAACTTGTGTAATTGGCTTGTTTAGGTTTTTGGAGGCCCGCTTGATTTTGAATATAGTTTTTTCCGACTTCGATATACGAGACTATACATTGTTTGACTTCAAGAAGTGAGCTTCCTAGACATTTGTTATAGGTTGAGATGTTGATTTGAGTTGATTTGTTATATATTGTGATATTGTAATTGGTTTTAGGTACTTGGTTGTTTGGATTTATATTGGTGATTATTGATTTCTTCTTTCGGAGTTATGTCATATTGACTTACTTAGTTGTCGACTTGTCGTTCTGTTTCAGGCTAAGTTTGTTGTTGACTGTGACTATAATTTATTTTGTGATTAATATTGTATCTCTTTATATTCTTGCAAATGTTTTAAATTAATTTGTGAGAGATAATACTTGTTGGTTGTGTGAGCAGTCAAGAGTTGTGTTTGTTTTGCTTTTGTGATGATTGAGACCGTGAAAATACAACTAAGATTGAGACTGTAGTAGACATAGTGATGATTGAGATTATGACAGACAAAGTGATGATTGATATTATGACAAACAGAGTTGTGATTGAGATTATGACTTATTGAGTTATGACTGATATTGTGAGATGTGTTGAAAATTGGGTAATTGATTATGTTATGCACTCATACACTTATAGGGTAATTGATTATGTTATGCACTAATAGTTACACCGCATGATGTCAGATTGCGACAGATGATTATATGATAAATTGGAGTAGGCTAACTAATTATGTTACGCATAGACATTTAATTACAATGTAATTGGTTATGTGGCAGTTACGTCTCAATAGACTAGGGGTGGGCAACGGATTGATCCGATATATTCTGATCCGAATAATCGGATATCCGAAACTAATTTTTTTTATAAAAACCCAATCCGGATCTGGTATCCGGACAAACATCCGGCAATTTTTTCTGGATCGGTCAGATAATTATCCGCGGATATCCGGCCAATCCGTTTGATCCGACTTCCAAAATATAGTATCATAAAAATGATTTTAGGCGAATTGAATCGGATTATTATCAGCGGTTATCCGGATGATTCTTTTGATCCGAATGACTTTTGTTTGACTTGGTTGATCCGTTTGATACCAAAATGACTTTAGTTGGATCCGAATATTCGACTGATCCATTTGATCCAAATATTCGTTTGATCCAGGTATGTATATGTTACTTTGATCCGAATATCCGTTTGATTTGAATATGTATTTGTTACTTTGTTTATCACAAAATGTAATTAAAAAATCAAAGACACAAAACAAAATCTAAATAAAAATGATAATCATATAGATGATAAAAAAAATGAGAATATTAAAGTACATTATGATAAGTAAATAAATATAAAGTTTTAAAACAATAGATATCTCTATCTTTACACTTTATAACTACTTCATAAAATAGAAAATAAAAATTTTAGAATGCTAAAGTAAAAGTAAATTATTTAATCTTTTTATTAAAAATAATATGAATAATAATTACACAAGAAAAATGATATTAATAACATAACATGAACTTTTTATATATTCTAAAATGAAATCTTGCTTTGCATAGATATTTAATTTTTTTAATCTTTTTATTATAATTTGATCTCATTGTTTAAAACCGTGTGTATGTATGTTGTAAATAAAAATAAACACGACCCAATCATTTTTTTTGCCTAAATATTAAATTATTACCATGTAACATGATTGTAACACCCCAAATTCTCATAACTCGGGGTGCTACTGTTAGGATCTCACAATGGGTCCCGACCTTAGTTTGACAACAACTTTACTAGATCTTATAACAATGCACAAATATAATTAAACATTTTGAAAACATTAAATTATATTTGTATGAATGTACAACATATGGCAGCCTCACAAAACATAAATATATTAATAAGGTGCATGCAGAACGGACGACTCCTCAGTCTCCATCTAATGAATATGTGGACCCGGCTGACCATCCGCTCCGGATCTCGGTGCAATTGTCTATACCTACAAATCGTCTAACAACACGGATAAACCGTTAGCTAACTTATCATATATAAGAAAACATAAGCACAAACACACACAATGCGGAAACGAACACAGAGCATGCTATCACGGAAAGAATTTATTATCTTTCTTAGGGTCATACACGTCTAATTCCGATTATGACTGTGGCACGAGAAGTCTAAAACTCTCGTCTCCGTCCCCGTATATCAACAAGAGTGTTCAGCGCACCTCCCCGTATACCATGTGGAGTGGTTCAATACCCTCCCCGTATACCGTGTCTGGACTAGTCGCAGAGCACCTCCCAATCTCCTCGGGATCTGAGCAGACGAGGCCACCGTCCGTTACACTTAGGCCAATTCAACATGTCATCCTAATCCAAGTTATTATAATATACACATACAACAAATACCACTTATATATTCAACCAATATAAGACTGAAACTAAGTAATCCCAAAGGATCTACCTGAATCGAATCAAACTCCCGCTACACTATTACTCGATTCCACAAGGTCAGGTCTCAATTGCCTAATTATAAAAATGAAACGATGGATCAAAACATATCCAGACATCTTAGAAGTTTTCAACTTCTAAATTAACAAGGACCCCCCTAACGAAAAAGACAATCTAGCCTTATAAGAGTAAAATGACCATTTTACCCTTGGGTCCGAAAAACCCTAAAAAGTCTAAAACGACTTTAGAAACTTTCATTAAAACCTCAATGATATAAGGACTCACTCTAAGAGGAAAGGTATATCAAGTTTGGAAGATTTCCAACTATCAAACTTGAAACTTAAGCTCGCTTGGGTCATACTATGACCTAAACTACAACGCTCTCATAAAGCCCTAAAAATCCACTCTTCTAACAAAACTGCATAACTTCTCTGCTTTGGAACATCACAAAACTAAATCCGACTGTTGCATTGATCCCAAATTTTAATACAAAAACTACATATATCCACCTACAATATATAAAAAATTCAACCGTAGATGATCAATCTAAGGTATCGAAACTCATTTGTCTACAACATAAATTCTAGAAGTTTACAAAATTAGCAATAGGTCTCCACTTCGATTCATAGTGTCAACAAGATACCCCTTGGCAACAAATCCCATTGTTTGATATGGCCCACAGTTTGATATGCTGAGGTGGAGCTATCTTTTTAGGCTACAGAAGAAAGCAATGGAAATGGGCCATCAACCCATTTGTTTGAAGAATAAGGAATAATGCCCTCTGTTAGGCCCGTCACTTAGGGAGTAACTTATAATAAAAAAAATTATAATAAAATATTATTATTGACATTTTTTAATTTAAATAAGATCAACTTTTAATGAAAAATTATTGAGACCATCTTATTAAAAAATTATTATTTAGACCAACTTACAAAATATATATAAAACTTACAATGAGATCAACTTATAATAAAATATTATTATTGACATTTTTTAATTTAAATGAGATCAACTTTTAATGAAAGATTATTATTGAGACCATCTTATGAAATTTATATCTTACAATAATATCAACTTATACTAAAAAAAATATTATAAAATTTGTTCCTTTAAATGAGTTCGACAAGATTATTATTAAGGCCAACTTAATCGTGAAAAGAGAGAAATAAAATATTTATTTTAAAATTTATTTATCTTTGGTCAATCTTAGGAGAACGATACTTTAGGTTAATTTTACTTTACAACATGATATATCCTACGATAAAATATCTGGTGGATTGCCTCATATGATGAGTATCTTTACAAATCTATAAATTTTAATCACTCTAGAAAATGTATTGTGTGGTCAAATCTCAAGTGTGCTATGTAATTACATATATGTACTATTTAGACTTATCAAACAATATGTTTCATGGAAGGATACCATCATGTAATGACACTTTGTTGGAGTTGGATCATTTACGTTAACGACTATAGCCTTAGTGGTACATCCCATTTGAGTTATCAACATGCCAGTTTGGTTGTAACTCCAAAAATATAAATGAATTTGAAACGAATCTAGTTTATATATGTATACACTTATTCATGAAATTTTCTAAAATTATTTATTGTGACGTAAGATAGTTTTGATATCCTATAGAAAAACAAAATGGGGGGAATCAAATGCATTTTGCATAATTACAAAAAATTTCATGAATAAGGGTACACATATGAACTGAATACATTTTCATTATGTTTCCGTTTCCGGAGTCACAAACAAACATGTGGGTGAGTTATCAACGAATCTAGTCCATATGTATACTCTTGTTTCCTTTTCTGGAGTTACAAATGCATTTTGCGTGATTACAAAAAAAAATTCATGAACAAGGGTACACATATGGACTATATACACTTTCAATTCTGTTTCCATTTATGGAGTTACAAGGGTACCACGTGAGTTATCAACGATTACAATTTTAATTGTACTTGATTGAAGAGGTAACCAACTTGTGGGTGACAACCCATTGTAGATTGATCAGCTTTCGAATCTGGTTCTAGTGTTAGGCAATAACAAGTTACAAGGGAGACTTCCTATTCAACTGTGTCGTCTTCAAGGTCTACATATATTAGATATGTCAAACAATGAAATTTCAGGTACAATACCGCCTTGTTTGAAAAACATGCCATTTGGATTAGATGAGATATTTGATAACTATCAAGATGATAGTTACGTGAATTTTGTAACAAAGGGCGATATAATTCTTGCGTTGGTGATTTATTCTTTCAAATGTCGGGATTTGATTTATTGTGCAATCAACTAAGTGGTGAGATTTCTCCAAAATTGGAATATTTCATATTTGAACGGAACTCATTCTTTAAACTTGTCACACAACAAGTTCAATGGATTAATCCCGAAAACATTCTATATGTTGACTAATGTTGAGAGTTTGGATCTTTCTTACAACCAATTGAGTGGATCTAACCCTTCGAAGCTTGTTAAACTCAACCTTTTCTAGAAATCTTCAGTGTCGTACAACAATTTGAGTAGAAGAGTCCCGACAACAGAACAATTTGGTATCTTTGATACATCTAGCTACAAAGGCAACCCTTTCCTTTATGGGTTCGTAAATGGCACAAGTTTGAGTACCGGTATTTCTCCCAATACCACAGCCGGTAAAGTCGTTAAAGAAGACGATGAATTTGATTGGAGAATATTTTTTTTGGAGCTTTGCACCTTCTTGCTTGATATTTCTACTTAGTTCCATTTTTGGTGGCTTTCAACATCCTCGTTGGCTTAATAGCTGTGTGTTCTTCATCAATACATACATATGTTGGTATGTTTGGTTTTCTTAAATGTTATTTTGTCTCATTGAGTTCCTTTCAAAAAACAAGGTACTTTTGATAATAAAATGGCATGATTTGTAATATAGTATGTTTAGTTAATGTGACAAAATTAGTTGGGCTTTTTATTTTTGTTGTGGGCTTGAAGGAAAAAACAAGGAAAAATCTAATTTAAATAGGGTAACTATATATATAATTTTTTGTTGTGGGCGACCCAATTCACTATATTCATAAAACCTTTGTATAAAATAAGATAGGAAATGGTAAAAATAAGTAAATAACATGAGCTACAATTGATATAATCTATTATGAGATATTTAATTAAATCCAATATGAATATGTTAAAAACATATCACAATGGAAAATATTATCTATATACTATATTAAAGCCAAAGCATTTCCTTCGACGTAGTTCATCCTACCTTATATTATGCCACGTGTCATTTTCTTAGAATTTTGATTTTTTTAAAATAAATTATATATATAGTTACCCTATTTAAGTTAGTCAATAATGTAATAGTATAATTATCCTATAATAGAACTTATATTTATCTACTTACCAAACATGTCTTTTTATATATCTACACATATACATAAACATAGTTAAAATTATGCTAATAGAATTATTATTTTATGATAAAATTTTACCAAAATAAATTTATATATATAGTTATACATATATTTATCTTTACTAAACATACTTTTTTTAATTTATGTATAGATGCTAATGTATTTTAATTTTATTAAAAAAATTGAAGAGATTATTTTTATTAAACTTCTATCAATTAATATATTTTTTTAAAAAAAAGTATAAATAATAGATTTTGTTTCCTTATTTTTTTGAATATAATATTTTAGTAGTATATTAAAATTGTACATACTAAGGTGACTACTTTTCTTTTAATATATATTAATAAAAAAAATTGTAACTATCTTTCTTTCCAATGTCAATGAACGTATTTGTTGGTGATGGAATTAGTGGGTCCTTTCTGTTTTTTTATTTATTACTTAAATAAATTACCTTCTTTACCAAATTTTTAGGTCAAGTGTATCTTCTCTCCTTCCCTCATCTCCAAATCGCAAATCACCTACCAAATCTATTTTCCTTTCCATTTTACTTTTTGAGATTTTTCTTTATAATAAGTTGAACAATTTTTATTACAAAATTAGTTAATTATGTAAGTTGATAAATTTTTAATATGTTTGTAGAGTATTTTTTTAATATATTAATTTGATGTAATTATTACTTAAACAAAATTCCCATATAAATTTATAAGGTCAACTAAATTAATTTATCAAAGCCGCAAATAATCGTGATATGAATCACATCCTTTTAAATAATCAATTTAAAAATTGATATTTTTTAAAAAGGTATTATTTAAAGTCATAATTTACGTCAACTTTTCTCGATAAAATTATATTAAAATTTAAAACCTAGAATTAGTTATTTGACAAATTTAAAAAGGTATTATGAGCAGTTAGTTAATATAATATGAACTAACGATTCATTTTTTTGAAAATAAGCTTAGCTTGATCGATTAGTGCACAACATATGAATTAAAATAATATTTAAATTTATATAATTCAAAACTTAAGAAATTTTTATCCAAAAAACGTAGTGTTACATTTAGTTCAAATTTTTTTTATACTAACATTCAATGTTTTTCACATATTTTATATCATTAATTTTTGTACACTAATCTCAAGTAATGTTTATGAAACACAAATTTAACTAGTATATTTGTATTATAATATTTGTTGGCATAAATTTTTTATACTATTAGTTTATTTAAAGTTTTTTTTATTAGTCCTAACATTTTATATTATTGTTCATACTTTTTTTAAAAATATAAAAATTGAAAAAAAAATGTATAAACCATTAGTTAAATAATTTGAATTAATAGAATAAATTTTTTAAATTAATTGTACAAAAACTTGAACTAAAAAATATCGGTCAGGAAAAATATAGTGTTAATCTGACAACGCTCTGTAATTTCATACCCGAGGAACAACTTCGTTCCTAAACCTTTATTATTTATTTATTTTTAATGGTAATATGTGGATATTACTTATTTTGGTGTTATATAATAGGTTTTATATCTATGATAAGATATCTCAATATATGCATGTGGTCAAGGATGATTTAAAAAAGCATTAGTATAGGCTGAATTCGTCATTAGAAATTTTACTTGTGATGCCTATGTATTTCCTTTTATGATTTAAAAATATTTTTAACTGAAAAGTTAGTGAATTGTAGATTCATAAACGAAAAAGATAAATACACGGACTTTGGTTTGCTAAAGTAGAAATAAATCGTAATCCGTTAGCGTCTAGTGGGGGTCATCAGCCGGCGCTCATTTTTTTTCATGGAAGAAAAAAAAGAGCACGGACGTCCAGATTGAAAAAAAATATATACAAAAAAGTTGTTTCTTTTCTTCAAGGCTTTCAAAAATTTTTTTTAAATTTTAGGGCGTCGGTGTAACACCCCAAATTCTCGGAACTCGGGGAGCTACTGGTTAGGACCTCACAATGGGTCCCGACCTTGGTTTAACAACAACTTTACTAGGATCTTACAACAAGGTACAAATGTATTTAAAACAATTTCTAAAACATAATATTTTTAATGGTATGAACGTACACATGTGACAGCCTTACAAGCATATATAAAAATACATAACATGCATGACGTATGGAAGACTCCCCCGTCCCCATCTAATGAGTACGTGGACCCGGCTGACCATCCGTTCCGGATCTCTCTGCAACTGTCTATCTCTACAGATCTACAACACGGATAAACCGTTAGCTAACAATCCAAATATAAGTAGAATAACAACAGCACAAACACACGCAGAAAAAAATGATAAACAAACATCATGCTGGAACCCAACCGTTTATTATCTATTATTTAGGTGATTCATCTTATTCAATTTTACAGTTGTGGCACGAGAACTCTTAAGAGTTCTCGCCTCCGTTCCTTATCCAACTGGGTGTAGGTCTAGCTTACCTCCGCCGGTAGCATCACTACAAACCGAGTGTGGACTAGTCCCTAAAGAAACCCTCAGCGCCCTCAAGCTAACTGAGCAGAATGCCACCGCCCGTTACTCTTAGGCCAAGTATAGGTCGGTAATTAATTATTACTAAAATATAAATATAAACATCTCAATCACACACCACTATCATCATTCATGCTCATATTCAGCAGTCAGCTAAGTAAGCCCAAAGGACTTACCTTTTATAAATCTCGACTCTCTGTAAACCAAACTCGCTCTGTAAACTGTAGCAACTCAGTTTCCTGCCAAAGGAGATAAGTGCATTAGCACACTCCCACGTAATTAGAAGTCTAAGACTTCTAAGATAGAAGATCGTAATAGGACATAACCAATTACAGTACTAATTTATGGTAAAATGACTATTTTACCCTTGGTCCCGAAACTCCCAGAATTTCCAAAACTCAAGTCTAAACTTCTATTTGAGACTATAAAGTCATATTCTAAGTCCTAAAGTTTAGTTTGGTTACAAACTGTCACTTTTCTTATTTCCTATTTTCCGAAAGATCGTAAAGGTCCAACTTCGGTTTCAAATATAAAATTCGTAAAAGCTTATAAAAATTCCGAAACAATTCTCTATATCATCTATGATGTTCCCTCTACCCTTAGGAGCAAGAATTTCTCAAAACTGTTCATCCATCATTTTTATAAAAATTCCAAAGTTGGTTACAACACTTGAAGTTTCCTATACTTAGCCAAAATCTGAGTACACTTTGAAAAATCGTAACTCCTAAACCACTCACTGGATTTATCCCAAATTTTGATATGTTCTACTATAAAATCTTATCTATAATATATCCAAAATTCAGCCGCAAAGGAGATCAAAATCTTATTTAAAACTATCTCACAAAACCGAATTTCAGCACAACAGAAAAACTGCTTACGACTCAATTTTTGAAAAATCATACATCCCAAACCACTCGCTGGATGCCTCTCAAATTTTAATATGTTCTACAAAAATATGTAAACTATATCATATCCAAAATTCAAGCCCAACGGATATCAAGAGCTTATTCAAAATCATCTCACAAAACAGCATCACTTGCTGTTTTCCCCAACACTCAGCACATATATAAAAACGTCAACTTTGAAACACAATAACTCTCAAACCGTAACTCCGATTCTTCCCAAATTTTAATATGATATACAAAAAGATGTCAACTATATCATATCAAAAATTCAAGCCTAACAGAGGTCAAAAGCCTATTCAAAACTATCTCACAAAACAGCATCCCATGCTGTTTTTCTCAACTCAGCACATTTATAAAACTGAACTTTGAAATCCCATATCTCTCAAACCGTAACATGGATTCCTCTGAAATTTTAGTATGATCTACTATACTATATCAACTATAACGTGTCCGAAATTCAAGTCTAACAGAAGTCAATAACCCCTCCAAATTTATTCCACAAAACTGCATCTCAAGCAAATTTCCTCAAACTCAGCATACAAAAAAAAACTGCATGAATAGCCAACTTTGGGATACTATAACTCTCACACCGTAACTCCGGTTGCTCCCAAATTTTAGTATGATATACTATGCCACACTAACTACAACATATCCTAAATTCAGCAATAAAGGAGGTGTGTAACATACCCAAATCTGGACTCGAACATGCCTGCTTGTCACTTCATGAAAACTCAGAAAACATCATGAATCTCTACTGCTCCTCTATGGCTGTTCTGGGTAGATTTAGGAGACAAAAAAGGCACTCATTATGTATGAATTTCATGGCTGGAAGTGTAAGAAAGAGAAGGGTATCAGCCTTACCCGGTTCTTAGACTCGAGGGGGAGGAAGGAGATGGCATTAGTCTGTTGTCGATCCCACTGTTGCACAGAAGACAAGGATTGTGCGACTGCAGAGAAGTTGAGAGCTCTAGAGATGGCTGTGGTCCCCCGACTAGATACAGATGAAGCTCGTCCGGGTACAGAGAAGGGGGGCGAGGCGGTCTATGCGGCCTGGTTGTTCACGATCCGTTCCTGGGCGAGAAGACGCACGGCTGATGCTTCTCATGTGCAGCAAGAGTCGACTGGGATGGCTGGAGTGTTGAAGTCGACTGGGATGGCTGGAAGAGAAGACGCACTGCTGGTTCTTCGAGTCGACGGTGCAAGGGTTGGAAGCTCGCCGCTGGTGGTCACGGGAAGGAACATGGTGCGCGTAGAGGAGTAGCGGCTGGAAGGCGGAAGAGAGCGGTGCTGCGTTCGGGAGGACAGTAGCGGCACTGCTGTTCCAGTCGAAGACGGCTGCTGCTCGGTCGAAGATGACTGCGGCTCACTGGCGTGGAGGCGAAGGCGGAGAGGAGCGGCTGCTGCGCGATGAGGAGAGGCGTGAAGAGAGAAGCGGCCTAGGGCAAGGATACGCATGAAAATGAGATGGGGATAGGCGACATAACTGCCCAGCGGGCTTACTCGAAAACGGGCCCGGATGGTAAGGTTCAGGGCTGAAAATGGGCTTGTCAAACTCATGTCCTGACTTTGTCAAAAGTAGTCATGACTTCGTCTGGATCTCGCCATGACTTCGTCAAAACTCGTCAAAAGACTTAGATATATATATAACTAGGGTTTGGTGTATTTTTCATTATTTTATGTGTTTATAATACTTACATAAAATGATAAAAATAATTCTAGTCATAAAGTTAGGTATCTTAAAGAGGTCAACGATCTCTAAAACTCGGTTTGGCTCGGAATTAATCGGAAGTAAATTTTTTGGTTATTACATCAGTACCCCCTAAAAATAAGTTTCGTCCCGAAACTTAGGGTTAGATAATCATGATTGGCCTTTAAGGCACCAGTCGGGTGTATCAAATCACTACACAAAAGCCTCATCGATTCCACATCTAAGTACTCAGACACCAAAGGTCATCAATATAACACACAAGACTAAACGCTCAAGCATGAAATAAACAAGTAGTCAAACAATAGCACACACATGCAGGTTCAAGCCCTAACTAGTTGTTTTCAAGGTTACCACTATCTTTGTATAGATCTCTGAAAGGTTACGACGTCTCATACCATCCACAATATCTCAAGTAGCCTCGTCGGCTTTTCATAAAACCCATTTCTCCAAAAATCTTTTTATGTACATACATCATAAGCGCTTGCTACCACGTTCTAGATTGGTTATCGAATATCTCACCGGTATCATTCGGCCTAACTGTCCGATCCTCTATTCTGAGGACCTAACTCATGTCTAGTAGGTATTCCTTCTAACTAAATATGTTGACCAATGGGGTTGTTCTCCTTAATAGGGTGAGGAATAGTAGTCCTTCACTCACTTTCAACTCCGCTTGTAAGGTCTCACAAGGTTGTCTTACCTAGCTCGCCTCTAAATCTTTTGATGACCTTCCTGAGGTAATTTATTCCAATTATTTTCTTTCTGATCTTCTGAAGGTTCCGGGTATCCGATCTAGGATATCCCCCTTTATACATCTCCCGGTACTTTACTAAGTGTTTAAGGCTAGTTGTATCATAACTCACTTGGTCTTATGTCATAATATGACTCCGTCATATGGTTCCTCCATTAAAGAACTGTTATCTGCTTTTTTTTTTTTTTTTTTTTTGTCTTAAACTGGATATAACTTAACAACCAAAACCCGGTGGTCAATCTTTGTATTCTATCGACGTCATCATATTATTTTATAGATCTCTAGTTCCACTCAAGCTTCTTACGCAGTATCGAAATCTTTGGTGATATCGAATGTATTCGCGATGACAACACTAGGCACAAGGTAATCTTACCTCACCATCGTTTGATCATAATTGCTCGATAACTGCTAACACACCATCAACATTCTACTCTTATATCCCCCACGTCTATCAGACCGATAATATTTCTCTGACATGCAACGCAACTCGGATCTGTTCTGGTATAAAATTTTTCTTATACTCTACTCTTGAGATTATGTTTTCTATATGTACGAGTACTGGTCTGTAAGTACACTCCCGTAGCTTCCTTTTTCATTCCATCAAGAAACTCATTCTAAAGTACCCTGCTAGGTATTAAGTTCCCAATTTACTTGTCTGCCGACATGTGACGAGGTCGGCATGCTTCACTTGTATCTATAATGGGGTACCACTCTCTTTCTATACTTCTATGTGCACATACTTTCTCATGTATCTAGATGGTGATACAGTTCCTCTACAAAATTTTCTGTCACTCCACGTAGCCTATTTCACGTTCTTTCTAAACGAAATGCATTTTACCAATTACCATCGTCTTACACTCGACACGTCATTTTCTGTACTCTCGAATTTCTTGTTATGTGGGTTAGGACCCGTCACGCTTCCGCTGTGTTACTTTGATAATTATGTTGTCACCCGTTAACCATAAGGACATTTTCCTTGAGTCTAAAATGATTGACCCCAAAACTCTTCCTCCCGATTCTACCACAAGTCCTATACGGATGAAGTATCAAGAACTTTCCTCACTTGCTTAAAGGATATAAGATAACGGTTAGAAGACAACCTCTCTGTTCACTTTTTTTTGAATTCTTCTAACACGGATCCAAACTCTTTAACTCGACCGGAGTTTGATCTGAACCAGCCATTACGAAATCTCTAACATGGTTCTCTTTATACCTTAGTTCATCCAAGAAGGTTGTCGTTGCTTATAAGAGGAAATCC
Source organism: Fagopyrum homotropicum (assembly GCA_033239125.1). Lineage (NCBI taxonomy): Eukaryota > Viridiplantae > Streptophyta > Magnoliopsida > Caryophyllales > Polygonaceae > Fagopyrum > Fagopyrum homotropicum. Next base: position 9,581,541 of record BSWB01000003.1, read on the forward strand.
TCCAAGGCGTCGGTAAAGCTACCTCAAAAATCCACATTCACAAATATCTCTTCTTAACGGCACATAAATCATCAATACCAGCAACATTTGCACATCCTCCATGGATATTGGTTAGTCTATAGTTGACTCACCTCGATATCTCATACTCGCTCTTCTCGTACCTCTATTGGCATAAAATTTCTGGTAAGTAACAACTACTCGGTTAATCCTTTTCCCCTTCTTTAGTTCGTTCTATCTTCCCCACTTCCTTCCCCTTAGGCCCAACTCTCTTTCTCGAGTCCCCTAGGTCATTCTCACATGCTCCTTCCTTACCGTTGTTTATACTATCGCTTTGTTGAACTCCATTGACTCTACTACCGGCCCTTTACTCTTTTTAATATTGGCGTCGTGATTCCTTTCAACTTCTTATACCTCTGACGAGGTCAAAACTTCTCTACACTTGTGAGGTCTATCTTCGCTCTTACACTCAATTGCAGGTCTTCATTCCTTGCACCTCTTAGTCACAAGGGTTTCTTCCGTAAATATCGGAATAGAATCATCGTTCTCCCTTGTATGGAATGCTACACACATTCTGTCTTGACTGACATAGACCCTAATCAAAAGTGTATACTTCTTACTCCTCTAGTTCTTCTTGTACCGGCCATCGGTACTAGCTGTGACATGTACCTTTTTCCTAGCCAATAGGTAGTAAATCACTCACACAGTTTCCTTGGTCTCAAATGACATAAGGGGGTTATTCCGGGCCGTCTCGTCTTTCTTCTTAAGTTCTTAATTAGGGTTCTTGGCTCGAACTCACTCCATGTTATTATTAAGGGTACTAGCACGCGTATCAATTTAGCTTCACATCTGTCGTCGTTGATCTCTTGGAGGGTCCTCCAAATATCTATGAAATTCTTTCATAAGTCTATGGTTATCCTCCTTATCTACTAACCAGTTACCACTAGTTGACCCGCACGTGTTATGTCTCAGTTATTACCAACTAGTCGGTAGCTGACCTTCAATAAGACCACGGACTTATTGTTCTTCTATCTCTTTCGAAGTTTGATACAGTTGGTGAAATATATTTCCTCCAGCTTCTTTGTTAAAACTCTTTAGCTCCTTCCACAATCTACACCTCTCTGGTTCTCTTATGAGATCACTATACTCTTGTGAGTCCAGTCATAGCCTTCATCTGTCGTCAATGAGTTTATCAAGTCTTCATGAATCTTCCTACGTTATCCATCGTTTGCTTGTAGTTCTCCGATATGACCGTCAATGTTGGTAACTTAACTTTTAGGTGAATGATAAGTTATTGTGGACTCTCTCTAGTCCACCAAAATTACTTTCCCACATTGTTCCCCTTGATTGGTGTTGTTTTGATCCTGCTACCTTTATAGACATTCGTTGTCTCAGTTTTAGACTTCTAGTTTCTTTGATACTTATGTCGGAGTTTCATTCCAAATTCTCGTATCCTTGAAGGACTCCATATGCTTCCATGGTTACAGAATTTATTTCTCGTCATCAGACTCACTCTCTATCTTTGTACCTTTTAATCTCTCACAACTGGGTCAACACTCTATCTTCTTTGTACTATCATGCCCATGCTTGCTTATGGCGGCGTCCACCTTGATTGTAACGTCCTTTACTCCGCAATTCTTGGTTGTACTCCGTTCTATATGATTCTTGTTTTTCCATTATTATCTCCATTCTACGCTTTTGTCGTCCCTTGCATGGTTCTTCTAATTCATCTTTCGGCTTCATACAACAAAGTCCCTTGCATGACTTCCAATTCCTTCTATCTGAGCTGACTCGGGAACTTCTTTCTCATCCGGTTGTACTAGTGGTAAAAATTATCTCAACATCTTTACTGCTTTGCCCACCCATTCTTCGGATGATTTATAAGGTCACCAGAACGTCTACTAGAGTATCATACTCAATCTTGGTCTGAATCCTTTATCTCGTGTGGAAAACTCTTCAAATTCATTACCGATTTATCATGAGGCGCTAATCGCTTCATGATATCACAACTAAAGAATACAAGATATCCTTTAGGATACTAACATCCTACACACACACATATATATAATCTTACACTAAAACATATCAATATAAGTCTATATACTAACTCACCTATAACATTCCAAGTTACAGAGATCCACGGTGAACGATGGTGGTCCAACGTACTACTAACCCAACAACCCGACTATGCACGTGTGTAAAAACAGAAATCCGTTTTGAAAATCATAGACCCCTTTCGGGTTCTAGTTATTTTACACATTCGGTCTTTCAGAAGATTTCAAGTGCCATTGTTGTCAACCCAGAGCTCTGATACCATATTGTAACACCCCAAATTCTCGGAACTCGGGGAGCTACTGGTTAGGACCTCACAATGGGTCCCGACCTTGGTTTAACAACAACTTTACTAGGATCTTACAACAAGGCACAAATGTATTTAAAACAATTTCTAAAACATAATATTTTTAATGGTATGAACGTACACATGTGACAGCCTTACAAGCATATATAAAAATACATAACATGCATGACGTATGGAAGACTCCCCCGTCCCCATCTAATGAGTACGTGGACCCGGCTGACCATCCGTTCCGGATCTCTCTGCAACTGTCTATCTCTACAGATCTACAACACGGATAAACCGTTAGCTAACAATCCAAATATAAGTAGAATAACAACAGCACAAACACACGCAGAAAAAAATGATAAACAAACATCATGCTGGAACCCAACCGTTTATTATCTATTATTTAGGTGATTCATCTTATTCAATTTTACAGTTGTGGCACGAGAACTCTTAAGAGTTCTCGCCTCCGTTCCTTATCCAACTGGGTGTAGGTCTAGCTTACCTCCGCCGGTAGCATCACTACAAACCGAGTGTGGACTAGTCCCTAAAGAAACCCTCAGCGCCCTCAAGCTAACTGAGCAGAATGCCACCGCCCGTTACTCTTAGGCCAAGTATAGGTCGGTAATTAATTATTACTAAAATATAAATATAAACATCTCAATCACACACCACTATCATCATTCATGCTCATATTCAGCAGTCAGCTAAGTAAGCCCAAAGGACTTACCTTTTATAAATCTCGACTCTCTGTAAACCAAACTCGCTCTGTAAACTGTAGCAACTCAGTTTCCTGCCAAAGGAGATAAGTGCATTAGCACACTCCCACGTAATTAGAAGTCTAAGACTTCTAAGATAGAAGATCGTAATAGGACATAACCAATTACAGTACTAATTTATGGTAAAATGACTATTTTACCCTTGGTCCCGAAACTCCCAGAATTTCCAAAACTCAAGTCTAAACTTCTATTTGAGACTATAAAGTCATATTCTAAGTCCTAAAGTTTAGTTTGGTTACAAACTGTCACTTTTCTTATTTCCTATTTTCCGAAAGATCGTAAAGGTCCAACTTCGGTTTCAAATATAAAATTCGTAAAAGCTTATAAAAATTCCGAAACAATTCTCTATATCATCTATGATGTTCCCTCTACCCTTAGGAGCAAGAATTTCTCAAAACTGTTCATCCATCATTTTTATAAAAATTCCAAAGTTGGTTACAACACTTGAAGTTTCCTATACTTAGCCAAAATCTGAGTACACTTTGAAAAATCGTAACTCCTAAACCACTCACTGGATTTATCCCAAATTTTGATATGTTCTACTATAAAATCTTATCTATAATATATCCAAAATTCAGCCGCAAAGGAGATCAAAATCTTTTTTAAAACTATCTCACAAAACCGAATTTCAGCACAACAGAAAAACTGCTTACGACTCAATCTTTGAAAAATCATACATCCCAAACCACTCGCTGGATGCCTCTCAAATTTTAATATGTTCTACAAAAATATGTAAACTATATCATATCCAAAATTCAAGCCCAACGGATATCAAGAGCTTATTCAAAATCATCTCACAAAACAGCATCACTTGCTGTTTTCCCCAACACTCAGCACATATATAAAAACGTCAACTTTGAAACACAATAACTCTCAAACCGTAACTCCGATTCTTCCCAAATTTTAATATGATATACAAAAAGATGTCAACTATATCATATCAAAAATTCAAGCCTAACAGAGGTCAAAAGCCTATTCAAAACTATCTCACAAAACAGCATCCCATGCTGTTTTTCTCAACTCAGCACATTTATAAAACTGAACTTTGAAATCCCATATCTCTCAAACCGTAACATGGATTCCTCTGAAATTTTAGTATGATCTACTATACTATATCAACTATAACGTGTCCGAAATTCAAGTCTAACAGAAGTCAATAACCCCTCCAAATTTATTCCACAAAACTGCATCTCAAGCAAATTTCCTCAAACTCAGCATACAAAAAAAAACTGCATGAATAGCCAACTTTGGGATACTATAACTCTCACACCGTAACTCCGGTTGCTCCCAAATTTTAGTATGATATACTATGCCACACTAACTACAACATATCCTAAATTCAGCAATAAAGGAGGTGTGTAACATACCCAAATCTGGACTCGAACATGCCTGCTTGTCACTTCATGAAAACTCAGAAAACATCATGAATCTCTACTGCTCCTCTATGGCTGTTCTGGGTAGATTTAGGAGACAAAAAAGGCACTCATTATGTATGAATTTCATGGCTGGAAGTGTAAGAAAGAGAAGGGTATCAGCCTTACCCGGTTCTTAGACTCGAGGGGGAGGAAGGAGATGGCATTAGTCTGTTGTCGATCCCACTGTTGCACAGAAGACAAGGATTGTGCGACTGCAGAGAAGTTGAGAGCTCTAGAGATGGCTGTGGTCCCCCGACTAGATACAGATGAAGCTCGTCCGGGTACAGAGAAGGGGGGCGAGGCGGTCTATGCGGCCTGGTTGTTCACGATCCGTTCCTGGGCGAGAAGACGCACGGCTGATGCTTCTCATGTGCAGCAAGAGTCGACTGGGATGGCTGGAGTGTTGAAGTCGACTGGGATGGCTGGAAGAGAAGACGCACTGCTGGTTCTTCGAGTCGACGGTGCAAGGGTTGGAAGCTCGCCGCTGGTGGTCACGGGAAGGAACATGGTGCGCGTAGAGGAGTAGCGGCTGGAAGGCGGAAGAGAGCGGTGCTGCGTTCGGGAGGACAGTAGCGGCACTGCTGTTCCAGTCGAAGACGGCTGCTGCTCGGTCGAAGATGACTGCGGCTCACTGGCGTGGAGGCGAAGGCGGAGAGGAGCGGCTGCTGCGCGATGAGGAGAGGCGTGAAGAGAGAAGCGGCCTAGGGCAAGGATACGCATGAAAATGAGATGGGGATAGGCGACATAACTGCCCAGCGGGCTTACTCGAAAACGGGCCCGGATGGTAAGGTTCAGGGCTGAAAATGGGCTTGTCAAACTCATGTCCTGACTTTGTCAAAAGTAGTCATGACTTCGTCTGGATCTCGCCATGACTTCGTCAAAACTCGTCAAAAGACTTAGATATATATATAACTAGGGTTTGGTGTATTTTTCATTATTTTATGTGTTTATAATACTTACATAAAATGATAAAAATAATTCTAGTCATAAAGTTAGGTATCTTAAAGAGGTCAACGATCTCTAAAACTCGGTTTGGCTCGGAATTAATCGGAAGTAAATTTTTTGGTTATTACATCAGTACCCCCTAAAAATAAGTTTCGTCCCGAAACTTAGGGTTAGATAATCATGATTGGCCTTTAAGGCACCAGTCGGGTGTATCAAATCACTACACAAAAGCCTCATCGATTCCACATCTAAGTACTCAGACACCAAAGGTCATCAATATAACACACAAGACTAAACGCTCAAGCATGAAATAAACAAGTAGTCAAACAATAGCACACACATGCAGGTTCAAGCCCTAACTAGTTGTTTTCAAGGTTACCACTATCTTTGTATAGATCTCTGAAAGGTTACGACGTCTCATACCATCCACAATATCTCAAGTAGCCTCGTCGGCTTTTCATAAAACCCATTTCTCCAAAAATCTTTTTATGTACATACATCATAAGCGCTTGCTACCACGTTCTAGATTGGTTATCGAATATCTCACCGGTATCATTCGGCCTAACTGTCCGATCCTCTATTCTGAGGACCTAACTCATGTCTAGTAGGTATTCCTTCTAACTAAATATGTTGACCAATGGGGTTGTTCTCCTTAATAGGGTGAGGAATAGTAGTCCTTCACTCACTTTCAACTCCGCTTGTAAGGTCTCACAAGGTTGTCTTACCTAGCTCGCCTCTAAATCTTTTGATGACCTTCCTGAGGTAATTTATGTCGGCTGGTGATGCCAGCACCCATATTTGAAAAGAAAATGATGTCGATGCCTTGCTAATTATGTCGGCCCTTGTGAATTTAAGTGACATGTATATAACACTTTATAAATTGATAAGCAATTGATGTTTTAAATCTCATTCCCATCTCATTTACTATTTTTTTTATCCAAATTAATGTACCAAAACCTATAAATATAATATATCTGAAATACATATCATAGTCAAGTAGTCTGTCAAATATATTGTATATTTAAGGTTTTTATTTTTTAAATTTATTATTTATTTTTATCCACATTGATTAATATAATCATCATTAAAAATATTATTATTAAACTTTATTCGGTAGTACTTCATATATAATCAAAGATTCGTGTTGAAATGAATAAGTAGTTATAATGCTCTTTTTCTCTTTTTAATTACATTCTAATTATAATAAATTCAACAACGAAAACAATCTCAGTTCAACTTAGTGTCTCCAAAAACTATACTCTTGAAACGAAATCAACTTTTCATAATCTGTTCTCTTTTGAAAAACAACAATAAACTAAACAAAGCTAAACTACAAGTTTTTTTTAAATCTTTTGTGAAGATAAGATATAAGACATTTATTAATGGCCTAGGTTTTTTTAACAAAGTCTTGAAATAAGTAATAATTGTATAGTATTCGAACAAAAGAATAATGACAATAATAATTTAATTGCATGGCATTTAAGAAAAGATAATGAAATTTGGAAAGTTGTGATCCACACATTCTCTCTTTGTGGTTAAGTTGAATATGAGAATCTTATCCATTGCGATTTAGGATAACAAAATTAATGGAACTCACAATCAAGTTCAGAGGAATTGAGCCATCAAATTAATTTGTGGAAACCTGATTTATCTCATTTAATGTTATTTCAACGTGTCAAACATTACCTTTAAAGAAGAAAAACATATATTTTTTTTCCGGCATAGATTACCTTCATGGTGAAATTTTGATCAAAAAATTTATATAATATAGTATGCAAAACAAAATATAAGAAATATTTTATTCCATTCGCTTTCTTGCTCTAAAAATATACAGGATCGCTAAATACATGCATGACGTCGAAATTACTCGTGCATAACTGACATGCATTGATATTGCAGATGAAAGGAGTTCCTGCAGATTTTTAGAGCAAGAAAGGGTTGTAATAAAATAGATTAAGATGTGAATAGTCGTACATGGACATACAAAAACAATGAATAGTCTGCATACGATTGAGAAGAACCAACATGAAGGAGTTCCCCCCAATTTTGAGAAACAATTCGTGGTGATTGTTTGAGCTCATAATGAGCTGTCAAATATCGGGATACTTGATTTTTTTGTATTGGGTGGATATCCTGTAAGCATCATTATAAAAACGTTCTTGTAAATCTCCGTGTAAAAATGCATTATACGCATGTTTCTGGTTCTTAATTAAGACAACTACATGAAAAACTTTCACCTAAACCATTTTAGCAAACGGAGCAAAAAGTTTTAATAAAGTCAATACTTGTAGTTCGCCGATTGCCTAGGGCAACTAGGCGTGTTTTATGACATTCGATTGTACCGTGAACTTTGACCCTTGTTCTATAAACAACTTGCATCCAATCGATTTCTTGCCGGAGGTGAAGGAACAACAATCCATGTGTTGTTAAGTTGAAGTGCCTTGATTTTTACACGTATAACATCGCACCAATGGGAAGGTAGGACTACATCTTTATAAGATGATCAATATGTGCTTTTGGTGGTTTAATACTGTAGTTTGTCTAATATCACGTGAGTATAGAGTATAAGTATATGCAAACGGTTGTTTATTATTGTGTACCACTTTGACTATTGATACATGATATTGAACTATAATTTAGGACATATACGTGTTTACAATAGAGAATATCTCAAAAATGTGGATAGTAATTCCTAAGTTGTCGTATTCCAATAGAGAATATCTTAGTGTATGCATGTGGACAAGAATAAATTGGTAATTATATAATTTTAATTTTCAATAAAATTCATATTTGAGATATCCATGTGAACCTTTTCCGGTTTAAAAATAATTTTACATGTTTACAATACGACTGTGTTTTTTTAATAAACATTGTGATCAAGTTATAGATAATAAAAGGGGAAAACAAAAGTCTTATTGGAGAATAGTTCATATTTAATTTTAAATTTTATGTATTTTTATTATTCTCTTGTAGTATTATAAATAAAATGATAAAATCGATATAATCATGTTGTATTGTACCAACTTATCATTTGTATATGGGTATAATATTTTTCATTTATTTTTGAATCTAGGTAAACTCATAGAAAGGAAAAAATAGCATAACTAGGTGAGTTATAAACTAGTTATACTAAAGTAACATAGTTTATGTACAAGCATGTGACCTGAGGTATATGGTCAAACAATCATACACAAGGTATTCTAGATAGACATGCAATCCTCCTAGACATACCAACTACCTGAGGCCAAAAGGCATGAAAAACATATAAACCTGTCACAACTCATGAAGCTTGTAATATCCGGAATTTTAATTCCGTTTATTTCTGTAACAAACCCGATCTCGATCAGTTGACCCATATCCGTCTACTTAGTTAGACACATTATTATAAAATTTATCATTTTATGTAGCTTCCTTTCACATAAAATGATAGGATCTTTATAAAATTTTATCATTTTATGTAGCTTACCTTCACATAAAATAATAAGTTTAGCCCTAATTTAGAGTATGACGAGGCCCGGACAAGTCTGTGACGAAGCTGTGACAAGGTCCAGACAAGTCTGTGACGAAGCTGTGACAAGGCCAAACAAGGCTGTGACGAGTCTGTGACAAGGCCAGACAAGGCTGTGACAAGTCGGTAACAAGCCCAGACAGGCTGTTGACAGCCCAGCGGATCCAGCACCCTCAGCCCAGCAGCGCCAGCTGCCCAGCCCATGAACTCTCCAGCCTCAGCAGCTTGTCCGCAGCCCAGCTTCAGCACCTTGGATCCACAGTTTCAGCCCATCTGCTACTCTACCTTTCAGCAGCCCAGCCTTACAACAACTCCAGCCCATCTGCTGCTTTGCCTTTCAGCCCGGCGTTGCCAGCTCCAGCCCAGCGCCAGCCCAACTGCAATACCACGTTCTCTTGCTGAACGTTACTAGGAAAGTAACAGCCGAGATCTTCGTAGATTCACTTCCATTCTGCTGCTTGCATTCCGTCCAGATACATCCACAGAAGAAACGCTTTCCTTGCTTACTCATCCCTTGCACGCAGCAGATCCTCCGGCTCCTTCGTCTTCTGTCAACCAGCATACCGCAGCTCCCTCCCTCACACCTCTTGAATGTGGCCAGGGATACGCCATCAGCAACCATGGGAGTCGCCTCCCTGCTCCAGTCGCGCAACAGCAACAACCATGCCGTCACCTTCTGCGAGTCTCGTGTATGACCACTCTCTACCTCCTTACTTCCCCTCCATGTTTATGTGTCAATGGGTGCCTCTAAACCATCTTTAAACCCATATATTTCAGCCAAAGGAGCAACTTCAGAGAGCTGTTGCTTTTTCTAGTTTTCCAACATTGACAACATCCAACTTCGGGTTCCGATTTAGGTATGAAATACTGATCCATTTTGGCTGAAATTTTTATATGTTATAGATGAGATATTGTGGTAGCACATATTAAAATTTGGGATTATTCTGAGTTATAGTTTAGGAGATATGATTTTCTCAAGTTGGCTATTCAAGCAGTTTTTTTTAGTGTGCTGAGTTTGAGGAAAAATGCTTGAGATGCAGTTTTGTGGAATAAATTTGGATAGGCTTTTGATCTCTGTTAGGCTTGAAATTTTGATATGATATAGTTGACATCTTGTTGTAGATCATATTAAAATTTGGGAAGAATCGGAGTTACGGTTTGAGAGTTATTGTGTTTCAAAGTTGACGTTTTTATATACGTGCTGAGTGTTGGGGAAAACAGCAAGTGATGCTGTTTTGTGAGATGATTTTGAATAAGCTCTTGATATCCGTTGGACTTGAATTTTGGATATGATATAGTTTACATACTGTTGTAGAACATATTAAAATTTGAGAGGAATCCAGCGAGTGGTTTGGGATTTACGATTTTTCCAAGATTGAGTCGTAAGCAGTTTTTCTGTTGTGCTGAAATTCGGTTTTGGGAGATAGTTTTAAATAGGATTTTGATCTCCTTTGCAGCTAAATTTTGGATATATTATAGATAAGATTTTATAGTAGAACATATTAAAATTTGGGATAAATCCAGTGAGTGGTTTAGGAGTTATGATTTTTCAAAGTCTACTCAGATTTGGGCTAAGTATAGAATTTGTAAAGGGAGTAGTCAACTTTAGGAATTTTTATAAAAATGTTGAATGAACAGTTTGGAGAAATTCTTTCTCCTAAAGTTAGATAGAACCTCATAGATGATCTAGAGATTTAATTTGGAATTATTATAAGCTGTTAAGAATTTTATATTTAGAACCGAAGTTAGACCTTTACAATTCTTCCGGAAAATAGAAAACATAGAAAAAAATGTCAGTTTGGAACCAAATAAAATTTTAGGAGTTAGAAAATAAATTTAGAACCTCAAATAGGAGATTAGACATGAATTCTAGATTTTTCGAGAATTTCGGGACCAAGGGTAAAATGGTCATTTTACCCTAAATTAACACTGTAACTAGTTATGTCTTAATACATCATTCGATCTTAGAAGTTTTAGACTTCTAACTACGTGAGAGTGTGCTAATACACTTATCGCCTTTGACAGGCAACTGAGTTGCTACAGTTTACAGAACGAGTGGTTTACAAAGAGTCGAGCTGTATATCAGGTAAGTCCTTTGGGCTTACTTAGCTGACTTCTAAATATGAGTATAAATGATGATGGTGGTGTGTGATTGAAATGTTAGAGAGATGGGTTGTGATATATAATTACCGACCTATATTTTGGCCTAAGAGTAACGGGCGGTGGCATTCTGCTCAGTAGCTCGCGGGGCGCTGGGGGTTTCTTTCGGGACTAGTCCATACATGGTTTGTAGTGATGCTACCAATGGAAGTCAGCTAGACCTACACCAGTTGGATAAGGAACGGAGGCGAGAACTAATAATAATTCTCGTGCCACAACTTAAATTGAATAATGTGAATCACTTAAATAATAGATAATAATTGGTTGAGTGCCAGCATGATGTTTGTTTATTTTTGTTTCTGCTTGTGTTTGTGCTGTTATCATTTTGCTTATATTTGGATAGTTAGCTAACGGTTTATCCGTGTTGTAGACCTGTAGAGATAGACAGTTGCAGAGAGATCCGGAACGGATGGTCAGCCGGGTCCACGTACTCATTAGATGGGGACGGGGGAGTCTTCCATACGTCATGCATGTTATGTATCTTTATATATGTTTGTAAGGCTGTCACATGTGTACGTTAATACCATTAAAAATATTATGTTTTGGAAATTGTTTTAAATATATTTGTGCCTTGTTGTAAGATCCAAGTAATGTTGTTGTTAAACCAAGGTCGGGACACATTGTGAGGTCCTAACCAGTAGCTCCCCGAGTTCCGAGAATTTGGGGTGTTACAACATGGTATCAGAGCCAGGTTGGCAACAATGGCACTTGAAATCTTCTAAAAGACCGAATGTATAAAATAACTAGAACCCGAAAGGGGTCTAAGATTTTCAAAACGGATTTCTGTTTTTACACACGTGCATAGTCAGGTTGTTGGGTTAGTAGTATGTCGGACCACCATCGTTCTCCGTGGATCTCTGCAGCTTAGTAGATGAGAAATAGTTTGTGGACTTATAGTATTGTATGTTTATGTAAGTTATATGTATATCTATACGCATGTAACTTTTTAGTACCTTAAAGGATAGGAAATATACTTTAGTTGAGTTAATATCATGCGATCATCGCCTTATGATAAAATTTTAGTAGATCGTAAAGAGTATCTCTATAGGAAAATAATGGACTCCGACCTCGGAGTAAAGTAATGTGTCCTGACGTACATTCTGGCGATTCCTACGATCATGTGAAGAACGAGTTGACATAAAGTGAAGATTAAAAGATGATCCTTAACCACGAGAATAATTAGATAAGAAAGAATATCAAATAAACTCAGATAGAAGTGATAGAAGTCCATACAAGGAATTTAGCGGTGGGAAGACGAGAGATGAAACTCAAGAATATACGTAAGGACTGATAAGAAGCGCAAATTGAAGCGGACAAAATCGGAATACAAATTAAGTGGTGTCGAGTACAACTACACTTGGCGGGTTAAATGACAGTGCAACAAAGGTGGACGGCGCCATAGGCAAGTATGGGCATGAGAGTGCAAAGAGGATAGGGTGTTGACCCAGATGTGAGAGATTAAAGGTTACAAAGATAGAGAGTGAGTTTAATGACGATAAATAGACTGTGTAACCATGGAAGCAAGTGGAGTCCTCCAAGATACGGGAATTTTGAAAGAAACTTCGACATCATAAGTATCAAAGAAACTAGAAGACTAAAACTGTGACAACGAATTTCCATAAGGGTATCATGGTCAAAACAAAACCAATTAAGAGGAAGAATGTGGGAAAGATAATTTGGTGGATTAGAGAGTCCATAATAACTTCTCATTCACATAAAGATCTAAGTTACCAACGTTAACGGTCATATCAGGGAAACACGAACAAACGATGAACCAAGCAGGAAGAATTGTGAAGACACGCTTACAAGTTATCGTGGAAGACATGACAAACTCATCGACGGCAAATGAATGTTGGGACTAGACTCAAAAGAGTATAGTGATCTCATAAAAGAACCAGAGAGGTGTAGATTGTGGAAGGAGCTAAAGAGTTTTAACAAAGAAGCTGGAGAAAATAGATTTCACCAACTGTATCAAACGTCGAAAGAGATAGAAGAACAATAAGTCCGTGGTCTTATTGAAGGTCAACTACCGACTAGTTGGTAATAACTGAGACATAACACGTGCGGGTCAACTAGTGGTAACTGGTTAGCAGATAAGGAGGATAACCCTAGACTTATGAAAGAATTTCATAGATATTTGGAGGACCCTCCAAGAGATCAACGACGACAGATGTGAAGCTAAATTGATACGCGTGCTAGTACCCTTAATAATAACATGGAGTGAGTTCGAGCCAAGAACCCTAATTAAGAACTTAAGAAGAAAGACGAGACGGCCCGGAATAACCCCCTTATGTCATGTGAGACCAAGGAAATTGTGTGAGTGAGTTCTAGAGGGCTTTCTTTGCTTGTCTTTTGACTTGATCACACCATCCATTATTTTGATTCGGCTTTGACTTCGGACCATGCTAGGAACATTTTTGATCTTTTTACGTCATGTATATTTCATTATTAACTACGAGATAATAAAAAGGAAGTAGGGGTCATATATATATATATATATATAGAGAGAGAGAGAGAGAGAGAGAGAGAGAGAGAGAGAGAGAGAGAGAGAGAGAGAGAGAGAGAGAGAGAGAGAGAGAGAGAGAGAGAGAGAGAGAGAGAGAATGCGGTTCCTATGAGAACAAACTTATTGTGTAATTTTGAGAACAATCTTAGACCGTCGGATGATGAGTATTAAGGGTAAAGATTTAGAGTAGATATCATAATTAATAATAACTACGAATAATAATTAGGAATAATTCATTCAACCAACAATAACTACGAATAATCCACTCAACCAACAATAACTACGAATAATACATTTAACGATATGACACCTTCGTAACAAAACTAATAATAATTACGATTTTGTTCTCATGATTACACGATAAGCCTGTTCTCATATGATATACTCTATATATATAAAAATCTAAATCTAAATGATCTTTAAACTATGCTACGATGAAACTAAAACTAGTATCTTAAAATTTGTTTAGTGTATGCTGAGTATGATCATTTCAATTTTCTTTTACCGCAGTTCTATATAAATTGTCAAAACTTGAACAACTAAAACTCAATTATCAAATGCTCAACAACAAATATAATGCAAGTTTTATTATTGCTTGACTAGCAAATTGTTATCTTATTTGTAGTTATGAAAAAATTATTAAATTTTGAAATTGTAGAGTTTATGGATAGTATAAGAATGAGAGGAATTTCTCATGTTAGCAAATTAAGTTTTCGAGTAAGCTTGACCTTTCAAGAAATCTATTTAACCAATGATAAAATTATAAGCAAAATGTTTGCTCAATAATATAATTTTATTATATTCATCTTATTTGTTTCATTTTTTATTTGTGCAGGATTATGTACATTGAAGGAACTTCAAACATTAGATCTTTCAGAAAACAATTTGAATGGAAGTGTTCCTATATGCATTTACGAATTGAGTGCTCTCGAATACCTCGATCTTTCAGAAAACAATTTGGAGGGAAATATAACATCAGGTAGTAGGAAAAAGGAAGATTAAACTTATATATATTTCAACCCTTATTACATCTATCATATGACACGTTGATAAAATAAAATAAAATTGTGTTACATCGAGAATATACAAACCCGTAATCGAGTATATAAGTGAAGTTAGTCTTTTTAATATTGTCAATTAGTTTTAAAATAGATCTCAATTATACTTATACGTTAACCTCAATTCTAAAAATATATTTACCGGATCAATATCGGGTACGTATAAATTCTCAACCCTCTTTCTAATTAAATTAGCATTTGCTTACCTCTTTATTCAATTTTCTTACTGATAAAGTTTGCTAAGTTCTTTTTCATATTTTGTCTCTTTACAGGTATTGGAAACTTGATCAATCTTAAATGGCTTTATCTTGATCATAATCAATTGGTTGGCCCCGTACCGTCTACAATATCAAATCTCACTGACTTGGAAGAATTGTCCATGCGTGATAACTCCTTTGAAGGAAAATTCTCTTTGAGCCTATTATCTAAACTTGCCAATCTTAAAAATCTTAACCTTGTTGGCAATAAGTTTGAAGTTGAAACCGAAGACTCGCATTGGATACCCTCCTTCCAACTTCAATTTCTCATCTTGCGCAAGTCTAACCTAAACAAGGAAACTAGAACCTTCCCAACATTCCTCTCATATCAGTATCACCTTGAGTATGTAGACCTCTCATACAACAACCTAGTTGGATCATTCCCAACCTCTTCTTTTCAAGGTAGCATGAAACAAATTATACACTTGGACTTGTCTCATAATTATTTTGAAGGGGAGGTACCAGACAAATTGTTTAGTAGTTCCCACAATTTACAGTCCATAGTTTTATCAAATAACAATTTTCATGGAAAAGTAATTTTCAAGTCTATGAACCTACCTCATTTACAGACCTTACTTTTGGATAACAATCTGTTTAGTGGGATTATCGAAGATTCACTCCTAAAGAGCACTTATTTAGAGACATTCGACATATCCTCCAATCAGATATCAGGTGAATTGCCTAGTTGGCTCGGTAACTTCAAGAACTTGCAGCTTTTCTCTATCAAAAAAATCTATTGCATGGTGAAATTTCAAGAACAATATGCAATATTTCGTTGCTTACCTATTTAGACCTTTCAAGCAACAAGTTTAGTGGAAGAATACCCTCATGCAACAGTACATTGATCTCATTGAAGTATTTGTACTTGAGCAACAACAAGCTTAGTGGACACATACCACATCAACTTTCAACGGCATCAAGTTTAGTTGTTCTTGATTTAAGGGGTAACCAACTTACGGGAGACATTCGGTTGTGGATTGATCGGCTTTCAAACCTTACAATTCTTCAATTGAGTAACAACAAGTTGCGAGGAGAACTTCCCAGCCAGTTATGTCAATGTCAAGGGTTGAACGTTTTGGACATCGCCAACAATGAAATTTCAGGTACGATACCGCCTTGTTTGAAATCCTTGTCATTTGGTTCAGCCACAAACCAAATCGTTGATGAACTGGACATACACTTGGATTTTATAACAAAGGGAAGATATAGCTCGTACATTGGTAAAAGTATATATCAGATGTCAGGATTGGATTTATCGTGCAATCGGCTAAGTGGTCAAATTCCTAAAGAATTGGGATATTTGAACAACCTTCATTCTTTGAACTTGTCACACAACAAGTTAAATGGTTTACTCCCGGAAACATTCTCCTTGTTGAGAAGTGTTGAGAGTTTGGACCTTTCTTCCAACAATTTGAGTGGATCTATCCCTTCGCAACTCGTTAAACTCAACTTTTTGGAAGTCTTCAATGTCTCGTTCAACAATTTAAGTGGAAGGGTTCCTACAGGCGGACAATTTGACACATTTGATGCATCTCACTATGAAGGCAATCCTTTTCTCTATGGGTTTGTAGAAAATACAAGTTCTATTGCTCGTAAAACTCCTAATGGTGAAGACACAAGAGAGGAAGATAGAGCCAACGTCGAATTTGATTGGAGAATATTCTTTTGGAGCTTTGGTCCTTCTTGCTTGATTTTTCTAATAGGATCCATATTGGTGGTTTTCAACAATCCTCGGTGGTTGAATTCTTGTCTCATCTTCATCAACTCGTACACATGTTGGTACATTCCATTGTATTAGAAGTTCTCTTTCTTCGGTGAGTTTATTTAGTAAAGTTGCTTTACAAATAAATCGGTTAACTTTATAGTTTGATGTGTATAATATTTGATCAATATGTGTAATTTGTAACAGACAATTTTATATTTCTGTCTTACTAATGTTCAACTAACACAATATTTGAGGAAGATGACTTCCATAAGTTAACCTACACATTGTTGAGTAAAAATGTACACAAGTTTACAAAACACATTTTATGTTTTATTCGAATACAAATTTACAAAACACATTTTATTTATTATTTTTTTATTTGAGTTCGACCCTCTCTTTTTGACCTTTTGATTCTAAGTTATATAAATACCGATATTTGGTTGATTTTGGTGATTTGGGCTGCACCCGTTTTTGGACGGGTTACCTACGTACCTCATTAAAGAGGATCAAGCCTCACGTAGTTCAGTGCGGTGTTTTCATGCATTAGAGAATCAAAGTCCAAACCCACCTTCTAGGAAGGGTTGCCTAGACGATGATTCAACTATCATTTGCATGGTATTTATATCTAGACCATGCATCATAAGATTAAAATAAACCCACCTTCTAGGAAGGGTTGCTTAATTTATCTCGCTATCACGCGCATGATCAAGAAAAGTGTTAGGTTATTTATTATTTTTTTTATTTTAAAGCTTGTGACTGAATTCGGTTATTAATTTACCAAATTTCCTACGTATCCTTTAATAGGAATCAAGTTGTACGTAGTTCTGAATGAGATATTTGGGTTTTATGACTTGATTTTATATGAAAGTCAAATATATATTTGTGATTGAATTTAATACATAATTATTTTGTATCAAATTTCCTACGTATCCGTAAGAACGGAATCAAATCTTACGTAGTTTTTTTGGATAAACTTTTACTTTTTTTTCGGACTTTAACATAAAAAGTCGATTTAATATTTGCGGTTGGACTCAACAATTTATTAGTCGAGTTTTCTACGCACTCTTATAAAAGAGATCAAACCACCCGTAGTTCATTTAACCAGAAGTTTTAAATTTGATTTGCGACTGTACCCGATAGTATATTAAATTTAAAATTGAGTTACCTACTGTAATAGCTAGGATTTCCGAATTCTAATTAATGTTGATTAACATAATCGTTTATAGTAATTGACATATAACTCGCGAAGATTTCGCAAGTGATGAGTAAGAGTCCCACCGTTATGTTCCTGGCGTAATTTTGGACGTTTGGGGAAATTTTTACTTTTTCCCCCGGGTAATTATTTTTACCCTCTGGTGTTATTTGGAGCATTTGGGAGCTCCAATTAATAAAAGTGCAGTTGAGAGAAATGATCAGGACATCGGATATGTCCTAGATATGAAATAACATGGAGAGGCAAAACGGCCAAAAGAGTCGCTATTTCGTTTTTTAACGGCTAAGAAAGACGGCTTAGGAATACACGTTTTCCGAGGCAGTTGTGGAATAATTATCCCTACAATATTCCAGTTTTAATGTTCCAATCTCGAGAAGTTTCGAGAAAGAGGTTCGACCCGCCTTTGGATCGGTTAAAGGATAATTATCGACTTTACTAAAGGATAATTATCGTCTTCACTATAAATAGCGGAAAATCCATTATTAATTCATTTCATTTCACGTTTTCTCGTAAAAGCTCTGATTTCTCTCAACCTTCAAACTCAGATCTACTCTCCGTTTCTAATCCGATTTCAGTTCCGTTTGAGTTTCTGGATTCCTCTCTTCATTCTCTTCATAACGGTACCGAGTTTCTGCATTTCCGAGTATATGGAGGGCTGGTCGAGCATATATGTCACCAGGACGGTTCCGTCGCTCAGATTCCGATGAATTTGATGCTGTCCATGCATAGCCTGCATCGTTGTGATTCCGAATCTTCTTTCAGATCGTCAATCGGGTTAGTAACGAATAAGTTATGAATTTATTCGTTTTTCGTACTGCGATTTGGCCTAAATTGAGTTTAGGCTTGTCAAATAGGACAATTAGAAATTCCATTATGGTCGTTATATTATTCTGGTCATTATGGGTTGTTTGTTTGATGAAATCTTATGACAGGGGGTTTAGAAATTGCCTGCGGGCAAAACGTTATTCTGGCGAAATCTAATTAATTAATTGAAGGTTAATTAATTAAATTAGGATTAAAATTGAGATTGAGGAATGTTGATTAGATACTACCTTGAGATTTGAGGAATTGTGAGTTATGTTGAGATATTGAGGTTTAGTTGGTTGTGAGGCTCATAGATTGAGTATGATCCTTATGGATCCCTTTGGGTCTAGGTGTGACCCCTTTGATGAATAGAGGTTGATATATCTCTTTACGCCTTGTTTATAGGCCGTGTTGTCCCTCCAGTGTAGAGGTGATCGTGGTTGAGTTTGTACGAGGTTGAGGTAAGTCCGTAGGACTTACTTAGCTACCATCCCTATATTGGGTGTTTGCATGAGTGGTGTGTGCTTTATATGTTTGATATGATATCATGAGTTGTCGTTTTTATCGACCTATGTTCTATTGACTGCCCCACTGCGTGGCTGTGATAACCTTTCCCTTTCATCCCGCCGTGGAGTCTGGGAGGTTCTCTGATGTCAGGCCAGACTGGTTTACAGGAAGGGCGCAATCCACTCCCATAGGGTACACGGATTGTGTGACCGATACTCGTACAGCTGGACATTGTACTCAGAGGCGGGGATGTATCGGTCCTCGTGTCACATACTTTCATCTATCTATATCTATATATACGGTTTTTGAGTGAATGGTTATTATATAAAGATAATAAATGGGTAAATGTATGATAGCATGCTGATGTGTTTATCTTTCATGATTGTGCTTGTGCTTATGCATTACCTCATATATGTATGGTTAGCTAACGGTTTCATACCGTGTTGTAGATGTTTACAAGTTAGGCGCTACTGGGTGATCTGGCAGGGTGACAGGCCGAGGACTCTCGTACATTAGGTGGTTGGTTTTGGGGTTGTTTATGTTTTCCCTCCTGCGTGAGGATGATGTCTTGTTTCCCTCCTGAGTGAGGATGTCGTTTCATACTCGGCTATGCTGTTGTTTACCTTTCGTTATACAATTTATACGGTTTTATGTATTTGTTTTTATATCTGTCAGTGCCATGTTGTAAGGTCTAGTGAACTTGTTGTCAGGCTAGGGTCAGGATCCATTGTGAGATCCTAGCCCAATGTGGCATCCCGAGTCCCGCGGATTCGGGGTGTTACAGAGTTGGTATCAGAGCCCAGGTTGACAACAATGGCACTTGCTACCTGCAATGAGGTTTGATAGGTAAAATAAACGGAGCCCACATGGGATCTGACGTTTTCAAAGGTTTTGGTTTCAAGTGTGGTTTTGGGATAGAATGTACGAGAAGTCGTCACCTCTGCCATGGATCTCTACAGCGTAGATATGTATATATATCTGTGTGTACTATAGATTATGTGGATGTATTATATACATATCGATACCTATGGCATATATATAGCCTTATAAGATTAGGTGCGTATATCCTACAGATGACTCAGACTAGAGTAGTATCTGTAGTGGGATGAGGTAGGGGTACACCCCCTCTTCCTCCAGTGGTGATAAGTCAGGGACCATTTTCCGCTGTTGTTTCACCTATGGCAGAGAACGAGTTTGAAGAGGCTGATCGTGTCTCCATGAGTAGATCCGAGTTTCAAGAATATATGTAACAAGTATATGAAGCGGTAATAGCGGGTAGATCCACACCGGATTTACCAACAATTGTGAGATCAACTGAAGCTTCTGGATCCGGAAAGAAGCAATGGACTGAATCAGTTACTGGAGAAGCAAAGATGATGAATGGGGAACCAAGTCCGATATCAGGACAATCTAGTGATCCTTTGGCCATGAAGATGACTGGCAATGAACTACAGTGTTTTAATTGCGTGGAAGTTGGGACACTGGTGAGCTGTGTGCCCAAACACGCCCATCATATGCTTTATGTGTGGTAAAGCAGGGCATAGAGCGAAGTTTTGTCGACAGGGCAAGGCATTGTCTTTACAGGTTCCCTTCAAGAGTGAGATCATTCCAGGTGGACGACGAAGGTCGAGTTACCCTTCAGTTGCACAGGTTGCAAGGATGGGATGATTATGTTTCAGTTGTGGCTATCCAGATCATTTGCGTTTTGTGTGCCCTTTGGCACTGATAGCTTGTTTCACTTGTGGTGAGTTAGGCTATCTGGCCCTTTCTGTCAATACAGTGGTGTTTCTTCCCAGCAAGACCTTCCTCTTTCCGGTGCAGAAAGAGTGGAAGTGGAGGCTATAATAATGACCTTAGTGATACCTGAGGAGCATGGATCTGACATTGAGTGATGATATGTAGTGGAGCTACGAGTGTTAGCTGTTATAGGTACCATTCTCGTTAATGGTTTACCTGGTGGAGTTTTGCTTGTTGTGAGTGCTCTGCACTTCATGTCTTTCGATGCATGCGTTAAGGGTTGACTTTTGGTATATAGTAGAAGGTGGATTTTCCTTTACAAGATTACCTTTTTGGGTCTGAGATACCCGTGAGATGCGTGTTTGTTCCCTTATTTTAGGGACCCGTGTATGGTTGCAGGCTTCTTTGTTATGTCGTAGGTGCATGAGGAAGTCATATGTGTATGGTTTGGATGAATAGATATCATGTGGTGTTAGCTTTTAATAGTAACACTATTATAGTCTTTACTGAGTTGAGTTAAATAGAGGTCTTCTGAGGTTAAGACCTTTGAAGAAACGGGTTTGTCATCAGGACTGTACGAGCAGCGAGCTGATAGCACAGGGATGTGACGCCTTCTAGTGTTATACCATGAAGGAGCAAGATAGTCCAACATTGGAAGGTATTCCAGCTGTTTATGAGTTTATAGACGTGTTAGTGAACCGTCTAGCTGCCACCTCAGCGGAGTGTGGACATTGTTATCAAGTTGAAGTATGATACAAAATTGAATGGGAAAGCCACACTATACAGTGCTTGTTGAGATATTGTACTGATAACTTGAAAAGTTGACTAAAACGGGCTTCTTTTACCCTAGTGGGTTCCATGTTCCGTATTGACGACCTGATAAGTTAGCTTCAAGAAGCAATTGTGTTTTCATGATTCCTTTGTGCTCAAGATATCCCTAGTCATGAATGAGAGAGCAACATGTGTATGAGATAGCATCCCATACCCGTTATGGACACTACGAGTTTGTAGTGATGTCATTTGGGTTGATGAATGTTTTAGTAGTTTTTATGGAGTTGATGAAAAGTATCTTCATCGACTTCCTTGATTATTTGGGGTGGACTTCATTGATGACATGTCGGTATACTCTCATAGCAGAGAATAGTAGACCGATCGTTTGAGGACCGTTCTGCAGATTTCGAGAGATAGAGGGTTGTATTCTACGCTCTCTAAGTGTAAGTTGAGGTGCCAGCAGTAGCCTTTTTAGGCCATGTTGTCTCCGCCAGTGGGATCATGGTTGACCTGGAAAGAATTAAGTATGTTGTAACATGGGAGATATTGATGAACATTAAGGAATACGTAGTTTTCTCTGCTTAGCCGATTGCTACCAATGCTTTGAGAAAGGATTTTATATGATTACGTATTCATTTGCGAGTCTTTTGAGAAGACCACCATAACTACGTGATGAAAGCAGTGTGTCTAAGTTCTAAGGAGTTGAGAAGGCATTTGACCTTTGCTTCCATTCTGTTGTAGTTAGAAGATTTTTGGGATCCCGTGATTTACGGTGATACATCCCAGCTAAGTTTGAGATGTGTATTACTACAAAGGAGTAGGGTTATTGATATGTGTGTTTACAGCTGAGAACGTATGATGAGAACTACTCGACTCATGATTTAGAGTTAGTAGTGGTAGTTCAAGCCTTTAAATTTTGGAGACCGTACCGGTGTAATCTTCATGTCAGATTTCTATAGATTATAGAAATATGAAGTATATTTTATGCAACAGGGGTTGAATAACCGCCAGTATTAAGAGCTTAAGTTGATCAAGACTTTGACTTGAAGATTTCATATCATTCAGAGAAGTTGAATGTTGTCGCCGATAACTTGAATGGAAAGACGCTCCAAGAGAAGATGATTGTGAGACTGATAGTTCAACCTCAACTTCAAAGAGATCTAGCTTGGCTAGAGTTGGACAATCAGTTCCTTGATAAGGATACCCATTTATACCTCAGAGGTTCTACCTGGTCTGTTGGATGAGGTCCAACAGAAGCAGGAGACCTGCCGGGCCTTGACAAGGTTTAGAGAAAGGATGTCTCGTACTGAGGCATCATAGTTCTCCATAGGAGTGGATGGACTGATGAAGAGTCATGACCGCTTTTGTGTTCCTGCTGATGCAGATGGAGACAGAATATTACGTATACCCATTGTACGCCTTATTCAGTACATTCAGGTACGAGTAAGATGTACCACGAGATGAGACGATTATATTGTATGAAGCCGATATAACCAGATTTGTGATAAGTGTGTGACATGTCAACAAGTCCAGATAGAGTATTTCCGATCTAGAGATAAGCCCCCACCCACAACCAGTGCAGTAGTAGAATTTGGGAGGACATCTTTAGGGACTTTGTTATGGGATTGTGACCCTGTAGACGATTGATGTTATTTGGATTGTTGGTAACAGATTAATGAAACCGGCACGTTTCATTTCTATCAGAAGGACGTGGCTAGTGAATGAATTGGTTGAGGAGTACACTAGACAAATAGTGAGACTCCATGGTATACCGAGAACGATCATTTCTGATCGAGATGGATGTTTTTACTTTGAGATTGTGGGCAGCAGATTCAGACTGCTTTGGGGACAAGTATGTACATCATGACTACACTTCACCCCCTGACAAATGCTTAGTTAAAGAGGATCATCTAGATCTTAAAGATCTATTATAAGTTGTAAGTTGAATGGGAAACGTGGAGGGTTATATTACCTTCCATTAATGAGTTTATTATATAACAATGAAGGACGTGCATCTTTTTGGGATGGCCCTATGAGGCAATATATATAGACATAGATGTCGTATATCCTTATGCTAGAAGTGATCTAGCAGTAGTAGTGGAATAACACCTTACTAGATTCAGGATTTTATAGTTCAAGTAACGTTGATTGAAGGAAGAATGTTGGTTGTACAGAGTCGCCAGATATATATGTAGACAAGAGGCGTTAACCTCTAAAGTTCAAGCGAGAGTTCATGTCCGGTTGTAAGTATCTCAGCTGCGAGACGTTAGACGTGTTAATATGGAAAGGGAACTGAGTTTCCAATATGATGGTTTATTTGAGATCGACCAGTACGGAGAAGGTAGCATGATGTTTAGCTTTGCCTATGAGATTAGAGGATATCCACCCAGTGTTTCATATGTCTCAACTGAGGAAGTGTATACTAGACTCGAGACACCTTGTGAGTTACGATGATTGATGGTTGAGTCCAACCATACTTTTGTTGAGCATTCGATTACATTCTTGGAATGAGATATGAAACGCTTGCATTCGAAAGACATTCCCATATTGAGGATATGATGGTCGAGATGAAGACCTGAAGAGGCTATGTGAGAGACTGAGGATAGTGCCCTGAGGGACTATCCAGAGTATATGTTAGGACATACCCATTTGTGGGAGCACGAGTATATCTTAGTGTTATCTTGATGAATGTTGTGCTTATGTGCTTATATGCCTTGATATGTTATTCTATGCTAGTTGTGATGTGATTTATGATCTTAGTAGATCTTGATGTGCTAGCGTGATGTATGCTATAGCTGGAGATGATTACTTCCTCCACGCTACCCGAGGATGATCATATTTATAGCTAGAGATGGTTCTTTCCTCCATGCTATTTGAGTGGGATTAGGATTCAGCTGGAGATGGTTCTTTCCTCCATCCTACCTTGATGGACATAGTTCAGTGGAGATGTGATTCCTCCATGCGATGTATATGTTTATGGGTTGGCTAGAGACGTGTTTCCTCTATGCATGTGATATGTTTTGGCTAGAGATGTGCTTCCTCTATGCCTTGTGATGTGGTATGGCGAGAGACGTGATTCCTCTACGCCTTTGGGTAGCGTTATGACCCTGTTTCCTGGAGTGATGATTCCTCCATGTTTATACTTGAGGTTATAGATTGTTATAGGTTGTAATCTTTGGAACGGAGATGTGATACCTCCGATAGAAAGAGTGAGAGTTATACCTCGGCGTATGGGTCCGAGAGAATTTGGGAATTGTTCAAGTTTCGGGACGAAACTTTTTTTTAGGGGGGTGTGATGTAATAGCTAGGATTTCCGAATTCTAATTAATGTTGATTAACATAATCGTTTATAGTAATTGACATATAACTCGCGAAGATTTCGCAAGTGATGAGTAAGAGTCCCACCGTTATGTTCCTGGCGTAATTTTGGACGTTTGGGGAAATTTTTACTTTTTCCCCCGGGTAATTATTTTTACCCTCTGGTGTTATTTGGAGCATTTGGGAGCTCCAATTAATAAAAATGCAGTTGAGAGAAATGATCAGGACATCGGATATGTCCTAGATATGAAATAACATGGAGAGGCAAAACGGCCAAAAGAGTCGCTATTTCGTTTCTTAACGGCTAAGAAAGACGGCTTAAGAATACACGTTTTCCGAGGCAGTTGTGGAATAATTATCCCTACAATATTCCAGATTTAATGTTCCAATCTCGAGAAGTTTGGAGAAAGAGGTTCGACCCGCCTTTGGATCGGTTAAAGGATAATTATCGACTTTACTAAAGGATAATTATCGTCTTCACTATAAATAGCGGAAAATCCATTATTAATTCATTTCATTTCACGTTTTCTCGTAAAAGCTCTGATTTCTCTCAACCTTCAAACTCAGATCTACTCTCCGTTTCTAATCCGATTTCAGTTCCGTTTGAGTTTCTGGATTCCTCTCTTCATTCTCTTCATAACGGTACCGAGTTTCTGCATTTCCGAGTATATGGAGGGCTGGTCGAGCATATATGTCACCAGGACGGTTCCGTCGCTCAGATTCCGATGAATTTGATGCTGTCCATGCATAGCTTGCATCGTTGTGATTCCGAATCTTCTTTCAGATCGTCAATCGGGTTAGTAACGAATAAGTTATGAATTTATTCGTTTTTCGTACTGCGATTTGGCCTAAATTGAGTTTAGGCTTGTCAAATAGGACAATTAGAAATTCCATTATGGTCGTTATATTATTCTGGTCATTATGGGTTGTTTGTTTGATGAAATCTTATGACAGGGGGTTTAGAAATTGCCTGCGGGCAAAACGTTATTCTGGCGAAATCTAATTAATTAATTGAAGGTTAATTAATTAAATTAGGATTAAAATTGAGATTGAGGAATGTTGATTAGATACTACCTTGAGATTTGAGGAATTGTGAGTTATGTTGAGATATTGAGGTTTAGTTGGTTGTGAGGCTCATAGATTGAGTATGATCCTTATGGATCCCTTTGGGTCTAGGTGTGACCCCTTTGATGAATAGAGGTTGATATATCTCTTTACGCCTTGTTTATAGGCCGTGTTGTCCCTCCAGTGTAGAGGTGATCGTGGTTGAGTTTGTACGAGGTTGAGGTAAGTCCGTAGGACTTACTTAGCTACCATCCCTATATTGGGTGTTTGCATGAGTGGTGTGTGCTTTATATGTTTGATATGATATCATGAGTTGTCGTTTTTATCGACCTATGTTCTATTGACTGCCCCACTGCGTGGCTGTGATAACCTTTCCCTTTCATCCAGCCGTGGAGTCTGGGAGGTTCTCTGATGTCAGGCCAGACTGGTTTACAAGAAGGGCGCAATCCACTCCCATAGGGTACACGGATTGTGTGACCGATACTCGTACAGCTGGACATTGTACTCAGAGGCGGGGATGTATCGGTCCTCGTGTCACATACTTTCATCTATCTATATCTATATATACGGTTTTTGAGTGAATGGTTATTATATAAAGATAATAAATGGGTAAATGTGTGATAGCATGCTGATGTGTTTATCTTTCATGATTGTGCTTGTGCTTATGCATTACCTCATATATGTATGGTTAGCTAACGGTTTCATACCGTGTTGTAGATGTTTACAAGTTAGGCGCTACTGGGTGATCTGGCAGGGTGACAGGCCGAGGACTCTCGTACATTAGGTGGTTGGTTTTGGGGTTGTTTATGTTTTCCCTCCTGCGTGAGGATGATGTCTTGTTTCCCTCCTGAGTGAGGATGTCGTTTCATACTCGGCTATGCTGTTGTTTACCTTTCGTTATACAATTTATACGGTTTTATGTATTTGTTTTTATATCTGTCAGTGCCATGTTGTAAGGTCTAGTGAACTTGTTGTCAGGCTAGGGTCAGGATCCATTGTGAGATCCTAGCCCAATGTGGCATCCCGAGTCCCGCGGATTCGGGGTGTTACACCTACGTAGCCATTTGAGTGGCGGAAGTCCTTACGTAGTTCTAAAAAGTTTATTTTAGTTTGTAGTTATAAATTTGAACGAAACTTCGTGATTTGGTAACACATATTCAAATTAATCATAATTTGAAAGAATAACCTATATTTACAACATGCAAATTATAGCATTATTCTTCTTTCATTTGAAATATGACATAGAGTCATTTACGTAAACCATGCATGATTTTAATAGACTTAATCATGTGCTATTTTTGTTTATATTAGCAATAGGTTTAATAAATTGATATGTCACCCCAATTTATAAAACATAGCAACATAAATTCATTTTGAAGATTTTGAATATGTTACTTGGGTTTATATTTCATAATACAATAAACGAAGTTCATCGCTTTTAATCTAATCCAAGACGTAGCGGCTAGATTTATTTATTTATTGTAAACTGTTAGCCCTACCATATTTTAGATGATTTCAGTAGGGATTCACCTTCAAATTAAAACACTCTACTATTTTATGGGTTATCGTTTATATATTTAGAAATATACTATTCTCGGTTAGAGAATTGTATACATCTCAATGTCTTTAAAATTTGTAGAAATAAGTTTAAAACATAAATTATTCCACTAATTTAATGGTTTGAATTCCAATCCCATAAGATAAAGATCTTTTGATTTGTGAAGCTATTTCAAAAATTGCAACAACTCTTGAGCCTGCAAAGAAACTGTTTTGACCCGTATAATCTTCTTTATACGGGTGTAGGAATTGTGAATTCATGAACTCAAAGGAAATGGTTTGTAACCGAAATCCAGACTCGAATATGGTCACTTTTACAGAATATATTTTTAAGGGTTTATTTTAAAAATAAACCTAAATTTGATTTTAAATAAAAAATGAAAGATCACGTGAATGGCTACCACTTGACATTTACTTTTTATTTTAACAAAATAAAAATGGAAGAATTGTCATTGTAGGCCTTTTACACCATGAAGTTGGAAATTAGGGTCTCCCAAAGAAAAATTTATAAAATGGGCTCCTATATAATAGGTGAAATCAGAAAAAGGTACAAAAGTGGGCAAGTAAAAAATAGTACAAAAGTGGGCAAAATTTGGATATCCCATCCGATTTGACTGGTGACAGATTTGATGGAAATTTTGGAGGGATATGCACTTGCCCAATCCTGTAATTTTTTTGGGTATGTACGTAGCACTTACCCAAACGGATTGGGTAAGTGTTTTGTAAGAATTGTAAGTGTAGTACGTAGTTATTACCCAAAATGCATGTAGCACTTAC
The DNA here is from genome assembly GCA_033239125.1 of Fagopyrum homotropicum. Taxonomy (NCBI): domain Eukaryota; kingdom Viridiplantae; phylum Streptophyta; class Magnoliopsida; order Caryophyllales; family Polygonaceae; genus Fagopyrum; species Fagopyrum homotropicum. Next base: position 9,609,961 of record BSWB01000003.1, read on the forward strand.
CCAAAATTGGTTTCCTATAATTTTTTTGGGTATGTACGTAACACTTACCCAAACGGAATGGGTAAATGTTTTGTAAGATATTGATATGTTTGGGTAGGTGGTTTGTTTGTATGGTTGTCAGTGTAGTACATCGAACGTGGTAAGTGCATATCCCAATATTGAGATCGAAATTTTGGATAATCAAACATAAATCGTCATACAGCATACAAAAAAGATGACACACGTAACATACCCAAAAAATAACAACCCAGTTTTGTTAACCAAAAGTGTGTTAACATTCTCACACAAGTTTCTGCCCCAAAAAACAACCTTACCCAGTGCAACCTTACCCATCTATCCTGTAAAATATATCCCTACATACTTGGGTAAGATGGAGAAGACGACCGAGGCGACCATGATGGTTGCTGGCTCTCGATGGAGAAGACGACCGAGGAGCTTGGTGGTTGGTGGCTCCAATCCTGTGCAACTCCATTCGGGACAAAAGGCAATAGCGAGATAGAGAAGACGATCTAGGAGCTTCTCAGGCGCCGGTTGATGCGCTTCGTCCGGATCTGGGGTCGGCTCCTGCGATTCAGGTTCAAGACAAAGGAAAGAGGGCTTGATGTGGTGTAGATCTAGACTCGTAGTCGGTGCAGATCTAGGCTCACGGGTGGCTCCTCCAGAATCGCTCCTCGCAGGCGGCGATTAGCAGTGTTGTGGCGGAAGAGGCGGCGATTTCCTGACGGAAAAATATGTTGCTTCACTCCAACGGTTGCGGGCTCGAAGGCGGGATGGTGATGGAGGTTTCGCAAGCGGAGGAGGCGGCGATTGGCAGTGCAAATCAAGCGTTTGTCAGAGGGAAGGAAGAAGAGGGCAACGGTTGTTCAGAGGGAAGAAAGAAGAGGGCGAGGGTTTCAGGGGAGGAAGAAGAAGTGGGGGTAAATCTTCCAAATTGGATATTAACTTAAAATTCTTTTTTTTTTTCCTTTTTGAAACATCTAATCAGTCTGATATTTGTTGCAATACCATCTTTTCATATAACCCAAATAGTGCCCTACAATTCTAGTTTTCAGCCCTATTTTCTTTTTTGAGCCTATAGAGGGCCATTTCACAAAAGTGAAATTTTAAGGTCCTAATCCTCTAATTATTTCAATAAAAATTATCCATTTATCACTGTATATAAAATTGGTCTTAGAAGTGAATATGTCATTCGAACATCATCTTCCACATGTAGTTGCATGCACACCAAAATGCCTCACATTGATGTGGGAATGAGCATAAGTGTACGTACAATCCTATTAGTTAACATAATTTACCCTTTTCTTTCAAATTTTCCTTTAAGTATATCCCACTAATTAGCCCACCGACTAATAAAATATAGGCGGTCTTTATCACCCATTTTATATTTGACTTACGTAAGTGCACTTGTATTTACATTCAGCGGTATATCAGCTTCATGTAAAAAAAAATGTTGCATTCGGACACACTTAACGATCAAACATAGCACTCGAAAACAGACCAACAATATATGATTTGCCGCAACGGTCGAAGGTATGTACTTTCAGACCGACTACGGATCGGTGCAACGATCAAAAGTAAGTATTTTCAAATTAACCACGAGTCGATGTAGTGGCCGAAAGTAAATACTTTCGAACCAACTACGATTCGATGTAGTGATCAAAAGTATGTACTTTCAGATCAACCACGAGTCGGTGTAGTGGCCGAAAGTAAGCACTTTCGAACCAACTACGGTTCACTTCATTCTTGCCATAAAAAATGTTAGATGGACTCCTAAAAAAAAATGAAATATCGACCCCAGATTTGTTCGGGTTGTTAATTAATCTGTAACACCCCAAATTTTACAACTTAGGGAGTTACTGGTTAGGACCGCACAGTGGGTCCCGACCTTAGTTTGACAACAACTTAACATGATCTTACAACAAGGCACAGATAAGGAAAAACCAGAAATCATAAAATAGTTTTTATCAATGCATGAATGTGACCAGATCAACTACAACCGGAAAGGTAATAACACAAAGTACGAAAGGAAACAATGTTCAACTGTAAAACCCACGAATGCAAAAACTGCAAAACGTCCTAAAGTACGACACCCCGGCTGACCACTACCATCTGGATCACTCGGCATCTGCTCTAACCTGTGTCAAATCTAAACAACATATCAACAGTTAGCTAACTATCCAAATATAAGCAAAATGATAACAGCACAAACACAAGCAGAAATAAAAATAAACAAACATCATGCTGGCACTCAACCAATTATTATCTATTGTTTAAGTGATTCACATTATTCAATTTAAGTTGTGGCACGAGAACTATTATTAGTTCTCGCCTCCGTTCCTTATCCAACTGGTGTAGGTCTAGCTGACTTCCTTTGGTAGCATCACTACAAACCATGTGTGGACTAGTCCCGAAAGAAACCCCCAGCGCCCCGCGAGCTACTGAGCGGAATGCCACCGCCCGTTACTCTTAGGCCAAAAATACAGGTCGGTATTTATATATCACAACCTATCTCTCAAACATGTCAATCACACACCACCATCATCATTTATACTCATATTTAGTAGTCAGCTAAGTAAGCCCAAATGACTTACCTGTTATAACGCTCGACTCTTTATAAACCACTCGCTCTGTAAACTGTAACCACTCAGTTGCCTGTCAAAGGTGATAAGTGTATTAGCACACTTTCTCGTAGATAGAAGTCTAAAACTTCTAAGATCAAATAAGGTATTAAGACGTACTAGTTACAGTACTAGTTTTAGGGTAAAATGACCATTTTACCCTTGGTTCCGATTTTCTCGAAAACCTTAAAATTCATGTCCAAACTCCTATTGGAAGTTCTAAATTTATATCCTAATTCCTAGAATTTTATTTGGTTCTAAACTGACCTTTTTCCTATGTTTCTATTTTTCGGAAGAATCGAAAAAGGTTTAACTTCGGCTCTAAATATAAAATTCTTAACAGCTTATAAAATTTCCGAATTAATTCTCTAGATCATCTATGAGGTTCTATCTAAACTTAGAAGAAAGAATTTCTCCAAACTGTTCAGCCGATATTTTTATAATAATTCACAAAGTCGGTTCCTTCACTCTAATTTCCTATACTTAGCCAAAATTCAAGTTTACCAAAACTGCTCAACTACCTAACTTCGGGAGCTCATAACTTTCAATCCGACCGTTCATTTCTCCCCAAATTTTAATATGCTAAACTACATATATCCGTCTACAACATATCTAAAATTCAACGGTGGATCTTTATCCAAACGTTTTATAATTGATCGACAAGATGAGCTGTTGGTAACCTAAAAGCTGAAGGAAATAAACTAAATTACAGCAGCCTTTTGTCTATCATTTTATGTGAAATTCCCAGCAGCTACTTAACACTATTTTATCTATGCTTAAGGCCGAACAACAGTAGCCTAAATAACATTATGAATCAATATAGCTAGAGACATTACAATCTAGTTGCAAAGGGAGTAACAAACAACATACAGAATTGCTTACTCGTTGCAGTAGATTGGTTCTGCGTTCTTTGATTCCTGAGTCGCAACCTCACAATGGACTACGTTGCTGAAGCGAAACAAAAGAAGGGAGATCACTACTCCGATTGGTTAAGAGTGGGGAAAGGAGAGTAGAGAAAGACCTACCGGAGAGTGTATGCAGAAGGTCTCCGTAAGGTCCTGTAAGCAACTGGAGACTCGTTACCGTGGCTGCAAAACAACGGACTTAGCCCCTTTGGTTCAGTAGTGGCTGCAGTTCGGGCACAGCAACGTCGGTAGAAGAGGCAAGAAGAGAAGGGTGGTGAGGTTGTACGCAGATGGGTCAGCACAGAGATTGAATTGAAGACGGAAACAAATAAGGTCGCTGCACTAACCTGGTTTCGGTAGGGTCGAAATCTGCAGCAGGTCGAGGTCCAATGGTTCGATGAAGGTGTGCAGTAGGTCGAAGCAGAAGGCGATGCAGCAGATCGATTACAGAAGGGCGATGCAGCAGCAAAGGAACGCAGAAACGGAAGAAAATAAAACGCAGAAGGGAAGAGCGAGATTCGGGGGATATGATAGGAAAGAGAACGGTTACAGAAAGGGGAAGAGCTGTAACGGCTGTTCAGCAGGAGGAGGTGGCGAGTAATGTGACGTTGGGCTGAAGACTGATTGCTGCTGGGCTGAACTGGAGGCTGCAGAAGGTTGGACTGGCGGACAAGCAACTGGGCTATTGGCTTCTGGGCTGGAGCGGACAGCAGCTGGGCGACTGGCTTCTGGGCTGGAGCGGACAGGCCACGGCTGGGGCGGACAAGCAGCAGCTGCTTCTGGGCTAGCAGGCTGGATCCGTGGGCTGAATTATGGATTAATAGATGGGCTAGAAAGGCTGCAGCTGGCCTCCTAATTTAACGAGTTTCTGGCTGGGCAAGATCCCGATATGTAAATATACGGACTAGGCGGATAGGGAGTTTATTTTAATTTAAGATCGGCTCGGAACTCTATCATTTTATGCGGAAGTAACCTACATAAAATGATAAACTATATAAAAGATTCTATCATTTTATGTGAAGGAATTTACATAAAATGATAAATCCTATAATAATATGTCTAACTAGGTAGGCGGATATGGGTCGACTGATCGAGATCTATTTTATAACGTAAATAGACGGAATAAAAATTTCGGATTTTACATCGGTAGAAGTGGGTTGTACGTAAAAGGGGTATTTGGTTCCAGGAAGCCAATATCAAATTGATTGCTTCAAGTTTTGTTTCTTTTGATTAAAAAAAACAAAACAAAACTGTAGTTGAAGATGAATCTCCTTCTTGCTTCGTCAAACCAGATACGTATATAAAAGCTTTCTTTTGTTTTCACTGAAACAAAGCAAAATGAATACTTAAAGATGAACTCAACCACCTGTTATAAAAGGCAAGTGAATCAACCCCGTAATTTGATATTGAAGGAAAAAATCAATATTTTTAGGCTTTTTTTTTAATCAACACTTTGTATTGTTGATTGAAGCTTTAAAACTTTAAAATATAGTTATAAAAAATTAACTACAACAAAAATATTTATAGTTAATTTTATGAGATTTATGTAATTTCATAAACATTTAAATTCATGAAATTTCATTCTCAAACACACATATTCTATATTAGTTATAGTTATATTTAAAAAAAAATATTAAGCAACAATAATCCGGAATGCATCTCAAGTGATGCATATCATATGTTTTGTCCACACTTTCCATCTTTAACAACCTTTTATTGGGATAAAATGCTTTTAAGTCACGTAATGTGCTCATCTCTTCCTCCATTTCAGCAAGGGAATATCGGATCTCCTGTCCTCTTGCAGTCAAAACCCTGAAGTACAACCTCCCTCCTCTCCCCTTACTTCGGTTACCTCCGACCAGCAGTATCTCCCCTTAACGTCTCACCTGTCGAAGCCAGAGAAGACCATTCGAGCCTCGCCGCCAAACAGACCTCCAAGAAGCATCAACGCCGCCAAGACTTTCAGCAAGCCCTAGTCCGACTAGAGTGGCACAGGAAGGTCTGCATCATCGTCGTCGCACCGAGGTCGAGCCTTCAGACCTTCTGTACACTGCATCAAAGCCCAAGGCGAACCCCTTCCCCTTCGAGTGCACACTGCACACCAGCCAAGAGTAGGGACGACTGCTCACGTACCCTCAACTACCAAAATTTGGATGTATTGAAATTTTAAAATAATGTAACGGTCGGATTAGATGTTATAAGATCCCAAAGTAGGACACTTGGGGCAGTTTTTCCAGCAGAGAATATATTGGCCAAGTATGGAAATGTTAGAATGAGGAGTCAACTTTAGTATTTTGTGTATGATTGTGGTTAGTATATTTGAGATTTCTTTGATTCTATGAGTAGAGTGCATGACATAGCATGTTGAGATATTTTTTTTAGAATTTTTAAATTTTTGGTTGAGAGCTTTATGTTAGGTCAAAGTGGGATCCGTAGCGAGTTTTCTTGGAAGTTAAGAAGTTGGATAATCTTCCGACTTAGTTAAATCCTTCTTTTGAGTTTGGATTTGGGTTCCTTAGGGTTTTTGGGGCCCAATGGTAAAATAGCCATTTACACTTATGAGGGTATTTTGGTAATTTCTTTGATGATAGATTTGAGTATCTTAGAAGTTGCAAGAAAGTGGGATACCTTATTGATTCACTTGCCTTTTATAACAGGTGGTTGAGTTCCTGCGGTTGCGGACCGAGTTGAGATAACGGGAATTGTGATTTGATTCAGGTAAGTCCTTTGGGCTTACTTAGTTGGCTTCTAGATGTTAGTTGAATGATGGTGGTCGTGTGTGATTGAGTGTTTAATACTTATAACATGCATATGACGACCTTTATAACTTTATGGTCCAAGTGTATGTATAACTGGCGGTGACATCACTGCCCAGCTTTGACACGGGACTAGGAGGATCTCTATAGCCAGAACAGGCAGGTACACTATGAGGTGCATCAGATCCACTCTTGTTGGTTACACGGGGGCGGAGGCGAGGTTTGAGATTCCCTCGTGTCACAAAATAAGTTGCATTAGTAAAATATATGACTTAAATAAATATAACAAATGAAATTCTCTGAAAGCATGACAAGTGTTTTACTTCTATTATTATATGTGTGTGCTATTATTATTCTGCTACTATTTTGATAGCTAACTAACGGTTTATCCGTATTGATAGATTAATTGTAGATATAGAGAGTTGCAGAGAGATTCGGGGCGGATGGTTAACCGGGTTCACGTACTCATTAGATGGGGATGGGGAGTCTTCCTATTGCATGCACGATGTTAATTAATTTATTTATTTATGTAAGTTTGTCACATGTAGTACATTCATTCAAATATCATTTAATGTTTTTTAAAATATTTATTCATATTTGTGTCTTGTTGTAAGATCCTAAATAAAGTTGTTAAACCAAAGTTGGAACCCATTGTGAAATCCTAACTAGTAGCTCCCCGAATTCTGAGAATTTAGGGGGTTAAACCAAAGTTTTATAAGACATTAATTAACTTTTCATCAATTTACTTTTGAAATTTTGCTTAAGAACTATTTTTAATAGTAAATATTGTTTTTAAATTCAAATTATTTTGATGACATTCTGTAGTTTTTTTCCTTCCCCATAAAATAAGTACAACATTTTGATTCTTTTTCAATAAACACTACAATACTTTAGCATTGTCTATTACATTTAAAATATATTTTTAATAGTAAATATTGTTGATTTGCACATATCATTTTCGAACAACTTTTCTTTTGCGGTATAGCATATGGAATTAAAGTAGTGAATGGTTTTTTTTCTAACCCCAATCTTACTCTTGGAATTTATGACGAAGAATTTTACACTACCAAACATAACAAGTTGTGAAAATGAGAGTTGCGTCTATATAACTCTCAATTTATTTAAAAATAGAAATAAAATAAAAATAAATCTAATTTACATGTGCCCCTTGTTCATAAAAAATTTGAATTGGAAAAATACATTTGTTTTCCCCCAATTTATTTGGGTCGATAGACGTACCGACAAAAATCTTTAATAGTCACCACAACTACGCACTTCGCGTGTGTAGTTGATAGAATCCTCAACTACGCGAATGGAGTGCGTAGTTGAAATCCAAAAAAAATAAAAACTAAAAAACTACAACTACGCTTATAGGGAGCGTAGTATTAGTTCAGGAAAAAAAAATCAACTACGCTCCCCACAAGCGTAGTTGATATTTTTTTATTTTTGAAAACTATTATTACGCTCCCCATATGCGTAGTTGAAGCGCACGCAAAGTGCGTAGTTTGGTCACTACTAGAGATTTTCGCCGGTACATTTAAAAACCACATTTTATTTTCCTATACGGTATAAAAATTAAACAAATTATATTACACTTACCTCAAACTATAAGGAATAATTCCAAAAATTTTATAGATAAGGGTATACGTATGAACTACGTTTGTTTTCATTCCAAAGTTAGAATCAAACGGACCCTTAGTGGAACGAAGACTAACTTCTTTAATTAGTTATATTTCTCTATAAAAAGGAATAGCACAAGAGTATTCAATAAGCCATCGAGAGAGAATTGTGATTTCCAAAATACTTAATGGGGTGTTCTTTGATCTCTAAATGGTTGTTTTGGGTCATAACTATTTTGATTTTACATAGTTATGAATCTAATTGTTGCATTGAAAAGGAGAAGTTTGCTTTGCTACAGATTAAAAATCATTTTAGGTCACTTTTACCATCTTCAACTAATCGTTCCATTTTATCTTCATGGATTGATGGTAAAATGGCAAATTGTTGTTCGTGGGAAGGGGTGATATGTGATCCTTCCTCGGGTCACATATTTGAGTTGTCACTAGGTTCCTTACTTGATCCGAATTATGATTGTCGGGTTAAAGACGAGGCTAAAACTTTGAATATGAGTGGGTTTCAAGATCTTGAAGAAATCCGAAACCTTGACTTATCAAGTAACTGCATCGCGAATTTTTCTGAAGATGAAGGTATGTGTTTAAGTAATTGTATATCATGATGTCTTATTAGTATATTTGGTGCTTCGTAAGATTAAGATGAAATTTTATTTTCATCCTCATAATTCCCATAATCTAAATAATATATCTCTACGAGGATGAAAAAAATATTTGAATTTAATTCCCATAATCTCATAATTTTCATTTCATCTCTATAATCTCCTTCCACCAAACAGAGCCTAAGTTATGAGCGGTCAATGTAGCATAATTTTACTCAACTATATAGTCCTGCAAATTCTTTCTTATATTTTTGGGCTTTTTTTAGTTTTACCTTTTCTATTTTAAGTACTAGTTTCTTCTTGTATGTATTTGCATAAATATGCAATTTTAAGAAAATTCAACTATTGTATCCGCGTATTTATTAAAAGAATTGGATGAAATATGCTTTTTTATGAATTTTTGTTTTACAAGTCTCTCTAATTTTTACACTCTAATTGACTTTAGGTCAACTAACTAAACCTTTTTGAGATTTTTCTTTAGTAACTTGGCTCATGATATAAATATGTTTAGTAAATGTATTCCTAGTTAAACTCTCTTACTTTTCAACTTCAATTTACTAAAAATGTAAAAATTGAAGGGTACACAAACTTAATAGAAATAGAAAATGACCTGTTTTTTCAAATTCTGTCTTGACTTTAAAGGTATATTTACTTAATGAGTTTATAACAATGTGTGCTCTTAATAGAATAATAACGATAAAAAGTCTTGTTAGTTATTTTACCCGTATTTATTTTTCTAATTCTTTTTGTGTGCAGGAATATGCAATTTGAAGAGAGTTCGAGTGTTGAATCTCGACAGAAATTATATGGGTGGACGCATTCCTATGTGTATTAGCAACATGAGCTCTCTCCGATACCTATCTCTTTCTTCCACTTTTTTTAGCGGAAGTATATCAGGTAATGTATAAAGATGATAAAAGAGATATTAAGCCATTAAGGGGAGTTCGTGTGTTGAAGCTCTCTGACAATGTCCTCGACGGAAATATTCCTAAATATATAAGAAACATGAGCTATATATCTCCAATGGCTAGACCTTTCTTATAATGAATTTAGTCGAAGTACATCAGGTAATATATTGAGATACATAAATAGAGATATGAATTATAATTAATATATTTATATAAACTCTCCTATTCTTTTTTTGTTTACGAATGTTCAACTTGGAGAGAGTCCAAGTGTTGGATCTCTCCATATATATTTTTTGGCCAAAAACTTTCTTTTATAATACACTTTCATTAATAATTAAAATGATTTAATAATTAAAATGCACTTCTAGTTAGTTGATGAATAGAAACCTAATTAATTTAAGTTTTATTATATAATTTAAGTGCAATAAAGTAATTTGGGTAAAATTAATGATGAAACATTGACTGCAAAATTGAACGGGAAATAACATCGGTTGTTGAATTAAATAGATATTATAAGATAACTTTATTTATAACTTATTTAAAGGATATATTTTCCTAATTATGTAGAAAAATCCAAAATATATATAAGTAATATAACCATCAAGGCTTATAAAGTTGGATGTAGTTGTTTTATTTTATCATTACATTATTTTTATAATAAAAAAGTACCTATTAAGAATGTCGTTCCAACATAGGCATATTGCATGGAATCACAAGAAATGATTGCAAAAAAAGTTCACGAACAATAGTACATATATGGATTAGATACATTTTTATTTCGTTTTTGTTTTCGGAGTTACAATCAAACAGAGGCTTAAACTATTAGGGTTTGTTCCTTTCCCATATCCTGATATGAGTATATCAGATATCGGTATCAGTATAAATATCATGGATTTGGATATGAGATTGATATCTCATATCTGATACTTGTGTTTGACAAGATGGTGAGGTATATCAAAAGATGAAGGCTTGGGAGGGAGAGTTGTGAGGGAGACGTTAGAGAAAATGAATGTGATATCTGTCAATTTTTGAAGATATCAAAATCGATAAAAAAAAAAAAGAAAAAAAAGAAAAAAGAGAGAGTAAAGTATTGATATCTAGGATATCACTTTGATACTCTTATACTCAATTACGAAATATGAATATCGGATATGTGATATCCACAGTCATATCTCATATCAGGATATGAAAAATGAACATGCCCTTAGATCTTTCTTGAAAGGGATTGAGTAGAAGGTTCGTAATTGTATAGGCAATTTGAGCTCTCTCCAACAATTGTTTCTTTTAGAGAATCAACTTAGCGGGAGTATATGATTAAATACAGCAATCCTAGATTAAGTGTTATTGCGTGTTGTACATTTAAGAATTGAATAGGGCTTGTTTGGTTTATACTATTAAAGCAAAAGTTTCATGTAATTTAGGAAGATATATGATTAAATATATCTGATTACATAGAAAACTCGTAGGCATATGTCTACACTTTTAATTTACACAATTAACCCTAAATTGGGAGTTTGGTAGACGGAGAGAACGGTAAGTGGATGGTCCCCATCATATTGTTCCACAAACCGGTTCTTACTTTCATTAAGGAAGAATGGTATGAGACTGTTCCACTTAACCGTTTTTCCGTCCGTTCTTTTCTCATTTGACAATTAACGGACACAATCCGCTACGGGTGATTGTTCTTACACGTTTGTCGTAGGTTGTTCTTTTGGGTAAGTGTTCTTGGCGTTTTGCCTTGCCTCGTTTTAGAGGGCGTTTGTGTCTTGTTCTTTGGGGTTGGCCTTTCCTTATTCTTTCTTTCGGAATGTTCTTTCTTATCTCGCATTCATCACACCATGATTTTGATTAGGCTTTAACTATATATATAGATCTTGACTCATATGTAAACAGCTCTTACTATGTGAACATGTAAACACCGAATATATGTGACTATACCGCCGAATATATGAGTCAGGTCCGGCGAATATTTCTTCCACTAATCACACAATTTTTTTCCCTTTAACATCGCCTAATCTCAGCCATCTATTTAACGATCTAACGAATACAATTTGTTCTCATTTTACATGGTAATAGTTGTTTACATAGGAGTCAAACCTCTCCCTCCCTCCCTCCCCCTATCTCTCTCTCTCTCTCTCTCTATATATATATATATATATATATATATAGAGAGAGAGAGAGAGAGACCGGTTTTGGTGAGGATGAGGCTTCCAGATAGGAATGAGGAGAACTATGATGGTGACACGTGACATGCTACGTCACAGGGTTTTTTTTAAAAAAAAAACGTTGTTCATATTTTTACAAGTATGTGTTCATTTTCTTACAACTATAGTGTTCATGGTTTTTAAAGTAAGTGTTCATTTTTTAAGAAGTCATTGTTCATAATTTTACTAAAAACTGTTTATTTTTTTCCACACTAACTGTTCATGTTTTAAAATTAAATGTTTATTTTTGTATTTTTGTAAAAATTTTCTTTTTGTTTCAAATCGTGTAAAAAAATATGATGTTCATTATTTTACAAGTTTGTGTTCATATTTTTCAGAGTAAGTGTTCATTTTTTTAAAGGTCAATGTCCATAATTTTATTAGTGATTGTTCATTTTTTTGTTATAGGTAGTGTTCATATATTTACTACTAACTATTCATTTTGTGGTGGTGACGTGACATGTCACGTCACCTTAAAAAAAAAGTGGCGTGGCATGTAACGTGACATCACCACGGCTCTCTTAATTCCTATCCACAAGAGTGCTCCTTACTTGAACTAGAATATATATATTTATAAGTTATGATGTGTTTATCATGAAATTTAAAATCTAAACCAAGATTAAATACACTTAAAGTAAACATGAAATCGTGATATAATAAAACTAAAACTACTATTGATCTCCCTTCAACAACTTTTATTTGTCGGCAATAGTAAAAGAATAAGAGGAATTCCTCTAGAACGACATTTTATTACTTGAATAACTCGATTATCAATTGCTTTAACTTTTACAATACAATGGGCTTTAAGTCTTAAAACTTCTCTTTACTAGCAAATTTGAATAATCATGGGTATCTTATTTTGTTTATTTAATTTTATCCTTTTGCAGTTATGTTTGAATTAATAAACTTTAAAATTGTGAACACTGCGGATAATATAAGAATAAGAGGAATTTTTAGAGTTAGAAATTTAAGCTTTTGAGTAAAGCTCGACCTATTAAGAAGTCTATTTACCCAATGAGATAATTATAGCAAAATATTTTCTAAATTATATAATTTTATTATATTTATCTTATTTGTTTCGTTTTTATTTGTGCAGGGTTGTGTACCTTAAAAAAACTTCAAAAATTAGATATTTCTTCTAATGGATTGAATGGAAGACTTCCTCTGTGCATTTATGAATTGAGTGCTCTCAAGTACCTCGATATTTCATACAACTATCTTGAAGGAAATTTACCATCAGGTATTTGAAAAAAAAGAAAGGTCAAACTTATTATTATATTTACCATATGACACGTTGAGAAAAGATACAAAATTGTTCTACATCGATAATTTCATTCCACATTTACTATATGACACGTTGAGAAAAAATCTATATGTTAAATTCGATCTAACACACATGTGTATTTGGATGATCTACTTAGACTTGCGAGAATTTTATTCCACAATTATATACCCACTCAATGAGCGCATGCATTTGTTGTTGTTTTTTTTAATCAGGAATATGCAAGATGAAGAAACTGCAAGTGTTGGATCTCCAAGAAAATAAACTAAGTGGAAATTTCCCTATATGTATGGCCAACGTGAGCTCTCTCAAAAGCCTATATCTTTCATCTAATGAATTTAGTGGGGGTATAGAACCAGGTAACAATAAGCTTAGTATGTGACATTATAATAATTGCTCTTTAAATATGACAAATAATATAATAATAAATGAAATACTTTAGTGATGTTGCGTTCAAGTTTTGATCGATTCACTTATTTTTGCAACAGTTGTATGTAAATTGACGAATCTTGAAGAACTATCGATAAGTCAAAATCATTTGAAAAAAAGCAGACTTTCGATTTGCGTTGGAAATCTGACCTCCCTTTCTATGCTTAGTCTTGAGGGTTACACATTTTCTAGCTCTATGTCTGGTACGTATAAATTCTTAACCCTCGTTTCTTATTATGTTACAACTTGCTCTCCTTTTTATTCATGTTATTACAAATATTTAAAAATAAAATAAAGGTTGATTCGTTCGTGTGTGTGTACATGTCCAAATAATGAAAATGGTTGTTCAATTAGTTACGTCTAAAAAACTAAATTAATGCAATATAAAAAAAATTTTAAGTAAGGTTTAAATAATCATGAGAGTTTTATTAGATAACTAATTTTATTCGGAAAAAATAAATTATAAAGTTTTAAATACAAATAAGTAAAACTCTTTATTAGGACTTCCTAACCATTTCAAGATGGGGAGAAAAGCTAAAATAGTTTGTTAATTCGTCACTTTGCAGGTATATGTAAATTATTGAAACTTGAAGAGTTAAATATACGAAATTGCTCCTTTAATGATATCCTTCCCGACTGTATTGGAAAGTTGGTCAATCTTAAATGGCTTCATCTTGGTTATAATCAATTGGCTGGTCCCGTACCAGCCACGATATCAAATCTCACCGGTTTGGAAGAGTTGACCTTGTATGGTAACTCCTTTGAAGAAAAATTTTCTTTGAGCCTATTATCTAGGCATGCCAATCTTACATTTCTCCATTTTAATAAGGTTGAAGTTGAAACCGAAGACTCGCCTTGGATACCATCTTTCCAACTTCAGGTACTCATCTTGAGCAATTGTAACATAAACAAGGAAACTAGAAACTTCCCAACATTTCTCTCATATCAGTACCAACTTGAGTATGTAGACCTCTCCTACAACAATCTAGTTGGGTCATTTCCAACCTCTTCTTTTCAAGGTAGTATGAAACAAATATTACACTTGGACTTGTCTCGTAATTATTTTGAAGGGGAGGTACCAGAGAAATTCCTTAGTAAATTCCACAATTTACGGTCCATAGTTTTATCAAATAACAACTTTCATGGAAAAGTAATTCCCAAATCTATGAACCTACCTCAGTTGCAAACCTTACTTTTGGATAACAATCTGTTTAGTGGGATTATCGAAGGTTCACTCCTAAAGAGCACTCATTTAGAGACATTCGACATATCCTCCAATCAGATTTCAGGTGAATTGCCTAGTTGGCTCGGTAACTTCAAGCACTTGCAGCTTTTCTCTATCCAAAAAAATCTATTGCATGGTGAAATTTCAAGAACAATATGCAATATTTCGTTGCTTACCTATTTAGACCTTTCAAGCAACAAGTTTAGTGGAAGAATACCCTCATGCAACAGTACATTGTTCTCATTGAAGTATTTGTACTTGAGCAACAACAAGCTTAGTGGACACATACCACATCAACTTTCAACGGCATCAAGTTTAGTTGTTCTTGATTTAAGGGGTAACCAACTTACGGGAGACATTCGGTTGTGGATTGATCGGCTTTCAAACCTTACAATTCTTCAATTGAGTAACAACAAGTTACGAGGATAACTTCCCAGTCAGTTATGTCATTGTCAAGGGTTGAACGTTTTGGACATCGCCAACAATGAAATTTCAGGTACGATACCGTCTTGTTTGAAATCCTTGTCATTTGGTTCAACCACAAACCAAATCGTTGATGAACTGGACGTACACTTGGATTTTATAACAAAGGGAAGATATAGCTCGTACATTGGTAAAAGTATATATCAGATGTCAGGATTGGATTTATCGTGCAATCGGCTAAGTGGTCAAATTCCTAAAGAATTGGGATATTTGAACAACCTTCATTCTTTGAACTTGTCACACAACAAGTTAAATGGTTTACTCCCGGAAACATTCTCCTTGTTGAAAAGTGTTGAGAGTTTGGACTTTTCTTCCAACAATTTGAGTGGACCTATTCCTTCGCAGCTCGTTAAACTCAACTTTTTGGAAGTCTTCAATGTCTCGTTCAACAATTTAAGTGGAAGGGTTCCTATAGGCGGACAATTTGGCACCTTTGATGCATCTCACTATGAAGGCAATCCTTTTCTCTATGGGTTTGTAGAAAATACAAGTTTTATTGCTCGTAAAACTCCTAATGGTGAAGACAGAAGATAGGAAGATAGAGCCAACGTCGAATTTGATTGGAGAATATTCTTTTGGAGCTTTGGTCCTTCTTGCTTGATCTTTCTAATGGGATCCGTAATGGTAGTTTTTAACAATCCTCGATGGTTGAATTCTTGTATCATCTTCATCAACGCATATACATGTTGGTACATTCCATTGTATTAGTAGTTCTCTTTCTTCGGTGAGTTTCTTTAGTAAAGTTGCTTTACAAATAAATCGGTTAAATTTATAGTTTGATGTGTGTAATTTGTAATCAATATGTGTAATGTGTAATGGACAACTTTTATATTTCTTTCTTAATAGTGTTCAACTAACACAATATTTGAGGAAGATGACTTCCATAAGTTAACCTACCCATATTCTATATTAGTTGTTATGATAAAAAAAATATTGAGAAACAATGATCCGGAATGCATCTGAGTTGTTACATATAATATTTTTTTTGTCCACACTTTCATCTTAAACTACATTTTATTTGGATAAAATGCTTTAAAATTGTTTTTTTTTATCACAAATTACCATTTATAATTTTTTAAAACAAAATTAACATATACAATAATGAACTTTAAACATTAGTACCAATATACTATTTTCTTCTTATAATTTGTGGTGCAACATAGAGGTGGGTATAACCAATCGGGTCTAAGAAATTCGATGATCCGTCAAAATCCATAAACATTTTTCTTTATTTTATTCCAATCTAAAAGGTTTTCCCGAGTTATCAAATTACCGAGATTTTAATTATTTTCTAAAAAATTCGATGACGATTCTAGTTATCTGGCAAGTGGGGTTATGTCCAACAACGGCAACAAGCTCCCATCATCTTGGTCCTGTCACAAATTATGATTTCTAACAGTGTTAGACAAAAATTCCAATAACTTTGTATCACTTTTAACTAAATTTTCAAGACTTATTTTCACAATTGTTAAACTATTGAAGACTAAATTTTCAAGCTCCCAACGAAGAGCATCTCAGGCCCATGGAAACCAGGCCCAATCCTCGGCCTCCTTACCGGCCTCTTCCTCCAACACACTCGCCAGCCCGACCCACTACAACCTCTGCTGCTCCATCACCTAGCCCAAACCAACCCCATGTGCTTCCAATATCGCAGGTGCTACTCCTCGCCAAACTCAGTCCTCTCCTCGTATATACCCCCTCAACCGACCCACTACTCTCTCCCTTAGCGGCATTTTTAAGCCGCGGCCTATCTTCGATCTACGTACGGACACCACACCCGATTTATCCCCTATACCCACATTACATAAATCGACTCTCCAAGATTCAAAATGGTTTGCTGTCATGCTTGACGAATATCGAGCTTTTATACGGAATGATTCTAAAGTTCTTGTTCCTCATCGAGCGGACTAATATTGTGCGGTGTATGTGGATTTTTCGTCATAAATTCAGATCTGATGGTTCCCTTGAGCGTTAGAAAGCGCGTCTGGTTGCTAACGGATGCTTCCAGTAGGTTTGCATTCATTGTGATAAGACGTTTAACTCGGTTGTCAAGCCGGCTACTATCCGGACGGTTCTCATTCTCGTTGTGTCTCGTTCTTGGCCTATTCACCATCTCGACGTTCAAAATGTCTTCCTTCATGGACATCTCAACGAGACAGTACACATGTTTCAACCTCTGGGTTTTGTTGACTCCACTCGCCCCTCCCATGTCTGCTTGTTACCGAAATCTCTTTATGCATGACCTCAAGCATGCACCCAGGGCTTGGTATCAAAGTTTTGCAGGCTATTTGCTCAGCCTCGAATTTATCGGTAGTAAGAGTGATTCTTCTCTCTTTATTTATCGGCATGGAGCTCATCTTGCTTATTTATTACTCCATGTTGATGATATTATCTTGACCGCATCCTCCGAAAAACTCCGTACTACTCTCACTAACTCACTCAGTAAGAAATTTGTCATGTCTGATCTGGAACCATTATCATTTTTTTGTGGGCATCTTTGTCGAACGCCCCAGCTCCGGTCTCTTCTTGTCTCAAGACAAGTATGTTCGCAAGATTGTCGCATGGGCCAAGATGACGGCATGCAAACCTGCGGTTACACCTACTGAGACATTGATCAAGCTTAATTTCTCCTCTGGCCCTCTTGTCAGTGATGTAACAATGTATCCCATGTATCGCAGTTCAGCAGTTGCGCTTCAGTATCTCACTTTCACACGCCTTGATATAAGTTTCGTTGTCCAGCAGATTTGTATATTCATGCCTGATCCTCGTGAAGCCTCACTTCGCTGCCCTCAAGTGCATCATCCGATACATCTCTAGCACGTCAGTATTAGGTATCACCATCTCCTCTTCTCCGAAGTCTGACCTATGCCGACTGGGCTACTGCCCCGA
The DNA here is from genome assembly GCA_033239125.1 of Fagopyrum homotropicum. Classification (NCBI taxonomy): domain Eukaryota; kingdom Viridiplantae; phylum Streptophyta; class Magnoliopsida; order Caryophyllales; family Polygonaceae; genus Fagopyrum; species Fagopyrum homotropicum. The sequence goes on from BSWB01000003.1 coordinate 9,627,893, forward strand.
TACGCGTCGGTCAACATCAAGTTATTGTGTCTTCTTTAATGACATTATCATCTCTTGGTTTGCCAAACGGTAGTCCGTGGTTTCACGATCTAGTGTAGAGGCCGAATATAGAGGGGTTACTGTCTCTAGGTGTTCTTGGCTACATAATCTATTACTTGAGTTTCATTGCCTGCTTGCAAAAGCGTCTATTGTCTACATTGACAACATATCTGCTACTTACCTTGTCAGCAACCCAGTTCAATACCAACGAATCAAACATATTGAGCTTGGCATCCACTTTGTCCGAGATAAGGTTGCTTGTGGTCACGTTCGAGTCCTTCATGTCCCTTCGACTTTTCAAATATGCAGATATCTTTACAAAGGGATTACCGAGACAATTGTTTCTAGATTTTAGATTCAGTCTCACTCTACTGCCTCATCCAGTTTCGACTGTGGGGGTATGTTAGTTTATGTAAATATAAGTCTAGCTTGTAATTATTTATCTTTGTATTTCCTATATGTATATGGCATATAATTCAATAGAAACCCTACAAAAATTTATCCAATCTCTCTCATTCTCACACTATCCATCAACTTTTCTTCCTAGCCTGCATATTAGCAAACACGTACCGTTTCCACATAATAAGGGATAACTTTAAATTAAATAAAAGTAGGACTTATCTCTTGATACGTGTTCAAGATGATTTCACCAATAGGATGAAAGTCTTGATGAAACATCCACGCCACTTCAAACCGGAAAGGATGTTTCTCAACTTGGGTTCTAATGGGAGGATCAATTTGTAAGAGCAAAGGTGAATGGTCAAAAGGGAAGCGAGCTAAATGATGCACATGCGCCTCAAGCAACTGAATCCAGCCAACAACATTAGTGAAAACTCTATCAAGTCTTCGAAACACCTTCTAAATTCCCGAACGTCCATTATCCTAATTAAATTGTGACCCAGTAAACCCCAAATTCAGCAGACAAGTTGAAGCAATAATATTACGAGAAACATCAATGTTAGCATGAACCTTTTGAGATCCACCCTCCGACAAAGAAGGAAGAAGGAAGTTGAATCTACTATGGAGGAAGATCAACGACCTTTACACCTTCGTCAGCCGAGGAACTCTAGGCGGGTCTAAAGAGGAAGCTTGTCTCGATGGTAACCGAAGCTACATTAGTGGAATCGGGAATTAAAGAATGAATCTTAAGCAATGTACCTAGAACTAGAACAACAAGCCAAGGGCGCTTAAGAACACCTCTCAAATCCTCGGAAATGGCACAAGTTCGAGTACCACAATCGGTGAAGTTGTTAGAGAAGACAACGGATTTGATTAGAGAATATTCTTTTGGAGCTTTGGACCTTCTTGTTTGATCTTTCTACTTAAGTTCCATTTTGGTGGCTTTCAACAATCCTCGTTGGCGTAATACTTGTGTGTTCTTCATCAATACATACATATGTTGGTATGTTTGATTTTCTTAAATGTTATTTTGTCTCATTGAGTTCCTTTCAAAAAAACACCGTACTTTTGATAATAAAATGGCATGATTTGTAATATAGTATGTTTAGTTAATGTGACAAAATTAGTTGGGCTTTTTATTTTTGTTGTGGGCTTGAAGGAAAAATCTAGTTTTGGGCCCAATTCACTATATTCATAAAACCTTTGTATAAAATAAGATAGGAAATGGTAAAAATAAGTAAATACATGAGCTACAATCAATTGATATGACTATTATGAGATCTTTAATTAAATCCAATATGAATATGTTAAAAACATATCACAATGGAAAATATTATAAGTACTCAAATACGCAAGTTTGAATAGATGGATAATGCATGAATCGTCATGTGGCTACGTAAATTTGAGTCGAGTTGAAAATGAAATTCAATAGAGTTTTTTCATATTGTTTATGATGGTTAATCCACCATCTCTTAATATTAGCAATGATATCTTGAAATAAATAGACATAGGAGGTTGGTTTATCACTATATACCAATAGAACCGTTCACTTATCAAGTTTGAATTTGCGTCAAAAATCTATTTTGTTCGGGTCTAAATAAGTTATTCAGGTCTAGTATAAACCTATTGAAAAAGGTTTTATTAGCTTTGTAATGGGCTTTTTTGGGATCCAATTTTCAAGTTTTTTGAATTTCAAATCGGTTCAGATCGAACATAAACCGAGTCTTATTTAACAGCGCAGGTAAAACAAAAGTGAAATTTTTGGTCCGACCCAAAAATAGCTCGTTGGAAATAAACACCCCTACTATATGATTTTCTGTGGGAAGGATACTCGGTGGTCTCGGGCACATCTGACGTGCTTATATTGCATAAAGGGGGATAAGTAGTAAGCAAGTGGGGATAGCTCGACGTCTTACATCATCGTCCAAAATACAAGAGACACCCTCCGAAGGGTCAAAAAATACATGTAAGCCCAAAGGTAAGTCATAAGCAAAAGTAGTAAGAAAATCCATTGTTTTGTGCGCCTCGCGGTAGGCAAGCCAAAACTGGATGATACAGTTTCTTTTTAAAAAAAAGTCTTGACACCTAAATGTCGTACTACTAAGGGGGTGGTGAGGAGAACGTGGTTCTTTCAGTAATGTTGTATCTAGTAAAGAACTTACTTCCAGCACTACACGCAAGTGTTAGCCCGTGAAAAACACCCCATAATTCACCCATGGGTACCGAACATGGACCAAAGTTTGCGCACAACCCTCTCTACCATTCCCTTCTATTATTCATAATGGCACGTGCAGTTGTAGCGTACCCATCTGTCCGTTGCGATTTATCTATGTTGATCTTCATGACTCTCCTAGGCGGAGGCTCTCATTTGATAAAAGAAAAGAGATTTTAGGAGGCTAGTAGCGCAGTGATTGAACTCATAGTCGCGCTTTATCCGAATATAATCAAGTCTAGTCGCCAACTTGATTCTCGGTCAAATACATCATATATGTCGTCAACTTTACAACAATTATATTTAGATTTTTTTAGTAATAGTATCATTCATTAATTTTTACTTAGACTTGTTCGAATCCGGGCAGCCCGCCCGGAAAACGGGCGGGTATGAACATGGAACAACCCCGGTCGGGCCGAAAAGCCCGACCCGTCAGCCCGGTAAAAAAATGAAAAATTTAAATAAAAAATATATTATTGTATAATTATTATAAATATTAAGTATTAAAATAAAATATCTAGTATACGTATAATAAATTTAATATATTTTACATAAAATATAAAAAAAAATTTCAAAAAAATCAAATTAAAACATTTTTTAATAATATTTTTTAAAAAAAAATTGAAAAACGGATACCTACGAGCCCGCCCGGTCGGGCCGGGTACGACACCCATCATAGGCCCAGTAGCCGGGCCTAGCCCGGCCCAGATCATGCTAAACTGGCTCAATATTTTATAAAGCCCGACCCGAACCCGACTCGGGCCCAGATGTGAACAGGTTTACTTAATAATAAAAGGATATGACTCAATATACGGTCTAACATACTCTAACATTATGATTAATAAATCAAATTATTTTTAAATTTAAATACACAATTATAGTTTTTTCATAAATACTTTTAAAAAGTAATATTGTATATACATTACACCTTAAAAATAATTTTTTAATATAAATTTTAAGACAACAAAAAGGTCAATAAACAAGAAAATTATTTTTATATAAAACACGTTCAATCAATCTTTCATAAAAATTCATATTATCGTATAGCATTTAAAAATTAATACAAGATCTTGTTAATTATTATAAAGATATTTTATAAGCATGTATAACAAAACAAAATTTAAAATATATTCTAACCCATTTAGCACTCTTGGAATTTATTGTAACCCCTTCTAAGGTGTACCAATAATATAGCGTACTGTACAAGGACAACTCGCTAGACACGCGAGGTTAGAGCTAGCCGGTCCAACTAGCGGCCAAGAGAGTGTGACCTCCCAAATCAATAAGCATAACATCCCAAAATAGGTGGTCCTTTAAAGAAAGAGTTTCAACTTCTTCTGTTTGCTTGGTAGTATGTAAAAAAGAAGCCTTTAGAAAACTTTTGATTTATAATATTTTTAACTGATTAATGTAAAATAGTGTCTTTTGATACGGAAATACGAAGTAATAAACTGTAAGATGGTAAAATATGAGCAGTTAGTTAATATAATATGAACTAACAATTCATTTTTATGAAAAATAAGCTTAACTTAATCGATTAGTGCACAAAATATGAAATAAAATTATAATTTAAAAATTAATTTATATAATTCAAAACTTTAGAAATTTTTATACAAAAAACGTAGTGTTGCATTTAGTTCAAAAATTTTTTTATACTAACATTCAATGTTTTTCACATATTTTATATCATTAATTTTTGTACACTAATCTCAAGTAATGTTTATGAAACACAAATTTAACTAGTATATTTGTATTATAATATTTTTTGGCATAAATTTTTTATACTATTAGTTCATTTAAAGTTTTTTTTATTAATTCTAACATTTTATATTATTATTTATATTTTATTTAAAAATATAAATATTGAAAAAAATGTATAAACCATTAGTTAAATAATTTGAATTAATAGAATAAATTTTTTAAATTAATTGTACAAAAACTTGAACTAAAAAATATCGGTCAGGAAAAATAACATGTTAATCTGACAACGCTCTGTAATTTCGTACCCGAGGAACAACTTCGTTCATGAACCTTTATTATTTATTTATTTTTAATGGTAATATGTGGATATTACTTATTTTGGTGTTATATAATAGGTTTTAAATCTATGATAAGATATCTCAATATATACATATGGTCAAGGATGATTTAAAAAAGCATTAGCATAGGCTGAATTCGTCATTAGAAATTTTACTTGTGATGCCTATGTATTTCCTTTTACGATTTAAAAATATTTTTAACTGAAAAGTTAGTAAATTGTAGATTCATAAACGAAAAAGATAAATACACGGACTTTGGTTTGCTAAAGCAGAAATAAATCGTAATCCGTTAGCGTCTAGTGGGGGTCATCAGCTGCGCTCATTTTTTTTCATGGAAGAAAAAAAAAGCACCGGCGCCCTGATTGAAAAAAAAAATACAAAAAAGTTGTTTATTTTTTTCAAGGCTTTCAAATTTTTTTAAAAAATTTAGGGCGTCGGCTGATGATGCCAACACCCATATTTGAAAAGAAAATGACGTCGATGTCTTGCTAATTATGTCGGCCCTTGTGAATTTAAGTGACATGTATATAACACTTTATAAATTGATAAGCAATTGATGTTTTACATCTCATTCCCATCTCATTTACTATTTTTTTTATCCAAATTAATGTACCAAAACCTATAAATATAATATATCTGAAATACATATCATAGTCAAGTAGTCTGTCAAATATATTGTATATTTAAGGTTTTTATTTTTTAAATTTATTAAATTAATTTTTATCCACATTGATTATTATTATCATCATTAAAAATATTATTAACAAACCTTATTCGGTAGTACTTCATATATAATCAAGATTCATGTTGAAATGAATAAGTAGTTATAATGCTCTTTTTCTCTTTTTAATTACATTCTAATCATAATAAATTCAACAACGAAAACAATCTCAGATCAACTTAGTGTCTCCAAAAACTATACTCTTGAAATGAAATCAACTTCATAATCTGTTCTCTTTTGAAAAACAACAATAAACTAAACAAAGCTAAACTACAAGTTTTTTTAAAATCTTTTCTGAAGATAAGATATAAGACATTTATTAATGGCCTAGTTTTTTTTAACAAAGTCTTGAAATAAGTAATAATTGTATAGTATTCGAACAAAAGAATAATGACAATAATAATTTAATTGCATGGCATTTAAGAAAAGATAATGAAATTTGGAAAGTTGTGATCCACACATTCTCTCTTTGTGGTTAAGTTGAATATGAGAATCTCTCCATTGTGATTTAGGATAACAAAATTAATGGAACCTCACAATCAACGTGTCAAACATTGCCTTTAAAAGATGAAAATTTTTTTTTTTTTTTCCGGCATAGATTACCTTCATGGTCTCATTTTGATCAAAATATTTATATAATATAGTATGCTAAACAATATTTTATTTCATTTGCTTTCTTGCTAAATACATGACGTTGAAATTACTCGTGTATAACTGACATGCATTGATATTGCAGATGAAAGAAGTTCCTGCAGATTTTTAGAGCAAGAAAGGGTTGTAATAAAATAGATTAAGTCTGCATACGATTGGGAAGAACCAACATGAAGGAGTTCCCCCCAATTTTGAGAAACAATTCCGTGGTGATTGTCTGAGCTCATAATGAGCTGTCAAATATCGGGATACTTGATTTTTTTGTATTGGGTGGATGTCCTGTAAGCATCATTATAAAAACGTTCTTGTAAATTTCCGTGTAAAAATGCATTGTACGCATATATTTGATGGTGTTTCTGATTCTTAATTAAGACAACTACATGAAAAACTTTCATATAAACCATTTTATCAAAAGGAGCAAAAAGTTTTAATAAAGTCAATACTTGTAGTTTGCCGATTGCCTAGGGCAACTAGGCGTGTTTTATGACATTCGATTGTACCGTGAACTTTGACCCTTGTTCTATAAACAACTTGCATCCAATCGATTTCTTGCCAGAGGTGAAGGAACAACAGTCCATGTGTTGTTAAGTTGAAGTGCCTTGATTTTTACACGTATAACATCGCACCAATGGGAAGGTAGGACTACATCTTTATAAGATGATCGGTATGTGCTTTTGATGGTTTAATACTGTAGTTTGTCTAATATCACGTGAGTATAGAGTATAAGTATATGCAAACGGTTGTTTATTATTGTGTACCACTTTGACTATTGATACATGATATTGAACTATAATTTAGGACATATACGTGTTTATAATAGAGAATATCTCAAAAATGTGGATAGTAATTCCTAAGTTGTAGTATTCCAATAGAGAATATCTTAGTGTATGCATGTGGACAAGAATAAATTGAAAATTATGTAATTTGAATTTTCAATAAAATTTATACTTGAGATATCCATGTGAACCTTTTCCGGTTTAAAAATAATTTTACGTGTTTATAATACGACTGTGTTTTTTTAATAAACATTGCGATCAAGTTATAGATAATAAAAGGGAAAAAAAAGTCTTATTGGAGAATAGTTCATATTTAATTTTAAATTTTATGGATTTTTATTATTCTCTTGTAGTATTATAAATAAAATGATAAAATCGATATAATCATGTTGTATTGTTTTTTTTTGATGAAAGAGAGCAAGCTCTCCGCCCTAAGGCTTTATTATAAAAGAAAAAACATTACAACCGAGTAGTGCGGGGCAATGAAACCCCCCTCACATAATCCATAATCAAACTACCAATAGAAGACGGGGCAATCGAGAGTCGATGTACCCCAAAACCGAAAGAAAAAGCAAGATTAGCCAAGGCATCAGCCACCCTGTTTCCCTCCCGATACACATGCTTGAAACTGAGAATCCAGTCTCTAATGATGAAGCCTTGGCATCTCGAAACCAGGCTGGCGAGCGGATGAGCAGTGCTTACTCCCCTCTCAATCAAACCAACAACAAGAAGTGAATCAAGCTCCACTTCCACACACCGGAATCCGAGCTCCCATACAAGGTTTAATCCCTCAATCACCCCATACAATTCCGCCGATGGTGCCGAGGTAACCCCTATATTGCATACAACCCCCGCTATCCATTCCCCATACTTGTTCCGAACAATAGCACCAGCTGAAGCGATTTCTTGTTCTCCCCTAGAAGCTCCATCGGAGTTGACCTTGACCCAACCGGCTTTGGGCTTGCTCCAATGGATGAGTCTCTCCTGTTTGTATGTGCACACTCTATTATTTATCATATTACAGGCCTCGGTATACTCATCGTAACATCCCAGAACAAAGCCCACTTTGTCTCCCATAATCCGCCCGTCCTGAAACGTACGTACATTCCTCCACTTCCAAAGCCACCACAGGGCTTGACTGAACAAATCCCTCCAGCACCTCTCCGACCCTTGAATCTTTCTTAGACTTATATTCTCGAACAACCATGTATCCCAGTCGAGCGAAAAGAAAGGTGACCATGCAGAAACAGGAAGCAACTGTTTCCAAAACTCTTTGGCGAAATGACAGTCCTGAAGCAAATGAATGAGAGTCTCTTCCTCCCCCGGACAAGCCAGACACATTGCATCATCAGAAAGATGTCGTCGTTTACGTTCCACGTTCGTGAGAGGAACTCCCCAAGCCACCGGCCACAACCAGTAACGTACCCGTTCTTGAACTTTTAAGCTCCACAGCTGTTTATACAGGCTCTCTCTAACCTGGACTCGTGGTCTATCATCGCATAAAAAAGAGTAGGCCGAACTCACCGAAAAAAGACCATCCTTCATCGGTAGCCATCGAACTGTATCATGCCCAGCTTCCCTGCACAATCTTACTGCAATTACTTTAAGCATGCTCGTATTATCCAAACGACTACTCAGGTAGTTCCAATCCCATCCAGCTTCCTCCCGCCAGACATCGCCAACTTTATACTCAAGTTCAGTAGGGGAAAGGGGAACTTGGCTGGACAGATAAAGGGGTTCAGCAGTTACCCAGGGGTCACTCCAGAACCGGGCTCTCCTCCCATCTTTGACACTCCAACCCAGATTTGGTCTAATGACTGTATTGTACCCCCTTACGATACCTTTCCATACATATGAGGCGTGTCCCCTACATAGCAGGTTGTTGGGCCATTCTTGATGGTCCACCTTATATTTGCGGAGTAAAATACGGGACCAAACTTGTTCTCTTTGCCAGAAAAGTCGCCAGCCTATCTTACTGATAGTAGCTAGGTTCACATCCAGGGCCGATCTTAGACTCAGACCACCCCGTTCACGCGGTTGACATAACTTGTCCCAACTTAAAAGATGCATCCTCCTAGCTTCCAAAGAGCTTCCCCATATAAAGTTCCGACAAAGCTGATCGATTTTACTGGTGATACTAGTGGGAAGCATAATGGTATTCATGTAGTATCGTGGTATAGCTGAAAGCACCGATCTCACAAGAGTTGTTCTACCCGCTAAACTCAACCTACTTGCCTTCTAACCCGCAAGTTTAGAAGTCATCCTTTCGATCAAGGGATTAAAAGTTATCCTGGAAACCGACTCATGTAACAACGGAATGCCAAGGTAGGTACCTAGGTTTCGGGTTGAGGAGATACCTCCAACATCACTGAGGCGTTGCTCAAGGGGACCACGTACGTTATGCGAAACAAACAACCTGGATTTAACAAGGCTGACTCTAAGGCCCGAGGCACCACAAAAGGAATCCAGTACCGCCTTGATGATTCTCATTTGTGTGGAAGATGCTTCCGCAAATAGAAGAATATCATCTGCAAAGAATAGGTGCGAGATTGAAGGGCCCCCTCTAGACAACCGCATCGCCTTCCATTTATTCTCGCTCACCGCCCGATCAATGAGGTGTCCAAGTCTTTCAAGGCAGAGAACAAAGATGTATGGAGAGATTGGATCCCCTTGCCTAACACCCCGTGTCATTGGAAAACTATCCGTTCTTTCACCATTCCATAAGAGACTCATTGAGCTCGTAGAAATACACGAAAGGACCCTCTCGCGACATACATCCAGAATTTTCAAGTACTCCAGAGTATCAGCTATAAATTCCCATCGAAGCATGTCGTATGCTTTCTCAAGGTCGAGCTTGAGTACCATCCAACCCTTCTTTCCCTTCTTCTGCTTCATAGAATGAATAGCCTCCTGCGCTAAAACAACATTATCGGAGATGGACCTTCCTGGGATAAAACTTGCCTGCATAGGAATCACAAGATAGTTCATAAGAGGTTTCAACCGGTTAGTTAACATCTTAGTAATAATCTTATATGAAACGTTGCACAGACTAATAGGTCTGAACTGACGTAAGGATTCGGGTTTGGCCACTTTGCCAATGAGGACAACTTGTGTCTCATTAACCGTGTCAGGAAGGTGACCATACTCCATGAAATTTTGGACCATACGAATCAGCGAAGATCCCACCGTGTTCCACAGTTTTTGATAAAAAATGGGCTAGAAGCCATCTGGCCCAGGTGCCTTCAACGCTCCCATGTCCTTGACTGCTGCGTAAATCTCCTAACTCGTGAAGGGATTGGATAGCGAAGCCCGCTGTGAGTGGGAGAGCACCGGGAAGCCTCCCCCCAAGATAGTTGTCAGCGGATCAAGGTGGTTTGGGCCATATATCTGTTTAAAGAACCTCACTGCCTTTTCTTCAAGGATCTTCTGTTCAAGGCACCAAGTCCCGTCATCATCTTTCAATGCATCAATACGGTTATGTTGTCGACGGATAATAGTCGAGAGATGAAAGAATGACGAGTTTCGGTCACTGCAAGACAACCAAGATTGCCTCGACTTTTGGCAGCACAGGATCTCCTCCTACTCAAGAGTCTTTGCAAACTCCGCTGCCACCTCACGTTCCTGGATTAGAAGAGAGTCCGATGAGTGGGTCTCCAGTTCCTTCAAAATCTCTTCCATCTGCTTAATGAGTGACTCCTTGTGCTATAGAATGTTCCCGAACGTTCTCCTATTCCACTTCTGAAGGACCAGTTGTAGTCTTCTGAGAGCAACTGGGTGGGCAGACCACTGCTCCCAGGCACTAGAAATAAGATCATTAAACTCTGGATGGGTTAGCCAGGCCGCCTGAAACCGGTAAGGACGTCTCATCTGGTTGGTTGATGCAGTCGCTTCCATGTTTAAAAGAAGGGGATTATGGTCGGAGGATAGTCTTGGGAGGTGCCTAATAGATGCATTTGGCCATCTGAGTCGTGCATTAGGACAGACCAGGACCCTATCTAAACGTTTAGCTATCCGGTTAGCCTCAGTTCGCCCCCTGGTCCAAGTGAATTGTGATCCAATTCCAATGTAACCCAAATCAATTAGTCTGTTCTCACAGATCCAGCTGCTAAAAGCAAGTGACGCCGGAGAAAGCCTGGAAGCTCCCCTACTGTGTTCCTCAATAGCCTTAGTAACATTCATATCACCCCCAATAATAACCGGACAGGTCGAATGTTGGACAATAGCTGCAATGTCATCCCACACCCCTCCCCTTCTAGATGGTTCCGGAGAGATATAAGTCACAACAAGGCCAAAGGAAGAGTCTCCCTGGCTTACAATAGCGTAGATGAACTGTCGATCCTTCCTGACTATAGATATACAACAAGAAAGGGAGTCCCACAGTAGCCATATTCCACCGCTCTGACCTTCCGCTTCCACCCGCTCTCCCGAATCAAACCCAATCTTCGCACATATTCTATCTGCCGTGGTCCCTGAACAATGTGTCTCAAATAACGCAAAAAAATTAGGTTTGTGCTTCCGTAACATATAACGCATCGATCTTCGGAAACTGGCCTTCACAGTTCCGAAACTATTCCAAAGTAAACCTATCATTTAGATGCGAGAAGGCAAAGAACCCGCCAATCCTCAGATTGTTGGATCCGGTTCGATGGGAACTTGGCATCCCATCGTTGCTTGTTCGTCAGATCTTTCCCCGGAAGTAGCCGGACTCATACACACGTCATTTGTATCCGAAGCTTTAGCGTTAAAAACCACCTTATCTGGGATGACCTTGTACAATATCTTAACCTGTTGCACCGGACTTGGTAACTTCTGTTGTTTTTGGGTCAGGCCATTGCCGCTAGAGACGGTACCCATTGGAGTGCTATGTCCGCTTATTGTGCCCTCCACCACTCTGTTGTTGACTCGCAGTCTCTTCCGATTCTGGTCTTTATTAATATTCGGAAGGACGCTCTTCTGATGACTCTCCGGAGGAGATGAACCCTTTCTTAGCCCCATCTCAGAGCTAGAGCCCTTAGGGTGTGAGAACTTCTGTCTTTGATCTCCTCTGTCAATACGCTGTTCAGAATTCCTCACATTTGTCTGGTTCTTTCTCCTTGAGACAACCATCCAAGGGCCATGACCCTCCTCCTCTTGATCCACCATAACTGTCTCCTTATTCCTTTCTGGGCCTGGGTCAGAACATGTACCATTCTGACTTTCTTATCCCGGGACAACTGCAGTGTGAATAGTATGATTCCCATTACCTCCACCATACACGCACTGCTCCTGTGTATGCCCATAGCATCCACAGCCGAAACAAATGGTATGTAAATTCTCATACTCCAGTAAGAGTCGCTTCCCATTCAAAATCACATCTCCCTTAAGCGGACGCATTAAATCCACTGATACACAAATCCTAGCATATCTTCCCCTTGAGATACCCAGGGTATATGCATCAATACGAATAGGAGTCCCTATAGCCGAAGCAATGGCTCTTAACACGTTAATGTTATACATGGCAAAAGGAAGACCCGAAATACGCACCCACACCCCAGTGGATGTCATCACCGTAGTCATTGGGTCAAACGACTCGTCCCATTGCTTCATCATGAGATAATGACCATACATCTTCCACGGTCCCCCAACAAGAACATCTAGCATGTCCGATTCCTTCTCGAATCTAACCAGGAAGTAGTTATTGGGAAGATCAATGACCGACCATCCACCCGGAGTTTGCCACAACTGTCGAAGATTGCGCTCAAAAGAAGGGAGTGAAATCATACGGCCAAGTAATTTCATCACCACCGAATTTCTCCATGGGGCATTCAGGACTTGGACTATTTCCGGCGCCACATTGATGACCGGAGTGCAGTCCATTCCTTTCGGGAACGCGATTTGGATCTTCCCTGTCTCAATTAAGTTCTCCGGTAAAAGAGGCATATGTTTCCATGCAGCATCTCCAAAACACATCGTACTCTAGGAAGGGACCGTATCTGCATGGTCCTGTTCACTTTCGACATTCTTGACTGGTAATTGAGGGGCCCCAGCATGCGATGACTTAGAAGGCACTGAAGACGAGGACGAGGCAAGAGAAGAAGATGGATCTGGTGCCGCCGGGGGGGGGGGGGGAGGGTTGTCGCATCAGGGATCGCAGGGGTAGTCGCCATTAGAATCATGCTGTATTGTACCAACTTATCATTTGTATATGGGTATAATATTTTTCATTTATTTTTGAATCTAGGTAAACTCATAGAAAGGAAAAAAATAGCATAACTAGGTGTGTTATAAACTAGTTATACTAAAGTAACATAGTTTATGTACAAGCATGTGACCTGAGGTATATGGCCAAACAATCATACACAAGGTATTCTAGATAGACATGTAATCCTCTTGAACGTACCAACTATCTGAGGCCAAAAGGCATGAGAAAACATCAAAACCTGTCACAACTCATGAGGCTCGTTCACCTTCAGCAAATCCATCAACAAACATAGACACTCACAAGCCGAACTAGTGTCCAAACCTCGGGTCAATGGCCAGTCCACCTTTAGCAAAACCATCAGTAGCTTAGGTACATGCCCGGTACACACATAGCTAAAAACATCATAGTATGGAGCAAAATGCATCTCCAGTAAAAACCAAGTATTAGGATTCAACCCTCTCTATAGCTCTAGCTCCATCTCCAGCGGAAAAAGCTCATGCAACAAAGTGTAGATATGAGTAAATGGATATAATATTAGTGTCGTAATTTAAAAATTACCCGCATAAGGTACGATTATATGACAATAAATTTGTGTATGATTTTTATTTGAAACATAGATTGTGAAATTTCTTGTAATGAAGAAATTATTCGAACTTCTATTAAGAAGAATTTTTTAATACTAGCCAAACATAAAATACCAAATTGAGAAAAGACAATTGCAGGAAACCAAGACCAAGTCAAAATTCAAAGTCTCCTGTGAGCAAGACTTTGAAAATGAAGTCTTTAGGTACGCAGTGGCTTACAATCCATCTCTATAAAATAATACAATGTGATTAGAGTCCTCAGCTTATCCTACTTATTTTGGGTTGAGTTTCAATGGGTTTTTCTTTGATTTTCAAATGGTTATTTTGGATATTAATTGTCCAAACTTATATATCCAAAGGTTGTATTCAAAAAGAGAAGATTGTTTTAATACATATTAAAGCAATATTTAACTCAATGTCTTCTCTTCCAATCTTATCTTCATGGAATGAGAAGAAAGAAGAAAATTGTTGTTTGTGGGAGAGGGTAAAATGTGACCGATTATCGGGTCATGTAAAAACGTTGTCACTAGACTCCTTACTAGATCCCAATTTCGATTGCGGAATTTCAAGCATCCAGAAAACGAAGTTTCACCCCATAAACATGAGCATTTTTCATGATCTTAAAAAATTAGAGAGCCTTGACCTATCACTCAACTGCATCACAAGTTTTGTCGAAGATGAAGGTATATTCACAACTATTTTATATGCTTTTTGAGGTCTTCTTACTTCACTTAACTACAAATTTGAATATTCACAACTATTTTATTTGTCCTTTTTCTTGTTTTGTTATTTTAATAACCTTAAAGTTTTAAACTTTATGGACAATACAATAAATGGCGAAAATTTTCATTGTATTGTCAACTTAAAGTCTTAACAAATCATGATCTTTCATAAAATCGTGAAAATATTTCCCCAAGTATAAGTAATAACTTTATTCGGTTATATAATTTTATTTGTATATCTCTAATTTGTTTCTTGTTTATTTGCATAGGATCATTTACATTGAAGAAAGGTATATATCTCCAAAATTTGAGCGACCTCAAATACCTCTATCTTTCACAAAATTCCTTCAAGGAAAATTTAATATCAGGTAATAGAAAAAAAAAATAGATGAACTTATATGTTTAACATATAACAAAAAGGGTCTTATTTGTTTATTTATTTTTTCTTTTAATCATTTTATGTCATTTGTTCTTGTATGTATATGCAGGAGTATGCAACTTGAAGAAACTGAAACTACTAGATCTTTCTGAAAATAAATTGAGCGGAAATATCCCTAGTTGTATAGGCAATATGAGCTCTCTCCAACAATTGTTTCTTTCATGGAATCAATTTAGCGGGAATATAAAAGGTAATAAATTATGTAGAGCTAATATATATTAGCGATCGATAAATATAAGGATGATAATAATTTTTTTTTATGTTAAGATATACAATAATCCTAACAAAGTGTTATTGCATGATTGATGTACATCTAAAAATTGAATATGGCTCGTTGGGTTTATACCATTAAAACAATAGTTGCAAGATATATGACTCTAAATGTTGTATTCAAAAAGACAAGATATTAAAGCAATCTTTAACTCAATGTCTTCTCTTCCGATCTTATCTTCATGGAATGAGAAGAAAGTAGAAAATTGTTGTTTGTCGGAGAGGGTAACATGTGATCGTTTGTCGGGTCATACAACTTTGTGTCACTAGGCTCCTTACTAGATCTCAATTTCGATTGCTGATATTTAAACGTCCCGGCAACAAACTTTCATCCCTTGAACATGAACGTTTTTCATGATCTTGAAAAATTACAAAGCCTTGACCTATCACTCAATTGCATCACAAGTTTTGTCGAAGATGAAGGTATATTCACAAATATTTTATATGCTTTGAGGTCTTATTACTTCACTTAACTACAAATTTGAATATTCATAGATATCTATTTATTTTTCCTTTTTCTTGTTGTGTTATTTTGAAAACCTTAAAGTTTTAAACCTTATGGATAATACAATAAATGGTGAAATTTCTCATTTTATTGGCAACTTAAGGTCTCTAACAATTCTTGATATTTCATAAAATCTATTTAGTGGAAGTATTTCCCCAAGTAGTAAAATTGTAAGCAATAGCTCTACTTGATTATATAATTTATTTATATACCTTTTATTTGTTACGTGTTTATTTATTTCGTGTTTATTCGATTATAATTTTAAACCTTGAAGGGAAAAATATCAAACTTATATATCTCCAAAACAAGATATTATTTGTTTATTTATTTTTCCTCTATTCATTTATGTCTTTGTTCTTATATGATATACTCTCTCTCTATATATATATATATTTAAATCTAAAGGATTTTAAAACTATGCTACGATGAAACTAAAACTAGTATCTTAAAATTTGTTTAGTGTATGCTGAGTATGATCATTTCAATTTTCTTTTACCGCAATTCTATATAAATTGTCAAAACTTGAACAACTAAAACTCAATTATCAAATGCTCAACAACAAATATAATGCAAGTTTTATTATTGCTTGACTAGCAAATTGTTATCTTATTTGTAGTTATGAAAAAATTATTAAATTTTGAAATTGTAGAGTTTATGGATAGTATAAGAATGAGAGGAATTTCTCATGTTAGCAAATTAATTTTCGAGTAAGCTTGACCTTTCAAAAAATCTATTTAGCCAATGATAAAGTTATAAGCAAAATGTTTGCTCAATAATATAATTTTGTTTATATTTATCTTATTTGTCTCATTTTCATGTGCAGGATTATGTACATCGAAGAAACTTCAAACATTAGATCTTTTAAGAAACAATTTGAATGGAAGTGTTCCCATATGCATTTACGAATTGAGTGCTCTCGAATACCTCGATCTTTCATTAAACAATTTGGAGGGAAATATAACATCAGGTAGTAGGAAAAAGGAAGATTGAACATATATATATATTTCATACCCTTATTGCATCTATCATATGACACGTTGATAAAATAAAATAAAATTGTGTTACATCGAGAATATACAAACCCGTAATCGAGTATATAAGTGAAGTTAGTCTTTTTTACTATTGTCAATTAGTTTTAAAATAGAACTCAATTATATTTATACGTTAAACTCGATTCTAACACGCAAATGTGCGCGGATGTTCAATATACTTACTCAATGAGTACATGCATATGATTTTTTTTTTTATCATATTTCTTTTTTCAGAAATATGCAATATGAAGAAACTTAAGGGTTGGGACTACAGAACAATAAATTAAGTGGAAATGTTCCAATATGTATCGACAATCTGAGCTCTCTCAAATATCTGCATCTTTCCTTTAATGAATTTAGTGGGGGTGCAGAAGCAGGTAACGATATATTTACTATGTCACACATTATTATAACTTTTGCTCTTTAAATATGACAAATAATAATAATAATAATGAAATAGTTTAGTCGTGCGTTCAACTTTTAATTAATTCATTTATTTTTGCAACAGGTGTACGTAAATTGACAAATCTTGAAGAATTATCCATAGGTCAATATTATTTGGGAAAAAGCACATTTCCAATTTGTATTGGAAATTTGACCTCCCTTTCGTACCTTTTAGTTGCGGGTTACAAATTTAGTGGCTCGATATCGAGTACGTTTAAATTCTCAACCCTCTTTCTAATTAAATTAGCATTTGCTTATCTCTTTATTCAATTTTCTTACTGATAAAGTTTGCTAAGTTCTTTTTCATATTTTGTCTCTTTACAGGTATTGGAAACTTGATCAATCTTAAATGGCTTTCTCTTTATCATAATCAATTGGTTGGTCCCGTACCGTCCACAATATCAAATCTCACTAACTTGGAAGGATTGTCCATGTTTGATAACTCCTTTGAAGGAAAATTCTCTTTGAGCCTATTATCTAAACTTGCCAATCTTAGAGGTCTTGGCCTTAATGGCAATAAGTTTGAAGTTGAAACCGAAGACTCACCTTGGATACCCTCCTTCCAACTTCAATCACTCACCTTGAGCAATTGTAACCTGAATAAGAAAAGTGGAACCTTTCCAACATTCCTCTCATATCAGTACCACCTTGAGTATGTAGACCTCTCTTACAACAACCTAGTTGGATCATTTCCAACCTCTTCTTTTCAAGCTAGTATGAAACAAATAAAATACTTGGACTTGTCTCATAATTATTTTGAAGGAGAGGTACTTGAGAAATTGTTTAGTAGTTTTCACAATTTACAGTCCATAGTTTTGTCAAATAACAATTTTCATGGAAAAGTAATTCCCAAATCAATGAACCTACCTCAATTGCAAATCTTATTTTTGGATAACAATCTGTTTAGTGGGATTATCGAAAATTCACTCCTAAAGAGCACTGATTTAGAGGCATTCGATATATCCTCCAATCAAATATCAGGTGAATTGCCTAGTTGGCTTGGTACCTTCAAGAATTTACGGCTTTTCTCTGTTCAAAAAAATCTATTGCATGGTGAATTTTCAAGTACGGTATGCAATATTTCATTGCTTACCTATTTAGGCCTTTCAAGCAACGAGTTTAATGGAATAATACCGTCATGCATCGGTACATTGTTCTTGTTGAAGTATTTGTACCTAAGCAACAACAACCTTAGTGGACACATACCACATGAACTTTCATCGGCGTCAAGTTTAGTGGTTCTTGATTTAAGGGGTAACCAACTTACGGGAGACATTCGGTTGTGGATTGATCGGCTTTCAAAGCTTAAAATTCTTCAATTGGGTAACAATAAGCTGCGAGGAAAACTTCCCAGTCAATTATGTCATTGCCAAGGGTTGAACGTTTTGGACATCGCCAACAATGAAATTTCAGGTACGATACCGCCTTGCTTGAAATCCTTGTCATTTGGTTCGGCCACAAACCAAATCGTTTATGAACGGGACGTATACTTGGATTTTATAACAAAGGGAAGATATAGCTCATACATTGGTAAAAGTATATATCAGATGTCAGGATTGGATTTATCGTGCAATCGGCTAAGTGGTCAAATTCCTAAAGAATTGGGATATTTGAACAACCTTCATTCTTTGAACTTGTCACACAACAAGTTAAATGGTTTACTCCCGGAAACATTCTCCTTGTTGAGAAGTGTTGAGAGTTTGGACCTTTCTTCCAACAATTTGAGTGGACCTATTCCTTCGCAGCTCGTTAAACTCAACTTTTTGGAAGTCTTCAATGTCTCGTTCAACAATTTAAGTGGAAGGGTTCCTACAGGCGGACAGTTTGGCACCTTTGATGCATCTCACTATGAAGGCAATCCTTTTCTCTACGGGTTTGTAGAAAATACAAGTTCTATTGCTCGTAAAACTCCTAATGGTGAAGACACAAGAGAGGAAGATAGAGCCAACGTTGAATTTGATTGGAGAATATTCTTTTGGAGCTTTGATCCTTCTTGCATGATCTTTCTTATGGCATCCGTAATGGTGGTTTTCAACAATCCTCGGTGGTTGAATTCTTGTATCATCTTCATCAACGCATACACATGTTGGTACATTCCATTCAATCCATTGTATTAGAAGTTCTCTTTCTTCAGTGAGTTTCTTTAGTAAAAGTTACTTTATAAATAAATCAGTTAAATTTATAGTTTGATGTGTATAATATGTGATCAATAAGTGTAATGTGTAACGGACAACTATTATATTTCTGTCTTACTAGTGTTCAACTAACACAATATTTGAGGAAGATGACTTCCATAAGTTAACCTACCCATATTCTATGTTAATTATAATTATGATTAAAAAAACAATATTAAGCAACAATAATCCGGAATGCATCTCAATTGTTACATATCATATGTTTTGTCCACACTTTCCATCTTTAACTACATTTATTCAGATAAAATGCTTTAAAATTGTATTTTTTTTAATCACAAATTACTATTTATAATTTTTTAAAACAAAATTATCATATACAATAATGGACTTTAATCATTAGCACCAATATACTATTTTCTTGTTATAATTTGTGGTGCAACATAGAGGTGGGTATAACGAATCGGTTCGATGATCCGGCAAAATCCATAAACATTTTTATTTGTTTTATTCCAATAAAAAAAGGTTTTTCCGAGTTATCAAATTACCGAGATTTTAATTATTTTATAAAAATAATTGATGGAACGTCTCTAGTTATTTGACAAGTAGGGTTATGTCCAACAACGGCAACAAGCTCCCATCGTCTTGGTCCCGTCAAAACTTGTGATTTCTAACATTGTTGACAAAAGTTTCAATAACTTTGTATCACTTTTAACTAAATTTTCAAGACTTTTTTTACAATTGTTAAATTATTAAAGACTAAATTTTCAAGCTCCTAACTGAGAGCATCTCCAACCCATAGAAACCAAGCCCAATCCTTGGCCTCCTTCCCTCTTCCTCCAACACACTCGTCAGCCCGACCCAATGCAACCTTTGTTGCTCCATCACCCAGCCTAAACCAACCCCCTGTCTTCAAATATTGCAGGCCTGCCCTCTTTCCGGCCCAACTTCCAGCTCCGAGCTTCCCGACCCAACTTCCACATCGCAGATTACCGGCCCAACTTCAACCTCGCCGGTCCCTCCCACACCAGCTATTTCTCCTCGCCAAACTCAATCCTCTCCTCATATATACCCCCAGCCCCAGCCGACCCACTACTCGCTCTCTTAGCGGCATTTTAAGTCATGACCCATCTTCGATCTACATACGGACACCACACATGACCTATCCCCTATACCCACATCACATAAATCGGCTCTCCAAGATCCGAAATGCTCCACTGCCATGCTTGACAAATATCGAGCCCTTATACAAAATGGTATTTGGGTTCTTGTTCCTTTTTCGGAGCGGACTAATATTGTAAGGTGCATGTGGATTTTTTGTTATAAGTTCATATCTGATGGTTCCCTTGAGCTTTATAAAGCGTGTCTGGTTGCTAACAGATGCTCCCAACAGGTTGGCATTGATTGTGATGAGACATTTAGCCCACTTGTCAAGCCGGCTACTATCCGGACGGTTCTCATTCTCATCGTGTCTCGTTCTTGGCATCTTCACTAGCTTGGCGTTCAGAATGCCTTCCTTCATGGGCATCTCAACGAGGCAGTACACATGTTTCAGCCTCTGGGTTTTGTTGACTCCACTCGCACTTCCCATGCATGCTTGTTACGGAAATCTCTTTATGGCCTCAAAGAGGCACCCTAGGCTTCGTATCAACGTTTTGTAGGATATTTTCTCAACATCGGATTTGTCGTCAATAAGAGTGATTATTTTCTCTTTATTTATCGGCACGGAGCTCATCTTGCTTATTTATTACTCTATGTTGATGATATTATCCTGACCGCATCCTCCGATGAACTCCGTACCACTCTCATTGACTCACTCAGTAAGGAATTTGTCATGTCTGATTTGGGACCATTATTATTTTTTTGGGCAACTCTGTCCAACGCTCCAGCTCCGGTCTCTTCTTGTCTCAAGACAAGTATGCTCGCGAGATTGTCGCACGGGCCAAGATGACGGCATGCAAACGTGAGGTTACACCTGCTGAGACATCAATCAAGCTCAGTGTCTCCTCTGGCCCTCTTGTCAGTGATCCGACGTTGTATCGCAACTTAGCAGATGCGCTTCAGTATCTCACTTTCACACTCCCTGATATAAGTTTCCTTGTCCGGCAGATTTGTTTATTCATGCATGATCCTTGTGAGCTTCACTTCGTTGCCCTCAAGCGCATAATCCGATACATCTCTATCACATCAGCATTAGGTATCATCATCTCCTCTTCTCCGAAGTCTGACCTCATTGTATATACAGATGCTGACTGTCCCGATACAAGTCAATCAATATCAGGTTATTGTGTATTCTTTAATGACATTCTCATCTCTTGGTCTGCCAAACGGTATTCCGTGGTTTCACGATCTAGTGTAGAGGCCGAATATATATAGAGGGGTTACCAACGTTGTCTCTAAGTGTTCTTGGCTACGTAATCTATTACTTGAGCTTCATTGCCTGCTTGCAAAAGCGTCTATTGTCTACATTGACATCATATCTGCTACTTACCTTGCCAGCAACCCGGTTCAATACCAACAAACCAAGCATATTGAGCTTGACATCCACTTTGTCCGAGATAGGGTTGCTTGTGGTCACGTTCGAGTCCTTTATATCCCTTCGGCTTTTCAGCATGCAGATATCCTTACAAATGGATTACCGAGACAATTGTTTCTAGATTTTAGATTCAGTCTTACTCTACTGTCTCCTCTAGTTTCGACTGCGGGGGTATGAGAGTTTATGTAAATATAGGTCTAGTTTTGTAATTATTTATCTTTGTATTTCCTATATATATATATATATATATATATATATATATATATATATATATATGACATATAATCCAATAGAAACCCTAAGAAAAATTTATCCAATCTCTCTCATTCTCACACTATCCATCAACTTTTCTTCCTAGCCTGCATATTACCAAACACGTACCGTTTCCACATAATAAGGGATAACTTTAAATTAGATAAAAGTAGGACTTACCTCTTAATACGTGTTCCAAGAAGATTTCACCAATAGGATGAAAGTCTTGATGAGACATCCACGCCACTTCAAACCGGAAAGGATGTTTCTCAACTTGGGTTCTAATGGGAGGATCAATTTGTAAGAGCAAAGGTGAATGGTCAAAAGGGAAGCGAGCTAAATGATGCACATGTGCCTCAAGCAACTGAATCCGGCCAGCATTATCCTAAGTAAATTATGACCCAGTAAACCCCAAATCTAGAAGACAAGTTGAAGCAATAATATTACGAGAAACATCAACGTTAGCATGAACATTTTGAGATCCACCCTCCGACAAAGGAAGAGAAGCAAAAACAAAGAGACTAAGAAGTCTCATTAGCGCTGGCCCGTGATGAAGATCTCGGTCCAACCACAACGGCCAAACTCCTAGCATGCACATAAGCTTCATCCACACTATCCATTTCACTATCAACCGAATCTGCAATAGCTTGTTGCAAGACCATAGGAACCGACTATTGTTGTATAACCGAAGGAGACTCATAAGACAAACCTAGTATCAGCCCATGACTTCATCTTGTACTATAAGCTATCCTTGTATATATATATTCATTCAGCAATACAGAATACATACATATCTTTTATAATTCTCTCTCTCTTTCTATATGGTATCAAGAGCCTTAGGGTAAATCCCAGAATTTTTTTTGGCCGCCGTCAGTGCCTGCCATTCTTCAAATCATGTCGACCAATTCTCATTCCAGCAACCTTCTCTCTGTCGTTGCTGCCAACAACACCATCAACTTCAATATGCCCAATCTTACCATCAAACTTGATCTTCATAACTATTCTCTATGGAAAAACACTATACAATCTGCACTTGAAGCCTTTGAACTCGACGAGTTCATCTCCTCCAATGCCACACCGCCGACAGCCCGTCTACCTGTTGTTGATGACACACCGGAAAAGACAAATCCTGAGTTCACTGCTTGGAAACGCAAGGAAAAAATTGTTCTCTTATGGCTGTGTATGACCCTGTCTGAGCGAGCCCTCGCTCTTGTTGCTCGATCCACCACTGCTAGGGAAGCTTGTGCTACACTTGAAAAGTCCTACCAGTCCCAGACTCGTGCCCGTCGTATGGCACTTAAACAGCAACTCCAAACTCTCCCCAAGGGATCCCTCTCGATGATGGAGTATATCGAGAAGAAGCGTGTTATCTCAGATTCACTTGCTGACAGCCTCTACGTAGTCTCCACTGAAGACGTTATCAGCCATATACTGAATGGCTTAGATAACTCCTATCGTCCCTTCCGCACATCATTTATGATGTGGACTGACGACCCAACCGTCGATGATCTCGTTGGCCTCCTCCTCCAAGAAGAGGAACGCATATTTGCTGATGTTGTGCACATCTCTCATCCAGCCCCCACCACACCAACTGAGCCTCTTCTGACGAATCCTCTTGCGGCACACTATACTGCCAGAAATACTTCTTCTCGCTCCAACACCTCTCGAGGTCGTGGACAACCCTACTCCGGTCCTCCTGATCGTAACCCTTCGAGGTATGGAGCTTCTACTCGCACTGAGTCATCCTTTGATGCTAATGGCCGCCCACGTACACCTTGCCAAATATATGGCGGTACCAACCACCATGCACTTAACTGTTGGAACCGTATGAATGACACTGATTATCCTCCTCGCCGCCGCACCAATGCATTTGGATCAAATCAGTCTCAGCCATCGCCACGTTCAGCCAACATAGTGCAATACTCTTCACCATCCTCAGTTGTCCATCCGTCATGGTACTTCGATACCGGCACAACGGATCACGTGACATCTCAATTCGAGAATCTGCAGGTGTCAGAGCAATTCTAGGGGCATGATCGCCTACAAGTCGGGAACGGTAACAAGTTGTCTATTTCAAATATTGGTCATGCTACTTTACCTACATTGCGTCACTTTGTTCAATTAACCAATATATTACATGTATCCATCATCACCAAAAACTTACTCAGTGTATCCAAACTTATATGTGACAACAATGCTTACATGATCTTCTTTCCTAACTCTTGTCTTGTTAAGGATTTACAGGGCAACACCCTCCTCTGCAGAACCCTTGACAACGGTCTCTACCATCTCCACCCTACATCACCGATCCCCTCGTCGCCTCAAGCCTTGTTGAGCTCACGTGCATCACTTGAAATCTGGCATCGTCGCCTTGGTCATCCCCATGAGCCCATTCTTCGTTCCCTAGTGTCTCGCTTTCAACTTCCAGTTTCGTTTAATAAACTCCCACCTGTGTGTGGTGCCTGTCACTTAGGAAAAATTCATAGAGGTCATTTATCTACTTCACACATTGTGTCTGATAAGCCTTTCGATTTAATATATTCTGATGTCTAGAGTCCATCTCCCATTCCTTCTTTACATGGCTCTCGTTACTTTGTTTTCTTCATTGGTGATGCATCCAAATTTGTGTGGATATTCTTTATGACACAAAAATCAGAGGTTCGGGACATCTTTATTGCATTTCACGCAATGATAAAAACACAGTTTGATACCTCCATCCGTTTTGTCCAATCCGACGTTGGTGGTGAATATCGATCTCTCCTCCCATTCTTTACCGCAAATGGCATTCTCCATCGCATATCTTGTCCACACACTCAAGAACAGAATGGTGCAGCTGAACGCCGCAACCGCCTTGTCATTGAAATAGGTTTGTCTCTCCTTGCCCATGCTCAATTACCCCATGTCTTCTGGGAACATGCCTTTCAAACGGCTATCTACCTCCATAAGATGCGGGGATAAGCCGCGGTTCCCGATCTAGATTGAAAGTCCTTAACTGGAATAAAAATCGGGTTGTTCTATAGAAAAATCGGACGATTTATCTCAAGAATAGGTCGATTTTTCGATGAACTCAGAATACGGATTAGTGAATGATATGGAAAGATAAGAAGATGATTATGGAATGATAAATGGAAAATATAGGAATATATGAACCAAGATATTTCCGCAAAAGAACCTTGAGCAATGATGTGTCAAAATCCTTGAACGAGAAGATCACCTTAACCCGCACTTCTTTAACCTTACACGAGTCTAAGTAAGACAAGCACAAGGAGGGACTAGGATCGACCAGGAGCACCAACCTTCAACAAGATTAACACACACAAGCACAATCTAGCAAGAACGTAACAACAATTCAACCAAAACTCTCCTTTCATTGAATAGCAATGAATAAAAATACGTACTCCGTAAGCAAAGCCGTAAGTTCACACAATATGTGAAAATATCTCAAATCTAATCTACCAAACAATCTTCCCCTCTAAGGCTATTTATAGGGAAGATTACACCTACTAAAACTAGGAAAAAACTAAAAAGATATTATCTATAAAATATATCTTTTGAAAAGATAATCTAGGAAAGATATCTTTTAAAAAATATAAAATATAAAAACTAAAAAAGATAGAATCTAAATAATTCCCTAAGATAGTGTGAGAGATATTAAGGAATTATACAAGATATAGTTGCCATCAAAATAAAAGATCATGGCCGGGCCATTTGCAACCCTCGTTCCAAATGAAAGAAAAATGACCACGAAGATCAATCGATTTTCCTACAGGAAAATCGGTTGATTTCTTGGAAAAATCGGTCGATTTTGCTCTCTGAAACTCGTCTTTGCTCTTATCCTTCTTCCTTGCTTGATGGATCTTCTTGGTCGTGGTTTGGCTCTTTTACAATAGCTAGCAATGTCACTAAGGAACCATTGAGAGTGATGAGAGTTTCCTTGAAGGTAAATGTCATGAGAAGATCCGTAACTTCATCTTAATTTGCCTTGGCTCTTGACCGTGTGATCGCTCCATCCATACTTGAATATGAAGAAGGTGAAAGTGAAGGAGTTATTGGCTTCTCCTTTAATGCTTTAGCCTTTGAATGTGTAACTAGTCCTTGTATTGGAGATGATCCCACATAAGACTCCCCTTCTTGAGAAGGATTCGTCCTCGAATCTCCGCTATGCTCATCCCTAAGCTCGTATGGACTTAAATCACCAACGTTAAAGATGGGACTTACACCATAGTCCGCTGGAAGCTCTAAAACATAAGCATTATCACCAACTTTCCTCTTGACCTTAAACGGTCCGTCTCCACGTGGAGATAGCTTAGACTTCCGCTTTTCCGGAAATCGCTCCTTCCGCAAATGCAACCATACAAGATCTCCGGGTTTAAATAACATTTCCTTGCGATTCCGATTTGCTTTGGAAGCAACGGAAATCCCGTTTTGCTCCAGCCGTGAGCGCGTTTTCTCATGTAACTCCTTTATAAACTCCATCTGCTTTCCTGCACCAAAATCTACTCGCTCCTCTAAAGACAACGGTATAAGATCAAAGGGAGTCAAAGGAACCACTCCATAAACACACTCAAACGGTGTCAGGTTAGTAGAAGAATGCAAGGTACGGTTATAAGCAAATTCAACATGTGGTAATACATCTTCCCAAGCACTCAAATTATCTTTCAAAACAGTTCGTAAGATCGTAGTCAAAGTCCGATTAGTTACCTCCGTTTGACCATCCGTTTGAGGATGACTAGAAGTTAAAAACAACAACTTTGTACCTAGCTTTCCCCAAAGTGACTTCCAAAAGAAACTAAGAAACTTGACATCTCTATCGCTCACAATAGTTCTTGGAATTCCATGAAATCGAACAACTTCCTTGAAAAACAAGTTAGCTACATTATATGCATCATCAGTTTTATGGCAAGCGATAAAATGAGCCATTTTAGAAAAACGATCAACAACCACAAATATAGAATCTCTCCCCTTCTTAGTGTAACACCCCAAATTTTACAACTTAGGGAGTTACTGGTTAGGACCGCACAGTGGGTCCCGACCTTAGTTTGACAACAACTTAACGAGATCTTACAACAAGACACAAATAAGGAAAATCAGAAATCATAAAATAGTTCTTAATAATGCATGAATGTGACCAGATCGACTACAGCCGGAAAACGGAAAATAACAAAGTACGAAAGGAAACAATGTTCAACTGTAAAACCCACAAATGCAGAAACTGTAAAACGTCCTAAAGTACGACACCCCGGCTGACCACTACCATCTGGATCACTCGGCATCTGCTCTAATCTGTGTCAAGTCTAAACAACATATCAACAGTTAGCTAACTATCCAAATACAAGCAAAATGATAACAGCACAAACACAAGCAGAAACAAAAACAAACAAACATCATGCTGGCACTCAACCAATTATTATCTATTATTTAAGTGATTCACATTATTCAATTTAAGTTGTGGCACGAGAATTTTTATTAGTTCTCGCCTCCGTTTCTTATCCAACTAGTGTAGGTCTAGCTGACTTCCATTGGTAGCATCACTACAAACCATGTATGGACTAGTCCTGAAAGAAACCCCCAGCGCCCCGCGAGCTACTGAGCAGAATGCCACCGCCCGTTACTCTTAGGCCAAAATATAGGTCGGTAATTATATATCACAACCTATCTCTCTAACATGTCAATCACACACCACCATCATCATTTATACTCATATTTAGAAGTCAGCTAAGTAAGCCCAAAGGACTTACCTGATGTGACGCCCCGTTTATTCGGGTGCATTCCGACGTTGTCTTTCCCCTTCCCTCGATTCGCTATAGCTCGAGTTCTTATATAAAGTATATATATATATATATGTATATATATATATAAATAGCTTTTAAAAAGATAAGTTTCCGGGTAGTATATTTTATGTATTCCCGTATTTGTTTTATTTTATCTAAATTAATTATGTCGGAATTCGGGATTTACCTAACCGGGAAATCCCGTTCCAAATGTAAATCGAGTTAGTTTCCTTTTTTTTTAAAAAAAAGAGGAAAAAGAAAATCCCTCCTATTTATTTCTTTCCTTTTTCTTCCTTTCTTTTCTCCCTCCTCTTTTTCCTGTCTGGCGTGCAGAAGAAGAATTGAAGAGCGTCTCCTCGTTATCCCTGCTGCAGCCCTAGCCTGCAGTGACTTCTCGTTTCTCCCACCTTGCTGCCTCTAATGCTCTCTCAGTCCAGCCAAGTCCCCAACAACCCACTCTCCCTCTCAATCTCTCTCTCACGCTCCTTCTCTCAACTCTTCCGGGCGCTGCTCCTCCTCTCCGTGGAACCGCCGCACAGCACAAGCAGCGCAGACGGGCTGTGCGAGGCTGCTCGAAACCGCCAGGGGCCGCCGGAAGGAACCCTCGCCGCGCCACCGTCCCCGCTGAGCCGCCGCGTCTCCGGCGCTGTAAGCCGCCCACTTCTCCCTCTTCTCTTCCTTCCCTTTCTTCTGTATAAACCGTCCGCCTGTTCCGTGCAGTTCGCCGCCGGAGTGGACCACCGAAGCCGGACTGGGCCGCAGCTCGCCGCCGGAGTCGCACCAGGGGCGCCGGCCTGCTCCTTCCTCCGCCTAGCCGCCGCCGCCGCCAGCTTGCCCTCCTTTCCGTTTCATTTCTGTCGATTACAGTACAGAAGAGGGGATTTGTGTTTTTGTGATTATTACAGTATTGACCCTCTCTTTGCACCTAATTACTGTTGTGACCCCTTTTTTTATGTGGAATTGCAGTTTTACCCTATAACCTTGGGAAATGACATTTTATACCCTGCAGTAAATTATTAATATTCTTAAACCCTAATTTGGCTAAGCTTTTTGACCCAACTCCTTGACAAATAAATTGGTGTCTTAAATGGTTTAAAAACCCGATTGTTGGATAATTTGGAAGTCGGTTTTCAATCAACGGACCATTTTTGTATGTCTTGCCCGGAATTAGTATTAACAAGTTTGACCCCGGTTTGGAAACGGAGTGTTATTGGAAAATCCTTTGTGCGAAACCCTCCTTTCAAAATTAGCATTTGAGCTAATTTCGCTTAGTTTTGTCCTTAGGTCCGGAAGCGGTCATTAGAAGCAATCAAACTCGTTCTTGACTCCGTGGACCGTGCTTCACTCCGGATCTCGTGTGAGTACTTCTCTTTCGTTAGTTTAGTCGTGGTAGTTTAACTGATTAGAAGAACGTAGCATAACATAGAGCAAATGCCATGTAGTGGCCATGAATCATAGGTTTAGGGTTTGGATTTTGAACTTATGGAATTACCTTATCTACGATCTTAGGATGACCTTTGGGATTACTAATGGACCTAGCACGCTAGAGTAGATATCATATCTATTTATGTTGGGAACTAGAAGCCCGAGAACTTCTAGCTTTTTAGTTAATTATTGATAAAGTGCCTCGCTTGGTCAGGCTTAGAGCATTATTTTCCTGCGGGAAGTTGAGAGTGGTTTCGAGTTACCTTGAGAGAGGTAAGTCTCCGGACTTACTTAGCCATATTCGCTGTATTAGATTCGTTGCGTGCTTGGTGGTGTGTGTTTTATCGCTTTTGTCATAACTTATAAACCGGATAATAGGACTACCGACCTTTTATGTTATATTAGCCCAAGTGTATGATAACGGGCTGTGACATCACTGCCTGGCTCCCCGTGAGAGCTAGGGGGATCTCGGCGACTGGCCCGTGCTGGTTAGACGGTCGGAGGCATCCGACCGTTCCATTGCCGGAAGAAGGGACCGAGGCGAGTTTTGGAGGATTCTCGTGTCACAAACGAAGTTGAACTAGAACGGGATACGACTTAATAAATAAAGATAATAACCGGATTGTTTGTCGAGCATGTTTATGTGATGTGTTTATATATGTTTGTGTTTGTGCCTTCACCATGTCTTTAATACTTTGAATATAGCTAACGGTTTAGACCGTTTGTTTAGATGCCCCGCAGGTTAGGGACGTCGCCGAGTGAGGTGGAGGAGTGGACAGCCGATGGTCACCGTACATTGTAGGACGGGGGCGTTTTTGGGGTTGTTGTGTCGTTATGTTACCTTATGATGGGATTGTGGTTGTATACTTTTCGGTTATGTTTTGTGGAGTTTATGTTGTTTTGAGGACTCGGCTGAGTTTCCAAGTTGTACTCTTTACCTTTTTCATCTTGCATACATTAAAACGTTTTTCAAGTTTTAAGCCTTTATTTGTGCCATGTTGGAAAGGTCCGGTGAGATTGTTGTCAGGCTAAGGGTCGGGACCCACTGTGTGGTCTCGCCCGTGGCATCCCGATATCCCGCGGATTCGGGGTGTTACAAAGTGGTATCAGAGCCCTAGGTTGACAACAATGGCACTCGCAACCTTCTAAAGGCCGAATGAGGGATAAACAGGACCCTTCGGGTTCTGACCTTTTGGTTTTAAAAATTCATATGCATGAGTCGGGATTTGAGTTAGACGGTACGGGACCACCACTCCTCACGCAAACCTCGGCGACATAGATTTCCGGATTTGACGTATGTAAGTATAATTACTTAGCTATCTATATTATGACCTTAGGGTCGATGTTGGACTTGTATGTACTTAGATATGCATGCGACCTTAGGATGCTTGGACTTTATGCCTTGAGTGTATTTTGGATTTATGTACTCCTAAGTTTTATAAGTACCCTATTATATATGTGATGCGAGTAATATATATATATATACCACCTTAATTAAATCAAACCAACACGATACGATATCAGATGACACGTACGAGAGCTACCGCATATGTGGGACCCACTAGGGGTAGACCGCCCCTACCTCCTACCGCTCAGAGGCGGGGACGAGTAGGGAGACCTCCAGGCACGAGAGGTCGGGGACGTATCCCCATTACGGATCCACCCGTTGTGGATCCGCCAGCAGCTGAGGAACCTGTCGAGGAGGTTGCAGAGAGCGTCATTCCCGAGGTTGGGGATAGGACAGTTGTGAGGTCCAGGGTGCATAGTTCCACATCTGCTAGGACTGGGGGATCATCTATTGGAGCTACTGTATTTGCAGACTACGTACGCCGAGTAGAGGAGGCATTCAAGACAGGAGCACCACCTCCAGCACCACCAGTGCCGGTGCCTCCTGTACCCGCACCTGCACCTGCACCAGCGAGATCGGTCGAGGTCACACAGAGAGCTACCCAGATCGGAGCCGTACCTGATATAGTTGCACCGGCGGTAGTAGCACCTGTGCCGGTTGTAGAGATTGCTAGACCCAGAGACGAGCTGAGGTCTCCTAGGCCCGATGACTGGTTGGAAGCTTTTAACCAGCAGCATGTTCCTTGCTTCGATGGGAAGGTAGGGTTAGAGGTTGAGCACTGGATTGGACACGTGGAGTCCGCACTAGAGGCGATCCGTTGTCCGGAGGAGAGACAGGTGGAGATAGTCCAGACATTATTCAGAGAGGAGGCCCGTTATTGGTGGAGGACTGTTAGAGGAGGTGTGGCTAGGATGGAGCAGCTGCTGAGCCTCGTCAGAGAGACTTTTTGCCCGGATTCACTGAGGAGAGACAGAGTCCAGGACTTCCTAGAGGCCGGCTTTGAGGATGTTCCTGTCATGGAGGCGATTAGACGTTTTAGGGCGGAGTTGGCATTGCTGGGGCCCGCTGCACCTCCAGCGGACCAGCATGTCTACCTCTTTTCTAGGAGACTGAGGGAGTCCACCCGTGCCTACTTGGCGGGTTTTCGCTGTGATTCATTGGCAGAGTACCAGGATCGAGCTTCGGCCTATGAGAGAGACCGACCTGGGACGAGGAGGGCAGCACAGTCCGGGGGACCGGACAAGAGACAGAGGTCCGCACCTACAGGAGCCGGAGGACAGGGACGCAGCCAGGCTCCGGGACGTTCGGTACCACAGCGGCAGACATCCGACCGTGGGCCACAGTGCCATGGTTGTGGAGGCTATGGACACATTCGGAGGACTTGCACGAAGCCTCTTGTAGCATGCTTTACTTGTGGTCAGATGGGCCACCGAGCCGCTTTTTGCCATCAGGGCAGGTCACAGTCTCGGCAGGGTTCTTCGCCTGCTGGGGTAGCAGGGGGTAGTCAGAGGCCTCCACAGTTTCAGCCACAGGGCTCTCAGCAGAGGTTCCAGGGACAGACACGTACTCAGGGTTCAGCCCAGGGACCAGGCCGTGGTAGAGGTCGAGGTGGTGGTACACAGGGGACTAGGGACACCCAGGTTAGAGCGCTGGAGTTGAGGAGTGCCGTAGATCCCGCAGCACCGGCAGCTACAGGTACTATTCAGATCCATGGACTACCGGTCCGAGTTTTGTTTGATACGGGTGCCACACACTCTTTTATTTCCGATGATTGCGTAGCTAGGTTGTCCTTAGTTACGGTAGGGGGGAGACCCTTTGTAGTGGGGTTACCCGATGGGGGTAGGGTTAGTGGTACCCGAGAGGTACGCGGTTGTCCCATACATTTGGGGAACCGAGATTGGTTAGCCGACTTCTATGTCATGCACTTAGTGCATGAAGAAGTCATTTTGGGCATGGACTGGATGGACCGACACCGAGCCGTCTTAGACATCAGTCGGAGGACCGTGACAGTTACCACGGAGACGGGACATGAGGTGATTTTCTGAGGTTGGGACCTCGGAAAGACCGGTACAGTCATTAGCGCGGTTCGAGCCGCAAGACTTATCGGACAGGGATGCGAGGCCTTCTGGTGTTATGCCATGAAGGAGGAGGCGGGACCGTCGCTGGAGGAGATTCCCGTAGCATGTGAGTTCGAGGACGTATTTGGAGAGCCACCCGGATTACCACCGCAGAGGAGTGTTGATTTTTCCATCGAGTTGGAGCCCGGCACGAGGCCGATCTCCAAGGCCCCATATCGCATGGCGCCGATCGAGTTGCTTGAGCTGAAGAAGCAGCTCGAGGAGTTAGCAGAGAGGGGTTTCATACGCCCGAGCGTGTCCCCATGGGGTGCACCGGTCCTCTTCGTCAGGAAGAAGGACGGGTCTTTGAGACTTTGTATCGATTACCGGGAATTGAACAAAGTCACCATCAAGAACAAGTACCCCCTTCCGCGCATTGATGATTTGCTAGACCAGTTGCAGGGAGCCTCCGTATTTTCGCGCATCGACTTGAGGTCGGGATACCACCAGCTGAGGGTGAGAGAGGAGGACGTACCGAAGACGGCATTCAGGACGAGATACGGCCACTATGAGTTTGTCGTGATGCCATTCGGGCTCACGAATGCACCTGCCGTCTTCATGGAGTTGATGAACGGAATATTCATCGATTTCTTGGACCAGTTTGTGGTGGTGTTTATAGATGACATCTTAGTCTACTCCCGGAGTAGGGAGGAGCATGAGGGACACCTGAGGACGGTTCTTCGAGTCCTTCAGGATAGAGAGCTTTATGCAAAGCTCTCTAAGTGCGAGTTTTGGATGCCCGAGGTGGCATTTCTGGGTCACATAGTTTCCGCCGAGGGTGTCATGGTTGACCCGGCGAAGATAGAGTCCGTTTCTTCATGGCCGCCTCCTCGGACGGTCAAGGAGGTGCGCAGTTTCTTGGGCTTAGCGGGATATTACCGCCGTTTTGTTGAGGGTTTCTCCGTGGTTGCACGACCCCTTACTTCCTTGCTAAGGAAGTCTACCAGGTTCGTCTGGTCTGAGCCTTGTCAGCGCAGCTTTGAGGAGCTGAAGAGGAGGTTGACCTCCGCTCCTGTGTTAGCCCATCCGGAGGGCGTAGAGGACTTTGTTGTATATAGTGACGCCTCCAAGCTAGGCTTGGGGTGTGTTTTGATGCAGAGGGGTAGGGTTATTGCGTACGCTTCGCGGCAGCTGAAGCCGTACGAGGAGAATTATCCCACCCATGATCTTGAGCTAGCAGCGGTGATTCATGCCCTGAAGATCTGGCGACACTATTTGTACGGAGTCACGTGTCAGATCTTCACAGACCATAAGAGTCTGAAGTATATATTCACTCAGCGGGAGTTGAATAACCGCCAGAGGAGATGGTTAGAGCTGATTAAGGACTTCGATTTGGAGATTTTATACCACCCGGGGAAGGCGAACGTGGTCGCCGATGCCCTGAGTAGGAGGACACCTCGAGAGGAGGCTATAGCTCGACTCACGATTCAGCCACAGTTACAGAGGGATTTGGCGGAGTTAGAGATAGATATTCTGTTTCCAGACATGGTCGGCCGTCTGACCGAGTTGGAGGTGTTACCTGATCTGTCTGGAGAGATCCGGCAGAAGCAGGAGGGTTGTCCCGTGTTGACGAGGATTCGGGACAGGATGGCCAGAGGTGAGGCACCGCAGTTTATCACAGGGGCAGATGGGTTGTTGAGACGCCATGGACGTATTTGTGTGCCGTCAGACCCAGAGTTGAGAGAGCGGATCTTGCAGGAGGCGCATTCTACTCCTTACTCGGTGCATCCAGGCACGAGTAAGATGTACCAGGATATCAGGAGATCTTATTGGTGGGGCGGGCTTAAGCCCGATGTAGCTAGATATGTAGCCAGATGCGCGACCTGCCAGCAGGTCAAGATCGAGCACCAGAGACCGGGGGGAGAGCTCCACCCACTGCCTGTGCCGCAGTGGAAGTGGGAGGACATATCCATGGATTTTGTCACCGGTTTGAGACAAAGTAGGAGCTTTGATGCGATTTGGGTGGTAGTGGATCGGCTGACGAAGACCGCACGTTTCATTCCTATTCGAGAGACGTGGCTGGTGAGTCGTCTAGCTGAGGAGTTTACTCGTCAGATTGTGAGATTGCATGGAGTCCCGAGGACTATCATCTCGGATAGGGATGGACGTTTTACTTCGAGGTTCTGG
Organism: Fagopyrum homotropicum; assembly: GCA_033239125.1. Lineage (NCBI taxonomy): Eukaryota > Viridiplantae > Streptophyta > Magnoliopsida > Caryophyllales > Polygonaceae > Fagopyrum > Fagopyrum homotropicum. Next base: position 9,662,614 of record BSWB01000003.1, read on the forward strand.
CAGCAGGTACACGCCGCCCTAGGCTCGAGTCTGCATTTCACCACCGCATATCATCCACAGACCGACGGTCAGTCCGAGCGGACTATCCAGACCTTAGAGGACATGTTACGGGCATGTGTGTTGGACTGGGGGCAGGTATGGCCAGATCACCTTCCATTGGTGGAGTTCTCGTATAATAACAGTTGGCACGCTTCGATTGGGATGTCACCGTATGAGGCCTTGTATGGACGGAGATGTCGTACTCCCTTGTGTTGGGATGAGCCGGGCAGTTCTAGTGTTGTAGCTCCAGCCCAGATACAGGATGACATGGCTAGGGTTGCTTTGATTCGGGAGAGGATGTTGGCTGCGCAGAGCCGTCAGAGATCATATGCAGATAGGAGGCGTAGGCCCCTAGAGTTCAGAGTAGGAGCTCAGGTCTGGTTGAGGGTATCACCGACACGGGGTGTCAGGCGATTTGGCATTAAGGGGAAGTTAAGCCCCCGATATGTCGGCCCCTTTGAGATTTTAGAGAGAGTCGGAGAGGTGGCATATAGGTTAGCGTTACCACCGAGGTTAGAGGGTATTCACCCGGTGTTCCATGTATCTCAGTTGAGAGAGTACATACATGACCCGAGGCATGTCATTAGCCACGAGGACCTGGTGGTCGAGCCGGACCATACTTTCGCGGAGCATCCGATTGCAGTTTTGGAGCGTAGTACGAGACGACTTCGGTCGAAGGAGATACCGATGTTGAGAGTGCAGTGGTCGAGGCGAGGAGCCGACGAGGCCACTTGGGAGACGGAGGATAGTATCCGTAGGAACTATCCTGAGTTTTACGCAGGTTTAGCCGCATCTACAGGACCGTCGGGTTAGTCCCGAGATCTATTTTGGTTATTCTTATGTGACTTATGACGTGATGTGATATGTGTGTTTCCTGTGTGTATATCTTACGAGTCTAGGCGAGTAGACTTTGGATTAGAAGGGCCATAGTTACCACGTTTTAGGATTCCGAGAGAATGTTGAGGCACTTTAGCTTGAGAGTTCCGCGTTTAGCAAGTTTCGGGACGAAACTTTTCTTTAGGAGGACCTGATGTGACGCCCCGTTTATTCGGGTGCATTCCGACGTTGTCTTTCCCCTTCCCTCGATTCGCTATAGCTCGAGTTCTTATATAAAGTATATATATATATATGTATATATATATATAAATAGCTTTTAAAAAGATAAGTTTCCGGGTAGTATATTTTATGTATTCCCGTATTTGTTTTATTTTATCTAAATTAATTATGTCGGAATTCGGGATTTACCTAACCGGGAAATCCCGTTCCAAATGTAAATCGAGTTAGTTTCCTTTTTTTAAAAAAAAAAGAGGAAAAAGAAAATCCCTCCTATTTATTTCTTTCCTTTTTCTTCCTTTCTTTTCTCCCTCCTCTTTTTCCTGTCTGGCGTGCAGAAGAAGAATTGAAGAGCGTCTCCTCGTTATCCCTGCTGCAGCCCTAGCCTGCAGTGACTTCTCGTTTCTCCCACCTTGCTGCCTCTAATGCTCTCTCAGTCCAGCCAAGTCCCCAACAACCCACTCTCCCTCTCAATCTCTCTCTCACGCTCCTTCTCTCAACTCTTCCGGGCGCTGCTTCTCCTCTCCGTGGAACCGCCGCACAGCACAAGCAGCGCAGACGGGCTGTGCGAGGCTGCTCGAAACCGCCAGGGGCCGCCGGAAGGAACCCTCGCCGCGCCACCGTCCCCGCTGAGCCGCCGCGTCTCCGGCGCTGTAAGCCGCCCACTTCTCCCTCTTCTCTTCCTTCCCTTTCTTCTGTATAAACCGTCCGCCTGTTCCGTGCAGTTCGCCGCCGGAGTGGACCACCGAAGCCGGACTGGGCCGCAGCTCGCCGCCGGAGTCGCACCAGGGGCGCCGGCCTGCTCCTTCCTCCGCCTAGCCGCCGCCGCCGCCAGCTTGCCCTCCTTTCCGTTTCATTTCTGTCGATTACAGTACAGAAGAGGGGATTTGTGTTTTTGTGATTATTACAGTATTGACCCTCTCTTTGCACCTAATTACTGTTGTGACCCCTTTTTTTATGTGGAATTGCAGTTTTACCCTATAACCTTGGGAAATGACATTTTATACCCTGCAGTAAATTATTAATATTCTTAAACCCTAATTTGGCTAAGCTTTTTGACCCAACTCCTTGACAAATAAATTGGTGTCTTAAATGGTTTAAAAACCCGATTGTTGGATAATTTGGAAGTCGGTTTTCAATCAACGGACCATTTTTGTATGTCTTGCCCGGAATTAGTATTAACAAGTTTGACCCCGGTTTGGAAACGGAGTGTTATTGGAAAATCCTTTGTGCGAAACCCTCCTTTCAAAATTAGCATTTGAGCTAATTTCGCTTAGTTTTGTCCTTAGGTCCGGAAGCGGTCATTAGAAGCAATCAAACTCGTTCTTGACTCCGTGGACCGTGCTTCACTCCGGATCTCGTGTGAGTACTTCTCTTTCGTTAGTTTAGTCGTGGTAGTTTAACTGATTAGAAGAACGTAGCATAACATAGAGCAAATGCCATGTAGTGGCCATGAATCATAGGTTTAGGGTTTGGATTTTGAACTTATGGAATTACCTTATCTACGATCTTAGGATGACCTTTGGGATTACTAATGGACCTAGCACGCTAGAGTAGATATCATATCTATTTATGTTGGGAACTAGAAGCCCGAGAACTTCTAGCTTTTTAGTTAATTATTGATAAAGTGCCTCGCTTGGTCAGGCTTAGAGCATTATTTTCCTGCGGGAAGTTGAGAGTGGTTTCGAGTTACCTTGAGAGAGGTAAGTCTCCGGACTTACTTAGCCATATTCGCTGTATTAGATTCGTTGCGTGCTTGGTGGTGTGTGTTTTATCGCTTTTGTCATAACTTATAAACCGGATAATAGGACTACCGACCTTTTATGTTATATTAGCCCAAGTGTATGATAACGGGCTGTGACATCACTGCCTGGCTCCCCGTGAGAGCTAGGGGGATCTCGGCGACTGGCCCGTGCTGGTTAGACGGTCGGAGGCATCCGACCGTTCCATTGCCGGAAGAAGGGACCGAGGCGAGTTTTGGAGGATTCTCGTGTCACAAACGAAGTTGAACTAGAACGGGATACGACTTAATAAATAAAGATAATAACCGGATTGTTTGTCGAGCATGTTTATGTGATGTGTTTATATATGTTTGTGTTTGTGCCTTCACCATGTCTTTAATACTTTGAATATAGCTAACGGTTTAGACCGTTTGTTTAGATGCCCCGCAGGTTAGGGACGTCGCCGAGTGAGGTGGAGGAGTGGACAACCGATGGTCACCGTACATTGTAGGACGGGGGCGTTTTTGGGGTTGTTGTGTCGTTATGTTACCTTATGATGGGATTGTGGTTGTATACTTTTCGGTTATGTTTTGTGGAGTTTATGTTGTTTTGAGGACTCGGCTGAGTTTCCAAGTTGTACTCTTTACCTTTTTCATCTTGCATACATTAAAACGTTTTTCAAGTTTTAAGCCTTTATTTGTGCCATGTTGGAAAGGTCCGGTGAGATTGTTGTCAGGCTAAGGGTCGGGACCCACTGTGTGGTCTCGCCCGTGGCATCCCGATATCCCGCGGATTCGGGGTGTTACAAAGTGGTATCAGAGCCCTAGGTTGACAACAATGGCACTCGCAACCTTCTAAAGGCCGAATGAGGGATAAACAGGACCCTTCGGGTTCTGACCTTTTGGTTTTAAAAATTCATATGCATGAGTCGGGATTTGAGTTAGACGGTACGGGACCACCACTCCTCACGCAAACCTCGGCGACATAGATTTCCGGATTTGACGTATGTAAGTATAATTACTTAGCTATCTATATTATGACCTTAGGGTCGATGTTGGACTTGTATGTACTTAGATATGCATGCGACCTTAGGATGCTTGGACTTTATGCCTTGAGTGTATTTTGGATTTATGTACTCCTAAGTTTTATAAGTACCCTATTATATATGTGATGCGAGTAATATATATATATATACCACCTTAATTAAATCAAACCAACACGATACGATATCAGATGGCACGTACGAGAGCTACCGCATATGTGGGACCCACTAGGGGTAGACCGCCCCTACCTCCTACCGCTCAGAGGCGGGGACGAGTAGGGAGACCTCCAGGCACGAGAGGTCGGGGACGTATCCCCATTACGGATCCACCCGTTGTGGATCCGCCAGCAGCTGAGGAACCTGTCGAGGAGGTTGCAGAGAGCGTCATTCCCGAGGTTGGGGATAGGACAGTTGTGAGGTCCAGGGTGCATAGTTCCACATCTGCTAGGACTGGGGGATCATCTATTGGAGCTACTGTATTTGCAGACTACGTACGCCGAGTAGAGGAGGCATTCAGGACAGGAGCACCACCTCCAGCACCACCAGTGCCGGTGCCTCCTGTACCCGCACCTGCACCTGCACCAGCGAGATCGGTCGAGGTCACACAGAGAGCTACCCAGATCGGAGCCGTACCTGATATAGTTGCACCGGCGGTAGTAGCACCTGTGCCGGTTGTAGAGATTGCTAGACCCAGAGACGAGCTGAGGTCTCCTAGGCCCGATGACTGGTTGGAAGCTTTTAACCAGCAGCATGTTCCTTGCTTCGATGGGAAGGTAGGGTTAGAGGTTGAGCACTGGATTGGACACGTGGAGTCCGCACTAGAGGCGATCCGTTGTCCGGAGGAGAGACAGGTGGAGATAGTCCAGACATTATTCAGAGAGGAGGCCCGTTATTGGTGGAGGACTGTTAGAGGAGGTGTGGCTAGGATGGAGCAGCTGCTGAGCCTCGTCAGAGAGACTTTTTGCCCGGATTCACTGAGGAGAGACAGAGTCCAGGACTTCCTAGAGGCCGGCTTTGAGGATGTTCCTGTCATGGAGGCGATTAGACGTTTTAGGGCGGAGTTGGCATTGCTGGGGCCCGCTGCACCTCCAGCGGACCAGCATGTCTACCTCTTTTCTAGGAGACTGAGGGAGTCCACCCGTGCCTACTTGGCGGGTTTTCGCTGTGATTCATTGGCAGAGTACCAGGATCGAGCTTCGGCCTATGAGAGAGACCGACCTGGGACGAGGAGGGCAGCACAGTCCGGGGGACCGGACAAGAGACAGAGGTCCGCACCTACAGGAGCCGGAGGACAGGGACGCAGCCAGGCTCCGGGACGTTCGGTACCACAGCGGCAGACATCCGACCGTGGGCCACAGTGCCATGGTTGTGGAGGCTATGGACACATTCGGAGGACTTGCACGAAGCCTCTTGTAGCATGCTTTACTTGTGGTCAGATGGGCCACCGAGCCGCTTTTTGCCATCAGGGCAGGTCACAGTCTCGGCAGGGTTCTTCGCCTGCTGGGGTAGCAGGGGGTAGTCAGAGGCCTCCACAGTTTCAGCCACAGGGCTCTCAGCAGAGGTTCCAGGGACAGACACGTACTCAGGGTTCAGCCCAGGGACCAGGCCGTGGTAGAGGTCGAGGTGGTGGTACACAGGGGACTAGGGACACCCAGGTTAGAGCGCTGGAGTTGAGGAGTGCCGTAGATCCCGCAACACCGGCAGCTACAGGTACTATTCAGATCCATGGACTACCGGTCCGAGTTTTGTTTGATACGGGTGCCACACACTCTTTTATTTCCGATGATTGCGTAGCTAGGTTGTCCTTAGTTACGGTAGGGGGGAGACCCTTTGTAGTGGGGTTACCCGATGGGGGTAGGGTTAGTGGTACCCGAGAGGTACGCGGTTGTCCCATACATTTGGGGAACCGAGATTGGTTAGCCGACTTCTATGTCATGCACTTAGTGCATGAAGAAGTCATTTTGGGCATGGACTGGATGGACCGACACCGAGCCGTCTTAGACATCAGTCGGAGGACCGTGACAGTTACCACGGAGACGGGACATGAGGTGATTTTCTGAGGTTGGGACCTCGGAAAGACCGGTACAGTCATTAGCGCGGTTCGAGCCGCAAGACTTATCGGACAGGGATGCGAGGCCTTCTGGTGTTATGCCATGAAGGAGGAGGCGGGACCGTCGCTGGAGGAGATTCCCGTAGCATGTGAGTTCGAGGACGTATTTGGAGAGCCACCCGGATTACCACCGCAGAGGAGTGTTGATTTTTCCATCGAGTTGGAGCCCGGCACGAGGCCGATCTCCAAGGCCCCATATCGCATGGCGCCGATCGAGTTGCTTGAGCTGAAGAAGCAGCTCGAGGAGTTAGCAGAGAGGGGTTTCATACGCCCGAGCGTGTCCCCATGGGGTGCACCGGTCCTCTTCGTCAGGAAGAAGGACGGGTCTTTGAGACTTTGTATCGATTACCGGGAATTGAACAAAGTCACCATCAAGAACAAGTACCCCCTTCCGCGCATTGATGATTTGCTAGACCAGTTGCAGGGAGCCTCCGTATTTTCGCGCATCGACTTGAGGTCGGGATACCACCAGCTGAGGGTGAGAGAGGAGGACGTACCGAAGACGGCATTCAGGACGAGATACGGCCACTATGAGTTTGTCGTGATGCCATTCGGGCTCACGAATGCACCTGCCGTCTTCATGGAGTTGATGAACGGAATATTCATCGATTTCTTGGACCAGTTTGTGGTGGTGTTTATAGATGACATCTTAGTCTACTCCCGGAGTAGGGAGGAGCATGAGGGACACCTGAGGACGGTTCTTCGAGTCCTTCAGGATAGAGAGCTTTATGCAAAGCTCTCTAAGTGCGAGTTTTGGATGCCCGAGGTGGCATTTCTGGGTCACATAGTTTCCGCCGAGGGTGTCATGGTTGACCCGGCGAAGATAGAGTCCGTTTCTTCATGGCCGCCTCCTCGGACGGTCAAGGAGGTGCGCAGTTTCTTGGGCTTAGCGGGATATTACCGCCGTTTTGTTGAGGGTTTCTCCGTGGTTGCACGACCCCTTACTTCCTTGCTAAGGAAGTCTACCAGGTTCGTCTGGTCTGAGCCTTGTCAGCGCAGCTTTGAGGAGCTGAAGAGGAGGTTGACCTCCGCTCCTGTGTTAGCCCATCCGGAGGGCGTAGAGGACTTTGTTGTATATAGTGACGCCTCCAAGCTAGGCTTGGGGTGTGTTTTGATGCAGAGGGGTAGGGTTATTGCGTACGCTTCGCGGCAGCTGAAGCCGTACGAGGAGAATTATCCCACCCATGATCTTGAGCTAGCAGCGGTGATTCATGCCCTGAAGATCTGGCGACACTATTTGTACGGAGTCACGTGTCAGATCTTCACAGACCATAAGAGTCTGAAGTATATATTCACTCAGCGGGAGTTGAATAACCGCCAGAGGAGATGGTTAGAGCTGATTAAGGACTTCGATTTGGAGATTTTATACCACCCGGGGAAGGCGAACGTGGTCGCCGATGCCCTGAGTAGGAGGACACCTCGAGAGGAGGCTATAGCTCGACTCACGATTCAGCCACAGTTACAGAGGGATTTGGCGGAGTTAGAGCTAGATATTCTGTTTCCAGACATGGTCGGCCGTCTGACCGAGTTGGAGGTGTTACCTGATCTGTCTGGAGAGATCCGGCAGAAGCAGGAGGGTTGTCCCGTGTTGACGAGGATTCGGGACAGGATGGCCAGAGGTGAGGCACCGCAGTTTATCACAGGGGCAGATGGGTTGTTGAGACGCCATGGACGTATTTGTGTGCCGTCAGACCCAGAGTTGAGAGAGCGGATCTTGCAGGAGGCGCATTCTACTCCTTACTCGGTGCATCCAGGCACGAGTAAGATGTACCAGGATATCAGGAGATCTTATTGGTGGGGCGGGCTTAAGCCCGATGTAGCTAGATATGTAGCCAGATGCGCGACCTGCCAGCAGGTCAAGATCGAGCACCAGAGACCGGGGGGAGAGCTCCACCCACTGCCTGTGCCGCAGTGGAAGTGGGAGGACATATCCATGGATTTTGTCACCGGTTTGAGACAGAGTAGGAGCTTTGATGCGATTTGGGTGGTAGTGGATCGGCTGACGAAGACCGCACGTTTCATTCCTATTCGAGAGACGTGGCTGGTGAGTCGTCTAGCTGAGGAGTTTACTCGTCAGATTGTGAGATTGCATGGAGTCCCGAGGACTATCATCTCGGATAGGGATGGACGTTTTACTTCGAGGTTCTGGCAGCAGGTACACGCCGCCCTAGGCTCGAGTCTGCATTTCACCACCGCATATCATCCACAGACCGACGGTCAGTCCGAGCGGACTATCCAGACCTTAGAGGACATGTTACGGGCATGTGTGTTGGACTGGGGGCAGGTATGGCCAGATCACCTTCCATTGGTGGAGTTCTCGTATAATAACAGTTGGCACGCTTCGATTGGGATGTCACCGTATGAGGCCTTGTATGGACGGAGATGTCGTACTCCCTTGTGTTGGGATGAGCCGGGCAATTCTAGTGTTGTAGCTCCAGCCCAGATACAAGATGACATGGCTAGGGTTGCTTTGATTCGGGAGAGGATGTTGGCTGCGCAGAGCCGTCAGAGATCATATGCAGATAGGAGGCGTAGGCCCCTAGAGTTCAGAGTAGGAGCTCAGGTCTGGTTGAGGGTATCACCGACACGGGGTGTCAGGCGATTTGGCATTAAGGGGAAGTTAAGCCCCCGATATGTCGGCCCCTTTGAGATTTTAGAGAGAGTCGGAGAGGTGGCATATAGGTTAGCGTTACCACCGAGGTTAGAGGGTATTCACCCGGTGTTCCATGTATCTCAGTTGAGAGAGTACATACATGACCCGAGGCATGTCATTAGCCACGAGGACCTGGTGGTCGAGCCGGACCATACTTTCGCGGAGCATCCGATTGCAGTTTTGGAGCGTAGTACGAGACGACTTCGGTCGAAGGAGATACCGATGTTGAGAGTGCAGTGGTCGAGGCGAGGAGCCGACGAGGCCACTTGGGAGACGGAGGATAGTATCCGTAGGAACTATCCTGAGTTTTACGCAGGTTTAGCCGCATCTACAGGACCGTCGGGTTAGTCCCGAGATCTATTTTGGTTATTCTTATGTGACTTATGACGTGATGTGATATGTGTGTTTCCTGTGTGTATATCTTACGAGTCTAGGCGAGTAGACTTTGGATTAGAAGGGCCATAGTTACCACGTTTTAGGATTCCGAGAGAATGTTGAGGCACTTTAGCTTGAGAGTTCCGCGTTTAGCAAGTTTCGGGACGAAACTTTTCTTTAGGAGGACCTGATGTGACGCCCCGTTTATTCGGGTGCATTCCGACGTTGTCTTTCCCCTTCCCTCGATTCGCTATAGCTCGAGTTCTTATATAAAGTATATATATATATATGTATATATATATATAAATAGCTTTTAAAAAGATAAGTTTCCGGGTAGTATATTTTATGTATTCCCGTATTTGTTTTATTTTATCTAAATTAATTATGTCGGAATTCGGGATTTACCTAACCGGGAAATCCCGTTCCAAATGTAAATCGAGTTAGTTTCCTTTTTTTAAAAAAAAAAGAGGAAAAAGAAAATCCCTCCTATTTATTTCTTTCCTTTTTCTTCCTTTCTTTTCTCCCTCCTCTTTTTCCTGTCTGGCGTGCAGAAGAAGAATTGAAGAGCGTCTCCTCGTTATCCCTGCTGCAGCCCTAGCCTGCAGTGACTTCTCGTTTCTCCCACCTTGCTGCCTCTAATGCTCTCTCAGTCCAGCCAAGTCCCCAACAACCCACTCTCCCTCTCAATCTCTCTCTCACGCTCCTTCTCTCAACTCTTCCGGGCGCTGCTCCTCCTCTCCGTGGAACCGCCGCACAGCACAAGCAGCGCAGACGGGCTGTGCGAGGCTGCTCGAAACCGCCAGGGGCCGCCGGAAGGAACCCTCGCCGCGCCACCGTCCCCGCTGAGCCGCCGCGTCTCCGGCGCTGTAAGCCGCCCACTTCTCCCTCTTCTCTTCCTTCCCTTTCTTCTGTATAAACCGTCCGCCTGTTCCGTGCAGTTCGCCGCCGGAGTGGACCACCGAAGCCGGACTGGGCCGCAGCTCGCCGCCGGAGTCGCACCAGGGGCGCCGGCCTGCTCCTTCCTCCGCCTAGCCGCCGCCGCCGCCAGCTTGCCCTCCTTTCCGTTTCATTTCTGTCGATTACAGTACAGAAGAGGGGATTTGTGTTTTTGTGATTATTACAGTATTGACCCTCTCTTTGCACCTAATTACTGTTGTGACCCCTTTTTTTATCTGGAATTGCAGTTTTACCCTATAACCTTGGGAAATGACATTTTATACCCTGCAGTAAATTATTAATATTCTTAAACCCTAATTTGGCTAAGCTTTTTGACCCAACTCCTTGACAAATAAATTGGTGTCTTAAATGGTTTAAAAACCCGATTGTTGGATAATTTGGAAGTCGGTTTTCAATCAACGGACCATTTTTGTATGTCTTGCCCGGAATTAGTATTAACAAGTTTGACCCCGGTTTGGAAACGGAGTGTTATTGGAAAATCCTTTGTGCGAAACCCTCCTTTCAAAATTAGCATTTGAGCTAATTTCGTTTAGTTTTGTCCTTAGGTCCGGAAGCGGTCATTAGAAGCAATCAAACTCGTTCTTGACTCCGTGGACCGTGCTTCACTCCGGATCTCGTGTGAGTACTTCTCTTTCGTTAGTTTAGTCGTGGTAGTTTAACTGATTAGAAGAACGTAGCATAACATAGAGCAAATGCCATGTAGTGGCCATGAATCATAGGTTTAGGGTTTGGATTTTGAACTTATGGAATTACCTTATCTACGATCTTAGGATGACCTTTGGGATTACTAATGGACCTAGCACGCTAGAGTAGATATCATATCTATTTATGTTGGGAACTAGAAGCCCGAGAACTTCTAGCTTTTTAGTTAATTATTGATAAAGTGCCTCGCTTGGTCAGGCTTAGAGCATTATTTTCCTGCGGGAAGTTGAGAGTGGTTTCGAGTTACCTTGAGAGAGGTAAGTCTCCGGACTTACTTAGCCATATTCGCTGTATTAGATTCGTTGCGTGCTTGGTGGTGTGTGTTTTATCGCTTTTGTCATAACTTATAAACCGGATAATAGGACTACCGACCTTTTATGTTATATTAGCCCAAGTGTATGATAACGGGCTGTGACATCACTGCCTGGCTCCCCGTGAGAGCTAGGGGGATCTCGGCGACTGGCCCGTGCTGGTTAGACGGTCGGAGGCATCCGACCGTTCCATTGCCGGAAGAAGGGACCGAGGCGAGTTTTGGAGGATTCTCGTGTCACAAACGAAGTTGAACTAGAACGGGATACGACTTAATAAATAAAGATAATAACCGGATTGTTTGTCGAGCATGTTTATGTGATGTGTTTATATATGTTTGTGTTTGTGCCTTCACCATGTCTTTAATACTTTGAATATAGCTAACGGTTTAGACCGTTTGTTTAGATGCCCCGCAGGTTAGGGACGTCGCCGAGTGAGGTGGAGGAGTGGACAGCCGATGGTCACCGTACATTGTAGGACGGGGGCGTTTTTGGGGTTGTTGTGTCGTTATGTTACCTTATGATGGGATTGTGGTTGTATACTTTTCGGTTATGTTTTGTGGAGTTTATGTTGTTTTGAGGACTCGGCTGAGTTTCCAAGTTGTACTCTTTACCTTTTTCATCTTGCATACATTAAAACGTTTTTCAAGTTTTAAGCCTTTATTTGTGCCATGTTGGAAAGGTCCGGTGAGATTGTTGTCAGGCTAAGGGTCGGGACCCACTGTGTGGTCTCGCCCGTGGCATCCCGATATCCCGCGGATTCGGGGTGTTACACCTGAGTCAACGCACTCTAACACTCCTCAAATAGTCCGTACTCGTGGTAACTCAAACGCCTGTCAATGAAGGCATGTGTATCAAAATCACATCTCAACGTCCAACCTCATGTAAAGGAATTACGGAAAAAGCTCTCTTATGGTAAAAGACCATTTTACCCTTGCTATCGAAATTTCTCGCAGTTTAATTTAGAAAACTATCAATTCCCTTTGATAGTTACCCCAGTTATAAGTTAAACTCTAAACTCTTCCAAGAACCAAAATGCCTCCTTACTTCTCTATTATTACTTTCTCTTCCAAACGTATGTATACCTAGGTACATACTATAACCTTTACTTCTAGTTCATATTAAAACCGTAACCGATCGGTATTTATATATATATATATATATATATATATATATATATATATATATGTGTATATATATATATAGCTATATACATGACAATTCCGCAACTCCCGTTCGTATGAGTAGATTATATATATATAGATCCATATGTATAACTTTACTTCACTTAGGTATACTTTTATTTTTATATAATATATATTTACGTATATTTATATATACCCGGCATACACAACTCCTATATACACTATACTAACTGATACATATTTTTTTATAACTTCCCGTTTCTACTTCTTATCATACATGTATATATGGTACTATATTCATACAATTTCCATATGTATATATATATATACATCTCGCAGTATACTTATAACTCATACCATTCCAATACTCAGTGGATACTACCGAATGATGCACGTCGCTGTACTCATTACAATCAGGCAAACCATTCCCATGTGTATATGTATATACTTCACAGTATACTAGCAACTCTTCAATACAAGGACTCACCTAATCACCGACGCTGGTCCAGGAGGGTGCAACGAGGTGCGGCGTCGGCACAGGGTACGGAACAGTAGAAGGCGGCGGCTCACAGTGGTAGCGATGCCTTGGTCGTCGGGAGCGGCAGTGCTACAGACCGAAGGGGGCGGCGGTTAGCATTCTCGATCGAGACCAAAGGCGAGGAGAAGGAGGAGCAACCACTTACCGGATTCCGGTGCTGCGAGGCGGCTCACTGGCGTTCCGGCGGCCCCCTCCCTGGTGTCGATTTGCTACTGCTGCGTAAGTCGGCAAACTGTGTGAGTTCCGATCAACGGAGGCGGAAGAGGAAGTAACAGCGAGGGAGGAGAGTATCGCTTACCGGAGTCGACGGAAGGCGCTGGCTCGGGCGGTCGCACGGCGGTCCACGACGAGGGGAAAACGGCGGCGTCCTCGGTACTGCAGCGGTCGACGGTATATAAGAGTCGGGACAGCAAGGAGTGCGGAGAAGAACGGAAAGAGGAGAAGGAGGCGGTAGACTTACCGGAGCCGACGGAAGGTGGCGCAGGACCCGGCGGTGGTGTCTCCGATCGAAGGCGGTAGCGGTTCGGTGGCGGCGGCGATTGCAGGAGTCCGGCGTGATGTGTGTTGTGCAGAAGGTTTGCGAGAGGGATAGCTAAACGGCACAGTAGATTAGAATGTAATTAGGGTTAATAGTGTGATTAGGTTAGGTTAAGTTATTGGGCTTAGGGTAATGGGCCGACTGTTTGGCCCAATCTGGAATTGTTGAGCGGTTAGCTCATGAAATAATTGCGGAACTCGTAACTTGTAAATTGTGTGCGGGAATTTATATAATGCGGAATTAAATTCCGTATTTATAAATTATAATTATTTTTATTTTAAAAACGTAAATTATTTCCGGTCTTTTAATTCATCATTTTATGTGAAACTAGGTCACATAAAATGATAGAACTAAACTCGTATTATTTTTCTTATTTATTTATTTACGATTGTCTCATCGGACTTTGGTTAATTTCCATTTACCGGAACTTAAAATTTTCGGTTATTACATCAGTGCCCCCTTAAAAGAAGTTTCGTCCCGAAACTTAGATTGTTCCCCTTACTCACACACTTCTTTCGGTATATTTTAGTTTTCCCGACATTTTCGTTTTCTACCAAGCAGCTACTCAGGCATCAAACAAACAAGTATCACCAAAAAGAAACGGAATCACACAAATCAATATGAAAACCGAAAAGGTCAAACAACACCACATCTGAGTACTAACTCGTCAAACAGAAGTAATCTCTAACCCCGCAAAGAACTCGGGATAGTTACGTCTAATACTCTCCTCAGTCTCCCAAGTGGCCTCATCAGCTCCTCTCCTAGACCACTGGATCCTCAGCATAGGTATCTCCTTGGATCGCAGACGTCTGGCACTGCGCTCCAAGACAGCTACTGGGTACTCTACAAATGTATGGTCAGGCTCCACTATCAGATCCTCATGGCTGATGACTTGTCTCGGGTCCGGTATGTACTCTCGCAGCTGAGATACATGAAAAACTGGGTGTACTCCCTCTAATCTCGGTGGCAGTGCTAGTCGGTAGGCAACCTCTCCGACTCTCTCTACGATCTCAAATGGGCCGACATACCGGGGACTCAGCTTCCCCTTAATGCCGAAACGTCTAACTCCTCTCGTAGGTGACACTCTCAACCACACCTGTGCACCTACTCTAAACTCCAAAGGTCGACGCCTTTTGTCGGCGTAGGACTTCTGACGACTCTGAGCTGCTAACATCCTTTCCCGGACTAAGGCAATCTGGGCGATGTCGTCTTGTATCTGATCTAGTACTACTCCATCAGCCTTGCTAGGCTCATCCCAACATAGCGGTGTACGACATCTCCGCCCGTACAAAGCCTCATAAGGTGTCATCCCAATAGACGCATGCCAGCTGTTATTATATGAAAACTCTACTAGTGGGAGGTGATCTGGCCATACCTGTCCCCAATCTAGCACACATGCCCGCAACATGTCCTCTAAAGTCTGAATGGTCCTCTCGGATTGACCGTCTGTCTGTGGGTGATAGGCAGTGGTAAAGTGAAGACTCGTCCCCAGAGCAGTATGTACCTGCTGCCAAAACCTCGAGGTAAAACGTCCATCCCTGTCGGAGACGATAGTCCTCGGTACTCCATGGAGTCTCACAATGTGTCTGGTGAACTCCTCTGCTAGACGACTTACCGGCCACGTTTCCTTAATCGGAATGAAACGTGCGGTCTTCGTCAGACGGTCTACCACTACCCAAATGGCATCAAAACCTCTACTGAGCCTCAATCCGGTAACGAAATCCATAGAAATGTCTTCCCACTTCCAATGTGGTACTGGAAGTGGGTGTAGCTCTCCTCCGGATCTACGATGCTCAATCTTGACCTGCTGACAGGTCGCACACTGGCTACATATCGGGCCACATCGGGCTTCAAACCACCCCACCAGAAGGAACGTCTCACGTCCTTATACATCTTACTCGCTCCTGGATGTACGGAGTAAGGGGTAGCATGAGCCTCACCTAGTATCCTCTGTCTCAGCTCACTGTCTGATGGCACACAGACACGGTCCTGTCGTCTCATCACTCCATCGGCACCAATAGTGAACTGAGGTGCCTCATCTCGTGACATCCGGTCTCGGATCCGGGTCAACATCGGACAGGTCTCCTGCTTCTGTCGGATCTCACCCAACAGGTCAGGAAGTAACTCTAAGGTGGCTAACTGATGAGCTGTATCGGGGAACTGGATCTCTACCTCCAACCAAGCTAAGTCTCTCTATAACTGTGGTTGTACTGTCAACCGAGCTATCGCCTTCTCCTGAGGCGTCTTCCGACTCAAAGCGTCAGCAACTACATTCGCCTTTCCGGGGTGGTAAAGAATCTCAAGGTCAAAATCCTTGATCAACTCTAGCCACCGCCTCTGGCGGTTATTCAACTCCCGCTGAGTGAATATGTACTTCAGACTCTTATGGTCTGTGAAGATCTTACAGGTCGCTCCATAGAGATAATGACGCCAGATCTTAAGAGCATGTACTACAGCAGCTAACTCTAGGTCGTGAGTGGGGTAGTTCTCCTCATACGTCTTCAGCTGTCGAGACGCATACGCTATGACCTTACCCCTCTGCATCAAAACACACCCCAAGCCCAGCTTGGATGCGTCACTGTACACCACAAAGTCCTCTGTACCCTCAGGCTGTGCTAAGATCGGAGCAGACGTCAATCTCCTCTTCAGCTCCTCAAAACTCTGCTGACACGGCTCAGACCAGACGAACCGAGTAGTCTTCCTTAGGAGAGAAGTAAGTGGTCGGGCGATCAGGGAAAACCCTTCCACAAACCGACGGTAATAACCTGCTAATCCAAGGAAGCTGCAAACCTCCTTAACATTCTTCGGAGGTTGCCAAGAGGACACTGACTCAATCTTCGCTGGGTCGACCTTAATCCCCTCAGCAGTCACTACATGGCCTAGGAACGCCACCTCTGACATCCAGAACTCACACTTGGATAGTTTAGCATATAGCTGACTATCCTGTAGAATCTGCAACACTGTCCTCAAGTGCCCGGCATGCTCCTCTCGACTTCTAGAGTAAACTAGAATGTCGTCAATGAAGACCACTACAAACTGGTCTAAGAAGTCGATGAAAATCCCATTCATCAACTCCATAAATACTGCTGGCGCATTAGTGAGCCCGAATGGCATCACTACAAACTCATAATGACCATACCTAGTCCGGAATGCCGTCTTAGGTATGTCCTGATCTCTCACCCTCAGCTGGTGATAACCCGATCTCAAATCTATCCTCGAGAACACTGACGCCCCATGTAGCTGGTCCAGCTGATCATCTATGCGAGGTAGTGGATACTTATTCTTGATGGTGACCTTGTTCAACTCCCTGTAGTCGATACACAGTCTCATCGATCCATCCTTCTTCCTCACAAACAATACTGGTGCGCCCCAGGGAGAAACACTAGGGCGTATGAAGCCCTTCTCTGCTAACTCCTCTAACTGCTTCTTCAGCTCAAGCAGCTCTATCGGGGCCATGCGGTACGGGGCCTTCGAGATCGGTCTCGTGCCCGGCTCTAACTCGATGCTAAAGTCCACACTCCTCTGTGGAGGTAGCCCTGGTAAGTCGTCCCTGAAGACTTCTGCAAACTCGCATGCGACTGGTATCTCCTCTACTGTCAGGCTCTTGCGCTCCTTCATGGCATAACACCAGAAGGCCTCGCAACCCTGTGCTATCAGTCTGGCTGCTCTCACTGCACTGATAACTGTGCCGGACTTTCCGAGGTCCCAACCTCGGAATATAACTCTGTGGCCTTCCTCCGTGGCGACAGTCACAGTCCTCCTACCAATATCCAAGACGGCTCCATGTCTAGTCATCCAATCTATCCCTAATATCACGTCCTCATGTGCTAAGGGCATGACTAGAAAATTTACTAACCAAATCCGGCCTCCCAGGTGAATAGGGCAGTCATAAATCTCTCGAGATCCTCTAACCTTACCCCCATCTGGTAACCCAACCACAAAAGGCACACCCTCTACTGTAGCTAAGGACAACCTATCTACACATGCATCTAATATAAATGAGTGCATAGCACCCATATCAAATAAAACTCTCACAGGTAAGTCATGGATCCAAATAGTACCTGTGGTCGCAGGTGCTGCAGGCTGCTCAGTGTTCCTCAGCTCGAACACTCTCGATGGTCCTCCTCTAGTGTCAGTAGTACTACTACGTCCTCTGCCACGACCTGATCCCTGTGCAGTACTGTATGAAGCAGGATGTCCTGGAGCCCGGTACTGCTGCTGCTGCTGACTCGGAGCTCGGTACTGAGGGGGTCTCTGTACACTCTTCTCAGCACCTGCAGGAGAAGATCCCTGCTGAGAAGAAGCCTTGCCCTGACGGCAGAAAGTATCCCTGTGTCCCGGCTTCCCACAAGTGAAGCAAGTGACCGGTGGTTTCGGGCAGTCCGTCTTAATGTGATCACGGCCACCACAGTTAAAGCACTGTCGATCTCCACCGGGAGTCCGAACTGTAGAGTGGTAGCTGGACCTCCCCTGAGTCTGTCCTCGACCATAACCTGCTACTGCTGCACTGCTACCAGCATGTCCTGTCCTCTGCCGCTTATCCGGCCCACTAGACTGAGCTGCTTTCCTAGAAGCTGGCCTATCTCTCTCATAAGTAGAGGCCCTGTCCTGATAATCAGACAAGGTCTCACAGCGGAATCCAGCCAGGTAGGATCGGGTACTCTCTCTCAACCTCCTGAAGAAAAGGTATACATGCTGCTCTTCTGGAGGGGCAGATGGTCCGAGCAAGGTCAGTTCCTTCTGAAATTTCTTTATAGCTGTAGCAATCGGGATATCTTCAAATCCCGCCTCAATGAAATCCTGGAATCTCTCTCTCCTCAGCGAAACTGGACAGTACCTGTCTCTAACAATGTTCCTCATCTGCTCCCAGCTGGTGACTCGGCCACGAATGGTACGCCACCATGAATGAGCATCATCTGTGAAACAGGTCTGTATCAGATCTACCTGTCGATCCACGGGGCAACGTATTGCCTCCAAAGCAGTCTCAATCTTCCCTATCCAATGCTCCACCTCTAGCCCTATCTCTCCGCTGAATGAGGGGACCTTCTGAGAGTTGAAAGCCTTCAACCACTCATCCGGTCTCGGTGCTCTGGCCCCAGTAGGTGCTCTATGAACATCAGCCCTCCTCTCAGATACAGCCGGCACCTGAGACACTTCCTGTGTCACCTGAGCTGACCTAGCCGGTACCACTGGTGGTACCTGAGTAAGCCTCTCCACTCTGGCAGCTTCTTCCCTGCGCTCCACATAGGCTCTGAACTCCCTGTACTCAGATGCTCCAATAGAAACACGTCCCGACTCAGTAGAACGAGCTCCTTGCGCTCCAGACCTAGCGGCGGTCTCAGGCCTGACCTCGGGGCCTACACTCTCAGCTACTTCTTCTACAACAACCTCTGGTATGCTTGCTGTAGGTGGGTCATCTCGAGGAACGCGTCCTCGACCTCTCCCTAGTGGAGGTCTACCCCCACGACCACGCCCTCTAACAGTAGGGGTGCTATCAGCTCGATCCTGTCTGACTGAGGGAAGGGGGACGACCCCTACCTCGGCCAGTCACTTGGGCAGTCCTAGTACGTGCCATCTGCACGAATAGTAATAACTACAGTTATAAACTAGCTCATCTATCATAACAGTACAAGTCTATAATTATTCTAAGATTACCGAGATCCGCAGAGGTAGTGGTGGTCATCCGTACTTCCTATTCCAACCCGACTCTGTATGCATTTTAAAACCAAAATTCTCTTTGGAAAACTCAGACCCTTTTCGGGTTCTGTTTATTTACTTATGTGACCTTTTTAGAAGATTCAAGTGCCATTGTTGCCAACCTGGCTCTGATACCATGTTGTAACACCCCAAATTTTACAAGTTAGGGAGTTACTGGTTAGGACCGCACAGTGGGTCCCGACCTTAGTTTGACAACAACTTAACGAGATCTTACAACAAGGCACAGATAAGGAAAATCAGAAATCATAAAATAGTTCTTAATAATGCATGAATGTGACCAGATCGACTACAGCCGGAAAACGGAAAATAACAAAGTACGAAAGGAAACAATGTTCAACTATAAAACCCACAAATGCAGAAACTGTAAAACGTCCTAAAGTACGACACCCCGGCTGACCACTACCATCTGGATCACTCGGCATCTGCTCTAACCTGTGTCAAGTCTAAACAACATATCAACAGTTAGCTAACTATCCAAATATAAGCAAAATGATAACAGCACAAACACAAGCAGAAACAAAAACAAACAAACATCATGCTGGCACTCAACCAATTATTATCTATTATTTAAGTGATTCACATTATTCAATTTAAGTTGTGGCACGAGAATTTTTATTAGTTCTCGCCTCCGTTTCTTATCCAACTGGTGTAGGTCTAGCTGACTTCCATTGGTAGCATCACTACAAACCATGTATGGACTAGTCCCGAAAGAAACCCCCAGCGCCCCGCGAGCTACTGAGCAGAATGCCACCGCCCGTTACTCTTAGGCCAAAATATAGGTCGGTAATTATATATCACAACCTATCTCTCTAACATGTCAATCACACACCACCATCATCATTTATACTCATATTTAGAAGTCAGCTAAGTAAGCCCAAAGGACTTACCTGAGTCAACGCACTCTAACACTCCTCAAATAGTCCGTACTCGTGGTAACTCAAACGCCTGTCAATGAAGGCATGTGTATCAAAATCACATCTCAACGTCCAACCTCATGTGAAGGAATTACGGAAAAAGCTCTCTTATGGTAAAAGACCATTTTACCCTTGCTATCGAAATTTCTCGCAGTTTAATTTAGAAAACTATCAATTCCCTTTGATAGTTACCCCAGTTATAAGTTACACTCTAAACTCTTCCAAGAACCAAAATGCCTCCTTACTTCTCTATTATTACTTTCTCTTCCAAACGTATGTATACCTAGGTACATACTATAACCTTTACTTCTAGTTCATATTAAAACCGTAACCGATCGGTATTTATATATATATATATATATATATATATATATATATATATATATATGTGTATATATATATATAGCTATATACATGACAATTCCGCAACTCCCGTTCGTATGAGTAGATTATATATATATCGATCCATATGTATAACTTTACTTCACTTAGGTATACTTTTATTTTTATATAATATATATTTACGTATATTTATATATACCCGGCATACACAACTCCTATATACACTATACTAACTGATACATATTTTTTTATAACTTCCCGTTTCTACTTCTTATCATACATGTATATATGGTACTATATTCATACAATTTCCATATGTATATATATATATACATCTCGCAGTATACTTATAACTCATACCATTCCAATACTCAGTGGATACTACCGAATGATGCACGTCGCTGTACTCATTACAATCAGGCAAACCATTCCCATGTGTATATGTATATACTTCACAGTATACTAGCAACTCTTCAATACAAGGACTCACCTAATCACCGACGCTGGTCCAGGAGGGTGCAACGAGGTGCGGCGTCGGCACAGGGTACGGAACAGTAGAAGGCGGCGGCTCACAGTGGTAGCGATGCAGTCCTTGGCAAACCTACAACAAAATCCATACTTATGTCAAGCCAAGGTGATGTAGGAATAGGTAGAGGAGTATACAAACTATGTGGTTTTAATCTTGATTTTGCCTTTAGACAAACAAGGCATCTCTTAATCAAGTGTTCAACGTCCTTAAGCATATGAGGCCAAAAGAAATGAGAATGAAGCATGTGATAAGTCTTATCTCTTCCAAAGTGTCCCATTAAACCTCCCATATGTGCTTCCTCAACTAATAACAATCTCAGAGAACGTCTAGGAATACAAACTTTATCCTCATGGAACAAAAATCCCTCAAAAATATAATACTTATCTCTCGACTGGGACAAAAATCAGCCCAAAAATTGGTCGATTTTCCTGGTGCTGGGTCGATTTTTGCATCCAGTGTAGATATCGCCAAAATCTTCATCATTCTCGTAAAGTCCTTTGATATAATGGAATCCTAGGACTTTGGAATCCATTGTTGTGATCAAAGTATACCTCCTAGAAAGGGCATCCACTACAACATTATCCTTCCCTTTCTTAAATTTGATAATATAAGGAAATGTCTCGATAAACTCCATCCATCGCCCATGTCTCCTGTCCAACTTATCTTGACTTTGAAAATGCTTCAAAGACTCATGATCAGTTCTAAGAATGAATTCATTAGGCCAAAGATAGTGTTGCCATGTTTTGAAAACTCGGAATAAAGCATATAGTTCCTTGTCATAAGTAGAGTAATTCAAACACGGACCTTTCAATTTCTTGCTAAAGTAGGCTAGAGGTTTACCTTCTTGCATGAGTACACCTCCTATACCAATACCTGAAGCGTCGCACTCTACTTCAAAGGGTTTGGTGAAATCCGGAAGTGCAAGAAGAGGTGCATTTGATAGTCGCCTCTTTAGTTACGAAAATGCGTTCTCTTGCGCTTTTCCCCACTCGAACTGTACTTGCTTCTTCGTGAGTTGTGTGAGAGGGGCTGCGATGGTGCTGGAATCCTTCACAAAGCGCCTATAGAAGGTTGCTAATTCATGGAAAGATCACACATGTCCGACCGTGGTAGGTGTAGGCCATTCTTGAATGGCTTTAATCTTTTCTTTATCCACCTCAAGTCCTTTTGTGCTGACAACAAATCCAAGGAAAACAACTTGATTAGTACTAAACTCGCATTTCTTAATGTTAGCATATAATGATTCAGATCTAAGAGTTTCAAGTACTTCCCTTAAGTGTTCTTCATGTTCCTCAACGAATTTGCTATAAATGAGGATGTCATCAAAAAAAACAACCACAAACTTTCCAATAAAGTGGCGTAAGACATGATTCATTAATCTCATAAAAGTACTAGGAGTGTTAGTCAAATCGAAAGGCATTACCAACCACTCATAGAGTCCGAATTTGGTCTTGAATGCTGTCTTCCTTTCATCTCCCTCCCTCATTCGGATTTGATGATAACCACTCTTAAGATCAATCTTTGAAAATAAAGTGGAACCGCTCAACTCGTCTAGCATATCATCCAATCGAGGAATGGGATGTCTATACTTGATAGTAATGTTGTTGATTGCTCTACAATCCACACACATTCTCCAAGTGTTGTCCTTTTTGGGCACCAATAGAACTGGAACCGCACAAGAACTTAAACTCTCACGTACATAGCCTTTATTCAAAAGATCTTGTAATTGATCTTGTATTTCTAGGCTTTTCTGCGGACTCATCCTATACGCAGGGTGATTAGGAAGTGAAGATCCAGGAATAAAATCAATCCGATGCTCAATGCCTCAGAATGGTGGAAGTCCGGTAGGAATCTCATCTGGAAATACGTCCTTGAATTTATTTAAGGCCTGTAAAATATTTGAAGGCAAAGTGGCCTTCGCATCATCACTCAAGGTTAGTAGGCTCTTATATAAATTCAGTAAAGAAAGATCTAAGGGAAGATAATCATCGATAAACTCCCTTTTTGATGAAAGAAGGGCTCGTTGTTGTCCCAGAGAGGAAAAATCGGATGAGCTAAAGGAAAATCGGTCGATTTTTCCTTGGGCATAGCGATTTTCTTCAGAAATCGGTCGAGTTGTCGATGGTTTACTCGATTTTTCTTCTCTGAGAGTTGATTCTTTCTCCTTCTGTTTGTGTTTCTCCTTCTTATTGTCGTAATGTTCAGCAATCTGTAGTGGACTGATGGGTTTGAGCGTAATGGTTTTCCCTTTAAACTCAAATGAGTGTTTGTTAGAAAATCCATCATGCATCACCTTTCTATCAAATTGCAAAGGTCGGCCTAATAAAATATGACAAACTTACATAGGCACAATATCACACACAACAATATCCTCATATTTTCCCAAAGTAAACGCAATACGAGCCTGTTTATTAACCTTCAATTCTCCACAATCATTCATCCAATGTAATTTATAAGGTCGGGGATGGTAGAAGGTAGTGATTTGCAACTAAGTGATCAATTCTTCACTAGCAATGTTGCAACAACTGCCCCCATCAATAATCATGTTACAAACCTTTCCTTGAACAAGACATCGAGTATGGAAAAGGTTTTCACGTTGGTTATCCTCACATAAATCAATTTTAGCATGCAAAGTGCGCCTAGCAATTAAGGAATCACCATGTTCATATTCACAATCACTATCACTTTGATTATCATGCTCATGCTCATGTAATGCATTGATATGGGTATGATCATGCTCAGTTTCTTCCTCACTTTCATATTGTCCTTGTTGATTAATAAATAAAACTCATTTATTAGGACAATCACACATATAATGACCCCTTCCTTGACATTTAAAACAAACAATATCTCGAGATCGTGAGGTGGGGTTAGAGGTACTCCCTTTATGGTCCTTTGAAGGCTCATTCAAAGGACGAGACTGAGTAGACGGCTTGGGAGTTGTTGGATCGGGCAAAGAACGTTTTCCATCATCGTTCTGGGAAGAAAATCGGTCGATTTTCCTATTAATCGGTCGATTTTTTTTCTCTAGAGTCCAATAAGTCGTTCCTTGATTCCGTCCTTTGAGCTTCTTCTCCACCCTGATAGCCAAATGTAATAAATTAGTCATAGAAGCATAGGGATAGAGGTCAATTTCATTAGCTAAAGAAGTGATGCGTCCTTGGAGGTAACCAAGGATAACTCCGGATCTAGATCAAGCAAAACTCCAACTACTCCTTAATTCTTTGTGCAGCTTTGTATCGTTTCAGATCCAAAGGGGCGGAAACGATGAAGAAACAAAGGTTAGTTCGATCTAGAGAGATCGAATAAGCCTTTTAGTGTGGATCGAAGGTTGATTCTTAAGAAGAATCCTCGAATATGGATTTCTTGGATCAAAAGTGAGATCCAAGAAAGAAATTTGAGAGATGGAAGAGAGGTTTTGATGCCCAAGCTAAGTAGGAGGAAATTCTTCTCAAAACTTAGTAATATTGAACATGAAAAATAAGTGAGGCAAGATATCTCTTATATAGAGAGTCTTGCCTACCTATGGGCCAACGGGCCAAACAAAAACACATGACGAAAAGCCCAAAAGGGAAAACCTAAAAGGATAAGATCAATACCTAAAAGGATAAGATCAAAAGGGAATATTCTTATACGGAATATCCCTTTTATTACATAAAAAGGAAAACAAGAAAATATAGTCCGAAAATAAGCTAACTTCATGCCATGGAGTCGGAAAGACGAGACATGCCGCTAACGGAACCGGTAGCCTATGCCATGGTGGTGTAGAGACACGGTATGCCGGTAATGGAACCAAGTGAAGAAGTGGTGCGGGCAATGATGGAGCCGGTGGCTCGAGCAATGGCCTTAGCTCGGGATCGGGTGAGCGGTCCATCTGTGCGAACCCTAAGAGCCTCGTCCTCCTCGTTTACGGTCAACGTAAAAGGGACATCCAAGGGCGCATCAGTCCCCCCATCTTGGCTGTGAAACGTCCCCGTTTCACCATCGTCAAAGAGGGGCTCAACATAAGGGGAAAGGTCCTTGACGTTGAACGTCGGGTGTACTCCGTAGGAATCCGGGAGCTCTAACTTGTATGCATTCGGGCCATGACGGGCTAAGATGCGGAATGGGTCATCACCACGGTCCGAGAGCTTGCTCATGCGGCGAGTTGGAAAACGCTCCTTCCTTAGGTGGAACCAAACAAGATCACCGGGCTCAAAATAGACGTCGCGGCGGCCCTTGTTGCGTTGTCCGGCAAGTTGGGCGGCACGACGTTCAAGTTGTGTCCTAGTCCGCCCATGAAACTCAATGATTTGGGTGGCTCGGTTCCCAGCAATGATGTGTACTCCGTCCTTGAGTGGGCGGGGAGTGAAGTCCAACGGTGTGTGTGGATTAAGGCCGTAGACAACTTCAAATGGGGACAATTTAGTTGCCGTGTGCCTAGACCTGTTATACGAAAACTCCACAACAGAAAGTAAGTCCTCCCACCTACGTGGGTTGGTCCTAGTGGTGGCTCTAAGTAGAGCACCAAGAGTCCGATTGGTCACCTCCGTTTGACCATCGGTTTGGGGGTGATAACTACTTGAAAACAACAAGTTGGTTCCAAGTTTTCCCCATAACGTTCTCCAAAAGTGACTTACGAATTTCACGTCCCGATCACTAACGATGGAACGTGGTATCCCATGTAAACGCACCACATTGTCAAAGAAAAAGGTGGCAACTTCACTAGCATTTTGGGTGCTTTTACATGCAATGAAATGAGCCATTTTGGAGAAGCGGTCGACTACCACGAAAATGGAGTCTTTGCCTCGTTTTGACATAGGCAACCCTACCACAAAGTCCATGGATAGATCCTCCCAAGGTCTCATTGGTATAGGCAAAGGAGAGTACATTCCATCCGGACCTTGGCGTGACTTTGCATGATGACATGTGATGCAACCCTTGCAAAACCGTGTCACATGCATACGCATCCGGGGCCAAAAGAAATGCTCTTGGAGAGCGGAAATGGTCTTGGTAGCACCGAAATGACCACGGCCCTCATGAGCTTCCTTGACCAACAAATGGCGTATAGATGAGCGCGGAATACAAAGTTTTCCCGCTCGGAAAAGATAGCCATCGTTAATAAAGAAAGACTCGTGCTCTCGGAGGTCGAGGTATTGTGTCCATATGTCCTTGAAGTCAAGATCCGTGACATATAACTCTTTGATAAGAGCAAAGCCATGTATCTTGGCATCCATATACACAAGGAGGGCATAGCGGCGAGAAAGGGCATCGGCTACCACATTCTCCTTGCCTTTCTTATGCCGAATGACATAAGGAAAGGTCTCTAAAAACTCTACCCAACTAGCATGCCACCGACTGAAATTTTTTTGACTTTTGAGATACGAAAGAGCCGCATGATACGAATGAATCACGAACTCCTTCGGCCACAAGTAATGTTGCCATGTCTTAAGACAACGAACTAGAGCATATAGTTCCTTGTCATATGTAGGGTAGTTGAGCGAAGGACCGGAAAATTTTTCACTAAAGTAGGCAATTGGACGAGTCTCTTGTAAGAGAACTCCTCCAATGCCCACATTTGATGCATCACACTCCAACTCGAAAGTTTTCAAAAAGTTTGGGAGTTGGAGTAATGGTGCATTACAAAGGCGGTCTTTGAGCGCATCAAACGCTCGAGCATGGATATCACGCCACTCAAACGTGACACCCTTGGTAGTGAGCTCATGGAGCGGTGCCGCTACCGTGCTAAAGTCCTTGACAAAGCGTCGGTATAAACCCGCTAAGCCGAGAAAGGCTCGGACCATGGTGACCGTAGTAGGAGTAGGCCACTCCCGAATAGCACGAACTTTAGATTCGTCTACTCGTAGTCCGTCCTTAGACACGACATAGCCAAGAAAGATAGTGGTGTCTGAGCAAAAGACGCATTTTTCAAAGTTGACATACAATTGCTCTTGTCTAAGGCACTCGAGCACTTGGCGAAGGTGCCCGATGTGATCCTCCAAAGACGTACTAAACACCAAAATATCATCAAAATAAACAACAACAAATGTACTCAAGAATCGGCGCAAGACATGATTCATGAGGCGCATGAAGGTGGACAGGGCGTTGGAGAGGCCAAATGGCATGACAAGCCATTCATAGAGTCCATACTTCGTTTTGAATGCCGTCTTCCACTCGTCACCTTCGGCCATCCGGATTTGGTGGTAACCGCTCCGGAGATCAATTTTGGAGAAGATGGTGGCGCCATGGAGCTCATCCAACATGTCATCAAGGCGTGGGATCGGGTGGCGGTATTTGACGGTGATTTGGTTGATGGCACGACAATCAACACACATCCGCCATGATCCATCTTTCTTTGGTACTAAGATTACCGGGACGGCACATGGTGATAAGGATTCACGCACATGTCCCCGGTCTAGGAGTTCTTACACTTGACGTTGTAGCTCCTTCGTCTCGTCCGGACTTGCTAGGTATGCGGCACGGTTTAGCAAGGAAGCACCGGGCACAAAGTCAATTTGGTGTTCAATCCCTCGGATTGGTGGTAAGCCGGGTGGAAGGTATTTGGGCATAATATCCTGAAATTCGGACAACGACAAAGACACCTCGTGTGGCACATTACTCGGGTCATGAGAAGTAGATAAACAAAATAGAACAAGTAAGAAACATGGGAACTTGCCTTCCATGACCGGTTGCAAATCATGCCGGCGAGCTAAGAGTATCCTCGGCTCACACCGTCCTTGAATTACGGGGTCCGAAGGTGGCAAAGTTGCGCTCGTAGCAACGATGCGACCTTTACTACCTTTGGACTTGGTAGCATGGACAAAATGGGTGGTGTTCTAGGATTTGGAAGTACTAGTACCTACAACATCGGGACTCCGAGGGTCCGATTTTGCCGGTGCTTTAGCAGACTCATCTATAGATTGTTGCCTCTTCCGTTCCGCATAGTCAACCAAAATTTCGTGCGGAGTCATAGGCAAAAGTGTGACCCGATTTCCATTATATTGGAACATGTACCGGTTAAGATAACATCATGATATGTTCGGCGATCGAATTGTCATGGTCTTCCTAATTGGACAAGTGTGGCGTCCATCTTAATAACATCACAAAGGACCTTATCAACATAGGCGCCAATAGAAAACGTCACCCAAGCTTGTTGTGTGACGGTGTCACAAGCCGTATCGGAAATCCATTGGAGTCCGTAAGGCATTGGGTGGGGGTCGTAGGCAACTTGAAGTGTTTTACCACTCGTTCGTTGACAATATTGCAGCATGAACCCCCATCAGCGATGAGAGAAAGGCTCGTATTATTGACCAAGCAACGAGAGTGGAAGAGATTCTCGCGTTGATCAATAGGAATATGCTCTTTAATAGCCAAAATAAGACAAGAAACAAGAGCGAATTTACCGGGTTGTGCCGGGGCGCAAGCAAGTTCGTCGTCACATGATTCCAAGCCAAAATGTGGGTCGGTGTCTTGGTCATCCTCAATAATGATATTGCCGTCTTGTTGATCATCTTCGTACTCGAAATATGTTGGGTCGGCAAACAAGACCTGTTTGGTGTTTGGACAATCACGTTGAACATGACCAAAACCGCTACACTTGTAGCACACGGGCTCCCTTGGGCGAGCCGCCGGTGAAGGTCCTCGTTGACCTCGAGAGGGAGGCGCCGGTGCCGGGCCACGGTTTGGTGCCTTCTTGGTACCCATTTGCCTATTGGAAGGACCCATCCGTTGGGCTCCTTTTGAGGCGTCGGTATCTAGAGGACTAGGCGCATCTCGAGAACGTGTGTTAGACGGATAAAGATATTGACTCGAGGAAGAGATATGCCTAGAATACCACGGTGTTTCGAGTTGTTGCTTATATAGCTTCATGGCGGCATGGCATAATGCTCCCAAATCCTTGAATGGGACAATCTCGAGCGGCCGCCGGATTGAGGCATTAAGCCCACTCATGAATTTGGTACAAAGGGCGGAAGGGGAGGCTAGACGTCGGCCTTAATGTGCATGTCCTCAAGTTTGGCCAAGTAAGCCACCGGAGTGAGGTTTCCTTGTTTTAACTCGGCAATTTGCAACCGCATATCATTCTTAAAGTCCTCGGGTACGTACTTCTTGGTCATGCAATAGATCAATTGTTCAAAGGTCTCAATCGGTGCTCATCCTCGCCTCTCACGGGTGAACTCATACCGGTTCTACCAAGACTTGACATCTCCTTCAAAGTATAGAGTTGCCGCCTCGATTTTCTCATATTCCTCCTCGTAATGACAATGTTTTAATGCTCGTTTCATATCCTGCGTTCAATCAAGAAAAACACACGGATCATACTCACCATGAAAGATAGGAAACTTAACCTTACCTTCCCTACGATCTCGGTAGGGGTCCGGGCGGGGCGGTGGAATGTAGGCATCATCGGCATGGGCTCGCCGGTGGCCGCCTTGAGGCCGTTGGTGCCCATGAACGGGTGGTGCATGCCTAGGTGGATTTAGGGGAGGCAACGATTCTTCACCTCGGTCTTGGTTCTCATAAGGGTCTATAACCGGGGGGGTCACGGACGAGCATGTGCTACCCGTTCTAAATCGAACTCATCACCGGAGAACTCGTTGAAGTTGTTTTGCTCATCGTACTCATCAAAGTCAAGGGTCCTCGGTTGCCGGGTGGACCGTTGGCGACGGAGTTCGGCACGATCATTCTCACGACCATGATTGTTGGTTGAGCTGGGAGGGTACCGGGGCTCTTCCCGGGTTTGACGGTCGGTGCGGGGCACACTAGGTGGAGGTGGAGAAGGGACATATCGTTGATGTTGATGGTCATAATATTGGTGCCGATTTTCCGTATCGACTATGGGCAAGGCATCCGGAGGTGGGTCGGGGAATTCCTCCTCTTCTTCATGGGACCCATTTCCGTCAAGAGGTAAGGGACAATGGCACTCAATGACAGACGCAAGTCAGGTAACGTTTGATGGTCCGGCTCCCAAAATTCCCTTACCTTTCCGTTGTGCATCAGATGTGGAAGCATTGGCCATGGTCTCAAATGGATATGTGGGGGTGGGACGTTGGGCAAGCCGTTGTGCCTTAAGAGCTTCTAGCTCTTGTTTCAAGGCAATATTTTCTTGGGTCAAGGCATCAAACTTTTGTTGTGCCTTCAAAGCTTCCAATTCTCGCCTTATGGAGTCATTTTCGAGGGACAACGAAGCAGTTTCTTGAGCCAAAGGTTCACTGAACTCTTGCAGACCAGAATCCTGAGAAGTTTCCATTTCAACGTTAGTCATTGCTCCAGATCATAACACAATTGCAATCAATCAAATGAGCAAGGTGACAAGTTAAGTCAACTTTACCCAAGTTCAAGTGCGTTATCAGGTTCTACTTTGGGAAGGTCGTTTGGCGGTCAGGCAAGAAAGGCAAATCTAACAAAATTGAACCAATTACACACAAATAAACAAGTGATATTTTGCAAACATATGTAAGAAAATGGAGAGACAGAAGATGGACGGATTGTTCACTCGGCAAGCTTTGCTTGCTTTCGGTCTTTGACCGTTTTGTAAAATCCGATTTTTCGGATGGACCGGTTTGCCGGACGTCTTTTCACTTTGTGTGTTTCGTTTCTTTGAAACGTTTTGAGCAACACTTTCTTCTTCTTTTTTTCTGAACACAAATCCGTATTGATGAAGAGTTTTTTTTTTGCTTTTCTTGGAATATCAAATGCGAGATATCCGAACTTTTAGTTAACAAAAATACCCCAAGAGATTTGGTGAAATTAATTAACAAAATTGTCGGATTGGGTCGGTTTAAGAAAAAGACGGGTTTGATAAATGGTTTGATGGCAAACCAAATATCTCCTATTTTTGTACTTTTTGTTTGAATTAAATACGGAAAAGAAAAAAAATTCAAGGAAAATGGATGAACATGATGAAGAACATGATGAACAACGTGAAGATCATGAAGAACAAATAAAGAACATCATGAACAAACGAAGAACATCATGAACAAAAGGCTAAAGAGGTTGAAGATAATAACGCACAATAAAACAAGAGTAAAGAGAACTTAGCTTTGATCCCTTTGCTCTGATACCAATTTGATGCGTCCTTGGAGGTAACCAAGGATAACTCCGGATCTAGATCAAGGAAAACTCCAACTACTTCTTGATTCTTTGTGCAGCGTTGTATCGTGTCAGATCCAAAGGGGCGGAAGTGATGAAGAAATAAAGGTTAGTTCGATCTAGAGAGATCGAATAAGCCTTTTAGTGTGGATCGAAGGTTGATTCTTAAGAAGAATCCTCGAATATGGATTTCTTGGATCAAAGATGAGATCCAAGGAAAAAATTTGAGAGATGGAAGAGAGGTTTTGATGCCCAAGCTAAGTAGGATGAAATTCTTCTCAAAACTTAGTAATATTGAACATGAAAAATAAGTGAGGCAAGATATCTCTTATATAGAGAGTCTTGCCTACCTATGGGCCAACGGGCCAAACAAAAACACATGACGAAAAGCACAAAAGGAAAAACCTAAAAGGATAAGATAAAAACCTAAAAGAATAAGATCAAAAGGGAATATTCTTATACGGAATATCCCTTTTATTGCATAAAAAGGAAAACATGAAAATATAGTCCGAAAATAAGCTAGCTTCATGCCATGGAGTCAGAAAGACGAGACATGCCGCTAACGAAACCGGTAGCCTATGCCATGGTGGTGTAGAGACACGACATGCCGGTAATGGAACCAAGTGAAGAAGTGGTGTGGGCGATGATGGAGCCGGTGGCTCAAGCAATGGCCTTAGCTCGGGATCGGGTGAGTGGTCCATCTGAGCGAACCCTAAGAGCCTCGTCCTCCTCGTCTACAGTCAACGTAAAAGGGACATCCAAGGGCGCATCAAGAAGGATGTAAGATTCTTAGAAATCGAGCCATAATAGACTCCTCATCCTCTTGTATGTTGGCTTTCACCATTGCCGTTTGCATGGTTGTGTAGACTTCCTCTACGGACATGGAACCTTGCTTGAGGTTCTCCAAACGTTGTCTCAACTCCCGTCCGTAGTGAAGTGGCACAAATCTGGCTTTCATCAAAGCCTTCATTCGTTCCCAAGTATTGATGTCCGGTTTGCCCGCTCTTTTCCTTTCTTTGATGAGATGATCCCACCAAATAAGGGCGTAGCCTTGGAATTCCAACGCAGAAAGTTGGATCTTCCTTTGCTCACTGAAGTTATGGCAAGACCAAAGTTGTTCAATTTTGGTTTCCCATTCCATGTAGGAATCCGGATCGCATCGTCCTTCAAAACTTGGAATCTTGACTTTCACTTTCCCAAGTCCGTCATCATCCGGTTGAGGTCGATTATGTTCATTATAGCGGCCTCTTCGTTGATGGCGTCTTGGGTATTCTCTCCACATTTCCTCATCCTCTTCATCACTTATGTCCTGAAATTCGTCACCAAATAATGGATTGTAGTTAGTATTAACGAATCGATTAGGGTAAGTGTTACCGGTTTTCGATGTATGGTTTATTGCGGATGTTGGGGGTGGGGGTGGATTGGCGGAGCTTCCGCCTACTTCATAAGCAGCCTTGGGATCGAATCTTATACGGGACTCGGATCGAAGGGCCGTACTTGACTTTGCTTCCATCTGCTCAAGCCGTTTGTCCATGTTGGACATTTGGGTCACTATCTGTTTGAGTACGTCCGCTATATCCGGTGCGTTGTCCTTTTGAGAACTGCGTGGACTATCAATTTCTGACATCTATACCAACACGCACAGTAACAACAAACTTGTTAAGTTAGAGGAATCAAAGAGACCTTTCTTATTTTCTCTCGCGCTCACGCTCTTGTTGTGTTGTTGCAAGCTGGTTGACGGAATTGGCTTGTATGGATTAATGCTTCTTTACAAATCAGTGCCTTGGCTCCCTAGAAGTCCTTGGTTGAATCAAGTAGTTAACTTGGTCCGGATAAAGGTTCTTGTGGGGTGCGATGGCTAAGGAATCTTTGTAAGAAGTTTACTCCACACACGACAAGGTAGAAAGAAAGATTGTGGATAGACAACTAGTATGTTAACAAGTATAGATATTAACTAACACACTCAAAGAAAGACTCGGTGTTTAGAATAGAAAAGAGGCTAAGGAAAACCACACAAGAGATTAAGAAGAGAGAAGGACGTACCTTGAGTTGCGAAGTTAAGAAAGAGAAGTAGCCGGATTTGGGTTTAGGTATGGATAGATCTCTTTGATTGTTTCAAGGTATATACTGGAACTCTTCTGTTGTAATACTCTTGCACAGGATGCGCTTCGATTCCGCAAAGTATGCCTCAAAGATTTCTTCGAATTTTGACAACAGTAGCAAAAATCGTAAGAAATCGGTCGATTTGGGGAAGAATAGGGCGATTTTTTCTTTGAAAAATCGGCTCTTGGTTTCGACGTTCAAGAACTTTCTTTCTTCTTTTTTTTTGTATTGGCGAGGCTTCGAAGGTCAACGGGTGGCTGGTGTTTGGGAATTGTTGGCGTTTCTCTCTTCCCAAACTTACACAAGTCAACGCACGTTAACTCAAATAATCTCGCAAAGATGGCGAACAAGAAAAGACTCAACTTTTAAAGACTCAAAGAAGACTCAAAAAAAATCAAACCTTTTGATGAACGTTCGGACTTCAATCGATTAGCTTTGATACCACTTTGATGCGGGGACAAGCCGCAGTTCCCGATCTAGATTGAAAGTCCTTAACTAGAATAAAAATCGGGTTGTTCTATAGAAAAATCGGACGATTTATCTTAAGAACAGGTCGATTTTTCGATGAACTCAGAATACGGATTAGTGAATGATATGGAAAGATAAGAAGATTATTATGAAATGATAAATGGAAAATATAGGAAGATATGAACCAAGATATTTCCGCAAAAGACCTTGACCAATGATCTGTCAAAACCCTTGAACGAGAAGATCACCTTAACCCGCACTTCTTTAACCTTACACAAGTCTTCTAAGTAAGACAAGCACAAGGAGGGACTAGGATCGACCAGGAGCACCAACCTTCAACAAGATTAACACACACAAGCACAATCTAGCAAGAACTTAACAACAATTCAACCAAAACTCTCCTTTGATTGAATAGCAATGAATAAAATACGTACTCCGTAAGCGAAGCCGTAAGTTCACACAATATGTGAAAATATCTCAAATCTAATCTACCAAACAATCTCCCCCTCTAAGGCTATTTATAGGGAAGATTAAACCTACTAAAACTAGGAAAAACTAAAAAGATATGATCTATAAATATATCTTTTGAAAAGATAATCTAGGAAAGATATCTTTTAAAAGATATAAAATATAAAATCTAAAAAAGATAGAATCTAAATAATTCCCTAAGATAGTCTGAGAGATATTAAGGAATTATACAAGATATAGTTGCCAACAAAATAAAAGATCATGGCCGGTCCATTTGCAACTCTCGTTCCAAATGAAAGAAAAATGACCACGAAGATCAATCGATTTTCCTACAAGAAAATCGGTTGATTTCCTGGGAAAATCGGTCGATTTTGCTCTCTGGAACTCGTCTTTGCTCTTATCCTTCTTCCTTGCTTGATGGATCTTCTTGGTCGTGGTTTGGCTCTTCTACAATAGCTAGCAGTGTCACTAAGGAACCCTTGAGAGTGATGAGAGTTTCCTTGAGGGTAAATGTCATAAGAAGATCCGTAACTTCATCTTGGATTGCCTTGGCTCTTGACCGTGTGATCGCTCCATCCATACTTGAATCTGAAGAAGGTGAAAGTGAAGGTGTTATTGGCTTCTCCTTTAATGCTTTAGCCTTTGAACGTGTAACTGGTCCTTGTATTGGAGATGGTCCCACATCAGTACCATCACACCATCTCTTACAAATAAATCACCTTACCAAATCCTCTATAATCGGTCACCCGACTATCACTTTCTTAAATCCTTTGGATGCCTTTTCTATCCCTTCCTTCGTCCCTACAACTCTCACAAAATCGATGTCTTCTCTTTTCCTTGCGTCTTCCTTGGCTATAGCTCCAAACACAAAGGATACCTATGTTATCATCTTCCATCCTCGTTTTTATACGTGGCTCGACATGTGGCTTTTGACGAGACCTCCTACCCGTATACCGCCCTCAGTAAACCTTCATCAGACTCATCATCATCTCCTACCCTTCCCGGTACCTTGCCTGACCTCCTTCACCTTGCTACAATTGACACTCCACCATCCCAACAACCCACTGTTGCTCAACTATCACCTCTACCATCACCACCAATCACCTTTCCTACCTCCCCAGACTCTCCCTCTCTCACTCCTTCACCAACTGTTACTCCTCCCAGCTCACCATCTAATTCGACACCCCCTCTGTCCAATAGTCCGGCCACCTGCCCCACCCCTCCCTCAACCTCGACGCAGCTCTCGTCAAAACCTCCCAAACTCCCGCCTACATGACTTTGTCTGTAACCTAACCGAACCAAGTGCCCCCGCTGAACCTCGAACTCACCTTCAAGCCCTAAAACACCCGGAATGGCAAGCTGCAGTGCAGGATGAGTATCGGGATCTTATTCGAAATAACACTTGGGACCTCGTTCCCCTACCTTTGGACTCTAATGTTATTGGTTACAAATGGGTGTACAGGTTAATAACAAATGCAGATGGAAGCATTCAGCGATATAAAGCGCGCCTCGTAGCCAAGGTCTTCCACCAAGAGGAAGGAGTTGACTACTTCGACACATTCAGCCCCGTCATCAAACCCACAACAATCTGTCTCGTTCTCTCTATTGTGCTCTCTCGCGCTTGGCCTATCCGCCAATTAGATGTGAACAATGCGTTTCTGAATGGTGACTTGAATGAACAAGTTTTCATGCAACAATCCCCTGGTTTCATTGATGGATCACGCCCCACTCATGTTTGTCGGCTCCGCAAAGCCCTCTACGGCCTCAAGCAAGCACCACAGGCTTGGTTTAACAAGCTCAAAGTGTTCTTCACCACCAACGGATTCCAAGAATGTCAGTCAGACACCTCCTTGTTTGTGCTTCATACGCCTACTGACACTATCTATGTGATTGCTTATGTTGATGATTTAGTTGTTACAGGCTCCAATCCTGCGTCAATTTATCGCCTCGTCACCACTCTACACAAGGCTTTCTCCATCAAAGATCTTGACCCGCTTAACTTCTTCCTCGGGCTACATGTCAGCCTTCATGGCAACACTGTTCTGCTCAATCAGACCAAGTACATCAATGAATTTCTCACTCGGGCTCGCATGACTGACTGCAATCCCATTCGTTCACCAGCCGACTCCAGCTCTCGCGTCACTCTTGACGGTGACCCAGTCGAAGATCCACGTCTATACCGTCAGATAGTTGGTGCCCTACAGTATATCACCATAACTCGCCCTGAGATATCCTTTGCTGTCAACAGAGTGTGTCAGTTCATACACTCACCTCGTATACCACATTGGCAAGCGACTAAACGTATTCTTTGTTACTTGAAAGGGACATCTACTCATGGTCTTCTATTACGCCCCACTACTACTAGATCTTTAACTACTTATAGTGATGTTGGATGGGCTGCTGACCGGACTGATTATCACTCCCAATACGGCTTTGCAGTCTACCTCGGTGACAATCTCATAAGTTGGACATCACGTAAACAAAAAGTTGTAGCCAGATCAAGCACTAAAGTAGAATATTGTGCCCTTGCTTACACTATTGCTGAACTTATGTGGATTGTTCAACTATTAAGTGAGCTCAAGGTTCCTCTATGAGCACCACCACTTCTCCTTTGCAACAACATCAGTGCACAAATTCTGTCAGTCAACCCAGTTTTTGGATCTCGTTCAAAGCACATACATCTGGACTATTTTTTTGTGAGAGAGCAAGTTGAACGACGCAGCTTAGTTGTCCGGCATGTTTCGTCCAATGCTCAAGTTGTCGATATTTTCACCAAGCTCCTGGGCTCCCATCGTTGCACTAGTCTTTGATCCAAGCTTCAAGTAGCATACCACTCTTTCGCTTGCGGGGGGGGGGGTATAACCGAAGGAGGCTCATAAGTTCAAACCTAGTATCAGCCCATAACTTCAGCTTGTACTATAAGTTATCCTTATATATATATATATATATATATATATATATATATATATATATATATATATATATATATATATATATATATATATATATATATATATTTAGCAATACAGAATACATACATATCTTTTACCATTCTCTTTCCTTCTATATGTTGTTGCTCCGAATTACTATGGTCATCCAAAGAAGGAAGTTGAATCTACTATGGAGGAAGACCAGCCACCTTCACACCTTCTTCAGTGGGGGAACTCTAGGCGGCTCTGAAGAGGCAACTTGTCTCTCGATGGTAACCGAAGCTACATTAGTGGAATCGGGAATCGAAGAATGAATCTTAAGCAATGTACCTAGAACTAGAACAACAAGCCAAGGGCGCTTAAGAACACCTCTCAAATCCTCGGAAATGGCACAAGTTCGAGTACCACAATCGGTTAAGTTGTTAGAGAAGACGAAGGATTTGATTGGATAATATTTTTTTGGAGCTTTGGACCTTCTTGCTTGATCTTTCTACTTAGGTTCCATTTTGGTGGCTTTCAACAATCCTCGTTGGGGTAATACTTGTGTGTTCTTCATCAATATATACGGTATGTTTCATCTTCTTAAATGTTATCTTGTCTCATTGAGTACTTTTGCTAATAAAATGGCATGATTTGTAATATACTATGTAGTCTAATTTTCTATACACCAAATTACGATTGTTTTGCTTAATGATTATTAGGTGTGAGTTATCCGGATGTATGGCCAATAGAAAATGTTTAGTTAATGTGTCAAAAAAATTGGGCTAAGTAAGATAGGAAATGATAAAAATAAGTAAATGGACATAATAGGTTGCGTTGCGCTGAACTGGATAGCCAACGGTGGTTGCCGGAGGAAGGCTGTCCGAACTGTGTTGTCGCCCTCGCCGTAGCCGGACGAATCTCATCGTGCCTCTGCTGCCTGAATCGAGTATTGCCGGAGAATAACGAGGCCATATGCCTCCGCCACCACCTACAGTAAAATCTAGATCGGGACTTCTGTGGGTAAGGATAAATTACATAAAGAACCCCATGTTTTTATTTACATGTAATGACCCAACTTTTGGAATTTGCAAAATCCGCCCTAGAATGATAATTATAGAAAATGGCCCAAGTTTCTATTACATGCATGACCCCAAAATTTTAGAATTGCACCAAATGACCTCAGTTGAATAATTACATGATATTGCCTACGTTTATAATTACATAAAATGTCCCAAACATTTATAATCATAAAACAAATGGAGTTAAACTTGTGTAATTGACTTGTTTAGGTTTTTGGAGGCACGTTTGAATTTGAATATAGTTTTTTCCGACTTTGATATACGAGACTATACATTGTTTGACTTCAAGAAGTGAGCTTCCTAGACATTTGTTATAGGTTGAGATGTTGATTTGAGTTGATTTGTTATATATTGTGATATTGTAATTGGTTTTAGGTACTTGGTTGTTTGGATTTATATTGGTGATTATTGATTTCTTCTTTCGGAGTTATGTCATATTGACTTACTTAGTTGTCGACTTGTCGTTCTGTTTCAGGCTAAGTTTGTTGTTGACTGTGACTATAATTTATTTTGTGATTAATATTGTATCTCTTTATATTCTTGCAAATGTTTTAAATTAATTTGTGTGAGATAATACTTGTTGGCTGTGTGAGTAGTCAAGAGTTGTGTTTGTTTTGCTTTTGTGATGATTGAGACCGTGAAAATACAACTATGATTGAGACTGTAGTAGACATAGTGATGATTGAGATTATGACAGACAAAGTGATGATTGGTATTATGACAAACAGAGTTGTGATTGAGATTATGACTTATTGAGTTATGACTGATATTGTGAGATGTGTTGAAAATTGGGTAATTGATTATGTTATGCACTCATACACTTATAGGGTAATTGATTATGTTATGCACTAACAGTTACACCGCATTATGTCAGATTGCGACAGATGATTATATGATAAATTGGAGTAGGCTAACTAATTATGTTACGCACAGACATTTAATTACAATGTAATTGGTTATGTGGCAGTTACGTCTCAATAGACTAGGGGTGGGCAACGGATTGATCCGATATATTCTGATCCGAATAATCGGATATCCGAAACTAATTTATTTTATAAAAACCCAATCCGGATCTGGTATCCGGACAAACATCCGGCAATTTTTTCTGGATCGGTCAGATAATTATCCGCGGATATCCGGCCAATCCGTTTGATCCGACTTCCAAAATATAGTATCATAAAAATGATTTTAGGCGAATTGAATCGGATTATTATCAGCGGTTATCCGGATGATTCTTTTGATCCGAATGACTTTTGTTTGACTTGGTTGATCCGTTTGATACCAAAATGACTTTAGTTGGATCCGAATATTCGACTGATCCATTTGATCCAAATATTCGTTTGATCCAGGTATGTATATGTTACTTTGATCCGAATATCCGTTTGATTTGAATATGTATTTGTTACTTTGTTTATCACAAAATGTAATTAAAAAATCAAAGACACAAAACAAAATCTAAATAAAAATGATAATTATATAGATGATAAAAAAAAATGAGAATATTAAAGTACATTATGATAAGTAAATAAATATAAAGTTTTAAAACAATAGATATCTCTATCTTTATACTTTATAACTACTTCATAAAATAGAAAATAAAAATTTTAGAATGCTAAAGTAAAAGTAAATTATTTAATCTTTTTATTAAAAATAATATGAATAATAATTACACAAGAAAAATGATATTAATAACATAACATGAACTTTTTATATATTCTAAAATGAAATCTTGCTTTGCATAGATATTTAATTTTTTTAATCTTTTTATTATAATTTGATCTCATTGTTTAAAACCGTGTGTATGTATGTTGTAAATAAAAATAAACACGACCCAATCATTTTTTTTGCCTAAATATTAAATTATTACCATGTAACATGATTGTAACACCCCAAATTCTCATAACTCGGGGTGCTACTGTTAGGATCTCACAATGGGTCCCGACCTTAGTTTGACAACAACTTTACTAGATCTTATAACAATGCACAAATATAATTAAACATTTTGAAAACATTAAATTATATTTGTATGAATGTACAACATATGGCAGCCTCACAAAACATAAATATATTAATAAGGTGCATGCAGAACGGACGACTCCTCAGTCTCCATCTAATGAATATGTGGACCCGGCTGACCATCCGCTCCGGATCTCGGTGCAATTGTCTATACCTACAAATCGTCTAACAACACGGATAAACCGTTAGCTAACTTATCATATATAAGAAAACATAAGCACAAACACACACAATGCGGAAACGAACACAGAGCATGCTATCACGGAAACAATTTATTATCTTTCTTAGGGTCATACACGTCTAATTCCGATTATGACTGTGGCACGAGAAGTCTAAAACTCTCGTCTCCGTCCCCGTATATCAACAAGAGTGTTCAGCGCACCTCCCCGTATACCATGTGGAGTGGTTCAATACCCTCCCCGTATACCGTGTCTGGACTAGTCGCAGAGCACCTCCCAATCTCCTCGGGATCTGAGCAGACGAGGCCACCGTCCGTTACACTTAGGCCAATTCAACATGTCATCCTAATCCAAGTTATTATAATATACACATACAACAAATACCACTTATATATTCAACCAATATAAGACTGAAACTAAGTAATCCCAAAGGATCTACCTGAATCGAATCAAACTCCCGCTACACTATTACTCGATTCCACAAGGTCAGGTCTCAATTGCCTAATTATAAAAATGAAACGATGGATCAAAACATATCCAGACATCTTAGAAGTTTTCAACTTCTAAATTAACAAGGACCCCCCTAACGAAAAAGACAATCTAGCCTTATAAGAGTAAAATGACCATTTTACCCTTGGGTCCGAAAAACCCTAAAAAGTCTAAAACGACTTTAGAAACTTTCATTAAAACCTCAATGATATAAGGACTCACTCTAAGAGGAAAGGTATATCAAGTTTGGAAGATTTCCAACTATCAAACTTGAAACTTAAGCTCGCTTGGGTCATACTATGACCTAAACTACAACGCTCTCATAAAGCCCTAAAAATCCACTCTTCTAACAAAACTGCATAACTTCTCTGCTTTGGAACATCACAAAACTAAATCCGACTGTTGCATTGATCCCAAATTTTAATACAAAAACTACATATATCCACCTACAATATATAAAAAATTCAACCGTAGATGATCAATCTAAGGTATCGAAACTCATTTGTCTACAACATAAATTCTAGAAGTTTACAAAATTAGCAATAGGTCTCCACTTCGATTCATAGTGTCAACAAGATACCCCTTGGCAACAAATCCCATTGTTTGATATGGCCCACAGTTTGATATGCTGAGGTGGAGCTATCTTTTTAGGCTACAGAAGAAAGCAATGGAAATGGGCCATCAACCCATTTGTTTGAAGAATAAGGAATAATGCCCTCTGTTAGGCCCGTCACTTAGGGAGTAACTTATAATAAAAAAAATTATAATAAAATATTATTATTGACATTTTTTAATTTAAATAAGATCAACTTTTAATGAAAAATTATTGAGACCATCTTATTAAAAAATTATTATTTAGACCAACTTACAAAATATATATAAAACTTACAATGAGATCAACTTATAATAAAATATTATTATTGACATTTTTTAATTTAAATGAGATCAACTTTTAATGAAAGATTATTATTGAGACCATCTTATGAAATTTATATCTTACAATAATATCAACTTATACTAAAAAAAATATTATAAAATTTGTTCCTTTAAATGAGTTCGACAAGATTATTATTAAGGCCAACTTAATCGTGAAAAGAGAGAAATAAAATATTTATTTTAAAATTTATTTATCTTTGGTCAATCTTAGGAGAACGATACTTTAGGTTAATTTTACTTTACAACATGATATATCCTACGATAAAATATCTGGTGGATTGCCTCATATGATGAGTATCTTTACAAATCTATAAATTTTAATCACTCTAGAAAATGTATTGTGTGGTCAAATCTCAAGTGTGCTATGTAATTACATATATGTACTATTTAGACTTATCAAACAATATGTTTCATGGAAGGATACCATCATGTAATGACACTTTGTTGGAGTTGGATCATTTACGTTAACGACTATAGCCTTAGTGGTACATCCCATTTGAGTTATCAACATGCCAGTTTGGTTGTAACTCCAAAAATATAAATGAATTTGAAACGAATCTAGTTTATATATGTATACACTTATTCATGAAATTTTCTAAAATTATTTATTGTGACGTAAGATAGTTTTGATATCCTATAGAAAAACAAAATGGGGGGAATCAAATGCATTTTGCATAATTACAAAAAATTTCATGAATAAGGGTACACATATGAACTGAATACATTTTCATTATGTTTCCGTTTCCGGAGTCACAAACAAACATGTGGGTGAGTTATCAACGAATCTAGTCCATATGTATACTCTTGTTTCCTTTTCTGGAGTTACAAATGCATTTTGCGTGATTACAAAAAAAAATTCATGAACAAGGGTACACATATGGACTATATACATTTTCAATTCTGTTTCCATTTATGGAGTTACAAGGGTACCACGTGAGTTATCAACGATTACAATTTTAATTGTACTTGATTGAAGAGGTAACCAACTTGTGGGTGACAACCCATTGTAGATTGATCAGCTTTCGAATCTGGTTCTAGTGTTAGGCAATAACAAGTTACAAGGGAGACTTCCTATTCAACTGTGTCATCTTCAAGGTCTACATATATTAGATATGTCAAACAATGAAATTCAGGTACAATACCGCCTTGTTTGAAAAACATGCCATTTGGATTAGATGAGATATTTGATAACTATCAAGATGATAG
Source organism: Fagopyrum homotropicum (assembly GCA_033239125.1). Taxonomy (NCBI): domain Eukaryota; kingdom Viridiplantae; phylum Streptophyta; class Magnoliopsida; order Caryophyllales; family Polygonaceae; genus Fagopyrum; species Fagopyrum homotropicum. Next base: position 9,705,222 of record BSWB01000003.1, read on the forward strand.
TTACGTGAATTTTGTAACAAAGGGCGATATAATTCTTGCGTTGGTGATTTATTCTTTCAAATGTCGGGATTTGATTTATTGTGCAATCAATTAAGTGGTGAGATTTCTCCAAAATTGGAATATTTCATATTTGAACGGAACTCATTCTTTAAACTTGTCACACAACAAGTTCAATGGATTAATCCCGAAAACATTCTATATGTTGACTAATGTTGAGAGTTTGGATCTTTCTTACAACCAATTGAGTGGATCTAACCCTTCGAAGCTTGTTAAACTCAACCTTTTCTAGAAATCTTCAGTGTCGTACAACAATTTGAGTAGAAGAGTCCCGACAACAGAACAATTTGGTATCTTTGATACATCTAGCTACAAAGGCAACCCTTTCCTTTATGGGTTCGTAAATGGCACAAGTTTGAGTACCGGTATTTCTCCCAATACCACAGCCGGTAAAGTCGTTAAAGAAGACGATGAATTTGATTGGAGAATATTTTTTTTGGAGCTTTGCACCTTCTTGCTTGATATTTCTACTTAGTTCCATTTTTGGTGGCTTTCAACATCCTCGTTGGCTTAATAGCTGTGTGTTCTTCATCAATACATACATATGTTGGTATGTTTGGTTTTCTTAAATGTTATTTTGTCTCATTGAGTTCCTTTCAAAAAACAAGGTACTTTTGATAATAAAATGGCATGATTTGTAATATAGTATGTTTAGTTAATGTGACAAAATTAGTTGGGCTTTTTATTTTTGTTGTGGGCTTGAAGGAAAAAACAAGGAAAAATCTAATTTAAATAGGGTAACTATATATATAATTTTTTGTTGTGGGCGACCCAATTCACTATATTCATAAAACCTTTGTATAAAATAAGATAGGAAATGGTAAAAATAAGTAAATAACATGAGCTACAATTGATATAATCTATTATGAGATATTTAATTAAATCCAATATGAATATGTTAAAAACATATCACAATGGAAAATATTATCTATATACTATATTAAAGCCAAAGCATTTCCTTCGACGTAGTTCATCCTACCTTATATTATGCCACGTGTCATTTTCTTAGAATTTTGATTTTTTTTAAATAAATTATATATATAGTTACCCTATTTAAATTAGTCAATAATGTAATAGTATAATTATCCTATAATAGAACTTATATTTATCTACTTACCAAACATGTCTTTTTATATATCTACACATATACATAAACATAGTTAAAATTATGCTAATAGAATTATTATTTTATGATAAAATTTTACCAAAATAAATTTATATATATAGTTATACATATATTTATCTTTACTAAACATACTTTTTTTAATTTATGTATAGATGCTAATGTATTTTAATTTTATTAAAAAAATTGAAGAGATTATTTTTATTAAACTTCTATCAATTAATATATTTTTTTTAAAAAAAGTATAAATAATAGATTTTGTTTCCTTATTTTTTTGAATATAATACTTTAGTAGTATATTAAAATTGTACATACTAAGGTGACTACTTTTCTTTTAATATATATTAATAAAAAAAATTGTAACTATCTTTCTTTCCAATGTCAATGAACGTATTTGTTGGTGATGGAATTAGTGGGTCCTTTCTGTTTTTTTTATTTATTACTTAAATAAATTACCTTCTTTACCAAATTTTTAGGTCAAGTGTATCTTCTCTCCTTCCCTCATCTCCAAATCGCAAATCACCTACCAAATCTATTTTCCTTTCCATTTTACTTTTTGAGATTTTTCTTTATAATAAGTTGAACAATTTTTATTACAAAATTAGTTAATTATGTAAGTTGATAAAATTTTTAATATGTTTGTAGAGTATTTTTTTAATATATTAATTTGATGTAATTATTACTTAAACAAAATTCCCATATAAATTTATAAGGTCAACTAAATTAATTTATCAAAGCCGCAAATAATCGTGATATGAATCACATCCTTTTAAATAATCAATTTAAAAATTGATATTTTTTAAAAAGGTATTATTTAAAGTCATAATTTACGTCAACTTTTCTCGATAAAATTATATTAAAATTTAAAACCTAGAATTAGTTATTTGACAAATTTCTAAATATGTTTTTAAATATAGATGAATATCATATTTTGTTAAATATACATCATCGAAATAAGACCAAAAGAAAAAAAAATATTTTAACAAATTCCGTGCAAGGCACGGGTAATACACACTAGTAAGTACTCAAATATCCAAGTTTGAATAGATGGATAATGCATGAATCGTCATGTGGCTACGTAAATTTGAGTCGAGTTGAAAATGAAATTCAATAGAGTTTTTTCATATTGTTTATGATGGTTAATCCACCATCTCTTAATATTAGCAATGATATCTTGAAATAAATAGACATAGGAGGTTGGTTTATCACTATATACCAATAGAACCGTTCACTTGATCAAGTTTGAATTTGCGTCAAAAATCTATTTTGTTCGGGTCTAAATAAGTTATTCAGGTCTAGTATAAACCTATTGAAAAAGGTTTTATTAGCTTTGTAATGGGCTTTTTTGGGATCCAATTTTCAAGTTTTTTGAATTTCAAATCGGTTCAGATCGAACATAAACCGAGTTTTATTTAACAGCATAAGTAAAATAAATGTGAAATTTTTGGTCCGACCCAAAAATAGCTCGTTGAAAATAAACACCCCTACCATATGAATTTTTTGTGGGAAGGAGACTCGGTGATCTCCGACACATCTGACGTGCTTATATTGCATAAAGGGGGATAAGTAGTAAGCAAGTGGGGATAGCTCGACGTCTTACATCATCGTCCAAAATACAAGAGACACCCTGTAATAACCAAAAATTTTAAGTTCCGGTAAAGTGAAATTAAATCCGACGAGACCATTGTAAATAATAAATCAGTAAAACAAAACGAGTTTAGTTCTATCATTTTATGTGACCTAGATTCACATAAAATGATAAATTAAATTCCCGGGAATAATTTACGCTTTTAAATAAAATCAATTATAATCTATAAATACGGAAACTAATTCCGTATTATATAAATTCCCGCACTTTAATGAGTTCCGGATCCTGTTCTAAAAAGAGTGAGATAGGAGTTAACCCGCTACTAGGCCCAAATTATCGGCCCAGCCCAGCCAGCCCATTCCTAATGACTAATCTAATTAACCTAATTAATTAAACCTAATTCTAAACCTACGTTAAACCTACCGCTAATCGACTCACCTTCTGTAACATATCGTGTCTTCCTTGCCGCGGAGAAGAGACGATTGCAACGCCGAAGCCACCACCAGCCGGAGTCCGCTTCCACCAGCAACGCCGCCCAGCACCTTGCGCCGCTCCCCGCCGGATCCAGCCGCCCAGCCCTGCACGCCCCAGCCGGCCGGTAAGATCCGATTCTCCCTTCTCTCGTCTCCCTCCCGCACCCCTCTGTTGTTTCGGCTTTTGTTTCGAGCCGGACCGTAACCGCCGCTTCTTCGCAGCCGACTGCTGTTCGCTTCGCGCTCCACCGGAGAAGACGCCACCACTGCTTCCGTTAACTCCCTCGCACGCCGGAACTGCAGACCGACTGGTGAGCCTTCTTCTCCTTCCGTCCCCTTCAATGTCTCCTGTTCTGTGTGCCTAATCGATTAGAGCGGTCCCTCACGGATCCTGCAGTGATAGCCGGCCAACGGAACGGTGCAACAGGAGAGTATACGAGCCATACCTTTGCAGCCGAAGGAGACGCCGGAACCGCCACCACTGTCCCGCAGCAACAGCAGGCCGACTACCAGGAGAAACCGCCGGAACGCTACTGTTTAGGACCCTAACGCCGGACTGCAGATTCCGTAAGCTTGCTACTCCTCCCTTCGACTTCACTGTCACCCATTGTGTTTGTGAACTGCTGTTGTTGAGTCTCAGCGTAAATAACGTAAATGAGCTGCTGAGTATGTGCATAAAATGGAAGGAAGGGCTGCTGTAAATTAATTTAAGTTCTTCAGCTTTTAGGTTTCGAACAGCCCATATTGTCGATCAATTATAAAATGTTTGGATAAAGATCCACCGTTGAATTTTGGATATGTTGTAGACGGATATATGTAGTTTATCATATTAAAATTTGGTGAGAAATGAACGGTCGGATTGAAAGTTACGAGCTCCCGAAGTTAGGTAGTTGAGCAGTTTTATTGAACTTATAAATTTGACTAAGTATAAGAAAGTAGAGTGAGGAACCGACTTTGGGAATTATTATAAAAATATCGGCTGAACAGTTTGGTGAAATTCTTTCTTCTAAGGCTAGATGGAACCTCATAGATGATCTAGATATTAAATTCGGAAATTTTATAAGCCGTTAAGAATTTTATATTTAGAGCCGAAGTTAAACCTTTTTCGGTTCTTCCGGAAAATAGAAACATAAGAAAAATGTCCGTTCCGCACCTAATAAAATTCTACGAGTTAGGATATATTTTAGAACTTCAAATAGGAGTTTGGACATGAATTTTAGGGTCTTCGAGAAAATCGGAACGAAGGGTAAAATGGTCATTTTACCCTAAAACTAATAATGTAGCTAGTACGTCTTAATACTTATTAATCTCAGAAGTTTTAGACTTCTATCTACGTGAAAGTGTGCTAATACACTTATCGCCTTTAACAGGCAACTGAGTGGGTACAGTTACAGAGCAAGTGATTACTAAAGAGTCGAGCATTATAACAGGTAAGTCCTTTGGGCTTACTTAGCTGACTGCTAAATATGAGTACAAATGATGATGGTGGTGTGTGATTGACATGTTAGAGAGATAGGTTGTGATATATAAATACCGACCTGTATTTTGGCCTAAGAGTAACGGGCGGTGGCATTCCGCTCAGTAGCTCGCAGGGCGCTGGGGGTTTCTTTCGGGACTAGTCCACACATGGTTTGTAGTGACGCTACCAAAGGAAGTCAGCTATACCTACACCAGTTGGATAAGGAACGGAGGCGAGAACTAATAATAGTTCTCGTGCCACAACTTAAATTGAATAATGTGAATCACTAAAATAACAGATAATAATTGGTTGAGTGCCAGCATGTTGTTTGTTTATTTTTGTTTTCGCGTGTGTTTGTGCTGTTATCGTTTTGCTTATATTTGGTTAGTTAGCTAACGGTTGATATGTTGTCTAGATTTGACACAGGTTAGAGCAGATGCCGAGTGATCCAGATGGTAGTGGTCAGCCGGGGTGTCGTACTTTAGGACGTTTTGCAGTTTTTGCATTTGTGGGTTTTTCAGTTGAACATCTTTTCTTTCCGTACTTTGATATATTACTTTTCCGGCTGTTGTTGATCTGGTCACATTCATGCATTGATAAAAACTATTTGATGATTTTTAGTTTTTCCTTATCTGTGCCTTGTTGTAAGATCATGTTAAGTTGTTGTCAAACTAAGGTCGGGACCCACTGTGCGGTCCTAACCAGTAACTCCCTAAGTTGTAAAATTTGGGGTGTTACACACCCTCCGGCGGGTCAAAAAATACATGTAAGCCCAAAGGCAAGTCATAAGCAAAAGTAGTAAGAAAATCCATTGTTTTGTGCGCCTCGCGGTAGGCATGCCAAAACTGAATGATACAGTTTTTTTTAAAAAAAGTCTTGACACCTAAATGTCATACTACTAAGGGGGTGGTAAGGAGAATGTGGTTGTTTCAGTAATGTTGTATCTAGTAAAGAACTTGCTTCCAACACTACTGAACGATAACCACAATCTCACGCAAGTGTTAGCCCGTGAAAAACACACCATAATTCACCCATGGGTACCGAACATGGACCAAAGTTTGCGCACAACCCTCTCTGTCATTCCCTTCTATTATTCATAATGGCACGTGCAATTGTAGCGTACCCATCCGTCCGTTGCTCTAAATCTGTGTTGATCTTCATGACTCTCATAGGCGGAGGCTCTCATTTGATAAAAGAAAAGAGATTTTAGGAGGCTAGTAGCGCAGTGATTGAACTCATAGTTGCGCTTTATCCGAATATAATCAAGTCTAGTCACCAACTTGATTCTCGGTCAAATACATCATATATGTCGTCAACTTTACAACAATTATATTTAGATTTTTTTAGTAATAGTATCATTCATTAATTTTTACTTAGACTTGTTCGAATCCGGGCAGCCCGCCCGGAAAACGGGCGGGTATGAACATGGAACAACCCCGGTCGGGCCGAAAAGCCCGACCCGTCAGCTGTAATATCCGGAATTTTTATTCCGTCTATTTCTGTTATAAACCCGATCTCGATCAGTTGATTCATATCCGTCTACTTAGTTAGACATATTATGATAAAATTTATCATTTTATGTAGATCCCCTTCACATAAAATGATGAAATCCTTTAAAAGTTTATCATTTTATGTAGCTTTCCCTTCACATAAAATGATAGGATCTTTATAAAATTTATCATTTTAGGTAGCTTACCTTCACATAAAATAATAAGTTTAGCCTAAGTTAGAATATGACAAGGCCCGGACAAGTCTGTGACGAAGCTGTGACAAGGTCCAGACAAGGCTGTGACGAAGCTGTGACAAGGCCAGACAAGGCTGTGACGAGTCTGTGACAAGGCCAGACAAGGCTGTGACAAGTCTGTGACAAGCCTAGACAGGCTGTTGACAGCCCAGCGCCAGCAACGCCAGCAGCCGTTCAGCCCAGCGCCAGCCAGTGCCTTCTCCAGCCCAGCTGCTGCAGCCCAGTATTGCCTGCTGCTTACTCCAGCCCACTGCCTTGCCCGTCTTCAGCCAGCTCCTGCCTTACCTTCTTCAACTCGTGGCCAGTAGCCCAAGATAGCAGCCCAGTTCCGTCCTGCTGAGATGCACGTTCAGCCCAACAACAGCAACCCGCCTATTCCAGCCCAGGAAAGAGCAGCCCTTTACCTTCTGCATACCCATGACAATTTAAGCCAGCTGGAAGAATGATCTGCAGCAATTAATTGGCCATAAATCCCTATGTAACAGCCGTGAAATTAGGAAGGAAACTCACCTTCTATTCAGCTACAATCACGCAGCCAGCAGTTATTCTTGGCGTCCAAATTCATCTACAGAAAACACGTTTCATTCCTTGCCCACAGCCACATCCGGTTGTTTCCGTCTCTTCTGTCTACGGTTTTCAACAGCAAACACGTTCCTTTTCTTCTGCACACACACCCAGCAGCGGCAAGAGCCATTGGAATCTGCAACGAGTCCATACCGACCTTCTGCACGTAGTCAGCCGCGTCAAGAGGTTAGTGCAGCAATCTGATTCTTCCATCTTCACCTTATTCTCTCTACCGACTCCTCTCCTGCTTGTCTCATTTTCGTCCCATCTATCCTTAGGTTAGGAAGCACATACGAGCCTTCTTCGAAAACGAGAGTAGACGTCTCAGGACCGTCAAACTGAAGAAGGTAAATTCCCTCTCTCCCACAGCTTGATCCCATGTATTCTAGGTGTAAAGAATTAAGTTGGTACACAGAGCTGCATAGTATTCCGATTAGTCTAAGGAGAAGGTTATTGTATAAGCTTTTGTATGTATACTATTTCCGTAATGCTAGATTGGTGAACTGCTGTAGTCGACCTTGAGCATGGTTAATATAGTAATAGGTAGCTGCTGGAGTTTATAAATAAAATGATAGACATAAGGGGCTGTTGTAAATTCTAATTTATTCCTTCAGCTTCTAGGTTATAAACAGCCTATCTTGTCGGTCAATTATTAAACGTTTGGATAAAGATCCACCGTTGAATTTCGGATATGTTGTAGATGGATATATGTAGTTTAACATATTAAAAATTGGGAAGGAATGAACTGTCGAATTGAAAGTTATGAGCTCCCGAAGTTAGGTAGTTGAGCAGTTTTGGTAACTTAAGTTTTTGGCTAAGTATAGGAAATTAGAGTGAAGGAACCGACTTTGTGAATTTTTATAGGAACATTGGCTGAACAGTTTGGAGAAATTCTTTCTCCTAAGGTTAGATAGAACCTCATAGATGACCTAGAGATTTAATTCGGAATTATTATAAGCTGTTAAGAATTTTATATTTAGAACCGAAGTTAAACCTTTACGATTCTTTCGGAAAATAGAAACATAGGAAAATTGTCAGTTTGGAACCAAATAAAATTTTAGGAGTTAGAATATAACTTTAGAACCTCAAATAGGAGTTTAGACATGAATTTTAGGGTTTTCGAGAAAATCGGAACCAAGGGTAAAATGGTCATTTTACCCTAAACTAATACTGTAACTAGTTATGTCTTAATACATCATTCGATCTTAGAAGTTTTAGACTTCTAACTACGTGAGAGTGTGCTAATACACTTATCGCCTTGACAGGCAACTGAGTTGCTACAGTTTACAGAACGAGTGGTTTACAAAGAGTCGAGTTGTATATCAGGTAAGTCCTTTGGGCTTACTTAGCTGACTTCTAAATATGAGTATAAATGATGATGGTGGTGTGTGATTGAAATGTTAGAGAGATAGGTTGTGATATATAATTACCGACCTGTATTTTGGCCTAAGAGTAACGGGCGGTGGCATTCTGCTCAGTAGCTCGCGGGGCGCTGGGGGTTTCTTCCGGGACTAGTCCATACATGGTTTGTAGTGATGCTACCAGTGAAAGTCAGCTAGACCTACACCAGTTGGATAAGGAACGGAGGCGAGAACTAATAATAGTTCTCGTGCCACAACTTAAATTGAATAATGTGAATCACTTAAATAATAGATAATAAACGGTTGAGTGCCAGCATGATGTTGGTTTATTTTCGTTTCTGCGTGTGCTTGTGCCGTTATCATTTTGCTTATATTTGGATAGTTAGCTAACTGTTGATATGTTGTTTAGATTTGACACAAGTTAGAGCAGATGCCGAGTGATCCAGACGGTAGTGGTCAGCAGGGGTGTCGTACTTTAGGACGTTTTACCGTTTTGGCATTTGTGGGTTTTACAGTTGAACATTGTTTCCTTCGTACTTTGTTATATTCCGTTTTCCGACTGTAGTCGATCTGGTCACATTCATGCATTATCAAGAACTATTTTATGATTTCTGATTTTCCTTATCTGTGCCTTGTTGTAAGATCTCGTTAAGTTGTTGTAAAACTAAGGTCGGGACCCACTGTGCGGTCCTAACCAGTAACTCCTTAAGTTGTAAAATTTGGGGTGTTACATCAGCCCGGTAAAAAAATGAAAAATTTAAATAAAAAATATATTATTGTATAATTATTATAAATATTAAGTATTAAAATAAAATATCTAGTATACGTATAATAAATTTAATATATTTTACATAAAATATAAAAAAAATTTTAAAAAAAATCAAATTAAAACATTTTTTAATAATATTTTTTTAAAAAAAATTGAAAAACGGATACCTACGAGTCCGCCCGGTCGGGCCGGGTACGGCACCCATCATAGGCCCGGTAGCCGGGCCTAGCCCGGCCCAGGTCATGCTAAACTGGCTCAATATTTTATAAAGCCCGACCCGAACCCGACTCGGGCCCAGATGTGAACAGGTTTACTTAATAATAAAAGGATATGACTCAATATACGGTCTAACATACTCTAACATTATGATTAATAAATAAAATTATTTTTAAATTTAAATACACAATTATAGTTTTTTCATAAATACTTTTAAAAAGTAATATTGTATATACATTACACCTTAAAAATAATTTTTTAATATAAATTTTATGACAACAAAAGGTCAATAAACAAGAAAATTATTTTTATATAAAACACCTTCAATCAATTTTTCAAAAAATTTCATATTATCGTATAGCATTTAAAAATTAATACAAGATCTTGTTAATTATTATAAAGATATTTTATAACCATGTATAACAAAACAAAATTTAAAATATATTCTAACCCATTTAGTACTCTTGGAATTTATTGTAACCCCTTGTAAGGTCTACCAAATAATATAGCGTACTGTACAAGCGTAGCTCGCTAGACACGCGAGGTTAGAGCTAGCCGGTCCAACTAGCGGCCAAGAGAGATGTGACCTCCCTAATCAATAAGCATAACATCCCAAAATAGGTGGTCCTTTAAATCTTATGTTTGCTTGGTTATATGTAAAAAAGAAGCCTTTCGAAAATTATGATTTAATAATATTTTTAACTGATTAATGTAAAATAGTGCTTTTTTTACGAAAATACGGAGTAATGAACTGTAAGTTGGTAAAATATGAGCAGTTGTTAATATAATATGAACTAACGATTCATTTTAATGAAAATAAGCTTAGCTTGATCGATTAGTGCACAAAATATGAATTAAAATAATATTTAAATTTATATAATTCAAAACTTTAGAAATTTTTATCCAAAAATTGTAGTGTTACATTTAGTTCAAATTTTTTTTATACTAATATTCAATGTTTTTCACATATTTTATATCATTAATTTTTTTTACACTAATCTCAAGCTAATGTTTATGAAAGACAAATTTAACTAATATATTTTTATTATAATATTTGTTGACATAAAACTTTTATACTATTACTTCACTTAAAGTTTTTTTATTAGTTATAACATTTTATATTATTGTTCATATTTTATTTAAAATTATAAATATTGAAAAAAAATTAATAGACCATTAGTTAATAATTTGAATTGATAGAATAATTTTTTTGAATTAATTGTACAAAAACTTGAACTAAAAAATTCCGTTCATGAAAAAAAACATGTTAATCTGACAACGCTCTGTAATTTCGTACCCGAGGAACAACTTCGTTCCTGAACCTTTATTATTTATTTATTTTTAATGGTAATATGTGGATATTACTTATTTTGGTGTTATATAATAGGTTTTATATCTATGATAAGATATCTCAATATATGCATGTGGTCAAGGATGATTTAAAAAAGCATTAGTATAGGCTGAATTCGTCATTAGAAATTTTACTTCTGATGCCTATGTATTTCCTTTTATGATTTAAAAATATTTTTAACTGAAAAGTTAGTAAATTGTAGATTCATAAACGAAAAAGATAAATACACGGACTTTGGTTTGCTAAAGCAGAAATATAACACCCCGAATCCGTGGGACTCGGGATGCTACGGGCTGGGACCTCACAATGGGTTCTGACCCTTAGCTTGACAACAATTTCACCGGATCTTGCAACAAGGCACAAATAAAGGCCAAAACGAAATACATTTTTGAATGCAATGATAAGAAACCCGAAAGACAACAACAACGGACTTCAGCCGAAAACACAACACTGAAGACCATAAGTCATACACGTGGCCTACTAAAAATACAATATACAAACTCCAAACATAAATCTAACCAAAAACCTCTCCTAAAATGTACGGACCCCGGCTGCCCACTCTTCCGGATCTCTCGGCCGCATTCCTAACCTGCAGGACAATCTACAACAATCGGTATAAAACCGTTAGCTATATTCAAAGCATTAGAATCAAGGTGATGGCACACACACATAAATAAACATAAACACACAACATGCTCGAAGTCACACAAGTCCGGTTCATTATCTTTTTATTATTATTAAGTCATATCCCATTACTAATTCAACTTAGGTTTGTGACACGAGAATCACCGCATGATCTCGCCTCGGTTCCTACTCACCGTCAAGGAATGGCACTGATGCATCTGGCCGTCTACCTGCCCGGGCTAGTTACCAAGAACCCCCTAACTCTCCGCAAGAGTTAGGCAGTGTTGTCACCGCCCGTTATCATACACTTGGGCCAATAATAATGTAAAGGTTGTCCTATTTCCGGTTTTGTTGTTATAACATAAACAATACTAAAACACACACCACTAAACACACATCAATGCTAATACGTAGAATACGAGCTAAGTAAGTCCAGAGACTTACCTCGTCTCCACACTCAACTCACAACACTCTCGCTTCCTTTTGGAAGAAGTCCACAACCTGATCAAAGAGGATAGATATATATCAACAACTCGCTCAACTCAAAAGTCTAAGGCATCTCACACAAACGATCTACGCAAGATCGTTTGACTCTCATTCTAGGACCGCATCCTAGAATCTGTAACACTCACATCTCATTCAACGCATGAGGAGATCTCTCAACGCTCTACTAACTCTCACATGATCATACTCAACAACCAAGAACAACGTAAAAGCCTATGAGGTCCAGCATGTTCATCACACTCACCTAAGGTCCTAAAAGCCACTACATGGCATTCACCACTATCCTAGGTCCAACCTAGCATGATACTACTAAACATAACTAGATCGAGAAAGGAGGTACTCACACGAGGCCAAAGGCGAAAGACGATCTACAGATGTCGAGAATGAATTCGTTGGGCCTTAATCGGGGCGCTTCCGACCTAGCACCAAACTAAACAAATTTAGCGCAACGCTAAATATGGGCATAACATATAACGTATATAAAATAAGAATACAACTTGTACTAAAACCGAGTCAAAATCTCAAAAACACATTCCGGCTAAAATATCTAATATAAACAAATATAAGAATACCCCTGTAATTATAATCCGGGTTTATAATCGACAAATACATTTTTAGGCAAAGGTGAGCAATTTCATAACTTGGGTCATATTTTGAAAATAAAACCTTGGGCCATAATCAGCAAATAATCCAGCAGTGGGCAATATCGTAAATTCTGAAAAGCTGGTTAAAAGGTGCAATTACAAATCATGGGCAGAAACTGCAATTATACCAAAACTCAGGGGCCCAAATTGAAAATACCCTAAAAGGCTTCTTCTCAATCGATTCGCAAGCAGCCTGGAACAAAAAAGGGAAGCAGTGCGGCGGAGAGGACGGCAACCCAGGTGCGGCTCCGGCAGGCGGCGTGGGTAGGGCAGCTGGGCTCCCCCGGCGTCGTTCCTAGCGGCACAGCGTGGAGGCGGCGGTTCCGGTGGAGTTCCCTGGCGGCCAGACCTTCTCCGTTTCTGGGGAGACAAAGGAAGGAGGCGGCGCACTCCAGGGCTGCACTGCACCGGGATCCGACGGCGAAGGCAGAGGACTTCCTTCCTGGCGGCGGCGAGGGTGACCCTCCGGTGGTATTAGTCGGTTGCGACGCTGGCAAGGTCTCTAGCTCCAAGGATCCCAACAAAACCGCCGAGAAGAAAGAAAAGAAAGGGGAAAGGAGGTGGCGGCGGAGGTGTTGCGGTGAGGTCTCCGGTGATCCAAGGCGGCCCCTGGTGGTGCACCCTCCTCTCCAGTGGTGGTGTATTCCCAGCCGTTCACAAGAGCAAAGCTGCAAAGGAAAGAGAGGTAAGATGGTAGATGGGAAGGAGTTGGCGTGAAGGGAGAGAGAGTGAAGGACTGTGAGGTGGGTGAGGGAGTAAGGCACAAAGGTGAGGACGAGGAGCCGGCTAGCATCTGCAGGTAAGGGAAGCGAGGAGTCGGAAGTGCAGGGATGGCCAGAGTCAGGTCTCTTCACTGGGAAGGGAAGCGGGAAAGGAGGAGAACAAAAACAAAAGAAAAAGGAACTAAATTAAAGAAAAAGAGTAAGAATAAATCCGATCCAAAAGCATTCGGAACGGGATTTCCGAACCGGAAAACTTTTCCGACTTCTTCCGAAATTAATAATACGAATATACGGGAATGCATCCAAAAATATAAATATACTCGGAAAACATATTTTTCGTTTTAAAAATACTTTTTTATTAAAAAAATAAATAAATAAAAGATTAAAACATTTAAGTTGGTAAAATATCGATAAAAGCCGGAGAAATAAATAACGCAAACGCGCCAAAGTTTTGGGGAGTTACAAGAAATAAATCGTAATCCGTTAGCGTCTAGTGGGGGTCATCAGGCGGCGCTCATTTTTTTTCATGGAAGAAAAAAAGAGCACGGACGTCCAGATTGAAAATAAAATATACAAAAAAGTTGTTTCTTTTCTTCAAGGCTTTTAAATTTTTTTAAAATTTTAGGGCGTCGGCTGATGATGCCAGCACCCATATTTGAAAAGAAAATGACGTCGATGCCTTGCTAATTATGTCGGCCCCTGTAAATTTAAGTGACGTGTATATAACACTTTATAAATTGATAAGCAATTGATGTTTTAAATCTCATTCCCATCTCATTTACTATTTTTTTATCCAAATTAATGTACCAAAACCTATAAATATAATATATCTGAAATACATATCATAGTCAAGTAGTCTGTCAAATATGTAACACCCCAAATTTTACAACTTAGGGAGTTACTGGTTAGGACCGCACAGTGGGTCCCGACCTTAGTTTGACAACAACTTAACAAGATCTTACAACAAGGCACAGATAAGGAAAAACCAGAAATCATAAAATAGTTCTTAATAATGCATGAATGTGACCAGATCAACTACAGCCGGAAAACGTAATATAACAAAGTACGAAAGGAAACAAGGTTCAACTGTAAAACCCACAAATGCAGAAACTGTAAAACGTCCTAAAGTACGACACCCCGGCTGACCACTACCATCTGGATCACTCGGCATCTGCTCTAACCTGTGTCAAATCTAAACAACATATCAACAGTTAGCTAACTATCCAAATATAAGCAAAATGATAACGGCACAAACACAAGCAGAAACAAAAATAAACAAACATCATGTTGGCACTCAACCAATTATTATCTATTATTTAAGTGATTCACATTATTCAATTTAAGTTGTGGCACGAGAATTATTATTAGTTCTCGCCTCCGTTCCTTATCCAACTGGTGTAGGTCTAGCTGACTTCCACTGGTAGCATCACTACAAACCATGTATGGACTAGTTCCGAAAGAAACCCCCAGCGCCCGCAAGCTACTGAGCAGAATGCCACCGCCCGTTACTCTTAGGCCAAAATATAGGTCGGTAATTATATATCACAACCTATCTCTCTACACATTTCAATCACACGCCACCATCATCATTTATACTCATATTTAGAAGTTAGCTAAGTAAGCCCAAAGGACTTACCTGTTATAACGCTCGACTCTTTTTTAAACCACTCGTTCTGTCAACTGTAGCAACTAAGTTGCCTGCCAAAGGCGATAAGTGTATTAGCACACTCTCACGTAGATAGAAGTCTAAAACTTCTAAGATCGAATAAGGTATTAAGGCATACTAGTTACAGTATTAGTTTAGGGTAAAATGACCATTTTACTCTTGGTTCCGATTTTCTCGAAAACCCTAAAATTCATGTCTAAACTCCTATTTGAGGTTCTAAATTTATATTCTAACTCTTAAAATTTTATTTGGTTCCAAACTGACATTATTCCTATGTTTCTAATTTCCGGAAGAATCGTAAAGGTCTAACTTCGGTTCTAAATATAAAATTATTAACAGCTTATAAAAATTCCGAATTAAATCTCTAGATCATCTATGAGGTTCTATCTAACCTTAGGAGAAAGAATTTCTCCAAACTGTTCAGCCAATATTTTTATAATAATTCACAAAGTTGGCTACTACACTTATTATTCCTATACTTCACCAAAATCCACATTTACAAATCTGCTTAACTACTCAACTTCGGAAGCCTATAACTTCTAATCCGACCGTTCATTCCTTCTCAAATTTTAATACCATATACTACGTATAACCGTCTACAACATATCCAAAATTCAACGGTGGATCTTTATTCAAACGCTCAAACATTGGTCGACAAAATTTGCCCGTTTCTAACTTCAAAACTGAAGCAACTGAAGCAAACGAAATATATATATACAGCAGTTCATTTTCTATGCCCCTCCTTCTTACGACTAACACACTCAGTTAACTCCTACCCTACTCAGATACATGCTGAAGGTAAAAATGCTAACCCTGTCTCGGTAGTAGTCCCGTTACAAGCGCTCCTGGTGGATGGCTCGTGATAGGTCTTCGGCTCTTGACTCGTAACTGGGAGGGCTGGCCGGCGTCACTGAGGCTAAACAAGAGGAGATCAATACTCTGGATTGGTAAGGGTGAAGCAAGAAGAATGAAGAAGGCCTACCGGAGATGTATGCAGGAGGTATCGCAAGGTTCTGTCTCGTCTTAAGCAACTAGAGGTTCGCTACAGTGGCTGCAAAACGATGGACTCAACCCCTTTGGTTCAGTAGGTGGCTGCAGTTTGAGGCACAGCCGCGTCTGTCGAAGAGACAAGAAGAGAAGAATGGTGAGGGCTGTACGCAAATGGGTCGGCAGAGAGATTAAAGTGAAGACGGAAGAACAGATTGCTGCACTTACCTCTTGACGTTGTTGGGTGTGTGCAGAAGGTTTACGTGTTGCTGTTGAATCTGGACGGATGGAGGTGTGTAGCGCATAGGGAGGAGATCAGCAGAGGATATTCTGGCGTGGAATTAGGCAGTTACGGATCTCTTTCCTAATTAATACAGCAGTTATGTATAAGATCAAAGGAAGGAGCGTTGCTGAGCTGGAGAAGGTAAAACGGCACCCCTTCTGGCTGGGATGGACGCTGGACTGGAGTGGGCGCTGGGCTGGACTCGAGCTGGCAACTTTGGACTGGGCTGCTGGCGTTGGAGCTGTGCTGCTGCTGGGCTGGAGCTGTGCTGCAGGGCCGAACTGGCTGAAGGCTGGCAAGCTGGGCCGCATAGGAGCAAGGCAGCAGTGGGCTGCTGGAGTTGGCTAGTGGGCTGGGTCCGTTGAGGCTAAATATAGAGCAACAGATGGGCTGGAATTGGCTACGGACGGCTCCTTAAATTAGCGAGTTTCTGGCCGGACAAGATTCCGACATATAAATATACGGACTAGGCGGATAAGGAGTTTATTATAGATTAAGATCGGTTAAGGATTCTATCATTTTATGCGGAAATAAGCTACATAAAATGATAAACTATTTAAAGGATTCTATCATTTTATGTGAATGAATCTACATAAAATGACTAATCCTATAATAATATGTCTAACTCAGTAGACGGATATGGGTCCATTGATCGAGATCTATTTTATAACGGAAATAGACGGAATAAAAATTCCGGATATTACAAAATATATTGTATATTTAAGGTTTTTATTTTTTAAATTTATTAAATTAATTTTTATCCACATTGATTATTATTATCATCATTAAAAATATTATTAGCAAACCTTATTCGGTAGTACTTCATATATAATCAAAGATTCGTGTTGAAATGAATAAGTAGTTATAATGCTCATTTTCTCTTTTTAATTACATTCTAATCATAATAAATTCAACAACGAAAACAATCTCAGATCAACTTAGTGTCTCCAAAAACTATACTCTTGAAACGAAATCAACTTCATAATTTGTTCTCTTTTGAAAAACAACAATAAACTAAACAAAGCTAAACTACAAGTTTTTTTTAAAATCTTTTCTGAAGATAAGATATAAGACATTTATTAATGGTCTAGTTTTTTTTAACAAAGTCTTGAAATAAGTAATAATTGTATAGTATTCGAACAAAAGAATAATGACAATAATATTTTAATTGCATGGCATTTAAGAAAAGATAATGAAATTTGGAAAGTTGCGATCCACACATTCTCTCTTTGTGAAATTGTGGTTAAGTTGAATATGAGAATCTCTCCATTGTGATTTAGGATAACAAAATTAATGGAACCTCACAATCAAGTTCAGAGGAATTGAGCCATTAAATTAATTTGTGGAATCCAGACTCTGATTTATCCCATTTAATGTTATTTCAACGTGTCAAACATTGCCTTTAAAAGAAGAAAAAACTATATTTTTTTTCCGGCATAGATTACCTTCATGGTGAAATTTTGATCAAAAAATTTATATAATATAGTATGCAAAACAAAATATAAGAAATATTTTATTCCATTCGCTTTCTTGAGATAAAAATATACAGGATCGCTAAATACATGACGTCGAAATTACTCGTGTATAACTGACATGCATTGATATTGCCGATGAAAGGAGTTCCTGCAAATTTTTAGAGCAAGAAAAGGTTGTAATAAAATAGATCAAGATGTGAATAGTCGTACATGGACATACAAAAAACAATGAATAGTCTGCATACGATTGAGAAGAACCAACATGAAGGAGTTCCCCCCAATTTTGAGAAACAATTCGTGGTGATTGTCTGAGCTCGTAATGAGCTTTCAAATACTGGGATACTTGATTTTTGGTTAGTAATGGTTTACCAGAAAACAACTATCGTTAACAACTCCACTACACCGGAAAGAGGAGAGTTCAACTAAGAAGGAACACTATCTAGCTGACAAAAGGGAGCCAAATGGCCTAGTTCACAACATGTGAAGCAAGCTATTGGTGTCAAGGAACACTCATAGCGCAAATGGCCTGGATCACCACTGTTGAAACACGGTCGTCCCTTCTTCGCAACCTGTGTGGCTGAAGGGTAACTCGATCTTCTTCGTTCAACTTTAGTAACCTTAGCATGAGAAGAAACTTGTTAATGCGGCATCTTATTTTGTTGATAGAAATTCACTCGATGTCCTAACTTACCACAGGTATAACACATCACTAAAGATCTCTTACATTCCGGACGTAGGTGTCCAGTCTCCCCACAGTTGATATCATGAAAGTATCATTATAAAAACGTTCACGCAGATCGCCGTGCAAAAATGCATTGTAAACATCTATTTGATAGAGTTTCTGGTTCTTAATGGACACAACTACATAAAAAATTTACATAAACCATTTTAACAAACGGAGCAAAAAGTTTTGATAAAGTCAATACTTATAGTTTGTTGATTGTCCAGGGCAACAAGGCGTGTTTTATGACATTCGATTGTACCGTCAACTTTGACCCTTGTTCTATAAACCACTTGCATCCGATCGATTTCTTGCCGGAGGTAAAGGAACAACCGTCCATATTTTTATACGACGATCGATATGTGCTTTTTATACGATGATCGATATGTGCTTTAAAGATTGTAGTTTACTTCAACGTGGTTCATCCTAACAAAAAAATATGCCACATGTCATTTTATTAGAATTTTAGTTTTTTTTAAATAATATATATAGTTACCATATTTTAATTATCCTATTATAGAACTTATATTTATCTACTTACCAAACATATATGTATATATACTATTAGTATTAAAATATATATTTATATACTAATAATAAAGTAGAAGCCTTTAATGCCATATGTTTTTTCCGTTCTTTTTGTCAATGCAATTTAAAATGCACTCTTATTTTAAAAAAATTAATTAAAAAATTATATAAACTAACAATCTATATATATATATATATATATACTAATATTAAAAAAAACCTTAATTACATAAACCATGGTTCCATATATTTTTATATTACGGGTCGTTTTAAGGTTCAGTTTCATTTAAGACCTTTTGTTTTATCAAGAACATATAAACTATCATTTATTTAAAAATATTCTTTTGTGTTTTTATTATCTTTTACTTTCCCTTATAATATTATCTTCCAACTCACTTTAATTAATAATTAGATTTATTTTACAATTTATTAAAGCTAAACCCGCACACGGTGCGGATATTAGACTAGTTTAACTTAAAATAACGCATAATTTAAAAGTTTATAGGAAAGGACATATACGTGTTTACAATAGATAATATCTCAGAATTGTGGATAGTACTTCCTAAGTTGTAGTATTCACAATAGAGAAGTGTATGCATGCGGTCAAGAATAATTTGGAAATTATATAAATTGAATTTCTCAATAAAATTCTTAACTGAGATATCCATGTGAACCTTTTCCGGTTTGAAAAATATTTTAGGTGTTTTAAATATAACTGTGTTTTTTTTTAATAAACATTGCGATCAAGTTATAGATAATAAAAGGAAAAAAAAAGGGTCTTATTGGAGAATAGTTCATATTTAATCTTAAATTTTATGTATTTTTATTATTCTCTTGTAGTATTATAAATAAAATGATAAAATCGATATAATCATGATTGTATTGTACCAACTTATCATTTATAAATGGGTATAGTATTTTTCATTAACTTTTGAATAAAGGTAAATTCATCAAAAGGAAAAAATAGCATAATTAGGTGTGTTATAAACTAGTTATACTAAAGTAACAAAGTTTATGTATCAGCATGTGACCTGAGGTATATGGTCAAACAATCATACACAAGGTATTCTAGATAGACATGCAATCCTCCTAGACATACCAACTACCTGAGGCCAAAAGGCATGAAAAACATATAAACCTGTCACAACTCATAAGGCTCGTTCACCTTCGGCAAATCCATCAACAAACATAGACACTCACAAGCCGAACAAGTGCCCAAACCTCGGGTCAATGGCCAATCCACCTTCAGCAAAACCATCAGTAGCTTAGGTCCATGCCCGGTACACACATAGCAAAAAACATCATAGTATGAAGCAAAATGCATCTCCAGTAAAAACCAACTATTAGGATTCAACCCTCTCTATAGCTCTAGCTCCATCTCCAGCGGAAAAAGTCTCATGCAACAAAGTGTAGATATGAGTAAATGAATAGAATATTAGTTTCGTAATGTTTCATGGGTCACTCACTCAATCAAGTTGACTATAAACTTACGATGACTACACGACCGTATCAAACATTAGATTTCAACCGTTATAATGCATAAGAGACAATACTAAAAAACTTAGCAAAGTCTTGATACCATCTCATAACATTATCTCTTTTGTGATCGAATTGAGCACATATGAATTGATTTTTTCTTCTATATGCGATATACTACCTTTCTATTGCATGTGATATCGTCTACATATGAAGCCTAAGACATGTAAACCAAGAGTAATTAAGGCCGGCGTAACAAACCATGATTAATATTATAAAGTTACTTATTTAAATTATTTTTGAGTATTTTTAATTTACAAAATCAAGAGATACTAAAAACAAGTTGCATATAGAATACTTGAAATTTACCGGCTAGTAAAAACATGTTTTACAATATTTCAAAAATATTTTTAAATGAAGTAATTTAAACTATGGAATTGCGAAAAATCTAAAAAAATTGTAATATTAACTAGTTTGTGTTATAATTTAAAAATAAACCGTACAAGGTATGGTTATACGATATTAAATTTGTATATGATTTTCATTTGAAGCATAAATATGAAAAATTTAAATTATTCCAACTCCTTTTAGCTAAACATAAAATACCAAACTGAGAAAAGACAATTGCATGAAACCAAGACCGAGTCAAATTCAAAGTCTCCTATAAGCAAGACTTTGAAAATGAAGTTTCTAGGAACGCAGTGGCTTACAATCTATCTTTATAAAATAATACAAGGTTATTAGAGTCCTCAACTTATCCTACTTATTTTGGGTTGAGTTTCAATGGGTTTTTCTTTGATTTTCAAATGGTTATTTTGGATATTAATTGTCCAAACTTATATATCCAAAGGTTGTATTCAAAATGAGAAGATTGCTTTATTACATATTAAAGCAATCTTTAACTCAATGTCTTCTCTTCCAATCTTATCTTCATGGAATGAGAAGAAAGAAGAAAATTGTTGTTTGTGGGAGAGGGTAACATGTGACCGTTTATCGGGTCATGTAAAAACGTTGTCACTAGGCTCGTTACTAGATCCCAATTTTGATTACGGATATTTAAGCGTCCCGACAATAAACTTTCATCCCTTGAACATGAGCGTTTTTCATGATCTTCAAAAATTACAAAGCCTTGACCTATCACTCAACTGCATCACAAGTTTTGTCGAAGATGAAGGTATATAACAACTATTTTATATGCTTTTTGAGGTCTTATTACTTCACTTAACTACAATTTGAATATTCATAGATATCTATTTATTTTTCCTTTTTCATGTTGTGTTATTTTGAAAACCTTAAAGTTTTAAACCTTATGGATAATACAATAAATGGTGAAATTTCTCATTTTATTGGCAACGGTCTCTAACAATTTTTGATATTTCATAAAATCTATTTAGTGGAATTATTTCCCAAGTAATAAAATTATAAGCAATAGGTTTATTTAATTATATAATTTTATTTATATATCTTTTATTTGTTACGTGTTTATTTATTTCGTGTTTATTCGATTATAATTTTAAACCTTGAAGGGAAAAATATCAAACTTATATATCTCCAAAACAAGATATTATTTGTTTATTTATTTTTTCCTCTATTCATTTATGTCTTTGTTCTTGTATGTATATGCAGGATTATGCAATCTGAAGAATTTGAAACTATTAGATCTTTCTCAGAATGGATTGAGTGGAAGCATCCCTAATTGTATAGGCAATTTGACCTCCCTCCAACAATTGTTTATGCCATTGAATCAATTTAGCGGGAGTATAAAAGGTAATAAACTATGTAGAGCTAATACATATTAGTGATCGATATATATATATATATATATATATATATATATATATATATATATATATATATATATATATATATATATATATATATATATATATATATATATATATATATATATATATATATAGAGGGTGCGGTTCCTACGTCGGATGGTGAGTATTAAGGGTAAAGATTTAGAGTAGATATCATAATTAATAATAACTACGAATAATAATAATTAGGAATAATTCATTCAACCAACAAAAACTACGAATAATCCACTCAACCAACAATAACTACGAATAATACATTTAACGATATGACACCTTCGTAACAAAACTAATAATAATTACGATTTTGTTCTCATGATTACACGATAAGCCTGTTCTCATATGATATACTCTATATATATAAAAATCTAAATCTAAATGATCTTTAAACTATGCTACGATGAAACTAAAACTAGTATCTTAAAATTTGTTTAGTGTATGCTGAGTATGATCATTTCAATTTTCTTTTACCGCAGTTCTATATAAATTGTCAAAACTTGAACAACTAAAACTCAATTATCAAATGCTCAACAACAAATATAATGCAAGTTTTATTATTGCTTGACTAGCAAATTGTTATCTTATTTGTAGTTGTAACACCCCGAATTCTCAGAACTCGGGACATTACTGGTTAGGACCTCACAATGGGTCCCGACCTCAGTTTGACAACAATATTACTAGGATCTTGCAACAAGACACAAATAAGAAAAACCGAAAATTTATGAATTAGTATATTTAAGAGATGAATGCAACAACGTCTAACAGCCTAAAGTACTTAAACCACAAAAGACTAACTATCTTTAACAAGAAGAAAGAAACCACAAGGTAAACACCCAACCCCACTCTAAAGAGTACGGAGACCCGGCTGACCACTACTTCCGGATCACTCAGCTGCTGTTCTAACCTGCAGTAAATCTAAAAACACAATAAAACAACCATTAGCTAGTTATCTAAACATTAGAAGAATAATAATAGCACACACACACATAAAATAATAAACACTCATCATGCTTTCAAACAATCCATTTATTATCTTCATTTAAGTCATTCACTCTAATGATACTTATTTTGTGACACGAGGGATTCCCAAACCTCGCCTCCGCCCCCGTGTACCCATCAGGAGTGGATCCGATGCATCTCACCGTGTACCTGGATGGTCTGGGTATAGAGAACCTCCCAGTCTCCTGGCAGAGCTGGGCAGTGATGTCACGGCCCGTTATACATACACTTGGGCCTTAAAACATAATAACCACGGTCGTCCTAACAAGTTGTTATTTATTATAACACACATTGTACACACACAACCATCATCATCCAACTAATATCCAGAAACCAGCTAAGTAAGTCGCAAGGACTTACCTCAATCAAAGATCACTCTTACAAATTTCAACTCGGTCTGTACCCGTGGTAACTCAAACGCCTGTTAAACAAGGCATGTGTATCAAAATCACATCCAGATGTACAACCTCATGCGGAGGAATTACGGAAAAAGGCTCTCTTACGATAAAAGACCATTTTACCCTTAGTGCCGAAGATTCTCCAAGTTTATTCTTAAATCCTACTAATTTCTTTTAGAACTTGTTTTCCAAAATTTGTGTCTCTCGGATAGATACTTATAGGTTATAAGTTCAAATCTCGAATCAATTCGTCAAAAGTTCAACACTCCTCCTCCTACCCGGTTACTACTCTACTCTTATACATATATGTATACTTACATACATACCCTAACCTTTCTCCTCTACCCACATATTTATGTATCGACTCGGTATACTCATATATATATATATATATATATATATATATATATATATATATATATATATATATATATATATATATATATATATATATATATATATACCTATATATATATATATACCTATATATATATATACCTACAGTTATAAATTTATATACATACTTACATGATGTACATACCCATCCTTAACATCCATGTGTCTACGGCACTACTGTATTTGGATCCACTTATACAACTTCAAACTTATTTTGTAATTGCATCTATTTCACTTATACAACTTCAAACTTATTTTGTAATTGCATCTATTTACACCTTTAAATATCTACAGCTCTTCTAACTTACAAATATACACACTCAAAACCGAGGCCAGGGACTCACCCGTCTCAACACCAGTCGCCGCTCCTCTTGAAGGGACTTGTCTATGCGATCGGAATCGTCCTCGAATAAAGTTCGAGCCAACTATTTGCAGCGATGATAATCGAGGTCGATGCTGTGCCGCTGGTACTTCGGTTCTGGAGGGGTCGAGAGTCCAATACTTGCCTGCTCGTTGGTCCAACACAAAGGATTGTATTGTCACGATTCCGGCTAGGAAATACGCTCCTCACCGGCCTGTGGTTCGAAGTACGACTCAACCATCTAAACAGAAGACAAAGATGACTCGCAAGAGGGGAAAAGCTTACCGGTGTCTCTCGTGCTCTCCGTCGCAAATGAACCCGGTCCAGTGGTGGCGACTGTGGTGAAGGGGCGAGTAGGCAGTGCTTGAATTCCCTTCGGCGTGCAGCAGTGTCTTCAAACCCAGACGAGCAGCGGCGGCGTCTTCTCCAGGTCGCAAGGTAAGGTAGGTGAAGGAGAAGCGGCAGCTGTTCACGTTTGTTAAGTTAGAAATAGGTTAATTTTAGGATTAAGTTAAGTTTAGGATTAGGTTAAGTGGGTGGGTATTGGGCCGGCTGAGGAACATGGGCCAAAATTTGGGCCTATCTTCCCATAAACAAATCAGCTTAAAGAATACTCACTAATAGCCCGGAACCGTTAAAATTACGGAATTATTTACGGGATAATTTACGTGTTACCAGTTATCATTTTATGTGAAACAAAGTCACATAAAATGATAGAATTAAATTTCGTTTCTTTTAATTATAGGAGTCAAGGTTGGCGGATCGAAATCCGTTGTAATCCGTTATTAAACGGAGTTTTTTTTTTTTTTTTTTTTTTTTTTTTTGGGTATTACATTAGTGCCCTCTTAAAATAAGTTTCGTCCCGAAACTTAGAATAATCTTTTTAATTACATGGTTTTCCTTGGTATATTTTAGTTTTCTTAACATTTTCATTTTTTACCATGCAACTACTCAATCATCATAATCAGACATGCATCACATAAAACAGAATCACCCAATCCAATATAAAAACATGAATGGTCAAACAACACAACATCCGAGTACTAACTCGTCGATACAGGAGTAACCTCTAACCCCGCAAAGAACTCGGGGTAGTTACGTCTAATACTCTCCTCAGTCTCCCAAGTGGCCTCATCAACTCCTCTCCTAGACCACTGGATCCGTAACATAGGTATCTCCTTGGACCGCAGACGTCTAGTACTGCGCTCCAAGACAGCTATCGGGTACTCTACAAAGGTGTGATCGGCCTCCACTGTCAGATCCTCATGGCTGATGACGTGTCTCGGATCTGGGATGTACTCTCTCAACTGAGATACATGAAAGACCGGATGAACACCCTCTAATCTTGGCAGTAGTGCTAATTTGTAGGCCACCTCTCCAACTCTCTCTAAGACCTGAATACCCACTCTAAACTCCAAAGGTCGACGCCTTTTGTCGGCGTAGGACTTCTGACGACTCTAGGCTGCTAACATCCGCTCTCGGACTAGGGCAATCCGAGCGATGTCATCATGTATCTGATCTGGAGCTACTCCATCGGCTCTGCTGGGCTCATCCCAACATAAGGGCGTACAACATCTCCGCCTGTACAAAGCCTCATAGGGAGCCATCCCAATAGACGCGTGCCAGCTGTTATTATATGAAAACTCTACCAGTGGGAGATGATCTGGCCATACCTGTCCCCAATCTAGTACACACGCCCGGAGCATGTCCTCTGGGGTCTGAATGGTCCTCTCAGACTGTCCGTCTGTCTGTGGGTGGTAGGCAGTGGTAAAGTGGAGGCTCGTCCCCGAAGCAGTATGTACCTGCTGCCAAAATCTCGAGGTAAAACGTCCATCTCTGTCAGAGACGATAGTCCTCGGTACCCCGTGGAGCCTCACAATGTGTCTGGTGAACTCCTCAGCTAGACGACTTACCGGCCACGTTCCCTTAATCGGAATGAAACGTGCGGTCTTCGTCAGACGGTCTACCACTACCCAAATAGCATCAAAACCTCTGTTGAGTCTCAAACCTGTGACAAAATCCATAGATATATCCTCCCACTTCCACTGTGGTACTGGAAGTGGGTGGAGATCTCCTCTGGACCTACGATGCTCAATCTTGACCTGCTGGCAGGTCGCACACCGAGCTACATACAGCGTCACATCGGGCTTCAAACCACCCCACCAGAAAGACTATCTCACATCCTTGTACATCTTACTCGCTCCAGGATGTACTGAGTATGGGGTAGCATGCCTCACCTAGTATCCTCTGTCTCAACTCACTGTCTGACGGCACACAAACGCGGTCCTAACGTGTCATCACTCCATCAGCACCAATAGTGAATTGTGGGGCCTCATCTCGAGATATCCTGTCTCGGATCCTGATCAAAGTCGGGCAAGTCTCCTACTTCTGTCGGACCTCATCCAACAAATCAAGAAGTAACTCCAAAGTAGCCAACTGACTATCTGTATCGGGAAACTGAATCTCTATCTCCAACCAAGTCAAGTCTCTCTGCAACCGTGGCTGTACTGTCAACCGGCTATCGCCCTCTCCCTAGGCGTCTTCCGGCTCAAAGCATCAACTACTACATTCGCCTTTGCGGGGTGGTAGAGAATCTCAAGGTGGATGTCCTTGATCAACTCTAACCACCTCCTCTTGCGGTTATTCAACTCCCGCTGAGTGAATATATACTTCAGACTCTCATGGTCTGTGAAAATCTGACATGTCGCCCCATAGAGATAGTGACGCCAGATCCTAAGAGCATGGACTACTGCAGCTAACTCTAGGTCGTGTGTGGGGTAGTTCTCCTCATACGTCTCAACTGTCGAGACGCATAGGCTATGATCTTACCCCTCTGCATCAAAACACACCCCAAGCCTAGCTTGGATGCGTCACTATATACAACAAAATCATCTGTACCCTCAGGCTGTACCAAAATCGGAGCGGATGTCAATCTCCTCTTCAGCTCCTCAAAACTCTGCTGACACGGCTCATTCCAGACAAACCGAGTAGTCTTCCTCAGAAGGCAAGTAAGTGGTCGTGCAATCAAGGAGAACCCTTCCACAAACCGGCGGTAGTAACCTACTAAACCTAGACATTTACGACTTGCGAGCCTCCTTAACATTCTTAGGAGGTTGTCAAGAAGATACTGACTCTATCTTCGCCGGGTCGACTTTAATACCCTCAGCAGTCATCACGTGGCCTAGGAAAGCCACCTCTGACATCCAAAACTCACACTTGGATAGCTTAGCATACAGCTGGCTATCCTGCAGAATCTGCAATACTGTCCTCAAGTGTCTGGCATGCTCCTCTCGACTCCTAGAGTAGACTAGGATGTCGTCAATGAAGACCACTACAAACTGGTCTAAGAAGTCAATGAGTATCCCATTCATCAACTCAACGAACACCGCTGGTGCATTAGTGAGCCCAAATGGCATCACTACAAACTCATAATGACCATACCTAGTCCGGAATGCCGTCTTAGGTATGTCCTGATCTCTCACCCTCAACTGGTGGTAACCTGACCTCAAGTCTATCCTCGAGAACACAGACGCCCCATGCAACTGATCCAACAGATCATCTATGCGCGGCAGTGGATACTTGTTCTTGATGGTGACTTTATTCAGTTCTCTGTAGTCTATGCACAGCCTCATCGATCCGTCCTTCTTCTTCACAAGTAGTACTGGCGCACCCCAAGGAGACACACTAGGGCGTATGAAACCCTTCTCTGCTATCTCCTCTAACTGCTTCTTCAGCTGAAGCAGCTCTATCGGTGCCATACGGTACGAAGCCTTCGAGATCGGTCTCGTGCCCGGCTCTAAGTAAATGCTGAAATCAATGCTCCTTTGTGGGGGTAATCCTGGCAGGTCGTCACTGAATACCTCTGCAAACTCACATGCAACAGGTATCTCCTCTATGGTCAGGCTCTTGCTTTCCTTCATGGCATAACACCAGAAGGCCTCACAATAATTCTTTTTTATATCATTACTGATATAAGGGGTCATTTCGGACCGTCAATTCTCCTTAGAGTTACTGACTTGAACTTATTCAGTGTCACTAGCACTCGTATTGATTGGCTTCACAGTTGCCGCAATTGGTCGCTTTAAGGATTCCTCCTCATGTCAATAAAGTCCTTTTGTAACTCTGTGGTTATTCTTAGTATTTGGCAACCAATCACCACTAGTTAACCCGCACGTGTAAAGTCTCAGTTGTTACCAAATAGTCTATAGTTGACCTTCTACAAGATCATAGGTTTACGTTTCTTCTATCTCTTTGAAATTTAATAAACCTGGTGAAAATCTATCTTCTCTAGTTTCTCCGCTTGTACTTCTTTAACTTTTCTATAATCTACACTTCTCTTTCGCACTATAAGGGCGTTATACTCTTCCCGAGTTTAGAATTATCATTCATCTACCGTCAACGGACTCGTCAATTCTCTCACGATAGCTCGTATATGCATCTTCGCGATTACCTTTACCTCAGCCATCAGCTGCTCAGGGTTCTCGGGGTAAATCGTTGGTGTTGAAAATTTTAAGTCTACTTGTGAGAGGGAGATTATTCTGGGCAGTCGGGTACGCCCAGATCCTTCTCACAAACTCCCTTCTTTGATTAGTATTATAATGCTGCCTTTATAGTGATCCCTTTGACTCTTCTTTCAGAATTCTATGATTTTGATATTTGTATCACGGCCCTTACTGTCACTCACTTGTGGTGTCAAGCAGACCGTCGAGGTGATCATATTTTGTTCTGTTTCTGCATTAACTTTCACCTTTTGGTCCGTCGGTGAGCTTGAATTCTATATCTCTTGTCTCAGTCCTACCCCCTCTCTTTGACTTCCACACCTATGCTTGTTTCTGCCGCCATATTCTTTGTCTGTAACGTTGCTTTCCACCACACTTGAAAGAATTTATGGGTTATCTCTCCTAATTTGTATAATTCCCGGTCAGCCAACGCTTTTCCGAAACTTCTCTCATGGATTTTCTTCATTTGACCCTGTGGAGTTGGTTGTATCTCCTTCTTGCTATTGTCGTTGGCGTTGTCTTTTGATCTTCACTTTTCCGTCTCAACGTTCCTCAACAAGTCCGAAGGAGTTGCCCGGACGTTCGCCTACCATAATGCTCATAAGCTGAGCGTACTTATCCTTACGTTGAAACCCTTCAAATATACTTAGGTGTGTCAACAGAGTGAGGATCTCATTTACTTATCTCCGTTAAGGGTATAATATAACTATAATTTCTACTAATCTTCCACATGTACTTATCTATATCACATCTGTTTAATCAAGCTAATAAGTCCAACTAAAGTAAAACCTAAAGTTCATACTAAGCATACTGAGATCCGTGGTAGTAGTGGTGGTCAGCCGTACTTTTCTATTCCCAACCAGACTATGCATGCATTTAAAAACCAAAAGCTCTTTTTAAAACTCAGATCCCTTTTCGGGTTCTGCTCAAGTACTTATTCGGTCTTTCAGAAGATTTCAAGTGCCATTGTTGCCAACCTAGAGCTTTGATACCATGTTGTAACACCCCGAATTCTCAGAACTCGGGACATTACTGGTTAGGACCTCACAATGGGTCCCGACCTCAGTTTGACAACAATATTACTAGGATCTTGCAACAAGACACAAATAAGAAAAACCGAAAATTTATGAATTAGTATATTTAAGAGATGAATGCAACAACGTCTAACAGCCTAAAGTACTTAAACCACAAAAGACTAACTATCTTTAACAAGAAGAAAGAAACCACAAGGTAAACACCCAACCCCACTCTAAAGAGTACGGAGACCCGGCTGACCACTACTTCCGGATCACTCAGCTGCTGTTCTAACCTGCAGTAAATCTAAAAACACAATAAAACAACCATTAGCTAGTTATCTAAACATTAGAAGAATAATAATAGCACACACACACATAAAATAATAAACACTCATCATGCTTTCAAACAATCCATTTATTATCTTCATTTAAGTCATTCACTCTAATGATACTTATTTTGTGACACGAGGGATTCCCAAACCTCGCCTCCGCCCCCGTGTACCCATCAGGAGTGGATCCGATGCATCTCACCGTGTACCTGGATGGTCTGGGTATAGAGAACCTCCCAGTCTCCTGGCAGAGCTGGGCAGTGATGTCACGGCCCGTTATACATACACTTGGGCCTTAAAACATAATAACCACGGTCGTCCTAACAAGTTGTTATTTATTATAACACACATTGTACACACACAACCATCATCATCCAACTAATATCCAGAAACCAGCTAAGTAAGTCGCAAGGACTTACCTCAATCAAAGATCACTCTTACAAATTTCAACTCGGTCTGTACCCGTGGTAACTCAAACGCCTGTTAAACAAGGCATGTGTATCAAAATCACATCCAGATGTACAACCTCATGCGGAGGAATTACGGAAAAAGGCTCTCTTACGATAAAAGACCATTTTACCCTTAGTGCCGAAGATTCTCCAAGTTTATTCTTAAATCCTACTAATTTCTTTTAGAACTTGTTTTCCAAAATTTGTGTCTCTCGGATAGATACTTATAGGTTATAAGTTCAAATCTCGAATCAATTCGTCAAAAGTTCAACACTCCTCCTCCTACCCGGTTACTACTCTACTCTTATACATATATGTATACTTACATACATACCCTAACCTTTCTCCTCTACCCACATATTTATGTATCGACTCGGTATACTCATATATATATATATATATATATATATATATATATATATATATATATATATATATATATATATATATATATATATATATATATATATATATACCTATATATATATATATACCTATATATATATATACCTACAGTTATAAATTTATATACATACTTACATGATGTACATACCCATCCTTAACATCCATGTGTCTACGGCACTACTGTATTTGGATCCACTTATACAACTTCAAACTTATTTTGTAATTGCATCTATTTCACTTATACAACTTCAAACTTATTTTGTAATTGCATCTATTTACACCTTTAAATATCTACAGCTCTTCTAACTTACAAATATACACACTCAAAACCGAGGCCAGGGACTCACCCGTCTCAACACCAGTCGCCGCTCCTCTTGAAGGGACTTGTCTATGCGATCGGAATCGTCCTCGAATAAAGTTCGAGCCAACTATTTGCAGCGATGATAATCGAGGTCGATGCTGTGCCGCTGGTACTTCGGTTCTGGAGGGGTCGAGAGTCCAATACTTGCCTGCTCGTTGGTCCAACACAAAGGATTGTATTGTCACGATTCCGGCTAGGAAATACGCTCCTCACCGGCCTGTGGTTCGAAGTACGACTCAACCATCTAAACAGAAGACAAAGATGACTCGCAAGAGGGGAAAAGCTTACCGGTGTCTCTCGTGCTCTCCGTCGCAAATGAACCCGGTCCAGTGGTGGCGACTGTGGTGAAGGGGCGAGTAGGCAGTGCTTGAATTCCCTTCGGCGTGCAGCAGTGTCTTCAAACCCAGACGAGCAGCGGCGGCGTCTTCTCCAGGTCGCAAGGTAAGGTAGGTGAAGGAGAAGCGGCAGCTGTTCACGTTTGTTAAGTTAGAAATAGGTTAATTTTAGGATTAAGTTAAGTTTAGGATTAGGTTAAGTGGGTGGGTATTGGGCCGGCTGAGGAACATGGGCCAAAATTTGGGCCTATCTTCCCATAAACAAATCAGCTTAAAGAATACTCACTAATAGCCCGGAACCGTTAAAATTACGGAATTATTTACGGGATAATTTACGTGTTACCAGTTATCATTTTATGTGAAACAAAGTCACATAAAATGATAGAATTAAATTTCGTTTCTTTTAATTATAGGAGTCAAGGTTGGCGGATCGAAATCCGTTGTAATCCGTTATTAAACGGAGTTTTTTTTTTTTTTTTTTTTTTTTTTTTGGGTATTACATTAGTGCCCTCTTAAAATAAGTTTCGTCCCGAAACTTAGAATAATCTTTTTAATTACATGGTTTTCCTTGGTATATTTTAGTTTTCTTAACATTTTCATTTTTTACCATGCAACTACTCAATCATCATAATCAGACATGCATCACATAAAACAGAATCACCCAATCCAATATAAAAACATGAATGGTCAAACAACACAACATCCGAGTACTAACTCGTCGATACAGGAGTAACCTCTAACCCCGCAAAGAACTCGGGGTAGTTACGTCTAATACTCTCCTCAGTCTCCCAAGTGGCCTCATCAACTCCTCTCCTAGACCACTGGATCCGTAACATAGGTATCTCCTTGGACCGCAGACGTCTAGTACTGCGCTCCAAGACAGCTATCGGGTACTCTACAAAGGTGTGATCGGCCTCCACTGTCAGATCCTCATGGCTGATGACGTGTCTCGGATCTGGGATGTACTCTCTCAACTGAGATACATGAAAGACCGGATGAACACCCTCTAATCTTGGCAGTAGTGCTAATTTGTAGGCCACCTCTCCAACTCTCTCTAAGACCTGAATACCCACTCTAAACTCCAAAGGTCGACGCCTTTTGTCGGCGTAGGACTTCTGACGACTCTAGGCTGCTAACATCCGCTCTCGGATTAGGGCAATCCGAGCGATGTCATCATGTATCTGATCTGGAGCTACTCCATCGGCTCTGCTGGGCTCATCCCAACATAAGGGCGTACAACATCTCCGCCTGTACAAAGCCTCATAGGGAGCCATCCCAATAGACGCGTGCCAGCTGTTATTATATGAAAACTCTACCAGTGGGAGATGATCTGGCCATACCTGTCCCCAATCTAGTACACACGCCCGGAGCATGTCCTCTGGGGTCTGAATGGTCCTCTCAGACTGTCCGTCTGTCTGTGGGTGGTAGGCAGTGGTAAAGTGGAGGCTCGTCCCCGAAGCAGTATGTACCTGCTGCCAAAATCTCGAGGTAAAACGTCCATCTCTGTCAGAGACGATAGTCCTCGGTACCCCGTGGAGCCTCACAATGTGTCTGGTGAACTCCTCAGCTAGACGACTTACCGGCCACGTTCCCTTAATCGGAATGAAACGTGCGGTCTTCGTCAGACGGTCTACCACTACCCAAATAGCATCAAAACCTCTGTTGAGTCTCAAACCTGTGACAAAATCCATAGATATATCCTCCCACTTCCACTGTGGTACTGGAAGTGGGTGGAGATCTCCTCTGGACCTACGATGCTCAATCTTGACCTGCTGGCAGGTCGCACACCGAGCTACATACAGCGTCACATCGGGCTTCAAACCACCCCACCAGAAAGACTATCTCACATCCTTGTACATCTTACTCGCTCCAGGATGTACTGAGTATGGGGTAGCATGCCTCACCTAGTATCCTCTGTCTCAACTCACTGTCTGACGGCACACAAACGCGGTCCTAACGTGTCATCACTCCATCAGCACCAATAGTGAATTGTGGGGCCTCATCTCGAGATATCCTGTCTCGGATCCTGATCAAAGTCGGGCAAGTCTCCTACTTCTGTCGGACCTCATCCAACAAATCAAGAAGTAACTCCAAAGTAGCCAACTGACTATCTGTATCGGGAAACTGAATCTCTATCTCCAACCAAGTCAAGTCTCTCTGCAACCGTGGCTGTACTGTCAACCGGCTATCGCCCTCTCCCTAGGCGTCTTCCGGCTCAAAGCATCAACTACTACATTCGCCTTTGCGGGGTGGTAGAGAATCTCAAGGTGGATGTCCTTGATCAACTCTAACCACCTCCTCTTGCGGTTATTCAACTCCCGCTGAGTGAATATATACTTCAGACTCTCATGGTCTGTGAAAATCTGACATGTCGCCCCATAGAGATAGTGACGCCAGATCCTAAGAGCATGGACTACTGCAGCTAACTCTAGGTCGTGTGTGGGGTAGTTCTCCTCATACGTCTCAACTGTCGAGACGCATAGGCTATGATCTTACCCCTCTGCATCAAAACACACCCCAAGCCTAGCTTGGATGCGTCACTATATACAACAAAATCATCTGTACCCTCAGGCTGTACCAAAATCGGAGCGGATGTCAATCTCCTCTTCAGCTCCTCAAAACTCTGCTGACACGGCTCATTCCAGACAAACCGAGTAGTCTTCCTCAGAAGGCAAGTAAGTGGTCGTGCAATCAAGGAGAACCCTTCCACAAACCGGCGGTAGTAACCTACTAAACCTAGACATTTACGACTTGCGAGCCTCCTTAACATTCTTAGGAGGTTGTCAAGAAGATACTGACTCTATCTTCGCCGGGTCGACTTTAATACCCTCAGCAGTCATCACGTGGCCTAGGAAAGCCACCTCTGACATCCAAAACTCACACTTGGATAGCTTAGCATACAGCTGGCTATCCTGCAGAATCTGCAATACTGTCCTCAAGTGTCTGGCATGCTCCTCTCGACTCCTAGAGTAGACTAGGATGTCGTCAATGAAGACCACTACAAACTGGTCTAAGAAGTCAATGAGTATCCCATTCATCAACTCAACGAACACCGCTGGTGCATTAGTGAGCCCAAATGGCATCACTACAAACTCATAATGACCATACCTAGTCCGGAATGCCGTCTTAGGTATGTCCTGATCTCTCACCCTCAACTGGTGGTAACCTGACCTCAAGTCTATCCTCGAGAACACAGACGCCCCATGCAACTGATCCAACAGATCATCTATGCGCGGCAGTGGATACTTGTTCTTGATGGTGACTTTATTCAGTTCTCTGTAGTCTATGCACAGCCTCATCGATCCGTCCTTCTTCTTCACAAGTAGTACTGGCGCACCCCAAGGAGACACACTAGGGCGTATGAAACCCTTCTCTGCTATCTCCTCTAACTGCTTCTTCAGCTGAAGCAGCTCTATCGGTGCCATACGGTACGAAGCCTTCGAGATCGGTCTCGTGCCCGGCTCTAAGTAAATGCTGAAATCAATGCTCCTCTGTGGGGGTAATCCTGGCAGGTCGTCACTGAATACCTCTGCAAACTCACATGCAACAGGTATCTCCTCTATGGTCAGGCTCTTGCTTTCCTTCATGGCATAACACCAGAAGGCCTCACAATAATTCTTTTTTATATCATTACTGATATAAGGGGTCATTTCGGACCGTCAATTCTCCTTAGAGTTACTGACTTGAACTTATTCAGTGTCACTAGCACTCGTATTGATTGGCTTCACAGTTGCCGCAATTGGTCGCTTTAAGGATTCCTCCTCATGTCAATAAAGTCCTTTTGTAACTCTGTGGTTATTCTTAGTATTTGGCAACCAATCACCACTAGTTAACCCGCACGTGTAAAGTCTCAGTTGTTACCAAATAGTCTATAGTTGACCTTCTACAAGATCATAGGTTTACGTTTCTTCTATCTCTTTGAAATTTAATAAACCTGGTGAAAATCTATCTTCTCTAGTTTCTCCGCTTGTACTTCTTTAACTTTTCTATAATCTACACTTCTCTTTCGCACTATAAGGGCGTTATACTCTTCCCGAGTTTAGAATTATCATTCATCTACCGTCAACGGACTCGTCAATTCTCTCACGATAGCTCGTATATGCATCTTCGCGATTACCTTTACCTCAGCCATCAGCTGCTCAGGGTTCTCGGGGTAAATCGTTGGTGTTGAAAATTTTAAGTCTACTTGTGAGAGGGAGATTATTCTGGGCAGTCGGGTACGCCCAGATCCTTCTCACAAACTCCCTTCTTTGATTAGTATTATAATGCTGCCTTTATAGTGATCCCTTTGACTCTTCTTTCAGAATTCTATGATTTTGATATTTGTATCACGGCCCTTACTGTCACTCACTTGTGGTGTCAAGCAGACCGTCGAGGTGATCATATTTTGTTCTGTTTCTGCATTAACTTTCACCTTTTGGTCCGTCGGTGAGCTTGAATTCTATATCTCTTGTCTCAGTCCTACCCCCTCTCTTTGACTTCCACACCTATGCTTGTTTCTGCCGCCATATTCTTTGTCTGTAACGTTGCTTTCCACCACACTTGAAAGAATTTATGGGTTATCTCTCCTAATTTGTATAATTCCCGGTCAGCCAACGCTTTTCCGAAACTTCTCTCATGGATTTTCTTCATTTGACCCTGTGGAGTTGGTTGTATCTCCTTCTTGCTATTGTCGTTGGCGTTGTCTTTTGATCTTCACTTTTCCGTCTCAACGTTCCTCAACAAGTCCGAAGGAGTTGCCCGGACGTTCGCCTACCATAATGCTCATAAGCTGAGCGTACTTATCCTTACGTTGAAACCCTTCAAATATACTTAGGTGTGTCAACAGAGTGAGGATCTCATTTACTTATCTCCGTTAAGGGTATAATATAACTATAATTTCTACTAATCTTCCACATGTACTTATCTATATCACATCTGTTTAATCAAGCTAATAAGTCCAACTAAAGTAAAACCTAAAGTTCATACTAAGCATACTGAGATCCGTGGTAGTAGTGGTGGTCAGCCGTACTTTTCTATTCCCAACCAGACTATGCATGCATTTAAAAACCAAAAGCTCTTTTTAAAACTCAGATCCCTTTTCGGGTTCTGCTCAAGTACTTATTCGGTCTTTCAGAAGATTTCAAGTGCCATTGTTGCCAACCTAGAGCTTTGATACCATGTTGTAACACCCCGAATTCTCAGAACTCGGGACATTACTGGTTAGGACCTCACAATGGGTCCCGACCTCAGTTTGACAACAATATTACTAGGATCTTGTAACAAGACACAAATAAGAAAAACCGAAAATTTATGAATTAGTATATTTAAGAGATGAATGCAACAACGTCTAACAGCCTAAAGTACTTAAACCACAAAAGACTAACTATCTTTAACAAGAAGAAAGAAACCACAAGGTAAACACCCAACCCCACTCTAAAGAGTACGGAGACCCGGCTGACCACTACTTCCGGATCACTCAGCTGCTGTTCTAACCTGCAGTAAATCTAAAAACACAATAAAACAACCATTAGCTAGTTATCTAAACATTAGAAGAATAATAATAGCACACACACACATAAAATAATAAACACTCATCATGCTTTCAAACAATCCATTTATTATCTTCATTTAAGTCATTCACTCTAATGATACTTATTTTGTGACACGAGGGATTCCCAAACCTCGCCTCCGCCCCCGTGTACCCATCAGGAGTGGATCCGATGCATCTCACCGTGTACCTGGATGGTCTGGGTATAGAGAACCTCCCAGTCTCCTGGCAGAGCTGGGCAGTGATGTCACGGCCCGTTATACATACACTTGGGCCTTAAAACATAATAACCACGGTCGTCCTAACAAGTTGTTATTTATTATAACACACATTGTACACACACAACCATCATCATCCAACTAATATCCAGAAACCAGCTAAGTAAGTCGCAAGGACTTACCTCAATCAAAGATCACTCTTACAAATTTCAACTCGGTCTGTACCCGTGGTAACTCAAACGCCTGTTAAACAAGGCATGTGTATCAAAATCACATCCAGATGTACAACCTCATGCGGAGGAATTACGGAAAAAGGCTCTCTTACGATAAAAGACCATTTTACCCTTTGTGCCGAAGATTCTCCAAGTTTATTCTTAAATCCTACTAATTTCTTTTAGAACTTGTTTTCCAAAATTTGTGTCTCTCGGATAGATACTTATAGGTTATAAGTTCAAATCTCGAATCAATTCGTCAAAAGTTCAACACTCCTCCTCCTACCCGGTTACTACTCTACTCTTATACATATATGTATACTTACATACATACCCAAACCTTTCTCCTCTACCCACATATTTATGTATCGACTCGGTATACTCATATATATATATATATATATATATATATATATATATATATATATATATATATATATATATATATATATATATATATATATATATATATATATATATATATATATATATATATATATATATATATATATCAACCTATATTTCATATCTATCATCTCGTACTTATATATATATATATATATATATATATATATATATATATATATATATATATATACCTACAGTTATAAATTTATATACATACTTACATGATGTACATACCCATCCTTAACATCCATATGTCTACGGCACTACTGTATTTGGATCCACTTATACAACTTCAAACTTATTTTGTAATTGCATCTATTTCACTTATACAACTTCAAACTTATTTTGTAATTGCATCTATTTACACCTTTAAATATCTACAGCTCTTCTAACTTACAAATATACACACTCAAAACCGAGGCCAGGGACTCACCCGTCTCAACACCAGTCGCCGCTCCTCTTGAAGGGACTTGTCTATGCGATCGGAATCGTCCTCGAATAAAGTTCGAGCCAACTATTTGCAGCGATGATAATCGAGGTCGATGCTGTGCCGCTGGTACTTCGGTTCTGGAGGGGTCGAGAGTCCAATACTTGCCTGCTCGTTGGTCCAACACAAAGGTTTGTATTGTCACGATTCCGGCTAGGAAATACGCTCCTCACCGGCCTGTGGTTCGAAGTACGACTCAACCATCTAAACAGAAGACAAAGATGACTCGCAAGAGGGGAAAAGCTTACCGGTGTCTCTCGTGCTCTCCGTCGCAGATGAACCCGGTCCAGTGGTGGCGACTGTGGTGAAGGGGCGAGTAGGCAGTGCTTGAATTCCCTTCGGCGTGCAGCAGTGTCTTCAAACCCAGACGAGCAGCGGCGGCGTCTTCTCCAGGTCGCAAGGTAAGGTAAAACGTGAAGGAGAAGCGGCAGCTGTTCACGTTTGTTAAGTTAGAAATAGGTTAATTTTAGGATTAAGTTAAGTTTAGGATTAGGTTAAGTGGGTGGGTATTGGGACGGCTGAGGAACATGGGCCAAAATTTGGGCCTATCTTCCCATAAACAAATCAGCTTAAAGAATACTCACTAATAGCCCGGAACCGTTAAAATTACGGAATTATTTACGGGATAATTTACGTGTTACCAGTTATCATTTTATGTGAAACAAAGTCACATAAAATGATAGAATTAAATTTCGTTTCTTTTAATTATAGGAGTCAAGGTTGGCGGATCGAAATCCGTTGTAATCCGTTATTAAACGGAGTTGTTTTTTTTTTTTTTTTTTTTTTTTTTTGGTATTACATCTACCATCTTACCTCTCTTTCCTTTGCAGCTTTGCTCTTGTGAACGGCTGGGAATACACCACCACTGGAGAGGAGGGTGCACCACCAGGGGCCGCCTTGGATCACCGGAGACCTCACCGCAACACCTCCGCCGCCACCTCCTTTCCCCTTTCTTTTCTTTCTTCTCGGCGGTTTTGTTGGGATCCTTGGAGCTAGAGACCTTGCCAGCGTCGCAACCGACTAATACCACCGGAGGGTCACCCTCGCCGCCGCCAGGAAGGAAGTCCTCTGCCTTCGCCGTCGGATCCCGGTGCAGTGCAGCCCTGGAGTGCGCCGCCTCCTTCCTTTGTCTCCCCAGAAACGGAGAAGGTCTGGCCGCCAGGGAACTCCACCGGAACCGCCGCCTCCACGCTGTGCCGCTAGGAACGACGCCGGGGGAGCCCAGCTGCCCTACCCACGCCGCCTGCCGGAGCCGCACCTGGGTTGCCGTCCTCTCCGCCGCACTGCTTCCCTTTTTTGTTCCAGGCTGCTTGCGAATCGATTGAGAAGAAGCCTTTTAGGGTATTTTCAATTTGGGCCCCTGAGTTTTGGTATAATTGCAGTTTCTGCCCATGATTTGTAATTGCACCTTTTAACCAGCTTTTCAGAATTTACGATATTGCCCACTTCTGGATTATTTGCTGATTATGGCCCAAGGTTTTATTTTCAAAATATGACCCAAGTTATGAAATTGCTCACCTTTGCCTAAAAATGTATTTGTCGATTATAAACCCGGATTATAATTACAGGGGTATTCTTATATTTGTTTATATTAGATATTTTAGCCGGAATGTGTTTTTGAGATTTTGACTCGGTTTTAGTATAAGTTGTATTCTTATTTTATATACGTTATATGTTATGCCCATATTTAGCGTTGCGCTAAATTTGTTTAGTTTGGTGCTAGGTCGGAAGCGCCCCGATTAAGGCCCAACGAATTCATTCTCGACATCTGTAGATCGTCTTTCGCCTTTGGCCTCGTGTGAGTACCTCCTTTCTCGATCTAGTTATGTTTAGTAGTATCATGCTAGGTTGGACCTAGGATAGTGGTGAATGCCATGTAGTGGCTTTTAGGACCTTAGGTGAGTGTGATGAACATGCTGGACCTCATAGGCTTTTACGTTGTTCTTGGTTGTTGAGTATGATCATGTGAGAGTTAGTAGAGCGTTGAGAGATCTCCTCATGCGTTGAATGAGATGTGAGTGTTACAGATTCTAGGATGCGGTCCTAGAATGAGAGTCAAACGATCTTGCGTAGATCGTTTGTGTGAGATGCCTTAGACTTTTGAGTTGAGTGAGTTGTTGATATATATCTATCCTCTTTGATCAGGTTGTGGACTTCTTCCAAAAGGAAGCGAGAGTGTTGTGAGTTGAGTGTGGAGACGAGGTAAGTCTCTGGACTTACTTAGCTCGTATTCTACGTATTAGCATTGATGTGTGTTTAGTGGTGTGTGTTTTAGTATTGTTTATGTTATAACAACAAAACCGGAAATAGGACAACCTTTACATTATTATTGGCCCAAGTGTATGATAACGGGCGGTGACAACACTGCCTAACTCTTGCGGAGAGTTAGGGGGTTCTTGGTAACTAGCCCGGGCAGGTAGACGGCCAGATGCATCAGTGCCATTCCTTGACGGTGAGTAGGAACCGAGGCGAGATCATGCGGTGATTCTCGTGTCACAAACCTAAGTTGAATTAGTAATGGGATATGACTTAATAATAATAAAAAGATAATGAACCGGACTTGTGTGACTTCGAGCATGTTGTGTGTTTATGTTTATTTATGTGTGTGTGCCATCACCTTGATTCTAATGCTTTGAATATAGCTAACGGTTTTATACCGATTGTTGTAGATTGTCCTGCAGGTTAGGAATGCGGCCGAGAGATCCGGAAGAGTGGGCAGCCGGGGTCCGTACATTTTAGGAGAGGTTTTTGGTTAGATTTATGTTTGGAGTTTGTATGTTGTATTTTTAGTAGGCCACGTGTATGACTTATGGTCTTCAGTGTTGTGTTTTCGGCTGAAGTTCGTTGTTGTTGTCTTTCGGGTTTCTTATCATTGCATTCAAAAATGTATTTCGTTTTGGCCTTTATTTGTGCCTTGTTGCAAGATCCGGTGAAATTGTTGTCAAGCTAAGGGTCAGAACCCATTGTGAGGTCCCAGCCCGTAGCATCCCGAGTCCCACGGATTCGGGGTGTTATATTTCTGCTTTAGCAAACCAAAGTCCGTGTATTTATCTTTTTCGTTTATGAATCTACAATTTACTAACTTTTCAGTTAAAAATATTTTTAAATCATAAAAGGAAATACATAGGCATCAGAAGTAAAATTTCTAATGACGAATTCAGCCTATACTAATGCTTTTTTAAATCATCCTTGACCACATGCATATATTGAGATATCTTATCATAGATATAAAACCTATTATATAACACCAAAATAAGTAATATCCACATATTACCATTAAAAATAAATAAATAATAAAGGTTCAGGAACGAAGTTGTTCCTCGGGTACGAAATTACAGAGCGTTGTCAGATTAACATGTTTTTTTTCATGAACGGAATTTTTTAGTTCAAGTTTTTGTACAATTAATTCAAAAAAATTATTCTATCAATTCAAATTATTAACTAATGGTCTATTAATTTTTTTTCAATATTTATAATTTTAAATAAAATATGAACAATAATATAAAATGTTATAACTAATAAAAAAACTTTAAGTGAAGTAATAGTATAAAAGTTTTATGTCAACAAATATTATAATAAAAATATATTAGTTAAATTTGTCTTTCATAAACATTAGCTTGAGATTAGTGTAAAAAAAATTAATGATATAAAATATGTGAAAAACATTGAATATTAGTATAAAAAAAATTTGAACTAAATGTAACACTACAATTTTTGGATAAAAATTTCTAAAGTTTTGAATTATATAAATTTAAATATTATTTTAATTCATATTTTGTGCACTAATCGATCAAGCTAAGCTTATTTTCATTAAAATGAATCGTTAGTTCATATTATATTAACAACTGCTCATATTTTACCAACTTACAGTTCATTACTCCGTATTTTCGTAAAAAAAGCACTATTTTACATTAATCAGTTAAAAATATTATTAAATCATAATTTTCGAAAGGCTTCTTTTTTACATATAACCAAGCAAACATAAGATTTAAAGGACCACCTATTTTGGGATGTTATGCTTATTGATTAGGGAGGTCACATCTCTCTTGGCCGCTAGTTGGACCGGCTAGCTCTAACCTCGCGTGTCTAGCGAGCTACGCTTGTACAGTACGCTATATTATTTGGTAGACCTTACAAGGGGTTACAATAAATTCCAAGAGTACTAAATGGGTTAGAATATATTTTAAATTTTGTTTTGTTATACATGGTTATAAAATATCTTTATAATAATTAACAAGATCTTGTATTAATTTTTAAATGCTATACGATAATATGAAATTTTTTGAAAAATTGATTGAAGGTGTTTTATATAAAAATAATTTTCTTGTTTATTGACCTTTTGTTGTCATAAAATTTATATTAAAAAATTATTTTTAAGGTGTAATGTATATACAATATTACTTTTTAAAAGTATTTATGAAAAAACTATAATTGTGTATTTAAATTTAACCCTGTCTCGGTAAAAATGCTAACCCTGTCTCGGTAGTAGTCCCGTTACAAGCGCTCCTGGTGGATGGCTCGTGATAGGTCTTCGGCTCTTGACTCGTAACTGGGAGGGCTGGCCGGCGTCACTGAGGCTAAACAGGAGGAGATCAATACTCTGGATTGGTAAGGGTGAAGCAAGAAGAATGAAGAAGGCCTACCGGAGATGTATGCAGGAGGTATCGCAAGGTTCTGTCTCGTCTTAAGCAACTAGAGGTTCGCTATAGTGGCTGCAAAACGATGGACTCAACCCCTTTGGTTCAGTAGGTGGCTGCAGTTTGAGGCACAGCCGCGTCTGTCGAAGAGACAAGAAGAGAAGAATGGTGAGGGCTGTACGCAAATGGGTCGGCAGAGAGATTAAAGTGAAGACGGAAGAACAGATTGCTGCACTTACCTCTTGACGCTGTTGGGTGTGTGCAGAAGGTTTACGTGTTGCTGTTGAATCTGGACGGATGGAGGTGTGTAGCGCATAGGGAGGAGATCAGCAGAGGATATTCTGGCGTGGAATTAGGCAGTTACGGATCTCTTTCCTAATTAATACAGCAGTTATGTATAAGATCAAAGGAAGGAGCGTTGCTGAGCTGGAGAAGGTAAAACGGCACCCCTTCTGGCTGGGATGGACGCTGGACTGGAGTGGGCGCTAGGCTGGACTCGAGCTGGCAACTTTGGACTGGGCTGCTGGCGTTGGAGCTGTGCTGCTGCTGGGCTGGAGCTGTGCTGCAGGGCCGAACTGGCTGAAGGCTGGCAAGCTGGGCCGCATAGGAGCAAGGCAGCAGTGGGCTGCTGGAGTTGGCTAGTGGGCTGGGTCCGTTGAGGCTAAATATAGAGCAACAGATGGGCTGGAATTGGCTACGGACGGCTCCTTAAATTAGCGAGTTTCTGGCCGGACAAGATTCCGACATATAAATATACGGACTAGGCGGATAAGGAGTTTATTATAGATTAAGATCGGTTAAGGATTCTATCATTTTATGCGGAAATAAGCTACATAAAATGATAAACTATTTAAAGGATTCTATCATTTTATGTGAATGAATCTACATAAAATGACTAATCCTATAATAATATGTCTAACTCAGTAGACGGATATGGGTCCATTGATCGAGATCTATTTTATAACGGAAATAGACGGAATAAAAATTCCGGATATTACAAAATATATTGTATATTTAAGGTTTTTATTTTTTAAATTTATTAAATTAATTTTTATCCACATTGATTATTATTATCATCATTAAAAATATTATTAGCAAACCTTATTCGGTAGTACTTCATATATAATCAAAGATTCGTGTTGAAATGAATAAGTAGTTATAATGCTCATTTTCTCTTTTTAATTACATTCTAATCATAATAAATTCAACAACGAAAACAATCTCAGATCAACTTAGTGTCTCCAAAAACTATACTCTTGAAACGAAATCAACTTCATAATTTGTTCTCTTTTGAAAAACAACAATAAACTAAACAAAGCTAAACTACAAGTTTTTTTTAAAATCTTTTCTGAAGATAAGATATAAGACATTTATTAATGGTCTAGTTTTTTTTAACAAAGTCTTGAAATAAGTAATAATTGTATAGTATTCGAACAAAAGAATAATGACAATAATATTTTAATTGCATGGCATTTAAGAAAAGATAATGAAATTTGGAAAGTTGCGATCCACACATTCTCTCTTTGTGAAATTGTGGTTAAGTTGAATATGAGAATCTCTCCATTGTGATTTAGGATAACAAAATTAATGGAACCTCACAATCAAGTTCAGAGGAATTGAGCCATTAAATTAATTTGTGGAATCCAGACTCTGATTTATCCCATTTAATGTTATTTCAACGTGTCAAACATTGCCTTTAAAAGAAGAAAAAACTATATTTTTTTTTCCGGCA
Organism: Fagopyrum homotropicum; assembly: GCA_033239125.1. Classification (NCBI taxonomy): domain Eukaryota; kingdom Viridiplantae; phylum Streptophyta; class Magnoliopsida; order Caryophyllales; family Polygonaceae; genus Fagopyrum; species Fagopyrum homotropicum. Next base: position 9,750,149 of record BSWB01000003.1, read on the forward strand.
TAGATTACCTTCATGGTGAAATTTTGATCAAAAAATTTATATAATATAGTATGCAAAACAAAATATAAGAAATATTTTATTCCATTCGCTTTCTTGAGATAAAAATATACAGGATCGCTAAATACATGACGTCGAAATTACTCGTGTATAACTGACATGCATTGATATTGCCGATGAAAGGAGTTCCTGCAAATTTTTAGAGCAAGAAAAGGTTGTAATAAAATAGATCAAGATGTGAATAGTCGTACATGGACATACAAAAAACAATGAATAGTCTGCATACGATTGAGAAGAACCAACATGAAGGAGTTCCCCCCAATTTTGAGAAACAATTCGTGGTGATTGTCTGAGCTCGTAATGAGCTTTCAAATACTGGGATACTTGATTTTTGGTTAGTAATGGTTTACCAGAAAACAACTATCGTTAACAACTCCACTACACCGGAAAGAGGAGAGTTCAACTAAGAAGGAACACTATCTAGCTGACAAAAGGGAGCCAAATGGCCTAGTTCACAACATGTGAAGCAAGCTATTGGTGTCAAGGAACACTCATAGCGCAAATGGCCTGGATCACCACTGTTGAAACACGGTCGTCCCTTCTTCGCAACCTGTGTGGCTGAAGGGTAACTCGATCTTCTTCGTTCAACTTTAGTAACCTTAGCATGAGAAGAAACTTGTTAATGCGGCATCTTATTTTGTTGATAGAAATTCACTCGATGTCCTAACTTACCACAGGTATAACACATCACTAAAGATCTCTTACATTCCGGACGTAGGTGTCCAGTCTCCCCACAGTTGATATCATGAAAGTATCATTATAAAAACGTTCACGCAGATCGCCGTGCAAAAATGCATTGTAAACATCTATTTGATAGAGTTTCTGGTTCTTAATGGACACAACTACATAAAAAATTTACATAAACCATTTTAACAAACGGAGCAAAAAGTTTTGATAAAGTCAATACTTATAGTTTGTTGATTGTCCAGGGCAACAAGGCGTGTTTTATGACATTCGATTGTACCGTCAACTTTGACCCTTGTTCTATAAACCACTTGCATCCGATCGATTTCTTGCCGGAGGTAAAGGAACAACCGTCCATATTTTTATACGACGATCGATATGTGCTTTTTATACGATGATCGATATGTGCTTTAAAGATTGTAGTTTACTTCAACGTGGTTCATCCTAACAAAAAAATATGCCACATGTCATTTTATTAGAATTTTAGTTTTTTTTAAATAATATATATAGTTACCATATTTTAATTATCCTATTATAGAACTTATATTTATCTACTTACCAAACATATATGTATATATACTATTAGTATTAAAATATATATTTATATACTAATAATAAAGTAGAAGCCTTTAATGCCATATGTTTTTTCCGTTCTTTTTGTCAATGCAATTTAAAATGCACTCTCATTTTAAAAAAATTAATTAAAAAATTATATAAACTAACAATCTATATATATATATATATATATATATATATATATATATACTAATATTAAAAAAAACCTTAATTACATAAACCATGGTTCCATATATTTTTATATTACGGGTCGTTTTAAGGTTCAGTTTCATTTAAGACCTTTTGTTTTATCAAGAACATATAAACTATCATTTATTTAAAAATATTCTTTTGTGTTTTTATTATCTTTTACTTTCCCTTATAATATTATCTTCCAACTCACTTTAATTAATAATTAGATTTATTTTACAATTTATTAAAGCTAAACCCGCACACGGTGCGGATATTAGACTAGTTTAACTTAAAATAACGCATAATTTAAAAGTTTATAGGAAAGGACATATACGTGTTTACAATAGATAATATCTCAGAATTGTGGATAGTACTTCCTAAGTTGTAGTATTCACAATAGAGAAGTGTATGCATGCGGTCAAGAATAATTTGGAAATTATATAAATTGAATTTCTCAATAAAATTCTTAACTGAGATATCCATGTGAACCTTTTCCGGTTTGAAAAATATTTTAGGTGTTTTAAATATAACTGTGTTTTTTTTTAATAAACATTGCGATCAAGTTATAGATAATAAAAGGAAAAAAAAAGGGTCTTATTGGAGAATAGTTCATATTTAATCTTAAATTTTATGTATTTTTATTATTCTCTTGTAGTATTATAAATAAAATGATAAAATCGATATAATCATGATTGTATTGTACCAACTTATCATTTATAAATGGGTATAGTATTTTTCATTAACTTTTGAATAAAGGTAAATTCATCAAAAGGAAAAAATAGCATAATTAGGTGTGTTATAAACTAGTTATACTAAAGTAACAAAGTTTATGTATCAGCATGTGACCTGAGGTATATGGTCAAACAATCATACACAAGGTATTCTAGATAGACATGCAATCCTCCTAGACATACCAACTACCTGAGGCCAAAAGGCATGAAAAACATATAAACCTGTCACAACTCATAAGGCTCGTTCACCTTCGGCAAATCCATCAACAAACATAGACACTCACAAGCCGAACAAGTGCCCAAACCTCGGGTCAATGGCCAATCCACCTTCAGCAAAACCATCAGTAGCTTAGGTCCATGCCCGGTACACACATAGCAAAAAACATCATAGTATGAAGCAAAATGCATCTCCAGTAAAAACCAACTATTAGGATTCAACCCTCTCTATAGCTCTAGCTCCATCTCCAGCGGAAAAAGTCTCATGCAACAAAGTGTAGATATGAGTAAATGAATAGAATATTAGTTTCGTAATGTTTCATGGGTCACTCACTCAATCAAGTTGACTATAAACTTACGATGACTACACGACCGTATCAAACATTAGATTTCAACCGTTATAATGCATAAGAGACAATACTAAAAAACTTAGCAAAGTCTTGATACCATCTCATAACATTATCTCTTTTGTGATCGAATTGAGCACATATGAATTGATTTTTTCTTCTATATGCGATATACTACCTTTCTATTGCATGTGATATCGTCTACATATGAAGCCTAAGACATGTAAACCAAGAGTAATTAAGGCCGGCGTAACAAACCATGATTAATATTATAAAGTTACTTATTTAAATTATTTTTGAGTATTTTTAATTTACAAAATCAAGAGATACTAAAAACAAGTTGCATATAGAATACTTGAAATTTACCGGCTAGTAAAAACATGTTTTACAATATTTCAAAAATATTTTTAAATGAAGTAATTTAAACTATGGAATTGCGAAAAATCTAAAAAAATTGTAATATTAACTAGTTTGTGTTATAATTTAAAAATAAACCGTACAAGGTATGGTTATACGATATTAAATTTGTATATGATTTTCATTTGAAGCATAAATATGAAAAATTTAAATTATTCCAACTCCTTTTAGCTAAACATAAAATACCAAACTGAGAAAAGACAATTGCATGAAACCAAGACCGAGTCAAATTCAAAGTCTCCTATGAGCAAGACTTTGAAAATGAAGTTTCTAGGAACGCAGTGGCTTACAATCTATCTTTATAAAATAATACAAGGTTATTAGAGTCCTCAACTTATCCTACTTATTTTGGGTTGAGTTTCAATGGGTTTTTCTTTGATTTTCAAATGGTTATTTTGGATATTAATTGTCCAAACTTATATATCCAAAGGTTGTATTCAAAATGAGAAGATTGCTTTATTACATATTAAAGCAATCTTTAACTCAATGTCTTCTCTTCCAATCTTATCTTCATGGAATGAGAAGAAAGAAGAAAATTGTTGTTTGTGGGAGAGGGTAACATGTGACCGTTTATCGGGTCATGTAAAAACGTTGTCACTAGGCTCGTTACTAGATCCCAATTTTGATTACGGATATTTAAGCGTCCCGACAATAAACTTTCATCCCTTGAACATGAGCGTTTTTCATGATCTTCAAAAATTACAAAGCCTTGACCTATCACTCAACTGCATCACAAGTTTTGTCGAAGATGAAGGTATATAACAACTATTTTATATGCTTTTTGAGGTCTTATTACTTCACTTAACTACAATTTGAATATTCATAGATATCTATTTATTTTCCTTTTTCATGTTGTGTTATTTTGAAAACCTTAAAGTTTTAAACCTTATGGATAATACAATAAATGGTGAAATTTCTCATTTTATTGGCAACGGTCTCTAACAATTTTTGATATTTCATAAAATCTATTTAGTGGAATTATTTCCCAAGTAATAAAATTATAAGCAATAGGTTTATTTAATTATATAATTTTATTTATATATCTTTTATTTGTTACGTGTTTATTTATTTCGTGTTTATTCGATTATAATTTTAAACCTTGAAGGGAAAAATATCAAACTTATATATCTCCAAAACAAGATATTATTTGTTTATTTATTTTTTCCTCTATTCATTTATGTCTTTGTTCTTGTATGTATATGCAGGATTATGCAATCTGAAGAATTTGAAACTATTAGATCTTTCTCAGAATGGATTGAGTGGAAGCATCCCTAATTGTATAGGCAATTTGACCTCCCTCCAACAATTGTTTATGCCATTGAATCAATTTAGCGGGAGTATAAAAGGTAATAAACTATGTAGAGCTAATACATATTAGTGATCGATATATATATATATATATATATATATATATATATATATATATATATATATATATATATATATATATATATATATATATATATATATATATATATATATATATATATATATATATATATATATATATATATATATATATATATATATATATATATATATATATATATATATATATATATAGAGGGTGCGGTTCCTACGTCGGATGGTGAGTATTAAGGGTAAAGATTTAGAGTAGATATCATAATTAATAATAACTACGAATAATAATAATTAGGAATAATTCATTCAACCAACAAAAACTACGAATAATCCACTCAACCAACAATAACTACGAATAATACATTTAACGATATGACACCTTCGTAACAAAACTAATAATAATTACGATTTTGTTCTCATGATTACACGATAAGCCTGTTCTCATATGATATACTCTATATATATAAAAATCTAAATCTAAATGATCTTTAAACTATGCTACGATGAAACTAAAACTAGTATCTTAAAATTTGTTTAGTGTATGCTGAGTATGATCATTTCAATTTTCTTTTACCGCAGTTCTATATAAATTGTCAAAACTTGAACAACTAAAACTCAATTATCAAATGCTCAACAACAAATATAATGCAAGTTTTATTATTGCTTGACTAGCAAATTGTTATCTTATTTGTAGTTATGAAAAAATTATTAAATTTTGAAATTGTAGAGTTTATGGATAGTATAAGAATGAGAGGAATTTCTCATGTTAGCAAATTAATTTTCGAGTAAGCTTGACCTTTCAAGAAATCTATTTAGCCAATGATAAAGTTATAAGCAAAATGTTTGCTCAATAATATAATTTTATTATATTTATCTTATTTGTCTCATTTTCATTTGTGCAGGATTATGTACATTGAAGGAACTTCAAACATTAGATCTTTCAGAAAACAATTTGAATGGAAGTGTTCCCCTATGCATTTACGAATTGAGTGCTCTGAAGTACCTCTATCTTTCAGAAAACAAATTCGAGGAAAATATAGCATCAGGTAGTAGGAAAAAGGAAGATTAAACTTTTATATATATATATATATATATATATATATATATATATATATATATATATATATATATATATATATATTTCAACCCTTATTACATCTATCATATGACACGTTGATAAAATAAAATAAAATTGTGTTACATCGAGAATATACAAACCCATAATCGAGTATATAAGTGAAGTTAGTCAATTTTACTATTGTCAATTAATTTTAGAATAGAATTTAATTATATTTATACGTTAAACTCAATTCTAACACGTAAATGTTCGCGGATGTTCAATATACTTACTCAATGAGTACATGCATTTGATTTTTGATATTTTTTTTTATCAGAAATATGCAAGATGAAGAAACTTCAAGGGTTGGGACTACAGAACAATAAATTAAGTGGAAATGTTCCAATATGTATCGACAATCTGAGCTCTCTCAAATATCTACGTCTTTCCTTTAATGAATTTAGTGGGGGTGCAGAAGCAGGTAACGATATATTTACTATGTCACACATTATTATAACTTTTGCTCTTTAAATATGACAAATAATAATAATAATAATAATGAAATAGTTTAGTGGTGCGTTCAACTTTTGATTAATTCATTTATTTTTGCAACAGGTGTATGTAAATTGACAAATCTTGAAGAATTATTCATAGGTCAAGATTATTTGGGAAAAAACACAATTCCAATTTGTATTGGGAATTTGACCTCCCTTTCGAAGCTTTTAATTGCTGGTTACAAGTTTACCGGATCAATATCGGGTACGTATAAATTCTCAACCCTCTTTCTAATTAAATTAGCATTTGCTTACCTCTTTATTCAATTTTCTTACTGATAAAGTTTGCTAAGTTCTTTTTCATATTTTGTCTCTTTACAGGTATTGGAAACTTGATCAATCTTAAATGGCTTTATCTTCATTATAATCAAATGGTTGGCCCCGTACCGTCCACAATATCAAATCTCACTAACTTGGAAGGATTGTCCATGTTATATAACTCCTTTGAAGGAAAATTCTCTTTGAGCCTATTATCTAAACTTGCCAATCTTAGAGGTCTTGCCCTTGTTGGCAATAAGTTTGAAGTTGAAACCGAAGACTCGCCTTGGATACCCTCCTTCCAACTTCAATCACTCATCTTGAGCAATTGTAACCTGAATAAGAAATCTGGAACCTTTCCAACATTCCTCTCATATCAGTATCATCTTGAGAATGTAGACCTCTCTTACAACAACCTAGTTGGATCATTTCCAACCTCTACTTTTCAAGGTAGTATGAAACAAATAATACACTTGGACTTGTCTAATAACTATTTTGAAGGGGAGGTACCAGAGCAATGGTTTAGTAGTTTCCACAATTTAAACTCCATAGTTCTATCAAATAACAATTTTCATGGAGAAGTAATTCCCAAGTCTATGAACCTACCTCAGTTGCAGATCTTACTTTTGGATAACAATCTGTTTAGTGGGATTATCGAAGATTCACTCCTAAAGAGCACTCATTTAGAGACATTCGACATATCCTCCAATCAGATATCAGGTGAATTGCCTAGTTGGCTCGGTAACTTCAAGCACTTGCAGCTTTTCTCTATCCAAAAAAATCTATTGCATGGTGAAATTTCAAGAACAATATGCAATATTTCGTTGCTTACCTATTTAGACCTTTCAAGCAACAAGTTTAGTGGAAGAATACCCTCATGCAACAATACATTGTTCTCATTGAAGTATTTGTACTTGAGCAACAACAAGCTTAGTGGACACATACCACATCAACTTTCAACAACATCAAGTTTAGTTGTTCTTGATTTAAGGGGTAACCAACTTACGGGAGACATTCGGTTGTGGATTGATCGGCTTTCAAACCTTATAATTCTTCAATTGAGTAACAACAAGTTGCGAGGAGAACTTCCCAGCCAGTTATGTCATTGTCAAGGGTTGAACGTTTTGGACATCGCCAACAATGAAATTTCAGGTACGATACCACCTTGTTTGAAATCCTTGTCATTTGGTTCAGTCACAAACCAAATCGTTGATGAACGGGACGTACACTTGGATTTTATAACAAAGGGAAGATATGGCTCGTACATTGGTAAAAGTATATATCAGATGTCGGGATTGGATTTATCGTGCAATCGGCTAAGTGGTCAAATTCCTAAAGAATTGGGATATTTGAACAACCTTCATTCTTTGAACTTGTCACACAACAAGTTAAATGGTTTACTTCCGGAAACATTCTCCTTGTTGAGAAGTGTTGAGAGTTTGGACCTTTCTTCCAACAATTTGAGTGGACCTATCCCTTCGCAACTCGTTAAACTCAACTTTTTGGAAGTCTTTAATGTCTCATTCAACAATTTAAGTGGAAGGGTTCCTATAGGCGGACAATTTGGCACCTTTGATGCATCTCACTATGAAGGCAATCCTTTTCTCTATGGGTTTGTAGAAAATACAAGTTCTATTGCTCTTAAAACTCCTAATGGTGAAGACACAAGAGAGGAAGATAGAGCCAACGTCGAATTTGATTGGAGAATATTCTTTTGGAGCTTTGGTCCTTCTTGCTTGATCTTTCTAATGGGATCCGTAATGGTAGTTTTTAACAATCCTCGATGGTTGAATTCTTGTATCATCTTCATCAACGCATATACATGTTGGTACATTCCATTGTATTAGTAGTTCTCTTTCTTCGGTGAGTTTCTTTAGTAAAGTTGCTTTACAAATAAATCGGTTAATTTTATAGTTTGATGTGTATAATTTGTAATCAATATGTGTAATGTGTAATGGACAACTTTTATATTTCTTTCTTAATAGTGTTCAACTAACACAGTATTTGAGGAAGATGACTTCCATAAGTTAACCTACCCATATTCTATATTAGCTGTTATGATAAAAAAAAATATTAAGAAACAATGATCCGGAATGCATCTGAGTTGTTACATATAATATTTTTTTTGTCCACACTTTCATCTTAAACTACATTTTATTTGGATAAAATGCTTTAAAATTGTATTTTTTTTTTATCACAAATTACCATTTATAACTTTTTAAAACAAAATTAACATATACAATAATGAACTTTAAACATTAGTACCAATGTACTATTTTCTTCTTATAATTTGTGGTGCAACATAGAGGTGGGTATAACCAATCGGGTCTAAGAAATTCGATGATCCGGCAAAATCCATAAACATTTTTCTTTATTTTATTCCAATCTAAAAGGTTTTCCCGAGTTATCAAATTACCGAGATTTTAATTATTTTCTAAAAAATTTGATGACGATTCTAGTTATCTGACAAGTGGAGTTATGTCCAACAACGGCAACAAGCTCCCATCATCTTGGTCCTGTCACAAATTATGATTTCTAACAGTGTTAGACAAAAATTCCAATAACTTTGTATCACTTTTAACTAAATTTTCAAGACTTATTTTCACAATTGTTAAACTATTGAAGACTAAATTTTCAAGCTCCCAACGAAGAGCATCTCAGGCCCATGGAAACCAGGCCCAATCCTCGGCCTCCTTCCCGGCCTCTTCCTCCAACACACTCGCCAGCCCGACCCACTGCAACCTCTGCTGCTCCATCACCTAGCCCAAACCAACCCCATGTGCTTCCAATATCGCAGGTGCTACTCGCCAAACTCAGTCCTCTCCTCGTATATACCCCCTCAGCCGACCCACTACTCTCTTCATTAGCGGCATTTTTAAGCCGCGGCCTATCTTCGATCTACGTACGGACACCACACCCGATTTATCCCCTATACCCACATTACATAAATCGACTCTCCAAGATTCAAAATGGTCTGCTGTCATGTTTGACGAATATCGAGCTTTTATACGGAATGATTCTAAAGTTCTTGTTCCTCGTCGAGCGGACTAATATTGTGCGGTGTATGTGGATTTTTCGTCATAAATTCAGATCTGATGGTTCCCTTGAGCGTTAGAAAGCGCGTCTGGTTGCTAACGGATGCTTCCAGTAGGTTTGCATTCATTGTGATAAGACGTTTAACCCGGTTGTCAAGCCGGCTACTATCCGGACGGTTCTCATTCTCGTTGTGTCTCGTTCTTGGCCTATTCACCAGCTCGATGTTCAAAATGTCTTCCTTCATGGACATCTCAACGAGACAGTACACATGTTTCAGCCTCTAGGTTTTGTTGACTCCACTCGCCCCTCCCATGTCTGCTTGTTACCGAAATCTATTTATGCATGGCCTTAAGCATGCACCCAGGGCTTGGTATCAAAGTTTTGCAGGCTATTTGCTCAGCCTCGGATTTATCGGTAGTAAGAGTGATTCTTCTCTCTTTATTTATCGGCATGGAGCTCATCTTGCTTATTTATTACTCCATGTTGATGATATTATCTTGACCGCATCCTCCGATAAACTCCGTACTACTCTCACTAACTCACTCAGTAAGAAATTTGTCATGTCTGATCTGGAACCATTATCATTTTTTTGTGGTCATCTTTGTCGAACGCCCCAGCTCCGGTCTCTTCTTGTCTCAAGACAAGTATGTTCGCAAGATTGTCGCATGGGCCAAGATGACGACATGCAAACCTGCGGTTACACCTGCTGAGACATCGATCAAGCTCAATTTCTCCTCTGGCCCTCTTGTCAGTGATGTAACAATGTATCCCATGTATCGCAGTTCAGTAGTTGCGCTTCAGTATCTCACTTTCACACGCCTTGATATAAGTTTCGTTGTCCAGCAGATTTGTATATTCATGCCTGATCCTCGAAGCCTCACTTCGTTGCCCTCAAGTGCATCATCCGATACATCTCTAGCACGTCAGTATTAGGTATCACCATCTCCTCTTCTCCAAAGTCTGACCTATGCCGACTGGGCTACTGTCCCGATACGCGTCAGTCAACATCAAGTTATTGTGTATTCTTTAATGACATTATCATCTCTTGGTTTGCCAAACGGTAGTCCGTGGTTTCACGATCTAGTGTAGAGGCCGAATATAGAGGGGTTACAGTCTCTAGGTGTTCTTGGCTACATAATCTATTACTTGAGTTTCATTGCCTGCTTGCAAAAGCGTCTATTGTCTACACTGATCGACAACATATCTGCTACTTACCTTGTCAACAACCCAGTTCAATACCAACGAATCAAACATATTGAGCTTGGCATCCACTTTGTCCGAGATAAGGTTGCTTGTGGTCACGCTCGAGTCCTTCATGTCTCTTCGACTTTTCAAATATGCAGATATCTTTACAAAGGGATTACCGAGACAACTGTTTCTAAATTTTAGATTCAGTCTCACTCTACTGCCTCATCCAGTTTCGACTGTGGGGTATGTTAGTTTATGTAAATATAAGTCTAGCTTGTAATTATTTATCTTTGTATTTCCTATATATATATGGCATATAATTCAATAGAAACCCTAAAAAAATTTATCCAATCTCTCTCATTCTCACACTATCCATCAACTTTTCTTCCTAGCCTGCATATTAGCAAACACGTACCGTTTCCACATAATAAGGGATAACTTTAAATTAGATAAAAGTAGGACTTATCTCTTGATATGTGTTCCAAGATGATTTCACCAATAGGATGAAAGTCTTGATGAGACATCCACGCCACTTCAAACCGGAAAGGATGTTTCTCAACTTGGGTTCTAATGGGAGGATCAATTTGTAAGAGCAAAGGTGAATGGTCAAAAGGGAAGCGAGCTAAATGATGCACATGCGCTCAAGCAACTGAATCCGGCCAACAACATTAGTGAAAACTCTATCAAGTCTTCAAAACACCTTCTAAATTCCCGAATGTCCATTATCCTAATTAAATTGTGACCCAGTAAACCCCAAATCCAGCAGACAAGTTGAAGCAATAATATTACGAGAAACATCAACGTTAGCATGAACCTTTTGAGATCCACCCTCCGACAAAGAAGGAAGTTGAATCTGCTATGGAGGAAGATCAACGAACTTTACACCTTCGTCAGCCGGGGAACTCTAGGCGGGTCTAAAGAGGCAGCTTGTCTCGATGGTAACCGAAGCTACATTAGTGGAATCGGGAATTAAAGAATGAATCTTAAGCAATGTACCTAGAACTAGACAACAAGCCAAGGGAGCTTAAGAACACCTCTCAAATCCTCGGAAATGGCACAAGTTCAAGTACCACAATCGGTGAAGTTGTTAGAGAAGACAACGGATTTGATTAGAGAATATTCTTTTGGAGCTTTGGACCTTCTTGTTTGATCTTTCTACTTAAGTTCTATTTTGGTGGCTTTCAACAATCCTCGTTGGCGTAATACTTGTGTGTTCTCCATCAATACATACGGTATGTTTCATCTTCTTAAATGTTATATTGTCTCATTGAGTACTTTTGATAATAAAATGGCATGATTTGTAATATACTATGTATTGTAATTTTCTATAGAGCATAGATTGTTTTGCTTAATGATTATTGGGTGTGAGTTATTCGGATGTATGGCCAATAGAAAATGTTTAGTTAATGTGTTAAAAAAATTGGGCTTTGTATTTATGTTGTGGGCCGAAAGATAAAAATATAGTTTTGGGCGGCCCAATTCACTTTATTCATAAAACCATTATGTATAAGTAAGATAGAAATGGTAAAAATAAGCATATAACATGAGCTATAATCAATTGATATGATCTATTATGGGATCTTTAAATTTGAGTCGAGTTGAATATGAAATTCAATCGAGTTTTTGTTATATTGTTTATGATGGTTAGTCCATCATCTCTTAATATTAACAATGATATCAACAAATAAATGGACATAATAGGTTGGTTCGCCTTATCAGATTTGGACTTGTATCAAAAATCTATTTATTGGGTCTAGATAAGTTATTTAGACCCGGTTTAAACCTATTGAATAATGTTCCATTAATTTTGTATTGGGCTCTTTTGGGATCTAATTTTCAAGTTTTTGAATTTCAAATCGGTTCACATCGAACATAAACCAAGTCTTAATTAACGGCCCATGTCAAACAAAAGTGATATTTTGATCCGACCCGGAAATAGATCGTTGGAAATACCCCTAATATATGCATTTTTTATCCACATGATTGCAATAAACAAGATCATCTTGTCACTCCATGTCCTCAAGAGATCTACAATTAAAAAAAATTTATTCCACAACATACCATGAAAATAACGAGAAGGGAAAGAAAATTACCTCGTAACCACAAAGCAATGGGAATATTGAAGAAATCACCCATTCATTGCCGCGATATGTCACCCGCAAACAACGCTCCATCGTTGAGCCCGGAGTTGTGCTGAACTGGATAGCCAACGGTGGTTGCCGGAGGAAGGCCGTCCGAACTCTGTTGCCGCCCTCGCCGTAGCCGGACGAATCTCATCGTGCCTCTGCTGCCTGAATCGAGTATTGCCGGAGGATAACGAGGCCATATGCCTCCGCCACCACCTACAAGAAAATCTAGATCGGAAATTTTGTGAGTAAGGATAAATTACATAAAGGATCCCATGTTTTCATTTACATGTAATAACCCAACTTTTGGAATTTGTAAAATCCGCCACCAAATGATAATTATAGAAAAGGCCCAAGTTTCTATTTACATGCATGACCCCAAAATTTTAGAATTGCACCAAATGACCTTAGTTGAATAATTACATGATATTGCCTACGTTTATAATTACAGAAAATGTCCCAAACATTTATAATTATAAAACAAATGGAATTAAACTTGTGTAATTGACTTGTTTGGGTTTTTGGAGGCACGTTTGAATTTGAATATAGTTTTTTCCGACTTCGATATACGAGACTATACATTGTTTGACTTCAAGAAGTGAGCTTCCTAGACATTTGTTATAGGTTGAGATGTTGATTTGAGTTGATTTGTTATATATTGTGATATTGTAATTGGTTTTAGGTACTTGGTTGTTTGGATTTATATTGGTGATTATTGATTTCTTCTTTCGGAGTTATGTCATATTGACTTACTTAGTTGTCGACTTGTCGTTCTGTTTCAGGCTAAGTTTGTTGTTGACTGTGACTATAATTTATTTTGTGATTAATATTGTATCTCTTTATATTCTTGCAAATGTTTTAAATTAATTTGTGTGATATAATACTTGTTGGCTGTGTGAGCAGTCAAGAGTTGTGTTTGTTTTGCTTTTGTGATGATTGAGACCGTGAAAATACAACTATGATTGAGATTGTAGTAGACATAGTGATGATTGAGATTATGACAGACAAAATGATGATTGATATTATGACAAACAGAGTTGTGATTGAGATTATGACTTATTGAGTTATGACTGATATTGTGAGATGTGTTGAAAATTGGGTAATTGATTATGTTATGCACTCATACACTTATAGGGTAATTGATTATGTTATGCACTAATAGTTACACCGCATGATGTCAGATTGCGACAGATGATTATATGATAAATTGGAGTAGGCTAATTAATTATGTTACGCACAGACATTTAATTACAATGTAATTGGTTATGTGGCAGCTACGTCTCAATAGACTAGGGGTGGGCAACGGATTGATCCGATATATTCTGATCCGAATAATCGGATATCCGAAACTATTTTTTTTATAAAAAAACCCAATCCGGATCTGGTATCCGGACAAACATCCGGCAATTTTTCCTGGAACGGTTAGATAATTATCCGCGGATATCCGGCCAATCCGTTTGATCCGACTTCCAAAATATAGTATTATAAAAATGATTTTAGCCGAATTGAATCGGATTATTATCAGCGGTTATCCGGATGATTCTTTTGATCCGAATGACTTTTGTTTGACTTGGTTGATCCGTTTGATACCAAAATGACTTTAATTGGATCCGAATATTCGACTGATCCGTTTGATCCAAATATTCGTTTGATCCAGGTATGTATATGTTACTTTGATCCGAATATCCGTTTGATCTGAGTATGTATTTGTTACTTTGTTTATCACAAAATGTAATTAAAAAATCAAAGACACAATACAAAATCTAAATAAAAATGATAATCAGATAGATGAAAAAAAATGAGAATATTAAAGTACATTATGATAAGTAAATAAATATAAAGTTTTATTACAATAGATATCTCTATATTTACACTTTTTAACTACTTCATAAAATACAAAATAAAAATTTTAGAATGCTAAAGTAAAAGTAAATTATTTAATCTTAATTGTAATTTTATTAAAAATAATATGAATAATAATTACACAAGAAAAATGATATTAATATAAAATTATAACATAACATGAAACTTTTTATATATTCTAAAATGAAATCTTGCTTTGCCTAGATATTTAATTTTTTTAAATCTTTTTATTATAAGTTGATCTCATTGTTTAAAACCATGTGTATGTATGTTGTAAATAAAATGAACACGACCCAATCATTTTTTTTTGCCTAAATATTAAATTATTACCATGTAACATGATTGTAACACCCCAAATTCTCATAACTCGGGGTGCTACTGTTAGGATCTCACAATGGGTCCCGACCTTAGTTTGACAACAACTTTACTAAATCTTATAATAAGGCACAAAAGTAATTAAACACTTTGAAAATATTAAATTATATTTGTATGAATGTACAACATATGACAGCCTCACAAAACATAAATATATTAATAAGGTGCATGCAGAACGGACGACTCCTCAGTCTCCATCTAATGAATATGTGGACCCGGCTGACCATCCGCTCCGGATCTCGGTGCAATTGTCTATACCTACAAATCGTCTAACAACACGGATAAACCGTTAGCTAACTTATCATATATAAGAAAACATAAGCACAAACACACACAATGCGGAAACGAACACAGAGCATGCTATCACGGAAACAATTTATTATCTTTCTTAGGGTCATACACGTCTAATTCCGATTATGACTGTGGCACGAGAAGTCTAAAACTCTCGTCTCCGTCCCCGTATATCAACAAGAGTGTTCAGCGCACCTCCCCGTATACCATGTGGAGTGGTTCAATACCCTCCCCGTATACCGTGTCTGGACTAGTCGCAGAGCACCTCCCAATCTCCTCGGGATCTGAGCAGACGAGGCCACCGTCCGTTACACTTAGGCCAATTCAACATGTCATCCTAATCCAAGTTATTATAATATACACATACAACAAATACCACTTATATATTCAACCAATATAAGACTGAAACTAAGTAATCCCAAAGGATCTACCTGAATCGAATCAAACTCCCGCTACACTATTACTCGATTCCACAAGGTCAGGTCTCAATTGCCTAATTATAAAAATGAAACGATGGATCAAAACATATCCAGACATCTTAGAAGTTTTCAACTTCTAAATTAACAAGGACCCCCCTAACGAAAAAGACAATCTAGCCTTATAAGAGTAAAATGACCATTTTACCCTTGGGTCCGAAAAACCCTAAAAAGTCTAAAACGACTTTAGAAACTTTCATTAAAACCTCAATGATATAAGGACTCACTCTAAGAGGAAAGGTATATCAAGTTTGGAAGATTTCCAACTATCAAACTTGAAACTTAAGCTCGCTTGGGTCATACTATGACCTAAACTACAACGCTCTCATAAAGCCCTAAAAATCCACTCTTCTAACAAAACTGCATAACTTCTCTGCTTTGGAACATCACAAAACTAAATCCGACTGTTGCATTGATCCCAAATTTTAATACAAAAACTACATATATCCACCTACAATATATAAAAAATTCAACCGTAGATGATCAATCTAAGGTATCGAAACTCATTTGTCTACAACATAAATTCTAGAAGTTTACAAAATTAGCAATAGGTCTCCACTTCGATTCATAGTGTCAACAAGATACCCCTTGGCAACAAATCCCATTGTTTGATATGGCCCACAGTTTGATATGCTGAGGTGGAGCTATCTTTTTAGGCTACAGAAGAAAGCAATGGAAATGGGCCATCAACCCATTTGTTTGAAGAATAAGGAATAATGCCCTCTGTTAGGCCCGTCACTTAGGGAGTAACTTATAATAAAAAAAATTATAATAAAATATTATTATTGACATTTTTTAATTTAAATAAGATCAACTTTTAATGAAAAATTATTGAGACCATCTTATTAAAAAATTATTATTTAGACCAACTTACAAAATATATATAAAACTTACAATGAGATCAACTTATAATAAAATATTATTATTGACATTTTTTAATTTAAATGAGATCAACTTTTAATGAAAGATTATTATTGAGACCATCTTATGAAATTTATATCTTACAATAATATCAACTTATACTAAAAAAAATATTATAAAATTTGTTCCTTTAAATGAGTTCGACAAGATTATTATTAAGGCCAACTTAATCGTGAAAAGAGAGAAATAAAATATTTATTTTAAAATTTATTTATCTTTGGTCAATCTTAGGAGAACGATACTTTAGGTTAATTTTACTTTACAACATGATATATCCTACGATAAAATATCTGGTGGATTGCCTCATATGATGAGTATCTTTACAAATCTATAAATTTTAATCACTCTAGAAAATGTATTGTGTGGTCAAATCTCAAGTGTGCTATGTAATTACATATATGTACTATTTAGACTTATCAAACAATATGTTTCATGGAAGGATACCATCATGTAATGACACTTTGTTGGAGTTG
Organism: Fagopyrum homotropicum; assembly: GCA_033239125.1. Lineage (NCBI taxonomy): Eukaryota > Viridiplantae > Streptophyta > Magnoliopsida > Caryophyllales > Polygonaceae > Fagopyrum > Fagopyrum homotropicum. The sequence continues at coordinate 9,767,328 of BSWB01000003.1, forward strand.
GATCATTTACGTTAACGACTATAGCCTTAGTGGTACATCCCATTTGAGTTATCAACATGCCAGTTTGGTTGTAACTCCAAAAATATAAATGAATTTGAAACGAATCTAGTTTATATATGTATACACTTATTCATGAAATTTTCTAAAATTATTTATTGTGACGTAAGATAGTTTTGATATCCTATAGAAAAACAAAATGGGGGGAATCAAATGCATTTTGCATAATTACAAAAAATTTCATGAATAAGGGTACACATATGAACTGAATACATTTTCATTATGTTTCCGTTTCCGGAGTCACAAACAAACATGTGGGTGAGTTATCAACGAATCTAGTCCATATGTATACTCTTGTTTCCTTTTCTGGAGTTACAAATGCATTTTGCGTGATTACAAAAAAAAATTCATGAACAAGGGTACACATATGGACTATATACATTTTCAATTCTGTTTCCATTTATGGAGTTACAAGGGTACCACGTGAGTTATCAACGATTACAATTTTAATTGTACTTGATTGAAGAGGTAACCAACTTGTGGGTGACAACCCATTGTAGATTGATCAGCTTTCGAATCTGGTTCTAGTGTTAGGCAATAACAAGTTACAAGGGAGACTTCCTATTCAACTGTGTCATCTTCAAGGTCTACATATATTAGATATGTCAAACAATGAAATTCAGGTACAATACCGCCTTGTTTGAAAAACATTCCATTTGGATTAGATGAGATATTTGATAACTATCAAGATGATAGTTACGTGAATTTTGTAACAAAGGGAGATATAATTCTTGCGTTGGTGATTTATTCTTTCAAATGTCGGGATTTGATTTATTGTGTAATCAACTAAGTGGTGAGATTCCTCCAGAATTGGGATATTTGAACGGAACTCATTCTTTAAACTTGTCACACAACAAGTTCAATGGATTAATCCCGAAAACATTCTATATGTTGACTAATGTTGAGAGTTTGGATCTTTCTTACAACCAATTGAGTGGATCTAACCCTTCGAAGCTTGTTAAACTCAACATTTTCTAGAAATCTTCAATGTCTTACAACAATTTGAGTAGAAGAGTCCCGACAACAGAACAATTTGGTATCTTTGATGCATCTAGCTACAAAGGCAACCCTTTCCTTTTATGGGTTCGTAAATGGCACAAGTTTGAGTACCGGTATTTCTCCCAATACCACAGCCGGTAAAGTCGTTAAAGAAGACGATGAATTTGATTGGAGAATATTTTTTTTGGAGCTTTGCACCTTCTTGCTTGATATTTCTACTTAGTTCCATTTTTGGTGGCTTTCAACATCCTCGTTGGCTTAATAGCTGTGTGTTCTTCATCAATACATACATATGTTGGTATGTTTGGTTTTCTTAAATGTTATTTTGTCTCATTGAGTTCCTTTCAAAAAACAAGGTACTTTTGATAATAAAATGGCATGATTTGTAATATAGTATGTTTAGTTAATGTGACAAAATTAGTTGGGCTTTTTATTTTTGTTGTGGGCTTGAAGGAAAAAACAAGGAAAAATCTAATTTAAATAGGGTAACTATATATATAATTTTTTGTTGTGGGCGACCCAATTCACTATATTCATAAAACCTTTGTATAAAATAAGATAGGAAATGGTAAAAATAAGTAAATAACATGAGCTACAATTGATATAATCTATTATGAGATATTTAATTAAATCCAATATGAATATGTTAAAAACATATCACAATGGAAAATATTATCTATATACTATATTAAAGCCAAAGCATTTCCTTCGACGTAGTTCATCCTACCTTATATTATGCCACGTGTCATTTTCTTAGAATTTTGATTTTTTTAAAATAAATTATATATATAGTTACCCTATTTAAATTAGTCAATAATGTAATAGTATAATTATCCTATAATAGAACTTATATTTATCTACTTACCAAACATGTCTTTTTATATATCTACACATATACATAAACATAGTTAAAATTATGCTAATAGAATTATTATTTTATGATAAAATTTTACCAAAATAAATTTATATATATAGTTATACATATATTTATCTTTACTAAACATACTTTTTTTAATTTATGTATAGATGCTAATGTATTTTAATTTTATTAAAAAAATTGAAGAGATTATTTTTATTAAACTTCTATCAATTAATATATTTTTTTAAAAAAAAGTATAAATAATAGATTTTGTTTCCTTATTTTTTTGAATATAATACTTTAGTAGTATATTAAAATTGTACATACTAAGGTGACTACTTTTCTTTTAATATATATTAATAAAAAAAATTGTAACTATCTTTCTTTCCAATGTCAATGAACGTATTTGTTGGTGATGGAATTAGTGGGTCCTTTCTATTTTTTTTATTTATTACTTAAATAAATTACCTTCTTTACCAAATTTTTAGGTCAAGTGTATCTTCTCTCCTTCCCTCATCTCCAAATCGCAAATCACCTACCAAATCTATTTTCCTTTCCATTTTACTTTTTGAGATTTTTCTTTATAATAAGTTGAACAATTTTTATTACAAAATTAGTTAATTATGTAAGTTGATAAATTTTTAATATGTTTGTAGAGTATTTTTTTAATATATTAATTTGATGTAATTATTACTTAAACAAAATTCCCATATAAATTTATAAGGTCAACTAAATTAATTTATCAAAGCCGCAAATAATCGTGATATGAATCACATCCTTTTAAATAATCAATTTAAAAATTGATATTTTTTAAAAAGGTATTATTTAAAGTCATAATTTACGTCAACTTTTCTCGATAAAATTATATTAAAATTTAAAACCTAGAATTAGTTATTTGACAAATTTCTAAATATGTTTTTAAATATAGATGAATATCATATTTTGTTAAATATACATCATCGAAATAAGACCAAAAGAAAAAAAAATATTTTAACAAATTCCGTGCAAGGCACGGGTAATACACACTAGTAAGTACTCAAATATCCAAGTTTGAATAGATGGATAATGCATGAATCGTCATGTGGCTACGTAAATTTGAGTCGAGTTGAAAATGAAATTCAATAGAGTTTTTTCATATTGTGTATAATGGTTAATCCACCATCTCTTAATATTAGCAATGATATCTTGAAATAAATAGACATAGGAGGTTGGTTTATCACTATATACCAATAGAACCGTTCACTTGATCAAGTTTGAATTTGCGTCAAAAATCTATTTTGTTCGGGTCTAAATAAGTTATTCAGGTCTAGTATAAACCTATTGAAAAAGGTTTTATTAGCTTTGTAATGGGCTTTTTTGGGATCCAATTTTCAAGTTTTTTGAATTTCAAATCGGTTCAGATCGAACATAAACCGAGTTTTATTTAACAGCATAAGTAAAATAAATGTGAAATTTTTGGTCCGACCCAAAAATAGCTCGTTGAAAATAAACATCCCTACCATATGAATTTTTTGTGGGAAGGAGACTCGGTGATCTCCGACACATCTGACGTGCTTATATTGCATAAAGGGGATAAGTAGTAAGCAAGTGGGGATAGCTCGACGTCTTACATCATCGTCCAAAATACAAGAGACACCCTCCGGCGGGTCAAAAAATACATGTAAGCCCAAAGGCAAGTCATAAGCAAAAGTAGTAAGAAAATCCATTGTTTTGTGCGCCTCGCGGTAGGCATGCCAAAACTGAATGATACAGTTTTTTTTAAAAAAAGTCTTGACACCTAAATGTCATACTACTAAGGGGGTGGTAAGGAGAATGTGGTTGTTTCAGTAATGTTGTATCTAGTAAAGAACTTGCTTCCAACACTACTGAACGATAACCACAATCTCACGCAAGTGTTAGCCCGTGAAAAACACACCATAATTCACCCATGGGTACCGAACATGGACCAAAGTTTGCGCACAACCCTCTCTGTCATTCCCTTCTATTATTCATAATGGCACGTGCAATTGTAGCGTACCCATCCGTCCGTTGCTCTAAATCCGTGTTGATCTTCATGACTCTCATAGGCGGAGGCTCTCATTTGATAAAAGAAAAGAGATTTTAGGAGGCTAGTAGCGCAGTGATTGAACTCATAGTTGCGCTTTATCCGAATATAATCAAGTCTAGTCACCAACTTGATTCTCGGTCAAATACATCATATATGTCGTCAACTTTACAACAATTATATTTAGATTTTTTTAGTAATAGTATCATTCATTAATTTTTACTTAGACTTGTTCGAATCCGGGCAGCCCGCCCGGAAAACGGGCGGGTATGAACATGGAACAACCCCGGTCGGGCCGAAAAGCCCGACCCGTCAGCTGTAATATCCGGAATTTTTATTCCGTCTATTTCTGTTATAAACCCGATCTCGATCAGTTGATTCATATCCGTCTACTTAGTTAGACATATTATGATAAAATTTATCATTTTATGTAGATCCCCTTCACATAAAATGATGAAATCCTTTAAAAGTTTATCATTTTATGTAGCTTCCCCTTCACATAAAATGATAGGATCTTTATAAAATTTATCATTTTAGGTAGCTTACCTTCACATAAAATAATAAGTTTAGCCTAAGTTAGAATATGACAAGGCCCGGACAAGTCTGTGACGAAGCTGTGACAAGGTCCAGACAAGGCTGTGACGAAGCTGTGACAAGGCCAGACAAGGCTGTGACGAGTCTGTGACAAGGCCAGACAAGGCTGTGACAAGTCTGTGACAAGCCTAGACAGGCTGTTGACAACCCAGCGCCAGCAACGCCAGCAGCCGTTCAGCCCAGCGCCAGCCAGTGCCTTCTCCAGCCCAGCTACTGCAGCCCAGTATTGCCTGCTGCTTACTCCATCCCACTGCCTTGCCCGTCTTCAGCCAGCTCCTGCCTTACCTTCTTCAACTCGTGGCCAGTAGCCCAAGATAGCAGCCCAGTTCCGTCCTGCTGAGATGCACGTTCAGCCCAACAGCAGCAACCCGCCTATTCCAGCCCAGGAAAGAGCAGCCCTTTACCTTCTGCATACCCATGACAATTTAAGCCAGCTGGAAGAATGATCTGCAGCAATTAATTGGCCATAAATCCCTATGTAACAGCCGTGAAATTAGGAAGGAAACTCACCTTCTATTCAGCTACAATCACGCAGCCAACAGTTATTCTTGGCGTCCAGATTCATCTACAGAAAACACGTTTCATTCCTTGCCCACAGCCACATCCGGTTGTTTCCGTCTCTTCTGTCTACGGTTTTCAACAGCAAACACGTTCCTTTTCTTCTGCACACACACCCAGCAGCGGCAAGAGCCATTGGAATCTGCAACGAGTCCATACCGACCTTCTGCACGTAGTCAGCCGCGTCAAGAGGTTAGTGCAGCAATCTGATTCTTCCATCTTCACCTTATTCTCTCTACCGACTCCTCTCCTACTTGTCTCATTTTCGTCCCATCTATCCTTAGGTTAGGAAGCACATACGAGCCTTCTTCGAAAACGAGAGTAGACGTCTCAGGACCGTCAAACTGAAGAAGGTAAATTCCCTCTCTCCCACAGCTTGATCCCATGTATTCTAGGTGTAAAGAATTAAGTTGGTACACAGAGCTGCATAGTATTCCGATTAGTCTAAGGAGAAGGTTATTGTATAAGCTTTTGTATGTATACTATTTCCGTAATGCTAGATTGGTGAACTGCTGTAGTCGACCTTGAGCATGGTTAATATAGTAATAGGTAGCTGCTGGAGTTTATAAATAAAATGATAGACATAAGGGGCTGTTGTAAATTCTAATTTATTCCTTCAGCTTCTAGGTTATAAATAGCCTATCTTGTCGGTCAATTATTAAACGTTTGGATAAAGATCCACCGTTGAATTTCGGATATGTTGTAGATGGATATATGTAGTTTAACATATTAAAAATTGGGAAGGAATGAACGGTCGAATTGAAAGTTATGAGCTCCCGAAGTTAGGTAGTTGAGCAGTTTTGGTAACTTAAGTTTTTGGCTAAGTATAGGAAATTAGAGTGAAGGAACCGACTTTGTGAATTTTTATAGGAACATTGGCTGAACAGTTTGGAGAAATTCTTTCTCCTAAGGTTAGATAGAACCTCATAGATGACCTAGAGATTTAATTCGGAATTATTATAAGCTGTTAAGAATTTTATATTTAGAACCGAAGTTAAACCTTTACGATTCTTCCGGAAAATAGAAACACAGGAAAAATGTCAGTTTGGAACCAAATAAAATTTTAGGAGTTAGAATATAACTTTAGAACCTCAAATAGGAGTTTAGACATGAATTTTAGGGTTTTCGAGAAAATCGGAACCAAGGGTAAAATGGTCATTTTACCCTAAACTAATACTGTAACTAGTTATGTCTTAATACATCATTCGATCTTAGAAGTTTTAGACTTCTAACTACGTGAGAGTGTGCTAATACACTTATCGCCTTGACAGGCAACTGAGTTGCTACAGTTTACAGAACGAGTGGTTTACAAAGAGTCGAGTTGTATATCAGGTAAGTCCTTTGGGCTTACTTAGCTGACTTCTAAATATGAGTATAAATGATGATGGTGGTGTGTGATTGAAATGTTAGAGAGATAGGTTGTGATATATAATTACCGACCTGTATTTTGGCCTAAGAGTAACGGGCGGTGGCATTCTGCTCAGTAGCTCGCGGGGCGCTGGGGGTTTCTTCCGGGACTAGTCCATACATGGTTTGTAGTGATGCTACCAGTGAAAGTCAGCTAGACCTACACCAGTTGGATAAGGAACGGAGGCGAGAACTAATAATAGTTCTCGTGCCACAACTTAAATTGAATAATGTGAATCACTTAAATAATAGATAATAAACGGTTGAGTGCCAGCATGATGTTTGTTTATTTTCGTTTCTGCGTGTGCTTGTGCCGTTATCATTTTGCTTATATTTGGATAGTTAGCTAACTGTTGATATGTTGTTTAGATTTGACACAAGTTAGAGCAGATGCCGAGTGATCCAGACGGTAGTGGTCAGCAGGGGTGTCGTACTTTAGGACGTTTTACCGTTTTTGCATTTGTGGGTTTTACAGTTGAACATTGTTTCCTTCGTACTTTGTTATATTCCGTTTTCCGACCGTAGTCGATCTAGTCACATTCATGCCTTATCAAGAACTATTTTATGATTTCTGATTTTCCTTATCTGTGCCTTGTTGTATGATCTCGTTAAGTTGTTGTAAAACTAAGGTCGGGACCCACTGTGCGGTCCTAACCGGTAACTCCTTAAGTTGTAAAATTTGGGGTGTTACATCAGCCCGGTAAAAAAATGAAAAATTTAAATAAAAAATATATTATTGTATAATTATTATAAATATTAAGTATTAAAATAAAATATCTAGTATACGTATAATAAATTTAATATATTTTACATAAAATATAAAAAATTTTTTTAAAAAAATCAAATTAAAACATTTTTTAATAATATTTTTTTAAAAAAAATTGAAAAACGGATACCTACGAGTCCGCCCGGTCGGGCCGGGTACGACACCCATCATAGGCCCGGTAGCCGGGCCTAGCCCGGCCCAGGTCATGCTAAACTGGCTCAATATTTTATAAAGCCCGACCCGAACCCGACTCGTGTAACACCCCGAATCCGCGGGACTCGGGATGTCACATTGGGCTAGGATCTCACAATGGATCCTGACCCTAGCCTGACAACAAGTTCACTGGACCTTACAACATGGCACTGACAGATATAAAACAAATACATAAAACAGTATAAACTGTACGGCCCAAAGTAAAAAAAACAACATAGCCGAGTATATAAAATGACATCCTCACATAGGAGGTACAAAAGATCATCCTCATGCAGGAGGGGAAACACAACAACCCCAAACCAACCACCTAATGTACGAGAGTCCTCGGCCTGTCACCCTGCCAGATCACCCAGTAGCGCCTAACCTGTAAACATCTACAACACGGTATGAAACCGTTAGCTATCCATACACATATATAGAGTAATGCATAAGCACAATCACACATAGGGAAAGATAAACACATCATCATGCTTTCACTCATTTACCCATTTATTCATCTCAATATAATGGTCATTCACTCAAATCGTATAGATATAATATATATGAAACTAGGTGACACGAGGACCGATACATCCTCGCCTCTGAGCCTGCTAGCCAGCCGTACTAGTATCGGTCACACAATCCGTGTACCCTATGGGAGTGGATTGCGCCCTTCCTGTAAATCGGTCTGGCCTGACATCAGAGAACCTCCCAGACTCCTCGGCGGGATGAAAGAGAAAGGTTATCACAGCCACGCAGTGGGGCAATCAATAAAACATAGGTCGGTGAATACGACATAACATGCTATCATAGCACACATATAAAGCACACACCACTCATGCAAACACCCAATATAAGGATGGTAGCTAAGTAAGTCCTACGGACTTACCTCAACCTCGTACAAAACTCAACCACGATCACCTCTACACTGGAGGGACAACACGGCCTATAAAAAGGCATAAAGAGATATATCAACCTCTATTCATCAAAGGGGTCACACCTAGACCCAAAGGGATCCATAAGGATCATACTCAATCCTATAACCTCGAATAACATGCTAAACCTAAAAGCCACATCAGGGCATAAATCCAACTCATGATATCATCACCAACTAAAATCCCATAATTACCAGAATAATGTAACGAGCATAAATGGAAATTCCACTTATCCATTTTAACCAACTCAAGGTCAATTTATACTAACCCGCAATACGGAAAACGAATAAATTCATAACTTATTCGTTACTAACCCGATATACGAACCGGAAGAAGATCCAGACTCCTAGCGATACGGGGAGTAAGAGCGCGGTATAAAACCTTACATTTGATGACTTGCGGTGGTCCGTCGGCGTTCCGATAGCGGTAAACGGAAGCTTTACCAAAAAGGTAACAAACGGAAAATAGATTTGTACCACGATGTAGAGGACAAGATAAGGGACTCATTGGTACAAGCGGATTTGAAAATGGATCGAAAGTGAAAAGCTGGTGAGAGATCGAAGATGAGTGGTAATGTGTTCTTCGCTCTCGCTCATCTTTGTGTGAATGTTTCAATTGCAAATGAAAATGCAAATGTAAAGATTGAGATGAGGATGTATGCGCCGCCTCTTCTTTAAATATATTTTTATATATATAATATGTGTATATATATACTTTATAAGTGGTATTGGAATAGATGAAGACTAGCTTAGCCACCTGTTTCATATTATATATATATATATATATATATATATATATATATATATATATATATATATATATATATAAGTATATATATATATATAATTGAAACGCGGTTAAAATTTCCGGTCTCCAAACTTTATGGAACTGGAAAATAAAATCCGGAATATTATCGGGATAATTAATCCATACCTATCTCGTAAAATGGGCATTCTTAAGCCGCATTTCTTAACCGCTAAGAATCGGAATAGCGACTCTTTTGGCCGTTTTGTCTTTTCATGTTATTTCATATCTAGGACATATTTGATGTCCTGATCATTTCTCTCAACTGCATTTTTATTAATTGGAGCTCCCAAATGCTCCAAATAACACCGAAGGGTAAAAATAATTACCCGGGGGAAAAAGTAAAAATTTCCCCAAACGTCCAAAATTACGCGAGGAACATAACGGTGGGACTCATACTCATCACTTGGGAAATCTTCGCAAGTTATATGTCAATTACTATCAACGATTAAGTTAATCAACATAAATTAGAATTCGGAAATCCTAGATATTACATCACACACCCCTTAAAAAAAAGTTTCGTCCCGAAACTTGAACAATTCCCAAATTCTCTCGGACCCATACGCCGAGGTATAACTCTCACTCTTTCTATCGGAGGTATCACATCTCCGTTCAAAAGATCACAACCTATAACAATCTAAAACCTCAAGTATAAACATGGAGGAATCATCATCTCCAGGAAAAAGGGCCATAGCGCTACCCAAAGGCGTAGAGGAATCACGTCTCTCGCCATACCACATCACAAGACATAGAGGAAGCACATCTCTAGCCAAAACATATCACATGTATAGAGGAAATACGTCTCTAGCCAACCCATAAACATATATATATCGCATGGAGGAATCACATCTCCACTGAACTATGTCCATCAAGGTAGCATGGAGGAAAGAACCATCTCCAGCTGAATCCTAATCCCACTCAAATAACATGGAGGAAAGAACCATCGGCAGCTGAATCCTAATCACACTCAAATAGCATGGAGGAAAGAACCATCTCCAGCTATAAATATAAATCATACTCAGATAGCGTGGAGGAAATAATCATCTCCAACTATGACATACATTATGCTAGCACAACAAGATCTACTAAGATCATAAATCACATCACAACTAGCATAGAATAACATATCAAGGCATATAAGCACATAAGCACAACATTCATCAAGATAGCACTAAGATCTACTCGTGCTCCCGCAAATGGGTATGTCCTAACATATACTCTGGATAGTTCCTCAGGACACTATCCTCGGTCTCTCACATAGCCTCTTCAGGTTTTCATCTCGACCATAATATCCTCAATATGGGAATGTCTTTCGAATGCAAGCGTTTCATATCTTATTCCAAGAATGTAATCAGATGCTCAACAACGATGTGGTTCAACTTAACCACTAGATCATTATAACTCACAAAGTGTTTCCAACCTGGTATATACTTCCTCAGTTGAGACACAGGAACACTGGGTGAACATCCACCAACTTCAGAGTGAAAGCTAAACATCATGTTGCCTTCACAAAACTGATCAAGATCTCAAGTAACCGACATATTGGAAACTCAGTTCCCCTTTCCATAATACACAACTAACGTCTCACAGCTGAGATACCTCCAGGCGGACATGAACTCTCACTTGAACTTTAGAGGTTAACGCCTCTTGTCTACATATAATATCTAGCAACTCTGTAAAACCAGCATTCTTCTTTCAATCAACGTTACTTGAACTATAAAATCCTGAATCTGGTCAGGTGTTATAACACTACTACTGCTAGATCACTTCTAGCATAAGGATATACGACATCTATGTCTATATATATTGCCTCATAGGGCCACCCCAGAAAGATGCACGTCCTTCATTGTTATATAATAAACTCATTAATGGAAGGTAATATAACCATCCACGTTTCCCATTCGACTTACAACTTATAATAGATCTTTAAGATCTAGATGATCCTCTCTAACTGACCATCTGTCAGGGGGTGAAGTGTAGTCATGGGGTACAGACTCGTCCCCAAAGCAGTCTGAATCTGCTGCCCAAAATCTCAAAGTAAAAACATCCATCTCGATCAGAAATGATCATTCTCGGTATACCATGGAGTCTCACTATCTGTCTAGTGTACTCCTCAACCAATTCATTTACTAGCCACATCCTTTTGATAGAAATGAAACGTGCCGGTTTCATTAATCTGTTACCAACAATCCAGATAACATCAATCTTCTACTGGGTCACAATCCCATAATAAAGTCCATAGAGATGTCCTCCAAAATTCTACTATTACACTGTTAGTAGGTGGGGCTTATCTCTAGATCGGAAATACTCTATCTGGACCTGCTGACACGTCACACATTGTATCACAAATCTAGTTATATCGGCTTCATACAATATAATCGTCTCATCTCGTGGTACATCTTACTCGTACCTGAATGTACTGAATAAGGCGTACAGTGGGTATACCGTAATATTCTCTGTCTCCATCTGCATCAGCAGGTACACAAAAGCGGTCATAACTCTTCATCAGTCCATCTACTCCCATGGAGAACTATGGTGTCTTGGTACGAGACATCCTTTCTCTAAACCTTGTCAAGGCCGGGCAGGTCTCCTACTTCTGTTGGACCTCATCCAACAGACCAGGTAGAACCTCTGAGGTATAACAGGGTATCCTCATCAAGGTGATTGTCCAACTCTATCCAAGCTAGATCTCTTTGAAGCTGAGGCGGAACTATCAGTCTCACAATCATCTTCTCTTGGAGAGTCTTTCTATTCAAGTTATCGGCGACAACGTTCAACTTCTCTGAATGATATAGAATCTTCAAGTCAAAGTCTTGATCAACTTAAGCTCTTAACACTGGCGGTTATTCAACCCCTGTTGCATAAAATATACTTCAGATTGCTATGATCTATAGAAATCTGACATGAAGATCACACCGGTACGGTCTTCAAAACTTAAAGGCTTGAACTACCACTATTAACTCTAAATCATTAGTCGGGTAGTTCTCATCATACGTTCTCAGTTGTAAACACACATATCAATAACCCTACTCCTCTGTAGTAATACACATCTCAGACTTACTTGGGATGTATCACCGTAAATCACGGGATCCCAAAAATCTTCTGACTATAACATAATAGAAGCAGAGGTCAAATGCCTCCTCAACTCTTCAAACCTTAGACACACTGCTTTCATCACGTAGTTATGGTGGTCTTCTCAAAAGACTCGCAAATGAATACGTAATCATATAAAATCCTTCCTCAAAGCATTGGTAGCAATCGGACGAGCCGAGAAAACTACGTATTCCTTAATGTTCATCACTATCTCCCATGGTACAACATACTAAATTATCGCTTGGTCAAACATGATCCCACTGGCGGAGACAACATGGCCTAAAAAGGCTACCACTGGCATCTCAACTTACACTTAGAGAGCGTAGCATACAACCCTCTATCTCTCGAAATCTGTAGAACGGTCCTCAGACGATCGGTCTACTATTCTCTGCTATGAGAGTATACCGACATGTCATCCATGGAGTCCACCGCCAACTAATCAAGGAAGTCGATGAAGATACTATTCATCAACTCCATAAAAACTACTAAAACATTCGTCAACCCAAATGACATCACTACAAACTCGTGGTGTCCATAACGGGTATGTGATGCTATCTCATACACATGTTGCTCTCTCATCCATGACTAGGGATATCTTGAGCACAAAGGAATCCTGAAAACACAATTGCTTTTTGAAGCTAACTCATTAGGTCGTCAATACGGAACATGGAACCCACTAGGGTAAACCATTTTTAGTCAACTTTTCAAGTTATCAGTACAATATCTCAACAAGCACCATATAGTGTGGCTTTCCCATTCAATCTTGTATCATACTTCAACTCGATAACAATGTCCACACTCTGCTGAGGTGGCAGCTAGACGGTTCAGTAACACGTCTATAAACTCATAAACAGCTGGAATACCTTCCAATGTGGGACTATCTCGCTCCTTCATGGTATAACACTAGAAGACGTCACATCCCTGTGCTATCAGCTCGCTGCTCGTACAGTCCTGATGACAAACCCGTTTCTTCAAAGGTCTTAACCTCAGAAGACCTCTATTTAACTCAACTCAGTAAAGACTATAATAGTCTTACTATTAAAAGCTAACACCACATGATATATATTCATCCAAACCATACACATAATGACTTCCTCATGCACCTACGACATGACAAAGAAGTCTGCAACCATACACGGGTCCCTGAATAAGGGAACAAACACGCATCTCACGGGTATCTCAGACCCAAAAAGGTAATCCTGTAAAGGAAAATCCACCTTCTACTATATACAAAAAGTCAACCATTAACGCATGCATCGAAAGACATGAAGTGCATAGCACTCACAACAAGCAAAACTCCACCAGGTAAACCATTAACGAGAATGGTACCTATAACAGCTAACACTCGTAGCTCCACTACATATCATCACTCAATGTCAGATCCATGCTCCTCAGGTATCACTGAGGTAATTACTATAGCCTCCACTTCCACTCTTTTTGCACGGGAAAGAGGAAGGTCTTGTTGGGAAAAAACACCACCGTGCTGACAAAAAGGGCCAGATGACCTAACTCACCACAAGTGAAACAAGCTATCAGTGCCAAAGGGCACACAGAACGCAAATGATCTGGATAGCCACAACTGAAACATAATCATCTCATCCTTGCAACATGTGCAACTGAAGGGTAACTCGACCTTCATCGTCCACCTGAAATGATCTCACTCTTGAAGGGAACCTGTAAAGGCAATGCCTTGCCCTGTCGACAAAACTTCGCTCTATGCCCTGCTTTACCACACGTAAAGCATATGATGGGAGCCTTTGGGCACACAGCTCGCCAGTGTCCCAACTTCCACGCAATTAAAACATTGTAGTTCCTTGCCAGTCATCTTCATGGCCAAAGGATCACTAGATTGTCCTTATATCGGACTTGGTTCCCCATTCATCATCTTTGCTTCTCCAGTAACTGATTCAGTCCATTGCTTCTTTCCGGATCCAGAAGCTTCAGTTGATCTCACAATTGTTGGTAAATTTGGTGTCGATCTACCCGCTATCACCGCTTCATATACTTGTTACATATATTCTTGAAACTCGGATCTACTCGTGGAGACACGATCAGCCTCTTCAAACTCGTTCTCTGCCATAGGCGATACAACAGCGGAAACTGGTCCTTGACCTATCACTACTGGAGGAAGAGGGGGTGTACCCCTACCTCATCCCACTACAGATACTACTCTAGTCTGAGTCATCTGTAGGATATACGCACCTAATCTTATAAGGCTATATATATGCCATAGGTATCGATATGTATATAATACATCCACATAATCCATAGTACACACAAATATATATACATATCTACGCTGCAGAGATCCATGGCAGAGGTGACGACTTCTCGTACATTCTATCCCAAAACCACACTTAAAACCAGAACCTTTGAAAACGTCAGATCCCATGTGGGCTCTGTTTATTTTACCTATCAAACCTCATTGCAGGTAGCAAGTGCCATTGTTGTCAACCTGGGCTCTGATACCAACTCTGTAACACCCCGAATCCGCGGGACTCGGGATGTCACATTGGGCTAGGATCTCACAATGGATCCTGACCCTAGCCTGACAACAAGTTCACTGGACCTTACAACATGGCACTGACAGATATAAAACAAATACATAAAACAGTATAAACTGTACGGCCCAAAGTAAAAAAAACAACATAGCCGAGTATATAAAATGACATCCTCACATAGGAGGTACAAAAGATCATCCTCATGCAGGAGGGGAAACACAACAACCCCAAACCAACCACCTAATGTACGAGAGTCCTCGGCCTGTCACCCTGTCAGATCACCCAGTAGCGCCTAACCTGTAAACATCTACAACACGGTATGAAACCGTTAGCTATCCATACACATATATAGAGTAATGCATAAGCACAATCACACATAGGGAAAGATAAACACATCATCATGCTTTCACTCATTTACCCATTTATTCATCTCAATATAATGGTCATTCACTCAAATCGTATAGATATAATATATATGAAACTAGGTGACACGAGGACCGATACATCCTCGCCTCTGAGCCTGCTAGCCAGCCGTACTAGTATCGGTCACACAATCCGTGTACCCTATGAGAGTGGATTGCGCCCTTCCTGTAAACCGGTCTGGCCTGACATCAGAGAACCTCCCAGACTCCTCGGCGGGATGAAAGAGAAAGGTTATCACAGCCACGCAGTGGGGCAATCAATAAAACATAGGTCGGTGAATACGACATAACATGCTATCATAGCACACATATAAAGCACACACCACTCATGCAAACACCCAATATAAGGATGGTAGCTAAGTAAGTCCTACGGACTTACCTCAACCTCGTACAAAACTCAACCACGATCACCTCTACACTGGAGGGACAAAACGGCCTATAAAAAGGCATAAAGAGATATATCAACCTCTATTCATTAAAGGGGTCACACCTAGACCCAAAGGGATCCATAAGGATCATACTCAATCCTATAACCTCGAATAACATGCTAAACCTAAAAGCCACATCAGGGCATAAATCCAACTCATGATATCATCACCAACTAAAATCCCATAATTACCAGAATAATGTAACGAGCATAAATGGAAATTCCACTTATCCATTTTAACCAACTCAAGGTCAATTTATACTAACCCGCAATACGGAAAACGAATAAATTCATAACTTATTCGTTACTAACCCGATATACGAACCGGAAGAAGATCCAGACTCCTAGCGATACGGGGAGTAAGAGCGCGGTATAAAACCTTACATTTGATGACTTGCGGTGGTCCGTCGGCGTTCCGATAGCGGTAAACGGAAGCTTTACCAAAAAGGTAACAAACGGAAAATAGATTTGTACCACGATGTAGAGGACAAGATAAGGGACTCATTGGTACAAGCGGATTTGAAAATGGATCGAAAGTGAAAAGCTGGTGAGAGATCGAAGATGAGTGGTAATGTGTTCTTCGCTCTCGCTCATCTTTGTGTGAATGTTTCAATTGCAAATGAAAATGCAAATGTAAAGATTGAGATGAGGATGTATGGGCCGCCTCTTCTTTAAATATATTTTTATATATATAATATGTGTATATATATACTTTATAAGTGGTATTGGAATAGATGAAGACTAGCTTAGCCACCTGTTTCATATTATATATATATATATATATATATATATATATATATATATATATATATATATATATATGTATATATATATATATATAATTGAAACGCGGTTAAAATTTCCGGTCTCCAAACTTTATGGAACTGGAAAATAAAATCCGGAATATTATCGGGATAATTAATCCATACCTATCTCGTAAAATGGGCATTCCTAAGCCGCATTTCTTAACCGCTAAGAATCGGAATAGCGACTCTTTTGGCCGTTTTGTCTTTTCATGTTATTTCATATCTAGGACATATTTGATGTCCTGATCATTTCTCTCAACTGCATTTTTATTAATTGGAGCTCCCAAATGCTCCAAATAACACCGAAGGGTAAAAATAATTACCCGGGGGAAAAAGTAAAAATTTCCCCAAACGTCCAAAATTACGCGAGGAACATAACGGTGGGACTCATACTCATCACTTGGGAAATCTTCGCAAGTTATATGTCAATTACTATCAACGATTAAGTTAATCAACATAAATTAGAATTCGGAAATCCTAGATATTACAACTCGGGCCCAGATGTGAACAGGTTTACTTAATAATAAAAGGATATGACTCAATATACGGTCTAACATACTCTAACATTATGATTAATAAATCAAATTATTTTTAAATTTAAATACACAATTATAGTTTTTTCATAAATACTTTTAAAAAGTAATATTGTATATACATTACACCTTAAAAATAATTTTTTAATATAAATTTTATGACAACAAAAGGTCAATAAACAAGAAAATTATTTTTATATAAAACACCTTCAATCAATTTTTCAAAAAATTTCATATTATCGTATAGCATTTAAAAATTAATACAAGATCTTGTTAATTATTATAAAGATATTTTATAACCATGTATAACAAAACAAAATTTAAAATATATTCTAACCCATTTAGTACTCTTGGAATTTATTGTAACCCCTTGTAAGGTCTACCAAATAATATAGCGTACTGTACAAGCGTAGCTCGCTAGACACGCGAGGTTAGAGCTAGCCGGTCCAACTAGCGGCCAAGAGAGATGTGACCTCCCTAATCAATAAGCATAACATCCCAAAATAGGTGGTCCTTTAAATCTTATGTTTGCTTGGTTATATGTAAAAAAGAAGCCTTTCGAAAATTATGATTTAATAATATTTTTAACTGATTAATGTAAAATAGTGCTTTTTTTACGAAAATACGGAGTAATGAACTGTAAGTTGGTAAAATATGAGCAGTTGTTAATATAATATGAACTAACGATTCATTTTAATGAAAATAAGCTTAGCTTGATCGATTAGTGCACAAAATATGAATTAAAATAATATTTAAATTTATATAATTCAAAACTTTAGAAATTTTTATCCAAAAATTGTAGTGTTACATTTAGTTCAAATTTTTTTTATACTAATATTCAATGTTTTTCACATATTTTATATCATTAATTTTTTTTACACTAATCTCAAGCTAATGTTTATGAAAGACAAATTTAACTAATATATTTTTATTATAATATTTGTTGACATAAAACTTTTATACTATTACTTCACTTAAAGTTTTTTTATTAGTTATAACATTTTATATTATTGTTCATATTTTATTTAAAATTATAAATATTGAAAAAAAATTAATAGACCATTAGTTAATAATTTGAATTGATAGAATAATTTTTTTGAATTAATTGTACAAAAACTTGAACTAAAAAATTCCGTTCATGAAAAAAAACATGTTAATCTGACAACGCTCTGTAATTTCGTACCCGAGGAACAACTTCGTTCCTGAACCTTTATTATTTATTTATTTTTAATGGTAATATGTGGATATTACTTATTTTGGTGTTATATAATAGGTTTTATATCTATGATAAGATATCTCAATATATGCATGTGGTCAAGGATGATTTAAAAAAGCATTAGTATAGGCTGAATTCGTCATTAGAAATTTTACTTCTGATGCCTATGTATTTCCTTTTATGATTTAAAAATATTTTTAACTGAAAAGTTAGTAAATTGTAGATTCATAAACGAAAAAGATAAATACACGGACTTTGGTTTGCTAAAGCAGAAATATAACACCCCGAATCCGTGGGACTCGGGATGCTACGGGCTGGGACCTCACAATGGGTTCTGACCCTTAGCTTGACAACAATTTCACCGGATCTTGCAACAAGGCACAAATAAAGGCCAAAACGAAATACATTTTTGAATGCAATGATAAGAAACCCGAAAGACAACAACAACGAACTTCAGCCGAAAACACAACACTGAAGACCATAAGTCATACACGTGGCCTACTAAAAATACAACATACAAACTCCAAACATAAATCTAACCAAAAACCTCTCCTAAAATGTACGGACCCCGGCTGCCCACTCTTCCGGATCTCTCGGCCGCATTCCTAACCTGCAGGACAATCTACAACAATCGGTATAAAACCGTTAGCTATATTCAAAGCATTAGAATCAAGGTGATGGCACACACACATAAATAAACATAAACACACAACATGCTCGAAGTCACACAAGTCCGGTTCATTATCTTTTTATTATTATTAAGTCATATCCCATTACTAATTCAACTTAGGTTTGTGACACGAGAATCACCGCATGATCTCGCCTCGGTTCCTACTCACCGTCAAGGAATGGCACTGATGCATCTGGCCGTCTACCTGCCCGGGCTAGTTACCAAGAACCCCCTAACTCTCCGCAAGAGTTAGGCAGTGTTGTCACCGCCCGTTATCATACACTTGGGCCAATAATAATGTAAAGGTTGTCCTATTTCCGGTTTTGTTGTTATAACATAAACAATACTAAAACACACACCACTAAACACACATCAATGCTAATACGTAGAATACGAGCTAAGTAAGTCCAGAGACTTACCTCGTCTCCACACTCAACTCACAACACTCTCGCTTCCTTTTGGAAGAAGTCCACAACCTGATCAAAGAGGATAGATATATATCAACAACTCGCTCAACTCAAAAGTCTAAGGCATCTCACACAAACGATCTACGCAAGATCGTTTGACTCTCATTCTAGGACCGCATCCTAGAATCTGTAACACTCACATCTCATTCAACGCATGAGGAGATCTCTCAACGCTCTACTAACTCTCACATGATCATACTCAACAACCAAGAACAACGTAAAAGCCTATGAGGTCCAGCATGTTCATCACACTCACCTAAGGTCCTAAAAGCCACTACATGGCATTCACCACTATCCTAGGTCCAACCTAGCATGATACTACTAAACATAACTAGATCGAGAAAGGAGGTACTCACACGAGGCCAAAGGCGAAAGACGATCTACAGATGTCGAGAATGAATTCGTTGGGCCTTAATCGGGGCGCTTCCGACCTAGCACCAAACTAAACAAATTTAGCGCAACGCTAAATATGGGCATAACATATAACGTATATAAAATAAGAATACAACTTATACTAAAACCGAGTCAAAATCTCAAAAACACATTCCGGCTAAAATATCTAATATAAACAAATATAAGAATACCCCTGTAATTATAATCCGGGTTTATAATCGACAAATACATTTTTAGGCAAAGGTGAGCAATTTCATAACTTGGGTCATATTTTGAAAATAAAACCTTGGGCCATAATCAGCAAATAATCCAGAAGTGGGCAATATCGTAAATTCTGAAAAGCTGGTTAAAAGGTGCAATTACAAATCATGGGCAGAAACTGCAATTATACCAAAACTCAGGGGCCCAAATTGAAAATACCCTAAAAGGCTTCTTCTCAATCGATTCGCAAGCAGCCTGGAACAAAAAAGGGAAGCAGTGCGGCGGAGAGGACGGCAACCCAGGTGCGGCTCCGGCAGGCGGCGTGGGTAGGGCAGCTGGGCTCCCCCGGCGTCGTTCCTAGCGGCACAGCGTGGAGGCGGCGGTTCCGGTGGAGTTCCCTGGCGGCCAGACCTTCTCCGTTTCTGGGGAGACAAAGGAAGGAGGCGGCGCACTCCAGGGCTGCACTGCACCGGGATCCGACGGCGAAGGCAGAGGACTTCCTTCCTGGCGGCGGCGAGGGTGACCCTCCGGTGGTATTAGTCGGTTGCGACGCTGGCAAGGTCTCTAGCTCCAAGGATCCCAACAAAACCGCCGAGAAGAAAGAAAAGAAAGGGGAAAGGAGGTGGCGGCGGAGGTGTTGCGGTGAGGTCTCCGGTGATCCAAGGCGGCCCCTGGTGGTGCACCCTCCTCTCCAGTGGTGGTGTATTCCCAGCCGTTCACAAGAGCAAAGCTGCAAAGGAAAGAGAGGTAAGATGGTAGATGTAATACCAAAAAAAAAAAAAAAAAAAAAAAAAACAACTCCGTTTAATAACGGATTACAACGGATTTAGATCCGCCAACCTTGACTCCTATAATTAAAAGAAACGAAATTTAATTCTATCATTTTATGTGACTTTGTTTCACATAAAATGATAACTGGTAACACGTAAATTATCCCGTAAATAATTCCGTAATTTTAACGGTTCCGGGCTATTAGTGAGTATTCTTTAAGCTGATTTGTTTATGGGAAGATAGGCCCAAATTTTGGCCCATGTTCCTCAGCCGTCCCAATACCCACCCACTTAACCTAATCCTAAACTTAACTTAATCCTAAAATTAACCTATTTCTAACTTAACAAACGTGAACAGCTGCCGCTTCTCCTTCACGTTTTACCTTACCTTGCGACCTGGAGAAGACGCCGCCGCTGCTCGTCTGGGTTTGAAGACACTGCTGCACGCCGAAGGGAATTCAAGCACTGCCTACTCGCCCCTTCACCACAGTCGCCACCACTGGACCGGGTTCATCTGCGACGGAGAGCACGAGAGACACCGGTAAGCTTTTCCCCTCTTGCGAGTCATCTTTGTCTTCTGTTTAGATGGTTGAGTCGTACTTCGAACCACAGGCCGGTGAGGAGCGTATTTCCTAGCCGGAATCGTGACAATACAAACCTTTGTGTTGGACCAACGAGCAGGCAAGTATTGGACTCTCGACCCCTCCAGAACCGAAGTACCAGCGGCACAGCATCGACCTCGATTATCATCGCTGCAAATAGTTGGCTCGAACTTTATTCGAGGACGATTCCGATCGCATAGACAAGTCCCTTCAAGAGGAGCGGCGACTGGTGTTGAGACGGGTGAGTCCCTGGCCTCGGTTTTGAGTGTGTATATTTGTAAGTTAGAAGAGCTGTAGATATTTAAAGGTGTAAATAGATGCAATTACAAAATAAGTTTGAAGTTGTATAAGTGAAATAGATGCAATTACAAAATAAGTTTGAAGTTGTATAAGTGGATCCAAATACAGTAGTGCCGTAGACATATGGATGTTAAGGATGGGTATGTACATCATGTAAGTATGTATATAAATTTATAACTGTAGGTATATATATATATAGGTATATATATATATATATGTAAGTACGAGATGATAGATATGAAATATAGGTTGATATATATATATATATGAGTATACCGAGTCGATACATAAATATGTGGGTAGAGGAGAAAGGTTTGGGTATGTATGTAAGTATACATATATGTATAAGAGTAGAGTAGTAACCGGGTAGGAGGAGGAGTGTTGAACTTTTGACGAATTGATTCGAGATTTGAACTTATAACCTATAAGTATCTATCCGAGAGACACAAATTTTGGAAAACAAGTTCTAAAAGAAATTAGTAGGATTTAAGAATAAACTTGGAGAATCTTCGGCACTAAGGGTAAAATGGTCTTTTATCGTAAGAGAGCCTTTTTCCGTAATTCCTCCGCATGAGGTTGTACATCTGGATGTGATTTTGATACACATGCCTTGTTTAACAGGCGTTTGAGTTACCACGGGTACAGACCGAGTTGAAATTTGTAAGAGTGATCTTTGATTGAGGTAAGTCCTTGCGACTTACTTAGCTGGTTTCTGGATATTAGTTGGATGATGATGGTTGTGTGTGTACAATGTGTGTTATAATAAATAACAACTTGTTAGGACGACCGTGGTTATTATGTTTTAAGGCCCAAGTGTATGTATAACGGGCCGTGACATCACTGCCCAGCTCTGCCAGGAGACTGGGAGGTTCTCTATACCCAGACCATCCAGGTACACGGTGAGATGCATCGGATCCACTCCTGATGGGTACACGGGGGCGGAGGCGAGGTTTGGGAATCCCTCGTGTCACAAAATAAGTATCATTAGAGTGAATGACTTAAATGAAGATAATAAATGGATTGTTTGAAAGCATGATGAGTGTTTATTATTTTATGTGTGTGTGTGCTATTATTATTCTTCTAATGTTTAGATAACTAGCTAATGATTGTTTTATTGTGTTTTTAGATTTACTGCAGGTTAGAACAGCAGCTGAGTGATCCGGAAGTAGTGGTCAGCCGGGTCTCCGTACTCTTTAGAGTGGGGTTGGGTGTTTACCTTGTGGTTTCTTTCTTCTTGTTAAAGATAGTTAGTCTTTTGTGGTTTAAGTACTTTAGGCTGTTAGACGTTGTTGCATTCATCTCTTAAATATACTAATTCATAAATTTTCGGTTTTTCTTATTTGTGTCTTGTTGCAAGATCCTAGTAATATTGTTGTCAAACTGAGGTCGGGACCCATTGTGAGGTCCTAACCAGTAATGTCCCGAGTTCTAAGAATTCGGGGTGTTACAACATGGTATCAGAGCTCTAGGTTGGCAACAATGGCACTTGAAATCTTCTGAAAGACCGAATAAGTACTTGAGCAGAACCCGAAAAGGGATCTGAGTTTTAAAAAGAGCTTTTGGTTTTCAAATGCATGCATAGTCTGGTTGGGAATAGAAAAGTACGGCTGACCACCACTACTACCACGGATCTCAGTATGCTTAGTATGAACTTTAGGTTTTACTTTAGTTGGACTTATTAGCTTGATTAAACAGATGTGATATAGATAAGTACATGTGGAAGATTAGTAGAAATTATAGTTATATTATACCCTTAACGGAGATAAGTAAATGAGATCCTCACTCCGTTGACACACCTAAGTATATTTGAAGGGTTTCAACGTAAGGATAAGTACGCTCAGCTTATGAGCATTATGGTAGGCGAACGTCCGGGCAACTCCTTCGGACTTGTTGAGGAACGTTGAGACGGAAAAGTGAAGATCAAAAGACAACGCCAACGACAATAGCAAGAAGGAGATACAACCAACTCCACAGGGTCAAATGAAGAAAATCCATGAGAGAAGTTTCGGAAAAGCGTTGGCTGACCGGGAATTATACAAATTAGGAGAGATAACCCATAAATTCTTTCAAGTGTGGTGGAAAGCAACGTTACAGACAAAGAATATGGCGGCAGAAACAAGCATAGGTGTGGAAGTCAAAGAGAGGGGGTAGGACTGAGACAAGAGATATAGAATTCAAGCTCACCGACGGACCAGAAGGTGAAAGTTGATGCAGAAACAGAACAAAATATGATCACCTCGACGGTCTGCTTGACACCACAAGTGAGTGACAGTAAGGGCCGTGATACAAATATCAAAATCATAGAATTCTGAAAGAAGAGTCAAAGGGATCACTATAAAGGCAGCATTATAATACTAATCAAAGAAGGGAGTTTGTGAGAAGGATCTGGGCGTACCCGACTGCCCAGAATAATCTCCCTCTCACAAGTAGACTTAAAATTTTCAACACCAACGATTTACCCCGAGAACCCTGAGCAGCTGATGGCTGAGGTAAAGGTAATCGCGAAGATGCATATACGAGCTATCGTGAGAGAATTGACGAGTCCGTTGACGGTAGATGAATGATAATTCTAAACTCGGGAAGAGTATAACGCCCTTATAGTGCGAAAGAGAAGTGTAGATTATAGAAAAGTTAAAGAAGTACAAGCGGAGAAACTAGAGAAGATAGATTTTCACCAGGTTTATTAAATTTCAAAGAGATAGAAGAAACGTAAACCTATGATCTTGTAGAAGGTCAACTATAGACTATTTGGTAACAACTGAGACTTTACACGTGCGGGTTAACTAGTGGTGATTGGTTGCCAAATACTAAGAATAACCACAGAGTTACAAAAGGACTTTATTGACATGAGGAGGAATCCTTAAAGCGACCAATTGCGGCAACTGTGAAGCCAATCAATACGAGTGCTAGTGACACTGAATAAGTTCAAGTCAGTAACTCTAAGGAGAATTGACGGTCCGAAATGACCCCTTATATCAGTAATGATATAAAAAAGAATTATTGTGAGGCCTTCTGGTGTTATGCCATGAAGGAAAGCAAGAGCCTGACCATAGAGGAGATACCTGTTGCATGTGAGTTTGTAGAGGTATTCAGTGACGACTTGCCAGGATTACCCCCACAGAGGAGCATTGATTTCAGCATTTACTTAGAGCCGGGCACGAGACCGATCTCGAAGGCTTCGTACCGTATGGCACCGATAGAGCTGCTTCAGCTGAAGAAGCAGTTAGAGGAGATAGCAGAGAAGGGTTTCATACGCCCTAGTGTGTCTCCTTGGGGTGCGCCAGTACTACTTGTGAAGAAGAAGGACGGATCGATGAGGCTGTGCATAGACTACAGAGAACTGAATAAAGTCACCATCAAGAACAAGTATCCACTGCCGCGCATAGATGATCTGTTGGATCAGTTGCATGGGGCGTCTGTGTTCTCGAGGATAGACTTGAGGTCAGGTTACCACCAGTTGAGGGTGAGAGATCAGGACATACCTAAGACGGCATTCCGGACTAGGTATGGTCATTATGAGTTTGTAGTGATGCCATTTGGGCTCACTAATGCACCAGCGGTGTTCGTTGAGTTGATGAATGGGATACTCATTGACTTCTTAGACCAGTTTGTAGTGGTCTTCATTGACGACATCCTAGTCTACTCTAGGAGTCGAGAGGAGCATGCCAGACACTTGAGGACAGTATTGCAGATTCTGCAGGATAGCCAGCTGTATGCTAAGCTATCCAAGTGTGAGTTTTGGATGTCAGAGGTGGCTTTCCTAGGCCACGTGATGACTGCTGAGGGTATTAAAGTCGACCCGGCGAAGATAGAGTCAGTATCTTCTTGACAACCTCCTAAGAATGTTAAGGAGGCTCGCAAGTCGCAACTGTCTAGGTTTAGTAGGTTACTACCGCCGGTTTGTGGAAGGGTTCTCCTTGATTGCACGACCACTTACTTGCCTTCTGAGGAAGACTACTCGGTTTGTCTGGAATGAGCCGTGTCAGCAGAGTTTTGAGGAGCTGAAGAGGAGATTGACATCCGCTCCGATTTTGGTACAGCCTGAGGGTACAGATGATTTTGTTGTATATAGTGATGCATCCAAGCTAGGCTTGGGGTGTGTTTTGATGCAGAGGGGTAAGGTCATAGCCTATGCGTCTCGACAGTTGAGACGTATGAGGAGAACTACCCCACACACGACCTAGAGTTAGCTGCAGTAGTCCATGCTCTTAGGATCTGGCGTCACTATCTCTATGGGGCGACATGTCAGATTTTCACAGACCATGAGAGTCTGAAGTATATATTCACTCAGCGGGAGTTGAATAACCGCAAGAGGAGGTGGTTAGAGTTGATCAAGGACGTCCACCTTGAGATTCTCTACCACCCCGCAAAGGCGAATGTAGTAGTTGATGCTTTGAGCCGGAAGACGCCTAGGGAGAGGGCGATAGCCGGTTGACAGTACAGCCACGGTTGCAGAGAGACTTGACTTGGTTGGAGATAGAGATTCAGTTTCCCGATACAGATAGTCAGTTGGCTACTTTGGAGTTACTTCTTGATTTGTTAGATGAGGTCCGACAGAAGTAGGAGACTTGCCCGACTTTGATCAGGATCCAAGACAGGATATCTCGAGATGAGGCCCCACAATTCACTATTGGTGCTGATGGAGTGATGACACGTTAGGACCGCGTTTGTGTGCCGTCAGACAGTGAGTTGAGACAGAGGATACTAGGTGAGGCATGCTACCCCATACTCAGTACATCCTGGAGCGAGTAAGATGTACAAGGATGTGAGACAGTCTTTCTGGTGGGGTGGTTTGAAGCCCGATGTGACGCTGTATGTAGCTCAGTGTGCGACCTGCCAGCAGGTCAAGATTGAGCATCGTAGGTCCAGAGGAGATCTCCACCCACTTCCACTGGTACTGGAAGTGGGAGGATATATCTATGGATTTTGTCACAGGTTTGAGACTCAACAGAGGTTTTGATGCTATTTGGGTAGTGGTAGACCGTCTGACGAAGACCGCACGTTTCATTCCGATTAAGGGAACGTGGCCGGTAAGTCGTCTAGCTGAGGAGTTCACCAGACACATTGTGAGGCTCCACGGGGTACCGAGGACTATCGTCTCTGACAGAGATGGACGTTTTACCTCGAGATTTTGGCAGCAGGTACATACTGCTTCGGGGACGAGCCTCCACTTTACCACTGCCTACCACCCACAGACAGACGGACAGTCTGAGAGGACCATTCAGACCCCAGAGGACATGCTCCGGGCGTGTGTACTAGATTGGGGACAGGTATGGCCAGATCATCTCCCACTGGTAGAGTTTTCATATAATAACAGTTGGCACGCGTCTATTGGGATGACTCCCTATGAGGCTTTGTACAGGCGGAGATGTTGTACGCCCTTATGTTGGGATGAGCCCAGCAGAGCCGATGGAGTAGCTCCAGATCAGATACATGATGACATCGCTCGGATTGCCCTAGTCCGAGAGCGGATGTTAGCAGCCTAGAGTCGTCAGAAGTCCTACGCCGACAAAAGGCGTCGACCTTTGGAGTTTAGAGTGGGTATTCAGGTGTGGCTGAGAGTGTCACCTACGAGAGAAGTTAGGCGTTTCGGCATTAAAGGGAAGCTGAGTCCCCGATATGTCGGACCTTTTGGGATCTTAGAGAGAGTTGGAGAGGTGGCCTACAAATTAGCACTACTGCCGAGATTAGAGGGTGTTCATCCGGTCTTTCATGTATCTCAGTTGAGAGAGTACATCCCAGATCCGAGACACGTCATCAGCCATGAGGATCTGACAGTGGAGGCCGATCACACCTTTGTAGAGTACCCGATAGCTGTCTTGGAGCGCAGTACTAGACGTCTGCGGTCCAAGGAGATACCTATGTTACGGATCCAGTGGTCTAGGAGAGGAGTTGATGAGGCCACTTGGGAGACTGAGGAGAGTATTAGACGTAACTACCCCGAGTTCTTTGCGGGGTTAGAGGTTACTCCTGTATCGACGAGTTAGTACTCGGATGTTGTGTTGTTTGACCATTCATGTTTTTATATTGGATTGGGTGATTCTGTTTTATGTGATGCATGTCTGATTATGATGATTGAGTAGTTGCATGGTAGAAAATGAAAATGTTAAGAAAACTAAAATATACCAAGGAAAACCATGTAATTAAAAAGATTATTCTAAGTTTCGGGACGAAACTTATTTTAAGAGGGCACTAATGTAATACCCAAAAAAAAAAAAAAAAAAAAAAAACTCCGTTTAATAACGGATTACAACGGATTTCGATCCGCCAACCTTGACTCCTATAATTAAAAGAAACGAAATTTAATTCTATCATTTTATGTGACTTTGTTTCACATAAAATGATAACTGGTAACACGTAAATTATCCCGTAAATAATTCCGTAATTTTAACGGTTCCGGGCTATTAGTGAGTATTCTTTAAGCTGATTTGTTTATGGGAAGATAGGCCCAAATTTTGGCCCATGTTCCTCAGCCGGCCCAATACCCACCCACTTAACCTAATCCTAAACTTAACTTAATCCTAAAATTAACCTATTTCTAACTTAACAAACGTGAACAGCTGCCGCTTCTCCTTCACGTTTTACCTTACCTTGCGACCTGGAGAAGACGCCGCCGCTGCTCGTCTGGGTTTGAAGACACTGCTGCACGCCGAAGGGAATTCAAACACTGCCTACTCGCCCCTTCACCACAGTCGCCACCACTGGACCGGGTTCATCTGCGACAGAGAGCACGAGAGACACCGGTAAGCTTTTCCCCTCTTGCGAGTCATCTTTGTCTTCTGTTTAGATGGTTGAGTCGTACTTCGAACCACAGGCCGGTGAGGAGCGTATTTCCTAGCCGGAATCGTGACAATACAAACCTTTGTGTTGGACCAACGAGCAGGCAAGTATTGGACTCTCGACCCCTCCAGAACCGAAGTACCAGCGGCACAGCATCGACCTCGATTATCATCGCTGCAAATAGTTGGCTCGAACTTTATTCGAGGACGATTCCGATCGCATAGACAAGTCCCTTCAAGAGGAGCGGCGACTGGTGTTGAGACGGGTGAGTCCCTGGCCTCGGTTTTGAGTGTGTATATTTGTAAGTTAGAAGAGCTGTAGATATTTAAAGGTGTAAATAGATGCAATTACAAAATAAGTTTGAAGTTGTATAAGTGAAATAGATGCAATTACAAAATAAGTTTGAAGTTGTATAAGTGGATCCAAATACAGTAGTGCCGTAGACATATGGATGTTAAGGATGGGTATGTACATCATGTAAGTATGTATATAAATTTATAACTGTAGGTATATATATATATATAGGTATATATATATATATATATATATATATATATATATATATATATATATATATATATATATGTAAGTACGAGATGATAGATATGAAATATAGGTTGATATATATATATATATATATATATATATATATATATATATATATATATATATATATATATATATGAGTATACCGAGTCGATACATAAATATGTGGGTAGAGGAGAAAGGTTTGGGTATGTATGTAAGTATACATATATGTATAAGAGTAGAGTAGTAACCGGGTAGGAGGAGGAGTGTTGAACTTTTGACGAATTGATTCGAGATTTGAACTTATAACCTATAAGTATCTATCCGAGAGACACAAATTTTGGAAAACAAGTTCTAAAAGAAATTAGTAGGATTTAAGAATAAACTTGGAGAATCTTCGGCACTAAGGGTAAAATGGTCTTTTATCGTAAGAGAGCCTTTTTCCGTAATTCCTCCGCATGAGGTTGTACATCTGGATGTGATTTTGATACACATGCCTTGTTTAACAGGCGTTTGAGTTACCACGGGTACAGACCGAGTTGAAATTTGTAAGAGTGATCTTTGATTGAGGTAAGTCCTTGCGACTTACTTAGCTGGTTTCTGGATATTAGTTGGATGATGATGGTTGTGTGTGTACAATGTGTGTTATAATAAATAACAACTTGTTAGGACGACCGTGGTTATTATGTTTTAAGGCCCAAGTGTATGTATAACGGGCCGTGACATCACTGCCCAGCTCTGCCAGGAGACTGGGAGGTTCTCTATACCCAGACCATCCAGGTACACGGTGAGATGCATCGGATCCACTCCTGATGGGTACACGGGGGCGGAGGCGAGGTTTGGGAATCCCTCGTGTCACAAAATAAGTATCATTAGAGTGAATGACTTAAATGAAGATAATAAATGGATTGTTTGAAAGCATGATGAGTGTTTATTATTTTATGTGTGTGTGTGCTATTATTATTCTTCTAATGTTTAGATAACTAGCTAATGGTTGTTTTATTGTGTTTTTAGATTTACTGCAGGTTAGAACAACAGCTGAGTGATCCGGAAGTAGTGGTCAGCCGGGTCTCCGTACTCTTTAGAGTGGGGTTGGGTGTTTACCTTGTGGTTTCTTTCTTCTTGTTAAAGATAGTTAGTCTTTTGTGGTTTAAGTACTTTAGGCTGTTAGACGTTGTTGCATTCATCTCTTAAATATACTAATTCATAAATTTTCGGTTTTTCTTATTTGTGTCTTGTTGCAAGATCCTAGTAATATTGTTGTCAAACTGAGGTCGGGACCCATTGTGAGGTCCTAACCAGTAATGTCCCGAGTTCTGAGAATTCGGGGTGTTACAGTAGATGGGAAGGAGTTGGCGTGAAGGGAGAGAGAGTGAAGGACTGTGAGGTGGGTGAGGGAGTAAGGCACAAAGGTGAGGACGAGGAGCCGGCTAGCATCTGCAGGTAAGGGAAGCGAGGAGTCGGAAGTGCAGGGATGGCCAGAGTCAGGTCTCTTCACTGGGAAGGGAAGCGGGAAAGGAGGAGAACAAAAACAAAAGAAAAAGGAACTAAATTAAAGAAAAAGAGTAAGAATAAATCCGATCCAAAAGCATTCGGAACGGGATTTCCGAACCGGAAAACTTTTCCGACTTCTTCCGAAATTAATAATACGAATATACGGGAATGCATCCAAAAATATAAATATACTCGGAAAACATATTTTTCGTTTTAAAAATACTTTTTTATTAAAAAAATAAATAAATAAAAGATTAAAACATTTAAGTTGGTAAAATATCGATAAAAGCCGGAGAAATAAATAACGCAAACGCGCCAAAGTTTTGGGGAGTTACAAGAAATAAATCGTAATCCGTTAGCGTCTAGTGGGGGTCATCAGGCGGCGCTCATTTTTTTTCATGGAAGAAAAAAAGAGCACGGACGTCCAGATTGAAAATAAAATATACAAAAAAGTTGTTTCTTTTCTTCAAGGCTTTTAAATTATTTTAAAATTTTAGGGCGTCGGCTGATGATGCCAGCACCCATATTTGAAAAGAAAATGACGTCGATGCCTTGCTAATTATGTCGGCCCCTGTAAATTTAAGTGACGTGTATATAACACTTTATAAATTGATAAGCAATTGATGTTTTAAATCTCATTCCCATCTCATTTACTATTTTTTTTATCCAAATTAATGTACCAAAACCTATAAATATAATATATCTGAAATACATATCATAGTCAAGTAGTCTGTCAAATATGTAACACCCCAAATTTTACAACTTAGGGAGTTACTGGTTAGGACCGCACAGTGGGTCCCGACCTTAGTTTGACAACAACTTAACAAGATCTTACAACAAGGCACAGATAAGGAAAAACCAGAAATCATAAAATAGTTCTTAATAATGCATGAATGTGACCAGATCAACTACAGCCGGAAAACGTAATATAACAAAGTACGAAAGGAAACAAGGTTCAACTGTAAAACCCACAAATGCAGAAACTGTAAAACGTCCTAAAGTACGACACCCCGGCTGACCACTACCATCTGGATCACTCGGCATCTGCTCTAACCTGTGTCAAATCTAAACAACATATCAATAGTTAGCTAACTATCCAAATATAAGCAAAATGATAACGGCACAAACACAAGCAGAAACAAAAATAAACAAACATCATGTTGGCACTCAACCAATTATTATCTATTATTTAAGTGATTCACATTATTCAATTTAAGTTGTGGCACGAGAATTATTATTAGTTCTCGCCTCCGTTCCTTATCCAACTGGTGTAGGTCTAGCTGACTTCCACTGGTAGCATCACTACAAACCATGTATGGACTAGTTCCGAAAGAAACCCCCAGCGCCCGCAAGCTACTGAGCAGAATGCCACCGCCCGTTACTCTTAGGCCAAAATATAGGTCGGTAATTATATATCACAACCTATCTCTCTACACATTTCAATCACACGCCACCATCATCATTTATACTCATATTTAGAAGTTAGCTAAGTAAGCCCAAAGGACTTACCTGTTATAACGCTCGACTCTTTTTTAAACCACTCGTTCTGTCAACTGTAGCAACTAAGTTGCCTGCCAAAGGCGATAAGTGTATTAGCACACTCTCACGTAGATAGAAGTCTAAAACTTCTAAGATCGAATAAGGTATTAAGGCATACTAGTTACAGTATTAGTTTAGGGTAAAATGACCATTTTACTCTTGGTTCCGATTTTCTCGAAAACCCTAAAATTCATGTCTAAACTCCTATTTGAGGTTCTAAATTTATATTCTAACTCTTAAAATTTTATTTGGTTCCAAACTGACATTATTCCTATGTTTCTAATTTCCGGAAGAATCGTAAAGGTCTAACTTCGGTTCTAAATATAAAATTATTAACAGCTTATAAAAATTCCGAATTAAATCTCTAGATCATCTATGAGGTTCTATCTAACCTTAGGAGAAAGAATTTCTCCAAACTGTTCAGCCAATATTTTTATAATAATTCACAAAGTTGGCTACTACACTTATTATTCCTATACTTCACCAAAATCCACATTTACAAAGCTGCTTAACTACTCAACTTCGGAAGCCTATAACTTCTAATCCGACCGTTCATTCCTTCTCAAATTTTAATACCATATACTACGTATAACCGTCTACAACATATCCAAAATTCAACGGTGGATCTTTATTCAAACGCTCAAACATTGGTCGACAAAATTTGCCCGTTTCTAACTTCAAAACTGAAGCAACTGAAGCAAACGAAATATATATATACAGCAGTTCATTTTCTATGCCCCTCCTTCTTACGACTAACACACTCAGTTAACTCCTACCCTACTCAGATACATGCTGAAGGTAAAAATGCTAACCCTGTCTCGGTAGTAGTCCCGTTACAAGCGCTCCTGGTGGATGGCTCGTGATAGGTCTTCGGCTCTTGACTCGTAACTGGGAGGGCTGGCCGGCGTCACTGAGGCTAAACAGGAGGAGATCAATACTCTGGATTGGTAAGGGTGAAGCAAGAAGAATGAAGAAGGCCTACCGGAGATGTATGCAGGAGGTATCGCAAGGTTCTGTCTCGTCTTAAGCAACTAGAGGTTCGCTATAGTGGCTGCAAAACGATGGACTCAACCCCTTTGGTTCAGTAGGTGGCTGCAGTTTGAGGCACAGCCGCGTCTGTCGAAGAGACAAGAAGAGAAGAATGGTGAGGGCTGTACGCAAATGGGTCGGCAGAGAGATTAAAGTGAAGACGGAAGAACAGATTGCTGCACTTACCTCTTGACGCTGTTGGGTGTGTGCAGAAGGTTTACGTGTTGCTGTTGAATCTGGACGGATGGAGGTGTGTAGCGCATAGGGAGGAGATCAGCAGAGGATATTCTGGCGTGGAATTAGGCAGTTACGGATCTCTTTCCTAATTAATACAGCAGTTATGTATAAGATCAAAGGAAGGAGCGTTGCTGAGCTGGAGAAGGTAAAACGGCACCCCTTCTGGCTGGGATGGACGCTGGACTGGAGTGGGCGCTAGGCTGGACTCGAGCTGGCAACTTTGGACTGGGCTGCTGGCGTTGGAGCTGTGCTGCTGCTGGGCTGGAGCTGTGCTGCAGGGCCGAACTGGCTGAAGGCTGGCAAGCTGGGCCGCATAGGAGCAAGGCAGCAGTGGGCTGCTGGAGTTGGCTAGTGGGCTGGGTCCGTTGAGGCTAAATATAGAGCAACAGATGGGCTGGAATTGGCTACGGACGGCTCCTTAAATTAGCGAGTTTCTGGCCGGACAAGATTCCGACATATAAATATACGGACTAGGCGGATAAGGAGTTTATTATAGATTAAGATCGGTTAAGGATTCTATCATTTTATGCGGAAATAAGCTACATAAAATGATAAACTATTTAAAGGATTCTATCATTTTATGTGAATGAATCTACATAAAATGACTAATCCTATAATAATATGTCTAACTCAGTAGACGGATATGGGTCCATTGATCGAGATCTATTTTATAACGGAAATAGACGGAATAAAAATTCCGGATATTACAAAATATATTGTATATTTAAGGTTTTTATTTTTTAAATTTATTAAATTAATTTTTATCCACATTGATTATTATTATCATCATTAAAAATATTATTAGCAAACCTTATTCGGTAGTACTTCATATATAATCAAAGATTCGTGTTGAAATGAATAAGTAGTTATAATGCTCATTTTCTCTTTTTAATTACATTCTAATCATAATAAATTCAACAACGAAAACAATCTCAGATCAACTTAGTGTCTCCAAAAACTATACTCTTGAAACGAAATCAACTTCATAATTTGTTCTCTTTTGAAAAACAACAATAAACTAAACAAAGCTAAACTACAAGTTTTTTTTAAAATCTTTTCTGAAGATAAGATATAAGACATTTATTAATGGTCTAGTTTTTTTTAACAAAGTCTTGAAATAAGTAATAATTGTATAGTATTCGAACAAAAGAATAATGACAATAATATTTTAATTGCATGGCATTTAAGAAAAGATAATGAAATTTGGAAAGTTGCGATCCACACATTCTCTCTTTGTGAAATTGTGGTTAAGTTGAATATGAGAATCTCTCCATTGTGATTTAGGATAACAAAATTAATGGAACCTCACAATCAAGTTCAGAGGAATTGAGCCATTAAATTAATTTGTGGAATCCAGACTCTGATTTATCCCATTTAATGTTATTTCAACGTGTCAAACATTGCCTTTAAAAGAAGAAAAAACTATATTTTTTTTTCCGGCATAGATTACCTTCATGGTGAAATTTTGATCAAAAAATTTATATAATATAGTATGCAAAACAAAATATAAGAAATATTTTATTCCATTCGCTTTCTTGAGATAAAAATATACAGGATCGCTAAATACATGACGTCGAAATTACTCGTGTATAACTGACATGCATTGATATTGCCGATGAAAGGAGTTCCTGCAAATTTTTAGAGCAAGAAAAGGTTGTAATAAAATAGATCAAGATGTGAATAGTCGTACATGGACATACAAAAAACAATGAATAGTCTGCATACGATTGAGAAGAACCAACATGAAGGAGTTCCCCCCAATTTTGAGAAACAATTCGTGGTGATTGTCTGAGCTCGTAATGAGCTTTCAAATACTGGGATACTTGATTTTTGGTTAGTAATGGTTTACCAGAAAACAACTATCGTTAACAACTCCACTACACCGGAAAGAGGAGAGTTCAACTAAGAAGGAACACTATCTAGCTGACAAAAGGGAGCCAAATGGCCTAGTTCACAACATGTGAAGCAAGCTATTGGTGTCAAGGAACACTCATAGCGCAAATGGCCTGGATCACCACTGTTGAAACACGGTCGTCCCTTCTTCGCAACCTGTGTGGCTGAAGGGTAACTCGATCTTCTTCGTTCAACTTTAGTAACCTTAGCATGAGAAGAAACTTGTTAATGCGGCATCTTATTTTGTTGATAGAAATTCACTCGATGTCCTAACTTACCACAGGTATAACACATCACTAAAGATCTCTTACATTCCGGACGTAGGTGTCCAGTCTCCCCACAGTTGATATCATGAAAGTATCATTATAAAAACGTTCACGCAGATCGCCGTGCAAAAATGCATTGTAAACATCTATTTGATAGAGTTTCTGGTTCTTAATGGACACAACTACATAAAAAATTTACATAAACCATTTTAACAAACGGAGCAAAAAGTTTTGATAAAGTCAATACTTATAGTTTGTTGATTGTCCAGGGCAACAAGGCGTGTTTTATGACATTCGATTGTACCGTCAACTTTGACCCTTGTTCTATAAACCACTTGCATCCGATCGATTTCTTGCCGGAGGTAAAGGAACAACCGTCCATATTTTTATACGACGATCGATATGTGCTTTTTATACGATGATCGATATGTGCTTTAAAGATTGTAGTTTACTTCAACGTGGTTCATCCTAACAAAAAAATATGCCACATGTCATTTTATTAGAATTTTAGTTTTTTTTAAATAATATATATAGTTACCATATTTTAATTATCCTATTATAGAACTTATATTTATCTACTTACCAAACATATATGTATATATACTATTAGTATTAAAATATATATTTATATACTAATAATAAAGTAGAAGCCTTTAATGCCATATGTTTTTTCCGTTCTTTTTGTCAATGCAATTTAAAATGCACTCTCATTTTAAAAAAATTAATTAAAAAATTATATAAACTAACAATCTATATATATATATATATATATATATATATATATATATATACTAATATTAAAAAAAACCTTAATTACATAAACCATGGTTCCATATATTTTTATATTACGGGTCGTTTTAAGGTTCAGTTTCATTTAAGACCTTTTGTTTTATCAAGAACATATAAACTATCATTTATTTAAAAATATTCTTTTGTGTTTTTATTATCTTTTACTTTCCCTTATAATATTATCTTCCAACTCACTTTAATTAATAATTAGATTTATTTTACAATTTATTAAAGCTAAACCCGCACACGGTGCGGATATTAGACTAGTTTAACTTAAAATAACGCATAATTTAAAAGTTTATAGGAAAGGACATATACGTGTTTACAATAGATAATATCTCAGAATTGTGGATAGTACTTCCTAAGTTGTAGTATTCACAATAGAGAAGTGTATGCATGCGGTCAAGAATAATTTGGAAATTATATAAATTGAATTTCTCAATAAAATTCTTAACTGAGATATCCATGTGAACCTTTTCCGGTTTGAAAAATATTTTAGGTGTTTTAAATATAACTGTGTTTTTTTTTAATAAACATTGCGATCAAGTTATAGATAATAAAAGGAAAAAAAAAGGGTCTTATTGGAGAATAGTTCATATTTAATCTTAAATTTTATGTATTTTTATTATTCTCTTGTAGTATTATAAATAAAATGATAAAATCGATATAATCATGATTGTATTGTACCAACTTATCATTTATAAATGGGTATAGTATTTTTCATTAACTTTTGAATAAAGGTAAATTCATCAAAAGGAAAAAATAGCATAATTAGGTGTGTTATAAACTAGTTATACTAAAGTAACAAAGTTTATGTATCAGCATGTGACCTGAGGTATATGGTCAAACAATCATACACAAGGTATTCTAGATAGACATGCAATCCTCCTAGACATACCAACTACCTGAGGCCAAAAGGCATGAAAAACATATAAACCTGTCACAACTCATAAGGCTCGTTCACCTTCGGCAAATCCATCAACAAACATAGACACTCACAAGCCGAACAAGTGCCCAAACCTCGGGTCAATGGCCAATCCACCTTCAGCAAAACCATCAGTAGCTTAGGTCCATGCCCGGTACACACATAGCAAAAAACATCATAGTATGAAGCAAAATGCATCTCCAGTAAAAACCAACTATTAGG
The DNA here is from genome assembly GCA_033239125.1 of Fagopyrum homotropicum. Taxonomy (NCBI): domain Eukaryota; kingdom Viridiplantae; phylum Streptophyta; class Magnoliopsida; order Caryophyllales; family Polygonaceae; genus Fagopyrum; species Fagopyrum homotropicum. Next base: position 9,804,646 of record BSWB01000003.1, read on the forward strand.
ATTCAACCCTCTCTATAGCTCTAGCTCCATCTCCAGCGGAAAAAGTCTCATGCAACAAAGTGTAGATATGAGTAAATGAATAGAATATTAGTTTCGTAATGTTTCATGGGTCACTCACTCAATCAAGTTGACTATAAACTTACGATGACTACACGACCGTATCAAACATTAGATTTCAACCGTTATAATGCATAAGAGACAATACTAAAAAACTTAGCAAAGTCTTGATACCATCTCATAACATTATCTCTTTTGTGATCGAATTGAGCACATATGAATTGATTTTTTCTTCTATATGCGATATACTACCTTTCTATTGCATGTGATATCGTCTACATATGAAGCCTAAGACATGTAAACCAAGAGTAATTAAGGCCGGCGTAACAAACCATGATTAATATTATAAAGTTACTTATTTAAATTATTTTTGAGTATTTTTAATTTACAAAATCAAGAGATACTAAAAACAAGTTGCATATAGAATACTTGAAATTTACCGGCTAGTAAAAACATGTTTTACAATATTTCAAAAATATTTTTAAATGAAGTAATTTAAACTATGGAATTGCGAAAAATCTAAAAAAATTGTAATATTAACTAGTTTGTGTTATAATTTAAAAATAAACCGTACAAGGTATGGTTATACGATATTAAATTTGTATATGATTTTCATTTGAAGCATAAATATGAAAAATTTAAATTATTCCAACTCCTTTTAGCTAAACATAAAATACCAAACTGAGAAAAGACAATTGCATGAAACCAAGACCGAGTCAAATTCAAAGTCTCCTATGAGCAAGACTTTGAAAATGAAGTTTCTAGGAACGCAGTGGCTTACAATCTATCTTTATAAAATAATACAAGGTTATTAGAGTCCTCAACTTATCCTACTTATTTTGGGTTGAGTTTCAATGGGTTTTTCTTTGATTTTCAAATGGTTATTTTGGATATTAATTGTCCAAACTTATATATCCAAAGGTTGTATTCAAAATGAGAAGATTGCTTTATTACATATTAAAGCAATCTTTAACTCAATGTCTTCTCTTCCAATCTTATCTTCATGGAATGAGAAGAAAGAAGAAAATTGTTGTTTGTGGGAGAGGGTAACATGTGACCGTTTATCGGGTCATGTAAAAACGTTGTCACTAGGCTCGTTACTAGATCCCAATTTTGATTACGGATATTTAAGCGTCCCGACAATAAACTTTCATCCCTTGAACATGAGCGTTTTTCATGATCTTCAAAAATTACAAAGCCTTGACCTATCACTCAACTGCATCACAAGTTTTGTCGAAGATGAAGGTATATAACAACTATTTTATATGCTTTTTGAGGTCTTATTACTTCACTTAACTACAATTTGAATATTCATAGATATCTATTTATTTTTCCTTTTTCATGTTGTGTTATTTTGAAAACCTTAAAGTTTTAAACCTTATGGATAATACAATAAATGGTGAAATTTCTCATTTTATTGGCAACGGTCTCTAACAATTTTTGATATTTCATAAAATCTATTTAGTGGAATTATTTCCCAAGTAATAAAATTATAAGCAATAGGTTTATTTAATTATATAATTTTATTTATATATCTTTTATTTGTTACGTGTTTATTTATTTCGTGTTTATTCGATTATAATTTTAAACCTTGAAGGGAAAAATATCAAACTTATATATCTCCAAAACAAGATATTATTTGTTTATTTATTTTTTCCTCTATTCATTTATGTCTTTGTTCTTGTATGTATATGCAGGATTATGCAATCTGAAGAATTTGAAACTATTAGATCTTTCTCAGAATGGATTGAGTGGAAGCATCCCTAATTGTATAGGCAATTTGACCTCCCTCCAACAATTGTTTATGCCATTGAATCAATTTAGCGGGAGTATAAAAGGTAATAAACTATGTAGAGCTAATACATATTAGTGATCGATATATATATATATATATATATATATATATATATATATATATATATATATATATATATATATATATATATATATATATATATATATATATATATATATATATATATATATATATATATATATATATATATATATATATATAGAGGGTGCGGTTCCTACGTCGGATGGTGAGTATTAAGGGTAAAGATTTAGAGTAGATATCATAATTAATAATAACTACGAATAATAATAATTAGGAATAATTCATTCAACCAACAAAAACTACGAATAATCCACTCAACCAACAATAACTACGAATAATACATTTAACGATATGACACCTTCGTAACAAAACTAATAATAATTACGATTTTGTTCTCATGATTACACGATAAGCCTATTCTCATATGATATACTCTATATATATAAAAATCTAAATCTAAATGATCTTTAAACTATGCTACGATGAAACTAAAACTAGTATCTTAAAATTTGTTTAGTGTATGCTGAGTATGATCATTTCAATTTTCTTTTACCGCAGTTCTATATAAATTGTCAAAACTTGAACAACTAAAACTCAATTATCAAATGCTCAACAACAAATATAATGCAAGTTTTATTATTGCTTGACTAGCAAATTGTTATCTTATTTGTAGTTGTAACACCCCGAATTCTCAGAACTCGGGACATTACTGGTTAGGACCTCACAATGGGTCCCGACCTCAGTTTGACAACAATATTACTAGGATCTTGCAACAAGACACAAATAAGAAAAACCGAAAATTTATGAATTAGTATATTTAAGAGATGAATGCAACAACGTCTAACAGCCTAAAGTACTTAAACCACAAAAGACTAACTATCTTTAACAAGAAGAAAGAAACCACAAGGTAAACACCCAACCCCACTCTAAAGAGTACGGAGACCCGGCTGACCACTACTTCCGGATCACTCAGCTGCTGTTCTAACCTGCAGTAAATCTAAAAACACAATAAAACAACCATTAGCTAGTTATCTAAACATTAGAAGAATAATAATAGCACACACACACATAAAATAATAAACACTCATCATGCTTTCAAACAATCCATTTATTATCTTCATTTAAGTCATTCACTCTAATGATACTTATTTTGTGACACGAGGGATTCCCAAACCTCGCCTCCGCCCCCGTGTACCCATCAGGAGTGGATCCGATGCATCTCACCGTGTACCTGGATGGTCTGGGTATAGAGAACCTCCCAGTCTCCTGGCAGAGCTGGGCAGTGATGTCACGGCCCGTTATACATACACTTGGGCCTTAAAACATAATAACCACGGTCGTCCTAACAAGTTGTTATTTATTATAACACACATTGTACACACACAACCATCATCATCCAACTAATATCCAGAAACCAGCTAAGTAAGTCGCAAGGACTTACCTCAATCAAAGATCACTCTTACAAATTTCAACTCGGTCTGTACCCGTGGTAACTCAAACGCCTGTTAAACAAGGCATGTGTATCAAAATCACATCCAGATGTACAACCTCATGCGGAGGAATTACGGAAAAAGGCTCTCTTACGATAAAAGACCATTTTACCCTTAGTGCCGAAGATTCTCCAAGTTTATTCTTAAATCCTACTAATTTCTTTTAGAACTTGTTTTCCAAAATTTGTGTCTCTCGGATAGATACTTATAGGTTATAAGTTCAAATCTCGAATCAATTCGTCAAAAGTTCAACACTCCTCCTCCTACCCGGTTACTACTCTACTCTTATACATATATGTATACTTACATACATACCCTAACCTTTCTCCTCTACCCACATATTTATGTATCGACTCGGTATACTCATATATATATATATATATATATATATATATATATATATATATATATATATATATATATACCTATATATATATATATACCTATATATATATATACCTACAGTTATAAATTTATATACATACTTACATGATGTACATACCCATCCTTAACATCCATGTGTCTACGGCACTACTGTATTTGGATCCACTTATACAACTTCAAACTTATTTTGTAATTGCATCTATTTCACTTATACAACTTCAAACTTATTTTGTAATTGCATCTATTTACACCTTTAAATATCTACAGCTCTTCTAACTTACAAATATACACACTCAAAACCGAGGCCAGGGACTCACCCGTCTCAACACCAGTCGCCGCTCCTCTTGAAGGGACTTGTCTATGCGATCGGAATCGTCCTCGAATAAAGTTCGAGCCAACTATTTGCAGCGATGATAATCGAGGTCGATGCTGTGCCGCTGGTACTTCGGTTCTGGAGGGGTCGAGAGTCCAATACTTGCCTGCTCGTTGGTCCAACACAAAGGATTGTATTGTCACGATTCCGGCTAGGAAATACGCTCCTCACCGGCCTGTGGTTCGAAGTACGACTCAACCATCTAAACAGAAGACAAAGATGACTCGCAAGAGGGGAAAAGCTTACCGGTGTCTCTCGTGCTCTCCGTCGCAAATGAACCCGGTCCAGTGGTGGCGACTGTGGTGAAGGGGCGAGTAGGCAGTGCTTGAATTCCCTTCGGCGTGCAGCAGTGTCTTCAAACCCAGACGAGCAGCGGCGGCGTCTTCTCCAGGTCGCAAGGTAAGGTAGGTGAAGGAGAAGCGGCAGCTGTTCACGTTTGTTAAGTTAGAAATAGGTTAATTTTAGGATTAAGTTAAGTTTAGGATTAGGTTAAGTGGGTGGGTATTGGGCCGGCTGAGGAACATGGGCCAAAATTTGGGCCTATCTTCCCATAAACAAATCAGCTTAAAGAATACTCACTAATAGCCCGGAACCGTTAAAATTACGGAATTATTTACGGGATAATTTACGTGTTACCAGTTATCATTTTATGTGAAACAAAGTCACATAAAATGATAGAATTAAATTTCGTTTCTTTTAATTATAGGAGTCAAGGTTGGCGGATCGAAATCCGTTGTAATCCGTTATTAAACGGAGTTTTTTTTTTTTTTTTTTTTTTTTTTTGGGTATTACATTAGTGCCCTCTTAAAATAAGTTTCGTCCCGAAACTTAGAATAATCTTTTTAATTACATGGTTTTCCTTGGTATATTTTAGTTTTCTTAACATTTTCATTTTCTACCATGCAACTACTCAATCATCATAATCAGACATGCATCACATAAAACAGAATCACCCAATCCAATATAAAAACATGAATGGTCAAACAACACAACATCCGAGTACTAACTCGTCGATACAGGAGTAACCTCTAACCCCGCAAAGAACTCGGGGTAGTTACGTCTAATACTCTCCTCAGTCTCCCAAGTGGCCTCATCAACTCCTCTCCTAGACCACTGGATCCGTAACATAGGTATCTCCTTGGACCGCAGACGTCTAGTACTGCGCTCCAAGACAGCTATCGGGTACTCTACAAAGGTGTGATCGGCCTCCACTGTCAGATCCTCATGGCTGATGACGTGTCTCGGATCTGGGATGTACTCTCTCAACTGAGATACATGAAAGACCGGATGAACACCCTCTAATCTTGGCAGTAGTGCTAATTTGTAGGCCACCTCTCCAACTCTCTCTAAGACCTGAATACCCACTCTAAACTCCAAAGGTCGACGCCTTTTGTCGGCGTAGGACTTCTGACGACTCTAGGCTGCTAACATCCGCTCTCGGACTAGGGCAATCCGAGCGATGTCATCATGTATCTGATCTGGAGCTACTCCATCGGCTCTGCTGGGCTCATCCCAACATAAGGGCGTACAACATCTCCGCCTGTACAAAGCCTCATAGGGAGCCATCCCAATAGACGCGTGCCAGCTGTTATTATATGAAAACTCTACCAGTGGGAGATGATCTGGCCATACCTGTCCCCAATCTAGTACACACGCCCGGAGCATGTCCTCTGGGGTCTGAATGGTCCTCTCAGACTGTCCGTCTGTCTGTGGGTGGTAGGCAGTGGTAAAGTGGAGGCTCGTCCCCGAAGCAGTATGTACCTGCTGCCAAAATCTCGAGGTAAAACGTCCATCTCTGTCAGAGACGATAGTCCTCGGTACCCCGTGGAGCCTCACAATGTGTCTGGTGAACTCCTCAGCTAGACGACTTACCGGCCACGTTCCCTTAATCGGAATGAAACGTGCGGTCTTCGTCAGACGGTCTACCACTACCCAAATAGCATCAAAACCTCTGTTGAGTCTCAAACCTGTGACAAAATCCATAGATATATCCTCCCACTTCCACTGTGGTACTGGAAGTGGGTGGAGATCTCCTCTGGACCTACGATGCTCAATCTTGACCTGCTGGCAGGTCGCACACCGAGCTACATACAGCGTCACATCGGGCTTCAAACCACCCCACCAGAAAGACTATCTCACATCCTTGTACATCTTACTCGCTCCAGGATGTACTGAGTATGGGGTAGCATGCCTCACCTAGTATCCTCTGTCTCAACTCACTGTCTGACGGCACACAAACGCGGTCCTAACGTGTCATCACTCCATCAGCACCAATAGTGAATTGTGGGGCCTCATCTCGAGATATCCTGTCTCGGATCCTGATCAAAGTCGGGCAAGTCTCCTACTTCTGTCGGACCTCATCCAACAAATCAAGAAGTAACTCCAAAGTAGCCAACTGACTATCTGTATCGGGAAACTGAATCTCTATCTCCAACCAAGTCAAGTCTCTCTGCAACCGTGGCTGTACTGTCAACCGGCTATCGCCCTCTCCCTAGGCGTCTTCCGGCTCAAAGCATCAACTACTACATTCGCCTTTGCGGGGTGGTAGAGAATCTCAAGGTGGATGTCCTTGATCAACTCTAACCACCTCCTCTTGCGGTTATTCAACTCCCGCTGAGTGAATATATACTTCAGACTCTCATGGTCTGTGAAAATCTGACATGTCGCCCCATAGAGATAGTGACGCCAGATCCTAAGAGCATGGACTACTGCAGCTAACTCTAGGTCGTGTGTGGGGTAGTTCTCCTCATACGTCTCAACTGTTGAGACGCATAGGCTATGATCTTACCCCTCTGCATCAAAACACACCCCAAGCCTAGCTTGGATGCGTCACTATATACAACAAAATCATCTGTACCCTCAGGCTGTACCAAAATCGGAGCGGATGTCAATCTCCTCTTCAGCTCCTCAAAACTCTGCTGACACGGCTCATTCCAGACAAACCGAGTAGTCTTCCTCAGAATGCAAGTAAGTGGTCGTGCAATCAAGGAGAACCCTTCCACAAACCGGCGGTAGTAACCTACTAAACCTAGACATTTACGACTTGCGAGCCTCCTTAACATTCTTAGGAGGTTGTCAAGAAGATACTGACTCTATCTTCGCCGGGTCGACTTTAATACCCTCAGCAGTCATCACGTGGCCTAGGAAAGCCACCTCTGACATCCAAAACTCACACTTGGATAGCTTAGCATACAGCTGGCTATCCTGCAGAATCTGCAATACTGTCCTCAAGTGTCTGGCATGCTCCTCTCGACTCCTAGAGTAGACTAGGATGTCGTCAATGAAGACCACTACAAACTGGTCTAAGAAGTCAATGAGTATCCCATTCATCAACTCAACGAACACCGCTGGTGCATTAGTGAGCCCAAATGGCATCACTACAAACTCATAATGACCATACCTAGTCCGGAATGCCGTCTTAGGTATGTCCTGATCTCTCACCCTCAACTGGTGGTAACCTGACCTCAAGTCTATCCTCGAGAACACAGACGCCCCATGCAACTGATCCAACAGATCATCTATGCGCGGCAGTGGATACTTGTTCTTGATGGTGACTTTATTCAGTTCTCTGTAGTCTATGCACAGCCTCATCGATCCGTCCTTCTTCTTCACAAGTAGTACTGGCGCACCCCAAGGAGACACACTAGGGCGTATGAAACCCTTCTCTGCTATCTCCTCTAACTGCTTCTTCAGCTGAAGCAGCTCTATCGGTGCCATACGGTACGAAGCCTTCGAGATCGGTCTCGTGCCCGGCTCTAAGTAAATGCTGAAATCAATGCTCCTCTGTGGGGGTAATCCTGGCAGGTCGTCACTGAATACCTCTGCAAACTCACATGCAACAGGTATCTCCTCTATGGTCAGGCTCTTGCTTTCCTTCATGGCATAACACCAGAAGGCCTCACAATAATTCTTTTTTATATCATTACTGATATAAGGGGTCATTTCGGACCGTCAATTCTCCTTAGAGTTACTGACTTGAACTTATTCAGTGTCACTAGCACTCGTATTGATTGGCTTCACAGTTGCCGCAATTGGTCGCTTTAAGGATTCCTCCTCATGTCAATAAAGTCCTTTTGTAACTCTGTGGTTATTCTTAGTATTTGGCAACCAATCACCACTAGTTAACCCGCACGTGTAAAGTCTCAGTTGTTACCAAATAGTCTATAGTTGACCTTCTACAAGATCATAGGTTTACGTTTCTTCTATCTCTTTGAAATTTAATAAACCTGGTGAAAATCTATCTTCTCTAGTTTCTCCGCTTGTACTTCTTTAACTTTTCTATAATCTACACTTCTCTTTCGCACTATAAGGGCGTTATACTCTTCCCGAGTTTAGAATTATCATTCATCTACCGTCAACGGACTCGTCAATTCTCTCACGATAGCTCGTATATGCATCTTCGCGATTACCTTTACCTCAGCCATCAGCTGCTCAGGGTTCTCGGGGTAAATCGTTGGTGTTGAAAATTTTAAGTCTACTTGTGAGAGGGAGATTATTCTGGGCAGTCGGGTACGCCCAGATCCTTCTCACAAACTCCCTTCTTTGATTAGTATTATAATGCTGCCTTTATAGTGATCCCTTTGACTCTTCTTTCAGAATTCTATGATTTTGATATTTGTATCACGGCCCTTACTGTCACTCACTTGTGGTGTCAAGCAGACCGTCGAGGTGATCATATTTTGTTCTGTTTCTGCATTAACTTTCACCTTTTGGTCCGTCGGTGAGCTTGAATTCTATATCTCTTGTCTCAGTCCTACCCCCTCTCTTTGACTTCCACACCTATGCTTGTTTCTGCCGCCATATTCTTTGTCTGTAACGTTGCTTTCCACCACACTTGAAAGAATTTATGGGTTATCTCTCCTAATTTGTATAATTCCCGGTCAGCCAACGCTTTTCCGAAACTTCTCTCATGGATTTTCTTCATTTGACCCTGTGGAGTTGGTTGTATCTCCTTCTTGCTATTGTCGTTGGCGTTGTCTTTTGATCTTCACTTTTCCGTCTCAACGTTCCTCAACAAGTCCGAAGGAGTTGCCCGGACGTTCGCCTACCATAATGCTCATAAGCTGAGCGTACTTATCCTTACGTTGAAACCCTTCAAATATACTTAGGTGTGTCAACAGAGTGAGGATCTCATTTACTTATCTCCGTTAAGGGTATAATATAACTATAATTTCTACTAATCTTCCACATGTACTTATCTATATCACATCTGTTTAATCAAGCTAATAAGTCCAACTAAAGTAAAACCTAAAGTTCATACTAAGCATACTGAGATCCGTGGTAGTAGTGGTGGTCAGCCGTACTTTTCTATTCCCAACCAGACTATGCATGCATTTAAAAACCAAAAGCTCTTTTTAAAACTCAGATCCCTTTTCGGGTTCTGCTCAAGTACTTATTCGGTCTTTCAGAAGATTTCAAGTGCCATTGTTGCCAACCTAGAGCTTTGATACCATGTTGTAACACCCCGAATTCTCAGAACTCGGGACATTACTGGTTAGGACCTCACAATGGGTCCCGACCTCAGTTTGACAACAATATTACTAGGATCTTGTAACAAGACACAAATAAGAAAAACCGAAAATTTATGAATTAGTATATTTAAGAGATGAATGCAACAACGTCTAACAGCCTAAAGTACTTAAACCACAAAAGACTAACTATCTTTAACAAGAAGAAAGAAACCACAAGGTAAACACCCAACCCCACTCTAAAGAGTACGGAGACCCGGCTGACCACTACTTCCGGATCACTCAGCTGCTGTTCTAACCTGCAGTAAATCTAAAAACACAATAAAACAACCATTAGCTAGTTATCTAAACATTAGAAGAATAATAATAGCACACACACACATAAAATAATAAACACTCATCATGCTTTCAAACAATCCATTTATTATCTTCATTTAAGTCATTCACTCTAATGATACTTATTTTGTGACACGAGGGATTCCCAAACCTCGCCTCCGCCCCCGTGTACCCATCAGGAGTGGATCCGATGCATCTCACCGTGTACCTGGATGGTCTGGGTATAGAGAACCTCCCAGTCTCCTGGCAGAGCTGGGCAGTGATGTCACGGCCCGTTATACATACACTTGGGCCTTAAAACATAATAACCACGGTCGTCCTAACAAGTTGTTATTTATTATAACACACATTGTACACACACAACCATCATCATCCAACTAATATCCAGAAACCAGCTAAGTAAGTCGCAAGGACTTACCTCAATCAAAGATCACTCTTACAAATTTCAACTCGGTCTGTACCCGTGGTAACTCAAACGCCTGTTAAACAAGGCATGTGTATCAAAATCACATCCAGATGTACAACCTCATGCGGAGGAATTACGGAAAAAGGCTCTCTTACGATAAAAGACCATTTTACCCTTAGTGCCGAAGATTCTCCAAGTTTATTCTTAAATCCTACTAATTTCTTTTAGAACTTGTTTTCCAAAATTTGTGTCTCTCGGATAGATACTTATAGGTTATAAGTTCAAATCTCGAATCAATTCGTCAAAAGTTCAACACTCCTCCTCCTACCCGGTTACTACTCTACTCTTATACATATATGTATACTTACATACATACCCTAACCTTTCTCCTCTACCCACATATTTATGTATCGACTCGGTATACTCATATATATATATATATATATATATATATATATATATATATATATATATATATATATATATATATATATATATATATATATATATATATATATATATATATATATATATATATATATATATATATATATATATATATATATATATACCTATATATATATATATACCTATATATATATATACCTACAGTTATAAATTTATATACATACTTACATGATGTACATACCCATCCTTAACATCCATGTGTCTACGGCACTACTGTATTTGGATCCACTTATACAACTTCAAACTTATTTTGTAATTGCATCTATTTCACTTATACAACTTCAAACTTATTTTGTAATTGCATCTATTTACACCTTTAAATATCTACAGCTCTTCTAACTTACAAATATACACACTCAAAACCGAGGCCAGGGACTCACCCGTCTCAACACCAGTCGCCGCTCCTCTTGAAGGGACTTGTCTATGCGATCGGAATCGTCCTCGAATAAAGTTCGAGCCAACTATTTGCAGCGATGATAATCGAGGTCGATGCTGTGCCGCTGGTACTTCGGTTCTGGAGGGGTCGAGAGTCCAATACTTGCCTGCTCGTTGGTCCAACACAAAGGATTGTATTGTCACGATTCCGGCTAGGAAATACGCTCCTCACCGGCCTGTGGTTCGAAGTACGACTCAACCATCTAAACAGAAGACAAAGATGACTCGCAAGAGGGGAAAAGCTTACCGGTGTCTCTCGTGCTCTCCGTCGCAAATGAACCCGGTCCAGTGGTGGCGACTGTGGTGAAGGGGCGAGTAGGCAGTGCTTGAATTCCCTTCGGCGTGCAGCAGTGTCTTCAAACCCAGACGAGCAGCGGCGGCGTCTTCTCCAGGTCGCAAGGTAAGGTAGGTGAAGGAGAAGCGGCAGCTGTTCACGTTTGTTAAGTTAGAAATAGGTTAATTTTAGGATTAAGTTAAGTTTAGGATTAGGTTAAGTGGGTGGGTATTGGGCCGGCTGAGGAACATGGGCCAAAATTTGGGCCTATCTTCCCATAAACAAATCAGCTTAAAGAATACTCACTAATAGCCCGGAACCGTTAAAATTACGGAATTATTTACGGGATAATTTACGTGTTACCAGTTATCATTTTATGTGAAACAAAGTCACATAAAATGATAGAATTAAATTTCGTTTCTTTTAATTATAGGAGTCAAGGTTGGCGGATCGAAATCCGTTGTAATCCGTTATTAAACGGAGTTTTTTTTTTTTTTTTTTTTTTTTTTTGGGTATTACATTAGTGCCCTCTTAAAATAAGTTTCGTCCCGAAACTTAGAATAATCTTTTTAATTACATGGTTTTCCTTGGTATATTTTAGTTTTCTTAACATTTTCATTTTCTACCATGCAACTACTCAATCATCATAATCAGACATGCATCACATAAAACAGAATCACCCAATCCAATATAAAAACATGAATGGTCAAACAACACAACATCCGAGTACTAACTCGTCGATACAGGAGTAACCTCTAACCCCGCAAAGAACTCGGGGTAGTTACGTCTAATACTCTCCTCAGTCTCCCAAGTGGCCTCATCAACTCCTCTCCTAGACCACTGGATCCGTAACATAGGTATCTCTTTGGACCGCAGACGTCTAGTACTGCGCTCCAAGACAGCTATCGGGTACTCTACAAAGGTGTGATCGGCCTCCACTGTCAGATCCTCATGGCTGATGACGTGTCTCGGATCTGGGATGTACTCTCTCAACTGAGATACATGAAAGACCGGATGAACACCCTCTAATCTTGGCAGTAGTGCTAATTTGTAGGCCACCTCTCCAACTCTCTCTAAGACCTGAATACCCACTCTAAACTCCAAAGGTCGACGCCTTTTGTCGGCGTAGGACTTCTGACGACTCTAGGCTGCTAACATCCGCTCTCGGACTAGGGCAATCCGAGCGATGTCATCATGTATCTGATCTGGAGCTACTCCATCGGCTCTGCTGGGCTCATCCCAACATAAGGGCGTACAACATCTCCGCCTGTACAAAGCCTCATAGGGAGCCATCCCAATAGACGCGTGCCAGCTGTTATTATATGAAAACTCTACCAGTGGGAGATGATCTGGCCATACCTGTCCCCAATCTAGTACACACGCCCGGAGCATGTCCTCTGGGGTCTGAATGGTCCTCTCAGACTGTCCGTCTGTCTGTGGGTGGTAGGCAGTGGTAAAGTGGAGGCTCGTCCCCGAAGCAGTATGTACCTGCTGCCAAAATCTCGAGGTAAAACGTCCATCTCTGTCAGAGACGATAGTCCTCGGTACCCCGTGGAGCCTCACAATGTGTCTGGTGAACTCCTCAGCTAGACGACTTACCGGCCACGTTCCCTTAATCGGAATGAAACGTGCGGTCTTCGTCAGACGGTCTACCACTACCCAAATAGCATCAAAACCTCTGTTGAGTCTCAAACCTGTGACAAAATCCATAGATATATCCTCCCACTTCCACTGTGGTACTGGAAGTGGGTGGAGATCTCCTCTGGACCTACGATGCTCAATCTTGACCTGCTGGCAGGTCGCACACCGAGCTACATACAGCGTCACATCGGGCTTCAAACCACCCCACCAGAAAGACTATCTCACATCCTTGTACATCTTACTCGCTCCAGGATGTACTGAGTATGGGGTAGCATGCCTCACCTAGTATCCTCTGTCTCAACTCACTGTCTGACGGCACACAAACGCGGTCCTAACGTGTCATCACTCCATCAGCACCAATAGTGAATTGTGGGGCCTCATCTCGAGATATCCTGTCTCGGATCCTGATCAAAGTCGGGCAAGTCTCCTACTTCTGTCGGACCTCATCCAACAAATCAAGAAGTAACTCCAAAGTAGCCAACTGACTATCTGTATCGGGAAACTGAATCTCTATCTCCAACCAAGTCAAGTCTCTCTGCAACCGTGGCTGTACTGTCAACCGGCTATCGCCCTCTCCCTAGGCGTCTTCCGGCTCAAAGCATCAACTACTACATTCGCCTTTGCGGGGTGGTAGAGAATCTCAAGGTGGATGTCCTTGATCAACTCTAACCACCTCCTCTTGCGGTTATTCAACTCCCGCTGAGTGAATATATACTTCAGACTCTCATGGTCTGTGAAAATCTGACATGTCGCCCCATAGAGATAGTGACGCCAGATCCTAAGAGCATGGACTACTGCAGCTAACTCTAGGTCGTGTGTGGGGTAGTTCTCCTCATACGTCTCAACTGTTGAGACGCATAGGCTATGATCTTACCCCTCTGCATCAAAACACACCCCAAGCCTAGCTTGGATGCGTCACTATATACAACAAAATCATCTGTACCCTCAGGCTGTACCAAAATCGGAGCGGATGTCAATCTCCTCTTCAGCTCCTCAAAACTCTGCTGACACGGCTCATTCCAGACAAACCGAGTAGTCTTCCTCAGAATGCAAGTAAGTGGTCGTGCAATCAAGGAGAACCCTTCCACAAACCGGCGGTAGTAACCTACTAAACCTAGACATTTACGACTTGCGAGCCTCCTTAACATTCTTAGGAGGTTGTCAAGAAGATACTGACTCTATCTTCGCCGGGTCGACTTTAATACCCTCAGCAGTCATCACGTGGCCTAGGAAAGCCACCTCTGACATCCAAAACTCACACTTGGATAGCTTAGCATACAGCTGGCTATCCTGCAGAATCTGCAATACTGTCCTCAAGTGTCTGGCATGCTCCTCTCGACTCCTAGAGTAGACTAGGATGTCGTCAATGAAGACCACTACAAACTGGTCTAAGAAGTCAATGAGTATCCCATTCATCAACTCAACGAACACCGCTGGTGCATTAGTGAGCCCAAATGGCATCACTACAAACTCATAATGACCATACCTAGTCCGGAATGCCGTCTTAGGTATGTCCTGATCTCTCACCCTCAACTGGTGGTAACCTGACCTCAAGTCTATCCTCGAGAACACAGACGCCCCATGCAACTGATCCAACAGATCATCTATGCGCGGCAGTGGATACTTGTTCTTGATGGTGACTTTATTCAGTTCTCTGTAGTCTATGCACAGCCTCATCGATCCGTCCTTCTTCTTCACAAGTAGTACTGGCGCACCCCAAGGAGACACACTAGGGCGTATGAAACCCTTCTCTGCTATCTCCTCTAACTGCTTCTTCAGCTGAAGCAGCTCTATCGGTGCCATACGGTACGAAGCCTTCGAGATCGGTCTCGTGCCCGGCTCTAAGTAAATGCTGAAATCAATGCTCCTCTGTGGGGGTAATCCTGGCAGGTCGTCACTGAATACCTCTGCAAACTCACATGCAACAGGTATCTCCTCTATGGTCAGGCTCTTGCTTTCCTTCATGGCATAACACCAGAAGGCCTCACAATAATTCTTTTTTATATCATTACTGATATAAGGGGTCATTTCGGACCGTCAATTCTCCTTAGAGTTACTGACTTGAACTTATTCAGTGTCACTAGCACTCGTATTGATTGGCTTCACAGTTGCCGCAATTGGTCGCTTTAAGGATTCCTCCTCATGTCAATAAAGTCCTTTTGTAACTCTGTGGTTATTCTTAGTATTTGGCAACCAATCACCACTAGTTAACCCGCACGTGTAAAGTCTCAGTTGTTACCAAATAGTCTATAGTTGACCTTCTACAAGATCATAGGTTTACGTTTCTTCTATCTCTTTGAAATTTAATAAACCTGGTGAAAATCTATCTTCTCTAGTTTCTCCGCTTGTACTTCTTTAACTTTTCTATAATCTACACTTCTCTTTCGCACTATAAGGGCGTTATACTCTTCCCGAGTTTAGAATTATCATTCATCTACCGTCAACGGACTCGTCAATTCTCTCACGATAGCTCGTATATGCATCTTCGCGATTACCTTTACCTCAGCCATCAGCTGCTCAGGGTTCTCGGGGTAAATCGTTGGTGTTGAAAATTTTAAGTCTACTTGTGAGAGGGAGATTATTCTGGGCAGTCGGGTACGCCCAGATCCTTCTCACAAACTCCCTTCTTTGATTAGTATTATAATGCTGCCTTTATAGTGATCCCTTTGACTCTTCTTTCAGAATTCTATGATTTTGATATTTGTATCACGGCCCTTACTGTCACTCACTTGTGGTGTCAAGCAGACCGTCGAGGTGATCATATTTTGTTCTGTTTCTGCATTAACTTTCACCTTTTGGTCCGTCGGTGAGCTTGAATTCTATATCTCTTGTCTCAGTCCTACCCCCTCTCTTTGACTTCCACACCTATGCTTGTTTCTGCCGCCATATTCTTTGTCTGTAACGTTGCTTTCCACCACACTTGAAAGAATTTATGGGTTATCTCTCCTAATTTGTATAATTCCCGGTCAGCCAACGCTTTTCCGAAACTTCTCTCATGGATTTTCTTCATTTGACCCTGTGGAGTTGGTTGTATCTCCTTCTTGCTATTGTCGTTGGCGTTGTCTTTTGATCTTCACTTTTCCGTCTCAACGTTCCTCAACAAGTCCGAAGGAGTTGCCCGGACGTTCGCCTACCATAATGCTCATAAGCTGAGCGTACTTATCCTTACGTTGAAACCCTTCAAATATACTTAGGTGTGTCAACAGAGTGAGGATCTCATTTACTTATCTCCGTTAAGGGTATAATATAACTATAATTTCTACTAATCTTCCACATGTACTTATCTATATCACATCTGTTTAATCAAGCTAATAAGTCCAACTAAAGTAAAACCTAAAGTTCATACTAAGCATACTGAGATCCGTGGTAGTAGTGGTGGTCAGCCGTACTTTTCTATTCCCAACCAGACTATGCATGCATTTAAAAACCAAAAGCTCTTTTTAAAACTCAGATCCCTTTTCGGGTTCTGCTCAAGTACTTATTCGGTCTTTCAGAAGATTTCAAGTGCCATTGTTGCCAACCTAGAGCTTTGATACCATGTTGTAACACCCCGAATTCTCAGAACTCGGGACATTACTGGTTAGGACCTCACAATGGGTCCCGACCTCAGTTTGACAACAATATTACTAGGATCTTGTAACAAGACACAAATAAGAAAAACCGAAAATTTATGAATTAGTATATTTAAGAGATGAATGCAACAACGTCTAACAGCCTAAAGTACTTAAACCACAAAAGACTAACTATCTTTAACAAGAAGAAAGAAACCACAAGGTAAACACCCAACCCCACTCTAAAGAGTACGGAGACCCGGCTGACCACTACTTCCGGATCACTCAGCTGCTGTTCTAACCTGCAGTAAATCTAAAAACACAATAAAACAACCATTAGCTAGTTATCTAAACATTAGAAGAATAATAATAGCACACACACACATAAAATAATAAACACTCATCATGCTTTCAAACAATCCATTTATTATCTTCATTTAAGTCATTCACTCTAATGATACTTATTTTGTGACACGAGGGATTCCCAAACCTCGCCTCCGCCCCCGTGTACCCATCAGGAGTGGATCCGATGCATCTCACCGTGTACCTGGATGGTCTGGGTATAGAGAACCTCCCAGTCTCCTGGCAGAGCTGGGCAGTGATGTCACGGCCCGTTATACATACACTTGGGCCTTAAAACATAATAACCACGGTCGTCCTAACAAGTTGTTATTTATTATAACACACATTGTACACACACAACCATCATCATCCAACTAATATCCAGAAACCAGCTAAGTAAGTCGCAAGGACTTACCTCAATCAAAGATCACTCTTACAAATTTCAACTCGGTCTGTACCCGTGGTAACTCAAACGCCTGTTAAACAAGGCATGTGTATCAAAATCACATCCAGATGTACAACCTCATGCGGAGGAATTACGGAAAAAGGCTCTCTTACGATAAAAGACCATTTTACCCTTTGTGCCGAAGATTCTCCAAGTTTATTCTTAAATCCTACTAATTTCTTTTAGAACTTGTTTTCCAAAATTTGTGTCTCTCGGATAGATACTTATAGGTTATAAGTTCAAATCTCGAATCAATTCGTCAAAAGTTCAACACTCCTCCTCCTACCCGGTTACTACTCTACTCTTATACATATATGTATACTTACATACATACCCAAACCTTTCTCCTCTACCCACATATTTATGTATCGACTCGGTATACTCATATATATATATATATATATATATATATATATCAACCTATATTTCATATCTATCATCTCGTACTTACATATATATATATATATATATACCTACAGTTATAAATTTATATACATACTTACATGATGTACATACCCATCCTTAACATCCATATGTCTACGGCACTACTGTATTTGGATCCACTTATACAACTTCAAACTTATTTTGTAATTGCATCTATTTCACTTATACAACTTCAAACTTATTTTGTAATTGCATCTATTTACACCTTTAAATATCTACAGCTCTTCTAACTTACAAATATACACACTCAAAACCGAGGCCAGGGACTCACCCGTCTCAACACCAGTCGCCGCTCCTCTTGAAGGGACTTGTCTATGCGATCGGAATCGTCCTCGAATAAAGTTCGAGCCAACTATTTGCAGCGATGATAATCGAGGTCGATGCTGTGCCGCTGGTACTTCGGTTCTGGAGGGGTCGAGAGTCCAATACTTGCCTGCTCGTTGGTCCAACACAAAGGTTTGTATTGTCACGATTCCGGCTAGGAAATACGCTCCTCACCGGCCTGTGGTTCGAAGTACGACTCAACCATCTAAACAGAAGACAAAGATGACTCGCAAGAGGGGAAAAGCTTACCGGTGTCTCTCGTGCTCTCCGTCGCAGATGAACCCGGTCCAGTGGTGGCGACTGTGGTGAAGGGGCGAGTAGGCAGTGCTTGAATTCCCTTCGGCGTGCAGCAGTGTCTTCAAACCCAGACGAGCAGCGGCGGCGTCTTCTCCAGGTCGCAAGGTAAGGTAAAACGTGAAGGAGAAGCGGCAGCTGTTCACGTTTGTTAAGTTAGAAATAGGTTAATTTTAGGATTAAGTTAAGTTTAGGATTAGGTTAAGTGGGTGGGTATTGGGACGGCTGAGGAACATGGGCCAAAATTTGGGCCTATCTTCCCATAAACAAATCAGCTTAAAGAATACTCACTAATAGCCCGGAACCGTTAAAATTACGGAATTATTTACGGGATAATTTACGTGTTACCAGTTATCATTTTATGTGAAACAAAGTCACATAAAATGATAGAATTAAATTTCGTTTCTTTTAATTATAGGAGTCAAGGTTGGCGGATCGAAATCCGTTGTAATCCGTTATTAAACGGAGTTGTTTTTTTTTTTTTTTTTTTTTTTGGTATTACATCTACCATCTTACCTCTCTTTCCTTTGCAGCTTTGCTCTTGTGAACGGCTGGGAATACACCACCACTGGAGAGGAGGGTGCACCACCAGGGGCCGCCTTGGATCACCGGAGACCTCACCGCAACACCTCCGCCGCCACCTCCTTTCCCCTTTCTTTTCTTTCTTCTCGGCGGTTTTGTTGGGATCCTTGGAGCTAGAGACCTTGCCAGCGTCGCAACCGACTAATACCACCGGAGGGTCACCCTCGCCGCCGCCAGGAAGGAAGTCCTCTGCCTTCGCCGTCGGATCCCGGTGCAGTGCAGCCCTGGAGTGCGCCGCCTCCTTCCTTTGTCTCCCCAGAAACGGAGAAGGTCTGGCCGCCAGGGAACTCCACCGGAACCGCCGCCTCCACGCTGTGCCGCTAGGAACGACGCCGGGGGAGCCCAGCTGCCCTACCCACGCCGCCTGCCGGAGCCGCACCTGGGTTGCCGTCCTCTCCGCCGCACTGCTTCCCTTTTTTGTTCCAGGCTGCTTGCGAATCGATTGAGAAGAAGCCTTTTAGGGTATTTTCAATTTGGGCCCCTGAGTTTTGGTATAATTGCAGTTTCTGCCCATGATTTGTAATTGCACCTTTTAACCAGCTTTTCAGAATTTACGATATTGCCCACTTCTGGATTATTTGCTGATTATGGCCCAAGGTTTTATTTTCAAAATATGACCCAAGTTATGAAATTGCTCACCTTTGCCTAAAAATGTATTTGTCGATTATAAACCCGGATTATAATTACAGGGGTATTCTTATATTTGTTTATATTAGATATTTTAGCCGGAATGTGTTTTTGAGATTTTGACTCGGTTTTAGTATAAGTTGTATTCTTATTTTATATACGTTATATGTTATGCCCATATTTAGCGTTGCGCTAAATTTGTTTAGTTTGGTGCTAGGTCGGAAGCGCCCCGATTAAGGCCCAACGAATTCATTCTCGACATCTGTAGATCGTCTTTCGCCTTTGGCCTCGTGTGAGTACCTCCTTTCTCGATCTAGTTATGTTTAGTAGTATCATGCTAGGTTGGACCTAGGATAGTGGTGAATGCCATGTAGTGGCTTTTAGGACCTTAGGTGAGTGTGATGAACATGCTGGACCTCATAGGCTTTTACGTTGTTCTTGGTTGTTGAGTATGATCATGTGAGAGTTAGTAGAGCGTTGAGAGATCTCCTCATGCGTTGAATGAGATGTGAGTGTTACAGATTCTAGGATGCGGTCCTAGAATGAGAGTCAAACGATCTTGCGTAGATCGTTTGTGTGAGATGCCTTAGACTTTTGAGTTGAGCGAGTTGTTGATATATATCTATCCTCTTTGATCAGGTTGTGGACTTCTTCCAAAAGGAAGCGAGAGTGTTGTGAGTTGAGTGTGGAGACGAGGTAAGTCTCTGGACTTACTTAGCTCGTATTCTACGTATTAGCATTGATGTGTGTTTAGTGGTGTGTGTTTTAGTATTGTTTATGTTATAACAACAAAACCGGAAATAGGACAACCTTTACATTATTATTGGCCCAAGTGTATGATAACGGGCGGTGACAACACTGCCTAACTCTTGCGGAGAGTTAGGGGGTTCTTGGTAACTAGCCCGGGCAGGTAGACGGCCAGATGCATCAGTGCCATTCCTTGACGGTGAGTAGGAACCGAGGCGAGATCATGCGGTGATTCTCGTGTCACAAACCTAAGTTGAATTAGTAATGGGATATGACTTAATAATAATAAAAAGATAATGAACCGGACTTGTGTGACTTCGAGCATGTTGTGTGTTTATGTTTATTTATGTGTGTGTGCCATCACCTTGATTCTAATGCTTTGAATATAGCTAACGGTTTTATACCGATTGTTGTAGATTGTCCTGCAGGTTAGGAATGCGGCCGAGAGATCCGGAAGAGTGGGCAGCCGGGGTCCGTACATTTTAGGAGAGGTTTTTGGTTAGATTTATGTTTGGAGTTTGTATGTTGTATTTTTAGTAGGCCACGTGTATGACTTATGGTCTTCAGTGTTGTGTTTTCGGCTGAAGTTCGTTGTTGTTGTCTTTCGGGTTTCTTATCATTGCATTCAAAAATGTATTTCGTTTTGGCCTTTATTTGTGCCTTGTTGCAAGATCCGGTGAAATTGTTGTCAAGCTAAGGGTCAGAACCCATTGTGAGGTCCCAGCCCGTAGCATCCCGAGTCCCACAGATTCGGGGTGTTATATTTCTGCTTTAGCAAACCAAAGTCCGTGTATTTATCTTTTTCGTTTATGAATCTACAATTTACTAACTTTTCAGTTAAAAATATTTTTAAATCATAAAAGGAAATACATAGGCATCAGAAGTAAAATTTCTAATGACGAATTCAGCCTATACTAATGCTTTTTTAAATCATCCTTGACCACATGCATATATTGAGATATCTTATCATAGATATAAAACCTATTATATAACACCAAAATAAGTAATATCCACATATTACCATTAAAAATAAATAAATAATAAAGGTTCAGGAACGAAGTTGTTCCTCGGGTACGAAATTACAGAGCGTTGTCAGATTAACATGTTTTTTTTCATGAACGGAATTTTTTAGTTCAAGTTTTTGTACAATTAATTCAAAAAAATTATTCTATCAATTCAAATTATTAACTAATGGTCTATTAATTTTTTTTCAATATTTATAATTTTAAATAAAATATGAACAATAATATAAAATGTTATAACTAATAAAAAAACTTTAAGTGAAGTAATAGTATAAAAGTTTTATGTCAACAAATATTATAATAAAAATATATTAGTTAAATTTGTCTTTCATAAACATTAGCTTGAGATTAGTGTAAAAAAAATTAATGATATAAAATATGTGAAAAACATTGAATATTAGTATAAAAAAAATTTGAACTAAATGTAACACTACAATTTTTGGATAAAAATTTCTAAAGTTTTGAATTATATAAATTTAAATATTATTTTAATTCATATTTTGTGCACTAATCGATCAAGCTAAGCTTATTTTCATTAAAATGAATCGTTAGTTCATATTATATTAACAACTGCTCATATTTTACCAACTTACAGTTCATTACTCCGTATTTTCGTAAAAAAAGCACTATTTTACATTAATCAGTTAAAAATATTATTAAATCATAATTTTCGAAAGGCTTCTTTTTTACATATAACCAAGCAAACATAAGATTTAAAGGACCACCTATTTTGGGATGTTATGCTTATTGATTAGGGAGGTCACATCTCTCTTGGCCGCTAGTTGGACCGGCTAGCTCTAACCTCGCGTGTCTAGCGAGCTACGCTTGTACAGTACGCTATATTATTTGGTAGACCTTACAAGGGGTTACAATAAATTCCAAGAGTACTAAATGGGTTAGAATATATTTTAAATTTTGTTTTGTTATACATGGTTATAAAATATCTTTATAATAATTAACAAGATCTTGTATTAATTTTTAAATGCTATACGATAATATGAAATTTTTTGAAAAATTGATTGAAGGTGTTTTATATAAAAATAATTTTCTTGTTTATTGACCTTTTGTTGTCATAAAATTTATATTAAAAAATTATTTTTAAGGTGTAATGTATATACAATATTACTTTTTAAAAGTATTTATGAAAAAACTATAATTGTGTATTTAAATTTAACCCTGTCTCGGTAAAAATGCTAACCCTGTCTCAGTAGTAGTCCCGTTACAAGCGCTCCTGGTGGATGGCTCGTGATAGGTCTTCGGCTCTTGACTCGTAACTGGGAGGGCTGGCCGGCGTCACTGAGGCTAAACAGGAGGAGATCAATACTCTGGATTGGTAAGGGTGAAGCAAGAAGAATGAAGAAGGCCTACCGGAGATGTATGCAGGAGGTATCGCAAGGTTCTGTCTCGTCTTAAGCAACTAGAGGTTCGCTATAGTGGCTGCAAAACGATGGACTCAACCCCTTTGGTTCAGTAGGTGGCTGCAGTTTGAGGCACAGCCGCGTCTGTCGAAGAGACAAGAAGAGAAGAATGGTGAGGGCTGTACGCAAATGGGTCGGCAGAGAGATTAAAGTGAAGACGGAAGAACAGATTGCTGCACTTACCTCTTGACGCTGTTGGGTGTGTGCAGAAGGTTTACGTGTTGCTGTTGAATCTGGACGGATGGAGGTGTGTAGCGCATAGGGAGGAGATCAGCAGAGGATATTCTGGCGTGGAATTAGGCAGTTACGGATCTCTTTCCTAATTAATACAGCAGTTATGTATAAGATCAAAGGAAGGAGCGTTGCTGAGCTGGAGAAGGTAAAACGGCACCCCTTCTGGCTGGGATGGACGCTGGACTGGAGTGGGCGCTAGGCTGGACTCGAGCTGGCAACTTTGGACTGGGCTGCTGGCGTTGGAGCTGTGCTGCTGCTGGGCTGGAGCTGTGCTGCAGGGCCGAACTGGCTGAAGGCTGGCAAGCTGGGCCGCATAGGAGCAAGGCAGCAGTGGGCTGCTGGAGTTGGCTAGTGGGCTGGGTCCGTTGAGGCTAAATATAGAGCAACAGATGGGCTGGAATTGGCTACGGACGGCTCCTTAAATTAGCGAGTTTCTGGCCGGACAAGATTCCGACATATAAATATACGGACTAGGCGGATAAGGAGTTTATTATAGATTAAGATCGGTTAAGGATTCTATCATTTTATGCGGAAATAAGCTACATAAAATGATAAACTATTTAAAGGATTCTATCATTTTATGTGAATGAATCTACATAAAATGACTAATCCTATAATAATATGTCTAACTCAGTAGACGGATATGGGTCCATTGATCGAGATCTATTTTATAACGGAAATAGACGGAATAAAAATTCCGGATATTACAAAATATATTGTATATTTAAGGTTTTTATTTTTTAAATTTATTAAATTAATTTTTATCCACATTGATTATTATTATCATCATTAAAAATATTATTAGCAAACCTTATTCGGTAGTACTTCATATATAATCAAAGATTCGTGTTGAAATGAATAAGTAGTTATAATGCTCATTTTCTCTTTTTAATTACATTCTAATCATAATAAATTCAACAACGAAAACAATCTCAGATCAACTTAGTGTCTCCAAAAACTATACTCTTGAAACGAAATCAACTTCATAATTTGTTCTCTTTTGAAAAACAACAATAAACTAAACAAAGCTAAACTACAAGTTTTTTTTAAAATCTTTTCTGAAGATAAGATATAAGACATTTATTAATGGTCTAGTTTTTTTTAACAAAGTCTTGAAATAAGTAATAATTGTATAGTATTCGAACAAAAGAATAATGACAATAATATTTTAATTGCATGGCATTTAAGAAAAGATAATGAAATTTGGAAAGTTGCGATCCACACATTCTCTCTTTGTGAAATTGTGGTTAAGTTGAATATGAGAATCTCTCCATTGTGATTTAGGATAACAAAATTAATGGAACCTCACAATCAAGTTCAGAGGAATTGAGCCATTAAATTAATTTGTGGAATCCAGACTCTGATTTATCCCATTTAATGTTATTTCAACGTGTCAAACATTGCCTTTAAAAGAAGAAAAAACTATATTTTTTTTTCCGGCATAGATTACCTTCATGGTGAAATTTTGATCAAAAAATTTATATAATATAGTATGCAAAACAAAATATAAGAAATATTTTATTCCATTCGCTTTCTTGAGATAAAAATATACAGGATCGCTAAATACATGACGTCGAAATTACTCGTGTATAACTGACATGCATTGATATTGCCGATGAAAGGAGTTCCTGCAAATTTTTAGAGCAAGAAAAGGTTGTAATAAAATAGATCAAGATGTGAATAGTCGTACATGGACATACAAAAAACAATGAATAGTCTGCATACGATTGAGAAGAACCAACATGAAGGAGTTCCCCCCAATTTTGAGAAACAATTCGTGGTGATTGTCTGAGCTCGTAATGAGCTTTCAAATACTGGGATACTTGATTTTTGGTTAGTAATGGTTTACCAGAAAACAACTATCGTTAACAACTCCACTACACCGGAAAGAGGAGAGTTCAACTAAGAAGGAACACTATCTAGCTGACAAAAGGGAGCCAAATGGCCTAGTTCACAACATGTGAAGCAAGCTATTGGTGTCAAGGAACACTCATAGCGCAAATGGCCTGGATCACCACTGTTGAAACACGGTCGTCCCTTCTTCGCAACCTGTGTGGCTGAAGGGTAACTCGATCTTCTTCGTTCAACTTTAGTAACCTTAGCATGAGAAGAAACTTGTTAATGCGGCATCTTATTTTGTTGATAGAAATTCACTCGATGTCCTAACTTACCACAGGTATAACACATCACTAAAGATCTCTTACATTCCGGACGTAGGTGTCCAGTCTCCCCACAGTTGATATCATGAAAGTATCATTATAAAAACGTTCACGCAGATCGCCGTGCAAAAATGCATTGTAAACATCTATTTGATAGAGTTTCTGGTTCTTAATGGACACAACTACATAAAAAATTTACATAAACCATTTTAACAAACGGAGCAAAAAGTTTTGATAAAGTCAATACTTATAGTTTGTTGATTGTCCAGGGCAACAAGGCGTGTTTTATGACATTCGATTGTACCGTCAACTTTGACCCTTGTTCTATAAACCACTTGCATCCGATCGATTTCTTGCCGGAGGTAAAGGAACAACCGTCCATATTTTTATACGACGATCGATATGTGCTTTTTATACGATGATCGATATGTGCTTTAAAGATTGTAGTTTACTTCAACGTGGTTCATCCTAACAAAAAAATATGCCACATGTCATTTTATTAGAATTTTAGTTTTTTTTAAATAATATATATAGTTACCATATTTTAATTATCCTATTATAGAACTTATATTTATCTACTTACCAAACATATATGTATATATACTATTAGTATTAAAATATATATTTATATACTAATAATAAAGTAGAAGCCTTTAATGCCATATGTTTTTTCCGTTCTTTTTGTCAATGCAATTTAAAATGCACTCTCATTTTAAAAAAATTAATTAAAAAATTATATAAACTAACAATCTATATATATATATATATATATATATATATATACTAATATTAAAAAAAACCTTAATTACATAAACCATGGTTCCATATATTTTTATATTACGGGTCGTTTTAAGGTTCAGTTTCATTTAAGACCTTTTGTTTTATCAAGAACATATAAACTATCATTTATTTAAAAATATTCTTTTGTGTTTTTATTATCTTTTACTTTCCCTTATAATATTATCTTCCAACTCACTTTAATTAATAATTAGATTTATTTTACAATTTATTAAAGCTAAACCCGCACACGGTGCGGATATTAGACTAGTTTAACTTAAAATAACGCATAATTTAAAAGTTTATAGGAAAGGACATATACGTGTTTACAATAGATAATATCTCAGAATTGTGGATAGTACTTCCTAAGTTGTAGTATTCACAATAGAGAAGTGTATGCATGCGGTCAAGAATAATTTGGAAATTATATAAATTGAATTTCTCAATAAAATTCTTAACTGAGATATCCATGTGAACCTTTTCCGGTTTGAAAAATATTTTAGGTGTTTTAAATATAACTGTGTTTTTTTTTAATAAACATTGCGATCAAGTTATAGATAATAAAAGGAAAAAAAAAGGGTCTTATTGGAGAATAGTTCATATTTAATCTTAAATTTTATGTATTTTTATTATTCTCTTGTAGTATTATAAATAAAATGATAAAATCGATATAATCATGATTGTATTGTACCAACTTATCATTTATAAATGGGTATAGTATTTTTCATTAACTTTTGAATAAAGGTAAATTCATCAAAAGGAAAAAATAGCATAATTAGGTGTGTTATAAACTAGTTATACTAAAGTAACAAAGTTTATGTATCAGCATGTGACCTGAGGTATATGGTCAAACAATCATACACAAGGTATTCTAGATAGACATGCAATCCTCCTAGACATACCAACTACCTGAGGCCAAAAGGCATGAAAAACATATAAACCTGTCACAACTCATAAGGCTCGTTCACCTTCGGCAAATCCATCAACAAACATAGACACTCACAAGCCGAACAAGTGCCCAAACCTCGGGTCAATGGCCAATCCACCTTCAGCAAAACCATCAGTAGCTTAGGTCCATGCCCGGTACACACATAGCAAAAAACATCATAGTATGAAGCAAAATGCATCTCCAGTAAAAACCAACTATTAGGATTCAACCCTCTCTATAGCTCTAGCTCCATCTCCAGCGGAAAAAGTCTCATGCAATAAAGTGTAGATATGAGTAAATGAATAGAATATTAGTTTCGTAATGTTTCATGGGTCACTCACTCAATCAAGTTGACTATAAACTTACGATGACTACACGACCGTATCAAACATTAGATTTCAACCGTTATAATGCATAAGAGACAATACTAAAAAACTTAGCAAAGTCTTGATACCATCTCATAACATTATCTCTTTTGTGATCGAATTGAGCACATATGAATTGATTTTTTCTTCTATATGCGATATACTACCTTTCTATTGCATGTGATATCGTCTACATATGAAGCCTAAGACATGTAAACCAAGAGTAATTAAGGCCGGCGTAACAAACCATGATTAATATTATAAAGTTACTTATTTAAATTATTTTTGAGTATTTTTAATTTACAAAATCAAGAGATACTAAAAACAAGTTGCATATAGAATACTTGAAATTTACCGGCTAGTAAAAACATGTTTTACAATATTTCAAAAATATTTTTAAATGAAGTAATTTAAACTATGGAATTGCGAAAAATCTAAAAAAATTGTAATATTAACTAGTTTGTGTTATAATTTAAAAATAAACCGTACAAGGTATGGTTATACGATATTAAATTTGTATATGATTTTCATTTGAAGCATAAATATGAAAAATTTAAATTATTCCAACTCCTTTTAGCTAAACATAAAATACCAAACTGAGAAAAGACAATTGCATGAAACCAAGACCGAGTCAAATTCAAAGTCTCCTATGAGCAAGACTTTGAAAATGAAGTTTCTAGGAACGCAGTGGCTTACAATCTATCTTTATAAAATAATACAAGGTTATTAGAGTCCTCAACTTATCCTACTTATTTTGGGTTGAGTTTCAATGGGTTTTTCTTTGATTTTCAAATGGTTATTTTGGATATTAATTGTCCAAACTTATATATCCAAAGGTTGTATTCAAAATGAGAAGATTGTTTTATTACATATTAAAGCAATCTTTAACTCAATGTCTTCTCTTCCAATCTTATCTTCATGGAATGAGAAGAAAGAAGAAAATTGTTGTTTGTGGGAGAGGGTAACATGTGACCGTTTATCGGGTCATGTAAAAACGTTGTCACTAGGCTCGTTACTAGATCCCAATTTTGATTACGGATATTTAAGCGTCCCGACAATAAACTTTCATCCCTTGAACATGAGCGTTTTTCATGATCTTCAAAAATTACAAAGCCTTGACCTATCACTCAACTGCATCACAAGTTTTGTCGAAGATGAAGGTATATAACAACTATTTTATATGCTTTTTGAGGTCTTATTACTTCACTTAACTACAATTTGAATATTCATAGATATCTATTTATTTTTCCTTTTTCATGTTGTGTTATTTTGAAAACCTTAAAGTTTTAAACCTTATGGATAATACAATAAATGGTGAAATTTCTCATTTTATTGGCAACGGTCTCTAACAATTTTTGATATTTCATAAAATCTATTTAGTGGAATTATTTCCCAAGTAATAAAATTATAAGCAATAGGTTTATTTAATTATATAATTTTATTTATATATCTTTTATTTGTTACGTGTTTATTTATTTCGTGTTTATTCGATTATAATTTTAAACCTTGAAGGGAAAAATATCAAACTTATATATCTCCAAAACAAGATATTATTTGTTTATTTATTTTTTCCTCTATTCATTTATGTCTTTGTTCTTGTATGTATATGCAGGATTATGCAATCTGAAGAATTTGAAACTATTAGATCTTTCTCAGAATGGATTGAGTGGAAGCATCCCTAATTGTATAGGCAATTTGACCTCCCTCCAACAATTGTTTATGCCATTGAATCAATTTAGCGGGAGTATAAAAGGTAATAAACTATGTAGAGCTAATACATATTAGTGATCGATATATATATATATATATATATATATATATATATATATATATATATATATATATATATATATATATATATATATATATATATATATATATATATATATATATATAGAGGGTGCGGTTCCTACGTCGGATGGTGAGTATTAAGGGTAAAGATTTAGAGTAGATATCATAATTAATAATAACTACGAATAATAATAATTAGGAATAATTCATTCAACCAACAAAAACTACGAATAATCCACTCAACCAACAATAACTACGAATAATACATTTAACGATATGACACCTTCGTAACAAAACTAATAATAATTACGATTTTGTTCTCATGATTACACGATAAGCCTGTTCTCATATGATATACTCTATATATATAAAAATCTAAATCTAAATGATCTTTAAACTATGCTACGATGAAACTAAAACTAGTATCTTAAAATTTGTTTAGTGTATGCTGAGTATGATCATTTCAATTTTCTTTTACCGCAGTTCTATATAAATTGTCAAAACTTGAACAACTAAAACTCAATTATCAAATGCTCAACAACAAATATAATGCAAGTTTTATTATTGCTTGACTAGCAAATTGTTATCTTATTTGTAGTTATGAAAAAATTATTAAATTTTGAAATTGTAGAGTTTATGGATAGTATAAGAATGAGAGGAATTTCTCATGTTAGCAAATTAATTTTCGAGTAAGCTTGACCTTTCAAGAAATCTATTTAGCCAATGATAAAGTTATAAGCAAAATGTTTGCTCAATAATATAATTTTATTATATTTATCTTATTTGTCTCATTTTCATTTGTGCAGGATTATGTACATTGAAGGAACTTCAAACATTAGATCTTTCAGAAAACAATTTGAATGGAAGTGTTCCCCTATGCATTTACGAATTGAGTGCTCTGAAGTACCTCTATCTTTCAGAAAACAAATTCGAGGAAAATATAGCATCAGGTAGTAGGAAAAAGGAAGATTAAACTTTTATATATATATATATATATATATATATATATATATATATATATATATATATATATATATATATTTCAACCCTTATTACATCTATCATATGACACGTTGATAAAATAAAATAAAATTGTGTTACATCGAGAATATACAAACCCATAATCGAGTATATAAGTGAAGTTAGTCAATTTTACTATTGTCAATTAATTTTAGAATAGAATTTAATTATATTTATACGTTAAACTCAATTCTAACACGTAAATGTTCGCGGATGTTCAATATACTTACTCAATGAGTACATGCATTTGATTTTTGATATTTTTTTTTATCAGAAATATGCAAGATGAAGAAACTTCAAGGGTTGGGACTACAGAACAATAAATTAAGTGGAAATGTTCCAATATGTATCGACAATCTGAGCTCTCTCAAATATCTACGTCTTTCCTTTAATGAATTTAGTGGGGGTGCAGAAGCAGGTAACGATATATTTACTATGTCACACATTATTATAACTTTTGCTCTTTAAATATGACAAATAATAATAATAATAATAATGAAATAGTTTAGTGGTGCGTTCAACTTTTGATTAATTCATTTATTTTTGCAACAGGTGTATGTAAATTGACAAATCTTGAAGAATTATTCATAGGTCAAGATTATTTGGGAAAAAACACAATTCCAATTTGTATTGGGAATTTGACCTCCCTTTCGAAGCTTTTAATTGCTGGTTACAAGTTTACCGGATCAATATCGGGTACGTATAAATTCTCAACCCTCTTTCTAATTAAATTAGCATTTGCTTACCTCTTTATTCAATTTTCTTACTGATAAAGTTTGCTAAGTTCTTTTTCATATTTTGTCTCTTTACAGGTATTGGAAACTTGATCAATCTTAAATGGCTTTATCTTCATTATAATCAAATGGTTGGCCCCGTACCGTCCACAATATCAAATCTCACTAACTTGGAAGGATTGTCCATGTTATATAACTCCTTTGAAGGAAAATTCTCTTTGAGCCTATTATCTAAACTTGCCAATCTTAGAGGTCTTGCCCTTGTTGGCAATAAGTTTGAAGTTGAAACCGAAGACTCGCCTTGGATACCCTCCTTCCAACTTCAATCACTCATCTTGAGCAATTGTAACCTGAATAAGAAATCTGGAACCTTTCCAACATTCCTCTCATATCAGTATCATCTTGAGAATGTAGACCTCTCTTACAACAACCTAGTTGGATCATTTCCAACCTCTACTTTTCAAGGTAGTATGAAACAAATAATACACTTGGACTTGTCTAATAACTATTTTGAAGGGGAGGTACCAGAGCAATGGTTTAGTAGTTTCCACAATTTAAACTCCATAGTTCTATCAAATAACAATTTTCATGGAGAAGTAATTCCCAAGTCTATGAACCTACCTCAGTTGCAGATCTTACTTTTGGATAACAATCTGTTTAGTGGGATTATCGAAGATTCACTCCTAAAGAGCACTCATTTAGAGACATTCGACATATCCTCCAATCAGATATCAGGTGAATTGCCTAGTTGGCTCGGTAACTTCAAGCACTTGCAGCTTTTCTCTATCCAAAAAAATCTATTGCATGGTGAAATTTCAAGAACAATATGCAATATTTCGTTGCTTACCTATTTAGACCTTTCAAGCAACAAGTTTAGTGGAAGAATACCCTCATGCAACAATACATTGTTCTCATTGAAGTATTTGTACTTGAGCAACAACAAGCTTAGTGGACACATACCACATCAACTTTCAACAACATCAAGTTTAGTTGTTCTTGATTTAAGGGGTAACCAACTTACGGGAGACATTCGGTTGTGGATTGATCGGCTTTCAAACCTTATAATTCTTCAATTGAGTAACAACAAGTTGCGAGGAGAACTTCCCAGCCAGTTATGTCATTGTCAAGGGTTGAACGTTTTGGACATCGCCAACAATGAAATTTCAGGTACGATACCACCTTGTTTGAAATCCTTGTCATTTGGTTCAGTCACAAACCAAATCGTTGATGAACGGGACGTACACTTGGATTTTATAACAAAGGGAAGATATGGCTCGTACATTGGTAAAAGTATATATCAGATGTCGGGATTGGATTTATCGTGCAATCGGCTAAGTGGTCAAATTCCTAAAGAATTGGGATATTTGAACAACCTTCATTCTTTGAACTTGTCACACAACAAGTTAAATGGTTTACTTCCGGAAACATTCTCCTTGTTGAGAAGTGTTGAGAGTTTGGACCTTTCTTCCAACAATTTGAGTGGACCTATCCCTTCGCAACTCGTTAAACTCAACTTTTTGGAAGTCTTTAATGTCTCATTCAACAATTTAAGTGGAAGGGTTCCTATAGGCGGACAATTTGGCACCTTTGATGCATCTCACTATGAAGGCAATCCTTTTCTCTATGGGTTTGTAGAAAATACAAGTTCTATTGCTCTTAAAACTCCTAATGGTGAAGACACAAGAGAGGAAGATAGAGCCAACGTCGAATTTGATTGGAGAATATTCTTTTGGAGCTTTGGTCCTTCTTGCTTGATCTTTCTAATGGGATCCGTAATGGTAGTTTTTAACAATCCTCGATGGTTGAATTCTTGTATCATCTTCATCAACGCATATACATGTTGGTACATTCCATTGTATTAGTAGTTCTCTTTCTTCGGTGAGTTTCTTTAGTAAAGTTGCTTTACAAATAAATCGGTTAATTTTATAGTTTGATGTGTATAATTTGTAATCAATATGTGTAATGTGTAATGGACAACTTTTATATTTCTTTCTTAATAGTGTTCAACTAACACAGTATTTGAGGAAGATGACTTCCATAAGTTAACCTACCCATATTCTATATTAGCTGTTATGATAAAAAAAAATATTAAGAAACAATGATCCGGAATGCATCTGAGTTGTTACATATAATATTTTTTTTGTCCACACTTTCATCTTAAACTACATTTTATTTGGATAAAATGCTTTAAAATTGTATTTTTTTTTTATCACAAATTACCATTTATAACTTTTTAAAACAAAATTAACATATACAATAATGAACTTTAAACATTAGTACCAATGTACTATTTTCTTCTTATAATTTGTGGTGCAACATAGAGGTGGGTATAACCAATCGGGTCTAAGAAATTCGATGATCCGGCAAAATCCATAAACATTTTTCTTTATTTTATTCCAATCTAAAAGGTTTTCCCGAGTTATCAAATTACCGAGATTTTAATTATTTTCTAAAAAATTTGATGACGATTCTAGTTATCTGACAAGTGGAGTTATGTCCAACAACGGCAACAAGCTCCCATCATCTTGGTCCTGTCACAAATTATGATTTCTAACAGTGTTAGACAAAAATTCCAATAACTTTGTATCACTTTTAACTAAATTTTCAAGACTTATTTTCACAATTGTTAAACTATTGAAGACTAAATTTTCAAGCTCCCAACGAAGAGCATCTCAGGCCCATGGAAACCAGGCCCAATCCTCGGCCTCCTTCCCGGCCTCTTCCTCCAACACACTCGCCAGCCCGACCCACTGCAACCTCTGCTGCTCCATCACCTAGCCCAAACCAACCCCATGTGCTTCCAATATCGCAGGTGCTACTCGCCAAACTCAGTCCTCTCCTCGTATATACCCCCTCAGCCGACCCACTACTCTCTTCATTAGCGGCATTTTTAAGCCGCGGCCTATCTTCGATCTACGTACGGACACCACACCCGATTTATCCCCTATACCCACATTACATAAATCGACTCTCCAAGATTCAAAATGGTCTGCTGTCATGTTTGACGAATATCGAGCTTTTATACGGAATGATTCTAAAGTTCTTGTTCCTCGTCGAGCGGACTAATATTGTGCGGTGTATGTGGATTTTTCGTCATAAATTCAGATCTGATGGTTCCCTTGAGCGTTAGAAAGCGCGTCTGGTTGCTAACGGATGCTTCCAGTAGGTTTGCATTCATTGTGATAAGACGTTTAACCCGGTTGTCAAGCCGGCTACTATCCGGACGGTTCTCATTCTCGTTGTGTCTCGTTCTTGGCCTATTCACCAGCTCGATGTTCAAAATGTCTTCCTTCATGGACATCTCAACGAGACAGTACACATGTTTCAGCCTCTAGGTTTTGTTGACTCCACTCGCCCCTCCCATGTCTGCTTGTTACCGAAATCTATT
Organism: Fagopyrum homotropicum; assembly: GCA_033239125.1. Taxonomy (NCBI): domain Eukaryota; kingdom Viridiplantae; phylum Streptophyta; class Magnoliopsida; order Caryophyllales; family Polygonaceae; genus Fagopyrum; species Fagopyrum homotropicum. The sequence goes on from BSWB01000003.1 coordinate 9,839,007, forward strand.
TATGCATGGCCTTAAGCATGCACCCAGGGCTTGGTATCAAAGTTTTGCAGGCTATTTGCTCAGCCTCGGATTTATCGGTAGTAAGAGTGATTCTTCTCTCTTTATTTATCGGCATGGAGCTCATCTTGCTTATTTATTACTCCATGTTGATGATATTATCTTGACCGCATCCTCCGATAAACTCCGTACTACTCTCACTAACTCACTCAGTAAGAAATTTGTCATGTCTGATCTGGAACCATTATCATTTTTTTGTGGTCATCTTTGTCGAACGCCCCAGCTCCGGTCTCTTCTTGTCTCAAGACAAGTATGTTCGCAAGATTGTCGCATGGGCCAAGATGACGACATGCAAACCTGCGGTTACACCTGCTGAGACATCGATCAAGCTCAATTTCTCCTCTGGCCCTCTTGTCAGTGATGTAACAATGTATCCCATGTATCGCAGTTCAGTAGTTGCGCTTCAGTATCTCACTTTCACACGCCTTGATATAAGTTTCGTTGTCCAGCAGATTTGTATATTCATGCCTGATCCTCGAAGCCTCACTTCGTTGCCCTCAAGTGCATCATCCGATACATCTCTAGCACGTCAGTATTAGGTATCACCATCTCCTCTTCTCCAAAGTCTGACCTATGCCGACTGGGCTACTGTCCCGATACGCGTCAGTCAACATCAAGTTATTGTGTATTCTTTAATGACATTATCATCTCTTGGTTTGCCAAACGGTAGTCCGTGGTTTCACGATCTAGTGTAGAGGCCGAATATAGAGGGGTTACAGTCTCTAGGTGTTCTTGGCTACATAATCTATTACTTGAGTTTCATTGCCTGCTTGCAAAAGCGTCTATTGTCTACACTGATCGACAACATATCTGCTACTTACCTTGTCAACAACCCAGTTCAATACCAACGAATCAAACATATTGAGCTTGGCATCCACTTTGTCCGAGATAAGGTTGCTTGTGGTCACGCTCGAGTCCTTCATGTCTCTTCGACTTTTCAAATATGCAGATATCTTTACAAAGGGATTACCGAGACAACTGTTTCTAAATTTTAGATTCAGTCTCACTCTACTGCCTCATCCAGTTTCGACTGTGGGGTATGTTAGTTTATGTAAATATAAGTCTAGCTTGTAATTATTTATCTTTGTATTTCCTATATATATATGGCATATAATTCAATAGAAACCCTAAAAAAATTTATCCAATCTCTCTCATTCTCACACTATCCATCAACTTTTCTTCCTAGCCTGCATATTAGCAAACACGTACCGTTTCCACATAATAAGGGATAACTTTAAATTAGATAAAAGTAGGACTTATCTCTTGATATGTGTTCCAAGATGATTTCACCAATAGGATGAAAGTCTTGATGAGACATCCACGCCACTTCAAACCGGAAAGGATGTTTCTCAACTTGGGTTCTAATGGGAGGATCAATTTGTAAGAGCAAAGGTGAATGGTCAAAAGGGAAGCGAGCTAAATGATGCACATGCGCTCAAGCAACTGAATCCGGCCAACAACATTAGTGAAAACTCTATCAAGTCTTCAAAACACCTTCTAAATTCCCGAATGTCCATTATCCTAATTAAATTGTGACCCAGTAAACCCCAAATCCAGCAGACAAGTTGAAGCAATAATATTACGAGAAACATCAACGTTAGCATGAACCTTTTGAGATCCACCCTCCGACAAAGAAGGAAGTTGAATCTGCTATGGAGGAAGATCAACGAACTTTACACCTTCGTCAGCCGGGGAACTCTAGGCGGGTCTAAAGAGGCAGCTTGTCTCGATGGTAACCGAAGCTACATTAGTGGAATCGGGAATTAAAGAATGAATCTTAAGCAATGTACCTAGAACTAGACAACAAGCCAAGGGAGCTTAAGAACACCTCTCAAATCCTCGGAAATGGCACAAGTTCAAGTACCACAATCGGTGAAGTTGTTAGAGAAGACAACGGATTTGATTAGAGAATATTCTTTTGGAGCTTTGGACCTTCTTGTTTGATCTTTCTACTTAAGTTCTATTTTGGTGGCTTTCAACAATCCTCGTTGGCGTAATACTTGTGTGTTCTCCATCAATACATACGGTATGTTTCATCTTCTTAAATGTTATATTGTCTCATTGAGTACTTTTGATAATAAAATGGCATGATTTGTAATATACTATGTATTGTAATTTTCTATAGAGCATAGATTGTTTTGCTTAATGATTATTGGGTGTGAGTTATTCGGATGTATGGCCAATAGAAAATGTTTAGTTAATGTGTTAAAAAAATTGGGCTTTGTATTTATGTTGTGGGCCGAAAGATAAAAATATAGTTTTGGGCGGCCCAATTCACTTTATTCATAAAACCATTATGTATAAGTAAGATAGAAATGGTAAAAATAAGCATATAACATGAGCTATAATCAATTGATATGATCTATTATGGGATCTTTAAATTTGAGTCGAGTTGAATATGAAATTCAATCGAGTTTTTGTTATATTGTTTATGATGGTTAGTCCATCATCTCTTAATATTAACAATGATATCAACAAATAAATGGACATAATAGGTTGGTTCGCCTTATCAGATTTGGACTTGTATCAAAAATCTATTTATTGGGTCTAGATAAGTTATTTAGACCCGGTTTAAACCTATTGAATAATGTTCCATTAATTTTGTATTGGGCTCTTTTGGGATCTAATTTTCAAGTTTTTGAATTTCAAATCGGTTCACATCGAACATAAACCAAGTCTTAATTAACGGCCCATGTCAAACAAAAGTGATATTTTGATCCGACCCGGAAATAGATCGTTGGAAATACCCCTAATATATGCATTTTTTATCCACATGATTGCAATAAACAAGATCATCTTGTCACTCCATGTCCTCAAGAGATCTACAATTAAAAAAAATTTATTCCACAACATACCATGAAAATAACGAGAAGGGAAAGAAAATTACCTCGTAACCACAAAGCAATGGGAATATTGAAGAAATCACCCATTCATTGCCGCGATATGTCACCCGCAAACAACGCTCCATCGTTGAGCCCGGAGTTGTGCTGAACTGGATAGCCAACGGTGGTTGCCGGAGGAAGGCCGTCCGAACTCTGTTGCCGCCCTCGCCGTAGCCGGACGAATCTCATCGTGCCTCTGCTGCCTGAATCGAGTATTGCCGGAGGATAACGAGGCCATATGCCTCCGCCACCACCTACAAGAAAATCTAGATCGGAAATTTTGTGAGTAAGGATAAATTACATAAAGGATCCCATGTTTTCATTTACATGTAATAACCCAACTTTTGGAATTTGTAAAATCCGCCACCAAATGATAATTATAGAAAAGGCCCAAGTTTCTATTTACATGCATGACCCCAAAATTTTAGAATTGCACCAAATGACCTTAGTTGAATAATTACATGATATTGCCTACGTTTATAATTACAGAAAATGTCCCAAACATTTATAATTATAAAACAAATGGAATTAAACTTGTGTAATTGACTTGTTTGGGTTTTTGGAGGCACGTTTGAATTTGAATATAGTTTTTTCCGACTTCGATATACGAGACTATACATTGTTTGACTTCAAGAAGTGAGCTTCCTAGACATTTGTTATAGGTTGAGATGTTGATTTGAGTTGATTTGTTATATATTGTGATATTGTAATTGGTTTTAGGTACTTGGTTGTTTGGATTTATATTGGTGATTATTGATTTCTTCTTTCGGAGTTATGTCATATTGACTTACTTAGTTGTCGACTTGTCGTTCTGTTTCAGGCTAAGTTTGTTGTTGACTGTGACTATAATTTATTTTGTGATTAATATTGTATCTCTTTATATTCTTGCAAATGTTTTAAATTAATTTGTGTGATATAATACTTGTTGGCTGTGTGAGCAGTCAAGAGTTGTGTTTGTTTTGCTTTTGTGATGATTGAGACCGTGAAAATACAACTATGATTGAGATTGTAGTAGACATAGTGATGATTGAGATTATGACAGACAAAATGATGATTGATATTATGACAAACAGAGTTGTGATTGAGATTATGACTTATTGAGTTATGACTGATATTGTGAGATGTGTTGAAAATTGGGTAATTGATTATGTTATGCACTCATACACTTATAGGGTAATTGATTATGTTATGCACTAATAGTTACACCGCATGATGTCAGATTGCGACAGATGATTATATGATAAATTGGAGTAGGCTAATTAATTATGTTACGCACAGACATTTAATTACAATGTAATTGGTTATGTGGCAGCTACGTCTCAATAGACTAGGGGTGGGCAACGGATTGATCCGATATATTCTGATCCGAATAATCGGATATCCGAAACTATTTTTTTTATAAAAAAACCCAATCCGGATCTGGTATCCGGACAAACATCCGGCAATTTTTCCTGGAACGGTTAGATAATTATCCGCGGATATCCGGCCAATCCGTTTGATCCGACTTCCAAAATATAGTATTATAAAAATGATTTTAGCCGAATTGAATCGGATTATTATCAGCGGTTATCCGGATGATTCTTTTGATCCGAATGACTTTTGTTTGACTTGGTTGATCCGTTTGATACCAAAATGACTTTAATTGGATCCGAATATTCGACTGATCCGTTTGATCCAAATATTCGTTTGATCCAGGTATGTATATGTTACTTTGATCCGAATATCCGTTTGATCTGAGTATGTATTTGTTACTTTGTTTATCACAAAATGTAATTAAAAAATCAAAGACACAATACAAAATCTAAATAAAAATGATAATCAGATAGATGAAAAAAAATGAGAATATTAAAGTACATTATGATAAGTAAATAAATATAAAGTTTTATTACAATAGATATCTCTATATTTACACTTTTTAACTACTTCATAAAATACAAAATAAAAATTTTAGAATGCTAAAGTAAAAGTAAATTATTTAATCTTAATTGTAATTTTATTAAAAATAATATGAATAATAATTACACAAGAAAAATGATATTAATATAAAATTATAACATAACATGAAACTTTTTATATATTCTAAAATGAAATCTTGCTTTGCCTAGATATTTAATTTTTTTAAATCTTTTTATTATAAGTTGATCTCATTGTTTAAAACCATGTGTATGTATGTTGTAAATAAAATGAACACGACCCAATCATTTTTTTTTGCCTAAATATTAAATTATTACCATGTAACATGATTGTAACACCCCAAATTCTCATAACTCGGGGTGCTACTGTTAGGATCTCACAATGGGTCCCGACCTTAGTTTGACAACAACTTTACTAAATCTTATAATAAGGCACAAAAGTAATTAAACACTTTGAAAATATTAAATTATATTTGTATGAATGTACAACATATGACAGCCTCACAAAACATAAATATATTAATAAGGTGCATGCAGAACGGACGACTCCTCAGTCTCCATCTAATGAATATGTGGACCCGGCTGACCATCCGCTCCGGATCTCGGTGCAATTGTCTATACCTACAAATCGTCTAACAACACGGATAAACCGTTAGCTAACTTATCATATATAAGAAAACATAAGCACAAACACACACAATGCGGAAACGAACACAGAGCATGCTATCACGGAAACAATTTATTATCTTTCTTAGGGTCATACACGTCTAATTCCGATTATGACTGTGGCACGAGAAGTCTAAAACTCTCGTCTCCGTCCCCGTATATCAACAAGAGTGTTCAGCGCACCTCCCCGTATACCATGTGGAGTGGTTCAATACCCTCCCCGTATACCGTGTCTGGACTAGTCGCAGAGCACCTCCCAATCTCCTCGGGATCTGAGCAGACGAGGCCACCGTCCGTTACACTTAGGCCAATTCAACATGTCATCCTAATCCAAGTTATTATAATATACACATACAACAAATACCACTTATATATTCAACCAATATAAGACTGAAACTAAGTAATCCCAAAGGATCTACCTGAATCGAATCAAACTCCCGCTACACTATTACTCGATTCCACAAGGTCAGGTCTCAATTGCCTAATTATAAAAATGAAACGATGGATCAAAACATATCCAGACATCTTAGAAGTTTTCAACTTCTAAATTAACAAGGACCCCCCTAACGAAAAAGACAATCTAGCCTTATAAGAGTAAAATGACCATTTTACCCTTGGGTCCGAAAAACCCTAAAAAGTCTAAAACGACTTTAGAAACTTTCATTAAAACCTCAATGATATAAGGACTCACTCTAAGAGGAAAGGTATATCAAGTTTGGAAGATTTCCAACTATCAAACTTGAAACTTAAGCTCGCTTGGGTCATACTATGACCTAAACTACAACGCTCTCATAAAGCCCTAAAAATCCACTCTTCTAACAAAACTGCATAACTTCTCTGCTTTGGAACATCACAAAACTAAATCCGACTGTTGCATTGATCCCAAATTTTAATACAAAAACTACATATATCCACCTACAATATATAAAAAATTCAACCGTAGATGATCAATCTAAGGTATCGAAACTCATTTGTCTACAACATAAATTCTAGAAGTTTACAAAATTAGCAATAGGTCTCCACTTCGATTCATAGTGTCAACAAGATACCCCTTGGCAACAAATCCCATTGTTTGATATGGCCCACAGTTTGATATGCTGAGGTGGAGCTATCTTTTTAGGCTACAGAAGAAAGCAATGGAAATGGGCCATCAACCCATTTGTTTGAAGAATAAGGAATAATGCCCTCTGTTAGGCCCGTCACTTAGGGAGTAACTTATAATAAAAAAAATTATAATAAAATATTATTATTGACATTTTTTAATTTAAATAAGATCAACTTTTAATGAAAAATTATTGAGACCATCTTATTAAAAAATTATTATTTAGACCAACTTACAAAATATATATAAAACTTACAATGAGATCAACTTATAATAAAATATTATTATTGACATTTTTTAATTTAAATGAGATCAACTTTTAATGAAAGATTATTATTGAGACCATCTTATGAAATTTATATCTTACAATAATATCAACTTATACTAAAAAAAATATTATAAAATTTGTTCCTTTAAATGAGTTCGACAAGATTATTATTAAGGCCAACTTAATCGTGAAAAGAGAGAAATAAAATATTTATTTTAAAATTTATTTATCTTTGGTCAATCTTAGGAGAACGATACTTTAGGTTAATTTTACTTTACAACATGATATATCCTACGATAAAATATCTGGTGGATTGCCTCATATGATGAGTATCTTTACAAATCTATAAATTTTAATCACTCTAGAAAATGTATTGTGTGGTCAAATCTCAAGTGTGCTATGTAATTACATATATGTACTATTTAGACTTATCAAACAATATGTTTCATGGAAGGATACCATCATGTAATGACACTTTGTTGGAGTTGGATCATTTACGTTAACGACTATAGCCTTAGTGGTACATCCCATTTGAGTTATCAACATGCCAGTTTGGTTGTAACTCCAAAAATATAAATGAATTTGAAACGAATCTAGTTTATATATGTATACACTTATTCATGAAATTTTCTAAAATTATTTATTGTGACGTAAGATAGTTTTGATATCCTATAGAAAAACAAAATGGGGGGAATCAAATGCATTTTGCATAATTACAAAAAATTTCATGAATAAGGGTACACATATGAACTGAATACATTTTCATTATGTTTCCGTTTCCGGAGTCACAAACAAACATGTGGGTGAGTTATCAACGAATCTAGTCCATATGTATACTCTTGTTTCCTTTTCTGGAGTTACAAATGCATTTTGCGTGATTACAAAAAAAAATTCATGAACAAGGGTACACATATGGACTATATACACTTTCAATTCTGTTTCCATTTATGGAGTTACAAGGGTACCACGTGAGTTATCAACGATTACAATTTTAATTGTACTTGATTGAAGAGGTAACCAACTTGTGGGTGACAACCCATTGTAGATTGATCAGCTTTCGAATCTGGTTCTAGTGTTAGGCAATAACAAGTTACAAGGGAGACTTCCTATTCAACTGTGTCGTCTTCAAGGTCTACATATATTAGATATGTCAAACAATGAAATTTCAGGTACAATACCGCCTTGTTTGAAAAACATGCCATTTGGATTAGATGAGATATTTGATAACTATCAAGATGATAGTTACGTGAATTTTGTAACAAAGGGCGATATAATTCTTGCGTTGGTGATTTATTCTTTCAAATGTCGGGATTTGATTTATTGTGCAATCAACTAAGTGGTGAGATTTCTCCAAAATTGGAATATTTCATATTTGAACGGAACTCATTCTTTAAACTTGTCACACAACAAGTTCAATGGATTAATCCCGAAAACATTCTATATGTTGACTAATGTTGAGAGTTTGGATCTTTCTTACAACCAATTGAGTGGATCTAACCCTTCGAAGCTTGTTAAACTCAACATTTTCTAGAAATCTTCAATGTCTTACAACAATTTGAGTAGAAGAGTCCCGACAACAGAACAATTTGGTATCTTTGATGCATCTAGCTACAAAGGCAACCCTTTCCTTTTATGGGTTCGTAAATGGCACAAGTTTGAGTACCGGTATTTCTCCCAATACCACAGCCGGTAAAGTCGTTAAAGAAGACGATGAATTTGATTGGAGAATATTTTTTTTGGAGCTTTGCACCTTCTTGCTTGATATTTCTACTTAGTTCCATTTTTGGTGGCTTTCAACATCCTCGTTGGCTTAATAGCTGTGTGTTCTTCATCAATACATACATATGTTGGTATGTTTGGTTTTCTTAAATGTTATTTTGTCTCATTGAGTTCCTTTCAAAAAACAAGGTACTTTTGATAATAAAATGGCATGATTTGTAATATAGTATGTTTAGTTAATGTGACAAAATTAGTTGGGCTTTTTATTTTTGTTGTGGGCTTGAAGGAAAAAACAAGGAAAAATCTAATTTAAATAGGGTAACTATATATATAATTTTTTGTTGTGGGCGACCCAATTCACTATATTCATAAAACCTTTGTATAAAATAAGATAGGAAATGGTAAAAATAAGTAAATAACATGAGCTACAATTGATATAATCTATTATGAGATATTTAATTAAATCCAATATGAATATGTTAAAAACATATCACAATGGAAAATATTATCTATATACTATATTAAAGCCAAAGCATTTCCTTCGACGTAGTTCATCCTACCTTATATTATGCCACGTGTCATTTTCTTAGAATTTTGATTTTTTTAAAATAAATTATATATATAGTTACCCTATTTAAATTAGTCAATAATGTAATAGTATAATTATCCTATAATAGAACTTATATTTATCTACTTACCAAACATGTCTTTTTATATATCTACACATATACATAAACATAGTTAAAATTATGCTAATAGAATTATTATTTTATGATAAAATTTTACCAAAATAAATTTATATATATAGTTATACATATATTTATCTTTACTAAACATACTTTTTTTAATTTATGTATAGATGCTAATGTATTTTAATTTTATTAAAAAAATTGAAGAGATTATTTTTATTAAACTTCTATCAATTAATATATTTTTTTAAAAAAAAGTATAAATAATAGATTTTGTTTCCTTATTTTTTTGAATATAATACTTTAGTAGTATATTAAAATTGTACATACTAAGGTGACTACTTTTCTTTTAATATATATTAATAAAAAAAATTGTAACTATCTTTCTTTCCAATGTCAATGAACGTATTTGTTGGTGATGGAATTAGTGGGTCCTTTCTATTTTTTTTATTTATTACTTAAATAAATTACCTTCTTTACCAAATTTTTAGGTCAAGTGTATCTTCTCTCCTTCCCTCATCTCCAAATCGCAAATCACCTACCAAATCTATTTTCCTTTCCATTTTACTTTTTGAGATTTTTCTTTATAATAAGTTGAACAATTTTTATTACAAAATTAGTTAATTATGTAAGTTGATAAATTTTTAATATGTTTGTAGAGTATTTTTTTAATATATTAATTTGATGTAATTATTACTTAAACAAAATTCCCATATAAATTTATAAGGTCAACTAAATTAATTTATCAAAGCCGCAAATAATCGTGATATGAATCACATCCTTTTAAATAATCAATTTAAAAATTGATATTTTTTAAAAAGGTATTATTTAAAGTCATAATTTACGTCAACTTTTCTCGATAAAATTATATTAAAATTTAAAACCTAGAATTAGTTATTTGACAAATTTCTAAATATGTTTTTAAATATAGATGAATATCATATTTTGTTAAATATACATCATCGAAATAAGACCAAAAGAAAAAAAAATATTTTAACAAATTCCGTGCAAGGCACGGGTAATACACACTAGTAAGTACTCAAATATCCAAGTTTGAATAGATGGATAATGCATGAATCGTCATGTGGCTACGTAAATTTGAGTCGAGTTGAAAATGAAATTCAATAGAGTTTTTTCATATTGTGTATAATGGTTAATCCACCATCTCTTAATATTAGCAATGATATCTTGAAATAAATAGACATAGGAGGTTGGTTTATCACTATATACCAATAGAACCGTTCACTTGATCAAGTTTGAATTTGCGTCAAAAATCTATTTTGTTCGGGTCTAAATAAGTTATTCAGGTCTAGTATAAACCTATTGAAAAAGGTTTTATTAGCTTTGTAATGGGCTTTTTTGGGATCCAATTTTCAAGTTTTTTGAATTTCAAATCGGTTCAGATCGAACATAAACCGAGTTTTATTTAACAGCATAAGTAAAATAAATGTGAAATTTTTGGTCCGACCCAAAAATAGCTCGTTGAAAATAAACACCCCTACCATATGAATTTTTTGTGGGAAGGAGACTCGGTGATCTCCGACACATCTGACGTGCTTATATTGCATAAAGGGGATAAGTAGTAAGCAAGTGGGGATAGCTCGACGTCTTACATCATCGTCCAAAATACAAGAGACACCCTCCGGCGGGTCAAAAAATACATGTAAGCCCAAAGGCAAGTCATAAGCAAAAGTAGTAAGAAAATCCATTGTTTTGTGCGCCTCGCGGTAGGCATGCCAAAACTGAATGATACAGTTTTTTTTAAAAAAAGTCTTGACACCTAAATGTCATACTACTAAGGGGGTGGTAAGGAGAATGTGGTTGTTTCAGTAATGTTGTATCTAGTAAAGAACTTGCTTCCAACACTACTGAACGATAACCACAATCTCACGCAAGTGTTAGCCCGTGAAAAACACACCATAATTCACCCATGGGTACCGAACATGGACCAAAGTTTGCGCACAACCCTCTCTGTCATTCCCTTCTATTATTCATAATGGCACGTGCAATTGTAGCGTACCCATCCGTCCGTTGCTCTAAATCCGTGTTGATCTTCATGACTCTCATAGGCGGAGGCTCTCATTTGATAAAAGAAAAGAGATTTTAGGAGGCTAGTAGCGCAGTGATTGAACTCATAGTTGCGCTTTATCCGAATATAATCAAGTCTAGTCACCAACTTGATTCTCGGTCAAATACATCATATATGTCGTCAACTTTACAACAATTATATTTAGATTTTTTTAGTAATAGTATCATTCATTAATTTTTACTTAGACTTGTTCGAATCCGGGCAGCCCGCCCGGAAAACGGGCGGGTATGAACATGGAACAACCCCGGTCGGGCCGAAAAGCCCGACCCGTCAGCTGTAATATCCGGAATTTTTATTCCGTCTATTTCTGTTATAAACCCGATCTCGATCAGTTGATTCATATCCGTCTACTTAGTTAGACATATTATGATAAAATTTATCATTTTATGTAGATCCCCTTCACATAAAATGATGAAATCCTTTAAAAGTTTATCATTTTATGTAGCTTCCCCTTCACATAAAATGATAGGATCTTTATAAAATTTATCATTTTAGGTAGCTTACCTTCACATAAAATAATAAGTTTAGCCTAAGTTAGAATATGACAAGGCCCGGACAAGTCTGTGACGAAGCTGTGACAAGGTCCAGACAAGGCTGTGACGAAGCTGTGACAAGGCCAGACAAGGCTGTGACGAGTCTGTGACAAGGCCAGACAAGGCTGTGACAAGTCTGTGACAAGCCTAGACAGGCTGTTGACAACCCAGCGCCAGCAACGCCAGCAGCCGTTCAGCCCAGCGCCAGCCAGTGCCTTCTCCAGCCCAGCTACTGCAGCCCAGTATTGCCTGCTGCTTACTCCATCCCACTGCCTTGCCCGTCTTCAGCCAGCTCCTGCCTTACCTTCTTCAACTCGTGGCCAGTAGCCCAAGATAGCAGCCCAGTTCCGTCCTGCTGAGATGCACGTTCAGCCCAACAGCAGCAACCCGCCTATTCCAGCCCAGGAAAGAGCAGCCCTTTACCTTCTGCATACCCATGACAATTTAAGCCAGCTGGAAGAATGATCTGCAGCAATTAATTGGCCATAAATCCCTATGTAACAGCCGTGAAATTAGGAAGGAAACTCACCTTCTATTCAGCTACAATCACGCAGCCAACAGTTATTCTTGGCGTCCAGATTCATCTACAGAAAACACGTTTCATTCCTTGCCCACAGCCACATCCGGTTGTTTCCGTCTCTTCTGTCTACGGTTTTCAACAGCAAACACGTTCCTTTTCTTCTGCACACACACCCAGCAGCGGCAAGAGCCATTGGAATCTGCAACGAGTCCATACCGACCTTCTGCACGTAGTCAGCCGCGTCAAGAGGTTAGTGCAGCAATCTGATTCTTCCATCTTCACCTTATTCTCTCTACCGACTCCTCTCCTACTTGTCTCATTTTCGTCCCATCTATCCTTAGGTTAGGAAGCACATACGAGCCTTCTTCGAAAACGAGAGTAGACGTCTCAGGACCGTCAAACTGAAGAAGGTAAATTCCCTCTCTCCCACAGCTTGATCCCATGTATTCTAGGTGTAAAGAATTAAGTTGGTACACAGAGCTGCATAGTATTCCGATTAGTCTAAGGAGAAGGTTATTGTATAAGCTTTTGTATGTATACTATTTCCGTAATGCTAGATTGGTGAACTGCTGTAGTCGACCTTGAGCATGGTTAATATAGTAATAGGTAGCTGCTGGAGTTTATAAATAAAATGATAGACATAAGGGGCTGTTGTAAATTCTAATTTATTCCTTCAGCTTCTAGGTTATAAATAGCCTATCTTGTCGGTCAATTATTAAACGTTTGGATAAAGATCCACCGTTGAATTTCGGATATGTTGTAGATGGATATATGTAGTTTAACATATTAAAAATTGGGAAGGAATGAACGGTCGAATTGAAAGTTATGAGCTCCCGAAGTTAGGTAGTTGAGCAGTTTTGGTAACTTAAGTTTTTGGCTAAGTATAGGAAATTAGAGTGAAGGAACCGACTTTGTGAATTTTTATAGGAACATTGGCTGAACAGTTTGGAGAAATTCTTTCTCCTAAGGTTAGATAGAACCTCATAGATGACCTAGAGATTTAATTCGGAATTATTATAAGCTGTTAAGAATTTTATATTTAGAACCGAAGTTAAACCTTTACGATTCTTCCGGAAAATAGAAACACAGGAAAAATGTCAGTTTGGAACCAAATAAAATTTTAGGAGTTAGAATATAACTTTAGAACCTCAAATAGGAGTTTAGACATGAATTTTAGGGTTTTCGAGAAAATCGGAACCAAGGGTAAAATGGTCATTTTACCCTAAACTAATACTGTAACTAGTTATGTCTTAATACATCATTCGATCTTAGAAGTTTTAGACTTCTAACTACGTGAGAGTGTGCTAATACACTTATCGCCTTGACAGGCAACTGAGTTGCTACAGTTTACAGAACGAGTGGTTTACAAAGAGTCGAGTTGTATATCAGGTAAGTCCTTTGGGCTTACTTAGCTGACTTCTAAATATGAGTATAAATGATGATGGTGGTGTGTGATTGAAATGTTAGAGAGATAGGTTGTGATATATAATTACCGACCTGTATTTTGGCCTAAGAGTAACGGGCGGTGGCATTCTGCTCAGTAGCTCGCGGGGCGCTGGGGGTTTCTTCCGGGACTAGTCCATACATGGTTTGTAGTGATGCTACCAGTGAAAGTCAGCTAGACCTACACCAGTTGGATAAGGAACGGAGGCGAGAACTAATAATAGTTCTCGTGCCACAACTTAAATTGAATAATGTGAATCACTTAAATAATAGATAATAAACGGTTGAGTGCCAGCATGATGTTTGTTTATTTTCGTTTCTGCGTGTGCTTGTGCCGTTATCATTTTGCTTATATTTGGATAGTTAGCTAACTGTTGATATGTTGTTTAGATTTGACACAAGTTAGAGCAGATGCCGAGTGATCCAGACGGTAGTGGTCAGCAGGGGTGTCGTACTTTAGGACGTTTTACCGTTTTTGCATTTGTGGGTTTTACAGTTGAACATTGTTTCCTTCGTACTTTGTTATATTCCGTTTTCCGACCGTAGTCGATCTAGTCACATTCATGCCTTATCAAGAACTATTTTATGATTTCTGATTTTCCTTATCTGTGCCTTGTTGTATGATCTCGTTAAGTTGTTGTAAAACTAAGGTCGGGACCCACTGTGCGGTCCTAACCGGTAACTCCTTAAGTTGTAAAATTTGGGGTGTTACATCAGCCCGGTAAAAAAATGAAAAATTTAAATAAAAAATATATTATTGTATAATTATTATAAATATTAAGTATTAAAATAAAATATCTAGTATACGTATAATAAATTTAATATATTTTACATAAAATATAAAAAAATTTTTTAAAAAAATCAAATTAAAACATTTTTTAATAATATTTTTTTAAAAAAAATTGAAAAACGGATACCTACGAGTCCGCCCGGTCGGGCCGGGTACGACACCCATCATAGGCCCGGTAGCCGGGCCTAGCCCGGCCCAGGTCATGCTAAACTGGCTCAATATTTTATAAAGCCCGACCCGAACCCGACTCGTGTAACACCCCGAATCCGCGGGACTCGGGATGTCACATTGGGCTAGGATCTCACAATGGATCCTGACCCTAGCCTGACAACAAGTTCACTGGACCTTACAACATGGCACTGACAGATATAAAACAAATACATAAAACAGTATAAACTGTACGGCCCAAAGTAAAAAAAACAACATAGCCGAGTATATAAAATGACATCCTCACATAGGAGGTACAAAAGATCATCCTCATGCAGGAGGGGAAACACAACAACCCCAAACCAACCACCTAATGTACGAGAGTCCTCGGCCTGTCACCCTGCCAGATCACCCAGTAGCGCCTAACCTGTAAACATCTACAACACGGTATGAAACCGTTAGCTATCCATACACATATATAGAGTAATGCATAAGCACAATCACACATAGGGAAAGATAAACACATCATCATGCTTTCACTCATTTACCCATTTATTCATCTCAATATAATGGTCATTCACTCAAATCGTATAGATATAATATATATGAAACTAGGTGACACGAGGACCGATACATCCTCGCCTCTGAGCCTGCTAGCCAGCCGTACTAGTATCGGTCACACAATCCGTGTACCCTATGGGAGTGGATTGCGCCCTTCCTGTAAATCGGTCTGGCCTGACATCAGAGAACCTCCCAGACTCCTCGGCGGGATGAAAGAGAAAGGTTATCACAGCCACGCAGTGGGGCAATCAATAAAACATAGGTCGGTGAATACGACATAACATGCTATCATAGCACACATATAAAGCACACACCACTCATGCAAACACCCAATATAAGGATGGTAGCTAAGTAAGTCCTACGGACTTACCTCAACCTCGTACAAAACTCAACCACGATCACCTCTACACTGGAGGGACAACACGGCCTATAAAAAGGCATAAAGAGATATATCAACCTCTATTCATCAAAGGGGTCACACCTAGACCCAAAGGGATCCATAAGGATCATACTCAATCCTATAACCTCGAATAACATGCTAAACCTAAAAGCCACATCAGGGCATAAATCCAACTCATGATATCATCACCAACTAAAATCCCATAATTACCAGAATAATGTAACGAGCATAAATGGAAATTCCACTTATCCATTTTAACCAACTCAAGGTCAATTTATACTAACCCGCAATACGGAAAACGAATAAATTCATAACTTATTCGTTACTAACCCGATATACGAACCGGAAGAAGATCCAGACTCCTAGCGATACGGGGAGTAAGAGCGCGGTATAAAACCTTACATTTGATGACTTGCGGTGGTCCGTCGGCGTTCCGATAGCGGTAAACGGAAGCTTTACCAAAAAGGTAACAAACGGAAAATAGATTTGTACCACGATGTAGAGGACAAGATAAGGGACTCATTGGTACAAGCGGATTTGAAAATGGATCGAAAGTGAAAAGCTGGTGAGAGATCGAAGATGAGTGGTAATGTGTTCTTCGCTCTCGCTCATCTTTGTGTGAATGTTTCAATTGCAAATGAAAATGCAAATGTAAAGATTGAGATGAGGATGTATGCGCCGCCTCTTCTTTAAATATATTTTTATATATATAATATGTGTATATATATACTTTATAAGTGGTATTGGAATAGATGAAGACTAGCTTAGCCACCTGTTTCATATTATATATATATATATATATATATATATATATATATATATATATATATATATATATATATATATATATAAGTATATATATATATATAATTGAAACGCGGTTAAAATTTCCGGTCTCCAAACTTTATGGAACTGGAAAATAAAATCCGGAATATTATCGGGATAATTAATCCATACCTATCTCGTAAAATGGGCATTCTTAAGCCGCATTTCTTAACCGCTAAGAATCGGAATAGCGACTCTTTTGGCCGTTTTGTCTTTTCATGTTATTTCATATCTAGGACATATTTGATGTCCTGATCATTTCTCTCAACTGCATTTTTATTAATTGGAGCTCCCAAATGCTCCAAATAACACCGAAGGGTAAAAATAATTACCCGGGGGAAAAAGTAAAAATTTCCCCAAACGTCCAAAATTACGCGAGGAACATAACGGTGGGACTCATACTCATCACTTGGGAAATCTTCGCAAGTTATATGTCAATTACTATCAACGATTAAGTTAATCAACATAAATTAGAATTCGGAAATCCTAGATATTACATCACACACCCCTTAAAAAAAAGTTTCGTCCCGAAACTTGAACAATTCCCAAATTCTCTCGGACCCATACGCCGAGGTATAACTCTCACTCTTTCTATCGGAGGTATCACATCTCCGTTCAAAAGATCACAACCTATAACAATCTAAAACCTCAAGTATAAACATGGAGGAATCATCATCTCCAGGAAAAAGGGCCATAGCGCTACCCAAAGGCGTAGAGGAATCACGTCTCTCGCCATACCACATCACAAGACATAGAGGAAGCACATCTCTAGCCAAAACATATCACATGTATAGAGGAAATACGTCTCTAGCCAACCCATAAACATATATATATCGCATGGAGGAATCACATCTCCACTGAACTATGTCCATCAAGGTAGCATGGAGGAAAGAACCATCTCCAGCTGAATCCTAATCCCACTCAAATAACATGGAGGAAAGAACCATCGGCAGCTGAATCCTAATCACACTCAAATAGCATGGAGGAAAGAACCATCTCCAGCTATAAATATAAATCATACTCAGATAGCGTGGAGGAAATAATCATCTCCAACTATGACATACATTATGCTAGCACAACAAGATCTACTAAGATCATAAATCACATCACAACTAGCATAGAATAACATATCAAGGCATATAAGCACATAAGCACAACATTCATCAAGATAGCACTAAGATCTACTCGTGCTCCCGCAAATGGGTATGTCCTAACATATACTCTGGATAGTTCCTCAGGACACTATCCTCGGTCTCTCACATAGCCTCTTCAGGTTTTCATCTCGACCATAATATCCTCAATATGGGAATGTCTTTCGAATGCAAGCGTTTCATATCTTATTCCAAGAATGTAATCAGATGCTCAACAACGATGTGGTTCAACTTAACCACTAGATCATTATAACTCACAAAGTGTTTCCAACCTGGTATATACTTCCTCAGTTGAGACACAGGAACACTGGGTGAACATCCACCAACTTCAGAGTGAAAGCTAAACATCATGTTGCCTTCACAAAACTGATCAAGATCTCAAGTAACCGACATATTGGAAACTCAGTTCCCCTTTCCATAATACACAACTAACGTCTCACAGCTGAGATACCTCCAGGCGGACATGAACTCTCACTTGAACTTTAGAGGTTAACGCCTCTTGTCTACATATAATATCTAGCAACTCTGTAAAACCAGCATTCTTCTTTCAATCAACGTTACTTGAACTATAAAATCCTGAATCTGGTCAGGTGTTATAACACTACTACTGCTAGATCACTTCTAGCATAAGGATATACGACATCTATGTCTATATATATTGCCTCATAGGGCCACCCCAGAAAGATGCACGTCCTTCATTGTTATATAATAAACTCATTAATGGAAGGTAATATAACCATCCACGTTTCCCATTCGACTTACAACTTATAATAGATCTTTAAGATCTAGATGATCCTCTCTAACTGACCATCTGTCAGGGGGTGAAGTGTAGTCATGGGGTACAGACTCGTCCCCAAAGCAGTCTGAATCTGCTGCCCAAAATCTCAAAGTAAAAACATCCATCTCGATCAGAAATGATCATTCTCGGTATACCATGGAGTCTCACTATCTGTCTAGTGTACTCCTCAACCAATTCATTTACTAGCCACATCCTTTTGATAGAAATGAAACGTGCCGGTTTCATTAATCTGTTACCAACAATCCAGATAACATCAATCTTCTACTGGGTCACAATCCCATAATAAAGTCCATAGAGATGTCCTCCAAAATTCTACTACTACACTGTTAGTAGGTGGGGCTTATCTCTAGATCGGAAATACTCTATCTGGACCTGCTGACACGTCACACATTGTATCACAAATCTAGTTATATCGGCTTCATACAATATAATCGTCTCATCTCGTGGTACATCTTACTCGTACCTGAATGTACTGAATAAGGCGTACAGTGGGTATACCGTAATATTCTCTGTCTCCATCTGCATCAGCAGGTACACAAAAGCGGTCATAACTCTTCATCAGTCCATCTACTCCCATGGAGAACTATGGTGTCTTGGTACGAGACATCCTTTCTCTAAACCTTGTCAAGGCCGGGCAGGTCTCCTACTTCTGTTGGACCTCATCCAACAGACCAGGTAGAACCTCTGAGGTATAACAGGGTATCCTCATCAAGGTGATTGTCCAACTCTATCCAAGCTAGATCTCTCTGAAGCTGAGGCGGAACTATCAGTCTCACAATCATCTTCTCTTGGAGAGTCTTTCTATTCAAGTTATCGGCGACAACGTTCAACTTCTCTGAATGATATAGAATCTTCAAGTCAAAGTCTTGATCAACTTAAGCTCTTAACACTGGCGGTTATTCAACCCCTGTTGCATAAAATATACTTCAGATTGCTATGATCTATAGAAATCTGACATGAAGATCACACCGGTACGGTCTTCAAAACTTAAAGGCTTGAACTACCACTATTAACTCTAAATCATTAGTCGGGTAGTTCTCATCATACGTTCTCAGTTGTAAACACACATATCAATAACCCTACTCCTCTGTAGTAATACACATCTCAGACTTACTTGGGATGTATCACCGTAAATCACGGGATCCCAAAAATCTTCTGACTATAACATAATAGAAGCAGAGGTCAAATGCCTCCTCAACTCTTCAAACCTTAGACACACTGCTTTCATCACGTAGTTATGGTGGTCTTCTCAAAAGACTCGCAAATGAATACGTAATCATATAAAATCCTTCCTCAAAGCATTGGTAGCAATCGGACGAGCCGAGAAAACTACGTATTCCTTAATGTTCATCACTATCTCCCATGGTACAACATACTAAATTATCGCTTGGTCAAACATGATCCCACTGGCGGAGACAACATGGCCTAAAAAGGCTACCACTGGCATCTCAACTTACACTTAGAGAGCGTAGCATACAACCCTCTATCTCTCGAAATCTGTAGAACGGTCCTCAGACGATCGGTCTACTATTCTCTGCTATGAGAGTATACCGACATGTCATCCATGGAGTCCACCGCCAACTAATCAAGGAAGTCGATGAAGATACTATTCATCAACTCCATAAAAACTACTAAAACATTCGTCAACCCAAATGACATCACTACAAACTCGTGGTGTCCATAACGGGTATGTGATGCTATCTCATACACATGTTGCTCTCTCATCCATGACTAGGGATATCTTGAGCACAAAGGAATCCTGAAAACACAATTGCTTCTTGAAGCTAACTCATTAGGTCGTCAATACGGAACATGGAACCCACTAGGGTAAACCATTTTTAGTCAACTTTTCAAGTTATCAGTACAATATCTCAACAAGCACCATATAGTGTGGCTTTCCCATTCAATCTTGTATCATACTTCAACTCGATAACAATGTCCACACTCTGCTGAGGTGGCAGCTAGACGGTTCAGTAACACGTCTATAAACTCATAAACAGCTGGAATACCTTCCAATGTGGGACTATCTCGCTCCTTCATGGTATAACACTAGAAGACGTCACATCCCTGTGCTATCAGCTCGCTGCTCGTACAGTCCTGATGACAAACCCGTTTCTTCAAAGGTCTTAACCTCAGAAGACCTCTATTTAACTCAACTCAGTAAAGACTATAATAGTCTTACTATTAAAAGCTAACACCACATGATATATATTCATCCAAACCATACACATAATGACTTCCTCATGCACCTACGACATGACAAAGAAGTCTGCAACCATACACGGGTCCCTGAATAAGGGAACAAACACGCATCTCACGGGTATCTCAGACCCAAAAAGGTAATCCTGTAAAGGAAAATCCACCTTCTACTATATACAAAAAGTCAACCATTAACGCATGCATCGAAAGACATGAAGTGCATAGCACTCACAACAAGCAAAACTCCACCAGGTAAACCATTAACGAGAATGGTACCTATAACAGCTAACACTCGTAGCTCCACTACATATCATCACTCAATGTCAGATCCATGCTCCTCAGGTATCACTGAGGTAATTACTATAGCCTCCACTTCCACTCTTTTTGCACGGGAAAGAGGAAGGTCTTGTTGGGAAAAAACACCACCGTGCTGACAAAAAGGGCCAGATGACCTAACTCACCACAAGTGAAACAAGCTATCAGTGCCAAAGGGCACACAGAACGCAAATGATCTGGATAGCCACAACTGAAACATAATCATCTCATCCTTGCAACATGTGCAACTGAAGGGTAACTCGACCTTCATCGTCCACCTGAAATGATCTCACTCTTGAAGGGAACCTGTAAAGGCAATGCCTTGCCCTGTCGACAAAACTTCGCTCTATGCCCTGCTTTACCACACGTAAAGCATATGATGGGAGCCTTTGGGCACACAGCTCGCCAGTGTCCCAACTTCCACGCAATTAAAACATTGTAGTTCCTTGCCAGTCATCTTCATGGCCAAAGGATCACTAGATTGTCCTTATATCGGACTTGGTTCCCCATTCATCATCTTTGCTTCTCCAGTAACTGATTCAGTCCATTGCTTCTTTCCGGATCCAGAAGCTTCAGTTGATCTCACAATTGTTGGTAAATCTGGTGTCGATCTACCCGCTATCACCGCTTCATATACTTGTTACATATATTCTTGAAACTCGGATCTACTCGTGGAGACACGATCAGCCTCTTCAAACTCGTTCTCTGCCATAGGCGATACAACAGCGGAAACTGGTCCTTGACCTATCACTACTGGAGGAAGAGGGGGTGTACCCCTACCTCATCCCACTACAGATACTACTCTAGTCTGAGTCATCTGTAGGATATACGCACCTAATCTTATAAGGCTATATATATGCCATAGGTATCGATATGTATATAATACATCCACATAATCCATAGTACACACAAATATATATACATATCTACGCTGCAGAGATCCATGGCAGAGGTGACGACTTCTCGTACATTCTATCCCAAAACCACACTTAAAACCAGAACCTTTGAAAACGTCAGATCCCATGTGGGCTCTGTTTATTTTACCTATCAAACCTCATTGCAGGTAGCAAGTGCCATTGTTGTCAACCTGGGCTCTGATACCAACTCTGTAACACCCCGAATCCGCGGGACTCGGGATGTCACATTGGGCTAGGATCTCACAATGGATCCTGACCCTAGCCTGACAACAAGTTCACTGGACCTTACAACATGGCACTGACAGATATAAAACAAATACATAAAACAGTATAAACTGTACGGCCCAAAGTAAAAAAAACAACATAGCCGAGTATATAAAATGACATCCTCACATAGGAGGTACAAAAGATCATCCTCATGCAGGAGGGGAAACACAACAACCCCAAACCAACCACCTAATGTACGAGAGTCCTCGGCCTGTCACCCTGTCAGATCACCCAGTAGCGCCTAACCTGTAAACATCTACAACACGGTATGAAATCGTTAGCTATCCATACACATATATAGAGTAATGCATAAGCACAATCACACATAGGGAAAGATAAACACATCATCATGCTTTCACTCATTTACCCATTTATTCATCTCAATATAATGGTCATTCACTCAAATCGTATAGATATAATATATATGAAACTAGGTGACACGAGGACCGATACATCCTCGCCTCTGAGCCTGCTAGCCAGCCGTACTAGTATCGGTCACACAATCCGTGTACCCTATGAGAGTGGATTGCGCCCTTCCTGTAAACCGGTCTGGCCTGACATCAGAGAACCTCCCAGACTCCTCGGCGGGATGAAAGAGAAAGGTTATCACAGCCACGCAGTGGGGCAATCAATAAAACATAGGTCGGTGAATACGACATAACATGCTATCATAGCACACATATAAAGCACACACCACTCATGCAAACACCCAATATAAGGATGGTAGCTAAGTAAGTCCTACGGACTTACCTCAACCTCGTACAAAACTCAACCACGATCACCTCTACACTGGAGGGACAACACGGCCTATAAAAAGGCATAAAGAGATATATCAACCTCTATTCATCAAAGGGGTCACACCTAGACCCAAAGGGATCCATAAGGATCATACTCAATCCTATAACCTCGAATAACATGCTAAACCTAAAAGCCACATCAGGGCATAAATCCAACTCATGATATCATCACCAACTAAAATCCCATAATTACCAGAATAATGTAACGAGCATAAATGGAAATTCCACTTATCCATTTTAACCAACTCAAGGTCAATTTATACTAACCCGCAATACGGAAAACGAATAAATTCATAACTTATTCGTTACTAACCCGATATACGAACCGGAAGAAGATCCAGACTCCTAGCGATACGGGGAGTAAGAGCGCGGTATAAAACCTTACATTTGATGACTTGCGGTGGTCCGTCGGCGTTCCGATAGCGGTAAACGGAAGCTTTACCAAAAAGGTAACAAACGGAAAATAGATTTGTACCACGATGTAGAGGACAAGATAAGGGACTCATTGGTACAAGCGGATTTGAAAATGGATCGAAAGTGAAAAGCTGGTGAGAGATCGAAGATGAGTGGTAATGTGTTCTTCGCTCTCGCTCATCTTTGTGTGAATGTTTCAATTGCAAATGAAAATGCAAATGTAAAGATTGAGATGAGGATGTATGGGCCGCCTCTTCTTTAAATATATTTTTATATATATAATATGTGTATATATATACTTTATAAGTGGTATTGGAATAGATGAAGACTAGCTTAGCCACCTGTTTCATATTATATATATATATATATATATATATATATATATATATATATATATATATGTATATATATATATATATATAATTGAAACGCGGTTAAAATTTCCGGTCTCCAAACTTTATGGAACTGGAAAATAAAATCCGGAATATTATCGGGATAATTAATCCATACCTATCTCGTAAAATGGGCATTCCTAAGCCGCATTTCTTAACCGCTAAGAATCGGAATAGCGACTCTTTTGGCCGTTTTGTCTTTTCATGTTATTTCATATCTAGGACATATTTGATGTCCTGATCATTTCTCTCAACTGCATTTTTATTAATTGGAGCTCCCAAATGCTCCAAATAACACCGAAGGGTAAAAATAATTACCCGGGGGAAAAAGTAAAAATTTCCCCAAACGTCCAAAATTACGCGAGGAACATAACGGTGGGACTCATACTCATCACTTGGGAAATCTTCGCAAGTTATATGTCAATTACTATCAACGATTAAGTTAATCAACATAAATTAGAATTCGGAAATCCTAGATATTACAACTCGGGCCCAGATGTGAACAGGTTTACTTAATAATAAAAGGATATGACTCAATATACGGTCTAACATACTCTAACATTATGATTAATAAATCAAATTATTTTTAAATTTAAATACACAATTATAGTTTTTTCATAAATACTTTTAAAAAGTAATATTGTATATACATTACACCTTAAAAATAATTTTTTAATATAAATTTTATGACAACAAAAGGTCAATAAACAAGAAAATTATTTTTATATAAAACACCTTCAATCAATTTTTCAAAAAATTTCATATTATCGTATAGCATTTAAAAATTAATACAAGATCTTGTTAATTATTATAAAGATATTTTATAACCATGTATAACAAAACAAAATTTAAAATATATTCTAACCCATTTAGTACTCTTGGAATTTATTGTAACCCCTTGTAAGGTCTACCAAATAATATAGCGTACTGTACAAGCGTAGCTCGCTAGACACGCGAGGTTAGAGCTAGCCGGTCCAACTAGCGGCCAAGAGAGATGTGACCTCCCTAATCAATAAGCATAACATCCCAAAATAGGTGGTCCTTTAAATCTTATGTTTGCTTGGTTATATGTAAAAAAGAAGCCTTTCGAAAATTATGATTTAATAATATTTTTAACTGATTAATGTAAAATAGTGCTTTTTTTACGAAAATACGGAGTAATGAACTGTAAGTTGGTAAAATATGAGCAGTTGTTAATATAATATGAACTAACGATTCATTTTAATGAAAATAAGCTTAGCTTGATCGATTAGTGCACAAAATATGAATTAAAATAATATTTAAATTTATATAATTCAAAACTTTAGAAATTTTTATCCAAAAATTGTAGTGTTACATTTAGTTCAAATTTTTTTTATACTAATATTCAATGTTTTTCACATATTTTATATCATTAATTTTTTTTACACTAATCTCAAGCTAATGTTTATGAAAGACAAATTTAACTAATATATTTTTATTATAATATTTGTTGACATAAAACTTTTATACTATTACTTCACTTAAAGTTTTTTTATTAGTTATAACATTTTATATTATTGTTCATATTTTATTTAAAATTATAAATATTGAAAAAAAATTAATAGACCATTAGTTAATAATTTGAATTGATAGAATAATTTTTTTGAATTAATTGTACAAAAACTTGAACTAAAAAATTCCGTTCATGAAAAAAAACATGTTAATCTGACAACGCTCTGTAATTTCGTACCCGAGGAACAACTTCGTTCCTGAACCTTTATTATTTATTTATTTTTAATGGTAATATGTGGATATTACTTATTTTGGTGTTATATAATAGGTTTTATATCTATGATAAGATATCTCAATATATGCATGTGGTCAAGGATGATTTAAAAAAGCATTAGTATAGGCTGAATTCGTCATTAGAAATTTTACTTCTGATGCCTATGTATTTCCTTTTATGATTTAAAAATATTTTTAACTGAAAAGTTAGTAAATTGTAGATTCATAAACGAAAAAGATAAATACACGGACTTTGGTTTGCTAAAGCAGAAATATAACACCCCGAATCCGTGGGACTCGGGATGCTACGGGCTGGGACCTCACAATGGGTTCTGACCCTTAGCTTGACAACAATTTCACCGGATCTTGCAACAAGGCACAAATAAAGGCCAAAACGAAATACATTTTTGAATGCAATGATAAGAAACCCGAAAGACAACAACAACGAACTTCAGCCGAAAACACAACACTGAAGACCATAAGTCATACACGTGGCCTACTAAAAATACAACATACAAACTCCAAACATAAATCTAACCAAAAACCTCTCCTAAAATGTACGGACCCCGGCTGCCCACTCTTCCGGATCTCTCGGCCGCATTCCTAACCTGCAGGACAATCTACAACAATCGGTATAAAACCGTTAGCTATATTCAAAGCATTAGAATCAAGGTGATGGCACACACACATAAATAAACATAAACACACAACATGCTCGAAGTCACACAAGTCCGGTTCATTATCTTTTTATTATTATTAAGTCATATCCCATTACTAATTCAACTTAGGTTTGTGACACGAGAATCACCGCATGATCTCGCCTCGGTTCCTACTCACCGTCAAGGAATGGCACTGATGCATCTGGCCGTCTACCTGCCCGGGCTAGTTACCAAGAACCCCCTAACTCTCCGCAAGAGTTAGGCAGTGTTGTCACCGCCCGTTATCATACACTTGGGCCAATAATAATGTAAAGGTTGTCCTATTTCCGGTTTTGTTGTTATAACATAAACAATACTAAAACACACACCACTAAACACACATCAATGCTAATACGTAGAATACGAGCTAAGTAAGTCCAGAGACTTACCTCGTCTCCACACTCAACTCACAACACTCTCGCTTCCTTTTGGAAGAAGTCCACAACCTGATCAAAGAGGATAGATATATATCAACAACTCGCTCAACTCAAAAGTCTAAGGCATCTCACACAAACGATCTACGCAAGATCGTTTGACTCTCATTCTAGGACCGCATCCTAGAATCTGTAACACTCACATCTCATTCAACGCATGAGGAGATCTCTCAACGCTCTACTAACTCTCACATGATCATACTCAACAACCAAGAACAACGTAAAAGCCTATGAGGTCCAGCATGTTCATCACACTCACCTAAGGTCCTAAAAGCCACTACATGGCATTCACCACTATCCTAGGTCCAACCTAGCATGATACTACTAAACATAACTAGATCGAGAAAGGAGGTACTCACACGAGGCCAAAGGCGAAAGACGATCTACAGATGTCGAGAATGAATTCGTTGGGCCTTAATCGGGGCGCTTCCGACCTAGCACCAAACTAAACAAATTTAGCGCAACGCTAAATATGGGCATAACATATAACGTATATAAAATAAGAATACAACTTATACTAAAACCGAGTCAAAATCTCAAAAACACATTCCGGCTAAAATATCTAATATAAACAAATATAAGAATACCCCTGTAATTATAATCCGGGTTTATAATCGACAAATACATTTTTAGGCAAAGGTGAGCAATTTCATAACTTGGGTCATATTTTGAAAATAAAACCTTGGGCCATAATCAGCAAATAATCCAGAAGTGGGCAATATCGTAAATTCTGAAAAGCTGGTTAAAAGGTGCAATTACAAATCATGGGCAGAAACTGCAATTATACCAAAACTCAGGGGCCCAAATTGAAAATACCCTAAAAGGCTTCTTCTCAATCGATTCGCAAGCAGCCTGGAACAAAAAAGGGAAGCAGTGCGGCGGAGAGGACGGCAACCCAGGTGCGGCTCCGGCAGGCGGCGTGGGTAGGGCAGCTGGGCTCCCCCGGCGTCGTTCCTAGCGGCACAGCGTGGAGGCGGCGGTTCCGGTGGAGTTCCCTGGCGGCCAGACCTTCTCCGTTTCTGGGGAGACAAAGGAAGGAGGCGGCGCACTCCAGGGCTGCACTGCACCGGGATCCGACGGCGAAGGCAGAGGACTTCCTTCCTGGCGGCGGCGAGGGTGACCCTCCGGTGGTATTAGTCGGTTGCGACGCTGGCAAGGTCTCTAGCTCCAAGGATCCCAACAAAACCGCCGAGAAGAAAGAAAAGAAAGGGGAAAGGAGGTGGCGGCGGAGGTGTTGCGGTGAGGTCTCCGGTGATCCAAGGCGGCCCCTGGTGGTGCACCCTCCTCTCCAGTGGTGGTGTATTCCCAGCCGTTCACAAGAGCAAAGCTGCAAAGGAAAGAGAGGTAAGATGGTAGATGTAATACCAAAAAAAAAAAAAAAAAAAAAAAAAAACAACTCCGTTTAATAACGGATTACAACGGATTTAGATCCGCCAACCTTGACTCCTATAATTAAAAGAAACGAAATTTAATTCTATCATTTTATGTGACTTTGTTTCACATAAAATGATAACTGGTAACACGTAAATTATCCCGTAAATAATTCCGTAATTTTAACGGTTCCGGGCTATTAGTGAGTATTCTTTAAGCTGATTTGTTTATGGGAAGATAGGCCCAAATTTTGGCCCATGTTCCTCAGCCGTCCCAATACCCACCCACTTAACCTAATCCTAAACTTAACTTAATCCTAAAATTAACCTATTTCTAACTTAACAAACGTGAACAGCTGCCGCTTCTCCTTCACGTTTTACCTTACCTTGCGACCTGGAGAAGACGCCGCCGCTGCTCGTCTGGGTTTGAAGACACTGCTGCACGCCGAAGGGAATTCAAGCACTGCCTACTCGCCCCTTCACCACAGTCGCCACCACTGGACCGGGTTCATCTGCGACGGAGAGCACGAGAGACACCGGTAAGCTTTTCCCCTCTTGCGAGTCATCTTTGTCTTCTGTTTAGATGGTTGAGTCGTACTTCGAACCACAGGCCGGTGAGGAGCGTATTTCCTAGCCGGAATCGTGACAATACAAACCTTTGTGTTGGACCAACGAGCAGGCAAGTATTGGACTCTCGACCCCTCCAGAACCGAAGTACCAGCGGCACAGCATCGACCTCGATTATCATCGCTGCAAATAGTTGGCTCGAACTTTATTCGAGGACGATTCCGATCGCATAGACAAGTCCCTTCAAGAGGAGCGGCGACTGGTGTTGAGACGGGTGAGTCCCTGGCCTCGGTTTTGAGTGTGTATATTTGTAAGTTAGAAGAGCTGTAGATATTTAAAGGTGTAAATAGATGCAATTACAAAATAAGTTTGAAGTTGTATAAGTGAAATAGATGCAATTACAAAATAAGTTTGAAGTTGTATAAGTGGATCCAAATACAGTAGTGCCGTAGACATATGGATGTTAAGGATGGGTATGTACATCATGTAAGTATGTATATAAATTTATAACTGTAGGTATATATATATATAGGTATATATATATATATATATATGTAAGTACGAGATGATAGATATGAAATATAGGTTGATATATATATATATGAGTATACCGAGTCGATACATAAATATGTGGGTAGAGGAGAAAGGTTTGGGTATGTATGTAAGTATACATATATGTATAAGAGTAGAGTAGTAACCGGGTAGGAGGAGGAGTGTTGAACTTTTGACGAATTGATTCGAGATTTGAACTTATAACCTATAAGTATCTATCCGAGAGACACAAATTTTGGAAAACAAGTTCTAAAAGAAATTAGTAGGATTTAAGAATAAACTTGGAGAATCTTCGGCACTAAGGGTAAAATGGTCTTTTATCGTAAGAGAGCCTTTTTCCGTAATTCCTCCGCATGAGGTTGTACATCTGGATGTGATTTTGATACACATGCCTTGTTTAACAGGCGTTTGAGTTACCACGGGTACAGACCGAGTTGAAATTTGTAAGAGTGATCTTTGATTGAGGTAAGTCCTTGCGACTTACTTAGCTGGTTTCTGGATATTAGTTGGATGATGATGGTTGTGTGTGTACAATGTGTGTTATAATAAATAACAACTTGTTAGGACGACCGTGGTTATTATGTTTTAAGGCCCAAGTGTATGTATAACGGGCCGTGACATCACTGCCCAGCTCTGCCAGGAGACTGGGAGGTTCTCTATACCCAGACCATCCAGGTACACGGTGAGATGCATCGGATCCACTCCTGATGGGTACACGGGGGCGGAGGCGAGGTTTGGGAATCCCTCGTGTCACAAAATAAGTATCATTAGAGTGAATGACTTAAATGAAGATAATAAATGGATTGTTTGAAAGCATGATGAGTGTTTATTATTTTATGTGTGTGTGTGCTATTATTATTCTTCTAATGTTTAGATAACTAGCTAATGGTTGTTTTATTGTGTTTTTAGATTTACTGCAGGTTAGAACAGCAGCTGAGTGATCCGGAAGTAGTGGTCAGCCGGGTCTCCGTACTCTTTAGAGTGGGGTTGGGTGTTTACCTTGTGGTTTCTTTCTTCTTGTTAAAGATAGTTAGTCTTTTGTGGTTTAAGTACTTTAGGCTGTTAGACGTTGTTGCATTCATCTCTTAAATATACTAATTCATAAATTTTCGGTTTTTCTTATTTGTGTCTTGTTGCAAGATCCTAGTAATATTGTTGTCAAACTGAGGTCGGGACCCATTGTGAGGTCCTAACCAGTAATGTCCCGAGTTCTAAGAATTCGGGGTGTTACAACATGGTATCAGAGCTCTAGGTTGGCAACAATGGCACTTGAAATCTTCTGAAAGACCGAATAAGTACTTGAGCAGAACCCGAAAAGGGATCTGAGTTTTAAAAAGAGCTTTTGGTTTTCAAATGCATGCATAGTCTGGTTGGGAATAGAAAAGTACGGCTGACCACCACTACTACCACGGATCTCAGTATGCTTAGTATGAACTTTAGGTTTTACTTTAGTTGGACTTATTAGCTTGATTAAACAGATGTGATATAGATAAGTACATGTGGAAGATTAGTAGAAATTATAGTTATATTATACCCTTAACGGAGATAAGTAAATGAGATCCTCACTCCGTTGACACACCTAAGTATATTTGAAGGGTTTCAACGTAAGGATAAGTACGCTCAGCTTATGAGCATTATGGTAGGCGAACGTCCGGGCAACTCCTTCGGACTTGTTGAGGAACGTTGAGACGGAAAAGTGAAGATCAAAAGACAACGCCAACGACAATAGCAAGAAGGAGATACAACCAACTCCACAGGGTCAAATGAAGAAAATCCATGAGAGAAGTTTCGGAAAAGCGTTGGCTGACCGGGAATTATACAAATTAGGAGAGATAACCCATAAATTCTTTCAAGTGTGGTGGAAAGCAACGTTACAGACAAAGAATATGGCGGCAGAAACAAGCATAGGTGTGGAAGTCAAAGAGAGGGGGTAGGACTGAGACAAGAGATATAGAATTCAAGCTCACCGACGGACCAGAAGGTGAAAGTTGATGCAGAAACAGAACAAAATATGATCACCTCGACGGTCTGCTTGACACCACAAGTGAGTGACAGTAAGGGCCGTGATACAAATATCAAAATCATAGAATTCTGAAAGAAGAGTCAAAGGGATCACTATAAAGGCAGCATTATAATACTAATCAAAGAAGGGAGTTTGTGAGAAGGATCTGGGCGTACCCGACTGCCCAGAATAATCTCCCTCTCACAAGTAGACTTAAAATTTTCAACACCAACGATTTACCCCGAGAACCCTGAGCAGCTGATGGCTGAGGTAAAGGTAATCGCGAAGATGCATATACGAGCTATCGTGAGAGAATTGACGAGTCCGTTGACGGTAGATGAATGATAATTCTAAACTCGGGAAGAGTATAACGCCCTTATAGTGCGAAAGAGAAGTGTAGATTATAGAAAAGTTAAAGAAGTACAAGCGGAGAAACTAGAGAAGATAGATTTTCACCAGGTTTATTAAATTTCAAAGAGATAGAAGAAACGTAAACCTATGATCTTGTAGAAGGTCAACTATAGACTATTTGGTAACAACTGAGACTTTACACGTGCGGGTTAACTAGTGGTGATTGGTTGCCAAATACTAAGAATAACCACAGAGTTACAAAAGGACTTTATTGACATGAGGAGGAATCCTTAAAGCGACCAATTGCGGCAACTGTGAAGCCAATCAATACGAGTGCTAGTGACACTGAATAAGTTCAAGTCAGTAACTCTAAGGAGAATTGACGGTCCGAAATGACCCCTTATATCAGTAATGATATAAAAAAGAATTATTGTGAGGCCTTCTGGTGTTATGCCATGAAGGAAAGCAAGAGCCTGACCATAGAGGAGATACCTGTTGCATGTGAGTTTGTAGAGGTATTCAGTGACGACCTGCCAGGATTACCCCCACAGAGGAGCATTGATTTCAGCATTTACTTAGAGCCGGGCACGAGACCGATCTCGAAGGCTTCGTACCGTATGGCACCGATAGAGCTGCTTCAGCTGAAGAAGCAGTTAGAGGAGATAGCAGAGAAGGGTTTCATACGCCCTAGTGTGTCTCCTTGGGGTGCGCCAGTACTACTTGTGAAGAAGAAGGACGGATCGATGAGGCTGTGCATAGACTACAGAGAACTGAATAAAGTCACCATCAAGAACAAGTATCCACTGCCGCGCATAGATGATCTGTTGGATCAGTTGCATGGGGCGTCTGTGTTCTCGAGGATAGACTTGAGGTCAGGTTACCACCAGTTGAGGGTGAGAGATCAGGACATACCTAAGACGGCATTCCGGACTAGGTATGGTCATTATGAGTTTGTAGTGATGCCATTTGGGCTCACTAATGCACCAGCGGTGTTCGTTGAGTTGATGAATGGGATACTCATTGACTTCTTAGACCAGTTTGTAGTGGTCTTCATTGACGACATCCTAGTCTACTCTAGGAGTCGAGAGGAGCATGCCAGACACTTGAGGACAGTATTGCAGATTCTGCAGGATAGCCAGCTGTATGCTAAGCTATCCAAGTGTGAGTTTTGGATGTCAGAGGTGGCTTTCCTAGGCCACGTGATGACTGCTGAGGGTATTAAAGTCGACCCGGCGAAGATAGAGTCAGTATCTTCTTGACAACCTCCTAAGAATGTTAAGGAGGCTCGCAAGTCGCAACTGTCTAGGTTTAGTAGGTTACTACCGCCGGTTTGTGGAAGGGTTCTCCTTGATTGCACGACCACTTACTTGCCTTCTGAGGAAGACTACTCGGTTTGTCTGGAATGAGCCGTGTTAGCAGAGTTTTGAGGAGCTGAAGAGGAGATTGACATCCGCTCCGATTTTGGTACAGCCTGAGGGTACAGATGATTTTGTTGTATATAGTGATGCATCCAAGCTAGGCTTGGGGTGTGTTTTGATGCAGAGGGGTAAGGTCATAGCCTATGCGTCTCGACAGTTGAGACGTATGAGGAGAACTACCCCACACACGACCTAGAGTTAGCTGCAGTAGTCCATGCTCTTAGGATCTGGCGTCACTATCTCTATGGGGCGACATGTCAGATTTTCACAGACCATGAGAGTCTGAAGTATATATTCACTCAGCGGGAGTTGAATAACCGCAAGAGGAGGTGGTTAGAGTTGATCAAGGACGTCCACCTTGAGATTCTCTACCACCCCGCAAAGGCGAATGTAGTAGTTGATGCTTTGAGCCGGAAGACGCCTAGGGAGAGGGCGATAGCCGGTTGACAGTACAGCCACGGTTGCAGAGAGACTTGACTTGGTTGGAGATAGAGATTCAGTTTCCCGATACAGATAGTCAGTTGGCTACTTTGGAGTTACTTCTTGATTTGTTAGATGAGGTCCGACAGAAGTAGGAGACTTGCCCGACTTTGATCAGGATCCAAGACAGGATATCTCGAGATGAGGCCCCACAATTCACTATTGGTGCTGATGGAGTGATGACACGTTAGGACCGCGTTTGTGTGCCGTCAGACAGTGAGTTGAGACAGAGGATACTAGGTGAGGCATGCTACCCCATACTCAGTACATCCTGGAGCGAGTAAGATGTACAAGGATGTGAGACAGTCTTTCTGGTGGGGTGGTTTGAAGCCCGATGTGACGCTGTATGTAGCTCAGTGTGCGACCTGCCAGCAGGTCAAGATTGAGCATCGTAGGTCCAGAGGAGATCTCCACCCACTTCCAGTACCACAGTGGAAGTGGGAGGATATATCTATGGATTTTGTCACAGGTTTGAGACTCAACAGAGGTTTTGATGCTATTTGGGTAGTGGTAGACCGTCTGACGAAGACCGCACGTTTCATTCCGATTAAGGGAACGTGGCCGGTAAGTCGTCTAGCTGAGGAGTTCACCAGACACATTGTGAGGCTCCACGGGGTACCGAGGACTATCGTCTCTGACAGAGATGGACGTTTTACCTCGAGATTTTGGCAGCAGGTACATACTGCTTCGGGGACGAGCCTCCACTTTACCACTGCCTACCACCCACAGACAGACGGACAGTCTGAGAGGACCATTCAGACCCCAGAGGACATGCTCCGGGCGTGTGTACTAGATTGGGGACAGGTATGGCCAGATCATCTCCCACTGGTAGAGTTTTCATATAATAACAGTTGGCACGCGTCTATTGGGATGACTCCCTATGAGGCTTTGTACAGGCGGAGATGTTGTACGCCCTTATGTTGGGATGAGCCCAGCAGAGCCGATGGAGTAGCTCCAGATCAGATACATGATGACATCGCTCGGATTGCCCTAGTCCGAGAGCGGATGTTAGCAGCCTAGAGTCGTCAGAAGTCCTACGCCGACAAAAGGCGTCGACCTTTGGAGTTTAGAGTGGGTATTCAGGTGTGGCTGAGAGTGTCACCTACGAGAGAAGTTAGGCGTTTCGGCATTAAAGGGAAGCTGAGTCCCCGATATGTCGGACCTTTTGGGATCTTAGAGAGAGTTGGAGAGGTGGCCTACAAATTAGCACTACTGCCGAGATTAGAGGGTGTTCATCCGGTCTTTCATGTATCTCAGTTGAGAGAGTACATCCCAGATCCGAGACACGTCATCAGCCATGAGGATCTGACAGTGGAGGCCGATCACACCTTTGTAGAGTACCCGATAGCTGTCTTGGAGCGCAGTACTAGACGTCTGCGGTCCAAGGAGATACCTATGTTACGGATCCAGTGGTCTAGGAGAGGAGTTGATGAGGCCACTTGGGAGACTGAGGAGAGTATTAGACGTAACTACCCCGAGTTCTTTGCGGGGTTAGAGGTTACTCCTGTATCGACGAGTTAGTACTCGGATGTTGTGTTGTTTGACCATTCATGTTTTTATATTGGATTGGGTGATTCTGTTTTATGTGATGCATGTCTGATTATGATGATTGAGTAGTTGCATGGTAGAAAATGAAAATGTTAAGAAAACTAAAATATACCAAGGAAAACCATGTAATTAAAAAGATTATTCTAAGTTTCGGGACGAAACTTATTTTAAGAGGGCACTAATGTAATACCCAAAAAAAAAAAAAAAAAAAAAAAAAACTCCGTTTAATAACGGATTACAACGGATTTCGATCCGCCAACCTTGACTCCTATAATTAAAAGAAACGAAATTTAATTCTATCATTTTATGTGACTTTGTTTCACATAAAATGATAACTGGTAACACGTAAATTATCCCGTAAATAATTCCGTAATTTTAACGGTTCCGGGCTATTAGTGAGTATTCTTTAAGCTGATTTGTTTATGGGAAGATAGGCCCAAATTTTGGCCCATGTTCCTCAGCCGGCCCAATACCCACCCACTTAACCTAATCCTAAACTTAACTTAATCCTAAAATTAACCTATTTCTAACTTAACAAACGTGAACAGCTGCCGCTTCTCCTTCACGTTTTACCTTACCTTGCGACCTGGAGAAGACGCCGCCGCTGCTCGTCTGGGTTTGAAGACACTGCTGCACGCCGAAGGGAATTCAAACACTGCCTACTCGCCCCTTCACCACAGTCGCCACCACTGGACCGGGTTCATCTGCGACAGAGAGCACGAGAGACACCGGTAAGCTTTTCCCCTCTTGCGAGTCATCTTTGTCTTCTGTTTAGATGGTTGAGTCGTACTTCGAACCACAGGCCGGTGAGGAGCGTATTTCCTAGCCGGAATCGTGACAATACAAACCTTTGTGTTGGACCAACGAGCAGGCAAGTATTGGACTCTCGACCCCTCCAGAACCGAAGTACCAGCGGCACAGCATCGACCTCGATTATCATCGCTGCAAATAGTTGGCTCGAACTTTATTCGAGGACGATTCCGATCGCATAGACAAGTCCCTTCAAGAGGAGCGGCGACTGGTGTTGAGACGGGTGAGTCCCTGGCCTCGGTTTTGAGTGTGTATATTTGTAAGTTAGAAGAGCTGTAGATATTTAAAGGTGTAAATAGATGCAATTACAAAATAAGTTTGAAGTTGTATAAGTGAAATAGATGCAATTACAAAATAAGTTTGAAGTTGTATAAGTGGATCCAAATACAGTAGTGCCGTAGACATATGGATGTTAAGGATGGGTATGTACATCATGTAAGTATGTATATAAATTTATAACTGTAGGTATATATATATATATAGGTATATATATATATAGGTATATATATATATATATATATATATATATATATATATATATATATATATATATATATATATGTAAGTACGAGATGATAGATATGAAATATAGGTTGATATATATATATATATATATATATATATATATATATATATATATATATATATATATATATATATATATGAGTATACCGAGTCGATACATAAATATGTGGGTAGAGGAGAAAGGTTTGGGTATGTATGTAAGTATACATATATGTATAAGAGTAGAGTAGTAACCGGGTAGGAGGAGGAGTGTTGAACTTTTGACGAATTGATTCGAGATTTGAACTTATAACCTATAAGTATCTATCCGAGAGACACAAATTTTGGAAAACAAGTTCTAAAAGAAATTAGTAGGATTTAAGAATAAACTTGGAGAATCTTCGGCACTAAGGGTAAAATGGTCTTTTATCGTAAGAGAGCCTTTTTCCGTAATTCCTCCGCATGAGGTTGTACATCTGGATGTGATTTTGATACACATGCCTTGTTTAACAGGCGTTTGAGTTACCACGGGTACAGACCGAGTTGAAATTTGTAAGAGTGATCTTTGATTGAGGTAAGTCCTTGCGACTTACTTAGCTGGTTTCTGGATATTAGTTGGATGATGATGGTTGTGTGTGTACAATGTGTGTTATAATAAATAACAACTTGTTAGGACGACCGTGGTTATTATGTTTTAAGGCCCAAGTGTATGTATAACGGGCCGTGACATCACTGCCCAGCTCTGCCAGGAGACTGGGAGGTTCTCTATACCCAGACCATCCAGGTACACGGTGAGATGCATCGGATCCACTCCTGATGGGTACACGGGGGCGGAGGCGAGGTTTGGGAATCCCTCGTGTCACAAAATAAGTATCATTAGAGTGAATGACTTAAATGAAGATAATAAATGGATTGTTTGAAAGCATGATGAGTGTTTATTATTTTATGTGTGTGTGTGCTATTATTATTCTTCTAATGTTTAGATAACTAGCTAATGGTTGTTTTATTGTGTTTTTAGATTTACTGCAGGTTAGAACAACAGCTGAGTGATCCGGAAGTAGTGGTCAGCCGGGTCTCCGTACT
The DNA here is from genome assembly GCA_033239125.1 of Fagopyrum homotropicum. NCBI lineage: Eukaryota > Viridiplantae > Streptophyta > Magnoliopsida > Caryophyllales > Polygonaceae > Fagopyrum > Fagopyrum homotropicum. The sequence goes on from BSWB01000003.1 coordinate 9,876,425, forward strand.
CTTTAGAGTGGGGTTGGGTGTTTACCTTGTGGTTTCTTTCTTCTTGTTAAAGATAGTTAGTCTTTTGTGGTTTAAGTACTTTAGGCTGTTAGACGTTGTTGCATTCATCTCTTAAATATACTAATTCATAAATTTTCGGTTTTTCTTATTTGTGTCTTGTTGCAAGATCCTAGTAATATTGTTGTCAAACTGAGGTCGGGACCCATTGTGAGGTCCTAACCAGTAATGTCCCGAGTTCTGAGAATTCGGGGTGTTACAGTAGATGGGAAGGAGTTGGCGTGAAGGGAGAGAGAGTGAAGGACTGTGAGGTGGGTGAGGGAGTAAGGCACAAAGGTGAGGACGAGGAGCCGGCTAGCATCTGCAGGTAAGGGAAGCGAGGAGTCGGAAGTGCAGGGATGGCCAGAGTCAGGTCTCTTCACTGGGAAGGGAAGCGGGAAAGGAGGAGAACAAAAACAAAAGAAAAAGGAACTAAATTAAAGAAAAAGAGTAAGAATAAATCCGATCCAAAAGCATTCGGAACGGGATTTCCGAACCGGAAAACTTTTCCGACTTCTTCCGAAATTAATAATACGAATATACGGGAATGCATCCAAAAATATAAATATACTCGGAAAACATATTTTTCGTTTTAAAAATACTTTTTTATTAAAAAAATAAATAAATAAAAGATTAAAACATTTAAGTTGGTAAAATATCGATAAAAGCCGGAGAAATAAATAACGCAAACGCGCCAAAGTTTTGGGGAGTTACAAGAAATAAATCGTAATCCGTTAGCGTCTAGTGGGGGTCATCAGGCGGCGCTCATTTTTTTTCATGGAAGAAAAAAAGAGCACGGACGTCCAGATTGAAAATAAAATATACAAAAAAGTTGTTTCTTTTCTTCAAGGCTTTTAAATTATTTTAAAATTTTAGGGCGTCGGCTGATGATGCCAGCACCCATATTTGAAAAGAAAATGACGTCGATGCCTTGCTAATTATGTCGGCCCCTGTAAATTTAAGTGACGTGTATATAACACTTTATAAATTGATAAGCAATTGATGTTTTAAATCTCATTCCCATCTCATTTACTATTTTTTTTATCCAAATTAATGTACCAAAACCTATAAATATAATATATCTGAAATACATATCATAGTCAAGTAGTCTGTCAAATATGTAACACCCCAAATTTTACAACTTAGGGAGTTACTGGTTAGGACCGCACAGTGGGTCCCGACCTTAGTTTGACAACAACTTAACAAGATCTTACAACAAGGCACAGATAAGGAAAAACCAGAAATCATAAAATAGTTCTTAATAATGCATGAATGTGACCAGATCAACTACAGCCGGAAAACGTAATATAACAAAGTACGAAAGGAAACAAGGTTCAACTGTAAAACCCACAAATGCAGAAACTGTAAAACGTCCTAAAGTACGACACCCCGGCTGACCACTACCATCTGGATCACTCGGCATCTGCTCTAACCTGTGTCAAATCTAAACAACATATCAATAGTTAGCTAACTATCCAAATATAAGCAAAATGATAACGGCACAAACACAAGCAGAAACAAAAATAAACAAACATCATGTTGGCACTCAACCAATTATTATCTATTATTTAAGTGATTCACATTATTCAATTTAAGTTGTGGCACGAGAATTATTATTAGTTCTCGCCTCCGTTCCTTATCCAACTGGTGTAGGTCTAGCTGACTTCCACTGGTAGCATCACTACAAACCATGTATGGACTAGTTCCGAAAGAAACCCCCAGCGCCCGCAAGCTACTGAGCAGAATGCCACCGCCCGTTACTCTTAGGCCAAAATATAGGTCGGTAATTATATATCACAACCTATCTCTCTACACATTTCAATCACACGCCACCATCATCATTTATACTCATATTTAGAAGTTAGCTAAGTAAGCCCAAAGGACTTACCTGTTATAACGCTCGACTCTTTTTTAAACCACTCGTTCTGTCAACTGTAGCAACTAAGTTGCCTGCCAAAGGCGATAAGTGTATTAGCACACTCTCACGTAGATAGAAGTCTAAAACTTCTAAGATCGAATAAGGTATTAAGGCATACTAGTTACAGTATTAGTTTAGGGTAAAATGACCATTTTACTCTTGGTTCCGATTTTCTCGAAAACCCTAAAATTCATGTCTAAACTCCTATTTGAGGTTCTAAATTTATATTCTAACTCTTAAAATTTTATTTGGTTCCAAACTGACATTATTCCTATGTTTCTAATTTCCGGAAGAATCGTAAAGGTCTAACTTCGGTTCTAAATATAAAATTATTAACAGCTTATAAAAATTCCGAATTAAATCTCTAGATCATCTATGAGGTTCTATCTAACCTTAGGAGAAAGAATTTCTCCAAACTGTTCAGCCAATATTTTTATAATAATTCACAAAGTTGGCTACTACACTTATTATTCCTATACTTCACCAAAATCCACATTTACAAAGCTGCTTAACTACTCAACTTCGGAAGCCTATAACTTCTAATCCGACCGTTCATTCCTTCTCAAATTTTAATACCATATACTACGTATAACCGTCTACAACATATCCAAAATTCAACGGTGGATCTTTATTCAAACGCTCAAACATTGGTCGACAAAATTTGCCCGTTTCTAACTTCAAAACTGAAGCAACTGAAGCAAACGAAATATATATATACAGCAGTTCATTTTCTATGCCCCTCCTTCTTACGACTAACACACTCAGTTAACTCCTACCCTACTCAGATACATGCTGAAGGTAAAAATGCTAACCCTGTCTCGGTAGTAGTCCCGTTACAAGCGCTCCTGGTGGATGGCTCGTGATAGGTCTTCGGCTCTTGACTCGTAACTGGGAGGGCTGGCCGGCGTCACTGAGGCTAAACAGGAGGAGATCAATACTCTGGATTGGTAAGGGTGAAGCAAGAAGAATGAAGAAGGCCTACCGGAGATGTATGCAGGAGGTATCGCAAGGTTCTGTCTCGTCTTAAGCAACTAGAGGTTCGCTATAGTGGCTGCAAAACGATGGACTCAACCCCTTTGGTTCAGTAGGTGGCTGCAGTTTGAGGCACAGCCGCGTCTGTCGAAGAGACAAGAAGAGAAGAATGGTGAGGGCTGTACGCAAATGGGTCGGCAGAGAGATTAAAGTGAAGACGGAAGAACAGATTGCTGCACTTACCTCTTGACGCTGTTGGGTGTGTGCAGAAGGTTTACGTGTTGCTGTTGAATCTGGACGGATGGAGGTGTGTAGCGCATAGGGAGGAGATCAGCAGAGGATATTCTGGCGTGGAATTAGGCAGTTACGGATCTCTTTCCTAATTAATACAGCAGTTATGTATAAGATCAAAGGAAGGAGCGTTGCTGAGCTGGAGAAGGTAAAACGGCACCCCTTCTGGCTGGGATGGACGCTGGACTGGAGTGGGCGCTGGGCTGGACTCGAGCTGGCAACTTTGGACTGGGCTGCTGGCGTTGGAGCTGTGCTGCTGCTGGGCTGGAGCTGTGCTGCAGGGCCGAACTGGCTGAAGGCTGGCAAGCTGGGCCGCATAGGAGCAAGGCAGCAGTGGGCTGCTGGAGTTGGCTAGTGGGCTGGGTCCGTTGAGGCTAAATATAGAGCAACAGATGGGCTGGAATTGGCTACGGACGGCTCCTTAAATTAGCGAGTTTCTGGCCGGACAAGATTCCGACATATAAATATACGGACTAGGCGGATAAGGAGTTTATTATAGATTAAGATCGGTTAAGGATTCTATCATTTTATGCGGAAATAAGCTATATAAAATGATAAACTATTTAAAGGATTCTATCATTTTATGTGAATGAATCTACATAAAATGACTAATCCTATAATAATATGTCTAACTCAGTAGACGGATATGGGTCCATTGATCGAGATCTATTTTATAACGGAAATAGACGGAATAAAAATTCCGGATATTACAAAATATATTGTATATTTAAGGTTTTTATTTTTTAAATTTATTAAATTAATTTTTATCCACATTGATTATTATTATCATCATTAAAAATATTATTAGCAAACCTTATTCGGTAGTACTTCATATATAATCAAAGATTCGTGTTGAAATGAATAAGTAGTTATAATGCTCATTTTCTCTTTTTAATTACATTCTAATCATAATAAATTCAACAACGAAAACAATCTCAGATCAACTTAGTGTCTCCAAAAACTATACTCTTGAAACGAAATCAACTTCATAATTTGTTCTCTTTTGAAAAACAACAATAAACTAAACAAAGCTAAACTACAAGTTTTTTTTAAAATCTTTTCTGAAGATAAGATATAAGACATTTATTAATGGTCTAGTTTTTTTTAACAAAGTCTTGAAATAAGTAATAATTGTATAGTATTCGAACAAAAGAATAATGACAATAATATTTTAATTGCATGGCATTTAAGAAAAGATAATGAAATTTGGAAAGTTGCGATCCACACATTCTCTCTTTGTGAAATTGTGGTTAAGTTGAATATGAGAATCTCTCCATTGTGATTTAGGATAACAAAATTAATGGAACCTCACAATCAAGTTCAGAGGAATTGAGCCATTAAATTAATTTGTGGAATCCAGACTCTGATTTATCCCATTTAATGTTATTTCAACGTGTCAAACATTGCCTTTAAAAGAAGAAAAAACTATATTTTTTTTTCCGGCATAGATTACCTTCATGGTGAAATTTTGATCAAAAAATTTATATAATATAGTATGCAAAACAAAATATAAGAAATATTTTATTCCATTCGCTTTCTTGAGATAAAAATATACAGGATCGCTAAATACATGACGTCGAAATTACTCGTGTATAACTGACATGCATTGATATTGCCGATGAAAGGAGTTCCTGCAAATTTTTAGAGCAAGAAAAGGTTGTAATAAAATAGATCAAGATGTGAATAGTCGTACATGGACATACAAAAAACAATGAATAGTCTGCATACGATTGAGAAGAACCAACATGAAGGAGTTCCCCCCAATTTTGAGAAACAATTCGTGGTGATTGTCTGAGCTCGTAATGAGCTTTCAAATACTGGGATACTTGATTTTTGGTTAGTAATGGTTTACCAGAAAACAACTATCGTTAACAACTCCACTACACCGGAAAGAGGAGAGTTCAACTAAGAAGGAACACTATCTAGCTGACAAAAGGGAGCCAAATGGCCTAGTTCACAACATGTGAAGCAAGCTATTGGTGTCAAGGAACACTCATAGCGCAAATGGCCTGGATCACCACTGTTGAAACACGGTCGTCCCTTCTTCGCAACCTGTGTGGCTGAAGGGTAACTCGATCTTCTTCGTTCAACTTTAGTAACCTTAGCATGAGAAGAAACTTGTTAATGCGGCATCTTATTTTGTTGATAGAAATTCACTCGATGTCCTAACTTACCACAGGTATAACACATCACTAAAGATCTCTTACATTCCGGACGTAGGTGTCCAGTCTCCCCACAGTTGATATCATGAAAGTATCATTATAAAAACGTTCACGCAGATCGCCGTGCAAAAATGCATTGTAAACATCTATTTGATAGAGTTTCTGGTTCTTAATGGACACAACTACATAAAAAATTTACATAAACCATTTTAACAAACGGAGCAAAAAGTTTTGATAAAGTCAATACTTATAGTTTGTTGATTGTCCAGGGCAACAAGGCGTGTTTTATGACATTCGATTGTACCGTCAACTTTGACCCTTGTTCTATAAACCACTTGCATCCGATCGATTTCTTGCCGGAGGTAAAGGAACAACCGTCCATATTTTTATACGACGATCGATATGTGCTTTTTATACGATGATCGATATGTGCTTTAAAGATTGTAGTTTACTTCAACGTGGTTCATCCTAACAAAAAAATATGCCACATGTCATTTTATTAGAATTTTAGTTTTTTTTAAATAATATATATAGTTACCATATTTTAATTATCCTATTATAGAACTTATATTTATCTACTTACCAAACATATATGTATATATACTATTAGTATTAAAATATATATTTATATACTAATAATAAAGTAGAAGCCTTTAATGCCATATGTTTTTTCCGTTCTTTTTGTCAATGCAATTTAAAATGCACTCTCATTTTAAAAAAATTAATTAAAAAATTATATAAACTAACAATCTATATATATATATATATATATATATATATATACTAATATTAAAAAAAACCTTAATTACATAAACCATGGTTCCATATATTTTTATATTACGGGTCGTTTTAAGGTTCAGTTTCATTTAAGACCTTTTGTTTTATCAAGAACATATAAACTATCATTTATTTAAAAATATTCTTTTGTGTTTTTATTATCTTTTACTTTCCCTTATAATATTATCTTCCAACTCACTTTAATTAATAATTAGATTTATTTTACAATTTATTAAAGCTAAACCCGCACACGGTGCGGATATTAGACTAGTTTAACTTAAAATAACGCATAATTTAAAAGTTTATAGGAAAGGACATATACGTGTTTACAATAGATAATATCTCAGAATTGTGGATAGTACTTCCTAAGTTGTAGTATTCACAATAGAGAAGTGTATGCATGCGGTCAAGAATAATTTGGAAATTATATAAATTGAATTTCTCAATAAAATTCTTAACTGAGATATCCATGTGAACCTTTTCCGGTTTGAAAAATATTTTAGGTGTTTTAAATATAACTGTGTTTTTTTTTAATAAACATTGCGATCAAGTTATAGATAATAAAAGGAAAAAAAAAAGGGTCTTATTGGAGAATAGTTCATATTTAATCTTAAATTTTATGTATTTTTATTATTCTCTTGTAGTATTATAAATAAAATGATAAAATCGATATAATCATGATTGTATTGTACCAACTTATCATTTATAAATGGGTATAGTATTTTTCATTAACTTTTGAATAAAGGTAAATTCATCAAAAGGAAAAAATAGCATAATTAGGTGTGTTATAAACTAGTTATACTAAAGTAACAAAGTTTATGTATCAGCATGTGACCTGAGGTATATGGTCAAACAATCATACACAAGGTATTCTAGATAGACATGCAATCCTCCTAGACATACCAACTACCTGAGGCCAAAAGGCATGAAAAACATATAAACCTGTCACAACTCATAAGGCTCGTTCACCTTCGGCAAATCCATCAACAAACATAGACACTCACAAGCCGAACAAGTGCCCAAACCTCGGGTCAATGGCCAATCCACCTTCAGCAAAACCATCAGTAGCTTAGGTCCATGTCCGGTACACACATAGCAAAAAACATCATAGTATGAAGCAAAATGCATCTCCAGTAAAAACCAACTATTAGGATTCAACCCTCTCTATAGCTCTAGCTCCATCTCCAGCGGAAAAAGTCTCATGCAACAAAGTGTAGATATGAGTAAATGAATAGAATATTAGTTTCGTAATGTTTCATGGGTCACTCACTCAATCAAGTTGACTATAAACTTACGATGACTACACGACCGTATCAAACATTAGATTTCAACCGTTATAATGCATAAGAGACAATACTAAAAAACTTAGCAAAGTCTTGATACCATCTCATAACATTATCTCTTTTGTGATCGAATTGAGCACATATGAATTGATTTTTTCTTCTATATGCGATATACTACCTTTCTATTGCATGTGATATCGTCTACATATGAAGCCTAAGACATGTAAACCAAGAGTAATTAAGGCCGGCGTAACAAACCATGATTAATATTATAAAGTTACTTATTTAAATTATTTTTGAGTATTTTTAATTTACAAAATCAAGAGATACTAAAAACAAGTTGCATATAGAATACTTGAAATTTACCGGCTAGTAAAAACATGTTTTACAATATTTCAAAAATATTTTTAAATGAAGTAATTTAAACTATGGAATTGCGAAAAATCTAAAAAAATTGTAATATTAACTAGTTTGTGTTATAATTTAAAAATAAACCGTACAAGGTATGGTTATACGATATTAAATTTGTATATGATTTTCATTTGAAGCATAAATATGAAAAATTTAAATTATTCCAACTCCTTTTAGCTAAACATAAAATACCAAACTGAGAAAAGACAATTGCATGAAACCAAGACCGAGTCAAATTCAAAGTCTCCTATGAGCAAGACTTTGAAAATGAAGTTTCTAGGAACGCAGTGGCTTACAATCTATCTTTATAAAATAATACAAGGTTATTAGAGTCCTCAACTTATCCTACTTATTTTGGGTTGAGTTTCAATGGGTTTTTCTTTGATTTTCAAATGGTTATTTTGGATATTAATTGTCCAAACTTATATATCCAAAGGTTGTATTCAAAATGAGAAGATTGTTTTATTACATATTAAAGCAATCTTTAACTCAATGTCTTCTCTTCCAATCTTATCTTCATGGAATGAGAAGAAAGAAGAAAATTGTTGTTTGTGGGAGAGGGTAACATGTGACCGTTTATCGGGTCATGTAAAAACGTTGTCACTAGGCTCGTTACTAGATCCCAATTTTGATTACGGATATTTAAGCGTCCCGACAATAAACTTTCATCCCTTGAACATGAGCGTTTTTCATGATCTTCAAAAATTACAAAGCCTTGACCTATCACTCAACTGCATCACAAGTTTTGTCGAAGATGAAGGTATATAACAACTATTTTATATGCTTTTTGAGGTCTTATTACTTCACTTAACTACAATTTGAATATTCATAGATATCTATTTATTTTTCCTTTTTCATGTTGTGTTATTTTGAAAACCTTAAAGTTTTAAACCTTATGGATAATACAATAAATGGTGAAATTTCTCATTTTATTGGCAACGGTCTCTAACAATTTTTGATATTTCATAAAATCTATTTAGTGGAATTATTTCCCAAGTAATAAAATTATAAGCAATAGGTTTATTTAATTATATAATTTTATTTATATATCTTTTATTTGTTACGTGTTTATTTATTTCGTGTTTATTCGATTATAATTTTAAACCTTGAAGGGAAAAATATCAAACTTATATATCTCCAAAACAAGATATTATTTGTTTATTTATTTTTTCCTCTATTCATTTATGTCTTTGTTCTTGTATGTATATGCAGGATTATGCAATCTGAAGAATTTGAAACTATTAGATCTTTCTCAGAATGGATTGAGTGGAAGCATCCCTAATTGTATAGGCAATTTGACCTCCCTCCAACAATTGTTTATGCCATTGAATCAATTTAGCGGGAGTATAAAAGGTAATAAACTATGTAGAGCTAATACATATTAGTGATCGATATATATATATATATATATATATATATATATATATATATATATATATAGAGGGTGCGGTTCCTACGTCGGATGGTGAGTATTAAGGGTAAAGATTTAGAGTAGATATCATAATTAATAATAACTACGAATAATAATAATTAGGAATAATTCATTCAACCAACAAAAACTACGAATAATCCACTCAACCAACAATAACTACGAATAATACATTTAACGATATGACACCTTCGTAACAAAACTAATAATAATTACGATTTTGTTCTCATGATTACACGATAAGCCTGTTCTCATATGATATACTCTATATATATAAAAATCTAAATCTAAATGATCTTTAAACTATGCTACGATGAAACTAAAACTAGTATCTTAAAATTTGTTTAGTGTATGCTGAGTATGATCATTTCAATTTTCTTTTACCGCAGTTCTATATAAATTGTCAAAACTTGAACAACTAAAACTCAATTATCAAATGCTCAACAACAAATATAATGCAAGTTTTATTATTGCTTGACTAGCAAATTGTTATCTTATTTGTAGTTATGAAAAAATTATTAAATTTTGAAATTGTAGAGTTTATGGATAGTATAAGAATGAGAGGAATTTCTCATGTTAGCAAATTAATTTTCGAGTAAGCTTGACCTTTCAAGAAATCTATTTAGCCAATGATAAAGTTATAAGCAAAATGTTTGCTCAATAATATAATTTTATTATATTTATCTTATTTGTCTCATTTTCATTTGTGCAGGATTATGTACATTGAAGGAACTTCAAACATTAGATCTTTCAGAAAACAATTTGAATGGAAGTGTTCCCCTATGCATTTACGAATTGAGTGCTCTGAAGTACCTCTATCTTTCAGAAAACAAATTCGAGGAAAATATAGCATCAGGTAGTAGGAAAAAGGAAGATTAAACTTTTATATATATATATATATATATATATATATATATATATATATATATATATATATATATATATATATATATATTTCAACCCTTATTACATCTATCATATGACACGTTGATAAAATAAAATAAAATTGTGTTACATCGAGAATATACAAACCCATAATCGAGTATATAAGTGAAGTTAGTCAATTTTACTATTGTCAATTAATTTTAGAATAGAATTTAATTATATTTATACGTTAAACTCAATTCTAACACGTAAATGTTCGCGGATGTTCAATATACTTACTCAATGAGTACATGCATTTGATTTTTGATATTTTTTTTTATCAGAAATATGCAAGATGAAGAAACTTCAAGGGTTGGGACTACAGAACAATAAATTAAGTGGAAATGTTCCAATATGTATCGACAATCTGAGCTCTCTCAAATATCTACGTCTTTCCTTTAATGAATTTAGTGGGGGTGCAGAAGCAGGTAACGATATATTTACTATGTCACACATTATTATAACTTTTGCTCTTTAAATATGACAAATAATAATAATAATAATAATGAAATAGTTTAGTGGTGCGTTCAACTTTTGATTAATTCATTTATTTTTGCAACAGGTGTATGTAAATTGACAAATCTTGAAGAATTATTCATAGGTCAAGATTATTTGGGAAAAAACACAATTCCAATTTGTATTGGGAATTTGACCTCCCTTTCGAAGCTTTTAATTGCTGGTTACAAGTTTACCGGATCAATATCGGGTACGTATAAATTCTCAACCCTCTTTCTAATTAAATTAGCATTTGCTTACCTCTTTATTCAATTTTCTTACTGATAAAGTTTGCTAAGTTCTTTTTCATATTTTGTCTCTTTACAGGTATTGGAAACTTGATCAATCTTAAATGGCTTTATCTTCATTATAATCAAATGGTTGGCCCCGTACCGTCCACAATATCAAATCTCACTAACTTGGAAGGATTGTCCATGTTATATAACTCCTTTGAAGGAAAATTCTCTTTGAGCCTATTATCTAAACTTGCCAATCTTAGAGGTCTTGCCCTTGTTGGCAATAAGTTTGAAGTTGAAACCGAAGACTCGCCTTGGATACCCTCCTTCCAACTTCAATCACTCATCTTGAGCAATTGTAACCTGAATAAGAAATCTGGAACCTTTCCAACATTCCTCTCATATCAGTATCATCTTGAGAATGTAGACCTCTCTTACAACAACCTAGTTGGATCATTTCCAACCTCTTCTTTTCAAGGTAGTATGAAACAAATAATACACTTGGACTTGTCTAATAACTATTTTGAAGGGGAGGTACCAGAGCAATGGTTTAGTAGTTTCCACAATTTAAACTCCATAGTTCTATCAAATAACAATTTTCATGGAGAAGTAATTCCCAAGTCTATGAACCTACCTCAGTTGCAGATCTTACTTTTGGATAACAATCTGTTTAGTGGGATTATCGAAGATTCACTCCTAAAGAGCACTCATTTAGAGACATTCGACATATCCTCCAATCAGATATCAGGTGAATTGCCTAGTTGGCTCGGTAACTTCAAGCACTTGCAGCTTTTCTCTATCCAAAAAAATCTATTGCATGGTGAAATTTCAAGAACAATATGCAATATTTCGTTGCTTACCTATTTAGACCTTTCAAGCAACAAGTTTAGTGGAAGAATACCCTCATGCAACAATACATTGTTCTCATTGAAGTATTTGTACTTGAGCAACAACAAGCTTAGTGGACACATACCACATCAACTTTCAACAACATCAAGTTTAGTTGTTCTTGATTTAAGGGGTAACCAACTTACGGGAGACATTCGGTTGTGGATTGATCGGCTTTCAAACCTTATAATTCTTCAATTGAGTAACAACAAGTTGCGAGGAGAACTTCCCAGCCAGTTATGTCATTGTCAAGGGTTGAACGTTTTGGACATCGCCAACAATGAAATTTCAGGTACGATACCGCCTTGTTTGAAATCCTTGTCATTTGGTTCAGTCACAAACCAAATCGTTGATGAACGGGACGTACACTTGGATTTTATAACAAAGGGAAGATATGGCTCGTACATTGGTAAAAGTATATATCAGATGTCAGGATTGGATTTATCGTGCAATCGGCTAAGTGGTCAAATTCCTAAAGAATTGGGATATTTGAACAACCTTCATTCTTTGAACTTGTCACACAACAAGTTAAATGGTTTACTTCCGGAAACATTCTCCTTGTTGAGAAGTGTTGAGAGTTTGGACCTTTCTTCCAACAATTTGAGTGGACCTATCCCTTCGCAACTCGTTAAACTCAACTTTTTGGAAGTCTTTAATGTCTCATTCAACAATTTAAGTGGAAGGGTTCCTATAGGCGGACAATTTGGCACCTTTGATGCATCTCACTATGAAGGCAATCCTTTTCTCTATGGGTTTGTAGAAAATACAAGTTCTATTGCTCTTAAAACTCCTAATGGTGAAGACACAAGAGAGGAAGATAGAGCCAACGTCGAATTTGATTGGAGAATATTCTTTTGGAGCTTTGGTCCTTCTTGCTTGATCTTTCTAATGGGATCCGTAATGGTAGTTTTTAACAATCCTCGATGGTTGAATTCTTGTATCATCTTCATCAACGCATATACATGTTGGTACATTCCATTGTATTAGTAGTTCTCTTTCTTCGGTGAGTTTCTTTAGTAAAGTTGCTTTACAAATAAATCGGTTAATTTTATAGTTTGATGTGTATAATTTGTAATCAATATGTGTAATGTGTAATGGACAACTTTTATATTTCTTTCTTAATAGTGTTCAACTAACACAGTATTTGAGGAAGATGACTTCCATAAGTTAACCTACCCATATTCTATATTAGCTGTTATGATAAAAAAAAATATTAAGAAACAATGATCCGGAATGCATCTGAGTTGTTACATATAATATTTTTTTTGTCCACACTTTCATCTTAAACTACATTTTATTTGGATAAAATGCTTTAAAATTGTATTTTTTTTTTATCACAAATTACCATTTATAACTTTTTAAAACAAAATTAACATATACAATAATGAACTTTAAACATTAGTACCAATGTACTATTTTCTTCTTATAATTTGTGGTGCAACATAGAGGTGGGTATAACCAATCGGGTCTAAGAAATTCGATGATCCGGCAAAATCCATAAACATTTTTCTTTATTTTATTCCAATCTAAAAGGTTTTCCCGAGTTATCAAATTACCGAGATTTTAATTATTTTCTAAAAAATTTGATGACGATTCTAGTTATCTGACAAGTGGAGTTATGTCCAACAACGGCAACAAGCTCCCATCATCTTGGTCCTGTCACAAATTATGATTTCTAACAGTGTTAGACAAAAATTCCAATAACTTTGTATCACTTTTAACTAAATTTTCAAGACTTATTTTCACAATTGTTAAACTATTGAAGACTAAATTTTCAAGCTCCCAACGAAGAGCATCTCAGGCCCATGGAAACCAGGCCCAATCCTCGGCCTCCTTCCCGGCCTCTTCCTCCAACACACTCGCCAGCCCGACCCACTGCAACCTCTGCTGCTCCATCACCTAGCCCAAACCAACCCCATGTGCTTCCAATATCGCAGGTGCTACTCGCCAAACTCAGTCCTCTCCTCGTATATACCCCCTCAGCCGACCCACTACTCTCTTCATTAGCGGCATTTTTAAGCCGCGGCCTATCTTCGATCTACGTACGGACACCACACCCGATTTATCCCCTATACCCACATTACATAAATCGACTCTCCAAGATTCAAAATGGTCTGCTGTCATGTTTGACGAATATCGAGCTTTTATACGGAATGATTCTAAAGTTCTTGTTCCTCGTCGAGCGGACTAATATTGTGCGGTGTATGTGGATTTTTCGTCATAAATTCAGATCTGATGGTTCCCTTGAGCGTTAGAAAGCGCGTCTGGTTGCTAACGGATGCTTCCAGTAGGTTTGCATTCATTGTGATAAGACGTTTAACCCGGTTGTCAAGCCGGCTACTATCCGGACGGTTCTCATTCTCGTTGTGTCTCGTTCTTGGCCTATTCACCAGCTCGATGTTCAAAATGTCTTCCTTCATGGACATCTCAACGAGACAGTACACATGTTTCAGCCTCTAGGTTTTGTTGACTCCACTCGCCCCTCCCATGTCTGCTTGTTACCGAAATCTATTTATGCATGGCCTTAAGCATGCACCCAGGGCTTGGTATCAAAGTTTTACAGGCTATTTGCTCAGCCTCGGATTTATCGGTAGTAAGAGTGATTCTTCTCTCTTTATTTATCGGCATGGAGCTCATCTTGCTTATTTATTACTCCATGTTGATGATATTATCTTGACCGCATCCTCCGATAAACTCCGTACTACTCTCACTAACTCACTCAGTAAGAAATTTGTCATGTCTGATCTGGAACCATTATCATTTTTTTGTGGTCATCTTTGTCGAACGCCCCAGCTCCGGTCTCTTCTTGTCTCAAGACAAGTATGTTCGCAAGATTGTCGCATGGGCCAAGATGACGACATGCAAACCTGCGGTTACACCTGCTGAGACATCGATCAAGCTCAATTTCTCCTCTGGCCCTCTTGTCAGTGATGTAACAATGTATCCCATGTATCGCAGTTCAGTAGTTGCGCTTCAGTATCTCACTTTCACACGCCTTGATATAAGTTTCGTTGTCCAGCAGATTTGTATATTCATGCCTGATCCTCGAAGCCTCACTTCGCTGCCCTCAAGTGCATCATCCGATACATCTCTAGCACGTCAGTATTAGGTATCACCATCTCCTCTTCTCCAAAGTCTGACCTATGCCGACTGGGCTACTGTCCCGATACGCGTCAGTCAACATCAAGTTATTGTGTATTCTTTAATGACATTATCATCTCTTGGTTTGCCAAACGGTAGTCCGTGGTTTCACGATCTAGTGTAGAGGCCGAATATAGAGGGGTTACAGTCTCTAGGTGTTCTTGGCTACATAATCTATTACTTGAGTTTCATTGCCTGCTTGCAAAAGCGTCTATTGTCTACACTGATCGACAACATATCTGCTACTTACCTTGTCAACAACCCAGTTCAATACCAACGAATCAAACATATTGAGCTTGGCATCCACTTTGTCCGAGATAAGGTTGCTTGTGGTCACGCTCGAGTCCTTCATGTCTCTTCGACTTTTCAAATATGCAGATATCTTTACAAAGGGATTACCGAGACAACTGTTTCTAAATTTTAGATTCAGTCTCACTCTACTGCCTCATCCAGTTTCGACTGTGGGGTATGTTAGTTTATGTAAATATAAGTCTAGCTTGTAATTATTTATCTTTGTATTTCCTATATATATATGGCATATAATTCAATAGAAACCCTAAAAAAATTTATCCAATCTCTCTCATTCTCACACTATCCATCAACTTTTCTTCCTAGCCTACATATTAGCAAACACGTACCGTTTCCACATAATAAGGGATAACTTTAAATTAGATAAAAGTAGGACTTATCTCTTGATATGTGTTCCAAGATGATTTCACCAATAGGATGAAAGTCTTGATGAGACATCCACGCCACTTCAAACCGGAAAGGATGTTTCTCAACTTGGGTTCTAATGGGAGGATCAATTTGTAAGAGCAAAGGTGAATGGTCAAAAGGGAAGCGAGCTAAATGATGCACATGCGATCAAGCAACTGAATCCGGCCAACAACATTAGTGAAAACTCTATCAAGTCTTCAAAACACCTTCTAAATTCCCGAATGTCCATTATCCTAATTAAATTGTGACCCAGTAAACCCCAAATCCAGCAGACAAGTTGAAGCAATAATATTACGAGAAACATCAACGTTAGCATGAACCTTTTGAGATCCACCCTCCGACAAAGAAGGAAGTTGAATCTGCTATGGAGGAAGATCAACGAACTTTACACCTTCGTCAGCCGGGGAACTCTAGGCGGGTCTAAAGAGGCAGCTTGTCTCGATGGTAACCGAAGCTACATTAGTGGAATCGGGAATTAAAGAATGAATCTTAAGCAATGTACCTAGAACTAGAACAACAAGCCAAGGGAGCTTAAGAACACCTCTCAAATCCTCGGAAATGGCACAAGTTCAAGTACCACAGTCGGTGAAGTTGTTAGAGAAGACAACGGATTTGATTAGAGAATATTCTTTTGGAGCTTTGGACCTTCTTGTTTGATCTTTCTACTTAAGTTCTATTTTGGTGGCTTTCAACAATCCTCGTTGGCGTAATACTTGTGTGTTCTCCATCAATACATACGGTATGTTTCATCTTCTTAAATGTTATATTGTCTCATTGAGTACTTTTGATAATAAAATGGCATGATTTGTAATATACTATGTATTGTAATTTTCTATAGAGCATAGATTGTTTTGCTTAATGATTATTGGGTGTGAGTTATTCGGATGTATGGCCAATAGAAAATGTTTAGTTAATGTGTTAAAAAAAATTGGGCTTTGTATTTATGTTGTGGGCCGAAAGATAAAAATATAGTTTTGGGCGGCCCAATTCACTTTATTCATAAAACCTTTATATATAAGTAAGATAGAAATGGTAAAAATAAGTATATAACATGAGCTATAATCAATTGATATGGTCTATTATGGGATCTTTAAATTTGAGTCGAGTTGAATATGAAATTCAATCGAGTTTTTGTTATATTGTTTATGATGGTTAATCCATCATCTCTTAATATTAACAATGATATCAACAAATAAATGGATATAATAGGTTGGTTCACTTGATCAAATTTGAACTTGTATCAAAAATCTATTTATTGGGTCTAGATAAGTTATTTAGATCCGGTTTAAACCTATTGAATAATGTTCCATTAATTTTGTAGGCTCTTTTGGGATCTAATTTTCAAGTTTTGAATTTCAAATCGGTTCACATCGAACATAAACCAAGTCTTAATTAACGGCGCATGTCAAATAAAAGTGAAATTTTGATCCGACCCGAAAATAGCTCGTTGGAAATACCCCTAATATATGCATTTTTTATCCACATGATTGCAATAAACAAGATCATCTTGTCACTCCATGTCCACAAGAGATCTACAATTAAAAAAAAAATTATTCCACAACATACCATGAAAATAACGAGAAGGGAAAGAAAATTACCTCGTAACCACAAAGCAATGGGATAATAGGTTGAGATGTTGATTTGAGTTGATTTGTTATATATTGTGATATTGTAATTGGTTTTAGGTACTTGGTTGTTTGGATTTATATTGGTGATCATTGATTTCTTCTTTCGGAGTTATGTCATATTGACTTACTTAGTTGTCGACTTGTCGTTCTGTTTCAGGCTAAGTTTGTTGTTGACTGTGACTATGATTTATTTTGTGATTATATTGTATCTCTTTTTATTCTTGCAAATGTTTTAAATTAATTTGTGTGATACTTTTAGGGTTTAGATAATACTTGTTGGTTGTGTGAGGAGTCAAGAGTTGTGTTTGTTTTGCTTTTGTGATGATTGAGACCGTGAAAATACAACTAAGATTGAGACTGTAGTAGACATAGTGATGATTGAGATTATGACAAACAAAGTGACGATTGATATTGTGACAAACAGAGTTGTGATTGAGATTATGACTTATTGAGTTATGTCTGATATTGTGAGATGTGTTGAAAATAGGGTAATTGATTATGTTATGCACTCATAGTTACACTTATAGGGTAATTGATTATGTTATGCACTAACAGTTACACCGCATGATGTCAGATTGCGACAGATGATTATATAATAAATTGGAGTAGGCTAACTGATTATGTTACGCACAGACAGTTAAGCTTACAATGTAATTGGTTATGTGGCAGTTACGTCTCAATAGACTAGGGGTGGGCAACGGATTGATCCGATATATTAAGATCCGAATAATCGGATATCCGAAAGTATTTTTTTTTATAAAAAAACCCAATCCGGATCTGGTATCCGGACAAACATCCGGCAAATTTTCCTGGAACAGTCAAATAATTATCCGCGAATATCCGGCCAATCCGTTTGATCCGACTTCCAAAATATAGTATCATAAAAATGATTTTAGCCGAATTGAATCGGATTATTATCAGCGGTTATCCGGATGATTCTTTTGATCCGAATGACTTTTGTTTGACTTGGTTGATCCGTTTGATACCAAAATGACTTTAGTTGGATCCGAATATCCGACTGATCCGTTTGATCCAAATATTCGTTTGATCCAGGTATGTATATGTTACTTTGATCCGAATATCCGTTTGATTTGAATATGTATTTGTTACTTTGTTTATCACAAAATGTAATTAAAAAATCAAAGACACAAAACAAAATCTAAATAAAAATGATAATCAGATAAATGATAAAAAAAATGAGAATATTAAAGTACATTATGATAAGTAAATAAATATAAAGTTTTATTACAATAGATATCTCTATATTTACACTTTTTAACTACTTCATAAAATACAAAATAAAAATTTTAGAATGCTAAAGTAAAAGTAAATCATTTAATCTTAATTGTAATTTTATTAAAAATAATATGAATAATAATTACACAAGAAAAATGATATTAATATAAAATTATAACATAACATGAAACTTTTTTATATATTCTAAAATGAAATCTTGCTTTGCCTAGATATTTAATTTTTTTAATCTTTTTATTATAAGTTGATCTCATTGTTTAAAACCGTGTGTATGTATGTTGTAAATAAAATGAACACGACCCAATCATTTTTTTTGCCTAAATATTAAATTATTACCGTGTAACATGATTGTAACACCTCAAATTCTCATAACTCGGGGTGATACTGTTAGGATCTCCCAATGGGTCCCGACCTTAGTTTGACAACAACTTTACTAGATCTTATAACAAGGCACAAATGTAATTAAACACTTTGAAAACATTAAATTATATTTGTATGAATGTACAATATATGGCAGCCTCACAAAACATAAATATATTAATAAGGTGCATGCAGAACGGAAGACTCATCAGTCTCCATCTAATGAATATGTGGACCCGGCTGATCATCCGCTCCGGATCTCGGTGCAATTGTCTATACCTACAAATCGTCTAACAGCACGGATAAACCGTTAGCTAACTAATCATATATAAGAAAACATAAGCACAAACACACACAATGCGGAAACGAACACAGAGCATGCTATCACGGAAACAATTTATTATCTTTCTTAGGGTCATACACGTCTAATTCCGATTATGATTGTGGCACGAGAAGTCTAAAACTCTCGTCTCCGTCCCCGTATATCAACAAGAGTGTTCAGCGCACCTCCCCGTATACCATGTGGAGTGGTTCAATACCCTCCCCATATACCGTGTCTGGACTAGTCGCAGAGCACCTCCCAATCTCCTCGGGAGATGAGTAGACGAGGCCACCGCCCGTTACACTTAGGTCAATTCAACATGTCATCCTAATCCAAGTTATTATAATATACACATACAACAAACACCACTTATATATTCAACCAATATAAGACTGCAGCTAAGTAAGCCCAAAGGACCTTCCTGAATCGAATCAAACTCCCGCTACACTATTACTCGATTCCACAAGGTCAGGTCTCAATTGCCTGATTATAAAAATGAAACGATGGATCAAAACATATCCAGACATCTTAGAAGTTTTCAACTTCTAAATTAACAAGGACCCCCCTAACGAAAAAGACAATCTAGCCTTATAAGAGTAAAATGACCATTTTACCCTTGGGTCCGAAAAACCCTAAAAAGTCTAAAACGACTTTAGAAACTTTCATTAAAACCTCAATGATATAAGGACTCACTCTAAGAGGAAAGGTATATCAAGTTTGAAAGATTTCCAACTATCAAACTTGAAACTTAAGCTCGCTTGGGTCATACTATGACCTAAACTACAACGCTCTCATAAAGCCCTAAAAATCCCGAGAAAAAATATCTACACTCTTCTAACAAAACTGCATAACTTCTCTGCTTTGGAACATCACAAAACTAAATCCGACTGTTGCATTGATCCCAAATTTTAATACAAAAACTGCATATATCCACCTACAATATATAAAAAATTCAACCGTAGATGATCAATCTAAGGTATCGAAACTCATTTGTCTACAACATTAAATCTAGAAATTTACAAAATTAGCAATAGGTCTCCACTTCGATTCATAGTGTCAACAAGATACCCCTTGGCAACAAATCCCATAGTTTGATATGGCCCATAGTTTGATATGCTGAGGTGGAGCTATCTTTTTAGGCTACAGAAGAAAGAAATGGAAATGGGCCATCAGCCCATTTGTTTGAAGAATAAGAAATAATGCCCTCTGTTAGGCCCGTCACTTAGGGAGTAGAAGAACTAGGCATGCCCTGAAAGAAGAGAGGGATTTGGCTCGTCAGTTTTGTGAAGGAAAGGAGGAAATTGAGCCCATTCAGCTGGTTATAGAATTAAAGAGAAGTGGCCCAAGATCCCCAAACGTTCTTTTGAAAATGAACACATACTTATAAAAATATGAACACCAATTTTTATTTACAAAAAGAAAATCTGAAAAAAAAGAAAAAGAAAAAGGTGACGTGGCATGCCACATGTCACCACTCCGGCTCTCCTCATTCCTATCTGCAAGGACCCTCCTCACCGGAACTGAACCCTATATATATATATATATATATATATATATATATATATATATATATATATATATATATATATATATATATATATTACTCGGGCCGGCGGGCTGGGCCAATTGGACCTAGAGCGCTGCTCGGATTCGACCCGACTGACTGTCTGATATGAGAAGGTCTAGTCACTAACTTGATGCTCAGTCACATATATTATATATGTCGTCCACTTTGCAACAATTATATTTAGATTATTTTAGTAATAGCATCGTTTATTATTTTTTACTTAGTAATAAAAGGATAAATTATTTTAATTTATTTTTAAAATTAAATACAAAATTATAATATTTTACATAAAATAGATAAAACAGATTGTGAAAAATGAACTTGCATAGAACCAATAAGTCTCTTAATTATGAAATCTATATCATATAGAATTTAGGGATCGATTGTTTGGTAATTTAGAACCAAAATAAAACAATAATCGTGAAAAGAGAGAAATAAAATATTTATTTTAAAATTTTATTTATTTTAAAATTTATTTATCTTTGGTCAATCTTAGGAGAACGATACTTTAGGTTAATTTTACTTTACAACATGATATATCCTACGATAAAATATCTGGTGGATTGCCTCATATGATGAGTATCTTTACAAATCTATAAATTTTAATCACTCTAGAAAATGTATTGTGTGGTCAAATCTCAAGTGTGCTATGTAATTACATATATGTACTATTTAGACTTATCAAACAATATGTTTCATGGAAGGATACCATCATGTAATGACACTTTGTTGGAGTTGGATCATTTACGTTAACGACTATAGCCTTAGTGGTACATCCCATTTGAGTTATCAACATGCCAGTTTGGTTGTAACTCCAAAAATATAAATGAATTTGAAACGAATCTAGTTTATATATGTATACACTTATTCATGAAATTTTCTAAAATTATTTATTGTGACGTAAGATAGTTTTGATATCCTATAGAAAAACAAAATGGGGGGAATCAAATGCACTTTTTCATAATTACAAAAAATTTCATGAATAAGGGTACACATATGAACTGAATACATTTTCATTATGTTTCCGTTTCCGGAGTCACAAACAAACATGTGGGTGAGTTATCAACGAATCTAGTCCATATGTATACTCTTGTTTCCTTTTCTGGAGTTACAAATGCATTTTGCGTGATTACAAAAAAAAATTCATGAACAAGGGTACACATATGGACTATATACATTTTCAATTCTGTTTCCATTTATGGAGTTACAAGGGTACCACGTGAGTTATCAACGATTACAATTTTAATTGTACTTGATTGAAGAGGTAACCAACTTGTGGGTGACAACCCATTGTAGATTGATCAGCTTTCGAATCTGGTTCTAGTGTTAGGCAATAACAAGTTACAAGGGAGACTTCCTATTCAACTGTGTCATCTTCAAGGTCTACATATATTAGATATGTCAAACAATGAAATTCAGGTACAATACCGCCTTGTTTGAAAAACATTCCATTTGGATTAGATGAGATATTTGATAACTATCAAGATGATAGTTACGTGAATTTTGTAACAAAGGGAGATATAATTCTTGCGTTGGTGATTTATTCTTTCAAATGTCGGGATTTGATTTATTGTGTAATCAACTAAGTGGTGAGATTCCTCCAGAATTGGGATATTTGAACGGAACTCATTCTTTAAACTTGTCACACAACAAGTTCAATGGATTAATCCCGAAAACATTCTATATGTTGACTAATGTTGAGAGTTTGGATCTTTCTTACAACCAATTGAGTGGATCTAACCCTTCGAAGCTTGTTAAACTCAACATTTTCTAGAAATCTTCAATGTCTTACAACAATTTGAGTAGAAGAGTCCCGACAACAGAACAATTTGGTATCTTTGATGCATCTAGCTACAAAGGCAACCCTTTCCTTTTATGGGTTCGTAAATGGCACAAGTTTGAGTACCGGTATTTCTCCCAATACATACATATGTTGGTATGTTTGATTTTCTTAAATGTTATTTTGTCTCATTGAGTTCCTTTCAAAAAACAAGGTACTTTTGATAATAAAATGGCATGATTTGTAATATAGTATGTTTAGTTAATGTGACAAAATTAGTTGGGCTTTTTATTTTTGTTGTGGGCTTGAAGGAAAAATCTAGTTTTGGGCGGCCCAATTCACTATATTCATAAAACCTTTGTATAAAATAAGATAGGAAATGGTAAAAATAAGTAAATAAAATGAGCTACAATCAATTGATATGACTATTATCAGATCTTTAATTAAATCCAATATGAATATGTTAAAAACATATCACAATGGAAAATATTATAAGTACTCAAATACGCAAGTTTGAATAGATGGATAATGCATGAATCGTCATGTGGCTACGTAAATTTGAGTCGAGTTGAATATGAAATTCAATAGAGTTTTTTTTTTTATATTGTTTATGATGGTTAATCCACCATCTCTTAATATTAGCAATGATATCATTAAACAAAATAGACATAGGAGGTTGGTTTATCACTATATACTAATAGAACCGTTCACTTGATCAAGTTTGAACTTGCGTCAACAATCTATTTTGTTCGGGTCTAAATAAGTTATTCAGGTCTAGTATAAACCTATTGAAAAAGGTTTTATTAGCTTTGTAATGGGCTTTTTTGGGATCCGATTTTCAAGTTTTTTGAATTTCAAATCAGTTCAGATCGAACGTAAACCGAGTCTTATTTAACAGCGCAGGTAAAACAAAAGTGAAAATTTTTGGTCCGACCCAAAAATAGCTCATTGGAAACAAACACCCCTACTCCATGATTTTCTGTGGGAAGGAGACTCGGTGGTCTCGGGCACATCTGACGCGCTTATATTGCATAAAGGGGGCTAAGTAGTAAAGCAAGTGGGGATAGCTCGACGTCTTACATCATCGTCCAAAATACAAGAGACACCCACCAACGGGTCAAAAAATACATGTAAGCCCAAAGGCAAATCATAAGCAAAAGTAGTAAGAAAATCCGTTGTTTTGTGCGCCTCGCGGTAGGCAAGTCAAAACTGGATGATACAGTTTCTTTTTAAAAAAAGTCTTGACACCTAAACGTCATACTACTAAGGGGGTGGTGAGGAGAACGTGGTTCTTTCAGTAATGTTGTATCTAGTAAAGAACTTTCTTCCAACACTACTGAACGATAACCGCAATCTCACGCAAGTGTTAGCCCGTGAAAAACACCCCATAATTCACCCATGGGTATAGAACATGGACCAAAGTTTGCGCATAACCCTCTCTATCATTCCCTTCTATTATTCATAATGGCACGTGCAGTTGTAGCGTACCCATCCGTCCGTTGCGATTTATCTATGTTGATCTTCATGACTCTCCTAGGCGGAGGCTCTCATTTGATAAAAGAAAAGAGATTTTAGGAGGCTAGTAGTGCAGTGATTGAACTCATAGTTGCGCTTTATCCGAATATAATCAGATCTAGTCACCAACTTGATTCTCGGTCAAATACATCATATATGTCGTCAACTTTACAACAATTATATTTAGATTTTTTTAGTAATAGTATCATTCATTAATTTTTACTTAGACTTGTTCGAATCCGGGCGGGTATGAACATGGAACAAGCCCGGTCGGGCCGAAAAGCCCGACCCGTCAGCCCGGTAAAAAAATGAAAAATTTAAATAAAAAATATATTATAGTATAATTATTATAAATATTAAGTATTAAAATAAAATATCTAGTATACGTATAATAAATTTAATATATTTTACATAAAATATAAATTTTTTTAAAAAAAATCAAATTAAAACATTTTTTAATAATATTTTTTTAAAAAAAAATTGAAAAACGGATACCTACTAGCTTGCCCGGCCGGGCCGGGCCGGGTACGACACCCATCACAGGCCCGGTATCCGGACCTAGCCCGGCCTGGGTCCGGCTAAGCTGGCTCATATTTTATAAAGCCCGACCGGAA
Organism: Fagopyrum homotropicum; assembly: GCA_033239125.1. Taxonomy (NCBI): domain Eukaryota; kingdom Viridiplantae; phylum Streptophyta; class Magnoliopsida; order Caryophyllales; family Polygonaceae; genus Fagopyrum; species Fagopyrum homotropicum. Next base: position 9,901,145 of record BSWB01000003.1, read on the forward strand.
CCCGGCTCGGGCCCAGATATAAACAGGTTTACTTAATAATAAAAGGATATGACTCAATATACGGTCTAACATACTCTAACATTATGATTAATAAATCAAATTATTTTTAAATTTAAATACACAATTATAGTTTTTTCATAAATACTTTTAAAAAGTAATATTGTATATACATTACACCTTAAAAATAATTTTTTAATATAAATTTTAAGACAACAAAAGGTCAATAAACAAGAAAATTATTTTTATATAAAACACGTTCAATCAATCTTTCAAAAAAATTCATATTATCGTATAGCATTTAAAAATTAATGCAAGAATAATTTATTCTAACCCCTTTTTCACTCTAAGCATGTATAACAAAAAAAAATTTAAAATATATTCTAACCCATTTAGCACTCTTGGAATTTATTGTAACCCCTAATCAATAAGGGTAGCTCGCTAGACACGCGAGGTTAGAGCTAGTCGGCCCAGCTAGCGGCCAAGAGAGATGTGACCTTCCTAATCAATAAGCATCTAAACATCCCAAAATAGGTGGCCCTTTAAAGAAAGTTTCAACTTCTTCTGTTTGCTTGGTAGTATGTAAAAAAGAAGCCTTTAGAAAACTTTTGATTTTTAATATTTTTAACTGATTAATGTAAAATGGTGTCTTTTGATACGAAAATACGAAGTAATGAAATGTAAGTTGGTAAAATATGAGCAGTTAGTTAATATAATATGAACTAACTATTCATTTTTATGAAAATAAGCTTAGCTTGATCGATTAGTGCACAAAATATGAATTAAAATAATATTTAAATTTATATAATTCAAAACTTTAGAAATTTTTATCCAAAAAAACGTAGTGTTACATTTAGTTCAAATTTTTTTTATACTAACATTCAATGTTTTTCACATATTTTATATCATTAAATTTTTGTACACTAATCTCAAGCTAATGTTTATGAAAGACAAATTTAACTAATATATTTTTATTATAATATTTGTTGACATAAAACTTTTATACCATTAGTTCACTTAAAGTTTTTTTTTATTACTTCTAACATTTTATATTATTGTTCATACTTTTTTTAAAAATATAAAAATTGAAAAAAAAATGTATAAACCATTAGTTAAATAATTTGAATTAATAGAATAAATTTTTTAAATTAATTGTACAAAAACTTGAACTAAAAAATATCGGTCAGGAAAAATAACGTGTTAATCTGACAACGCTCTGTAATTTCATACCCGAGGAACAACTTCGTTTCTGAACCTTTATTATTTATTTATTTTTAATGGTAATATGTGGATATTACTTATTTTGGTGTTATATAATAGGTTTTATATCTATGATAAGATATCTCAATATATGCATGTGGTCAAGGATGATTTAAAAAAGCATTAGTATAGGCTGAATTCGTCATTAGAAATTTTACTTGTGATGCCTATGTATTTCCTTTTATGATTTAAAAATATTTTTAACTGAAAAGTTAGTAAATTGTAGATTCATAAACGAAAAAGATAAATACACGGACTTTAGTTTGCTAAAGCAGAAATAAATCGTAATCCGTTAGCGTCTAGCGGGGGTCATCAGTTGACGCTCATTTTTTTTCATGGAAGAAAAAAAAAAGAGCACCGGCACCCATATTGAAAAAAAAAATATACAAAAAAGTTGTTTCTTTTCTTCAAGGCTTTCAAAATTTTTTAAAAAATTTAGGGCGTCGGCTGATGATGCCAACACCCATATTTGAAAAGAAAATGACGTCGATGTCTTGCTAATTATGTCTGCCCTTGTGAATTTAAATGGCGTGTATATAACACTTTATAAATTGTCTCATTCCCATCTCATTTACTATTTTTTTTATCCAAATTAATGTACCAAAACCTATTAATATAATATATCTGACATACATATCATAAGTTAAGGAAAAAAAATCAAATTATTCTTTATTTAGGTAATATAGATCACTTAGCCATTAGGCTTAGGGCTGATACATGAGACAAGCTTCTCGGGCTCGGCTCGCGTTCGGCTCGTTAAAAGCTCGGTTCAAGCTCGTCTCGTTTATAAACGAGCCGAGCTTGAGCATGTCAAAGCTCGGCTTGTTCGGGTAAAGCTCGACTCGTTCGGCTAAAATAACACTATATGAGCATTATTTTAGGCGAGCTACTCGGGCTCGGCTCGTCAAAAGCTCGGCTCGGGTTCGTCTCGTTTGTAAACGAGCCGAGCTTGAGCATGCTAAGGCTCGGCTCGTTCGTCTCGTTTGTAAACGAGCCGAGCTTGAGCATGCTAAGGCTCGGCTCGTTCGGCTCGTATAACACCCCTAATTAGGCTCCATAGTCAATATGCTATGCAAGTAATTTTTCCACTTCTACTTGAGGTAAGGTTTTTTTTTTTTTTCAATTTCTTACATTAAGACACCAAAGTTACTTTAACTTTAATAAATAACATGTTTATTTATGCAATATCTCCAAGAAAAATTTCGGCTCAAGTAGTCCGTCAAATATATTGTATATTTAAGGTTTTTATTTTTTAAATTTATTAAATTAATTTTTATCCACATTGATTATTATTATCATCAATAAAAATATTATTAACAAACCTTATTCGGTAGTACTTCGTATATAATCAAGATTCATGTTGAAATGAATAAGTAGTTATAATGCTATTTTTCTTTTTTTTATATTCTAATTATAATAAATTCAACAACGAAAACAATCTCAGATCAACTTAGTGTCTCCAAAAACTATACTCTTAACACGAAATCAACTCTTCATAATCCGTTTTCTTTTTTTTTTAAAACAATAATAAACTAAACAAAGCTAAACTACAAGTTTTTTTTTTTAAATCTTTTCTGAAAATAAGATATAAGACATTTATTAATGGTATAGTTTTTTTAAATAAGTAATAATTGTATAGTATTCGAACAAAAGAATAATGACAATAATAATTTAATTGCATGGCATTTAAGAAAAGATAATGAAAATTGGAAAGTTGTGATCCACACATTCTCTCTTTTTTTGAGGCGAAGGAAATTCGGTGATCTCCGGCGCTTCAATGCGCTTCTTATTAATTAAAAAGGCTAAGTGATCAGCACTCGAGGGATAGCCTGACCCCTTACATCAGCACGTAAAAAGTCAACTACACCCCCGGGGGGGTCAACCAATACACTCAAGCCAAGCGGAAAATCAAACCCTAAACTCGCTAACGAGTCCGCCGCGTTATTCGCCTCGCGGTAGGCATGCCGGTACTGGATGTCCCAGTCCTTTTTGATCAAGTCTTGGCATTTACTAACCAGACTAGTGAGGGGGTGACAACGGGGAATCGATCTTTCCAGTAACAATATTGCTAACTGGGAGTCGGATTCCACAGTCACTTTTCGATATCCGCTCTCCCAAGCGAGCTTTAGACCGTGGTAAATACCCCACAACTCTGCCATTGGTACAATGCAGATACCCAAGTTGACCACGTATCCCCGCTGCCATTCTCCCCTATAGTTCCTAATAATGCCCGCTGCCGTTGCATGCCCGTCGTTACGAACTGCTCCATCTGTGTTGATCTTCATTGTTTCCCGTTGTGGAGGTTCCCACTTGATGTGTACTACCCGTCTTGAGCGTGGAATATGCGGTTCCATATTATTCTTCCAAGCTTTAATGTATTCCGTCGTCTTGTCGATCACAAACTTTTTGTTGTCCTCCCTTATAGGTGCGTCCTTGAAGATCTTCTCGTTTCTCCACTTCCATAACCACCAAATACCTACAGCGAAAATAGCATTCCAACTGCAAACATTATCGTAATTAAAAGAAGTAGAGAGGTTACCTCGTATCCAGCCGGCAAATGGTAGTGTAAAGAATCCATCTACCCTTACGTTGGCATTGAGATTTCGCCAAAGCATGTTGCTGTGAGGACAGTCCCGAAAGAGGTGAATCAGGGTCTCGGTCTCAGTGGGGCAGAAAGGGCATGTCTCGGACTCACTGATGTGTCGTCTGTGATACTCTTCTTTGGACAGCACTCCCCCTTGAATTAATTTCCAGATGAAGGTCCTGGTTCTTTCTTGTACCTGTAAACTCCAGATGCTCTTAAATATATGCATATCTATATTAGGGCAGTCTACATTACCCCTGATCATACAATAAGCAGATTTAACCATGTAGTTGCCATCAGTGCTATGTCGCCAGCTTAATTCGTCTTGGCATCCCTCAGCTTCTCTGCTTGTATCGAAGACACCCGTTGTCGGGCCCGGTGCCAACGCAGCCAATTTGAGTAGAGTTTCTGTCGGTAGTAGTTCGCTTATTGCATCCCACTGCCAACCTTCCTCCTCTCTCCAGAAGTGACGTACTCTCTTCCGCTGTAAATCTATGTCCACTAGATTCCGAGCAACTTCCATTAACGGTTTGTCTCCCAACCAAATATCTTCCCAAAACTGAATGGTATTACCATCTCCAAGGATCCATCTGTGGCCCGGATAGATCACCTCTCTTACCCCTATTTGAATGCTCCTCCATAAGTGGGAAGGCATGGTGTGGGTTCTGTCATTCACAGTGACATATTTTCTTCTTAGAACCTTTATCCAGAGACTTTCTTCATCCCTCAGAAACCGCCAGCTCATCTTTCCGACGAGAGCGAGGTTCAAGTCCTTCATGCTTTTTATTCCAAGTCCTCCGCTGTTCTTAGGTTTGCATATAGTATCCCAAGGGATCGTGTGCATAGGACGTCTATCTTCGCTGTGCCCCCATATGAACCCTCGACAGATCTTATCCACCTCTATACAGACGCTCTTCGGTAATACTAGGGAGGACATGGAGTAGATAGGGATGGATGAGAGAACCGAACGAGTAAGGGTAATGCGGCCTGCGAAAGTGAGCATTTTTCCTTTCCAACCACAGAGTTTTCCGTTAATTTTATCTATGAGCCCCGCAAAAGTGGTCTTTTTTATTCGGCCTTGAATGAGCGGCATGCCAAGATAGTTTCCTAAATTCTTCGTGACTTCAATACCACTCATGGTGTGCATTCTATCTTGTACCTCTTGAGTGACATTGGGTGACACAAATAACTTTGATTTTTGAAGGTTCACCTTTTGACCGGATGCTTTACAAAACAGATCCAAACAATTCATGATCACTCTCATTTGGTCCGCCGAAGCTTCCGCGAACAGTGTGAGATCATCTGCAAAAAACAAGTGAGATAGTTTGGGTCCCTCTCTTGACAACTTAATCGGTTTCCACCTTCCGTTCTCCACTGCTTCAAGAATCATGTGACTGAGTCTCTCTACGCACAAAACAAAAAGATACGGTGATAGTGGGTCTCCTTGTCTTATTCCCCTCTCCGGGGTGAATTGATCCGTAAGTTCCCCATTCCAGACGACCTGCATTCGTGGAGTTGTGATGCACTCTTTTATCATACGGCTCCAAGCTTCCGGGAATCCCGCCGCCACAAGAGTGTCGGAAACGAAGTCCCATCTGATTCTATCGTAGGCTTTCTCAAGATCTAGTTTTAGGATCATCCACTTCCTTCCATTATTCTTCTTTCTTGTGGAATGAACAATTTCCTGCATTAAAGCTATGTTGTCCTGTATGTATCGTCCTGGGATGAAGCTCCCTTGTGTAGGTCCTATCAGGTAGCTAATGATTCCTTGGAGACGCTGCACTAACACTTTGGATATGACTTTGTACAAAACATTGCAAAGTGCTATGGGTCGGAATTGGCTTACTTGATCCGGTGTTCCCACCTTGGCGATAAGGCATATGAGAGTGTCGTTTAGCCCTTGTGGAAGTTTATGACTTTCAAAGAACTTCGTAACCTCTTTCTTAACCGATTCTCCCACTATATTCCAACACTTCTGGTAGAAAATAGGTTGGAAGCCATCGATCCCCGGTGATTTGAAAGCGCCCATGTCTTTTACTGCCTTCCACACTTCCTCTCCTGTAACGGGTTTTGTCAGCCCCTCCTTCTCTCTTTGTGGTTAAGTTGAATATGAGAATCTCTCCATTGTGATTTAGGATAACAAAATTAATGGAACCTCACAATCAAGTTCAGAGGAATTGAGCCATCAAATTAATTTGTGGAATCCAAACTGATTTATCTCATTTAATGTTATTTTAACGTGTCAAACATTGCCTTTAAAAGAAGAAGAAAAAAATTAAAAATTTCCAGCATAGATTACCTTCATGGTGAAATTTTGATCAAAAAATTTATATAATATAGTATGCAAAACAAAATATAAGAAATATTTTATTCCATTCGCTTTCTTGCTCTAAAAATATACAGGATCGCTAAATACATGACGTCGAAATTACTCGTGCATAAGTGACATGCACTGATATTGCCGATGAAAGGAGTTCCTGCAAATTTTTAGAGCAAGAAAAGGTTGTAATAAAATAGATTAAGATGTGAATAGTCGTACATGGACATACAAAAAACAATGAATAGTCTTCATACGATTGAGAAGAACCAACATGAAGGAGTTCCCCCCAATTTTGAGAAACAATTCCGTGGTGATTGTCTGAGCTCGTAATGAGCTTTCAAATATTGGGATACTTGATTTTTGGTTAGTAATGGTTTACCAGAAAACAACTATCGTTAACAACTCCACTACACCGGAAAGAGGAGAGTCCAACTAAGAAGGAACACTGCCTAAGTGACAAAAGGGAGCCAAATGGCCTAGTTCACAACATGTGAAGCAAGCTATTGGTGTCAAGGAACACTCAGAGCGCAAATGGCCTAGATCACCACTGTTGAAACACGGTCGTCCCTTCTTCGCAACCTGTGTGGCTGAAGGGTAACTCGATCTTCTTCGTTCAACTTTAGTAACCTTAGTATGGGAAGAAACTTGTTGATGCGGCATCTTATTTTGTTGACAGAAATTCACTCGATGTCCTAACTTACCACAGGTATAACACATCACTAAAGATCTCTTACATTCCGGACGTAGGTATTCAATCTCCCCACAGTTGATATCATGAAAGTATCATTATAAAAACGCTCATGCAGATCGCCGTGCAAAAATGCATTGTAAACATCTATTTGATAGAGTTTATGGTTCTTAATGGACACAACTACATAAAAAATTTACATAAACCATTTTAGCAAACGGAGCAAAAAGTTTTGATAAAGTCAATACTTATAGTTTGTTGATTGTCCAGGGCAACAAGGGTGTTTTATGACATTCGATTGTACCGTCAACTTCGACCCTTGTTCTATAAACCACTTGCATCCGATCGATTTCTTGCCGGAGGTAAAGGAACAACCGTCCATATTTTTATACGATGATCGATATGTGCTTTTTATACGATGATCGATATGTGCTTTAAAGATTGTAATTTACTTCAACGTGGTTCATCCTAACAAAAAATATGCCACATGTCATTTTCTTAGAATTTTTAGTTTTTTTTTAAATAATATATATAGTTACCATATTTTAATTATCCTATTATAGAACTTATATTTATCTACTTACCAAACATATATGTATATACACTATTAGTGTTAAAATATATATCTATATATTAATAATAAAGTAGAAGCCTTTAATGCCATATGTTTTTTTTTCCGTTCTTTTTGTCAATGCAGTTTAAAATGCACTCTCATTTTAAAAAAACTAATTAAAAAATTATATAAACTAACAATCTATTTATATATATATATATACTAATATTAAAAAAAACCTTAAATATATAAACCATGGTTCCATATATTTTTATATTACGGGTCGTTTTAAGGTTCAGTTTCATTTAAGAACTTTTGTTTTATCAAGAACATATAAACTATCATTTATTTAAAAATATTCTTTTCTGTTTTTATTATCTTTTACTTTACCTTATAATATTATCTTCCAACTCACTTTAATTAATAATTAGATTTGTTTTACAATTTATTAAAGCTAAATCCGCACACGGTGCGGGTATTAGACTAGTTTAACTTAAAATAACGCATAATTTAAAAGTTTATAGGAAAGGACATATACGTGTTTACAATAGATAATATCTCAGAATTGTGGATAGTACTTCCTAAGTTGTAGTATTCACAATAGAGAAGTGTATGCATGCGGTCAAGAATAATTTGGAAATTATATAAATTGAATTTCTCAATAAAATTCTTAATTGAGATATCCATGTGAACCTTTTCCGGTTTAAAAAATATTTTAGGTGTTTTAAATATCTGTGTTTTTTTTAATAAACATTGCGATCAAGTTATAGATAATAAAAGGGAAAAAAAAGGTCTTATTGGAGAATAGTTCATATTTAATTTTAAATTTTATGTATTTTTATTATTCTCTTGTAGTATTATAAATAAAATGATAAAATCGATATAATCATGATTGTATTGTACCAACTTGTAACACCCCAAATTTTACAACTTGGAGAGTTACTGGTTAGGACCTCACAGTGGGTCCCGACCTTAGTTTGACAACAACTAAACAAGATCTTACAACAAGGCACATATAAGGAAAAACCGAAAATCATAAATTAAGTCTTAACAACGTATGAATGTGACCAGAACAACCAACAACCGGAAAATATAAGATAACAACTACGGATAGAAAGAAAAGAACCAAGGTCCAACTGGAAATCCCACAAATAAAGAAACTGCAACACGTCCTAAAAGTACGACACCCCGGCTGACCACTACCATCCGAATCACTCGACATCTGCTCTAACCTGTGGTACGTCTACACAACATAACAACTGTTAGCTAACTATCCAAATATAAGTAGAATAATCACAGCACAAACACACGCAGAATAATATAAACAAACATCATGCTGGCACACAACCGTTTATTATCTATTACTTAGGTGATTCATCTTATTCAATTTTACAATTGTGGCACGAGAACTGTTAACAGTTCTCGCCTCCGTTCCTTATCCAACTGGGTGTAGGTCTAGATGACCTCCGCCGGTAGCATCACTACAAACCGAGTATGGACTAGTCCCTAAAGAAACCCCCAGCGCCCTCAAGCTAACTGAGCAGAATGCCACCGCCCGTTACTCTTAGGCCAAGTATAGGTCGGTAAATATCTATCACAACCTATAACTCTAAACATTTCAATCACACACCACTATCATCATTCATGCTCATATTCAGAAGTCAGCTAAGTAAGCCCAAAGGACTTACCTGTTATAAATCTCGATTCTCTGTAAACCAAACTCGCTCTGTAACTGTAGCAACTCAGTTGCCTGCCAAAGGAGATATGTGCATTAGCACACTCCAAAGTATTTAGAAGTCTAAGACTTCTAAGATAGAAGATCGTAATAGGACAGAACTGATTACAATACTAATTTATGGTAAAATGACTATTTTACCCTTGGTCCCGAAACTCCCAGAATTTCCAAAATTCTTGTCTAAACTCTTATTTGAGACTATAAAGTCATATTCTAAGTCCTAAAGTTTAGTTTGGTTACAAACTGGCACTTTTCTTATTTTCCTATTTTCCGAAAGATTGTAAAGGTCTAACTTCGGTTTCAAATATAAAATTCGTAGAAGCTTATAAAAATTCCGAAATAATTCTCTAGATCATCTATGATGTTCCATCTACCCTTAAGAGCAAGAATTTCTCAAAACTGTTCATCCATTATTTTTATAAAAATTCTCAAAGTTGGCTACAACACTTACATTTTCTATACTTAACCAAAATTCCAATGTTTACAAAAACTAGTTAACTACCCTACTTTGGAAGCTTATAACTTCTAATCCGACCGTTCATCTCTTCTCAAACTTTAATATAGTAAACTACATACATCTACCTATCACCTATTAAAATTTCAACGGTGGATCATCATCCAAACTCTCTAACATTGGTCTCCAACTATGCCCGTTTCTATCTTACAAAAATTAAATTAAAACAATGTATTTCACTTCTCTCTCTCTTGCCTCTCATTCCTGTTTTACAGCAGTCTAATCTTCTTAGGGTTCTCTATTCGACTCTCCCCGAGTACACTGGTTTAAACACTTGAACTCGCACATCCTAGGTTCTATTCTCATGGAATTCACTACCTCTATTTCATAAGCAGAAGTGAGAGAGAAAAACTGACCTCTCACTGGACTGGGGCCTTGACTCGTTTTTATTGACGATCCAAGGAGCAACTACGGCCTAACACACTGCTGCATCAATGGGGAGGCAGTCCAGCACAAAAGGGAGGTATAAGACACGGATTTAACTAGTAAAGAGATGACAGAAGAGATAGAAATGCAAATAGATTTTTACCCGGTTGTATTGAACAAGGTCGAGTGTATTTCCTTCTAGTCGGAAGAGAATTCGCTGCACTGAAAGTCTCTTATTAGAGATGCAATCAAACGGCTACAGATCAGAAGGTAAGGGAAGTAAACTCTACCGGATTTGTGTACTTGCTGTGCAGAAGAATTGTGTGCAGAAAAGCCATGTGCAGAAGAGATCGATTGAGATGAGTCGTCTACTGCAGAAGGAAGGATGAAGAAGAGAGGATTCTGAATGTAGACAGAAAGTTGGGAACGTGGGCTGCATTCAGAAGGAGATAAATGTTCTGCGTAAATCAAGGAGCAGTTACATACAGAAGATTGCATTGTTCCAGCTCAGCAAATCCAAGACGTCACAGCAGCTGCTCTCCCTTGGGCTGGCGTGCTCCTGGGCTTGCGAAAGGAATGGCCAGCTTCTCCTTCTCCATGCTGGACTGGGCTGCGTTGGCGTGCTGAAGATGGGCTGAAGAAGGGCGCTGGCATGCTGGGCTGCAGATGGCGCTGGGCACGCTGAAATGGCTGAAGATGGGCGCTGGCATGCTGGGCTGAAGATGGCGCTGGGCACGCTGAAGATGGGCTGAAGCGGATGCTGCTGGCAACCTGGCTGGGGCTGGCGCTGATGGTCACGACTGGGCTGTCAACAACTTGTCTGGGCTTGTCACAGATTCGTCACAGCCTTGTCTGGCCTTGTCACAGCTTCGTCACAGATTGTCTGGGCTTGTCACAGCTTCGTCACAGACTTGTCTGGGCCTTGTCACAGCTTCGTCACAGTTTTGTCTGGGCCTTGTCACAGCTTTGTCACAGACTTGTCTGGCCCATGCATGTACTTGTCCCGAGTTTATCTTGGTCTCGTCTTAACTCGTCTTGGTCTCGTCTCGACCTCGTCACTAGGATGTCATGACTTGTCAATGACGAGTCATATTCTAAATTAGGGTTTGGGGCTACACTTATTATTTTATGTGAAGTCGTTCTAAATTAGGGTTTGGGGCTAAACTTATTATTTTATGTGAAGTCAAGAGATCGGAAACTGGTAGGCTACGAAAATAGACGGAATAAAAATTCCGGACATTACATCAGTACCCCCTTAAAATAAGTTTCGTCCCGAAACTTAGAATAAAGTATATATCCAAAACAATCTCACCCTAAAACAAGATATATTCTGGTCTCACTCCAATTTATCTCACTTTTTCCTAGCATGCAAACTACTCACGCCATTAAGCACATAAACATAAACAATCACTTAAACATATAATCACAAAAATCATATAAAGTATCGTCTCAGTACTAACCCGTACCGGGGTAGCGGCTAACTCCGCAAAGAACTCAGGATAGTTACGTCTAATACACATGCCCGCAATCTAGTACACATGCCCGCAACATGTCCGCAATATGTCCTCTAAGGTCTGAATGGTCCTCTCAGACTGACCGTCTGTCTGTGGGTGATAAGCAGTGGTAAAGTGGAGGCTCATCCCCAAAGTAGTGTGTACCTGCTGCCAAAATCTCGAGGTAAAACGTCCATCTCTGTCGGAGACGATCGTCCTCGGTACTCCATGAAACCTCACAATGTGTCTGGTGAACTCCTCAGCTAGACGACTTACCGGCCACGTTTCCTTAATCGGAATGAAACGTGCGGTCTTCGTCAGACGGTCTACCACTACCCAAATAGCATCAAACCCTCTACTGAGCCTCAACCTGGTAACAAAATCCATAGATATATCCTCCCACTTCCAATGTGGTACTGGAAGTGGGTGGAGCTCTCCTCCGGACCTGCGATGCTCAATCTTGACCTGCTGACAGGTCGCCCACTGGGCTACATACCGAGCCACATCAGGCTTCAACCCAACCCACCAGAAGGAACGTCTCACGTCCTTATACATCTTACTCACTCCTGGATGTACGGAGTATGGGGTAGCATGAGCCTCACCTAGTATCCTCTGTCTCAACTCACTGTCTGATGGCACACAGATACGATCCTGACGTCTCATCACTCCATCGGCACCAATAGTGAACTGAGGTGCCTCATCTCAAGACATCCGGTCTCGGATCCGGGTCAAAGTCGGACAGGTCTCCTGCTTCTGTTGGATCTCACCCAACAGATCAGGAAATAACTCCAAGGTGGCTAACTGATGAGCTGTATCGGGGAACTGGATCTCTACCTCCAACCAAGCTAAGTCTCTCTGTAACTGTGGTTGTACTGTCAACCGGGCTATCGCCTTCTCCCGAGGCGTCTTCCGGCTCAAAGCGTCAGCAACTACATTCGCCTTCCCGGGGTGGTAGAGAATCTCAAGGTCGAAATCCTTGATCAACTCTAGCCACCACCTCTGGCGGTTATTCAACTCCCGCTGAGTGAATATGTACTTCAGACTCTTATGGTCTGTGAAGATCTGATAGGTCGCCCCATAGAGATAGTGACGCCAGATCTTAAGAGCATGTACTACCGCAGCCAACTCCAGGTCATGGGTGGGGTAGTTCTCCTCATACGTCTTCAGCTGTCGAGACGCATACGCTATGACCTTACCCCTCTGCATCAAGACACACCCCAAGCCCAGCTTGGATGCGTCACTGTACACTACAAAGTCCTCTGTACCCTCAGGCTGTGCTAAAATCGGAGCAGACGTCAATCTTCTCTTCAGCTTCTCAAAACTCTGCTGACACGGCTCATACCAGACGAACCGAGTAGTCTTCCTCAGGAGACAAGTAAGTGGTCGGGCAATCAGGGAAAACCCTTCCACAAACCGGCGGTAATAACCTGCCAATCCAAGAAAGCTGCGAACCTCCTTAACATTCTTCGGAGGTTGCCAAGAAGACACCGAATCAATCTTCGCCGGGTCGACCTTAATCCCCTCAGCAGTCACTACATGGCCTAGGAAAGCCACCTCTGACATCTAGAACTCGCACTTGGATAGCTTAGCATATAGCTGGCTATCCTGTAGAATCTGTAATACTGTCCTCAAGTGTCCGGCATGCTCCTCTCGACTTCTAGAGTAAACTAGAATGTCGTCAATGAAGACCACTACAAACTGGTCTAAGAAGTCGATGAAAATCCCATTCATCAACTCCAAAAATACTGCTGGCGCATTAGTGAGCCCGAATGGCATCACTACAAACTCATAGTGGCCATACCTAGTCCGGAATGTTGTCTTAGGTATGTCCTGGTCTCTCACTCTCAGCTGGTGATAACCCGATCTCAAGTCTATCCTCGAGAACACTGACGCTCCATGCAGCTGGTCCAGCAGATCATCTATGCGAGGCAGTGGATACTTATTCTTGATGGTGACCTTGTTCAACTCCCGGTAATCAATACACAGCCTCATCGATCCATCCTTCTTCCTCACAAATAATACTGGTGCGCCCCAGGGAGAAACACTAGGGCGTATGAAGCCCTTCTCTGCTAACTCCTCTAACTACTTCTTCAGCTCAAGCAGCTCTATCGGTGCCATGCGGTACGGGGCCTTCGAGATCGGTCTCGTGCCCGGCTCTAACTCAATGCTAAAATCAACACTCCTCTGTGGAGGTAGCCCTGGTAAGTCGTCACTGAATACCTCTGCAAACTCGCATGCAACTGGTATCTCCTCTACTGTCAGGCTCTTGCGCTCCTTCATGGAATAACACCAAAAGGCCTCGCAACCCTGTGCTATCAATCTGGCTGCTCTCACTGCGCTGATAACTGTGCCGGACTTTCCGAGGTCCCAACCTCGGAATATCACTCTGTGACCCTCCTCAGTGGCGACAGTCACAGTTCTCCTACCAATATCTAAGACTGCTCCATGTCTAGTCATCCAATCTATCCCCAATATCACATCCTCATGTGCTAAGGGCATGACTAGAAAATTTGCTAACCAAATCCGGCCTCCCAGATGAATAGGGCAGTCATAAATATCTCGGGATCCTCTAATCTTACCCCCATCTGGTAACCTAACCACAAAAGGTACACCCTCTACTGTAGCTAAGGACAACCTATCTACGCATGCATCTGATATAAAGGAGTGCGTAGCACCCGTATCAAATAAAACTCGCACAGGTAAGTCATGGATCCAAATAGTACTTGTGGTCGCGGGTGCTGTAGGCTGCTCAGTGCTCCTCAGCTCGAACACTCTCGATGGTCCTCCTCTGGTGTCAGTGGTACTACCACGTCCCCTGCCACGACCTGATCCCTGTGCCGTACTGTATGAAGCAGGATGTCCTGGAGCCCGGTACTGTTGCTGCTGTTGACTCGGTGCTCGGTATTGAGGAGGTCTCTGTCCACTCTTCTCAGCACCTACAGGAGAAGATCCCTGCTGTGAAGGGGCCCTACCCTGATGGAAGAAAGTAGCTCTGTGTCCCGGCTTCCCACAAGTGAAGCAAGTGGTAGGTGGTCTCTGGCAATCTGTCTTAATGTGATCGCGGCTACCACAGTTAAAGCACTGTCGATCTCTACTGGAAGTCTGAACTGTAGGGTGGTAGCTGGACCTCCCCTGAGTCTGTACTCGACCATGACCTGCTACTGCTGCACTGCTACCAGCATGTCCTGTCCTCGGCCGCTTATCCGGCCCACTAGACTGAACTGCTTTCCTCGAAGCTGGCCTATCTCTCTCATAAGCAGAGGCCCTATCCTGATAGTCAGACAAAGTCTCACAGCGGAATCCTGCCAGATATGATCGGGTACTCTCTCTCAATCTCCTGGAGAAAAGGTAAACATGCTGCTCTTCTGGAGGTGCAGCTGGTCCAAGTAGGGTCAACTCTTTCTGAAACTTATTTATGGCTGCAGCAATCGGGATATCCTCAAATCCCGCCTCAATGAAATCCTGGAATCTCTCCCTCCTCAGCGAGACAGGACAGTACCTGTCCCTAACAATGTTCCTCATTTGCTCCCAACTGGTGACTCGGTTACGAATGGTCCGCCACCATGAATGAGCATCATCTGTGAAACAGGTCTGCACCAAATCCACCTATCGATCCTCAGGGCAACGTATCGCCTCTAAAGCAGTCTCTATCTTCCCTATCCAGTGCTCCACCTCTAGCCCTATTTCTCCACTGAATGAGGGAACCTTCTCAGAGTTGAAAGCCTTCAACCACTCATCCAGTCTCGGTGCTCTAGACCCAGCAGGCGCTCTATCAGCATTAACTCTCCTCTCAGGTACAGCCGGCACCTGAGACACTCCCTGTGTCACCTGAGCTGACCTAGCCGGTACCACCGGTGGTACCTTGGTAAGCCTCTCCACTCTGGCAGCCTCCTCCATACGCTCGACGTATGCTCTGTACTCTCTATTCTCAGATGCTCCAATAGAAACACGTCCTGACTCAGTCGAACGTGCTCCCTGCGCTCCAGACCTAGTGGCGGTCTCATGCCTGACCTCGGGGCCTACACTCTCAGCTACCTCTTCCACAGCAGCCTCTGGTATGCTTGCTGCAGGTGGATCCTCTTGAGGAAATCGTCCTCGACCTCTCCCTAGTGGAGGTCTACCCCCACGACCACGCCCTCTAACAACAGGGGTGCTATCAGCTCGATCCTGTCTAACTGGGGGAAGGGGGGACGACCCCTACATCGGCCAGTCGCTGATGTAGCCCTAGTACGTGCCATCTGTACGAACGGTAACAACTACAGTTAAAATCTAACTAATCTATCATAAGTAGTAAAAGTCTATAACAATAATAATACTAAGAATGCCGAGATCCACGAAGGTAGTGGTGATCATCCGTACTTTCTATCCCATCCCGACTATGCATGCATTTTAAAACCAAAAATCTTCTTTGGAAAACTCAGACCCTTTTCGGGTTCTGTTTATTTACTTATATGACCTTTTTAGAAGATTTCAAGTGCCATTGTTGCCAACCTAGGGCTCTGATACCATGTTGTAACACCCCAAATTTTACAACTTGGAGAGTTACTGGTTAGGACCTCACAGTGGGTCCCGACCTTAGTTTGACAACAACTGAACAAGATCTTACAACAAGGCACAGATAAGGAAAAACCGAAAATCATAAATTAAGTCTTAACAACGTATGAATGTGACCAGAACAACCGACAGCTGGAAAACATAAGATAACAACTACGGATAGAAAGAAAAGAACCAAGGTCCAACTGGAAATCCCACAAATAAAGAAACTGCAACACGTCCTAAAAGTACGACACCCCGGCTGACCACTACCATCCGGATCACTCGTCATCTGCTCTAACCTGTGGTACGTCTACACAACATAACAACTGTTAGCTAACTATCCAAATATAAGTAGAATAATTACAGCACAAACACACGCAGAATAATATAAACAAACATCATGCTGGCACACAACCGTTTATTATCTATTACTTAGGTGATTCATCTTATTCAATTTTACAGTTGTGGCACGAGAACTCTTAACAGTTCTCGCCTCCGTTCCTTATCCAACTGGGTGTAGGTCTAGCTGACCTCCGCCGGTAGCATCACTACAAACCGAGTATGGACTAGTCCCTAAAGAAACCCCCAGCGCCCTCAAGCTAACTGAGCAGAATGCCACCGCCCGTTACTCTTAGGCCAAGTATAGGTCGGTAAATATCTATCACAACCTATAACTCTAAACATTTTAATCACACGCCACTATCATCATTCATGCTCATATTCAGAAGTCAACTAAGTAAGCCCAAAGGACTTACCTGTTATAAATCTCGATTCTCTATAAACCAAACTCGCTCTATAACTGTAGCAACTCAGTTGCCTGCCAAAGGAGATATGTGCATTAGCACACTACAAAGTATTTAGAAGTCTAAGACTTCTAAGATAGAAGATCGTAATAGGACAGAACTGATTACAGTACTAATTTATGGTAAAATGACTATTTTACCCTTGGTCCCGAAACTCCCAGAATTTCCAAAATTCTTGTCTAAACTCTTATTTGAGACTATAAAGTCATATTCTAAGTCCTAAAGTTTAGTTTGGTTACAAACTGGCACTTTTCTTATTTTCCTATTTTCCGAAAGATTGTAAAGGTCCAACTTCGGTTTCAAATATAAAATTCGTAGAAGCTTATAAAAATTCCGAAATAATTCTCTAGATCATCTATGATGTTCCATCTACCCTTAGGAGCAAGAATTTCTCAACACTGTTCATCCATTATTTTTATAAAAATTCTCAAAGTTGGCTACAACACTTACATTTTCTATACTTAACCAAAATTCCAATGTTTACAAAAACTGGTTAACTACCCTACTTTGGAAGCTTATAACTTCTAATCCGACCGTTCATTTCTTCTCAAATTTTAATATAGTAAACTACATACATCTACCTATCATCTATTAAAATTTCAACGGTGGATCATCATCCAAACTCTCTAACATTGGTCTCCAACTATGCCCGTTTCTATCTTACAAAAATTAAATTAAAACAATGTATTTCACTTCTCTCTCTCTTGCCTCTCATTCCTGTTTTACAGCAGTCTAATCTTCTTAGGGTTCTCTATTCGACTCTCCCCGAGTACACTAGTTTAAACACTTGAACTCGCACATCCTAGGTTCTATTCTCATGGAATTCACTACCTCTATTTCATAAGCAGAAGTGAGAGAGAAAAACTGACCTCTCACTGGACTGGGGCCTTGACTCGTTTTTATTGACGATCCAAGGAGCAACTACGGCCTAACACACTGCTGCATCAATGGGGAGGCAGTCCAGCACAAAAGGGAGGTATAAGACACGGATTTAACTAGTAAGGAGATGACAGAAGAGATAGAAATGCAAATAGATTTTTACCCGGTTGTATTGAACAAGGTCGAGTGTATTTCCTTCTAGCCGGAAGAGAATTCGCTGCACTGAAAGTCTCTTATTAGAGATGCAATCAAACGGCTACAGATCAGAAGGTAAGGGAAGTAAACTCTACCGGATTTGTGTACTCGCTGTGCAGAAGAATTGTGTGCAGAAAAGCCATGTGCAGAAGAGATCGATTGAGATGAGTCGTCTACTGCAGAAGGAAGGATGAAGAAGAGAGGATTCTGAATGTAGACAGAAAGTTGGGAACGTGGGCTGCATTCAGAAGGAGATAAATGTTCTGCGTAAATCAAGGAGCAGTTACATACAGAAGATTGCATTGTTCCAGCTCAGCAAATCCAAGACGTCACAGCAGCTGCTCTCCCTTGGGCTGGCGTGCTCCTGGGCTTGCGAAAGGAATGGCCAGCTTCTCCTTCTCCATGCTGGACTGGGCTGCGCTGGCGTGCTGAAGATGGGCTGAAGAAGGGCGCTGGCATGCTGGGCTACAGATGGCGCTGGGCACGCTGAAGATGGCTGAAGATGGGCGCTGGCATGCTGGGCTGAAGATGGCATTGGGCACGCTGAAGATGGGTTGAAGTGGACGTTGCTGGCAACCTGGCTGGGGCTGGCGCTGATGGTCACGACTAGGTTGTCAACAGCTTGTCTGGGCTTGTCACAGATTCGTCACAACCTTGTCTGGCCTTGTCACAGCTTCGTCACAGATTGTCTGGGCTTGTCACAGGTTCGTCACAGACTTGTCTGGGCCTTGTCACAGCTTCATCACAGTTTTGTCTGGGCCTTGTCACAGCTTCGTCACAGACTTGTCTGGCCCATACATGTACTTGTCCCGAGTTTATCTTGGTCTCGTCTTAACTCGTCTTGGTCTCGTCTCGACCTCGTCACTAGGATGTCATGACTTGTCAATGACGAGTCATATTCTAAATTAGGGTTTGGGGCTAAACTTATTATTTTATGTGAAGTCGTTCTAAATTAGGTTTTGGCGCTAAACTTATTATTTTATGTGAAGTCAAGGGATCGGAAACTGGTAGGCTACGGAAATAGACGGAATAAAAATTCCGGACATTACACAACTTATCATTTGTAAATGGGTATAATATTTTTCATTAACTTTTGAATAAAGGTAAATTCATCAAAAGGAAAAAATAGCATAATTAGGCGTGTTATAAACTAGTTATACTAAAGTAACAAAGTTTATGTACCAGCATGTGACCTGAGGTATATGGTCAAACAATCATACACAAGGTATTATAGATAGACATGCAATCCTCCTAGACATACCAACTACTTGAGGCCAAAAGGCATGAAAAACATATAAACCTATCACAACTCATGAGGCTTGGTCACCTTCAGCAAATCCATCAACAAACATAGACACTCACATGCCGAACAAGTGCCCAAACCTCGGGTCAATGGCCAGTCCACCTTCAGCAAAACCATCAGTAGCTTAGGTACATGCCCGGTACACACATAGCTAAAAAGATCATAGTATGGAGCAAAATGCATCTCCAGTAAAAACCAACTATTAGGATTCAACCCTCTCTATAACTCTAGCTCCATCTCCAACGGGAAAAGTCTCATGCAACAAAGTGTAGATATGAGTAAATGGATGTAATATTAGTTTCGTAATGTTTCATAGGTCACTCACTCAATCAAGTTGACTATAAACTTACGATGACTACACAACCGTATCAAACATTAGATTTCAACCGTTATAATGAATAAGAAACAATACTAAAAAACTTAGCAAAGTCTTGATACGTACCATCTCATAACATTATCTCTTTTGTGATCGAATTGAGCACATATAAATTGATTTTTTCTTCTATATGCGATATACTACCTTTCTATTGCATGATTTTTTTGGTAAATTTTCTATTGCATGTGATATCGTCTACAAATGAAGCCTAAGACATGTAAATCAAGAGTAATTAAGGCCGGCGTAACAAACCATGATTAATATTATAAAGTTACTTATTTAAATTACCAATTTAAATTATTTTTGAATATTTTTAATTTACAAAATCAAGAGATACTAAAAACAAGTTGCATATCGAATACTTGAAATTTACCGGATAGTAAAAACATGTTTTACAATATTTCAAAAATATTTTTAAATGAAGTAATTTAAACTATGGAATTGCGAAAAATCTAAAAAAATTGTAATATTAACTAGTTTGTGTTATAATTTGAAAATAAACCGTACAAGGTATGGTTATACGATATTAAATTTGTATATGATTTTCATTTGAAGCATAAATATGAAAAATTTAAATTATTCCAACTCCTTTTAACTAAACATAAAATACCAAACTGAGAAAAGGCAATTGCATGAAACCAAGACCGAGTCAAATTCAAAGTCTCCTATGAGCAAGACTTTGAAAATGAAGTTTCTAGGAACGCAGTGGCTTACAATCTATCTCTATAAAATAATACAAGGTTATTAGAGTCCTCCGCTTATCCTACTTATTTTGGGTTGAGTTTCAATGGGTTTTTCTTTGATTTTCAAATGGTTATTTTGGATATTAATTGTCCAAACTTATATATCTAAAGGTTGTATTCAAAATGAGAAGATTGCTTTATTACATATTAAAGCAATCTTTAACTCAATGTCTTCTCTTCCAATCTTATCTTTATGGAATGAGAAGAAAGAAGAAAATTGTTGTTTGTGGGAGAGGGTAAAATGTGACCGTTTATCGGGTCATGTAAAAACGTTGTCACTAGGCTCCTTACTAGATCCCAATTTCGATTGCGGAATTTTAAGCATCCGGAAAACGAAGTTTCACCCCGTAAACATGAGCATTTTTCATGATCTTAAAAAATTAGAGAGCCTTGACTAATCATTCAACTGCATCATAAGTTTTGTCGAAGATGAAGGTATATTCACACCTATTTTATATGCTTTTTGAGGTCTTCTTACTTCACTTAACTACAAATTTGAATATATATATATATATATATATATATATATATATATATATATATATATATATATATATATTTCTTGTTGTTTAAATTAAAAAATCTTAAAGTTTTAAAACTTATGGTTGTTTAAATTAAAAAATCTTAAAATTTTAAACCTTATGGATAATACAATAGATGGTAAAATTTCTCTGACAATTTAATGTTTCTAACAAATCTTGATATTTCATAAAATCTATTTAATGAAAATATTTCCCCAAGTAACAAAATTATAAGCAATAGCTTTCAATTATATAATTTTATTCATATATCTCTTATTTGTTTCGTGTTTATTTCATGCTTATTCAATTGTATAATTTTAAACCTTAAAGTTTTAAACCTTAAAGTTTTAAACCTTGAAGAAAAAAGAAAGAAAGATCGAACTTATATATCTAAAAAATTTCTTTTATATATATATATATATATATATATATATATATATATATATATATATATATATATATATTTATTTTCCCTCTATTCATTTTATAGCTTTTGTTCTTGTATGTATATGCAGGAGTATGCAACTTGAAGAAACTGAAACGATTAGTTCTTTGTGATAATGCATTGAGCGGAAGTTTCCCTAATTTTATAGGCAATTTGAGATCTCTGCAACAATTATTTCTTTTAGGGAATCGACTCAGCGGGAGTATAAAAGGTAATAAAGTATGTAGAAGTTAATATATATTAGCGATCGATAAATATAAGGATATAATTGTTTTTATGTTAACGGTCTAGTCCGATCCAAATTCGAATTGCACCGTATCTAATTCCTTTTATAAAAATTATTGAAAGTGTAAAAATACGGTTCTATCAAATCGAATTGAAACACTACGGTTCAAGACCAGATCGGACCATAATCATACATCCGGAC
Organism: Fagopyrum homotropicum; assembly: GCA_033239125.1. Classification (NCBI taxonomy): domain Eukaryota; kingdom Viridiplantae; phylum Streptophyta; class Magnoliopsida; order Caryophyllales; family Polygonaceae; genus Fagopyrum; species Fagopyrum homotropicum. The sequence continues at coordinate 9,922,883 of BSWB01000003.1, forward strand.
TAAGCCGGATCTGATAGTTACGGTCCAGTTTTCCGGTCCGTTTTAATTCTACATAGTCTTAAATACACGTGCATATATAGAAAACCGGTGGGCATGGGGTTACCCCTGCAAATTACACATGGCTACCCTGTAAATTATACAATTAACCTAAATTAGGGGCTGATAGACAAGAAGAACGGTCCATGGAGAGTAAAAGAATGGTTATCAAACTATTCCACATAACGGTCTTTGCTTCAGTTGAGAAAGAGACCATTCTTTCGTCTGTTCTTTTCTCATTTGACAATTAACGGATACAATTAGTAAATGAGGCCGTTTTTTTATACATTAGACCCGCCGAATATAAAAAAATGACAAAATTGGCAAACTAGCCTTTTAAGCAAATCAATTGAGAAAGAAGACTCATACTATTTGGGATTGGTATTTTGACCCCCTATAAAATAGAATAGATGAAATAGAGTACAAAAGAGGACAAAGTTTGACAATCCATCGGATGTGACATGTTGTACTATCTCACATGTCACATCAATCATAAAAAGGAATTTCCAACATTCTTACTTTATCACCTATTACCCAAAAATCCGCTTACCCAAATAATGTCACAATCATACCCAAAAATAAATTTGTCAACATAAACATACTCGAAAACAACATACCCAAAAAATCAAATATCAAAATAAAATCATATCCATAAATTGGATAATATTTTATATTTATACCCAATTTAAATATCACATAATACAAAAACCATATCCAATTTAAATTTGTCATACCCAAAATTTTCAAAACTCGATATTATACACAAACATCAATATCAAATGACATTTGATCATTACCCAAAAATTCGCTTGAATTTGATCATTATAACGCAGTTTGGGTAACCATAAAACATACCCACGATATCACTTTAAAAATATACTTAATAATAAGAAATATACTACAAAGCCAATACACATATAAAAGCATACCCAAAAACCCGTTTACCCAAATAATGTCATAATCATACCCAAAAATAAATTTGTCAAGAAATATATTGCCTCTATTTTCACAATCATATCCAAAACCATACCCAAGAAATATACTACAAAACCAATCCATGTAAAAAAGATACTTAAATCAAAAGTAAACATCTAATCACCATCATTTCAATTAGAAAAATTATTACCCCTATTTTTTAGTTTCCATACCTATTTTTTCTTCCTTTTGTATAGAGACCTAGTTTGCAAAAGAGAATTTCAACGGGTCCTATTTCCCTAATTAATTCTAAAAAATTAACAGTTATGTTTAACTTAATAAATTTTAAAGTGTGTTGGAGATAATAAAGTTCCACATCGAAAGATGGGGACACTCCAAGCCTAGTATATAAGGTCGGTGGATACTCCTCTTATTGCTAATTGGTTTTAAGATGAAATCTCGCTGGATTATTGTGTTGGGCTTGGGTCGCATGTGCGCTCGTATGCACACGACCTCCGGCCAACCGGCCCGTCTGTATCGGACTTTTACAGTGTGTCAGTGTAAAATTATAAGCAAATTGTTTACTTTATAATTTAATTTATATTTTTATTTATTTGTTTGTTTCATTTTCATTTGTGCAAGATTATGTACATTGAAGGAACTGCAAGTATTAGATCTTTCGGAAAACAGATTGACCATCTCAACATGTATCGGCAACCTGAGCTCTCTCACATATCTAGATCTTTCCTCTAATGAATTTAGTGGGGGTATAACAGGTAACGATATACTTGCTATATCACATATTATAATTATTGCTTGTTAAATATGACAAATAATAAATTGAAATACTTTAGTGGTGTGTTTAATTTTTGATCGATTCATTTATTTTCGCAGCTGGTGTCTGTAAATTAACAAATCTTGAAGTGCTATACATAGGTCAAGATCATTTGGGAGAAAGAAGATTTCCAATTTGTGTTGGGAATTTGACCTCCCTTTATATGCTTGGTCTTGAGGGTTACAAGTTTACCCGATCAATATCGGGTACGTATAATTCTTAACCATCATTCTAATTAAATTAGCATTTGCTTACCTCTTTATTCAATTTTCTTAATGATAAAGTTTTGAATATAAATAAGTAAAACTCTTTATTTAGAGTTTCTAAGATGGGAAAAAACTAATATAGTTTGCTGAGTTTTTTTTCATATTTTTGTCTCTTTACAGGTATCAAAAACTTGATCAATCTTAAGTTGCTTAGTCTTGTGTCTAATCAGTTGGTTGGCCCCTTACCGTCAGTGATATCAAATCTCACCGGATTGGAAGAACTGAACCTGTTTGATAACTCATTTGAAGGAAAATTCTCTTTGAGCCTATTATCTAAACATGTCAATCTTAGAGGCCTTCGAATTTCTGGCAATAAGTTTGAAGTTGAAACCGAAGACTCGCCTTGGATACCCTCCTTCCAACTTAAATTTCTCTTCTTGCGCAATTCTAACCTAAACAAGGAAACTAGAACCTTCCCAACATTCCTCTCATATCAGTATCACCTTGAGTATGTAGACCTCTCATACAACAACCTAGTTGGATCATTCTCAACCTCTTATTTTCAAGGTAGCATGAAACAAATAACACACTTGGACTTGTCTCATAATTATTTTGAAGGGGAGGTACCAGAGAAATTATTTAGTAGTTTCCACAATTTAAAATCCATAATTTTGTCAAATAACTATTTTCATGGAGAAGTAATTTCCAAATCTATGAATCTACCTCAATTGCAAACCTTACTTTTGGATAACAACCTATTTAGTGGGATTATCGAAGATTCAATCCTAAAGAGCACTGATTTAGAGATATTTGACATATCCTCCAACCAGATATCAGGTGAATTGCCTAGTTGGCTTGGTAACCTCAAGCATTTGCAACTTTTCTCTACTAAAAAAAATCTATTGCATGGTGAGATTTCAAGTACAATATGCAATATTTTGTTGCTTGCCTATTTAGACCTTTCAAGCAACGAGTTTAGTGGAAGAATACCCTCATGCATTGGTAAATTGTTCTTGTTGAAGTATTTGTACCTGAGCAACAACAACCTTAGTGGACACATACCAGATGAACTTTCAACGACATCAAGTTTAGTGGTTCTTGATTTAAGGGGTAACCAACTTACGGGAGGCATTGGATTGTGGGTTGATCGGCTTTCAAACCTTACAATTCTTCAATTGAGTAACAACAAGTTGCGAGGAGAACTTCCCAGTCAACTATGTCATTGCCAAGGGTTGAACGTTTTGGACATCGCCAACAATGAAATTTCAGGTACGATACCACCTTGTTTGAAATCCTTGTCATTTGGTTCGGCCACAATACATTTAAGTTATGAACTGGAAAATCATCTGGATTTTATAACAAAGGGAAGATATAGCTCGTACATTGGTAAAAGTATCTCTCAGATGTCAGAATTGGATTTATCGTGCAATCAATTATGTGGTCAAATTCCTAAAGAATTGGGATATCTGAACAACCTTCAATCTTTAAACTTGTCACACAACAAGTTAAATGGTTTACTCCCGGAAACATTCTCCTTGTTGAGTAGTGTTGAGAGTTTGGACCTTTCTTCCAACAATTTGAGTGGACATATCCCTTCGCAGCTCGTTAAACTCAACTTTTTGGAAGTCTTCAATGTCTCCTACAACAATTTAAGTGGAAGGGTCCCTACAGACGGACAATTTGGCACCTTTGATGCATCTCATTATGAAGGCAATCCTTTCCTCTATGGATTTGTAGAAAATACAAGTTATGTTGCTCGTAAAGCTCCTAAGGGTGAAGAAACGATAGAGGAAGATAGAGAAAACCTCGAATTTGATTGGAGAATATTCTTTTGGAGCTTTGGTCCTACTTGCTTGATATTTCTATCGGGATCCGTAATGGTGGTTTTTAACAATATTTGGTGGTTAAATTCTTGTCTCATCTTCATCAACTCGTATACATGTTGGTACGTTCCATTGTATTAAAAGTTCTCTTCTTCGGTGAGTTTCTTTAGTGAAGTTACTTTACAAATAAATTGGTCAACTTTATAATTTATTAAGTATAATATGTGATCAATATGTACTGTGTAATGGACAACTTTTATATTTGTACCTTACTAGTGTTCAACTAATTACAATATTTGAGAAAGACGACTTTCATATGTTAACCTACCCATATTATATTCTATATTTATATCGTACCTTGAAAAAACTTAGTGGAGAAGGGAGAAGGCTGATGCTTAAACACACATGTTCAGTACATGAGGAGATAAGAGGGAGACTTGGGAGGGAGACGTGAGAGGGAGACTTGAGAGGAAAAGAACGTGAGATCTGCAGGGAATGATACCGCTCGATTTCTAGGGATATCAAAATCATTAAATAGGGAAAAGTTTTGATATATGGGTATATAATTTTGATACTCATATGCTCAATTATTGAACATGAATATCGAATACTTGATATCCATACCCATATCGCATATCAAAATATGGGAAAGGAACAGGCCCTAACAAAAATGATTAGTAAAGATAGCAGTACCGTTTCTTATATGACCAAATGTTTATTATCTTGGAGTCTCAAAGAAGAACAAATTATCCAATAAGACTTAACAGATGGGAACATACACAAACGGTAAAAACAAGACAAGAAGGGGAAAAAAGGGGATATTACGGGCACAGTTCAAGATTTCGTATATGCACAACGTAAACGGGATGCGTGACCGTGACGGTCACGCATCCCGTAACCGTGGATATTGTAACCGTTGAGATTCGAACGTTGTAATCCGAACGTTGTAACTCGAAGTTATAAAAGTGACCGTTATAATTTAAACGTTATTGATTTCCATCGGTTATATATAGATAGTAATAGAAGAGGTGAATAACGCTCACAACATCTTCGAAAAAACAACACAACATCTTCTGGAGAACAGCTACGAGAATGTCAACACACGAGGATGATGAGATGATGATTCTGTTCGACGATACAAAATTTAGTGACCCAGACGAGTTTCTTCGGCATTTCGAGGTAAGTACTTTATAACCGAAAAATATAGAAAAAATAGAAATGTTATACATAATGTATGTTTACGTTAGAAACATTAGACATAATTGCAATTTATGTTAGAAACCTTTGATATAATTTGTGTTTTTATGATTTGAAATTATTGTTTTGTAAAACTAGTAATCATTGAGGATTAAACCGAAAACTAGAAATATTATAGTTTTTTTTCTATGTGAACTAGGGTCTTCCAAATTATTCTCGTGACGAAGGGACTGATTATGTGCGAATGTTTGAAATTCGCGGTTTTTTCCAAGATCGCGAGACAATGGTGGATTGAGCTCGATTCATGGGAGGAACTATGAACATGGTGTTGGTTACTAGTAGGTCGTGAAAAAACTCATGGGGATTCGTTACGTTTCGTTTGACATGAGAACGTTTTGGAGCCCCTCATAAGAAGAAAGACGTTGATCTTGGTACCGAATCATCTTCTAGCTGAGCACAGAAACCGAAGAAAGACGGATGTTGTTTTGAGCGGGCGTACAAAGCGAGGCTGAGAAGTAGACGTTGCATGTTATAATCGGAGTGCACAATCATATACTTCCCGAAAAGTTAAAGGACATATGCCGGCCGATTGACGGAGAAACAATTTCGGAGGGTGGGACGTGAGCTTGGATCAGGTTTCAAGCCGAGAAATATTTTGAAGTCAATAAAGTTAGATGATCCCTACAACATCAGCACAATAGAACAAATATACAATGCTAGAATGAAGATTAGGAAGCTACAAGTCAAAGGGCAAAGTCCTCTCCAACAAACACTACATATTAGAGCAACGTCGTTATTACATCAATGTGAGAAGATGCTCGGATTCGGAAGAAATTTCAGATTTTTTCATCATGCATCCGGATTCAAAACATCTCCTCAACCGATTTCCTTATGTCATCATAATGGACACGACGTACAAGACGAACGAGTAAGTTTTAATATACATGTTTTTACGAATATTTTCATATTTCATGCACTTTTGGTATGAAGTCGAACAAAACTCTTAATATGTCCTCTATAGGTACAAGATGTCGTTGTTAGAGATTGTCGGTATCACTAGCACGAGGCTGAGGTTTGCAATAGCGTTTGTTTTTATGGCCAAGGAAAACGTCAATCACTACGAGTGGGCATTATGGAGACTCCGACATGTGTGTGGAAATGTTACACCGGGGGTGATTGTGACGGACAGAGAGCTAGGACTCATAAGTGCACTCGGTGTTGTTTTTCCGGATGTGAAGCACATTATTTGCACCTTTCATATAAAGTGCAACATCCAACATAGATCTTGGGCGGTGACACGGTCAAAGGAATTACAAGCAGTTTTTGCATCACACTACCATGCTCTTATTGAATATAGATCTCCTGAGAGTTACGAGCGGCGTTTGAGTGAAATAAAAGTGCACGGGCAAGCTTATCCGAGGTTGATGAAGTATTTGGAAACTACATGGCTAATCCCATACAAGGAAGCAATTGTTCGATATTGGTGCGACTTGCATCTACACTTTGGCACGAGAACAACAAATGCGTAAGAACTTATTTCTATATTTTTTACGCTTGTTTTCTAATAATCATTGAGGATTAATGTATTGAATTTATATTGGTTGTTAGGTGTGAGTTTGCACACTCATTGTTGAAGGGTACATTGCGTTCTATTATGCAAGGATTTCAATTGGTGATGGAGAACATTGGCTTGATGGTAAATAACTAGATTGATCAAATTCAAGCGTCAATAGAGATGTCACGCGAGAGGATGTTATTGGCTATGCGAGTGCCTATATTTGATTTGCCCCGAAACAAAATAAGCAACGAGTGCTTCCTGGTGTTGTTGGAGATTTACGAGAAGGCAAAGCAAATTAGGAGCATGACAACATGTAAGGATTCATATTGGAGGGAAGCTCATGGATTGCCTTATGTGCACGAGTTCTTTAATGCTATGAGGCATCGGGAGCCAATACGTTTGGATCAGATTCACCCTTATTGGAAGCAAGTACGATGGACAAGATTGAATCCGACACATGAAGATGAGGTTGTCCATATTGATCCATACATGGAGTCACTCGATGACTTTAGGGAGCGACTGGACAAGAATTTGCTTCCGAGAGATGTGCTTGAGCGGATGGCTTCATCATATGATGATATTAGAAATCTGGGAATTCAACGTTGAGAGTACTAGAGCAGAAAGTTAGAACTAAAGGAAGACCACCAAAGTACGGCATTCTTTCAACAAGGAGAGTACCAAGTGGGTATGAACATGGTTCTGGATCGGCATGTCCACGCCCTCAAGGTCGTCCACCAAAAGCAAGTCAACATGTGGAAGTTAAGGTTGAGGAGGCCAAGCTTGAAGAGGACAGACCTGAAGAGGCCGAACCTGAAGTTAAGGTTGAGGAGGCTGAGCCACGTGCTAAGAAAACGCACTACTAGACGTTCTAAGAACTATCGGTTCAAGGGTGATCAGATGCAGAATTCATGAAACCCTTCATCCTTTCAGCCTATGATGTTAAAGGAGATGGGCATTGTGGATTTAGATCTCTTGCCGTGGTTTCGGGATACTCGGAAGAAGATTACTTGATTGTTAGAAAAAAATTGGCGACAAAGATGTTCATGAGAAAAGGATTTGTACGCACAAGTGAGTATTTCTTTTCTTTGCTTAACCATATTTTGTTTATAAAATGAAAACAACTTCTTCACTTATAATTGTTTTTTTTCAACAGTCGGCGGTAAAATGGACGGTTGATGAAGTTATCGAGTCCACTTGGTGGACTGATCCTATACTTTGTGGGTCGGAGAATTGGATGAAGTGTCCACTTTTTTGCACAGCAACGACATATTACCGGTACGTAGTGGTTATACTTGGATCAAGTCCCGAGACATGTTTACCAGTTGTTGCAACGGTTGAGAACCAAGAACCCGTCCCCCCCCCCACGGAGATTCGTGCAATCGCGTGGGTTAATGACAATCACTTTGTAGCCGTAAGTTTCCTTTTTGTACATTTTATATCTCCTACATTACTTTTATTCAATAAGGACAAAAAAAGGTAATCATTTTGTCATTTGTCAATCATTTTTCGTTAGGTTTGGCTCAAACCAGACTCTTCATTACCACCTTTGACTATTACATGGAGGCGTGAACATGATTCTATCGTTGATGGATGAGATGCACACTTCCGTGATAGATTCAATTTGTTCGACGAACACCGGCGCAAAGAGTGTCCTAGAAAAGTGACGATTAATCTCTCATCTTCTTCTTAGGTTATATGTGTTTCATGGGTGTTTGGTTTGTTGTCGTTTTCGTTGTTGTCAGTTTATATGTAATTCATGGAAAAAGAGTAATATAACTTGTGTTTTGTTGTTATTTTCATTTGTGAGATCAACCATTACTCTTTTTACTTTAAGTGTCACGACAATAACCAAATGTTAAGAAGCAAAAGGTAAAGGTAAAGGTAAAGTATAGAGCTTTGAAAACAATCAAATAAGACATAAACAAAAGGTAAAGGTAAAGTATAAAACATTGAAAAACAAGACATAACCAAAATCTAAAGTATAAAATAAGACCTAAATGTAAAGTATAGAACACTGAAACACAAGATTAACCAAAATGTAAAGTATAGAATAAGACCTAAAAAGGTTACGTACAACACATTAAATTGTAATATGTATAGCAAAAGGTAAAGTATCATACAAGACATAAAAAACACAAATCGATCTTGTTTGGGTTGCGTCGCCCTGACATAAGATGGTGCTATATGAACCTCCTGTGCCACCGACTCGTCATATATCGTCTGTATATCCTCCACAGTCGTTGCACCGCGACTAATAAGACCCCGGAGGCGGGACTGGTTGATGTGTAGCCTATGTATTGGAATATACAGTTGTGAGCGCTAAAGGTAAATTATAGAACTTTGAAAACAATCAAATAAACACAACAACACATACCTGAGTATCTGAAACAAGGACCAGAGGAGGACGATCTGCTGGTGGAGTCTGTATAGCTGAGCCAGGAAGGAGAAATAGATGGCACCGCTCGCTAAGCAAGGACATGTAGTCCTGAGATACAGTCCATGGGTAAGGGGCCCTAGTCTGACCCTGAAACGCAAATCGGCTTGTCTCCTCGTGTCTAGCAACCCAACGATCATCTGCGCCATGGAATCTGACCCTATACTCCCCACTAGGGGGGTGCTGCTCCAAATAAGAGACGATCCTCTCAAGGGGACCGTCTAAACGTATCCAAAATGACGGAGGACTCAATCCAGCATGTATGTTGTAACACCCCGAATTCTCAGAACTCGGGGAGCTACTGGTTAGGACCTCACAATGGGTCCTGACCTTGGTTAACAACAACTTTACTAGGATCTTACAACAAGACACAAATGTATTTAAAACAATTTCAAAACATAATATTCTATTGTATGAATGTACACATGTGACAGCCTTACAAAACAAAAATATATATATTTATGTAACATGTATGCCGAAAGGAAGACTCTCCCGTCCCCATCTAATGAGTACGTGGACCCGGCTGACCATCCGTCCCGGATCTCTCTGCAACTGTCTATCTCTACAAAATCTACAACACGGATAAAACCCTTAGCTAATAATCTAAATATAAGTAGAATAAAAATAGCACAAACACAACTCAGGAAAAATAAAACAATCATCATGCTGGCACACAAACCGGTTATTATCTGATAACTTAGGTGATTCACTTTATTCCGTTTTTAAAGTTGTGGCACGAGAGTCTTAAGAATTCTCGCCTCCGTTCCTTATCCAACTGGGTGTAGGTCTAGCTTACCTCCGCCGGTAGCATCACTACAAACCGAGTGTGGACTAGTCCCTAAAGAAACCCCCAGCGCCCTCAGGCTAACTGAGCAGAATGCCACCGCCCGTTACTCTTAGGCCAAAGTATAGGTCGGTAGATATTTACTGCTAAAATATAACTATAAACATTTCATTCACACACCACCATCATTATCCACACTCATATCTAGAAGTCAGCTAAGTAAGCCCAAAGGACTTACTTGAATCAACGCTCACTAATAGCAACACTCTCTCCAGTACGCGTATGACCTCAACTACCTCGAATAGTCGAGTCTCAATAATCACCATATTGACTATCCAATGTAGTCACCAATATACGAGTACCTAATATCAATATATCAGAGGGACACTCATCACTCAACTTCATCCAATGAAATAAATCTACAACAAATCCTAAGAAAGGAATCCGATTGAGGTTTAGGACCACTCACACATCGGAGGTTAGAAAGAAGGTCAAAGTTTCGTATCAATGTCACATCGAGTCTCGCTTCATAGCCAAATGTGTCTCCAAGGCGTAAGAGGCCTACACAAATCAACCATACAAGTTTTAGCTCCAATTACTAAAACTTGACTCGGCCTAACCCAGCGAGTTGACTCACTGAGTTCTGGATCTGAACTCGGTCCTCTCCTGTTCGGTTTTAAGCTGGTTACTGCGTTTACGCAGGTCCTGGCGGCGGCTTGATTCCGTTCAACAATGGAGCTAGATGGTGAGGCGGTGGCAACAGCGGCGGCAGCGTCGACTCATCTCCTTCTCCGGCGGCTGCGGTTTTCGACTCTAGTCCCAACAAAGGTTGCAGTGGCGTAGATCTAGGCTTGTTACTGGATTCTGTTGGAGCAGAGTTGTTGATGGTCGGGTTTGGGCTCAGCGAGGCGGCATAACATCGACAACAGCGGCGACACAGCGAGGACGTCTCCTATCCTCGACCCCGGTGGTGCAGCGTCACAGGATATCAACGACATACCGGGACTGGATTGGTGTGAGATCGCCGGTGCTATTTTCGCGAGGTGGGAAGGACTGGTGGCGACGACGATCTCGCTCGGAAAGGCGGCTGGTGGTGAGGCAGTAACGGCGAGCAGGTCCGGCGGCATGTTCCGGATCTGAGCTTGCGGGAGAAGACAATACGTTCCGGTCGGCTTCGTAGATCTGGTTCCGATTAGGGTACCGCGGGGAGGAGAAGTACATCACGGGAGGTGGGAAAACAATTAGGCCAAGGATTAGGTTAAGGAATGATTAGGTTAAAAGAAAGATTAGGTTAACGTAGGGTACGAAACATGAATCCAACCCTGATGGGCCCAGTTGGTTTATTTATGACGGCCCGGTAGACATGTTTCCTAAAAAAAAAAAAACTCAGAAGAAGATCTACCCGGCCCAAGTCTGGTTGATTCATAAATAATCGAAAAAGAAAAAAAAATTCGGGATATTATATCAGTTCCCCCTAAAAATAAGTTTCGTCCCGAAACTTAGAATAAGACAATCATAAAATCGGACTTATGGCACAATTCCGGTGTATCAAATCACTACACCTAAAGTCTCGTCGTTTCCACGTACCCCTCACATCATAGGTCACAAATAAAACACACATCATCGACTAAGTATTCAAGGATGAAATAAGCAAATAATCCAATAATATCACACGGATACAGGACCGAGTACTAACTCGTCGGTACTGAGGTTGCAACTAACCATACATAGATCTCTAGATGATTATGTCTCATACTCTCCTCAATATCTCAGGTAGCCTCATCGGCTTTTCATCCAATTATTGACTCCAAAATCTCTACATGTACTTACATCGCAAGCGCCTAATACTACACTCTAAAATAGCTACCGGATACCCTACCGGTATCATCCGACTCGATGGTCCGATCCTCGTAATTGATGACCTATCTCGAGTCTGGTCTGTATCCTTCCAACTGAGATCCGTGAAAATTGGAGATACACTCTCTAATATGAGTGGGAATGCCAGTCAACCATTCTCTTTTCAACCCGCTTTAAAAATCTCAAATGGTTGCCTTTCACGACCCACTTTCATATCGTTTAATGTCTACTGAGAAAAGAAAAAAAATCCAACTTTCTTCCTTTTGTTGCAACCACTTGCTTCCGGCCTTAAAAAAAAAGGTTTTGACTATCAACTCTGGGAGAATGTTCTTAGACATCTCCAGACACTTTATCAAGTGTCCAATGCTCTACTCACCAACTCACTTGGTCTTGTCTCCTAATATGACCCATTCATATCGTTTCTTAATTAATAATTCATCAATAACTTCTTTTCGGGTCTTAAACTTGATATAACTCAATGATCAAAAAAATCTAATGGTCATTCTTCTGCATTCACTTGGCGTCTTCATATTGTTTTATAGATCTCTAATTTATCATTAACTTAACCTCGAGCTTCTTAGTTAGCTCCAGTGATGTACTACTATTATCCGGAATGATGATACTAGACGCAAGGTGAACTCTCCTCACCGTTAATGGGTCATGATCACTCATTAAATGTCAAAACGTCACCCACAAGGTATCTTACCCACAAAGGGTTGTCAGCCCGCTAATTTTACTTTTACTTAAGTGCCTACTACCACTCGAATAGCAGGCATGCTACATACGATATACTCCCCAATAATCCACTCCTTTTTTTTTCTTTTTTTTTCTTTCAACTCAGTGTAATAGTTACTTACTTTGAGTTTTCTAGTGCAAACCCTGCACCATACATTAGTTATGTCACCAACTCTTCTCTCAATACATCAGGAAAGACTTTAGAGTACTCTATTAGGTATTATATTCCAAGACTACTCATCTGTCGACATGTGACGAAGTTGTCATTCTTCACTTGGATCCATATTATGTTACCACTCTCTTTCTATAACCTCTTTCTCTTACTCTCATCTTGTAGCATCTAGCTCTCATGGTTCTTCCGTGTGAGTCGGGAAGGTTGACTTGACTCACGCTCGCAAAAACCCATTATCCGATTCATTGGAACTGGTTACCATGCGTATACTTCCATTATGTGGGGCGCAATTGCAGTCTACGCCTTATTGTGGCTCTTTTAGTTTTCTTTGCACCTATACATCTTGAAATTTCTTATCATAGTCATGTACCCCTGTGTTGATCCAATGACTTGGGAACGCCACCTATGGTTGTTACTACTCCTCTCTGGGAGGTTTGTTTACATTTACTAACTTTTGAAGTCATCCCTCACTACTTGCATAATGCATATCTGCCTCTACTGATATACTTATCAAGTTCAACTGGTCTTTCATCTTGACATAAATAGTCATTCCAAGTTTTCAACGATAGCTGGTAAGTGTCTTTGTAGTTCCGGTGACCTTAATTATCATCCCCTTGCAGTTCCCCTTGAATGGACCGTCGGTGTTGATGACTTAGGTCCCGTGATAATTGGGGTTGCCTTGGACTTTCGAGTCCACCAAGGCCATTCTTACCTACACCTTCTTTCGTTGGTGTTCCTGGCAATATTGCCTTCATGAAACTCCATTGGTTCCAATATAGGGCTTCAACTCTTTGATGCCGGCATTGCGATTTCTTTCAAGCTTCTATATCTCTGAGGAGGTCAAAACCTCTCCACACTTGTAAAGTCTACATTTTTGCTTCTACACTCCATTGTAGGAATCCATTCCATGCACCTTAGATCCTCGTATCTGGGTCGATATTTTATCTCTTTTGGTCTCTCATGCTTGTCTTGTGAACTCTTCTAATAGGTGATTCATCTTATACATTTTTCTTCTCAGAATCGGTCTCTAACTGTCCGTTGATCATTACAACCCTTTATGTGTTGCAACTTCCGTTACTTCGTACTCTTGCAAAGATTTCATAAAGATATCCTCATCTCAAAAGTTTATTTAAATTTAGCATGACCCGCCTTTTGAAACATGACTTTCCTTCTCACTGATTAAGTTATATGCTTGGTTTACTCTTTATTCATCATAGTGTCATCGGTACGATAGTATGACTTTTATTAAACATCTACTGGCATCATTTGTATACGACACATCAGATGCATATGATTTTCTCACAAATCAAATTTCTCGCATCGCATTTATTATGTTTTCCTTATACTCATGTTGCTTTACCTTCCATTAAATCTTTACACAAGTATGGTAATTAAATCTCCTTCAGCTTTCTCGTACAACCTTTATAGATTATGTTGATTAGATTTGGTGTTTTCATCAATTCTTCTCTCATCAATCGAGAGAAGAATCCAAGGCATACCATTTGTATGCGGTTCCTAAACAACTCCGCCATCCACCCATGACCGTTTATCAAGATTGGTTGTTTGGGGTGCTACCATTTCTCAGTAAACTCTTATATAAACACTGTTCGGTAACCATCTTATGGGGTGATACGGATCCGTATAACAACATTAGTATTTCAACTTTACTCTTTCTCACATTTGTTCCAGCAAAGATGTATATTCAATCTACAATCACCTCACAACTCGATAGATATTTCACCAAGACATTAAATCATATTTTCTATGTTTGTGTCACCTCTATAATTCCAATTATTCCGTGTCACATCTTTAGTCACAACGGCTTCCTCTGTCAATCTAGAAAATTGACCCCCACTTTTGCACGGAAGAGCACCATCCGTCTCATTTGTGTGAAATGCAGAGTACCCTCTGTCCGGGCTGGCGTAGGATCTAATCAAAATAATCTCCTTCTTCTTACTCCTCTAGTTCTTATACGTATCCATATGTACTAACTGTGATCTGTAAAATTTTCCTTATCTTGTAGGTAAGCAACCACTCAAATAATTTCCTTGATATCTTTTATGACATAAGAGGGTCATTTCCGGCCGTCATAAGTTCTTAATTACAGTTACTAGTTTGGACTCATTTCAAGTTACTATCCAGGATACTAGCACTTATATCGATTTATCTTCACAATTGTCACATTTGATCCCTTTAAGGATTTCTCCAGATGTCGATAAAATTCATTTGTAACTCTGTGGTTATTCTTCTTGTCTGACAACCAGTCACCACTCGTTAAACCGCACGTGTACAGTCCACAGTTGTTACCTAGTAGTTTGTAGTTGACCTTCTACAAGATCATAGACTTACTTTTCTTCTATCTCTTGTGAAGTTTGATATACCTGATGAAAATCTATCTCTTCCTATTTCTCCGTTTCTACTCCTTTAGCTCCTTCTATAATCTACACTGCTCTTTCTCTCTATAAGATCGACATGCTCTAACGAGTCCAACTGTATCATTCCTCTTCCGCCAACGGACTTACCAAAATTTTCCATGATAACTCGTAGGTGTGTCTCCATGATTCTTTTTACGTTGTTCGTCGTTTGTTTGTGGTTCTTTGATATGACCGTTACTGTTTGTAACTTAAATCTTTATGTGAATGAGAAGTTATTGTGGACTCTCTAGTCCACTAAAATCACTTTCCCACATTCTTCCCCTTGATTGGTGTTGTTTGATCATGCTACCTTAATAGAAATTTGTTGTATCAGTTTTAGACTTCTAGTTTCTTTGATACTTATGTCGAAGTTTCTTTCAAAATTCTCGTATCCTTAAAGGATTCCACATGCTTCCATGGTTACAAAATTTATTTCTCGTCCTTAACCTCACTCTTTTTCTAGCACCCTTTAATTTCTAACAATTGGGTCAACACCCTATCTTATGTGTACTCTCATGCTCATGCTTGCATATGGCGGCGTCCGCCTCGATTGTAACGACTTTTACTCCGCAAATCTTGGTTGTACTCCGTTCTATATGATTCTTGTTCCCTTATTTTTATCTCTAATCCGATCTCTTGTCGTCTCTTACATGGTTCTTCTAATTCATCAATCGGCTTCATACGACCCAATCCCTTGTATGACTTCCTATTTCTTCTGCCCGAGCTGACTCAGAAATTTCTTTCTCATCGGGTAGTACTTGTGGTGAAAATTATCTCAACATCTTTACTTCTTTGTCCATCCGTTCTTCGGATGATTTATATGGTCACCAAGATGCCCACCAGAGTATAATACTCAATCCTAGGTCTGAATCAATTATCTCGTGTTGAAAACTCTTCGAGTCTGCTACCGATTTATCATGAGGCGATAATCGCTTCATGATATTACAACTAAAGGAAATAAGGTATCCTTTAGGATACTAACATGCTACACACATATATATAATCATATATTAAAACATATTAATATAAGTCTATATACTAACTCACATGTCGTTCCAAGTTACAGAGATCCACGGAGAACGATGGTGGTCTGACGTACTACTAACCCAACAACCCGACTATGCACGTGTGTAAAAACAGAAATCCGTTTTGAAAATCTTAGACCCCTTTCGGGTTCTAGTTATTTTATACATTTGGTCGTTCAGAAGATTTCAAGTGCCATTGTTGCCAACCTAGAGCTCTGATACAATGTTGTAACACCCCGAATTCTCAAAACTCGGGGAGCTACTGGTTAGGACCTCACAATGGGTCCTGACCTTGGTTAACAACAACTTTACTAGGATCTTACAACAAGACACAAATGTATTTAAAACAATTTCAAAACATAATATTCTATTGTATGAATGTACACATGTGACAGCCTTACAAAACAAATATATATATATTTATGTAACATGTATGCCGAAAGGAAGACTCTCCCGTCCCCATCTAATGAGTACGTGGACCCGGCTGACCATCCGTCCCGGATCTCTCTACAACTGTCTATCTCTACAAAATCTACAACACGGATAAAACCCTTAGCTAATAATCTAAATATAAGTAGAATAAAAATAACACAAACACAACTCAGGAAAAATAAAATAATCATCATGCTGGCACACAAACCGGTTATTATCTGAAAACTTAGGTGATTCACTTTATTCCGTTTTTAAAGTTGTGGCACGAGAGTCTTATGAATTCTCGCCTCCGTTCCTTATCCAACTGGGTGTAGGTCTAGCTTACCTCCGCCGGTAGCATCACTACAAACCGAGTGTGGACTAGTCCCTAAAGAAACTCCCAGCGCCCTTAGGCTAATTGAGTAGAATGCCACCGTCTGTTACTCTTAGGCCAAAGTATAGGTCGGTAGATATTTACTGCTAAAATATAACTGAAAACATTTCATTCACACACCACCATCATTATCCACACTCATATCTGGAAGTCAGCTAAGTAAGCCCAAAGGACTTACCTGAATCAACGCTCATTAATAACAACACTCTCTCCAATACGCGTATGACCTCAACTACCTCGAATAGTCGAGTCTCAATAATCACCATATTGACTATCCAATGTAGTCACCAATATACGAGTACCCAATATCAATATATCAGAGGGACACTCATCACTCAACTTCATCCAATGAAATAAATCTACAACAAATCCTAAGAAAGGAATCCGATTGAGGTTTAGGATCACTCACACATCGGAGGTTAGAAAGAAGGTCAAAGTTTCGTATCAATGTCACATCGAGTCTCGCTTCATAGCCAAATGTGTCTCCAAGGCGTAAGAGGCCTACACAAATCAACCATACAACTTTTAGCTCCAATTACTAAAACTTGGACCGTAAAATGTAATGATAAATATATATAGGATATTCCCCGTAATTATAGTCTTGGCCAAAATCTATAATTTATCCTTTTTGGGGCAGAACTTGGAGTTAAAGAAACTTGGGTCATAAACGTAAATCAGAATCATGGGCAAAAACTGTAATTATACCTAAAGTTTGAGTCAACTCGTTCAACTCGTGAGTTGACTCGTCTGACTCGGCCTAACCCAGCAACTTGACTCACTGAGTTCTGTATCTGAACTCGGTCCTCTCCTGTTCGGTTTTAAGTTGGTTACTGCGTTTACGCAGGTCCTGGCGGCGGCTTGATTCCGTTCAACAATGGAGCTAGATGGTGAGGCGGTGGCAACAGCGGCGGCAGCGTCGACGGCAGCGGCGACACAGCGAGGACGTCTCCTATCCTCGACCCCGGTGGTGCAGCGTCACACGATATCAACGACATACCGGGACTGGATTGGTGTGAGATCGCTAGTGCTATTTTTGCGAGGTGGGAAGGACTGGTGGCGACGAGGATCTCGCTCGGAAAGGCGGCTGGTGGTGAGGCAGTAACGGCGAGCAGGTCCGGCGGCATGTTCCGGATCTGAGCTTGCGGGAGAAGACAATACTTTCCGGTCGGCTTCGTAGATCTAGTTCCGATTAGGGTTCCGCGGGAAGGAGAAGTACATCACGGGAGGTGGGAAAACAATTAGGCCAAGGATTAGGTTAAGGAATGATTAGGTTAAAAGAAGGATTAGGTTAATGTAGGGTACGAAACATGAATCCAACCCTGATGGGCCCAGTTGGTTTATTTATGACGGCCCGGTAGACATGTTTCCTAAAAAAAAAAAACTCAGAAGAAGATCTACCCGGCCCAAGTCTGGTTGACTCATAAATAATCGAAAAAGAAAAAAAATCGGGATATTACATATGGCTCGACGATGTCTCCAATCTGGATCGTCCCCCGGTACTTGGAAACAGAAACATCGCCCTCAAAATCCAAAACTCTATCGCTATAAGGCATGAACTTGATATCCTCCGCTCTCATCTGATCCAACTGTGAGCGCAAGGATCTCAACCTCTCAAGATTAGATGATGGGGTCTTCGGGACAGAAAGTCTCGAAGCCCATCTCGCTGATCCATGACGTCTGTAACACCCCGAATTCTCATAACTCGGGACATTACTGGTTAGGACCTCACAATGGGTCCCGACCTTAGTTTGACAACAACATCACTAGGATCTTGCAACAAGACACAAATAAAGAAACTGAAATTCATAAAAATAGTCTTTTTAGGGTAATGAATGCAACACTGTCTAGCAGCCTAAAGTACTTAAACAAAAGAAACGAACAACTGTCTTAACCAAAAGAAAGAAAAGACAAACACAACTCCCAACCCCCACTCTAAGGAGTACGGAGACCCGGCTGACCACTACTTCCGGATCACTCAGCTGCTGGTCTAACCTGCGGTAAATCTAAAAACACAACAAGAGGAACCGTTAGCTAGTTATCTAAGTATTAGCAGAATAATAGCAGCACAAACACACACATAACAATATAAACACCCATCATGCTTTCAAACAAGTCATTTTATTATCTTGAGTTAAATTACTCTTTCACGCTAATGATACTTATTTTGTGACACGAGGGATTCCCAAACCTCGCCTTCGCCCCCGTGTAACCATCAGGAATGGATCCGATGCATCTCACCTTGTACCTGCCTGATCTGGGTATAGAGAACCTCCCAGTCTCCTGTCAGAGCTGGGCAGTGATGTCACGGCCCGTTATACATACACTTGGGCCTTAAACATAATAATAACGGTCGTCCTAGCAAGTTATTATTATTAAAACACGCACATAGCACACACAACCACTATCACTCAACTAACACCCAGAAACTGGCTAAGTAAGTCGCAAGGACTTACCTGAGTCAAAATACACTCTAACACGTCTCAAACAGTCCGTACTCGTGGTAACTCAAACGCCTGTCAATTAAGGCATGTATATCAAAATCACATCTCGATGTCCAACCTCATGTGAAGGAATTACGGAAAAATCTCTCTTATGGTAAAAGACCATTTTACCCTTGGTATCGTAAATTCTCGAAGTTTAATCCTGAATTCCACTAATTTTTTCCTTATCTTATTTTCCAAAATTATGTCTCTCGGATAACTATTTATGGTTATAAGGTCAAACTCGAGACAACCTTAAGAAGGATAACCTTCCTCCTCTCTAGTTACTAATTATGTTACTACATACATAATACCGTCAACATGTTTTTCCTTTTCCTCAGCTCACTTATATTTACATAATTTCATAAATCCCAACTCGTACTTATATATATATATATACTCGCATTTTATATATTCTATATTTATGCTTATAAATATACTCTTATATAAAGATTATATATCCATTAAATTCCAAGCTTCTATAAACATGAATAGACTTTAAAACACTTATATGTACACTTTTATTTCATATTATATATATATATATATATATATATATATATATATATATACGTATATGTACATACTCGGCATACACAACTCCTACACTCAACATGTATATTCTTATATAATCAATATTCTTATACATATATATACTCATGTGTATGCTCAGCACACTTATACTCTTATAATTCCAAGTATAATCATACAACAGTGCACCGAAACTGGACTCACCGCTCGCAGGCTGCAGATGGTCCGAAACAGCGGCGGTTGGGATGTAGCTGGGTGTGACCGGGCGTCCTAGATCGGGGCTCGTATGCCGGCTCGAGTGTGTTCCCCATAGCGCACCACACGCCTTGGTTCAACACTGCAGAAACCGAGAGAAGAACAAGGCTGTTGTTCGTTAATTAAATGGAACCGAAGGAACCGAATGGAAAGAAGGAAAGGGAATGGCCGGCTCACCTACTGCAGACCGGCGGCGGCGGCTGGACTCGGCGACGGCACGGCGTCGACTCACTGCTGTGCGAAAATAAGGCGAGGAACAGAAGAAGGAAGGCGCGATGGACTGGAGGAATCGAGCGGCTCACCTGGTGGTCTCGGGGGTCGACAGAAGCGGCGCCTTGGCAGCTAGCGACGCCTTGGGTAGTCGACAGGAGGCAGCGACCGAGGACGGCGGTGGCGTACTTCTGCGTAAATCCGGAGGCGGTTGGTGAGTTCCGACAGAGAAGAGAAGGAAGGGGATTAGCGGAGAAGGACTGGCAAGACTTACCGACGAGGACGGCGGCGCGGTGGTTCGGCAGCGTACAAGTGTTCGGCAGAGAAGGTGCGGTGGCTCGGTGGCGGTCCTGTGCGTTGTTGCGGGTGGCTTCGTACAAAGAGGGGAAAGGGAGAGCAGGAGCAGTGTAAGGTTTAGGTAAATCTTGATTAGCAGCTAGATTAGGGTTAGGTTAGTTTTAGGTTAAGTGTAGTTTAGGTTAATTAGATTAGTCTTAATATGGGCTGGTTGGGCTGGGCCGGTAATTGGGCCTAGTAGCGGGTTATATCCAGCCTCTCTCCCTGTAAAACAGGATCCGCAACTCGTTAATTAAGTGCGGGAAATTATATAATACGGAATTAAATTCCGTATTATCTAAATTATTATTATTTTTATTTTAGGTGCGTACTTTATTTCCGATTACAAGGTTTCGTCATTTTATATGAATTAATGTCACATAAAATGATAGAAATAACACTCGTTTTATTTTATTTTAATTTATGTATTTATTTATTTAAGATTGACGTTTCTGAAATCGGTTAAATTCAGGTTTAACTGAGTCTCAAAATTCCGGTTATTACATTAGTGCCCTCTTAAAAGAAGTTTCGTCCCGAAACTTAGAAGAATTCTCTTACTCGTGCATTTCCTTTGGTATATTTTAATTTCCTCGACATTTCCATTTTCTACCATGCAACTACTCAACCATCACAAACAGACAAGTATCACATAAAACCGAATCACCCAATCCAATATAAAAACCTGAAAGGTCAAACAACACAACATCCGAGTACTAACTCGTCAAAACAGGAGTAACCTCTAACCCCTCAAAGAACTCGGGGTAGTTACGTCTAATACTCTCATCAGTCCCTCAAGTGGCCTCATCAGCTCCTCTCCTAGACCACTGGATCCTCAACACAGGTATCTCCTTGGACCGCAGACGTCTAGTACTGCGCTCCAGGACAGCTACTCTGTACCCCACAAATGTATGGTCGGGCTCAACTATCAAATTCTCATGACTGATGACGTGTCTCGGATTCGGTAGGTACTCTCTCAACGGTTTGGTTATCTAAACTTACTTCCAGTTCTTTTGATAACTCTCCAAACCATAAAAACTTTTTCCTTTCGAAAGTTTCTGACTATCGATTATGAAATAATGATCTTAAACTTCTGTCGCCTAATGCTCTTTGTAATACAAACCGCTTGACCCGGTTTCCTCAATGTGACCTTATCGGATCGTTCCTTAATTAATTGTTTTCACCTACTTCTTGTCAAGCTTTAAAATTTATATAACTCCAAACAAATCACACACCCAAGTGGACTTTTTCATATAGATCTCTAATTCCTTATTGAAATCATAGTTAACCTAACATTGATTTTCTTCATCTGTGGTTTATGGGCCTACCACGCTTTTGGTGTAACACCCATTAGTCACAAATGGCGTCTTTCTAAGGGTCAACATGATTTACCCAACTCCCGCCTATACTTTTCTTCTAATACTATCAAGATCCTCTTCAAACAGACCCTTACTCTCTTACTCACCCGTAGACTGTTCTTAACCAACTAGTAAGCAGCCTCTAACCAATTCTCTCTATATCTTTAGATCACCCCAGAAAGTTGTCGTTGCCTACTTGGGGATTCCTCCAAGTCATCGGTAAAGTTATCTCTTAAGTTCGCAGTCACTACTATCTCTTCTTAACGGTACCTGCTCGTCAATATCAATCAACACTTATACGTCCTCAGTTGATGTCGGTCACTCTATAATTGACTTATCTCAATATTCCGGACCTGCTCTTCTCATACCTATATTGGCGTTAAATTCTTGGTGATCATCATTTGCTCGATTAATCCTTTCATGCTTCACTAATTCGTTTTCTATTCCACACTTCTGTTTCCTTAGGCTAACTCTACTTCTCGAGCTCAATTGGGTCATTCATCTTGACCTAAATAGTCATTCCAAGTCTTCAACGATAGCTGGTAAGTGTCTTTGTAGTTCTGATGATTTTAATTATCATCCCCTTGTAGTTCCCCTTGCATGGACCGTCGGTTTTGATGACTTAGGTCCCGTGATAATTGGGGTTACCTTGGACTTTTGAGTCCACCAAGGCCGTTCTCATATATACATTCCTTTGCTGGTGTTACCGGCAACATTGCCTTCATGATACTCCGTTGTTTCCGCTACAGGGCTTCAACTCTTTGATATTGATATTGCAGTTTCTTTCAAATTCCTGTATTTTTGAGGAGGTTAAAACCTCTCCACACTTGTAAAGTCTACATTTTGCATCTACACTCCATTGTAGGTATCCCTTCCATGCACCTTAGACCCTCATATCCGGGTCGACATTTTATCTCTTTTGGCCTCACAAGCTTGTCTTGTGAACTCTTCTACTAGGTGACTCGTCTTATACATTTTTCTTCTCTGCATCGGTCTCTAACTGTCTGTTGATCATTACTACCCATTCTGTGTTGGAACTTCAGTTGCTTTGTACTCTTGCATAGATTTCCTAAGGACATCCTGATCTCAAAACTTTATTTAAAATTCATCACAACCCGCAATTTTGATACATGACTTTCCTTCTCACTGGATAAGTTATACACTTGGTTTACACTAAATCCATCATAGTGTCATCAGTCCGTTGGTATGATTTTTATTAAACATCCAATGGTACCATTTGTATACAACACATTAGGTGCATATGATTTTCCTACCAATCAAATTTCTCGCATCGTATTTATTATGTCTTCCTTATACTCATGTCGCTTTACCTTCTTTGATATTTACACCACGTAAGATAGTTAAATCCCTTTGAGTTTTCTCGTACACGCTTTACAACTGCGTTGGTTGGTCTTATTACTTTCATCAACTCTTAGGTCATCAGTCCAGCTGCATTTTCCATGGAGTACCTCCATTCCTCCTTAAATAACGGTCTTTAGTCCTTTCGGTAACCATCTTATTGGTGTGATATCGGATCCCTATAACAACCTTTAGTCTTTCACTTTTACTCCTTCTCATGTCTGTTTTAGTCGACCTGTAGATTCTATCTGCAATCACCTCACAACTCGACCACACATTTCACCAAGGCTTTACATCATACTCTTTATGTTCGTGCCGCCTCGGAATTTCCAATTATTCTGTGTCACATCTTTAATCACAAGGGTTTTCCCTGTCAATCTAGACAGTCTGACCCTACTTTTTCTCGAAGGAGCACCATCAGTCCTACTTGTGTGGAATGCTAAGACATAGGACATGTTTCCAATCATCTACTTCCTCTTAGTCTTCTAGTTCTTCTTACAGGGATCCCTTCATTCTAACTCTGATATGTATCTTTTGTAGTCAGTAGTAAGTAACTACTCCCAACAATTCCCTTTACACCATTACTATCATCAAGGGTCATTACCGACCGTCAAGAGCTGCTCTTAAATTTCTTTATTAGAGTCATCATATTGGACTCCTTTAACGTTACCCTCTAGGCTACTAGTACTTGTATTGATTTAACTTCACCATTTTCGTCGTGGATCTCCGAAAGAAATTCACTAGATGTCGATAAAATTCTTTTATAACCTTGTGGTCATTCTTCTTATCGGTTAACTAACCATCACTAGTTAAACCGCACAAGTAACTTTTAAGTTGTCCAAGTAGGATGTAGTTGACCTTCTACAACATCATAGACTTACTTTTCTTCCATCTCTTTTGAGGCTTGATATACTTGGTGAAATATATCTCCTCCAGTCTCTCTATTTATTCTTCTTTAGCTCCTCTTACAATCTACACTTTTGTAAGATTGTTATACTCTTACGAGTCCAGTTGTGTCATTCTTCTTCCATCAACAGACTTTTCAACCCTTCTAGGGTAGCTTGTAGGTACATTTCCGTGATTCTTTTACTTGATTTATCGTCTATTTGCGGTTCTCTATTATGAACTTGTAGTGTTGTTAGCTTAAATTCCTTTTTAATGAGAAGTTATTGGGGTCCCTCGGGTTCACCAATACTCTTCTCACACACTCTTCTTCCTTGGGTGTTGCTTGTAATGTTGCCTTTACAGAAGCTGGTTATTGTTGTATCACGGTCTATGTCAAAATTCTCCTGTGTTCTATGAGATCACACCACTTCCATGTTGGTGAAATCCACCTTTCCCTTTCTGGCAATGCGTAAGCTTCCAAGTTGCAGCTCTTTAATTCTTTCTATTTGGATGGATAATGTATCTCGTGTTGACTTCCATAATTTTGACTGTCTCGGTTATCAATCTGGATTGTGGTGACAATTAGCTTGTTGAGAGTGATCATATTTCGCCTTGCTTTTGGCATCAACTTTCACTTCCTAGTCTGTCAGTGAGCTTAAATTTTATGTCTCTTTTCTTGATCGCTATTATATCTCCCTTTTGGCTTTCATGTCCATGGCAATTTTCGACGTCATCCTCCTTGTTTGTGAAGTCACTTTACACAACTTGGAGGAGCCTCTCCGTTGTCGTTCTCAAATTCCCTAGTTGGCGATCATCTCTTGCTTCTCCGGAACTACTCTCTTTAATATCCGTCATTTGATCCCGTTGAGTTGATTCGGGATTCTCTTCTTGTCATCGTAATTGGTGTTGTCTTTGAGTCTTCGCTTTTCCGTCTCGACTTTCCTCAACAAGCTCGAAGGAGTTGTCCGACGTTCGTCTACCCTAATGCAAATAAGATGTGCATACTAATCCTCACGTTGACACCCTTCAAAATCTACTCAGATGTGTCCAAGGGGTGAGAAACTCATTATGTTATCTCCGTTAAGGACATAATATAACTACAATTCTGCTAATCTTCGGCATATAACTATCTATATAACATATCTTTATAAACAAGCTAAAAGTCCAACTACAGTAAAACCTAAAGTCCATACTAAGCATACTGAGATCCGCGGTAGTAGTGGTGGTCAGCCGTACTTTTCTATTCCCAACCAGACTATGCATGCATTTAAAAACCAAAATTCTCTTTTTTAAAACTCAGACCCCTTTTCGGGTTCTGCTTAAAACTTATTCGGTCTTTCAGAAGATTTCAAGTGTCATTGTTGCCAACCTGCTCTGATACCATGTTGTAACACCCCGAATTCTCAAAACTCGGGACATTACTGGTTAGGACCTCACAATGGGTCCCGACCTCAGTTTGACAACAATATTACTAGGATCTTGCAACAAGACACAAATAAAGAAACCGAAATTCATAAAAATATTCTTTTTAGGGTAATGAATGCAACACTGTCTAGCAGCCTAAAGTACTTAAACAAAAGAAACGAACAACTGTCTTAACCAAAAGAAAGAAAAGACAAACACAACTCCCAACCCCCACTCTAAGGAGTACGGAGACCCGGCTGACCACTACTTCCGGATCACTCAGCTGCTGGTCTAACCTGCGGTAAATCTAAAAACACAACAAGAGGAACCGTTAGCTAGTTATCTAAGTATTAGCAGAATAATAGCAGCACAAACACACACATAACAATATAAACACCCATCATGCTTTCAAACAAGTCATTTTATTATCTTGAGTTAAATTACTCTTTCACGCTAATGATACTTATTTTGTGACACGAGGGATTCCCAAACCTCGCCTTCGCCCCCGTGTAACCATCAGGAATGGATCCGATGCATCTCACCTTGTACCTGCCTGATCTGGGTATAGAGAACCTCCCAGTCTCCTGTCAGAGCTGGGTAGTGATGTCACGGCCCGTTATACATACACTTGGGCCTTAAACATAATAATAACGGTCGTCCTAGCAAGTTATTATTATTAAAACACGCACATAGCACACACAACCACTATCACTCAACTAACACCCAGAAACTGGCTAAGTAAGTCGCAAGGACTTACCTGAGTCAAAATACACTCTAACACGTCTCAAACAGTCCGTACTCGTGGTAACTCAAACGCCTGTCAATTAAGGCATGTATATCAAAATCACATCTCGATGTCCAACCTCATGTGAAGGAATTACGGAAAAATCTCTCTTATGGTAAAAGACCATTTTACCCTTGGTATCGTAAATTCTCGAAGTTTATTCCTGAATTCCACTAATTTTTTCCTTATCTTATTTTCCAAAATTATGTCTCTCGGATAACTATTTATGGTTATAAGGTCAAACTCGAGACAACCTTAAGACGGATAACCTTCCTCCTCTCTGGTTACTAATTATGTTACTACATACATAATACCGTCAACATGTTTTTCCTTTTCCTCAGCTCACTTATATTTACATAATTTCATAAATCCCAACTCGTACTTATATATATATATATACTCGCATTTTATATATTCTATATTTATGCTTATAAATATACTCTTATATAAAGATTATATATCCATTAAATTCCAAGCTTCTATAAACATGAATAGACTTTAAAACACTTATATGTACACTTTTATTTCATATTATATATATATATATATATATATATATATATATATATATATATATACGTATATGTACATACTCGGCATACACAACTCCTATACTCAACATGTATATTCTTATATAATCAATATTCTTATACATATATATACTCATGTGTATGCTCAGCACACTTATACTCTTATAATTCCAAGTATAATCATACAACAGTGCACCGAAACTGGACTCACCGCTCGCAGGCTGCAGATGGTCCGAAACAGCGGCGGTTGGGATGTAGGTGGGTGTGACCGGGCATCCTAGATCGGGGCTCGTATGCCGGCTCGAGTGTGTTCCCCACAGCGCACCACACGCCTTGGTTCAACACTGCAGAAACCGAGAGAAGAACAAGGCTGCTGTTCGTTACTTAAACTGAACCGAAGGAACCGAATGGAAAGAAGGAAAGGGAATGGCCGGCTCACCTACTGCAGACCGGCGGCGGCGGCTGGACTCGGCGACGGCACGGCGTCGACTCACTGCTGTGCGAAAATAAGGCGAGGAACAGAAGAAGGAAGGCGCAATGGACTGGAGGAATCGAGCGGCTCACCTGGTGGTCTCGGGGGTCGACAGAAGTGGCGCCTTGGCGGCTAGCGACGCCTTGGGTGGTCGACAGGAGGCAGCGACCGAGGACGGCGGTGGCGTACTGCTGCGTAAATCCGGAGGCGGTTGGTGAGTTCCGACAGAGAAGAGAAGGAAGGGGAGTAGCGGAGAAGGACAGGCGAGACTTACCGACGAGGACGGCGGCGCGGTGGTTCGGCGGCGTACAAGTGTTCGGCAGAGAAGGCGCGGTGGCTCGGTGGCGGTCCTGTGCGTTGTTGCGGGTGGCTTCGTACAGAGAGGGGAAAGGGAGAGCAAGAGCGGCGTAAGGTTTAGGTAAATCTTGATTAGCAGCTAGATTAGGGTTAGGTAGTTTTAGGTTAAGTGTAGATTAGGTTAATTAGATTAGTCTTAATATGGGCTGGTTGGGTTGGGCCGGTAATTGGGCCTAGTAGCGGGTTATATCCAGCCTCTCTCCCTTTAAAACAGGATCCGGAACTCGTTAATTAAGTGCGGGAAATTATATAATACGGAATTAAATTCCGTATTATCTAAATTATTATTATTTTTATTTTAGATGCGTACTTTATTTCGATTACAAGGTTTCGTCATTTTATGTGAATTAATGTCACATAAAATGATAGAAATAACACTCGTTTTATTTTATTTTAATTTATGTATTTATTTATTTAAGATTGACGTTTCTGAAATCGGTTAAATTCAGGTTTAACCGAGTCTCAAAATTCCGGTTATTACAACGTCCTAGATCATCTGCCGCCGAACAACCCAAGGATGAGAAGTGGGCGTAGATTCAGAACTGTAAACATTAAATTAAATTAAAGTTAATAATAATTATAATAAATGAAAGTTCTTACCTGAAGTGACTAATTACAATGAAAGTTCTTAGCTGAAGCAATAATGTACAACATCTAATCGTCTTCACCTTCAGCCGTGAAGTGTCACCCATCATATTGTAGGGAAAGTTCATATTTGTCATTTGTCATAACAATAATAATAGAAAGTTATTAATTACTGAAGTAGAGTGATAGTTATACGTACGAGTACAAGTACGTCAACACGCCGGTGCCCCAAGCATAGTTGTTACACTAAGATCGTGATGCGCAAATGGGTTTTAAATTTATAACTCGAACTAAATCCTAAACTACCTAGCGAAACCCGCAGTGTACGGGACGTTTGTAGTAGGGATAGTATTCTGAGGTCGAACACAAAGACTAAGGTGAAATTGATTCGATTTGTGATTGAGATTAGTAAAGACCTAGGTTGAAAGAGAATAGAGAAATAAAGAAATGAAAATCTCAAATGTTTTTGGATGGTTTTTGGTGATCAATCAAAGATCACAATTCATGCAAACTAATCAATCAACTAAACTATGAATCAACGCAAATAAACAAACTAAACGAGTTATAGATCAAAGAAAGAAAAGACGGATTCTAGGGTTTGGAAGTTCTGGTTATGGCATAGGACTCAAGCTATCTATTCATTCCTTGGATTAACTATGTTGGGGTTAAGTGTTTCTAGATTGGGATCAATCACCGGGTAGGTCTCATGATCCACTAGTCCATTCCCTAGGTCTCATTACCGGGTAAGTCTCTAAGAACCTAAGGGACGGAATTCTACTCAAACCGGATTGTTATCTAAAGATCCAACCTATCCTCACCGGGTAAGTCTCGGAAGGGTTAGTCTTAAGCTACCATCCAGCACACTTAATCCAATGGCGGCTTATTAGGCTCACCACTACCTAAGGTTTGTTATCTTTGGAATCTAAGAGTAAGGATTACCGGGTAAGTCTCTCCTAACACTTAGTTGCTAACACTAGGTCACCCTATGATAGATTTAACTCAACAAACACTTAGGATTTCAACATTCTAACAGTCTAAGACTAGATCCACCGAACCAGGAAAATCACGGCTTGTTCTACCTAAACCACGGCCGTGGTTTGACAAGAACCACCCGTAATTTCTAACAGAGGCTACGTTTATGCACACAAGTCATCGAAAGATAAATCTAAGTCCGTCCTATCATAGCCCTAGCCATAACCATCCTTTCCTTACCTTAGAACCACATCTATTTAGCCTACAACATTCATATTAGAAATTGAAACAAGCAAGCATAAAATCATGACATCCATTTGCAAAATGATGAAGGAAAAGAGATGAACAAGTGAACTAAAACAAAACCAAGCTGAAAATAGAATTAGAATAACTCACAATCCTTCTTAAAGAAGGTTCAAATGGTTCATACAACTCTAGAAATCAAATCCGAAACTCTTCACTACAAAGCTATCAAAGTGTGGCAATGGTGTGTGTTCTTCTTCTCCTCTTCAATGGAGCTCTTCTTCTTCCTTTTTGACATTTTCCTTCCTAGAAAAACTTCTTGTTAGGAGAATATTTTTGTTAGAGGATTTGGATAATGGAGAGCTGCTCCAAGATTGCTCCCAGCTGCCCCTCACAGCCCATGAAGGACCACTTTTATAACAAACTTGCATGAGCTGGCCATGAGAGTCGTGGCACAGCTGTCACAAGAATCTGGCAAATTCCACGGGTGATTCCACGGCCGTGGAGTGTCAGAGAACCGTGATTCTGTGCAGAAACTTCGCCTTGGATCATTAAGCTGTAATTTGGTGCATGGCTAGTGTTGGTAAGGTTCCATGAGTCCTTCTTAGCCCTTAATTTGTGTCCTAATGCGTCCGAGGATGTATCATCTTGACGAACGATCCTCAAACGTATCGTTTTAGCTCCTAAATCTCCCAAAATACCTACAAAACAACGCACAAGTCCGTGTAGACGTCTATCTCGACAAAGTACGTGAATTGAGTGCAAACGTCGTGAACTAGTGCTAAATCATGCATGAATGAGTGAGAAATCTATCTAAATGATTACCTAAAACTAAGTCATAAATCGTGTTATCAAAATACCCCATACTTAAGGTTTGCTCGTCCCCGAGCAAATGCTCAACTATAGAATACGAGATAGCATGATTTATGTATGCAGAAAAATGGCAAAATCTTTTTGGGTTTGTGCTTCTACTATTGGATCACCTTCATAGTCATGTTTTATGGCAATGGACAAGCAATTATGTATCAAACAAATGAAGGCATGGAAAGACAATTGTACTTAACTCAAAGACATGCATGAGATGTAGAGATGAAGAGGTCAAAAAGATCAAGAGTATATCCAATCTAGATTACTAAGTCTTACAAACATGCAAGTAGGTCATAAGGTCTTGTGACATAAAAGGCCAAGAAACGTTGTGATTAGGTGGGGAGTTTTCTTGGTTATGTGATGCTAATCCGGGAATGGAACTAACTCCACGTCCTTGTCCTCGATCAACTCCCCTCAAGTGTATATTTTTCCCTATCTTGCTTTCTTTTCTTTTTCTTTGACTTATTTTTGAGACAATGGCATTGGTGTACAATAGCCGAAACCTCGGTGATTAGCCATCCTCGGGCTTTTTCTATTTTTCGAGGTGCATCCACACCGGGCACACATACCAAAGCTCGTTAGGGCTATTGGTTCTTTTGACTTTGGCAAGGTACCAACACCCGATTATGTGAAGTGTACCGAGTTACTTGTCATTTAAACCAACGCCCCCAAACCTATGTTTTTGGCTACACTTCCACAATAATTTCAGCATTTCATTCATGACATTCCTTTCATCAATAACTTTACCCCACACTTGCTTTTCACACACTTCAACACACTAGCATGCTCCTATTCCCGGATGGGTTAAAAGAGGTCTATTTTATATCAATTGAGGTGCTCAAGCAATCATGATCAAGATGAGAAGTAGAGAAAGATGAAATGCCTTGTTCATTCCTAGATGGTATGCAAGAACTATCATGTAATTTCGACTTTCAATACTCAATCCATTCTAGGCAAACATCATGATCACAAATCATTCATAAAATTCAAGAGAAGTAGTTCAAGTCCACATATGCATTTATCAATTCGACACACAAGAGCATCCATAGCCAATCCACAAGACAAGATTCATCATTAGGATCATATCCAAGCCTAGAAAGCACAAAAATTTTTAAATTTTCTGATTTTTATGGGATTTTCGAAATATGTATCTACAATAGAAGACATATGCAAATATTAAACTATCCTAGATGCTCAACATGCAAAGGATCATGCAAACCCCACCCCATACTTAGAAACACATTGTCCCCAATGTGTAAATGAAGTAAAGAGAGTGAAAGAAGGTTCTCACAATGTAAAAATGTTTTGCTATGGTATTTGGGATTTCTCAAGTGAATTAATGTTGGATGATCCTATCAACCATGGTAGAGAGCTCTAAGCATCATCAAAGCTTCGGGACCCGCGCTAGGCACCGCTAGCCGTCCAAGTTCCGCGTCCGCTCCACCCATAATTGGTGAGGGGTTCATCATCATCATTCATATGCCAAGAAAGGCTTCCAATGCCGCTAATGCTCTGGCACACACACGAAGTAGACGAAACACACACAAAGATAGAAAAATCTAAAAACGAAAACAAATCGAAAAAGGAAAAATGTTACCAATGGGTTGCCTCCCACCAAGCGCTTCTTTAAGGTCATTAGCTTGACCAAACTCGGGAGCGTCTATTCAAGGTGAAGCGGGGCAATCATGTCTACCGGAGCTCCCGGAATATACTTCTTCAAGCGGTGCCCATTCACTTTGAAATTTCCACAATGCTCCCCTCCTATCTCTATAGCTCCATGGGAATAGATCTTTTTTACCACATATGGCCCGGTCCATCTTGATTTGAGCTTTCCGGGAAAAAGCCGCAGCCTTGAGTTGAAGAGAAGGACAAGGTCGCCTTCACTCAACTCCTTCGGGATGAGGCGCTTGTCATGCCATCTTTTGGTCCTCTCCTTGTAGATCCGGGCATTCTCATAAGCTTCCAACCGGATCTCCTCAAGGGCGTTTATATCAAGCAACCTCTTCTCTCCCGCTTCCTTGAGGTCAAAATTTAGCCACTTAATGGCCCAATAAGCTCTATGCTCCATTTCCACCGGAAGATGGCAAGACTTGCCATAGACTAATTTGTAAGGAGTGGTTCCAATTGGTGTCTTGAAGGCGGTTCTATATGCCCATAATGCGTCATTGAGCTTTATAGCCCAATCCTTTCTAGTCCTAGACACCGTTTTCTCAAGGATGGCCTTGATCTCCCGGTTGGAGATCTCCACTTGGCCACTAGTTTGGGGATGGTAAGGTTTTGCCACCTTATGAGTCACCCCATACTTGGCCAAAAGCGCCCCAAAGTTCCTGTTGGTGAAGTGCTTTCCTCCATCATTTATGATCACCCTTGGTGTTCCAAACCTAGGGAAGATCACCCGGTTGAATAACCGCACCACAACCTTGGCGTCATTTGTAGGAGAGGCGATTGTCTCCACCCATCTCGACACATAGTCAACCGCCAATAGGATGTAGAGATTGCCACACAAAGAAGGGAATGGTCCCATGAAGTCCACACCCCACACATCAAAAATCTCCACTTCTTGAATGTTGTTCAAGGGCATCTCATTCCTCCTTGAGATGTTGCCCGTCCTTTGGCAAGCATCACATGCCGCTACAAAACCTTGCACATCTCTAAACAAGTTAGGCCAATAAAAACCGGATTGCAATACCTTTGCACACGTCTTGTGTGAGCTAGCATGGCCTCCACATGGTAAGGAGTGACAATGCCGGATCACACTATCCACTTCATCTTCCGGTATGCATCTTCTAAACATTCCATCCGGCCCTCTCTTGAATAGAAGTGGCTCACTCCAATAGTAGTGCCTCACATCATTGAAGAACTTTTTCCTTTGAGCATATGTCAAACCGGGAGGCACTTTCTCACACACTAAGTAGTTCACGATGTCGGCAAACCATGGCTCACTTCCTCTAGACACTTGGAACAAGCATTCCTCCACCATTTGCAATTGCTCATCCCGGAATGAATCATCAATAGGGATGTCATCTCTTTCAAGCTCCAATGGTGGGAGTCTACTAAGGTGATCCGCCACGGAGTTCTCGGATCCCTTCTTGTCCCGTATTTCTAAATCAAACTCTTGAAGAAGAAGGATCCACCGAATCAACCTTGGTTTGGCATCCTTCTTTGTAAGTAGATAACGGATCGCAGCATGATCCGTATAAACTATGACCTTCGCTCCGACAAGGTATGAGCGGAACTTCTCAAATGCATACACAACCGCTAGCAACTCCTTCTCGGTGGTAGCATAATTGAGTTGGGCATCATCTAGCGTCTTGCTAGCATAATAAATAGCATGAGTATGCCCTTCTTTCCTTTGCCCCAAGACAGCCCCAACGGCTACATCGCTTGCATCACACATGATCTCAAATGGTAGACTCCAGTCCGGAGGTTGCATGATAGGTGCGGAGATCAATGCGTTCTTCAACCTACAAAAAGCCTCAAGACAATCCTTGGAAAAGACAAAATCAACATCTTTCATTAGTAGGTTAGTGAGGGGCTTAGAAATTTTAGAGAAGTCTTGAATAAACCTCCGGTAGAAACCGGCATGCCCTAAGAAACTCCTTACCCCTTTCACCGAGGTAGGTGGTGGCAACTTCTCTATAGTTTCAATCTTGGCCCTATCAACCTCAATGACACGGTTAGACACCAAGTGTCCTAACACAATGCCTTCACTTACCATGAAGTGGCATTTTTCCCAATTTAAGACAAGATTTGTCTCCTCACATCTTTGCAATACTAATGACAAGTTAGCCAAGCAATTATCAAAGGAAGAACCATAAACAGAGAAATCATCCATAAACACTTCCATGATATTTTCTATGTATTCTGAAAAGATAGCCATCATGCACCTTTGGAAGATGGCGGGTACGTTACACAACCCAAATGGCATTCTCCTATATGCAAAAGTACCCCATGGACATGTAAAGGTTGTTTTCTCTTGGTCATCGGGGTGGATAGGGATTTGGAAGAATCCACTATAACCATCTAGATAGCAAAAATGAGAGTGTTGAGCTAACCTTTCTAGCATTTGGTCAATGAAGGGGAGAGGGAAGTGATCTTTCCTAGAGGCCATGTTCAATTTCCTATAATCGATGCACATCCTCCACCCCGTAACCGTCCTAGTCGGGATTAGTTCATTGTTCTCATTGGTTACTACGGTCATCCCACCCTTCTTAGGTACTACATGAACGGGACTAACCCACTTACTATCCGAGATAGGGTAGATAATTCCCGCATCTAGCAACTTAATGATTTCCTTTTTGACTACCTCTTTCATTATAGGATTCAATCTCCTTTGATGTTCAATAGAGGGTTTATGATTATCTTCCATCATTATCTTATGCATGCACAAAGAAGGTTTAATGCCAACCAAATCATCAATAGTATAACCAATGGCTTTTCTATGCAATCTTAGTTCATGCAACAACTTAGCAAGTTTATCATCACTTAAGCATGCGTTAACAATCACTGGATATGAAGAATTTTCACCAAGAAAAGCATACTTCAAATGAGTGGGGAGGGGTTTAAGTTCAAGTGAAGGAGGACCTTTATCGGTTGAAGACGATCCAAATAAGGTTGGATGAGATGAATCCAAAGCAAATGAAGGCTCCCCATGACTCCTAGAAGCTTGATCATCATCAAGAGCTGATCCAGGGAAAACCACGGCTGGAAACACGGTTTGCTCAACTTCCACGGCCGTGGTTCTTGCTAAGCTTGCTTCCCGGAGTTGTCCAGAAAGTTTGACGGCCGTGGAACATAAATCTCGACCGTGGAACTCGCAGCTGTTCAACACCTCTTCGTGGCCTTCAAATCCAACTCTTGGCTCCTCTTCCAATGCTTCCAAGGCCTTGATCTCTTCATTTCAAGCCTCCTCAACACCTTCCTCCATCACACTTAAGGCAAGAACCTTCTCCAAGGGATCCTTGATCAAGATCGAGCTCACAACTTCTCTAGATTCTTCATGTTCGACTATGTTGAAGACATCCTCATCAAGGGTTGGCCCTTTCATCATTGTGGACAACTTGAACTTGATGTTCTCTTCTCCAATGTTGAAGGAGAGAGTCCCGTTCTTGCAATCCACTAGGCATCCGGAAGTGGCTAGGAAAGGTCTTTCTAAGATGATAGGAACCGGATAGTCCGCCGGAATATCCAAGACGACAAAGTCAATTGGAACATAGAATCGTCCTAGTTGCACCGGGATGTCCTCTAAAATCCCAACCGGATGAGTGATAGAACGGTCCGCCATATAGAGGGTCATCTTGACCGGTTTTGGCTCTCCTAGCCCAACTTTGTTGCAAAGTGCAAGCGGTATGATGCTTACACTCGCCCCAAGGTCACAAAGGGCCTCGTACTTCACATCTCCCACTCCAATTGGGACACAAAAGGAGCCCGGATCTCTTAGCTTGGGAGGCATCTCCTCCTTCATTGTTTGGATCAATTCCGAGGATTTCTTGGTCATTCTTATCTCCCCATACTCCTCCAACTTCCTTTTGTTGGAGAGTATCTCTTTCAAAAACTTGCCATATGCCGGCATTCCTAAAATGGCATCCATGAACGGAATGTTAATGTGCAATTTAGACATTAGCTCAAGGAACTTACCAAAGTGATTGTCCAAACGAGCTCTTGCTCTTGATTGTGGGAATGGTAGTGGTGGCTTGTATGGAGGCGGTGCCACATAGGTTGGCTCTACATCCTTGCTCTTGCCCCCATCTTCTTGCAACTTTCCCTCTTCTACCACTACTTGTTTCCCCTTAGCATTGTCCTTGGGCAAAGGATCTTTCATACTCAACCCACTCCTCGTTGTGATAGCCAACACTTGGCCTCTTGGGTTGTCTTCGGTTATTCCGGGAAGCTTTCCCGGATCTCTATGGGTTTCACCCGCCTTTTGGAACACTTGTGCTTCCAAAACCTTTTGAGCTTTAGAGATTGAAGTCACGGTGCTCTCAAGGCCACTCAACCTTCCTAGCAATTGCTCAAACATTATTTCGGTTCTATCCTTGGGAGGTTGAGTAAATCCGGGTGGAGGTTCTTGTGAAGCTCTTGATGGTGGAGTTGTGCTTGTGGAGGAGGAAGGGTTCAAGGCTCCATCCGGGTTAGAGTAAGAAAATCCGGGATGGTTGTGGTTGGGCCGGTAATTGTTGAATTGCCGGTTGTTGTTGAAACTCCTTGGGCCTTGGTAATTGTTGAAGTTGCCCCTTCCCATGTAATTCACATCCTCCTCCTTGGAAGACAAGTTGGCTTGTGGAAGCACTTGAGGAGTTGCTTGGTTCTTCAAAGTTGTAGCACACAACTCCCTCAAGGACTTCAATTCATTGTTGATGGCGTCAAGCTTGAAATTGCTCATGGTGACTTCACTCACCTCATATGCTCCCGCCTTTCTCCCTTCACTCTTCCGATGGGAGTATTTCTCAATCACTAGAGCTTGCTTCTCCACAAACTCCCAAGCTTCATCTACATGCTTCTCCATAAAAGTCCCACCGGAAAGAGATTGGAGCTTGAATTGGCTATCTTCATCAAGTCCCTTGAAGTAGATCTCCAATAGCTCAATTTTCGGTATGCCATGGTGTGGACAATCAAGGAGAAGATCCTTGAACCTCTCCCAAGACTTGAATAAACTCTCTCTATCCTTTATTACGAAGGCATTGATCTTCCCTCTTAATTCGGTAGTCCTGGAAGGTGGGAAGAACTTAGTCAAAAACTCGGTTGTCATCTCCTCCCAAGTACCAACTCGCCCTTGTGGAATAGATTGATACCAAGCCAAGGCTTTATCCTTAAGAGAGAAGGAAAAAGCCCTAAGCTTATGGTTGTTGCTCTCCAATCTTGGCGGTCTAAGAGTCTCCATCAAGATCTCATAATTCATCAAATGTTGATGAGGAGACTCTCCTTACATCCCTCCAAATTGATTATGCCGGATCATTTGTAGAACTTGAGGGCGGAGCTCATAGTTGTGGGTCGCGGGATCTCCTAAGTTCACACCCGGTCGGTGTGCTCTTTGTGCCGGATCCATACGTCTCCCTAGGGTTTGTGGCTCCTCAAATGCAATGGGAACAACCCTAACATTAGCCGCCGGCTGCGGTTGTGGTGGAGGATGTGGAGGTTGTTGACGATTAAGCTCCCCTTGTACAAGGGCTTGCCTAATCTCATCAATCTCTCTCCTAGTTGCTTCTTGCCTCTCATTGGCAAGTCTCCTTTCTTCCTCCAAGAGCTCATCTCTTAGCCTTATTTGCTCTAAGGCTTCATCCAATTCAGCTTGGAGATCTCTCCCGGCCATCTCTTTTCTCTTTTTAATACTCTTGGATCTAGATCTAAGGGTTTTCTCCGGTTCGGGATCGAATGGAGCTAAATCCTTGCCACGAGATCTTCGCATACACCTAGAGAATAAGAGATGTCCTGAAAAGCAAAAACATACACCAAAGAGATCAAAAGCAACAAGAAAGATCTACACTAATAAACAATCACAAAATAAACTCAATATAGACCTAGTCCCCGGCAACGGCGCCAAAAACTTGTTACGCTAAGATCGTGATGCGCAAATGGGTTTTAAATTTATAACTCGAACTAAATCCTAAACTACCTAGCGAAACCCGCAGTGTACGGGACATTTGTAGTAGGGATAGTATTCCGAGGTCGAACACAAAGACTAAGGTGAAATTGATTCGATTTGTGATTGAGATTAGTAAAGACCTAGGTTGAAAGAGAAGAGAGAAATAAAGAAATGAAAATCTCAAATGTTTTTGGATGGTTTTTGGTGATCAATCAAAGATCACAATTTATGCAAAATAATCAATCAACTAAACTATGAATCAACGCAAATAAACAAACTAAACGAGTTATAGATCAAAGAAAGAAAAGACGGATTCTAGGGTTTGGAAGTTCCGGTTATGGCATAGGACTCAAGTTATCTATTCATTCCTTGGATTAACTATGTTGGGGTTAAGTGTTTCTAGATTGGGATCAATCACCGGGTAGGTCTCATGATCCACTAGTCCATTCCCTAGGTCTCATTACCGGGTAAGTCTCTAAGAACCTAAGGGACGGAATTCTACTCAAACCGGATTGTTATCTAAAGATCCAACCTATCCTCACCGGGTAAGTCTCGGAAGGGTTAGTCTTAAGCTACCATCCAGCACACTTAATCTAATGGTGGCTTATTAGGCTCACCACTACCTAAGGTTTGTTATCTTTGGAATCTAAGAGTAAGGATTACCGGGTAAGTCTCTCCTAACACTTAGTTGCTAACACTAGGTCACCCTAGGATAGATTTAACTCAACAAACACTTAGGATTTCAACATTCTAACAGTCTAAGACTAGATCCACCGAACCAGGAAAATCACGGCTTGTTCTACCTAAACCACGGCCGTGGTTTGACAAGAACCACCCGTAATTTCTAACAGAGGCTACGTTTATGCACACAAGTCATCCAAAGATAAATCTAAGTCCGTCCTATCATAGCCCTAGCCATAACCATCCTTTCCTTACCTTCGAACCACATCTATTTAGCCTACAACATTCATATTAGAAATCGAAACAAGCAAGCATAAAATCATGACATCCATTTGCAAAATGATGAAGGAAAAGAGATGAACAAGTGAACTAAAACAAAACCAAGCTGAAAATAGAATTAGAATAACTCACAATCCTTCTTAAAGAAGGTTCAAATGGTTCATACAACTCTAGAAATCAAATCCAAAACTCTTCACTACAAAGCTATCAAAGTGTGGCAATGGTGTGTGTTCTTCTTCTCCTCTTCAATGGAGCTCTTCTTCTTCCTTTTTGACACTTTCCTTCCTAGAAAAACTTCTTGTTGGGAGAATATTTTTGTTAGAGGATTTGGATAATGGAGAGCTGCTCCAAGATTGCTCCCAGCTGCCCCTCACAGCCCATGAAGGACCACTTTTATAACAAACTTGCATGAGCTGGCCATGAGAGTCGTGGCACAGCTGTCACAAGAATCTGGCAAATTCCACGGGTGATTCCACGACCGTGGAGTGTCAGAGAACCGTGATTCTGTGCAGAAACTTCGCCTTGGATCATTAAGCTGTAATTTGGTGCATGGCTAGTGTTGGCAAGGTTCCATGAGTCCTTCTTAACCCTTAACTTGTGTCCTAATGCGTCCGAGGATGTATCATCTTGACGAACGATCCTCAAACGTATCGTTTTACCTCCTAAATCTCCCAAAATACCTACAAAACAACGCACAAGTCCGTGTAGACGTCTATCTCGACAAAGTACGTGAATTGAGTGCAAACGTCGTGAACTAGTGCTAAATCATGCATGAATGAGTGAGAAATCTATCTAAATGATTGCCTAAAACTAAGTCATAAATCGTGTTATCAATAGTCTCCAGTACGGCCGTGATCACGTACCAAATCGATCAACCAAGGTCGAATCTTGTTCGTCGTTTTATCAATGAACAATGATGAGCCCAAAAAGAAGAGGAGAAATACAGAAGCAACCTCCTCAACTGGGGTAGCTAGGTCACGTCGAATGACATCATATGCAGTCCTCAGCAAATCAACGGGTAGAGTTATCTGGTGACTCCGAGCCTCCACCTCTGGTATACGGAATGTGTCAC
Organism: Fagopyrum homotropicum; assembly: GCA_033239125.1. NCBI lineage: Eukaryota > Viridiplantae > Streptophyta > Magnoliopsida > Caryophyllales > Polygonaceae > Fagopyrum > Fagopyrum homotropicum. The sequence goes on from BSWB01000003.1 coordinate 9,962,918, forward strand.
TCAGACTTCTCGTCCGCTCTCGTGCCAACATCGGTGTGACCAAGGCCTCTCCATCAATCCTAATGCCTAGGATGATGGCTACGTCGTGCAGGGTGATGGTCATCTCACCCCAAGGTAGATGAAAGTTGCTAGTCTCCGGATGCCACCGCTCCACGAATGCATGTATAATGCGTGGTTAACTCCAGCAAAAGAGACGTCAAGCAAACCCGTCAAGCCACTCTGAGATGCAATAGCAAACTAGGAAGTGGGGTTGGCTCTGTCAACATCTGAAAGCCATCTAGTCAGCGCAGAAATGTGCTCTATCCGCCATAATGCGGTCATCGGTCTCCTATAATCCTCCTTCATAACACAACGAATATTCAATTAAACGTTTTATTAATTTAGTGTTTGTAACATAATGTGTTATAACTTTGATTAGTTATCTACCTTTCTCATCCAGGCACCGCGAGCACGGTGTCCGGCATAGCAAGTTAGCAAATCGCTGATCAATGGTACCCGTGTATCTACAACTACACGGCCTCGATCAGCCGGTATAAATGGCTCCTACGGTGGCACTACAGGGTCTGCAGTTGGAACATCAAAATCAGTAGGAGTATCTGTAGTTGGCTTTATCTACTCGTCAGCAGTAATATTTGTAGGTGGGTGAACAGTAATATCTACATCTTGCCACCTGGTGGATCTATCTCCACTGGCTGTACAAAAGGAGCGTCCACCTCATGATCCGAGTCTGATGTAAGACCCAAGGTCTTAGGGACGCTGTCCCCATGCTAACCATGCTCGCTCAGAAAACTTCCCAGGAGGTCACCCATCCTGAAATTGCTCCCGCACGAGCACGCTTAACTCCAGAGTTATTTGTCCTCACTCCACCACTAGAAAAGAAGAATTCTTGTTGACATGGGTAGCAACCCATCCTTATAATTCAATCACAAATCCCCATTCAAATGATGCGGGATGACAATTTTACGGGATGTTACAATCTCCCTCACTTAAACTCTTGACGTCCACGGCAAGTCAAGGACCGTCCACCGAGCCGAGTGAGAAAAGGAGCGTCCACCTCATGGTCCGAGTCTGATGTAAGACTCGAGGTCTTAGGGACGCTGTCCCCATACCAACCATGCTCGCACAGAAAACTTCCTAGGAGGTCACCCATCCTGAAATTGCTCCCGCACGAGCACGCTTAACTCCAAAGTTATTTGTCCTCACTCACTGGAAAAGAAGAATTCTTGTTGACATGGGTAGCAACCCATCCTTATAAGTCAATCACAAATCCCCATTCAAATGATGCGGGATGACAATTTTACGGGATGTTACAATCTCTCCCACGTAAACTCCTGACGCCCACGTCAGGCCAAGGACCGTCCACCGAGCCGAGTGACTGCCTACTAGGGCAAGCACACTCGTAACTCATGATTAGCTTTGATACCATTTGTAAGACATGAGGTCTTAGGGACATTGTCCCCATTCCAACCATGCTACCGCAGAAAACTTCTCACGAGGTCACCCATCCTGAAATTGTTCCCGCACGAGCACGCTTAACACTAGAGTTATTTGTCCTCACTCTACTATTGGAAAAGAAGAATTCTTGTTGACATGGGTAGCAACTCATCCTTATAAGTCAATCACAAATCCCCATTCAAATGATGCGGGATGACAATTTTACGGGATGTTAGATCTGACCCATAAGTCGGCAATGGAAGAACCTCCTGAGGGAAAGCTGGAGAAGGATCTAATATGAATGGTTTCAATGGCTGCTGAGCAGGTGGTGTGTCGGCCGCCGAACCAGCAACCTGGGAGCTCCTCTTCATCGTAGCAAGTCTATCTCTATGAGCGGAGGCCGTAGGACGCCTCCGTCTCTCCATGTCCTGTAATATCTATAGTTTGGTATTTTAGTTTAATTTAATTATTTTTCTTAAATGTAGAATTTAAAGAAAACTAAATGAGATTAAATGAAATTAAAAAGTAATTGTATTAATTTTATTTAATTTAATTTTTAATCTTACCATTTTAAATGAAAGTAAAAGTTATTAAACAAGATTAAAAGGTAAATAAATAAATTTAATTTAATATAATTTAATTTATTTTTATTCCATTTTATTTTATATTAAAGTAATTGTATGAAATTAAATATTAATTAAATTAATTTTAATTAATTCAATTTTTATTTAAATTATAATTACATTAATTACAATTAAATTAATTAATCTAAATTATTATTAATTTAAATTAATTCAAAATTAATTTTTTTTATTGTATCTAAGTAATTTAATTAAAAGTAATTAGGATTAAGTAATTATATTTATTCAAATTGTATTTATATCATTTAATTCAAATAATTTAAATTAATTAATCAAAATTATTATAAATTAATTAAATTAATATTCCCTAATGCATTGGAATGCATTATAATGCATTCCAATGCATTGGATGATGAACAGTGGCTCCACGGTTACGGAACCCGTGACCGTGTGCCACTGTTCATCATCTTCGACAATCCGCCTTCAATGGCGGATTGTCGAGCCATAAATCCGAATCATTCCACAATCGTTTCTTCAATCAATCTAAAACTAACAAAATCAATAACAATCTAACATATATACCTCAATTTCATACTCAATTACGAACCCGAAAGTAAAAAATGAAAACCGAACAAAATCGAAACAAAAACCGAACAAAAATCAAACGATACCTCTCTCGGGTCGTGTTTCTACTTTTGGAATGGCCTTCCTCTGTTACTGTCTTTATCCATTGCTTGTTTTTGTGTGAAATGGTGAGAATGAATCGATTTTGGCCTTTCGTCTTCGTCGCCTGCTCCTTTCGATTTTCTGTTTTTGAATGATAGCGCTTACGGGATCTCATCCCGTAAGCGCTTTTAGGGCTAAAACTGTCACGGTTACACAATGCGTGACCGTGACGTTCACACATACGCAATGCGTAAACGTGAGACCACGGTCACGCATTGTGTATGCTTCTTGCATATACGAAATCTTGAACCGTGCGAATACGAATTTCGAAAAAAAAGGTCGTCACTTTCTGCAATAGAAAAGGCTTAACATCCATAGTGAGCATTGAGCAACCCTCACTGAACCGTGGAAGAAAAAAAGGTCTCCACTCCGGTCCAAGTTTGAGAGTTTTTTCCTCCGTATGATAACCTGTTAGGATGAAATGCGATGGAATTTTGGATGAAGAGGCAAAAAATGGTGTATTAATAGTCAACATAGTGATTGAGTGAACAATGGGACGAGTTGAATGTATGATTTCGGTCAAAGCCCTCAAAACTCATGCAAGAATCACGAGGAAGCGTGAAAACCTAAATATGGAGTTCACTTCTCTTTACAAATCTCGGCGAAAACCGCTTTTTCTTGACTAATCTCATTCACACAAATCTTAAAAAAGAAAAGCGTCCTTCATTAATCAAATATTAAAGTAACTGAAAATTTCCGATTGTGTCGAATACAACACCAAACAATATGCAAAACATGATGTATGTTTGTACTTGTCAAGGTTTCCGTGATTTACATAATTGTTTTCTAAGTTTAATGCTTGTGGTGGTGGTGTTTCGATGTTTGTGAAGACGTGGATTTGTGATAATGACTCCGTTTTGAGTTCAAATTTGATGTGTCTAGAGTTGTTTCTCAAACATCTTACATATGGACTTTCTTTGACGAATGACGTTTTGCTCGTCGATTTCCGTTTGACTAGATCATCCTCCTTTCTTTGAAGACATCTTTACTTTCTGGCTACTTGTAGTACTTTTGTGTTTTTTTTCCTTATTTTCCTTCTTTATAACGTTTTGTCTGTTTGCCGATATTTTTCGGACTTTCGTTCCATTAGATGACGTATCGTCTAGTGTATTGTGCATTTTTTTTTAATCTTAAAAATATAAGACCTATTTTCTTCTTCATGCCCTTTTTTTTTTAAAAAAAAAGATAATTGTGTAAAATCCGCCATTTTTTATATGGGTAAATAAAGTAGGCCCAACTTTAGACTGATAATCCGTCCCGATAAATAAAATAGGTCTTATATTTTTAACATTTAAAAAAAATGCAAAATCATAAAATAATTTCCCCCCAAATTTATCAGTCTATTACATTACGTTTCATTATATACTTTACATAACAAGAAAGTTGAATACAATGAAAGATTGATAAATAAAACATAAAGAATAAAATCTTCCCGATATATGTCTCTTTTGGTCAAATTTTGAAGAAATTTTATTTTGTTGTGTACGTCGGCTGTGAAATTTTTTGCATGAACGATGGATGAGGCCCTCAACGCACCACGAAGAATCTTCATAGTCAAACATGTAAATAAAACAAATTTTGGAAAAGGATAGTTATATTATTGGAACTGAGGTCCAAATCTCCTAAGAGTCCTCTCTGTATTGTGCAAACTGCAAAAGCCTTTGTAAAAGAGTTGTGAAATGATATGGACAAATATAAGTATCATGTAGAAAATAAGAAAGAAAAAGGACAATAAGAAAGAACGATAATCAACATACAGGAAGAAAAAAGATACGGAAATTTATAAGGGTTTATCGAATATTGACTATGCTCCCTTAAAGAAATGTTATCTCAAAAGTGTTGACTTACAAAGAAAACATATGATTTAACATAACGGCATAGTACATGGTAATTGTTCTGCAAAATTAAGAGAAATAACAAAATTGACAAACAAGAATGAAAGAGAGCACAAATTTATAGTGGTCCACTCAATAATGGTCACATCATCTTTCGAAAAGATTTAATTAAGAAGTTTCGGATTACAAATGATAAGATAATATGGAGGCAAGGGGAATGCTATAATATATAGATAACGAAACCCTAGATAATACTTTGTTTTCAAGTATAAGACTGAGCCAAACAGTATAGGCAGTGGCGGATCTAGGGGGTAACGGGGGTACAATACCCTAACTTGCGATGTCGTTTTGTCTTACGAAGGAAAAAAGAGAGAGGAAAAAACCCTCCTTAAAACGGAATGTGATACATATTGTCTACTAACTCATTTGGTAGAGGAAGAGAAGGAGGTGCTTGGAGTTACATGTTCAAGTTTTGGGAGTAGCAAAAAGTTCCGTTTATTTTATGCATTTTATCCTAAGCAAGTTACAATATATTTAGATAGAGAGAATAAGTGATGTTTATTATTTCATTAACTCTTAAGTAAGACAATAAAGTTGATATAATTTTTAATACAATAATTCACCAACTACTATCTAATTTATTTGACAATATATTTATAAAGCAACCTAAATATATAAAATATTTTTAAATTTTATCTAAGTAAAAAAAATTAAAAGCTCTAATTTATAGTACAAAACTTAAGTAAATTTTTATTTATTAAATTTATAGATTTTATTGTTTAATTTCAAACTTAATATGCGACATATCTCATGTAAAGAAATTGTGCCCCCAACGAAAACTTTTTGGCTCCACCACTTAGTATAGACCCAAACTACACCGATAGCATATCGGTTGCGCTGGAACAGGGGGACGACTCCGCCCCCGGACCCCCAAGCAAGGGGGAAGAAGTCGCCCTCGACCCCCTAATTGAATTTGTGAAGTATGACATTCAGGGTACATCAACAAATCTCCACCTTGACTTGAATCTTCACAGACATACTAGATGCATTAGTCAATGCACATACTAGCTCATCTCTCTATCTAGATGTGCCCATTTGAACACTCAACAACTTTTGACATTTAGCAAGTCCAAACAATGTTAAAAATTATTGTGGGGTACCGGCTTGGTGAACATATGAGCAAGAATATCAGCAATACCTACTTTCTTCATCTTAATCATCTTCTCACTTCTCAAGAAATGATACATGACGTCAATATGCTTAGTCCTCTCATGATGAACATGTTCCTTGGCCAAACAAATTGCACTCAAACTATCTTAATATACAATAGCATGATCGTGATGTATATCTAGATCACTAATCAATCCCTTCAATCAAATTCCCTCTTTAGTTGATTTTTTCAATGCCAAGAACTTTTCCTCTGTGGTAGAAAGTTACCGTCGTTTGTAAGGTTGTCTTCTAACTCACAACAGAACCACCAAAAGTGAAAATATAACCGTTCATAGATCTTACAGTATCAACACCTCATGCATAATCAAAGTCAAAGTACCTTGTGACCAAACATTTTGTATCATTTCCAAAAAATAAGCTAGATGTCAAATGTACCACTAAGGTACCGAAATATCCTCTTTAGAGTTTGGTAGTGTTCTTTTTCGGGTTGCCCCATGAACCTTCTCACGAAGCTAATAGTTTGTGCTATATTTAGTCTTGTGCAGACCAGAGCATACATCAAACTTCTTACTACACTAACATAAGGGATTCATGGAATATACTCCTTCTCTTCATCCAAATGAGATGAAAATAGAGTGGTGAGATGAATGTTAGCAACACTAGGTGTATCAATAGGGTGATGACATTTCGAACCTTGACATAACCTTTTCAATGTAGCCTTTATGGGATAAGAAAAGCTTTTTTATGACCACTATCTCTAAGAGTCTTCATTCCTATAATTTTTCGAGTTGCTCCCAAATCCTTCATCTCAAACTTAGCACTTAGGAGACCCTTTAGTTTCTGAATGTCATACTTGTTGTAGTACACACAACAATCATAAGCACTCATGCTGAAACCAATCTGTATCATATAGTTGTCAAATCTCCTGTATCACTGCCTTGGAGACAACTTAGTCCATATAAGGACTTTTTACGTTTTCAAACATAGTTTTCTTTCCTAGAACTTGAAAACCATCTGGTTGAGTCATGTATACTTCTTCTTCTAACTCTCCGTGTAAGAAACTTGCCTTTACATCAAGTTATTCAAGTTTTAGATCTTGATGTGCTACTATTGATAATAACACTCTAATGGATGTATGCCTGACTACTAGGGAGAAATTCTCTTTGCAATCTACTCCCTCTCTTTGATAAAAACTTCTTGCAACAACTCGAGTCTTATACTTGACCTTGCCAACAGGCAGCATCCCGTCTTTCTTCTTGAAAACCCATTTACAAGTAATAACCTTTCTCTCTCGAGGTGGTATGACTAACTCTCAAGTCTGGTTCTTATGAAATGACTCCATCTCATCTCCAATTGATGCAAATAACTATGCAACTTCACACCTAGATACAACTTCTCTATATGTGTATGGTTCATGAATATCTACCTCATGGACAACTTGTAGAATATAACCAACCATATCCTCAAAATCGTACCTTTGTGGAGGTCTTACTCCAACTCTTCTTGAGTGACCCTCAACTATGCTATAATGAATAACTTTCGGTAGTTGATTTTCTAATGTTGTAGATTTTGGTAGATCAACTTCTAATTGTGGTTGTTCCTCTTCTTCTTGAAAAAGAAACTAGACATCCATCTGTTTATCAACATTGCTACTCTCCCCTGATTCCATTGCTTCACTCTCGAGTTAAGCATAGAACTCTCATAAAAAATGACACTTTTGCAAAGAATAACTCTTTTATCGGATGGAGACCAAACTTTAAATCCCTTGGCACCATCTCTATAGCCTACAAACACTCATTTCTTTGCTTGAGGTTCTAGTTTACGCTCACGACATGATAGTAAATTGCACAACCAAAAATCCTAATATCATAATAGTCAGTAGACTTTCCAGACCACATCTCATAAGGTGTTTTATAGTTTATGTCAATGTGAGGTCTGTGGTTTACCAATTAACATGTTTTAGTCGCTACTACTTCCCAAAACCTCTTATTCAGTTTGCATTAGAGAGCATGCATATCGCTCTCTCTAGTAGAGTTTGATTCATCCTCTCAACTACAACATTATGTAATGGTGTATGTCTGATTGAATAATGACGAGCAATTCCAACACCATTTCAAAATTGATCAAGCTCAGACAAACAAAACTCTATGCCATTATCAATTCACAACCTTTTGATCTTCTTTCTTGTTTGATTCTCCACTAACGTTTTCCATTCCTTGAAATTCTTGAAAGCTCCTCCTTTGTGCTTCATGATAAACAATCAAGTCATTCTTAAATAATCATCAATGATAGTCAAGAAAGACCTTTGACCACCTAGAGACTTAACGCTAGCCGGACCCAACAGTCCGAATGGATCTAATCAAGTGTGTCTTTAGTCCCATGAATATCGTTTGGAAACTTGTTGCGGTGTAGTTTCCCAAGGACACAATACTCACAAAATTCAAGAGTCGTGATCTTGTGACAACCAACAATATCTTCCATTGTTAGAATCTACATACCCCTTCACCCATATGACCAAGTTTCATATGCCATAATTTAGTCATATCATCCTTATGAACCTCTAAAGATGCACTAGAAACATACCCGAAAACAACTATACCCTACATGAAGTATAAAGTATCCATCTCGAAACCTTGCAAATAACATCAAAACCCTTATAGACATTCAAAACTTCACATTCACCTTTGAAATGAAACCTCTTACTATCCTACATAATCAAGGATATCAGATTCTTACTAATCAGTAGATAATGCTTGACTTCGTTCAATGTACAAAATCTATCATATGTGTCTTGATTTTAATCGATCCAATTCCAACCACCTTGTAGACTGTAACACCCCAAATTCTCGGAACTCGGGGCGCTACTGGTTAGGACCTCTCAATGGGTCCCGACCTTAGTTGGACAACAAATTTACCGGATCTTGCAACAAGGAACAAATAAAAGTAAAACCGAAAACATTAAAAAAAAGGGACTATCAACCGAGTATCACAATAATAAGATAAATCTAAAATGCCAACTGGCCAAAAGGAAAAAAGACTAGAATAAGAAACCGTATCCCGTCCTATAATGTACGAGAACCCGCCTGACCACTACGTCCAAATCACTCGGCAGCGTCCCTAACCTGCAAGGCATCTACAATGACGGATAAAACCGTTAGTTAACAACTTACATATTAGAAGAACAATAATAACCCAAACACATGTCATTGCAGAAATGGAAACACACATCATGTTGACGCAGAAGTTCATTTATTATCTTTTATCACGTCATACACTTTCTAATTCAACTTCGGTTGTGACACGAGGATCTCCCGAACTACGCCTATGTCCCCGTATATCAACAGGACTGAATCCGATGCACCTCACCGTGTACATGTCTGAGCTAGTCGTAGAGATCCTCCCAGTCTCATGTCATAGTTGGTCAGTGATGTCACCACCCATTAAACATACATTTGGGCCACAATACAAATAAGGTCGTCCTATCGGGTCATAATCATTAAACAATTTAAGCATACATTGTTGGATTTTCGGTGTCTGGATGACAATTATTGTGTTATCGGCAAATGTGAAGAAAGATAATGAAACCAATTTTTTAAAACGGGAATCCTATGGTCCAATTAGATTTCAATCAATAAGCCAGTTAACCAAATTTTTATTTAATTTTTTACATAAAACATTTTCAATCAACTTTTTGAAGAAAAATTATTTTGTCTAGCATGTGGAAGTTAATACAATTTATTATAACTAACCCCTTTTTCACTCTTGGATTATACCATTTTATCGTATAGCAATGGACATTAAAAAAAAAAAAGAGAGAGTAAAAGAAATATGCAGTGGTCAACTTGATCCTCAATCACATATACTGATATACGTCGTCAACATTGTTTATACATTATGATTATATTAATATAAATTTTATTGTATGATTTATATTGTATTAAGATTTTTTTTATCTAAATATGATCCATAGATTAAACTATTTTTAAAAATAAATACATAATTTTAGTTTTATTTTCGTAAATACTTTTAAGAAGTAACCTTGTTTTTACATTACTTGTCAAAAATTATTTTTTAATATAAATTTTATTGTATGATTTATTTTTGGGCTAATTTGGAAACTAGGCTATTTTGAGATTATAAGATAGTAACTAGGCCTTTTCTATTTTCTTATTAGTAAATGTACCCCTAAATTATATTTACCGTTCAATCACTTTAACTTCCTCTACTCTCCCCTCTCTCCTCAACGAAAACCCTTAATCATCTATGTCTTCCGCTTCTCTCACTTCTCCGTCATCTGCTACTCCTTCTCCCTCCTTAGATCCGATGACATCTCCGGCCTCACCATTGCTAGCCTTGCCCCTCACTCGAATCTGGTTTTGCCCCCTTTTTTAGTTTCGCAAAGGGTTTCTGATTTTGCCCCTTTTCTTTCTCGATTGAAACAGGTTACAACCAGTGCTCATCCCTCAATCCGTACTCACAAAGGCGCCGATGATTGCAGCTTCAGGTATATATTCCTCCCTTCTCATTATTGCCTAAAGTATACATTAGATCTAACTAGAGAAGATTAGGCAGTTTGAACAATATTGAATCAAAAGCAAGTGAGAGCCTAGACCGAGTCAAGTGAAAGTGTTAACCTCTGCAAAACATGATGTATCTTTGGATAATGAGATGAATCAGCTTGAAAAGGAGAATGAAGAAATGGTAAAGGAAGCTGATGAAACTATTCAAGAAACTGCAGTTGCAATCTTAAATGATGAAGAGAACTTGAATGTGAGTGAGACTATTGAAATCTCAAATGGTGATGATAATATGGAGTCACCACCAATAGATAGTTCTGTTGAAACCGTTTGTTTATCTGAGGATGCAGTGTTCTATATTGTTTCAAAAAGAACAAGGTTCTATGCGGACTTTAAAGCTGGAAAGTGGCAACCTCCAACTGTAAGATGATGAAGGAAACTGAAACTTTAAGAGCTTTGATGGCAGCTATATTAAAACACGGTAGGGCTTGAAACATGGCTTGAAGTCTTGAGCATCACTTGATCTTTTGCTCTACGCGTCTCTTTTATGTTCCTGTGGTATCCCGAGATGTCAGTAAGGGAATGTTATTAGTAGGCACTCTAACTATCTCGGTGGTGCTACCGTAGGGTGCCACTATCTGAAATATGAGAAACCCTGGGGTGTAGCAGCACTCGAATATTTGGAGTACTTACTGATAGCATACCCGAGGTGTAGTGAGAACCTTACTTGGATTCCATCGGCCCTCTGCAACATAGCTCCATCGGCTTTTGTTGACACGGACACCAGTAAGATAAGCTCAAATGACAAATTAGAAAAAAATATTATAAATTCACAAAGCAGAATATGTTGCTTAACTGAATAAGTGTTCTGGTATGTAAATTTTTTATATGAAAATTTCTGGTATACTTTTTATATGAAAATTTCTAGCATGTAGATTTCTGGTATATTTTTTATATGAAAATTTCTGGTATGTAGATTTCTAGTATGTAAAATTTCTAGTATGTAAAATTTATGGTATGTATAATTACTAGTATGTAAAATTTCTGGTATGCAAAATTTCTGGTATGTAAAATTTTTGGTATGTATAATTTCTGGTATGTATAATTTCTAATATGTAAAATTTCTGGTATGTATAATTACTAGTATGTAAAATTTCTGGTATGAAAAATTGCTGGTATGTAGATTTCTGGTATGTAAAATTTCTAGTATGTAAAATTTCTAGTATGCAAAATTTCTAGTATGTATAATTACTAGTATGTAAAATTTCTGGTATGCAAAATTTTTGGTATGTAAAATTTTTGGTATGTATAATTTCTGGTATGTATAATTTATGGTATGTAAAATTTATGGTATGTAAATTTCTGGTATGAAAACAAACTAGAAAATAAAAAAAATAAAACGTAAAAATAAAAAAGAAAATAAAAAAGGGAAAAATAAAAGCAAATAAAAAATTAAGTTAGTAACTTACGTATTTGAAAAATCCTCTTTCTTTTTCCTTTTTTTTCAATAGAAGAGTTTCTTTTTTTAAATAAAGAGGTTAATTATTTTTACCAACCATTAAATGAAAGTGGTAAAAAATTATGGGGTACATTTACTAAATCATATTCTCAAAAAAGCCTAGTATGTCAAATTCTCCCTTTATTTTTTACATAAAAATAACCTTTTTACACTAACTTTCATTATATGATTTTTCTTTTATCTAAGCGAACAGCGATACATATCCTTATCCTTACTCCTACAAATGAGAGAGTTTTCCCTGAAACAGTCAATCTCTATTTTTACCCCCAAACTGAAATAGCGTATAGTCTAAACTACCCCTTAATAGCCTGTGAATTATTGTCCTTTCACCGTTGCTGGATGATAGTTGATACCCATCGTCTCCATAGTCTCACTTCTCTCCATATCAAACCCTAGCCTCAACCACCGAATGTAGAGGATGAAGCGTCAGATGGTCTCTTTCGGCTTCTTCTTCGGCGCCCTTCAAATCGCCACCACAAACTCTTCCATCATCGACTTGTTCGTTGTCGGTTTTTCCTTCTCGTGGCACCGGATTTTGTGTTCTTCCTCTGCCATGGTCCGTATTCGCTGTCAAACGGGGCTAACAGGTCGGGTTCGGGTCGGGTTATAACAAGCTCGGGTTGGAATTGGGTCGGGTAAAAAGTAGGCTTGGTTTTTAAACGGGTTGTTTCGGGTCGGGTCGGTTTGGGTCGGGTACCAAATGTTCGGGTTAAAACGGGTTATCGGGTAGCATCGGTTCTTTTCGTGGTGCCAAACGGGGTTGGCAGGTCGATTTCGGGTTGGGTCAAACGGGTCCGCGGGTCGAGTTCGGGTCGGGTCAAACGGGGTCGGCTTGAAATCGAGTCGGGTATAAATAGGTTTGTTTTTGTTAGCGGGTTGTTTCGAATCGGGTCAATTTGGGTCGGGTACTAGTTATTCGGGTTGGAACGGGTTATCGGGTAGACTTGGTTCTTGGGCCATAACAAATCGGTTTAGTTGGTTCTCGGGTCACTTCGGGCCGGATTATTTTTTATTTTTAATGTTTTGAGAGGTGCCAATTAAGGCGTGTCAAGTTCGGTTTGCTCAAAGATGATATGATTTCTAACATCTTTATTCAGATCGGTTTTGGATGGTGCAATTTTCGAGTTAAATCAAAATTACCTAGTTATGTGAATATTTTGGTCTAATAAAATATGGAATCCGCAAATGATTTTAGTTGGATCGGATAATTATTAGCCAATATGATTAGTATGGGCGGCAAAACCAATTTTATCCGCCAATCCAGTCTGAAAATTTCGTTGACTCGATCCGAAAAACCCCGATATTTTGGTATCCGTTTTGATCCGGTTAGAATCCGATACGGGAGATCTTCCTGGATCAACGGATCGGATACGGATCAATGTTTTAGGCATCCGAATATCCACGGATATCCGAATAATCATGGATATTTGAATAATCATGGATATCCGCCTATCCGGATACTCATGGATCAGTGGCTCATCGGATATCCATGGATAATCGAATATCCAAATATCCGTGGATCATCGGATTCATCGCCTCACTAGATCGTCTTAGGCATCCGAGTACCCGTTTTGTTTTATGAAGGATAAATCAACATTGTATGTACTAATAATTTTATTTTAAAAAATATATGTATTTAATGGGAAAATATTTGAGTTAGCCAAAACAATAAATTAATAATGTTAATTCGTTACAACTTAATAACTTATGCACACTTGGTTACTTTATAAGTTCATAATAATCTTTTACTATAAGTGGGTATGATTTTAAAATATTAATTCTTATAAATATGATTATAATTTGGTCTTAATAATAATTTTTTTAATAGAAGTTGGTCTCATTTAAATGAACGAATGTCTAGAAAAATCTTTAATTATAAGTTGGTCTCGTACTCTCGTTTTCAGATATAGTTATAAAATGTAAAGATATAGATATCTATTGTTTTAAAACCTTATTTTTATTTTCTTATTATAACGTATTTTAATATTCTATTTTTTTAATCATCTGTATACTTATCATTTTTACTTTGATTTGTTTTGTGCCTTTTAATTGTTTTTTCATTACACTTTGTGATAAACAAAGTAGCAAATATATATCCGGATCAAACGGATATTCAGATCAATCGGATATCGGATCCGGCTAAATCATTTTTGCATATTCAGATCAAGAGGATATCTGGATCAATCGGGTCAAACAAAAGCCATTCGGATCATCCGGATATCCGTGGATAATAATCCGATCCGATCCAACCAAATCATTTCGCATACTATATTTTGGATTCCAGATCAACCGGACATCCGGATAATTATCCGATCCGATCATGGGAAAATGCCGGATATCCAACCAAATACGAATCGAATGGATATCCGAACTTAAAACCGGGAGATATTTAACACGAGTGATCATTACAATTATCTCGATAATTATTGCTAGTGAAGAAAGATAATTTATGAAAATATTTAAATATAAGAAATTTACTAGTACTAAAAAGGAAAGAGAATATTGAAAAACAAAACAAATTTATTAGTATTTTGATATAAGCTGTTTATCTTCTTTCTTTGTTAATCACTAACATTTATAGATGCTTTTATATTGATATTTTTTAATTAATCTAATTTATATTCATTAAAATGTCTTTATTACTATTATTATTATTATTATTATTATTATTATTATAATGGCATTCAAAATATCTTCTACTTCATTTAGCTAATTGTCGAGCAAGGGTTAATATTAACAAAAAATATTTCATTACATTATTTTTATCTTAAGAAATTAAAGTAATCTATGTTTATTCGATTAATCAAAGTAATCTAATAAAAACAAAATGTAATATTAGGGTGTGAGAACAAATGTAACTAATATTGAATGGATTAAAAAGTAATAAAATTATCTTTCTTATTCTCTAACCTTAATTTACCGGGAGATCTCAATATTTACAATTATATTTCTTATTTTATAACCTTAATTTTCAATTTGCTGAAAGATCTTGACATTTCAATTTTATGAATATAAAAAAGTAATGCTATTAAATAGGAAATACAATAATAAACACATTTATTTAGTATTTTTAAATCCATTCAATATTGGTCACAATTGTTCTCTGTTTTACTTTTTTATGTTATTTTGATAAAATAAACATAAATTACTTTGATTTATTAAGATAAAAATAATGTATTGAATATATTCTTTGTTAATATTAACCTTTGATCGACAATTATCTAAATGAAGTAAAATGATATTTTAAATGTCATTAAAATAATAATACAAAAAGTTTAATTATTACACAATTAGATTAAATAAAAATATCGGTACAAAACATCCATAAATGTTAGTGACTAGCAAAGGAGGACACAATAGTTATATGGAAATATTAGATTTTTATTTTATTGATATTTGCTTTCCTTTTAGTACTATTAAATTTTTTAAATTTTTATAAATTATCTTTCTTAATCACTAGCCATAATTATCAAGATGATCTCAATTATTACTGGCCATAATTATCTACATGATCTCAACCTTCAAATTATCAATTTAACTCAAAACTCAAATTCTATTAATTCAAATTGAATAATTTTATGTATTGTAAGAGAAAAATAAAAGATGAAAACTTAACATATTCTATACATATCATGAACTTATGATACATGTAAGAGTAATGAACTTATGATACATGTAAGAGTATTATTGTTTTAAAATTTTTAGGTTTAAATGTGTAATTTTATTTTTTGTTATCAATTTACTCCGAATTAACATGTCATATGGGCTTGGACTACTTCATAGTTTATAGTTCATACTATCACATCATTTTACTTCACATTATCAAGGTTATCTAGGGTCGGGTTATTTTGGGCTAGCGGCTCATTTCAAGTCGGGTTACTTTGGGCTAACAGGTCATTTCGGGTTGGGTCACTTCAGGCAATCGAGTCATTTCGGTCGGGTTACTTCGGGCAATCGGGTCATTTCGGTCGGGTTACTTCGGGCAATCGGGTCATTTCGGGTCGGGTTACTTCGGGTTGTCGGATCGTTATCGGGTTATTCTACTCGGGTTTTATCGGGTCCGGGTCATTTTTGGGTTCGACCGTTCGGGTTATTTATTATTTCGGGTTAAATCAATATCAAGCGGGTCGGTTCCGGGTATTTTCTTTTTTTCAAAATTTTCGGGGCCAGGTCAGGTTCGGGCTCGGGTTTGTCGGGTCGGTTTCACGGGTCGGGTCAACTTTTGACAGCTCTATTGTTACGGTCCAATTACACTTCAACCACTAACTGAAATTATAAAATTGAATTTTAATTTTTATCTTTTTTATTTTTAATCCCTTAATTAAAAGAAGAAAAACTAAAAAATATTTTTTACATAAATCTTCTGAAAAAAAAATAAATTTTGATTTCCCTCCTAAGTTTTCATTAACCGTGTATAATTGTACTATAACAACTATTGACAATTTATAAATGTATCATCACTTTTTGACAGTTTAGGTATTAAAATATTAAAAATCATTTAAAATCTATAAATATAACATATCTAAATTATTAAAATCACAACCCTTCTTGCACTCTTGAAATATATACGAAGAAAAAAAAAACAAATTTTGAAAAGAAAAGTTGTATTATTGGAACAAAGGTCCAAGTCTCCTATGAGCAGACTCATTAAAGCATTGTAGGGTCCAATTGGACTTCAATCAATCAGCCAGTTAACCAGAAATATGCAATGGACTTTTTAAAAAAGAAAATAAATAAAGTCACCAACCAGAAATAGGTTTAAATTATTTTTCAAATTAAATACACAGTTATAGTTTTGTTTTCGTAAATACTTTTAAAAAAAAATTAACCTTTACATTACGCTTCAAAGTAATTTTTTAATATAAATTTTAGTAGATCTAAGTTCGATAAACAAGGAAAATTTTTTGGACAATTTTGGTAACTATATCTTTTTGAAAAATTAGAGTAGTTACTATGTTTTTTTTTTAAACTAGAGTAGTAACTAGGCTTTTTAATGATTCAATTAAGTAAATATATATTCTCAAATTATTTCAAATTTTTTTTACATAAAACACTTTAAATCAATTTTTCAAGAAAATTCATTTTGTCATATAGCATGTGAAAGTTAATACATAAATAATTTATTCAAACCCCTTTTTCAATCTTGGATTATACCATTTTGTCGTATAACCAAACAAAATTTAAAATCAATTCTAACCCCTGTTGCACACTTGCACAGTTGCACTCTTGGACTTTACTCAAACACCTTCTAAGTTCTAACAATAATATAGCGTACTACAAGAACTCTTCAGATTTGGCTACACCGTCTGGTCCGGTCCGTCCAAAAAAACGGGCTGTATGAACCAAGAAAGAAGTTTGACTGGCCTGAAAAGCATAGTCCGTCAAGTCCGTCGGGCTGGATCCGGACACCACTTTAGGCCCGACCGCACCGAAAAGCCCGGTTCATCGGCCCGTACAAAAAATATATATTATATTTTATCTATGATACCCGCGGGCCCAACCACCCGGATGGACGGGTACGAAAGGCATTTCAAGCCCGGCTAAACAGGCCTAATGTTTTATAAAGTTCGGCCCATACCCGACCTGAGCCCGAATATTTTTTTTTTGAAACCCGAAAAAAAAGGAAAGCGGTTCGATACACTAGACGACACACCGTCTAGTGGATCGAAAGGCCGATCAAATCGGCGGACGGACCAACCGTCATGAGTGAACCTGAACATACAAAAAAAATACATCAAAAGAAACTTCGATCACAATGGCCGAACAAGGAGGAGGAGCACTGAAGGATGCGCTAGGCAAGCAAAACAAGGAAGAAACAACGAGAACGTGCTTGTAGAAAAAGTGCAGAGAACAACTCCCAGGGACCACCGGCGGAAACCTCAGATTTGGACTCTTCAAGGAGCCTTCAGATTTCGATCGCCTATCCACGACTCCCTCTCACGAACAAATTCAACCTTCTTCCAAGGGAAGCTTACACTAAAAGACGCAACCCACAACATCGGATAAAAAACCGTGATACAAAGAAGCTCTTTTAATGTACGACATGCAAAGGATACCTTGATATTAGGACGGAACCGGTTAAGAAATTGTTTTTGTTTTTATATTATTTTATTCCATTCTGGTGTCGATAGTTTGTTCAAGTTCATGGTAATTCATACCTTTTTTTTTCTTTTTACAGGAAATAAAACCATTTAAAAACAATCGTAAAAAACAATTGTCAAAGATATTGGATTGTTATATTATTTATTTATTTTTTTTTGTTTTGGGCAGTAAAAGCAATATGGGCTTGAAGTCAGGCCCATAAACTGACTAAACAATAGGGCAAACCCGAAGCAGCCGCCATCAGAGAGAGACCGAGAGAAGCGGCGGTCGAAGGCTCCAGAGTATGAAAATCGATTATGTTGGTAGAATATGGGAAACAAATGTCTTTAAGGTCCCAAAGCAGCCGACCCCGACCAAGATCGGAGGACGACAACCTTCAAGACTGACCATTGTTTTGTATAAGATTTCCTTCAAAGAAATAAAAAATTGGAAATTTTGGATTTGAAATCTCTAGGTACATGAAGAAAGAGATGGAGTGTGATGGAAGCGCAGATAAGCAGATAGTTAAGCCAGGTTGGTTATTAGATCTGATAAAGATGAAGTTTTTCTTCAATTTGTCCACTGTAATTGGTTGCTCAAAAGCAGAAGCAAGGCGTGGCTTGCTTGACTTGCCATACCCTTGGGTAAACAAGAAGAAAAGAAGCTGACGAGAAAAGAAGCCGACGAGATCCAATGATGGAGACGGGATCTCTCCCGATAAGGTGTCCAAAAAGAGAAGGTGACGAGATCCGATGATAGAGACGAGATTGGTACAAAACGGAGTTCGTTTCGCATAGATCCGGAGTTACCAGAGAGAATCGGGATCACCGAGATCCGAGGTCATCGGAAAATTTGTTTGTTGGGTGACCTCTACCTTTTTAAGGTTTTTCAACAGTAGAGAGGTTTTTTCCCTCTAGGGTTTTTCTCAGCCATACTGTTTCAGGTGACCTGAGCCCGAATATGAACGGATCTACATACAATATAGCATCAAGGGTATATAATTAAATATAAGTAATGTGTATAATAATAAAATAAAATAAAAAAAGTCTTGGAGAGTGTTGATAGCATGTCGAGCGCGTAAATCTTGACATGTCAAATGTGCCTTTAGTGTTCCCGAACACAAAATCAACTCGTCGTGTCAAATGTGTCAAATGTGCCTTTAGCGTCCCCCCAAAACCCCAAAAAGTGCCAAATGAACGTGCTGTCCACTCGCGCTGAAAAACTAATCTCCTCCTTCCCCCAAAAGCTAACTCTAATCGCCAATATCCCCAAATCTCATCCGAAAAAACAAGAATCAGCCCTAGCTAGTACTCAATCTGGGATGTTCGGCGCCAGAAGATCGAAAAGGGTCATCAATCAATCCCCTTTTCGAGCCTGGATGAAGCTTCATCGTAGAAGACGCAAAAGAAAAAGGAACCCTTGGAAAAAGAAAAGATGGAGGAAGACAAAGATCGGAATGAAGAGATTCCAAATGGCACAGCTACATCTGGGGGACGTTCGGCTATGGTCGTTGATTCGCAATGTTACTCTCAATGGAGCCAAAAGAGGGGTCATAGAAAGAAACCAGGCCTGGATGGTGGAGAAAGTAGAAGGCAGCTTAGCGCAACTCATTTGAAGAAGGTCAATATAGGGGTTGTCAAGATTAAACAACACTCAACACCTCGAAATGGTAATAAAGCTTGCTATCTCGCTAAGATTTTGAAATTCTCAGATTCTGATTTGAAAAAAGTAGCTAACTTATTCAGAGGAATATCGAGAATGCAAACCTTCATGAATATTTTTCTGTTTCGAACTGGTGTGTCGTGTTCTGATATTGGTGAAATCCTTTGCCTATTTAAAGGGTATCCCAGTTTCAATTCATTCACACATAAACAAAAACATCTCTTATCTTCTCACTTTTCTCTCTCATTTTTGTGTATGAGTCATACATCCAAAATGAGTAACAAAGGCAAGACCTACAAGGAAGCTATCTGTAAAGTGAGCTCTCCTCAACAACTAAGCTGCGAAGAACAAATTGAAAAAACAGAACAAAGTAACTCGAAGAACAACGAAAATGGAACAAAGAACAAAGTAGAATCAAGCAAAAAAGGTGAGTCTTCTAAGTCCTCTGCTCTTGCGGATTATCTGAGTAGTTTATCTAAGGTGAAAAATGACTTCCAAAAACAGAAGGAGACATCCCTAATGGCATGCATATTAGGTGAACCAATTGAAATTTCAAAACTAAGAACAAAGCTACTCCATGAATGGAAGAACGTCAAGGGTGATGTTAGGATTTTCGCAAAGCCTAACCATTGGTTTGAAGTTCTCTTTTCTAATCCTATTGATAGGAATGTCATTTGGGATGCTAGACCCTACCACATCTTGGGCCACCTGATTATTCTGAAACCATGGAAGCCAAATTTCAACACCTTCTTAGAGAGTAACACAATAGCGGATATGTGGATTAGGATACCAAAAATCCCACCAGAATATGTTAACAAGGAAGCAATTAAAATCATAATAGAAGAAAACAAAGTGGGGAAGTTTATTAAACTTGACTCCTTCTCCGAAAGAGGCAAGGGAGTAAACTTCACTCGAATTTGTATTAATAGGGATGTGGCTGGGGATAGAAAGAAGAAAGTCCCAATTCCGGATGAAGATGGGGAAGTTAAAGACTTTCCGATTTGGTATGAAGATTTTTCTAGGGGATGCGGGTTTTGTGCTAATAGAGAACATTCCTATGATAAATGTCCTATGAGGGGTGTAAGAACCAAGCCTTTCAGAATTTCTAGAGAAACTAATGAGAACAAAGGAAAAGCTGTAGAAGATAAGGAAGACAAAGAATGGATTAAAGTGGGAAAAGCCAAGACTAGTAACGAACAAAAGAATGAGGTAAGGCCATACCTCTCGGCTCAATATGGTCTTACTAATTCGAAAAATGAAGTTTCTTCCCAAAGTTCAAAGGAAAGTTCGAAACAACAGGCTGAAGGATATGAGAACCAAGGTGCTAAAGCTGATTGTAGTGTCAATGATAAAGATGGATTCCAGCAGCCTAAGGCCGCTAATAGTGATGAAAAAATAGACCAAAGTGAACCCAATGATGAGCAGGTTGAGGGTCCTCTCCCTTATGATGCTAAATTTGAAGTAGATCCAATGTCTAAGCCCCCCTTACCGTCCCCATGGAGGAGGATGATGAGATCAAAACAAAAACTACTGAGATAGATCACCAACTGAATGAAGATGATGAAGAAGTCGAGATTCTTGAAGATGAGATGATTGTTGCAGAATTTACTGCACTACTGTTTAAGGATGGTAATATCCCTGAGGAGCTTCGGGCTATTGCATCGGAAAGTTCTTTTCACTCTATTGAAACTAACAGCACTGTCAATAAGATGATGGACGATATGGAAGTTAATCAGGAGTCCGGAAACTCTGAATCTAGCCTGGGGAAGAGGCAGGGGGGAGGTGAAGATACGGCATCCTCCAAGCTGAAGGGAATGAAGAAGCAGAAATTTAACTAATAGCCATGTTAGCTTTTATTTTCCAGAAATCCAGTGATATCCTGGATCTATCCAATTTCAAGAGTCTTTCATTGTTTGTGGTCTGTTTTTTATTTGTGTTGTTATGTCCTAGAGTCTCCAGTAAGGTACTGTTGTACCATAGCCTTTATTTGAATTCCAGTTATCGTTTTACCCCGCTTTGTAATATGGAGTTGTGTCTCCAAGTTTTCCTTAGTAATGAACAAAGTGTGGGAAAGTTTTTAAGTTTCTATTATGCTGATTTTAGGTGTTGCTATGATGTACACATCATCATAGGAGTAAAGAGTAAGAACATAGGAAATTTTTTCAGCCCTTACTATGGTTATGAATCTTTCTTATGTGTGAATTTCTTTAATACAAAAAATTACTATGAATTTGGTTTGTTTGATGAGTGCATGTCTTTACAGCGAGTTCAGGAGGTTAAAATGAATTTGCTGCTCATGGTTATTATCCAAGAACTTGCCACTTGCTGTTTGTTGTTCTACAGTAAAGCGGTTATGACCTCTATGGTTTGTTTGTATGGTAGGTACATGTTAATACCAAATCCATCTTGTTATATGACTCTTTGTATGAACTGTCAGCAGCTGCTGTGGTCAGGGTGGAGACCTTGGTGTATGAAAACTAAAGTTTATATGTTGATTGGTGAGTTTTATATGTTTGTTTGGAAAGCTTTTGGTTATTTGCGGATGTGTGCAGAAAGTACATTCTCCGGCAAGGTATCAAGTGACCACTCGAAGGGGGACGTACAGAGCCGGCAAGCCCGTAGTTTGAAAGGTTCGGTGGTGTACGGGTCGACTGAGGCAAGGTGTAAGGGATACGCAGTATATAGGTGTACAACATCGATGGGATTAACCCCTGGGTGTCACCTGTACATGAACTACAGAATTTATATTTCAAAAAACCATACAGAATGTTATAAATATGTAACAGTAGATGCTGTTTTGATCAATTCTTACCTATTTTACTGTTTATGCAGAATAACGATGGATGAAGGGCAAATGCGAAGAACTAAGATGGCCAATCAAGAGTTCACAAGCAAACACATCCATCTAAGGTGTAATGAAAAGAATCATGAAGACAGAACAAATAGAATAAATTGGGTACTTCCAATCCTGAATATTGATCAACTAGAAAGAATAATGCCGATTTGGTCTATAATCGAGGCAAATTTTGAATGTATGGATATTGATGTAGGTAGAATCCAGATTAAGGTTTCTCAAGCTAAATCTACGTTTATGTATTTCAGTCCTATGCTTGTGTCATTAGGTCAAAGAATAAATGATAACGGGATGTTGATGAATCCGGTTAAACGAGAAAATGTAATTTGGAAGAATAAAACAACAGTAACAGGGAAAGAGCGCCGAGGCTATTCACAAAATCACAATAACACGATACAATTGAATGGTTCGATAAAGGACAACAAAGCTTCAAACATAACAGCAAACCCCGCAACGGATAGAAATATATTAGATAACGAAATCATGGGTGGAATAACGCGGCGTGACTTTCCCCCTACACATACAATAAATAAATGAAGATTGCATTCTGGAACTGTAGAGGTATGAAGAAAAAAAAATTTTGGACTAATATGAATATAACTTGTAAGAATGAAAATATCCAAATGATCATGTTGGCGGAAACAAAAACAAAGGACGAACCGGAAGAAAGAGTTTGGAAGAGTGCCGGTTTTGACAGAATTTTTTTCATCCCGGCAACAGGGTTTGCAGGTGGATTGTGCCTTCTTTGGAAAGATTACCAAATGAAGGGGGAAAGGATCGAAATATGTAAGTCATCGGAAAGATACCTATTAGCTAAACACACAAATCAAAACACTAATTTCCAATCCATGATAGTGTTTATTTATGCACCCCCAAATGAACAAATTAAAAAGTTGTTCTGCACGCAACTCAATGATGAATTAAATAATATTCAACTTCCGATGGTAATAATAGGGGGCTACAATGAACTACTGATACCATCTGATAAAATGGGAGGAGCATGGCCTACTAATAATAAGTTTGATAGATTAACTAATTTTTCTAACAAACATAACCTCCACGACTTCCCAACAAAAGGAAATAATTATACTTGGAAAAGAAAGAAAGAAGGTGATAACAATACGTACGAAAAACTAGATAGAATTATGTCCTCAATCGAAATCATGCAGGAATATCCAGGGATTCATACTAGAAATCATGCCTTTACAAATTCTGACCACTGTATGATTTCCTTCTATCTTCAAAACACTCAAGTCGTTGTCAAGAATAAACCTTTTAAATTTGAAACGATGTGGACGCAAAGGCCAGATTGCGAGAATGTCATCAAACAAGCTTGGAGAACTCAATTCCCAGGAACACATATGTTTAATCTTGTAAAAAAGACAAATCTGTTAAAACAAAAGCTGAAGAAGTGGAGCCGGAAAAAATTTGGTAATATCCATAGACAATTGTATAACGTAGATAAGGAATTAGAAGAGCTTCAACAAAAGAACTTTGCAAATTTTGACCAAGTTGTAAATGATAAAATAAACAGATTAAATAGAAAAAGAGATTGTTTAGTGGAATATCAAAACAAATTTTGGATGCAACGAGCGAAAACGACAAATTTGCAATTAGGAGACAAAAATACCAAATTCCACCATAGGAAAGCCACAGGCCGAAGAAATAAAAAAATCATTACAACAATTACTAATACTAATGGGGTAGTTTTAGCTAAAGAGATTGATATCAATGAGGAATTTATGACCGAATTCAAGCTTCGATTCAAAGCATCAATAATTGATACGAATAAACTTCATAGTCAATTACAAGTAATTAAACCAGAAATAACGGAAAGAGATAATATCAATCTGGAAGCACCTGTTACCACAAGTGAAATCAAGGAAGCCCTATTCTCAATAGGAAGCGATAAATCTCCGGGACCCGATGGGATGAATGCTGGTTTTTATCAAAAATATTGGCATATCGTAGGCCCATCGGTCACTATGGCAGTTAAAAGTTTTTATCGAAATGGAAAAATGCTTAGACAATTAAATCATACTTTCATTGCATTACTACCGAAAAACGATAATCCAACTACAACATCAGATTATAGACCTATTAGTCTATTATCAACAGTCTACAAAATAATCGCTAAAATCCTTGCAAAAAGACTAAGCGTGGTTCTCCCTAAACTGATCCACCCATTACAAAGCGCCTTTGTAAAAAATAGAGCAATACATGACAATGTGCTTATTGCACATGAAATTTTTCATGGATTTAAATCAAAAAAAGGAAAGGAGGGGTATATGGCCATCAAATTAGACATGGAAAAAGCATATGACAAAGTCGAATGAGAATTCTTAAAAGAAGTATTACAAAAATTCGGTTTCGGGGAGAACTTTAGAAAGTGGATTCAAGAGTGTATCTCAACGACCTCTTTCTCAATTTTGATTAATGATTCACCCACCAACAGATTTTGTCCACAACGTGGCCTCCGACAAGGTGACCCTCTTTCACCTATGTTGTTTAACCTATGTGCAGAGGTACTTTATAGAAATATTCAGAAAATATCTGATGAAAATCCTAAATCGATTGGGTTTCCGATCACAAAAAATGGAACTAGAATACCTTTCTTGGCTTTTGCCGATGACTTTATAATATTTACTAAAACAACTACACAAGCCAGCAACACAATTCTTTCAGTCCTACATAACTATTGTGATATTTCAGGACAAGTTATTAACTTTAATAAATCGGCTTTCCAAACTACAGTTAACATAGACCAAAGTACCAAAAGACGCATTCAGGCTCATTTGGGAATAAATAGTAGTACCAGCCTCGAACAATACCTCGGATGCCCTATTATTAATGGAAGGGTTAATAAAGAGATTTTCAACTCTGTAATTATGAAAACCAAACAACAACTAACAAGATGGAAGGCATCGACCCTCTCTCAAGAAGGAAGGATAACATTAATTAAAGCCAATCTTAATGCCAAGCCAAGTTACTTAATGCAAGCATTTATGTTACCTACAAGTATTCATAATGAACTAGACAAACTTAATAGACTTTTCTTTTGGAATAAAGGACCCAATTTTCACCCATTGATTAGTTGGGACAAAGTATGTAAACCAAGATCATTAGGAGGAACCGGTATTAGAAAATCAGAGGATATGAATAAAGCATTACAAATGAAACTTCTATGGAAAATAATGGCAGAACCGGAAAACATCTGGGTTAAAACTGTTAATGAAAAATACCTTAAAGGAAACTGTCTATGGAACTATCAATGTGGATCGAATACATCATGGCAATGGAAGAATCTAATTAAAATTAGAAAAGATCAAGATAAAGGACTCCGATGGAGAGTTGGGGATGGAAACACTATAAGATTCTGGAAGGATAAATGGCTAATGGAAAAAACACTCATGGAACTAGCAAATGATACAAATTTAGATAACCCGATGGAATGTGTTTCAAAGTTTATTAGTAACAAGACTTGGAGTCACCAATTGTTAGACCAACTCAATAAATTTTTGGCTAAAGATATTATCGATAGAATAAGAAAATATAACCTTCCTATCAATGATATCAAGGATAGATTATATTGGGACGGGAACGAAGATGGATGGTATTCAACGAAATCAGCTATGGAGTTAATCCAAAAAGAAAAAATGGGAGTCACAATGGATAAAACTTGGATATGGAAAATGGATGTCATGCCGAAAATTAAAAATTTTATATGGAAATTAGCTTTAGACGGTCTCCCAACAAAACAGAACCTCGATAGACAAAAAGTTCCTGTTGTTATGAATTGTGAACTATGTAACCATCAAACAGAAAGCGCAAAGCACCTCTTCTTTCAGTGCCCTGCTTTGGAAATGGCTATTGATGAGTGTAACATTACAACCATTTTAAAGAAGTGTGACATTGATAGTAAAGACATTACAGTGGCACTTGGTGACCTCAAAGAGAAATTGTTAACATATGAGTTTAATCTACTGGTCACCATTTGGTGGTACGTGTGGATGGCTAGAAACCAATTCATTTTCAACAAAACTAAAATCCCACAAAGTTTTAAAGCACAAGCTTTAAACCAGTTAGAGGTATGGTACCAGGCGAACAAGAGTCTAAAGAATATTAGTACAGGAAGTAGAAAGGCACGAAGAAAGAAGAAAAACTTGAAATGGGAAATACCTGTAGAAGGGAGTTACAAACTTAATTTTGACGCATCTCAGCGTGATACAAACCAGTTCTCCTTTGGTTTTATCATCAGAGATCATTGTGCCGTTCCTATTGAATTGGGTAGCGGTACATGTAACGCAGAGTCTGTGTTGGAAGCATAAACAATTGCGTTACGAATGGGCCTACAAAAGGCAAGAGAGAAAGGTTTTCCAATGATCGATATTGAGGGGGATAATTTGGTTCTAATCAACTCGATTAAACAAGTTTGGAAACCTCCATGGGAACTTGACTTGATTATTAATGATATTTCATATCTTATCTCTAGTTTCTCGTATTCTAGGATTCACCATGTTTACAGGGAAGTCAACAGGGTTGCGGACAGGATTGCTATGCACGGACACCTGGCCAAGCTAGAAGTCAATGCGATCCCTGAAGATGTTCGTCACCTCATCCTTTTGGATGCTTTAGGCCGATTGGTGTCTCGAAACTGATCCGCCTAATTGCTTACCTATGTATCAAAAAAAAAAAACTCGTCATAGTCCGTCCTCTTCTTAAAAATAACAATAAACAAAACAAAGCTAAATTATAATTTTTTTTAATCTTTTCTTGAAAATAAGATATAAGACATTTATTAAAAGTCTAGGCTTTTTAAACAAAGTCTTAACATAAGTAATAATTGCATAGTATTCGAGCAAAGAATCATGAACAAATTAATAACTTCATTGCATGGCATTTATGGAAAGATAATGAAATTTGGAAAATTGTGATACACATTCTCTCTTTATCATCAAATTGGAGACAAGTGTAACACCCCAAATTCTCGGAACTCGGGGAGCTACTGGTTAGGACCTCACAATGGGTCCCGACCTTGATTTAACAACAACATTACTTGGATCTTACAACAAGGCACAAATGTATTTAAAACAATTTCTAAAACATAATATTTTTAATGGTATAAACGTACACATGTGACAGCCTTACGAACATATATAAAGATACATAACATGCATGACGTATGGAAGACTTCCCCGTCCCCAACTAATGAGTACGTGGACCCGGCTGACCATCCGTTCCGGATCTCTCTGCAACTGTCTATCTCTACAGATCTACAACACGGATAAACCGTTAGCTAACTATCCAAATATAAGCAAAAATGATAACAGCACAAACACAAGCAGAAACGAAATAAACAAACATCATGCTGGCACTCAACCGTTTATTATCTATTATTTAAGTGATTCACATTATTCAATTTAAGTTGTGGCACGAGAATTATTATTAGTTCTCGCCTCCGTTCCTTATCCAACTGGTGTAGGTCTAGCTGACTTCCACTGGTAGCATCACTACAAACCACGTATGGACTAGTCCCGAAAGAAACCCCCAGCGCCCCGCGAGCTACTGAGCAGAATGCCACCGCCCGTTACTCTTAGGCCAAAATATAGGTCGGTAATTATATATCACAACCTATCTCCATAAACATTTCAATCACACACCACCATCATCATTTATACTCATATTTAGAAGTCACCTAAGTAAGCCCAAAGGACTTACCTGATATAAACTCGACTCTCTGTAAACCAACTCGCTCTGTAAACTGTAGCAACTCAGTTGCCTGTCAAAGGAGATAAGTGCATTAGCACACTCCTACGTAGTTAGAAGTCTAAGACTTCTAAAATAGAATAATGTATTAAGACATAACTAGTTGCAGTATTAATTTAGGGTAAAATGACCATTTTACCCTTGGTCCCGAAATTCCCGAAAATTCTAAAATTCATGTCTAAACTCCTATTTGAGATTCTAAAATCATTTCTAACTCCCAAAGCTTCGTTTGGTTCCAAGCTAACATTTTTCCTATGTTACTATTTTCCGGGAAATCGTAAAGGTCTAACTTCGATTCCAAATATAAAATTCATAACCGCTTATAAAAATTCCGACTTAAATCCCTAAATTATCTATGATGTCCTATCTAACTTTAGGAGAAAGAATTTCTCCAAACTGTTCATTCAACAGTTTTATAAAAATTCCTAAAGTTGACTACTCCCTTTACAAATTCTATACTTAGCCAAAATCTGAGTACACTTTGAAAAATCATAACTCCTAAACCACTCACTAGATTTATCCCAAATTTTGATATGTTCTACTATAAAATCTTACCTATAATATATCCAAAATTCAGCCGGAAAGGATATCAAGAGCTTATTCAAAATCATCTCACAAAACAGCATCACTTGCTGTTTTCCCCCAACACTCAGCACATATATAAAAACGTCAACTTTGAAACACAATAACTCTCGAACCGTAACTCCGATTCTTCCCAAATTTTAATATGATCTACAACAAGATGTCAACTATATCATATCCAAAATTCAAGCCTAACAGAGATCAAAAGCCTATTCTAAACTATCTCACAAAACAGCATCCCATGCTGTTTTTCTCAACTCAGCACATTTATAAAACTGAACTTTGAAACCTCATATCTCTCAAACCATAACATGGATTCCTCTGAAATTTTTGTATGATCTACTATACTATATCAACTATAACGTGTCAAAAATTCAAGTCTAACAGAAGTCAATAACCCCTCCAAATTTATTCCACAAAACTGCATCTCTAGCAAATTTCCTCAAACTCAGCACACTAAAAAAAAACTGCATGAATAGCCAACTTGAGAAAATCATATCTCCTAAACTATAACTCCGAATAGGCTCAAATTTCAGTATGTTCTACACTGCAATACCGACAACAACATATCCAAAAATCAGGAGCAAAGGAAGAGTCTAGCTTACCCAAATCTGACCTCAAAGTTGACTGTTCGTCACCTTACAACCCAGAAAAAGGCAGCAGCTCTTCAAGCCATCTTCTAGGGCTTCTATGGAGGGTCTAAAGACATAATTTTGTACTCTCATCAGCACATACACAAAGAGGGTAACACATAGAAGAGGGTTGCGATCCTTACCCAACTAGACGGACAAAGCATGCTTGTGTGAATGAAGGCAAAGAAGGGTCATGACTTGCTGTTGTTAGGGTTCCTTGGTTAGAGATCTGGCATCAGAAGGTAAGGGTCGGCTGTTGCAAGCGGCTGGATGTGTGCAGACGTAGGCTGGATAGGCAGCCGGCTGGTGTTGCGAGAAGGGGAACAGGAGGTGGCAATCTGCTGCTGTGATGAGTGTTCGACCAGCAGGAGGGGACGAAGGTTTACGCTGTTGCTGTTGCAGCCCGTAGACAGAAAGGAAGGAGCCGGAGGATCTGCTGTGTGCAAGGGATGAGTAAGCAATGAAAGCGTTTCTTCTGTGGATGTATCTGGACGGAATGCAAGCAACAGAATGGAAGTGAATCTGCGAAGATCTCGGCTGTTACTTTCCTAGTAACGTTCAGCAAGAGAATGTGGTATTGCAGTTGGGCTGGCGCTGGACTGGAGCTGGCAACGCCGGGCTGAAAGGCAAAGCTGCAGATGGGCTGAAGCGAACTGGGCTGGACGCTGCTGGGCAAGTTTCTGAGTTGCTGGGCAAGCTGCGCTGGGCTGGAGTTGTGCTGCTGCTGGGCTGAGCTGAAGAATGCAGCGGACAAGCTGCTGAAGCTGGGCGCTGGCATACGGCTGGGCTGGGCAACGCTGGCGCTGGGCTGTCGACAGCCTGTCTGGGCTTGTCACAGACTTGTCACAGCCTTGTCTGGCCTTGTCACAGACTCGTTACAGCCTTGTCTGGCTTTGTCACAGCTTCGTCACAGCCTTGTCTGGCCTTGTCACAGCTTCGTCACAGACTTGTCTGAACCTTGTCACAGCTTCGTCACAGACTTATCCGGGCCTTGTCATATTCTAAATTAGGGCTAAACTTATTATTTTATGTGAAGGTAAGCTACATAAAATGATAAACTTTTAAAGGATTCTATCATTTTATGTGAAAGAAATCTACATAAAATGATAACTTTCATAATAATGTGTCTAACTAAGTAGACGGATATGGCTCAACCGAGCGAGATCAAGTTTATAACAGAAATAGACGGAATAAAAATTCCGGATATTACATCAGTACCCCCTTAAAATAAGTTTCGTCCCGAAACTTAAAAGATAACGACATATAGTCGGAGTTACTACAAAAGAAATAAAGGGCCGGAAAGGGTCACAATCGATTGTGTTCTGATTTGTTCCTAAGATAGCCGGAAATAAAATTTCCGGGTATTACATCAGTACCCCCTTAAAATAAGTTTCGCCCCGAAACTTAATATACGTCAATCGTAAGGTCGGTCTTCAAGGAACAAATAAAGGTACAACCTAGTGTACCTAATTAATACATCATAAGTCTTGTCGTTTCTATATCTAAGTATCCCGCACATCAAAGGTTACCAAAAGAATACATCACTTACTACATACTCAATCATGAAATAAACAAGCAGTCAAAAATATCACACATACAAGGTCAAGCCCTAACTCGTCACTCCCGAGGTTACAACCCTCGCTACATAGGTCTTTGAAATGTTACGTCTCTTGCTATCCCCAATATCTAGGTAGCCCTATCGGGTCTTTCATAAAACCACTAAATCTTAAATCTTTTCAGGTACTTAGATTCCAAGCGTCTGCTACCCGTTCTAGAATGGTTACCGGATATCTCACCGGTATCATCCGGTTCAACTGTCTGATCCTCTAATTTGATGACCTAACTCGTGTCTGATAGGTATCTCTCCAACTGAAATCCTCAAACTCAGTTCCCAAACTTAGTCTCCGTGGAAAACTGAAGCTACATTCTCCAATAGGGTGAGGGTTACTAGTCGCTCAATCACTTATAAACTACTTTACGGCCTCAAGTGGTCACATTTTGCAACTCGCCTCCAGGTCCTTTGATGACCGTACAGAAAATAACCTAGTCAACTTTCTTCCCTTCGTTGTGTTTACTTGACTACACACTCAGGCCAAAGGTCTTGAGTGACATACAATATGTCTGGAATGACGGTTTTAGTTACAAGGTGATCTCACATCACCGTCATTTGCTCACACTACTCAATAGTTGTTAACATTGCATTGTGTCCTATAATATCCCTCTTACTCAAAACGCAACTCGACTCCGTTCCGAGATAAAAAATTTTCTTATACTCCACTCTTGAGATTCTGTTTTCTATATGTACGAGTACTGGTCTGTAAGTACACTCCCATAGCTTTTTTTTTATCTATCTTTCGATTCAACTTGATAGTTACTCACCTTGAGCTTGTTAGTGCAGGCCCTACACACATCCTTATTACTTCGTTACTTCCTTTCTTATTTTATCAAGAAACTCGTTCTAAAGTACCATGCTAGGTATTAAATTCCAAATTTACTGGTCTTCCAACATGTGACTAGGTCGGCATGCTTCACTTGGATCTATAATGGGGTACCACTCTCTTTCTATACTTCTACGTGCACATACTTTCTCGTCTATCTAGTTGGTGATACAGTTCCTCGACAAAATTCTTGTCACTCCACGTAGCCTATTTCACGTTCCTTCTAAACGAAACGCATTTCACAAATTATCATCGTCTTAAACTCGACACGTCATTTTCAGTACTCCAGAGTTTCTTGTTCTGTGGGTTAGGACTCATCACGCTTTTGCTGCTCTACTTTGATAATTATGTTGTCACCCAAAACTCTTCCTCTCAATTACACCATATGTCCTATCCGGATGAAGTACCCAATACCTTCCTTATTTGTCTTAAGGAACTAAGATAACGGTTGGAAGACGACCTCTTCCGTTTACTGTTGAAATTCTTCTAACATGGATCTAAAACTTTCTGACTCAACCGGAGTTGATCTTAACCAACCGAGAAGTAACCTCTAACACGATTCTCTCTATACCTTTAGTTGTCTAAGTAGATTTTCGTTGTCTACTTGAGGAACTCCTCCAAAGCATCGGTAGGGTTACTTCAATAATCCTCAATCACAGATATCTCTTCTTAGCTGTACATAGCTCGTCAATCCCCAAACAACTCTTGCACGTCCTCAGTTGATGTCGGTCAGTCAATAGTTGACTTATCTCCATTTCCGGGACTTACTTTTCTCATACCTCTTTTGCCGTTGAATTTCCTGGCGGGCACTACTTACTCGAGTTCATCAATTTATACTCCTTTAGCTCATTCTACATTACAAACTTCCAGTTCTCCTGTGAACTAACTCCATTTCTCGAGTCCAACTGTGTCATCCATCTGATATCAATGGTCCTTTCTAGATCTTCTACTATAGCTTGTAAGCACGTCTACGCGACTCTCATGACTTTAACTTCCCTCTACTGGCGGTTTATCTAGTAGGGAATGCTACACACACCCTGTCCTGATTGACATAGAACTTTATCAAAATCATATACTCCTTACCCCTCTAGTTCTTCTTTTATAATCCATCTGTACTAACTGTGATTTGCACCCTTTTCCTAGCCAGTAGGTAGTAATTCCTTCACACGCTTCCCTTGGTCTTCAATGACATAAAGGGGGTCCTTTCTGGCCGTCTAGTCTTTCTTCTTAAGTACTTAATTAGGGTTCCTTGCTCGAACTCACTCCATGTTATTATTAAGATACTAGCACGCGGATCGATTTAGCTTCACATTTGTCGTTGTTGATCTCTTGAAGGGTCCTCTAGACGTCTATAAAATTCTTTCATCATCCTATGGTTATCCCCCTTATCTGATAACCAGTTATCACTGGTTGACCCGCACGTGTTATGTCTCCGATTTTACCAACCAGTCTGTAGTTGACCTTCTATAAGATTCCGAACTTACTGTTCTTCGATCTCTTTGAAGTTTGATACACTTGGTGCAATCTATCTCCTCCAATTTCTTGGTTAACACTCCTCCAACTCCTTCCAAGTCTGCACTTCTCTTGTTCTCTTATGGAATCACTATACTCTTCTGAGTCTAGTCCTAACATTCCTATGTCTTCAAAGGGTTTATTAAGTCTTCCACGATAACTTGTAAGCGTCTCTTCACAATTCTTCTTACTTTGTTCATCGTTTGTTCGTGTTGCCCTGATATGACCGTTAATGTTGGTAACTTAGATCTTTATGTGAATGAGAAGTTATTATGGACTCTCTAGTCCACCAAAATAACTTCCCCACATTCTTCCATTAGTTTGGTGTTGTGTTGTAATGCCACATTTATAGAATTCCGTTGTCTTAATTTCAGACCTCTACTGTATTTGATACTTACGTCATGATTTCTTGCAAACTCTTGCATCTTTGAGTAGGTCAAACCGTCTCTATGATGATGAAATTTATTTCGCGTCTTTAAACTCTTTTGTCAATGGTTGTCTTGTACTCCTTTAATTCTTCGCTTCCGGTCAGCACCTTATCCTCTTTGTACTCTCATGCCCATGCTTGCATGTGGCGGCGTTTGCCTTGATTATAACATCTTTTATTCTGCAAATCTTGGTTGTACTCCGTTCTGTATGATTTTTGTTCCCTTATCGTTATCTCTAATCCGATCTCTCGTCGTCTCTTACATGATTCTTCTAATTCATCTCTCAGCCTCATACGACCAAGTCCCTTGTATGACTTCCTGTTCCTTCTGCCTGTGTTGACTCGGGGATTCCTTTCCCCTCGGACGGTACTTGTGGTGAAAATTGTCTCCACATCTGTACTTCTTTGCCCACTCGTTCTTCGGATGATTTATATGGTCACAAGGACGCCCACCAGAGTATAACACTCAATCCTCGGTCTGAATCCATTATCTCGTGTTGAAAACTCTTCAAGTCCGTTACCGATTTATCATGAGGCGATAATCGATTCATGATATC
Organism: Fagopyrum homotropicum; assembly: GCA_033239125.1. Taxonomy (NCBI): domain Eukaryota; kingdom Viridiplantae; phylum Streptophyta; class Magnoliopsida; order Caryophyllales; family Polygonaceae; genus Fagopyrum; species Fagopyrum homotropicum. The sequence goes on from BSWB01000003.1 coordinate 9,997,211, forward strand.
ATAACTAAAGGATACTAACATGCTAAACATACACATTTATATAATTAAAACATATCGATATAACTCTATATACTAACACCTATCATTCCAAGTTGCAGAGAACCACGGAGAACGATGGTGGTCCGACGTACTACTAACCCAACAACCCGACTATGCACGTGTGTAAAAATCAAAATCCGTTTTTGAAAATCTTAGACCCCTTTCGGGTTCTGATTATTTTATACATTCGGTCTTTTATAAGATTTCAAGTGCCATTGTTGCCAACCCAGAGCTCTGATACCATGTTGTAACACCCCAAATTCTTGGAACTCGGGGAGCTACTGGTTAGGACCTCACAATGGGTCCCGACCTTGGTTTAACAACAACATTACTTGGATCTTACAACAAGGCACAAATGTATTTAAAACAATTTCTAAAACATAATATTTTTAATGGTATAAACGTACACATGTGACAACCTTACGAACATATATAAAGATACATAACATGCATGACGTATGGAAGACTTCCCCGTCCCCAACTAATGAGTACGTGGACCCGGCTGACCATCCGTTCCGGATCTCTCTGCAACTGTCTATCTCTACAGATCTACAACACGGATAAACCGTTAGCTAACTATCCAAATATAAGCAAAAATGATAACAGCACAAACACAAGCAGAAACGAAATAAACAAACATCATGCTGGCACTCAACCGTTTATTATCTATTATTTAAGTGATTCACATTATTCAATTTAAGTTGTGGCACGAGAATTATTATTAGTTCTCGCCTCCGTTCCTTATCCAACTGGTGTAGGTCTAGCTGACTTCCACTGGTAGCATCACTACAAACCACGTATGGACTAGTCCCGAAAGAAACCCCCAGCGCCCCGCGAGCTACTGAGCAGAATGCCACCGCCCGTTACTCTTAGGCCAAAATATAGGTCGGTAATTATATATCACAACCTATCTCCATAAACATTTCAATCACACACCACCATCATCATTTATACTCATATTTAGAAGTCAGCTAAGTAAGCCCAAAGGACTTACCTGATATAAAGCTCGACTCTCTGTAAACCAACTCGCTCTGTAAACTGTAGCAACTCAGTTGCCTGTCAAAGGAGATAAGTGCATTAGCACACTCCTACGTAGTTAGAAGTCTAAGACTTCTAAAATAGAATAATGTATTAAGATATAACTAGTTGCAGTATTAATTTAGGGTAAAATGACCATTTTACCCTTGGTCCCGAAATTCCCGAAAATTCTAAAATTCATGTCTAAACTCCTATTTGAGATTCTAAAATCATTTCTAACTTCCAAAGCTTCGTTTGGTTCCAAGCTAACATTTTTCCTATGTTACTATTTTCCGGGAAATCGTAAAGGTCTAACTTCGATTCCAAATATAAAATTCATAACCGCTTATAAAAATTCCGACTTAAATCCCTAAATTATCTATGATGTCCTATCTAACTTTAGGAGAAAGAATTTCTCCAAACTGTTCATTCAACAGTTTTATAAAAATTCCTAAAGTTGACTACTCCCTTTACAAATTTTATACTTAGCCAAAATCTGATTACACTTTGAAAAATCATAACTCCTAAACCACTCACTGGATTTATCCCAAATTTTGATATGTTCTACTATAAAATCTTACCTATAATATATCCAAAATTCAGCCGGAAAGGATATCAAGAGCTTATTCAAAATCATCTCACAAAACAGCATCACTTGCTGTTTTCCCCCAACACTCAGCACATATATAAAAACGTCAACTTTGAAACACAATAACTCTCGAACCGTAACTCCGATTCTTCCCAAATTTTAATATGATCTACAACAAGATGTCAACTATATCATATCCAAAATTCAAGCCTAACAGAGATCAAAAGCCTATTCTAAACTATCTCACAAAACAGCATCCCATGCTGTTTTTCTCAACTCAGCACATTTATAAAACTGAACTTTGAAACCTCATATCTCTCAAACCATAACATGGATTCCTCTGAAATTTTTGTATGATCTACTATAATATATCAACTATAACGTGTCAAAAATTCAAGTCTAACAGAAGTCAATAACCCCTCCAAATTTATTCCACAAAACTGCATCTCTAGCAAATTTCCTCAAACTCAGCACACTAAAAAAAAACTGCATGAATAGCCAACTTGAGAAAATCATATCTCCTAAACTATAACTCCGAATAGGCTCAAGTTTCAGTATGTTCTACACTGCAATACCGACAACAACATATCCAAAAATCAGGAGCAAAGGAAGAGTCTAGCTTACCCAAATCTGACCTCAAAGTTGACTGTTCGTCACCTTACAACCCAGAAAAACGCAGCAGCTCTTCAAGCCATCTTCTAGGGCTTCTATGGAGGGTCTAAAGACATAATTTTGTACTCTCATCAGCACATACACAAAGAGGGTAACACATAGAAGAGGGTTGCGATCCTTACCCAACTAGACGGACAAAGCATGCTTGTGTGAATGAAGGCAAAGAAGGGTCATGACTTGCTGTTGTTAGGGTTCCTTGGTTAGAGATCTGGCATCAGAAGGTAAGGGTCGGCTGTTGCAAGCGGCTGGATGTGTGCAGACGTAGGCTGGATAGGCAGCCGGCTGGTGTTGCGAGAAGGGAAACAGGAGGTGGCGATCTGCTGCTGTGATGAGTGTTCGACCAGCAGGAGGGGACGAAGGTTTACGCTGTTGCTGTTGCAGCCCGTAGACAGAAAGGAAGGAGCCGGAGGATCTGCTGTGTGCAAGGGATGAGTAAGCAATGAAAGCGTTTCTTCTGTGGATGTATCTGGACGGAATGCAAGCAACATAATGGAAGTGAATCTGCGAAGATCTCGGCTGTTACTTTCCTAGTAACGTTCAGCAAGAGAATGTGGTATTGCAGTTGGGCTGGCGCTGGACCGGAGCTGGCAACGCCGGGCTGAAAAGCAAAGCAGCAGATGGGCTGAAGCGAACTGGGCTGGACGCTGCTGGGCAAGTTTCTGAGTTGCTGGGCAAGCTGCGCTGGGCTGGAGTTGTGCTGCTGCTGGGCTGAGCTGAAGAATGCAGCGGACAAGCTGCTGAAGCTGGGCGCTGGCATACGGCTGGGTTGGGCAACGCTGGCGCTGGGCTGTCGACAGCCTGTCTAGGCTTGTCACAGACTTGTCACAGCCTTGTCTGGCCTTGTCACAGACTCGTCACAGCCTTGTCTGGCTTTGTCACAGCTTCGTCACAGCCTTGTCTGGCCTTGTCACAGCTTCGTCACAGACTTGTCTGAACCTTGTCACAGCTTCGTCACAGACTTATCCGGGCCTTGTCATATTCTAAATTAGGGCTAAACTTATTATTTTATGTGAAGGTAAGCTACATAAAATGATAAACTTTTAAAGGATTCTATCATTTTATGTGAAAGAAATCTACATAAAATGATAACTTTCATAATAATGTGTCTAACTAAGTAGACGGATATGGCTCAACTGAGCGAGATCAAGTTTATAACAGAAATAGACGGAATAAAAATTCCGGATATTACAACAAGTGTAACAACCAAAGTTGTTCAGGGTCCCCGCAATCACGGTGGATAGCGGATTACTTACAAGCAGTCGCGGTCTGTTGTCGCACCGTCGCGGTTAAACAGCATATCGCGTCTTATCTTTGTAACCGTCGGGATTCTTTCCTTAAAGAATCATCCCGATCTTTTACTTTCCTAGAATCGTGTTGCTCTCTTTCTAAACCTATCATAAACCTAGCTACAACCTCTCTTCCCTGTTTCTTCTACGTATATCTCCCCTTTTTCCTTTCACTTTTTTTCTTCGATCTCTCACTCTCCCACGTCCTTCCAGCAAACATCGTCTCTCTTGTTTCCAGACTTCACCCCGTTGTTGCACTCTAGAAGACCGAAGGAGCCATATTCGTGCAACCTGCAATATCACCGGATCAAGGTAACGTTCAATCTTTCTTTTTGGATCTATTGGTCGTTACAAGCTTGAGGAGGGAGAAGTGTGAAAGCCTTCACCTTTAGACTACAAAGAGAGTTGGAGAGCATCACAAGGATTGAAGAGAGTTATCGCTTCTCTTCTGCACGAGAACCAGAAACAAATTGTCACCAGTCGACTTATCCCGCGGTCGCGCTTAAGAATCGTCGTGGTCGAGCCAGCCTTTGTGTCCCCGCAGTCGCGCCTCGCCTTCACCGCCGTCGCGACTTGTCACCACGGTCGCGCCTGTTTGTCGACTCATCCCGCGGTCGTGCTTAAGAATCGTCGTGGTCGCGCCAGCCTTTGTGTCCCCGCAGTCGCGTCTCGCCTTCACCGCGGTCGCGACTTGTCACCACGGCCGCGCCTGTTTGTCGCCGCGGTCGCGCTAACCCCCTTTCCACGATCGCGCCTCCTTGTTCCCGCAATCGTGTCATCTCTCCAGAAAGTACCAAGTTTGGCACGTTAATCCTCTTTCGTAGTTTTATGATGTTAGTAGTTACTATCATGTTAGCTTGAAATTTAGCAAAACTAGAGTGAATCCTAAGTACTGGGCCGGATGTTTGAATCTTGAGGATTTAAGGATTTAGGCTTTTTCATGGATGTTGACGAGATATGTTAAGGATGGGAAACTGCTTTAGTGCAGTTTTCGGATATTGTTGAGGATGGATTTCTATTGGATTTACATTGTGGTTTAGACTGATGTAGTCATGGTTGACCTAGTAGTTAAAGACTTCTAGTTGCCGAATAGTTGATTGATCCACGTGTCCTTGTTATCTGGCGGTGAAGTGTATTCTTACGGGAACAAAGAGTGTTGATAGGTGAGATTACCTTGATACAGATAAGTTCTTTGGGTTTATATAGCTGCATCTGTATATTGGTTGAATGTCATGAGTGGTGTGTTATTACTGGTTTGTCATTACTTGTTTATTAACGATAACTAGATTAAGATGACTTGTTATTATTGGCCCATGAGTAACAGACGGTGACATCATCTGCCCAGTAGCTCCTGAGGGAGACTAGGAGGTTCTCCGCTACTAGCTCAGACATGGTATACGAGGAGGTGCATTGAACCACTCCTGATGGTATACAGGGAGGTGCATTCACTACTGTTGGTACACGGGGACGGAAGCGATAGTCAGTAAACTTCTCGTGCTACAAGCATAATTAGATTAGAAGTGAATGACTTAAATTAGATAATAAATGAATTATGTGAGAACATGCTATGTAACATCCCAAATTCTTGAAACTCGGGGAGCTATTAGTTAGGATCTCACAATGGGTCCCGACCTCAGTTTGACAACAACATTACTTGATTTTACAACAAGGCACAAACTTAGTAAAACAATCAATAAAGGTTAAAATGATGAATGTATACATGTGTCAGCCTTACAAAACATAAAAATTAACATAATGTGCATGTAGAAACGGAAAACTCTCCCTTCCCATCTACATGAGTACGTTGACCCGGCTGACCATCCCCTCCGGATCTCTTTACAACCGTCTTAACCTGCAAGACATCTACAACGACGGTTTAAAACCGTTAGCTAAAATTCCAAATATTAGAATAACGATAACGACACATACACACATAAGATAAAGTAAAACACATCAACATGCTTGCACACAATCCGATTATTCACTTTACTAATTCAACTTATGTTGTCACACGAGAATCACCGTGATCTCGCCTTTGTTCCCTTTCACCGACAGGAATAGAGGTGATGCACCCCTCTGTTACCTGTCAGAATGGTCGCAGAGCACCTCCTAGTTTCCTCTTTTTGAACTGGACAAGTGGTCACCGCCCGATTATCATACACTTGTGCCAATTAATATATATATATATAAGGGTCGTCCTAGTCTGGTTTTGTTGTTATAAGCATAATTAAACACACACAACCATCATGGTCAAACTAATACGCGGAAGCTAGCTAAGTAAGTCCGAATACTTACCTGAAACAGGTCAAGTCCCGTCCACAATATCACTCGATCTCGCCGAGTATGATCTCGACTGCATGATCATAACATAAACCTCGCATCAACTTCGCTCCCAGTGTTCATGGCTTCTTCCAGGGGAGATCCTACCGAAGTTCTACTCGAAATCCGCAATGCTATTGGAAGGGGTGGTGTTATTGATTTTACAACCCATTGTTAGATTGCATGGACTCTCCGCAACAAGACGCTTTTTGACTCTTCTCCAACTTCTGGCGATCTTCTTCGAGACAGCTTCAAACGCACAAGTCTCGATTTCAAGTTGTGCCCTCTGACGCAGCCAACACTTCGTTTGCCCCCTCAGCCGGACACTTCTTGGGTCAAGCCACCTGCGGGAAATTTGAAACTAAATATTGATGCAGCGCTTCTTGGTGGTACTGTCTGCCTAGGGGCGGCTCTCCGCGATTCCTGTGGCCGTCTTCTTCTGATTGCAGCCAAAAGTTTCATTGGCACAACATCCTCTATTGTTGAAGCTTTGGCAGTTCATTTTGGCATCTCGTCTGTCAAAGATTTCCTGCACTCACCTTTGATCATTGAATCTGATGCTTCTTCCATCGTCAACCAGCTTGGAACAGGAACGCGCCCAATACTCTATCGTACTCATCTATGATGCACGGACACAAATACGGGTACGGGAAACGGACACGGCGAGAAACGGGGAAGCGGCAATCCTCAAAAGTATAGGAAACGGGGACACGGCGAGTAAAACAAATAATAAATCATTTTAAAGATATTGAAAATAGAATTCCCATATCATAATGAAATACATATTTATGGTAAAAAAAATCAATGATATATGAGTAGATAAAAATATTAACATGATAACAAAATGAACCATTCATTATATCCAACAACCACAATCTCGCAGGTGTCCATGTGGGGCTAGATTAGTCGGAAAAAAATGGGAGAGAAGAAAAAATATTACGGTAAATCAGTTTTTCTTTATGTTTTTTCGAAAAAATGTTTTTTTTTTTCCTACCCTTAAGAAATAAGGTAAACTTTCGTTGACCGTGTCTTGACCGGACACAATCCGGGTCTTCGCCGTATCCTAGGCGTGTCCTATCTCGGGAACGTGTCTTGACCGTGTCCAATCATATTTGACCGTGTCCGAGCCGTGTCCTGTTGTGTCCGCGCGTCCGACACGGAAGGACATGGAACACACCGCCTTCTAGAAGTGTCCGTGCATCATAGGTACTCATCCAATATTTGCCAGCACGCTATTTCTCTTATCCAGACATAGCTTTTGTTTCTTTTCATCATGTAAGGCGTATTGTCAATACTGTGGCTCACCATGTGGGTAGACTCCTTTGGATAACTCATCTTGTGTATGGCTCGATCATTTCCCGCAATGTATTTCTAACATCGCGGAAATTGATCTTTATTAATACAATACCGCAGTTGTCTTTAAATAATGTAACACCCCAAATTCTCGGAACTCGGGGAGCTACTGGTTAGGACCTCACAATGGGTCCCGACCTTGGTTTAACAACAACATTACTTGGATCTTACAACAAGGCACAAATGTATTTAAAACAATTTCTAAAACATAATATTTTTAATGATATAAACGTACACATGTGACAGCCTTACAAACATATATAAAGATACATAACATGCATGACGTATGGAAGACTCCCCCGTCCCCATCTAATGAGTACGTGGACCCGGCTGACCATCCGTTCCGGATCTCTCTGCAACTGTCTATCTTTACAGATCTACAACACGGATAAACCGTTAGCTAACTATCCAAATATAAGCAAAATGATAACAGCACAAACACAAGTAGAAACAAAATAAACAAACATCATGCTGGCACTCAACCGTTTATTATCTATTATTTAAGTGATTCACATTATTCAATTTAAGTTGTGGCACGAGAATTATTATTAGTTCTCGCCTCCGTTCCTTATCCAACTGGTGTAGGTCTAGCTGACTCCCATTGGTAGCATCACTACAAACCACGTATGGACTAGTCCCGAAAGAAACCCCCAGCGCCCCGCGAGCTACTGAGCAGAATGCCACCGCCCGTTACTCTTAGGCCAACATATAGGTCGGTAATTATATGTCACAACCTATCTCTCTAACATTTCAATCACACACCACCATCATCATTTATACTCATATTTAGAAGTCAGCTAAGTAAGCCCAAAGGACTTTGATAGCATGAATTATAGTCTATATTTTGGGGTTTGTTTGGACGTTTTATCTTTCATAATCTGCATGTTTGTATATACATTACGTGATTTTACTACCATTTCATCTACCTTTGCGAGAATCGAGGTCTACACCTAGTTTCGTTGTAATTGCAGGTAATATGGTACGTTTTGCATCAAAAAGGAGTCATGAGTCATTTGGAGCTACATCCAGGAAGCATAGCCATGAATTAAAGATTCACTTTGGACCAGTTTTGAGAGATTCTACATCCAGTTCTGAGTCACCTCGGTTGACCAGAGATTCATCTCGACCGAGGTGATCCAGAGAGGCCGACTCGACCGAGGCGAATACCTAGGACGCGGCGAGAATATTTTATTCCTGGCTGAGATCTTTTAAAGTTGGAAAGTGATCTTATATTTTTGGGCTTGGCTTCTGGAAGGAAGGAGATATGCAGAATCATATATTTTACCTATATTTATGGGATAATATCTTTCTAAGATTTCTTATCTTTGGAGGGTTATTTTTCCTATAAAAAGGGTTGGATTTTCCACAAATCCAACATCCGCTATCAGCGCAAGTAATCCGCCTATACCGAAAAATACGCAGCAGCCGCGTACTCCAATTTGGGAGAGAGTTGAAGAACCTTTTTGAAGGTTGAAGGAAGATTGAAGTCCATAGCTTTTATAGCTTTTATTGAAGGGTTTTGTAAGATTGTCTTCAATTCCCTCAATTGTTGTCTTGTCTTGTTGGATTATTATCCAAGGAACGCTTTTGTGTGATATTTGTTTCAGTTATTGAAGTCTTTTCATTAAATTCTTCTTTGTTCAAATATTCACCTTCTTCCCTTACATTTAATACTTTTATGATGATGATGAGTGGCTAATTTCCTTGTGTGATTCTAGGGTGATTGGCTGAAGGTTGTGGGAAAAACAATGATAGAATAATCTTAGATTCCAGTGGGATCCTGAAAGTTCGAGTCTTTAACCTTAACCCTAAGCACCTCGTTCAGTCGATGAACATTTCGGCCGAGGTGGAAACTGGATGACCGAGGTGACTTATCTGATCCATAACTGAGAGTTAAGTGTTAGAGTTTGCCAAATCCTATTCTTATTATACCTTTCCTGGTTCAAAGCAAGCTTAGGATGAGACTTACCCGGTAATTCCTTAGTTTGTGTACCAACGATCATAAGTGTAGGTAATAAAGGTTTACCCTTTATTGGGGTTTGAGTGTGCTTCCATCCCATCTTTGTGAGTTAGCCTGAGACTTACCCGGTAAAGGTTGATTCTATTCCCTTAGATGGTATGTTAGTTTGAGGTTATAGTTCTTTATCTTAATTCCTTGAGACTTACCCGGTAATAGGAGTTACGGTTTGGGATTAGTGTGTAGTGAGACTTACCCGGTGATCTACTCCACTTTAGAAACACCTTCCCCACGCAAAAATCTCAGCTTTGTCCGCTTATCTACAGATCTTGAGTTGGAACCACAACTAGACGCTTTAATCCCTAGAATTACATGTTTGCTTTATTTGACATCTTATTCATCTTTGATTGTGTTAATTGCTCTTGTGGTTAGAATTGACATAGCATACCGTATTGACTCTGTTTCACCGAGTCCCTGTGATCGACCCCTGGAATTTTCTTGCTTTTACTACGATTGACCCGTACACTGCGGGTTCGCATCCTTGTTTTAAGCTTAAGTCTAGGGTTATAAATTTAAAGCTTGCACACACCGTTTGGAGCGAACAAGTTTTTGGCGCCGTTGCCGGGGACTTGGTCTAGACCGAGCCGGTACGGTTTGCTCTTGGGGCATTTGCCCCGTTTTGTCTAACCACTCTACTTGAGTGACTTTTGCAGGTTCTTTCTTAGGTATATGCGAAGAACCCGCACTGGGAAGGAAATCGTTCCTTACGATCCCGAACCAGAAAAGACATACAAGCGACGCTTAAGAGAAGCGAAGATGGCCCAACAAGACGATCGCGATCTTGCGGCCCAATTGAGAGAGACGCAGGAGCTGCTACGTCTCAGTAAAGAAGAGCTAAGGCAAGAGAAAGAAGAGAATCATGCCAGGACTGCAGCAATCGAAGCTGAGATTGCAGCCATTCGGGACCAGATTCTACTTCGACCGAGGGAGGATCCAGTAGTTGATCCTCGACCGAGGCAAATTCCAGTACCTGACGCCCCGGCCGAGGTATTTCCACCTCGGATGCCAGTCCGAGATGTTCTTCTTGCAGGAATCCCACAAACCCTAGGTCAAAGGATGGACCCTAATCAACAGCTGAGGCGTCCAGGGGTGAACCTAGGAGATCCAGCGGATCATGACTACGAACTTCGACCGCAAGTTCTAGCCATGATTCGCCAATGCCAATTTGGAGGACTAGAGAAGGAGTCGCCGCATCAACATCTTCAAAACTACGAGATCTTGATGGAAACCTTGCGGCCGTCCAGAATTGAGAACAACAACTACAAGCTAAGACCTTTTTACTTTTCTTTGAAAGATAGAGCTCTTACTTGGTATCAATCTCTTCCTCCAGGAAAAATTAGCACATGGGAGGAGATGACTACAGAATTCTTGACCAAATTCTTTCCCCCCTCAAAGACTGCTGAAATGAGAGGGAAGATCAATGCTTTCATCATGAAGGACAAGGAGAGCTTGTCCAAATCTTGGGAGCGGTTCAAGGATATCCTTTTGGATTGCCCACATCATGGGATTCCAAAGATTGAGTTGTTGGAGATCTACTTCAAAGGGCTGGATGGAAGCACCCAGTTCAATCTCCAACTACTCTCCGCCGGTACCTTCATGGACATGGCGGTTGACGAGGCTTGGGACTTCATTGAGAAGCAAGCCTTGCACATGGAGAAGTACACCCACCAAGGAGCTGAGGGTGGAGTTAAAAGAGTCAACTTTCAAGAGACTCAGCCCAACAACAACCAGCTCACGTCCTTGAAGAACGACGTGAAGCAATTGAAAGAGCTCTTGATGGCTCAAACTAAGAAAGAAGAGCAAGGGCAAAGGAACAACAACAACAACAATAACGGGTACCGTAACAACAACAACGGACCCCGAAACAACAACTACAACAACAACAATAGAGGATCCAATAGCAACAATTGGAGGGCGAATAACCAAAATCACGGTAACAATCACTCAAACTCCAACTCTAATGATTCCTCTAACCCTTTCCTCTCTTCTCCTTCTTCTTCTTCTACTCCATTGAAAAGCCAAGGGCAAGGATCAAGTTCGTCTCAGCCGGAAAAGAAGGACGCAGTCCTGGAGGCAATCTTGATCAAGCTTAGTGTTATGGAGAATTCTATGACTTCATTTTCGAGGGCCCAAAAGTCCTTCGAACAACAACTTGCTAATAGGGTGAATGAAGCGCCAAGAGATCCAGGGAAGCTTCCAGCAAAGACGGAAACTAACCCTAAGGGCCAGTGCATGGCCATAACGACGAGGAGTGGACTCAAAACTGCAGATCCAGTACCTCGCTTGATGCAGACCACCTCGGTCCAGACCCAGTCGAAGAACATCTCGACCGAGATGCCAACCGAGGCGGCGCAACAGAAAGTAGGAGGAACGACAGAAACTTATGTTCCACCTCCTGCATATAAACCACCACTTCCATTCCCTCAGTCCAGAGCCAGAGCACATCTAGACAAGCACTTTGGTAAGTTTCTTGACTTGATGAATAAGCTACATATTAATATTCCTTTCCTTGATGCTATTCTAGGTATGCCCGCCTATGGGAAGTTCTTAAAAGAAATCTTATCAAGGAAGAGGAAACTGGAGGATGTTGGTGAAGTTAGGATGACATCTAAATCTTCGGAACTTATCAAGATCATGAAGGAAAAGATGCCACCTAAGTTGAGAGATCCCGGCTCATTTTGCATTCCCATTCAAGTCGGGGATGTCACTTGTGAAGCCCTTTGTGATCTAGGAGCCAGCGTGAGCATCATCCCGCTGGAGCTATGCACTAAGATCGGTCTTGGAGAGCCCAAGCCGGTCAAGATTCGACTTTACATGGCAGATCGCTCCATCACCCATCCCGTGGGCATTTTGGAGGACGTTCCGGTCAAGTTAGGTAACTTCTATCTACCTATAGATTTTGTCGTGCTCGACATTCCCGCAGATTATCCAGTTCCTATCATTCTCGGGAGGCCATTTCTAGCAACTTCGGGTTGCAACGTGGATTGCAAGAACGCCAAGTTGAAATTCAACGTTGGTGGCGATGAGGTGGAGTTCGCACTACTTGCAGCCATGAAAGGAGAGCAACTAACTGATGATATCTTCAACATCTACGATGAAGAAGAATCAAGGGAATTGGTGAGCTCTATCCTTATTAATGATCCACTCGAAAGAGTCATAAGCTTCAGTTTAATGGAGGAAGGTATAGATGCTTCTTGTGATGCAGATATACGGAGCTTGAAGGCACTGGAAGAGGATCCAGGAGCTATAACTGAGAAGCTGATCCAGGAAACGAAGATTACCAACCTCGGATCCAGTAGCAGTACCTCGACCGAGGCACTTTCTGGACGGAGCGAGCCGTCTGAAGAACACCTCGGTCAACGCCTTTGCGCCTCGACCGAGGTCGACAGCGAGACGATGTCAACTGAGATTGCTGAGAATAACAATTTTTCTACTCCCTTCTCTGACATTCACCCACAGTTGGCGGATCATTCCCTCCACCAACTTTCTGATAATAAAGGTCCTTGGTATGCTGATATTGTGAATTATCTTGTTTGCCAGGAAATACCGCCCGGATTGACGTACTCTCAAAAGAAGAGATTCTTCAAGGAAGTACGACACTACTACTGGGATGAGCCGCTGCTATTCAAGCGCGGACCGGATGGGATGCTTCGAAGGTGCATTCCGGAAGATGAAGTTAATAGCGTCATAAGGCATTGTCATTCACTTCCTTGTGGAGGACATGCTAGCACCGATAAAACATGCGCTAAGGTATTGCGCTCCGGTTTCTTTTGGCCTACATTATTTAAGGATGTGCAATCTTTTGTTGTTTCTTGTGATGCATGCCAAAGAACAGGGAACCTATCAAGAAGGAACGAAATGCCACTTAACAACATCCAAGAAGTGGAAATCTTTGATGTATGGGGGATTGACTTCATGGGACCTTTCCCATCCTCCGGAGGAAACCTCTACATTCTCCTTGCCGTTGATTACGTCTCTAGATGGGTTGAAGCCATTGCTTCCCCCACTAACGACGCCAAGGTGGTTGTGAAGTTCTTGAATAGAACTATCTTTCCACGATTTGGAACTCCACGCATCATCATCAGCGATGGAGGAACGCATTTCATCAACCGGAAGTTTAAGGCACTTCTATCGAAGTATGGGGTAACCCACAAGGTATCAACCGCTTATCACCCTCAAACTAGTGGACAGGTCGAGATCTCGAATAGAGAAATCAAGGCAATTTTGGAGAAGACCGTCTCTAGAACGAGGAAGGATTGGTCCATGAAATTGGACGATGCTCTTTGGGCGTACAGGACAGCATTCAAGACTCCCATAGGTACCACCCCCTATAATTTGGTATATGGGAAGTCTTGCCATTTGCCCGTTGAATTGGAGCACAAGGCGTATTGGGCTATCAAATGGTTGAACTTTGACATCAAGGAGGCTGGCGAGAAACGCCTATTGGAGCTTAACGAGCTGGAGGAGCTGCGTTTGAACGCTTACGAGAATGCCAAAATCTACAAGGAAAGGACGAAGAGATGGCATGACAAGCGTATCGTTCCAAAGGAGCTTAACGAGGGAGATTTAGTTCTACTCTTCAACTCCCGCCTCCGTCTTTTTCCAGGTAAGTTGAAATCTAGATGGACCGGACCTTATGTTGTGAAACATGTTTTCCCTCATGGTGCAGTTGAGATATGGGGCGAAACTAGCGGAAGCTTCAAGGTCAACGGTCATAGACTTAAGAAGTACCAACCGGAAACGCCGGTTGAGGAGGTTGCACCAATCTACCTCCTTTGAGACGCATCATGGTCCAGCTAGCGACCTTAAATCAAGCGCTTCTTGGGAGGCAACCCAAGGTATTGCTCTTCTTTCCCGTTTTCTAGTCTAGCTTAGATAGTTTTTGTTTTTGCTTTGCTTTGCTTTGTTTTTGGCGTTCAGGACAGACAACAGGAAGGAGCACATCTGGAAGGAAAGAAGTTCGAGATTCAGAGAAGACAGAAGCACCTCGGTCACTGTCAGAGCACCTCGACCGAGTTGATTCTTGAGGCAACCGAGGCGACTAGGGTTTCTGCAGAACCACCTCGGTCCATACCACCTCGGGCCAGTCGAGACCATCTCGACCGAGGTGACAGCAGATCCAGTAACAGTATAAAAAGAAAAAAAATTACAGTTTCGTTTTTTTACTCTCCTCGACCGCGGCGAACAGAAGTACCTCGCTCTCCTTCGTCTCTCGCTCGTTTTCGAAGATTTCTGCTTCCAAACCGCGATTAAAGAGTAGAGGAGTCGATTGCTACTACAGATCTGCAGGAAATTTGAGCGTTTCGACCGAAACGAGGTAAAAACGTTCGAAAACCCTAACTCGCTCGTTTACTGCATATTGGGCTTTGGTTGCCCTTGATTCTGTTGAGGAAATCTTTAAGTACCCCTTAGGAAGCATCGGTAGTGATTTTTGGGGGAAAAGAACTGAAATTCAGAGAGTGGAAATCGAACTGTCTTCGCCTCGGTCCAGTCGCTCTGCACCTCGGTCGAGGTGATTCTTGGTATTTGTCAGTCGACCGAGGTAGTCTGACAGTGTGTTTTGAAGATGAGTTCAGATCGCCGTTTAGCTCTGAGAGACAGATCCTCCCCTTCCCCTTCTCCTTCCTCATCCCGTCCCTACCGCCCGGCCATCCACGAGAGATGTCGGGTAGACTATGAGAGGATAGCTGGCCGTCCAGTCATCGCACCACGATTTCTGGATGTGTCCGCTTTTCACTGCCTAGGGTTAGATGCTGACCTTAGGAGGATGATTGCTACAGTGGGGCTAGATCAGTTCACTGAGATCCGAGCCCCAGCCTACTTAGAGCCGACACTCGAGTTTGTTAGCTCCTTCTCCTACCTTCCCACAGAGCGGTCTGTGAAGTACCGGCTGATGAGCCGGAACTTCATCGTTCCTTTAGAGGTTTGGAGAGAGATCTTTGGCTTTCCTGACCCCACTGCTGTAGACTTCCCCTCCCGATCCGTAGCTAGGGAGTTCTGGGGACAGATAGCCCACATTACTACACACGCAGACAGATGGCGCCCTGGAGATTTCAGGGAGAAGGTCATCTTTCACCCAGCCTTCAGACTTGCCCACAGGATCTTCAGTGAGACACTTCTGGCGCGTACGGAGACGCCCCAGAAGATCAGACAGGGTGAGCTCTTCAGCCTCTATTGCATGGTTACAGGAGGCTTCCCAGACTTTGGCTTGCTCCTTGCAGAGGATCTGCATAGGATCAAGGCCAAGGCGAAGGGAGATATTTGCTGTGGAGGTCTAGTCACCCACATCGCCACTTACCACGGGATGGACCTCAGCGTTTGTACATTGGCGGCGGCTCCGAAGCCGCTGGGATTGCAGGAGATGATCACACGGAGGATTCTAGTTCCCCGTGGTTTGACCACTCCATACGTCGCCATGCCTTGGGAGCGGACTGCACCTCAGGGCATCCGCTGGTCTGCGCAGTTCACAGTCTTTGATCCGCATTTCTGGCAGACTGCTTGGGATACACTCATGGAGGATCATAGAGAGGCAGCAGCTGCCCCTGCTGAGGCTGAGGATGAGGATGACGACGATGATGAGACAGTGGATGAGAGAGGAGGTGGCGTCCCGATGGACACAGGGACAGATACAGCTGGGACGAGCGCGCCACCTATTATTGATTTAGATGATGAGGAGGACACTGAGCCGGCGCCAGCCGCGACATCTCCAGTCAGACCTGCTGGACGCAGGAGGCGTGGAGTGAGGGACAGAGCTGCACACCGACGGATCGATGACCTGACGGATCAGGTTATCGACTCATATGCTGCACTTTCGCTGGATATCCGCGAGATGCAGGAGCGGCAGCATCATCAGCACATGATGGCTCAGCTACAGTTTGAGCGTATCATGGGCCACCCCTATGACCCGACTCAGTTCCCCTACATACCACCACCGCCGGATCAGGACTACTGAGGAACTGCAGGATTTCTTTATTATATTTATTATGCAGTTCGGCTCTTATCCGGTGAGTTCTCCTGTTTTAGACTTTTATTATACCCACTGGGACAGTGTGTCTCAAGTATGGGGTATTTGTCTGTATTATTTGACTACGTGACTACTTGATGTATTCGACACTTATGATGTATTTTATTTATCGGATATTTTCATATGTATGCTTCATTTGCCTTTATATGATTATCTGATATTACATGCATACTTACAGGTTATTTGATTGAGAAAAACGTCGAAACTGAAAAAAAAATTGGTTTTAAAAAAAAAAAAAAAAAATTTTCGACCTCGACCGAGTCAGTATTGGCCAAACGAGGCGTTTCACCTCGGTTGAACCAATAACACCTCGACCGAGGTGTGTTAACTGAGAGTTTTCGAAAACGATTTTGTGTTACTTATCTGGATATGATCTCAGTGAAGATCTTGTTTACCTACTGGTTTTAAATTCTTTATGTGTTTGAAAGGTTTTATGATATATCTAAGTTGCTAAATGCTTTGTTTGAAATTATTGGCATGTTTAATACTTTGTTTTTATCCAAATTATGTTGAATTTGAAGGTTGACACCACAGGATAAGTTCTCTCACTTTCTTCTTGGAAAGACCAAGGCAATTCATTCTCTCCTTCTTCTTCTTCTTGATCATGCTTAGCCCCTCATATACATTTTGCCTCCCTTTACCTATCCGGGAATTTGGAAGCAAGCGAAGTGGTGAAAGCAAGTTAAGTTGAGAAGTAGCTGAAAGTGAAAGTGTTAGAAGGCAATAATAGGTTTGGGGAAGTCAATCATGAAGATGAGTAACTCGGCACCATTCACATAGCCGGGTGTTTGTGTCTTGTCAAAGTCGGATTGAGCGATATTCCTAACGGGTCATGGTATGTGCATCAAGGGTTTGATGCATCTCAAGAAATTGATGATTGCAGATTTCCTAGGCTTCGGTTATTGTGCACCTCTGTCCATGCATCCCAAAAAGTAAAGTAAAAGAAAAAGTGTGAAATAAGCAAAGCTTATTGGTGGAAGATGTTGCAAGTCAAAGTGAAAGTGAAGTTCATCCTATTCCCGGATTCTAGCACCACATTACCTTACATACATCCCTACCCTACACGTTTCTTAACCTTTTCTATTGGGAAGCCCTTGAGACCTTGAGCTTGTTGGTTGACTTAGCGGTTTAAATCGGATTATACATGATTAATTTTGATAATTATGATTTATTATGCATTCTATGATTTTATGCAAAGGTGAACAACTTTCCTATATTTATAAAATGTTTTGATCATGTTGAGTTCTTAAATTCCAGGAAGTACTCTCTTAGAGTGATCTATGATAGTTGCACACCATAAAATGTTTTTGAAAAGCTTTTCCATTGATTTTATTGACTTATAATCCATTCTATCTTGTCTTCTATATGCGGAACTTGCTTGGGGACAAGCAAGGGCTAAGTATGGGGTATTTTGATAGCATGAATTATAGTCTATATTTTGGGGTTTGTTTGGACGTTTTATCTTTCATAATCTGCATGTTTGTATATACATTACGTGATTTTACTACCATTTCATCTACCTTTGCGAGAATCGAGGTCTACACCTAGTTTCGTTGTAATTGCAGGTAATATGGTACGTTTTGCATCAAAAAGGAGTCATGAGTCATTTGGAGCTACATCCAGGAAGCATAGCCATGAATTAAAGATTCACTTTGGACCAGTTTTGAGAGATTCTACATCCAGTTCTGAGTCACCTCGGTTGACCAGAGATTCATCTCGACCGAGGTGATCCAGAGAGGCCGACTCGACCGAGGCGAATACCTAGGACGCGGCGAGAATATTTTATTCCTGGCTGAGATCTTTTAAAGTTGGAAAGTGATCTTATATTTTTGGGCTTGGCTTCTGGAAGGAAGGAGATACGCAGAATCATATATTTTACCTATATTTATGGGATAATATCTTTCTAAGATTTCTTATCTTTGGAGGGTTATTTTTCCTATAAAAAGGGTTGGATTTTCCACAAATCCAACATCCGCTATCAGCGCAAGTAATCCGCCTATACCGAAAAATACGCAGCAGCCGCGTACTCCAATTTGGGAGAGAGTTGAAGAACCTTTTTGAAGGTTGAAGGAAGATTGAAGTCCATAGCTTTTATAGCTTTTATTGAAGGGTTTTGTAAGATTGTCTTCAATTCCCTCAATTGTTGTCTTGTCTTGTTGGATTATTATCCAAGGAACGCTTTTGTGTGATATTTGTTTCAGTTATTGAAGTCTTTTCATTAAATTCTTCTTTGTTCAAATATTCACCTTCTTCCCTTACATTTAATACTTTTATGATGATGATGAGTGGCTAATTTCCTTGTGTGATTCTAGGGTGATTGGCTGAAGGTTGTGGGAAAAACAATGATAGAATAATCTTAGATTCCAGTGGGATCCTGAAAGTTCGAGTCTTTAACCTTAACCCTAAGCACCTCGTTCAGTCGATGAACATTTCGGCCGAGGTGGAAACTGGCTGACCGAGGTGACTTATCTGATCCATAACTGAGAGTTAAGTGTTAGAGTTTGCCAAATCCTATTCTTATTATACCTTTCCTGGTTCAAAGCAAGCTTAGGATGAGACTTACCCGGTAATTCCTTAGTTTGTGTACCAACGATCATAAGTGTAGGTAATAAAGGTTTACCCTTTATTGGGATTTGAGTGTGCTTCCATCCCATCTTTGTGAGTTAGCCTGAGACTTACCCGGTAAAGGTTGATTCTATTCCCTTAGATGGTATGTTAGTTTGAGGTTATAGTTCTTTATCTTAATTCCTTGAGACTTACCCGGTAATAGGAGTTACGGTTTGGGATTAGTGTGTAGTGAGACTTACCCGGTGATCTACTCCACTTTAGAAACACCTTCCCCACGCAAAAATCTCAGCTTTGTCCGCTTATCTACAGATCTTGAGTTGGAACCACAACTAGACGCTTTAATCCCTAGAATTACATGTTTGCTTTATTTGACATCTTATTCATCTTTGATTGTGTTAATTGCTCTTGTGGTTAGAATTGACATAGCATACCGTATTGACTCTGTTTCACCGAGTCCCTGTGATCGACCCCTGGAATTTTCTTGCTTTTACTACGATTGACCCGTACACTGCGGGTTCGCATCCTTGTTTTAAGCTTAAGTCTAGGGTTATAAATTTAAAGCTTGCACACACCGTTTGGAGCGAACAGACTTACCTGATATAAAGCTCGACTCTTTGTACACCACTCGTTCTGTAACTGTAGCAACTCAGTTGCCTGCCAAAGGCGATAAGTGCATTAGCACATTCTCACGTAGGTAGAAGTCTAAGACTTCTAAGATCGAATAATGTATGAAGACATAACTAGTTACAGTATTAAATTTAGGGTAAAATGACCATTTTACCCTTGGTTCCGAAATTTCCGAAAATTCTAAAATTCATGGCTAAACTCCTATTTGAGATTCTAAAATCATATTCTAACTCCCAAAGCTTCATTTGGTTCCAAGCTAACATTTTTCCTATGTTTCTATTTTCCGGGAATCGTAAAGGTCTAACTTCGATTCCAAATATAAAATTCATAACCGCTTATAAAAATTCCGACTTAAATCCCTAAATTATCTATGATGTCCTATCTAACTTTAGGAGAAAGAATTTCTCCAAACTGTTCATTCAACAGTTTTATAAAAATTCCTAAAGTTGACTACTCCCTTTACAAATTCTATACTTAGCCCAAATCTGAGTAGACTTTGAAAAATCATAACTCCTAAATCACTCACTGGAATTATCCCAAATTTTGATATGTTCTACTATAACATCTTACCTATAATATATCCAAAATTCAGCCGGAAAGGATATCAAGAGCTTATTCAAAATCATCTCACAAAACAGCATCACTTGCTGTTTTCCCCCAACACTCAGCACATATATAAAAACGTCAACTTTGAAACACAATAACTCTCGAACCGTAACTCCGATTCTTCCCAAATTTTAATATGATCTACAACAAGATGCCAACTATATCATATCAAAAATTCAAGCCTAACAGAGATCAAAAGCCTATTCAAAACCATCTCACAAAACAGCATCCCATGCTGTTTTTCTCAACTCAGCACATTTATAAAACTGAACTTTGAAACCCCATATCTCTCAAACCATAACATGGATTCCTCTGAAATTTTAGTATGATCTACTATACTATATCAACTATAACTTGTCCGAAATTCAAGTCTAACAGAAGTCAATAACCCCTCCAAATTTATTCTACAAAACTGCATCTCAAGCAAATTTCCTCAAACCCAGCACACTTAGAAAACTGCATGAGAAGCCAACTTGATAAACTCATATCTCCTAAACTATAACTCAGAATTGGCTCAAATTTCATTATGTTCTACACTGCAATACCGAACACAACATATCCAAAAATCAGCAAGAAAGGAGGTGTCTAACATACCCAAATCTGGACCCAAAGATGACTGTTCGTCACTTCATGAAAATTCAGAAAACTGCATGAATCCTTACTGCTCATCTATGGCTCATCTATGGCTCATCTGGTAGGCTTAGGACACATCAAAGGCACTCGTTAGGCATGTATTACCTGGACAGAAGTGCACTGGAGAGAGCGGTATAAGCTTACCCGATTCGGAGACTCGAAGGTATGAAAGACGAAGGCCCGAAAGTTGTTGTTGCTTGCTAGACCTGCGCCAGCCTGGACGTGCAGAAGGCTTGCCATCCTGCTGCTTGTGGTGCGTCCTTCGTCTGCTGTGAGAGAACAAGGGAGGGCTTGCCGGGCGAGATGCAGAAGGCGGCGACAGGCGTGCTTTGTGTGAGATGCATAAGGCGGCCGCCTGATTGATCTGTGTGAGGGATCTTTCGATGGAGTCATCTGCTGAGGCTCTGTACGTCAACGCAGAAGGGAAAGGGGAAAAGATCTCGTATGAATCTGGATGGAAACACGGCTGTGGCTACACAAGGCAAGTAGGATTGATTGCTGCGTGATCTTAGGAGCGGTTACAGCTGCAGATTCGGCTCCTCTTCACTTCAGCGATTCATTACGTGGGCAGCTCCCTACACAGCTGGGCTGGTGCTTGCTGTCTTCCTGGGCTGGTGCACCTCTCGTTGGGCTTCTGCAGTAGGCGGCATCAGGGGAGAAAGGAGGCCAGGCGGCCCAAAACAAGGTAAGGGTATTGTGAGGTATGGGCTGTAACAAAGCTGCGGACAAGCAACTGGGCTGGAGCTGGCGCTGGACAATCAAGACCGTGGGCTGCTTCACGGACTGGGCTGATCGAAGCTGAGCATTGGCATACGGGCTGGAGTTGCTGTAAGGCTGGGCTGAGCTGAAGAATGCAGCGGACAAGCTGCTGAAGCTGGGCGCTGGCATACGGCTGGGCTG
The DNA here is from genome assembly GCA_033239125.1 of Fagopyrum homotropicum. Taxonomy (NCBI): domain Eukaryota; kingdom Viridiplantae; phylum Streptophyta; class Magnoliopsida; order Caryophyllales; family Polygonaceae; genus Fagopyrum; species Fagopyrum homotropicum. The sequence goes on from BSWB01000003.1 coordinate 10,018,861, forward strand.
GGCTGTCGACAGCCTGTCTAGGCTTGTCACAGACTTGTCACAGCCTTGTCTGGCCTTGTCACAGACTCGTCACAGCCTTGTCTGGCTTTGTCACAGCTTCGTCACAGCCTTGTCTGGCCTTGTCACAGCTTCGTCACAGACTTGTCTGAACCTTGTCACAGCTTCGTCACAGACTTATCCGGGCCTTGTCATATTCTAAATTAGGGCTAAACTTATCATTTTATGTGAAGGTAAGCTACATAAAATGATAAACTTTTAAAGGATTCTATCATTTTATGTGAAGGAAATCTACATAAAATGATAACTTTCATAATAATGTGTCTAACTAAGTAGACGGATATGGCTCAACTGAGCGAGATCAAGTTTATAACAGAAATAGACGGAATAAAAATTCCGGATATTACAAATAAAAAGTAATTTAAACTATGGAATTGCAAAAAATCCAAGAAAAATGTAATATTAACTAGTTTGTTATATAATTTAAAAATAAACCGTACAAGGTACGGTTATACGACATTAAATTTATGTGTGATTTTTATTTAAAGCATAGATGTGAATTTTCTTATAATGAAGAAATTATTTCAACTTCTATTAGGAAGAATTTTTTAATACTAGCCAAACATAAAAACCAAATTGAGAAAAGACAATTGCATCAAATTCAAAGTCTCCCAAGTCAAATTCAAAGTCTCCTGTGAGCAAGACTTTGAAAATGAAGTCTCTAGGAACGCAGTGGCTTACAATCCATCTCTATAAAATAATACAAGGTTATTAGAGTCCTCAGCTTATCCTACTTATTTTGGGTTGAGTTTCAATGGGTTTTTCTTTGGTTTTCAAATGGTTATTTTGGATATTAATTGTGCAAACTTATATATCCAAAGGTTGTATTCAAAATGAGAAGATTGTTTTATTACATATTAAAGCAATCTTTAACTCAATGTCTTCTCTTCCATTCTTATCTTCATGGAATGAGAAGAAAGAAGAAAATTGTTGTTTGTGGGAGAGGGTAACATGTGACCGTTTATCGGGTCATGTAAAAACGTTGTCACTAGACTTCTTACTAGATCCCAATTTCGATTGCGGATTTTTAAGCGTCCCGACAACGAACTTCCACCCCTTGAACATGAGCATTTTTCATGATCTTACAAAATTAGAGAGCCTTGACCTATCACTCAACTGCATCACAAGTTTTGTCGAAGATGAAGGTATATTCACAACTATTTTATATGCCTTTTGAGGTCTTCTTACTTCACTTAACTACAAATTTGAATATTCATAGATATCTATTATTTGTCCTTTTTCTTGTTGTGTTATTTTAATAACCTTAAAGTTTTAAACTTTATGGACAATACAATAAATGGTGAAAATTTTCATTGTATTGTCAACTTAAAGTCTCTAACAAATCATGATCTTTCTTAAAATCGTGAAAATATTTTCCCAAGTATAAGTAATAACTTTATTCGGTTATATAATTTTATTTATATATCTCTAATTTGTTTCTTGTTTATTTGCATAAGATCATTTACCTTGAAGAAATGTATATGTCTCCAAAATTTGAGCGCCCTCAAATACCTCTATCTTTCACAAAATTCCTTCAAGGAAAATTTAATATCAGATAATAGAAAAAAAAAAAAAAGAAAGATGAACTTATATATCTAACAAAAAGGGTCTTATTTGTTTATTTATTTTTTCTTTTAATCATTTTATGTCATTTGTTCTTGTATGTATATGCAGGAGTATGCAACTTGAAGAAATTGAAACTATTAGATCTTTCTGAAAATAAATTGAGCGGAAATATTCCTAGTTGTATAGGCAATATGAGCTCTCTCCAACAATTGTTTCTTTCATGGTGTAACACCCCGAATCCGCGGGACTCGGGGCGCTACGGGTTGGGACCTCACAATGGGTCCCGACCCTTAGCCTGACAACAATTTCACCGGATCTTTCAACATGGCACAAATAAAGGCAAAACCAAAATTCCTTTTAATGCAAATGATAAGAAACCCGAAGAAAAACAACAAAAGACTTCAGCCGATAAACAACACCAAAAACCAAAACGCCGTACACGCGGCATACCAACATAATAAACGCAGAATAAAACACAACCCGACTCCAACCAAAACCCACTCCTAAAATGTACGGAACCCCGGCTGCCCACTCTTCCGGATCTCTCGGAGCATACCTAACCTGCAAGGCAAACTACTGTAACGCCCCAAAATATTGGCGCGTTTTCGATATTATTTTATCCTACTTTTACCGATATTTTATTAGCTTAAATATTTTTTTTGTAACGCCCTAATTTTAGGCGCGTTTTAAATATTTATTTCTCCGGCTTTTGTCGATATATTTTATTTCTCGTGTTTAAATTACTATATTATATCGTAAAAGTAAATTGTGAGAATGGTTTTTTGTATTCTAAAGTATATTTTGCGAGTTTACCTATATACTCGATCCATATGTATATTTTCCGTATTTTATAGTTTATTTCGGAAAAATTCAGAAAGTTTTTCCGGTTCAGAAATCCCGTTCCGAATGCGTTTGGATCGAATTCACTTTTTACCTTATTTTTTCTTTTTCTTCTCTTCTTCTCTCTTCTCTCTCTCTCTCATTCGGCCGTGTTGTGGTGGCCGACTCCTCTCGCCCCTGCTGAGCTGCAAGGGAGTGCAAGCTACAGTGACCTCTCTGTTTCCCCCTCTCTATGCAGCTATGCTCAACCTTCATTCTCTCACGCAATCTCCCTCTCTATGCAGCTATGCTAACCCTCTTTCTCTCACGCAATCTCCCTCTGTCTTACAGTTTCTCCAACCTTGCAAGGTTGCAACCTCATTTCTCTCTCTCTCGTTGCTCCCCAGTGAAGGTTCGTTCGAGCCCTATTGCACAGCCTTCCCTTGTCTTCTCTGAATCCCTGCAATCCTCTATTCCTTTCCCTACTTCTCTCTCTGCTCTTTCTGCTGAGTCTTGCCGGGAGTGAAGTCACACCACCAGAGTGCCTTGCCGCCTCCACTGTCTCCTCCCGTTGCTGATACCAAGAGCCCTTGCCTCCCTTCATCGACACAGGAGGAAGCTCCTTGCCTCCGCCACAATCAAGTCGTGCCAACACCACCGGAGACAACCGCCTGGGAGGAGCACTACGGCCGATACCTTCGCCCTCACCTGGTTGGGGCCGCAACCAGTCTAGTCGCCGATTGCCCTGCCACCCCCTCCTTCGCCTTGCCCCTTTGTCTCTTCTGTGTAGCCCCCAAGTTGGAGCAACCCTGGGCTGTTGCCCTAGCCTGCCGGAGATCCAGCGCAACCCCCACTGGATGAGCCCTCCCCTGCAGAACCAAAGCCGCCGCCTTGCCCTACTTGACGCCGCCGGCCTGCTTCCCCGTTCTGCGCTTCAGCGCTTGTTCATAGGTTGAAGAGAGAGTCTTTAACCTAATTAAATCGGGGCCCCCTCACTTTTGGTATAATTGCAGAAAAGTACCCATACTTCATAATTACAGTTTTGACCCATATTTTTAGAATGTTAACAGTATACCCTCCTGAAGAAATTATTTACATAAATGGAACCATATATTATTTGTGGTTTATGACCCAAATTTGGAGATTTAACTATTATGCCCTTTGTTGGATTATTTTCCGAATATGGCCCAAAGATTTACTTGCGAATTATGACCCAAGTTTTTAAATGGTTAATTTTTCCCCAAAAATGTATTAGCGGTTTTAACCTTGATTTTGGAAAAACGAGTTTTAACTTAAGTTTTAAGTAAGTTACATATGCCATTCAAATTTAGCATATTAGCTAAATTTGCTTAACTTTGGTTTTAGGTCCGGAAGAGCCCCGATAAAGGCCTAACGAGTCCAAGTTCGATTTCCGTCTTTTGACGTCACGTGAGTACCCTCTCCCTCGAGATTATGTATTTACTCGATCTAGTTATGTTAAGTTTTAGTATCATGCTAGGTTGGATCTAGCATAACTTAGAGTGAATACCAAGTAGTGGTTATGGATCTTAGGTGAGTTTTGTGGATTGTGAAATGTTGTAAGGCTTGAGGAGTTGATATTATCTTGTGAGGTTAATTATGGCTTTAAGTTGTATGTTGAGCTTATGAGAATTTAGGGGTTGAGGTTGAATGATTGTTGAGGTTGAGATTGTAAGTTTATAGTTGTGAGTTATGATCTTGTGAGATCCGAGGGTTTAGAAGTCTTAGAACTTCTAGCTTCTGTTTAGTGTGATGTGAGCATGAGGGATTCTAGGATGCGGTCCTAGAATTGAGAGTCAAATGGTCTTGCCTAGATCATTTGTATAGAAGTCTAAGACTTCTATTGTGAGTGGGTTGTTGTTGATATAATCATCTTCTTGTGAGCAGGTTATGGGCTTCCTCCCTAAGGAAGCGAGAGTGTTGTGAGTTGAGTGTTGTGACGAGGTAAGTCTCCGGACTTACTTAGCTCGTATTCTTTGTATTAGCATTATTGTGTGTTGGGTGGTGTGTGTTTATTATTTTACTGTTTATAACTCTTAAACCGGAAATAGGATTACCGACCTTTATATTATTTGGCCCAAGTGTATGATAACGGGCGGTGACATCACTGCCTGGCTCCCCGTGAGAGCTAGGGGGATCTCGGCGACTGGCCCGTGCTGGTTAGACGGTCGGAGGCATCCGACCGTTCCATTGCCGGAAGAAGGGACCGAGGCGAGTTTCGGAGGATTCTCGTGTCACAAAAGAAGTTGAGCTAGAACGGGATATGACTTAATAAATAAAGATAATAAACCGGATTTGTGTGCTTTGAGTATGTTGTGTGACTATGTTGAATTAATTGTGTTTGTGCCTTTCCCTTTAATTCTAATGCTTCGAATATTAGCTAACGGTTTTATACCGATTGTTGTAGATTGCCTTGCAGGTTAGGAAAGTGGTCGAGAGATCCGGAAGAGTGGGCAGCCGGGGTTCCGTACATTTTAGGAGTGGGTTTTGGTTGGAGTCGGGTTGTGTTTTATTCTTCGTTTATTATGTTGGTATGCCGTGTGTATGGTGTTTTGATCTTTGGTGTTGATTATCGGCTGAAGTCTTTTGTTGTTTTCCTTCGGGTTTCTTATCATTTGCATTAAAAATGAATTTTGGTTTTGCCTTTATTTGTGCCATGTTGAAAGATCCGGTGAAATTGTTGTCAAGCTAAGGGTCGGGACCCATTGTGAGGTCCCAACCCGTAGCATCCTGAGTCCCGCGGATTCGGGGTGTTACAAAAGTGGTATCAGAGCCCTAGGTTGACAACAATGGCACTCGCTATCTTCTAAAGGCTGAATGAGGAATAAACAGAACCCACACGGGTTTTGACTTTTCATTTTCAAAATCACATGCATGAGTCGGGGTAGAATGTACAGACCACCACTCCTTCCGCAGATCTCGGCAGCTTAGTTTATTGGATTTTTATATATGTATATATGTAGATATGTATAGTATATGTGGATTGTAGTTGCATGTTGGATGTGATTGATATGTATAGATATATATATGGACTATAGTGTGTTCTGGACCTTTTGTTGTAGTGGATTTTACCGGGTGAGTTATATTAGTAGTTAGGTGGACATAGGACATATATGGGCGTATATACGGACTCTTATATATAGTAGTATATAGTATGAGACCTTATAGTTAGGACGACGGAAAGATAGCATCACCTTTAAGACGACGTTGTTGGTTTGGGATATCATTCATGCGTGGAGGAGTACGCTCAAGTATCGAGTTGAGCGTTTCGTGTTGACGAACACCATGACGTTTCTCGGATTCCTTTAAAAGGATTTTGAAGAGGAGGAGCGGAGATGACGTAAACGAAGAACAACCAAGTAAAAGAAAACTCGAGACAACTTAAGAGAAATCAAGACGGAAGCAATACAAGAAAAGGGAGCAACATTAAAGTGTAGAAGCGGTTCTAAAGAAGCCATGATCGAACGACGATGGGACCAAGGGAGAAAACGAACTTAAGTTCTTCAAGAAGAAGCGTGAACAACTAAATATGTAAATCGAGGAGGAGATGAGTACATTCTTGCAAGGTTGAAGGTGGTATTCCAATAAGACGAGTTTCCAATAGGCGCTCCTAAGTATGGGAATCAATATGAAAAGAGTGGTCAAACAATTGTGAATGATTGACGAGAATCGTAAGTTGAGCGTGCAGAAGAACTAGAGAGTGAAGTGACAGTTTTGTGAGAGCTTAAGTTGGAGACGTCTTCGGAAGTACGAGAGTTACGAGGAGGACTACATGGTGAAACTTCATATGGTAGAATTACCTGGTGAAGTCTATCACTTTCCGCCATTTTGTTGAGATTGAGCAACGCTAAGGAGGAGGAAGTGTGTGAGGATGATGATCTTCAGAAGATTAAAGAGGAAACAAGGAGCTTGGATTGAAAGACTTAAGATACCAACGAGAGGAATGCAAGTAGAGGCTAATTAATGTCAGAATATTTGGGAAGTGCTTTTGCAAAACATTTCGAAGACGGGTTAAGTCTATGAAAGGGAGTTATATGAAACAACAAGGCAAAGAAGATATAGTTATCATAGAGAAGTGGAAGGAAACGCGGAACGTAGAAAGAATTAAAGAAGGGCGTGAAGAGTGAAAGGAGCAAGTGAAGTTTAAGGTAGAGTACCCCGAGAGGGTAGCCTTTAAGAGTATGGTAACATGGAGGGTAGGAAGAATGGTGAGCTGTTGAACTTGGAGAAGGTCAGCTATAAGCTACTCGGTGACAACCAAGGACGCACCTGTGCGGGTTGTATACTGGTGACTGTAGAAGGGAAGAGTAATCCAGGATGTGAGATCATGAAGAGGGGTAACAAGAACTGGGAACATTCGTGATGACTGAATGACGGTAATAAGGAGGTGTATTAACGGAAGCATAAACGTCTTAATCAAGTAGCATTTTATCGATTCCAGCAAGTGATGGTAACGTACCTCATGGGGAAGGATTGTAACGATATGATACGACCTTCTTAGGTCATGGGGGTTGTTATATGGAGAAATGACACGGATCAAGGTAAAGTAAATTGGAAGGACAAAGAGGAAAGTGAGTCTTCTATAGTTGTTGTGCGAAAGGGGGATATATAAGGGGAGGTATGATATGTTTGTTCTAAGATTATGGATGTCATGTTTTCACGAGCCAAGCTAAGTCAAGGTTTTTGTGACTCGTATGGCGAAGCCATAGTGGCTATAACATGAAACGAGGAATCTGGATTAGGGCAACGCTGCAAGCTTAGGGTTATGATGTTAGCGTTGGGTGGAGTTATGAGTTGAATATTCAATGATGTCGGTAGGGGGGATATTAGCCTAGCGTTCTTCACAAGGCATACCGGTACGGTTGTGAAGTTGTTTTTGGAATACCAAGAGATGTATAAGGTGACCAACAAGAGTAAGAGAAGATCGAAGTTTGAAGTTTGATGTCGACAAGAGATATACAAACAATATATGGAAGATGGAGGTTAGAACCTCTACCGTCGGGTTGACTTTACATAAGGAAAGTGAAGTGTAATTTCTACACCAACTTGAGAAAAGAATGTCTATGGTGAGAGCTTATGTAGAATATGAAGAGCTTCTCTCATATGTTGGGATATCGCGGAAAGTGAAGAAGATAAGGTCAATTGTTTTGAAACACGGTTAATTCTTGGAGATTGGACCCTTATGGTTGCACATAAGTGAGAAACCTTAGAAGTTTTTTTTTTTTCAATCATGTCATCAAAGAGGAAAAAATGGGATTAAGTTACAAGAATACTTAAATAAGACCACAAGAGTCAGAAGACGCAAGCAAATCTTTCCAATTCAAGAAAAAACGAATATTTGGAAGGAGACGGTCAATATTGTAGCTACAGATGGAACAATACACGTGTTTAAAGGATGTCACCCCAACAATACAAGATTGTGTCGGTCTTATTTTATGTGGCGGGAGAAGAAAATACGGAACCGAGATACCACGGATTCCAATACGTCAGAATGTGGATATTTCCACTAAGGTCAAGCTTGACTCGATTCCGATATCTAAGGCGATGTATGGAATGACACTTGTGAAGAGACATGAGTTGTGGAAGCAAGTGAAGGGGCATTGCAAGAACTTATTGAAAAGAGTTCATTGAAATTAGTGAAATGTTATGGAGAACTCCGAAGGTTATATTAAACTCTTGATTTGAAGTTCATATAGAGAATACCAGCTTGTGAAAATAGAGATGGTTATTTCCGTTTGTACATCGATTACCGTGAGCTGAACAAGATAACAATGAAGAACAAGTATCCCTCACCACGGGTAGACGATCTACTCGACTAGTTGCAAGGGTCGGTAGTCTCTTCTAAGATTAAGTTAAGATTTGATTGTCACCTATTGAGAATTCTAGACTCGGATATTGCAAATACGGCATCCCGGACAACTATGGTCTCTACGAGTTTTAGTGATCCCATATGGGCTTACTAATGCCTGAACAAGATATTTGGATCTACTCGGAAAGAAGAGGAAAAGTGGTATGACAAGTTGTCTCGGGATGGCAACCCCCGAAGGACGTGGAAGAAGTTACAATTTACTTGGATGTGCTGGTCATTCCCGGATTTGTGGAGGGATTCTCCAAGTGACACCATCCATGAAACCGACTCCGGACGGCAACGAAGTTGGAGCGAGACGGAATGGTCAACGGAGTTGATGAGTGCTAGGAAGGGATTCATCGGTGCAATTATTACGGAATTGACTCAAATAAGGATAAGTTTGAAGTGTACAAGCGATTCTCCAAGACGAGGTCTTGACTGAGTATTGATGAACGATATAAAAGTAATAGCGTATGTGTCTCGTTCGTAGAGGCAGTGTGAATGAAAGTATTCCCTTCCTTACTTGGAACGTGCAATAATTATTGAGGAAACGTAACATCAAAGTTGGTTTGACAAGAACCAATGCCCAATGTGTAAATGGGAAGATTCGATCTTACTTGTGTGAGACAATCAAGGAGAAACAATGGAAATGTCTCAATGAGAAAGACTTGAGAGGGAATCTGAGTTTCCGATATATCGGACCTTTTTTAGGCCTTAGCGCAAGTGGGATAGTAGTTTACCGGTTGGCATGACCACTAAGAGTAGAGGGTGCTCATCCAGGGTTTCATGTGTATCAATCGAGAGAATATGCATGTACATGAAGCGAGACATACTGTAAGTCATGAGGACCTAGTGATAGATGAGGAACCGATGAGGTTAATAGGAAGACGGATGATAGTATCTTTGGTTGAGTTTTACGTTGAGCTAGTAGCATTGATAGAATTGTCGGGTTTGACCTAGTTATTTCCTTGGTTGAGTTATGTGCATGTGTGATGTTATGAGTAGTTTGGGCTCTGTGCGGGAATGTGCTATATGACGTGATATATCTTGCGGTCGTAGTTTGAATAGATTGTGTGTATAGATTAGAAGGTTTAAGCCTTCTCAGTTTGAGAGTTCACATCTCGGCCTTAGGGACCGAGAAGTTCGGCGTATAGCAAGTTTCGGGACGAAACTTGTTTTTAGGGGGACTTGATGTAACGCCCCAAAATATTGGCGCGTTTTCGATATTATTTTATCCTACTTTTACCGATATTTTATTAGCTTAAATATTTTTTTTGTAACGCCCTAATTTTAGGCGCGTTTTAAATATTTATTTCTCCGGCTTTTGTCGATATATTTTATTTCTCGTGTTTAAATTACTATATTATATCGTAAAAGTAAATTGTGAGAATGGTTTTTTGTATTCTAAAGTATATTTTGCGAGTTTACCTATATACTCGATCCATATGTATATTTTCCGTATTTTATAGTTTATTTCGGAAAAATTCAGAAAGTTTTTCCGGTTCAGAAATCCCGTTCCGAATGCGTTTGGATCGAATTCACTTTTTACCTTATTTTTTCTTTTTCTTCTCTTCTTCTCTCTTCTCTCTCTCTCTCTCATTCGGCCGTGTTGTGGTGGCCGACTCCTCTCGCCCCTGCTGAGCTGCAAGGGAGTGCAAGCTACAGTGACCTCTCTGTTTCCCCCTCTCTATGCAGCTATGCTCAACCTTCATTCTCTCACGCAATCTCCCTCTCTATGCAGCTATGCTAACCCTCTTTCTCTCACGCAATCTCCCTCTGTCTTACAGTTTCTCCAACCTTGCAAGGTTGCAACCTCATTTCTCTCTCTCTCGTTGCTCCCCAGTGAAGGTTCGTTCGAGCCCTATTGCACAGCCTTCCCTTGTCTTCTCTGAATCCCTGCAATCCTCTATTCCTTTCCCTACTTCTCTCTCTGCTCTTTCTGCTGAGTCTTGCCGGGAGTGAAGTCACACCACCAGAGTGCCTTGCCGCCTCCACTGTCTCCTCCCGTTGCTGATACCAAGAGCCCTTGCCTCCCTTCATCGACACAGGAGGAAGCTCCTTGCCTCCGCCACAATCAAGTCGTGCCAACACCACCGGAGACAACCGCCTGGGAGGAGCACTACGGCCGATACCTTCGCCCTCACCTGGTTGGGGCCGCAACCAGTCTAGTCGCCGATTGCCCTGCCACCCCCTCCTTCGCCTTGCCCCTTTGTCTCTTCTGTGTAGCCCCCAAGTTGGAGCAACCCTGGGCTGTTGCCCTAGCCTGCCGGAGATCCAGCGCAACCCCCACTGGATGAGCCCTCCCCTGCAGAACCAAAGCCGCCGCCTTGCCCTACTTGACGCCGCCGGCCTGCTTCCCCGTTCTGCGCTTCAGCGCTTGTTCATAGGTTGAAGAGAGAGTCTTTAACCTAATTAAATCGGGGCCCCCTCACTTTTGGTATAATTGCAGAAAAGTACCCATACTTCATAATTACAGTTTTGACCCATATTTTTAGAATGTTAACAGTATACCCTCCTGAAGAAATTATTTACATAAATGGAACCATATATTATTTGTGGTTTATGACCCAAATTTGGAGATTTAACTATTATGCCCTTTGTTGGATTATTTTCCGAATATGGCCCAAAGATTTACTTGCGAATTATGACCCAAGTTTTTAAATGGTTAATTTTTCCCCAAAAATGTATTAGCGGTTTTAACCTTGATTTTGGAAAAACGAGTTTTAACTTAAGTTTTAAGTAAGTTACATATGCCATTCAAATTTAGCATATTAGCTAAATTTGCTTAACTTTGGTTTTAGGTCCGGAAGAGCCCCGATAAAGGCCTAACGAGTCCAAGTTCGATTTCCGTCTTTTGACGTCACGTGAGTACCCTCTCCCTCGAGATTATGTATTTACTCGATCTAGTTATGTTAAGTTTTAGTATCATGCTAGGTTGGATCTAGCATAACTTAGAGTGAATACCAAGTAGTGGTTATGGATCTTAGGTGAGTTTTGTGGATTGTGAAATGTTGTAAGGCTTGAGGAGTTGATATTATCTTGTGAGGTTAATTATGGCTTTAAGTTGTATGTTGAGCTTATGAGAATTTAGGGGTTGAGGTTGAATGATTGTTGAGGTTGAGATTGTAAGTTTATAGTTGTGAGTTATGATCTTGTGAGATCCGAGGGTTTAGAAGTCTTAGAACTTCTAGCTTCTGTTTAGTGTGATGTGAGCATGAGGGATTCTAGGATGCGGTCCTAGAATTGAGAGTCAAATGGTCTTGCCTAGATCATTTGTATAGAAGTCTAAGACTTCTATTGTGAGTGGGTTGTTGTTGATATAATCATCTTCTTGTGAGCAGGTTATGGGCTTCCTCCCTAAGGAAGCGAGAGTGTTGTGAGTTGAGTGTTGTGACGAGGTAAGTCTCCGGACTTACTTAGCTCGTATTCTTTGTATTAGCATTATTGTGTGTTGGGTGGTGTGTGTTTATTATTTTACTGTTTATAACTCTTAAACCGGAAATAGGATTACCGACCTTTATATTATTTGGCCCAAGTGTATGATAACGGGCGGTGACATCACTGCCTGGCTCCCCGTGAGAGCTAGGGGGATCTCGGCGACTGGCCCGTGCTGGTTAGACGGTCGGAGGCATCCGACCGTTCCATTGCCGGAAGAAGGGACCGAGGCGAGTTTCGGAGGATTCTCGTGTCACAAAAGAAGTTGAGCTAGAACGGGATATGACTTAATAAATAAAGATAATAAACCGGATTTGTGTGCTTTGAGTATGTTGTGTGACTATGTTGAATTAATTGTGTTTGTGTCTTTCCCTTTAATTCTAATGCTTCGAATATTAGCTAACGGTTTTATACCGATTGTTGTAGATTGCCTTGCAGGTTAGGAAAGTGGTCGAGAGATCCGGAAGAGTGGGCAGCCGGGGTTCCGTACATTTTAGGAGTGGGTTTTGGTTGGAGTCGGGTTGTGTTTTATTCTTCGTTTATTATGTTGGTATGCCGTGTGTATGGTGTTTTGATCTTTGGTGTTGATTATCGGCTGAAGTCTTTTGTTGTTTTCCTTCGGGTTTCTTATCATTTGCATTAAAAATGAATTTTGGTTTTGCCTTTATTTGTGCCATGTTGAAAGATCCGGTGAAATTGTTGTCAAGCTAAGGGTCGGGACCCATTGTGAGGTCCCAACCCGTAGCATCCTGAGTCCCGCGGATTCGGGGTGTTACAACTACAACATTCGGTATAAAACCGTTAGCTCACATTCAAAGCATTAGAATTAAAGGGAAAGGCACAAACACAATTAATTCAACATAGTCACACAACATACTCAAAGCACACAAATCCGGTTTATTATCTTTATTTATTAAGTCATATCCCGTTCTAGTTCAACTTCTTTTGTGACACGAGAATCCTCCGAAACTCGCCTCGGTCCCTTCTTCCGGCAATGGAACGGTCGGATGCCTCCGACCGTCTAACCAGCACGGGCCAGTCGCCGAGATCCCCCCAGCTCTCACGGGGAGCCAGGCAGTGATGTCACCGCCCGTTATCATACACTTGGGCCAAATAATATAAAGGTCGGTAATCCTATTTCCGGTTTAGTTGTTATAAACAGTACAAATAATAACACACACCACCCAACACACAATAATGCTAATACAAAGAATACGAGCTAAGTAAGTCCGGAGACTTACCTCATCCCGAAGATAATCCCGCTATATCCCGCTCTCAGCTTCCCGCGGGAAGACACTCAACGCCTGTAAAAAGGCACACGATCAGCATCTCTCTCACATGCTAGAAGTCCTTAGACTTCTAGGCCCAATGATCTCGCAAGATCATAACCCATAACCATGCTAGGATAACAACTCTTAGTCCTCACGATCTCACAAGGTCATAACCATCAAACCACATGCTAGGATAAGTCAAACCTAAACTCCAAAATCCCACAAGATCATATAACCCCAACCTCGAGCCTCAAAACGCTCACAAGATCAACCCTATAACTTAAAGTCTCATAACAACCTCACAAGATAACCAAACACCTCAAGTCTTAGCACAATTATAAATCCTCAAAACTCACCTAAGGTTCATAACCACTACTTGGTATTCACTCTAAGTTATGTTATATCCACCTAACATGATACTACTAAACATAACTAGATCGAGGGAAAGGATTACTCACACAACGTCAAAAGACGGAAGTCGCTCTACGGATGTCGAGATTGGAATCGTTGGCCTTTATCGGGGCGCTTCCGGTCCTAACACCAAAGCTAAACAAATTTAGCTTATATGCTAAATTTGAACGGAATAATGAACATATATAATCTAAGGAAAACCCCACTTTTAAAACCCAAGTTAAAACCATAAATATATATATTCCGGACAAATTGTATTACATCATAAACCCAAGGTAAAACTCGTTTTTCGAAGTCAACGTTAAAATCCCGTAATTTAATCTTTGAGTCATAACCCGGAATTAATCCAACATGAGCATAATATATATGATATATATAAATAAGAATATAATTCAAGTAAATCCCAAATTTAAAACCCATAGAGACATTGTCAAGGAAAAATTTATGAAATGCTAGAAACTTGTGTCATAAGTTGTAAATAAATCTTTAGGCTATTTCTTGTAGTTTAATTCCAGCAGGGGTAATATTTCAAGATTCCAAAAGTTGGGTTATAAACTGCAAATTCAAACAATGGGTCACAATTTGCAAATAGCTCAAAAGGAAGGGGCCCGAATTAGAAAGCCCTAATAAGGCTCTTCAACCTTCTGTTTTACAGCGGAAAAGAGGGGAGCAGGTGAAGCGCCGACTAGGGCTTGGCTTCTCGATGGAGTCAGCAAGGCGAAGGGGACGGTGGGCTGGCACTCCCTGGGCGGGGTTCACAAGCGACAGAGGCGGCGAGGCGGCGAGGTGGCTTCGGTCTCCGACTCGGCAGCGCTAGGGCAGGCGAGGCGGCTTCGGTCTCCGACTCGAAAGCACTAGGGCAGGCGAGGCGGCTTCGGTCTCTGACTCGAAAGCACTAGGGCAGGCGAGGCGCTCCGGCATGGTGGCGGCTGCGGGCTTCATCCGGCGAGGACAAGTGAAGCAGGTCGAGGCAGGGAGCCTTGGCGGCTGCCTTGTTCTCCGGTGGTCGCAAAAAGGCGACAGGGCGGCGGCAATCAACAACATTAGACCGGAGAGGTCACTGGTATGGCTACGACCGATGGCGGCGGCAGTGGGACTGGTTTCTCCGGTGGTAGGGTTCAACAGAGGCGGCAACCTTGGGCTCCAACAGGTGGCTTCTCTGGCTCCTCTCTGGTAGTTCGACAGGGTTGGGCTGCGCAGGGGTCTTGAAAGGAGGCCGGAAGTATGACCCAGGCGGCGGCAAAGCCTCTTCTCCGACGGCGAGGCAAAGCTGGGGCGTGAGGGAGAGAGGCGGAATGGCGAGGGAATAGAGGCAGCTGAGGTGTGGGGATGGTTGCCCAGTTGGTGGCCTTAGACAGTGAAGGGGCTCAATGAAGATGAGAGAAACAAGGGGTCGGGTAGGTATGCAGGATTGCAGGTTGAGTGTGTAGGTTGGGGTAGGCACAACTGCCAAATGCAAAGAACACGCCATCAGGTTGGCTGGAGGAAGAAGCAATGTAGGGAAGGAAAATTATATAAAAGTAAATAAATAAAATAAAAAGGAAAAAGGGTAATAGAATTAGCTCGATCAAAAATGGTTCGGAACGGGATTATCGGATCGGAAAACTTTTCCGAACTTTTCCGAAAATAATAATACGGATACACGCGAACGTATCCGACATGATAATATACTCGAGAAAGATATTTTACGCTTTAAAATACTTTTAATAAAATATTTAATCTAATAAAAATATCGATAGAAGTCGGAGAAATAAATATCGAAAACGCGCCAAAAATTTGGGCGTTACATCAGATCCCCCTAAAAACAAGTTTCGTCCCGAAACTTGCTATGCGTCGAACTTCTCGGTCCTTAAGGCCGAGGTACAAAGTCACAACTAGGAAGACTTAGACCTTCTAATCTATATACACAACTGCTCCAATCACCATTGCAATATATATAACCGGACGTAAAACACATTCCCGTGCGGGGCACAAACAATTATGACATCACACATGCACATAACACAACTAAGGGAAGAACTAGGTCTAACCCCTCGATTATATCGAAGCTACTAGCTTAGCGTAAAACTCAACCAAAGATACTATCTTCCGTCTTCCTATTAGCCTCATTGGTTCTTCGACTGCCACTAACTCATCAAGACCGGCAATACTTTTCGAGTCATACATGTACTTCCTAGATTGATACACATGGAATCCCGGGTGAACACTCACTATTCTCGACGGATGCGCCAACCGGTAACTAACGCTATGATCTCACCACACTCCGATATATCAGAACTCAACTTCTTTCTCGGGTCCTTCTCGAAGCAACATAACCACTATGTTTCTCGTTAAATATCTCTAACAAGGGAGATCAAATCTCCCCTTTCACACTGTTGACTTTGATTCTTTTCAAACCAAACTCTGATGTTATGTTTTCTCAATTCTTGTTGCAATTCCATGTAACGAAGGAAGTACTCTACTCCATACTACTTCTCTTAACCAGACCCGTATGCTATTACTTTTACATCGCTCCCCAGTACTCGATCAAGACCTTGTCTTGAAGAATCACTTGTACACTTCAAACTCATAATAACTCAAGGTAAGTCAAAAACATTGCACCAGTGAATCCCCTCTTAACTCTCAGCAACTCCTTCGTCAATTCTTTGTCCCATTCAGTACTTCCTTGTCATCCGGAGTAGATTACCATAAATGGGTGTTATACAACTTCTCTCTTCACAGATCTGATAATGCTCAGCGCATCTAATGAAATTTGTAAATCCTTTCACATCCTTCGGGATTTGTCATCCCGAGACAACTTGTCATAACCTCTCTCCTCTTCAAGAGTAGACCCAAAATATCTTATCCGGGGCATCAGTAAGCCCATAGGGAATAACTACAACTCGTAGTGACTTTGATTGGTCCAAAATGCCGTACTTGCAATATCTCAAACTCGAGTTCTCAATCGGTGACAATCAGACCTTATATCATTCCCATGAGAGACTATCGACCCTTGTAACCGATCAAGTAGATCATCCAATTCATTCTAAGGAAGACTTGTCCAATATGAACCATTCTGGTGTTCTCATAATAACTCCAAATCAAGAGTTTAAGATATTTTCCAATATGAACTTCAAATCAAGAGTTCAAGATAACCTTCGGATTTCTCCATAACATTTCACTAGTTCTAATGGACTCTTTTCAATAAGTTCTTGCAAATGCCCCTTCACCTGCTTCCACAACTCATGTCTCTTCACAAGTGTCATTCCATACGGCGTCTTAGATTTTGTAATCGAGTCAAGCTTGACCTTAGTAGAAAAATCCACATTTTGAGGGGTTGGGAAATAATCCACATCACTTCTCCTTCTACTGTGATATCTCGGTTTTCGTCTTTCCTTCTTTCGTCCCATAAATAAAAACCTACACAACCTTGCTTTAAAACGTGACAAGTGATCATGATACCAATGGTCTTCCCCGATCTGTTGAGGTGACATCCTTTAAACACGTTTTTTTTTTTTTTTTTTTTTTTTTTTTTTTTTTTTTTTGGCTAAAATGTTTACCATCCTCTTTGAGAGATCCTTCATCTCTTGAACTCAAGAGACTAGCTCGAGTCTTCTAACTCTTGTAGCCTTATTAAAGTAATCCTATAACGTAATCTCATCCTCCCTCTTTGATGGCATGATTGTAAAATCTTCTAAGGTTTCTCACTTATGTGCAACCATAGGGGTCCATATTGCAAGACTAAACCGTGATTCAAAATAATTGACCCTATCTTCTTTGCTTTCCCTGACATCCCAACATGTGGGAGGAGTTCTTCGTATTCTACATAAGATCTCACCATAGACATCCTTTCTTCAAGTCGATGTAGATATTATACTTCATCTTTCTTATGTAAAGTCAACCCGACGGAAGAGGTTCTAACCTCAATCTTCCATATACTTTTTGTACATCTCTTGTCAACATCAATACTTCAGAACATGATATTTTCTTACTCTTGTTGGTCATCTTATGCTTCTCTCGGTATTCCATGAACAACTTTACCGGTATGCCTTGTGGAAAAATGCTAGAAGAAACTCCCCATCCAAAACCACTAAAATATCAAACTCATTACATCTCCAGGTACTAACATCATAACTCTAAGCTTGTAGCGTTGCCCTAATCCAGGTCCTCCTTTTCACGCCATAGCCACCGTGTCTCTTACATGTGAGTTTGACGCCTCTATCTCATCTTTTGCTCGCGAAAACATACCCTCCATTTCATTAGCACAAACATACCATGCTTCCTCAACATACCACGCATCCTCTTTATGTATCCCCTATTTTGTACATCAACTATAGAAGACTCACCTTCCTCCTTATCCTTCCAATTTGCTTACCTTGATCCGTGTCATTTCTCCACATAACAATCCCCATGACCTAAGAAGGTCGTACCAGATCATTACAATCCCTCCGCAACATACGTTATCATCACTTGTTAGAATCGATAAGATGTTACTTGATTAAAATGTTTATGCTTCCGTTAATGCACCTCCTATTACTGACATTCAATCACCACGAATGTTCACTTCTTGTTCCCCTTCTTCATGATCTCACATCCTGGGTTACTCTTCCCTTCTACAGTCACCAGTATACAACCCGCACCTGTGCATTTTTGGTGGTCACCGATTAACTCCTTGATGACCCTCTCCAAGATCAACGACTTACCCTCCTACACTTCCATATTACCATTCTCATGAAGGCTATCCTCTCGGGATACTTTGTATTAACTTCACTAGCTTATTTTACTCTACTTCCAACTCCGTTAACTCCCATTAAGCCCCCCTTTCCCTTCCGCTTCTATATGATAACTATACCTCCCTCAACTCTTTCGTGTCATATGACCCATCTTCATAGGTTTAACCATTCTTCATAATATCTTGTAAGTGCATCTTCCCAAATATTCTGACCTTAATTAGCGTCCAGTCACGTCCCTATTAGTTGGTATCTTAAGTCCTTCCCTAATCGAGAGCTTCTTATTGCGTTTCTCATCTTCTTGGGATCATCATTTATACACACTTCCTTCTTCTTATTTATTTTTTTTTTTTTTTTTTTGGCGTTTCTTAGTCTTATCGTCTTAACGGAAACCGGTCAACTCCACGTGAATCCCTATTATGCCCTTATTCTCATAACTCTAGTGTTTTTGGATACTTCACTTATTGGTACCTTGTAAGCTAAACTTACGATATCTTAAACCTTTAGCAAATGGTTCGATCACTCTTCTCGTCTTGACTTCGATGCTTTGGAGCGCCTAAAGAAAACTTCACATCTTAATGGAATACCGCCTTTAGCCTTGCTGGAATGTACCCATCTCCTCCTCGATTCGCATCTTTAGTTGTCCACGCGTCTTCTTGAAAAACTTAAGTTCGTTCTATCCCTTGGTCTCGTCATTGTTCGATTATGGCCTCTTTAGAACCGCTTCTACACTTTAATGTTGCTCCATTTTCTTGTATTGCTCCCATCTTGACCCCCTTAAGTTGTCTCGAGTTTTCTTTTACTTGGTTGTCCTTCGTTACATCATCTCTACTCCTCTTTTTCGACATCCTTTTAAAGAAATCCGAGAAACGTCATGGTACTCGTTAGCACGAAAAGCTCAACTCGATACTTGAGCGTACGTACTCCTCCACGTATGAACGCTATCTCACGCCAATAACGTCGTCTTAAAGGTGATGATACCGTATTATCCACTTTCTATTAGGTCCGAATCTCTATATGCTACTACTATATATATAAGAACCCGTATATAATACTATATATGTCCTATGTCCACATAACTACTAATATACCACATCCGGAAATCCAATACATCAATACAAGGTCCAAACATGTATTATAGTCCACATATATTCACTATACATATAAATCAAGTCATCATGCAACTACAATCCACATATATTATACCTACCTACATACCTACATATATATACAAATCCAATAAACTAAGCTGCCGGGATCCGCGGAAGAAGTGGTGGTCCGTACATTCTACCCCGACTAATGCATGTGATTTGAAAACGAAAAGTCAGAACCCGTGTGGGTTCTGTTTATTCCTCATTCGGCCTTTAGAAGATTGCGAGTGCCATTGTTGTCAACCTAGGCCTCTGATACCACTTTTGTAACACCCCGAATCCGCGGGACTCGGGGCGCTACGGGTTGGGACCTCACAATGGGTCCCGACCCTTAGCCTGACAACAATTTCACCGGATCTTTCAACATGGCACAAATAAAGGCAAAACCAAAATTCCTTTTAATGCAAATGATAAGAAACCCGAAGAAAAACAACAAAAGACTTCAGCCGATAAACAACACCAAAAACCAAAACGCCGTACACGCGGCATACCAACATAATAAACGCAGAATAAAACACAACCCGACTCCAACCAAAACCCACTCCTAAAATGTACGGAACCCCGGCTGCCCACTCTTCCGGATCTCTCGGAGCATACCTAACCTGCAAGGCAAACTACAACATTCGGTATAAAACCGTTAGCTCACATTCAAAGCATTAGAATTAAAGGGAAAGGCACAAACACAATTAATTCAACATAGTCACACAACATACTCAAAGCACACAAATCCGGTTTATTATCTTTATTTATTAAGTCATATCCCGTTCTAGTTCAACTTCTTTTGTGACACGAGAATCCTCCGAAACTCGCCTCGGTCCCTTCTTCCGGCAATGGAACGGTCAGATGCCTCCGACCGTCTAACCAGCACGGGCCAGTCGCCGAGATCCCCCCAGCTCTCACGGGGAGCCAGGCAGTGATGTCACCGCCCGTTATCATACACTTGGGCCAAATAATATAAAGGTCGGTAATCCTATTTCCGGTTTAGTTGTTATAAACAGTACAAATAATAACACACACCACCCAACACACAATAATGCTAATACAAAGAATACGAGCTAAGTAAGTCCGGAGACTTACCTCATCCCGAAGATAATCCCGCTATATCCCGCTCTCAGCTTCCCGCGGGAAGACACTCAACGCCTGTAAAAAGGCACACGATCAGCATCTCTCTCACATGCTAGAAGTCCTTAGACTTCTAGGCCCAATGATCTCGCAAGATCATAACCCATAACCATGCTAGGATAACAACTCTTAGTCCTCACGATCTCACAAGGTCATAACCATCAAACCACATGCTAGGATAAGTCAAACCTAAACTCCAAAATCCCACAAGATCATATAACCCCAACCTCGAGCCTCAAAACGCTCACAAGATCAACCCTATAACTTAAAGTCTCATAACAACCTCACAAGATAACCAAACACCTCAAGTCTTAGCACAATTATAAATCCTCAAAACTCACCTAAGGTTCATAACCACTACTTGGTATTCACTCTAAGTTATGTTATATCCACCTAACATGATACTACTAAACATAACTAGATCGAGGGAAAGGATTACTCACACAACGTCAAAAGACGGAAGTCGCTCTACGGATGTCGAGATTGGAATCGTTGGCCTTTATCGGGGCGCTTCCGGTCCTAACACCAAAGCTAAACAAATTTAGCTTATATGCTAAATTTGAACGGAATAATGAACATATATAATCTAAGGAAAACCCCACTTTTAAAACCCAAGTTAAAACCATAAATATATATATTCCGGACAAATTGTATTACATCATAAACCCAAGGTAAAACTCGTTTTTCGAAGTCAACGTTAAAATCCCGTAATTTAATCTTTGAGTCATAACCCGGAATTAATCCAACATGAGCATAATATATATGATATATATAAATAAGAATATAATTCAAGTAAATCCCAAATTTAAAACCCATAGAGACATTGTCAAGGAAAAATTTATGAAATGCTAGAAACTTGTGTCATAAGTTGTAAATAAATCTTTAGGCTATTTCTTGTAGTTTAATTCCAGCAGGGGTAATATTTCAAGATTCCAAAAGTTGGGTTATAAACTGCAAATTCAAACAATGGGTCACAATTTGCAAATAGCTCAAAAGGAAGGGGCCCGAATTAGAAAGCCCTAATAAGGCTCTTCAACCTTCTGTTTTACAGCGGAAAAGAGGGGAGCAGGTGAAGCGCCGACTAGGGCTTGGCTTCTCGATGGAGTCAGCAAGGCGAAGGGGACGGTGGGCTGGCACTCCCTGGGCGGGGTTCACAAGCGACAGAGGCGGCGAGGCGGCGAGGTGGCTTCGGTCTCCGACTCGGCAGCGCTAGGGCAGGCGAGGCGGCTTCGGTCTCCGACTCGAAAGCACTAGGGCAGGCGAGGCGGCTTCGGTCTCTGACTCGAAAGCACTAGGGCAGGCGAGGCGCTCCGGCATGGTGGCGGCTGCGGGCTTCATCCGGCGAGGACAAGTGAAGCAGGTCGAGGCAGGGAGCCTTGGCGGCTGCCTTGTTCTCCGGTGGTCGCAAAAAGGCGACAGGGCGGCGGCAATCAACAACATTAGACCGGAGAGGTCACTGGTATGGCTACGACCGATGGCGGCGGCAGTGGGACTGGTTTCTCCGGTGGTAGGGTTCAACAGAGGCGGCAACCTTGGGCTCCAACAGGTGGCTTCTCTGGCTCCTCTCTGGTAGTTCGACAGGGTTGGGCTGCGCAGGGGTCTTGAAAGGAGGCCGGAAGTATGACCCAGGCGGCGGCAAAGCCTCTTCTCCGACGGCGAGGCAAAGCTGGGGCGTGAGGGAGAGAGGCGGAATGGCGAGGGAATAGAGGCAGCTGAGGTGTGGGGATGGTTGCCCAGTTGGTGGCCTTAGACAGTGAAGGGGCTCAATGAAGATGAGAGAAACAAGGGGTCGGGTAGGTATGCAGGATTGCAGGTTGAGTGTGTAGGTTGGGGTAGGCACAACTGCCAAATGCAAAGAACACGCCATCAGGTTGGCTGGAGGAAGAAGCAATGTAGGGAAGGAAAATTATATAAAAGTAAATAAATAAAATAAAAAGGAAAAAGGGTAATAGAATTAGCTCGATCAAAAATGGTTCGGAACGGGATTATCGGATCGGAAAACTTTTCCGAACTTTTCCGAAAATAATAATACGGATACACGCGAACGTATCCGACATGATAATATACTCGAGAAAGATATTTTACGCTTTAAAATACTTTTAATAAAATATTTAATCTAATAAAAATATCGATAGAAGTCGGAGAAATAAATATCGAAAACGCGCCAAAAATTTGGGCGTTACACATGGAATCAATTTAGCGGGAATATAAAAGGTAATAAATTATGTAGAGCTAATATATATTAGCGATCGATAAATATAAGGATGATAATTATTTTTTTTATGTTAAGATATACAATAATCCTAACAAAGTGTTATTGCATGATTGATGTACATCTAAAAATTGAATATGGCTCGTTGGGTTTATACCATTAAAACAATAGTTGCAAGATATATGACTCTAAAGTAAGCATGTCCACGGGTCGGACCCGCCGGGTCCACGGGTCGGACCCGCCAGGTCCACGGGTCCGACCCGCCGGGTCGACGGGTCCAACCTGCCGGGTCGACGGGTCCAACCCGCCGGGACCCTTCCCGGACCCGGACCCGTATAAATGGCCGACCCGGCGGCTCACGGGTCAGACCCGGCGGGTCGGCCCTTTTGTTTTAAAAGTATTTTTAAAAAAAAAAAAAAAAGATGACCCGCCGGGTCGACCCTTTTAGGAATTTTTTTATTTTTTTAAAACTGAGGTTTGGCGGGTCGACCCACCGGGTCAGACAGGTCGACCCGCCGGGTCACGGGTAAGGATCACCTCGACCCTTACCCGTACCCGTAACCCTGCGGGTCAGTGACCCGGCGGGTCATTGACCTGGCGGGTTCCCGCCGGGTCAAAACCCGCCGGGTCACGGGTGACCCGTGACCCGTGGACATGCTTGCTCTAAAGGTTGTATTCAAAAAGACAAGATATTAAAACAATCTTTAACTCAATGTCTTCTCTTCCGGTCTTATCTTCATGGAATGAGAAGAAAGTAGAAAATTGTTGTTTGTCGGGTCATATAACAAAGTTGTTACTAGACTCCTTACTAGATCTCAATTTCGATTGCGGATATTTAAACGTCCCGGCAACAAACTTTCATCCTTTGAACATGAGCGTTTTTCATGATCTTAAAAAATTACAAAGCCTTGACCTATCACTCAATTGCATCACAAGTTTTGTCGAAGATGAAGGTATATTCACAAATATTTTATATACTTTGAGGTCTTATTACTTCACTTAACTACAAATTTGAATATTCATAGATATCTATTTATTTTTCCTTTTTCTTGTTGTGTTATTTTGAAAACCTTAAAGTTTTAAACCTTATGGATAATACAATAAATGGTGAAATTTCTCATTTTATTGGCAACGGTCTCTTAACAATTCTTGATATTTCATAAAATCTATTTAGTGGAAATATTTCCTCAAGTAATAAAATTATAAGCAATAGCTTTATTTGATTATATAATTTTATTTGTTACGTGTTTATTTATTTCATGTTTATCGATTATAATTTTAAACCTTGAAGGAAAATATATCGAACTTATATATCTCCAAAACAATATATTATTTGTTTATTTATTTTTTCTTTTAATCATTTTATGTCATTTGTTCTTGTACGTATATGCAGGAGTATGCAACTTGAAGAAACTGAAACTACTAGATCTTTCTGAAAATAAATTGAGCGGAAATATCCCTAGTTGTATAGGCAATATGAGCTCTCTCCAACAATTGTTTCTTTCAAGGAATCAATTTAGCGGGAGTATAAAAGGTAATAAACTATGTAGAGCTAATACATATTAATGATTGATATATATAAGACTGATAATTGTTTTTTTTAATGGTATATTCATATATACAACATTCCTAAACAAAGTGTTATTGCATGATTGATGCTCCATCTTGTTCTTTTCTCATTTGATAATTAACGGACCCATGAAGACCGTTTCTTACACTTTTGCCTTAGACCGTTATTTTAGGTGAGTGTTCTTGGTGTTTTGCCTTGACCCACTAGAGGAGACCATCGATTCTAGAGGGCTTTTTTTGCTTGTCTTTTGACTTGATCGTTCTTTGTTCTTCTGTTAAATTATTTTTTTTCGTGTTCTATCTTGTTATATATTCAAAGTTATGATGCATATCTACAATTATAAATCTAAATCTAAAGGATCTTAAAACTATGGGACGATGAAACTAAAACTAGTATCTTAAATATTGTCTAGTGTATGTTGAGTATGATCATTTCATTTGTTCTATGTAAATTGTCAAAACTTGAACAATTAAAACTCGAGTAAGCTTGAGCTTTCAAGAAATCTATTTAGCCAATGATAAAGTTATAAACAAAATGTTTGCTCAATAATAAAATTTTATTATATTCATCTTATTTGTTTATTTTTTATTTGTGCAGGATTATGTACATTGAAGGAACTTCAAAGATTAGATCTTTCAGAAAACAATTTGAATGGAAGTGTTCCCATATGCATTTACGAATTGAGTGCTCTGGAGTACCTCTATCTTTCAGAAAACAAATTGGAGGGAAATATAGCATCAGGTAGTAGGAAAAAGGAAGATTAAACTTATATATATTTCAACCCTTATTACATCTATCATATGACACGTTGATAAAATAAAATAAAATTGTGTTACATCGAGAATATACAAACCCGTAATCGAGTATATAAGTGAAGTTAGTCAATTTTACTATTGTCAATTAATTTTAGAATAGAATTTAATTATATTTATACGTTAAACTCAATTCTAACACGTAAATGTTCGCGGATGTTCAATATACTTACTCAATGAGTACATGCATTTGATTTTTGATATTTTTTTTTATCAGAAATATGCAAGATGAAGAAACTTCAAGGGTTGGGACTACAGAACAATAAATTAAGTGGAAATGTTCCAACAGGTGTATGTAACGATATATTTACTATGTCACACATTATAACTTTTGCTCTTTAAATATAACAAATAATATAATAATAATGAAATAGTTTAGTGGTGCGTTCAACTTTTGATGATTCATTTATTTCTACAACAGGTGTATGTAAATTGACAAATCTTGAAGAATTATTCATAGGTCAAGATTATTTGGGAAAAAACACAATTCCAATTTGTATTGGGAATTTGACCTCCCTTTCGAAGCTTTTAATTGCTGGTTACAAGTTTACCGGATCAATATCGGGTACGTATAAATTCTCAACCCTCTTTCTAATTAAATTAGCATTTGCTTACCTCTTTATTCAATTTTCTTCCTGATAAAGTTTGCTAAGTTCTTTTTCATATTTTGTCTCTTTACAGGTATTGGAAACTTGATCAATCTTAAATGGCTTTCTCTTTATCATAATCAATTGGTTGGTCCCGTACCGTCCACAATATCAAATCTCACTAACTTGGAAGGATTGTCCATGTTTGATAACTCCTTTGAAGAAAAATTCTCTTTGAGCCTATTATCTAAACTTGCCAATCTTAGAGATCTTGCCCTTGTTAGCAATAAGTTTGAAGTTGAAACCGAAGACTCGCCTTGGAAACCCTCCTTCCAACTTCAATTTCTCTTCTTGCGCAATTCTAACCTAAACAAGGAAACTAGAACCTTCCCAACATTCCTCTCATATCAGTATCACCTTGAGTATGTAGACCTCTCTTACAACAACCTAGTTGGATCATTCCCAACCTCTTCTTTTCAAGGTAGTATGAAACAAATAACATGCTTGGACTTGTCTAATAACTATTTTGATGGGGAGGGTACCAGAAAAATTGTTTAGTAGTTTCCACAATTTAAACTTCATAATTCTATCAAATAACAATTTTCACGGCAAAGTAATTTTCAAGTCTATGAACCTACCTCAATTGCAAACCTTATTTTTGGATAACAATCTGTTTAGTGGGATTATCGAAGATTCACTCCTCAAGAGCACTGATTTAGAGACATTCGACATATCCTCCAATCAGATATCAGGTGAATTGCCTAGTTGGCTTGGTACCTTCAAGAATTTACGGCTTTTCTCTGTTCAAAAAAATCTATTGCATGGTGAAATTTCAAGTACGGTATGCAATATTTCATTGCTTACCTATTTAGACCTTTCAAGCAACGAGTTTAGTGGAAGAATACCCTCATGCATCGGTACGTTGTTCTTGTTGAAGTATTTGTACCTGAGCAATAACAAACTTAGTGGACACATACCACATGAACTTTCAAACGCATCAAGTTTAGTGGTTCTTGATTTAAGGGGTAACCAACTTACGGGAGACATTCGGTTGTGGATTGATCGGCTTTCAAACCTTACAATTCTTCAATTGAGTAACAACAAGTTGCGAGGAGAACTTCCCAGCCAGTTATGTCATTGTCAAGGGTTGAACGTTTTGGACATCGCCAACAATGAAATTTCAGGTACGATACCCCCTTGTTTGAAATCCTTGTCATTTGGTTCGGCCACAATACATTTCAGTTATGAACTGGAAAATCATCTGGATTTTATAACAAAGGGAAGATATAGCTCGTACATTGGTGAAAGTATCTCTCAGATGTCAGGATTGGATTTATCGTGCAATCAATTATGTGGTCAAATTCCTAAAGAATTGGGATATTTGAACAGCCTTCATTCTTTGAACTTGTCACACAACAAGTTAAATGGTTTACTTCCGGAAACATTCTCCTTGTTGAGAAGTGTTGAGAGTTTGGACCTTTCTTCCAACAATTTGAGTGGACATATCCCTTCGCAACTCGTTAAACTCAACTTTTTGGAAGTCTTCAATGTCTCATTCAACAATTTAAGTGGAAGGGTTCCTATAGGCGGACAATTTGGCACCTTTGATGCATCTCACTATGAAGGCAATCCTTTTCTCTATGGGTTTGTAGAAAATACAAGTTCTATTGCTCTTAAAACTCCTAATGGTGAAGACACAAGAGAGGAAGATAGAGCCAACGTCGAATTTGATTGGAGAATATTCTTTTGGAGCTTTGGTCCTTCTTGCTTGATCTTTCTGATGGGATCCGTAGTGGTAGTTTTTAACAATCCTCGATGGTTGAATTTTTGTATCATCTTCATCAACGCATATACATGTTGGTACATTCCATTGTATTAGAAGCTCTCTTTCTTCGGTGAGTTTCTTTATTAAAATTTCTTTACAAATAAATCGGTTAATTTTATAGTTTGATGTGTATAATTTGTTATTAATATGTGTAATGTGTAATGGACAACTTTTATATTTCTTTCTTAATAGTGTTCAACTAACACAATATTTGAGGAAGATGGCTTCCATAAGTTAACCTACTCATATTCTATATTAGTTGTTATGATAAAAAAATATGAAACAATGATCCGGAATGCATCTGAGTTGTTGCATATAATATGTTTTTTTGTCCACACTTTCCATCTTAAACTACATTTTATTTGGATAAAATGCTTTAAAATTGGTTTTTTTTTATCACAAATTACCATTTATAATTTTTTAAAACAAAATTAACATATACAATAATGAACTTTAAACATTAGTACCAATATAATATTTTCTTCTTATAATTTGTGGTGCAACATAGAGGTGGGTATAACCAATCGGGTCTAAGAAATTCGATGATCCGGCAAAATCCATAAACATTTTTATTTATTTTATTACAATCTAAAAGGTTTTTCCGAGTTATCAAATTACCGAGATTTTAATTATTTTCTAAAAATTTGATGTGACGATTCTAGTTATCTGACAAGTGGGGTTATGTCCAACAACGGCAACAAGCTCCCATCATCTTGGTCCTGTCACAAATTATGATTTCTAACAGTGTTAGACAAAAATTCCAATAACTTTGTATCACTTTTAACTAAATTTTCAAGACTTATTTTCACAATTGTTAAACTATTGAAGACTAAATTTTCAAGCTCCCAACGAAGAGCATCTCAGGCCCATGGAATTCAGGCCCAATCCTCGGCCTCCTTCCAAGCCTCTTCCTCCAACATACTCGCCAGCCCGACCCACTGCAACCTCTGCTGCTCCATCACCTAGCCCAAACCAACCCCATGTGCTTCCAATATCACAAGCATGCCCCCTCTCCGGCCTAGCTTCCACCTCGTCGGTCCCCCCAACACTAGTTGCTACTCCTCGCCAAACTCGGTCCTCTCCTAATATATACCCCCTCAGCCGACCCATACTCGCTCCCTTAGCGGCATTTTTAAGCCGCGGCCTATCTTCGATCTACATACGGACACCACATCCGATCTATCCCCTATACCCACATCACATAAATCGACTCTCCATACTAAAGTTCTTGTTCCTCGTCCAGTTGGACTAATATTGTGCAGTGTGTGTGGATTTTTCGTCATAAATTCCCTTGAGCGTTATAAAGCGCGTCTGGTTGCTAACGGATGCTTCCAGTAGATTGACATTCATTGTGATGAGACGTTTAGCCCGGTTGTCAAGCCGGCTACTATCCGGACGGTTTTCAATCTCGTTGTGTCTCGTTCTTGGCCTATTCACCAGCTCGACGTTCAAAATGTCTTCCTTCATGGACATCTCAACGAGACAATACACATGTTTTAGCCTCTGGGTTTTGTTGACTCCACTCGCCCCTCCCATGTATGCTTGTTACCGAAATCTCTTTATGCATGGCCTCAAGCAGGAACCCACCCAGGGTTTGGTATCAAAGTTTTGCAGGATATTTGCTCAGCCTCGGATTTATCGGCAGTAAGAGTGATTCTTCTCTCTTTATTTATCGGCATGGAGCTCATCTTGCTTATTTATTACTCCATTTTGATGATATTATCTTGATCGCATCCTCCGATGAACTTCGTACTACTCTCACTAACTCACTCAGTAAGAAATTTGTCATGTCAGATCTGGGACCATTATCATTTTTTGTGGGCATCTTTGTCGAGCGCCCCAGCTCCGGTCTCTTCTTGTCTCAAGACAAGTATGTTCGCAAGATTGTCGCATGGGCCAAGATGACGGCATGCAAACTTGCAGTTACACCAACTGAGACATCGATCAAGCTCAATTTCTCCTTTGGCCCTCTTGTCAGTAATGTGACAATGTATCGCAGTTCAACAGTTGCGCTTCAGTAACTCACTTTCACACGCCTTGATATAAGTTTCGTTGTCCAGCAGATTTGTATATTCATGCCTGATCCTCGTGAGCCTCACTTCGCTGCCCTCAAGTGCATCATCCGAAACATCTAGCACGTCAGTATTAGGTATCACAATCTCCTCTTCTCCGAAGTTTGGCCTATGCCGACTGGGCTACTGTCCCGATACGCGTCGGTCAACATCAGGTTATTGCGTATTCTTTAATGACATTATCATATCTTGGTTTTCCAAACGGTAGTCCATGATTTCACGATCTAGTGTAGAGGCCGAATATAGAGGGGTTACCGTCTCTAGGTGTTCTTGGCTACATAATCTATTACTTGAGTTTCATTGTTGTTCGCCCTAAAACGTGCGGGCAAATAAGCTTTAAATTTATAAAACTAGAATCAAAGCAAGCGAACCCGCAGTGTACGGATCGGCGTAGTAACGCAAGAATTCCAGAGTGTCGAACTCAGGAATTTGGGGGGAACAAATTCAGTTCGTAGTTCGTCAAGCAAATAAATGTAATAAGCTTTGCAAATATTGGGAAAACAGCAACCCTAAAGATCCAGGTATCTAATTGTGACTATCGATTCAAGATATACTAAAGAACTAAGGACAGAGTTAAGAGTTGCAAAGGTATGCTAGAGTAAAGCAATGTACGATGAAGTTCCATGTCTTTATATGACTTATCTAAGGACACTCTCTATAAAGGTTGTTGAGGCTTCAGTATAGAAAGGATCTATGGACAAGAATTAATCTCAAATACCCAAACTTGTAACCCGAGGATCGAAACTAACTAAAACGATTAAGGTTGTGACACTCGAAATCGAAATAGAGGGTGATGAGTCTCACTACTACCTAGAAAAGGGCAAGCCAAGACTAGATTAAAGTTAATCTTTAACCTTGGATCAAAGTAAAAGCAAGGTTTGTAAACTAGGGTAAATCACGGTCAGATCTTGAGGACCACGGCCGTGGAACTCCAAGAACAGGCCGTGATTTGGGTTCGTCGACGAGGTTTCTCTAACTCTCAGGGTCCAATCAATTTACGATCGATCTATCATCATCTAAGCCACAACTATTAACCCTTCACCTTAGATTTGCTAAAGGGTTTTAGCCAATAACCATTGTCATGATATCAAAAATCAATTTAAGAAGAATGAAAGATGAAAACCCTCGAAAACTCAAATATAACTCAAAGTCAATCTCAAATCCAAACAGAAAATGGAATACTCAATGGATTCAGAATATAACACAAAGCCTCACAACGATCTTAGGCAAACACGAAGAACGGGATGTCAATCCGTCTTCAATATCAAAACCTAAGAAAAGGGCGCAACTTCCGCCACACACAATCTTCGGGAATCCCAACTGCCGGCGCTTCCGCAAAGTTCCTCGCGAAAACCCTCAGGAGAACTCTCCAAAGCGAGGTCCCTGAAAACTCCCTCTTCCCACCTTTTTATCCGTCGAGAAAGAGGTATCTTCTCAGCCCAAATACGTAGATGATGTGGCAATAAATGATTCGTCAAAAGATTGCCTAAATCACGGTCTCAAGGGTTTCCACGACCGTGATTTAGGGCGTGGAATTGGATTACGGTCTCTTGTGACTTCCACGACCGTACTTTAGGCCGTGTAACTTACTGGAATGCTCCACGCTCATGATGCCAAGATCCACGGCCGTGGTTTAGAGCGTGGACTCTTCTACGGCCGTAATTTAGGGTGTGGAAGTGTAAATTGCTTGTAGTTTCCTTTGTGTCGTGACATTCTTCATCCTAGCTCCTTCTTTAGCTTCCTTGATGTGTTCCTAATCCTTGCATATGATCGAATTCTCTATTTTCTCTCTTAATTGGTCCGGTTGCAGCTCTTATTCACCTATAATCAACACAAAGCTAATGTAGACCTCCATATCGAAAATATAGGTGAACAAGCTAACAAATGCTTCAATGCCTTATCCATGAACACAATAATGAATGAAAAACAACTAGAATAAGTGCCTAGAATATCGCATTATTTCATGCTAACAAAATACCCCATACTTGTCACTTGCTTGTCCCCAAGCAAGGTTATCGAAAACTTAGAACACAAGTTAGGACGAAATATGCATGCAAACTCAAAAACAAAATATCTTTTAGGTAAGTGTGCTTCTAGTCAATAGATCATTCTCAAACCTTGCTGCATTCATCCTTGAAACGCTTATATACATAAACCAAAGAATGTAAAGCAAAGAAACATCATGAATTGGTTAAACTTTAAGGCAAACATCATAACCTTCAAGCATTATCAAAATCAAGTATATGAAACTTCAATTTAGATCACCAAGTCAAATAACATTCTTTTGATCTTAAGGACTTCCAAGTAAGGTCTAGAAAGCGGAAGGGAGGGAAACTTATAAGGAATGTGATGCATGAATCCGGGAAAATGGATAACCCAACTCTTTTTATTTTTGTTTTGAATTGCAACACCATCAACTTTGAGCTTTGCTCTCTTCTTTTTCACATTATTTTTCGACTTTACTTTTGGAAGTATGGACAGCGGTGCACAAAAACCGAAGCCTAGGAGATTGACGTTTCTCAATTTCGAGATGCCTCAAAACCCTTGATGCACATACCATAATCCGTTAGGAATATCGCTCAATCCGACTTTGGCAAGACACAAACACCCGGCTATGTGAATGGTGCCGAGTTACTCATCGTCATGATTGACTTCCCCAAACCTATTAATTCTATTCTTTGAATGCAAAAATTTGCTTTCATGGCCCTCCCACATCAAACATGCCAAATATGAACTCCTCCAAATTCCCGGATAGGTAAGGGAGGCAATTACTTTCATTGTGGGGCTAAGTGATCAAAGAAAGAAGAAAAAAAATCGAATTGCCTTAATCATTTCATAAAGAAGTATAAGAACTCATCATGTGATTTCAACCTCGATTTCTCAATATGATTTAGATAAAACTCTTCACATTATGAAACTTGCAAGAAAGGATAATCAACACATTCAATTCCTTTTCAATTCATTATTTGTTTAGGCATACAATTGTCATCAAAAGCTCAATCCGCAAGCAGGAACTATAATAGAAATCATCTCAAATCTTAGAAACACAAAACCTTTTTAGAATTTTTCAAAATTTTTCACATTGTTATGGGTTTTTCAAAAACTTTTTCATGCAATGCAATAATGAAACGTGTGACTATGAAACGAAACATGCAAAGTGTCATCGATCAAGGCAAGCAAATGTAGTAGAGTTATTACAACACATAGTCACACCCCACCCCATACTTAAGACAAACATTGTCCTCAATGTTCAAAAAGAAATAAGGAAAAGAAAGAAAAGAAAAGTGAACTCACTAGACAGCGGTGGAGTGGCTGAAACTGGTTGTCATGAAATCTCGTCACTACGGTGGAGGCGGTGGTGGAAACGGGCAAAACTCAGGGCTGAAGTTCCGCCCAAACTGTTGGCGGTATATATCCCTCATCATCTGGTCATGCTCCTCAGCCCGTGCATCATGAGTGTTCTTATGAATCTCCAAGTCTCCTACCCTCCTGGAAAGGTCGGTAGCCCACTCCGGTAGTTGCTCATACCATGCCGGTGGCTGGCCGTACCATGCTGGTGCATCCTGTGGGGCCGGTGCTGCTGGTGGCTGTGCATACCATGGTGGCGGAGCTCTCATCCACTCCGGTTGTGCTCCATACCAAGCTGGAGGAGCATCCATCCATGTCGGTCTCTCGCTCACACTAGCACCGCAAGAGGAAGAAGCACCGGAGGGTCTAGAAGGGCGGGGAGATTGTCTAGGTAAGTTTGGGAAGGTGTCCGGCTGATCCGGAAATGTTCCAAATGTCTGCTCATCACCTCCTCCCTCATAGTAATCACCTCCTCCCATATCCTCAGTTGGAGGCTCATCCGGAACGTAAGGAGGCGGTGCTAATCTATTCGCATGCATAGCAGCGAATGTCTCCTTCCAATTATGGCGTCCAGCCATAATGGAATACTCTGGAAGCCACGGAATACCTCTACCTCCCCTATCCTCCCATGACATACTAGCAGTAGGTGGACCTCGGTGTCTAGGAAAGATAATACCCCTAGTCATAAGGCTATTGAGACGCAAAGGTCTCGCCGCTATCCTAGTGCATGCGGAGCAATCAATCCCGAGCTGCGTAGCAATGTGGGTAACCATCCCACCATACCCAATGTTCCCAACCCTCTTGTTCTTAAGCTTGCTCATGGTGGAGGCTAGGAGGATGGTACAATCAGCGGGTCTACCGTGGAGCATGCAATAGAGAAGGAATAGCTCATCGGTCTTTATCTTTTGGGGGGTCTCGGTCCTAGGGAATAGGCACTCAAAAAGGACCCTATGAGCCATCTTCAAGGCTAAGTGGTAGATGAGCTTAGCCTTGGTATCAGTTGGCTGCTAGCGGTCCTCGCTGGCATAAATCATGGCTATGTCCTCCCAGAAGTCCTTAGCGTATACCGCGCTAGGAAAACGACCGTTAAAGGTCTCATGGAACCCAAAGAAGGATCCAAACTGCTGGATAGAGAACTCATAATTCGTCTCCATCAATCTGAAAGACACCGTCCTCTCGACGGCACTGTGCTCGAAGGAAATAACAAACTCCCTCATGATCTCCTCATATGCATCCGCTCGAATAGCGGAAAAGACAATCAACCCAGCCCTATCTAAGAGCCATGTCAAGTCACTAACCACATTAAGTGGTTCTAAATCCTCAAGCAAAAGATATCTTGGTCCTATGACCGTTCTCTTCTCGATCTTTTTGAGAGCATCGAGGTAGTTTGGGTGTATGGTTGGGATTCTAGGTTGTGGAGGTGATGGTGGTTCACTAGGAGGGGCTTGGGAAGAAGAGGAACTATCACCCTTTCTCTTCTTT
Organism: Fagopyrum homotropicum; assembly: GCA_033239125.1. Lineage (NCBI taxonomy): Eukaryota > Viridiplantae > Streptophyta > Magnoliopsida > Caryophyllales > Polygonaceae > Fagopyrum > Fagopyrum homotropicum. The sequence continues at coordinate 10,053,176 of BSWB01000003.1, forward strand.
TTCTTTCCTGCACTTCTCGTGAACATTTTCTCAATTTTAATAGAAATCACGGTCTGTTCTTGCTATTCCACGGCCGTGGAAGTTCCAAAGACCGTGATTTGTCTCTGATTTGCTCAAATCTCAACAAAATCAACAACAAACTCAGCAGAACCTGTCCTAGACTAATTCCAATCTCAATTCTATGCAATTTCTCTAAGTTCTTGCGAAAATTTAGCCCGAATTGACAAAGAAGCGAAGAAGAGTAAAAACCTAGGGTTTTGGATCTTTGAATCCAAATTATGCCTTCTAGAGGGATTTTTCACTTGTTTTGTCGATTGGATCTTGTAGAGGAATGAAAATGCTCCACTTTAGCACCAAGAATCGTTCGATTTGAACTCAAAACAAAGATTTGAGAGGGTGTGGAAGGTGTCGGCGTTTTGGGTCGTGGAAGAGAACCGTGGATTAGGGATTTGGGGTGTTTTTGTGAAGAAAAGTGGTTTATATAGTGGCCGTAAAAAATTTTGAAAATCACGGTCTGTCGGGGGTTTCCACGGCCATGGTTTTGTACAGACTTGTGGTTTTTGGTGATTTTTCTCAGATTTTGAAGAATTACGGTCACTATAGCCTCCACGACCGTGGTTTAGGGCGTGGAACTCTCTGTAATGTGCCAAAATCCGAGTTTTGTCAATTTCTTCTAACTTTTTCCTTTTCCATTGCCTATTCCATTGTTCCTACATCCAAAAACACGACATACCGGGAGGTATCGAGGGCAAAAACAAAGCAAAAACGACTAAACTAATTTAATCTATGAATGATAAACAAAAGCATAAGTGCAATACATTGGGTTGCCTCCCAAGAAGCGCTTGTTTAAGGTCCGTAGCTAGACCGTACTTGCACCTATTCGAGTGCGGTAGGTGCGAACTCCTTAGCTTGGAGTTCCGGTGAATACTTCTTGAGTCGTTGACCGTTCACCTTAAAGCTTCCGCCCTTTTCACCCCATACTTCAACTGCGTCATGGGGAAAAACATGTTTGATTAGATAAGGTCCAGTCCAACGAGATTTAAACTTACCTGGAAAAAGACGAAGTCTTGAATTGAAGAGGAGAACTTGATCTCCTTCTTTGAGGTCCTTTGGAATGATATGCTTACCATGTCAACGCTTCGCTCTCTCCTTGTAGATCTTGGCATTCTCGTAGGCGTTTAAGCGAAGTTCTTCAAGCTCATTAAGGTTCAAAAGGCGCTTCTCGCCCGCTTCCTTCATGCTGAAGTTTAACCACTTTACCGCCCAATACGCCTTATGTTTCAGTTCTACCGGTAAGTGACAAGACTTCCCATACACAAGGTTGTATGGTGTCGTTCCTATGGGAGTCTTGTATGTAGTCCGGTATGCCCACAATGCATCATCTAGCTTCAAAGACCAATCTTTTCTTGTCTTCGAAATTGTTTTCTCTAGGATTCCTTTAATCTCCCGGTTTGAAATCTCCACCTGTCCACTCGTTTGTGGATGATAAGGGGTGGCGATCTTGTGAGTCACCCCATACTTAGCTAGTAGAGCTTCGAATCGTCGGACAATGAAGTGAGAGCCTCCATCACTAATGATAGTCCGTGGTGTCCCAGATCTTGGGAAAATAGTCTTGTTAAAGAACTTAACCACAACCATGGCATCATTAGTTGGAGAGGCAATCACTTCAAACCATCTCGAAATATAATCTACTGCTAGAAGTATGTATTGGTTTCCACAAGATGATGGGAAAGGTCCCAGGAAGTCTACTCCCCAAACGTCAAAGATCTCTACCTCCTAAATGTTGTTAAGAGGCATTTCGTTTCTCCTATATATGTTCCTTGTTCTTTGACAAGCATCGCAGCAGGAAACAAAGGTTTGCACATCTTTAAATAAAGTAGGCCAAAAGAATCCAGATTGCAATACCTTAGCGCTAGTCTTGTTCGAGCTAGCATGTCCTCCACAAGGTAGTGAATGACAATGACGGATGACACTTTGCATCTCGTCTTCCGGCACACATCGTCGAATGATGCCGTCAGGACCTCTCTTGAAGAGGAGAGGTTCATTCCAAAAGCATTCCCGGACATCCTTAAAGAACTTCTTTCTTTGTGCATAGGATAGTCCGGGTGGTATTTCCTGGCAAACCAAATAGTTAACAAAATCAGCAAACCATGGTTCGTTACCTTTAATAATCTTGTCGATGCACTCCTCTATGATGTGTAAATGCTCGTCCGGAAAGGAGTCATCTATAGGTAGATTGTCGTCCTCTAGATGTGGTAGACGACTCAAATGATCCGCAACAGAATTTTCCGAACATTTCTTGTCACGGATCTCTAGATCGAGTACTTGTAGGAGAAGAATCCATCTAATCAGTCTTGGTTTCGCATCCTTCTTTGCAAGTAGATACCGAATCGCAGCATGATCCGTGTATACAATCACCTTTGCACCTACAAGTTAAGAACGAAACTTTTCAAATGCATAAACAATAGCTAGAAATTACTTTTCAGTAGTGGCATAGTTAAACTGCGCTTCGTCTAGCGTCTTGCTAGCATAGTAGATAGCATGGGTTCGTCCTTCCTTCTTTTGCCCAAGCACAGCTCCTATAGCTACGTCACTTGCATCACACATGACCTCGAATGGAAGATTAAAATCCGGAGGTTGAATGATTGGGGCTGAGATTAGAGCTTCCCGAATCTTATGAAACACATCTAAGCACTCCTGCGAAAAATCAAAAACTGCATCCTTCTTCAATAGATTAGTAAGCGGTTTTGATATCTTAGAGAAATTTTTTATAAAACGTCTATAAAATCCAGCATGTCCTAGAAAGCTTCTTATCCCCTTCACCGAAGATGAAGGAGGGAGATTTTCTATAGTTTCTATATTAGCCTTATCTACTTCGATCCCTCTACTAGAGATCAAGTGTCCGAGTACAATGCCTTCCTTCACCATAAATTGACACTTCTCCCAATTAAGAACTAGGTTAGTGTCTTCACACCTTTGTAGCACAAGAGAAAGGTTAGAAAGACAATTATCGAAAGAGGAACCATAAACAGAAAAGTCATCCATGAAAACCTCCATGATCTCCTCTATGTACTTTGAGAAGATAGCCATCATGCACCTTTGGAAGGTGGCTGGGGCGTTGCAAAGCCCGAACAGCATTCTCCTATAAGCGAACGTACCCCATGGGCACGTGAATGTGGTCTTCTCTTGATCGTCAGGATGAATCGGGATCTGAAAGAAACCACTGTAACCGTCAAGATAGCAAAAATGAGAATGTTGTGCCAACCTTTCAAGCATTTGGTCAATGAAGGGTAATGGGAAATGATCCTTTCTAGTTGCATTGTTTAGCTTCCTGTAATCAATGCACATCCTTCATCCAGTCACTGTCCTTGTAGGAATGAGCTCATTGTTCTTATTGGTGATGACCGTCATTCCTCCCTTATTTGGAACAACCTGTACGGGATTCGCCCACTTGCTATCGGAGATAGGGTAGATGATACATGCATCAAGTAGTTTAATAATTTCCTTCTTGACAACCTCCTTCATGGTCGGATTTAACCGCCTTTGAGGTTGTCGTGAAGTTCTAAAGTCTTCTTCCATTAGGATCTTATGCATGCATAATGAAGGCTTAATTCCTACTAGATCCTCTATAGTGTAACCTAAGGCTTTCCTATGTTTCCTTAGAACAACCATAAGCTTACTATGTTCATCTTCACTTAGATCGGAACTAACAATTACCGGAAAGGTAGAATTAGATCCTAGAAATGCGTACCTTAGATGTGTGGGAAGTGGCTTCAATTCCATCACTATTGGAGTCTCTAATGGCTCTTGAGGAGTGTCCAATGCTTCCTTGGAAGTCTCTAAGGGTATAGAAGTTGTTGGAGAAGACTCAAGAGAATTGGTAGAAAGAACGTAATTGTCCTCAGATTTTCCCAAAATCACGGCACCTCTGTTTCCTCCACGGCCGTGGTTTAGGGTGTGGAAGTCAATTACGGCACCTCTGATAGTTCCATGGCCGTGGTTTTGGCCGTGTAACTTACTGGAGTCCTCTGAATAACTAATTACGGTCATGTTGGTGGGAACCACGGCCGTGGAATAGCACGACTGGCCGTGATTCCTCACGCTTTCTGACCCATCATAGAGTTTTTCAAACTCTTCTTCATGTACTTCCTTTTGCTCCTCTAAAGCTTCAATTTCCTAATTTCATTTCTCTTCCTCTTCTATGTCCATAATGCTCATAGTGATCACCTTTTACAAAGGATCTTTGAATAGAATTGAGCTTACTTCCTCTCTAGATGCCTCTTCGTCATGGATGTTGAACATTTCCTTTTCAAGAGTTGGCTCTTTCATCAAAGTGGAAAGAACGAACTCTACCTTTTCCTCTCCTATGTCGAAGGTGAGTCTAGCATTCTAGCAATCCACCATACAACCGGATGTTGCAAGAAACGGTCTTCCGAGTATGATCGGGACCGGACTATCTGCACAAATGTCAAGCACAACAAAATCTATTGGAACATAGAACTTACCAAGCTTGACCGAGACGTCTTCAATGACACCGACGGGACGAGTTATGGATCGATCCGCCATATATAACGTCATCTTCACCGGTTTAGGCTCGCCTAGACCGATCTTCTAAGGCAAGCGTAATGATGCTAACGCTTGCTCCTAAATTACATAATGCATCATATGTGACATCTCCTACTCCGATTGGAACACAAAATGACCCCGGATCTTTCAGCTTTGGGGGCATCTTTTCCTTCATCGTTTTGATGAGATCCGACGATTCCGAACTCATCTTGACTTCTCCAAAGTCTTCCAGTTTCCTCTTGTTAGAGAGGATCTCCTTTAAGAACTTTCCATATGCTGGCATACCTACAATTGCATCAATGAAAGGTATATTAATATGCAGTTTGCTCATGAGTTCAATGAACTTACCGAATTGCTTGCCTAGACGCGCTCTTGCTCTAAATTGTGGGAATGGTAGGGGGTTTGTAAGCTGGAGGAGTAATGTAGATGTCTTCCTTCTCCTTCCCCTTTTCCTTCTCCTTTTCGACGGGAACTTCCACAAACTTGGGCTGCGGGTCGGTGGTTGTTGCTCCGCTCCTAGTTGTGATAGCCATCACCCTTCCTTTCGGGTTATCCTCCGTCTTTCCTGGAAGTTTTCCTTGATTTCTAGGAACTTCCTCAGTATTGCTGAACATTTGGTTTTCTAAAACCTTTTGGAATTTATCAACCTTAGTGATGTGACTCTTCAACCCTTGAAGCTTTCCCAAGATCGTTTTCAGCATGGGATCGGGCTTCTCTTTCCCCGAAGTGCTTCCACTATTAGATGTTTGCCCCTGGCTTTTCAAAGGAATGGAAGAAGAAGATGGTGGAGTTACTGAATTTCCTAAATTGGGATAAGAATTACCGGAGTTTTGTTGTTGGTTGGAACGCCTATTGTTGTTGTTTGAACTCCTATTGTTGTTCCAATTGTTATTCCGGTTGTTATTGTTCCAATTGTTCCGGTTGTTGTTCCGGCTGTTGCGATTGGTGTTCTCATTCCCATTGTGGTTATTGTTGTTTCCTAAATAACCAACACCTTGCTCCTTAGGCTTTTGAAAGCTAGCTTTGATGACTTCCTTCAATTCTTTAATCTCGGTCTTGAGAGAAAAGATTTGAGTTTGAGCAGCTTGTGTTAGCTTTGCTCCTTGCTCCACTCGATTAGCTTCTACTTTCCGGTGAGAGTACTTCTCAATGACTCGGGCTTGCTTCTCAATGAAGTCTCAAGCGTCATCTTCCCTCATGTCCATGAATGTGTCACATGAAAGGGATTGGAGCTTGAATTGTGTTTCCACATCCAGCCACTTATAGTATATCTCCAATAACTCCAATTTGGAAATGCCATGGTGTGGGCAATCCAATAGTAAATCCTAAAATCTTTCCCAAGACTGAAACAAACTTTCATTAGATCTCATGGAAAAAGCATTAATTTTACCTCTCAACTCCGCCGTCTTGGATGGCGGAAAGAACTTGGTTAGGAACTCCGAAGATAGATCCTCCCATGTGTTGAGTCTTCCATTTGGAAGAGCTTGATACCAAGATAAAGCTTTCCCTTTCTAAGAGAAAAAGAATGGCTTGATCTTGTAATTGTTGGTGGTTGCATTCTTTGGCTTCATTGTCTCCATCAAGATCTCAAAATTCTGTAAATGTTGATGTGGAGATTCGACACTCGTTCCTCCAAACTGGCTTTGGCGAACGATGGTAATAACTTGTGGGTTAAAGCTAAACCCCTGAATATCGTCAGCATCAAAGTTCACACCTAGACGGCGTGGTTGCTGAATCGGATCCATTCTTTGGCCAAAAGTTCTTGGCTCTTCATCTACACGAGCGGTTCTCGCACCCCAGCCGGGATACGATGATTGGCGGCTGGTCTTGGATTATTCTGGTCCGCATTGATCGTTGGATCAATGTCCTCTAGCGAAGGCATGGAGGAGTCGCTCTCTTCATCGGATGAGTCGGTTCTAACCGATCTTGTCGGTTTGCTTCTCTTCTTCTTCTTGGAACCACTCATCTCCAGCCTCATTTGCAGCATCATGTCCTTGAGCTCATCAATTTTCAATTGATGACGCTCCGATTCTTCCTTGCGAGTCTTCTCGCTCCATCTAAGTCGAGCTTCGGAATCATCCAACTCTGCTTGGATATCCCTCTCTTTACTTTCAGCCATCTTTCTTTCTTTGAGCTTCTTTCTCAAAGTCTTCTCAAGTTCTTGATCAAGCGGTAAGAGGTCTTTGTTGGTGCTAGACCTGTGCATATACCTAAGATAACCTGCAAATATCACTTAAAAGAGATATCAAATGACAAGAGCAAATCTCCCAAGCTTGACAACCGATAACCGAATTCGGCCTAAACCAAATCCCCGGCAACGGCGCCAAAAACTTGTTCGCCCTAAAACGTGCGTGCAAATAAGCTTTAAATTTATAAAACTAGAATCAAAGCAAGCGAACCCGCAGTGTACGAATCGGCATAGTAAAGCAAGAATTCCAGAGTATCGAACTCAGAGATTTGGGGGGAACAAATTCAGTTCGCACTTCGTCAAGCAAATAAATGTAATAATCTTTGCAAATATTGGGAAAACAGCAACCCTAAAGATCCAGGTATCTAATTGTGGCAATCGATTCAAGATATACTAAAGAACTAAGGACAGAGTTAAGAGTTGCAAAGGTATGCTAGAGTAAAGCAATGTACGATGAAGTTCCATGACTTTATATGACTTATCTAAGGACACTCTCTATAAAGGTTGTTGAGGCTTCGGTATAGAAATGATCTATGGACAAGAATTAATCTCAAATACCCAAACTTGTAATCCAAGGATCGAAACTAACCATTGTCATGATATCAAAAATCAATTTAAGAAGAATGAAAGATGAAAACCCTTGAAAACTCAAATATAACTCAAAGTCAATCTCAAATCCAAACAGAAAATGGAATACTCAATGGATTCAGAATATAACACAAAGCCTCACAACGATCTTAGGCAAACACGAAGAACGGGATGTCAATCCGTCTTCAATATCAAAACCTAAGAAAAGGGCGCAACTTCCGCCACACACAATCTTCGGGAATCCCAACTGTCGGCGCTTCCTAAAAGTTCCTCGCGAAAACCCTCAAGCGAACTCTCCAAAGAGAGGTCCCTGAAAACTCCCTCTTCCCACCTTTTTATCCGTCGAGAAAGAGGTATCTTCTCAGCCCAAATACGTAGATGATGTGGCAATAAATGATTCGTCAAAAGATTGCCTAAATCACGGTCTCAAGGGTTTTTACGACCGTGGTTTAGGGCGTGGAATTGGATTACGGTCTCTTGTGACTTCCACGACCGTACTTTAGGTTGTGTAACTTACTGGAATGATCCACGCTCATGATGCCAAGATCCACGGCCGTGGTTTAGAGCGTGGACTCTTCTACGGCCGTAATTTAGGGCGTGGAAATGTAAATTGCTTGTAGTTTCCTTTGTGTCGTGACATTCTTCATCCTAGCTCCTTCTTTAGCTTCCTTGATGTGTTCCTAATCCTTGGATATGATCGAATTCTCTCTTTTCTCTCTCAATTGGTCCGGTTTCAGCTCTTATTCACCTATAATCAACACAAAGCTAATGTAGACCTCCATATCGAAAATATAGGTGAACAAGCTAACAAATGCTTCAATGCCTTATCCATGAACACAATAATGAATGAAAAACAACTAGAATAAGTGCCTAGAATATCGCAATATTTCATGCAAATAATTGTCTGCTTGCAAAAGCGTCTATTGTCTACACTGACAACATATTTGTTACTTACCTTGTCAGCAACCCAGTTCAATACCAACGAATCAAACATATTGAGCTTGGCATCCACTTTGTCCGAGATAAGGTTGCTTGTGGTCACGTTCGAGTCCTTCATGTCCCTTCGAGTTTTCAAATATGCAGATATCTTTACAAAGGGATTACCGAGACAATTGTTTCTAGATTTTAGATTCAGTCTCACTCTACTGCCTCATCCAGTTTCGCCTGTGGGGGTATGTTAGTTTATGTAAATATAAGTCTAGCTTGTAATTATTTATCTTTGTATTTCCTATATATATGGCATATAATTCAATAGAAACCCTAAAAAATTTTATCAAATCTCTCTCATTCTCACACTATCCATCAACTTTTCTTCCTAGCCTGCATATTAAACACGTACCGTTTTCACATAATAAGGGATAACTTTAAATTCGATAAAAGTAGGACTTATCTCTTGATACGTGTTCCAAGAAGATTTCACCAATAGGATGAAAGTCTTGATGAGACATCCACGCCACTTCAAACCGGAAAGGATGTTTCCCAACTTGGGTTCTAATGGGAGGATCAATTTGTAAGAGCAAAGGTGAATGGTCAAAAGGGAAGCGAGCTAAATGATGCATATGCGCCTCAAGCAACTGAATCCGGCCAACAACATTAGTGAAAACTCTATCAAGTCTTCGAAACACCTTCTAAATTCCCGAACGTCCATTATCCTAATTAAATTGTGACCCAGTAAACCCCAAATCCAGCAGACAAGTTGAAGCAATAATATTACGAGAAACATCAACGTTAGCATGAACCTTTTGAGATCCACCCTCCGACAAAGAAGGAAGAAGGAAGTTGAATCTGCTATGGAGGAAGATCAACGACCTTTACACCTTCGTCAGCCGGGGAACTCTAGGCGGGTCTAAAGAGGCAGCTTGTCTCGATGGTAACCGAAGCTACATTAGTGGAATCGGGAATTAAAGAATGAATCTTAAGCAATGTACCTAGAACTAGAACAACAAGCCAAGGGCGCTTAAGAACACCTCTCAAATCCTCGGAAATGGCACAAGTTCAAGTACCACAATCGGTGAAGTTGTTAGAGAAGACAACGGATTTGATTAGAGAATATTCTTTTGGAGCTTTGGACCTTCTTGTTTGATCTTTCTACTTAAGTTCCATTTTGGTGGCTTTCAACAATCCTCGTTGGCGTAATACTTGTGTGTTCTCCATCAATACATACGGTATGTTTCATCTTCTTAAATGTTATATTGTCTCATTGAGTACTTTTGATAATAAAATGGCATGATTTGTAATATACTATGTATTGTAATTTTCTATAGAGCATAGATTGTTTTGCTTAATGATTATTGGGTGTGAGTTAATTCGGATGTATGGCCAATAGAAAATGTTTAGTTAATGTGTTAAAAAAATTGGGCTTTGTATTTATGTTGTGGGCCGAAAGATAAAAATATAGTTTTTGGCGGCCCAATTCACTTTATTCATAAAACCTTTATATATAAGTAAGATAGAAATGGTAAAAATAAGTATATAACATGAGCTATAATCAATTGATATGGTCTATTATGGGATCTTTAAATTTGAGTCGAGTTGAATATGAAATTCAATCGAGTTTTTGTTATATTGTTTATGATGGTTAATCCATCGTCTCTTAATATTAATAATGATATCAACAAATAAATGGACATAATAGGTTGGTTCACCTTAACATATTTGGACTTGTATCAAAAATCTATTTATTGGGTCTAGATAAGTTATTTAGACCCGGTTTAAACCTATTGAATAATATTCCATTAATTTTGTATTGGGCTCGTTTGAGATCTAATTTTCAAGTTTTTGAATTTCAAATCGGTTCACATCGAACATAAACCAAGTCTTAATTAACGGCGCATGTCAAATAAAAGTGAAATTTTGATCCGACCCGGAAATAGCTAGTTGGAAATACCCCTAATATATGCATTTTTTATCCACATGATTGCAATAAACAAGATCATCTTGTCACTCCATGTCCACAAGAGATCTACAATTAAAAAAAAAATTTATTCCACAACATACCATGAAAATAACGAGAAGGGAAAGAAAATTACCTCGTAACCACAAAGCAATGGGAATATTGAAGAAATCACCCATTCATTGCCGCGATATGTCACCCGCAAACAACGCTCCATCGTTGAGCCCGGAGTTGTGCTGAACTGGATAGCCAACGGTGGTTGCCGGAGGAAGGCCGTCCGAACTATGTTGCCGCCCTCGCCGTAGCCGGACGAATCTCATCGTGCCTCTGCTGCCTGAATCGAGTATTGCCGGAGGATAACGAGGCCATATGCCTCCGCCACCACCTACAAGAAAATCTAGATCGGAAATTTTGTGAGTAAGGATAAATTACATAAAGGATCCCATGTTTTCATTTACATGTAATAACCCAACTTTTGGAATTTGTAAAATCCGCCACCAAATGATAATTATAGAAAATAGCCCAAGTTTCTATTTACATGCATGATCCCAAAATTTTCTGTCTAAGGCCTTTTAGATAGGAATAAAAAAAAGCGTTTTTTACATCAATCCAAAGTACAAAAAGGGTTTTTAATAAGAAAAAGGTCCGTTGAGCGCCGAATTGCACCAAATGACCTCAGTTGAATAATTACATGATATTGCCTACGTTTATAATTACAGAACCTGTCCCAAACATTTGTAATCATAAAACAAATGGAGTTAAACTTGTGTAATTGACTTGTTTAGGTTTTTGGAAGCACGTTTGAATTTGAATATAGTTTTTTCCAACTTCGATATACGAGACTATACATTGTTTGACTTCAAGAAGTGAGCTTCCTAGACATTTGTTATAGGTTGAGATGTTGATTTGAGTTGATTTGTTATATATTGTGATATTGTAATTGGTTTTAGGTACTTGGTTGTTTGGATTTATATTGGTGATTATTGATTTCTTCTTTCGGAGTTATGTCATATTGACTTACTTAGTTGTCGACTTGTCGTTCTGTTTCAGGCTAAGTTTGTTGTTGAATGTGACTATGATTTATTTTGTGATTAATATTGTATCTCTTTATATTCTTGCAAATGTTTTAAATTAATTTGTGTGAGATAATACTTGTTGGCTGTGTGAGCAGTCAAGAGTTGTGTTTGTTTTGCTTTTGTGATGATTGAGACCGTGAAAATACAACTATTATTAAGACTGTAGTAGACATAGGGTCTGTTTGGGAACCACGAACTTATTGTAGATGAAGCTAAAGCTGAAGCTGAAGCTGATTGGATAGCTAAAATAAGTAGTTGAATGAACTAGCTGATTTTTTTTAGAAGCTTGTTGAGTGTTTGGAAACTACGGGCTTATCAAAGCTGATATAAATGTAAATTTACGAAAATGGGCATTATCTACTATATTTAAATAGATATTATAATTGTACAATATTATAATAACTGTATAATACAAAAATTATACAATAAGTGGATAATTAAAATATAAAATTTGTTAATTTAAATTTATAAGTAAATTTATATTAAATATAATTTGTAATTTATTTTTCTAAATAAATATAAAAATATGTGTAAGAATTATGAATTTAAAGTTATTCACTTAAAAAAAAATAATACTAACCAATCTTTTACAAAATTAAATGCACACAATTTAACAAGAAAAATATTCAATAATGTGGATAATTAAAATTTGAAATTGGTATTTTAAATTTATAATTTAGTAGGTGATTTTCTTAAATGGGTATTTTAAATTTAGAAAAAAATTTAATTTAAATTTAGTAAGCTTTATTTCTTGACTTTATTATTATAATTGTGGAAAGGGTTAATTTGGAAAAATATGGTCCATCATCTAGCTTCATCTCCATCATCTACATGTAGGAAGCTTACAAATTTGGGAATTTTTCATCTACCTTAATCTTGCTTCATCTAGTAAAAGTTGGTCTCCCAAACACCTCACATATTTTTATCTTCATCTCTTAAGCTACCTTCATCTCCATCATCTACTAAAATAAGGTTCCCAAACACACCCTATGATGATTGAGATTATGACAGACAAAGTGATGATTTGTGACACCTATTTCATTTCTAGTTGATTACCAGTTAATTAACCATGTTTAAAGCAATAAGCGGAAAAGCGGAAAAGCGGAAAACGGAAATTTTTAAAACTTTATCTTACAACCATATTCACAACATATATACATACTAACATACGTCATAAAACTCCGTTTAACCAAAACACAACTGTTTTAAAACCATACAAAACATCCTAGGCGGTAGCATCCCATAACAGCCCACCTGATATGATCTCAAATCCAGGTGTTGGGTCCAATGTCCTTGCCTTGATCAGGCCGAGCCTGAGTAGCTGAAAAATATGTGGATATAACAACAATGAGTCACACGCTCAGTAAGGGTATACAAATCGCACTCTCCCAATATATATAAGTATCTAATATCCCGTCCCCAAAGGACACTCTATACCCTTCCTCACATTCCAGAGTCGATCAATGCATACATATCCATATTCACATATAATTCCACAACCATTCACATCACATTTCACATAAACATTCAAGCATGTTATCACACATCACATATAATCATATCATCTCATATAAACATCTCATATCATCTCATCACATATAAATAATCATAACATAACATATAACATGCTAGACTCGATCGCATCGATGCATAGGTGATAATTAACTAACTAGCCTAACTGATCGTACGATATATTTTCTCATTGCTTTCGTATTTCTTTTCTTTCTTTCTTTCTTTTTTTTTCTTTCGGTTGGCCAACCCGATAGCGTCATAGGCTCCCTGTAGATCAGGTAGCGACCTCAGCCATCTTGTCCTAAGACCCCCTGTAGATCAGGTCGCGATCTTGGACTATTTTTCTTATCTTGAGGCCCCCTGTAGATCAGGTAGCGACCCCTGGCTGTTTTTCTTATCTCGAGGCCCCCTGTAGATCAGGTAGCGACCTCTGAGGCCCCCTGTAGATCAGGTAGCGACCTCGTCCCCCGGAAACCCGTGCGGGACCCAGTTGGGCTAATTAATCAATTACCATCCTATATTATCACTTTCATATCATAACTCAATTTCATGCTTTCATCATATTCTTTCATCATATTCTTTCCACTATCATCTCATGTACCTCATGCATGCTTTCACAAGGAATATCAAGTCATCATCATCGTCTCACTCATATACATATAAGCATGCATACAATCATAACAAACATATATATACACTCAAGCATGCATAAAATCATAGCATATTAAATACATAACATATATTAAGCAAGTGTAATTCATATACACTTACCTCGCAGGTAAGAACAATAAAACCTCGCAAACCAACTATTGAGTCCGTTTCCCATTCGGACTATCCTCCTTTATCGTGCTTGGATACACTCACAAAGCAACTAAGCCATAGTTAAACCGAAACCTTCAACAACACCTATTGAGAATATCATATTCCTCGTATTAAACTTCTCGCTTCAAACACCAGTTAAATTCATTCCTTTGAATTTAATTAGCTTATAGCATTTTCTAGAATCCCAATTTAATTAATTAACCTTTAATTAATTAATTAAATTTCGCCAGAACAACGTTTTGCCCGCAGGCAATTTCTGAACCCACCTGTCATCAAATTTCATCAAACAAACAGCCCATAATCACCAGAATAAAGTAACGAGCATAATGGAATTTCCAATTATCCATTTTGACAAGCCCAAGGTCAATTTAGGCTAAATCGCAATACGGAAAACGAATAAATTCATAAATTATTCGTTACTAACCCGATTGACGATCCGAAAGAAGATTCGGAATCACAACGACGCAGGCTACGCTCGGACACCATCAAATTCACCGGAATCTGAGCGACGGAACCTCCCTAGTATCATATATGCTCGACCAGGCCTTCTCTTGCGCGGAAATGTAGAAACTCGGTACCAAAATGAAGAGAATGAAGAGAGGAATCCAAAAACTCAAACGGATTTGAAATCGGATTAGAAACGAAGAGTAGATCTGAGTTTGAAGATTGAGAGAAATCAGAGCTTTTACGAGAAAACGTGAAAGGAAATGAATTAATAAACGTTATTTCCGCTGTTTATAGCGAAGACGATAATTATCCTTTAGCGGAGTCGATAATTATCCTTTCACCGATCCGAAAGCGGTTTAAGCCCCCTTCTCCAAACTTCTCGAAATTGGAATAATAAATCTGGAATATTGTAGGGATAATTATTCCGCAATTGTTTCGAAAAACGTGTATTCCTAAGCCGTCTTTCTTAGCCGCTAAGAAACGAAATAGCGACTCTTTTAGCCGTTTTGCCTTTTTATGTTTTTTCATATCTAGGACATGTCCGATGTACTGATCATTTCTCTCAACTGCATTTTTATTAATTGAAGCTCCCAAATGCTCCAAATAACACTGGGTTGTAATATCATCTAGGAGCAATTTACCTCGAGAGGTATCTCGTGTTAAAACGGATTTAATTCCTTAAAATCCTCGATTAGGTCATCTTCAATTTTTGACTGTTACATGATTGATATTATGACAAACAGAGTTGTGATTGAGATTATGACTTATTGAGTTATGACTGATATTGTGAGATGTGTTGAAAATTGGGTAATTGATTATGTTATGCACTCATAGTGACACTTATAGGGTAATTGATTATGTTATGCACTAACAGTTACACCGCATGATGTCAGATTGCGACAGATGATTATATGATAAATTGGAGTAGGCTAACTAATTATGTTACGCACATACATTTAATTACAATGTAATTGGTTATGTGGTAGTTACGTCTCAATAGACTAGGGGTGGGCAACGGATTGATCCGATATATTATGATCCGAATAATCGGATATCCGAAAGTATTTTCTTTATAAAAAAACCCAATCCGGATCTGGTATCCGGACAAACATCCGGCAATTTTTCCTAGAACAGTCAGATAATTATCCGCGAATATCCGACCAATCCGTTTGATCCGACTTCCAAAATATAGTATCATAAAAATGATTTTAGCCGAATTGAATCGGATTATTATCAGCGGTTATCCGGATGATTCTTTTGATTCGAATGACTTTTGTTTGACTTGGTTGATCCGTTTGATACCAAAATGACTTTAGTTGGATCCGAATATCCGACTGATCCGTTTGATCCAAATATTCGTTTGATCCAGGTATGTATATGTTACT
Organism: Fagopyrum homotropicum; assembly: GCA_033239125.1. Classification (NCBI taxonomy): domain Eukaryota; kingdom Viridiplantae; phylum Streptophyta; class Magnoliopsida; order Caryophyllales; family Polygonaceae; genus Fagopyrum; species Fagopyrum homotropicum. The sequence goes on from BSWB01000003.1 coordinate 10,068,653, forward strand.
TTGATCCGAATATCCGTTTGATTTGAATATGTATTTGTTACTTTGTTTATCACAAAATGCAATTAAAAAATCAAAGACACAAAACAAAATCTAAATAAAAATGATAATCAGATAAATGATAAAAAAAAATGAGAATATTAAAGTACATTATGATAAGTAAATAAATATAAAGTTTTATTACAATAGATATCTCTATATTTACACTTTTTAACTACTTCATAAAATACAAAATAAAAATTTTAGAATGCTAAAGTAAAAGTAAATTATTTAATCTTAATTGTAATTTTATTAAAAATAATATGAATAATAATTACACAAGAAAAATGATATTAATATAAAATTATAACATAACATGAAACTTTTTTATATATTCTAAAATGAAATCTTGCTTTGCCTAGATATTTAATTTTTTTTTAATCTTTTTATTATAAGTTGACCTCATTGTTTAAAACCGTGTGTACGTATGTTGTAAATAAAATGAACACGACCCAATCATTTTTTTGCCTAAATATTAAATTATTATCATGTAACATGATTGTAACACCCCAAATTTTCATAACTCGGGGTGCTACTGTTAGGATCTCACAATGGGTCCCGACCTTAGTTTGACAACAACTTTACTAGATCTTATAACAAGGCACAAATGTAATTAAACACTTTGAAAACATTAAATTATATTTGTATGAATGTACAACATATGGCAGCCTCACAAAACATAAATATATTAATAAGGTGCATGCAGAACAGAAGACTCATCAGTCTCCATCTAATGAATATGTGGACCCGGCTGACCATCCGCTCCGGATCTCGGTGCAATTGTCTATACCTACAAATCGTCTAACAGCACGGATAAACCGTTAGCTAACTAATCATATATAAGAAAACATAAGCACAAACACACACAATGCGGAAACTAACACAGAGCATGCTATCACGGAAACAATTTATTATCTTTCTTAGGGTCATACACGTCTAATTCCGATTATGATTGTAGCACGAGAAGTCTAAAACTCTCGTCTCCGTCCCCGTATATCAACAAGAGTGTTCAGCGCACCTCCCCGTATACCATGTGGAGTGGTTCAATACCCTCCCCGTATACCGTGTCTGGACTAGTCGCAGAGCACCTCCCAATCTCCTCGAGAGCTGAGCAGACGAGGCCACCACCCGTTACACTTAGGCCAATTCAACATGTCATCCTAATCCAAGTTATTATACTATACACATACAACAAACACCACTTATATATTCAACCAATATAAGACTGCAGCTAAGTAAGCCCAAAGGACCTACCTGAATCGAATCAAACTCCCGCTACACTATTACTCGATTCCACAAGGTCAGGTCTCAATTGCCTGATTATAAAAATGAAACGATGGATCAAAACATATCCAGACATCTTAGAAGTTTTCAACTTCTAAATTAACAAGGACCCCCCTAACGAAAAAGACAATCTAGCCTTATAAGAGTAAAATGACCATTTTACCCTTGGGTCCGGAAAACCCTAAAAAGTCTAAAACGACTTTAGAAACTTTCATTAAAACTTCAATGATATAAGGACTCACTCTAAGAGGAAAGGTATATCAAGTTTGAAAGATTTCCAACTATCAAACTTGAAACTTAAGCTCGCTTGGGTCATACTATGACCTAAACTACAACGCTCTCATAAAGCCCTAAAAATCCACTCTTCTAACAAAACTGCATAACTTCTGTGCTTTGGAACATCACAAAATTAAATCCGACTATTGCATTGATCCCAAATTTCAATACAAAAACTACATATATCCACCTACAATATACAAAAAATTCAACAGTGGATGATCAATCTAATGTATCGAAACTCATTTGTCTACAACATAAATTCTAGAAATTTACAGAATTAGCAATAGGTCTCCACTTCGATTCATATTGTCAACAAGATACCCCTTGGCAACAAATCCCATTGTTTGATATGGCCCACTGTTTGATATGCTGAGGTGGAGCTATCTTTTTAGGCTACATAACAAAGAAATAGAAATGGGCCATCAACCCATTTGTTTGAAGGATAAGGAATGATGCCCTCTGATGGGCCCGTCAATAAGGGAGGAGAAGAACTAGGTCTGGCTGAAAGAAGAGAAGGATTTGGCCCGTCAGTTTTGTGAAGGAAAGGGCTGGTTATAGAATTAAAGAGAAGTGGCCCAAGATCCCGAAACGTTCGATTTGCTCCGATAATTGTAACTCGGCTTGGGATTCCGAAATATAAAAAATTCGGGTATTACAATGATAACTCATTTTAAATGAGACCAATTTCTAATAAAAATTCTAATGAGATCAATTTATAAAATTCGGGTATTACAATGATAAAAAATTTGGGTATTATAATAAAAGATTATTATAAACATTTGTTCATTTAAATGAGACCATCTTCTAATAAAAGATTATTATTTAGACCAACTTACAAAAAATATATAACTTACAATGAGATCAACTTATAATAAAAGATTATTATTGACATTTGTTCATTTAAATAAGATCAATTTCTAATGAAAGATTATTATTGAGACCATCTTATAAAATTTATATCTTACAATAATATCAACTTATAATAAAAAAAAATTATTATAAGCATTTATTCCTTTAAATGAGAGCAACTTATAATAATAAATATCATTATTGAAACCAACTTATAATCATATTTATAAAAAATCTTATATGAAAATGAGACCAACTTATAATTAAAGATTATTATGAACATTTGTTAATTTAAATGAGACCAATAAGATTATTATTATTAAGACCAACTTAAAATCATATTTATAAAAATATAGATCTTAAAATAAGACTAACTTATAATAAAAAGATTATTATGAACATTTGTTCATTTCAGATCAATTTCTAATAAAATATTATTATTGAAACCAATTGTAACGACCCGAGTTTTAAGTAACCCAAGACGTCACTAGACTAAGGACAACACAGTGGGTTCCATCACTTAGCATGACAACTTCACAAATGGGACCTTGCAACAAGAAGCACGAAGAAATAATGAAAACATTCAACATGTCATTTAGAAAACATTTACATAACTACCTTGCATGCAGTTAGTATATATCCCAAAACGACACTTCAAAACATGACACCTAAACAGTTGTCTTAAAACTTCAGCCTGAAATCAACATGTGTACACAGTTGCACACAACCAACAAAAGACTCGCTTGCAAGCGATTAGTTTCAAAATTAGTCCAACCAACCCTTGGGTTAACACTGTCTCGGTTATCCACTTCCTGCAGCTGACATCCCTTAAGCGTTCCTATGATCAGCATTACCTAAAAAGGATCGGTTTAAAACCGTTAGCTACCGATCATAATCTATCCACGAGAGATTATATCAACACATCACAACACAACACAACAAATATATTCACATACCATATACCGTGCTCATGATATGATATCATGCTTTTATGAATGATGCACGTGAATGCAATATGAAATTTACAATTTGCGATCCCGGACCAAATCCAGAATCATTGCTTATACGGTTCTGGCTTTGGTGTGAGCTCATCATTGCACATATTAGGTTAATTCAAACATTTGCTCTTAGGTCGTAGCCAGACTAATAAAGTCTACGGGCCAAGCTTTCTCGTGGCGGGTTGTGGTCTTAACCCCTAGCCACATGCAACATTTTTCCATTCATGTTAATGCAAACATTTACCATTTTAATTAGGCGTGCGACCCGAGCTTGAAGTTCATCAGACTCGGTGTCATTATTATACAAACACAAGTGATCCGGGCTTGGCCGAGCTACGGCATTTACTGCAATAACTAGCGACTTGGCTAATGGTTAGCTCAAAGTCTTAAACAATTTACATACTATTGATCTTTACAGGTCATCATCATATCACACGTCTCAACAGGCTTACCATGTCATACATTATCATTCTTCAACAAGCTTATCATGTCATTTAATAGCACGCCTCAATAGGCTAACACATGTTCATTTAACCATTTCTCATAACCATGACATGATAGTAATCATAACAACATTAAGCATGCTTTACACATCATAACGTCATTTTCATCATAAAACACATCAAACATGCTTCACACATAACACATTTCAATGCATATCAACATTCACATTTCAACACAACAAGGCATTTCAAAACAACAACACATATCAACACAGTGAGATATAAATCTCTCAGGCACGGGTTTCTGCAAATCAAAGCTAAGTAAGTCCGAAGACTTATATGGATACGCTTATTGAGCAACTAAGTTATAGTTAGTCTACCATCTTCAACACCACTTGTCGAGAATATCATATTCCTCGTATTAAACTTCTTACTTCAAACATCAATTAAATTAATTTCTTTGAATTTAATTAGCTTATAGCGTTTTCTAGATTCCCAATTTATTTAATTAATCTATAATTAATTAATTAATTAATTTTCATCAGAATAAGGTTTTGCCCGCAAACAGTTTCTCAACCCAACTATCATCAGATCTCATCAAACAAATATCCCATAATCACCAGAATAATGCAACAAGCATAATGGAATTTCCAATTATCCATTTTGACAAGCCTACAGTCAATTTAGGCCAAATCGCAATACAGAAAATGAATAAATTCATAACTTATTCGTTACTAACCCGATTGACGATCCGAAAGAAGATTCGGAATCACAACGACGTTGGCTACGCTCGTACACCTTCAAATCCACCAGAACTTGGACTGCGCCACCAGCCAAACAACTAATATGCTCGACCAGCCCTTTATGTGCTCGGAAAAACACAATTTGGTACCGATATGAAGAGGATGAAGAGAGGAATCCAAAAACTCAAACGAATTTAAAATCGGATTAGAAACGGAGAGTAGATCTGAATTTGAAGGTTGAGAGAAATCAGACCTTTTACGTGAAAACGTGAAAGGAAATGAATTAATAAAAGAATTTCCGCTATTTATGGTGAAGACGATAATTATCCTTTCAAAAAAGTCAATAATTATTCTTTTACCGATCCGAAGGTGGTTTGAGCCTCTTCTCCAAACTTCTCGAAATTGGAATAATAAATTTGACATATTGTGTGGATAATTATTCCGCAACTTATTCGAAAAACGCGTATTCCTAAGCCGTCTTTCTTAGCCGCTAAGAAACGAAATAGTGACTATTTTGGTCATTTTGCCTTTTTATGTTATTTTATATCTAGAATATATCCGATGTCCTGATCATTTCTCTCAACTGCAGTTTTATTAATTGAAGCTCCCAAATGCTCCAAATAATATCCGAGGGTAAAAATTATTCCCCGGAGGAAAAAGTGAAAATTTCCTCATAAGTCCAAAGTTACGTCAGGATCATGACGGTGGAATTCATACTCGTCATCTAGACACTATTCGCGAGTTAAGAGTCAATTGATATCTATGATTAACTTAATCACCATTAATCATCCTTTATTAGGATTCGAAAATCCTAACTTTTACACCAACTTATAATCATATTTATAAAAATATATGTCTTACAATGAGATCAATTTATAATAAAAATTAGTATGATCCGATGATCCGCGGATATCCGGTGATCCGTGAGTACTAGATATCCGTTTTTCTTGGGCATTTGTGCCTAAAATCTCAATACGCATCCGATCCGATGATCTGGAAATATCTCCCGGACCGGACTCAGATTGGATCAAAACGGGTACAAAAATATCGGGTTTTCCCGGATTGGGTCAATGGATTTTTCATACTAGATCGGCTGATCGGATTAGTTTTGCTCACCCCTACAAGAGACCCAATTGTGATGGACAATTGTATGGTATATTGGAATGTATAAATTTGTTATGTTATGTATTGACAATTAAGCCTAGAGGGTAATTGATTGTGTTATGCACAAACAATTACGTCAAGAGACTCGATTGTGATGTACGGATTATATGATATATTGAAATGAGATAATTGATTATGTTACGCACTACCCGTTAGTTTAGAATGTGATTAATTATGTTATGCAATGATAGTTGCACCTCAATAAACCAAATGGTAACGAGTCATTATGAATGATATGTGTTGTATAAATGGACATAAAAAGGAAGTGATGACTACATAGAGGTGTCAACTGTTACATATGAGCATAGATAAGCACACTTAGGAATGACGAGAGAAACAGGGCCGGCCTTAGTACTGGGCGGTGTGGGCTTTGGCCCAGGGCCCAAAAATAAATGGGGCACCAAGTTAACCCTAGATCTCTATAATAAGTTCAGCAGAAGCTAAATATCAAGTACGTCTCCTTTACTTCTTCGTCTTCAATTTCTCAATACCTCTATGGAATCAAGACTCCCTCTTCCGATTCTTAATATTTTGAGTGTGTGTTTTCTTCTTCTCTTGTTGAATCAAGATTGTTCAGAAAAATCTTGCAGGAAATTTCAAATGAGGAACCTTTAATTATTTTTTCTATTCAAACAAAATTCTCATTTTTGTATTCTTCCATTTTCATAGCTATATATGTTTTCATCCCACTGTTTTGGCCTTTTTGGATTGTTGTAATGCTCAGTCATTTGTGGGATTTGCCATTAACAATTTAAATCAAATGTTTGTGGATTCGGGACTATTCACTAGAGTATTAAATGCAATGCTTGGTATGAATCTGCAAATTGATTAATCATGTTTCTCTAACCAAGCCAACTAGCCAAGACTCAAGAGTTGATCGAATGTGTTTCCAATCTTGTTTATTCAAGAAAAAAGATTGCAGTTTTTGTTGAAAATTTGTCTTCATTATTTCAATGTGTTGGTGTTGGTTTATGTCACTCGTTATTTCATGTTTTTCATCTAGTCTTCGTTTCAAGAACGATATCGATTCAAACCTTGAAGGGCACCCAAAAAATTTTTGGCCCAGGGCATAATGACTGTAAGTGCCGGCCCTGGAGAGAAATTGATGGTTAATAGGGTTATATTCAGAGTTATCGTACCTTATTTTTATTTGTTTTTATCGATTTGAGTTATTATATATTTTATATTATTAAGTTTACGCCCTTTCTTAGATTGCTTTTTCATTTGTTTGTGTTTTTTCTTTTTATATAATTATTATATTTGAATGATATTATTGATAGCTTGATTTTCGTGTCTCTTACATGATACATACGAGTTTAATATGATTCCGGAGCTAACACTCCATTATTGGAACGTTAGAGCGTCTTTATCCCAGAAATTCTAAGAAAATTTCTTATCAATTTTTTATATTTATTTTTTATTTACAAAATGATTGATCCATCCCAGAATTCATCAAAATTTCTTTAACGTTATAATTATAACCAACAACCTATTAAATCCCTACATTTGGACAAAACAAAAAAATAAATTAAAATTTTCTTTGATTTTGTGTGAAGTGGACAGGAACCTGTCAGAAGAGAAACTTATCTCCACTAATTAGATAGATTATTTCTCCTTATCTGACATTTATTTTTATTTTTAATTTTTTAATTGTTAAAAAAACTCAGAAGTTCGGATGAAGATGCCATTAGCTAATGATTTATTTGTAGTGTTTTAGAACTTTGTTCAAGTGTTGGACTCGCCTTAAAGACTACCTTCCGGGGATAATGTAACACCACATGTGAAATTTGTTTATAATCGGACTCACTGTGTGATTAACGAATAAACGACACGTGTGAAATTGATGACGTGACTGCACGATAGTACGTCAAGTATTAGTTCATGAGCTATTTTAATATATAAGATAGATGTAGATGGTGTTTTTTGTAAATCCACACAATTGAGGGATAGTTGAGTAATAAACGAGTCATCCTCTTCCACCACAACAAACAGCGCGTCTAATGAAGAGAATAGTTGGGAGCATATTCCTCGCTTTACTCTTGCAATGGAGTCTTCGGGAACACCAACCTCAATTTAGGCAATTCATATATTTAATCATAATAATAAATGATTTTAATAAGCCTTATTTTTTATGACGAGAAAAAAGTATTTGTATTAGATGTACAAAAATAACTCTATTTGTGAATAAAAATACATTTAGGTGGCAAAATACCATATTTATGTCCGAACTAGATTAACTGTTTTTTGAAAATATGATATTTTTATAATATTAACATATATTTCAATTATTTATCAACTACTGCTATTATGGATTTATTAAAAGTTGTAAAAGACGATTAAAAACAAATAAAATAAAATTATCTAAAAGTACATCCCGAAATCAAATAACAATAATAGGAGTCAACCGACATTATTAAGAGTTGCATTAGATCAATCCGATATAGTTTCAACAACTTTTGACCTGATTGAATATTTATATATGGATATCTACCGGTCATTACCCTAAAACTCAATATCCGAATATAAATTTAGCCCAATTTCATAATTATCCGTTTCTAACCTGGACCCTAAAATTCAATATGTGTACGATTTTCCTACTTCTTTATTAAAACTAATTTAACTGTATTTTTTTAGTGATTGAAATAATCTATTTCTGAAAATATTTGGATATCCGAATATATATGAATATATTCAAAAATATGTTTTATAAGTTTTTTAAGTGATTTGGGATAATCTCTTATTTCGGATAAAACAAGAAATAATTAGATAAAGAGGACCAAAATTTTTCATTTTGTGAAATGGGCCTCTAATAAACTAACTACATAAAATAGGTCTGAAAAATATAAACTAGGCTACTGTGGATATTGAATTGAAGAGAGAGGGGTGCAGTCTTTTTTGAGATGATTTGATGTTAATTTTTTGGGAAAAAAAACACTGCTTACCCACAAATAGATTACCCAAGAATAGATTACCCGGAAATAGATTACCCAAGAGTTTGACATTAGCCAAGAAGTTTGATTGTTTTAGATTACCCCGAAATACATTACCTAGTAAGATGAGAAGTTTCAACTTACCCCGAAATACATTACCCAGGAAGATGAGAAGTTGGAGATTATCCATGGATACAAACAAACACTGCTTACCTACAAATAGAAAATGTAAACAAGCACTGCTTACCCGCAAATAGAACAGGAAGTTTCAGTGTTTTAGATTCACAAAAAGAAGAGATGAGAAGTTTCATATTACCCATAAATACATTACTCAGGAAGTTTGAGATTACCCAGAAATAGGAACAAACACTGCTTACTCAGAAATAGGAACAAACACTGCTTACCCACAAATACATTCCGGTGAAGAAGAAGCTCAACAAGCAGTCCAGATTCCTGCGTTTTAATGGGAAGAAGAAAAGAGCTGCATACGGATACCCAAAAATAAATTTACGTTTGAAAGGAGGGAAGAAGAAGGGACAAAGGAGGGAAAAAGATGGGCTGACTGAATTGATTGGGCTATTTTCTGATTTTTTTTCTACATGTCACCCATCAAACCAGATGGAACCTATATCTCTTACTTTTCTGATTTTTTCAACAATAGAAGCCCATTTCCTAAATGAAATGACGAGAGACCATAAATCCAAACTCTACATTGTAAAAGGCCCACACTGCAAATTCAGCCATAAAACAAATGTTAATATTTACAAATTTTTCCGGATCGATTTACCGAAGTTCACAAACAAAATCCTCAAGATTTATTAATACTGGTGTGCGTCATTCTCATATTCACGATGAAAATAGAAATTGTATTAAAATACGAAGATGAACAACAAATAGGGATGACGATTTTATCCGAACCCGACGGACACCCGATAACCCGATCCATAATAAAAGGGTGTAAATTCGACATGAAGCGGGGGAAGCGGATGATGGATCGGGTCGGATTCGGATGGACCTTTCATCCACCCATCACCTGATCCATCATCCATCAACCCATCCAACCCGTTTCACCCGTTATAAATTTATTGATTGTTTACTTGTTAATGATTTTTAGTTCCATTTTGATTTATAAATTGGTGATATACTGATTGTTTAGCAAAATTTGTACATTTGTTCACTTCCTATTATGATCTTATAGTATGTTATGTATTGATAAATTTCTCTATTTTTCATGAACTTAAACTTATACCACTTATTGTAATATTTTCTTTTGGATGATTTGTGTTGACTTTATATTTATCATGTTTTTTATGGATAATACTTTTTCGGATTGAATTTATTTATATTATTATTAATTTTTCGCATTCGAATCCGAGTTTAATCACAATTTAAAATTAATGCGTAGAATACCGTATATCACCCAATCCACCCGCTTCATCCGTTGGATGCGGGTCAATCGGAAGCGGGTGGTGGATTTGATAGGTGACGGGTCGGGTGGATGAGATTTTCTCGCGGGTCGGGTGGCGAACAGGGTCATCCACCCACCACCCGATCCATTGTCATCCCTAACAACACACCGCATCATAAATACTAGTTACTTGAACGAGGATATACGAATTTAAAAATAAAATGGCAAGAACCGAAACAACACTAATCGTTGTTTAACACAAATTGTTGAATCATTCTAAAGTTGAAAATTGTATAACTTAAATCATAAGAATAGTTAACTTTGAAAAACATGAAAATTACATTTGAGTTCATGTATTGTAATTTAGTAAATGCACAATGGAGTCCGGCGTGACATGGGCGGTGTTCGTGCTTTCCAAGGCACTCATCTCATCTTATCCTCACGCCATATTTGCAAAAATACCCTTCATATTGCCGTTTTCGCTTTTGCTTTGCGTTCTAGTTTGTAGCCGTGCCGTTTTGCGCAACTCATGTGTGAAACGGTGCGTTTTGCATCAGCACCTTGTTTCATTTCATAGCTCCGGTTTTCTAACGGAATATACAGACGTATGACTTTAATTTATAGTTTTTTTATTATCCTACGTATAATAGTTTATTGCAATTTCACTTGATTTTAAAAAATATCATATTTATGAATAAATCGACATTTGCATGAAAGTTATGTTCCAAACTCGATTTGCGATTTAATTGAAAAGATCAATCGATCCGAACCAAAAATCTCAATTCGAATGTTACTCTTAAATTCAAGTGCATACATGGATAACTCGTTCAAATATTTCCGTCAAAATTATACAAGTGAAATTCCAAAAAATCGATAATCAATCGTTTTAATATAATTCGAGTAACGTTTTACATCTTATATACCATTAGTAATATTGAGAATTATGTATCAACGTGGAGATTATTTTATCAACTACAGGATTGAAATTTTATTAATTTGTAATTATGCACAAAAATTATATTGTACAAAATAATTGAGGTTAACTTACTCTATCTAATTCGGATGGAATATGAACTTGAGGCTTGTTTGGTAAACCAATAAAGAGAAACTAGTCTAATACCCGCACCGTGTGCGGGATTAGCTTTAATAAATTGTAAAATAAATCTAATTATTAATTAAAGTGAGTTGGAAGATAATATTATAAGGAAAAATAAAAGATAATAGAAACAGAAAATGATATTTTTAAATAAATGATAGTTTACATGTTCTTGATAAAAAAAATTTTAAATGAAACTGAACGTTAAAACGACCCGTAATATAAAAATATATGGAACCATGGTTTATGTAATTAAGGTTTTTTTTAATATTAGTATATATATATATATATATATATAGTTTATATAATTTTTTTAAAATGAGAGTGCGTTTTAAATTACATTGACAAAAAGAACGGAAAAAAAATATATGGCATTAAAGGCTTCTACTTTATTATTAGTATATAGATATATATTTTAACACTAATAGTATATATACATATATGTTTGGTAAGTAGATAAATATAAGTTCTATAATAGGATAATTAAAAATATGGTAACAATATATATTATTTTAAAAAAAAAATAAAATTCTAAGAAAATGACATGTGGCATATTTTTTTATTAGGATGAACCACGTTTAAGTAAACGCTTCTGCTTTAATATATGTATATAGATTTTTAAAAACAAAAGGAATAATGATATTCAAGTTAACACAATGATTAAGCTACGTGATTCGAAATTATCCAAATTTATTAGGATTGATTTTACTTAAATGGCATTTTTTCCGTCTCCCGGGTTGCTATATTATATTCGGATCGGTGAACCATCCACCAGGATTTGTGACCCGTATTAGCACCTAGATGTAGGACTGAGCAGATTGCGGTTCGGTTCACCGAACCTCAAATTGCGGTCCAAATTGCAACTGAACCGCAGTTATTCTGTTCGGTTTGCGGTTCACAAGTTTTTGTTTGCGATTCAAACCAAAAAAAAGAAGAAGCAAAACCGCACAAAAAAAAGCAACCAAATCGCAAGAAATACCGCTAAACCGCAACTAAACCAAAAATCGACATTTGCATGAAAGTTATGTTCCTAATTCGAGTAATGTTTTGCATATAATTTGAGATTGCGGTTCGGTTCAGTTCAATTCGATTTTCGGTTTTGCCGTTTTGAACTGATGTTCAACCCCACCTAGATGGTCCAAACTTCATATCTCTTTTCAAATGAATTATACATCGTTGTATTACTTGTATATTTGGTCAATTTCAATAAGATCACAAAAATGAAATACGTATTCAATATTTATTTATAGCTTTTATGTTTTATAAGGTATATCATGTCAAAGTAAGGGCCTTATTCAATACATATCTCTAATATAAATATGCAATACTCCATATAATTTATAAACAAATAAATTTGTAAGAAAATGGATACATAGTCATAATCCAATAGTTATCCTTAACATTTTTTTTTTTATTTAAATCCTTTTAAACTTATATATTGAGTTGATAAATACAAAAAAAATGTTATATTACTAATGTAGTATTTTTAGATGCTCCACGTTATATTACTATATTAAGAGGTATAAAGACATATTAACTTACTTTAACCGTGTGCTAAATAATTAGTTAATTGTTTGGTTGTTGGTTTTGTGAAATACTGGTGATCAATTGCAATTTATTCAAATGTTCAAAATTCAAACGGACAAGTCGGGTAACCGAACCGAATCCAACCCGCAAAATCATATTTTGTATATTTCTATCCTTTCGCCTTTTCCTTTCTGTGTCCGTTCCTTCTCTCCCTTCCCTTCCTCCCTGTAAAATAATTATTATTCTTGTCTCGATTTTCGAACCCCCAATCTTCCCCTTTAATTCTCTTCATCCAAAACCACCATCTTCCCCAAAATCCAAATCTCTATCACAACCTCAATCGCCGCCCCATCCTTCAAATCTTTTTCCCGATTTCAGTTTTCATCTTTTCCATCATGCGGCGGGGAAAAGTCACGGCGTCTCCGGTAGTAGGTCCGGCGATCAACGCTACAGCCATCGCCAACAACGGATCTGTACCGATTAAGTTCAGAGGCGTTAGGAAGAGACCATGGGGAAGATACGCAGCCGAGATCAGAGATCCTTTGAAGAAAACGCGTGTTTGGCTTGGAACCTTTGACTCCGCCGAGGACGCTGCTCGGGCTTACGATGCTGCTGCTCGTAACCTCCGTGGTCTTAAGGCGAAGACAAATTTTCCGATCTCAGACTCAATTTTACCTTTGAATCCTAACCAATACCCTCCTTTTTGTGCAAACGATGGTGGATTTGATCAGTTCAGGACCCCCAACGGAGTGTATTTTGCCGGCGATGTTGATCAACAGGCGAGAGAGTATTACGAGATCCATAGACCGGCTTCTAGTGGGATGAGTAGTACGCTGGAGTCGTACAGCGGACCGAGGACGTCAGCGACCGTGACAGCCGTGCTTCCAGCGAAAGAGGCGAGGAGGCCGCAGCCGAGGACTCCACCTTTGGCCCCGGAGGATTGTCGGAGCGATTGCGATTCTTCGTCGTCGGTGATTGATGGAGATGGCGATGAAGGAGAGAACATGGCTTCGTCTTCGTTCAGGAAACCCTTGCCTTTCGATCTAAACCTTCCTCCGGTTGATGATATGGATCTCAGCGCTGATGATTACCAGGCGACGGCTTTGAAGCTCTGATCGCGGGATAATAAGGAGCTATCATTGAAGATCGGTTGATAATAGTGCTGGTGGTCGGAAGGGAAGATTTCATAGCTCGCTCTTTATATTTTTCCATGGATGCAAATGTTGAAGAGAGGAAATTTGGAAATCTAGAATGTATGTTGTGTCTGTATGATCTTTTATGAAGAGATCTGAGTTTCAGCTTCTTTGTAATGATGTTAAGCATTACAACAAAAGAAAGAAGACTTCTTGTGTTGAAGTTAGAGGTATTATTATTTATTAAGATCAAAAGCATTCGATCTGAGGTCTGTGTCAAGTCCTCTTGATCAAGTTTCTCTTACCCTTATTCCTATGTAGAGAATGATCAAATTCATAATGGAAAAAAAGGAGAACTTAATTTACACTCTACAAGCTATCAAATTTGTCATTGTTGTATCATGCTTACATGCTAATGCTGCCCCTATTGTTCTTTGTTTGTCCTTTTTTGGTTTTGGAACTTGCTTTCTATGTTTTGATAATATAATTAGCTTGGCTACAGATATGGCATGCTTATAGTTGTAGTTATGATGGATGCATGATCTTATCACCTTGTTCATAGTCTTTGTATCTTGATTAAGCTGTGTTGTACTGCCTTCTTCCAATGCTGTATGTGGAACTGAAATAAACATGGTCTTGTGTGCTGTGCTTATTATTGTTCACTGCTCAAAACATTGGGTTTAAAAATAGGTTGAGTTTGAGTTGATTCATGTTCTCTAGGTGCATTTTTCCACTTCTCTTTCATGTCTGTATGCTTTTGTGTTTTCATGTCAGTTCAGCTGTTTAGGGTTTCTTATTGTAGAATTTCCAATCTAAATTTGGGCATTATTTTTTTCCTGTTTAGAGTTTGTAGAAGCTTGAAAGCTTCCAGATACGAAGCTTAATTTGTGCATTAATATTTCCTGATTAGGCTGTTTAGGGTTTCTCATACTCCTTTTTCGGTATGTCTGGTAGAAGATCTTGTGAATCTTTTTGTCTAGGGAAAGTTAGTTATTTCATTTGCTGTGGATTGGTTCTTTTTCCTGAAGAAGACAACAAGACTTGCCGCGTGTTAGGCTCGTGTTTGTGAACCTGAGTGTGTTATGAAGTCGTTATTTCGCTTTTGTCGTGTATTCAACGGCGAATTTGATAGAGGCTGTGTTAACTTCTTGCCGCTGTATGCAACGCGTGTCCATAATGTGCACATGACAGTAGCTTGAGTCACGCGCTTCTTTGTAGTTCACATCTGTTACATACCGGCTCTTGCTTGATCCTTCTCATGCTAGGTAGTTAGTAGTTACAGATTTTCCGGGCGTTGTGGTTCTGTCTTATTGCCGGTAATGCACGTGGCTTGTTGTCGTTTGCTGTTTTAGATATTAGTTTCGTTTTTCTGGATCAGTTTCGTTTTGCTGTTCGATCTGTTGTTTCAGTGAGACTTGAATTCTTCAAATTGATAGAAATTACTTAATTGCTATACATGTTATGCCTGGTGTATTCCCTTCCTGACATTGTTCTGAAGAGCACTGTACCTGCACTCGATGCCATTTGTTTTGCTCTGCACTTAATGCCGCCATTGATAAAGATATGCTTTTCGGAAGTCATTTCAGGTATGTTACTGTTTATGGATTCAAATCTGCTCTAATATGTTTTTCTGTTTGTTGTTAAGGCAACTTTAATCCATCATCTCAGTTTGCTTGATCCCAATTGTAGGGTTCTTGCTATCCAGGGCCATGAACAGACCATTGCCCAACACTTAAATGTCGGCATTGATGGAGATATGGCTCTCAGAAGTCATTCCAGGTGAATTCAAAACTGTTCTAACAGCCTTTTCTCTTGTTAAGGCAAATTAACCCTCCATCTGATCCTGCCTGATCTCAATTGCAGGGTTCTCGTTATCCAGGGCCATGAACAAACAGTTTTACAACACTAAATGCATCAGGAAGTCATTTCAGGTGGGTTGTTACTGCTAATGAATTCAAAACAGTTCTTATAGCCTTTATCTTTTACTGAGCCAACTTCAACCCTCTGTCTCTTCCTGCCCGATCAACTGCAGGCTTCTTGGTATCTCGGGCCATGACAAACAGTTCCCAAAACTCGACATTGATGGCGACTCTTCATGGTCATTTCAGGTCATACTGCTCTGGACCTCTGGTAGCTTTAACCCTTCATCTCGTCTGCCCGGTCTAAATTACCGGATTCTCCAGGTATCCATGGCCATGACAAACAGTTCATGATGCCTTTTGTGGTTTGCCTCCAGTTGAGCTATATGTGGCTGATGTAGGAAGAAAATATGGTGGTGGGATCTGCAGTTATCTTTTTGAGTTGGAAATGATCAATCCTAAATGGGGATTTACTTTGTGGGTTCTTGGTGAAAGTTGATATACACTAACTACCCAACTTGGGATAATGAAAGATACATGTCCACACATAGTGGCTTGATATTTTTCATTTGCGTATTCGCCTACAACGTTTTAGGCACAATTTGTTCTGTTTTATCCTCAAGGTCATCAGCTCCCCTCTACTTGCTTGTTTTGCTGCTTCGTGATCCACTTTTCGTGTCACTCGGGGCATCTTTGATCTATTGGATGCAGAGTATCAAATCACCCTGCCACCGTAAACGCCCAGCTTGTGGCTAGAGTCACCAATAGGGATGCTATACGAGTCGAGCAGTCCGAGCTGCTCGAACCAAGCCCGGCTCATTCCTCTAACTAAACAAGATGGATATGAGTGTTGATTGAGGGTTGACTTATTTTGAACTAGCTAAAGCTTCGCTTGTTCGGCAGCTTCGGCTCGGAAACAACCCTCATTATTATATGGACCGGTCAATCTTCATAAAGGTTGTTATATGTCATCGAGCTCTTTGTAACACCCGATTTTGTGATTAACTTATAAGCTCTTTGTAACACCCGATTTTGTGATTAACTTATAAGGATGAATTGCTAAGAAGAATTCTTCTTTCACAGCGGTCGAGTATGGACAAAGAACTTTGGAGTACTAGAAGGTTACTCGGCACGGTGGACGGTCCTTCTGTCTGACGTGGGATTTAAATGGGGAAAATTGTAACCTCCTGCAAAATCATCATGCATCATATTTATATGAGGATTTTAAGACGGGTGACTTGGCATGACACAACGTCCCTAAAATCTCGGATTTTACACTCTTGTCGGACTCGATCACTTGACCAAACAAGTCGAACATAAACAAAATTTTAAGCTCAATTAAGATTTCTCGGACCATGTATACTTAAACCTACGTTGATCATTGAAATTGCATTCAAATCTTAACACAACCGAGCTGAAGATAAGATGATACAATAAGTATAGAAGTCGTTTTGTGGTGGTACATAGGCAAGAGGTATCCAAGTCGTTTACAAATGGCGTTTATTGTTGAATTTATGGAACGTTGCACTTACACGTGAGCAAGGAAGAAATTGCACTATTAATACGAAATTGGATTTGGTGGGTGGAACCTTGTTCAAGTAGAAGTAGTTCGTGGTTGAAAATGTGTTACATATTAACTACACATTTTTCCCCAAATGGGGTCATATTGGAATATGAGCTGGGTCGTTTTAACTATTTTAAATTGTCGTTTTTATAATATTTCTTGAATTTTCAACTCATATCAGT
The DNA here is from genome assembly GCA_033239125.1 of Fagopyrum homotropicum. Taxonomy (NCBI): domain Eukaryota; kingdom Viridiplantae; phylum Streptophyta; class Magnoliopsida; order Caryophyllales; family Polygonaceae; genus Fagopyrum; species Fagopyrum homotropicum. Next base: position 10,086,148 of record BSWB01000003.1, read on the forward strand.
TTGGAGATTTTATACTTTTTATAAATATTTATAATAATGGTGGAGAGTCATATAAGATAGACTTGATCTTGCTTATGTTGCTCCAAATATGTATTAATGTATCTATTTTTTTTTTAAAAAAAACCTAGACTTGCAAACATGTTTTAAGAATCATTTTTGTATTTAAAGACTTTGGTAATATAGTATATTGGAGTTTGAGTATTGTTATTAAGACGTTTTCCTACTTGTAAGTAGGGTTGGTAGCCATCGATAATCAACCCACCCGACTATTAACTCACAAAGATAAGTGAAAATTTTATCATTGATTTTACCACTTATTAATCACCTAGCTCAACTCATAATCGATTAAAAAATTAAAAATATACAAAATATATATATATATATATATATATGATTAGGTCATATATGAACAGTCTTACGGTGAAAAGTTTATTTAGAGTGAAAATATTCATCATGGTGAACACTAATAAGTGTTCAAATATAATGTGTATTTGTAACTAAAAGTTATTTTGAATCATGAGTAGTGACTAATTGTTTAACTCTATTCGAAATTGTTCAATTGCTTAACTATATAAACAAAAGTTCAACTAATCAGAAAGTTTTAATTTATATGTCTGATTGTTCAACTAAACTTGAAATTGTTCAACTATATGATCAATTGTTCAACTACATTCGAAAATGTACAATAATTGGACAATTTTGAATACAGTTGAAAATTTGGTCACAACCCTTCATTAAATTTTTTTTTAGTTGAACAAATATATGTTATATTTGACAAATTGTTATTTAAATCCATAAAAAAAAGTTTTTCACCGTATCGCCCCCTTTCGCTAGAATCAACCATATACATATATAAACTTATTAAAACAAATAAATATTTGTAAATTTTAATCATTGATCATCAACTAGGGATGACAATGGATCGGGTGGAGGGAGAATGACCTTGACTGTCATCCAACCCGTCATCCAAAATTGTCTACCCATCTGAACCAGCATCCGCTTCACCCACAACTCATTTTTAAACGGATTTTCACCCGTATTCGTTGGATCAGATTGTCAAATATATATTGGTTAAGAGTGAAATTGTAATCCCTATGATCAACTCCAAGTCACCGTTAACATGTAAATCATATAACGTGCATCAAATAAAATTAACGAACAATTTAAAAGATGGTCTTATCTCTTATCCTACCGATTTCAGCTATATTTATAAATAAAGACCCATAATCCTTAGCTTATTACACAAAAAATACATTTTAACTTGAAAATTATCCTTATAAAACCAAAGGTCTTTATATAACTATTCTCAAACACTACCTAACTTTCACAAACGTGTAAAAATTCATAGACTATAAGACAATTAGTATTTCTTGAGTTTAACCCAAAGCGATTCGAATCAACTAAAAAATACATTAAGATCCATTTGGTTTTAACTCCGAAATCGGAAACGGAATGGAAACGAATCTAGTTCATACGTATGCCCTTATTCATGAAAGTTTGTGGAATCATTCCTTATAGTTTGATATAATTGGAGTAGAGTTTGATTACTTTTGATACCCTATAGGGTAACAAAATGTGGAAAAACAAGTATACTTTGCACTAAACCACAATGAATGATTCCATAAAATTTCATGAATAAAGATATGCATATGGACTAAATACGTTTCTGTTATCGGAATTGGAACTAAACGGGCCCTAATACTTAAAAAAGTTGGGTGATAAATCGAGATTTGTTTGGCGAATCTATGAGGAATAATTCGTATTAAGCAGCAGGTGTGGACTTAAAAAAGGTTCGGCCGGCGGCAAATAAGGTGTGAGTGGTGGCTCCATTTCTAAAAGTGAACCCATTCTCCTTCATATTCCACCAAAATGTGATAAAGATGTGTCATATAAGTTTGTAACAATATCTTTCATTTTACAAAAAAATATCTTCGGATTTTATTTTGTTTAAGTTTGATTTCGTTTGCCTTTGTGTGGACATCCCAACACCACATCTTATTTTAATTCAGGCTTATGTTTATAAGTTAAAACGTGTATATCTTGCAAATTTATACGAACAGAAAATTACAATCCGGTCGTAAACCTTAATTGTCAGATTTAGTATTGGACCTTTTTATCGGTTTAGACCGGATCACATTGAAAACCCGTATAAAAACTTTAAATGGAAAAAGGATCAGTAAGTTAAATAATTGTTATGGTTTGATCCATGAATCGTTAGATGTAAAAGTGATTACAGTTTAGACCGTATGTACAATCCTTAATCAAATACAAGAATTCTTATTTATTAAGCAATATAAACTGTAATTTAAATTTCTACAAACAAATTAGTATCATAAAAGTGTAATTTGATAGACAAACGCTTCTACACCGATAAACGATGAACAAGCCAGTCACTAGTAGTGCATCCTTGGGAAGGTGTAATTATTATAAATATTAAGCAATATAAACTGTAATTTAGACGATTCTAATGACATGGAGGGTGCACATTTTATGAACCATACACAGGTTGGTCTATCAGTTTAAGTTTGATTTCGTTTGCTTTTGTGTAATTCTCAAGTAAATAGTTTGGAAGATGTCTTTAGACGGTTTTAATAATATGGAGGGTGTATGTCAATACCTCATATTTAGGAGACACTAAAACATGACAAAATCCTACCAAGAATTGGTTGACAAAGAAATATGCACATTAACTCACCTAAGAATGTGGGTAAAATACCCCAAGGAGTTATTTATGTAAAAAACGGTTTCAACAATATCATTGTGACTATTACAAAAATGTACGAGACCCGTGCTTCAAAAAAAGAGGTGACAGCCCTAGGCGGAGGGGAGAGCATAGATCGCCTTTACCAGGGGGATGAGGCTCGAAGCTATTTGAGTTGACTCCCGTGGCCTCTCGGTAGAAGAGGGAGAAAGCCCAGAGGTTATTGGTTTCTTGGGTCTATGTTGGCACTTGTGAGTTCAAGGGTGCAAAAAGAGGGACACCACTTGCTATTGGAATTGCAATAGGAAACATTATTCTAGAGAAGTAGATCAATGTATATATGCAACATTCAAAAGTTGTGATAAAGAGTCTTGGTCTCGGAAAGGATGCAACATTATGGCTATTCATTGAAGTGAGGTACTATTAAGTTTTGTACAACATGTGACCCCATGCCGCTAATGACTATCAACTCGGTAAAAAAGAGTTGTGTAAAAATAACTATAAAGGAATTTCAAAAGAAATAAAGTGTAAAATGGCTAAGTTGGTAGTTTTTGTAATGTTTGATATAAACTAGGCACTTGGGTAGCTGTTGACAAACTAGACCCCTTCATTTGTCACAAAAAATTTTATTATAAAAGAAAAAAAATCTACTTAATTTAGGATTTTTTTTCTCTCTCCTGTTTATATTTATTTATTTCCTTAATTAAGTAAGCTAATTTACACCTAATAACCGTTAAAGAAGAAAAGTATCAGATACATTCTTCCTCAATCGTGGTTGGTGATATCTCCGCCATTTTTTACGGAAACAAAACACAACGATTTTTATGAAATGGAGCAAGACGACTTGATCGAGATTTGCGTTCAAGCCGAACACAACGATTTTGTAATCTCCCAATCTTTAGGCATCGATTATACAAGGCGATTCGATCGAGATTTGTGTTTGAGTCGACATCATCAAACAATTGGTACGTGTTTTTTGTTAAACTTTCATTGTTATGTGCATACTTCGATGCTAACTGCTTCAGTGGTGGTGTTGTAGTTTTTGTATGCTTCTAGTATTGTGTACGTATATGTATGTTTTTAATCGTACATATTGTGTGTTTTTTGCTTAAATGTATGCTTATGTAAATGTACATTAGTGATTGTTGTCAGTTATGTACCATATGCATCGATTTTACCTTCTAGTGGTACAACAGTATTGCATTGTGTGGGTCTACTATGTACTTAAAATAATATTTCTTGTATCTGATATAAAACATTATGTGTACATGAATTATGTAAACTTTTATGTAAATATTGTATTGTATGAATATATGTATCTATTCAAAAGTATTTGTTGTACCTGAAACTTTGTGTTTTGTGTACATTTTATCTGTTGACTATTAGTAGTTATGTACGTGTAGATCGGTGAACGTATATGTATAAATTGTGTTGTGTGTAGTTATGTATGTATTTACAATTTGGTGATATATGTACATTTTACATGTTGACTATTAATACATATGTAAACGTTTATGTACATATTGTATTGTATGTATACGTAGAGGATAAAGACGGCGATTATTGAATACAGGTTGAAGATGACGACGGCGAATGTTGAAGATAGGTTGACGAGTTTCAATGAAGTATATGAGAGGAAGAGAGAGAACTGCTTCTGATACTTGAGGATTCACGTTTTACGGTTGATAAAATGTCTAAATGATTTGCAGAATCTTCCTTTTACAGTTTCCTTTTTTAACGGTTTTGAAATATTTGATAGTTTTTAATAAATACAATACCTCAACTTCTTTCCTTAATTTCAGCCTAATTTAATTATTTTATCTTTATTTTTAATTAGAAATTTGATAGGGTTAGTTAGTATTCAACAAACAAAATGTGTCTTACTAACAAAATTTTCTCAGAAATAAATAAAACAATTATTTGATTTATTATCCTTTCAAATGTAAAATGAATTGTGGAATAAGGTACAAACGGATCAACCCGTATGAGTTTAGATGTGCACGGGTATAGGTAGCGTTGGAGGTCCGGATATTGTCGGCCGACCAATTCGAACTAAGTTGTTAAATTTAGCCCAACCCGTCCGAGTTTAAATGTGTACGGGTATAAGCATAGTTGGAGGCCCGAATATTGTCGGCCGACCAATTCGAATAAAGATGTTAAATTTATCCCAACCCTTGCCCACATTTGTAAAAATCTACTCAACTTCATTAATAATGAGACATGTTATATACATGACACTCAATTTACTAATGTTAATAACTCACAATCCGTCGGCACCCATTTTTTTCCTTAAAAAAAGGGGTGCCGGCTTTTGACACTAGCTGAGTCGAAATACCAAAACTAGACATGGCCGGTTTAGGTTTAGGAACTGCCGATTTAGGTTTGTCCCAAGGCCAAACCTAAACCTAAATCGGGAAAAACGAAATCGGCGGTTTGATGGTTTATTAAATTTTTTTAAATAAAATTGCAAACCGGACTAAACCGGCGGTTTGAGGACCATATCGGCCGGTTTGGTCCCTTTAAAAATTTTAAAAAATAAAAAAAAATTTCCCAAACCGGCGATTAAACTGGCGGTTTGGGGTAAACCGCCGGTTTAGGTTTGTTGAAATGACAAACCTAAACTTAAACCATCGACCGGCGGTTTGGCCAAAGCGGCAAACCTAAACCGCCAATTCGACGGTTTGCCCGAAACCGGACCCAACACTAACCAAAACCCTTGCTTTTGCCATTGTAAGTCTCTTCTAACATGATCCGAAATATATGTTTTACAAGAAATTTGAATGAAACAACGTCAGATAATTATCCTCAAAATCAACAATTTTGAACTAAGTTTCAAGGGTTTTAGTTTTCGGTTCGCCGTTGTGTTTCGAAAAATTTGCCCTCTCCAACGTAAATTGAATAGCGGATTGTTGCTCGTGAACTACTAATCCATATGGTAATTCATAGAGATAGGGAACCAACTATAGATAAATAGTTGTAACTTGTAAGAGATAAAATGTCGTGTGTTCATAGAGATAGGGAACAACCTATAGATAAATAGTTGTAACTTGTAAGAGATAAAATGACGTGTGTTGTTGTGATGTTGTACAACGTTTTCTTCAAATTCCTTGTGAAGCACAAGCTGCAGAGTAGGTTAGAAGAGACCATCAATGACAAAAGTGAGGGTTGCGGTGTTTCGACCCAGCTGGCGCCAAGAGGTGACGCCCTTTTTTTGATGGTCCCATGTACTTTTGATTTTTTTGGATTATACCAAACAATTTTTAATTTCCGGATGGTGTTGCCGAATTTTAGACTTTTTTAGATTAAGGGAATGAAAAGATAGTTATTCATTAAAGAAATTATTTATACATTTAAAATGACTATCAACAATAATTAGCGAATATTATTTATCTCCCTCAAAATATTAACTTATGGACGATAGAAGGAAATCATCCGGAAAATTCCTTTTTTTTTTTTTTCCTTCTGAAGTTCTTTAAAAAAAAATTTCGACGCCCGCTCTTTAGCGCAGCCAAACTTCGAATTTATTCGACGTTAGTAAAACAAAGATCTTGTACACAACTTTTTCGTTAATAACTCTTTCCATCGTCTAACTGTTTTGGGATTAATACCTAATTTAGATTGAGTGATTAATTTTTTTTGTCAAATACGAGTAAAGTTGTCCTCCTATCTTTAAACGATGTCGTTAAGGATTCGAACTCAAATCCTCACACCAATATATACAAAAGAAGCCATTCAAACCGATAGCTGCATGAGTGTATGACCAATCAAACTGGTCCAGCAAGGGCAAAGCTTAGAAAAAAAACATTTTCATGGCAAGATATTGTAATTATTTGAGAATAATGATGGTGGAAGTAAATGAAGGTAAGTTGGGCAAGGCTGTATGGGCTATGTTTAGGTTGGGTAGGAAGTAGGCCCAGCCCATTATCATAATGACACTGCAATATTAAGTATTAACATTGTCCATGTGAAATAATGAATGAAACCCATTTCACGTGAACTAATTGACTAATTGAGGTTGTGTCATGTGGGACATCTCAATAAGTTATAACTACAAATAGTTATATCAAGGTGCTCCGGATCGCACTTGGCTCCAAAATTTTAGGCTACACACAGACCCAACTCATTTTTAAATAAATCGAATATAAAAATACTAAAATTTGCGTTGTTTGAGTGAACTAACGTTCCTAGAGTGCTTTTGGCTACATTATAAGAGACCACGAGACACCGGTAATATCTTTTGATTACGGAAAGTGTGGTAGAACATTTGTCTTGCAATCTGAAGCGAACGAACTAAAAATGGGCCTCCTAAAAGCAAGATAACTGAGAATTAATAATATTGTAGTTGAAGGGGATAATATAACGATTGTCAACTTGATCAAAAAAATTTGGACGCCCCCATGGAAAATGTATCACAAATATTTCTCTTATCCTTACGGGTTTCATGAAGGTACAAATCAATCATATTTTCAGGAAAATCAATTACGCTGCTGATAAACTCGCAGCAATAGGCCACGGTAGTCCTACAACTGGTTCAGAGATTCCGACAACAGTATATGGCCTCGTCCGAAAAAATATCATAGAATGGTTAACCAGCATATTGTGACCATATCTAACTATTTTTTTTTTAGTAAAAAAAAAGAAGCAATCATAGGATCCCTAATTTCATGATTTACATGTTATATGCGACACAATTTCCCCTTTGTGCTACTATAGTTAGCATTTGTTCATAAGAAACATAAATACAATGATTTGCATGTTACATAGTGTAGGCTATTCTCATAATCTACTTAGTACGTTTATTCGAATCAAACGAGTTATAAACGAATTAAAGCTCGGTAATTAAGATGTGTTTATGTTCGACTCGTTAGAAAATAATTAAGCTTATCGTACGCGCAAAACTAGTCGTTCAACGAAAAGTCGAAACCTTCTATTGTTAGTCATTTAGAATAGTTTTGGTTTTTTCTCCACTTTTCAATTTTTTTTGGGAAAGTTATTCGACCCGATTCATGTATAAAGCGTATTTCCGAACTGATTTACGGAGCACTTTCCACCTTTGATGCACTTGATCCAACAATTCAGATTATACCACGTCATTTAATGATTTATGGCAGTGCGGTGACATTTTTGTAAATATATGAAGTTTATGCGACAATTTGTTTTTTTGAAAATCTTTTTAAAAGGTTATGACGCGGTGACAATCTTGTAATTATTAATGATTATATATTTTTGTTCAATTGGTTTAAATTGTTTGTTCTAACCGTTATTATCCTTTAACCTTTTATTTGTTCAAATTTTTGTTCAATTAGTTTAAATGTACTAATGGTTAGATTTTGTCAAAAAATTTTTTGTAAGTTAAACATAATGACGAACTAATAATATAAAATATGTGAATTAATAAAACACTCTATTAGTTTTTTTCCTTACAAAAACTTTTTTAGTTCAAATTTTTATACATTTTGTTAAATTATATTATACTAATGGTCCATACATTTATTAGCTTATAGTATAAAAAAATTGAACATTTCTTTTCTTTTTTTTCCTTCTTTTGTTAGCAACTATTTTTTTCGTTCAAATTTTTGTTATGTTAAATCAATTTATATTGTTCTAACAATTCATACATTTTTAAAATTTGATTGATAAATTCAAAATAATGCATGTACTAATAATATTAAATATTTAAAATAATAGAGAACTTAATCTTAACTAATGGAATAAATATTTGAACTAACAATATTATAATAAAAATATTGTAATAACCATAATTATATAAATATATATATATGAACTTCAATAATATTAGTTCGAAATTTAGGTATCATTAATTTGAATTTTGTATAATGTTAGTTCAAACATTGTGTTTTATTAGTTCAAACATATACATTGTACAAATCCGGGCCGACCCGTCCAACCCGCTCGCCCGTCCGGGAAAAAACATGGGTATGAGTAGCTAGTTTGACCCGTTCGGGTTTGGCCCGGTCCGGCCCGTATTTTGGTTGGACGGGTACGGGTAAACATTATGGCCCGTGGGCCAACCCGGCCCGACCCGCATACAGTTTTATACATATAAGTTTTTTTTATATATGTGTATATAATTTTTATTGTTTTGAGTGTCACATAATCTAATTTTTCATTTAGTTTGTTTAGAGTAATTTGACGAGTTATACTTGTTTGTAATACAAGATTGCACGACTAGCTTGAGCTTAATGATACTTGTTGATTTTTTAGGAAATTGAATTTATTCATTTTTGTGTGTTGATTGTTGTTAAACTTGTTGATAGTGCACTATGCAAGTATAATTGGATTGAAAGTGTGTTAAATACATTATATTACTTGTTTTGAACGTAAATCAAGTACATACGGGCCATTCGGGCCGGCCCGACAGCCCGTCCGCTTTTTACATGGGTGGACATGGGCAACGTTTGTGGCCTGGACAAGCCGGGCAGGGCTAGCCCGGCCCGCACCTTATGCGTAGAGTTTTTAGGTATGACCCGGCCCGAACCCGCTTTTGTACAAGTCTAATGTACAACAATACAAGTAACAAAGTGCATAAAAATATAATTAATAAATTAACAAAATATTACGTGAACTAACTAAAAAAAATATTAGAAATTATAGGGTATAATTTTGAACGAATTCGACAAACACTATGAATTGAGATAATAACTGTTACAGTTTTTTCATGAAAAGTATAAAAATGTGACCGCGTCTCCTCAAAAAAAAGATTTTCAACATGCCAAAATGCAACTTGCCACCACACCTCTATTAAATCATTAAATGAGGGGATGAATGTTGGGTTCGTTTGATATCAATATCATGATTAAAGGTATCTAATATGGGTATCAAACATGAGTTTTAAGAAGATAAAGAAAGAAGGATTTTCAAAACCGAAGAAATTCGATGGATGAACCACCAGCGGTTCCGACAACTACAACATGTCGGAGGTGGCAAGAAGAGGGACGAACGGAGACGGCTGAGTAGGACAACAACAACACAAGGCGTTGGTGGCCTCGCGCGAAGGAGACAACAACGCTGGCGGCTCCTTGCTCCGGTCGGTGGCAATAACAACAAACGGTCGGCGGTGGCTATTCTGGTTAGCGGCGGCAGGAGGCGGGAAGGAAGAAAGAGCTCTTCTTGTCCGAGGAAGGAAAAAATTAAAGGAAGTTGAGAAATGTCGAGAGAGAAAAAAGCAACCAGTCTCTATGCCTTCAAAATATCGATATATTAGAAACTAAAATTCTCATCACGGTATCAATTTAATACCGATAGAGATGAGTATGCGTGATAACCATACCTTTACAAGTAACTCCCTAACGCCTTACTACGTCTCCTCCCGATTTATTTTGAGAATAATAGGGTTTTTTTTGAGAAAAATAAGTTTAGAAAGTCTTATTGTATCCTTATACAAACTAAACCCTTAATTTTAATTAATTAAAATTAAAAAATTGAAAATGTTGGTTATTGGTAATAAAATATAAAACATAGCCTATTTTAGTCTTTATTTTTGATATTCTTTGATTAGTCTTCAATGGCTGCCGAGTTCTCCCTACTTCGCTGTGGAACCCTCGACTTCTCCACTCCTTTCGTTAACTGGATTGCTTTCTCCTACTCTCTCGTTAGTTGATTTGGTCAGAAATGGCGTCTTCGAAGCTTCAAGCTCTCTGGAATCACCCCGCCGGTCCCAAAACCAGTAAGGATCTTTTCATCGCTATTCCTCTTTACTCTTTATTTATATATTTTTTTTTCTAACTGAATTTTGGTTTGGATTGCGTTTATCTCTGTTAGTCTTTCATCTTGATTGTTGTTATGGCTGTGTTGGTGATCGAACTTATCGGAAATTTTGATTTGTGAATTTGTTTTGATGATAGAGTAGAACCGGAAATTTGTGATCCTTCTAGAGTAAACATGATAACTCCGAGGGAAGGAATAGGCTATCGAATGACATTAGTTGGTTATAGAAACTGGTTTTCTGTTATGTCAAGTTCAGTTATCAGTGGAAACGAGAGAATTGGAATCTAAATCAATGTTTATAATCCTTAGTTCTTACTGAGTCTGCGGTTCTTCGGTGTTGTACAGCTTTGGTAGACGATCATCTCATTTTGCATGAATGCATCATCTAGGTTTCTGTTCGAAGCTGAAGAAAGAGGTAAAGCGAGAAAAATGTATTGATCCATTAATTGATGATCATCTCAATTTGCATGAAATTGGCTTGGGAAAAAATAACCCTACTACAATTCTGTGCTAAACACACGCAGTACGCTCCCGTCAGCAGTGGGTGTTTATTACTGGTGTGTTAGCTAACTTTATCATATGGTGCACAATCCCCCGATCCAAGCTCGGAGAGGAAGTTTGGAGTGCATCAATCGAAATTGTGATGGGGCTTATCCTTAAGCAACCTGTAAACTCTTGTTCTTGAAACTCCTGCATACAAACTTATAGTCAAGGGACAAATGTTTGATTCAATGACGAAGAACATGATTATCGGCAAGGTCTATGGCCCCTAACCTGTCACACCAAAGAATGGGAGGCTTCACATTTGGCATTGACTAATGCTCGATATTTAGCTTCAGTAGAGGAGTAAGCGGCAGTGTCTTACTTCTTTGAGCTCCAAGAAATAAGGAAGGATCCAAGGTAGATGCAATATAAGCTGGTGGATCATTGATCAGATTGATCACCCACCCAGTCAGCATCTGAGAATGCAGAGTGGGAATCTCAGATCCGCTGTGACATTCAAGTAGCGAAGTCGTTTCAAGATTTCCAATGATGCTGAAGGATTGTGGGATGTCAATTAAGAAGTTAGGTGGAAGCTTCAAAGGCATAATCCCAAATTTTGGATTTTTAGGGCCAGTACGCGCTAAAATCAACAATCTTGTGAGTTGTGACAAATTAGATTATAGAACTGCCGAAATTGATCATTGAAACTGGCTTGCTTTGATGCCGGGTTCATTTACCAGATGAAATAGGAGGATTGGATTCTAAATAAGTGTTTTAAAATCTTACTGATCATGGTATATGAATATGCAGCAGTTTTTTTTCGGTTTTGTGAAGCATTGATTGGTGATCATCTCAATTGCAATGAACTCTTCATCTATATTACACGGCACTGTGTTATTTTATTTATTTATTACTCTTATGTAGCTTTAACTGCAGTTTGAATGACTGCAGTTCACTTCTGGGCCCCGACATTCAAATGGGGAATCAGTTTGGCTAATATCGCCGACTTCTCAAAGCCACCTGAACAGCTCTCCTATCCTCAGCAAATAGGTATACAGCCAACTGAACTGCTTCTCTAACATAAATACGAGTTTGATCACTTCTCTTATCTTTACAGTATATTTCCTATTCGGTTTGCAGCTGTGACATGTACTGGTCTGATTTGGTCGCGCTATAGCTTAGTCATTAAGCCAGTAAGTCTATTAATCAATCTAACTGTAACGCAAACTGTTCTACTGAAGTTTTCATAACTCAGCTTAAGCTCTTCTTGTTTTCTCTCAGAAAAACTGGAATCTGTTCAGTGTTAACGTTGTGATGGCCGGGACAGGATTGTACCAATTATCACGAAAAATGCTGTGAGTAAACTCAACCCGATTTTCTTCATGTTTAGCTGCATGGATTCTGATAACTGCTCTAACTTGCTAGACAAAAAAAACGATTCGTCCATCTCACAAAGATTTTATATCTTCTACTCAGATAGATTCTATTCTTCCAAAGTACGATCTGATTTTTAGCCTTTTCTTATAAACTGGCAGACATGATCCTTCTGTTAAGCCAGAAGCAGGCATTGCAAGAGAGTGATGCTATAAACTTGTCCTCTGGAGAATTAGCTACTTTATTCACAGATGCATGCTCATACTGTACGAGTTAGATTCGTTACACAACCGAATAACAGATGCGCTCAAATCCGCGGCATTGATCTTTCCTTTAAGACAGGACAGGGATGTAAGGATGTTGAGCTCGGCTAACTTTCTTGGTCTTGTATTTGGTCACATTTTCTCTCTTTGTCTGCATGCAATTGTTGTAGTTTGATGATCTTATTTTGTTTGTGTTTCTTCAATATGGCTATGCAAGGTTTCATGAAGTCCAGGGAGAAAAACTATTTTAGACAGGTTTTTTGTATTGGTAAAAAATTATATTTACAGGTGAATTCAGCAAATTTTAGGGTAAATTGCAAGAAGTGATCGAGCGTTTGAAAATAGCCCAGATTATAAGATGAAAGCTAGTTGAAGATTTTTTATGACTTGTAATTCAGAAATGGACAAAATTATTTTCCTCAACTTTTAAAATCATATTATTTTCCACAAAACCCTCAAAATTTGAGTCTTTTTAATATAAAATTTAAACTCTAATGTTATACTCTCTTTTTTGTAGAATTTTTCAATGTCCGAATAACATTTATGTAATGTCATAATGTTAAGTTGTTTAATCTATCAAGCTTACTTTGGATGGACCATAATTTTGTTGACGAACTACTTGTTGTGTTTGCTAATATTAAGTTGTTTAATCTATCAAGCTTACTTTGGTTTGTAAATGATCGGGATGGGATTGTGACAATAACTGATACTTGATCTAGTTGTAGCGTAACATTGTTGTGAGCTATGAACTGGCCATGATCGGTTCAGTGACTAGCCATTGCTCATTCAATTAACTTGCTTACACTTATCAAATATACAGGATGTTCATTTGTGTCGTGTCTATCCTTCTATATTTTGGATCTCTAACATTGCCAAAAAAAATATATTTTGGATCTCTAAGACGAATGTTAATGGGCTAACAAGCCAATTTTGACTTAAACTTTGTTTTGATCCTCTATTCCCACTAAGCTTGCTCAAGTAGTATGGACCGAAACCCGAAAACCGTCAGATTCATTTAGTGAAATGTTGCTTCTTTTGTTTATATAAACAAATATATAGAGATAAAAAGATAAACTAACAAAAGATAAAATAAAAATATGCACTAACAGATAAAGGAGAAGTCCAATATCTTACCCAATATGATCATTTAGTATATTCGGGTTAGTTTTGGGCCCTAGGACGCAAATAAATTTAGCGTCCTAGGGTAAGTTCTGGGCCCTAGAACGCAGATAATTTAGCGTCATAGGGTAAGTTATGGGTCATAGGTTGCATGTAATTAGCGTCCTAGGTTAAGTTTTGGGCCCTAGGGCGCAAATAAATTTAGCGTCCTAGGGTAAGTTCTGAGCCCTAGAACGCAGGTAATTTAGCGTCATAGGGTAAGTTATGGGTCATAGGTTGCATGTAATTAGCGTCCTAGGGTAAGTTTTGGGCCCTAGGATAAAAATAAATTTAGCGTCCTAGCGTAAGTTCTGAGCCCTAGAACGCAGGTAATTTAGCGTCATAGGGTAATTTATGGGTCATAGGTTGCATGTAATTAGCGTCCTAGGGTAAGTTTTGGGCCCTAGGATGCAAATAAATTTAGCGTCCTAGCGTAAGTTCTGAGCCCTAGAACGCAGGTAATTTAGCGACATAGGGTAAGTTATGGGTCATAGTTGCATGTAATTAGCGTCCTAGGGTAAGTTTTGGGCCCTAGGATGCAAATAAATTTAGCGTCCTAGCGTAAGTTCTGAGCCCTAGAACGCAGGTAATTTAGCGTCATAGGGTAAGTTATGGGTCATAGGTTGCATGTAATTAGCTCCTAGGGTAAGTTTTAGGGCCTAGAACCCAGCTAATTTAGCGTCATAGGGTAAGTTATGGGTAATAGGTTGCATGTAATTAGCGTCCTAGGATAAGCTTTGGGCCCTAGGACGCAAGTAATTTAGCGTCCTAGGGTAAGTTCTGGGCCCTAGAACGCAAGTAATTTAACGTCCTAGGGTAAGTTCTAGGTCCTAGGACGCAAGTAATTTAGCGTCCTAGGGTAAGTTATGGTTCTAGGACACATGTAATTTAGCGTGCTAGGGTAATTTATGGGCTCTAGGACGCATGTAATTTAGCGTCATAGGGTAGCGTATGGTCCCTAGGACGCAAGTTATGGGCCCTAGAACGCATGTAATTTAGTGTCCTCTTGGGCCCTAGAATGCAGGTTGATTAGCAATCTAGAGTAAGTTTTGGGCCTTAGGAAGTAAGATGATTATCGTTCTAAGGTAGATTTTGTGTTTAGGATAAACCATAGAGAGCAAAGTATTTAATGCCTCGGACAAAGTATTCTTTGATACTGCGACCAAAGTCGTTTCCGATACTACGGTGGTGGTGGAAGGATTATTTGAGGGATAGAGTTTTATTTTGTGGAGGAGGCGTGTTTAGCCGCCGTCACCATCACCGGCGATGACGGCACCACAATTAAGATTTGTAAGTTAGGGTTTGTTTAGACGGAAGCGTGTTTAAGGATTGTATGCTCTGATACCATGAAGAAATTTGTGAACTAAAAATTTTTTTATTTCATTGATCATATATTATTTATATAGACAAATATAAAGAGATAAAAAGATAAAATAAAAAGACAAACTAACAAATAAAGGATAAACCCAACATCTGACTCAATGCAGTAGACTTAGGGCCCGTTTGGTTCCAACTCCGGAAACGGAAACGGAATGGAAACGGATTTAGTCCACATGTATATCCTTATTCATGAAGTTATGTGGAATCATTCCTTGAGGATTAATGCAAAATGCACTTGCTCCCTCACATTTTGTTACCCTATAGGGTATTAAAAGTAATCAAATTCTACTTCAATTACTTTAAACCATAAGGAATGATTCCACAAACTTTCATGAACAATGGTATACATATGGACTAGATTCGTTTCCATTCCGTTTCCGATTCCGGAGTTAAAACCAAACGGGTCCTTAATATACTAGACTCATACACTAACATCGATGAATTATAAAAAGATATGATTGTTCATATCGTCGAGGTTTTCATATTCAAAGAAAGCTTAGAGCATCCACACCGGTTATTTTTTTTGTTGATCTTAATGTCAACTATGAGAAATTTTTTGATTTTGTTAGACCCAATAAAATCTCATATTCCGCAAGATTATACAAGTTTACTAAATGTTTAACTTGAATATTGTTTTGTTTCAAACTTAAAAGCTAATGTTGGACACTAAAATTTTATTTTGTTTAATTTTTTTAACTCAGTATTTTCGGTTTATTTTGTATTTTTTTATTTTGTATTTATTTTGAGATGATTTAGCAAAATTTATATTTATTTATGTTTTAATTAAAATGTTTATAAATAACACTAAACTATTAAATTAAAAAAAATAGTTTACGTAGTATAAAATTATTTTATGTATTATAAACTTTTCATATATATATATATATATATATATATATATATTCTCATTTTAAAAAAATCAAATTGTTTTATCAATAAATGTTTTGATACAATATAGAGTTTATAGTGTTTAAATTATTGTATTCTCTAAGTAACTTCCTCTAAACTTAATGTGTAATGTGACTTTTATAATTTTATATACATCATATAAATGTTAGTTTATATTTATTTTTAATATTTTTTACTTTTTATCCGAACTAACTTTCTCTTGAATTATTTTAATATTATCTTTTGTCTGTATAAATGATTAAAGTTTAACCACCATTCATCTCACTTACTCACTCACACATTCATCTATTCTTTTCCAAAAAAAATTTGTTATCCACTTCATATAGATCCTAACCAAAATCCAAACCCTCAAAATGTCTTTTTCATTTTGTCAAAAGTTTTTAATCCATCACAATTTTCACATAATCCAAATAATATCTCCAATACCTTCAAGCTCAAGGAAACTATCCAAACATTCAAGGAAATCATCAAACTTCCAAGGTTAAGTAAATCGCCAAACATTCAAAGTCAAGAGTATCCTTAAGGCCAATATGCTTTCATAACTCCTCCAAACTTTTATCCCCAAAGCTCAAATACTCTTGTGACTCCAAATACTCAAGGAAACATGTCTCCACCACTAGATCTCCCAGAGTTTAGCACACAACATGGTGTGATAAACATTGGAATTGATGTGCATTACTCTTTGAATGAAACTCAAAAACTCAATGAACGGGTGATATGGTAAAATAGTCCCAAGAAGAAGATATGTTACCAATTAGTGTGTGACTTAACACTAGCAAAGATGTACATCTCTCTTCCTGGGCGGTATTGAACCACAAGATCACTGCTCCTTCACCGCCTCCACTGGACTCCCCATTGAAACGTTACCATTCACATACTTGGGCATCCCTATTGGTAGCAAAAGGCTCAAGAATGCAGACTACCTTCCACTCATTAACAAGATCACTCAAAGAATCAACTATTGGAGTGCTAGGAAACTTTCCTATGCTGGTAGACAACAACTCATCTCCTCGATTCTCATCCCACTACAATACTTCTGGTGTTCCATACTCCCTATTCCACACAAGATTATATTGAAAATCACTGGCTTGCTGCGTTCCTTCCTTTGGTCGGGCAATGACTCAAGCCACAGAGCTCCGATTGCCTGGTCGACTATCTGCACCCCTAAGGCTGATGGCGGACTTGGCTTCAAGGAACTTCTCGCTTGGAACAAGGCCTGCATGTCTAAACTGATTTATGAACTCAGCACTACCCCCACACCTAACCTTTGGGCCACATGGATTTGCAACAACATTCTCAAGAATCGGTCCATTTGGTCCTGCGAGTCTGATTATAAACACAGCTTCACATGGAACTCACTGCTGAAAGTCAGAGACCTCATCTTACACATCCAGAGATCCCATAACGATGCTTCATTCTTCACCGCTACAACCAAAGCTAATGGTAAATTCTCCACAACCGCTGCATACCACTTCCTGAACAATACTCCTGTCCCAACAACCTCCTATCTTTTCTGTAACATTTGGCGAAGGACCAATACCCCCAAGAGCAGTTTCATTGTCTGGATTGCTGCTCATCATAGGCTCCCCACCCTCGACAAGCTGATGGCCTAGAACATAACCCAGAACGACACTTGTCATCTTTGCAATGCCAAGCCGGAAGACGAGAGGCATCTCTTCCACGAATGCCGCTTCGCCACCATCACCCTCGACCTCATTTCCCGTTGGCTTCATGTCCCTCCACCTTTCCCTTACAAGAGCAACTTATGGGACTGGCTCGCCTCCATCAACCCATACAAAAACCTCCTTATCTCCAACGTCCGTACTGCAACCATCATCAACTTCATCTACTTCACATGGAAGGCAAGGAATGACTTGGCCTTCAACCACATTGTGACCCAAGAAGCAGCTTGCGCTCACAACATCATCCAAGCCACAAAGAACCACTTTTCTCATCACTGGAAGGATAGATCCGAACTCTCCTTAGCATGGGCTAACACCCTTGGTATTCAACTGCTTTAATCGTATTATGTGCTTTCCTTGCTTGCTCCCTTCAAAGCTTGTAATCCCCCCAAGTGGTACTTTGTATACATTTCACCGATACTAATACAATAACTTTTCAAAAAAAAAAAAAAAAAAGAAATTTTGCGTGTTACGAGCATGCTTCAAAAAGAAAAGCTAGCGGTGAATCGAAAGATGATGTCATTGCTTTTGCTCGTAGAATCTACACAAGTGACACTGGAGGCGAATTTAAGCTTGATCATGCATGACAAATGCTTAGAATAAAAGAAAAGTGGAGAAACTCCTTAAATATCACAAACACTCATGTAGGGGATGAAAGCTCAAAAGGATCGAAAATGTCTAAGGTCAATGAAGATGGAACATACTACTCAAGCTCAAACCCTGAATCTCCAAATCTAGGTATGTACGAGTCTAAAATTTCTCGTCCTCATCGCCTTTCTCGTCCTTCCGAAAATATGACTAATAAGGGAAAGGGGAAGGAAAAGTCAACCTCTTCGAATGATATAGAAGGTCGGGAAGTGACTTTTTCCTCAGTTCTTGCTACTAGAGAAAAAGAGATGCGTCTTAGGACCAAAGAACTAAATCTTAAAGCCACATACGAAGAAAGAAAGGCAGAAATAAAGAAGGGCAAAAGAGGCTCTTGAAAAAAAAAGGATGCATGATGAATACATGATGTTGGAGAAGAGAAAAATGTTTGTTGAATTAACCTCACGACCGGAATTAACACCGACGGAAATGATGTTGAGAGATGTACTACTTGCAGAATTGTACCCAAGTAACAACTAATTATTTTTTAAAATTTTCTAGTATTATGTGTAATGTATATGTGCATCATCTACTCGTATATTATTCTCGTTTGTATTGTAGATGTATCATCTACTCGAATATTATTGTCGTTTGTATAGTAGATGTGTGTCATCTACTCGGATATTATTCTCGTTTGTATTGTAGATGTGTGTCATCTACTCGGATATTATTCTCGTTTGTATTGTAGATGTGTATCATCTACTCGGATCAGGCCCGTCCAACAAGGGGTGTCATTCGGCCCAACAGCACAGGGCCCCCAGTTTTTTTGGGGCCCCATAATAATAGTGTTTAGTTAATATATCAAACAAAAGAGTGCTTGCCACATTGGTTAAACCTCAACATTAGGTGTAAATGGTCTTGGGTTCAAATCCCATTTCTACTATTTTTTTATTTTATTGTTTATATAATCTTTTTTTTTATCTCCTCTTTTGCTTATTTTTTTGGGGCCCATTATAATTATGTTTATATAATTTTTTTTATCTCCTCTTTTACTTATTTTTATTTTTTATCTCTTTTTTGCTTATTATTTTTTATCTCATCTTTTGCTTATTTTTTGGGGCCCATTATAATTATGTTTATTTTAATCTATTAAACAAAAGAGTGATTGCCACATTGTTTATGTTTATCTTTTTAAGGTGTGTAATTTTTTTTATATCTTTTTTTGCTTATTTTTATTTTTTTAACTCTTCAATATTAGGTGTAAACGGTCTCATTTTACTTTTTATTGTCATTTTTTCATGCATTTTGTAATTAAAAAGTAATATATTGTAACAGTAAATGATAAAATGAAAAAGTGAATATTTATACAGTATATATATGCGTAGATTTAGATATAGAGATGCGAGGTTAGACGAATTGTTATGTAGAAGTGCGGGATACGGGTATATATATATATATGGAAGTATAAGTCGGAGTATGTGTAATTTGTATAGGAGCATGAGGATAGTAGACTCTTGTACCTATGTAGGAATTTATTGGTGGGTACCATATTGGAGTAAATGGATATATGGGTTATGTATATAAGCACGCGTTTGGGACTACGGAATTATGTAGACATATATATATATATATATATATATATATATATATATATATATATATATATATATATATATATACCGAGTAGTTACAGAAGTTTACAAGTTAAGGGAAGTAAGGGTATGTACATGCCTATATATATATACACCTAGGTACGAGTAGAGTGGTCCGAGCTGTAGCTTAGAAATTATGAGAACTATCAGAGAAAGAGACAAAGCTATGGAAAACAAATCCTAAAAGAAATTTAGTAGAACTCAAGGGTAGTTTTTGAGAAATTTTGGCGTTAAGGGTAAAACGGTCTTTTACCGTAAGAAAGCTATTTCCGTAATTCCTTCGCATGAGGTTGGACATCGAGATGTGATTTTGATACACATGCCTTATTTAACAGGCGTTTGAGTTACCACGAGTACGGACTGTTTGAGAAGTGTTAGAGTGTATTTGACTCAGGTAAATCCTTGCGACTTACTTAGCCAGTTTCTGGGTATTAGTTGAGTGATAGTGGTTGTGTGTGCTATGTGCGTGTTTTAATAATAATAACTTGCTAGGACGACCGTTATTATTATGTTTAAGGCCCAAGTGTATGTATAACGGGCCGTGACATCACTGCCCAGCTCTGACAAGAGATTGGGAGGTTCTCTATACCCAGACCAGGCAGGTACAAGGTGAGATGCATCGGATCCATTCCTGATGGTTACACGGGAGTGGAGGCGAGGTTTGGAAATCCCTCGTGTCACAAAATAAGTATCATTAGCGTGAAAGAGTAACTTAACTCAAGATAATAAAACGAACTTGTTTGAAAGCATGATGGGTGTTTATATTTTTTATGTGTGTGTGCGTGCTACTATTATTCTGCTAATATTTAGATAACTAGCTAACGGTTCCTCTTGTTGTGTTTTTAGATTTACCGCAGGTTAGACCAGCAACTGAGTGATCCGGAAGTAGTGGTCAGCCGGGTCTCCGTACTCCTTAGAGTGGGGGTTGGGGGTTGTGTTTGTCTTTTCTTTCTTTTGGTTAAGACAGTTGTTCGTTTCTTTTATTTAAGTACTTTAGGCTGCTAGACAGTGTTGCATTCATTACCTTAAAGATACTATTTTATGAATTTCAGTTTTCTTTATTTGTGTCTTGTTGCAAGATCCTAGTAATATTGTTGTTAAACTGAGGTCGGGACCCATTGTGAGGTCCTAACTAGTAATGTCCCGAGTTCTGAGAATTCGGGGTGTTACAATGATCGGATCACACCTTGGATTCTATCAATGATAGAGGTAGGGAGAAGGAAGATTGAGCTCCAGTAGGCTTGCATGAACATGAGGATTGATGCAATAATCTGATTTCTACCGGCGTAGGAGAGGAGTTTGGCACTCTAGGATTGGATCCTTATAGTGATGTTAGAGATGAAGGGGTGATAGTCATTGATGTTGAGTCTTTTGCTTCCTATTAGGACATCCAAGTAGTGAAAGGGTAGAGTGCCTTTGGTGAAGTAGGTATGGTTGAGGATATGGTCTTGATCATGGATGGAGAGCCCGCCAAGGAAGATGGTCGACTTAGTAAGGTTAATTAATTCTGAGACCAAAGATGTCACCAAAGGAGTCGAGAGAGTGCTTCAAAATGTTGATGGAGGTGAGGTCTCCCCGGCTAAAAGTATTAGATCATCATCGAAGCAATGGTGAGTGATAAGGGGGGTTAGGGGTGAGGATGGATTAAAAATTTATTTAACTTTTAGTTTACGATTTAAATTTGCATGTTAGTGTAATTTTTATTGAATATTAGTTTTAAAATACGGATTAGGTAATGGAAGTGTTTCATCCATCCATCACAAAATTCATTTTCAATCTTATTGACATGAAAATTTAGCATATAATTACACGAATTATATGCTAAAATTTGGGACAAAGTGGATTGAAAGAATTTGGCCAAGTAGGCCCTTTTCTATTTCCATTATGTTTGTGTACCCCTTCAGTTTTTACCACTTTCATTAAATTGAAAGTTGAAAGGTAAGGGGTATGATTAAGGGTACATTTATTAAATATATTTATTTATTTTTTGAAAAGATTCCAACAACTTTGTTCAATCAACTTTAATTTTCTGAAAAGCTTCCACCGACTTCTATCAACCAATTTATTTTTTGAAAAGATTCCACCAAAATTCAAGACTTAAAAATTCATGATTTTAAATTTCACGGACTACTATATATACACAATCACATAATACGTTTTCATGTTCTTCAACCTTCTTTTTCATCTTCTCATTTATAAGATTCAATTTCTTTCACACAAAAAATATCAAAGTATCAAATTTTTTTTGCATTTTCTAGTTCTTCCCCTTCACCCCAAGTCCACACACTATTCAACAACGTAATGAAACTAATGATATGCTTGATCAATATCTTTTAGATAATATCCTCCAACCTATCAAGTATTTCAAACTCCAAATCACGTCGACAACGATGCTACATAGAGCGAGATCGTAAGGACGTAATGATCGGATATATAAAGATTATTTCTCCAAGACGTCCACCTACACCGACAAACAATTTCGGAGCCGATTTAGAATGAGACGTCTTTTATTTTTACGCATTGTTGAAGCCTTGTCAGGCTCGGATATGTACTTTCAACAACACCCATATGCTTTTGGAATGTTGAGTCTATCAACATTACAAAAGTGCATTGCTTCTATGTGCATGCTTACGTATGGAGTTGGTGCTAGTCTTGTCGATGACTATGTTCGCATTGGTGAAACAACGACAATAAAATACTTGTCCCACTTTGTTGACGAAATCATTTCATTATTCGAAAATGAGTACTGAAGAAGGCCTAATGCAACCAATTTGCAAAGACTATTGCACGCTGGAGAGGATAGAGGTTTTCAGGGCATGATAGGAAGGATCGATTGCATGCATTGGGAGTGAAATAATTATCCAGTTGAATGGTAAGGTCAATATGCACGTGGGTGAGGAAAACCAACAATTGTGTTAGAATTGGTTCATCATATGATCTATGGATTTGACATGCCTTTTTTGGGACACCAAGTACGCGCAATGATATTAATGTTCTTGACCGTTCTCCTGTATTTGATGATGTTATGAATGGTAGAGCCCCAAAGGTAAATTTTGCGGATAAATAGACATCAATACAACATGAGATATTACCTTGCTGATGAAAAATCTACCTAGAATGAGCGTCTTTTTATCTAATCAATTCGATATTCTTACGGGGATAAAGACACGTTATTTGCTAAATATCAAGAATCTACTCGTAAAGACTTGGAACGAGCTTTTGAAGTTCTTCAAACTCGATTTGCTATAATACGTCATCCAACACTTGTGTGGGAGATAGGTTTGATTGGAAGGATTATGAGAGTGTGTGTCATATTGCATATATGGTAGTTGAAGTCTAAAGAGATACATATCGTCTTTACCACGATAGTTCTCAATTTGATCAGGTAGAGGAGCATGACAATCCGCAAACTACTCCACCAATCGAGATGCAAACTTTCATTCAAAACCGGGTTCGAATAAGAAACACGAATATTCATCACCAACTTAAAGCGGACTTAGTACATATATGGCAAAAATTTGGAACTCTAGATAATTAGTCGCTTGTTACCCGTATTAATATTTTCAATATTACATCTGGCGTATAAGATTTAATTTATGTAATGTTTGATAGTTTTTGTAGATGAGTATCATCTGCTCAGATATTGTTCTATTTTATATTGTTGATTATTTATTCTACTCGAATATTATTAGTGTAATGTTATTTTTATTATTAATTTATGTAATTTTTTTTAATAGTTTTTGTAGTGAGAATTTAAAATTTCATGAAGTTTAAAATTATCGTATTTCAAATTTAATATTTAATCACAAGATTTAATATTTAGTTCATATTCATTTAATACAATTCGTTTAAGGTTTTATTGATGAAACAAATAAAAATAGATAATATATAATATGCATGTTAAGAACAAATTTCGTGTTTCATTGATTTAGGTCAAAAATTGGGTTGTGTTCTTAA
Organism: Fagopyrum homotropicum; assembly: GCA_033239125.1. Lineage (NCBI taxonomy): Eukaryota > Viridiplantae > Streptophyta > Magnoliopsida > Caryophyllales > Polygonaceae > Fagopyrum > Fagopyrum homotropicum. The sequence continues at coordinate 10,110,020 of BSWB01000003.1, forward strand.
GCTGGCGTGACAGATAAAAAAACTGAAAAGTGAATAGAGTGGGTTAAGAGTAATCTTGAGGATTTTTTGATATAGATGCTCTTAGAGTGTATTTACGTTTCGTACTCGAACTGCACCACCAATTTTTGTATATTATTTTTTCCTTATTATAAATTTTGTGATCAATGTATTCCCCTTCGGACAGTTTGAATCACAATAATTGCTTTTAATTTGAAGATCAAATACCGTGTTATCAGATAATATATTTCTTTTAACTTATAAGAAGAGAAGACACATAGCAATGATTTGTGTTCCCCGTCGTACCAGATCACCCCACGCCAGACTAGCCAGTCAAACGTCTCAACTGTTGCATTGCAACCCGTCAAACGCATGCACTGATGAAAACGTCGTCGTTTTACTCCTTCCATTTGCTCAAAAGCAAAGAACGCCGATGAGAGCCAGACAGTAATGAAAAGGCTCGCTATGTGAGCTGGCGACTACTACCCACGTCTTCTGGTCTCTTCCCCCCCATTTTCCTATCACCTTTACCTTCCCCAAAAGCAAAAATTCGAAGCAGTTTTCCGATTGATTATCCAAGTTAATAAGTAAAATTATCTCTTCAATCATCTTCGATCGAGATTTCTCTTTGCCACCAGAGAATTTCCAATTCGTTGACTCCCCGTAGAAGAGGTGAAGCACCGGAAGTCGAATTGGATTGTTTTTCTGCTTCCTGAGTTCGTGATGTTATGATTTTCGAGTCCAATTTTGGTTTCTGTTCATTCTTTGTCACGGATTTTGAAATTTTTCTGTTTAGGTTTAACAAAATTTGGTTCTTATGCTTCTAATTTTAGAGGAAGCAAAGTGTTTTATAGTTTATATATTGTTATTAGGGCACATGAGATCAAATCAGGTGATGTTTTGAGGAAATTGGATTGGATGATATGCTCTTGTTGAAGGATCTAGAGTTGGTTTAATTTGGCGTTGTTCTTGTAGGGATCAATGGCATCGTCTTCAAGTGATTCATGGATGAAGGAGTACAATGAGGCAGCAAAGCTTGCTGAGGATATTAGTGGGATGATATCAGAAAAGTCAGCATTGGCACCTTCTGGATCGGAAACTCAACGGCATTTTTCCGCTGTTAGGAGGAAGGTCACCATATTGGGGACAAGGCTTGATAGTTTGGAAACCCTGTTGTCTAAGCTTCCCAGCAAGAAACCTATGTGAGTATTGATTATCATGTAAGCTAGTTAGTGTTAGGAGGTACAGAATACAGATGATATGAATGAAGTGAGATTATAATATGATTTCAAGTAGGATAAGTGGATGATAGACATGGGTTAAATAAGCTCATGTGACTTCGTTATATATATTGTGCATCTTGCTATAACGTCTAATTTTTTTATGCTACAACAAAAAACAACGAGTGTGTCCATTAACATCTCAACCTTACTCCTTGAATAAACAAAAGAATAAGGAATTTGGTACACCATCTAGCAGTTGATTTTGAGTTCAGTTCTTTCAAATTGATTTTTTTCCCTTCATATTTTGGGTTTTTTTGTTCATTCTGTCCCCTGTCATCCATTTTTTAGTTAAGTTCTGTAGTATCATGAACTTTCTGTATGTCAAATTCAAAAGTCACCGATTACTTCTGATTGATTCCATTCTTCCAAATGTAGATGCCAAGTTTGATGATGGTTACTTGGTTTCTTTACCAGCCTCTTGCACTTCTTGGTGCAAGATCCTTAAATAAGCTCATGCGACTTAGAAATATAGACATATAGTGCATCTTGCTAATATTTCTATTTTGTTAATCCTAAAATAATGAGTGTATCCTCATATCTGTGTCCTATGAAAATCTCAATCTTGCTCCTTCGTGTAAACAAATAACGAGGAATATGTTACATCATCTAGATCACAGTATATATAACGTGTTATTGGTTGTCAGTTGATGCTATTTTCTTCTTCCAAGTTCAAATTTTACATCATATATTTGGTTTTTTTGTTTCATTCTGCCCCACTATTGTTCTGCATGTTTTCTGTATTATCATGAGATTTCTGTATCTATCCTACTGATTTCATATTCATCACATTTTGTGAAAGTGGAAAACTGAAGATCTTATGAAATTTCCTGTCTTTGTTTTTTTGTAGAACTGAGAAAGAATTGAACCGTAGGAAGGAGATGCTATCAAATTTGAGGGCAAGGACGAAACAGATGGCTTCTACTTTAAGTATGTCAAATTTTGCCAACAGAGACAGCTTGCTTGGTCCAGAGATAAAACCAGTTGATGTTGTGACAAGAACAGCTGGCTTGGACAACCAAGGCATTGTTAGTCTTCAACGACAAGTTATGAAAGGCAAGTCCCTGATGGTCAAAGGAGATGTTTGTTGTTTTGTTGCATTTGTTTTCTTGAGCTGCATCTTTTGGTTTATACTACTTTTAACATAAGTTTGTATCTGGTGCAGAACAAGACGAAGGCCTCGAAAGATTGGAGGAAACAGTAATCAGTACAAAACATATTGCATTGGCTGTGAACGAGGAACTTGATTTGCAGACCAGGCTGATTGTATGTTTTATTGAGTTCGCGAGTTCCTTTTCGCTCAATTTCCTGAAATAATGTTACTGAATGTAGTATCTAAATAAAGAATTTTGCGAACCCATTTGCAGGACAATCTGGATTACCAGGTGGAAGTTACAGGATCTAGGCTACAGGTAACACCTGAATTTCGTATCCTAAAACGCTTTCTCCCCTATCCCACAATCCATACATGAAGTTTGTGGGGGTTTTTTAATCCTGCAGCTTGCTCTTGTGCCTAGTAAATGATGATTTCATAAGAAAACATGATAAAATTCTTTGTGAAGGGTTCATTTACGAACCAAGTCAGCAGTAAGCAAAACAACTGGAACCACCTTTTGATTGACTGTCAATAGCTTTCTAATCTATGAAATATAGTTTAAGATAAGGGGTTACTTTTGGTAATTGAATGCTAATGACATACGCAAATCGTGTTAAGTGATGTAGCGAGTCTCCTAATCACGGTCAAGTTAACTGATCTTCTACTACTGAAGCATCTTGCATCTACAAGCTAGTAACTATATTTTGTAGAATTTACGATATTGAAAGTTGTCTCCTGTGGTTTGAGTTTGGCCTTGTTCTCTTAAGAACGAAACCTAACAATTTTGTTTGTTGTTGGAAACAGCGCGTGGCAAGAAACCTAGCGATTTTCAACAAAAAGATGAAGGGTAGCTGCTCCTGCTTATGCCTAATGCTATCAGTTGCCGGGATAGTGATTCTAATTCTCGTCATTTTCGTTCTCATCAAGTACTTGTGACAATATTCAGACAATAATCACCTTGTTTGTAATGGTTTTGCAACCCAACAACTCAATCTCCTTATTGTAACTTCATGTTCGGTTTCGATGATTTAAGCCCCCCTCTCCCTTTGTCTTCCTGTCTTGGTATTCATATCATAGCTTTATATATTTCATGGTTGTATTCATTTGTATTGAGTGTGACTCAAGGGAGCCACATCGAGTGCAGCTCTCTTTCCAGAATTTGTCATTTTATGGAATCTGCATTTTTGGATCTGTGTTGATAAATTTGCAATGATACTGGCCTTCATAATATTGCATGTAACTGTTGCTCATGATTTGTAATCTTAACTAGTAGAGCCTGTCAAAAGCTTGACACGTTCGACTAGAATAACAACGTAGGCCTTTATATTAATAGAGCTACTTATGCTTCACCTGAAAACAACTCGGATTGAGTTCATTCATTTTCTAATTAAGTTGAATATGAACACATTTTAAAACTTAATTAAAATTTAGGATTGACTCGGCTTGCCTTGTTTATAAACAAGCCGAAGTTTAGCATGTCAAAACTCGGTTTGTATAACAAACCCTTAAGCTGATACGAACAGGAAAGCAAGAAACAAGCCCAAGGACGGATTTGGTGTACATAAATAATGGTAGCTTTGTTATCGTCATGATATAATAAAAATGACCATTTCCGTAGACGTTCCTAACCAACAAATTCTCCATTTTTATGGCGATAAACACTCCTCTTGTTCAAAACATACCTCCTGACTTAGGACACAGCAACGTATCAGAGCTCTATTCAAAGTTTAGTTGATTATGTTTTTGCTATTCTTATATGCCAAACCTAAAAATAGGGTATTATATATGATCTCTAGAGTAACAGAGTTGTATATCTTCATAAATGGCAACAATCTCGAAGAAAAAGAGTGAAACAGTATCAAAATTTAACTATTTTCCATGGTGGAATTATTTCATTACCGAACAAGCTCAGTCAAATTGGACAAGCAAGAACAATGAAGCACAAATTTTATAGGAAAACTGACTCTTTTCTGCCATTACAATAAGAATAAGATACGCGGCAAACACATGTATTAAGGACAATTGATAACAGCTGCTTCAAGGAAGAATGCCTTGTAATTATCTGCAAATGTTCTTGACAAGCTCAAATTTAGCACTTATTCAAAAGGCAGATCACTCGGCTTCGTTTAGGATTGGGACTATGAGAGGTTTCATCTGTGCAAGGTAAACAATCGCCCACCTGTTCAACCAATGGAGACGTGCATGGAAAATTATTAAAAACGCTGTTAGCAAGTCTATGGACAAGAAATATGCAGATCTTAAGGTAATTAGTCACCAAGCTAGTTTGTAGTTCAGATGAGAATGAACTTGACTTAAGTAATAATGAACATGTACAGCTAATGTAGATACAAGGAACAACAACCACATAGCCTAGACAATTTTTAATAATCATTGCATACAAAAGCTCGAATTGGACAAGAGCGCATATAAGTGTCATAGTAGAGACACTACTATGTAGTTCTACAGCATGCCCTTACATAAATTTGGTGAAGATTCGGTTTTATGGACAATGATACACGCCTTATATGAATATTTTTCAGTTGAATGGTGATTAAACATGTTTAGACTTATCATTATCCTATTAAGTTCCTTGAGAGCCTCCTTATAAACTATATTAAACAGCCTGATGATCCTTAGAGCACAATTATCACTAAAATTTCCTACTAGAACGTCAACATGTCTAGCATTGTTATGGTTAATCTAAAAGTAAGGCATGCCTAACAATTACTTTGAAGTTTCAACCTTCACATGGATAACTGATATGAAAAAATGAAAAAAAAAAATACTTACATCAACCAACAGCAAACTGTTGCTGTGTTAAACAAAGTAACATGCAGCCTGCATAAGAAAAAAATCACCCATCAATGACGTGTAAGAAATTGGAGAAAAAGAAAACATGTAACACAATTTACAAGATCTCAAGACCAACATATATATGAATATATCCTTGTAAATACTAATGAATCTAAAACTATACTGTTTCACATTGCAGCAGGCTTCAATTTATGGATCCCAATCCAGAACCAACATACAAACCAAACAAAGCTCAGATCACTGATGTGATAAACAGACCCGTTTAGCATTGAAATCAAAATATCATGTATGACTGTGTATGCATATGACTATATGACTATATAAGCGATATCTTCTGTTTGGTATAAGTTCATAAACAAGTGATTTCTAGTTATCAAAATCACACACTGAGTAATGTGATGATATACCCCAAAACACAATGATATTACTCATACCCATATGTGCTCACCCATACCTCATATCAGATCATATATTTGGTACAGATACCAAAATTAGGCCTAAATACTACAATCCTTGAAAAAGTTCAAAAGAGCAGATAACAAACATGATCAATGCCTACAAACCAGAAATTCAATTCCACAAAATCAATAGAATCCATATCAGACAGAAGCGTGAGAGAATGCAAAGGAAACGTTACAGTTGCTTAGAAGAAGACCCTCTGTTGCAACAGCAGCCGGTAAAAAAAGTCCCGACGAGCGCAACTATAGCGAAAATTAAGCTGGTGTTAACGAAACCCATGTCTTCCGCTTCAAATTTCACAGTTACCCCCAACAATTTCAACCGATCTGAAGAAGATAATGACCAGGAGCAAAATCACCTTCGATTCTGTTTGCACTTCGATCTGCGAAACCTAACATCGTCAAATCGCATGAATTGGACAATAACAGGCAATCGAGATCGATTTCGGATCAAATTACAAACGGAAATGAAAATCATCGAATGAACAGAGAGAGAGCTAACCGGAGATCGATCTTGAAATTAGCGATTGGCGATGGCTGTGCCCTGTATTATGTAAGCGAAGTTGTTTTGTCGTTTACTAATTAAAATTAAGGAAAAATAACTCAAAATAATACCAACTATCAACATTGAACCGAAAATAATACGAACTTTGAAAATTACTAGGAGCGATACAAACTATCAATGTATTTACCAAAAATAATACGTCATAGTTTTCCGGCAAAAACCCTATTTCCGACGATGACGTGGCAGCCGGAATGTTACATGTCATCAAATAAATGGGTTAAATGTGTGATGTGGATTTTATTTTTAAAAAAAAACAATTTAATAATATTAAAAAAAAATAAAAATTATTTTTTTAAAATTTTAAATAATAATTTTTTAAAAAAATTGTACAAATATTTATTTTAAAAAATAATTTAAAAAAATAAAGTTTGAAATTCTTTAAAAATAGGTTTGTAGAAAAATGTAATAATATTTATTTTCCAAAAAATATAATATTTTTTGAATCAAATTTATTTTCGTTTTTTTGTATAAAATGAAAATTTTAATTCTAAAATTTTTTTTTAAAAAAATATTCGAATTAATTTTTTTTTTTAATCTTGTAACCTGATCCCTAAAGAATATTTTCCCCAAATTTTTTATAAAATTTTTTTTCCTAAAAAAATTATTTAAAAAAAAATTCTAATTTATTTTCGTTTTTTTAAAAAACTTTTTTTATAAAAAAAATTTTTACATTTTTTTACAAACATATTTTAAAAAATGTTCAAACTTTATTTAAATTTTTTTTTACAAAAAATATTTTGTACAAATGTTTTTTAAAAAATTATTATTTAAAATTTAAAAATATTAAATTTTTTAAAATATTGAAAATTTTATTTTTAAATATTATTAAATTAATATTTTGAAAAATAAAATCCAAATCACACATTTAATCCATTTATTTGATGACATGTAACATTCCGGCTGCCACGTCATCACCAGAGCTAGAGTTTTTGCCGGAAAAGTATGACGTATTATTATTGGTAAATACATTGATAGTTTGTATCGCTCATAGTAATTTTCAAAGTTCGTATTATTTTCGGTTCAATGTTGATAGTTCGTATTATTTGGGGTTATTTGAGAAATATTATTTGGGTAAATTCCACAAAGCGACCCTTAAAAATTGGGTACTTTCTGCAGAAGTAACCATAATTTTTGTAGATACATAAACGAATCCTTAAATCATGTTGATTTTCGATTAACCATAAGATGATAGTATCTTGTAAAGCACCCTAAAATAATTAAGCCAACATCAAATGTAAATAAATTGGCAAAAATACTATAAAAAAAAAAACCTTCGTACAATGATCATATAATATGTCCGGTATGATTCACACTAGTTTTAATATTTTTTTAATTAATGACTTTTTTTCACTCTTAATAAATTTAACATAATTTATTAAATTAGAAGATTTGGTACGGCCACATATAAATCAAATAGAAATAATATTCTTAATAAAGTTTAGTATATGATAAAACTGGTAATCCTATTTACATAATAAGATTATGAATTTAATATGACTAATGGAGAAAATATTTACACAAATCCGTTGTAAATTATTAATGTATCGGTTCATAAAGCAAATTTACTTGTATGCACTCACAAAATCGCATCTCTTGCTATTTTTACTGAGTCACTATGTAGATCACCAATTCTGCCGTCATAAATTTTACGATTTTTATAAATAAAGCATATAAATAAGTAATTACATTTATCATCAAATGTACAAACTAAGTAGTACATTTGTACGAAACATTCAAGTTAAACTTTACAATAAAACTGAACAAAAACCATTAAATTTGCAACGCTTTCTCCAAATTCATTAATTATATTGCGGACTATATGATTATCCGTACATTACTACGTGTACGGTCGTCTTAGTCCTCCAAGGTGTAAACGCGATCTCTCATGCTCGACTGCCCCTCCACCATCTTCCGTTTCATCCTAAGATCGTATCCCTTCGTGCAGCATCCTAGGCATGTCCAATAGGCAATTTGTAGAGCTTGGTTTGGACCAATTCAATGGCTAGGGTTCTCTTCTACGGCTTAGATTTGACGTGAATAAGAATTGGGCTTTCTTTTACACTTAAATTGACAGTTTTTTTTTTTTAAATTATCGGTTATAATTTATTTTTTGACTAATAAATACATAAAAGATAAAATATAAGAGATAGTTAATTTACACTTCTAGTTAATTTGTTTATCGATTGCTACTGATAAGAGATGTTTAATTTGTTTGATAACAAGCATATAACTTTTTTGCAAATTTGAAATTTATGGGTACATTTGTGAAAACACCCAAATTCAAGAGGTTGTTTGTGAAAATACCCCCAATTTATTTATTGAACGACAAAATACATGAAGAGGAAACAGAGGAAAAGCTTGTCGTGTACCATAACCATTGGCCAATGCCATTGCCCCCATCGGGCCTACTTGTGGATTTGTTTGATTGAAGATCGATTAATAATATTAAATAATAAAAAACAACCTAAACTTGTATCAATTGTTAACATTATATCCAAATAACATAAACTTTCAAAATTGAGTTTTTTCAATGCAATTATGTGTTTGGAAAGCCATTTACACTAGTGTAACAGCGTGTTTAGTGTTTCTGTTTCATTTTACGTGTGTTTGGTAAGCGAAAAAAAAATTGTTTCGTGTGTTTTGGGGTGTGTTTTAAAAACCGACCTGAGAGGCCCAGTTGTGTTTATTTTGAGAGTGTTTTTGTTGTAAGAAGACTTAAATACCCCTGTACTTTCCACCTATATTACATATCATACCATATATATAAGCTGCTTATTTTTTTTGGGGTCGCCAACTTCTCTTCCCAAGCTCTTTGTTTCTCGACTGCACAAACTTTCTTCATTGAAGACAACCACAGCGAGGTCATCGAGGAACACCATAACGAGGTTTGTCGGTCTCCCTTTATCTTCCTTTCCGTTTCCTTAACTATCAATTAGGGTTTAGGGTATTTATTAATTTCGATGCCTGTATGTTTGACCTAGATCTGGTAATTGAGGATTTTTTGGCTCGAAGATTACTCTACTTACCTGCTCCATTGTTGGTTCTCATCAGGTATTGAAATCGAATATAGTTGTACTAATTGAAATCGAATATAGTTCTCATCAGGTATTGAAATCGAATCTTGTTTCAGCACTTAGAACACTTGTTGGTATTGAAATCAAATATATTGTACTGATTGTCCCTGCTATTTATTAATTTCGATGCCTGATGTTTTTTAGTGTTTGGAATGCTGCTAGGGTTTTTGTTAATGGATATATGTTTTTCAACTTTTGTGTTTGATCTACCCTTATTAGATTCTTGTGTGTACATAATTGAATGATTCCCTCATTTTGGAAGATTATAAAGGGCAAAAGATAAGCTCAAAACTTCCTCATTTGTAAAGAATGAAGCAAATTCCCAGTTTAGATTATAAAGGGCAAAAGATAAGTGCTGAAACAAGATTTTGCTGTCAAAGTTTTGATGTTTTAGCAGCTTACTGTATACATTGCTAATGCTTGGTTTAGATATTTCTTCCTACATTGAATTCTTGTTGTTCGTCTAAACAAGTTTGAGTTATGTATATATCAATATATATTGCTAATGCTTGGTTTAGTCTTTCTGTTTTGTGGTTCTGTTAGTGGGTTGATAATAGCAAGATCATTGTTGTTGTGGTTAGATAGGATGGACAATAATGCATCACAAAAAAGTTGTAGGGGTCCTAACTATGCATGGAACGATAACTTGGTGAGACTACTTGTAGACATGCTACTTGCTTATCAGAGAAAGAATCCCAAACAAGCATACAACTGGGGGAACATTAGTGAGGAATTTTTTAGGAGGACTGGAACAACGGGAACTAAGGATGTTTGTAGGAACAAATTTGAGGCCATGAAAAAGGAGTTCAAGGAATGGAATTTGCTTAGGAATGCAGAGACTGGTCTTGGTTGGGATGAAAGCACACGCATGATCACTGCCTCTAAAGAATGGTGGGATCGGAAAATTAAGGTACTTTGAGATGTATTGAAGGTTGTATAATCTGTGGATACAAGCAGTGATTATAATGTACGTAATTAATATTGTGAATGTCATTACTTATCTCAGGAGGACGCGAACTGTAAGAAATACAGGACAAAGGGTATGGATGTCTGGTATGAAGAGTTATTGTCATCTCTTTTTAGGGGAAATGTAGCTACTGGTCGGTTAGCGAGGTCATCTGGAATGGATCGTGAACCTGAACCTGAAGCTGAACTGGAGCCTGATAATGAACCTGAGACTGATACACCTGCTGCTGTTGTTGATTTGCAAGGGTCTTGGAACAGATAGGGGGTTCTTTAGGACATTCGTTGAGACTGTCACAGAAGACCGAGCCTCAAGTCAGTCTGGTGTCGGAGAAGACAGAGATGATGACCCAGATCAGCCTACACAAACACCAGTACCAACTCCGGAGGTTAGGGTTACAGCTGAGAAGGCTCCAGTTAAGAGGAGAAGAAGGCAATCGGTTGGCTCTTCCTGGTTTGAAGAACACCTGGCACATACTAGAGCAAACAGTGACAAGATGGTAGCCATACTTCAGGAAGAAGTGAACTCCCATGAAAAGGCAGCTGAGGATAAGGTGAAGACATATCAAGACATCATAGAAAGAATGGTCGTAGATGAGAAATTGGTGAAGCCAAGCCCTCTGTGGTTATTTGCAGTTTCAATGAACAAGTCAAAACAAGAGTCCAATATATTTCTTAGCTTGTGTAATGATGCTGATAGACTGGAGTGACTGAAGTATGAATTCGAAAAGATTCAGAAGTAGATGTGTTGAATACATTGCAGCCGTTGTCGGTTGCTGAGCATTTCAAGTTGTTTTTTTTTTCTGTGCTTCTGTACTAATAATTAGCCATTTTCAAGTTGTTTGTTGTGATGAATGTTTTTTTGTGCTTCTGTACAATAAGTTTGGTTTATAACATTCAAGTTGTTTATGTTCAATAAATATATATGTTCTTAAATCTTGTTTAGCTTCTTACATTCAAAGTAACTGACAAGTTTAGGATGTCAAGTGATGGCACAAGCAGTGAGACCAGATTGTTAAGATCCCGTCGGCTTGCTCGCAAGATTATTCAATGTCATGATGCAACTCAAAAAGAAAATGACGTATTGGCTCAGTATTTCTACACACACATGTACAAGCAACCTTGTTACACAGAGTATGAGCGAGGAAGACTATGGATGGAGGAGATAGTGCAAGGACATCATATTCGCACTGTGAACATGTTTAGAATGGATGCCGAGGTCCTCCTACGCCTATGAAATGAGCTGGAGCACAATTACGGACTTAATCCATCCAGAGAAGTTTCAGTACTTGAGAAAGTTGGCATATTCCTTTACACTCTAGCACAAGGAAGCTCAGTCCGAGTTGTTGCTGAGCATTTTCAAAGATCAACCGAAACCGTGAACCGATCTTTCCATGATGTTTTAGATTCTGTAACCGGTAAAAATGGAGGACAAGGGCTTACACGTGACATTATACGACCAAGAAACTCCAATTTTCCAAGGACACCCACACATATTGCAGCAGATCCTAGATATAAAGATTTTTTCAAGGTATGAGATAACTACACTTTCGACCCTAGTTAACTGATCAATAAATTGTTCCTCATAAATCGATTATTCATGTACAGGACTGCATTGGTTGCCTTGATGGTACACACATTAGCGCATGCATACCCGAACCTGATCAAGGTCCTTTCATAGGCCGTAAGGGTGGAGTTACCTTCAATGTCCTCCCAGTTTGTGATTTTAACATGCTGTTTACTTTCGTGTTATCCGGTTGGGAAGGATCTGCGCATGATGCAAAGGTTCTGGATAACACCATTTGTAACCCCTCTCTCAACTTCCCACACCCGCCAGCAGACAAGTATTACTTGTGTGACAAGGGTTACGCTGATAGACCGGGGTATCTGGTTCCGTTCTCAAGGACTCGTTATCACCTAAATCAGTTTGAGAATGAACCTCCATGTAATAAACAAGAAGCCTTTAATAAGGCACACTCTTCCCTACGGAGCTGTATAGAACGCTGCTTTGGCGTACTAAAGAAGAGGTGGAGGATCCTGCAATCAATGCCACGTTACTCGGCCAAGACCCAAGTGGACATTCATATGGCTTGTTTTTCCCTACACAACTTCATTCGGTTGTATTCAGGGTATGATGACCTTTCTGAGGACGAAGACGACGACAACTCCATGCCTTATGCACAAGAAGGAGAAGAAGAGGAGGACGACGGACTACAAGAGCAACAAGAACTAAACCAAACCTTCGGAGGGATGAGCCACATTCGTGATCAAATTGCGAACACAATTTGGAATTCAAGAAGGTTTTAGGATGCATTTTGTGTTGGTATTTGACTTTGATGAAAATTTGTTTTGCGATAACAAAAACATTAGTATTTTGTGTTTGCAAAGCACTTTAATATCACCCATATTACTCCTTTTGGGTTTGTACTCTGGAACAACAAACTAATTTCAATCATGAATTTTAGTAAGTATTATATATTCGACTGAGTCACAATACACAGTTATACGAACCACAAATTGATGAACAAGCTCACTTTATACGTGAACAAGCTCAGTCGAAACCTGAATTGAGTAGTACATACAGACTTCTGCAAATATACATAAACCTGAACCGAGTAGTACATACGAACCACAAATTGATTGATCTGTATATAAGCAAATATACATAAGCCTCCTACTAATGTCATGGTCAGAACCCATGCAGTCAGATCCACAATATTGTTGATTGTAATTCACAAGATTCATAAAATAGATGATGTGCCCAAAGGCCAGGTTTACACATACTGTTCCATGCAGCAATAGTCAATACAAAGGCTAAACCAGACTCATCAGTAGTACACTACGTAAAGGACAAGTGCTATCCCAATTAGTAAACCCCATACAAATGCATCGACTCTATGAGAATGAACAATCTTTTTATTTTCCTCCTTCAATCGAGTAACCTCATGCTGTAAAGAGTCGACCAACAACCTCTTATAGTCAAGAGTGTTGCGTAGACTGTGAACTTCATTCATTAAATTCTTCTTCTCTTGCCTCAAGCCAGTGACATACTCCCGTAATGCGCTTGAGCTGTCATTAAATTCATGAGCGTATTCAACCATCTCATCCTCATTAGCCTCCTTTATGAACTCGTTCACACTCTCATCACTTGAATCAGTGGATGGAAAGCTCACCATTTCAATAACTGTCACTCAGCAAACAATAAAGTTTGAAAAATTATAAGACAAGAGATAATAAACAAGAGAGTAAAAGATATCAACTTTCAAATAAATGACAAATCCAAAATGTGTAGGGGATTCCATTTCAAAGTAACAAGAGAAATAACCAGTATGCATAAATCATACAAGAAAAAAGTTGTAAATGTAGCCTTTGGCACAATGGCAATTCAAAGAGTAGACTTCAAGTGGATTTATTTCCCTCCATAGGGTCAAAGCAATGGATGTGGACAGTGGGACAAATACATGGATTGTCTCATCTGAATATAAAGTTGATAAGAAAAATCATTGTCTCTCAAATTAGACCAATATTCTATCATTTAAGATGAAGCAGTTTCAATGATTTAAATGACAGATTTTTTTACCAGCCACACAACTAAGATTAAGCAGATTCAGAAAGAGATGATCATTGTCTCCCAAATTAGATCATTTGTAAACAATACACTACAAATTAAAGTAAAAATAAACCACAATATTGTTCACTTGTTTGGGAACACTCTATTATTAGGTATCTATTGGTTTACATTTACAACAAATTGACTAATGCCTTGAGGCTGAACTCTTACATCTTTGGTATATATTGATTCACATTCACAACAAATATACTAATGCCGGGAGGCTCAACTCTCACATTTGGTATCCATTGATTCACATTTACAACAAATTGACTAATGCTGAGATGTTTGAGCGCCAAGCCCACTTGCTTTAATTTGTTGTAAATGTGAATCAACAGATACTGAATGTAAGAGTTGATCATCAAGGCAGTAGTAAGCCACTGATGCTCAACAGCAGCAATAAACCACCATTTCACAGCAAACCTTCAATGAAATTTCTGAATTTTAAAGACTTCAAGCTCGGTTTGAATCTGAAAATGGCTACACACTTGCATTTCCCCTCAATTGCTCAATTAGAAAACATATAAAACATGCATTTTCCCTCAATTCGCACATCCTTTTCAAGTCATTCCATCACTTTCTAACCTAAACCCTAACCCCCAAAATTTGAAGAACAAACAAATCTAACTGCTGAGAATTACCTGCCTAAACCCAATCGATTTCCAGTTGCCTCTTCTCGTCTAACCACTGCTAAACCCTTCGCCTTTCACCTGCTCTTCGCGTTCCTCTCCTTTGCCTTCCAGTTGCCTCAAACAGAAGACGAAACTCTCTGTTGCTCTTCGTAGCCACTTCTGTGAAAACAAATTATGGAAAAAAACCTTGTTTTAGTCACGTGTCTGGCACATGGGTCGAAAAACTAGTGTGTTGCAAGCAAACAACCGTTAACAATATGCAAACACTAAACACTCCATACCACTTGTATTTGGGCCAAAACACAACTATACACTACACTAGTTTAACTAGCCTAACATCCAAACACAGCCAAAGTAAACAACTTTCTGTGGAGACACTGGTTAGGTTTTATGTCAATTTATCCTAAATGAGATTTTGGCTATCCATTTAAACGAGACATGCTTCATTAAATGTGTTTTTTTTTTTATTGAAATGGTTGAGTTTATATTCACAATTCTCTACAAAGTTTTAAGGTAATTCATGCAATCTAACAAAAAAAAGAAAATTTTGGATGGTACTCTTCTATTTTAAACTTTTTTGAATTTTATCTAAAATTTTTTAATATTTAGACGGTACCCCGAATTTTAAAAAAATTTAAAATCATGGTGAAACCCTCACTATTCTTATATTTCAAAGATAAAATGGAACTTTATTATTATTATTAATTATTATTATTATTATTATTATTATTAGCCTAAATGAAAAAAATGTAACATAATAGAAATGCCGTGATGTGATAGTAGATTTTGAGTGATTATACATATAGTATTAAACATTTAAACACCCAAAATATATTCAAAAAAAAATTTATTTCTTTGTTATATAAAGAAAATTTACTCATACATGATGAGTAAACAATAATCAATTGGTACATGAAGTGTACATGAAACCTCTTCTTTTTGCTCTTGCCTTAACACATAAAAAAAAAGTCTCTCCTCCTCTTCCCTTTTCAAAACACAAACCCTAACATCTCAAAACAACACAAATCCATTCATTTTTATTCATTTCCTTGCATTACTAAACTATGAGCCTCTTTACAAATATCCTCTTGTGCACTTCTACACAAATTCCATGGTGAGTTTTCAGGTCTCCTTTGAATTGAATCAATTAGTACAAGAAGTTTCGGATGCTGCATCATCGAATGTCGAGGCTGAGAAGTCGCCATTTACGGAGCTCTCGTCTTCACTAAATGATGGAGCTGAGGACGCGATATCGGATATACTTGTTGTGTCGCATTGGGAAGTCGATGACTCGCCGGATTCTTCGATAGGTTGTCGAAGTGACCAATACATTATGGTTGCTGTTAAAGTAAGCATCATCTTTTGGTTTACCTGCGACAATTAACCATTTTGGATTGTTTTACATGATAATTGTACGTGTTATACAAAATATGTAACAGAACATACATTTAACAAACAAAAAAGACGACACACAAATATACAGTTTCATCCATTTAAAGAGATTTATGGCATGGAACCCTAAATTTTAGTTTGCTCCATAAAATTGCTTATGTTACATGTTCATAGCCCTTTGGCTTATATTTATGGCATGGAACCCTAAAATTTTGGATTAGGCACCTTTTAGGGTTTGATTGTATGTATACCACTAGTTCATACCACATATTTCATAGTTATGTTATAAAATTGTTAAGAGTCTTACCTCCATGATGTCCTCAGGCAACAAGAAGATAGAGCAACCAAGCTTTCTTGTGACACTAATAACATACATTGCATTCAATCTCTTCTCCTCATCTACAATTACAACAATATAATTATAATCAAGCAAATTAAATGATCAAAATCACGCAATTAAGTTATTATAAGTGCCCGTTTGGTTGGAGCGGTGAAATGAAAACGGAATGAAATCGGATAAGGGTAAGGAAGTTAAATGGAAATGATGAGATTGTTAAAATAAACTCTAAACAAACATAGTTTTTTATTGATTCAAAATCAATCCGTTACCGAGAATGATTCATAGCGCTTCCAAACGGCCCTTTAAGTCTATGATGACATGTTTTGAGAATGTTAATTACCGGTTTCGCCTTTGGTAACAATGTTCCAGTTGACAACCCTAGGCTCAACGCGACTAAGGAGTTCAAGGAAGAACAAACCATTCGACAAGCTCTTGTCCTGAAACAAATAAGCCTTAGTTTTTAAGGATGTCTTGACAAAGTATACATGCAAGTTTTAAGACTAGGGTAATGTTTGGTTAACCTTAAAACTCTCAATACGAGATTTTCTTCCTAGGCTTCTCACTTTAAGGTTTGCCCAGTTTAGGATATCAGCATCAGTGATCTCTCTTCCTCGAGAGAATGAACGCAAGTTCTTCAAAAGTTGGAGCATGTTGTATCTCATCAATTGCCACAAGTAGGCTACATATTTTTAAACACGAAAACAAAGATTAGATTAGGTCATATATCGGTGGACTTCTATATTGTCATTTGTTTTTAAGATGAAACCTCACTGAACATGAACATACTTAATAACTTATGTGTTGAGTTTAGGTTAAAATAGTTACCGAGGATAAGTTTTTTGTTCCCTTGCACGAAATCATTGCCCGCGACATTGACGAGGGAGAAGCGAAGTAGCTTCCCTATCTCCACAACTTGATTGCAGTTCTCTACTTTCCTGAATGGCATTTTGATAGGAGGTTTTGTTGCTTGTTTCCAGTTGACGGATCCGGGTGAAACCTTGTCAAGAGCTTCCAAGAGTACATATCTATACATACACACAACGAAAAACCCGGATTGATACAAACTATAATTTCCGAAAACGAATTGTGTCAAACGATCTCATTGATGTTTCTTAGATGGAGAGATGGAAGTCTTACCCATTTCTCACATCCTCAAACAAGTGATTAACGTAAGTGTTTCCTCCAAGACTATTGATCCAAAATCTGAAGCACCTTTCCTCCCTAGAGGTTTGTATGTCATCGTCCATCATCTCGGCAAAGGAGTAATCTTTGCTATCGATTGACAAACCACTCCTACACAAACGAAACTCCATTGTTAGTACTTTCAATCAATAGAAAGAGAAGGGTTTTGTACGAGTCAAGCTACTCAAGCTCGATTACTTTCTAAACAAGCTGAATGTGAACTCATTTCTATACTCGGAATAAAATCCCTAAAATGACTAATGAGTCAATCACCAATAGGATTGCTATATTATAATAATTTTTCAAGCTCGACTTAAAATCGTTCATTTATGAACACATTTTAAAAGTCGGTTCTAAATGAGTGGAACATGAACATACTAAAACTCTTCTTATTTAGATTGCGTAACAACCCTAATAGAGATGAAAGTTGAAGCCAATGCCATCCTAGACTTGATCAAGTTTAGATATCTTGATATAACATGAAGTATTATCCTACAAAAACCTAAGCTAATCAAGCAAATAGAGAACATAACTAAATGAAAAGAAAAGACAAGTCAAGTGATCATCACCTAACATGGAAGATTTGAGCAATGAATGCAAGATTGAGATTTGAAGTGCCTTCAACAATGTCATTAGCATTCAAGTATCTTTTGCAGCCCAATCTCTCTGCATGATCAAGTACCAATTCCGCCCTTTCGGTTGGATCTTTCGCGTCCAATGTGTCTGGACTCGAATACTCCGGTGCAAGTACATTAAGCAAGTAAGCATAAGCTTCACCATCCTACACATCCATAATTCAACATACAATAAGCAAAAGAGAGAAAACAAGCATGTTATATAAATATGATAGAAGTTAAAAATACCTTCAAATCTGAGGAGAAATTTGTCATAGTTTTTGTATAGCCTCCTATTTTAAGGTGGAAATTCATCCATTTCAACAAGATCTTTTCTGGAGATAAACCCATAATATCCTCCACATCCTGCAAACAATTCAAATAAAATATCATAAATTTACTCTTGATTATATTCAAATCAAAGAGATGAAGATTTACTTCTCCATCATCTAACAACTCGATAAGTTGTGGCGTTTTTCGCAGGTTGAGATCAGCCAACAGTTGAATCTACATACAATTGCATACATAAATTAGACTGCAAACAATAAGTACAAACAAAAAAAACAGTTAAAGAGAGGTATTAATTAGCTCACCTTGATGATTTGAGAAATCAAGCCAAGAACCAAATGATGCTGCACAAAAAAGAAGAGATAATCTTAAAGATGAGATTTTATACTTAAAACTTTTTATCAAATTCAATAGGATTTATATATCATACTCTTCCTTCAACTAAGTCTTGAGGACCAATGTTAACGACAGTGCAACCGATTGCCTTGGCCGAGTTAAGACAAAGCGTATGATTCTCATTTCTTTCCCAAGGATTAAGAACTCGCTTTGTGTTAATCGCTCTCTCATCGATTGTACCGGGAACAGCTACATTGATGAGTTTACTATACCAAAAAGAAAACATCAAAGTATTAATAACATAATCCAAATCATTATGAAAACAACAAAGATGTTTTCCGGGAATCAGAATGAAATAAAGAATTAGATCGAATTTTACGAGTCCATGAAATCAAGATACCAAACGAGCCCTAGTTCAATACTATTTACTTACCATAGAAGAACGCCATCCTTTGCAAGATCAAAAAGATCATTAGAATTTGGATTAAGAGGAAGATATTGCTTCATAAATGGATCATCTCTTAGAAAGCTATTGATATGAGCCACATAGCATTGTTTCTCCGATTTCGAGATTGTATGAAGAAGCGTCGTCGTTCTTGCCTTCAAGTAGGCTGAGGAAAGCTTTGCAGCTCCCTTTTTACCTGAAGCTTTACTTCTGATGCTCAAATACAACTGCGCAAAACCAAGACATATTAATCACTAATATATATGATTAACAAGAATTATTAACAGTAGCTTAATTAATTGATTACCTTAAGGAAAGCTTCAAAATCAACCTCATCGTCAGCATTCAAACTCGACTCCTTCAAAAACTCTTCCATCTCATTTGCCTTAAACAAGTCCTTTTGTTTCAATTTCGTCATTAGATCCGGTAAATCTCCGATCACGACCTTACCATTTTGATTTTTTGCCGATACATACTATAATACATGGGGAAAAACATCAAATAAGTACATATTTGAGTTTTCAAGCTTAGTGATCGACTTTGTCAAACACAGTTGAGATTTTTGCTGAAGATAAGAAATCATCATTACACCATTGAAACCAGTCATTGTAAGCCTGTAAGGTATACCTTGGATTTGAGGGTACGAAGCTCGACTTGGGTAAACTGGCTTTGAAGATGAGGATCAGAAACGATAACACCTTTGAAACCAGTCATTGTATAATTTTCTTTTCCTTAGTCTAAGAATTTCACGGCGGAGTTCAATTCTGAAAATCAAAATCACCAAAACAGTAAAAAAAATGAACATGCATAAATTACAATGACCCTAATACAGAAAAGCTTAAACATAGCTAGAGAACCATCATTTGAAAAACGTACCCGACCCGAATGAATGTAGTTAGTGTTGAATTGGATTAGAAAGAAGGGAAATAAGAGAGAAAGGGAGAGGATGAAGAAGGTTAGTAAAAAGGTGAAGAAGAATATAGGTATTTTTAATGTTTTTGTTTTTGTGTTAATGACAGAAAAGAAGAGGAGGAAGGGGAAGAAAGAAAGAAGGTAAAACGATGTCGTTCTTTCCCTCTGTTCTTCTTCTTCTCCGTCCTGGGAAGGAAGGGGAAGTGTGGCTTGTTTTATAGTGGTGGAGATCCCTATGATCCAGCTAGGATGGGTAAAAAATAGCATGGGATCTTTTTCTTGGTTCTCCTTGTTTATGGGGAAGACGTGGTTCATCGGGCTATAGATTCTTCTTCTGAGTTTTGACATTTCCAATAATTGAAACGCAGTGTTTTAGTATTCAAAGAGACCGCGGAAAGGTCTATGAGACTTTTTTTTTTTTTTTTTATACATAGGTAAAAACTTAGGAGAATCAATTTCTATAAACCGATCGTCCTAAAGCATCCTTTCGGATGAGATCTTGAACATCTTCTGGGATTGCATCCACTTCCATCTGACCATTGTATCCGTGTGAAGCAATCTTTGTCCGCAACCGTGTTGATCTCCCTAAAAACATGTTGTGCGGTAAAGCTACGGAAATCAGACATGATAATCATAATATCGTTAATCAACATATCGAGTTCCCATGGTGGCTTCCACATTCGCTTAATCGAGTTGATGAGCATAAGGTTATCTCCTTCTATCTCGATGCATGTAATTCCACACTCCTTTGCCTTTTGGAGGCCAAATATCAAAGCAAGTGCTTCTGCTTCCAAAACGGACTCAGCGTTACACTTGTCGCATCCTACGGCCGTAAGAATCGCATGTTGATTCCGAATGATAAATCCATACGAGCAGTTGTTTGTTGAATTAAATGAAGCATCAAAATTGATTTTAAAGGAACCATCCTTTGGTCGTAGCCATTTAATGTTTTTCTTCTTTCTTATTTGTGTTTTCGTTGATGTAGAAATCTTGTTTTGGTCGTAATTTGCTAGATCCCAACTCGCAATTTGGTTAATAGCAGTAGTTTTGACGTTCAGTGGAAGCTTTGTTTTGTTAAAAACGAATTGATTCCTGGCCATCCACATGTTCCTCCAAATAACCACTACAAGTTTCATTTCCTTATTCGAAATTGACTCATTGAGGTCAAACAGGGACTCAGTGATTCCTTGATTATCTATATCGATATTTTGTAGACTAGATTTTACATTTTGATTGTCGATAGTTGTTATCATGATTGGACATTGGAAGAAAAGGTGCTTAGCACTTTCAGTATGGTGGTTACAGAACTTGCAATTCATGACTACCGGGATTCTCTGTTTGTCAAGATTTTGTTTTGTTGGTAGGCCATCCATAGCTAACTTCCATAAGAAATTCCTAATTTTAGGCATAATGTCCATTTTCTAAATCCATGTTTTATCCAAATAACACCAATTTTCCGTTTTTGTATCAACTCCAAAGATGATTTCGTGGAATACCACCCCTCCTCATTTCCTGACCAATATAGACGGTCGCGGATTTTAGTTTTGGGGAGGTTATAATTCTTAACTTTGTCTAGTACGTTACTTGGCAAAATTATTGTTAACTGATCTATTCTTTGTTGGTCCCATTCCTTATTAGTAATGTACGAAGAAGTTAATTCTGACAGGTTGATTCCACTCTGGTTTGTCATGACATGTTTAAGTGGTTTATCCAGCAACCACTTATCCGTCCAGAATCTAACCGTATTTCCATCGCCTATTCTCCAGGTCAACCCTTTATCAAATTCTTTACGTAATTTAAACAAGATTTTCCATTGCCATGACACATTCTTTCCACATTCGTAATTCCAGAGGCTCGTCCCTTTTAGGTATTTTTCTTCTACAATTTTGACCCAAACGTTATCTGGTTCTGCCATTATTTTCCACAAGAGTTTCATTTGCAGTGCTTTGTCCATGTATTCTGCTTTTCTTATCCCCGTTCCACCTAGACTCCGAGGTTTACAGATCTTATCCCAACTGATCAAAGGATGGTGGTTAGGTCCCTTATTCCAAAAGAAGTTTCTATTAATTTTGTCCAATTCATTATGTATACTTCCCGGTAACATGAACGCCTGCATTAAATAACTTGGTTTTGCATTAAGATTAACTTTTATTAACGTTATTCTTCCTTCTTGAGACAATGAGGATGCTTTCCATTTAGTCAGTTGTTGTTTAGTCTTAGTGATGACGGAATGAAATATATCTTTGTTGACACGTCCATTGATAATTGGACATCCTAGGTATTGTTCTAAATTGGTAGAAATACTTATTCCAAGGTGGCATTGAATTCTTTTCCTATTGCTTTGATCCACATTGCTGGTAGTTTGAAACATGGATTTATGGTAATTGACCATCTGACCAGATATGTCAAATAGTCCTTTAGCACCAACCGAACAATTTCACTAGCTTGCGCTGAGGTTTTGGTAAAAATAATAATATCGTCTGCGAAAGCTAAAAACGGGATTCTAGTCCCATTTTTTGAAATAGGGAAGCCGATAGATTTGGGATTTTCAATTGATATTTTCTGTAAGTTTCTAGCTAACACCTCTGAACAAAGATTGAACAGAAGAGAAGATAGTGGGTTGCCTTGTCTAAGTCCCCTTTGCGGAGTAAATAGATTAGTGGGTGAATCATTGATTAGTAAAGAATATGAAACCGTTGAAATACACTCATGAATCCAATTCGGAATTTTTCTCCAAATCCAAATTTGACCATCACCGCTTTAAGGAATTTCCATTCAACTTTGTCATAGGCTTTCTCCATATCCAATTTAATAGCCATATATCCATCCTTCCCTTTTATTATTTGAAACCATGGAAGATTGCATGGGCAATGAGCACATTGTCGTGGATTACTCTATTTTTAACGAAAGCGCTTTGTAAAGGATGGATAAGTTTTGGGAGGATTAGACTCAGTCTTTTTGCTAATATCTTTGAGATAATTTTATAAACCGTTGAAACTAAACTGATAGTTCTATAATGAGATGTTGTTGTTGGATTATCAATCTTTGGTAGGAGTGCTATAAAAGTGTGATTAAGTTGTCTAAGAATTTTGCCATTTCTGTAAAAACTCTTGACAGCTCTAATGACTGATGGTCCTACGATATGCCAGTATTTCTGATAAAAACCCGCTGGCATCCCATCCGGGCCAGGCGATTTGTCAGCTCCTATATTGAATATTGCTTCCATAATTTCACTTGTAGAAAAAGGCATTTCCAATTTCAAGTTATCATCAGTGTTAATTTCTGGTAAGATGACCTGCAACTGATTTTGTAGTTTATTCCTATTAATTGGTGTGGATTGAAATCGAGTTTTGTAGTCATTTACAAATTCCTCATCGATGTCCGTATCAATTGCTAGAATTTCACCATTATTTTTAGTAATCGTTGTAAATTTGTCGTCTTTGCTCGCTGCATCCAATACTTATGTTGACATTCTATTAGACACTCTCTTTTCTTTGTCAGTCTATTAATCTTTTTATTAATGTCTTGGTGAAATTGTGAGAAAGTCACTTTTTGTAATCGTTCTAATTCATCGTCCACTTTGAGCAGTTGTTTGTTTATATTACCAAACTTTTCTCGACTCCATTGTTTTAATTTTTGTTTAAGTAGACTAGTCTTCTTGACTATATTAAACATTTCTGTACCTTGGTATTGGTTCCTCCATGCTTGTTTCACAATGTTTTCGCAGTCCTGTCTTAGCATCCACATTGATTCGAATTCAAATGGTTTGTTTTTTATGGTTGTTTTGTAAAATAATGGAAATCATGCAATGATCGGAGGTTGTGAAGGCATGGTTCCGAGTATGTAAACTGGGGTATTGTTGGATGATTTTCAGGGAGGTCATCACTCTATCTAATTTTTCGTACGTGTTATTATCTCCTTCTTTCTTTTTCTTCCAAGTGAAGTCATTTCCTTTGGTTGTTAAGTTTCTTAAGAAAAATTGGTTAGACAATTGCAAAAGTCTGTCGAATCTATTATTCGCGACTGTAGCTCTTCCTTTTTTGTCCGATGGTTCCATCAGATCATTATAGTCACCCATAACAATCATCGGTGATTGAATACTCTTCATAGCACAATGAAGTTCTATCCAAAATGGATTTTTCAATTGATCATTCGGCGGCGCATAAATGAAGATCATAGATTCAAATTGTGAATTTAGATTTGTATGTTTAACTAGCAGAAACCTTTGTGAGGCTTTAATAATTTCCATCTTTTCCCCTTTAATTTGATATTCTTTTCAGAGTAGGCACAACCCCCCGCAAAGCCCATTGCTGGTATAAAAAATATTTTATCGAAACCTGCGCTTTTCCATACCCTTTCCTCAGCTTCGTCTTTCGTTTTTGTCTCAGCTAGCATAATCATCTGAATATTCTCATTTTTACAAGTCAGATTCAAATTGGTCCAGAAATTCTTTTTCTTCATACCCCGACAATTCCAAAAGGCGATCTTCATAAAGGAAACAAGAATTGTATTTGGATGTTCAATTCCTTTGTTCCGAACGAAAATTCCGGTTTAAAGTTTTTTTCCGTTTTTTCCACCTTGAGTATACAGATTGTTTTCCTTTAACCAATGCCCCATTATCTTCATGCATGCTATAGTAAAATTTCCGGTTTGAGATATGTCCCATAACCACACAAAAGCATAGGAGTCAGAATAGAAACTTTTAACAGTATTTGGAAACGCAAAATAATCACTAATTGGTACAGAAAAATCACAACTAGTTGTTGCGGACTTGATATCGTCGAGACTAGTCAGATCTTGGAGAAGGCTTCTCCTTGTTGTTTCGTTGCTTAGTTGGTCAATTTTATGCTTTGATTCCGCTAGCTGCTCTTCTGATGCAAAATCAGTTGTTCTATTTCCTGCATACCATTCAAACACCCTGCAAACAACATTCCACAATCTTGGAATCAAGCTTAGTTTCAAAAATTCTCTCTAGAAACAATTTGGACAATGGGACTGGATGTGTCTTGTTACATTATTCTTTGACCTTTTATCAAGACTCGTAACCAACCGAATGAGTCTCTGAACACCGGATTTCGCATCCGAATCAAACCAAATAGAAGTTATTCTTTCAAATACATTATTATTCATGCTTGGTGTAAGTACTTTTGTTCTTGACCTGCAAACTAAGACAAAACTTATCTTGTACAAAAGGAATAAAACTTCCCTTTGATTTAAATTGAGATGGACCTTTATTGAGTCCAGAAAACAAAGTTCTTTTGTCCCCCATCTTAACGTTTTCTGTCTCACCAAAGCCGGATCATTCTGAAAATGACTGTTAGTAGATTTACGGTGCAACTCTTTTAAGGAACTGAGACTTATGAGTTGTGATATTCTTGAAAAATGTCGACTTTTAGTTCTTCCTCCTACTAGATTGTCTTGTCTCCTAAATTCTGCAATCAAATTTCTCACACAAATGACAGTACTTGACAGGCAAGCATGATTCATGTTATGATTAGAAAAGAAAGTGACAATGAAATGATCACCAAACCGTAGCCATAGTACAATTTCAAAAAAGTCAAACAGGCACTCATGGGGATTCTTGTTGTATACACACAACCAAAAAAACTTCCAAACAAATGTCACACACCAATGGGAAACATTCAAGTAGAAGAAAATTGAAATTAGCATTGTGAACAAGTTACTCAATATTTTGTTATTCTTTATTAACGTGATAACTCTATCACCATGAACAACATTATTCTCATAGACACGATTATCGATTGAAGATAGACTGTCATGGTGAGATAAGATGTGGACATCATCAATGTATTCATAATATTCAATCTGAAGGCACTCACATCTAAGGTAGGAGCAAATTTTCTTACAAACATAAGAACTAGACAAGTATAGATACCATTTAAGCCCTGTATTTGTTTCAATATTCATATTTTCAAACAACTCGGTAAAAACATGGATTATAAGATTTTTAGGATCATGCGAAAAGGTGGTAACCACACAGGAAATCAACAAGGAAAAACTTCTTACAAAGCAAGAATATTCATGTGTTTCACTAGTTAGATGAAAACCAATTACTCGAAGAAGAATGAAGGGATCAGACCATATAAGCCATATTTGATTATGGTTAGTGATTAGGTTCAATATCATAGTAACAAATAACAGATTATACAAGACCACATTCATACTTGTTGTTCCACAAACAAGGCGCAAGCCACTCAAACGTTTATAGCCAGTACTGAAGAGAAATATATCCCAAATCATGGAGCAGATTATTAGGCAATACAAATTATTTATTCCTTCCTCAAATCTTACATTAAAAAGAGTCCGAGTAGGAGGTACCTCATTTGAGCATCTTTTTTATGTAGTTCAATTACTATCTGCGACCTTGCTCCTAATGAAGGAACATTTATTCTCAAAAATCGATCTTTGTTCTTAGGGCATTGATAGGTGATGGAATCACTATCATTTAGGGTAGTTTTTAGATTCTTTTTATTGTATTAGTGTCAGTTTATGCTACTAACCCCTTGATCCAGAAGAAGAAGACCAAAAGAAGCTAAGAAAGGAGTTATAAGCACTTAGGAGTGAAGAGAGATCACGAAGTGAAGCTTCTGCTACTTCACCACCCCAGCGGGACCTTGCAGACGCCCCAGTGGGTGACACTTCCCACTGAAGCGCTCCCAGCGCCTTCACCAACGCCGGACAAGAAGCAGGTCACTGCCCCTTGCGCCACCCATTGGCGCCCCTTCGGTGACTTGCCTGGACATGACAAAGAGCAGCGCCCCTGCGCCTCACACTACGCTTGGCCTGCGTCTTGCCCTGTGAGCTGGAAGGTGAAGAGACTGTGTCACCGCCCTTGCGCTGGCCTCAAGGCGCCCCTGCGCTTTGACACCAGTAACGGCCAGCAGATGAAGAGTCAGACATTGAAGAAGCATTGAAGATCTGCCCCAGCGGAATTGCCTAGCCGCCCCTGCGGTCAAGAAGAAGATCAACCGATAATGCCTAAACCGCCCCTGCGGTTCCTGAAGGCCGCCCCTACGGTTTAACTCCAGAAGCTTTACTCCGGCTGTTTACACCACCTTTATGGCATTAAAGGTGGCTATTTTAGGCCGGCTATTTACTCCTAATTAAGTGTCTTTTGTAGTATAAATAGTCCATGGCTGATTGCTAGAATCATCGATGCTTTCCTACACAAAATCCATTTTAGACTTGAGTTTTTCCATTGTAATGAGTTGCTAACTCCCTTGCTACATTGGGTTGGTTTGAAGCTGCTTTGTTACTTTGGTTGTAAGTTTTTTTTAATATAAGTTTTTATTCAGTAATGCTTTGTGTTTCCTTGATCTTCATTGTTTAATTGCATGTTAACTATTGCTTGAGATTGATCACCTTAGGTTCTAAAGTGCATGTAAACAACTAGGATTAATAGATTCCGGGTTCGGGTCTTTAATCTAGTAGCAAATTTGAGTAATAACGGGTTGTAATTACTTAAAGAAAAGGAACACAATTATAAAGATAAGTTTAACGGTTTTAATCTTTTCTTTATATCCCTTAGTCTTTGTTTGAATGCTAACTTATTATTTGTTCTTGTAGGTTTACGGAACTATAATAAGTTAAGTTGTGTTGATGCCGGTTGGCTCAACACATATGTATGATCGAGACGGGAGCTTACTTAAAACTTGTAAAAGGAACGCACCAAAGTAGCAATTGCATGCCTAGAATCAACCTAGTGTAGATTCACTCATCATTGTCTTACTTGTTGCATAAATCGTTTTTCTTAACGTTCTTGTGTGTGCTTATTTCAACCAAAACCCCCCCTTTCGGTTACTTGTTACTTGAAATCAATAATTGCATCTAAAACCCTAAACTCTCTTGGGTTCGACCCTTACTTAATCACTATACTTGTTCTTAGTGCTAAGTCGGGATTTACTTTTGATTGAGTATTGACGACCATAGAAATACTTCCGGTCAAATTTTGGCGCCGTTGCCGGGGAGTTTTTGTGTTTTATTGTTGTTATTGATTTCTTTGGTTTGAACCATTTTTATGGTTCAAACCCGTGCTACTAACCCAAATCTTGCTACTTTTGATCCAGAAATTGAGAGAACGCACATCCGGCAACGAAGACAACAACAACTTCAACAAGAGATGGCTGACCGTACTCTTCGTCAGCTTACGCAGCCCACCTTGGCTCAAAACCCTCTAGCGGTCACTATACCGGCATTGGGGGAAGGAGAAAACTTTGAGCTCAAGCCGGGCCTCATTCACCTACTTCCATCATTCCATGTGCTAAGTGGTGAAGACCCCATCAAACACCTTGGGAAGTTCCATACCGTGTGTATGAGCATGAAACCAGCCAACATTACTGAAGAACAAATCAAGATGAGAGCATTCGGTTGCACGCTCAAAGACTCTGCAGATGATTGGTATTACCACCTTCCATCCGGAAGCATTAACACTTGGGAGGACCTTCACAAGGCGTTTTTGGAGAAGTACTTTCCGATCAAGAAGGCCAATAGCTTGAAGAAAGCTATAAGCAACATCGAGCAAGAGGCAAATGAAACTCTCTACGAGTACTTCGAGAGGTTTGCGCGTCTCCAATCCAGCTGTCCTTTTCACGGATATTCAACTCAAGATCTAGTATTGTACTTGTACAATGGCTTGTTAGACAATGAAAGGAGGATTGCCGATGCGGCTTGTGGAGGTAATATTCTTAACTTAACCCCTGACCTTGCTTTGGAAAAGATGCAGGAACTAGCGGAAGGAACTCGGAACTTTGGAAGGACCCCGGCTAAGAAAGGAGTTCATGTTGTGAGTTTTGGAAAGAGTGAGATTTCCACCGAGCTAGCGGAATTGAAGGAAATGGTGAAGAGGCTAACACTTATGGGAACACCACAACAGCTCAAAGCTTGTGGAGTATGCGCTGACCCGTACCATCCCACGGACATGTGTCCACAAGTCCAAGATGACGATGCGGAAGTAAACGCAATGGGTTATGGACAACCACAACAGCAAAGACCTAGGAACGATCCCTATGCACAAAATTTCATGCCAAATTGGCGTGACCAACAGAACTTTCGTTGGAGGGATCAACAAAAGCAGCAACAACAGCCTCGTCAAGGTAAGTATCAAACAACGGAAGATATGTTGCAGGTTTTGACTAAACATTTTGCTACTCATGTCCAAACCACAGAATCAAGCATCAAGAATCTTGAGAAGCAGGTTGGCCAAATGGCGGAAGCCATTACTCGAATTGAAACTAGATCCTCCGGCGGGTTACCTTCTCAAACGGTTGTAAACCCGAAGGGGGTGCTGGAAGAAGCCAAATCATAGAGGAAGAGCCTTTACGTCGAGCCAACGACGTAAAACAAAGGCGCTAATTCGGGAGGCAACCGGAAGGAATAAGAAGAGGAGCTACTGTCAAGAAAACCGCCCCTGCGGATCTGAGTTCCCGCCCCTGCGGTGACATTCATGCCCAGCACCGCACCCGGCGCTGGACCTGTGTTGTGTCATCCCAGTCACCGGCCCCGCGGCGACGTCCCACCGCCCTTGCGGAGGGCACCCTTGACACTCATCCTCAGCTCCGCCCCCGGCGTTGAGGCTGCGTACCCCTTCTCTTTTGTCACCGCCCCCGTGGCAACATTCACCGCCCTTGCGGTTCAGTTAAGGAAAGAAAAAAAATACACTTCCCAAAAATAACCTACATCTACCGCACTCTCCTCTCCTTCTCCATTCACTCGTCAAAACCTAGCCGCTCACTCCCCATGCCCTCGCGCCCTCAGAAGAAGCTTGCCCACCACCTTGTTGCGCCCCTGCGCCACCGCCGGCAACCCAGTGCCGCCACTCCTCCCGCAAACACGAACCATCTTCCCCCCTCCCCCACACACTAAACCCTCTCGCCACTGTTCCACCTCCGGCGACGTGTGCTACAGCAAGAAAGGCATCAGAAAAGCCCCGTCGTCACCACCTTCGTCGAACGACCAAATCGCCTTCTGCTCTTCGCCCGCACCTGCGTCTGCAAACCACCGCCCCTGCGTCGAGCCGCTGTTGCGCCTGTTGCAGCCGCCCCTGCGTAAAACACACCAGTAGGTTCGTCTCTTGATCAAATTGCTGAACTTTCTAACTTTTTATTTGATCAATTGCAAGAGATGGAGTCACAAAGAAAATACAAGCTGACGCAAGGAGAAAAGGATCGATATAGGATTGCTCAAAGTCGGGAGGTGCATGCAACCCGTTTCCTCGACGCTTCCACTTTGGAAAATCTGGGGATGTTAGAAAGCATGCAGGAGTTTCTAAATAATGCCGGGCTGGGTGATTTCCTGATAAAGAGCGCTCCAATGCACTCTGACCTCACCCGACAGTTCATAGCAACATTCAAAATGGAGACAGTGGACCAATTGTGTATAGGAGTTTCATTCAAGTATGACAAGAAGAAGTACACATTGGATTACACTCAAATACAGGAGGCATTGGGAGTGACCATTGCAGCTTCCGATGACTGGATGGAACCATTCCGACACCGGATTTGTTGGAGTTTTGGCAGGCCGCTACTAGGTCAGAGTTTCATGCAGGGGGTGAGTACTCCAACAAATTCACTCACCCCTGTTTAAGGCTCATCTCCAAGGTCTTCATGAGTGTCTTCTATGGACACAAGGAGGAGAACAAGGTCGCTCTTAAGGACCTTCCACTGTTATATGCTTGTCTCTCCAACGAATTTGTGCCGGATTGGGCTTATCTTTTCTTCACCGCTCTAAAGCGGATTAGGAAGAATGAGCCTCGAGATATTGTTGGAGGAGGGATCATTTCACTATTAGCTGCACGGATGTTGGATCTTCCTCCATTGGAAGAAGGTTTGGAGGCACCGCTTTACACCAAAGGGTTGATGAGGAGATGCAGGCTCCTCAAAATAGATGGGGTGCATCGGTTCTGGGTCTCCCTTGCAGATGAGAGTCATCTCACCTATTTACCCCGCCGACTCCCATTGGGAGAAGAGCTCTTTGACCTATATGTACCAGCTGACCCTGTCCCTCCGAGACGGCCTTAGGTTGATATTGTTGGGAGGTACGCAGCCGGCTCTAGCAAGATTCACACCACTGATGAGGAGATGCCGACAGCGGGACATGACAGTTGGACCATGGAGAGTCTGCAGGCCCAGATGGTTGCCTTGACTACACAGCACCAGGCATGGCAGACCGAGTATCAGCGGTCCATGCTTGAGCAACAGCAGGTGTGGCAGTCCAGCTTTGCCATGACCACTCACCTTGACTGCCGTCAGGATGCTTGGCAGGCGGCTCAGCAGCAGCAGTTGGAAGCTCAGTAGTTAGCTTGGCAAGCTAACTATGAGAGCTCATTTAGAGAGAGGATGGACATTCAGGAGGGTCGTATCGACGCCCTTTACCGGCGGCAGGAGCACTTCTTCAGCCACTTCCCGTATCCACCGGAGGACGGTCTAAGTGGTCCATCCGGACCATCTCATTGAGGGGTACACTTCTCTTCCTTCTCCCACATTTATCTTTGACTCATTTTCACTTTGAGGACAAAGTGTACTTCAAGTATGGTGGAGGGAATTATCATGTATAGTTGCATTTTGTTTTTTCTTGCATTTGGTATTCAGTAAAAAAAAAAGAGAGAAAAAGCCAAAGAAAATGGAAAAAGGCATAAAAATCCTTGGATAAATTGAAAACCCGAAAGGGCGGTTTAGGTAAAAAGAAGGTAGTCCGACCAACCTTAGGTTGGTGGAAAATTGGACTTGAGGGATGTGAGCTAAGTGAGAAAAGAAGAAGAGTGGCAAGGTGAAAACCCGAAAGGGCGCCTTGGCAAAATGAGCGACATTGAGCGTAGGATTCTCTTCCGGTGTTTGGCGACATAAGAAGGGGAGACATAAGGAGGTTGTCCAGGTAGGTCACTCTTGGAGGGATAAGGATGTTAGTCTTTCTCTTTCTCACATTTCCTCTCTTTTCCTCTTTTCTAGGTTTTTCTTTTGTTTTCATTATCTTTTCTTTCTTTCCCTTACTTTCTGAGACCTTGAGTCTAATTGTTGTCATTTGTTTTACTCGGAACGAGTAAAAAGGTATAAGTATGGGGGAGTTTGATAGGTGATGGAATCACTATCATTTAGGGTAGTGTTTAGAGTCTTTTTATTGCATTAGTGTCAGTTTATGCTGCTAACTCCTTGATCCAGAAGAAAAAGACCAAAAGAAGCTAAGAAAGGAGTTATAAGCACTTAGGAGTGAAGAGAGATCACGAAGTGAAGCTTCTGCTACTTCATCGCCCCAGCGGGACCTTACAGCCGCCCCAGCGGGTGACACTTCCCACTGAAGCGCTCTCAGCGCCTTCACCAGCGCCGGACAAGAAGCAGGTCACCGCCCCTGCGCCACCCATTGGCGCCCCTGCGGTGACTTACCTGGACATGACAAAGAGCAGCGCCCCTACGCCGCACACTGCGCCTGGCCTGCGCCTTGCCCTGTGAGCTGGAAGGTGAAGAGACTGTGTCACCGCCCTTGCGCTGGCCTCAAGGCGCCCCTGCGCTTTGACACTAGTAACGGCCAGCAGATGAAGAGTTAGACGTTGAAGAAGCATTGAAGATCCGCCCCAGCGGAATTGCCTAGCCGCCCCTGCGGTCAAGAAGAAGATCAACCGATTATGCCTAAACCGCCCCTGCGGTTCCTGAAGGCCGCCCCTGCGGTTTAACTCCAGAAGCTTTACTCCGGCTGTTTACACCACCTTTATGACATTAAAGGTGGCTGTTTTAGGCCGGCTATTTACTCCTAATTAAGTGTCTTTTGTAGTATAAATAGTTCATGGCTG
Organism: Fagopyrum homotropicum; assembly: GCA_033239125.1. Lineage (NCBI taxonomy): Eukaryota > Viridiplantae > Streptophyta > Magnoliopsida > Caryophyllales > Polygonaceae > Fagopyrum > Fagopyrum homotropicum. The sequence continues at coordinate 10,142,817 of BSWB01000003.1, forward strand.
ATTGCTAGAATCATCGATGCTTTCCTACACAAAATCCATTTTAGACTTGAGTTTTTCCATTGTATGAGTTGCTAACTCCCTTGCTACATTGGGTTGGTTTGAAGCTGCTTTGTTACTTTGGTTGTAAGTTCTTTTTAATATAAGTTTTTATTCAGTAATGCTTTGTGTTTCCTTGATCTTCATTGTTTAATTGCATGTTAACTATTGCTTGAGATTGATCACCTTAGGTTCTAAAGTGCATGTAAACAACTAGGATTAATAGATTCCGGGTTCGGGTCTTTAATCTAGTAGCAAATTTGAGTAATAACGGGTTGTAATTACTTAAAGAAAAGGAACACAATTATAAAGATAAGTTTAACGGTTTTAATCTTTTCTTTATATCCCTTAGTCTTTGTTTGAATGCTAACTTATTATTTGTTCTTGTAGGTTAACGGAACTGTAATAAGTTAAGTTGTGTTGATGCCGGTTGGCTCAACACATATGTATGATCGAGACGGGAGCTTACTTAAAAACTTGTAAAAGGAACGCACCAAAGTAGCAATTGCATGCCTAGAATCAACCTAGTGTAGATTCACTCATCATTGTCTTACTTGTTGCATAAATCGTTTTTCTTAATGTTCTTGTGTGTGCTTATTTCAACCAAACCCCCCCCCCCCTTTCGGTTACTTGTTACTTGAAATCAATAATTCCATCTAAAACCCTAAACTCTCTTGGGTTCGACTCTTACTTAATCATTATACTTGTTCTTAGTGCTAAGTCGGGATTTACTTTTGATTGGGTATAGACGACCATAGAAATACTTCTGGTCAGGCATTCGAGGGATCTTTCCTCATTCATTTTAGGGAACGATTAGTCTCCCGAAATACATGAAATTCAGACAGTTTCTCCACAATGCGAGGAAATTCGAAAGGTTTAGGGTTTAGTAGAGTTAGGGAATATAGATTCGAGAACTTACCGGTCGGGATTAAGAGTAGAATCAAAGCATCCGGAAAGCCGCAAGGTCTATGAGACTATGACAAATGGTATGGAAAAGTAGGGATGTTATATCAGTACAATTTTTTTTACTCAATTTTAACTATTTAGATTCGGGTCAAACTCTTTCACTTTTTAAATGAGTTGAATATTAATATATTTTAAGTATTTGTTTGGTTGGAGCAGTAAAATGGAAACGGAATTGAATCGGATAAGGAAAGGAAAAAATATATTGGATTACTTTAATGTATTAGAAGACTTCTAACCAAATGTAGTTTTTAATTGATTCGGAATCATTTCATTACCGGAAATGATTCCTAACGCTTCCAAACGAGTCCTAAAACTCAATAAAAATTTAATCTCAATGTTTATACGAATTTGAGCATGTCAAAACTATGCTTGTATGAGGACCCTACCGTAATATGTGTGAAATTCCTACTGGTCAGATTTAACCCGAGTTTCATCGGATGTTCGTGTTGAAACCGAACTCAACACATAAATCCGATAAGATTTTATCCTAAAACCAGGATAATTATCCCTTTTTGTTATAGACACGAGAACAACTATATATCATATCGGTAATACAAGCATTATATATATATATATATATATATATATATATATATATATATATATATATCATATGAGAACAAGCCCTAACATGTTTACATGAGAACAAATCGTAGCCATCCAATTTTTAAAATCCAATGGACTAGATTAATGATAGAAAATGATAAATAAAAAATCAATTAATGAATAATACTTACTCACTCTCATTAAAAGAGAATGCACACACTCTCTATTAATTGTTTTTTTTAAAATATTCATGGAGTATTGTATTATAGGAAACCGTTTGTTAAAGCAGATTCACCAGATATATCTTTCCTTCTCTCTATTATTCATTCAACTCCATTAACAGATCTCTCCAATTCGATCAAATGAAAAACGAAACAAGGGAAAAACCAGATTGATTGTCCATTTGCAAATTTATTCAATTCGTTCTCTCTACAACATTTGTTCAAGTCGACCATAACAACAGACTTCAACAAGCTGTCATATCCCGTCAAGAAAATCAGTTTGATTGTCCATCTGCAAATCTGAGTAAGGGTATGTATTCAGATGTACTCTTTGTATTTGAAGTCGTTTTGGCATAACTCGTGTGAAGAACCGATAGAATGGTAGTGTTGCATTGTTGTAACTCGTATGAAGAACCGATAGACTCAAAAAATTCGATGTTGATAATAAATGTAATAAACAAATTAACTACGAATAACACATTTGTATCATTTCAGTTTCAATTGAAAAGATCATTATAATTACGAATAAAATCCATTGACGCCTAATAGTGTATTGGTTTTTTCAGGCACAACCAAACAATGGGAGGTTTATAAATCTAATGTAGTTCAAGAAGCCGGAGATATGGATTTCATTTTTCAAAATTTAGAATGTGATGAGAATATACCGGTTGGGTTTGCCAAGACAAAAACTCCAGATGGATCAGTGTATTAGATACCAACGTGCGATGAAATGTTGATACCGACAATTGGAAAGGGGTTCAAAACAATTGACAAACGGAACTGCAACAAGCAATGTTGTAAAACCTTCAAGAAAGTGTGCTCGGTGTAAGAAGCTTACAGATCATGATAAACGGAACTGCAAGGAAGTTAGGTAGAATATAGTTAGTGTTATTTGACATTATTTGAATTCATAATTATTCAAACCTTTCTGTCCATTTAAGAGTTAAGAACTTTGATTAATAACTGTTGTTTTATCTTTAAAAATTAATGCTTATCAACAATGTTTTATTTCACTTAAAAAACGTTTGTAATTACGAACTTAATGCATATATACATTGTTATATCTCACTTAAAAAACGTTTGTAGTTATGAATAATCGTTATTATGTCAAACACAAGTAAATAATATATTATTGGCATTTTAGTTTTGAAACTATGTAGTGAAAATTATACAAATCATACATAACATTGACCAACTCCATTGAATTTATGATATTACTCCTATATCATAGAACAGAAGACCCTTTCTTAGTAATCCTATAAATAAATATGTATTAAAAAAAGTAAAAATGAGACTAAATAAATATATCTTATATAATAATTTTTTTAAATTAAAACCGGCTTGTTTGTTTAGAGATTTTTTAACACATGAAAGTAATCCTAACATTTTCATTTTCTTTTCTTACTCTTATCTGATTCCATTCCATTTTCATTTAGCCGCTCCAACCAAACAGGCAATAAATATATGTCTATAGAATATTATTAATGGATATAAAAATATGTCAAATGTTAACTAGTTAGTTCAGTTAGTTAATACTCGAGGAGAGTGTTAAAATGTAGAGAATGTGTTCCACATCGCTAACACATTAGCAACTATTATATAATAAGAAAGTAGCAAAAATATCAGATTCGGGTCGGTCCGTTTTTCCGATTCCGAAAATTATCTAAAAATAGATGTGAATATATTGAGATGCTAATAGCACAATTGTAAGTCTACGACGATAATTTGTTAATACCAACACATAAGCTTCATGGATTACTCCTTTTAATTGGTTTTATGGTGAAACCGGTCACATCATTTCGACCGAGATGAATATACAAAGTTAAAGATATAAAAGAATAGAACAACTGTGATTGCATATAGCCAACTAAGCCTATTGAACCAGTTGACATCCTTTAGAGAAATGGCACGAGAAAAGTATAAAAGTAAATAAAGAAGGCAGCATGCATGTGAGAGGTAACGACAGTTGAGACGCCATGCACATTAACTTGTAACTCGATCTCAGACTTGTGTACGTACGTACTATAAATTGAGGAACTATACACACCTCTAATGCATAATTACTTCTCTCCTTCTATAGTTTATACATTTTGTTGAGTTGATATCGAAGATGATGAAGCTTCAATTGGGTTTTGTTTTGGTTGGTTTGCTTGTGATTGTTAGTGCATACCCTGAGGATGAAGATGATCACTATCGTGGACCCAGACCCATTGGATTTGGTCCACGTCCATTTGACCCTAGGGTTCGTCCTGGATTAGGCCGACCGGGATTCGGACGTCCTGGGTTTGGGCCTGGTGGAGGTTTAGGTGGTGGTGCAGGTGGAGGACTTGGAGGGGGTGGAGGTTTAGGTGGTGGTGCAGGCGGAGGACTTGGCGGCGGTGGAGGGCTTGGAGGAGGTGGTGGATTGGGTGGCGGAGCAGGAGGAGGTTTAGGAGGTGGTGCGGGTGGAGGACTTGGTGGTGGTGGAGGGCTTGGTGGCGGCGGAGGCCTTGGAGGAGGTGGTGGATTGGGTGGCGGAGCAGGAGGAGGTTTAGGTGGTGGTGCAGGTGGAGGACTTGGTGGTGGCGGAGGACTTGGAGGAGGAGGTTTGGGTGGCGGAGCAGGAGGAGGTTTCGGAGGTGGTGTTGGAGGTGGAGGAGGCCTTGGTGGAGGTGCCGGTGGTGGAGGAGGACTAGGAGGTGGAGGAGGTGGTGGACTTGGTGGTGGTGGCGGTGGAGCTGGGGGAGGGTTTGGAGCAGGAGGAGGTTCTGGTATTGGTATTAGTGGTGGTGGTGGAGCAGGCGGAGGCGGTGGATTTGGAGCTGGTGGAGGAGCCGGTGGTGGGGCTGGCGGAGGGTTTGGATCGGGAGGAGGTGCTGGTGTTGGTTTAAGTGGTGGTGGTGGTGGTGGAGCAGGCGGAGGTGGTGGATTTGGAGCTGGCGGAGGAGCCGGTGGTGGAGCTGGGGGAGGGTTTGGATCAGGAGTAGGTGCTGGTGTTGGTGTTAATGGTGGTGGCGGAGCAGGTGGAGGCGGTGGATTTGGAGCTGGCGGTGGGTCTAGGGGTGGTTTTGGTGGTGGTGGTGGTTTTGGAGGCGGTGGAGGTTTCGGTCGTTAGAAAAGAAGTACAAGTGGTAACTCGTATCCAAATTAACGATAAATAAATATGATTTCAATTATCGAGTTTATTGAAAAAATTATAAGAATGATTCATTGTTGAATAATTACATGTACGAGTTTCATGATGCAAGGTTTCTTGTCATCCAATTTCCCCTCTCCCCAATCTTGCGCACGAAAGTTTAACGTGATCGATTATAGTTTTTGTGCAATAAACCTATGAATCATGTGTTCATTGATGTTGAATGTGACGGTTGAAAAATCTTAATAGAAACATGAATCGATGTTATTAATGAATGTATATTAGGTTTTTGAGTGTATGAATTTGGTTGAAAATGACCGAATGTGAATATGTGATGTGTGTTATGAAAATTCATAGCGTGAATACATATACTAAAGTAAATACAACGTGTAGTAGACCTCTCAAGCCTCACAAACACGATTTTATCGCTATGTCCGTGTTTCGTCCATTGCCTCTTACATCTACATCGTCTGGAAGGCAAGAAATGATCTCTTGTACAACCAAAGCTTCAATCATGCTTCTACTTGTGCACACAATGCTATAAAGGCCACGAAGAACCACACGTCTTTCCACCGGAGAACCGCTCATCTACTCATGTGGGCAAAGTTGCTCGGTATTCATCTCATGTTATACGTTTCTATTTCTGGATTTACTTTGTTTTATGATCCTCCTAAAGGTCTAGTAGACCTCCTCCTTTAAATTCTTCCCTCTAATATACGAATCTTTCAAAAAAAAAAAAAATACAACGTGTATATGATAATGTGATTAGAATTGTTAGTAAGTAGTGAAACCATAATTAATATTATACTTAATCTCACCACAAAGAGAATCACTTCAAAGTTCAAATGGTTATTACATTACCAAAAATAATGAAAAGAAACACATTTGGAAAGAAACAAACCAAAACCAAACTTCTTATTAAGAAAGTTCTTGTCACTTTTTCTTCCTCTTAAGTTTAATCATTACTAAACTTTCCTCTTCCATCGCCTTGGTGATGATCCAACCCATGCCAAGACCTCAATTTTCGCATGATGAATCCCTCATTTTCGAGTTTCGGCTTCTAGCTGGACGGCCAGTCCTTCTGGATATCGAACGTGTAGTTGATCTCCAAGTAGCATTTATTGTCATCATCGACAAACTATCAACAACAATATACCGAAATTTGTCACTAAATCTCGTTATCCAACTCATGCATCGCGTAAAAAACCGACGTATTGTAACATAAGTTAGATATTGAGGTGTTTTGCATGAATGAACGCACCTACACGTTAAGTCTAAGACTAACGCATAAACTCAGTTAAAACTCATACTAAAATCAATTGACAATAGCAATTGACAATAGGTGAGGTCATTTTTTAAATAGTCAACTAGGTTTTTTTACCTTAGTTTTGGCTGAGTAGGAGCCTCTAGCAAAGTAACCTGATGGTGTATTCTCTTCTGGCATTTGATGAGTGTAGCTTTCTTGTTGAGGGCTGAAGGTCCCAAGCATTTCTTTTGTGTTGTCAACTAAATCCAAATTCAAATCGAAAAACAAAAAAAAATATCAAGAAAATATCAGAGAAAAAGTTACAAAAGATTACAACATCTATCAGGTTTTAGGGTTTTTAATGAACTCTAATGTTCACAAATCAAGAACACAAAATCTCAGATTATTTCGTGTTTTGACAAGTTTATAGATCAAACATGTTGAAACTTACCTTTAAGACCAGTTTTCCAAACAGTGTTCATATATCTGAGTCCAGAAACAATGTTGTTCCTGACAGTAAAGCAAAACCTGAGGACATAAGGGCTGCCCTCCTTCAAGGCGAACCATGTGCCTTTCGGGTCACCGGATTCAGGGATCGGTAGCTCAATTTCCGCTCTTCCGGGAGACAAAATGGTCAAGCTTAGGATCTTCACCTCTGGGTCCATATTTTCTACACACAACAAATTCCATGTGCACATATGTTTGTAAAACTCACTAAGTACATTTGGTAAACACTATTTACCTAGTTTTATGACTTAGTAAAGTATATGTTAGCGTCAAAGTCTCATATAGATGGACCGTAGAGCGTGTGTCGTATGCATATAAGCGCACATGCGCATTAGGCCCTACCTCATCACATAAACCCGGCGAAGTTTTATTCTAAAACCAATTGACAATAGAAAAAGTGACCCACCAATCTTATATAATAGGCTCGGAATGTCCGTGAAAACTTATTATCTCCAACAGTTAGTTATCCTAGATTGATCATTAACGAGAAACGAAAACAAACGCCACATGGAAGAACAAGAGAACTTACCACCAGTGGTCACCTCAGCATCAACATTGCCGAGGAGTTGCTCCTTCCACTTCCTTAAACTTTCGTCATCCTATAAACATTACCCAAATAAAAAATGTATGCATGTGAACGTCTAATTAACATAGTCTAACCAACAATGATTTACAATCAAAACATAATATTTTCTAATCTCTTACGTACACAATATCTCATGCAAGAATTGAAGGATGGGTATCAATAGGAAAGAAACCCTAAATTTCGTTTTTTTTTCTTCGGCTATAAGGATAACATTTCAAACTGGATAAACTCGTTTGGTTAAGGAAGGAGAGTCTCTTTCAATATCCATGTAGTTTAACTATGAACTGATAATAATCAAGATTTAACGTCTCATCGATATCTTGAGTACACAATATATCTTGCGGGAAATAAAAGAAACCCTAATTTCGTTTTTGTTCAAAGTTCATTGGGTCGTAAAATGGAAGTTGTATACATACAAACACACGTCTCAACACTGGCAATAAAAATACTAAGAAGATACTAAGAAAGTGATGAAAACGAAACCTTATCTTTCTCAAGATGTTCTTTGATGCTACACATAGGCCCCAATTGTAATCTACTCTCCTCCTCTTCTTCCTCCAAGTGTTTGTCCTTTCCTTCACCGCCTTCTTTTGAAGACGATGGATCAGCAGCCTTTGGTCCATCATCAACCATTTTCTTCTATTTCCAAACCCTAAATGAATTCTTTCTCAATACCAAACTCAAATGTACTTCAAAGGTTAATCTCAAATAATGCAACAAGAAGAAAGATATTGAACACAAAGATGGATCTTTGTAACTTAGAACAATGTAGAAAATAGATGATCTTGAACAAAAAAAGGTTCCAAGAAACTAGCACTAAGATGAGATTTTGGGTGGATTAGAAAAAGGCAGATTTCATATAGTTGGTGATATGAGGGATATACAAACTACCCATAAATGGAAAATTGTTTAATCTTAGGTTAAAAAAAGGAATTTTGAGGTGGTTAAAATTTGTATGGTGAAAATTTGGGCAAAGCTATCTATAAGGAGCATTAGGTCAATGTGTCTTGTGGTGATACGACAAATTTGCAGTTAAAACCTCTTTGACCTAGCTAAATAACATGATTTTCGTTTGAGTTAACTATTTGTTCAATGTGAAAATTCATAACATATACAACTTTTATGTCATTTATGATCATATATCTAACATGGGTTATATATAATCATTTATATTTTACAATATAATAATATATAATCATACAAAAATATAATTTATATTTTATAAGTAATAATAGATACAAATAATACTTTATATTTTACAACACAATAATTATAGCAAAAACTAATATTACATATTATTCATATTTAACAATAGATTTAGAAAGAAAAATAATAAGAGAAAATCATCGAAATCACACGTTAAGACCTTTTAGTCTTTTACTACTAACCATTGGTTAGTTAATTAATTGCCTAGAATACCCTTAACAAGTGCTTCATCATCAAATTACCACCCCAACCCGTTTTCATCCAAAAATACGTTAAAGGTCCCATTTTTTATATTTTAATAATTTTCCTTTTAGACCATAAACCAATTGAATAAATAAAATCGAAACCTCTAAACAATTTTTTTTCCAAATGAAAAATAAAGTTCTGTAGTTTATTACGATTTTTTAGTTTAAATTTTCAGAAAAAAACATTTTAAATTTTAAATTAATAGGAAAAAAATCCCAATTTTTTTCCAAACCGTCCATATTTTTTAGAAAAAATAGATTTTTGTTGATTTTGGTATTTATTTTAAAATAATATAAATTTTAATAAAGGGGAAAATCCAAAAAGAAATTCGGAGTTTTATTTTTATTTTTATTTTTAATCTACAAATTTCATTAAAAAAATTTATTTTTTTAAAAAAAAAAACAATTTTTACAGAATTTTATTTTTCATGGAAAAAATTCCAAAAATATATTTGAACTTTTTTAAGTTTTGTAAAGAAAAACCGGTTCGGTCTGGTTTTGAATGTAATTTATTCAATTGGTTCGTGTTTTAGAGAGAAAATTGACACTTAATGTATTTTTTGGACGAATATGGGGCGCTTTTGATGATGAAGCCTTATTAAGAGGTATTTTAGACAATAGTTAACTAGTAAGTAATTGGTTGTAAATAATCCTATTTAGCGGGTAATTTTGATAATTTCCTAACACAATAGATTGCTTAGGATTAGTGGTCCAACAAAGCACCCATGAGAACTACAAATTGGATGGCTGAGGAAACTTAGCGTAATAGTTGTCAATTGACTTGCGAATAATCATCATTTTTCAATTTTTTTTATAATGGCAAATACTTGTGTCTTCATGGCAAAGCAATACATTGCAATGATAAACAAATTTTTTTATTTTACAAAACATTGCAATAAATAAACTCTTAATAAAAGTTTAAATGTGACCTTTTGTTCCTCCGTTCCCAAAATTGTGTCAAAGACGATATAATAATATTTGTTAAAATTTGAATAACGACAAGTATTAAGATATTGTATTTTTTGGATGATCATTATCACATCGCTACAATTGGTTGGACAATTATATTGGATGTCCAGTTATCAACAAATATAAAATAAGAGTGTTTTTGAAGTAATAGTGATATATAGATAATACCTAAGTAAATGGAAGGCTTCAACGCTTTTTTAAAAAGGTAGAACAACTTTAATCAAGGCAAAACTTAATGATAAATCAAACATCAGCATGTAGAGTTTTACACTCCTAACAGTATCCACAAAATTTTGAATCAATTAAACCGAACTTTTTTTTGGAATAAAAGACCTAACTACCAATCTAACATCCTCTTATCAGCTGGGGTAAAAATTTGCAAGACTAAGAGGAGAGGTGAAGTGGGTACAAGAAACGTAGAGGACATGAATAAGGTTATCCAAATGAAATTTTGTGGAAAATTATGGCCCACCCGATAATATTTAGCTTAGAGTCATAAACTAAAAATATCTTAAAGGTCATTTTTTGGAACTACCTAAACTGGAAAAAATACTTATTGACAATGAAAGAGACTTATGAATCTTAGACCGGAATTTGAGGCAGGTTTTTTATGGAATGTAGGTGATGAGAAGCCAATTAAATTCTAAAAAACTTAAGGGTATCGAAACAATCGCCTATATAACTTCTTAAGAAAAACATAGCTATTGATGAAGATGAAACAATTAACAATTACATAACTGAGAATAAATGAGACACCCGGAAACTAGATCAGAAGTTGGTAAACACCATTTCTCCGAACATAATCACTACAATTCAATCCCACTAACTCCCAAAATCATTTATTAAGATTGTATATATTGCGCATCATCAGATAAATGATGGTTCTCCACGAAATCGGTCATAGACCTTATCCATAAATCCATAACAAAAATGGAATAACACTTAATCCAAATGTCTAGATTTTGGACATAGATTTATGCCAAACGTAAAATGAATTTATGCCAAATGTAAAAACTTTCTTAGGAAACAATCGATAAATAGGCTCCCAATTAAAGAAAACCTTGAAAAAAAAAACAAAGGGTATCGGTTCCTATGCAATATACTCTATGCAATCACCCTTATTAGTGCACAAAATTATGCATGCATTATTCAAGTGCCACTTCTTGATTAATAACAAAATAAATGAAAAAAAAAAAGAACTCCAATTAGTAAGTAACATTGATCAGAATATTTCCAACATGCTTACTCATTTAAGAGATAAACTAGACAATAAAACACTATTACAACTAACTATTACTTGGTCGAATACTTGGTTCTCTAGAAACCAAAGATCTTCAATAACAAGAAACCACAACGCATTGATCTAGGGTTTATTTGGCAAGGCATTGCTGATTTTTTTTTGCGGGATTATTACTTTCAATAATCCCTTCAATTATATGATAATCTAGGTGTATCTGGTTACTTTTTTTGGATCAAAATAACATGAGTACAATAACCTCTCCAATAAACCCATAAAAAAATCCTGCCGAACGGACCCCTAGTCACACAAACTCAAACAAAGGGTTGGGAAGAAGCGAACAAAAGGAAGAGCTAAAGAAAACCATGCAAGCACACCTTAAAACATTAGGAAAATTTAGAAAATCTATTGGATTAAAGCCGAAAATAAATTTATCAAAGCTGGATGCAGATTTATAACAGAACCATGAACCTTAAACCATATTAGAATTGAAGCAAACGAGATTTTTTTGAAAAAAAAAACCTTTTTTCCGATCCCAATCCTCAATACAAGTCTTTATAAATTCAAATCATCACAAAATAATTAAAATAAATAATAAATTTATTTTGTAAGTGATCTTGTAATATATTTGTAATTTTTTATACAAGAACCACATCCTCAAAATGATTATAATTACAAGAATAGTTTTGTATGTTTTCTCGAATATAACTTCATATTAGATTGATTATTTTAACATAATAGTTTTTTTTTAGAAATGTTTTTTTGGTGAAATACTTTACATGGACATGAAGTGTGATTAAGCATAAATAATTTTACCGCTTTTGGAATTGTAGAGGTACGAAGAAAAAGAACTTTTGGACGGATATTAACTTAACGTGTAAGAACGAGTATAATCAAATTATAATGTTAGCTTAAACAAAGTCGAGCATAGAACCAAACGAAACACAATGGAAAACGGCAGGTTTTGATAAAATATGTTTCATTCCGGTACAAGGTTACACTGGGGCATATGCCTTCTATGGAAGGAATACCAATTATCAGAAGAAAAAGTAGAAATCTTAAAAACAAGCAATAGATTCATTATTGTCAAACACACAAACACCAATACATATTTTGAATATGTTATTGTGTTCATTTATGGCCCGCCAAACGAACAATAAAAAAGTGAATTCTGGACACAAGTTGCATCTGAAATTAACATGATAAATAAACCAACTCTCAATATCGGAGACTATAACGAACTATTAATTCCCTCTAATAAGAATGGGGGTGCCCCAACCCCAAATAAAAAATTTGACCGACTCCAACATTTTGTACAACAATGCAATCTATTAGACCATCCAACCAAAGGACACGATTTCACATGGAGAAGAAGGAAAGACGGCGATGATAACACATATTAGCTTGATAGAATCATGACTTCCATGAAAATCATCCAAGAGTATCCAGAAATACATACTAGAAACCATGCATTTACAACATCGGACCATTGTATGATTTCTACCAATCTCCAAAATACGCATAATAGGTTTAAACACAGACCGTCTAGATTTGAGTCGATGTGGCTGCAACGAATAGACTGCGAGAATTTGATCAAACAATCGTGGAGAACTCAATTTGACGGAACCCACATGTACAACCTTGTTAAAAAAACAACGCTCCACAAACAAAAACTGAAAATATGGAGTCGTAAAACTTTTGGAAACGTCAATAAACAACTACAAATAGTAGATAGTGAAATAGAATCCCTCCAACAACAACTAATAAGATGTTTTGACCAACAATTAAACGACAAAACTAATAGGCTTAATAGGAAACGGGAGTGTCTTCTAGACTACTAACACAAATATTGGATACAGCGTGCCAAAGCGAACAATCTACAGTTTGGGGATAAAAGTACAAAATTTTATCACCGAAAAGCAACGGGTAGAAGAAACAAGAAACTAATTGCGACTATTATCAAAGATGATGGCTCCATCATAGCAAAAGAAAACGAAATTAATGAGATTTTCATTGACGACTATAAATCAAGATTCAAAGCATATGTGATAGACAAACATAAACTCCTAAAGTTGTTAGAGGTTATTCAATCAAAAGTGTCTGACAATGAAAATCTTAAATTAGAAAGATTGTTCTCTACTAAAGACATAAAAGGATGTTGTTTTTGACATCGAAAGTGACAAATCACCAGGACCTGACGGCATGACCGCCGGTTTCTACCAAAAATACTGGATATTATTGGACCTGATGTCACTAGGGGTGTAAAAAGTTTTTACAGAACCGGAAAAATCTTAAAACAAATCAACCACACTTTCATCGCTCTATTACCAAAGATCGACAACCAAACGAAAACCTCGCACTGCAGACCAATAAGCTTATGCTCAACGGTATATAAAATAATAGCAAATAGATTAAGTTTAATCCTACCAAAATTAATACACCCCCTACAAAGCGCTTTCACAAAAAAATAGAGCAATTCACGATAACTTCCTCATTGCACATGAAAATTTTCATGGGTTCAGACAAAAAAAAAAAGGAAAAGGGAGATTCATGGCAATCAAACTAGATATGGAAAAGGCGTATGATAAAGTTGAATGGGAATACCTTATGAAAGTCTTGAGAAAATTTGGGTTTGGAACCACATTTAGGAAATGGATAAACGAATTAATGTATATCAACGGTATCTTACTCTATATTAGTAAATGACTCTCCGACTTCATTAATCCTCCCCCAGAGAGGACTCCGACAAGGTGATCCTATCTCACCACTCCTCTTTAATTTAGGGGCCGAAATATTGGGAAGAAACATACAAAAAGTGTGCGACAACAACCCAAAATCAATAGGTTTCCATATTACAAGAAATGGTTCCATAATACCTTTCCTAGCCTTTGGAGATGACATTCTGATTTACACAAAGGCTACTATAGAAGTGAGCTCCAAATTGCTCGCGACACTTACGGACTATTGCTCAATATCAAGACAAGTGATAAACTATCACAAATTTGCTTTCCAGACAACACTCAATATTGAGGAAATTACAAGAAGAAGGGTACAACTACATCTAGGAACTACATCTTCCACTAACCTTGAACAATACCTAGGATGTCCGATTATCAACGGAAGAGTAAATAAAGATATATTTAACTCAGTCATCGTAAGATCAAAACAACAACTGACAAGATGGAAAGCATCGACTCTATCACAAGAAGGAAGAACAACGCTAATTAAGGCTAATCTTAATGACAAACCTTCCTTTCTCATGCAGACCTTTATGTTACCGATAAACATTCACAATGAACTAGACCGAATAAACAAAAACTTCTTTTGGAATAAGGGTCCAAACTTTCGCCCACTAATTAGTTGGGATAAAGTCTGCAAACCAAGAGCACTTGGCGGTACTGGAATTAGGAAAGCAGAAGACATGAACAAAGTCTGGCAAATGAAACTCCTATGGAAAATTATGGTTGAGCCCGAAAACATTTGGGTTAAAGTTATAGAAGAAAAATACCTTAAAGGTGCATGGTTGTGGAATTATGAATGCCAGAAAAATACGTCGTGGCAATGGCAGAAGCTAATGAAGCTACGTGAATATTTTGACAAAGGAATAAGATGGAGAGTAAGAGTTGGCAAAACGATCCGTTTCTGGAAAGACCGGTGGGTCTCAAACAAACCTCTATTGGAATACCTGACAAATTAAGAAAGCATTGATCAAACAACACTAACATGTTCTTTTATGACGGATAGGAATTGGAATCGACCTTTACTAAAGCAAATAGAAAACCTTCTCCCAAAAGAAATCTTCAATAAAATAGAAACGTACACCCTTCCGAAAAGCGAAATAAGAGACAAGATCTACTGGGCGGCTAGTGAAGAGGGATGGTACTCGACTAAGTCGGTCATAAAAATGATCCAAAAACAAAAAGTTGGGATAACAACGGATAAAAAATGGTTATGAAAAATTGACATAATGCCCAAATTAAAAAAACTTCTTATGGAAGTTATCACTTAACGATATCCCAACAAAGGAGAACCTTGATAAACAAAATATAGCGATATTGATGCAATGCGAATTCTGCAACCATCGTACAGAGAGTGTTGGACACCTTTTCTTTAAATGCCCGTACACAATCCAAAACATTGATAATACTAATATAATATAAACAATTCAAAACTATGATTACACAAATAGGAAAATCATCGATATCCTATCCAACACACGTGAAAAAATTGACCAGACCGAGTTTAGAAAACTAGTGGTCACTTGGTGGAATATTTGGCTAGCGAGAAACCAATGTGTCTTTAATAAGAAAAAACCATCACAGAACATACAACAAGGTGTCTCCACCCAAATCAAAGAGTGGGACGATGCAAACGCAAAACAATCAGGCAGTAAAAAGAAACCAGCCAAAAAACAAGAGAAAAACCAAGAACATCAAGTGGCAAAGACCAAAAGAAGGATTTATTAAACGCAATTTTGATACATCAAAAAACCATTTGGACCAATTTGCCTATGGGTACATCCTCAGAGACAACTTAGCTAGACCTTGGCACTAGGGAAAGGAAGATGTTGTGCAGAATCCGTTCTGGAAGCAGAAGCATTTGTACTACGCGAGGGCCTCCAAAAGGCCAGAAGTATTGGTGTCATAGCCATAGAGATTAAAGGTGATAATCTTATGCTCATCAATGCAATCAACCAAATCTAGAAGTCGCCATGGAAAACTAATATGATCATCTCGAACATCTCCATACTCATCTGTGGTTTTGAACAGTTCAACACTCTTCATATTTTTAGGGAAATCAACATCGTAGCAAACCGACTCGCAAAACACGGCTTAGACCAGGTTATGGGTGACGATGTGTTACCGGAAGACGTTGAAGACCTCATCCAGTCGAATGCTTTGGGAAGGACAATCTCTAGAGACTAACTTCCCTTTTACCTTACCCTTGTATCAGTAAAAAAAAAACATGCATCGACAATTACCCTTTGACTATGGATAATATGAAACATATCGATTCACTATGCCTATCGATCCTCCATGGTGAAGCATGTGTGTGACGAGAATGTTTGATCAAAGCACGTCAGTTGGAAATCAACAAAATTGAAATTAAAGGGATAACCTTACGATTATCAGTTCTATTAAACAAATCTAGAAACCCCCAAGGGGAGTGTGACACCTCCTATTTCATTTCTAGTTGATTACCAATTAATTAACCCTGTTTAAAACAATAAGCGGAAAAGCGGAAAATGTAAATTTTTAAAACTTTATCTTGCAGTCATCATAACATATATACATACTAACATACGTCATAAAACCCTGTTTAACAAAAACACAACTGTTTTAAAACCATGCAAAACATCCTAGGCGGTAGCATCCATAACAGTCCACCTGATATGATCTCAAATCCAGGTGTTGGGTCCAACGTCCTTGCCTTGATCAGGCCGAGTCTGAGTAGCTGAAAAATATGTGGATATAACAACAATGAGCCACACGCTCAGTAAGGGTATACAAATCGCACTCTCCCAATATATATAAGTATCTAATATCCCGTCCCCAAAGGACACTCTATACCCTTCCTCACATTCCAGAGTCGATCAATGCATACATATCCACATTCACATATAATTCCACAACCATTCACATCACATTTCACATAAACATTCAAGCATGTTATCACACATCACATATAAACATATCATCTCATATAAACATCTCATATCATCTCATCACATATAAATAATCATAACATAACATATAACATGCTAGACTCGATCGCATCGATGCATAGGTGATAATTAACTAACTAGCTCCAACTGATCGTACGATATATTTTCTCATTGCTTTCGTATTTCTTTTCTTTCTTTCTTTTTTTTTTCTTTCGGTTGGCCAACCCGATAGCGTCATAGGCCCCCTGTAGATCAGGTAGCAACCTCGGCCATCTTGTTCTATGTAATAGATAGGATTTCCGAATTCTAATTAATGTTGATTAACTTAATCGTTGATAGTAATTGACATACAACTCGCGAAGATTTCGCAAGTGATGAGTATGAGTCCCACCGTTATGTTCCTCGCGTAATTTTGGACGTTTGGGGAAATTTTTACTTTTTCCCCGGGTAATTATTTTTACCCTCCAGTGTTATTTGGAGCATTTGGGAGCTCCAATTAATAAAAATGCAGTTGAGAGAAATGATCAGGACATCGGATATGTCCTAGATATGAAATAACATGGAGAGGCAAAACGGCCAAAACAGTCGCTATTTCGTTTCTTAACGGCTAAGAAAGACGGCTTAGGAATACACGTTTTCCGAGGCAGTTGTGTAATAGTTATCCCTACAATATTCCAGATTTAATGTTCCAATCTCGAGAAGTTTGGTGAAAGAGGTTCGATCCGCATTTGGATCGGCTAAAGGATAATTATCGACTTTACTAAAGGATAATTATCGTCTTCACTATAAATAGCGGAAAATCCTTTATTAATTCATTTCATTTCACGTTTCCTCGTAAAAACTCTGATTTCTCTCAACCTTCAAACTCAGATCTACTCTCCGTTTCTAATCCGATTTCAATTCCGTTTGAGTTTCTGGATTCCTCTCTTCATTCTCTTCATATCGGTACCGAGTTTCTGCATTTCCGAGTATATGGAGGGCTGGTCGAGCATAAATGTCACCAGGACGGTTCCGTCGCTCAGATTCCGGTGAATTTGATGGTGTCCATGCGTAGCCTGCGTCGCTGTGTTTCCGAATCTTCTTTCAGATCGTCAATCGGGTTAGTAACGAATAAGTTATGAATTTATTCGTTTTCCGTACTGCGATTTGACCTAAATTGAATTTAGGCTTGTCAAAATGGATAATTAGAAATTCCATTATGGTCGTTATATTATTCTGGTGATTATGGATAGTTTGTTTGATGAAATCTGATGACAGGTGGGTTTAGAAATTGCATGCGGGCAAAACGTTATTCTGGCAAAATCTAATTAATTAATTAAAGGTTAATTAATTAAATTAGGATTAGAATTGAGATTGAGGAATGTTGATTAGATACTACCTTGAGATTTGAGAAATTGTGAGCTATGTTGAGATATTGAGGTTTAGTTGGTTGTGAGGCTCATAGATTGAGTATGATCCTTATGGATCCCTTTGGGTCTAGGTGTGACCCCTTTGATGAATAGAGGTTGATATATCTCTTTATGCCTTTTTATAGGCCGTGTTGTCCCTCCAGTGTAGAGGTGATCGTGGTTGATTTTGTACGAGGTTGAGGTAAGTCCGTAGGACTTACTTAGCTACCATCCCTATATTGGGTGTTTGCATGAGTGGTGTGTGCTTTATATGTTTGCTATGATAGCATGAGTTGTCGTTTTTATCGACCTATGTTCTATTGACTGCCCCACTGCGTGGCTGTGATAACCTTTCCCTTTCATCCCGCCGTGGAGTCTGGGAGGTTCTCTGATGTCGGGCCAGACTAGTTTACAGGAAGGGCGCAATCCACTCCCATAGGGTACACGGATTGTGTGACCGATACTCGTACAGCTGGACATTGTACTCAGAGGCGGGGATGTATCGGTCCTCGTGTCACTTACTTTCATCTATCTATATATATATATACGGTTTTTGAGTGAATGGTTATTATATAAAGATAATAAATGGGTAAATGTGTGATAGCATGCTGATGTGTTTATCTTTCATGATTGTGCTTGTGCTTATGCATTACCTCATATATGTATGGTTAGCTAACGGTTTCATACCGTGTTGTAGATGTTTACAGGTTAGGTGCTACTGGGTGATTTGGCAGGGTGACAAGCCGAGGACTCTCGTACATTAGGTGGTTGGTTTGGGGTTGTTGTGTTTCCCCTCCTGCGTGAGGATGATCTTTTGTACCTCCTATGTGAGGATGTCGTTTTATATACTCGGCTATGTTGTTGTTTACTTTGGGTCGTACAGTTTATACTGTTTTATGTATTTGTTTTATATCTGTCAGTGCCATGTTGTAAGGTCCAGTGAACTTGTTGTCAGGCTAGGGTCAGGATCCATTGTGAGATCCTAGCCCAATGTGACATCCCGAGTCCCGCGGATTCGGGTTGTTACAGAGTTGGTATCAGAGCCCAGGTTGACAACAATGGCACTTGCTACCTGCAATGAGGTTTGATAGGTAAAATAAACAGAGCCCACATGGGATCTGACGTTTTCAAAGGTTTTGGTTTTAAGTGTGGTTTTGGGATAGAATGTACGAGAAGTCTTCACCTCTGTCATGGATCTCTGCAGCGTAGATATGTATATATATCTGTGTGTACTATGGATTATGTGGATGTACTATATATATATCGATACCTATGGCATATATATAGCCTTATAAGATTAGGTGCGTATATCCTACAGATGACTCAGACTAGCAGTATCTGTAGTGGGATGAGGTAGGGGTACACTCCCTCTTCCTCCAGTGGTGATAAGTCAGGGACCAGTTTCCGATGTTGTATCGCCTATGGAAGAGAACGAGTTTGAAGAGGCTGATCGTGTCTCTATGAGTAGATCCGAGTTGCAAGAATATATGTAATAAGTATATGAAGCGGTGATAGCGGGTAGATCGACACCGGATTTACCAACAATTGTGAGATCAACTGAAGCTTCTGGATTCGGAAAGAAGCAATGGACTGAATCGGTTACTGGAGAAGCAAAGATGATAAATGGGGAACCAAGTCCGATATCAGGACAATCTAGTGATCCTTTGGCCATGAAGATAACTCGCAAGGAACTACAGTGTTTTAATTGCGTGGAAGTTGGGACACTAGCGAGCTGTGTGCCCAAAGGCGCCCATCATATGCTTTACGTGTGGTAAAGCAGGGCATAGAGCGAAGTTTTATCGACAGGGCAAGGCATTATCTTTACAGGTTCCCTTCAAGAGTGAGATCATTCCAGGTGGACGACGAAGGTCGAGTTACTCTTCAGTTGCACAGATTGCAAGAATGGGATGATTATGTTTCAGTTGTGGCTATCCAGATCATTTGCGTTCTGTGTGCCCTTTGGCACTGATAGCTTGTTTCACTTGTGGTGAGCTAGGCCATCTGGCCCTTTCTGTCAGCACGGTGGTGTTTCTTCCCAGCAAGACCTTCCTCTTTCCGGTGTTGAAAGAGTGGAAGTGGAGGCTATAGTGAGGACCTCAGTGATACTTGAGGAGCATAGATCCGAGATCGAGTGATGATATGTAGTGGAGCTACGGGAGTTAGCTGTTACAGGTACCATTCTCGTTAATGGTTTACCTAGTGGAGTTTTGTTTGTTATGAGTGCTATGCACTTCTTGTCTTTCAATGCATGCGTTAATGGTTGAATTTTGATATATAGTAGAATGTGGACTTTCCTTTACAAGATTACCAGTTAGGGGTCTGAGGTACCCACGAGATATGTGTTTGCTCCCTTATTCCGGGACTTGTGTATGGCTTGTAGACTTCTTTGTCATGCCGTAGGTGCATGAGGAAGTCATTATGTGTATGGATTGGATGAATAGATATCGTGTGGTGTTAGATATTAATAGTAAGGCTATTATAGTCTTTATTGAGATGGTAAATAGAAGTCTTCTAAGGTTAAGACCTTTGAAGAGATGAGTTTGTCATCAGGACTGTACGAGCAGCGAGTTGATAGCACAGGGATGTGACGCCTTCTAGTGTTATACCATGAAGGAGCGAGATAGTCCAACAATGGAAGGTATTCTAGTTGTTTATGAATTTATAGACGTGTTACTGAACCGTCTAGTTTCCACCTCAGCGGAGTGTGGACATTGTTATCGAGTTGAAGTATGATACAAGATTGAATGGGAAAGCCACACTATATGGTGCTTGTTGAGATATTGTACTGATAACTTGAAAAGTTGACTGAAACGGGTTTACCCTAGTGGGTTCCATGTTCCGTATTGACGACCTAATGAGTTAGCTTCAAGAAGCAATTGTGTTTTCAGGATTCATTTGTGCTCAAGATATCCCTAGTCATGGATGAGAGAGCATCATGTGTATGAGATAGCATCCCATACCCGCTATGGACACTACGAGTTTGTACTGATGTCATTTGGGTGACAAATGTTTTAGTAGTTTTTATGGAGTTGATGAATAGTATCTTCATCGACTTCCTTGATTAGTTGGTGGTGGACTCCATGGATGACATGTCGGTATACTCTCATAGCAGAGAATAGTAGACCGATCGTCTGAGGACCGTTCTGCAGATTTTGAGAGATAGAGAGTTGTATGCTAAGCCCTCTAAATGTAAGTTAAGATGTCAGTGGTAGCCTTTTTAGGCCATGTTGTTCTCCGCCAGTGGGATCATGGTTGACCAGGCGATAATTTAGTATGTTGTACCATGGGAGATACTGATGAACATTAAGGAATACGTAGTTTTCTCGGCTCATCCGATTGCTATCAATGCTTTGAGGAAGGATTTTATATGATTACGTATTCATTTGCGAGTCTTTTGAGAAGACCACCATAACTACGTGATGAGAGCAGTGTGTCTAAGTTCTGAAGAGTTGAGGAGGCATTTGACCTCTCCTTTCATTCTATTTTAGTGAGGAGATTTTTGAGATCCCGTGATTTACGGTGATACATCCCAGCTAAGTTTGAGATGTGTTTTACTACAAAGGAGTAGGGTTATTGATATGTGTGTTTACAGCTGAGAACGTATGATGAGAACTACCCGACTCATGAATTAGAGTTAGTAGTGGTAGTTCAAGCCTTTAAGTTTTGAAGACCTTACCGGTGTGATCTTCATGTCAGATTTCTATAGATCATAGAAATCTGAAGTATATTTTATGCAACAGGGGTTGAATAACCGCCAATGTTAAGAGCTTAAGTTGATCAAGCTTTGACTTGAAGATTCCATATCATTAAGAGAAGTTGAACGTTTTCGCCGATAACTTGAATGGAAAGACGCTCCAAGAGAAGATGATTGTGAGACTGATAGTTCAGCCTCAGCTTCATAGAGATCTAGCTTGGCTAGAGTTGGATAATCAGTTCCTTGATGAGGATACCCAGTTATACCTCAGAGGTTCTAACTGGTCCGTTGGATGAGGTCCAACAGAAGCAGGAGACTTGCCCGGTCTTGACGAGGTTTAGAGCAAGGATGTCTCGTACTGAGGCACCATAGTTCTCCATGGGAGTAGATGGATTGATAAAGAGTCATGACCGCTTTTGTGTATCTGCTGATGCAGATGGAGACAGAGAATATTACGGTATACCCATTGTACGCCTTATTCAGTACATTCAGGTACGAGTAAGATGTACCACGAGATGAGAAGATTATATTATATGAAGCCGATATAACCAGATTTTTGATATAGTGTGTGACATGTCAGCAGGTTGAGATAGAGTATTTCCGATCTAGAGATAAGCCCCACCCACTAACAGTGTAGTAGTAGAATTTGGGAGGACATCTCTATGGACTTTGTTATGGGATTGTGACCCAGTAGAAGATTGATGTTATGTGCATTGTTGGTAACAGATTAATGAAACCGACACGTTTCATTTCTATCAGAAGGACGTGGCTAGTGAATGAATTGGTTGAGGAGTACACTAGACAGATAGTGAGACTCCATGGTATACCAAGAACGGTCATTTCTGATTGAGATGGATGTTTTTACTTTGAGATTTTAGGCAGTAGATTCAGACTGCTTTGGGAACGAGTTTGTACCTCATGACTACACTTCACCCCCTGACAGATGGTCAGTTAGAGAGGATCATCTAGATCTTAAAGATCTATTATAAGTTGTAAGTCGAATGGGAAACGTGGATGGTTATATTACCTTCCATTAATGAGTTTATTATATAACAATGAAGGACGTGCATCTTTCTGGGATGGCCCTATGAAGCAATATATATAGACATAGATGTCGTATATCCTTATGCTAGAAGTGATCTAGCAGTAGTAGTGGAATAACACCTAACCAGATTCAGGATTTTATAGTTCAAGTAACGTTGATTGAAGGAAGAATGCTGGTTGTACAGAGTCGCCAGATATTATATGTAGACAAGAGCCGTTAACCTCTAAAGTTCAAGCCAGAGTTCATGTCCGGCTGTAAGTATCTCAGCTGCGAGACGTTAGACGTGTTAATATGGAAAGGGAACCGAGTTTCCAATATGATGGTTTATGTGAGATCGAACAGTACGGAGAAGGTAGCATGATGTTTATCTTTGCCTCTGAGATTAGAGGATATCCACCCAGTGTTTCATATGTCTCAACTGAGGAAGTATATACCAGACTCGAGACACCTTGTGAGTTATGATGATTTGATGGTTGAGTCCAACCACACTTTTGTTGAGCATTCGATTACATTCTTAGAATGAGATATGAAATGCTTACATTCGAAAGACATTCCCATATTGAAGATATGATGGTCGAGATGAAGACCTGAAGAGGCTATGTGAGAGACTGAGGATAGTGTCCTGAGGAACTATCCGGAGTATATGTTAGGACATACCCATTTGTGGGAGCACGAGTAGATCTTAGTACTATCTTGATGAATGTTGTGCTTATGTGCTTATATGCCTTGATGTGTTATTCCATGCTAGCTGTGATGTGATTTATGATCTTAGTAGATCTTGATGTGCTAGCGTGATGTATGTTATAGCTGGAGATGATTACTTCCTCCACGCTACCTGAGTATGATTATATTTATAGCTGGAGATGGTTCTTTCCTCCATGCTATTTGAGTGGGATTAGGATTCAGCTGGAGATGGTTATTTCCTCCATGCTACCTTGATGGACATAGTTCATGGAGATGTGATTCCTCCATGCGATATATATGTTTATGGGTTTGCTAGAGACGTATTTCCTCTATGCTTGTGATATGTTTGGGCTAGAGATGTGCTTCCTCTATGCCTTATGATGTGGTATAGCGAGAGACGTGATTCCTCTACGCCTTTGGGTAGCGTTATGGCCTTATTTCTTGGAGATGATGATTCCTCCATGTTTATACTTGAGGTTATAGATTGTTATAGGTTATGATCTTTTGAACGGAGATGTGATACCTCCGATAGAAAGAGTGAGAGTTATACCTCGGCATATGGGTCCGAGAGGATTTGGGAATTGTTCAAGTTTCGGGACGAAACTTTTTTTTAAGGGGTGTGTGATGTAATAGATAGGATTTCCGAATTCTAATTAATGTTGATTAACTTAATCGTTGATAGTAATTGACATACAACTCGCGAAGATTTCGCAAGTGATGAGTATGAGTCCCACCGTTATGTTCCTCGCGTAATTTTGGACGTTTGGGGAAATTTTTACTTTTTCCCCCGGGTAATTATTTTTACCCTCCGGTGTTATTTGGAGCATTTGGGAGCTCCAATTAATAAAAATGCAGTTGAGAGAAATGATCAGGACATCGGATATGTCCTAGATATGAAATAACATGGAGAGGCAAAACGGCCAAAACAGTCGCTATTTCGTTTCTTAACGGCTAAGAAAGACGGCTTAGGAATACACGTTTTCCGAGGCAGTTGTGTAATAATTATCCCTACAATATTCCAGATTTAATGTTCCAATCTCGAGAAGTTTGGTGAAAGAGGTTCGATCCGCATTTGGATCGGCTAAAGGATAATTATCGACTTTACTAAAGGATAATTATCGTCTTCACTATAAATAGCGGAAAATCCTTTATTAATTCATTTCATTTCACGTTTCCTCGTAAAAACTCTGATTTCTCTCAACCTTCAAACTCAGATCTACTCTCCGTTTCTGATCCGATTTCAATTCCGTTTGAGTTTCTGGATTCCTCTCTTCATTCTCTTCATATCGGTACCGAGTTTCTGCATTTCCGAGTATATGGAGGGCTGGTCGAGCATATATGTCACCAGGACGGTTCCGTCGCTCAGATTCCGGTGAATTTGATGGTGTCCATGCGTAGCCTGCGTCGCTGTGTTTCCGAATCTTCTTTCAGATCGTCAATCGGGTTAGTAACGAATAAGTTATGAATTTATTCGTTTCCCGTACTGCGATTTGACCTAAATTGAATTTAGGCTTGTCAAAATGGATAATTAGAAATTCCATTATGGTCGTTATATTATTCTGGTGATTATGGATAGTTTGTTTGATGAAATCTGATGACAAGTGGGTTTAGAAATTGCATGCGGGCAAAACGTTATTCTGGCAAAATCTAATTAATTAATTAAAGGTTAATTAATTAAATTAGGATTAGAATTGAGATTGAGGAATGTTGATTAGATACTACCTTGAGATTTGAGAAATTGTGAGCTATGTTGAGATATTGAGGTTTAGTTGGTTGTGAGGCTCATAGATTGAGTATGATCCTTATGGATCCCTTTGGGTCTAGGTGTGACCCCTTTGATGAATAGAGGTTGATATATCTCTTTATGCCTTTTTATAGGCCGTGTTGTCCCTCCAGTGTAGAGGTGATCGTGGTTGATTTTGTACGAGGTTGAGGTAAGTCCGTAGGACTTACTTAGCTACCATCCCTATATTGGGTGTTTGCATGAGTGGTGTGTGCTTTATATGTTTGCTATGATAGCATGAGTTGTCGTTTTTATCGACCTATGTTCTATTGACTGCCCCACTGCGTGGCTGTGATAACCTTTCCCTTTCATCCCGCCGTGGAGTCTGGGAGGTTCTCTGATGTCGGGCCAGACTAGTTTACAGGAAGGGCGCAATCCACTCCCATAGGGTACACGGATTGTGTGACCGATACTCGTACAGCTGGACATTGTACTCAGAGGCGGGGATGTATCGGTCCTCGTGTCACTTACTTTCATCTATCTATATATATATATATATACGGTTTTTGAGTGAATGGTTATTATATAAAGATAATAAATGGGTAAATGTGTGATAGCATGCTGATGTGTTTATCTTTCATGATTGTGCTTGTGCTTATGCATTACCTCATATATGTATGGTTAGCTAACGGTTTCATACCGTGTTGTAGATGTTTACAGGTTAGGCGCTACTGGGTGATTTGGCAGGGTGACAAGCCGAGGACTCTCGTACATTAGGTGGTTGGTTTGGGGTTGTTGTGTTTCCCCTCCTGCGTGAGGATGATCTTTTGTACCTCCTATGTGAGGATGTCGTTTTATATACTCGGCTATGTTGTTGTTTACTTTGGGTCGTACAGTTTATACTGTTTTATGTATTTGTTTTATATCTGTCAGTGCCATGTTGTAAGGTCCAGTGAATTTGTTGTCAGGCTAGGGTCAGGATCCATTGTGAGATCCTAGCCCAATGTGACATCCCGAGTCCCGCGGATTCGGGGTGTTACATCCTAAGACCCCCTGTAGATCAGGTTGCGATCTTGGACTATTTTTCTTATCTTGAGGCCCCCTGTAGATCAGGTAGCGACCCCTGGCTGTTTTCTTATCTTGAGGCCCCCTGTAGATCAGGTAGCGACCCCTGGCTGTTTTCTTATCTTGAGGCCCCTTGTAGATCAGGTAGCGACCTCTGAGGCTCCCTGTAGATCAGGTAGCGACCTCGTCCCCCGGAAACCCGTGCGGGACCCAGTTGGGCTAATTAATCAATTATCATCCTATATTATCACTTTCATATCATAACTCAATTTTCATGCTTTCATCATATTCTTTCATCACGTTCTTTCCACTATCATCTCATGTACCTCATGCATGCTTTCATAAGGAATATCAACATCATCGTCTCACTCATATACATATAAGCATGCATACAATCATAACAACCATATATATACACTCAAGCATGCATAAAATCATAGCATATTAAATACATAACATATATTAAGCAAGTGTAATTCATATACACTTACCTCGCAGGTAAGAACAATAAAACCTCGCAAACCAACTACTGAGTCCGTTTCCCACTGGGACTATCCTCTTTTATCGTGATTGGATACGCTCACAAAGCAACTACGTTATAGTTAGACCGAAACCTTCAACAACACCTGTTGAGAATATCATATTCCTCGTATTAAATTTCTCGCTCCAAACACCAGTTAAATTCATTCCTTTGAATTTAATTAGCTTTTAGCATTTTCTAGAATCCCAATTTAATTAATTAACTTTTAATTAATTAATTAAATTTCGCCAAAACAACGTTTTGCCCGCAGGCAATTTCTGAACCCACCTGTCATCAAATCTCATCAAACAAACAACCCATAATCACCAGAATAAAGTAACGAGCATAATGGAATTTCCAATTATCCATTTTGACAAGCCTAAGGTCAATTTAGGCTAAATCGCAACACGGAAAACGAATAAATTCATAACTTATTCGTTACTAACCCGATTAACGATCCGAAAGAAGATTCGGAATCACAACGACGCAGGCTACGCTCGGACACCATCAAATTCACCGGAATCTGAGCGACGGAACCTCCCTAGTATCATATATGCTCGACCAGGCCTTATCTTGCGCGGAAATGTAGAAACTCGGTACTAAAATGAAGAGAATGAAGAGATGAATCCAAAAACTCAAACGGATTTGAAATCGGATTAGAAACGGAGAGTAGATCTGAGTTTGAAGATTGAGAGAAATCAGAGCTTTTATGAGAAAACGTGAAAGGAAATGAATTAATAAACGTTATTTCCGCTATTTATAGCGAAGACGATAATTATCCTTTAGCGGAGTCGATAATTATCCTTTAGCGGAGTCGATAATTATCCTTTCACCGATCCGAAAGCGGTTTAAGCCCCTTTCTCCAAACTTCTCGAAATTGGAATAATAAATCTGAAATATTGTATGGATAATTATTCCGCAATTGTTTCGAAAAACGCGTATTCCTAAGCCGTCTTTCTTAGCCGCTAAGAAACGAAATAGCGACTCTTTTAGCCGTTTTGCCTTTTCATGTTTTTTCATATCTAGGACATGTCCGATGTCCTGATCATTTCTCTCAACTGCATTTTTATTAATTGAAGCTCCCAAATGCTCCAAATAACACCGGGTTGTAATATCATCTACGAGCAAGTTACCTCGAGAGGTATCTCGTATTAAAACGGATTTAATTCCATAAAATTCTCGATTAGGTCATCTTCGATTTTTGACTGTTACAGGGAGATTGGCCTAATTATTTTCGATATTTCTAACATAATGGTTGTTTTATGTCAAGTCAGGATCCATCATGTATTCACGTCTTTGGGGACGTCAATGATGTTGCTGAGAAGCTTGCAGAATTGGGACACGACTATCCGTACTTTTCGTCATCAACCACTTCACAAGTGAAAGATCTCTTCATAAAGAATGTTCTAGGACGGAGAATCTCAAAAATATGATCCAGTCTAATTACTTACAACACCGTATCATGAAAAACATGGTAATAAATAAACTCTTAATAAAAGTTTATGTGACACCCCGGTTTTCAAACCCGAAATACTATGAGCAAGGACCTCACAATGAGTCCTAGTCCTAACTTAACAATGACATAAGTAGATCTTATAACAGAACATTGAACCATTAAACCATATTAGAATTGAAGCAAACGAGATTTTTTTTAATAAAAACCTCTTTTCCGTTCCCATTCCTCAATACAAGTCCTTATAAATTCAAATCATCACAAAATAATTAAAATAAATAATAAAAATTATTTTGTAAGTGATCTTGTAATATATTTGTAATTTTATATACAAAAACCGCATCCTCAGAATGATTATAATTACAAGAATAGCTTTTGTATGTTTTCTCGAATATAACTTCACATTAAATTGATTATTTATAACATAATAATTTTATTTTTTTAAAATGTTTTTTTGGTGAAATAAATTACATGGACATGAAGTGTGACTAAGCAGAAATAACTTTTACCACTTTTATTTTCTTTAACAAAATAAAAACTCATAAAACACTCACACTATCTAATATAGAACTATACACTTTTATAAATATTAAGTATTTTGTAAAAATAGTAATTATGTTGGACAATTCAAACTTTTTTTTTTATAAAATTCATGAAGGTAATAATATTTAGTGCTAGTATTCAAGACTAAGGTTAATTTTATAGGTAAATGTTCAGGTACGGCCCTTATATTGCGGTACGGTCGTACGGCCGGCCGTACGGGCGACACGTGTCCCGGAAAAAAAAAATTATTTTATTTTATTTTATTTTTTTTCTGAAACGATTTTTTTTTTCCGGAAACTAATTAAAATTTATTTGAACTACCATGTTATAATTTATGCACTATTCTCCTATAAACTTTGAACTATTCTCATATAATCCATGAACTATTCTATTATAATTCATGAACTATCCCATAATAAGTTTTGAACTATTACTTTCACTCCTTTATAAATTTTTGCACTTTAAACTATTCTATTATAATTCATAAATTATCCCATAATAAGTTTTGAACTATTACTTTCGCTCCTTTATAAATTTTGCACTATGAACTATTCTATTATAATTCATGAACTATCATTTTAGAAGTTATGAACTATTACTTAATAAGTTTTGAATTATTACTTTCATTCCTTTATAAATTTTACACTATAAACTATTCTATTATAATTCATGAACTATCCTTTTATAAGTTATGAATTATTCCATAATAAGTTTTGAACTATTACTTTTACTCGTTTAAAAAAAAACTCGTTCAGAAATTTTTATTTTTTATTTTTTATTTTTTTTCGGAACACGTGTCGGCCGTACAGACGGCCGCACGGCCGTACCGGAATAATGGGCCTTACGTGAACCCTTCCCTAATTTTATATAGCAGATTACCTATTTACAGTAAGATAAATTATGATAAACGGCATAAATATTGACGGAGTAATGCTTTACTGAATAAAATATTTCAGAAACTAAAATCAATCACGTATTTAAAGATAGTGACATTTATTGAAAATATTATTTACAATTAAATTAGTGTAAATTGTACACAATCATCTCTTATTTTATACATTTTATGATAAATTATCCAAAAAGTACACTTTGAGTAGTCAATTTGCGATTCTTCTAATTTTAAGTATAAAATATTTAATTTATTTTGAGAAGAATTTTTTTATGCTAGTACTCATAACTTACCACATATATGGTGTTAGTTTCAACAAATTTGAAAGTTTAAGGTTAGTTCACACATATATCCAAAATTAGGGTTGTTCCCTGCAATTTACTCAAAATAGTGGACAAGCATTGCTAATGGACATTTTCGACATTTGAAGTCAAATTAAAAATGACAACAATATCCAACTGATAAAGCGATAGAGAAGAGGGAAGAGAGAGACAGACCCACTGAGATACAAAGGAGAGAGAAAACGCAACAGAAGAGAGAGAAAGTTACAAAGAGAGAAGCAGAGAGAGAGAGAGAAATTCGTTTGTTTCCGTTGAAAATATATATTGTTTGTGGTCTGCAAATGGCTTCCGACCAACAGATAGTGGAGTCGTTGGACTCTCTCTTACGAGAGGTGATCCCAGGAACTCTCACAAGCCTCAACGATGTCGTTCATCTCCTTCAGTCTCGTCTAGGGTTTGATCTCTCTAACAAGATCGATCTCATCCGCGCTCGAGTCACCAGTTTCTACTCTTCCCAGCACCGTCAGGTTCGCCACAACCAGCCTGCACCACCACCGCCAGCTTCTGCTCCGGCGGCTGTCCATCAGAGCCCCGTCTTCACCACTGGTGCTCCTTCTCTGCAGCATTCTCAGTATCAACTCAATTACTCCCAGCAAGGCCCGGTTTTTCATAACGCTACTGAGATTAGCTTTTCTCAGCCCTCTCATAAGCCCCTTGCTCAAAATGTCGCCGCTCCTGAGGCTCCGGCGACCAAGGAAGGGTTCGTTCTTTCTTCTCTGATGTTTAGTTTTCGTCAATTTGATGTTTGTGTAGGTTGAATTGTGGATTGGATTCATCAAATTTGGTGTTTTCTGTCGCTTTTGCGTGAATTAGGGTTTGGATTTTTGAATGGCCATGAGCGAGGATTTAAGTTTTTGTTCCTTTTTAGGGTTTCTTTTGCGTTAGGTGATCTTGTTTTGACTTTGTGAAAGTGTGGAATGTTTGAAAGTGATGGGTTACCTACTAAGATTTCTGGTTTTTAGTGTTTCCGTCGGCAGTCGAGGGGCTGAATAGTTGTGCTGATGAATTCAATAAATTAATTGCAGTTCTCAGAGTAGGCCCAAAAGAAGAGGTGGTGCAGGAGGCCTTAACAAGCTTTGTGGTGTTTCGCCCGAGCTGCAGACGATTGTTGGCCAGCCAGCACTGCCAAGGACTGAGGTAAAACAATCTCTTCATCCTATGAACTTCTCTAAGTTTTTGTATAAAACTTTGTTATGCTTATCTACGTAATCATTCGATCGCGTACAGTTTTTGTCATTTATACTGAAAATAGTTGTTATGGTTGATCCATTTGACAGATCGTGAAGCAGCTGTGGGCATACATCAGAAAGAACAATCTCCAAGACCCGAGGAACAAAAGAAAGATTATTTGTAATGATGAGTTGAGGCTAGTGTTCGAGACTGACGCTACTGATATGTTTCAGATGAACAAGCTGCTTGCAAAACACATTTTGCCACTTGATCCATCAAGTATGTAACAATGAAGTTCTCAAGCTTGAGAATACCCTTTTTATGACATCGGCTCTTAATGATGAGATATTTAATTCCATGTTTTGTTCCTTGCAGAGGATTCAGCACCACAGGCTAAGAAAGCAAAGGTAGATGAAGAACCTGAAGTGAAGAAAGTTGAATCTGACCCTGTTGTGTTATCTGAAGCTCTTGCAAGCTTTTTCGATACTAGTGTGAAAGAAATGACACAGTCTGAGGTATTGGAGCGCATAGCAGAATATATCAAGGCACAAGGCCTGGAGGTATTTTTAATTTACTTATTCATCTGCCTGTCAAAATTTTTCCTCATCTCCCGTTTGATCTATGGAGTTCAGTGACTTGCTTCTCTTAAAGGAGCTTATATCCTATTCTGCCAGGAAAAAAATCATTCGGATAATATCTGCATACATTTAATTGAATCTGCTTTTGCTTAATCTTTACTCAAAACTTCTATTACTGTTTAGGCTCATTCTTATTAGTGCTTTTAGAACTACTATTGCTCAGTTTTATTGTTGCTTGTCTATCAAGTGTGCTCGTCTTAGTAACTGTAACTGTTTTTCTTAGGATCCTTCAAATTCAACAGTGACATGTGATGCCAAGCTTCAAGAGCTTTTAGGATGTGAAAGCCTTCCTGCTGCAGGGATATCTGATGTGCTGGCCCGCAACAATCTTTTTCAGAGATCATGATGTTAGGTGAGTGTCAAATTGGCACCTAATGTCCATTATTGACTTACTCGTGTTTGAAATTCTTATCATTTCCTTTATTTTGACTGGAAATTATCATCTCCTTTATTTGGAGATTGTTTATGTTTCTCTGGCATGAAAATCAGTCATGAAGTTGTCGTGTCATTTCATTGGAGCTTCTGAAGCAATATAACCCATCTAAACCCTTCTTTTATGGTCTACATCTGCGTGATCAAAATTTCTTGTACTGAGATTCTAATCATAGGAGAAATATTTACTTGTTAAACTCTATATATCATGCTCACAAGGACCAGCTGTGGTTCTGCAATTTGGAGTCTCACAGTTTCAGACTGTTTTGTTGTATGTTTTCCAGGTGCAGTGTGATTCCTCTCTAATATCCAAAACTAATCTTGTACCAAACAGGATTCCAGAGTTGGCAAACTCAGGTATGAAACGTAGGATTAGCGTAACAAAAGGTGCGTTGCAAAGTCTTCTGTAGTTGATGACCAAGCTCAAGGGAGAATTTTCTGTTCATTTTTTGCAATGGGTAGGACACTATATCCTCCTCTCAAAGAGCTTTCTAACAACTCGTAGGTCACAGGTCTTGCAACTAACTTATATGTAAGTGATCAATTTGAACCATTAGCGTGCCTAGACCTCTAAAAAGACAACTACTCGTATGTCAGTATTGTAGAGTCTTAGCTTAATGTCTATATGTTGTAGTAGCTTTGTCATGACATGTTTGTATCTCTTCCTATGGTGTTTAAACAGTATATCATTGTATCAGTTGTTTGAACATTTTATCTATGCATCTTCTCTGTTTGCTTCCTGATGCTTACCATGGAGACTAATCTTCGTCTTCGCGGCGTGCACATATGGATTGCATATAACTTGGCTGGTTCTGAATGTTGTGACAGCTTGATGGGAATACAATTGTAATATTGAAATTCCAGTACAGTAGATTGTTTCATAAAACAACTTGATTTCAGCCAATGACAGAAGAAAAGGTAACTCCACCAACTACATCACACTAGTGGTGGGCGCAAACCTAAACCGCCGGTTTAGGTTTGACCAAAGGCTAAACCTAAACCGTCAAAATCCAAACCGGCGGTTTAGGTCTGGTCGGCGGTTTAGCCGGTTTATTAAAAAAAAAAAATTGAAAAACTGGGCCAAACCGACGGTTTGATCTCCAAACCGGCGGTTAAACCGCCGATTTGGGGTAAACCGACGGTTTGGCCAAACCGGCAAACCTAAACCGCCGGTTTGGCCAAACCGTCGGTTTGGACCGGTTTGGCGGTTTGGTTCAAACCGGACCCATGTCTACATCACATTAAGAAAACACCTGAGGATTGCTCCACTGATAAGTTCGTTTGTGGACACAAATTTGAAAGAATATTGTTGGTGTGGACACAAAGTTGAGATAATATTCTTGGACTTCTGGTTTTTTCTAGCCTATATTTTTCAGAAGATTCACAAATTGAGATATTGTTCTTGGACTCATTACAATTAAAACAGTTTTTCTAGTCTTATCGGTTTTTATTTTATAGGAATCTAAGCATATTCTCTGGTTTTTGTCCCGGGAATATTCATGAAAGGAATTTAAAATATTTTCCAAATTATTTTTGGAATTTTTTTGATAGTGTTTTGCTTTGGGTTTTTTCGGACTTTTTCTTTGTTCGAATAGTGTCCACAATCTATACACTATTTCAGATTTTGCCCAATTTCGTGAAGACCGTCAAACGGTTCTTAACTTTACATAATTAATGAAAACTAAAAAAAAGGAATAAGACAACAATTTTTCCTCTTGATATCTCTCAAGTATGAACTTTTTATTTTGGTATTCACAAAGTTATAAGTTTTCTATTCGTGCTTATATCCTCTTTATATCCATTCTTAATATTTTTCATTAAATTTCAATAACAAAATAAAAAAATTTAAACATAAAAATGAAAAACTAATTCTGAATCAAAAGCTTACTTTTTATTTTTTGTTTTTGAAATAAAAAATAATTATGATCACATTAAAATTTAAAGGGACAATTTGACATACTAGGCTTTTTTGAGTTTTTGTTTAAGAAAATGTACCCCAAATTTTTAACCACTTTCATTTAATAGTAGGTAAAAAATATTTAACCCTTCTATTTATAAAAAAAAAAAGAATAATTCTTGTTTATTATTTGTTATATAAGTGTAGGTTTAAGTTTTAATTACTGATTTGTTTTTTTTTTTTTGTATATTTTTTTTTTCTTTATTTTTTTTATTTCTCATACCAAAATTTTTTTCATACCATAATTTTTTCATACCAGAATTTTTTCATACTAGAATTTTTCATACCATAATTTTTCATACCAGAATTTTTCATACCATAATTTTTCATACCAGAATTTTTTTTTACTAGATTTTTTTTTCTGGTATAAGTTTTTTGGTATGAAAATTCATTCTAGAAAATTCTGGTATGAGTTTTCTGGTATGAAAATTCATACTAGAAAATTCTGGTATGAGTTTTCTGGTATGAAAACTCATACCAAAATTTTGTTATGAAAAATTAATACTAGAAAATTCTGGTATGGGTTTTCTGGTATGAAAACTCATACCAGAATAGTCATACCAAAAAATACTAATAATCTAATACATTCCAATCCAATCCAATTCAATTGACCAGTCATGACACCTATGCAAATACTCCATGAAGCTAAACTTGAAAAGTTATCTATAGTCGATAAACATTGATCATATGCCCTGCCATGACACCTATGCAAATATATGGCAAATGTTATGCTGTACAGATTGTACATAATACAATACAATGGGCCTAATCCCACAAAATATGAAAACTTCAATCAAAGCACTCACAGCCTGACTTCAGCAGTAGCACTGTAGCAACCTAAGAGAATGACTGAGCATTTGTGGTGATGCTAAATCAAAACTCCCCGGATAATTTGCTAGGTCATGAGTCATATCCAGTGAAGATGGAATCTAGGAAGCTTAATTTGAGATTCAAGAGAGCGAGAAGTTTAATTTGAGCTTCTTCCATGAAACGGGTGGTCTCGCCATGCCGGAGATCGACAACGAACCCGGAAAATTATCGTAAGGAGCTTCAGATCTAGGGATTGAAGAGGGAAGGGGGAGATGAAGATGTCCTGGTCTCCGCCGAAGCGGCCACCACCGGGGAGGATGAAGACACCTCTTTTGCTTCGAACTTCGCAAGGGAAGATAGTGTAAGAGGCGGATCTCCGGTGACGATCCGGAACAAGGCGAAAGAAGGAGAGAAATTGGGGCAACGTGAGAGTGTGGAGGAAGAAATCGGCGTGAGAGATGATGGAGATCTAAATGCGACCATAATGGTTTGAATGAGAGATTTGAGATGAGGAGCAGGTGAGGGCAACGAAAGAGAAGGTGAGGGGATGAGGAGCAGACAAGGGAAACGAAAGAGAAGGTGAGGGGTTTGTGAAGACGGAGTAGGTGAGAAAAAGTCATCGGCAATTAGGGTTGAAAAAGAACGGTAAAAAAATTAAGTTGGGGTACACTTACTTAATATGAAAATGTAAAAGGCCTACTTAGTAGTTATAAATTAAAAAAAAGCCTACTTACCTAATTAGCCCAAATTTAAACTATTTACCTTTATAAACACTATGTAATGATAAAAATAAGTATATATTTTTTTAATTAAAAAAATCTAGAAAAGTAAATTTAGACTTTTTTGTTGTAAGAAAATATTGTAATTGTTTTAAATTTTTTTGAATTAAAATAAAATATATAAATTAAAACTAAAACTAAATCAAAAAATTATTAATTCAAAAATATAAATATATTAATAAAATAAAATTATTAAATATATTTGGATTAAAACTATGTAATGATAAAAATAAGTATAGATTTCCTGCAAGTCTTCAAGCAACTTCTTCACGGGGTCCTTTTTTCTAAACGCAAACTTTTTTGGGAGAATTTGACATACTAGGCTTTTTTGAGTTTTTGTTTAAGAAAGTGTACCCCAAATTTTTTACCACTTTCATTTAATAGTAGGTAAAAATTATTAACCCTTTTATCTAGAAAGAAATAATAAATGATGTTTGTTATTTGTTATATAAGTATAAGTTTTAAATTTTAATTACTGAATTTGTTTTTTTTTATTATTTTTCTTGCTTTTTTATTTATTTTTTATTTCTTTTTTATTTTCTGGAATGAATTTCTCATACCGGAATTTCTCATACCATAATTTTCATACCAGAAATTTTCATACCAGAAATTTCATACCAGAAATTTCATACCAGAAATTCTCATACCAGAAATTATTTTCATACCAGAATTTTGTCATACCAGAACTTCTCATACCAGAACTTGTCATACCAGAAATTGTCATACCAGATTTTTTTCATACCATAAATTACATACCAAAATTACATACCATAAAGTTACATACCATAAAATTGCATTTTCTCATACCAGAATTTTTTTACACCAGATTTTCATACCATAAAATTACATACCATAAAATTGCATTTTCTCATACCAGAATTTTTTTACACCAGATTTTCATACAATAAAATTACATACCATAAAGTTATATACCATAAAATTGCATTTTCTCATACCAGAATTTTTTTACACCAGATTTTCATACCATAAAATTACATACCATACAGTTACATACCATAAAACTGCATTTTTTCATACCAGAATTTTTTTACACCAAATTTTCATCCAATAAGATTACATACCATAAGATTACATAATCGTTTTTTAAATTAGTTCTGGAGTTACATACCATAAAACAGTCAAATTAGTTCTGGAGTTACATACCATAAAACAATCAAATGTAGATCAAAGGTTTGATGATTTCCCCCCACTAAGACCATTCCAGTTGTCAACCCAGAACTTTTTCCCACTTTCACCACCCGCTTTCCGATTAGGCTACTGATTGGTGATTGCAAGTCTATGTGTTTCACATCTCCTATTTCCCCCACACCATTCACAGATTATGAATGTCAAAACAAAAATGGAACTGATCGATATCACCCTCCATTCCCCTCTCTTTTTCAACGAACTGCTCTCAGTCTTCCGTTCCCGCAAAGATTACACCAAATAGCCATTATTGATCAGCCATAATCTCCTATGGGCATCGCAACTACAAACTCCGGCGCCGACGAAGCTTCGACGACTCCTCTCATCTCCTCTGTAACTGTAAAATCCCCAACAGACTCCTACAATTTATGCTACATCATTTACTTCACGCTTGGAGCTGGATATCTTCTCCCATGGAACGCCTTCATAACGGCCGTCGATTACTTCGATTACCTTTATCCAGATGTCAGCGTTGACCGAATTTTTGCCGTTGTTTACATGGTTGTTGGTCTGATTGCTCTCATTATCATCTACGCAATTCACACATAAGCCGAATTACAAACATATTCTTCGAGCTACAAGTTTTCTGAGAAATGGAGATTATGAAATTGTAACCTCTAGGACGGAACAGACAAAATTCGGAAATAGAGAGGTACCGAGAGCAAGACGAAGGGAGTCGACATCGCCGGATTGAGAGGCAGAAGCGAGGGGAATTGTCGCCATTAGACTCGGTGAATGATGAATCGGAGATTTGGAGCAAGTATCGGCGGAAGGAGAAGAATGGGTTTAGAGAGGAACGCAAGAGACGGTTTTCTTCTTCAAATTAGGGCTGACAGTAAAAATAAAAGGAGGGGTACATTTACTTAACTTAAAAATACTAAAAGCCTACTTAGTATCTCTATTTCTTAATAAAGCCTACTTACCAAATTTGCCCAACTTTTTTTATTTAATTGTAACCTAATATCTTTAACCAGGGTTAGTACAATTGATGCAAGTGAGCAAATTTCAAAAATTTGCAAAGCTGAAGTACACGAACCCAACTTGAAAAAACTGTTGGGTCAAATCTGGAATACCCCATACCACGGGGGTACCAACCGGAATTTTTCTTTATAAAATATATTTATATTTTTTGAATTAGTTTTAGTTTTAATATTATAGTTTATTTTAATTCAAAAATAAATATAAAAAATTGCTATTTTTTAATTAAAATAAAAAAATGCCAAAATTTACTTTTCTAAAATTTTTTAATTCAAAAAATATGAAAATACTTTTTTACCATTACTTAGTATTTATAAATTTAATTGGTTAAAATTTAACATGATCATAATTAGTTTTAAATTTTAATTTTTTGATTTCAAAAATAGAAAATAAGAAGTAAGTTGTTGTTTTTTATATTCAGAATTAGTTTTGAATTTTTTTTAAGATATTTTTATTTTATATTTGAAACTTTAATGAAATATATTAAGAAAGGTATAAGCAGAAAACAAATTATACTACGAGGGTACCAAGAGGAAACTTAAAACTTTACGGATACCAAGAGGAAAAATCCAAAATTGAGGGGTACCAAGAGAAAAAATCCTTAATTTTTAATTGTAAATTACTGACATACCACTAAATATATTAAGGAATTTTTCCTTTTGATACCCTTCAAATTTCAACTTTTTTCTCTTGGTATTCACAAGTTTTTAAGCTTCCTTTAGATACTCAATGGTTTAATCTATTTCCTTTTTATACTCTTTCTTAATATATTTCATTAAAAATTCAATTATAAAATAAATGAAAAAATAATTATGATCACATTAAATATTAAGCTTATAAAAACTAAGTAATGTATAAATTTATTTTATTTATTTAATTAAATTAAAAAATCTAAAAAGGTAAGTTTAAAGCTAATTTTTATTTTTGAAAAAATTAAATTTATTTATTATTGAATTAAATTATATATAAAAAAACTAAATTTAAAACTAATTCAAAAATAAAAAAATTTATTATATTTTTATTTTAAATAAAGGTACAAAGTTAATTTTTAAAAAATCCTTCTATACAATTACTTAGTATTTTATTAAAAAATTAAGGGCAAATTTGGTAAGTAGGCTTTATTAAGAAATCATGATACTAAGTAGGCTTTTTTATATTTTCCATCAAGAAAATATACCCCGAAATCCTATTCACCGTTCAAGGGTTTCACATCTTTCAACTCTCTCCTTCTCTCTCCTTCCCCTCTCTTCTGGTACTACCGCCTCTCTTCTGGTACTCTTCTCCTCTCTTCTACATCCGGATCATCCATCACCATGAGAGCCAAGGTGCAGGCTCCTCCTTTGCTGCTTATCGTCGAGGCAACCCGTCTCAGTTGGTCTTCACCCTTAACATTTTGTGCTTCTTTTGGTATATGTTTTGCATTCATTTTTTGACTTGTCCTCAATCTGCAAAGCTTACTTCGTCTCTCTAATGGAAGCATGTGATGGTTGCAATCTCGATTTGCAGTTTCACCATTTGATTCAATATCCTACATTCTTTTAGCCACCGAGTGGATATAGATTTGGATCTAGATTTAGATCTAGTTGCATCCAAATTCATAGTGGTGCTGAATGACAAAACACTGGTAGTTGCATCCAAATCACTAGTGGTTGCAATCTCGATTTGCATTTTCAAGTCGTTTTCCACCATGACCAAACCACCGCCACCAGAACCAGCACTCAAAGAACAACCTTCTCAGCTTACTCATCATCTTTCCTCGGAAGATATACCGTCGGCGTTCGGTTGGACTTCCGGTGGATGCTCACCAAGCTCCGATCCTTCCGACGAAAGATCTTCCTACTGAGTTTGACTGGCGCGATCATGGTGCTGTTATTGGTGTAAAGGATCAGGTGTTTGACCGTTTTAATTGAATTTTGTCTCTTCAAAGCAACAATGACTTTATCTCTTTGTTGATTATACGCGAGATACTATATGTTCCATGAAACTGAAGCTTATGTTTGTGAAGAATCTCTTTTGTTGTGAAAATACTAATTAATTTAGTTCAACGGATGGAAGAAAGTATTTTGTAATGAATGTTTAGTTTTTGGCTTTCAATTACTGTCTGATGGAAGATGATGTTTTTGTGAAGTCGTTGACTCCATATATGATCCGGAGGTAGGGATGTCGATGGGTCGGATATGGGTCGGGGAGTACCATATTCATCCCCATCCCCGTTTAGTATAATGCCCCCGTCCCCATCCCCATACCCATACCCATTCGGGTATTGAAAATTGTCCCCATCCCCGTCCCCGTCGGCCATCCCCGTCCCCGTCGGATATTCGTCCCCATCGGAAAATCCCCGTCCCCATTTAATTTTTCCCATTTTAAAGTTTTAGAAGTTTTCCCCGCAAAATTCCCCATCTATGTCGGATATTCGTCCCCATCCGGAAATTTCCGTCCCCATATTTTTGTCCTCAAGTGTATTTAACTTTTTCGAATATTTTTTAAACATAGTAAGTGTGGCTAAATCAAATCCTTATTATGGATTTAAATGATGACTTGACATGGATAATCATTGTGGCATGTATTCAATACTAATTCTCAATGCAACAAATACTACATTATATGAAGTGGTGATGCTGTTATGTATATATGCTCATCCCTGTAGGTAGTAGGTACGCAACGTGCACCCCAACGCCTTGATAGCCATTCTTGACAATTGTTAACAATTGCTTTTGTAATTTACTCTAAGGAAGGGATTATTTTGTTGCAGTGTTGCACCCCTTCATCAAATTCAGCGCGCATTTTAATTGTTCTCAATCACCACTATCTAATCTCATGAAAAAATATTTGACCTTAGAAACCTACAAATAAAACCAATAACATTAGAAAAAGAACTATTCATAACTGCAAAAACAAAATCTGTTGGAATTCAATGTCTAATCTCATGAAAAATAACGGACCCTAAAACCTACAAATAAAACCAATAATAGTAGAAAGAAGAATTCATAACTGTTTTCAACCATCACTACCACAAACACCATTAACATGCCCATCATAATAGGTTAGCACTTACTTCACTTAGCATTAGCATAATTTACACATATAATAATCATACAAAAATATAACCTTAAAACATTTTTTAAAATACATTTTTGTGCAAGTAGGATTGTAGGAATGAGTAGTATGATCCTCTTAATTCTTAAAAGCATAAAAGTGTATATAGTTTCAAATTTTTAAATCATCGGCAATTTAAATTTAAACACAGTTTCTGAATTAAATTTCAATTAAACTTGTACTACAATGAAAGTCTAAAATAAACACAATTTTTTTGTGTTCCCTGTCGGATTCCCCACCGAGTT
The DNA here is from genome assembly GCA_033239125.1 of Fagopyrum homotropicum. Taxonomy (NCBI): domain Eukaryota; kingdom Viridiplantae; phylum Streptophyta; class Magnoliopsida; order Caryophyllales; family Polygonaceae; genus Fagopyrum; species Fagopyrum homotropicum. Next base: position 10,184,018 of record BSWB01000003.1, read on the forward strand.
CCTTGTCGGGGTCCCCCACCTAGTTTTCCGCCGGGTTCCCCATCGGATTCCCCGTCTGGGTTCCCCGTCAGATTCCCCGTCGGGTTCGGGTTTGATCGGGGAGCGGGGCGAATACCCCTATCTTCATCCCCATCCCCATACCCAAGCGGGGAATCAATTTTTAACCCATCCCCGTCCCCATACCCGTTTAAAATCCTCATCCCCATGACGGATAATACCCGCGAATTTCGGGGAATCCCCAACCCATTGACATCCCTATCTGGAGGAGCATATAGCTTCAACTCTTAGCATGAATATTGAAACTTGAAAACAAATACCACTAATATTCCTATAATGATCTCCATCGTAGTTGCTTTTGGATTTGAAAAACCATTGAGAAGCTGGAGAAGTTGTGGTTTACATTTTTTTAACTTCTGGTATGATTATGAGCATACTAGAATCGTTGGTTTATATGTTTTTTTAACCATACCAGAAACGTTAGTTTATATTTTTTAACTTCTGGTATGAGAAATCCGGTATGTGAATTTCCGGTATGTGAATTTCCGGTATGTGAATTCCAGTATGTAAATTCCGGTATGTAAATTCCGGTATGTAAATTTCTGGCATGAAATTTCTGGTATGAACTTTTCGTATGATAATTTCTTGTATGAAACTTCTAGTATGAACTTTTCATATGATAATTTCTGGTATGAAATTTCTGGTATGAGAAATTCTGTCCAAAAAATAAAAAAGAAAATAAAAAAATAAAAAAAAGGGAAGAAAAATAATAAAAGAAAATAAATTCAATAATTAAAAATTAAAATTTATACTTATATAACAAATAACAGACATCATTTATTATTTCTTTCTAAATAGAAGGATTAATAATTTTTACCTACTATTAAATGAAAGTGGTAAAAAATTTGGGGTACACTTTCTTAAACAAAAACTCAAAAAAGCCTATGTCAAATTCTCCCAAAAATTAACGGGGTTGCTATTCGATCAAACAATGGAGACAACACGGACGCATTCTGGATGTGTCTCCCGAGCGCATTGTGCATTTGGGGCGCATCCGGAGTGCGCCTTTGGGGCGCAGCCAGATTCTGCCTCTGGGGCGCAGCCAAATTCTGCCTCTGGGGCGCATCCAGAATGCGGCTCTGGGGCGGATTCAGGATGTGCCCCACTGACACACTCTGGCTGCGGCCCGTTGACAGCTTTTCACTACGTCCGATATTTAAATGGATTGAGCATTGAGTTTAACCTAACCCGTTGCGACTCTATATATTTTACGTGAAATCCAAATCAAAATCCACGTCTCAATCCAAAAAAACTCGTAGAATATGTCGACAATTTTTCGAAGAGATTGAAGTTGAATCCGATGGTGAAAACGTTAATCTTCCGTTCGATGAAAAGAAGTATAGCGATTCAAATGAACTTCTTACACATATGGAAGTAAGTATATTATTTACTTTCTTGTCAATAATTTCCTAGTTTTAGGCATGGTAGAATTGAGAACTGAAATCATATAATTAATACTTCATAGTTTAATTCGTTTCCCCCTTCTATCCGTTATTTACACTGAAAATTCATTTATAATATATAAAAAAATTAGAAAAATAAATTTAAATATATTTATGACCTCATTAAATTTAAACTAATTAATAATATAATAAAAGTATCATATATGTAACACCCCGAATCCGCGGGACTCGGGATGCTACGGGTTGGGACCTCACAATGGGTCCCGACCCTTAGCCTGACAACAATTTCACCGGATCTTTCAACATGGCACAAATAAAGGCAAACCAAAATTCCTTTTAATGCAAATGATAAGAAACTCGAAGGAAAACAACAAAAGACTTCAGCCGATAATCAACACCAAAGATCAAAACGCCATACACACGGCATACCAACATAATAAACGAAGAATAAAACACAACCCGACTCCAACCAACACCCACTCCTAAAATGTACGGAACCCCGGCTGCCCACTCTTCTGGATCTCTCGGCCGCTTTCCTAACCTGCAAGGCAATCTACAACAATATCGGTATAAAACCGTTAGCTAACATTCAAGGCATTAGAATCATGGTATTGGCACATACACACATAAGGCATCATAAACACACATGTTCCAAAACACACAATCCGATTTATTATCTTTTTTTTTTTTTTAAGTTATTCCATTACTAATTTCCATTTAGTTGTGGCACGGAAATCACAAGGATCCCGCCCTTGTCCCCTTTCACCAAACAGGTTTGGGCCAGATGCGAATCAGCATCACCTGTTGGACTGGTCGCAAGGCACCTCCCGACCATCCCCATTTTGGGCCGGACATAGTGGTCACCGCCCGTTATCATACACTTGGGCCAAATATAAACATATAAAGTCGGCGGTCCTATTACCGGTTTAGATGTTATAACATAAGCAATAAACACACACATAAACAATAAACACACACCACCAAACACGCATTGAAACTAATACAGAGAATACGAGCTAAGTAAGTCCGAAGACTTACCTCGTCCAAAAGATCAACCGAATCTCATTTCCCGTAGGAATATAACCCAAGTCTGTTCAAGACAAGGCACGATAATCAACAACTACTCAGAAGCTAGAAGTCCTTAGACTTCTAGTCCTATATCCTCCTACAAGATCATACACTCTTATGACTAGGATAACACTCCTATTCCTCACAACTCACAAAAACACAACCATCATAACGCTAGGATACTCGTGTCCTAGTCTCACAATCTTAACAACTCATAACTACACATGCTTAAATAGCAACATAAGCTCATGGTCTTACTAGAACATACATTACAACTATGCTATGATACCACTCATAACCTCGAAGATCTCAAAAGATCGTTCCTCAACCAAATAATTCATCAACCATCCATAACTAGCTAAAATCCACAACCACTAAGTGGCATTCACTCTAAGTTATGTTAAGTCAACCTAGTCAGGATACTACTACTAACATTACTAGATCGAGGTAATATCATAAGCTCGAGGGAGAGAGTACTCACGTGACGTCAAAAGACGGAAGGCAATCTATGGATGTCGAGAATGGATTTGTTGGTCTATATCGGGCGCTTCCGGACCTAAAATCAAAGCTAAGCAAATTTAGCTTATACGCTAAATTTGAACGGAATAAATATCTTATATAAAATCTAAGGTAAAACCCGTTTTCAAAACTAAGGTTAAAAAACCGCTTAAATACTTTCCGGGACAAATAATACAATTATATACATGGATCGAAATCCGAAAATAAATCTTTGGTTCATAGATATGGAACTCAAGAACTTAGGCCATTTTCCGAACATAAACTTCGAGGCCGAAACCGTAATTTACTCACAAGGAAAAACTGCATATTTTACAAAATATAGGGCCAAAACTGCAATATAATATTTGGGTCCATTTATGTAAATAATTCTGCAGGAGGGTATGTTGTTCACATCCAAAAACTAGGTCCAAAACTGCAAATACAAAACAGTAGGTCAAAACTGTAAATAGCCTAAAAGAGAGGGGCTCGATTATAATATCTAGGAAGTGTCATCTTCAACCTTTCCCAACTGCAGAGAAGAGGCGGTCGGCGTTCCTCCAGGATGGCACTGCAGAGGCTCCGGCGGCGAGGGCGGAGGAAGGGGAGATCTTCCTTCCTGGCGGCGAGGGCGGTGGGGATCCGTCGGCGGCAGCGCTGGCAGGGCCTCCAGCTCCAAAGCAGGCCGAAAGAAGAGAAACGGGGGAGAAGAGATAGCGGCGGCTCGGCCTGCTGGTGGCTCCGGTCGATCGAGACGGCTGGGGGAGAGCGGTTCTCCTTCGATCTGGTGGTCCCTGGTGGTGAAACCTTCAATCGATCCACGCAACAATAGAGAGGGGAAAAAGAGAGAGTTGCAGCGAAGAAACAGAGGGAGAGGGAGAAGGGAGCTGTGAAGAGTCTTTCCAGACGGGAGTGGTGAGGAAGGGGGTGAGGGGTTGGGCTGATGTGGGAGTAGGGGAAGGGCAGAGGTGACGAGGAGTCACTGCAAGTCTGCAATAAGGCTGCAGGTGACGGGAGAGGCGAGAGGTCACAACTCGCAAGGGCTGGAATGCTCACCAGTAAAAGAGAGAGGAATAGAAGAAAAGAATAAAAACGAAAAGAAAAGAAATAAGTAAAAGGGAGTAAGAGAGAATTAAAAAAAAGAATAGATCTGATCAACCGGAATGAGATTTTTGGATCGGAAAACTTTTCCGAACTTTCCGCAAAAATAAAATATTGAAAATATAACAAAATATATACTCGTAAAAATATAGTTTGAAATACAAAACCATCATCGCAATTGATTTTACGACATAATATCATAATTGAAACACGGCTAATAAAGTATATTGATAAAATCCGGAAAACAAAATATCGTAAACGCACCTAAAATTGGTGTGTTACAATATATATTTTTTAAAATTAAAAAAAATCTAGAAGGGTTAACTTAAATCTACTTTTTATTTTTTGGATAAAAATAAATATTATAATGTTCTATTTATTTTTGAATTAAAGTAAAATATAGAAATAACGTTAAAACTAATTTAAAAATAATGGTTATATAAGTATTTGTTATGTTTAAATTTTAAAACTTTTTAATTTTCAAAGTCTAGAAAAGTATTTTTTTTATGAAAATTTAGAAAAGTATCTTTGAAACTAACTATGTACCTTTGTTTACAATAGAAGTAGAGTAAAAGTTTCATTTATGTACGAATTAGGTTCAAATTTAACTTTTTATATTTTTTTTAATTCGAAAATATAAAAAAATTACTATAGTATTATTTTATTTTTTTAAAAAAAAACTTTAGATTTACTTATTTGTTTTCAGATTTTTAAAATTAAAAAAATGGGATATTAGAATTAATGCTTTATTTTGTTTTTTACTAGATGTAGACATGTTAGAATATACCTTGATTTTATAATTAATAGTTTATTTCCTTTTTATTAGTTTTAAACATGTTAGAATAGAGAGTCGAAATTTTAAAATTAATATTTTATTTCGTTTATAATAGGATCTTAAGGAATATTCTCGTGTGATCGGTACCGATTTTTCGTCAATGGGTCGATGTAAACCTGTGTGCAGTGCTGCTAGACGCTCTCTGAGGACAATCAAAAAGCGTCGATGAGTCACTCCAATCTAGAACGCTGGTCGCCTGGAGTAAGTAGCGCATCTCCATCGACTGTAAGTCCCATAATAATCTGGACATCATGAACGCAATGCTCATCTCTCCCCATGGCATATGAAATGTGTTCGTCTCCGGGTGCCACCTCTCTACGAACGCCGTAATCAACGAATGATATACACCAAAAAAATCAATATCCCCCAAATATGTAAGGCCGCTACGTCTCGCCATACCAAACCATGAATCAAGGTCATCCACATCACGATGCCAAGCACATATGTTCTTTATCTCAACAAGTCTCTTCACGACTTTAAATGTATTGTCTCAATGTTATGTTTATGTCTTGTAAAAACAAGAAAATTAAAAAATTGTTTTAAATATTTTTATACAAAAATTTTGTAAAAACAAGAAAATTATAAATTATTATAATTTTAAGGTTACAAATATTCAATTTTTATTATTTATATGAACAATTAAACAATGTTATTTTTTTCCTAACTTTAATTGATTTTTTTAATTGTTAGACATATACGAATTTTATTATTCTAACTTTATTCAATTTTTTTTGAAAGTTAAATGCATGCGAGTTTTATTTTATCAAACTTTATTTGAATATTTAAAAATTAGAAATATGAGATTATATTTTTAAACTTAAAAATATGCCATTAGTTTTTTAAAGTTACATTGATTTTTTTTTTCTATTTTTTTAAGTAAAAAATATATATTTTATTATTTATATAAACAATTAAACGATTGTGCGTTTATGACTAACCTCATATCTATATACATATATTAAAGCAGAAGCGTTTACTTCAACGTGGTTCATCCTAACAAAAAATATGCCACATGTCATTTTCTTAGAGTTTTAGTATTTTTTAAATAATATATATAATTACCATATTTTAATTATCCTATTATAGAACTTATATTTATCTACTTACCAAACATATATGTATATATACTATTAGTGTTAAAATATATATATCTATATACTAATAATAAAGTATAAGCCTTTAATGCCATATGTTTTTTTTTTTCGTTCTTTTTGTCAATGCAATTTAAAACGCACTCTCATTTAAAAAATTTAATTAAGAAATTATATAAACTAACGATATATATATATTTATATATATATATATATATAGACTAATATTATAAAAAACCTTAATTACATAAACCATGGTTCCATATATTTTTATATTACGGGTCGTGTTAACGTTCAGTTTCATTTAAGACCTTTTTTTTATCAAGAACATGTAAACTATCATTTATTTAAAAATATTCCTTTCTGTTTTTATTATCTTTTACTCTCCCTTATAATATTATCTTCGAACTTAATTTAATTAATAATTAGATTTGTTTTACAATTTATTAAAGCTAATCCCGCACACGGTGCGGGTATTAGACTAGTTTATTTTATGCTCAACACCATATTTGGATTTTGAATGTAACAATAAATATGCGATTAGTTTTTTATTTTGGTAACTTTATATGCGAAAGGGTAAACAACTATCAATATTAATACCATTTAAAACTATATTTAAAATTTGTAAAGTCCGAAATAAACGGTTTGTATTATTTCTAACATTATTCGATTAATAGAAAGCTTATAAATATGCGATTTTTTATTTTGGTAACTTTGTTCGAGTGTTTTATAGTTAGAGCGACAACTTGCACAACGTCAACAATGAAGGTTCCAATTCAGAAAAGCACACACAAAAATATAATCTATTAAATGCTAAATTCTGCGACATTCAATTTCAATTTTTCTTAATCTAACCGGTTTCTAATCAACTAAGTATCAATTACAAAATGGAATAAAAAAAAACACATCTCTAGTGGTGATAATCGACATTTTCGGCTAGAGTTTGCATCCGATTGTTGTGGTTTTACAGCATTCGAGTCCCGATCCATGTCTTGGTACGATTTTCGACAGGAATATTGCACTCGACAAAAACTTTTTCTCGGATCTACAATATTCAAACTCTCCTCCCGATTGACACTTGTACATGGGATAATCATATACCTATATTATCAATACCATTTGAACAAGACCTAAAACCAATCATAAAACAAAGACAATGACGAAGAAACCACCAATAACTAATTATAAAATACAGGCAAAAAAACAATTATCAATAGCATCATTTCGTTTAAGCAAAACAATGCCCAAAACTCAAAACTGTACAAAACACTTCATTTTGTTTAAGCAAAACAATTAGCAACTCAAGTTCATATACAATGCACAATTTTTTTTTCAATAAACAACTATCAATATTATTACCAATTTAAACTTTCAATTTTGATGTATTCTAAGTTCAAATACAAAATATATATATATATATATATATATATATATATATATATATATATATATATATATATATATATATATATATATATATATATATATATATATATATATCCTCGTAATAAAATTGCAAAGACGATTCCTCACAATAAAATTGCAAAGACGATCGAATCGGAGCTGCTTATAAACCTTTAAAAAAAAATTGGCATTCAAAATTCAATCTCTCATCCATGGAGGTTGTATAAGTTCTACAATTAAACAATCAATACAAATTACTTGAGCAGATTAAGTGTTTGGAATCACTAATTGCAGCAAATCAATATGTTTTGAATCTCCTTTCACGGATTCACAGAAAACCAATTATAAGAATCACTAATTGCAGCAAATCAGTACAAATACAATATGTTTTGAATCTCCTTTCACGGATCTACAATCAAAACTCAAACTTTCAATTTTGATGTATTCAAGTTCAAATACAATATGTTTTGAATCTCCTTTCACACTTTCATGGATTCACAGAAAACCAATTATAAGAATCACTAATTGCTAATGACAAATTACTTGAGCAGATTAAGTGTTTGGATTAGTGCTTCACAACAACAATTTAACAATTGCAGCAAATCAGTACAAATCGAAGAAGAAACAGGACGAACCACAATGCGAAGACAATCGCTGTGAAGAAACAGGACGAAGAGAATGAGGCGAAGAGGACGAACCACAATGGATCTTGAATGAAGACGGGAAGAAGAAGAAACAGGGACGAAGCACTGCGAAGAGGACGAAGCACTGTGAAGAGGACGAAGAGGACGAGGCGGCTGCTGAGGCGGACAGGAAGCGAGGCGAGGTTATAACCCTCGCGGGGCGCAGCCGCGATGCGCCCGGAAGGCGGGCTCACAATTCGCTTGCGCTACGTTTCCATATTTTCCCTCCGCCCCATTTCCAAACTCAGGGCCCGCCTCGTACTTCCAATTTGGCTTCGACTCGAAAATGTAATCCGGTTCCACTGCCTCGATCGTAATTTTTTGTTTGACCGGATAAAATCACTCAAAATTAATAAGTTTAAAACTTAATATGGTCATAATGCTATTCGATCAGACAAGCGAAACAACACGGTCGCAGTGTGCATTTGGGGCGCAGTCAGAATCTGTGACTGGGGCGCAGACACAATCTGCATCTGGGGCGCATCCTGAATGCGCCTCTGGGGCGGATTCTGGATGTGCGCCAGATGCAGACTGTGTCTGCGCCACAGTTGCAGATTCTGACTGCGCCCGAAACTTTAATGGGCCTAGCGTCGAGTTTAACCTAGCCCGTTGTTGCGACTCTATATATTTCTCTATCAGCGTGAAATCCAAATTTAATTTCACGTCTCAATCAAAAAAACCTCGTACAATATGTCAACATTTTCCGAAGAGATTGAAGTTGAATCCGATGGTGAAAGCGTTAATCTTCCGTTCGATGAAAAGAAGTATAGCGATCCAAATGAACTTCTTACACATATGGAAGTAAGTATATTATCCGCCTCTTTTGTCATTTATTTCATTGTTTTAGGCATGGTAGAATTGAGAATTGAAATCGTAGAATTATTTTTATGTATTTTTACTCTTGTCCATCATCAAGTTTTGACTTTTCCTCTTGATATCATCATCAAGTTTTGTTTTTTCCTCTTGATATCCACAAATTTTCAAGTTTTCTATTGACATTCTCATAGTTTAATTTGTTTCTCCCTTCTATCCATTCTTTACATTGAAAATTCAATTATAAATATATAAAAAATTAAAAAAATAAATTTAACTATGTTTACGACCTCATTAAATTTAAACTAATTAATAGTTTAATAAAAGTATTATATATTATATAAATTAAAAAATCTAGAAGAGTAACTTAAATCTACTTTTTATTTATTGGATAAAAATATATGTTATGATTTATTATTTTCTTTTTATTAGTTTTAGACACATTAGAATAAAGAGCCAATATTTTAATAATACTATTTTATTTCGTTTATGATAGGATCTTATGGAATATTCCCGTGTGATCGGTACCGATTTTTCGTCAAAGTTTGAGCTTCATGGATATTTTTTGGATAGAGATAACTTAGTAGGTTGGACTCGGTTTGTGGGGTACTCGATGAATATGGTATTGGTCATAAACAAATCATGGTTGGACAGACGAGGGTTCCGTATCTTTCATTTGGCATGCGATAGACACGGAGCACCTAGAAAGGAGAAAGATGTTGATCCCGATCACGTGCCAAGTACTAGCCGGAAAAAGAACTCAAAGAAGTGTATGTGCATGTTTGAACTTGAGGTGACTCAAATTGAAGAACAAAAATGGACATTGAGAGTTATATGTGGAGTCCACAACCATGTAATTCCATCGGTTTTAAGGGGTCATGCATATGCTGGATGTTTGACTCCAGCCCAATATCGAAAGGTGGAGCGTGAATTGGGGTCAGGGTTGAAACCGAGACATATATTGAAATCCGTGCAATTAGACGATCCTGGAAATGTCACAACCATCCGGAAAATTTACAATACCGGTTTGAAGATGAGGATGGAACAAACTGAAGGAAGAGGGTCATTACAACAAGCACTTCATACGTTGAAGGAACGCGGATACTATGTGAGTGCAAGAAGATGTACAGACTCCGATGAAGTGGCTGATTTTTTTATCTCACATCCTGATTCTAGGCATTTGCTCCACATGTTCCCTTATGTTATTGTGATGGACTCGACGTATAAGACCAATGAGTAAGTATACTTGTTCTAACTTTGTTTGATATAAGTATATCTTATTGCACAACACTTGTACTTAATCCTTTTTTTGTATTATTTCAAGATATAATATGCCGTTGTTGGAGATTGTCGGCATCACAAGCTCAAAAAAAACTTTTGCAATTGCTTTCGTATTCATGGCACACGAGAACAGAGATCACTATAAATGGGCTTTAAGGAGACTTCGTCATTTGTGCTACGACAAGATACCAGAAGTGATTGCCACCGATCGAGAGTTGGGTCTTATAGGTGCCTTGGGTGAAGTCTTTCCGGAGGTGAAGCATATTTTGTGTATGTTCCATGTAAAGAGCAATATTGGAAATAGAGCTGGTGTCGTTTTGCGTTGTAAGGAAGTACAAGCCGTCTTTGCATCACAATGTCATGCCCTATTCGAGTCGAGATCGAGTGAAAGCTACGAACGGCGTTTGACGGAAATGAGGATTCATTGGGCACCTTATCCGAGGTTAATAAACTGTCTCGAGACGACGTGGCTCACCCCATACAAGGAGGCAATCGTTCGATCATGGTGTGACTTATATCATCATTTTGGCACAAGAACGACAAATGCGTAAGAAAATTTATTTAAATCCATTTGCTTCTCATATGTTCAAAGTTTGTTCTTGTGGATAATTTATCTTTCTATTTTTGTAGGTGTGAGTCCGCACACAAATTACTCAAACAAACTCTAGATTCAAGTGTTGGAGGATTTCAGTTGGTGTGTGACAACATACATTTGATGGTCACGGATCAAGTCCAGAAGATACAAGCTTCGTTAGAGATGTCACGGGTGAGGATTCCTCGGGAGGTGCGTATACCGATATTTGACTTGCTTCGAGACTACGTCACTAGTGAGTGTTTCACGCTCTTGTGGGATAACTACACCAAAGCTAGAAGGACAAGAGATGATGTTGTGTGTCGGGATAGTTATTGGAGGGAAGCTCATGGAGTGCCATGTGTGCATGATTTTATCATAGCAATCCGTGCAAGAAGAGCTATAACATTGAATCAGATTCACCCATTTTGGAAGCAAGTTCATTGGATTCCAGTTACATTTCCAAATGGTGACATGGGTGATGATGATGATGATCCCATCAACCCGAGCCTAGTTTCGTTGAACAGATTCAGAGAAAGAATGGAGTCAAACACGCTCACCCCCGATGAGATGGAGAAAATGGCATCTTGCTTCGAGGACATCGAGAACCCGGGAAGTACTACGATGAAAGAGCCGACACAAAAGGCTCGGGCCAAAGGAAGACCGCCAACCATGAGATCAACAAGAAGAGAGCCGAGCTCGTTTGAGCATTCGGCTAGACGTGGTCCTGGACGTCCCCGTTCTGAGAGAGTGGTGGATCCGGATGATGGAGAGGCTACACCCGAGGCTTCACCTAGACGTGGTCCTGGACGTCCTCGAGGTTCACAGGGGAAAAAAGCAAAGCATGCAGAGGCTACACCTGAAGAGTTAGTTTTCTTTACTCTTGTTTTTATGTGTTACATATTTATCCCGATTAGCTCATTGTTCATTCTATTGTTTACCGTGTTCTTCATCTTTTATGTGAATTTTCTTAAATTTTTTTCTCCACTCCATCTAGTCGGCTACGTCGTAAAGGAAAGGAACCAATTGATGTAGATGCTACACCTGAGGTTACACATGATGGTGCAAAATATCCTTGGGAAGAAGGGGAATTCCGAAAATTCATGGAGCCATATGTGAATGGAGCCATGAATGTGTTAGGTGACGGTAATTGCGGATACAGATCCATTGCTTTGGTTTTAGGTTTTTCAGATGAAGATTTCTTAGTAATAAGGAGAGAGATACTTATGGAGTTGAACTTGAGAAGAACAATATATTCAAAGGTCAGTATTTTATTTTATAAAGTTTAATAATAAATTGTGATATCATATATATATGTACATATAACATGATTATACATGTGAATCTATGCAGTGCACCCTATTCAACAAATTTATAAATGTGCTTAAGAATGTTAACTGGACTAGAAATGCTCCATGCCCAAGTAGATGCTGGATGGAGTTGCCTATCGTTGGGTGTGTTGCAGCCACATACTACAAGATAGCCCTAGTTGTCCTTGGTAATAACGCGTCAACATTCCTTCCTATGATAGCCAGCACACCTAACCAAGGCCCACCTACGGTGATCCGTACAATAGCGTTTGTCTCAGACAGCACACACTTTGTAGGGGTTAGTGGAAGTTTTACATTATCTCATTTTTTTTAACATAATTAATAATCATGAATAACCCTTTTCAATTTTTTTGTAGGTTTGGCTCAAGGAGAATGCCCCATTACCCGAGGTGGATATTATGTGGACTAACCATCACGATCCGAGCGTTGATGGATGGGATGCGCCGTTCATTGAAAGGATATTTCGTTACACAGAGCTTCGTCGTAAGGAGTGTCCTCCAGTACCCGGGCCAAGGATAGACGTTCCGGATAAGTAGTTTAGATTCACTACATTTGAAATCGTTGATAAATAGGATGTGTCGTTCATTAAAAGTATATTTTTCTTATAGGTTTTATTATACGACATTAAAGTTTTAATTAATTTATATAGTATCCACAAAATAAAACTCAATATACATAAAATCCAAACTATCCATAAAATAGAACTCAATATCCATATATACGAAAATATCCAAAAAATAGAACTCAATATCCATGCAAAATAACTAAATCATAAAATATGCTCAATGATGTTGTGATGCCCGGACTTGAGAAGGAGCAACCGGTATCTGGTGTCCAACTGCCTCCTCAAGCATGAAGACTAGCTCCTCTGTAGTGTATGGTGGACCATGAGCTAGAATATCTCGTACACGACCGATCATGATACGAAGACACTGTAATAAATATAACATGTTGTTAGAAACTCAAACTACAATTCAACAAAAGGTGCATAGTATGAAAAGATAGCTAGTAGAAAAACACTTACTCTGGTATCTGAAACTGGAATAGGTGGGGGACGGTCAATGGGTGGGATCAATGTGGCCGACGACGCCAAGACATACGGATGTCCTCGAGCAATGTACCATGTCATGTACGCATCATCGACAAGCCATGGGGATGATGCATGAACCAACCTATCAAATGACACTCTGGTCTCCTCTAGATGACGGGAGGTCCAACGATCATGCACACTGTGATAAATAAGTCTGTAAGGACGTGCATTTGCTGGACGAGACTCATGAATGAGAGGGATAGGGTGTGATGGCACGGTCTGTACGTATCCAAACTGGCGTAAAAAGCGATCTGGCATATAGGGCTCCTCGATGTCAGATATCCGTATAATGCCCATATACCGTGATATCGCATGCTCGCCTGCAAAGTCGAGGACCCGATCATCATATGGCATGAACTTCACGTCCTCAGCCCTCATCTGGTCAAGCTGTGCTCGTAATGCCCGAACCCTCCATAGACTAGGAGGTGGTGTCTTCGGGACGGAAAGTCTCGAAGACCAACGCACGTGTCCATGCATGCCTGCATCCTCTACGGCTGCACACCCCAAGGAAGGGAAGTGTGCATATATCCAGAACTGTATCAATAAATATAAATTAGTTTGTAATCAACATCCTAGACGCTTCCCTTAAATTAGTTTGTAATTAACATTCAGAACTACATACCTGTAGTAAGGTCGTGCATCCTCCCATCGTCGCCACACCCGACCTAGATGCCTCTCCTAGCTGCCTGTACAGAAATGCAAGTGTCCCAGTTCCCCATGCATAACTAGACGTCCTGTCATGATCCCTCACCAAGTCGATAATCCACGATCTGAGTCTGTTGGTAGTTTGTCGACTACCAACGCTGATGATATGGAAAACAACAGATACGCGGATGCAATGGTGCTCTGAGGGGCATCTGGCTGACCCAACATGCCATCAACAATACTCCTCAATGGGTCGATGTAAACCTGTGTGCGGTGCTGCTCGACGCACTCCGAGGACAATCCAAAAGCGTCGATGAGCCACTCCAATCTAGAACGCTGGTCGCCTGGAGTAAGTAGCGCATCTCCATCGACTGCGAGTCCCATAATAATCTGGACATCATGAAGCGCAATGCCCATCTCTCCCCATGGCATATGAAATGTGTTCGTCTCGGGATGCCACCTCTCTACGAACGCCGTAATCAACGAATGATCGACACCAAAAAAATCAACATCCTCCAAATCTGTAAGGCCGCTACGTCTTGCCATACTAAACCACGAATTAGGGTCATCCACATCACGACGCCAAGCACGTATCTTCTTTATCTCAACAAGTCTCTTCACAACTTTGATTGTCTTGTCCCAATGCTATGTTTATTTTTAAAAAAAAATTAAAAAAATATTTTTAATAATTTTATACCAAAATTTTGTAAAACAAGAAAATCATACCTCGTCGTCCCATATCGCTCTAGCTCTGTGGGTAACGTAACATGTCAACAACTCCGGATGTATGGGCTCCGCCGGTATCTGATCCTCCTCCGGTAGCTGACTCTCCTCATCTGGTATCTGCTCATCTAGATGTATATGCTCCTCAGGTATCTGGTCATGCTCACCAGCTACCTGCTCATCATGTCTAATGTCCTCTAGATGTCCATCATCATCTGACCCCTCTGTATGATAATCTACATCATAGTGTGATGGTGATAATGATGCAGCATCGACATCTACCTCAACGCGTACAGGAGACGACTGCTCCTCGATGGGTACATCTGCGTCAGTACGAGGAGTTGCTTGCTCCTCCATAGGTACATCAACATCGGCAGGGGGTGCATGCTCCTCGATATGTACCACTCCATCTCTCCCAGCTCGACGTGCGGATGCTGTCACTAGTCTCATCTTCCGTCTTTTATTTTTTCGAACATTTCTATACGCAATCTGTAATTTTAGAAATATGAGATTAATTTATAAAAAGCTACAAATATGCAAATTTTATTTTATCTAACTTTATTAGCTTTTTTTAAAGTTCGAAATATGCAATTTTTATATTTATTATTTATTTTAATTTTTAAAGTTGTTGTATATGCAATTTTTATATTTACAATATGTTTCAATTTTTATATTTATTATTTATTTTAATTTTTAAAGTTACAAATATGCAATTTTTATATTTACAATATGTTTCAATTTTTATATTTATTATTTATTTTAATTTTTAAAGTTAAAAATATGCATTTTTTATATTTATTATTTATTTTAATTTTAAAGTTATATTTTTATATTTTAAATTTATTTCAAATTTTAAAGTTACAACTATGAGATTTATTTCACACCATCAACAATGGCGGTTCGGAAAACATACAAAAAAATCTAATCTATCGCTAAATTCCGCAACTTCCAATTACGAATCTTCTTAATCTAACCAATTCCTAATCTAAGAAATTTGGTAAATCAGTTACAAAACGAGAAAAAATCACCTCGATTGCCGATAATCGACGTTTCCGGCTAGGGTTTCCATCTGATCGTTGTGGATCTTCAATATTTGAGTCCCGATCTCGATCCATGTCTTCTTGGCAATAATCAACACACTTTTCCGGTTAACAAAGAAGTTGAGAAAATCAACCACAAATCAAGTTAAACTCAATTTGATATTAAAAAAATCAATTACTCTTTTACAGTTGAAGCAAAATCAATAATCAACACTACATTTAAAGTAAAAGCAAACCTGCATCAAATCATATGCCAAAATTAACCACAAATCAACACATTGATCAAAACAAATCAATAATCAACTCACTGTTGGAATTAGATCAAGAACAAGAGGTTGAAAAATCAACCACAAATCAATGAAGAGCTATGTTGGGTGAACAAGAGGTTGAAAAATCACAAACCTCCATTAACGCTAATAAGGTGCAGTGGGTATTTGTGATTGACTAAACCTCCATTAACGCTATAGGCAGCGGGTATTTGTGATTGACTAAACCTCCATTAACGCTATAGGCAATAATTTAGGGTGTGAACAAGAGGTTGAAAAATCAACCACAAATCAACCACAAATCAACTAACTGTTGGAGTTAGATCAAACCCGCATCAAACACGATGTACACATGATTTGCAAAATCAAAGGTTAGAGATGGCAGAAGAGACGAAGTAGGGAAGCAATTACCTGGGGCTGGAACGAAGAAGACCTGGAGCGAGGCGGATTGGAGCGAGGCGAGAAGGACTGGGGCTGGAACGAAGACCGGCGGACTGGAGCGAGGCAGATCGAGGTGGACTGGAGCGAGGCAGATCGAGGTGGACTGGAGCGAGGCGAGAAGGACGAAGAAGATCGAGGCGGACTGGAACGATTGAACGAAGACGGCGGAATGGACGCGAGGCGAGGTTATAAACCCTCGCCTGGGGCGGAACCGTAATGCGCCCGGGTGGCGGAGTCGGAATGCGCCAGCGCTTCGCTGACACAGTTTGAATCCGCCTATGTTGCATACTTTGTCTCCGCCCAAAATGCAAACTTGGGCTCCGCTACGTTAACGAAATTGGCACCCGACTCGTAGTCCCGATCCGACTACACTGTCCCGTAGTAATTTTCCGTCTGATCATATAAAATCACTCTAAGTTTTTTAACTAATTATGTACCCTGACTTAAAATTTAAATATGGTAAAAAAATTTATTGAAACAATTTGGTTTACTAGGCTTTTTTTATTTTTGTATTTAGTAAATGTACCCCTTGAGAGAAGAGTCTATAAAGTTTGAGAATAAATACAAAAAGTTGGGGTATATTTACTTAATTAAAACATTAAAAAGCCTAGTTACTACTATAATTTTTCAAAAAGGCCTAGTTATCAAAATTGCCCTATTTTATTTATTATTGAATTAGTATTAAATTTAATATTCTATATTTTATTTTAATTCGAAAATAAAAAAAATTATTAAAAAAACAAAAACTTAGCTTTAAATTTACTTCTCTAGATTTTTTTTATATTAAAAAAATACTTCTATTACAAAATTAATTAGTTTAAAATATTATGATGTCATAATTAGTTTATTTTTTTTTCTACTTTTTAAAATTTTATAATTGAACTTTTAGTATAATATATTACGAATGGTACCCTCGTCGTGGTTTGGGGTTTTCCGGATTCGCGCAACAGTTTTTTCGAGTTCGGATGATACCCTTAATTTTTCGTTGTTTTCCAGATTTTGCCCAAATTCATTAAAAAATTTCAAATTCCATTAAAAATATAATAGAAAATTAAGTAAAATTTAAAAATAAATATAAAATAGAAAGAATGATTTATTTATTTTACAAATAAAGTAAACATTAAATTTTTTTAAAAAAATCAGTATTTTATATTAATTTAAAAATAAATAAATCAGATAATTTTTACAAAATTATAAAAAATTAGTATCTTATTTTATTTTATAAATAAATAAATTAGATTAGCATTTTTTTAACAAAATCTAAAAACATAAGTGTTTTACTTTAATTAAAATATAAATAAAATAAGGATTTTTTTAAAAATCATTGTTTTAATTTATTATTAAAATAAATAGATCAATCTTTATATTTTATTTATTTTTTAATTTTACTTTATTTTCTTTTATATTTTTTAATGGAATTTGAAAATTTTTAATAAATTTGGGCAAAATATGAAAAATAACGTAAACTTAAGAGTACCATCCGAACTCAAAAAATTGTTGGCCAAAATTTAGAAAACCCCAAATCATGAGGGTATCATCCGAAATTTCACTAAATTGAACCACAAAGTACTAAAAAAAAATTTGTAAATATCAAGGGAAAAAATTTAAAATTGAAGGCCATAGAAAAAAAAAAAAAAAAAAACCCAAAAATCATAATACTAGGGGTGCCTTGCGCAATTTCCAGAAACGGTGAAGAAGTTGTCTATTTTGATTTCTTCCACTTCCAGCCGACCAAACCCTAAACCCCAAAATCTGTGGCTTTCTTTTCCTTCTTACTTCACTCTCCGGCGGCCGGAAAAGGTCGTCTGGTACCTCTTCTTCCCGGCGAAGAATTCCGATCAACTATTCTCTCCCGTCGAAGTTTCAAAGGTAATCATTTTTACGTGATATCGTTTCATTACCGTTTCGATTGTAAGTATATGGATGAGTGGTTAATTTGAAGTCGAGAACTGTCAAAAAGAACATATGTTTTGAATTCAGTAAAAGAAATTGCTATCCAGCAAGTCTCTGGATGTGTAGATGTTAAGGTTCTCTATGTTAAACTTGTAATCGTTGTGATTTGTTAATTGTGAGTTTGTCTTGTGAATTGATTCATTCTTACAATGTTCAGATAGAAATTGGCCTTTTGATTTCAACAAATATGAAGAACTTGATTCCAATACAAGGTCATGGTGTAATCCATTCCTTATTCCTTCCGCATTACCAAACCCAATATTGCATCAATTTTTGTTGGATCATTCTTCATTCTGAATCTTAATTCAACATAATGCTAGAAACCAAATGGATCATCGAGAGACTGAGAAGAATCAAAGTGCTTGATTCGTGTTGTTTTGAGGCCAGTATTTCGGTTTCTTGTCTGCCCCTTACCCTGTCAAAAAGAGAGGAAGTTTCTTGTTGATTTGTACAGTTCCTTGATGATAATGACTGTCTTATCTGAATTGTGTTTGCTATAATTTGACAGTAACTTGTAAGATATGACATGATTTTGCCTTGTGAATTGATCAATTCATTAGGGTGTTGTTTCTGTTATGTAAACTGGTCATCTGATTTACCTATGCTTAGTTGCTTGTCATACACAGTTGTGATTATGCCGAAAAAGAAGACTCCTTCAAAGGCTAACGAAGAACCAACCACTGAACAACCAGCCACAGCAAATCCTCCAAAGCAGACAAAAGTAGCAAATCCAAAGCAGCCAAAGCTAGCAAATCCTCCAAAGAAGCCAAGTGATGAAATTGATGACATATTTGCAAGTAAGAAGAGGAAGAATCCAGAAGCCGAAAAACCTCAGATAAAGCCTGAAGAAAATGTGAAAAAGGAGAAGAAGAAGAAGAGGAAGAAGATAAATGATGAAGGCGGATCAAGGAGAAGAACAAACGATGGACTTAAAATCTATAGGGTGGACGAGTTGGGTATCAATAAAGCAGGTTCCGGTTTTACTAATCTTTGTCCTTTCGATTGTTCGTGTTGCTTTTGATTACGACAATTGTAACTCTGAATCATAGCTGCATTATCTGATATGAACCAGATTTTGCCAATGTTTTTATCTCATCTCTGAGTTATTTTGATTTTGCCAATGTTGGGATTAATTTCTATTGTAATGTGATAATAGGAGAATCAACATTTCTTCAATCGAGTAACGAATGCAGAAAACTAGCCTGCAGATCGCAAACTTGTTCAAAATTACCTTGCAGCAATGTTTCATATAACAACAGCTCTACAATATACAGTAACTAAGTTTTGCAAAACCTTTCAACTTTAAAGTGCTAATGGCAAACTTGTCCAAATACGACGACGTTCCAAAGTTAAGAAATGTCTTCATCAGTTGCTTTGCCTTAGTCAATTTGGAATTGAATTTCTCAACAACTTATGGGTGGTTTAGCAATCAGCATACAACGTGTGTAATTTAATTACCAAATATTAAGGTTATAATGCGTGATTATTTAAATCTGTAATTAAAGATTATGAATCAGTAAATTACTAGATAACGTAAGTACTAAAAGTATTCAGAAACATTAACCATAAATATGAAACCAGTTTTTATCTTTTGATAAATGTAATTGAAACTTAAAAATTGAATTTGAATGATGTCCTTTATGGAATTTTCTAGTATATATTTAATAATAATTAACAACAATTTATTTATTCATCTGACATCTTTGGCTTTATCTGAAAATTGCCCACAAACCTCAAGCTATCCAAATATCCGATTCTTACCTAATCCATGACCAAATCCTAAGCTATAAGTAATCTTACCTGTCTGATTCATATCTATAATGGAACTACCATTCACGCCTGTAATGCAAACAACCGTTATCATCTTGAAAAGTATAAGACTCCATAAATTCAGGCTAACGCTTATACACCGACCTGGCAAACGCAAAACCCAATTGCAGAAACTGTTTCTTATGTCTCTTTCATTCCTATATAATTGTTGAAAGGGATTGGGATGCGATTTTGTCTCCTACCCAGAATTTATTGGAAAAAATCTTTCCTTACAAAGCATCTGAGCCACCAAGTAACTCGCCGGCGATGAAGAGTTTGTTCAAGCATAAGCCCAAGACTCCGGTCGACGTTGTCCGGCAGACTCGAGAGCTTCTAATTTACTTTAATAACACTTCTAGCAATGTTGACGGTCCTAAACGAGATGAAAAGGTATCAACTTTTTCTCTCTTATGAAACTTATTTTTGTTACCTGGGTATTATTGTGGAAATTGAAGTTTGGGTTTGTTTGTATAGTGATTCGTTTGGTGGTTAGTTGAAAAAGACTGGTGGGTTTAAGTAGAAATTGTGAATTCTAGTTCTAGGGGAATCTGATTTTTGTGTGGGTTGGCCCCTTGTTCCATTAGCTTAGTTTAATGGTCTGCAAAATGGTTGATTTTGGCGTGGAAAGCTTATAACTTGGTCTTATGAAATGGATTACAATTTTTGCCTTTTTTTTCGGGTTGAAGACTCTTGTGATTTATGAGAGTATGTGATGGTAAAATGTGGGAAAACCATGTTAGAGATAGTTTTAGTTACAAGTATGTTCCTAAGAATCATCTTGAGAGGTTATGGATGCACCTTTGTGGAGCTTGATTTATGCACTTGAAGCAGTTTTGACTTGTATGTAGTTATACCCTCTAATCATGAATGAAGTTTACCTTACCTTGGATGAAAATGTGAGAAAAACTAATTTTGATGTGTTTTTCTGTTTGAGTTTGCGTCTTTTTAGTTTCGTTCTTGAGCAAGGGTGACTGAATTGGTTGTTATGTATAGGTTATGAGAAAAAATGTTTGATATGGGTCTGGTTTGAATCCAAGTTTAAGCTGCACTGTAAGGAATGAGTTGGACAAGTCTTGTGTGGAAAGTTATAAGAATTTTGATTGATTGCAGGAATGGATTGTGATTTGCAACAAAAATATGCATTTTGATCTACAAGTTATCTATTTGTTTATTTCCAGATGACCGTCCTCTGCAAACTCCTACGGGAACTGAAGATCATACTCTATGGGAGTAGTGAAGCTGAGCCAGTCCCGGATGCTTGTGCTCAACTCACTCAGGAGTTCTTTAAGGATCATACTTTTCGCCTTCTAGTACTATGCCTTCCGAAATTGAACTTGGAGGTGTGTTTGATGTGTTTATGGCTACTTTAGACTTTACTTGTTAAACCCTTTTTTTAAATATTGTTGATTACTAAATTATCTTTTGGATTAGGCCCGTATAGACGCCACACAAGTGGTTGCAAATTTACAAAGGCAACAAGTTCAGTACCGTCTGATTGCTTGTGAGTACTTGGAAGCTAATATCGATCTCATGGATATTCTAGTTGCAGGGTAGGATTTTGGATATCATTTGTATTCATGATGTTATTGCAGCTTAAGAACTAGGATTTGTTTTACGAGTATTCATGAATGTCTAGGTATGAAGACCCGAGTCTTGCCTTGCACTATGGCGGTATGTTGAGGGAGTGCATTCGTCATCAAAGTGTTGCAAAGTAAGTGATGCCTAATTACACACTTAACCGCTAGTTTTACTTAAGTGCTTAATTGCTTGTTTGATAGGTATGTACTCGAAAATCACTTGAGGAAGTTCTTCAACTATATCCAGATTAAGAATTTTGATATTTCATCCGATGCTTCAGCAACTTTCAAGGTATCACATTGGGCTGTCCTTTTCTTTGTCATTGTAGGGTTTTCCACTATATCATTCTTTCCTCAGGTAAAAATGGCTAACTAGGTCTTTTACCAATATTATTCTATTAAGAGTATTCATAGCATAAACTCATTTAGTAAATATATCCCTATTTAACCCAATTATTCCATAGCATAAACTCATATATATGGTAAAATTAGAGGGTCTACAAAACAAAAGCTTATAAAAAGAGTCTATTTAACTCAATTCTTTCTTCATCTTTAACTTGCTTCTGATGTAGGAGTTACTTACGCGGCATAAGTCCACTGTGGCTGATTTTCTTTCTAAGAACTACGAATGGGTAAGTTTAAGTTCTGTCAGAAATTTGTTATGATCTTTTATATGTTCTCCAACTCAGTTGTGCCTTGTCCGCTGTTTTCTATGTACTAGTTTTTCGAGGAATTCAATACAAAGTTGCTACAATCTCCTGAGTATATCATTAGGCGCCAAGAGGTGAAGGTAAATACTCTTTTACTATCTTAAACTTTCTTGTCATGCCTTCTGATCTTTATTGTAACTGATAGTTTTGTGCCTGTTTCCCCAGCTTTTAGGTGATATACTGCTTGATCGTTCAAACACTGCTACTATGGTGCGCTATGTCAGCTCTACCGATAATTTGAGGATCATTATGTGTCTATTGAAGGTATGAGATATAATTATATGCAAAAGTTATTTCTAGCACTCTTTTGAAGCTCAAGGAATCATCATAGTACCCAGATAACGGCTTTATACAAAATTAAGGGCAAATAAAGAACGATTTTCTTGGTCTTTGGTCTTTGTTTGGATTCCTTTGAGAGAACTGGAGTCACTCAATCCTTTCCTAGACTATATTGAGTTCTAAGTGTTTGATGACGCCGGAAACTTTTGTTCAGGAACTGAGCAAACTGATCTCATATTTTGTTCTTGTTTTTTTTTCCGGTCACTGGTCCTTGTTTGGATTCCTTTGAGAGAATTGGAGTCTCTCAATCCTTTCCTAGACCATTTTTGAGCTCTAAAAGTTTGATTCATTTGATAAAACCGGAAACTTTTTGTTCAGGAACCAAGCAAACTGAACTTATATCTTGGTGTTCTTGTTTTTTTTTGTCATTGATCCTTGTTTGGATTCCTTTGAGAGAATTGGAGTCTTTCAATCCTTTCCTAGATCATTTTGAGCTCTAAGAGTTGATTCATTTGAAAAAGCCGAAAACTTTTTTGTTGAGGAACTGAGCAAACTGAAGTCATATTTTGTTCTTGCTATTTTTTCGGTCATTGGTCGTTGTTTGGATTCTCTTGAGAGAACTGGAGTCTTCCCAATCCTTTCCTAAACCATGTTGATTTCCAAATGAAGCCGAACCCTTTTTGTTCACAGATCGAGTAAACTGAACTCATATTTTGCTGTTGTCGTTGCTGCAGGAAGAGAGCAGGGTCATACAACTCGACGCATTTCATGTCTTCAAGGTATATTCTTAACACCATTAGCATAAGATGCAAATCTTTGAATCTTAAAAAATCTTCTGCAACTTAATGCTATCAATGCAGCTATTCGTTGCTAATCAACACAAGCCTCCTGAGATAGTAGCCATACTCGTGGCCAACCGTAGCAAGCTGTTGCGTTTCTTCGCCAACTTTTCTTTAGACAAAGGTAAGTCAAATCTCCCACCATGAAATGTTCTTCTGCAACTGAAAGATCTCTAAAAATGCAATTTTGTTGCAGAAGATGAGCAGTTTGAGGCAGATAAAGCTCAAGTAGTAAGGGAGATTGCTTCTCTTGAACCCAGAGATCAGTAGATCAGCAAACAAAGGAGACTCTGAAACTTTGTATGATATTTATTGTGGAATTTCAGTAAGAAATATTCAAGAAGCATTGTAACTAATATCTATAAATAATCAACTTGTGACTGTAAATACAAATAAAGCTCATTGTGTACCAATTCATGAAGCTCAATGATTCAAGTTATATCATATTAGTGATTAAACAATTTTTGGAACAACGGATAGGACATTCTCGGAGCTCTAGGCAAATTTTGGCCTTAAATTTTTTTTAGAAAATGAAATTTTCTCAATAATTGTTTTTTCGACATGCGATATTGCATCACATATTTATAGAAAGAGTTTTTACAATTTTTGAAGCAAGAATACAAAATTATCAAATTTTAGAGATTTCCGGCAAATTTTGTATACAATTAGTTTTCGGAAGTCGGTATTCGCACGGTTCAAGATTTTGTTATTGCACCACGCATACGGATCCGTAACCGTCATGATTACGGGTTCCGGATCCGTGATAATTTTCTACATGAATTCTAACCCGAAAAAAAAAAAAATTCTGACATCATCACAAACCGTGATGTTAGGAATTTTTTTATTTTTTTTTTACGATTACGGAACCTGTGACCGTGGCGGTCACGGATTCCATAAGCGTCATGCATTAACGAAATCTTGAACCGTGCCCGACTGCCCGTAACACCCCCTTAGTTTTTGAGACATAGACTCGTTCATGACCGTCCAATGAGTTTATGAGATCTCTCATGTCAGAAAGAGCGCGTGGATGATTTTCGAACGTCTTTCATCAACAAATTCCACATCTATTCCTAGAATCAAGATTGTGAATATTGTACTTTCATTGTCTTGTCGGGATTCATACTCCTACAAATCTTGAGGGTCTAAATGTAGAATGATATAAATAGTACACAAGGGGAGATCACTTAGCCGATCAAGATCCGACGATTATTCACAATGATAAAAGAAAAGTTTAATTCATCAAAATAAGATCATAATAAAGAGAAAAAAGCATACACAATATTAACAAAGGTAGAAAAAAAATTAGTAAAATTAATCCAATAACGTATAATAAAATAAAAATGTAAAAAGAATTTAAAGTACATGTACAATGAAAAAGAATGATGAAATCGAGAACTTACTTTGACATATTTGAATTCGATATCCAACTTCAATATTTTTGTATGACAACAACTACCTCAATCTACTCATTTTAATCGTCTATTCATAAATATGATGTACCCGTCCTAACCTTTATATTAGGGACAATCCGTTTATTACCGTCTCATGTTTCGATGTGGGACATATCTGGCACAAAAATATGTAAATTGGTGTGTACATCGATTTTTGAATATCCGCGCTACTTCTTCATCTATCATAACAAATTATTTCCTTTTACTTATCAAGATTGATGAATATACATATTTAAATTCGTAAATACAATGTTCATTCACCAGATAAATTTCGAGTAAGGTTTATATCGTCATCTCTGGACTTATATATATGTGTGTCTTTTTGTTGAAAGGCAAGGACTCGGTTGAGGTGCTATAACTTCACAAAAAATCTCACAACATTGAGATTGAAAAATCAGTCTTTACATAGGGAACACAAATTTGCATAATATTTCAAAAATTGTGGAACATGTCCGACGTTGGCCTTGTCATGCCCGACACTGACCTTTTCATGACCGACGATGGCCTTGTCATGCCCGACGATGGACTTGTCATGCCCGAAGTTGGTCTTACCATGCCCGACGATGGTCCTGCAATGCCCAACGTTGGGCTTGTCATATCCGAAAGTGGTCTTGTCATACCCAACGTTGGCCTTGTCATGCCCGATGATGGTCTTGTCATGTCTGAGGATGGTCTTGTCATGGCCGACGCTAGTCTTGCCATGCCCGACAATGGCCTTAACAGGCCCGACGATGGTAATGGCATGCCCGACAATGGTCTTGTCATGCCCGACGATGGCCTAGTCATGCCCGACGTTGGCCTTGTCATGTCCGAGAGTGGTCTTTTCATGCCCGACGCTAGTTTGTTATGTCCGGCGCTGGTCTTGTCATGTCCGGCGTTGGTCTTGTCATGCCCAGCGTTGGTCTTGTCATGTACAACGATATGGAGAATGCATATGACTTAGATCACTTAGCCGATCAAGATCTGAATGATTATCACAATGATAGAACAAATATAAGTAAAAAAATATCGAAACTTTAACATAAGTAAAAATAATATTGAAATCATAAACGATAAACTTCTAAGTCAAAGAAAAAGGAACAAATAAGATAAAGTCAAACCTATAATGTATAGTAAAATAAAAGAACAATTACAAAAAAATATTATAATCCAAGAACAATAAAAAATATGTATTCAAAGAATGGATAGGAATGAGGATGAAAAAAACGCTAAACTGAACATTATCATAGTATCAATCTAGTTTTGTTGTCTAAAATGATAACGAATTCAAAAAACAACTAAAAATAATCTCGCTAACTTTATAGTACACGATTTCAAGAACAAAATGTGTAAATACTTCGAAAGTTATCCATTCTCATTCACTAGCTTCAAACAACATAGTGGTTTTTAAACTGCTAACCTCAATCAGATTTGTTGAGCCTAATCAAGCTCTTTATCATATATTGTCTTGTCAAGCTGTTGATACTCTCCCAACTTTGTTTTCTCTCTATCCATCTCACTTAATTTATCGTCAAAGTACTCAACAAGTTGACTTGGTTTCCTTCTTTTAGTGCCTATACACGAGAAAAGAACAAATATATGAGGAAATTGAAATATAATCTATTAGTAAGTAACATCTTGGTGATCACTTACCAATTTCTTTGATGATTTTCATACTCTCAAGACGTTTTTCCTTATAAACTCGTTTGCCACCGATTTTCATCAGTAGATCCAATCGTTGAGAGTCTTTTATTGGCCTTAATAAGGCTAACTACACAATATTTAATACATACACAAATAGTTTACTTGTTAACTCAAAATCAATAGATCGATGATAGTGCAACAAAATTAGAACACAATTATTACATGGGGACGATTATAAAAACTACATTTTCTTATTGCCCAACATAATACGGAACTTATTTAATATATAATAAAATATAAATTTTTAAAAAAAGTTTAGTACAAGAACATTGAAAAGGAATAATGAAATTGAGAACATACTTGCTTTGGTAGATTGGTAATTCGATACCGAACTTCAATGTTGAATTGTATGGAAACAACCACCTCGATCTACTCATTTTGATCCCATATTCATAAATATGATGTACTCGTAACCTTTATATAAGGGACAATCAGTATATCATCGTGTCATGTTTCGATGTGGGACATACCTCGTCCAAAATATGTAAATTGGTGTGTACATCAAATCTTGAATATCCGCACTAGTTATTCCAATTTATTTCCTTTTACTTACTATCAAGATTTATGAATATACATATTCAAATTTGTAAATACAATGTTCATTCACAAGATAAGATAAATATTGAGTTAGGTTTATATCATCATCTCTCGATTTATATATGAGGGTGTTTTTTTGTAGAATGCAAGAATTCACTCGAGGTGCTATAACTTCGCCAAAAATCTGAACACATTGAAAAATTAGTTGTTGCCTATAAACCATAATATGTGTAAAATTTCGAAAATTGTGGAACTTACATTGTCTACATTACTTGAAAAATTATGAAAGTTTTTGTTTATACTATGTATATGAAACATAGAGGGCACAACAAAATACCATCACTCTGAACTTTGACATTTTTAAAATAATTTGAAAGACTATATGGAGCTTGTGACCAACATCCAATGTTTTTAATGTGGGGATACCTTTTGAATTTCTCTTAGGCTTTAAACCATAAAATTTACGTGGAAATTTAAAAATATGATAACGTCACGTGTTTTTGTTGCTAATAACCCACAAAAGTTTAATAAATTTTATATGATACGTGAATAGCTCATGACCATAAATCAAATATTTTTAGATTTTGAAGTTTCAAATTCTCTAAATTTTGTTTATGTTGTCTTCTTTGTTCATAAATTTACTTTTATTTAGTAAATCGGATGCATAGAGTAATTTGATTCTCAAGTCACATACCACAACATTTAACAGGTTGATATTTTTTGAATTTTTTTAAAAAAAGAAATTATTTCCGGAGGATGTATCACATTATACACATTATACACATCATATAGTTTTTATAAAATGAATTCACAATTTCTGGAGTAATAAATGTCATGTTTTCAAATTGTCGATATTTTGAGTGAAAGTTTCAATTCGTGATGCATACATGACTAGCTAATTCGAAAATAATAAACGAACACCTACTAAATTGTTTGATGACTATCTTGATGAAATTGAACGCTTGGTAATAAAAAAGAGAAATGTAATAAAAAAATTTATAAATTTACGTATCAAAAATATTAAATATCTTCTTCATTCACAACATAAATACAAGACAAGTTTATTTGATCATCTAAAAATATATATATATATATATATATATATATATATATATATATATATATATATGTGTTTTATTTTAGAAAAGCCAAAGACTCATTTTGATCCCCTATCCATTCATATTCCTAATTCTACACTGACGAATTATATTTTTTATTTGGCGGATTATAAAATTTTTCTCTGTTTTAATATTTTAATTAAGTTATTGTTTTAATTAATTTATTATTTTAGTATGGAAAAAATGTGAAATTGGAACAGTAGCGTAGAACAAAACAGTGCTCAAACGAACGATAGAATTAGGTTTTGCGAACATTGAAGCTTAGACGCCATGGTGTTATGCTACCCTTCGACCCCGAAGAAGCTTGCGTCCACCGTCGCCTGCTTCTTGGGCGGTGCCGCCTTGTTCGTCGTCGGGATGCATCTCTCTTACAAGAACGTGGCCCCTCAACAAGCTCGGATCAAAGCTCGCAACGAATACATCAGAGATCGACTTAGGAAGAAGTACGGCTACAACAAATGAGGTAAATTTGGGGAGAATAATGTCTCTGCTCGAATTCTATTGAATGGAATTTAAAAGTTAGGGTTTTGTTACCTTCAGTGAGAGTTAAATTAGATTGACGATTAGGGTGAATCTCTTAGGCATCGTTGAACAAACGAAGTGTAATTTGGATTGTGGATCACTGAATCTGAATTGAGTAATAATGTTTGGTTTACTGAGAGATGATAATTTTGTTCTTGTTCTGAATATTTCAGTGCTCTTTATTTATGTATGTTGAATTGTTGATCAGTGGTCACATCTTGATCATTTTTTCGTCCAAGTGCTTGTATGTCGAAATGAAATTGAAGATTTCATCTTTTTGCTGGATTCGAATTTTGATCGAGTCCATGGAATGGATTTCTGTGTTAAGGGTATGAGGAATGAAGATTCTGTCTTTTTGCTTGAAATGGAGATTCCATTCAAGTGCTTGAATGCTGAACTTTTTACTGATACGAAAGAGCGGAATTAGGGTGTGGCCATACTAGACCACTGGAAAATATGAACCAAGAGCGGGTTCGAGTTTGCTTCTGCAGACACTCTTTTAATGCTTGCCTCGGACTCGAGGATCAAGAATCAGAAAACGATTGGGGATCAAATGGGTGATTCATTCACATATTGGGTTGTGTTTGGTTGGAGATTAAAGGAGGTTAATTTAGAATAAAATTTAGGAGATTACATTTGTGCAAGTGTTTGGATGAAGATGGAGATTATGGGGAAAACTTTTTGATCAGGAACCAAGCACACTGAACTCACATCTTGCTGTTCTTGTTTTTTCTGTCATTGGTCCTTGTTTGGATTCCTTTGAGAGAATTGGAGTCTTTCAATCCTTTCCTAGATCATTTTGAGCTTAAGAGTTTGATTCATATGAAAAAGCCGAAAACTTTTTTGTTCAGGAACTGAGCAACCTGAAGTCATATTTTGTTCTTTCTATTTTTTCTGTCATTGGTCCTTGTGTGGATTCTCTTGAGAGAACTGGAGTCTCTCAATCATTTCCTAGACCATGTTGATTTCCAAGTGTTTGATTCATTTGATGAAGCCGAACCCTTTTTGTTCACGGATCGAGTAAACTGAACTCATATTTTGCTGCTGTTGTTGTTGCTGCAGGTAGAGAGAGCAAAGTCATACAACTCGACGCATTTCACGTCTTCAAGGTATTTTCTTAACACCATTAGCATTCGATACAAATCTTTCAATCTTAAAAAAAAATATCTGCAACTTAATGCTATCAATGCAGCTATTCGCCAACTTAATGCTACCAATGCAACTGAAAGATCCCTAAAAATGCAATTTTGTTGCAGAAGATGAGCAGTTTGAGGCAGATAAAGCTCAAGTAGCAAGGGAGATTGCTTCTCTTGAACCCAGAGATCAGTAGATCAGCAAACAAGGAGACTCTGAAACTTTGTATGATATTTATTGTGGAATTTCAGTAAGAAATATTCAAGAAGCATTGTAACTAAAATCTATATAATCAACTTGGCTTGGGTTATCTTTTTTTTTAGTCGTGTACCAATTCATGAAGCTCATATCATATTAGTGATTAAACAATTTTTGGAATAACGGATATGACATTCTCCGATCTCTAGGCAAATTTTGTCCTTTGAATTTTTTTAGAAAATGAAAATCTCTCATAATAATTGTTCTTTAGACATGTGATATGCATAACATGACTTTTATAGAAAGAGTTTTTACAATTTCTGAAGCAAGATTACAAAATTATCAAATTTTAGAGGACTATTGCCTGTGAGAATAGGACCGATTAGGGCAAATTTCGTATACAATTAGGTTTTTAGACAGACTTGTCCATGGCGGTCAATGATTTTCGGAGACCTGTGTCAACCTAAAATTATTTTTAATTAATTTAAAAAATTATGAGTAAAAGAACTATAAAAAAATTTATTTTCAAACTCAACCCACTCTTTGAAAAACTATAGTAGTAACTAAGTTTTTTAATATTTCAATTAAGTAAATATACTCCAACCTTTTGTACTCTACACACTCTTCTCTCAAGGGTACATTTACTAAACACAACACTAGAAAAAACCTAGTAAACCAAATTGTTTCAATTTTTTTTTACAAAACGTAGATAAAACATGGAAACTAAAAAGTAAATGAGATCTATCTTTAAATATTCTTTTATAGGAGAAAAAATTAACAAATAATATTATGAAAAAATTGGCTAAACAATACCTAGTATTGTGTCGTTTAAACTATCATAACAGTACCTCACGATCCCGACCATATTGTCCACCTACCTTAAGGTAAGATTTGTTAAGGTAACGTGGTGAGGTATCAGATAGTTCAAACGACGATATACTAGACAACAGGTATGGAAAAAAGAATAAGATGAAAAGAGAATTAGTAATACTATATAAATAAGATGAAAGATAATTTGTAAAATATTATATAAAATATGGAATAGATTCATATAAAAATTGTAATACTATATTGATATATATTTTATTAACTTTAATCAAAATTGCATATTCTTATAACTTCAATCAAAATTGCATAGTCTACCAATCTGTATAAAGAGTTGTAAATAATTAATTAATAATTACTAAAGACAACTTATTACGTTGTACTAATAATAAAACACAACAAAATTAAACGATAAATGTAACACGGAAGAAATCAATGACAGCTAAATATGAGGAAGAGAACACAGTCATTGAGTTCAACAAAACTTGGGTTGATTAAGACTATCTTGCAAACTTGACAAATTCTTTTGAACTGACCAACACAAAAAAAGCAAATCCAAGATCCATGGCTAAAGAAGACAACAAGCTCAAAAGAAAGTCAAAACTAAAAATCTTTGGATCTTGAGTAAATAAGGGTTTTAAGCGGCACCAGCAGACTTGCCCTTCTTCTTCTGCAACTTCTTCATGTAGAATTCCAACTCTTTGCCCTCCAAAATGTATCTGCAATGTACAAAGTTGTTTTATTAGCCTAAATGTTAAGTTCTTTTGTTTGGTTTGAATCAAATTCATTGTTTGTATGCACAATCATACTGAATAGAACAGAACACACTTTGCAGCAAAAATTGAATTCGAAGTAGTTTACTCACCCATCAGCACGACCGCACTGGCCGGGACGTGATGAAATAGCAGCCAACAATCGTCCACTGCTAAATTGCTCTTCAATGTGTGCATCTAGGGTGCGGCCTTCTTGGCGCTTCTCCAACTTCCTCTGGACATGTTTGCTCTTCTTTGCTTCTTCGGTGGCTTCACCTTCCTATTATTAGGGCATCAATGACAAACACTTGAGTAGCCTATTTGATGATATCAACTCATCATAATAGCCATGAAGACATCAAACAAACATACAAACACTGCAGTAGTCAGCAGCCAATACTACAGATAAGGGAACCAACTTTTATAATATTTGTTTCAAACTCTAATTCATGCTTTTGAATTAAGCAGGAAATTTAATAAGGGATTTGAGGATGATATCACAGCTTATTTGATTATATCAAATTTTGAACTATAGCTGATGTATATATCCTAGTCTTAATTTAAAGGAAGACTAAATAAGATGTAATTTGCAGCTATGTTAATCTACATTTCCAGTTTCATGCAAGATAGGTAGAACAATAATCTCGTTAAGCAGTGATGTAAGTTATGTATCTAATACTCCAGAAAACATACCTCTCCTTCCTTCTTGGAAGAAGCAGCAGTCTTCTTCTTGCGCCCAATGTCAACTCCATAATGTTGGAGATACCATTGCTTGAATGGCGCAGCATCAACTTGAACAATGGCGCTCTTCACCAAAGTCTGTGTCCTAACCAACTCATTGTTGGATGCATTGTACACCACATCCAAGACACGAGTTTTCCTGGTCACAGCCTCACTACCCCATGAGTAGTTTCCAGTATCCAATCTCAAAGCACGCCACTTCACATTACCACCTCTAACCCTAACCCTTCTAACCGTCTTGTTGCTAGACAGCTTGGTGTTAGCTGGCTGTCTTCCGAGCTCATACCTTCATATTTCAACAGTACAAATCATTCATTAAAACTCGGAAAACAACAGTCCAGTCATGTCAATTATTTTAATTGTACATTATCAAAGTAGTCAATAAAACTAACAAATCACCACTACTATACATAAATACATGGATCTTAAGAAATACAATTTGAACAGCATTAACACCAATATGATCAATTACAATGTCAAAGCCAGGGAAGAACATAAACAAGGTAATTTTTTTAACGAGTTCAATCAGAGAAACAGAATGGTTCAAAACTTTGCGAACAGATCTATATGTAATACTTTAAATCACAACGATAAATAGTTATCTTCGCAACAAATTTTAAAAAGTTCGAAACTTATTTCGCGCAAGCTATACAAAATCCAACTAAAAATCCAGATACAGTAAAACGAATAAGAAGTTGAAACAGAGGTTTCTGCTTACTTTCGCTTCTTCCTCCATGACTTCTTCTTGCCTCCAGTGGCACGCCTCTTGTGCATAGAATCACGAGAAATACCTACAAATCAAAAACATAACAAACAATTAGCGACAAGTATAGAGGAATAGAGGAATTTGAGATCCATTACGAGATAAGATTCAGAGTGAGAGATGGTGGAAGTACCCATGGTTGCTCTTGCGTTCAGGCAGCAGAGGGACAGAGAATTACAGGCAAAGCTAGGGTTTACCCTTTATAACTTCGCTCTAAACGGGCCGGCCCAAATGAACGTTGGACTTTTGACCCACTTTATCGAAAAATGCTAAGAAGGGTTTGCGTGAGTTGGATACGGGCCGATCCGAATCGGCTAATTTGGATTGGGAATATACCTTTGAGTCGAAATTTGACACACAAAATCAATCTATTTCATATGAGTCGGTTACCCGATTACTTAATCAAGATTGATTTGGATTTGTAATATACCTTCGAGCCCAAATTCTACCAAAAATCAATATTATTTACATGAGTAGGATTCATCCTAAATCATCTGGATCGATAATAAACCTAATATGTACTGTAATCTATATTTAATGATGACAATTTCACCCGCATGTGTGTCCGAAAATCTACTCCTGATAAATAGGTGAAAATCCGTAAACGTACAGGTAAAATCGGGTGGTGGTGTAATGGATGATGGGACGGGTTAAATACAAGTGAGCAACTCAAAACTCATCACTCGTACCCATCACCCGCCCCAATCACCCATTTTAACAACAAAATATTTTTTTTATTTTTAATAATATAAGGTATGTATACTTTAATAACATATAAGTTTATTTTAAATATCATAAAACCCTAGAGTTGTTAAATGATAATGTTTGTTACGGGCTATCTACCTTGAGCTCTCAAATCAATAACTTTGAACTTCTTGTGTCTATCAATGTAAGCTTCCGAATGTACATTCACTTCGGATGGTAGATTGGTGAGCATAACATTTTATACTTTATTATAATATTGTGAAAGAACTTTTATATTTGCAAAATCGGACACTTAAATATTTCATGTTTACAAAATTGTTTTAAAGTTTCTTGTTATCAAAATTTGGTGACTACATGATTGCATATAAAGATCCCTAAGCACGTGGTTTGTGTACCTATTATGAAAACTTTGTAGAAAATAAGTCTTTTTTACGATAAACATTCAATGTAAATACATTTTATTTCATACGTATACAAGTTACCGGTTTTTATAATCATAATTTGCACTAAAAAGTGTTTTTGAATCGGAAATCCGAACAAATAACTTACCGTTATCTTTTCATTGTAGGAACTTCTTATTTAATAAATAAAATGAGTCGGAGAGAGCATGTCACCTTCTAAAGTGACGAGAGTTGAAGGCAATTTTGTATAATGTTATTTGTTTAATAATTTTGATTTATGCACTTTTTATGTGTTTAGAAACTATGTAAAATATTTTGGATTTATGTTTTCATTCCGACCATGTTACAAGTTAGAACTTAATAAATATCGAATGGGTTTATCTAGTTTTAGCTTGCAAGTTTTCATTTTGTTTTAACACTTTGTTGAATATTAGGATTATTAGGTTTAAGTTAATAGCCATGACACGCTTTCAACTTTTGATCAATTGGGCCGAGTTATAGGTGCATACCTTTTTGCTCAATCAAACGTCAACCCTTATCTATACACGTCCGTCTTTTCAAGTAATAAAGATGGTGAAAAGACCACTTTTTTTTAATAGTATATTAAAGGTATGCTTGGTGAAACGAGAATTACCGTATATGAGGTTGAAGATGAAAAATGAGAATGAAGATAAAGACGGTGGGAAAAAAAAAATGAAGTTACTGAGTTTTGATTTTGATGACATTATTATGGTTATAGATAGAGTGAAATAAGGTAAAATTTCCCAAAAGATATCAAATAAAAAAATCATCTCCCATGGACAAAAAGAAGTTATTAAATTGAGATGAAGTAAAAAACAATTTCCTCATTGGTTGTTTATTCTTCGTCTTTCTTAGCCTTTGATTGATCTTTTATGTCAATTTTAATTTCTTCTATCAAAAAAGGAGTTTAAATGTGACATCCTGAAATTTCGAACTCGAAATGTTACAAACAAGGACCTCATAACAAGTCTTAACTATAGTATGACAAGAATATTACTAAATCATAACTAAATATTGGTATAAACAATATAATTTGCCATATATGGACTTATATCACGGATAGCGTTAAAATACACATCAAATTCAACAAGGGTGTAGGATTCAGTAGCCTTTTAAAACAAAACATTAACCTAAATCAGCCTTATGAAACCTCTTAATAGTATTATACTTCAAATAATAGACACAAACACCATAATTTGCTTTTGGATACACTAATCCAACATTTTTCTTGATGTTAGCATAATAGCATGTCGTTCAAAGAAATAAAAAAAAAACAAATTAGAAAATGACGGAATCATAAATTTCAATTTCTCAAAAACACAATTCCTTGAAGAATCATTTTATGAATCAACAATTGCAAATACAAGGTGATGAATTTGTGATTAGCTTCTTAGGCGGTAGAAACAAGCAAAGTACTCATATACTTCCCAAAATGTTGAGTATTATCGTCTATCGACAATAAAAACCTTTATAAGAATATAATATACATTAATGGTTGTTGACAACAAAAACTATACGGTGTTGACAAAGGAGAAAAAATTAATATTGCGATTCTAGTGTTGTTTACAAAGAAAAATTGTTAACGTTTTTGTTGGGTTGTTGACAACACAAACACATTTCACAAATAAAAGTTTGTTGATTGTTAACATAATTAAATATAATTTATTTATTTACCATGTTGATTAATGTCTTGTTGACAACACATAAAAAGAAAAGCGTGTGACTAAATTATTGTCAACACAAATAAAATAAAAGTTTGTTGATTAACTACGTTGTTGACATTGAATTTTTTTTTATTGTTGTTGACGGAAAATACATAATCTGTCAAAGTGAAAATGTGGTTGACAACATAAAAAACACAATAGTTCGAGACCATGATAATGTTGGTAACACAATATACCAGTCACAAATAGAGAATAAAAAATCAATCAATTCAACAGATTTAAAACACATAAATAAGAAAATGTCAAACAAAACTAATCAAAATATAGAACAACAATCCGATATGATATATTTGATCAATACAAAACACAAAACAGAGTAAGTTAAATTGAATTCCCCAAACAGAGAAACAAAAAACCTGAACAAAGAACATTGAACTTAGCAAACATACCTTAATTTGATCTTAATTTGATCTGCGGTTGTTGAAACAGAGAAAGAACAAATGAAGAAAATAACAAAGAGAAAAAAGTACAGAAATTTATTTTATAAAGGTTATTTTGATAAAAAAAAAAAAAAGTTAATAGTCAGTTTTACAATAAGATAACTTAATTCGATTAGTCTACCAATTTTTTCCTTTGTTATATCTAAAAAAGTTATTTATTACTTTTAAAGTGTAGGTATTTTTGCGCATCCTTTTTCTAGAAGGTATTAAATATTTTTTTTAATGTTTCTAAGGCAATTAAACTTATAGTTAAATATTTGATAGATTAATATCTAACATATAATATATAAAAATAATAATACAATATTTTTATTAGACAAAACTTCTCATTACACAAAACTTCTAATTACCAAAAAACCCCCCACCTGCGGTCCTGCATTCATATAAGGGCATCACACGAGTTGCGCACCAAAAACTAATAAAAATAGATCCAAAATCTAAGAACACTTTCCATTTCTCCTCTACACTTTCCCTTTCCTGCGACCAAATTTCTTCGATAGTCATCGGAATAGAGCGGTATATCCATTTGTCTTGCCTTCTGATTCGAATGATTCCCCATTCAAAGTTGCTTGTAGTTTGAAGGTAGCTTAGCTACCCAATTCAAAATTTAGCTAAACTAATTGTGTTTACTGCTCTTCCAACAATGGGATTAACAGCACCATTTTTTCTTTATATGGCTTCTTCGCCCCTCTCTCTATCGAGAAAACCCCAGATTGGTACTTTAAAGTTCCAAGATTTTAGGTTGAGGAACACCCATTTCAATTTGATGAAACTGAGACCTTCAATTTTGATCCCCATGTGTAGCAAAAGGGAGCTTGCTGATTTTGAACAGAGAACAAGCCCCAATGAGGTAATACCCAGCTCTAATACCTTTTGTTGAATCAAGAAAGGGTTTGTGAATTCAGTTTGTGGGTTTGAAGTGGGTATAGTAGTTTGATGATTTCAACACTAGGGTTTTTACTTAGTTTTTTTGTGGCTATTTTTATCTGCATTTCCATTTTCATACAGGATAGTGAGAAAACTAATCGCTTGTTTAACATAATGTATGTTCTGAATGTAATTTAAGGTCAGGAAAGAGATAGAAAAGTGCTATGAGCTGATACACAGGCTAGGAAGAGGAGTTGTCTACTTGGGCTCATCTCGAATGGGACCTAATCATCCTCATTATCTTCAAGCATTCGAATTAGGGAAGGAGGTAAATTTGTGGATAATACAAGCATGATATAGTTAAAATGTAATTGAATTGTTTATTCATGACTTTAGATTTGAGTTTGATGGCAATTGGATTGGTAGATATTACATTACTTGTTTTTGTACAGATAGCTGAATTGTTGGATTGCACTTCATGGACAGGAGCCGGTCCGGGGCTAATGGATGCAGCCACCAAAGGCACATTAGAAGCTGGGAAGCCGGTTGGTGGGTTTAAGATAGGTAAAGAAGCAGGGGAATGGTCAGCAACAAATTATCATCCTTACCTTCCTTCAGAAACATATCTCACTTGCAGGTCGATTACTTACTTGAGTTCATTCAAATAGGGATATGCAATAACACTTCATTCAAATATGTAGCGGTTTAAAAAGATTTGCTGGTAGAAATCATCCTCTTTTTTGTCAAAAGGTGTCACTTTCTAGTAGAAATCCTCATTATTTCATCAATGGCTACCCTTTCATTTTCCCGCACGTAGCAAGCGAAGAGATGTTTTTGAGCTTTTACCCTAGATTTGTTTTTAGAGATTAGCAAAGAGCTTTATGTTCAAATGCATTGGTTAAAAGTACTCTTCAGGTTTATTTCGTCTACTTTCTGCTGTAAAAAGTTTTGTTTTAACGGTCTTTTGAACGCATCAATGGCAGGTTCTTCTCATCAAGAAAGCACGGACTAGTAGACGCTGCCATGCGGAACATCAGCTCTGATCGAACTGCTGTAATTGCGCTTCCTGGTGGGATTGGCACACTTGATGAAATCTTCGAGATCTTAGCATTAATCCAGTTGGAACGCGTTGGATCAAACTTCCCTGTTCCATTCCTACTGATGAACTATGATTCGTTCTACTCTAAGCTGCTCGGTTTCCTTGATGATTGTGAAGTATGGGGAACTGTTGCCAAAAATGAAGTTGCTTCTCTTATGAAAGTTTGTGACAGCAATTTGGAAGCATTGTCCTACTTGGCTCAGTTCTATGATCTTCCTGTGCATGCAAGTACCCAAGGCCTACACCACCCTCCAACTGAGGGGGAGATACTCGGAAATTCAGGGCTCTTTATTGGATAATAAGATTGAGAAGCTAATACTGAATCATGCACATTGCAGACCGCTATTCTTGATTTTTGCCTTTGCTGTATGACTTGTGATATTATCTGTTCAATAATATGAGAATGATCTGTAAGCTCCAAATGCACATTAGAGAGCTTTACTGCTGCTCCATTGACACTCAATGAGGATCAACACAAGCATATACGAAAATTTCAGAATCGATTAAAAGTTTCTTTCTAGAAATGTATTACAAAGGCGTATACAATACAGTTTCTACCTCAATAAGCACAAATTAAGACAAGATAATGGAGTAATATAGCAAGAGTAATCTTGATAACCAAAATGGTAAGTCAGATTATGAGAAAGAAGAAAAGCCATGAACCAAAAACGAAAAAACGTAATACGCGGTCTGAGTAGAAACTCAACAGTCTTCAACCAAAATCTTTGTGGTTTGTTAGACCTTCTGTTTGCCCTTTCGCGCTTTATCTAGTTCATCTTCGGCTTCTTTCAACTGTTCTCTTAACGCTGATATCCTCCTCTCCAAATGCTCTACAGGGTCTTTTGAGGCCGAAGATTGGTGTGGTGTGACAAAATGTTGAGAGAATCCTTTCAATGCCGCCACTCCACAAACCTGTATAACAATATCAAGTCCAATGAGGATGCAGACAGCGGCTGGTATGGGTGTAAAATGCAAGCTTTGTGGGACGTGTTGCTTGGATGGAAAACCACATTTTACACCCGATAATTGCGTTATAATGCATACCATCCAAACAGACACTAGGAGTAAGTAATAAATGTGTACCTCTTCTGGCAGCAATGGAAGTTTTGATATGTGGAAGTCGTCATATAACACATAGAACTGATCGACATACTTTTGTTGCATCCGCATTCTTGCTTTGAGCAGTTTAGATTCGACATCTGGAAAAACAAAGGATGTGAATAATATTCAATACTTGTGTCCTGATTGGCGACAAGGTAATATATGAACACTGAGAGAAAGTGCTTTTCAAGTACCTTCATCGTCAAATATTACTTGATTAATGATGATGTTGCGAGTATCAATCTCAAACTTTGTTAGCTCCTGAACCAGTCTTTCTGTTTCGTAGAGAGATAGAAACTCAGGAATACAGACACAGACGAAAGTTGTCATGTCCTGCCATAATTACACCAATGGAAAACGGGAATGCAGTGGTTAACAAAAGTGTGCAAATATCACTATGGAAAATATATATAGGGCTACCCTTCATGTATTCATATTGATTAAGAAGAGGGCAACCCAAAGAAAACGACATATTGGCTTCCATACCATCTTAAAATAGGGCAAACCATGTTTTAACCAACTCTCCCAACATTTAGTGCAGTACACAAATAATTCCTGATTAGGCTGATTTACAGGTTATCGGTTTTTCTGCTAAACCAATATCGATTCACAAAATATAATTACTTGTAAGTGAGATTCAGATAGTATCTTTTGCATTAGCTGAAAGACCATTCCACTTCTATAGAAATTGACATAGCAGAATTTCCTAACAAGATTCCTCTTGCTTCGATTTGGGTACATATGTCCACAATGTATTAATTAGACATATACAAAATGGGATTTAATGGGAAAAGGGGCATATTTTGATAGAAAAAGAAAAATTAACATGGAAAATGGAATTATTACCGGATCCTTAAATTGCCTATTTACTTGTTCAATCACATCTTTCATGCCCTCAAGCCTTCCCACAATTGCATCTTCACCAAACTCATCCTCCACTCCAAAAAGACGTGTCATCTGGCAAATAGAATACATTATAGAGTATCAGCCAGATTCCAAAATCTTCAATACATACACAAAATAAAGTACAACATAGACATGATGAAATTTTGAAGGGAAAAAGGGCATACCTGACTCAAGAGACCTCCAAATTTGTTCTTGACAGACATCATTTTGGCTAGTCCCTTCTCTAATGTCGAAGGAAACTGCAAGAGGCGAAGTGTATGGCCAGTTGGAGCTGTGTCAAATACAATCACGGAATAGTCCATTGACTGCACTAACCTGCAGAAGAAAGTAAGTGTGTTACCAAAATCTTCTCATTAACATTCCCCTATGTACAGAATTTTATGCAAATGCTTGGTAAAATATTTTTGTTAAATATTACTTTAAAATTTTATTAAAATGTATATACCATCATCTTGTCAAGATATAAATTCAAGCACGAGCTTACTTTAGCATTTCCGCAAAGCTCATGGCTTCGTCAATTCCAGGAATAGCATTAGCCAATTCTGAAATAAAATTATCAGCTCCGTCTGCACCAGGAAGTTCATCATTCTCCAGTGAAGGATCAACCTCCTACAAAAATAAACAGAAAAAAATGAGAGAAGTTTAAAAACACTCAAGACGTGACATCCTTTTAGATCAATTAACAAGACTCCACTAAGCTTTATCTGCTAGGGTATCACTCTTTTGTACACATTTTGAAGTATTACAATGGATGTAAATTTACAAGTTTATTTCAACTAGCGGCATACTAAGTACCATACAGCAAGCAAATTGTTCAATACAAAAATGTCAGATGGCAAAGCAATGATCATCAGTTAACCGAAATGGCAATTACATGAAGTTCAAAAAGAAAAGCATGTGAGTTACATCAATCAATCAGGGATCGTTTGGTATTGGTAACCACAAAAGATAGTGGTGTCACTCATACACTCATGTCTTGACATCTCCTATACTCATTCCTCGTGTTTGATATCTTTGTGTCAATACCAAACGAACCTACGTAGCATGCACCCATATTCAAATTTTCCCATCAAATTCATTATCAATCAACAACCAAACTAGCAATGGTTAGTATCCGAAACCCTAAAATTCCCACCCGCACAACTAGATAAAAGAACACCAATCAATCCTAAATTCGACCAATCGCCCTAATAATTCCAAGAACCAACAGAAATGAAAACCAAATTACGAACCATTGCATAAAGATTGGTGAATCCATTAACCAAAGTAGGCGCTTTGGTGAACCGTTGTTGAAACGCATCGCTGAGATTATGAGCAGGATCCGTTGAGATGATAAGAACAGATGGACGAACCCTAGCGAGGAGGATAGCGAGAATGGAGCTACAAGTCGTCTTCCCAACACCACCCTTTCCACCCACGAACACCCATTTGAGGGTGTCTTGATCTAGAATGTTCTGGACTGATCCATCAGGAAAGTCTTGTTCTGAGGCCATCTTCTGCCCTCTCTTTCAATAGCTCTGTCTAATTGAAATTTGGGGATCTGGGTAGATTTTGGAAGAATCTGAAGAAAGAAGACGAAATTGGGGAAATGTTGGAGAAGTAATCGGGATTTTGCGGGTCGGGTTTTCAGCTGTTTCTTGAGCTAGGGTGAGGCATAGATGCCAAAACTATCTTTTCATATCAATTGTGCTTTTCCATTCATAATTCTTTCTATTTTATTGATAAAATAATACTCCGTAGTCAGTACGATTTAGCAGTCATAAATCATAATATATTTCAAATTTTATAAATTATCAATTTATACATATTTTATATAAAATTGTCTAAACAATACTCATCTTTTACGCTGACTAAATTTTAGAACCCGTAGTTTAAAATATCAAAACGGTACCTCATCTAATGAGTCCGACTAAAGATTAGTATTTGGATTACTGTTCACACGTTAGATTAACAGATCGGTGTTAAATATCAAGGGTAAAATTGTCCACCTACCTTAGACATAAATCTTACATTACTACAGATTTTCAACACCGATATGTTAACTTAACGTGTAAGTAGTAATATATGTACTAATCTTTGGTCGGTCTCAATAGGTGAGGTACCGTTCTGATAGTTTAAACGACGGGTACTAAAGTTTAGTTACCTAAAAGATGAGGTATTGTTTAGGTAATTTTCCCTATAAAATATGTCCTACACGATACATGTTAATTATAAATACATAAAAGGAAATAAATAAATTAGAGCCCAATTGTTATATTAACCTAGAGCAAGATGAGTCACTTATATACCATTAATATATAATCTCCATCTAATACCAACATTATAAAAAAATAATCTAAA
Source organism: Fagopyrum homotropicum (assembly GCA_033239125.1). Taxonomy (NCBI): domain Eukaryota; kingdom Viridiplantae; phylum Streptophyta; class Magnoliopsida; order Caryophyllales; family Polygonaceae; genus Fagopyrum; species Fagopyrum homotropicum. The sequence goes on from BSWB01000003.1 coordinate 10,226,851, forward strand.
TAATCTTCTCCAAATTAATTTAAAATAACCCAAACACAACCTGAGTATGTCGGATATTAATTTGGATATTAAATATAAAAAGTGAAGTTTTTATTTATGTATATGAAGGTTTAGATGATATGTAATAAAATGCAAATTATTATTTAAATTTGTTATAAGGTTTAGATTTTATATGCATGTGTTAGTGATGACGATTATTATATACATAGGTTGTAAGATCCTAGGTTTTTGCCTTCACTGCACTGCCCCTGCGGTGAAGAGGGCCGCCCCAACAGTCAGCCGCCCCTGCGGCTGTGAGATCCGCCCCTGCGGATCGTGCGACAGATCGCGCCGAGGTGTTTTCGTCGTTTTATCTTTCTTCCGTAGATAAAATATCCGATATTCTATCTTATGAGCCGGTTTCCTTATTTTCTTTCTAACCCTAGACGCACTTTCCGTCTAGAGTTCTAGCCCTCCCTATATAATCTCTTCTTTCTCCCCCTTTTCCCGTTCCTTGCTATCATCTTCTTCAACCCTAGAGAGTTGCAGCCGTCCTTGCTTCCTGCAATCCCGCTGAACGTGTAAGTGCATCTTTTCTGGTTCTTCCTCACGTTCCTTTAGCGCTGCATGCCTTCCCTTTTGTTTTGATTTCTTCCTTTCGTTCTTCTCTTTCCTTCTTCTCCAAGGATCAAGCACGAGCCTTGATTCTTGTGGAGTGTTCCGTTGTTGACCCTTCGTTGTTCTCAGGCTCTCTAGAGTGGAGTCTCAACGTGTTGGAACCAAATGTCCGAGCTTTGGTTGCCCCTGCTGTGAGTTTTGTCGAAGAAGAACGCCGACAACACTTTTTGTCACGCCGCCGCCCCTGCGCCTGCACATAGCCGCCCCTGCGCCTCATTTCAGCCGCCCCTGCGCCTCTGTCTAACCTCCCTGCGGTTTCTCTGCAGTAGCTCGCGTCTTTGGTGAGTTGTTTCCTTCCTTCCTTTCCTCGTTCCTTCCCTAATTCCTTATGATTGTTCCTTGTTCCCCTGAGTTGTTGTAAGACTAAGGTTGAGCCCTTAGCATGTGTTGATCTCTTAGAGATCGTTAAGACTAGAAGTTATAGAATTCTAACAACCGTTTCGTTCCTGATTCGTGTTGCTTGTTCGTACAGGCTTTCCTTGCTCCTTTCCTAAGGGAAACTGAGCTTCCTTGAGTGTTTTCTGAGTTGTTCGCTGATCTCTTGTGTTACTTTCGTGTGAGGTAAGTCCCTTGGACTTACTTAGCTTCATTCCGCGTATTAGTTGGATTGTATTGGCTTGTTTGTGTTGTTTATCCTGCTTATAACGGATAATCGGAAATAGAATTCACCCTTTGTTAACCTTAATTGGCCCAAATGTATTATAACCTGACGGTGACCACTTGTCTAGTTCTACAAGATACTAGAATGTGCTCTTGCGACCCAGACCCGTAGGTAACGGATAGTACTGATCTATTCCTATTGGTAGACGGAAACGGAGGCGAGTTTCGGGAGATTCTCGTGTGACAAAAGAAGTTGAATTAGTAATGGATAACCTTAATAAAAGATAATAACCGGTTGATGTGTGAGCATGCTATGTGTTTTCTTTACCTTATGTGTGTTTGTGCCTTTACACTCTTGCTTATACCTAGAATGTTAGCTAACGGTTTATACCGTCGTTGTAGATGTTCCGCAGGTTCAGGATGTTGTTGAGTGATCCGGACGGTGTGGTCAGCCGGAGTTCCCGTACATTGTAGGACGGGATCGGGTTTATGTTTCGTTTGTTGTTTCCCTTTTGTTTTGAACCCGGTTGTGGAGTTTTGTGTTTTCTTTTGGTTTAAACCTTTGGTTTTATATTGAGTTTTGTTGTCATTTGTCTGTGCCTTGTTGTAAGATCCATTTGCTGTTGCTACTCTGAGGGTCGGGACCCATTGTGCGGTCCTAGCCCGTAGCGCTTCGAGTTCCCAAAACTTGGGGTGTTACAATATGGTATCAGAGCCTTAGATTGACAACAATGACACTCGAAATCTTCCACAGGTCGGATGAATAAATAAATAGAACCCGCAAGGGGTCTAACGTTTTCAAAAGGGGGTTTAACCTTTCGGTTTTGGATCGATGTATGGGCGACCACCACTACCTCCGCGGATCTCAGCAGTGTAGTTTCTTTTGTGTTGGCCTTTATATGTGCTTTTTTGGAGTTTTGCTTTAGCTGTAGCGTGGCCTTATATATATATAGTCTTATATATTTATCCTTATAGCAGATGGCGCGTACTAGAGCTACATATGCTATGGGACGAGGAAGGGGTCGACCACCACTTCCACCTGTTGTCCGTGGACGAGGACGTGCAGGAAGACCTCCACTAGCTAGAGGTCGGGGCCAAGCCCCAGTCAATAATCCGCCTATCGCCGAGGCGTTTGCTGAAGAGGTTGCTAAGAGCATTGTTCCCGAGACTGGAAATGGGACCGCTGCTAGCTCTAGAGCACAGAGAACGCCATCAACAGAGTCCGCACGAGTGTCTATCGGAGCTTCTGCATTTCGCGACTATGTGCAGAGGGTTGAGGAGGCTATCAAGACTGGAGGACCAGCACCAGTGCCGCCAATTCCTGCGAGATCAGCTGAGGTTTCGTAGAGAGTTACACAAGTTGTTGCCCCGCTTGCTGGAGCTAGTTGTTGAGGTTGTTAGAGCGCCGGCTAAGGAAAAAGAGCCAAAGCCTGACAGTTGGTTGAAGGCTTTCGACCAGCTGAAGGTTCCTGTCTTCGTGGGAAGGACATGCTTGGAGGTGGAGCAGTGGCTAGGACAGGTGGATTCTGCTATGGAGGCTATCGGTTGCCTTGAGGAACGTCGAGTCAATATAGCACAAACGCTGCTGAAGGATCAGGCTCATTCTTGGTGGAGGACAATTCGCAGCAAGGTCACCAGTTATGAGCAGATGAAGACAATGATCAAGGATCGCTATTGCCCTGCAGCCATGAGGAGAGACCGTCTTCAGGATTTTCTTGAGGCTGGATTTGAGGATTTGCCTATTGCGGAGATAATCCTCAAGTTTCAGGACGAGTTGGCGTTGCTAGGTCCGTCCACACCACCGGAGGATCAACATGTTTACCTTTTCTCTCGAAGGTTGAGAGAATCGACACGCTCTTATCTTACGGGTTTCCGTTGTGATTCTTTGAAGGACTACCAAGATAGAGCTTCTGCTTATGAGAGAGACCGACTGGGTCAGAGGAGAGCTTCTCAAACATGAGGTCTTGAGAAGAGACAGAAGACTGGATCAGCTAGTGCTGGAGCTGGAGCAGCTGGTTTTGGACGTAGTCAAATGCCTGGATGTTCTAGTTTCCAGTAGAGTTTTGACAGAGGACGGCAGTGTCATAACTGCGGAGTAGCTGGACACATCCGAGCTGACTGTAAGAAGCCAGCAGTGACTTGCTTTTCTTGTGGCAAGCCCGGACATAGAGCTGCATTTTGCCGTCAGGGCAAGGCGCTATCTCAGCAGGGTTCTTCACCTGCTAGTGTTGTTGGAGGAGGACAGAGATCGCAGTATCAGCAGCAGCAGCAGAGAGTTTCTAGTTCTACCGCTCCTCAAGGTCCCACTCCGGGACAAGGGAGAGGTAGAGGACGTGTTGGTGGATCTGCAGACACCAGAGATGCACCAACCAGGGTTTTTGAGTTGAGGAGTGCTGTAGAGCCGACAGCGCCAGCAACTACAGGTACCATTCACATTAATGGTTTTCCTATCAGAGTTCTTTTCGATACTGGTGCTACGCATTCTTTTATATCTGATGCTTGCGTAGATAGATTGACATTAGTTACGGTAGAAGGTAGACCCTTCTTTATAGGATTACCCGATGGGGGTAAGATTCGAGGTACTCGAGAGGTTCACGATTGCCCTATCCGGTTAGGAGGTCGCGATTGGCCAACTAACTTCTTCGTCATGTACTTAGTACATGAAGAAGTTATTCTGGGCATGGATTGGATGGATCGACATCGAGCAGTTCTGGACATCGGCAAGAGGACAGTGACGGTAACTACAAATGCATGCCATGTTGAGATCTTCCGAGGATAGGATCTCGGGAAGATTGGCACCGTCATCAGTGCAGTTTGAGCTGCGAGACTTATCAGTCAAGGATGTGAGGCTTTTTGGTGCTATGCCATGAAGGATAGTACTAGTCAAGCTTTGGAGGAGATTCCAGTAGCTTGCGAGTTTGCTGACGTCTTTGGAGAGTCATCTGGTTTACCTCCACAAAGGAGTGTAGATTTTGGCATTGATCTAGAGCCCGGTACGAGACCGATCTCTAAGGCTCCTTATCGTATGACGCCTATCGAGATGCTTGAGTTGAAGAAGCAGCTTGAGGAGTTAGTAGAGAAGGGCTTCATCCGCCCTAGTGTATCTCCTTGGGGCGCACCAGTTCTCTTCGTCAGGAAGAAAGATGGGTCAATGAGGTTATGTATCGACTACCGAGAGCTGAACAAGGTGACGATCAAGAACAAGTACCCATTGTCCCGTATCGATGATCTTTTTGATCAGCTACATGGAGCTTTAGTACTTTCGAGGATTGATATGAGATCTGGATATCACCAGCTGAGGGTGAGAGAGCAGGACGTAGCCAAGACGACATTTCGGACCAGATATGGACACTACGAGTTTGTAGTGATGCCATTTGGGCTTACGAATACGCCCGCAATCTTCATGGAGTTGATGAACAACATATTCATCGACTTTCTAGACCAGATTGTAGTTGTCTTCATCGACGACATTCTGGTTTACTCCCGCAGTAGAGAGGAGCATGCAGGACACCTGAGGATTGTTCTTCAGGTCTTACAAGATAGATAGCTCTATGCCAAGCTCTCCAAGTGCGAGTTTTGGATGTCCGAGGTAACATTCCTTGGTCACATAGTTTCAGCGGAAGGGATCAAGGTAGATCCGGCGAAGATTGAGTCAGTAGCTTCTTGGCCGCCACTTAAGAACGTTTAGGAGGTTCGCAGCTTCTTAGGATTGACAGGCTACTACAGGCGCTTTGTTGAGGGCTTTTCAGTTATCGCCCGACCGCTAACTTCCTTGCTGCAGAAGTCTACGAGGTTCGTATGGTCCGAGACGTGCCAGCGGAGCTTCGAGGAGCTGAAGAAGAGGTTAACCTCTGCTCCTATCCTAGCTCAGCCAGAGGGCATTGAGGATTTTGTGGTTTACAGCGACGCATCCAAGCTGGGCTTGGGATGTATTTTGATGCATAGGGAAAAGGTGATCGCTTATGCGTCTCGACAATTGAAGACGTACGAGGAGAATTACCCTACCCATGATCTTGAGTTAGATGCTGTTGTTCATGCTTTGAAGATTTGGAGACATTATTTGTATGGAGCCATGTGTCAGATTTTCACATACCATAAGAGTCTGAAGTACATATTCACTCAACAAGAGTTGAATAACCGCCAGCGCAGATGGTTAGAGTTGATCAAGGACTTTGATCTTGAGATCTTATACCACCCGGGAAAGGCTAATGTGGTAGCAGATGCTCTCAGTAGGAAGACTTCCCGGGAGATGGCGATCGCTAGGCTGACAGCTCAGCCACAGTTATAGCGAGATTTGGCATGGCTAGAGATGGATATCTACTTCCCAAATTCCGACAGCCAGTTGTCCACCTTGGAGATAATACCTGATCTGTTGGCCAAAATTCGACAGAAGCAGGAAAGTTGCCCAACTTTGACACAGATCCGAGACCGGATGTCTCGAGGAGAGGCACCACAGTTTACAGTTGGTGCTGACGGAGTTTTGAGACGCCAAGAGTGTGTTTGTGTACCGACAGATCGAGAGTTGAGACAGAGGATCCTTCAGGAGGCTCACTCTTCACCTTAATCAATACACCCTGGTGCGAGTAAGATGTATCAGGATATCAAACGGTCTTTCCGGTGGGGAGGTCTAAAGCCATATGTGATGAGATATGTAGCTCAGTGTTCGACCTGTCAACATGTCAAGATCGAGCATCATAGACCCGGAGGTGAGCTACACCCACTCCCCGTTCCTCAGTGGAAGTGGGAAGACATATCTATGGATTTTGTGACCGGTTTGAGACCGAGTCGTGGTTTTGATGCTATCTGGGTCATCGTAGATCGACTGACGAAGACCGCACATTTCATTCCGATCAAGAAAATGTGGCCGGTGAGTCGATTAGCAGAAGAGTTCACGAGACAGATAGTGAGACTTCATGGAGTACCTAGGACCATAGTCTTTGACAGAGACGGACGGTTCACTTCGAGGTTCTGGCAGCAGGTTCATGCCGCCCGAGGTATGAGTCTATAATTCATGACTACTTATCATCCTCAGACCGATGGTCAGTCTGAGCGGACCATCCAGACTTTGGAGGATATGTTGCGAGCCTGTGTGTTAGACAGGGGACAGGTGTGGCCAGATCACCTTCCCTTAGTGGAGTTTTCGTATAACAACAACTGACACGCATCGATCAGGATGGCTCCTTATGAGGCTTTATATGGACAGAGATGTCGTACACCGCTATGTTGGGACGAGCCTAGTAGTGCTAGTTGAGTAGCACTTGAGCAGATTCAGGATAACATGACTCGAGTAGCAGTGATCCGAGAGCGGATGTTAGCAGCACAGAGTCGACAGAAGTCTTATGCTGATAAGAGACGCAGACCTCTAGAGTTCAGAGTTGGAGCTCAGGTTTGGTTGAGAGTATCTCCGACACGAGGCGTCAGACGTTTCGTTGTCAAGGGAAAGTTGAGTCCCAGATATGTTGGACCGTTCGAGATTCTTGAGCGAGTTGGAGAAGCAACATACAGACTTGCGTTGCCACCTAGACTCGAGGGTGTTCACCCAGTTTTCCATGTGTCTCAGCTACGGGAGTACATACCTGACCCGAGACACATCGTCAGTCATGAGGATCTAGTGATCGAGCCAAACCACACGTTCGTAGAGCACCCGGTGGTTGTCTTAGAGCGTAGTACGAGACGCTTGCGTTCGAAGGACATCCCGATGTGGAAGATACAATGGTCGATGCGAGGAGCTGATGAGGCGACTTGGGAGACAGATGATAGTATCTAGAGGAACTATCCGGAGTTTTACGCTGAGCTTGTTGCACCTTTAGCTTAGTGTGCTGTTTGGTTTTTCCTTTGTTGCGTTGTGAATGCTTTTGTGTGACGTTTTGTGCTACGTGCCCCGAGTGGCAAAATATGAGCTCAGTTCTGTTTTTGTTTGTTGTTGTGACCGTTTGGCTTTTGCAAGGTTCGGGACGAAACTTCTTTTTATGGGGATCTGATGTAAGATCCTAGGTTTTTGCCTTCACCGCCCCGCGGTGAAGAGGACCGCCCCCGCGGCAAGCCGCCCCTGCGGCTGTGAGATCCGCCCCTACGGATTGTGCGACAGATCGCGCCGAGCTGTTTTCGTCGTTTTATCTTTCTTCCATAGATAGAATATTCGATATTCTATCTTATGGGCCGGTTTCCTTGTTTTCTTTCTAACCCTAGACGCCCTTTCCGTCTAGAGTTCTAGCCCTCCCTATATATTCTCTTCTTTTTCCCCTTTTTCCCGTTCCTTGCTATCATCTTCTTCAACCCTAGAGAGCTGAAGCCGTCCTTGCTTCATGCAATCCCGCTGAACGTGTAAGTGCATCTTTTTTGGTTCTTCCTCACGTTCCTTTAGCGCTGCATGCCTTCCCTTCTGTTTTGGTTTCTTCATTTCCTTCTTCTCCAAGGATCAAGCATGAGCCTTGATTCTTGTGGAGTGTTCCGTTGTTGACCCTTCGTTGTTCTCAGGCTCTCTAGAGTGGAGTCTCGACGTGTTGGAACCAAAGGTTCGAGCTTTGGTTGCCCCTGCTGTGAGTTCTGTCGAAGAAGAAAGCCGACAACACTTTCTGTCACGCCGCCGCCCCTGCGCCTGCACAGATCCGCCCCTGCGCCTCTGTCTAACCGCCCTGCGGTTTCTCTACAGTAGCTCCCGTCTTTGGTGAGTTGCTTCCTTCCTTCCTTTCCTCGTTCCTTCCCGGGTTCCTTATGGTTGTTCCTTGTTCCCCTGAGTTGTTGTAAGACTAAGGTTGAGCCCTAGCATGTGTTGATCTCTTAGAGATCTTTGAGACTAGAAGTCATAGACTTCTAGCAACCGTTTCGTTCCTGATTCGTGTTGCTTGTTCGTACAGGCTTTCATTGCTCCTTTCCTAAGGGAAACTGAGCTTCCTTGAGTGTTTTCTGAGTTGTTCGCTGATCTCTTGTGTTACTTTCGTGTGAGGTAAGTCCCTTGAGCTTACTTAGCTTCATTCCGGGTATTAGTTGAATTGTATTGACTTGTTTGTGTTGTTTATCCTGCTTATAACGGATAATCGGAAATAGAATTCACCCTTTGTTAACCTTAATTGGCCCAAGTGTATTATAACCTGACGGTGACCACTTGTCTAGTTCTACAAGAGACTAGAATGTGCTCTTGCGACCCAGACCCGTAGGTAACGGATAGTACTAATCTATTCCTATTAGTAGACGGAAGCGGAGGCGAGTTTTGGGAGATTCTCGTATGACAAAAGAAGTTGAATTAGTAATGAATAACCTTAATAAAAGATAATAACCGGTTGATGTGTGAGCATGCTATGTGTTTTCTTTACCTTATGCGTGTTTGTGCCTTTACACTCTTGCTTATACCTAGAATGTTAGCTAACGGTTTATACCGTCGTTGTAGATGTTCCGCAGGTTCAGGATGTTGTTGAGTGATCCGGACGGTGTGGTCAGCCGGAGTTCCGGTACATTATAGGACGGGATCGTGTTTATGTTTCGTTTGTTGTTTCCCTTTTGTTTTGAACCCGGCTGTGGAGTTTTGTGTTTTCTTTTGGTTTAAACCTTTGGTTTTATATTGAGTTTTGTTGTCATTCGTCTGTGCCTTGTTGTAAGATCCGTTTGCTGTTGCTACTCTGAGGGTCGGGACCCATTGTGCGGTCCTAGCCCGTAGCGCTTCGAGTTCCCAGAACTTGGGATGTTACATAGGCTGTATTTTAACACCAGATAATAGTTAAATGGAAGAAACAAATTCACCGAGGGGTCGGTTGATATCGATATCCTAATTAAAGGTATCAGGTATGACTATTAAAGATAGTGGTATTAAATTGATATATGATATTCTATTTGGTATAAGTATCAAATCTTATCTTATATCTATTAAAGCATAAGCTTTTATTGCTATTTGTCAATCCTACGTTTCTCGAAGCCCAACAAAATTATTTTAAATAGTGATTTATAAATTTTTTGTATAAATATTTAAGTTTTTATATTTGTTAATCAAAGTTATACCTCCACTTTTTTATCTAAAGTTTTGTCCAATCTGTCATCAAAAGGGATAAATAATTACTACCAATTCATTCATATATATATATATATATATATATATATATATATATATATATATATATATGGTGCGGTTCCTATGAGAACAGGCTTATCGTGTAATCATGAGAACAATATTAGACCGTCGGATGGTGAGTATTAAGGGTCGAGATTTAGAGTAGATATCATAATTAATAATAAGTACGAATAATAATGATTAGGAATAATCCATTCAACCAACAATAACTACGAATAATTCACTCAACCAACAATAACTACGAATAATACATTAAACGATATGGCCCCTTCGTAACAAAACTAATAATAATTACGAATTTATTCTCATGATTACACGATAAGCCTGTTCTCATATGAACTATCCTCTCTCTCTCTCTCTCTATATATATATATATATAAATGAATGAATGAATTAGTTCCAAGTACGGGCCTTGTATGGGACAATGGGCCGTTGAGCCCAATAGTCAAGCATGTGAAATACAAATTTGCCTTAATTACGATCTAGGGACGTTATTCGAATCTAAAGTGTTAACTATTTTAGGGCTCGTTTGGTATGACTGTAGGAATTATGTTGGAATCAGGAATCGGAATGGAATAAGTCATTCATAATACTTAGTGTTTGTATGACGTTGAAATGAAAGATTTTTTACACGTACTTTTTTTTTTAATTTTATATGAGTTATGAAACGAGAAATCGTATGATATTTGATGATATATATGTGAATGTTTATAACGTAAGTATATACTATTTTTTTAAATTACACTTAAGAAAAATGAAGACAACAACTTAAATATTAAACACTAAACAATCGTCAACCCAAATTTATAGGTGTATAACTTCTTCTATCAATTTTTTTTTCTAATTGAACCAATTATAATATTTTTGAGTATTTTTCGGTTACATTACATCTTGAATGAAATATTCGTATTATAGTTAAAAAAAAAAATTTTGTTAAAATTATATTTTCTACAAATTGAATGGACATAATATATATATATATATATATATATTTATAATTCTAATGAAAATATATGAATGTAGTTTTAAATTTGAAATGAGTCTATATTGAAACGGATAATACCCACCTATAATTTATGGAATCAACTCCTCTAGGATTTGAATGAGTCAATTAATGGAATCATTCTCATTCCGAGTTCAAGTCTTACCAAACATGAGGTTACTCATCGATTCCGATTCATGATTTTACGAGAATCGTACCAAATAAGCTCTTAGTACGTTTGTGGCCGGTTCGTCTAGCATTGAGTTGAATGTAAATTGTATTCGAATAAAATATAATTATGTTAGGTGTGTTTAGTTAAATGAAATAACACAAATCAAGTTTTATACGTCTTCAATTACTTCAGCTAACCTAAATATAAGCTAGTTTTAAAACATGTAAATGGATATTATTTAGGGTCTATTTAGTAAAGTGAAATTTTTTTGGTAGCTTTAGTTTTTTTGGAAAAACTGTTTTGTAGAGTTTTAAAGAGTTTAATAATTATTTAATAGGCATAGATTTAGGGGACAAAATCGGGAAAAAAAAATTGATGATCTACAAAAAAAGATAAGCTATTATACAAAGTTTTTCAAATTGTACAAAAAGATTTCTAAAAAATATTCAATCAAATAAACTACTATAACAAACACAAGTTAACTTTCAATTTTTCTCAAAACAGACATTAATTGTATCTCAAATCATCAAAGATGAACAAAAAAATATTTGTTGCTTGTTAAGACGGTTGAGGGTCATTCAAACCCACCAGTTTATTAAATATGAAGTAAAAGTATATCAAAACTTAAGAGTAGCAAAAATAGGTAGTTGATTGAATAGAATTATTATTTTTGAAAATTTGATGGTATTTAGGAGAATGAAATTTGTTAAAGTTGATACAAGTATAAAATCTAAAAAAAATATCTAAACATATCTTTTTTAAAATGTATTTTTAATATATTATTAAATAAATACAATAATCTGTGTAATCAAAGTTTAAGCTTTTATAAACTAGTATAAAGTTTTCATAAGTGTGGACATCGAAACATGTTAACTGTTTGGAGCCTATCACGTTTAGAACACGAATCAGTAATTTAGTGTCTGGTTGGTCCGGTTCGGTTCAGACCGCCACTAATTTTCAGAGCTACGTTGATATTATTGATCTGTACATGTCTATGGTAAGTAATTGCCTCTATATCTAATGATTATTATCTCCGTAAATTTACAGTTGCAGTGATATGATTTTTGGTAACTAGTTTCATTTCATCCAATATGGTTCACTCATTGTCAAGGAGAAACACTAGCTGTATTTGATTTCTGGTTTAGCTGCTCACTATTTGAATCCAATGAATTTGGGTTTGCCACAACGCTTGTGGCGATACAAGTTAAAGTTCAGTTCAGATAAGTGGTTACTTGTTGGATGATTATTCAAAAATACAGACTACAGTTGATCTTGATGGCTTAGCCGCAAAGGCACCCTGAGTTTAGGAGCTCCTCTAGCCTTTATTATATTAAAAGCGAGGGGAGAGATGTAGGAATGAATAGTGTTGATGGGCAGCCGTAATATTTCTAAGATTATGGGCTTTTTCACTTAGTTTTGGCCCAACTCACCTTACCCCTTGGTATTCAAATTCTAACCTAACCTGTTGTTGTTGATGGTTGAGACGTCTTCCTCCTTTTGATCTGCAACGCGCCCTGCATCATCATCTGCAAGATGCCGCCTTCGTTCTCATCTCAAAGATATCGAGGTTTGTTATGCGTGTTAGTTAGTGTCTCATCTTCTCATTCAATCATGTTTCTCAAAATTATATTTTGAACGGTTTTATATCTCATTTTTAAAAAATATGCACTCATTTTGAGAGCTACGGTGACATTATTAATATGTATATGTCTATGGTAAGTAATTGTCTTTATATCTAATGATTATTAACTCCGTAAATTTACAGTTGCAGTGATATGATTTTTGGTAACTAGTTTCATTCCATCCAATATGATTCACTCATTGTCAAGGAGAAACACTAGTTGTATTTGTTTTTTGGTTTAGCTGCTCACGATTTGAATCCAATGAGTTTGGGTTTGCCACAACGCTTGTGGCGATACAAGTTAAAGTTCAGTTCAGATAAGTGGTTACTTGTTGGATGATTATTCAGAAATACTGACTACAGTTGATATTGATGGCTTACCCGCTAAGGCACCCTGAGTTTAGGAGCTCCTCTAGCCTTTATTATATTAAAAGCGGGCGAGAGATGTAGGAATGAATAGTGCTGATGGGCAGCCGTAATATTGCTAAGATTATGGGCTTTTTTACTTAGTTTTGGCACAACTCACCTTGCCTCTCGGTATTCAAATTCTAACCTAACATGTTGTTGTCGATGGTTGAGCCGCCTTCCTCCTTTTGATCTGCAACGCGCCCTGCATCATCATCTGTAGCATGCCGCCTTCGTTCTCATCTCAAAGATATTGAGGTTTGTGATGCGTGTTAGTTAGCGTCTCATCTTCTCCTTCAATCATGTTTCTCAGAATTATAGTTTAAATAATTTTATATCTCATTTTTCAAAAATATGCACTCATTTTGAGAGCTACGGTGACATTATTGATATGTATATGTCTATGATCAATAATTGCCTCTATATCTAATGATTATTATCTCTGTAAATTTACAGTTGCGGTGATATGATTTTTGGTAACTAGTTTCATTCCATCCAATATGGTTCACTCATTGTCCAGGAGAAACACTAGATGTATTTGATTTCTGGTTTAGTTGCTCACGATTTGAATCCAATGAGTTTGGGTTTGCCACAACGCTTGTTGCGATACAAGTTAAAGTTCAGTTCAGATAAGTGGTTACTTCTTGGATGATTATTCAGAAATACAGACTACAGTTTATCTTGATGGCTTAGCGGCAAAGGCACCCTGAGTTTAGGAGCTTCTCTAGCCTTTATTATATTAAAATTGAGGTGAGAGATGTAGGAATGAATAGTGCTGATGGGCAGCCGTAATATTGCTAAGATTATGGGCTTTTTTACTTAGTTTTGACCCAACTCACCTTGCCTCTCGGTATTCAAATTCTAACCTAACCTGCTGTTGTCGATGGTTGAGCCGCCTTCCTCCTTTTGATATGCAACGCGCCCTGCATCATCATTTGCAAGATGCCGCTTTCGTTCTCATCTCGAAGATATCGAGGTTTGTGATGCGTGTTAGTTAGCGTGTCATCTTCTCCTTCAATCATGTTTCTCAGAATTATAGTTTAAACAGTTTTATATCTCATTTTTCAAAAATATGCACTCATTTTGAGAGCTACGGTGACATATTGATCTGTATATATCTATGGTCAATAATTGTCTCTATATCTAATGATTATTATCTCCGTAAATTTACAGTTACGGTGATATGATTTTTGGTAACTAGTTTCATTCCATCCAATATGGTTCACTCATTGTCAAGGAGAAACACTAGCTGTATTTGATTTCTAGTTTAGTTGCTCATGATTTAAATCCAATGAGTTTGGGTTTGCCACAACGCTTGTGGCGATACAAGTTAAAGTTGATCTTGATGGCTTAGCCGCAAAGGCACCGTGAGTTTAGGAGCTCCTCTAGCCTTTTTACCCTGAATCATCTTATGAGATAGGATAATATTGAGCAATTACTTTCTAGCAGTTATGATAATACCGACTTCAGATAGTAGAACATCTGTCATGTGAATTTGTATTTTTCTTCGTCGGTGTAAAATCAAGTTTGTTTTTAGGAAAGTGTAAAATCAAGTTTGTTTATGTAATTTTCTTCGGGCTTTGTCCCCTTCTGATTAAGTGATGAAGAATTGTTCCTTTTTAGGTGGACTATTTTACCTGCTGGTGTTTTCAACTACTTCTAACATGCTTCAGCTTAACGTGCCAACATGGATTATATGTGCCCTATTTTCCTCCTCCTTCCATTTTCTATGTGCCACACATCGCTGACATCAAAGCTTCCGATGAGAACCTGCAATGGGGTATTTCAAATTCAAAGAATTCAAATAAAATTATCAAAGATACACAACAGCTTTACAACATTTCATAGCTAATAACACATAGGGATATGATCATACAACACGTGATAACAAGACGCAGGAAACTTGGACAAACACATACACAAATTGGATCAACACCCCACGTAATCTTTGCTAATAATTGTCTAAGCCTTCTTCCAAGTGGGAAACAAACAAGTGGGAAAAAGTGAGATTGGTTAAAAAATTGACAAATGACAAATCAATCACATAATTGAACCCAAATTGGCGTAATCATTCCTTCGATCCTCCCAATACAAAGTGGAAGTGTTCAAAGAATGCAAGATTTAAGTCAATCCAAATTGACATATGGTTTCTTATGACAATTCATTTATGCTCAAACCCTCCACGTCTGTCTGATGACTTTGATCTTATTTAAAATATTTAATAACACTGCAATCCTAATCATTAAGCATTTCTTTGGAGAAGGATAGTTTAGGGGGAATCAGTGTAAAGCTTCCAAGCTAAATGAAGTTCAAAATCCTGAAACTAGAGGTCAAGTGTCATATTCCTACTTTCAAATTAGGCACTAGTTTGCATTTGCTACCGGGTTATTAGTTCCAAGTTCGGGCCTTGTATGGGACAATGGGTCATTGAGCCCAATAGTCAAGCACGTGAAATACAATTTTGCCTTAATTACGATCTAGGGACGTTATTCGAATCTAACGTGTTAACTGTTTTAGGGCTCGTTTAGGAATTATGTTGGAATTAGGAATCGGAATGGAATAAGTCATTCATAATACTTAGTTTTTTGTATGATGTTGAAATGAAAGATTTTTTACACATACTTTTTTTTTTTTAATTTTATATGAGTTATGAAACGAGAAATCGTATGATATTTGATGATATATCTGTGAATGTTTATAACGTAAGTACATACTATTTTTTTAAATTACATTTAATAAAAATGAAGACAATAACTTAAATATTAAAAATTAAACAATCGTCAACCCAAATATATAGGTGTATAACTTCTTCTATCAATTTTTTTTTTCTAATTGAACCAATTATAATGTTTTTGAGCATTTTTCGGTTAAATTACATCTTGAATGAAATATTCGTATTGTAGTTAAAAAAAACTTTTTTTTGTCAAAATTATATTTTCTACAAAATAATAATATGATTCAAATTAAATGGACACACACTATATATATATATATATATATATATATATATATATATATATATGAATGTAGTTTTAAATTTGAAATGTGTATATATTGAAACGGATAATACCCACCTATAATTTATGGAATCAACTCCTCTGGGGTTGGAATGAGTCATTTCATGGAATCATTCTCATCCTGATTTCAAGCCTTACCAAACATGAGGTTACTCATTTCGATTCCGATTCATGATTTCACGAGAATCGTACCAAATAAGCCCTTAGTACGTTTGTGGCCGGTTCGTCTAGTATTGAGTTGAATGTAAATTGTATTCTAATAAAATGTAATTATGTTAGGTGTGTTTAGTTAAATGAAATAACACAAACCAAGTTTTGTACGTCTTCAATTACTTCATCTAACCTAATATAAGCAAGTTTTAAAACATGAAAATGGATATAATTTAGGCTCTATTTAGTAAACTGAAATTTTTTGGTAGCTTTAGTTTTGTGGAAAAACTATTTTGTAGAGTTTTAAAGAGTTTAATAATTATTTAATAGGGATAGATTTAGGGACAAAAGTGTAAAAAATATTGATAATCTACTCAAAAAGATAAGCTATTATACAAAGTTTTTCAAATTTTACCAAAATATTTTTAAAAAAATATTCAATCAAATAAACTACTATAACAAACACACGTTAACTTTCAATTTTTCTCAAAACAGACATTTAATTGTATCTCAAATCATCAAAGATGAACAAAAAAAATATTTGTTGCTTGTTAAGACGGTTCAGGGTCATTCAAACCCACCAGTTTATTAAATATGAAGTAAAAGTATATCGAAACTTAAGAGTAACAAAAAATAGGTAGCTGATTGAATAGAAATATTATTTTTGTAAACTTGATGGTATTTAGGAGAATTAAATTTGTTAAAGTTGATACAAGTATAAAATCTAATTTTTTTTTTAAATATATCTTTTTTAAAATGTATTTTTAATATATTATTAAATAAATACAATAATCTATGTAATCAAAGTTTAAGCTTTTATAAGCTAGTATAAACTTTTCATAAGTGTGGAAATCAAAACATGTTAACTGTTTCGAGCCTATCAGGTTTAGTACATGAATCATTAATTTAGTGTCTGGTTGGTCCGGTTCGGTTCAGACCACCACTAATTTTGAGCGCTACGTTAACATTATTGATTTGTACATGTCTATGGTAAATAATTGCCTCTATATCTAATGATTATTATCTCCGTAAATTTACAGTTGCAGTGATATGATTTTTGGTAACTAGTTTCATTCCATCCAATATGGTTCACTCATTGTCAAGGAGAAACAATAGCTGTATTTGATTTCTGGTTTAGCTGCTCACGATTCGAATCCAATGAATCTGGGTTTGCCACAACGCTTGTGGCGATACAAGTTAAAGTTCACTTCAGATAAGTGGTTACTTGTTGGATGGTTATTCAGAAATACAGAATACAATTGATCTTGATGGCTTAGCCGCAAAGACACCGTGAGTTTAGGAGCTCCTCTAGCCTTTATTATATTAAAAGCGAGACGAGAGATGTAGGAATGAATATTGTTGATGGGAAACCTTAATATTGCTAAGATTATGGGCTTTTTTACTTGGTTTTGGCCCAACTCACCTTGCCTCTCGGTATTCTAATTCTAACCTAATGTAACACCCCAAATTCTCGGAACTCGGGGAGCTACTGGTTAGGACCTCACAATGGGTCCCGACCTTGGTTTAACAACAACTTTACTAGGATCTTACAACAAGGCACAAATGTATTTAAAACAATTTCAAAAACATAATATTTTTAATGGTATGAAAGTACACATGTGACAGCCTTACAAACATATATATAGATACATAACGTGCATGACGTATGGAAGACTCCCCCGTCCCCATCTAATGAGTACGTGGACCCGGCTGACCATCCGTTCCGGATCTCTCTGCAACTGTCTATCTCTACAGATCTACAACACGGATAAACCGTTAGCTAACTATCCAAATATAAGCAAAATGATAACAGCACAAACACAAGCAGAAACAAAAATAAACAAACATCATGCTGGCACTCAACCAATTATTATCTATTATTTTAGTGATTCACATTATTCAATTTAAGTTGTGGCACGAGAACTATTATTAGTTCTCGCCTCCGTTCCTTATCCAACTGGTGTAGGTCTAGCTGACTTCCTTTGGTAGCATCACTACAAACCATGTGTGGACTAGTCCCGAAAGAAACCCCCAGCGCCCTGCGAGCTACTGAGCGGAATGCCACCGCCCGTTACTCTTAGGCCAAAAATACAGGTCGGTAATTTTATATCACAACCTATCTCTCTAACATGTCAATCACACACCACCATCATCATTTATACTCATATTTAGTAGTCAGCTAAGTAAGCCCAAAGGACTTACCTGTTATAACGCTCGACTCTTTAATAACCACTCGCTCTGTAACTGTATCCACTCAGTTGCCTGTCAAAGGCGATAAGTGCATTAGCACACTTTCACGTAGATAGAAGTCTAAAACTTCTAAGATCAAAAGTATTAAGACGTACTAGTTACAGTATTAGTTTTAGGGTAAAATGACCATTTTACCCTTGGTTCCGATTTTCTCAAAAACCCTAAAATTCATGTCCCAACTCCTATTTGAAGTTCTAAAATTATATCCTAACTCTTAGAATTTTATTTGGTTCGAAACTGACATTTTCCTATGTTTCTATTTTCCGGAAGAATCGAAAAAGGTTTAACTTCGGCTCTAAATATAAAATTCTTAACAGCTTATAAATTTTCCGAATTAAATCTCTAGATCATCTATGAGGTTCTATCTAACCTTAGAAGAAAGAAAAACTCCAAACTGTTCAGCCGATATTTTTATAATAATTCCCAAAGTCGGTTCTTCATTCTACTTTCCTATACTTAGCCAATTTTTAAGTTTACCAAAACTGCTCAACTACCTAACTTCGGGAGCTCATAACTTTCAATCCGACCGTTCATTCCTCCCCAAATTTTAATATGATAAACTACATATATCCGTCTACAACATATCCAAAATTCAACGGTGGATCTTTATTCAAACGTTTTATAATTGATCGACAAGATGGCTGTTCGTAACCTAAAAACTGAAGGGATTAAAATAAGTTTACAGCAGCCTTTGCCATCCATTTTATGTGAAAAAAAAATCCCAGCAGCTCCTTAACAGTATGTTATCTATGCTTAGGGCTGAACAACAGCAGCTCACATACATATGGATGACAGTGAAATCGAAAAGAGGAGGAGCCAGCTTACGGAACTGCAGTCCGGCGATAAGGTCCTAAGCAGCGCTAGCGTTCCGGCGGCTGCGCTGGTGGCGACGTCCTGGTTACGGGGCAACAGTGAGGCGGAAGGTCTGCTGGTTTAGCGTAACAGCCGCAACCCGTTAGTCAAACCACCAGAAATTCGAAGGGGACGAAGGAGGAAGGGTGAGGCGGCGGCCGTACCTGGTTCCGGTGTAATACGAGGCGGAGCAGCGTCTTCTCCTCCTGCAGAAGCGGGGCTGTGGAGTCTCGGACAGAGAAGAACGGAAGGAGGGACGCCAGTACTCTTACCGGACACGACGGAACGCGGCGCGGGCTCGGCGGCGTTGGACGGTGGTTGGCAGCAGCGGCGACGGAGCTCACAGGCGTGCCTCGCAGCGGCTGCGTGAATGCCAACGTTAGGCCGTTTGTTGCGAAACAGAAAGGGAACGGAAGGGATAGGCCGAGTCGGTGGCTCACCTGAGGGTCGCAGCGGTGGCGGTTGCAGGGCTAGGGTCCGGCGGTTGCTGCGGGGCTGCAGGTGGAGGCGGAAGATCACGTTCGGTTTTGATGCTGTTGCGGAATAGGGAGAAGAGAAGCGGCGGTGCAGATGAGGGGAGTTGTCGATCCAGCGAGGGTAAGCAGCGGCTGATTAGCGTAATAGTTAGATTAGTTTAATAAAATTAGGGTTAGGGTTAGTTTAGGAATTACTTAATGGGCTGGTAGGTGGGCTTATATCCGGCCCTTCTTTAGAACGGAAAATTCGGGACTTGTTACTTATGTACGGAAACTAATATAATACGGGATTTAAATTCCGTATTATCTACTTTATATAATACGGAATTAAATTCCGTATTTATAAATTATAATTATTTTTATTTTAACAACGTAAATTGTTTTCGGTCATTTAATTTATCATCTTATGTGAATCTAGGTCACATAAAATGATAGAACTAAACTCGTTTTATTTTACTTATTTATTTATTTACAATGGTCTCATCGGACTTAGTTTAATTTCACTTTACCGGAACTTAAAATTTTCGGTTATTACACCTAACCTGCTGCTATTGATGGTGGAGCCGCCTTCCTCCTTCTGATCTGCAACGCGCCCTGCATCATCATCTGGAAGATGCCGCCTTCGTTCTTATCTCGAAGATATCGAGGTTTGTGATGCGTGTTAGTTAGCGTGTCATCTTCTCCTTCAATCATGTTTCTCATAATTATAGTTTAACTGTTTTATATCTCATTTTTCAAAAATTATGCACTCATTTTGAGAGCTACGGTAATATTATTGATCTGTATATGTATATGGTAAGTAATTGCCTCTGTATCTAATGATTATTATCTCCGTAAATTTACAGTTGCAGTGATATGATTTTTTGTAACTAGTTTCATTCCATCCAATATGGTTCACTCATTGTCAAGGAGAAACACTAGCTGTATTTGATTTTTGGTTTCGCTGCTCACTATTTGAATCCAATGAGTTTGGGTTTGCCACAACGCTTGTGGCGATACAAGTTAAAGTTCAGTTCAGATAAGTGGTTACCTGTTGGATGATTATTCAGAAATACAGACTACAGTTGATCTTGATGGCTTAGCCACAAAGGCACCCTGAGTTTAGGAGCTCCTCTAGCTTTTATTATATTAAAAGCGAGGCGAGAGATGTAGGAATGAATAGTGCTGATGGGCAGCCGTAATATTGCTAAGATTATGAGATTTTTTACTTAGTTTTGGCCCAACTCACCTTGTCTCTCGGTATTCAAATTCTAACCTAACCTGTTGTTATTGATGGTTGAGCCGCCTTCCTCCTTCTGATTTGCAACGCGCCCTGCATCATCATCTACAAGATGCCGCCTTCGCTCTTATCTCGAAGATATCGAAGTTTGTGATGCGTGTTAGTTAGCGTGTCATCTTCTCCTTCAATCATGTTTCTCATAATTATAGTTTAAACTGTTTTATATCTCTTTTTTTCAAAAATATGCACTCATTTTGAGAGCCACGGTGACATTATTGATCTGTATATGTCTATGGTAAGTAATTGCCTCTATATCTAATGATTATTATCTCCGTAAATTTACAGTTGCAGTGATATATTTTTTGGCAACTAGTTTCATTTCATCTAATATGGTTCACTCATTGTCAAGGAGAAACACTAGCTGTATTTGATTTCTGGTTTAGCTGCTCAAGATGTGAATCCAATGAGTTTGGGTTTGCCACAACACTTGTGGGGATACAAGTTAAAGTTCAGTTCAGATAAGTGGTTACTTGTTGGATGATTATTCAGAAATACAGACTACAATTGATCTTGATGACATAGCCGCAAAGGCACCGTGAGTTTAGGAGCTCATCTAGCCTTTTTACCTGAAGCATCTTATGAGATAGGGATAATATGGAGCAATTACTTTCTAGCTAAATCTACCGACTTATGACAATAGAACATCTGTCATGTGAATTTGTATCTTTCTTCGTCTGTGTAAAATCAAGTGTGTTTTTAGGAAAGTGTAAAATCAAGTTTGTTTATGTAATTTTCATCGGGCTTTGTCCCCTTCTGATTAAGTGATGAAAAATTGTTCCTCTTTAGGTGGACTGCTTTATAATCTGGTGTTTTCAACTGCTCTTAACATGCTTCAACTTAACGTGTCAACATGGATTATACATGCCCTATTTTCCTCCTCCTTCCATTTTCTATGTGCCACACATCTCTCACATCAAAGCTTCCGATGAGAACCTGCAATGGCGTATTTCAAATTCAAAAAATTCAAATAAAATATCAAAGATACACAACAACTTTATAACATTTCATAGCTAATAACATTATAGGGATATGATCATACAACACGTGATAACAGTACGCAAGAAACTTGGACAAACACATACACAAATTGGATCAACACCCCACGTAATCTTTGCTAATAACTGTCTAAGCCTTCTTCCAACTGGAAAACAAACAAGTGGGAATAACTGAGATTGGTTAAAAAATTGACAAATGACAAATCAATCACATAATTGAACCTTAATTGGCGTAATTATTCCTCCGATCCTTCCAATACAAAGTGGAAGTGTTCAAAGAATGCAAGATTTAAGTCAATCCAAATTGACATGTGGTTTCTTATGATAGTTCATTTATGCTCAAACTCTCCACTTCTGTCTGATGACTCTGATCTTATTTAAAATATTTAATAACATTGCAATCCTAATCAATAAGCATTTATTTGGAGAAGAATAGTTTAGGGGGAATCAGTGTAAAGCTTCCAAGCTAAATGAAGTTCAAAGTCGTGAAACTAGAGGCCAAGTGTCATATTCCTACTTTCAAATTAGACACTAGTTTGCATTTGTTATCGGATTATTAGTTCCAAGTTCGGGCCTTCTATGGGACAATGGGCCGTTGAGCCCAATAGTCAAGCACATGAAATACAAATTTGCCTTAATTACGATCTAGGGACGTTATTCGAATCTAACGTGTTAACTGTTTTAGGGCTTGTTTGGTATGACTATAGGAATTATGTTGGAATCAGGAATCGGAATGGAATAAGTCATTCATCATACTTAGTGTTTTGTTGTATGATGTTGAAATGAAAATTTTTTACACATATTTTTTTTATATGAGTTATCAAACGAGAAATCGTATGATATTTGATGATATATCTATGATTGTTTATAACGAGAAATCGTAAGTATATACTACTTTTTTAAATTACACTTAAGAAAAATGAAGACAATAACTTAAATATTAAACACTAAACAATCGTCAACCCAAATATATAGGTGTATAATTTCTTCTATCAATTTCTTTTTCTTCTAATTGAACCAATTATAATGCTTTGAGCATTTTCCGGTTACATTACATCTTGAATGAAACATTTGTATTATAGTTAAAAAAAAAAATTTTTGTCAAAATTATATTTTTCTACAAAATAATAATATGATTCAAATTGAACGGACACACACACACACTATATATATATATAGGGTTAGGATCATGTAAGAACACATGTTACGGTAAAAAATAAGAACGCATTTCGGCCACAAGATTAAATAAATTAAAGGTTATGAACATTAATATTTATGAATAATAATTAATCAATTACCAAATAAGAAATGAATAATCATGGTGACCTAGTTATAAAAAAAAATTACCACATGCACATAGTATGCACATATAACATGATTAATTAACACACTACACGAGTAAAAAATATGCACACAATATATGTACAATTATGTTCATTCATAACGTACATGAACACTAATGTGAATAATTTTAATCGTGTATGTCAATTTTAATTGTGTGGTGCACGAACACACTGTACAAGCACGTACACACTGTATATAGGGTTAGGATCAAGTAAGAACATAAGTTACGGTAAGAAATAAGAATGCATCTGAATCGTCGAATTAAACCGTCAACGTTCATGATTTAACATTTGATTATGGTAATTGTGCATTATATTTATTACGTTATTTATTTTAAGTGTTCAAGATTTTTCTTTTAAGGAAATAATTGTTTTCGGAATGACAAATAATATGTGCACGACACGGGCAATAATATTGCATACATATGTAACACGATTTAATTACTCTAGTTCATATGGATCGCAAGCTAGTTATTGAATTGTGCACGAGAGGGGCAATAACATGGCATAACTGACAAATTAACATGACTGAATTGCCCGCTAGTTCATTTTTTTAGGGTGAAGTGCACACTAGTTCATTAGAATTGCACGCTAGTAACAAAGTTTTGCACGAGAGGGACAATACCGTGACATAAGTGACACAAGTGAAGTGCACGCTAGTTCATTAGAATTGCACGCTAGTAACAAAATTGTGCACGAGAGGGACAATACCATGACATAAGTGACACGAGTGAATTGCACGTTAGTTAATTCTATGTGCATGGGAGATGTGATATTATAAACTAAATAACCCTAGTTGCACGACTTGTTCATTCAAGTTGAAGTAATAAATCATTAAAACAAAACACGGATACTTTTGAAATGTGTTCATATTCACACATACACGATCTAATAACATTTATGAGCACGAGAGCGCCAAAATGATATAATCAATTACACTAGCAATATGCACGACTAGTTCATTAGAATTCAGTATTAACTCGCACATTTTTGTAAACCTAAAATAATAACACGAAAGGTTACAATGAGTTGCAACTTTTAAAGATTTAAGCACGAGTTGTAATCTTCAAAACGTGCACACATTATTTGCAATCACGAAAATAATTCTTTCCTAGAAAGAAAGATCTTGAACACTTTAAATAAATAACACGAAAGATTAAAATGCATTTTTATTTCTTACTGTAACGTATGTTCTTACTTGATCCTAACCCTATATAATGAAAATATATGAATGTAGTTTTAAATTTGAAATGAGTCTATATTGAAACGGATAATACCCACCTATAATTTATGGAATCAACTCCTCTAGGGTTGGAAAAAGTCATTTCATGGAATCATTCTCATTCCGATTTCAAGCCTTACTAAACATGAGGTTACTCATTTCGATTTCGATTCATGATTTCACGAGAATCGTACCAAATAAGCCCTTAGTACGTTCATGGCCTGGCCGGTTTGTCTAGCATTGAGTTGAATGTAAATTGTATTCGAATAAAATATAATTATGTTAGGTGTGTTTAGTTAAATGAAATAACACAAACCAAGTTTTGTGTACGTCTTCGATGACTTCAGCTAACCTAAATATAAGCAAGTTTTAAAAAATGTTAATGGATATTATTTAGGGTCTATTTAGTAAAGTGAAAACTTTTGGTAGCTTTAGTTTTTTTTGGTAAACTGTTTTGTAGAGTTTTAAAGAGTTTAATAATTATTTAATAGGGATAGATTTAGGGGACAAAAGCGTAAAAAATATTGATAATCTATATACCTTACTAAAACAAAGGACACTGACACCACGTGCCAATCAACGAGAGATGTTACCTCAGCATTTTTGTAAAATATTTACTGAAATGCCATTCCTAAAAAATTTATGATAGATTACTAAATTGTCATTCTTAAAAAATAGATGTCGAATTACTAAATAAATATTAAACATTATCAGGCACAAATAATTAAGAATATTTTAAAAAATTGAGGCTTCTTTTATGTTTTTAAAAAAATTGTTTAAAAGATAGCCAAAATCTTTGATTATTTTGAAAAAAAAAAATTCAGGCTCCACATTTTTATCGGATTAAATCTTTTATTAAATCTCGAATTAAGCCAATCATTTTTTTTTACTAAACCTTAATTATTTTGTAAAAAATGAATTTTGTTATCCCACATCGGTTATCAAAGAAGGATGACACTTTGACAACATGTATAAATAGACCTAGAAGGTTTGAACATTATACAAATCATACATTTCTGGACCTTTTGGTCAGAATCAAGTAATAATACTTATTCATACCGGATTAGTATTTGTATGTAGATTGTTGTGACCTAGTAATTCGTAGGTCATTTTAACCTAATGATTTGTTTTGATCTAATGATTTTTTGGTCGTTTTGACCTACGGATTGTGACCTACTGATTTGTGGGTCGTTGTGACCTATAAATTTGTGGGTCTTTGTGACCTATGAATTTGTGGGTCGTTGTGACCTATTGATTCATGGGTCATTGTGACCTATTGATTCGTGGCTTGTTGTGACCTATTGATTCGTGGGTCGTTGTGACCTATTGATTCGTGGGTCGTTGTGACCTATGAATTCGTGGGTCGTTGTGACCTATGAATTCGTGGGTCGTTGTGACCTATGAATTTGTGGGTCGTTGTGACCTACTGATTCGTGGGTCGTTGTGACCTATTGATTCGTGGGATTTGTGGGTCGTTGTGACCTACTGATTCGTGGGTCGTTGTGACCTATTGATTCGTGGATCGTTGTGACCTACTGATTTGTGGGTCATTGTGACATGGGTCGTTGTGACCTACTGATTTGTGGGTTGTTTGTGACCTACTGATTTGTGGGTCGTTTGTGACCTACTAATTTGTGGACCGTTGAACTATTAAATTCGTAATTCTTATTTTATCAATATACTAAATATACATATATATTCTATATACTTTACTAAAACAAAAGACACTAATTCTGATGTGGCGCCCCCGCGTTTTTTCTCGGATTAAACTTTTTACTAAATCACGAATTAAGCTAATAAATCTTTTTTTAACTAAACCATAATTATTTTATAAAATATGATTTTTGTTCTTTCACATCGATTGAGAAAAGGATGACACTTTGAAAACATGTATAAATAGATTTAGAGTGTTCGAGGATTATAAAATTCATACATTTCTGAACCTTTTGGTCAGAATCAAATATAATACTTATTCATATCGAATTAGTATTTGTATGTAATCATTGTGACCTACTAATTTTTAGGTCGTTTTGACCTAATGATTTTTGGGTCGTTGTGACCTAATGATTTGTGGGTCGTTGTGCCCTTGTGGGTTATTGTGATCTACTAATTTTTGGGTCATTGTAACCTGATTTGTCATCCGTTGAACTACTAAATTCGTAATTCTTATTTTCTCAATATACTAAATATACATCTATATACTTTACTAAAACATATTAAATTAATGCTGTCGTGGCGCTCCTATGTTTTTTCTTGCATTAAATCTTTTACTAAATTACAAATTAAGCCAATTAATCTTTTTTTACTAATTGATTTCATATCAGATTATGGTATTTTTAAATTATATGATTATATTTTTTTGTTAAAATTATTATTTATTAAATAATAAATTATATTTTAAAAAAATTTATTAGCATAAAACTAATTAATGATAAACACACGGGCTACGTGGTCTCATTTACTATGTAACACTTGAGGCGTTATTTATACGAGCTCATAACATATAATTAGTAAAGTTAAAAACATATAATATAGGAAAAAAATGTAATATGATAAGCTATTTTATTAACAAACCCGCACAAGGTGCGGGCTATAAACTAGTTTTCTCAAAAAGATAAGCTATTATACAAAGTTTTTCAAATTGTACCAAAAAATTTCTAAAAAAATATTCAATCTTATTCAATAGGTTGAATTGGTATTATAGGTCTTCTACCCAATATAGTTGGAATTTAGGGCCTTTTCAAATTTGACTTGAGAAATTGGGCTCCTACTTTGCAGGGCTAACTTTTTCATAGTACAAAAAGTTCATAGTACAAAAAGTGGAGAAAATGGATAATTGATGACTGACTGTGAGTGTTGCGACAGATTTGATGGACATTTTTGGAGGGAAATTTTGGCCAAAAAATACACAACCCTCTACCCAAAAAACACAGCCCTTCCTTCTTCCCTATTTATAAATCCATTTCGGCTACCTGTTCCAACACATATTTAGTGATTATATATATAGTTTTTGGTTTCCTGTAATTTTTTAGGTATGTACGTAGTTATTGTCTTCGGTAAGGTTGTTTTTTGGGGCAAAAACTTGCGTGAGAATGTTAACACACTTTTGATTAACAAAATTGGGTTGTTATTTTTTGGGTATGTTAGGTGTGTTATTTTTTT
This sequence comes from Fagopyrum homotropicum, assembly GCA_033239125.1. NCBI lineage: Eukaryota > Viridiplantae > Streptophyta > Magnoliopsida > Caryophyllales > Polygonaceae > Fagopyrum > Fagopyrum homotropicum. The sequence goes on from BSWB01000003.1 coordinate 10,254,096, forward strand.
GTCTGTTGTATGACGATTTATGTTTGATTACCCAAAATTCCGATCTCAAAACTAGGATATGCACTTACCATGTTCGTTCTACTACATTGACAACCATACGAACAAACCACTTGTAACACCCCGAATCCGCGGGACTCGGAGTGTCACATTGGGCTAGGATCTCACAATGGATCCCTGACCCTAGCCTGACAACAAGTTCACTGGACCTTACAACTTGGCACTGATAGATATAAAACAAATACATAAAACAGTATAAACTGTACGACCCAAAGTAAACAACATAGCCGAGTATATAAAACGACATCCTCACATAGGAGGTACAAAAGATCATCCTCACGCAGGAGGGAAACACAACAACCCCAAACCAACCACCTAATGTACGAGAGCCCTCGGCCTGTCACCCTGTCAGATCACCCAGTAGCGCCTAACCTGTAAACATCTACAACACAGTATGAAACCGTTAGCTAACCATACATATATGAGGTAATGCATAAGCACAAGCACAATCATGAAAGATAAACACATCAGCATGCTATCACACATTTACCCATTTATTATCTTTGTATAATAACCATTCACTCAAAAACCATATATATATATATATATATATATATATATATATATATATATATATATATATATATATATATATATATATATATATATATATATATATATATATATATATATATATATATATATAGATGAAAGTATGTGACACGAGGACCGATACATCCTCGCCTCTGAGTGCAATGTCCAGCTGTACGAGTATCGGTCACACAATCCGTGTACCCTATGGGAGTGGATTGCGCCCTTCTTGTAAACTAGTCTGGCCCGACAACAGAGAACCTCCCAGACTCCACGGCGGGATGAAAGGGAAAGGTTATCACAGCCACGCAGTGGGGCAGTCAATAGAACATAGGTCGATAAAAACGACAACTCATGCTATCATAGCAAACATATAAAGCACACACCACTCATGCAAAGACCCAATATAGGGATGGTAGCTAAGTAAGTCCTACGGACTTACCTCAACCTCGTACAAACTCAACCACGATCACCTCTACACTGGAGGGACAACACGGTCTATAAACAAGGCATAAAGAGATATATCAACCTCTATTCATCAAATGGGTCACACCTAGACCCAAAGGGATCCATAAGGATCATACTCAATCTATGAGCCTCACAACCAACTAAACCTCAATATCTCAGCATAACTCACAATTCCTCAAATCTCAAGGTAGTATCTAATCAACATTCCTCAATCTCAATTTTAATCCTAATTTAATTAATTAACCTTTAATTAATTAATTAGATTTTGCCAGAATAACGTTTTGCCCGCAAGCAATTTCTAAACCCCCTGTCATTAGATTTCATCAAACAAACTATCCATAATCACCAGAATAATATAACGACCATAATGGAATTTCCAATTATTCATTTTGACAAGCCTAAAGTCAATTTAGGCCAAATCGCAGTACGGAAAACGAATAAATTCATAACTTATTCGTTACTAACCCGATTGACGATTTGAAAGAAAATTCGGAATCACAGCGACGCAGGCTACGCATGGACAACATCAAATTCACCGGAATCTGAGCGACGAAACCTGCCTGGTGACATATATGCTCGACCAACCCTTCTTCTACTCGGAATTGCAGAAACTCGGTACCGATATGAAGAGAATGAAGAGAGGAATCCAGAAACTCAAACGGAATTGAAATCAGATTAGAAACGGAGAGTAGATCTGAATTTGAAGGTTGAGAGAAATTAGAGCTTTTACGAGAAAACGTGAAAGGAAATGAATTAATAAAGGATTCCGCTATTTATAGTGAAGACGATAATTATCCTTTGACCGATCCAAAGGCGGGTCGAACCCCCTTCTCCAAATTTACCGAGATTGGAATATTAAATCTGGAATATTGTAGGGATAATTATTCCACAACTGCCTCGGAAAACATGTATTCCTAAGCCCTCTTTCTTAGCCGTTAAGAAACGAAATAGCGACTCTTTTGGTCGTTTTGCCTCTCCATGTTATTTCATATTTAGGACATATCCGATGTCCTGATCATTTCTCTTAACTGCATTTTTATTAATTGGAGCTCCCAAATGCTCCAAATAACACTAGAGGGTAAAAATAATTACCCGGGGGAAAAAGTAAAAATTTCCCCAAACGTCCAAAATTACGCGTGGAACATAACGGTGGGACTCATACTCATCACTTGCGAAATCTTCGCGAGTTATATGTCAATTACTATCAACGATTAAGTTAATCAACATTAATTAGAATTCGGAAATTCTAGCTATTACATCACACACCCCTTAAAAAAAGTTTCGTCCCGAAACTTGAACAAGTCCCAAATCCTCTCGGACCCATACGCCGAGGTAATACTCTCACTCTTTCTATCGGAGGTATCACATCTCCGTTCAAAAGATCACAACCTATAACAATCTATAACCTCAAGTATAAACATGGAGGAATCATCACTCCAGGAAACAGGGTTATAACGCTACCCAAAGGCGTAGAGGAATCACGTCTCTCGCCATACCACATCACAAGGCATAGAGGAAGCACATTTCTAGCCAAAACATATCACATGCATAGAGGAAATACGTCTCTAGCCAACCCATAAACATATATATCGCATGGAGGAATCACATCTCCACTGAACTATGTCCATCAAGGTAGCATGGAGGAAAGAACCATCTCCAGCTGAATCCTAATCCCACTCAAATAGCATGGAGGAAAGAACCATCTCCAGCTATAAATATAATCATACTCGGGTAGCGTGGAGGAAGTAATCATCTCCAGCTATAACATACATCACGCTAGCACATCAAGATCTACTAAGATCATAAATCACATCACATCTAGCATGGAATAACACATCAAGGCATATAAGCACATAAGCACAACTTTCATCAAGATAGCACTAAGATCTACTCGTGCTTCAACAAATGGGTCTGTCCTAACATATACTTTGGATAGTTCCTCAGGACACTATCCTCAGTCTCTCACATAGCCTCTTCAAGTCTTCATCTCGACCATCATATCCTCAATATGGGAATGTCTTTCGAATGCAAGCGTTTCATATATCATTCCAAGAAAGTAATCGAATGCTCAACAAAAGTGTGGTTGGACTCAACCATCAAATCATCGTAACTCACAAGGTGTCTCGAGTCTGGTATATACTCCTCAGTTGAGACATATGAAACATTAGGTGGTTGGTTTGGGGTTGTTGTGTTTCCCTCCTGCATGAGGATGATCTTTTGTACCTCCTATGTGAGGATGTCGTTTTATATACTCGGCTATGTTGTTGTTTACTTTGGGTCGTACAGTTTATACTGTTTTATGTATTGTTTTATATCTGTCAGTGCCATGTTGTAAGGTTCAGTGAACTTGTTGTCAGGCTAGGGTCAGGGATCCATTGTGAGATCCTAGCCCAATGTGACACTCCGAGTCCCGCGGATTCGGGGTGTTACAGAGTTGGTATCAGAGCCCAGGTTGACAACAATGACACTTGCTACATGCAATGAGGTTTGATAGGTAAAATAAACAGAGCCCACATGGGATCTAACGTTTTCAAAGGTTTTGGTTTTAAGTGTGGTTTTTGGATAGAATGTACGAGAAGTCGTCACCTCTGCCATGAATCTCTGCAGCGTAGATATGTATATATATATATCTGTGTGTACTATGGATTATGTGGATGTATTATATACATATCGATACCTATGGCATATATATAACCTTATAAGATTAGGTGCGTATATCCTACAAATGACTCAGACTAGAGCAGTCTCTGTAGTGGGATGAGGTAGGGCTACACCCCCTCTTCCTCCAGTGGTGATAAGTCAGGGACCAATTTCCGTTGTTGTTTTGCCTATGGCAGATAACGAGTTTGAAGAGGCTGATCGTGTCTCCATCAGTAGATCCGAGTTTCAAGAGTATATGCAGCAAGTATATGAGGCGGTGATAGCGGGTAGACCTACACCGGATTTACCAACATTTGTGAGATCAATTGAAGCTTTTGGATCAGAGAAGAAGCAACGGATTGAATCAGTTTGTGGAGAAGCAAAGATGATGAATGGTGAACCAAGTCAGATACCACGATAACCAAGTGGTCCTTTGGCCATGAAGACGACTGGAACATAACTACAGTGTTTTAATTGCGGGAAGTTTGGACACCGACGAGCTGTGTGCCCAAAGGCGCCCATAATATGCTATACGTGTGGTAAAGCAGTGCATAAAACGAAGTTTTGTCGACAGGGCAAGGCGTTGCCTTTACAAGTTCCCTCTCGAAATAAGATCATTCAAGGTGGAGGATGAAGATCGAGTTACCCTTCAGTTGCACAGGTTGCAAGAATGGAAAAATTATGTTACAATTGTGGCTATCCAGATCATTTGCGTTCTGAGTGTCCTTTGGCACCGATAGCTTGTTTCATTTGTGGTGAACTAGGCCATCTGGCCCCTTTCTGTCAACACGGTGGTGTTTCTTCCCAGCAAGACCTTCCTCTTTCCGGTGCAGAAAGAGTGGAAGTGGCGGCTATAGTAATGACCTCAGTGATACCTGAGGAGCATGGATCTGACATTGAGTGATGATATGTAGAGGAGCTACGAGTGTTAGCTGTTATAAGTACCATTCTCGTTAATGGTTTACTTGGTGGATTTTTGCTTGTTGTGAGTGCTATGCACATCATGTCTTTCGATGCGTGCGTTAATGGTTGAATTTTGGTATATAGTAGAAGGTGGATTTTCCTTTACATGATTACCTTTTTGGGTCTGAGATACCCGTGAGATGCGTGTTTGTTCCCTTATTTCAGGGACCCGTGTATGGTTGCAGACTTCTTTGTCATGTCGTAATTGCATGAGGAAGTCATTATGTGTATGGTTTAGATGAATAGATATCATGTGCTGTTAGCTTTTAATAGTAAGACTATTATAGTCTTTACTGAGTTGAGTTAAATAGAGGTCTTCTGAGGTTAAGACCTTTGAAGAGACGGGTTTGTCATCAGGACTGCATGAGCAGCGAGTTGATAGCACAGGGATGTGACGCCTTCTAGTGTTATACCATGAAGGAGCGAGATAGTCCAACAATGGAAGGTATTCCAGTTGTTTATGAGTTTATAGACGTGTTACTGAACCGTCTAGTTGTCACCTCAACGGAGTGTGGACATTGTTATCGAGTTGAAGTATGATACAAGATTGAATGGGAAAGCCACACTATATGGTGTTTGTTGAGATATTGTACTGATAACTTGAAAATTTGACTGAAATGGGCTTCTTTTACCCTAGTAGGTTCCATGTTCCGTATTGACGACCTGATGAGTTAGCTTCAAGAAGCAATTGTGTTTTCAGGATTCCTTTGTGCTCAAGATATCCCTAGTCATGGATGAGAGAGCAACATGTGTATGAGATAACATCCCATACCCGTTATGGACACTACGAGTTTGTAGTAATGTCATTTGGGTTGACGAATGTTTTAGTAGTTTTTATGGAGTTGATGAACAATATCTTCATCGACTTCCTTAATTAGTTAGTGGTGGACTTCATTGATGACATGTCGGTATACTCTCATAGCAGAGAATAGTAGAGCGATCTTCTGAGGACCGTTCTGCAGATTTCGAGAGATAGAGAGTTGTATGCTACGCTCTCTAAGTGTAAGTTGAGATGTCAGTGGTAGCCTTTTTAGGCCATGTTGTCTCCGTCAGTAGGATCATGGTTGATCAGGCAATAATTTAGTATGTTGTACCATCGGAGATACTGATGAACATTAAGGAACACGTAGTTTTCTCGGCTCATCTGATTGCTACCAATGCTTTGAGGAAGGATTTTATATGATTACATATTCATTTGCGAGTCTTTTGAGAAGACCACCATAACTACGTGATGGAAGCAGTGTGTCTAAGTTCTGAAGAGTTGAGGAGGCATTTGACCTCTGCTTCCATTCTGTTTTAGTGAGAAGATTTTTGGGATCCCGTGATTTACGGTGATACATCACAGCTAAGTTTGAGATGTGTATTACTACAGAGGAGTAGGGTTATTGATATGTGTGTTTACAACTGAGAACGTATGATGAGAACTACCCGACTCATGATTTAGAGTTAGTAGTGGTAGTTCAAGCCTTTAAGTTTTGAAGACCTTACCGGTGTGATCTTCATGTCAGATTTCTATAGATCATAGAAATCTGAAGTATATTTTATGCAACCGGGGTTGAATAACCGGCAGTGTTAAGAGCTTAAGTTGATCAAGACTTTGACTTGAAGATTTCATATTATTCAGAGAAGTTGAATGTTGTCGCCGATAACTTGAATGGAAAGACGTTCCAAGAGAAGATGATTGTGAGAATGATAGTTCAGCCTCAGCTTCAGAGAGATCTAGCTTGGCTAGAGTTGAACAATAAGTTCCTTGATGAAGATACCCAATTATACCTCAGAGGTTCTACCTGATCTGTTGGATGAAGTCCAACAGAAGCAGGAGACCTGCCCGGCCTTGACAAGGTTTAGAGAAAGGATGTCTCGTACTGAGGCACCATAGTTCTCCATGGGAGTAGATGGACTGATGAAGAGTCATGACCACTTTTGTGTACCTGCTGATGTAGATGGAGATAGAGAATATTACGGTATACCCACTGTACGCCTTATTCAGTACATTCAGGTACGAGTAAGATGGACTACGAGATGAGACGATTATATTGTATGAAGCCGATATAACCAGATTTGTGATACAGCGTGTGACCTGTTAGCAGGTCCAGATAGAGTATTTCCGATCTAGAGATAAGCTCCACCCACTAACAGTGCAGTAGTAGAATTTGGGAGGACTTTTCTATGAACTTTGTTATGAGATTATGACCCAGTAGAAAATTGATGTTATCTGGATTGTTGGTAATAGATAAATGAAACCGGCACGTTTCATTTCTATCAAAAGGACGTGACTAGTGAATGAATTGGATGAGGAGTACACTAGACAGATAGTGAGACTCCATGGTATACCGAGAACGATTATTTCTGATCGAGATGAATGTTTTTACTTTGAGATTTTAGGCAGCAGATTCAGACTACTTTGGGGACGAGTCTGTGCCTCATGACTACACTTCACCCCCTAACAAATGGTCAGTTAGAGAGGATCATCTAGATCTTAAAGATCTATTATAAGTTGTAAGTTGAATGGGAAACGTGGATGGTTATGTTACCTTCCATTAATGAGTTTATTATATAACAATGAAGGACGTGCATCTTTCTGGTATGACCCTATGAGGCATTATATATAGACATAGATGTCGTAGATCCTTATGCTAGAAGTGATCTAGCAGTAGTAGTGGAATAACACCTGACCAGATTTAGGATTTTATAGTTCAAGTAACGTTGATTGAAGGAAGAATGCTGGCTGTACAGAGTCGCCATATATTATATGTAGACAAGAGGCATTAACCTCTAAAGTTCAAGCGAGAGTTCATGTCTGGCTGTAAGTATCTCAGCTGCGAGACGTTAGACGTGTTAATATGGAAAGGGAACTGAGTTTCTACTATGGTTTATTTGAGATCGATCAGTATAGAGAAGGTAGCATGATGTTTAGCTTTGCCTCTGAGATTAGAGGATATCCACCCAATGTTTCATATGTCTCAACTGAGGAGTATATACCAGACTCGAGACACCTTGTGAGTTACGATGATTTGATGGTTGAGTCCAACCACACTTTTGTTGAGCATTCGATTACTTTCTTGGAATGATATATGAAACGCTTGCATTCGAAAGACATTCCCATATTGAGGATATGATAGTCGAGATGAAGACCTGAAGAGGCTATGTGAGAGACTGAGGATAGTGTCCTGAGGAACTATCTAGAGTATATGTTGGGACAGACCCATTTGTTGGAGCACGAGTAGATCTTAGTGCTATCTTGATGAAAGTTGTGCTTATGTGCTTATATGCCTTGATGTGTTATTCCATGCTAGATGTGATGTGATTTATGATCTTAGTAGATCTTGATGTGCTAGCGTGATGTATGTTATAGCTGGAGATGATTACTTCCTCCACGCTACCCGAGTATGATTATATTTATAGCTGGAGATGGTTCTTTCCTCCATGCTATTTGAATGGGATTAGGATTCAGTTAGAGATGGTTCTTTCCTCCATGCTACCTTGATGGACATAGTTCAGTGGATATGTGATTCCTCCATGCGATATATATGTTTATGGGTTGGCTACAGACGTATTTCCTCTATGCATGTGATATGTTTTGGCTAGAGATGTGCTTCCTCTATGCCTTGTGATGTGGTATGGCGAGAGACGTGATTCCTCTACGCCTTTGGGTAGCGTTATGACCCTGTTTCCTGGAGTGATGATTCCTCCATGTTTATACTTGAGGTTATAGATTATTATAGGTTGTGATCTTTTGAACGGAGATGTGATACCTCCGATAGAAAGAGTGAGAGTATTACCTCGGCGTATGGGTCCGAGAGGATTTGAGAATTGTTCAAGTTTCGGGACGAAACTTTTTTTAAGGGGTGTGTGATGTAATAGCTAGAATTTCCGAATTCTAATTAATGTTGATTAACTTAATCGTTGATAGTAATTGACATATAACTCGCGAAGATTTCGCAAGTGATGAGTATGAGTCACACCGTTATGTTCCACGCGTAATTTTGGACGTTTGGGAAAATTTTTACTTTTTCCCCGGGTAATTATTTTTACCCTCCGGTGTTATTTGGAACATTTGGGAGCTCCAATTAATAAAAATGTAGTTAAGAGAAATGATCAGAACATCGGATATGTCCTAGATATGAAATAACATGGAGAGGCAAAACGGCCAAAAGAGTCGCTATTTCGTTTCTTAACGGCTAAGAAAGAGGGCTTAGGAATACACGTTTTCCGAGGCAGTTGTGGAATAATTATCCCTACAATATTCCAGATTTAATATTCCAATCTCGGTAAATTTGGAGAAGGAGGTTCGACCCGCCTTTAGATCGGTTAAAGGATAATTATCGACTTTGCTAAAGGATAATTATCGTCTTCACTATAAATAGCGGAAAATCCTTTATTAATTCATTTCCTTTCACGTTTTCTCGTAAAAGCTCTGATTTCTCTCAACCTTCAAACTCAGATCTACTCTCCGTTTCTAATCCGATTTCAATTCCGTTTGAGTTTCTGGATTCCTCTCTTCATTCTCTTCATATCGGTACCGAGTTTCTGCAATTCCGAGTAGAAGAAGGGTTGGTTGAGCATATATGTCACCAGGCAGGTTCTGTCGCTCAGATTCCGGTGAATTTGATGTTGTCCATGCGTAGCCTGCGTCGCTGTGATTCCGAATCTTCTTTCAGATCGTCAATCGGGTTAGTAACGAATAAGTTATGAATTTATTCGTTTTCCGTACTGCGATTTGGCCTAAATTGACTTTAGGCTTGTCAAAATGGATAATTAGAAATTCCATTATGGTCGTTATATTATTCTGGTGATTATGGATAGTTTGTTTGATGAAATCTGATGACAGGAGGTTTAGAAATTGTCTGCGGGTAAAATGTTATTTTGGCAAAATCTAATTAATTAATTAAAGGTTAATTAATTAAATTAGGATTAAAATTGAGATTGAGGAATGTTGATTAGATACTACCAGAGATTTGAGGAATTGTGAGTTATGCTGAGATATTGAGGTTTAGTTGGTTGTGAGGCTCATAGATTGAGTATGATCCTTATGGATCCCTTTGGGTATAGGTGTGACCCCTTTGATGAATAGAGGTTGATATATCTCTGTATGCCTTGTTTATAGGCTGTGTTGTCCCTCCAGTGTAGAGGTGATCGTGGTTGAGTTTGTACGAGATTGAGGTAAGTCCGTAGGACTTACTTAGCTACCATCCCTATATTGGGTCTTTGCATGAGTGGTGTGTGCTTTATATGTTTGCTATGATAGCATGAGTTGTCGTTTTTATCGACCTATGTTCTATTGACTGCCCCACTGCGTGGCTGTGATAACCTTTCCCTTTCATCCCGCCGTGGAGTCTGGGAGGTTCTCTGTTGTCGGGCCAGACTGGTTTACAGGAAGGGTGCAATCCACTCCCATAGGGTACACGGAGTGTGTGACCGATACTCGTACAGCTGGACATTGCACTCAGAGGCGAGGATATCGGTCCTCGTGTATATATATATATATATATATATATATATATATATATATATATATATATACGGTTTTTGAGTGAATGGTTATTATACAAAGATAATAAATGGGTAAATGTGTGATAACATGCTGATGTGTTTATCTTTCATGATTGTGCTTGTGCTTATGCATTACCTCATATATGTATGGTTAGCTAACGGTTTCATACCGTGTTGTAGATGTTTACAGGTTAGGCGCTACTGGGTGATCTGGCAGGGTGACAGGCCGAAGACTCTCGTACATTAGGTGGTTGGTTTGGGGTTGTTGTGTTTCCCTCATGCGTGAGGATGATCTTTTGTACCTCCTATGTGAGGATGTCGTTTTATATACTCGGCTATGTTGTTGTTTACTTTGGGTCGTATAGTTTATACTGTTTTATGTATTTGTTTTATATCTGTCAGTGCCATGTTGTAAGGTCCAGTGAACTTGTTGTCAGGCTAGGGTCAGGGATCCATTGTGAGATCCTAGCCCAATGTGACACTCCGAGTCCCGCGGATTCGGGGTGTTACAAGTGGTTTGTTCGTATGGTTGTCAATGTAGTAGATCGAACATGGTAAGTGTATATCCTAGTTTTGAGATCGGAATTTTGGGTAATCAAACATAAATCGTCATACAACACACAAAAAAAATAACACACCTAACATACCCAAAAAATAACAACCCAATTTTGTTAACCAAAAGTGTGTTAACATTCTCACGCAAGTTTTTGCCCCAAAAAACAACCTTACCGAAGACAATTGTTACCAATTTCGCCTATCTTTCGTAATACATACCCAAAACTGCAACACGCATAACCAATTCATAATAATACCCAACTAGTTAAATGCCCAACTTAGATGATAAATATGCATCCCAACACAAGTCTTACCAAAAAAACATCCTTACCTACCTATCTTGCAAAATCATTTGATAACAATACCTAATATATACATTCATGGAGTAATCAATTACTCAATCCATATCCAAATTAATCCATACCCAATATCATACTCAATTCATCAAACACATACCCACTACTACTTAGCAAAATGAATCAAATGCATATCCAAAATCTACTAGAAATATCCTACCCAAAAAATACAGATCTGGTTACCGGCAATGACAGAGCAGACATCGGTGAGAGAGAGGGTTGATGACGGAACGACGAGCAAACAAAGGCGCCGGCGACGGAAACCAGTGGCGTAGCCTCTTCTCGCGACAACCTTGATGGCGAAACTCTAGATCTCTCGCTCGCCCTTCGACGGAAACCCTAAATTTCTCTCGCTCGACGGAAACCCTAGATCTCTCTCCCTCGCTCTTCGGTATGGTTCTTGTTTTCCCGACCAGGTTTTTTGGAAGAATGGAGGAGATAGGATTATGGGTTTCTAAATGAATGATTTAGTGGGAGTCTCCCTCACTTTATTTAAAAAACCAAACAATATGAACAATAAACATCCCATCAATATTTAAATTTTGCGCAGGACCATCATTTCAATTATGCCCTATTTCCCTAGTAGTAGGCCTAATTTTTATTGTTTTCTCTAGAGGCCCATTTTACAAAAGCAATATATAAAGGGCCCTATTTCCCAAATTTATTCAATAAACTACTATAACAAACACACGTTAACTTTCAATTTTTCTCAAAACAGACATTTAATTGTATCTCAAATCATCAAAGATGAACAAAAAAAATATTTGTTGCTTGTTAAGACGGTTCAGGGTCATTCAAACCCACCAGTTTATTAAATATGAAGTAAAAGTATATCGGAACTTAAGAGTATCAAAAATAGGTAGTTGATTGAATAGAATTATTTTTTTTTAAATTTGATGGTATTTAGGAGAATGAAATTTATTGAAGTTGATACAAGTATAAAATTTTAAAAAAAAAGTTTTTTACATATATTTTTTAGAAATGTATTTTTAATATATTATTAATAAACTACAATAATCTGTGTAATAAAAGTTTAAGCTTTTATAAGCTAGTATAAAGTTTTCATAAGCCTGGACATCCAAACATTTCATAGCTTATGTTGCCTTCATAAGTTTTATAAGATTGATAAACTCCCATAAATATTTCAATGAATTGATCCCAACCCAAAACCCATTTTGCTCTAAAACTAATCCTTCATAAACCCTACAAAGTTTCCTCCAACACAAATGTAATCAAGATTAATCTACTCAGAAACCAAATCTCATGGTTACACTCAAACCCCATTCTTGAAACTGTACAGATACAAAGAGAGATGATGATCCAAGAGAAAAATCAGTACAAGGAGTTATAAGTAGAGAAAGTAGATATGATTGAGATAACACAAATGCATAGACATGGAAGAAGAGTAATATTCAGAAGCCTACTCTCTCCCCAATACCCGGCTAGCGTTATCATTCCGTCCGCTATCACTCGAGCCAACGTCCCAGCCTCCGTTGACAACAACCCGCCGTTGTAAGTCCCACGAGAAAGCCTCGACGACATGACTCGTGACAATAACGAGAGGTTTACGCCTGTGATCCGAACATTATAAGACAATGATACGAAAAAACGAATACAATAACGAGTTGGAAATGAGTGGTCACCTTCGAGTACTTCTGCTGCGACGAATGTGATCAATGCGGAGGAGACGTATTGCGGGACCGAGTAAGGGATTATTGTATGGAAGCTTAGGATGATGCCTATGCATACTACAATTTCTGATGCCAGTAGAACTTGCCTGAAATAGGAGGAGTAACTCATCGACCTTATACACCAAACACGGATTATCTCAACTATAAATGTGGAAAGTTATTATATCAGACAGTAAATCACCTTTCTTCAAACATGTTACTGATGTAGTTTCCGACGATAACGTTAACGGGAAGAACGGTTAGCCCGAGACATGCGAGGAAAATCGCTACACTTTGAGATGACCATAGAAAGTAATATGATGTAATGACACTTGATTCTGCTAATACTATCTCCAATGCGTACTTGAGCATGAAGTATATCAACAGTTGAACCTGAAAGATGTATAGAGATACAAATTGTAAGGTAATTTCCGATCTACGGCCGTAAAAACCGATGACCGGACTGGAAATTAATAAAAAATTGAAAAACTAAAAATGGTAAGAGAAAAAGAATAGACCCGGATTGGACCGAAATTCCGGTCCCAATCCAGATTTATGATGATTCCGGTCCTCCGGAGTCCAGACCGGACCCGGAGGACGCGTAATCATCGATCATTTTACAAACAACTAAATAAAACAAGGCATAATCCGAGTTTTACAAATAGTTTCTTGGAAAAATTCGACCTTATAAAAACTATATCGTCGAATTGAACCACCTCTATTGTTTTATTGGTCACATTATTTTACCTTATTGCCGGCAAGATGGTGTCTAGGCTTGTGCAAATTCTACCTTATTGCCGGCAAGATGGTGTCTAGGCTTGTGCAAATTCGGACAGGTAACCGGCCTTGGACCGTAATTATCAATCAGGTCCAATCCTAGCCCGTGATATTATGTTCCAGTCTTTGACCGTAATGTTTCGGACTTATTTTACACTTTTAACATTTTTTTGCAAAGGGATGTGGATATGGTCTTGTCCGGGTTTGAACCGGATCGGACCGTATTTAACCCATATAGAATATATTCTTTAAAAAAAAGAGTCAATACGGTTCGCAACGGACCTTGGTGGGCCGGACTGTAACACACATAAGTGTAACCGTCCGGACCGTAAGATTACGGACCTGTCCGGTCCAGATTATTTGCACAACTCTAACGGTGTCATATATCATCTATAAGTGATTGAAAGAAAGTTTATGGCCTATGATGCATTTTAGGTGTTTTGTGAATGTCTTGAGAAGGCTTGTGGCTGTGTTCAGCAAGTTATATGGCATACAATGCATTTTAAAATCGGATACTACATAACCCGAAAATCTCACCTTAATGGAAGGGGTGAGCAACTTATACGCAGCGAGTATAGATGTTGCGGGTTTATGACTCTCTTCGGAAGGCGATTCATTACCATCATGATCATCATCTTGAAGCTTGTCTGTTGAGCTAAAAATCAAGGGTTTTTTCAGGCCATTCTCCAGACAACTATCTACAAAAGCCGAAGCGAAAATCAACAGATCAGTCAAGAGATGAATCATTGGCAATTCTACAAAATATAACACCAGTTAACAAATGCATACCTGAGCTAGATTTCTCAGGTGCAGTTTTTACTTGATGATGAGGAGGTTCTTTGAATGCAAACCATAGAACTGCGAGATAAATAAGCCATGAACATGCCATAAACCAGCCAGGTAAAGTATCTTCATTGAATGTGACCTTATATATCTTAAACTTGGTCTGAAACAAACAAGCCAAAGCCGGTCCACACGCCATTCCGAGTGCACTTGCACTAACGAAACCGGCTGAAGCCTTCAGTCTCAGTTTTAATGGCACACAGTCACTGATATAGCGTCTGTTAACAGCTCTTGCAGATCCCAGCCTGAAATTTACCATTTCAACTCAATTCTCAAACTGAAGATTTTTATGACAGAAGAAACTGAAGTAAGAATATTACCCACAGAAGAGGCGGCCAATGAGAAGAACAGAAATCGAGTTGAAGTCGTAAGCTAAAGCGTATAACACATTGCCTAAGAAAAGAGTAATACTGCTGAACACAAGAGGCTTGAAATATGATCTATTAGACCAAGCACTAAAGTAGACAGAAGAGAACATTTGAGCAACCGCCATTGATCCAATCACTGCCCCACAAACGGTTGCTGCTGCTCCAAGACTCAGGGAATAGTCATCAGCTGTTGGAACAATAATGTATGTATTGACCATATACAAGAACGTATTCGCCAAGTTCAAAAGAAGAGATGTAAGATGATATTCATGGCCAAGGGTCTCGTCTTGGTCGGGTGTGAGTTCGTCTTCTTGCATTATTAATGCATGTTGTCCCATAAAATGGAGGAAACCTGTTGAATGGGTTAGCCTATCTATGGCTGATTTTACTGATACAACCACGGGATCCTGCAAATGTGTTGTCTTATTACCTTCTAACATAGAATTGATCTTAACAAGGTTTTGGATCAATAAGTAATATGAGATTACTTACCTCAAGACGAAGAACAGGATGATCGTATATTGAAAGATAACTCCCCTGATGATCTTGAAGCTCATTAAGGTTCCGTGATATTGCTCCCACCACGGCTCCAAAACCCTGATCAGAGATTTAGTTATCAGTTATATTCATTCAAAAATCAAAAATCAAAAATCAAAACTCAAAACTCAATAATCATAAGAATTCATTTTTAAATTTGTTTGTGTTCATGCAGATAAATATGTCCTGTAGATCGATCTACCTTCTGTAGATTGAAGCTAAGCTTATATTTGAATCAAGTATTGCATATTTGCATACAAAGAAGGAGAAGAACAGCTTTCTGTATCTAAGGAAGAGGAGAGTATAAAATTCAAGAAAAGAGAAGAATTAATCAAATGATTTGAAGTTTTATAAATAGATAGATCACGTTAGAATACATTTGGAAATATATGAAGCTGGGCACATAATTCTACGCATAATTATGTAAATAAGTTCATCTTAAAACAAATTATGAGAATCATGTAAGTCTAAACCTAATCAAGGGAAGACGAGCAAAGGCGCCAAGAATAGAAAGAATTTAAACACTTAAAAGTTCTGAATTTTAAGCTACCACTTACCACATGCTTGAAAACTTGTTGGAGTTGAGAGTAAGGATGATTAGATCTAGTTTTGACATAATAGTTGGTGAACTTAGAGCCAAAACGCTTATCAAATTTCTTCAAGATCTTCCTTAAACCAGTAGCATTGATTTCAACAAAAAAGAGAAGCTTCAAAAGATCTCGGCCAACAGCCTTATAAGCTTCTTGTAACTCGGCCATGTTCGGAACCAATTCCCGTTGTGCAAGAGTATCCTGCTGCTCCCTTAGAACGGACAGTCTACTTGCAATACGTCCTTGTTGTTCCAAGATGAACAAGACAGTCTTCTCAATCTTATAAAAATGAAAACAAAAATAGACAAAACTTTTTTTAAACATCTTGTGAAGAACATCAGCAACTATATTCTCAGATCTATGAGTTATGACTGCAATCAAACTTCAGATACCTGAATGTCCAACATCCTAGAAAAATCCTTGAGAAAATCAACATGATCTCCTGCACCATTCTCTATTTGTCGAGAATAGTGGTTTACTTTTTTCTTTAACAGCTTGTAATTTAGGTAATATCTGCAGTTCCAAAACCAAATTACATAACAAGCTTGATTCATACAACCAATATACACCAAACAACAACTAACAATTTGATGACAGTAAAGAAAACCAATTTTCTCATCATATACTTCAAGACACTGCAATCTGAATGAACTTACCCTTGCCATTCTGCAATTTGAGATGCTTTCAACTTTTTCCCAAAAGCAACCATCTTGTTTATAATACAACCTGCAAGGGAGCAAATTAAACAACAATAACACAAACTGCAATTTGAATGAACTTGGTATCATAAACTAAAGATCATTACGACAAATGTAGGACCCGGGTTTTCGTATGGTATAAATGATTCTTTTGATCAGGCTAGTGAGTGAATCTGTACAGCTGAGAGTATGACACTATATAACTGGAGTGTAGACTATGCATCAAACAGGAAAGTAATGGAGAACACATTGAAAATGGCTTGTCAAATTCAATGTCATTTCTCCATCAAAGCCAAATCATAGATTCCTTGAATGCACCCACCTACCAATAAAATAACCAAAATGCTTCTTTTCTTTCATCAAATTATGACCCACATCGTCAAAATTGCTTATCAGTTTTCTAATAGGCCAGAAATTGATCATATGTAGAAATATCCACACCTAACCCTAAAAACCAATGAATTTTATATTAGAAAAGCACAAATACACAGTGATTAGTGATAGCCTGCCACTTAAAAAGACAAACAATCCTAATTTCAAACTAATCATTGCATATTTCATTAGACGTCACAAGCTTTAACTCGGTCTAAACTATTTCAAGGTCACGTAGCTAGGCGATTTGTCACAAGTCCTTATAGCGTAAAATTTCAAGGTCATCATGAGATATAAGCTAACAAATCAGTGAAATTGAAAACAAAAGATTGAATGTCAGGATATGGATTGCTTGTATTCATATCAGAGATTGACATATGTTGATTGCATACCGATGAATTAACCGTCTGAAGACGAAACCGATATTTGGAGCGAGTGCGATGGATTTCCAATCTCTTTGATTTACTTTACGCCATTGTTAGATTGAGTTTAGTGGACAGAGAAGCCATTGATGATTCCTGTAAGAGAGAGGGAGAGATTCAGTGTCTCGTAAGCGAGAGAAATAGGGAGTGGAGGTTGGAAGCTCTGGCGCCCAATGCGATATTTAGTTGGAATCAAAACATTCAAAAATAATTATTACATGTCTTTTAATTCATTGGAACTTGACACATATATATAATATTTTATATTAGATTTTTTTTAAAATAGTAAATATATAATAATGATAATAATAAAAGAAGGATATACTTACATTAAAAATACCATGTAATTCAATAAAAGTTATTAATAGAACAAAATTAAAAGGTAAAAATATTATAGTAAATTTACATAACAATATATTTTTTATTATAATGAAAATAATAGTAATAGTAAAATTTAGGATATATTGATTTATAATATGAAAATATATATTGTTTAAAAAATACTACAGTCCCGCTCTACCTGTCCGTCTGTATCGGATTTTAACAAAAATTAAGAAAAAAATAAATATTTTAATAACTTGGAAATTGAATTTGGATGTATTAAGTATCCTCCATGTGGTCTATTTTATAAAGATAAAATGAAAGGAAAGAGAAACAAAATCTGAGTAGAATACGACATGCATAGGAAAAGGATACTGCGGTAAGGCCAAAAAGGTATCTATTGGAATATTCGGAATATTCGGATATTCGGGATGTAAGAAGTCGACACGTGGCTACTTTGCAACACTAATCATAATATCCTATAAATCTCCATTTACGTGGCGCTAATAATATGTGGGGCTTTCGCGCTTTCTATGGTAATCAATACTTTAATGAACTAAACGACACCGTTTACCAATATTTATTGTGTGTTCTTCAATGTTGTCTCTGGACCAGGAGCCCCATGAAGGGTCATTTGAAGTTACAAGGTGACAGAATTGTAATAAGACCACAATATATGGTACAGAATTTTATGTGGTAATACAGTACTTCGTCAAGGCTTGTTATACGACGGAGCGAGTTCGTGTCGGAACCGAATCTGTATTTAAATTTTAAATTTTTTTAAAATTAATTATATTTGACATGTTTTGAAAATGAACGAGTTTAAGCCGAACACGAATACGAAGAGTGCAACTAATATTCTAATTTTATAGAGTTATTCTAACGAGTAGAGCTTTAATTTACTTGATTCGTTAACAAACGAGCTATTCTGATTCAAACCTACTTTTTTTAACTGGATTTAATTACATGCTCATACAATTGCCTACAAAATATTATAAACGAGCTCGAATCAAACTTTCTTTTTTTACCTAAACCAAATTACTAGACTAGTGTAACATCACTAAATACTATGATATTTTACCATACACTCCATAGCTTAATAATTTCAAATAAAAATATGTTTTCTACTACTAATCTTATATATATTATAGGAGTAGCATCTAAATCTACGTGTCTCACCGTGAGAACTCTAATATCACGTGTCATTTTAGTAATTAATAACAGTCTTACATTTTTTTTAATTAAGTTTCTTAAAGTTAAATCTTAAATCTTATCTTATCATAAATCTTAATCTTTAAATTCAGTAATTTCAATAAAATTGTTAAAATTCAAAAAAAAATTACTAAACATTTGACTCATATTTCTCCTCAACCCACTAACTTTTTTAAATCTTTTCATTATGTAATTTAAATGTATATTTTTAATTCATGATATAAATTGGATAATTTAAAAAAAACGTAGTAAAATATTTTGTCAACCTTATTCAAATAGTGCATTATAAGTATTCTACGTTGATTGTATCAAATTATATTATTAATACTTTTATTAAATTTATAATTCATAAATTATATTAAACTCTATTAAATTAGTTTTATATTTATATATTTATAATAGATATTAAATCATATTCCGTGCAGGGCACGTATAATACACTAGTTAAATAATTACATTAAAAACAGAAAAAACGAAGCAACAATTTTTTAATAGAACTTCTAACACGTGGCCTATTAACATAAATTTGTTATCCTTTTAGTGTTAAAATTCTATTTTAATAATTTCGATATAAAATTAATCATTTTCATATTGTCTAAATAATTAATTATAAAATATCACTAAACTAGATAGGAAATGAACCAAAACAAATAGAAAATGATTTATATTATATAATTCCCGTGTAGAAAATGTGATTAAACAAACTCATTCTTAACTAATAAAAAAAAAATTGAATAAATATATTTTTTTTGTAGACCCCTCATATATATATATATATATATCCTAAATGGAAGAATTAAGTTAAATAGACGTATGTTTACTAAATGAGTTTATGTTATGAATATTTTTAATAGAGTAATAGTGTTAAAAAATTTAATTAGTCATTTTATTAACTAATAAATAATAAAAATTATTCCTAATTTAATTTCAATATATATATAAAACCAACTTAAATATCTAAAAACAATGGTATATTAAACCCATTACCTCGTAATAGACGTTGAGATGGAAGGATGTATAGAGAGGATAAGGATTGATGAGGGGAAATGGCCTTTGATTAGCTTGAAGAGTCTCTTAAGGAGTGAGGCTTTATATAATACTCTTCATTAATACACATGCAATATAAGTATAAAAATCATAAAATTTTAATCATTTCTTATGTATTATATTATGAGTTTTTTGCTTTAGTCTTGATTTTATTTATTTTTATTGTGGGTGGGATTATGAGGAAAGAATCGATCTTTTTCACTATATTTAACATTATGTGGAGATATTTAATTTTGTATCGATACAAAGATTAGGCCGATATGAAGTGCGATGCAGCATTCATTTGCCATTTTATTGGTCATAGGATTGAGATCTTGCCGACCACCTTATTTAATCAATACTTTGGCTTTATTAACACTAATGACTAGTGTACAATCCTATAGTAAACATATAATTATAGACATGATTAATGGTTAATTAGTTGATAGCATGTGCCAAGTGTTTTTTTATAAGGTTATGTAATTGTAAAGGGATATTTTTTTAGAAAGAACGGGTTTGAGGTGTGGGGTAGATATTGTGATTCGAGAGGTAGTCCTGTAATCAAGTAACCGCATAGAATTATCCTCGGTGAACATTCACACAAACAAGGACGTATCTACGAAAGCGGCGAGGCTAACTGTCAAGAACAATAAGAGGATCGGTTACTTATTAATTCTCGATTATGATCTTAGCTTTCCAAGGTGATTTTTAAAGTCCTAAAATGCAATTAATTATGATTAAATTATATTTTTTGATATAAAGTTTCTAATAGTCTAATAGTTTGAGTGATGTTATTGGGACGGACATCCCGCTAACACATGTGGAGTCCGTCCCGCGCCACGCCAAGCGCAAGAGAACTGCGCTTGCATATCTAGGGTGCATTGCAAATCCGCCCCAATGGGACGCATTGCAATTACGCCTAGGCTGAGGCGCAGACGGACTCCGTCTGCGCGCTAACTGCAGGGATCTCAATGCTTCGAGGCAACAACCAATTATTGTTGATGTTGAATCAACGTTATCATCGTGCTATAAGCTTCAATTGGCACGCACGTACCTGGGGATGAGAAGCAAGGTAGGTGGAAATAGGGTCAGTGGGGCCTGTGACGATAGTCTGTCGGGAACGGTGAAATCCCACGTGGCGGTCACTGGTATGAAAGCGGCGGTACAGTTTAAGACACCTTGACGAGCTGCCATGGCCGGATTGATATTGATGTACATGGTGGCAGCTGGCAATGCCATGCCCATAGCCATCATGGACATCTAGAGTTGTTGCTGCTGGTACATGGCCAGATAATATGGCATCATCATGGATGGGATGCTCATTCTGCTCATCATTGAAACTTGCCCTTGCAATTGCTTTAGATAGTCTATCACTATGAATGACAATGGATCGGGTGGTGGGTGGATGACCTAATCCGCCAACAAATTTCATCCACCCCACTCCACCCGACCTAACCCACCACCTGCCTAACATATCACCCGCATCCGATTCACCCGCATTCAACGGATGAAGCGGGTGGACCGGGTGAGATTTCGGGTGTTCTACGCATTTGCTTTAAATCGATATTAAACTCGAATTCGAATATTGAAAATCAATAATAATAAAAATAAATTCAACCCGAAAACGTTTTATCCATAAAAAAAAGATAAATCTGAAGTCAACACAAATCATTCAAATTCTTGAAAAAAAAGAGAAATGGGCCAAATGGCCTTCAGTTCTAAAATGGTAATGCACAGTAGTCTTGAAACTCTGAGTGATGCATGTCACCTACGAATGGAAACTGAAGTTGGCCACCCTTGCAAGTTTGAAGGTTGAAGACACAAACCTTGTGAGTTAAAGCCGGCCGCCGGCGGATGCAGTCGAAAAATACTGAGAAGAGACCTGCCAAAGTGGCGAGTCTGGCGACTTGCGAAGTAATCGACTCTCAAGCAAGCATACATTGCGAGTTAGGTTTAGGATCTGACTTTTTTTTTAGGGTTTTGTTTAAGTTTAAATTTATTTAAATTATTATATATTTATAGCGGGTGTAAGCGGGTGAAACAGGTCGGGTGGATGGATGGATGATGGATTGGGTGACGGGTGGATGAAAGGTCCATCCGAATCTGACCCGATCCATCACCCGCTTCATCCGCCATCCGCTTTCACCCGCTTTATGTCGTGTTTTCACCCTTTTATTATGGATTGGGTGATCGGGTGTCCGTCGGGTTCGAATGAAATTGACATCCCTATCTATCACTTCATCCTGCATCGATGCTCAATTGTTATTTCCCATTAGAAGCCTCTTGGAGATGAGTAAAGAAGGAGACATTAATTGTTGTTTCTCATTAGAAGCCTCTTGGAGATAATCAAGGAGATGGGGAGGAGAAACTGAAGGCAATTAATGGAACAAACTGGGCACAAAGGCGTGTGAAAAAGATCCAGGCACAGGTGGACCGCGCCTGCGCCTCAGACTGGCGCGGAGGCGCAGTGCGCCTGCGCCCTAGGCTTGGCGCGGGGGCGGACTCCGTGTTAACCGGATGCCCACCACAATAGTAACCCTGAATAGTTAACTAGTTCACATTTTCTCGACACTGAGATACAAAATTCAGCCTGTTTTTTTATGGATGATCCACGCAATAAAGACATAACCGGCTTAATATATAAGGTTGGTAAACTATCACTCCTATTTATGATTGGTTTTAGGATAAAATTTCACCGAGTTATTGTACTTATACACTGGACTCAAGATCAACACACGTATGCGATCAATCCCACATTATATTTTACCCGTTAAAATCTTTCAGTTTTGTATAGGAAGGTAACTTTTTTTTTTTTAAAGTTGATTCATAGTTTTGTCATTCATAATTTGGAAAAAGTGTATTAAGTTAAAAGTAGTTCAAAGTTTCATTCCTTGCATATTGACGCTAAACAAAATTAGGGAAAAAAATGAAAAAAAAAGTAGAGAAAAGTGGAGCACGAAGCACTCATGTGCTTCAACAATGGCTTATCGAAACAACAAATTAAAATGGGAGAATATGGAGAGACATAAAGAAGAAGAAGACAAAGTTATTAATAAATGGATAAAGAAAATAGTTTTGTGGTGGAGTTGTTGCTTTCATGGAGGTATATACTCTTACTATCATCACTATATATATTCCACCTCATTAACGTTTTCTTTCTCACATCAAATTTGACGGTAGAGGTTTTCCATCGCGTCATTTTACTTGGCGATTTTGTGACAATGGCTACATCATAATTTTAATGCTTCATAAATATATGTAATAGAAGCCGACAAGATCTTAAACATTTAGAGTTTCGATAAACGATTAAAGGTTATCACGATTTTTTGAAAGTCAATAAGATTTCAAATATGACAATATATGAATATGAATCATACGGTTGTAATGGTATGAATTATGACCTTAGCATAATCATGCATTTACATAGATTTTCCTTTTTTTTGACATATCAATTGTTCTATAATTTGCCTATTTTGTGAAAATGGAGGTCTATACATAATTTTGTTACAATTGTAGAAAATATGGTATATTTTGGATAAAAAGGAAGCACGAAGGCACAAGATATCAAGAGGACAATATATTGGACTACATTGGAGCATAAAAGAAGAGCGTCGATCATAAGAAGAAGGAAGCAAGTGGAACGCAAGCAAGGAGCTGAAGAAAACACGTAGCAGATGCAAACTCGGACGAAGTATATTAGTGGTCATCCGAGATTTTTAGTGCAGGAAGTAATATCGACCAGAAATTCACTCGAGATTTTCATCCATTCGTCCGAGATTTGTGAGAAAATGTCCCATGGCCCGTACGTTGTAAACCCTAATTTTTATTATTAAAAGGGGGCGCAACTACAACTATGGGGACGACTGGAACGCAGAAGAAAGACGTCCACAACAGTTCGGAAGAGAGTACAACATCAAGTGATAGAAGATTGACATTGCTAGTTACAACACTTTGAAGGATTAGAGGATTTGTGAGGAATTATTGAAGGGAGATACTTAGTTTCTAGTTTTCGTTGTTTGATCACAAGGTTGAACCTATATTGTCGTTGGATTATAGTTTTGATAATTGAAGAATATTTGTTAAGTCTTCTTTGCCCTTTTCTTAGTTATTTTGGTTTTATGTCATATTTGGTATCTTATATCTTTGTTGATCTGAATATGTTTGTTGTTGGCTAAAACCCTTGCGATTATAGGGTGATTAGTTGATGGTTGTGGTATAGATGATAATAGAATGAATCTTTAAGTTAGATTGGACCCTGAAGGTTGTTTTTTACCTACGCGGTTACTAATCTCAGACTGTACTCAGGAATCTCGGCCGAGATTCGAGCAAGAACAACCCGAGAATTTATTTTGTTGATCCGCTCATGATATATCCCTAAGCCTAAGCTATAGATTGCCCAAATTCTAATCTTTGTTGAAAGTTTTATACCCTGAGATCCCTCTAAGGCCTATGCTTGAGGCTGGGAAGAGACTTACCCGACGATTTCCTTTCTTGAGTACCGAAGATGACGTTTTCTAGGTAACAACGGGTTCTATTCCTTTGTGGATTTGAGTGTGCCAACCCCCTTGCCTTTATGAGCTATATTGAGACTTACCCGGTGATGCTTAATTCTTGACCCTTAGGTTGAGTGGTTGGTTTGAGCTTTTGTTCCATTCCTTAGTTCATTGAGACTTACCCGATGATAAGATCTTCGGTTAGTGATAGTGATTTGTGAGACCTTCCACGTGATCATTCCCATCGGAGAAACACCTTTCCTTATCAATCTCAACCTTGTCCTTGATCTTTAGAAATCTTGAATCGAAAACCACAACCGGACACTTTGATCTTCGGTTACCCGACGATTTCCTTTCTTGAGTACCGAAGATGACGTTTTCTAGGTAACAACGGGTTCTATTCCTTTGTGGATTTGAGTGTGCCAACCCCCTTGCCTTTATGAGCTATATTGAGACTTACCCGGTGATGCTTAATTCTTGACCCTTAGGTTGAGTGGTTGGTTTGAGCTTTTGTTCCATTCCTTAGTTCATTGAGACTTATCCGATGATAAGATCTTCGGTTAGTGATAGTGATTTGTGAGACCTTCCACGTGATCATTCCCATCGGCGAAACACCTTTCCTTATCAATCTCAACCTTTTCCTAGATCTTTAGAAATCTTGAATCGAAAACCACAACCGGACACTTTAATCTCTAGAATATGCAATTTTCCCGGCATCGCATCATTCATCTATATTGCTTTTGTCTCTTTTGTTTATTTGTCCACTTTATCATTGATCTACCACATATTGATTTCACCTTATTCTTTGTTATCGACCTTAGAATATTTCCTTTTGCTACAACTGATCCGTACACTACGGGTTCGCATATTGTTCAGAACTTTATTTCAAGTATAAATTTAAAGTTGTATTCGTTCATTATTGGCGCACGTCTGAGAGCGAACAAGTCTCGTGAATGACTTGATAAAAGATAAAGAGTTTAGAGTTTGTTTTGGCATGCCATAAACACTAGTGTTTATGAATGTTTAAGTGTAAAAAATTTAACAAGTGTTCGGTTGACCAATAAACACCATTGACTCGTGTTTTAGAAATTGTTTTTAGACACACTAATCTCAGCAAGGGGTTCTCATCCTAAACTATTATTTTTTTTTTTGCAAAATAATGCTATTGTTCTTATCCTGTAATTACGTTGACGACCCAAGTATATTAAGAACCTTATCTCACCTCAAAAGTCAAAACCTTGCTCCACCGACAGAGAGAAGTCCTCTATTCCCCCACCATTTCCATTTCCCTTTACCTTTCCGGTTCAGTCTTCCTTTTCGATCCCACCCATTTCACCAATTGAATATAATAAGGTTCGTCATGATCAATTGCTGCAAATTCGATTTTGCTATCTAGGGTTTTTCTCTCTTGATTTCGGTAATGTTGGAAGCGTTGGTGGTTATGGATGACGGAGACAGGGTCCCGGCCGAGCAACCCTCTAGCTCAACCTCAGCCACCAATGATTACTCAACCTTTGTTTTCCCTATTAGTGTTGCATTAAGCTCAACAAGATCCTTGCTTATATGAGTGCAATTGAGATGTTTGATATAGGCAAGGCACGGACAATTACTTTCTAACTGGAAAATTTAAAAATTGTGTCAATTATTATTCAATTCTTACTTCTTTCTAATATTGGTGCTTTCCTGGAAACTTTTAGAATTGTGAGAATGATGATTACATTTTAACAATTTAACATTAAACCTTGGTCTAAATTATAAAATTCAATCAAATATTTGTTTAGGGTTAAACAAACACTAACACTAGTGTTTTATTCAAAATACAACCAAAGACACTTTCAAACACTAACACTAACACACTAACGTTATTCTCATTCCCAACAAACACAATCTTAGTGAATGATCAATTCAGACCGAGCTATTCTAGTACCAAACTTCAATTTTTTTAAAAAGATACCTGAAAATGGACTTTTTTTTTTTCCTTGTTATAAAGAGAGGATACCTTCATATATCCAAAAATTAACCCTCCCTTATTTTGGGTTATAAAAAAGACGTGCATAGAGAAAAGAACGTTCTTTTTAGGTTAAAGGAGGTGTGATACCCTCCGCATATCTAGTCACGGATATATAGTACAAGTACAACTTCTTACATCATCAAGGAAAATATCTACAACACCTTTCGACGGGTCAAACAATACATTCAATTTAACGAGAAAGTTCAAATCAAAACTAACAATAAAGTGTATGTTACTCTATTCGCCTCGCGCAATTCAAATCACAATATCTACATCATTCGTTCTAAAAGAGTCATAACCAATTGAGAATATTCTTTCAAAATCACTGATTGGTAACCACTATCCCATACGATTTAATCCACAGTTTAATCTTTATATTACCAAAAGACTGCATCATTACCTTAGGTTGTATTTGGGATTTGAGATGTCATTTAAACTAGTATATTAGAGTGTTTACGAGCGTTTTAATATTTAAAGTGAGTTAAATATATCAAGTTTGTTTAAAATTTAAAATTATTTATAAATAAATTAAATATGAACATATCAAATCTCGTCTCATTAAGCTAGACAACTTGCCTAACTCTTTAGGACTAAAAATTGTCCAAAAGAGCTCAAATACAAGACCGATTTGGCTCGAGCAATTGACCTAACTCATCTATATATACTACTAAAGTAGCACCCATTTTGTCCACGTGTCAACCTCTAAGACCGTCCACGTCATCATTTTTTCAATTTATTTACAAATTTACCACAACGTATTTACAGATTTGCCATTAATTATTTTATAAGAAAATTTTTTATTAGAATTTGTAAACAGTGATCAACATTCATCATGTCACGTCAATTTTATTAAAAAAAATAATTAAAAAAAATAAATCTACTATCTACAATCAAAATTAACAAGCTGATCTATTCTAACTCGATTTGTTGAGAAAATCTAACGCAAATCTTCTAACAAGATTTGACACATTTGTTAAATTTAAATTAAATCAAAATTTTCTCATCTATCTAAATCTAAGTAAAAGTGATTATATATTAAGGTATAAATATAATACTCGAATAATAATCTTTGTAATAGAATTTTAATTATGTTCGTTTATTTATTTAAAAAAAATTAATCCTCATATGTTAGTCATATTAATTAATAAAAATAAATTTTACTATAGATTGATATCAAATATATGATATATGAAAGTGAAAATATAATTTTTTTTATTTAGACAATCCCGCACAAGGTGCGAACACTAAACTAGTTTAGGACTAAAAACTGTCCAAAGAGCCCAGACACAAGACCCAATATCAACCTAAATTTACTCTGCCCCATCCAAGACCGATTGGACCAATCGGCTCATGTCCGTTAATGTGTTGTCTCGCTTCGAGCCCGTTCCGATTTGTCCCGACCCGTCCCGACACCCCTTTAGGTACTCTTTGAAAATATCATTAAAACATGAAAAAATAATCAGGAAGGGAAATTTGAAATGTGGGTATATAGGTAAGATATTAAAGAAAGTGGTTCTAAAAGTCGGATGCATGCGAAAAGTTGTAACATGCAATTGGATGAATTTTATTCAAATTTAGCACTAAAGTCCTTAAAGTTAGGTTGTACAAATATTGGATAAGAATGACAACCATGTTATACTGCTATCCCACTTTGATAAAGAAAAATAAACAAATATTGTAACATTTATTTTTAAAAAATTTAACAATAAATAGTTAATACTATAATTTGTACCATTGTTTTTAACTAAACTATATTTTTAAAATATATATTAAAAAAATATTTTTGAGTATAATTAATGCGTTGAGCAATTGATATATAAAATATTATTAATTTAAATTTCATATTCAAAATTTGATCACTAAATAATACAACTTGTTAAAAAAAATATATAAGACCTACAATAAACTTTATCTTTAAATAATATGATTGTGTGTAAAGGAATGTCAACAATTTTTTTTTAAAATGAAAAGCGGTTCAAATCGTTAGACAGTGTGTTATCTAGTGGGTCGAAAGATCGTTAGATGGACTAACCGTCATGAAGGACTACATAACAAAGGAGAAAAGAAATATACAAAAATACATCAAAAGTCACCCGAAAATAAAAAAGTATTCAAGAGAAAGCAAGATGATTCAACCAACAAGAGACAACGAGCATAAATCGTTCATCTTATAAGGAAGTACACGGGTAGGAAGCTTGTGGAACAACTATGGACACCTTAGATTTGGACCGCAAGAGAGCAATCAGAAGTCGATCACAAATTCACGCCCCCTTCTCGACAAACGGTCAAATTGCCGTCAAAAGGTTGCATCATACCTCGGAAGACGAAATTGCTGAAAATGGGTATCATGATATATAAGCGTGTATAACTTGAAGGTTTAAAGATTAACGATTTGTAAGAAGAAAATTGTTAATAGATGGTTGAATAACAAATTGTTAATCAAAAATTTTGTATTTTATTTAATCATTGATTTCAACAACGACTGAAACCATTTTTTCCGTTTTTCTAGATTTGATTTTTTTTTCTTCCTTTTTTCTTCCGGTCCTGAATTGAATATTTTTTTTGCTTATGGAAAATTTTCAATTTTTTTTAACTTCTCGTTTTTGGGTGTAATTGATGTCGTTAGGCCGAAAACGGAACCGTTAGGTCGCGATAGAGTCGATAGGTGCAAATTGTGAACTTTGATTGTTGTATGTTTTTAATTATTTTTTTTTTAAAAAAATCTGGTATAAGGTGTAATATTTGGAAATTATTTCCGTTTATTTTCGAGTCAAATCGAAATTCGATCCGTTGACCTTTTTCTCATGATACCTAGTGTTATGTATCATCAAAAATTTGTATGTAAGCCTTAATTCATTTAAAATGATAAATGATCATCAAACCCTAGTATAAATCTATATATTTTTGACAAAGTCATCGCATTTTTTTACAAGGTCATGGGTGCCATTTGACAAGCTTTTGACAAAGCCCATGACAAACTTTTGACAAGGCCATGACAAGCTCCTCAGCTATGTTCCCATGCGGCATCCAGCCGTTCTTCGGGCTTAGCCGTGTACCACTCCTGTATGTAGATCACAAAAAGGTTGCGGTGAAGATATCCTTCTATCCCTCTCTAGCAAGCCGTTACATTTTCTTCCTTTGATCCACTTTCCTGGGTGAGCAGATCTTGGACATAACTGATGTTGTGTGCACTCCTCCCATCTTCACGTCCATGTTATTTCCCTCTATCATCCTCACACGATCCTTTCCCCTCCCCGCAGTCATACTTGCCTTACAAGCCTAAAAAAAGAAACCCCAAAATACAAGCTACTCCATCGACATCAAATCTCATTTGCTCCTCGCCTCCTTCCTTCGATCAATTTGGGCAGATGCTGGAGTGGAAGATGTGGTAGATAGTATGATTCCCGAGGTCGGGAATGAGACCACTAATAGGTTTGGAGCACAGAGGGTACGGTCGACTGAGTCATGACACGTCTCTATAGGAGCATCGGAGTACAAAGAGTATGTCCAGCGAGTGAAAGAGGTTATCAGGACGGGGGACTTGCCCAACACCACTAAACCGGCGACGTCAGTTAAGGTGTCGTAGAGAGTGACTCAGCTGCACCAGAGAGCGGAGTTGAGGTTATCAAAGCTCAAACTGAGCCTAGAATTACATAATTTACATGGACCGAAACTTACACAACAAAAAATACACAAGCTAACACGATCAGTGAATCTGAACAAATTATTGTGTTTTATTTTATTTGGAAAGTTGGTTAGATAATAATAAGGGTATAATTGCTACACCATTAGGAGATTTAAGCACACTCCACCAATTCACCCTTAAATGTTTCCTTGAAATAATGAAAATGATTTTTGTTTATAATTAAGAACGTAATAGATTCCTGAATCCACCATAATTAGGTAATCCATATATAATGGAAAATGAAGGAAAGTAACATAGAAATTCTTCCGCAAATTGTATGTTAGAAAATAACTTATTTGATTTTGTGCGATTATCACACAAGTTTTACTATTTTTTAATTAAAATTTTAGATTAAAATATAGCTTATCCAACAAGATTGTTATGCCAAATATCAATTTACGGACAGTTTATACATAGCTGTTGTGCCATTTTAGTAAGTTTTAGTATGGTGTATAGATAGCTGTTGTGCCAAATATCAATTTATTTTAGTATGGTGCTATACATAGCCAAATATCAATTCACGGATTGCCAAATATCAATTCACGGATTGTTCAGTAAACAGTCCGGTACGGGTTGTTCAGTAAACAGTCCGGTGCTATAGATATTTGCAAATGAGTCGCACAAATTATAATTAGCCAAAATTTGAATAGCAATTGTGTGGTAATAAGTAAATTCTAGTCTACGTCGAAGAAAAAAAAAAAAAGGAAGAAGTATATCTTTGTAGGACAAATGTGATTAGATTTGCAGCCCAAAATGCTTCAAAATTACACAATGCACCAAAACAAGAAAATTCTACCCTTTACCTACCGACTAGTCGACTACCAACAATCTCAACCATACCACCAAACACAATCTCAATAACTCAAGTGACCCCATATCAAACTAAGGCTCGGTATCAAGGCCGGCCACGTTTCTAAGTGTCCACCCGACGGCGTAAGCAACGGAAGCTGCAATGGCTCCGTTCGAGACAGTCGTGAGTGCCGAGAGGCCATAGTTTTCACCGGCCATCTTCGCCTTAGCGAGTCCGAGGAGAGCCAAGGCAAGCATTGAGAGAATGCACGCACCCGCGAACTTCACACTCTCGCTTTGTGTGAATGGAATGAGCACGATGAACGATAGCAGCGGCGCGCAACCGAACAAGATGAAGGCCGTGAAGGTCACGAGCCCGTTCTTCCATGGCTTCTCGCTCTCGTCTTGTGGGCGTACTCTTTTTCCGACTACTAAGGCTTCTTCTACGATCACATCGTTGTACTTTGAAAATATGTTAACCACCTGAACCACCATATCATCACTAGTCAATGCTAAGACAACAAAAACATTCAAGGTGCAAACACTATAAGGTTGTGCAAACGGGAGGTAAGGGAACCGGTCCGGTCTAGTTTCGCACACTCAACCGGACGTGAAGTTTTGCAAATTGGACCCAGTCCGGTCCGGTCCAAACACCGGAATAATTTGTACAAAAAAATTATATATATATCAAAGGATCGGTTCGGTCCGGTCTAGACTCTAATGTGGATAGAAATGTTGAATTTCACACTTAATGCGATGTGAACCGGATTGTAAATCTGGCCATATGAACAAAAGAACCGAACCATTAGGGTCTAGACCGGAATAATTTGATACAAAAAAATATATATAAAATAAAGGACTGGTCCGGTTTAGATCCTAATGTGGAGAGAAATGTTGAATTTCACACTCAATGCGATGTGAACCGGACTGTAAGATCTGGCCATATGAACAAAAGAACCGGACCATTAGGGAGTAGACCGGAATAGTTTTGTCAATATATATAACTAAATAAAGGACCGGTCCGGTCTAGACCCTGATGTGGAGAGAAATGTTGAATTTCACACTTAATGCGATGTGAACCGGACGGTAAGATATGGCCATATGAACAAAAGAACCGGAGCATTAGGGCCTAGACCGGAATAATTTTGTACAAAAATATATAATTAAATTAAATGACCGGTCTGGTCTAGACCCTAATGGGAAGAGAAATGTTGAATTCACACGTATTGCGATGTGAACCGGACGGTAAGATATGGCCATATGAACAAAACAACCGGCCCATTAGGGTCTAGACCGGACCGTAATTTCCGGGTTTGATGGTTTATGGTCTAACCGTGGAAGCATCTTGGAAGTCCATGCCGAGATCCATATACCGTCGGATCAAACTCTTCTCCATCTTAGCCTTTGCTGCGGCACTCCCTTCTCCTGTAGCCTCCCACATAGTATCTTCTCTTTCCTTCAACGCCATATCCTTCTCCGTAGCTGTCGACACATAATCACCAAACCCCATTGAAATCCCATCAGCAACAAGGTTGGCAAATCCAAGGACCAATACATCGCCGGACGACATTCTTCCACCGGAGATCGACGATATCAGAGAAAAGCACGTCACGATTGCGTCCATTCCTCCATACACAATGCTCTTCGTGTACTCCCCCAGACTCCATGTCGGTGCCGCCCTCTTTGGATTCTTCCCTCCGTCACCGGAGTTGATTGCGACTTCTTCGTCGATTCCTGCGGGGTTAGGGGTGATCAAAGGACTCGTTGCTATTTGTTCGGTATTGGCTGGCATTTTTGCGGGTGGTTTTTGGATTCTTGCTTTTTTGAATATGTAATTGGAGAATTTTATTGGAGCTGAGATTTGTAGACAAGTTCAGAGCTTCAGATGTGTCGTGGCGGGTTGCATGTGACGGCGATGACACGTGTGTCTCTACGTGTCAAATGAAGATTAGCCTCATCCATGGTAGACGCAAGCATGTTGGACACTAGAATCCTTCAGCTCTCAAACCATATATGTGGGTCGGGTTAGATCGGATGATACTGAATTCAGGTTGATAATTTTTTGGGTCCATTCAAGGTCCGAGGGCAACGGGTTCATGGTTATTTTGACTCAATAGATGAGGTACCGTTCTAATAGCTTAAACAAGATACTAATCTTTGGTCGGGCTCAATAGATGAGGTACCGTTATAATAGCTTAAACAACCCTGACCTTTTAACTTAAAGTTTGAACATTAATCTAAATACTAATCTTTGATCGGGCTCAATAGATGAGGTTTAGTCAGCCTAAAAGATGGATGCCAAAATTTTAAACATGAAGGCCAAGATTATTTTAAGCAAGTCAGTGCTAAACTGACAAACTGACAGTTTGTCAGATTTTGGATAGCAAACCTAAACCGGAACCTAAACCGACATTGAAAACCTTAACTGACATGTCTAGGACCTTGGATCAAAACAGGTCACTTGATCAGGTTCAATCACAATGTATTGGATCGTTCAGGTTCTTACTGAGTTTCGGGTCCATTCAGATTGAAATTCTCATAATTCAGACGAAGCTTGGGTTTTCGGACACTCATAAATGGAAATTCTCATAAGTCGCATAACTCATATTTAAAAAACCGTTTAAAGAAGTTAAATAAACAAGCCAAACATGACTTGAGCTCCCTGATAAAACTCCACTAGTCCTTACTAAACCACTACTTAACTACTACTAGTATACATAACATTATGACATTTGACAAACAATCCACTTTAAAACACGTCTTCAAGAAACCAACCTACAAACAACATAGTAAAAACTCGGAACAAGCTTCAAAACCAGGATCTCAGTTACCATGACACCATGGAGCAGTCTTTATCTGGTCTTTTCAGGATCGGGATCTCTCGCGGGGTGGGGGAGAACGGCTGCACGTGACGAAGAACGACGAGAACTAAGAAAAACAGACAGTACAAAGTAACAAATCCTTAGGTATTGAAACACGTTACCTGTCGTATCTCCCATTAGCAGGACTTGCACTACGACTACGAGGAGCATAGCCAGGGCTGCCTCGGGGCTCAGGTCGAGCATAACCTGGGCTGCTGTCTCGGGGCCCAGGTTTGGAATTTGTATTGCCGTAATCTGGGCTGTCCCTGTCTCTACGAGTGCCGTAGTCTGGACTACCCCTTTCCCTTCCGTATGGGCTTGGAGATCTCCTACGTTCATATCCTCTCCTAGGAGAGGAATCCCGACCTCCTCTTCTATCAGGGCTGTATCCATTTCTTCTATCATCGTCATCACGAATTGCGTACTCAACTGTTATAACCCGGTCCATCAGCTTGCTGTATAAATATCAGAAGGAAAACAAAACACAACATTTAAATTAGGATTCAGAACAGCATTTGGATGAATCTGAAAAAGAATATGTCCTGAAAAAACCTACCTCATATTTGTTGCTTCGAGTGCTTTACTAGCATCCTCCTCTGTTTCGAATTGAATGAAGGCAAAATTCCTTCTGATTCTTATGTTGATTATTTTTCCATGGGGTTCAAAGTGTCTCTCTAGATCCCTTGTCCTTGTATATATTGGGTCAAAGTTTATCACAAACAAGGTTTTCGAAGGTTTTGCACTACCTGAAGATTTTCCACCACCTGCCCTTTTACTGTCACGCTCATGCTGCAATGTAAAGATGTCATGCAAAAGCTTCTACTAAGTTAAAAATCACAAAAACATGCACTATAAGTGTATACCTTTGTCCATTCAACACGAAGACGACGACCCTTTCTTCCAAATTCAATACGGTCAAGCCTTTTTATGGCATCTTCAGCATCTCTCTCATCCTCCATGTAAACAAAAGCAAAACCTACGAATTCATGATGATAAGGAACAGAGCAAGGCAAAAAAATGCAGTATAGACAAGCTTCAAAAAGTTGAAGCCATTTAATCTACGCAAAGAGACATCATATGATACGTGCAACAGTTGGTCCAACTTTTTCCTTTACGAAAACAATATGAGAATAAACTATTCAGAAGTGTACCATAACACCTTGTCTGTCAGAGAATGCGAGATCATCATGATTTTATTGTTGTAACATGTCAGGAAGTGAGGACGGTTCAAGAGTCATGAGAAATGAAAAAGGCAATGAGTGTCTCAGGGGAATATGAGGTGCCATGGCGAATCAGATTGGTTCTTCAGTAAAACATATGAACATGATGCGTTGGCACAAGCCAGGAAGGAATGGAGAGAGACCATCCATCTAAGAAAGGCATCGATGTTCCAAAAATTCCTGCGCCAAAGAAACTACTGAGTACATGGGTCTATACCTGAAAAAGATACACTCCACTTGTCCTTCAAGACAGTAGCAAATGCATCCAGCCAAATAACAATTTCAAGATGAAAGTGACCTATATTTTACATTTTTTTTATTGCTTATGAGCTGTTAAAATAATCTGGCCTTATAACTTTAGTCCATAAATCTAATCAAAAGAAACAAAAAAAAAATAGTTCTAGCATTTCATTTAATAGCTAAAAGCATAGCAAGGAAGAACTCTTGACATCCAACCTCCATCTTCCAACATATTACTACACACATCGTATATAAACTCGATCAATCTTCGGATCACATTGAACCAGTCTAACTGAACTGGAGAGCATTCTTGTTATTGCTGATACAAGGTAAGTGTTCAAACTATTCTCTAGTGATAATGGTTCCAAAACCACATGATGAAGATGGAGAACTTCCAAAAACAGAGGACGTGCGTAGCGTTGGACAGAAACCAGAACTTGAAGACTCCGTGAAGGAGTTATCACATGTAATATATAGATGTTCAAATCCAAATTTAGCTCCATTCCTTGAACCCTCCATGCGTCAGACCGATCAGGGAAGAATTTCATGTAGCAGACTCATGTCCAGGAACAAATCGGGTTTGGTTACCATGTGTCTAAACCCAATTATATCCCACCAATATGTTATACCCAATTAGTTACTCACTAAATTAGCTGGAAAATAGGTCATTTAATCTAATGTGGTACAAAATTAAGTCAAAAGATCAGATATAAATTTTATAATATTCCTAGGGTGAGAGGTTTATTGTGAACAACCATGGGGCCCGTAGTTCTCACTGATGTTGCTTACAGTTACTCGTATAAAGAAGAGCTTCAACAAGACTAGACAGTACTTACCAGACTTCATGTCCACTCTTTCAATCCTTCCATATTTTCTGAAGAGCCGCTCAATTTCAGATTGCCTGACATCATAGTCCAAGTTTCCGCAGAAAAGAGGCCTCATTGTAGCTTGCTACTCCTTAAACCTGTAACAAAATAGTGGTAAATGAATTAAATTTCAACAACAAAGAATAGCAAATAAAACTCAACATAATCTACAGAGACAATCGCAAGAATGAACCATAAACTTCCATTCAATGTGACTACTAGCAGTTGAACATAAATAACCAGGAAATGGAAATTATGGACTTTGTTTATACAGTTCATCCAAGAATCCGAAAAAAAAATTAAGAGAACAAACCTAATTTTTAAATTTCCCTCGCTAAAAATTCTTCAATACGACAATTGTTGTAAACAAAAAGTTATCATAAGTCGAATTGAGAGCTCGGATCTAACGGTAGATGAGGAGAAGAAATGAAAGAAACTCAACAAAGTGCAGAAATAGCTTAGATCTGAAGATTGGAGTACCTTCGCTTGACAACGGCCGACGGGAAAAACTTCGAATGTAGAGAGAGAAAGTAGGGTTTATGGGTAAGACGACGGAAAGGGTTGCGTTTCGCTGTACTTAAACTCGGACCGGGAGATACAAACGACGCCGTTTTATCAAAACTATGAATTACATAATTAACATTTCTTTTTTGTTTCTTTTTATTAGGCCGTTCACGCCAAAAGATGTCTAGAAACATGTCATATCATGTGCGTATAAAACTATTACAATATAGGATCCCTTGGCAATGAAAAAAAAATTATAAAACTTTAAATTTGAATTTAAAAACGGAATTATTTGGCAGACAGTGTGCGTATAAAACTATTACAATATAGGATCCCTTGGCAATGAAAAAAAAATTATAAAATTTTAAATTTGAATTTAAAAACGGAATTATTTGGCAGATAGGTAATGGTAAATCATCAACTTATGTCAAGATAACTGGGTCACAACAACCCCTAATAAATAAGTACAAAATACTAATATGATCAATACTCAAATTAAAGTCATACACTTCATCAATTCAAATGAATGGGACACAACTAAAATTGAAAACGAGGTACAAAACATTATCAACCCAATAATTAGGAAAAAAAATCATGGAAACAATCATTTCAACAAATGAAATACAAGACAGGCTATACTGGAGAGGCAACACGAACGACTGGTTCTCCACCAAATCAGCCTCGGAAATGATAGAAAAGGAGTCCGGATGGCTTCCTGACTATTCTTGTGATTGGATTTGGAAATTAGACACTCAACCAAAAATTAAAAACTTCATAAGGAAAATATCAAGAAACGGTATCCCAACTAAAACAAAACTTAACGAAAGAAGAATCGTAATTCCAAAAAACTGCGATTTTTGTAATCATCAACTCGAGGATTTTGTACATTTTCTTATTGATTGCCCCTACAACAAAAATATAATCACAAAATGTGACTTAAATATCATCACCAATCTTAATACCATTGACATGGAAAACAAAAGATCTCACAAACTCTTGACGGAAATAAAAAATAAGATCGGGCTTTCTAATTTCTCCCGACTTGCAACCATATAGTGGAGTATTTGGTTCTTCAGAAATAAAATCATTTAAAACAATGATGCAATTGGATCGGATCATAACATCCTAAATTTCATCAAAAACCAAATTCAGTATTGGAATAATCATAAGACCAATGATGACGTCTACGACTTTAAGCATATTCAAAAGAACAACTTACCCAACACAATAAAGAAAAATAATATTAAATGGGATAAACCAAAACCTGGGTTCCACAAACTCAACTTTGATGGATCAAAACTCGATTCGGGAATAATCTCCATTTGTTTTGTTATATGAAATCATTATGGTGATGTTATTAGCTTGGACGCTAAGAAAAATAATTTTAACTTGGTAATTAAAGTAGAAACCTTCGCGCTAAAACTAGACTAAAAGAAGCTATAAGACTAAATATAAAAAAAAGATTGAAATTGAGGGTGATAACCTTTGTGTTATCAAGACATTCCAAGGTCTTTGGAGTTGTTCCTGAGAGGTCGAGATGATCATATCCGACTTCATACTGGATCTTCGCTTCTTTGAGGAAGTTCAGGTCAGGCATGTGTTTAGAGAAATCAATTGTGTTGCTGACTGATTGACCCATTTGGAAATTTCGAACCCCAACACACCCTTTTCTGACGACCCCAAACTTAGCGTTCTCATCCGCAAGGATGCTTTAGGATGGACTACCTCAAGAAGGTAGTTCTCTCCTAACTTGCTTTCCGTTTTCGAAAAAGAAAAAGAGTTGTGGTCGATAAAGCGGTTGCCTAGTTGTTTTTACGGATGTTGAGGTGAATTAGGTTTAAAAAAATAAGAATTAATTGGAGGAATAGAGTCTCGTATTTATGCTCTTTGTGTATAGGACCCCAACTTTTCCATTCATATTTGCTGGCCAAAAAAAAAGGAAAAGGGTAAAGTGTTGGGTCAAATCATGCAGTATTTACTGTTCTCTTTTTTTGTTGGAGAGAGGTCACTTTATTACTCAATTAGAGTAGTCACATCATTTGGTAATTAAGTATGATATTACATATATACTATTCTCCAAAAAGAAAAGACTATGTATTTTGGGTATGTATTTCTATGTTAATTAGGTATGCACTTTATCCAAGTATTTATTTGGGTATGTATTTATTTGTTAATCGAGTAAGTATGATATTACATATATATACTATTACCCAAGTATGATATTTTTCGGGTATGTATCTATATGTTAATTGAGTATGTAGTTTACCCAACAGTGAACTGGGTATGTATTTATTTGTTGGGTATGATATTTTTGAGTATGTATTTCTACGTTAATTGGGTATGTATTTTACCCAAATAGGTAATTTAGTATGCTTTTTTGAGTATGTATTTATTTATTAATTGGGTATGTAGTTTATCCAAGTAATAATTGGATTCCGTATTTTTTTTTTTTGTTAAATGAGAAACTTTTTTGGGTATGTTTTTTGGGTATGTATATTGTTACCCAAGTATTTAGGTATTTCTACCTTACCCACTTTTTTTACGTTTGAAGAAAAGAAGAAGAGACATGAGTTTGCTTATAAATAGGAAAAAAGTATAGCTGAATTGATTGGGCTGTTAATTCCATCCAACATGTCCATCAACAATGTCACCCATCAAATCACATGAATACCCACTTTTTTTTACTTTTTCTTATTTTATCTACAATATAGGAGCCCATTTTCTAAACAAAGAATTGGGAGGCCCTAATTCTAAACTTAATAATGTAAAAGGCCTACATTGTTAATTCTTCCAAAAAATAATCGCGACACCAATTCTCATTCCTCCCTCTCCTTTGAAACATAATCGAAGAGTAAGAAAAACTAAGAATACTGAGGTTGGAGCCTTTAGAAAAGCTTTCTACTATTTGTAGGTTTTAAAACCCCTCCCAAACCCTAGCCAACAGCCGCCGCCACTCCTCCACCTCAAATGGCTTCCACGAAAGCATATTTTACCGCAAAACAACCCAATAACAAAGATCCGACGTCTTCAACCAAGCCTCCTGCCTTGAGTTCCTTCAAGCATTAACGCCAACAAGCATTCCGGGAAGCTCTTTTGCACCGCTACCATCACCTAACGGAGTTGATGAACAATTTTGAGCATCCACCTTCACCTACTAGAGTCCAAGAAGCCACTCATACCTTATGCATATCCCTCGACCGATGCTCCTCGTCTCGAACCCAAATTCGACCCAGATCTCGGCAATTTGCACCGTCGGTCCTCCCATTACACCAAATTGGAGCTCTTCTCGTCTTTCCCGTCGCTGGAGTTGCCGCCTTGTCGTTGTTGTTTGCTTTAGTCTTGCGTGAAAGTTTGGAAATGTAGATCGATCCAGATATGCGTTCGAAACTACAAGTCCAGCTTACCAGATCTGTGGAAGCAATAGATCTCTCTGTCTCTTGAAAATCCCTCTTTCTCGTTATTGTTGTTGCTGGACATGACGATAAAATACTGCTGAATGTGCAAATCGTTCTTACTTGAGGAAACCCCTCATTCTCCTTCTCATTATCAAATGGGTTGCCACCCTCTTTTATGTAGCATCTGTTCGTCTTCACATGGAACTTATACTTAGGCTCACATCCACCAACAATTCTTTACCAAATCGTTTGTGTTCTATGCAACCTTTAAGCGTTATTCGCCTCAAATGGCTTATGTAAGCGTTTATGCGCTGAATCGTCACTGACCTGATCCTGCTACCAAATTGTCTGTGTTTTATAAATTATGGGACTAATAGCCCATTCCATGATTAATTTGGTAACTCGATTCAGAAATCCAATAGCTCACTCGAGTTTAAGGCCAGTATCGCATCCAAACAATTAAGATCAGTCCTATGATTTATCAGTAACTCTAACCTTTATTAGTTACACTGCTACTACTAAACCTAAAACAAGATTTATTTAACCGATTGTTCTAGATCAATCACTTTAGGCTTGTAATTAAGCCTCAATAAGTTGAACTATTCATAAAAATCAGAGGCTAAAAAAGTCAGGGTTGGAATTTTTTTTAATCAATTATTTGATTACAATAAAAAAAACATAACTAGCTAACAACTCTTGTTGAATCTTAATCAAAGAAGATGGTGAAAAAATGGCTCACATGAACCATCACCAAGGGAGTTATGAGCTTGTCCTTTGGAAACAAGGAGGTTTTAATAATAAATCTCAACAAAATATTTATTCTAATTTCTTTAACAAGATTTATTTTTGTTAATTAACTCTTTTCGAATAATGTTTCCCCCCACAAATCGCTCGTATGTAAACCATTAAAGTTGTACACATTTTTATATCATGAAACCCGTGTGCGGCAGATTCGTTTTCTTGTTTTGATGTGCTCTTAGTGGTAGTTCGAGTGTTTGTTGAGAAGGGGGCGTGGATGTGTGATCGACTTCTGAAGGCTCCGTTGCAGTCCAAATTTGAGGTGTCCACAACTGTTCCCCAAGCTTCCTACTTGTGTACTTCCTTCGAAGATGAACGTTCATGCTCGTCGATTCCACTGACTATATCATTCTGCTTTCCCCTGAAGACGTCCTTGCTTTTCGGGTTTTTTGATGTATTTTTGTGTTTTCTTTTTCTCCTTTGTTGTGCTCCCTCATGACGGTTAGTCCGTCTACCGATCATTTTCGGCTTTCGACCCATTGTCAGCGCGCCGTCTATGAAATTGAACCGCTTTCCGTTATCAAAAAATAATAATAATCGAAGAGTAAGAGCTCTTGTTGATTCCTCTTTCGTTCTTCCCTCTCCTTTCAAATAGAACCGAAGACTAAGAGTTGTGGTCAATAAAGCGGGTGTTGCTCATTTCGTTCTCCACGATTCGTCCTCAACGATTCATCCTCAATGTTGCTCGGCGTTGCTCCTTTTGTGGCTTCAGTCCCGGCTTTGGACCACCAACAGGTGCTTGTCGATACTCTTTAATGCAAGTTCGTCAATTCAATATGAATAAGTAGTGTTGGATTTGCTTACTGCTTTTCGATTCTCTCTATTTTTGCTCTACTTCGATTAAGTTTTCGGTTTTGTTTTTGTAACACAGGTTGCGCATACAAAGGAAGAACGCAATCCCGAGATGTAGCGTTGGTGCTTGTGCGCGTGGAATAAGATGTGTTGGATGCGGAGATGATCAGATTTTTTAAAATAAATAAGAGAATTATTAACTAATGTCAACCTTACTTCTTGGTCGAATAAAATTTTCTATAGATTTTAGATTGTTCTTTGTTGTAGTAGTTAATTTTGAAAGTTGGCTAATAAACAACTTGTATTAGTGTAACTTGCATTCTTTCATTAAATCTCACATTTAGCTATTGTTATGCGCAGCTTGTGCAATGATATGTCATGACCAAAATCTATCTTGAGAATGACTTTGTCGAATTTAACAAAGAAGTATTGTTGATGAAAATGTGGCATGTGCTAGTGAGGTGTATGTGTCATGCCTCTTGACTTGAACCTAGAGGATACAACCCTCATTGAAATTGTGTGTGCCTTATTTTTACTGATTTGGTATGTTGTCCTTTTAGAACGTGAGTTTGTTTTTTGATTTTTGTTTTTTAACACATGTAACTCTTGGGGCATGCACTACTATTGAAGCAAATAACCATACACATAAGTTGAACGTGCATTGAAACTCCGTGTGTTGCGCATATACTAGAGAAGGTTTATAACTACTTTTTTCCCTTTTATTTTCGTACGGAAGAATTTGGGTGGTGCTCAACGTGCAAACAAAATAATGGGGGAAAATGAAAGTAGAATTGTTAGGAAAGCACAGTTTACAAGTCAGGAAGGGAAAACATAATTTGTAGTCCTCGAAACGGAATGTAGGATAGTTTTTTTTTGTGTGTGGAAGATGTATCTATAACATAATTGTTTTCTTATTGCACAATGAAAACCCATATCATAGTTAAATAGTGACCTTAATTTCAGGCCTGAAGAGAGGAAGCATTGAAAGAAATTTATTATGGAGAGGAACTTGTTGTATCTGGATCCTTCCGAGAAAGGCATGTCTGCTGAGGAAAAGTTATGTCAGTGATACATAGTTTTTCACTTTATAACTGTCATTATGAGTTGGGCAACAAATATTTAAAATAATACAATATCTCAAATTATTGTGAAATGGGCATGTCAACATGACAAAGATAGTAAAGATGCACCCCCTTCGTTAAGCTTGGAGGTAAGCCATTTTTTAAATACAGATGTAATTGAATTTACATGTTATGACTCCTTATGTCATAGTGATATACGTTGTCCGCCGAGGCTCTCATATACTCTTATTATATGGAGTTAACCACATACCCTCGAGATATGACATTAAACCCTCTACTTTACCTCATGTCACATACACCCCCTTTCGTCGAGCCTCACACTTTTCCTATGTCTTGGATGAGAAAACTTATGATAATCACTCTTGAACTTGTCACGAGCCTCCTCAAAACCCTTTCTACCCAAAGCGACATCTCTAATGTTGCAACCGATGTGCCACGAACAAAACATATGATTTACATCAAGAAAAACTTGTTTGAGCGCGTGAATTAGACTCAGCCTTTTGTCTGTCATTATCATTTGTGGCCTCACATCTTATCCGTACAAAGTATCAAGTTGATTCAATATCCAAATATAACCGTTTTCACTCTCCTTGGACATGAAAACAAAGGCGACGCTGAAGTTCTTATTCGTAGACGTAAAACCAATGATTTTTATAAGTGACATATTGTACCTATATGCAAGGTAAAAATGTACCTGAAAATGAAAATGTACGTGTGATAACATGCAACCGATCGAGCATCGATAAAGTAAAGTTACTGTCATTTAATTTATAGTAGTAAAATTCCATAGTTATCACACAAATTATAAATTTTGAGGAAACATTAAACCAAATAACCACAACACATATATGTAAAAT
Source organism: Fagopyrum homotropicum (assembly GCA_033239125.1). Taxonomy (NCBI): domain Eukaryota; kingdom Viridiplantae; phylum Streptophyta; class Magnoliopsida; order Caryophyllales; family Polygonaceae; genus Fagopyrum; species Fagopyrum homotropicum. The sequence continues at coordinate 10,297,588 of BSWB01000003.1, forward strand.
GAAATAATGAATAAAAGCTTACTTGTTGGTTTTGTAGATGTAGTTCAAAACAATATCGTATGGAAATAAACACAAAAAGTGCCTTGAGTTTAGGTGAACAAGAAACAAGTCTCTCATTGTTTCACTTCCATCCGCCCGTCTAATGCTCACGAAGTAGTTCTTCTGTGCGAGTAAGTCTAGTGTATATTGGGTTATGCTCCCGAGTCCCGATCTTCCTTCTTTATCTTTCTCGTGCGTTGTAGATTTGTTTTATGGAGGTAATGGGTCCCTCGTTTGCAAGTCTACCAATATTGCTTCAGGTTCGGGACCAATTAAAGACAATCATCTCACATGTTGATATTGATCTTGCGTCAACCGTTTTTCAAATGAATGGCCTAATAACCTTTGTGGAAGATCGTGATTGTGATACTCACATACAACTTGAATCATCCACTGATCTCGCACAAACAAAAAGGACAACACAATACCTTAGTGATAGCTTTTACGTGTTGTGAATTCTGACTTGCATTATATTTCGTCTTCATCTTCGCCTTTGATTTGTAAGTTCCAATGTTCTCAAATGACAGTCATATCCTCCCAAATTATTTTTTGGTGCTTGAAAAAGAACATTTTATCGTCAATACCATGTTGTAAGATGTACCTATTGATCGCAAATGATGAAGCCATAGACTTCCGATTCAGCCACCAGTTGGTTGAGTAAAAAAAAAGTTGTGAAATCGGGATAAGTTTGTACTTCGAGACTTTGATCACCATAATCCGAATTCAGTTTTTAATACTTTTTTTGTACCTACAAAGACGGTATGATTTCGAAGTTGTGTGTTACTACTGATTTCTTACAACACCATTTATAGAATGATTTTTTTTAAAAAAAAAACTTACTTTGTGAACATTAAGAAATGCACGATTACATATCCAAGCCCAAAATCTTTTACTGTTTCAATTATAAACCAGAGATTCTCTGAATGATTTGAAACCAATCTCGTGCACCTCCTAAGGCGCATGGACCAGACACCTTTGTGCGCCTTTCAAAGTGCATAGTTCACACGTCGAAGAAGGCACATATAGGTCCCGTGCGACTTTTGAAGGGCATAGTTCCTGCGTCTTAGGAGACGCGTATGTCGAACGCAATTGAGATCATTTGTGCGGCTTCAGAAATGCACATATTTTGACGTGTCTAAGTAATATTTTGACATGTATTTGACTTTCGGGTTCTTGTTATCCTAGTTAAGTTTTATCACAAACATAAAAAGGCTATTAATAAAAGCTCTAAAACCCACTCCTATGTTACTTTTATGTGAATGACTAAAATTCAAAATAATATAATAAAATTATCGTCCGTAATAATTTTAGGTCCAATTTTGTAACTAAGTAAGCGGAGTTATGAAAGTAAAACTCTAAGGGACGGTTCTTTTTCCATATCTTGATATGGAATATGGGGTATGGATATCACGTATCAGATATCCATGTTTAGTAAATGAATATATGTGTATCAAAGTGATATACTTATATATCAATACTTTACTTTTTTTAACGATTCTGATATCTCTAAAAATCGACCGGTATCACGTTCTTTTCCTTCCGAGTCTCCCTCTCACGTCTCCCTCTCAAGTATCCCTCTTCAGATCTCCTCAGCAAGGCACAATTTTTTTCAAGGTAACAATCCTTTCTCTGTTGAGTGTTTTCAAGGTACGGGTTTTTTTTTTCAAAGTTTTCTCTGTTGAATATCAAGTTCCTTCAAAATAGAGATATAATTGTCCATCTCCTTTCTCTGCTGAGTTTTTTTGTGGATTATTTTCGTCACTTGTTCCAATAAAGCTATGTATTGATGAGTTTTTTGTGTGAATTATACGTTTTTACTACTTTGCATTTGAGGACTTCCTTCTACTCAACCTTTGTGTGCTTAAGCACTTAAACAATGATTTTTTTTTGATATCTGATATAACTCACCATCTTGCCAAACACAAGTATCAGATATTAGATATCAATCTCATACTCATATCCCTAATATCGATATCGATACCAAAATTTAATATATTAATATCAAGATATGGGAAACGAACATGCCCTAACCACCTACTCATTTGATAACTAAACATTTAATAAAAAAAATACTTGTCAACGGTGTGGACGCTCATGGATTATCAACGGTTGTCGACAATGCAATCATGAACTAGTAACGACGATTGGCGGTGTAATTATGGATTGTTAGCGGATGCTGTTGACATTGTAGTTATGGTTGTCAACAACCGTTGACGGTGGTTAGAAACAAATGAGTAAGAACAAGTTCACTCGTTGGGTCAAAATGTCATAAGTCATTAGTTTAAATGGCATGGGTCAAATACTATTCATTGTCATTGGACATGTAATTTCACTCGTTTTGTTTCTTAACCGGTTACATTTAATGTGGTTTCATTTGTTTATTATTTTTAGTGGTATAATTTGAAGGGTTTTTCGAAGAAAAAACACCTTTTTATTTTTTTATAAACAAACAAAAAATAATATGCTATAAAAAATTAAAAATGATGTGTTTATACAAATATTTTTTAATTATTTACTAAAATAAAATCATAATAAGATATTTTGAAAGGTAATGATAAAAGTACTCATTTAAAATTGATTAAGTAGGCATATTTTAATAAAAAGCTATTTAAAAAAGCATTTTAAATAAAATATAATGAAATAGAACCACTTATATGGGTTACTGTTTAGGTACGGCTCTTAATTTCCGGTAAGGTTGTACGGCCGGCTGAAAGGTTGACACGTGTCCCAATTTTTATATTTTTAATTATTTTTTTTTTTCCTTTTTAGAAACGAATGAAAATGATGGTGCAAAACTTATAAGGGATAGTGCATAACTTATAAAAGTATAGTTGATTAATTATAATATAATAGTTCAGAATGCAAAATTTATAGGGAGTTAGTGCATAACTTATAAAATGATAGTTCATGAATTACAATAGAATAGTTCATAACATACAAACGATTAATTTTTAAATAATATGATATAATATGTTAAAAAGTAATAGTTCATGAATTATATGAGAATAGTTGAAAGTGTATAAGAGAATAGTACAGAACTTATAACATGGTAGTTCATTATAGTTAAAAGTATCAAGAATATTTTTCTTCAAATAAATAAAATAAAATTGGACACGTGTCAACATTTTATACGGCCGCACAACCTTACCACAATAATGGGTCGTACCTGAATATAAAGTTGGTGGTAACCAGTTAGAAATATCACACCAAATGTTAAGATTCTAATATTTAAAACTTCTAAAGTTATCAAATGTCAAATAAAAACCAATTAAAACAAACGGGTGGACATCGTTTTTCAACAATGGATGCCGTCACATCACTTTATATATGTAACGGCCGGTGAACTTACTCTAAAAGTTGGTTGTTATATTTCAATTTCACTACTTTATCCGGTTATCCCTCCAACTTTTTTCTATAATTTTTTGTTATTCATTTCGGTTTGTTTAATATAGAGATTTTTGTTGTTGTATTATAAATATTTTTTTTTTATAGAAATTAATTTTATGAGTTATAATAATTAAATAAACGATAATATACCTCTTAAAAATGCATCTAGCAATGAATTATTTTATTACAATTTTCTTCAAACTTATAATTGCCATTTATGTCCGAGGAGACTTTTGAAAATGGACCATCTAGAATAAGATAGTCAAGGCAATAGATGGATTAACAATTTTAAATTAGAAAAACATTCAAATAAGAACAAATTGTAATCATAATCACTTCTCACCCACAATCTCTCCACCTTAAAACCCATATTTCTTATCCAATTTTCTCATCTCCATACAAAGTACATTCAACTCCTACACTCAACAACTTCCATAGCCTTACTAAGAGGATAGATCAACAAAGAATCGACACAAAGACCACCTTTGATATGGGTGCAATCGATTTGGTTAACCGAGAATTTAACCTTCTTAATCTCGTTCGGATCTTCAACAACAAAATCTCCCATGCGATATAAAACCCATGAACCGGGTTTACACAAATAGTGATGTGACTCGGCACATTGACCATCCGATGTACTTAGCTGACATCGAACCGGCCTTATATCCCACCCATGCACATTCTCAAGACTGCATATTTTCCGGCCAAGTCTTTTCATCGGCTTCCCAAGTTGTAGCCTAACAAAGAGTGTGTATGTTCCTACCGGAAATTTGAACTCCACCTCGCCATTCACCTCTAACCACCAGATTTGTTGGAGATATGCTATCGTTTTGAATCTAAAGATCAATGACAACCATTTCAAACTTCGAACAATTTTAGATTCGTCGTCCTTAAAAAAAATCAATCGGAAAAATTACCTAGATTCGTCTGTAGGAAGTCGAGTCCAATGTCGTCGATCATCGATGCATGTGATTGACATGGCCTTAGAGGAAATGGCCAAGCACATATCACCGGTTCTCTTATCCAACCACACTTCCTATATGCACACAAAGTTAAAGGAGAAAAATTAGGGTATGTTTGGTTCATCTTAGAAAATAAAAATTGATAATTTTGTCAACAATATAAAATGTTTAGAAATGATGGACAAACACATATCACTTAGTGATAAAAGATTCATGTATGGAATAAATCATCTAATAATAATGTTTAAAAAAATAATCACTTAATAGAATTTTGATCATGAATTATTATATAGTAAAATATGGGTGATTTTATGTCAATAACTATATTATCTATAAATTATAAACAATTACTTTATAAAATATTTATATCCATAGAATCATACATAAACTTTTGCCTTACACCCTTATCTATTTTGTCAAAAACAATTGAGATCCATGGAGAAGATTTTAAGTCTAGCATCATTGCATTCATTATTCATAAAAATAAAATAAAATAAAGAAAAAAATAATAATAAATAATAATAATAATAATAATAATAATAATAATAATAATAATAATAATAATAATAATAATTACAAACTTAATTAAAATTTACAGTGAAAGAAGCTTAAAATTACTTAAAAGAAAGTAAAAAGAAGATGAAAATTACCTTGTTACCATCATCGAAAAAATGGGGTCGAGAGAGACAAGCAAAAATATCCTTCTTACATTCGCAAAAACGAGGATTAATCTGCATCAAATCATCTCCAACAAACACTTGATCAATAATGAACTGATAATTCGAAGGTAATTTGGATTCCCATATAAAATCTGCACTTGAAGCCCCACGAAAAGCCCGGTTTAACCGGGCCAAGCTGCAGATCTCCGACGGGTTAAGCCGGGATAGTACTAAAGCGATACAACTCTCCGGTATGTCACCTAATTTGGGTCGGGTCGTTGACCCGGATCCGGAAACATCTCCTGATGAAGAAAAACTAGCACCCATAATGAAATGGGTATTTGAGAATCTGGGTCTTCTGAAATGGGTTTTGTGGAGAAGATGAGGAAGAAGAAGGAGGGAGGTTTGGTTCACGTAAGTAGCCGTTGCGTGACAGCGGGTTCGGGTGATTTGTCAGGTGGACCCTCTTTTGATTCTTATCCGTATTTGGCAACTTGGACTAGGAAGAAAATATCCGAATACATGAGGAAAAACCGATTGAGTGGTTAGTGGTTTTTGTTAGAAGAAAGAACGCGGTTGTTTGTGATGAGTCGAGGTAAAAGAGGTGTGACGATTCATACTTTTCACACCCTCACAAAGTGAGTTGGCTTTGATGGAATTGCCATGTATATATATGTAGTAGTGTGTTGGTGCATCACTCAAGGTAATTGTTTTTATTCGTGATTACAGCTCATATACAGCAACTTTCTTTCCTAGGGATTTGATTCGCCGGTTTTATTGACGCGGTTTTGATAAAATAAAAAACCGTATGCGGAACTCGACTTTAAAAAAAACACACACACATTGTAATGTATGATACAAAATACAACGGCTCATTGTTTTAGATATTGGTGGTAAGAAGATGGGTAATGGTTAACTTAGTTTGTTTAGGATGGATTCGAATATATGTGCGAAAAACCTGGTTAAGCAGGTAGTGGTTTTAGTTAGAGAAAAAAAAATACGGTTTGTGATTCATCGAGGTAATAAATGATAATGAATGTATAACTTGTGATTCATGTATTTCATCCTCACAAAGTGAGTTGGTTTTATAGATATATACGTGTAGTAATGGTGATACAGTCAGAAAAGGTGATGGTGGTTTCTGTTTGTCATTACAGCTCATTTACAGAGTTTTTTTTTACTGTTTAAATTTGACTTATTTTTGTGTGATACTATTTAAAATAAATGAATGGAAAAAGGAAAGATTTATATGTTTTAATGATATACATGTAGTAATGGTGGTACAGTCATAAAAGATGACGGTTGTTTGTGATGAGTCAAGGTAAAAGAGGTGTGACGATTCATACTTTTCACACCCTCACTAAGTGAGTTGGCTTTGATGGAATTGTCATGTATATATGTAGTAGTGTGTTGGTGCATCACTAAAGGTAATTGTTTTTATTCGTCATTACAACTCATATTCAGTAATTTTCTTTTCTAGGGATTTGATTCGCCGGTTTTATTGACGCGGTTTCGATAAAATAAAAAACCGTATGCGAAATTCGACTTTAAAAAAAACACACATTGTAATGTATGATACAAAATACAACGGCTCATTGTTTTACATAGGGGTGAGCATGGGACGGGACATGACGGGATTTGTGACTTTTTTCTTCGTCCCGCACGGGTCTTGTCCCATGTGGAATGGGACGGGACGGGACACCGCGCAAATTATGCACCGATTATATTCAATATGTATGCTTGTTTTCTCTCATGTTTAAAAACACAAATGATCGGGGAAAAAACTCGATACCTAATTATCGATTCATGACGCTTACATTAGTAGTTTATACATTGAAAATAAATTCAAGTTACATCAAAGTGTCTTACCGACTCACATTCAAAAAATAACAACAAATAATTTACAGAAAATTACATTTATTTGACTATCGATTATAATTGTGGGAATCCACAAGTACAAGGGCGATGTAACGGACTAGAGCAAGGGCGGCGATGGAACGGACCAGAGCAAAACGGTGAACGGACTAGATCAAGGGAGAGCATAACCTATAGTATTTTAGATCCAACCAAATAAGTCGTAAAGAATGAGCGAATGACTGATGAAAAATTATCTAACTAATAATTTTGAAAATATAAAATATTTTTAAAAACAATATTTTTTTAAAAATTTATAATTTATGTATGCTATTTATCTATATAATATATATATATAAATATAAATATATTATATTTATATATATGCGGGACGAGACGGGATTAACTGGGATGGGAAGTTTCCGTCCCGCGTCCCATCCCGCAAAATTTTCACGGGCCGGGACGGGATACACATTTTTTTTTTTCCAAATCCCGCCAGGTTCGGGACCGGACCGGGACGGGACAGGATTAAGCGGGATTTATGCCCACCCCTAGTTTTACATATTGGTGGTAAGAAGATGGGTAATTGTTAACTTAATTTGTTTAGGATGGAAATATTCGAATATATGTACGAAAAACCTGGTTAAGCAGGTAGTGGTTTTAGTTAGAGAAACAAAAAACATTTTGTGATTAATTGAGGTAATAAATGATAATGAATGTATAACTTGTGATTCATGTATTTCATCCTCACAAAGTGAGTTGGTTTTATAGATATATACGTGTAGTAATTGTGGTACAGTCAGAAAAGGTGACGGTTTATGTTTGTCATTACAACTCATTTACAAAGTTTTTTTTTACTAGTTAAATTTGACTTATTTTTGTGTGATCCTATTCAAAATAAATGAATGGAAAAAGGAAAGATTTATATTTTATATTGATATACATGTAGTAATGGTGGTACAATCATAAAAGATGACGGTTGTTTGTGATGAGTCAAGGTAAAAGATGTGTGACAATTCATACTTTTCACACCCTCGCATAGTGAGTTGGCTTTGTTGGAGTTTGCATGTAGATATGTAGTAGTGTGTTGGTGCATCGCTAAAGGTAAGGGGTCGTTTGGTATTGATACACTAATTAAAGGTATCAGGTATCAATATCGGATATGGGTATAAAGATATGGCTATCAGATTGATAGCCATATCCCTGTTTGATAGGTTACAGATATCATATATCAGATTTAGCCAGCAAAGTAACTTCACATTTTTACCTTCATCAATGTCACACCAAAGGCCAAAAACCACCTTCTTCCAAGGAGACCATGAACATACGTTCAAGCATCCAATACACCTTCTCCCATTTTTGATTTCCAATTCTTCTTCCATCATCCTTACCCCTTCCAAATCGATTGACCTAGACTGTTCCAAATTTGTTCCAATAGTAGTAGGCTTATAGTCTGGTCGACATTATCAAATGGCTTGGCGTTGGCAGAATGAGGGAGAAGCGAAGGCTCGATGGTGAAGGAGGGAGAAGGAGAAGCAAAGTCTCGGTGGTGAAGGAGGGAGAAGCGAACCGATAGATAAAAAAATCATACCTCCCAAAAATTAGGTATATCAGATTTGGGGTTTTAGAGGTATTAGGTATCAAATTGATATCGATATCCTGAAATACCAAACATGGATATGGGTATAGATGATACCCATACCCATATCTTTAATTTTGATATGGATACCAAACGAGGGCTAATTGTTTTCATTTGTCATTACAACTCATATCCAGTAATTTTATTTTTATAGGGATTTGATATGACGTTTTAATGACGCGGTTTGGATAAAATAAAAAATCGTGTGTGGAAGTCGAATTTCTAAAAAACACACACATTGTTATGCATGATACAATATACAACAACTCAATGTTACATGTTGGAGGCAAGCAGGTGGGTAGTGGTTAACTTAATTTGTTTAGGATGGAAATATACGAATATATGTACGAAAAACCCGGTTAAGCAGATACTAGTTTTAGTTAAAGAAAAAAACACGGTTTGTAATTAATCGCGGTAATAAATGATAAATGAATGTATAACTTGTGATTCATGTATTTCATCCTCACAAAGTGAGTTGGTTTTATTGATATACATGTAGTAATAGTGGTACAGTCAAAAAAGTTGATGGTTTATGTTTGTCATTACAGCTCATTTACAGAGTTTTTTTACTGTTTAAATTTGTCTTTTTTTTTGTGTGTGTGTGACACTATCTAGAATAAATGAATGGAAAAAAGAAAAAATCGATAAATAGAAAGATGAGCGTAAAAGTCGAAATTTTCAAAGGCAGTATCGTAAATGAAATGTCCGACGAATTGTCAACCCCACATATAGCTATGTGAATTTCTTAATTGCTTTTCCATGTCTATCAAGGACGACAAATTATTGATTAAATTAGGTGAAATCTATATATTTTACTAAACAGAAGATACTAATGTTGACGTGGCGTCGCCACAATTTTTCTCGAATTAATCTTTTACTAAATAACAAATTAAGCCAATAATTTTTTTTTACTACAGCATATAATTTTTTTTAAAACTAACTGACGTCTTTATCGTAAAAGTAGAATCTGGATCCAGATTTTTTAAACCATTTTTTTAATAATATGTTATTACAAATATTTTAAAACTTTTTTTCTACTTAAATTGATTTTAGATTTTTATTAAAGTAATTCCGCTATTTTAAAAACTTTTGACTAAAGCATATAAAATTTTTATTATTTTTTGTAAGTAACACATATAATCTAACAATCTTTTTATATTTTAGGTAAAAATCAATTTGTTCATCATTTAAAAACAATTTGATTCCATATCTATCTATATACTTTACTAAAGTACATTACATTAATGCTAATGTGGCGCCTTCACGTTTTTTCTCGGATTAAATTTTTTAGTAAATCACGAATTAAGTCAATAAATTTTTTTACTAAAACAAAGTCTAAAAAAATATTTTAAAACTAAAACTAATAAAAACAATATCTAGTTAGTTAGTGTAAAATAATATTTAATCAGTTAGTTTAAAAAATCTTTTTTAACTAAGTCTAATAAAATAATATTTAATTAGTTAGTTTAAATTAATATCTTTTACTGTTTTTTTTTAAAAATTTTTTTGTTTTTTTCTAAATAAAAAATTGTATGTTTTTCGAATAATCTATTTTACTAAAAAGAGTTTTTTTAAAACAATTGGGTTCGTTTTTTTAACTAAAAATGGATGGTTTTTCGGTGCATACTAATAATAGGTTTTTTTAAAAAATTGATTTTTAATTTTTTAAAAAATAGATAATTTTCAAATATCAACTATTACTAAAAAATCGGTTGTACAAATTTTGTAAAAATAATGAAAATTTTCGTTTGTGTTTTCAATATATTTACTGTTTTTTTAAACAATTGATTCGTTTTTTTAAGCTAGACTGATTGGATTGGTTTTTCGAATAAACATTTTTACCAAAAAGTATTTTAAACAAAAATTTGATTTTTTGTTTTTGTTTTAATGAGTAAATGATTTTCAAATATCTACTACTACTAAAAACTATATTCTCTCATTTTTTTTATAAATTTTTTATTAGTGATAAATTAAAAAAAATATTTAATTTGATTGTATTTTTTATAAATATATTATTAGCTTCTACATACACAAGTTGATGGCATTTTATTCAAAAATACATCAAATATATAAATGTACCCGCACAAGGTGCGGGATATGAACTAGTTGTGTTACTAAAAACTAAATAGTAAAACATTTTTTCTACTCCGAGTGTGTTCGATATGGCTTATTTGGGTATTAGTGTGAGAAGATTAAAACTGACATTTTTACTCCGATTATTTGGTTCATCCAACTCAACTTGGATTATTTAGATTATCGGATTATTCTTGAAATTTTATGTAGATACATAGTTGTGTTGGTACATCTTTAAAGGTAATTGTTTTCACTTGTCATTACAACTCATATACTATAATTTTTTTTTTTGGGATTTGCTTTGACGGTTTTAATGATGTGATTTGAGAAATAACACTGAAAAAAGAAATATTTGATAAAGTGAAAAACTGTGTGCGGAAGTTGAATTTTAAAAAAATAAATTGTAGTGTGGTACAAGATACAACGGCTCATTATTTTACATGTTGGTGGCAAGAAGGTGGGTAATGGTTAACTTAATTTGTTTAGACGGAAATATTCAAATTTATGTACGAAAAACCCGGTAAAGTGGGTGTTGGTTTTAGTTAAAGAAAAAACAGAATTTGTGTTTAATCGAGGTAATAAATGATAATGAATGTATAACTTGTGATTCATCTATTTCATCCTCACAAAGTGAGTTGGTTTTATTGATATATACATGTAGTAATGGTGGTACAATAAAAAAAGGTGACGGTTTATGTTTGTCATTACAACTCATTTACAAAGTTTTTTACTGTTTAAATTTGTCTTAATTTTGTGACACTATTCAAAATAAAAGAATGAGATATGTGTTTTATTGATATAAAAGAGTAGTATTGGTGTTATAGTTAGAAAAGGTGACAGTTTCTGTTTATCATTACAGTTCATTTACAGAGTTTTTTTTACTATTTAAATTTATCTTTTTTGTGATACTATTCAAAATAAATGAATGAAAAAGGAAAGATTTATATGTTTTATTGATATACATACAATAATTGTAAGACCCTAGTTTTGCCTTCACCGTCCCAGCAGTGAAGAAGGCCGCCCCAGTGACCTTCTGTGCCTGTCACGTCCCCGCGGTGACAAGGGGCCGCCCCTGCGGCACGGGCAATCCGCCCCTGCGGCACGGGCAATCCGCCCCTGCGGATTTGCCGCAGATCGCGCTCAATCTGTTTTCGTTCGTTATATCTTATTTCCATAGATAGAAGTTCCAATCTTTTATCTTATGGGCCGGCTTCCTTATCTTCTTCCTAACCCTAGAACGTCTTTCCTTTTATCTTTCCACCTTTCCTATATAATCCCGCCTTCTTCCCGTTTTTCCGGCCATTTGCATACGTTTCTTCAAACCTTGAGAGTTGTAGCCTTTTCCTGTGTTCTTGCTGAACGTGTGAGCTCTTCCTCCCTTGTTCTTCATCACGTTCATGTGTTGCTACACCTTGCTTCCCTTCTGTTTCGTTTCTTCCTTTGTTTCCTCTTTTCTTCTTCTCCAAGCATCAAGTTTGATCCTTGATTCTTGTGGAGCGTTCCGTTGATGACCCTTTGATGTTCACATGCTCCCTTGTTTGAGTTGTGAAGTGTGAGAGTGTTGGAAGAGCAAGCTTTGACCTTTGTCGTGATTCTACTGCTGTCGAGAAGTCGATAGACACTTCTGTCGAAGATCCGCCCCCGCGCCTGCACAGAACCGCCCCTGCGCCTTTGTCACATGTTATGGATGTTGTTGTCTGTTGTTGATCTGTAAGACTAGGGTTTGTGACCTTAGCTTGTGTAGATCTCTTAGAGATCATGGAGACTAGAAGTATAAACTTCTAACAATCGTTCGGCACCTGATTGGTGATGCCTTGTGTGAACAGATTTTCCTTGCTCCTTTCCTAGGGTTTTTTTGAGTGTTTACTGAGTGTTGAGATTACCTTTGAGTGAGGTAAGTCCTTTGGACTTACTTAGCTTCATTCCGCGTATTAGTTTGATTGTATTGGCTTGCTTGTGTTGTTTATCTTGTTATAAATGATAACCGGAATAGGATTGACCTTGTAATACCTCAATTGGCCCAAGTGTATTATAACCGGGCGGTTACCACTTGTCTAGTTCCGAATGGGGAAACCGGGAGGTGCTCTCGCGACCAGTCCAGCAGGTGACAGAAGGATGCATATGTTCTATTCCTGTTGGTAAAAGGGGACGGAGGCGATGTCGTAGCGACTCTCATGTAACAACCATAAGTTGAATTAGTAATTGGATAACGTAAATAAAGATGATAACCGGCTGAGTGTGAGCATGTTATGTGGTTACTTTACCTTATGTGTGTTTGTACCTTTATTGTCCTTCTAATATCTAGAATGTTAGCTAACGGTTTATACCGATGTTGTAGATGTTCCACATGTTCAGGATGTTGCTGAGTGATCCGGATGGTGTGGACAACCGGGCTTCCCGTACATTATAGGACGAGATCAGGTTTATGTTTCAATTGTTGTTTCCCTTTTGTTTTGAACTCGGTTGCGAGTCTTTTACGCTTTCCTTTATTTAAACCTTTGGTTTTATATTGAGTTTTGGTTTTCATTTGTCTGTGTATTATTGTAAGATCCGTTGTATCGTTGCTACTCTGATGGTCATGACTCATTGTGTGGTCCTACCCCGTAACGCCTCGGTTCCCAGAACTTGGGATGTTACAATAATGGTGGTACATAAAATGCGATGATTTCTATTTGTCACTACAACTCCTTTACACAGTTTTTTTTTTATTTATTTAAAATTGTATTTGTTTTGTGTGATAAATAAAATATTTATATTTTTATTGATATGCATGTAGTAAGGGTAGTACAGTCATAAAAGGTGACGTATTTTTACATGTGATTACATCTCATTTACAAAGTTTTCTTTTATTGTTTAAAGTTGTTTTTTTTGTGACACTATTCAAAATAAATGAATGGGTTATTTGAGCATTACTATGAGAATATTAAAACTGGCAAATTGGCAATAACTATAATTATTTGGTTCATGCAACTTAAATTATATTTAAAAAACACTAGTAAATGGACTAACCATGATAAAAATTCAAAATAAAATAAAAAAATCTACGTCTAGCAACATTTTTTTACATTAGATATATTAACATATGTTCTTAGGACATATGTTCTTAGATATATTAACATATGTTCTTAGGACATGACCACACTGTTTAGAAATTTTGAAGGTATACTCCGAACAATTCGAACATTGACATATTCAAGCTCAACTCATTTATAAACGAGCCGGGTCTAATTTTTAAACGAGCAGTATGAGTAGCTCGATTATTATAACAATCTTGCAGTGTTATTCTAGTCAAGCGAGTTAAACCTAAGTTTGAAACAAGTTTTGAAATGCTAATCTATAACTCATTTTAAAAGTGAACGAGTTCAAGCTTTTCACGAGCGGAACCCAAATAGCCTGTCTCATGTAACAGCCGTTGTAGGATGATGACCATTATTAAACGAGAAATAAAAGTTAGGAACTAATCTATAATTTACTCAAACAATTGATTATCAAGGGAAAAGTTCCATTTTTTCCAAATGTGAAATATAAGAAAATTGTGATATTTTCATGGAAAAAGAAAGGAAGAAGTATTATTTGTTTGTGTTACTTATTGGTGTCAACTCTATCTGAAATTGGTACTTTAAATCACAAGGGCCCCATTTGTTCCACAAAAATACAATCCCAAACTCAATCTTATCCAAATCTAAAGAGTTCCCAAAATCAACTGCATTATAATGTAGTTGATTGGTATTTAAAAGTCGAGCATTTAAAATACGTATATACTAGTGTATTTTCCGACATTTTTAGTGCATTATACGGGATTTGTTGATATATTTTTTTTCAAAACTTATAAACTTCAACCTATGTAATAAAAATGTTTTAATTTTAATTTATGTGTTTTTTTATAAATTTTTGATAAACATTGTAATTGGTTATATATTGGATATCATACCGGTTTTTAGGTGAAATTTTGGATCATACCATACATACTTTATTCCGATAAAATAAGTATATGTGACATGTCTCCGGTAATATTATATATATATATATATATATATATATATAAAGATTAGTGTTTTTTAACAAATTTGAATTATAAAATATAATAGATTAATTAAAAAAAAATAACTTATTTAAATTTAATATTGAATTGTAGATTCTGTAAATAAATTAATAAAAAAAATTAAATAAGGTTTTGAAGAATACTTTTTATTTTTATAATTAAAAAATCATGTAACATATCTCCCAATCAATTTTGGGGAAATTTGGTTAGTAGGTCTTTTTGAGATTATAATAGAGTAACTAGGCCTTTTTGTTTTTTCATTAACTAAATATACCCCGAAATTTTTTTTTACCGTGAAAACCCTAACCTTCTATTCTACCCTCTTGCCGTCTTCCTCTTTACAAGCCTCCAGTCCCCAAAGCTCTCCCTTTCTCACAATCTCTCTGGATTCAGACCTTGTTGTCTTCGAGTAAAAAGCACGTAGAAGAGAATCAAAGCTTTGATGAAAGCCTTTAGCAGATCTGTCCATTTCAAAGTTGTGTGTCTTCTTCTTCATCTTTTTCGTGCCAACACGAAGGCGTAGACCCAGATGAAGCCGTCCTCTAGCTATTTGCCGACACAAACAGACTCTTCCCTTCGCTTACCTCTCTCACAACCTTCCTACTCTGATCCAGAAACCAAATCGAAGATGATTCCAGTCATCGATTTAGCTTGCGACTTCACCTCATGATGCGAGAAGCTTGCGAGGGCGTTGGATGCTTCCCTTTTACGCCCTCCATGCCAACAGCAGTGACGACAATTGCACATGAAAATCGAACCAGAGGGTCGTTTCTTCTTCCCCTTCTGTACAATTTGTGCAGTTGATGTGGCATTGATTCTCATTTCTGGGCCGCCTCTCTACACCACAAAGCAAATCTGGTATGAAAAACACATTCTGGTAATCCAATTTAAGTATGAAATTGAGGGATTCAAGGTTTGGATAATTGAAAACCTTGACAATTCATGTGAAGAAGTTGTTAATCGCGTTAGAGAATTAGTGAGTCCTAAATTGTCCAACAATCTCCACTTCATTCTGGTACGTTTCTGGATTTCGACTTTGTTTTCGTTGTTTTGATTCTAGGGTTTCCTTTGATTTTGATTGTTTTCTTTTGCTAGGTGATTTGCGAAACAAGGATGACATTGAACATTTCTTCTCTAATCACAAGTTTGATGTTGTAAATCACAGAAATGGAAACGTGGAGGCATTATTGGTGCTGTAACTTTGACTGGAGGAACCTTATTGACAATAACAGGAGGTAATAAGGCCTATTTGGATGTCATGCTTGATAATGAAATCATGCAGTATTAGGTGGGCTTCAGCTTGTGGAGGCTGTTCGTAGCCTGGGGAACATGTTCCTAACTGAGGTGCACCAGAGCAAACAGCTTGTGGCGGTTTTAGAGCATCATCTCCTTCCATTTTTGCGATAAGCCAAAATGAAGACAAGGGAGGTAATGATCATCATGAGGTTACTTGATAGATAATAACATGGTTTGGTTGTTCTGATTAGTTTGTTATAATGAGTGTAGGCAAGTGAAAGTGTACAGAGGAGCAGCAGCAGCAGCAAGAGAGCTCAAATGAGAATGGAAGATGTAGTCTTTGTTTGATTGAGAAATAATAGCGAGGCTATATTTTTTAACTTCCGGTATGTAATTTCGATATGTAAATTTCGGTATGTAAATTATAAAAAAATAAAAAAAGGACAAAAAAAAACAAAAAAAACATTCTGGTAAGAGTTTCTGGTATGAATTTCATACCAGAAACTCATACCAGAAAATTATAAAAAAATAAAAAAGGACCCAAAAAAAAAATTCTAGTATGAAAAAATTCTGATATGAAAAAAATTCTGATATGTGAAAAAAATACAATTCTGGTATGTGAAAAAATACAATTCTGGTATGTGAAAAATAAAATTCTGGTATGTGAAAAAATTTTGGTATGTAAATAATTCTGGTATGAAAAAAATTCTGGTATGAAAAAAATTCTGGTATCAAAAAATTTCTGGTATCAAAAAAAATCTGGTATCAAAAAATTTCTGGTATGAATATGAAATTCTGGTATCAAATTCATACCAAAAAATAAAAATAAATAAATAAATAAATAAATGACAAAAAAAAGAAAATAAAATAAAAATAAAAATAAAAGTCACATTCATTTACGTAACATTTGAAAGATTTTGACTAAATTCATGTATTTTTCTTTTTTTTTGAAATAGAAGAGTTAATTATTTTTACCTATCATTAAATGAAAGTGGTAAAAAATTATGGGGTACATTTACTAAATCATATTCTCAAAAAGGCCTAGTATGTCAAATTTTCCCATCAATTTTCTAATATTTATTTAAATAAATTAATAAAAGAATTTAAATAAGAGTTTGATGATTATGAAGATTTTGGTGGGTAGTTGAATGTAGATCAATATTTTTTTATTTGTTAGAATTATTGAGGATATATAAAATTTAAGATTTAAGAAATTTAATTAAAAAATTGGGGCTTGTTATTAATTGTTAAACTGACACGTGATATTAGAGCTCTTATGGTGAGACATGTGGGTTTAGATGCTTCTACTATAATATATATAAGATGATTTAGCACTTTTTTTACTTACCAGTTTATGTTTCGGGAGAATTTGACATACTAGGCTTTTTTGAGTTTTTGTTTAAGAAAGTGTACCCCAAATTTTTTACCACTTTCATTTAATAGTAGGTAAAAATTATTAACCCTTCTATTTAGAAAGAAAGGAATAAATGATGTTTGTTATATGTTATATAAGTATAAGTTTTAATTTTTTATTACTGAATTTGTTTTTTTTATTTATTATTTTTCTTGTTTTTTTTTATTATTTCTTTTTTATTTTCTGGACTAAATTTCTCATACCGGAATTTCTCATACCAGAATTTCACATACCAGAATTTTTATACCAGAAATTTCATACCATAAATTTCATACCATAAATTTCACACCAGAAATTTCATACCAGAAATTATCATACGAAAAGTTCATACCATAATTTTTCATACCATAATTTTTCATACCATAATTTAAATACCAAAAATTTCATACCAGAAATTTCATACAATAAATTTCATACCAGAAGTTTCATACCATAAAATTACATTTTATCATACCATAATTTTTTACACTAGATTTTCATACCATAAAATCACATACCATAAAACTACATACCATAAATTTACATACCATAAAATTACATTTTGTCATACCAGAATTTTGTTACACCGGATTTTCATACCATAAAACTGCATACCATAAAACTACATACCAGAAATTTTTGATACCAAAAAACTCATAACAAAATTACATTTTGTCAACTTTGACTCCATCTATTCCACATGAAGCTAGGTAAGCATGGAGTTCGTTGTAGAAGTTGAAAACCTTCCTTGGGTGTACGAGACCAAGGCCGAGGAATGAGAGACTGTCCATGACAATATCAGGTTGGTTACCCGTCACCCCTGGAGACTGGACTGGGTATGCTAGTGCCGTGTCATAGTGTTCCATGCCTACAGCTGCGGGCGTTACCCCACCCCAGTATCCGGCGAGAGCATGCCACGCATAGATGAACCTGTATAGACAGAGAAGGACCCAGTAAATGATTAGGGAAAACAAAGAAAAAACAGTTCAATAGCCTTAATGTATTGTCTAGCTAATACCCTATATAAGGAGGTAAAGGAGCTCAAGTACTTTTATGTTTATAAGCTCCTTATACTGGATAAGGCGTCTCATTTTTACTCTTTTGGAATTTAGCATTCTCCTTGATTCCAGTCAATCTGTTTGCAAATCTACAGGAATACAAAAGTTAGAACCAAACAGATCAGTACAGAAATTACAGAAAAGAAATGGGCAGACATATGCTATCACATGCTCTGGTAAATATTTGTCAGTAAACAATTTCATCGTGTACAAACAAACTGAATTTTTAAATCTGTCATTTCAATTAGTTTAGTCATCAATGCTAGGAAAATTTCACTTTAGTGCACTAAGAAACGACTTACTGTGCCCCCTCTTGCACAACACAGTTAGTATCCTTGACCTCACAATTTCGAATCTGTTGCCAACCATCATCTATGATCAAGAAACGTGGCGGAATTCCTCCTGATAACAGGCTGCAGTTAAAGTGAATAAATTTTTTAGTAAACTTCAATCATTTCCAAAAAACTTAATCGAAACCATCAATAAAACTTTAAGATAGCAGTTGCAAACCTTTTAAGGCCTTGTTCTACACCTTCAGCTGTGACATCAGTGTAGAAAGCATCCCATGTGCACCAACCAAACCAATCGACAAATTTGAATCTCAAATTTGAGGTAAAAGGAGTGGATCTAGGGTTGGTAATGGACAAGACGAAGAAGAAGCGAAGGAAAGAAAGAGATAGGGCAGAAAGCTTGGCGGCGGCAGGAGGCATCAACGGTGGCAGGAGGTAGCAGCGTTACTCCGGCGGCGATGAGTGAAGGTAGAGATGAACGATCGTTAAGAGAAGAGAGGAACGAAGGGGCGGCGATGAGTGAAGGTAGAGAAGAAAGAAATTAGGTTTGACGGTAAAAAATAAGTTGGGGGTACATTTACTAACTCAAAAATACTAAAAGGACTATTTACTAATCTAATTCTCAAAAGAGCCTACTTACCTAATTAGCCCTTGTGTTTCTTATCGTACGGAATCACAGAGACATGAACTATACAATAAAATAAATGATCTGTTATTTAATAAAAATACGAACTAAACATTTAAATTGTTTGAAAATAAAACTAAAATGAACTATTATTAGTACAAAATAAATGTACTAAGATGATATTGTAGGAATAGATATTTATTTATTTTTATACCTTTTAAAAAAAATATTCTTGAAAAAAACTCATTGTACACCTTTACTTTAAATGCTCTATACTAACAGTCCAAAGCTTTTGGTAATTTAGTTAATATACTTTTAACTATCAGTTCATTTTGTTACTATTCTCAACTCTCAAGTAATGTTGTGTAGAACACAAACTTTATTAACATATTTTTATTGTTATATTTGTTAGTGCAAAACTTTTATGTTATTAGTTTATATAAAGTATTTTACAGTCCAAATATTTTATATACTAGTTTGTTCTTTATTATATTATTTGATAATATGTCTTTAAATTTTTTTTAATGTATTTTGAATTTTTATAATATTAGTTAAAAATTGTGTCATTAGTTTGAACATTATGTTACGATAGTACAAGCATTGTTTTTTATTAATTCAAATATGTACAAGTAAAAAAATGCATAAAACATGATCAATAAATAAAAGAAAAAAATGCATGAACCAAAATAGAAAGTATTTGAACTAATTATATACAAATTTTGAACGAAATGAACAAAAAAAAATTTAAATAACAAGTAACAATTATAAAATTTTATTTTAAAAAATTTATGAACTATTAATACAACTAATTTGAACAATTCTATAGAAAATACTTAAAAACTTTTTCGAATGAATACATCAAATAGATATATTGTTAATACATATATCTGAATAAATAAAAAATCAAATTTAGACAAGCTACTGACAATATTTTTCGTCAGCATCAATCCATCCATCATATTATATTGTTACACTTTCTTTTATTCAATTTTAAAATTCAGTTTTATTTCCAAGCACGCAATTTCACTCAAATTTAAATTTAAAACTTGAACAATTTTATCAAGTTAATTAGTTGACATGCCATAGATTGAGGAACAGAATAAAAACTTCAGAATGAGACGAAAAGAAAAGGATATAATAATTTCATATTACTTACTTATCAATCATATCTAAATATAAAATCGTTATTTAGATAAATCAATTCTTAAGAAGTGGCCAATAGCATGTAAGTCTCAAAGTTCAATTAGTTGGGATTAGTTGCAAATTGCATTATTTGATGAATTATCAATTTGTTTGTGTATCCTTGGAAGATACTCAAAACACACATCATTTACATCAATGTCACCTTGAAAAGGACTACCCTCTCAAACCCAAATGTAAAACTTGGAAATATTTGCTAAAAATAGCCCTAACTTTCAGAATAGTTATGAAAATAGCTTAAACCCTCGACTATGTGATGGACATAATCAGTCAATTACTTGACAAGAAGCATTTCATATTCACACAAGCCACATTGTCCATATGACCCAAGTTTTGAAACTTCTAGACTAACCATCATTGTCTTACCATTATCACTCAAAGAGAGTAGCGCAACTCTTCAAGAAGCAAAGGCCACAGCACACATCACCAAACATTCGACACGACAAAAGCGAACCTAGATGACTAGAAAGGGCTAAGATCTCAAGTGATTTATGTCTTGATCAGTCGCCTCCAACCTGTCTCTTCCAAGAGTCTTCCACGATCAGCTCATCGACTCCCCAGTCCTCATAACTGCGTAATTTTACAGTCGTTAAATTTTGCCTGTTGGGAAATTTAACAAGTGTACAACTTGAAAGAAAAGGTTAGTTTTGAGATAGTATTGCTACTTATTATAGCAAAATACATACCTACTATCGGGCAGGTAACGTCTGATGGTAAAAGGAATTTTTCGCTCCCTGAGCTCCTTCATTGCAATCTAAGACATGTGGTAATTGCAACTTTTAAAGTTCAGACAGCTCCACGACAGCAAACAATAGTGTATAGGATGGTAAGTAATATATAAGATAGTAAACTAGAAAGAAAAGGTACAACTAGTACTGCAATTATTATTTACTTCAAAAATTAAGTGATAGATGAATGTTTAGTTTACTTTGAAATATAAGATTGACAGACAAGTTTGTAGCTTCGTCTAAAAACTTTTGTAAACTGAACTTTTTTTCAAGATGATCGTGGCAAATGAAACACTATTACAAATACTTTTGAATAAGCTCCACTGAGGAACAAGACTTATAATGCAATATTTATGGCCTGTATTACATTTTGGCACATATTTCTCTGGCCAAATTGAGCACTTCAACAGCTCCATGAGCTTAATGACCAAACTAAGTGAGCAACTTTAACATATTACCCATTTTTCAGATTTGTACACATGTAGTCATGTATTATACTTTGGAGCAACATTTTCTCCATCAAAATTATTCCTACTTTTGAAGTTACCACAGTGATTTAAGGACTTTGATTAACTAAGCAAGTATTGTTTGGTTTGTTGTGAAAATTCCTTTTAAAGTTCACCACTGAAGGAACTTTTATTTGGAATAATTAAGAGCTGATATGCTCGGCGAGTGAGGTGATGTAAAGCACACTGAATTGTTAAAGTACTCAATTCGGTAAAAGAGGCAAGTGTTTTTTTATCTGTCTTTCCATGCGAGGTACACTCACTCAGTATAAAATAATGAATAGCACGTAAGAATATTAAATTCAAGGAGAAGCGAAGCGGAAAACTGTTAGTCTAGATACAATAGTAATAACATATGGCAGATGGTATTAGTCTCAATTGTCATAGTAATTTTACTGAAGTATTCACCACGCTTCATCTCGAGCAATAGGATTAAGTGACTTGGGGACTCTTGACATGAAGTGGTGAGGACCTCGGTAAGATTACTATGACAATGAAGACCATCTATCGTATGGTCTTATTTATTTTCTACAATAAGAGGTTTTTACACACACAATATAGCTATAAATGTTGTTGTCACTTCTCTTAGAAATTGATCTTCTTACGTGCTATTCATCTATATTTTATACTGATTAGTGATTACTGAGTGCACCCATGTAACATACAAACACATATAAATCACTTACCACTTTAACAACTCTGTAGATATAAAAAGTTACTATAGTGACAAAGTAGATCACAGTGTCACAATTCAAAATTACAACCAAGTGCCAACCAAACAATACAGCTGACCCAGTGAGTTTGCCTCTCTCACCACATAAGGGATATAGTTAGTGAGGAACTCATGTCACTTGGAATATATTCTTCATTAAATATCCAAATTCAACAGTTTAACTTTAAACCCAATAATGCATAATCCAAAACAGACCCAATACGAACAAGGGGGCGGATATTTCAAGAGTAAAGTGCCAAGTTTATAGTACCAAGCGTTAGTGAAAGAAAAAATCAACATAACTTGTCAAAAAAATACATGTTACACAAGAAATATTAGCTTTTCTTTTTATGATGGAGAGAGGATGAACAATGAATTAAAGATAGACATCCACGTCTGATAACAGAAAAGGTTGATTACCTCAAGTGGATCGGTTTCACCTTCCAGCTCAACCATAACCGGAGCATTCATACTGGTACACAGGTAAAATTTAATTAAATCCTCATAATCTTAAGGTCTTTTGGGGGAATAAAAAGTGTCGTTTCACCAAACCTGATCTGGAGGGCACGTGTACCAAGGATTCTAGCTCTTTCATATTTGGTCATGTATTTTGATGTTTTTCTTGTCTTCTCTTTTGGCTCGTGATCCTCTTTCTCTTCACCTTCTATCACTTGTTCATTGTCATCTTCATTTTGATTAATCTCTTCTTCCTCCCCCTCCTAAAAGCCAATGACAAGAATACCATTTAAACATTAAAAAAAAAACTAGCCTATGAAACAGCAACAGTAGAAACAATGAAATCCAACGTGTGACGGCAAACCTCAATTTCAGGCTCTGCAGGCTCATCCTCGTATCTGCAAAAACAGAATTTTCTTGCATAAGGTCATGGCGAAAACAAATCGTACAATACAAAAGATTACTTCCTAAACTAATAATGTACATGTTTCATTCAAAAAAAGAAGTGGAAGGAAATGTCAAATCCTATTCGGAAACATTTCCTTTGCACAAGTTCAAACTACCATCGCAGTTCCTTGACTTCTTTCCCCTTGTATAGGGGAAAGAATTGACAGTTCAAACTCAATAATGATGAACTCTAAAGTATCAATTGAGTCATTATCCTACCACCACAATTCCCTTTCCCCTACACAAGTTCAAACTTCCATACATTTACCATTTGACCTCTGTTAGCTGGGTAAAATGGTAAACATGCGATTTCAAGAGAAAAAGATCAAAATTCTACAAACCGAATCCTCTAATCATTGATCCAAGAAACATTACTTGCTGGGAAGCACACTGACCACATTAGCCTCAGACACATTGTGACTACGTCCCTTTTCATTTATTGATTTCTAAAAAAAACTTTCCAGACCACATTGCATATCTTGAATTTGGATAAAAATTTATATTCCACGAACATTCTTCCCCTACACAAGTTCAAAATTCAATACATTTACAATTTGACCTCTGTTAGCTTAGTCGCTACCTTAACCCTGAGTAGTAAAATGGAAAACTGCTCCATGAAACATGCGATCTCGAGAAGAATCGCAAAAAAATTCTACAAATCTAAGTTCATGGAAGAAAGAAAAAAAACAAAAAGCCGGAAAAATGAAGGGGGAAGTAGTACAAACCCCAATTCCATTTCATTGTATTCATCATCCGCCATTGCTGCCCTTCGGAATCTCTCTTCTCACGAATATATTTCAGGTTAGGGTTAGGTCAAAAAGTGCGAAATAGGTTCGAATAACAAGAATGTGTCCCACACAGTCACACTCGTAAAAAACAGGCTCGGCTATAACTAAAACTCTACAACTAATTTGAACAATTATATAGTGTTATGAATAAACATACATATCACATGTAAATGTGTACTGTTTTGTACACATATATTATATGCATGTCTTCTAATATAACTTGATCAAAATGTGAAGTAATTTGTACAAGCCTTCTCACATCCTAGTTTATTTTATTAGGAAATCCTCCAAATCTTGGTCGAAGTCATTTATATCTATATACATATATTAAAGCAAAAGCATTTCCTTCAACGTGGTTCATCCTATCTTATTTTATGCCACGTGTCATTTTCTTAGAATTTTAATTTTTTAAAAAAAATTATATATACATTTACCATATTTAAATTAGTCAATAATGTAATAGTATAATTATCCTATAATAGAAGTTATATTTATCTACTTACCATACATGTCTTTTTATATATCTACACATATACATAAACATAGTTAAAATTATACTAATAGATTTATAATTCTATATGATAAAAATTATACCAAAATAACTTTATATATATAGTTATACATATATTTATTTATACTTAATATACTTTTTTATTTTATGTATAGATGCTAATGTATTTTAATTTTATTAAAAAATTAAAGAGATTATTTTTATCTATATACATATATTAAAGTCTACTAACATTAACTTTAACTATAAATTTTAATTACTTTTTAGGTTAATTAATTAAGTCATTATGTTATATCAATATTTTTTTTATAAATTTAAAAAAATTATATATCCATTAAAACTTAAATCTATACCCGTGCCTTGGCACGGGAACTACACTAGTACATATATTAAAGTAGAAGCGTTTACTTCAACGTGGTTCATCCTAACAAAAAATATGCCACATGTCATTTTCTTAGAATTTTAGTTGTTTTTAAATAATATATATAGTTACCATATTTTAATTATCCTATTATAGAACTTATATTTATCTACTTACCAAACATATATGTATATATACTATTAGTGTTAAAATATATATCTATATACTAATAATAAAGTATAAACCTTTAATGCCATATATATTTTTTTTCCGTTCTTTTTGTCAATGCAATTTAAAACGCACTCTCATTTTTAAAAAATTATATAAACTATCTATTTATATAGATATATATATATATACTAATATTAAAAAAAACCTTAATTACATAAACCATGATTTCATATATTTTTATATTACGGGTCATTTTAACGTTCAGTTTCATTTAAGACCCTTTTTTATCAAGAACATGTAAACTATCATTTATTTAAAAATATCCTTTTTCTGTTTTTATTATCTTTACTTTCCCTTATAATATTATCTTCCAACTCACTTTAATTAATAATTAGATTTGTTTTACAATTTATTAAAGCTAATCCCGCACACGGTGCGTGTATTAGACTACTTTTCATTGTAACAAGATACACCAAAAAATCTACTATTCTTGTTCACTCCTCTCTTCTAGCTCTAAGTGTTATTGAACACGACTCACAAAAGTTTAAGTAAACAATAGATTGAAAGCAATCAAATCATAACACGTTATCAGCATGAGGTTCAAACTTCCAACCGAGCTTTGGTCATTTTTCAAGAGTTCAAGGTACTAATACTAAACTCTTCTTAAGTTCTCTTTAAAATCTAAGAGTTTTAATAATCAAAATCAATTTGAGGAGTATGCTCTGTAGTTGCCCTTTGCGGGATCTTCTACATAAAAAAAACTCAAGTGTTTGTAAACTAACTTAAACTGAAGAGTATGCTCTGTGGTTGCCCAAGTTCGGGAACCTCTACATCGGAAACTCGTTATTTTAATCTACGAGCTAAAATGACTTTTGTCAAAATAAAATCATGACTTTTGGATTTATGCTAATATACAAACAAAATTAAGATTTGCTTACCTCTTTTGACAAAGCCCAACAAACTTCTTGTTTTCTCACCACTTGGTTTATGAACTAAGATTTCCCACCAAAATAATGATTATGATAATGATGATAATGTAAATAAGGACAAGACAAATGAAAAGCTCTATTAAAAATCGGTTGTTATTAGCAACAAGCCGATTAGTAATTTCATCATCGGCCATGGTTTTTTTTTCTTTGAGCTTGAATAATGAAAATGGAGTTAAGGAGGAAGGAGATAAGGAAAGTGCAAGTGAAAATGAAAGTAAAATGGATGGGTGGAGATTAAAGGGGATAAAAGGAATCGGTTTTTACAACTTTTCCCACTAGACTAATGTAACCCTATGATCACAATTTATGATCACATAATCAACCATTTTTCGGACTATTGATATGACTTACATGACTACTCTTCATGGACTATTAATGACTATTGTCAGACTGTTACTATGACTTACACGACATTCCTATCAGACCGTTGACTGTGACTTACATGATTGTACTTGACGGACAATGACACACGGACTACACATGACGGACTACTAACACAAGTGACTATTGACTATTTTATTTGCTTATGTTTATGTCTAACATATTACTAACACATGACTAACATATGACTAACACGTACTAACAATTTTATAATTCTGTCATCTTTTACTTACTTTATATATTTGATTTATATGTTTATGTAGTAACCAATGGCAAATATTGCAAAAAAGAGACTTTGACATTCTTGACTTATCGGGTCAAAAATATCTTGAATGGAAGGTAGATGCGGTGACCCATCTTAAGGCAAATGACCTTGAAAAAACAATTGAGGAGAACAACGATGCCACTCCACAGGAGAAAGCAAAAGCAATTGTATTCCTCCGCCACCACATTCATGAGAGCCTCAAGACCGAATACTTATTTGTGGAGGATCCTAAAGAGTTGTGGGAAAGTTTGAAAGAAAGATATGGTCGCCAAAAGGAAGTCATTTTCCCACAAGCTTTGTATGAATGGAACAATTTAAGGTTCCAGGACTATAAGTCTATATCTGATTACAACAGTGCTATCCACAGGATCACCTCCCAATTGAGGTTATGTGGTCATATGATCACTCAAGAAGAAATGCTAGAGAGAACATTCTCTACTATGCATGCCACGAATGTATTGTTCCAACAACAATACCGAGAAAGAGGCTTCAAGAGGTACTCAAACCTCTTGAAGGTATTATTAGTGGTTGAAAAGAATAATGAGCTCTTAATGAGAAACCACAACCTCAGACCCACTGGATCAGTAGCAGCTCCGGATGTCAATGCCATTGAAAAGACATCCGATGACAAAAACAAAAATCGCAAAGAACGTGGGCAACAGTCACGGAACTATAATAACTGTAACCGAGGTCGTGGAGATCAAGGTGGTCGTGATGGCCGTGGTGGTCGTGGTGGTCGCGGTCGTGGCCGTTGGCAAGGCTATAATAATGGTCGCCATGATAATCGAGGTAACTATGAGAATGAAAAGCGAAAGGTCCAGACGGGTCAAAAGGGGTCCTCTCATAAGCCAAGAACTGTCTGCTACAGATGTGGCATAGCTGGTCATTGGGCAAAAATATGCCGTACCGCATCACATTTGGTGGATGCTTACCAAGCTGAAAGAAACAAAGAAAAGGCTAATGAAACCAACTTTGTTGAAAACAAAGATGTTGGTAGTTCACCCATGACCAGCCTAGATGTCTCTCACTTTCTCAACTTTGAGAATGATGATGCATGTGTCTTGGACTGAAGCATTGGTTTAAGAACTTATGAGATCATCCTTTATTGTATAATAATGTATAATATGATGTAATGCCATGTAATGTCATGTAATGCTTTCTTTAAGATCTAGTAGGACTATTTAAAATATGCTTATCCTGATGTATAATATGAAGTTTTTTTTTTATAAATGGCTTGACTTATTAATGTTTCCCTCTTTATAGAATACATGGAACCTTCTAAGGAAAGACTCGATGAGAAGGAGCAATGTCTTGTGGGCAGTGCCACCACACATACCATCTTGAGAAATAAAGAGTATTTCACACAATTGAAACCCTTTAAGGGAAATGTGAATACCATATCTGGTGTGGCTAAACTCATCGAAGTCTCGGGAAGAGCTCTTGTTCTACTCCCAAAAGGAACAAAAATAGTAATAAATGACGCATTATATTCGAGTAAATCTCGAAGAAATTTATTGAGCTTTAAAGATGTGCGTCAAAATGGGTTTCATATGGAAACCATGAATGAAAATGGGAGAGAATATTTATGCATCACAACACATGAATGTGATAAGAAACAAATCCTTGAAAAAATGCAAGGACAAGCCTCCGGATTATATGAGACATATATTTATCCGGTTGAGGCTAATGTGATATTTAAGAAAAGGTCGGATGACCGAGATGAATTTACAATTTGGCATAACCGTTTGGGTCACCCAGGATCAACGATGATGCACAAAATTATAAAGGTTTCACTTGGACACCCACTAAAGAACATGAAAGTTCTGCCGCCAAGTCATATTAATTGTGCGGCTTGCTCACTTGGAAAGCTAATAATTAGACCTTCTAAAAGTAAGGTTACAAGTGAGACTCCTGCATTTTTGGAAAGAATACAAGGAGATATATGTGGACCAATTGCTCCACCGTGTGGCCCATTTCGATACTTTATGGTGTTAATTGACGCATCTACAAGATGGTCACATGTAAATCTATTATCAACTAGAAATGCGGCATTTGCTAAACTCCTTGCTCAAAATAATCCGATTGAGAGCTCAATTTCCGGACTATACGATAAAGAAAATCCGGCTTGACAATGCAGGAGAATTTACATCCCAAACATTCAATGACTTTTGCATGTCAATTGGGATTGATGTGGAACATCCCGTAGCTCATGTTCACACACAAAATGGTCTTGGTGAATCATTGATAAAGAGATTGCAATTAATTGCTAGATCATTATTGATGAAGACCAAGTGCAAACCATGAACAATCCTCATTCCAATTAGTGTTTGGTAAGGAGCCTAATATATCACATCTAAAAATATTTGGATGTGCAGTTTATGTTCTTATTGCTCCACCACAACGTACAAAGATGGGTCCACAAAGAAGATTGAGAATATATGTTGGTTTTGAATCCCCCTCGATCATTAGATATCTTGAACCAACAACGGGTGATTTGTTTACAGCAAGGTTTGTTGATTGTCATTTTGATGAAAATACATTCTCAATCTTAGGGGGAGAAAAGAAGAAAGTGGACCTAAATTTGAAAGAAATTACGTGGAATGCAACACTATTATCACACCTTGATCCAAGAACAAAAATGTATGAACAAGAAGTTCAACGAATCATTCACTTACAAGGTGTTGCAAATCAATTACCATATGCATTTACAGACACTAAGAAGGTGGTAAAGTCACATGTTCTTGTGGCAAATGTCCCTGCGGAAATTGATGTACCCATTGGACAACCAAATGTGTCCATTGCAAATGAGTCTACAACACGTCGAAAACGTGGTAGACCACTTGGTTCAAAAGATTTGAAACCGAGAAAAACAAGGAACCAAAAGGGTATAGCAAGAGAGACTATAGTGAATGAATCAAATGAGGAACATGAGAAAGACAAAGAAAATGAGGATGATAACATCCCAAATGAAGATAATATCCTTGATGAAAGAATCGACAACTATGAAACTGCTATAAATTATGTCAATACAAGGATACAATGGAATAGAAAGGATATCATTGTTGATGATATATTTGCCTATTTTGTGGCTAATGATATCACAATTGAAGATGACGACATTGAGCCAAAATCAGCTGATGAATGTCGTCGTAGAAATGATTGACCAAGATGGAAAGAGGCAATTCAGACAGAATTGAAATCACTTGAAAAACGTGAAGTTTTTGGGCCTGTAGTCCATACACCAAAGGGTGTAAAACCAGTCGGCTATAAATGGGTTTTCGTAAGAAAACAAAATGAGAAAAACGAAATTGTGAGATATAAAGCGAGACTTGTAGCCCAAGGTTTTTCTCAAATCTCAGGAATTGATTATGATGAAACATATCCGCCAGTAATTGATGCGACCATATTTAGATTCCTAATTGGCTTGACTGTCTTTGAAAAACTACATATGCGTCTTATGGATGTCGTGACTGCATATTTATATGAGTCACTTGATACCGACATCTACATGAAAGTCTCACAAGGACTAAAATTGCCTGAGACCAACTCCTCAAAGCCATGAGAAATGTTTTCCATAAAATTGAGAAGATCCTTGCATGGATTAAAACAATCAGGACGAATGTGGTACAATCGTCTTAGTGAATATCTTCTCAAGGAGGGATATAAGAACAACATTATATGTCCATGCGTTTTGATCAAGCGATCCAAAAGTGGATTTGCTATAATCACAATGTATGTTGACGATTTAAATATCGTTGAAACTTCCAACGAGCTTGAAGAAACTGCAAAGTATTTGATGAAAGAATTCGAGATGAAAGATCTCGGAAAGACTAAGCTTTGTCTTGGCTTGCAAATTGAGCACTTAAGAGATGAAATCTTTATCCATCAATCAAATTACATTGAGAAAATCTTGAAAAGATTTTACATGGATTTTACATGGACAAAGCACATCCTTTAAGCTCACCCATGGTTGTTCGATCCCTTAATGTGGAAAACGACGAGTTCCGTCCTCGAGAAGAGGATGAAGAAATCCTTGGCCCAGAAGTGCCATATTTAAGTGCAATTGGTGCTTTAATGTATTTGATTAACAATACAAGACCAGATATTGCATTTGCTGTAAATTTGTTGTTTAGGTACAGTTGTGCACCTACAAGAAGACATTGAAATGACATCAAACGTATATTTTGCTACCTTCGAGGTACACATGACCTTGGTCTATTTTATCAATACAAAGAAGATGCCACTTTGGTTGGATATGCAGATGTAGGATATTTGTCTGATCCACACAAGACCAAATCCCAAAACGGATACGTATTCACATATGGAGGAACAATAATTTCACGGAGGTCAACAAAACAAACAATTACCGCCACTTCCTCAAATCACGCAGAGTTGATCGCTTTGTATGAAGCTGGAAGAGAGTGTGTGTCCCTACGGGCAATGATCGAGTTCATACAAAAGGAGTGTGAGATGAAACATATCACTAAAGAACCAACCATCTTGTACGAAGATAATTCAGCATGCATTGCTCAGATGAAGAAATGACATATAAAGGGAGATCATACAAAACACATATTGCCAAAGTTCTTCTCCACTCGTGAGTTGGAGGAAACCGGGGAAGTTGATATTCAACAAATCCGTTCCAGTGACAATCTTGCTGACTTGTGCACAAAATTTTTTGTGCCCGAAGAAATTTGAAGAGCTTGTGCGCAAGATTGGAATGTGTAGACTCCGAGACATATGTTGAAATCAGGGGGAGCATTATACGCGCTGCACTCTTTTTCCCTTCGATCAGGTTTTTATCTCATTGGGTTTTTCATGACAAGGTTTTTAATGAGGCAGCTTCACCCAAGCGTATAATGAGCATGGAGTTAACAACAACCGCTCAAGTTTGATAATAAAAGAAGGTGAACATTCAAGGGGGAGTGTTATGGAATATCACAAATACATGTTAGACATATATTCTACAAGTATAAGTTACAAATACTTGTATGTCTACTAACATGATTGCTAGTAGGAGAATTCTATAGTGAATTATTGGTAGATATTTTGTGGTAAATTGTACAAGGTGAATTGTTCACCTTCTTTACCTTCCTAATTTTCTATTAGTAAATTCACCTTCACTTTGCCTATAAATAGAGACATTCACCTATTGTAACAAGTGCACCAAGAGCAAGTAAAAAATCTACTTCTCTTATTCACTCCTCTCTTCTAGCATCATTCTAAGTGTTATTGAACACAATCCACAAAGGTCTAAGTAATCAAGGTGTTTAAAAGCAATCAAATTACAACAATTTTAAATTTATTTTCTAATTTTTTAATAAATTTTAATGTAATATATTAAGAATGTACATAAAGAGGAAACAAATGAAACCTTAAGGGCACCAATAGAAATTTTAAATTTTAAAACTCAGTAGATATCCAGAGGAAAAGTGCAAATTTTATGGCACCAAGAAAAAAAAAATCAATAAAGAAATTAAAGCTTACAAAGTAACCAGACTAATAAATCTTTGCTAAGAAGACCCTAAATTGTCGTCAATTTTTTATAAGCGAAATATATTTACAGAATTACCAGTGAAAACACGAAACAAAAAACCTCTCTGGTCACTGTTTTTCGATCTCAGTCACCCTTTCACCTCCGATAGGGTTTTTCTCTGTCCTCCTTGAAAATCCCCAAATTCCGCTATGGATAACGACGAGGAGACTTCAAACCAGATGATGGACGACATCTACGCTAACGGTGTCGAGAAGCGTCAACGTCCGATCATCAGCGGTGAACAATTAGATGTCGAGGCTTATGCCGCTCTTTACTCCGGCCGAACCAAGATTGTTCGACTTCTATTCATCGCCGACCGTTGCGATAATAGGCAGATGAAGTTGGAGGCGTTGAGGATGGCGTTTGATGAGATTAAGAAAGGGGAGGATACTCAGTTTTTCAGGGAGGTTGCACAGAAGATCGATGGCTCGTTGGGTCCTGCTTATGGAATGGATTCAAGGTGGGTTGCGGATGTTGAGCATAGGGCTGAGCAGAGGAGGGAGAAACTCGAAAACGAACTCAATGCTTATAGGGTTTGTGCTTGATTTGATTTTGCTTAGATTAGAAGTTCTTGCTTTAGAGTTTTACTTTCGTATTTTCTTTGGGTTTTCTATACTTTTCCCAAAAAATTTATGATATATTGGGATTCTCGTTGAAACTGTTTTTTTAAGGACGATAATATTTCTCTAGTATGATCAGAAATTGAACCTGTAAACATATGTTTGGTGAATCGGCTGAACAATATCCAAATCTTTCCGGTAACTAATGATGGCATGCGGCTTGAATCTTGCTCCATGTCCGTGTGTTGGAGAGGGGTTATTTTCATATGATGGTGATTGCTATAATCATCCGTGTTGGAAACATAGAATAAGATAGCGAAGTAGAATAGCAAATTTTGTTCTAATCTTTTTTGCGGCATTGGATAAATTTATGTAAATGATGATTTTCTTCTTTTTGTGGATTTTAATTCATATTTTCATTGAGCTTGCTATGTTTTTCTTATCCAGCATTGGATAAATTAGGGTTGTAACAAAAGGTTTATTAGCAAGGAACATGTTTCAGCTATGCGTATAGTTGGGTTTCATTGAACTGGAAATGCTGATTTGTTTTGATAGGTAATAATGATCTGTGTTGAACATTATCCAACTCCTCCTTGTAGGTAATAATGGTGTAAAATCAGTTTTACTTGGTGTTTCTGATAGCCTGATGTATGTATACTGAAAGAAAGAACATATTCCAGAAAATTCTTTTGCTGCTATAATGATTCCAGTTACAACACAGGTTAAGATATGAACTAGAGCAGAGGTTGTTGTTATGTCATCTATTTTTTAAATAATACTTCTTTCATGTTGCATATGCTGACTCAGTGTCTTCTTTTTGGTTTCATCACACAGACAAATCTGATTAAGGAAAGCATTAGAATGGGATACAATGATTTTGGAGACTTCTTTTATTCTCACGGGGCACTAGGCGATGCCTTCAAGAACTATGTGCGCACCCGTGATTATTGTACCACCGCAAAGCATATTATTCACATGTGCTTGAACGCAACTCTGGTTAGCATTGAATTGGGGCAGTTCACTCATGTCACAAGCTATGTTAGTAAGGCAGAGCAGACACCTGAAGCCCTAGATGCTGTTACTATTGCTAAGCTGCGTTGTGCAGGAGGATTAGCCCATCTTGACGCTAAGAAGTACAAACTTGCTGCCCGCAAGGTGTGCTATTTTATATTTCTCAGTCTACTTACTTTGTTTATGTTACAAATTCAGGTCCTCTAATGTTTCGTGAAGAATCTGCCATTGATTGCAAGAGAAAATGATCTGGCACATGTTCCTTTTTCCCCCCCTTCTATTTACAATGCAATTTCCTTTTACAATTCCTTTCTTCTCATTTTGGACGATTTCCATACAAAAAAATGTTTTACTAAACTTGCATTTCAAAGTAGTATGAATCTTATGATTTGAATGGAATGTAAAATTTCTTGAATTTCATTTAATTTGATATATCTGCTCTACATCTTGGAAAATGTAGTTATGATGTCATTGTCATCTCGTTATGACATCATTTATCAAGACTTTTAGTGGCTACAGTGACATTGCGTTTATGTTTTGTTTGTTTTGTGCGAACTTAGTCTTTTCTTTTTACTTGTTTCTATCTTTCGTTTCCCAGGAGACACTTTCAATGATCTTACACAAGATCGTGACAATCATTACTTTCTTTCTACTTATATTTATGCATATTTGAAGATTTTCCTTGAAATCGTGGGTGGTTAATGTCTTAGGGTTTGTTTTTGAAGAGGATATACAATATAATTACCCCCCACCCCTCTCTACCTAGGTGTATATGAACTTTGTACAGATATTTATGCATATTTTAAAGATGCTCTTTAAAGTTGCTGGTGCTTGATGACTTGATATCCTGAGATTTGATTTGTTGAAGAGGGTGTGGAACATTAAGATGCTCTTTGAAGCTGCGGGTGGTTGATGCCCTTTGTAAAGATATTTTGTAAAGGATAAGCTTTATCTAGTTACTACTCTGCGGGTCACTTAAATTTGCTTGATTATATCTGTTCTTTTGCCGCATGTCAAAAGGAAAATCAAGCATATTATCCTTAAATGCACTCATTTTTTCTGTTATTATTTTGTATACTGACATATACTCGGCAACTATAGATGTTAACAATACATGTGATTGTATGAATATGTAGTTTCTGGAAGTAGGCCCTGAGCTGGGAAATAATTACAATGAAGTAATTGCACCACAAGACGTTGCAACATATGGTGGACTTTGTGCCCTTGCCACTTTTGACAGGGCGGAGCTTAAGGTATATATAACATTTAATATCATTTCCCTAGTTACTAGGAAGCCAATTTTGTTATTAATTGAATTGAAGTTGTCTATATTTTGCAGACTAAAGTTATTGACAATGTTAGCTTCAGGAACTTCCTAGAGCTCATACCCGAAGTGAGAGAGCTTATTAATGATTTCTACTCAAGGTAAAGTGAATAATTATTTGGTATTTACTTACGGCTTGAAGAATTTTTTGTGGAATATTGACCTCTTGTTCCTTCTATTGCTTTGAATCTGGTGTAGTCATTATGCATCATGTCTTGAGTACCTGGGAAATCTCAAAGCAAACCTGTTGTTGGACATACATTTGCATGACCATGTTGAGACCTTGTACAATGAAATTCGTAACAAGGCCCTCATTCAATATACACACCCATTTGTTTCTGTTGATCTGCACATGATGGCAAAAGCTTTCAAAACTGACGTTTCTTCTCTGGAAAAAGAACTCGAGGCGTTGATCACAAACAATAAAATACAGGTACTGTATTATATGAGTTTCTCATTTTTTGTAACCAGTAGACATGTTTTAGAAGTCTTTCGAAGAATCTTAATATTTGTGCTTGTAATTTTGTGACTGCAGGCACGGATTGACTCTCACAACAAAGTACTCTACGCAAGACATGCAGACCAAAGGAACGCAACGTTTCAACGTGTTCTGCAGACAGGTGGCGAGTTTGATAGAGATGTTAGGGCTGTGCTGCTACGAGCAAATGTTATCAAGCACGACTTCAATCAAAAGCAATCAAGGAAGCAGTAATCAAGCCTTTGAAGGTCCATTTGTTCAATTTTCTTTTTGCTTGGTTTTTTTTTTGTGGATTTCACTTAAAATGTCGGGTGAGATTGGGATAGATATAGTGTTCGCTTTGTGTGTACACATGCTTGCAAAGCTTCTAACTCCGGTAATTTCGTCATATACTCATATATTAATGCATGGTTTCCGGAATCGCGTCATATACTCATATATTAATGCATGGTTTCCGGAATCGCGTCATATACTCATATATTAATGCATGGTTTCCGGAATCGCTTGATATCCCCGGATGTAACTATGGATAGCAATTTTTAGATCTCTTTGAGAAATTGTGTTCTGACTTCTGAATTCTGATGTCGGAAGTTAGCTACTTACTAAGGTCAATGGCTCAACTTCAAAACCTTCTTTCTTTGGATCAGAGTGTTGAATGTATCTTAGCCCAATTGCCTATATTACCCAGAAACGTTGATTTATACCTTCTGAGCTTGTGAAATTAACAGACGTTTTGGGCCTATGCTACCCAGAAACGTTTTTCAACCGGAAACGGTTTCACGCTCAAACATTTGAAAAACGCGCTTCCAGGGAGGAATGCAACGGGAACGTTTTTTGGAATATTTTTCAGTTTTCTGTGGCTACCTTGTATGGTCACTCATTACCTTCCCGTAGAGGCTATCGATTCTGCACCAGCTCCGACATCAGTACACCAGCTCCTACATCTACTGATGTCGAAGAACGAAAGCCAGTCTAGAATTGAAGAAAATGGCTTAAGGTGTGATGAGATCAACTTAGCCTTATCTACGAGGCTTGTTTATGGATCCCGAGTTAGGGCAGAGGAGAAGAGAAACGTACCTCATGAGTGTTTGTTACAGAAAGGGAGATGTCTTTACACTGTCAAGTGTCAAGACTTAAACTCACTGAGTTGTATTTCGACGAATTCAAGAACAAAAGTTATAGTATAACACATTCATGTAAGATAAGTGACTTAGATGTCTTTACCCTGTCAAGTGTCAAGACTTAAACTCACTGAGTTGTATTTCGACGAATTCAAGAACAAAAGTTATAGTATAACACATTCATGTAAGATAAGTGACTTACATGGATAGATATCTGAAAGTCTTGATATTGCTTTGCTGATTCTTTTAGGGAGGATCCTATTTCATCCATCAATACACTTATGGAAGCTCAATGCATGTAATTGCAGCATCTAGTGTCATGACCCGTGTCTGCAACAACTCAATACAGTATTTCATTCAAGAATTAACCTCGAACTTGTCGACAACCATCAACACATTCGAACTTGTCGGCAACCATCAACACATTCATCAAATCCGGAGTTGAAGTATTTTTTTACATAAAATCTCGAAGGTCCATCAAAGCTGTTTTCTCTATACATCATAATCATAAAGCATGAGTTCAATACTCAAAACATGAAGAAAAAAAAACTTTACCAAACGAGCCCTAAAGGTTATGAAGTTAATATGTAGCTGATACATCGGTGATTCTAATGGTGACATGCTTCTCTATTGTTTCTCTCATGCCATTTTAAAATAGCTGCAGATTATGTCAACAGATTTCAGGAATAATAAATAAAAAATTATCAAAGAAAAATCATAAAAAGCCTTACCTTTTGAAAGAAGGGGTTTTTGTTGCTAAGATTGTGTTGGAACTCATTAAATAAATATCATGAATAAAACATGTTTTAACACATGTGTGCGCTGGGCACTTTTCCGGGCACATTTTCGGTGGGCTCCGGTCATTGTCTACACCGGAAAGCGGGAGCATTGGCTTCCTCTCAGTGAGCTCTTGCTCATGGTATATTCATATGTTAAATTTGAGTTCCGTTTGAATGAGAAATGAAGACCCAAAGTCGGTTGCGTGATAGGCAATAACTTGGGAAAATAGTCAAAATTAAGTGCTTCCCACATCGACTATATGGAGAGAGAAACAATGGGATATATTGGGCAAGTATGCACTAATCATTCTCTCTTCACTCCTATAAATAGAGAGCTCTTCCTCTCATTTCAATCACACCAATCATTCTCACGAGAGCGCAACGCACTACTGTAAGTCACTGATCAGTGACTTACATGGACACATATGTGAAAGTCTTAATAAGATATTGGTGACTTACATGGACACATATGTGAAAGTCTTAATAAGATATTGCTTTGCTGTTGATTCTTTTAGGGAGGATCCTATTTCATCCATCAATACACTTGCTTGATGGAAGCTCAATGCATGTAATTGCAGCATCTAGTGTCATGACCCGTGTCTGCAGCAACTCAATGCAGTATTTCATACAAGAAGTAACCTTGAGTTTGTCAGCAACAATCAACATATTCATCAAATCCGGAGTTGAAGTTGTATTTTTGTACATAAAATCTAAAAGGTCCATTAAAGCTGCTTTCTCTATTCATCATAATCACAGCGAAGCATGAGTTCAATACTCAAAACATGAAAAAAAAACTTTACCAAACGAGCCCTAAAGGTTATGAAGTTAATCTGTACCCGATACATCGATGATTCTAATGGTCATATGCTTCTCCTTTGTTTCTCTCATGCCATTTTTTAATAGCTACAGATTATATCAACATATTTCAGTAATAATAAATAAAAAATTATCGAAGAAAAATCATAAAAATACTTACCTTTTGAAAGAAGGGGTTTTTGTTGCTAAGATTGTGTTGGAACTAATTAAATAAACATTATGAATAAAATATGTTTTAACACATGTGTGCGCCAGACACTTTTCTGGGCACATTTCTGGTGGGTTCCGGCCATTGTCTGCAACGGAAAGCGGGAGCGTTGACTTCGTATCCGCGAGCTCTTGCTTGTGGTATATTCATATGTTAAATTTGAGTTCCGTTTGAATGAGAAATGGAGGTCAAAGTCGGTTGCGTGATAGGCAATAACTTGGGAAAATAGTCAAAATTAGGTGATTCCCACATCGATTATATGGAGGGAGAAACAATGGGATACATAGGGCAAGTATGCACTAATCATTCTCTCTTCACTCCTATATAAATAGAGAGATCTTCCTCTTATTTCAATCACACCAATCATTTTCTCTTCCTCCTCTCTTAAGCTTCCGAGCTCACTACTCTCGAAAGTGCAACTCACTACTGGTTCGTAGGCTTCCGGTTCTATTACGAAGGACGGATTCGAACATCAGTTGAATCTTAGAATTCTTAAACACCGGTAACCGTCGTAATACGGGATGTTTTTAGAAATAAAAAAATAGATTCCGATCTCGACTCTACAAGTACACACTTTAAGGTGGTACGAATTTTGACTCTTAAACGTTGTTTATAGTAACACTTTATTTAATTGTTACAGGTCCCTACAAATTGCAGATTTATGTGCAAAGTTTCGAGTTCGATATCAGTAGAAGACTGAGAATTGCTGCTATGAATGTCATCTCCTGTATGAAAGAAAATCATCTCAAGATGAAGAACACTGAAGAACACCAAAAACGCACAAACTTCGTGACTTCTTTAAATTCTTTCTCTTGTGAATCGTATTCGAATCGGAGTATGAAGCTAGCAAGTCGGCTACAATCTCAACGTGAAGAACGCGATCGGAGAAATCTTTATCGTTCAACGCGAAACTGAAAACTGTCATTTTGCCTTCAAGATTGGGATCGGAATTGGCGGGTTAAAGTTAAAGACGACAATTTACTTGATTTGTGTTTTGATTACTTCATAGTTTATATGGATAGTTATTTTTTAAGGAAATTATACGGAAACTATTATTTTCAAAATTTTAGCGAAACTATCCTTAATTGAAATTAAAATTTGTTTCCTAAAGTTTACCGAAACTATTATTTTTATCAAAAATTATTATAATATTTTTTTGCGTAAGGTACAAAATAAACATTCTAGTTGAGCATGAATGGCATGATGAAACTTTTCCATTCTTTCATCGAGTTGATAAAAAGGTTCAAATTAGTCCACGTATTTTATTAATTTTTTAAAAAATTTAGCATTG
Source organism: Fagopyrum homotropicum (assembly GCA_033239125.1). Taxonomy (NCBI): domain Eukaryota; kingdom Viridiplantae; phylum Streptophyta; class Magnoliopsida; order Caryophyllales; family Polygonaceae; genus Fagopyrum; species Fagopyrum homotropicum. The sequence goes on from BSWB01000003.1 coordinate 10,337,484, forward strand.
CGGTGACATTTATATATATATACGAAGTTAAGGCGACAATTTTGTTGTTTTCAAGAAATGTTATAAGAGATTTAGCCGTGGAGACATTTTTGTAATTTTCAAAAGGTGTAGGGATAACATTTGTATTGTTGTAGTAGTTCAAATTATTTATTTTAATAGTTCATATTTTTCTTTTATTAGCTAAAACTATTTGTTCTAATAAATAATAACTCATATCTTTTTACACTTTTTCCCTTCAATTATTTTGTACATTTCGTTCAAAATTTTGTTTTGTTACTTTACATTGTATTAAACGGTTCATACAATTTTTACAAATGTTTTTACATAAGTTCAAAATAATATATGAACAAATACGCTCTCTTCCTGACCTAGGAGCGAAAAGCCTGGGCCGTCATCGTCTCGAGCGTTTGGTGTTTAGGTTCGCCGGAAACATGGAGGAGGCAACTCCCCGGGTAACTGGCTCGGTTACTACTATGTCTTCGTCTTCTGCGATTAATCCGGATACGGTTATGTTTGACTCCAACGCTCTTCCCACCGGAGGCTTGGATCAACCGTTTGTACCTTTGGAAGTTGTTCAAGTGGGGCAGATTGGGGGTGCTACGAATGTTGTTCCAGTGTCTGAATCTGTACAAGGTAACTTGATTACTGGTATCAAACCATTCATTGCTGGAAGCGCAGAAGTTTTCTCCATCACTCTTACTTCGGATACTGCGTCATTGGTTGCTGCAACTTTGGAGACTAGACCTAAAGAAGCGTCCCCTGCTACTCCTCAAGTTAATGCCTGTTCAACTCCTGCCAAATCTTGGAGTGAGGTTATAGGGAGAGTCAAAAGTTTTAACTTGTTACAGGATACTATAACTAGAGACTCCGTCAATGATCGTATTACTGTGAATTTTCCGTTTGGAGAAGAGGGAGACCCAGTTATAGAGATTGCTAAAGAGGTTGCTGATGATCTTGAATCAAGATGGAATAATTCGCTAGTGTTCAAAGTGTTAGGCTTTCCTGTCGCTTTTTCAGTCATGGTAAGGAAGATTAGAGAACTCTGAAAATGTGGCGAAAATATGCAGATTATGGACTTAGACAACTACTTTCTTGCGAGATTCAAGAGTGAGAATGAACTCTTATCGGTGCTTACAGGGGGCCCTTGGGCGGTGTCTAATTATGAAACGTTGGACCCCGGATTTTATTACCTCGAACCCCATTAATTCGGCTCCAACTTGGCTTCGCATAACAGGTGTTCCGGTATAGTGGTATCATGAGGCTATCATCTGGAAGCTTTCGGAAGGAGTGGGAAAACTAATAACCATTGATCCAAAGACTTTACATCTAAATAGGGGTCGTTTTATACGGGTTTGTGTGGAGATCGATCTAAGTCGACCTCGCAAGAAAGTGATGTTCATTAATGGACGTCGGTCCCCTATTGAATATGAGGGACTTGATATTATTTGTTTTAAGTGCGGCAGATTCGGACATTATGCATCTCATTGCGAGTTCAGAAACAACTCGAGTAAGAAAGCGGATGGAGTTGTGGATGATACAGTAACTGAGGGAGAGACTGTGTGTTCAGTTGTTGCTGTCGATGCCGGAGTCACGCCTTCAGCGCCTCTGACCTTGGAGAGTAACGACGCCGGCTTCGGTCCTTGGATGCACGTGGCGAGACGTTCCAGAAACTTGAAAGGAAAGAATCAACAAGATAATATTCCTGATACGGCCTCTAATTCTATTAGGAAAGGTTATCATACCAATCATGGGAAGTATCTGTAGAATAAAGGGAAATATGTACAGGCTGTTAGTAAGGATTCTCCCCAGATTAGGGCTATTGTTACTCCTAACAAACCAGTAGATTTGGTGGGCCCGATTCAAAAAGAACTCACAAATGGGCCTAAGGTTACGTCTAGCCCAATTTTGTTAGAATCCACTTAGAAGGGCGATGAAATTCCTGAAGGTAATGGGCCCCAGAAATCTGCTGCGTCGTCGTCATCAAAGAGTCATCTGGCTACTGTGATTGTTGGAGAGTACGTATAAGCTGTTAAACCCCAGGTCTCGGCTGCCCCGTCATCTTTGTTTGTAGCTGCTACTGAGAGGGTTGAAGAGAATGGTGAGAAGGAGAGTAAGCAGAAAAGACGGAATAGAATGAAGAATGAGGCAAGACGGGCGGCGTGGAGAGCTAAGAAGGTTGAAGAGTCCGGTGGCGTTGCAGGTCCCCTGAAAAGGCAAAGACAAGAAGACTTTACAGAAACAGAAGCTTTGCCTGATTGTAGGAGTGTTGATACATTCGAAACGTGCAATAAGGGCAAAATGATGGTCGACATTCCTGACGTTGCTGTGGAAGGTAAGGGTGTGAGGTATAATGCTATTTCTGACGTTCTCCCTGATATGCCAGGTAGCACCTTCAACCCTCAGAGTAATATTGGTAGTGCTTCATCTACACCAGACGAGTCGATGGTAGAGAGTCAGAGTGAGGAGGCTGGTTCTGAGGCTCATCATTCCAGTTAGGTAGCCCTCATTCCTTTTGGCTTCTTATTCTTTATCGGTTATTATGAATTTCCTTTTTTGGAATGTGTTTGGTGCCTGCAAGAGTGGGTTCCGAAGAGCTATCAAAAATCTGTATAATCAGCATAAAGTTGATGTCCTTGCGATCTTTGAGCCCCGTGTTTCTGGAGCTAGGGCGCAGGCTATTTGTGATCGGTTAAATTTTGCTGGTTGTTTCCGTGTGGAATCTACTGGATTTGAAGGAGGTGTTTGGCTTCTTTGGAAGAGTGAAAAAGTTCAGCTTAGCGTTGTGAGCAGCCATAGATGCTATGTACATGCTAAAGTTTCTGACGAAACTAGTTCTTACAGTTTTATTGCGGTTTATGCGCCTCCGGATGCTAGTAGACGTCAAAATTTCTGGAGTGCCCTTGATACGGAACTCGCCTCTATTTCGGGGCCTGCAATTGTGGGAGGTGATTTTAACTGCATTCGTTTCCTACATGAGCGCATTGGCGAATCTGGTAGTCTTCATGCGGATTCTGCTGTATTCAATAATCTCATCATGGTCCATGGATTGATTGATCTTGGTTACACTAGTGCGGATTTCACTTGGGATGATGGTAAGTCGACCCGTAGAAAGGTTTTTAAGAGGCTTGATAGAGCCTTTATGAACCAGGAAGGTCGATTAAAATGGCCTAATGCCCATGTTAGACATCTTGCCCGGTTCTCCTCGGATCACTCTCCGGTTCTTCTCTCTCTGGATTCTTCGCTCCCATGCAAGAGGGAAAGAAGGCCTTTTAGGTTTGAGGCCGCGTGGATGACCCATAGTGATTTTTTCCCTATGGTGGAGCAGTGTTAAACTTGCTAAGATCCAGATGAGAATCAGTAGGGGCAGCTCGGGTCGCTTGCTGCAGGAAGAGAAAAATCTGAAAGCCGAGTTAGATAGAATTCTTGAACAGGAGGAGACTATCTGGTTCCAAAAATCCCGAGAGATGTGGTTAGAGAATGGGGATCGTAACACCAAGTTTTTTCATACCTCTACTGATATACGAAGATGTCGCAATAGAGTGATGGGCTTGGAGATTGATGGTGTTGGTTGGGTGGATGATCAACAACGTCTCGAGCAGGTTGCTATTGACTATTTTAAGGATCTGTATAGCCTCGGGGACCCGCTTAGTCTACACCCATGTCACCTTGATACCTTGGACTTCCCCAATATTGATGAAACTGATTGGGTGAACCTCCAAAAACCGGTGGAGATGGAGGAAGTTTGGAATGCCGTCAAGAGTATGGGGGCATATAAAGCTCCTGGTATTGATGGTTTTCAACCCGTCTTCTATCAGAAGTGTTGGAGTGTTGTGGGGCGATCGATGAAGGAGGAGGTTTGTCGGTTCTTTGAGATCCAACGTCTGGTTCCGGGTAATAATGACACGCTCATTGCCCTTATTGCTAAGGTTGGAAAACCGGAGCTCATTAGTCAGTTCAGACCTATTGCTTTGTGCAACGTCAGCTATAAGATCATCTCCAAGGTTCTTGTTGGTAGACTGCAGAATGTTATTGGTAATCTTGTTGGGCCTACCCAGGGAGTTTCATTCCTGGCCGCTTAATACAAGATAACATCGTCCTAATGCAAGAAGTGGTTCATTCGATGAGGAAGAAGAAAACTGGTAAGCAGTGGATGATTCTGAAGCTTGATCTTGAGAAAGCTTATGACAGAGTTAGATGGGATTTCATTGAGGACACCATTATGGAAGCCGGCTTTCCTCCTTCTTGGGGAAGAATGATCAAGGAGTGCGTGACTTCAGCTAGAATGCAGGTCATTTGGAATGGAGAAGCAACTGAGCAGTTTGCCCCGGAAAGAGGCATTAGACAAGGAGATCCGATATCACCTTATCTCTTTGTCCTTTGTGTTGAGAGACTTAGCCATCTCATTCTAAATGCGGTGGAGGTTGGTGATTGGAAGCCTATCAACTTATCTCGTGGAGGTCCTCTACTATCTCACCTTTTCTTCGCCGATGACAACACATTGTTTGCGGAAGCTTCTTTGACTCAAATTCGGGTCATCATGAGGTGTATTGAGCTCTTTTGCAAAGCTTCAGGTCAGAGAGTTAGCATCCAAAAGTCTAAGATCTTTGTTTCACCTAATATCTCAAGAGACCTTTGTATCAGCATTGAGAATCTTAGCGGTGTGGAAGTGACTAGGAACCTTGGTAATTACTTGGGTGTACCCCTCCTTCAAGGGAGGGTCTCTAAGTCTACTTTCACCACTTTGCTTGAACGGATTAACCTCAAACTGAATGGTTGGAGAAGTAAGTCTTTAAATTTTGCGGAACGGGTTACTCTCACTAAAGCTATCCTTACCTCTCTCCCTATTTATTCCATGGCAACCCTCACCCTTCTGACTAGTGTTTGTGATGATATCGATAAAGTTTGTCGGAACTTCGTTTGGGGACATTCTGATGGTCAGAAGAAGATGCATACGGTAAAGTGGAGCGAGATATGTCTACTCAAAGAGAAAGGGGGTTTAGGCATTCGGAGTATGAGAGAGACTAACAAAGCTCTACTTGGCAAGCTTGGTTGGAGGTTTCTGAAGGGTAGTAGGAGTCTTTAGGTTGAAGTCTTGGAGAGTAAATACCTAGGGAATGGTACTCGACATGGAGCAAGATGTTCTCACATATGGAATGGAATATGTAGCGGCATTCAACAAGTTGTTGCCAAGGGTGCCACTTGGGTCCTTGGAGATGGTAGGTCAATATGTTTCTAGAGGGATCAATGGTTGGGAGACGACTTGCTGAAGAATCAGGCCCTTGCGCCGATTGCTTGTGACGAGCTCGACTGCACTATTAGAAGTTTCTGGATCGAAGGGCTTGGTTGGGACTGGCAGAGACTGCAGCCCCTCCTGCCGCCGAGTACTCTCCTGCGTCTCGCTGCTATCCAACCGATAAGTTCTAGTGTGGTCTCCTCTCCCAGATGCACTCTGTCTACTGTCAAAGATGAAGTGGGGTGTCGGCTTACTCAGGATGGCGAGTATACCACTAGCTCGGCCTACATGTTGATCTCCGGCTCGGCTGATCTCCAGTGTAGCGAAGGGGCTTTGTACAAGTCGATCTGGTCCCTTAGAGTCCAGGAAAGGGTTAGGGTCTTTATTTGGAAGCTTGTTAGAGGAGACGTCCTGTGCAATCTGGAACGCATGAGGAGGCATTTGTGTAGTATGGCCTACTACAGTGTCTGCAACCATGCCTCGGAATCCCTTCTCCATTTGTTTCGAGATTGCGCCCGATTCATGGCGATGTGGAGGTCGCTTCATGCTGTGCATCACAATGCTGAATTCTTCTCCGTGTCGGCTGCTTCTTGGTTACGAGGTAATATTCTCTCCAAGTCTAACTTTAATGGTGATATGTTGTGGTGCGAATGTTTTGCAGTTGGCCTTTGGTGGACCTGGAAGTGGCGCAATGAGGCGGCTTTTAATAAGCATTTTCGAAGGCAACCGTAGTGGTACCATTCAAGACAAAACCAAGGAGTATATCCGTGTTTGGTCCAAGAACAATGGCTGCAAAGGTCGTAATTTGAGAAGCTCGGTCAACGTTGTGTGGCTTCCCCCACCGGATGGTGTCGTCAAAGTTAACACTGATGGAGCGAAGAAGAGAGACGGCTCTGCTAGCGCCGCGGGTGTGGTAAGAAATAACGCGGGAGAATGGTTGAGTGGCTTTGGTGTCAATCTTGGACTCTGTTCCGTCCTAATAGCTGAGTTATGGGGTGTGTTTCATGGTCTTAAGATCGCTTGGGAGTTAGGGTTCCGCTCGGTTATCATCGAGACTGATTCCCTGTTGGTTGTCAAACTGCTCAAGAACACCATTGCTCCTCATCATCCTCTTACTAGTCTGGTTTTTATGTGCCATGACTTTTTAAAAAGAGACTGGAATATCCAGTTTCGTCATGCCTTCCGCGAGGCGAATAGAGTAGCAGATTTTCTAGCTAGTTTTGCTCTGAACTTACCTATTAGTTTAAGTGTATTGTCCAACCCGCCGGAGGGTGTAGTTGATCTTTTACTTGACAATGTAAGGGGTCGGGCTATCCCCCGCTTGATGACTACTTAGCCCTCTTTTTATTAATAAAAGCGCGTCCAGATGCGCCGGAGACCACTAACTCTCCTTCCCACAAATATATATATATATATATATATATATATATATATATATATATATATGAACTAACGATATCAAATGTTCGACCAAATAAAACACACAATTGGAACTAATAACTTAAAAAATTTTATTCCCCCAATTCTTTCCTTTCTAACGGACACTATTTTTCGCTCAAATTTATTATTTTGTTACTTCAAATTATATTGTATTAATGGTTCATGCATTTTTCTTTTACAAAAATAATGCACAAACTAATAATATAAAAATGCTCGAAGTAATAACACTTAATTTGAACTAATATAACTTGAAATTTTGAAGGAAAAAATCCTTCTTTTTTCCCCCTTTCTAACGGACACTTTCTTTGTTCATTTCAATATGTTAGTTCAAGTTATATTGTACTAATGACTCATACACTTTTTTCATAAGTTCAAAATAATGCATGAACTAATAATATAAAATGTTTGAACTAATAGAACACTTGATTTGAACTAATTGTACAAAAAATTTGAACTAACAAATATTATAATAAAAGTGTATTAATAATCAATACTATAAAATTTTAAATTTTTATAATATTAGTTCAAATTTTGGGTATCATTAGTTCGAACAATGTTTTGTGTTAGTTCAAGTATTGTGTTCACTTGGTTCAAACATAAACAAGTAAAAAAGTGCATCAAAACACAACTAATAAATAAAACAATACATAAACTAGCGATAAAAATTATTAGAAATGATAGTATATACATTTTGAACGAACTTAACTAAAATTTTGAATTGAGATAATAATTATTATAATTTTCTCGTGAAAATTACAAAAATGTTATCGCATCCATCACTTTTTAAAACAAATTTCAAATAAAAAGTTTTTGTCCCTAGACCTTTTAAAACTCAGATTATCACAGCGCCTTTCATAAATCATTAAACGATGTTGATTAATTTTGACCATTGAATCAAGTCAATCACAACCCAAATTACTCTGTTATGCCACATTGTAACACCGCTCTCTACCTGAATTGTATCCAATAACAAATTACATTAAAAATTACATATGTTTTTACAGCTAATTTACAATCGATTTAGCCAATATATTTACTGTCTCAATGTTAATTTCTCTGTTGTATTAAGATACTAACACAATTTTCTCATGGTTTCCATAAGAAACTCATTATAATGCATATCCTTCAAGGTTATTAAATTTTGTCAAGATTTACTCGAATAAAATGCGTCATTTATTACAATATTTGTTCCCATTGGGAGTAGAACAAGAGCTCCACCCGAGCCTTCGATGATTCTAGTCTTACCGGATATGGTATTCACATTGCCCTTAAAGGGTTTCAATTATTTGAAATACTCTTTATCTCTTAAGATGGTATGTGTTGTGGCACTGTCCCCAAGACATTGCTCTTTCTCATCGAGTATTTCCTTATAAGTTTCCATGTTTTCTATATAAAAAGGAAATGTAGATAAGTCAAGTCATTAATAATAAAAGTTTGAAATTTTACTTCAGGATAACTATATTTCGCCTTCACCTCCCCGTGGTAAAGTGTGCTGCCCTTGCGGCAGGCCACACCCGTGGCAGGGTCAGTCGCCCTTGCGGATGACTACAGATCGCGCTCGATCTTTCTTTCGTTCGTTTTATCTTCTTTCCATAGACAGAAGATTCGATTTTATATCTAATGGGCCGGCTTCCTTATCCTATTCTTAACCCTAAAACGTTATTCCTTCTATCTTTCCACCCTTTTCTATATAATCCCGCCTTCTTCCCGTTTATCCGTCCGTTTGCCTACGTTTCTTCAACCCTTGAGAGTTGCAGCCGTCACTTTGCTTAATGCGATCTTGTTGAAAGTGTATGTTCATCTCTTCTTGTTTCTTTATCATGTTCATGTAGTTGTTGCTTGCGTTCTCTTCTGTTTCGCTTCTTCCCTTCGTTCTTCCTTTTCTTCTTCTCCAAGGATCAAGACTCGTTGTTGGTTCTGTTGTTGATATGTTGATGTTCTCTTCTATCATGCAGCCGCCCCCGCGCCTGCGCGCACATCCCCGCCCCCGCGGCAAGCCGCCCTTGCGCCTTGCTCCGCCGCCCCTGCGGTTTCTTCTGCAGTGACTGCCGTTCTTGTGAGTTGCTTCTTTCCTTGCTTTCCTCGTTCCTTTCCCTGATTCTTATGGATTTCCTTGTTTTCTGAGTATGTTATAAGACTAAGGTTGAGCCCTTAGCTTGTGAAGATCTCTTAGAGATCATTGAGACTAGAATCTATAGACTTCTAGCAACTGTTTCGTTCCTGATTCGTGATGCTTGTGTGAAAAGACTTTCCTTGCTCCTTTCCTAAGGGAAATTGAGTTGTTCCTGAGTTGTTAGTGAGTTTTGATTACCTTCGAGTGAGGTAAGTCCCTTGGACTTACTTAGCTTCATTCCGCGTATTAGTTGGATTGTACTGGTTTGTTTGTGTTGTTTATTCTTGTTATAACGGATAACCGGAATAGTATTCACCCTTTATAACCTTAACTGACCCAAGTGTATGATAATCGGGTAGTGACCACTTGTCTAGTTCTTCAGGAGACTAGAATGTGCTCTTGCAACCCAGGCCCATAGGTAACGGATAGTACTGATCTATTCCTATTGGTGGACGGAAGCGGAGGCGAGTTTTGGGAGATTCTCGTGTGACAAAAGAAATTGAATTAGTAATGGATAACTTAATAAAATATAATAACCGGTTGAGTACGAGCATGATATATGTTTACTTTATCTTATGTGTGTTTGTGCCTTTAATTCATACTGATATCTAGAATGTTAGCTAACGGTTTATACCGTCGTTGTAGATGTTCCGCAGGTTCAAGAAGTTGTTGAGTGATCCGGACGTTGTGGTCAGTCGGGGTTCCTGTACATTATAGGATGGGATCGGGTTTATGTTATGTTGTTGCTTTCCCTTTTATTTTGAACTCGGTTGCGAGTCTTTTATGGTTTCTTTTGTTTAAACCTTTGGTTTTATATTGAGTTTTAGTTTTCATTCGTTTGTGTCTTGTTGTAAGATCCGTTGTGTTGTTGCTACTCTGAGGGTCGAGACCCACTATGCGGTCCTAGCCCGTAGCGCTTCGAGTTCCCAGAACTTGGGGTGTTACAATGCGGTATCAAAGATCTAGGTTGGCAACAATGGCACTTGAAATCTTCTAAAGGTCGGATGGATAAATAAATAAAACCCGCAAGGGGTCTAACGGTTTCAAAAGGGGGTTTTGTTGTTAAACTTGTTGGTCTGGGATAGATGTACGGGCGACCACCACCACCTCCGCGGATCTCAACAATGTAGTTTCTTATATGTTGGCCTTTGTATGTGCTTTTTCTTAGAGATCTGCTTTAGTTGTAGCGTGGCCTTATATCTATATATAGTCTTATATATATATATATATATATATCCTTATAGCAGATGACACGCACTAGAGCTACCGCTGCTATAGGGCGAGAAAGGGGTCAACCATCACTTCCACCTACCGTCCGTGGACGAGGACGTGCATGAAGATCTCCAATAGCTAGAGGTCGAGGCCAAGCCCCGGTTGCCGACCCGCCTATCGCTGAGGCGTTTGCTGAAGAGGTTGCTGAGAGTGTTGTCTTGAGGCTGGGAACGGGACCGCTGCTAGGTTTAGAGCACACAGAGTGCCATCGACAGACTTCGGTCGAGTATCTATAGGAGCTTCTACATATTGCGACTACGTGCAGAGAGTAGATGAGGTTATTAGGACTGGAGGAGCCGCCCCAGTGCCACCGGTTCTTGCGAGATCAGTTGAGGTTTCATAGAGAGTTACACAGGTTGTTGCCCCGCTTGCTAGAGTTGTTGAGATTGTTAGAGCACCGGCTGAGGCGAAGGAGTCGAAGCCCGACAGTTGGTTGAAGGCTTTTGACCAGCTGAAGGTTCCCACCTTCATGGGAAAGACAGATTTTGAGGTGGAGCAATGGTTGGTATAGCTGGATTCTACTATGGAGGTGATCGGTTGCTCAGAGGGACTTCGAGTCAACATATCACAAACACTGCTGAAGGATCAGACTCATTCTTGGTGGAGGACTACTCGTAGTAAGGTCACCAGTTATGAGCAGATGAAGACGGTGATCAGGGACCCCGTTACTGCCCTGCAGCTATGAAGAGATACCGTCTCCGGGATTTTCTCGAGGCTGGATTCGAGAATTTGCCTATTGCTAAGACCATCAACAAGTTTCAGGATGAGTTATCTTTGCTGGGGTCCGTGTACACCACCGGAGGATCATCATGTTTACCTTTTCTCTCGAAGGTTGAGGAGTCAACACGCTCTTATCTTGCTGGTTTCGTTGTGATTCCTTGATAGACTATCAGGATAGAGCGTCTGCTTATAAGAGAGACCGACCGGGTCAGAGGAGAGCTTCTCAGACAAGAGGTCCTGAAAAGAGGCAGAAGACTGGATCAGCTAGTGTTTGAGCTGGAGCAGATGGGTTTGGGGGTAGTTAGACGCCGAGACGTTCTGGTTTCCAATAAACTTCTGACAGAGGACGGCAATGTCACAACTGCGGAGGAGGTGGTCACATCCGAGTTGATTGCAAGAAGCCTGCAGTGACTTGCTTTTCTTGTGGCAAGCCCGGACACGGTGTTGCGTTTTTCCATCAGGGTTGCTTTTCTTTTGACTTGACACACTGTTGCGTTTTTCCATCTGAGCTGATTGCAAGAAACCTTGAGGACGGCAATGTAACAACTGCGGAGGAGCTGGTCACAACAGGGTTCTTTACCTACTAGTGTTGTAGGAAGTGAACAAAGATCACAATATCAGCAACAGCAGTAGCAGCAGTAGAGAGTTTCTGATTCTACCGCTCCTCAAGGTTCCACCCTGGGACAAGGGAGAGGTAAAGGACGAGTTGGTGGTTCTGTAGACACTAGAGATGCATCAGCCAGAGTTCACGAGTTGAGGAGTGCTTTAGAGCTGCTAAGGCCAGCGACCATAGGTGCCATTCATATTAATGGTTTTCGTGTCAGAGTTCTTTTCGATACCGGTGATACGCATTCCTTTATATCTGATGCTTGCGTAGATAGATTGACCTTAGTTACCATTGAAGGTAGACCCTTCTTTATAGGACTACCTAATGGGGGTAAGATTAGAGGTACACGAGAGGTTCATGATTGCCCTATTAGACTGGAAGGTCGCGATTGGCCAGCCGACTTCTTCGTCATGTACATAGTACATGAAGAAGTTATCATGAGTATGGATTGGATGGATCGACATCGAGCAGTTTGGACATCGACAAGAGGACAATGACGGTAGTTGTAAATGTAGGCTATGTTGAGATCTTCAAAAGATGGGATCTAGGAAAAACCGGTACAATCATTAGCGTAGTCCGAGCTACGAGACTTATCGGACAAGCTTTTGAGGCTTTTTGGTGCTATGTCATGAAGGATAGTACTAGTCCATCTTTGGAGGAAATCTTGGTAGCTTGCGAGTTTACCGATGTCTTTGGAGAGCCATCAGGTTTATCTCCACAGAGGAGTGTAAACTTTGGCAATGAGCTAGAGCCCGGTACGAGACCGATCTCTAAGGCTCCTTATCGTATGACGCCTATCGAGATGCTTGAGTTGAAGAAGCAACTCGAGTAGTTAGCAGAGAAGGGCTTCATCCGCCCTAGTGTATCTCCTTGGGGCGCACCAGTTCTCTTTGTTAGGAAGAAAGACGGGTCAATGAGGTTATGTATCGACTACCGAGAGCTTAACAAGGTGACGATCAAGAATAAGTACCCATTGCCCCGCATCGACAATCTTTTGGATTAACTGCATGGAACGTCAGTGTTTTCGAGGATCGATCTGAGATCAGGATATCACCAGCGGAGGGTGAGAGAGCAGGACATAGCCAAGACGGCATTTCGGACTAGATATGGACACTACGAGTTTGTAGTGATGCTATTCGGGTTTACAAACACACCCACAGTCTTCATGGAGTTGGTGGACAACATCTTCATCGACTTCCTAGATTAGTTTGTAGTTGTCTTCATAGATGACATTCTGGTTTACTCTCGCAGCAGAGAAGAGCATGCAGAACACTTGAGAATCGTTCTTCAGGTCTTACAGGATAGAGAGCTTTACCCCAAACTCTCTAAGTGCGAGTTTTGGATGTCCAAGGTGGCATTCCTTGGTCACATCGTTTTAGCTGAAGGGGTCAAGGTAGATCCGGCGAAGATTGAGTTAGTAGCATCTTGGCCACCACCTAAGAACGTCAAGTAGGTACGCAACTTCTTAGGATTAACGGGCTACTACCAACGGTTTGTTGAGGGTTTTTCAGTTATTGCCCGACCTCTCACATCCTTGCTGAGGAAGTATACGAGGTTCGTATGGTCCGAGCAGTGCCTGTAGAGCTTTGAGGAGCTGAAGAAGAGGTTGACCTTTGCTCATATTCTAGCTCAGCCATAAGGCATTGAGGACTTTGTGGTTTACAACGACGCGTCCAAGATGGGCTTGGGATGTGTTCTGATGTAGAGGGGTAAGGTGATTGCTTACGCGTCTTGACAGTTGAAGACATACGAGGAGAATTACCCTACCCATGATTTGGAGTTGACTGTTGTGGTTTTAAGATTTGGAGGCATTATCTGTACGGAGCCACGTGCTAGATATTCACAGACCATAAGAGTCTGAAGTACATATTCACTCAGCGGGAGTTGAATAACCACCAGCGTAGTTGCTTGGAGTTGATCAAGGACTTTGACCTTGAGATCTTATACCACCCGGGGAAGGCAAACGTCGTAGTTGACGCCCTCAGTAGGAAGACTCCCCGGGAGATGGCAATCGCTAGGCTGACAGGTCAGCCAAAGTTACAGCAAGATCTTGCATGGCTAAAGATGAATTTTCACTTCCCGGATTCCGACAGCCAGTTGGCCACCTTGGAGATAGTACCTGATCTGTTGGCTGAAATCCGACAGAAGAAGGAGATTTGTCCAGCTTTGACACAGATCCGAGACCGGATGTCTCGAGGAGAGGCACCACAGTTTGCAGTTGGTGCTGATGAGATCTTGAGACGTCAAGAGCGTGTTTGTGTGCCTTCAGATCGAGAGTTGAGAGAGAGGATCCTTCAGGAGCTCACTCTTCACCTTACTCCGTGCACCCTGGTGCGAGTAAGATGTATTAGGACATCAGACGCTCTTTCTAGTGGGGAGGTCTGAATCCAAACGTGACGAGAAATGTAGCTTAGTGTGCGACCTGTCAGCAGGTCAAGATCGAGCATCATCGACCAGGAGGCGAGCTACATCCACTTCCCGTTCCTCAGTGGAAGTAGGAGGACATCTCTATGGATTTCGTTACCGGTTTGAGACCGAGTCGAGGTTTTGATGCTATCTAGGTGATAGTAGATCGACTGACGAAGACCGCACGTTTCATTCTGATCAAGGAAACGTGGCCGGTAAGTCGATTGGTAGAGGAGTTCACTAGACAGATAGTGAGACTCCATGGAGTACCTAAGACTATAGTCATTGACAGAGACGGACGGTTCACATCCAGGTTCTGGCAGCAGGTGCGTGCCGCCCTAGGTACACGATTACAGTTTACGACTACTTATCATCCTCAGACCGATGGTCAGTCCGAGCTGACCATCCAAACTCTGGAGGACATGTTGAGAACATGCGTGTTAGACTGGGGACAGGTGTAGCCAGATTACCTTCCCTTAGTGGAGTTTTCATATAACAACACTTGGCACGCATCGATCAGGATGGCTCCTTGTGAGGCTTTATACGGATAGAGATGTTGTACACCGTTATGTTGGGACGAGTCTAGTAGTGCTAGCGGAGTAGCACCTGAGCAGATTCAGGATGACACGGCTCGAGTAGTAGTGATCCGTGAGCGGATGTTAGCAACACATAGTCGACAGAAGTCTAATGTAGATAAGAGGCGCAGACCTCTGAAGTTCAGAGTTGGAGCTCAGGTATGGTTGAGAGCATTCCCAACACGAGGCATCAGACGTTTCAGAGTCAAGGGGAAGTTGAGTCCTAGATACGTCAGACCTTTTGAGATTCTTGAGCGAGTTGGAGAAGCAGCATACATACTTGCTTTGCCACCGAGACTCGAGGGTGTTCACCCCGTCTTCCATGTGTCTCAGTTACGGGAGTACATACCGGACCCGAGACACATCGTCAGTCACAAGGATTTAGTGATCAAACCAGACCACACGTTCGTGGAGCACCCGGTGGCTGTCTTAGAGCGTAGTACGAGAACCTTGCGTTCGAAGGCCATACTAATGATGATGATTCAATGGTCAATGCGAGGAGCGAATGAGGCGATTGGGAGATAGAGGATAGTGTCTAGAGGAACTATCCGGAGTTTTACGCTAAGTTGGATGCACCTATAGCGTAGTTATGTGTTTTGGTTTTCCTTTTTGTTGAGTTGCGTACGCTGTTGTGACGTTTTGAATTACATGCCCCGTGTGGATATATATGAGTTGTGTTTAGTGTTTCTACGTTTTTGTTTGTGTTCTTTTGGGCTGTTGCAATTTTCGGGACGAAACTTCTTTTTAGGGGATCTGATGTAAGACCCCAATCTTTCGTCTTTACTGCCCCCACGGTGAAGTGTGTCGCCCTTGCGGCAGGCCACACCCGCGGCAGGGTCAGCCACCCCTGTGACTGACTACAGATCGCGCCCGATCTTTCTTTCGTTCGTTTTACCTTCTTTCCATACATAGAAGATCCGATCTTCTATCTTATGGGTCAGCTTCCTTATCTTGTTCCTAACCCTAAAACATCCTTCCTTCTATCTTTCCACCCTTTTTCTATATAATTCCACCTTCTTCCCGTTTTTCCGGCCGTTTGCCTACGTTTCTCAACCCTTGAGAGCTACAGCCGTCAACTTGCTTCCTGCGATCTTGCTGAACGTATAAGTTCATCTCTTATTGTTTCTTCATCACATTCATGCAGTTGTTGCATGTTGTTCTCTTTTGTTTCGCTTCTTCCCTTCGTTCTTCCTTTTCTTCTTCGCCAAGGATCAAGAGCGAGTCTTGATTCTTGTTGTTGATTCCGTTGTTGATATGTTGATGTTCACATGCTCCCTTGGTTGAGTCTTGACAATTTGGATCAAAGGATCGAGCTTTGGATCCGTTGTTGTGAAGTTCCTGTCGAGAGAAACCTCGAGAGCGCCTTCTGTCACACAGCCACCCCCGTGCCTGCACATCCCCGCCCCCGCGGCAAGCCGCCCTTGCGCCTTGCTCCGTCGCCCCTGCGGTTTCCTCTGCAGTGACTCCCGTTCTTGTGAGTTGCTTTCTTCCTTGCTTTACTCGTTCCTTTCCTTGATTCTTATGGATGTTCCTTGTTTCCTGAGTATGCTGCAAGACTAAGGTTGAGCCCTTAGCTTGTGAAGATTTCTTAGAGATCATTGAGAGTAGAAGCTATAGACTTCTAGCAACCGTTTCGTTCCTGATTCGTGATGCTTGTGTGAAAAGACTTTCCTTGCTCCTTTCCTAAGGGAAACTGAGTTGTTCCTGAGTTGTTAGTGAGTTTTGATTACCTTCGAGTGAGGTAAGTCCCTTGGACTTACTTAGCTTCATTCCGCGTATTAGTTGGATTGTACTGGCTTGTTTGTGTTGTTTATTCCTGTTATAACGGATAACCGGAATAGGATTCACCCTTTATTACCTTAACTGACCCAAGTGTATGATAATCGGACGGTGACCACTTGTCTAGTTCTTCAGGAGACTAGAATGTGCTCTTGCAACTCAGGCCGCAACCCAGACCCGTAGGTAACGGATAGTATTGATCTATTCCTATTGGTAGACGGAAGCGAAGGTGAATTTCTGGAGATTCTCGTGTGACAAAAGAAATTGAATTAGTAATGGATAACTTAATAAAAGATAATAATCGGTTGAGTGCGAGCATGTTATATGTTTACTTTACCTTATGTGTGTTTGTGCCTTTACGTTCATGCTGATATCTAGAATGTTAGCTAACGGTTTATACCGTCGTTGTAGATGTTCCGCAAGTTCAGGATGCTGCTGAGTGATCTGAACGGTGTGGTCAGCCGGGGTTCCCGTACATTATAGGACGGGATCGGGTTTATGTTATGTTGTTGTTTTCCTTTTTGTTTTGAACTCGGATGTGAGTCTTTTATGTTTATTTTTGTTTAAACCTTTGGTTTTATATTGAGTTTTAATTTTCATTCGTCTGTGTCTTGTTGTAAGATCCATTGTGTTGTTGCTACTTTGAGGATCGGGACCCACTGTGCAGTCCTGGCCCGTAGCGCTTCGAGTGCCTAGAACTTGGGGTGTTACATATCTTACATAGTCTTACTATATCTTAAAATAAGACATTACATTACATGCCATCATATTATACATTATTATACAATAAGGATGATCTCATAAGTTCTTAAACAAATGCTTAAGTCCAAGGCACATGCATTGTCATTCTTAAAGCTGAGAAAGTGAGACACGTCTAGGTTAGTCATGGGGGAACTACTAACACTTTCGTTTTCTACGAAGTTGATTTCATTAGAATTTTCATTTTTTCGTTTAGCTTGGTAAGCATCCACCAAATGTGAAGTTGTACGACATATTTGTATATCCAATGAACAATTATGTCACATTTGTAGCAACAGTTCTTGACTTATAAGAGGGTCTATTGACTCGTCTAGACCTTTGGCTTATCATTCCACTTGTAACCATAGTTACCTCGATTATCATGTTGGCCATCATTATAGTCTTGTCCACGGCCGCGACCGCAACCACCATGACTACCACGACCACCGCGATCTCCACGACCTCAGCCACGACTATTATAGTGTCCTGACTGCTGCCCAAGTTCTTTGTAATTCTTATATTTGTTATCGGATGCCTTATCAATGGTATTGACATCCGGAAATAATATTGATCCGGTGGGTATGAGGTTGTGGTTTCTCATTAAGAGCTCATTGTTCTTTTGAGCTACCAACAATACTTTCAAAAGATTTGAGTACCTCTTGAAACCTCTTTCTCGGTATTGTTGTTGTAACAATACATTTGTGGCATGCATAGTACAGAATGTTCTCTCTAACATTTCTTCTTGGTTGATCATATGACCACACAACCTCAATTGGGAGGTGATCATGTGGATAACACTGTTATAATCAAATATGAACTTGAAGTCTTGGAACCTGAAGTTGTTCCATTCATACAAAGCTTATGGGAAAATGACTTCATTTTGATATCCATAGCTTTCATTCAAACTTTCCCACAACTCTTTATGATCCTCCACGGGGTATTTTTGGCCAAGAAATACAATTGCATTTGCCTTCTCTTGTGGAGTGACATCATTGTTATCTTCGATTGTTTTTTCAAGGTCATTTGTCTTAAGATGAGCTAGTGCATCTACCTTCCATTCAAGGTATTTTTTGCCCGATAAGTCAATAATGTCAAACTCTCTCTTTGCAATGTTTGCCATTAGTTACTACAAAAAAATTATAATTTATGTCAATATTAAGCATGTATGATTTTATCATACATGAAGATGTAAGGTCATTTCATAGGTGTATACCTCATGTGGATAAACCGTACCAAGAATGCATGTAAATTCAGAGCAATAATAATGACCAGTATTATATTGTGTGACACAAGTAAGAAATCATATGTATAAATGAACCTTACAAGAACAAAGAATTAAAACGTGTTATTTTTACTCCTTTAATCTCCATTCATCCATCTTCCACCATCATTGTCTTTTTCCTCCTTTACTCCATCTTCGTCCCTTCGTTTTACTTTCTTCCACCATCATAACAATATATTTTTAATCGAGCTTTTCATTTACATTGTCCTTATTTACATCATCATCATGCATCATTATCATATTCATTATTTTTGTGATAAATATTCATTCATAATCCAAGTGGTTAAAGCAAGGAAGTTAATGCGAGACTTAGTCAAAAGAGATAAACAAATCTCAATTTTGTTTGTATCTTAGCATGAATCCAAAAACCATGATTTTATTTTGACAAAAGTTATTTTAAATCTTAAGCTAAATAACGAGTTTTGATGTAAAGGTTTATTTTGTTTTGTCCCTCGGTGGGATCATACTTTCCGGTTTTTACTTAGCTTTTTCGAATTTGGGCAACTACAAAGCATATTCATCGGATTAAGTTAGTTTATAAAAAAAATTGAGTTTTTGATGTAGAAGATCCCGTAACGGCAACTACAGAGCATAATCCTCAATTGGAACTTATAATTTTCGTGTTGATAACGTACTATAAAATAATTACTTTGATATCTTGATTACTTATGTTTTTGTGGAATGTGTTCGTGGACACATAGAATGAAGCTGGAAGAGATAAATGAACAAGAATAGTAAGTTTTTTTTTACTTGTTCTTGTGCATCTTGTTACATTGAGAATGTACATATAGGTCAATATTTGAAGAAGTTTCTGATAAAATAAATTTATTTGCTTCTTGATCAAGCCACATTATAATACATGCATGTGATATATTTGTACAAAATATCATGTATAAATGTTTTGTACATCTTTTCAATAACATATATTAAAAAAAAATTAATTTTTTAAAATAAAATATTTAAAAAAAAACTGTGTAGACATAATAATACAAGTTAAACTAATTTATATAAATTGCTGCTAAATCAGAAGATGTGTAGAAAATCACCGTTCAAAAATAAATTTGCAACATTAGACAATTTATACCGAATGTGATTCATTGATGTTTATAGGATTTCGTTAAATTAATGTTTTGTTGTGATTGGTTTCACATTATTTATCTCATAATTCAATAATATGAAAACGAGTATTATTGTATTAAAATATTGATCAATAAAAATAATATAAAAATGATTTAATTAGTATTATTATGATTGTCATTCTAAAAAAAATCGAATTATATGTAGTATGGCACCCTATTATTGTAATCATATTTTAAGCTTCAACTACACAATCTACCATGGATCAGATCATTCAAGTGTGAACACTGCCCCTCCACTCATCAATTCCTCTCTATCTCGATCTTCTGCTCTCAAATCTCGTTGATTCCAAATCGTCAATCGTTAATACTCGCTGAATAGCAATCAGAGGAACAAAACCCTAGCCGGATTCCGATCTGTAATCAGAAACTGGAATGCTAAGTTAATTGAACCAGATCTAAGCAATATTGAGTGATAGAGGTCACCGATGGGGCATTTGAACCTTCCATCTTCAAAGCGGAACCCTAAAGAATGGCGACTTCTGGATGTAGTAACCGCTTTTTTCTTCGGACTAGTGTTTCTCTTCTTTTTGCTCGTTTTTACTCCGCTCGGAGATTCCTTCGCCGACTCCGGCCGACAGGCGATGCTTCGGTCGACGGCGGATCCAGGAGAACATCTGAAGCTGGCGGGTATGGTGGAATCCGGCCGACAAACGGCGATTGAAGTTTGTCCCGCTGAGTACGTTGATTATATGCCGTGTGAAGATCCTAAGAGGAATAGTCAGTTGAGCAGGGAGATGAATTTTTATAGGGAGAGACATTGTCCACCTCCTGAGGAGGCGCCACTCTGCTTGATTCCACCACCTAAGGGTTACAAGGTTTCGGTTCCTTGGCCGGAAAGCTTGCACAAGGTATATCTAATGTCAGCTTCTTCTTGTTTATTTACCAGTGTTAGATGATTTATTGTGCTTGTGAGTGCTTTGATATACCTTAACTTCATCTTATGATGGGGATTTTTGTGTGAGGATCCCCGGCTTTGTTTAAGAGGTAATCTGGTTCACTGCTTAAGTTAGCTTCACAACAATTAAGATGAACATTTGATCCTTTCACTTGCTTTTGTTAAATTGCGTACAAGATGTTGTCATGTTTGTCAATGAGATGAGGATTTTGCCAACTGCGACTGACAGTGGTTTCTGTATCTGATGATTCTGATGTGAATTTTCCGAGTCAATTGACATGCTATAAGCTATTATTATTGGTTTGAAAGTTCAATAGACTCCCATTTTCAGTATCACAAGTTGTTTGTGCACATCTCACTGTATGACTAAACTGGCATGATGCTGAGAATTTTAACGTAACTGCTATTATTTTAGGATGCTTAGACCTACCTTATGCTGGATTTGAGTTAGTAAAGTATTGGGTTTTCGCCAACTGCAATGAGTTTCTCCAAATATAGACAGTGTACGTTGATTATGATGGCTAGTTTTAAATCCAATGTGAATGTTCCGAGTCAGTTGACATGCTATATTTTCTTAATGGTTAGGAAGCCCTATAGACTTCCTCATTTTCAGCATCACAAGTCATTTGAATATATCGTCAATAGGTACCTAGTACATCATGCCTACGGTGTTGATTGGTCCATGTGATTAAGCTGGCCTGATGTTCAGAAAATTATGCAATTGCTATATACGAGCATAGTTAGGCTTGCCTTGTACGGGATTGGAAAAACAATTTCCTTTTTTTACTGCTCCAAGCCTGAAAGATGAGATTTCATGATCAGTTGTGTGCTTCTTTAATGATTGCATATTTGCATGTGTATATGCTTAATACCTTTTATCATCGCTACACTTAAGATTAATGAATTAGAGGAGCTGTATTTTCCCTACAGATTTGGCATGGAAACATGCCATACAACAAAATTGCTGATAGGAAAGGTCACCAAGGATGGATGAAAGAAGAAGGCCCTTACTTCATTTTTCCTGGTGGTGGTACAATGTTCCCTGATGGTGCAGTACAGTATATCGAGAAACTTGGACAATACATTCCTATAAGTGGTGGAATTCTTAGGACAGCTCTTGACATGGGTTGTGGGGTAGGATCTCTCCTGTTAATACTTAGTCTCTCCGGTTTAAGTGGTGAAACCTTTCCAATTCCCATCATGAAATATTATGTCTTTTTGCAGGTGGCTAGTTTTGGAGGGTATCTACTATCTGAAGGTATTATGCCTCTGTCTTTTGCTCCTAGAGATTCACATAAAGCACAAATCCAGTTTGCACTTGAAAGAGGAGTACCCGCTTTTGTTGCAATGCTTGGCACTCGCAGACTGCCATTTCCAGCATTTTCATTTGACTTGGTGCACTGTTCAAGATGCTTAATCCCATTTACAGCTTACAGTGAGTTCACTGATTTTGTTAGGAATCATTAGCCACCAATTTTGTAGCCATCTCTAGTCCGTGCTGGATATATATTTTAAAAAGAATTGTTACTTGTTTGCAGATGCAACCTATTTTATAGAAGTAGACCGCGTACTTCGGCCTGGAGGTTACCTTGTCATATCTGGCCCACCTGTACAATGGCCTAAGCAGGACAAGGAGTGGGCGGATTTGCAGGCAGTTGCTAGAGCTTTGTGTTATGAGCTGATTGCTGTTGATGGGAACACGGTCATATGGAAGAAACCTACGGGAGATTCATGTCTAGCCAATCAAAATGAGCTTGGATTTGAACTCTGTGATGAATCTGAAGATCCAAGTTTTGCATGGTAGGATTCATCTCATGCATCGTTTTTTCCTGTCTTGCTGTTCAACTTCTATGTCTCTCATTGTGTTGCATTATGACTGCTTTGTTACAACCCACTAGAAGCAAAGATCTCACTCCTAGGATCTGATAGGCAGCAAGAATCTTGCTTACATAGTATATGTGGAATCCTAACTTGTGTATTCAATTTCAGTATTCAGCTCTGCTCTAATACAAATGTAACTACTCTTTTTACAGCGGAAAATAAGTAAAACTCCTAACTCATATAAAACACTTGGTCCTAAGAATTCAGCAACTGGACAATGTAATAGGAAATGTGGAGAAAGTAGGAAAATGGGAATGTTGAAAGAAGTAACTGAAAAGTGAGAAAATAAACTCAATCATTGAATCTATTATTATTTGTAGCTGAGAGCGTATCATGCTCTCTCCTGATTATCCTACCTTATTATTGTGTTACTGATTTTAAGACCTCAGTCCTATTTTGAGCTACTTGTGTATACATCATATTATGTGGTCTTGTTTGCAGGTACTACAAATTGAAGAAATGTGTCAGCAGGATATCTTCCATTAAAGGAGATTTGGGTCTAGGAACTGTTCCTAAGTGGCCAGAGAGGCTAGTCAAAGTCCCACAAAGGGCAGTTCAATTGAAAAATGGGGTTGATGTTTTTGAAGCTGATACCAAAAGGTGGAACAGAAGAGTTTCATATTATAAAAATTCCTTAAA
Organism: Fagopyrum homotropicum; assembly: GCA_033239125.1. Classification (NCBI taxonomy): domain Eukaryota; kingdom Viridiplantae; phylum Streptophyta; class Magnoliopsida; order Caryophyllales; family Polygonaceae; genus Fagopyrum; species Fagopyrum homotropicum. Next base: position 10,360,203 of record BSWB01000003.1, read on the forward strand.
CGTAAAGTTAGGGACACCAGCTTTTCGCAACGTCATGGATATGAATGCGCTTTTCGGAGGCTTTGCTGCATCCATTGTATCTGATCCTGTTTGGGTGATGAACGTTGTTCCTCCACGCAAACCATTGACACTTGATGTAATCTATGACAGAGGTCTGATAGGAGTCTACCATGATTGGTTAGTCACTTAGTCCCCTATTCTCCTCACCTGTTTGGTCTCACTATTATATTTGCTCCTATAAATTATGTGTCGGTATATTCTAACCAGTGGTTTCTCAAGTCCTCGTAACTTTTTTTAGTTTATGTTGATTCATGATTGCTGCAGGTGTGAGCCATTTTCAACTTATCCTCGGACTTACGATCTACTACATTTGGTTAGCATTGAATCACTAATCAAAGATCCAGCTTCAGGAAAATACAGGTTTTTATTACTGCCTTCACTCTAAATTCATATCTTCACTGTTTGGTATAGCCTTTTCACTAGATTTTTGTGTTCTGCAAAAGCTAGGGTGTAGTGTGTCGCACAAAGAAGATCACTGGGAAGATTAGTAGGTGTTTGTTTGGTATAGGTTTTTCATTAGCTTTTGGTGGAGTTTTGTAGTATATGAAAGCTAATGAAGTGAGTTCAGTAAATGAAGCTTCTTCAAAAAAATTAGACGATTTTGCCCTTACTTATATTGAAGAGAATTTTGTTTTTATTCTAAAACGAGTAGAGAAGATTGGTCTAATAAGGCCTTTTTTGTATCGGTCTGAGAAGGCCTTTTTTGTATCGCTTATACAAACTAGGCCCTTTTTAATTTAAGATTATCTTTAGTTCTAGAAACATTTGATTAAAGGGGGCGAAAAGGGGCCTAGTTTGTCTGATGATAAACAAAAAAAGTCTGTTTAAAGCTACATTAAACAAAAAAGATGAGTATATTTTTTGGTGATCTTAGTCCAAAATTTTACCCATTAATCTTTATTTAGCAAATACTCAAAATTAGGTTTTTCGTGACATTTCACGGAACTCTACAATAAAACTAATCAATCAAACAGCTACCCAGAAGGCTTCTACTATCTAAAATGCTGCAACTGCTTGAAAACCTATTTTTTTTACGTAGTAACTCTACTCAAATAATCTCCTTTTACCAAACAGTAATCAAGTTTTTCATCAGATATTAAGAATTTATAGATCTCTAAAAATACAAACAACTACTTAATTGTTCATATAATAAGGGCAGCTTCATTAACTACATATTCTGGCTATGTTGCATTTGTATTGAGACATCATACTCTGTAATTGTGTTAGTTGTGTATCATATCATACGAGCTGTTACTTCTGTTGACAGATGTAATCTCGTGGATCTAATGGTTGAAATGGATCGGATACTGCGTCCCGAAGGGACCGTGATAGTAAGAGATAGCCCTGAAGTCATCGAGAAAATCAATCGCGTGGCACATGCTGTACGCTGGACAACGTCCATCCACGAAAAGGAACCCGGGTCCAGCGGAAGGGAAAGAATTCTAGTGGCAAAGAAAACATTTTGGAAGACATCATCAAATGCTCTCTGAATCTTCGATACATTCGCGGTTTTCGTAGCTACATTAGGCCTTTTCAAGGGTCTATTATCCTTCAAAATCCAGAAGGCCAAAATACCCCAAGTTAGGCATTCTTCTTTCTTCTTAATTCAAAATTTTCTACTTCGTTTATGAGTCCATTTGCAGGTTCTTGTGTGGATGAAAATGGTGAAATCAAGCATATAAATATCAACCCTAGAATCTCATGTTGTAGTATCTTGGTTATATTCGAAAATCTATAGTGAGAATACGATAACTTTGTAACATTTTTATTGATCACAGAAAGTCATTTGTATGTTGCCCTTTTAGTTCCTAATTATATTGCATTCACGCTAAATATTACATCCTTTTTTTCATCGGCATAGGTTGAGGCTGTGTTTGATCTTGATATATATATATATAGAGAGAGAGAGGGTGTGGTTCCCATGAGAACAGCTCTAACGTGAGAACATGAGAACAATCGTACCCCGTTAGATGTGAGTATTAAGGGTTGAGATTTAGAGTAGATATAAAAATAATAATAACTACGAATAATAATAATTAGGAATCCAACAATAATTACGAATAATCAATTCAACCAACAATAACTACAAATAATACATTGAAAGATATGACACATTCGTAACAAAACTGATAATAATTACGAATTTGTTCTCACGTTAGTGGGTGTTCTCATAAGATCTATACTATATATATATATATATAGATAGATTTTAGTTCAAGTGAGGAGAGAGCTTGTAGATAGAAATTAGGAGGGCTGTAAGCCATTGGATGGATTCAAATCAAGGGCTCTCACACGCTCATCATTAATGGCATTTTTGTAAATTGATTAAAAATCTGGAAAAATCTGGAAAAATACCCTTACGTTCAAAATAGTTATCGGTGTTCATACTTTTATATGTCGTTGTTCATGTTTTTATACATCGGTGTTCATCGTATTTTTATTCATCAAATTGTCATGTCCATTTAATTTTTTTGTGTTCATTTTATAATGCATAGATGTTCATTTACAGTACATAACCACAAAAAATAAAAAAACTCATCACAAAACGTTAAAAGATTATCATAATATGTTATGTATGTGTCAAAGTTATAGATAAGTAATTGGTGTCCATACTTTTATACGTCATTGTTCATGTTTTTATTCGTCAGTGTTCATACTTTTTATATCATTGTTCCTGTGAATATTATAAACTATTTTTCTATAAGGCATTTTACCGAACAGTTTACGTACACACTAAAAGGAGCATATAGATTATTCAATTGGAGCTATTAGACCAACTCAACATATGTATATACATGTATTTTTTCAATCAAACTTATCAAAGACAAAATGATTCAAACAAATTTGATTTCGAACACAAACATCAATCATAATGAAACCTAAACATTAAGAATGGAAATCTAAACAGTGAGAGTAGAAATTCGAAGAAACAAAGCCTGAATCGTCTTGTATTCTCTTTGATTTCAGAATTTTTTACGTAATCGATCTTTGAATATTATAAACACGATTTTTTTAGAAAAAGTATAATTTTCAAAAAAAATGAATACATACTTGTAAAAAATTGACCATCATATTATATTAACACGATTTGAAAGAATAGTATAATTTTTTTTAAAAATCCAAAAAAAATGTTTTACAAAAATACAAAAATGAACAATTAATGTTAAAAAACGAATAGTTAGTGTTAGAAAAAAATGAACATTTATTGATAAAAATATGAACAATGACTCTTTTAAAAATGAACACATACTCATAAAAATATGAACACCAATTTTTATTTACAAAAAGAAAAGCTGGAAAAAAAAAAAGGTGACGTGGCATGCCACATGTCACTACCCCGACTCCTCATTCCTATCTACAAGGGTCCTCCTCACCGGAACTTAACCCTATATATATATAGGGTCTGGTTCCGGTGAGGAGGACCCTTGCAGATAGGAATGAGGAGAGCCGGGGTAGTGACATGTGGCATGCCACGTCACTGTTTTTTTTTTTTTTCCAGATTTTCTTTTTGTAAATAAAAATTGGTGTTCATGTTTTTATAAGTATGTGTTCATTTTTAAAATAATCATTGTTCATATTTTATCAATAAATGTTCATTTTTTTTTAACACTAACTTTTCATTTTTTTAACATTAATGGTTCATTTTTGTATTTTTTTAAAAATATTTTTTCGGATTTTTTTTGTAAATTATACTATTCTTTCAAATTGTGTTAATAAAATATGATGTTCATTTTATGACAAGTATGTATTCATTTTTTTTTTACAGTTATGGTGTTTATAATATGATATTAATTTTTTTTGAAAATTATAATTTTCCTTAAAATCGTGTTGATAATATTCAGAGATCGATTACATAAAAATTGTGAAATCAAAGAGAATACAAGACGATTCAGGTTTTGTTTCTTCGAATTTTTACTCTCACTGATTAGATTTTCATTCTTAAGGTTTAGGTTTCTTTATGATTGGTGTTTGTCTTTGAAATCAAATTTGTTTGAATCATTTTGTGTTAGATAAGTTTGATTGAGAAAATACATGTATATACATATATTGAGTTGGTCTAATAACTCCAATTGAATAATCTATATGCTCCTTTTAGTGTGCACGCAAACTGTTCGGCAAAATGTCTTATAGAAAAATAGTTTATAATATTTACAAGAACAATGACATAAAAAATATGAACACTGACGAATAAAAACATGAACAATGACGTATAAAAGTATGAACACCGATGACTTATCTATAACTTTGACACATACATAACATATTATGATCATTTTTTAACGTTTTGTGATGAGTTTTTTTATTTTTGTGGTTATATACTGTAAATGAACATCTATGCATTATAAAATGAACACAAAAGAATAAATGGACATGACACTTTGATGAATAAAAATACTATGAACACCGATGTATAAAAACATGAACAATGACATATAAAAGTATGAACACCGATGACTATTTTGAACGTAAGGGTATTTTTCCAGATTTTAAGTCAATTTACAAAAATGCCATTAATGATGAGCGTGTGAGAGCCCTTGATTTAAATTCATCTAATGGGTTACAGCCCTCCTAATTCCTATCCACAAGCTCACTCCTCACTTGAACTAATATATATATATATATATATATATATATATATATATAGAGAGAGAGAGAGAGAGGGGGTAGATCATACGAGAACACCCCTAACGTGTATACATGAGAACAGATTCGTAATTATTATTAGTTTTGTTACGAATGTGTCATATCGTTTAATGTATTATTCGTAGTTATTGTTGTTTGAGTGGATTATTCGTAGTTATTGTGGTTATTCCTAATTATTATTATTCGTAATTATTTTTAATTATGATATCTACATTAAATCTCGACCCTTAATTACTCATCATCCGACGGTCTAAGATTATTCTCATGTATACGCGTTAGGGGTGTTCTCATGGGAACCACACCCTATATATATATATATATATATATATATATATATATATATATATATATATATATATATATATATATATATATATATATAGATTTTAGTTCCGGTGAGGAGGAGCCTTGTGGATAGGAATTAGGAGACATGTGAACCATTGGATGAGATTTAAATCAACGGCTCTCACACACTTGTCATTAATGGCATTTTGGTAAATATAGTTAAAATTTTGCAAACAATAAAAAATAGGTTTAGACTTCTTCTCTTCACTCGCACACGCAGACGGATGTCATTCTTCTTCTCACATACGTCATTCTTCTTCTCACATACGTCATTCTTCTTCTCCTTCTTGGCTCTTAACAATAGAATTAGGATTTGCTTCGATTTTCATTGAAACAATGGTTAAATCAAAGAGAAACGACTATTGAGGTATGTTTTTTTGCTCAATTTGTACTCTTAATTTTAGGTTTTTACTCTTTTCATATTTAGTGTTGGTTACCTTTAATTTTGTGGTTCAAATCAAATTTGTTCGTTTTATTGTTGTGTTTGATAGTTTTCATTGCGAAAATGCATGTATATACATATGTTGAGTTGGTTTAAATCATTCAATTGCATAATCTATATGTTGCTTCTAATATGCACGCAAGGTATTCGACAAAATGCCTCATAGAAATTTTAAATATTAAAAGGAGTGGTTCGGATACAGTTTACTTTGGATCTACAACCATGGCTGATACCCAAAACAATTTGCTATTCCGATATATGTTTTCTCAAACAAAAGAAATTTATGACTACTAGTATAGCTACCACAACCACGAGAGATTATATTATGAACATGAGTGCCTTTGAAATTGTAAGTAAGAGACTGATGACCCGCTGTTCAGATTATAAAGATCTAGTTGATTGCTTGCTCCTTTAGTTTCATGATTTGTGATCAATGTTCTTAATCATCGTAATCCTAGCTAGATTTGTCTAGATTTAGTTTTGCAAAGAGCCACATCAAACAAAATATAGTATCAATTTGGATGTTCAAACTGGTTACTTAACAATCATACTTTGATGTTCAGCTGCCTAGAATAGCAGGTCTAACTTTCACTCACACTTTGCTCATAATCTCCCTCTTGAAGAAATGAGCTTACTTTCCTCACTTACCTCTTCAAACAACATTGCCCTAACCTCACATAACACTTAATGTGGTTTGTTGTTGGATGAGAATTTAAACTAGTTTGACCATCAATATTATCTGAAGCGTAGATAGAGCACCACGAGTTACATTGGGCGATGTTCCAAAGACAAATTTTGAAGAGATCACAAGATTGGTAAAATTCTAAAAAATTGTTATATTATTCAATATCAATTTTTTTACCGTCATATATGTTATTTTTTTATTAGCATATATTTTATGTTTAACATACATTGTATATATCTTGTTTGTGTAGAAAAAATATTTTTGGATTACCTGGGTTTTCATTCTGCAAAAAATATAGAATGTTAAGGAGCATGGATCCGTCTTTACCATGGGCAACTCACAAGCCAAATGATGATTCTGCAGTATATGCCATGAGACACATGCATATATGGGAGGTGGAACCAAAAATTGGAAAGTTGGGTTTGGTAAGAAGAACACTGAAAAGCTTGTCATGCTTTGTAGAGAGAAATATTTGTCTCAATTGTTCAGTTGGAAGAACAATGAAGTCAAGGATCTAGTATTTCAATCAGTTGGACAAACAAGAAACATTTGAATTGTTAAGTTGTTAAAACTTATACTTTGCTTTCGAAGATGTAAAAAATGATGTGGTTTGTAACATGAAATTGTGTTTGCATATGTAACTTGAATGTTGGGTTATTTAGGTACCATTTGAAATTTACGTCTTCGATGTTCCTATATATTATCATCGTTTTTTTAGGTACTACATAATGTTTATATTATTATGCATCAATGTTATGTATGTGCAGAAATAATAGAAAATCATTGGTGTTCATACTTTTATTTGTCATTGTTCATGTTTTTATTAACCGGTGTTCATTTTTTGAAAGATGATGTTCATCGTATTCAAAAAGAGTTAACCAAACGTTTTTATTGCATAAATTTCTCTTTGTTCATATTTACTCATGTTGGTGTTCAAATTATAAGAGATTGATCTCATGAGTAGTCCTCGTATGATCGTCACTTCAAAAGTATAATTAGAGAATGCATGTATGAACTGAGATATGAATTGTCATGATTTTATTAATCGGTGTTCATACTTTTATATGTCATTGTTCATACTTTTATGCTCCATTGTTCATGTTTTTATCAATCGATGTTCTTACTTTTATATAGTCAGCTAATTGTTCATACTCTGGTTCAAAACTATGGTTTTTGTAAATTAAACACCGGGCTATTTTTAACAAATACACAACAGAGGATAAAATTGTTAAAACGGAAACTATAGTTCGAAACTATAAATTATACATGTTTTTATCAATCAGTGTTCATACTTTTATAGGCCATTGTTCATACTTTTATGCTCCATTGTTCATGTTTTTATTAATAGGTGTTCATAATTTTTTATAGTCAATTGATTGTTCATACTATGGTTCAAAACTATGGTTCTTGTAAATTAAACACCGGGTTATTTTCAACAAATACACAACAAAGGGTAAAATTATTAAAACGGAAACTATGGTTCAAAACCGTAAATTAAACATGTTTTTATTAATCAGTGTTCATACTTTTATAGGTAAGACATTGGTGTTCGTACTTAAACGATGCTCTTTCTAAGACAATCTCATCCTACAAAAAATATTCAAAACAAAATAACAAACTTCAAACACATAGGAAAACTATATAATAAGTCTCAAAAACAAGTTTGTTCATATTTATTTTACATGTTGTCTCATTCTTACTTGTTAAACTTTTCACAGTTTCTGCTGTCATGTCCACTCTTGCCACACTTTTTACACTTTCTTTCACCCTTCTGAGATTCTTTCGAATATATTTCTTGTCCATCCATGTAGCGTTTTCGGCTCCCTTTGTTCTTTGCTTGTTCGAGTGGCAATACAATGACAGTATTAGGTTCAGTTGTTGTTGCTGCAAATGCCTCAAAGAAATCTTTTAGAAGGTGTTGTATAGTGAGTTGATTCCACCACCAAATTCTTTTACTCTTTAATTATGTTGAAAAATTGCTTTACAACCACAATGATTGGAAGTTGTCTTCCTTTTGCCCGTACTATGTTTGCCATTTTTTGTTTACCTTCCCTTGTGTATACAAAATACTTCCTCAACACAACATTGTTGGGTTTGTGATTACATGAAACACGAATCTCAAATTCATAAATAGAAGCATACATCCTATAAAAAGTCCCCAACTTCCTCCACACTTAAAAATTGTTGACCAACATGTGGCTTCAATGTATCATCACAAATTAGTACCCAATTGGTAGAGTTATTTGGAGTTACTTGTATAATAGTTCCACCTTCATTACATGGAGCATTCACCCTCAATCCTGACACAAAGATTGGTGATGATTGTGTACTCAACATCACTGAATCTGTAAAGCAATGAAAAATATACTAGTGTAAGTTCATACTTTTTATTCAATGGTGTTCATACTTTTATACGTTATTGTTCATGTTTTTATTCTTCGGTGTTCATACTTTTTATGTCATTGTTCATGTAAATAATATAGTCTATTTTTCTATGAGACATTTTGTCGAACAATTGGCGTGCACACTAAAATAGCATATAGATTGTTCAATTGGATCTATTAGACCAACTCAACATATGTATATGCATATATTTTCTTAATCAAACCTATCAAAACAAAAGTGATTCAAACAAATTTGATTTAAAAAACAAACATCAATCATAATGAAACCTAAACCATAAGAATGAAAACCTAAACCGTGAGAGTAGAAATTCGAAGAAACAATACCTAAATCGTCATGTATTCTCTTTGATTTCACCATTTTTATGTAATCAATCTTTTATTTTGTTGAAAATCGACCAATATGAAGCTTGTGGGATGAAGAATGTGAGGGAGCTGTGATTTTTCTGTAGAAATTCGAAGAAACAATACATAAATTACATACCATTTTTATGTAATCAATCTTTTATTTTGTTGAAAGTCGTTGGAGTCGAACGGTGATTTTTTTCTCTTTTTTTCAGATTTATGTAATTACCAAATACCATTAATTATGAGTGTGTGGGAGCCGTTGATTTAAATCTCATCCAATGGCTCTCATGTCTCCTAATTCCTATCCACAAAGCTTCTCCTCACCGGAACTTTCCCCTATATATATATATATATATATATATATATATAGTGTTAAGCCATGTAGAAAAAACGTTTGGACCAGTATTAAAGGTCGGATGAGGTTGTAGTCACGTGTTCTTGTTGATCGTTGTTGGGAACGTCGTGCGTTTCATATTTCTCACGTATCACTTTCCTTGTAAAGGATTTCTCACGCCTCTGTTTATGTTCAAAGAACCAAGAATGAACTTTGAACTTTCAAGAATGAACCGTTATTCCTTAATTACCACCCACTGGTAAAACAAAATACAGCTCTATAAAATCAAATGAAATAGGAGTATTGATTGTTTTCGGTCTTATTTTCTTGAACAATCTCGAGTAACTGTTTTTTTAACAAATTTGAGCGAGAAGCTCCTTTATGTATAAGACTTTGAGGGAAACTTGGCGTGTTTGTGATTTTAAGCTTTCTTCATATTTCGGTGTATGTTCAGAGTCGTGTTTGGATCGCGGTCGTGGTGGTGTATTTTCATGACGGGTTTTTTTCGGAGGCTATTTCCCGAATTCTCGAGTTTATCATTGTGTTTTAGCATGTTGTTGTCCCCCTTCACACTCTCTCATTTTCTCTTGAGAAAATTGGTGTAGAAGGGCCCTTTTTGTATCCATGATACAAAATAGGCCCCTCTATTTTTCTTCCAAAAAATAAAGCTAAAAGAAATTATAAATCATGGGTAATAAGATAGTTATTTAAGGGCAAATTAGTAATGTAGCATAATAACTGCCTAAAAGTTAAAAATATATTAAATTAAAAAAAAAGGCAACAGCATGATACACCAATTTGTTAAAGATATATTAAATCCATAAAAAAAGGCAACAGCATGATACGGTATCTTCGCAACCTCCATCTTCAACGGAACCTCCATTGGATCGTGAGATTCTCCATTCGCAACCTCCATCTTCAACGGAACCTCCATTGGATCGTGAGATTCTCCATTCGCAACCTCCATCTTCAAATCGTGAACTTCGACCGTCTTCAACCTCCTGTCTGATCTATTCTTTGTGTAACAACAATCAATCCTTGTAAGTATTCCAAATTCTCTCAACAATATACCATTTTAATGGCTTCAATTTTTGTTCAAACCGGAAATAATTGATGAACGTTTTTCCTAAAATCCATACTCAAAACCGCCATTGTTGATCTTTAACTACATGGCCTTAATTTTGAAATTATCCATTTCTGTGAAATTTATGTATTCGAATCAACAGTGATGAAAGATTATGTACATAATTTTAAGCAGATACATAAAAATCAACGCCACATAAATTTAACAACTACATAATATTAGCAGATACATAAATTATGTTCGTCACCTTCGTCATTACTGACACATAAATTTAACAACTACATAATATTAGCAGATACATAAATTATGTTCGTCACCTTCATCATTACTGACACATAAATTTAACAACTACATAATATTAGCAGATACATAAATTATGTTTGTCTCCTTCATCAATATCAACACTCAGCACATAGAAGATCACCGACATATAAATATACGAAATACAAAATATGAACCATATACATAAATTACGCAGAGCAAATGTGCGAATTAGCCACCAATTAGACGATTGAACGTACATACCTCACAGATCTGGACAAAAATGTCTCAAAACGATTGGATCTACAGATCGAGTTTTTTGTCTCAAAAATCGCACAAAACAAACGATTGAATCTACAGATTGACAATCCGAATGTCGATGATCACACAGCCATAACGATTGAACAAACAGATCATCAAAACGAAATAAATCGGCAGTAATCGAACAAAAAATAGAGACAATGTTTATGACAGTAGACGAAAACTCTGTAAATATGGTTGTTATGGACGCAGAAATGGGGGAATTTTCATGATTCTTGTATCACGTTTCCAAGGAATGTATATTTCCTTTCCTAACAGAATCCTGATTTGTAGGGGAGCACAATAAATAACCATATTTATTTAATTAAAACTGCCACATCATCTTTTTTAATTTCCATCAAGGGTATGCATTTAGTTAGGAATTAATCTTTATTAGAAAATTAATTGGGACCTACTTTATCTACATTATTGCAAAATGACCTATTTAATACACATTAATACATAAATGGCCTACTTACCCTTTTAACTCTTTTCTCTTTTGTCAGTTTATTTGGTTGTCTCTTTTGACGTTAGGTTGTTTCCTTTTAACTCGGTCCGTCGATTTTTTTCGGCATGTCGTTTCACTTTTAAGATTTCGATGTTTACGAGTGTTTGCAACTCCCTGATTATACTTGACAATGGGCCTTTGGGTCCGATTTGGGCCGGATCATTTGATTTGGGCCGGTTGAAGGCCCAAATCACAGTGTTGTTTGTAAAACGAGTTGACTTGACACCTCTGCATGTGATGAGGTCCCACTCGACTGTGGAGCACTGTACACGAACTGCTATCAAATCTACGGGTCAGAAATAATTGAGGAAAAAACCTTTCCATATACTACTACTGATTTAACATCTAACCAAATGATAATAATATTTTAAAATATATTATCAAAAATAATTGAGAATTGTGGATTATACCATATCGACTATACAAAAGTACTTGATTTTAACATATAGTTTATGAGTTACTCCTCTCGTTATCAATTGATTTTAAGATGGAATTTCGTAGACTTGTTTGTAGATTTATTTTTCATAAAACCCCTCTACATCTTAAACCCGTCAGATATAAAAACTAATACATATAATATATTGTATAATCCCATAATTTTTATCTTTGTAGTTTTCGTCATCAACAATTGAAAATTAAATTTTATATTTTATCTTCTTCATCTCTTTAATCTACATGTTTGTCAACTATGGATAAAACTATCCTCTTTTATCACCACATATATTTTATCCAACTTATTTCTAGTATTTTTGCATATATAACTACTCAATTACAATTTTATTTTAAATATATGTCTAGTTTATTTTACAAATTCATCTCTTAAAATATCTATCAATTTTATCATTTCATTTCACATTCATCTACTCGATTAACTTCATCTAAAAAAAATACATCTTACCCAATATACAGATTATTCTCCCTATCCCCACTTAATAATATCACTTCACTAATAAATAGAAAGAAAAGCTACACAAAACTACCTTAATAATAATTTATTATGATAGATCATCGTTGAAATTTTTTGAAATTCGACCACCATTAATGTTAAAATTTTAAATTTTACAATTAACTACCTCATACGATCAAACTTAAGCTCAGCAAATTTAACTCAATAATTCTAAAATAGAAGCATAGATAAGGTAAGTTTACATTGTTAATTCAGATTTCATAATTAGTTTCAAGAGTTTATTTGAGTATTCTGATTTTGCTTTTCTCAAAAAAAAATTGGAAAATTTTATGTTCTTTTGTGAAAATACAAAGTCCTTATTATGATTTTTTTCATAATTTTCTTATCTGCAATTTTCCTTTTTACAGAATTTTTTTTTCCTTGAATCACTAAGAAAAAAAGTTGAAAATTGTCATGGATTGCTGTTATAAGAACACTTGCTGAGTATTCTGTTTTTCTAAGGAGTAATATGCGAGTTAATAGTTTATACAATTTGAAATATTTTTGTTTTACTGGCAATAATTGATATTAGTTTTTTGTCCTTTTTTTAACTAACCACTATCAAATCAATTATGATATATATATTAAAATCATAAATTTATATTATTTATCCATCTATTTGGGATTAGTTAACGTCAATTTACTAGTTTAGTGTAAGTGGTTAATTACAAAATATTTATATAAAAATATATATGGTAAGTTACAAAAGAATAATCATTAATGGTGATTTAGACACTTTTCCCTAACTAAAAACGAAAATAAAAATCAGAGCACATTTTTATTTTCCAATATTATTTGAATCAAATTTTCTTTTTATTTTTAAAATTAATGAAATTAAAAATGGACAGATTTTTATAATTTAGCTATTTCCTTATTATACTAGTATAATACCCGCACCTTGTGCGGGTTTTGAAAAAAATGAGAAAGAATATTATGAAATAGGTTTTTTTCGTGCTTTTGTTTTGTATACTTCTCTAATCTAATCCTGCGTCCACAGCGCGCCACGTCATCAACCCGTGCTCTGTTTTAGTAAGTATAATAGTATTGGTTTCTATAAAATTATTATTTTAATAATAAAAGATTTTATGGTTTAAAAAATAGTGTAAAAAATAAAGATTTATTGACTTTAATTCTGGGAGCTCAATTTCAAAAATCCTGCGTCCACATCGCGTCACGTCATCAACCCGTGCTCTGTTTTAGTAAGTATAATAGATTTGACGTGGAAGAATCTGGTGCACGTAATCCAGCAAAGAAACCCATAATCCTAGGATTTTCCCTTTTCTTTTTTTATGCATTGTTATATTTTTAAAATGTAATTAAGCAATGTGATTAAGAGTATCATTATGATTTATATTATACTTAAAATGTTTCTCTACACTGAATTTAATGAGATGGAAAGAATTGCATAATTTGCATGTGATCATTTATTTATTTATAGTAACTTCTGTCAAATTACCATATTTATAGTACATCTTAAATGTTCATTTAAATCTTCCAAATTTAGTGCTACCTTGTCCACTTAATTATTAAGGGTCTGGTGGCAAAATATGTACTTTGATGAGACACTAGTTGTGTATATATTAAGTTTGTAGTATTAAAATATAAAAAAAATAATATATATTCCTTTTGTTAAGAAAGTATGTTTTTTTAATCATTCTAGTTTTACTACAAAAAAAAATATTTTTTTGATAAGATTTGTTAATTTTACTTTTAATTTAAATTTGTTATAAAAAACATTTTTCCTTTTTCTAATTTTTTTTTAAATAATAAGATGGAAACTATTGATCAAATTGTGGATATGTAATAAGTAATTTGTTAAAAAAATTACATCTTAAATAATTAAGATCTCAGAAAATTTAGAAACTAAATTGACCATATTTTGGGTTCTAATAATAAAGTAAAAAAATCAGTAAAGAAACCAAAATTGAATTTCTGAGCTGCTGATGCTCTTATGGGTATGTTTGGAAATCGGTAATTTTTTGGAATTATGTGATGTTTGTTACGACTTACGAAAATGAAGTTGTAACTTACCGTGTAGTTGAAATAAGTATGTGATTGACTGAATTATGTTATAAATTCGAAGGTTTTTGAAAAAAAATAAATTTATTGGATTTGATAGGAGTGTAAAATTCTTGTACTTTCAATTAATTTTTATATAAGTTTATATTTATAATATTTATTCAATAAACACGTATTCTCTTTGTAAGTTACTCCGTGTAGCATATAAAATGGAAATTTTTTAACCTTACATAAGTTAACCTATGTTCTAATAAATTTATTTCCAAACATTTTTAGTCGAACTCGTAAATTGGGTCTCCCAAAATACAAAAATCTCGTGTCAAACTCGAATTTTTTTTTTTACTCTAATAACATTATAGTGTTGTCACTTAAGGTCTCGGATCAAATTCATTAATTTTCAAACAAATCAAATATAAACATTGTTCAAATTTCGGTATCAAAAATTTACCTTATTAGTAACAATAATTATCTATAGTCTTGACACGTTATATAATAGGGCCCTCGGTCTCAAATTTACCGTCTTGCAATTTGCAAATACTTTCAACTGAATTAATATTCTATATATTGATAAAGAAAAAAAAAGGAAAAATATAAGTTGCAGAGTTGCAGTATTGGGCAACGTACGGTAGGTCCAATAGCCTAATTTTCAACCCTACGGAATGACTTTTATGGAGTTTTCTCCATAATAAATTACGACCTAATTTTTTTGGGTAACTTATCGCTTCCTTTCTCAAGATGTTAAAGTCTTCGTTTGTTAAAGTTGGATAATGCGGATATCGTGTGCGTACGAGCGCACATGTGCATTAGGTCCAAGTCCAGCACATAAACCCGACGAGATTTCATCATAAAACCAATTGACAATAGGAGGAGTAGCCCACCGACCTTATATACTAGGCTCGAAATGTTTCCATAAGGAACTTACTATCTCCAACATCGTTCGCAATTCGCATAGATATCAGATTTATCTTTAGGAATTGGTCCTTTCTTTTTCTTTATCTTACATATTAAAAAAAATTATAAGTTAATATATCTTGTTATTTAGATTAAATTTAATAAAATAAATACTTATTGGGGAGACTTGAGAGTCTTGTTTTGAAAGGTAGGTAATAGTGAATCTAATGGCTATTTTGAGAATTTTCTCTTTCCAATATACGTAGTATATTTTTATGCATATTTTCGATGACAAATATCGTTCGTATGCTGACCATGGAAGTGAGTGAAGCGAAGGAGACCTAGGGCAAATATTCAAGAGCAAAGACGATAGATCAAGGTGGTGATGAAGAACTACCCATTCACAAGCGAAAACGCACCGCGACGGAGCTAACAATTACATAATAAGTTGAGAAGATGTCTGAAATCTAGACGCATGATGAAAAAATCTGAAACTTTATCTAAAAGCGGACGTCTTCCCACATGTGCCACATATTAACGACGTTGTTTAGTGTGTTGAGTGCTCGTTAGAATGAACCTCATACTTTGACTTATAGCATCATGATCTTCAATCCAATATTGTATACTTGTCTTATGGTGGTGATGTTCTGGGGATCATCTAATTATCGTGACTTCAAAATATTTCTCGGCTTGAAACTCAACTCAAGTTCACGTTCCACCTACTAAAAATTTGTGAACGTCAATTGGTTGGTATATGTATGTCCCTTTAACTGCTCGGGGAGTGTTTGGTTGTACACTTCACATATAGCATGAAACGCCCATTTATCAACTTCGCCTTTTACACTCTTAAGTTCAAATGAACACTCGTCTTTTCTCGAATATTGAGCTCGGCTAGATAACGACTCGATATCAAGATCAATGTCTTTCTTCTTCCAAGAATTTCCGAAATGTTCGCATGTCAGCCGACATGTAAGGAATCCCCTAACATTTCTTCACGACCTACTTTTGATCAACACCATATTCATAGTTCCTCTCACGAAACGAAGTCAATCAACCGTTGTCTCTCGATCGTAGAAAAAACTGCGAATTTCAAACATACGAGAATAATCGGTCCCTTCATCACACGAATAATTCGGTAGACCCTACTTCAAAAACAATTGAATAAGAATTTGTGATTTTCTGTCTAACACCAATTTACCCCTCATCACACGAATAATTCGGTAGACTCTAATTGAAAAACAATAGAATAAGAATTTGTGTTTTTGGTCTAATTATCAACTTACAATAAGTTATAATATTCTTACCTCAAAATGTGGACGAAATTCTTTGGCTAACTAAAATTTGTATCATCAAACGGAATCAACACACCTTCATCGTATGATGTTGTCATTTTTGGTACGAGTTTTTTAGAGAGTTTGTGAAAGTTGATACACTTATTCTTTGACTATCAATATATATAACCGAACATACATAACGTTCGAATCACAATAGTCATAACAACAGTTATATTTCAAATTTATTACCGTTACGCAACGACTATTTTTTAAACCATCACGCATTCAAAAACCATAACCTCACAGTTACGGGTTGTGAATGCGTGATGGTTTTGTCACGTATTCACATTGCGCAACTATGGCAGTTTGCGAATGTAGTTGAAGATTGATAAATTTTATCACCGTGTACTTAAAATTTCCTTTTACTAAGTGATTTAAAGTTTTTTTTTAATAGAATGTATTATAATTTGGAGCATAGCATTTTTTTCTTTTTAAATAAAATGAATTGAAAAAGAGTTTATTTCCAAAAAAAAATAAAAATCAAAGTGAGTTTTCATCATATGAATGATAAATACTTTACGAAGACTCGAGTTTTAGCATGTTTGACTCATTGACTCGGTTGGTCAAAACATACGAGTTTCTAGTTCTCTTCATATCAACTTTGTAGTTGAAAAAGGTGGGTGTTCAAGATTGACATATAGTATTCAATTTGTCAAATTTTCCCATTATTAAATTTAAAGATTTCAAAGAAAGTCTCGATTTTAAAATTTATTTATTGATTTTGCCGCTTATCAGCTTCAAGGCCCGTCACAACATAAAATATAAGACAATCTTACTTCCACCCATTTTACACAAATCAATTAATGAGCTCCCCCTACAAGTCACATCCATCCGCCCAATTAACACAAATACATCTCTATCTCCACCCCTTTCCCCTTCCCCAAATGGTGGAAATATGATAGCCCAAAATATATAACACAATGATAGTTTCTTAAATCGTAACCTAAAAATAAAGTAAGACGCCTTATGTATAATTATCAAAATTTGAAAGTGAAAATTACTATATCTTATATCAGAGGGAGTAATATGGGTGATATTAGGGGGCACGCTTTTTGTCGAAGTCCGATATATACGGATCGTAAAGTGGGACTCTTCTGCATACGAGCGCACATGTCTTATAGGTTCAAGGCCAACACATGGACCTAATATGATTTCATTCTGAAACCAATTGACACTTACCCATAAGTTAGGATTGCAACCCGAATAGAGGGTAATCACTCTGATATCATGTCAAAGTTGATACAGACGGACCATAAAGCAAGGTTATGTGTTTAAGAGCACACATGTGCGTTAGACACTTAGACCCAAGATCAAAAAATGAATTCAGTAAGTTTTCGTACTAAAACTAATTGACAGTAAAATGATTAATCCACCTAAGTTCAAAATGTTCCGACTTTAGTACTTATTATCTCCAACACTTTTCATTTCATATCATAGTAGTTTAATCATTTTAGATTAAGTTTTTTACTTAAATTAGTTTGTTTTCCCGATGCTTGGATGAATATTATAAACGGAATAAATTTTTTCCATAATTCTATTTTTTTTCATATTTTTTTTATAGTAAGTGTTTGTAAATTATAAATATGCAATAATTATAAATTAAACAACAACTGAAAAAATAAAAAATAAAAAAACAATTACATGCATAATTTAAAAAATAAATACTAATCTGATAAATATAAAATATTTTAAAATTAGGAAAAATATACTAAAAGTACTACTAACCTATTAAAATTGATAGAATCAATGTGTAAAAAAAAAGTGAGTAAAATTTGCATCGAGAAATCAATGTGTAAAAAAACTGGCAATGGCGGATTCAACGGTACGGACCACCGGAAAATCGCCAGCAATCCTTGCGGATTATCATCTAGTCGGACCTCCGACATCCGTAACAGACTACCAGGTTCCTTTTCCTCTAAATCTCCGATCAGTTTCATCTCCATTTTCACATTAAAAATTTCTCACCTTGCGAGAAAAACCCTAGATTTCTGCTACTGAATTTATATTTTACCAGGTCCCTTTTCCTCTAAATCTTCGACTATGCAATTCAATCGGCAAAAAACGAACATCTTACAGAAAAATGTAAAGAGATTATGGGGCACAGGTTTCAAACTTTCAATCTTGTTTGATTTACATATATAAGAGTAAATTTGGGAATGGGAGCATCCTACTTTTCTGTTCTATCTAGCTGCTGCTGCTGCTTCTAATAGTATCCTTTGCTTCTCAAAGAAAGTTGTACAGATCCCAAGAGGGAAGAGAGAGAAAGATGAGGAAACAGCCATGAATTACGAGTTTGTCTTCTTTGATTCCTCCAATTTCTTCTCTTTACTTGGTGCTTAGAGTAATAAAGCTCTGTTCTTTTTTTCCTTTATCACTTTTTACTGCTCATTCAAAAAGGTGGGATTTGAGTACTGTGAAAAAGCTTTTGCTAATTTGAAGATTTGTAAGAGTCAACCGGCCCCCACAGGCACATTTTGGTTGTATCTATTTGTAAGGCTTCGATGACTCCACATATTGAGTTTATCCTCACCTTTTCTTTTCATCATCTCTCTCTTTCTCCATTTCAATTTCTTCATAACCCTTTTTTTGTTTTCTACTTTTTTAGGTCATCATCATCCATAACAAGTACAGAAAAAAGGGTTTATTGGTATTAGACTGTAGAGATAATGGCACCCCTTTTTAGCTTTGTCAAAGCTTGCAGTTTCCCCAAATTTCATCTCCCCCTTTTCCATTTCTTGTAACTTGTTAGGGTTTGCAGTTCTTATTCCTCAGACACTAGTGAGTTGTAAGCCTGGTTTATGTTTTGGAGTTGGCTTATATATAATATTGTCCGACTGCTTGAGTAGCTGGAAGAAAGTATTTTAAAAAAAAGAAAAAAAGAAAATTAAAAAAAGCTTAAAAGGAGGACTTGTTTAGTTGTTTCCTTTGCTGGCCTTCTGTCTTCTCCATCTCTTGTTTATAAGTTTCTCTTATCTAAGAGAGGGATTGCAGACACTTGGGAAATAGCCCTTCTGTCTTCTCTACCCTCTCTTGCTCATCCAAGACTCGATTTGCAACATCCAGTTGTGTTTGTATAGACCAAAAGTTTGTGTTTTTGGAGTGGATAATCGAGTGCAATTCTTTAGTAGAACAAATTTCTGAAACTTGAGAGAAGGTGAGAAGGAAGAAAGAAAAAGAAGAGGGGATTCTTTGATGAGTTTTGGAGGCTTCTTGAATAACAGTCCTGGTGGTGGCGGCAGCGGCGGCGGAGTTGGTGGTGGTATAGTTCCTGATATACCTTACTTAACCAACAACAGTGATAACATGCCACCTGGTGCCATTTCTCAGCGTTTTGTGCCTCCATCTTTTAACAGCAAGTCCATTTTCAACTCTCCCGGCCTTTCCCTTGCACTTGTAAGTTCTTAACCCTTTAAATTTGTGTTAAAATAGTTTTGTTTTTTCAGAAACTGATATGGGTTTTGTGTTGTTTGTGGCTGTGATGTAAAGCAAACGGGCATGGAGACTGGTCAAGGTGAGTTGACCAGAGTTTCAGAGAATTTTGAGTCTAATGGAGGAAGTAGAAGGAGCAGAGAAGAAGAACATGAAAGCAGATCTGGTAGTGATAACATGGAAGGCGGTGCTTCTGGTGATGATCTTGAAGGTGCTGACCATCCACCAAGAAAAAAGCGATATCACCGACACACCCCTCAGCAAATTCAAGAGCTTGAATCGTATGAAATTTTTTGTTTTGAGTTTGTTTTAGTAAATTTATCTTAGATTCATTTTGTTGATTATTTATGGTTTAATTTTGTAGTGTGTTCAAAGAATGCCCTCATCCAGATGAGAAACAAAGGTTGGAGCTAAGCAAGAGGCTTTGCTTGGAAACCAGACAGGTCAAGTTCTGGTTTCAAAATCGACGTACTCAGATGAAGGTAATGAGAATTCGATTTCGGTTTCGATTGAGATTTGTATGTAAGTGGCTGAAAATTTGATGTTTTTATGATTCTGTTGATCAGACCCAACTGGAAAGGCATGAGAATTCGATTTTGAGGCAAGAGAATGATAAGCTCCGAGCTGAGAATCTGTCTATCAGGGAAGCAATGAGAAACCCGATGTGTGGCAATTGCGGTGGTCCTGCAATGATGGGTGATATCTCTTTAGAAGAGCAACATCTAAGAATCGAGAATGCTCGGTTGAAGGATGAATTAGACCGTGTATGTGCTCTTGCAAGCAAGTTCTTAGGCCGGCCAATGTCGTCATTCTCGACATTGTCCTCACTGTCTAGCTCAATGACTCCGCCTATGCCGAGCTCAGCCTTGGAGCTTGGGGTCGGAAGCAATGGCTTTGCTGCTTTAAACTCGGTGGCAACGAGCTTACCGTTGGAATTTGGTGGTAGCGGTATCTCGAATGCTTTACCTGTAATCTCGCCAACCAAATCAACCTCCAATGTGACCGGGATCGAGAGATCTCTAGAAAGATCTATGTATTTGGAGCTTGCATTGACCGCTATGGATGAATTGATCAAAATGGCTCAAACCGACGAGCCTCTTTGGTTAAGATCAACAATGGAAGGAACCGGAAGGGAAATCTTGAATGAAGACGAGTATATGCGAAGTTTTACTCCTTGCATTGGACTAAAACCCAATGGCTACATCACGGACGCCACAAGGGACACCGGTATGGTGATCATCAACAGCTTAGCCCTTGTTGAAACATTAATGGATTCGGTATGCAAGATTCAAGATTCATCAATCAAATTCTTCTTTTAAATTCATCTAGTTCAAATTTATGATATGTGATTTACATTTACAACAGAATCGATGGGGAGATATGTTTCCTTGTGTGATATCTCGAGCATCTACTACTGATGTAATTGCAAATGGCATGGGCGGTACAAGGAACGGCGCCCTTCAGCTGGTAAATTTCACCATTTGCCGGCATTTCATGTCGAGATCTTCTTCATATTAAAGTTAATTAACTTTGGTTTTATCAGATGCATGCTGAGCTTCAAGTTCTATCACCATTGGTGCCGGTTCGAGTGGTTAATTTCCTTCGGTTCTGCAAGCAGCACGCGGAAGGTGTGTGGGCAGTTGTCGATGTGTCGATCGACTACATCCGAGAAACATCAGGAGGACCCACATTCATGAACTGCAGGAGGCTTCCTTCCGGGTGTGTTGTGCAAGATATGCCAAACGGGTATTCTAAGGTAAAGGAAATCACCGCTTCTCAACGTCTTTTACTTACTTTACATGACTACATTTATGATGTTGTTGTTGATGATCTAAGTATTAATTATCTCTGGCCCTCTTTCTGTCTTTAATGAGTTCAAAGCTAGATTGGTTGAGAAGCCAACTATGTCACCTTACAGTCAATATCACAAACCTAAGCTGAGCTCATGCATCTATGAACATAACTCGCGTATTCACTAGACTTCCCGCCATTACTCTAATTCCGGGAAAATTAAACTAAAAAAATCTCGGCTTCCTAAAATTTCAATATTTTACTGAACTTAGATGCTTATTTTGTGCCTAACTATATTGTAATCTTTGAAAGTTTCGACAACTAAGCTTGTCTGAACTAGATTAATATTTTTATGATTCGAACTCTACTGCTGTCGAAAATCGAGGATTCCCCCCTCGTTCTAATCATTATTAAAATGAATAGAAGTCTCTATTATCCTTATTTTCTGCACAGCTAATCCATTAATAACTCAGGTTAATTTTAGTTCCTTTTTTTATTGCCTTGTAATCTACAATTCTTCAGACTAAACTATCTATTTGATCCTTCTATTCCAATTCTTTATCCTGCATCCATCTTAAAACTTTAAATTTCAATATCAAAATTCTTTATGATCTGCTTCCAGCTATATTTATGTTTTGTTTTTTGCTGTGCATTCTCCAGTGATCACTCAAGTCTTTGTAGTCAAAACCCGAGATTGTCTTTACTTGCTCTCATGCTAGTATCTAAGCAGATTCCTTATCGCGAGGGGGAACATTTTTTCTATGATTCTTGCAATTTGCTGAACTTCTGCTGCCAAAAATTTAAACTAATAATAAACTGATTATACTTTGTGCTTGCTGTATTATTATACTTGAATAATCGAATCCCGATCTTAGCCTATTTGCTTATTATATTGGAAATATCAAATGAGATTAATATTTTCGCTTGTGCTTGACTTGTATCTTGTCTTATAATGTAATTGTGCTTCTAATGACTGATTGGTAGCTGCTCCATCTGATTTGTGTAACATGGTTACAGGTAACATGGGTGGAACACGCGGAATACGAAGAGAGCGGGATCCATCATCTTTACCGGCCCCTGGTTAGCTCTGGCATGGGCTTTGGTGCTCAGCGGTGGGTCACTACGCTTCAAAGACAGTGCGAGTGTCTTGCTATCCTCATGTCTTCCATCCCTGCTCGTGACCAAACTGGTACGCGGAAACTTATCTGTTTCAGTATATGTCTGATTTTTGTTCATTCATATGTTATTGAATCCGATTTGGAATAATGTAACAGCTATAACAGCGAGCGGTAGGAGGAGTATGCTGAAGCTAGCGCGGAGAATGACGGACAATTTCTGTGCCGGTGTATGTGCATCGACTGTCCACAAATGGAGCAAACTCGACATTGGAAATGTGGACGAGGATGTTCGTGTCATGACCCGACAGAGCATAGACGACCCAGGCGAGCCTCCTGGTGTTGTTTTGAGCGCTGCAACGTCTGTGTGGCTTCCCGTGTCCCCGCAGCGTCTGTTTGACTTCCTCCGAGACGAGCGGCTGAGGAGCGTCTGGGATATTTTGTCGAACGGCGGGCCCATGCAAGAGATGGCTCATGTAGCCAAGGGTCAGGATCAAGGCAACTGTGTCTCACTTCTTCGTGCCAGTGTAAGTGTTTTTCTTGCCATGCAATTATAAAAATAAAGGACGTGGAAAATGACGGTTTTGTCCTTGCGTTTGAGGTCAATCAGATTGTCGTTTTATATGGTAAAAAAGGTCAATATCAGTAGATTAGAGGACAAAGCTGGAATTTTTGGAGTTATTCAATCTTAATAAAATGACAATAATCTGATAGCTGGGCAGGTATGAATCGGATTGTCCAGGCCCATCACAAGATTAATTGAAAAAGTCAAACGCATGGGGCCCACTCCCATCCTTTCTGTTATCTCTCGTGACCACATGAAACGTCACCGTTTTGACCTGAGATTTTTGTTTCTCACTTTGGCTTTACCTTTAACCTTGAAGCCTAACCTTTTGTTCATGCAGGCAATCAATGCTAACCAAAACAGCATGCTGATCCTCCAAGAAACATGCAACGACGCCTCGGGTTCCCTTGTCGTTTACGCTCCGGTCGACATTCCGGCCATGCACGTCGTAATGAACGGAGGCGATTCTGCATACGTCGCCCTCCTTCCTTCCGGCTTTGCTGTTATGCCCGACGGAGGTGGATCGAGTCCACATAGAGCTGGCGGGTCGCTTCTAACCGTCGCGTTCCAGATTCTCGTGAGCAACCTACCGACGGCTAAGCTAACCGTCGAGTCCGTGGAGACGGTTAACAACTTGATCTCATGCACGGTCCAGAAGATCAAAGCCGCCCTACAATGCGAAAGCTGATGAATAAATAATCCCTAGTCGTTAAATCTTAATATGATCTTGTTATTCTTATTCACTCATTTATTTTGTGTATCATCCTCCCATGTTTTGTTGTTAATGAATACTAATGGGGATTAAGAAATTGGTAATTTTGGTAGGATTTCGAGCTCGAGTTCCTCGGGGTATCGAGTCAAGAACGAACCGCGTGGTTTGAAAATCCTTGGCTCAGGGATGGTGTGGTTCGGGCATTGACTCAACTCGCCCCGTGTGAGCTCGATGCTTCATGTTCCTCAACGGTTTCGATTTCGGATTCAAGTTCTAATTTCTGCTGGTTTTCCATCTCTTGTAGTTCTTCATGAACAATGTTGATTATTGCCTTATAAGTTATAATTATAATATTTTGGTGATGGGGTATGTATAGATGTGAAAGGATGAATTATCATCATTCAAATCTCAAAATTTTCTTCTTGAAAGGGACTTTATTATGAGTATATATATATATCATGGGTGTATTCTGAAATTTAAGAAATTATTATGACAATTATTGTTGGAATTTGGTAGAAGTTTTGGAGATATTTTCGTGTAAAGTCTTATCGTATCTACTGAATTATTAAGTCGACCGACGACGTTTCATACCTTTTCACGTTCACTGAATCTTGAATCAAACTTGTGATTGTGATACTTTCTTGAATCTCTATCTCCATAATACATAAAATAATAGTGTGACATGCATATGATTAAACAATCTTTATATATGATAGATCTCCAAATAACACAAAATTGGAGTTTCATATATGTTCACTCTTATCCTGTCATGAGATGTTTGAAAATGTCTCACGTCGACAATATGATACTATGTGAACCTAACGTATAAATTATAAAGAAGACTTGAGCCCTTTTGATGGTAATAAGGAATTATGTTGAGGGATGAAAAGTTTCAATAATCTATCAATAATAGGGCTGAGCAGATCGCGGTTCGGTTCACCGAACCGCAACTGAACCGCAAATTGCGATCCAAACCGCAACCGAACCGCACTTAATCGGTTCGGTTTGCGGTCCGCAAGTTTTTGTTTTGCGGTCCGCAAGTTTTTGTTTTGCGGTTTGCGGTTCAAACCGCAAAACCGCAAAAAAAACGCAAATAAACCGCAAAAAAACCGCAACTAAACCGCAAAAAAAACCGAAAAACCGCAAAACCACAACCGTGCGGTTCAAGTTTTCTGGGTTTGCGGTTCGGTTCGGTTTGCGGTTTTGCGGTTTTGAACCGATGTTCAGCCCTAACCAATAATCAAATATTGGGTATTTTTTTAGTCAAAATAATCTATAAATAACCCTATTTTTTTGACACGTGGAACTGACAGTATGTGAAGGAAATCAAATGCAATCCATAATAAAGTCTAAAAAAAAATAAAAAGTGTTAGAGATATATAAATGAATTTGATGTAGAGAATTGGACAGGGTGGATGATGCCAACATTTAGGTCTCGTCGGCAACATGGGAATTCGGATACCCATGTGGGTAGGTTCTACATTGTAGGTCCATATATGTGAAAAAAGGTTCGGATACGGTGGTATAATAATATTTGATTAAAAAAGAGCGGTGGTGATAGCGGTGGTGGACCGGTGGTGGTGAGGGTGGCGGGTGAGAATAATGTTGTTGTATTTGGATGTTAATGGAAAGCATTTAATGTAGTATGTGGGGGCTCATTACCTCAATGCTGCCTTCTTCTTGTGAAGCTTTTGTTAGGAGAACAAGTTCATTTTCATTTATTGCTCTTTACTTTGCCTCCTTTTGGCATTAATCTCATTTTTCGGATTATTTTATGTAAATACAATTTTTGTAAAAATATAATCTATAATATTTTTGAGAAGTCACCTACACCACTTATTTAATATTTGGCGTTAACTTTGGAAAGAAAACTGTAACGAATCTAGTTTATAAATATATTTATATGTTTGTTTATGAAATTTTTTGAAATCATTCCTTGTGGTTAATATAATTGTAGGTGAATTTGATTAGTTTTGATACCTATAAGGAAATAAAATAGGAGGAAGCAAATGTATTTTGTATAAAACCGTAATGAATGATTCTAAAAATTTTCAAGAACAAGGATACATATATAGACTAGATTCGGTTTTATTCCGTTTTTGGTTTTACAGCCAAACGGAGACCAAGTGAAGTTAGAACCAATTCAAAAAGTAAAATCAAGGAAAAAGGTTTAAACAAAAAAGAGAATAGATTCATTCTAGGCATAAAATTAGACATGAGTCCAAAACCTAAACTGCTAACTGCCGGTTTGGACCGGTTTGGGAACTGTCGGTTTGACGGTTTAGCCCAAACCAGACCCATTTTCTACATAAGTATGGGTTCATTTGAAAGCCTATTTTTAGTGGCTTAGGAAGCTTATGAGAAAATCAATAAGATAAGAAGTGGGACGTTTAGAGCACGCGTTTATGGAGTTTTTGGTAGTTTATTTATTCTTGATTCCATTAGTTATATGAAAAAATTATAATAAATTATTGAATAATATGTTATAAATATAATTGTATAAAAAATTATATTTAAATAAAGTATAAACCATTTAATGTAATTTTATACATACAACACAACAATAAAGTTCGTTCTTCGAAATATCAACAAATTTACTTAAAAATTTACAATTATCTATCTATTTCAACTACTCAATAAACTTGTCTATTTCGGCTATCCAAAATGTCGATACTTTGTTGAGGAAAATGTTCTGGACAACCATAATTATTCTTGCACATCAAAAGATCAATTATTTTGATATAATAAAATAATTTTTATCCAACAAAATGTAATATTTACTATTATTGTGGGGATATATTTTTTTTTAATGAAAATCAGTTATAAAATATATTGTTAAACATTTATGATATAAATGATGTTTCGACAGCCATAACTATTCTTTTTTCTATGGACCCAAACACATGGGTATATTTTTAATTTTTTTTAATTTAGATAATAAACATATGATTCGGTTATTTATCATAATAAAGGCAAATGTTATTGTAATTTGAATATTATTTTTCAAATTTAGCTTCTTGTGGTGAGGCCCATGTATTATATATTTTCTTACAAAAAGTATAGCCTTTTTCGTTAGTCAAACTTATTTGCATGCCCTACCTGAGATACCTTTAATTTGTAGGCATATCATTCAAACAATTAATCCTAAGCCTCCAATTAGGGTTCACAATTTCTATGGTACATTGAAGATTGTAGTACTGTACCACATTTCGATCACATACGTTTTACATAATAATGGAACCTCATTTGGATCATATAATAAGGCGATAGATTTTGGTGGAAGAAGACCACACGAATGGTGGAGGTATAATCACAATTTTATTGATATTATGATAGCCTTTATAGGCTCTACAAGAGAATATTAACTCTTAATATATAGTAAACTAAATAACAAAGATATATCACGATCTTATTACGATCATGATCTTGATCTTATTATGATCACAATCTCGATCTTATCAGAAGGGCCTTAAGGTTCACATTCTTCAGATCAAAAAAGCTGATGATCTTGATTATTTCGCTCCTCCCGAACATAACGCGCTTAGATTAATGGCGTTTATATCGTCGTTCATTCCACATTCCTTTCTTTTTGTTCCTTCCTCGTTCCTTCTTCGACTTTTTGATTTCAGGTTAATAAATTAGATTTCAAATTAATCGATTCGATTTCTTCGATTCCAGTTTATTGAATTCGATTTCTTTCAATCAAATTTCTTCTCTCTTTCTCCTCTAATCTCTATCGATTCAACATCCCAAGGTACAATAGGTTCGGAAAGAGAAAACGAAAGTGGACTGAGTTCTGCATACTAATCAATGGATTTTTTTTTTAACTTTTAACAGGAAATGTACTACTTGAACAAATTAGGTTTTGAACATATATGTAATTTAGTTACACAAATAAACAATATACTTAAACAAATCAGGTTTTGAACAAACGAACCAATTTTTGTGTTCTTTTTCCCTATTACAGTGTTAAATATGACCGTTAATCACAAATCTTATTTAAAAGAACCGCTCTATCACAACTCTTCATTCATTAGATCGGATGGCAATTATTCCTTCCTATTTTTTTTTATCCTAATCCTAATAACCCTTTCCTCCATAACACACAACCTATATATATAATGCTTCATTTGCAGATCTTAAAATAGACACTTACACTAGTATAAAAAGTAAAACTCGAAATCATCTATATTATATCACAAGAAGAATTTTAGAGATGCATTCAGTAAACTTAGGGCGTGTTCGGTGAAGCGAGATTTTTAAGTAGTTTTAACTTTTTGGGTAGGTTTAGTTTTTTTGGTAGATTTTCAAAGAGTTTTGTAAATTGCGAATTAAACACGTGAGGTAAAAGGAGACTTTTATTGTAAAGCTAATTGACAATAAAATGAGGAGTACAACGAGATTATATACCGTGGGTACAACTTACGAACTAAGCTAGTATGACTCGACAAATTGGCGAATCTAAGATTGATACATTGACCGAGTTATTAATATTACGGTTAAAGTCGAGCTAAGCTTGTATGACTTGACAAGTTTGACATATCTAAGATTGGTACGTTGACCACTATAACACAACGGTTTTTGCACAATTTGAAGATAGTTACGCGTTGTTCTGATTTCCAACAAATAACTTTGTTTAATTTGATTTTAAAATCAATTAATATTAGATGAAGTAGTCAACCGACCTTATTTATTAAGTTACAGGTTGTCTGGGTCAGTTGATGTAACGCCTTAATGCCAACAATCCCATTATTTCGAGTGATTGGGCCGGATTGAAAACTTGCTCTGATACAATTGAAAATTCAATTGGAACTATTTATCGCGGGGTTTCACGTTCAAGCGTTGAGTATGCGTTTGACATACACAACTAGTGAAATTTCATTATAAAACCAACTGATAATCAGTGTAGCAACTTTATATGCTTGACTACAAGTTCTTGACTCTAAAGTAGTTAGGGTATTCCATTAATTGATGGCTGTATATTTACAATAAGAAGAGTAGTCCGACATACAAGATTACTATATAGTGACCATGTCGGGATACAAGTTATCTAAGCCAGTTGACACTTGAAGTAGTCTAAGATCAGCAATCCTAATACTAAGTGAGACCAGGCGGATCCCAAAAGCTTCTCCAATATACACTACGAAGGAATTTGATCCAACGCTTATACATAGTGTCATTTCATCATAAATCCAATTAACAATAGAAATAGACGTCCACCACGGAGGATTCCATTGATGGAGATCTAGAAAACCCTTTAGATACAACGACAATGCATGTACGGGGTTGGCATTGAATTGTCATCTATATAAGATATATGATAGAAGTTAGTATATGAACAACAAGAGTCCGTATGTTGAGAATATATTGATTGAAGTATTTGAACGTTTGTTAGCTACAAGAATGCCAAAAATAGTCGGTCATACTCATCAGTAACATACATTAGGGGAAAATCAAATTTTCAATGTGACATGCCATGTGAGGATATCCCAAAGTACAAGTACCTTTATTTCATTAGTACAAACCCACTTCATATCTTCACATGCATTGTTGCCCTACATGGGGTTAGTATAAAAGAAAATTGTATTAACTATTAATAGCCAACAATATTTAACAAATGATTAAGATCGTTCGTTAATTACCCATTAGAGCAATATTGATGAATTGTGATATCACTTGTTAGACTTTATATAAGTCATGGATTCCACATTTTTAAAACCCTTTTTCTTTAGTTATGAATTTCTCCTTTGATAGAAAATTGTCAACAGCTGTTCTCCAAGTTTCCTATATGTGTATTTCCTTCGAAAATGAACGTTTATCGTTGTTTCTGGTGGACTGGATCATTTTGCTTTTCCCTAAATACTTCCATGCTTTCGGGTTTTGTTGATGTATTTTTGTGTTTTTTCCCCTCTGTTATGGTCATTCATGACGGTTTGTCCGTCTGCCGATCTCTTTCGGCCTTTCGATTCAATAGTCGGCGCGCCGTCTATTAGATCGAACCGCTTTCCGTTTTAAAAAAAAATATTAGTATTCAAAGTTCATCCATATGCATACCCGGGATCGTGATTATATGAGTAGAATACACACTAGATCCAACCCAAGCCGATCACATAAATATACTTATACATCCTAAAGTAATTGGTAAGACGAGGTGAAATTCACTAGGGCGTAGTTGGAGAAATGAAGGGGCAAATATAATGACTAGTATATATATATATATAGGGTCCAGTTCCGGTGAGGAGGACCCTTGCAGATAGGAATGAGGAGAGTCGGGGTAGTGACATGTGGCATTGCCACATCACCTAGTTTTTTTTTCCAGATTTTCTTTTTGTAAATAAAAATTGGTGTTCATATTTTTATAAGTATGTGTTCATTTTTAAAAGAGTCATTGTTCATATTTTATCAATAAATGTTCATTTTTTTTCAACACTAAATGTTCATTTTTTTAACATTAATTGTTCATTTTTGTATTTTTGTAAAACATTTTTTCGGATTTTTTTTTGAAAATTATACTATTCTTTCAAATCGTGTTAATAAAATATGATGTTTATTTTTTTTGAAATTATACTTTTCTTTAAAATCGTGTTTATAATATTCAAAAATCGATTACATAAAAAATTGTGAAATCAAAAAGAATACAAGACGATTCAGGTTTTGTTTCTTCGAATTTATACTCTCATTGTTTAGATTTTCATTCTTAAGGTTTAGGTTTCATTATGCTTGATGTTTGTGTTCAAAATCAAATTTGTTTGAATCATTTTGTGTTTGATAAGTTTGATTGAAAAAATACATGTATATACATATGTTGAGTTGGTCTAATAGCTCCAATTGAATAATATGTATGTTCCTTTTAGTGTGCACGCAAACTGTTCGACAAAATGTCTTATAGAAAAATAGTTTATAATATTTACAAGAACAATGACATAAAAAGTATGAACACTGACGAATAAAAACATGAACAATGACGTATAAAAGTATGAGTACTGATGAGTTATCTATAACTTTGACACATACATAACATGTGACACCTATTTCATTTCTAGTTGATTACCAGTTAATTAACCCTGTTTAAAACAATAAGCGGAAAAGCGGAAAACGTAAATTTTTAAAACTTTATCTTACAACCATATTCACAACATATATACATACTAACATACGTCATAAACTCTGTTTAACAAAACACAACTGTTTAAAACCACACAAAACATCCTAGGCGGTAGCATCCCATAACAACCCACCTGATATGATCTCAAATCTAGGTGTTGGGTCCAACGTCCTTGACTTGATCAGGCCGAGTCTGAGTAGCTGAAAAAAATGTGGATATAACAACAATGAGCCACACGCTCAGTAAGGGTATACAAATCGCACTCTCTCAATATATATAAGTATCTAATATCCCATCCCCAAAGGACACTCTATACCCTTCCTCACATTTCAAAGCACACATACATATCCACATTCACATATAATTCCACAACCATTCATATCACATTTCACATAAACATTCAAGCATGTTATCACACATCACATATAAACATATCATCTCATCACATAAAAATAATTATAACATAACACATAGCATGCTAGACTCGATCGCATCGATGCATAGGTGATAATTAACTAACTAGCCCCAACTGATCGTACGATATATTTTCTCACGTGCTTTCGTATTTCTTTTCTTTGTTTTTTTTTCTTTCGGTTGGTCAACCCGATAGCGTCCTAGGCCCCCTGTAGATCAGGTAGCGACCTCGGCCATCTTGTCCTAAGACCCCCTGTAGATCAGGTTGCGATCTTGGACTATTTTTCTTATCTTGAGGCCCCCTGTAGATCAGGTAGCGACCTCTGGCTGTTTTTCTTATCTTGAGGCCCCCTGTAGATCAGGTAGCGACCTTTGAGGCCCCCTGTAGATCAGGTAGCGACCTCGTCCCCCGGAAACCCGTGCGGGGCCCAGTTGGGCTAATTAATCAATTATCATCCTATATTATCACTTTCATATCATAACTCAATTTCATGCTTTCATCATATTCTTTCATCATATTCTTTCCACTATCATCTCATGTACCTCATGCATGCTTTCACAAGGAATATCAAGTCATCATCATCGTCTCACTCATATACATATAAGCATGCATACAATCATAACAAACATATATATACACTCAAGCATGCATAAAATCATAGCATATTAAATACATAACATATATTAAGCAAGTGTAATTCATATACACTTACCTCGCAGGTAAGAACAATAAAACCTCGCAAACCAACTATTGAGTCCGTTTCCCACTCGGGCTATCCTCCTTTCTCGTATTTGGATAAGCTCACAAAGAACTAAGCTATAGTTAACCAAAACCTTCAACAACACCTGCGGAGAATATCATATTCCTCGTATTAAGCTTCTCGATTCAAACACCAGTTAAATTCATTCCTTTGAATTTAATTAACTTATATCCTCCTCTATAATCCCAATTTAATTAATTAACCTTCAATTAATTAATTAAATTTTGTCAGAATAACGTTTTGCCCGTAGGCAATTTCTGAACCCACCTATCATCAAATCTCATCAAACAAACAGCCCATAATCACCAGAATAAAGTAACGGGTATAATGGAATTTCCAATTATCCATTTTGACAAGCCTAAGGTCAATTTAGGCCAAATCGCAATACGGAAAACGAATAAATTCATAACTTATTCGTTACTAACCCGATTGACGATCCGAAAGAAGATTCGGAATCACAACGACGTAGGCTACGCTTGGACATCATCAAATTCACCGGAATCTGAGCGACGGAACGGGACAAGGAAGGATCTGCTCGACCTGGCCTTAACTTTGCTCGGAAAAGCGGAAACTCTGTACCAACATGAAGAGGACGAATAAAGGAATCCGAAAACTCAAACGGATTCGAAATCGGATTACAAACGAAGAGAAGTCGATAATTATCCTTTAGCATTATCCTGGCCTTAACTTATTCGTTACTAACCCGATTTGAAGCTTGAGAGAAATCAGAGCTTTTACGAGGAAATGTGAAAGAAAATGAATGAATTTCCGCTATTTATAGAGAAGTCGATAATTATCCTTTAGCTTTATCCTTTAGCATAATTGATAATTATCCTTTAGCATAATTGATAATTATCCTTTAGCATTATCCTTTAGCAAAGTCGATAATTATCCTTTAGCATTATCCTTTAGCAAAGTCGATAATTATCTTCTAGCATTATCCTTTAGCAAAGTTGATAATTATCCTCTAGCATTGTCCTTTAGAAAGTCCATGATTATCCTCTTACCAATTCGAAGTCGGTTTGAGCGCTTTCTCCAAACTTCTCGGAATTGGAATAATAAATCCGGAATACTATGTGGATAGTTATTCCGCAATTGTCTCAGAAAACGCGTATTCCTAACCCGTCTTTCTTAGACTCTAAGAAACAAAATAGCGACTCTTTTGGCCATTTTGTCTTTCCATGTTATTTCATATCTAGGACATGTCCGATATCCTGATTATTTCTCTCAACTGCATTTTTATTAATTGAAGCTCCCATATGCTCCAAATAACACTAGGGGATAATATGATCTAAGAGCGGGTTACCTCGAGAGGTATCTCTTGTTAACACGGGTTTAATTCCGTTAAACCCGTTTAATTCCTTAAAATTTCTAATTAGGCCATCTTCGATTTTTGACCGTTACATAACATATTATGATCATCTTTTAACGTTTTGTGATGAGTTTTTTTTTTTTTTTTGTGGTTATATACTATAAATGAACATCTATGCATTATAAAATAAACACAAAAGAATAAATGGACATGACACTTTAATGAATAAAAATACTATGAACACCGATGTATAAAAATATGAACAATGACATATAAAAGTATGAACACCGATGACTATTTTAAACGTAAGGGTATTTTTTCAAATTTTAAGTCAATTTACGAATCTAGTCCATATGTATACCCATGTTCATGAAAGTTTTTGGAATCATTCCTTGTGGTTTGAAGTAATTTGAGTAGAATTTGATTACTTTTGATACCCTATAGGGTAATAAAATGTGGGGAATCAAGTGCACTTTGCCTTAAGTCACAAGGAATGATTCCATACAATTTCATGAATAAGGATATAGATATGGACTAAATTCGTTTCCATTCCGTTTCCGTTTCCGGAGTTGGAAACAAACGGGCCCTTAATCTAGTCATTCATATAAAAATATTTTAGTTTGAGACTACGTAGCTGCGGAGAGAGGTGACGAGCTAGGTTTTCCGTTTATTTTTTAAATTTAAACTTTTTAATTATGAAAATAAAATTTTATGCTTTAAGAATAATTGTTAATAAAAAAAGAAAGGCTGAATTGGCATTTAGGGCTTTTTACACTATAGAGTTGAAATTTAGAGCCTATCAATTACAAATTGAGAAATAGGGCTCCTATTTTACTAGACTAATTCATAAATAGGACAATGACAAAAGTGATGACTAATGAGTGATGGCTGATGTGAGTGCTGACACTTTTGATTGACATTTGGAGTAAATTTGAGGCCAAAAAACGCAGCCCTCTACCCATAAAAAATTTGCTTACCCAAAAATCCGCTTACCCAAAAATCCGCTTACCCAAATAATGTCACTATCATACCCAAAAATAAATTTGTCAAAGTACATAAACATACTCGAAAACAACATACCCAATAAATCAAATATCAAAATAAAACAATATCCATAAATTGGATAATATTTTATATTTATACCCAATTTAAACATGACTTAATACAAAATTCATACCCAATTTAAATTTGTCATACCCAAAATTTTCAAAACTCGATATTGTACACAAACATCAATATCAAATGACATTTGGTCATTACCCAAAAATTCGCTTGACATTTGATCATTATAACACATTTTGGGTAACCATAAAACATACTCACGATATCACTATATACTTAATAAAAAGAAATATATTAAAAAGTCAATACACGTATAAAAGCATACCCAATTTGAATTTGTCATAACCAAAATTTACACAAATCGATATTGTACCCAAATATCAATACCAAATGACATTTGATCCATGTAACACAATTTGGATAACCATAAAACATACCCAAAAATATCACTTTAAGCATACTCAACAATAAGAAACATACCACAAAAACAATAAACATATACCCAATAATGAGAAAAATACTACAATTCATATTTGGGTAACGAAACAATGTCACCCAAAAAAATTAAGCATTCATGGATTTAACAATTTCATCAAACTAGCTACATTAACAAAAAATAAAAGGTAAACATGTAAAAAAATATATTTAGACTAAAAGTAAACATCAAATCACCATCATTTCAATCAAAGAAATTATTGCCCCTATTTTCTAGTTTTCATACCTACTTTTTCTTTCTTTTATATAGAGGCCTAGTTTACAAAAGATAATTTTAAGGGGTCCCCTTTCCCTAATTAATTCAAAAAGAAATAATTTAATTTGCTAGACATTTTCTAGTTTTGTATTTAGAGAAATTCTTTTCACTTGCTTATCAGGAGGAGTTTCTATGTAAAACTTAGTATAGTTTATTTTTTTTAAATATATGTTTCAATATTCACTTCTTCTTATTTATAATATAAAATCTCTCTCCATATACCTCGTTCTCACCTAATTCAAGAATGTTTCGTTTAAACAAGAAACTTTGAGCAATAAATGATTTAAGGAAATTTAAGTACAATAATCCAAATTTAAAAATTAATCCAACACGTCCAAAATCCATTAAAAAGTTGATTGTTTGTAATTTAATACTTTTGAAAAGTTCAAACACAATATTTTCTTACACATACGTGAAATGATTGGACTATATTATGACTTTAAAGTATACCAAAAAGAAAATCTTTCAAGGGTTTTGGTGGGGGCATGCATGGATCCAAGACATGTATAAAAAGGGACTCTTTACCTAACGATGATAACTTCTCCGAAACTCGTATCAAATTTAGACGGAGATAAAAAAATATATATATAGACGTCGGTTTAAATGCGGTCGTAGTGTATCAACAAAGATGGATCGTAGAACAGAGGTCGTATATTAGGGTTGGAATGTCCTCGTACCTATAAGCGCGGACGTATTATGACAGGCCCTCATGGCTCATGTTGTGTAGAGATAATTTGTGATTCGTGTGTATTCATTCTTAAATTTATGTGTTAGGATATTGATGAATCATTCTCAATGAATTGCTTATTTTGCATAGTGTAGACATGGATGTCATGTGGGTCATGTTTCTAAAGGGACGTGGTGTAACAAATAGCTCTTATCTTTTTGGTATCATTATCAATATGGGGTCTTCGTGTCTCTTATCATGTTCACTCCAACTTAACGTTACAAGATTACACTTTTACCGTTTATAATGATCAGGTGTACTATTTGATTCAAATAAGGTGTATGTTTATGTCATTTATTAACGAGAGAATTGGGTGTAGTAAGTTTTTTCTTATGAACTTTTGTTTTGCAGATTTTTTTAATTTTTATTATTTTAATTGACTATCATTATTACTCTATTAAGGTACTTAATGAGTTTATATTACGAGTATTCCTAATAGAGTAATAGTAGTAAAAGGTCTAGTTAGCTATTTTACCCATTTATAATCAAGGTTAAAAATATGTTTATATTTTGTTTTAGTAAACTATGTGATCACCAACTCGAGGATATTGTACACCTTCTTATGGAGTGTCCTTATAGTAAAAATTACTATCACAAAAATTGACTCGTCTATCATCACCAATCTAAGCACAATTGAACACGGAAAATAAAAGGCCTCATGATTTTTTATTGAAAATCAAAAACAAAATCGAACTTACTAAATTTTCATGTCTTGCAACCATTTGGTGGAATATTTGGTTCTTCAGAAACAAAATCATTTTTAACAATCAAGTTATTAACTCGGATCACAACATCCTAGATTTCATTAAAAATCAAATTCAGATTTGGAAGAATCACAAAAAATCAAATGGGACAAACCAAAATATGGGTTCCACAAATTAACTTTGATGGATTAAAGGTCAATTCAGGTATAACTTCCATCGGTTTTGTCATTAGAAATCATTACGATTATGTTATTAGCTTGAACATTAGAAAAAAATAACTTTAACTCAATTGTTAAAGAGGAAGCTTTCGGGCTAAAAGTCGGACTTAAATAAGCTATAAGGCTAAATATTAAAAAGATTGAAATTGAGGGCGATAACTTACGTGTTATCAAAGAACTCCAAAGAATTTGGTGTTGTCTATGGGAGATCGAGATGATTATATCCGACTCTAGACTGGATCTTCACTTCTTTGAAGAAGTCCAAGTCAAACATGTGTTTAAAGAATTTACTGTGTTTCTGACCGATTGACCTATTTGGAAATTTCGAACCCCAAGACGCAATTTTTATGACGACCCCGAACTTTGTGTTCTCATCCGCAATAAAATTTTAGGATGAACTACCTCTAAAAGGTATTTTGTACTAACCGCTTTCCGTAAGAAGAAGAGAGGTCACCCTATCCAAACCAATATTTTTTTAATTTTATTTTTTTTGGAAACC
The DNA here is from genome assembly GCA_033239125.1 of Fagopyrum homotropicum. Classification (NCBI taxonomy): domain Eukaryota; kingdom Viridiplantae; phylum Streptophyta; class Magnoliopsida; order Caryophyllales; family Polygonaceae; genus Fagopyrum; species Fagopyrum homotropicum. Next base: position 10,397,971 of record BSWB01000003.1, read on the forward strand.
AACATCTTATTATATACCCTTACAATTATTAATAAATCAATAAAAAGGAGATATAATAAAGATTTAATGGTCCTTAAAAAAAGACAAAAATAACAAAAGTTGTAAAAGTCAAATATTATCAAATTAGAAGAAATCAACTTTTCATATTACATTCAACTTACATGAGGAAAATAAGATAGCTTCAATAGTTATACTTATATGTCACATCACTTTCTCTTTGATTAGTTGATGTACTTTGGTCCACTAACGTTGAAAGCCATATGTAAATACGCAATGCATTTATATGTAGAGGTTTCAAGTAGCAAAGGGAAGACTACTGCGTTGCTACTAGACCTGTATAAATCCGGGCTCGGGCCGGACGTACCTCAAAACTCTACCTAGAAGGTGTAGGCCGGGCTGGCCCGACCCGACTTGTCCGGACCCCAAACGCTACCCATGTAAAAAGCGGGCGGGCTACCGGGCCGGCCCGGATGGTCCGTGTGTACTTACTTGTGCGTTTTTTTAAAAATTTATCGTTAAAAAAAAAGTAATACAATTAATTTAATACACACTTTTAATTCAATTATACTTGCATAGTACACTAACAACAAGTTCAATAACAATCAACACACAAAAATGAACAAGTCCAAATACCTAAAAAAAAAATAAGTGTCATTACAGTAAAGTTAGTCCTACAATCTTGTCTTGCAAACGAATATAACTCGTCAAAATACTCCAAACAAACTAAATGAACAATCAGAATATGTAACACTCAAAACAATATAAATTATATAGGCAAACATATAAAAATATTTTATGTATAAAACTATATTCGGGCCGGGCCGGGTTAGCCCGCGGGCCAAAACGTTTACCTGTATCCGTCCCATCAAAATACGGGTCCGACCCTAACAGGCCAAACTTACTGCCCATACCCATGTTTTTTTCTGGACGGGCCGGCCCGATTTTGTACAGGTCTAGTTGCTACATTTTGAATCTTTATTATGAATTATGATATCCTTTATGGTTAAGCTTCATATTCTATTTTATTGAAATTTCTTATAATGGTCAATTTTGACTCATAAAATATATTTAACTTGGGATATCTTTAACGAATGTCATTTTAAACATAATATTTATTTATCAAGTTGTCTTTTATAAAGTAAATTAAGCTTTATTAGTTTATCTAGTTACTAATTTATTATAGAAACCGTTAAAAGAAAGTCCCAAAATCTAAAGCTAATGATTGTAAATTACTTAAAAACACTTTAATAAAGTCTCAAACTTAAAAATAAATCAATTATAATGGATATAAAATATGTACTTTTGTAATGGGAATGTCGTTTTAAAAATAATATGTACTTTTGTAATGGGGATGTTTTTAATTGTATTTTTTAGAAGGTATTAATTTTGTCTTTGTGAACTTATCTTAAAAAGAGAGGAATGCGGTTTTTTTTTAATTGTCATGGGAATCCATCTCACTTCATAGTTTTTGTTCAATTCGTTAAAAATTATACAATTTAAGTTTTGATATTTTTTTATAGTTAGTTCACGTTATTTTGTTAATTTAATAGTTATGTTTTTATGTATTTTTTTTGCTTAAACTAATAAAACACAATATATGAACTAACAATACACAATATTTAAATTAATGAGATTCAAATTTTGAACTAATATTATAAAAGTTTATAATTTTAGTTCAATTCATTCAAAAGTATAAACCATCAATTTTGATATTTTCTATAATTAGTTCACGTATTATTTTGTTATTTTTGTAGTTATGTTTTTATACACTTTGTTACTTGTACATGCTTGAACTAAAAAAAAGAAAATGTTTAATTTAACATTACACAATATTCAAATTAACGACACCCAAATTTTAAATAATATTATAAACAATTTGAACTAAATGTTAAAAAAATAAGAAATTCGAGAACAAATAGTTTGAACTAATTGAACAAAACTATGAACCATTAGAACAAACTGTATAGAGAGAGAAGAATGGGGAAAACTGAAATAAAAAAGTTCAAAGTTTTATACTATTAATTTGAAGTTGTTTGAATGAAAATATCTAAAAATTTTGAATGAAAAAAATGTTAAAAAAATTAAGAAATACGAAAACAAACATTTTGAACTAATTGAACAAAAATATGAGCATTGAACCAACAACTTGAACTAAGAGAATAAAAAGGGAATAAACCGGAGTAAAAAAGTTTAAAATTTTTATACTATTATTTAAAAATGTTTGAATGCATAATGTATAAAATCTTGAACGACAAAAGTGTTAAAAAAAAAAAAAAAAAAAATTTGAACTAGCTGAACAAAAATATGAACTATTAGACAAAACAGTTTGAATATATTGAACTAAACTCGTGAAATGAGATAATAAATGTTAAAGTTTTTTCATGAAATTTACAAAATTGTCACTACGTCCCCTATTTAAAAAAAAACGTATTTTTAAAAGGACAAAAATGTTTCCTGAACTTTCTATAATTGCAAAAACGTCACTACGCTCCCCAAAATTCATTAAACAACGTGGACAAATATTGAGAGTTGGATTAAACGGATCAAAGATGCATATCACTCCATAAGATCGTACCAATATTTTTGCTCAAACCTGAACCGGATCCAAAAATCATCTTTATTAACGATCCTTCCTTAACTTGTATAAGGCATACTTCTCTTGTCACAAAAGTTTCCAAAGTTCTTTATAAAGCAAAGTCAAAACGGGCTTGTATAAAAGTTCAATCATGAGGTTAATCAAGATTAAATTGGGCTCATGAAGAGTGGCCCAATATTTACAATTGGGCTTCTATTTATGGGCCGGTGCAGCCCATTAACCTCTCCTAGTTGTCTCCCCCGCTTGGACATCGTGGGAAAGAACCAAAATGTACTCTAAAGTACACGTGTCATATTATGAACTTCTGAAGTTTTCAAACAATGCATATGGGTGAAGTTTCAACATCACACATAAGGGATAGTTCCGCCAAAAGTCAACTTTAAACATGTCAACCCTTCACGAACTTCTTATTGAACCGAAAATGATCGGGTATATATGCGGATCGCATTAGAGGGTAACCGTTTTGGTGTAACGTAGCTTCTTACAAATAGGGTTGAGCAACGGTTCAAAACCGCAAAACCGCAAACCGAACCGAACTGGACCGCAATACCAGAAAACGTGAACCGCACGGTTGCGGTTTGAACCACAAATGAATCGCATTTTGCGATTTTGCGAATTTTTTTTGCGGTTTGGTTACAGTTTTGCGGGGTTTTTTTAGGTTTTTTTCCTTGCGAACCACAAACCGAACCGATTAAATGCGGTTCAATAAACCGAACCGCAGTATGCCCGGCCCTACTTACAAATACATGTGGGTAGAGGAGCAGAGATGACGGATTCAATAAATCCGCCAAATTTGCCTGAACAAACCTAACCCCACCGTTTCGGACTTCAGACAAAAGTACTACCCGAATATCCCGGGCACTCTTTACGAGTACATCGTAATTTTTCTCACCAACCAGGGGTATTAAAGTAATCGCACCGTGGGCCCTTAATGGACCTACCGAATCTCGACCGTCTGATCAATGTGATTTCCATTGAACGGCATAGAATCGCTCATTGACTAAATGTAAAATGGATAACTCTGTGATTGGTTGCATTGGAACATTTCTCATTCCTTGTTTTCATTTCCGTTTTTTTTTTAATTGAATAAACAAATCGACTGTAAGAAAAACTCAATCCTTCAAAGAGGACAAATGGAGGTCTTTTGAAGACAAGAGAGAGAGAAAGAGTTGTGTCATCTTCTTCCTTTTCACAAAAATTAGGTTTCCTCTTTCTGGTTTTCTTTTCAGATTTTGAGGGACTTTTTTTTTTGTGTTTCAATTTCTGTTTTTTATTGTTTTCCCTTTCCGACGAGGGAAACAGAGGAGAGAGAAGGAAGAAAGCCTTTTTCATTCCCTTTCTCTTCTCTCTCCTTTGAATGTCCAATCCTTGAATACAAATTCAACGCCATAAAGAAGAAAAAGCCCTTTTTCCTGGGTGGCGGATGTTCCAGAGGTTGTCCGCCATAGCTAGGGTTTCTGTTCTATATTTGAGATTGGTTTTTGTTTCACACGGACGACAACAATAAGTAGGGAGGATTGAAACAGAGACAGAAAAGATGAATGTTATGCGTCGTCTGAAAAGCATCACGTCTGGTCGGCCATCGGTTTCTGATCCGGTAGGTGTTCCTTGTGTTGAATTTAATCCGTGAAAATTTTGTGGTTGATGTTTGATATGATTATTACGGTAATTAATATTTGTTTGTGTTTGATTTGATTTGTTCAATTGATTGTGATGTTTTGGCTGTGGGTCGATTTCGCCGGTGATGCAAATTTCAACGACGTGCGTTGCAATCATGAGTCTCTTTCCTTTTTGTTTTGATTTTATTAGCTTGCTGACCAATTATTGCTATGGTTTGTTCATCATCATGTAAAAGAATAATGAAAATAAAAGGGGAAATAAGGGATGATTAGCTAATCATATTCTGCTGTTCATCTGAAAATTTGTTTTCAAGTCGAAATAATTTGGTATTCAATCCTAATATGTCCTTACTGCGCTAAACCTAATTGCTTGGAATAGTTTGTACAGTTAGAGGAGGATCGTGAAATCAGTCTTAGTTTTAATTAGAAGTAATGGCTGATTTCATATCCTATGCTGGCGACTAAGTTTGATGAGGTTGATTGGGCTTTAGTATAAGCCACTTGCTTAAATTTGCACAAACGCTCAAGTTCAATAAGGTCAAACCGTCAAAATGAAAAATGGAAGTTTTTCCAAACGGATACTTGATTAGCATGCAAGTTCATTAAGGTGAAAGTAAAGTATGGTTAACTGATTTCAGTTCAAACTCTGTGGCTGCACTTTTGCTTGTCATTTTTGGTTTGATTGTATGATATATTGATAATTTGATATGGCTCAGGCCTTTGCCTAGAATTCAACAATGCTACCTGATTGAAGATATAATGGAAGTTTTGCTAACAACTAACAAGTTGACATTTGAACTGGATCAATCTCATTTGGTAGTTTTAGTTGCTTCTTGTCATCTTTGCAATACTATAAACCTAAGCAAGTTATTGACTGCTTTCTCTTAGTCTTTGGAATTATTCTTGAGAATCAGGAGTGACACTTTTAGATGCTTTCTGATCGTCTCAATGTCACCAACTGACATCCACTCCCTTGTCAAACTATTGATATTTACTTTTGCTAATCCCGTTCAAATTGCAAATGTTATTGGAACTAATGGCAAGCATAATATCTGGATTAACACCATGTTGTTTTGTCTAGGAAATGGAACCGACCTATGTGAGCGGAAATGGAACTGAAACTGGCCAGATTATTACTACAGTGATTGGTGGTCGGAATGGGCAACCAAAACAGGTATTTTTGTGTGTGTTGCATATGACAAAAATGGTTTTCTAATCCATTCACAAATACATTTATTCATTTTTGTTTGTTTTTCCCATGTCCAGACACTTTCTTACATGGCAGAACGTGTGGTTGGCACTGGTTCTTTCGGTGTAGTATTTCAGGTAACTGTAAACATTTTACATTCTTTTTTGTGTTTATCTGTCTTGCAGTGCCTTCTGTTGACTATCAACTAATGCTTGAGTTTTTGGTCTTTGTTTTACCTTTTGAAGGCAAAATGTCTGGAAACCGGTGATCAAGTTGCTATAAAGAAGGTATTGCAGGATAAGCGATACAAGAACAGGGAACTACAGATTATGCGTTTACTTGACAATCCCAATGTCGTTCAACTTAAACATTGTTTCTATTCTACGACTGAGAAAGAGGAGGTTTACCTAAACCTTGTCTTGGAGTTTGTACCTGAAACTGTCTACAGAGTACTAAAGCAGCACACCAAGGCTGGCCAGCACATGCCAATGCTCTACGTTCAACTGTATACCTACCAGGTGAGATAGAATTTAGAAGTGGCTTACTCCTGGTTTACATTACTTTTATCATGAATCTATTTTTGCAAAACTATAATTGAAGAGTTTTTATTTTAATTTCAGATTTGTCGTTCTCTTAATTATATCCACAATGTGATTGGAGTGTGTCATCGGGATATCAAGCCTCAGAACTTGCTTGTGAGTATCTCTACTGGTTTCTACTTATCCCTTGATTGGACGCATAAAGTATACTTATTAAACAAGTTTATGCACTATAATGTAATGTAGCATAAGTGTTGTTTGATTGCTCTATTATATAATGCCTGATTAAGAATTCTTGTGACATTGACATTCATGATACATTTTTTATCTTTTCCCTCTCAATTAGGTCCAACAAATTTATAAGTATATGCATGCCATAACAAACACCATTTATGAACAGTACATGTATTTTGTTTTTTACTACATGTTACACCAAATTCTGCATAATTCAAGTTTGTATCCCTATAAGACATACTTTGATAGTATGTGACTTCCAAACAAACTTTAATACCATTATTATGGTATGAATACATACTGTTGAATTTGTGCAGGTGAATCCTCACACTCATCAATTAAAGCTTTGTGATTTTGGGAGTGCAAAGCAGTTGGTTCCTGGTGAGCCAAATATATCTTACATATGCTCAAGGTATTACAGGGCTCCAGAATTGATATTTGGGGCTACAGAATACACAACTGCAATTGATATGTGGTCTGTTGGCTGTGTGATGGCTGAGCTTCTTATAGGACAGGTTAATATCCTAACATCACGCCGTTTTCATTATTTAAAATGACCACAGATGGCTGAGCTTCTTGTTTGATATGTGGTTTGTTTGATGTGCAGCCCCTTTTCCCCGGAGAAAGCGGTGTAGATCAGTTGGTAGAAATAATTAAGGTTTGTGTTTGTGAAATACATTCTTCTATTGTTTTTTTGGTCTCAGTTGTTGATCTCTATCTAATCTCAGTGTTTATGTTAATACTAGATTCTGGGAACACCAACCCGAGAAGAAATAAAGTGCATGAATCCCAATTACAATGAATTTAAGTTCCCTCAAATCAAGGCCCACCCTTGGCACAAGGTATATGAGAAATCTAGATGGAGTTTGCATATCCAACCATGCTGGTCATTCTGTTTAACTGAACAATACATCCTCTTATATTAGGTGTTTAACAAGCGAATGCCTGCCGAAGCGGTGGATCTCGTTTCTAGACTGTTGCAGTATTCTCCAAATCTGCGCTGCAATGCTGTATGACTAAGAAACTCTCATCTTTTCTACCCGCATTTCTTAACGTGTTTTGTTTATCATATTGTGGTGCTCAAATGATCATTGACCTTTTTTCCCTCCGTTCTCTTTAATGTTCTCGTATTTACAGTTGGAGGCATGCGCACATCCGTTCTTCGATGATCTGAGGGACCCAAATGCTTGTTTACCCAATGGACGACCCTTCCCCCCTCTCTTCAATTTCACACCTGAAGGTAATGGATATACATACATCTGAGACAAATATCTTTTCTGAACTCATTTATGCTATGTTTGTCATGCTGTTTATTAAGAATCCATCAACCAGTTAGAGTTTATCAACTAGTTTACGGTGCATGTAAAACACATCCTTATACTGTTCTGTTTTGCAGAGCTTGCAAAAGCATCACCTGAGCTTCGTGAACGCGTCATATCCCAATCTGTGCAGAAATGACCAAGATCAATACATCCGAGCAGCTTGCAACTATAGGCAGTGTAAAGGCTTTTCCTCCCTATCTTTTCTATGTTGCTTTTCTTTTGGCCCGTCAGTGTTCTGTTTTGGTTGATCCATGATGGCCCAATCCGAGTTCATTTCCTTACACGGTTGAGTAAGAAACTACGAAGTATGTGCCAAAGATTGCTGGCCTGTTATGGAGCTGATAAGGGTCATATGAGATTTAGAGTGCTCTTGCTAAATTCGTGTCAAGGAAAATTCCGCATTCAGTTTCGAAAAAAAAAAAACGCTGGAAAAGTGCGCTATATATATTCGTGTTTATATGTATTTGAAAAATGTGTTATTTATGTTATTAGAGCATGGCTCATTTGTAGTGTTATCCATCTTCTTCCTTCACAAGCCTAAAATGTTGTCAATACTGATGAATGTTTACGAGAATTCCGACTCTGAATTTGATTAGGTTAAAGTCTTTGTGCTGTGGCTTACTGGTGCTCTTATGTTGTTATTTTGTTGTGTATTGTAATACAAATATTGGGTTCAATTTGCATGTTCACAATTTCAATTGTACAAACTGATTGACAGGGATCTGTCATGTTGCCATTCTCAAACTAGAGACTTTGCATGTTCACAATTTCAATTTGCTTGTTATCGTAAGCCTCGCGTGGCAACTTGTGCGTAAGCCTCGCGTGACAACTTGTGTAAGCAGTTCAGTCGAGGCTTCTGTGATCGTGGATGGATCACTCCCGTCAGTCAGCGTTCGAAATTCGCTTAGAGACAAAATCCGGGCTAGATATTCGTCTAAAGGTTAGCAAACATGATCAGAAGTAGGGATGATATTGACTTGGTGAATGGGTTTTTTGAAATGTTAATATTGGTTCAAATCCAACCCAAACCGACCGCAAACTGAACTCCAAAATTTTTTGAACTGACTCGGCTCAAATGATTGTAACCATATTGTACCGTAGACCGACTCATTATTGTTCGGCAAGCCCAACAAAATTTTTCATAACCTCTCTAACTCCAATAATCAATATATGTATATTTGGTTACTTTTTGGGGCCAAAATAATCTAAAGATAATCCGAGTACAATAATATCTCCAATAATCCCGTAATCCATGCTCGCCGAATGGACCCATTGTTGAAATCTCACCAAATGACCCTATAGGCTTTTCATTTAAAGCCTAACACGACATTTTTGAGACAAAACGCATTGCAACAAATCGAGAACGCAGGGATCAATTGCACTATTTGCTTACAAAACGCAATGTGTGCCTAGCAAATCAAGTAGATATCATACTACATTACTACCCCTCCTCGACTCATGCCCGGTGATTGGGGGTTAGCCCCTTCCGTAACTAGGGTCGTTACTTGAGACAAGCTACTCGGGTTCGGCTCTAACTCGTTCATTTTCTAAACGAGCCGGACATGAACACATTTTAAAGCTTGTATAAAATTTACTCGGTCGACTCGTATAAAATTTACTCGTTCGAATCGTATAGATGTAATTCCATTATAGTTCATTGGTTCAAATTCAACCCTGATAAAACTCTATCGAAGATTCAATTAAAATCAGATTGGATCTGGAGTGATCTGATCAATCAAAAGCTCATATGAACACAAATCGATTTGGCGACGCATTTCGAGTTAAGCTCTACTCTTCGGGATCTCAGGAGGGGAGAGCCAACCCAATCCACTAGGCATATTTACAGTATGAACCGGTTGCAAGATAGCAAAAACAGCAACCAAAACCAGAATATATCAAAGTAAAAGACAAGAAAAACAAAGGATAGGTGAGTCTGTAAAACCATAAGGTAACCGGTCTGTGCTTTGAGGCAAAGCAAGATCAAGACGACAGAGAACACTCTCGTGTGAAGCACTCGGCTCGGATCTCTCTCTCCAGGATTCTCTCTTGTTTCTCTCTTCTTACTCTCTCAGATCTAGGGTTTTAAAGCTGAAGTGTTTCGGCGTGCTAGGGTTGGAGAAGGAAGGTAGCTTAAGTCATCCGTGTCCAGAAGCGACCCTTAAGCAACGCACGTTTCATCACTTAACGCTTCGTTCAACCGCTCAAGACATCACGTGTTCCGTTACAACCCGATGAGATGGACTGGAGCTTCTTATTGGACCTCGATCCACTAGGCCCAACTTGCTCTGCATTCAGCCCATCACCAACTCAACACAAGTATCCTGTCCAACTCTTCACCAAACAGTCCTAAACCTTTCAGTAATCAGACCCAACTAATCATTGTCAACTCGAACCGGGTTTAACACTAATTCCTAACAAACCCAAATCGACCCGAAACTAAACTCTAAAATTTCTTGGACTGAAGGCCGACCTTAATGTTTTGCATCGGGTTTGGTCCAACAATATTATACCAAACCCGACTCATTATAATTGGACGTTATCGAAATCGCACCAAAAGAACCCTATAACTTTTCATTAATAGCCAATGAAACCCAACATATTTGAGATAATACGCAGCATAACAAACCGAATGTAGGGACCGAGTACACTATTTGCTTGCAAAACAACATGTGAACTAACAAACCGAGTAGATATGACACTAATCTTCATCTTATGCTTGTTCTTCGCCGATCTGTTCTTCGTCAATTTGTTCTTCGTTCTCTACTATGTTACGTCTGCACAGAGGACATATAGGATTCACGTATAACCATTTGTCTATGCACCTACTATGAAAAAGGTGTAGACATGGAAGTTGACGTAGCTTAGATCCATCCTCGTATGTACAAAGACAAATCGTACATTCCTTCAAACACAACATCACAAAACAATGGTTAACGGTTGGTAATACACGATAAAGTTTTGACCCTCATGGTTTTCAAGTTCAGTTAGTTTAGAATTCAGTCGAGTTCGAACTAAACCTAAATTTTAATCAAACTTAAAAAATGTGTTTATACTCACTTTGTTTAGATAAGTGTTAGTCGATTTTTGATATGCTCATATATATCCCAATCAGAACCAGGTTCAAATCGAGCTTAGCTCATATAACAATCCTATTTATCGCTTGTATTTTTGAATTATAAATATAGCGAGACGACATGAGATTTATTGATAGGAAGCTTACAGAGTTCTCAACAAGTAAGTTTTGAGCCTCAGGGTTATCAACGTTGCACTCGACCATGATTCCCCAAAACGATTCCCCAATGTTGTTACCATGTTCATCACTCTCATCGGTTGATCTTAACACAAATGTGGACAGTCGCTCAATGTCTCGAGTATCCCCCTCCTGACACGGTTAAGATGACAACTATTAGGAATAAAACACCAATGATTTAGTAAAAGATGAAAGAATAGTTCGTTTTTGTTGCGTTTTCACGTACCGAACTTGTGCAGTTAATGATAGCTTCAATGATAGCAATAACATACAAGCTTGCTATGATAAACGGAAGGAAAAACATGACTATAACAGTAACCACAACTTCCTTCAAGCAAAGAAAGAGAGCAACGAGGAAAACAAAGATGAAGTCGAGACACAATAATCCCAATAAAAACCTACAACGAGAAAAACGACGTCGCATTAGAGAGAAATATCATTAGAAGAATTACATTGTTAAATTGATAGTGTTACCAGTAAAGCATCGGAGCATCTTCTGAAAGAGTTGATGTAGAAGTAGAATAATCAGTGAAAACACCATAACCTATCAACCACCAAATGACGGAGAAGATAGCAATGTAAGCAGCTAAGCTGTTCAGGCGCTCAATGTTAATTGCACTGTTGGCGGCAGGAGTAGACGGATTATCCGACCCGATCAAATCAGGCCGGGAAGCCGAAGGGGACCCGTTTGAAGACCGGGTATGTCGGTGCCTGATGTAAAGCTTGAAGGCGCAGTACATGTGAAGGAGGTAACGAATCGCGTAAATGACAAACCATGATCTGACTGTCCACGGCGCCGTTTCATCCCGGCTGATGATCAAAACGACGAGCACAGACGAAACGATTAAAGCGTGCCAAGCAAGGTCAACAACGGTAACGGGAAGAGAATGGGCCCACTCGTTCTGCCGTTCCTCAATATGCTCCGTCACTGCTTCCCGGACTCTCGTCGGCGACTCCCCCATCCTCATGATGCCGCTTATCATCCTTGATATGCGTCTACGCGGACAACCGTCGACGGAGGTGGTGAGTAGCGGTGTTGATTCGTCGCTGGATACATCGGCGGTGGTGGATGAGGAAATCGACGACATGGTGAAGTAGTACTAAATTATTAATCAAGCATTTTGGGGATTTGCTTCGTTGTTCAGAGGCGTTTGAAGGAGGTTAGGGGAGACTTTGGGAGAGTTGAATCAATCTGAGTTAAGAATTGGCCGGTCGTCGAACTCACCCGAAAAATTCAGAAAAAAGAAAAGACGCCGGTCGCCGGATATTAAAATGAACCCGACCAGATTTTTGATACGGTCATCGCACATTCATATATTACTCAAAATATTTGTTTATGACTTGTAAAATAAAAAGTTTAATTTCGAAAATAAACTAAATATTTGTAATTACGATTGGTTAGTTAATTAAGTAGGAACCGTTATAGTTTATATTTTGATAAACTTTTCAAAAATTTCATTTGTAAAAATCTTGTGTAACAATTTGTTTTTTTGTATCATTTTTATTTATGTTTTTATTCACTAATAATTGACTTTTAAGATTTAGGGTTGTTTTGTTCAAAGTCTGAAAACGGAAATAGAAACGGAATGGAAACGAATTTAATCCATATATATATATCCTTATTCATGAAATTTTATGGAATCATTCCTTGTGGATTAATGCAAAATGCACTTGTTTTTCCACATTTTGTTTCTCTATAAGGTATCAAAAGTAATCAAACTCTACTCAAATTCCTTCAAACCACAAGGAATGATTCCACAAACTTTCATGAACAATGGTTACGTATGAACTAGATTCATTTACATTCCGTTTCCGATCCCGGAGTTAAAACCAAACGGACCCTTAAACTAACGATTAGTTGATGGTCTATTTGGTTTCTATAAAATGTTGTCAATACTGATGAATGCTTACAAGGAGTCCGACTCTGAATTTGATTCGGTTGATGTCTTTGTGTTAGAGCTTACTGATACTGTCATGTTGTTATACAATAAGTTGTTCACACTTAACTAATTTTAATCTCTCTTTCTCATTTATATTAATAATACAAATCCGATTTAAGTTTTTTTATTACTCCATATACCCCTCAAGTTGTATTTGATAAAGAGTTAACCGGGCCAAACTTGAAGGAGCGATACTTATGTTGAACTTCACCAAGAGGCTTAGTAGCACATCAACTAGCTCTTGTTGAGAGCTGATATGAGAAGTTGTAATGAAGTCCTCAATAACCTTTTCTCGGATGTAAGGGCAGTTATTATCATACCTTTTCTCTGCCTAAAGCTGGGTCTTTCTGCTGCTTGCCACTACTCCGAGATGATGATTACGCTTCCGATTTGCTTGGTTTTCAGTCTACCGTGTACTGTACTGTAGATAAAAGAATGCATGTTCACCCGGGCATTGAGTCAGGGCCCTATTATGATCTTCCTTAGTGATCTTTTTCTCTTATCCAGGTTGCTCTGGGGGCAGCTATCACGCTTAGGCTGGTTGGAAGCAGGAATGTCGGAAGCGGTAAGGCAACTAGCGGAGGGAATTTCGTCAATGCGGTAGAGTGGACGTAGCATTGAGGGGTGCGCTGGTGGAGGGAGTTGGCCAGTGATAGTACAGAGTAGGCTTCTTTCTCTAAGAGCGCATGCCGAATGGGCCCAATTATGCACCTGGCTGCCTTATTGCAAAACCCATCAATCCGGTATACGAAATACAAAGAAAGGCGGTTCTGTTTATTGAAAAAAGTCTTTCCTATAAAAAATAGGTAGCATTCCCTTTATCCAAGTCTAGTACGCTAGGGACTCTCTTCAAGTGGAGTAAACAAAACGGGAGGCAGTCATGGAGGGAAGGCAAAGAAAGCGGACCTTCAAGCGGTCAACATACCGGGTCCAGCCAACAAGCTTGAGCGATATGAGAAGTTGCGGAAAAAAAGTAGTGAATCATCACCAATAGCCATTTATCTTAACTCAATCGTTAGTTTTAGGTCTCGTGTGAGGTGTGACATTAAGAGGTTGCTACACTGCCGTTATGATAACGTGTTGCGAACTTCCTTGTAGCTTTGGAACAGTAGGTCGCTTTTTCGGTAATTTAATAAAGAGGCGATTCTCTGCCTTTCCTATCCAATATTTTGCTATTCGTATATGTCGGGTAATAGCAAGAACCTAAGACTAGTCAGACTGAAAGCGATCTTTCTTCGATCAGAAGAGTAGTCAGAATGAATACGAAGAAGATCATCATTAGGGCAAGCAATGGCTTCTGTTAGAGCAAATCCCAAGATGACATAACCTAACAATTTCATTGTTTAGGCAATGATGGATTTCTACCCACGGAATGTTGCGCCCCCTAGAGAGAGGGATATTTACCAGTGAATGCGGTGCGGGAGGAAGGCTGTAAGTCACCTGGGCTACGGATTTTTCGGTTGGTTGATTCTCAAAATCACCTTACAAAAAGCCCTCGGGTTTTTCATTAAAGGGGTGGGGCTTTGTTCTGGGGGGGCCGCCGCGTGCAGCTCCAATCAGATGTTTGGTACTTTCACGAAAAATTGGATTTACAACTATGTGTTGTGTAACACCCCGAATTCTCATAACTCGGGACATTACTGGTTAGGACCTCACATTGGGTCCCGACCTCAGTTTGACAACAATTTTACTAGGATCTTGCAACAAGACACAAATAAAAAAAACCGAAATTCATAAAGTAGTATTTTCAAGAGATGAATGCAACAACGTCTACAACCTATAGTACTTAAGCAACGAAAAGGTCTAACTGTCTTTAACAAGAAGAAAGACACAACAAGGTAAACACCTAACCCCACTCTAAGGAGTACGGAGACCCGGCTGACCACTACTTCCGGATCACTCAGCTGTTGCTCTAACATGTGGTGAATCTAAAAACACAACAAAACAACCGTTAGCTAGCTATCTAAACATTAGATAAATAAGAATAACACACACACATATCATAGCAAAAGTAAACACTCATCATGCTTTCAAACAATCCATTTATTATCTTTACTTAGGTTATTCACTCTTACTAATGATACTTATTTTGTGACACGAGGGATTCCCAAACCTCGCCTCCACCCCGTGTAACCATCAGGAATGGATCCGATGCATCTCACCTTGTACCTGTATGGTCTGGGTATAGAAAACCTCCCAATCTCCTGTCAGAGCTGGGCAGTGATGTCACGACCCATTATACATACACTTGGGCCTTAAAATATAATAATAACAATCGTCCTATCAATTTATTATTATAAACACACATCACACACACCACTATTGTCATTCAACTAACATCCAGAAACTAGCTAAGTAAGTCGCAAGGACTTACTTGAATTCAATCTCAAATCTCTTAAAATCATCACGGTCTGCTATCGTAGAAACTCAATCGCCTGTCATAGGAGGCAAGGGAATCAATAATGTATCCCCTCTTCTGAGAAATCTATAATTTCTAAGATATACAATCTCATTATAAGAAAGCTTACTAAAATCCCTCGTAAGGTAAAATGACTATTTTACCCCTGGTCCCAAAAATTCCATAATATTCTATAACCTAGTTCCAAACTCTCCTTTGGAACCTATTTCCATAATCTTGATTTTCCTAAGGTCCGACTTTGGCTTAAGATACGAGCTTGAATAAAAATTCGAAATAAATCTCTAGGTCCGACCGTTAATTCATTCCCAAATTTTAACACAATAAACTACATATATCTATCTCCAACACATCAAAAATTCAACGGTGGATGTTCGATCTAAGATATCAAAACTAGATCTTAAAGTCAATAGGTCAAGGCTGAAAAACATGGTATGCAGGAGGTCTCTAGTTCGAATCCCACAGATCACAAATTTCTGCATAAACCTTCTCCAAACATCCTAGGTTTGATTCTCAGTGCAGTTACCAACATATACACACACTAACATCATCTCCCTAATATACATGATGAGCATAGGAGGATTATGTACCGGACAACAGCAGGGACGAATCGACTATGGCTACTAGTGTCGATCGATACCACAAAAATCCGAGATTGAGGCCCCTTGTGAAGTTTGGCTAGACGTCGGAAGGCGGTGGAGGAGATCCGGTCGGTTGGCTCGGAGATGGAGAGTTGCGAAGAACCCGGCGCTGCTACAAGAGCTGGAAGGTTGAATCTCGTCCTCGTTTGCGCCCTGCAGACTCGCACACAAGGCTGGGAATCGCCCCGTGGTTACGTCGAGAGGAGGGGAGAGGGATAGGAGCCCCAACTTTCTGATCGAGTAGGGGAGGGAAGAGTGGCCCTTCTTCTGCTGTCGTCGCCGACATGGGTTGACGAGTTTGCGTCGACCTGCTTCCGGGAGGGCAAAGCGATGGTGTTCGTTGTATGCACCGGAGGAGGGTTCGTTTTCGTGAGTTAAGGAACGCGTAACACATAGAAGGAAAGATGGGTTGTGGCTATTATGGTGAGGGAAGTGTGCCGTAATCTACGCAGTTGAGAAGATCGTGAAGATAGGAGAGAGGGAGAGCAGTCTGACGTGGAGCAATCACTACTGAATCGTTGAAGAAGAGAGATGGGTAGGAGTTGGGCCGCCACTACTGAATCTCTTAGTGGGCTGGCTGGGAAATTTTGTTAGGGCAATTTTGGTAACTAGGCCTTTTTGAAAAAGTAGAGTAGTAATTAGGCTTTTTAATGTTTCAATTAAGTAAATATACCCCAACCATTTGTATTTATTTTCAAACTTTACACACTCTTCTATCAAGGGGTACATTTACTAAACATAAAACTAGAAAAAGCCTAGTAAACCAAATTGTTTCATTTCATTTTGTTAAGGCCCGCTCTCCTATTATTTGTAAGATGAAGAAAAAAAATTGATAGAAAAGGTATTTTTTTTTTGTAAATATAAAAATAAACTCACATAAAAGCATAAATCTTAAGTCCAAATATGATACTAATTATCATGTAAAAATTTATCTGGTCAATAAAATTCCGGAAAAAGACGGAAGTAAATTTCTCGAGTATTACATGTTGAGCAACTCGATTGTCACAATGCAAAGATAGTGGACGAGGAGATGAAACCTGAAAATCTGTAAGAAGGGCATACAATTAACCGGAAAGGTTCACCAAAGGCCTTGGACATGCTTTGATATTCAGATTCGGTTGAAGGAGATAATCTTCAATCTCTTTGTCTTACAAGAGGCTAAGAAAGAACCAATAAACATGCAATATTCAGTTAAAATCGAGTAATAAAGGCACATGCACTCCAATCAACATCATTGTAACCATGAAGAACAAGAAAAATAGGGTCTGCATGGTAAAATAAACTCTAGTTAAGAGTACCGCGAAGATATTTCATCACTTGAAGAGCAACTTGCATATGAGGAAGACAAAGATCATGAACAAACTAGCTCAAATGTTGTTCTGCATAAGAGATCAGGAAGAATGATGAGATTAAGATAGAGTAATTCTACTTCATAGGACAATTTCAGCCCACATTGCAAGGGGAATTTGGTAATTGTGCATTTCTCATTCATAAGATCGAGATCAAGAAAACCTTAGACACTAGTCGAGCTTTATATATTTCAACTGAGCCATTAAGTTTGCACTTTAATTTATGTACCCGTTTTGAAGCAATGGCGGATTTACGTGGAAGGGAAGGGAAGTCAGTGTCCATGTTTGATTAACCTCTAAGGCTGAGAGCTCTTAATTCATGGCCTCTATCCAATATGCACCATCCTTAGCTTGAGTGTAGGTAGAAGGTTCCTTAATGGATAATACATTAAACAATGAAGAATAGGCTGAGATGCAAAGATGGATTGAGAAGGAGAAATTGCACTAATAGTGGCAGGACTTATAAAATCTTGTAGATGGATTGATGTCTATGAGGTGTAGATTGAGAGGAACATTAATGGGCAATGGAAAAGCTTAAACTCTAAAATTTTATGAACTCAAGGTCGGCCTTAATGTTTAGAATCGGGTTTGATCCGGGTGAATTTGTGGGGTGTGCTTAAATTTCCTAATATTGTATCATATAAGCTAAAAATATTAGTGTAAGCAAGTATGCTTCTTCTCTTTTTATTTATTTATTTATTTTATTTCATATATTTTATAAGTCGAATTTTACCCTGATTAATTCTCTAACCAACTATCTAAAATAAAACACAATAATTTGTCTAGTATCGTTGATTTGTTAGTTTGTGTATTTTTTTGTCGCATTAGTTTATGTAAGTTTTTGTCCGTATAAATTATATAATTATCTTTTTTGACATATTTTACAAATATTTATATAATTTACTTAAACAACAATATGTAATTTACACAAACTATATTATTAATTACAAGAAACATTTGAAAATGATATTATATTCATTAATCATCTACACGAAAGATTTCATTGTTACACTTGTTTATACAAGCGGAAGACATAATTTCATAATCTACAAAAACTAATTAATCTTAATTCTACAAAATATTTTGTAATGCACATGCATTACAAAATACATGAATAATACAAATATATCCTAATTTTACCGTGCAAGGCACGAGTCCTAAACTAGTATTTTTCATAAAACTAAACTTAACACAAATTAAAACAAATAAAAAATACAAACTATTTAGGTTCAAATTGTCGTATCTACATAAATTGAAAAACTTAGACGAAGTTGCAAGCTTTATTTATTAACACACCTATAAATAGTAAAAAGTAGATAACTTTTAATTACACAAATTCAGTCAAATTTACTAATTGATTTAGTTACCCAAATGCATTCAATTATAATTACAAGAATTAATTTAAAACAAAATAACTCTTAAATTTTATCTAAATAAAATATCTCGTAAACTTATTAAAAGGTAGAAATCTACTTATAGAAATAATATCATCATTAGCTCTTTTTATATACATAAAATTATCAAATTAAAATATCTTATAAACTTAATTAAAGAAATAAATAAAAAAGTTGGGGTATATTTAGTTAACTAAAACATTAAAAAGCCTAGTTACTAAAATTACTCAGTAAAGTTAAAAATTTATTTAGGAATATAATATTATTATTTGGCTCAAATTTTATTTACATAATTAATACAAATATTTACACAAAAGTGATTAAATATTTACATAGATTTTTATAAAAAACTTGAGCATATTTTATCAATTAAAACTTATAAAAAAAACCCCTCGACTTTTGCTTGTTCTTCGCTAATTTGTTCTTCATCAATCTATTCTTCGTCAATTTGTTCTTCCTTCTCTACTATGTTACGTCTGCATAGTGGACATATAGGATTCCCATATAACCATTTGTTTATGCACGTACGATGAAAAATGTGGAGACAAGGAAGTTGGCGTAGCTTAGATCCATCCTCGTACGTACAAAGACAAATCATACATTCCTTCGAACACAACATCACAATAAAAATGATTAATAATACACGATCAAGTAAACTTTTACCACAACTCGTTATACAAGCCGAACGACCCGAACTTTTGTAAGTTCATGCTCAACCATTTTCGAATTCAGTCGAGCTAAGTCTAAATTTTAGTCGAACTTCGAATTGTATTTATACTCGACTTATTTAGTTAAGTATTAGTTGAGCTTTGATATCCGGGCTCCTTTTCATCTTAACTAGAATCGAGTCCAAACCGGGCTCAGTTCGTATAACCACCCCATATTTTAATTACAAATATAACGAGAAGACATGAGTTTTATTGATAGGAAGCTTACGGAATTCTCTGCATGCAAGTCTTGAGCCTCAGGGTTATCAAGGTCGCACTCGGCAATGACTTCCCAAAACGATTCCCGAATCTCGCTACTATGTTCATTACTACTAATATGTTCATCACTCCCATTGAGTGTTCTTAACACCAATGTGGGCAATTGCTCGATGTCTCGAGTATCAACTTCCTGACATGGATAACATTGCAATTAGTAAGAATAAAACAAGACTTAGTAAAAGACGAAAGAATAGTTTGTTGCGTTGTCACGTACCGAACGTGCGTAGTTAAGCATAACAATAACATATAAGCTTGATAGGATACATGGAAGGTAATACATGACTATAAAAAAAGCCACAACTTCCTTTAAGAAGAGGAAGGGAGCACCGAGGAGAAGAAAGAAGAAGTCGAGACACAATAATCCCAGGAATAGCCTACAACGAGGAGAACGGCGTCACATTAGTGATAAATACTATTATCGCAATTATACCAAAAATTGTTAAATTGATAGTTTTACCAGTAAACCATCGGATCATCTTTTGAAAGAGTTGATGTAGTAGATGAATAATCGGAGAACAAACAGTAACCTATCAACGACCAAATAACGGAGAAGACACCGATATAAGTTGCTTGGTTGTTCAGGCACTCCATAATACTGTCATACAATTAGGAACCATACACATAAACTCATCACAAAGTTTGCAAAGATAGACATCACTACATCACACATCAAATTTAAATATCTAGTCTAATATGTAATAGGTTTCGGTTCAGGTTCCTATTACCAATTTTATTTATTCATTCAATTTAGAAGACTAAGTTATATATAGATCCGGACACAACATTGATATATTGATTGTGATTAAAATGATGGAGATGTTGAAGATTTCAATATCATTTGTCAAGTTGACTAATATCACGTCACGTCAATATGAGATTCTTTTATCATAATTCATATCTTTAAATTCAGCAAAATGTCAACTTTCAAAAAGTGCAGTATTTTGCCTGGTTCAGCTGTCAAAACAATTATAGGTGACATTTGACATAGAAAAGATGAGGTGATGTTGATTTTAAGCCCCCGTTTGATTGTAACTCTGAAATCGAAAACGGAATGAAAATGAATTTATAGTTCATGTATGAAACTTGTTCATGAATTTTTTTTGGAATCATTCCTCGTGATTTCGTGCAAAATGCATTTTATTTTCTCACATTTTGTTTTCTTATAGATATGAACCGTAATAAATCCAAACCATAAGAAATGGACCAATAAGTCTAAATAAGACTTTTAGCAATATTGCTCTATTAAGTATGTTCATAGTATAACCTCATTTAATAAATATATCTATAATAGAGTAATAGTGTAAGTGAATTATAGTGGTAAAAATTAGAGGATATACAAAACAAAATTATATAAAAAATATTCTACTTCATCAAATTCTTTATATGGAATGATTCAAAAAAAAATTCACGAATATTAATAAACGGATCAATTAAATCGTTTTTATTTCGACTTCATTTTCGAGATTAAATCAACCTGAACCTAAATCACTACCATAAAATTAGCAATCAATAAAGCAAAAACAAAGGAGTGAGGAATAGGAAAGACATTACACACCGTGGGTTATCATCGTTGAAAGCAGGACTAGACAGATTATCCGACCCGATTAAATCATACCCGGAACCCGAATTCAGCTGGGATCCGTTTGAAGACCGGGTATGTCGTGTCCTCATGTAAATCATAAAGGCGCAGTACATGTGAATAAGGTAACGAATCGCGTAAATGACAATCCACGATCTGACGTTCCACGACGCCGTTTCATCCCTGCTGATGACTAAAACGACGAGCACAAACAAAACGATTAAAGCGTGCCAAGCAAGGTCAACAGAGATAACGGGGAGAGAGTGGGCCCACTCGTTCCGCCGTTCCTCAATACGCTCCGTCACTGCTTCCCGGACCCTCATCGGCGACTCCCCCATCAAGCCCTGCCTCATGATGCCGCTTATCATCCTCCATATGCGTCCACGCCGACTACCTTCGACGGAGGTGGTGAGTACCGGTGTAGATGAGGAAGTCGACGACATGGCGAAATAGTACGAAATTACTACTCAAGCATTTTTTGGGGCTCACTTTGTTGTTCAGAAGGCGTATGAAGGAGGCTAGGGGAGATTGGCTGGTGGTTGGATTTTGGGAGAGTTGAATCAATCTGCGTTATATTGACAGAATTGACCGGTCGTCGTACTCACCCAAGAAAAATTCAGAAAAAATAATGGATAACGGTCGCCGGATCGAAATGAACCCGACCCGTTTATATATTTTAATCAGTTACTAATCAGTAATCATTGTAACCAGTAACTTTTTTCTTTTCATGGTTGCTCTGATGATGCTCATGGCTGTCCAGTGAGGTTTAGATTATGTTCATGGTCATCCAATGGTTCTCATGGCTCTAATGAACTCAAACAAGTTCTCCAGTCTGTTTATTAGCAGCTTCTGCTGTTTATTTTGCTGCGTATATCATACTTCAGTCTAATTTTGCACTTTTCTCAAAATAGGGCTCGTTCATAAGGTAATTTCAGCTTGATTTGGTTAAAATCGTAGTATAATAAATTTAGGGCCCGTTTAGTTCCAACTTCGATTCCGGAGTTAGAACCAAACATACCTTTAAGTAGCATTGTCATTATACTAGATCAACAATATTCGACTTATTTGGTTAATAATCGACATCAGATATTCAGCCATGGTTGATTATTCTCTTGCTGATTATTCAGCAATATACCATAAGGTCATTTGCTTAAATAACACAATGTGAACTAACAAACCGAGTAGAACCATTTGCTTATACTCGGCTTGTTTAGTTAAGTGTCAATCGAGCTCTATATGCTCATTTTCATCTTAACTAGAATCGAGTCAAGCCAAGTCCGAACCTAGCTTAGCTGATACAATAACTCAATATGTGAACTATAAATGTAATGAGAAGGCACGAGCTTTATAGATAGGAAATTCGCGGAATTCTCTTCATGCAAGTTTTGAGCCTCATGGTTATCAACGTCGCACTCGACCATAACTCCCCAAAACGATTCTTGAATCTCAATACTATGTTCCTCACTCTCATCAGGTGTTCTTAACACGAATGTGGGCAATCATGCACTATCTCGGACATCAACTTCCTGACATGGATAACGTGACAATTAGTAGAATTAAACCAACATTGAGTTAGTAAAAGACGAAAGAATAGTTCATTGTGTTGTAGAACGTGTGCAATCAAAGATAGCAATAAGGTATAAGGTTGCTAGGATAGATGGAAGGAAAAACTTGACTATAACAATAGCCACAACTTCCTTTTAAGCGAAGGAAAAGCGTAGAGACGAAAAGAAAGCAACAGTCAAGACACAATAATTTCAAGAAAAGCCTACGATAAGGAGAAAGACGTCGTATTAGTGACAAATACTACTACTACCTCAATTATACCGAAAATCGTTGAATTGATGTAACACCCCGAATCTGCGGGATATCGGAAATGCTAGAGGCGAGACCTCACAATGGGTCCCGACCCTTAACCTAACAACAATTTCACCGGACCTTTCCAACAAGACACAAATAAAGGCCAAAATCGAAAACAAGTTTAATGCAATGATAAGATTCCCGATTACAACAAGAAAGGAAAGACATCAACTGTCTATACAACAACGCCAAGAATACATAATACACAAGAATAATATATGGACTCAAATCCCCAAACTCGACCTATGATGTACGGAACCCCGGCTGCCCACTCCTCCGGATCACTCGGCCACACCTAAACTGCACGTCCACTACAACAACCGGTATAAAACCGTTAGCTCACATTCTAGGCATTATAAAGATAGCAAAGACACAAACACACACAGAAGCACACATAACACACAACATACACCTTCATTACTTAATATCTTTTTAGGTTATTCCATTACTAATTCCATTCGTTTAAAGTGTGACACGAGAGTCTTATAACTTTCGCCTCTGTCCCCGTGTAACCAACAGGAGTGTGGCGGCGCTCAACCCGTATACCTTGAGGGAGTGATGAAGAAGCCCGTCCGTATACCATGTATGGCCTGGTCGCAGAGATCCTCCTAGTCTCCCTCGGGAGCTGGGCAGTGATGTCACCGCCCGATAATAATAATAACAATGGGCCAACCATATGTACAACCAAGTTGCCCTAATCCGGTTTCATGAATATAAACAAAGGTAACGCACACACCACCATTACATATCCAAATAATGTGTAAAAGCGAGCTAATTAAGTCCGTAGACTTACCTCATCCCAGTGATCAACCCAATCACATTTCCCGTAGGAATATAACCAAAGCCTGTTCAAGACAAGGCACAAAATCAACAACCACCGACAAGCTAGAAGTCTAAGTCTTATATGTTCTCACAAGGTCATAACCCATACCCATACTAGGATAACATGCATAGTCTCAACAACAATCCAAGGTAACAACTATATGCACATCTTAGCTCCCAACTCACATCCATGTACTAACCATCTAAACCCTCATAATGCAGCCATATCCTCATCCCATAAACTAACTCAAAACCTACAACCATCAAGCTATAGATCGTTCCAAAAACCTCACAAACATGCTCAAGGTTCACAAGCCACTACATGGTCTTCCAACTATCCTAGGTCCAACCTAATATGCTTCTAATCATCAACACTCTCTAAGGTCATCAAAAAACCTATACTCGAGGAAGGGAACTCACCAAGCAAAGACATGGGTGCGGGAGAAGGAAGAGAAGCCGCGAAAGGAAGAAGAAGACCGCAAGGGGAGGCCGACAGAACCAACAGGCGCCCCTGCGGCCTGGTCTGACCGCCCCTGCGGCCTAGTCTGGCCGCCCCCGCGGTCGAACAACAGTGGGTGTTCAACAATGGCTTCTTCGACGTTTCCTTGATGTGCCTTGGCCTCCTAGCTTTATTGCTTGGCTCCTGAACATCCACACACACATAAACATCATCATACCACTCTATCCAAGCTCGATTCAAGCACATGCAAGCCAAAGAAGAAAGATCTTGAATGAAATCAATGACTTCCACCATTGGAGCTCAAGAAAGAAGAAGGAAGAAGATGAAGGAGGAAGAAGAAGGTTACCTACAGCACTATAGCTCGGATCTTCTGCCTCCATCTCGTATCCAAGAGGAGCAACTCATACAACCTAAGGTGGAAGGCCATGGATGATCCAAAGAAGAATGTGGAGCCAAAAGAGAGGAAGGAGAGCAACTCACGTGAAAGGGAAAAAAAATGGGAATAGAGAGAAGGAAGGAAGGAGGGCTGCCACAAAAGGGGAAGTTCAAGGGTCAGCTGACCCATCTTTCTAATTTACGCAAGGAACCAAGGGGTCCAAAGCAAGGGTGAAAAACGAGAGGTCGGAACGAGATCTTTGGAATAAACCCGATGCTCAACACTTCGTGCTTGCGGGAAAACTGAGCCGCGCCTACGGGAAGGTCGATAAACCGCTCAACACCCGGAATAAAAATTCCGGATGTTACAACTAATCCCCCTAAAAACAAGTTTCGTCCTGAAACTTGCAAAACGTAAAACTCTCGACATAACAAACTCGGTAACCACTCAAGGCCATAAACGTACCAACTCTCTACTCGATAACCATCACACACTCGTATAACCGCGACAAGACCTCGCAAGGCCTATACACATACACACATGAATCGTATAACACATAACGAGGTCAAGATATTGTAATAGTTAGGATTTCCGAATTCTAATTAAAGTTGATTAACTTAATCGTTGATAGTAATTGACATATAACTCGCGAAGATTTCGCAAGTGATGAGTATGAGTCCCATCGTTATGTTCCTCATGTAATTTTGGACGTTTGGGGAAATTTTTACTTTTTCCCCCGGGTAATTATTTTTACCCTCCGGTGTTATTTAGAGCATTTGGGAGCTCCAATTAATAAAAATGCAGTTGAGAGAAATGATCAGGACATCGGCTATATCCTAGATATGAAATAGCATGGAGGGGCAAAACGGCCAAAAGAGTCGCTATTTCGTTTCTTAACGGCTAAGAAAGACGGATTATGAATACACATTTTCCGAGGCAATTGTGCAATAATTATCCCTATAATATTCCAGATTTAATATTCCAATCTCGAGAAGTTTGGAGAAGGAGGTTCGACCCGCCTTTGGATCGGTTAAAGGATAATTATCGACTTTGCTAAAGGATAATTATCGTCTTCACTATAAATAGCGGAAAATCCTTTACTAATTCATTTCCTTTCACGTTTCCTCGTAAAAGCTCTGATTTCTCTCAACCTTCAAACTCAGATCTACTTTCTGTTTCTAATCCGATTTCAATTCTGTTTGAGTTTCTGGATTCCTCTCTTCATTCTCTTCATATCGGTACCGAGTTTCTGTATTTCCGAGCAGATGAAGGGTTGGTCGAGCATATATGTCACCAGACAGGTTCCATCGCTCAGATTCTGGTGAATTTGATGTTGTCCATGCGTAGCCTGCGTCGCTGTGATTCCGAATCTTCTTTCAGATCGTTAATTGGGTTAGTAGCGAATAAGTTATGAATTTATTCGTTTTCCGTACTGCGATTTGGCCTAAATTGACTTTAGGCTTGCCAAAATGGATAATTATAAATTCCATTATGGTCGTTATATTATTCTGGTGATTATGGGTTGTTTGTTTGATGAAATCTGATGACAGGGGGTTTAAAAATTGCTTGC
Organism: Fagopyrum homotropicum; assembly: GCA_033239125.1. Classification (NCBI taxonomy): domain Eukaryota; kingdom Viridiplantae; phylum Streptophyta; class Magnoliopsida; order Caryophyllales; family Polygonaceae; genus Fagopyrum; species Fagopyrum homotropicum. The sequence goes on from BSWB01000003.1 coordinate 10,424,113, forward strand.
GGGCAAAACGTTATTCTGGCAAAATTTAATTAATTAATTAAAGGTTAATTAATTAAATTAGGATTAGAATTGATATTGAGGAATGTCGATTAGATACTACCTTGAGATTTGAGGAATTGTGAGTTATGCTGAGATATTGAGGTTTAGTTGGTTGTGAGGCTTATAGATTGATTATGATCCTTATGGATCCCTTGGGTCTAGGTGTGACCTTTTTGATTGATAGGAGTATTGATATCTCTTTCTTCCTTGTTATTAGGTAGTGTCCCTCTCAGGATTGGAGGTTGATCGTGGTTGTGATTGTACGAGGTTGAGGTAAGTCCGTAGGACTTACTTAGCTACCATCCTTATATTGGGTGTTTGTATGAGTGGTGTGTGTGTTATATGTTTGCTATGATAGCATGATATGTCGTATATACCGACCTACACTTTATTGATTGCCCCGTATGCGTGGCTGTGATAACCATTCCCCTTCATCCCGTCGTGGAGTCTGAGAGGTTCTCTTGAGATAGGCCAGACGTGGTATACGGGGAGGGCACAACACCACTCCGATAGGGTACACGGGTTGTGTGACCGATTCCACTCCAGATGACTATCATTCTCAGAGGCGAGGATGTATCGGTCCTCGTGTCACATACTTTTCTTTATTTATATATATACGATTTGAGTGAATGACTATTATATGAAGATAATAAAATGGGTAAATGTGTGATAGCATGATTATGTGTTTATCTTTCATGACTTGTGCTTGTGCTTATGCATTACCTTATGTATGTATGGTTGACTAATGGTTTCATACCGTGTTGTAGATGTTTGCAGGATAGGCGCTGCTGGGTGATGTGGTAGGGTGACAGGCCGAGGACTCTCGTACATTAGGTGGTTGGTTTTGGGGTTGTTTATGTTTTCCCTCCTGCATGAGGATGATGTCTTGTTTACCTCCTGTGTGAGGATGTCGTTTCATACTCGGCTATGTTGTTGTTTACCTTTGGTTATACAAGTTATACGGTTTTGGGGTTGTTTATGTTTTCCCTCCTGCGTGAGGATGATGTCTTGTTTACCTCCTGTGTGAGGATGTCGTTTCATACTCGGCTATGTTGTTGTTTACCTTTAGTTATACAGTTTATACGGTTTTATGTATTTGTTTTCTATATCTGTCAGTGCCATGTTGTAAGGTCCAGTGAACTTGTTGTCAGGCAAGGATCAGGATCCATTGTGAGATCCTAGCCCAATGTGACATCCCAAGTCTCGCGGAATCGGGGTGTTACAAAGTTGGTATCAGAGCCTTAGGTTGACAACAATGGCACTTGCTACCTGCAATGAGGTTTGATAGGTACAATAAACAGAACCCAAAAGGGGTCTGACGTTTTCAAAAGGATTTTTGGTTTTAAGTGTGATTTTGGGTTAGAATGTACGAGAAGTCGTCATCTCTGCCATGGATCTTTGCAGCATAGATATGTATATATATGTGTATTATAGATTATGTGGATGTGTTATATACATATATACCGATACATATGGCATATATATAGCCTTATAAGATTAGGTGCGTATACACTACATATGGCTCAGACTAGAGCAACATCTGTAGTGGAATGAGGTGGGAATATGCCCCCTCTTCCTCCAGTAGTGATAGGTCAGGGACCAGTTGCCGCTGTTGTAGCGCCTATAGCAAAGGACGACCATGAAGAGCTTGATTACGTCTCGATGAGTGGACTCCAGCTTCGAGAATATATACGCCAAGTATATGAAGCTGCAAGAGCGGGTAAACTTACACCGTTCTTACCAACATCTGTGGTATCAACTGAAGCTTCTAGATCAAAGAAGAAGCAACAGACTGAATAAGTTAGTGGAGAAGTAAGGATGGTGAATGTTGGACCAAGTCAGATACCAGGACAATCAAGCGGTCCCTTGGCCATGAGGACAACTAGGAAGGAACTACAGTGTTTTAATTGCAAGAAGTTTGGACAATGGTGAGCTATGTGCCCAAAGACGCCAATAATATGCTTTACGTGTGGTAAAGCAGGGCATAGAGAGAAGTTTTGACGACAGGGTAAGGCGCTGCCTCTACGAGTTTCCTCCCGGAGTAAGATTACTAAGGGTGGACGACGAAGCTCGAGTTACCCTTTAGTTGCACAGGTTGCAAGGATGAGACGATTGTGTTTCAACTGTGGTGATCCAGGTCATTTGCGTTAGTGCCCCTTGGCACCGATAGCTTGCTTCACCTGTGGTGAATTAGGCCATCTGACCCCTTTCTGTCAGCAAGGTAGTGTTTCTCCTCAGCAAGACCTTCCTCTTTCTGGGGCAAAAAGAGTAGAAGTGGAGGCTATGACGATGACCTCAACGATACCTGAGGAGCATAGGTCCGATGTTGAGTAATGATATGAAATGGAGCTATTGGCATTAGCTGTTACAGGTACCATTCTCGTTAATGGTTTACCTAGTGGAGTGTTGTTTGATAGGGGTGCTACGCACTCTTCGCTTTTGATGTATGTATAGAATGACTTTAGATACAATAGAGGGTAGACCTTCTTTGATAGAGTTACCTGATGTTAGGGGCCTGAGATATCCACGAGATATGTGATTGTCCCATATATTCTGGGGCTTGTGTTTTGCTTGTAGACTTCTTTGTCATGCCATAGGTGCATGAGGAGGTCATTATGTGTATGGATGGGACGGATAGATATCATGTTGTGTTAGATGTCAATTGGAAGACTGTTATAGTCTCTACTGAGATAGATTAGATAGAGGTCTTCCGAAGTTAAGACCTATGAAGAGACGGGTTTGTCATTAGTGTCATACGGGCAACAAGGCTTATAGTACAGGCATGTGATTCCTTCTGACGTTATGCCATGAAGGAGAAAGAGAGTCCTGCCTTGGAAGATATTCTAGTGGTTTATGAGCTTAGAGACGTGTTACTGAACCGTCTGGTTTGCTGCCTCAATGGACTGTGAACTTTGATACTGAGTTGAAGTGTGGTATGAGATTGATTTGAAAGGCCCTATATCGTGTGATGCTTGTTGAGATGTTAGATCTGAAGAGACAACTTGAGGAATGGGTAGAGAAGGGCTTCATTCGCCCTAGTGTATTCATTGTGTCGTGTTGACAACTTGTTGTGTCAGTTTCAAGAAGCGATTATGTGTTCCAGGACTTCCTTGCACTCAAGATATCACCAGTTAAGGGGGGAGAGTAGGATGTGCATAGGATGACATTTCGTACCCGTTATGGACACTACGAGTTTGTAGTGATGCCATTCGGGCTGACGAATGCCCCGCTACCTCCATGGAGTTGATGAGCAGTATCTTCCTCGACTTCCTTGATCAGTTTGTGGTAGTCTTCATTGATGACATTCTGGTATACTCTCATAGCAGAGAGGAGCATGCCTGTCATCTGAGGACAGTTTTACAGATTTTGAGGGATAGAGGGATGTATGCCAAGCTCTCTAAGTGCGAGTTTTGGATGTCTGAGGATTGCTTTTCTAGGCCAAATGGTATCTGCCAGTGGGATCAAGATTGATCCGGTGAAGATTGAGTATGTTGCAACATGAACGATATTGACGAACAATAAGGAAGTACGTAGCTTTCTCGGCTTAGCCAATTATTACCGACGCTTTGTGGAAGGATTTTCTGTGATCACCGTCCACTTACGAGTCTTGTGAGGAAGACTACCAGATTTGTGTGAATTGTGTGCCCAGAGTTTGAGGAGTTGAAGAGGCGTTTGACTTCTGCTCCTGTTTTGGCACAACCATAGGATTCTAATGATTTCGTGGTCATCCGATTTTTCAAGATAAAAATCGTCCGATTTAGTTCCAAAATGGCACGATTTTCTTCAACAGACAATGCTCATCTCTTGACTCGTTTCCTTCCTCTCTTTTTGTGACTCTTTTACACATCTCCTTTGCTCTTTGTGATTCCTCCAAGACTCCTTAAGCTTCCCCAATAGCCTTAGATGCTCCTCTACCCACTTTTGCTTCCAAATCTACCGGATCTACCTACAATTCAACCAAAACTTGTGTAGACCTTTATTTCCGGAACATGAATGAATAAAGTTTAAAAGGCACACAACTTCTCTCTAAATGCAATGTAAATCAAGGTAAACCTCTACAATATGAATGATTATAATGGTATATAATTCATGTCATCAAAATACCCCATACTTGCTCCTTGCTTGTCCCCAAGCAAGATTCAAACTTAGAATACAAGATGTCATGGATTATATATATGAAAACTCAAAATAAAAAAAACTTTTGATTTGGAAGTGCTTCTAGTCAGTAGATCATCCTTAAACCTTGCTTCATTCATCCTTGAAAACGCTCATATTCATAAACTAAAGTATGCAAAGCAAAGAAACTTCATAAATTGCAAATACTCCAAGACAAACATCATAACCTTCAAGCATTATCAAAATCAAGCATGTGAAACTTCAATTTAGATCACCAAGTCAAATAACACTCTTATGATCTCAAGGACTTTCAAATAAGGTCAAGAATGCGGAAAAAGGTGGGAAACTTGTAAGGAATGTGGTGTATGAATCCGGGAAGAAGGACAACAGTCACAACACAACTCTTTTCCCCTTTTTTACCATTTGAACTTCCACCAACTTAGAGCTTTGCTCTAGACTTTTTGCACATAATTTTTCGACTTTACTTTTGGAGTTATGGACAGCGGTGCACAATAACTGAAGCCTAGGAGATTGACGTTTCTCAATTTCGAGATGCCTCAAACCCTTGATGCACATACCATAATCCGCTAGGAATATCACTCAATCCGACTTTGGCAAGACACAAACACCCGGCTATGTGAATGGTGCCGAGTTACTCATCGTCATGATTGACTTCCCCAAACCTACAATTTTCTATACTTTTGAATGCAAGCATTTGCTTTCATGGCCCTCCCACATCAAATATGCCAAAACTCAACTCCTCCTAGTTCCCGGATAGGTAAGGAAGACAATTATTTCATTGAGGGGCTAAATGATCAAAGAAAGAAGTAAGAAAATCGAAGCGCCTTAATCATTTCATAACGAAGTATAAGAACTTATATTGTGATTTCAACCTTAATTTCTCAAAATGATTTAGATAAAACCTTCACATTATGAAACTTGCAAGAAAGGATAAACAACATACTCAATTTCTTCACAATTCATAATTCAATTTAAGCATACAATTGTCATCAAAAACTCATTCCACAAGTAGTTTTCATCATAGAAATCATCTCTAATCTTAGAAGCACAAATATTTTCAAAATTTTCAAATTTTTATGGGTTTTTCAAAGTCTTTTTCATGCAATGTAATAATGAAACATGTGACAATGAAAGGAAACATGCAAGTGTTCATAGAATCATCAAAGCAAAGTAAGTAGAGTTATTACAAACCAACTCGTCTAGTAATGCAACACAAAGTATGTAGAGTGCGAAAAAGAGGTAAAAGAGATTGTAAGTACCCCCACCCCATACTTAACCTTCACATTGTCCCCAATGTGAAAACTCAATCATAATATGGAGAAAAATATTTACAATGTAAAATGGAGTGAAGCTCAATCCTCTATCGGTGGCGGTGGTGGATGTGGATATGGATATATCGGTGCGCTGTGTTCGTAGAATTGGCCAAACTGATGATAGTACACCTTTTGGAGCAAACAAGTTTTTGGCGCCGTTGCCCGGGACTTGGTCTAGGCCAAGTTCGGTTTCGGTTGTCTTTTAGGGCTATTGCCCTTGTTGCTATTAACCACTTTACTTGAGTGTTTTCATAGGATATTTTCTTAGGTTTATGCGAAGAACTCGTGCTGGAAAGGAAATCGTTCCTTACGATCCCGATCCAGAAAAGACTTACAAAAGGAGATTGAAAGAAGCTAAAATGGCCGATCAAGAGAATCGCGATCTTGAGGCCGAATTGAAGGAGGCATTGGAACAACTGCGCCTCAGTAAGGAAGAATTGCAGCGAGAGAGAGACGAGGCTCGCACAAGAACAGAAGGAATTGAAGCAGATATGGCCGCTCTAAGGGCCCAGTTTCTGCCTCGACCGATCCGAAATCCTCGACCAAGGCAAGACCCAGTTCCAACTGCCCCAGCCGAGATACACCTATCACCTCGGATGCCTATCCGAGATGTTCTTTTTGCTGGAATTCCACAAACCCTGGGGCAGAGGATGAACCCTAATCAAGAAATCAGGCATCCAAGAGTCAACCTAGGTGATCCAGGATTTTGAACTTCGACCGCAAGTTCAAACTATGATCTGACAATGTCAATTTGGAGGTTTAGAGAGAGAGAGAGTCTCCGCACCAACATTTGCAAAACTATGAGATTCTGATGGAGACTTTGAGACCATCAAGATTGGAGAATAATAATTACAAGTTAAGGCCTTTCTATTTCTCTTGGTAAGACAAGGCGCTTGCTTGGTATCAAGCTCTCCCGGTTGGAAAAATCAACACTTGGGAAGAGATGACAACGGAGTTTCTTACTAAGTTCTTTCCTCCCTCTAAGATCGCTGAATTGAGGGGAAAGATCAATGCTTTTATTATGAAAGAAAAGGAGAGTTTGTCCAAGAGAGATTCAAGGATCTTTTGTTGGATTGCCCACATCATGGGATGCCAAAGATCGAGTTGCTAGAGATATATTTCAAAGGTTTGGATGGAGATACACAATTCAAGCTCCAATTACTTTCCGCCAGCACCTTCATGGATATGCCGATAGATGAAGCTTGGGATTTCTTTGAAAAGAAAGCTTTACATATGGAGAAGTACTCCCATCAAAGAACTAAAAATGGAGCAAGGAGAGTTAGCTTCCAAGACACTTCATCAAATGGAGCTCAACTCACCTCTCTTAGCAATGAATTGAAGCAGTTGAAGGAGCTTTTAGTAGCTCAAACAAAGAAGGAGCAAGATGGATGACACCAAGGAAGAAACAACTATCAAGGGCCGCGGAACAACAATTACAACAACAATAGAAACTCCAACAACAACAACAATTGGAGATATAATCAACAAAATCCCGGTAACCCTTATTCTCATACTAATAATGCTTTGAACGCCCCCTCTTCTTCTTCTACTCCATTGAGAAGCTAGGAGCCTGCATCAAGCTCGTCCCAGCCACCAAAGAAAGACGTTGTGCCGGAGGCAATATTGATTAAGGTCAACACTATGGAGACATCGATGAATTCATTTTCAAAGGCACAAAAAGCCTTAGAGCAACAATTCTTCAACAAGGCGAGTGAAGCGCTAAGAGATCCAGGGAAGCTCCCAGCAAGGACAAAGAGCAACCCTAAAGGACAGATCATGGCTATTATGACACGCAATGGATTGAAAACTGCAGATCTAGTACCTCGGTCGAGCCACGACCACACGAACACTTCGGTCGAGGTGCCAACCGAGGTGGAGCCCCTGAAAGTGAAATATAAAACTGAAGTTTATGTTCCACCTCCTGCTTATAAACCACCACTTCCATTCCCTCATTCAAGGGCGAGGGGACATCTAGACAAGCACTTTGGGATGCCCGCCTATGGGAAGTTCTTAAAAGAAATCTTATCAAGGAAGAGGAAGCTGGAAGATTTTGGGGAAGTAAGGATGACATCTAAGTCTTCGGAGCTTATTCAAATCATGAAGGAAAAGATGCCACCTAAATTAAGAGATCTCGGTTCATTTTGCATTCCCATTCAATTTAGGGATGTAACCTATGAAGCATTGTGTGATCTAGGGGCCAGCGTGAGCATCATTCCGCTGGAGCTATATGAGAGAGTCGGACTTGGAGAGCCCAATCCGGTAAACATGACATTATACATGGCGGATCGCTCCATTACCCGTCCTGTGGGTATTTTGGAGGACATACCCATCAAGTTAGTTAATTTCTACATACCTATAGACTTTGTTGTACTCGACATTCCCGCAGATTATCCCATTCCTATCATTCTCGGGAGGCCATTTTTAGCAACTTTGGGTTGCAATGTGGATTGTAAGAACGCCAAGTTAAAATTCAACATTGGTGGTGATCAGGTGGAGTTTGCATTGCTTGCTGCAATGAAGGGAGAGCCGTTGGAGGATGACGTCTTCAACATCTATGATGAAGAAGAACCGAGAGAATTAGTGAGCTCTATCCTTATTAACGATCCTCTTGAAAGAGTTCTTAGTTTTAGTTTAATGGAGGAAGGTATAGATGCCTCTTGTGATGCCGATTTACGGAGCTTAAAGGCATTGGAAGCAGATCCAGGAGCTAAAATCGAGAAACTAATCCAGAAGAAGAAAAGAAATTTATGTTTTGGTCCCAGTTCAAGTACCTCGACCGAGGCACTTCCTGGATCAAGCGAGGTGTTCTTATCTGAAGAACATTTCGGTCACCCACCTTGGGCCTCGACTAAGGACGCAAGCGAGACAATGTCAACTGAGATTTCTGAAAGTCCAATTCTTCGATTTAAGTCCACTTCACTGAAATAAGAAGGCACGGATCCATCTCAGAAGGCACCCCCCATCGTAGAGCTTAAACCGCTTCCAAGTCACTTGATGTATGCTTTCTTAGGACCGGATTCTACTTATCCCGTTATCGTGAGTGCCTCTCTTTCTGAAACTGAATTGTCTAAAATGATGCATGTTCTAAGGAAACATCGAAAGGCTTTGGGTTATACTATTGATGATTTAATTGGTATTAAGCCTTCCTTTTGCATGCATAAGATACTAATGGAAGACGATCATAAGACTTCACGGGAACCTCAAAGACTGTTAAATCCGATCATGAAAGAGGTTGTGAAGAAGGAGATTCTTAAGTTATTGGATGCAGGTATCATATTTCCCATATCGGATAACAAATGGGTGAGCCCGGTGCATGTAGTTCCAAAGAAGGGATGGATGACTGTTGTGACGAATAAGAACAACGAGTTGATTCCAACTAGAACCGTTACGAGCTGGAGGATGTGCATCGATTATAGGAAGCTGAATGTGGCTACTCGGAAAGACCATTTCCCGCTCCCCTTCATCGACCAAATGCTCGAACAATTAGCTCAACACTCCCATTTTTGCTATCTAGATGGTTATAGTGGCTTCTTTCAGATTCCTATCCACCCGGATGATCAAGAGAAAACCACTTTCACTTGTCCATGGGGGACATTTGCTTATAGAAGGATGCCATTCGGGTTGTGTAACACACCTGCTACCTTCCAGCGTTGTATGATGGCTATTGTTAGCATGAAATATTGTGATATTTTAGGCACGTTTTCTAAGTGTATTTCATCCATATTGATAGTCATTGATAAAGCATTGAAGTATTTGTGAGTTAGTTTATCTATTTTGTCGATATAGAGGTCTACATAAGCTTTGTGTTGATTGTAGGCAATTAAGAGCTAATTCCGAATGAATTGAGAGAGAATGGAGTTTGATGGAGCATGTCCAAGGATTGAGGACATCTCTAGGAGCTAAGGATGGTGCTAACTTGAAGAATAGCACGAGGTTAAGGAAAACCACGAACTACCTCTAAACCACGCTCTAAAATACGGCCGTACTAGATTCCACGTTCAAGTCCACGGCCGTGGAACCTTGACAAGAGAGGCGTGGTGCATTCCAGCAACTTACACGGCCGTGGAGGGTCGTGACAAACCGTGACCATATTCCACGCTCTAAATTACGGGCGTGGAACCCTTCCACGACCGTGATCTTGGCGATCTTTTACGCAATATTTTAAGCCACGATCTTCTACGCAATGGGCCGGGCCAATATTTTATCTTACCCTATAAAAGGACGGAAGAAGAGAGATTCCGTCACCTCTGCTTAGGCTCACCTTCGCTTACACTTCGGCTTACCCTAGTTTTACGCTTTTGCGGAGATCATCGTTGAGAGATTTTGCGCTTTGCTATTGAGATTTCCGGATTAACGGAAAGAGTGAAGATCCGGAAGATTGTTCGTAAGGAGATTTCATCTTTATCTTTAGGTTTGATTAGAAGACGGATTGACATCCCGTTCTTCGTTCTTATCTAAGATCTATGATTGTTTGTGTTATTCCGAATCCATTGACATTATTGTTCTTGATTTGTGGATTTGAGATTGGTTTGAAAGTTATTGAAGGTTTTCGGAAGTTTTCATCTTTCATTCTTTTAAACCTTGAATTTGATATCAATATGACTGTTGTTGGCTAAAACCCTTTAGCAATTCTAAGGTGAAGGGTTGATAGTTGTGGCTTAGATGATGATAGATCGATTGTAAACAGATTGGATCTTGAGAGTTAGAGAGAATCGCCGACGAACCTAATCCACGGTCTGTTCTTGAGCTTTCACGGCCGTGGAACTCAAGAACTACCCGTAATTTTGTGTGTCAGTTTACGAACTTGCTTTTACTTTAATCCAAAGTTAAAGATTTGCTTTAACTTAGTCTTGGCTTGCCTTTTCTAGGTGGTAGTGAAGCCTCAATAACCTCTACCTCGATTCTGAGTGTCACAACCTAAATCGGTTTAGTTAGTCTTGATCCTTGGATTACAAGTTTGGGTATTTGACGTTAATTCTTACCTTTAGATCTTTTCTATATTGAAGCCTCAACAACCTTTATAGAGAGTGTCTTTTAGGTGGGTCATATAAGGTTTTTGGAACTTCATCGTACGATTACCTTACATTCGTATACCTTTGCATACCTCAACTCTGTCCTTATATCTTTAGTATATCTTGAATCGATTGCCACAGCTGGATTCCTGGATCTTTAGGATTGTTGTTTTCCCAATAATTTGAAAAGCTTCATACATCTACTTGCTTGATAATCTATAACTGGATTTAACCCCCCAAATCCATGTGTTCGATACTCTGGAATTCTTGCTCAACTATATCGATCCGTACACTACGGGTTCACTTGCTTGATTTCTAGTTTTATAATTAAAGCTTATTTGCACGCACGCTAAGTGGCAAACAACTATCTTTTCCGAGTACATTGAGGAGATCAAGGAGGTATTCATGGATGACTTTACAGTATATGGATCCTCTTTTGATGATTGTTTGGCTAACCTTTCTCTAGTGCTACAACGTTGTGAAGACACTAACCTTGTTCTGAATTGGGAGAAGTGTCACTTAATGGTTAGCGAAGGAATTGTTCTAAGACACCTCGTTTCCAACTGAGGTATTGAGGTCGATCAAGCTAAGATCAAGACTATTGAGAAACTTCCTCCCCCTTGTTCTGTTAACGGTGTGCAGATTTTTCTCGGGCATGCAGGTTTCTACAGGAGGTTCATCAAGGATTTTTCTAAAATTTCTAAACCACTCACTAATCTCTTGAATAAGGATGTTGTTTTTGAGTTTTTGCAGGAATGACTTGATGCCTTTTACAGGATAAAGGAAGCATTGATCACCGCTGCCATCATTCAACCTCCCGATTGGACCTTGCCCTTTGATCGAGGTCATGTGTGATGCTAGTGATGTGGCCGTAGGAGCGGTACTTGGACAAAAGAAGGATGGCCGGACCAACGCCATTTACTATGCTAGCAAAACGCTAGATGCATCTCAATTAAACTACGCCACCACCGAAAAGGAGCTCTTAGCAGTTGTATACGCTTTCGAGAAGTTTCGCTCTTACTTAGTGGGGGCGAAAGTTATTGTTTACACTAACAATGCAACCATCCGCTATTTGCTCGCTAAGAAGGATGCAAAACCGCGCCTCATTCGCTGGATACTCTTGCTTCAAGAATTTGACCTAGATATCCGCGATAAGAAGGGATCCGAGAATTCAGTTGCGGATCACCTCAGCCGGCTACCTCCCTCTTCACTCAAGAAGGATGATCTACCCATAGATGATTCGTTTCCCGATGAGCACTTGCATTTGTTGGAATGTTGGATAGATTCCTTTGTCTCACCCCATGATGAAGATGAAGTATAGGGTGAGGACACCTTCCGGCATGTTTGAGGATGATGTACGGTCCAACTAGAGACCTTAAACCAAACACTTTTCGGGAGGCAACCCAAGGTATTGCTTCCTTTTTCCTCTATCTAGCTTAGTTTTTTTTAGATAGTTTGCTTTACTTTGTTTTTGGCGTCCTCTAGACAGAAACCAGGTACTTTCTAAGGAAGGATTACAGCTCAAGAGCTACACTGGAAGGACAGAAGTTCGAGAAATTGAGAAGACAAAGCTTGATTCAGAAACATCTCGGTTGTTGTCACATCGCCTCGACCGAGATGTTCTTGAGGCAACCGAGGCGACTAGGTCTGACAATCCAGTCTGACGCCTCGGTCCGGTCGGGACCACCTCGACCGAGGTAAAATCAAATTCAGCGAGGGGTATAAAAGGCGAGACGGTTTTCTCTATTCTCACTTTTCTCTCCCAACAACCAAACCTCGACCGTGGTGGTGCCCTAGCCTCAAATCTTCGTTCCTCGCTCGTTTTCTACGATTTTGGTTGCCATCATTTGTTGTTGAAAAATATATAAGTACCCCTTAGGAAGCATTTGGTAGTGATTTGGGGGAAAATAACTTACAAATTTGAGAGTTGCGAATGAACAGCTCTTTGCGTCGGTCTAGTCGACTGGGCCTTGACCAAGGTGTTCTTCAGGCAACCGAGGTGACCTGTCAGAAATCATGAGTAGCAGATCTGATCGCCAGTTGGTCTTTAGAGACGGACCTAGTAGTTCCTATCCTTATTCTTCACAGTATTCGATCCCGGTGATCCACGAGCGACACCAGGCTGATTATGACCGTATCTGCGGGCGTCCTATCATTGCCCCGTGCTTTCTTGACGTTGCTGCCTTTGAGTGTCTCCATGTGGCGGAGGACTTGAGGAAGATGATCTCCATGGTGGGACTGGAGGAGTTCATGGAGATTAGAGCACCGGCTTACTTAGAGCCGACTATGGAGTTCGTGAGTTCCGTCACTTACGTGTCGGAGCGCAGCAGTATCAAGTACCGGTTGCTGAACCGGAACTATATCGTGCCTATGGACCAGTTCAGAGATATTTTCGGTTTCCCTACCCCCACCGTTTCTGACTTTCCTTCCCGAGACGTAGCTCGAGGTTTCTAGGGCGAGATAGCCCATGTGGTTGAGCACAGTGATAGGTGGAGACCCGGAGATTCCCGGGAGCGCATCATATTTCATCTAGGTTTCCGCCTAGCTCACAAGATATTCAATGAGACTCTTCTGGCGCGTACTGAGACGCCCCAGAAGGTCCGACTAGGGGAAATTTTGAGCTTATTTTGTATGGTCACAGGGGGAGTTTCTGATTTTGCTGGTATGTTACCTAAGGACTTGCATAGAATCAAGGGCAAGTCAAAGGGCGACATCTGCTGTGGAGGTTTGGTGACCCATATTGCTACTCCCATGGGTCTGGATATGAGTGCTTGTACACTGGTTGCAGCTGCGAAGCCGCTGGGATTACAAGAGATGATCACGAGACGTATTTTCGTCCCTCGTGGCCTTGGCACGCCATACGTTGCCATGCCTTGGGAGACGACTGCACCACAGGGCATTTTGTGGTCATCCCAGTTCTCTGTCTTTGACCGCCAATACTGGTCAGCTGCTTGGTTTCCTTATATGCAGGACGCTAGAGATGCAGCTGCTGATGATGAGGAGGAGTATGATGGAGGAGCTGCTATGGAGACTGGTACTGATACCGGCGGACCTAGTGCCCTAGTCGTCGATCTTGATGATGAGGCAACGGAGGAGGAGACAACACCACCACCACCACCATCCCAGCGCGGATCCCGCAGGCGTAGAGATCCCGAGGCTCACCGACGGATTGATGAGCTGACTGAGGAGATGATTGACTCTTATGCGGCTATGACTGTTGACATGTCCTAGCGCTTTGCTGATGAGCACATACACACTGATGGATGGATGCATCAGATAGGAGAGACCCAACATTATCAACGATGCATGATAGAGATCCAGTTCCAGCAGATGATGGGATATCCGTTCGACCCGACCCAACACCCCTACATTCCACATCCACCGCCACCAGCTGACGAGGACTAGAGCTTCATTGAATTTCTTTTATTTATTATACAGTTCAACTTGGTCCGGTGAGTACTTTATTCCTTAGACTTATATTTGAACCATTGGGACAATGTGTCCCAAGTATGGGGTATGTGGATGTATTATTTGACTTATTTGCTACTTGGTTTGTATGACTCTTGGATATTATTACTTGGTTTGTATGAATCTTGGATATTATTGTTTATTTGGCTTTATGTGATTATCTGTCATTACATGCAAACATACAGGTTTTTGTTTGAGAAAAACGTCGAAAACTGGTTTGAAAAAAAAAATTTGACCTCAACCGGGACGTTCATGGCCGATCGAGGATGAACACCTCGGATGACGCCAGAACACCTCGACCGAGGTGGGTTATTAACTGAGAGTTTTTCGAAATAGTTTTTGTATTTCTTCTCTGGATAAGACCTCAATGATGATTTTGTTTGCAGATTGGTTTTGAAATCTTTATATGTTCAAAAGGTTTTATGATATGTTTTTTTAATTTGCTAAATGCTTTGTTTTAAAATGCTAGCATGTTTAATTCTTTGTTTTTATCAAAATTATGTTGGATTTGAAGGTTGATACCACATTATGAGTTCTTTCACTTTCTTCCTGGGAAGACCAAGACAATTCATTCTTCTTCTTCTTCTTCTTCTTCTTCTTCTTCTTCTTTTTGATCATGCTTAGCCCCTCATATACATATTTGCCTCCCTCTACCTATCCGGGAATTTGGAAGCAAATGATAAAAAGAAAAATGAAGTAAAGTTGAGATGTTGGTTGAAAGTGTTAGAAAGAAACATTAGTTTTGGGGAAGTCAATCATGATGATGAGTAACTCGGCACCATTCACATAGCCGGGTGTTTGTGTCTTGCCAATGTCGGATTGAGCGATATTCCTAACGGGTCATGGTATGTGCATCAAGGGTTTGATGCATCTCGAGAAATTGATGATTGCTGATCTTCTAGGCTTCGGTTATTGTGCACCTCTGTCCATGCATCCCAAAAAGTAATATAAAAAAAGTGAAAATAAGCAAAGCTTATTGCTGGAAGATGTTGTAATTCAAAGAAAGTGAAGTAAGATCCTATTCCCGGATTCTAGTACCACATTACCCTCTATACATCCCACCCTGACACGTTTTTTTTTACCTCTTTTGGAAGCCCTTGAGACCTCGAGCTTGTTGATTGACTTGGTGGTTTAAACTGGATTATACATGATTGATTTCGATAAAAATGATTTATTATGCATTCTATGATTTTATGCAAAGATGAACAACTTTCTTATATACATAAAATGTTTTGATCATGTCTTGATTTTATTTGCCATGAAGCATTCTCTTAGGGTGATCTATGAGTGGAGCACACCACCAAAGGTTTTGAAAGATTTTTCATTGATCTTTTCTGACTTATAATCCATTCTATCTTATATCTAAGATTTGGAACTTGCTTGGGGACAAGCAAGGGACAAGTATGGAGTATTTTGATAGCATGTATTATAGTCTATATTTTGGGATTGGTTTAGACGTTTTATCTTCATAATTCTGCATGTATAGATGTATATTCTGCGATTATATTGTTGTTTTGTCTACCTTTACAGGAATCGAGGTCTACACCTGGTTTCATTGTAATTGTAGGGAAAATGGCACGTTTTGCACTAAAATGGAGCCAAGGAAACTAAGGAGTCATTGGAGCTACATTCTGGAGCATTGAGGAGCTACAAGAAGATCCTAAAAAGCATAGAAATGATTCAGATGATTAGTTTTGGACCAGATTAAAGATGATCTACATTCAGCTGAGACTCACCTCGGTCACCTACAGTATCACCTCGACCGAGGTGATCTTGAGGAGCGTCCCGACCGAGCGAACACCTTGTCGCCGGCGAGATCTTTATTTTTGGCCGAGATCTTTTATTTTTGAAAGGAAGACATCATATATTTTTGGCTGGATTCCTAGAAGGAAGATATGACATTTAGCTGATTTATTTTGGGAGATATGGATATATTTTCTAAAAAATTATCTTTTTAAGATATATTATCTTTGGAAGATAATTCTCCTATATATATGGGCTGATTTTCTACAATCCAGCCATGCTTGGAGCATCCAGAAATCTTCGGATTAACTATTCCCTGAAGGAAGTTTGAAGGAAGTTGAAGTTCAAGGAAGGAAGGAAGAAATCATAGTTGGAGTTAACTTTTGAAGGAGTTTGTAAGATCTTCTTAGATTGCTTTTGGTTTGTAGTCTTTTCTAATTTGTGACTTGAGGAACGCTGATTTGTTACTTGTTTGATTCAGTTATTGAGACCTTTTCCTTAAGGTTTTTTTGTTTGAATATTGATTTCTTTACTAATAATTTGATTATTGTTATTATGATGATTGTTGGCTAAGTTTTTTATGCGATTCTAGGGTGATTAGGCTGAAAGGTTTGGGAAAGACGATGATAGAATGATCTTAATCCCAGTTGACCCTGAAAGCTCGAGTCTTTACCTTAACCCTATAACGCCTCGCTTAGTCATTGAACATCTCGGCTGGGGTGGAATATAACTGAACGAGGTGAACCTTTTCCTAATCCAAATATGAGTTAAGATTCCAGTTTGCCAAATCATATTCTTGTTATTCCCTTCATGGTTCAACGCAAGCACGGGATGAGACTTACCTGGTGATTCCCTCGCTTGTATACTCAAGATCATGAGTGTAGGTAATAAAGGTTTATTCTTTATTGGGGTTTGAATGTGCCTTCATTCCCATCTTTGAGAGTTAGCTTGAGACTTACCCGGTAAAGGTTGATTCCATTCCCTTGGGTGGTGTGTTGGTTTGAGATTATAGTTCCTTCCCTTAGGACCTTGAGACTTACTCGATGATAGGATCGTTGGTTTAAGATAGTGAGTAGTGAGACTTACCCGATGATCTATTCCCATCTTAGAAACACCTTCCATTTGCAAACCTCAGCTTTGTACACATTATCTTTTGAAATCTTGAGTTGGGACTGTTCGCCACTTAGCGTGCGTGCAAATAAGCTTTAAATATAAAACTAGAAATCAAGCAAGCGAACCCGCAGTGTACGGATCGATATAGATGAGCAAGAATTTCAGAGTATCGAACACAGGGATTTGGGGGGAACAAATTCAGTTGTAGGTTATCAAGCAAGTAAATGTAAGAAGCTTTTCGAATTATTGGGAAAACAACAATCCTAAAGATCCAAGTATCCAGCTGTGGCAATCGATTCAAGATATACTAATGATATAAGGACAAAGTTAAGATATGCAAAGGTATGCTAATGTAAGGTAATCGTACGGTGAAGTTCCAAAAACCTTATATGACTCACCTACAAGAAACTCTCTATACAGGTTGTTGAGGCTTCAATATAGAAAGATTCTAAAGGCAAGAATTAACGTCAAATACCCAAACTTGTAATCCAAGGATCAAGACTAACTAAACCGATTACGGTTGTGACACTCACAATCGAGGTAGAGGTTGTTGAGGCTTCACTACCACCTAGAAAAGGCAAGCCTAAACTAAGTTAAAGCAAATCTTTAACTTTGGATTAAAGTAAAAGCAAGTTCGTAACTTAACACAAAATTACGGCTAGTTCTTGTGTTCCACGGCCGTGGAAGCTCAAGAACAGACCGTGGATTAGGGTTCGTCGGCGATTCTCTCTAACTCTTAGGGTCCAATCTGTTTACGAACGATCTATCATCATCTAAGCCACAACTATCAACCCTTCACCTTAGAATTGTTAAGGGTTTTTAGCCAACAATAGTCATATTGATATCAAATTCAAGAATTAAAAGATTGAAAGATGAAAACTTCCGAAAACTTTCAATAAACTTCAAACCAATCTCAAAGTCACAATCAAGAACAAATATCGTCACTAAATTCGGAATAGAACAAACAAACACAATCTTAGATAAGAAGGAAGAACGGGATGTCAATCCGTCTTCTAAATCAAACCTAAGCAAGAAGCGAAATCTCCTTGCGAATAATCTTCCGAACCTTCGATCTTCCGTCAATCCGGAAATCGCCAATAGCAATGCACCAAAATCTCTCAACAAAATCTCCGCCAAATGCGAAATTAGGGCAATTCCCTACGCAAGCGTATGCGTAAAACTAGGTCTAAAGCAAGGTGTAAGCGAAGGTGACGGAATCTCTCTTCGTCCGTCCTTTTATAGTGTAAGATAAAATATCGGCCCGACCCAATTGCGTAGGAGATCGTGGCTTAAAATATGGCGAAAAAGATCGCTAAGATCACGGTCGTGGAAGGGTTCCACGGCCGTAATTTAGAGCGTGGAAATCAACACGGTTTGAACCATCTTCTCCACGGCCGTAGAAGTTGCTGGAATGAACCACGCTTCCTTAGCCATGGTTCCACGGCCATGGAACTGAACGTGGAAAGTAATACGGCCGTATTTTAGAGCGTGGTTTAGGGCAAGAACGTGATTCTTCCCTAGCCTCGTGCATTCCTCAAGTTGGCACTCCCTTAGCTCCTAAGAATGTCCTCAATCCATGGACATTGCTCAACAACTCCATCCTTGCTCGATTCCGTTCGGAAATAGCTCTCAATCACCTATAATCAACATAAAGCTTGTGTAGATTTCTATATCGACATTATAGACAAACTAGCTCACAAATGCATCGATGCTCAATCAATGACTATCAATATGAATCAAATACACTTAGAAAACGTGCCTAAAATATCACAATATTTCATGCTAACAGGGACCACAACTAGATGCTTTAATCCCTAGAATCCGCAGTCCCTTTATTTGACTTTTACATCATCTTGATTTGTTGCGTGAATTGTTGATTGACAACCTTTTGCCGAATTTTGCTTCACCATAGTCCCTGTGATCGACCCCTGAAATTCTTGCTTTTATTACAATTGATTCGTATACTGCGGGTTCGCATATTGTTCAAGCATACTTCTTGGGTTATAAATTTAAAGCTTGCACACACCTTTTGGAGCGAACATTACTTTCCCGTCTCCTTCCGGTAGCCTCATCGGCTCCTTGTCTGCCACTAGATTATCATGACTAACAACATAACCTGAGTAATGTATATACTTCATGACTGTTATAAAAGAAACCTCATAAGATACTCTCCACTCTAGGTGGCAATGCAAGTTGCGAACCACTTCCCAACTCCCATCAATATCTCAAGGGTCCGATAAATCGGAAACTTAACTTTTCCTTCTTCGTGTACACCATGTATGACGCTTTGTGTCCATGGTATTCTAGGTTAGATCTATTACATATCAGAACTCTAAAGGTCTGCGCTTCTCTTCTAACGACGCCAACAGGCGGCTCAGTCCAACTATTGCCACATATACCATCCAAATTCCAACGCCACAATGTATTAGAATTCCGTTCATAAAATGCCTAATAACGGCCATCATAAACACATTTTGACTATCATAAAATGTGCACTCATTCCCCGGAAGTGTCCGAATGACACTGGTTCTTATTTTAGCACGGAGATGCTTAACACGTCCTTTAAGGCTTGAAAAACCCTCTCTAACTTACCATACGTCTGAGGACGAAAGCTGTCCTGAAAGATAATTGGGCCCCTAAGCGGTACTATCCCGCTGCCCCACAAATCTCGAGATGAAACATCCACCTCAAACCAAAATGATGGAACCCGATACCCTAGGTAATCTCACTATTACTTAGTGGATTCCCCAAATAGCCGACTCATCGGTCCTATTTCCCAACGAGGGTGCAAAAAGCGTTGTCTCCGTAGGTCAGTCGATAATGACCCGAACACGTCACAACCGTCACATGGTCTCAAACCGGAAATACCCTCTATGGGGATACACTCCCACTCCCACTACATAACTTGCGGTGGATGAAATCCTCTTTCCCGTCTTATGGTGGTCAAGCTTAACATGACGATGAGTCTCATAATGGCTATGCACTTAGCCACCTCGTCCTTAAGGCCGTCTCACCTATGTAAACATCGTCACTTCGGCTACCCTTTACCAGCACCCGGGTGAAATAGTAAGGGTAGTACGAGCCTCTTGGAGGCTCCATCTCATCTCTCCGCTATAAGCACGCGTAAACGCCCATGGTGCCTTAACAAAAACCGTAATCCCATACAAGTAACTATGGAGTCTCTTCTCGGGACCTTCAATACCGGATCATTCTCCATATATGCCCACAATCGTCTAACGCACATGCCAAAACCTCTCTCGTTATTTCACACGTATCCCAAGCTCCGCTTGGACGTATCCAAAAAGTAATGCAGTACCCATGACTTGATGTTTGTGTCAGAGAAAACGGAATGGAGGTCACTTACCTCCTCTGCTTCTAATAACGCTCCATGGACACGTCTCGGTCCCACAATCTGATCGACTTCCTTATAAAGGAGGAAGTGTCAAAATCATCCCGCGACTCAGCGGTTACTAGTCTGTAACACTAGCATAAGCTTAGGGTTCAGATCGGAACCACCCGAAACCACAAAACGAATGTCGCTACTGCAATCCGCTTCAGAAACTCGATAAATGCACATCATTAACAACTCAAACTCACCGATCGCACTTGTGAGTCCAAGAAGGCTTCACTACAACCTCTAGTGACCAAACCGGCCCAAAACGCCTTCTTTCGATGGTCCTTTCTCATTCCACCCAATCTGGTTGTATCTCGACTTCAAGTCGATCTTATAAAACATAACAATCACACGCAACTAGTCTTAACGAACCTCCTACTACGGAGAAGATACCTGTACTTGTCGTTCACCATACACATCTCTTGATAATCGAAGTACCACTTTTCTGCCTTGCACCTCTCCTCAAAACCTGTACCCGAATTCTGTGTGGTAAAAACCCAAAGAAATCCCCCATTCAAACCACCGCAACTTCCAACTCATAAATTCTCTAGTACTACCATCTTAAGCTTACAACTTGCAATATTAGTATAATCTCAGTCCTTAATTCTACACCATGGCCACATGGCTCCTTCGGGTGAGTCAAGAAACTTTGACTCATCTCTTGTTCGCGGCAACGGATCAACCGTTTCATAAGAAAAGAAAACAACATGCATCCTCTTTACATATTTTCCCATTTGCGTAAAGCAACTAGGGAAGCCACTCATCTAATTTGATCCACTAGATCACGTTATCATGTTCCCACCTTAAAGGTCCAAATCAACACCGTTCTCTCACATGCCAATCACATGACCGCAAAAGATCACGTAAGGTCGTTACAATCCCTCCATGGGAGGTCTAATCAAGAATGCACATGTGCATTCTTGATTGCCACCGGTCAGATTATAGCTGGCCTCCTCGAGGTCATCGACTTAACTTTCTTCTATACTCTTCATGTTACCTGTAGCCTGAAGGCTACCCTCCGCGGGGTACTCTTGCTTTAACTTCGTTAAATCAGTCTATACTCTTAGACTCATTCTTTCATAGATAACTACGTGCTCCTTGACCTTGTTGGGTCATATGACTCACTTTTATCCGCTTAACCACTCTATCATGATCTTCAAACATCCCTAGCGTTAGATAGCATCCGCTCACGTTTTCCCTTGGGTTGGTAACTGAGGTCCTTTCATAACAAAAGCTTCTCGTTGCTTGTTTCATCCTCTCGGGATCAATGTCTACTTACTCTTCATTCTTCTTGGCGTTTCTTAGCCTTATCACCATAACGGACATCGGTACACTCTACTAACGGGATTATACCAAGTGAATCTGACTATGTGACTTCTCACCTCGCCATTCTTCTCGTAGTTCTCGTAAGTCTGAAGAAGTCAACCCACCAGGATCCTAGAAAACTTGACACTTCATTTTTTTGGTACGTCCAGAAGCTTAACATACGGGCCTCCTAATCCTTTCGTAATTTCCTGATCATACGTCGCATCTTGATTCCCGTGCTTAGGAGTGTCTAGGGAGAACTTGCCTCAAATGGGATCGCCACTTGCAATCCTATACACTTAATCCACTTCTTCCGTTTATAGTCACGTCACTTGAACTTCTCCATAAGTTGGTTGTCTCTAGTTGCTCTCATTCCCACTCAATCATTGTTTCTTCAAAACCGCTCCACATCTCCATGTTACTTTCTTGCTGGTATTGGTCTCGATTTATGTTAGGTTATTTCGAGTTTTCCTTCTACTTGTCCGTCCTTGCGGCGATCCCTTTAATAGCCTTCTCATGGTTGCTTTGACATCCTCAAACGGAATCCAATGACACGTCAAGGTGTTCTCCAACACGTGATTCTCAACTCAATAAATGAGTCAACTCGTCCTCGAATGCATACTTTTCTAAGTCCAACGGCATTGTCCAAGGCGATAGTGTCAAACTATCATCTTAACTATAAGGTCCCATATCTACTTACACTACTATATATAATAAGCATATAAATATAAGACTATATAAGCCTTGTGTCCATAGTACTACCAACATATCATGCCACATGTATAAACTCATATAACATACCAAGTCCATCATGCATAACTACAATCCATATATACAACAAGTCCAAAACAACTTACAATCAAACATAAATCTATAGTCCAAAACATCCTAAGTCCACAAGTACATATATATATATATATATATATATATATATATATATATATATATATACATATAATAATCAATAACTACGTCGCCGAGGTCCGCGGAGGAAGTGGTGGTCCCGTACATTCTACCCCAACTGACTCATGCACATGTATTTTGAATACAAAAAGTCAGAGCCTATGGGGTTCTGCTTATTCCTCATCCGGCCTTTAGAAGGTTGCGAGTGCCATTGTTGTCAATCTAGGGCTCTGATACCACTTTGTAACACCCCGAATCCGCGGGATATCGGAATGTTACGTGTGAGACCTCACAATGGGTCCCAACCCTTAGCTTAACAACAATTTCACCGGATCTTTCCAACAAGGCACAAATAAAGGCCAAAATCGAAAACAAGTTTAATGCAATGATAAGATTCCCGATTACAACAAGAAAGGAAAGACATCAACTATCTATACAACAACGCCAAGAATACATAATACACAAGAATAATACATGGACTCAAATCCCCAAACTCGACCTATGATGTACGGAACCCCGGCTGCCCACTCCTCCGGATCACTCGGTCACACCTAACCTGCACGTCCACTACAACAATCGGTATAAAACTGTTAGCTCATATTCTAGGCATTATAAAGATAGCAAAGGCACAAACACACACGGAAGCACACATAAAACACAACATACACCTGCATTACTTAATATCTTTTTAGGTTATTCCATTACTAATTTCGTTCGTTTAAAGTGTGACACGAGTGTCTTATAACTGTCGTCTTTGACCCCGTGTAACCAACAGGAGTGTGGCGGCGCTTAACCCGTATAAACCGAGGGAGTGATGAAGAAGCCCGCCCGTGTACCATATATAGCCTGGTCGCAGAGATCCTCCCAGCCTCCCTCGGGAGCTGGGCAGTGATGCCACCGCCCGATTATTATAATAACAATGGGCCAACCATATATACAACCAAGTTGCCCTAATCCGGTTTCATGAATATAAACAAAGGTAAAGCACACACCACCATCACATATCCAAATAATGCGTAAAAGCGAGAAAAGTAAGTCCGTAGACTTATCTCGTCCCAATGATCAACCCAATCACATTTCCCGTAGGAATATAATCAAAAACTGTTCAAGACAAGCCACAAAATCAACAACCACTCACAAGCTAGAAGTCTAAGTCTTATATGTTCTCACAAGGTCATAACCTATACCCATACTAGGATAATATGCATAGTCTCAACAACACTCCAAGGTAATAACTATATACACATCTTAGCTCCCAACTCACATCCATGTACTAACCATCTAAACCCTCACAATGCAGCCATACCCTCATCCCATGAACTAACTCAGAACCTGCAGCCATCAAGCCATAGATCGTTCCGAAAACCTCACAAACACGCTCAAGGTTCACAAGCCACTACATGTCATTCCAACTATCCTAGGTCCAACCTAGCATGCTTCTAATCATCAACACTCTCTAAGGTCATCAAAGAATCTATGCTCGAGGATGGGAACTCACCAAGAAAAGACACGGGTGCGGGAGAAGGAAGAGCAGCCGCGAAAGGAATAAGAAGACCGCAAGGGGAGGCCGATAAAACCAGCAGCCGCCCCTGCGGCTCAGGTTGGCCGCCCCGTGGTCGAACAACAGTGGGTGTTCAACGACGGCTTCTTCGACGATTCCTTGATGTGCCTTGGCCTCCTAGCTTCCTTGTTTGGCTCCAGAACATCCACACACACATAAAATCATCATACCACTCTATCCAAGCTCGATCCAAGCACATGCAAGCCAAAGAAGGAAGATCTTGAATGAAATCAATGGCTTCCACCATTGGAGCTCAAGGAAGAAGAAGAAGAAGGAAGAAGATGAAGGAGGAAGAAGAAGGTTACCTACATCAGTATAGCTCGGATCTTCTGTCTCCATCTCGTATCCAAGAGGAGCAGCTGATACAACCTAAGGTGGAAGGCCATGGATGATCCAAAGAAGAAGGTGGAGCCAAAAGAGAGGAAGGAGAGCAACTCACGTGAAAGGGGAAAAAAATGGGAATAGAGAGAGGGAAGGAAGGAAGGCTGCCACAAAAGGGGAAGCTCAAGGGTCAGTTGACCCATCTTTCTAATTTACGCAAGGAACCGAGGGATCCAAAGCAAGGGTGAAAAACGAGAGGTCGGAACGAGATCTTTGGAATAAACCCGACGCTCAGCACTTCGTGCCTGCGGGAAAACTGAGATGCGCCTATGAGAAGGTCGATAAACCGCTCAACACCCGGAATAAAAATTTCGGATGTTACAACTAATCCCCCTAAAAACAAGTTTCGGGACAACGTAAAACTCTCAACATAACAAACTCGGTAACCACTCAAGGCCGTAAACGTGTCAACTCTCTACTCGATAACCATCACACACTCGTATAACCGCGACAAGACCCCTTTGTATTTGTCTATAAACCGCTCAACACCCGGAATAAAAATTCTGGATGTTACAATTGATAGTTTACCACACAAATACCCCTTTGTATTTGTCTATATAAACAATATTTGATCAATGGAATAAACAAGTTTTTGATTCACAAATCTCTTCATGATATCAAAGGACTTTCCTCGAATCTATGCTTCCGTCACAAAATAAAACCCTAACCCTAAAATTAACTCTTATGCCGCCTCTGCGGTAACAGAAACGAGTTTGGCCGCCGGTATCAGAAACGACTTTGGTCACCAGTATCAAAAACGACTATGACTGGTATTATAACCGCCGTAATTATTGAGGTGGTGTGACAAGCTGGCTCCTCATCCCCTTTGTTGCCTATGTCGAGTGGGCTCACGTCATCACCTCCCCTTGAAAAGGATTCGACCCCGAATCCGCCAACTCATTCTCGACCCCATCACTTACATAGAAGGGAGACAAATATGTCACATTAAAAACATTGTAGAAACCATACTTACTTGGAAGCTCAATGCGATAGGCGTTGTCGTTGATCTTCTCAAGCACCCGGAAGGGATCATCTGTTCTTGGTTTGAGCTTAGACTTCCAAAGGGACGGAAATCGGTCCTTCCTCAAGTAGACCCACACAAGGTCTCCCTCCTCGAAGAGCATCTCTGATTTCCCCCTATTGGCTTGTCGGAAGTACTACTTGGTGCGCTTCTCAAGTTGGAGACGGACACGATCATGCAAACCCTTCACAAATTCAACTTGAGATTGCTGATCTAAATCGACGGGTTTTAAAGCCGGGTAGGGTATAAAGTCAAGTGATGTGAGAGGGTTCTTGCCATAAACGACCTCGAAAGGAAACAACTTGGTTGCGGAGTGAATAGCCCGATTATACACAAACTCCACAAAGGGCAAACAATCCTCCAACCTGCACAAGTTAGTAACCAACATAGTACAAAGTAATGTGCCAAGAGTTCGGTTCAGTACCTCGGTTTGACTGTCCATCTAAAGATGGCAAAAGGTCGAAAAGAGAAGCTTCGTCCACATGTTGGTCCAAAGTGTCTTCTAAAAATAGCTAAGGAACTTAGAGTCCAGATCAAACATAATAGACCTAGGTATTCAATGAAGCTTAACAATATGCTCAAATAAAAGTGTAGCCACATTAGATGCATCATCAATTTTACTATGGTTGTTTTGGTGTATTGGCCCTAAAACACTATATCACTATGTATTCTAACCCTCACCTTTTTCAACTTTGTAAACTAGACCCAAAAAGGTCAAATTTGGTTGAAATAAAATATTGCTGTAAAATGTAGAAAGTACAAATTGCACAAAAAGGGTTGTGGAAAGTGGCAGCCGGTTGAAGTTACGCCTCTGCACACATCAATGATGATATTTTATTTCCCTCCAAAAATGACGTAGAAGGAGGTTCGACCTGCGATTGGGTAAGGTTACTGTTTGTCCGGGTTTAACTGAGTAATATTCGTCATTGTCATACCCAAAACGATGACCTTTTCATACCCAAAGTATACATACTCAATCCATTTTTTTTCTCTTCAATTTATTCACATTTTACACAAATCGGTAGTGTACACAAACATCAATATTAAATGACATTTGGTCATTATAACACATTTTGGGTACCCATAAAACATACCCAACATTGCACTTTAAACATACATAACAATAAGAAAAATGCCACAAAAATAATAACATGTACCCAATAAAATAATCATACCCATAAATTGGGTAACATTTTACCACACTTAAATAATCTTGTAAGATTAAATACACAATACTACTGAACAAAACGAATCAAAATTATACCCAAACTCTAGTGGAAATAGCCTACCCATAAATCTAGTACAAATAGCCTACCCAAAAAATACAGATCTGATTTCCGGCAACGACAGAGCATCAATGACGAACTCCAGACTGAAGGACGCGGAAACCCTAGCACCCTCCGCCATGATAGCCTCGCCGGCAATCTTACGATCCTTTGTAACGACAGAGCATCAGTGACGAACTCCAGATCTGGTTTCCATTGGGTAAAAAAATGATGGAGGTTGGAGTTGTAGACGATGAAAAACGAGAAAATCAGAAATGGGGGATATTTGTGTTTGAGATGCGCAAATATGAAGAATATGACTCATCTGCAACAAGTGGTGGAAAAGGTGGGTAAGAAAATGATGGGGATCCACCATTTATTCTTCCTTTGAATAATTTTTAAACTCCCGCCCACAAATGTTCATTTCAACACTATTCATCTGATTGAGGATGTGATATCTCTGCAACAATTTTAATTTATTATATTTTGCCTTTTTTTTACAAACAATTGGTGGAAAAGGTGGGGACCAAACCACAAAGATGAAAAAGCAAAGGCTTTATATTACCAATTCTTTCTTTTACTACAAGCAATAAAATGCGTCATCCTAGAAAACCTATCAACAACCACAAAAATAGAATTATGGTCTCTCTTAGAATGAGGCAAGCATAGTAAAAAGTCCTTAGAAAATGTTCTCACCGAGCGAGATACCAATAGAAAAAGGCAAATACAAACCATGTGGGTTAGTCCTAGACTTAGCCTTACGACAAGGCACACAACTAGCACAACATCTCTCCATATTACTCTTCATTGTAGGAGAATAGAATGATCCCACACGATACCCAATTAGGTAACTAACTTAGTTGAACTTTTTTGAAAAACATCCCCAAAATACATAAAACTATTAAATAACTTTTAATATAAAATTTAAGAAGTTTTAAATTGGTTAGAACTTTTGAAAATTATATTACTAAGGAAGATCAATAAAATTAACATTCTCTATATTTTACCAACTAAATTCTAATTAAATAAGACCAATTATTAACTAAAATATTAGTGACGTTGTGTCGTTGTTGCCGTTGTTGCTCTTGCTATTGTTATTGTTTATGGTGTTGTTGCAAAATAGCAACACCACGCCAAACACACCTTTAACAACTCATAGTTTACAAATATTTAGGGGGTGTATTGGTTCTGGAATTTGAAGGAATTTTTTGGATTCTTAAAGTCCGTGGGTATTCAATTATGATTTGAAAAAGTGTTTACAATTCTAGAGGTATTCAGATTTTAAATTATCCTTCAAAATGTTATGATATTTAAAAAGTTATAGATTTTAATGGATTTTGAAGTATTGTTATGAATACAAATTCCATTGTGAAATCTTACTTTCATCTAATGGATTTTCTTAACTCCTTTTCTTCCCAATTTCTGTCTACGTAGGTCTCACGTCCTTTCTATCTAGAACGTGATTTTCATTAATGTGCGAAAACTACTTTGTTATCCTTGCAAGTTGGATTTCCGCTCTGAATTTGAAGAACTAAACACACAATTTCCCCAAATCATAGCAAATTTTGGTTGTGTGGACCTCAAACTAATTCAATTTTTTAGGCTTTGCTGAATTTCTTCATACCGTTCCAATGGCGTCTCAACATAGTAGTAGATTGATAGGTGATGGAATCACTATCATTTAGGTTAGTTTTTAGAGTCTTTTTATTACATAAGTGTCGGATTATGCTACTAACTCCTTGGTCCAGAAGAAGAAGACTAAAAGAAGATAAAAGAGGAGTTATAAGCACTTAGGAGTTGAAGACCATTCACGAAGCAAAGCTTTTGTTGTCTTACCGCCCCCGTGGAGCAGTGTCACCGCCCCTGCGGATGACACCATATTCCGGAGCGCAGCCTGCGCCTTCGCCAACGCCAGGAACGAAGACTGTCGGTGCCCCTGCGCCACTCCTTGGCGCCCCTGCGGTGACTTGCCCTGAAGAAGCAAAGCCAGCGCCCCTGCGCCTCTACCTGCGTCTCACCCTGCGGAGCTGTGGAGCTAAAGAGTCAGTGTCACCGCCCCCGCGTTAACACTGGGCCGCCCCTGTAGCTCGGCATAAAAAACGACAAAAAGTTGAATAGTCAGGCGTTTGAAGAACATTAAAGATCCGCTGCGGAATTGCTAGACAGTCCCTACGGCTACGAAGAAGATCAAACGTTTTCGCCTAAACCGCCCCTGCGGATCTGAAGGCCGCCCCTGCGGTTCAGCGACAATGACTTTACTCCGGCTGTTTACACCACCTTTATGGCATTAAAGGTGGCTGTTTTTGCCGGCCATTTACTCCTATTTAGTATCATTTGTAGTACAAATAGACCCATGGTTGATTGCTAGAGGGCATCAATTTTCCATTGTAATTCTCTCTTTTCTCTCTTGCTACCTTTGTAATGAGTTGCTAGTTCCCTTGCTACATTGGGTTGGTTTGAAGTTGCATTATTACTTTGGTTGTAAGTCCTTTCTAATATAAGTTTTTATTCAGTAATGCTTTGTGTTTCCTTGATCTTCATTGTCTAATTGTATGTTTTATTATCATTTAAGATTGATCACCTTAGGTTCTAAAGTACATGCAAAGAACTAGGATTAATAGATTCCGGGTTCGGGTCTTTAATCTAGTAGTAAACTATAAGTAATAACGGGTTGTAATTGCTCAAAGGAATGGAACACAAATATAAAGATAAGTTTAACGATTTTAATCTTTTCTTTATATCCCTTAGTCTTTATTTGAAAGCTAACTTGTGAATTGTTCTTGTAGGTTTACGGAGCACTAACTTGTTAAGTTGTGTTGATGCCGGTTGGATCAACCCATATATATGATCAAAACGGGAGATTATTTGAAAACTTGTAAAAAGGAACTCACCAAAGTAGTAATCGCATGATAAGAATCAACCTAGTGTAGATTCACCCATCATCATCTTACTCGTTTTATTACTTGCTTTTTAGTTTTTTGTGTGTGTATCAATTCATCCAAAACCCCCCCCCCCATTTGTTACTTTGTTCTATAATCAATAATTGAATTTAAATAGAAATATCATCAAACTCTCTTGGGTTCGACCCTTACTTAACAGCTATACTTGTTCTAGTGTTAAGTCCGGATTTATTTTGATAAGATAAAAACGACCATAAGAAAAGAGTCTTGTCAAATTTTGGCGCCGTTGCTGGGGAGTTTAGTTTTATTTTTATTTTATTTTATTATTGATTATTGGTTTGAACCATTTTTATGGTTCAAACCCGTGCTACTAACTCCGGTTTTGTTTCCTTTGATCCAGAAATTGAGAGGACGCACATCCGGCGACGTAGACAACAACAACTCCAACAAGAAATGGCTGATCGTACTCTTCGTCAACTCACTCAGCCGACTTTGGCTCAACACCCTCTTGCGGTTACTATACCGCCATTAGGGGAAGGAATCAACTTCGAGCTCAAGTCGGGTCTCATTCACTTACTCCCATCTTTCCATGGGTTAAGTGGTGAAGACCCCATCAAGCACCTTGGAAAGTTTCATACCGTGTGTATGAGCATGAAGCCAGCCAACATCACCGAAGAGCAAATCAAGATGAGGGCATTCGGCTTCACACTCAAAGATGCAACAGATGATTGGTATTACCACCTTTCATCCGGGAGCATCGACACTTGGGAGAATCTCCACAAGGCGTTTTTGGATAAATACTTCCCAGCTAAAAAGGCCAATAGCTTGAAGAAAGCTATAAGCAACATCGAGCAAGAGGCGGACGAGACTCTCTACGAGTACTTTGAAAGGTTTGCACGCCTCCGATCCAGCTGTCCTTTCCATGGATATTCAACACAGGATCTAGTCTTGTACATGTACAATGGCTTACTTGACAACGAAAGGAGGATCGTCGATGCGGCTTGTGGAGGTAACATTCTTAACTCTACCCTTGACCTTGCTTTGGAAAAAATACAGGAACTAGCAGAAGGAACCAGGAACTTTGGAAGGACTCCTTCCAAGAGAGGAGTCCATGCTGTAAATTCCGGGAAGAGTGAAATCTTCAATGAACTTGCTAAACTGAAGGAGATTTTGAAGAGATTAACACTTATGGGAACCCCACAACAGCTCAAGGCATGTGGAATTTGTGTTGACCCATATCATCCAACGGACATGTGTCTCGAAGTCCAAGATGACGATGCAGAAGTGAATGCAGTAGGTTATGGATAACCACAGCAGGAAAGGCCTAGGAACGATCCGTATGTGCAGAATTTCATGCCAAACTGGCGTGATCAAAAGAACTTTCATTGGAGGGATCAACAAAACCAACAACAGCAGCCCCGGCAAGGTAAGTATCAAACAACCGAGGATATGTTGAAGGTTTTGACTAAGCATTTTGCCACTCATATTCAAACAACAGAATCCAGTATCAAGAACCTTGAAAAACAGGTTAGGCAAATGGCGGAAGCCATAACAAGGATCGAAACTAGATTTTCCGGAGGATTGCCCTCCCAGACGGTTATAAACCCCAAGGTGGTGCTGGAAGAGGCATAATCAGAGAAGTAGAGCTCTTACGTCAAGCCAACGACGTAAAACAAAGGCGCTGTTCGGAGGCAACCCGAAGGAATAAGAAGAGGAGTCCCTGTCAAGAAAACCGCCCCTGCGGCTTAGTGTCCCCGCCTCTGCGGTGACACACTTGCCCAGCGCCGCCCCAGCGCTGGGTCTGCGTCTGCATAAACCCTTGCCACCGCCCCCACGGTAACACCCATGCGCCCCTGCGGCGGCCACCCTTGACACGCATTTTCAGCGCCGCCCCCGTCGCTGAGCTTGCGCCCCCTCTTCCTTGTCACAGCCCCCGCGGTGACAAGTCCCCGCCCCCACGGTGACAAGTCCCCGCCCCTGCGGTTTTATCAAGGAAAGAAAAAAAATACACTTTTCAAAAATAACCTACATCTATCCCACTAATCTCTAACTCACCTCATCTACCACTCGTCTCTCCCAAAGCTCCACTTCTTACAAACGCCCATGCGCCCTCAATCACTCACCACCACTCACGCCTCTACATCACCTCACCGACGCCACCGCCACGACCCCGACGCCCCTGCGCCACTCTCCCTCGCTTCCTACGACCACCTTCGTCAAATCTCGCAAGTCTCTCAAATTTAACCCTACGACGCCCCTCACCAACAACCATAAAAACTCCACCTCCGGCGACGTCCCCACCAGCCAGAACACCCCTCAACACCGCCACCTTCACAGCTGTCAGGAATCTCCTCTACGAGTTGTCCCGCCCCCGCGCCTGCAACCTCACGGCCCGGCGCCCCTCCTCCCCTACGCCTTCATCAGCCGCCCCTGCGGAAATTGCAAAAGAGGGTTCGTCTCTTTCTCCAATTTCTGAAATTTCTAATTCCTTTACTTGATCAATTGCAAGAAATGGAACCACAAAGGAAATACAAGTTGTCGGAGGCCGAGAAGACCCGGTATAGGATTGTGCAGGATCGGGTTGTGTATGCAACTCGGTTTTTGCACGTTCCTACCTTGGAAAAATTGGGCATGTTGGAGAACATGCAGTCATTTCTCGCCAACGCAGGGCTCGGTGAATTTCTATGTTTAAGTGCTCCAACATACTCCGAGCTCAGTCGTCAATTCATCACCACCTTCACAATGGAGAAGGAGGACCATATTTGTGTTGGACTTTCATTCAAGTTCAACAAGAAAAAGTATACTCTGGACTACACCCAACTTCAGGAGGCATTTAGGGTCACTATTTGCGCCTCCGAGAACTGGTGGGAACCCGTTCCAACACCCGACCTGTGCGAGTTTTGGCAGGCTGCCACCAGATCCAAGTTTCATGCCGGGGGTGAGTATTCCAACAAACTCACTCACCCTTGCTTGAGGCTTATCTCCAAGATCTTCATGAGTGTCCTCTGTGGACAGAAAGAGGAGAACAAGGTCGCTCTCAAGGACCTTCCACTGTTGTACACGTGCCTTCCCATGAACGAGAAGGTGCCGGATTGGCCATACCTCTTCCTTACCGCTTTGAAGCGGATTAGGAAGAATGAGTCACGTGACATTGTCGGTGGTGGGGTGATCTCCTTGATGGCCGAGCAGGTTATGGATCTTTCCGGCCTAAAGGATGGGTTGGAAGCATCAATTTACACAGAGGGGATGTTGAGGAGGTGCAAGCTCCTCAAGAAAAACGGGGAGAACCTTTTTTGGCTCTCATTGCCAGATGGGAGCCACATCACATACCTTCCCCGACCGCTTCCACTTGGAGACGATATAAGCTATTTCACATATGAAACTATCCGTCAACTATATTTACTTTTTGATAATAAATCTAGATTTTTTAAGTTGCACATATATGAAATTAAACTTTAAAAAAACTTTTAAAAAAATTTACATTTATTAATATAAAATATTATACATATTAGTAATGTTTCTTGATATAAAATATTACATACATCGATATAAGCTATTTCACATATGAAACTAGAGGTGCACATATAAAAGCTCAACCCCTAAATTGATTGACGTTCTAATCGACCCATTCTCGTCATGTCTAAGCTTATATCCATACCTAAACTTGGTTGGTTAGCTACGCACGATTTCAATTAAACAGTGACGCAAAGATCACAACCTTTAAGCATTTGGGGTCACTATTTACAATTTAGCAATTGGAGAACCATGAATGAAGGTAGCATGAGAGAGGTACATAAGCTTTGTATTCTTCTTCCTTTTTATTTCAACTGTTACAACTGTCACGTTTCTCCCTGTCTTTGCCACCGACCCTTCCACCACTAACTCTTCCTGCATAATTTCGTCATGATTTAAACAGCTAATCAATAATAGAACATTCATTATCTCTGGTTTAATCAAGGTCTGCAAACAAAATTATTTTCAATTTAATCAAGGCAAAGACTCACATTGAGCGTTGCTGCAGAAAGATAAGACAAGCTAATTTCAGCCAGAAACAACTCCTTATCCTCCTCCACTACTGTCCTTGCACACGCCATCGCCACTCGCTCCACAATCATCGCCACCATTCCACCGTGTAATCCATTAAAAAAATTCTGATCGATAAACAAAGCACATATAATCACTCGTTTGAAACCCCCAAAACTAACAAAAACGAAAAAATAACGGACTAACTAATCAAACCTAAACACGCCAGCCAGCTACAATTTCATCCAAGCACGAATTTATCTAGAATTTGATTTTCAGACACGAAGTTCTCAATACCTTCTAATAGAAATTTCTAATTACTTCCACGCAGCGAATCATGTAGGTCGAATCTCGAAATCGATCAATGGAGGAAGAAAGCAAAAATGGATTACCTGGATACAAGGAATGACGGAGAAAAGACAAATAACGCTGCCGCGAGCGATGTTCTCCACTTTAATCAGTCCACGCAAGAGATCGGAGTAGAAATCTTTGTTTTCGCTCGATTCGCCAGGTAGGCGTGTCAACGATGCTCCGATAGTTGTGAGGACACCAGCAACTTTCTCTGTTGCTTCCAGATCTACCTCGCCGGAGATCACGGAGGTTGTACTGGTGACCGGAGACATAGAGGCGTCCACGGGCCGTTTCTTCTCTTTGTGCAAGCCATCCATGATTTTATGTTTTCTCACATCTCTCGAGTCTCTTTCTTCGCTGTAATATAATAGCATTGGAGTCTTGGAGAAGTTATATAGAATTAAATTTCTGTTTTCATTGTTGAACTACCATTTTGTCCTTGTATGAATTAGTGCAATTTCTGAATATAATTTGGAGTCTTTCGCAAAATAAAAAGAATAATAAATAAATAAAGACAAGTGGTGGGTTTTTTTTTTTTTTAATATAATTTATTTATGTTAATAAGGTAAGAGAGAAACGCCATTGACAACCAACTCAAGCTCTGATCGTCAATTCTCTATCGTCGACGAATCAACGATGCCCCATGGGAAGCTTGAAGTTCTTCTAGTCAGCGCTAAAGGCCTCGAAGGCTTCGATTTCCTCTGTAAATTTTCTGTCCCTCACTCATCCTTCCTTGAGTTCTTGTCGTCGATTGATAGTTTAGATCATCTCTGTTGATTGAATGATCGGAAATACAGGTTCCGATCCAGATTTTCTAATTAATAATCTACATTAACATCAATTATAGAAATAATTATGTTTGATTTACTTATGATTTTCCTTTTTTAGCTTTTAGCCGTTGACTTATTTATTTGGAACCATTTTTGCCTAGGAAATAACCTGTAAAAATATGTAAATTACTAAAATGTCTTCTTTTTTGTGCTACATAAATACTAGAACTTTTCAAGTGGCACCCTCTCGTCTTGAAAAATAGTTACATATATATTTTACAAATATAGAAAGTATATACTTTATTAAAATATGTACTTTTACAATTTTAAAAATTATATATTCTTAATACACATTTTATACATGATCATGTTTTTCGGTAATTACGCGTAAGTACTATATATCTGTTGTCATGTCACTTGTAAGCTTAGTTAGATCCAAGAACTCAATCTTCATGTAGTTGTAACTTGTTATACAACTTGAGGTTTAAGTTGTGAATTACTTCTTTTATATGTTGTCATGTCACTTCTTTACAATTGATTTTATATATGTTGGGTTTGAGTCTATCGAGTCTAGATTTTAGTTTATTATTAGTTAGTCTAATTGACTTATTGTCTTAACATGTGTCATGTGTGATAATTATAAAGATATTGAGATTTTAGACCCATTTATTCAAGTGTCGACTGTCATCATGACGCATGCGATACATTCAATTCTATTCAAAGACAAACAAGTTTACTAGCATAAAAATGCAACTTAGTTATGATGGGATATCATAGGAAAATAAAATAGTAATTTAGACATTTTTTCTCTCTTATAATTAGCTATATATTTTCGTTAAAGCAAGTAAGGTTCACGTAACGTAACTTATTTGTCGGTACATATTTTATATTTTTAGAATTTTTCGGCTTATTTATTCTCACATTCTTCATTTTACAGTGTTTCTATTCTAATTCTAACGACACAAACGTATGATATGGGCAGCCAATATCGATCCTTATGCCATTCTCACTTGCCGAACTCAAGAACAGAAGAGCAAAGTTGCATCAGGTCTAAACCTCAATTGCTCCTAAACATGAACTAATATTACAATTTTTTACTTAGATTATTTCCATGGATAATTGCACATTTCCAAGCTCCAATGCTTAGGAGCAATTATACTAAGGCTTATCAGTAGTTCAATTCCAAGCATACATTTTATGTGACATAACATTAACTGTGTTTACAGTGAATATGTGCAGCTTCAAGGTCAAGCCAGGATTGGAACGAGACCTTCGTTTTCACAATCTCCGGTTCAGTCTCTGAACTCGTTATTAAATTATACGACAAGGATTTTTTCACTGCAGATGATTATCTTGGCAAGTCCGAGTGAGTTTTTCCTCTTCTAGTTGTACTAAAAACTTAGGACTAGTTCACTTTATGATCTATGAG
This sequence comes from Fagopyrum homotropicum, assembly GCA_033239125.1. NCBI lineage: Eukaryota > Viridiplantae > Streptophyta > Magnoliopsida > Caryophyllales > Polygonaceae > Fagopyrum > Fagopyrum homotropicum. The sequence continues at coordinate 10,460,241 of BSWB01000003.1, forward strand.
CAATAACGCGAAAGTGGACTGGGTTCGTTTTCTTTAGGTTTCCGTGGTTAGTACCAAATGAGACTATGTTTTGGTGAAATCTTTGATGAGTTACTCCCACTTGAATCCTCAGTAGTTTCTCGGCTTTTGCAGGATTCCGTTAGAACCGGTGTTCCTTGACAGAATTTTGCCTGTTGCTTCTTACAATATTGTCAAGGATGGAGTATTCTGTGGAGAAATCAAACTTGGGCTTACCTTCAGACCTTAGGGAGGGCGAGAGTACGAGTTTCCGTACGAGGATGCAATCTTGTTAATGCCATTGTTTGAGTAGATTCTTTGATGTTTCTCACAGACGTTTGTGATTGCTGGTTCATGATATCTGTCACAAAGTACATGTAATATTGTAATCATTTGTGTTATCATTAAGTAAAATCAATTGTTCAGCAACAAAATGCAAGTGAAAGTAGACTTATGACAGCATTTATTTCCATGGATTGAATTACTTATGTCACAGTTTACAGGGAATTGAAAAGATACCACAACACAATGCAAATAGTACAAAGTGTACAACAAACAGCAATTAGTGAAAACAAACACATCAGAACCCAAGGCTTTTCGAACGCAGTTGTTTCGTATGCTTTGGTTTCTCCACAAGCACAAGTATCATCCACTGCAAAATGGCGACACTTCCTTTCTACACTACTGAGCACTCCTCCTTTCATGATTTTCCAAATAAAGAGCTTGACCCTTTCTTGGACTCGGAGCTTCCAAATAACGTTAAAAACACTGTCATCTAACCCTTGAAGATCAGTGGTTCCGGCCAGCATACGATAAGCCGACGCAGAGGTGTAGTTTCCGTCTTGCGATAAACCCCAGGTGATCTCATCCTTGTACAGACCCTGCTGAGTGTGATCGCCGGAGTCAATAACAACATCCCTGGGACATATCGATGCGAGACTCAACAAGGTCGATGTAGGTAGTTTACCCTCCAGCGATAGCCAGTCCCACCCGAGACCCTCGCTCCAGTACTGGCGAACAGAATGGGAGAGTTCAGACTGGTCTAAGGCTTGCAACGCTTCTGTGAATAGAGGGGAGGGCGAAACCCATCAATCCATCCAGAAACGAATGGTATGTCCATTGCGTAACGTCCACTTGGCTCCTTTAGACACAACTTCATGCAGTCCCGTTAGCACCACTCCGGACATGAGAAAATGGACCTTTAGTCACTGTGTTGCTTCTTAAATATTTGCTCTTGAGAACTTGAACCCACAGGCTGTCCGAATCTTTGAGAAATCTCCAGCCCAATTTACCAAGTATAGCTTTATTGGTGATGGAAATAGACCTTATTCCCAGCCCACCTTTTTCCTTCGGTAAACACAATTCCTTCCATCTTATCGTGTGTAATTTTATGTGTTCCTCCGCATCACCCCAAATAAAATTGCGACACAACTTCTCAATAGCTTGACACACCCCGTGAGGTAGCATCAGCGTAGACATGGAGTACATAGGGAGAGAGTAAGAACGGCTTTGGTGAGCGTGACTCGTCCGGCAAAGCTCAAAGTTTTGCTTCTCCATCCATTCAATTTCTCGTTGATTCTGTCCAGAAGGCTAGAGAACATAGATCTATTCACTCTCCCTTGCAAAATGTGTACACCAAGGTAGTTTCCAAGGTTCTTGGTGACTTCCACTCCACTAAGACTCTCAATGTCTCTACACAAGTCTCCAGAAACATTGGGAGAGACGAAAAACTTGGACTTCTGGATGCTGACTTTCTGACCTGAAGCTTTGCAAAATACCTCAATCCAGCTCATGATAGCTCTAACTTGTGACAAGGAAGCTTCCGCAAAGAGAGTGATATCATTTGCAAAGAAGAGGTGAGTGAGTGGTGGTTCTCCTCTTGAAAGGGATATTGTCTTCCAATCACCTCTATTAACTTACTCAAGAATGAGGTGGCTCAATCTCTCAACACAAAGTACAAATAGATAAGGGGAAGTTGGGTCTCCTTGACGAATGCCTCTTTCCGGAGTGAATTGTTCAGTGACCTCTCCATTCCAAATAAGTTGCATTCTAGCAGATCTGACACACTCCTGAATCATCTTGCCTCACACTGATGGGAATCCTGCTTTGACCACCGTGTCATCAATAAATCTCACTTGATTCTATCATACGCCTTCTCTAAGTCAAGTTTGAGAAGCATCCATTTCTTACCGGTTTTCTTCCTCCTCATAGAATGAACCACTTCTTGCATCAGAACAATGTTGTCTTGGATAAGGCGACCGGGAATGAAACTGCCTTGAGTTGGGCCAACGAGCTTACTAATGATACTTTGCATGCGGTGAACAATAACTTTTGAGATGATCTTATAGCTGACATTACAGAGAGCGATTGGTCTGAACTGACTGATGTACTCCGGTTTCCCGACCTTGACAATGAGCGAGATAAGGGTGTCGTTTAAGCTTGGGTACAGTTTCTGAGAAGGAAAGAATCTGGAAAATTCCTCTTTCATGGATTGCCCTACAGTATTCCAGCATTTCTAGTAAAAGACTGGTTGAAAGCCATCAATATTAAAGTGTTTGGTACTTACATATTCTAATAATATAAACCCGATTTAAGTCCCTTATTACTCCGTATACCTCTTGAGTTGGATTTGATAAAGAGTTAACAAGGCCAAACTTGAACGAGAGATATTTATGTTCAACTTCACCAAGAGGCTTAGTGAGCACATCAATGAGCTTGTTGTTGAGAGCTGATGTGAGAAGTTTTAATGAAGTCCATAATAAACTTTTCTCGGGTGTAATGGTAGTCAATATTAAAGTGTTTGGTACTTTCGTGGAAAACTGGATTTATAGCTATGTGTTGAGCTTCTCGATTGTCACGGTGCAAGGACAGTGGACGAGGAGATGGAACCTGAAAATCTATAAGAAGGCATACAATTAACCAGAAAAGTTCACCGCATGCCTTGAACATGCTTTGATATTCGGATTCGGCTGAAGAGTTGAAGATAATCTTCTGTATCTTTGTCTTCTAAGAGATTAAGAAGAACCAATAAGCATGCAGTATTCAATTAGAGAACGAGCAATAAAGCCACATGCACCCCAATCAACATCATTGTAACCATGAAGAAGAAGAACAGTAGAGTCAGCAGGGTAAAATAACTCTGGTTAAGAGTACCACGAAGATATCTCGCCACACGAATAGCAACTTGCACATGAAGAAGACGAGGATCATGAACAAACTGGTTCAAATGTTGGACTGCATAAGAGATCAAGATGAGTGAAGAGATTAAGATAGAGTAATTTTCCTTTATAGGACAATTTCAGCCCACGTTTGGTAATTGTGCATTTCTTCTTTATAAGAGATCAAGAAAAGTATTATTTATATCGAGCTAAAAAGTAGGCCACTTTTGTGTTGTAGCTATTGCAGTCAATGCCTTGATTGTGAAAAATTTAGCAACCGAAGAGAAGGTAAAATTGTAGCCTTGACTTCAGTGTGCGTAAACCTTAGCTACTAGTCGAGCTTTATACATTTCAATCGAATCATCAGGTTGACACTTTAATTTATATACCCATTCTGAATATATTACAAGACTTTCTATAAACAAAACATTCCTAACAAAAGTCTTATAAGTAAATCATAAAATTTGTATCACTTTTGTCCCAAAGAATAACCCAGTAAAACACATTTTTTGGATTGAGCACCAAACTTGGATTGAGCACCAAACTTGTTAACAAAACATACACATCCTAAAATTTCATGTGCTTGCTCCTCTGATTTGCTAATCAAAGGTGTGAAATCCTGCACCATTAGATTTGGAGAATTAAGTAATTAACAACGCTATTTAGGAAAATAATATCATCATTTATCTCTTTTTATCCACATAAAAACTAGAAAACTAAAATATCTTATAAACTTAATTAAAGTTAGAAATTTATTTAGGAATATAATATCATTATTTATTTCATATTTTATTTACATAATCAATACACGTATTTACACAAAAGTAAATAAGTATTTAAATAGGTTTTAAAAAAACTAGATCATATTTTATCAATTAAAACTTAAAAAAAAATTCCTCGACTTTTGCTTGTTCTTCGCCGATTTGTTCTTCGTCAATCTATTCTTCGTCAATTTGTTCTTCCTTCTCTACTATGTTACGTCTGCATAGTGGACATATAGGATTCCCATATAACCATTTGTCTATGCACGTACGATGAAAAAGGTGGAGACAAGGAAGTTGGCGTAACGTAGATCCATCCTCGTACGTAAAAAGACAAATCATACATTCCTTCAAACACGACATCACAATAAAAATGATTAGCGGGTGATAATGCACGATCAAGTAAACTTTTACCACAACTCGTTATACAAGCCGAACGACCCGAACTTTTGTAAGTTCATACTCAACCATTTTCGAATTCAGTCGAGCTAAGTCTAAATTTTAGTCAAACTTCGAATTGTATTTATACTCGACTTATTTAGTTAAGTATTAGTTGAGCTTTGATATCCGGGCTCATTTTCATCTTAACTAGAATCGAGTCCAAACCGGGCTCAGTTCATATAACACCCCATATTTTAATTACAAATATAACGAGAAGGCATGAGTTTTATTGATAGGAAGCTTACGGAATTCTCTGCATGCAAGTCTTGAGCCTTAGGGTTATCAAGGTCGCACTCGGCAATGACTTCCCAAAATGACTCCCGAATCTCGCTATTATGTTCATTACTACTACTATGTTCATCACTCCCATTGAGTGTTCTTAACACCAATGTGGGCAATCGCTCGATGTCTCGCGTATCAACTTCCTGACATGGATAACATTGCAATTAATAAGAATAAAATAATACTTAGTAAAAGACGAAAAAATAGTTTGTTGTGTTGTCACATACCAAACGTGCGTAGTTAAGCATTCGAATAACATATAAGCTTCTTAGGATGCATGGAAGGTTATACATGACTATAAGAAAAGCCACAACTTCCTTTAAGAAGAGGAAGATAACAACGAGGAGAAGAAAGGAGAAGTCGAGACACAATAATCCATAGAAAAACCTACACCGCGGAGAACGACTTCACGTTAGTGATAAATACTATTATCGTAATTATACCAAAAATTGTCGAATTGATAGCTTTACCAGTAAATCATCGGATCATCTTTTGAAAGAGTTGATGTAGTATATGAATAATTGGAGAACAAACAGTAACCTATCAACGACCAAATAACGGAAAAGCCATCGATATAAGTTGCTTGGTTGTTCAGGCGCTCAAGAATACTGTCATACAATTAGAAACCATATACATAAACTCCAACAAAGTTTGCAAAGATAGACATCACACATTAAATTTATATATCTAGTCTAATATGTAGTAGGTTTCGGTATTATCAGTATAATATTAATGTCTAGTGATACAACGTGTTGCCTCGTTGAACACCTATCAAAGATCTATCGGTAAATCGCAATATCAGTATGGCATTATTAAAGCAAATTCCCACCAAAAAAACACAAAGAAATAATTAGAGAAAGAGGACCCAAAATTTTGCATTTTGTAAAATGGGCCTCTATTAAGCTAACTAGATAAAATAAGTCTGAAAAATATAAAGTAGGGCACTGTTTTTGAAATAATGGTGTTGTAGGCTTTTTTTTCAGATAATTTGATGTTCACTTTTTGGGAAAAAAATAAAATAAAAAAACACTGCTTACCCACAAACACAACTCTTACCGTTGCTTACCAATAAATAGATTACCCAGGAAGTTTGACATTACCCAGGAAGTTTGAGTATTTTAGATTCACAAAAATAAGAGATGAGAAGTTTTAGATTACCCAGAAATACATTACCGGGGAAGTTTGAGATTACCCAAAAATAGAAAAAAAAACACTACTTACAGGGAAATAGAAACAAACACAACTCTTACCGTTGCTTACCCAGAAATAGATTACCCAGGAAGTTTAACATTACCCACGAAGTTTGAGTGTTTTAGACTCACAAAAACAAGAGATGAGAAGTTTCAGATTACCCAAAATACATTACCCAGGAAGTTTGAGATATGCAAACACACTGCTTACCCACAAATAGAACAAAAAAATTGTAAACAAACACTGCTTACCCACAAATAAAACAGGAAAATGTAAACAAACACTACTTACCCACAAATAGAACAACAAGTTTGAGTGTTTTAGATTCATAAAAACAAGAGATGAGAAGTTTTAGATTACCCAGAAATACATTACCCAGGGAAATGTAAACAAACACTACTTACCCACAAACAGAACAGGAATTTTGAGTGTTTTAAATTCACAAAAACAAGAGATGAGAAGTTTCAGATTACCCAGAAATACATTACCTAGGAAGTTTGAGATTACCCAGAAATAGAACCAAACACTACTTACCCAGAAATAGAACAGGGATATGTAAGCAGTCCAGATTCCGGTGAAGGGAAGAAGAAGAAGAAGGGACCCGCATATGGATACCCAGAAATACATTTACGTTTGAAGGGAGGGAAGAAGAAAAGACAAGGGAGGGAAGAAGATGGGCTGTTTATTTTATTTAACATGTCACCCATCAAATCAGATGGATACCTATGTCCCTTACTTTTCTGATTTTATCTACAATAGGAGCCCATTTTCTAAATCAATAATTGGGAGGCCCTAAATCCAAACTCTGCATTGTAAAAGGCCTACCTTGCAAATTCAGCCAAAAACAAATGTGTGTTACCTCCGGAATATCGATTAGCACAATTTTTTTTTAAAGAAAAAACTATATTTACGGCCTTTGGTTTTACTAAAGTAAAAAAATTTCGCAATCCGTCAGTGCCTAGTGATATTGAGACGCCCGTATTGGGGTAAAAACGAAAGACGCCGGAGTCATTCAACAACGTTCAAACTAGACTCCTGCGCCTTGTGAGTAATTTTGACGACATGCAAATTGAACTCTGAGTATATAACTCACATATTTTTTTTAACTTATTATATCAACATAGAATTTGACATTAACACCTCATTACGATGTAAATATTAAGCCTTTGTTTGGTTGTAACTACGAAAACGGAAATGAAATGGAAATGAATCTATAGTTCACTTTATTAATTTTATGCAAAATCCATTTTATTTTTCTATGGATATCAAAAATAATAAAATTATACTCCAATTACTCTAATTACTCCAAACCATATAGAATAATTTCAAAAAAATTCACGCACCAGATTCATTTTTATTTTTGAAGATAAAACCAAACGGACCCTAAATCGGAATAGGAAAGACATAACATACCGTGCGTTATCATCGTTTAAAGTAGGACTAGACGGATCATCCGACCCGATCAAATCATGCCCGGAACCCGAATTCGGCTGGGATCCGTTTGAAGACCGGGTATGTCGTTTCCTCATATAAATCATAAAGGTGCAGTACATGTGAAGAAGGTAACGAATCGCGTAAATGACAATCCACGATCTGACGATACACGACGCCGTTTCATCCCTGCTGATGATCAAAACGACGAGCACAAACAAAACGATTAAAGCGTGCCAAGCAAGGTCAACAGAGATAACGGGGAGAGAGTGGGCCCACTCGTTCCGCCGTTCCTCAATATGCTCCGTCACTGCTTCCCGGACCCTCATCGGCGACTCCCCCATAACGCCATACCTCACGATGACGCTTATCATCCTCGATATGCGTCCACGCCAACTACCTTCGACGGAGGTAGTGAGCACCGGTGTAGATTCGTCGCCGGAGACATCGCCGGTGGTAGATGAGGAAGTCGTCGACATGGTGAAATAGTACTAAATTACTAAAGAAGCATTTTTTGGGGTTCACTTCGTTGTTCAGAAGGCGTTTGAAGGAGGATAGGGGAGATTGGCTGGTGGTTGGATTTTGGGAGAGTTGAATCAATCTGCTTATATTGACAGAATTGACCGGTCTTCGTTCTCACCCAAGAAAATTTCAGAAAAAATAATAGATAACGGTCGCCGTATATTAAATGAACCCGACCCGTTTTTATATTTTACAGAATTGGTAATGCTATAATCGGGTGGAAAGGAAATTATTTAGAAATGAAGGAATCATCATGGGTAAAGGCTAGTTCATCCGGAGAAGAAGGTTCAATCGGATTTCGGTTCTTGATTTGGTTAAAAGTCGACATCAGATATTCAGCCATGGCTGATTATCCTCTTGCAATAAGCAGAAGGCGAAAAACACCATGAATCTTAAACACAAGTATCTGAAAGATTTATGGTTGAGAAAACCACAAATGACGAAGTTAGAACACAATGTATTAGGTTATAAAATAAAATAGAAACTGACCTAAAATACATGAATCATATGCTTATTATTTTAAGCAATATTCAAATATTTTCTTCCATATCTTTCAATAGGCTCCCGCAGTCAAAGTGTGCCTACATAAACGAATGCTAAAAACTAGACCATTTCATTGACAATGAGCAAAGAAAACACTTCGATCAACAATGAGCGGTGACACGAACACCACTTGTAAAATCGATATGACCACCAGTAGATCGGTGACAACATTAGATCGATAGGACCACTGGTAAATCGGTGGTAAATCTAGATTTAGACGAGGTTGAGGTCTCGAATCGAACCCGCTCTGATACCATGAAAAATTTTTGGTGGAGAAAACTACACAAATGGTGGAGGTAGATACACAATGTATTAACGTTATTCAATCCTTTATATAAGTTTACAAGGAAATCAAAAAAGAATAATAGAGATGGTGTGTTTAAAATAAAATATTATATTCTTATTATTTTAAATAATATATTTAAATATTTATCTCGCATATCTTTCAATATTACCTTTCATTTCGGTTGTAATTTCAAGCATAAGAAGGAATGCTCAAACTAATTAATTGCATCAAGTTCATTCCCTTAAAAGCATATACCACTCTTCTACTTTGTTCTGTCCTGCCCAACATGAAAATATACAGAATTGAATAAGTCTGTAACGAGGAGAAAGTATGTTTCGATGTAAATAGAAACAACATTACTGTCATAAAAAGGTTGCATACAAGTTTGCCAACACTTACATCACTACTGTCATACAAGTTTGACAAGCCTTACATCGCACCACCATGTTACTGATTACAATGATTAGTACTTATAACTTAGCAAGTGACTGAATCTTTCTAAAGATAAAACCCCGGTAAATAGACGTGTGTGGCCATATCTTGTAAATCTGTCAGCTGATGAAATCTCTCGACAATTTCTAGGAAATGTTTTTCTGAACACTTCAACACCAGGAACGTTCACAATCAGCTCTTATGTTTCCTCGTGGACGCACAGGGTGAATTGGCCTGCAATTAGAAAAGATGAGCCATTTTCACTAATTATCCCGTTAGGGGCGAATTTGCAAATATAAGATATGGGAAAAAAACTGTAATTATATCAAAAGTTCAAGACCCCCGATTTAGGGTTTCCTTGGGAGGTCGGTGGTGCCATTCTAGTTCCGGCACTGGCGCGACAACGGGGCTTCCTTGGGTGGAGCATTGGAGGCGTTGGAGAGCCCATGTCGAGCCCTTCAAGTGGCAACTCTTTTGTTAGGGTTAGGTAAGGTATGATGAAGCTGCTTATATAGTATCCCCTTCAAAACCAAACGCGTTGTTTCACTTAAGTGAACCAGACCGTCTTACACTCGGAGATAACACGCACAAATTGAACCCGATTCACCACAAAACACATAATCTACACATTGTCCTCATAATAAAACCAAGGCCAACACTATGTGACTGAAGTTGTCCAACAAACACAAAACTAACTCAACTACACTTCCTATGTATTAGTTTAGGTTCCTTAACACAAGTTATATCATCTAATGTAACAAGCTACCAAGACTAAGTGCCTGTTTGGTTGGAGCGGTGGAATGGAAACGGAATGGAATAGGATAAGGGTTAGGAATGGAAATGGAAATGATGAGATTACTTTCATGTGTTAAAAGAGCTCTAACCAAACGTATTTTTTGATTGATTCGGAATCATTCCGTTACCGGGAATGATTCCTAGCGCTTCCAAACGGGCCCTTAAGTGATTACTCACATTAGCCAACAACAAGTGTAACATAAGTCACCTATAACAAGTCATAAACATCCCAACTGATACACTAGACTTAGGTTTCTATTACAAGCTTATTCATATGCTTACACTTTAGTAACCACACCTATATTACATTGTATTACATGAATCATAAAGCTAACATAGTCAAGTAACACCAAAGAGTATAGTTGATTAGCTTGTCGGGACGACCATATAGATAAAATTTGCGCGATTTAGGTTGGAAAGTAACTCGACTCGTGACAGCCAAACACACCTTAACAAGGTCTGCAAACAAAATTATTTATAATTTACAGCTTTGCAATTGGAGAACCATGAAAGAAGGTAGCATGAGAGATTCTTCTTCCTTTTTATTTCAACTGTTACTACTGTCACGTTTCTCCCTGTCTTTGCCACTGACCCTTCCACCACTAACTCTTCCTGCATAATTTCATCATAATTTAAACAGCTAATCAATATATAAAACATTCATAATCTCTGGTTTAATCAAGGTCTGCAAACAAAATTATAATTTAATCAAGACAAAGACTCACATTGAGCGTTGCTGCAGAAAGATAAGACAAGCTAATTTCAGCCAGAAACAACTCCTTATCCTCCGCCACCACCGTCCTTGCACACGCCATCTCCACTCGCTCCACAATCATCGCCACCATTCCACCGTGTAATCCATTAAAAGTATTCTGATCGATAAACAAAGCACATATAATCACTCGTTTAAAACCCCCAAAACTAACAAAAACGAAGAATAACGGACTAACTAATCAAACCTAAACACGCCAGCTACAATTTCATACAAGCACGAGTTTATCTAGAATTTGATTTTCAGACACGAATTTCTCAATACCTTCTAATATCAACCTCTAATTACTTCCACACGCATCGGATTATGTAGTTCGAATCTCGAAATCGATCAATGGAGGAAGAAAGCAAAAATGGATTACCTGGATACAAGGAATGACGGAGAAAAGACAAATAACGCTGCCGCGAGCGATGCTCTCCACTTTAATCAGTTCACGCAAGAGATCGGAGTAGAAATCTTTGTTTTCGCTCGATTCGCCAGGTAGGCGTGTCAACGATGCTCCGACAGCTGTGAGGAAACCGGCAACGTTCTCTGTTGCTTCCAGATCTACCTCGCCGGAGATCACGGAGGTTGTACTGGTGACCGGAGACATAGAGGCGTCCACGGGCCGTTTCTTCTCTTTGTGCAAGCCATCCATGATTTTATGTTTTCTCACATCTCTCGTGTCTCTTTCTTCGCTGTAATATAATAGCATTAGAGAAGTTATATAGAATTATATTTCTGTTTTCATTATATAATTACCATTTTGTCCTTGTATGAATTATTGCAATTTCTGAATATAATTTGGAGTCTTTCGCAAAATAAAAGAGAATAATAAATAAATAAAGACAAGTGGCGGGTATTTTATTTAGTTTTTTATATAATTTATTTATGTTAATAAGGTCAGAGAGAAACGCCATTGACAACCAACTCAAGCTCTGATCGTCAATTCTCTATCGTCGGCGAATCAACGATGCCCCATGGGAAGCTTGAAGTTCTTCTAGTCAGCGCTAAAGGCCTTGAAGGCTTCGATTTCCTCTGTAAGTTTTCTATCCCTCGCTCATCCTTCCTCGACTTCTTGTGGTCGATTGATAGGTTAGATCATCTCGTTGATTGAATGATCGAAATACAGGTTCCAATCCAGATTTTCCATTAATAATCTACATTAACCACAATTATAGAAATAATTATGTTTGATTTACTTATGATTTCCCCTTTTTAGCTTTTAAGCCGTTGACTTATTTATTTGGAACATTTTTTGCCTAGGAAAATAGCTGTAAATATATGTAAAATACTAAAATTTCTTTTTTTTTTCTGCTACATAAATAAGAGAAATTTTCAAGTGGCACCCTCTCGTCTTGAAAAATAGAAACAAAAAGTGTATAATCTATAGCTTTATATATATTAAAGCAGGAGCCTCTATTGCCACGTGTCTTGACACGGTTCTCCTAGCCCTCAAAATTTTTTTAAAAAGTGGGTTTTAAAATTTAAAATCTATAAAAAAAATATATTTTAGTAAAGTCATTAATTAAAGTTAAAATATATTTAAAATATCTTTGAATTTTGTTATAGTAAATGTCAGTAAAACAATTAAATTTTAATCTTAGAAAATATCTTCTCTTATCTTATCTTATCTTATATATATTAAAGCAGAAGCCTCTATTGCCACATGTCGCCCCCACGATTAACCTCAGCCCAACAAAATTTTAATGCCACGTGTCGCCCACAGAATTAACGTTAGTTAAAAAAATTTTTTGTAAAAGAAATGATAATATCTCTCAAAGTTGTTAGCAAATTTTGTTTTCATTTAAATTAAGCCAACAAATCATAATCGTTAATTAACAAATTTTGTTTTCATTTATATTAAAAAAATATTTATGATAATATATCTCAAAGGTGTTAGCAAATCTACATTTAAATTTTGTTTTTATTTAAATTAAAAATTAATGGTAATTGTGATAGTATCCCAACTGCATTTAAAAAAAACATACTATTAAATCAGAAACTTCTTTTACCACGTCAACGTCACGTTTCTCGAAAAGCATACACTTTTTTTTTCAAATGCAGAGATCACGTAAAATAAATTCTTATTTATAATTTATATTTAAAAAAAATCTTAGACATTTAATTATTTAATTTTTATATTTTAAAACTTATTAATCTTATATATATATCTTATATATATTAAAGCAGAAGCCTCTATTGCCACATGTCGCCCCCACGATTAACCTCAGCCCAACAAAATTTTAATGCCACGTGTCGCCCACAGAATTAACGTTAGTTAAAAAAATTTTTTGTAAAAGAAATGATAATATCTCTCAAAGTTGTTAGCAAATTTTGTTTTCATTTAAATTAAGCCAACAAATCATAATCGTTAATTAACAAATTTTGTTTTCATTTATATTAAAAAAATATTTATGATAATATATCTCAAAGGTGTTAGCAAATCTACATTTAAATTTTGTTTTTATTTAAATTAAAAATTAATGGTAATTGTGATAGTATCCCAACTGCATTTAAAAAAAACATACTATTAAATCAGAAACTTCTTTTACCACGTCAACGTCACGTTTCTCGAAAAGCATACACTTTTTTTTTCAAATGCAGAGATCACGTAAAATAAATTCTTATTTATAATTTATATTTAAAAAAAATCTTAGACATTTAATTATTTAATTTTTATATTTTAAAACTTATTAATCTTATATATATATATCTATTAAAGCAGAAGCTTCTATTCCCACGTGTCAACGCCATGTTTCTCGAAGCCTAAAAAAATTATTTTAAAAAGTGATTTCTAAATGTTAATATAAATTGAAAATTAATTTCTAAATTTTTTTTAAAAAAATATTTAAATCAATATTTTAATAAAAATAGTTTTTAAACTTTTATAGATTATTTTTACCAACAAGCATATCTTAACAAATTAATTTAAAAATATAATAAATTAGAAGTGAAAAATACTTAAAAGAGAATTAAAATCATAATAATGATTATAATTTCATTATCCAGATTTTTATTTTACAAAAATATACATATAAATTTTTAAGTATTAAATAATTATTAAAACTCAACCCGCACAAGGTGCGGGTAATACACTAGTATATATTAAAGCAGGAACCCCTATTGCCACGTGTCAAGCCACGGTTCTCCCAACCCCAATTTTTTTAAAAAGTGGTTTTTAAAATTTAAAATCTATAAAAAATATTTTAGTAAAGTCGTTAATTAAAGTTAAAATATATTTAAAATATCTTTGAATTTTGTTATAGTAAATGCCAGTAAAACAATTAAATTTTAATTTTAGAAAATATCGTCTCTTATCTTCTTATATCTATTAAAGCAAAAACCTCTATTGCCACGTGTCAACGCCAGATTTCTCGAAGCCTAAAAAATTAATTTAAAAAGTGATTTCTAAATGTTAATATAAATTGAAAATTGATTTCTAAATTTTTTTTAAAAATATTATATAAATATTTTTATGAAAATAGTTTTTAAACTTTTACGAATTTTTTTTACCAACAAGCATATCTTAACAAATCAATTTAAATATATAATTAATTAGAAGAGATAAATACTTAAAAAATAATTAAAAATCATAATATTGATTGTAATTTCATTTTTCAAATTTTTATTTACAAAAATATACATATAAATTTTAAAGTATTATTTATTTATTAAAACTGAACCCGCACAAAGTGCGGGTAATACACTAGTAAATATATTAAAGCAGAAACGTGGTTCATCCTAATAAAAAATATGCCACATGTTATTTATTTAGAATTTTAGTTTTTTTTTAAATAATATATATAGTTACCATATTTTAATTATCCTATTATAAAACTTATATTTATCTACTTACCAAACATATATGTATATATACTATTAGTGTTAAAATATATATCTATATACTAATAATAAAGTAGAAGCCTTTAATGCCATATGTTTTTTTTTCGTTCTTTTTGTCAATGCAATTTAAAACGCGCTCTCATTTTAAAAAATTATATAAACTAACGAGATATATATATATATATATATATATATATATATATATATATATATATATATATATATATATATATTAAAAAAACCTTAATTACATAAACATGGTTCCATATATTTTTATATTACGGGTCGTTTTAATGTTCAGTTTCATTTAAGACCTTTTTTTATCAAGAACATGTAAACTATCATTTATTTAAAAATATCCCTTTCTGTTTTTATTATCTTTTACTTTCCCTTATACTATTATCTTCAAACTCACTTTTAATTAATAATTAGATTTGTTTTACAATTTATTAAAACTAATCCCGCACATGCTGCGGGTATTAGACTAGTAGTTACATATATAATTTACAAATAGAGGAAGTATATACTTTATTAAAATATTTACTCTTAAATTTTTAAAAATTATAGATTCTTAATACACATTTTATACATGATCATTTTTTTTTGGGTAGTTACGCGTAAGTACTGTATATTTGTTGTCATGTCACTTGTATTAGCTAGATCCAAGAACTCAATCTTCACGTGAGTTGTAACTTGTTATACAACTTGAGGTTTAAGTTGTGGATAACTATTTTTTATATGCGTTGTCATGTCAATAATTTTATTGACAATTGCTTATGTGTTGGGTTTGAGTTTAGATTTTAGCATATTTTTAGATTGGTTAGTCAGAGTTAATGATCTTTAACATGTGTACTATTATAAATTTATTGAGATTTTAAACCCGTTTGTTCAAATGTTAACCGATCACACATGTGATACATTCAATTTTTGTCAAACACAAACAAGTTTACTAGCATAAAATACAACTTAGTTAGGGTACATAAGTTTATTTGTAAACATGTGATGTCCAAGATGTGTTGGAGATAATAAGGTACCACATCGAAAGATGAGACACTCCGAGCCTAGTATATAAGGTCGGTGGCTACTCCTCCTATTGTCAATTGGTTTTAGAAGAGAAAACCATCAGGTTTATGTGATGGGCTTGGGCCTAATGCGCATGTGCGCTCGTATGCACACGACCCCCACTCTATCGGTCCGTCTGGCTGTCGGATTTTAACAAGATCCACTTACTGTGGGATATAGTAGGAAAATAAAATGGTAAATGGTAATTTAGACATTTTTTTTCCTCTTATAATTAGCTATTATATTTTCGTGAGAGCAAGTAATGTTCACGTAACATATTTTTCGGTACATAATTTTATATTTTTAGAAATTTTCTTTTTTTAACATATTTTTCGGCTTATTTATTCTCACTAGGGGTGGGCATAAATCCCACTTAATCCCGTCCCGCATCCCGTTCCGATCCCGTCCCGATCCCGGCGGGATTTGGAAAAAAAAAATGTGTATCCCGTCCCGTCCCGCATATATATATAAATAATATTTTTATATTTTTATAAATATTATATAGATAAATACTATACATAAATTATAATTTTTAAAAATATTTTTTTATTTTTAAAATTATTAGTTCGATGATTTTTCATCATTCGTTCACTCATTCTTTACTACTCATTCGGTTGGATCTAAAATACTAGAGTTTCTGATCTCCCTTAATTTAGTCCGTTTGTCACCTTGCTCTGGTCCGTTCCATCGACACCTTTGCTCTAGTCCGTTCCATCGCCCTTGTATTTGTGGATTACCACAATTGTAATCGATAGTTAAATAAATATAATTTTCATTAAATTATCTGTGATTATTTTTTGAATGTGAGTCGGTAAGACATTTTGATGTAACTTGAATTTGTTTTCAATGTATAAACTACTAATGTAGGCGTCATGAATCGATAATTCGGTATCGAGTTTTTTTCCCGATTATTTATGTCTTTAAACACGAGAGAAAATAAGTATACATATTAAATATAATCGGTGCGTAATTTTCGCGGGATTTGTCTCATCCCGTCCCGTCCCACATGGGATAGGGCCCACGCGGGACGAAGAAAAAATGTCATAAATCCCGTCCCGTCCCGCAAATAACTTGCGGGACGGGACGCGGAACGACCCCTATCCCGTCCCATTCCCACCCCTAATTCTCACACACTTCATTTTATAGTGTTTATACTTTATATTCTAATTCTAACGATACAAACGTATGATATGGGCAGCCAATATCGATCCTTATGCCATTCTCACTTGCCGAACTCAAGAACAGAAGAGCAAAGTTGCATCAGGTCTAAACCTCAATTGCTCCTAAACATGAACTAATGTTACAATTTTTTACTTAGATTATTTCCATGGATAATTGCACATTTCCAAGCTCAAATGCTTAGGGGCAATTATACTAAGGCTTATCAGCAGTTCAATTCCAAGCTTACATTTTATGTGACATGACATTAACTATGTTTACAGTTTATATGTGCAGCTTCAAGGTCAAGCCAGGATTGGAACGAGACCTTCGTTTTCACAATCTCCGGTTCTGTCTCTGAACTCGTTATTAAATTATACGACAAGGATTTTTTCACTGCAGATGATTATCTTGGCAAATCCGAGTGAGTTTTTCCTCTTCTAGTAGTCGCCATGCTACCTGTACTAAAAACCTAGGACTCATTCACTTCACTTTATGATTTATGAACAACAACGCAAAAGTGGACTAGGTTCGTTTTCTTTATGTTTCCGTGGTCTTAGCATAAGCAAAATTGGTGAAATCTTTGATCAGTTACTCCCACTTGAATCCTCAGTAGTTTCTCGGCTTTTGCAGGATTCCGTTAGAACCGGTGTTCCTTGACGGAATTTTGCCTGTTGCTTCTTACAATATTGTCAAGGATGGAGTGTTCTGTGGAGAAATCAAACTTGGGCTTACCTTCAGACCTTAGGGAGGCTGAGAGTACGAGGTTTCTGCCGAGGATGCAATCTTGTTAATGTCATTGTTTGTGTAGATTCTTTGATGTTTCTCACAGACGTTTGTGATTGCTGGTTCATGATATCTGTCACAAAGTACATGTAATATTGTAATAATTTGTGTTATCATTAAGTAAAATCAATTGTTCAGCAACAAAATGCATGTAAAATTAGACTTATGACAACATTTATTTCCATGGATTGAACTTCTTATGTCACATTTTACAGGGAACTGAAAAGAAACCACAACATGAAGCAAATAAAAACTGTCAACAAAGTGTACAACAAACAGCAATTAGTGAAAACAAACACATCAGAACCTAAGGCTTTTCGAACGCAGTTGTTTCGTATGCTTTGGTTTCTCCACAGGCAAAGGCAAACCAATCTCCTGACATTGTTGCTCGTTTGGATACAATGTACCTGGAATGGCGCCAAACGCTTTCCTTGATGCTTCAATGCCTGAAGCCGCATGATGCATGGAAGCTGAGACATCTTCCATCTTCCTCCTGAGATTGAATGAGATGGAAGCAAACTTCCTTGGCGGGTCCAATGAGGTTGTACTGGTGGTTGCTGGGTCACGGTCCAGTTCTGATACCTCGAGGAACCGTTCTGTTGCAGCTTCCCAGGATAGTTCGTGCATTTGCTTGTCTGATAACGGTACTGGCTCGTCAGCTAGTGCTTGGAGTGTGGCACTGACGAATGACTTGCTATTTTTGTATGTTCGACAATTGGGGAATTGCTTGAAGAATTCGTTTGAAGGGTGGTCAGCGCACACGACGATCTTGCCCATGGCTAATGCTTCTGCTGATGTTGTGCAAACGACGTCCGTTGTACTTGGGTTGAGGAACACCTTGTACCTGGAATGGGCAAGATCAATAAGAAAATAGATCATCATTTTAGTAACTAATTGGTTTTTAAACATTTTATTATTTGAGAAAGACTTTATACAAGTCTCTTCCCTCTACGACGTACGGATAAGGCTTGTAGACAGCATAAGCCAATAAATCATTTTGAAACAGAAGAAAAAGTAACTTCAAGATCTTGACCTTAGCAAAAGAATTTTTTCAAGATACTAATGAATTTTGACTAATAGTAATGTAAGAAACGGATGCACATTAAGTTTGCATCAGTTGAAAGAAATCTCAATGCAACCACCCTCATGGCTGCACTAAAATCTATTGCAAGCAATCCTACAACTTCTAATTGATATGAACCTTCAACCATATTCAAGGGAAAGGTGATACATACTCATGGAAAATTGGATCAGCGTGATCACGACCAGGGTGAACTCTTACTGCGAGGTGAAGTTTCTTGGCAGCTTCCTTGACTTCATCGGAATCCTCCCCATTTCCGTAAAGGTCAACTTCCAGGCCTGCAAGCTCCTTCTGATGGTCTTTGAGAAGCTTAAGTAGTTCTCTGTATCCTTTATTCCACACCATCTTCCCAATGTAATACGCGCCTTTTGTGAAAGCTTCGTTTCCACTCTCGAGTGCTTCTTTCTTTCTTTTGCCAACCTCAAGGAATTTCGGATTGACCCCGTGAACATTGCAAACAATTGATCTAGGAAGCTCTTGGGTAGCTGCAGACAATCTAATTACCTGTCATGAATCATCAACCTGATAAGGGTAACCAGATGGAACAAAACAAGCAAAATGTAGTTATACTGTGAATGAAGCAGGAAAAATAATCATTTCTCCAAAATAGAGCTTCCGCCATGAAATTGAGCAACTGTCATTTCACAAGCTTTACACTAGATATATTATTAAATCAACCATGAAACTGAAACTGCATGAG
Source organism: Fagopyrum homotropicum (assembly GCA_033239125.1). Taxonomy (NCBI): domain Eukaryota; kingdom Viridiplantae; phylum Streptophyta; class Magnoliopsida; order Caryophyllales; family Polygonaceae; genus Fagopyrum; species Fagopyrum homotropicum. The sequence continues at coordinate 10,479,464 of BSWB01000003.1, forward strand.
AAGATTTTACACAGTTAAAAAATCACTATCTAACAAGAAAAGTGGGAACACAGAGCTTATTGGAGATGAAGTTGAAGCTTATTGAGTAGCTGAAACAAGTTGTTCGTTAACGATTTTTTTTTTTTTATAAGCTTGATGTGTGTTTTGGAGAATGAAATTTATTGAAACTAATGTATAATGTAAAATTAACAAAAAGGACATCATTCCATTTTTTATTAATTACAAATAAATTTAATATAAATAAGCAACAAATTATATTTGCCCTCAAACCTTTTCTTTATGTTAGAAGAGTTATGTAACAACAATAATTTACAAATGCTTAATTTTTTTTTTGAACAATCTAAATGAAGTTATCATTTTATATTTGTAAGTAATACCATCCAATTTGTTAGTTTTGAAATCATTTTTCTAATAAATATCCTATTTCATAGTTGATTACCTATAATTACCATTATAGAAATATAATAAAAATGAAGAACATTTAACATATAAAGTTCCTTCACTTCTAAAGCTTGATTGCACCTAACAATCAACAAACTCTAGCTACCTTCATAGTTTTTGGAACACACGAGATTCTTATTTCAAATTTTATACAATAGAAGATTGAAAGTCTGATGGATTTTTTTTTGTGGGGTTAAGGTTAACATTGGAAGAATGCGGCCCATCATCTCCGTAATCTACTGAATGCAAGCTGACAAAACCTTAGAATTTCATCTACCATAAGCTCCCATCATCTATGCCTCCCAAACAACAATTTTCTCACAAATTTCAGCCCCCATCAGATCCCATAAGCCCCTTTTTTTAGGCTCCCAAACGGACCCAAAATGACACAAATCCAGTGTCATATACTGGAATACCATGACATCGCTTACAACTTTGGGAAAAAAGATGATTACAACACACACACAGTTAGAAATTATTCATCTCCCTAGCTATGCTTCCGGGAAAAGGAAAAAAAAAAGATTTACCAGCTAAACATGAATTCTAACAATGCCTTCACTTTCCACGTCTATACTTTCCACAAAAGATTTTATTTTTAGTTTGACAATGGAGAACATATTTCTTGTGCTAAACTGCTCATCAAGACATCTTTGAAGGAAATAAGAGTTTTATTTTGAGCTGTACCTTGTGGCAGTAGATAGTGATGACCCAACTGTTAAGTTGTTTCAGAATATATGCCTGAAAAGAACTCTTTTCACGTTTGACATATTCAAGGTAATTGGTGTGGATGACCCCTATAACGAGGCGGAATTTTATTTTCCATCTCTTTCCATGATGATACCATGTTAGATGCTCAGGCTCCTCAAGGACTGCAATGTCTGCTTCTTCATCTGGTATAATATCGGTAATATCACCTACCGGAAGGATGCTTCTTTTATCTACTGCAAACTGCCATGTTGATTAAATCTTGAATTAGAACAATACATCACTTCAGAGGAAGTTCCCAAAAGAACTACAATATTATAGATGCTGCAGATATAATATAACAGACTAAATAGTACTGAACATATTCATCAGTTCAAATGCAATCTGCAATCTGAAGGGAAACCTCCTCGTGCAAGTCATACTTAAATTTGAAAATTTATCACTCCATCAAGAAACAAGTTAGGTGATGATTTAAAAGCATCTGAAACAGGTGGATCGAGTTCTTTCATATTTTTCTAATTTTTATTATATAAGGAAAAACTTACAGGTATGTGTGATAAAGAACAAGACATAACAATCAAAGTTGGTTATGGTATACCTACCCTTCCAGGATAGAACTTTATATGGAACCCAGATTCAAAGCCAGTCCTTTCCTCAGCCCAGCGTCGAACATAGCCTTCGTGCTCAGAAGCAGTGCTGAACTTGATATTATTTGGATAAACAAGCTCTTGATCACTAGGAGACAACCAAGGAATTACCAATGTAACCTTTCTCCCCCCAGCTTTAGCAAGGTATACAGCTCGAAATAGAGGATTCACAGCAGTGCCTGTCATCCATGGCAAACTAGCAGTCGTGTATATCGCAATATGCTGCTGCTTCTCCATTCAATCATCAGTTTCTTCACAAACAGAATGTTGGATAGCCTTAGAAAAAGGCTGAATCAAGAATGTCACCAATCCAATGCTTTCAGCCCCATAAACTAAAACAAACCAAAATCCAACATAAGTGCACATAAAAGAGGGCAAATGTACAAAACCCTAACAATCAGATTTCAATAGAATGAATTGCACAGACTATGCAAGCATTGGACTAAACCAAGAAAATCACATGACCACTCAATCGAATGCTGTGGAGTACTCAAATTTCAAACCTTCAAGTCATAAACAATCAAAGAGCAAATGCAACTGCAAAAAAAAAAAAAAAAAATAGCAAACAACTATCAATAGCATGAACAGTACACACTATACCACCATTGCACTAGAAAGGGAAATGATTTATTTGCATCAGTAATTCATACAAAACCGGAAAGTCCGTCAATTCTAATAATAACAAATCCGTCATCCAAATTTCAACCTTCAGAGGTCAAGCAGTCAAATCTGCGAAAATCTCAACTCCTAATCAAACAACTCAGAGATGAAAGTAAAAGCTGGAACTTGATGCATCAAATCAAGCTAAAACTCGCAAAAGCCCGAATCAAATCAAAGAAACAGCAATACCCGGGTAAATTAAACTCAAGCCCACAAATCAAACGGCAAAAATAAGCAACAACAGCCGAAGAAATCAAGTTTAAACCAAGAAGTAGCAAAGTTGTACAGAAACTGTAGCGTTGAAGGGTAAAGGAAGGAGAGAATGCAGTACACGTTTGGGACTTTTACAGGGAAGAAGATTTAGACTTACAGGTCACGAAGAACATTCAATGGAAGGGTTTTCAGAAAGGAAGAGAGAGGTGATTGGTTAAAGCCGTGGGGAAGATTTCGGACAAGACAACTAGGAAAGAGGATCATTTCTACTCCCTCAAAAAATATAATGAACAGAAATATTTGACGGTAATACTAGGAAAGAGGATTTGGACCGCCAAGCCCGAAGAATATTTGTTGGTGCTCATAGTTTATATATGAGATGTTAGTGGTTACGTTTGGGAACTTGAGTTTATTAGGGTTGCTTTCGCCAACTTTCCCTTTAATTCCATAATTTAACACGAACAAGTGGGATAACAAAGGTAATTTTACCTTTCGGCGAATATCCGATTCAACAAAAAAAAAAGGGTAAAAATTTATTAAAGACGATTGATAGCGAGTGGTACACCGGGTAGTATCGATCTAACTCATATTCACCCGTATAAAAACTAGTTATATGTTAAAGGAAAAAAATTATGTAAGTCCAAATCGACAAATAGGCAAATGACCCAATATATTTGTAACAGTTCAAAAGTTGTCAAAAAGTCTTGTTGACAGTCTTTGTACCGTCAACAAGTGTTGTCAACCTCTGGACTGTAAACAACAATTGACTGTCAACAAGTGATGACAACTTGTTGACCATACAAAAATCGGAAAAAAACATATCGTAATTTTAGTTTTTCAATTAACTATTTTAGATTGGTTATCCTACCTAGTTCTTTCTTTTTTGTTCAAATTTATGTTTTATTAGTTTAAATTATATTATATAAATCATTTATACATTTCTTAACTAGTAATATAAAATTTTGAAATTTTTTTCCTTCCAGTTCCCTCACTTCTTTTTCTTTTTTTAGCAGACGTTTTTTTTGTTCAAATTATTTGTTTTGTTACTTCAGATTATATTGCACTAATAGTTAATACATAGTACATTTTTACAATTTCACCCCATATTAATAATATAAAATATTTAAACTAATAGAACACTCAATTTGGACTAATAATATAAATATTTTGAAATAACAAATAATATAAATATTTTGAAATAACAAATAATATAATTAAAATTTATATTAATAACTATACATCTTCCTTCTCTTCGGGACCGAACATCAATTGCAACAATTCGATATACGGCTTATTGGGATAGATTATATGAACAATACCCCCCTAGAAACGTATAAGAAGTTTTCTCCTCGTACGGCTTAAGAAAAATGCTTTTTTCTTCGTACTTTTTTCAACTATAAATATTTATAATATTATTTCAAATTTTGGGTGTCATTAGTTCAAACGTTGTTTATTGTAGTTCAAACTTCAAACATTGCATTTTATTAGTTCAAGTAAAAAAATGCATAAAAACATAACTACTAAATTATTAAAAACAATGCATGAACTAACTACAAAAGAAATAAAAAAAAGTGACATTATATAATTTTGAACAAATTGGCCGAGGAAATAATTGTTATAGTTTTTTCATGAAAATTACAAAAATGACACCGCATCTTCTTTTTAAAACAAAATTTTGAAAGGACAAAATTGTTCAGTATCTTTTTAAAATTACACTACATTTCTCTTAGTGTGTGTTTGTTACGTACAAAACACTAGTGTTTTGTAGTGTTTTTCATTTGTAGTTGTTTGGTGGGACTAGTAAACACAAGTGATTATAGTTTTTTGCGAGTGTTTATGAAACACTAGAAAAAAAGGAGGGTTTCATTTGTTTGAGTAGTGTTTTTGAAAACAAAAATACTGTCTTGTCCCTACTATTCGTTATATTTACGAGTTTTACCGGGTATAACTATTACCTTCTCTCATCTAGATCAACATGTGTCCGATTCTTGGAGAACTCTTCTCGTTGAAAATATCCCTTTGCAAATTCTTCGAGTCTGGAGACAATTCTATTTGAATAGTTCCCCTATCTACTCCTCCCTTACAAGAGATTTCATATCATCCATTTCATCTCCTCTGATTGAACCTCCGCCTCCAACACGATGAACCTTTTTCAAGTCCGACGACAATGACGGATGCTACACCTTTTGCTAGAAATAGGGACGATCTAGATCGATGAGAAACTTCAACTACTTCTTCTTGATCGTTCGTGTTGGATCAAATGTAGAACTTGAGCGGCGGAAGCTTGGAAATGGATGCGGAAGTATACGGTCGATCCGATCTAGTTAGATCGAATCATCCACGAGGTTGAGTAGAGTATAGTTGATTCTTCAAAAGGACCCTCGAGTATGAAGACTTGGATCAAAGACCAGATCCAAGATAGATATTCAAGAAGATTATAGAAGAAGTGATGCCTAAACCAAGTAAGAGGATTTTCTTTCTCAATACTTGGATTCAATTTAGACATATCTTACAATGAGTCAAAGCATTCTCTTATACAGTGGATGTAAGCCATAGAAAGAGTCGGAACATAAATGATGGAAATTAAAGTTGAAATTAAGAAACACGGATGACATCGCCATCTAGGGGCGTATCATTCTCCTCCTCTTAAATGTGAAACGTCCTTGTTTGCACGGTCAAAAAAAAGAAAGAAGTATCTTTGGGAACATGACCCTTGAAATTTAGCATCGGATGCACATTGTCGGGCGGCTTGGACGTGTAATCTCTCAAGATTGTGGCTCTATGGCGTTTGTTGAATATGTAATCCCTCAAGGTGGCGGTGCCGTGGAGTTTGTCTATCATGCCGTCAAGACCCTTGATGGGGAACATTGAGGTCATGCTGAAAAGATGGAACGACAAGTTGGGATGTAAGTTAGTGGGCATAATAAAGACAAACCTCGAATCGGCCGGCTCAAATTGGTCTTCCATCAACGTAATGGTACCGTTGTCGAGGTTGAATTCTTTTTCACTCTCAAAAATGGTCTCGTCTTTGTCATCTTCAAAGAACTTGCCATGTAACGAATTGACTAATTGAATTGGAATTGTCGGAACGACCTCTTGAATGATGATTTTTCCTACGTCTTTGACTTCGTCACACAATGATTTGACAACCAACTCACACCTTGGTAGTGACACCGCTTGAGGTTCTTCTTGTTGGGCGGACGTCGTGTGGGCAAGAATTTGTGCCCTCAAAATTTCTAACTCACGCTTTAGAGCATCATTTGTTGCCTTGAGCTCAACATATTCATCTTTGGGGCAACCACGTTGTCGGGGGGCAACGTTGTCAACTTCTTCATTATGGGCATGCCGTCGGGGAGCAAAATTGACAACTTGCTCATGATTGGCACGCCGTCTTGGGGAAATATAAGCATCAATCCAAATAAGCTTGTCGGTGTGGATACCCTTGGTGCCCGTACATAGTATAAGTCGACCTTGATGGGTCCGGAAGAGGCAACCACTCCTTCTCATTAATATGGGAACGTCAATGATTTTGTTGATACCACTGGTGCCCATGTGAGGCCACTTCGAGCTTTAGTTCATGGGGAGAAGACAACCACTTCCATACAAATCAAACAGATCATCATCGTCATAGAACATGATGAACGATGAAAAACACTTTGAACAACAATGAAGAACTTCGAAGAATACTAAAGAACACTTGAAGAACTTCGATGAACACCGAAGAACACTTGAAGATCTTCGAAGAACACCGAAGAACACTTGAAGATCTTCGAAGAAAATCAAAGAGAAAAAAAATGATGATGAACAATCAAGAACACAAGTAAAGAGCTTGACCTCGATCCCTTGCTTTGATATCAATGAAAAAAATAGGGACGATCTAAATCGAGGAGAAACATCAACTACTTCTTCTTGATCTTTCGTGTTGGATCAAATGTCGAACTTGAGCGGCGGAAGCTTGGAAATGGATGCGGAAGCATACGGTCGACCCAATCTAGTTAGATCGAATCATCCACGAGGTGGAGTAGAGTATAGTTGATCCTTCAAAAGGACCCTCGAGTATGAAGACTTGAGTCAAAGACTAGATCCAAGATAAAACTTTAAGAGGATTAAAGAAGAAGTGATGCCTAAACCAAGTAAGAGGATTTTCGTTTTCAACACTTGGATTCAACTTAGACATATCTTACAATGAGTCAAGCATCCCCTTATATAGTGGATGTAGGCCATACAAAGAGTCGGAACATAAATGACGGAAATTAAACTCGGAATTAAGTTCCAAAAATGAAAAGTCTAAAATATGAAAGATCGGAATTTAAGTCACGAAATTAAGTTCCGAAATTAATGTTCCGAATATAAAAAGCCAATAATTAAATAGCCGAAATACTTAATAGTTCTTCAAAATGGTGACATGTCCTTCTAGTCGGAAACACGGATGATATCGCCATTTGGGCGCATATCACTTTAGAGTCAATCATGATAATTTGAATTGTAGCAATAAGTTTGTTATATTCATCACAATAGTTGCCGCCATCCATAGCCTCTATACAAAGAAGAAAATTCATGGCCGTATAGTGAGAATGAGACTATAGGTGGACAATAAATCTGCTATTGGAGTTATGTTACAGTTTGTAGATGAATATAGTGCCAGTGAGTCAGTGACATAACATGTATAGCATAAGAAGAGGAGGTGGACAAAAATGTTTCCATGGTTCAAGTACTTTTAGCAAGAGATCTTAACGCATTAGACATTTAATTAGGACAAAAGGAACTTGCTTGGGTTTTCATGGATGTATGTCTCTAAAAGTGATAAAACACATGGTTTGAATCAACGGCCTAAATTATACCATTAAATGTAGTGAATTAACCGTCTAAATTACTTCATAAATCCGAACCACAACTCTATTCTCTACCTAAATCTACGCCTAATCAAACCCTAATCGTTGTGTCAATGGGTAAAAATTCATTTTTACGAGATCGGATAAAGTATTAATTTTTGTATTGATAAAAAGCATCAAAAACAAAAAGAATTATTGTCTCTACTTCAAAAAAAATCTGTATGGACATCCGATGATTCGAAATCGGTCTCCCTTCGCCTACTGACCTATGCGGCCCTACATAAAGGTCACATTTTTTTCTTCACTGTCAATCAGGAGGAGCTGGTAGAACGAGGCCATTATCGACGATAAGAGGAGACTGGTAGATAGCTATGGCTTCAACTCTCAATACCCAATTAACTCTTTCAACCCTTTAATTCTTCCCTTTTGAAAAACCGATAACCCTCGATTTCAAGCAACACCTGAAATTCTCCACGCCTAACAGTCCTTTCTCAGCTGTCGCACCTCCACAGGTAATTTAGTTCCCCTTTCACCCCTCTGTCTTCTTGCTAATCGTTTGCCCAATTTTATCTTTCGATTTATTTAGTTTTATCTAAAGTTGATGTTGAAATGCTTGAGTTAATGCGATTGATGTCTACTCTTCGATCATTATGTTATACTCTTGTCTGCAGTTGAGGCTGTATTGCCTATTTCTGGGTAGAAAGGAAGGATCTTTTGTGTGAATTGAAGTCTTGTAAGGTGAGTATTGTCGAATTAGGACGAAGAATTTTAAAATCCATTTACCGCCGAACTGTGATGATTATCAGATAGGTATTTTGGCACTTTGACTTTGATACTGTTGTGATTATACCAGTGTTTAGATGAGGGTTAAGAGCTTAGATCGTCATTTTTCTCAAGTTGTTTTTTGAGCGTTTTTGCAATTTCTTATGACGTTGTTTACACATTGTACCTTCTTTGTGCCTTAAAGTGTGTTGAAGGGTCAAGCCGATGCTCTTCCCGAGTTCAGCTCTCAAAATGATTGCTAACTTCCTGAAATATGTCTGAAGATTTTGATTTTGTTGAGGATGAAGAAGTGGGTAGAGTTCTAGAAATGAAGGATAGTTCGTGTGAATTGTAGTCCTATAAGGATGGAATCGTATAATTAGATCCAACAAATCGAAACCATTTACCGCCTTATTGTTGTGGTTATCAGGTAGTAGCAAGAAACTTTCGTGCCATTTTGGCAGTTTGATATAGTTGTTTTAGGAAATTGGTTAGATAAGGGTAAAGAGTTAATATCATCCTATTTTGTCAATTTGGTTTATGAGTAACATAGAATCGATATTCAATATGAGTGTATTTGTAATTTCATATTGATGTTGTTTACCCTTTGTTGCCAGTTCATTGCGCCTTAAAGTATGTTGACGGGTGGTGCACTTCCTGAGCTCAGCTCTCAAAAGGATTTCTTACTTCCTGAAAATATATCTGAAGATTTCATTGAGGATGAAGAAGTGGGGAGTTCTGACCAGATACTGTACATGGCCTCCTTTGACGAGCTTGCTGATAATTACCTCCAATATGATACAATTATTTGGTTTTCCATATCGTTGTTGCTTGTGCTAGCTTGGGGAGTTGGAGTTATAATGTTATTGGCCTTGCCTTACAAGAGATATATACTTAAGAAAGATATTTACTCACGCAAGTTGTATGTCACTCCCACGGAAATTGTTTACAAGGTATGAAGTCATCCGTGTGCGGCTAAAAAATATTTTCAACTAGCAAGTCTTTGAACTGAATTTCCGACTTGGTTTTGGCAGGTTTCGAGACCATCATTCATACCATTTTGGAGGGATGTGAACATTGAAAGCCGTGTCCCTTTGTCCTTAGTGATTGATATCATAATTGAACAAGGTAATGAAAATAATGTATAGTATGATATGATATCCCGTTTGAGTTGAAACTGATCCTGGAAAGATGAAAAAGTAATCCATGCTAGATGGTCTGATGTAGCATATCCTTTTTCTACGTTTTATCTTTGTCTCGTGCTCTAGCCTATTGCCTTTAAAATACTATCTTATCAGTTTACCTTCATTCGCACCAAGGTGTTGATGCGTTGATGCGTGTTTGTGCCCTTTTCTCCCTTTTCTCTTCATGCTTTACACTACCAAGCTTGCTTGTTAGGCTTTGGGACTCACGACGTCAAAGATGTTTTAAACAGTCAATCTGGACTTTTTCTGCTATAAATCAGTCATGCTTATAGTTGTATTGCACATTGAAAACTCTTGGCAGCTCCTTAGATCATACCTATAGATCAATTAGCAGGCTAACTTGCATAAGTTTTGTTATCTCTTAGATATCTCCATCAGAAAACTCAGGTTTTGAGTTTTGATGGAAGAATATTTCCTTGAACTTAGATATCTCCCAGATATCTTCTTGAACTTGTAGTAATCCACATTTCGTTTAATCTCCATCAGAGCTCAGCTTTTGATGAATGAATATCTAAACTGCTCCCTTTCTCTGAGTATGTGAAGTGATCTCGATTTGTTCAAAAACAACTTTTTCAAGTTGAACATGAATACCATTAGTTGTATACTTCCGTATGCTGTAGATTTGAATTGTTCCTGCAATTGATTCCCTGACAATTTCTTAAAATAGGATGCTTACAGTCAATATATGGACTTCATACTATCAGAATTGAAAGCATATCGTGTGGAAAAGCTGCTCCTGTCGATGAACTACAAGTTCAAGGAGTATTCAATCCCGGGATTTTAAGGAAGGTATAAAGAATAATACAGTGTATCCATGGGTGAATTTTTTTGTTAGTACAACTACGGAAATTTTGTCTTCATATAATTTGGATAAACTGGTGATTTTCTTTTGCCTGTTTTCGTGCTTTAGGTAATTATTTCTGAAGCTTCAAAGGTTGTCCAAGATTCAGGCAGAACATTAAAAATCCCAACTCATGCTAGTGAAGTCGAAACTATGCCCCATATGGGTTCGTTATCCCAGGGAGCTGCGTATTTCCGATCACCATCTAAGAGCTTTAAGGTAATAACAAAAAAATGGTTTGGACTTATTTGTGTGTTACTGCTGGATGTTGCAGGTCTAATGTCGCTGTAATGTTCTGCTCTGCTCTTATTAATGACCATCTCTGTCCATTTTTGTAGGCATCAGCTTCATTTCGCCCGACTTCCATGATATCTGGGGATCTGTTGTTATATAAGATTGATGAAGTAAACAGATCTGTGAAGGTACAGTTTTCTAGTCTTCTCTCCCTTCGGTTGTTTCAAAACTTCATCATTTTATTAGTTGACATAGCTTGAAAGGACCCATGACTTTCTTTGATTATGTAGATTCTGTTAGTCGTTCACTTGTGCAATTTAGTCTTTTGGAGCTGTCTACAAATTACACTTGATTTCTTTTGGTCAAAATCTGAAGTTGTGGAATCTCATTGATCAATTATTAAAGCTGTTTTTTACTGTCTGATAAGGACGTGTTTGATAGGGCAAGCTTATAAGCTCATTGAGGCTGATAAGATAGCTTAGACTCATAAGCTAGCTTATGAAACTGAGCTCTGCCTATAAGCTTATGGAAATCAACTAGGTTGTGTATTGGGTAGTTGAAGTTGAAAACTAGTTGAAATTGATATAGTAGTTGAAAAAGGTGTTGGGAGCTGAATCTATTCTCAAACTAGGCCATCGATTCTCAAAACTCACAAGCTATGACTAAAAGGGTGTGTTTGTCACGACATATGTATAACCTCATTGAGGTTGATTAGACATCTTTAAACTCATAAGCTAACTTATGAAACCAAGCTATGAGCCTATGAATAATAGCTTATAGAAATCGACTAGGTTGTGTTTGTTGGATCATGAAAAAAAAACACTAGTTGAAATTGATAAACTAGCTGAGAAGGTATTGGAGGTGAAACGAAAAAGTATATAGTGTTTGAAATATTTAACTATCTTCTGGTTGAATATTCAGTTGATAAAGTACTAAATTAGGATATTTTGTTAGTATAAAAAATCAAGAAGAAATTTAAACATCCTTTTTCTTTTCTAAAAAGCTACCGGAAACTTCCATAAAACAATGTCTATGTGTTGGTCCAAGTAGGTTTTTAGTGTTCAACAAACACACCTTTCGTTCGTTCAGTTATGGGGGTGAATTATGCGACGAAGGGATGACATTATGAGCTCTAATGGGGATGAGTATCGAGTTACCCGAATGGACCTAACTTTTAGCTTGCAAGTTACAAGTTAGTATACAGCTAACACAACCGAGTATTCCATTACAAAGCTGTGACCTAATTATCACCCCGGTTTCGTTTTTCGAGCAGAGAATTGAGTCACTCGTGGAGAAGTCCCAAGTTTCCTCTACCGGCCCAGCTACATAACTGTCTTACAACAACCTTTGGAGGTACGAGGTAGATACAATTTTTTTGGCTTGTGCAGGTTTAAGTGCATATTTCATATTGAAGAACCGCCACATCATTTCCATTTCGACTGTGAACATGGCGTTTTGCTCTTTTTTTTGGTCATATCCTTGTATTGCACACACCACATTTCTTGATTTGTGAAGTTTGTAGTAGGGTGTTCATTCTTGCTTGTAAGCCTGAACAAGTAGGGAAGCTAGTTGAACATTTGTTTTTTTTTTTTGTAGGTTGATATATCAGTTATGTACTAGTACTCATTCTTATTCCTAAGTTGATTGAACTGTGGATACCAACCGTTGGTTTTTGTATTTTGGCGATCAAGGATTCAAATACTGAGCTCTTAGATTTAAAACATTAGCATGCAACAGATGTGAGATTTGCTTAGGGCCCGTTTGGTTACATATTACGATAATGGATTGAACTTCTTATTTCACAGTTTACAGAGAACTAAAAAAAAATACAACACGAAGCAAATAAGAACTGTCAACAATACAAAACAGAAATTAGTGAAAACAACCAGATCAGCACCTAGGGCTTTTCGAATGCTTTTGTTTTGTATGCTTTGATTTCTCCATAGGCAAAGGCAATCCAATCTCCTTACATTGTTGCTCGTTTGGATACAATGTTCCTGGAATGGCACCAAAAGCTTTCCTTGATGCTTCACTGCCTGAAGCCGCATGATGCATGGATGCCGAGACATCTTCCATCTTCCTCCTGAGGTTGAATGACATGGAGGCAAACTTCCTTGGCGGGTCCAATGAGGTTGTACTGGTGGTTGCTGGGTTAAGGCCAAGTTCTGATACCTTGAGGAACCGTTCTGTTGCGGCTTCCCAGGATAGTTCTAGTATTTGCTTGTCTGTTAATGGCGCTGGCTCGTCAGCTAGTGCTTGGAGTGTGGTGCTGACGAATGTCTTGCTGTCTTTGTATGTTCGACAATTGGGGAATTGCTTGAAGAATTCGTTTGAAGGGTGGTTAGCGCACACAACGATCTTGCCCATGGCTAATGCTTCTGCTGATGTTGTGCAATTGGAGTCGGTTGTGCTTGGGTTAAGGAACACCTTGTACCTGGATAGGGAAAGGCCAATGAGAGTTGGAAAAAACTTAAGTTTGCATCAGTCGAGGAAAAGAGGATCATACTCGTGGAAAAGAGGATCAGTGTGATCACGACCCGGGTGAACTCTTACTGTGATGTCAACTTTCTCGGCAGCTTCCTTCACTTCATCGGAATCTTCCCCATTTCCGTAAAGGTCAACTTCCAGGCCCGTAAGCTCCTGATGGTCTTCGAGAAGCTTAAGTAGTTCTCTGTATCCTTTATGCCACACCATCTTCCCAATGTAATACGCGCCTTTTGTGAAAGCTTCATTTCCACTCTCGATTGCTTCTTTCTTTCTTTTGCCAACCTCCAGGAATTTCGGATTGACACCATGAACATTGCAAACAATAGATCTTGGAAGCTCTTGGGTAGCTGCAGACAATCTAATTACCTGTCATGAAATCATCAACCTGATAAACATAACCAGCAGGAAAGAAAATCAGTTATCCAAAATCGAGCTAACCTTGTGACAGTAAATAGTGATGACCCAACGGTTTATTTGTTTCAGAATATATGCATGAAACGAATTCTTTTCGCGTTTGACATATTCAAGGTAATTGGTGTGGATGATCCCTATAACGAGGCGGAATTTTATTTTCCATCTCTGTCCATGATGATACCATGTTAGATGCTCAGGCTCCTCAAGGACAGCAATGTCTGCTTCTTCATCTGGTATAATTTCTGTAATATCACCAACGGGAAGGATGCTTCTTTTATCTACAGCATACTGCCAGATTGATTCAATCTTGAATTAGAACTACAAGGTTATAGATGCTGCAGATATAACATATCAGGCTAAATGCTGCAGATATAACCTACCCTTCCGGGATAGAACTTTATGTGGAACCCGGATTCGAAGCCAGTCCTTTCCTCAGCCCAACGTCGAACATAGCCTTCGTGCTCAGAAGCAGTGCTGAACTTGATGTTATTTGGATAAACAAGCTCTTGATCACTAGGAGACAACCAAGGAATTACCAATGTAACCTTTCTCCCTCCAGCTTTAGCAAGGTATACAGCTCGAAATAGAGGATTTACTGCAGTGCCTGTCATCCATGGCAGACTAGCAGTCGTGTATATCGCAATATGCTGCTGCTTCTCCATTCAATCATCAGTTTTTTCACAAACTAAAAACCAAAATCCAACGTAAGTGCAGATAAAAGAGGGCAAATGTACATAAACCCTAACAAATTAGTCATCCAAATTTCAACATTCAAAGATCAAGCAGTCAAATCTGCGAAAATCTCAACAGGGAGGAAGATTTAGACTTACAGGTGACGGTGCAGAGAATATCGATAGATTCATTACTAAACTGCTTGTGTATCACGTTGAGTAAAGTGTCGTTAAATGCACGTTGAAGCTGATGAAACTAATAAATAACAAAAGGTATCTCTAGTTTAATGAGTAGAGGATTCTGCGTGTAACAACTCCATCAACTGTAACAACTCGAAAGACCGGAGACGATCTGGTAGCAGAAGGGTTTTCTTCGCTGTTCATAGTTTCATTGAAGACGTGGGGTAAAATTCGAACAAGACAACTAGGAAAGAGGATGTCGAGCCTCACTTCACGGTTGGGTTTTCTTCGTTGTTCATAGTTTGACTAGCTTAACGCCCGGGATTTGATGTAAAAATATATATTTTTATTTTTAATTTTTTTTAGAAGAAACTACATGGGAGCCAACTAACAAGTTAGCCCCACATTCTTATGAGTTATAAATAGTAAACACAATCCTAGTTAAAATGTGACTCGTGTCGGGTAACCCTCTAGCATACGTACACAATCTCTTAAATAATTATGCTGCATTGTCTTCCAAGTCGCCAAATGCTGAAATTTAAAACCATTGATAAACCAAATACCAATTTTTACTAGATTTAAATTAGGTGTAATAATTTCTATGTTTTCTCAACTATTTGTTTCGGTTTCACCGTATACCCGTAAGGTAAAGGAGGATTCTTGAATTCATATAGTGCAACAAGAAGTAAGTCGAGCAAGGAATGACCAACACATTCAATTTGTGATGTCATGTCGGTGTTATTTGATTTCAATTTGTGATGGTTGAAATTTGGAGAAGAAAAATTAAAATCGCTGTTTTGATTTCAATTTGTGATGTCATCTCGAGTTGTAAGTTGAGTTCTTACATAATGTTTTCTTCCTTTTTTTATCCAACATTTGTTGAATAGATATGAGAAAGTTGTTTAGTCATGCTTATATGTTTGAATGTTTGATGTTGTTGTGTTCACCCAATACAGTTCACTTTGATTTTAATCATATTTTGTATCTCTTGTACACTATTTTATTCCAATATCATGCTAGTATCACAAGGCTTTGAAATTCATGTTCAAAGCCCTTGTGCTAGTGATTTCTTAGCAACTCACTAGTGTAAATTATGATTACAATCAAACACTCGTTAAGGTTAAAAAACACTAACTAGTGTTTTCCCAAAACATAAATGAAACCATTCCCAAACACTAACACCAATGTTTTTCCCATTAACAACAAACACAACCTTACTCCATTCAACACATATTTTTGCAAAACCAAACTTTCGTAGCACTATAAATAAAGTTAAGTTTTATTTTATCATAAGCCTTCTCCATGTCTAGATTTGATAGATGTATAGCCCTCTTTACCTTTTTTTTTGAGGTGGAAAGAGTGAAATATTTCGTGAGAGATTAATATATTTGTCATTGATGACTCGACTTTTAGGAAAAGCTCCATATAATATGGAGTATTTTGGTCATGATGCAATTTAGCCTATCGAGAATGATTTTAGCAATAGTCTTATATATGTGACACCGATTCTTAAAATTATATTGTCCTGGTTGATAAGGGTGTGTTTGACATGTAAGTGTATAACCCCATTGAGGTTGATTATGTTAGAGTATTTGCGATTCCGTTTCGAAATCAAACCCTATAATGGATAGACTTAAACGTGAATCAACCGATGTATCCGTATATGAATCGAAGACTAACCTTTATCCGTGAGAGTCTTCATCACAAATCAAACGAGTCCGAACCGATCGTAAGCATAAGCGAGTAATCTTCTCCTTCCTTAATCCTTTGCTTTAAGTAATCTCTAATGGATGAGATTAACACTAATTAATCCTCTTCTTATTAATTACTTTTGTTGAATGTGAAGAGAGTTCACACTTTCAATTCATGCACCGTGTGCATTGTTTTTCATTCTCTGTACCTTCAGTAGATTAGCAGACAGTTGTTTAAAATGGGTTAACAAAACTGCCGCCAACTACTTGTTAACTGTTATATATATATATATATATATATATATATATATAATGAGAAGAGGCGTATTTTATTTATTAGATAAGGAAGGAGAGATTATATTAATCCCGTAATTTTAACGTTTTTAACCGATACCGATCCATTACAGTTTCAACTTTATATTAAAACTACAAACTATAAAGTGGACTTAACTTTATATATTAAACCTAGACACACTTGCCATATATTATAAATATTCTTACAGATTATACATCTTAAATTGATAAAGGTAGCTTACAAAACTAAGCTACGAGCCTATGACTAATAGCTTATGAAAATCCATTAGGTTGTGTTTCTTTGATCATGAAAAAAACTAGTCGAGAATGACAAACTAGTTGAAAATCCATTAGGGTGTTCATTCATTTGGTTCAAATATCAATTATGTGCTAGTATTTATTATTCTTCTACATTAATATAATTGTGATTGTCAACCGTTGATTTTCTATTTGGTGATCAATTATTCAAATACCTGAGTTCTTAGATTTAAAATATTAGCATGCAACAAAGACATGTGAGATTTGCTGAGGGAGAGCATAACCAAATAGTTTGAGGGACAATTTAGTTACGGATTACGAAAATAGAAATAAAATATTATACGATCGATGTGATTCCACAATAATTATCGCAACATCACTCTTACTCATTTTGTGAAGATTTGATAGATTAATTCCATCGTTTAAAACTGATGATGAGCACAGAGAAAGCAAATTTTTTTTATAGAATAATAACGGAAAAAAATAGACTAGTTCTTTTCCTCACGAATGTAACTTCTCATATTATATATTCTCGACTCCTAAATCATATATTCCCACTTATTAAAATAATATTAATCTTAATATTAATATCAATCTATAAATATTAAAAAATAGACTAGGTTCGTTTAATATTTATAATAATGATGATGATAATAATAATAATAATAATAATAATAATAATAATAATAATAATAATAATATTATTATTATTATTATCAATCTCTAAATACTCAAATATTTTCAAATAATGGTGAAAAAGTATTTTAACCATTAACTATTTTTAACCTTTGTCTTTTGGAAAAATGACTAGTTTTCTTTCCAAATTTAGAGTAATTTCTAATTTATAAATTTCCACATTTAGAATAAGCCAAAAAAAGAAAAAAGAAACCGTAATTAGATTGTTTCTCCATGAATTCTCACCTCACATAATTATTTGATAAGAGATAATTAGTGTGACTAAATATAAATTAGTTTTTGTATTAGAACACCAAAACTTTTGCTCAAATAAATTAATAACTTTTAAATTTTGTTTAATTCTTCATCCACAAACTTAATCAAATCATCTTACCTTCAACATATAGAAAATCGATCATATCTACATTTTGATCTAATCCTCTAACATCGTAAGGAAGAAGATGTCGTTCACAGGAACTACAGACAAATGCAAGGCTTGCGAGAAAACTGTTTACTTCATAGATTTGACAACCGTTGATGGCATTCCTTTTCACAAGACTTGCTTCAAATGCGCTCATTGTAAAGGAACCCTTCAGGTACATTTTACATCATTTTCACTTCTCTATTTGATTTCTTTTTTTTATTTGGAATTATTAATGTCAAATTGGCGCGCACTGCACGTCAATACTCCATTACAAAAGGGGGTGTGGTGTTGATGTGCATTACGACTGACCTAAGTTTAGATCTGACATGAAATCTCAACGCGTGACATGTTGGCATTAGTAATTCCTTGACCATTTACCTAGCAATTCCATAATTTAGAAAGTTCGAATTGAAACTAAGTATAGGATGTTTTATTTAGTTGTTTCCCACCTTGTGAATGACAGATGAGCAACTACTCTTCCATGGATGGAGTGCTCTATTGCAAGCCTCATTTTGAACAACTTTTCAAGGAATCTGGAAATTTCAGCAAGAACTTTCAACCATGTAATTCATCAATTAAAGCTAAATAAGTTGATTAAGTGCTTCCCAAATCATAGTCTAAAGTTACATATCTATGTTTTAGTCGTTAACTTTGATTCCTATGTCTACGTGTGACAGGCCAAAAGGAGCATACTAGTGAGCCGGTGAGTTCTTTTATCAAATATTGATATAACGATTACAATATGAACGAAAAATTAAAGATGATTATAACTACATGTTCTCACGAGATCCATTTTTCGATGATCCTCCACTTATATTTATTGGTCATTTTTGGTGAGGAAGGAGATGAAAATAATTTTTCATCGCCATAATCTATGGAAGGGGTCGGAGAAAAATAATTAGTTGTATTTCACAACCTTTAACTTCACCCATAATCTCATATATGATGAATGAAGTAATAAACTTGTGCTCACTTTTGTACTTTCAAATTACATTTACAATACAAATGCCATACAAGTTTATAACAATAAGAAAATAAATAACAAAAATATTCTTTTTATATTCATGTGATGTGATGTTCATCTTATCATTGTAGAAGGTGCCAAATAAATTTTCCAACATATTTTGTGGAACACAAGACAAATGTGCTGCATGTCAGAAGACTGTTTATCCTCTAGAAAAGGTGAATATAAATACTCGTACACTTTTACTCTTTTTTTTTTAACTACTAACGCTCTTATTTAATTTTTTTTTCTTGATAATCAATAAAGATAACTCTAGAGGAACAACCATATCACAAAGCATGTTTCAAGTGTGCAAAAGGAGGTTGTCATTTGACACCTTCTTCATACGCTGCCTTAGATGGAATTCTCTATTGTAAGCATCATTTTGGCCAGCTCTTCATGGAAAAGGGAAATTACAAACATGTTCTCGAGGCTGCAAAGGTTAAAAAAGAAGGTGAGATTCCTGAAACCGCCATTGAGGATCATATTCCAACGGAAGATCATATCCCTGCGGAAGAAGGAGGAGAAGGAAAAGAAGAAGGCGAAGAAGAAGAAAAACAAGAAGAATAGTCGTTTTTTTACAAAAAAAAGGGATAAAATAAGAAATTAACTTTTTGAAGTGTGAAACTATAGTGAGTATTATATGGGTTTTGACCTGAATTTTTATTTTTTTCTGCATTTTTATTACTCACATCATATATTCTTGATTTGGTGTTGATCGGTGAAGATAATTACTTTATTGTATATTTGATTCACCTGTTATATGAAATTATATACATATATATATTTAATGTCTTTTATTTTCTTTTGGTAAAAATAATAATATTCAAATTTTGTTGTAACAAACTAGTTATATCGAATATAAAATGTAGCATAGATTAGTTTGTACTATTTTATAATTTATTCATTGTTTTGACAAATGATTGTTATATTGAGGCATAATTGGATCATTTTTACAATTATAAAATTACTTAAAAATCATCATTTAAGCTAACGTAATTTTTTAATAAACTGCTTCATTTAAAAGTATCCAAGATAGGCCGTGTAACACCCTTACAAAATTATAATTACGTATCATTTGAGTGAGGATTTACGACTAACTTATAAGAATTTGGGTTGCTACCTATGTCCACAAGAACTTTTCTTGTTCATTCGTCGAGTGAGGACAAAGAACCCCTGTAATATCCGGAATTTTATTTTCGATTTACTTTGAGTCAATCGGACTTCGATCGGTTTGAAATTTTCTTCCACCGTTTATTTTTTATGTGGTGGTTACCGCATAACTTTCTTTAAAACTCAAATTTAAATTTCTTTATTACTCTCCTTTTATTTATTTATTTATTTCTTTTCCCATCCTAATAAACCCAATTCATATTACAACCTAAAATATCTATTTCTTTTTTTTTACTCTTCCCATTAATCTTGCCCTTAACCTAATCTTACCTTTAACCTAATCACGATATCTACTCTCCTCAACATTTCTCACAATCACAACCCAATTCATATTCATTGTACTTGACATACCAGCATAGATTAGTTGTGAGGTTTTACATGAAAGTTAGAAGTTGGAAAAATCTTTCAACTTAATAAAATTTTCTTGTAAGTGTTGGTTTATGGTGTTGTGATTCATAGGAAGTTTTAGAAATATTTTCGGAATATTTTTTAGGGTTTTGAAACGCAAGGGTAAAATAGTCTTTTTACCCTTATAAGGGTAATTTGGTGATTTCCGTTGTGATAATCTTTAGAATCGTAGAAGTTGGGAACTTCTAAGAGGTTGGTTTATGTTCTTATCAACTTTCCTTTTTATATCAGGAGGTTGAGTGCTTTCATTGCGGATCGAGTTTTTGAGTTATCAAGAACTGTGACTTGCTCAGGTAAGTTATTTGTGCTTACTTATTTAGGTTTTAGATATATTGGTATGAGTGATGATAGTGGTGATTGATTATATGTTTATCATTACTTTATTTCTTTAAGAATAACCGACCCTTAATTGGCCTAAGAGTAACAGGCGGTGACATTCTGCTAAGTAGTCCGAGGGCGACTAGGAGGATCTTTGGGACTAGGCTTGTAACACCCCGAATTCTCAGAACTCGGGACATTACTGGTTAGGACCTCACAATGGGTCCCGACCTCAGTTTGACAACAACATTACTAGGATCTTGCAACAAGACACAAATAAAGAAAACCGAAATTCATAAAATAGTATTTTTAAGGTAATGAATGCAACACTGTCTAGCAGCCTAAAGTACTTAAACAAAAAAAACGAACAACTGTCTTAACCAAAAGAAAGAAAAGACAAACACAACTCCCAAACCCCACTCTAAGGAGTACGGAGACCCGGCTGACCACTACTTCCGGATCACTCAGCTGCTGGTCTAACCTGCGGTAAATCTAAAAACACAACAAGAGGAACCGTTAGCTAGTTATCTAAATATTAGCAGAATAATAGCAGCACAAACACACACATAAAAATATAAACACCCATCATGCTTTCAAACAAGTCCGTTTTATTATCTTGAGTTAAGTTACTCTTTCACGCTAATGATACTTATTTTGTGACACGAGGGATTCCCAAACCTCGCCTCCGCCCCCGTGTAACCATCAGGAATGGATCCGATGCATCTCACCTTGTACCTGCCTGGTCTGGGTATAGAGAACCTCCCAGTCTCCTGTCAGAGCTGGGCAGTGATGTCACAGCCCGTTATACATACACTTGGGCCTTAAACATAATAATAACGGTCGTCCTAGCAAGTTATTATTATTAAAACACGCACATAGCACACACAACCACTATCACTCAACTAATATCCAGAAACTGGCTAAGTAAGTCGCAAGGACTTACCTGAGTCAAATACACTCTAACACTTCTCAAACAATCCGTACTCATGGTAACTCAAGCGCCTGTCAATTAAGGCATGTGTATCAAAATCACATATCGATGTCCAACCTCATGCGAAGGGATTACGGAAAGAAAGATTCTCTTACGGTAAAAGACCGTTTTACCCTTAGTGTCAATAATTCTCCGAGTCACTTCTTGTCTTCTAATATTTCTTTTTGAACGCTTTCTAATATCTTATTACTCCAGAACAGTTTACTAAAGGTTATAATATTAATCTCATCCACTCGTCCTCTAGAATCTCATTACTTCTTCTCGGGTAATATCTACTCTTATATATATATATATATATATATATATATATATATATATATATATATATATATATATACTTACGTGCATACTTTAACTTTCCTTTCAATTCTATAAAATCCGTACTTCTTAGGTATATATATATATATATAAATACCTAAGAAGTACGGATTTTATAGAATTGAAAGGAAAGTTAAAGTATGCACGTAAGTATATATATATATATATATATATATATATATATATATATATATATATATATATATATATATATATATACTTATATATATATATATATATATATATATATATATACTTACGTGCATACTTTAACTTTCCTTTCAATTCTATAAAATCCGTACTTCTTAGGTATTTATATATATATATATATATATATATATATATATATATATATATATATATATATATATATATATATATATATATATATATATATATATATATATATATATATATATATATATACAAACTTTATGTTTTCACCAACTCACTCTCATATGTATACTTTTATTTCCTATAAATATATATATATATGTATATTTATATTCTCGGCATACACAACTCTTATATAAATTCACACCTGCTCTTACTAACCTACCGTATTGCATACCCGTACCACCTCCAATCTATGGTTTATTATATGTATTCAATTCAATCTTATATGTTTTCCATCTCGAATATATATATATACGTATACACTCTCTAATATATACGTAATCTAACTCACATACATACATGTATTATAACTTGGTTTTGTTCATGTTCCATTCACAGTTTTATTCATATCCATTCACAGTTTTTATTCATGTCCCTTCACAGGTTTATTCATGTCCATTCACAGGTTTATTCACGCAGGAACAGGAGGAGAAGGACGGAGGAGGCTCTTACCGGGCTGCAGTCCGGCATCCTCCCTGGTGTCGGCTGTCCACTGCGGAGATGACAGAGGCGACGACGCGCGGCGGTGGGCAATGTCCTGGGTGGTCGGAGCGACGGTGCGGAGCCGCTGCAGGCCGAAGAGAGGCTGCAGTAAGTAGCGGTGCAAGAGGAGAGAAAGGAAGGCGGAAAGGAAGGGAAGCCATGGCCTTACCGGTTTTACTGCGGCGGACGGCGGAAGGAGACGCGGCTCGGTGGCTGCGCTGGCTCCGGCGTCGGGAAGGATGGTGGTCCGGTTGTAGGGTTACTGCAGGTCGAAGCGAAAACCGCGGGGTCATCGAGTGCGGAACGAGAGGAAGAAGTGAGGGAAAGAGGAGGCAAGGCTTACCGGTTTCCGATGCTGCGAGGCGGTGCGGCGGCGCAGCTCGGGTTGAAGCGGAAGAGGGTTGCCGGTCGTTGCTGTTGCCGTTCGTACAAGATGAGAGGTGAAGAGCAGGTGCGGCACAAGGTAGGGAAAAATTAGGGTTAGATTAGGTTAGTTTAATTAAGTTTTTAATTAAGGGTTAATGATGGGCTTAGGAAAGTGGGCCGATGGCTTGGGCCTAGGGTTGGCCCAATTGAGCGGTTATCTCATAAAATAAAAGCGGAACTCGTAACTCGTTAATTATGTGCGGGAAATTATATAATACGGAATTAAATTCCGTATTCTATAACTTATCATTATTCTTATTTTAAAGTACGTAAATTAAATTCCGTATTTTAATTTATGTACTTATTTATTTAAGATTGACATTTCGGAAATAGGTTAAATTCAGGTTTAACGGAGTTTCAAAATTCCGGTTATTACATCAGTGCCCTCTTAAAAGAAGTTTCGTCCCGAAACTTAGAATAATTTTCTTAATCGCGCATTCCTTTGGTATATTAAATTTTCTCGACGTTTTTGTTGGCTACAAGCAACTACTCAATCATCAACAGAAGACATGTGTCACATAAAACGAAATCACTCAAATCAATATAAAAACCTGAAAGGTCAAACAACACAACATCCGAGTACTAACTCGTCAAACAGGAGTAACCTCTAATTCCGCAAAGAACTCGGGATAGTTACGTCTAATACTCTCCTCAGTCTCCCAAGTGGCCTCATCAGCTTCTCTCCTAGACCACTGGATCCGCAACATAGGTATCTCCTTGGACCGCAGACGTCTAGTACTGCGCTCCAAAACAGCTACGGGGTACTCTACAAATGTATGGTCAGGCTCAACTGTCAGATCCTCATGGTTGATGACGTGTCTCGGATCCGGGATGTACTCTCTCAACTGAGATACATGAAAGACCGGATGGACACTCTCTAGTCTCGGTGGTAGTGCTAGTCTGTAGGCCACCTCTCCAACTCTCTCCAAGATCTCAAAAGGTCCGACATATCGGGGACTCAGCTTCCCTTTAATGCCGAAACGCCTGACCCCTCTCGTAGGTGACACTCTCAGCCACACCTGAGCACCCACTCTAAACTCCAAAGGTCGACGCCTTTTGTCGGCGTAGGACTTTTGACGACTCTGAGCTGCTAACATCCGCTCTCGGACTAGGGCAATCCGAGCGATGTCATCCTGTATCTGATCTTGAGCTACTCCATCAACTCTGCTGGGCTCATCCTGTATCGACCTTATTTGATCGATAATTTTAATTCGATCAATAGTTGGTTTTCAAACTTGCCGATATGATTAGATTTACTTTTTTTTTTAATATGAAATTAATGTTTGTATTGAGACTTTTAAATATTGTATGAACTTTCGGTATGAACTTCCGGTATAAAAAGTTTTGGTATGAACTTCCGGTATGAAAAAATTCGTTATGAACTTCCGGTATGAACGGTATGAACTTCCGGTATGAACTTTCGGTATGAACTTCCTGTATAAAAAATTTCGGTATCAACTTCCGGTATGAAAAATTTCGTTATGAACTTCCGGTATGAACTTCCGGTATGAACTTTCGGTATAAAAAATTTCGGTATGAACTTCCGGTATGAAAATTTTCGTTATGAACTTCCGGTATAAAAAATTTCGGTATGAACTTCCGATATAAAAAATTTCGTTATGAACTTCCGGTATGAACTTTCGGTATGAACTTTCGGTATGAACTTCCGGTATGAATTTCCGCTATGAACTTTCGGTATGAACTTCCGGTATAAAAAATTTCGGTATGAACTTCCGGTATGAAAATTTTCGTTATGAACTTCCGGCATGAACTTTCGGTATGAACTTCCGGTATGAACTTTTGGTATGAACTTCCGGTATAAAAAATTTCGGTATGAACTTCCGGTATAAAAAATTTCGGTATGAACTTCCGGTATAAAAAATTTTGGTATGAACTTCCGGTATGAAAAATTTCGTTATGAACTTTCGGTATGTAAATGTCCGGTATGTAAATGTCCGGTATGTAAAATGTCCGGTATGTAAATGTCTAGTATGTAAAATGTCCGGTATGTAAATGTCCGGTATGTTAATGTCCGGTATGTAAATGTCCGGTATGAAAACAAAAAATAAAAAAGAAAATAAAATAAAATAAAATAAAATAAAAAACAAATTCAGTAATTAAAATCAAAATTTACATAAAAACATCAAATATTCTTTCTTTTTAATAGAAGGGTTAATTAGTTTTACCTTACCATCAAATGAAAGTGATAAAAAAATCATGGGGGTATATTTACTAAATAGAAAACTAGAAAATGCCTAATTTGTATACGATAAAATATAAAAAAAGCCTACTTACCTAATTAGCCCATTTATATTTATGTTTTTATGAATTTGCATACATATCCTTTAAGCATTTGTGGTTCATCTATTGATGTTGTGATTTTTATAACTTCAATTTAAAAATACAATATCAGCTTTATCAAATTCAAACCCGAAGAAGATAGATAAATAGTCTAAATCTTAATAATCAAATCAAACTTCTTAACATATATACTAAGAATATATGTTAGATATTCAATTAATTACTTTTTAATATAAAATTATAGAGGTTATACCAAAATTTATTTCGTTATTACTTAATACATTTTAACCTATAAGTTAGAACAAAAAAAATTACATTTTGATTATATATTACCTACAAACAGAGAGAGAAAAATTAATCATATAAATCTAAAAAAATCTAATCCTTCTCCCATATAACTATAACATGAGGCGAAAATTTATATTTTCATTGTCAAATCTCGGTATATAGTTGTTTCAATGTTTTTATGACTTGCATTCAATTTTATGGGTTTTGATTATTTGCTTATTGAGTTTTGTTCATTGCATGACTTGTTTAAGAATTGAGTTTTTTAAACATTTCACGGCGATCATTCTGTCTCTTCTTTATTTTTTGGGCAAATTTGATTAATAGGCTGTTTTAATAAATGGAGATAGTAAGTAGGCTTTTTTTGTTTTTTTGTTAAGTAAGTAGACCCCTTTTTATTTTTTAACCGTGAAACCCTACCCCACATCCCTTCTCTTGTTTTCTTACTTCCCGCAGCCGTTCTACTTCTCTGTCTTCTCTTCCTACCTCCCCCATTCTTACGCTTCTCTCAATCTCTTATTCTCTTTCCCCTTCTCTCAAACGAAACCTCAAGTGAGTGTAAACAATCGACCCAAGCTTAGCCTTCAATGTCAAAATCGAACACTCCTCTTTCCCCTTCTCTCAATATTTCGCAGCCTAGGACAAGCTATAATTGAACGGTGAATCCGAATCGAACACTCCTTAACATCCAGAAACTCTAGAAACAAAGCTCGTCGAATTCGATTTTGTCGCCGAATCAAACACTTCTCAATCGCCGAAGTTGTATGCCTTCACAGCTAAAGCTCCTTCACCGTTTCTGGTATGTTTGCGGACCATTTATGGTATGTTCTTTCTTCTACCTTTTCATCTCCATATTTGCATATGATCTCAGTACTGGTTGGGAAATTGTGATATATGAGTAATATGCCTTGTCTACTTGTAGTATTTGGATGATTGATCGGAAAATATGTAGTATTTTAAAACCAAAGTGATATATGAGCTTACTGTTTCGTCTTCTACTTTTGAAGGGAGGGAAGATAAAAATAACTTGCTTTAATTATTATTTGCAGGAGGGCGTCCCAACTTGCTTTCCATTCTCAATTTGCTGATGTAAAATAAAGGCGCCTAGTCTGATCAATTTTTCACTAGTTCGATGATGATTTACTGTTAAAAGGACCATTGTTGTGTTGGGAGATATACAAGACTACTGCTGTAACACCCCGTTTATTGGGTGCGTTTCGATATTTATTTCTCCTACTTTTATCGATACTTTATTAGCTTAAATATTTTTTTTTTGAATATTTTTACGTCGTAAAAATAAAATTTACGAGTATATATATATATATAGATAGATATTTACCCGTATATAAATTATTGTTTTAATCTCGTAAATAATTTACGAGAATGACTTCTATATCACAAAGTATGTTTGGCGAGTTTATGTATATATTTATTCCGTATTTTAAATTTTGGAAAAGTCCGGAAAAGTTTTCCGATTTGAAAATCCCGTTCCGAACACTTTTTGGATCGAATTCGATATCTACACTTTTGCTGATGAGCTGCTCTTTTCTCTCTCTAAACTCTGACCCCTCGATCCCAGCTATTCCGACCCCTGGATGCCTCAACCACTCCCCATCTACACTCAACCTACACCGCTCACTCCCTCTGCTTCTCACATGACCAGTCACTGCTACCCGACAGCTTTGCAAGAAGCCCCAACCTTCATCTCTCCCTTCCTCACCACTGCTTCGCTCGAGTCCATCCCCAACCTCTTTGTTTCTTCTCTGCAACTCCACTCAACAGCGAGCCTATGCCAACTCCGTCTTCATCTGGATCGAGCCGCCGAGAACAACCACGTGCCGCCTTGCACTGCACCACTGGAGAGCCCTGCCGCCTTCGTCCACCGGAGCTTCACCAAGAAGCTTAGCCGCCGCCCCTGTGTGCTGTTTTCCCTCATTCCTCCCTTCTTAGCCCCCTGATTCATCTTGCACCACTGGAATCAAACTCGCAACCGCTTCTTGCATCGGATCTACTCTTTTGAACCTCACCGAAGTCCTCTTCAACGCCTCCAGCAGGGACGCCGGATGAACCTTACCCTGCCTTCGCCTTCGCTTTCGCCTCGCCCCTTTTTTCTGCTCCTCTGTCGAGCCACGCTTTGCCCCACTGCTCCGCCGCCAGGAGGGAACCACCATGTGCTCCTCCCCTCTGTAACGCCGCCGCATCTGTTCCCCTTTTCGTCTCTCCTCCGCCGGCAAGAGAAGCAGCCCCTAGAGGACGCCGGAAGTGCCTGCTACCGACACTTCCATCCTCGCCCTGACCTGTGCAGCCCAACACTGCCGCCGTTCTTCCTTCCGCTTGCCTCTCCTCTGCGCGTGTTCAAGGTTGAAGAGAGCCTTAACCTAATTAAAATCGGGACCCCTCTATTTATGTTTAATTACAGATTGTACCCAGCTTTATATATTTATATATTTTACCCATATTTTGGAATCTTGCATTTATATCCTTTGCTGGAAAATTACAGATTTGGGCCCTTATTTACATTTTCAGAATATGACCCAAGTTTAGGAATTTGTTCATCTTTGCCCTAAAAATGTTTTTGTCGATTTTAAACTCGGGTTTCAATTAGGGGGATATTCTTATATTTGTATATACTACATATTATGCCTTTGTTGGATTAATCTCGGTTTATGGCGAAGATTTTATTGTTGTATTAACCTTGACTTTGAAAACGAGTTTTACCTTGAGTTTATGATGTTATACAATTTGCCCGGAATATTATGTTTACGGTTTTTAACTTGGGTTTTAGAAGTGGGGTTTCCTTAGATTATATATGTTCTTTATTCCATTCAAATTTAGCTCATAAGCTAAATTTGTGTAGTTTGGTGCTAGGTTCGGAAGCGCCCCGATAAAGGCCTAACGAGTCCAAGTCGACATCCGTTGAACGACTTCCGTCTTTTGACGTCGTGTGAGTCTTCTTTCCCCTCGATCTAGTTATATTAAGTTGTAGTATCATGTTAGGAGGGATCTAGCATAACTTAGAGATAATGCCAATTAGTGGCTTTGAACCTTAATTGAGTTTCGAGGATTTAATATTGTTTGATGGATTGATGTTGATTCTAAGCTTGAGGTGTTGGTTATCTTGTGAGTTGTTATAAGGCTTTAAGTTATATGTTTGATCTTGTGAACGTTTTGAGGCTCGAGGCGGGGTTGTATGATCTTGTGGGATTTTGGAGTTTTGGTTTGACTTATCCTAGTTGCGTTGTGAGTTATGATCTTGCGAGATCTGAGGGTTTAGAAGTCTTAGGACTTCTAGCTTGTGTTGAGTGTGATATGAGCATGAGAGTTTCTAGGATGCGGTCCTAGAATTGAGAGTCAAATGGCCTTGCGTAGATCATTTGTAAAGAATGTGAGTGGGTTATTGTTGATATAGTTATCTTCTTGTGAGCAGGTTATGGGCTTCTTCCCTAAGGAAGCGAGAGTGTTGTGAGTTGAGTGTGATGACGAGGTAAGTCTCCGGACTTACTTAGCTCGTATTCTATGTATTAGATTCGATGCGTGTTTGGTGGTGTGTGTTTTATCGCTTTCATTATAACTTATAAAACCGGAATTAGGATTACCGACCTTTATATATTATTTGGCCCAAGTGTATGATAACGGGCGGTGACAACTTGTCTAGCTCTTGCGTAGAGTTAGGAGGTTCTTGGCGACTAGCCCGTGTGGTTAGACGGTCGGAGGCATCCACCGTTCCATGCGGTAAGTGGGGACCGAGGCGAGTTTCGGGAGATTCTCGTGTCACAAAAGAAGTTGAATTAGAACGGGATACGACTTAATAATAAAAAGATAATAAACCGGACTTGTGTGATTTGGTGTACATTGTGTGTTATGTTGATTTACTTGTGTTTGTGCCTTTCACCTTGATTCTAATGCTTCGAATATTAGCTAACGGTTTTATACCGATTGTTGTAGATTGCCTTGCAGGTTAGGAAAGCGGCCGAGAGATCCGGAAGAGTGGGCAGCCGGGGTTCCGTACATTTTAGGAGTGGGTTTTGGTTGGAGTCGGGTTGTGTTTTATTCTTCTTTTGTTATGTTGGTATGCCGTGTGTATGGCGTTTTGATCTTTGGTGTTGATTATCGGCTGAAGTCTTTTATTGTTTTCCTTCGGGTTTCTTATCATTTGCATTAAAAGGAATTTTGTTTTGCCTTTATTTGTGCCATGTTGAAAGATCCGGTGAAATTGTTGTCAGGCTAAGGGTCGGGACCCATTGTGAGGTCTCGCCCGTAGCATCCCGATATCCCGCGGATTTGGGGTGTTACAAAAGTGGTATCAGAGCCCTAGGTTGACAACAATGGCACTCGCAATCTTCTAAAGGCCGAATAAGGAATAAACAGAACCCCACGGGTTCTGAGTTTTCGTTTTCAAAATCACATGCATAAGTCGGGGTAGAATGTACGGACCACCACTCCTTCCGCGGATCTCGGCAGCATAGTTTATTGGATTTTTAGTATATATGTATATATGTAGATATGTATCGTGGACTTAGGATGTTTTTGGACTATTATTGTATGTGGATTGTAGTTGCATGATTGATATGATTTATGTGTATAGTTGTATATGTGATCGATTATATGTTTTGGACCTTGTATTGTCACAATGGAATGCCGAATGCGTGATATTAGTAGTAATATGGACTTAGGACTTATATAGTTATGTATAAGTATTCTTATATATATAGTAGCATATGAAGTTATGGGACCTTTTAGCTTAGATGACCGTATGATATCATCATCCTTGGACGACTCCATTTGACTTAGGATAGTGTACATACGAGGACAAATATACTCAAGTATCGAGTTGAGAGCTACGTTCGGGCGAACACCTTGAAGTTCTTGTACTCCTTTGAAGAGGATGTCAAAGAGGAGGATTAGAGATGACGTAAACGAAGGACAACCAAGTAAAAGAAAAACTCGAGACAACTCAAGAGAAATTGAGATGGGGAACATACAAGAGAAAGGAGTAGCACAAAGGTGTGGAAGTGGTTACAAAGAAGTCACGATTAGAAAGACAACGAGACCAATGGGGATAACAAACATAAGTTCTTCAAGAAGACACATGGACAACTAAAGATGCGAATCGAGGAGAAGAGGGATACAATCTAACAAGGTTAAAGGTGATATTCCATTAAGATGTGAAGTTTTCTGTAGGCGCTCCTAAGCATTGGAGTCAAGATGAGAAGAGGGATCGAACCATTTGCAAAAGGTTTAAGAAACTGTAAGTTAAGCTTACAAAGTACCAATAAGTGAAGTGTCAACATTACGAGAGTTATGAGGAGAAGGGCATGGTGGAATTCACGTGGAGTTGACCGGTTTCCGTTATAATGATAAAGCTAAGAAACGCCAAGGAGGATAAAGTGAGTATAGATGATGATCTCAAGAATATGAAAGACAAAACAAGGAGCTT
This sequence comes from Fagopyrum homotropicum, assembly GCA_033239125.1. Lineage (NCBI taxonomy): Eukaryota > Viridiplantae > Streptophyta > Magnoliopsida > Caryophyllales > Polygonaceae > Fagopyrum > Fagopyrum homotropicum. Next base: position 10,510,637 of record BSWB01000003.1, read on the forward strand.
TGATCGAAATACTTAAGATACCAACTAATAGGGACGTGAGTGGACACTAACTAAGGATAGAATATTTGAGAAGATACACATGCAACCATCATGAAGGAGATGGGAGAGTGCTTAAGCCTATGAGGGTGGTAGAGTTACCTTACAAAAGAAGAAGGAAGCGTGGGGTGTAGATTGAGCTAACGGAGTTTAAGGTAGAGTACCCCGAGGAGGGCAACATTCATGAGAATGGTAACATGAGAAGTATAGTAGAATAATAAGCCGTCGACTTCGGAGAAGGTCAGATACAAGTTAATCGGTGATAACTGAGAACGCACAGGTGCGGGTTTTCTTTTGGTGAGGGGATGAATAAACAAGATTATGGGCATACAGAGGATCAACGACGAGAGCTTAAAGTATTCGTGGTGGATCAATGTCAATGGTAAGGAAGTACGTCAACAAAAGTGCAATTGTCGTAAATCAAATAATGTGGAATGAGTTCAAGCAAGTAGTTGTTACAGACCTCCTAAGAAAGGATGGATATGACCCTTTACGACCTTCTTAGGTCATTAGAACAACACATGAGAGAATGACCCGGATTAGAATTTTAAGGTTTGATCATGGTAAAGGGAACTAGTAGATCAAGAAGAAGGTGAGGTTTCATTGTTTGTGGTGCGTAGACGGGAGTGTAATAAGAGAAGTCATGGTAGTGATGGAGTGAGACGGGGAACCTGGATTATAGTAACACCGCAAGCTTAGAGCTTATAACGTTGGCACTTGAGAGTAATGAGTGGATCTTTCTGTGATTATGGTTGGGAATTTTGCCTGAAGGTATACTAGTACGGTTGTGAAGCTATTCATGGATATCAAGAGATACATAAGGTTTCTAACGAGAGTAAGAGAAGACTGAGGTTTTGAAGTTTGATGTCGATATGGGATATATAAGGAGTACATGAAAGATCGAGGTTAGAGCCTCTGCAGTCATTTGATGTTATATAAGAAAATGAAGTACAATTTCTAAGCCTACTTGAAGAAAGGATGTCTATGGTGAAGGCTTGTGTAGAATACGAGGAGTTCCTCCCATAGGTTGGATTTCAGAGAAAGCGAAGAAGATAAGGGAAATTGGTTTGAAGCATGGTGACGTCTTATAGTTGGGACCCTTATGGCTTCACATAATTGAGAAACCTTAAAATATGTTTACAATCATGTCATCAAAGTGGGAGAATGAGATTAAGTTAAAGGAATACTTAAATAAGGCCCCAAGAGTCCAACGACTGGAGCAAGTCCCTCGATTTCAAGAGGTGAAGAACCTTTGAAAGAGAACGGTCAACATTGTAGCTACAGATGGGACAATATACGTGATTAAAGGACGTCACCTGGATAGATCGAGGTAGATCAATTGTGTCATGACCACTTGTGAAGTGATTAGACAAGATTGTGTTGGTTATTACGATATGTGACGGGAAGAGAAAAGATGGAACATGAGATACCACAGAGTCTTAATACATCGGAGTGTGGATTTTTCGACTAAGGTCGAGCTTGACTCAATTCCGAAATATAAGGCGCCGTATATAATGGCTGGTGAAGAGACACGAGTTGTGGAAGCAATTGAAGGAAAACAATTGCAAGATCTTGTTAATGAGGGTTCAATAGGAACAATGCACTGCCATAGAGAACACCAGACGATATCTTAAACTCTTGATTTGAAGTTCATCTTGGAATATATCTTGAACTTTTGATTTTAAGGTCATGTTGGGATATTTCTTGAATTCTTGACTTGAAGTTATTATGGAAGACACTAGTTTGCAAAAAGAGAGACGATTTTCTCCGTTTGTACATTGATTACCATAAGCCGAACAAGATAACAATGAAGAATGAGTATCCCTTACCACAGATGGATGATCTACTCGACCAGTTGCAAGGATCGGTAGTCTCTTCTAAGAATGATTTATGGTTTGGTTGTCACCGTTTGAGAATTCAAGACTTAGATATTGTAAATACGGCATTTTGGACCAACCAGAGTCACTACAGAGAGAAGTCGTATGAAAAGTTGTCTCGGGATGGCAAACCCCGAGAGATATGGAAAGAGTTACAAGTCATCTTAGATTTGCTGAACTTTACCAGATCTGTGAAGAGAGAGGTCGTATAACACCAATTATGGTATCCGCCGGATGACAACGAAGTACTAAATGGGACAAAGAATTGACAATAGAGTCGTTGAGTGTTATGAGGAGATTCTTCGGTGCAATTGTTTTTACATTGCCTCGAGGTATGATGGGTTTGGCTTGTACGAGTTGTTCTTCAAGACAAGGTCTTGATCGAGTATTGAGGAACGATGTAAAATTAATAGCATACGTGTCTCGTTAGTGAATCAGTGGGAAGTGAAGTACTTCCTCCATTAGTGGGGACTTACTTAAAGAATTGAAAAAAAAAAAAAAAAATAAAAAAAAAAAAAAATAAAAAAAAATAATGGAGATGTTGCATCGAAACTGAGAAGGACGTTGAGTTCCGATATTTTGACCTTTTTGAGATTTTAGCGTGAGTGGTAGAAGTGTCTTATAAGTTGGCGTTGCCACCAAGAGTAGAGAGAGTGTCCACCCGGTGTTTCTTATGTATCAGTCGAGAGGGTACATGCATGATTCGAGACGTGTGGTCAGTCATGATGATCTAGTGGTAGTCGAGGAACCTTTAGGCTAGTAGGAAGACGGAGGATAGTATCTTTGGTTAAGTTTTACGATGACCTAGTAGCATTGATAGAATTGACTAGTAGAGAGTGTTCACCCGGTGTTGTTGCGGTGGTAGTTGAGTAGATTGTGTGTATAGATTAGAAGGTTTAGCCTTCTTAGTTGAGAGTTCATACCTCGGCCTTAAGGACCGAGAAGTTCGTCGCATGGCAAGTTTCGGGACGAAACTTGTTTTTAGGGGGATCTGATGTAACACCCCGTTTATTGGGTGCGTTTCGATATTTATTTCTCCTACTTTTATCGATACTTTATTAGCTTAAATATTTTTTTTTTGAATATTTTTACGTCGTAAAAATAAAATTTACGAGTATATATATATATAGATAGATATTTACCCGTATATAAATTATTGTTTTAATCTCGTAAATAATTTACGAGAATGACTTCTATATCACAAAGTATGTTTGGCGAGTTTATGTATATATTTATTCCGTATTTTAAATTTTGGAAAAGTCCGGAAAAGTTTTCCGATTTGAAAATCCCGTTCCGAACACTTTTTGGATCGAATTCGATATCTACACTTTTGCTGATGAGCTGCTCTTTTCTCTCTCTAAACTCTGACCCCTCGATCCCAGCTATTCCGACCCCTGGATGCCTCAACCACTCCCCATCTACACTCAACCTACACCGCTCACTCCCTCTGCTTCTCACATGACCAGTCACTGCTACCCGACAGCTTTGCAAGAAGCCCCAACCTTCATCTCTCCCTTCCTCACCACTGCTTCGCTCGAGTCCATCCCCAACCTCTTTGTTTCTTCTCTGCAACTCCACTCAACAGCGAGCCTATGCCAACTCCGTCTTCATCTGGATCGAGCCGCCGAGAACAACCACGTGCCGCCTTGCACTGCACCACTGGAGAGCCCTGCCGCCTTCGTCCACCGGAGCTTCACCAAGAAGCTTAGCCGCCGCCCCTGTGTGCTGTTTTCCCTCATTCCTCCCTTCTTAGCCCCCTGATTCATCTTGCACCACTGGAATCAAACTCGCAACCGCTTCTTGCATCGGATCTACTCTTTTGAACCTCACCGAAGTCCTCTTCAACGCCTCCAGCAGGGACGCCGGATGAACCTTACCCTGCCTTCGCCTTCGCTTTCGCCTCGCCCCTTTTTTCTGCTCCTCTGTCGAGCCACGCTTTGCCCCACTGCTCCGCCGCCAGGAGGGAACCACCATGTGCTCCTCCCCTCTGTAACGCCGCCGCATCTGTTCCCCTTTTCGTCTCTCCTCCGCCGGCAAGAGAAGCAGCCCCTAGAGGACGCCGGAAGTGCCTGCTACCGACACTTCCATCCTCGCCCTGACCTGTGCAGCCCAACACTGCCGCCGTTCTTCCTTCCGCTTGCCTCTCCTCTGCGCGTGTTCAAGGTTGAAGAGAGCCTTAACCTAATTAAAATCGGGACCCCTCTATTTATGTTTAATTACAGATTGTACCCAGCTTTATATATTTACATATTTTACCCATATTTTGGAATCTTGCATTTATATCCTTTGCTGGAAAATTACAGATTTGGGCCCTTATTTACATTTTCAGAATATGACCCAAGTTTAGGAATTTGTTCATCTTTGCCCTAAAAATGTTTTTGTCGATTTTAAACTCGGGTTTCAATTAGGGGGATATTCTTATATTTGTATATACTACATATTATGCCTTTGTTGGATTAATCTCGGTTTATGGCGAAGATTTTATTGTTGTATTAACCTTGACTTTGAAAACGAGTTTTACCTTGAGTTTATGATGTTATACAATTTGCCCGGAATATTATGTTTACGGTTTTTAACTTGGGTTTTAGAAGTGGGGTTTCCTTAGATTATATATGTTCTTTATTCCATTCAAATTTAGCTCATAAGCTAAATTTGTGTAGTTTGGTGCTAGGTTCGGAAGCGCCCCGATAAAGGCCTAACGAGTCCAAGTCGACATCCGTTGAACGACTTCCGTCTTTTGACGTCGTGTGAGTCTTCTTTCCCCTCGATCTAGTTATATTAAGTTGTAGTATCATGTTAGGAGGGATCTAGCATAACTTAGAGATAATGCCAATTAGTGGCTTTGAACCTTAATTGAGTTTCGAGGATTTAATATTGTTTGATGGATTGATGTTGATTCTAAGCTTGAGGTGTTGGTTATCTTGTGAGTTGTTATAAGGCTTTAAGTTATATGTTTGATCTTGTGAACGTTTTGAGGCTCGAGGCGGGGTTGTATGATCTTGTGGGATTTTGGAGTTTTGGTTTGACTTATCCTAGTTGCGTTGTGAGTTATGATCTTGCGAGATCTGAGGGTTTAGAAGTCTTAGGACTTCTAGCTTGTGTTGAGTGTGATATGAGCATGAGAGTTTCTAGGATGCGGTCCTAGAATTGAGAGTCAAATGGCCTTGCGTAGATCATTTGTAAAGAATGTGAGTGGGTTATTGTTGATATAGTTATCTTCTTGTGAGCAGGTTATGGGCTTCTTCCCTAAGGAAGCGAGAGTGTTGTGAGTTGAGTGTGATGACGAGGTAAGTCTCCGGACTTACTTAGCTCGTATTCTATGTATTAGATTCGATGCGTGTTTGGTGGTGTGTGTTTTATCGCTTTCATTATAACTTATAAAACCGGAATTAGGATTACCGACCTTTATATATTATTTGGCCCAAGTGTATGATAACGGGCGGTGACAACTTGTCTAGCTCTTGCGTAGAGTTAGGAGGTTCTTGGCGACTAGCCCGTGTGGTTAGACGGTCGGAGGCATCCACCGTTCCATGCGGTAAGTGGGGACCGAGGCGAGTTTCGGGAGATTCTCGTGTCACAAAAGAAGTTGAATTAGAACGGGATACGACTTAATAATAAAAAGATAATAAACCGGACTTGTGTGATTTGGTGTACATTGTGTGTTATGTTGATTTACTTGTGTTTGTGCCTTTCACCTTGATTCTAATGCTTCGAATATTAGCTAACGGTTTTATACCGATTGTTGTAGATTGCCTTGCAGGTTAGGAAAGCGGCCGAGAGATCCGGAAGAGTGGGCAGCCGGGGTTCCGTACATTTTAGGAGTGGGTTTTGGTTGGAGTCGGGTTGTGTTTTATTCTTCTTTTGTTATGTTGGTATGCCGTGTGTATGGCGTTTTGATCTTTGGTGTTGATTATCGGCTGAAGTCTTTTATTGTTTTCCTTCGGGTTTCTTATCATTTGCATTAAAAGGAATTTTGTTTTGCCTTTATTTGTGCCATGTTGAAAGATCCGGTGAAATTGTTGTCAGGCTAAGGGTCGGGACCCATTGTGAGGTCTCGCCCGTAGCATCCCGATATCCCGCGGATTTGGGGTGTTACAACTGCGGAGGAAGAAGAAGATAGGATATCAGATGTGGATGAGAAACAAAAGAAGATAGGCTTGTTTGGTTGACTTTTATATTTGAACATAATATAGCAAATTAAGATCGTATCGTGCTCAAGACTGAATTTTCAACATTGAATTTTGTCACTGAAATACCAAACCCATGGCCTGCAGAAATGTGTGGAGCATCTAGTATCGTGCTCAAATGGTAGTGTTGAATTTTCAACACTGGGTTCACCATCAACTTGCTAGGCCTCTGTGAGAAGAAGCAAGGGGCTGATATTTGTGCTCTATATTGCGAACAATAAATTCAACAGGCCAATTCTGGTATGAAAAATTCTTGTATATAATTTTCTGGTATGAATTTTTTAATGCCAGAATAATCAATTATGAAGTTCTGTAAAATTTTTAAATTTTGGTATGTAATTTTGGTAATAAAAAATTTTGGCATGTAATTATTGTAGTAAAAAATTCTGGTAGTAAAAAATTATGGTAGAAATTTTGGTATGACAAAATTCTGGTATGAACTTTTCGTATGATAATTTCTAGTATGAAATTTCTGGTATGAAATTTCTAGTATGAACATGTCGTATGATAATTTCTGGTATGAAAAAAATTATGGTATGTAATTTTCGTAGAAAAAAATTCTGATATGAAAATTTTTGGTAAAAATTCTGGTATGTAAAAATTCTTGTATGTGAAAATTTTGGTATGAGAAATTTATTCCAGAAAATAAAAAAGAAAATAATAAAGAAAGTCAAAAAGTCAAAAAAATAAATAAAATAAAAAATAAATTAAGTAATAAAAATTAAAACTTAGACAACAGACATCATTTATTCCTTTTTTTCTAAATAGAAGGGTTAATAATTTTTACCTACTATTAAATGAAAGTGGTAAAAAAATTCGGGGTACACTTTTTTAAACAAAAACTCAAAAAAGCCTAGTATGTCAAATTATCCCTTATTTTTTTGATAGCTATATGTGTTGACGAGGGATGAGGGATGAAGTGTGATAAGATCTGTTGTAGTACAATGGGTTAGGATCGAACACAGGGAATACAATGGCTTGCCTTGACGAATTAATTAAGAAACTAAAATTAAATAAACAAGTAAACAAATAATGTATAGATATGACATAACACAAAAGGAAACTAGAAGGCAAAAACAAGGGAGGAGATCGTACGACTTGGGGAGTCGACTGAGTCATAATTTAGCTAAAACACTGGAGGACATTAAGGGAATAACCAGAGAACGAATCAGAGCAAAACCCTAAACTCATATAGGGTCATTCGACCGACGGGTCTTTGGGAATTGTCACAGTTGACTCGTAAAACAGTTTATAAGTAAAAATAGAGAAGATTAGAAAATGTTGGATCTTTATAATGTTCAGAATTAGATTTTAGGATGATAATGGTCAAACGATATATAGCAATAATTGTAAAGCATTCCAAGATCTGGATTACCGCAACATATTTAATAGATCTGAAAATACAATTCCCTATATCTAAGTATGCAAGAGTTATGTACAGGCACCTCATTTGATTATAACTTCGTGATTAAGTCGTCGCTTGGGGTACATCGTTGTTGACACCATGATTGTCACTTCATACCCAATACAGTTGTAGATTCATCAGATCGAACGAAGCATTGAGGTATGCAAACTTCATTGTCACTTCGAGATAATGTCACCCTTTATAGAACATACAGTACAAATGATACTACCATAACTCATAGACATTCATGCAATACATAAAATCAACCTAATATCACATATCAAGCATGTCAGACTCACCAAACCCTAGAATAGAGGAGGATTACTCGCACATATATTTAAACAAGTAGGGAATGTATTTTGTTGCTTCACAATCGAAGCCGTCGTCCGACGGAGGGTATAGGTCGTTCTACCGGTCTTGTGAAATATGCCTGAAAGGTTCGCAAAATGCTGGAAATGGAGATGTTTAACCTAATGGTTGAATAACCTTATTTATAGCGTTCGGAAACAACCCATAAACTCTAGATCTTCAAGGATTATTGATAGAATATCATATTCTCACAATTATATCGTCTATTAAGATAGAATCAAATATACTCGATCTAATCTCCTATTAGTAGAAGAACAGACTAAAGATAAAATAGAAACAAAGTAGTAAAGATATGCGTCGATGCAAACCGATCAAGCATTGGACCTTTGTGCGACCTCCTAGGCCAAAACCTCGGGTCTGGTCTAGAATTGCTCTAGATTATCTCAACGACAATGAGTGATCATTTCAGAGTCAAATCCAGAAGTGGGGACAACCTGTCGTGCGACTGGGCCGTTTGACCACTCTTGGATTTTCTCCCAATGTTCTTCTCTTCACTCTCGGACTTCATTCATCTCCGCCAATGATCTTTGACCTTAATGACTACAGGGAAGCCCTTAGTGTGTATTAAGACATTCAACAATAAATGTGTCAATTCTTCTCTACAAATGTCTGGAATGCCTGCAATTACATAATCAACTGATATATCTCCAACATAGGAGTATAAGGAAAATATACCAATAAAGTATGTTTATTAAGCTCAAAAGGATAGAGAATGGAAAAGAATGATTATGAAAACAGACGTCAATTTGAGTACTATCAAATACCTCATACTTGAACCATACTTCTCCCCAAGTAAAATTCACTGACATCTTGCACTCAAATTCCAGTACCTTTCTTACATGTTACAAAAATCAAGAACTTCAAGTATCATCATCACAAATCATTGTATAAGATAAAACTCAAAGTTCATAAGTTTCATGACCATTAAGGAGAATGTGTATAATCCTCGATCTCTCACTTGTGTTTAGGATATAAAGAAAACACTAAACCTCGACTAATATGTAAAGATCATTAACCATAAGCTTATCAAGTGATGAGTCCAAAACATACGTCTTTTTATGTCATCATTTGCATGCAATTCATACTTCACTTGGTTTGGTTTGTGTTTATATAGAACATAAATCTTTCTTATTGCATTTTGTGGTGTCTACTTTGTTTTATTTCGTACTTTAGGCATTCGAGGCCGATAATGAGCAAGACAATGAAAGAAGGTCAAAATACGGATTTCAATCCTCCCTGGGGTCAAGGACATCACGGAAGACTCTTATATTGACTGAGGATCGAATTTACATGGTAGATTTATGTTGAAGAATATAGAATCGAAGAACCTTGTTAAGATCATTGACGTTGGATATCATTTTATGACAACTCTTTAAAGATTCCATATTTCGACCATATTCTCTTTGGATTTGGACAACTTTGTCAACTAAAAAGTTGTAGATCTATGATATAGCTTTGAAAGTAGTACTCATGGGTCTCATGGCTTCATTGAAAGCAACGGAAAGGTTAGTTTTACTAAACTGTCAAAAAGTTGTCAAAAGCCCAAACGGCCACCATACGATCGTCACTAGGTTGTCCGGCCTAGAACATCGATCTCATCAAGCCTAGTTCATAGGCCCATGACAAGGGTGCGAGACACCCACCGTACAACCGTCACTCGGCCTGATTCCTTTTCTTGCGGCCCACTTCTCCTCTCTTTCCCTCAGAAGACTGCAACCTAATCTTCTCTCTTTTTCTCATATGCTAGTCGGCCCAATATTTCTCTCTTTCCCTCAAATGAAAGCCGGCCCAAGGGTCTTCAGTCCCTAATTTCACTCTCACCAAATTATAACAGCATACCAACGTGATATCGATCCCGGTTTTTTGCAACATTGTTGTTCCCTCTTAACCAACTTTATCCGCGTTCTATGCTCAAACGGATACGGAATCTTAGTCTCCTACTCCTCACACAACTCTTTCCGCCGGCATTAACCTTCCCCGATCTTCTACACGTGGTACTCATGAGCCCAGCAACCACCTTGCCTGATATTCCACACCACCACTCTTCAAGAAGTTATAGTCACGGATGTTGGAACCTGTAATACATCAGTTAAACTGCATGCAATATAACAGTAAGGGTCAGAATTCCATACCACCACAGTGTGTAAGTTGAGCAGAGTCGAGATCGGAATCTCTTTCCTTAATTCTATAAACACCCCGTATTATGACGGTTACCGGTGTTTAAGAATTCCAGGATACAACTGTTGTTCGAATCCGTTCTTTGTAATAGAACCGGAAGCCTACGAACCAGTAGTGTGTTGCACTCTTGAGATCAGAAAAGCTCGCAAGCTTGAAGATTGAGAAGAGAGAAGATTAATGATGTGATTGAAATGAGAGGAAGAGATCTCTATTTATAGGAGCGGGAGGAGATGGTTGGGCTATGGGCTTTGGAGCCCATTGACTAATCCAAAAACAAAGCCAATAAGCTGCTGCCACTTGCCCAGCAACCCATGATTTTAGGATCTGTTGGACTGAGTAATTTGACTGATCCGATGGGCTTGCAGATCCGATCCGTTGCACAGATGGGTCTGGCCCAAGGCCTTCCTCATCAGAACTGTTGGACTTCGAGTTGGGTCGGTCTAAAAATAATATAGGTGGCCAGCCCAGCAGCACGGCTCGGACTCGGGCTCGGGCTCGGCACGAGCTCGGCGCGCGCACGTGTGGTGGTTTGCCTACGCCGTTCCCCCATTGAAAATGGGTAGTGACCCAAGGCCACATACCTTAGAGAAAACTTGCCCTATATATTCCATTGTTTCTCCCTCCATATAGTCGATGTGGAAAGCATCCAATTTTGACTATTTTTCCAAGTTATTGTCTATTACGCAACCAACTTTGGACATCCATTTCTCATTCAAACGGAACTCAAATTTAATGTATGAATATACCACGAGCAAGAGCTTGCGGAGACAAAGCCAACGCTCCCACTTTCCGGTGTTGATAATGGTCGGAGCCCACCGGAAATGTGCCCGGAAAAGTGCCCAGCGCACACATGTGTTAAAACATGTTTTTATTCATTCTTTTTATTAAATTAGTTCCAACAATCTCCACATGAATAGAAATGATTCAAACATATGCTTATCTGTTTTTTAGACAAACAAAAATTCTCAAAAGTACAGTCGAAGAATCACTGCATCTGGATTGTTGTCATGTTTCATGCTTGAACCGTCTGTAGTGAATAGCTATCGGATTTACTCAACCAGGTAGTGATTATGATGTCTTGAACCACCTGAGCTTTTATGCAAACCGAGACAACAACTATTACACAGTTTCATTTTCTCGCAGAACTTTTGGTTCTCTAGTTGTGTTCATTTTGGCCTTGAACATCCCTGGTTTATTCATGAGTGAATTTGGAGAATTCAGCCTCACCTTATTCTCCTACACACGGCCCCATGTCACACTCACAAGGTGATTGACCATAAAGAGTATCTTTCATACTCCCCCTTTGTTTCAAGGCGATGGAATCATTAAAAGCCAAGCTTAACCTTAACTCATACAGTTTGCACTGTCTATCATCCTTAGGAACTGGGTAGAGATAGTGCTCCACTCGATTCAACTTGGTTAGGTTTTCCCCTTGAACCTACATCATGGGATCTCCAGTCATGTAGGCAGGGTTGTCCTTCAAGCATCCTCTTTCGTAATAGGCTTTAAACTCATTCCTTTTGATGGTTTTAAAACTTGATCTCTTGACGAACCCTTAGTAAATGGATCCGCTAGGTTTTCAGCTGATTTGATATAGTCTATCAAGACTATACCTATTGAGATCAATTTTCTAATGGACTTATGTCGTCGTCTAATATGTCGTGACTTTCCATTGTATAAAATGCTCAGTGCCCGAGCTATAACCGATTGACTATCACAGCGTACACATAATGCCGACACTGGATTTTCCCACATCGGAATATCTTCCAAGAAGTTCCGAAGCCACTCAGCTTCTTCTGCTGCTTTGTCTAACGCAATGAACTCAAAATCCATTGTGGATCTGGCCAATAACGTCTGTTTGGAATATTTCCAAGAAAATGTTGCACCACCAAGTGTAAACACATATCCACTTGTAGATTTTGAGTTTCTAGAGTCGGATATCCAGCTTGCGTCACTATATATCCTTCTAGAACTGCAGGTTGGTTTCCATAGTGCAGCCCATAACTTTGAGTATAACGTAGATAGTTCAATACTCTAGTTATCCCTTTCCAGTGTTTATGTCTTGGGTTACTTGTATAGCGGCTTAGTACATTGACTGAGTGCGCCAAGTCAGGGCGTGTACAACTGGTTAAGTACATAAGACTCCCAATTACACGTGCATACTCAAGTTGTGACACTGAGTCCCCCACATTTTTGGTTAGGTGGAGTTGAGGATCCACAAGACTCTTAGTTGTTCCACTCGAGTAGTTCTTAAACCTCTCAAGGATCTTTTCAGCATAATGAGCTTGGGACAGGGTAATGCCTTCAGAGTGTCTAGTGATTTTAATCCCTATAATAACGTCCGCTAATCCCATATCTTTCATGTCAAACTGACCCCTAAGTAATTCTTAGTTTGTTTGATCATGTCTTTGTTGCTTCCAATGATAACCATATCATCGACATATAGACATAGCAATACATATCCCGTAAGAGTATTCTTGATATATATGCACTTGTCGCATTCATTAATGCTGAAACCATTCGACATCATTAAGTTGTCAAATTTTTCATGCCACTGCTTAGGAGCTTGTTTGAGTCCATAAAGGGACTTTACAAGTCTACACACCTTGTGTTCTTGTCCAGACACAACATACCCTTCAGGTTGTTTTATGTAGATCTCCTCTTTTAAATCTTCGTTTAGAAAGGCAGTTTTTACATCCATTTGATGGATTTCTAGGTTTTGTAATGCCGCTATTGCTATTAGCATTCTTATAGAAGTTATTCTCGTAACGGGAGAATAGGTGTCAAAGAAATCCAACCCTCCTTTTAGTCGGAATCCTTGCACCACAAGCCTAGCCTTGTACTTCTCGATTGAGCCATCGGTTTTCAACTTGGTTTTGAAAATCCATTTGCACCCAAGTGCTTTACACCCTTGTGGTAAGTCAACTAACTCTCATGTATGGTTTTGCATAATGGAGTCAATCTCACTTTTGAATGCTTCCTTCCATGAAGGTGCGTCAAGTATAGACATGGCTTCTGTGTAACTTCTTGGTTCTTTCTCCATGAGAAATACCGTTATGAAGTCATCCCCAAACGATTTTTCCGTTCGAGTTCTTTTGCTTCTTCGAGGTTCTTCCTCGACAATTTCATTTCCAGAAGTGCCTTCTTCCCTTTGTTCACGAGTTCGTTTTGGATTTTCTATATCCTTACACGGAAACACGTTTTTAAAGAAAGAAGCATTCCTAGATTCAATTATTGTATTAACATGTATATCTGATATATCTGATTTATGTACCAGAAATCGATAAGCACTATTGTTGTGTGCATATCCTATGACAATACAATCAATGGTTTAGGTCCGATGGTGACCTTTTTAGGAGGTGGTACAACCACTTTTGCTAGGCACCCCTACACTTTGAGGTATTTGTACGATAGTACTTTACCTTTCCAAAGTTCATATGGCGTTTTGCCAGTTACCTTATGTGGTATTTTGTTGAGGATGTAATTGGTAGTAAGCAATGCTTCCCCCCACATGTTCTGGGATAACCCAGAATCTTGCAACAAAGCGTTCATCATCTCTTTCAGAGTTCTGTTCTTTCGTTCCGCAACTCCGTTAGATTCAGGTGAATAGGGAGCAGTTGTTTGATGAACTATCCCGTGCTCTCTATAGAACGTGTTGAAAGGTTCATCGTACTCGCCTCCTCTATCACTTCGTACGACTTTGATTGTCTTACTAAGTTGGTTTTCAACTTCCAACTTGTATTCCTTGAATTTTTCCAAGGCCTCATCCTTGCTTCTTAGCAAGTAGATATAACATTTGTACAGTCGTCCATAAATGTGACAAAGTACTTTTTGCCTCCTCTAGTTTGTATAAACTTCAAATCACACAAATCAGTGTGAATTAAGCCTAGAGGTTATGTGGTTCTCTCCACTTGTGGAGATGGCGTTTTTGTGAGTTTTGTCTGTACGCAGACTTCACATTTGTCTTTGTTTAATTTGCATTTTGGAATTAGGTTTAAATTCATTAGTCTTTGGATAGACTTATAATTTACATGTCCTAATCGTTCATGTCAAGTATTAAAAGACTCAACAACATAAGCAATAGGAGTTTTATTCATTGACCCATTTGTTACAACTTTTGGGATGAGTGTCATTACACACATTTTGAACAGTCCATCCTTGACATACCCTTTGCCTACATAAATCCCACGTTTAGTGAGAGTTAGCTTATCGGATCCTACTTTCACGTCGAATCCGTGCTTGCTCAGCAAAGATCCGGAAATCAAGTTTTTCTGGATATCTGGCACGTACATGAGATTGTTGAGAGTCAGCTCTTTCTCAGACGTCATTTTCAACACTATCTTGCCATGACCTTCGACCTTTGATGTGGACGAATTCCCCATAAATAGGTGTTCGTCCTGATTATTCTTATGATAGGTGGAAACATCCTCTTGTCAGAACAGATGTGTCGTGTAGCACTAGTCTCATACCACCACTCCATCGGGTTGCTCCCGACCATGTTCACTTCAGACGTCACAACAGCCATTTCAACCACTGTCAGATCGCATTCAGCTACTTGGGCTTGTGCTTGAGCTTTGCCCTTGCCTTTGCGTGGGTCGCCCTCGTTCCGACATTCTTCGGACTTGTGACCTATTTTGCCACAGGGTTGAAACTTTCCGGCAAACTTTTTTTCAAGGGTAACCCAGAGTTCCGTAGAAGTTTCAACCAGTATGTACACTTGGTACAAAGAGTCAGACATGCGGCTTAGAATCCACCCTTTGCACACATAGTGGATGTTCAGATAAGCTTGGAGTTCCTCCGCATTTGCAGGTTTATCCTCAGTCACATATCTGTCGAGTTTGTGCACGGTTAAGAAGAATAGTTCCATCGAACTTGTCTGGCAGCAATCCTACTCTCGGAGAGCCAGACATTGGTATTGTTTGAGGGACAGGTTGTTGACTAGACTGTGCACCACTTTGAAGTGGATTAGTCCCGGTCGGTGGGTTTGGCAGGTTAGCCGGTGGTAGACCACTCCCAAATTGGATATGGGGCGTCGCCTCACCGGTTCCTCCATTCGTAACATCGGTCAGCATCCGTAGGACACTTCCATCATCGGAAGTGTTCGCACCGTCGGTAGTTTCTTTGGTGGTATCTGCCATTTCTGTTACATGAAAACAACCACGGTCCGTATTTTAATTTTTGATCGGAAATCGAAACTCAAAACCGAGTTTTAATTTTCCGAGTATAAGTCCGTACAATAACAGACTTGTTTTCGATTTAATATTTAAATCGAATTCAGGTTTAAAAACAAACTCTTTTTTTGTTTTAAAAATTAATTTTGAAAACTGAATTTAAAATTCAATTTTTAAAAATAATTCCGGTAGATAACCCGGTTTGACTATTCCGGCGTCATATCTGCAACACTTAATAAACGGTTAGTGCATAACAGTTTAACAAGTTTTTAGAAATAAGACTGTTGGAACCTGTAATACATCAGTTAATCTACATGCAATATAATAGTAAGGGTCAGAATTTCATACCACCGCAGTGCGTATGTTGAGCAGAGTTGAGATCGGAATCTCTTTTCTTAATTCTAAAAACACCCCGTATTACGATGGGATGTTTTTAGAATTAAGAAAAGAGATTCCTCATCAAGATTTTAGGATCTGTTGGACTGGGTAATTTGACTAATCCGATGGGTCTACATATCCGATCCGTTGCACAAATGGGCCTGGCCCAAGGCCTTCCTCATCAAGATTGTTGGACATCAAGTTGAGTCGGCCCAAAAATAATATAGGTGGTCAGCCCATATTAGAATTAGGTCCACCCGCCCCGCAACACAGCACGGCACGACAACGACCACGAGCTCGAGTTCGGCTCGGCGCGAGCGTGTGGTGGTTTGCCTACGTCGTTCCCCATTGAAAATGTGTGGTGACCCAAGGCCCCATGCCGCTAACACTTAAGGAGTCTAACACCACAACCACTAGACCAACTGAGTATTGGTTATATATCCCATTGTTTCTCCCTCCATATAGTCGATGTGGGAAGCACCCAATTTTGACTATTGTTCCAAGTTATTGCCTATTACGCAACCAACTTTGGGCATCCATTTCTCATTCAAACAAAACTCAAATTTCTGGTGTTGATAATGGCAGGAGCCCACCTGAAATGTGCCCGGAAAAGTGTCCAGTTGACACATGTGTTTAAACATGTTTTTATTCATTCTTTTTATTAAATTAGTTCCAATAACCGCCACCTTCTCGCTTCCACAGTAGGGTCTTCCAAGGCGGAGGGTCATCATCTTCAACCTCCACTAGGGACATCGATCGGAGCGGTCCGCTTTATCAGCCAACAAGTAACGCCTCTTCACTTTGCCGGCTACGGTCTTCTCGATCTCTTCCGGCTTGCTTGATACGAGTTTAATACGTGTTCCCCTCTCACATACTGTTACAGTCGTGCCTCACCATCGCTGGTTCTTCGTCGCCGATGGCAGCAACCCCCCCGGAGTTGCTCTGCATCCGGTAAGTACGATCCAATCCCGTCTTTTCTTGTTTAGTCGAGCTTGTGTGTGACTTGTTGATGAGTAGTAGTACAGGTATATGTTTATTGTAGTTTGGGAATGTCGGCAATAGGAATCGAAACCATGACCTTTTGCGCATCTTTTGTTTTCTAGAGAAAATTTACGTGTGGAGATGCCGACTTTGGGGATAGTTTTGATACGTTAGATTGATCATCCACCGTTGAAAACTTTATATGTTGTAGGTGAATATATGTAGTTTGATGTATTAAAATTTGGGAGAAACTCAAATGGTCGGATTTAAAGTTATAAGGTCCTGAAGTAGGGTTGTAGTGCCGTTTTGTAAGAATTGTGTGATTTTGGCTAAGTATGGAAGATTATGTGCTTGAGAGTCAACTTGAGATTTTTGTAGGATTGGTTATTGATCCTTTTTGGGTTTTCTTTATTCTAGTGATGATAGTGCTTTGCATAAAAGGTTTGGATATTTTATTTGGAATTTTGGGATTTTTATACGAGTGTCTTTAAGTTGGGTCAAAGTGAGACCTTAGGGAGTTTTCATGAAAGCTGGAAGTTGGAAAAATCTTCCAATTTACTGACTTTTCTATTGAGTGTTAGATTATGGTTTTGGATCCCAAGGGATAGTTTGGAAGTATTCTAGGACATTTTTAGGGTTTGTAGGACTCAGGGGTAAAATTGTCTTTTTTATCCTTAAGAGGGTATTGTGGTAATTTTCGTTAGATGTTCTTCTGTATCTTAGAAGTTGAAAACTTATAAGAGGTTTGGATATATATTGATCCACTTTTCTCTTATATCAGGTGGTATGAGTTCTTACGTTGCGAATCGGGTTTCGAGATAGTGAGAGTTGTGACTCGATTCAAGTAAGTCATTTGGGCTTACTTAGCTAATATCTAGATGGTAGTGTGAGTGAGGATATTGGTGTTTGTCTTATATGTTTATAAGTATATAATGCTTAAGTACTACCGACCTTTAATTGAACCAAGAGTAACGGGCGGTGACATTCTGCTTAATAGCTCGAGGGCGATTGGGAGGATCTTTCAGGACTAAGCCAAACATATTTTGCGGGGAGGATACCAAACCACTCCATATGGTATACGGGAAGGTATGCCGAACCTCGCCAGCTGGATAAGAAATGGAGGTGAGAGTCTTAGACGTCTCGTGCCACAACCTTAAATTGCATTGAAGTGAATCACCTAATCATAAGATAATAACCGGGTTTTGTGTGAAAGCATGTTGAGTGTTAAATTATTATTCTTTGTGTGATTGTGCTATTATTATTCTAACTAATATTTGGATAGTTAGCTAACGGTTTATCCGTATTGTTAGATTGTTTGTGGGTATATACAGTTATAGAGAGATCCGAACCGGATGGTCAGCCGGGTCCACGTACTCATTAGATGGGACGGGGGAGTCTTCCTTTTTCATACACAATGTTAATTTATTTATGTATTGTAAGACTGTCATATGTAGTACATTCATTCAAATATAACTTAATGTTTTTCAAAATCTTTATTTACATTTGTGTCTTGTTGTAAGATCCAAAGAAATTTTGTTATTAAACCAAGATCGGGACCCATTATTGAGGAAGACTTTATTAGAATTGATAGTATATAAATTTTAACAAATTAAACTAAAATTTTGAACTGGCATGATAACCGTTACAAATTTTCCCTCATAAAAACTAAAAAAATGGCACCGCGTTCACTCTTGTTAAAACGGATTTTCAAAAGGAAAAGATATCACCGAACCTTTTGTAAATTATAAAATTGTCACCACACTGATCATAAATCTTTAAATGACGTAAATTAATATGAACCGTTAAATCAACTCAATCGACAGTTGGAATCGCTCATTTATACCTTATGACAAAATCACTTCGAGTTTGAGCTAACCTCGCAAAAACAAAGCGTTAACATAATAAGATTGAGTTATTATTTTAGAATGGTTAAGATATTTTCCTTACAAATCATTAAAGATTGGGTTACTTGATCATACATGTTTTAGAAAAATAAATTGTGTTGTTGACCGATTGACTCATCTGAAAAACGATCCAAATACCAATTTTTTCTGATAATCCTGAACTTTATTTTTTTATCCGAAAATATAATTCAGGTGCACTAGGTTATAGAGGTAGTCCAATTCAACCCCTTTCCATTGTCAAATAAAAAAATAAATTAATTAAAGAGTGGGTTACTTTATGTAATTTTTTTATTTTGTTTTCTTTTTTTTTTTTCTTCTAAAGTTACCTAAAATCTATATGGTGGTATAGACTATAGAACCGTTAGTTGTGAGAAATTGAGAATAGCACAGTTTACATTCCCGCGCGGACACTCCCAAAATTTTCAGAGACCAGAAAAGAGAGAGCAAGCGGAGAAATGTTGGCGCCGTTGTCACCGGTGGTGAATATCCACCCTCTCTCCAGTTACTCTTACGGACCGAAGGAGCAAAAAATGGAGAAAGATAACTCCACTGAAGATCGTATTGCTCGTATGAAACTCAAGTAAAGACTCACTTCTCGCTTAATTAAGGGGTTTTTCAACGATGGGCCTCGAAACCGTTGCAAATATTGGTAATTGAGTGTTTGGATTAGGCAGGGATTTAAATTCCTATGATCTTTCTAATGTGTTGGATTTTGTTAAATCTTGCGTTTCTGCTGTGTTACGGATTTTGAGGTTTTGCCTTCTTTGATTTTTGTGGATGCTTTGGCTTTCAATGTGGGCATGATTTCACACTCTTTAGGGATTTGGATTGTAGGGTTTATGTACTGACTACTTTCATGGGGTTATGATTGAAAAATTGTTGTGCAAACGGTTTGTTGAATCTTGAATTGTTGTTAAGGCTTTTTCTACCTCCAACAGCTTCAATAGGCGTTCATGCACTTCAATTATCATTCTTGAATGTTCCTTTTAGAAAAGTATGTTGAAAACTTTAAAACACCTTGAATCGTTCCATGCTGTTTGGATTACCATGACCTTTTTCTTGGCTTGTACCTAATCTTGATGGAATGAAGACAGTTGAATGAGCCAACTAGATGCGTTTCAGCTGGTTTATGTATCTGTCAGTTTCTGGACAAATAACCGTGAGAGGAATGTTTTGGTGGAAAGAAGTAATCATTGTTATGTAAACAAGTTGCAAAGTGTTGTTAGTAACCAACTCCATTCTTGCAAATGAGTGTTACGTAGTAGTACAATAGGACCCATAGGCCCTTAGTTAACAGCTCTATGTTATCATTTCATCATTTGCTTCCACATAGATGTTTCCTTGATGGGATTGTCTACTTATGCTAAAAGAGTTGGAAATATATATTTTTTGTGATCCATATGTGATGTTTTAACTTGTATCTTTTTATCTGTCTCACTTGTTTGTGCCGCCCGTGTTTTTTAGTTATGCGAATGAAGGCATGAGGAGAACTGTGGAAGGAATTTTACTGGTAATCACTGAATTCACCTTGCACTTATATTCTACGTTTGTGCTGCTTTTTCTCTTGTTGTGAACAGCTGTTGTAAATTAGCATTGTTGGATTTAGATGCAAATATTGGGGTACATTCACATGTCTTTAAGAATGATCTTACTTCTTCAAAGTGTGCAAGGATTAAAAAAATGATTTTTAGATATTATTTGTCCCGCTTACAAATAAATTTGTATCATCTAAAAACACTGTTAGCTTGAGTCTGTCCCTCTCAGAAGGTTTACTTTGTTTGGAAACAGATCAATAGCGCCATATTACCAACAGCTCCTGTGTACTGTGTAGCGAGCTCCCTTTTTTGTTCCATGTTTCTCTTTCCTTTTGCCAAGATGAATTTGTTTAGATCTACAAGTTGGAACTCATGCTTCATAATCATAGTGAGCAAATACGCCTTGTGAGGAAAGTCCTTGCAACATAAGGAGTTGATAATAGATTCCTAGATATTTTCAGGCAGTTTCTTTCGTAAATTGAGCAAATATGTCTTGGGGAGGAAAGCCCTTGCAACAAGAATTTGATAATATATTTCTACATAATTTTAGGCATTTTTGTGTAGTGTATTGGCCAAATGTTCTATTATTTGGCTGATTTGAACTATGTATGTGATTTAACCTCTTATAGATGAATTAAACAAGGAATGTGATTCATTCACGATTTAGCATTTTTTACTCCTAAAAGTGAATTGCCTATAAATATTCTTAGAGCCATTTGGAATGATAAAATAAAGTAAGATATCTGAAAATAGTTATCAGTCTTAGTATTTACAGTAATTTGATCAGGTACAAGAGCACAATTTTCCTCATGTTCTACTTCTACAATTTATAAGCACTTTCTATAAATTGCCTGGTGGCCGTCTCAAGCCTGGAGAAAATGGTATGATATTGTGATCCTGCAGAATTCCTTAACTGCTCTTTTCTGGACCTCTGGCTGACTGGCTGTGGTCACTTTCTTCTGGCAGTTTGTAATTTTTGTTTAATTTTTTTAATATGCAGAAGTTGAAGGGTTAAAGAGGAAATTGTCGAGCAAACTTGGTGCTAATTCGCCTATTCAGCCCAACTGGCAGGTAAATGTTAAGTAGATTCATTGACTAATGTGCATGCTCATCCTCACCAATGAGTATTATAATGTAAAGAAGATATTCCTTAAGACTTTAACTGCTCTCTAAGAATCTATACAATGCCGGGACAATTTTTCCACGCAGTAGCTCCGAAGTTTGAGAGAAAAGAACCGCACGTTGAAATATAATATGGTAAGAACTATTTAAATGCCAAAACCATTGTCTAGTGTCCACGGTGATCTTCAATACACTTATCACCTCATTATTTCGTCAGCTTGATTTGTAGCTATTTCATTTTGATCTCCAATAGACACTGGAATGATCTCAATCTCCTTATATTATATATTAAGCTGTGAATAAATATCCTATTCCGTGTATTGGCTTGCTCTTTCTGTGTTCACAAGCTCTACTGTCTTCTTTTGCTGTTCCAGTTAGCAGAAGATTAGCGACTGTACACCTTGAGTGTGTCGAATACTGAATAGTGTTCTCTTCTCATCCCTTTTTGTTTCTTGTTATGGTTGAGTGATGCAAGTTGGCTTTTGCTGATGACAATGCTGTGTGGTGTTTTATCGCTGAATTTAAGCTATTTCATTTTACCAGTTTCTTTATGTGTATTTTCATATTTCGCTTTACAGATTGGAGAGTGTGTGGCTTGCTGGTGGAGGCCAAATTTTGACAGCCTTCTGTATCCTTACTGCCCTCCTCATATTACAAAACCAAAGGTTGGTGATAATTTGTTCTGAGCTACACTAGTATACTCATTAAGGGACAATTGGTTCATGTAGACAGATGGCAGTCTAAATGAATTCATTATGTGGCAGGAGTGTAAGAAGTTTTTCGTTGTTCATCTTCCAGAGCGAGATTACTTTACTGTACCAAGCAACCTGAAGCTTTTGGCGGTGCCACTTTTTGAGCTCTATGACAATATATACGTATGCTACCTTAGAATGCTGTGCAAAAGCCCCCAAACTATTTTTGTTATATATATATATAAACGTGTTTGTATGTGTCATTTTGTTTGCTGCATAGGATGCTGAAGCATTCACTTTTTCTTTACAGAAATATGGCCCAGTCCTCGCCTCAATACCACAAGAACTGTCAAGATTTAACTTCCAGATGGTTCCCCAATGAGAGATTCAAAGACCTACATGCTCGAATTCTTGGACACCCAAATTATCAGTTGCGTCTTCGACAGTCTACTTTGCCGGTCCATGTGTGGATGATTAATCACTATATCAAATTTCTATATCATGGATCAGTTTGACTGGACAAGCTCGTTCTCTGAAAGATTGCAGTAAAGGCCTTCTGAACTATATTGAATATGAAGCTAATTTGAACGGATGAATTACGCTTGTGCACTAAGCTGTGTAGGTTTGTTCTTGCCTTCATGAAATGGGAAATCATTTGTAGAATGTACACATTTCTTTGTTGAAGCACTAATGAAATCATTTGTAGAATGTACATATTACTTGTTTTGTAAGTTGAATTTGAGTCACTATTATCTTGTATTTGGAATGAATTCATGCGTCATTATGATAATGAATATGGTTAGGAGAGTTCTCATATCACGACATATTAGAAGTACAAAATATATAATTATATAGGTGATAATTGTACATTAAAAGTTAATAATTTTTAAATGTGCATTTTGTTTATTAGTCACTTTTCAGAAAACTGCATTTTTTTTACAAGTCTTGCACTTTTCAGAAAACTTGTATATTTGTTTGTCATTTTTCATGAATAGTTGCGTCGCGTTAATCAGCCGATTATTTGTCGGCTGAATTTTGGTGAATGGAAGTCGGCTGAATTGTGGTGAATGGAAGTGAATAAGAATAGTCAGTGCCGCTTTGTGAGCCGAATTGTGGTGAATGAAAGTGAATAAAGATTAACGATAGTCATACTTACGCACGTAGGGTATAGTGATTGAATTGAGTAAATGAAAATAGTTCGGCTAAAATCAAGTTCAATATTGTCTAGAAAGACATTAAAAGATTATAAAGGAAATGTGTCATCAAAACATCTTTTATCACTAAAAGACTTGTCTTTTGAAAAAAAATGCATCCGCTCATGGTCTTCTAATTCCTTACGTAGGTTCCTCTTTTATACTTCATCTTGGGTATCTTGTCCGTCCCGCCTGAAGCAATAAAAAATATACTCACTAAAAATGAATATGGAAAAAAATATTTCTTGACTAATTCAAATTGACACTAAGATACAAAGATATGTCAAGTTATAGGTGTAACCGCAATATTCATATCTTCTCACAATTACCAAACCTATAATTCCACCATGCATATTTTGACATGTCAATAACATGAATTAATAAACATCACTAAACTCATAAAGGGTCCGTTTGGGAACCACGAGCTTACTGTAGCTGAAGTTTATTGCAGCTGAAGCTGGAGATGAAGTTGATTGAGTAGTTGAAATAAGTAGCTGACTAAACTAGTTGATTTTGCAGATAAGTTTGTTGAGTGTTTGGGAAGTACAAGCTTATCCAAGCTGATATAAACGTAAAATTACAAAAATGGACATGATTTCATTTATTATTAATTTCAATTGAATTTGACAAAATTATGACATAAATTATGTTTGACCACACACTTTTTTCTGTTACAAGAAATATATAACGATGATAATTCATTAATTTAGTATAATATTTTTTGAACAATGATGAACAATGTATTTTTATAATTATATTAAATTTGATGAATAAACTAAAATTCAATATTTAATTTTCACATAAAGTGACATGAAATATTTTTTTTCCCTAACAAAACGTATTTATAAATAGTTTTATACAATTTTGTAATTTTGGGTTATGATTAAAACTATAATTGCTCATAAATCTTATGTCCAGAATCATTTTAATTACATACTATATATATTATATTCTTACATATATATATATATATATATATATATATATATATATATATATATATAAGGTTAGTATATATATTCTATTATCCTTGTATATTCATTAATATTAGCTTCAAATCTTTCTAGTTAGGAAAGATCATTTGTATTTATATATGTATTCATTTGTAGAAAATACGTTTACACAATTATAAACTACAAATTTATAGTTAAATAATTAATATATCTGGTTTTTTACAAAGTATTATGAAGCTAAACAAGCTTTAATATCTTAACATCAGCTCAAACTTTTTTCAACAACAAAAGCTATATATTAATTTTGCTAAACTATTAATTTTGCAAGAGTTTAGCAAAATAGTTGAAGCTGCTAAAAGTGTTGAGGATATTAAAGCACACGTGCTTAGCTGAATAACAGATTTTCTGTTGTAACAAACTAAGGCCTGTATCATGTATCTATATAGGCATACATGAAATAATACAGATAAGCTGTTTTCCATTCTCTCCCATTCTACAGAAAACAATCTCTCAATATTCTCTCTTGATGTTCAACATGGTATCAGAGGCATCATAATATTCTCCTTATTGCTTCTCTCTCATGGCGAATTCTGATGCTGGTGATGAAGATCCATCTCTCACCGATCCTAGCACAACTTCGAATTTTGATGACCTGCTACGCAAACTCATGCTTCATCACTCAGATTCACCCTCGCTCAAGCCGTCAACGACACTCCTCACCAGCTCCAACTACTTTCGTTGGAAAAGGTTTGTCGAGCTTTCCTTATCTGCTAAGAACAAACTCGAATTTGTTAATGGTACGTGCTCTAGACCTAAATCTGATCCCAAATTGATTGCTAAATGGGATCAGTGTAACAACATATTGATTTCATGGCTTCTTCATTCTATGGACAAGGATATTGGTGAATCCATGCTTTTTTGTTTAACTGCTGCACAAATTTGGAGTGAACTAGATATGCGATTTGGCAAATCTACAAGAACTAATCTGTATCAGATTCAGAAAGATCTATTCATGATGTCACAAGGAAACCAGACGGTTACCTCTTATTTCACCACATTGAAGAAAATTTGGGATGAATACACACAGGCTTTATCATCTCAAGTCTGTGTATGTGGCTCAAATTCCAGTGCTATGTCGATCATTCAAGATCAACAAATCATTCAGTTCTTGGTAGGTCTTAACGATTCTTTTTCATTAGTCAGATCTCATATTCTGTTGATGTCTCCCACTCTAGGCCTCAATGATGTTTATAAACTTGTCCTTCAAGAGGAAAGTCAGAGATCTTTGAAAAACACATCAAGTTTTGATGATAATGCTTTTGCATTATATTCCCATCATTGTCCCACTGCTTCACATCCACAATCCAGAAATACTTCTTAAGGGGATTCCAAAGCCAACACAAGCTCAGGCTCTCGTCCATATTGTAATCACTGCAAGAATCATGGCCATATATCAGATAAATGTTGTAAAATAGTTGGTTATCCAACTACTCCAATACCAGGAGTCGCATCGTGCAGTCGGTGTAATGTTGTTGGACATGACACTTCCAAATGTTGGAAGATAATCGGTTATCCAAGAGGACATAAACTAACAGCTCTTTCTGTCTCTAGTTCTTTTACTCCTGAGCAAATGGCTTCAATTCTTGTACTTCTGGATAAGCAACCATCATCACAGATGGCTGGTAATGATAGTGCATCCCTTCTTGCTGGTAAAACTGCATGTTTTTTTTTCTTCTAGTCTTAATTCCAAATGGATTCTTGACAGTGGAGGAACCGACCATATAACACCTCATTAACACCTTTTTTCTTCATATATTCCTATTACTCAGCCATCCTTTATCACAATGCCAAATGGTAAACGTGCATCAATTGTTCATCGTGGTACCATTCTTCTTAACAATGATATTACTCTATCCAATGTACTTCACGTTCCAGAGTTTCAATCTAATATGATCTCTATAAACAAGCTTTCTCATGACCTTTCATCTCACATATTGTTTACCTCAAATACTTGTTTTCTTCATGACCTTTTGACGAAGGAGCAACTGGTGATTGGACGGGCATTTAAAGGACTATATGTGGTTGACACTACTTCTTGTAATAGTGTCTCTCTTGCCTCACAACATTGTAATAAATCATCTGCATCTAATAAAGTTTCCATTGAATTGTGGCATTGTCGTTTTGGTCACGTACCTTTTGAGACATTACCTCTTATTGATGATACTTTTAACGTCATTAAGAAACCTTATATCTGTACTATATGTCCTAAAGCCAAACAGCACAGGCTACCTTTTACTCATTCTTCTACACGAGCCGATTCTCCATTTGATATTGTTCACATTGATACCTAGGGCCCTTACAAACATTCAACTAACAATGGTTTTTCTTTTTTTTCTTACCATTATTGATGACCACACTAGATGTACTTGGACATACTTGATGGCAAGTAAGAGTAATGCTTTAACCATCATTCACCTTTGCTCATATGGTCAAGAACCAATTTCATTCCTCTATTAAGTGCAAACGTACGGATAATGCTTTAGAGTTTTCAAGTAAACATGCTTGCACTTTCTATTCCACAATGGGTATTATCAACCGGACTTCTTGCTCCTACACTCCACAACAAAATGGTGTTGTGGAGAGAAAGCATTACCACCGTTTGGAGGTAGCTAGAGCCCTATACTTTCAATCCAACCTTCCCATCATTTATTGGGGTGAATGCATACTCACTGCAACCTACTTAATCAATAGGCGTCCAACTCTTATGCTCCATAATAGAACTCCTTATGAACTCCTCTTTCATATACCACCTACCTATGAACACCTAAGAGTATTTGGCTCCCTTTGCTTTGTCCATACACCTAAAGTTCATCGTGATAAATTTGAACCTCGTTCAACACCTTGCATATTTCTTGGCTATCCATACTCTCAAAAGGGTTACAAGCTCCTGACTATACACACTCAAGAAATCATAGTTTCAAGGGATGTCCTCTTTCATGAAAATTTTCTTCCATTTCATCATTTACCAACATCTTCCTCCCCTACATTTCCTATTCTTCCTCATCCTTCAACTCTAGACTCCATTATATTTTCTCCTCCTTTCCCCAGTACACCAACCTCTCCTTTACATAAAGAAATCCCATCTCCATTAAATATACTAGACATTTCTACTTCACAGGATCTTGATTCTTGTTGTGATTCAAATCTTGAACTATCACCATCTATTTCCAACACTCATACAAATTCTACTTCAGTCTCACCACAAAATTCTACTTCACAAAACCCTTATTCTTTACCTACTACTCGACATTCTACTCGGATCACCCACCCACCTTCTTATCTGTCTGACTATGTTTACACATATAGTTCATGCCCTCCATCACCAGGTATGTTTCCTTCTACCTCTTTACCTTCTTCTCATTTCGCTTTCTTTTCTTCTTTAACCTCTTTTGTTGAGCCAACCTCTTACACTGAAGCTTCAAAAGACTCCAATTGGGTTAAGGCTATGAGCAAAGAATATGAAGCCTTACAAAGCAATTATACATGGGATTTGGTTTCATTACCAGCTCACAAAAAGGCTATTGGGTGCAAATGGGTATACAAAGTCAAGTTAAAAGCTGATGGAAGCTTGGAAAGATTCAAAGCCAGGTTAGTTGCTAAAGGCTTTAATCAAAAGGAGGGTGTTGATTTACACGAGACATTTTCCCCAGTGGTTAAGATGACCACAATCAGGAGCATCATTGTCATAGTTGCTTCTAAACATTGGACACTTCACCAAATGGATGTTAACAATGCCTTCTTACATGACGATTTATTTGAAGATGTCTACATGAAACTTCTACCTGGTATGCCTAATCCTCTATCACTAGTGTGTAAACCGAGGAAGTCCCTATATTGGCTAAAGCAAGCATCTAGATAATGGTTTTATCGATTAACCACTGCTCTTATTTCTCAAGGCTTTTCACAGTCCAAAATTGACTATTCTTTGTTCCTAAAGCACATTGGTTCTGATATTACAATTATTGCTATTTATGTGAATGACCTCTTAGTTACAGGAAGCAACAATGATCTCATTACCTCTGTCAAGGCTTACCTGGCCTCTACTTTCAGTATCAAAGATCTTGGCTTACTGGAATTTTTCTTAGGCATTGAGGTTACTCACACTACTGAAGGCATTATACTTACTCAGAGAAAGTTTACCCATGAGATTTTAGAGGAAGCAAACATCCCAGATGCCAAGATTTCTACCACACCTTTACCCATTAATCTCAAACTCTCCCCAACGGAGGGTGATCCTCTTGAAGATCCATCCTTATATCGATCCCTTGTAGGCAAACTAAATTTTCTTACCAACACTCGACCAAACATTTGTTATGTTGTGCAAAGTCTGAGTCAATATATACAAACCCCTCATACTTCTCACCTACAAGCTCTACTCCATACAATCAGCTATATACAAGGCACAATTGGCAATGGAATTCTCCTTAACAACTGTGACATGCCTACTGTTCTGGCCTATACAGACTCAGATTGGGCCTCATGCCCACATACCAGACGAAGTGTCAGTGGCTACATTATTCTCCTAGGTTCTTCTCCCATCAGTTGGAAGTCCAAGAAATAGACAATTGTATCTAGAAGCTCAGCTGAGGCTAAATATCGAGCTATGGCTCAAGCTGCTGCAGAGGTTACTTGGCTTATCAGATTACTTCAGCAACTGGGTCTTCAACCTCCTCAACCAGTGCATCTCTACTGTGATAACAATGCTGCTATACAGATTGGGAAGAATCATGTCTTCCACGAGAGAACGAAATATATCGAGATAGACTGCCATTTCACACGAGACAAAGTAATGGAAGGCTTACTACATCTTCAACACATTTCTACTCATGATCAACTTGCCGACATTTTTACAAAAATTGTACCTTCTCCACAGCATAACACTTTACTTACCAAACTAGGAATGATTTCACCTCCTAGTTTGAGGGGGGGGTGTTGAGGATATTAAAGCACACGTGCTTAGCTGAATAACAAGTTTTCTGTTGTAACAAACTAAGGCCTATATCATGTATATATATAGGCATACATGAAATAATACAGATAAGTTGTTTTTCATTCTCTCCCATTTTACAGAAAGCAATCTCTCAATATTCTCTCTATATGTTCAACAAAAAGCGAAGCAAAATAATTTAGTAAGAAAACCAAGGAAAAAGCTAAATTAATTACAAACTCCTTTTAATCTTTTATCACCTTCAAACTCCACCATAAATTATAATCCTTTAAATGGAGTTGATGCTCAAAATCACAAAACTGATGGCAATGTTCATTGCTATATGTTATTATCCATTGCCATCAACTATGCACTCCTCCATCAACTCCTTGTTTAACAAACTGAATAGGTTACATAGTTTTGGAGAACTAAGACTCAAGCCATCACCAACACAAAACTCGTGGAGTTGATGCTCAATTGTATCTAACTACAACACGGCGCCTTGGTTATCCTTTTTGCTTCATCAACATTCTCAATCTTACAACATCATCTCACCTCTTCATTTTGGCAAACACCTTTGATCAAACAATGTAATTTTTAGAGTCTGAATGGGCAACCTCCAACAACAACTGTATTACCTATTCACCAATATCTACATTCTGAACTTTCTACATTGCACCGAGCAGCACCCCGAGAACAACTTCATTTGGATTTCGGGTATTCGTTTAATGAAGTCCCAAGTTTCAGTCATAACTTCATTTGCTATTTCCTGAACAAACTATAAATCAGCACAATACAACCAAACAAAATAATGATTCATCATGGCATTTTATCGAACATTTGGTGTGTATACCAAATTACAACAATCTCTACAATAAAAAAATCAAGAGAGGAGTATAATCACATAAGATAGACGAATAAGAGGAAGAGACTCACGGGGTGAAGAATAATTGGGTTCCAGATTCAAAAGTGCAGCTTCAAAGAAGAAATGAAAAGAAATGAGATGAATGTATGGTAAAACAAAAAAGACAGGGTTTAGAAAACGATACTTGTTCCAACTTTGAGGGCAAATTCATATCCTCTTAGGGCAAAATTGGAACAATGGTAGCTGAAGGTTTGTCTTCGTCTCCATAATCTACACTTTAGTACATGATGAAATGTTACTTCCTTCATCTCCCATCATATCCCTCAAAATTTGGTTCCCAAACATCAAGTTTACATTTCTTCAGCTACCATTATCTCCTTCATCTTCCTTCATCTAGCAAATTCAGCTTTCCAAACGAACCCAAAATATAATACCAATTTCTTATCAATAATTTTAAATATTATTCATCAAGCCATTGTTTGGTATAGGCTCATAACTGAGCTTTAAAATCAACATTAACATAAGAGATAAGGGAGACTATTAGACCCTTTATAGAATTATAATTAGTTGCATTTTATTGATGATTTTATTGATGATTGACTGCTTTATTTTGGCCAATTGATAATATTTCTAACAACAAAAAGGCCAATTATAATAATGTATCTTGTTTTATTATATTGGATTATTGATTGTTAATTATGAATATAATGTTTATCTTATCGATTTACGAAACACAAAGATTTTGATTGTTTTAATAAAATATTTTTGGCACAATTATTCAATTTCGTGTGTTACCCTTATTTCACTTTGGATTTTGGCTCTTGTGGGTGGTTGGTAAATAGTTTTTTATTGACCTCAGTTCAATTCTATTTATAGTTATTTCCAAAGGAATAGACAAATCGTACAAATATATTTAACTTTAACGGGTGAATCAGATATGAGGAAAACCAAAAATAAACACTGCATCAACTCTATTATTATTTGGAATAAATTGAATTACTCACGTCGGTCATGTTAGTGTTAAATGAAGTTTCAAATATGTTGTGAAAACACCAACATCATCACGTAAAGTTGTAGAACATATTGATCATCCAATAGCCTACAAGCTTATGAGGGTCTATGTTGAGCATATTGACCACATCCGAATGACTCATGACTCATGACTCACATATATCTTATAATTACGTTTTTTGCGGAATGTAAAAAATCATTATTTATAACCGACTCGTTTCTCAATCGATTAGTTTTTTTTAAAGAACAAAATAATACCCCATTCGATAATCAAAAGTCAAAACGTCTTGTATAAAAGAAAGTGAAACATGTAAAAAGGAAAATCATTAAGCAAAGCGATTTCTAACTAATACAAAAAGATTAAAAAGAAAAGATAGGACAACAGTCACATATAACATATATCGCAAGTGGGTCCTGGCAATCTTAGAAAAACTGGGTTTTTCAGGAAAATTTGTTGGATGGATTAAAGAATGCATTTCGACAGCCTCCTATTCCATCCTAATAAACGACAAACCAACTAAAATCATCTACCCAACAAGAGGCCTTAGACAAGGCGATCCGCTTTCCCCGCTCATCTTTAACCTTGTTGCGGAAGTTTTGGTAAGAAATATCCAAAAAGCTAGCTTTGAGGACAAAAAAAACATTGGCTTCCCAGTCACTAGGGCGGGGACTATTATCCCTTTTTTAGCATTTGTTGATGATATCATTATCTTTGTAAAAGGAACTAACCAAGCCTGCGATAAAGTTCTGGATATCCTAGCAAAATATTGTCAAGTGTCCGGACAAAAAGTCAATTACCATAAATCCGCCTTCCAAACATCTGGAAATCTAGATAACCAAACTAGAAGAATGATACAACAAAATATAGGTATTCTACCGAGCAACTGTCTGGAAAAATACTTGGGCTGCCTAATTATCAATGGAAGGGCTAATAAAACGACGTTTCAAGATGTCATTGAGAGCGTGAGGAAGCAACTAACGAAATGGAAAGCATCCTCTTTATCACAAGAAGGGCGAACGGTACTTATCAAAGCCAATCTAAACGCAAAACCAAACTATATTATGCAAAGTTTCATACTCCCCTCATCGATACACAAGGAACTAGATCAAATCAATAGGCAATTTTTCTGGAACAAAGGACCAAACTATCATCCGCTTATAAGCTGGGACAAGATCTGCAAGCCAAAAGATAAAGGAGGACTTGGGATAAGAAAAGCGGAAGATATGAATAAAGCACTACAAATGAAACTATTATGGAAAATTATGGTAGAACCAGATAACATTTGGGTAAAAATTATTGAGGAAAAGTACCTGAAAGAGAATCAGTTATGGAAATACAAACTAGGTAATAACACGTCTTGACAATGGAAGAGACTGATGAGCCTACGACCTGAGTTCGAACAAGGAATCAGATGGAATGTCGGAGATGGGGAAACAATTAGAATTTGGAAGGATAGGTGGATCGACGATCGTCCTTTAGAACAACTGGTTTCTAACAAGGAAACAATAACCAATATTGAGGATACAGTGAGTACCCTTATTACAAACAAAAAGTGGGATCACGCGAAAATAGATTATCTGAGAAACTATTTGAACAGCCAAAATATTATCAACAAAATATTAACCCACCCGCTTCCAACAAGTGATATCAAATATAGACTATATTGGGCCCCTAGTAAGGATGGTTGGTTTCGTACAAAGGATGATATCTCCTTCATGTATGACAAACACAACACCGATATAGGACAGAAAGACATCTCATGGATTTGGAGTATTGACATAATGCCCAAAGTCCAAAACTTTACTTGGAAACTAGCAATAGATGGTCTGCCTACCAAGGAAAACCTTGAAAAACAAAAAATACCTACTCCGATGCCCTGCGTCCTTTGCCAACATCCGTATGAAAGTGCAAAGCATATTTTCTTCAGTTGCCCATATACTATGGACAACATAGCCAATGATGAAGTTAGGAAATTCCTACAAAGTATTGACATGACTAATGTAAAGCTAAGGGATACGATGCCACTTGTTAGAACTAAACTTACAGAATCCTCAATCACCGCTCTTCTTGTCACATGGTGGAACGTGTGGTTCATGAGGAATAGGATCATCTTCAACAACGAAAAAATTAGGAACATCTCATACACTGTTGAATCTCAATTAGAGGACTGGGATAAATCAAAAGAAAAGAAAATTATTACAAAAATTAATAAAAGGAAAATAAGGAACATTAAATGGTCCGCGCCTCTTCCAGGAGTTGCCAAACTCAATTTTGACGGATCTAAACGTAGTGATGGCCAAAGTAGCTTTGGATATATATTAAGAGACCATAATGCCTCAGTCATTGCACTAGACTACGGAAGATGTGAGGAAGTTTCTATCCTCCAGACTGAAGCATATGCGCTGAAAATGGGCCTAATTAAAGCCAGACAACTTGGTCAAAGCAAAATTGATATTGAAGGGGATAACCTTTCAATTATTAATTTAGTGAAAAAAATTTGGATGCCACCATGGGAACTGGACATTACCATTTCGGATATTTCCATTTTACTCTCTGGTTTCAAACAGGTTCAAGTCAACCACATTTTCAGAGAGATTAATAGTGCAGCTAACAAGCTTGCAGCGCTTGGGCACGACGGTCAAGATGTGATTTCCCAGGAGTAGGACAGGACGACGACTTGCCGGAGGGTCCCGACTCTGCTCGATGTTATCATCCAAAAGGATGCCCTAGGATGGTCTACTACTAGACGCTGACCATTCTTAATCCCTTAACCGATTTAGTAAAAAAAAAAATATATGGCAAGTGGGTCGTTAAGAAAATATAAGAATTCCGGGGATCATTCTGAAAATATAAGAATGCTTATATTGCCTAAAAGCCCCTAAAAAAGCAAAACCCAAACCCAAGCAAAAGGCAGTGACGAAGAAGAAATCCAGAGGCAATCACAAAAAAGCGAAATCTCAAAACCTCCATTGTTACGCCGGCAAACACCTACAAACTCCATTCCGTTCCTTGATCTTGAAGTGCGAAATCTCAAACCCTAATTTCGCGTAGCCATTATGCTCGGATTTTGAATAGCTTTCTTGAATCTAGTTCCGCGGATTTGAGAACTATTGTATCTGCTTGCGGGATTAAGGTTTCTTAGTTGGAGGTAAAGCATTTTTATTTTCTCATTTGTGGGATTAGTTAGTTTTCCTCTCAAAATTGTCTCTGATTCGAATTCGTGTAGTCATTCTCTTCACACTCTTGCTGTATCTATTTCAATCATCGGTCCTCGAAAGTCGAATTCTTATTCTGTTTGGGTGTGTGGTGAGAGGTAATTTGAAAATATGTGCTAGGGTTTCATTTGGTGGTGCAATTAGGGTTATAGAAACATGAACTGATAATGAGCTGGTTGGATTGAATTTGATAATTTGTGATATTTTTTCTTGGTCCAAAAATAATGTGTTTTAGCTTGGGAAGTAGCTGTGATGTTGCAAGGCGCTCGTGTCCGGCTCAATGGCTGGCAGCAGGCTGCAGTTGCTCTTGGCTCTGCTGTTGGCTCATTGCTTGATCCACGCAGAGCAGACCTAATAGCAGCCTTGGGAGAGACAACAGGAAAGCCTGCATTTGAAAGGGTTCTTGAGAGGATGAAAAACTGCTCTGAAGGCCAAGTAAGACAGTTTGACAGTTCCTCATTCTCCTAGAGGATCAGATTGTATATTGAGTTGAATTTTTGGTTCTCTTTTGCAGCGGGTTCTACAAGAAAGGCCTCGGGTCATATCTACAAATGTCGGCCATGCTTGGGACTTGCCTCCAAACACATTTGGTGCAGCATATGCAAACTTCATGGGATCAAGAAACTTCTCCCCGGATGACCGCCCACCAGTGCGCTTCCTGGACACAGAAGAGCTTGCGTACGTGGCCATGAGGGCACGAGAAGTGCACGATTTTTGGCATACCCTCTTTGGGCTCCCAACTAACTTGATTGGCGAAACTGCACTCAAAGTGATTGAGTTTCAGCAAATGCAACTCCCAATGTGCTTCTTATCAGTTATAGGAGGCTCGGCAAGGTTCAATGAAAAGCAGAGGTCTTTGTTTTTTCAGCACTACTTTCCCTGGGCAATTCGAGCTGGTATGAGCGCTACCGATCTCATGTGTATATATTATGAGCAACATTTTGAAGAGGATTTGGAACTGGTCCGGAGCAAATGGGGGATTATCCCTGCCCCGGATCCTCCTAAACCCTAGAATGACAACTTGAGTTGATCTTGTTTGTGTGTTACCTGTAGCATCAAGCACTTTGATAGCACAAAAATTAGACTGCAGACAGAAACTTAAGAATGAGATACTTATAGTAGGCATGGAACATGAGGTTTTTAGCTACTTCATGGTGAGATAGTTGATTCTCCAATAAGTATACAAGCTCTCGTTCAACAATAAAATACAGATGCTCTCAAAATTGTTAAATATATGCATACAGAAAGATAGATTGATTACATATGGATTATTGTTAACTTTGATCCACTTTTCTGCTTACATATGGAGCAAGCGTGTCACTTCGAACCAACAGAACCTGAATTGTGCACATTGAAAAGGCATACATAGGGTACTTTGCAAAAACAACCCTCCACTATTCACTTATTAGCACTCATAGAATGGAATTTGCCAAAAAAAAACCCAACAAAAATAACATTTGTAAACAATGTACTACCCACAAGAGTGTCAATTGGGTCATCTCGGGCTCGTGTTAGTCTTGTCATTTTTTGGACCGCCACATCTCTCGGGTTTGTTAGGGTAGAGTCAAGTCGGGTTCATGATTATTTCGGATTGCGGGTGTATTAGAGTGGGGTAAAATCGGGTTTATGATTATTTCGGATTGTTGGTGTGTTAGAGTGGGGTCAAATCGGGCTCATGATTATTTCGGATTGCGGGTTTGTTAGAGCAGGGTCAAATCGGGCTCATGATTATTTCGGATTGTGGGTCAAAATGGATCACACCGAGCAATCAAATGAGGACGATGCATATGAAGGAGTATCTACTGCCCATTGGGTTGTTGGTGTAAGAATCTAAACAAAACGAAAATAGAGAGTAACATAAAGATGTAGCAATCGTATGATCAAGTGTATCATATGCGTATGAGTTCCACCCGTCGGGTGTCGTTGTCCTCTTCGGAATTGCAACGTTGAAGTCCAAATTTGAGGTGTCCACAATTGTACCTCATGAGCCCTCTTTATAGCAAGCTCGTACCCCAAATGCAATTATGTAGCTCTAGTTTCCCATCTTGTTCCTTGACGGTTAACCCGTTTGACGTTTCTAAATGACCTCTTACGCCACCATGACTATCCGGTGTCTCGAATCGCTTTCCTCTTGTAAAAAAAAAAAAGAAAAGAAAAAAGAAAAAATCTTCAATTTAGGTAGAAAAGTATCTAGTATTGGGAACTAAGCTTCCTAATATAGGTTGAATATTGCTCAATGGTGGAATCAATCGATGTAGGATAATGTATGCATATAAAGGTGGTCTCTTATGAAGATCTCATACACATTTTGAGGGTAAGAAATTATTCAAATGAAGCATATGTGTGCACTCCCGAGGTTAATGCAAATCAACATGAACCTAAAACACTAAGGATGTGATCAAATCAATAAGATGCGGCTTCTCGCATTGAACACACTCGTGACGAAGAACAACACATTAGGAAGTACACTCATGATACTACAATTTGACAAAATCTTACCTCAAATCTTTAGCATCTAATAATTGCATTTCATATAAGTTTTTACCACTCGTTGAGACTTTGATGAAATACCCAATAAAACCCAACATAATAGAATAAGATCAATGTAAGAAGAACAATAATCAAGCATTCACTCACACATTAGTCAACATAGTAAGAATCCCCAAAATCAAGTTTAAAATCTAGTTTCACCCCTCACGAGATTGTGTCAAATTGACGCACATTTTCATCAACATATGCATAATCAAACAAATTAGAGCAATCAACCATATATTAAGACTCTTACCCATAACATAGAATAAATAAATAGCTAGACAGGAGGGAAGAGCAAATGAAATAGAAGAAGAGTATAATAAAATATAACAAAGAAATGAGAACTTGGATAAAAAATATTGAATAAAGCTTCAGTGGTAGTCTTAAAATCTAACTAAAAGAAGAAAGATTTTATGCCAAAAATAGGGTAAAAAACTTAGACAATTATTTTCGACGCAAAAAGAACCGGTCGTGAACAATAAAAAGAACATATGGACTTGTTCTTATTTCAAGACATTTCTACCGTGCCTTGAGTTGAGAACCGTCAACTTCCATTCACTGCCCATTCTTCATCTTAAAGAAGAAGATCGGACGATATCCGATCCTGAAGAACATTCTTGATCGTTTTGTCTTATCCGTTCTTTTGGGAACATTCTTACTGCATCTCTTGGACATTCTTGACAAAGCCACCTTTTGGAACGACAAGTTGCATTTTTGCTAAGGGCTCATCACCCGCATGAGCCCAATTTAAATATAATAATAGTATTATTTTGAATCAATAGTAATCAAGTTTATTAATTGATGCAAATTTGAGTAGTTAGAAAACTATATAATTGAAAAAAAAAAATCATTTTCAATAGTAAAACTATGAGAATTGAAAGAGATAAATTTAATTTATTGATATTTTTTTATAATTTGATTAAACAATTGTTAACATATATTTGTTATTTTAGGGGCCTAAAAATATTTTTGTTCAACGCCCTTATAAGTAGTAGGACCGACATCGATTCTTGGATACACTTGGTCGTTGTCCTTACCATTATTTGTTGTTTTATGCCCATTCTTGCCTTGTTATTGAGCCTTACTCGATTCATTTTGCTTATATTTTTGAAAAAAATTAGTTAGTAGCGTAGTTTTTGTATCTTAGATACTAACTAAATCCCTCTATTAATTCCATTAATTTATAAATCTAAAATAAATTAATTAAAGGGGCATAAGAGTAAAATGTAAAATATTATCCTTATAAAATCTCCCTAAATGTCAGATCTCACGTCTTAGGGTTTCCAGAGTAGGTGGTCTTCTTCAACCTTCATCCCCGAGCGGTTTTTTGGGTCCTCTCCGGCGGTTGGTTTGTTGTGCCATCTTCATTTCCATTTTTCTATTCTTATGTATTGTGTTTGTTAAGTTCATTTATCTCCGTCCCCGTTCTTGTCGAACAAATTTCATTTCTCTTCCTCTGATTTGGTTTTCGGGGATTGAAACAAGCAGCCGCCACCCGGGTATGCCCCCCTTCGATCTGGAACCGCCTTCGATCTGTTAGTGTAGATATGTGAAGGTACAATTTTCTAGTTTTCTCTCCCTGTCGCCACAGAACTCGGAACCGTCTTCCATATCGCCGCAGATCTCCACACCGGCCTTCCTTGTCGCCACATTACTCGGCACCGACCTTCCATGTTGCCGCCTTGCCTGCCGGGAGAAGCCATTGTTGTCGCCACATGAACTTTCAAGTTGAGGCTTTGTTGTCGGGATAAGCCATTGGTGTCGGGAGAAGCCATCGTTGTCACCACAAGAACTTTCAGATTGAGGCTTTTAAGCATATAATTGTTGTGGAGAAGCCATTGTTGCTCTTATGCATATATGCTCAGGGAACCTTAACGGGTGAAATTGAAATTAGGGTAAATTACAAATAACTATCCATATTTCATATTTACGTTTATGATCACAATTTTTAGAAATCTACAAATATGCCCCCTGCAAAGCTAATTATAGAGTTTAGCCAAGTTATATAATTCCACGAAAGGTCCACAATTCTTAAAGTTCACAAATTCTCCTAATTTGATTAATTATAGGATTTGAACCAACTTTATAAATAGGAAATATGGTCTTGTATAACTTGATGAGCTTGAACTTGTGTAACTCGATGGGCTTGGATTTGTGTAACTCGACCTTGTGTAACTCTACATTGTGTAATTCGACCTTGTGTAAATGACGGACTTGTGTAATTGACGGACTTGTGTAAATAAAATTGTGTATTAAAATGGTGTATTAATACCGTGTATGAACAAGAGAATACACGAAGTTCAATTAGTCAAACTAGTTTAAGGTTGAGAGAGATTGAGCTTATGTAACTCGTGTGAGCCTGCTAGGCTGAACTGAACTTGAACTTAATTAAATCGATTGGGCTTGTACCCAATTAAAATTACCAATAATCATATATTTATCATATATTTTTTATCGACTTTTTTTTAACCTCTCTCGCCCCTCGACTTTGGAAAGGCTTTTTTTTTTTAGACGTTTATTTGGACTGTTTTGATTTCTTTTAAGCTCTTGAAAACTACATTCTTACCTACAAAGCAACAATAATTTTTTTTAGAAATATTAGATATACATTGACGATAACTGTTCATAACCAAATAGAGGAGTAGTTGATTAAAAAAAAAATGTCTTGTGAAAAAGAAAGTGAAACATATAAAATTATTAAAGCATTAATTTCCTTTGCTCAGTTTTAATTAATAGAAATTTTTAAAAAGGAAACGGACAACACACAAATATCGCAAATGTGGCGTTAAGCAAATATAAAAACTTCCAGGGATCATTTTGAAAATATAAGAATGCTTAATGTCTAGACGCCCTAGCAAAGCAAAACCGAAACCCAAACCCAAGCAAAAGGCAGAAGAAATCCAGAAGCAACCACAAAAAGCGAAATCTCAAATCCTCCATTGTTACGCCTACAAGCCTAGAAACCCCGTTTCGTTCTTGAATCTTGAAGAGAGAATCTCTTCTTCTCCTTACTCTCCATAGATCAGAGCTCTTTAGATTGTTTTCCGAAAACCCTAATTTCGCTTTAGTCATTATGCTCGGAGTTTGAATATCTTTCTTGAATCTCATTCCGCGCATTTGAGAACTATTTTTCGCTAGGTTTTTGGCTACATCTTGACGCCGATTGAATCGCTTGCATTGAGATCTTTTTAAACATTCGCATTTCTGTTTTTCTCATCGGAAAATTTTCTTTTCGTGTTCTTGTTCCTTCTTTCCGGTACAGCGGATCTGTTTGAAGTCTTAGATCGGTCGATTTATGCATAGTAGTGGACATTTTTTGTAACAATCCACTATTCTGCTTTGAATTGCTAAGGAGTTTTGTATATATAGGTTTTCTTGAAACCGTGTCGAAATCTAGGGCTACATTTTAGGTTTTTCGACATGAGCAACGGTAACAACAATATGAGGGGCCGTTATCCGCCGGGGATGGGTGGTTCAGGCCGAGGTGGAGCGGGAGGAGTAGGTGTAGGTTTAGGCGGTGGAGGTGCGCTTGGTAATCCTAACTTTCAACCTAGGAATTTTCAACAACAGCAGTATGTTCAGAGAGGGGCTTTGCCTAGCCATCAACAACAGCAGTACCATCAACAGCAGCAACACCAACATCAGCAACACCAGCAATGGTTGAGGAGGAATCAGTCGGGGTCCCAGTCGGCTGTTGATGAGGTTGAGAAGACGATTCAGTCAGAAGCTGTGGATGGAAGGTGCTTGCCAATTCTCAGTGTGTACATTGTGTTTTGTGGTGTATTACGAATGCTTTACTGCGCGTAGTTTCTTGACGTGTCTTGCCTTGTTTATCTCATTTGTTTCTGGGATTTTTTTTTTGGGATTCTTAGAGTAGAGAAAAGGGTCATGCTTGTCAAATAATATTTGCATTAGGAATACGGATCTTGAGAGTTGAGATGTGTAATGTTTTTTTTGGCTTCTGCAGACATAAGGTGCTAATTTTAATCATCTGTGTTCTGATGTTTGATCCCACTTTGGGTGTGTGGATTATGGATGTGGTGTAAATGATAAAGAGATTACATATACAATCTTTGTAGTGAGTTGTTGGAATTTGTGCATATATAAAACTTTTTACATTTTTACACTATTGGGATTTGGGCAAAAGCGTATATTTCCTCCCAGCTATCTCACATTTCCTCAACCTTCAGCAGCCATTCAATCCTTGTGAGTTGTTTCCTGTTACTGTATGACAATAGAGGCAACAAAAAATGAGGATGAAAGAGTGCCAGAGAGGGGTGAAGCAGGGCGTAAACAATGAGGGCCAGGAAAATTTCTTAGCAAAATGTTGAGGTGTTTGTGTTGGGGGAGGTTGCAGCGGCTATGGTATTTCGTAGGTTGTGTTACCATAGTAGACCAGCACTATCATCTATTTGTATGGAAATCCTGTCTCTTTTAGCTTCTAAAAATGTCAATGGTTTGGTTTTGATTGGATCTTTACTTTGTAAAACAGTAGAAATAGTTTTATTGTAGAAAGTTTCTGATTCAGTTTGTTGACTGTTTCACCACTTGTTTTTAGTTCACAAGACTGGAAAGCAAGGCTGAAATTACCTCCACCAGATACACGGTTCAGAACCGAGGTATGTGTATATGCCAGCTGTTGTTTCCAATTACTGGTTATAATCTTCTCATTGGTTAAGCCCCCGCCCCCCAACACACACACATGCTGCTAACCTTTTTCCTGATAAATGATGGGTATTCAAGTACAAATTTGAAAAATAAACTGTCGCTATAAGTTGTTGCAGTTTTGACATGGTAGTAGATGAATCCAAGTCACCTCATTGGCTTCAGAGATTTTGTCTGAGCTGTGGAGCTGTTGACGTACCTGTTATGTTACGATTGAAATCATTCTGCACACCATAGTTTTCTTCAATTTTTGATTAATCCCTTTTGTTGTCTCATTGTTTCCTTTCCAGGATGTCACAGCTACCAAAGGAAATGAATTTGAAGACTATTTTCTTAAGCGTGAGCTGCTTATGGGAATTTATGAGAAGGGATTCGAGAGGCCCTCTCCTATCCAAGAAGAGAGTATCCCAATAGCATTGACTGGAAGCGATATTCTTGCTAGAGCTAAAAATGGAACAGGGAAAACAGCTGCCTTTTGTATTCCCGCGCTGGAAAAAATTGATCAAGACAACAATGTTATTCAAGGTTCTGACCTTTCCTTTTCTTTTAAGTGGATATATTTTTAGTACAAATTTGATTTAGTTCTCATTGTTTTGTGAGCTGTTAAGTATTAATGGATAACTGTTTGTTGGCACTAAGAAGTCCTTAGTGCAACATGCAAGAAAAGAATTAGGAGGGGGACATGGATGCTGTGCGGACTAAATATCTAGATGCATAATGTGGTTACAAATTCTGTTACCGGTCAGGAATACTTAAAAGGCTACCGTCCTTACAGGAGAGAATACTTATTAATTGTGTCTGTGAGGGACTTCTTTCCAATGGATGAGTTCTTGGGATTGTTCCTCTTTATGCTCTTAACACTTCCGGTAATAAATTTGATTCTGTACTAGTGGTTTCATATGAATCAATGGACTTCTATTTCCTGGTAATCACGAGGCCCTTTTTTAGCTCTCAAAGGTATATAGTTTTTACCAACTTGAAATTCAATTAATGTGTATTAGGCTTTTAGCAGCGTTCTTGCATTTGAATGATTAGCTTGCAGAGTTGCTCATTAAACTTGTTAGGTGTTGCTTTTTACTTGTGCAGATTCAGTTGCCAAATCTGCTACTCATCGATTACCATGTTCTGATACAAATGATTGATCACTTTGTTAGTATAGTTTACTGACTTCTCTATTTGTTCACAGTTGTCATACTCGTTCCAACTCGAGAATTGGCACTTCAAACATCTCAAGTTTGCAAGGAGCTTGGAAAGCATTTGAACATACAAGTCATGGTTACTACTGGTGGAACTAGTCTGAAGGATGATATTATGCGCTTGTATCAACCTGTCCATTTGCTTGTTGGAACTCCGGGAAGAATACTGGATCTAGCCAAAAAGGGTGTATGCATTTTGAAAGATTGTGCAGTGCTTGTGATGGATGAGGTGAAATACATTTCTTGTGTGCCTGGTCAAGTTTTCATGATTCTTTGTTGATTGGCTTTTTTTGAATCGTTGGTTTAATTTTTATTTGCTTGTCGTTTCTTTTGCAAAAAGGTCCTACTATATGATTTTTCTTTTTGTTTTCTAAAAAGTTGCTGGTTATGTTTGTGGTCTGTGTTAGTGTGGCAGAACTTTAAAGTTATTGTAGAAGCAAGTAGTAGATTACAATTCCTCGTGTGTTTTGCTTCCTCGGATTGATGTGTATTTTTGGCAGGCTGATAAGCTTCTCTCACCTAAATTTCAACCCTCAATAGAACAATTGATTCATTTTATGCGTACAAATCGTCAGATTTTGATGTTTTCTGCCACATTTCCTGTGGCTGTTAAGTCTTTCAAAGATAGATATCTAAAAAAGCCCTACGATATTAACCTGATGGATGAACTCACGTTGAAAGGGATAACACAATATTATGCTTTCATTGAAGAAAGGCAGAAGTTATTGTAGAAGCAAGTAGTAGATTATAATTCCTCATGTATTTTGCTTCCTCGGATTGATGTTTTTTTTTTTTGCAGGCTGATAAACTTCTCTCACCTGAGTTTCAACCCTCAATTGAACAATTGATCCATTTTATGCCTACAAATCGTCAGATTTTGATGTTTTCTGCCACATTTCCTGTGACTGTTAAGTCTTTCAAAGATAGATATCTAAAAAAGCCCTACGTTATTAACCTGATGGATGAACTCACGTTGAAAGGGATAACACAATATTATGCTTTCGTTGAAGAAAGGCAGAAGGTCCACTGTTTGAATACACTTTTCTCCAAGGTTTGGTCATACCTTCTGGACTTGTGTATTTGCTTATTCTTTCTTTCTTTCTTTTGCAAGTCGGTATTAAATGATCTTTCTTGTATTGTTTTCAGCTTCAAATAAACCAGTCAATTATATTTTGCAATTCGGTCAATCGAGTTGAGTTACTAGCCAAGAAGATCACAGAGCTTGGTTATTCCTGTTTCTATATCCATGCAAAAATGTTGCAAGATCATCGTAACAGAGTTTTCCATGACTTCCGTAATGGTGCATGCAGGAACCTCGTCTGCACTGGTATGTTTCATATACTCTGTGACTGCTTGAACATTGTATTTCGTTTATCTGTATGTCTTCTCAATACTCAAGTGC
This sequence comes from Fagopyrum homotropicum, assembly GCA_033239125.1. Classification (NCBI taxonomy): domain Eukaryota; kingdom Viridiplantae; phylum Streptophyta; class Magnoliopsida; order Caryophyllales; family Polygonaceae; genus Fagopyrum; species Fagopyrum homotropicum. The sequence goes on from BSWB01000003.1 coordinate 10,554,492, forward strand.
CTGTTTGGTTGGAGTGGTGGAATGGAAACGGAATGAAATCTGTTAAGGGAAAGGAAATGGAAATGATTGGATTATTTTCATGTGTTAAAAGACCTCCAAACAAACACTTTGACTCGGAATCATTCTGTTACCAGTAATGATTCTTAGCGTTTCCAAACGATCCCTAATTGCCTAGTATTGCTTTGCACGGCCTGTTGCTCTTCTTGGCGTGACATCAAATACTTACAGTTACCCTATCCTTCGCGAATATGAGTATGGTTGCATTATCCTCTGTCGTGATTGAAATTCTAATAATTATCTTATCTTCGCATCAATGGCCTATATATTTATATATGTTGTATATTGAACCATGATCTACTACTTGAAGTTCTGAGCATGTGTAAATTGATTTTGCAGACCTTTTTACTAGAGGAATAGACATCCAAGCTGTGAATGTCGTAATTAACTTTGATTTCCCCAAGAACTCGGAAACCTATCTTCACAGGGTACGTGATTTGACCGCCATTCTCGCCTCTCGGTTCTTTATTATCTTTATTATGCAGCATTTGTAATAACAATAATGCATCTTTGTGGCTATTTTTTATACAGGTTGGTCGATCCGGAAGGTACGGACATCTTGGATTAGCTGTGAACTTGATTACCTATGAAGACCGCTTTAACTTGTGAGAACCCTAAATTGTCTATGTCATTCTTTTTAGACATAACCTACCTTTGTTCCTAAATTTCTTACAACTACTTGTATAATACCATAACAGGTATAGGATTGAGCAGGAGCTAGGAACTGAAATAAAGCAAATTCCTGCGCACATTGATCAAGGCATCTATTGTCGGTAATTTGCCAACGTATGGGGATAATGTTACTGAATAAATTCGGTTGTGGCTAGCTTTCAACCTTTTGCTGAACTTACAAGATGAAAGTCGAACATATTCATCTTAGAATTATTGCTTTTGAAACTTCAGTGTTTGAAGGGGTTGCGGTTTGCAGGAGTTTCTTTTTGATGTTTTTTGTTATCCTAATTCCCCCTGTGCTGTTTAGTGATTTAACTAAGTAATTAGCTGTCTGGTGATGTGAGTTCAAAGTGGGTGTTGTCTTGGAGTGATGTTTGGGTAATGGGTATGTTTTGATGTGCCTAAGCTGTCATAGTTCTACTCTCAACAGGGAATTGGACAGAATTTGATTCTGAAAGCACCTTTTAGAATTCACTGTTGCTTTTATAGTTTTTTATGGTATGATTTCGTTTGTCGGCCTTCTTTTATGTGCAGAAATTTGGCTTTCCTGTTGTAGCTATCTGCAAGTCTAGTAAGTGTAAAATTTTGGCTTTGACATATGAGAGTTTATAAACTGACATACCTTCTAATCCTTTCTCAAAGGAGAAACTAATTCGGCATCAATCAAGCAATTAGGGCTGTTGCACGTGACAAACTACCCTGACTCGGCTCAGGCTTGATTTGTTTATAAATGAGCCGCGTTTGAGCATGCTAAGACTCGGCTCAATTCGGCTCTTATAACATCCCTACAAGCAATGCACATACCGTCGGCTCAATTCGGCTCTTATAACATCCTACAAGCAATGCACATACCTTCACACGAACCCTTGTCAAAAACATAGATCACAAACTCTTTGAACTCCATCTCTTGTATTTGCAACAAAGCAACAACTTTAGCTAGGTCTCTCGTATTTGCAACAAAGCAACTACTTTAGCTTGGTTTAAGCATATATAGAGATCACTGCCTCCAAATGAAACAAGCTCAAAACTTGTGTCCCCCAAATCTGTCTGCTAGACACTAAAGTTCAAATACAACAAATACTCTACACAGTATCATATATCACTCGAGATCAAGATCTTCAGTCTTGAAACGTATCAGAGGCAACTCTATTGCTGTATTCATTGTACTACTTGCCTTTCTTCAACGAAAGCATAATATTGTGTTATCCTTTCAACGTGAGTTCATCCATCAGGTTAATAACGTAGGACTTTTTTTTAGATATCTATCTTTGAAAGACTTAACAGCCACAGGAAATGTGGCAGAAAACATCAAAATCTGATGATTTGTAGGCATAAAATGGATCAATTATTCTATTGGGGTTGAAATTCAGGTGAGAGAAGCTTATCAGCCTGAAAAAAAAACATCAATCCGAGGAAGCAAAACACAAGAGTAATTATAATCTTCTACTTGCTTCTACAAATAACTTCAAAGTTCTGACCACACTAACACAGACCACAAACATAACAGCAACTTTTTTTTTAAGAAAAAACAAAAATCATATAGTAGGAGCTTTTTGTAAAAAGAAACGACAAGCAAATAAAAATTACCCCACTAATTCAAACAAAGCCAATCAACAAAGAATCATGAAACATATTTTTTTTTGAGAGAGAAATCAAAAACACTCTCTACTGTACAAAAGCCTAAAGGCTTTCTTTGGGTTCAAACCCTAGCCATCGCAAACTCGGCGGTCATCAATGGAGGCTCTACTGTTTTCGATATTTCCTCTTCTTGTGGAACCAAAACACCAACGCCGCAACTGAGGAAACCCCTCATCTTATTCTTCTTGGCTGACCGCTGTAGGGCGACCCTCATCTACACCACCTCTTCCGGCGACACCGGCCTCTTCTACCCAAATCCCTAAAATAAAGTCAAGCGTCGCCTAATGGCTGCCGCCGCTTACTTCAATCCTTGCCGGAATCAATGATTCTTGGCTTCTCACAGTGTTTCTCGGCCAAGCTCCGGGATCGGTCTTCAAACCCCTAACTCACAGCCATAAGAGAGCGGCCAATCACCGAAATTTCGTCTCCGGCGGGTGTATTGGATACCCCAAGGGCGCGACCACCGTGTTCATCCACGACCCTGGGCGTGATGCGTCCCTTCCGACGGTCAGTTCTTTTTCGCCGGATCCGGTGATAGTTCTGAACCACAAACCCTGTCAAACCCAGGTGTACTCTGTTCTTGTGTTTTACCCACTTCACTGTTAAATCTGAGTTTTGGATTTTGATTGATGAAATTGTTATCTTGTTTACTCAGAAATTTTCTGAAAATGAATCTTTCCCTTGCAAACCCATGATTTATTTTGTCGATTTTTACTAACCCATCTCTACCCGGGATTTCGATTTTGTTTGAATCTCCCGACCCTTCTCCACAATATGTTTGTTTTGTTGCTATGAATTATATCCCCTTTGTTTGTTGTAATCACCCAACTGATGTGTCACTATAATTTGACGACTTTTGATAAATCTTGCTGTTTTTCACCATTTGAATTTGCTTCTTTTGCAGGATCTTATTAAACGAATCACCATATCTGAACAAGAAATCTATAAACCGAAGCTTCATTTCTTACGCCAACGGGTCTATTGACTTATTACACCGACAAAACACTCGGGCTAAACCCGTATCTTGTTAACAAAACAAATATGGATAAACCAATTTTTGTGTGTTCACCATGGATACTAGAAAAGTCTTCTTACAATGTTGTGAAGATCGGTTGTTGCTTTTATCTTGGCTGCTTGCCTGCTGCACTCCTTTTTGGGGATTGCTAATGGTGATCTGTTTGTTTTTATACATCGGATGCTTAAATGCGTTTCTACGGCCGAACCTACTAATCCTCAGTAATTTGCTTATTAAAAAACGATGCATTTGCCACTAAGAGGCGTCCATGATTTAAACAATCAAAATCTACTCTATCAGTATAGATAAAAGAATCCTAAAATTCTACACCACTTTTGAATCTTATCAACTGCCTTAAGAAACATAACCTTAACTTCTTAAGGTATTAACACAATAAAAAAAAATTACACAAATACAAATAAATAAAATCTCTCCCGTAAAAGAACGCTCTCTTGTAAGATGGTATTTGATCCCAATAACAATTTCAAACTCCATAATTACCAATGGCTTTATAAACATCTTAAATTTGAACAATCTTCTTTTGTCTCTTACAAAATTTGTCTCCTAATCCATTATGATGTCTACCAATTTTAATTTATCCTTTTAATTCCAAGAACATTGCAACACAATTGAAAGAACAATGCAACACCGTAAGTGACGGGTCTTTTCTTAAAAAAAACAAACTATATAATTTAAAACTTATCTTTTTGTATTTAAAACTCAATTGCATGCAAAGTCCAAAACAATCAAAAACGTAAATCAACCCTCTATTAACAATCTTCTCCCAATAAATCATCCTTCTCTTATCCATGAAGTTCTACACATTTATTCATCAAGATACCCGTGTTCTGCAATCTCGTCTTGATGCAGTCATTTGTTGGCGGTTCCGTGCGTTTGTCGAAAAAGGAGGCGTGGATTTGTGATCGACTCCTGAAGGCTCTGTTGCAGTCCAAATCTGAGGTGTCCACAGTTGTTCCCCAGGCTTCCTGCTTGTGTACTTCCTTCGAAGATGAACGTTTATGCTCGTTGCCTCCTGCTGGCTGAATCATCCTGCTTTCCCTTGAAGACTTTTTGCTTTCGGTTTCATTTTGATGTATTTTTGTGTTTTTCTTTTCTCCTCATTTGTGGTCATTCATGACGGTTAGACCGTCTGCCGATTTTTCGGCCTTTCGACCCACTAGATGGCGCGCCGTCTAATGGTTTCGAACCGCTTTCCATTTTCAAAAAAAAAAAAAAAAAAAAAAAAAACAAAGAATCATGAAAACTTGATCCGGCACACAAGAAATGTATTTCACCTCATCCATCATAAGCACTGCACAATCTTTCAAAATGCATACACCCTTTTTGGCTAGATCCAGTATTCTTCCCGGAGTTTCCAACAAGCAAATGTACAGGTTGATACAAGCGCATAATATCATCCTTCAGACTAGTTCCACCAGTAGTAACCATGACTTTATGTTCAAATGCTTTCCAAGCTCCTTGAAAACTTCAGATGTTTGAAGTGCCAATTCTCGAGTTGGAACGAGTATGACAACTGTGAACAAATAGAGAAGTAAGTAAACTATACTAACAAAGTGATCAATCATTTGCATCAGAACATGGTAATCAATGAGTAGCAGATTTGGCAACTGAATCTGCACAAGTGAAAAACAACACCTAACAAGTTTAATGAGCAACTCTGCACTCTGCAGGCTAATCATTCAAAGGCAAGAACGCTGCTAAAAGCCGAATACACATTAACGAAATTTCAAGTTGGTAAAAACTATATACCTTTGAAAGCTAACAAAGGGCCTCATGATTATCAGCAAATAGAAGTCCATTGATTCATATGAAACCACTAGTACAGAATCAAATTTATCACCGGTAGTGTTAAGAGCATACAGAGAAACAATCCCAAGAACTCATCCATTGGAAAGAACTCCCTCGCAGACACTAAGTAATAAGTATTCTCTCCTGTAAGGACGGTAACAGAATTTGTAACCACATTATGCATCTAGATATTTAGTCCTCGCAGCATCCATGTCCCCTTCCTAATTCTTTTCTTGCATGTTGCACTAAGGACTTCTTAGTGCTAACAAACAGTTATCTATTAATACTTAACAGCTCACTAAACAATGAGAACTAAACCAAATTTGTACTAGAAATATATCCACTTAAACAAAAAGGAAAGGTCAGAACCTTGAATGACATTGTTATCTTGATCAATTTTTTCCAGCGCGGGAATACAAAAGGCTGTTTTCTTAGCTCTAGCTGTAAGAATAATTTTATCCCATTATGTGGACCTATAGATAATCTACGTTTTGCGGTAATTAGCTAAATATAATAGTCGGGATTTTCATAGGGAGTAACCCGATTAATTTATCGTTGACGGACCGATAAATTAATCCCGTAATAAAGCCCGGTCCTCCTCTCGCCCTTAAATATAAGCTATTCCGTTAATAGCCTTATAATGTGTGGCATATATCTTATATTATATAATATTATATGACCCCTAATGATATGGGTATATAAATTAAGTCATAAGAATATATGTCATAACATAACACACATACTAAAAGTAAGGGTAGGGAGAGAGAGGAGAAACCAAGGGACTTCTCCTCCATCACCGCCTTCTCCTACCGGCCGCCGCCGGCGCTGTTGCCGCCGGCGCTACCATCGCCGGACTTCACTGTTGCACCACCATGGCGGATCAAGGTACAAACTACACATGCAATTCGGTTTCAAATCTAAGATCCCTAAAAGAACAAATTAGAGGTTGAAATTGTTCTAGGTTAGACTAATTGATAAATCTAACTTACATGTGGTATCAGAGCCTTGCTTGTTGATTATAAACCTTATTGCATGTTGGATGTATTGAGTTTTGAACACTCAATTGCTTGGTTGAATTGTTGATTTTGGTGCACACCAAGTGTTTGATGAAATGCCATAATATGTATGCTGAATTTTGGTGCACTTAAGGTGTTTGATGAAATGTTCAAACCAATTTTAAGTTTCAATTGGTGCATATAAGGTGTTTGTTGAAATGACTAAGACCCATTTTAGGGGTTTTTCAAGTCAAACGACTTCACTCGTAGTCGTTCGACATTAGAGTTAAGTTGATCGACATACAGGGGTGATGATCGATTATGTCAAGCATCTTTGTTGAGCATTTGGGGTTTGTGGGGGCTTTCCCTTATACTTCCACTGCTGTCTGTTATAGTTTGGATAATCGCTTGAGAAATCTCAGTAGGGTTGTTCGGTTGCACACTACAGATGCTTCTGTTCATATGAGATTGAATTCTCACTAATGATTATTCCATTTTGAATGGTAGAAATTATCGTTAAGTTGAATTGAGTTACACCACAGTGGGCCGATTCATGTTTGATTAATTTCATAAAAGGTTAAATAAGCCTCAGATTTTCACATTAAAAATTGAGTTACACCACAGTGGACTCACTTAAGGTAGTGAAGGTCAGAATAAGCGAGTATTGTGGATAAATTGCTAGCCCTTAGGTCTTACCCACAGGTGGACCGGCATTTATTAGTAACTTAATCATATAAGTAGGGAATATTTAATCAATTGAGATTAGACTGTATAGGTTATCCACAGATGCCATACTTGGTTTAGTCGAGATTGCTTGAGTTTTCTCAATTATTGAACAAGTCTTATTCATTAGTGTTTTTATATGTATGTGTGTGCTTTTACTCAAAGATTGATTGTTTTGAACATGTTTTTCCAACTGTGAAGTTTCCCAAAATAAGTTACTGCTTTCTTGCCTCTCGATTGTTCCTCCCCTTACTGGACCAAACTACGATGATTGGATAGAGATTGTAACTTTCTCTATGTCCATGTTAAGTTACGATGAATGTTTAAGGGAGGACGGTCCTGAAAAGCCTAAGCCTGATGAGGAGGACGAAGCAGTGCTTAAGGCATATAAGAACTGGAAAGACAAGGATGCTAACTGTCTTTCCTTTTTGTGCCTTACCACTACTTCGGACATTAAGAACTCAATTACAAAGGCTGATTGTGACACCACGAAGAAATATCTTGCAAAACTTAAGGAAAAGTTCCAGCCTTCTGATAAGGCATTAATTGGAAAGCTTTTGTCTGAACTGTCTCACTATAAGTTTGATGAAAAACAGACTGATATGACTAAGTATACAATGCATATGCAAAGCTTAGCCTCTCAGTTGTTCAAGTTGGGGCTGAAAATTAACGGCCCCATATTAACGCATTTCATCTTTGAGGGTCTTCCCAAAGAATATGAGGCATTCCATGTGAGCTATAATGCCATTAAAGAAACATGGACAGTGGATGAACTTGCGAATAAGCTTGTTCAGGAAGCCGCATGCCTAGCTAATGCAAAAGCGCATAATATACCTCAGACACATTATGTGTATAACAGTAAGGGCGCTAAAGGGAAGGGCCAGTTCAAAAGGAATGGTTCGAGAAGAAAGGGCTTCAGTTCAAACCAGAACATAAGAAGCAATGAGAAGAACCTACTCATGGGAAACAAGTATGAAGCATCCATTAAAGCCATAGGATGTTTTTGTTTAGAATTAAGTAGTGACTTTAAATTACTTTTGGAGGATACAATCTATGTTCCATCAATGACTCGTAATTTAATTTCAATTTCTAAACTTGACTGTATGGGTTTTTCTGTGACTTTTGGAAATGGTTGTTTCAGTTTATTCAGGGATAAGAATATAATTGGTTGTGGTGTTTTGGAGAATGGAATGTATCGTATTGATTTGGATAAATCATTTTCTGATTTACTGTTTATTTCTATGAATTCTGAAATTGGAATGAAACGTGTCACGTCGAATGATAACTCAGCGTTCTTGTGGCATAAACGCTTGGCCCATATTTCAAGGGAAAGAATGATGTTGTTAGTAAAAGACAACATTCTTCCTTCTCTTGATTTTACTGACTTTGGGACGTGTGTGGATTGCATTAAAGGAAAGCAAACCAAACACACCAAAAAGGACGCCACAAGAAGCACTGCTCTTTTAGAGATCATACATACAGACATTTGTGGTCCATTTGATGTTCCCTCCTTTAATGGAGAGAAGTATTTCATCACCTTTATAGATGATTATTCACGGTACTGTTATCTTTACATGTTGCATGAAAAATCTCAGTCGGTAAATGCTGTAGAGCTTTACATTAAGGAAGTTGAGAGGCAACTGGAAAAGAAAGTGAAAATCATCAGGTCGGATAGAGGTGGAGAATTTTATGGTAGATACGATGAATCAGGGCAAAACCCTGGTCCATTTGCTAAACTTCTAGAAAGTTTGGGTATTGTCGCTCAGTACACGATGCCTGGTTCACCCTGGATGAACGGTGTTGCTGAGAGACGTAACATAACCCTTCTAGAGGCTGTAAGGGCTATGATGAGTAAAGCTGATTTACCCAAATCATTGTGGACGCATGCGCTTATGACTGCAGTGTACGTCGCAAACCGAGTTCCTAGTAAGGCAGTTTTAAAGACTCCATTTGAATTGTGGAATGGTTGGAAACCAAGTTTGCGACACTTACACATTTGGGGTTGCCCGCAGAAGCGCGCATCTACAATCCTCAGGAGAAGAAACTCGATTCTAAAACCATTAGCGGGTTTTTCATTGGGTATGCTTCAAAATCAAAGGGGTTTAAATTTTACTGTCCTAGCCACAACACCAGAATTGTAGAAACTGGTAATGCCAAATTCCTAGAGGATGACGAAGTCAGTGGGAGATTTGATGAGGTCATCATCAATGAGATTAGAGAGGGAACTAGTGTTCCTATTACTATACCGAGAACTGGTGTTCCTATTACTGTACCTCCAATCTCTGTTCATGACGTTCCAGAAAAGGATAATGAACCTCAACCCATTAATGTGACTCCTGCCATTCCTGAAGTTATTGAAGCAGTAGATACACCTATAGCTGAGATTTCTGTAAAAAGGTCCACAAGACCTCGTAGGTCTGCAATCTCAGATGACTATATGGTGTATATGCTACAACATGAGTTTGACATAGGATTGGATAACGATCCAGTAACGTTTTCACAAGCCGTAAAAGGCAATGATTTTGATAAATGGATTGATGCTATGTTTGAGGAATTGAAATCAATGGCTGCAAATAAAGTGTGGGAGTTAGTTGCTCTACCTATAGGGCATAAAGCAGTCGGCAGTAAATGGGTCTTTAAGATCAAGCTCGACTCCCTTGGCCATATAGAGCGACATAAAGCGCGCCTTGTAGCCAAAGGTTTCAACCAGAAAGAAGGCATTGATTATAATAAAACCTTCTCTCCAGTTTCGAAGAAGGATTCATTAAGGATCATTTTGGCATTAGTAGCTCATTTTGACTTAGAGCTACATCAAATGGATGTGAAAACGGCATTTCTGAATGGAAGTTTGGAGGAAGAAGTCTACATGTCTCAACCTGAAGGTTTTGTTGAAGACGGTAAGGAGGATCTAGTCTGTTTATTAAAGAAGTCAATATATGGACTTAAGCAATCTTCTTGACAATGGTATATTAAGTTTCACGATACCATAACTGCCTTCGGTTTTACGGAAAACCTTTTTTTATCATTGTATATACCTGAAGGTCAGTGGGAGCAAGTTTACATTTTTAGTCCTGTATGTTGACGATATCTTGATCGCCAGCAGTGATCTGGGTTTACTCAGAGAGACCAAGAGTTTCTTATCTAGTAACTTTGAGATGAAAGATATGGGTGAGGCATCCTTTGTGTTAGGGATAGAAATATCCCGTGATAGGTCACAAAGGACATTAGGTTTGTCTCAGAAAGCATATATTTCAAAGGTATTAGATAGATTTTATATGACTGGATGTAATTCTAGTATGGTTCCTATTCAGAAAGGGGATAAATTAAGTTTCAAGCAATGTCCCAAAACTGATGAAGAACATAAAAGAATGCAAGATATTCCTTATGCTTCAATAGTTGGAAGCCTTATGTATGCCCAAGTTTGTACCAGACCGGACATCAGTTTTGCAGTTGGTGTACTGGGTCGCTATCAAAGCAACCCTGGCATTGAGCACTGGAAGGCTGCGAAAAAGGTGTTAAGGTACCTATAAGGGACTAAAAGTCACATGCTCACTTATAGGCATTCTGATCAGCTTGAAGTTATTGGCTATACTGATTCAGATTTTGGAGGATGCGAGGATAGTAGAAAAAGCACCTCGGGTTATGTGTTTGTCATAGCGGGAGGAGCCATCTCCTGGAAAAGTGCTAAGCAAACCATTATTGCATCATCCATGATGGAGGCCGAGTTTGTAGCGTGCTTTGAGGCTACAAATCATGCATTATGGTTGCGGAACTTTATTTCGGGGTTAAGCGTTCTGAGCTCGATTGCAAGACCGCTGAGAATCTTCTGTGACAACACAGCGGCCGTTTTCTTTACGAAAAATGATAAGTATTCCAAAGGTATAAAACACATGGAAATGAGATTCTTATCAGTTAAGGACGAAGTTCGGAAGAGAACAGTATCTGTGGAGCACATTTCGACTAGTGCTAATATAGCAGATCCACTTACTAAGGGACTACCACCCAAGACATTTCTGATGCATGCTAGCCTAATGGGTTTTGAGTGTAGTACTTAGTTTTTATGTTATGTGGATTGCAAGTGTTTTGTAAAGATACTGTGTTTTGATCATTTATGTTACAGATCTTCTGAACCATTCTGGTTTCACATTATTGTTCTGTATATATACATTTTGGTGGTTGAACAGAAATAGTCTTTTCCTAAAGACATTAAAGAGACCATTATGCTTATTTCCTTATACAGATCGGGTCCTTCTGGGATAGCAATCAGTAGTAGATGGAAGGAACCATGTTGAATAGATAATGTGGAACCGCCATTACTCTATTGTTGTTTTGGGATTCTCGAGGTAATTAAGATAAACCCGTAAAGTAAATTTAGCACCTTGTACAATTTAAGTTTACCTGCATATAACAGTATAGTAGATGTACCTATGGTCCAAGTGGGAGAATGTAAGAATAATTTTATCCCATTATGTGGACCTATAGATAATCTACGTTTTGCGGTAATTAGCTAAATATAATAGTCGGGATTTTCATAGGGAGTAACCCGATTAATTTATCGTTGACGGACCAATAAATTAATCCCGTAATAAAGCCCGGTCCTCCTCTCGCCCTTAAATATAAGCTATTCCGTTAATAGCCTTATAATGTGTGGCATATATCTTATATTATATAATATTATATGACCCCTAATGATATGGGTATATAAATTAAGTCATAAGAATATATGTCATAACATAATACACATACTAAAAGTAAGGGTAGGGAGAGAGAGGAGAAACCAAGGGACTTCCCCTCCATCACCGCCTTCTCCTACCGGCCGCCGCCGGCGCTGTTGCCGCCGGCGCTACCATCGCCGGACTTCACTGTTGCACCACCATGGCGGATCAAGGTACAAACTACACATGCAATTCGGTTTCAAATCTAAGATACCTAAAAGAATAAATTAGAGGTTGAAATTGTTCTTGTTTAGACTAATTGATAAATCTAACTTACACTAGCAAGAATATGGCTTCCAGTCGATGCTATTGGGATACTCTCTTCTTGGATAGGAGAGGGCCTCTCAAATCCCTTCTCATAATTCCCATAAACAGCTCACGCTTAAGAAAATAGTCTTCAAATTCATTTCCTTTGGTAGCTGTGACATCCTGGAAAGGAAATAATGAGACATCAAAAGGGATTAATCAAAATTGAAGAAAACTATGGTGCTCAGAATGATTTCAATCGTAAGAAAATTATGCAAGCACCTTCCATCCAGAGCTTCTGATTGAATCGTCTTCTCAACCTCATCAACAGCCGACTGGGACCCCGACTGATTCCTCCTCAACCATTGCTGGTGTTGCTGATGTTGGTGTTGCTGCTGTTGATGGTCCTGCTGTTGTTGATGGCTAGGCAAAGCACCTCTCTGAACATATTGTTGTTGAAAATTCCTAGGTTGAAAGTTAGGATTACCAAGCGCACCTCCACCGCCTAAACATACACCTACTCCTCCCACTCCACCTCGGCCTGAACCGCCAATTCCCCGGCGGATTACGGCCCCTCATATTGTTGTTACCGTTGCTCATGTCGAAAAACCTAAAATGTAGCCCTAGATTTCGACACGATTTAAAGAAAACCTATATATACAAAACTCCTTAGCAATTCAAAGCAGAATAGTGGATTGTTACAAAAATCGTCCACTACTATGCATAAATCGACCAATCTACGGCTTGAAACAGATCCGCTGTACCAGAAAGAAGGAACAAACACAAGAAAAGAAAACTTTCCGATGAGAAATAACAGAAATGCGAATGTTAAAAAAGATCTCAATGCAAGCGATTCAATCGGCGTCAAGATGTAGACCAAAAACCTAGCGAAAAATAGTTCTCAAATGCGCGGAATGAGATTCAAGAAAGATATTCAAAATCCGAGCATAATGACTCAAGCGAAATCATGGTTGTGGCTAGTTTCAACCTTATGCTGAACTTACAAGACGAAAGTCGAACATATTCAACCTTTTGCTGAACACATTCATATTTTTTATGTTTTTCATCATCCTAAATTCCTAATTCCCTCTGTGCTGTATAGTGATCTAACTAAGTAATTTGCTTGGTTTCAGCATACTTAGAGATCACTGACTCCAAATGAAACAATCTCAAAACTCGCCTCCCCAAGTCTGTCTGCTTGACACCACGTAAGTTCAAATTCAACAAATACAATACATATAGTATCATATACTGTCACTCGAGATCAAGATCTTCCGCCTTCAAACGTATCAGAGGCAAGTAACTCCATTGCTGTTTACATTGTCCTACTTGCTTCACATACCTTAGATGTAACCTTCGATTGATCTTAAACGCTTTGTCAATCTTAGTTTCAAGGAAATATACTAAGGGCGTGTTTGGAAGGGTTAGAAATCATTTCCTATAATGGAATGATTTCGAATCAATAAAAAACTATGGTTACAGATTTTTAACATGTAAGTAATCTCATCATTTTTCATTTTTTTAATTCTTATCCAATTTCAATCAGTTTTTATTCCACCTCTCGTCAAACGGACACTAAACCATATAACCCAGAACCGTTTTATCAAACGCAACAAGCTAATATAAAAAAAAATGTGCCTATCATTCTATTGGGCAAACAATTCTTTTTCTTATTTTTGGATTCAATTATCATAGCAATATTATTTGGCTACCATGTGATGAACACGTGAAGTTGGACCAAGAGAAAGAAAGAATAAATTAAATAAAAAAAAAACATTGATTACAAAGTTGAAATGAAAACAGAAAAAAAAGGAGACAATCATGTGAAGATATATTTTCCTTGTTAGTTTGTGTTGGCTTCCTGCTGGGACAACCACTTAGCAAGAGAAAATGACAAGCCCCATACAAGTTGTTACAGTTTCCTTTTTATGAAACTTATGCTTTCTTGACCATCAAATACATTTTCTATGAACATATATAAGTACAAGTGATATTTTTTTATACGTATTGTTGACTCCCATGTAAACAACTCTTATCATATAAAATGAGATTAAATTGTATTCGTTAGATCGTTAAATAGATGGCTGAAATTAGGCGATATTAGAGGGAAAAAAATCGTGTGCTTAGTGGAAGAAATATTCGCCGGACCTGATTCATAATCATCGACATATCCTTTTATATTATATGAACAATGTTATATGGTTACAAAACCTTAGGTGAAAAATCATCTATTATAAAAAATCATAATTAGGAAGATTTTCCCCCGAAAAAGCACTTTCTATTTTTTTGATAATTGAAATCACCTTATTAAATCTATTTATAACAATTTTTAATTAGTTATTTAATTTAATGAGCATTAAAATAATTATCTTTTGTAAAACATCTAAATAATTGGTGGGTAACAATTTAGTCACGGATACAATGTTAATAGCTAACTATTATATAATATATTGTTCTATATATGTATAAAAAAAGTTCTAAATCCTAAAAAAGTTAGTATTTTAAATAAGAAAAATCATTCCAAATAAATTTCTTAATTTACATTAGTTCAACATACGTTAAAAAAATCGAAATAAATAACCGAATATGGTAATATCGGGAATCAACGAGTACCCGTCTCGAATAACCAAATACCCGAAACTATCTACAAAAGTTTACATCAACTCCATCTTCAATCGGTTTCAGAGTTTTTACCCGAATTCCACAAATAATTTCATCTATGGTAAGTTCATTGAATAAGCTATATGTTCATTCGAAGATTAAAAAAAAAAATGGATCATAAATATATGTGTATCTTTGACTTGGAAATTGAAGGATCCTAGTAGATAATAATAGCAGAAGTTGGAAAATGGGATGGAGGCCGTACTATCTCTGTGGTTTGTTCAGTCACAACTCTTACATTTAATGTTGTATGTAAGGATCGGCTAATTTCATGGACAAATGGTTAGGCATATACTCATGTTTAGTATCGAGGTTAAGAAGTTGACCTAATTCATTGGGAAATTAACCTTTTTGTGGTGTCGGTAAATCGTGACAATCCGTAAGTTTATAATTACTTTTTACTGTCGAGATTTGAGAACCAACGCAAGTTGACTTAGTCGGTAAAAGTGACGCATTTTATCATGTCGGTAAGTTTATGTAGCTTGTATTATTTGTGTTTACAATTTGTATTCTTTATGTATATAACATCATATTAAAATTGCGTGTGAAAAAATTCTGAATTGTTAACTTGCACACGGAAAATTATTTTATTAAAATCTCAATCGTTTTATGTTACTTATTGCCACCTCGTTCTTCGTGTTGAAATGTATCGACTTTACCAAGTACCGATTGATTTTAGGATGAAATTTTAAGTTCACTTGACGTGCCCGGTATGTTTTAGAGTTTTCTGGTATGTAAAATTAACATGGTATCATTGTTTGGTCCGTGTGGGTCTTGTTATCTTGTGTTTGAGTTGTGGTTAGTAAATATGTTATCTGCCCTATTTGGGCTCAAGCCGTTTGGCTAAGCCAGTTTAAGGCTTGTGTCAAGTGTCAATTAGGTCAGACAAGTTGCACTTGACGGAAGTGTTGAGACGTGTGAGTATATTGTCCCACGCCGTGTCTAACATATATATATATATATATATATATATATATATATATATATATATATATATATATATATATATATATATATGTGTGTGTGTGTGCAGTGGCAGCCGCAAGATTTCTTGGGGGGGGGGACAAAAATAAATTTTTGATAAAAATATTTATGAAAACAAAAATAGCGATAAAAATATAGTCAATCTGTCATCTACTTACGCAGTTTTGACTACAAGTTTACCAAAACTCCTCGACGTCTTTCCAAAACTCTTCCGTAGAAAATCATGTGTGAGAGCTAGGTTGACAAGGACCTCTAACCACATGCTCTCTTCTCACATCATCTCTAAATGAGGGATCATATCATTCATAACTTTGCGCAATTCTGAATTACTAATTACTTCATTACTCATATTTCCCATTCGCGGTCGTTTTTTTCTCATATCAACACTAGCAAAATCATCATCAATTTCATCTCTATGAACACTCTCACTAGCAACACCATCTCTAGTATCATCTCTAGCAAAATTACTTCTAACAACCTCATCTCTAGCAACATCATCGACATCATTCACATTTACATTATCAACATTTTGAGGTTCTTGAGGAATGGAGACCGAATCAATACTCGACAAAGTTCGTTTTTCGGCCGAATAACAAATTTATCCATTTCCTAAACAAATGAATTAATCAGTTACAATTAAAAAAAAATTCAAAACTCAACCCTAACGGAAAAAAAAAATCAATAAATCATCATTCAATTCAACAAATTCAACAATCAATCGTCTTCCAAACATCTAAATTAATCTAATCCATGTCTAACAAAAATTACAAATCAATTTTCCAAAAAAAAAAACAATTTAAAACAAACAAAAAAATTCAGAATGTTAGATCATTGAGAAAGGGGACTTACAGTAGCGAGGACTGAGGCGTTGAGTTGTGTGAGGCCGGGGCCGGGAGGAAAGACGGCGGAGTGGCTCGCTGGAGTCGCTGGTGTAGACTGGGCAATGGAAAGAGGGGGGACACTGCGTTGCGAAAGTGCGAAGCTTGCGAGAGTGTGAGTGACTGCGAGCTTGCGTGGAAGGAGGGAGGAGATAGCTGACCGGCGAAGCCGCGAGACCCGTGAAGGTATCGTCGACGAGAACTCGAGAAGTAGGGTCGGATTTCGGAGGAAGATAAGAGACAGCGAATGTGTCTCGCGCTCTTCGTGGAGATGGGAACCCACGTAACCAACCACCATTTTCTATTATTTTTTTCTTTCTCCACAAAACACGTCGTTTTGTAAAATTTTTTTTATATTGTTTTCCTTGGAGGGTGGGACAGCCAAGGACCGCTCTGTATATATGTATATACAAATTACTCATATTGCCAATTGATTTTAATGAATCGATGACTTTGTGTGCTTAAGTTCCCCTAACATGCATCTCCTTAACGTTTTAGACCCACCATATATGTAAAATTAATACTAACTTAAATCCTCTACAAAATCACAAGAATCCTTCTCACTAAGGGCATGCTGTGTTACGTTTTGGTAAAATTAATATTTATCCTCGAAAATGGATTGGTATATACTAATCTTACAAAGTGTGTCTAGTTAACTAGTCTTTAAAGTGAAATGTTAGAGATCTTTAATACACGAAAGAGTGATAACCATTTCTATTTGATTTCTGTTAACTGATCGATATCATTCTATCACTCCAACCAAACAACCCCTAAATGAAATTTTATAAATCACGATTTTTGTAAACAAAATTTCCTCGTATCTTTATATCTCTTAGTAAAAACTCTTTTAACATCGTAGAAGTATCATTCCTCTTAGCCGACCTCATTCCTTCGGTCCAACCAAACAACTTGTATATACAATTATGTAAGTCGCGGTTTTGGTAAACAAAATATCCTCAAACCCTAATATCTCCTAGTGAAAACTCCCCTAACATTGTTGTAGTAGTGGTAGTAGTAGTAGTAAACTTCACTCTTTAGATTTGAATAAAAAAGAATGAGTTAATTAAGAAGAAGGTGATAAGTTAGAGGTTTTTTAATACACGAAAGAGCGATAATCATTTTTATTTCATGATTCCCTTAACCGAACTCCCCTAAATGAAATTAGGTAAATCACGATTTTCGTAACACAAAATTCTCTCAAACTCTATTATCTCTTCAATGTGGAATATCTGATGTCTTTTAACACATGAAATAGTGATAATCATTTTCATTTCATTCTCGTTAACTGAGTTCATTCCACCACTCCAACCAAATGACGCGTATACAAAATTACATAAATCACGATTTTAGTAAGCACAATTTCCTAAAACCCTAGTATCTCTTAGTAAAAACAACTTCCTTAACATTGTAATGAGCAAGTTCAGACTTTAGATTTGACTATAAAAACTTGATCAAGAAGAAGATGATATGTTACTGTACTATGATCATAGATTCGTAGCATGGGTCCATGGCGGTGGGTTATCTGTTTTCACCACTGTTTTCTTTACAAGTTTTTCCTGCTCTTCCATCTTTCATCTCATTTAATTCTTTCTATCTTCTCAGCTCATATTAAATGCGCCATTGATGCCTTTCACTTTCAAACATTTCAATGAGTGAAAATTGCACAGAGAGTAGCATTCAATTGTGATGCAATTGATGATACTGATGTATTATAAATGTTACCCTCTTCCTATTTTCTTCCCTTTTTTCTTTTTTTCTTTATTTGCACCAACTTTTCATCTAATCACCCATTTTCACTAACATTTCCGATCTTTGTTATGATTTACAGCGTTTAGGGTTTACACACTGAAAATCAGATGAAAAAAACACCGTTTACTATTGTTAGATTAACTGGTTCACACATATTACCCAAAACCCTAGATCAATAGTACAGTAAACCCTAGAATTCCCCTAAACCCTAGAATATGATTGAGTTTTATCAAACTGGGTCTCTGACCAATATTTTGTTGATACGGCAGCCATTAAATGCCATGGGTTGAAGGTCTTTGCAGCTTCAAGCTCGCTGCTTCTTCTGTTTGTACAATTAAACCTCTTTTACCCCATTTTATTTTGGGATATGTTAGACCTGTTAGTTTTTTCGGGTTTTTCGTTATGCATATGACTATCAAAGTTGGAGTAGGATTTGGGCCGAATCCGAGCCACCATAATTACGGAAATGGTAATCGAATGTCATTATGGTGAAACTACGGAAACAGCCACCGCGATCTTTTTTACAACTCTATATGGACTTTCCGGTGACTCCGAATACGCTAACAATATGCGTTATGAAAAACCCTTAAAAATAGAAGAATTACACATACTGTATGGTAATACCAATTCCGATTAAAGAAAATTACTTGTACGTCTAGAAATTCCGTTTCTTTTTATTTATTTATTTATTTATTATTAGTACAAACCTAGCAAGCAATTATTACCCTCCAAAAATACTCCCTTTATAAATACTTTCTGCCTGCATTGAAGCTCAATGCTATGCATTCTAGTGTATGCTTGCATTTACTCCTCACTCCTCACACACTATCTCTCTCTCTTTCAAAATCTCACTTTTTCCATTGAAATATTTCCTTTTGTATATTGTTTTCAAACTCTTGTTGTATTTGACTTGACATTAGTAATTGATTGGCCGTCATTAGTAGAACTAGTATCTCAATCTGGGATCTTTGCATTTAATCATATTCTGGGCATTTCTGGTTTTCTCATTAAATTTTGAGTACATTTGTTTCCTTCTTCTTTTCACTTAACTCTTTCTCGGTCAGAAACGCGTTTGTTTCGAGTTTGTCTGTTTGAAGGAGATCGAGAAAAAGATGGGAAGAAGAAAACCATGTTGTGAAAAGAAAGGATTGCGAAAAGGGCAATGGACCGCCGAAGAAGACGAACTCTTGCTCAATTTCATCTCTGAACATGGCCACACCAGTTGGCGATCTATACCTCAGCTTGCAGGTTAGCCCTTTTACTTTGAATCATAAAGCCTTGTTTGGTTCATCTCATTTCACATTCTTGAAATCAAAGGAAAAAAAGAGGGCAAATCAACATTGTTTTTGGCTTTGTCTTACATTGTTATAGACATCAAATATTTGCGTGTTTTTAGTCTTTTGTCATATTATCAAGTTAGAAACCAATCATGACATTGATATTTTGTTCTTGTGCTTTAAATGTTGTTTTAATTCAATATTCTTGTGTTCTTGAGCTTTATGTATATGAATTATGCATTTCCCTTCAAATCTTATAAACAAGGTGTTTGCTCTAATAATGAAACCTACCTGACACGGTACGGTGTACCAATCGTCTCACTTGCAATAAAGATATATATATGTGTTGATAGTTGAAAGACTGAGTTGTACTAGCATATAGTTTGGAGTAATCTCCCATTTATCAACTCTATCATACATATTCCGTAGTCATTTAATATGATGTTTCGGACAAAAACATAATCATCATGTTTGATTTTTCGCCTTTGTTTAGGCCTTAATAGATGCGGAAAGAGTTGTAGACTTCGTTGGACAAACTATCTTCGCCCTGATATAAAACGCGGTCCATTTACACCCGAAGAGGAGAAGCTTGTGATTCAACTCCATGCGGTTCTAGGAAATCGGTACTATATAAGATCATAAGAACTTAATTCGTTACACTACGTGTTTAAGAACGTAAGTTGTAACTTTTTATCGTGTGGTTTTTACATTAGGTGGGCTGCAATTGCATCTCATTTGCCGGGGCGAACTGATAATGAAATCAAGAACTTATGGAACACGCATCTCAGAAAACGACTTATCTCAATGGGGATCGATCCACAAACCCATGAACCCGCCACAACAAAGCTTCCGCCTTCGCCTTCAGCCCGTCATATGGCTCAATGGGAGAGTGCTAGGCTAGAAGCCGAGGCTCGTCTCTCAAAGGAATCTATGTTACACAACACTAACAACATCAACTCCTCAAACTACTCGGAATCCGACTATTTCCTCAAGATTTGGAACTCGAAAGCTGGAGAATCATTCAGAAACTCGAAAACAACAATCGAAAAACCCTCTTGTGAAAGCCCGGTTTCTCAAGCATCTTCTTGCACAACCAAATGCGGAACAACATTGAATACTCATCAGCTTGAGATGGATTACGAGTGTAAGCCGCCACAGGATACGAGGAAGGAAGACGAGATTGAAAGAACGTTTTCATCACAACATGTTAGTGATCAAAGAGAAGAAGATTCTTCAGAATCTGCATTGCAGTTGCTATTGGACTTCCCTTTAGGTTGCAATGAGATGAACTTCTTGGAAGACAACATTGATGGCTACTTCAATCTCCATCTTTCGAGTCGTAATTAGTATAACTCGTTATATCTTCGGGGTAAAGACTTTGATCGCATATAGCGTGTTTTTGTCGGGTTTATACCCATTTGCTACCTTCGTTTAAGGTAGCATTTTGAGGGTTCATCATGTTAGACCGTCACCTAGTTATAATTCTGGCAAATCCTATATGTATGTATTTTGTTACATTTTAGGTTTTCTAAGTGTTGGACTTACGCCTATATCGATTATTTAACTAATTAGTATGTATAGAGCTGCAGATTTCTTGAATCTATTACCCAAAAATTACTTGATCTAGCGAAAAATGTTACAAATCAACGACTAGTTATGCAAAGTTTGTTCCTCTAATGTCATATATTAGCTACATTGCCTTTGCAATAAAATTAACCTAATCTAAAATATGATATGAATCCTCATCCTAATCGAAAATAGTTGGTAGAAAATATATAAAAAAACATATGATATCTGATCGAAATCGGGTTTGCATTCGATGAGGGGTAGGTGACGGACCTTGCGGTGTGCAACGGGTAGAAGTTTCTATAGTGGGTCCGGTTTAGGCGTAGGGGTGGTATGATTAACAACTGTAGGGATTAGGCCGGAGAAATGGAGAGGTGAGAGGAGTTATAAGCAGGTGGAGGCGAGGAGGGATCTGTAGACAATTCATGAGGGACGGCAGGATGGGCCGTGGGTGCGGGTGAACACCCCCGCGGGCGCGAATGGAGCTCGTTGGATGGGGAAGTGGGGTGTTGAGAGCGGAACAAAAGGTCAGTAAAGGCAATGGACATTTCGGCCGGTGTGGGTGGGGAAGAGGCACTGGAAACATGGTTTCAGAAGTAAAAAATATTCTCATCAAATATAATGCGACGGGACAAAATTACTTTAAAGTTATCGAGTCTTAAGTACCGGTACCCTCTATGATTCGGGAAATAGCCTATGAAAACAAAAGGTGTTGATCAAGGGGACAATTTGTGAGAATATTTAGCACTTAAGTTTGAAAAATATAAGCACCCTAAAACAAGCAACTGATCATAAGATTGCGTCCTATTGTAGAGTTTATAAGTCGGAGGAAGATTAGAGATTGCTTTGAATGGGATCAAATTGTGAACAGGACACGCCACGTTCAGGGCTTCTACCCAATATACGGATGGGAATTTTCGAACATCGGATAGAGATCCCTTGTGCTATCACAAAGCTGGATAAGTTTCCCGTTCGAAGGTTTTTCAAAAAAAAAACGAAAGTGTCAAATTGAACGAGCACATTATTATCAGATGGGAATTTTCGAACTGAGACCAATTATTTTGACAATATTAGGGACATGTAGAACATTATGTAGGTGAAGGGTGAGTGGAGTTGGTAAGCAATCATTTCCCAAACCAACACTAGTATAGTAGAACCATGCCGGTATGTAAAAGCTTAAGATAATTATGCCGGTATGTAATACGCATGGAAAACCGCACCACTATTATGTGCGACGGTCGAGTACTGAGGTGGATACTCATGTCGAGTAGGGAGGCAACGTTGACTGAGTCGGGTATGGGCAGAGAGGTGCCGGAGGTTAGCGTCACTACAGTTGTGGCGGGTGGTTCCAGTTCGGCGGTGGGTAGGATGATTGACGGCGAAAACCTCTTTGATGGAAGCTGCGGCCGCGGTTGTTGTCTCCTTTGCGATTGCCGCGCCCGCAGGCTAAGTACCTGCGCCCGCGGCTGAACCCGCGGATAATCTCGTGGACAATCCCGAGCATCCGGGAAAGAAGACGTTGGGAGGATCCCGAAGAGATGAGGGTCATTGGTTCCTCCTTGGAATGGGCGAGGCAGGCTTCCTCCCTGTTGTGCATACTGCGAGCCGTCATGAACAAAGGGAGAGGATCCATTCGACTGATTATGCTGCCTATGACAACATACTTACTAGACAACCCATTGATCAATTATAAGACTAAACGAGAGTCGCTTACTAGATGTCCAATGTCTACAAGTTGGTCTACAATCTTTTTTTTTTAAGTTTTACAGTAACTAGCGATAGAGGAATGAGAGTCCAGGCAACAATTGATGAAACGACCTTCGAGATCCACAAACCTTTGATGCGAGCTAGACTTTCCTTGTTGTTGAGTCTGGTTTGAGAATCGTAAGGAACATGTCTTCGCTAATGGTTGCGTAGATCCAAGAAAGTGCAATGGCATCTAGTTTGATCCATCGTGGGCTTGATGAATATGGAGCATCTTTAGTGATGTGGTTTGCAACATCATGTGCCCGATCAATGCTAGAAAACAATTCTGCCCAAGAAACTGAACCTTTATTAGATTTATGGTTAGCGGGACGTTGTTGTGGATACTACTCATAGATTTTGCAGAGTGGAAAGCTGAAGCAGCGGTTGGTGTGGTGGCGGAGGGCGGGTCGCGCAGTGGCGGATCCAATGTGCCGTCGAAAATATTAGGTGAGCCATCATTTGGGGTAGATCGGACGACATTGTGGTAGGACATAGTAGAACGGTGGTCGATTGAAAAAAAAAAACGAAAGTTTTTTTTTTCAAGTTTGCTCTGATACCATGAAAGATAGTAAGGCGAATAAATAGATTATGAAAAGAGTTAAGGATAACTCGCCATATATTACGTATGTGTATATATACTGAGGATGAAAATCGTAAGATTACAATCAAATAATTACAATTAATAACCACTACAACAATATGTAACGTATAATCCTCATTTGACATAATTACAAACTAAACAAATTAATAACCACTATTTAACGTAACCAACTAACCACCTCGTATCATCATTCGTTAACATATTATCAACCGTTGCACTCTCATTTTCATTCATTAAAAGGTTAATTGAAAATTCGAAAATATTAATTTCGGAAATTGGAGTATATAAAGGTAGCTAAATGAACTATAATCCAAAACACGATCCGCTTGTTGTATTATAAACCCATCATATGATTGGCCCACTTAACTTGTAAAAGGCCCAAAGAAAGATAATTGAGTAGCTGTTTTCTTCTGGATCGTTAATATATATTATCGTCAAAATTAGGTGAAAATAGCATTTTATTATCATATAGATAAAATAGACGTTTAGATTTTATGTATATTTTATTATTATTAAGCAATGCTTTGAATTATTTATATCAGGTTTTGCGAATTGAATTTTAGATATAATAATTTTTTTTATTACGTTCTTGTCAGACATAAAATTTTAGACATTATAACTAAAATTAAGAAAAATATGAGATTCAGCTTACGCCCTGTTCGGTAAAGCGAGATTTTTGAGTACCTTTTAGCTTTTTGGTTAGATTTGTAAATTTCAAAAATCTAACAAATAAGTTAATTGATATTTGGTAAAAGTAGATTTGTGGATAAATTTACCAAAAAAAGTTTTAAAAAAATGATAAAAATGTACAATTTGTTAAAGCTAGCCTTATTTGTTAGACCAAAAAACTTCTGAAAAATCTAATGAAAAAACTAATCTACCAAATAAGTTGTTATAATGAATACCCATTAACTTTTATTTTTTTCAAAAATTTAAAAAAACCTTTTATAAAAAGCTCTGTCGAGCAAGGCCTTAGTATGTTAGAGCATCCCAATAGCTTCTCCATTTTAGAATATTTGGAGAATTTTAAAGATTTTTTGGTCCAACAGATTCTCCATTTCATTCTCCAAAACGATACGTTTTATTTGTTACAAAATTGACCTAACCTATTAGCATGCTTTCCATTTTGGTCCAAACTAACGTTAACGTGGCCAATATGGCAATATGTATCATTGTAGTTCATTTCATACCCAATATAGCATGAGAGTAAAGTTGATCTCTCATAAATTTGTTCTTTCATTCTTATAGCTTGAACGTAAAATTACCAAATGAAACCGACATTTATTGAAGTTTGTTAGATCGTATTTTAGGATTCGTGTGAATATAAATGCACACAAACTTTAACCTCATCTACTCATCGTCTAAATATTTACTAAATATGCAATCATTTTATAATCGATATGAGATGTAAGACTTAATAATATTTCTGTGTCAACTATTATTTAGTGTAGAACAATAGTATTATATTCAAAAGTGAGGCCCTTTAACAAAAAAAGAGACGGAACATTAACGAGGTATTACTCTGTTGCTGACGGGGTAGTTGTAAATGTTGATTTCTGGTAATTTCGAATTTAACAAGTAGTTAGTTGCAAATAAGCCTACTTATGGTATGACTTTGGGTATTTTCCTTTTATTTAATATATCCGATTTATATTATGATTTAAAAAAAAAGAGAGAGAGTTTTGAGAAATGACACGTGATAATAAAAGATCTCCTTTAATAACTATAAGATATATACCGATAAAAATATATATAAACGACAAAAAAATTTTAAAAAGGTAAATATTAATTGTGGATTTACCATTTTTTTGTTAGAAAAACCGGGAAATTCATTAAAAAAAATATAATCGTAAGTAGATAAGGTAATTTAGAAAATATAATCAGGTTGAGATAAATATATTTATATAATTAGATATCTAAGTATTTATTTATCAAAATGTATAAATTTTTTTAAAAAAAATTTATAACTGTGAATTTTTGTAAAAATGACACGTGTCATTAAATGAATTATGAAATGATACATGAAATTAAGTGTTTTTATTTTAATATAATATATAGATCACATTTTTAATGTTTGGGACAAAACTAACCAGCTATTATATTAAATAACATACTTACATTTAACATTTGATATAACATTTGATATAACATTTATACATACCAAATAACTTTTATACAATTTTGTTTAGTCAATTATACTATTTATTAATTATTTTTGTTATTTTTTAACTAATTAATAAAAAATAAAACTCCGTATAAACTAACGATAATCGTCTTATATAATTATCGGTATACAAATGCAATCAGGTTTAGCAGGTAGTGCGCACGAAAGCAAGTGGAAAGTGAGCGATAGTTGACATGTTGTTCCACTTCCACTTACCATAGGAACATACTACAAAACCACCATGCGATCCACCGGATAAAAACCCCTCTTCATCATTTTTAAGTAACCAATAGAGTATCATTTAAGTTGTGATTGTGACTGTACTGAGACACTGTTTGTTTGTTTTCATATGGTTTGGTCGTAATTGTTGGACATATAAGTTTCATATATAAGGATTAATATATTTCAACCATATAAGTCAGATGGAATAATCATTTTATCGTCAAATGTTTTCAGTCGATTGGATTTATTGTAAATTTGGTAACTAAGTTTTTTTTTAGATTATAATCTAGTAATTAGACTATACTATCTTCTAATTAAGTAAATATTTTCCATCCTTACTTTTTACTATAGAAATCTAGCGGCTTATCATTCTCTCAAACTTGTTCTATCCAGCCTACACAGAAATACCGACTTTTCCGCATTATGCTCCACAGTGATATTGTGTTCAGCCAACCGAAACCATAAGCCTTTAGGCCTATCTTCTTCTTCTTCTTCTTCTTCTTCTTGCCTTCGATTCTCTGCGACCTTCTGCAATCTCCCCGCCCTCAATTTCACTGCGAGCTTTCAATTCTCTGCAAACAAACTTGCACTACACGACTGAGCTCACCTCATATGAAGCAGCCTTGAAGAGGGCGGACTACAGATCTAGATCTAGATCTCTCTCTTTGGTTGATATTGCCTTATTAACATAGCAGTTGTCTTTGTGCCAGTACTCTGAAAATGAATATGAATTCCCCTTAGGGTTTCCATCGACTGTTTGGTTGTATTAATAATCAAACGTATCTACATAATTACATAGGGAGCCTTCTATTGTACTTTATTTACATATGAGTTCAATCATACCTCCGCAGTCGAAACTGGATGAGGTATTACAGTAGGATTGGATCTAAAATCTAGAAACAATTGTCTTTCAAGGCCCTTTGCAAAAATGTCTGCATACTGGAAAGCCAATGGGACGTGGAGAACTCGAACGTGACCGCGAAAAACCTTATCTCGGACGAAGTGAATGTCAATCTCGATATGCTTGGTTCGTTGGTGTTGAACCGGGTTGCTGGCAAGGTATGTTGCTGAGATGTTATCAGTGTAGACCAAATAAGCTTTGGTAAGGGGGCAATGAAGCTCAAGCAGTAAATTGCGAAGCCATGAATATTCCGACACAAAATTGGCAACCCCTCTATATTCGGCCTCGGTGCTAGATCGGAAAACCACAAATTTGCGTTTGGCGGACCACAAGATCAAAGTGTCGTTGAAGAAGACACAATAACCGGAGGTAGATCGGCGGGTATCAGGACATCCAACCCAGTTGGCATATGTATAAGCAATAAGATCTGACTTCAGAAAATAGTGATACCTAAAGATGTGCCCGAAATGTAGTGGATGATGCGCTTAAGGCCAGCAAAGTGAGCTTCTCTGCGATCATGCATGAAAAGGCAAACTTGATGTACTGCATAACTGATATTAGGGCGTGTGAAGGTCACGTATTGAAGCGCTCCTGCTAAACTTCTGTATAGGGTCGGATCACTGATTGTTGGACCAGATGAGGCATTGAGCTTTATAGAGGGATCAACAAGTATAGCAGAAGGTTTACAGTTGGTCATTTTGGCACGTTCAACAATTTCCCTGTCGTACTTATCCTAAGAATAATCCAGAGGAACTCCGATGAACTGAGATGCCCAAGAAGTATGATAACGCTACGAGATCCTTAAGAGCAAACTCCTTACCCAAAAGCATGATCAGACGAGTATGTAGCTCATTAGAAGATGTCGTAAGGATGATGTCATCAACATAAAGCAGCAGGTAAGCAATGTTGGAACCATGAGGGTAAATGAAGAGGGATGAGTCACTCTTGCTGCCAATGAATCCGAGTTGAAGTAGAAAGCCTGCAAAACGCTGAAACCAGGCTCTGGGTGCCTGCTTAAGACCATATAAGGACTTCTGTAGTAAACATACATGATTAGGTCTAAATGAATCACGAAAACCAGGGGATGGAACATATAAACCGACTCATTCAAATGCCCATGCAGTAAGGCATTTTGAACGTCAAGTTGATGGATGTACCAAGAACGAGAAACTGCAATGCTGAGAATTGTCCGGATAGTGGCCGGTTTCACACCGGGCTGAAAGTTTCATCGCAGTCAATACCAACTTGCTAGGAACAACTATTTGCAACTAAGCGAGCCTTATATCGTTCAAGAGAACCATCAGACATGTACTTATGGCAAAAAAATCCACATACATCGCACAATATTAGCATCAATAGGACGAGGAACCAGGACTCGGGTCTTATTCCGCATAAGGGCTCGATATTCATCAAGTATAGCAACGGTCCAATTCGGACCTTGAAGAGCTACATTGTGGGATTTGGGCAAAGGGGATGGACGCTGGAGCAGGTCTGGTGCGTTGGGTGGGTCAGGCTTAGCAAGGGAGGTGCGTTGGAGTGTTGGTGGGCCAGAGGGAGGAAGGCCGGTGCGCTGAGCCGGTATTGTTGGGCCAGAGAAGAGGGGGCGTGTGGGGGAAGGAGCAGCAGTGGACGGGCTGGGCCGCAGAGGAGGGGAAAACTGGGCTGGCAGCTCAAGGTGATGCGTGGGCTGAGGAGCAGGGTTATTTAGTTGTTGTGTTAGATACGGGGAGGGGTCATCGTCGAGAGATGTAAGCGTATCCGGGGAGACACGATTTGGACTAGAGAACGGAAATAAGGGCATTGTAAGAGAAGTTTATCGCGAGAAGTGCGAGTCAAATTTGCAATTGCGTTGGGACCTTCCACTGGAACCCTAGATGATATGACTTATGACTTCATAATTACCTAATTAGTGATTTAGCGTGTGCCAAATTGCAATTTGCCTTGGGAGTCTTGGGACCTAAGTGATACGACTTTAAAATTATATTATACAAGCTATAGATTCAGCCTACGTTTTGCTATTAATATCATCACTGTTTATTTCACCTATAAAAATTTAAAAACTAAAATATTAAATATTTGATCATTCTACTTGCATAAATATGTCAAATTGAATTTTTTACATATAAGTTATAATTAAATATATATGCTATCTAAAAAATTGATGCGGGATGGAAAAACAAACACATTACAATCGTGCTCATTTCTATCAAAATTTATTAAATTCGAATTTAACAATTAGTCGTAGACTTATAGAGTAACTTCCGGTATTTAACGTTATTTATCCTATGCTAAAATATTAAGAGTCTGTTTGGTTTTAACTCCGGAATTGGAAACTGAATGGAAACGAATCTGGTTTATACGTATACCCTAATTCATGAAATTTTTTGAAATCATTCCTTGTGGTTTGAAATTATTGAAGTAGAATTTGATTACTTTTAATACCCTGTAGGGAAACAAAATGTGAGAAAACAAGTGCATCTTTCATTAAACCACAAGAAATGATTCCATAAAATTTCATAAATAATGATATACATATGGACTAAATTCGTCTTCATTCCGTTTTCGAAGGCCCTAAAACTAAACTTGTAAGTGCTCGGCCGTTATATTACTACATTACTATTTATAGTATGTACTATAACTCAGAGTTTTATTACATTAGTTTGGAATTTAAAATTGTTAAAAATGATTTATAAAAACAGAATATAATCGAATCAATGAGAAATTATATTTACTTAATAATTAAATTAAAATGTTAGAAAATTTTAATGAATGAAAATAAAATAATTATTTTTATTTTATTATTTTTTTAATCGTTTTTATTTCACCCATTTTACCAAGGAGGCACCGAGGGTATATTGAACTTGTTAAACTATAAATCATAAGCAGTTTTAAGACTAAATTAATCTAAAACGGTAGCGACGGTAACTTCTAGAAATATAATTTGAACATATAAAAGTTTATGTTATCATCAGTCATTTAGAAGTATAGGCTAATGTTAAATACGGATTTTCTCAAAAGTGACCGAATAAATACCTATAGTTGTTTAACCCGATGATAATTAATTTTTAGCAAAAAATTAGTTATGTTTTATTTTATTTGAACTTTGAGCTTTTTAATATACTTTTAATGGTATAAATTATAAAATATTTATATTATGTTAAAAATAGAAGAAATTTAATGGCTGATTTTGGTATATATATATATAGGGTAAAGAATACACTTATTTAAATAATTAATTATTGTATATAAATTAGATCCTTATCCTAATAGTTCTAGAAAAAATAAAAAAAAATAAAAGAATGGATTTGATCAAATATGCTCTTTCTTTAATTTCCTTCTGTTTTATATACACCTATATTTTTACCGTTTTTATATGTTCGGTCAAAGTATTTAACCCCTTTATTAAAAAAAAATATAAGGGAATTTGACCAAATATGTAATTTTTTATTTTATTTTTTTAATTTTTTTTTGTAACTTTATTGAAAGAATTTTGGTAAGGTTTGTGGTTGAGTTTTCGGTATGAGTATATGGTATGAGTTTCTAGTATGGTTTTTGGTATAAGTTTCTAGTACAGTATCTGGTTGAGTTTCCGGTATGACTTCTGGTTGAGTTTCTAGTATGATTTTCTGATTGAGTTTCTGGTATGATTTCTGGTTGAGTTTCTGGTATGAGTTTCTGATATGAGTTTCTAGTTGAATTTCTAGTTGAGTTTCTGGTATGGTTTTTGGTTGAGTTTATGGTATGGATTTTTGGTATGGCTTTTGTTTGAGTTTCTGGTATGGTTTTAGATTGTTTTTATGGTATGAGTTTCTGGTATGACTTTTTGGTATGGTTTTTTGTTGAGTTTATGTTTGAGTTTTTTGTATGAATTTCTGGTTGAGTTTCTGGTATGGTCTCTGATTGAGATTCTGATGAGTTTCTAGTATGAATTTCTGGTATGATTTCTGGTTGAGTTTTTAGTATGATTTTTGTTTGAGTTTTTGGTATGAGTTTCTAGTATAAATTTCTGGTTGAGTTTTTTTAATGAGTTTACTAACTATTTTTTCAAATATTTTAGTATATTTATTGCAATTGCAGTAATGGTAGCATGATCAGAATCTTTAAAGTTGGGAACTCAATCATTCGTAGCAGGATTACCCAATAAGCCTAAAGATACCATCTTCATTACTCCATTTCAATGGATTTTAGGCAAATCGTTGTTGTGATCATCTTCATTTACAACTCTGATAAACCATGTTCCCGTCTACAAACCCACACGTACCTGTCAAACACTATTACAGTCAAAATGGAATTAGATGAAATCACATTAACAAGAAAGAGGACCGTGTGATGGTGTTTCTCAATGGCGATTAGTCCCATGTAGTAGCTCGTCTCTACAAACTCTTCATCAAACATTACACCATTGTAAATAAAAGACTAGAAGCAACCAAGTAATTATAACCATGTATTGTTAGAGAGAAAGAGAGACGAGAAAGGTGAATATATTGAAAACCTGTAATTGAGAGCGAAGAGATCGGAGTAACTTGAAGTGACTAAAAAATTATTATAATGGACATAAGGTCTGCCTTATATGCGGACCTTGCAATCCACAAAGTTGTAGGCTTTGAACATTTTGTAAATGTACCCCATTTTTTATTGTTCAATGGTGAATATATTGAAAACCTTACAATCCACAAAGTTGTAGGCTTGAACAATAAAAAAAAAGGTAAATAGTTACAAATTCGGATGTCGGTTTTTTGAAATTTTGCTCTACAACTTTGTGGATTGCAATTTGCAAGGTCTGTCTTATACATCAACCTCTCAGTATGCTCCCTCTTCATCTTCGCCAAATAGGCTTTGAATAGTAAAAAAAAAGAGGGTACATTTACTAAATGAGTTTATGCTATGAGCCTAGTTAGTAGAGCAAAATCTAAAAAAAACATACTTAGAAAATTTGGCCAAAACAAAAAGCCTAGTTAGTCTTTTTTCTTTTCTTTTTTTTTTTTATTTATTTGAAAGTCCTTTTGTAATTATTAAAGATTATAATATTTACATCGAGGTAAAATGTATGTGGACAACAAGATGTGCCGCCAACCCCTTTTAAATAACAAACCCGATCCTCCTAAATACAACGTCTGAAGACCTAGGCGACACAACATTACCATGCAAGACCCGTTGCACCCTTATGAGAATCTCGACGGCATCTGGTGCAAGAAAACTAAATGTGTCAAAAGTGAACGGAATAAACACATGCTGGTTTTCAATACAAGCTCTTTCATGCTTAATTAGACATGCACGTACCTTCATAGAGGCCGATGTGAGGGCTGCCTTACCCACCACAAAAAGCCCGTTATCCAAACAAACAAGAGGAGAAACTCCGTCAAATCAATACAAGGATGTTGTCACCCACTCATCCAAACACTAACACATCCATCGGCCTCAACGTAGATCTTCCTTCACGTTGATCAATCAAGAAGGTCAAGCGCCTCTTTTTTAGTCAAAACCCTAACTCTCTTAAACATGTCACACAAAACATCACGAACCAGATTGTGTCTATATTTGAAACCAGGGAGTTCTTTACAATGAACCGCATGCTCCCCAAAAGCATTTAAAGCCCTCCAACAATTGGGCACAAGACAAATCACATCAACCGAGAACAAAGGAATCATAAGACGATACTTAAGGATCATGCGATTCTAAACCGGGGACATACATTGTCCAAGTCCATCAATGGGTATGGAAAGAAGAAAGTCTTGCTATGCGCTGATTGCAAACACTTAAAAAGCGCTTCTTGTAAAGGGTCGAATCAAAAGTCTCTTCCATCGTCTACAATGTCTTACCAAAAATAGCACTCGGCAAAGCATGTTGGGCTTTAGGGGGGCGGTGTTCTTGATAGTAAAAGCCAGAAAGATCGAAACTAGGAATAAAAACTTCAAGTTTGGTTAACGCTCCAAAAAAATTCAAAGTCCATATCAACTACTTCACTGTCCTGCAATATGTGGCCTTGAAGGATCAAAGATTGGGCCCTAGAGGCCACAAAAGAAAAATAATAGGTCTCCATAGCATAGTATAAACCAAGATCCTTTAATCGAATAGACAAGGAAGCAAGTCATCACTAAAGATCCCCACAAACCATAATATCATTGACCGATCCACGGAGTCCAAAATCAAGATAAGTTGTTGCACACTGCCCATGTTCTGGTAGACACGTCCTCAAGCTAATATACATCTTAGCAACACCTATGCATGCAAGATTGAAGCAAAAGAAGCTCACTCTATGGGTCCCTCAAATGTGTAAGAAGATGCATCAACTCAACTGTCTTAACAACTCTCTTCACGTTTATATCTTTAACAAACCCATCGTCTTTAGTCACGGCCCCACCCAACAATTTAACACCTAGCACCGGACTTGCAATGCCATGAGAGAATATTCTATATAAATTAGACTCATATTTTAATAATCTTACGAAAAGGGAAAATTAATATATTATTTTGTTACCCAATATTTTAGTACCCAAATGTGGTAAACAATATGGTAATATCGAACTGTAATACCCAATATGTTAATATATACTCAAGCCAGATACTCGATCAATATGTTAATATCTAAGATGTATATTTCGCACGCAGATTATGTACATAATTTTGCACGCAGATTATGTACATAATTTTGCACGCAGATTATGTACATAAAATTATGTAATTAATTTTAATGCTAACAAATAAGCGACTCGTTGAAAAAAAAAACAATATTAATTAAGGTAGAGAATTTTTTTAATGTTAAAACTAATTTTTTAATTGTAGGGGACCACTCTCATTTTTCCTTTTTTTATTTTAAAAAATTAAGGAGAGAATCTTTTTAATTTTGACTAATTGTAGGGAACCACTCTCATTTTCCTTTTTAATTTTGAAAGTATCTTAAAATTTTTTAGATTATATCTTTTTCTCAAAATTACAAGGGGCCTAGTTAATACACATTGAAACAAAAAAAAGCCTACTTAATCTACATTTATACAATAAAAGCCTACTTACCCCTTTTACTCTAATAGAATAGACAAGGAAGCAAGTCATCAATGAAGATCCCAAAAAAAAAGATCCCCACAAACCATAATATCATCGACTGATCCACGGAGTCCAAAATCAAAATAAGTTGTTGCACACTCCCCATGCTCCGGTAGACACGTCCTCAAGCTAATATACATCTTAGCAACACCTATGCAAGACTGAAGCAAAAGCAGCTCACTCTATGGGTCCCTCAAATATTTAAGAAGATGCATCAACTCAACTGTCTTAACAACTCTCTTCACGACTAGGTCTTTAACAAACCCATCGTCTTTAGTTACGGCCCCACCCAACAATTTAACACCTAGCACTGGACTTGCAATGCCATGAGAGAATATTATATATAAATTAGCATCGTCTTGAGTATATATTAATAATCTTACAAAAAGGGAAAAATAATATTTCATTTTGTTAACCAATATTTTAGTACCCAAATGTGGTAAACAATATGGTAATATCAAACCGTAATACCCAATATGTTAATATATACTCAAGTCAGATACTCGATCAATATGTTAATACCCAACATGATATTCTATATGTTAATATGCATTCCTCATACCAAATATGTTACTCAATTTTTCTACCTGATTTTACTTACCTAGTTTAAGTTACTTGATTTTAAGTACTCGGTTTTACTTACCCAATTTCGTATACCCAAATTTATTTACTCAACTTCAATTACCTAATTTCAATTACACACATACAATTACCCAACTTTAATTACCCCACTTATGTTACGCAATTTATACCCGATTCCAATTAGCGGTGAGAAAAAATCTCCGATCCGATTAATCTGATCCGCTAATCCGAAGATCCGATCAGAAAAATTCGAACCCGATAATATCCGGCAATTGGTGATCCGAGTCCGATCCGATATGGGCTTATTTTTTGGATCATTGGATCGGACACGGATCGAAGTTTGGAGGAAAAAGTCGGATCGGATATATCCGACTGATCTAATTATAAATACCCAGATCGGATCGGATCTTCGGATCGGATATCCGTCCGGGTAAACCTGTCGGGTATCCGGGGCCCCTTGAATTAGATTCGGATCGGATTTTTTTAAGATTGTCGGGTCGGAGATCCGAGCCTTTGGATCGGATATCCGGAAATGTCCACCCCAAATTTCAATCACTCAATTCAGTTACTTGATTATAGTTACCCAATTTTATTTACCCGGTTCCAATTAATTACCCCATTTCAATTATCAAATTCCAGTACGGCAGTACCCAACTTCCGGTTCCCTCATTTTCCTTATATCTCTTTGTTTCTTTCTTGTTTCACTCCTAGACCCATAAAAATAGCATTTTTTTTTGCTAATAGTTAAAAATCAAAGTACGCACTTAATCTAGATAATAAAATTTAAGAGTATACTTAGTCTACGTAAAATTTTTTTTTACTATTAGCTCATTAATTTTAAATTTAAACTACTAAAAAGATGATATATTTAGATTACATTAACCAAGACATAATTTATCGTAAAAAATCATAATCTTTTGAAATTTCCAAACTCGAAGTAGGAATGGGAAGATAATATTTTTGTACACTTAAGTTTTCAAAACTTTGAAAGTGGAATACTTATAGAATAAACCAATCACATTTGTCGAAGGCTTGGGACCAAACTAACTAACTATAGATAATGTCATATTTACATGGATATTACAAAAAGAACCTTATATATATATATATATATATATATATATATATATATATATATTAATATGAATATCATCGGGTTTAGCAACTAGACTAGTAAGTAGTGCGCACGAAAGCAATTGGAAAGTGTGTGATAGTTGACTTGTAGTTCCATATATACCATAAGAACATAGTACAAAACCACCATGTGTCTGTGATACACCGGATAAAAACCCAACCTTTACAAACCAATCACACCGGTTCACATTATCACGTAACGGTTCGACCAATGTACCATACGCCGATACATATGTTCTCTACCAATGAAAAACCGCCACGTCTTGTTAAAAATCCGGTTTAAATATAAACTCGACTCGACTACAATTTGTTTATAAACTAAATCGTGTTCGAGGATCTAACATATGACACAAAGTACACATACGTTGAAAATTCAAACCCTAACGACGAACCACACGATACTGATAACATGAGAATAGGAAAAATAAAAAAAAATTCAATATATTTTATTATTTATTAAAATAGCGATACCCATTTGCCACGTTAAGATTATTTGAAAGGGAAAAACGTAAAATAAAAATAAAATTCTCCCATTTAGTTGGCTTCCTTCGATCTACACAGTCGGAGAAACATCAAACCAGACAAAGAAATCTCTCCGTCGTTGGGAAGGAAAAAACGACGTCGTATAGCTAATCAATCATCAGATGGAGCAACCGGAGAAAGAGGTGGAGTCGGAGATTCGGCCCACCTCAGACGAGCTAAAAGCGTTGGTGGCGCCGTCAGGAGATACCGGAGGTCCGACAAATGAGGCGAGTACACGTGGCTGTTGTACTCAGATGCCTGAGGTTGGTAGATGGTTTAAGGGGCCCGGAGCAGCCAAAACGACGTCGTTGAGAGTCATATCGGCGACCACAGCTTCCATCTTTCTTGTGATTCTCTTCTTTGTTACCGTCTTCTATACACACGGGGTTGATTTGGTAAGTTTTTTTCCTTTCTTAATTATTTTTAATTATGAATTATGAGAACTAATTACCGTTTCTTCAATTGAATTTTTCATAATCACTTTGATTAAGAATGGTGATTTTTCAAGAATGAAGACTAAATTTGATTCAATAATTAGACGATTTATGAGACTTTTGGAAAATTTATACCGACAAAAACACATCTAGAAGAGGAAGAAAAATGTAGAAGATTTAGGAAAAGAAACTTATCATAGATTTTATTATGACGTACATTACCAAATATTATTATTTTTAGTGTGTCTACAATTGAAATTCTTTGATGTTGACATTATTTTTCCTTCTTGTTAGAGTTCCTAATTATATAATTTTGGAAAAAGTTTTATATGTTTTGTAGAAACTGTTGTTAGCAGGGTTTATGTACTTGATTAAGTTAATTTTACACAAACTAAAGTGCTTTAATACATAATAATAGAACTTATTTGGGGTAATATATTTAAATCAATAAATATAGAATTTTAAAGAATTCAAACATTTACTTATAAATTTTATAAATTATAAACGAACAATACTATTTATTCAAAATAACTTAATTATTTGAATAATCAATTTAGTTTACTAGGCTTTTTTTACTTTTGTGTTTAGTAAATGTACCCCTTAAGAGAAGAGTGTGTAGGGTTTGAGAATAAATACAAAAGGTTGGGTATATTTACTTAATTGAAACATTAAAAAATCTAGTTACTACTATAATTTTTATAAAAAGACCTAGTTATTAAAATTGTCCATTATTAAATTGTAAAGTATTAAGTAAATTAAAATAGTAATTTTTTTAAAGTTAGATATTTTCAGCTACAAAATTGTACGGATTCAACCAGTAAACATTAATATTTTAAAATAAAAAGGTGATTTTATCATGACATGTCTCCTAAATGTTAATGAACCCTTGTTACTTATTTTAAATAATATTATTATCAAGTATCTAAATGGAAATCAGTTGAATATATATATATATATATATATATATATATATATATATATATATATATATTATATATGGATTATTCTTTATTAGAAAAAATTTGCTGTGGTTGGCTTTCGTAATGAAAACGCCGGAATAATGGAATTAATTGGCCGCCCAATAATGACTTCATTATTTTGGATCTAATAAAGTTATTATTGACTAAATTAGCTATTATTTGACGAAAAGTCATAATACTAAATATAATAATACATCATTTGAAAACTAAATTATATAATATTTGATAAAAATGATACATAAATAATACACTATTTACAAAGGATATAAATAGAATATTACATCATTATTACAACCATTTAAATTTTACTTTTTTTTAAACTAAAAGTCATAATACTAAATTTATAAATCAAAACCCTATTATTTAATTTTGCTGATCGACAAAATAGTTGGTTTAGCACTTTAAAAATATACATTTGATAATATTAATATTACATTAACCATGTGAGATTAGGTTAGGTAAATTTAACTTTTAGTGTATATTAAGTGATCTGCGATCTGAACTTATCTTAATGGTTGCACACCGTTTTGCCAATACCATGTTTGTAAGATTCTTGATGGTGATTTTATTTAGAAAATAATAATATAATAATAATATAATTTTCATATTAAATTATTGCATAGGCTCCTTAAACTTACTTTATTACTTATATTATGGATTATAATATATAATATCGCACGCGTATAAGTTGACAGCTAGCTAGCTACTTTGCGAACACAACTACCGAGTCAGAAATTTAAGGATTAATGATGAAATTAAGATTTAATTTATGTGAATGACGAGGATCTCCAACTCTAATCTTACGAAGAAACCAAACTATAATTTAAAATTCATTATTTTAATTTGGGGAAATAACTATGAGAATTATATATTTAAAAGAAATTAGATTTTTTTTAATTCTTTTTTTCACATATTTAATAGGATGAACAAAAGTCACAATAGACTAAAGCCGCAACATAACTTTTATCACATTTATAAAAAATAATATACATTTTTTTTTTACCTTAATCTCATCGGATCTTCACTTAATTTTTAGACTTTAATTAGTGTTTAATTGTTCAAATTGCATCTATGTTTTTTATTTACATATCTTAAAAACGATAAAAATATAGTTTAACGTGAATGTGGTATTGTGGTTAACATCGTTGAATTTTATATTTTAGTTATGTTGATCGCTGATGTGTGATTTGTTTTCAAGTTGAAGCTCATTTTGCTGAGTATTAATTTACGCCAAAGCCATCGTGAGTTAATATTTATAAATTACGATAAATTTGTGTTGCGACTTTCATTATCACTGTGTTGCGACTTTTCGTTACGTTATTTAAATATTATTATCAATATTTTTAACTAGTATTATAAAGATGTATGGAAAATTTTCTTTTATAAAGATTTACAAAACTTAGTAATTTAAAACAAAATTTTAACCTTTGATCTAAGAAGGATGAGTTTTGTAACTAACCTCCTTCAATTATGAAATTAAAAAACTAACCATTAAATTTTTATGTTTTGTTTTCTAACTACTTAACTATTTTTTTTCTTCGAGTTTTTGTTTTGAAATTTATTTTCCGGATTACAAGCTCACAATCAACACTTGTTATTACATTTTACATTTGTTGGCAATTCAAAATAAAAAATTATGAAAAAATTTACTTGTTGACATTTGACGATCTATTTTATACTTGGTGATTACAATTTACACTTATTGACAATACATTTTAGCTTTGTTAACAACCCATTTTACGTTTGCATTGTCGAAGAATTGACATTCCGGAAAAAAATCAGATTTTATTTTATTAATTAAGTTGTGAGAAACAAAAAAATATGAAAACTTAAGTGTTAATTTTGCATTAGCTAATTTAGATGGGTTGTCTACTAAATTTTAGGATCTAATAGCATTGTTTATTTATTTTTTCTTAATATTATATTTATAAAAAACTATATATAAAATCCAATATGAATGGTGCGTACATTGTTTAACAGTATTATTTATGTATATCATATATGAATGTATCAAAATGTTCCATCCAAACGAGGACTAAGACTTATTATATTAGGCTCGTGACAAAATAGGTTTGGTTCATAGTCAAGTTCCTAACATTAAAGGAAGCAGTCTCTTTCCCTTTTTTGTTGGCCCAACGACGGCACATGTTGGATATAATGTCAAAACTAACTTTTGTCCATAAATGATGACTTCTCATTAGCAATTGCTTATATTATTTTCAACCACAAAATTTCCGATAATCTTTATGCGGGGGTTTACCAAAAGGATCCTATATAGATATGGTTTGAATTTACCCCGTTTGGTTAGAAGTCCGGAAACAAAAACGAAAACGAAAACGGAATGGAAAAAAAATATAGTCTATGGGCCCGTTTGGAAGCACATGGAATCATTCCCGATAACGGAATGATTCCGAATCAATCAAAAACTACGTTTGGTTAGAGGTTTTTTAACACATAAAAGTAATCTCATCCATTCCATTTCCTTTCTCAACCTTTATTCGATTCCATTCTGTTTCCATTCCACTGCTCTATGTTTACCTTATTCATGAATGCTTTTTGGAACCATTCCTTATGGTTGCATGTAAGATGTAGTGTTTTCCCCATTTTGTTTCCCTATAAGGTATCAACAATAATCAAATTTTACTACAATTACTTAAAACCACAAGGAATGATTTCATAAAATTTCATGAATAATAGTATACATATGGACTAAATTCGTTTCCATTCCGTTTCTGTTTCCACAGTTGGAACCAAACGGGCCCTTAGTTGATTGGTAAGGGTTGAGGATGAGCGTATGTAAATTTATAGAGTTATTGTTATTGTCAATTGATTTTAGATTGGAATACGTGATTTTGTGTGTAGATTCACTGAACGCATGACAATTAAAAATGAAGATAAACTTTAGGCTAGCTTGAAGGTCCTAAATTGTATTGAAGGGTATGTTCATTATACATACAAAATGAATTTTTAGATGCTTTAGTTTGAGGGTATTATGAGTTTTTATTTTGATGTTTGTATTTTCGTGCAGTCGGCTTTAACACTTCAAGGGTCGTTTCGAGTGATCAACATAAGGCCTAAAGATTACACTCACATACCCGAACATGTTTTCAACTGCACAACCACCAATCTAACCCTAAAATGTCCGGCAAACTACCAAAACCCGATTGCCGAAAACAATGAAAAATGTCCCGAGTACTTCAGGTGGATCCACGAAGACATGAAGACATGGAGGAAGAACGGAATTACTAAAGATATGGTTGAAGAAGTTATCAAGAATCGGAATTTTAGACATTTTCGACTAGTGATTGTGAACGGAACCGCTTACGTGAAGCAATACGACAACGCCTTTCAAACAAGAGACGTTTTTACCCTTTGGGGTATACTTCAACTCTTGAAGATGTATCCGGGCCAAATCCCGGATCTGGATTTGGTGTTCCAATGCCATGATCAACCCTCTATCAAAAAGGGTCATTACAAACCGGATAAAGTTCCACCTTTGTTCCATTATTGTGGATCCGATGATACATATGACATCGTCTTTCCAGATTGGTCATTTTG
The DNA here is from genome assembly GCA_033239125.1 of Fagopyrum homotropicum. Taxonomy (NCBI): domain Eukaryota; kingdom Viridiplantae; phylum Streptophyta; class Magnoliopsida; order Caryophyllales; family Polygonaceae; genus Fagopyrum; species Fagopyrum homotropicum. The sequence goes on from BSWB01000003.1 coordinate 10,595,362, forward strand.
GGGCTGGTAATGTACTAATGTCCCTTTCTTATCATAACGTAACACTTTTTTTTTCGTCTTATGAATTTTTAGATGAAATTTATATTGTAATGTCGACTTATTTTAGGCCCGAGATCAACATAAAGCCGTGGAAACCCTTGAAAAAGGATTTGGAAGAAGGTAACAAGATGAAGAATTGGACTCATAGGCAACCTTATGCTTATTGGAAAGGAAACTTGTACACAGGAGCTAGAAGGAAACTTGGGAGCTGTAATTCAACAAAGGATTATAATGCTCAAATTTACCAGCAGGTATGAGTTTAAAAATACTCAATTTTTAATCATTTTCATGTTTACAAGTTTAATATTATCACATTGTGTTAGTTTTGTTAAAATAGTAATTATAAATTCTCATGATGTATAGTAAAAGCATAATTGTTAACATGTCACAAAATCTCATAACACTAACGTTTGGTTCCAACTCCGGAAACGAAAACGGAATGGAAACGAATTTAGTCCATATGTATATCTATATTCATGAAATTTTATGGAATCATTCCCCATGGTTTAATAAAAATGCACTTGCTTCCTCACATTTTGTTACCCTATAAGGTATCAAAAGTAATCAAACTCTCATTCAATTGCTACAAACTATTAAGGAATGATTTCAAAAATTTTAATGAACAAGGGTATACATATTGACTAGATTCGTTTCCATTCCGTTTCCGATTTCGGAGTTAAAACCAAACGAGCCCTAAACTACATTCACCTACTAAACAATATATACTTTTAACTAAAAATACATTTTTATTAATATACATGATTTACGATTCGCACATAATTTTTAGTTTTAACTTTATTAGATTATATTAAAACGTTACGTTTGCTAATATATGCCTCCTTTTGTTATGATTTTTTGTTACCTCGTTAATTTGATTTAAAATGGAAAATGAGCATTAGATCATCAATTAATTTTGATTTAAATCATAATAGTTATAGTTAATAGAATGTTGATGTGGTTTTATTCATTGTTTGACACGTGATTTTAGTGTAAATTGATTAATAAAAAAAATTAAAAAAGATGCATTACGGAATTAAAATGACAAGTATTTATAAAAATGAAAATATTGATATAGATAGGTAAGACTGTAATATGTGACAAGCTATTCAGGCTTGATTCATGTTCGAATCGAGCGTATTTACTTTTAAACGAGTTGAATATTGATATGGAGACGAGGGTGATAATATTTTTTTTTGCAGGATTGGCAAAAGGAGAGTCAAGAGGGATATAAAAACTCCGACATGTCAAAACAATGCACCCATAGATACAAGATTTACATGGAAGGAAATGCGTGGTCAGTTAGCGAGAAGTATATTTTAGCGTGTGATTCGATGTCGTTATTGGTGGACCCGTTTTTCTATGATATCTTCACGAGAAGTCTAATTCCTATGAAGCACTATTGGCCGATAAACCCTAACACCATATGCAAATCAATCAAGTTTGCTACGGACTATGGAAATACCCATGCCGAAAAGGTACAAATTGATATACCTAATACTTAAAACGGTTAAGTTTGATTTCTTGCAAAATATAATAAATCGTCCCTTACAATGCAGGCACAAGAGATTGGAAAGGCCGGTACTAAATTCGTTGAAGAAGAGATCACAATGCAAAATGTGTACGATTACATGTTTCATGTGTTGACAGAGTATGGAAAATTATTAGCTTATAGACCAACGGTCCCTTCGGGATCAGTGGAGCTATGTTCGGAGAAATGGGTTTGTACTCCGAATGAGTTGGAAAGGAGATACAAGGTTGAAACGTTGGTAGAAGGCGGTGCGATGAGACAACCTTGTACTCTTCCGCCACCTTTTGAACCATCGACGCTAAGTAAAATGAGAGACGAGAAAGCTAACGTTATGAAGCGAGTAGAAAAATGGGAAAAAAAAGGAAAGGTTACTTAGATACTTAAGATTTATACTTGAATTAGTTTAAGATTAGGTTAAATGGTTCGAGTTTGGCATATTCTTGTCTTGAAGAACAACGATCAAATGATAGTATATGAGTATATTATGGTCCTTAATTATTGTTATTTTGATGCTTCGTGATAATAATTAAAGAGAAGAAAATAATAAGCGTTATTGTATACTATCATTTGTCTTCATTTAGATTTTTTGTATATATATATATATATATATATATATATATATAAAGTACATACAAAAGTGAGAATTCAACTAATAAAAATAAAATCGCCTTATAAATAATTTTTTGACGACATTATAACAAGTAATTTACAATGCAATAAGACCAAAACTTCAACAAACACTAAATCATAACCACGATGTTTATCAACTTTGCTTCATACACTAACATCAATGGATTAAATAAGTTCGATTGCTAACATTTTTTTTCTTATTAGAAAGGTAGAGAATACGAATAAAAACAATAATGAAAATGAATTATACGTAAAAAGAAAGAAAAGATATTTGTAATAGAATTACGAAGAAGAACGAGTTGTTTTGGCCTTGAACACCCTTCATCTTTCTTGTTATAATCCGTGCATTGTTCACATGGCTCTCTCTTTTACGATATCCATGCTCATCTCACTTGGATCGGTTGCTTGCAACTCGACTTGAATTCCATCCAACTCTCTCTTGAACCTATCCTTGGAGCTTGCATACAACATCTTACTCCTCACCTTTGATGTGTCGGGTGCCCTAAAACCATCCATTAAAGACAAAATTAGGGGCTCGTTAGATATATTTTGAAAATCGTTGGAATAAAAACTAAATTAGAAATAAGAATTAATGACATAATTCGATTCCGAACAAAAGATATTTGGTGTTTTGTTGAAATAGTCTAGGTTTTGGAGTAATTTAGTGCCTTCTTTGCATTTCAAGACCTTTCACATTTTAGGTTTCATATTCGTTTTTCTTTCTCATGCATTGACTATTGCAACAATATACCAAACACCTGCTATTAAGAATTTGATACTTGACTCTGACTGATACCCATAATATATGAAACGATCCATAAGAATTGGGACTCTAAATTCAATTAATCTCTTATTCATTGTAAAGTTGCAAGATTCTTATCAATTTACGTAGTTTAGTTTAATATATTTTTGAATAAAACGACAACTATATATGAACGAAGAGAGTGGGGTAAACGTACCATGCATAGAAAAAAATCTTGCTCTTTTGACAATTCTCATCGGTGGTGAAATCGTAGTCGTAGACAGCATAACGACACTCGTGTTCAGGCAAGCTATTGGTGAAATCATCATAGGTCTCTTCGGTTCCGCCCAACTTCTCGACAACCACCTTTTGAACCTTCTCCTCAATTTTGAAGATGATGAAACGAAAGCTCCTCTTCGACTTCAGCTCCAAAAACTTGAGCTTGCATTCGTCGTCCACCGCCATCCCAGATGCCGAATTCGCCTTATCAAACAATATTCGATCAACAATGTTACACAATTAGGGTTCGACATTTTCCTCACTCATCACAATCTTTTTTTTAAACAAACCACACAACTTCGCCTTATCCAATAACATTGGATAAACAATGTCACACAATTAGGGTACAATTCATTTCCCTCACTCGTTACAAATTTTGTTGATAAAAAAACACAAATAATAGAATTGTTCTAAATCATCAACACCCAAGAACATAATGGTCTCAAGATCCAAAATTATAGCTAATAAAAACTAAATAATTATCCTAAACATTTTCCAATCTCATCAAATCTCAAAATCCATGTTTTACAATCTTCTTGGCTAACATATGAAACACATAATGATCATCAAATCAAGCTTTCGAAATCACAACTTTCGGATACTCAATCAAATGAATATCCATTATTCAAAATACGATAACCACATCAAATAACGCAAGAAAAGAAGGATTAGAAGCAAAGAACACATACCATTTTGCCCTAGTAGTTGAAAAAACAGTTGGATCTTGTGATTAGAAACGATAGAAAGATCAAACGAAACAAAAAATCAAGAAGAAGATGGCAATGGGGAAGACAAGTCCCAAGAAATCAGGGAGATAGCTAGAGAAATGGAGAGAGGAGAAATAGATGTAAATATGACTTTTACAGGCAAATGGAGTACAAATTTGAAGGAGATTAAGGAGAGTTTTAAGGGCAATAAGAAATTCATAATTTAAAGGTGTATAATTAGAATTAGGATTCCTTGGTTTCTTCTTCATGCTAACTACGTCCTTACAAAGGAGCTAGGCCTTAAAATAATCATCAATATCTTTTCAATTTTTTTACGGGAAATTACGAATGGTACCCTCGTGGTTTGGGATATTCCGGATTTTGCCCAACAGTTTTTTCAAGTTCGGATGGTACCCTTAAGTTTACGTTGTTTTCCGGGTTTTGCCCAAATTCATTAAACTTTTTTAAAATTCCATTAAAAACATACAAAACAAATAAACTAAAATTAAAAAACAAATTAAAATATAAAAAATAATTTATTTATTTTAAAACTAAAGTAAAACAATAACTTCTTTTAAAAAAAATGTTTTATATTAATTTAAAGATAAATTAATTAGATAAGTTTTAAAAAATTCAAAAAAATCAGTGTTTTATAATATTTAAAAAATAAATAAAAAGGGATTCTTTTAGAAAAATTAAAAAAAATCACTGTTTTAATTTATTATTAAAATAAATAAATCAGTTTTCTATTTTATTTATTTTCCAAACTAAAAGCAAATAAAGTAAAAGGATATTTATAAAATAGAAAACTGATAAACAGTGAATTTGTTTTCATTTTTTTAAAAAATATTTATTTTATTTATTTTTTAATAAATTATAACACTTATTTTTTTAGATTTTGTTTTATTTATTTTTAAAATAAAATAAAACAATGATTTTTTTTGAATTTTTTAAAATTATCTAATTTATTTATTTTTAAACTAATATAAAATATTTATTTTTTTAAAAAAAATTTAACGTTTTACTTTAGTATTAAATTAAATAAATTATTCTTTCTATTTTAATTTATTTTTTAATTTTAGTTTATTTTCTTTTGTATGTTTTTACTGAAATTTAAAAACGTTTAATGAATTTGGGCATAATCGGGAAAACAACATAAACTTATGGGTACCATCCGAACTTGAGAAAACTGTTGGGAAAAATCCGGAATACCCCGAACCACGAGGGTACCATCCAGAATTTCCCTTTTTTTACTGACATATACATTAACCTACAAACTAAAACATTCAATTTTAAAAAAAATCATTAAAAATTAAATTATATATATTGTTTATCTATCTGATGGAAAATTACTAAGGGAGTATTCAATTCAAACTTTTAAAGATGTTGACTGATTCTTAATAATCATAGAATTTGTTGATTTAGTAGGATATTTTAATTTTATATAAAGTCAATACAGATTCTGTGAAAATCTTATGTGTTGGGGGAAGACTTCTATAGAGTATAGAGTTTAGATATGTATATAAGTAATAAAGTATAACACCCCAAATCCACGGGACTCGGGATGTCACATTGGGGTAGGATCTCACAATGGATCCTGACCCTAGCCTGACAACAAGTTCACTAGATCTTACAACAAGGCACATGTAGATTAAAACCAAATACATAAAACTGTATAAGATACATCAAAAGGGTTTACAAACACAAAGCCGAGTACAAAACAACAACCATAAACATCTGATACAAAAGATCTCATATCCCACGCAACCCTAATGTACAGAAGTCCTCGGCTGGTCATCCCATCTAGCTCACTCTCCAATCTTCCTAACCTGCGAATCATCTACAACACGGTATACACCGTTAGCTACAATAATGAATAAGTATGAAGATAATAGCACAAACACACATCAACATCTCATACATGCAATGCCACCCACATTCATTTATTATCTTTCAATTTCGTTATTCCATTACTAATTCAACTTATTTTGTAACACGAGGAGCCTCAAGAACCCCGTCCCATCCAACGTAACACAAGAGTTTTGCATGGGGGTGATCATCACTCGTCCCCTCCTGTGAGATCATCTTCAGGACACCTCCTCCTACCAGCAGGCGGAGGCAAGTGGTCACGACCCGTTATAATACACTTGGGCAATTTAAAGTAATAAATGATCATCCTAGTCTGGTTAGGTTATAAATGCACAAGCATATGAACACACACAACCATCACAATCACATAAACTCACAACTGAACGCTAAGTAAGTCCTATGGACTTACCTGTAATACTCGTATCCAAAACCACGTCACAGCTTCCCCTTGGGGAAGAAATCAACACCTGCAACAACAAGGCACACAACATCACATACTGCAAGGGTTAGGAGACTCGTCTCCATAACCATAACCAACCTACAACCTCAATTTAAACCTCAAGATCATAACATGCTCACAAATGCCTAAGGTATAACCTCAACATAAACACAAGTGCCTAAGGTACATCTCTATCATACCTCTCATCCTAACCAAGCTAGCCTAGCCAACATCTAAGCCAAGGCCAAAGGAAAGGAAGGAAGAAACATACCAACAAGGTATGCCCTAAATGCACCAACAGAAGCAAGAACTCAAGGCTGAACCACAGAGGCGCAGGGGCGGCTCACTCAAGGCGCAGGGGCGGCTCACAGGCAGGCGCAGGGGCGGCCTAGTGCAGGCACAAAGGCGTTTTTATGTGCAGAGGCTTGGCCCCGACTTCTCTTCGATCCCTTTCTTGACTCTCTTCACTTCTTCACCACATCACATCAACATACATACATACATATACATGTATGAATATCAAAACATTCAGGAGAGGGTCCAACACAAGTCTAACTTGTGATCCTAAGCTAAGAAGGAAGAAATAAGCAAGAAAGAAGAAGAAAGGAAGATGGAGGTGAAGAGCTTACCACAACAACCCTAAGCAGCAACTAGGAGCAATCAGCACGTCCACAACCTCAACACAATAGCAACAACTCTCAGCATCATCCTCATGATCATCTAAAGCCAAACCACAACCAAACTCTCCAAAACTCTCTCACAAACACAAGGGAAGATCAAGGAAGAGAAGATGAAGAAGAAGAAGAACGTACAGAGGGAAAGGAAGCTGAAGAGGATGAAGAAACCCTCTCAGAGAAGCAAAGGAAGGCTTATAAAGAAAGCCAACCGCAAAGCACAAGTCAAAAGGTCAACGAAGGCGGTTGCAACCACATAGAGCCGCAAGGGCGCCTAGCCGTAGGGGCGGCCACCATGGTCCGTTGGGGCGACTGCCAGGGTCCAGCAAGGGCTCACAAGGGCTCCTAGGCTCCAAAGACTAAGACTCTTAAATAAAGAATCCTACAAAATCAATGAAATAATAGATTATTTTAAAATCAATAAACTTTTAAATACCGTAGAAATTTTGTGAAATTAGGATTCTTGAAACCTTGTAAATGTGTATAAATGGGTTTTCTCTCAAATTGGTTACCCATATTATTTGATGTGAGAATCTCATTATTTTAGAATAAAAATATAATGAAAAAAATAGATCATTGCAAATATTGTTAATAACTTTAATTCATCAAATGCAACTTCTCAAAACTACTTGATTATTGTTAAAAATAGCTTTGGAAAATATATATTTCTTTTTATTGTATGATAATGGACCAAGACAAGTCAATGATTAGATATGTACATGCTTGGAACCATATATTACCCCTTTGAAATTTAATGTATGTAATAGTTTGGTATATTGATTAATCTGTAAAATAAAAAATATTTTAATGTATATAATAATTATCATAAGAGATTTTATATGTACATAATTATTGGTTCCATACAAAATAAGTATATTAAAGCATAAACTCATTTCTTTAGTAAATAAACTTTTATACACATCGGTATTAAAGATATTGTTAGAGTTCTATTATAGATAACAAAATATTTATGGGCCCATAACTCAATATGGGCTGGACTAGCCCATATTGGCTCGAATGGCCCATTTGATTTTCAGCTGGCTGCCCATTAAATATTTAGCAGATTGATTGTAATTATGAAATGGGATTAAAAAAATTTAACCATTGGGATAATCCCAATTTCAAAAATTTTATTTCCCGAATTTTCACCAACCTTTATTTCTATTGAATTTTCATTAAATCACCCATTATATATATTTTTTTATTTAACCATTATATGTATTTTAAATTATAAAAACACCCTTTATTTATTAAAAATTTCAACGACGTTTGAAAAGTAGAAAAAGTTGATATAAAAAATTGTTAAACATTCATCTCGAATTTTTCATAAAATAGACAATTTACCTATCAATAGGGAGAATTTGACATACAAGGCTTTTTTTAGTTTTTGTTTAAGAAAATGTACCCCAAATTTTTTACCACTTTCATTTAATAGTAGGTAAAAATTATTAACCCTTCTATTAGAAAGAAAGAATAAATGATGTTTGTTATTTGTTATATAAGTATAATTTTTAATTTTTAATTACTGAATTTGTTTTCTTTTATTATTTTTCTTGCCTTTTTTTATTTATTTTTTGTTTTCTTTTTTATTTTCTGGACTGAATTTCTCATACCGGAAATTCTCATACCAGAAATTTCATATCAGAAATTATCATACGAAAAGTTCATACCAGAAATTTCATACTAGAATTTTTTTCATACCAGAATTTTTTTCATACTAGAATTTTTTCATACCAGAATTTTTCATACCAGAAATTTCATACGAAAAGTTCATACCAGAAATTTCATTCCAGAAATTTCTGAATTAAAACTAGCGGCACAATCAGCACTTGATCCTTGTGCTTTCTGTCCGCTACTTATTTTTGTTTACATAATACTTTTATTTTGAGACAATTTTAACATATAATTCTTCACTCAAATAATCTTCAACTCCTCCACGTCTTGTCAATTTGTCATTGTCAACTGGGAAAAAGAACAAGTCTTTTGGAAACCAAAGGAGACGGTGATGGACCCATTTTTGCAAACCGTCATCATATACGCAAATTACAATAAAAAAAATTGCAAAATTACAACGAGCCCCCTAAAATTTGCAAAATTAAATATTAGACAATTAAAAATTCATTCCGGTATGTAAATTTCGGTATGTAAATGTCCGGTATGTGAAATTTTGGTATGTGAAATTCCGGTATGTGAAAATCCGGTATGTGATAATTTCGGTATGTGAAAATCCGGTATGTGAAAATCCGGTATGTGATAATTCCGGTATGTGATAATTCCGGTATGTAAAATTCCGGTCCGGTATGTGAAAATTCCGGTATGTGAAATTCCGGTATGTGGAAATTCCGGTATGTGATAATTCCGGTATGTGATAATTCCGGTGTGTGAAAAAATTCTTCATTCTAGAAAATAAATAAAAAATAAAGAAAATAAAAAAGACAAAAAAAATTAATAAAAGAAAATAAAAAAAAGAAATTCAGTTTTTAAAAAGCATTTGGAAGAAAGAAGAAAACAAGAGGATGGAGAAGGTTTGATGGTAAAAAAAATAAGAGGGGTATATTTACTTAATTGAAAAACAAAAAAGCCTACTTACTATCACTATTTCTCTAAATAGCCTACTAACCAAATTTGCCCATCAATAGATGTAATATGTGTCGGTATTATTATAGATTACATATTGTGTATTGGACGGACTTAGCAGGTTGATATTGTTAATTTCTTTATCAATAAATTTAATAAAAAAAAGGGTATATAACAAGTGATAAAATGAAAAATTCGATAAATAATGGGTGATTCAAAATTTGAGATGCATAAAATTGTGAAATCTTCAACCGAATAATCTTTCCAGAAAATATCTAAATTAATATTGTTGTTTATAAAATTTGAAGTCATATGTAAATATTTCGTGTGGATGATAAATCTCTAAATAATTTTTTTCCCAATACTCTTTATAAAAGAATTAAAATACTCTTTACAAAAGATTTGATGAGAATATTTTTTAAAAAATAATTTAGATCCAGTTTTTGCTTTCGCTTTAAAAACGTCAGTTAGTTTAAAAAATTTCTATTATTTTAGTAAAAAAATTTTTATTAACTTAATTTATTATTTAGTAAAAGATTTAATCCGATAAAAATTATGGGGCGCCACGTCAAAATTAGTATGTCTGTTTTAGTAAAGTATATAGATTTGATTAAAAAAAAAGTATGTACCAAGTGATTAAATGAAAAATTCGAAAAAATGGGTGACTCAAAATATGAGATGCATAAAAATTGAATAAAGAAAATGACACTTAATAATTTCGGGCATTATCTGATTAGATATAGTCTTGCTTTATTGTATGTGTGAAGACCGAAAAGTGGGACGATGAAAATTTAAAAAATCTAAATTACACAAAAAAAATAAATAAAATGAAACAATTTGGTTTATTAGGCTTTTTCTAATTTTGTGTTTAGTAAATGTACCCTTGAGAGAAGAATGTGTAGAGTTTGAGAATAAATACAAAAGGTTAGGGTATATTTACTTAATTGAAATGTTAAAAAACCTATTCACTATTATAGTTTTTCAAAAAGACCTAGTTACTAAAATTGCCAAAAAAAAAATTCAATATTTTCCATGCAGGAGAGGGAATTTTCAACCAAAACAATACGTAAATTATTATAATATTGTATCATACAATAAATAAACTAAGATCCGTCAATTACATGACTTGGGATTACAATCTTATAATTTCTTATTGTACAAATATATACAAAGTTATCTAATAAAGAAAATTATATATGATAGTGATATAACCAACTTATCTTCTTGGATTAAAATATGCGATTAATTTTTAGTGATGTCATTACAAACAAATTAGCAAAATATACTGCAAATTGCTCAATCAAGCTTACCTAATCACATTATAATCAAATTTAATTATTATTTTGGAGTCATTTACACCTAATCTAATTTTCTTAACCATATTCACCAACTAGCTTATAGTATGCTAAATTGACGTGGAATTGAACATATGTTTATGTATATTTAACTTATAAAGTCGTTTTCTAACATATTTGTTTTGATTTATACTATAACAATTTACCTAACTTATATTTTAGTCGATTAGATATGTTGTAAATGGAATAACTAAATCCAGATATGAAAATTAGGTCATGAATTATAGTATTAACCTACAAAAAAGGACAAAATTTACAAGTGCGTAACAACTTTTGGTGCTCGCCACTATATGTCCTCAAATTGAGTTGAAGATTTTTTTTTTTTAAAAAAAACGGAAAGCGGTTAGGTTAAGCTATCTCCTAGATGTAGTCCACCCTAAAGCATACTTGCGGATGAGAACACAGAGTTTGGGATCGTCAGAAAAACTGGTGTTGGGGTTCGAAATTCCCACATGGGTCAGTCGGTCAGCAACACGGTTGGTTTCTCTGAAAATATGCCTGATGTGGACTTCGTCAAAAAAGCGGAGATCCAATATGGAGTCGGAAATTATCATCTCGACCTCCCATGAGCAACTTCACAATCCTTGGAGTGCCTTGATAACACAAAGATTATCACCCTCGATTTCTATCTTTTTGATTTTTAATTTGATAGCCTCTTGTAAACCCGATTTAAGAGCATAAGCTTCAGCTTTAATTACCGAGTTAAAGTTCTTTTTTGTCGCATCAAGGCTAACAACCTCACCTTTGTGATTTCGAATCACAAAGCCGATTGATGTTATTCCCGAATCGAGTTTAGATCCATCAAAATTAAGTTTATGAAAACCAAGTTTTGGTTTATCCCACTTAATATTATTTTTCTTCCTTTTGGGAGACTTAGTGTCCTTTTGTTGTTTTATATCGTAATCGTCTTCATCATTGATATTAGTTTTCCACATTTGGATTTGGTTTTTAATGAAGCTAATAACCTTATTGCAAGGACCAATAGACTCGTTCCCAAATTGCGTTGAAGATTGACATGCAATATTACATTTTATGTTATCGCATTTAATAGTCATATCAGCGAAAGTTTTTAGGAAAGAATTTGAATTGGTCAAATAAGTCATTTCTATTTTTTTTAATTTTGTATATCCCTTTAATTTTTATCACTTTCATTAATGTAATTAAAAATATTTAACCTCTCTATTTAAAAAAACAAACAAACATTACTTTGTTACGTAAAATGAACCCGGACTCTTTTTTTTTTCTCTCTTTTTTATTTTCTTTTTTATTTTTCAGTATGAAATTATGGTTTTAAATTTTCATACCATAAAACTCATATCATCCACTTGATCTGTTCCCGGGAGTATCCTCATAAAAAGGAATCTTTCCTCTCCCCAGCCATTTCGGGTTAATCGGGTTAAGAAGATGTGAAAGCGCGTTTCTATCTATAAGAACGGTACGTTCCGAAGTGTGAAGTGGGAGAGAGGGGTGTCATAATTGGGGTTTTGAATAAGACGAGAAATTATTAAATATCTAACTCCAGTGTTGAGTTCAAGTTGAAACAATGATTGATCTTGCATGGGTTTAATCTATCTGGTCATTATATTGGCATACAAAAGCTTAAATGCATGTAATTGATCTTATTTCTTTGGACTTTATAGAGTGACAAAATAAATTCCACGCACATAATGGATATAAATGTTTGTGGTGATGATAGGTGAAGTAGCAGTCTAGGTGTTAAGTTTGATTGTAAATCAGTTTCTCCTTGAGCCGGAAGCTCTTTTCTCAGTGGATCTGTTGTTACAGTGAAAGTAATTTAGTTTTATTTACTAGGCTTATGTTGCATCAAACAACAATCAAATGGTAATTTTGTTAACAGTGACAAAGATAAAAGTAGTATCACATCTCATCATGACATTGACCAAAATAATTTCCAGAATTTTTTTACAAAATTCATACAAAAAAAAATTGCTAAGTTCCTGGTATGAATTTCATGCCAGAAATTTTCTTGCAGCCAAGGATCATTACCTTGGACAAGACTTGAAGGAGCCAGATCATTGGTACAACCAAGGATCCTGCACAAATTGTCCCAATTGATCATGATATTGTCTATCTGAAAGGCAAGAAAATGTTAATCTAAAATACATGAACAGCGATTGCATTCGTTGACATTAGACGCAGCAGCTCTAGCCCAAACTTGATCCGTTCTTTCTAGTTTCTCATGGATTATCCTTCTTCCTTCTCGTATAGTACGCATTCTTCACATATCTCTCTCTCTCTCTCTCCCTCTCTCTCTCGCCCTCTGCTCATCAGAGACGGTCACCGGTTTCACCACCGCTTCTGAAGTCGATCGTACACGCCATTGGAAGAGAATCTTGTAGGTTATGCTGCTACTAGATACAATCACTATGACGAAAGAACAGGGTGAAAGAGAAGAGCAAACGGGGTACATTTACTTAATCGTAAAATGTTATGGGCCTTGTTAGTAGAGCAAAAACTGAAAAGGCCTAGTTAGCAAATTGATCTTTGTAGTAATCAAAACTACGCACTTCGCGTGCGTAGTTTTGCTTTTCACCTCCAGATTCTAACTACACTTATGACTTGCGGAGTTGGAGCTGAGGCGAAGCCGGTAGGAGCCAATAGCTACGCTTCTCGGAAGCGTATTTGAAGTTTTAGTAAAAAAAAAATATTCACTCCAACTACGCTCCCTATTTACATAGTTGGAGTGAATTAAAATATTCCTTCTCTGTCTGAATTGGAGGAGGGAGGTTGAGCCGTTGTATTCGAAATCTCCCCATTTTTCTTGTATTCAAAATCGGAGAAGGAGGGAGGGGCCGTTGGCATCCGGAGGTGAGCAATTGTGTTTGAAATCTTCATTATGGTTTTGATCAACTATATTTGAATTTGTATTTGAAATACCATAGATCCAATGTAGTCTATATCTGTATTTGAAATGTCCATTGATCCATTGTAATCGAAGTCTCCATTCGTCTGGATACGGTATTCAAAATCGGGGTCAATTCTAGCTCTATTTCGTCCTCCCGGTTCCGAACAAAACCCCAATGGCGTCATTTGCCTCACCGTCAACGGCGTCAATTGCCTTGCTAAAACAATCATTCTATGCCTGAATCGAAGGAGAGAGGTTGAATCGGAGGAGGGGGGAAGAGGAGCGTTACCCATGCAATGTAACCGGAGGAGAAAGCCTCGAATCGGAGTTCTGGTGTGCACTCGAATCGGCGGAGAAAGAACGAAAGAATCGACCGAAGTCTGGATGTTGAGGAAGACAATACTACACTTGTATCCCGAAAGGCGAAGTTATACCTAGACAACTACGCTTTTGGAAAGCGTAGTTGAAGTTTTTTTTTAAAAAAAAATTAACTCCAACTAAGTTTCCCAGACGCGTTGCTAGAGTTTTTTTTTAAAAAAAACTTCTGCTACGCTTCCCTGAAGTGTAGTTTATCGGCTCCTACCAACTTCATCTCGACTTTAATTATGCACGCCAATTACATGGTTGGAATCCGGAGGTAAAAACTAAAACTACGCACGAAAAGTGCCTAGTTATAGTTACTAATAAAGATTTTCGTTGGTACGTAAAAACATAATTATCGTTCTTTATATTGAAAATAAATGTAGCCGTACGGTAAATATGCAATAAGTTAGGTGGGAAAAAACCCCTTTACCCTTTCAACGTACGCGCCTATCACTCGTAGGAGCTCACCCCTCCTCATTACCAAAACCCTAAACCTAAACCTAAACACCATCCTTCCAAAGGCTGCCGCCACAAGCGCCTTGCCCTGCCGGAATTTTTGGCGAGCATCTCTTCGCTGCTTACTCCTCTTTTCGATTCAATTTATAAGTTCAGCCAAGCAAAGTTGGCCGAGGACGAAATCCTTAAACTCCGAAACCCTAGTCCAACGCCGTTGCTATGGTCCAGGTTTTTTGAAAATTCGGGTACGGTCCAGTCCGGTTTTTGGACCGTATAAAATCGTAACCTGGGTTGGACCGTAAACTACGAATTTTCGGTCCAGTTCGGTCCAATCCGGTGAATTTCCGGTCCAATTCGGTCCGATCCGGTCCATTTCGGTCCGATCCGGTCCGCAATATTCAAAATTGCACAATTTATGTACAAACCGGTCCAACCCAGAATCAGACCGGTCCCGACCGGTCTACGGTCCAAGGTTTTATCAATTTACGATCCACCGGTCCGGACCGTATGCACAACCCTAGCACAGATCCATCAATCCAAAAGCTTCGCCCTCACCTGGGATTTGTTGAAGGAGGTTATTCGAATCCTATAATGGATGCCCTCATTTCAAGATCCATCCATCTCTTAAGCACTTAAATTTCTGTCCTAATAGAGTGGAGATTTGGCCTTCTGCCAGTCTTCAAATTGGGGAAAGAAATAGACGAAGAAGAAGCAAGGAATTTATTTGGAGCTTTCTCCATCATGTTGATCGAATGGCAATTTTAGAAAAGCCTCTAATTCGAGAAGTTTTTAGCAGTGGCCATAGAAGTAGTGTAAGAAGATGGCACTACCTCAATGCTCCCTCTCCGCTTCGAACCAAGAGTATCAACATCGGCCAGCAAAGAAAGAAGACGAAAAGAAAAAGAAAGAAGAAAAGGAAAATACGAAAAAATTGTTTCCTTCTCTAGATCCCTTTTGTTGATGTCGAACTGTTTGTTCAACTTTGTTCATTTGGAGGCCGTTTTGACTACGGTTGTATATCAACTCCTTACACCAACGATTTACTAGGGCTTAACCCCAAGCTTCTCGGCCTAAGTTTTGTTGCTAAAAAGTGCAAATTTAAGGCCTCAAAGCCCAACAAATCTGATTATCCCAATTTCATCTCAAACATGACCTTTGATCCAAGAATTACAAAAGTAACAATAACAATTGGAAAAATTTAAAGTTTACCAAAAAATCAAATATAGATGAACATGATATAAACCCATCTAAGGGGTGCTTAACAATGAATTTTCTGCTTTGTTCATTCAACTCGTTCTTACAGGATCCAGAACCTCAGGATTACGACACCCTCCAAACTAAAATTATCTTTACCAGATTAATATGATTATAAGCTTTTGTAACATTTGAGGTATGGGCCGGAGTAATCTATGGACAAATCTCGAAACTATTTGTAAAATTCACAACCTAAACATAATTTCTCTAGCAGAGACAAAATCTCCCGCCGGATGATCGACTTTGGAGATCGACGGGCTTTGATAACATCATTTATTGTCCCACTATTGGAAAGGCGGAAGGATTATGTTTACTTTGGAAAGCTTACCAGCTCAAGAACCAATCAATTAACCTTTTGTCAAAAGGTGATCGATTCATTTGTATTGAAGTGGTTGCTACAACCAAAATCGTAAATTGAACATTATATTTGCTTATGCACCACCACATGAAATTTCAAAAAATTTGTTTTGGGATTCGATTACCAACCTTATCAATGCATCTCCATTACTATGCATTTTTATAGGTGATCTGAATGAAATCCAACATAACTTGGAAAAACAAGGAGGAACCGTATCAATTCTAACAGATTTAATAGACTCAATAACTTTAAAAACCTATGTAATCTCGAAGATGTCCAAGCGCTAAAATAACCAATTCTCCTGCTTTAATAGGAAGGTTTGAAATTAAAAAACGGTTTTACAAAATATTCATTCTAACTTCTTAAACAAAGATACAATATTATTAACCAACTCTTTTCGAACAATGTATCCCTTGCAAATTGCCCCTCTTTAAACCATCAAAGTTGTACACATTTTTATATCACGATACCCGTGGGATGCAACTTCGTCTTCTCTGTTTTGATTCTGTCTTGGTGGTGGTTCGAGTGTTTGTCGAGTGGTTGATGCAGTTATGGTTGATTCCTCAGAGGTGTGGATGTGTGATCGACTCCTGACGGCTCTGTTACAGTTCAAATCTGAGGTGTCCACAATTGTTCTCAAGGCTTCCTACTTGTGTACTTCCTTCGAAGATGAACGTTCATGCTCGTCGCTTCCGGCTGATTGGATCATTCTGCTTTCCCCTGGAGACATCTTTGTTTTCGGGTTTTTATGATGTATTTTTGTAATTTATTTTTTCCCTTTGTTGTTGTTCCCCATAACGGTGAGCCCGTTTGCCGATCTTTTTCGACCTTTTGATCCAATAGTCGGCGTCAGTGGCGGCCGCAGGATTTCTAAAGGGTGGGGCGAAAATAAATTATCGATAAAAATATCTATGAAATAAGATAACGATAAAAATAAAATCAATATGTCATCTATTTGTGCAGTTTTGACTACAAGTCTACCAAAAATAACTAGTCAATGCTACAAATAAAGTGTCAATCTGACAACAAAGGGTGTAATTCATAAGAAGAAAAAAAGAGAGTATATATATTGATTAAAATTACTTATAGAATAATATCTTATTTAGATATCAAAATAAATTCATATAAAATATACATATATATATATATATATATATATATCATTACATATATTTAGGGAGTTATATAAAGGATGAAATTAGTTTTTAAAAAATCTTACCGATATAATGTTATTTTTCTTAAATTGTAGCATCTTTTTTATAGAGTATTAATTTTGTATTTGAATTATTCAATAAATTGCTTTGGAGTATAATCCATAAAAAGAAGAAAAAAAAAAGTGAATAACTTTTATATTTAGAGTTTGGACAAATAAAAACAAAATATATTATGAAATATGTAATTTAAATCCAAAATAATAAGGTATTTTAAAAAAAAAAGAAATCATTCATTATTACTTAAAAGGTAGAGTATGATAAATTAATATTTATTGCCATGCTGTCACTATTTGCCCAGTCATCATGCACCGTAGCGAGACAATAGGATAATGACACGTGTCAATTTTGGGATCCACCTTGAAGTTTCCTGTCACTGAAACGAGCAACGCGTAGACTGCGTAGTTGCCTTTCCTTACTTTCTTTCTCCATTTCAAACTACTTTTTTTTCGTCAAAATAATAGCTTATTAGAAATGTATACCATAATTTCTCAATATCTAATTGATTTTTTATGGCTAAAAATGAATTACGAAATAAATAAACTTATATATAGACATCAACTCCATTTGACAATGAAAAGGACTACAAGATTTGTATTTTTCTTTCACTTGAATGCGTGTGGAGATAATGGTAATATTTTTTGTAAGGGCAAATAGCAATATCCGTTAAATATGTTAGTTTGCAAAAAAAAAAAAAAAAAACTTTACATAAAATTATCCATTAAATATCCTTCAAATCAAATTTGTTAAAAATAACCTGTTAAATTTTTTAGAAAAAACCCTTAATATTTTATTGACAAATTTTAAAGCTACAAAGAAATATCTATATTATTAGACCCGTTTTTCTTTATTCTTTTTAATTATATGTTTATTTATCCTTCTTCCCTGAATTATATCATGAAATTTAATCCATGATTTCGAACCACCCATCAAATTTGACAGGCGTTTTTCTGCAAATTTCATATTTAAAGGGTGGTTTAGAGGTATTTATCTTCTTTCATTAATAATGTTTATGTTTTAAAGTCAATTAAAACTTGGGTAGTTACAAACGTACAAAACAAGCTAGTTATAATAGAATTTCATGTACAAATTTCAGTTGTATCTTTCGAGCTCTCCCTGTCATTTTCTTACTCGTTGACGGAGAAGTTTCGTGGTAGAAGAGGCTTCTTCATCGATCATCTTCTTCAATTTCATTGATTCTCATTTCATTTCAGCCAAACAAACCCTTCATATCCGCCATAGCTCCTCCTTGAAAAGCTTCTTTACCAATCATCAAACGAGCAATCAAGAACACCTGTGTTCAAACAAGTAAGTTCGTATTGAATCTTTCTGTCTGTTTCGAACTTAGATATTACATGTTTTATTCTGCCTGTTTATCTTCTTCTGTTATTCCCTGTTTGGCTCTTTTCGAAGATTCCTCAATTTTGGATTTCGAAGATTCCTCACTTTCTTATTCTTATTCTAACAAAAAACTGAGTTTCCTTACCAATATGTTCTATGTTTGATACAGATCAAGATGAACGGTCTTAAGCTCGGTGTGGAGGTGATCGGCGCCCATGATCTTGTAGCGAAAGACGGGGAAGGCTCCTCGAGTGCGTTCGTTGAGCTGCACTTTGACAACCAGAGGTTCCGAACCACCATCAAGGAGAAAGACCTGAACCCTGTTTGGCACGAGACGTTTTACTTCAACATTACTGATCCAAACAATCTATCAAACTTGACTCTTGATGCACATGTTTACTGCTACAACAAAGAGACTCAGGCTAAGTCATTCCTTGGGAAAGTTCACCTTACCGGAACTTCGTTTGTGTCCTATTCGGATGCTATAGAATGGGCTTATCCCTTGGAGAAGCATAAGATTTTCTCTAGAGTTAAAGGAGAGCTTACTCTTAAAGTCTTCATCACCAGTGATTCTTCAGTTGGTCTTTCGAATCCGTTACCTCCAATGGATGGTGATCAAGAACGCGAGTTTATGGAGTATCAGCCTCCAAGGAAGGCTTCAAGGAACATATTTCGTCACCTTCCTAAACCAAATGTGTCTCCAGCTGTTCAGCAACAGCAAGAGGAGTCACAGTCACAGCCACAACCACAGCCGCCACGACCGCCTCAGCAACAGTTTTTCTCCTCTGCTGCTAAGGCTGAGGCTCCAGTGCCAAAGTTTGTTCCGATGAGTGGAGGAGGCTCAGGCCAGCCGGTTGATTACTCGATTAGAGAGACTAGCCCAGTTCTTGGTGGAGGCCGGGTTGTTGGTGGACGTGTTGTAGGTGATTGGTATAGAAGGCCAGCTAGTAGCACCTTTGATTTGGTTCAGAAGATGCATTTCTTGTATGTTCGAGTTGTGAAGGCTCGCGATCTTCCACGGATGGATCTTACGGGGAGCCTTGACCCGTATGTTGAGGTGAGAGTAGGAAATTATAAAGGAACAACACGGCACTATGATAAGAACTCGAATCCCGAATGGAATGAGGTTTTTGCCTTTTCAAAGGAACAAGTTCAGTCTCACTATGTGGAAGTTTACCTTAAGGACAAGGATCTGCTGCTCGATGACTTTGTTGGGCTTGTTCGGTTTGACGTCATTGATATCCCCAAACGAGTACCTCCGGATAGTCCCTTGGCTCCACAGTGGTACCGCCTTGAGGACAAGAAAGGTGATAAGCTCATTAAAGGTGAGCTCATGTTAGCTGTCTGGGAAGGAACACAAGCTGATGAAGCCTTCAGTGAAGCTCAACACTCGGATTCTATTAGGCCGGATAGTCAATCATTTTCCGACGTGCATACGCGCTCCAAAGTCTACCAATCTCCGAGGTTATGGTATCTACGAGTCAATGTGATTGAGGCACAGGACCTGATCTTGTCTGACAAAACCCGAGTTCCGGATGTTTATGTTAGAGCACAGCTTGGAGGTCAATCTTTAAGGACAAAGGCTGTTCAAGCCAGTACAGGAATTCCATTATGGAATGAGGATTTGATGTTTGTTGCAGCTGAGCCTTTTGAGGAGCATTTGATGCTCTTTGTTGAAAATCGGATTGCACCCGGAAAGGAAGAGACGCTTGCTAAGCTCTCAATACCGTTGACCCGTGTTATTAAACGCGCAGATGACAAGCCATTCCCTAGCCAGTGGTACCCCTTACAAAGGCCGTCATCTGAAGGCATTGAAGAGGTGAAAGAAGATAAATTCGCGAGCAGATTGAATTTAAGGGTGACCCTTGATGGAGGTTATCATGTATTTGATGAATCCACTTACTATAGCAGTGATCTCAGGCCGAGTTTACGACAACTTTGGAAGTCATCAATAGGCGTCTTAGAGCTCGGTATCCTTGATGCTAGCGGTATTCAGCCTATGAAGACAAGAGAAGGGAGAGGCACAGCTGATACCTTTTGTGTAGCCAAGTATGCTCAGAAATGGGTTCGGACTAGGACCATAATCGATAGCTTGAACCCGAAATTCAACGAGCAATACACTTGGGAGGTTTATGACCCTTCAACTGTTTTAACCGTCTGTGTCTTTGACAACGGACATATAGTCGGAGGCAGGGATACGAGGATCGGTAAAGTCAGAATCCGAATCTCCAACCTTGAGGCCGGGAGGATCTACACATTGTACTATCCACTATTAGTCCTTGAGCGGTCAGGGGTGAAAAAAATGGGCCAGCTTCATTTAGCCATAAGATTCTCTTGCACATCCACGGTGAACTTAATGAACTTGTACACAAAACCTCCCTTGCCCAAGATGCATTACTCAAGACCCTTGAGTATATTGCAGACCAACAGTCTCCGGATGCAAGCTATAAGCATAGTGGCCACAAGGCTTAGTCGAGCTGAGCCGCCTCTCAGGAGGGAGGTTGTTGAATACATGAGTGACGTGGATGCTCATTCTTGGAGCATGAGGAAAAGCAAGGCTAACTTCTACAGGATAGTCGGAATCTTTCAAGGATTGATCGCGGTCACAAAGTGGTTTGGAGAAATATGTGCTTGGAAAAATCCGATCACAACAGTCTTAGTCCACCTTCTCTATCTCATGCTCGTTTGTTTTCCTGAGCTTATTCTCCCAACTGTCTTCCTCTACATGTTCATGATCGGTTTATGGAACTACCGATACAAACCAAAGCACCCGCATCACATGGACATTAGGCTGTCATGTGCTGACTCCATCACTGGTGATGATCTTGATGAAGAATTCGACATGTTTCCTACATCAAAGGGGCCGGATGTCGTGAGGATGAGGTATGATAGGCTGAGGAGTATCGGCTCTAGGGTCCAGGGTGTCATGGGGGACGTTGCGGGCCAGGGTGAGAGGCTCCAGGCTCTACTAACCTGGAGGGATCCAAGGGCTACTTCCATATTCTTGTTGTTTTGCATCTTTGCTGCCATTATGTTGTACACGTTGCCTTTCCAGCTTCTGGCTATCATCTGCGGCTTCCTTGTCATGAGGCATCCCAAGTTTAGGAGTAAGCAGCCACCGATGTATATGAACTTCTTTCGGCGTTTACCTGCACAATCAGACTGCATGTTGTGAGGATATTCAACATGTAAATAACTCATGCATATGGTTTTTCATCACTGTTGTTTGTTTCTTATGGAGTTATTTTTAAGCATAAGATATGCTTCTTGTATCATACCTTTTTTATGAGAAAGGGATTGTACATGTAATCCAAACATGCTTAGCAAATACTTTTGGACTCTTATAATCTTTAAAAGCACAATCCAAATACAAAGACAAATGACAATCGTTGCAAGAATAATACCAAGCGGCATGATTCATCTTCTCCAGGCAGTCAGACACTGATCACATAAATAGTCCTCCAACTCTATCTCCCTCTGTAATTATCATCTCCAAATCAAACGTATGCCCGCTGTGCACAAGTACTCATGCAACTCTCTGTGCAACGATAACCAACATAGTCACCAGGGCATCTACAAGCTGTGCACAAGTACTCGTCCCACTTGGTCGTGCCAAGCTAGAAGAATAGACAGATGATTATGCCCTATATGATTTTGAATTATGAGCCCCAACCGACATTTTTTATGACACTGAAAGGTACATCAATCACAGTCGAATAAGAACCTCCTCCCTGCAGCTAAAACACAAGTGCGCCTCTCGGAAGCAATAAATTTGGGGGAATTTTCAGGAGTGAACTCCATTCCCCTGAGCTCCGCACATGATTTGTGGATGGCCAAGGGACAACGGCTACAACTGTAGGCTCCACCTTCTATGACTTTGTTTTCACAAACTCCACAGGTTGCATCATATATAACTCCTTCCCAGTATTCCCTAACTCAGTTGTCCTTTGTACAATAGTCGACAAGCAACCTGGTTAGATTCCTTTTTTTAATCATATGAATGCCACTGAAGTCACCAATTCACATCCATTCCTCCAGCTCAAACTTACCACCCTTAGTTTCTATAGTCAGACCATCCACTGCATTGAACAGGCATTCAAGCAGGACATGATCAGTTGTATTTATGACCAACTTTGACACCGTTGGGTGGATATTGTCGTCTGTGTAGTCTCCAATGAATTCCTGGTCCAAAGGCCAGTTTATGCCATGGGGCTTGTACCATTTGTTACGATAGGTGCTGGGATCACGCTCCCGAACCTCATCTGCCAGGCATACTCGATCTTTGGCTTGCACTAGATGATTATTAGGCAAAGATGCATCTGCTCCCCTGATTTGGGAAGGAGGCTGATGAGCTTATTGAGATAAGAGCGATGGGAGAGAGGAGAATCGATGACAAATTTGAGTAATATTGAAGGCTTGTGATAGAGAACTTCAGCTCTTTCAGGTGTTGGAGGACAGATTTCACCAGCAGAGATGACGTCGAGAATTTCATTAAAACGGATGACTCTAGATCCACAACCATAGATCTACTCTTTATCAATGGTGATGCGAGTCTCCATAATTCAGTTCCATTTAGGCTGAACCACTTCTCTTCCAAGGTAATTTTTTGTCCAGAACACTATCTTATAGTAAAATAAATGAGCAGAAATCTTCTGCATAGTCCAGGTCTTCATGGTTACTGACTTATCATAGATTTGATCACAGAATAGTGTGAGGCATGAACACCAAGCAATCCTACTGCCGTTAACTTAGTCAAACGAGACTACAGGGCTTAAATTGAACAAAACCCTATGTTTTGGGGCAATTTGGAAGTCGACTAGAACAAATTTAGGGTTGACAAACAGTGTAAACGAAGTCAAAAGCCTACCATGATCTATCGTAGAGGTATATGAACTAGAAAATAGTGAAAAAGTAGGCAAGCAAGTATATACCTCAGATCGCGAAAACAGTCTTGCCGGAGCGCCGGCAGGCGGCAACAATCAAAGCAAGTTAGATATGGATCAGCTTGTCAGGCGAACTTCTACCAACTGAAAGAAATTTAACAAAGAGACTAGAGAGTCGAGATTTTAAATTCGGGAAGCAAAAATCAAAAATCAAAAATCAAAAATATTTACCTGAACTTATAACATGATGCATTTAATCAAAGAGACTAGAGAGTGTGAAGATCAGCTTTTCAGGCGAACTTCTACCAACAACTGGGGTTCAAAATACTTTTCAAAGAGACTAGAGAGTCAACATTTTTATACTTATGTCCGATAAGCTCGTAGTTTTCAAACGTACTCTATTGTAACAAGGATTTTGTTGCAAATTCTACCCTCCAAATTAACTTAAATGGATAAAAAATACTTTTCAAAAAATATCAACTCGTGTTAAAAAGCTAAAATGATGAGTAGTACTATGACTTAAATACTGAAAAATAGTCAAAATACCTTAAAAGACAAATAACTTGAGTTCAAAAAAGGCTTAAAGTATATGTCAACTAGTTTATAAACCGCACCTTGTGCGGTATATTTATAGATTTGATTTTTTAGTAATATGTCACGAGCTAGTATCTATATGAACTAATGATATATTTACGAAACATTATAATAACCATTTAATTATTCTCACGATGATAAAATATTTGAATAAAAAAGTGTCATTATTTAGATATTAAATTAATTATTTACAATATACCCTTTTTTAAGCTTAAAAATAAATTACACTAATTATGCCCATGCATATTAATTTTGTTGTCAAAAAATTTAAACATTACAAATTAGTAAGGCGCTAAAAGTTTTTGAGGGAAGATTCAAATTTCAATTATAAAAAATTAAAATAATATTTAAGATTAGTAAAATAATAATTGAGTAAGTTATAATTACGAAACTTCTAGTAAAAATTAGCTTAGATTTACAAATTACATATATTATACAAAATTAATTTGAATATTTAACATTCAACCAAATTTTCGCATATAATATAAAAACCGGTATTGTAACAAAATTGATTACTCGAATGAGATTACACTTGCGGATAATTAAAAAAATAAAAACAAACAAAAATACAAATTTAAAAAAAAAACGTAACCAATTTTTTAGTTGATTACTCGAATGAGATTACACTTATAAGAAACGAATATGAAAAGTAAAAAAGCGAATTATTTTATTTTTAAAAAATAAATACGTCTAATAAAAAAACAAATATGAATGAATTTTTTTTAACAATAACGAAATATTTTGCAATCGAATATGAATAAAAAATTAATAATAAAATTTTAACAGCAACAAATCCGAATAATATATAATAAAAGTGTAAAAAAACCGAATTTGAATATAAAAAAATACGATTCCGGAAAATTTTTAAAAGTAACATAAGATTTGCAATCGAATTTTTCTTAAAAATAACAAATAATAAAATTTCCCCCGAAATTAAAGAACTTTCTTATGAAGGCTAATAAACATGAAATCCGTGTATGGATAAAATAAATCCTTGATTTAATATTTCTAATTAAGTTGTTAGCTAATAAACAAACCCGCACATAAAGGGTCTATTTTAATTGACTTAGTATTTTCAATTAAGTTGTTAGTTAATAAAATTTATACTCCAATATATTATTTTTACAACAAAATTAATTAGAAATAAGCATAAGACAGTTTTTGGTTAAAAAAAGATAATACATAAAATAATGAAAAGAAATAATTAAAAATATATTAAAAGATTATTATTAGAAGATTTGTAAATATATATTGACATGATTTGAGTTGTTATAGATTGTTGTAGATTTGGTAACAAACAAAATCGTATTGTTATAACCGTAAGATACTTAACATGATGAGTTAAAATTATTTTTGTTGAATTGGCATGATGAGATGGAAAATATTTTAATTTTAGATAAAAATTTTAATTAAACCAAAAAATTCTAAGTGGCATGGCTAGCTGACATATGGACTAAAAGGGTTGTGTTTTAGTAGTATATATAGATTGATACACGACAGTAATTTTGAAAAAAATATTGTTAAAATTAAAAAAAAAAAAAAGTGTTTAAAGGGATAAAAATGACATTCAAAATGATGAATGAAAGTAATACTGAAAAGTACATTTATGTCAAAATACCTTAAAACGACAAATAACTGGGGTTGAAAAAGGCTAAAATGAGGATGTCTATGGGACAAAACTCTTGTTCAAAAGGCTAAAATGACAACTAATACATTAAGAGAAAGGCTAGAATTTGTTAACCAGGCAAGGCCAACTCTCCTAGTAGTGGCTGTCAAAGTTCAGCAATAACAATTCAAGCTGAGAGCAGAGAGAAAGACAAAGAAGCTAACAAATTTATGAAGTTCCAAAACCATACCCATTTGTGAAGCATGTCAAAGAGTTCAATTGAAGGTAATGGCAGAGCCTAAAGTACAGAAATTGATCTCTAATGGCTGCCATAATTCAGCAAACAAATTGGGACCCTACCAACAGAATAATGGGGGTGACACAAGTTTCCTTAATTTGCCTGCCTTTAAATTACAAAAAGTGAGTTAGAGAAGATAACATACTAACACTCCTACAATTTCCTGCCTTCTTCATACTTATATAAGTAGCTAACAACAACCTTCTACCTATCATTCATTCCAGACCACCAGACCAACATTTCCGAGTGAACGGGGCAACCGGCTCATGAACAATGATTCATCTTGGTGGGATACAATCTCATCTGAATATGTACAACAAGATGTCCAGGCATTTGTGGATTGGATCTGAGTTGCGTGCTTGATGCTTCACCGTAAACAAAAATTCGAAGCACGCAATTTTACCATTTCAAGAGTGACGGACGGAAGTTGATTCATGTCGTTAGCTATCTTCATCCATGGCACCAATGTAAGTTAGATCAGTCCGTCTTACCCTGACAGTGCCTTTAAGCCAACTAGCTGCTCTCAGATTCGAATTGTCACTGCTAGCTGCCATATTACTTGTGGATGGGCCTGCTCCTGCCCCGTCTTCCAAAAGTGTCCATGGATCGATCTCCATATCACCGTCTGGTGGTGGCAGGCTGGACTTTGTTTTCCCAGGCGTGTTTGGAGCGGTCTTCGATAATGTTGAGTTTCTCGGGTTTGCCTGGTTTGAATGTGATGGTGAAAACGAGATGCTCGGTTGGAGTGAAGTAATGGCAGAAGTTTGTACTGAAGGAGGCTGGCAAGAAATGTAAAAGCGGTAGTTGTGAGGAATGACAGGCAGTGCAGCTTTGATACGCCGCCGTATTGTATCTGGCAGTTGCATACGGTCCAACTCATTCTGCATCCGGTTAGAATTGATTAGATATGCAAATATGGTAATGATAGAATCACCAAGAGAAAAAACTATCTATTATATAGAAGCTGCAGTAGGTCTACTATAGCTAAAACAAGTAATGGTCTGTTTGGATGTCGAGATTTATGACACAATTATGCAGTGTTGGACTTTAAAAATAATTATGCAAAAAATGCAGTATTTATTGTTGACAATTGGTATTTATTAATAATAAGTTATTAATGCAATGCACCCAAACACCATTTTCAGTAAAATGTATTATATACCACACAAAGATATTGTGACAGTTAAAAAAAATGAAAAAAATAGTTTAGATTTAAACCGGTTTTTATTTTATTAACCTTTTCTAGGGTTAACTGTTTCCTATTAGGGTAATATTTTTTGCTCAACCTAGAGTTACTCTATGGATACAAGACCGTTATATGTTTACTAGATTACGAACATGGCAAACATAGGTTACATGCGTTTTTATCAGCATGGATATTAAATAAAATTACTGATAAATTTTTCTATATGGCTCCGTTTGGTAATTGCATAAATTAAGGGGATTGAGATTATGGAAATTAAAACGGAAAAATAATTCTTGTAATCTTGTTTGATAAGGGAATGAAGGTGATTAAAGGGTTGTGATTATGGAGATTAAGAGAATTAGATTATGGGAATTTTGCAATCCTATAAAACTTCGATTATAAGGATTATAAAGATTATTGAGGCTAAAATCTCATTTTACCCCTCTCCCTTTTTTTCATATATTTATAATCTATAAAAAAAATTAACATGTACTTTTTCGTAATTTTACCCACAATCATATTCATTTTACCAAACACTCATTTCACTTATTTTCATACTCATCCTCTTATACAATTCCATCTCCTTAATTTTTCATCTAAATATCATCTAAATAATTCTCTTCATCTACGTAATCTTACATTACCAAAACGGGCCTTGTATCAGCATGGAGATTAAATAAAAAGTTGTCACAATATTTGTCATTTTAGATGGCATTTAATGTTATAGTTTCCTGATTAGTGTATTTTGCATTCACTATGTAACTAATTATTCTTACTATCCATAATGTTTCAACTTATTTATCTAAATAACTCTTCGCCACTAGAGTATTGCAGATAAAACAACAATTATCAGCAATTTTTTAAAAATGCTAATACTTCTGTTTTCAGCTTTCTTAATAACTGTCAAATTCTCTAAACCGTAACTTAATATAAAACGAAGAGACATAATACTGCATCTCCAGTTATACTACCACAGAAGTGAGTAAATATTTGAAACACCATATTGAGGACAACCAAACCTGTAAATTCTCCAATGTATCCCGATCAATTCCAGCGGAAACTTTTGCAGAATCATTTGTAACCCTGGATGCGGATTTCACTTTCAGCCAAGATGGTTGGCATCGGCTCAACAGTGCATGTAATACTAACAGTAACCAGTCAAATACATTCTTGCCAGATAAATCTAGAGGATAAGCAGATTTCTTCTTCTCTGTATCTCTATCCCTCTTTGACGGAATAGCAAATCCAGGGTTGGACAGCTCAACATCACCATATACAACACGGCTTCCCAGCAAACGAAGAATTACAGAAGCAAGTGCTGATCTCATGGAACGGTTAGTCTCCCTGATAAAAGCAATAAATGCTAAGAACATTACCATCTAAGTACGCAATATTCAAATGCAATGAAGTATATATGATAAATGCCACTGAAAAAATTCTTTAAACATGCACCTTTTAGGCCCTGTTTGGTAATATTCATATCTGGATACGAGTATGAGCCATATCCATATTTGTTATAAATATTTGTTGTTTGATGTCTCCGTATACGGATATCAAACTGAAATCACTGATATTAGATTACAAAGAATCCCATATACCAATATTTTGTAGTCACTGACCTCAGTTTGATATCAAGCAACATACCAATCAAAGGGAATAGGTATTAATCCATACCCGTATCTTGATATAGATACTGATATCTGAAATCTTAATTTGGATACCAAACAGGGCCTTATTCTTGTTACTGGAAAGGATAAAAGGTCATTGAGTTGGCGTAGAACTATACAGACAGCAGTCCGGTCATAGCATGACCTACAAAGGAACTCCATCAAATTCAATAAGACCTACTTTTGTTTCAGAACCTTCTTGTTAACGTTGGAAAAGATGATCAGCACTAAAATTCCTATCTATAGTTAAAGAACCATGGAAAATTACCCATCAGCACATATAACGGGAAGCAATCTAAGGAGAAGCTGCAAACGGAGTGATATGGAAGCTCGCAATGCTGCAGGAGATGATGGTAAGGGATCCACTGGTGCTACTAATCGCCTTGACAATCCAGGGCTTCCAGTTTTCATGCTTTTTCGGGTACTAACTTTACTAGTAGAACTTTCATTCCCAGAAGGAGATGCTCCTGCCTGCTTAGTTGTTCCACCAACGACCCCACTAATTTGCTGTTCAATATTATTCATTTGCTTAATCAAGTCACCAACAAATTGTTTACTGGACTCGTCAGAGCTGCGATCTAGACAGGGAGTGACTAAATCAATAAGGCCTTTCTCTGCCAAGAGCTGCTGGCTAGGGTTGACAGAATCAACATCAAACACTTGAGTGGGCCCATTTCCATGTCTTTTCACAACAGCACCTACTTCCCCTTCTTCAAAAGCAGTTTCTAACTTCTTTTTATCTCCACTGCTCCCTTCGTGATCTGAACCATACCAGCCCCATGGTTTCCAGAACTGTGGCTTAGTAGAGAAGCCTCTCCTTTCCGCAACATTAAAAAGCCGCTGCCTTATTGATTTCCTTCCATACAAAACATCTTCCCCGGCAAGAAACCACTTAACTGATACTAACATAGAATTCTCAATGAGCCTTCCAAAGAGATGCACAACTTCTGAAAGTAAAGGAGCGGCGTCTGGCCTGACCAGTAACCTTGTAAGCACACATTCAATAAAATGATTCTCATGTTCAGACGTGCTGGCTTTTTCAACAGTAGGTGAGAGAGAGCGGATAGCTTCTGCCATAGATTTAGCATGGCTGGAATCAAGTTCTTGTTCATTCAATAAAAGCTTTAGCTCAACCCATTGCCAGTGAAACTTAGCAAGCTGCAGAGAATTCAGAGCATGGGCAAGCTTATCTGAAATCTTTGATTCAATTTCTGGATGTTGCAGACCATCGTCCTGTGGGAGCACGGATTGGGGCAATTTGCAGTCCACGAGAGCATTGAGAAATAATCGTGAACGCAGAGGAACAAAAATTCCTTTCAAATGCCTTTCTGATCCATTCATCTCAAGAATAGCTGCCAATTCTGAGTCCGTAGGATCAGATGTCACATGATCATAGAAACCATGAGTATCTCTCAAGCAGACATCTCGAAAAGGCAAGTGCTTTATAGCATCTCGGACAGCTAATACCATGGAGTTAAATAATTGAAGGTTATCTTCACGACTTGCCATAGAAGTAGTCAATATAACTTGCCTCCATATCATGAATGCAAAAATGGAATAGGCAGGTGGTAACACGACATCAAGAGGAAGTGTGCGTTGCATCCTTGAAAGAGCTATTATCGATGGCTCACCAAGAAGCTCAACAATCAAACCATCGGAAACGGTCCTGCAATTACCAACAAGCAGCCTAAACCAGTGGACATACACTTCAAGTGAATTGTCCACCCTAGGTGCTGCAGCTGACCGAGCATTCCCATTAGAACTGGTTCTTGAACTCCGTACAAATTTCATTACATCCAACCCTTCTTTTAACCTAAAGACTCGCACCATTCTCTCCAGACTAGCAACACCATGAATGACTGCCCCAACAACAAGAGCAGATACCGCAGCTGCAATTTTGGTAGCCCTCCCAACTACTACTTTAACTGAATTATTAGAAATATCACTGGAAACATTGGAATTTGACTCTTGAGCATCAGGTGAAAGCTGAAACTGACCCCGAGGGGCTTTTCCAGGAGCAAGAACCCCAGCAAGTGCAGAAGATGCTTCTGCAGCCAGAGCGATCTCAAATGCCCGGCTATGCCTTTCTCCAAGAGCTTCCTTAAGCAAGCACAGGCAATTTATATGAACGCGTATAATGCGCCGAGCAAAATTAAGAGAGCCGGTGGGAGATGGGAGACTTGAGTGATTACTGACAACTGTAAAATCAGGCATTTTGGCAACAGCTGTCCCTACATTGCTAACAATTGCAGAAACTGCAGAAGATACCAAAGATGGGTCCCCTTCTTGTGCAGCCCCACCGGTTTGTCGAATCCAATCCATCAGCCCTATCACTATTTGTTGAGCTATTTGATACCCATCATCCCATTTCTCAATGCCTGCACTTCTCTGTGCACCTGCTGCAAATAGCTTTCTCTCTTTGCCAAATAGATGATGGACCATTTCATCAACAAGTCTCTGAACTATGTCCCTCATATTCATCCCAGCTCTAGATAACCGATTTCCACTTATTTTTTGACGGATAAATTCGTCATAGTCTTCAACACCGGAAGGAACTCCAAGAGGGAAACTGTATTCTCCATTCTGCAATCTCCCAGACTCAAGTTCAGAAACAAGCCTTCGGTCACAGGTTGCCTTAAAATCCTTATCCCATTCAACAACACTAGAAACACCCTCAAACTTCTTCAGCAAATACCAAGCATATAAAAAGGTAGGCGAGTTAGAAAGCCTCCCGTTGGAAGAAATAACTGCAGCAGCACGCAGCATTGCAGCGGATAAGACTTCAGGAACAAGATCCGCTGCAGCAAGTATGTTCTCGTACCTGAACCAAAAAAACAATTTCAATTACATCCATTAAGTTGCACATATGGCATAGCAGAAATAAATTTTATAAGGCTTTTTCCACATTCCATAGGAAGGGGAAAACATCTAATTAATCAAACCACATTGTGCTAACTGCATTATCAATCAGATGACCATACAAACTCCAAACAGCTAGTGGAACTACATCAAATACATATACACTAAACTTCAGAATTCCGATTTGAGAGTTCACGGCATGTATTCTCATTAACAATGACAAAAAAGCACTACTCTTCACTGCCCAGTACATAGACATGGTATGCAGCTACCTTCATCTAAGAACACTTCATGAACTCAATTAACAATAATGTTGTAGCAAAGAATGACCTCTCAGTAGGATCAAAGAAGCGCACTCAACATCCTAGAGTATACAATCGAAGCTTAACCGGATACAAGCACTTAGAAATAAATAAATGTACAAATAAATGTTATGTGACTACACTTTTACTAAACCTACTAAGTGAAATATGAAAAATTAAGATCATTTTCTCCAAAACTAGGCAAAACTTCCTGGTTATAAGAGGTTCGAAGTATGTCATCAGACATAATCAGAGCATTTAATACTGTAGGAATAATAAAAGTTACTAGTGACAAAAGTTAATAGTGACAGTAAAGGTTAGTAATCACGCAGCGATGCTGGTGTCAAGGTTTGTTTCATAACATTGTCTGGCCTTGCAAATGTGGAGGGCGTGGAGTGTGAGACTTTATGGTAGGCAATTTGTCTGGCTATTGATGCAAGATTTACTGAAGTGGTATTTCAAACTGATTGTTTTGTCCTCGTATCAAGCTGCAGAAGAATTCTATCCATAGGGATTCGCTGAGAGGGATATCACTGGTATTTTTAAGCGTGCTAACGCTTTTTGAATTGTGTTTGGGAGTTTGTTCAACATCCGGGGAACAGGGGGAGCCGTCTTTTGGCCAGTTTACAGTCGGTTGATCCTTTAGTTAATTTCCATGTTGTGTCTTTTAATTCTCAGTTGTATGCTATCGTGTCGAACGATACTTTGATGATGAAATTAACTTTACTTTCTTCTCAACTAAACACAACTGTGGGAATGGATAGCACTGTACTTTGTCAGAAGATATAAGTTTTCTAGATAAATCAGAATCCATTTGCACAAACAAGTGTTCAGTCATTACGACCTAGCTCATCCATTCTGGCCAAGTGCCAAGAAATAAAAGATTGAGGCATTCAGGTGACGAGAACCCTAACATGATAAAGCTCAAAGGTCAAGGTGCTTAGACTAACAATCAATAAGTTCAGCTCTACAGTATGTCAATAAGAAATGCAGCATATCTTACAACGTAAAAACAATAAAACAGACGTATGTAGAAACACAAACGATAACGAAATCATCATGGTTGAGTAGTAACCACCAGAATACATACCTTCGAATGCATGATAAGAGAAATGGCTCACCCACTTCACATCCATGGTTTTCATTATTCTTAGTATGCAATGTCATGTTCCTTCCAGGATGAGCCGGAGTACTACCAACCGCCTTCGGTAACAACCAAATGATGAATCTAACAGCTGCTGACAAGTCACTGGAGGCATCCATCAGATACAGGATAACAGACAATTCGTCTTCACCAAGTTTCCATCGAACTGAACTTCTTTCATCAGCTGAAGAAAGTGACCCGTTGAAATGACCAGCCTTGGCTGTTCTATCTGACTCTTCAACTAATTGCTTGACGGTAGTCATCAGCCAAATACTCACACCCCTCCTCTCTATATACCTCATATGCTTCAACATCTTCCCAATTGATACAATATCACCAAGCTGGGTTGCCTTGATCCCATCTACTGACTTAGGAGTTTCCACATCCACACTAGTGCGATGATGGGGACAAACCATCCTGGTATCGCATACGTGGCTGGTAGAAGCTCCTTGGCTACCTTCAATTCTTGCAGCTGCTAAATGAGCAAGACTTTGAGTTTTACGCACTGTTTTTTGCCTTCCTCTTGGGGCCTGCTTAGCTGGCTTCAGAGGTGGATCAACTTTGCATAACTCCACTGACTTTAGCTCCTTTCTCACCCACCACGTACCTTCATCATCAGAGAGGTCAGGTGATGAACCTTGAAGATGGGAACTCTTGTCATCACCGAGTTTCTGTCTTTTGGCCCTTTGACATTCTTCACATCCAGGAGTCCCCTCTATCAAGTCCATATTGTTCGATATCAACCCAAATGGCCTCTTAAGGTTCAACTGTGGCTCATCAACTGCAGTTTCTGCAGAAGCAGACGTTTTAGGGAGCTGCAAGAGCACTGAAATGGCAGATTTGAGTTCCTCAATAGCAAGATCACTCTTGCTATATTTGCCAGACAACAGCTTAGAACTGGACAGCACTACTTTTGGTTGTTCTACAGATGATAATGTTGAAGAGGCATCCTGTTTCCCCTTCTGCTGCAAGGCATTCTTAGAGTTCAGTTTTTGAACCTCATTGGAGAGCAGCCCGCGAAGTAGAAGGCGGCGTTCATTTCCATAGAAGCGTATAGCCTCCACATGTAATGGCTCTGCAATTATGTTTGCTTCTTGCATAGCATCTTGCACATAGGCTGGGGGAAGATGTTTCAACACCTGGTAGTGCCTCCTCTGCCTGTCCACATCAATTGCTGAGCCACTGCTGTCCATTACCCCGCTAACAATTAGCTGCCTCACATAGGCAGGTGGATAAAATATTCCAGAACATATGAGTTCCACGAGGAGTAGTTGAACACGTTCAGAGCCCTCTCCTCTGTGCACTTCATGCTGATCTAGCCAACAAACTATGACATCGTGCAGAGGATTGGGGCTCTCAAATAATTCTGTTACCTTTATGCTGCTTCTTCCGAAAGGTTTCAAACTACTTTTATTCTCAGAATTTCCATTTTGACCCCTGATGAGTCTATGCATATCTCTCATTCTCAACTTCAATAGCCTAACAGCTACCTGTATCTGAGAATAATCTTTTCTTCCTGTAAATTTTAAATGATGCAGAGGGCCGTTCCTGAACCCCCCATAATCAGATGTGCACCACTCACACAGGAGAAAGACAGAGCAAATGAATGACACGCTTAGAGAGTCTAGCCATTTCAACCAAGATCGTAAGCTAGGGCTTATTTCCGAAAACCAACATTGATTAGACATTGTAGAGGAAACATCTTCGAAAAGAAACTTATAAGCAGCCTTAACATCTCCCGTGATCAGAGCTGTATTTAAGGCCTGAACTGCTTTAGCCCCATTTTGCCCACAGTTACCAGGGCTCGCAGCCTTTGCAAGCCAAGCAGCCCGCTTCTGAATAGAAGCAACCACGTGACTAAAGCACAAGGATTGATATTTACCGTCGAGCCTTTTTGGAATATTAGCAATAGTTTTCATACCATCAGTATCTACAGATAACTTGGACAAAGAGCTTCCTTCATCAACCATATAAGTGATCACGGAACGAGGCAGAGGGAAGCAATCCAATGCAACAAAGGTATCTGGAACAGACAGTATCAGATACCGAAGCATTTCAACAAGAGCAGAAGTAGTATACGCTCTCCTTGAATTGTCAACTAGATCAGAGCCACCTGATGAAGGTTCCCTGAGGAAATGAAGAGCAACATCCACAAGGCTACGCACACAAGTCTGAGATAGAATAATAGTCTCTAACACACCATATATAATGGGCAGTAGCAACTGTAAAACCTGATTCACATCCTTTTCCTGAAAAAGTTAATAGTCATTCAATCATCAGAAAAGTGAGAAAACTAAGACCCACTTAATTTACCATTGACATCATTTGAAGCGTTGAATTGAAAACTTAAACATCTCCAAATACCTGAAGTTGTTGGATAACCCAGTCTATAACTTGTGAAGAAAGAATTATTCCTTCACTGCAGTGACAATGTAGGAGTCGAACCACATACCACCACTTAAAATGCAGAGATGGTTCCTCACCATCAACCAAACTTGAAGCCAAATCACTCTTATGTTGTGCTGAGCCTGCATAAAGCATTTGAGACGTTCGATCCCTGTTCTGAGTAAGGGAATGCAAACTATTTCGACACAGGTACTCATCCAAAAGATACTGTAAGTACTCAATGACATCCTTCGTCCAAAGCTCCGTTCGGGGAAGTTGAGATTTGTCAGAAATCTCAGAAGCGATATTTGATCCAGGTCGAATCTGAAAAAGAAAAAAAAATATTGAAAACTTCTCCTCAGTTCCAATTTCTGCAAATAATTTCAGAGGCAAAAATAAGATGCCTAATGCCTGTAAGGTTATGAAACCTGTAACGCAGTGAACCCTATACATAATCCATATTGACGAGGTCGGAAATTCCAGGTCTTTCGTAAACTTGCACAACTGGTAAACTATATTTTTGATACATTATCTACTCACTTCTAAGTGAATCCAAAATGAACATTTCAAAATAAACAGAAAGTAGAAGCATATGTAATCCTGTAGCATATCCAAATTCTAAGAATGAAGTCCTTTCTGCATCTGCAAACCCCAAAAGGGAAAAATGACACATTCTTTGTGGAGCACATATCAAGACAATACTAAGCAGCAAAGACCCTGCCTAACCTACTTGTCCAATTCATCTCAAGGAAAAAACATAGAACATAATCCAATATAAGATTAGTACGACAATAACACTAACCTGATTAAGATAAGTTACTTTAATAAACCATGTTGCTCTCAGCAACGGGACGTTATTTTTTATGAGAACTTCAAAAAGGGATTTCTTCCTATAACCATGAGGAATGTTATCAGCCAGAGCATGGAGGCTCTTGTGGTATTGAGAGAGGCCCTGCAATCAGCAGAATAACATGATTACAATGTCGGGTCCAAATCTTACATCAGAATAGCAACAACAGAATATTCCTTTTAGAAAGAAAAAAAAAATGAAAACACAGGGATTAGGGAATTGGATAAAAATACTCATCCCTTCATCATTGTTAAGGATTTATTTCGAGATTTTTCAGTGTCCGACTCAGAATCTTCCAAGAGAAAAATGAGTTTGGATTCATGTTTGACCTGAAGTACTCATCCCTTCATCATTTAAACTGAACGCTAAGGCATCAATGCCTTCTATATGTGCAACTAACCTCATATCATATGGCAAGGTTTCATTATAGCTCATCGTCGAGTTTGATTCCTAGAATGTCACTTTCTACTACAAGTAGAGGACAATCAGCCATTCCTATTACAAGACTGTTATACATAGCATCATAAATAGAACCTAGGAATGTGTTCTGCATTTATTAAAACAAACAGCGATATCAAGAAACATCATTTTGTACAGATATATAGACACACCTCAATCCATCTCTTACGAGAATCTTCACCAAATGCCCTTTGTTCAGGAAACAGACCAGATTTACATAGCAATGAACCAGAAAGAGGCACTCCATAAACTTGGCCAGCCTGTTAATCCACAATCATCACCTATAATCAGCTTCTCTAGTGGTAAATCAACAAAAAGAAAAACTAAATAATTGATTACGAGAATAGTCAGAGATATGCATGATAAGTTGCATACCTTACGCTTTTGAGCACGAGATTCATTAATTGCTCTATGTCGTTTCCTAATTGCCTGGAGCAGAGTTGCATATTAATAACAAACTACAACGGCCAAAAAAATATTCAGAAGCAGCACAAACTAAAGCTGGTTACCTCTTTACACTTTAATACAA
This sequence comes from Fagopyrum homotropicum, assembly GCA_033239125.1. Taxonomy (NCBI): domain Eukaryota; kingdom Viridiplantae; phylum Streptophyta; class Magnoliopsida; order Caryophyllales; family Polygonaceae; genus Fagopyrum; species Fagopyrum homotropicum. The sequence continues at coordinate 10,632,812 of BSWB01000003.1, forward strand.
CAGGCTTGGCAAATGTTGTAACTTGAGTGAGTGAAAGCTCCCTTGCATCCTGAAAATTATAGCAATAGAAGTAATGAGCCACAAGCTACTCAAGTGATGAGTCCCATAACATTGATTTTAACAAGTGCTGGAAATTTCGAATCTCAACTTATTATAAACAACAAAAAAGCTTAAAAATATATAACTCGGATGCTAGTCTTATGAAAGAAGCACATAGACCACTAAAATTATAAAATGCCAAACCAAAAAAGTTAGAACATGGCTAGGCCATACTAAAAGCTAAATTAATTATTTTCTGCAGTTATAATTCCAGAATGAGAGAGAGAAAAGGACTTCCAATAGAATACCTCAATTCCATCAACAGTTTCCCTATAACCAGATTGAACGTAGTCTCGAGTGAGAGTCTCCTCTGGGCAATTTGGTGTTGGAGGATGGAAATCAGGAGGACCAACTCTGGTACAGGTATTAGACACAGCCATGCAAAGAAAGATTAAAGCCAGCAAATGTACAACAGAACATAGAGCACAAGCCTTCTGTTAAAAAATCCTCGCACTGTACCTCATCAATATCATTTTAGAAATATGTGGACTGTATTAAAAAGAACAATAAAAAGCGAAGAGCTTGCACTTAGACTAATTTGATGAAACTTTGTTCCCCTTTCTCTAACGTTACTCTGACACCATGGAAGTCATGTCTTTAAAAAACCTTTTGCATAAGAAAGTCAGTTATCAAAGCCTTTTCATATGCAACTGTTGTAACGACCATCAATTCCATTTTCAAGGGAGGTGTAAGAAGACTAAGATCCAACTCTATGTCACTATAAGAAAGAGTAGCCGGTCATTAGACAATAACAGTATGCAAAAGAAAACTATACCGGGAATTCAGTGGCTCTTTCTCACACTTTAATCTGTATGGTACTAATTGCACTGAGCGCCTGCAAAAACAATTTTTTTACTATTACTAAACCATTTAAACAAATGCCATGACTATCAACTACAAATTAAAGGAAGAATTAGAAATTAGAAATTGAACATAAGTTCAAGCTTGGTAAGAACTAAAAAGAAAATGCCAAATTAAAATATAAATATTTTATTAAAACAATGGCTTTGCATAACCTAAATATTTGGTAATCATGCATTTATACATTACAAAAGGCAGAAAAGATCGTATAAATTGGTTGAGATAAACAAACGACAAACTTGGAGAATGAACAAATAACAAGAGAAGAGCTTAAAGTATCAAGGATATGGAATGTTGACTGTTCATATAATCCTACAGCCAAAAAGGCACATGAAACACAGATCTGACCAGAGTTAAGGCGATTCCTTAAATAGTTTCTAAATAAGCCATAATTTTACTTCCATCAGAACCACCTACTGCGAGTGATAGCTGGTATATACTAAAACAGCTTGCAATATTGGTAAAGATCGGTGGATCACCACCAGGTTAAAGCCAAAAGCAAGTAGCTAATCCAAGTCGATGATAAACCTGATATTTAACCTGGCTACTAAAAGGTTCAGCATATATGGTATATCAAAGACAAGACTTGCCACAAATGTCACAGAATGACCAAGCTAACACAAAATTGATTAATTAAAGACGATTAATCCATCAACAAGAAGATCTTCAAAAGAAGGCTTATGCTTAAGAAAATACCGAAAGAACAACAACAGAAAATAGACGATTGTGGATTCAAAAATAAGGGTGATATCAAAATAAAAGAAGCCTAGGTAGTCAGAGTCAAAGTGGTTTTCTATCATAACACTAGATGAGCACTTATTGGCCTCACGTATTGCTCCGCAACAATAACGGCGTTAATAGATACACAAATGTGTTTGCTAATATATATGAAGACACTATTAACGGAAGGTTGCAATGTCAACTGATTCAGATTTCAGATGAATAATATTTTTTTTTTAGAAAAACTAGAGGATATAGTCTTTGTGACCCCCACTCCTATAAAAAAAATATGTATCGATTCATATTCTAAACCGCCTTCAAGAATACTTAAATTGGATATTCACACTGCAACAAGTGATAGAAAGGATGTTCACATTTATAATTTACAAAATAGATCATCCCTAGTGTGTCATGTACAATTGTCATCACTTAGTAACTTCTTGAAATGGAATTTCATCATCTGGTGTATTATTCAGTGCAAACCTATGGATAAATTATATCAAAGATGAAACCCTAAAAAATAATTCTACCACTGTTTACCTTGAGTTTATTGAGAAATTATTCTGCAAAGAAGAGGAATCAGCCCTGGCAGAATCCCTAGAGGATAGTCCACCAAGACCACCATTGTTTACTGCACTTGCGCCGCTAGCACCATGATACCTTTGCATATCTCCAAACTAAAAACCGCATAATGTGTCCACCATTAACAAACTAAAATCTCGACCCAACTACACTTCACCTGCATAAAATGCAAACAGTTAACAAATCAAAGAAACTTTTCAGGTCTATTCAAATAACCCAACTTTAAATTTTGAAAATGAAAATCATTGCCAACAATGAAAAATCAAAACCAGCTATTCAAGATCGAGATTTCAAAACTTAACCACTCGACCCCCTAAAACCCGATCCCAAACACTGGTAAATCAAGAAAACCCTAAAACACGTAATAACTCACATAAAAGCGACAATCAGCGTACCTCAAATCCAGCACTTAACCCTCCACATATCCTAGCTTCGCAATTATGGCTTAACGAACTTCAAGATCAAGTGACTGTAAACTAGGGTTTGCGATTTTTCCTCCTTCGAGAGGACTATACCGCGAGCGAGAGAGAGAACAAATCGAGCAGATTGGAGATCCGAAGGAAGGGCGAAGAATTTAGCAAACTTATGAGATTGGGAACGCAAATCGATTTGGGAGATTAGGGAAAGAGGAAATTTAATGCAGGGAGCGAATAGACGTTTTCTACTTTCTCTTGAGACTTTTGACTCGTTGAGGAGAGACGAGGATGAAGACCAGAGAGAGGCGAGAGAAATCTTGGATTTGTTTTGTATTTCTGGTCCTTTTGCTCGTTGCACTAAAACACTAATTAAAAATGATTAACAAGTATCATTATCTAAACAAATTAAATAATTAATTGTCAATATTGACAACTTTAATATTGGAAGTTTCAGTTCTCAGTGTATAATTTTGCTTAATTTTATGGAAATAATCAATATTTTTTTAAAAAAACAATAAAAATATATGTATTTAGCCTTCTTATGTGACCTACTTATATACATAAAATCTTATAAATTAGGTATTTATTATCATCCTACTCAATTGTTTACTATATGTTTAATATATTCAAGATTACACTTATATATATTAGTGTAATAAAACTGAAACTATGTTAAATTTACGTAACGGTAAAGTTAATAATACAGTTTAAATACATACCGCTTGTACTAACCGTTTTTTATTTTTGTACACCTTGAATATTTTTCATGACTAGGTGACCATTATTGAATAATTATGGTAGATTATGTCACCTTAGAAGTATAAGAAAATACTTTGATATGTATACATATTTGAGACATTTTTTAAAAAAAAAATGGTATAGTTAATTTGTTTGATGTTATGCATTATTGAAGTGTTGTGATATGTTTTATAGGAAACCAATAAACTTTGTCTACATAAATTTTACGAAGTCATTAATATAAATGTGACAACATAACATAGACGATCAAGGAAAACTCATGTTAGTTATAAACAATAGTAAATAAAAATGCAAGTATAATTAAGACGCCCGTTATAATCAAAATTTTAATTAATAAAAAAATATATAGATTTAAGAGGAAAAGATAAATAAAAAATGTAAAGCTCGTTTGTTATATGATATGATAAGTTAATCTTAATTTATATCTTTTACAATGGTAAAACCAAAATAAAAGGGCATTTTGACAAATATATTTATTTATAACTTTTAAACATAAAATATAATCAATATTGATATATCTATTATTTTTTATATATAAAATAAAAATAAGATCATACGAGAGATTAATACACAAATTACAATGTTTCATCTAATATTTAGTATTGTAGTTAAAAGTTACTCTGTAAACAAAGGGCAAACCAACGAAACAAATCCACATTGTCAAATTCTTTCAACCATCACAAAAATATATCATACTTATACATTTACTTTTCTTTTTGTTTATTTGCAATCATTTTATAAATGCACTATTACATTGTTTATTACATTTTTTTTGGTGCTATTTTAAAAATACAAAAAAAAAAATCAAAATTGTTTTTGAGAAATACAAAAAAAATAAGGGATGCATTTTGCAAATGATATTCCAATTTTGGCCCTTGAGCTATGGTCAACCACCAACAAGAAAGGTATAAGTGATAATTTAGATATTTATTGTCATCCTACTCGGTTGTTTACTATATTAGTGGTTAGATATGTTACGTACACGAGTGTAATTGAAAAAAAAACTCAAATTTTAAAAATATAACTGATTTTCAAAATTTATTTAATATTTAAAATTTTAATAAATTACTTTTGTTGAATAAATGATATCATTAGTTATCGGATTATTATCTTTTTTTGTTAAATGTTAGGTTTCATTTGTTCATAAATTATAAAATAAAGCATTTACTGCTTTAAAATATTATCTTTTATTTGTAAAATATTCATGTTATATGGTTATTTCATATACAATATAAGGTAAACAAAAGAAATAAATATAGTTGTCAAATAATATATAAAAGAAAATTTCAACAAATTGTAACGACAATTAATATTCAAGCAATTTGTGCAATTAAAAATATAGAACTTTTGACTGTTAGAAAAATAACATTGTCATGATTTAAACATATAATCAATAAATAAAATATAGTTGTATAATATTTTAATATTATATATATATATATATTCAATTTTGTATATAATACAAAATAATAATAAAAAATGTAACTATAATGGACAAGTAAACGTACTAAAAAATTAATCAAATTTTAATTAATGGAAATAGATAAAAACTCAAACTTATGCGTTTATTGCTTGAAAAAATATAATTCATAAAAATAGATAAAATTATTATATAAATATCCACAAGTTAATATTATCCATTCAATAAGATACTTCTTAACATTTGAATAAGTCTATTAATAACTCTTTAATTTTTATCGGTGAAATAACATTCCTAAAATTTGAAAATATTACAAAACAAAATAAAAAACTTTAATCGGTTAGTATAAATTCCTTAATTTTATACACCATTCCTAAAAATATACCACTCATTACTAATTGCCATACAATTTATATGAACTTACCTATAACTTTAATATCAAAATTAAAGTACTTTAATTTATAAAATTTATAAAGTTAGAATTGTATTTTTCAAAATTAAAGGACTTTAATTGATGAAAATAAATAATATTATCATATAAATATCCACACAGCTCGATTTTATCCATTTAATAAGAGGTATTTAATGTTGTAAAAATACTAAATGTAGTATATAGTTTTTACTAATCTACCGATGAGTATATCACTCTTTGTATTTTTGTACAAGTTTGAAATAACAAAAATCACAAATTAACCATTTTGAATTATCCCGTAAAAAATAGCTCAATTAAAAAGAAAAACATTGCTAACATTTTGTCAATCAAAATGTAATAACTCTTATCTAATTACATTATTCGTCAATTTTTCTTATACACCAAACAATTAAAACGCACAATAAAGGATTTGAAAGCTCGAAATACCATATAAGGAAGCAATGAATGCGGAATTGGGGGCAAATGAGGTTGTATATGCAATGGGCCCTGCTTTGGTGCCTAAGATGGAGACTCGTGGGGTGGATCTGTGATGAGGGTCGTAACTACAACCGTGACACAAAGTTTTAACTTCATGGATTCCATTATTGAACCATTGGGATTTAAGGTTCTTGTGTTTGGATTGAGACGAGAATGAAGAGAAAATGAGTGAAGAGAATTTTTATAGCAGAAAAGGAAGGAGAGAAAATCATTGGAGCATTGAATGTAATCGTTATTCGTTAATACAACACATTTACTGCTTTTGAGGATTTACTTTTTTGTGTGGAGTTTTGGAGGAGTTACTTTTTTAATTTTAGAGGGAATTACTTGGTGTAAAATAATGTGTGACATAATAGGGAAACATGAAATGCATGTAGAAAGGTAAAATACCTAAGAAAAAGAATAATAGCATAACATATTATAATTTATCGTGTTACAATGATTGATGTTATGATGACATGATTTGAGTTGTTTGTTTTTCTCTCAATTGAGGCAACCATTTGTTCTTGCACATAGTATGCATACAACATGATCTTACTGGAAGACGAGCAATGTTTAAGTATGGGGTATTTGATGAGTGTCAAATTTACACTTTTTAGACCTTAGATTGTTGCATTTCATACCCCTTTTACTCTCTCATACATCTCTATTTGTATGAAAAACATTCACTATCTATCTTTCGGTATCTACCTTGACTTTTATGTGTTTTAGGCATTTATGACATCAATTGTGTTATAATTGCATCCTCCCGGAAGTCAGAGATAAAGTGAAGATTTTACATGACTGAAAAATTGCAATACGAAGTCTCCTGAATATGTCTTAAAGTGAATATCCATGATTTGAAGGTACAATTGAGCAAGACGGCCAAGCAAAACGGAAAGGAAGCTGTAGGGTGACCGTTTCACACACTTCATCACTACAAAAGGTTTTGTCAAATCCCAACTTTGAAGCCCAACGCGAAGCATTCTCTACGACCTGTTTATGGCCAGCATGGCCGTAGGTATGCCGTTTGGAGGCCGTTGGTTAGCCATTTCGATTGTCGTTGAGAAGGACATCAAATCTTCCGATTGTACCTTTGGAAGGGTTATATTTTTTGTAACCCTAGACTCCGAGAATTCCCCCTATATATTCACACGTCATCCGTAGGGTTAGATACGCTGATTCATCCCGAATTAGGCATCACTCAAATTTCTCTTTACCCTAGCCGTCAAGTAGTTGTTAGCTTTTGATAAGTTAAAAATACGTCTTTTTAATCATCATATGCATGTATTTCATACATCATTTGGTTTGGTTTGTGCTCATATAGAGCATAAATCCTTCCTATGCATATTGTGGAGTCTACTTTGCTTTATTTTGTATTTGAGGCGTTCGAGACCAAAAGTGTGCAAGAACGTATGAGTTTGGATTTCAATCCTTCCTGAGATCAAGGACATCATGGAAGACACTTATATAGTCTAAGGATCAAAGTTCCATGGTAGATTTACGTTGGAGGAAGAAGAATCGAAGAACCTTGTGAAGATCATTGATGTTGAATACTATTTTAAGATGACCTCTAAGAGAATACCATTTATGACCATATTCCCTTTCTATTTTGACAATTTTTTCACCTGTAAAGTTGTAGATCTTCGCAAGATATTCAAAAGTAGTACTCATGAGTCTCGTGGTTCCAATCAAAGCAACAAGAAAGTCAATTTTACTAAACAATCAAAAAGCTATAGAAGACAAATACGGCCTATGTACAGATGCATATGCGGTTTACATGATATTATTATACAGTCTACAAGCCGTATATTATTTACCCATAAGACGTATTTTTACCCTGAAAACCGTATTTCTCTCACGAGACGCCGAATTATATTTTCTCCTATTTTATCTTATGTTTACGGGTTGAGCTTCTTATGTCCGTCATAGGGTTTGATGTAAATATTATATGTAGGCCTTTCTAGGTCATATTAGATGTATCCCGTTGTAGAGCGGTCGATCGGGATTCCAAGTCAGTGTCGCAACACAATAGAGTTAAATTTCCCTTTCCTTTGTTTTGTAAATACTTTTTAGCTTTGATATTTATAAAAATATTTTCTTTTATCATGTTTGGTTGATTATCCTTGATCTAAGGATTAGATGATCCCTATAATGGTTTGATTTATTATTGATATATGTTTGTGAATTGAGATTGTGATATTGCTTCTTTTCAATGTGCTTCATTCCTACCTTTTATTTACCATCGAAAGAAGTGGTGTTTGTAACTAATTTAGATATAACAACCGAAGAGGCATCAACGAAGGACGTTTTATTATATTCATAGAAAAAACTTGGTTTTGAGAGTAGTGTTTTATCATTGCTTTGAGGATTTCTAACTGTAGTAGAAAGTTTCGGTCTTTGTACCTTTTTGATGGTTACCTATTTTGTTCATATATCAATGTTCATAAGTCACATTTATGCAATACTACTTTAATTCATTAGAGTGAGATTCCTATTTCTTTTGATCACCTCCCCTCTTAGTCTCATCAAATATAATCATTGCTTTCTTTCATGTTTTCTTAACCTTTCAAAGACATATTTTCCTCTTCCATTCTCTCACTCTTCTCCCTTTATTTAGCGTAATTCCTATCATTTATATCCAAACAGATGCAGTTTGTGTAAATTCGATACCCGAATACTACATCCGAACCCATGATACTTGCGGGGAGGTTGTTGTTACCATTCGGTAAAACTTCCACGATCAAGTTTTTGGCCCCGTTCTCGAGAATTGTGGATAGTTTGGTTGTGTTTGATAGTTTTTATTCTAAGTTTCTCATTACATATGGTCTTTATTTCCTTTTTGTCTTTATCTCGCGAGTTGAGATCCTAAAAAGATAAAGGAGATGGAGTACTATTACAATCATTGCCAGCCAACACCTGAATCTATTGAATGCCCCATGGATCAATTGTTGAGGAAGCTCGTAGATTCTCAAGTCTCTATGATTTCACAGATTTGTGAAATTGGGAAACTTCTCGTTGTGTTGGAAGTTAAGCTTATCAACATCAACACCAATGTTGAAGTTATCGCTCAAAATCAGGTTGCGTTGAGAGACAAGGTTGATCAATGCACTCGATAACTGGAGGAAGCTAAAGAAGATGAAGATTTTGAGCTTCATGAGACAAATACGGTCTATGTGTTAAACACATATACGGTTTATGCACAAACACTACACACCTTGCAGACCGTATTCCATTACACTTGGACCGTATTCCTCTACAACTTATGCCGTATTCTTCAAAAAATCAACCAAATACGTTTTAAGAACAAAAATTATACACCTTGTGGACCGTATAACTTTTTGTCTAAAATCATATTTCTCCAAGCCTTAAGCCATATTTCCTTCCCAAAAGGTGTATCCAAAGAAGAAGTTCATGTTGATGAAGCTAAAAATCCCTCAATCTTCATAAATATGTATGATGTATGTTGTGGAAAGCCAAGAACACGATGGTACAAGTCTCTACATTGAAAGTATCATATTGTTGAACATCAAACTAAGCGGAATTAGGTCAAGCTATATACCTTAAATAAGCGTTTTATGAGAGGCTACCATGATTTTGATCGTTCTTTCCCTTTACCATCTTTCTTTTTTCTTTTTGTTTTTCTTTTTATGAACACTCTACTTTCCTAATAGTTTCATTGTATATCTTATAGGAACCCTACCTCAACGCCCCACAAGAAGGAATTGTCGAGAAGTGATGTAGAGAGCAAATATGGGGAGAAATACAACATGCTTGCAAATATTATACAATATATGTAGAAATGGTATACGTCTAAAGGGTGTATTTATTTTTGCCTTAATCCGTATTCACCCTTTTGCCTTAAGTTATATTTTACCCACTCTAGAAGAATAATTCACACGGTACGACCTATGAAGATATTGTAAATGTAGCTTATGTAGAAATAAAATATCGGCAATGTGTTATATTTATACGGTTAACTAGACGTATTTAAATTTCACATAGACCGTATAACACTATTTGCCTTAACCTGTATTTTTGACAAATCAAGATGAAGAATTCCAGCAAATGCGGCTTATAAAGAATCGGAAATACGGGATATGTGTAAACGAAATACGGCCTTTGAAGAAGTAGCCATAGACCGTATTCCAAACACGGGTAAGCCTAACCCGTAATATTTTTGACCGTAGGCTGTATTGTTGCACCAACAGAGCAGTATAAAATCAAGCCGACAATAGCCATTGTTCTTTATTCTCCTCTTCGGTAAACTTGATCCTTTTTCTCTCCTCACTCTCAAATTTTCATTCCTACTACATTTAATCAATCCAAGGTATGTTTTATTACTCTAATATTCGTTCCCAACTTGATTCTTGCATGATTTATCCTTGAAATTTAAGATTTGATGATTTCTTCATCCGAAAATTCCTGAAACCCCTAGATTTGTGCTTTTTTGTTGTGGACTGGTTTGACTTAATTTTGTTGATGCTTACGATTGATATGATGATTATTGACTATTATGAATGATTTCCATTGATGTTTGCCTTTGATTTCATCGTTTTATATTCTTGTATGCATATTATACTCGTTTTGAGCCCTAAGAATGCTTTTTGCGGAATTATTCTCGTTTGGAGCGTTTTCTTTGATCCATTTTGCTTGGATTATGCTGATATATGTTGAATGATACTTATTGATATATTGTTATGTGGTTTCACGCATTTTGGTTGTTTTTTTCCATGTTTGGGCGTTTTGGGCATTTTTGTGGAAATTGCCGAGAATTTGAGAGTTGATTGAGGTTTGTTGATGAATTTTTGCACGTCATTGGTCATGCCTACTATTATTCCATTCTCACATCCGTTTTTGTAGGTACTATGGCTTCATCATCAAACCGCCACAAGCACCCTACAACGAGACCTTGTTGTAGAGAGCCCGTTGCCCCTATTCTACCCATTGTTGTTCCTCCTATCATTTCTACCATTCATGCCCCCTACGTTGTGCTAGTTGCCCTCGAGTTTTATGCAATCAGATGCCTCGATTGGAGTCTTCTATATAAATTGAGGATATATGTTGATTTTTGATGGATCGTTGAGCGTTCCCATTTGGACCGCTTGCTTGGGATGCAGATATGACACTAGAGATACTCTCCACCTTCTCCACTCACGTTCATGAGTTTGGAAAGGGAGGCCTTGTCTCCTTTCAAATACAAGAGACCCAACATCATCTTTCATTGGTGTAGTTTCATACCATTTTTGGTTTCCTTGTAGGTGGCGTGAGATATGACAAAGCTCACCAGTATGATGCTACCACTTTCTAGCAGGTCATTGCTGGCCCATGATAGATTTGGCGGCCTTCGAACACGAAGGCTTCACGGATTTTGTACCCAACGATCACCATTCCTCACCATTATTTATCTAAGTGCCTCCTTCTTAGGTATGACTCTTCTAGTGGCATCATTGGTGAGGAGTTTTACATGCTATGGTTGTATTGACAAGTAAAGGCCCCATAATGAGTTTTTTCTTCGCCCGCTATTTATAGAAGGCCTCTCGGAAGAAGGTTGGCACACTTATATGCGGCGGTGTTATCATCTTCATTGCATGTCGGTTGAGACACCACGTTTCCAAGCTTGCTCGCATTAGAGACCATCCATTATTCATCTCTGTTTTCACAATGTGACGTCTGAACGCGCCTCTTCAAGAGATCCACCCGAGGATTAATACTAGTGGTACGTGGACACCGTATGCTGCATGACCCTTCCTTGACCATCCAAGACCCAGGGAACTGAGCTTAGCCTTTTCTTAGACATATCCAACATATCCAGTAGGCTTAGGCCCATGACGTTGAGGAAGACGCCATGCCTGATGTTGAAACAACTAAACCGTTTACTAATCCTTCCACTATGGTTAGCGGGAGCTACCATGCGCCTCATTATGACTTCTACACTCATATGGACACCACCCGACCTATTCATTCGGCGCTCCAACCCATTTGTTCTCCTCATCCTAGTCTACGTGGTTAATGATCATTACAACCTACAACGACTTGACCATTTATCACTTTATCAAGTCATTGGATGTTGTATTCTCCCTGCGTGATCTCGGTCCAATTCACTAATTCCTTGGCATCGAACTTCAGTGTGCCTCCACATTTATGCATCTTAGCCAAATCAAGTACATACGCGACCTTCTTACACATAGCAACATGGTTGACAGAACTTGAATCTCGCTTGGAACTTAATGACGACCCAATGACCAATTCTAGCCTATACAGGAGCATCATTGGGTTGTAGTATGTAACAATCACTTGCCCAAAACTGACTTATTCCGTCAATCGTGTATGCCAATATATGCGTAATCCAACCACTGATCACTAGGCAGCCGTCAAACACACCATGTGGTATCTTAAAGCCACTATTGGCCATGGTATTATTCTTCATCCGGCTACTAATTCGAGACAGGTTTCTTTTTTTGACGCTGGTTGGGCCTCTAATCGAGATGACTGCTGATCTCAACACGGTTTGCCATATATTTTGGTAGTAATCTCATTAGTTGGTCCTCTTGGAAGCAATGGGTGGTTGCACGTTCCAACATTGAGGCCGAGTATCATGCTTTAGCCTTCACTGCCGCTAAACTTATATGGATTCAACAACATCATGAGCTGCACAATAAGATCTTCTTGCTACCTATTTTCTTGTCTGACAACCTCAGTGTCATGTACATGTCGTCTTATCCAGTTCTTCATCATTGCTCTAAACATATTAAGATAGATTCTACCATGTGCTCGTGAACAGGTTACGGACGGTTCCCTTATTGTCCGACATATTCGAGCTCTTGATTAGACCGCCTATATCTTCACATTAGTTGTTGGTACCTCTCATTTCAAGACTCTACGCTCAAAGTTACACCTCGACCATGAGCTTGGGGGAGAGAGAGTGTGTGTGTGTGTAATGGAGTCTAATATATATATATATAAACAATATCTTAAAATGCTATTAGTCTATGTTTAGTAGCAAATAGAAGAAAAGAGTATGAACTCAATACATTTTTATCTACATTATTTCTACGAAATACAATTCATACATCTTAGTTGGTAAGATATTACACCTATATAAAGATCAAATTTGTAAATGAACGATCACCAGAGCAGCTGATACAAAAGATCCATGTGAATTCCATACAAGATTAGTGAACATCACATAGTAAAAAAAAATCAGCAAATCCTCACTACAACAACAATTGTAACACAATAACATATCATCAACACATTAAAGATCAATTGCTTTTACAACAAGTGTGTCAACATACATTTTATAGCATTTTACCATCTTCTTAAAACCTGAGGGTAGGAACTCATCTCTTCCCCATATACACCAACCTTCACATATCTCTAGTTATCCACGGGCCAATCCCCATCGCTTCCGAATCAGCCATGTTCGAGGACGGGAGAAGGAGATTAACGTGCAACTAGAGAAGCTCAATGAAACCTAGAACATGAAGAAAATACGAGTCAATAAATAAAATGAATACAAATTAACTCAGCACCACAAACAAAATTAAAATGAAGTTCACATTCAAACAAAATCAAAGATACCAAAAAAAGTAAATTCTTCATCAATTAAAATTTCAAATCCAAAAATACCTTATTCATCCGAAACAATCAAAAGCATGAACAACAAGCAATTGAAATTTTTTTTAGAAAAGTTGATTCATGATAAACAATCAATAAACGAAATAAGAAGGAAATACCTGCGTTTAACAATTGTACACAATCAGTACAAGCAAACGAAATAAGAACTCTATAAGAGCGTGAAGGCTTTAAAGTGACTACAAGAAACTTAAACAGAAAACAACTCATCTGATAACATCTAGAGAACCATTTTTGCTTCATTCTCCTTGTAACTCATGCTAATAACAAGTGATAATGCTTCATCTTGAAATAGGAATTGACAAAAAAATTTCATGTTGATCGTCATCTCTAGAACATGATCAAGAGTCAGTAAGCAAGAAATAGGAATTGACAAATTTTCAATTTACCTTCACGTTGCCTCCTTCCTAGTTTATTTCTTTAGTTCCATTTTATTGAATCAACACTATCAACATATGAGAAATTTAACAAAAAGGTAGATGACTAAATCTGAGTGTATGTCCATTCAACACCAAAAGGGAAAGCTCTTGTCATGTGAGAAATGGGTGGTCTGACTTACTTGAAAACAACCATGAACCAACTGACCTTAAAAGGTATAAAAAAAATATGAAGGCCATCGTAAGTACAAAGAAACTTGTCTGATACTTTACAATACAATTTCTGACACCCAAATGTTCAGTAAGAACAGTAGCAACTATATAAGCATTAGTCAACATACCCTAACCATACCTGACAAAATTCATCTGGAGCAAACATAAAAACTTTCATTTGTTGTTCTTGGGAAAGAGATGAAAATATATGTACTGTTAGTAGTTTATGATACTCAGCGGGTAGTTGCTTTAATCGATCTTGAACAAGTGCTTCAACATCTTCAATCTCTTATTGACCGTTCAAGAAGAAAAGAATATCACCAGGGCCATCATCTAGATGAATCTAACAAAAGAAATGTATGAGCACATACAAAATTATACTTAAAAAATGAAGTCATAAAAACCTTGAAAAACAGGGACAATACCTTAAATGGGAAGGCGACGAGAAGAATGAAGACGTTTAAAGCATAGAGCCGACTAATTTTTTGAATCCTCAACTTCCTGAACTTTGTTATATTATTATTGAATTACTTTAGATCTATGACTATTTGATTTTGTTACGACCATAGATTGGCAGAGAATAAACTGCAGTTGCATTTTCTTCTGCTTTTCTCCCTCCCTGCAAATCCAATTCAAAAAAATCAAGTATATTTCCTTTCATATAAACTCATAAATATTAATGGGCCAAAACTCAAAGTTGGTCATACAAAGCAATGAATGTGCAAGGCTGTTATTGTCCATGTAGTCATAGATGAGAAATATCTTAGCCCCATCAACACAACATCGTCTTAGAGTAACATGATTTTCGTGCTTGATATGTTCAAGAGTTGGAATTTCGGATATGAATTGCCTCTCCCCTCTTAGGGATTCTAGCTCCACCGACATTTTGACAATTTGGGTTCCATTCTTTAACTCTCCCTACACACCACCAAATATGATCAAAAGCAGGCACGGATCTAGGGGTGGGTTGGGGTCTGCTCCAGCCCACCCCAAAATTTCAGTTATGTTATATATGAAACAATAAAGGAACAATGAGTTTGGAGTGGCATATTAGTTTGTCATCAAGTAAAGAGGAATACCCTTCCTTTTAACCCATGCTCGATTCCCATTAACTCCAAAATAACATTCTCTTTTCAAATTTCTCTCATTACACAATTTTTTAAAATATTTTTTAGATTTGATATTTTGTTTAACATTTTTGTTTTTTAAATTACGGGATTTTTTTCATTGAATGATATATCCTTACAATACTAAAAGCTTGAATCCCTCTTATGAATAGTGTATTTCCGCATATACCCTTATTTGATGAGTCATTTTTTCACCTTACGTGTCTTCTTCTCTTGAACTTCCGTGTCGGCACCGCTCGGTGATACTCATCCTCCCATAGTCTCTTTCATCTTCACATTTGTCTTCTCCGAGTCTCACAAGTCATAACCCGTCGCCTCCTCTCCGAGTTTCTTCTACGTCGCCTTCTTCTTCTTCTTCTTCTTCTTCTTCTTCTTCTTCTTCTTCTTCTTCTTCTCTCAACTGGTTTTGTTTGGTTTTCTTCCACTCATTATCGATGGTACTGAATTTTTTTCGCTTTGATGTTTCAAATCTACACTACATCTTCGGATTCTGCACGGTTTTGATCTCTTTCGTCACTTCTAGTTTCGATTTCCCCTAATTTCAGTTTGATTTTAGGGTTTTGATTATACTAAAGATTATATCTGCTCAGTTGTTGCAGGCTACAACCCAGGTATCGATCCATAGCGAGATTCGCCTCTTCCCTAGCGTTTTTTGTTCAGCGATCTTTGCATATGACGATTGTGTGCTGTTCGTAGGGATGGCAATTTCATCCGAACCCGACGGACACCCGATAATCCGATCCATATTAAAAGGGTGAAAACCCGACATGAAGCGGGTGAAAGCGGATGGCGGATGATGGATCGGGTCGGATTCGGATGAACTTTTCATCCACCCATCCGACCTGTTTCACCCGCTTACACCTGTTATAAATTTATTGACTGTTTACTTGTTTAGTGATCTTTAGTTCCCTTTTGATTTATAAATTGGTGATTTACGTGATTGTTTAGCAAAATTTGTACATTTGTCCAGTTCCTAGTATGATTTTATTGTATGTTATGTATTGCTAAATTTCTCTATTTTTCAAGAACTTAAACTTATAACACTTCTTGTAATATTTCCACTTGGATGATTTGTGTTGACTTTATAATTATCATGTTTTTTTTATGGATAAGTCTTTTTCTGATTGAATTTATTTCTATTATTATTAATTTTCCGCATTCGAATCCGAGTTTAATATCGATTTAAAGGAAATGCGTAGAACACCCGAATATCACCTGATCCACCCGCTTCATCCGTTGGATGTGGGTGGATCGGATGCGGATGGTGGGTTTGGCGGGTGGCAGGTCGGGTGGGGTGGATGAGATTTCCTCACGGGTCGGGTGGCGGATTGGGTCATCCACCCAACACACGATCCATTGCCATCCCTAGTTGTTCGCAGCATTTGGTACCACCGGGTATGTTTTTTTTCTGCTTCTTTTGATTAATTTGGGTTTGTTGTTTTGGTTTATAGTTCGGTTGTCTTCGTTCTTCATCTCCCTTCCTAATTTGCCCACGAATTGGATTGCATATCCCCTCTTTCTTATTTTCAATTTCATTGTTTTTGTATTTTGATTTAGGTTTTCGTCGATCTACTTCTCTCTTCCTGATTTGCCACCTACGAAGGAGATTTCACGGTCTTTAGAGTCTTTCTCTGGCTCTTCAAGCCATTTCATATTTCACAAATCTCACAAATCAAGGATTCTGGGCTCATCAATGAATTATAGAGGAAAGTCTTGATCAAGTGTAACACCTATGTGGCAGATCACTCCGAAGAGCCAACGGTGGTGGATTCTACAGAGGCGGCAAAAATAGTAAAAATTGTGATATATTTTGCTACTTAGTGGGATTTGAATGAGGTTTTCAATATTTACAATAAGAAGGTTTTGAATGCTTTCCCTTATACTTGGTTGACTTCAACATTTTCGATGATGAACAGATTCAAGAGTAAAGCCTTAAGGGTCTGTTTGCTACTTTCCTCATTAATCTATTCTCACTTGTTTGTTAATTACACTAATAAATAATTCTTATTCCATCAGGTTATTGTTGAACACTTGAGCGTCAAAGAAATTGAGGACATAAATGAAATGTTTATGAAGATAGATGTGGATAATGATGGCATAGTCTCAATCGAGGAATTGAAAGCTGGACTTTTGAAGTTTTCTTCTCACCTTGTTGAGTCTGAAGTTCAAATGCTTATTGAAGCCGTAAGCTTCTTTTTTTAATACCCCTAGTTTGTTGTGTGTTTATTTTCATTTTCCTACAATCTATTTTTGCTTAATTTTTCTTAGAAGTTTTGCTAACATATGAGAGTCTGTGGCTATGAACTGGCAACATTCTCTTTGCTAAAGTATTTGCAGAATCTGTTATTTGATTTCTTATCACTATAAAAGGGTTTCAAAGCAAGCAAATGGAGAAAACAATCAACATCTACACATAAACGACTTTGACATCATCATGCTTATCACCCAATTGCTTGATGTTTGACATTGTATGATTTAACTCTATGTTGATTTTTCATCTTTGTTAAGGCAGTGTTTGGTTTTGCAGGTGGACACAAATGGGAAAGGAATTGGTGAATTTGTTGCAGTCTCTCTGCATCTACATAGGATGGCCAATGACGAGCATCTACGAAAGGCCTTCTACTTTGATAAGGATAGAAATGGCTTTATTCAGCCGGACGAGCTTCGTGATGCCTTAATGGAAGATGGAGCAGATGATTGCACCAACGTGGCAAATGACATTTTCCAGGAGGTGGACACAAACAAGGTAAATATATACCTTCTTTTGTTAAACATATTCAAGGCTTGTTTGGTTAAACAACATTTTTATTTGAAAGACATTGCATAACTCATCCATGATAACTCATGAGTTTTGGCTATGAATTCTCTTCCTAGAATTTTATTATCTCCTAATCTTAGAGGTAACATTTGACACAACTCCTTTGCTATTGAAACAATCAGCATTCACTCCATTTTTATCTACCACTCATATTCATAAGTTAATATATATAAATTCAAAAATTAAAGTGATTTTGATTGTCTGATCTCGCAGGAAACAACGATGTTGTAGATTCATTGCTCCAAGATCTTGTTGTCACTCCTTTCTTTAGGCTTGAAACTTTGTGAATTATGGGAGTGTTACAAAAATTCTACAAATTGTTTTGCATATTAGTTTCTTATAAATCTGAGTGTTAGCACTTTATGCTCTTCTTGTTTCATTTCTTTCCAATCTGGCTTGTTTTAGGGACTTTTGTTTTAGTATGAATATTAACATCTTAAAATATTTCAAATAAGTTGTATTTACTTGCTTGATGATTTATGCATTTCTTGATTGGCAGAAGGAGATTGTCATATAGATATGCCACTTTTTCCATTATAGATGGTCCAGAGTATCCTATCTCACAGGTATAAAAGTTATATTACTTGCTTAGTTTAATATTAAGCGTGAGATTTAAGTCAAAGTGAGATTTCTCCGTTGCATTGTTTTCTACACTAAGGATGTTCCCTTTGATATACCATATCTCACAGATAGATATGTCACTTTCTTTTAGGCATATACAAGTTCATCTTTTGTAGTGATTGATAGTTGTTGTCAAATAATGCAACTTAAGTCCTCTTTGATATTTTTCTTGATAATCTTCAAATCATTTGTTATTCTCGGGTCACAAAATTATTTCACATGTTAACATTTTGATTTCTTTGTTGCACTTTTTATTACAACTCATCACCGCTACAAGAATTTCCTGCAGTAATTTTCATCTTTTTGAGAGTTCGGTTATTTGTATAACAAGATTGCATCATTTTATGTGTACTGACTTGAATTGTCATAACTTCTCAATGGCACATTCTTATTCTGCAGGTGAAAGTCCAACCATTAAGAATCACACTGCTGTAGGTTTCTATATACTTTCCTATTTTTTGCTCTTTCATATCTATATAGCAAAGGGGTAGGTATAGTTTCACTGATGAGCTTTTTTTATGGACTATATGCAGCAAAAGCAAGGTTGCTGTTAAAACTTCCCTTTCAACTGATATTCGAATATCTTTTTCGAAATCTTTACGACACTTGTCGAATGTAACCAAAATTACAGACCTATATTCTGGTGGCTCGGTACCCTCTCTGCTCATTTTAATGAATTACAAAGCCAGCAGTATAGCCTAAATGTGGAGCTCATAGATGGCGACCACGTCCTCCATCTCACAAAGACCCTTCTCCAACTTTGTTGCATCAATATTTGTAGGAGTACTCTCCATTAGAACCTTAAGAATGTTGCGTAATTTTCAGTCCAAGTCTAAGAGAAAAGGGTTAGACATACCGAAACGTTTGTTTTCTGGTTTTCCCTCTGTAACATATAACAGTCGACTGTAATTTGAATTCATTTTGTTCACAGGTATTTCTGCATTCGATTTCTTTAACACCAATGTTAGATGTACTCTACTATACGGAAACAAGAAATAACACCCAACACAAATCTAACATCCGCACGGATAACATGACCCGTAACTTTACGTTTTTTGTTTCATTTACATGTGTATACAAATATTTATGTTCTACCAGGCGTTGGCATCACATTAAACATCACATTTCGACAACTGTACGCTACATTATTTTCCGCTTACATATAACACGAAGTAAAATCACGACGCGTGCGCTTCGCGCGCGCGGTGTCAACTAGCATATATAATATCATTCAATTTCAATGAATGTCAAAATTACATTATATATATTACATGATTTCTATATTAGTTAAATAAACAATAATTTTGTTTTAAAAAATATTTTAAAATTTTATTATTAATATTTAAAATAAATTTAGCATACCCAAAATTTTAATCTTAGAACCGTCCCTAAACAAAAGATTCAAGGAGCGAAAATTAAACTCAAATGCGAATTGGCCAACCTTGTAAACACACCCAAATCCTCCTTGTCCAATCTTGTTCGAACAACGGAAGTTGTTCGTTGTAAAGTGTGATATCATAGCGGAAAATCCCCGTATGAACCCGGTCTTCCCACTACAATGGAAAAGAGGATTCAGAACTAAGTTCAAATTTACAAGAAGATTATATGTGTATAGTTTTACGACCACATGCTTCTTTTTACCCTCTTGTATGAAAAGAAAGGAAGTTTTGACCCTATAACCAGTAAGAAAATTATCCATCAAAATTATGGCAAGCAGAGAAGAAAATTAAGTACTTCACTAAATCTCTACAAATCCTAATTCACAAACTTCCAATATCAAATTGCATAGTTTAACCTAGGAATTAGCACATCCAATGATTTCATATATGATACAATCCCAGTAACTCAAATTCACCCAAATCTCATCTGAGAAAATTTAAGAAGCATGCTCATAAAATGAAAGAATAAAACAGCGGAAGAATGTAACCACGACATGCAAGAAACTGAAAATTGTGAAAAGCAAAATTCTTTAACAAAGAATTCAACTAATACTTTGAATAGACTTTTTTGGAACAAAAACATTGTTGTTATATTCGAGAGACGCTCACTTTATTGCTTCGGATTTGGCAAGGCGAGTTTCAACATTTGATGGTCATATTGAAAAGCTGCATTTATCAGGCATTATATGCTTGTCAAGCATCATCAGATTAATCAATTAGAACAAAGGACTTGATTTGTTAACAAACCTAAGAATTCCTAGACGTTGGAGGTAGACGGAGGTAGATACGACGATTCAGAGATAATGACGATTCTTCTTCGACGACGGCGCTGACCCTGATAATGGCGATTCCTCTGAGTTTCGAACTCCGCCCTCCTGTACCAAATCAAGCCCGAAGTAAGAAATTAAACATTGATTGGTAAAACTCTGCATTGACCAGGAAAGCGCAACAACGAAGAAGAGGAGGAGGTGGTTGATAGTCTTCTTAGCCTCCAGAACTACGGTGTTGTGGAAGGAGAAGAGAAAGAGGAGCACGGAACGTTAGGGTAGAAGGTTGGACAAGGGGACACGTATTAAGAAAATAATAATGAACGGGCGGGCTGGTAAAATGGGAAAAACAACAAGGGCAATAAAGGAAAGTAATATATTTAAGGGTAAAAACGGAAATTTTCTATTCATTGGGGGAAGACCTCTTTTAATATAACTAGTATGGACGCGCGTGCTCGCACGCGCGCCGTGACTTAAAAACGTAAAATTTATCGTTAAACGATCAAAAGGAAAAGGTGTTACATTAAAATGAAACATAAAATTAATCGTTAAATGATCGAAGGAAAAGGCGTTACATTGAAATGAATCTGGTAAATTGCTATTAGACTACATAAAGAGCGCACTTTGTAATTTGAGTATGGGAGAATGAGACGTTTAATAACTCGATATATTAGTACAAGTAATTACATCAATGACTAAAATGTATTACATGAGACTGATTCATGAAAGAATGTTCCTCAATGTTGGCTTGAATTATCAGGGTCAATAGCTAAATGCTGGTCCGACGTATCATTCCTATCCTGAAAAAAACATAAATGTTAAATGGGTTAGTGTCACTACAAGGAGAGCATGAAGCCAGAAACCGAACAGAAGAAGAGGAGTGACCCGTAAAATAAATATAATTAATCATGCACAAAGTAAAATTCAATATTATACATAAGAAAATTCAAACCAAATCATCATGCAAAATAAATATTAACAGAAAAAGAGGAGTGAGAGTAGCTTTCATATTCGGTGGAAGAAGCCTCGTCTCCTTTGACAGACCTCATAATTTGTGCCTGCAAGATTCAATTTAAGCTATCAATGTGAGGAAATAAGCCAATCTCAACTCACTGATTTGGAAGAAGGGGCAAATTCCTGGTCTATGGATTATACAATACAAGCACATTACACCAACTATTACAGCAACAACTGGAATATTGTAATTAAAGCATTACAAGCACATTACAACAACTATAGCATTTCCACATACACCACTTCAACTTTTTACTTGAATTCAAATCCAAATGCAAGGAATAAGAGAAACACAAGAAAATGTACATTGCGTCTTGACAAGAAGATTAAAGGCTCGAAGAAGGTTCATATTTCAGACTATAAATTCTCTACTTCAAGAAGACAAAAGCAAATAACCAGTAAATGTACATCAATGAGAAAATGGTGAAATTCAATGTTGGTAATGATTGTTTAAAACTTTAAATCTCATTTGTTGCTCTTATTTTAATCAAGCAGTAACTATTGACCTCATGCTATTGAGTTTTGTGTCATATTCGTGTATTGGTACTCCTTGTGCTCATTCTCTAAAATTTTTACTTGATAGTGCTAGAACACAAAGCACCACAAAGCCCTGAATTTTACTCATCTTTGAGGCACACGACAGCCTTTTCAAGCAAACCCTTTAAAACTTCGATCTAGTCAAATGATTTGGGAGTGTGAAAACCAAAATAAACTACTACTGTCAGTTTATGTGTTCACTGTTTAACAGAAACTTTTAAGCAAATCATTATAAGTAACAACCAAAACTCACTCCATTAACAATATATAGTATCTCCATCGGTATACAAATATGTGAAGACTTCTCCTCAGCATATATTAGTGGAACATATCAAACAGTAGAAAAATCCTCACATACTAAAGAACCAATCAAGATCAATATAGAGGAACCCAATGCAACAAATGCATTTTAGAACCAGATAACTATAGCAGACAGACTATCATAAATTTATAATCAAACTCACAGTTATAAGACATCACATACAGAAAAGAAATGTAGAAAAAAAATGTTTTATCATAGACTTTGAAAAAAAAACCCAGCAGCTTAAGGCTATTGTTGGATGTACCGAGGGAAAATTGGAGATGCAATGATATAATCATGTAATGGAAGTTACATAAAAAATAGATTTAATACGGTTAATTAAGAAATAAAATAACAAAAAAAAAAGAAAATTCATTCAATTCCCCACCTCCTCTGGGTCTACCAGTTCAGCAAATACCCCATAGGTGTCCTTCCACGACACATATACCAACATCCTCATATACCAGGAAACAAAACTAACACCCAAATCCCAAAGCAAAATATCTGAAATTTCACAATTCAAATTAAAATAAAATAAAAGGCCAAGATTCCTACTTTTGAAGTATATCAAGAATGAAAAGCAACAACTTTTTATTTGGTGAAGGCGTTGATGGTCCATCATCAACCTAGTGTCTACACACAATTTCACATAAAATCAGCAAGCTCGAGCAATATAATTTTACATTGCACTGGTAATAAATTATTGATCAGCAAACCTTGTGTGGTACCTGTTGTATTTGTAGAGCCACGACCCTGCTGCTGACTCTGCACAGCAAAGCCAAACATCAGTCCCAAATCAGCATGTGCATATTATTGAAATGAGTATAGAAATTAAATTTGACTGTAGTATAATTTAGAGGAAGGACAAATGAAGTAGTAGAGGACAAAATTAAAGTATCTGTAAATTGACAGCCTATCAATGAACTCAAAATCGGACAAAAAAGAAAAAAAAAATAAATGTTGATCAATAATGCAAGGATAAAAAGAGGGTATCAGCACTTATAGCAAAATATGGAGCGTCTTTCAACCAACCTATAGAGGACACAAGTCTGCATAGTTAGCTAGTTAGCCAATAGTCAAAATTTGGGAAACTTGAAATCTTAAATTAGAGATTAGACCAATAATGGGAACTACTCCGACAAAGAGCTTCACATGTTTCCTACTATCATAATCTAGCTACCATAATAAACTTAATCAGCAAAAAAATCAGGACTTTGTCTCAACATTGACACGTTGTTGCCTACAACTCATGCATATTTGAGTATCTATCAACAACTGCATCAAACATCTAAATTTTGACGATTTCAATCCAAAATCAGATGGGCGTGGGAGAAATGATATCAAGGATCGAGAGCGAGAATAAAGAGCAAAAAGAGGGTCAATGAAACGAAGATATGGACAGAAGAGAAAGAGAGAGGACCCGGATATAGATGTATTGAGTTTTGAAAAGAATATCTTCTTTGAGGAAATTCGTCAAACAGATGGTGTACGAAAAGAAGGATATATATAGTCCAATGCATATAGCCTCCTCCTACTTCTCTCCAGTGATGGTGGGTCATCATCTGATTTAGATTGAGCCCTGCATGTCAATCGAGAATATGGAAACGAAGAGGGGGAAACAAACCTGCTTAGCTTTGCACACAACCTTACCCTTAAATATCTAAGATGAAGGCTTACGAGTGCCGATGAAAGAACTGAGATACTAATACCATGAGCGCAGCAGGCATAGACTGCCTTGGCTCCTTCTTGTAGTAACAAAGTTGCCCTTTTGCAATGGTCCTTGTCATGCAAGAGAACATTTCATTAAGGATATTCACTTGATAGATGTATAAGAAAAGAGCATCAAATGGGACAAATAGTCAAAATTAGAAATCAGATTAACAAAATAATGAAAACTAAGCAGACAATGACCTAGATTAGATGGCTATTCCAATAACGATTTAGTTGAAAGTTGAAGCACTTTTTCGTTTGGATCTTTGCAAAAGCGAAGAAAGAGGTTGAACTGAACTGATCAACAGAAGAAGAAGAAACAAATGTACAAAATAAACTCTAATAACTCAGATTTTGAAGCGATTAAGGCCTTGAAACCACAAATCGAATAGCAAGAAGAATGGAAAAAATCGAACTTGTAGATCAAAAGTTATGCTTACATTTCCTTGAAGATGAAGAAGCGATTACAGGGGTAGAAACCAACTAAATGTAGTTGGTATTCAAATTCCTGAACGAAACCCCCAAACCCAGTCATCTTTCTTTCTCCCGTTCCGAATTCCGAACCTAAATTCTACTACGATTCTGCACTTCTTCAATTCCTGCACCGTCAGGAGATAACAACACCACACATTCTGAACTCCCTTTAATCGGCACCACAAAGACACGATCAACAGTAAACAAAAGAAAATTCACAGAATCGCTTTCACTCACAAAATAAAATGTCGAAGCATCGAAAAGTAAAAATCAAAACAGAAACCCCGGAAGGTTTAAATCCAGATCAGAAATTAAACCTTATCCAATGCAAAATTAGGGAAATCTTGATTAGCAGCAACGTAGCATCCACAGCTAGGACAATCTCTTTTGATGCGAAGATGTGTAACAATGCACATGTAGCAGTAACTATGACCAAGGAGTTAAAAACGCCTCTCTGATCATCTACATGCAAATCGAGCACTGAAATGCCTTATCCAACTCCAAGATCACCTCCTCTTTCTTTCCAGAGCACTCATCCGCCATCAATGGAGACGGCTCCATCTCGGTAGCCTCCTCCTCCATCGCCGAAGGGGCAGACATCGGAAAGAAGGTGATGGTGGTAGGCTAGAGGCGATTGTGGCGGAGATGATGTGAGAAAGGGAAACCGAGAATGGTGAATGAAGAAGACCGAGGGACGATGGATGAAAGAAATGGCTGGAATAGGATTCGTACAAGAGAAGCCAAAACCTGTATGAATGGTAGGTGAGTCATCAAATAACTAAGAAGAAGACAACACGTGTACATAGAAAAGAAGAAAATGTCACAAAATAAAAAGAGAATTAAAAATTAAAAAATTTAGGGGCAAATGTGGAAATCCCCTATTCATTGGGGGAAGTCCCTCTTTCACTATAGTAAGGATATAGATATAGATATATATACTTACCTTGTTATTCTATGTAATTTAGTTATCAATATATTCTTGGAGATCCTAGAATATATTCACAAACCCTACCTTGTATAATATATTACCCTCTTAATCAATGAGAACAAACAATATTCACAACATTGAAGTTTGTTAAAATGCAACCCTGAATCACGTTTTTTCTTCCTCTTTGGCGTCATACTGATACTTATACTTATCGAGTTTGACCAGATGTGACTTGATTCTCGGATATTCTACCTTGATGTTTTCCATCTTCTAGAAATGGTCTTCATTTCTCTTTTGTCTTGAGTGATCTTAATTCTTTTTCTTCTCCTCTTTAGAGCGATCTTCACTTCTTGTTTCCAAACTTTTATAATCATGATCTCGAATCGAGATAGGTTCATAGATGCCTGGACCATATACTTTGTTGAGTGAATGAGATATTGTCATATCCCTAAATAGGACTACATCATTTGTTCGGTGAATGACCTCACTTTGTGGCTGCCACATATTCACGTCTGGTCGCATACTCCGACGTTGGATGGACATCTGATAGTGACGATTGTCGTTCCCATCATGCTAAAAGTGAGCTAAGTTCCGTGCAAAAGTAGAATACAACTGATTGTCTAAAATCTCGATTTTTGTTAGTTTGGTATCACAATTTGAATCAGTTTTGGTTGAAGTTAGAATATACTTTGGTTGTAGTGAAATTTACAAACATGCTAAAAGTGAGCTAACATAGTTGCGAATTGCAACACACAAACTCATCAACTATCCTATACAACATGATCAAACTCACACGTCGCGGGTCCATAACCAACCTCGCTAAACACGAAATAAGCAGACAACAAACCCGAAAACGCACACTCATACTAGACAATTAGCATACCCGACAACAAAGTCCTACGCGTTCACAACCCTTGTGTAGCCTATGGCATAGCTCGGTTTCCAAACCTTTACGAAACCGAGGAATGCCGTTATTCTTTGGGTAAGAGCAGCTTCTTACTGCAGATGATGCTTTGCTTGCTACTTCAACCCTCCTATGCTTGCTTATGTTGCAAGCAATATGTAAGTATGTGTTACTATATCATACTGGCCGTACATCTCTAGTTGTTATTGTCAGAAATGTTGGACTCGAGCTCCCGGAAAAGGCTCGGGCGTGGCCAAGTGGTGAATCCTCGAGGATCTTAGATTCGCTTGCGTTGGGGTTCGGTCTCATATCTGGTTTAGAATTCAGATCTCTATTGCGATATGTGACTTGTCTAGTTGAACCGGAGCTTCTTCCTCGTCATGCTCCCAACTAACGAAGCTCGTAATAGCATCTTCGATTAGTTCATCGAAGATTTCCTCTTCCATTTCAACACCAATGCTTTCAGAATCAAGTCTCAAGTCCATCCAAGTCCAGGATTTTGAGAAATCCTTAGCAACAGTTTGATCAAGCGTACGTTGCGTATGCTCGGATTGTAGATGCCAATCGACGCCTTTTCGTATCTCATCAACGAGATCCCTCCTTGTCAACTTCACTCGTAAATATTGAGCAAACAACGACGGAATTCCATCAAAGTCCCGTGCACATACCTCGGTGAGAACATCATCGACTAAGTCAAATATGAGCTTCGGGTCATAGCTAAGGTGGTCGGAGTAGAAGCACACTTCACCGAATAATGACGGGTCAAGAAGGTGTTCCGAGAAAAGAACCTTCTCGAGTAGCTGATCGTATGTCAAGCCCGATGCTTGTACAACCGTTTCTACAAACTCGAATACACCTTCCCGTATTCTCGAGTGAGGAGCACGTGATATTCGATCCTCAAATTTGATTTGTCGAGGTTGAATCAACTCGGAAACTGCAAAGTTTCGAATATATAAGCACTTGGAGTGTAAGATTCACAAACATGATCATATTGATTGAAATATACCAAGAAAAGACTTGATACTCGGAGGGCTAACATCATCTTCTATATAGAATGGCTCGAGTACAGATATTGGACTCGGCCGCTTGTCGGTTATAGCTTCTAGATCTTCAATATCTTCAGTTCTTGAACATACTTCTGATGATGATGGCCGGTTTATTACTAATGTACCCTGCAGAGAGCAGGTTAAGCAAGAACACATATATATATTTGTATCATTGCTCTACTAATGATCAAGAATATATCAGAAACAAAAGATTAAAGTTGCTTACCAAATTCAAGTCCAGGGCTTGATCTTCCTCAGAATCCTTTGGTGTTTCCTCGGAAGGACTACACGGTTCGGAGAAGAAGATATCCGAAGATATTTGGTTCTCTGTTTCTCCATTATCTGAACTTGTCATCTCTGTATTACCTGTGCATTGTTTAGTGCATGCCTAGTTATGTGCTAATAATATACAAATATGTGTAAAGATCAACATTCAACATGAGTGTCACTTGAGAAAGCAATACCTTCGGTACGAATCCCGTCAACTGCAAACTCGAGATCATCCTGGGATTCTTCAGAAGTTATGCATGACTCATTGTTAGCTGAACCTGCATCACTTGCATTTTCTTCTTCTACTTGCTGAACTGCAACTTCATTCCCGGTTTCAGATTCGTTTTCAGGACAACATATAGGTGAACTGATGTGATCAGAATGTGAAATAATTCTCCCTAGTGACTTTGGAGCTTCCCCGGTTAATAACTCGGCATCTACATCATTGTTTCCTACAATCTCTGCAAGATGCTTCTTTGCCTCCGTATACATATTGGAAATTCGTTGCTCGCCCTTCTTACTGGCAGAAGTTTTCGGAATTTTCTCGATAAAGAAATGACATCTGCTAGGAGAAGCTATTCCTAGACTCTTTCCTCCGACGTTGTCAACATTACCCGAATGAAGCTGCTGTTTCTTCATGGCTAGCTTCAATTTCCTTGTGAATTCAGTGAAAGAAAACCGAGAAGAGCCTCTCTCGTCTTGATCTTCGTTCCTGATATCCGCAGAGGCCTTAGACGAGTTTCTATCTAAACCTTTGAACGTCCTCCGAAAGAAGCTTTGATGCTTACATTTTCCTTGGTCAATCAAGCCAGACCTGACCTGAACCGGACCGTCCTCCAATTTTTCCAAGTGTTTCACCAACTCAGAGCTCGGATCTCGTAGGAGCTTAAGGAACATATCTTTGTTAGAATTAAGTATCCGGAGAGCTTCCCTGAGTTCACCCGAAGGCGGGATTTTGCTTCCTTCAGCACTCCTTCCATCTACAAAATGCTGCACAAAGACCCTCGTTGCTTCTCCTAATCTTGTTTCAGTAACAGCCGCGTCTTCCTTCTGTGGCACCGGTACTGATACATCTTTTGCGACGTCTTTCACGTGAACCTGACTCGATAGCTCAGCCATTATCCCACTAACATCAAGACTGCTCAAGGATTTAATCTTCCTATGTGTAGGCTTATCCTTCTCTGAGACAAACTGAACATCATTTAGATCAAAAGATTTCTTGTTTCCATGCCAGCTTTTCTTTTTTCCGAGACCTTGTTTGTCTGACTCGAATAGTTTCGGATCCAACACAGAATGAACATGCTGCTCAAACATCTCTTCCTCCATTAAGGCTTTCACACTCAACTTATCTAACATCGAAGTATGACATTGTTCACCAGCCTAAAATGTCACATGTTAGAACAGAAATCAGCTCAGAAAACATAAACTCTCGTAAAATTCCGGTTTAGGCAACTTACATCAACATTTTTACAGATTACGCATGAATCTTCCGCTGTGTTGATCTCATCACTACGTAATGCAGCACCTGCTCAACACAAGATTTTGAAACTAGACAATCAAGATACATCATCAATACTTTGACATATAATTATGCCTGAATTTACTCATAAAATCTATGATCATTGATCAGCAAATAGAAAATTTACTATTTCATGGTAAATTTTAGACAGATCCTAAGTCTAAATAAGGAAACAATCTATCTCACCAGCAATACGTCTGCTTCCACGCTTTCTATCTTCGATCAGCTTCTGAGAAGGACGGCCATGGCGGAAATCGAAGATGTTAATCAAACCCCACATACATCCTGATTGATCCTTAGCGTTTCGAACCCGTTTTTTAGTTCTTTTTGCCATAGACACCAGCTAATTCAATAACTCAACAACCTGAGATTATCCACACCACACCACTGTCGATTTACAAGCAAAAAAGTATAAATTATAGAATTCGCTATATATAGTACATTTGTTACTGTAGATATACAGAACTGAATTATCCACATGCATGCCACATGAAATTGCATAAGGACTGTATCATCAAATTGAAGAATCAAAAAAAGAAAAAAGTGATGATTTCTAACTGGAACATCCGAGAGAGATTATGATGATGATGATAATGAAAGGAAGAAATTTCAATTTACCTGAAGAACAAATCCCAAAACTTGAGATGATGCCAAGAGAAAAATGTGTAGCTCAAGTAAAAGGAGCTAACTGTAGATGGCAAGGTATCAAATCTTTATATCTGTAATCCACAAGGGCAAGCTAGAATCTTTCAAACCTTTTTTTTTTTTCTTTCTGTTATTCTTTTCTCACACACCCAAAAGGTGAAAAGCTAAACAAAGAAGAAGAATAAGCTTCCAAACCAGCACAATGGATATTATATGAACAGATCAACAAAATAGGGACAAATACTCATGAAATCAGCATTTAAAGCCATGAGCAACAAATTCAGCATCTGGGTAGCGAAATTCAGCTCCAAAAACCCACAAAATCGAGACAACTATATTGGAAATTGAATTATACCCTAGTTGAATCAACTCTTCCCAATATACACCGACCAAAAAGACTAACAAATTTGGTCAGTTCAACACCCACCTCTTTGCGATTATTTTAGTGTGGGCAAAAAAAGAAAAAGGTTGAAGAAGATAGTGGGAAAACAGACGGGCAAAGGTTAATAATGGGTGGTGGTGTGAGAAAGTAAAAAGCGAGTTTCAAAGAGTACGAATACGTGACAGTTGGGATTGTAGAGGATGAACAACTGGCCCTCTTAATTTCTTCTTTATTTCGTGTAAAGATTACGGCTTTTTTTAGCTCTGAATCATCCACTTTATCTTCTCTTTAATCTTCTTATCTCTGTTCGTCTTCTTATGGCACATTTACAGAGTACACCCACCATTAACAATCATCAAATATTAGCTACCATACTGCTCTTGGAGTATTGGGTATACAAAACAATTCGTAGAAAGAGAATAAAGAATTTAAAAGGATTTGGGCTTTTTACTCGATCAATTCCAATGATTTTGTTTTCAGTTTTCGGTGAGAAATTTGAGGTCGGAGGTGAGAGAAAGTGGAGGATTTGAAAATGGCGGAGTACAGAGAAGGTGGTGTGGTCTGGGACGCGTACGCTTTTTCAATAGCTTTTTGGAGGATAAATTACATAACATCGTACTTAAAATTTGGTAAATTTCATTAAACTACCCCCAAGACTTTCAGATACCATAAAACCATCCACAACTTATAGATTTTGTCAAAAGATCACACACCATTTAATAATGCAAAATGATACTTAAAAGTTAAAATAGCTGATTTTAATTTTAAAAAATCACCCTAATATTGAAATAATATAAATTACCCATAAATAAATAGTTAATTTTCATAAAACTTCCTTTTAAATAGTACAAAATATCCATAAACAAAAAAAAAAGTGTTAATTTTTTTTTTGACGAAATACCTTTTAAAATCATTTCAATAAAAACACCACCTTGTATGTTTTACTAAATTTAACAATTGACAATCATTTTATTAAAAAACATATTTATTTATAAATTTATCTAGTGAATACCATCGTTATTTAAAATACCTACTATAATCTTGTTTATTACATATAGTCATAAACTATATTAATAGTGTAGATAATAAAGTGTCTTTTTTTAAAAAAAAATCTAAACAATAATTTTTTCATAAAAACTATTAAAAAAATAAATTATAAATAAAAATTTTACACATTTTTTTAAAGAAAGTACTCGTTAAAAATTACAATCATATAGAGGTATATTGGAAAGTATTGTTAAAAGTATAAGTTTGTAATTGATCAACTATAGATATTTTGGTTAAATAATATAATACTCTACTAAATAAGATGATTTTAGCTAAAAAAAAATTATGAAAGGTGATTTGTTATAAAACACATTTTTAAAAAAGGTAACTTTAAGAAAACTCAATAATAAATTAGCACTTTATCTTTACAAAATAAATTTTATTATAATGAGTCAACCAACTATAAACAATTTAAGTGATAGTTGATACAAAAACAATTACCTATTGTGAAGATCCAATTTAAAGATAATTTTATAGAACTTGTAATTTTATAAGGTGGTTTTGTGTAATTTAACATTTTTAGTATTGAAGAAGGGATAAATATGTAAATATAGGGCAAAAAGAGGGATAATTGTGATAATAGTGAGGGAGGGACGTTTGGTTGTGTAAGAAATAACTTCCGTGTGACGAAACACGTAGCATCCAATTCTACTCACTGTCACTAACAAAAAGAAAAATGAAAAATGAAAAAAGAAAAAAGAAAAAAGAAAAAAGAAAAATAAAAAAGAAAAAAAGAAGAAACCAAAACAAAAATGCAACGTGGGGAGAGTCAGCTCGAATTACCCATCGAATTTTGATGATTATTTTTTTTTGAAGGAAAGCCCTGGGGGCAAATTATATTAAATCAATTTCCGCTTGAAGGATAGTTTGCGGAAAATTATTGAAGCATACAAACGAAGTAAAGGAATCTGTCAAGAGTCTAGCCGTGTAATGAGCAACGGTATTAGCTGAACGATTTATATGCTTAAAGGAGACTATAGAACTATCAGCACAAAGAGGCAGAATGGTGCGGCAAACAGAGGCCAAGTAGGAGCGTTCTTTGTTGATGTCGAGGCATAGGAGATGGCGGATGACGGTGGAAGAGTCAGTCTCAATGATGAGTTGATGGGGATGAAGGTGCTGCACAGATTGGACTCCAAAAAGGACCGCTAGGCACTCAGCAAGAGAGACCTCAGACACTCCCAGATAACGCTTGACTGCTACCATTAAAACTTCTCCTGAAGCATTCCTTGCAACATCACCAAGGCAAACAGCTCCATTGAGTACACTTGCATCCATGTTAATTTTCAGCACTCCAGATGGTGGTGGGATCCAGTGAGGTACGGTTGATACCGGCAGTGAAACGCAAGATGGAGGGGGAAGCAGATGAAGTCGGACACCAGGCGCCGAAAACCGCCCGTAGGATGTCCCCGGAAGGAGGCGTTGGGTTGAAGAGAGTCTTGTTACTGAATGTCCAGGCCACCCAACAGTTGGTAATAAAATCTGTAAGACCAGGAGTACCTAAATCATCTCGGATTTCAGCCAGAACAGTGAGGGAATCAGATTGAGAGGAGTCCAAGAATGTTTGTTTGGATGTAGATGATGTCCAAGTCATCTCAGAAGATGGGCAAAGAATAAGGGCGTGCCAAACAATTTCTCGGTTGCAATCACATCTGGGGCAAGATGGGTCCGGTGTAATATGTCTCGCATGAAGCACTAGACCGGTGCTAAGAAATCCATTCCCGAGCCGCCAAACAAAGTTGATAACCTTAGGGGGTAGGGAGAGCTTCCAGAGGTGAGACCAAGTAGGAGAGGGGTTGACAGTAGAGGAGCCGAGCTTTCCAAGCCAGTATGCCGATTTGACTGAATAAAGGCCAGAAACAGAAGGTGCCCAAACAAACTCATCATGGTGTGGCTGGCTAAAAATAGGGATGGATAAAATTCTTTCCACGTCAGAAGGTTCAAAAGCAGCTTGTAGGGCACCAAGGTCCCATTCATTGATAGTAGGATCGATAAATTCTGAGACGGTAATATCAGACCCCATGCCACGTCAGAAGGTTAAAAATTCTTTTTGAGGTAATTGATTATAAATACTAATAAAAATATGTAACTATTTAACATTCAGGGAATAAATTCTAAACTGATTTATGTCACGTTTTTATTTTATATTTTCTCACAAAACGTATATGTGATGGTTTATTAAACAAATCATTTAATTCTCCTATCTTACAGGAGTTGATCATTATATAATCAATTTTGTTTTACATAATTAGAATCATGTATTTCGATTTATAATATCCAACATAAATCTAAAATACAAAGACGTGAGATTTAATTACGAAATAATTTGTAATCATGGTGAAAATAAATCTAACTTATGCATTATCAAATAGAAATTAAAAATAATTTAAACAAAATAATATAGGATTTAAATAGAATTTGTGATGACGATAAAAATAAAATTTAATTTAGATAAAATTTATTTTATCTAAAAAAAACCGGAGAGGTAGTTGTCATTCTCAAAATAGAAGATACCGCCACCTCCCATTATTTCACGTCCAACATCATGTTGAGTCACAATGTTTAAATTGAATCATCCGAGGGGAGGAGGGAACCAAGATGATGGGGCAGTGAATCCTGCGCAAGGAGAAGTATGTTTTCTACTCGCAAAAGCATTCCAAAAGGCCTGAGTAGTCATATCAACCGCACAAAGAACGTCAACGATGGTTTCCTCCCCATTGAAATTCGG
This sequence comes from Fagopyrum homotropicum, assembly GCA_033239125.1. Lineage (NCBI taxonomy): Eukaryota > Viridiplantae > Streptophyta > Magnoliopsida > Caryophyllales > Polygonaceae > Fagopyrum > Fagopyrum homotropicum. The sequence goes on from BSWB01000003.1 coordinate 10,667,063, forward strand.
GTGGTTCCTAGCCTTCCAAATGTACCAGCAAGCCGCATAGTGAACCATACAATCCATTTTGTACCACTGTCAAGATTGAAAAGCATTCAATCCTACAAGTTAGGCGTGGAGAAGAAAGTAACAACCTTGGACCGTCACACTCTATTTATTCATAGGAATGACACAAGCTTGTAGTCCCTGACCGTATGAATAACAATCTCCACAAATCAACACCAAGGGCATAAAGAAAAAGAAGACATGTGTTGGCGAAACCTCATGACATTGGTGAGAAGGCACTCATAGCTCAAGAGATACAAAAATTGACGGGCTCTTTGCTACGATAGAGAACCCCAAATTTGTTTCCACAAAGAGGTGTGAGGACACCCACATAGTTGATAAGTTTAATATAAAACAACCTCGTGTTGAAAACACCTGAGCAAGAACCCTCCCAATAGAAACTATCCCTATCCATTATGTACGGTGTAACCCTCACATATCTCAAAATATCATTCTTCGACGTCTAGATAAAAGGGTCAATACGTTTCCACTCCCAGCCGCCATCAGTCCATAATTCTACTACAATAACAAATAGAATATCCTCCGGAATTACATTCAAAAAAGTAGTTCCTAGTGGAGGAAACTTCAACCATGGGTGTAGCCAGAAGAGATTTGAAGCCCCATTTTCTATAAAAGAACGGATGCCTTAGAGGAGAGGTTCAACACCATTCTTAATACCTCTCCAAATATGAGAACAATTGGTACGTCTAGTAAACATATCAACATTCACACGCCCATGCCAATATTTTTCACGAAGGACTTGGCTCCAAAGAGTGTGGGGCTGAGCGATAAGCCTCCATCCCATCTTAGCTAGCAAAGAGAGTTAACCAAACGGGAATGTCGGAGGCCAAGACCTCCCCACACCCGAGCCTTAGCAATTGTGTTCCAAGCAAGAAGATGGACCTTCTCTTGTGTATCCGTGGACCCCCTAGATGAAACCTCAAATCAAGTTATCAAGTTGGTCACTAGTAGGTTTAGGAAGGAGGATAGTTTATATTATATAAAGAGGAAGACTACTTGATACGAAGTTTGCCAAAGTAATACGACGACCAACGAATGAGAGGGAGCGGCCCATCCAACCCTATAGCGCGTGAATTAACCTTATTAACAAGGAAATGAAACTTCGGTCTGAGTAACCACCCATACAACGTAGGAACTCCCAAATACAAACCCAAATTCGTCATCAACTTTATTTCGATAGTAGAGCTAAGACGGTTCTGAGTATGCCACAAGACATTAGAAAAGAAAATCTCACTCTTCTAGCACGCTGCAGTAGATCTATTAGAGATCCTTGAGACTAGAACTATGTAGACTTCTAGCATTCGTTCAGTTTCTGATTCCCGATGCCTTGTTTGAGCAGGCATTTATACTGTCCTTCAGGAAGCTGAGAAGCTAGGGGATTCTTGAGTTACCTTTGAGTGAGGTAAGTCCCTTGGACTTACTTAGTTCCGTTCCGTATATTAGTTTGACCATATTGGTTGTGTTCGTTTGCTTTATCGTTATAATGGAAAACCGGACTAGGATTGACCTTATACCCGTAATTGGCCCCTAGTGTATGATAACCGGGCGATGACCACTTGTCTAGTTCTACAGGAGACTTGGAGGTGCTCTTGCGACCCAGACCCACTGGTAACGGGTAGTACTGATCTATTCCTGTCTGCATACGGAAGCGAAGGCGAGTTTCGGGAGATTTTCGTGTGACAAAAGAAGTTGAATTAGTAATGGATAACTTGATAAAAGATAATAACCGGTTGTGTAAGAGCATGCTATGTGTTTACCTTCTTATGTGTGTTTGTGTCTTTATTGTCTTTCTGATATCTAGAATGTTAGCTAACAGTTTATACCAATGTTGTAGATGTCCTGCAAGTTAGAGTTGTTGTTGAGTGATCCGGATGGTGTGTCCAGCCGGGGTTCCTGTACATTATAGGACGGGATTGGGTTTTATATTTATGTTGTTGTCTTTCCCTTTTGTTTGAACTCTGATGCGAGTCTTTTACGCTTCCCTTTGTTATAACCTTTGGTTTTTATATAAGTTTTGGTTTTCATTTATTTGTGTCTTGTTGCAAGATTTGATGTTATTGTTGTTACTTTGAGGATCGGGACCCATTGTGAGGTTGTAGCCCGTAACACTTTGAGTTTCCAAAACTTGGGGTGTTATAGTGATACCGAGAGAGATATCAACGGATGTCCTCCAGACGAGCCCAAAGTTGGTGTTTCCTGTGAAATATATTTCCAAAGATGGAGGATTTCTAGTCCGTGAGCGATACAGATAGAGATTTAAGAGCACTAGAACAGTCACCCTCCAGTCTCCGATTTTTAGCAACAAACTGAGAAAGTGGTCGTGCAATATCCAAGAAGTGAGGAAACAGAAATGGCAAACAGATCAAGGCCCAGAGTTATGATTGCCATAAAGATTGAGAAGAAGTGGTAGATGATCAGAATTAGGAGGCGACAAATGTTCAGTAACCGCATTAAGGAAAGGAAGCTGACCTTGCTCATTGCAAAGACCACGATCCAAGCGAGCCGCCGTGTTGTTTCCAATAGATAGGCCGCATGACCAAGTATATCGGGGCCTTGAAAATCTCATGTCAATGAGATTGGAAGAAGTAACAAAGTCCGCGAAGGCTCTCATAGATGCATTGGATCCAACAAAGAATGAAGAACGCTCCTCATGAGTAAGTGTGGCGTTGAAATCACCCAAAAGAATCCATGGACTATTATTAGCATGAACAAATTCTTTCAGCGACCGCTATAGCTCATGTATCGTCTGGTCTCTTGGAGAAGCATATACGGCCGATAATAACTAAGGTTCAACACCACGGCGTTGTACCTCCACCATGATGTGTTGTGGATGAATTCAAATGGGGTTGATAGAAACTTCAAAGATCTTTCAAAGGAGCCAAATACCCCAACAAAACCCAAAGCTTCCAACCCAAGTATAATATCAAAGACAATCCTTTGGCAAACTTGGTCCGCACGAAATCCACTGATTCGAGGAATGACAAGAGCAATAACTGATAGACAATACAACCGAATCATTTCACGAACGGAGGAGAGGACATTAGTGTTGTATGAATCAACAATATTCCAATAGACAATATTGAGTTCAATCATTGGAGAAACCATAAAGTTACATCATGAAAAGATGAGTGTGTGGTAAAGACAGCTACAACATCGAAGACCCGATGTATAGCGTTAGGCAGATGGTTGGGTATCTCCACTCTGCATAGTAGAAGCGAAGTTGTTGTCAACGGAAGTAACTCGACTACCATCGTGATGGATGGTAGAGTCATCCAAGCAAAAATGAAGTCCACCCGGCGGTTCGAGAGGGTGAAACTTTTCCTGATCTAGACAAAGAGAGTTTCGGGGATTAGACGATTTGAGGCCCGATTCTCCATTTTGTGTTGTGATGAGAGGACTTGGGAGAGAAGACGTAGTGTTCAAACCTCCAGATAAGGCAAACGGAAAATTAACTTAAAGAACAGTAGGGTTAGACAAAGCGCCTAAGTTAGAGTTAACTTGCTCAGAAGTCAAACGAGGAAATTTAAAGGAGGGAGCGGTTGTTAGAAATGCCTTTTGGGACTGGAACGTTATTTTGTTGAAGATTAGGCTTTTTAGGTTGGACCGTTATCTACATATGATGTTAAATAACCCCTTATCCAACTCACCCTTTTTAAAATTAAAATTTATGCATTTTAATTTACAAATACCCAAACATAAATTTAATAGAATTTCTAATCATAATGAAAGTAAATTTTTGAATAGAAATTGGTTCAATATTTTTTGAACGAATTAGATCTCAATTACAGTAAAATCTAATTTAAATAATTTGTAATAAAATGGAATTACTATATATAATAGAATTGAAATCTAATTTAAATAGAAGTTTTTTCAAATAAATTTAGTGACAACAATTCTTAACACGACACATAGATAAAACGGACGGTGTGTGATATTTAAACTTTAGTATATGTGTTTTTATTTAATACTAGTTTAATTATCATACCTTTTACATGATCTAATATACACAACTTTTGTTTTTTATTTAAAACTTTAATCGAAAAAGAATAGAACATCAATAAAAATAAAATATAATCTAAACATAGTTTTAACAAAAATAGAAGTAATATCTCATTTAAATAAAAATAGTATTTTTTAATGTTATAATCACAATGAACTAATTGAAAGTTAGTTAATTTTATTTTAAAAATATATTCCGTGACATTAATTATTAAGGTGACGAAACAAACAGGAGCGCAGCATATAAACGTCAACGACTTGACACAATATACTACTGGTATAGAATATAAATTCATGCTTTAATTAATAATTTATAATCTCCAATAAAAAATCTAAGAATTGTCGGTAAGTTGGAGTAGATGAACTTGGGGTCCACAACCATGCCCAAAAAATATATAAGTGAGATGGAGACCTGCCAAAAATATAAATATCTAGTTAAGTAATATACTAAAATATATTTTTACAAATATCAATTTTTTTTTTTTTGGTACGAATTTTATATAGACAGACTATATAAGCTATGTTAAGATTGTGGGGGTGCTGTTCAGGTAAGACATATTATTTCGGTAGGACCGTACGGTTGAACGTAGAGTTGATATGTGTCCGAATTTTTATTTTTTTTTTTGGAAACGAATGAAAATGAGTTCAAAAGTTATTAACGGATAATCATAACTTATAAAAGGATAATTCATGAATTAAAATAGAATAGTTCATAGTGTAAAATTTATAAAGGATAGTACATAACTTATAAAATGATAGTTCATTAATTATAATTGAACAGTTCATAACATATAAACGATTAATTTATAAATAATTGATATAATATATTAAAAAGTAATAGTTTATGAATTATATGAGAATAGTTCAAAGTTTATAAGAGAATAGTGCAGAATTTATAATATGGTAGGTCAAAAAAATTTTCATTCGTTTCTGAAAAAAAAAATAAAAATTTTGGGCACGTGTCAGCTCTACGTTCAGCCGCACGGCCCTACCCGAAATTATAAACCGCACCTGAACATATACCTAAGATTGTGGCCACATCAAAATTTGTTGCTGAAAAAAAAAAAAACCTTTGACTTAAATTTATAAAAAAGACTTTTTATAAGTTTCCAAATTTGTCAGTATATTAATAATATTTATAAATTTAATGTTGATTTTATAAAAATGGATTAGACTTTGTGTCTTTTTCTACGTATTTAACTTTCATTTTACAAAAATATAAGAGATATTCCTTTCTTGTGAGGACCAACGAGATGACTAAAGATTATAATAATGTTATTATCAGTAATTTTATCTTAAACATGATTGGAAAAGAGTGTTTGTTGAGGTTAGTGAGCAATCAAGATCACAAAGCTTGTTTGTCATTTTTAATCTCGACAAAAATGGTACAGATAAAATGAGATTATCGGTTGATATTAATTTAAATGCATCTTAATTGTTTAAAATTATTATTAAATTTTTAATGCCCAAATGAAAGTGACAATATCAAGAATATACTACTCAATTGATGATCATTATAGAAGAAATTGATAAGATACATATTTAACGGCTAAAATACATCTATACCAAGTTAAAAACAATAATAAAACACTATCATTAGGGTTACGTTAAACATACTCATATATATTATTTATAAAATAACGGATTTTTCCTCTTGATACTTCTCAAATTAGACTTTTCATTTTAATATACATAAAGTTTTAATTTCTTCTTAATATCCTTATGACTTAATTTTTTCCCTTAATTATACTCATTCTTAATATGTTTTATTAAATTTAAATTATAAAATAAAAAAATCTAAAAATAAAAATAAAAAACTAATTTTGAATATAAAGCTAAGTTTATATTTTTTTGTTTTTGAAGTATAAATTAAATTAAAAATAATTATATTCACGTTAAATTTTAAAGTAGTTAACTTTATAAATAGTAAATAATTTACTTTTTTAATTAAAAAATCTAGAAAAATAAATTTAGGCCTTTTTTGTTTTTAAAAAATATTTTACTTAAAAAAATATAATTAAAATAAAATATAGACATTAAAACTATTTTTTTTAAAAAACTTATTAATTAAAAAATTATAAATATATTGATAAAATAAAATTATTTAATATATTTCATTAAAACTTTCCTCTTGGATTATAAAATAAAAAGTAAAAAATAACAAAATTACGTGTACATTTACGTTTCTATATTTTATAAAATATATATATTTTTTTTGAATTAATATTTTTCAACTTAGGTTTAGTTTTGATTTATATATTATTTTAAGTCAAATATAAATATAAAAAAAATTACTATTTTTCATTGAAAATAAAACGCCCAAATTTTAATTTTAAAAATTTTCAAATTAAAAAATATAAAATTGCTGCTTTACTATTACTTGGTATTTATAAAGTTAATTAGTTCAAAATTTAACATGAACATAATTAACTTTATTTTTTTTTATTTTAAAAACAGAAATTAAAAAGTAAGTTAATTTTTTTAATTGTAAAATTATTATTATAAAATTTAATGGGATCATAATTAGTTTTACAAAAATTATTTTTTATTTTAAAAATAAAAAATATGTTGATATTTTATTCATAATTAATTTTTATTTTTTAAAGATTTTTTATTTTATAATTGAATCTTTAATGAAATCTATTAAGAAAGAGTATAAAGTGAAACAAATTATACCATGAGGATGAGGGTACCAAGAGAAAACTTGAAACATTTTGGATAAGGATTTTTTTTCCGAAATAATAAAAATATAAAAATATTTTCCGAAGTTAGGTTTGGAGTAAAAGAATAGGAAAACATTTCGGTTAGAGTAGACCCGTAGTTTAAAATGCATGTTAACATGAATAAATCGCAGTTTTAACTGCGATTTAAAAAAATAATTAGAAAGCAGCAATTTCAAACTGCGGGTTTCTAATTTTTTTTTTTTAAAAATGGTAGCCCATAGTGAGTTGGGCCGATGCAATTAATGGGCCCAAAAAATCCGTAGTTTTAAACTGTGGGTTTCTATGTTTATTGAATCAGTATGGTAAGTATTTAAAAAAAAAACCACGGTTTGAAATTGTGGGTCTACTCCAAACCGAAAAAACCCGCAGTTTTAAACTATGGCTGAGAAGGAAGAGGTAGATAGGAGAATCGATCCGGGAAGGACAACGGGTTAAGTGTATTGTTGTGTTTGAACAGTAAAAAAAATGAGGGTACATTTACTTTATAGGTTTGTACTAATGGGCCTAGTTAGTAGAGCAGCAACTGAAAAAGGCCTAGTTATTGAATTTGACCTTGATTAAACTCATTTTGCTTTCGGGCCCAAGTACGGAATTAATTCAACACTAATTTCGCACGCCGGGTGCAAAATTAGGGAGATATTTAAAGAAAATATATGGGTTCAGTTAAGATAGATGTTAAATTAAGTTTATTAGCTCTCCAATTTTATTTCATTTTCAAATATTTTTTTACTTTTATTTTTTTTATAAGATTTTTTTTTTGATAATGGAAAGCGGTTAAGATGACTATCTCCTAGAGATAGTCCATCCTAAAGCATCCTTTCTGATGAGAACGTAAAGTTCGGGATCATCAGAGAAACGGGTGTTGGGGTCGAAAAATCCCATATGGGTTAAACAGTCAGCAACACAATTTATCTCTCTGAAAATATGTCTGATATGGACTTCATCGAAAGAGCGAAGATCCAATATGGAGTCAGAAATAATCATCTCGAACTCCACAAACCTTAGAGTGCTTTAATAATACAAAGGTTATCACCTTCAATTTCAATCTTTTTAATTTGTAGTCTTTTAGCCTCATGTAGGCCTGATTTTAGGGCAAATGCTTTCGCTTCGATAACCGAATTAAAGTGATTCTTTTTTGCATTGAGGCTCACAACCTTTCCATTATGTTCCCGGATCACGTAACCTATAGTAATTGCTCCCGAATCAAGTTTTGAACCATCAAAATTAAGTTTATGAAAACCTAATATTAGTTTACCCCATCTGATATCATGTTTATTTTTTAATAAGATTTTTAACTTCTTCTAAAGTAATTTTTGGGAACAAAACTCAAAACATTGTGATTCCTAACCCGCCTAATATATTATTATTGGAGCATGTCTCCCTCCGCCTCCGCATGACTCCACTAGTGTTATGGTTTTAATACGATAGTGTTTTGTATTAAAGCGTGTTTGGTAAGGCATTAACAGAGTTTATTTAAGATTATTGGTGAGGGTGTATATGTTTGAGTTTATTTTGCTATGGATGAAGATTTTTTTTATAGGATAATAAAATTAGATTAAATTGGTTTAATTACCCAAAACAAAATCTTCTCAAGCAAGGTTACAGGGGATTGATCTAGCTTCTGAATTTACCACTGTTGCCCATCCTCTCAATTCCCATTCTCATTCGAAGAAGAAGAACGGTTTGGTTCGATAGTGAAGAGAACCATAGCACACTCACTTCCATGAACATTGTCGAGGTCATTGAAGGGATACAATAATGGAAGATTTGCCTACCAAGAGTTCTAAATTTTAGGCAGATTAGGATAACCAAAATAGTAACAAGGTGTCAAAGTCCGACACAGACGGACCGGTAGAACGGAGGTCATGTGCATACGAGTGCACATGCATATTAGCCCCAAGCCCAATATATAAATTCGATGAAGTTTCATCATAAAACCAATTGATAATAGAAGGAGCAGTTCACCAACCTTATATACTAGGCTCGGAGTATCCTAAATGTCCGCAATTCCTTGCACATAGTGTAATATAAGATGCATATACATATATACAACCTACCTAATCTATTAATAATTTATTCTATTTGCTTCTTTATTTAGTACACGTCAATATCTATCAAACTTAAAATCTATATACTTATTTCCTCAAATAACAAAGCAATAATTAAAAATAAAAAATCAATCATGGTTTCAGTGATATGTTAAACTAACTTAGGAGTCTTCTTCTCAAGAGCATTTTCGCACCAAACATATTAATCAACTTCCTACCTAACAAGTTTAATCAACTTCTACTATGTATTCATAACTTCTTAATTGTGTTCTTATATTTATAAAAGAAATCTATTTCTATTTTCAAAGTTTTATTATGATTTTATATAAAAAACAAACTTTATAAATTGACATGTTAACAAGTTATTTCTATAATAATTTGGTTAGGTATGTGTGTATATGTATCGGCAAATATGTCAGGTTTGAGTATTCCATTTATCTACCTCTCAATTCTCAAATGTCAATTTCGTTTGATGTCATTTCTAAATTATAGTTAATATCCTATATCAGCTTTTGTGAGAATAATTATAATTGTAGTATCTTGTTGAATTGTTTCGGGAAGGAGAGATTACATATATACCGAAAATCATAACGGTAACGTCAACTAAGACAATATGGAATATGTATAAAATAACGTATATGAGGAAATAATCGGATAATATAATTTTAACACTCCTCAAGTTGACCCATGTAGGTTTAAAATGTCGAACTTGTCCAATAAGTGATGAAACTGTTGATGACCGAGGGCTTTTGTATGCAAATCGGCGACTTGGTTGGATGTCCGAATGTGTAGGGTTCAGATAGTACAATTCTGAACTTCATCCTAGATAACATGACAATCAATCTCTATATGTGTTGTATGCTCATGAAACGCTAGATTTGATGCGATATGGATTGCAGCTTGATTATCACACCAGAGATTGATCGGACTAGAATGTTGGATGCCGAGAGTGCGGAGAACATATTTAATCCACTTAAGCTCACATGTAGTGATAGCCATTGCACGATACTAGGCTTCTGATAATGATTGGAACATCGTGGATTATTTCTTGGTATTCCAGGAGATAAGAGACTCGCCCAAAAAAATATAGAAACCAGTTAGAGATATGTGAGTTAGAGAGCCGGGAACATATAGTGGTAGGCATATATGCATACACTCCTAGTATACGATCATGCACTTGTGTTAGATGACAAATTTGTTTTTTATAACTATTGTTCATTTGACATTGTTTTGTTATTTGTGTGATCGATGTTTCTGTCTTGTTTCCACTAAATGCGAAAAAAATTTATGATTATTCATTTGTATTGAGTTGAATGGTTTTCTCTAAAAAAATTTTTAGGGTTGTGCGTAATATTTTGAATTTTCGGCCAGGTTTAGGATCGGAAAAAACCGGTGGATTGGGTTTGGATATGATTTTTTCAAAAAAAAATTCATGAGTAGACATCGTAACTATATTAACACACACCCCCCACCCCCAACACACACCAGTCTCTTTAGTGATTATTGTTATAAATTGAGTCATTTGTAATGGTGTTTTGCTAAAATTTATTTATGAATTATAATGTGTTTATAAACTTTTTTTTTTATTAGCATTTTTTAATTAATTATAGTCATTTGTAATGATAATTTGCTAAAACTTATCTATGAATTACATGATAATCAACATCAAAAACACTCTTTATTATACAAAGTGCATTCGAGTAAGATGATATCAATAAAAATCATTTTCACACCTTATACCCCTCATGTTTAGAATTTTGTTTAATTTCAAACCAATTTAAAATCTTTTTCTGAGATCATATTGGTTTTGATTTATTTGGAGCTTTTGATTCATTAAATCTTTTTTTGAGATCATATTGCTTGATGTGGAAGACATGCCATGTGTGTGCAAATGAAAGGAAATGACATTATGGGAAAAAAGGTGAAGACATTGTATCACCCAATCATACTCTTCACCTTTTTCACACAATTGCATGTGAGAAAGAAAGCTTTTGTGGATGATATGATAATGTTACCTCTTAATTTCCTCGTAGAGGTACAAGGCTTGTCTTCAAAGGAAGAATGTTTGTAGCTAACTTGTTAGTTAAAACTTAAAAGATACCCTTAACCTTAATTACTTATTTGATTAAGATATTTGATCTTGGTATCATGACACTCATGTATGTACATGGTGTTAACTATAACAAATTTAAAAAACATGATCATTGATTGACTGAATCAAACAAGTTTAATACTTCGTATATGGTGTTTTAATCTACAATATTGAAATGAGATTTTATGTAAATATACATTGTTTGAAATAATCAAATAATTTGTAATTTTATTTATTGTTGGAAAACTAACTTATATCCTAAAAACATGATTAAATAGCAAAATTACTAATATATTCGTTTTCTAATTTGAGTTAATTATGGATTTATGGATAGTGCAAGTTTTAACAAACTAATATAAATGGTGTTTTAAACCTTTTTTTTTTCAAATCTTATAATCTGAAAAATAAGTAAGAACTTTGACTTATTTATTTATAATTTAGCTTTTATTTTTCTATTTTCCCATAATATTTATCATCGTTTAATAGAAAGTCTTTTCAAACTAAACTCTTATAATCTTATATAAAGATTCTTCTTGGAGGATTTAGTAAACACAGTTTGATCCATGTTCACATTGAGGGCCCGTTTCGTTTTAATTCCGGAATCGAAAACGGAATGAAAACAAATCTAGTCCATACATATAGTCTTATGAGTTTGATTACTTTTGATACGGTAATAAAATGTGGGGAATCAAGTCTATTTTGCCTTAAACCACAAGGAATGATTTCATACAATTTAATGAATAATGATATGAATATGGACTAAATTCGTTTTCATTTCGTTTCCGTTTTCGGAGTTGGAAACAAACGGGCCTGAAATTAGATAACTAACTTGAGATTGAATTATGCATATATCCAACTTAAACTGAGAAAAACTAATATAAAACTAAGGAATTGATGTCCCTATTATCATTATTGTTACATTATCAGTATCATTATAATAATCTAGAAGTTGTATACGAACAAAAAGAAATTAACAAGAATGCATGGTCCATCACAGGCCTGTTATGCCATCACTATCTAAACAATACACATCAATCTTTATATAAGCCGTTCCGAGTTGAAGCAACATGAAATATAATAACATCATGTTGTTGATTATAATATGATTATAAACTATAGAAAAACAATTAATATCTTTGGCCTCACCACATTCTATTATTGGGCTAAATCTTATCAGCAATAACTGCAGTCAAACCAAATATTAGATATCAGAGTTACAAATATCGGATTAAAAGTGTTGTTAAATACGACAACACGTCTCCTCCTCTTTTTAAGGGTGACAAAAAAGAGAGTGATATTTAAAAGCGGTACACCTGATTCAAAGTCACTATGAGATTTGGATCTAGTGCAGTTTTATCTTGTAACAACGCTATTTCAACCGTCTTAATCCGGGACGTTTTCAGAATTAAAAACATATGTCTTATATCTCGACTCTGCACACATTAACGGTATCGTTTTCCTCCTTTTCGTTGTCTTGACAGTTTAATCGGAAGAATCCCAAACGACGTTCCTACAGTTATAAGGTTCACTATACCTTCAAGAGGGTCAACCAATACACTTAAACAGTTAAACCCAGAGAAAAGTTATAAGAAATAAGAGCAATATAGTCCGCACATTGATTCACCTCGCAGTAGGCATGTCGAACTAGATAGTCCAACCCCTTTGTAAAAGTCTTGGCATTCAAGCACAATACTGGATAGAGAGGATGGTGACGAGGTAGAAAACGACATCGAAGAGTAGTGATCTTGAGAATCCGTTTCCAAGATCACGGACTAGAAACCACTTTCCTAACCAAGTTTGAGACCATGTGCCCTTGTAAAATTGGATTGGAAAAAGGAAGCGAAATCGAATGAGAAATGAATTAAACCAATTCATACTTTTTTAAGATTGTAAATTAAAATTTTGTGTTGAAAATTGTATTTCGTTAAGAAATAATCATTGATATCCAATTTACCTATGATCAATTATTGACTTAAAAACTATAATTGGAAAGTGGAGTTAGAATGACTCAAACACACGAAAAACTTTAGGAATTAAAAAATGAAAAATATTAGAATCACTTATTCATTAAAATGACTTATTTTTATATATTTTTGTTACCGAATATAAAAGTCAGTCTAAATATTTTTGAAACTAAATTCTGATTCCATAATTATCATGCCAAAGGAGTAGACGGTAGACTTGTTTATATCCGGACTGGGTCGGACTTTATAAAATATCAAGCCCGTTTTAACCGGACTCAGACCGGGCCTGAAATGGTTGTTGTACCCGTTTGACTTGATCGGGCCTGCGGTTACCCGTTTTTTCATTTTAAAAAAAAAAATTAAAAATTTTTTGTAAATATGATTTAAAAATAAATAAATTATATTTAGATTTTTTTGTAAAATATATTAAATTTATTATAACTATACTAAATATATTATATTTATACTTAATATTTATAATAAATATAATATTTATTTATTTTATTTATTTATCTGGGCCGGCGGGCCGGACTTTCAGCCCGGTCAGATCTAGAGTGATGCCCGGATCCGATTCGGCGGACTTGACGGGTCAGACTTTTCGGCCTGATTGTGCTTCTTCAGTTCTTCATCTGTTCATACCCGTCCGTTTTGTTGAGGTGAGATTGAGGATATTTTTTATTTAGGGGTTTATGGGGATTATTTAAGGGAGGCTAATTTTAGAGATTGTTTGAATTATAAGTTGAAAAATAAGGATAAAATTAGACTAAATCTTAAACCAAGAGATTAGCAAGAAAAAAGTTGTAAACCGATCGAGATGCGTGGAAATGACCCACATTGTCATTTTATACTACATAAACCTAACATATAAGCCATAGAATTACTACTCATATTGTCAATTTATTTTAAAAAGAACCCAAAAACTTGTGTGCATATATTCACTTTAACGTGCAAACATTCACGTCTTAGACTCCTTAGATATATAAGATAAATTAACAGCAACTTAATTTAAAACAATTCAAGCTTCAGGATCTTATATTCTTATTAAAGAAATTGTAGAATTAAAGTACGAAAGCGATTATTATATTTTAATTACTTTTGAGTAAACAATCAAATAGACTTCTACTTTTAGTAATGAAGCCGAATAGTAACTCGTACAGTACGTAAAAAGATAGATTTGTTTGAGAGTACGTGAGAGAATAAGGATCATACACCTCATATTAGAGCAGGAGAGCCCACTGGATCCATAATTAAATTCATGAAAGCAAAGTGGGAAAGAGTAGTATTAAAGACAAAGAAGCTATGAAGGCGAAATGAAATGCCTTCGTGTTGAAGAGACTGAGCTTAGGATTTGCCACCACTAGATTTTAAGACAAAGGCCAATCATGTTAATTATACCAGCTAGCTACCATTTCTATTTAATAGAGATTGTACGTACACTGGTCCTTAATTTTCCCCACATTTATTTTCTCTATTTTGCCCCTCTATGACAACCATTTCTAGTAAATACATCTACAATACACACGTAAGCACATCGGCTATTTAGATGGAGGATAACAAAGTAAATAAAATAGAAATAATTATCATATTTTCATGTTCAAAAATCTATACAAACAAGTTTTTTTTAAAATTTTTTTTTAAGATTTAACTCATTGGATAGTTGTTTGAGTAGTTTTTTTTTTGTAGAGTTTCATTTTTGCTAATTGAGTGTTTGGTAAATAAGATTTCTGGGTAGTTTTTAGGATAAAATTACCAAAAATGATACATCCTATGAATATAACAAATACCTCATGACATAAATAGGGGTAAAATTATCTAAATTTATATAAAGCTAATGAAAAATCAACTCAAAGCTATAAATTAAAACTTTTTAAAAAAATCTCTTCAATAAACTCCTAAAAAAAACTAAAAGCTTATAAAAAAAAATATTTTATCAAATATTATATAGTATTTTAAAACACAAAGCTTTACTAAGACCTATAAAAAAAATCACACCAAATAACCCTAAATACCCATGGACTGTGTTTTTGACCCTACACTTTGATTATGCAACTAGCTAATTAAGAAGTCGAAGATTAAACACAAAAAGGATGTATAAGCGATGATTATGCCGATTGATCATTAGAAAATCCAAAGAAACTATATTTGGTCCAAGACTCGTAGCATGATTGCTAGGTATACTATTTAATGAATAGGGTTTTCAACAGTGGACACGTACTAAGTATAATAATAAGACAATCTAGTAGCAGTGGAGGTGTGAGGTTCGCCAGAGATTCAGTGACCAAATAGCATTTTACGCAGAAAGTTAGGCTTTCCTTGTTTTATGTTTCATACAGTAGTATTGTTTAGTTTCTACTTTTATTTACTACAGCATAGCAACTTGTGGGTGCTTAAACATTGTAGATTTGTAGTCGTCTTACAATATTTGGACTCGTTTGGAAAAATTATTTTCGATATCGGAATGATTCTGAATCAATTATAATTATGTCTAGTGAAAATAATAAAATAAAATTTTTTATTCCATTTACAGCTTAAACATAAAACAGTATAATGTCTAGTGAGAGGGGCCTAATCGTAAATACAAACTATTGTTATGGAGTTGGCTGTTAAGGCTTCATTGACATAAATTTAATGAGGATTTCAAGGGAACATCCCTTTCTAATCGGGGTTACGGGGTGTCCACCTCTGTAATATTATCAAGAAATCAACGTACCTTCCAAACAATGACTGACAAGTGACAGATCTAACTAAAAAATGTTTATCATATGTTAATATAAAAAATGGAGAAGTGCCGAATAAGATAGTTGGCAAATACGTTGTTTTCAAAAAAGCCAACCCCAATTTGTGATGGGCTGGCTTTGTAAGGTACTATACCATTAGCTCAATGGGTTGAAATTTATAATGGTCCAAAACTTACACAGCCATAAAAAATGCCTAATTATTTATTGGGAAAATAGAAATCCCATCAAACTGTTATGTTGAAATTTCTATTAGAAACTTCAGCTAGTGATAATCCACAGAAACATGAATGGAATTATATCCGGTTAACGGCTACTAAAGAATCATGGTGTCTGATAAGATAAAAAAACACTTACAGGGAAGAAGTGTATGATTAATCTTATGGAGACAATGACATGCCCATAACAGCCTGCAAGTACAAGTTAAATTCGAAAAATCAAAATCAGTGTAGGCTTTAGAAAGTAAAAACAATGGGAAAAAAGCAATGCTAAAACATGTTAGACGCTCTCGTGGGGTTATAAAGAAAGGCTTTGCATGATGCATTTTAATGTAAAAGCAGTTCTGTAGAGGGGCCTAAAGAGGATAACTGTAAAGGGATATTTTGTGCAAATAGTTTGTGAGAATTAGAAAAGCACATGGATGTAGGGTTTTGATTTCGAGTAACGATGTAATAGACTTGATCAAAAGCTGTCATGTATGGATGGAGATTGGTTTAAATTCCATGACATCAACTGTCTATAGGAGTTTCAGATAATAGTTAAAACAAACAATGAAACGGCTCTTTATGTTTAAGTATAGAGGTTGTCTACAAAGACTCAAAGAGACAAGTCAGCTATAGTTATATATCTTTCCAAATTAACTTATAACAAGTTGAGAGTGTGAGACCCTAGAACTGATCAAATATTGAATGTTATCAAGCGAAATCACTGAAATGAGTAGCTTGCAATCTTTGTACGACTGTAGTAAATTCCATTTTACATAATCTCAGTACTATAATAGGGAAGATGGAGCTTGTTGGACGTACCTTCAGTTTATGATTATAGTGTTCCTTCTCTTTCTTCTTCTGGCTTTTCTTAGAATCCTTCGAGTCTCTTCTTGTTCTTCCATTGTCACATAATTTTCTGTACAACGTGGTAAAGAACATACACACAAGATAAGAAACAAAAAAAACTAATCCTAATAACACAATGTAATCTCTTAAGGTCATTAGAAGTTGAAATTATGCGTGTCTGCAATACCTTTATCCTTTTCCACTAGAAAAATTGAACGATCTTCACCATTATCCTCATCAGAATCGATTAGAAGGGTCCATTCTTTAGTCCACGAGTTTCTTTTATTCTGAACCACCAAAAAGAGAAGATCAAAGTGGAGTTTGATTATATTTAAACAAGCAAGAGGTTTGCCAACCGTTCATTTTATTTCAAAATATGGCATAATGAAGAAAACTGGAGTTTCAATATAGTGCAAATGATCTTGAGTGTATAGTTTACTTTGCTTGAAAGGGAAACTATATAAATATAAGATTTAGAAATCGAGAGGATACTCGTTCTATGGAATCCTTATGCTTCTGCTCTTTAGAGAATTTTCCATTGTAGGGACCTTTTTCCGTTTTAACGGTCTTCCATTTTCCTGTTTCAATCTTTGGAATCGGAGGTTCTTGTTTAGAGACTACCACTGGCGCAGGTTCTCTGGCATTGAAGAGAAAACCTTTTTTAAAACTTAACAGGATAAATGCAACATGCATGAAAGAGAAGTTAAAGCAGTCCAACATATATTAGGTAACAAATTGTTAGAAAAATCTCAGCATTTGTTGTCCAAAGATGCAGAACAAAGCTTTGCAACTCTTGTACAGATACTAATAATCTTAAAAACAATTAAATTGCAGGAAATATGCAAAAAACACGGTATAATTCTGTCTTGCATTCATGCTGTCAGACAAAGAGAATGCTAACATAATTTAGAAAGTTGTAACTTTCGCAACAAACCTCTCCACAATCAAGAACTGAGAGGAAGAATCGTGACCAGTAAGCTGTGAAAATTACAGATACGATTAATCAGTACAGAAGATATCTTCACAATATCCTGCCAGGTCATATGACACATCTTTAAAAAATGCGATGACAAACCTTTGGTTGAAGATAAGCAGAGGTGAATTGTTGATTTGAGGCCTTTATGCTGCATGTGATTTCCTGCTTTTGTTAGCACAATGAAACAATTTTCTCATAAGTGGAATTATAAGCTATCCTTGAACTGATGCAAATATAAGACGACAAATTATATTCAACTTGGCTGATACTGAAGTGGTGAAACTTATGAATAAAATAGAACTTCTATTAAAGATGTTCATATGTAATGTCATGTTTCCTTTGGACGTGAAAAATGTATATAAACGATTATATTGATTAGTGAAAAAACAAAACATGCCTGCATCTCAGAAGACAATGATTTCAAGAGTTCATTTTTGACTCTCTGCAGAGATCCTTCAATCTGATCTGGTAAGGTTCGAACTACTGGCAGAATCTCTTGTGACTTATCTTGAAGAGTAGATTTGTTAAGTTGGTCAAAAATTGACTTAAAGCCTCCCTCTAAGCTGGTTTGAATGTCTTCTTGTCTCCGATTCTAGATAAGTTAGATGAATTTTGTATCAACTATCTTACGAGGAAATAATGTAGATTGTATACAAAACCTCCCAGACTGAGAAAGTTGTGCTGACCAGTTGGTGGATGGAATCATCAAGAGCAGTAGTCTTCTGCCGCAGGACTTCCACTGAGCATTATCGCGTTATAGTTTAGACAATATTAATTTCCAAGAAAATATAAAAGCATCATACCTATTTTTGTCTACATATACATAGTAAAGTCTTCATTTTATAACTCACAGTAATTAGTCGAGATATAAATAGCACCAACAATCATACAGCATTAACTCTGTATTTGAGGGTTCAATACAGTTGCTTAAAACAGTCGACTACTTTGCATTTCAATGGAAGAAGAATGATTGAAAATCATATTTGACAGACCCAACTCACGAGAAGAATGAACGAAAATCATTATTTGATAGCCTGCTTATTGATTTTATAGTACAGAATTAAGTAGCAGTGTTGGACACTGACTGCATTTCTGTCATTTCGATCATCCTGTGAACTAGTAAATTGCAGCTCTAAATATCTGTTATGTTGTTTTCACAGAATCCTGAAACCTGAGGGTGAACTTACACTGGATTGATAGTTCCTTTGTTCCCTTATTTCCCTGCATAGCGTCATTCTGAACAGAGTCCAAAATCATTCCTATCCTACTCACTGATGTTTCAATCACAGTCATTCTGTGCTCAAATTCTTCACTTGACTGACCTGTAGAGGAACATATAGTAAGGGATTGTAAATTAAAAGGCAAATTTGAAGGCATGTCTGTCACGTGTGTTTTAAGTGAACAGCTCAATTAACATGGTCGTTTAAAGCACAATGATTCAGCATAATGAAAAAGCATCACATATTTGAAATCAAAGCAAATTATGCTAGAAACTTGGCTTAATAAATAATAAGACTAGAAATACCTTTGTGATCTTGACTAGAGTTGGAGCTCCATTTGCGGATAACATTGTTGGAAGATCTTGAAATTGGCATTTGACTCTCTTCTCTAGAATAAGTGGGTGGAGCCAAGCAGGAAACTCTCTTAGTTGAAAGTTCTCTTTCCTGAGAACCAAACCTCTGCAAATGATACTATGTGATTAGTCAAATGGAGCATAATAAGTAATAACACTTCCACAGCTGAATACTAAGATCTGGAATTTTATTCTAGATGCTAACCGGCTAAGCTTCCACATCCGAATACATGATTCTTCTTCTAACAGGCATTCAATCATAAAGTGCACACGGCTAGCTTACAATAAAACAATAAAGATTTGTCTAATCGTCACAAAAAATACAAAAAAACCCCCCCGAAGGTGAGCGGTTTTACACGCTTAGGTTAGGTCAAGGATAGAGTCCAGACAGTAATATCAACACAGTTCTCAAAACAAATTTTACACGATCCAAATCAAATTTAACATTCTCTGTAGGGACGATGCTTATAAAACTATCCAACACTGATGTGAGAAGGCTATTCCTGTAAAACTTGGTCTCTTTCAATAACTGAAGCATTGAAATACAAAAAACCCCTCAAATGGAGAACAGACTATTCAACGCTTCAACAGTAGAAGTATCAGAACGTATCATTTGTAAGAAGAGTGTAGAGAAATAATGCAAAAACAAACTACAGAATTGACGCAGTGTAAAACAACATTACGGAACATAAATGAATAATCGGGATTAAAACTCCAATTTCGATTCTAGTATGAAAGTGAAGCTGAAAATAGCTCCGATTCCTTTAATCATCAACGATAATGAAGAGATGAAGAATTGAATCAAAGTTTAACACAACAAGCAGTAAATAACCGCAATGGTAACAAACGAATGACCAGGTGGGAAAAAAACAAACAAACTGGAAATCAACATTCGTAAACACAGGCAAAGACGAACCTGATCATTGGTGATAACCTCTTCGTGAGAGCTCTGAGAGAACTGCGAGAACATCCCGTGTTGAGACGAGATGCCTTGAGAGAACGACTGCTGAGACGGTTGCGATCGAATTTGCGATGCTTGTCCACCTCCCACACCGCAGAGGAACGAAGTCGACGGACCTGGATTTATGCCGCTCAATCTCCTTCGAAATTCAAATAACTGAGTCAACTTTTTTTCAGCAAACAAAACAATTGAAAACAAATGGAAGTTCTAAAAGCAGAAACAGAATTTCAGGAGCAAACCTAGAAGGCCGAGGAAGAACGGAAATGGAATTGAGATCGCTAGCTTTGTTGATCTTCATCTAACTAACCGAATCGAATCGGCTTGTCTTCGTTCGAGAAAGAAAGCGTGGAGGTGTGAGACTGGGATTTTTCTATACTGGGCATAAGAAAGGCGGGAGAAGTCAGAAAACCTTTTGGTGGGTTGGGCCTTGATCTGTGGGCTTTATAAGCCCAATAATTGTATTTTCTCATTTGATCCAATGGCACTATGGCACAAATAGTTTCCAAATTGTTTAGTATTTTAAGGTGATAAACTGATAAATCGAAAGTATTTTATGGACAACATCCAATATTAATGCTATAAAAATATTCTGTAATCATCTATTTAAATTAATTTTTAATATATTTATTTTACAGAATTGAATGAACGTAAAATTCTATTTGTGTTAATGACAAATATATTTTATTTTATTTCATAAATTTAAAAAATTAATTTAAATTACAAATTAACAAAATATCCAATAATAACATAATAAAAAATTATGAATATCATGGCAAAAGTAAAAAACTTACATGGAAGTTTTCGATGAATGGGCTTCCAACTAAGAAAAAATTGGAAAAACAAAAAGTAGCAATACCAATGCATCGTCCTCTTTGTCAATACCCGTTCGAAAGTGCTAAACACCTATTCTTGAAATGCTCTTTCATAATAGATAACATTACAAACCAGAAAATTAAACACATTTTGCAAATTGTTGACCTTTCATCAACTAACATACTAGATATTCTTCATTTTTTGAGAAAAAAATTGGACTAAATACTTAACTGAGTTGTCAGTCACCTGATGGAACATCTAGTTCATGAGAAACCAATGCACCTTTAATAACAATAAGCCGCAAAACACAAACCTTAACGCACAAAACCAGATTAAAGCATGAAATGAGACAACTAAGAAGGAGAAGAAACAAAAACCCAACATAGTAGAGAAAAAAGGAAATCAAAAAACATCTCATGGAAAAAACCGGAAAGAGACTTCCTCAAACTCAACTTCGATGGGTCTAGACTTATGTTAGCATGAAATATTGTGATATTTTAGGCACGTTTTCTAAGTGTATTTCATCCATATTGGTGTTCATTGATAAAGCATTGAAGCAATTGTGAGTTAGTTTATCTACTTTGTCGATATAGAGGTCTACATAAGCTTTGTGTTGATTGTAGGCAAATAAGAGCTAAAACCAGACGAATCAAGGGAGAATGGAGATGGATTGAGCATGTCCAAGGATTGAGGACATCACTAGGAGCTAAGGAAGATGCTAGGATGAAGAATGACACAAAACAAAGGAGAATTACGAGCATTCGACGTTCCACGCCCTAAAATACGGCCGTACTAGAGTCCACGCTCTAAACCACGGCCGTGGAACTTTGGCAAGACAAGCGTGGAGCATTACAGAGGGTTACACGGTCGTGGAAGTTGTGACAAACCGTGATGAATTTCCACGCTCTAAACCACGCTCTAAACCACGGGCGTGGAATCCCAAGGAACCGTGATTCTGGCGATCTTTTAACGTACAACTTAAAGCCATGATCTTTTACACAATGGGCTGGACACATATTCTATCTTGCCCTATAAAAGGACGGAAAGAGAGAGATTCCGTCACCTCTGCTTAGACCTTCGCTTACGCTGATTGCACGTGCCTAGGGTTTCAAGTTGAACGTGTGGAGATTGCTATTCCGCAACGGAGATTTGCGAAGAGTTGAAGATTTGGAAGTTACGCTTTGTCCTTAGGTTTGATTAGAAGACGGATTGACATCCCGTTCTTCGTTCTTATCAAAGACTGTTACATCATTGTTCTTGTTTGTGGATTTCAGATTTGTTTGAGATTTATTCAAGGTTTTTGAAGGTTTTCATCTTTCATTCTTTTAAATCTTGAATTTGATATCAATATGACTGTTGTTGGCTAAAACCCTTTAGCAATTCTAAGGTGAAGGGTTGATAGTTGTGGCTTAGATGATGATAGATCGATAGTAGACAGATTGGACCCTGAGAGTTAGAGAGAATCGTCGACGTACCAAAATCACGGTGTGTTCTTGAGTTCCACGGCCGTGGAATCTCAAGATCCACCCGTAATTTCCCCTAGTTTACGAACCTTGCTTTTACTTTAATCCAAAGTTAAAGATTTGCTTTAACTTAGTCTTGGCTTGCCTTTTCTAGGTGGTAGTGAAGCCTCAATAACCTCTACCTCGATTTCGAGTGTCACAACCTTAATCGGTTAAGTTAGTCTTGATCCTTGGATTACAAGTTTGAGTATTTGACACTAATTCTTACCTTTAGATCCTTTCTATACTGAAGCCTCAACAACATTTATAGAGAGCATCTTTAGTTAAGTCACATAAAGCCTTGGAATTTCACCGTACATTGCTTTGCATTAGTATACCTTTGCAACTCTTAACTCTGTCCTTATATCTTTAGTATATCTTGAATCGATTGCCACAACTGGATTCCTGGATCTTTAGGATTGTTGTTTTCCAAATATTTACAAAAGCTCATACATTTACTCGCTTGACAATTCTATAATTGGATTTAACCCCCCAAATCCATGTGTTCGATACTCTGGAATTCTTGCTTAACTATATCGATCCGTACACTGCGGGTTCGCTTGCTTGATTCTAGTTTTATAAATTTAAAGCTTATTTGCACGCACGCTAAGTGGCGAACAAGTTTTTGGCGCCGTTTCCGGGGATTTGGTTTCGGCCGAATTCGGTTATCGGTTGTCAAGCTTGGGAGCTTTTCCCTTGTTATTTGATATCTCTTCGAGTGTATGCAAAGGTCTAGGAACAACGAAGACCTCTTACCTCTTGATCAAGAGCTTGAGAGGACTTTGAGGAGAAAGCTTAAGGAAAGAAAAATGGCTGAAGAAAGAGAACGTGATTACCAAGCGGAGTTAGCGGAAAAGGAAGCTCAACTCCAATGGAGTGAGAAGACTCGTAGGGAAGAAACAGATCGCTATCAAATGAAGGTTGATGATCTATCGGACATGATGTTCCAAATGAGGTTAGAAATAAAGAAACTCAAGGAGAAAAAGAGAAGAAGGAGACCGGGAAGATTGGTTAGAGCCAACTCATCCAATGAGGATAGAGACTTCTCCATGCCACCACTAGAGGAAATTGATCCAACGATCAATGTGAACCCGTTCTTTCCACGGCCAGCTGCAAATCGCCGTGTTCCACGTAGAGGCGCGAGAGTCGAACGTGTGGATGAGGAGCCAAGAACTCTTGGCCAAAGGATGGATCCAACGCAGCAACCACGCCGTTTAGGTGTGAACTTTGATGCTGATGATGCACAAGGGTTTAGCTTCAACCCTCAAGTTATTACCATTGTCCGCCAAAATCAATTTGGGGGAACAAGCGCTGAATCTCCTCACCAACATCTACAAAATTTTGAGATCATGATGGAGACAATGAAGCCAAAGAACGCAACTACCAACAGCTACAAACTCAAGCCTTTCTTCTTCTCCTTGAAGGGGAAAACATTGTCTTAGTATCAAGCTCTTCCAAGTGGGAAGCTTGAAACATGGGAGGATCTTTCTTCGGAATTCCTCACCAAGTTCTTTCTGCCATCTAAAACGGCGGAATTGAGAGGTAAGATTAATGCATTTTCCATGAGATCTAACGAAAGTTTGTTTCAATCTTGGGAAAGATTTCAGGATTTGCTATTGGATTGCCCTCATCATGGCATATCCAAACTTGCACTATTGGAGATATACTATAAGGGGCTAGATGTGGAGACACAATTCAAGCTCCAATCCCTTTCATGTGGTACATTCATGGACATGAGGGAAGATGACGCTTGAGACTTCATTGAGAAGCAAGCGCAAGTTATAGAGAAGTATTCTCATCGGAAAGTGGAGGCGAATCATGTGGATCAAGGAGCAAAGCTATCACAAGCAGCTCAAACTCAAATATTTTCTCTCAACACAGAGATTAAAGAGTTGAAGGAAGCAATCAAAACCAACTTTCCAAAGCACAAGGAACAAGATGTGGGTTGTTTAGGCAACAACAATAACCACAACGGTAATGAGAATACAAACCGCAACAACCGGAACAACAACCGGAACAATTGGAACAACAACAACAACAACCGGAACAACAATTGGAACAACAATAGGGGTTCAAACAACAACAATTGGCGTCCCAATCAACAAAATTCCGGTAATTCTTATCCTTCCAATTCAGAAAATTCACTAACTCCACCTTCCTCTTCTTCCACTCCTTTGAAAAGCCAGGGGCAAACATCTAATGGTGGAAGTACTTCGGGGAAAGAGAAGCCCAATCCCATGTTGAAAACAATTTTGGGCAAGCTTCAAGGATTGGAGACTCACATCATCAAGGTTGATGATCACATAACTAAGGTTGACAAAGCCCAAAAGGTTTTAGAAAACCAAATGTTTAGCCATGCGGAGGAAGTTCCTAGGAATCAAGGGAACTTCCAGGAAAGACGGAGGACAACCCAAAAGGAAGGGTGATGGCAATCACAACTAGGAGCAGAGTAACAACTACCGACCCGCAGCCTAAGTTTGTAGAAGTCCCCATTGAGAAAGAGAAAGAAAAGGGGAAGGAGAAGGAAGATGCCTACGTTCCTCCTCCAGCTTACAAACCTCCCTTACCGTTCCCACAATCTAGAGCGAGAGCGCGTCTAGACAAGCCATTCGGTAAGTTTATTGAACTCATGAGCAAACTGCATATTAATATACCTTTCATTGATGCTATTGTAGGTATGCCGGCTTATGGAAAGTTCCTAAAAGAGATCCTCTCTAACAAGAGAAAGCTAGAGGATTTTGGAGAGGTTAAGATGAGTTCGGATTCTTCGGATCTCATCAAAACTATGAAAGAGAATATGCCCCCAAAGCTAAAGGATCCGGGGTCATTTTGTATTCCCATAGGAGTGGGAGATGTCACATATGATGCATTATGTGACTTGGGAGCAAGCGTGAGCATCATTCCGTTTGCCTTATGTAGGAAGATCGGTTTAGGCGATCCTAAACCGGTAAAGATGACGTTGTACATGTCGGATCGATCCATAACTCGTCCCGTCGGTATAGTTGAAGACGTTCCGGTCAAGCTAGGTAAATTCTATGTTCCTATAGATTTTGTTGTGCTTGACATTCCTGCAGATAGTCCGGTCCTGATCATTCTCGGAAGACCGTTTCTTGCAACATCCGGCTGTATAGTCGATTGCAAGAATGCTAGACTCGCCTTTGACATAGGAGAAGAGAAGGTAGAGTTCGTTCTTTCCACTCTAGTGAAGGAACCATTCTTTGATGAGGATATATTCAATATCCATGACGAAGGGCTATCTAGAGAGGAGGTAAGTGCTATTCTCTTCAAAGATCCTTTGCAAAAAGTTATTTCTATGAGCCTAATGGATATAGGGGAAGAAGAGGAGTGCAATGAGGCAATTGAAGCCTTAGAAGCACAAGAAGAAGTGTGTGAAGAAGAGTTCGAGAAACTCCACGATGAGGCAGAAAACGTACGGATCCACGGTCAGACGGCCTATTCCACGGCCGTGGATTTCACCAACAAAAGCGTGGAGCACTCCAGAGACTTACACGTCCGTGGAGGAAACAGAGCCACCGTATTTACTTTCCATGCCCAAAATCACGGCCGTGGAGAAGACAGAGGAGCCGTAATTTTGGGTGAGTTTGAGGGAGATTGTGTTTCTTCCACAACTTCTCTTGATTCTTCTCCAACACCTTCTACATCCTTAGACACTTCTAAGGAAGCATCGGATGCTCCTCAAGAGCCATTGGAAACTCCGATAGTGATGGAATTGAAGCCACTTCCTACACATCTAAGGTACGCATTTCTTGGACCTAATTCTACCTTTCCGGTAATTATTAGTTCCGATTTGAGCATAGATGAACATAGTAACCTTATGGTTGTCCTTAAGAAACATAGGAAAGCCTTAGGATATACTATAGAGGATTTAATTGGAATCAAACCTTCCCTATCCATGCATAAGATCTTGATGGAAGAAGACTTTAGGACTTCGTGACAACCTCAAAGGAGGTTAAATCTGACCATGAAGGAGGTTGTCAAGAAGGAAATTCTTAAGCTACTTGATGCAGGTATCATCTATCCTATCTCCGATAGCAAGTGTGTGAGTCCAGTACAAGTGGTTCCGAAGAAGGGAGGAATGACGGTCATCACCAACAAAAACAATGAACTCATTCCTACACGAACCGTAACAGTATGGCGGATGTGCATAGACTACCGCAAGCTAAACAACGCGACGAGGAAGGATCACTTCCCACTACCCTTCATCGATCAAATGCTTGAAAGGTTAGCACAACATTCACACTTTTGCTATCTTGACGGTTATAGTGGTTTCTTTCAGATTCCGATACACCCGGATGATCAAGAGAAGACCACATTCACGTGCCCATGGGGTACGTTTGCCTATAGGAGGATGCCGTTCGGGCTTTGCAACGCCCCAGCCACCTTTCAAAGGTGCATGATGGCCATATTCTCGGAATATATAGAGGAAATCATGGAGGTTTTTATGGCTGACTTCTCCGTTTATGGTTCCTCTTTTGACAATTGCCTTTCTAACCTTGCTCTTGTATTACAAAGGTGTGAAGACACTAACCTAGTTCTTAATTGGGAAAAGTGTCAATTTATGGTGAAAGAAGGCATTGTATTAGGACACTTAATCTCTAGTAGAGGGATTGAGGTGGATAAAGCTAAGATAGAGACAATAGAAAAGCTTCCTCCCCCAACTTCGGTGAAAGGGAAAAGAAGTTTTCTAGGACATGCTAGATTTTATAGGCATTTCATAAAGGATTTCTCTAAGATATCAAAGCCGCTAACTAATCTATTGATGAAGGATGCAGTTTTTGAGTTTTCGCAGGAATGCTTAGATGCGTTTAATATGATTCGGGAAGCTCTAATCTCAGCCCCGATTATCCAACCTCCGGATTGGAATCTTCCCTTTGAGGTTATGTGTGATGCAAGTGACGTAGCTATAGGAGCTGTCCTTGTACAAAGAAAGGAAGGGCGAACCCACGCTATCTACTACGCTAGCAAGACACTAGATGAAGCGCAGCTCAACTACGCCACTACCGAAAAAGAGTTCTTAGCTATTGTATATGCAATTGACAAATTTCGCTCTTATCTTGTAGGTGCAAAGGTGATTGTATACACAGATCATGCTGCGATCCGGTATCTCCTTGCAAAGAAGGATGCGAAGCCAAGGCTAATTAGATGGATTCTTCTCCTACAAGAATTCGATCTAGAGATCCGCGACAAGAAGGGTTCGGAAAATTCTGTTGCGGATCATTTGAGTCGTCTAACACATCTAGAAGACGACCATCTACCTATAGATGACTCCTTTCCGGACGAGCATTTACATATCATAGAGGAGTGCATCGATGTGATCGCCAAAGGTAACGAACCATGGTTTGCTGATTTTGTTAACTATTTAGTTTGTCAGGAATTACCACCCGGATTATCTTACGCACAAAGAAAGAAGTTCTTTAAGGATGTTCGGGAATACTTTTGGAATGAACCTCTCATTTTTAAGAGAGGTCCGGATGGTATTATTCGGCGATGTGTGCCGGAAGATGAGATGCAAAGTGTCATCCGCCATTGTCATTCACTACCTTGTGGAGGACACGCTAGTTCGAACAAGACTAACGCTAAGGTATTGCAATCTGGATTCTTTTGGCCTACTCTATTTAAAGATGTGCAAACTTCTGTCTCCTGCTGCGATGCTTGTCAAAGAACAGGAAATATATCTAGGAGGAACGAGATGCCTCTCAACAACATCCAAGAGGTGGAGATCTTTGACGTTTGGGGAGTAGACTTCATGGGACCTTTCCCATCATCTTGTGGTAACCAATACATACTTTTAGCGGTAGATTATGTTTCAAGATGGGTTGAAGCGATTACCTCTCCCACCAATGATGCCATGGTAGTGGTTAAGTTCTTTAACAAGACCATCTTCCCACGATTTGGGACACCACGGACTATCATTAGCGATGGAGGCTCTCACTTCATGGCCCGGCGCTTTGAAGCTCTCTTAGCTAAGTATGGGGTGACTCACAAGATCGCCACCCCTTATGATCCACAAACTAGTGGACAAGTGGAGATCACAAATCGGGAGATCAAAGGAATCCTAGAGAAGACGGTTTCAAGGACAAGGAAGGATTGGTCCTTGAAGCTAGATGATGCATTATGGGCGTACCGAACTGCATACAAGACTCCCATCGGAACTACACCATACAACCTTGTGTATGGGAAGTCTTGCCATTTACCGGTAGAGTTGGAGCACAAGGCGTTTTGGGCAATCAAGTGGTTGAACTTCAGCATGAAGGAAGCGGGAGAGAAGCGTCTCTTGGACCTAAATGAGCTTGAAGAACTTCGCTTGAACGCCTACGAAAACGCCAAGATCTACAAAGAAAGAGCAAAGCGTTGACATGATAAGCATATCATCCCAAAGGACTTCAAAGAGGGAGATCAAGTTCTCCTCTTCAATTCAAGGCTTCGTCTCTTTCCAGGTAAGCTTAAATCTCATTGGACCGGACCTTTTCTAATTAAACGTATTTTTCCCCATGGTGCAGTTGAAGTATGGGGTGAAACGGGCGGAAGCTTTAAGGTGAACGGCCAACGACTCAAGAAGTATACACCAGAACTCCAAGCTGAAGAGTTTGCGCCCACCGCACTCGAATAAGTGCGAATATGGTCTAGCTACGGACCTTAAACAAAGCGCTTCTTGGGAGGCAACCCAAGGTATTGCATTCACATTTTTGTCTTTGATTCATAGATTAGTTTAGTTTAGACGTTTTTCTTTGTTTTGCCTTCGATGCCTTCCGGTATGTTCGTGTTTTTGGATGTAGGAACAGTGGAAAAGAAAGGGGAAAGGAAAAGTTTGAAGAAAATTGACGAAACTTGGACTTTGAGACATTACAGAGAGTTCCACGACCAAAACCACGGCCGTGACAACTACAGTGACCGTAATTTTCAAAAGCCTGAGAAAAATCACCAAAACTACGGTTCCGTACATTTCCACGGCCGTGGAATCCCCCGACAGACCGTGATTTTTTCAAAATTTTTTACGGCCACTATATAAACCACGTATCTTCACAAAACACACCACAAAACCCAAAACCACGCCCCAAATTGCCGATTCCACTCCCCATCTCTCAAATCCTCATTCGTTAATCGTTTTTGACGATTCTTTGGCTAAAACTGATGAAAATCCAATCACCTACATGATCCAAGCAACAATTCGAGCGGCAAATCACCGGAGAAGGCAGAATTCGGATTCCAAAATCCGAAAACCTAGGTTTTTGGTTCTTTCTCTCTCTTTGTCGATTTGACTTCATTTTGCTAGTATTTTTAGGAGAACTGATTGGAATTGGACTGAAATTAGTCTAGGACTGCTTGTGGTTGAGATTGGTGAAATTCTGTTGAGTTTTGAGAAATCACGTGCCGAACCACGGTTTCTGGAGAAACCACGGCCGTGGAAACCTTAGAACAGACCGTGGATTTTATCAGAAATGGATTTTGTGAGAAGAGTGTCTGATAGAAATAAGAACAAAAAGAGGAAAGACAACAATGCTTCCTCTTCTAGAGCACCACCCACTGAGCCTCCATCACCTCCTTCATCACCATCACCACCTCCCCCTAGGATCCCTACTATCCATGAGGATCATCTAGATGCTTTAGAGAGGATTGAGGAGAGGACGGTCATAGGACCTAGATATTTACTGCTTGAGGAGTTAGAGCCTCTACATGTGATAGGGGACCTTACTTGGCTTTTGGATAGAGCCGGTTTAGTCATCTTCTCCGCTATTCGGGAAGATGCTTATGAGGAGATCACTAGGGAGTTTGTGGTTTCCTTCGAGCACAGTCATGTAGACAGGACAGTTTCTTTCCGACTGATGGAGAGAAACTATGATTTTTCGATTAGAGAGTTTGGAGCCTTCTTTGGGTTCCAAGAGACCTTTAATGGTCGATTCCCCAGTGGCGTGTACGCCAAGGATTTTTGGGAGGAGATTGCTATGATTTACGCCAGCGAGGACCGCTGGCAGCCTACTGATACCAAGGCTAGATTGATCTATCATCTAGCCTTGAAGATTGCTCATAGAGTGCTTTTTGAGTGTCTCTTCCCTAGGACGGAGACACCTCAGAAGATTAAGACGGATGAGCTGTTTTTGCTTTACAGTATGTTATATGGCAGGCCAGCTGACTGTGCCACCCTCTTAGCTACTACTATGAGCAAGCTAAAGAATAAGAGGGCTGGCAACATTGGATACGGTAGGATGGTCACCCACCTTGCTAGACAATTAGGGGTAGACTTCTCCGCTTGCATCCGCATTGCAGCTAGACCCCTAGGACTTCAGGCCCTCATGACTAGAGGCATCATCTTTCCCACACATAGAGGTCCACCATATGCTGCTATGCCTTGGGAGAGTAGGACATGGAGAGGTATTGAGTGGCTTCATGAGTATTCCATTATGGCTGGACGCCATAACTGGAAGGCGACGTTCGCTGCCATGCATGCGAACAGATTAGTAGCCCCTCCCTATGTTCCACCACCACCAGTTGTAGAGGAGGAGATGAGAGGGGATGACGAGTTTGAGGGAGGAGGAGCTGATCATGACTTTGGTACATTCCCGGATCAGCCGGATGCAGCTCCTGACCTTCCTAGACACTCTCCCCGCCCTACTAGAGCTTCAGGTTCTTCCTCTCGCCGTGCTAGTGTGAGCGAGAGGCCGACTTGGATGGCGGATTCCCCTACTTGGTATAGGACGCAACCGGACTGGATGAGAGCTCCACCGCCTTGGTATGCACAGCCACTACCTGCACCAGCACCTTCAGATGCACCGGCGTGGTACAGCTAGCCACCTGGTTGGTACGAGCAGTTGCCAGAGTGGGCTACCGACCTTTCCAGCAGGGTTGGAGCCTTGGAGATCCGTGCAGATGCTAGGGATACACGAGCCGCCAATCTTGACCACATGATGAGAGATGTTTACCGCCAGCAGTTCGGGCGGCACTATGATCCCGACTTCTCCCCGTTTCCACCACCGCCTCCACCTCAGTGATGACTTTGATGATCGACCGTTTTAGCCGCTCCACCACCGTTTTGTGAGTTCTTTTTCTTTCTTTCTTTTCTTCTTTTTCTTTTTGAACATTAGGGACAATGTTTGTTCCAAGTATGGGGTGGGGTGTGACTAATAGTTTGTAATAACTCTTACTCACTTTGTATGCTTTTTTCGAGACTACCTTGCATGTTCATTCTATTGTTACACGTTTCATTATTGCATTGCATGAAATAGCTTTTGAAAAACCCATAAAAATTGAAATTTTTTGAAAATTTTGTGCTTCTAAGGATAGAGATGATTTCTATGATAATCACTACTTGTGAATTGAGTTTGATGACAATCGCATGCTTAAACAAATAGTGAATTGAAAAGAAATTGAATGAGTTGATTATTCCTCTTTTGCAAGTTTCATAATGTGATGAATGTTACCTAAATCATGTTGAGAAATCAAGGTTGAAATCACATGATAAGTTCTTATACTTCTTTTTGAGATGATTAAGGCAATTCGATTTTCTTTCTTCTTCCTTTGATCATTTAGCCCCTCATTGAAATAATGAGCTCCTTTACCTATCCGGGAATTTGGAGGAGTTGATATTTGGCATGTTTGATGTGGGAGGGCCATGAAAGCAATATTTTGCATTCAAAAGAATAGAAAGAAATTATAGGTTTGGGAAAGTCAATCATGACGATGAGTAACTCAACACCATTCACATAGCCGGGTGTTTGTGTCTTGCCAAAGTCGGATTGAGCGATATTCCTAGCGGATTATGGTATGTGCATCAAGGGTTTGAGGCATCTCGTAAAAATTAGAAACGCCAATCTCCTAGGCTTCGGTTTTTGTGCACCTCTATCCATAACTCCAAAAGTAAAGTCGAAAAATGAATTGAAAAGAAGAGAGCGAAGCTCTAAGTTGAAAGTGTTGCGGAAACCGCAAGAGAAAAAGAAAGGAGTTAGTTATCCACTTTCCCGGATTCATGCACCACATTCCTTAAAGTTTTCCTTCCCTTTCCGCATTCTAGACCTTGTTTGAAAGTCCTTAAGATAAAGAGAATGATATATGACTTGGTGATCTAAATTGAAGTTTCTTATGATTGATTTTTGATAATGTTTGAAGGTTATGATGTTTACATGGAAGTTTGATTAGTTCATGAGCTTTCTTTACTCTTTACTCTTTGATTATGTGTATGAAAGTCCTATAAACGAATGAAGCAAGACTTGAGAATGATCTATTGACTAGAAAGCACATTCATCTAAAAGAAGCTTTGTTTTGAGAGTGTACACATATTTCATCCTAACTTGAGTTTTAAAGCTTTTGAAAGACCTTGCTTGGGGACAAGCAAGTGGCAAGTATGGGGTTATTTGTTAGCATGAAATATTGTGATATTTTAAGCACGTTTTCTAAGTGTATTTCATCCATATTGGTGTTCATTGATAAAGCATTGAAGCAATTGTGAGTTAGTTTATCTACTTTGTCGATATAGAGGTCTACATAAGCTTTGTGTTGATTGTAGGTAAATAAGAGCTAAAACTGGACGAATCAAGGGAGAATGGAGATGGATTGAGCATGTCCAAGGATTGAGGACATCACTAGGAGCTAAGGAAGATGCTAGGATGAAGAATGACACAAAACAAAGGAGAATTACGAGCATTCGACGTTCCACGCCCTAAAATACGGCCGTACTAGAGTCCACGCTCTAAACCACGGCCGTGGAACTTTGGCAAGACAAGCGTGGAGCATTCCAGAGGGTTACACGGTCGTGGAAGTTGTGACAAACCGTGATGAATTTCCACGCTCTAAACCACGGGCGTGGAATCCCAAGGAACCGTGATTCTGGCGATCTTTTAACGTACAACTTAAAGACATGATCTTTTACACAATGGGCTGGACACATATTCTATCTTGCCGTATAAAAGGACAGAAAGAGAGAGATTCCGTCACCTCTGCTTAGACCTTCTCTTACGCTGATTGCACGTGCCTATGGTTTCAAGTTGAACGTGTGGAGATTGCTATTCTGCAACGGAGATTTGCGAAGAGTTGAAGATTTGGAAGTTACGCTTTGTCCTTAGGTTTGATTAGAAGACGGATTGACATCCCGTTCTTCGTTCTTATCAAGGATTGTGATTGGTTTGTGTTATTCCGAATCTGCTTACATCATTGTTCTTGTTTGTGGATTTGAGATTAGTTTGAGATTTATTCAAGGTTTTTGAAGGTTTTCATCTTTCATTCTTTTAAATCTTGAATTTGATATCAATATAACTGTTGTTGGCTAAAATCCTTTAGCAATTCTAAGGTGAAGGGTTGATAGTTATGGCTTAGATGATGATAGATCGATCGTAGACAGATTGGACCCTGAGAGTTAGAGAGAATCGTCGACGTACCAAAATCACGGTGTGTTCTTGAGTTCCACGGCCGTGGAATCTCAAGATCCACCCGTAATTTCCCCTAGTTTACGAACCTTGCTTTTACTTTAATCCAAAGTTAAAGATTTGCTTTAAATTAGTCTTGGCTTGCCTTTTCTAGGTGGTAGTGAAGCCTCAACAACCTCTACCTCGATTTCGAGTGTCACAACCTTAATCGGTTAAGTTAGTCTTGATCCTTGGATTACAAGTTTGGGTATTTGACACTAATTCTTACCTTAAGATCCTTTCTATACTGAAGCCTCAACAACATTTATAGAGAGCATCTTTAGTTAAGTCACATAAAGCCTTGGAACTTCACCGTACATTGCTTTGCATTAGTATACCTTTGCAACTCTTAACTCTGTCCTTATATCTTTAGTATATCTTGAATCGATTGCCACAACTGGATTCCTGGATCTTTAGGATTGTTGTTTTCCAAATATTTACAAAAGCTCATACATTTACTCGCTTGACAATTCTATAATTGGATTTAACCCCCCAAATCCCTGTGTTCGATACTCTGGAATTCTTGCTTAACTATATCGATCCGTACACTGCGGGTTCGCTTGCTTGATTCTAGTTTTATAAATTTAAAGCTTATTTGCACGCACGCTAAGTGGCGAACAACTTAACAATGAGAATTGTGCACTTGAATTTATCTTGAGGGACCACAAGACCTCAATTACTACCCTACGCTATGAGCAATGTGGAAACACGACTGTCCTACATGCTGAAGCATGTGCGCTAAGGGAGGGTTTGAGTAAAGTCTTTGAGTTGGGCATCAATGACCTTGAAGTTGAGGGAGACAATCTCACAATTATCAACTCAATCAAAAATATTTGGAAACCTCCGTGGAAAATTGACTTGTTAATTTTCGATATTGCTAACATGATTTCGTCGTTCCCATGTGTTTAGGGATGAAAATGGGGCGGATAATCCCCATTCTCCATGGGGATTCTCCGATACGGGGATCAGGATGAGGATTATAAACGGGGATGGAGTAAAAAATAATTCCCCGAAAGGGGATGGGAGGGAAGCGGGGACATGTGTCCCGTCCCGCCGGATTTCCCCGTAGAGATCCCCACCGGATTTTACCGTTGAGATACCCTGCCGGATTTCCATATGGAGATCCCCACCGAATGTCCCATGATGTTTTCCATCGGAGTTCCCCGTAATAGAATATTCCCCCTGTTAATATATAATTTTCTATAATTGTATAATATGTATAACTAATTATTTTAGTCTTTATATAAATAAAAAATAAAATAAAATATATTGTAAGTTATTTATAATTGTATAACTAACAATTTTGACAACTTTTATAGAAACTATGTCTTACAAGTTATATTATAGTATACAACTTGTAAGACATATTTTCTATAAAAGTTGTCAAAATTGGTAGTTTCTATATAAATTTGTTAAATTTAGTTATAATATTAGTAGAACTTAGATGAAATCATTTTGTATTATAAATTCAATTGTTACTTTGTATAATAGTTTTTTTATTGCAAATAGCAACATAGTGGAGCTTTCTATCTTTGATTTAATTTTTTGACGAAAAAGTTGTACGGGGACGGGGATTCTTCGACGGAGATCGACTGTTGAGAACAGTATATGGGGAGGGGATTCACCGATGGAGGTGGGGATCCGACGGGGACGGGGACAATTTTGATTCCCCGAGCGAGGATGGGGATGGAGACGGCAATATAAAACTAAACGGGGATGAGGATGGAGATGTGGAGGGTAGTTCCCGCCCCAACTCCGCCCCGTTGCCATCCCAACATGTGTTAGATGTTTTCATGGAAGTCAAAAAAAGGTGACTTATAGATTAGCAGTATTGTCCCTCGTTTTCGTCTGTGACCACTTCGGAAGTAGACGACCTCATCCGAAAGGATGCCTTAGAACGACTGCCTCATAAGAGATGATTGTACTAATCGCTTATCTTAGAGTATCAGGAAAAAAAACATAATAAAAAAATCTAATACTAATTATGTAACGCCCCGTTTGTTCGCGTGCATTCCGACTTTTCTTTTCTCCTTCCCTCGATTGGTTATAGCTCGATATCTTATTTAAAGTATATTTTGTTATAGATTTTTAAAAAAAAATAAAAACATGAAAAATAACTTTTCCGGGTATTATATTATTTTGGGAATACATTTATGTAGTCCCGTATTTTTATTAATTTATTTTTTGTCGGAAATCGGGAATTACCGATCCGGAAAATCCCGTCCGAATATTAATCGAGTTGATTTTGTTATTAAAAAAAAAGAAGCCTCCTCTTTACTCTTTTAATTCTTTTTCCTTTTATTCTTCCCTTCTCTTTTTTTTTCCTTGTGTTGCTTCCTGCGTGTGGCGCTTCAGCAGAAGAAGGCCAGAGGTGACCTCTCGCTTCACGCAACAACCGCCCCCTCGACCTCCAGCCCTACCCTGCAGCCTACCCTAGTCTGCGTCCGACCCCTCGAGCCGCCTCCCTGTGATGACTACCCAGTTGCCCACTCTTTCTCTCAATCTCTCCCTCACTCCTTCACTCAATCTCTCCCTTACACTGCTCTCATTCTCCTCTCTTTGTGAACCTCCCAACTCATCTCTGTCCACCGGGTCTGTGCAAGGGCTGCTCGCCGCCGCCAAGGGACTCGCCGGAAGGAGCCACAACCGCCGTCCTCCGCTGAGCCACCTGTGTCGCCGGCGTTGTAAGTGGCCGCCGTCTTCTCCCTCATTTCTTCCTTTCCTATCCTCTGTATGACAATCCTGCCCTAATCTCGTGTAGCAATCGACAGAGTGGGTCACCTCTAGCCGGAGTCTGGGCCGCCTCTCACCGCCGCCGGAGTTGCCACCGGAAATGCCGGCCTTCTCCTCCCTCCGCCTAGCAGCCGCCGCAAGCCTCCCTGCCTTCTTCTCCTGCTTCTGTCGTGTTACAGTTGTTGAAGAGGGCTTTTGATTTCTTTTTGTAAATTGTCCCTCTCTTTGCACCTATTTACTGTTGTGACCCTATTTTTTTATGGATAATTACAGTTTGTGCTCATTTTATGTGTAATTGCAGTTTTAACCCTATAACTTTGGAAAAGGAACATTTATACCCTGCAGTAAATTATTAAAATTATTAAACCCTTGATTTTGTAGAGATTAGTGACCCAACTCTTTTGCAAATTATGGTGTCATTGGTGGTTTAAATTCGATGGTTGGATAATTCGATATTCGGTTTGTCAATCAACTTCCCATTTTGGAAATTTTGCCCGGAATTAGTTTTAACAAGTTTAACATCGGTTTTGGAAAACGGAGTTTTCATTAGAAAACCTTTATGCGCTAAACCCTCCTTCCAAATTAGTTTTGTCCTTAGGTCCGGAAGCGCCCGTAAAAGGCCATCGAACTCGTTCTTGACTCCGTAAACTGCGCTTCACCTTGGATCTCCTGTGAGTACTTCTCCTTCGTTAGTTGGTAATGATAGTATAACATGTTAGATGAACTTAGCATAACGTAGAGCAAATGCCATGTAGTGGCCATGAACCCTAGGTATTAGTTGTTGGATATGGAACTTATTGTTTTACTTTCCTTACGATCTTATGATGATCCTCGAGATAATAGATTGGACCTAGCATGCTAGAGTTAGATATCATATATATATATATATATATGTTGGAGACTAGAAGTCCGAGAACTTCTAGCTTTTTAGTTGGTTATTGATAGAGTACCTCGCTTGGTCAAGCTTAGAGCATTTTCCTGCGGGAAGTTGGGAGTGGTTTTGAGTTACC
Source organism: Fagopyrum homotropicum (assembly GCA_033239125.1). Taxonomy (NCBI): domain Eukaryota; kingdom Viridiplantae; phylum Streptophyta; class Magnoliopsida; order Caryophyllales; family Polygonaceae; genus Fagopyrum; species Fagopyrum homotropicum. Next base: position 10,704,715 of record BSWB01000003.1, read on the forward strand.
TTGAGAGAGGTAAGTCTACGGACTTACTTAGCTTATGTTCCATATATTAGATTCATTGAGTGTTTGGTGGTGTGTGTTTTATCGCTTTCGTTATAACATATAAACCGGTAATAGGACCACCGACTTTTATATGTATTATTTTTGGTCCAAGTGTATGATAACGGGTTGTGACAACTTGTCTGGCTCCCGCGAGATCTAGGAGGTTCTTGGTGACTATCCCGTGTCGGTAGACGGTCGGATGCATCAATACCATTCCATGCCGGTAAGTAGGGACCGAGGCGAGTTTTGGGGATTCTCGTGTCACAAACCTAAGTTGAATTAGAACGGGATACGACCTAATAAATAAAGATAATAAACCGGATTGTTTGTTGAGCATGCTTATGTGATGTTATGATATATGAGTGTGTATGTGCCTTCACCATGTTTCTAATGCTGAGAATAGAGCTAACGGTTTTAAACCGTTTGTGTAGATGCCCTGCAGGTTAGGGACGCCGCCGAGTGAGGTGGAGGAGTGGACAGCCGGGGGGTCGCCGTACATTATTGGACGGGGGCGTTTTTGAGTGATTTTTGTTATGTTCGTACTTATGGTTTCGGATTTACGCTTTGAGTTTGTGTCGTTTTGAGGACTCGGCTGAGTTTCCACTTTGTACTTTTACATTCAGTTTCTCGCATACATTATAAACGATTTGAGTTTTTGCCTTTATTTGTGCCATGTTGGAAAGGTCTGGTGAAATTGTTGTCAAGCTAAGGGTCGGGACCCATTGTGAGGTCTCGCCCGTAGCATCCCGATATCCCGCGGATTTGGGGTGTTACAAAAGTGGTATCAGAGCCCTAGGTTGACAACAATGACACTCGCAACCTTCTAAAGACCGAATGAGGAATAAACAGAACCCCACGGGTTCTGACTTTTTCGTTTTCAAAATTCATATGCATGAGTCGGGATTGAGTTAGAATGTACGGGACCACCAGTCACGCAAACCTCTGCGACATAGATTCCTGGATTTGATTGATGTATATATATATTATTATTACATAGTAATACATATATGTACGACCTTAGAATGTTTTGTGGACTTGTATGTATCTAGTTATGTATATGACCTTAGGGTGATTGGGCTTATGGGCCATGGTTGTACTTTTGGATTATGGTTATCATAATCCTTTTATGAATTATTATCATATTAAATTCATAAGTATTACATACGTATTTATATAAATATACGCTATACGCTATCAGATGACACGTACAAGAGCCACCGCTTACGTAGGACCCGCCAAGGGTAGACCCCCACTTCCACCTACCGCCCAGAGACGGGGACGGGTAGGGAGACCTCCGGGCACGAGAGGTCGGGGACGTATCCCTATTGCGGACCCACCCGCTGTGGATCCGCCAGCGGCTGAGATTCTAGTAGTGGACGTAGCTGAGAGCGTCATTCCCGAGGTTAGAGATAGGGCATTTGTGAGGTCTGGGGCGCATAGTTCCCCATCTGCTAGGACCGGAGGGCCATCTATTGGAGCTACTGTATTTGTAGACTACGTACGCCGTGTGGAGGAGGCATTCAGGACAGGAGCACCACCTCCCACACCACCAGTGCCTACACCTGCACCTGCACCTGCGAGATCAGCTGAGATCTCACAGAGAGTTACTCCCATTAGGGCCGCACCAGAGATGGCTGCACCAGCAGTAGTTGTACCCGAGCCGGTTATAGAGGTCGCTCGAGCTAGAGAGGAGCCGAGATCTCCTAGACCTGATTCATGGTTGAAGGCTTTTAACCAACAACATATACCCTACTTCGACGGGAAGGTAGGGTTAGAGGTCGAGCACTGGATTGGGCATGTGGAGTCTACACTAAAAGCGATTCGTTGTCCAAATGAGAGACACGAGGAGATAGTCCAGACATTATTCTGAGAGGAGGCCCAATATTGGTGGAGGACTGTTAGAGGAGGTGTGACTAGGATGGAGCAGCTGTTGAGCCTCGTCAGAGAGACTTTTTGTCCGGATTCACTGAGGAGAGACATAGTCCAGGATTTCCTAGAGGCAGGATTTGAGGACGTCCCAGTCATTGAGGCGATTAGACGTTTTCGAGCAGAGTTAGCTCTGCTGGGACCCGCCGCACCTCCAACAGACCAGCATGTCTATCTCTTTTCCAGGAGATTGAGGGAGTCCACCCGCGCTTACTTGGCGGGATTTCGTTGTGATTCATTGGCGGAGTACTAGGATCGAGCTTCAGCCTATGAGAGAGATTGCCCAGGGCATAGGAGAGCAACGCAGTCTAGAGGACCGGACAAGAGACAAAGGACCATGCCAGCTAGTTCAGGGGCAGGAGGGGCAGGACAGGGACGTAGTCAGACTCAGGGACGACCCGGCCAGCAGTCGAGGCCGGCATTCGTTCGGGAGCGCCAGTGTTTCAGTTGTGGAAGGTTTGGACACGTGCGGAATGTGTGTAAGAGACCACTGGTGACCTGTTTTACTTGTGGACAGGTGGGTCACCGGGCCACCTTTTGCCACCAGGGCAAGGCTCAGTCACAACAGGGTTCTTCACCTGCTACCAGGGCAGGTGGGGGACAAAGGCCACCTTAGTTTCCGGCCCAGGGATCACAGCAGAGAAGGGGTCAGCCTAGGGACAAGGCCGAGGCAAAGGCCGTGGTGGGGGTACCCAGGATACCAGAGGGACACAAGCCAAGATGTTCGAGTTGAGGAGTGATGCCGATCCAGCAGTGCCAGCAGCCACAAGTACTTTTCAGATTCACGGCTTTCCGGTCCGAGTTTTATTTGATACGGGTGCTACACACTCTTTTATATCCGATGACTATGTAGCTAGGTTGTCCTTAGTTACAGTAGAGGGGAGACCTTTCGTTGTGGGGTTACCCGATGGGGGTAGAGTTAGTGGTACCCGAGAGGTACACGGTTGTCCCATACGTTTAGGAAAGTGGGATTGGTTAGCCAACTTCTATGTCATGCACTTAGTGCATGAAGAAGTCATCCTTGGGATGGATTGGATGGACCGCCACCGAGCCGTTTTAGACATCAAGCGGAGGACCGTGACGGTCACTAAAGAGACGGGACATGAGGTGATTTTCCGAGGTTGGGAACTCGGAAAGACCGGTACAGTCATTAGCGCGGTCCGAGCCGCGAGACTTATCGGGCAGGGATGCGATGCCTTCTGGTGCTATGCCATGAAGGAGGAGACGGGACCATCGCTGGAGGAGATTCCCGTAGCATGTGAGTTTGAGGATGTTTTCGGGGAGCCACCCGGATTACCACTAGAGGAACATTGATTTTTCTATTGAGTTGGATCCCGGCACGAGGCCGATCTCCAAGGCTCCCTACCGCATGGCGCCAATCGAGATGTTGGAGCTGAAGTAGCAGCTCGAGGAGTTAGCCGATAGGGGTTTCATACGCCCGAGCGTTTCCCCTTGGGTGCATCGGTCCTCTTCGTCAAGAAGAAGGATGGATCTTTGAGGCTATGTATTGATTACCGAGAATTGAACAAAGTCACCATCAAGAACAAGTACCCTCTACCGCACATTGATGACTTACTAGACCAGTTGCAGGGAGCCTCCGTGTTTTCACGTATTGACTTGAGGTTGGGATATCACCAGCTGAGGGTGAGAGAGGAGGACGTGCCGAAGACGGCATTCAAGACGAGATATGGTCATTATGAGTTTGTCGTGATGCCATTCGGGCTCACGAATGCACCTGTCGTCTTCATGGAGTTGATGAACGGCATCTTCATCGACTTCTTAGACCAGTTTGTAGTAGTGTTCATAGACGACATCTTGGTATACTCTCGGAGTAGAGAGGAGCATGCGGGACACCTGAGGACGGTGCTTCGAGTCCTACAGGATAGAGAGCTTTATGCAAAGCTCTCTAAGTGCGAGTTTTGGATGTCCGAGGTGGCATTCCTAGGTCACATAGTTTCCGCCGAGGGTGTCATGGTTGACCCGGCGAAGATAGAGACCGTTTCCACATGACCGCCTCCTAGGACGGTCAAGGAGGTGCGCAGTTTCTTGGGCTTAGCGAGATATTACCGCCGGTTTGTTGAGGGTTTCTCCATGATTGCACGGCCACTTACTTCCTTGCTGAGGAAGTCTACCAGGTTCGTCTGGTCCGAGCCTTGTTAGCGCAACTTTGAGGAGCTGAAGAGGAGGTTGACCTCCGCTCCTGTTTTAGCCAAGCCAGAGGGCGAAGAGGATTTTGTAGTGTATAGTGACGCCTCCAAGCTAGGCTTGGGGTGCGTTTTGATGCAAAGAGGTAGGGTTATTGCGTACGCTTCACGGCAGCTGAATCCGTACGAGGAGAATTATCCGACCCATGATCTTGAGCTCGCGGCAGTGGTTCATGCCCTGAAGATATGACGACACTACTTGTACGGGGCCATGTGCCAAATCTTCACAAACCATAAGAGTCTGAAGTACATATTCACTCAACAGGAGTTGAATAACCGCCAGAGGAGATGGTTAGAGCTAATTAAGGACTTTGATTTGGAGATTTTGTATCATCCAGGGAAGGCAAATGTGGTCACCGATGCTTTGAGTAGGAGGACTTCTCGAGAGGAGGCTATAGCTCGGCTTACAGTTCAGCCTCAGTTGCAGAGGGATTTGATAGAGTTGGAGTTGGATATCCGATTCCCGGATACAGATTGTCACTTGTCCGAGTTAGATATATTACCTGACCTGTTCGGAGAGATCCGACAAAAGCAGGAGGGATGTTCCATTTGACGAGGATTCGGGACAGGATGACCCGAGGAGAGGCACCGCAGTTTGTCACAAGAGCAGACGGGTTGTTGAGACGTCAGAGATGTATTTGCATACCGTCAGACCCAGAGTTGAGAGATCGGATCTTGCAGGAGACACATTCTACTCCTTACTCGGTGCATCCAGACACAAGTAAGATGTACCAGGATATCAGGAGATCTTATTGGTGGGCGGGCTTAAGCCCGATATAGCTAGATATGTGGCCAGGTGCGCGACCTGCCAGCAGGTCAAGATCGAGCACCAGAGACCTGGGGGAGAGCTCCACCCACTGCCTGTGCCGTAGTGGAAGTGGGAGGACATATCCATGGATTTTGTCACCGGTTTGAGATCGAGTAGGAGCTTTGATGCGATTTGGGTGGTAGTGGATCGGCTGACGAAGACCGCACGTTCCATTCCTATTCGGGAGACGTGGCCGGTGTGTCGTCTAGCTGAGGAGTTTACTCGTCATATTGTGAGGTTACATGGAGTCCCGAGAACTCTAGTGTTGTAGCTCTAGATTAGGTACATGATGACATGGCTAAGATTGCTATGATCCGAGAGAGGATGTTGGCTGCGCAGAGCCGTTAGAGATTGTATGCGGATAGGAGGCGGAGGCCCCTAGAGTTCAGAGTAGGAGCTCAGGTGTAGTTAAGGGTATCACCGACACGGGGTGTCAGGCGATTTGGCATTAAGGGGAAGTTAAGCCCCTGATATGTCGGTCCCTTTGAGATTTTGGAGAGAGTCGGAGAGGTGGCATATAGGTTAGCGTTACCACCGAGGTTGGAGTGTATTCACCCGGTGTTCCATGTATCTCAGCTGAGAGAGTATATACATGACCCAAGACACGTCATTAGCCACGAGGACCTGGTGGTCGAGCCAGACCATACTTTCGCAGAGCATCCGATTGCGATTTTGGAGCGTAGTACGAGACGACTTCGGTCGAAGGAGATACCGATGCTGAGAGTGCAGTGGTCAAGGCGAGGAGCCGATGAGGCCACTTGGGAGACGGAGGATAGTATCCGTAGGAACTATCCCGAGTTTTACACAGGATTAGCCACATCTATAGGACCGTCGGGTTAGTCCGAGATCTATTTTGGTTATTCTTATATAACTTGTGACGTGATGTGTTATGTGTGTCTCCTATGTGTATATCCTGCGAGTCTAGGCGAGTTGACTTTGGATTAGAAGGGCCATAAAAATTAGAGATATACCCGTCGTCATCTGTAACCCTCTAGCCTTAAAAAGCTCTCTCCTGTTCATCCAGTAAAAACCCTAGCCGCCGACTGCTTCTACACCAAATGTATCTCAGATCCGAACCAAATGGCAACACCAACAGCCACACCTCTTGCCGGAATCAATGGACTCCGACGCCGCTTCGATCTACTCGGCTCCTCAAAGAGTTTCTCACCGTGATATCCACCTATTTCTCTGTCTTTCGGGGCCTGAGAAGGTTTACTTATGGCTACCAAAGTAGCTTTGGAAGGGAAAACGACTATCCATGTAAGTTGTCCCGATTTCCATGTATCAAAGCTTTGGGTCTGTGTTTGATGGGGTCCTACTGGATTTCTCTAAAAGCAAGCTCATCCTTCCTTCGACTGGATGGATCTATCTTCTCTGGATTGGGTTTTTTCTTCCAGAGACGCTTCAAAAGAAGGTGCCTTATCGGAGATAAAGACGGTGATTTGTCAATGCCATCCTCTCTCCCATTTTCGGCTAAAGATTGGAATCGGATCCGTAGTGAATCACAACTTGTTATCTCCTGCTCGGGTTTCATCTGTTTCTGCGTGGTGAATTCAGGGGACGTCGGGCTGATGAATACAGTCACTTTTAACCATCACTTCACCTCATGGGTTGATTTTTTGTGTCCTGAAGTCTTTTTTTCTGGATCTTCCATGAACTGCGCTCGGTTTGATTGGCACGGTTTGAAGCTCTTTGCTCCTGTCGTTGGGAGGATTCGAGTTACCCATGACACAACCCCTTTATCTAAGCACAAAAACGGTGCTTTCTCAACCCCACCAAGGTGCTCCCTTTTCCTATCATGCTTCTATTTATCTGCTGTTTTGATGGTTAGAAGAATGATTAATAGTTCACCCTATTTGTTGTATACCCTAAACTTCATTTTCGTTGTTCGCAATACTTGCATCTGGGACCAGGCTTACAACAATCTTGATCAACAGGCCTCTACTGTTGTTTGTACTAATCGCTTTCCGAATTGCACTCATTTGCTCCCATCTTTTGGGATTTTTGAGTATTTGACTAGTGATTGGATGCTCTCATGGCTTACAAGCTTGAAATTTTTAATGAAGAAATCTAAAGCATGCTTAGGTTTAATCTCGACTAAGCTTAGTCTCTATGGGTTTAACCCCAATATCAACCTTGATTTCGTTACTAGCTGCACTAGAATGGTTTTTATGAATCACAAACTTGATGAGTCGCTGAACTTGGTTGTTCTTTTTATCACCAAAATTTTACACTACCGACGTATACCCTATTTTCTTCCTTTTTTGGAATGCATTTGTATTTCTGATCTTCGAGGTTTTCCCAACAAAAATGTCTTGGCTGCTTTTTGGGCTATGATTGGCAAACCTACTTCAAAACTGAGGGATAACGTAACTGTCTGGTGCCTAAAACCTTTGTTGATACAATCATACCCCCTTTTTGTTAAAGATGGCTTCTATAGATTTGATCAATCCAATCTTATTCGATTTAATATGCTAATTCATTCAGATTGTGTTTCTGTTCAGGAATGGATACAATCCACAGCTCTAGTGGTGATCACACAACAAAAAATATGGGGAGTTGATGGCCTCAGTCGGACGATCGTCTATGGATTAGACCAATCCAATTTTATATGGGAAAACCCCGTGCTTGTACAAAATGACTGCCGGTTTATATGGCTATGTCATCGGGACTATTACCCCCTTAAACGAAATATGACTATATATGTAAAATTGAAATTTTATATCACATTAGAAGCCAAAAAGCTTGCCTTCAAGTCTAAGTTGGAGCTAGGTAATCAGATTGCAACTTTTTATCATATAAAATTAAATAAATATACCCATTATTATAACAACCAAACGAGGATGTGCTTGTTAGTTTGCCTTCCGTCTAAAACAAAAAATTGCCTCTTTGTTTTTTCTAAAGAGCCTAACCCTTGGTTTATTACAAGAATCATTTCACAAGAAATAAGACCGAAATCATGTGATACCCGCATTATCAAACTAAAATCTACAAAGTTGTTATGATATTAAGCTTCTGGAACATTAGAGGGATGGGCCGGAATAACCTCTGGACAAACCTCGAAGCTGTGTGCAAAATTCACAACATATCCATTATGGCTTTAGCTGAGACAAAATCGGAAAAACCCCCCGATGATAGGCTTTGGAAATCGGCAGGATTTGACAATATCATCTATTGTCCCGCTACAGGGAGGGCTGGAGGCCTTTGTTTGCTTTGGAAAGCATACCAATTGAAAAGCCATTCTATTAGACTCATTTCCAAAAGTGAACGATTCATCTGCATTGAACTGGTTTGTAACAATCAAAATCACAAAATTAATATTATCTTCACCTACGCTCCACCCCAAGAAGGAGGAAAAAATGCTTTCTGGAATTCAATTACCAACTTAATTAAAACATCCCATAACCCATGCATTATAATGGGAGATTTAAATGAAATACAAAATCATTCAGAAAAACAAGGAGGAGCCATAATCAACTCCAATAGATTCAATAGACTTATCAATTTTAAAAACGTGTGTAACTTGGACGACACCCAAACAACAGGCAATCAGTTCACGTGGAGGAAAAAACGCGACGGACCAGATAACATCTTTGAAAAACTTGACCGAGTACTAGTACATAGCCAAATTCTCCAATGGTATCCCATGCTAAAAACAAAAATTCACGCTTTCACAATCTCGGATCACAGCCAAATCTCAATTGAATTAACTGATCCGAATCCATATACCCCATATCCTTTTAAATTTGAAATGATGTGGACGAAACACAAAACATTTGAAAACGTTGTCAAACAAACTTGGAGAGCCAATTACAGGGGAAATGATATGTTCAACCTCATCAGGAAAACACAACTACTTAAAACTAAAGCAAAACAATGGAGTAAAACCAACTTTGGAAACATCTTCAAACAACTCAAAGAGGTGGAAACCCAACTTCTGAATATCCAAGGACTACAACCTCAAAACCAAAACCAAAGAACCGAAAATCTACAAAGAAACTTACTCGTAAAACAAAACCGTCTAATAAACTTCCACCAAAGATACTGGAGGCAAAGAATCAAGAATAAAAACCTTAAGAATATTGACATAAACTCCAAATACTTTCACCGGATTGCTACAGGTAGGAGAAATAGAAAACTCATAAAGGAATTAATAGATGCAAACGGAATCTCTATCTCATCCGAAAAGGATATTAGGAAGGAAGTCCATAATGAATTTAAGAGTAAATTCTTAAGAACCCCTCTTAACACAAACCTACTTAATGAAAAGATACATCTCATAAAAAACAAAGTCAGTAACGAGGATAATGAAAGACTAACGAAAACACCAACAAACGAGGAAATTAAAAAGGCCATCTTTGACATTGGATGTGATAAATCCCCAGGACCCGATGGTATGCCAGCCGGTTTCTATCAGAAATACTGGCACATTGTGGGTACAGACGTGTCTAAAGCTGTAAAAAACTTTTTTAGAAGTGGAAAGCTTATCAAGCAAATAAATCATACCTTCATAACATTAATCCCAAAAGTTGACAACCCCATTACAGTTAACCAATTTAGACCAATCAGCCTTTGCTCTACGATTTATAAAATCATTGCAAAAATTATTACGAGTAGAATGGAACCCATTATGTCAAAACTCATCCACCCTCTCCAAGGGGCATTTGTTACCAAAAGATCGATTCATGATAATATTCTTATTGCACACGAAATTTTCCACTCTTTTCGAAGCAAAAGTGGTAAGGAAGGGTGGACGGCCATCAAACTTGACATGGAAAAGGCTTATGACCAAGTAAGTTGGGAATTTATTATCCGTATTTTACGAAAGTTTGGATTTAACAATAAATTTGTGGGATGGATTGCAGAATGCATCTCCACAGTCTCCTTCTCGGTTCTTGTTAATAATGGTCCAACTGAACAATTCTTTCCAGGAAAAGGACTTAGACAAGGAGATCCCCTTTCACCCTACCTCTTTCTATTGGGAGCTGAAATCCTAACACAAATGCTTCAAAATGACTGCAATAACTATGACAACCATATTGGATTTCCCGTGTGTAGGAACGCTATTCCAATCCCTTTCTTGGCTTTTGCTGACGACATGATCATCTTTACGAAAGCAAACTCAAACTCTTGTCGTAGAACGAAAGAAATTCTCGAAAATTATTGCTCCATTTTTGGACAAAAAATAAATTACTTCAAATCAGCTTTTCAAACCACCAAAAATACTCCCATAAATACTATTACCGAAATCAAGAATATCCTCAACATGGAACATTCAACCTCCCTTGATTACTATCTTGGATGCCCTATTATTAATGGTAGAGTAAACAAGGAGACCTTCAGTAATATTAACAATAAAACCAAGCATCAACTACGCAAATGGAAAGCAAACTCCCTCTCACAAGAAGGCCGGAATATCCTTATAAAACATAATCTTGCAACCATTCCATCCTTCGCTATGCAAGGATTTATGCTTCCAAGGCACAACTTGAATGAACTTGACAAGACATATAAAGATTTCTTTTGGAATAAAGGCGACAATCATAGACCCCTGATTAGTTGGGATTCTATTTGCAAACCAAAGAAAAACGGTGGATTAGGTCTAAAAAAAGCCCTCACAACAAATAAAGCACTCCAAATGAAACTTCTTTGGAAAATCCTAGCTGAACCAAATAACATATGGGTGAAAATTATTAATGGCAAATACCTGAAAAACACAAACATTCTACAATATCATCTAAAAGGACCGGCGTCATGGCAATGGAATAACCTCATGAAACTAAAAGCCGAGTTCAAAAACGGAATTATCTGGCAGGTTGGTAACGGAAAAACCATTAATTTTTGGAAAGATAACTGGGTCACAACGACTCCACTTATCAGATTGGTTCAAAACACAAATGTCATCAATACTCATACAAAGGTTAGTCATTTCATGAATGTAAATGAATGGGATAACACCAAAATTGAAAATGAACTTCAACACGTTCTAAGTCCAACAATTAGGAAAAAAATCCTAGAAACTATAATCCCAACAAATGACATACAAGACAGGTTATATTGGAGAAGTAGCTCGAATGGTTGGTTCTCCACTAAATCAGCCTCGGAAATGATTGATAAAGAGTCTGGATGGCTCCCTGACTATTCGTGTGAATGGATTTGGAAACTCGACACCCAACCAAAAATAAAAAACTTCATATGGAAAATCTCTAAAAATGGGATCCCAACTAAAGCTAAACTTAGCGAAAGAAGAATGGCGGTTACATCCAACTGCGAATTCTGTAATCATCAACTCGAAGACATTGTTCACCTTCTTTTCGAGTGCCCTTTCAGCAAAAACATAATCACAAAAATTGACAAAACTATCGTGAAGAACCTCAATACAATCAACACAAATAATAAAAAACCACACGAACTATTGTTGGAAACTAAGAATAAGATTGGCACAACAAACTTTTCACGAATGGCCACTATATGGTGGAGTATCTGGTTTTTCAGAAATAAAATCATTTTCAATAATGACGTTGTCGGTTCGGATCACAACATCGTCAAATTCATCACTACACAAATCCAAAACTGGAAAAATCGCTCCATTGATGATGACATTAACGAATTTAAATATATCCAAAAGAACAATACTTCTACCACAAGAAAGAAAAATAATATCAAATGGGATAAACCAAAACCTGGTTTCCATAAACTCAACTTTGATGGATCAAAACTCGATTCCGGAATAACATCTATTGGTTTTGTTATACGAAATCACAATGGCAAAGTAATAAGCTTGGACGCTAAGAAAAACAATTTTAATTCGGTCATAAAAGCAGAAGCCTACGCGCTGAAAGCAGGCCTTTGTGAAGCTAAAAGGCTCAATATAAAAAAGATTGAAATTGAGGGTGATAACTTATGTGTTATCAAGGCACTCCAAGGACTTTGGAGTTGTCCCTGGAAGGTCGAGATGATCTTATCCGACTCCCGACTGGATCTTCGCTTCTTTGAGGAAGTCCAGGTCAGGCATGTGTTCAGAGAAGTTAACTGTGTTGCTGACCGATTGACCCATTTGGGAATTTCGAACCCCAACACACCCTTTTCTGACGATCCAGAACTTTGTGTTCTCATCCGCAAGGATGCTTTAGGATGGACTACCTCTAGAAAGTAGGCCGTCCTAACCGCTTTCCATTTTCAAAAAAAAAAAAAAAAAAAAAAAAAAAAAAAAGGGCCATAATACCAGGTTATAGTGTTCCGAGAGAATATCGAGACACATTTGCTTGAGAGTTCCGTGTTTAGCAAGTTTCAGGACGAAAATTTTCTTTAGGAGGACGTGATGTAACGCCCCGTTTGTTCGGGTGCGTTCCGACTTTGCTTTTCTCCTTCCATCGATTGGTTATAGCTCGATATCTTATTTAAAGTATATTTTGTTATAGATTTAAAAAAAAATAAAAACATAAAAAAATAACTTTGCCGGGTATTATATTATTTTGGGAATACATGTATGTAGTCTCGTATTTTTATTAATTTAATTTTTGTCGGAAATCGGGATTTACCGATCCGAAAAATCCCGTTCCGAATATTAATCGAGTTGATTTTGTTATTAAAAAAAAGAAGCCTCCTCTTTACTCTTTTTTCCTTTTATTCTTCCCTTCTCTCTTTTCTTTTTTTTTTCCTTGTGGTGCTTCCTGCGTGTGGCGCTTCAGCAGAAGAAGGCCAGAGGTGACCTCTCGCTTCACGCAACAACCGTCTCCTCGACCTCCAGCCCTACCCTACAACCTACCCTAGTATGCGTCCGACCCCTCGAGCCGCCTCCCTGTGATGACTACCCAACATCCCACTCTTTCTCTGAATCTCTCCCTCACTCCTTCACTCAATCTCTCCCTTACGCTGCTCTCATTCTCCTTTCTTTGTGAACCTCCCAACTCATCTCTGTCCACCGGGTCTGTGCAAGGGCTGATCGACGCCGCCAAGGGACTCGCCGGAAGGAGCCACAACCACCGTCCTCCGCTGAGCCACCTGTGTCGCCGGCGCTGTAAGTGGCCGCCGTCTTCTCCCTCATTTCTTCCTTTCCTTTCCTCTGTATGACAATCATGCCCTAATCTCGTGTAGCAATCGACGGAGTGGGTCACCTCTAGCCGGAGTCTAGGCCGCCACTCACCGCCGCCGGAGTCGCCACCGGAAACGCCGGCCTTCTTCTCCCTCCGCCTAGCAGCCGCCGCAAGCCTCCCTGCCTTCTTCTCCTGCTTCTGTCGTGTTACAGTTGTTGAAGAGGGCTTTTGATTTCTTTTTGTAAATTGTCCCTCTCTTTGCACCAATTTACTGTTGTGACCCCATTTTTTTATAGATAATTACAGTTTGTGCCCATTTTATGTGTAATTGCAGTATTAACCCTATAACTTTGGAAAATGAACATTTATACCCTTTAGTAAATTATTAAAATTATTAAACCCTTGATTTTGTAGAGATTGGTGACCCAACTCTTTTGTAAATTAATTTGGTGTCTTTGGTGGTTTAAATCCGATGGTTGGATAATTCTATATTCGGTTTGTCAACCAACTTCCCATTTTGGAAATTTTGCCCGGAATTGGTTTTAACAAGTTTAACCTGGGTTTTGGAAAACGGAGTTTTCATTAGAAAACCTTTAGGTCCGGAAGCGCCCGTTAGGTCCGGAAGCGTTTAAGCTAATTTTGCTTAGTTTTGTCCTTAGGTCCGGAAGCACCCGTTAAAGGCCATCAAACTCGTTCTTGACTCCGTAAACCGCGCTTCACCTTGGATCTCGTGTGATTACTTATCCTTCGTTAGTTGGTAATGATAGTATAACATGTTAGATGAACTTAGCATCACGTAGAGCAAATGGCATGTAGTGGCCATGAACCCTAGGTATTAGTTGTGTAACACCCCGAATTCTCAGAACTCGGGACATTACTGGTTAGGGCCTCACAATGGGTCCCGACCTCAGTTTGACAACAATATTACTAGGATATTGCAACAAGACACAAATAAGAAAAACCGAAATTCATAAAAATGTATTTTTAAAATGGATGAATGCAACAAAGTCTAACAACCTATAATACTTAAACAACGGAAAAGACTAACTGTCTTAACAAGAGGAAAGGACAACAAAGCAACAACCCAAACCCCCACTCTAAGGAGTACGGAGACCCGGCTGGCCACTACTTCCGGATCACTCAGCTACTACTCTAACATGCGGTAAATCTAAAAACACAACAAAAGAACCATTAGCTAGCTATCTAAACATTAGAAGAATAATAATAGCACACACACACATAGCAATAGTAAACACTCATCATGCTTTCAAACAATCCATTTATTATCTTCATATAAGTCATCCACTCTTACTAATGATACTTATTTTGTGACACGAGGAATTCCCAAACCTCGCCTCCGCCCCCGTGTAACCATCAGGAATGGATCCGCCGATGCATCTAACCTTGTACTTGTATGGTCTGGGTATAGAGAACCTTCCAGTCTCCTGTCAGAGCTGGGCAGTGATGTCACGGCCCGTTATACATACACTTGGGCCTTAAGATAAAAATAACAGTCGTCCTATCAAATTGTTATTTTAAACACACATTTAACACACCACTATTGTCACTCAACTAACATCTAGTAACTAGCTAAGTAAGTCGCGAGGACTTACCTGAATCAAATCACATGATAACACGATTTATGACGTAGGTTTAGACATCCATTTAGATAGTTTTTCCCGTTAATCATGCATGGTTTGACATTAGTTCGTGACGATTTGCACTTAATTCATGTATGTTGTCGAGATAGACGTCTACACGGACTTTTGCATGTTTTGTAGGTATTTTGGGAGCTTTTGGAGCTTAATCGATACATTCGAGGATCGTTCCTCGTGATGACACACTTCCGGACTCATTGAGAAGCAAGCTAGGGGCAAAGGAGAGCACATGGGACCTTGTTGGTGCATGCCTTGCACAAATTCGTGGCTTAATGATCCAAAGAAGGCTGAGGCACCAAAACCACGGTCACTGGGACTTCCACGGGCGTGGAAATGGGCCGTGGTTCTCTCTGCACAGCTGTGACAGCTGTCCCACGATCTCCATAACCGAGCCTTGCCCTTGATGGAGTATAAGAGGTGGTCCTGCAGGCTGTTGCAGGGGGACTGGACACACAATTCTCTCTCACACTCTCTCATTTCACATCATTGGATTGGAAGCTACTCTTGAAGGAGAAGAAACACTCTCATTTTTGGGGAAGAAAAGAAGAACACACCATATTAGAGTTTCATAGTTTTTGTAATACCCTGAATTTTTACTCCCGGCTATCTCAGAAAAACAAATCATAAATTTACCGATTCCGACTCTTTCCGACTTTTAATTCTTTTGTCGGGACTCTAACTTTATGTTTTCTTCTTTTAAGTTTCGGGACGAAACTTATTTTAAGGGGGAACTAATGTAATATCCTAAATAAAATAATAATAAAAATAAATAAATAAATAAATAAATAAATTCCGACAAGTCCGAGTATACGAGACTGCGGCCGATTCAATCTTCTTTCGAGTTTTAATTCAAGATCACGCTTACCGGGCCCATCATGACAGGCCAGCCGGGCCCGTCATGAACAGGCCATCCGGCCCATTAGGGTTAGAAGTTTTGTCTTGCAGCCTCCCCTAACCCTCCCCTTCTTCTTTACGTGAATGAAATCATGTCCCTCTTCTCCCTACCCAAACCCTAGCAACCACCACGCATGCTAGATCTTCTGCCGTCCAGCCGACACCAAGCATCGGACCTCCCGCATCGGCTTCGTCGTGCACAACAAGCTCCGGCGCCTCCATCGCTCCCCTCTATTTTGTCGAGCCGCAACCAACCTACAGGTATCGTCGATCTCCTCCCTTGCCCATTCTTCCGTCCGGATCTGTAGTCGCGTAACCAAGCCGTGTGGCTTCCTGCTGTAGCCATACCAGCCACGATTAGAGGCCTCGATGCATCTGCACCCTCTTGGATACGAAGGTCTGAGTTTTGCACGAGTCGGGGACAGCCGTCGCGTTCACGCAACACCTCAACAGCTTCGACGCAGGTGCGCCAGAGGAAGACCGCAAGGAGCGCCTTGGGGTCCTGGCTGTGGGGATGGAGGTGTCGAGCCGCAGGTGCGGGCTCAGGTCCCGCCAGTGCAGCCTCTCCCAGCCGTTGGTGCTGTTTTGTGGACTGGATCCGCCTTCATCTTTTCTCCAGTACACGAGAGCACATCGAGTCTCTATTGTGTGGTAAACACGTCTACTTCCTTCTCTACATTACACTCCCTACTTATGTGCTGATGAGAGCCTCAATTGTATCCTAAAACCCTTTCATAACAGCCCTAGAAGATGGCTCGTGGAGCTGCTGCGTTTTCTGCATTGTAAAGTGATGAACTACTAACTTCGGGTCCAAATTTAGGTATGAAAGACTGATCCATTTTGGCTGAAATTTTTATATGTTATAGATGAGATATTTTGGTAGAACATATTAAAATTTGAGAGGAATCCAGTGAGTGGTTTGGAATTTATGATTTTTCGAAGTTTTGGTCGTAAGCAGTTTTTTTTTCTGTTGTGCTGAAATATTCTAAGTGTTGAAAAACTGCATGTTGACTCAGTTTTGTGATCCAGTTTTGGGTAAGTTAGATTCCTCCTTTTTGTCTGATTTTCGGATATGTCATAGTCGGTATTGCATAGTGGATCATATTGAAATTTGAACGTATTCTAATTTATAGTTTAGGAGATATGATTTTTTCAAGTTGGCTCCTCATGCAGTTTTCTAATTGTGCTGAGTTAGAGAAAAAAACTGCTTGGGATGCAGTTTTGTGGAATAAATTTAGATGGGTTATTGAATTCTGTTGGACTTGAATTTTGGACATGTTATAGTTGATATAGTATAGTACATCATACCAGAATTTGAGAGAAATTCGAGTTACAGTTTAAGAGTTATGGTGTCCCAAAGTAGAGACCTTGACCAGTTTCTAGGTAGTGCTGAATTGTTGAGAAAACTGCTTGTGATGCAGTATTGTGGTGCCGATTTGATTTGGTTATATTCCTTGGTTAGACTTGAATTTTGGATATGTCTTATTTTGGATTGCATAGTATAACATATCAAATATTGAGAGGATTTTATCAAGAGGTTTAGGAGTTATGAATTTTCTAAGTTGAGGTTGTGAACAATTTTCAGGATTTTGCTGAAATTTTCCAAGTGCTGAAAATATCAAGTGTTGTGCAGTCATGTTTGAATTTAAGTTTAGAGACCTTCAAAGCATCATCCACCGTTCAATTTTTAATATAACATAGATGGATATGTATACTGCGATGTATCAGAAGTGGAGACCAATTCAACGGTCGGATCTGGATCTATAGGAGCTCAAAGTCGACTGTTTGTGCAGTTTGGGAAATGACTCAAATTTGGCCAAGTATAGAATTCCTAAATTTTGAATCCAACTTTGGAGAATTGTGTAGAAGTTGTTGTTGGGTATTTTTGAGATTTTCTTGCTTCTAGGAGCAGAGTGCATCAGGTAGAAGACCTAGGTAATTTTATTTGGATTTTTATATTTTTATTCGGTTCTCATATCTTAAGTCAAAGTCGAACCTTAACGACTTTTTATGAAAGTCAAGAATGTAGTTAACTCTTCTAAATCTTGAGTAAACTTTCCTTTGAGGGTTTTGAGTGTGGTTTTGGGTTCCAAAGAATAGCTTGGAACTTTGTTATAGAATTTTATAAAGTTTCGGGACCAGGGGTAAAATGGTCATTTACCCGTATAAGGGTATTTTGGTAATTCTTTATGAACGATTATATATCTTAGAAGTGGAGACTTTTAAGAAAGTGAGATACATTATTGATCCACTTGCCTTGTATAACAGGCGATGGGGTATTCTACGGTTGCTGACCGAATTGAGATTTAGACAGTCGAGATGTTTACTTAGCTGACTTCTATATATGAGTATGAATAATGGTAGTGGTGTGTGAATGAGATGTTTATAGTTATATTTTAATAATAATTATATACCGACCTATACCTTGGCCTAAGAGTAACGGGCGGTGGCATTCTGCTCAGTAGCTTGAGGGCGCTGGGGGTTTCTTTAGGGACTAGTCCACACTCGGTTTGTAGTGATGCTACCGGCGGAGGTAAGCTAGACCTAAACCGGTTGGATAATGAACGAAGGCGAGAACTCTTAAGATTTCTCGTGCCACAATTGTAAAATGGAATAAAGTGAATCACTTAACTACTAGATAATAACCGGTTTGTGTGCTAGCATGATGATTGTTTTATGTTATCTTAGTTGTGTTTGTGCTATCTTTATTCTTCTTATATTTAGATTGTTAGCTTACGGTTTATCCATGTTGTAGATTTTATAGAGATAAACAGTTGCAGAGAGATTCGAGACGGATGGTCAGCCGGGTCAACGAACTCATTAGATGGGGACGGGGGAGTCTTCCATACGGCATGCATGTTATGTATCTTTATATATGTTTTGTAAGGCTGTCACATGTGTACAATCATACCATAAAAGTATTATGTTCTTGAAATTGTTTTAAATACATTTGTACCTTGTTGTAAGATCCTAGTAAAGTTGTTGTTAAACCAAGGTCGGGACCCATTGTGAGGTCCTAACCAGTAGCTTCCCGAGTTCCAAGAACTTGGGGTGTTACAGTTTTTAGAGTGATTTTGGGGTGAACTTGTTGGAAACGTTTGCAAGGGTTTGTAAGGAACAATTTGAACCTTCTTTTGAAGGGTTGTAAGTATTTCTCAACATTTATTCAGCTTGTTTTTCTTGTTCTACTTGTTCATCTCTCTTTCATTTCATTTTCTTGGTATGGAAGCCATGAAAGTATGCTTGTTGAGTTTGATTATTAAGATGCATGTTGTTGGCTAAATAGATGCGATTCTAGGGTAAGGGAGCGATGGTTATGGCTTGGACTATTATAGAATAGACTTAAACGTACCTTTGGATGATTTGCTTGCTTGAGCCTAGCTACTGTTGAAAACCATGTTCGTTCTAGCCAGACCACGGCCGTGGAATGAGATGAACTACCCGTGATTTTGTTTGACTTGCTTGTATTGATAAATCTGAATGCTAGGATGCTAGATTGTTGAAACCCTAGTGTTTGTTGAGCTAGATCTATCCTAGGGTAACTGTTAGCATGAAATATTGTGATATTTTAGGCACGTTTTCTAGTCGTAATTGATTCATATTGATAGTCTTTGATTGAGCTTTATGCATATATGAGCTAGTATTGCCTATATTGTCGATATAGATGTCTACACGAGTTCTATGTTGATTATAGGTGATTTAGAGCTATTTCCGAACGAAATCGAGCAAAGGAGAGTTGAGTTGATGTGTCCATAGATCGAGGACACTCGTTAGAAGCAAAATGGAGTATTAGATTGAGGAATGCACGAATGAAGGCAAGAATCACGGTTTTACCCTAAATTACGGCCGTGGATTGTGAGTCAGAATTCGATGTTCATTCCAGGGGATATTACGGCCGTGGAAGCTAGCCGTATTTGTTTCCACGCCTCAAAATTACGGTCGTGGAATCTTCCACGACCGTGATCTTGGCGAATCCCTTCGCCACGTTTCGAAGCCATGATCTCTTGAAGATTGGGCCGGGCCGACATTTGGCCCTGCATTATAAAAAGGACGGATGAAGCAAGATTCCGTCACCTCGCCTAACCTCGTGAACGTCGCTTACGACCTTTCAACCCTAAGTTTAGCGGTAAAAACGCAAGCTTAGCAACACACAAAAACCTTCATTCTTGGGGGTGATTTGAGAGATCTCATTGAAGTTCCAAAGTTCGTTTTGGAGAGTCACCGTTTGTGATCTTCGTGTGGAAGATCGAAGTTCTTGGAGGATTTTGCAAGAAGATTCCTCTTCTTGCTTAGGTTTGATTTAGGATCGGATTGACATCCCGTTTCTTTTCTTTCCTAAGATTTTGATTGCTCATTCCGTTTTGAATCTGTTGACAAACACTTGCTCTTGATTGTGATTCTGAGATTCAATTGAAGATTATTGATAGTTCTTGAAAGTTCCCATCTTTTACCTTTTAAATCTTGAATTAATATCAATATGACTGTTATTGGCTAAAAACCCTTAACAATTCTAAGGTGAAGGGTTGATAGTTGTGGCTTAGATGATGATAGATCGATCGCAAACAGATTAGGCCCTGAGAGTTAGAGAATTGTCGCCGAAAACCCTAAATCACGGCCTGTTCTTGAGTTCCACGGCCGTGATTCTTAAGAACTAACCGTAATTTCCCTAAAGTTTACGAGCCTGCTTTTACCTTGATCCAAAGTTAAAGATTTGCTTTAGCTTAGTTTAGACTTGTCTTTTCTAGGTGGTAGTGAAGCCTCAACAACCTCTACCTCGATTGTGAGCCTCAACAACCTCAATCGGATAAGTTAGTCTTGATCTTTAGATTACAAGTTTGGGTATTTGATGCTAATCCTTGTCTTTAGAATCTTTCTATATTGAGCCTCATCAACCTGTATAGGAGGAGTCTTTTAGGTGAGTTACATAAGGTTTTTGGAACCTCAACCGTACGATTACCTTACATTAGTATACCTTTGCATATCTCAACTCTGTCTTTATATCATTAGTATATCTTGAATCGATTGCCACAGCTGGATACCTGGATCTTTAGGATTGTTGTTTTCCCAATATCTGCAAAACTCTCATATTCACCGCTTGATAACCTGCAATCGAGTTCGTTCCACCCAAATCCCTGTGTTCGATACTCTGGAATTCTTGCTTAACTATATCGATCCGTACACTGCGGGTTCGCTTGCTTGATTTCAGTTTTATAAATTTAAAGCTTATTTGCATACACCTCTAGGGGCGAACAAGTTTTTGGCGCCGTTGCCGGGGATTTGGCTTCGATCGAACCCGGGTGCCGGTTGTCAAGCTTGGGAGCTTGCTCTCGTTATTTGATCTTTCTTTGAGTGCATGCGCAGGTCTAGGAATACAGAAGATCTCTTACCTCTTGACCAAGAGCTAGAGAAAACCTTGAGGCAAAAGCGCAAGGAAAGGAAGATGGCTGAAGAAAACGAGCACGATCTTCAAAATAAGTTGGCGGAGAAAGAAGCTCAGCTCCGATGGAATGAGACTCTCCTCCAGGATGAGATGGATCGCCATCAAACTCAAGTTAATGGTCTACAAGACATGATCGTTCAAATGAAGATAAAGATGAGCGATCTTGAGGACAAGGTGGGCAAGAAGTCCTCGAGAAGGAGGACAAGGTCTAGAAGAAGAAACCACTCACCCACCGATGATAGTGATTCTTCCATGCCTCCTTTAGAAGAGATTGATCCCACGATCAATATAAATCCTTTCAATCAACAAGGAGCTACTAACCGTCGCATTCCACCTAGAAATGCGAGGGTCGAACGTGTGGATAATGAGCCAAGAACTCTTGGCCAGCGGATGGATCCAACACAACAACCACGCCGTTTAGGTGTGAACTTTGATGCTGAAGATGTACAAGGGTTTAGTTTCAACCCTCAAGTTATCACTCTTGTTCGCCAAAGTCAGTTTGGCGGTACAAGCACTGAATCTCCACACCAACACTTGCAAAACTTTGAGTGTATGATGGAGACAATGAGACCAAAGAGCGCCACTACCAACAGCTATAAGCTCAAACCTTTCTTCTTCTCTTTGAAAGGAAAAGCGCTATCTTGGTACCAAGCTCTTCCTAGTGGAAAGCTAGAGACGTGGGAAGACCTCTCCGCAGAGTTTCTCACCAAGTTCTTTCCGCCCTCCAAAACGGCAGAACTTAGAGGTAAGATTAATGCTTTTTCTATGAGACCTAACGAAAGTTTGTTTCAATCTTGGGAAAGGTTTCAGGATTTGCTATTGGATTGCCCTCATCATGGCATATCCAAGCTTGCCTTGCTGGAGATTTACTACAAGGGGCTGGATGCGGGAACGCAATTCAACCTCCAATCCCTCTCATGTGGAACGTTCATGGACATGAGAGAAGATGACGCTTGGGACTTCATTGAGAAGCAAGCAAGAGTCATAGAGAAGTATTCCCACCGGAAAGTGGAGGGAAATCGTGTGGAGCAAGGAGCAAAGCTCACACATGAAGCTCAAAATCAGATTTTCTCCCTCAACAATGAGATCAAAGAGTTGAAGGAGACTATCAAGACCAACTTCCCAAAGCAACAAGAGAAGGATGTTGGCTATTTGGGCAACAACAACGGCGGTGATAACACCAACCGCAACAACAATAACCGGAACAATAACCGGAACAACAATTGGAATGGAAACAACAACAACCGGAACAACAACAATTGGAACAACAATCGGGGTTCGAATAACAACAATTGGCGCTCCAATCAACAAAATTCCGGTAACTCCTATCCTTCCAATTCCAATTCACTAACTCCACCCTCCTCTTCCTCTACTCCTTTGAAAAGCCAGGGGCAATCATCAAATGGAGGAAACAATACGGGAAAGGAGAAGCCGGATCCCATACTGGAAACGATCTTGGGAAAGCTTCAAGGGTTGGAGAACCGCATCATCAAGGTTGATGATCAAATTTCTAAGGTTGACAAAGCTCAAAAGGTTTTGGAAAACCAAATGTTCAACCATGCGGAGGAAGTTCCTAGAAATCAAGGGAAACTTCCAGGAAAGACGGAGGACAACCCTAAGGGAAGGGTAATGGCGATTACAACTAGGAGCGGAGTAACTACCACCGATCCGCAGCCTACGTTTGTTGAGGTCCCCGTAGAAAAGAGCAAAGAAAAGGGGAAGGAGAAGGAAGACGTCTATGTTCCTCCTCCAGCTTTCAAACCTCCCCTACCGTTCCCTCAATCTAGAGCGCGGGCGCGCCTAGATAAACAATTCGGTAAGTTCATAGAACTCATGAGCAAACTGCATATTAATATACCTTTCATTGACGCTATTGTAGGTATGCCGGCTTATGGTAAGTTCTTGAAGGAGCTCCTCTCTAACAAGAGGAAACTAGAAGATTTTGGAGAGGTCAAGATGAGTTCGGATTCTTCGGATCTCATCAAGACCATGAAGGAGAAAATGCCCCCAAAGCTGAAAGATCCGGGGTCATTTTGCATTCCCATTGGAGTGGGAGAGATCACATATGACGCTTTATGTGATTTGGGAGCAAGTGTGAGCATCATACCACTTGCATTATGTAGGAAGATCGGTTTAGGCGACCCTAAACCGGTAAAGATGACGTTATACATGGCGGATCGATCTATTACTCGTCCCGTCGGTATTGTAGAAGACATCCCGGTCAAGCTAGGCAAGTTCTTTGTTCCCATTGATTTTGTCGTGCTTGACATTCCTGCAGATAGTCCGGTCCCGATCATACTCGGAAGACCGTTTCTTGCAACTTCCGGCTGCATGGTCGATTGCAAGAATGGGAGGCTCGCCTTTGACATTGGGGAAGAGAAAGTAGAGTTCGTTCTTTCCACTCTAGTGAAGGAACCAATCTTTGATGAGGACATTTACAATGTCCAAGACGAAGAAGGTTTATCTAGGGAGGAGGTAAGCGCGATTCTCTTTAACGATCCTTTGCAAAAGGTTATTACTATGAGTCTAACCAATGTAGGGGAAGAGGAAGAGTGCAAAGAGGAAATTGAAGCCTTAGAAGCACAAGAAGAGATGTATGAAGTGGAGTTTGAGAAACTCCACGATGAGGCTGAAGACACTCGAATCCACGGTCATACTCTGTATTCCACGACCGTGGATTCCACGACCAAAATCGACCTCCATTCCAGAGCACTCCACGGCCGTGGAACACCAGGGGAGACCGTGATTTTGACCGTGGAAAAGAGCGATCGGCACACTTCTTCAACTTCTTCCAATTCTTCTCCAAACCATGCAACATCCTTAGAAACTTCTAAGGAAACATCGGAAGCTCCTCAAGGACCATTAGAAGTTCCGAAAGCAATGGAACTTAAACCACTTCCTACTCATCTAAGGTACACTTTTCTTGGATCTAATTCTACCTTCCCGGTTATCGTTAGTTCCGAATTAAGCATAGATGAACATGAACAGCTCATGATTGTCCTTAGGAAACATAGAAAAGCCATAGGGTACACTATTGAGGACTTAGTAGGAATTAAACCTTCCCTATGCATGCACAAAATACTAATGGAGGAGGACTTTAGAACTTCAAGACAACCTCAACGGCGGTTGAATCCGACCATGAAGGAGGTTGTCAAGAAGGAAATTCTTAAACTTCTTGATGCAGGTATCATCTATCCTATCTCCGATAGCAAGTGGGTGAGCCCGGTTCAAGTAGTTCCAAAGAAGGGAGGAATGACGGTCATCACCAATAAGAACAACGAACTCATTCCTACCCGAACCGTGACTGGATGGCGAATGTGCATAGACTACCGCAAGCTCAACAATGCAACGCGGAAGGATCACTTTCCATTGCCATTCATCGATCAAATGCTTGAAAGGTTAGCACAACATTCATACTTTTGCTACCTTGACGGTTATAGTGGCTTCTTTCAGATCCCGATACATCCGGATGATCAAGAGAAGACCACATTCACGTGCCCTTGGGGTACGTTCGCCTATAGGAGAATGCCATTCGGGCTTTGCAACGCCCCAGCCACCTTTCAACGGTGCATGATGGCCATCTTCTCCGAATATGTAGAGGAAATCATGGAAGTCTTCATGGACGACTTCTCCGTTTACGGTTCCTCTTTTAACGATTGTCTTTCTAACCTTTCTCTTGTTTTGCAAAGATGTGAAGACACTAACCTAGTTCTTAATTGGGAGAAATGTCAATTCATGGTTAAGGAAGGAATCGTCTTAGGTCACTTAGTCTCTAGTAGAGGGATAGAGGTAGACAAAGCTAAGATAGAGACCATAGAGAAACTTCCTCCCCCAATTTCGGTGAAGGGAATAAGAAGTTTCCTAGGACATGCTGGATTTTATAGACGTTTCATTCAAGACTTTTCTAAGATATCAAAACCTCTCACTAATCTATTGATGAAGGATGCGGTTTTTGAGTTTTCACAGGAATGTCTAGATGCGTTCAACACTATTCGGCAAGCTCTAATTTCAGCACCCATTATCCAACCTCCGGATTGGACTCTCCCCTTCGAGATTATGTGTGATGCTAGTGACGTAGCCATTGGAGCTGTTCTTGGGCAACGAAAGGAAGGACGAACCCACGCCATATACTACGCTAGCAAGACGCTAGACGAAGCCCAGCTCAACTACGCTACTACGGAAAAAGAGTTTCTAGCCATTGTCTATGCTATTGACAAGTTTCGCTCTTATCTTGTAGGTGCAAAGGTGATTGTCTACACGGATCATGCTGCGATCCGATACCTCCTTGCAAAGAAGGATGCGAAGCCAAGGCTGATTAGATGGATTCTTCTCCTACAAGAATTCGATCTTGAGATCCGCGACAAGAAAGGCTCGGAAAATTCTGTTGCGGATCATTTGAGTCGTCTAACACATTTAGAGGACGATCATTTACCCATTGATGACTCCTTTCCGGACGAACACCTACACATCATAGAGGAGTGCATCAAGGTAATCTCCAAAGGTAACGAACCATGGTTTGCTGATTTTGTTAACTATTTGGTTTGCCAGGAGATACCACCCGGACTATCATACGCACAAAGGAAGAAGTTCTTCAAGGACGTCCGGGAATACCATTGGAACGAGCCTCTCCTCTTTAAGAGAGGTCCGGATGGCATCATCCGGCGATGTGTGCCGGAAGATGAGATGCAAAGTGTCATCCGTCATTGTCATTCACTACCTTGTGGAGGACACGCTAGTTCGAACAAAACTAGCGCAAAGGTATTGCAATCTGGATTTTATTGGCCTACTTTATTTAAAGATGTGCAATCCTTTGTTTCTTGTTGCGATGCTTGTCAAAGAACAGGCAATATCTCTAGGAGGAACGAGATGCCCCTCAACAACATCCAAGAGGTGGAGATTTTCGACGTTTGGGGAGTCGATTTCATGGGACCATTCCCTTCTTCTTGTGGAAACCAATACATACTATTGGCGGTAGATTATGTCTCTAGATGGGTCGAAGCAATTGCCTCTCCCACAAATGATGCCATGGTGGTGGTCAAGTTCTTCAACAAGACCATTTTTCCGCGATTCGGGACGCCAAGGACAATCATTAGTGATGGAGGTTCTCACTTCATAGCCCGTCGCTTTGAAGCTCTTTTAGCCAAGTATGGGGTTACTCACAAGATCGCTACCCCTTACCATCCACAAACGAGTGGACAAGTCGAAATCTCAAATAGGGAGATCAAGGGAATTCTAGAGAAGACGGTTTCAAGGACTAGGAAGGATTGGTCCTTGAAGCTAGATGATGCATTGTGGGCATACCGGACTGCATACAAGACTCCCATAGGAACCACACCATACAACCTCGTGTATGGGAAGTCTTGTCATTTGCCGGTAGAGCTAGAGCACAAAGCGTTTTGGGCTATCAAATGGCTGAATTTCGGCATGAAGGAAGCGGGAGAGAAGCGTCTCCTAGACATCAACGAGCTGGATGAACTCCGTTTGAACGCCTATGAAAACGCTAAGATCTACAAGGAAAGAGCAAAGCGTTGGCATGATAAGCATATCATCCCAAAGGATTTCCAAGAAGGAGATCAAGTTCTCCTCTTCAATTCGAGACTTCGCCTCTTTCCAGGTAAGTTAAAATCTCGTTGGACTGGACCTTTTCTAATTAAGCGTATTTTCCCCCATGGTGCAGTTGAAGTATGGGGTGAAGCTAGCGGAAGTTTTAAGGTGAACGGTCAACGACTCAAAAAGTACTCACCGGAACTCCAAGCTGAGGAGTTTGCACCTACCGTACTCGAATAAGTGCGAGAATGGTCTAGCTACGGACCTTAAACAAAGCGCTTCTTGGGAGGCAACCCAAGGTATTGCATTTTCGTTTTTGCTTTCGATTCATAGTTTAGCTTAGAATAGAAATTTTTGTTTTATTTTTGCCTCGATTTCTCCCGGTATGTTCGTGTTTTTGGTTGTAGGATCGATGGAAAAGAAGAAAAGGGGGATAATGTCGAAGAGAAGTGACGAAATTTGGACTTTGAAGCTTTACAGAGAGTTCCACGGTCTAAATTACGGTCGTCATTGCTACAGTGGCCGTAATTCTCAAAGGCCTGTGAAAAACCACAAAAATTACGGGTCCGTACATTTCCACGGCCGTGGAACACCCCGACAGACCGTGATTTTTGAAATTTTGCCTGCAAGTATAAAAGCCACACTTCACCACAAAAACACCACAAAACCCCCAATTTCCACGCCCTAAATACCGAAAACCCGCAGATTCTCCCAAATCTTCGTTCTTTAATCGTTTTTAACGATTCTTCTTCCTAAACTGAAGCAAATCCAACCAAGAACAGGATCCAAGCAACAAATCGAGTGGAAAACGATCAACAAACCCGCATTTCGGATTTTTCAATCCGAAAAATAGGTTTTTGCTCTCTTCTTGATTCTAGTCGTTTTTGTTCGTTTTTGTTAGAGATTTTTAGGAAGAACTGATTGAAATCGGAAGAAATTAGATTAGGACTGCTTGTTGTGGAGTTTGATTGCTGAATTGCTGAGAATTGAGAATTTCTGTGTCGAATCACGGTCTACCCAGATTCCACGGCCGTGGTTTACGAAGAACAGACCGTAATTTTCAACAGAATGGACTTTGTGAGGAGAGTTTCGGGAAGGATTAAGGAAAAGAGAGGGGAACAGAATAAGAAGAGAAAGGGCAACCCTTCCACATCTAGGGCACCACCACCCTCATCCCCCTCACCACCATCCCCACCTTCACCTCCATCTTCACCCCCTCCTCCTAGCATCCCGATCATACACGAGAACCACATAGCTGCGTTTGAGAGAATAGAGAAGAGGACAGTGATAGGTCCTAGATATCTGTTGTTGGAGGATCTACATCCTCTCAACATAGTAGATGACCTTACATGGCTCTTGGATAGAGCCGGTTTGCTTGTCTTCACGAACATTCGTGAGGACGCTTATGAGGAGATCACCCGAGAGGTTGTGACGTCTTTTGAGCACAGCCATGTTGATAGGACTGTCTCCTTCCGTCTCATGAATAGAGACTACCACCTTAGCATTGTTGAGTTCGGGACCATCTTTGGGTTCCATGAGACCTACAACGGTCGCCTCCCTAGGAACGTTTCCGCTAAGGATTTTTGGGAGGATGTGGCGATGATCTATGCCGACGAGGACCGTTGGCATCCAGCTGATACCAAGGCCAAATTGATGTACCATTTGGCCTTGAAGATAGCTCACCGAGTTCTTTCGGAGTGTCTCTTTCCTAGGACGGAGACGCCCCAAAAGATTAAGACGGATGAGTTATTCCTTCTCTACGCTATGCTTCATGGATGCCGCACAGATTGTGCTACCCTTTTGGCGGCGACGATGAGCAAGCTTAAGAACAAATCGAGAGGGAACATTGGATATGGTGGGATAGTGACCCACATAGCTCGGACGTTTGGTGTTGACTTCTCAGCCTGAACCCGCATACCCGCCGTACCTCTAGGATTACACGCGTTCATGGTTAGGGGACTCATCTTCCCCACACATAGAGGTCCGCCTTATGCGGGCATGCCTTGGGAGAGTAGGACGGGCAGGGGTATTGAGTGGCTGCCGGAGTATTCCATTGTGGCGGGACGCCACAATTGGAAGGAGACGTTCGCTGCGATGCACGCGAACAGGCTTGTAGCTCCCCCTTACGTCCCACCACCGGCTGATGATGAGGAGGATATGGGAGAGCAGTATGAGAGTGGTAGAGGAGCAGAGCAGGAGTTCGGCACGTTTCCGGATCAGCCGGATGCGACCCAGGATGTACCTAGACGCTCTCCGCGTCCGGCTAGAGCCTCAGGCTCGTCATCTCGCCGCGCTAGCGTGAGCGAGAGGCCCACGTGGATGACTACACCTCCCACCTGGTACGAGACACCCCCTCCTTGGTCCACTACGCAGTCAACAGCACCAGCAGCACCACCACCACCACCATCAGCACCAGCCGATGCTCCCGGATGGTATGATCACCCCCCTGGGTGGTATGAGAGGATGCCGGATTGGGCTACCGGACTTTCAGAGAGAGTCGGAGCACTAGAGATCCGGGCGGATGATAGAGACAGACGTTTCGACGACCTTGACCACATGATGAGGGACGTCTACCGCCAGCAGTTTGGGCGGTACTATGATCCGAGTTTCTCTCCATTCCCACCTCCACCGGCACCGCAGTGATAGATGACCGGACAGCTCGTTTCTAGACATCCCAACCACCATTTGTGAGTTTTCTTTTTCTTTTCTTTCTTTTGTTCTTTCTTGTGAACATTAGGGACAATGTTCGTCCTAAGTATGGGGTGGGATGTACTAAATGTTTGTAATAACTCTACTCTCTATGTTTGCTTTCATTCGAGACTATCGTTGCATCTTCATTATGTGTTACACGTTTCCTTATTGCATTGCATGAGAAATGACTTGAAAAACCCATAAAAATTGAAAAATTTTGAAAATTTTGTGCTTCTAATGAATTGATATGATTTCCATGATAATCACTACTTGTGAATTGAGTTTGATAACAATTGCATGCTTGAAAGGATGGTAATTCGAAAAGGATTTGAATGAATGAATTTTACCTCTTTTGCAAGTTGTATAATGTGAGAATGTTACCTAAATCATATAAGAAATTGAAGTTGAAATCACATTATAAGCTCCTATACTTCTTGTTGAAATGATTAAGGCAATTCGATATTCTCTTTCTTCTTTCTTTGATCATCTAACTCCTCATTGAAATATTAGCCTCCCTTACCTATCCGGGAATTTGGAAAGTGAATGAGAAAAAGGCATGTTTGATGTGGGAGGGCCATGAGAGCAAATATTTGCAATCAATTGAATAGAAAGAAACTATAGGTTTGGGGAAGTCAATCATGACGATGAGTAACTCGGCACCATTCACATAGCCGGGTGTTTGTGTCTTGCCAAAGTCGAATTGAGCGATATTCCTAGCGGATTATGGTATGTGCGCTAAGGGTTTGAGGCATCTCGCAAAAATGAGAAACGCCAATCTCCTAGGCTTCGGTTTTTGTGCACCTCTATCCATAACTCCAAAAGTAAAGTCGAAAAATGAAAAGAAAAGAGCGAAGCTCTAAGTGAAGTGTTGCGGAAACCGCAAAAGAAGAAGAAGGTAGTTGTCCACTTTCCCGGATTTATGCACCACTTTCCCTTAAAGTTTTCCCTACCCTTCCATGCTCTAGACCTTTTCTTTGAAAGTCCTTATGATCAAAAGAATGTTATATGGCTTGGTGATCTAAATTGAAATTCTTATGATTGATTTTGACAATGTTTGAAGGTTATAATGCTTGTTTGGAAGCTAAATTGATTCATGATTTTTCTTTGCCTCTTACTCTCTAATTAAGTGTGTGAAAGTTTGAAAACGATTGAAGCAAAGGTTGAGAATGATCTATTCTTTAGAAGTCACATTCATCCGAAGGGAGGTACACATATTTCATCCTAACCTTTGTTTAGAACTTTTTGAAAGACCTTGCTTAGGGACAAGCAAGTGTTAAGTATGGGGTTATTTGTTAGCATGAAATATTGTGATATTTTAGGCACGTTTTCTAGTCGTAATTGATTCATATTGATAGTCTTTGATTGAGCTTTATGCATATATGAGCTAGTATTGCCTATATTGTCGATATAGATGTCTACACGAGTTCTATGTTGATTATAGGTGATTTAGAGCTATTTCCGAACGAAATCGAGCAAAGGAGAGTTGAGTTGATGTGTCCATAGATCGAGGACACTCGTTGGAAGCAAAATGGAGTATTAGATTGAGGAATGCACGAATGAAGGCAAGAATCACGGTTTTACCCTAAATTACGGCCGTGGATTGTGAGTCAGAATTCGATGTTCATTCCAGGGGATATTACGGCCGTGGAAGCTAGCCGTATTTGTTTCCACGCCTCAAAATTACGGTCGTGGAATCTTCCACGACCGTGATCTTGGCGAATCCCTTCGCCACGTTTCGAAGCCATGATCTCTTGAAGATTGGGCCGGGCCGACATTTGGCCCTGCATTATAAAAAGGACGGATGAAGCAAGATTCCGTCACCTCGCCTAACCTCGTGAACGTCGCTTACGACCTTTCAACCCTAAGTTTAGCGGTAAAAACGCAAGCTTAGCAACACACAAAAACCTTCATTCTTGGGGGTGATTTGAGAGATCTCATTGAAGTTCCAAAGTTCGTTTTGGAGAGTCACCGTTTGTGATCTTCGTGTGGAAGATCGAAGTTCTTGGAGGATTTTGCAAGAAGATTCCTCTTCTTGCTTAGGTTTGATTTAGGATCGGATTGACATCCCGTTTCTTTTCTTTCCTAAGATTTTGATTGCTCATTCCGTTTTGAATCTGTTGACAAACACTTGCTCTTGATTGTGATTCTGAGATTCAATTGAAGATTATTGATAGTTCTTGAAAGTTCCCATCTTTTACCTTTTAAATCTTGAATTAATATCAATATGACTGTTATTGGCTAAAAACCCTTAACAATTCTAAGGTGAAGGGTTGATAGTTGTGGCTTAGATGATGATAGATCGATCGCAAACAGATTAGGCCCTGAGAGTTAGAGAATTGTCGCCGAAAACCCTAAATCACGGCCTGTTCTTGAGTTCCACGGCCGTGATTCTTAAGAACTAACCGTAATTTCCCTAAAGTTTACGAGCCTGCTTTTACCTTGATCCAAAGTTAAAGATTTGCTTTAGCTTAGTTTAGACTTGTCTTTTCTAGGTGGTAGTGAAGCCTCAACAACCTCTACCTCGATTGTGAGCCTCAACAACCTCAATCGGATAAGTTAGTCTTGATCTTTAGATTACAAGTTTGGGTATTTGATGCTAATCCTTGTCTTTAGAATCTTTCTATATTGAGCCTCATCAACCTGTATAGGAGGAGTCTTTTAGGTGAGTTACATAAGGTTTTTGGAACCTCAACCGTACGATTACCTTACATTAGTATACCTTTGCATATCTCAACTCTGTCTTTATATCATTAGTATATCTTGAATCGATTGCCACAGCTGGATACCTGGATCTTTAGAATTGTTGTTTTCCCAATATCTGCAAAACTCTCATATTCACCGCTTGATAACCTGCAATCGAGTTCGTTCCACCCAAATCCCTGTGTTCGATACTCTGGAATTCTTGCTTAACTATATCGATCCGTACACTGCGGGTTCGCTTGCTTGATTTCAGTTTTATAAATTTAAAGCTTATTTGCATACACCTCTAGGGGCGAACAGTAACTTAGTGTTAGCAACTAAGTGTAAGGAGAGACCTACCCGGTGATTCTTGCTCTTGGGTTCCGAAGATGATGAGCTCTAGGTAGTAGTGAGCCTCACAAGCCGCTATTGGACTGAGTGTGCTAGGATTGATGTTTAGGACTTGCCTTTCCGAAACTTACCCGGTAAGGAGAGGTTAGATCATTAGATAGCAATCCGGTTTGTGTAGATTTCCCAACCTTAGGCTCCTAGAGACTTACCCGGTAATAGGACCTTAGGTGCGGGATTAGTGGATCATGAGACCTACCCGGTGATTGACCCCATTTGAGAAACATTCTTTCCCAACATACCATAGCTAATCCAAAGAATGATTAGAAGCTTGAGTCCAATGCCATAACCGGAATTTCTAACCTCTAGAATCCGCTTTTCTCTCTTTGATCACATATCTCGTGTTTGTTTGCTTGTTTGTGTTGCTAGCTTAGTTGTTCGTTTGATTTGTTAATCTTGCATGATTTGTTAATCTTGCATGATTTGTGATCCTTGATTGATCACCACAAAACCAAACCAAAAACATTGAGATTTTCATTTCTTTATTTCTTTCTCTTTCTCAACTAGGTCTACACTATCCTTAGTCACTATATGATTCAATTTCACCTTAGTCTCTGTGTTCGACCTTGGAATACTATCCTTACTACAAAACGACTCATACATTGTGAGTTCGCTAGGAGTTAGGAAAAATATATTGAGTTATAAATTTAAGACTTTTGCGTGCTACAAATTCTAGCGTAACAAGTTTTTGGCGCCGTTGCCGGGGACTAGGTCTAGATTGAGTCATTTTTGTGATTGTTTATAGTGTAGGTCTTTCTTGTTTCTTTTGATCTTGTTTGGTTTGTGTCTTTTCATTTTCAGGACATCTCTCATTCTTTAGGTGCATGCGAAGATCTCGTGGCAAGGATTTAGCTCCATTCGATCCCAAACCGGAGAAAACCCTTAAAGCTAGATATAAGAGCATTAAGAAGAAGAAGGAGATGACCACAAGAGATCTTCAAGCTGAGTTGGATGAAGCTTTGGAGCAAATTAGGTTAAGAGATGAACTCTTGAAGAATGAGAGGAGACTTGCCAATGAGAGGCAAGAAGCAACTAGGAGGGAAATTGAAGAGATTAGGCAAGCTCTTGTACAAAGAGAGCTTAATCGTCAACAACCTCCACCGCCACCACCACCGCAACCGGCGGTTAACATTCGGTTCGAGCCAATCATGATTGAGGAGCCACAAACGTTAGGGCAACGTATGGATCCAGATCAAAGAGTGCACCGTCCGGGTGTAAACTTAGGAGATCCCGCAGCCCATGATTACGAGCTCCGCCCTCAAGTTCTACAAGTGATCCGGTATAATCAATTTGGAGGGATGGAAGGAGAGTCTCCTCATCAACACTTGATGAACTATGAGATCTTGATGGAGACTCTAAGGCCGCCTAGATTGGAGAACAACAACCATAAGCTTAGGGTTTTTTCCTTCTCACTTAAGGATAAAGCCTTGGCTTGGTACCAATCCATTTCACTAGGACAAGTGAGTACTTGGGAGGAGATGACAACCGAGTTCTTGACTAAATTCTTCCCGCCTTCCAAGACAACCGAGCTAAGAGGGAAGATCAATGTCTTCGTGATGAAGGATAGAGAAAGCCTATTCAAATCTTGGGAGAGGTTCAAGGACCTCCTCCTAGATTGTCCACACCATGATATACCGAAGATAGAGATATTGGAGATTTACTTCAAGGGGCTTGATGAGGATAGCCAATTCAAGCTCCAATCACTTTCCGGAGGAACTTTCATGGAAAAGAATGTGGATGAGGCTTGGGAGTTTGTAGAGAAACAAGCTCTGGTGATAGAAAAGCACTCCCATAGGAAGAGTGATGGGAGGAAACCGGGAGCA
Organism: Fagopyrum homotropicum; assembly: GCA_033239125.1. Classification (NCBI taxonomy): domain Eukaryota; kingdom Viridiplantae; phylum Streptophyta; class Magnoliopsida; order Caryophyllales; family Polygonaceae; genus Fagopyrum; species Fagopyrum homotropicum. The sequence goes on from BSWB01000003.1 coordinate 10,738,868, forward strand.
TATGAGGTGAGTGAAGTCACCATGAGTAATTTCAAGCTTGATGCAATCAACAAGGAGGAAGATGTGAACTACATGGGAAGGGGAAACTTCAACAATTATCAAGGCCCTAGGAACTTCAACAACAACCGGCAATTCAACAATTACCGGCCTAACCACAACCATCCCGGGTTTTACTATTCTAACCCAGATGGTGCCTTGAACCCTCCCGCTTCCACAAGCGCACCACCACCACCTAAGGCTTCACAAGAGCCTCCACCCGGTTTTGCTCAACCTCCAAAGGATAGAACCGAGATGATGTTTGAACAATTACTTGGAAGGTTGAGTGGACTTGAGAGCACGGTGACTTCCATTTCCAAAGCTCAAAAGGTGCTAGAAGCACAAGTGTTCCAAAAGGCGGGTGAAGCTCATAAAGATCCGGGAAAGCTTCCCGGAAGAACCGAAGATAACCCAAGAGGCCAAGTGTTGGCCATCACAACAAGGAGTGGGCTGAGCATGAAGGGCCCCTTACCTAAGGGGAATGATAAGGGAAAGCAAGTGGTGATAGAAGAAGAGACATTGTAAGAAGAAGGAGGAAAGAGCAAAGATGATGAGCCAACATATGTGGCACCACCTCCATACAAGCCACCACTACCGTTCCCACAATCACGAGCAAGAGCTCGATTGGACAAGCATTTCGGTAAATTCCTTGAACTTATGTCTAATTTGCATATTAACATTCCGTTCATGGATGCTATTCTAGGTATGCCGGCCTACGGAAAATTCTTGAAGGAAATACTCTCCAACAAGAGAAAATTGGAGGAGTATGGAGAAGTGAGAATGACAAAGAGATCTTCCGAGTTGATCTAAACTATGAAGGAGGAGATGCCTCCTAAGCTAAGAGATCCGGAATCTTTTTGTGTGCCAATTTGGGTTGGAGAAGTGAAGTATGAAGCCCTATGTGATCTTGGAGCAAGTGTAAGCATTATCCAGCTTGCACTTTGCAACAAGGTTGGGCTAGAAGAGCCGAAGCCGGTCAAGATGACCCTCTACATGGCGGACCGTTCAATCACTCACCCCGTAGGGATCTTAGAAGACATACCGGTGCAACTCGGAAAGTTCTATGTGCCGATTAACTTTGTAGTCTTGGACATCCCGGCGGATTACCCGGTTCCTATCATTTTGGGAAGGCCGTTCTTAGCTACATCCGGATGCTTGGTGGATTGTAAGAATGGAATCCTCTCCTTCAACATAGGAGAGGAAAATATCAAGATCAAGCTATCCACAATGATGAAGGGGCCAGCCCTTGGTGAAGATGTGTTCAACATTGTCAAGCAAGAGGAATGTAGAGAAGTTGTGAGCTCGATCTTGATCAAGGACCCCTCGGAGAAGGTTCTTAGCTTGAGTTTGATGGAGGAAGGAGTTGAGGATGATTGCAATGAAGAAATCAAGGCTTTGGATACACTAGAAAAGGAGACAAGTGCTGAATTTGAAGTGCACGAAGGTGTTGTTGAGACACTGTAGGAATCACGGCCTGGCACCAGGAACCACGCCCGTGGACTTACCCGTGGAACTCTCTGGAATGCTCAAAAGTGCCAGCTTCTCAGGTTCCACGCCCAGGGTTTTTCCAGAGACCGTAATTTTGCCCGTGGTTCCTCCAGAAAGAGCCTTAGTGGTTGATCAAGCTTCAAGGAGCCTAGGAGAGTCTTCCATAGCTTTGGATTCATCTCAACCTACATTGTATGGAGCGTCTCCAACCGATAAAGGTCCTCCTAAACTTGAACTTAAACCCCTTCCCTCTCATTTGAAGTATGCTTTTCTTGGTGACAATTCTACTTATCTGGTGATTGTTAATGCATGCTTGAATGATGGTGAGTTGAATAGATTGTTGCATGAGTTGAGACTGCATAGGAGAGCTATAGGCTATACCAGTGATGAATTAGTTGGCATTAAACCTTCCTTGTGCATGCATAAAATTTTGATGGAAGACAATCATAAACCTTCGATTGAACCTCAAAGAAGACTAAACCCTATCATGAAAGAGGTAGTCAAGAAAGAGATCCTTAAATTGCTAGATGCGGGAATCATTTTCTCGATTTCGGATAGTAAATGGGTTAGTCCCATGCATGTGGTTCCTAACAAGGGTGGGATGACCGTAGTGACTAATGAGAATAATGAACTAATCCCAACTAGGACGGTTATAGGATGAAGGATGTGTATAGACTATAGGAAACTAAATGTGGCCTCTAGGAAAGATCACTTCCCTCTTCCTTTCATTGACCAAATGCTAGAGAGATTAGCTCAACATTCATACTTTTTCTATTTAGATGGCTATAGTGGATTCTTCCAAATCCCTATCCACCCGGATGACCAAGAGAAAACAACATTCACATGTCCTTGGGGAACATTTGCATATAGGAGAATGCCATTTGGGTTGTGTAATGCACCCGCCACCTTTCAAAAATATATGATGACTATCTTTTCTGAATATATTGAAAACATCATGGAAGAAATGCCACTTCATGGTAAGTGAAGGCATTGTGTTGATAGGGATGTGAGGAGACTAATCTTGTCTTGAATTGGGAGAAATGCCACTTCATGGTAAGTGAAGGTATTGTGTTGGGACACTTGGTGTCCAACCGTGGCATTGAGGTTGATAGGGCCAAGATTGAAACGATAGAGAAGTTGCCACCACCTACCTCGATGAAGAGGGTAAGGAGTTTCTGTAACACCGCAAATTTTTAGGCGCGTTTGCGATATTTATTTTTCCGGATTTTTATCGATATTTTAAATAACTTAAATATTTTACGAGTATTCGTACGTCGTAAATTAAATTCTACAAGTATATATACCAATATATTTTTACCTAAGATTAAATATTATATTATCTCGTAAGTAATTTACGAAAAGGGGCTTTTGTATGTTAATGGATATTTATGAGTTTAAGTATATACTCGATCAACATATATTTTCCCGTATACTTAATTTCGTAAAAGTTCATAGAAATTTTCCGTTCAGAAAATTCCATTTCGATAAATTTTGATCGAGCCTATTTCATCAAGTTCCTATTTTATTTCCTTTTTCTTTTCTTTATTCCCTGTCTTTTATCCCTCTCTCCTTGGGCGCTGAGCTGCCCGACCCCACCCGGTGAACCTCAATCGACCTTTCAACTCCCTGACTCTTCGCCTCCCCGACCTCTCACCTCCCGACCCCTCGTCCTTTCCCCTGGCTCCTAATCTCAGCCTTACTCCCTCTCAACCTCCTTTTCCCCCTACCCAGCTGTTGTCCTCCCTCCTGACGCCATCGTGCCGTCCCCATTTCTTCTCACCACCTCCGTCTAGGGTAGCCTTCCCCCAAACCGGAAGAACCTGCCGGAATGACGCCGCCTCGAAGGCTACTGAACCTCGCCGGAGTCTGGGCCGCATCTAGCCGGAGATTGGGCCGCCTCTAGCTGCCGACATTGACACCCCTTCCTCCGCGTGCACAGCCGCCGACCGCTCCTCCTTTTTTTTTTTCCTGCTGCGTGCGCCTGTTGCAAGGTTGAAGAAGCAACATTTTCACAATTAAAAATATGGACCCTTAAATTTGTGTTATTAACAGTTTTGTACCCATATTTTGGTAATTACAGATTTGTACTCTAGTTTCTGGGTTATTGATAATATACCCTTGCTGATTTAATTGTGGAAAGTTGGCCAAGTTTCTTGAATAATTATTTTACGGTTTTCGGAAATGGCTTAAGTTCTTGAGTTGCATATCTAGCCCGGAAAAGTTGAATTGCGGTTTATGACCAACTCCTTTACTTTGTATAGTTTGTCCAAGAAAACGTTTTTTTTTTACGAGTTTTTAACCTTTGTTTTGAAAACGGCGTTTACCTTATATTTATATACGTTATATATCCCGTTCAAATTTAGCTTATACGCTAAATTTTCCTAGCTTTGGTGATAGGTTCGGAAGCGCCCCGATAAAGGCCCAACAAATCCCTTCTCGACATCCATAGATCGGCTTCCGTCTTTTGACGTCACGTGAGTACCCTCTCCCCCGAGCTTATAATCTTACCTCGATCTAGTTTTTTTTTAGCGATAGTATCATGTTAGGTTGGACCTAGCATAACTTAGAGTTAATACCAAATAGTGGCTTTGAACCTTAGGTGAGTTATGAGGATTCGATTATGTTTGATGGATTGATGTTGATTCTAAGCTTGAGGTGGTATTGCGGTCTAGTGAGGTTGTTATAAGGATTCGAGTATATGGTTTGATCTTGTGAGAATCATTAGGCTTGAGGTGTTGATATTATTTTGTGAGGTTGTTTATGGCTTTAAGTTGTATGTTGAGCTTGTGAGAATTTAGGGGTTGAGGTTGTATGATTGTTGAGGTTGTGGACTAGAAAGAGAGTATCCTAGTGGTGTTGTGAGTTATGATCTTGCGAGATCTGAAGGTTTAGAAGTCTTAGGACTTCTAGCTTTTGTTGAGTGTGATGTGAGCATGGGGATTCTAGGATGCGGTCCTAGATTTGAGAGTTAAATGGTCTTGCGTAGATCATTTGTATAGAAGTCTAAGACTTCTATTGTGAGTGGGTTGTTGTTGATATAGTTATCTTCTTGTGACCAGGTTATGAGCTTCCTCCCTAAGGAAGCGAGAGTGTTGTGAGTTGTGTGGGGCGATAAGGTAAGTCTCCGGACTTACTTAGCTCGTATTCTTTGTATTAGCATTATTGTGTGTTGGGTGGTGTGTGTTTATTATTTTACTGTTTATAACAACTAAACCGGAAATAGGATTACCGACCTTTATATTATTTGGCCCAAGTGTATGATAACGGGCGGTGACATCACTGCCTGGCTCCCCGTGAGAGCTAGGGGGATCTCGGCGACTGGCCCGTGCTGGTTAGACGGTCGGAGGCATCCGACCGTTCCATTGCCGGAAGAAGGGACCGAGGCGAGTTTCGGAGGATTCTCGTGTCACAAAAGAAGTTGAACTAGAACGGGATATGACTTAATAAATAAAGATAATAAACCGGATTTCTGTGCTTTGAGTATGTTGTGTGACTATGTTGAATTAATTGTGTTTGTGCCTTTCCCTTTAATTCTAATGCTTCGAATATTAGCTAACGGTTTTATACCGATTGTTGTAGATTGTCTTGCAGGTTAGGAAAGCGGCCGAGAGATCCGGAAGAGTGGGCAGCCGGGGTTCCGTACATTTTAGGAGTGGGTTTTGGTTGGAGTCGGGTTGTGTTTTATTCTTCGTTTATTATGTTGGTATGCCGTGTGTATGGCGTTTTGATCTTTGGTGTTGATTATCGGCTGAAGTCTTTTGTTGTTTTCCTTCGGGTTTCTTATCATTTGCATTAAAAGGAATTTTTTTTGTTTTGCCTTTATTTGTGCCATGTTGAAAGATCCGGTGAAATTGTTGTCAGGCTAAGGGTCGGGACCCATTGTGAGGTCCCAACCCGTAGCATCCCGAGTCCCGCGGATTCGGGGTGTTACAAAAGTGGTATCAGAGCCCTAGGTTGACAACAATGGCACTCGCAATCTTCTAAAGGCCGAATGAGGAATAAACAGAACCCACACGGGTTCTGACTTTTTGTTTTTAAATCACATGCATGAGTCGGGGTAGAATGTACGGACCACCACTCCTTCCGTGGATCTCGGCAGCTTAGTTTATTGGATTTTGATATGTATATATATATATATATATATATATATATATATATATATATATATATATATATGTATATATAGATATGGATATGAGGTTTGTTGTTATGCATGAGGGAATTGATGTGTATCTTTGTGGATTTTAGTTGCATGATGGACATGATTTATGTGTATAGTTGTATATTTGAACGACTATATGTTTTGGAGCTTGTATTGTTGTAATGGAATGCCAAATGCATGATATTAGTAGTGATATGGGTTTAGGACTTATATAGTTATCTATACGTATTCTTATTATATATAGTAGTAGCATATGGAGTTATGAGACCTAATAGAAAAGATGATTGTATGATATCATCGCCCTTGGACGACGGTGGTTAGCATAGGATAGTGTATATACGAGGACGAATATACTCAAGTATCAAGTTGAGAGCTACGTTCGGGCGAACACCTTGGAGTTCTTGTACTCCTTAAAGAGGATGTCGAAGAGGAGGATTAGAGATGACGTAAATGAAGGACGAACCAATGGAGGGGAAAATTTTATAAAAAAAAAATAAATATATATATAAAAAAAAAATAATAACAATAATAATAATAATAATAATAATAATAATAAAATATCCGAGATGACTTAAGAGAAATCGAGATGGAAGCAATACAAGTAAAGGGAGCAACATTAAAAGTGTAGAAGTGGTTCCAAAGAAGCCATGATTGAACGACAACGAGACCAATAGTGAGAACGAACTTAAATTCTCCCAGAAGACGCGTGGACAACTAAAGATGTGAATCGAGGAGGGGATGGATATATTCTAGCAAGGTTAAGGTGGTGTTCAATTAAGATGCGAAACATTCCTTAGACGTTTCTAAGCATTGTAATTAAGATGAGAGAAGTGAACGAAACATCTGAGAATGATTTAAAATATCGTAAGTTAAGCTTACGAGGTACCAAAAAGTAAAGTTACAACATTACTACAATTATGAGAAGAAGGACATAGTGGGATTCACGTGGAGTTGACCGATTTCCATTATGATGATAAGACTCAGAAACGCCAAGAAGGAGGAAGTGGGTATAAACGATGACCCCAAGAAGATGAAAGATGAAACGAAGAGCTTTGATCGAGAGACTTAAGATACCAACCAAGAGGAACGCGAGTGGATGCTAGCTAGGGCTGTAATATTTGGGAAGGTGCACTTGAAAGACATCAAGGAAGAATGGTTAAGCATATGAAGGGAGTTGTACGAACCAACAAGGCCAAGAAGATATAATTACCTTATAAAGAAAAGGAAGCATGGAATGAAGAATGAGCTAACGGAGTTAAGGTAAGGTACCCCAAGGAGGATATCCTTCTTGAGAATGGTAACATGAGAAGTGTAGTAGAATAATAAGTCATTGACTTCGGAGAAGGTCAAATACAAGTCAATCGGTGACAACTGAGAACGCACAGGTGCGGGTTGTCTATTGGTGAGTGCAAAGGGAATGAATAAACAAGATTATGGGCATATAGAGTATCGACAAAAAGAGCTTAAAGTATTCGTGGTGGATCAATGTCAATGGTAGGGAAGTACGTCAACGGAAGTGCATTTGTCTTAAATCAAATAATGTTGAATGAATTCAAGCAAGTAGTTGTTACAAACCTCCTAAAGGAGGATGAAGATGACCCTTTGCGACCTTCTTAGGTCATGAGAATGGCATATGGGAGAACGACCCGAATTAGAAGTTTTATGGTTTGATCATGGTAAAGGGAACTAGTAGATCAAGAGGAAGGAAGGTTTCATTGTTTGTGGCGCGTAGACGGGAGTATAACAAAATGATGCACAGTATGCTTGTGCTAATGAAATGGAGGGTATATTTCCGCGAGCAAAAGAAGGGATAGATGCGTCAAACTCACATGGGAGAGACATGGTGGCTATGGCGTGAAAGAGAGGACCTAGATTAGGGCAACACTGCAAGCTTAGAGTTATGATGTTAGTACCTGAAGATGTAATGAGTTTGATATTTTAGTGGTTTTGGATGGGGAATTTCTTCTAGCATTTTCCACGGGGCATACCGGTACAGTTGTGAAGTTGTTCATGGAGTACCGAGAGATGCATAAGATGACCAACAAGAGTAAGAGAAGACCAAAGTTTTGAAATTTGTTGTCGATATGTGATGTACAAGAAGTACATGAAGGAGTGAGGTTAGAGCCTCTACGGTCGGTTTGACGTTACATAAGAAAATGAAGTATAAATTTCTACGCCTACTTGAAGAAAGGATGTCTATGGTGAAAACTTATGTACAATACGTAGAGCTCCTCCCATATGTTGGGATGTCCTGGAAAGCGGAGAAAATAAGGTTAATTGTTTTGAAGCACGGTTAAGTCCTGCAATTTGGACCCTTATGGATGCACATAAGTGAGAAACCTTAGAAGATTTTTACAATCATGTCATCGAAGAGAAAAGATGTAACTTGAGATATCACGGATTCCAATGCATCGGAATGCGGATTTTTCTACTAAGGTCGAGCTTGATTCAATTCCGATATCTAAAGCGCCGTATGGAATGATACTTGTGTAGAGACATGAGTTGTGGAAGCGAGAGAAGGAGCAATGGTAAGAACTTATTGAAAAGAGTTCATTAGATTTAGTGAAATGCTATAAAGAACTCCGAATGCTATCTTAAACTCTTGATTTGAAGTGCTTATTGAGAACACCAGTTGCGAAAAGAGAGACGATTATCTCCACTTGTACATCAATTACCGTTAGCCGGACAATATGACAATGAAAAACGAGTATCCCTCACCACAGATAGATGATCTACTTGATCGGTTGCAAGGGTTGACAATCTCTACTAAAATTGATTTAAGGACTGATTGCCACCAATTGAAAATTCGAGATGGGGATATTGCAAATATGGCATTCCGGACAACTATGGTCACTACGAGTTGTAGTGATTCCATATAGGGGTACTGATGTCTCGGATAAGATAATTTGGTCTCCTCTCGAAGAAGAGAGATGTTGTATGACAAGTTGTCTCGGGATGACAAATCCCGAAGGATGTGAAAGGATTTACAAGTTTCCTTAGATGCGCTGAGCATTATCAAATCTGTGAAGAGAGAAGTTGTATAACACCAATTATGGTAATATACTCCGGATGACAAGGAAGTACTGAATAGGACAAAGAATTGACGAAGGAGTTGCTGAGAGTTAAGAGGGGATTCACTGGTGCAATTTTTTTTACTTACCTTGAGGTATTATGAGTTTGAAGTGTACAAGTGATTCTTCAAGACAAGGTCTTGATCGAGTACTGCGGAGCGATGTAAAAGTAATAGCATACGGGTCTGGTTAAAAGAAGTAGTATGGAGTAGAGTACTTCCTTCGTTACATGGAATTGCAACAAGAATTGAGAAAACATAACATTAGAGTTCGGTTTGAAAAGAACCAAAGCCAACAGTGTAGATTGGAAATTCGATATTCTTTGATAGAGAAATCAAAGGGAAAATAATGGAAATACTACATTGAGAAAGACCCGAGAAGGAAGTAGAGTTCCGATATATCGACCATTTTGAGATCTTAGAGCGAGTTGGAGAAGTGTCTTATTAGTTGGCATTGCCGCCAAGAGTACAGAGTGTTCACCTGGCTTTTCATGTGTATCAGTCGAGAGAGTGCATGCATGATTCGAGACGTGTGGTCGGTCATGATTATCTAGTGGCAGTCGAGGAACCAATGAAGCTAATAGGTAGACGGAAGATAGTATCTTTGGTTGAATGTTATGCTGAGCTAGTAGCATCGATAGAATCGAGGAGATAGACCTAGTCTTCCCTTGGTTGCTTTATGTGCATGTGTGATGTTATGTGTAGTTTGTGCCCTGTGCGGGAAGGTGTTATATGACCTGATATATCTCACGGTGGTAGTTTAAGTAGATTGTGTATATAGACTAGAAGGTTTAAGCCTTCTTAGTTTGAGAGTTCATACCTCCGCCTTAGGGTCCGAAGCGTTCGACGCATAGCAAGTTTCGGGACGAAACTTGTTTTTAGGGGGATCTAATGTAACACCGCAAATTTTTAGGCGCGTTTGCGATATTTATTTTTCCGGATTTTTATCGATATTTTAAATAACTTAAATATTTTACGAGTATTCGTACGTCGTAAATTAAATTCTACAAGTATATATACCAATATATTTTTACCTAAGATTAAATATTATATTATCTCGTAAGTAATTTACGAAAAGGGGCTTTTGTATGTTAATGGATATTTATGAGTTTAAGTATATACTCGATCAACATATATTTTCCCGTATACTTAATTTCGTAAAAGTTCATAGAAATTTTCCGTTCAGAAAATTCCATTTCGATAAATTTTGATCGAGCCTATTTCATCAAGTTCCTATTTTATTTCCTTTTTCTTTTCTTTATTCCCTGTCTTTTATCCCTCTCTCCTTGGGCGCTGAGCTGCCCGACCCCACCCGGTGAACCTCAATCGACCTTTCAACTCCCTGACTCTTCGCCTCCCCGACCTCTCACCTCCCGACCCCTCGTCCTTTCCCCTGGCTCCTAATCTCAGCCTTACTCCCTCTCAACCTCCTTTTCCCCCTACCCAGCTGTTGTCCTCCCTCCTGACGCCATCGTGCCGTCCCCATTTCTTCTCACCACCTCCGTCTAGGGTAGCCTTCCCCCAAACCGGAAGAACCTGCCGGAATGACGCCGCCTCGAAGGCTACTGAACCTCGCCGGAGTCTGGGCCGCATCTAGCCGGAGATTGGGCCGCCTCTAGCTGCCGACATTGACACCCCTTCCTCCGCGTGCACAGCCGCCGACCGCTCCTCCTTTTTTTTTTTCCTGCTGCGTGCGCCTGTTGCAAGGTTGAAGAAGCAACATTTTCACAATTAAAAATATGGACCCTTAAATTTGTGTTATTAACAGTTTTGTACCCATATTTTGGTAATTACAGATTTGTACTCTAGTTTCTGGGTTATTGATAATATACCCTTGCTGATTTAATTGTGGAAAGTTGGCCAAGTTTCTTGAATAATTATTTTACGGTTTTCGGAAATGGCTTAAGTTCTTGAGTTGCATATCTAGCCCGGAAAAGTTGAATTGCGGTTTATGACCAACTCCTTTACTTTGTATAGTTTGTCCAAGAAAACGTTTTTTTTTTACGAGTTTTTAACCTTTGTTTTGAAAACGGCGTTTACCTTATATTTATATACGTTATATATCCCGTTCAAATTTAGCTTATACGCTAAATTTTCCTAGCTTTGGTGATAGGTTCGGAAGCGCCCCGATAAAGGCCCAACAAATCCCTTCTCGACATCCATAGATCGGCTTCCGTCTTTTGACGTCACGTGAGTACCCTCTCCCCCGAGCTTATAATCTTACCTCGATCTAGTTTTTTTTTAGCGATAGTATCATGTTAGGTTGGACCTAGCATAACTTAGAGTTAATACCAAATAGTGGCTTTGAACCTTAGGTGAGTTATGAGGATTCGATTATGTTTGATGGATTGATGTTGATTCTAAGCTTGAGGTGGTATTGCGGTCTAGTGAGGTTGTTATAAGGATTCGAGTATATGGTTTGATCTTGTGAGAATCATTAGGCTTGAGGTGTTGATATTATTTTGTGAGGTTGTTTATGGCTTTAAGTTGTATGTTGAGCTTGTGAGAATTTAGGGGTTGAGGTTGTATGATTGTTGAGGTTGTGGACTAGAAAGAGAGTATCCTAGTGGTGTTGTGAGTTATGATCTTGCGAGATCTGAAGGTTTAGAAGTCTTAGGACTTCTAGCTTTTGTTGAGTGTGATGTGAGCATGGGGATTCTAGGATGCGGTCCTAGATTTGAGAGTTAAATGGTCTTGCGTAGATCATTTGTATAGAAGTCTAAGACTTCTATTGTGAGTGGGTTGTTGTTGATATAGTTATCTTCTTGTGACCAGGTTATGAGCTTCCTCCCTAAGGAAGCGAGAGTGTTGTGAGTTGTGTGGGGCGATAAGGTAAGTCTCCGGACTTACTTAGCTCGTATTCTTTGTATTAGCATTATTGTGTGTTGGGTGGTGTGTGTTTATTATTTTACTGTTTATAACAACTAAACCGGAAATAGGATTACCGACCTTTATATTATTTGGCCCAAGTGTATGATAACGGGCGGTGACATCACTGCCTGGCTCCCCGTGAGAGCTAGGGGGATCTCGGCGACTGGCCCGTGCTGGTTAGACGGTCGGAGGCATCCGACCGTTCCATTGCCGGAAGAAGGGACCGAGGCGAGTTTCGGAGGATTCTCGTGTCACAAAAGAAGTTGAACTAGAACGGGATATGACTTAATAAATAAAGATAATAAACCGGATTTCTGTGCTTTGAGTATGTTGTGTGACTATGTTGAATTAATTGTGTTTGTGCCTTTCCCTTTAATTCTAATGCTTCGAATATTAGCTAACGGTTTTATACCGATTGTTGTAGATTGTCTTGCAGGTTAGGAAAGCGGCCGAGAGATCCGGAAGAGTGGGCAGCCGGGGTTCCGTACATTTTAGGAGTGGGTTTTGGTTGGAGTCGGGTTGTGTTTTATTCTTCGTTTATTATGTTGGTATGCCGTGTGTATGGCGTTTTGATCTTTGGTGTTGATTATCGGCTGAAGTCTTTTGTTGTTTTCCTTCGGGTTTCTTATCATTTGCATTAAAAGGAATTTTTTTTGTTTTGCCTTTATTTGTGCCATGTTGAAAGATCCGGTGAAATTGTTGTCAGGCTAAGGGTCGGGACCCATTGTGAGGTCCCAACCCGTAGCATCCCGAGTCCCGCGGATTCGGGGTGTTACAAAAGTGGTATCAGAGCCCTAGGTTGACAACAATGGCACTCGCAATCTTCTAAAGGCCGAATGAGGAATAAACAGAACCCACACGGGTTCTGACTTTTTGTTTTTAAATCACATGCATGAGTCGGGGTAGAATGTACGGACCACCACTCCTTCCGTGGATCTCGGCAGCTTAGTTTATTGGATTTTGATATGTATATATATATATATATATATATATATATATATATATATATATATATATATGTATATATAGATATGGATATGAGGTTTGTTGTTATGCATGAGGGAATTGATGTGTATCTTTGTGGATTTTAGTTGCATGATGGACATGATTTATGTGTATAGTTGTATATTTGAACGACTATATGTTTTGGAGCTTGTATTGTTGTAATGGAATGCCAAATGCATGATATTAGTAGTGATATGGGTTTAGGACTTATATAGTTATCTATACGTATTCTTATTATATATAGTAGTAGCATATGGAGTTATGAGACCTAATAGAAAAGATGATTGTATGATATCATCGCCCTTGGACGACGGTGGTTAGCATAGGATAGTGTATATACGAGGACGAATATACTCAAGTATCAAGTTGAGAGCTACGTTCGGGCGAACACCTTGGAGTTCTTGTACTCCTTAAAGAGGATGTCGAAGAGGAGGATTAGAGATGACGTAAATGAAGGACGAACCAATGGAGGGGAAAATTTTATAAAAAAAAAATAAATATATATATAAAAAAAAAATAATAACAATAATAATAATAATAATAATAATAATAATAAAATATCCGAGATGACTTAAGAGAAATCGAGATGGAAGCAATACAAGTAAAGGGAGCAACATTAAAAGTGTAGAAGTGGTTCCAAAGAAGCCATGATTGAACGACAACGAGACCAATAGTGAGAACGAACTTAAATTCTCCCAGAAGACGCGTGGACAACTAAAGATGTGAATCGAGGAGGGGATGGATATATTCTAGCAAGGTTAAGGTGGTGTTCAATTAAGATGCGAAACATTCCTTAGACGTTTCTAAGCATTGTAATTAAGATGAGAGAAGTGAACGAAACATCTGAGAATGATTTAAAATATCGTAAGTTAAGCTTACGAGGTACCAAAAAGTAAAGTTACAACATTACTACAATTATGAGAAGAAGGACATAGTGGGATTCACGTGGAGTTGACCGATTTCCATTATGATGATAAGACTCAGAAACGCCAAGAAGGAGGAAGTGGGTATAAACGATGACCCCAAGAAGATGAAAGATGAAACGAAGAGCTTTGATCGAGAGACTTAAGATACCAACCAAGAGGAACGCGAGTGGATGCTAGCTAGGGCTGTAATATTTGGGAAGGTGCACTTGAAAGACATCAAGGAAGAATGGTTAAGCATATGAAGGGAGTTGTACGAACCAACAAGGCCAAGAAGATATAATTACCTTATAAAGAAAAGGAAGCATGGAATGAAGAATGAGCTAACGGAGTTAAGGTAAGGTACCCCAAGGAGGATATCCTTCTTGAGAATGGTAACATGAGAAGTGTAGTAGAATAATAAGTCATTGACTTCGGAGAAGGTCAAATACAAGTCAATCGGTGACAACTGAGAACGCACAGGTGCGGGTTGTCTATTGGTGAGTGCAAAGGGAATGAATAAACAAGATTATGGGCATATAGAGTATCGACAAAAAGAGCTTAAAGTATTCGTGGTGGATCAATGTCAATGGTAGGGAAGTACGTCAACGGAAGTGCATTTGTCTTAAATCAAATAATGTTGAATGAATTCAAGCAAGTAGTTGTTACAAACCTCCTAAAGGAGGATGAAGATGACCCTTTGCGACCTTCTTAGGTCATGAGAATGGCATATGGGAGAACGACCCGAATTAGAAGTTTTATGGTTTGATCATGGTAAAGGGAACTAGTAGATCAAGAGGAAGGAAGGTTTCATTGTTTGTGGCGCGTAGACGGGAGTATAACAAAATGATGCACAGTATGCTTGTGCTAATGAAATGGAGGGTATATTTCCGCGAGCAAAAGAAGGGATAGATGCGTCAAACTCACATGGGAGAGACATGGTGGCTATGGCGTGAAAGAGAGGACCTAGATTAGGGCAACACTGCAAGCTTAGAGTTATGATGTTAGTACCTGAAGATGTAATGAGTTTGATATTTTAGTGGTTTTGGATGGGGAATTTCTTCTAGCATTTTCCACGGGGCATACCGGTACAGTTGTGAAGTTGTTCATGGAGTACCGAGAGATGCATAAGATGACCAACAAGAGTAAGAGAAGACCAAAGTTTTGAAATTTGTTGTCGATATGTGATGTACAAGAAGTACATGAAGGAGTGAGGTTAGAGCCTCTACGGTCGGTTTGACGTTACATAAGAAAATGAAGTATAAATTTCTACGCCTACTTGAAGAAAGGATGTCTATGGTGAAAACTTATGTACAATACGTAGAGCTCCTCCCATATGTTGGGATGTCCTGGAAAGCGGAGAAAATAAGGTTAATTGTTTTGAAGCACGGTTAAGTCCTGCAATTTGGACCCTTATGGATGCACATAAGTGAGAAACCTTAGAAGATTTTTACAATCATGTCATCGAAGAGAAAAGATGTAACTTGAGATATCACGGATTCCAATGCATCGGAATGCGGATTTTTCTACTAAGGTCGAGCTTGATTCAATTCCGATATCTAAAGCGCCGTATGGAATGATACTTGTGTAGAGACATGAGTTGTGGAAGCGAGAGAAGGAGCAATGGTAAGAACTTATTGAAAAGAGTTCATTAGATTTAGTGAAATGCTATAAAGAACTCCGAATGCTATCTTAAACTCTTGATTTGAAGTGCTTATTGAGAACACCAGTTGCGAAAAGAGAGACGATTATCTCCACTTGTACATCAATTACCGTTAGCCGGACAATATGACAATGAAAAACGAGTATCCCTCACCACAGATAGATGATCTACTTGATCGGTTGCAAGGGTTGACAATCTCTACTAAAATTGATTTAAGGACTGATTGCCACCAATTGAAAATTCGAGATGGGGATATTGCAAATATGGCATTCCGGACAACTATGGTCACTACGAGTTGTAGTGATTCCATATAGGGGTACTGATGTCTCGGATAAGATAATTTGGTCTCCTCTCGAAGAAGAGAGATGTTGTATGACAAGTTGTCTCGGGATGACAAATCCCGAAGGATGTGAAAGGATTTACAAGTTTCCTTAGATGCGCTGAGCATTATCAAATCTGTGAAGAGAGAAGTTGTATAACACCAATTATGGTAATATACTCCGGATGACAAGGAAGTACTGAATAGGACAAAGAATTGACGAAGGAGTTGCTGAGAGTTAAGAGGGGATTCACTGGTGCAATTTTTTTTACTTACCTTGAGGTATTATGAGTTTGAAGTGTACAAGTGATTCTTCAAGACAAGGTCTTGATCGAGTACTGCGGAGCGATGTAAAAGTAATAGCATACGGGTCTGGTTAAAAGAAGTAGTATGGAGTAGAGTACTTCCTTCGTTACATGGAATTGCAACAAGAATTGAGAAAACATAACATTAGAGTTCGGTTTGAAAAGAACCAAAGCCAACAGTGTAGATTGGAAATTCGATATTCTTTGATAGAGAAATCAAAGGGAAAATAATGGAAATACTACATTGAGAAAGACCCGAGAAGGAAGTAGAGTTCCGATATATCGACCATTTTGAGATCTTAGAGCGAGTTGGAGAAGTGTCTTATTAGTTGGCATTGCCGCCAAGAGTACAGAGTGTTCACCTGGCTTTTCATGTGTATCAGTCGAGAGAGTGCATGCATGATTCGAGACGTGTGGTCGGTCATGATTATCTAGTGGCAGTCGAGGAACCAATGAAGCTAATAGGTAGACGGAAGATAGTATCTTTGGTTGAATGTTATGCTGAGCTAGTAGCATCGATAGAATCGAGGAGATAGACCTAGTCTTCCCTTGGTTGCTTTATGTGCATGTGTGATGTTATGTGTAGTTTGTGCCCTGTGCGGGAAGGTGTTATATGACCTGATATATCTCACGGTGGTAGTTTAAGTAGATTGTGTATATAGACTAGAAGGTTTAAGCCTTCTTAGTTTGAGAGTTCATACCTCCGCCTTAGGGTCCGAAGCGTTCGACGCATAGCAAGTTTCGGGACGAAACTTGTTTTTAGGGGGATCTAATGTAACACCGCAAATTTTTAGGCGCGTTTGCGATATTTATTTTTCCGGATTTTTATCGATATTTTAAATAACTTAAATATTTTACGAGTATTCGTACGTCGTAAATTAAATTCTACAAGTATATATACCAATATATTTTTACCTAAGATTAAATATTATATTATCTCGTAAGTAATTTACGAAAAGGGGCTTTTGTATGTTAATGGATATTTATGAGTTTAAGTATATACTCGATCAACATATATTTTCCCGTATACTTAATTTCGTAAAAGTTCATAGAAATTTTCCGTTCAGAAAATTCCATTTCGATAAATTTTGATCGAGCCTATTTCATCAAGTTCCTATTTTATTTCCTTTTTCTTTTCTTTATTCCCTGTCTTTTATCCCTCTCTCCTTGGGCGCTGAGCTGCCCGACCCCACCCGGTGAACCTCAATCGACCTTTCAACTCCCTGACTCTTCGCCTCCCCGACCTCTCACCTCCCGACCCCTCGTCCTTTCCCCTGGCTCCTAATCTCAGCCTTACTCCCTCTCAACCTCCTTTTCCCCCTACCCAGCTGTTGTCCTCCCTCCTGACGCCATCGTGCCGTCCCCATTTCTTCTCACCACCTCCGTCTAGGGTAGCCTTCCCCCAAACCGGAAGAACCTGCCGGAATGACGCCGCCTCGAAGGCTACTGAACCTCGCCGGAGTCTGGGCCGCATCTAGCCGGAGATTGGGCCGCCTCTAGCTGCCGACATTGACACCCCTTCCTCCGCGTGCACAGCCGCCGACCGCTCCTCCTTTTTTTTTTTCCTGCTGCGTGCGCCTGTTGCAAGGTTGAAGAAGCAACATTTTCACAATTAAAAATATGGACCCTTAAATTTGTGTTATTAACAGTTTTGTACCCATATTTTGGTAATTACAGATTTGTACTCTAGTTTCTGGGTTATTGATAATATACCCTTGCTGATTTAATTGTGGAAAGTTGGCCAAGTTTCTTGAATAATTATTTTACGGTTTTCGGAAATGGCTTAAGTTCTTGAGTTGCATATCTAGCCCGGAAAAGTTGAATTGCGGTTTATGACCAACTCCTTTACTTTGTATAGTTTGTCCAAGAAAACGTTTTTTTTTTACGAGTTTTTAACCTTTGTTTTGAAAACGGCGTTTACCTTATATTTATATACGTTATATATCCCGTTCAAATTTAGCTTATACGCTAAATTTTCCTAGCTTTGGTGATAGGTTCGGAAGCGCCCCGATAAAGGCCCAACAAATCCCTTCTCGACATCCATAGATCGGCTTCCGTCTTTTGACGTCACGTGAGTACCCTCTCCCCCGAGCTTATAATCTTACCTCGATCTAGTTTTTTTTTAGCGATAGTATCATGTTAGGTTGGACCTAGCATAACTTAGAGTTAATACCAAATAGTGGCTTTGAACCTTAGGTGAGTTATGAGGATTCGATTATGTTTGATGGATTGATGTTGATTCTAAGCTTGAGGTGGTATTGCGGTCTAGTGAGGTTGTTATAAGGATTCGAGTATATGGTTTGATCTTGTGAGAATCATTAGGCTTGAGGTGTTGATATTATTTTGTGAGGTTGTTTATGGCTTTAAGTTGTATGTTGAGCTTGTGAGAATTTAGGGGTTGAGGTTGTATGATTGTTGAGGTTGTGGACTAGAAAGAGAGTATCCTAGTGGTGTTGTGAGTTATGATCTTGCGAGATCTGAAGGTTTAGAAGTCTTAGGACTTCTAGCTTTTGTTGAGTGTGATGTGAGCATGGGGATTCTAGGATGCGGTCCTAGATTTGAGAGTTAAATGGTCTTGCGTAGATCATTTGTATAGAAGTCTAAGACTTCTATTGTGAGTGGGTTGTTGTTGATATAGTTATCTTCTTGTGACCAGGTTATGAGCTTCCTCCCTAAGGAAGCGAGAGTGTTGTGAGTTGTGTGGGGCGATAAGGTAAGTCTCCGGACTTACTTAGCTCGTATTCTTTGTATTAGCATTATTGTGTGTTGGGTGGTGTGTGTTTATTATTTTACTGTTTATAACAACTAAACCGGAAATAGGATTACCGACCTTTATATTATTTGGCCCAAGTGTATGATAACGGGCGGTGACATCACTGCCTGGCTCCCCGTGAGAGCTAGGGGGATCTCGGCGACTGGCCCGTGCTGGTTAGACGGTCGGAGGCATCCGACCGTTCCATTGCCGGAAGAAGGGACCGAGGCGAGTTTCGGAGGATTCTCGTGTCACAAAAGAAGTTGAACTAGAACGGGATATGACTTAATAAATAAAGATAATAAACCGGATTTCTGTGCTTTGAGTATGTTGTGTGACTATGTTGAATTAATTGTGTTTGTGCCTTTCCCTTTAATTCTAATGCTTCGAATATTAGCTAACGGTTTTATACCGATTGTTGTAGATTGTCTTGCAGGTTAGGAAAGCGGCCGAGAGATCCGGAAGAGTGGGCAGCCGGGGTTCCGTACATTTTAGGAGTGGGTTTTGGTTGGAGTCGGGTTGTGTTTTATTCTTCGTTTATTATGTTGGTATGCCGTGTGTATGGCGTTTTGATCTTTGGTGTTGATTATCGGCTGAAGTCTTTTGTTGTTTTCCTTCGGGTTTCTTATCATTTGCATTAAAAGGAATTTTTTTTGTTTTGCCTTTATTTGTGCCATGTTGAAAGATCCGGTGAAATTGTTGTCAGGCTAAGGGTCGGGACCCATTGTGAGGTCCCAACCCGTAGCATCCCGAGTCCCGCGGATTCGGGGTGTTACAAAAGTGGTATCAGAGCCCTAGGTTGACAACAATGGCACTCGCAATCTTCTAAAGGCCGAATGAGGAATAAACAGAACCCACACGGGTTCTGACTTTTTGTTTTTAAATCACATGCATGAGTCGGGGTAGAATGTACGGACCACCACTCCTTCCGTGGATCTCGGCAGCTTAGTTTATTGGATTTTGATATGTATATATATATATATATATATATATATATATATATATATATATATGTATATATAGATATGGATATGAGGTTTGTTGTTATGCATGAGGGAATTGATGTGTATCTTTGTGGATTTTAGTTGCATGATGGACATGATTTATGTGTATAGTTGTATATTTGAACGACTATATGTTTTGGAGCTTGTATTGTTGTAATGGAATGCCAAATGCATGATATTAGTAGTGATATGGGTTTAGGACTTATATAGTTATCTATACGTATTCTTATTATATATAGTAGTAGCATATGGAGTTATGAGACCTAATAGAAAAGATGATTGTATGATATCATCGCCCTTGGACGACGGTGGTTAGCATAGGATAGTGTATATACGAGGACGAATATACTCAAGTATCAAGTTGAGAGCTACGTTCGGGCGAACACCTTGGAGTTCTTGTACTCCTTAAAGAGGATGTCGAAGAGGAGGATTAGAGATGACGTAAATGAAGGACGAACCAATGGAGGGGAAAATTTTATAAAAAAAAAATAAATATATATATAAAAAAAAAATAATAACAATAATAATAATAATAATAATAATAATAATAAAATATCCGAGATGACTTAAGAGAAATCGAGATGGAAGCAATACAAGTAAAGGGGAGCAACATTAAAAGTGTAGAAGTGGTTCCAAAGAAGCCATGATTGAACGACAACGAGACCAATAGTGAGAACGAACTTAAATTCTCCCAGAAGACGCGTGGACAACTAAAGATGTGAATCGAGGAGGGGATGGATATATTCTAGCAAGGTTAAGGTGGTGTTCAATTAAGATGCGAAACATTCCTTAGACGTTTCTAAGCATTGTAATTAAGATGAGAGAAGTGAACGAAACATCTGAGAATGATTTAAAATATCGTAAGTTAAGCTTACGAGGTACCAAAAAGTAAAGTTACAACATTACTACAATTATGAGAAGAAGGACATAGTGGGATTCACGTGGAGTTGACCGATTTCCATTATGATGATAAGACTCAGAAACGCCAAGAAGGAGGAAGTGGGTATAAACGATGACCCCAAGAAGATGAAAGATGAAACGAAGAGCTTTGATCGAGAGACTTAAGATACCAACCAAGAGGAACGCGAGTGGATGCTAGCTAGGGCTGTAATATTTGGGAAGGTGCACTTGAAAGACATCAAGGAAGAATGGTTAAGCATATGAAGGGAGTTGTACGAACCAACAAGGCCAAGAAGATATAATTACCTTATAAAGAAAAGGAAGCATGGAATGAAGAATGAGCTAACGGAGTTAAGGTAAGGTACCCCAAGGAGGATATCCTTCTTGAGAATGGTAACATGAGAAGTGTAGTAGAATAATAAGTCATTGACTTCGGAGAAGGTCAAATACAAGTCAATCGGTGACAACTGAGAACGCACAGGTGCGGGTTGTCTATTGGTGAGTGCAAAGGGAATGAATAAACAAGATTATGGGCATATAGAGTATCGACAAAAAGAGCTTAAAGTATTCGTGGTGGATCAATGTCAATGGTAGGGAAGTACGTCAACGGAAGTGCATTTGTCTTAAATCAAATAATGTTGAATGAATTCAAGCAAGTAGTTGTTACAAACCTCCTAAAGGAGGATGAAGATGACCCTTTGCGACCTTCTTAGGTCATGAGAATGGCATATGGGAGAACGACCCGAATTAGAAGTTTTATGGTTTGATCATGGTAAAGGGAACTAGTAGATCAAGAGGAAGGAAGGTTTCATTGTTTGTGGCGCGTAGACGGGAGTATAACAAAATGATGCACAGTATGCTTGTGCTAATGAAATGGAGGGTATATTTCCGCGAGCAAAAGAAGGGATAGATGCGTCAAACTCACATGGGAGAGACATGGTGGCTATGGCGTGAAAGAGAGGACCTAGATTAGGGCAACACTGCAAGCTTAGAGTTATGATGTTAGTACCTGAAGATGTAATGAGTTTGATATTTTAGTGGTTTTGGATGGGGAATTTCTTCTAGCATTTTCCACGGGGCATACCGGTACAGTTGTGAAGTTGTTCATGGAGTACCGAGAGATGCATAAGATGACCAACAAGAGTAAGAGAAGACCAAAGTTTTGAAATTTGTTGTCGATATGTGATGTACAAGAAGTACATGAAGGAGTGAGGTTAGAGCCTCTACGGTCAGTTTGACGTTACATAAGAAAATGAAGTATAAATTTCTACGCCTACTTGAAGAAAGGATGTCTATGGTGAAAACTTATGTACAATACGTAGAGCTCCTCCCATATGTTGGGATGTCCTGGAAAGCGGAGAAAATAAGGTTAATTGTTTTGAAGCACGGTTAAGTCCTGCAATTTGGACCCTTATGGATGCACATAAGTGAGAAACCTTAGAAGATTTTTACAATCATGTCATCGAAGAGAAAAGATGTAACTTGAGATATCACGGATTCCAATGCATCGGAATGCGGATTTTTCTACTAAGGTCGAGCTTGATTCAATTCCGATATCTAAAGCGCCGTATGGAATGATACTTGTGTAGAGACATGAGTTGTGGAAGCGGAGAGGAGAGGAGCAATGGTAAGAACTTATTGAAAAGAGTTCATTAGATTTAGTGAAATGCTATAAAGAACTCCGAATGCTATCTTAAACTCTTGATTTGAAGTGCTTATTGAGAACACCAGTTGCGAAAAGAGAGACGATTATCTCCACTTGTACATCAATTACCGTTAGCCGGACAAGTATGACAATGAAAAACGAGTATCCCTCACCACAGATAGATGATCTACTTGATCGGTTGCCAAGGGTTGACAATCTCTACTAAAATTGATTTAAGGACTGATTGCCACCAATTGAAAATTCGAGATGGGGATATTGCAAATATGGCATTCCGGACAACTATGGTCACTACGAGTTGTAGTGATTCCATATAGGGTACTGATGTCTCGGATAAGATAATTTGGTCTCCTCTCGAAGAAGAGAGATGTTGTATGACAAGTTGTCTCGGGATGACAAATCCGAAGGATGTGAAAGGATTTACAAGTTTCCTTAGATGCGCTGAGCATTATCAAATCTGTGAAGAGAGAAGTTGTATAACACCAATTATGGTAATATACTCCGGATGACAAGGAAGTACTGAATAGGACAAAGAATTGACGAAGGAGTTGCTGAGAGTTAAGAGGGGATTCACTGGTGCAATTTTTTTTACTTACCTTGAGGTATTATGAGTTTGAAGTGTACAAGTGATTCTTCAAGACAAGGTCTTGATCGAGTACTGCGGAGCGATGTAAAAGTAATAGCATACGGGTCTGGTTAAAAGAAGTAGTATGGAGTAGAGTACTTCCTTCGTTACATGGAATTGCAACAAGAATTGAGAAAAACATAACATTAGAGTTCGGTTTGAAAAGAACCAAAGCCAACAGTGTAGATTGGAAATTCGATATTCTTTGATAGAGAAATCAAAGGGAAAATAATGGAAATACTACATTGAGAAAGACCCGAGAAGGAAGTAGAGTTCCGATATATCGGACCATTTTGAGATCTTAGAGCGAGTTGGAGAAGTGTCTTATTAGTTGGCATTGCCGCCAAGAGTACAGAGTGTTCACCTGGCTTTTCATGTGTATCAGTCGAGAGAGTGCATGCATGATTCGAGACGTGTGGGTCGGTCATGATTATCTAGTGGCAGTCGAGGAACCAATGAAGCTAATAGGTAGACGGAAGATAGTATCTTTGGTTGAATGTTATGCTGAGCTAGTAGCATCGATAGAATCGAGGAGAATAGACCTAGTCTTCCCTTGGTTGCTTTATGTGCATGTGTGATGTTATGTGTAGTTTGTGCCCTGTGCGGGAAGGTGTTATATGACCTGATATATCTCACGGTGGTAGTTTAAGTAGATTGTGTATATAGACTAGAAGGTTTAAGCCTTCTTAGTTTGAGAGTTCATAACCTCCGCCTTTAGGGTCCGAAGCGTTCGACGCATAGCAAGTTTCGGGACGAAACTTGTTTTTAGGGGGATCTAATGTAACACCGCAAATTTTTAGGCGCGTTTGCGATATTTATTTTTCCGGATTTTATCGATATTTTAAATAACTTAAATATTTTACGAGTATTCGTACGTCGTAAATTAAATTCTACAAGTATATATACCAATATATTTTTACCTAAGATTAAATATTATAATATCTCGTAAGTAATTTACGAAAAGGGGCTTTTGTATGTTAATGGATATTTATGAGTTTAAGTATATACTCGATCAACATATATTTTCCCCGTATACCTTAATTTCGTAAAAGTTCATAGAAATTTTCCGTTCAGAAAATTCCATTTCGATAAATTTTGATCGAGCCTATTTCATCAAGTTCCTATTTTATTTCCTTTTTCTTTTCTTTATTCCTGTCCTTTTATCCCTCTCTCCTTGGGCGCTGAGCTGCCCGACCCCACCCGGTGAACCTCAATCGACCTTTCAACTCCCTGACTCTTCGCCCGACCTCTCACCTCCCGACCCCTCGTCCTTTCCCCTGGCTCCTAATCTCAGCCTTACTCCCTCTCAACCTCCTTTTCCCCCTACCCAGCTGTTGTCCTCCCTCCTGACGCCATCGTGCCGTCCCCATTTCTTCTCACCACCTCCGTCTAGGGTAGCCTTCCCCCAAACCGGAAGAACCTGCCGGAATGACGCCGCCTCGAAGGCTACTGAACCTCGCCGGAGTCTGGGCCGCATCTAGCCGGAGATTGGGCCGCCTCTAGCTGCCGACATTGACACCCCTTCCTCCGCGTGCACAGCCGCCGACCGCTCCTCCTTTTTTTTTTTCCTGCTGCGTGCGCCTGTTGCAAGGTTGAAGAAGCAACATTTTCACAATTAAAAATATGGACCCTTAAATTTGTGTTATTAACAGTTTTGTACCCATATTTTGGTAATTACAGATTTGTACTCTAGTTTCTGGGTTATTGATAATATACCCTTGCTGATTTAATTGTGGAAAGTTGGCCAAGTTTCTTGAATAATTATTTTACGGTTTTCGGAAATGGCTTAAGTTCTTGAGTTGCATATCTAGCCCGGAAAAGTTGAATTGCGGTTTATGACCAACTCCTTTACTTTGTATAGTTTGTCCAAGAAAACGTTTTTTTTTTACGAGTTTTTAACCTTTGTTTTGAAAACGGCGTTTACCTTATATTTATATACGTTATATATCCCGTTCAAATTTAGCTTATACGCTAAATTTTCCTAGCTTTGGTGATAGGTTCGGAAGCGCCCCGATAAAGGCCCAACAAATCCCTTCTCGACATCCATAGATCGGCTTCCGTCTTTTGACGTCACGTGAGTACCCTCTCCCCCGAGCTTATAATCTTACCTCGATCTAGTTTTTTTTTAGCGATAGTATCATGTTAGGTTGGACCTAGCATAACTTAGAGTTAATACCAAATAGTGGCTTTGAACCTTAGGTGAGTTATGAGGATTCGATTATGTTTGATGGATTGATGTTGATTCTAAGCTTGAGGTGGTATTGCGGTCTAGTGAGGTTGTTATAAGGATTCGAGTATATGGTTTGATCTTGTGAGAATCATTAGGCTTGAGGTGTTGATATTATTTTGTGAGGTTGTTTATGGCTTTAAGTTGTATGTTGAGCTTGTGAGAATTTAGGGGTTGAGGTTGTATGATTGTTGAGGTTGTGGACTAGAAAGAGAGTATCCTAGTGGTGTTGTGAGTTATGATCTTGCGAGATCTGAAGGTTTAGAAGTCTTAGGACTTCTAGCTTTTGTTGAGTGTGATGTGAGCATGGGGATTCTAGGATGCGGTCCTAGATTTGAGAGTTAAATGGTCTTGCGTAGATCATTTGTATAGAAGTCTAAGACTTCTATTGTGAGTGGGTTGTTGTTGATATAGTTATCTTCTTGTGACCAGGTTATGAGCTTCCTCCCTAAGGAAGCGAGAGTGTTGTGAGTTGTGTGGGGCGATAAGGTAAGTCTCCGGACTTACTTAGCTCGTATTCTTTGTATTAGCATTATTGTGTGTTGGGTGGTGTGTGTTTATTATTTTACTGTTTATAACAACTAAACCGGAAATAGGATTACCGACCTTTATATTATTTGGCCCAAGTGTATGATAACGGGCGGTGACATCACTGCCTGGCTCCCCGTGAGAGCTAGGGGGATCTCGGCGACTGGCCCGTGCTGGTTAGACGGTCGGAGGCATCCGACCGTTCCATTGCCGGAAGAAGGGACCGAGGCGAGTTTCGGAGGATTCTCGTGTCACAAAAGAAGTTGAACTAGAACGGGATATGACTTAATAAATAAAGATAATAAACCGGATTTCTGTGCTTTGAGTATGTTGTGTGACTATGTTGAATTAATTGTGTTTGTGCCTTTCCCTTTAATTCTAATGCTTCGAATATTAGCTAACGGTTTTATACCGATTGTTGTAGATTGTCTTGCAGGTTAGGAAAGCGGCCGAGAGATCCGGAAGAGTGGGCAGCCGGGGTTCCGTACATTTTAGGAGTGGGTTTTGGTTGGAGTCGGGTTGTGTTTTATTCTTCGTTTATTATGTTGGTATGCCGTGTGTATGGCGTTTTGATCTTTGGTGTTGATTATCGGCTGAAGTCTTTTGTTGTTTTCCTTCGGGTTTCTTATCATTTGCATTAAAAGGAATTTTTTTTGTTTTGCCTTTATTTGTGCCATGTTGAAAGATCCGGTGAAATTGTTGTCAGGCTAAGGGTCGGGACCCATTGTGAGGTCCCAACCCGTAGCATCCCGAGTCCCGCGGATTCGGGGTGTTACAGTTTCTTAGGGCATGCCGGTTTTTACCGGAGATTCATAAAAGATTTCTCTAAAATTTCTAAGCCTCTTACTAACCTACTAATGAAAGATGTTGAGTTTGTTTTCCCCAAGGATTACCTTGAAGCTTTTTGTAGGTTGAAGAATGCTTTGATCTCCGCACCTATCATGCAACCTCCGGATTAGAGCTTACCGTTTGAGATCATGTGTGACGCGAGTGATGTGGCCGTCGGGGCTGTTTTGGGACAAAGGAAAGATGGGCTTACACATGCCATCTATTATGCTAGCAAGACGCTAGATGATGCCCAACTCAATTATGCTACCACCGAGAAGGAGTTGCTAGCGGTTGTGTATGCATTTGAGAAGTTCCGCTCGTATCTTGTTGAAGCGAAGGTCATTGTGTATACGGATCATGATGCGATCCGTTATCTCCTTACAAAGAAGGATGCCAAGCCTCGTTTGATTCGGTGGATCCTTCTTCTCCACGAGTTTGATTTGTGTTCGCTCCAAACGGTGTGTGCAAGCTTTAAATTTATAACCCTAGACAAAAGCTTAAAACAAGGATGCGAACCCGCAGTGTACGGGTCAATCGTAGTAAAAAGCAAGGATTTCCAAGGGTCGATCACAGGGACTTAGTGAAACAAAGTCCAGTTACGGTATGCTTAAGCAATTACTAACCACAAGCAATTAAAACAATCAAAGATGATATAGAAGTCAATAAAGGAAATATGCAATTCTAGGGATTAAAGCATCTAGTTGTGGTTCCAACTCAAGATCTAAAGATAAGCGGACAAAGCTGAGGTTTTTGCATGGGGAAGGTGTTACTGAAGTGGAGTAGATCACCGGGTAAGTCTCACTACTCACTAATCCTAAACCGTAACTCCTATTACCGGGTAAGTCTCAAGGAATTAAGATAAAGAACTATAATCTCAAACTAACACACCATCTAAGGGAATAGAATCAACCTTTACCGGGTAAGTCTCAGGCTAACTCACAAGGATGGGATGAAAGCACACTCAAACCCCAATAAAGGACAAACCTTTATTACCTACACTTATGATCGTTGGTACACAAACTAAGGAATTACCGGGTAAGTCTCATCCTAAGCTTGCATTGAACCAGGAAAGGTGTAATAAGAATAGGATTTTGCAAACTCTAACACTTAACTCTCAGTTTAGGATCAGATAAGTCACCTCGGTCAGAAGAATTTTACCCCGGCCGAGATGTTCATCGACTGAGCGAGATGCTTAGGGTTAAGGTTAAAGACTCGAACTTTCAGGATCCTACTGGAATCTAAGATTATTCTATCATTGTTTTTCCCACAACCTTCAGCCAATCACCCTAGAATCACACAAGGAAATTAGCCACTCATCATCATGAAAGTATTAATCATGTATATGGGAAGAAGATGAATATTTGAACAAGAAGAATTTAATGAAAAGATTTCAATAACTGAATCAAATATCACAACAAAGCGTTCCTTGGATAGAAATCCAACAAGAATGACAACAAGGAAGAGAATCTAAGGTAATCTTACAAGAAAACCTCCAAAAGCTATAAAAGCTACAATCTTCCTTCTTCAACCTTCAAAATGGTTCTTCAAATCTCCCAACTGGAGTATGGCTGCTGCGATGTAGTAGGTGTAAAGCAAGGTGATAGCGGATGTATGCAGGATGTTGGATTTGTGGGAAATCCGACCCTTTTTATAGGAAAATAACCCTCCAAAGATAAGATATCTTAGAAAGATCTCTTCCCATAAAAATAGGTAAAATATAAGATCTAATATATCTTCTTCCTTCCAGGAGCCAAGCCCAAAAATATAAGATCCTCTTTCCAAAGATAAAAGATCTCAGCCAAGAATAAAATATTCTCGCCGCGTCCCAGGTGTTCGCCTAGGTCGAGTCGACTTCTCTGGATCACCTCGGTCGAGGTGAATCTGTGGTCAACCGAGGTGAGTCACAACTGAATGTGAAATCTCTCAAATCTGGTCCAAAGTAAATCTTTAATCCATGGCTATGCTTCCTGGATGGTTCCTTATGTAGCTCCAATGACTCCATAACTCCTTTTGCTCCTTTTTGATGCAAAACGTGCCATTATACCTACGATTACAACAAAACTAGGTGTAGACCTCGATTCCCGCAAAGGTAGATGAAATGGTAATATAATCACATAATATACATACAAACATGCAGATTATGAAAGATAAAACGGCCAAACAAACCCCAAAATATAGACTATAATTCATGCTATCAAAATACCCCATACTTAGCCATTGCTTGTCCCCAAGCAAGTTCTGCATATAAAAGACAAGATAGAATGGATTATAAGTCAATAAAATCAATGAAAAGTCTTTCAAAAACATTTTTATGGTGTACTACAATCATAGATCACTCTAAGAGAATACTTCATGGAATTTAAAATCTAAATATGATCAAAACATTTTATAAATATAGAAAAGTTGTTCATCTTTGCATAAAATCATAGAATGCATAATAAGTCATAATTATCGAAATTAATCATGCATAATCCAGTTTAAACCACTAAGTCAATCAACAAGCTCAAAGTCTCAAGGGCTTCCCAAAAGAAAGGTCAAGAAATGTGTAGGGTAGGGATGTATGTAAAGTAATGTGGTGCTAGAATCCGGGAAAAGGATGAACTTCACTTTCACTTTGACTTGCAACATCTTCCACCAATAAGCTTTGCTTATTTCACACTTTTTCTTTTACTTTACTTTTTGGGATGCATGGATAGAGGTGCACAATAACCGAAGCCTAGGAAATCAACAATCATCAATTTCTTGAGATGCATCAAACCCTTGATGCACATACCATGACCCGTTAGGAATATCGCTCAATCCGACTTTGGCAAGACACAAACACCCGGCTATGTGAATGGTGCCGAGTTACTCATCATCATGATTGACTTCCCCAAACCTATTTCTTTCTTTCTAACACTTTCGCTTCCAGCCCACTTCTCAACTTTAACTTGCTTTTACCACTTCGCTTGCTTCCAAATTTCCGGATAGATAAAGGGAGGCAAAATGTATATGAGGGGCTAAGCATGATCAAGAAGAAGAAGAGAGAAGAATGAATTGCCTTGGTCTTTCCAAGAAGAAAGTGAGAGAACTCATAATGTGGTGTCAACCTTCGAATTCAACATAATTTGGATAAAAACAAAGCATTAAACATGCCAATAATTTAAAACAAAGCATTTAGCAACTTAAACATATTATAAAACCTTTCAAACACATAAAGAATTCAAAACCAGTCAGTAAGCAAGATCTTCACTGAGATCATATCCAGATAAGTGACACAAAAATCGTTTTCGAAAACTCTCAGTTAACCCACCTCGGTCGAGGTGTTCTTAGGTCAACCGAGGTGAAACACCTCGTTCGGCCAGAACTGCCCCGGTCGAGGTCCAAATTTTTTTTTTAAAACCAGTTTTCTTTCAGTTTCGACGTTTTTCTCAATCAAATAATCTGTAAGTATGCATGCAATCTCAGATAAACCTATAGAAGCAACTGAAGCGTAAATATAAATATCTGATCAAGTGGAGTCAACATAAGTGTCAAATAATACATCACATAAACACCCCATACTTGGGACACACTGTCCCAGTGGGTCAAAATAAGTCTAAGAGAATAAAAATACTCACCGGATAATAAGCTGAACTGCATAAAAATAAGAAAGAAAATCCTGCAGCTCTCAGTAATCCTGATCCGGTGGTGGTGGTGGTGGTGGCACATATGGATACTGGGATGGGTCAAATGGATAATCCATAGTCTGCTGGAACTGTATCTCCATCATCCTGCGCTGATAGTGCTGTCCCTCTAGCATCTGATGAGTCCAGCTGTCAATCTGTCGGTGCTGGGCAACAAATCTCTCATGCATGTCCACAGTAAGGGCAGCATAAGAGTCGATCATCTGATCCGTCAGATCATCGATCCGACGGTGAGCCTCTGGATCTCTATGTCGGCATCCCCTACGCCTAGCAGGTCTCACAGGTGATGCAGCAGGTGCAGGCTCAGTATCCTCATCGTCATCAAGATCAATAACCGGCGTACTCGTCCCGACAGTATTTGTCCCTGTATCCATCGGGACTCCACCCTCTCTATCATTAGCCGTCTCCTCATCATCTCCCTCCTCCTCAGCTGGGCAGCTGCTGCCTCTCTGTAATCCTCTATCAGTGGAGCCCAAGCGGTCTGCCAATAATGAGTGTCGTAAACTGTAAACTGGGCAGACCACCTGATCCCCTGTGGTGCAGTCAGCTCCCACGGCATAGCTACGTACGGTGTAGTCAGACCTCGGGGAACTAGAATCCGCCGAGTGATCATCTCCTGCAGCCCAAGCGGCTTGGGAGCCGCCACCATCGTGCAAGCGCTGAGATCCATGTCCTGATAGCTGGCGATGTGGGTGACAAGCCCTCCGCAGCAGATGTCTCCCTTCGCCTTGGCCTTGATCCTGTGCAGATCCTCTGCCAGTATCAAGCCAAAGTCCGGGATACCCCCAGTCACCATGCAGTACAAACTGAATAGCTCTCCCTGTCGGACCTTCTGGGGCGTCTCAGTACGCGCCAGAAGTGTCTCACTGAAGATCCGGTGGGCTAACCTAAATGCTAAGTGGAAGATGACCTTCTCCCTGGAATCTCCAAGGTGCCATCTGTCTACATGCTCAACAATATGGGCAATCTGCCCCCAAAACTCCCTAGCTACAGATCGGGAAGGGAAGTCAACAGCTGTGGGCTCAGGAAAGCCAAAAATCTCTCTCCAGTACTCTAGTGGAACTATGAAGTTCCGGTTCATCAACCGGTACTTCACAGATCGCTCTGTGGGGAGGTAGGTGAAGGAGCTAATGAACTCTAAGGTCGGCTCCAAATAGGCTGGGGCTCGGATCCCAGTAAACTGATCCAGCCCTACAGTAGAAATCATCCGTCTCAGGTCTCCGTCTACCTGGAGACAATCAAAAGCACACACGTCCAGGAAGCGAGGTGCAATCACTGGACGGCCGGAAATACGGTCGTAATCGACCTGGTGTCGCTCATGGATCACCGGTCGATAGGGTCGGGAAGAAGAGGAAGAAGGGGAAGGTGAGGATCTATCCCTAAGGGCAAGGCGTCGCTCAGAACTCATTTTCAAATTTCACACTGTCAGATCACCTCGGTCGACTGACAATACTCAAGAATCACCTCGGCCGAGGCACAGTTCGACTAGACCGAGGCGGAAGACTGGATTCTAATTCCCTCAGAAAATTCAGTTCTTTTCCCCAAAAATCACTACAACTGCTTCCTATGGGGTACTTAAGCCTTTTCTCAGCAAATACAAGGGCAACCAAAACCCAAATCGAAGCGAAAAAGCGAGGTAGGGTTTCGGTTTTTGTTTTACCTCGCTCGGCCGAATCGGTTCGATTTTCTTGCAGATCGACGATGCACTGGGATCCTCTATGCCTTAATCGCAGTTTGGAAGCGAAAATCTTCAAAAACGAGCAAGAATCGAAGAAGCGAGGTGAAACTGTCGCCGCGGTCGAGGAAGTGGGTAAAGTGAGGAGAGATAAATCTTCAGCCCTTTTTATACCCTTTTTTGGAACTGCTTTCACCTCGGTCGAGATGGTCTCGACTGGACCGAGGTGGTACGGACCGAGGTGGTTCTTCAGAAACCCTAGTCGCCTCGGTTGCTCATGAATCATCTCGGTCGAGGTGCTCTGACAGCAACCGAGATGCCTCAGTCAAAACTCCGTCTTCTCAAATTCTCGATCTCCTGTCCTTCCAGTTATGCTCCTTCCTTAGATGCTTCCTGTTATCTGTCTAGAACGCCAAAAACAAAACAAAGCAAAGCAAAAGCAAAAACTATCTAAGCTAGACTAGAAAAAGAAAAAGAAAGCAATATCTTGGATTGCCTCCCAATAAGCGCTTGGTTTAAGGTCGCTAGCTGGACCATAATGCGTCTCAAATGTGATGGGAGGTGCCCTCACCCCATACTTCACCTCCATCGTGGGATGAAGTAAGTAAGTCTATCAAACGCTCCAACAAGTGTAAGTGCTCATCGGGGAATGAATCGTCTATGGGTGGGTCGTCCTTCTCACGTGAAGATGCAGGTAGCCGGCTGAGGTGATCCGCAACAGAATTTTCGGATCCCTTCTTATTGCGGATCTCTAGATCAAACTCTTGAAGCAAGAGAATCCATCGAATAAGGCGTGGCTTGGCATCTTTCTTAGCCAACAAGTAACGGATGGCTGCATGGTCGGTGTAGACAATGACTTTCGCCCCTACTAAATAGGAACGAAACTTCTCGAAAGCATATACAACCGCTAATAATTCTTTCTCGGTGGTAGCGTAGTTGCGTTGTGCCACATCTAGCATCTTGCTAGCATAGTAAATGGCGGTGGTTCGGCCATCCTTCTTCTGTCCAAGCACCGCTCCTACGGCTACATCACTAGCATCGCACATGATCTCAAAGGGCAAGGTCCAATCCGGAGGTTGGATAATGGGAGCGGAGATCAACGCTTCCTTAATCCTGTAAAAAGCATCAAGACACTCCTGCGAAAACTCAAAAACAACATCTTTATTCAAGAGGTTGGTTAGAGGTTTAGAAATCTTAGAGAAGTCCTTGATGAATCTCCTGTAGAAACCTGCATGCCCGAGAAAACTCCTCACTCCTTTAACAGAACAAGGGGGAGGGAGTTTCTCAATAGTCTCGATCTTAGCGCGATCGACCTCAATGCCTCGATTAGAAACGAGGTGTCCTAGCACAATGCCTTCATTAACCATAAAATGACACTTCTCCCAATTCAAAACGAGATTAGTGTCTTCACATCTTTTAAGCACTAGAGAAAGGTTAGATAGGCAATCATCAAAAGAGGAACCATATACAGAAAAATCATCCATAAATACCTCCATGATCTCCTCTATGTACTCGGAAAAGATAGCCATCATGCGTCGCTGGAAGGTAGCGGGTGCGTCGCACAATCCAAATGGCATCCTCCTATAAGCAAATGTCCCCCATGGACAAGTGAAAGTGGTCTTATCCTGATCATCCGGATGGATAGGAATCTGGAAGAATCCACTATAACCGTCTAAGTAGCAAAAGTGTGAATGCTGGGCCAACCGCTCAAGCATTTGATCAATGAAGGGAAGTGGAAAATGGTCCTTCCGTGTGGCCGTATTCAGCTTCCTATAATCGATGCAAACCCTCCAGCCCGTAACGGTCCTGGTTGGGATCAACTCGTTGTTCTTATTTGTCACAACGGTCATCCCTCCTTTCTTCGGAACTACATGCACCGGGCTAACCCACTTGCTGTCCGAAATAGGATATATGATACCTGCATCCAACAACTTAAGAATTTCCTTCTTCACAACCTCTTTCATGATCGGATTTAACCGTCTTTGAGGTTCCCGTGAAGTCTTATGATCATCCTTCATTAAAATTCTATGCATGCAGAAAGAGGGCTTGATGCCAATAAGATCATCTGTAGTATAACCTAAAGCCTTTATGCTTTCTCAAGACATGCATTAGTTTAGATAATTCAGTTTCGGAAAGGGAAGCGCTAACAATAACGGGATAAGTGGAATCCGGTCCAAGAAAGACATACCTCAAGTGATGTGGGAGCTGTTTAAGCTCCACAACTGGGGGTGCTTTCTGAGGGGGATCCTTGCTTCCTTCTTCCAGTGGAGTAGATCTAGAAACTGGACTTTCGGAAGTCTCAGTTGCAGTCGTCTCGCCATCGACCTCGGTCGAGGTGCAGAGGCGTTGACCGAGATGTTCTTCAGTCGCCTCGCTCGGTCCAGAAAGTGCCTCGGTCGAGGTACTACAACTGGAACCGAAACTGGAGATCTTCGTCTCCTGGGTTAGCTTCTCAGTTTTAGCTCCTGGATCCTCTTCCAGTGCTTTTAAGCTCCGTATATCTGCATCACAAGAAGCATCTATACCTTCCTCCATTAAACTGAAGCTAATAACTCTTTCGAGTGGATCGTTAGTAAGGATAGAGCTCACCAATTCTCTTGATTCTTCTTCATCGTAGATGTTGAAGATATCATCGCTCAGCTGCTCCCCTTTCATGGCTGCAAGTAATGCGAACTCCACCTCATCGCCGCCAATGTTGAATTTCAACTTGGCGTTCTTGCAATCCACGTTGCAACCCGAAGTTGCTAGAAATGGTCTCCCGAGAATAATAGGAACAGGATAATCTGCGGGAATGTCAAGCACAACAAAATCTATAGGTAAGTAGAAGTTACCTAACTTGACCGGAACGTCCTCCAAGATGCCCACGGGATGGGTGATGGAGCGGTCCGCCATATAAAGTCGAATCTTGACCGGCTTGGGCTCTCCAAGTCCGACCTTCACACATAGTTCCAGCGGGATGATGCTCACGCTGGCTCCTAGATCACAAAGGGCTTCACAAGTGACATCCCCAACTTGAATGGGAATGCAAAATGAGCCGGGATCTCTCAATTTAGGTGGCATCTTCTCCTTCATGATTTGAATGAGCTCCGAGGATATAGATGTCATCCTAACTTCACCAAAATCTTCCAGTTTCCTCTTCCTTGATAGGATCTCCTTCAAGAACTTCCCATAGGCGGGCATCCCTAGAATAGCATCAAGGAAAGGGATGTTAATGTGCAGTTTATTCATCAAGTCAAGGAACTTACCAAAGTGCTTGTCTAGATGTGCTCTGGCCCTTGACTGGGGGAATGGAAGTGGTGGTTTGTATGCAGGAGGTGGAACATAAACTTCATTTTTCCCCTCCGCTTTCTGTGGCTCCACCTCGGTTCGCATCTCGGTCGAAGTGTTCTTCGACTGCATCTGTACCGAGGTGGTCTTCGTCGGTACTGGCACCGACCGAGGCACTGGATCTGCAGTTTTCAGTCCACTCCTCGTAGTTATGGCCATGATCTGGCCCTTGGGGTTGCTTTCCGTCCTTGCTGGAAGCTTCCCTGGATCTCTTGGCGCTTCATTCGCCCTACTTGCAAGTTGTTGTTCAAAGGCTTTTTGGGCCTTCAAAAATGAAGTCATAGAATTCTCCATAGTGTTGAGCTTGATCAAGATAGCCTCCAGAACTGCGTCTTTCTTTTCTGGCTGAGACGAACTTGATCCTTGCCCCTGGCTCTTTAATGGAGTAGAAGAAGAAGAAGGGGAAGAGAGGAAAGGGTTAGAGGAATCGTTAGAGTTGGAGTTTGAATGATTGTTACCAGAATTTTGGTTGTTCGCCCTCCAATTGTTGCTATTGGATCCTCTATTGTTGTTGTTGTAATTTTTATTCCGGGAACCGTTGTTGTTGTTACGGTATCCATTGTTGTTGTTCCTTTTTCCTTGCTCTCCCTTCTTGGTTTGAGCAACCAAGAGTTCCTTCAATTGCTTCACGTCATTCTTCAAAGACGTGAGTTGATTGTTGTTAGGCTGAGTTTCTTGGAAGTTAACCCTTTTAACTCCACCTTCAGCTCCTTGATGGGTGTACTTCTCCATATGCAAAGCTTGCTTCTCGATGAAATCCCAAGCTTCGTCAATCGCCATGTCCATAAAGGTACCGGCAGAGAGTAGTTGGAGGTTGAACTGGGTGCTTCCGTCCAGTCCCTTGAAGTATATCTCCAATAACTCTAACTTTGGAATCCCATGATGTGGGCAATCCAAAAGAATGTCCTTGAACTGCTCCCATGACTTGGACAAGCTCTCCTTGTCCTTCATGATGAAAGCGTTGATCTTCCCTTTCATTTTAGCGGTCTTTGAGGGGGGGGGGAAAGAATTTGGTCAAGAATTCCGTAGTTATCTCCTCCCATGTGCTAATTTTTCCTGGAGGAAGAGATTGATACCAAGTAAGAGCTCTATCTTTTAAAGAAAAGTAAAAAGGTCTTAGCTTGTAGTTGTTATTCTCAATTCTTGAGGGTCTCAAGGTCTCCATCAAGATCTCATAGTTTTGAAGATGTTGATGTGGTGATTCCTTCTCTAGCCCTCCGAACTGGCATTGACGAATCATGGATAGAACTTGCGGTCGAAGTTCGTAGTCATGGTCCGTTAGATCTCCTAGGTTGACTCCTGGACGCCTCAGTTGTTGATTGGGGTCCATCCTTTGACCTAGGGTTTGTGGGATTCCTGCAAGAAGAGCGCCTCGGACTGGCATCCGAGGTGGAAGTACCTCGGCCGGGGCATCAGGTACTGGAACCTGCCTCGGTCGAGGGTCAGCGACTGGGACCTGGATCGGTCGAGGATCTGGAACAGGATCTTCCCTCGGTCGAGGCAGAAACTGGTCTCGTAAAGCTATCATATCAGCTTTGATCGCTTCAGTCCTGGTGCGAGTTTCTTCTCTTTCTTGCCTCAATTCTTCTTGGCTGAGGCGTAGCAGCTCTAGCGCCTCTTTCAACTCGGCCTCAAGATCGCGATTGTCTTGGTGGGCCATCTTCGCTTCTCTTAAGCATCGTTTGTATGTCTTCTCTGGTTCAGGATCGTAAGGAACGATTTCCTTCCCAGTGCGGGTTCTTCGCATAAACCTAAGAAAGAACCTGCAAAAGTCACTCAAGTAGAGTGGTTAGTAGACACGGGGGCAAGTGCCCCAAGAGAAAACCGTACCGGCTCGGTCTAGACCAAGTCCCCGGCAACGGCGCCAAAAACTTGTTCGCTCCAAACGGTGTGTGCAAGCTTTAAATTTATAACCCTAGACGAAAACTTAAAACAAGGATGCGAACCCGCAGTGTACGGGTCAATCGTAGTAAAAAGCAAGGAATTCCAGGGGTCGATCACAGGGACTTAGTGAAACAAAGTCCAGTTACGGTATGCTTAAGCAATTACTAACCACAAGCAATTAAAACAATCAAAGATGATATAGAAGTCAATAAAGGAAATATGCAATTCTAGGAATTAAAGAATCTAGTTGTGGTTCCAACTCAAGATCTAAAGATAAGCGGACAAACCTGAGGTTTTTGCATGGGGAAGGTGTTATTGAAGTGGAGTAGATCACTGGGTAAGTCTCACTACTCACTAATCCTAAACCGTAACTCCTATTACCGGGTAAGTCTCAAGGAATTAAGATAAAGAACTATAATCTCAAACTAACACACCATCTAAGGGAATAGAATCAACCTTTACCGGGTAAGTCTCAGGCTAACTCACAAGGATGGGATGAAAGCACACTCAAACCCCAATAAAGGACAAACCTTTATTACCTACACTTATGATCGTTGGTACACAAACTAAGGAATTACCGGGTAAGTCTCATCCTAAGCTTGCATTGAACCAGGATAGGTGTAATAAGAATAGGATTTGACAAACTCTAACACTTAACTATCAGTTTAGGATCAGATAAGTCACCTCGGTCAGAAGAATTCCACCCCGGCCGAGATGTTCATCGACTAAGCGAGATGCTTAGGGTTAAGGTTAAAGACTCGAACTTTCAGGATCCTACTGGAATCTAAGATTATTCTATCATTGTTTTTCCCACAACCTTCAGCCAATCACCCTAGAATCACACAAGGAAATTAGCCACTCATCATCATGAAAGTATTAATCAAGTATATGGGAAGAAGATGAATATTTGAACAAGAAGAATTTAATGAAAAGACTTCAATAACTGAATCAAATATCACAACAAAGCGTTCCTTGGATAGAAATCTGATAACACGATTTATGGATTAGTTTTAGGTAATCATTTAGATAGATTTCTCACTCATTCATGCATGGTTTAGCACTAGTTCACGACGTTTTGCACTCAATTCATGTATTTTGCTGAGATAGACGTCTACATGGACTTGTGCGTGTTTTATAGGTATTTCGGGAGATTTAGGAGCAAAACGATACGTTTGAGGATCGTTCATCTAGATTGCACACCCTCGGACTCGTTAGGACACAAAATAAAGGCTAAGGAGGACTCATGGAGCCTTGCCAACACAAGCCATGCACCAAATCACAGCTTAATGATCCAAGGCGAAGTTTCTGCACAAAATCACGGTTTTCTGACAATCCACGGCCGTGGAATCACCCGTGGATTTTGCCAGATTCTTGTGACAGCTGTGCCACGACTCTCATGGCCAGCTCATGCAAGTTTGTTATAAAAGTGGTCCTTCATGGGCTGTGAAAAAGATCCTGGAGCAGCTCATCCATTATCCATTCCTCTCTAACAAAAATATTCTCTCAACAAGAAGTTTTTCTAGGAAGGAAAGTGTCAAAGAGAAGAAGAAGAACTCCATTGAAGAGGAGAAGAAGAACACACACACCATTGCCACACCTTGATAGATTTTTGTAGTGAAGAATTCCGGATTCTATTTCTAGAGTTGTATGAATCATTGAACCTTCTTTTGGAAGGATTGTGAGTTATTCTAATTCTATTTTCAGCTTGGTTTTGTTTTAAGTTCACTTGTTCATCTCTTTTCCTTCATCATTTGCAATGGATGTTATGATTTTATATTTGTTTGTTTCGATTTCTATTATGAACGTTGTAGGCTAAATTGATGTGGTTCTAGGGTAAGGAAAGGATGGTTATGGCTAGGGCTATGATAGGACGGACTTAGATATACCCTTGGATGACTTGTGTTTATGAACGTAGCTGCTGTTAGAAATCACGGGTAGTTCTTGCTTGACCACGGCCGTGGTTTAGGTAGAACAAACCGTGATTTTCCCTGACCCGATGGATCTTGTCTTAGATCTATAGAATGTTGAAATCCTAAGTGTTTTTTGAGTTTAATCTACCCTAGGGTGACCTAGTTTTAGTAACTAAGTGTTAGGAGAGACTTACCCGGTAATCCTTACTCTTAGATTCCAAAGATAACAACCCTTAGGTAGTGGTGAGCCTAATAAGCCGCCATTGGATTAAGTGTGCTAGGATAGTTGTTTAGGACTTCCCTTTCCAAGACTTACCCGGTAAGGATAGGTTAGATCCCTAGCTAACAATCCGGTTTGTTTAGAATTCCTATCCCTAGGATCTTAGAGACTTAACCGGTGATGAGACCTTAGGAGTGGACTAGTTGGACCATGAGACCTACCCGGTAATTGATCCCAATCTAGAAACGCTTAATCCCAACATATCATAGTTAATTCAAGAAATGAATAGATAACTTGAGTCCTATGCCATAACCGGAACTTCCAACCCCTAGAATCCGTCTTTTCTTTCCTTGATCATTATCTTGTTTAGCTTGTTTATTTGTGTTGATTCTTAGTTTAGTTTGATTGTTTACTTTGCATGAATTGTGATCTTTGATTGATCACCAAAAAACCAACTAAAAACATTTGAGATTTTCATTTCTTTATTTCTTCTTTTCTTTCAACCTAGATCTTTACTAAGCTCAATCACAAATCGAATCAATTTCACCTTAGTCTTTGTGTTCGACCTCGGAATACTAACCCTTCTACAAACGTCCCGTACACTGCGGGTTTCGCTAGGTAGTTAGGATTTAGTTCGAGTTATAAATTTAAAACCCATTTGCGCATCACGACCTTAGCGTAACAAGTTTTTGGCGCCATTGCCGGGGACTAGGTCTAGATTGAGTCTATTTTGTGATTGTTTCTAGTGTAGATCTTTCTTGTTGCTTTTGATCTCTTTTTGGTTTGTGTCTTTGCTTTTCAGGACATCTATTACTCTTTAGGTGTATGCGAAGATCTCGTGGCAAGGATTTAGCTCCATTCGATCCCGAACCGGAGAAAACCCTTCGATCTAGATCCAAGAACATCCGAAAAGAGAAAGAGATGGCCGGAAGAAACCTCCAAGCTGAGTTGGATGAAGCCTTGGAGCAAATAAGGCTAATGATAGCATGAATTATAGTCTATATTTTGGGGTTTGTTTGGACGTTTTATCTTTCATAATCTGCATGTTTGTATGTACATTACGTGATTTTACTGCCATTTCATCTACCTTTGCGAGAATCGAGGTCTACACCTAGTTTCGTTGTAATTGCAGGTAATATGGTACGTTTTGCATCAAAAAGGAGCAAAAGGAGTCATGAGTCATTTGGAGCTACATCCAGGAAACATAGCCATGGATTAAAGATTTACTTTGGACCAGTTTTGAGAGGTTTCACATTCAGTTGTGAGTCACCTCGGTTGACAACAGATTCACCTCGACCGAGGTGATCCAGAGAGGCCGACTCGACCGAGGCGAACACCTAGGACGCGGCGAGAATATTTTATTCTTGGAGGAGATCTTTTAAATTTGGAAAGTGATCTTATATTTTTGGGCTTGGCTCCTGGAAGGAAGGAGATATGCAGAATATATATTTTACCTATTTTTATGGGAAAATATCTTTCTAAGATTTATTATCTTTGGAGGGTTATTTTCCTATAAAAAGGGTCGGATTTCCCACAATTCCGAAATCCGCTTACAATTGGAAATCAAGCAGCGGCAGCAGCATACTCCAAGTTGGAAGTTTTGAAGAACCTTTTGAAGGTTGAAGGAAGATTGAAGTCCATAGCTTTTATAGCTTATTGAAGGGTTTTGTAAGATTGTCTTCAATTCCCTCAATTGTTGTCTTGTCTTTTTGGATTATTATCCAAGGAACGCTTTGTTGTGATATTTGATTCAGTTATTGAAGTCTTTTTCATTAAATTCTTCTTTGTTCAAATATTCACCTTCTTCCCATATATTTTAATACTTTCATTATGATGATGAGTGGCTAATTTCCTTGTGTGATTCTAGGGTGATTGGCTGAAGGTTGTGGGAAAAACAATGATAGAATAATCTTAGATTCCAGTAGGATCTTGAAAGTTTGAGTCTTTAACCTTAACCCTAAGCATCTCGTTCGGTCGATGAACATCTCGGCCGGGGTGGAATTCTTCTGACCGAGGTGACTTATCTGATCCATAACTGAGAGTTAAGTGTTAGAGTTTGCCAAATCCTATTCTTATTACACCTTTCCTGGTTCAAAGCAAGCTTAGGATGAGACTTACCCGGTAATTCCTTAGTTTGTGTACCAACGATCATAAGTGTAGGTAATAAAGGTTTAGCCTTTATTGGGGTTTGAGTGTGCTTCCATCCCATCTTTGTGAGTTAGCCTGAGACTTACCCGGTAAAGGTTGATTCTATTCCCTTAGATGGTGTGTTAGTTTGAGGTTATAGTTCTTTATCTTAATTCCTTGAGACTTACCCGGTAATAGGAGTTACGGTTTTAGGATTAGTGTGTAGTGAGACTTACCCGGTGATCTACTCCACTTTAGAAACACCTTCCCCACGCAAAAATCTCAGCTTTGTCCGCTTATCTATAGATCTTGAGTTGGAACCACAACCAGATGCTTTAATCCTTAGAATTGCATGTTTGCTTTATTGACTTCTTATTCATCTTTGATTGTGTTAATCGCTCTTGTGGTTAGTATTGACATAAGCACACCGTATTGACTTTGTTTCACCGAGTCCCTGTGATCGACCCCTGGAATTTTCTTGCTTTTACTACGATTGACCCGTACACTGCGGGTTCGCATCCTTGTTTTAAGCTTAAGTCTAGGGTTATAAATTTAAAGCTTGCACACACCGTTTGGAGCGAACAAGTTTTTGGCGCCGTTGCCGGGGACTTGGTCTAGACCGAGCCGGTACGGTTTGCTCTTGGGGCGCTTGCCCCGTTTCATCTAACCACTCTACTTGAGTGACGACTTTTGCAGGTTCTTTCTTAGGTATATGCGAAGAACCCGCGCTGGGAAGGAAATCGTCCCTTACGATCCCGAACCAGAAAAGACATACAAGCGACGCTTAAGAGAAGCGAAGATGGCCCAACAAGACGATCGCGATCTTGCGGCCCAATTGAAAGAGACGCAGGAGCTGCTACGTCTCAGTAAGGAAGAACTAAGGCAAGAGAAAGAGGAGAATCGCGCCAAGACTGCAGCTATCGAAGCTGAGATTGCAGTCATACGAGACCAGATTCTACTTCGACCGAGGGAAGATCCTCCTGTTGATCCTCGACCGATGCAGAATCCAGTAGTTGACCCTCGACCGAGGCAGATTCCAGTACCTGACGCCCCGGCCGATGTACTTCCACCTCGGATGCCAGTCCGAGATGTTCTTCTTGCAGGAATCCCACAAACCCTAGGTCAAAGGATGGACCCTAATTAACAGCTGAGGCGTCCAGGGGTGAACCTAGGAGATCCAGCGGATCATGACTACGAACTTCGACCGCAAGTTCTATTCATGATTCGCCAATGCCAATTCGGAGGGCTAGAGAAGGAGTCGCCACATCAACATCTTCAAAACTACGAGATCTTGATGGAAACCTTGCGACCTTCCAGAATTGAAAATAACAACTACAAGCTAAGACCTTTTTACTTTTCTTTAAAAGATAGAGCTCTTACTTGGTATCAATCTCTTCCTCCAGGAAAAATCAGCACATGGGAGGAGATGACTACGGAATTCTTGACCAAATTCTTTCCCCCCTCAAAGACCGCTGAAATGAGAGGGAAGATCAATGCTTTCATCATGAAGGACAAGGAGAGCTTGTCCAAATCTTGGGAGCGGTTCAAGGATATCCTTTTGGATTTCCCACATCATGGGATTCCAAAGATCGAGTTGTTGGAGATATACTTCAAAGGGCTGGACGGAAGCACCCAGTTCAATCTCCAACTACTCTCCGCCGGTACCTTCATGGACATGGCGATTGATGAGGCTTGGGACTTCATTGAGAAGCAAGCCTTGCACATGGAGAAATATACCCACCAAGGAGCTGAAGGTGGAGTTAAAAGAGTCAACTTTCAAGAGACTCAACCCAACAACAACCAACTCACGTCGTTGAAGAATGACGTGAAGCAATTGAAGGAGCTCTTGATGGCTCAAACTAAGAAGGAAGAGCAAGGGCAAAGGAACAACAACAATAACGGGTACCGTAACAACAACAACGGTCCTCGAAACAACAACTACAACAACAATAATATAGGATCCAATAGCAACAACTGGAGAACGAATAACCAAAACCACGGTAACAATCATTCAAACTCCAACTCTAATGACTCCTCTAACCCTTTCCTCTCTTCCCCTTCTTCTTCTTCTACTCCATTGAAAAGCCAAGGGCAAGGATCAAGTTCGTCTCTACCAGAAAAGAAAGACGCAGTTCTGGAAGCAATCTTGATCAAGCTCAGCGCTATGGAGAATTCTATGACTTCATTTTCGAGGGCCCAAAAGTCCCTCGAACAACAACTTGCTAACAGGGCGAATGAAGC
This sequence comes from Fagopyrum homotropicum, assembly GCA_033239125.1. Lineage (NCBI taxonomy): Eukaryota > Viridiplantae > Streptophyta > Magnoliopsida > Caryophyllales > Polygonaceae > Fagopyrum > Fagopyrum homotropicum. The sequence goes on from BSWB01000003.1 coordinate 10,782,265, forward strand.
GCCAAGAGATCCAGGGAAGCTTCCAGCAAAGATGGAAACTAACCCTAAAGGCCAGTGCATGGCCATAACGACGAGGAGTGGACTCAAAACTGCAGATCCAGTACCTCGCTCGACGCAGACCACCTCGGTCCAGATCCAGTCGAAGAACACCTCGACCGAGATGCCAACCGAGGCGGAGCAACAGAAAGCAGGAGGAACGACAGAAACTTATGTTCCACCTCCTGCATATAAGCCACCACTTCCATTCCCTCAGTCCAGAGCCAGAGCACATCTAGACAAGCACTTCGGTAAGTTTCTTGACTTGATGAATAAGCTACATATTAACATTCCCTTCCTTGATGATATTTTAGGTATGCCCGCCTATGGGAAGTTCTTAAAAGAAATCTTATCAAGGAAGAGGAAGCTGGAGGATGTTGGTGAAGTTAGGATGACATCTAAGTCTTCGGAGCTTATCAAAATCATGAAGGAAAAGATGCCACCTAAGTTGAGAGATCCCGGCTCATTTTGCATTCCCATTCAAGTTGGGGATGTCACTTGTGAAGCCCTTTGTGATCTAGGAGCCAGCGTGAGCATCATCCCGCTGGAGCTATGCACGAAAATCGGTCTTGGAGAGCCCAAGCCGGTCAAGATTCGACTTTACATGGCGGATCGCTCCATTACCCATCCCGTGGGTATTTTGGAAGACGTTCCGGTCAAGTTAGGTAACTTCTATCTACCTATAGATTTTGTTGTACTTGACATTCCCGCAGATTATCCTGTTCCTATTATTCTCGGGAGGCCATTTCTAGCAACTTCGGGTTGCAATGTGGATTGCAAGAACGCCAAGTTGAAATTCAATGTTGGTGGCGATGAGGTGGAGTTCGCACTACTTGCAGCAATGAAAGGGGAGCAACTAACTGATGATATCTTCAACATCTACGATGAAGAAGAATCAAGAGAATTGGTGAGCTCTATCCTTATTAACGACCCACTCAAAAGAGTTATAAGCTTCAGTTTAATGGAGGAAGGTATAGATGCTTCTTGTGATGCAGATATACGGAGCTTGAAGGCACTGGAAGAGGATCCAGGAGCTAAAACTGAGAAGCTGATCCAGGAGACGAAGATCTCCAGTCTCGGACCCAGTAGCAGTACCTCGACCGAGGCACTTTCTGGACAGAGCGAGGCTACTGAAGAACACCTCGGTCAACGCTTATGCGCCTCGACCGAGGTCGATAGCGAGATGATGTCAACTGAGATTGCTGAGAATAACAATTTTCTTACTCCCTTCTCTGACATTCATCCACTGTTGGCGGACCATTCCCTCCACCAACTTTCTGATAATAAAGGTCCTTGGTATGCTGATATTGTGAATTATCTTGTTTGCCAGGAAACACCGCCCGGATTGACGTACTCTCAAAAGAAGAGATTCTTCAAGGAAGTACGACATTACTACTGGGATGAGCCGCTGCTATTCAAGCGCGGACCGGATGGGATGCTTCGAAGGTGCATTCCGGAAGATGAAGTTAATAGCGTCATAAGGCATTGCCATTCACTTCCTTGTGGAGGGCATGCCAGCACTGATAAAACATGCGCTAAGGTATTGCGTTCCGGTTTCTTTTGGCCTACATTATTTAAAGACGTGCAATCTTTTGTTGTCTCTTGTGATGCATGCCAAAGAACAGGGAACTTATCAAGGAGGAACGAGATGCCACTTAATAACATCCAAGAAGTGGAAATCTTTGATGTGTGGGGGATTGACTTCATGGGACCTTTCCCATCCTCCGGAGGAAACCTCTACATTCTCCTTGCAGTTGATTACGTCTCTAGATGGGTTGAAGCCATTGCTTCTCCCACTAACGACGCCAAGGTGGTTGTGAAGTTCTTGAATAGAACTATCTTTCCACGGTTTGGAACTCCACGCATCATCATTAGCGATGGAGGAACACATTTTATCAACCGAAAGTTTAAAGTACTTCTATCGAAGTATGGGGTAACCCACAAGGTATCAACCGCTTATCACCCTCAAACTAGTGGACAGGTCGAGATCTCGAATAGAGAAATCAAGGCAATTTTGGAAAAGACCGTCTCTAGAACAAGGAAGGATTGGTCCATGAAATTGGACGATGCTCTTTGGGCGTACAGGACCGCATTCAAGACTCCCATAGGTACCACCCCTTATAATTTGGTATATGGGAAGTCTTGCCATTTGCCCGTTGAATTGGAGCACAAGGCGTATTGGGCTATCAAATGGTTGAACTTTGACATCAAGGAGGCTGGTGAGAAGCGACTGTTGGAACTTAACGAGTTGGAGGAGCTGCGTTTGAACGCCTATGAGAATGCCAAAATCTACAAGGAAAGGACGAAGAGATGGCATGACAAGCGTATCGTTCCAAAGGAGCTTAACGAAGGAGATTTAGTTCTACTCTTCAACTCCCGCCTCCGTCTTTTTCCAGGTAAGCTGAAATCTAGATGGACCGGACCTTACGTTGTGAAACATGTTTTCCCTCATGGTGCAGTTGAGATATGGGGCGAAACTAGCGGAAGCTTCAAGGTCAACGGTCATAGACTTAAGAAATACCAGCCAGAAACGCCGGTTGAGGAGGTTGCACCGTTATACCTCGTTTGAGACGCATCATGGTCCAGCTAGCGACCTTAAATCAAGCGCTTCTTGGGAGGCAACCCAAGGTGTTGCTTTCTTTTCCCGTTTTCTAGTCTAGTTTAGATAGTTTTTGTTTTTGCTTTGCTTTGCTTTGTTTTTGGCGTTCTGGACAAACAACAGGGAATATCTAAGGAGGAGCACAACTGGAAGGACAGAAGTTCGAGATTCTGAGAAGACAGAAGCACCTCGGTTACTGTCAGAGCACCTCGACCGAGTTGATTCTTGAGCAACCGAGGCGGCTAGGGTTTCTGCAGAACCACCTCGGTCCGTACCACCTCGGTCCAGTCGAGACCATCTCGACCAAGGTGACAGAAGATCCAGTAACAGTATAAAAGGAGGAAAAATTACTTTTCACATTTTTTTTACCCTCCTCGACCGCGGCGACAGCTATACCTCGCTTCCTTCGTTTCTCGCTCGTTTTTGAATATTTCCGCTTCCAAACTGTAATTAAAGGGTAGAGGAATCGATTGCAACTGCAGATCTGCAAGAAATTCGAGTGAATCGGCCGGAACGAGGTAAAAACGATCGAAACCCTAACTTGTTCGTTTACTTCGATTTGGGCTTTGGTTGCCCTTGAATCTGTTGAGGAAAAGCTTAAGTACCCCATAGGAAGCAATTGTAGTGATTTTTTGGGGAAAAGAACTGAATTTCTGAGAGTTGGAATCGCGACTGTCTTCGCCTCGGTCCAGTCGACCTGCACCTCGACCGAGGTAATTCTTGGAGATTGTCAGTCGACCGAGGTAGCCTGACAGTGTTGATTGAAGATGAGTTCTGACAGATTATTAGCCCTTAGAGATAGATCCTCTCCTTCCCCTTCTTCTTCCTCATCCAGACCTTTTGTCCCGGTGATCCACGAGAGACACCGGGTAGATTATGAGCGTATTGCTAGCCGTCCAGTGATCGCACCTAGATTTCTGGACATTTCTGCTTTTGACTGTCTCCACGTTGATGGAGAGCTTAGGAGGATGATCACCACCGTCGGGCTGGATCAGTTTACTGAGATCCGAGCCCCGGCTTACTTAGAGCCGACCCTTGAGTTTGTCAGCTCCTTCACTTACCTCCCCACAGAGAGGGCTGTGAAGTACCGGTTGATGAACCGGAACTTCTTAGTACCCCTGGACCACTGGAGAGATATTTTTGGCTTCCCTGCCCCCACTGCTGTAGACTTCCCGACCCGAGCCGTAGCTAGAGAGTTCTGGGGTCAGATTGCTCATGTTGTGGAGCATGCAGATAGGTGGCGCCCTGGTGATTCCAGGGAGAAGCTTATCTTCCATCTTGCTTTTCGATTAGCCCACAGGATCTTCAGCGAGACACTTCTGGCGCGTACTGAGACGCCCCAGAAGGTCCGATAGGGGGAGCTCTTTGCTTTATACTGCATGGTTACAGGCGGATTCCCCGACTTTGGATTGATGCTGGCAGAGGATCTGCACAGGATCAAGGCCAAAGGGAAGGGAGATATATGCTGTGGTGGGATAGTGACCCATATCGCTACTTATCAGGATATGGATCTGAGTAGGTGTACTATGGTGGCGGCTGCCAAGCCGCTCGGACTACAGGAGATGATCACACGGAGGATTCTAGTTCCCCGTGGTTTGACTACACCCTTCGTCGCTATGCCATGGGAGCTGACCGCACCTCAGGGCATCAGGTGGTCTGCACAGTTCTCAGTCTTTGATCCACATTATTGGCAGACCGCTTGGGGTCCACTGATGGAGGATCACAGAGAGGCAGCAGCTGCCCCTGCTGCAGCTGAGGAGGAGGAGGAGGCTGAGGACGACGACGACGACGATGAGGATACAGTAGATGAGAGCGGAGGTGGCGTCCCGATGGACACAGAGACAGATACAGCTGGGACGAGCGCGCCACCTATCATAGATTTGGATGACGAGGAGGATACAGAGCCGGCACCAGCTGAGACTTCTCCAGTCAGACCTGCTAGACGCAGGAGGCGTGGAGTGAGGGATAGAGCTGCTCACCGACGGATCGATGACCTGACGGATCAGGTTATCGGCTCATATGCTGCATTATCGCTGGATATCCGCGAGATGCAGGAGCGGCAGCATCATCAGCACATCATGGCTCAGCTGCAGTTCGAGCGTATCATGGGCCATCCTTACGATCCGACTCAGTATCCATATGCACCACCACCGGATCGAGACTACTGAGGAACTGCAGGATTTTATTATTATTTTCTTTTATGCAGTTCGGCTTTTATCCGGTGAGTACTCTCATGTTTAGACCTTTTATTATACCCACTGGGACAGTGTGCCTCAAGTATGGGGTATTTGTTGTTATTTGACTACGTGATGTATGTTATTTGACCACCTTTGATGTATTTTATTTATCGGATATTTTATTTATGCTTCCCTTCTGCATTTATATGATTATCTGATATTACATGCATACCTACAGGTTATTTGATTGAGAAAAACGTCGAAACTGAAAAAAATTGGTTTTAAAAATTTTTCGACCTCGACCGAGTCAGTATTGGCCAAACGAGGCGTTTCACCTCGGTTGAACCAAGAACACCTCGACCGAGGTGTGTTAACTGAGAGTTTTCGAAAACGATTTTGTGCTACTTATCTGGATATGACCTCAGTGAAGATCTTGTTTACTTACTGGTTTTAAATTCTTTATGTGTTTGAAAGGTTTTATAATATGTTTAAGTTGCTAAATGCTTTGTTTGAAATTATTAGCATGTTTAATACTTTGTTTTTATCCAAATTATGTTGAATTTGAAGGTTGACACCGCAGGTTAAGTTCTCTCACTTTCTTCTTGGAAAGACCAAGGCAATTCATTCTCTTCTTCTTCTTCTTCTTGATCATGCTTAACCCCTCATATACATTTTGCCTCCCTTTACCTATCCGGGAATTTGGAAGCAAGCGAAGTGGTGAAAGCAAGTTAAAGTTGAGAAGTGGCTGGAAGTGAGAGTGTTAGAAAGCAATAATAGGTTTGGGGAAGTCGATCATGAAGATGAGTAACTCGGCACCATTCACATAGCCGGGTGTTTGTGTCTTGCCAAAGTCGGATTGAGCGATATTCCTAACGGGTCATGGTATGTGCATCAAGGGTTTGATGCATCTCGAGAAATTGATGATTGCAGATTTCCTAGGCTTCGGTTATTGTGCACCTCTGTCCATGCATCCCAAAAAGTAAAGTAAAAGAAAAAGTGTGAGATAAGCAAAGCTTATTGGTGGAAGATGTTGCAAGTTGAAGTGAAAGTGAAGTTCATCCTTTTCCCGGATTCTAGCACCACATTACCTTACATACATCCCTACCCTACACGTTTCTTGACCTTTTCTTTTGGGAAGCCCTTGAGACCTTGAGCTTGTTGATTGACTTAGCGGTTTAAACTGGATTATACATGATTAATTTTGATAATTATGATTTATTATGCATTCTATGATTTTATGCAAAGATGAACAACTTTCCTATATTTAAAATGTTTTGAGCATGTTGAGTTTTTAAATTCCATGAAGTATTCTCTTAGAGTGATCTATGATAGTTGCACACCATAAAATGTTTTTGAAAGACTTTTTCATCGATTTTCTTGACTTATAATCCATTCTATCTTGTCTTCTATATGCGGAACTTGCTTGGGGACAAGCAAGGGCTAAGTATGGGGTATTTTGATAGCATGAATTATAGTCTATATTTTGGGGTTTGTTTGGACGTTTTATCTTTCATAATCTGCATGTTTGTATGTACATTACGTGATTTTACTGCCATTTCATCTACCTTTGCGAGAATCGAGGTCTACACCTAGTTTCGTTGTAATTGCAGGTAATATGGTACGTTTTGCATCAAAAAGGAGCAAAAGGAGTCATGAGTCATTTGGAGCTACATCTAGGAAGCATAGCCATGGATTAAAGATTTACTTTGGACCAGTTTTGAGAGGTTTCACATTCAGTTGTGAGTCACCTCGGTTGACCACAGATTCACCTCGACCGAGGTGATCCAGAGAGGTCGACTCGACCGAGGCGAACACCTAGGACGCGGCGAGAATATTTTATTCTTGGAGGAGATCTTTTAAATTTGGAAAGTGATCTTATATTTTTGGGCTTGGCTCCTGGAAGGAAGGAGATATGCAGAATATATATTTTACCTATTTTTATGGGAAAATATCTTTCTAATATTTATTATCTTTGGAGGGTTATTTTCCTATAAAAAGGGTCGGATTTCCCACAATTCCGAAATCCGCTTACAATTGGAAATCAAGCAGCGGCAGCAGCATACTCCAAGTTGGGAGTTTTGAAGAACCTTTTGAAGGTTGAAGGAAGATTGAAGTCCATAGCTTTTATAGCTTATTGAAGGGTTTTGTAAGATTGTCTTCAATTCCCTCAATTGTTGTCTTGTCTTTTTGGATTATTATCCAAGGAACGCTTTGTTGTGATATTTGATTCAGTTATTGAAGTCTTTTTCATTAAATTCTTCTTTGTTCAAATATTCACCTTCTTCCCATATATTTTAATACTTTCATTATGATGATGAGTGGCTAATTTCCTTGTGTGATTCTAGGGTGATTGGCTGAAGGTTGTGGGAAAAACAATGATAGAATAATCTTAGATTCCAGTAGGATCCTGAAAGTTTGAGTCTTTAACCTTAACCCTAAGCATCTCGTTCGGTCGATGAACATCTCGGCCGGGGTGGAATACTTCTGACCGAGGTGACTTATCTGATCCATAACTGAGAGTTAAGTGTTAGAGTTTGCCAAATCCTATTCTTATTACACCTTTCCTGGTTCAAAGCAAGCTTAGGATGAGACTTACCCGGTAATTCCTTAGTTTGTGTACCAACGATCATAAGTGTAGGTAATAAAGGTTTAGCCTTTATTGGGGTTTGAGTGTGCTTCCATCCCATCTTTGTGAGTTAGCCTGAGACTTACCCGGTAAAGGTTGATTCTATTCCCTTAGATGGTGTGTTAGTTTGAGGTTATAGTTCTTTATCTTAATTCCTTGAGACTTACCCGGTAATAGGAGTTACGGTTTTAGGATTAGTGTGTAGTGAGACTTACCCGGTGATCTACTCCACTTTAGAAACACCTTCCCCACGCAAAAATCTCAGCTTTGTCCGCTTATCTATAGATCTTGAGTTGGAACCACAACCAGATGCTTTAATCCCTAGAATTGCATGTTTGCTTTATTGACTTCTTATTCATCTTTGATTGTGTTAATCGCTCTTGTGGTTAGTATTGACATAAGCACACCGTATTGACTTTGTTTCACCGAGTCCCTGTGATCGACCCCTGGAATTTTCTTGCTTTTACTACGATTGACCCCTACACTGCGGGTTCGCATCCTTGTTTTAAGCTTAAGTCTAGGGTTATAAATTTAAAGCTTGCACACACCGTTTGGAGCGAACAGCTAAGAGATGAGCTCTTGGAGGAAGAGAGGAGACTTGCCAATGAGAGGCAAGAGGAAACTAGGAGGGAGATTGATGAGATTAGGCAAGCCCTTGTTCAAGGAGAGCTTAATCGCCGACAACCTCCACCTCCTCCACCACAACCGCAGCCGGCGGCTAATGTTAGGGTTGTGCCCATTGCCATTGAAGAGCCACAAACCCTAGGGAGACGTATGGATCCGGCACAAAGAGCACACCGTCCGGGTGTGAACTTAGGAGATCCCGCAGCCCACAACTATGAGCTCCGCCCTCAAGTTCTACAAATGATCCGGCATAATCAATTTGGAGGGATGGAAGGAGAGTCTCCTCATCAACATTTGATGAATTATGAGATCTTGATGGAGACTCTTAGACCGCCAAGATTGGAGAGCAACAACCATAAGCTTAGGGCTTTTTCCTTCTCTCTTAAGGATAAAGCCTTAGCTTGGTATCAATCTATTCCACAAGGGCGAGTTGGTACTTGGGAGGAGATGACAACCGAGTTTTTGACTAAGTTCTTCCCACCTTCCAAGACTACCGAGTTAAGAGGGAAGATCAATGCCTTCATGATGAAGGATAGAGAGAGTTTATTCAAGTCTTGGGAGAGGTTCAAAGATCTTTTCCTTGATTGTCCACACCATGGCATACCAAAAATTGAGCTATTGGAGATCTACTTCAAAGGACTTGATGAAGATAGCCAATTCAAGCTCCAATCTCTTTCCGGTGGGACATTTATGGAGAAGCATGTGGATGAAGCTTGGGAGTTTGTGGAGAAGCAAGCTCTAGTGATTGAGAAATACTCTCATAGGAAGGGTGAAGGAAGAAAGGCGGGAGCATATGAGGTGAGTGAAGTCACCATGAGCAATTTCAAGCTTGACGCCATCAACAACGAGTTGAAGTCCTTGAGGGAGTTGTGTGCTACAACTTTGAAGAACCAAGCAACTCCTCAAGTGCTTCCACAAGCCAACTTGTCTTCCAAGGAGGAGGATGTGAATTATATGGGAAGGGGCAACTTCAACAATTACCAAGGCCCAAGGAGTTTTAACAACAACCGGCAATTCAACAATTACCGGCCCAACCACAACCATCCCGGATTTTCTTACTCTAACCCGGATGGAGCCTTGAACCCTTCCTCCTCCACAAGCACAACACCACCATCAAGAGCTTCACAAGAACCTCCACCCGGATTTACTCAACCTCCAAAGGATAGAACCGAAATAATGTTTGAGCAATTGCTTGGAAGGTTGAGTGGTCTTGAGAGCACGGTGAGTTCAATTTCTAAGGCTCAAAAGGTTTTGGAAGCACAAGTGTTCCAAAAAGCGGGTGAAGCCCATAGAGACCCGGGAAAGCTTCCCGGAAGGACCGAAGACAACCCAAGAGGCCAAGTGTTGGCTATCACAACGATGAGCGGGTTGAGTATGAAGGATCCTTTGCCCAAGGACAATGCTAAGGGAAAGCAAGTAGTGGTAGAAGAGGGAAAATTGCAAGAAGATGGAGGCAAGAGCAAGGATGTACAGCCAACCTATGTGGCACCGCCTCCATACAAGCCACCACTACTGTTCCCACAATCAAGAGCAAGAGCTCGTTTGGACAATCACTTTGGTAAGTTCCTTGAACTAATGTCCAAATTACATATTAACATTCCGTTCATGGATGCCATTTTAGGAATGCCGGTATATGGCAAGTTTTTGAAGGAAATACTCTCCAACAAAAGGAAGTTGGAGGAGTATGGGGAGATAAGAATGACCAAGAGATCCTCGGAATTGATCCAAACAATGAAGGAGGAGATGCCTCCCAAGCTAAGAGATCCGTGCTCTTTTTGTGTCCCAATAGGAGTGGGGGATGTGAAGTACGAGGCCCTTTGTGATCTTGGAGCGAGTGTAAGCATCATACCGCTTGCACTTTGCAACAAGGTTGGGCTAGGGGAGCCGAAACCGGTCAAGATGACCCTCTACATGGCGGACCGCTCTATCACTCATCCAGTTGGGATCCTAGAGGACATCCCGGTGCAACTAGGAGGATTGTTTGTACCAATTGATTTTGTAGTCTTAGACATTCCGGCGGATTATCCGGTTCCCATCATCTTAGGAAGACCCTTCCTAGCCACCTCCGGATGCCTAGTGGACTGCAAGAATGGAACTCTCTCCTTCAACATTGGAGAAGAGAACATCAAGTTCAAGTTGTCCACAATGACCAAAGGGCCAGCCCTTGATGAGGATCTCTTTAACATAGTCGAGCAAGAGGAATCTAGGGAAATTGTGAGCTCGATCTTGATCAAGGATCCCTTGGAGAAGGTTCTTACCTTAAGTATGATGGAGGAAGGTGTTGAGGAGGCTTGCAATGAAGAGATCAAGTCCTTGGAAGCATTGGAAGAGGAGCCAAGAGTTGGATTTGAAAGCCACGAAGAGGTGTTGAACAGCTGCAAGTTCCACGGTCGAGATTTAAGTTCCACGGCCGTCAAACTTTCTGGACAACTCCGGGAAGCAAGCTTATCAAGAACCACGGCCGTGGAAGTCGAGAAAGCCGTGATTCCAGCCGTGGTTTTCCCTGGACCAGTCCTTGATGATGATCAAGCTTTTAGGAGCCATGAGGAGTCTTCATTTGCTTTGGATTCATCTCATCCAACCTTATTTGGATCATCTTCAACCGATAAAGGTCCTCCTCAACTTGAACCCAAACCCCTCCCCTCTCATTTGAAGTATGCTTTTCTTGGTGAAAACTCTACATATCCTGTGATTGTTAATGCATGCTTGAGTGATGATGAACTTGCTAAGTTGTTGCATGAACTAAGATTGCATAGGAAAGCCATTGGCTATACTATTGATGATTTGGTTGGCATTAAGCCTTCTTTGTGCATGCATAAGATAATGATGGAAGATAACCACAAACCCTCTATTGAACATCAAAGGAGATTGAATCCTATAATGAAAGAGGTAGTCAAAAAGGAAATCATTAAGTTGCTAGATGCGGGAATTATCAACCCTATCTCGGATAGTAAGTGGGTTAGTCCCGTTCATGTAGTTCCTAAGAAAGGTGGGATGACCGTAGTAACTAATGAGAACAATGAACTAATCCCGACTAGGACGGTTACAGGGTGGAGGATGTGCATTGATTATAGGAAATTGAACATGGCCTCTAGGAAAGATCACTTCCCTCTCCCCTTCATTGACCAAATGCTAGAAAGATTAGCTCAACACTCTCATTTTTGCTATCTAGATGGCTATAGTGGATTCTTCCAAATCCCTATCCACCCCGATGACCAAGAGAAAACAACCTTTACATGTCCATGGGGTACTTTTGCATATAGGAGAATGCCATTTGGGTTGTGTAATGCACCCGCCACCTTCCAAAGGTGTATGATGGCTATCTTTTCGGAATACATAGAAAATATCATGGAAGTGTTTATGGATGATTTCTCTGTTTATGGTTCTTCCTTTGATAATTGCTTGGCTAACTTGTCATTAGTATTGCAAAGATGTGAGGAGACAAATCTTGTCTTGAATTGGGAAAAATGCCACTTCATGGTAGGTGAAGGCATTGTGTTAGGACACTTGGTGTCTAACCGTGGCATTGAGGTTGATAGGGCCAAAATTGAAACGATAGAGAAGTTGCCGCCACCTACCTCGGTGAAGGGGGTAAGGAGTTTTTTAGGGCATGCCGGTTTTTACCGGAGGTTTATCTAAGATTTCTCTAAAATTTCTAAACCTCTCACTAACCTACTAATGAAGGATGTAGATTTTGTCTTTTCCAAAGATTGTCTTGAGGCTTTTTGTAGGTTGAAGAACGCCTTGATCTCCGCACATATCATGCAACCTCCGGATTGGAGTCTACCATTTGAGATCATGTGCGATGCAAGCGATGTAGCCGTAGGGGCTGTTTTGGGGCAAAGGAAAGAAGGGCGGACTCATGCTATTTATTATGCTAGCAAGACGCTAGATGATGCCCAGCTCAATTATGCTACCACCGAGAAGGAGTTGTTGGCGGTGGTGTATGCATTTGAGAAGTTCCGCTCATACCTTGTTGGAGCGAAGGTCATAGTCTATACAGATCATGTTGCGATCCGTTATCTACTTACAAAGAAGGATGCCAAACCAAGGTTGATTCGGTGGATCCTTCTTCTTCAAGAGTTTGATTTGGAAATACGAGATAAGAAGGGATCCGAGAACTCCGTGGCGGATCACCTTAGTAGATTGCCTCCATTAGAGCTTGGAAGAGATGACATTCCAATTGATGACTCATTTCGAGATGAGCAATTGCAAATGGTGGAGGAATGCTTGTTCCAAGTGTCTAGAGGAAATGAGCCATGGTATGCCGACATTGTGAACTACTTAGTGTGTGAGGAAGAGCCTCCCGGATTGACATACGCACAAAGAAAGAAGTTCTTCAACGATGTGAAGCATTACTATTGGAGTGAGCCACTCTTGTTCAAGAAAGGCCCGGATGGGATGTTTAGAAGATGTATACCGGAAGATGAAATGGAGAGTGTGATCCGGCATTGTCACTCCTTACCATGTGGAGGCCATGCTAGCTCACACAAGACGTGTGCAAAGGTATTGCAATCCGGTTTTTATTGGCCTAACTTGTTTAAAGATGTACAAGGTTTTGTAGCGGCATGTGATGCTTGCCAAAGGACGGGCAACATCTCAAGAAGGAATGAGATGCCCTTGAACAACATCCAAGAAGTGGAAATATTTGATGTGTGGGGTGTGGACTTCATGGGACCATTTCCCTCTTCATGTGGCAATCTCTTCATCCTATTGGCGGTGGACTATGTGTCAAGATGGGTGGAGGCAATCGCCTCTCCTACAAATGATGCCAAGGTAGTGGTGCGGTTCTTCAACCGAGTGATCTTCCCTAGGTTTGGAACACCAAGGGTGGTCATTAGTGATGGAGGGAAGCACTTCACCAATAGGAACTTTGGGGCACTTTTGGCTAAGTATGGGGTGACTCACAAGGTGGCAACACCTTACCATCCCCAAACTAGTGGCCAAGTGGAGATCTCCAACCGGGAGATCAAGGCCATCCTTGAGAAGACGGTGTCTAGGACTAGAAAGGATTGGGCTATGAAGCTCAATGATGCCTTATGGGCATATAGAACTGCCTTCAAGACACCGATTGGCACCACTCCTTACAAGTTGTTCTATGGCAAGTCTTGCCACCTTCCGGTAGAGATGGAGCATAGAGCTTATTGGGCCATTAAGTGGCTAAATTTTGATCTCAAAGCGGCGGGAGAAAAGAGATTGCTTGAATTGAATGCCCTCGAGGAGATCCGGTTGGACGCTTATGAGAATGCCCGGATTTACAAAGAGAGAACCAAAAGATGGCATGACAAGAAGATCATCCCCAAGGAGTTGAGTGAAGGAGATCTTGTCCTTCTCTTCAACTCAAGGCTAAGGCTCTTTCCCGGAAAGCTCAAATCAAGATGGACCGGGCCATATGTGGTGAAGAAGATCTTTTCCCATGGAGCCATTGAGATAGGAGGGGAACATTGTGGGAACTTTAAGGTGAATGGGCACCGCTTGAAGAAGTATATCCCGGGAGCTCCGGTGGAGATAATTGCCCCGCTTCACCTAGAGTAGACGCCCCCGAGTTTGGTCAAGCTAATGACCTTAAAGAAGCGCTTGGTGGGAGGCAACCCATTGGTAACATTTTCTTTTTCGTTTTGTTTTCGTTTTTAGATTTTTCTATCTTTGTGTGTGTTTTGTCTACTTTATGTGTGTGCTAGAACATTAGTGGCATTGGAGGCCTTGCTTGATATAGGAATGATAATGATGAAACCCTCATCGATTATGGGTGGAGCGGACGCGGAACTTGGACGGCTAGCGGTGCCTAGCACGGGTCCCGAAGCTTTGATGGATGCTTAGAGCTCTCTACCATGGTTGATAGGATCATCAAACGTCAATTCACTATTGAGCAATCCCAAATACCATAACAAACCATTTTTACATTGTGAGAACCTTCTTTCACTCTCTTTACTTTTATACCACATTGGGGACAATGTGTTTCTAAGTATGGGGTGGGGTTTGCATGATCCTTTGCATGATGAGCATCTAGGATAGGTTAAAATCTTCACATGTCTTGCATTGTACATACTTAAATCGAAAATACCATAAAAATCAGAAAATTTTAAAATTTTTGTGCTTTCTAGGCTTGGATATGATCCTAATGATGAATCTTGTCTTGTGAATTGGCTATGGATGGCCTCATGTGTTAGGATTAATGAACGCATATTTGGACTTGAAGTACTTCTCTTAAAATTCTATGAATGAGTTGTGACCATGATGTTTGCCTAGAAAGGATTGAGTAGTGAAAATCGAAATTACATGATAGTTCTTGCATACCATCTAGGAATGAATGAGGCAATTCAATCTTTCTCTACTTCTCATCTTAATCATGATTGCTTGATCACCTCAATCGAGATAAATTTGACCTCTTTTAACCCATCCGGGAATAGGAGCATGCTAGTGTGTTGATGTGTGCAAAAAGCAAGTGTGGGGTGAAATTGTCGATGAAAAGAATATCATGCATAAAATGCTGAATTTGTTGTGAAAAGTGTAGCCAAAAATATAAGTTTGGGGACATTGGTTTAAATGACAAGTAACTCGGTACACTTCACATAATCGGGTGTTGGTGCCTTGCCAAAGTCAAATGAACCAATAGTCCTAACGAGCTTTGGTATGTGTGCCCGGTGTGGATGCACCTCGAAAACTAAGAAAAAGCCCGAGGACGGCTAATCACCAAGGTTTCGGCTTTTGTACACCAATGCCATTGTCTCAAAAATAAGTCAAAGAAAAAGAAAAGAAAGAAAAGATAGAGGAAAATATACACTTGGGGGAAGTTGATCGAGGACAAGGATGTGGAGGTAGTTCCGTTCCCGGATTAGCATCACATAACCTAGAAATCCCCACCAAATCGCTACATTTCTTGGCCCTTTTATCTCACAAGACCTTATGACCTATTTGCATGTTTGTAAGACTTAGTGGTTTAGATTGGATGTACTCTTGATCTTCTTGACTTCTTCATCTTTACATTTCATGCATACTTTTGAGTTAAGTACAATTGTCTTTTCATGTCTTCGTTTGTTTGAATGCATGATTGCTTGTCCTTGCCATGAACATGACTTTGAAGGTGATCCAATAGTAGAAGCACAAACCCAAAAAGATTTTTGCCATTGATCTGCATACATAAATCATGTCATCTCTTGATCTATAATTGGGAATTTGCTCGGGGACGAGCAAACCTTAAGTATGGGGTATTTTGATAACACGATTTATGGATTAGTTTTAGGTAATCATTTAGATAGATTTATCACTCATTCATGCATGGTTTAGCACTAGTTCACGACGTTTTGCACTCAATTCATGTATTTTGCCGAGATAGACGTCTACACGGACTTGTGCGTGTTTTATAGGTATTTCGGGAGATTTAGGAGCAAAACGATACGTTTGAGGATCGTTCATCTAGATTGCACACCCTCGGACTCGTTAGGACACAAGATAAAGGCTAAGGAGGACTCATGGAGCCTTGCCAACACAAGCCATGCACCAAATCACAGCTTAATGATCCAAGGCGAAGTTTCTGCACAGAATCACGGTTTTCTGACAATCCACGGCCGTGGAATCACCCGTGGATTTTGCCAGATTCTTGTGACAGCTGTGCCATGACTCTCATGGCCAGCTCATGCAAGTTTGTTGTAAAAGTGGTCCTTCATGGGCTGTGAAAAAGATCCTGGAGCAGCTCATCCATTATCCATTCCTCTCTAACAAAAATATTCTCTCAACAAGAAGTTTTTCTAGGAAGGAAAGTGTCAAAGAGAAGAAGAAGAACTCCATTGAAGAGGAGAAGAAGAACACACACACCATTGCCACACCTTGATAGATTTTTGTAGTGAAGAATTCCGGATTCTATTTCTAGAGTTGTATGAATCATTGAACCTTCTTTTGGAAGGATTGTGAGTTATTCTAATTCTATTTTCAGCTTGGTTTTGTTTTAAGTTCACTTGTTCATCTCTTTTCCTTCATCATTTGCAATGGATGTTATGATTTTATGTTTGTTTGTTTCGATTTCTATTATGAACGTTGTAGGCTAAATTGATGTGGTTCTAGGGTAAGGAAAGGATGGTTATGGCTAGGGCTAGGGCTATGATAGGACGGACTTAGATATACCCTTGGATGACTTGTGTTTATGAACGTAGCTGCTGTTAGAAATCACGGGTAGTTCTTGCCTGACCACGGCCGTGGTTTAGGTAGAACAAACCGTGATTTTTCCTGACCCGATGGATCTTGTCTTAGATCTATAGAATGTTGAAATCCTAAGTGTTTGTTGAGTTTAATCTACCCTAGGGTGACCTAGTGTTAGTAACTAAGTGTTAGGAGAGACTTACCCGGTAATCCTTACTCTTAGATTCCAAAGATAACAACCCTTAGGTAGTGGTGAGCCTAATAAGCCGCCATTGGATTAAGTGTGCTAGGATAGTTGTTTAGGGCTTCCCTTTCCAAGACTTACCCGGTAAGGATAGGTTAGATCCCTAGCTAACAATCCGGTTTGTTTAGAATTCCTATCCCTAGGATCTTAGAGACTTAACCGGTGATGAGACCTTAGGAGTGGACTAGTTAGACCATGAGACCTACCCGGTAATTGATCCCAATCTAGAAACGCTTAATCCCAACATATCATAGTTAATTCAAGAAATGAATAGATAACTTGAGTTCTATGCCATAACCGGAACTTCCAATCCCTAGAATCCGTCTTTTCTTTCCTTGATCATTATCTTGTTTAGCTTGTTTATTTGTGTTGATTCTTAGTTTAGTTTGATTGTTTACTTTGCATGAATTGTGATCTTTGATTGATCACCAAAAAACCAACTAAAAACGTTTGAGATTTTCATTTCTTTATTTCTTCTTTTCTTTCAACCTAGATCCTTACTAAACTCAATCACAAATCGAATCAATTTCACCTTAGTCTTTGTGTTCGACCTCGGAATACTAACCCTTCTACAAACGTCCCGTACACTGTGGGTTTCGCTAGGTAGTTAGGATTTAGTTCGAGTTATAAATTTAAAACCCATTTGCGCATCACGACCTTAGCGTAACAAAATCCAACAAGAATGACAACAAGGAAGAGAATCTGAGGTAATCTTACAAGAAAACCTACAAAAGCTATAAAAGCTACAATCTTCCTTCTTCAACCTTCAAAAAGGTTCTTCAAATCTCCCAACTGGAGTATGGTTGTTGCGATGTAGTAGGTGTAATGCAAGGTGATAGCGGATGTATGCAGGATGTTGGATTTGTGGGAAATCCGACCCTTTTTATAGGAAAATAACCCTCCAAAAATAAGATATCTTAGAAAGATCTCTTCCCATAAAAATAGGTAAAATATAAGATCTAATATATCTTCTTCCTTCCAGGAGCCAAGCCCAAAAATATAAGATCCTCTTTCCAAAGATAAAAGATCTCAGCCAAGAATAAAATATTCTCGCCGCGTCCCAGGTGTTCGCCTAGGTCGAGTCGACTTCTCTGGATCACCTCGGTCGAGGTGAATCTGTGGTCAACCGAGGTGAGTCACAACTGAATGTGAAATCTCTCAAATCTGGTCCAAAGTAAATCTTTAATCCATGGCTATGCTTCCTGGATGGTTCCTTATGTAGCTCCAATGACTCCATAACTCCTTTTGCTCCTTTTTGATGCAAAACGTGCCATTTTACCTACGATTACAACAAAACTAGGTGTAGACCTCGATTCCCGCAAAGGTAGATGAAATGGTAATATAATCACATAATATACATACAAACATGCAGATTATGAAAGATAAAACGTCCAAACAAACCCCAAAATATAGACTATAATTTATGCTATCAATTTGGAGATCCGGGACAAAAAGGGGTCCGAAAATTCTGTGGCGGACCACCTTAGTAGGCTACCACCATTGGAGATTGAGAGAGATGACATCCCGATTGATGACTCATTCCGGGATGAGCAATTACAAATGGTGGAGGAGTGCTTGCTTCAAGTGTCTAGAGGGAGTGAGCCATGGTATGCGGATATAGTGAACTATCTCGTTTGTAAAGAGGTACCACCCGGTCTATCGTATGCCCAAAGGAAAAAGTTCTTCAAGGATGTAAGGCATTACTATTGGAGTGAACCGCTCTTGTTTAAGAGAGGGCCGGATGGGGTCTTTAGGAGATGCATACCGGAGGATGAGGTGGAGAGTGTGATCCGCCATTGTCATTCCTTGCCATGTGGAGGCCATGCTAGCTCACATAAGACGTGTGCAAAGGTGTTGCAATCCGGGTTTTATTGGCCAAGTTTGTTCAAGGACGTGCAGAATTTTGTGGTAGCTTATGATGCTTGCCAAAGGACGGGCAACATCTCAAGGAGGAATGAGATGCCCTTGAACAACATACAAGAGGTGGAGATATTTGATGTTTGGGGTGTGGACTTCACGGGGCCATTCCCCTCTTCATGTGACACCTCTACATCCTATTGGCGGTAGACTATGTGTCGAGATGGGTAGAAGCAATCGCCTCTCCCACAAATGATGCCAAGGTTGTGGTGTGGTTCTTCAACCGAGTGATCTTCCCTAGGTTTGGAACACCAAGGGTGATCATAAGCGACGGAGGAAAGCACTTCACCAATAGGAACTTTGGGACACTTTTGGCTGAGTATGGGGTGACTCATAAGGTGGCAACACCTTACCATCCCCAAACTAGCGGCCAAGTGGAAATCTCCAACCGGGAGATAAAGGGGATACTTGAGAAGACGGTTTCTAGGACGAAGAAAGATTAGGCTATGAAGCTTGATGATTCTTTATGGGCATATAGGACCGCCTTCAAGACCCCGATCAGCACCACTCTCTACAAGCTAGTTTGTGGCAAGTCTTGCCACCTTCCGGTGGAGATAGAGCATAGGGCGTATTGGGCCATAAGGTGGCTGAATTTTGACCTCAAGGAAGCCGGTGAGAAGAGGTTGCTAGACATCAATGCTCTTGAGGAGATCCGGTTGGATGCCTATGAAAACGCCCGGATCTACAAGGAAAGGACTAAGTGTTGGCATGACAAGCGTCTCATCCCGAAGGAGTTGAGTGAAGGTGACTTAGTCCTTCTCTTCAATTCAAGGATGCGGCTCTTCCCCGTAAAGCTAAAGTCAAGATGGACGGGTCCTTATGTGGTGAGGAAAGTCTTTCCCCATGGAGCGGTTGAGATAGGTGGAGAGCATTGTTCGCTCAAAAGGGTGTGCGTCAAAGTCTTAATATTTATATCTAGAACTCAAAAGCAAAGCGAACCCGCAGTGTACGGATCGGCTGTAGAAAGGTAAGAATTCCAGAGTCGAACTCAGGGATTTGGTGAGAAAGTTTCCAATTTCAATTATCTAGCGAAAGTATAAAAGCTTTTGTGATGTGATAAAGAGAGAAATGATTCCAAGGATTCAAGTATCCGATTTAGGCTTTCGATTCAAGACACTTCTATAGGTATAGGACATAATTTATGTTGCCAAGATTAAATGTTCAAAGGTAGGATTCGTACGATGAAGTTCCGAAACCTATATAACTAATCTATAGGTTCTCTCTATAAGGGTTGTTGAGGCTGCAATATAGAAAGATCTAAAGACAAGAATTATGTTCAAACTAACTATCTAAAACTCCAGGATATGACTCTCCAAAGTATGAATAGAAAGCACACTTAAAATCTTAATAAAGGATGTCGAGTCACTTTATTACCCAAATCTTGCAATTTTAATCTATTAAATGTAGAAACAGGTTTGAAGTGTGTTCAAACATTCAATTAGAGGGTAAAAAGAGTTAATCAAGATTGGGATTTAGGCAAGGATTAGTTTTGATTAAAGAATGATTCAATTGAGTTCGTCAGAAGGATAAATCGCCCTGTTCATAGGAAAAATCGGCCGATTTTCCTCAAGAACAGCCCGATTTTCCTGTTTGTCGCAAAACTAAAATCTAAATTCTCAGGATCCTAATGTTTGAATGAGTTCAGCCTCTCATCATCTAAGCCTTAATCATCAACTATTCTCCCCAGAATCACAAGGTTTTTAGCCAACCATTTTCAAAATCGAATCAAATTAATTATTGAAGAAGATATCGCAAAGAAACCAAATCTTGAACGAAAAATTCAATAACTTTCAAATCTGTAAAACAATCGTCAAATCTGTTCAATGTATCTCTCAACAACTCAATTTCGTGTTTACGAACCACAAACAAGACAATGGAACAAAGAAATCTCACAATCAAAGATCAAGAAAGACTTTCCGGCAAAAGCTCTTCAATCTCTCTCCAAGAATCGTTGATTTCTTCAAAACGTGTAAAGATTATCTGGTGCGACCTCTCCGTCTTCGTTCGTAGGGTTCTCTTCTATAGTTTCTTGCAGATGGGCCGTTTGGCAAAACTCTCCTCTAGCCCAAATTAATTGGGCTTTATGTCGTCTTTTTATTTGGCCGAATCGTGAAGAAAATCGACCCAGTCGATTTTGGTGCAAAATCGTTCGATTTTCAAGGTATAAAAATCGTCCGATTTATATATACATTGGCACGATTTTTGTAACGCCCCAAATTTTGGCGCGTTTTCGATTTTTATTTTCCTACTTATATCGGTATTTTATTAGATTTAATATTTTATTTAAAGTACTTTTACGACTTAAAAATAGCTTTCCGAGTATATTCATATTTTGTGGGTTACTTTCGGAATGGTTCGGAAAATATTCCCGACTCGGAAATTCCGTTCCAAATGTTTTTAATCGAGCCCATCCTTTATTATTTCTTTTCTTCTTATTTTCTTTCCTTTTTCCTTTTCCTTCTTTTTCTTTTTCTCTCTCTCTTTCTTTTTTTTTCCCTGCTGTTTTCTCGCGTGAGGCGTTGCAGCAGAGGAGGGCTAGGGGCCGACCACTCCGCAGCCGACCCCTCGACCCCCCCGACCCCTCGACCCCCCCCCGACCCTAGCCTGCAACCTACCCTAGCCTGCGTCGGACCTCTCGAACCCGCCCCCTTGTGATGAGTACCCCAACAGCTCACCCTCCCTCATTCACCCTCACTTCTCTCAATCTCTCCCTCTGTTTTTTTTTTTTACAGCAATTCAAGCCCTCTTCACTTCCTTCCTCCGGTTCTGTGCGACAGCAGCCAGACGCAGCCACTGGATCCGCCGGGAGCATTGCAGCCGCTCATTCTTCCGCCTCGAGCCACCTGGGACGCCGGCGAAGTGAGTCGCCGCCACTCCTCCCTCTCTTTTCCCTTCCTTGCTCATTTTCTCTGTCTAATGCCGGCCGGCTCCCCTCTGTTCCGTGCAGTAACTGTCGGAGAGTTGGAGCCACCTCCTCCTCCTCCGCTCTGCCACCGGAGACGACGCCTGGAGCTGCCGCCCGCACCGACGCCGGCTTTCACCCTGCTCCCTTCCTACGCCGCCGCCTTACAGTCCTACCCCCTTTCATTGTCGCGTTCAGCAGAAGAGTGAATAAGGGTTTATTTTCTTTCAGTATTATATTTCGGCCCCCTTATTTGTGTATATTGCAGATTGTACCCACTGATTTGTATTTACAGTTTTAGACCCAATTTTTGAATGTGAATAAAATACCCTCTTGCAAAATTAATTACATAAATGGACCCAAATTGTTTTATTGCAGTCTTGGCCCTATTTTCAGGAAATGTGCGGTTTTTCCCTTGTGTATAAATATAGTTTTGATCCAAAGAGTATTCGAAAATATGGCCCGAGTTTGGTGAGTTTCATGGTTGCCCGGAAAAGTCGACTTTGGAATTTGACTCATGTTTTAAAATGGTATGTGTCACTCCGGGAGATGTGTTGGGGGTTTTAACCTTGTTTTCAAAGCCGGAGTTCCCTTAGAATATTATACGTTATATTCCGTTCAAATTTAGCATACAAGCTAAATTTCCTTAACTTTGGCTTTAGGTTCGGGAGCGGCCGTTATAGACCAACAAATCCAATCTCGACGCCCGTAGATCATCTTCAACCTCGGATCGTGTGTGAGTACCTTCTTCCTCGATCTAGTTATGTTTAGTGGTAGAATCATGCTAGGTTGAATCTAGCATAACGTAGAGCAAATGCCATGTAGTGGCCATGAACCCTAGGTATTAGTTATTGGATATGGAACTTGTTGCTTTACCTTTCTTACGATCTTATGAAGATCCTCGAGATAATAGATTGGACCTAGCATGCTAGAGTTAGATATCATATATATATATGTGGGAGACTAGAATTCCGAGAACTTCTAGCTTTTTAGTTAGTTATTGATAGAGTGCTTCACTTGGTCAGGCTTAGAGCGTTTTCCTGCGGGAAGTTGAGAGTGGTTTCGTGTTACCTTGAGAGAGGTAAGTCCTTGGACTTACTTAGCCGCTTTTATGCCTTATTTGGATATATATGGTGGTGTGTGCTTTACCTTTGTTATAATCATGAAAATGAATTAGGATTTACTTGACCTTATTTATTGGCCCATCGTTACTACTATTATTATTATCGGGCGGTGACATCACCGCTCAGTTTCCCGAGGGAGGCTGGGGGGATCTCTGCGACCAGGCCATACACGGTATACGGGCGGGCTTCTTCATCACTCCCACAGGGTATACGGGTTGGGCGCCGCCACACTCCTGTTGGTTACACGGGGACAGAGGCGAGAGTTATAAGACTCTCGTGTCACACTTTAAACCAATGAATTAGTTATGGAATAACCTAAAAAGATACTATGTAATAAATGATCATGTTGTGTGCTTTGTGTGCTCATGTGTGTGTTTGTGCCATGTTATTCTTATAATGCATAGAATGTGAGCTAACGGTTTAAAACCGTTTTGTGTAGACGACTTGCAGGTTAGGGATGCCGCCGAGTGAGGTGGAGGAGTGGACAGCCGAGTGGTCTCCGTACATTATAGGACGGGGACGTTTTTGGGGGTTTTTCCTTTGTTGTCGGATTATGTCTTGTTGCACGTTTGGACTTCTTTACTTTTATGTCGTTTTGAGGACTCGGCTGAGTTTCCAACTTGTATCCCTATCTTCTTTCTTTGCATACATTACAAACTACTTTGAGTTTTATGCCTTTAATTTGTGCCTTGTTGGAAAGGTCCGGTGAGATTGTTGTCAGGCTAAGGGTCGGGACCCATTGTGAGGTCTCGCCCGTAGCATCCCGATATCCCGCGGATTCGGGGTGTTACAAAAGTGGTATCAGAGCCCTAGGTTGACAACAATGGCACTCGCAACCTTCTAAAGGCCGAATGAGGAATAAACAGAACCCCTCGGGTTCTGACTTTTCGTTTTCAAAATTCATATGCATGAGTCGGGATTGGGTTAGAATGTACGGGACCTCCACTCCTCACGCAAACCTCGGCGACGTAGATTTCTGGACTTGATGTATACTCATAGTTGCATAGCTCTATATATATATATATATGGCCGTAGGATGTTTCTTGGACTTGTATGTACTTAGATATACATGTGACCTTAGGATGTTTGGGCTTTTGTGCCTTGTTTGTACCATGGATTTTGGCTTCTTACTTATCATGCTTTAATAAATCTTTGTCATATAATACTATAAGTACGACATACACATCAAATTAATTACTCCTAAATAAACGCGAACGATACCAGATGGCACGTACGAGAGCGACCGCTTATGTAGGACCCGTCCGGGGTAGAGCACCACTTCCTCCTACCGTCCCGAGACGAGGGCGAGTAGGGAGACCTCCAGGTACGAGAGGTCGGGGACATATCCCCATTGCAGACCCACCCGCTGTGGATCCGCCAGTAGCTGAGATTCCTGTAGAGGACGTAGCAGAGAGTGTCATCCCCGAGGGAAGGGAAGGGACACTTGTGAGGTCTGGAGCGCGTAGTTCCTCTTCTGCTAGGACCGGTGGAGCATCGATTGGGGCTACCGTGTTCGAAGATTATGTACGTCGAGTTGAGGAGGCGTATAGGACTGGAGCACCACCTCCAGCACCACCGGTGCCGGTACCTGCACCTGCACCTGCACCTGCACCTGCACCTGCACCCGCGAGATCGGCTGAGGTCTCACAGAGGGTTACACAGACTAGGGTCGTACCCGAGATTGTTACACCAGCAGTAGTTATACCCGCACCGGTTGTAGAGATTGCTAGGGCTGGAGACGGGCTGAGGTCTCCTGGACCTGATTCTTGGTTGAAGGCTTTCAACCAGCAGCACTACCTTACTTTGACGGGAAGGTAGGGTTAGAGGTCGAGCATTGGATCGGGCATGTGGAGACAGCACTTGAGGCGATCCGTTGCCCAGAGGAGAGGCAGCTAGAGGTGGTCCAGACATTGTTTAGAGAGCAGGCCCACTACTGGTGGAGGTCGGTACGAGGAGGTGTGACTAGGATGGACCAGTTGCTGAGACTTGTTAGAGAGACTTTCTGCCCAGATTCGTTGAGGAGAGACCGAGTCCAGGATTTCTTAGAGGCTGGGTTTGAGGACGTCCCAGTTATCGATGCGATCCGACGTTTCAGAGCGGAGTTGGCTTTGCTGGGGCCCGCCGCACCTCCGGCGGACCAACATGTTTATCTCTTTTCTAGGAGATTGAGGGAGTCTACTCGGGCATACCTTGCAGGATTCCGTTGTGAGTCTTTGGCCGAGTACCAGGACCGAGCCTCGGCATACGAGAGAGACAGACTGGGAGCTAGGAGAGGGGCGCAGTCCGGAGGACCGGACAAGCGTCAGAGGACTGGACCCACTGGTTTGGGGGCAGGAGCCTCAGGACAGGGCCGTGGTCCGGCTCAGGGACATACAGGACATCCGCCTGCTACTCAGGCGCCAGGCAGAGGGAGGCAGTGTTTCAACTGTGGAGGAGATGATCATCTTAGGCCCGATTGCAGGAAGCCTCCAGTGACATGCTTCTCTTGTGGTCAGACGGGCCACAGGGCAGCTTTTTGCAGACGGGGAGGGGCACCGTCACAGCAGGGGTCTTCACCTGCTAGCGGGGCAGGTAGAGGACAGAGGCCACCTCAGTTTCCGGCTCAGGGTTTTCAGCAGAGAGGTCTTAGTCAGTCTCATACACAGGGACCAGCCCAGGGACAGGGCCGAGGTGGAGGCCGTGGTGGAGGCACCCGGGAGTCTGGAGGCACTCAGGCCAGGGTTTTTGAGTTGAGGAGCGCCGTTGATCCAGCAGCGCCGGACGCTACAGGTAATATTCGGACTAATGACTTCCCTTTCAGGGTATTATATGATATTGGTGCTACGTACTTCTTTATTTCGATGATTTTGTAGCTAGGTTGTCCTTATTTACAATAGAGGGGAGACCCTTCTTCATGGGGCTACCCGATAGGAAGGTAAGGTTAGTGGTACCCGAAAGGTACCCGGTTGTCCCATTCGTTGGGAAAACCGTACTGGGGTAGCCGACTTCCATGTCACGCACCTGGTGCAAGAAGAAGTCATCTTAGGGATAGATGAGAAGGACCGCCATCAAGCTGCTTTGGACGTTAGACGAAGGACCGCAATGATCTCCACGGGAACGAGACCCGAGGCTTCTATTGCTGTCGCACAAGGAAGAATACATAAGGAGGGAGTATGGTATGCTGGAACCGTTATAGGACTATTCGTGGAATACCAGGAGATGCCAAGGTGACCAACAAGAGTGGAGAAGGCCGAAGTTGTGAAGCCGGATGTCGACCTGAGATATCCGGGGAGTGTATGAAAGATTAAGATTTGAATCCTTATGGTCGGATTGATATTGCACCTACTTGAAGAAATGGTACAAGATATGCGAAGGGGGGGAGTTGTGTAACACCTTTTATGGTAACCTACTACGGATGATAATGAAGTAGGGAATGAGACGAAAAATAGTCGATAGAGTTTCTGAGAGTTAAGAGGGGAGTTATTGGTGCAACTGTTTCGATTTACCTTGGGGTATTATGAGTTTGAAGTGGACAAGTGATTCTCCAAGACAAGGTCTTGATTGGGTATTGAGGAACGATGTAAAAGTAATAGCATATTGCCTTCGTTAGAAGAAGCGGTGTGAAGTAAAGTACTTCATTCGTTACTTGGAATTGCCACAAGAATTAAGGAGACGTAACATCAAAGTGTGGTTTGACAAGAACCAAAGCTAATAGTGTTAATTGGAAGTTAGATCTTCTTTGATAGAGATATCATGGAGAAACCTAATGGAAATGCTGCATTGAGAAAGACCCGAGAAGGAAGTTTAGTTTCCGATATATCGGACCTTTTGGAGATCTTAGCGTAGGGGGGTTAGTGGTTTACCGGTTAGCGCGACCGCCAAGAGTAGAGAGTGTTCACCCGGTATTTCCTGTGTATCAGTCGAGGGAGTACATACATGACTCGAGAAAGATTGTCAGTTATGGTGATTTAGCTGTAGACGGAGTATAGTATCTTGGGTTTAGTTTTACGCCGAATTAGCAGCTCGATAGAATCGACGGGTTATACCCAGTCCTTCCCTTAATGTGTATATGTGCGATGTTATATGTTGTTTGCGCCGGGTTTTATGACCGGTTATAGTTATATTGCGATAGTGGTGGGAGCAGTTTTAGTGTATATAGATTAGAAGGTCTAAGCCTTCCTTGTTATGAGTTTATACCTCGGCCTTAGGGACCGAGAAGTTCGACGTATATCAAGTTTCGGGACGAAACTTCTTTTTAGGGGGATCTAATGTAACGCCCCAAATTTTGGCGCGTTTTCGATTTTTATTTTCCTACTTATATCGATATTTTATTAGATTTAATATTTTATTTAAAGTACTTTTACGACTTAAAAATAGCTTTCCGAGTATATTCATATTTTGTGGGTTACTTTCGGAATGGTTCGGAAAATATTCCCGACTCGGAAATTCCGTTCCAAATGTTTTTAATCGAGCCCATCCTTTATTATTTCTTTTCTTCTTATTTTCTTTCCTTTTTCCTTTTCCTTCTTTTTCTTTTTCTCTCTCTCTTTCTTTTTTTTTCCCTGCTGTTTTCTCGCGTGAGGCGTTGCAGCAGAGGAGGGCTAGGGGCCGACCACTCCGCAGCCGACCCCTCGACCCCCCCGACCCCTCGACCCCCCCCCCCCCCGACCCTAGCCTGCAACCTACCCTAGCCTGCGTCGGACCTCTCGAACCCGCCCCCCTGTGATGAGTACCCCAACAGCTCACCCTCCCTCATTCACCCTCACTTCTCTCAATCTCTCCCTCTGTTTTTTTTTTTTACAGCAATTCAAGCCCTCTTCACTTCCTTCCTCCGGTTCTGTGCGACAGCAGCCAGACGCAGCCACTGGATCCGCCGGGAGCATTGCAGCCGCTCATTCTTCCGCCTCGAGCCACCTGGGACGCCGGCGAAGTGAGTCGCCGCCACTCCTCCCTCTCTTTTCCCTTCCTTGCTCATTTTCTCTGTCTAATGCCGGCCGGCTCCCCTCTGTTCCGTGCAGTAACTGTCGGAGAGTTGGAGCCACCTCCTCCTCCTCCGCTCTGCCACCGGAGACGACGCCTGGAGCTGCCGCCCGCACCGACGCCGGCTTTCACCCTGCTCCCTTCCTACGCCGCCGCCTTACAGTCCTACCCCCTTTCATTGTCGCGTTCAGCAGAAGAGTGAATAAGGGTTTATTTTCTTTCAGTATTATATTTCGGCCCCCTTATTTGTGTATATTGCAGATTGTACCCACTGATTTGTATTTACAGTTTTAGACCCAATTTTTGAATGTGAATAAAATACCCTCTTGCAAAATTAATTACATAAATGGACCCAAATTGTTTTATTGCAGTCTTGGCCCTATTTTCAGGAAATGTGCGGTTTTTCCCTTGTGTATAAATATAGTTTTGATCCAAAGAGTATTCGAAAATATGGCCCGAGTTTGGTGAGTTTCATGGTTGCCCGGAAAAGTCGACTTTGGAATTTGACCCATGTTTTAAAATGGTATGTGTCACTCCGGGAGATGTGTTGGGGGTTTTAACCTTGTTTTCAAAGCCGGAGTTCCCTTAGAATATTATACGTTATATTCCGTTCAAATTTAGCATACAAGCTAAATTTCCTTAACTTTGGCTTTAGGTTCGGGAGCGGCCGTTATAGACCAACAAATCCAATCTCGACGCCCGTAGATCATCTTCAACCTCGGATCGTGTGTGAGTACCTTCTTCCTCGATCTAGTTATGTTTAGTGGTAGAATCATGCTAGGTTGAATCTAGCATAACGTAGAGCAAATGCCATGTAGTGGCCATGAACCCTAGGTATTAGTTATTGGATATGGAACTTGTTGCTTTACCTTTCTTACGATCTTATGAAGATCCTCGAGATAATAGATTGGACCTAGCATGCTAGAGTTAGATATCATATATATATATGTGGGAGACTAGAATTCCGAGAACTTCTAGCTTTTTAGTTAGTTATTGATAGAGTGCTTCACTTGGTCAGGCTTAGAGCGTTTTCCTGCGGGAAGTTGAGAGTGGTTTCGTGTTACCTTGAGAGAGGTAAGTCCTTGGACTTACTTAGCCGCTTTTATGCCTTATTTGGATATATATGGTGGTGTGTGCTTTACCTTTGTTATAATCATGAAAATGAATTAGGATTTACTTGACCTTATTTATTGGCCCATCGTTACTACTATTATTATTATCGGGCGGTGACATCACCGCTCAGTTTCCCGAGGGAGGCTGGGGGGATCTCTGCGACCAGGCCATACACGGTATACGGGCGGGCTTCTTCATCACTCCCACAGGGTATACGGGTTGGGCGCCGCCACACTCCTGTTGGTTACACGGGGACAGAGGCGAGAGTTATAAGACTCTCGTGTCACACTTTAAACCAATGAATTAGTTATGGAATAACCTAAAAAGATACTATGTAATAAATGATCATGTTGTGTGCTTTGTGTGCTCATGTGTGTGTTTGTGCCATGTTATTCTTATAATGCATAGAATGTGAGCTAACGGTTTAAAACCGTTTTGTGTAGACGACTTGCAGGTTAGGGATGCCGCCGAGTGAGGTGGAGGAGTGGACAGCCGAGTGGTCTCCGTACATTATAGGACGGGGACGTTTTTGGGGGTTTTTCCTTTGTTGTCGGATTATGTCTTGTTGCACGTTTGGACTTCTTTACTTTTATGTCGTTTTGAGGACTCGGCTGAGTTTCCAACTTGTATCCCTTCCTTCTTTCTTTGCATACATTACAAACTACTTTGAGTTTTATGCCTTTAATTTGTGCCTTGTTGGAAAGGTCCGGTGAGATTGTTGTCAGGCTAAGGGTCGGGACCCATTGTGAGGTCTCGCCCGTAGCATCCCGATATCCCGCGGATTCGGGGTGTTACAATTTTCTTCAACAGAAAGTGCTCTCCCTTTGGTTCGTCTTCTATGCTTCTCCTTAGCAATTCCCTACCCCTTTGTGATCCTTCTAAGACTCCTTTAGCTTCCTTAACATCCTTAGATGCTTCTTGCTCTATTTTTGCTTCCAATTCAACTCTATTTACCTGCAATTCATCAAAATCTCGTGTAGACCTCTATTTCCGACAATTGATTGAATAGGACATAAAAGGTTGCAAAATCCCTCTAAATGCAAAGTAAACAGAGATAATGTGCTGCAATATGCATGAATATGATGATACATACTTCATGCCATCAAAATACCCCATACTTGCCTCTTGCTTGTCCCTAAGCAAGACTCAAATTCAGAATATAAGATGTCATGGATTATGCATGTATGAAACTCAAAAACTTTTCTTTTTGGTAGTGCTCCTTTTCATTGGATCGCTCTCAAAGTGATATTTCAAGGCATAAAAGGGGCAAAGCATGTATCAATGATGACTATAAGATGAACAAACTCCCTTTTCTTTCTTGAAGGCATAAATAAAGAACATGATAAAGGTGTAGAGGCAATCAAATTCAAACAAATCTAAGCCATTAAGCCTTAAACACATGCATAAAAGTCTCAAGGTCTCCAAATCAAAGGAAAGGTTCAAGAAACGTATTAAGGGAAGGAGTTCTTTTCGGCCATTGTGGTGCTAATCCGGGAAAGAGGAACACATAACACCTCCAAGAATTTTCTTCACCGCACATGCTTCGCATGTAGAAAGCTTTGCTTTCATTATACTTTACTTTTTGAGAGTATGGACAGCGGTGCACAAAAACCGAAGCCTAGGAGATCGGCGTTTCTCAATTTCGAGATGCCTCAAACCCTTGATGCACATACCATATCCCGTTAGGACTTGTCGTTCAATCGGACTTTGGCAAGACACAAACACCCGGCTATGTGAATGGTGCCGAGTTACTCATCCTCATGTTCAACGTCCCCAAACTTATGAAATTTTGCACTTTTCAATACATTTTCCTTGGCCCTCCCACATCAAACATGCCTTTTTTCAATCACCTATCCTAATTCCCGGATGGTAAGAGGAGGGTTACATATTTCATTGAGGAGCTAGCATGATCAAGATATGAGAAAAGAAAAGAAGTGAATTGCCTTAGTCATCCTTAAATGGTGTAACCTAGTGCTCTCCTATGTTGCTTCAAAACATGCATGAGTTTCTCTAATTCGTCATCATTCAAATTTGCATTGACTATAACTGGGTATGTGGAATTAGTGCCAAGAAATGCGTACCTTAAATGTGCGGGAAGTTGCTTCAATTCTAATGATGGAGGTACCTTGGTTGGTGATGAATCGTGGCTTTCGGATGTTGTGGGAGATGCCTCTATAGGTGTGGGTACTTCATCATTAGATTCGGAAGCGGCTGCGGTGAAGTCCGGAGAATCCATAGAATTACTCAGTGAATCGACCCCCCCTGTAATAAATCGGTCGATCTTCTGCACGATTTTTCTTTCTGTTGGAAAAAATCGTGCTACCTCTTTGTGAATCGGGCGATTTATTGTCGTTAGGTCGATTTTAGTTTCTGTCGGAAAAAATCGTGCTACTTCTTCATGAATCGGACGATTTTTTTCTGGTAGGTCGATTTTAGTTTCTGTTGAAAAAAATCGTGCTGAATCTTCATAAATCGGACGATTTATTTCTGACAGGTCGATTTTCTTCACAATTTCCGGAGTCCACTCTAGTTCTTCAATTTTTGCTTCTAGCTCTTCCTCCACAGCATTTAATGCTTTCACATCCTCATTGCAGTCATGTTCCACCCCTTCCTCCATGATGCTCATGCTAAGAACCTTTTGAAGAGGGTCTTTCATCAAGATCGAACTTACTATCTCTCTAGACTCTTCTTCCTCAACAATTTCAAAAACGTCATCTTTCAAGGCTGGCTCCTTGATTAAGGAAGATAGTATGAATTCTATCTTTTCTTCACCGATATGGAAGGATAACTGGCCGTTCTTGCAATCTACCATGCATCCAGATGTGGCGAGGAATGGTCTCCCGAGGATGATGGGAACCGGGTAATCTGCAGGTATGTCAAGAACGACAAAATCTATAGGTATGTAAAACTTACCTAGCTTTACCGGAATGTCTTCTAATATTTCCACCGGCTTGGTGGTAGAACGATCAGCCATGTAGAGTGTGATCTTCACCGGTCTAGGCTCTCCTAGACCAACTGCCTTGCATAGAGCTAGAGGTATAATACTCACACTTGCTCCAAGGTCACAAAGAGCATCATAGGTAGCTTCTCCCAAAGTGATGGGTATGCAAAAGGATCCTGGATCGCGGAGTTTGGGTGGCATATTCTCCGTCATAGTCTTGATGAGTTCGGATGACTCCATACTCATCTTGACTTCTCCTATATCTTCCAACTTCCTCTTGTTAGAGAGGATCTCCTTGAGGAATTTGCCGTAAGCCGGCATACCTAAAATCGCATCTATAAAAGGTATGTTAATATGGAGCTTACTCATAAGTTCAACAAACTTACCGAAATGTTTATCTAGGCGTGCCCGCGCTCTAGATTGAGGAAAAGGTAGAGGTGGTTTGTAAGCGGGAGGAGGAACATAGACTTCTTCCTTCTCCTTTGCCTCTCCTTCTTTTGTGGAGGTATCAACTACTTTAGGTTGAGGGTCGACGGTCGTCTTTCCGCTCCTAGTAGTTATTGCCATAACCCTTCCCTTTGGGTTATCTTCTGTCTTCCCGGGAAGCTTCCCTTGATCTCTTGGAACTTCTCCAGCTTTGTTGAATACTTGGTTTTCTAAAGCTTTGTGAGCTTTGTCAACCGAAGTTATGTAACTCTCTAATCCTTGTAGCTTGCCTAGGATCGTTTCTAGCATGGGATCCGGTTTGTTTGATCCGCTTGATTGTTCCTGGCTTGTAGAAGGAGTAGAAGAAGATGGAGGTGTTAGAGCCTTTTCAGCATAAGAGTAAGGATTACCTGAACCTTGCTGATTTGACCTCCAATTGTTGTTATTTGAGTTCTTGTTGTTGTTGTTATTGTTCCACTTGGAGTTTCGGTTGTTATTGTTGTTGTTGCTCCAATTGGAATTCCGGTTATCATTCCTTTGATTGTTGTCTCGCCCCATGTAGTTGGCTTCTTGCTCTTTAGTCTTTTGAAGACTCGTTTTGAGCACTTCCCTCAATTCTTTGATGTCATCTTTGAGGGAGAATATTTGTGTTTGAGCCGCTTGATTCAACTTGGCTCCCGTATCGCCTTGATTCCGGCTATTTGATTCCACCTTCCGGTGGGAATACTTCTCAATCACTTGGGCTTGCTTCTCAATGAAGTCCCAAGCATCGTCCTCTCTCATATCCATGAATGTCCCGCAAGATAGAGATTGGAGGTGGAATTGTGTTTCCACATCCAACCCTTTGTAGTAAATTTCCAATAGTTCCAGCTTGGAAATGCCATGGTGTGGGCAATCCAACAAGAGGTCTTGAAACCTTTCCCAAGATTGAAACAAGCTTTCGTTAGGTTTCATAGAAAAAGCATTTATTTTACCTCTCAATTCCGCTGTTTTGGATGGCGGAAAGAACTTGGTGAGGAATTCCGAAGACAATTCCTCCCATGTAGCTAACTTCGCAGCCGGAAGTGTTTGGTACCAAGCTAGAGCCTTGTCCTTCAAAGAGAAGAAGAACGGCTTGATCTTGTAGTTGCTTGTAGTAGCCTTCTTCGGCTTCATAGTCTCCATGAGAATCTCAAAATTCTGCAAGTGTTGATGCGGAGATTCGGTACTTGCTCCGCCATATTGACTTTGGCGAACCATAGTAATGACTTGTGGTGAGAAGCTAAACTCCTGGATGTCTTCAGCTCCGAAATCCACACCTAGACGGCGCGGTTGCTGAATTGGATCCATCCGTTGCCCCAAAGTTCGGGGTCTATCTTCGTTATTGACAGCTCTAACATTCCTAGTCGTGATGCGAGGGACGACTTTAGGTGTTGGAGTGTTTCGGTTAGGACGAAGTGATGGATCAATCTCTTCAAGTTCCGGCATATCCGGATCAATCTCGTCATCATCGGACGAGTCATCTCGAATGGACTTAGTTGGTGTCTTGACTTTCTTCTTCTTCTTGGAGTCGTTCAACTCCAACTTCATGTCCAACATCATAGCTCTTAGTTCATCAATCTGAAATTGATGACTTATTTCAGCTTCCTTTCGAGCCTTCTCACTCAACTGGAGTTGGCGTTGAGCTTCATTCAGTTCAGCCTTGTAGTTTCTCTCATCGTTTTCAGCCATTTTCTTCTCCTTCAACTTTCTCCTCAAAGTTCTTTCTAATTCGGGATCGAAAGGAATTAGATCTTTAGTGGATCTAGTCCTTCGCATATACCTAAAGAACCTGCGAATATCACTCAAGTAGACAAATCAAATCACAAGAGCAAGAGCTCTCAAGCTAGACAACCGAAAACCGGATTTGATCTAGACCAAATCCCCGGCAACGGCGCCAAAAACTTGTTCGCTCAAAAGGGTGTGCGTCAAAGTCTTAATATTTATATCTAGAACTCAAAAGCAAAGCGAACCCGCAGTGTACGGATCGGCTGTAGAAAGGTAAGAATTCCAGAGTCGAACTCAGGGATTTGGTGAGAAAGTTTCCAATTTCAATTATCTAGCGAAAGTATAAAAGCTTTTGTGATGTGATAAAGAGAGAAATGATTCCAAGGATTCAAGTATCCGATTTAGGCTTTCGATTCAAGACACTTCTATAGGTATAGGACAGAATTTATATTGCCAAGATTAAATGTTCAAAGGTAGGATTCGTACGATGAAGTTCCGAAACCTATATAACTAATCTATAGGTTCTCTCTATAAGGGTTGTTGAGGCTGCAATATAGAAAGATCTAAAGACAAGAATTATGTTCAAACTAACTATCTAAAACTCCAGGATATGACTCTCCAAAGTATGAATAGAAAGCACACTTAAAATCTTAATAAAGGATGTCGAGTCACTTTATTACCCAAATCTTGCAATTTTAATCTATTAAATGTAGAAACAGGTTTGAAGTGTGTTCAAACATTCAATTAGAGGGTAAAAAGAGTTAATCAAGATTGGGATTTAGGCAAGGATTAGTTTTGATTAAAGAATGATTCAATTGAGTTCGTCAGAAGGATAAATCGCCCTATTCATAGGAAAAATCGGCCGATTTTCCTCAAGAACAGCCCGATTTTCCTGTTTGTCGCAAAACTAAAATCTAAATTCTCAGGATCCTAATGTTTGAATGAGTTCAGTCTCTCATCATCTAAGCCTTAATCATCAACTATTCTCCCCAGAATCACAAGGTTTTTAGCCAACCATTTTCAAAATCGAATCAAATTAATTATTGAAGAAGATATCGCAAAGAAACCAAATCTTGAACGAAAAATTCAATAACTTTCAAATCTGTAAAACAATCGTCAAATCTGTTCAATGTATCTCTCAACAACTCAATTTCGTGTTTACGAACCACAAACAAGACAATGGAACAAAGAAATCTCACAATCAAAGATCAAGAAAGACTTTCCGGCAAAAGCTCTTCAATCTCTCTCCAAGAATCGTTGATTTCTTCAAAACGTGTAAAGATTATCTGGTGCGACCTCTCCGTCTTCGTTCGTAGGGTTCTCTTCTATAGTTTCTTGCAGATGGGCCGTTTGGCAAAACTCTCCTCTAGCCCAAATTAATTGGGCTTTATGTCGTCTTTTTATTTGGCCGAATCGTGAAGAAAATCGACCCAGTCGATTTTGGTGCAAAATCGTTCGATTTTCAAGGTATAAAAATCGTCCGATTTATATATACATTGGCACGATTTTCTTCAACAGAAAGTGCTCTCCCTTTGGTTCGTCTTCTATGCTTCTCCTTAGCAATTCCCTACCCCTTTGTGATCCTTCTAAGACTCCTTTAGCTTCCTTAACATCCTTAGATGCTTCTTGCTCTATTTTTGCTTCCAATTCAACTCTATTTACCTGCAATTCATCAAAATCTCGTGTAGACCTCTATTTCCGACAATTGATTGAATAGGACATAAAAGGTATGCAAAATCCCTCTAAATGCAAAGTAAACAGAGATAATGTGCTGCAATATGCATGAATATGATGATACATACTTCATGCCATCAAGCATTGTGGAGATTTTAAGGTGAATGATCATCGGTTGAAGAGGTACATCCCGGAAGCTCCAGTGGATGTGATTGCCCCACTTCACCTTGAGTGAAACGCTCCCGAATTTGGTCAAGCTAATGACCTTAAAGAAGCGCTTGATGGGAGGCAACCCATTGGTACCATCTCTCCCTTTTCGTTTTTATTTTGGTTTTCATTTTTCTGTTTTTGTGTGTTTTTGTGTGCTTTGTGTTTGTGTGCTAGAGTCTTGGTAACATGGAGGCCTTGTAAGGCATGAGTTGATGATGATGATCCCATATCAAATATGGGTAGAGCGGACGTGGGACTTGGACGGCTAGCGGTGCTTAGCGCGGGTCCCGATGCCATAACGAACACCTTGAGCTCTCTACCATCTTTGATAGATCATCCGCCATAAATCCACTTGAGTAACCAAAATACCAAAGCAAACCATTTTTACATTGTGAGGACCCTCTTTCACTCTTCTTTACTTGAATTACACATTGGGGACAATGTGTTTCTAAGTATGGGGTGAGGTTTTCATGATCACTTGCATGATTAGCATCTAGGATAGTTTAATATTATCACATGTTTCATTATGTTTTGCATTGTACATACATATTTCGAAAATTCCAAAAAAAATCAGAAAATTTAAAAAATTTCAGTGCTTCTAAGCTTGGGAATGACCCTTATGATGAGTTTGTCTCGTGAATTGGCTATGGATGGCCTTCTGTGTTGAATGGATGTATGCATATGTGGACTTGAAGTACTTATCTTGAATCCCATGTATGGATTGTGATCATGATGTTTGCCTTGATTGGATTGAGGATTGATAGTCGAAATTACATGCTAGTTCTTGCACATCATTTAGGAGTGATTAAGGCAATTCATCTTTCTCTACTTCTCATCTTGATCATGTTGTTTGAGCACCTCAATTGATATAAAATTTGACCTCTTTTTACCCATCCGGGAATAGGAGCATGCTAGTGTGTTGAGTGTGTGAAAAGCAAGTGTGGGGTAAAGTTGTTAATGAATGGATGTTGTGAATGAAGTGCTGAATTTGTTGTGAAAAGTGTAGAAAAAAAAAAAGGTTTGGGGACTTTGGTTTTGATGACGAGTAACTCGACACCATTCACATAATCGGGTGTTTGTGCCTTGCCAAAGACTGATAAACCGAATGTCCTAACAAGCCTTGGTATGTGTGCCCGATGTGAGGCACCTCGGAAAAATCCCGAGGTCCGCTAATCACCAAGGTTTCGGCTTTTGTACACCAATGCCATTGTCTCAAAAATAAGTGAAAGAAAAAAAAGTAAAAAAGAAAAGAAAACAAAGAAAAGATGGAGAAACATATACACTTGTGGGGAAGTTGATCAAAAATAAAATTGTGGAGTTAGTTCTTTTCCCAGATTAGCATCACATGACCAAAAAATTCCCACCTATTCACAACGTTTCTTGGCCTCTTCTTTTCTAAAGTCCTTGTGACCTAATTGCATGTGTGTAAGACTTAGTGATCTAGATTGGATATACTCATGATCATCTTGACTTCTTCATTTTCACCTTGCATGCATGCTTTTGAGTTAAGTATAATTGTCTTTTCATGCCTTCATTCGTTTGATACATGATTGCTTGTCCATTCGCCATGAAACATGACTATGAAGGTGATCCAATGTTGGAAGCACAATTCCAAAAAGATTTTGTTGTTTTTCTGCATGCATAAATCATGTCATCTCTTAGTCTATAGTTGGGTCTTGCTCGGGGACGAGCAAACCTTAAGTATGGGGTATTTTTGATAACACGATTTATGACGTAGGTTTAGGCATCCATTTAGATAGTTTTTCCCGTTAATCATGCATGGTTTGACATTAGTTCGTGACGATTTGCACTTAATTCATGTATGTTGTCGAGATAGACGTCTACACGGACTTTTGCATGTTTTGTAGGTATTTTGGGAGCTTTTGGAGCTTAATCGATACATTCGAGGATCGTTTCTCGTGATGACACACTTCCGGACTCATTGAGAAGCAAGCTAGGGGCAAAAGAGAGCACATGGGACTTTGTTGGTGCATGCCTTGCACAAATTCGTGGCTTAATGATCCAAAGAAGGCTGAGGCACCAAAACCACGGTCACTGGGACTTCCACGGGCGTGGAAATGGGCCGTGGTTCTCTCTGCACAGCTGTGACAGCTGTCCCACGATCTCCATAACCGACCCTTGCCCTTGATGGAGTATAAGAGGTGGTCTTGCAGGCTGTTGCAGGGGGACTGGACACACAATTCTCTCTCACACTCTCTCATTTCACATCATTGGATTGGAAGCTACTCTTGAAGGAGAAGAAACACTCTCATTTTTGGGGAAGAAAAGAAGAACACACCATCTTAGAGTTTCATAGTTTTTAGAGTGATTTTGGGGTGAACTTGTTGGAAACGTTTGCAAGGGTTTGTAAGGAACGATTTGAACCTTCTTTTGAAGGGTTGTAAGAATTTCTCAACATTTATTCAGCTTGTTTTTCTTGTTCTACTTGTTCATCTCTCTTTCATTTCATTTTCTTGGTATGGAAGCCATGAATGTATGCTTGTTGAGTTTGATTTTTAAGATGCATGTTGTTGGCTAAATAGATGCGATTATAGGGTAAGGGAGCAATGGTTATGGCTTGGACTATTATAGAATAGACTTAAACGTACCTTTGGATGATTTGCTTGCTTGAGCCTAGCTGTTGTTGAAAACCATGTTCGTTTTAGCCAGACCACGGCCGTGGAATGAGATGAACTACCCGTGATTTGTCTGACTTGCTTGTATTGATAAATCTGAATGCTAGGATGCTAGATTGTTGAAACCCTAGTGTTTGTTGAGCTAGATCTATCCTAGGGTGACCTAGTGTTAGCAACTAAGTGTAAGAAGAGACCTACCCGGTGATTCTTGCTTTTGGGTTCCGAAGATGATGAACTCTAGGTAGTAGTGAACCTCACAAGCCGCTATTGGACTGAGTGCGCTAGGATTGATGTTTAGGACTTACCTTCCCGAGACTTACCCGGTAAGGAGAGGTTAGATCTTTAGATAGCAATCCGGTTTGTGTAGATTTCCCAACCTTAGGCTCCTAGAGACTTACCCGGTAATAGGACCTTAGGTGCGGGATTAGTGGATCATGAGACCTACCCAGTGATTGACCCCATTTGAGAAACATTCTTTCCCAACATACCATAGCTAATCCAAAGAATGATTAGAAGTTTGAGTCCCATGCCATAACCGGAATTTCTAACCCCTAGAATCTGCTTTTCTCTCTTTGATCACATATCTCGTGTTTGTTTGCTTGTTTGTGTTGCTGGCTTAGTTGTTCGTTTGAATTGTTAATCTTGCATGATTTGTGATCCTTGATTGATCACCACAAAACCAATCCAAAAACATTGAGATTTTCATTTCTTTATTTCTTTCTCTTTTCTCAACTAGGTCTACACTATCCTTAGTCACTATTTGATTCAATTTCACCTTAGTCTTTGTGTTCGACCTCGGAATACTATCCTTACTACAAAACGACCCATACACTGTGGGTTCGCTAGGAGTTAGGAAAAATATATCGAGTTATAAATTTAAGTCTTTTGTGTGCTACAAATTCTAGCGTAACATCACACTCTAACAAATCTCAACTCGGTCCGTACTCGTGGTAACTCAAACGCCTGTCAATAAGGCATGTGGATCAAAATCATATCCCATACTCTTAGAAGTTATAACTTCTAAGAGTTAGAATCTCATGACGAGAAATTATGAGAAAGGCTCTCTTAAGGTGATTAGACTATTTTATCCCTGGTTCCGAAAATTCTAGAATAGAATAGCCTAGTTCTAAACCCTCCTTTGGAACCTAATTTCATAATTAGTGCTCATAAGAAGGTTTGCTACGGATTTATAGAGGTTAACCCAAAAGTTCTAGTTATACACAAGGTTGCTAAGGTCCGACTCGGGGGTCAAGGTGAAAAGCTGGAATAATAAAATCAAATTCCGAAATAAAATTCTAACACTTCTAAGATATGTATACTAAACATGGGGATAAAGATATCTCAAAATACTTAACCACGACTTTTTCTTAAATCTCCGAAGTTGAGATAAAAGCTGAAATTTCTCATACTTAGTCAATTTTCCTATGATGTACAAACAACTCAAGTACTCTACTTCGAGACCTTATAAAACCTAATCCGACCGTTAACTTTCTCCCAAATTTTAGCACTGTAAACTACGTATTTCTATCTATCATATATCAAAAATTGAACGGTGGATCTTCATCCTAAGATATCGAAATCTGTTTCCCAACTAGTCAGTTTCTGTGCATTTAAACAACAATTCAGCAAGGGTTTCAAGTGGTCCTGGGTTCAATACTCCACCCCAACTATACTGGATTTATAACTGAAACTAAACAGCCTACCCATTTGTACCCGTACAACATCGACGAAGGCCTGAAGAGGGACTTACCAACACAGTTGAAGGTGGTCAGGTTCACAGGATGGGGCGCAACAGTGGAGTTCCAAGCCGGCTCGTTCACCAACTCGCTTGCCCTTCACAGGTATACCCGCGTTCAGGACTGTCATCGCAGGAAAACAAGGATAGACCCTTTGGTATGATATGACGTGAAAACAAAAAGAGAAGGAGGAGGATAGGAGGCAACAGCGACTCACCTTCTGCAACAGGGATGTCGTCGACGGTCGGGCTAGTGTGCGGGACTGGTGCTGGTGGTTGTCGCGAGGTCTTGTCCTTCAGCCCTAGCCGCTCAGCCACGTCGTAAGGCTTGGGTGTCTGCTGTGCGAAGGGAGTTAAAGTTTGGTGGCTGCAACAATAGAGACAACTCAAGAGGGAGACGAGGTCTTACCGGCGTTCCCGTCTTGAAGGGGCGTGAGACTGCGGCTGCGTCGGACGGTGGTTGTGGCTGCTGCTGCGTTGGTGGGTATAGGTCGCTGACGGTCGTACAGAAAGAGAGGAGGAAGGTTGCGGTTGTAATAGGGAGGGACAATTAGAGTAACAACACTTAGGTTAGAGAAGAATAATTAGGTTAGGCTTAAACGTGATTAGGGAACTGATTAGGGTTTAGGGTTAGAGATAGAGTTTTGGGCCTGTGGGTTGAGGTTATTTGGGCCAGTTAAATTGGGTCTGCTCATCTAATTATATGATGAACTTAATAAGTGAATCATTAACTTGTACGGAACTACTCTTTGAGTTTTAATCATACGGGATTGTTATACGGTTTACATATTTATTATTTTATGTGACTTAAGTTACATAAAATAATAGAATTTTGATAAAATTTTATAAAGTAAAATATTCTCTAGAAAGATGAGAGATTAGCAGATCGAAATTCGGTTTGATTGGGTATTAAACGGAAATTAAATTTTCCGGGTATTACAAGTTGTTGGATATGGAACTTGTTGTTTTACTTTCCTTACGATCTTATGGTGATCCTCGAGATAATAGATTGGACCTAGCATGCTAGAGTTAGATATCATATATATATGTTGGAGACTAGAAGTCCGAGAACTTCTAGCTTTTTAGTTGGTTATTGATAGAGTACCTCGCTTGGTCAGGCTTAGAGCGTTTTCCTGTGGGAAGTTGAGAGTGGTTTCGAGTTACCTTGAGAGAGGTAAGTCTACGGACTTACTTAGCTTATATTCCATGTATTAGATTCATTGAGTGTTTGGTGGTGTGTGTTTTATCGCTTTCGTTATAACATATAAACCGGTAATAGGACCACCGGCTTTTATATTTATTATTTTCGGCCCAAGTGTATGATAACGGGCTGTGACAATTTGTCTGGCTCCCGCAAGAGCTAGGAGGTTCTTGGCGACTATCCCGTGCTGGTAGACGGTCGGATGCATCAGTACAATTCCATGCCGGTAAGTAGGGACCGAGGCGAGTTTCGGGGATTCTCGTGTCACAAAGCTAAGTTGAATTAGAGCGGGATACGACCTATTAAATAAAGATAATAAACCGGATTGTTTGTTGAGCATGCTTATGTGATGTTATGATATATGAGTGTGTATGTGCCTTTACCATGTTTCTAATGCTGAGAATAGAGCTAACGGTTTTAAACCGTTTGTGTAGATGCCCTGCAGGTTAGGGACACCGCCGAGTGAGGTGGAGGAGTGGACAGCCGAGGGGTCGCCGTACATTATAGGACAGGGGCGTTTTTGGGTGATTTTTGTTATGTTCGGACTTATGGTTTCGGATTTATGCTTTGAGTTTGTGTCGTTTTGAGGACTCGGATGAGTTTCCACTTTGTACTTTTACATTCAGTTTCTCGCATACATTATAAACGATTTGAGTTTTTGCCTTTATTTGTTCCATGTTGAAAAGGTCCGGTGAAATTGTTGTCAAGCTAAGGGTCGAGACCCATTGTGAGGTCTCGCCCGTAACATCCCGATATCCCGCGAATTTGGGGTATTACAAATTATTTCATTATTCAAGTTTAAAATAAATTTTATATGGCGTGGAAATAAGCTGGTTGTAGATGGGTGAATATACACTTTTTAACTTGTATCGTATCTTGTACAACTTTTATTAGAATATACTTTTGTTAAAATATATTTTATTAAAAACCAAAAAAAAAACTATATTTTGTAATCACATGTTAAGAAAACCATAAATTTATTTACTCATCATTTCCAAAATATCCTTACAAAATTCACTTTTTAATGTAAAAAATAGTATTAAAATGAAGATTATTAACATATGTTTCATAAAGTACCAAAACAAATCATAAGACATAGAGAATGCAGATTTAAAGTTTGCAAAAATACGGCCCTATATAACTCCTATATTTGACACGATTAGGATTGTTCATTTGTCCGGATATGAACTGGATCGGAACGATGCATATCAAAAATTGACCGAATCATTCGGTTCAGGTCCGGTACAAAATCGGTCAGGTCCAATCCAGGGCCGAATTGACCGAAAATATGCGTTTCATGCGATGTTTATTAGATATTCGCGTAATTGGCTAACTGGCTAAGGGCGTTTTGTCTATTTTTTTATATAAAAAAAGGTTCGGACCGGACCGATTGTGGACCAAACTGTTTGGACCGAAGACCGGATCTATTAGTTTCGGTCTGTCCGGTCCAAACACCGAACCGAACATGACAATGCTCAGTCCTAAACACAAAACTATTTGCGAATATGACATTAGTCATTAACCCACAACTTATGTGAGGGTTTAGACCTTCAGTCAACGCAAATATACGATTTGACATGCAACGAAACACTCCGCGTTATATTTGATTCGGAGAAATCAAACACTAGGTGATCTGATGGATTTGGACGGTTCTTATAATTTTTTTTTATAGATTTGGTGGTTTGATGTA
Source organism: Fagopyrum homotropicum (assembly GCA_033239125.1). Taxonomy (NCBI): domain Eukaryota; kingdom Viridiplantae; phylum Streptophyta; class Magnoliopsida; order Caryophyllales; family Polygonaceae; genus Fagopyrum; species Fagopyrum homotropicum. The sequence goes on from BSWB01000003.1 coordinate 10,824,981, forward strand.
GTTGAATTGTTCTTATTTTGTTTATCACGATTATTAAATAATGTAAGATTGAAATTAGAGATTTAATTTTATTGACTTGGTCGTGTCAAATTGTTGTTAATTATACTTCAATTAAAATTTATATTTGTAACAAAGAAAAATCTTCTACATCCAACCCACGTTGTAAGATCCTAGGTTTTTGCCTTCACCTCCCCTGCGGTGAAGACTGAAGAGGGTCGACCCCGCGGCCAGCCGCCCCTGCGGCTATGAGATCCGCCCCTGCGGATCGTGCGACAAATCGCGCTGATCTGTTTTCGTCGTTTTATCTTTCTTCCATAGATAGAATATCCGATATTCTATCTTATGGGCCGGTTTCCTTGTTTTCTTTCTAACCCTAGATGCCCTTTCCGTCTAGCGTTCCGGCCCTCCTATATATTCTCTTCCTTCTCTCCTTTTTCCCGTTCCTTGCTATCGCCTTCAAACTCTAGAGAGCTGCAGCCGTCCTTTGCTTCTTGCAACTTCGCTGAACGTGTAAGTTCTTTCCTTCCCGGTTCTTCCTCACGTTCTTATAGTGTTGCATGTCTTCTCCTTCTGTTTTGGTTTCTCCCTTGCGTTCGTTTATTTTCTTCTTCTCCAAGGATCAAGCATGAGCCTTGATTCTTGTGGAGTGTTCCATTGTTGACCTTTCGTTGTTCTCAGGCTCTCTGGAGTTGAGTCTTGACGTGTTGGAACCGAAGGTTCGAGCTTTGGTTGCCCATGCTGTGAGATTTGTCGAAGAGAAGCCCGACAATAGCTTCTGACGAAGATCCTCCCCTGCGCCTGCACAGAGCCGCCCCTGCGCCTCTGTCCCAGCCGCCCTGCGCCTACACAGAGCCACCCCTGCGCCTCTGTTCAGCCGCCCCTACGCATCTGTCTAACCGCCCTTGCGGTTTCTCTACAGTAACTCCCATCCTTGGTGAGTTTCTTCATTCCTTCCTTTCCTCGTTCCTTCCTTGGTTCCTTATGTTGTTCCTTGTGTCCCCTGAGTTGTTATCAGACTAAGGTTAAGCCCTTAGCATGTGTTGATCTCTTAGAGATCATTGAGACTAGAAGTTATAGACTTCTAGCAACCGTTTCGTTCCTGATTCGTGTTGCTTGTTCGTACAGGCTTTCCTTGCTCCTTTCCTGAGGGAAATTGAGCTTCCTTGGTGTTTCTGAGTTGTTCGCTGATCTCTTGTGTTACCTTCGTGTGAGGTAAGTCCCTTGGACTTACTTAGCTTCATTCCGCGTATTAGTTGGATTGTTTTGGCTTGTTTGTATTGCTATCATGTTTATAACGGATAATTGGAAATAGGATTCACCCTTTGTTACCCTTAATTGGCCCAAGTGTATTATAACCGGGCGGTGACCACTTGTCTAGTTCTACAGGAGACTAGAATGTGCTCTTGCAACCCAGACCCGTAGGTAACGGATAGTACTGATCTATTCCTATTGGTAGACGGAAGCGGAGGCGAGTTTCGGGAGATTCTCCTGTGACAAAAGAAGTTGAATTAGTAATGGATAACTTAATGAAAGATAATAACCGGTTGATGTGTGAGCATGCTATGTGTTTTCTGTACCTTATGTGTGTTTGTGCCTTTACACTCTTGCTTATACCTAGAATGTTAGCTAACGGTTTATACCGTCGTTGTAGATGTTCTGCAGGTTCAGGATGTTGCTGAGTGATTCGGATGGTGTGGTCAGCCGGAGTTCCCGTACATTATAGGACGGGATTGGGTTTTTGTTTCTTTGTTGTTTCCCTTTTGTTTTGACCAGGCTGTGGAGCTTTTGTGTTTTCTTCTGTTTGAACCTTTGGTTTTATATTAAGTTTTGGCTTTCATTCGTTTGTGCCTTGTTGTAAGATCCGTTTGCTGTTGCTACTCTGAGGGTCGGGACCCATTGTGCGGTCCTAGCCCGTAGCGCTTCAAGTTCCTAGAACTTGGGGTGTTACAATATGGTATCAGAGCGAGGTTTGCAACAATGGCACTCGAAATCTTCTAAAGGTTGGATGGATAAATAAATAGAACCCGCAAGGAGTCTAACGTTTTCAAAAGGGGGTTTTGTTTTTAAACCTTTCGGTCTGAGATAGATGTACGGGCGACCACCACTACCTCCGCGGATCTCAGCAGTGTAGTTTCTTTCGTGTTGGCCTTTATATGTGCTTTTTCTGGACTTTTGCTTTAGCTATAGCTGTAGCGTGGCCTTATATCTATATATGTAGTCTTATATATCTATCCTTATAGCAGATGGCGCGTACTAGAGCTACATCTGCTATGGGGCGAGGAAGGGGTCGACCACCACTTCCACCTGCCGTCCGTGGACGAGGGCGTGCAAGAAGACCTCCACTAGCTAGAGGTCGGGGCCAAGCCCCAGTTTCTGATCCGCCTACCGTTGAGGCGTTTGCTGAAGAGGTTGCTGAGAGCATTGTTCCTGAGGCTGAAAATGAGACCGCTGCTAGGTCTGGAGCACAGAGAGCGCCATCAACAGAGTCCGCACGAGTATTTATCGGAGCTTCTGCATTTCGCGACTATGTGCAGAGGGTTGAGGAGGCTATCAGGACTGGAGGACCAACACCAGTGCCGCCAGTTCCTGCGAGATCTGCTGAGGTTTTGCAGAGATTTACACAAGTTGTTGCCCCACCTGTTGGAGTTGCTGAGGTTGTTAGAGCGCCGGCTGAGGGAAAAGAGCCAAAGCTTGATAGCTGGTTGAAGGCTTTCGATCAGTTGAAGGTTCCCGTCTTCGTGGGAAGGACTGGCTTGGAGGTGGAGCAATGGCTAGGACAGGTGGATTCTGCTATGGAGGCTATCGGTTGCCCTGAGGGACGTCGAGTCAATATAGCACAGACATTGCTGAAGGATCATACTCATTCTTGGTGGAGAACCATTCGTAGTAAGGTCGCCAGTTATGAGAAGATGAAGACATTGATCAGGGATTGCTATTGCCTTGCAGCCATGAGGAGGGATCGTCTTCAGGATTTCCTTGAGGCTAGATTCGAGGATTTGCCTATTGCTGAGATCATCCTCAAGTTTCAGGACGAGTTGGCGTTGTTAGGTCCGTCCGCACCACCAGAGGATCAGCATGTTTACCTTTTCTCTCGGAGGTTGAGAGAATTGACACGCTCTTATCTTACTGGATTCCATTGTGAGTCTTTAACGGACTATCATGATAGAACTTCTACCTCTGAGAGAGACCGACCGGGTCAGAGGAGAGCTTCTCAAACAAGAGGTCCTGAGAAGAGACGGAAGACTGGATCAGCCAACGCTAGAGCTGGAGCAGTTGGTTTTAGGCGTAGTTAGACGCATGGACGTTCTAGTTTCCAACAGAGTTCTGATAGAGGACGGTAGTGTCATAACTGCGGAGTAGCTGGACACATCCGAGCTGACTGCAAGAAGCTAGCAATGACTTGCTTTTCTTGTGGAAAGCCCGGACACAGAGTTGCGTTTTGCCGTCATGGCAAAGCGCTATCTCAGCAGGGTTCTTCAACTGCCAGTGTTGCTGGAGGAGGACAGAGATCTCAGTACCAGCAGCAGAGAGTTTCAAGTTCTGCCGCTGATAGCATGAATTATAGTCTAGTTTTTGGGGTTTGTTTGGACGTTTTATCTTTCATAATCTGTATGTTTGTATATACATTATGTGATTTTACTACCATTTCATCTACCTTTGCGAGAATCGAGGTCTACACCTAGTTTCGTTGTAATTGCAGGTAATATGGTACGTTTTGCATCAAAAAGGAGCAAAAGGAGTCATGAGTCATTTGGAGCTACATCCAGGAAGCATAGCCATGGATTGAAGATCCACTTTGGAGCAGATTCGAGAGATTTCACATCCAGTTGAGACTCACCTCGGTTGACCAGAGATTCATCTCGACCGAGGTGATCCAGGGACGCCGACTCGACCGAGGCGAATACCTAGGACGCGGCGAGAATATTTTATTCTTGGAAGAGATCTTTTAAATTTGGAAAGTGATCTTATATTTCTGGGCTTGCCTTCTGGAAGGAAGGAGATATGCAGAATATATATTTTACCTATATTTATGGGATAATATCTTCTTAAGATTTATTATCTTTGGAGGGTTATTTTCCTATAAAAAGGGTCGGATTTCCCACAATTCGAGAGGCCCGCATACACGAACATCCGCCTACACCGAAAAAGACGCAGCAGCCGCATACCCCAATTTGGGAGAGAGTTGAAGAACCTTTTTGAAGGTTGAAGGAAGATTGAAGTCCATAGCTTTTATAGCTTTATTGAAGGGTTTTGTAAGATTGTCTTCAATTCCCTCAAATTGTTGTCTTGTCTTGTTGGATTATTATCCAAAGAACGCTTTGTTGTGATATTTGATTCAATTATTGAAGTCTTTTCATTAAATTCTTCTTTGTTCAAATATTCACCTTCTTCCTATATATTTTAATACTTTCATTATGATGATGAGTGGCTAATTTCCTTGTGTGATTCTAGGGTGATTGGCTGAAGGTTGTGGGAAAAACAATGATAGAATAATCTTAGATTCCAGTAGGATCCTGAAAGTTCGAGTCTTTAATCTTAACCCTAAGCATCTCGTTCGGTTGATGAACATCTCGGCCGGGGTGGAATTCTTCTGACCGAGGTGACTTATCCGACCTTAAACTGAGAGTTAAGTGTTAGAGTTTGCCAAATCCTATTCTTATTACACCTTTCCTGGTTCAATGCAAGCTTAGGATGAGACTTACCCGGTAATTCCTTAGTTTGTATACCAACGATCATAAGTGTAGGTAATAAAGGTTTAGCCTTTATTGGGGTTTGAGTGTGCTTCCATCCCATCTTTGTGAGTTAGCCTGAGACTTACCCGGTAAAGGTTGATTCTATTCCCTTAGATGGTATGTTAGTTTGAGGTTATAGTTCTTTATCTTGATTCCTTGAGACTTACCCGGTAATAGGAGTTACGGTTTAGGATTAGTGTGTAGTGAGACTTACCCGGTGATCTACTCCACTTTAGAAACACCTTCCCCACGCAAAAATCTCAGCTTTGTCCGCTTATCTACAGATCTTGAGTTGGAACCACAACTAGATGCTTTAATCCCTAGAATTGCATGTTTGCTTTATTTGACATCTTATTCATCTTTGATTGTGTTAAATCGCTCTTGTGGTTAGTATTAACATTAGCACACCGTATTGACTCTGTTTCACTGAGTCCCTGTGATCGACCCCTGGAATTTTCTTGCTTTTACTACGATTGACCCGTACACTGCGGGTTCGCATCCTTGTTTTAAGCTTAAGTCTAGGGTTATAAATTTAAAGCTTGCACACACCGTTTGGAGCGAACAGCCGCTCCTCAAGGTTCCACTCCGGGACAGGGGAGAGGTAGAGGACGTGTTGGTGGATCTGCAGACACTAGAGATGCACCAGCCAGAGTTTATGAGTTGAGGAGTGTTGTAGAGCCGACAGCGCCAGCAACTACAGGTACCATTCACATTAATGGTTTTCTTGTCAGAGTTCTTTTCGATACTGGTGCTACGCATTCTTTTATATTTGATACATGTGTAGATAGATTGACCTTAGTTACTGTAGATGGTAGACCCTTCTTTATAGGATTACCCGATGGGGGTAAGATATGAGGTACACGAGAGGTTCACGATTGCCCTATTATATTGGGAGGTCGCGATTGGCCAACTAACTTCTTCATCATGTACTTAGTACATGAAGAAGTTATTCTGGGCATGAATTGGATGGATCGACATCGAGCAGTTCTGGACATCGGCAAGAGGACAGTGACAGTAACTACAAATACAGGCCATGTTGAGATCTTCCGAGGATGGGATCTCGGGAAGGCTGGTACAGTCATTAGTGTATTACAAGCTGCGAGACTTATCAGTCAGGGATGCGAGGCTTTTTGGTACTATGCCATGAAGGATAGTACTAGTCCAACTTTGGATGAAATTCCAGTAGCTTGCGAGTTTGTGGACGTCTTTGGAGAGCCATCAGGTTTACCTCCACAACGGAGTGTAGACTTTGGCATTGATCTAGAGCCCGGTACGAGACTGATCTCTAAGGCTCCTTACCGCATGACGCCTATAGAGATGCTTGAGTTGAAGAAGCAGCTTGAGGAGTTAGCAGAGAAGGGCTTCATCCGCCCTAGTGTATCTCCTTGGGGTGCACTAGTTCTCTTCGTCAGGAAGAAAGATGGGTCAATGAGGTTATGTACCGACTACCGAGAGCTAAACAAGATGACAATCAAGAACAAGTACCCATTGCCCCGTATCGATGATCTTTTGGATCAGCTACATGGAGCTTTAGTGTTTTCGAGGATCGATATGAGATCAGGATATCACCAGCTGAGGGTGAGAGAGCAGGATGTAGCCAAGACGGCATTTCGGACTAGATATGGACACTACGAGTTTGTAGTGATGCCATTCGGGCTCACGAATGCGCCCGCAACCTTCATGGAGTTGATGAACAACATCTTCATCGACTTTCTAGACCAGTTTGTAGTTGTCTTCATTGACGACATTCTGGTTTACTCCCGTAGTAGAGAGGAGCATGTTGGACACTTGAGGATCGTTCTGCATGTCTTACAGGATAGAGAGCTCTACGCCAAGCTCTCTAAGTGCGAGTTTTAGATGTCCGAGGTAGCATTCCTTGGTCACATTGTTTCAGCTGAAGGGATCAAGGTAGATCCGGCGAATATTGAGTCAGTAGCTTCATGGCCGCCACCTAAGAACGTTAAGGAGGTTTGCAGCTTCTTAGGATTGGCAGGCTACTACAAGCGTTTTGTTGAGGGCTTTTCAGTTATCGCCCGACCGCTCACTTCCTTGCTGCGGATGTCTACGAGGTTTGTATGGTCCGAGTCGTGCCTGTAGAGCTTCGAGGAGCTGAAGAAGAGATTGACTTCTGCTCTTATCCTAGCTCAGCCAGAGGGCATTGAGGATTTTGTGGTTTACAACGACGCATCCAAACAGGGTTTGGGATGTGTTTTGATGCAGAGGGGAAAGGTGATTGCTTATGCGTTGATAGCATGAATTTTAGTCTATATTTTGGGGTTTTGTTTGAACGTTTTATCTTCAATAATCTGCATGTTTGTATATACATTATGTGATTTACTGCCATTTCATCTACCTTTGCGAGAATCGAGGTCTACACCTAGTTTCGTTGTAATTGCAAGTAATATGGTACGTTTTGCATCAAAAAGGAGCAAAAGAAGTCAAGAGTCATTTGGAGCTACATCCAGGAAGCATAGCCATGGATTAAGGATTTACTTTGGGCCAGTTTTGAGAGATTTCACATTCAGTTGTGACTCACCTCGGTTGACCAGAGATTCATCTCGACCGAGGTGATCCAGAGACGCCGACTCGACCGAGGCGAAAACCTAGGACGCGGCGAGAATATTTTATTCTTGAAGGAGATCTTTTAAACTTGGAAAGTAATCTTATATTTTTGGGCTGGGCTCTTGGAAGGAAGGAGATATGCAGAATCATATATTTTACCTATATTTATGGGAGAATATCTTTCTAAGATTTATTATCTTTGGAGGGTTATTTTCCTATAAAAAGGGTTGGATTTTCCACAAATCCTGGGAGTGCTTAGAGTCCGCTTACACCGAAAAATACGCAGCAGCAGCCTACTCCAAGGGGAGATTTGAAGAACCTTTTTGAAGGTTGAAGGAAGATTGAAGTTCATAGCTTTTATAGCTTTATTGAAGGGTTTTGTAAGATTGTCTTCAATTCCCTCAATTGTTGTCTTGTCTTGTTGGATTATTATCCAAAGAACGCTTTGTTGTGATATTTGATTCAGTTATTGAAGTCTTTTCATTAAATTCTTCTTTGTTCAAATATTCACCTTCTTCCTATATATTTTAATACTTTCATTATGATGATGAGTGGCTAATTTCCTTGTGTGATTCTAGGGTGATTGGCTGAAGGTTGTGAGAAAAACAATGATAGAATAATCTTAGATTCCAGTAGGATCCTGAAAGTTCGAGTCTTTAATCTTAACCCTAAGCATCTCGTTCGGTTGATGAACATCTCGGCCGGGGTGGAATTCTTCTGACCGAGGTGACTTATTTGATCCGTAACTGAGAGTTAAGTGTTAGAGTTTGCCAAATCCTATCCTTATTACACCTTTCCTGGTTCAAAGCAAGCTTAGGATGAGACTTACCCGGTAAAGGTTGATTCTATTCCCTTAGATGGTGTGTTAGTTTGAGGTTATAGTTCTTTATCTTGATTCCTTGAGACTTACCCGGTAATAGGAGTTACGGTTTAGGATTAATGTGTAGTGAGACTTACCCGGTGATCTACTCCACTTTAGAAACACCTTCCCCACGCAAAAATCTCAGCTTTGTCCGCTTATCTATAGATCTTGAGTTGGAACCACAACTAGATGCTTTAATCCCTAGAATTACATGCTTGCTTTATTTGACATCTTATTCATCTTTGATTGCGTTAATCGCTCTTGTGGTTAGAACTAACGTAGCATACCGTATTGACTTTGTTTCACCGAGTCCCTGTGATCGACCCCTGGAATTTTCTTGCTTTTACTACGATTGACCCGTACACTGCGGGTTCGCATCCTTGTTTTAAGCTTAAGTCTAGGGTTATAAATTTAAAGCTTGCACACACCGTTTGGAGCGAACAAGTTTTTGGCGCCGTTGCCGGGGACTTGGTCTAGACCGAGCCGGTACGGTTTGCTCTTGGGGCATTTGCCCCGTTTTGTCTAAACACTCTACTTGAGTGACTTTTTCAGGTTCTTTCTTAGGTGTATGCGAAGAACCCGCGCTGGGAAGGAAATCGTTCCTTACGATCCCGAACCAGAAAAGACATACAAGAGACGCTTGAGAGAAGCGAAGATGGCCCAACAAGACGATCGCGATCTTGTGGCCCAATTGAGAGAGACGCAGGAGCTGCTGCGCCTCAGCAAGGAAGAACTCATGCAAGAGAAAGAGGAGAATCGCACCAGGACTGCAGCAATCGAAGCTGAGATTGCTACCATTCGGAACCAGATTCTACTTCGACCGATGCAGGATCCAGTAGTTGATCCTCGACCGAGGCAGATTCCAGTACCCGACGCCCCGGCCGATGTACTTCCACCTCGGATGCCAGTCCGAGACGTTCTTCTTGCAGGAATTCCACAAACCCTAGGTCAAAGGATGGACCCTAACCAACAACTGAGGCGTCCAGGAGTGAACCTAGGAGATCCAGCAGATCATGACTACGAACTTCGACCGCAAGTTCTAGCCATGATTCGCCAGTGCCAATTCGGAGGGCTAGAGAAAGAGTCGCCGCATCAACATCTTCAAAACTACGAGATCTTGATGGAAACCTTGCGACCTTCCAGAATTGAGAACAACAACTACAAGCTAAGACCTTTCTACTTTTCTTTAAAAGATAGAGCTCTTACTTGGTATCAATCTCTTCCCCCAGGAAAAATTAGCACATGGGAGGAGATGACTACGGAATTCTTGACCAAATTCTTTCCCCCTCAAAGACCGCTGAAATGAGAGGGAAGATCAACGCTTTCATCATGAAAGACAAGGAGAGCTTGTCCAAATCTTGGGAGCGGTTCAAGGATATCCTTTTGGATTGCCCACATCATGGGATTCCAAAGATCGAGTTGTTGGAGATCTACTTCAAAGGGCTGGACGGAAGCACCCAGTTCAATCTCCAACTACTCTCCGCCGGTACATTCATGGACATGGCGGTTGACGAGGCTTGGGACTTCATTGAGAAGCAAGCCTTGCACATGGAGAAGTACACCCACCAAGGAGCTGAAGGTGGAGTTAAAAGAGTCAACTTTCAAGAGACTCAACCCAACAACAATCAACTCACGTCCTTGAAGAACGACGTGAAGCAATTGAAAGAGCTCTTGATGGCTCAAACTAAGAAGGAAGAGCAAGGGCAAAGGAACAACAACAACAACAATAACGGGTACCGTAACAACAACAACGGACCCCGAAACAACTACAACAACAACAATAGAGGATCCAATAGCAACAACTGGAGGGCGAATAACCAAAACCACGGTAACAACCATTCAAACTCCAACTCTAATGATTCCTCTAACCCTTTCCTCTCTTCTCCTTCTTCTTCTACTCCATTGAAGAGCCAAGGGCAAGGATCAAGTTCGTCTCAGCCGGAAAAGAAAGACGCAGTCCTGGAGGCAATCTTGATCAAGCTTAGTGCTATGGAGAATTCTATGACTTCATTTTCGAGGGCCCAAAAGTCCTTCGAACAACAACTTGCTAATAGGGCGAATGAAGCGCCAAGAGATCCAGGGAAGCTTCCAGCAAAGACGGAAACTAACCCTAAGGGCCAGTGCATGGCCATAACGACGAGGAGTGGACTCAAAACTGCAGATCCAGTACCTCGCTCGATGCAGACCACCTCGGTCCAGACCCAGTCGAAGAACACCTCGACCGAGACGCCAACCGAGGCGGCGCAACAGAAAGCAGGAGGAACGACAGAAACTTATGTTCCACCTCCTGCATATAAACCACCACTTCCATTCCCCCAGTCCAGAGCCAGAGCACATCTTGACAAGCACTTCGGTAAGTTTCTTGACTTGATGAATAAGCTACATATTAATATTCCTTTCCTTGATGCCATTCTAGGTATGCCCGCCTATGGGAAGTTCTTAAAAGAAATCTTATCAAGGAAGAGGAAGCTGGAGGATGTTGGTGAAGTTAGGATGACATCTAAATCTTTGGAGCTTATCAAGATCATGAAGGAAAAGATGCCACCTAAGTTAAGAGATCCCGGCTCATTTTGCATTCCCATTCAAGTTGGGGATGTCACTTGTGAAGCCCTATGTGATCTAGGAGCCAGCGTGAGCATCATCCCGCTGGAGTTGTGCACTAAGATCGGTCTTGGAGAGCCCAAACCGGTCAAGATTCGACTTTACATGGCGGATCGCTCCATTACCCATCCCGTGGGCATCTTGGAAGACGTTCCGGTCAAGTTAGGTAACTTCTATCTACCTATAGATTTTGTTGTACTTGACATTCCCGCAGATTATCCAGTACCTATTATTCTCGGGAGGCCATTTCTAGCAACTTCGGGTTGCAACGTGGATTGCAAGAACGCCAAGTTGAAATTCAACGTTGGTGGCGATGAGGTGGAATTCGCACTACTTGCAGCCATGAAAGGGGAGCAACTAACTGATGATATCTTCAACATCTACGATGAAGAAGAATCAAGAGAATTGGTGAGCTCTATCCTTATTAATGATCCGCTCGAAAGAGTCATAAGCTTCAGTTTAATGGAGGAAGGTATAGATGCTTCTTGTGATGCAGATATACGGAGCTTGAAGGCACTGGAAGAGGATCCAGGAGCTATAACAGAGAAGCTGATTCAGGAGACGAAGATCTCCAGCCTCGGACCCAGTAGCAGTACCTCGACCGAGGCACTTTCTGGACTGAGCGAGGCGACTGAAGAACACCTCGGTCAACGCCTTTGCGCCTCGACCGAGGTCGATGGCGAGATGATTCAAACTGAGACTTCATCAAGTCCAGTTTCTGATACCACTCCACAGGAAAGAGGAAGCACGGATTCCTCCCAGAAAGCACCCCCAGTAGTGGAGCTTAAACAACTCCCTAGTCACTTGAGGTATGTCTTTCTTGGGCCGGATTCTACTTACCCCGTTATTGCTAGTGCTTCCCTCTCCGATTCTGAATTATCTAAGTTAATGCATGTCCTGAGAAAGCATCGAAAAGCCATAGGTTACACCACAGATGATCTTATTGGCATTAAACCTTCTTTCTGCATGCATAGAATTCTAATGGAAGATAATCATAAGACTTCACGGGAACCTCAAAGACGGTTAAATCCGATCATGAAAGAGGTTGTGAAAAAGGAAGTTCTTAAGTTGTTGGATGCAGGTATTATTTATCCTATCTCGGATAGCAAGTGGGTTAGCCCGGTGCATGTCGTTCCGAAGAAAGGAGGGATGACCGTTGTGACGAATAAGAACAACGAGTTGATCCCAACGAGGACCGTCACGGGCTGGAGAGTTTGCATCGATTATAGGAAGCTGAACACGGCAACTCGGAAGGATCATTTTCCGCTTCCCTTCATTGATCAAATGCTCGAACGGTTGGCCCAGCATTCACACTTTTGCTACTTGGACGGCTATAGTGGATTCTTCCAGATTCCTATCCATCCGGATGATCAGGAGAAGACCACTTTCACTTGTCCTTGGGGGACGTTTGCCTATCGGAGGATGCCATTCGGATTGTGCAATGCACCCGCTACCTTCCAGCGATGCATGATGGCTATCTTTTCCGAGTACATAGAGGAGATCATGGAGGTATTTATGGATGATTTTTCTGTATATGGTTCCTCTTTTGATGATTGCCTATCTAACCTTTCTCTAGTGCTTGAAAGATGTGAGGACACTAACCTTGTTTTAAATTGGGAGAAGTGTCATTTTATGGTTAATGAAGGCATTGTGCTAGGACACCTCGTTTCTAATCGAGGTATTGAAGTCGATCGAGCTAAGATCGAGACTATTGAGAAACTCCCTCCTCCTTGTTCTGTTAAAGGTGTGAGGAGTTTTCTCGGGCACGCAGGTTTCTACAGGAGATTCATCAAGGACTTCTCTAAGATTTCTAAACCTCTAACTAACCTCTTGAATAAAGATGTTGTTTTTGAGTTTTCGCAGGAGTGTCTTGATGCTTTCTACAGGATTAAGGAAGCGTTGATCTCCGCTCCCATTATCCAGCCTCCTGATTGGACCTTGCCCTTTGAGGTCATGTGTGACGCTAGTGATGTAGCCGTAGGAGCGGTGCTTGGACAGAAGAAAGATGGACGGACCACCGCCATCTATTATGCTAGCAAGACGCTGGATGAAGCACAACGCAACTACGCTACCACCGAAAAGGAGTTATTGGCGGTTGTATATGCTTTCGAGAAGTTTCGTTCCTATCTAGTAGGGGCGAAAGTCATTGTCTACACCGACCATGCAGCCATTCGTTACTTGTTGGCTAAGAAAGATGCAAAGCCGCGCCTTATTCGATGGGTTCTCTTGCTTCAAGAATTTGACCTAGAGATCCGCGATAAGAAGGGATCCGAGAACTCAGTTGCGGATCACCTCAGCCGGCTACCGGAATCCTCCCGCGAGACGGATAGCCCGCCCATAGACGATTCATTCCCCGACGAGCACTTACACGTCTTGGAGCGTTTGATGGATCTACTTACTTCACCCCACGATGGAGGTGAAGTATGGGGTGAGGGAACCTCCTACCTCGTTTGAGACGCACCATGGTCCAGCTAGCGACCTTAAATCAAGCGCTTCTTGGGAGGCAACCCAAGGTATTGCTCTTCTTTCCCGTTTTCTAGTCTAGCTTAGATAGTTTTTGTTTTTGCTTTGCTTTGTTTTTGGCGTTCTGGACAGACAACAGGGAATATCTAAGGAGGAGCACAACTGGAAGGACAGAAGTTCGAGATTCTGAGAAGACAGAAAGACCTCGGTCACTGTCAAAGCACCTCGACCGAGTTGATTCTTGAGCAACCGAGGCGACTAGGGTTTCTGCAGAACCGCCTCGGTCCATACCACCTCGGACCAGTCGAGACCATCTCGACCAAGGTGACAGCAGATCCAGTAAAAGTATAAAAGGGGGAAAAATTACATTTTCATTTTTTTACCCTCCTCGACCGCGGCGAACAGACGCACCTCGCTCACCTCGTTTCTTGCTCGTTTTCGACGTTTTCTGCTTCCAAACCGAGATTGAAGGATAGAGGAGTCGATTGCAACTACAGATCTGCAAGAAATTTGAGCGCTTCGACCGGAACGAGGTAAAAACGTTCGAAAACCTAAACTCGTTCGTTTACTGAAATTTGGGCTTTGGTTGCCCTTGATTCTGTTGAGGAAACCTTTAAGTACCCCTTAGGAAGCATCGGTAGTGATTTTTGGGGGAAAAGAACTGAAATTCAGAGAGTTGGAAATCGCACTGCCTTCGCCTCGGTCCAGTCGACCTGCACCTCGGTCGAGGCGATTCTTGGAGTTTGTCAGTCGACCGAGGTAGTCTGACAGTACAGTTTTAAGATGAGTTCTGACAGATTGTTAGCCCTTAGAGACAGATCCTCTCCTTCCCCTTCTTCTTCCTCATCCCGACCTTCTATCCCGGTGATTCACGAGAGACACCGGGTAGATTATGATCGTATTGCTAGTCGTCCAGTTATCGCTCCTAGATTTCTGGACGTTTCTGCCTTTGATTGTCTCCACGTAGATGGAGAGCTTAGGAGGATGATCACCACCGTCGGGCTGGATCAGTTTACTGAGATCCGAGCCCCAGCCTACCTTGAGCCGACCCTCGAGTTTGTCGGTTCCTTCACTTACCTCCCCACAAAGAGGGCTGTGAAGTACCGGTTGATGAACCGGAACTACTTAGTACCTCTTGACCACTGGAGAGACATTTTTGGCTTCCCTGCCCCCACTGCTGTAGACTTCCCGACCCGAGCTGTAGCTAGAGAGTTCTGGGGTCAGATCGCCCACATTACGAGGGATGCAGACAGGTGGCGCCCTGGTGATTCCAGGGCGAAGCTTATCTATCATCTAGCTTTTCGGTTGGTACACAGGATCTTCAGCGAGACGCTTCTGGCGCGTACTGAGACGCCCCAGAAGGTCCGACAGGGGGAGCTCTTCTCTTTATACTGCATGGTCACAGGTGGATACCCTGACTTTGGATTGATGCTGGCAGAGGATCTGCACAGGATCAAGGCCAAAGGGAAGGGAGATATATGTTGCGGAGGGATAGTGACCCATATCGCTAGGTATCAGGATATGGATCTGAGTAGGTGTACCATGGTGGCGGCTGCCAAGCCGCTCGGACTTCAGGAGATGATTACACGGAGGATTCTAGTTCCCCGTGGTTTGACTACACCTTACGTTGCTATGCCATGGGAGCTGACTGCACCTCAGGGCATCAGATGGTCTGCACAGTTCTCTGTCTTTGATCCACATTACTGGCAGACAGCATGGGGTCCACTTATGGAGGATTACAGAGAGGGAGCAGCTACCCCTGCTGAGGCTGAGGAGGAGGTTGAGGACGAGGACGACGATGATGATGATACAGTAGATGAGAGAGGAGGTGGCGTCCCGATGGACACAGGTACAGATACAGCTGGGACGAGCGCGCCACCTATTATTGATTTGGATGATGACGAGGAGGACACTGAGCCGGCGCCAGCTGAGGCATCTCCAGTCAGACCTGCTAGACGCAGGAGGCGTGGAGTTAGGGACGGAGCTGCACACCGACGGATCGATGACCTGACGGATCAGGATTATCGACTCATATGCTGCACTTTCGCTGGATATCCGCGAGATGCAGGAGCGGCAGCATCATCAGCACATGATGGCTCAGCTACAGTTTGAGCGTATCATGGGCCATCCCTATGACCCGACTCAGTACCCCTACATACCACCACCACCACCGGATCGAGACTACTGAGGAGCTGCAGGACTTTATTATTATATCTTTTTTATGCAGTTCGGCTTTTATTCGGTGAGTTCTCTTGTTTAGACTTTTATTATACCCACTGGGACAGTGTGTCTCAAGTATGGGGTGTTTGTTATTTGACTACTTGACTACGTGATGTATTCGACTACTTTTGATGTATTATATTTATCGGATATTTTCATATTTATGCTTCATTTGCCTTTATATGATTATCTGATATTACATGCATACCTACAGGTTATTTGATTGAAAAAACGTCGAAACCGAAAAAATTTTTTGACCTCGACCGGGGAGATTCTGGCCGAACGAGGTGATTCACCTCGGTTGAACCAAGAACACCTCGACCGAGGTGAGTTAACTGAGAAGTTTTCGAAAACGATTTTGTGTGACTTATCTGGATATGATCTCAGTGAAGATCTTGTTTACTGACTGGTTTTAAATTCTTTATGTGTTTGAAAGGTTTTATGATATGTTTAAGTTGCTAAATGCTTTGTTTAAAATTATTGGCATGTTTAATACTTTGTTTTTATCCAAATTATGTTGAATTTGAAGGTTGACACCGCAGGTTAAGTTCTCTCACTTTCTTCTTGGAAAGACCAAGGCAATTCATGCTCTTCTTCTTCTTCTCCTTGATCATGCTTAGCCCCTCATATACATTTTGCCTCCCTTTACCTATCCGGGAATTTGGAAGCAAGCAAAGTGGTGAAAGCAAGTTAAAGTTGAGAAGTGGGCTGGAAGTGAAAGTGCTAGAAAGTAATAATAGGTTTGAGGAAGTCAATCATGAAGATGAGTAACTCGGCACCATTCACATAGCCGGGTGTTTGTGTCTTGCCAAAGTCGGATTGAGAGATATTCCTATCGGGTCATGGTATGTGCATCAAGGGTTTGATGCATCTCGAGAAATTGATGATTGCGGATTTCCTAGGCTTCGGTTATTGTGCACCTCTGTCCATGCATCCCAAAAAGTAAAGTAAAAAGAAAGTGCGAAATAAGCAAAGCTTATTGGTGGAAGGTGTTGCAAGTCAAAGTGAAAGTGAAGTTCATCCTTTTCCCGGATTCCAGCACCACATTACCTTACATACATCCCTACCCTACACGTTTCTTGACTTTTTCTTTTGGGAAGCCCTTGAGACCTTGAGCTTGTTGATTGACTTAGCGGTTTAAACTGGATTATACATGATTAATTTTGATAATTGTGATTTATTATACATTCTATGATTTTGTGCAAAGATGAACAACTTTCCTATATTTATAAAATGTTTTGAGCATATTGAGTTTTTAAATTCCAGGAAGTACTCTCTTTGAGTGATCTATGGTAGTTGCACACCATAAAATGTTTTTGAAAGGCTTTTTCATTGATTTTCTTGACTTATAATCCATTCTATCTTGTCTTCTATATGCGGAACTTGCTTGGGGACAAGCAAGGGCTAAGTATGGGGTATTTTGATAGCATGAATTTTAGTCTATATTTTGGGGTTTTGTTTGAACGTTTTATCTTCAATAATCTGCATGTTTGTATATACATTATGTGATTTACTGCCATTTCATCTACCTTTGCGAGAATCGAGGTCTACACCTAGTTTCGTTGTAATTGCAGGTAATATGGTACGTTTTGCATCAAAAAGGAGCAAAAGAAGTCAAGAGTCATTTGGAGCTACATCCAGGAAGCATAGCCATGGATTAAGGATTTACTTTGGGCCAGTTTTGAGAGATTTCACATTCAGTTGTGACTCACCTCGGTTGACCAGAGATTCATCTCGACCGAGGTGATCCAGAGACGCCGACTCGACCGAGGCGAAAACCTAGGACGCGGCGAGAATATTTTATTCTTGAAGGAGATCTTTTAAACTTGGAAAGTAATCTTATATTTTTGGGCTGGGCTCTTGGAAGGAAGGAGATATGCAGAATCATATATTTTACCTATATTTATGGGAGAATATCTTTCTAAGATTTATTATCTTTGGAGGGTTATTTTCCTATAAAAAGGGTTGGATTTTCCACAAATCCTGGGAGTGCTTAGAGTCCGCTTACACCGAAAAATACGCAGCAGCAGCCTACTCCAAGGGGAGATTTGAAGAACCTTTTTGAAGGTTGAAGGAAGATTGAAGTTCATAGCTTTTATAGCTTTATTGAAGGGTTTTGTAAGATTGTCTTCAATTCCCTCAATTGTTGTCTTGTCTTGTTGGATTATTATCCAAAGAACGCTTTGTTGTGATATTTGATTCAGTTATTGAAGTCTTTTCATTAAATTCTTCTTTGTTCAAATATTCACCTTCTTCCTATATATTTTAATACTTTCATTATGATGATGAGTGGCTAATTTCCTTGTGTGATTCTAGGGTGATTGGCTGAAGGTTGTGGGAAAAACAATGATAGAATAATCTTAGATTCCAGTAGGATCCTGAAAGTTCGAGTCTTTAATCTTAACCCTAAGCATCTCGTTCGGTTGATGAACATCTCGGCCGGGGTAGAATTCTTCTGACCGAGGTGACTTATTTGATCCGTAACTGAGAGTTAAGTGTTAGAGTTTGCCAAATCCTATCCTTATTACACCTTTCCTGGTTCAAAGCAAGCTTAGGATGAGACTTACCCGGTAAAGGTTGATTCTATTCCCTTAGATGGTGTGTTAGTTTGAGGTTATAGTTCTTTATCTTGATTCCTTGAGACTTACCCGGTAATAGGAGTTACGGTTTAGGATTAATGTGTAGTGAGACTTACCCGGTGATCTACTCCACTTTAGAAACACCTTCCCCACGCAAAAATCTCAGCTTTGTCCGCTTATCTATAGATCTTGAGTTGGAACCACAACTAGATGCTTTAATCCCTAGAATTACATGCTTGCTTTATTTGACATCTTATTCATCTTTGATTGCGTTAATCGCTCTTGTGGTTAGAACTAACGTAGCATACCGTATTGACTTTGTTTCACCGAGTCCCTGTGATCGACCCCTGGAATTTTCTTGCTTTTACTACGATTGACCCGTACACTGCGGGTTCGCATCCTTGCTTTAAGCTTAAGTCTAGGGTTATAAATTTAAAGCTTGCACACACCGTTTGGAGCGAACATGCGTCTCGACAGTTGAAGACGTACGAGGAGAATTACCCTACCCACGATCTTGAGTTAGCTGTTGTTGTTCATGCTTTGAAGATTTGGAGACATTATCTGTACGGAGCCACGTGTCAGATTTTCACAAACCATAAGAGTCTGAAGTACATATTCACTCAGCGGGAGTTGAATAACCGCCAGCGCAGATGGTTAGAGTTGATCAAGGACTTTGATCTTGAGATCTTATACCACCCGGGAAAGGCTAACGTGGTAGCAAATGCTCTCAGTAGGAAGACTTCCCGGGAGATGGCTATCGCTAGACTGACAGCTCAGCCACAGATACAGCGAGATTTGTCATGGCTAGAGATGGATATCTACTTCCCGGATTCCGACAGCCAGTTGTCCACCTTGGAGATAGTACCTGATCTGTTGGCTGAAATCCGACAGAAGTAGGAGAGTTGCTCAGCTTTGACACAGATCCGAGACCGGATGTCTCGAGGAGAGGCATCACAGTTTACAGTTGGTGCTGACGGAGTTTTGAGACGCCAGGAGCGTATCTGTGTGCCGTCAGATCGGGAGTTGAGACGGAGGATCCTTCAGGAGGCTCATTCTTCACCTTACTCAGTTTACCCTGATGCGAGTAAGATGTAATAGGATGTCAGACGCTCTTTCTGGTGGGGAGGTCTAAAGCCAGATGTGACGAGATATGTAGTTCAGTGTGCGACCTATCAACAGGTCAAGATCGAGCATCATAGACCAGGAGGCGAGCTACACCCACTTCCCGTCCCTCAGTGGAAGTGGGAAGACATCTCTATGGATTTTGTGACTGGTTTGAGACCGAGTTGTGGTTTTGATGCTATCTGGGTCATTGTAGATCGACTGACAAAGACCGCACGTTTCATTCCTATTAAGGAAACGTGGCCGGTGAGTCGATTAGCAGAGGAGTTCACGAGACAGATAGTGAGACTTCATGGAGTACCTATGACCATAGTCTCTGACAGAGACGGACGGTTCACTTCAAGGTTTTGGCAGCAGGTTCATGCCCCTCTAGGCACGTGTCTACAGTTCACTCCTGCTTATCATCCTCAGACCGATGTTCAGTCTAAGCAGACCATCCAGACTTTGGAGGACATGTTGCGAGCCTGTGTGTTAGATTGGGGACAGGTGTGGCCAGATCACCTTCCTTTAGTGGAGTTTTCGTACAACAACAGTTGGCACGCATCGATCAGGATGGATCCTTATGAGGCTTTATATGGACAGAGATATCGTACCCCACTGTGTTGGGACGAGCCTAGTAGTGCTAGCGGAGTAGCACCCGAGCAGATTCAGGATGACATGGCTCGAGTAGCAGTGATCCGAGAGCGGATGTTAGCAGCACAGAGTCGACAAAATTCTTATGCTGATAAGAGGCGCAGACCTCTGGAGTTTAGAGTTGGAGCTCAGGTTTTGGTTGAGAGTATCCCCGATACGAGGCGTCAGACGTTTCGGTGTCAAAGGGAAGTTCAATCCCATATATGTTGGACCGTTCGAGATTCTTGAGCGAGTTGGAGACTCGAGGGTGTTCACCAGGTTTTCCATGTGTCTCAGCTACGGGAGTACATACCTGACCCGAGACACATCATCAGTCATGAGGATCTAGTGATCGAGCCAGACCACACGTTCGTAGAGCACCCGGTGACTGTCTTAGAGCGTAGTACGAGACACTTGCATTCGAAGGACATCCCGATGTTAAAGATTCGGTGGTCAATGCGAGGAGCTGATGAGGCGACTTGGGAGACTGAGGATAGTATCCAAAGGAACTATCCGGAGTTTCATGCGGAGTTTGTTGCACCTTAGCTTAGTCTATTGTTTGGTTTTTCCTTCGTTGCATTGTGAACGCTTTTGTGTGACGTTTTGTGTTACGTGTCCCGAGTGGGAATATATGAGCTCAGTTCTGTTTCTGTGGGTTGTTTTGATCTTTTGGTTTTTGCAAGTTTTGGGAGAAACTTCTTTTTAGGGGGATCTGATGTAAGATCCTAGATTTTTGCCTTCACCGCCCCTACGGTGAAGAGGGCCGCCCCCGCGGCCAGCCGCCCCTACGGATCGCGCCGATCTATTTTCGCCGTTTTTCTTTCTTCCATAGATAGAATACCCGATATTCTATCTTATGGGCCGGCTTCCTTGTTTTCTTTCTAACCCTAGACGCCTGTTCCGTCTAGCGTTCCATCCCTCCTATATATTCTCGTCCTTCTCTCCTTTTTCCCGTTCCTTGCTATCGCCTTCAAACCCTAGAGAGCTGCAGCCATCCTTTGCTTCCTGCAACTTCGCTGAACGTGTAAGTTCTTTCCTTCCTGGTTCTTCCTCACGTTCTTACAGTGATGCATGTTTTCTCCTTCTGTTTTGGTTTCTCCCTTGCGTTCCTTTCTTTTCTTCTTCTTCAAGGATCAAGCATGAGCCTTGATTCTCGTGGAGTGTTCCGTTGTTGACCTTTCGTTGTTCTCAGGCTCTCTGGAGTTGAGTCTTGATGTGTTGGAACCGAAGGTTCGAGCTTTGGTTGCCCATGTTGTGAGATTTGTTGAAGAGAAGCCCGACAGTAGCTTCTGACGAAGATCCGCCCCTGTGCCTCTATAACAGCCGTCCTTGCGCCTGCACAGAGCCGCCCATGCGCCTCTATTCAGCCACCCCTGCGCATTTGTCTAACCGCCCCTGCGGTTTCTCTGCAGTAACTCCCGTCCTTGGTGAGTTTCTTCCTTCCTTCCTTTCCTCGTTCCTTCCTTGGTTCCTTATGTTGTTCCTTGTGTCCCCTGAGTTGTTGTCAGACTAAGGTTGAGTCCTTAGCATGTGTTGATCTCTTAGAGATCGTTGAGACTAGAAGTTATAGACTTCTAGCAACCGTTTTGTTCCTGATTCGTGTTGCTTGTTCGTACAGGCTTTCCTTGCTCATTTCTTGAGGGAAATTGAGCTTCCTTGTGTGTTCTGAGTTGTTCTCTGATCTCTTGTGTTACCTTCGTGTGAGGTAAGTCCCTTGGACTTACTTAGCTTCATTCCGCGTATTAGTTGGATTGTTTTGGCTTGTTTGTGTTGCTATAGGATTCACCCTTTGTTACCCTTAATTGGCCCAAGTGTATTATAACCGGGTGGTGACCAGTTGTCTAGTTCTACAGGAGATTAGAATGTGCTCTTGTAACCCAGACCTGTAGGTAACGGATAGTACTGATCTATTCCTATTGGTAGACGGAAGCGGAGGCGAGTTTCGGGAGATTCTCGTGTGACAAAAGAAGTTGAGTTAGTAATGGATAACCTTAATGAAAGATAATAACCGGTTGATGTGTGACATGCTTATGTGTGTTTGTGTCAATACACTCTTGCTTATACCTAGAATGTTAGCTAACGGTTTATACCATCGTTGTAGATGTTCCGCAGGTTTAGGATGTTGCTGAGTGATCCGGATGGTGTGGTCAGCGGGGTTCCCGTACATTATAGGACGGGATTGGGTTTTTGTTTCGTTTGTTGTTTCCCTTTTGTTTTGACCCGGCTGTGGAGCTTTTGTGTTTTCTTCTGTTTGAACCTTTGGTTTTATATTAAGTTTTGGTTTTCATTCATTTGTACCTTGTTGTAAGATCCGTTTGCTGTTGCTACTCTAAGGATCGGGACCCATTGTGCGGTCCTAACCCGTAGCGCTTCAAGTTCCCAGAACTTGGGGTGTTACACACGTTACCTCTAATTGAACTTGTCAACATAAAATGAGATGATAATTGAAATTTGTCATGCCCAAATACTATTATATAAACAATAAAAATAGGATTATGGTACTAACTTACATACCTTCACAATACCCAAAAACATCATAAATTTTAAAATTTATCGCTAAATTTTAATCGCGAGTCAAACTTTGAATTACCAGGAAACTAAGGCGTGATCGGGCAGATTTGATTTTGCTGATAATCAATTAATGGGAGATGTTTCTACAACGTTACCTCTAATTGAATTAGTTATGTGCAATTTGTTATATTCTAATATTTTTGTAAGAATTTGGTTAAATAAACCATTTTTTTTTTAGTTTTATACCCCATTAATTTTTACCACTTTCATTTAATATATATTTATATACTCTACTAAAAAAGACGACATAATGCTGACGTGGCGTGTAATAGCTAGGATTTTCGAATTCTAATTAATGTTGATTAACTTAATCGTTGATAGCAATTGCCATATAACTCGCGAAGATTTCGCAAGTGATGAGTAAGAGTCCCACCGTTATATTCCTGGCGTAATTTTGGACGTTTGGGGAAAATTTTACTTTTTCCCCCGGGTAATTATTTTTACCCTCCGGTGTTATTTGGAGCATTTGGGAGCTCCAATTAATAAAAATGCAGTTGAGAGAAATGATCAGGACATCGGATATGTCCTAGATATGAAATAACATGGAGAGGCAAAACGGCCAAAAGAGTCGCTATTTCGTTTCTTAACGGCTAAGAAAGACGGCTTAGGAATACACGTTTTTCGAGGTAGTTGTGGAATAATTATCCCTACAATATTTCAGATATAATGTTCCAATCTAGAGAAGTTTGGAGAAAGAGGTTCGACCCGCCTTTGGATCGGTTAAAGGATAATTATCGACTTTACTAAAGGATAATTATCGTCTTCACTATAAATAGCGGAAAATCCTTTATTAATTCATTTCATTTCACGTTTCCTCGTAAAAGCTCTGATTTCTCTCAACCTTCAAACTCAGATCTACTCTCCGTTTCTAATCCGATTTCAATTCCGTTTGAGTTTCTGGATTCCTCTCTTCATTCTCTTCATATCGGTACCGAGTTTCTGCATTTCCGAGTATATGGAGGGCTGGTCGAGCATATATGTCACCAGGACGGTTCCGTCGCTCAGATTCCGGTGAATTTGATGTTGTCCATGCGTAGCCTGCGTCGCTGTGTTTCCGAATCTTCTTTCAGATCGTCAATCGGGTTAGTAACGAATAAGTTATGAATTTTTTCGTCTTCCGTACTGCGATTTGGCCTAAATTGAATTTAGGCTTGTCAAAATGGGTAATTAGAAATTCCATTATGGTCGTTATATTATTCTGGTGATTATGGGTTGTTTGTTTGATGAAATCTGACGACAGGGGGTTTAGAAATTGCCTGCGGGCAAAACGTTATTCTGGCGAAATCTAATTAATTAATTAAAGGTTAATTAATTAAATTAGGATTAGATTTGAGATTGAGGAATGTTGATTAGATACTACCTTGAGATTTGAGGAATTGTGAGCTATGTTGAGATATTGAGGTTTAGTTGGTTGTGAGGCTCATAGATTGAGTATGATCCTTATGGATCCCTTTGGGTCTAGGTGTGACCCCTTTGATGAATAGAGGTTGATATATCTCTTTATGCCTTTTTATAGGCCGTGTTGTCCCTCCAGTGTAGAGGTGATCATGGTTGATTTTGTACGAGGTTGAGGTAAGTCCGTAGGACTTACTTAGCTACCATCCCTATATTGGGTGTTTGCATGAGTGGTGTGTGCTTTATATGTTTGCTATGATAGCATGAGTTGTCGTTTTTATCGACCTATGTTCTATTGACTGTCCCACTGCGTGGATGTGATAACCTTTCCCTTTCATCCCGCCGTGGAGTCTGGGAGGTTCTCTGATGTCAGGCCAGACTGGTTTACAGGAAGGGCGCAATCCACTCCCATAGGGTACACGGATTGTGTGACCGATACTCGTACAGCTGGACATTGTACTCAGAGGCGGGGATGTATCGGTCCTCGTGTCACATACTTTCATCTATCTATATATATACGGTTTTTGAGTGAATGGTTATTATATAAAGATAATAAATGGGTAAATGTGTGATAGCATGCTGATGTGTTTATCTTTCATGATTGTGCTTGTGCTTATGCATTACCTCATATATGTATGGTTAGCTAACGGTTTCATACCGTGTTGTAGATGTTTACAGGTTAGGCGCTACTGGGTGATCTGGTAGGGTGACAGGCCGAGGACTCTCGTACATTAGGTGGTTGGTTTGGGGTTGTTGTGTTTTCCCTCCTGCGTGAGGATGATCTTTTGTACCTCCTATGTGAGGATGTCCTTTTATATACTCGGCTATGTTGTTGTTTACTTTGGGTCGTACAGTTTATACTGTTTTATGTATTTGTTTTATATCTGTCAGTGCCATGTTGTAAGGTCCAGTGAACTTGTTGTCAGGCTAGGGTCAGGATCCATTGTGAGATCCTAGCCCAATGTGACATCCCGAGTCCCGCGGATTCGGGGTGTTACTTGGCGCCCCCACGATTTTTCTCGAATTAAATTTTTCTTAAATTATAAATTAAGTCAATAAATTTTTTTTGCTAAAATAAAAACTAAATAATGCAAAAAATAAATTAGTTTTAACAAAATTCAATTGAAATCATAACTGAAATAAAATTAATCCAAAAAAAATCAAATTTAAAATTTTCTTAGTAAGTCTTTTAACCCAACTACTTTCACTCTTTTTACGGAAAATTAAATAACAAAACAATTGGGTTAATTAATTTTTGTAAAGGTAAATCTTTTTTAACAACGTGATCTAGAATCAAGAGAATCAAGAGAATTAAAATCGAGCTATCACATTAAAGGTACAAAATCTTTATTTTTTTGAATTACTAATTCATTAATTAAAGCTACAAAATCTTTATTTATTTGAATTACTAATTTAGTAAAGCTACAAAATCTTTATTTGTTTGAATTACTACTTTATCATATATCTATATACTCTACTAAAACAGACGTCAATGATGCTGACGTGGCGTCCTCACGATTTTTTAAAAATAAATTTTTTTCTTAAATAATAAATTAAGCCAAAAATTCTTTTTTACTAAATTAAAATCTAAAATATATATTTTTGACATTTAAATTACATAAAAAGATCACGTCAATTTTAACAAACAATATCTGATTTTCCTAACCGATTAAGATTTTGTTACCTAATTAACAATTTTTAATTGAACAATAGAAATATTTAAAAGGATAGGATCACCTCTAGCTTTTTTTCCGCGTATGATACTGCGATTTCACGTATGTTACTGCCGATTTTTTTGGCTTGATAACCAATTGAGTTTAATTAATTAAAAATAAAGTCAATCTAATATTAGTTAAACTTATCGAATATGATACGAAATCTCCAGACCTATCCTCTACAATAATTTTCTCTATATATATTCAACACGTCTTCTCATAAAAACCTACTTATTCCTATAACTTCCGGTTCCAATATTTCGTTATATTAATGGTGTTTCGTGACTTTTTCAGGGTCCACATTCTGATTATAAATTTTCGGCTTGAATATATGTTTGAGGTACGTTCGATTTCTGATTTACCTACGCATTCATCAATTCGTATTGGCCATATAACTTTTTTTGCGGGTCTCCCTATGATTATGTTTTCAATGTATTTTGCGAATTCTTATTACGTTTCAAAAATTGTTTTCAATGTTCTTCTTTTCAATGTTTTTTTAGTTTCTCTTTACGTTTTCACTGTTTTCAAGATAGTTGCATTTAATTATTTTGTAATTTTTTAGTTTTTAAAATTAGTTTGGATGTATAATTTCTTTTTTTAATTTAAAAAACAGATGCTAACTACTTTTCTTTGTTTTTTCAATAAAGTTTCGTATCAAAACTGTTTTTTAAGGGTATTTGTGATTTACATCTATTGATTTCTTCCTCATATTTTACATTAATCTTCTTTTTGTTTTACATTAATTTCTATACATATTTACATAAACAAATGCTAACCATTTTTTTCAAAATTTTTTTGTTTTTCAATAAAGTTTATTACGTTTGAAAAACTGCTTTTTGCGGTATCTTTATGTTTTCACATTAATCTTCTTTTTGTAATTTTTTACGTTTAAAATTAGTTTGCAATGATATTACGTTTTTAAAAGATATTAATTTTCGAAAATATTGTTTCCAAATCAATTTTTTTGAGTTTATCTTTATGTTTTCACTGTTTTCACAAAGCTGATGATGAGATTTGTTTTTAAAGGGAAGTTTTTTAATTTTAAAAAATCAATATTTGTTTATAATTCTAATTATTTTAAATCTAATAATATTGACTTGGATGCACTTTAACCCTAAAATTTTGTCCTATTGATTTTCAAATCTAACTTTTGTTTATATTTTATAAGTTATTTAAGGTAAAATTTTAATATTTTTATAAACTAAACCGTTGGCATTTTAATTAAATATTTTTTATGATTTTTTTTAACCAAATCTTATATGGATATATAATTGATTGTCAAACTAACAAATAAATTTGTAAACTTTTATGTTTAATCGTTTCCAAATCCATATCAGAATAAGAATTTTGTGTAAACAAATCAATGTCAACCTCCACAAATCTCTCCGGCCGTTTCATTTACTGCAATCGAGTATATAATTAGCAATGTGATGCAGAGTAGAAACAATTAACCTTCCAAATCTTGCATGCCA
This sequence comes from Fagopyrum homotropicum, assembly GCA_033239125.1. NCBI lineage: Eukaryota > Viridiplantae > Streptophyta > Magnoliopsida > Caryophyllales > Polygonaceae > Fagopyrum > Fagopyrum homotropicum. Next base: position 10,851,888 of record BSWB01000003.1, read on the forward strand.
AAGGACAACAATTACAATTAAATATATATAAATCTTCTATATACGTTACTGAAGTAGGCGAAGTAAAGCTGTAATGGTGACCTCATTTTTTAGATTTGATTTTTTTAAAATTAATAAATTAGAATCGGTTTTGTTATCTAAACAACTTCGTTCAGATTATATTTTTATTTAAATATAGATTAATAAGTTATTCCTTTTTTAAAAAAAATTACAGAATACTTTTTAAGATAAAATTGTTTTATTTTTTTTAGGTTGTTCTGTTTCTATTTTATTAAAGAAATTACTGATAAATAGTTTGTTTTATTTTAAAAAAAATGTGCGTTGGATAAATATTAGATTTATGAAGTGTAGAATAATGAGAAATTATGACTATTATATTGTTTTGGTAATAGTTAAAGGTGAATTAATATTATAATGTTTCATAAATATTCTTTTAGTTCGCACGACTCATGATATATTACGAACTAAAGATGATGAACAAATTTCTTGGTAACTCGAATACTTATTAGAATGTTATGATTTCTAAAAGTATTAATTTTAATATTGTATTTAATATAAACTAATAACTTTTTTTTAAAATTTATGTCTACAAGATTTATTAAACATTATTTGGAATGCTAATTAGAGTTTCATGAGAATCTATAACTATTTATAGTAAGAGTATTATGTAGAAATGGTTGGTTATTTTATATACACTAGTTGTATCGCGCCTGCTACGCACGCGCCGTGAATGTATGATGTGCTTGCGATTGCGTTTATATTTAAAATTATCGAATTCATATAGATTTTATAAATGATCAATTGTTTACACAAATAACTTATAGGTTCAATTGAAAATCTAAAGTGATCTAAATCAGTTGAATAAATTAACTGGTCATTAAGTTTCTAATCTTAGAAGACGATGATTAGCGTAATCAGTTAATCTTCCCTTCCCCTAATCCATACTAATCATCACCATCCTGCATAACTTACATAATCAATCACAAGTCTAACGTTTTATTTTACAACCGTAGATAAACATGATAATACAAATCTTGATCAACTTTATCAAGAATTGTTTGGTTACCATGGTCAATGGGATCAAGATATGGCCGTATCCGCGAGCCGAAACCAAGAGTTTCCTTGGAAAAATAAGGCAGTGACGAACAGCTCTTATTATCTTGATCTCAACGAATCATCTTTTTGCATTTGCAATTCATTGACAAGAGTCAGTAATAACAGACCAAAATATCATGGCTTAAACTTCATCAATGGTACTACCTCAAAAATCAATAGAGGGCAAATATTCAGTTTGATTATACAACCCCCAATTAGTTATGAAGGAGCTAAATGATGTTTATGTTAGACATTCTTCTAGCCCTTCACTGTAATCACTTCTTCACCCTTGGTTGTTTCTTCCTCTTCACACTGCTCATCGTCTTCATCATCTTCAATTACAGACTCTGCTAATATCTCTTGTGCTTTTGCAAGAGCGTTTCCCCTTTCATTTGTTGCATACATCTTCACTACAACAACCATCTGTGCATTATTGTGGTAATTAGTGAGACAAATATCATATACATATTATTAACCTCAACAATACATTGGAACAAAAACAGCATCCTTTTGAGATATACTTACAGGAAGGTTCTCCACTTGAGGATCTTGACAGAGTATCTCAATATCACGCAATTTTCCAAAGTAATAGTTCTTTCTGTCTCCAACAGGTCATCAGAGACCCTTCAAATCTGTAACCTGTAGGCAACAAGTGTTACGGAAATCCTTGTTTCAAGCATCTAGTTTCCTCCAATAATTTTTGATAATAGTGTAGTAAAATGAGTAAGTCAATACTATAAGAACATACCCTATAACAACATACCCTATAACTATAAAGTTTCCTATAAAATCAAATGCAGGGATGTATGCATGTACAATAACGTTCCCTAAATTTCAATCATTGTCCATCCCTTCAAAGTCCTACCACTTCTTAATCTAAATTTTTATTCTTTAATCTCTACAAGTTGGGTTGTATATAGACTATACATATGTTCAGGCAATCAATTTTACTGAACACATAATTATGAATAAAACAAAAAAAAGTAGAACTTACAGCTTGTTCTAAATGAAAAGACGGCTTGACAAGGTCGTGAATGGATATGTCAAAGAGGGCATCCAAATCAACACCACGGTAACTAAACGTCCTCTTTTTCGGCTGTCCAGAAACTGTGACATCGGTTCAACTTCCACCTACAGAAACACGAGAGAATATAGAGGAAAAGTCAGTAAAAGAAAGCAGTGTAAACAAAGTTAAAACAAACAGGGAGTTGATTACCATGTGGTTGAGAAGATGAAATTATAGAAACCTGCAATATATGAACAAAGACCAACGATTACAATCTACAATTGTTGATCACACATAAAAGAAAAACATTATTGTTTGACTATTGTTCAAGATACAAGGTGAGCAATTTCACTTGAACATTTCATCGAACACTTGGTGGACATCCTCTATCAGGCCATCTACAACATATAATTGGTACAATCTGAGCAGCTTGGAAGAAAATCCATAATGCTTCCTCATGATCTTGATTATAAGCAACCTGTAATTACGATTTCCAAAAAAGGGCCCCTAATCAGATTCTTTGTTTGCTTTGATGAGGATAAAAATCTACCCTATTCAATTTGACAGGTAAAACATAAGAGCAATAAAAATCAGAGAATGAACAATGAAGAGAATCTAATACACTTGGATCTGAATTAGAAGAAAGCGAATAGGAAGCTTACCCGAAGAAGGAGATGGCCAAGAGAAGCTCATTCCAATACTTTTGGAAATGTTATCAAGATAAATATCTTGAGATAAAAATCTAACATCAGCCAATATCATCACGAGTCTTGTTGCAGAGGCCTAAACCAAACAAATCAAAAGCTTTTAGTTCTCAACAGTTCCAGTTGGAGCTCAAAGATTTGTTTATGAAATGTTAAAAAAAACTATGAAATTGGATTGTACGCTTTGATTTGGAGATCAGAAAGCCAATTTGGATCTGTAAAGACAAGATATAACAAAAACAAGTAAGAGTACAAGAAAATATAGAAGTAAAAAAAGTCACCGACGACGATGCGTAATTCCGATCAAGGGTGGAGGTGCAAAAGGAACGGAGTAGGGAGTTTCCGACGGGAGCTCCCAATATCATCCAAACTGAAAAAGAGGAGGAAGAGATGCACTAATACGTCTAATGAACAACAATTGAGCACATGTAATCGTTAACAGAAACCAAAGCCCTAAAATCGAAATTTCTTACCGATTGGTAGCTGGAAAAACGCTCAGGGAAGACAAATGGAGGTGGCAAGTGAAGGAAGAGGAGGAGGAGGAGGAGGCGGCGGCGGCATGAGAGGTCCGGTTAGGTGGAAAGTCATCCAATAATGATTAAGAAGAGAGAAGACCGAGTGCGGTGAAGGAAGAAGCTTTGGAATCCACCTTTGCTGCTACTGTTGCGATGGAAGAAGGTGACACGTACAATTGGGCGATGGAGAAGGTGACGCGTGCAATTGAGACAATGTTTCTTTGACACGCATCAGAAACAAGCAAGCATCCTATGTCACGGGCCCAACTAAAAAGAAAGATAAATAAATGTGGCCCATTTAAATGTAATTTTCACAATAGATGAGGGTGATATAGTCAAATATCTAATTAAAGGGGTAAAATCGTAAACATACTATTCATTTGGGATACTCCCATTTTTAATATAGTAAAGATATATATATATATATATATATATATATATATATATATATATATATAAATAAAAAGTACAGTTTAGCTTTTTATATTGTAGTAGATATATTTTTTACGTTGTTCGGTTAATATTAATTTTTTCTTCATCAGTTATTGTGTATATGTTGTCATTAGGTATATGTTGTTCATACGACAAATGAAAAGACATGTATTTCTAAAATGTATTATTAATAACATGGTCACCTATATTATTATATAAATAAAAATTAATGCATTTAAAATCTATATTATTTTTCATTTATAAAAAAATGAAAAAAAACCCGTGCAGGGCACGGGAACTGAACTAGTAAATAAAAAAAGTAGATTACAGTTTGTAAATTTTACTTTAATTTTTTACGTTAGTTTTTTATTTAAATTATTCCGTTAGTTTTTTTTTTGCTTCGATAAATATATACCGAATGATAAATAATAAAATAGTTTATTACACTTTGTTTCGTAAGAGATTTTTTTTAGAGGATGTTAGATTTTATTTTAAGTTTTACGTCAATATTTTACTTCGATTTTTTTGGCTTCGGTAAATATATACCGATTTACAAAAATAGATTCTATTTTATTTTTGTACGTCAAATTTTCAATAATTTGATAAACTTTTCGTATACGATACGAAAACTTCTCGCGGAAACTTCGCACATTATTTCCACTATATATGTGGAACACGTCTTCTCGTAATCCCGTTCCAAACCTATTGTATACTCATTATGTTTCGTTTCTCTTTTAGGGTTTGGTAATTCTTTTCCAGGGTTTGATTCTGATTCTAAATTTTCAGTTTAAAAATAGCTTCCAGGTACGTGTTCGTGTTTCGATTTCCGATTGATATACTTATTTATGTAGTTTTTGATTTCCGATTTGAAGATAGCTTCCAAATGTGCGTTTTTTCATTTTGTGGTTTCATAATAATTGTCTTCATTTCAGTTTATGTTATTTTCTTGATCTAAACAGTTCGTTTCATAACCAAAACCGAATTATTTTTTTGTTTTTCAAACCTAAACTTTTTGTATCCGAATTGCATCGTTTAAAATTCGTTTTTGGAGACTATTTTGCTTCAAAATCGGTTTTGTTTGCTTTATTTTATTGAAAAACAAAAAGATCAAATTATATTTTGTTATTGAAAAATAAACAAAACGAATTATTTTTCTATTTATTGAAAAAAAAACAGATATATTTATTTTTATTGAAAAACAATTAGATCGAAGGAGCATTGCATATGGTATGCCTAGAACAGGAGAACCCCTCTGTACGTTAACATTGAGTATTTTTTTAATTAAATTTTTATTTCATATTCACTTTTATTTTACCTAATAACCTTTTTGACTTTTCTTTTTAATTAACATTTTCGTTTTTGCATTTGTTTTTTACAAAAACAATCTTAATTTCAATTATTGAACCTATAAAAAAGGGGCTTAATTTTTATTTTTCAAATTATATTGATTCGATTTTTTAAAATTTCCACTTTTGTTTCCAGGTTTGTTTGTTAAATAAATCTGTTTCAACTCTTTGATCATTTTTTTTTCAAATTTTTACGTCAATTATATTGATTCCTTTTTTTATTGATATAATTTCAACCCCACAAAACTTTTACTTCCAATATATTATTTGAAATCCGATTTTTACTGCCGATCCATTAATGAATACTATATTGTCTTCAGATAATTATTTTGATTGAAAAATAGAAATCAATCATTTTCTCCGATTTTTAATTTTCTAAAATCTTCATAGTTGTTTTTGATTTTCTGAAATTTTTAAAAAACTATTCCGACTACATGCAATCCCCTAGATTTCAAATTATAATTTTTTGAAAATTTTTATTATTATGAAATCTACCGGTTTTCTTTTTTAATTATGATAAAAAATTATCCTATATTTGTAGTCGACCGAAAAATTTGTGATCATCTCTATAATAAATTTTTTTCATTTTTCTTAACATTCCGCAAATATTCCGATTTATTTAGACTATACATACCTTTTGTTTAAAACTATTTTCATCAAGGAAAATGTAAAAAAAAATATTTCGATTGTTTATGATTTTTAATTTTATACTGTGATTTTTACGTAAATAGAATTTTTTTTTTAATTTTTCAGTCAATTGACCTTTTTTAGAATTATTAAAGTACGATTCATTGATTTCAATACATGTAGTTTTTCTATAATTGTGATCAACCGAAAAATGATCATCTTCTATAACTGAGATTTTTAATTTTATTTTTCCTTAAATATCCGTAAATATTCCGTTATATTTGGAATATATATACACACCATTTTAAGAAATTATTTCATCTAGGAAAATCTTTGATTCTTTCGTTAATATCAAATCTAACAGATTTTTTTGTCTGATATATAATTTTACTTGCCTTTTATTTTATAATTGTAAATAGTAACTTTTTTTAATTTTTTATTCATTTGATCTTCTTTACAATTATTAAAGTACATGATTATTGATTTCGATAAGTGCATTATTTTTTTTTACTTATTTTAATTTAATTTGTCCAATTTTATTCAAAATTATATATATTGATTTATCGTATTATATTATTTTGATTGAAAATTTCCATTATTATTTTCGGATTTTTTGAAGTTATATATTTTATGTTGATTGAAAATTATTTTTCGGAAATCTTTGATTATCTTCTATGATGGAAAATTTGTGATTATCAACTATTATTGAAATTTTCATTTTATTTTTATTATATATACGCAAATATTTCGATATATTCAGAACATAAATAATTTTTTTTTAAAATAGTTTCATCTAGAAAAATCTTTGTTCTTATTCGTTAATACAAAATCTAATTATTTATGCCTTTTATTTTATACTTTGATTTTTATGTAAACAAATTTTTTGAGTGGAAAATATTTTTTATATACTGCATATTGACCGATTTTGTTATTGAAACTTGTATTGCTTATTTTAGCATAATTCATCCTATTTTATTCGAATTTTATATTGGTTATTTTTTCATATGATAAATAATGTATGATTGTTTATGTTTTTATTTTCAGGTGATGTTATTGGAAGTTTTTAATTATTCAACTTTGTTCACAACTTAAAATATATATATATATATATATATATATATATATATATATATATATATATGCATATATATATATATCACGTTCTAGACTTCTCTACCAAAATTTTCATACGAGAATTTTCATACCACAATATTCGTACCAGAATTTTCAAACGAGAATGTTCAGAGCGCTTGAAGATTTGAGATTTAAAATTTATAAGATGAAGATGCTTATTTATAATCACGTTGCAGCAGCTTCATGAGACAAATGTTGCAATAAAAGGAAATGAAGTTTGTGGCTCTGAATTGAAACAAACTCAGCAGCTTGCAACTTTGCCGATTCTAGCAAATTTTGAGACTAGGTTTACTACCAAACTCTATTGATTTTTGGAATAGTATAAAACAAAAGGTTGTGAATCCATCTAATGAATTCGAATCCCTTTGAAAAAGGTTGATGGAGGAGGATTTCACTTTTGCACACCAGGATGACCCTCATTTTGATGGGTTTATACGAGGCAACGCTATTCTCTTACACATGGGACATCTGGTTTTCCTAGCAAGCCGTGTTTGTATGCAGGACTTGTGGAACTCATGATCACAGTCCAGGACTCCAATTTCATCTCTCGCCGTATATGCCTCCTGTTTCGAGTCATACCAAGATAAACAAGAGGCGTATATAGTGAGAGATGAAATTGGAGTCCTGGAATGTGATCATGAGTTCCACAAGTCCTGCATACAAACACGACTTGCTAGGAAAACCACATGTCCCATGTGTAAGAGAATAGTGTTGCCTCGTATAAACCCATCAAAATGAGGGTCATCCTGGTGTGCAAAAGTGAAATCCTCCTCCATCAACCTTATTCAAAGGGATTCGAATTCATTAGATGGGTTCACAACCTTCTGTTTTATACTATTACAAAAATCAATAGAGTTTGGTAGTAAAACTAGTTTTAAAATTTTCTAGAATCGGCAAATTGCAAGTAGCTGAGTTTGTTTCAATTCAGAGCCACGAGTTTCATTTCCTTTTATTGCATCATCTGTCTCATGAAGTTGTTGCAACGTAGTTATAGTTAAGCACCTTCATATTATGAATTTTAAGTCTCAAATCTTCAAGTGTTCCGGAAGATTCCGGTATGAAAATTATGGTATGAAAATTTTGGAATGAAAATTATGGTACGAAAATTATGGTACGAAAATTCTAGTATGATAATTCTGGTAACAAAATTCTGGTATGAAAATTCTGGTATGAAAATTTTGGCATGAAAATTTTGGTAGAGAATTTTTATACCAGAAATTCATACTAGAATTTTCATACCACAATTTTCATACCACAATATTCGTACCAGAATTTTCAAACGAGAATGTTCAAAGCGCTTGAAGATTTGAGATTTAAAATTCATAAGATGAAGATGCTTATTTATAACTACGTTGCAGCAGCTTCATGAGACAAATGTTGCAATAAAAGGAAATGAAGTTTGTGGCTCTGAATTGAAACAAACTCAGCAGCTTGCAACTTTGCCGATTCTAGCAAATTTTGAGACTAGGTTTACTACCAAACTCTATTGATTTTTGGAATAGTATAAAACAAAAGGTTGTGAATCCATCTAATGAATTCGAATCCCTTTGAAAAAGGTTGATGGAGGAGGATTTCACTTTTGCACACCAGGATGACCCTCATTTTGATGGGTTTATACGAGGCAACGCTATTCTCTTACACATGGGACATCTGGTTTTCCTAGCAAGCCGTGTTTGTATGCAGGACTTGTGGAACTCATGATCACAGTCCAGGACTCCAATTTCATCTCTCGCCGTATATGCCTCCTGTTTCGAGTCATACCAAGATAAACAAGAGGCGTATATAGTGAGAGATGAAATTGGAGTCCTGGAATGTGATCATGAGTTCCACAAGTCCTGCATACAAACACGGCTTGCTAGGAAAACCACATGTCCCATGTGTAAGAGAATAGTGTTGCCTCGTATAAACCCATCAAAATGAGGGTCATCCTGGTGTGCAAAAGTGAAATCCTCCTCCATCAACCTTATTCAAAGGGATTCGAATTCATTAGATGGGTTCACAACCTTCTGTTTTATACTATTACAAAAATCAATAGAGTTTGGTAGTAAAACTAGTTTTAAAATTTTCTAGAATCGGCAAATTGCAAGTAGCTGAGTTTGTTTCAATTCAGAGCCACGAGTTTCATTTCCTTTTATTGCATCATCTGTCTCATGAAGTTGTTGCAACGTAGTTATAGTTAAGCATCTTCATATTATGAATTTTAATTCTCAAATCTTCAAGTGTTCCGGAAGATTCTGGTATGAAAATTATGGTATGAAAATTTTGGAATGAAAATTATGGTACGAAAATTATGGTACGAAAATTCTAGTATGATAATTCTGGTAACAAAATTCTGGTATGAAAATTCTAGTATGAAAATTTTGGCATGAAAATTTTGGTAGAGAATTTTTATACCAGAAATTCATACTAGAATTTTCATACCACAATTTTCATACCACAATATTCGTACCAGAATTTTCAAACGAGAATGTTCAGAGCGCTTGAAGATTTGAGATTTAAAATTCATAAGATGAAGATGCTTATTTATAACTACGTTGCAGCAGCTTCATGAGACAAATGTTGCAATAAAAGGAAATGAAGTTTGTGGCTCTGAATTGAAACAAACTCAGCAGCTTGCAACTTTGCCGATTCTAGCAAATTTTGAGACTAGGTTTACTACCAAACTCTATTGATTTTTGGAATAGTATAAAACAAAAGGTTGTGAATCCATCTAATGAATTCGAATCCCTTTGAAAAAGGTTGATGGAGGAGGATTTCACTTTTGCACACCAGGATGACCCTCATTTTGATGGGTTTATACGAGGCAACGCTATTCTCTTACACATGGGACATCTAGTTTTCCTAGCAAGCCGTGTTTGTATGCAGGACTTGTGGAACTCATGATCACAGTCCAGGACTCCAATTTCATCTCTCGCCGTATATGCCTCCTGTTTCGAGTCATACCAAGATAAACAAGAGGCGTATATAGTGAGAGATGAAATTGGAGTCCTGGAATGTGATCATGAGTTCCACAAGTCCTGCATACAAACACGGCTTGCTAGGAAAACCAGATGTCCCATGTGTAAGAGAATAGTGTTGCCTCGTATAAACCCATCAAAATGAGGTTCATCCTGGTGTGCAAAAGTGAAATCCTCCTCCATCAACCTTATTCAAAGGGATTCGAATTCATTAGATGGGTTCACAACCTTCTGTTTTATACTATTACAAAAATCAATAGAGTTTGGTAGTAAAACTAGTTTTAAAATTTTCTAGAATCGGCAAATTGCAAGTAGCTGAGTTTGTTTCAATTCAGAGCCACGAGTTTCATTTCCTTTTATTGCATCATCTGTCTCTTGAAGTTGTTGCAACGTAGTTATAGTTAAGCATCTTCATATTATGAATTTTAAGTCTCAAATATTCAAGTGTTCCCCAAGATTCTGGTATGAAAATTATGGTATGAAAATTTTGGAATGAAAATTATGGTACGAAAATTATGGTACGAAAATTCTAGTATGATAATTCTGGTAACAAAATTCTGGTATGAAAATTCTGGTATGAAAATTTTGGCATGAAAATTTTGGTAGAGAATTTTTATACCAGAAATTCATACTAGAATTTTCATACCACAATTTTCATACCACAATATTCGTACCAGAATTTTCAAACGAGAATGTTCAGAGCGCTTGAAGATTTGAGATTTAAAATTCATAAGATGAAGATGCTTATTTATAACTACGTTGCAGCAGCTTCATGAGACAAATGTTGCAATAAAAGGAAATGAAGTTTGTGGCTCTGAATTGAAACAAACTCAGCAGCTTGCAACTTTGCCGATTCTAGCAAATTTTGAGACTAGGTTTACTACCAAACTCTATTGATTTTTGGAATAGTATAAAACAAAAGGTTGTGAATCCATCTAATGAATTCGAATCCCTTTGAAAAAGGTTGATGGAGGAGGATTTCACTTTTGCACACCAGGATGACCCTCATTTTGATGGGTTTATACGAGGCAAGGCTATTCTCTTACACATGGGACATCTGGTTTTCCTAGCAAGCCGTGTTTGTATGCAGGACTTGTGGAACTCATGATCACAGTCCAGGACTCCAATTTCATCTCTCGCCGTATATGCCTCCTGTTTCGAGTCATACCAAGATAAACAAGAGGCGTATATAGTGAGAGATGAAATTGGAGTCCTGGAATGTGATCATGAGTTCCACAAGTCCTGCATACAAACACGGCTTGCTAGGAAAACCAGATGTCCCATGTGTAAGAGAATAGTGTTGCCTCGTATAAACCCATCAAAATGAGGGTCATCCTGGTGTGCAAAAGTGAAATCCTCCTCCATCAACTTTATTCAAAGGGATTCGAATTCATTAGATGGATTCACAACCTTCTGTTTTATATTGTTCCAAAAATTAGTAGAGTTTGGTAGTAAAACTAGTCTTAAAATTTGCTAGAATCGGCAAAATTGCAAGTTGCTGAGTTTGTTTCAATTCAGAGCCACAAGTTTCATTTCCTTTTATTGCATCATCTGTCTCATGAAGTTGTTGCAACGTAGTTATAGTTAAGCATCTTCATATTATGAATTTTAAGTCTCAAATCTTCAAGTGTTCCTGAAGATTCTGGTATGAAAATTATGGTATGAAAATTCTCGTATGAAAATTTTGGTAGAAAATTTACATACCAGAAATTCATACTAGAATTTTCATACCACAATTTTCATACCACAATTTTCGTACCAGAACTTTCAAACGAGAATGTTCAGAAGTGCTTCAAGATTTGAGATTTAAAATTCATAATATGAAGATGCTTATTTATAACTACGTTGCAGCAGTTTCATGAGACAAATGTTGCAATAAAAGGAAATGAAGTTTGTGGCTTTGAATTGAAACAAACTCAGCAGCTTGCAACTTTGCCGATTCTAACATATGTACGATAATTGTGGTATGAAAATTGTGGTATGAAAATTCTAGTATGAATTTCTGGTATGAAAATTCTCTACCAAAATTTTCATACGAGAATTTTCATACCATAATTTTATACCATAATTTTCATACCAGAATCTTCAAGAACACTTGAAGATTTGAGACTTAAAATTCATAATATGAAGATGCTTAACTATAACTACGTTGCAACAACTTCATGAGACAGATGATACAATAAAAGGAAATGAAACTTGTGGCTCTGAATTGAAACAAACTCAGCAACTTGCAATTTTGCCGATTCTAGCAAATTTTAAGACTAATTTTACTACCAAACTCTATTGATTTTTGGAACAGTATAAAACAAAAGGTTGTGAATCCATCTAATGAATTCGAATCCCTTTGAATAAGGTTGATGGAGGAGGATTTCACTTTTGCACACCAGGATGACCCTCATTTTGATGGGTTTATACGAGGCAACGCTATTCTCTTACACATGGGACATCTGGTTTTCCTAGCAAGCCGTGTTTGTATGCAGGACTTGTTGAACTCATGATCACAGTCCAGGACTCCAATTTCATCTCTCGCCGTATATGCCTCCTGTTTCGAGTCATACCAAGATAAACAAGAGGCGTATATAGTGAGAGATGAAATTGGCGTCCTGGAATGTGATCATGAGTTCCACAAGTCCTGCATACAAACACGGCTTGCTAGGAAAACCAGATGTCCCATGTGTAAGAGAATAGTATTGCCTCGTATAAACCCATCAAAATGAGGGTCATCCTGGTGTGCAAAAGTGAAATCCTCCTCCATCAACCTTATTCAAAGGGATTCGAATTCATTAGATGGGTTCACAACCTTCTGTTTTATACTATTACAAAAATAAATAGAGTTTGGTAGTAAAACTAGTTTTAAAATTTTCTAGAATCGGCAAATTGCAAGTAGCTGAGTTTGTTTCAATTCAGAGCCACGAGTTTCATTTCCTTTTATTGCATCATCTGTCTCATGAAGTTGTTGCAACGTAGTTATAGTTAAGCATCTTCATATTATGAATTTTAAGTCTCAAATCTTCAAGTGTTCCGAAAGATTCTGGTATGAAAATTATGGTATGAAAATTTTGGAATGAAAATTATGGTACGAAAATTATGGTACGAAAATTCTAGTATGATAATTTTGGTATCAAAATTCTGGTATGAAAATTCTGGTATGAAAATTTTGGCATGAAAATTTTGGTAGAGATTTTTTATACCAGAAATTCATACTAGAATTTTCATACCACAATTTTCATACCACAATATTCGTACCAGAATTTTCAAACGAGAATGTTCAGAGCGCTTGAAGATTTGAGATTTAAAATTCATAAGATGAAGATGCTTATTTATAACTACGTTGCAGCAGCTTCATGAGACAAATGATGCAATAAAAGGAAATGAAGTTTGTGGCTCTGAATTGAAACAAACTCACCAGCTTGCAACTTTGCCGATTCTAGCAAATTTTGAGACTAGGTTTACTACCAAACTCTATTGATTTTTGGAATAGTATAAAACAAAAGGTTGTGAATCCATCTAATGAATTCGAATCCCTTTGAAAAAGGTTGATGGAGGAGGATTTCACTTTTGCACACCAGGATGACCCTCATTTTGATGGGTTTATACGAGGCAACGCTATTCTCTTACACATGGGACATCTGGTTTTCCTAACAAGCCGTGTTTGTATGCAGGACTTGTGGAACTCATGATCACAGTCCAGGACTCCAATTTCATCTCTCGCCGTATATGCCTCCTGTTTCGAGTCATACCAAGATAAACAAGAGGCGTATATAGTGAGAGATGAAATTGGAGTCCTGGAATGTGATCATGAGTTCCACAAGTCCTGCATACAAACACGGCTTGCTAGGAAAACCAGATGTCCCATGTGTAAGTGAATAGTGTTGCCTCGTATAAACCCATCAAAATGAGGGTCATCCTGGTGTGCAAAAGTGAAATCCTCCTCCATCAACCTTATTCAAAGGGATTCGAATTCATTAGATGGGTTCACAACCTTCTGTTTTATACAATTACAAAAATCAATAGAGTTTGGTAGTAAAACTAGTTTTAAAATTTTCTAGAATCGGCAAATTGCAAGTAGCTGAGTTTGTTTCAATTCAGAGCCACGAGTTTCATTTCCTTTTATTGCATCATCTGTCTCATGAAGTTGTTGCAACGTAGTTATAGTTAAGCATCTTCATATTATGAATTTTAAGTCTCAAATCTTCAAGTGTTCCGGAAGATTCTGGTATGAAAATTATGGTATGAAAATTTTGGAATGAAAATTATGGTACGAAAATTATGGTACGAAAATTCTAGTATGATAATTCTGGTATCAAAATTCTGGTATGAAAATTCTGGTATGAAAATTTTGGCATGAAAATTTTGGTAGAGAATTTTTATACCAGAAATTCATACTAGAATTTTCATACCACAATTTTCATACCACAATATTCGTACCAGAATTTTCAAACGAGAATGTTCAGAGCGCTTGAAGATTTGAGATTTAAAATTCATAAGATGAAGATGCTTATTTATAACTACGTTGCAGCAGCTTCATGAGACAAAATGTTGCAATAAAAGGAAATGAAGTTTGTGGCTCTGAATTGAAACAAACTCAGCAGCTTGCAACTTTGCCGATGCTAGCAAATTTTGAGACTAGGTTTACTACCAAACTCTATTGATTTTTGGAATAGTATAAAACAAAAGGTTGTGAATCCATCTAATGAATTCGAATCCCTTTGAAAAAGGTTGATGGAGGAGGATTTCACTTTTGCACACCAGGATGACCCTCATTTTGATGGGTTTATACGAGGCAACGCTATTCTCTTACACATGGGACATCTGGTTTTCCTAGCAAGCCGTGTTTGTATGCAGGACTTGTGGAACTCATGATCACAGTCCAGGACTCCAATTTCATCTCTCGCCGTATATGCCTCCTGTTTCGAGTCATACCAAGATAAACAAGAGGCGTATATAGTGAGAGATGAAATTGGAGTCCTGGAATGTGATCATGAGTTCCACAAGTCCTGCATACAAACACGGCTTGCTAGGAAAACCAGATGTCCCATGTGTAAGTGAATAGTGTTGCCTCGTATAAACCCATCAAAATGAGGGTCATCCTAGTGTGCAAAAGTGAAATCCTCCTCCATCAACCTTATTCAAAGGGATTCGAATTCATTAGATGGGTTCACAACCTTCTGTTTTATACTATTACAAAAATCAATAGAGTTTGGTAGTAAAACTAGTTTTAAAATTTTCTAGAATCGGCAAATTGCAAGTAGCTGAGTTTGTTTCAATTCAGAGCCACGAGTTTCATTTCCTTTTATTGCATCATCTGTCTCATGAAGTTGTTGCAACGTAGTTATAGTTAAGCATCTTCATATTATGAATTTTAAGTCTCAAATCTTCAAGTGTTCCGGAAGATTCTGGTATGAAAATTTTGGAATGAAAATTATGGTACGAAAATTATGGTACGAAAATTCTAGTATGATAATTTTGGTATCAAAATTCTGGTATGAAAATTCTGGTATGAAAATTTTGGCATGAAAATTTTGGTAGAGATTTTTTATACCAGAAATTCATACTAGAATTTTCATACCACAATTTTCATACCACAATATTCGTACCAGAATTTTCAAACGAGAATGTTCAGAGCGCTTGAAGATTTGAGATTTAAAATTCATAAGATGAAGATGCTTATTTATAACTACGTTGCAGCAGCTTCATGAGACAAATGATGCAATAAAAGGAAATGAAGTTTGTGGCTCTGAATTGAAACAAACTCAGCAGCTTGCAACTTTGCCGATTCTAGCAAATTTTGAGACTAGGTTTACTACCAAACTCTATTGATTTTTGGAATAGTATAAAACAAAAGGTTGTGAATCCATCTAATGAATTCGAATCTCTTTGAAAAAGGTTGATGGAGGAGGATTTCACTTTTGCACACCAGGATGACCCTCATTTTGATGGGTTTATACGAGGCAACGCTATTCTCTTACACATGGGACATCTGGTTTTCCTAGCAAGCCGTGTTT
This sequence comes from Fagopyrum homotropicum, assembly GCA_033239125.1. NCBI lineage: Eukaryota > Viridiplantae > Streptophyta > Magnoliopsida > Caryophyllales > Polygonaceae > Fagopyrum > Fagopyrum homotropicum. The sequence goes on from BSWB01000003.1 coordinate 10,867,709, forward strand.
GTATGCAGGACTTGTGGAACTCATGATCACAGTCCAGGACTCCAATTTCATCTCTCGCCGTATATGCCTCCTGTTTCGAGTCATACCAAGATAAACAAGAGGCGTATATAGTGAGAGATGAAATTGGAGTCCTGGAATGTGATCATGAGTTCCACAAGTCCTGCATACAAACACGGCTTGCTAGGAAAACTAGATGTCCCATGTGTAAGAAAATAGTGTTGCCTCGTATAAACCCATCAAAATGAGGGTCATCCTGGTGTGCAAAAGTGAAATCCTCCTCCATCAACCTTATTCAAAGGGATTCGAATTCATTAGATGGGTTCACAACCTTCTGTTTTATACTATTACAAAAATCAATAGAGTTTGGTAGTAAAACTAGTTTTAAAATTTTCTAGAATCGGCAAATTGCAAGTAGCTGAGTTTGTTTCAATTCAGAGCCACGAGTTTCATTTCCTTTTATTGCATCATCTGTCTCATGAAGTTGTTGCAACGTAGTTATAGTTAAGCATCTTCATATTATGAATTTTAAGTCTCAAATCTTCAAGTGTTCCGGAAGATTCTGGTATGAAAATTATGGTATGAAAATTTTGGAATGAAAATTATGGTACGAAAATTATGGTACGAAAATTCTAGTATGATAATTCTGGTAACAAAATTCTGGTATGAAAATTCTGGTATGAAAATTTTGGCATGAAAATTTTGGTAGAGAATTTTTATACCAGAAATTCATACTAGAATTTTCATACCACAATTTTCATACCACAATATTCGTACCAGAATTTTCAAACGAGAATGTTCAGAGCAGCTTGCAACTTTGCCGATTCTAGCAAATTTTAAGACTAGGTTTACTACCAAACTCTATTGATTTTTGGAACAGTATAAAACAAAAGGTTGTGAATCCATCTAATGAATTCGAATCCCTTTGATTAAGGTTGATGGAGGAGGATTTCACTTTTGCACACCAGGATGACCCTCATTTTGATGGGTTTAATCGAGGCAATGCTATTCTCTTACACATGGGACATCTGGTTTTCCTTGCAAGCCGTGTTTGTATGCAGGACTTGTGGAACTCATGATCACAGTCCAGGACTCCAATTTCATCTCTCGCCGTATATGCCTCCTGTTTCGAGTCATACCAAGATAAACAAGAGGCGTATATAGTGAGAGATGAAATTGGAGTCCTGGAATGTGATCATGAGTTCCACAAGTCCTGCATACAAACACGGCTTGCTAGGAAAACCAGATGTCCCATGTGTAAGAGAATAGTGTTGCCTCGTATAAACCCATCAAAATGAGGGTCATCCTGGTGTGCAAAAGTGAAACCCTCCTCCATCAACCGTATTCAAAGGGATTCGAATTCATTAGATGGGTTCACAACCTTCTGTTTTATAGTATTACAAAAATCAATAGAGTTTGGTAGTAAAACTAGTTTTAAAATTTTCTAGAATCGGCAAATTGCAAGTAGCTGAGTTTGTTTCAATTCAGAGCCACGAGTTTCATTTCCTTTTATTGCATCATCTGTCTCATAAAGTTGTTGCAACGTAGTTATAGTTAATCATCTTCATATTATGAATTTTAAGTCAAAAATCTTCAAGTGTTCCGGAAGATTCTGGTATGAAAATTATGGTATGAAAATTTTGGAATGAAAATTATGGTACGAAAATTATGGTACGAAAATTCTAGTATGATAATTCTGGTAACAAAATTCTGGTATGAAAATTCTGGTATGAAAATTTTGGCATTAAAATTTTGGTAGAGAATTTTTATACCAGAAATTCATACTAGAATTTTCATACCACAATTTTCATACCACAATATTCGTACCAGAATTTTCAAACGAGAATGTTCAGAGCGCTTGAAGATTTGAGATTTAAAATTCATAAGATGAAGATGCTTATTTATAACTACGTTGCAGCAGCTTCATGAGACAAATGTTGCAATAAAAGGAAATGAAGTTTGTGGCTTTGAATTGAAACAAACTTAGCAGCTTGCAACTTTGCCGATTCTAGCAAATTTTAAGACTAGGTTTACTACCAAACTCTATTGATTTTTGGAACAGTATAAAACAAAAGGTTGTGAATCCATCTAATGAATTCGAATCCCTTTGAAAAAGGTTGATGGAGGAGGATTTCACTTTTGCACACCAGGATGACCCTCATTTTGATGGGTTTATACGAGGCAACGCTATTCTCTTACACATGGGACATCTGGTTTTCCTAGCAAGCCGTGTTTGTATGCAGGACTTGTGGAACTCATGATCACAGTCCAGGACTCCAATTTCATCTCTCGCCGTATATGCCTCCTGTTTCGAGTCATACCAAGATAAACAAGAGGCGTATATAGTGAGAGATGAAATTGGAGTCCTGGAATGTGATCATGAGTTCCACAAGTCCTGCATACAAACACGGCTTGCTAGGAAAACCAGATGTCCCATGTGTAAGAGAATAGTGTTGCCTCGTATAAACCCATCAAAATGAGGGTCATCCTGGTGTGCAAAAGTGAAATCCTCCTCCATCAACCTTATTCAAAGGGATTCGAATTCATTAGATGGGTTCACAACCTTCTGTTTTATACTATTCAAAAAATCAATAGAGTTTGGTAGTAAAACTAGTTTGAAAATTTTCTAAAATCGGCAAATTGCAAGTTGCTGAGTTTGTTTCAATTCAGAGCCACGAGTTTCATTTCGTTTTATTGCATCATCTGTGTCATGAAGTTGTTGCAACGTAGTTATAGTTAAGCATCTTCATATTATGAATTTTAAGTCTCAAATCTTCAAGTGTTCCTGAAGATTCTGGTATGAAAATTATGGTATAAAAATTCTCGTATGAAAATTTTGGTAGAGAATTTTCATACCAGAAATTCATACTAGAATTTTCATACCACAATTTTCATACCACAATATTCGTACCAGAATTTTCAAACGAGAATGTTCAGAGCGCTTGAATAAATTTGATGGAGGAGGATTTCACTTTTGCACACCAGGATGATCCTCATTTTGATGGGTTTATACCAAACAACGCTATTCTCTTACACATTGGACATCTGGCTTTCCTAGCAAGCCGTGTTTGTATGCCGGACTTGTGGAACTCATGATCACAGTCCAGTACTCCAATTTCATCTCTCACTATATACGCCTCTTGTTTATCTTGGCATGACTCGAAACAGGAGGCATATACGGCGAGAGATGAAATTGGAGTCCTGGAGTGTGATCATGAGTTCCACAAGTCCTGCATACAAACACGGCTTGCTAGGAAAACCAGATCTCCCATGTGTAAGAGAATAGCGTTGCCTCGTATAAACCCATCAAAATGAGGGTCATCCTGGTGTGCAAAAGTGAAATCCTCCTCCATCAACCTTATTCAAAGGGATTCGAATTCATTAGATGGATTCACAACCTTTTGTTTTATACTGTTCCAAAAATCAATAGAGTTTGGTAGTAAAACTAGTCTTAAAATTTGCTAGAATCTGCAAAATTGCAAGTTGCTGAGTTTGTTTCAATTCAGAGCCACGAGTTTCATTTCCTTTTATTGCATCATCTGTGTCATGAAGTTGTTGCAACGTAGTTATAGTTAAGCATCTTCATATTATGAATTTTAAGTCTCAAATCTTCAAGTGTTCCTGAAGATTCTGGTATGAAAATTATGGTATAAAATTATGGTATGAAAATTCTCGTATGAAAATTTTGGTAGAGAATTTTCATACCAGAAATTCATACTAGAATTTTCATACCACAATTTTCATACCACAATTATCGTACATATGTTAGAATCGGCAAAGTTGCAAGCTGCTGAGTTTGTTTCAATTCAAAGCCACAAACTTCATTTCCTTTTATTGCAACATTTGTCTCATGAAGCTGCTGCAACGTAGTTATAAATAAGCATCTTCAAATTATGAATTTTAAATCTCAAATCTTCAAGCACTCCTGAACATTCTCGTTTGAAAATTCTGGTACGAAAATTGTGGTATGAAAATTGTGGTATGGAAATTCTAGTATGAATTTCTGGTATGTAAATTTTCTACCAAAATTTTCATACGAGAATTTTCATACCATAATTTTATACCATAGTTTTCATACCAGAATCTTCAGGAACACTTGAAGATTTGAGACTTAAAATTCATAATATGAAGATGCTTAACTATAACTACGTTGCAACAACTTCATGAGACAGATGATGCAATAAAAGGAAATGAAACTCGTGGCTCTGAATTGAAACAAACTCAGCTACTTGCAATTTGCCGATTCTAGAAAATTTTAACACTAGTTTTACTACCAAACTCTATTGATTTTTGGAATAGTATAAAACAAAAGGTTGTGAATCCATCTAATGAATTCGAATCCCTTTGAAAAAGGTTGATGGAGGAGGATTTCACTTTTGCACACCAGGATGACCCTCATTTTGATGGGTTTATACGAGGCAACGCTATTCTCTTACACATGGGACATCTGGTTTTCCTAACAAGCCGTGTTTGTATGCAGGACTTGTGGAACTCATGATCACAGTCCAGGACTCCAATTTCATCTCTCGCCGTATATGCCTCCTGTTTCGAGTCATACCAAGATAAACAAGAGGCGTATATAGTGAGAGATGAAATTGGAGTCCTGGAATGTGATCATGAGTTCCACAAGTCCTGCATACAAACACGGCTTGCTAGGAAAACTAGATGTCCCATGTGTAAGAGAATAGTGTTGCCTCGTATAAACCCATCAAAATGAGGGTCATCCTGGTGTGCAAAAGTGAAATCCTCCTCCATCAACCGTATTCAAAGGGATTCGAATTCATTAGATGGGTTCACAACCTTCTGTTTTATACTATTACAAAAATCAATAGAGTTTGGTAGTAAAACTAGTTTTAAAATTTTCTAGAATCGGCAAATTGCAAGTAGCTGAGTTTGTTTCAATTCAGAGCCACGAGTTTCATTTCCTTTTATTGCATCATCTGTCTCATGAAGTTGTTGCAACGTAGTTATAGTTAAGCATCTTCATATTATGAATTTTAAGTCTCAAATCTTCAAGTGTTCCGGAAGATTCTGGTATGAAAATTATGGCATGAAAATTTTGGAATGAAAATTATGGTACGAAAATTATGGTACGAAAATTCTAGTATGATAATTCTGGTATCAAAATTCTGGTATGAAAATTCTGGTATGAAAATTTTGGCATGAAAATTTTGGTAGAGAATTTTTATACCAGAAATTCATACTAGAATTTTCATACCACAATTTTCATACCACAATATTCGTACCAGAATTTTCAAACGAGAATGTTCAGAGCGCTTGAAGATTTGAGATTTAAAATTCATAAGATTAAGATGCTTATTTATAACTACGTTGCAGCAGCTTCATGAGACAAATGTTGCAATAAAAGGAAATGAAGTTTGTGGCTCTGAATTGAAACAAACTCAGCAGCTTGCAACTTTGCCGATTCTAGCAAATTTTGAGACTAGGTTTACTACCAAACTCTATTGATTTTTGGAATAGTATAAAACAAAAGGTTGTGAATCCATCTAATGAATTCGAATCCCTTTGAAAAAGGTTGATGGAGGAGGATTTCACTTTTGCACACCAGGATGACCCTCATTTTGATGGGTTTATACGAGGCAACGCTATTCTCTTACACATGGGACATCTGGTTTTCCTAGCAAGCCGTGTTTGTATGCAGGACTTGTGGAACTCATGATCACAGTCCAGGACTCCAATTTCATCTCTCGCCGTATATGCCTCCTGTTTCGAGTCATACCATGATAAACAAGAGGCGTATATAGTGAGAGATTAAATTGGAGTCCTGGAATGTGATCATGAGTTCCACAAGTCCTGCATACAAACACGGCTTGCTAGGAAAACCAGATGTCCCATGTGTAAGAGAATAGTGTTGCCTCGTATAAACCCATCAAAATGAGGGTCATCCTGGTGTGCAAAAGTGAAATCCTCCTCCATCAACCTTATTCAAAGGGATTCGAATTCATTAGATGGGTTCACAACCTTCTGTTTTATACTATTACAAAAATCAATAGAGTTTGGTAGTAAAACTAGTTTAAAAATTTTCTAGAATCGGCAAATTGCAAGTAGCTGAGTTTGTTTCTATTCAGAGCCACGAGTTTCATTTCCTTTTATTGCATCATCTGTCTCATGAAGTTGTTGCAACGTAGTTATAGTTAAGCATCTTCATATTATGAATTTTAAGTCTCAAATCTTCAAGTGTTTCGGAAGATTCTGGTATGAAAATTATGGTATGAAAATTTTGGAAAGAAAATTATGGTACGAAAATTATGGTACGAAAATTCTAGTATGATAATTCTGGTATCAAAATTCTGGTATGAAAATTCTGGTATGAAAATTTTGGCATGAAAATTTTGGTAGAGAATTTTTATGCCAGAAATTCATACTAGAATTTTCATACCACAATTTTCATACCACAATATTCGTACCAGAATTTTCAAACGAGAATGTTCAGAGCGCTTGAAGATTTGAGATTTAAAATTCATAAGATGAAGATGCTTATTTATAACTACGTTGCAGAAGCTTCATGAGACAAATGTTGCAATAAAAGGAAATGAAGTTTGTGGCTCTGAATTGAAACAAACTCAGCAGCTTGCAACTTTGCCGATTCTAGCAAATTTTGAGACTAGGTTTACTACCAAACTCTATTGATTTTTGGAATAGTATAAAACAAAAGGTTGTGAATCCATCTAATGAATTCGAATCCCTTTGAAAAAGGTTGATGGAGGAGGATTTCACTTTTGCACACCAGGATGACCCTCATTTTGATGGGTTTTTACGAGGCAACGATATTCTCTTACACATGGGACATCTGGTTTTCCTAGCAAGCCGTGTTTGTATGCAGGACTTGTGGAACTCATGATCACAGTCCAGGACTCCAATTTCATCTCTCGCCGTATATGCCTCCTGTTTCGAGTCATACCATGATAAACAAGAGGCGTGTATAGTGAGAGATTAAATTGGAGTCCTGGAATGTGATCATGAGTTCCACAAGTCCTGCATACAAACACGGCTTGCTAGGAAAACCAGATGTCCCATGTGTAAGAGAATAGTGTTGCCTCGTATAAACCCATCAAAATGAGGGTCATCCTGGTGTGCAAAAGTGAAATCCTCCTCCATCAACCTTATTCAAAGGGATTCGAATTCATTAGATGGGTTCACAACCTTCTGTTTTATACTATTACAAAAATCAATAGAGTTTGGTAGTAAAACTAGTTTTAAAATTTTCTAGAATCGGCAAATTGCAAGTAGCTGAGTTTGTTTCTATTCAGAGCCACGAGTTTCATTTCCTTTTATTGCATCATCTGTCTCATGAAGTTGTTGCAACGTAGTTATAGTTAAGCATCTTCATATTATGAATTTTAAGTCTCAAATCTTCAAGTGTTCCGGAAGATTCTGGTATGAAAATTATGGTATGAAAATTTTGGAATGAAAATTATGGTACGAAAATTATGGTACGAAAATTCTAGTATGATAATTCTGGTATCAAAATTCTGGTATGAAAATTCTGGTATGAAAATTTTGGCATGAAAATTTTGGTAGAGAATTTTTATACCAGAAATTCATACTAGAATTTTCATACCACAATTTTCATACCACAATATTCGTACCAGAATTTTCAAACGAGAATGTTCAGAGCGCTTGAAGATTTGAGATTTAAAATTCATAAGATGAAGATGCTTATTTATAACTACGTTGCAACAGCTTCATGAGACAAATGTTGCAATAAAAGGAAATGAAGTTTGTGGCTCTGAATTGAAACAAACTCAGCAGCTTGCAACTTTGCCGATTCTAGCAAATTTTGAGACTAGGTTTACTACCAAACTCTATTGATTTTTGGAATAGTATAAAACAAAAGGTTGTGAATCCATCTAATGAATTCGAATCCCTTTGAAAAAGGTTGATGGAGGAGGATTTCACTTTTGCACACCAGGATGACCCTCATTTTGATGGGTTTATACGAGGCAACGCTATTCTCTTACACATGGGACATCTGGTTTTCCTAGCAAGCCGTGTTTGTATGCAGGACTTGTGGAACTCATGATCACAGTCCAGGACTCCAATTTCATCTCTCGCCGTATATGCCTCCTGTTTCGAGTCATACCAAGATAAACAAGAGGCGTATATAGTGAGAGATGAAATTGGAGTCCTGGAATGTGATCATGAGTTCCACAAGTCCTGCATACAAACACGGCTTGCTAGGAAAACCAGATGTCCCATGTGTAAGAGAATAGTGTTGCCTCGTATAAACCCATCAAAATGAGGGTCATCCTGGTGTGCAAAAGTGAAATCCTCCTCCATCAACCTTATTCAAAGGGATTCGAATTCATTAGATGGGTTCACAACCTTCTGTTTTATACTATTACAAAAATCAATAGAGTTTGGTAGTAAAACTAGTTTTAAAATTTTCTAGAATCGGCAAATTGCAAGTAGCTGAGTTTGTTTCAATTCAGAGCCACGAGTTTCATTTCCTTTTATTGCATCATCTGTCTCATGAAGTTGTTGCAACGTAGTTATAGTTAAGCATCTTCATATTATGAATTTTAAGTCTCAAATCTTCAAGTGTTCCGGAAGATTCTGGTATGAAAATTATGGTATGAAAATTTTGGAATGAAAATTATGGTACGAAAATTATGGTACGAAAATTCTAGTACGAAAATTCTGGTATGATAATTCTGGTATGAAAATTCTGGTATGAAAATTTTGGCATGAAAATTTTGGTAGAGAATTTTTATACCAGAAATTCATACTAGAATTTTCATACCACAATTTTTATACCACAATATTCGTACCAGAATTTTCAAACGAGAATGTTCAGAGCGCTTGAAGATTTGAGATTTAAAATTCATAAGATGAAGATGCTTATTTATAACTACGTTGCAGCAGCTTCATGAGACAAATGTTGCAATAAAAGGAAATGAAGTTTGTGGCTCTGAATTGAAACAAACTCAGCAGCTTGCAACTTTGCCGATTCTAGCAAATTTTGAGACTAGGTTTACTACCAAACTCTATTGATTTTTGGAATAGTATAAAACAAAAGGTTGTGAATCCATCTAATGAATTCGAATCCCTTTGAAAAAGGTTGATGGAGGAGGATTTCACTTTTGCACACCAGGATGACCCTCATTTTGATGGGTTTATACGAGGCAACGCTATTCTCTTACACATGGGACATCTGGTTTTCCTAGCAAGCCGTGTTTGTATGCAGGACTTGTGGAACTCATGATCACAGTCCAGGACTCCAATTTCATCTCTCGCCGTATATGCCTCCTGTTTCGAGTCATACCAAGATAAACAAGAGGCGTATATAGTGAGAGATGAAATTGGAGTCCTGGAATGTGATCATGAGTTCCACAAGTCCTGCATACAAACACGGCTTGCTAGGAAAACCAGATGTCCCATGTGTAAGAGAATAGTGTTGCCTCGTATAAACCCGTCAAAATGAGGGTCATCCTGGTGTGCAAAAGTGAAATCCTCCTCCATCAACCTTATTCAAAGGGATTCGAATTCATTAGATGGGTTCACAACCTTCTGTTTTATACTATTACAAAAATCAATAGAGTTTGGTAGTAAAACTAGTTTTAAAATTTTCTAGAATCGGCAAATTGCAAGTAGCTGAGTTTGTTTCAATTCAGAGCCACGAGTTTCATTTCCTTTTATTGCATCATCTGTCTCATGAAGTTGTTGCAACGTAGTTATAGTTAAGCATCTTCATATTATGAATTTTAAGTCTCAACTCTTCAAGTGTTCCGGAAGATTCTGGTATGAAAATTATGGTATGAAAATTTTGGAATGAAAATTATGGTACGAAAATTATGGTACGAAAATTCTAGTATGATAATTCTGGTATCAAAATTCTGGTATGAAAATTCTGGTATGAAAATTTTGGCATGAAAATTTTGGTAGAGAATTTTTATACCAGAAATTCATACTAGAATTTTCATACCACAATTTTCATACCACAATATTCGTACCAGAATTTTCAAACGAGAATATTCAGAGCGCTTGAAGATTTGAGATTTAAAATTCATAAGATGAAGATGCTTATATATAACTACGTTGCAGCAGCTTCATGAGACAAATGTTGCAATAAAAGGAAATGAAGTTTGTGGCTCTGAATTGAAACAAACTCAGCAGCTTGCAACTTTGCCGATTCTAACAAATTTTGAGACTAGGTTTACCACCAAACTCTGTTGATTTTTGGAATAGTATAAAACAAAAGGTTGTGAATCCATCTAATGAATTCGAATCCCTTTGAAAAAGGTTGATGGAGGAGGATTTCACTTTTGCACACCAGGATGACCCTCATTTTGATGGGTTTATACGAGGCAACGCTATTCTCTTACACATGGACATCTGGTTTTCCTAGCAAGCCGTGTTTGTATGCATATGCCTCCTGTTTCGAGTCATACCAAGATAAACAAGAGGCGTATATAGTGAGAGATGAAATTGGAGTACTGGACTGTGATCATGAGTTCCACAAGTCCTGCATACAAACACGGCTTGCTAGGAAAGCCAGATGTCCAATGTGTAAGAGAATAGCGTTGTTTGGTATAAACCCATCAAAATGAGGATCATCCTGGTGTGAAAAAGTGAAATCCTCCTCCATCAACTTTATTCAAAGGGATTCGAATTCATTAGATGGATTCACAACCTTCTGTTTTATATTGTTCCAAAAATTAGTAGAGTTTGGTAGTAAAACTAGTCTTAAAATTTGCTCGAATCGGCAAAATTGCAAGTTGCTGAGTTTGTTTCAATTCAGAGCCACAAGTTTAATTTCCTTTTATTGCATCATCTGTCTCATGAAGTTGATGCAACGTAGTTATAGTTAAGCATCTTCATATTATGAATTTTAAGTCTCAAATCTTCAAGTGTTCCTGAAGATTCTGGTATGAAAATTATGGTATAAAATTATGGTATGAAAATTCTCGTATGAAAATTTTGGTAGAAAATTTACATACCAGAAATTCATACTAGAATTTTCATACCACAATTTTCATAACACAATTTTCGTACCAGAATTTTCAAACGAGAATGTTCAGGAGTGCTTGAAGATTTGAGATTTAAAATTCATAATATGAAGATGCTTATTTTTAACTACGTTGCAGCAGCTTCATGAGACAAATGTTGCAATAAAAGGAAATGAAGTTTGTGGCTTTGAATTGAAACAAACTCAGCAGCTTGCAACTTTGCCGATTCTAACATATGTACGATAATTGTGGTATGAAAATTGTGGTATGAAAATTCTAGTATGAATTTCTGGTATGAAAATTCTCTACTAAAATTTTCATACGAGAATTTTCATACCATAATTTTATACCATAATTTTCATACCAGAATCTTTAGGAACAGTTGAAGATTTGAGACTTAAAATTCATAATATGAAGATGCTTAACTATAACTACGTTGCAACAACTTCATGAGACAGATGATGCAATAAAAGGAAATGAAACTTGTGGCTCTGAATTGAAACACACTCAGCAGCTTGCAACTTTGCCGATTCTAGCAAATTTTAAGACTAGGTTTACTACCAAACTCTATTGATTTTTGGAACAGTATAAAACAAAAGGTTGTGAATCCATCTAATGAATTAGAATCCCTTTGAATAAGGTTGATGGAGGAGGATTTCACTTTTGCTCACCAGGATGACCCTCATTTTGATGGGTTTATACGAGGCAACGCTATTCTCTTACACATGGGACATCTGGTTTTCCTAGCAAGCCGTGTTTGTATGCAGGACTTGTGGAACTCATGATCACAGTCCAGGACTCCAATTTCATCTCTCGCCGTATATGCCTCTTGTTTCGAGTCATACCAAGATAAACAAGAGGCGTATATAGTGAGAGATGAAATTGGAGTCCTGGAATGTGATCATGAGTTCCACAAGTCCTGCATACAAACACGGCTTGCTAGGAAAACCAGATGTCCCATGTGTAAGAGAATAGTGTTGCCTCGTATAAACCCATCAAAATCAGGGTCATCCTGGTGTGCAAAAGTGAAATCCTCCTCCATCAACCTTATTCAAAGGGATTCGAATTCATTAGATGGGTTCACAACCTTCTGTTTTATACTGTTCCAAAAATCAATAGAGTTTGGTAGTAAAACTAGTTTTAAAATTTTCTAGAATCTACAAATTGCAAGTAGCTGAGTTTGTTTCAATTCAGAGCCACGAGTTTCATTTCCTTTTATTGCATCATCTGCCTCATGAAGTTGTTGCAACGTAGTTATAGTTAAGTATCTTCATATTATGAATTTTAAGTCTCAAATCTTCAAGTGTTCCTGAAGATTCTGGTATGAAAATTATGGTATAAAATTATGGTATGAAAATTCTCGTATGAAAATTTTGGTAGAAAATTTACATACCAGAAATTCATACTAGAATTTTCATACCACAATTTTCATACTACAATTTTCGTACCAGAATTTTCAAACGAGAATGTTCAGGAGTGCTTGAAGATTTGAGATTTAAAATTCATAATATGAAGATGCTTATTTATAACAACGTTGCAGCAGCTTCATGAGACAAATGTTGCAATAAAAGGAAATGAAGTTTGTGGCTTTGAATTGAAACAAACTCAGCAGCTTGCAACTTTGCCGATTCTAGCAAATTTTAAGACTAGGTTTAATACCAAACTCTATTGATTTTTGGAACAATATAAAACAAAAGGTTGTGAATCCATCTAATGAATTCGAATCCCTTTGAATAAGGTTGATGGAGGAGGATTTCACTTTTGCACACCAGGATAACCCTCATTTTGATGGGTTTATTCGAGGCAACGCTATTCTCTTACACATGGGACATCTGGTTTTCCTAGCAAGCCGTGTTTGTATGCAAGACTTGTGGAACTCATGATCACATTCCAGGACTCCAATTTCATCTCTCGCCGTATATGCCTCCTGTTTCGAGTCATACCAAGATAAACAAGAGGCGTATATAGTGAGAGATGAAATTGGAGTCCTGTAATGTGATCATGAGTTCCACAAGTCTTGCATACAAACACGGCTTGCTAGGAAAACCAGATGTCCCATGTGTAAGAGAATAGTGTTGCCTCGTATAAACCCATCAAAATGAGGGTCATCCTGGTGTGCAAAAGTGAAATCCTCCTCCATCAACCTTATTCAAAGGGATTCGAATTCATTAGATGGGTTCACAACCTTCTGTTTTATACTATTCCAAAAATCAATAGAGTTTGGTAGTAAAACTAGTTTAAAATTTTTCTAAAATCGGCAAATTGCAAGTTGCTGAGTTTGACACGTAAACAAGAGGCGTATATAGTGAGAGATGAAATTGGAGTACTGGACTGTGATCATGAGTTCCACAAGTCCTGCATACAAACACGGCTTGCTAGGAAAGCCAGATGTCCAATGTGTAAGAGAATAGCGTTGTTTGGTATAAACCCATCAAAATGAGGATCATCCTGGTGTGCAAAAGTGAAATCCTCCTCCATCAACTTTATTCAAAGGGATTCGAATTCATTAGATGGATTCACAACCTTCTGTTTTATATTGTTCCAAAAATTAGTAGAGTTTGGTAGTAAAACTAGTCTTAAAATTTGCTCGAATCGGCAAAATTGCAAGTTGCTGAGTTTGTTTTAATTCAGAGCCACAAGTTTCATTTCCTTTTATTGCATCATTTGTCTCATGAAGTTGTTGCAACGTAGTTATAGTTAAGCATCTTCATATTATGAATTTTAAGTCTCAAATCTTCAAGTGTTCCTGAAGATTCTGTTATGAAAATTATGGTATAAAATTATGGTATGAAAATGTAACGCCCGGTTTCGACATTTCCCCTCTCGCGTACTTCTATCGATATTTTTCTTACAAATTATATTTATATCTCTTTTTAAAGCGTTTTGACACGTAAAATAAATAAATAAATTTCCGAGTATGATTATATTTTGGTTTACTTTCGGAAAAGTTCGGAAAATCTTCCCGATTTGAAAATCCCGTTCCGATCATTTAAACGAGTTACATAACTATATTTCCTTTTTACACCTTATCTTTTATCTCTTTTCCCTTTATTCCATTTTCCTTTTTCCTTTTTTTTTTTGTTTTCTTTGTATTTCCCTCTATCGCTGGCTGATGAGCGCTTTGAGCAGCCTACGCTGCACCTACCCTCCTCCCGACCCCTTACCTCCCGACCTCTCGTTTCTGCAGCTTCTGGACAGCTGCTGCACAAGGATCCCTCCCTTCTATTGTGCCCTGTCTCCCTCTTACTCACCCTTCACGCAGCCTTCTCCCATCTACCTTTTTTCCCCTCTCTGTAGCAGCCCTGGAAAGCAATTGAGAAGCCGCACCGTGCCGGAGGAGACACTGAGCCACCAGGACCGCCGGAACAAAGGGCAAACGCGTCCACACCGCCGTCTCGAGCCAATCGGAGCACAAGAATGCCGTAGAACGCTGCCCACTGTGTGTTTTCCCTACTCCCTGTTTTCTTCTGGCGCGAGGAGGGGAGCGCACTGCTGTCGAATTCCACCGAAGGCCAAACCGGCCAACCTCCTGTGATCCTTCCCTGTGCCAATTGACCGAGCAAGCAAGCAGCAGCCTCGGGCTGCTCTTCCTCTCTGTTGCATCTTGGAGTCGATGGAGACTACACCACCGGAAATCAGATCCCTTTCTCCCCTATCGATCTTCCTGGAAGGCTGAAACTCCCCGCCAGCATTGCAGCCGACGGACCCCACCGCCCTCGCCGCCAGGGGGTGCGTCTCCCCTCTTCCGTCCTTGCTGCCGGAGCCCCTGCAGTGCCTCCTGGAAGAGCCATCCGCCATCCTGCCTTCCTTTTCCCCATCTCACGTGTGACCTAGCAGGAAGAAGAACCATTTTTGGGTTATTTTTAATCAACCCCTCTATTTTGGTATAATTACAGAATATACCTAATGTTTTGTTATTACAGTTTTGACCCATATTTATGGGTTGTTTCATTTATGCCCTCTACAGAAAATTAATTACACGTATTGACCCGGTTTTACAAATTATCAATTATGCCCTTGTTGAATTAATTTTGGATTATGACCCTAAGGATTTTAATTGTGGTTTATGATCAAGTTCCTATGTTCGTATAAATTTCCCGGAAAATGTAATGTGGGTTTTTAATGTTGGGTTTTGAAAACGAGTTTTACCTCAAATTAATTATATCGTATATATTACTATCAAATTTAGCGTACAAGCTAAATTTCCTTAACTTTGGTTTAGGTCCGGAAGCGGCCGTTATAAACCAACGAATCCAATCTCGACGTCCGTAGATCATCTTCACCCTTGGATCGTGTGTGAGTACCTTCTTCCTCGATTTAGTTATGTTTGGTGGTAGAGTCATGCTAGGTTGGATCTAGTATAACTTAGGGAAAATGCCAAGTAGTGGCTTGGAACCTTAGGTTCGTATTTGAGGATGGTTTGAACGTTCTAAGGATTGAGGTGTGTATGTTATCATGTGAGCTTTGTTGAGATTGTGAGTATGTGTTTGTTGAGATTGTGGAGTTAGGATGGAAGTATCCTAGCATGTGGCTATAGATGAGATCTTTCGAGTTTTTGAGGGCTGTGAGTGTATCCTAAATTATGAGAGTGTCGACCTAATAAGATCATATTGGACTAATAGTTTAAGGAATCCTAGTTTGTGTGAGTGGTTGTTGATTACCGTGCCTTGTCTTGAACAGGCTTTGATTATATTCCTTCGGAGAGTGATATCGGTTTCGGTTAGCTTTTGGAAGAGGTAAGTCCTCGGACTTACTTAGCCGCTTTTATGCCTTATTTGGATATATATGGTAGTGTGTGTTTACCGCTTTTAAGCATGAAAATGGATTAGGATTTACTTGACATTATTTATTGGCCCATCGTTACTACTATTATTATTATCGGGCGGTGACATCACCGCTCAGTTTCCCGAGGGAGACTGGGGGGATCTCTGCGACCAGGCCATACACGGTATACGGGCGGGCTTCTTCATCACTCCCACAGGGTATACGGGTTGGGCGCCGCCACACTCCTGTTGGTTACACGGGGACAGAGGCGAGAGTTATAAGACTCTCGTGTCACACTTGAACGAATGAATTAGATATGGAATAACATAAAAAGATAATAAGTAACGGATGTGTATGTTTATAATCATGTTGTGTGTTTGTGTTCCTATGTGTGTTTGTGCCATATTATTCTTATAATGCCTAGAATGTGAGCTAACGGTTTTATACCGATTGTTGTAGTTGATGTACAGGATAGGATGTGGCCGAGTGATCCGGAGGAGTGGGCAGCCGGGGTTCCGTACATCTTAGGTTGTTTTGGGTTTTGGAGTCTTTGTGTTGTTGTTATTATATATTATGTTGATGTTGTTGTAAGGACGGCTGAAGTCTTTTCTTTCTTTTATTTTCGGGTTTCATAACATTGCATAAAAATGTATTTCGGTTTTGGCCTTTATTTGTGCCTTGTTGCAAGATCCGGTGAAATTGTTGTCAGGCTAAGGGTCGGGACCCATTGTGAGGCCCCAACCCGTAGCGCCCCGATTCCCGCGGATTCGGGGTGTTACAAAAGTGGTATCAGAGCCCTAGGTTGACAACAAT
Source organism: Fagopyrum homotropicum (assembly GCA_033239125.1). Lineage (NCBI taxonomy): Eukaryota > Viridiplantae > Streptophyta > Magnoliopsida > Caryophyllales > Polygonaceae > Fagopyrum > Fagopyrum homotropicum. The sequence goes on from BSWB01000003.1 coordinate 10,884,253, forward strand.
GGCACTCGCAATCTTCTAAAGGCCGAATAAAAATAAACAGAACCCTCAAGGGTTCTGAGTTTTAAAGAAATGAATTTCGTTTTCAAATCATGTGCATGAGTCAGTTGGGGTAGAATGTACGGGACCACCACTTCCTCCGCGGATCTCGGCGACGTAGTTATTGATTATTATATTATGTATATATATGTGTATATATGTAGATATGTATATGTGGACTTAGGATGTTTTGGACTATACTTGTATGTTGAATTGTAAATTGTTTATGGACTCATTATGTTTATACTAGTAGCATGACGTTTATATCTTTATATATATATATCTATAAACATATAGTATACTAATATCATATTAGTGATAGTGGACCTTATAGCTAAGATGATAGAAAGCTATCATCGCCCCATAGACAACGCCTTTTGACTTAAGATAGTATACATACGAAGATAAGAATGCTCAAGTTATTGAGTTGAGCATCAAGTTTACACAAACACCCGGTGATTTCCCGGACTCATTTAAGAGGACGACGAAGAAGAAGATTATAGATGGCGTAACGAAGGACAAACAAGTGGAGGAGAACCTCGAGTCAACTTAAGCAAAACCAAGATGGAAGCTATACAAATAGTGAAGCGATCTGAAGTGGTAGGGAGTGGTTTCAAGGAAGCGATGATGAGTAACAATGAAGTGAACTAGGGACAATGAACTTAAAGTTTTTCCAAGTACGGTGCCGATGAACTCAAGGTGCAAATCAAGTAGAGAGGAATGCATTCTCGCTTGAGAATAAAAGTGGCGTCTTAAGAAAGACGAGTTTCAATAGGCGCTCCTAAGTATGAGAGTCAAGATGAAAAGAGTGGTCCAAGAATTTGGAAAGATTGACGAGAACCGGAAGTTAAGCTTACAGGAGGTACCAGAGGGTGTAGTGACGATCTTTGTGAGATTCTAAGCGGGTAACTTATTCAGAAATATGAGAGATTACGGGAAGAAACGCACGGTGGAAGTTTGCGTGGTAGAGTTTCTTTAGTGGAGTCAACTGGTTTCTGTTGTGGTGATAAGCCTAAACAACGCCAAGAAAGAGGAAGCATGTGTAGATGATGATTTCAAGAAGATGAAGGATTAGGCAAGGAGATGGATGGAAGAACTTAAGTTATCAACCAAGAAGGATGCGAATGGAGGCTAATTAATGTCAAAATATTTGAGGAGTGCATTTGCTAAATATTATGTGAAGAGCGGTTAAGCCTATAAAGGTGGGACATATGAGACGAGAGTGGGGTAGGTACGGTTATCTTACAGAAGCGGAAGAAAGAGAGGAGCGTAGAAAGAGCTAACGGAGTTGAAGCAGAGTAAAATGAGCTAGTGGAGTTAAGACAAAGTACCCCGAGAGGGTATCCTTCAGGAGTGAGGTAACATGGAAGTATGGTAGAAGGGTAAGTCGTCAACTTCGAAGAAGCTCATATACAATTTAGTCAGTGAAAAACTGAGAACACACAAGTACGGGTTGTCTATTGAGGTGTGTAGATGGGAAGAGAAAACAAGACTATGGGAACATATAGGATCGGGAACAAGAGCTTGGAGTATTCGCGGCGGATCAATGCCAATAGTAAGAAAGTACATCAATGGACGTGCGTTTGTCTTAAATCGAATAATGTTGAACGAGTTCAAGCAAGTAGTTATAACAAGACCTCCGAGGAGGAGATTTTAACGATCTTACGCGACCTTCTTAGGTCCTGGGATTGGCATATAGGGGAACACCACGAGTTACAACTTCTAAGGTTTGATCATGGCAAGGAGAACTAGTGTATCAACCGTAAGATGAGATTTCCATTGTAGTTGTACATAGAATACCGCGAAATACATAAGGTGACCAACAATAGTAAGGAAAGACTGAAAAATTTGAAGTTTGAAGTTGGTGTGAGATGTACAAGAAGTACATGAAAGATTGAGGATAGAACCTCTACGGTCGATTGGACGTTACATAAGAAAAGGGAGTAAGTGCTACACCTACTCGAAGGAATGATGCGAGCTTTGGTAGAATACGAAGAAGGTAATACTAATATATTATAAGGCGTGACTAAGTCCTGCAGCGAGGACCTTTATGACTTCACATAAGTGTGAAACCTTTAAAAAAAAAAAAAAAAAAAAAAGAAATTATTAGAGCAGGTATCCCGAGTGTTGGAGATGAAGGATCTTGAAAGAGAACGGTGAACATTGCAGCTAAAGAAGTATTAAACCCCGTGTTCGATGGACATCACCTCAACAGATCGGGGTGGACCACTTGACCAATGTTAAGACAAGATTGTGTCGATATCTTACGATATGTGATGGGAGAAGAAAAGCTGGAACCCGAGATAGAACGAATTCCACAGCATCGGGAGGCGAATTTACCATTAAGAAGATTTGAAATTATTATAGAGGACACCAGTTTGCGAAGAGAGAGACATCTATCTCCATTTGTACATTGATTACTATAAGTTGAGCAAGATGACAATGAAAGACAAGTATCCCTTACAACGAAAGGGGGACCCACTCGATCAGTTTAAGGGTCGGTAGTTTCTTCTAAGATTTGATTGTCACCGTTTGAGAATTTGAGACTCGGATATTACAATTACGGCACTCCGGACCAACCAGGGTCACTACGAGTTGCAGTTACTCCATATGGGCTTACTGATGCCGGAAGAAGATATTTTGGGTCTACTCTTGAAGAAGAGAGAAGTCGTAGCACAAGTTGTCTCGGGATGGCAAACCCCGAGAGATATGGTAGGAGTTACAAGTTATCTTAGATGTGTTGAGCTTTACCAGATATGTGAAGGGAGAAGTTGCGTAACACCTTTTTTTTTTGTAACCTACTGCGGATGACGATGAAGTATTGAATGAGACGAATAATTGACAATAGAGTTGTTGAGAGTTAAGAGGGGATTCATAGGTGCAACTGTTTTGATTTACCTTGAGGTATTATGAGTTTGAAGTGGACAAGTGATTCTTCAAGACAAGGTCTTGATCGAGTATTGAGGAGCGATGTAAAAATAATAGCATACGTGTCTCTTGAGTAGAAACAGTGTGAAGTAAAGTACTACCTTCATAACTTGGAACTCGCGGCAAGAAATGAGAAAGCGTGACAGTAAAGTTTTGTTTGACAAGACCCAAAGCCAACGGTGTATATTGAAAATCCGATCTTCTTTGTAAAGGCAATAAAAGAGACACACAATGGAAATACTGTATTTAGAAAGACCCCAAAAAGAAGTTGAGTTTCCGATATATCGAACCTTTTTGAAATCTAAGAGCGAGTGGGGAAAGTTGTTTTACATGTTGGCGTGACCATAGAGAGTAGAGGGTATTCACCCGGAGTTCACGTGTATCAGTCGAGGAAGTGCATACATGACTTGAGACGGATGGTCCGTTGTGATGATCTAATCGAGATGAGGAGCCGATGAGGCTAACAAGAAGACGTAGGGTAGTATCTTTAGTCGAGATTTACGCAGGTTTAGCGACATCTATAGGACCCTCGGGTTAGTCCCGAGATCTTTTATTGGTTGTGTTTATGTGATTTGTGATGTGATGTGTTTATGTGTATTTCGTATGTGTATATCTTGTGTCTTGGTGTGTCTAGGCGAGTAGACTTTAGATTAGAGGGTCGTAGTTGCCACGTTATAGCTTTCCGTGAGGTTATTGAGACGAGGTCGGTTGAGAGTTTCACGTTTAGCAAGTTTCGGGACGAAACTTATTTTTAGGGGGACCTAATGTAACGCCCGGTTTCGACATTTCCCCTCTCGCGTACTTCTATCGATATTTTTCTTACAAATTATATTTATATCTCTTTTTAAAGCGTTTTGACACGTAAAATAAATAAATAAATTTCCGAGTATGATTATATTTTGGTTTACTTTCGGAAAAGTTCGGAAAATCTTCCCGATTCGAAAATCCCGTTCCGATCATTTAAACGAGTTACATAACTATATTTCCTTTTTACACCTTATCTTTTATCTCTTTTCCCTTTATTCCATTTTCCTTTTTCCTTTTTTTTTTGTTTTCTTTGTATTTCCCTCTATCGCTGGCTGATGAGCGCTTTGAGCAGCCTACGCTGCACCTACCCTCCTCCCGACCCCTTACCTCCCGACCTCTCGTTTCTGCAGCTTCTGGACAGCTGCTGCACAAGGATCCCTCCCTTCTATTGTGCCCTGTCTCCCTCTTACTCACCCTTCACGCAGCCTTCTCCCATCTACCTTTTTTCCCCTCTCTGTAGCAGCCCTGGAAAGCAATTGAGAAGCCGCACCGTGCCGGAGGAGACACTGAGCCACCAGGACCGCCGGAACAAAGGGCAAACGCGTCCACACCGCCGTCTCGAGCCAATCGGAGCACAAGAATGCCGTAGAACGCCGCCCACTGTGTGTTTTCCCTACTCCCTGTTTTCTTCTGGCGCGAGGAGGGGAGCGCACTGCTGTCGAATTCCACCGAAGGCCAAACCGGCCAACCTCCTGTGATCCTTCCCTGTGCCAATTGACCGAGCAAGCAAGCAGCAGCCTCGGGCTGCTCTTCCTCTCTGTTGCATCTTGGAGTCGATGGAGACTACACCACCGGAAATCAGATCCCTTTCTCCCCTATCGATCTTCCTGGAAGGCTGAAACTCCCCGCCAGCATTGCAGCCGACGGACCCCACCGCCCTCGCCGCCAGGGGGTGCGTCTCCCCTCCTCCGTCCTTGCTGCCGGAGCCCCTGCAGTGCCTCCTGGAAGAGCCATCCGCCATCCTGCCTTCCTTTTCCCCATCTCGCGTGTGACCTAGCAGGAAGAAGAACCCTTTTTGGGTTATTTTTAATCAACCCCTCTATTTTGGTATAATTACAGAATATACCTAATATTTTGTTATTACAGTTTTGACCCATATTTATGGGTTGTTTCATTTATGCCCTCTACAGAAAATTAATTACACGTATTGACCCGGTTTTACAAATTATCAATTATGCCCTTGTTGAATTAATTTTGGATTATGACCCTAAGGATTTTAATTGTGGTTTATGATCAAGTTCCTATGTTCGTATAAATTTCCCGGAAAATGTAATGTGGGTTTTTAATGTTGGGTTTTGAAAACGAGTTTTACCTCAAATTAATTATATCGTATATATTACTATCAAATTTAGCGTACAAGCTAAATTTCCTTAACTTTGGTTTAGGTCCGGAAGCGGCCGTTATAAACCAACGAATCCAATCTCGACGTCCGTAGATCATCTTCACCCTTGGATCGTGTTTGAGTACCTTCTTCCTCGATTTAGTTATGTTTGGTGGTAGAGTCATGCTAGGTTGGATCTAGTATAACTTAGGGAAAATGCCAAGTAGTGGCTTGGAACCTTAGGTTCGTATTTGAGGATGGTTTGAACGTTCTAAGGATTGAGGTGTGTATGTTATCATGTGAGCTTTGTTGAGATTGTGAGTATGTGTTTGTTGAGATTGTGGAGTTAGGATGGAAGTATCCTAGCATGTGGCTATAGATGAGATCTTTCGAGTTTTTGAGGGCTGTGAGTGTATCCTAAATTATGAGAGTGTCGACCTAATAAGATCATATTGGACTAATAGTTTAAGGAATCCTAGTTTGTGTGAGTGGTTGTTGATTACCGTGCCTTGTCTTGAACAGGCTTTGATTATATTCCTTCGGAGAGTGATATCGGTTTCGGTTAGCTTTTGGAAGAGGTAAGTCCTCGGACTTACTTAGCCGCTTTTATGCCTTATTTGGATATATATGGTAGTGTGTGTTTACCGCTTTTAAGCATGAAAATGGATTAGGATTTACTTGACATTATTTATTGGCCCATCGTTACTACTATTATTATTATTGGGCGGTGACATCACCGCTCAGTTTTCCGAGGGAGACTGGGGGGATCTCTGCGACCAGGCCATACACGGTATACGGGCGGGCTTCTTCATCACTCCCACAGGGTATACGGGTTGGGCGCCGCCACACTCCTATTGGTTACACGGGGACAGAGGCGAGAGTTATAAGACTCTCGTGTCACACTTGAACGAATGAATTAGATATGGAATAACATAAAAAGATAATAAGTAACGGATGTGTATGTTTATAATCATGTTGTGTGTTTGTGTTCCTATTGTGTTTGTGCCATATTATTCTTATAATGCCTAGAATGTGAGCTAACGGTTTTATACCGATTGTTGTAGTTGATGTATAGGATAGGATGTGGCCGAGTGATCCGGAGGAGTGGGCAGCCGGGGTTCCGTACATCTTAGGTTGTTTTGGGTTTTGGAGTCTTTGTGTTGTTGTTATTATATATTATGTTGATGTTGTTGTAAGGACGGCTGAAGTCTTTTCTTTCTTTTATTTTCGGGTTTCATAACATTGCATAAAAATGTATTTCGGTTTTGGCCTTTATTTGTGCCTTGTTGCAAGATCCGGTGAAATTGTTGTCAGGCTAAGGGTCGGGACCCATTGTGAGGCCCCAACCCGTAGCGCCCCGAGTCCCGCGGATTCGGGGTGTTACAGAAAATTCTCGTATGAAAATTTTGGTAGAGAATTTTCATACCACAATTTTCATACCACAATTTTCGTACCAGAATGTAATAACCGAAAATTTTAAACTCCGTTTAATACCGGATCAAACCGGACTCCGATCCGCCAACCTAAATTTTGTTAAATAAAAATAAAAATAAAAATAATATTATAATCTATCATTTTATGTGACCTTGATTCACATAAAATGATAACTTAAATAATTCCGTAAATAATCCCGTAATTAATTCCGTACTTTTATCGATCCCGGGTGAACAACGAGTATTCTTTCAACCCATTTGTTTCATTTGAGGACCAGCCCAATTCTGCCCCAAAAGCCTTCGGCCCAATTTATGCCAAAAACTTGCAGCCGGCCCACTTACTAACTAATTAATTAAAATTAACCTAAACTAATCCTAAACCTAATTAGTATTCTAACCTAGCTGCTACGTGAGAATACCGTCCCTCCTCTACTGCTAACCTTGTAAACCGATGTAACACCCCAAATCCGCGGGACTCGGGATGCTACGGGTTGGGACCTCACAATGGGTCCCGACCCTTAGTCTGGCAACAATTTCACCGGATCTTACAACAAGACACAAATAAAGGCAAAACCAAAATACATTTTTATGCAAATGATATGATCCCAAAAACAAATAAAAGACAACTTCAGCCGAGTTCTCAACTCCAAAGACTCGAATATCAAATACATAACAATATACAATAAACAATACTCAAAAACAACTCCAACCAAACCCCTCCTAAAATGTACGGAACCCCGGCTGCCCACTCTTCCGGGTCTCTCGACCGCATTCCTAACCTGCAAGACAATCTACAACAATCGGTATAAAACCGTTAGCTAATATTCGATGCATTAGAATCAAGGTGAAAGGCACAAACACAAGTCAATCATCATAAACACTCAATACACTCCAAAGCACACAAGTCCGTTTTATTATCTTATTATTATTAAGTCATATCCCGTTCTAATTCAACTTAAGTTGTGACACGAGAGTCACTGAAACTCGCCTCGGTCCCTACTTACCGGCATGGAATGGTACTGATGCATCTGATCGTCTACCAGCACGGGATAGTCGCCGAGAACCTCCTAGCTCTCGCGGGAGCAAGGCAAGTTGTCACTTGTAATACCCGGAAAATTTTAATTTCCGTTTAATACCGATAAAATCGGATTCCGATCCGCCAACCTTATTCTTTTTAAATAAATAAAACCAAATTTAAATTCTATCATTTTATGTGACCTTAATACACATAAAATGATAAATATGTAACCCGAATAGAATTTTGCATAAAAAAAAAAAACTCGAAGAGCGGTTCCGTACGAGTAACGACTCACTTTTCGGTCCATCCTCTAACGGGATGAGCGGGCCCATCGGAGTAGGCCCACTTATTAATCAGCAGGCCCAAATTAACCCTAAACCCTAATTATCCTCTTAACCTAATTTATCCATAATCTAATTGCCAACCTTATTACTCGCTAGTCTCTCCCTATCTTCTTCAACCGCATCGCACCAGGAGGAACCACAACAAACGCCGGTGTTGCTCCGCTGTCACCACCACTGCATCGGGCTCGTTGCCGGTGACGAGGTCTCGCCATCGTCGGAGACCCACGAGAAGTAAGCAGCCCGCCTGTTGTTGCTAACTACACCAACGCTGCAACCAGACGACTTCAGACCTCCGAGCCGCAAAGACTACCTCTACTCTCGTTTCTGATCGGAGTCGAACACGACCGGCAGCAAGTCCGCAGCAACACCAGCGACCACCGGGACCTCTTCATCCGTCTTTGTCGACCACCAGGTGAGCCAGCCGTCCGTTTCTCCTCCTTTTTATCCCCTTCTGTTTTCACGTGTTCAACAACCGGGTATTGGGTCTCTCTCTCTGGTCCTGCAGCGATTAACCGGGACGAGTGGTGCATTATGATGAGCGTAGTCGAGCCAGCGTGCCAGCCCCGGCCCAGAACGATTCTGCTACGCCCAACACTGTAAACCCGGACCAACTTCAGCCTACTGCAGACAGAGCCTCCTCCAACAGTGACATATCCTAGTTGATCCGGCAATCACTCGGAAGCCAATGTCGAGCCTTCCTTTGTGCCTACCTGTAACGAGTAGCGACCTCTCTCCCGGACGGTACGTTTTTTTTGTTCATTTGTATTGCGTGTTGCTGAGAGTAGTGTAGGTTAGAATGTGCTGTAGTATGGAGTTGTTGAGAGCATTTTTAGAAGTGGTTTAGGTTGGAATTGGTGGAAGCTTAAGCAGCCCATAGGATAGGATGAGAAAGCTCGTTATAAAATGGCTTAATAAAATCTTGTATGTTTGGGGTTGTGAGCTTCGAACTGGGGCCTACTGAACATGTTAAATAAGAGGGATTGTTGGAAGTGAGACTCGAACCTATGACCTTCTGCACACTTGATAACTCAGCTCCGACCTGCTGACTTTGGAATCTAATTTCTACAGCTTAGATCGAGAATCCACCGTTGAATTTTTGCTATGTTGTAAATGGAAATATATAGTTTATCGTGCTAAAATTTGAAGGAAAGTTAACGGTCGGATTAGAAGTTATAAGGACTTAAAGTAGGACAGTTGGGCTGTTTTTCCAGCAGAGGAAAATATTGGCTAAGTATAGAAATTCTAGCTTTTATCCGACTTTAGAGATTTATGTAGGAGTTATGGTTGAATATTTTTGAGAGATCTTTGCTCCTATGGTTAGTATGCATATCATATAGGATCTAGAGATTTATTCCGGAATTTTTATCTTTTTATTCAAGCCTCGTATTTTACCCCAAAGTCGGACCTTAACGACTTTTTGAAGAAAACTAGAATTTTGTGTAACTATTATAAATCTTTACCAAACTTTTCCGTAAGAACTAGATTGTGGAAATGGGTTCCAAAGGAGAGTTTGAAACTAAGATATAGACAAATCTGGGAGTTTCGGAACCGGGGGTAAAATAGTCATTTTACCTTAAGAGGGCGTTTTAGTAATTTTCTCTTGATGAGTTTGTGCATCTTAGAAGTTATAGACTTCTAAGATTATGGGATGTATTTTGATCCACGTGCCTTGTATGACAGGCGTTTGAGTTTCTACGGTTGCAGACCGAGTTGAGATTGTGAGAGTTGTGGTTTGATTTAGGTAAGTCCTTGCGACTTACTTAGCTGGTTTCTGGATATTGGTTGAGTGATAATAGTGGTGTGTGTACCATGTGTGTTATTGTAACACCCCGAATCCGCGGGACTCGGGGCGCTACGGGTTGGGACCTCACAATGGGTCCCGACCCTTAGCTTGACAACAATTTCACCGGATCTTGCAACAAGGCACAAATAAAGGCCAAAACCAAAATACTTTTCATGCAATGAAAAGAAAAACCCAAAAGAATACAACAAAGGACTTCAGCCGAAAATACAACCCCAAATACTAAACGCCAACAACATACAATAAACATAATACTCAAACTCGACTCCATCCCAAAACCCAAACCTAAAATGTACGGAACCCCGGCTGCCCACTCTTCCGGATCTCTCGGCCGTAATCCTAACCTGCAATGCAATCTACAACAGTCGGTATAAAACCGTTAGCTCATATTCGAAGCATTAGAATCAATGGGAAAGGCACAAACACAAGTAAATCATCATAAACACACAACATTCTCAAAGCACACATTTCCGGTTTATTATCTTTTTATTATTAAGTCATATCCCGTTCTAATTCAACTTAGTTTTGTGACACGAGACCACCGTGGTCCCGCCTCGGTCCCTACTTACCGGCATGGAACGGTGCGGATGCCTCCGACCGTCTAACCAGCACGGGCTAGTCGCCAAGAACCTCCTAGACTCTCGCAAGAGCTAGGCAGATGATGTCACCGCCCGTTATCATACACTTGGGCCAAAATAATATATACAGGTCGGTAATCATATTTCCGGTTTAATTGTTATAACATAAACAATAAACACACACCACCAAACACACATCAACGCTAATACAAGGAATACGAGTTAAGTAAGTCCGGAGACTTACTTGAATCGACTCTCAAAGTCCTGATAAAGCTACTACTCGATTCCGCAAGAATAAGATCTCAACCCCTGATGATAATAGAAAATTTTGGATCAATCTCGTATCCATAATCTTAGAAGTTTCTAACTTCTAAGTTAACCAGATCATCTAAAAGAAGAACATCAACTAGACCCATTGGTGTAAAAGACAATTTTACTCATGGCTTCGGAAAACCATATAGGCCCTAGTAAGGTACATAAACTCTGCTCCTTCTTTTCCTTTGACTAAAAGTCGAAACTACTCAACCATCTATGGGGCCGTTATTATCTCTCGGATAACAAGTCGAACACATTGGTAGGACAAACTTAAAGTATGCAGCCATGAGATAGGTTTGGGTTCTGAGTTAATAAAAACAATTCAATTAGGAGATTATCAAAAAGAACAATTCATAGGATCTACTTTATTGGCAAAGTACTATCCTACTCATGAGTATGGGTATTGTTTTCTGCCCGTTCCATCAATTAATTAAAAAAAGTCTCAAATGAGCCAAACTACTAACATCAATTCCAACCAGTTTAGGCTTTTTATTTTCAGGGCCATCAAAATAACCACGACAACTCAGAATTAGGATCCTCTCCTTATATTAACCGCCTAATATCTTCCTAATAAACTAATCTCAACCGTTTAAAAATAATTAATGGTCAAGATCTCCTCCCTTACTAACAAACCCAAATTTCCCACCTCTTTCCCATCTTATTCTTCTATTTTGCAAAAATAATTAATTTTAGAAAACCTATTAATTTATAAATGTAAGTTAGAAAGTATTAATTGTGATTTTTTAATTAGAATTTTATCTGAAAACGTTAATATTAATCCCAAATTTAGATTTATAGAATTTATAACTTATTTAAGTTGGAAAAATACATAGTAATATAAACTTTCACGAAATGAAAGTTTACATCATCTATAACTTATTTATAAAAGAATTAATCGATAGCCTTTTCTTGCGTTTTCAAATAAATATGGTGATGGTATAGGACTATCTCCGTCATTCATACCAAAAAATAAATAAAAAGTTAATAGTTATGGCAGTATTTAAATTTTAATAAAAATATAAACTAATACTTTTACTAAATTAAATAATAAATATATGACATTTTTAATAAAAGTTTGTACGTTGTATAAATTTGATAGTAATTTTATTATTATTATTATTGATTAAGTAGTTGGGTAATATACTTAATATTACTTACAGTAATTATATAAATTAGTCATTTATATAGAGCTACAATGTAGAAGAAAGTAAGATTAAAAAAACATAATAAAAGAAATGAAGATGAACAAATGACCATTAATTAGGAAGAATTTTTGAAGGAAATAGATAAGAGTGCAATATTAAAGTACAAACATTAAGGATAAAATTAAGGGTCAAATTTTACCCTAATTTTATCTAAGGGTCATGACCATCAATTTTATCTAAGGGTCACCATCTTTTAGATTCATATAAGTTAGTTTGTTTCCTAAATTTTGTGAAAGTTTATATTATTATGTATTTTTCCAACTTAAATAAGTTATAAATTATATAAATCTAAATTTGAGATTATATTAACGTTTTGAGATAAAATTCTAATTAAAAAATCACAATTAATACTTTCTAGCTTACATTTATAAAATAATGGATTTTTTAAAATTAATTATTTTTGCAAAATGGAAGAATAAGATGGGAAAGAGGTGGTAAATTTGGGCTTGTTATTAAGAGAGGAGATCGTGATCATTCATTTTCCTAAACGGTTGAGATTAGTTTATTAGGAAGATATTAGGTGGTTAATATAAGGAGAGGATCCTGATTCGACAACTCAATACCGTTGCAGCTCTACTTCAGTCTTTTATTTCGGTATAGTCCTGTCGTACTGCTCTAATCCATCAACAAGTTTAAGTATAGCTCTTTCTTAATTACACAACCAATCGATCAAAATAATTTTACACATATACAATGATACCATCAATATTAAAGATCTTGTTGCATTCCTCTAGACCACACACAGCATAATCACTACTCTCCACACATGAATCTATAAATTGGGATGCAGAAGCTCAGTAATCAACTCACTCTTTTTAAAAACAAACCTCCCATAATTGCCGGAAAGAAGGAGGAGGCGGCGGACTTGGTTGTCTTCGGCGGCGCTCCCCGTTGCTGTTCTCGGCGGCCAATGTGCAACAACAGAGCCCTCGGCGGCCAAGGCGCAGTGACGGAATACTTCCTGGCCTCTTGCAAAAGGGAGAGGGGAGAACGCTGGCTTCCTTGGCGGCTGTTGGAGAAGGTCGGAGGGAATGGAGCACCGGCTTCTTCGACGGACTGGAGGATAGGTCGAAGCCCGGAGCGCTCGCTTCCTCGGCAGGGTAGGCGTGACCGGCGTGGAGCGGTGATGTGTCGACGGGCGTGCTCTACTTTCCGATCGCGCAGAGGAGACCAGGTCGGAGATGGTTGGGTCCGGCAGCAACAGAAGAAGATGGGGAAGGTGGGAGACAACGGCTGACAAACGGAAGACGAAGCAAGTCCGGCATCGGTTTCGAACTCAGAGGGCGCCGGTTTCAATGGTGAAGGAGGATCAGCGTGAAAAGGTTGTGGATAACAATTGCGGGAGAGGAGGCCAGAAAGAGGTGCGGCTAGGGTTAGAGAAGTTAACAGAACCTCAACTCCTTTTTTTTTTTTTTTGGGCCAAGGCTTGTCTTGATGGGCCTGGCTGGCCCATCTTGACAGAAATTTAAATAATTAAATAACTAAACCAACGGAAATATCTTGTTATTACAAATTAGTCGGAGCGAAATTTTCGGATCGGAAAGTATTTCCGGATCAAAAGTATTTCCGGATCAAAAGTATTTCCGGATCGGAAAGTATTTTCGAACCTTTCCAAAAATAAAATATAATACGGTAAATGAATATATGGATCAAAGCCGGAAAAAATAGATCTCGCAAACGCTCCTAAAATTTTGGGTGTTACATCAGATCCCCCTATAAATAAGTTTCGTCCCGAAACTTGCCACACGCTGAACTTCTCGGCCCTTAAGGCCGAGGTATGAACCCTCACGCTAAGAATGCTGAAACCTTCTAATCTATGTACACAAACTACTTGAACTACCATCGCGAGATATGTCAAGTCATATAGCACATATTCCCGTACAGGGCACAACTGCACATAACATCACATATGCACATAACGCAACCAAGGGGGAACTATGTCTAACCCGTTGATTCTATCGATGCTACTAGATCCACGTAAAACTCAATTAAAGATACTACCCTCCGTCTCCCAGTTAGCCTCTTCGGTTCCTCGATTGTCACTAGGCCATCATGACTAACAACATGTCTCGAGTCATGTATGTATTCTATCGACTGATACTCTTGAAACACCGGTGAACACCTTCTACTCTGGGCGGCCCCGCCAAGCGGTAACCCACTATCTCAACTCGCGCTAAGATTTCGAAAAGGTCCGTTATATAGGAAATTCAACTTCCTACTCGGGTCTTTCTCAAGACAATATTTCCATTATGTTTCTCTTTTATTGCCTCTAACGAAGAAGATCGGATTTCCAATTTACACCGTGGGTTGTGGTTCTTGTCAACCAAATTTTGATGTTATGTTTTCTCAATACTTGTTGCGAGTTCCAAGTAATCGAGGAAGTACTTTACTTCACCCCACTTCTACAACGAGACACGTATGCTATTACTTTTATATCGTTCTTCAATGCTCAACCAAGACCTTGCCTTCGAGAATCATTTTTACACTTTAAACCATTATACCTCGAGGCAAATTCAAAACAGTTGCCCCAATGAATCTCCTCTTAACTCTCAACTACTCCATTGCCAATTTTCATCTCATTCAAAACTTCATTGTCATCCGGAGTAGACTAGCCATAGATGGTGTTACTTGGAGAATCTCTTCACAAATCCGGTAATGACCAGCACATCCAAGAAAATTGGTAGTTTCTTTCACATCCTTTGGGGGTTGTCATCCCGTGACAATTTGTCATACAACTTCTCTCTTCTCGAGAGTAGACCAAAATATCATATCTGGCATTAGTAAGCTCATATGGAATCGCTACAACTCGTAGTGACCATGGTTTGTCTGGAATGCCGTATTTGCAATGTCTTAGTCTCGAATTCTCAATTGGTGACAATCAGACCTTAAAACAAATTTAGAAGAGACTATCGACCCTTGCAACTAGTCGAGTAGATCATCCATTTGTTGTAAGAGATACTTGTCCTTCATTGTTATCTTGTTTGTCTCACAGTAATCGATGTACAGACGGAGATAACCGTCTCCCTTTTCGCAAACTGGTGTTCTCCATAACAACTTTAAATTAAGAGTTCAAGATAACGTTGGATGTTCTCTATGGCAGTGCATTGGTTCTAATGAACCCTTATCAACACGTCCTTGCAACTGGTCGTTCAAATGTTTCTTCGACTCATGTATTTTTAGAAGCGTCATTATGTAGAGTGCCTTGGAGGTCAGAGTTGAGCCTAAACTCAACCTTAGTGGAAAAATCCACATTCCGATGTATTGGAATCCGTGGTATCTCAGGTTCCATCTTTTCTCTTCCCGTGACATATCGTAATAACCGACATAATCTTGTCCTATCACTTTACAGGTATTCATGGTATTAATATCTCCCCCGATCGGTCAGGGTGATGTCTTCCAAACACGTGTATTGCTCCATCTTTAGCTACAATGTTAACCTTCCTCTTTTAGAGATCCTTCATCTCTTGAACTCGAGAGACTTGCTCGAGTCTTCTGACTCTTGTAGCCTTATTTAAGTTTTCTTTTATCTTAATCTCATTCTCCCTCTTTGATGACATAATTGTAAAAATCTTCTAAACTTTCTCACTTATGTGCAACCATAAGGGTCCAAACTGCAGGACTTACAGTGCTTCAAAACAATTGACCTCATCTTCTTCGTTTTCCACTATATTATCCAACATATGGGAAACTCTCCTTGCATTTTATGTAAGCTTGCACTATAAACATCCTTTCTTCAAGTAGAAATTATACTTCACTTTCCTTTTGTAGAGTTAACCCGACGGTAAATGTTCTAACCTCAACCTTCCATATACTTTTTGTACATCTCTTGTCGACATCAAACTTCAAAATTTCGATCTTCTCTTACTCTTGTTGGTCACCTTGTGCATCTCTCGGTATTCCATGAACAACTTCACAACTGTACCGGTATGTCCCGTGGAAAATTCTAGAAGAAACTCCCCATCCAAAACCACTAAAATATCAAACTCACTACATCTTCAAGTACTAACATCATAACTCTAAGCTTACAGCGTTGCCCAAATCTAGGTCCTCTCTTTCACGTCATAGCCACCATGTCTCTTCCGTGTGATTCTAGAAACTTGACTTATCTCTTGCCCGCGGAAACATATCATCCATTTCATACCCTACATCCTCTATATACTCCCGATACGTACCACCTTCATGACAACTTACCTTCTTCTTGATTCACTACTTCCCCTTTTTCCGTGTTCAAACTTTAAAACCTCTAATTCGTGTCGTTCTCCCAAATGCCAATTTCATGACCTAAGAAGGTCACAAAGGGTCATTACAATTCCTCCCTAGGAGGTCAGTTACATTCACTTTCTTTGATCCCATGCGATATTACTTGATTAAGACAATTGTACTTAGTTGACATACTTCCTCACTACTTACACCGAACCACCGGAAATCCTCCAAGCTCTTGTTACCGATCCTTCTTGTCATTGTCTTGCCTAATCTTCTCATATACGCTCATCAATAGCCAACCCGCACACGTGTGTTCTTGGTTCTCATCAATTACTCTTCTCATCCAATGTCAATGACTTACCATTCTATTTACCCTCCATGTTACCATTCTCCTGAAGGCTACCCTCTCAGGGCACTTTGTCTTAAACTTCACTTGCTCATTTCACCCTTCACACACTCCGTTAACTCTTTATACGCTCCACGCTTCCTTCTTCTTCTATAAGGTAACTATACCTTCTCGGTCTTGTTGTGTCGCATAACTCCCGTTCATAGGCTTAACCGTTCTTCATAATATCTTGTAAGTGCATCTTCCCCACATCTCTATGGTTAGTAACTACTCTCTCTTCTCTAGGTTGGTCTTTCAATCAAAACTCCTTGCTTTAACTTTCATCTTCTGAAGATCACCATCCACACACCCTTCCTCATTCTTAGCGTTTCTCAGTTTCATCTCAATGACGGAAAATGATTGACTCCGCCAAGTAATTCTACTATGTGAACTTTCACCATGTGATCCTCCTCGTTACCCTCGTATTTTTTGACTCTTCACTTCTTGGTACCTCGCAAGTTTAACTTACGGTATTTAAATCCTTCCCACATGTTTCGTTCACTTTTCTCCTCTACCCTCCAATGCTTAGAAACGTCAAAGGAAACCTTTGCATCTTAATGGAATACCACCTTTAACCTTGCTAAGATGAACCCATCTCCTCCTCGATTCACATCTTTAGTTGTCCACGCGTCTTCTTGAAAAACTTAAGTTCGTTCTCTTCCTTGGTCTCGTCGTTGTTCGATTATGGCCTCTTTAGAACCGCTTTTACACTTTAATGTTGCTTCCTTTTCTTAAGTCGTCTTGGATTTTTCCTTCCACTTGTTCGTCCCTTGTCATGTCATCTCTACTCCTCCTCTTCGACAACCTCTTAAAGGATTCCGAGAACTTAAGGTGATCTTCAGAGCATGATACTCAACTTGATACTTGAGCATATTCATCCTCGTTTGTACACTATCCTAAGTCAAACGACGTCGTCCAAGGATGATGATATCATACTATCATCTTAGCTAAAAGGTCCCATAACTTTATATGCTACTATATATATATATATATATATATATATATATATATATGAGAATAATTATACATAACTATATAAGTCCTAAGTCCATATTACTATTAATATCACGCATTCGGCATTCCATTACAATGATACAAGGTCCAAAACATATAATCGTTCACTTATACAACTATACACATAAATCATGTCCTTCATGCAACTACAATCCATATACAATAATAGTCCAAAAAATCCAAATCCACAATACATATCTACATATCTACATATATACATATATATACTAAAAATCCAATAAACTATGCTGCCGAGATCTGCGGAAGGAGTGGTGATCCGTACATTCTACCCCGACTCATGCATGTGATTTTGAAAATGAAAGCTCAGAACCCGTGGGGTTCTGTTTATTCCTTATTCGGCCTTTAGAAGATTGCGAGTGCCATTGTTGTCAACCTAGGGCTCTGATACCACTTTTGTAACACCCCGAATCCGCGGGACTCGGGGCGCTACGGGTTGGGACCTCACAATGGGTCCCGACCCTTAGCTTGACAACAATTTCACCGGATCTTGCAACAAGGCACAAATAAAGGCCAAAACCAAAATACTTTTCATGCAATGAAAAGAAAAATCCAAAAGAATACAACAAAGGACTTCAGCCGAAAATACAACCCCAAATACTAAACGCCAACAACATACAATAAACATAATACTCAAACTCGACTCCATCCCAAAACCCAAACCTAAAATGTACGGAACCCCGGCTGCCCACTCTTCCGGATCTCTCGGCCGCAATCCTAACCTGCAATGCAATCTACAACAGTCGGTATAAAACCGTTAGCTCATATTCGAAGCATTAGAATCAATGGGAAAGGCACAAACACAAGTAAATCATCATAAACACACAACATTCTCAAAGCACACACTTCCGGTTTATTATCTTTTTATTATTAAGTCATATCCCGTTCTAATTCAACTTAGTTTTGTGACACGAGACCACCGTGGTCCCGCCTCGGTCCCTACTTACCGGCATGGAACGGTGCGGATGCCTCCGACCGTCTAACCAGCACGGGCTAGTCGCCAAGAACCTCCTAGACTCTCGCAAGAGCTAGGCAGATGATGTCACCGCCCGTTATCATACACTTGGGCCAAAATAATATATACAGGTCGGTAATCCTATTTCCGGTTTAATTGTTATAACATAAACAATAAACACACACCACCAAACACACATCAACGCTAATACAAGGAATACGAGTTAAGTAAGTCCGGAGACTTACTTGAATCGACTCTCAAAGTCCTGATAAAGCTACTACTCGATTCCGCAAGAATAAGATCTCAACCCCTGATGATAATAGAAAATTTTGGATCAATCTCGTATCCATAATCTTAGAAGTTTCTAACTTCTAAGTTAACCAGATCATCTAAAAGAAGAACATCAACTAGACCCATTGGTGTAAAAGACAATTTTACTCATGGCTTCGGAAAACCATATAGGCCCTAGTAAGGTACATAAACTCTGCTCCTTCTTTTCCTTTGACTAAAAGTCGAAACTACTCAACCATCTATGGGGCCGTTATTATCTCTCGGATAACAAGTCGAACACATTGGTAGGACAAACTTAAAGTATGCAGCCATGAGATAGGTTTGGGTTCTGAGTTAATAAAAACAATTCAATTAGGAGATTATCAAAAAGAACAATTCATAGGATCTACTTTATTGGCAAAGTACTATCCTACTCATGAGTATGGGTATTGTTTTCTGCCCGTTCCATCAATTAATTAAAAAAAGTCTCAAATGAGCCAAACTACTAACATCAATTCCAACCAGTTTAGGCTTTTTATTTTCAGGGCCATCAAAATAACCACGACAACTCAATACCGTTGCAGCTCTACTTCAGTCTTTTATTTCGGTATAGTCCTGTCGTACTGCTCTAATCCATCAACAAGTTTAAGTATAGCTCTTTCTTAATTACACAACCAATCGATCAAAATAATTTTACACATATACAATGATACCATCAATATTAAAGATCTTGTTGCATTCCTCTAGACCACACACAGCATAATCACTACTCTCCACAGATGAATCTATAAATTGGGATGCAGAAGCTCAGTAATCAACTCACTCTTTTTAAAAACAAACCTCCCATAATTGCCGGAAAGAAGGAGGAGGCGGCGGACTTGGTTGTCTTCGGCGGCGCTCCCCGTTGCTGTTCTCGGCGGCCAATGTGCAACAACAGAGCCCTCGGCGGCCAAGGCGCAGTGACGGAATACTTCCTGGCCTCTTGCAAAAGGGAGAGGGGAGAACGCTGGCTTCCTTGGCGGCTGTTGGAGAAGGTCGGAGGGAATGGAGCACCGGCTTCTTCGACGGACTGGAGGATAGGTCGAAGCTCGGAGCGCTCGCTTCCTCGGCAGGGTAGGCGTGACCGGCGTGGAGCGGTGATGTGTCGACGGGCGTGCTCTACTTTCCGATCGCGCAGAGGAGACCAGGTCGGAGATGGTTGGGTCCGGCAGCAACAGAAGAAGATGGGGAAGGTGGGAGACAACGGCTGACAAACGGAAGACGAAGCAAGTCCGGCATCGGTTTCGAACTCAGAGGGCGCCGGTTTCAATGGTGAAGGAGGATCAGCGTGAAAAGGTTGTGGATAACAGTTGCGGGAGAGGAGGCCAGAAAGAGGTGCGGCTAGGGTTAGAGAAGTTAACAGAACCTCAACTGCTTTTTTTTTTTTTTTTGGGCCAAGGCTTGTCTTGATGGGCCTGGCTGGCCCATCTTGACGGAAATTTAAATAATTAAATAACTAAACCAACGGAAATATCTTGTTATTACAAATTAGTCGGAGCGAAATTTTCGGATCGGAAAGTATTTCCGGATCAAAAGTATTTCCGGATCAAAAGTATTTCCGGATCGGAAAGTATTTTCGAACCTTTCCAAAAATAAAATATAATACGGTAAATGAATATATGGATCAAAGCCGGAAAAAATAGATCTCGCAAACGCTCCTAAAATTTTGGGTGTTACAGTTATAATAACAACTTGTTAGGACGACCGTTGTTATTATGTGTTAAGGCCCAAGTGTATGTATAACGGGCCGTGACATCACTGCCCAGCTCTGCCAGGAGACTGGGAGGTTCTCTATACCCAGACCATACAGGTACACGGTGAGATGCATCGGATCCACTCCTGATGGGTACACGGGGGCGGAGGCGAGGTTTCTGAATCCCTCGTGTCACAAAATAAGTATCATTAGAGTGAATGACTTAAATGAAGATAATAAATGGATTGTTTGAAAGCATGATGAGTGTTTATTATTTTATGTGTGTGTGTGCTGTTATTATTCTTCAAATATTTAGATAACTAGCTAATGGTTGTTCTGTTGTGTTTTTAGATTTACCGCAGGTTAGAGCCGCAGCTGAGTGATCCGGAAGTAGTGGTCAGCCGGGTCTCCGTACTCCTTAGAGTGGGGTTGGGTGTTTGTTTGTCGTTTCTTTCTTCATATTACGACAGTTAGACTTTTAAGTTGTTTAAGTATTGTGGGCTGTTAGATGTTGCATTCATCTCTTTAAAATAATATTTTATAAATTTCGGTTTGTCTTATCTGTGTCTTGTTGCAAGATCATAGTAAAATTGTTGTCAAACTAAGGTCGGGACCCATTGTGAGGTCCTAACCAGTAACGTCCTGAGTTCCGAGAATTCGGGGTGTTACATCACCGCCCGTTATCATACACTTGGGCCAAAATAATATAAAGGTCGGTAATCCTATTTCCGGTTTAGTTGTTATAAACAATAAACAATAAACACACCACCAAACACACATCAACGCTAATACCAAGAATACGAGCTAAGTAAGTCCGGAGACTTACCTTAATTGAGCCACAATCTCATTAACGCCATTACTCAATTTCGCAAGAATCAGGTCGCAATGCCTGGTTATGAAAGAAAAGATCGGATCAAAAGGTATCCAACAATCTTAGAAGTCTCCAACTTTTAAGTTAACGGGGTCCTCTGAGAGAAGGAATCAACTATTCTTACATATGTGTAAAGACCATTCTACCCGTGAGTCCGGAAAATCCTAAAAGTTCTAGGAAGTCTCATAAACTTCTTCTAGAAAGTCCAATTATATGATGTCTAACACAAAAGAAAAGAAAACTCATTCTAAATACTCATTACCAAACTCTAGTTATGACGGAAAGTACACTAGCATAAATTCTTCAAAGTTCTTTTACCATTCTTATAATAGCTTAGAAGGCTTATACCATGTCCATATTCTAATACTATCAAGACTGAGTCATTTCCGACGTATGAATCTATATCAACATTACCCAACAAGCATTCGTATTATTCATAACCTTCATAGTATTCATGTGTAACGACATTCATCTCAATACCAACTCACATCTTACATAACCTTCATAACTAGTTGCTATACACAACGTATTTACTTCCAAAGCACCAAGGCACGATTACAACACCTAACAATACTCCGCATACCTTCAACATAAATAAGGTTATGCAACTCCATACATCATCACTAATCCTAATCCTCATCATTAATCAAGATTAAATCATAATTATCCCCAAATCTCAAAATCGATTACTGTAAAACCTCACCTACTACATTCACAACCGGCTTGCGAAAGGAAGATCTCGATCTTGGCCAGAAGAACGAGAGACTGGCGCTGGAGGAGGGTCTCAGTTGCGCCAGAACAAGAGTTGGGGCGGGAGTCGACGTTCTCGCTGGGGTCGGGCTGGAGGCACAACTAGTAGAGGCACTGCGGCCTAAGTCGAAGCAAGAGGTCGGGCTGGAGGCAGGGCACTGCAACCTGAGTCGGAACAAGAGGTCGGGCTGGAGGCAGGGCGCTGCGGCCTGAGTCGGAACAAGAGGTCAGCTAGAGGCAGGGCGCTGCGGCCTGAGTTGGAACAAGAGGTCGGCTGGAGGCAGAACGGGAGTCGACACTCCACCCGGTGGCCTCGTCTTCGAAGCGACTTCATATTGGCGGTCTTCTTGCCCAGCGTCGACGGCTTCCGCTTCTTCTCCGGTTCTGCACGGCTGATGAAGTCAATTGAGACAGCACCACCGAAGTCCCCGACGGCTCGAAGAAGGTGAGCTGTTGAGCAGGCCGGTGGTTGACGGTAAGCAGGAGAAGAATGAGAGGGAAGGGTGTGGCTGGGTTTGGGAGTCTCAGGCGGCGGCCAGCCGGTTTCCGGTTCAAGCTGATGAAGATCTCCATGGGAGGAAGAGAGAAGAAGGTAAAAGAGGAGAAGGAGGTTGCGGCTCTTAAAAAAAAATTCAACTTTAGGGTTTGTGGGAAGGAAAACAGGGATTTGGCTTTAAGTATACTAGGAGTAAATAAATAAATAAATAAGTATGGTTTATTATTATTATTTTATTTTTTTTTTGGAAAGGTAAGAATAAATGTGATTAAAATTGTATCCAAAGAATATATAATGTCATCAAGCAATCTTATTTATCACATAAAATGATCAAAATATGGATCATCTAGAATGTCAACCATGAAAGTACCATTCATGGCTTGAAATAAGAATGGAAGACGTTTAAACAGTTCAAACTTTGGTTTTACTCGGAATTTAGTGGAAATAAGATTTCTGGATATTACATTAATACCCCCTTAAAATAAGTTTCGGCCCGAAACTTAGAACAAGAAACATCAATCCGATAATCTTTTATAAATATAAACGGAGTATCCACTCTTTTCTTACAAAATCTTCGTCCTATCTTTCTAACATAGAAATATCACTCAATTATCATAGAATTGCAACACAAAAGATTAAACACTCAAACACGGAAGTAATCCCATAGTCCAATAAGTCATACATATAAATGTCCGAGTACTAACTCGTTAGTACATGAGTTACGGCTTCTCCGCCAAACACTCATATAACTACTCCTAAAGTTATCCTCCATCTCTCAAGTAACCTCATCGGCTCCTTGTCTATACCACTGGATCCGCAATATCGGTATATCTTTAGACCGTAAACGTCTAGTACTACGCTCTCTGGTTGCCACCGGGTACTCTGTCAAAGTATGCTCTGACTCGATTATCCGAGTTTCATAGCTGATGACGTGTCTCGGATCCGATAGGTATTCCCCTAACTGTTACACATGAATATTGGTTAGGAGTGTTGGTCGATAAATAACTTCCAAATCCTTATTAAGATCTCAACGAGTTGCTTTTCTAAACTCACTTCCAGCTATTTTGACGACTCTACCGAAAAATAACTATAAAACCTTATTCCTTCTGCTTAAATCATTTACTTCTGATCAGGCTTCCGAATTTTATAACCCAAAATCACACTCCATGCGGATATTTCATATCGATCTATAATTCCTAATCTTGAGATCATACATAACATAGTATTGAGTTTCTTGTTCGGTGGTTTATGGGCCTACCACGCATCCGCTGCGTTATTCTGATAAATATGTGGTCACCCATTAATCATAATGGCATCTATCCGTGAGTCAGCATGGTTTACCCAAACTCTCACCTGTAACATCCCTTCTAATAATGGCAAGATCGTCTTTAAACAGATCATCAATCCAGAGATGATTTACTATGGTAAAGGGAAGGCTCGTACTCTAACCGTGAGTACTGGTTGTCCAAAACCTCGTGATAACCCGTCTATATATGTCGCAACTATGGTCCTCGACCCTCATGGAGTTTTACAATTGGTATAGAGAAAGCCTCAATAAAATAACTCACCGATCACGTCTCCTTGGAAGGATTGGAACATGCGCATTATGAATTCCCGGAATTCACTTTTGTCTCATCAAAACTCGACTTACTACTCGTCAAGACTACTTAATGTAGTTATCCTTCCACAATATTTTGACCTCCAACTTAGGAGTACATTGTGTTGGCCTACAAGTCATTACCCAAACCTATTTACCATCTTGACATGGAGTTTTCTATTTAGCTCTCAATCCTCGAGGTGCGGTAACAAGTCTACATCGAGTCAATACTACCAACCACATGATGGTCTCTCATGCTTGTCTTGGGAATTCTTCTACTAGATGACTCATCTTATTACCTTTTTCTTGTCCAAATCGTCCCTAGTCATCAATTGATCATTACTACTCATTCGGTGTTGAAACCTCAGTTATGTTGTACTCTTGCATAGATTCCATAAAGACATCCTCATCTCAACACTTTATTTAGATTTAGCGATACTCGTATTTTGATACATGACTTTTGTTGAACATCTATAGGTATCAATTATATAGGAACATCAGATGTATGTTGTTTCCTCCAAAATCGGATCTCTTGACTTACGTCATACTAGGTTGTCCTTCTACTCGCGTCGCTTTATCCTCTTTAGACATGTATGCCCCGTATGATAGTTACATCTCTTTGAGTTTTCTCGTACGTCCTTACGGCTACGTTGATTGGATTTATTACCTTTTCTAAACGGTCTCACAACTACTCATCCATATCGATATTACTAAGTTATCCGAATTAGCTTGAATTTGCATTGGAGTACCACCATTTCTGGTTAAACTCCTATATAAACACTTTTCGGTTCCTATCTTACTGGTGTGATACTAGATCCGTATAATAATCTTCATCAGTCATTCAACATTACTCTTCCTCAAGTCTGTTCTAACCAAAATGTAGGCTCTATCTACGGTCACTTCACAATTTGACAAGACATTCCACCAAAGCACTAAGTCCAAATCTCTATGTTTGCACCGCCCTCCATAACTCCAGTTATTCTGTGTCACCTCTTAGTCACAACAACTTCCTCTGTAAATCTGGGGAAAGAAAAAAAAAATTTGATCTCACAATGCTCGGTAGAGCACCATCATTCCCACTTGTGTGGAATGTTAAGCACCCTCTATCTTGATTGATGTAGGACATGATCAAAATCATATGTTTCTTCTTACTCTTCTAGTCCTTACATAATCCATCCGTAACCGTGATATGTACCTTTTTCTTAGCCAATAGGTAAGCAAATGCTCACAACCATTTTCTTTATCTTTATAATGACATAAGGGGGTCATTTCCGGCCGTCAAAAATCTTTTTCTTAAATTCTTAATTAGTTATTGGCTTGAACTCATTCCATGTTACTATCAAGGGTACTAGTACATGTATTGATTTAACTTCATAATTGTTGTTGTTCATCTCTTATGGAGATCCTTCATGTGTCGACCAAATTCTAGTATAAATCCGTTGTTATTCTTCTTATCTGTCAACCAGCCATCCACACGTGTAAATTATCAGTTGTTACTAGTTAGTCTGCAGTTGATCTTCTACAAGATCCTAGACTTATTTTTCTTCTATCTCCTTCAATGTGGATATACGGGGTGAAAAGTTATCCATTCTAGGTTATCCGTTTATACACCTTTAGCCCCTCCCACAATTTACACTTTTCTTTATCTATGTAAGCTCACTTTACTCAAGTCCAACTGTATTATTCATATGTCATCTACAACTTATCAAATCTTCCCCGATAGCTTATAGACGCGTCTTCGAGAATAATCCTTTGACCTAAATTTGTAACCGCTTGTGATTTCTCTTATATGGGTCGTTGATGTCAGTAACTTAAGTCCCGCGCTGAGGGAGAGGTCATGGTAGACACTTGAGTCTACCCAAGTCATTCTCACTCACTCTTCTTCCTTCTCTAGCGTTGTTTGTAACATTGCCTTCATGCAAATTAGTCACCTCTGTTTCAGACTTCTAATCTCTTTGATACTTGTGTCATGACTTCTTCCAAAATTCTCGTATCTCTAAAGAAGTCAACTTGTCTCCATAGTTATGAAATTTGCTTTTCGTCTTTAAACTCAATTGTAAAAGTTTGTCTTTGTACTCTTTCAATCCTACACATCCGGGTCAACACCCTATCTTCTTAGTACTCTCATACTTATACTTGCCTATGGCGGCATGCACCTTGGTTGTAGTGTCATTTAACTCGATAAGTGTAGTTGTACTCTCCTTGCGTGATTGTGTTCCGATAATGTCCTCTTCAATTTGTGCTCTTATCAGTCTTTACTTGCCTCCTTGAGTTTCATCTCTCGTCTTCATACCGCTAAGTTTCTTTTACGACCTTCTATCACTTCTATACGAGTTGATTTGAAATTATTTCTCAACTGGTTGTTCTTGTTTTTAAGAATCATCTAATAGCCTTCATCTTCTATACACTCGTTTTGCTCTCGATTGGTATCTTAAGTCTTTCAATAAACGAAAGCTCCTTGTTGAGTCTCGCATCTCTTGAAACTATTTTCTCTTCGCACTTCCTTGTTCTTGCGTTGCTCAACCTTATTACCATAACAGAAGTCGGTTGACTCCACTAACAAAGCTCTACCATGTGAACTTCCACCATGGGATTCTTCTCGTATTCTCTCGAAGGTCCAGAGGAGTCACCCGCTTAGAATCCCGTATCATTGACACTTCACCTTTTGTTATCTTCGTAATCCCAACTTACGGGTATCTTTAATCTTTTGTAATTTGTTCAACCACACTTCTCATCTTGACTCTCATACTACGGTAGGCCTCTCTACTTGATTTGCGTCTTTTGTTTTTCAGCACTGCACTTGGAAGAACCTTAAGTTTGTTGTCTCTAGTCGTTTCATTGTTTGTTCAATCGTTGTTTCCTTTTGGAACCACCTATTGCCTCTTCTTGCCGCTTTCTTACTTGTACGACTTCCTTCTCAGTTTTGCTTAAACTATCTCGAGGTTCTCTTTCACTTGTGTGTCCTTCGTTTACGTCATCTCTAATCCCCCGCTTCAACGTCCTCTTTAAAGGAGTCCGAGAAACACCAAGGTGTTTGTCCAACATGGGACACACAACTCGGTACTTGAGCATACTCACCCTCAAATGTAAACTATCCTAAGCCAAGCGGCATCATCCAAGGGGCGATGATAGCTTTCTATCATCTCGACTGTAAGGTCTCGCATCCATATGTCACTATATATCTTAGTATACGTATATAACTATATAAATCCCATCTCCACATGCTATCAGCATAACACATTCAAAGAAATCATTCTCATAAAACGAGTTCCAAGCACTAATATAATATTATCATGCCACTTGTACAACTCATATCAATATAAAGGTCATGCCACCATAACAACATAACAAGACCATCATGCATAACGATAATCCACATTCAATAATAGCCCAAAAACATCCTAAGTCCACGATACATATCTACATATATATATATATATACATATACTAAAAATCCAATAAACTATGCTGCCGAGATCCGCGGAAGGAGTGGTGGTCCGTACATTCTACCCCGACTCAATCATGTGATTTTGAAAACGAAAAACTCAGAACCCGTGGGGTTCTGTTTATTCCTTATTCGGCCTTTAGAAGATTGCGAGTGTCATTGTTGTCAACCTGGCTCTGATACCACTTTTGTAACACCCCAAATCCGCGGGACTCGGGATGCTACGGGTTGGGACCTCACAATGGGTCCCGACCCTTAGCCTGACAACAATTTCACCGGATCTTACAACAAGACACAAATAAAGGCAAAATCAAAATACATTTTTATGCAAATGATATGATCCCAAAAACAAATAAAAGACAACTTCAGCCGAGTTCTCAACTCCAAAGACTCGAATATCAAATACATAACAATATACAATAAACAATACTCAAAAACAACTCCAACCAAACCCCTCCTAAAATGTACGGAACCCCGGCTGCCCACTCTTCCGGGTCTCTCGACCGCATTCCTAACCTGCAAGACAATCTACAACAATCGGTATAAAACCGTTAGCTAATATTCGATGCATTAGAATCAAGGTGAAAGGCACAAACACAAGTCAATCATCATAAACACTCAATACACTCCAAAGCACACAAGTCCGTTTTATTATCTTATTATTATTAAGTCATATCCCGTTCTAATTCAACTTAAGTTGTGACACGAGAGTCACCGAAACTCGCCTCGGTCCCTACTTACCGGCATGGAATGGTACTGATGCATCTGACCGTCTACCAGCACGGCATAGTCGCCGAGAACCTCCTAGCTCTCGCGGGAGCAAGGCAAGTTGTCACCGCCCGTTATCATACACTTGGGCCAAAATAATATAAAGGTCGGTAATCCTATTTCCGGTTTAGTTGTTATAAACAATAAACAATAAACACACCACCAAACACACATCAACGCTAATACCAGGAATACGAGCTAAGTAAGTCCGGAGACTTACCTTAATTGAGCCACAATCTCATTAACGCCATTACTCAATTTCACAAGAATCGGGTCGCAGTGCCTGGTTATGAAAGAAAAGATCAGATCAAAAGGTATCCAACTATCTTAGAAGTCTCCAACTTTTAAGTTAACGGGGTCCTCTGAGAGAAGGAATCAACTATTCTTACATATGTGTAAAGACCATTCTACCCGTGAGTCCGGAAAATCCTAAAAGTTCTAGGAAGTCTCATAAACTTCTTCTAGAAAGTCCAATTATATGATGTCTAACACAAAAGAAAAGAAAACTCATTCTAACTACTCATTACCAAACTCTAGTTATGACGGAAAGTACACTAGCATAAATTCTTCAAAGTTCTTTTACCATTCTTATAATAGCTTAGAGGGCTTATACCATGTCCATATTCTAATACTATCAAGACTGAGTCATTTCCGACGTATGAATCTATGTCAACATTACCCAACAAGCATTCGTATTATTCATAACCTTCATAGTATTCATGTGTAACGACATTCATCTCAATACCAACTCACATCTTACATAACCTTCATAACTAGTTGCTATGCACAACGTATTTATTTCCAAAGCACCAAGGCACGATTACAACACCTAACAATACTCCGCATACCTTCAACATAAATAAGGTTATGCAACTCCATACATCATCACTAATCCTAATCCTCATCATTAATCAAGATTAAATCATAATTATCCCCAAATCTCAAAATCGATTACTATAAAACCTCACCTACTACATTCACAACCGACTTGCGAAAGGAAGATCTCGATCTTGGCCAGAAGAACGAGAGACTGGCGCTGGAGGAGGGTCTCAGTTGCGCCAGAACAAGAGTTGGGGCGGGAGTCGACGTTCTCGCTGGGGTCGGGCTGGAGGCACAACTAGTAGAGGCACTACGGCCTAAGTCGAAGCAAGAGGTCGGGCTGGAGGCAGGGCACTGCAGCCTGAGTCGGAACAAGAGGTCGGGCTGGAGGCAGGGCGCTGCGGCCTGAGTCGGAACAAGAGGTCAGCTGGAGGCAGGGCGCTGCGGCCTGAGTCGGAACAAGAGGTCGGCTGGAGGCAGAACGGGAGTCGACACTCCACCCGGTGGCCTCGTCTTCGAAGCGGCTTCATATTGGCGGTCTTCTTGCCCAGCGTCGACGGCTTCCGCTTCTTCTCCGGTTCTGCACGGCTGATGAAGTCAATCGAGACAGCACCACCGAAGTCCCCGACGGCTCGAAGAAGGTGAGTTGTTGAGCAGACCGGTGGTTGACGGTAAGCAGGAGAAGAATGAGAGGGAAGGGTGTGGCTGGGTTTGGGAGTCTCAGGCGGCGGCCAGCCGGTTTCCGGTTCAAGCTGATGAAGATCTCCATGGGAGGAAGAGAGAAGAAGGTAAAAGAGGAGAAGGAGGTTGCGGCTCTTAAAAAAAAAATTCAACGTTAGGGTTTGTGGGAAGGAAAACAGGGATTTGGCTTTAAGTATACTAGGAGTAAATAAATAAATAAATAAGTATGGTTTATTATTATTATTATTTTTTTTTTTGGAAAGGTAAGAATAAATGTGATTAAAATTGTATCCAAATAATATATAATGTCATCAAGCAATCTTATTTATCACATAAAATGATAAAAATATGGATCATCTAGAATGTCAACCATGAAAGTACCATTCATGGCTTGAAATAAGAATGGAAGACGTTTAAACAGTTCAAACTTTGGTTTTACTCGGAATTTAGTGGAAATAAGATTTCTGGATATTACAACCGATACCACCCCTCCTTGTTTCTGCCTTCCGCCGTCCTCGCTCGCCAACGTCGGTCGCAGCCTCGCGTTTCTCGTCGGGACCACAGCGCCGCCACTGGTAAGATCTCGTCCTCCTTTCTATTGTCCCTATCTCCTACGCACACTAACCGACCGACCTGTGCACAACCGCTCCTCACGATCTCCGGCAGCGAGACTTCGACCTGCTAGACCTTCCACCGACCGGAGAGCCCCTGCAGTATCGAATACACCTTGAAGACGTTAACACCGCCCACGAAGAAGAGCAAGCTCCCTAGTCGGAACCGCAGACGAAACGAACCGTTGTGCTGGACCAACGATGTAGGCTCGAGAGGACTCTCTCTTGGGGCTGCTTCGATCGACTTCAACCTTGTTCTACGCTCTGCAAAGGCGCAACGAAGGCTGACTGGTGAGTGTTTCCTTAATATAGTATATATATATGTAGGTATATAGTTCTGCAAGTGTTAGTGTAATGTATATATATATATATATATGAGTATATACATATAATTACGTAAACAAATGGTCTGAGTAGAGTATGTCATGACGAGGGAAAATTATATATATAAGTATGTATATGTACATGACAGTGCAGAGTATTTGTATAAATTATATAGATGTAGGGATGGGAGATTGGGGTACATATATACATGTAGCACTGCAGGGCACCTTCGTACGTATAACTAGATATATGAGATGGAGAAAATAAATATATATTTATATAAGTGTATAAGTATATATATAGATGGGTAAAGGTTAGAGTATAGATAGTTAGTCCGACCGGAGTGGGTGCACGAGTTATGAAAGTTGCGGTGGTTCCTAGAAATGGTCAAATGTTATCGTTGATAACGAGTTCCACGTGCTAAAAGATTCTAAGGACTCGTTATGCTAACTTAACCTAAACTCGTTAGATCCTCGGTCTCTTACCTTGAATAAGTGGGAGGTCTTTTATCGAAACTTGGGAAGAGTGTGTTGTTGTTCTCTTGGACGAGTATATTTGGGTTTTGACCTTAGACCTAGTAGCCTAAGTATAAAGGTCGGACCTTAACAACCCTACTGAATTTCTAAAATTCTATGAATCCTATAACCTCTAGTAGACTGTCCTTGAGAATCAGATTATGGAAATAAGTTCTAAAAGAAAATATGAGAATCTAATGATCGAATGTTGAGAGTTTCGGAACCGAGGGTAAAATAGTCATTTTACCTTAAGAGGGCATTTAGTAATTTTCTCTTGATGAGTTTGTGCATCTTAGAAGTTATAGACTTCTAAGATTATGGGATGTATTTTGATCCACGTGCCTTGTATGACAGGCGTTTGAGTTTCTACGGTTGCAGACCGAGTTGAGATTGTGAGAGTTGTGGTTTGATTCAGGTAAGTCCTTGCGACTTACTTAGCCGGTTTCTGGATATTAGTTGGATGATAATGGTTGTGTGTGTACAATGTGTGTTATAATAAATAACAACTTGTTAGGACGACCGTGGTTATTACGTTTTAAGGCCCAAGTGTATGTATAACGGGCCGTGACATCACTGCCCAGCTCTGCCAGGAGACTGGGAGGTTCTCTATACCCAGACCATACAGGTACACGGTGAGATGCATCGGATCCACTCCTGATGGGTACACGGGGGCGGAGGCGAGGTTTGGGAATCCCTCGTGTCACAAAATAAGTATCATTAGTAAGAGTGAATGACTTAATTGAAGATAATAAACGGATTGTTTGAAAGCATGATGAGTGTTTACTTTTGCTATGTGTGTGTGTGCTATTATTATTCTACTAATGTTTAGATAGCTAGCTAATGGTTGTTCTGCTGTGTTTTTAGATTTACCGCAGGTTATAGCAGCAACAGATTGATCCGGAAGTAGTGGTCAGCCGGGTCTCCGTACTTCTTAGAGTGGGGGTTTGGGTTGTTACTTTGTCGTCCTTTCCTTTTGTTAAGACAATTAGTCTTTCCCCTATGTTTAAGAATTATAGACTGCTAGACCTTGTTGCATCCATTCCTTATAAAATACTATTTCATGAATTTCGGTTTTTCTTATTTGTGTCTTGTTGCAAGATCCTAGTAATATTGTTGTCAAACTAAGGTCGGGACCCATTGTGAGGTCCTAACCAGTAATATCCCGGGTTCTGAGAATCCGAGGTGTTACACAGAATTTTCAAACGAGAATGTTCAGGAGTGCTTGAAGATTTGAGATTTAAAATTCATAATATGAAGATGCTTATTTATAACTACGTTGCAGCAGCTTCATGAGACAAATGTTGCAATAAAAGGAAATGAAGTTTGTGGCTTTGAATTGAAACAAACTCAGCAACTTGCAACTTTGCCAATTCTAGCAAATTTTAAGACTAGGTTTACTACCAAACTCTATTGATTTTTGGAACAGTATAAAACAAAAGGTTGTGAATCCATCTAATGAATTCGAATCCCTTTGAATAAGGTTGATGGAGGAGGATTTCACTTTTGCACACCAGGATGACCCTCATTTTGATGGGTTTATACGAGGCAACGCTATTCTCTTACACATGGGACATCTGGTTTTCCTAGCAAGCCGTGTTTGTATGCAGGACTTGTGGAACTCATGATCACAGTCCAGGACTCCAATTTCATCTCTCGCCGTATATGCCTCCTGTTTCGAGTCATACCAAGATAAACAAGAGGCGTATATAGTGAGAGATGAAATTGGAGTCCTGGAATGTAATCATGAGTTCCACATGTAATAGCTAGGATTTCGAATTCTAATTAATGTTGATTAACTTAATCGTTCATAGTAATTAACATATAACTCGCGAAGACTTCGCAAGTGATGAGTAAGAGTCCCACCGTTATATTCCTGGCGTAATTTTGGACGTTTGGGGAAATTTTTACTTTTTTCCCCGGGTAATTATTTTTACCCTCCGGTGTTATTTGGAGCATTTGGGAGCTCCAATTAATAAAAATGCAGTTGAGAGAAATGATCAGGACATCGGATATGTCCTAGATATGAAATAACATGGAGAGGCAAAACGGCCAAAAGAGTCGCTATTTCGTTTCTTAACGGCTAAGAAAGACGGCTTAGGAATACACGTTTTCCGAAATAGTTGTGGAATAATTATCCCTACAATATTCTAGATTTAATGTTCCAATCTCGAGAAGTTTGGAGAAAGAGGTTCGACCCGCCTTTGGATCGGTTAAAGGATAATTATCGACTTTACTAAAGGATAATTATCGTCTTCACTATAAATAGCGGAAAATCCTTTATTAATTCATTTCCTTTCACGTTTTCTCGTAAAAGCTCTGATTTCTCTCAACTTCAAACTCAGATCTACTCTCCGTTTCTAATCCGATTTCAATTCCGTTTGAGTTTCTGGATTCCTCTCTTCATTCTCTTCATATCGGTACCGAGTTTCTGCATTTCCGAGTATATGGAGGGCTGGTCGAGCATATATGCCACCATGACGGTTCCGTCGCTCAAATTCCGATGAATTTGATGATGTCCATGCGTAGCCTGCGTCGTTGTGATTCCGAATCTTCTTTCAGATCGTCAATCGGGTTAGTAACGAATAAGTTATGAATTTATTCGTTTTCCGTACTGCGATTTGGCGTAAATTGACTTTAGGCTTGTCAAAATGGATAATTAGAAATTCCATTATGGTCGTTATATTATTCTGGTGATTATGGATAGTTTGTTTGATGAAATCTGATGACAGGGGGTTTAGAAATTGCCTGCGGGCAAAACGTTATTCTGGCGAAATCTAATTAATTAATTATAGGTTAATTAATTAAATTAGGATTAAAATTGAGATTGAGGAATGTTGATTAGATACTACCTTGAGATTTGAGGAATTGTGAGTTATGCTGAGATATTGAGGTTTAGTAGGTTGTGAGGCTCATAGATTGAGTATGATCCTTATGGATCCCTTTGGGTCTAGGTGTGACCCCTTTGATGAATAGAGGTTGATATATCTCTTTATGCCTTTTTATAGGCCGTGTTGTCCCTCCAGTGTAGAGGTGATCGTGGTTGAGTTTGTACGAGGTTGAGGTAAGTCCGTAGGACTTACTTAGCTACCATCCCTATATTGGGTGTTTGCATGAGTGGTGTGTGCTTTATATGTTTGCTATGATAGCATGAGTTGTCGTTTTTATCAACCTATGTTCTATTGACTGCCCCACTGTGTGGCTGTGATAACCTTTCCCTTTCATCCCGCCGTGGAGTCTGGGAGGTTCTCTGATGTCGGGCCAGACTGGTTTACAGGAAGGGCGCAATCCACTCCCATAGGGTACACGGATTGTGTGACCGATACTCGTACAGCTGGACATTGTACTCAGAGGCGGGGATGTATCAGTCCTCGTGTCACATACTTTCATCTATCTATATATATACGGTTTTTGAGTGAATGGTTATTATATAAAGATAATAAATGGGTAAATGTGTGATAGCATGCTGAGGTGTTTATCTTTCTTGATTGTGCTTGTGCTTATGCATTACCTCATATATATATGGTTAGCTAACGGTTTCATACCGTGTTGTAGATGTTTACAAGTTAAGCGCTACTGGGTGATCTGGCAGGGTGACAGGCCGAGGACTCTCGTACATTAGGTGGTTGGTTTGGGGTTGTTGTGTTTCCCCTCCTGTGTGAGGATGATCTTTTGTACCTCCTGTGTGAGGATGTCGTTTTATATACTCGGCTATGTTGTTGTTTACTTTGAGTCGTACAGTTTATACTGTTTTATGTATTTGTTTTATATCTGTCAGTGCCATGTTGTAAGGTCCAGTGAACTTGTTGTCAGGCTAGGGTCAGGATCCATTGTGAGATCCTACCCCAATGTGACATCCCGAGTCCCGCGGATTCGGGGTGTTACAAAGTTGGTATCAGAGGCCAGGTTGACAACAATGGCACTTGCTACCTGCAATGAGGTTTGATAGGTAAAATAAACAGAGCCCACATGGGATCTGACTTTTTCAAAGGTTTTGGTTTTAAGTGTGGTTTTGGGATAGAATGTACGAGAAGTCGTCACCTCTGTCATGGATCTCTGCAGCGTAGATATGTATATATATCTGTGTGTACTATGGATTATGTGGATGTATTATATACATATCGATACCTATGGCATATATATAGCCTTATAAGATTAGGTGCGTATATCCTACAGATGACTCAGACTAGAGCAATATCTGTAGTGGGATGAGGTAGGGTACACCCCCTCTTCCTCCAGTGGTGATAAGTCAGGGACCAATTTCCGCTGTTGTTTCGCCTATGGCAGAGAACGAGTTTGAAGAGGTTGATTGTGTCTCCATGAGTAGATCCTAGTTTCAAGAATATATGTAACAAGTATATGAAGCGGTGATAGCGGGTAGATCCACACCGGATTTACCAACAATTGTGAGATCAATTGAAGCTTCTGGATCCGGAAAGAAGCAATGGACTGAATCAGTTACTGGAGAAGCAAAGATGATGAATGGGGGAACCAAGTCCGATATCAGGACAATCTAGTGATCATTTGGCCACGAAGATGAATGGCAAGGAACTATAGTGTTTTAATTGCGTGGAAGTTGGGACGTTGGCGAGTTGTGTGCCCAAAGGCGCCCATCATATGCTTTACGTGTGGTAAAGTAGGGCATAGAGCGAAGTTTTGTTGACAGGGCAAGACATTGCCTTTACAGGTTCCCTTCAAGAGTGAGATCGTTCCAGGTGGACGACGAAGGTCGAGTTACCCTTCAGTTGCACATGTTGCAAGGATGAGATGATTATGTTTCAGTTGTGGCTATCCAGATCATTTGCGTTATGTGCCCCTTTGGCACTGATAGCTTGTTTCACTTGTGGTGAGTTAGGTCATGTGGCCCTTTCTGTCAACACGGTGGTGTTTCTTCCCAGTAAGACCTTCCTCTTTCCGGTGCAGAAAGAGTGGAAGTGGCGGCTATAGTAATGACCTCAGTGATACTTGAGGAGCATAGATCCGAGATCAAGTGATGATATGTAGTGGAGCTACAGGAGTTAGCTGTTATAGGTACCATTTTCGTTAATGGTTTACGTGGTGAAGTTTTGCTTGTTGTGAGTGCTATGCACGTCATGTCTTTCGATGCATGCGTTAATGGTTGAATTTTGGTATATAGTGGAAGGTGGATTTTCCTTTACAAGATTACCTTTATGGGTCTGAGATACCCGTGAGATATGTGTTTGTTCCCTTGTTCTGGACTTGTGTATGGCTTGTAGACTTCTTTGTCATGTTGTAGGTGCATGAGGAAGTCATTATGTGTATGGATTGTATGAATAGATATCATGCGGTGTTAGATATTAATAGTAAGGCTATTATAGTCTTTACTGAGGTGGTAATTAGAGGTCTTCTAAGGTTAAGACCTTTGAAGAGACGGGTTTGTCATCAAGATTGTACGAGCAACGAGCTGATAGCACAGGGATGTGACACCTTCTAGTGTTATACCATGAAGAAGCGAGATAGTCCAACAATGGAAGGTATCCCAGTTGTTTATGAGTTTATAGACGTGTTACTGAACCGTCTAGTTTCCACCTCAGCGGAGTGTGGACATTGTTATCGAGTTGAAATATGATACAAGATTGAATGGGAAAGCCACACTATATGGTGCTTGTTGAGATATTGTACTGATAACTTGAAAAGTTGATCGAAACGGGTTTACCCTAGTGGGTTCCATGTTCCGTATTGACGACCTGATGAGTTAGCTTCAAGAAGCAATTGTGTTTTCAGGATTCCTTTGTGCTCAAGATATCCCTAGTCATGGATGAGAGAGAAGCATGTGTATGAGATAGCATCCCATACCCCGTTATGGACACTACGAGTTTGTAGTGATGTCATTTGGGTTGACAAATGTTTTAGTAGTTTTTATGGAGTTGATGAATAGTATCTTCATCGACTTCCTTGATTAGTTGGTGGTGGACTTCATGGATGACATGTCGGTATACTCTCATAGCAGAGAGTAGTAGACCGATCGTCTGAGGACCGTTTTGTAGATTTCGAGAGATAGAGGGTTGTATGCTACGCGCTCTAAGTGTAAGTTGAGATGTCAGTGGTAGCCTTTTTAGGCCATGTTGTCTCCGCCAGTGGGATCATGGTTGACCTGGCGAGAATTAAGTATGTTGTAACATGGGAGATACTGATGAACATTAAGGAATACGTAGTTTTCTCGGCTCAACCGATTGCTACCAATGCTTTGACGAAGGATTTTATATGATTACGTTGCGAGTCTTTTGAGAAGACCACCATAACTACGTGATGAAAGCAATGTGTCTATGTTCTGAAGAGTTGAGGAGGCATTTGACCTCTGCTTCCATTCTGTTGTAGTTAGAAGATTTTTGAGATCCCGTGATTTACGGTGATACATCCCAGCTAAGTCTGAGATGTGTATTACTACAGAGGAGTAGGGTTATTGATATGTGTATTTACAGCTGAGAACGTATGATGAGAACTACCCGATTCATGATTTAGAGTTAGTAGTGGTAGTTAAGCCTTTAAGTTTTGAAGACCGTACCGGTGTGACCTTCATGTCAAATTTCTATAGATCATAGAAATCTGAAGTATATTTTATGCAACAGGGGTTGAATAACCGCTAGTGTTAAGAGCTTAAGTTGATCAAGACTTTGACTTGGAGGTTCCAATCATTCCGAGAAGTTGAACGTTGTCACCGACAACTGGAACGGAAAGACGCTCCAAGAGAAGATGATTGTGAGACAGATAGTTCAGCTTCAGCTTCAGAGAAATCTAGCTTGGCTAGAGTTGGACAATCAGTGCCTTGATGAGGATACCCAGTTATACCTCAAAGGTTCTACTTGGTCTGTTGGATGAGGTCCAACAAAAGCAAGAGACCTACCCGGCCTTGACAAGGTTTAGAGAAAGGATGTCTCGTACTGAGGCACCATAGTTCTCCATGGGAGTAGATGGACTGATGAAGAGTCATGACCACTTTTGTGTACCTGCTGATGCATATGGAGACATAGAATATTATGGTATACCCACTGTACGCCTTATTCAGTACATTCAGGTACGAGTAAGATGTACCACGAGATGAGACGATTATATTGTATGAAGCCGATATAACCAGATTTGTGATACAGTGTGTGACCTGTAAGCAAGTCTAGATAGAGTATTTCCGATCTAGAGATAAGCCCCACCCACTACCAGTGTAGTAGTAGAATTTGGGAGGACATCTCTATGGACTTTTTTTTTATGGGATTGTGACCCAGTAGAAGATTTATGTTATCTGGATTGTTGGTAACAAATTAATGAAACCGACACGTTTCATTTCTATCAGAAGGACGTGGCTAGTGAATGAATTGGCTGAGGAGTACACTAGATAGATAGTGAGACTCCATGGTATACCGAGAACGATCATTTCTGATCGAGATGGATGTTTTTACTTTGAGATTTTAGGCAGCAGATTCAGACTGCTTTGGGGACGAGTCTGTACCTCATGACTACACTTCACCCCCTAACAGATGGTCAGTTAGAGAGGATCATCTAGATCTTAAAGATCTATTATAAGTTGTAAGTTGAATGGGAAACGTGGATGGTTATATTACCTTCCCTTAATGAGTTTATTATATAACAATGAAGGACGTGCATCTTTCTGGGATGGCCCTATGAGGCAATATATATATAGACATAGATGTCGTATATCCTTATGCTAGAAGTGATCTAGCAGTAGTAGTGGAATAATACCTGACAAGATTCAGGATTTTATAGTTCAAGTAACGTTGATTGAAGGAAGAATGATGGTTGTACAGAGTCGCCAGATATTATATGTAGACAAGAGGCGTTAACCTCTAAAGTTCAAGCGAGAGTTCATGTTCGGCTGTAAGTATCTCAGCTGCGAGACATTAGACGTGTTAATATGGAAAGAGAACTGAGTTTCCAATATGATAGTTTATTTGAGATCGACTAGTACAAAGAAGGTAGCATGATGTTTAGCTTTTCCTCTGAGATTAGAGGATATCCACCCAGTGTTCATATGTCTCAACTGAGGAAGTATATACCAGACTCGTGACACCTTGTGAGTTACGATGATTTGGTGGTTGAGTCCAACCACACTTTTGTTGAGCATTCGATTACATTCTTGGAATTAGATATAAAACGCTTGCATTCGAAAGACATTCCTATATTGAGAATATAATGGTCGAGATGAAGACCTGAAGAGGCTATGTGAGAGACTGAGGATAGTGTCCTGAGGAACTATCCAGAGTATATGTTGGGACAAACCCATTTGTGGGAGCACGAGTAGATCTTAGTGTTATATTGATGAATGTTGTGCTTATGTGCTTATATGCCTTGATGTGTTATTCCATGCTAGTTGTGATGTGATTTATGATCTTAGTAGATCTTGATGTGCTAGCGTGATGTATGTTATAGCTGGAGATGATTACTTCCTCCACGCTACCCGAGTATGATTATATTTATAGCTGGAGATGGTTCTTTCCTTCATGCTATTTGAGTGTGATTAGGATTCAGCTGGAGATGGTTCTTTCCTCCATGCTACCTTGATGGACATAGTTTTAGTGGAGATGTGATTCCTCCATACGATATATATGATTATGGTTTGCTAGAGACGTATTTCCTCTATGCTTGTGATATGTTGGGCTAGAGATGTGCTTCCTCTATGCCTTGTGATGTGGTATGG
The DNA here is from genome assembly GCA_033239125.1 of Fagopyrum homotropicum. Classification (NCBI taxonomy): domain Eukaryota; kingdom Viridiplantae; phylum Streptophyta; class Magnoliopsida; order Caryophyllales; family Polygonaceae; genus Fagopyrum; species Fagopyrum homotropicum. The sequence goes on from BSWB01000003.1 coordinate 10,924,158, forward strand.
CGAGAGATGTGATTCCTCTACGCCTTTGGGTAGCGTTATGACCCTGTTTCCTGGAGTGATGATTCCTCCATGTTTTTGTTATAGGTTGTGATCTTTTGAACGGAGATGTGATACCTCCGATAGAAAGAGTGAGAGTTATACCTCGGCGTATGGGTCCGAGAGGATTTGGGAATTGTTCAAGTTTCGGGACGAAACTTTTTTTTAGGGGTGTGTGATGTAATAGCTAGGATTTCGAATTCTAATTAATGTTGATTAACTTAATCGTTCATAGTAATTAACTTATAACTCGCGAAGACTTCGCAAGTGATGAGTAAGAGTCCCACCGTTATATTCCTGGCGTAATTTTGGACGTCTGGGGAAATTTTTACTTTTTTCCCCAGGTAATTATTTTTACCCTCCGGTGTTATTTGGAGCATTTGGGAGCTCCAATTAATAAAAATGCAGTTGAGAGAAATGATCAGGACATCGGATATGTCCTAGATATGAAATAACATGGAGAGGCAAAACGGCCAAAAGAGTCGCTATTTCGTTTCTTAACGGCTAAGAAAGACGGCTTAGGAATACACGTTTTCCGAGATAGTTGTGGAATAATTATCCCTACAATATTCTAGATTTAATGTTCCAATCTCGAGAAGTTTGGAGAAAGAGGTTCGACCCGCCTTTGGATCGGTTAAAGGATAATTATCGACTTTACTAAAGGATAATTATCGGCTTCACTATAAATAGCGGAAAATCCTTTATTAATTCATTTCCTTTCACGTTTTCTCGTAAAAGCTCTGATTTCTCTCAACTTCAAACTCAGATCTACTCTCCGTTTCTAATCCGATTTCAATTCCATTTGAGTTTCTGGATTCCTCTCTTCATTCTCTTCATATCGGTACCGAGTTTCTGCATTTCCGAGTATATGGAGGGCTGGTCGAGCATATATGCCACCATGACGGTTCCGTCGCTCAGATTCCGATGAATTTGATGATGTCCATGCGTAGCCTGCGTCGTTGTGATTCCGAATCTTCTTTCAGATCATCAATCGGGTTAGTAACGAATAAGTTATGAATTTATTCGTTTTCCGTACTGCGATTTGGCCTAAATTGACTTTAGGCTTGTCAAAATGGATAATTAGAAATTCCATTATGGTCGTTATATTATTCTGGTGATTATGGATAGTTTGTTTGATGAAATCTGATGACAGGGGGTTTAGAAATTGCCTGCGGGCAAAACGTTATTCTGGCGAAATCTAATTAATTAATTATAGGTTAATTAATTAAATTAGGATTAAAATTGAGATTGAGGAATGTTGATTAGATACTACCTTGAGATTTGAGGAATTGTGAGTTATGCTGAGATATTGAGGTTTAGTTGGTTGTGAGGCTCATAGATTGAGTATGATCCTTATGGATCCCTTTGGGTCTAGGTGTGACCCCTTTGATGAATAGAGGTTGATATATCTCTTTATGCCTTTTTATAGGCCGTGTTGTCCCTCCAGTGTAGAGGTGATCGTGGTTGAGTTTGTACGAGGTTGAGGTAAGTTCGTAGGACTTACTTAGCTACCATCCCTATATTGGGTGTTTGCATGAGTGGTGTGTTGTTCGCTCCAAACGGTGTGTGCAAGCTTTAAATTTATAACCCTAGACTTAAGCCTAAAACAAGGATGCGAACCCGCAGTGTACGGGTCAATCGTAGTAAAAGCAAGAAAATTCCAGGGGTCGATCACAGGGACTCGGTGAAACAGAGTCAATACGGTATGCTATGTCAATTCTAACCACAAGAGCAATTAACACAATCAAAGATGAATAAGATGTCAAATAAAGCAAACATGTAATTCTAGGGATTAAAGCGTCTAGTTGTGGTTCCAACTCAAGATCTGTAGATAAGCGGACAAAGCTGAGATTTTTGCGTGGGGAAGGTGTTTCTAAAGTGGAGTAGATCACCGGGTAAGTCTCACTACACACGAATCCCAAACCGTAACTCCTATTACCGGGTAAGTCTCAAGGAATTAAGATAAAGAACTATAACCTCAAACTAACATACCATCTAAGGGAATAGAATCAACCTTTACCGGGTAAGTCTCAGGCTAACTCACAAAGATGGGATGGAAGCACACTCAAACCCCAATAAAGGATAAACCTTTATTACCTACACTTATGATCGTTGGTACACAAACTAAGGAATTACCGGGTAAGTCTCATCCTAAGCTTGCTTTGAACCAGGAAAGGTATAATAAGAATAGGATTTGGCAAATTCTAACACTTAACTCTCAGTTATGGATCAGATAAGTCACCTCGGTCAGCCAGTTTCCACCTCGGCCGAAATGTTCATCGACTGAACGAGGTGCTTAGGGTTAAGGTTAAAGACTCGAACTTTCAGGATCCCACTGGAATCTAAGATTATTCTATCATTGTTTTTCCCACAACCTTCAGCCAATCACCCTAGAATCACACAAGGAAATTAGCCACTCATCATCATCATAAAAGTATTAAATGTAAGGGAAGAAGGTGAATATTTGAACAAAGAAGAATTTAATGAAAAGACTTCAATAACTGAAACAAATATCACACAAAAGCGTTCCTTGGATAATAATCCAACAAGACAAGACAACAATTGAGGGAATTGAAGACAATCTTACAAAACCCTTCAATAAAAGCTATAAAAGCTATGGACTTCAATCTTCCTTCAACCTTCAAAAAGGTTCTTCAACTCTCTCCCAAATTGGAGTACGCGGCTGCTGCGTATTTTTCGGTATAGGCGGATTACTTGCGCTGATAGCGGATGTTGGATTTGTGGAAAATCCAACCCTTTTTATAGGAAAAATAACCCTCCAAAGATAAGAAATCTTCGAAAGATATTATCCCATAAATATAGGTAAAATATATGATTCTGCATATCTCCTTCCTTCCAGAAGCCAAGCCCAAAAATATAAGATCACTTTCCAACTTTAAAAGATCTCAGCCAGGAATAAAATATTCTCGCCGCGTCCTAGGTATTCGCCTCGGTCGAGTCGGCCTCTCTGGATCACCTCGGTCGAGGTAAATCTGTAGTCAACCGAGGTGAATCTCAACTGGATGTGAAATCTCTCAAAACTGGTCCAAAGTAAATCTTTAATTCATGGCTGTGCTTCCTGGATGTAGCTCCAAATGACTCATGACTCCTTTTTGATGCAAAACGTACCATATTACCTGCAATTACAACGAAACTAGGTGTAGACCTCGATTCTCGCAAAGGTAGATGAAATGGTAGTAAAATCACATAATGTATATACAAACATGCAGATTATGAAAGATAAAACGTCCAAACAAACCCCAAAATATAGACTATAATTCATGCTATCATGTGTGCTTTATATGTTTGCTATGATAGCATGAGTTGTCGTTTTTATCAACCTATGTTCTATTGACTGCCCCACTGCGTGGCTGTGATAACCTTTCCCTTTCATCCCGCCGTGGAGTCTGGGAGGTTCTCTGATGTCGGGCCAGACTAGTTTACAGGAAGGGCGCAATCCACTCCCATAGGGTACACTGATTGTGTGACCGATACTCGTACAGCTGGACATTGTACTCAGAGTCGGGGATCTATCGGTCCTCGTGTCACATACTTTCATCTATCTATATATATACGGTTTTTGAGTGAATGGTTATTATATAAAGATAATAAATGGGTAAATGTGTGATAGCATGCTGAGGTGTTTATCTTTCTTGATTGTGCTTGTGCTTATGTATTACCTCATATATGTATGGTTAGCTAACGGTTTCATACCGTGTTGTAGATGTTTACAAGTTAAGCGCTACTGGGTGATCTGGCAGGGTGACAGGCCGAGGACTCTCGTACATTAGGTGGTTGGTTTGGGGTTGTTGTGTTTCCCCTCCTGCGTGAGGATGATCTTTTGTATCTCCTGTGTGAGGATGTCGTTTTATATACTCGGCTATGTTGTTGTTTACTTTGAGTCGTACAGTTTATACTGTTTTATGTATTTGTTTTATATCTGTCAGTGCCATGTTGTAAGGTCCAGTGAACTTGTTGTCAGGCTAGGGTCAGGATCCATTGTGAGATCCTACCCCAATGTGACATCCCGAGTCCCGCGGATTCGGGGTGTTACACCACAAGTCCTGCATACAAACACGGCTTGCTAGGAAAACCAGATGTCCCATGTGTAAGAGAATAGTGTTGCCTCGTATAAACCCATCAAAATGAGGGTCATCCTGGTGTGCAAAAGTGAAATCCTCCTCCATCAACCTTATTCAAAGGGATTCGAATTCATTAGATGGGTTCACAACCTTCTGTTTTATACTATTACAAAAATCAACAGAATGAGGATTATCCGGTGTGCAAAACTGAAATCCTCCTCCATCAAGCTTGTTCAAAGGGAGTCGAATTCATTAGATGGATTCACAACCTTTTGTTTTATATTGTTATAAAAATCAGTAGAGTTTGGTAGTAAACATAGTCTTAAAATTTGCTAGAATTGGCAAAGTTGCAAGCTGCTGAGTTTGTTTCAATTCAGAGCCACAAACTTCATTTCCTTTTATTGCAACATTTGTCTAATAAAACTGCTGCAACGTAGTTATAAATAAGCATCTTCATATTATGAATTTTAAATCTCAAATCTTCAAGCGCTCTTGAACATTCTCGTTTGAAAATTCTAGTAGGAAAATTCTGGTACAAAAATTGTGGTATGAAAATTCTAGTATGAATATCTGGTATGAAAAATCTGTTATGAAAATTCTGTTATGAAATTCTGTTATGAAAATTCTAGTATGAGTTTCTAGTATAAAAATTTATTGTATGAATTTCTTGTATAAAAGTTTGTGGTATGAAAATTTATGGTGTAAAAATTTCTGTTATGAATTTCATAACAAAATTTCATACCAAAAAAAAATATATAGAAAATAAAAAGAGCAAAAAAACAACCAAAAAAAAATTCAGGAATTAAACTTACGTTACAACACATGTCTTATTCTTTTTTTTTTAAATAGAGGAGTTAGTTAATTACTTTTACCTACCATTAAATGAATGTGGTAAAAATTAATAGGGTATAGAGACCAAATAAAAAATAGAAAAGGACCTATTTGGCAAATTCTTTTTTAAACAGGTGATCTCTTAATTGAGTAAAATCTTACAAAAGTAAATATATTGTTGTTATGTGTAGTTCATAAAAAATTATTAAATAGGTAAATTTGATGTGTATATACGTTGTTAACAACCGTAACTTTGGTAAATTAAGATACTAAATTTTTTAAAACTAATAGCCTTCAACTTTGCCTATGTTTAAAGAAAAAGGACTTTATTATAAAATTTATCAATAATTTCATAGGTTTATTAAATAGATAATGTTTGTAATCTACAATAATAGAAATAATAAAAATTATTAGAATAATAATCAAATTAAAGTAAATATTAATGGACTTTGAACAAATTCGTAATTATTATTAGTTTTGTTACGAAGGTGCCATATCGTTTAATGTATTATGGGTAAAATGGGAGAATAGGTATATTTTGTAACCATGAGCATATAAATGGCCTCAAGTTAATAATGAGTACAAACTAGGCCCCTTTAGATTATATAAAAAAAGATTTATTAAAATAAAAAGAGGATATTAAGGAAATCGGAATATCTTTCTCTCTCTATTTATTAAGCAACTAATTATTACAAAACGGGAAAGTAAATATATTTCTCTCTCCATTAATTAAGGGAATCAAAATATCTTCATTTATTAAGGAAATCAAAATATTTTTCGGAATCTTCGTCCTTTCCAACTTGTGTTCATCCATGGCGACAAATATTGAGATTTCCGCAGTAGCAAATGTACATAATCGCTTGAAACTGCAAACATATGTACAATTACAGTTAGTCAATAACATTTTCGCAGTAAAATATGTACATAATCACAGAGACTGCAAACATATGTACATGCAAACACAAACAGAAGCTTGTCTAACAACATATTTTGTTCTACTATACATATTCAAATCGACGACATGCTATATGTACACACAAAATATGTTTGTGCATCATCAAACTCCTATCCAAATGTACACAAACTACATATTTGGTACATATATAGTTAGTCAGTAATAATTTCGCAGTAACATATGTACTTAATCAGCACATATGTACATAATTAGTCTTTAACTTATACCTGTTGAAGACGATCGTTGAATACTCGATTGAACTTCATCATTCTCAACTGAATCTTGCCGATCAATCCTCAATTCCGTCACAAAAGCCCTACAAATCGGACTCCCCAAATAGATTGCGCAGATTGCGTCGATTGAACTTCATCATTCTCAAATGAATCTTGTTGATAATATATGGGTACGAAAGAGTGGTTTTCTTCAACAACTAGAGCATAATCGTCGAAGCAATCTTACATGGCTATGGCTGTAACACCCCGAATCCGCGGGACTCGGGATGCTACGGGTTGGGACCTCACAATGAGTCCCGACCCTTAGCCTGACAACAACTTCACCGGATCTTGCAACAAGGCACAAATAAAGGCCAAAACCAAAATACGTTTTATGCAATGTAAGGAAACCCGAAAGAAAACAAACAACGGACTTCAGCCGACAACAACTCCAAAGACCAAACGCCATACATGCGGCATGGAATGATACTATATACAAAACTCCAAATATGACTCTAACCCAAAACCCTTCCTAAAATGTACGGACCCCGGCTGCCCACTCTTCCGGATCTCTCGGCCGCATTCCTAACCTGCAAGGCAATCTACAACAATCGGTATAAAACCGTTAGCTCATATTCGAAGCATTAGAATTAAGGTGAAAGGCACAAACTGTAACACCCCGAATCCGCGGGACTCGGGATGCCACATTGGGCTAGGATCTCACAATGGATCTTGACCCTAGCCTGACAACAAGTTCACTAAACCTTACAACATGGCACTGACAGATATAAAACAAATACATAAAACAGTATAAACTATACGACCCAAAGTAAACAACATAGCCGAGTATATAAAATGACATCCTCACATAGGAGGTACAAAAGATCATCCTCACGTAGGAGGGAAACACAACAACCCCAAACCAACCACCTAATGTACGAGAGTCCTCGGCCTGTCACCCTGCCAGATCACTCAGCAGTGCCTAACCTGTAAACATCTACAACACGGTATGAAACCGTTAGCTAACCATACATATATGAGGTAATGCATAAGCACAATCACACATAGGGAAATATAAACATATCAGCATGCTTTCACTCATTTACCCATTTATTCATCTCAATATAATGGTCATTCACTCAAATCGTATAAATATAATATATATGAAACTAGGTGACACGAGGACCGATACATCCTCGCCTCTGAGCCTGCTAGCCAGCCGTACTAGTATCGGTCACACAATCCGTGTACCCTATGGGAGTGGATTGCGCCCTTCCTGTAAACCGGTCTGGCCTGACATCAGAGAACCTCCCAGACTCCACGGCGGGATGAAAGGGAAAGGTTATCACAGCCACGCAGTGGGGCAATTAATAAAACATAGGTCGGTACATACGACATCACATGCTATCATAGCAAACATAGGCACACACCACTCATACAAACACCCAATATAAGGATGGTAGCTAAGTAAGTCCTACGGACTTACCTCAACCTCGTACAAAATCAACCACGACCACCTCTACACTGGAGGGACAACACGGCCTATAAAAAGGCATAAAGAGATATATCAACCTCTATTCATCAAAGGGGTCACACCTAGACCCAAAGGGATCCATAAGGATCATACTCAATCTATGAGCCTCACAACCAACTAAACCTCAATATCTCAACATAGCTCACAATTCCTCAAATCTCAAGGTAGTATCTAATCAACATTCCTCAATCTCAATTTTAATCCTAATTTAATTAATTAACCTTTAATTAATTAATTAGATTTCGCCAGAATAACGTTTTGCCCGCAGGCAATTTCTAAACCCCCTGTCATCAGATTTCATCAAACAAGAATCCATAATCACCAGAATAATATAACGACCATAATGGAATTTCTAATTGTCCTATTTGACAAGCCTAAAGTCAATTTAGGCCAAATCGCGGTACGGAAAACGAATAAATTCATAACTTATTCGTTACTAACCCGATTGACGATCTGAAAGAAGATTCGGAATCACAACGACGCAGGCTACGCATGGACAGCATCAAATTCATCGGAATCTGAGCGACGGAACCGTCCTGGTGACATATATGCTCGACCAGCCCTCCATATACTCGGAAATGCAGAAACTCGGTACCGATATGAAGAGAATGAAGAGAGGAATCCAGAAACTCAAACGGAATTGAAATCGGATTAGAAACGGAGAGTAGATCTGAGTTTGAAGGTTGAGAGAAATCAGAGCTTTTACGAGAAAACGTGCAATGAAATGAATTAATAAAGGATTTTCCGCTATTTATAGTGAAGACGATAATTATCCTTTAGTAAAGTCGATAATTATCCTTTAACCGATCCAAAGGCGGGTCGAACCTCTTTCTCCAAACTTCTCGAGATTGGAACATTAAATCTGGAATATTGTAGGGATAATTATTCCACAACTGCCTCGGAAAACGTGTATTCCTAAGCCGTCTTTCTTAGCCATTAAGAAACGAAATAGCGACTCTTTTGGCCGTTTTGTCTCTCCATGTTATTTCATATCTAAGACATATCCGATATCCTGATCATTTCTCTCAACTGCATTTTTATTAATTGGAGCTCCCAAATGCTCCAAATAACACCGGAGGGTAAAAATAATTATCCGGGGGAAAAAGTAAAAATTTCCCCAAACGTCCAAAATTACGCGAGGAACATAACGGTGGGACTCATACTCATCACTTGCGAAATCTTCGCGAGTTATATGTCAATTACTATGAACGATTAAGTTAATAAACATTAATTAGAATTCGGAAATTCTAGCTATTACATCACACACCCCTTAAAAAAAAGTTTCGTCCCGAAACTTGAACAATTCCCAAATCCTCTCGGACCCATACGCCGAGGTATAACTCTCACTCTTTCTATCGGAGGTATCACATCTCCGTTCAAAAGATCACAACCTATAAAAATCTATAACCTCAAGTATAAACATGGAGGAATCATCACTCCAGGAAACAGGGCCATAACGCTACCCAAAGGCGTAGAGGAATCACGTCTCTCGCCATACCACATCACAAGGCATAGAGGAAGCACATCTCTAGCCAAAACATATCACATGTATAGAGGAAATACGTCTCTAGCCAACCCATAAACATATATATCGCATGGAGGAATCACATCTTCACTGAACTATGTCCATCAAGGTAGCATGGAGGAAAGAACCATCTCCAGCTGAATCCTAATCCCACTCAAATAGCATGGAGGAAAGAACCATCTCCAGCTATAAATATGATCATACTCGGGTAGCGTGGAGGAAGTAATCATCTCCAGCTATAGCATACATCACGCTAGCACATCAAGATCTACTAAGATCATAAATCACATCACAACTAGCATAGAATAACACATCAAGGCATATAAGCACATAAGCACATAAGAACAACATTGATCAAGATAGCACTAAGATATACTCGTGCTCCCACAAATGGGTATGTCCTAACATATACTCTGGATAGTCCCTCAGGGCACTATCCTAAGTCTCTCACATAGCCTCTTCAGGTCTTCATCTCGACCATCATAACCTCAATATGAGAATGTCTTTCGAATGCAAGCGTTTCATATCTCATTTCAAGAATGTAATCGAATGCTCAATAAAAGTGTGGTCGGACTCAACCACCAAATCATCGTAACTCACAAGGTGTCTCGAGTCTGGTATATACTTCCTTAGTTGAGACATATGAAACACTGGGTGGATATTCTCTAATCTAATAGGCAAAGCTAAACATCATGCTACCTTCTCCGTACTGGTCGATCTCAAATAAACCATCATATTGGAAACTCAGTTCCCTTTCCATATTAACACGTCTAACGTCTCGCAGCTGAGATACTTACAGCCGGACATGAACTCTCGCTTGAACTTTAGAGGTTAACGCCTCTTGTCTACATATAATATTTGGTGACTCTGTACAACCAACATTCTTCCTTTAATCATCGTTACTCGAACTATAAAATCCTGAGTCTCGTCAGGTGTTATTTCACTTCTACTGCTAGATCACTTCTAGCATAAGGATATACGACATCTATGTCTATATATTGACTCATAGGGTCATCCCAAAAAGATGCACGTCCTTCATTGTTATATAATAAACTCATTAATGGAAGGTAATTTAACCATCCACGTTTCCCATTCAACTTACAACTTATAATAGATCTTTAAGATCTAGATGATCCTCTCTAACTGACCATCGGTCAGGGGGTGAAGTGTAGTCATGAGGTACAGACTCGTCCCCAAAGTAGTCTGAATCTGCTGCCTAAAATCTCAAAGTAAAACATCCATCTCAATCAGAAATGATCGTTCTCGGTATACCATGGAGTCTCACTATCTGTCTAGTGTACTCCTCAGCCAATTCATTCACTAGCCACGTCCTTCTGATAGAAATGAAACGTGCTGATTTTATTAATCTGTTACCAACAATCCAGATAACATCAAATCTTCTACTGGGTCACAATCCCATAACAAAGTCCATAGAGATGTCCTCCCAAATTCTACTACCGCACTGGTAGTGGGTGGGGCTTATCTCTAGATCGGAAATACTCTATCTGGACCTGCTGACATGTCACACACTATATCACAAATCTGGTTATATCGGCTTCATACAATATAATCGTCTCATCTCGTGGTACATCTTACTCGTACCTGAATGTACTGAATAAGGCGTACAATGGGTATACCATAATATTCTCTGTCTCCATCTGCATCAGCAGGTATATAAAAGTGGTCATGACTCTTCATCAGTCCATCTACTCCCATGGAGAACTATGGTGCCTCAGTACGAGACATCCTTTCTCTAAACCTTTTCAAGGCCGGGCAGGTCTCCTGCTTCTGTTGGACCTCATCCAACAGACCAGGTAGAACCTCTGAGGTATAACTGGGTATCCTCATCAAGGAACTGATTGTCTAACTCTAGCCAAGCTAGATCTCTCTGAAGCTGAGGCTGAACTATCAGTCTCACAATCATCTTCTCTTGGAGCGTTTTTCTGTTCAAGTTGTTGGCGACAACGTTCAACTTCTCTAAATAGTATGGAATCTCTGGGTTAAAGTCTTGATCAACTCGAGTCCTTAACGCTGGTGGTTATTCAACTCCGTTGCTAACTCTAAATCAGGCGTCATATAGTTCTCCTCACACGTCTTCAACTGTAGACCCACATATCCATAACTCCACTCCTCTGTATTAATATGCGTCTTAAACTTACTTGGGATGTATCACCGTAAATCACGGGATCCCAAAAATCTTCTGACTATAACAAAATGGAAGCAGAGGTCAAATGCCTCCTCAACTCTTCAAAACTTAGACACACTGCTTTCATCACGTAGTTATGGTGGTCTTCTCAAAAGACTCGCAAATGAATACGTAATCATATAAAATCCTTCCTCAAAGCATTGGTAGCAGTCGGATGAGCCGAGAAAACTACGTATTCCTTAATGTTCATCAGTATCTCCCATGGTACAACATACTAAATTATCGCCTGGTCAACCATGATCCCACTGGCGGAGACAACATGGCCTAAAAAGGCTACCACTGGCATCTCAACTTACACTTAGAGAGCGTAGCATCAACTCTCTATCTCTCGAAATCTACAGAACGGTCCTCAGACGATCGGTCTACTATTCTCTCCTATGAGAGTATACCAACATGTCATCAATGAAGTCCACCACCGACTAATCAAGGAAGTCGATGAAGATATTGTTCATCAACTCCATAAAAACTACTAAAACATTCGTCAACCCAAATGACATCACTACAAACTCGTAGTGTCCATAGCGGGTATGGGATGTTATCTCATACACATGCTTCTCTCTCATCCATGACTAGGGATATCTTGAGCACATAGGAATCCTGAAAACACAATTGCTTCTTGAAACTAACTCATCGGGTCGTTAATACGGAACATGGAACCTACTAGAGTAAAAGAAGCCCGTTTCAGTCAAATTTTCAAGTTATTAGTACAATATCTCAACAAGCACCATATAGTGTGGCTTTCCCATTCAATCTTGTATCATACTTCAACTCGATAACAATGTCCACACTCCGCTGAGGTGGCAGCTAGACGGTTCAGTAACATGTCTATAAACTCATAAACAGCTGGAATACCATCCAATGTTGGACTATCTCGCTCCTTCATGGTATAACACTAGAAGGCGTCACATCCCTGTGCTATCAGCTCGTTGCTCGTACAATCTTGATGACAAACCCGTCTCCTAAAAGGTCTTAACCTCAAAAGACCTCTATTTAACTCAACTCAGTAAAGACTATAATAGTCTTACTATTAAAAGCTAACACCACATGATATCTATTCATCCAAACCATACACATAGTGACTTCCTCGTGCACCTAAGGCATGACAAAAAAAATCTATAAACCATACACAAGCCCCTGAATGAATGGGACGATCACAATCTCGTGGGTACCTCAGACCCCTAACTAGTAATCATGTAAAGGAAAGTCTATATTCTACTGTTTACATAATCAACTATTAACGCATGCATCGAAAGACATGAAGTGCATAACACTCACAACAAACAAAACTCCACTAGGTAAACCATTAACGAGAATGGTACTTATAACAGCTAACACTCGTAGCTCCTCAACATATCATCACTCAATGTCAAATCTATGCTCCTCAGGTATCACTGAGGTCATTACTATAGCCTCCACTTCCACTCTTTCTGCACCGGAAAGAGGAAGGTCTTGCTGAAAAGAAACACCACCGTGTTGACAGAAAGAGTCAGATGGCCTAGGTCACCACAAGTGAAACAAGCTATCAGTGCCAAAGGGCACACATAACGCTAATGATCTGGATAGCCACAACTGAAACATAATCATCCCATCCTTGCAACCTGTGCAACTGAAGGGTAACTCGACCTTCGTCGTCCACCTGGAATGATCTCACTCTTGAAGGGAACCTGTAAAGGCAATGCCTTGCCCTGTCGACAAAACTTCGCTCTATGCCCTGCTTTACCACACGTAAAGCATATGATGGGCACCTTTGGGTACACAGCTCGCTAGTGTCCCAACTTCCACGCAATTAAAACACTGTAGTTCCTTGCCAGTCATCTTCATGGCCAAAGAATCACTAGATTGTCCTGATATCGGACTTGGTTCCCCATTCATCATCTTTGCTTCTCCAGTAACTGATTCAGTCCACTGCTTCTTTCCGGATCCATAAGCTTCAGTTGATCTCACAATTGTTGGTAAACCCGGTGTGGATCTACCCGCTATCACCGCTTCATATACTTGTTACATATATTCTTGAAACTCGGATCTACTCATGGAGACACGATCAGCCTCTTCAAACTCGTTCTTTGCCATAGGCGAAACAACAGCGGAAACTGGTCCCTAACTTATCACCACTGGAGGAAGAGGGGGTGTACCCTTACCTCATCCCACTACAGATACTACTCTAGTCTGAGTCATCTGTAGGATATACGCACCTAATCTTAAAAGGCTATATATATGCCATAGGTATCGATATGTATATAATACATCCACATAATCCATAGTACACACAAATATATATACATATCTACGCTGCAGAGATCCATGGCAGAGGTGACGACTTCTCGTACATTCTATCCCAAAACCACACTTAAAACCAAAACTTTTGAAAACGTCAGATCCCATGTGGGCTCTGTTTATTTTACCTATCAAACCCCATTGCAGGTAGCAAGTGCCATTGTTGTCAACCTGGGCTCTGATACCAACTCTGTAACACCCCGAATCCGCGGGACTCGGGATGCCACATTGGGCTAGGATCTCACAATGGATCTTGACCCTAGCCTGACAACAAGTTCACTAAACCTTACAACATGGCACTGACAGATATAAAACAAATACATAAAACAGTATAAACTATACGACCCAAAGTAAACAACATAGCCGAGTATATAAAATGACATCCTCACATAGGAGGTACAAAAGATCATCCTCACGTAGGAGGGAAACACAACAACCCCAAACCAACCACCTAATGTACGAGAGTCCTCGGCCTGTCACCCTGCCAGATCACTCAGCAGTGCCTAACCTGTAAACATCTACAACACGGTATGAAACCGTTAGCTAACCATACATATATGAGGTAATGCATAAGCACAATCACACATAGGGAAATATAAACATATCAGCATGCTTTCACTCATTTACCCATTTATTCATCTCAATATAATGGTCATTCACTCAAATCGTATAAATATAATATATATGAAACTAGGTGACACGAGGACCGATACATCCTCGCCTCTGAGCCTGCTAGCCAGCCGTACTAGTATCGGTCACACAATCCGTGTACCCTATGGGAGTGGATTGCGCCCTTCCTGTAAACCGGTCTGGCCTGACATCAGAGAACCTCCCAGACTCCACGGCGGGATGAAAGGGAAAGGTTATCACAGCCACGCAGTGGGGCAATTAATAAAACATAGGTCGGTACATACGACATCACATGCTATCATAGCAAACATAGGCACACACCACTCATACAAACACCCAATATAAGGATGGTAGCTAAGTAAGTCCTACGGACTTACCTCAACCTCGTACAAAATCAACCACGACCACCTCTACACTGGAGGGACAACACGGCCTATAAAAAGGCATAAAGAGATATATCAACCTCTATTCATCAAAGGGGTCACACCTAGACCCAAAGGGATCCATAAGGATCATACTCAATCTATGAGCCTCACAACCAACTAAACCTCAATATCTCAACATAGCTCACAATTCCTCAAATCTCAAGGTAGTATCTAATCAACATTCCTCAATCTCAATTTTAATCCTAATTTAATTAATTAACCTTTAATTAATTAATTAGATTTCGCCAGAATAACGTTTTGCCCGCAGGCAATTTCTAAACCCCCTGTCATCAGATTTCATCAAACAAGAATCCATAATCACCAGAATAATATAACGACCATAATGGAATTTCTAATTGTCCTATTTGACAAGCCTAAAGTCAATTTAGGCCAAATCGCGGTACGGAAAACGAATAAATTCATAACTTATTCGTTACTAACCCGATTGACGATCTGAAAGAAGATTCGGAATCACAACGACGCAGGCTACGCATGGACAGCATCAAATTCATCGGAATCTGAGCGACGGAACCGTCCTGGTGACATATATGCTCGACCAGCCCTCCATATACTCGGAAATGCAGAAACTCGGTACCGATATGAAGAGAATGAAGAGAGGAATCCAGAAACTCAAACGGAATTGAAATCGGATTAGAAACGGAGAGTAGATCTGAGTTTGAAGGTTGAGAGAAATCAGAGCTTTTACGAGAAAACGTGCAATGAAATGAATTAATAAAGGATTTTCCGCTATTTATAGTGAAGACGATAATTATCCTTTAGTAAAGTCGATAATTATCCTTTAACCGATCCAAAGGCGGGTCGAACCTCTTTCTCCAAACTTCTCGAGATTGGAACATTAAATCTGGAATATTGTAGGGATAATTATTCCACAACTGCCTCGGAAAACGTGTATTCCTAAGCCGTCTTTCTTAGCCATTAAGAAACGAAATAGCGACTCTTTTGGCCGTTTTGTCTCTCCATGTTATTTCATATCTAAGACATATCCGATATCCTGATCATTTCTCTCAACTGCATTTTTATTAATTGGAGCTCCCAAATGCTCCAAATAACACCGGAGGGTAAAAATAATTATCCGGGGGAAAAAGTAAAAATTTCCCCAAACGTCCAAAATTACGCGAGGAACATAACGGTGGGACTCATACTCATCACTTGCGAAATCTTCGCGAGTTATATGTCAATTACTATGAACGATTAAGTTAATAAACATTAATTAGAATTCGGAAATTCTAGCTATTACACAAACACAAGTCTAACATCATAAACACCCAATACACTCCAAAGCACACAAGTCCAGTTTATTATCTTTATAATTATTAAGTCATATCCCGTTCTAATTCAACTTAGGTTGTGACACGAGAGTCACCGAAACTCGCCTCGGTCCCTACTTACCGGCATGGAATGGTACTGATGCATCTGACCGTCTACCAACCGGGATAGTCGCCGAGAACCTCCTAGCTCTCGCGGGAGCCAGGTAAGTTGTCACCGCCCGTTATCATACACTTGGGCCAAAATAATATAAAGGTCGGTAATCCTAATTCCGGTTTAGTTGTTATAAACAATAAACACACACCACCAAACACACATCAATGCTAATACAAGGAATACGAGCTAAGTAAGTCCGGAGACTTACCTCGTCACCACACTCAACTCACGACACTCTCGCTTCCTCAGGAAGGAAGCCCGTAACCTGCTCACAAGAAGATAACTATATCAACAATAACCCACTCACAACAGAAGTCTTAGACTTCTATACAAATGATCTACGCAAGACCATTTGACTCTCATTTCTAGGATCGCATCCTAGAATCCCACATGCTCACATCATACTCAACAGAAGCTAGAAGTCCTAAGACTTCTAAACTCTCGTATCTCGCAAGATCATAGCATAACTCACAACACCACTAGGATAACATGCTTAGTCCCCACGATCACAATGGTAACAACACTAGGCTAGGATACTCTCGTCCTAGTCACCACAATCTCAACAATCATACAACCTCAACCCCTAATTTCTCTCAAGCTCATCATACAACTTAAAGCCATAAATGACCTCACAAGGTAAAATCAACTCCTCAAGTCTTACAACATTTCACAATCAACAAATCTCACCTAAGGTCCATAACCACTACTTGGTATTCACTCTAAGTTATGTCAGATCCAACCTAGCATGATACTAATACTAACCATAACTAAATCGAGTAAGATTATAATCTCGAGGGAGAGGGTACTCACGTGACGTCAAAAGACGGAAGTCGTTCAACGGATGTCGACTTGGACTCGTTAGGCCTTTATCGGAATGCTTCCAAACCTAATACCAAACTAAGCAAGTTTAGCTCATACGCTAAACTTGAACGGAATATATAATATAATTAAATCTAAGGAAAACCCGTTTTCAAAAGTCAACGTAAAATCCCGTAATTACCCTTCCAGGGAAAAAGCACGATACTAGAAATTTCGTCATAAAAATGTGATTGAAACCTTTAGCCATAAACCGAAACTAATCCCACAAGGGAACAAAATATATAACACATATAAATAAGAATATAACTCGAAGTAAAACCCAAGTTAAAAATCGTAAATACATTTCGGGATAAATCATGAAATTCCAACAACTTGAATTATATTCTGTAAATAAATTATTGGGCCAAATCTTGTAATTTCACATGCAAAGGGCAAAAATGCAAGTTTCCAAAAAATTGGGTGATAAACAAAATAAAAGTTTGACCATAATCAGTAATTTATCTCATAGTGCATTATTGCAGAAAACATAAATATTGGGCCATAAATTATAAATTAAAGTCTGGGACCCCTTTTGTAATTACACTAGAATGCAGGGAACCCTGATTGTAAAAGAATAGGGTTTGGCGGAAGGGAAGGAGACGCAAAGCAGCGGCGGTGCTTGGGCGGCAGGGCAATTCTCCGGAGGTGCAGGCGTGGAGCAGAAGGCGGCGTCTCCGGCTTCTTGTGGAGCCGGTAATGGCGAGGCGGTGACATGGTACTCCTTCCGACGAGGTTCGAAGAGAAGCAATAGAGGAGCATAGGGAGAGAAAGAGACGGCGACAGATTCGGCGGCGAAAGCGAAGGCACTAGTGAGGCTTCTCCGGCGTCTGGTGGCTCCGACAGGCGTCTCGCAGGGGCTTTCCCAACGATCCCTGGTGGTTGCAGAGGATGGTTGATGCTGAGAGTTACAGGGTGTGAGAGACAGAGGAGATGAGCGGAGCAGCTCTTCTAGCTCGGGGAAGACGAAGAATGTACAGGGGTGGAGAACGAGTTGTAGTGGCTTGGGAGGCGCAACGCTGCTGAGAGACGAGGGAGTCACAGCGTGTAGGGGAAGGATTGAGGGACTAAGAGTGGTGGTGAGTTGCAGGGAAGAGAGGGAGAAACTCCTGAGGTGGAGAACGTTACTGAGAGACGAGAGAGAGTAGGAGAGACTGGTAAGAGAGCAAGGGGAGCAGAGGGTAGCTAAGGGGTCGGTTAGGAGGCTGCAGAGGCAAGGCCATCCCGCTAGGGTGGGTTTAGCTTGGGCGGCCCAACACATAGACAAGACTAGCCAAGCAGCTTTCAACAGGAAAAAAAAAAAAGAAAGAAGAGAAAGGTAAAAGAATTAAAAGCGAATCTGATACGTGTTACTCGGAACGGAATTCTCGGATCGGGAAAATATTTTCGAACTCTTCCTCGCAAAATAAAATATGGTAAAAAAAAAATGTGGATCTAATATATATAAATTAACTCGCATAATATACTTTGAAATACGAAAATCATTCTCTCAATTTATTTTCCGAGATTATATGATAGTTTAAACATGGATAATAAAATATATCGGTTTATGTATACATATATACTCAAAGAATTTAATTTACGACGTAAAATACTCGTAAAATATATAAACGCTATTAAAATATCGATAAAAAAAATCCGGAAGGAATAAAAATTGCAAACGCGCCAAAATTTGGGGCGTTACAATGGCGACTGAAACTAATCGATTTGGGAGGACGACGATGGTTGGGAGGAGGACGACGATGGTGAGATAATCGATTCGGGAGGAGGACGATGGTTGGGAGGACGACGAGACTTCGAGAGCACCGGCTATGGCGAACTGCTTCCGTCTTCGTTGAGTGATATTTTGATTTGATTTTGGTTAGTAATTGAAATCCAAAGATGCTGGATATTTATTAATGGAGAATATCACGGACGATTACCTTATTTAACCGTTTAGCTATTTTTTTGCTTAATTAATAAATATTACCAAATAAGTAACCTCCATTAAGATAATAACTGCCTATTAAATATATCCTTAATTAATAATACATCTTTTTCTATAAATTATAAAATTAGAGGGGCCTTGTTTGTATTTTAGAAAAAAAAGTTACCCTACTAGCTTAATCTTCTCAAAATAGTATACCATTCAAATAGGAGAAAAGTGATGCAAATTAGTAAAAGTAAATAGTATTAATCATGTGTGTTATCGCTTATTATTTTGTAAGTACTTTTTTAGCTAGGTTTTTTTTGGTGTTTATATATATATATTGTAACGCCCCGTTCTTTTGGGTGCGTTCCGATTTTTTTTATTTTCTCCCTACTTTCGATCCGTCCAAATTTTTTTTGCGCGTTTGCGATATTTATTTTTTTTGCGGCTTCTATCGATATTTTATTAGATTAAATATTTTTTATATAAAGTATTTTACGACGTAAAATATATTTTCCGAGTATATTTTTATTTCTGGATACGTTCATGTATATCCGTGTTATTATTTTCGGAAAAGTTGGGGAAAGTTTTCCGATTCGGAAATCCCGTTCCGAATACTTTGATCGAATTTATTGTTTCTGTTTCTTTTTATCATTCTTTTTTTTTTTCTATTTCTTCTTCCCAATTGGTGAGCTTCTACATCCTGATTCCCGACCTCTCGCTCCCTCTGCTGCCTCTGCAACCCGACTTCTCGACCACCACCATCCCTCACCCTTTTCACTGTCTGGCATGTCTGCTCCAACCCACAGCAAGGGAAGGCACCCTCGTTTCCCTCCTGTTCTGGCAGCCTCGCCCCTTCTCTCCTTCGATCTTCTCCCTCACAACCAGCAGCCTCAACCTTCGAGCTCCATCTCTCTGCCCTTCTCTCCTTGAAACCATCCGCCTCTCTTCTATTTCACAAGCAACTCGCACCCAATTGCATCCCCTCTGCAACTCGTTGTGGATCTCCTTCGAGCTTCCGTCCTCCTCCCGGGAACGAGCTTGTTGCTTCCCCTTCGGATCTGAGCGTGCAAGCTATGGACTATTCTGCACATCACATGTTCGATAATTTGCTAAACAGGGATCTCAGTGATAAACATGGCCTGGTGCTTTTATCTCAACTGATCGATCAACCTCACCATCCCCTACAAGCCGCCACCTCTCCCTCACTCAAGCTGCAACTCTTTGAGCCCTTACCGTAACCCGAAATCGAAGCCAATTCCAGAGGAGTGCAGTTGCCCTGCCGCCTGGAACCCTTGCCGGAGCCTTGTGCAACCGCATCGCCGCTAACGGGCCACCAGAGCCGGAGAATCCCCCAGTACCCTCGCCCTTGCCTGCCTCGACCCAGCTTCGCCAGTCGACGCCGGAGAAACCCGTCCGTTCGCCACCTTTGGAGCGTCATCCCGCCGCCTTGTTCCTTCTCTTTCCAGTCTGCGTTTTGTTTCAAAGAAGAAGACCCTTTCAGCTTTTAGGGTAATTCAAACGGGCCCCACTAATTGTTGGATATTTACACATTTTACCCATCTTTTGTATTTACATTAATTGCCCAGATTTTTATTTATGCAATATATACCCCTGCAGATTTATTTATGGAATATGGCCCAATGATTTAAATGCGGATTTATAAATATGTTTTTATAAGTGTATTTTGGCCGGAAAATAGATGAGCGGTTTTGTTGTGTCCTTGACTTTGAAAATGAGTTTCACCTTGGGTTATGATGTTGAATAGGTTGCTCGGAAAATATAATTACGGGTTTTAAACTTCGGTTTTACATCGAGTTATAGTCTTGCGTTTACTTACTCTAAGTGTTACGCCCTTATTGGATTAAATTTGATTTATGGCCAAGGTTTTTTATTGTGGTTTGATGACCAAGTTTTAAAATCTCATATTGTGCCGGAAAGCTTTTTCACGGGATTTAACGTTGGCTTTTGGAAAACGAGTTTTCATAAACCTATATATTTTATTTATTCCGTTCAAATTTAGCTTATAAGCTAAATTTGTTTAGTTTGGTGCTAGGTTCGGAAGCGCCCCGATAAAGGCCTAACGAGCCCAAGTCGACATTCGTTGAACGACTTCCGTCTTTTGATGTTGTGTGAGTATTCTTTCCCCTCGATTTAGTTATGTTTAATATTAGTATCATGCTAGGTTGGATCTAGCATAACTTAGAGTGAATGCCAAGTAGTGGCCTTGATCCTTAGGTGAGTTATGAGGATTTATGATTGTGCTAAGACTTGAGGTGTTTGGTTATCTTGTGAGGTTGTTATAAGGCTTTAAGTTATATGGTTGATCTTGTGAGCGTTTTGAGGCTCGAGGTGGGGTTGTATGATCTTGTGGGATTTTGGAGTTTAGGTTTGGCTTATCCTAGTTGTGTTGTGAATTATGATCTTGCGAGATCCGAGGGTTTAGAAGTCTTAGGACTTCTAGCTTCTATTGGGTGTGATGTGAGCATGGGGGATTCTAGGATGCGGTCTTAGAATTGAGAGTCAAATGGTGTTGCGTATATCATTTGTATAGAAGTCTAAGACTTCTATTGTGAGTGGGTTGTTGTTGATACAGTTATCTTCTTGTGAGCAGGTTATGAGCTTCCTCCCTAAGGAAGCGAGAGTGTTGTGAGTTGAGTGTGGTGACGAGGTAAGTCTCCGGACTTACTTAGCTCGTATTCTCTATATTAGTTTCAATGCGTGTTTGGTGGTGTGTGTTTATTGTTTATGTGTGTGTTTATTGCTTATGTTATAACATCTAAACCGATAATAGGATCACCGACTTTATATGTTTATATTTGGCCCAAGTGTATGATAACGGGCGGTGACCGCTTGTCCAGTCCAAAATGGGGATGACTGGGAGGTGCCTTGCGACCAGTCCATCGGGTGATGCTGATCCGCATCAAGTACAAACCCGTATGGTGAAAGGGGACAAGGGCGAGATCTTTAAGATTCTCGTGTCACAAAAGAAGTTGAATTAGAACGGGATATGACCTAATAATAAAAAGATAATAAACCGGATTGTGTGTTTGGAACATGTTGTGTGTTTATGATGCCTTATGTGTGTGTGTGCCAATACCATGATTCTAATGCCTTGAATGCTAGCTAACGGTTTTATACCGATATTGTTGTAGTTGACTTGCAGGTTAGGGATGCGGCCGAGAGACCGGGAAGAGTGGGCAGTCGGGGTCCGTGCATTTTAGGATGGGTTTTGGGAGTTGTTTTTATGTATTGTTTAGGGTATTATGTATGTCGCGTGTATGGCAGTTGCTTTTAGCGTTGTATATCGGCTGAAGTCTTTCGTTGTTTTCTTTTGAGGTTCATATCATTGCATTAAAATGAATTTCGGTTTTGCCTTTATTTGTGTCTTGTTGTAAGATCCAGTGAAATTGTTGTCAGGCTAAGGGTCGGGACCCATTGTGAGGTCTCCGCCCGTAGCATCCCGAGTCCCGCGGATTTGGGGTGTTACAAAATATAGCGGGTATGGTTCAGTGGATAATTATTGCTATAAAAACATCTGGATCACATTTTGTGGAATCAAATAAAAATACAATTTGGTGCTTTTTTTCAAGTACGATCGATCTGAATTTTTTGCCGGTAAATACTCGAGATCCTAATTTATTTTTAGGTAGAGGTTTGAAACAACAAATTGAAAATTACGAAATACCTAAATGCACCGACATTGATTTACTGACGTATATATAAATTGCAATATGTCAGCGCCTAGTGGGCGCCGACACATAAATTAGGATAATTTTTTTTATTATTTATAATCTATTAAAAATAAATGGGAGAATTTGGTCTACTAGGCCTTTTTAAGAATATGATTTAGTAAATGTATCCTATAATTTTTTACCATTTTTATCTAATGGTAGGTAAAAATATTTAACTCTATTAAAAAAAATGTTTGTTATTTGTTATGTAACTATAAGTTTTAAATTTTAATTACTGAATTTATTTTTATTTTTTATTTTTATTTTATTTTTTTTTTCCTGGAATAAATTTCTCATACTAGAATTTTGGCTGAATTAGCATATCGGGCCTTCTACACAATAAAGTTGGAATATAGGGCCTCCTAAAATTAAGTTGAAAAAATGGGCTCCTATATTGCAGGCTAGTTTTTTCATAGTACAAAAGGCTAAAAAAGGGCTGATTGATGACTGCTGTGCAGAAATTGGGTTGATTGATGACATATTTGATTGACATTTTTGGAGGGAATTGTTGGCCCATATTGGTTTCCTGTAATTATTTTTGGGTATGTACGTAGTTATTACCCAAAATGCATACAAATTCACATACCCAGGTTTGATATGATTGTGTAAGTGTTTTGTAAGATATTGATATGTTTGGGTAAGTGGTTTGTTTGTATGGTTGTCAGTGTAGTAATTTTTTGGGATATGTACGTAATTATTACCCAAAATACATACAAATCTACATACTCAATTTTGATACGATTGGGTAAGTGTTTTGTAAGATATTGATATGTTTGGGTAAGTGGTTTGTTTGTATGGTTGTCAATGTAATACATCGAATACGGTAAGTGCATATCCCAATATTGAAATCGAAATTTTGGATAATCAAACATAAATCGTAATACAACATAAAAAAAAGATGACACATAAGTACATAACATACCCAAAAAATAACAACCCAATTTCGTTAACCAAAAGTGTGTTAACATTCTCACATAAGTTTCTACCCAAAAAAACAACCTTATTCAGTGCAAGCTTACCCACCTATCTTGCAAAATATCTTCCCCACATACTTGGGTAAGATGGAAAAGACGACCGAGGCGACCATGATGCTTGGTGGCTCTCGAGGGAGAAGACGACCGAGGAGCTTGGTGGTTGCTGGCTCCAATCCTGTGCTCACACATTACTCAAAAAACATTGCTCAAAAAACATACCCAGCTCACACATTACTCAAAGTGCTCATACATACCCAAAATGCTCACACATTACTCATTACAAAGCAATACCCAAAAAACGCAGTAAATACATTCAGGGAGTAATCAATTACTCAATCCATACCCAAGAAACATACCCAAAGTGCTCAGACATTACTCAAAGTGCTGATACATACCTAAAGTGCTCATACATATTACATACCCAAAGGCTCATACATACCCAAAGTGTTCATACATACCCAAAGTGCTCACTCATTTGATGGTACTCAAGGGTAGTACGACTTACCAATTCCTCATCAATGGCATACTCGAACACTTTAGCCTCCTCACGAACTGTAGCCTCACCGGAATCGGCGGTCATCCTACGTTCTTCTGCCTCAATGACGGCATGAGTAAACCCTAGACTGAAAGAGGGCGCCGAAATCTGAGCAGAAGGGAGACTCGCCATTCTTCAAACTTTGTATTTTTTCTGGTTAGGTTTCCAAGCGTTCTTCAACCTTGTGAGTTTAGAGAAGGACAGAGAGGCAGTTTCAGGGGAGGAAGAAGAGGGTGAATGTTGTTCAGAGGGGAGGAAGAAGAGAGCGACGATTTCAGGGCAGGAAGAATAACACGACGGCGGTTTCAGGGGAGGAAGAAGAAGGGGCCGACGGTTTCTAGAGAGGGAGAAGAAGAGGGCGACGGTAACAGAGAAGGAGAAGAAGAGAGCGATGGTGGTTCAGAGGCAAGAAAAATCGCTGGTGGTTCAGAGGCAAGGAAGGAGGAGGCAAAAAAGGAGAATA
The DNA here is from genome assembly GCA_033239125.1 of Fagopyrum homotropicum. Taxonomy (NCBI): domain Eukaryota; kingdom Viridiplantae; phylum Streptophyta; class Magnoliopsida; order Caryophyllales; family Polygonaceae; genus Fagopyrum; species Fagopyrum homotropicum. The sequence continues at coordinate 10,948,781 of BSWB01000003.1, forward strand.
GTACCGCGGTGATTGAAATCTTCCGAATGGAATATTAAACCCTAATTCGTTTTTTTGAATAAAAGTGACCATCTAATCAGTAGAAGGCCCAGTATCCTACTTTCTAGTTTACAGGCCTATTTTATCTTATTAATATATAGAAGCCCAATTTACAAAATGCCAATTTCAAGGGTCCTACTTCCCTAATTTTTTCTAGAATTTTTCACATACCAGAATTTTTTAAATACCAGAAATTATGTTACCAGAAATTATGATACCAAAAATTAGATACCAGAAATAATAATACCAGAAATTATGATACCTGAATTTTTCATATACCAGAATTTTTCACATACCAGAATTTTTTAAATACAAGAATTTTTTAAATACCAGAAATTATAATACTAGAAACTAGATACCAGAAATTATAATACCATAAATTATGATACCAAAAATTATAATACACTAAAAATTATCTTAATACTTAAAAAGTATAAAAAAAAATGAAGCAAACGCAAGATTAAACTAAACATCTACTTTGACTCTTTGAGCATCAAGACAAATGGATTTAGTTTTCAAACACTAAATGATTTGAAGGATATACAAATTGAATTCGTTACTGAGACTGCTAATTACCGTCTAATAGCTCATCAAATGCTGTGCTCCCAATTGTGATCTTAATCACTTGCTTCCTCTGTACATAAAATTCAAAATCGTATGAGCCTAAACACTATTGAGATATACGTATCATTGTTTATCTATATATGAAATTGAATAAAAAATAACAAAGATAATAGAATGATCGCTTTCTCAAACATTTTTTATTTGAAAATATAAATGAAGTAATAAGATTGTAGATCCTACACTCAACGGGAGTCACTTCCAAGGATGTAACCAAAATTCTGCAAAAACAAAGAAAAGTTACAAACAAAAATACTTTTTCAATTCTAATGTCATCACCGGCAACTTAGAGTGAATCAGTTTATTATTACCACTGTCTTCTCAGCAGCTTCTCCAGCGTTAATTCCATGAGCAATCACTATCGTAGTTCCAATCACAGAGATCAACGGAATCAAAACCGTATATATGTGTATCATCAAACTTTACGTATCGACATAGATTTCAGATCGAAGTACAGGAAAACATTACATTCAAACGCCTCATACCAGAGAAAGCGCCATGGAGAAGCAAGACGCCTCATACCAGATTCAGATGTCGATCCAGATCTAGAGATCGAAGGAAGAGAAGCGTAGATCTAGATCTGGATCTAGATCGATCTATTCGAGATCTGCTCGTCTTCAAGAAGCCGGATGTGGGTTGAAAGTTCGCGAGTTTCAACGGGGTCGAAGCTTTTCTGAGCAATCGCAGGGCTCGAGCTGGGGTCGAAGTTGTTCCAACGGCCGATATTAGGGTTGAGACGGTAGAAATCGGATCTGGAGAACTTGAATGCTCCATTGTTGGAGGTTAAAGATGATGGGTCTTTGAGCTTGAATACTCCATTGTTGGAGGTTAAAGTTTGCGAGGAAGAGGGAGAGTAAAGACTGATATGCGTAGAAGGTTTGAAAGAGAAGAGAGGTTGAGAGAGAGCTCTTTTAGGGTTAGACGGTAAAAATAATTAAAAGGGGTATATTAACTTAATTAAAAAATTAAAAATTCAAGTTACTAAACAAAAACCTCAAAAAAGAGGCTACTAACCAAATTAGCCCAAAATAAATTATCATTAAACTTTCAAAACAAACTTTGATAATTATAATATATCTCAATCCATTTGAATTTATTTTATAAATCTCATCCCCAACAATCTCTTTTGATCCATAAAAATAACTCTATCGAACGAGTCATAAGTAGCATGTATTATTTTGTACGGGAACAAAAAAAATATAGAATTAAAGTTTTTATTAAAGGCTTCAAAAAACAATTTGCTAAACAACATCAAATCCAATTTTTTTCAGTTAAAAAAAGAAGTTGTTTTAATTACCTTGTAAGATTTATGGAGCAGTCCTCCGAAATCATCAGGGTACACTTGTGTATGCTCATTCATCTCGGTTAGAAGGTGTAGTAGATCATGTTCTTGCTAAGCTCATGGCAATGCATTTTTCTCTTATCAAAAGTTGAAGAATGTGGTTGTTGAACTGTTTTTTTTTTTTGGTGGGAAACGAGGGGAATGGTTGTTGAACTGTGATAGTAGAGTTTGACTACAAGATGGCTATAGAAGCTATTCTGAGCATAGAAGGAGCTCTCTCAGACCATACAACTGCTCATTCTCTAGCAAAAGTTTCTATATGGGAGAAACTCAATTTTCAACTATTTCTTACCTTCGGGATTGTATCTAAAGAAGAAAACCGACAATCGGAAAAAAGACTAACCGGACTTGATTGATGAGTTGTAGTCACCGGCCGGAAAACACAAGGGCCACATTTCAATATTTTAGAAACAACTTAAACTTTGAAATAAAATGAACTCACGATAACTCATTTAAGTTAGTTATCAGAGAAGAGGAAGCTCATCAATCCCAAGTTGTGGAAGGTTTTCCTTGCTTCCAATCTCGAATTGCAGAACGAAGTGTGTGATTGGGGATGATATTGCGATTTTCTAGTTTGAGATTCGTCATCGGCGATGACTTGCGTCCCCTATTCAGCCAACTTTTGATAGCTTCTGCTTCATAAGTGAACCCATCAGCCGCAATATGGGATCAACCATTACTTTCTGCATACATAATACACAAACATGATTCAAAATGTGATATTGCAATGAAATCCACTGAACTTATGTGCTTACCTGAAGTATTGGACACATGAAATAGGACGGAACACGGTCATTCTCGTTATGTCCAGGATTAGCCGAGGATTTGCCCATCAACTTCTCGAGTACCCACCGTACATCCACGTTAAGTTCCGGCCTCATCATCGAATCTGCCGCGGAGCACCTCACTGCCAGCAACGCCAACTGCTTCGCATGGGCGTAAGGCCAGTCTCCGGCTGAAGCGTCCAATATCGCAACGAAAATATTATCCTTATCGAGTGCATTTCGTACTTCTTTTTTTATCTCTAATGTCGATTTCCCGGTAAGAAGATATAGTAAAATAACTCCAAACGAATATACATCAGACTTCGAGGTAGCCTCTCCAGTCGAGGTAAGCTCAGGGCTCGTATAAACAAGAGTGCCTTTCGGGTTAGTTCTAGGGAACATGTTCGACATTTCGACATTAAAGACCGTTGAGCACATCCCAAAGTCCACGAGTTTGAGATCAAGGGAAACATTGGCGGGTTTGAGATCACCGTGAATAACACTTTCGGGTTGACAAGAATGCATGTAAGCAAGAGCCGAACATAGCTCGTAAGCTATACGTATCCGCGCTTGTCATGATAATGGCGGCGTGTTGTACTTACAAGCAAGCCGATCACTAAGGTTTCCATTGGAAGCATACTCGTAAACCAAAGATGAAGCTTCTCGACATATTCCTATTAACGGCATAATGTTGTTCGGATGCCGCATCTTGTTCAACGTCTCAAGCTTACAAATCAAGAATAAGAGTAAGCAAACATACTATAATATATATATATATATCAACAAATAGTCACCTTATAAGTGTGTTGAAATTCTCGAGCACCGTGCAGATTATAAAAACTAGGAATCTTTACAACGATTTCAGTACGACGAAGAAGACCTTTGTACGTGTCTCCGAAACTGCCTTCTCCGATTTTTTTGACGTGTTAAGGGAATCAGTAGCTTCCAATATCTTAGAAAAACTGAAATCTTCAAAGAGATTCAAGAATCGTGGATCAAACAAAGCAAACCAACAACAACAATGGCGATTTTCGAGGAATGGATTGTTCTGCTGTTTTTCCAACTCATCTCGTTTTTTCTTGTAATCGTCCAGGAATCCAACAACGTGGTCGATTGATTTTTTGTTCAGTTCGTCGAGCTTGAGATTGGAATTCTTAGATTCAGTTTCAAATGAAGATTGTTTAAGTTGGCATGAAATGCTTCCAAAACCTTAACAATATGTTGATTCTTCATAGATTCTGAAGCAAAATGAAAACGTACACCATAAGAACAAAAATGATTAAAATTCAATGAAAACAAAATCTTTTAAACAAGCGTATCAGAAACTTACAGTCGTCAAGCGAGAGCTACAATCAACAAAGAAATTCTGAAAATAATCGAAGAGGAAGAAGGAGAATAAATAGGTGAATATGAAGGAACGAGAGGCACGATTGGAAAGCAACGCATGGACTCTCTTTACTCTGACACTTAAATTCAATTGGGAAGGGTGAAAATCAGATGAAGAAGATGAAACAGCGTTCTTCTCTGTAATCAACAGAAGCGGTTCCAGATGATTATTATTATATTATTATTATTTTTTAAAATGATTAATTTCAAAATTATCCTCAAATTTTCATTTTCATAAAACCTCACAGATAGGTTTATGTTCTTCAAATAACCACAACTAGATCCTGCTCAGGATGATTAAAAATGCTTTTAATTAGTAAAATACTGATTAGTATCCGGCCGTATATCCACCAAATTTAAGTCGGATTACATTATATAATATCCACAAATATCCGTTTAATCCGCTACTTATCACGTTAGTAGAATATAATAAAAATAATTGAGGTAGCAAAGCGCACGTTAGTGTAGTGGCTTATCTTTCACAAGCCACTACATGTAAGTTCATTGTGATCTTGTACATTGTACTGTGATAATAGTCCCAACTCTATCTTTTATGCAAGCATTAATGCTTGATTATCTGATTAGTCGTTATACGTCTTCTTGCTATAGGCAAGTGCTTAGATGCATGTAGTGACCAAACTAGTATAAGAAACCTTGTTTATCTGATTAATCATCGTACGCCATCTTATTATAACCGGATTTTGACTTAGATGTAGTGACCAAACTCGTACAAGAAGACCAAACTCGCACAAGAAGATTTGCAAGCAACAACAAACAGTTTGTAGAACGAGTTTACGTGAACCGAACTGTTAAAGTTGTGCAACTAAAAATTCCCACTACGCCTCACTAGTAATAAAAATGTGCGAGATTTATCACAAAATTCTTTTTTTTTTTTTGATAAAGGAGACGGGTATGCATTCAGCATAGATCGATTTTATTAATGAACAAAATGACTAACAACCAATAAGCCATTGGTTCGCCACACCTCGGGCATCATTGTTAATGAGGGGTAACAAAACCCTAGTACACAAAGAAAACAATAGAGTTTCTCATGAACATCCTCGTATATTAAGTTGTCGAAGTCGAAGGTTGTTGTTCTTCTCACTCTCGAATAGCAGAACGAAGACTGAGGTTGGGAATGAGACGAAGAATTTCTAGTTTGAGATTCGTCATTGGCGAGGTGTCATGTCCTCTATCAAGCCAACTTTTAAGAGCTTCAGCTTCATAAGTGAAGCCATCAGCAGCAATATGCGGATCCTCCATTACATCCTGCACAATTTTGCAAATCATTACAAGATTAAAACACAAACAAACATGTTAAAGCCCTGACCCATTCAAATCGACCATAAGTTTTACCTGTTTTATTGAACTCATAAAATGGGATGGGACATGATCATCCTCGTCCTCAGATCCCGAATCTGGACTCGACGAAGAAGAGCTTGGAGAAGATTGGTGAAATAGGGCCCCTTTTGTTTAGTGTAGACTAAGTAGGCCCCTCTAATCATCTGCAAAGATATTAATTCTAAATTGAATTAATGAAGGGGTAAAAAGGGAACTTATGAAAAGGTTAAAAAAAATTCTATAAATTGTCATATTTGGGTAGATGAAACACTAATCGATCCAGAAACCCTAGCCGTACTCCATAACCGCCTGCAACCTTCCCGACCCTAATGGAGACTCGGCTTTTACCGCAACCTTCCCGGCGCTAATGGAGTTGGAGGAGGAGACCGCCACTCCACCGTAGTCGTCCACAGTTGCAGAACAAGCCTTCACGAAGTGCCATCCAGCTCCGCCTCTGGCGATGTCGGCGCCACCGAGCCCAGCCCCGCCCTGCCCCAGACCGCCATTGTTGCCCACCTTCCTCTTGTAGACCGCCATTGTTGCAGCCGCTTGCGTGGGCCGTTATTGTCGAAGGTTGCGAAGGATGTCCCCCGGCCTCGCACCAGCGCTGCCTCCAACGAAATGCCATCCAGATCCGCCTCTGACGATGTCGGCGCCACCGAGACCTGCCCTGCCCTGCCCCGCCTCAAACCTCCCCAGTCCCATTGTTGTAGTTTGTGAAAAACGGTTGCGGAAATGGCTGGAGGACATTAGGGTTTTTACAAGTTACTGTTAATTTACAAAAAACCACCCAAAGTTTTGTATTACATTTTGTAACACCCCAAATCCGCGGGACTCGGGGCGCTACGGGTTGGGGCCTCACAATGGGTCCCGACCCTTAGCCTGACAACAATTTCACCGGATCTTGCAACAAGGCACAAATAAAGGCCAAAACCGAAATACATTTTTATGCAATGTTATGAAACCCGAAAATAAAAGAAAGAAAAGACTTCAGCCGTCCTTACAACAACATCAACATAATATATAATAACAACAACACAAAGACTCCAAAACCCAAAACAACCTAAGATGTACGGAACCCCGGCTGCCCGCTCCTCCGGATCACTCGGCCACATCCTATCCTGCACATCAACTACAACAATCGGTATAAAACCGTTAGCTCACATTCTAGGCATTATAAGAATAATATGGCACAAACACACATAGGAACACAAACACACAACATGATTATAAACATACGCATCCGTTACTTATTATCTTTTTATGTTATTCCATATCTAATTCATTCGTTCAAGTGTGACACGAGAGTCTTATAACTCTCGCCTCTGTCCCCGTGTAACCAACAGGAGTGTGGCGGCGCCCAACCCGTATACCCTGAGGGAGTGATGAAGAAGCCCGCCCGTATACCGTGTATGGCCTGGTCGCAGAGATCCCCCCAGTCTCCCTCGGGAAACTGAGCGGTGATGTCACCGCCCGATAATAATAGTAGTAACGATGGGCCAATAAATAAGGTCAAGTAAAGCCTAATCCATTTTCATGCTTAAAAGCGGTAAACACACACCACCTTATACATCCAAATAAGGAATAGAAGCGGCTAAGTAAGTCCGAGGACTTACCTCGTCCCAAATCTAGCCAAATAACCGATCTCACTTCCCGTAGGAATATAAACAAGGCCTGTGCAAGACAAGGCACGATAATCAATAACTAACCGATAAGCTAGAAGCCTCGACTTCTAGTCTCCCAAAGCCTATATGAGGTCACACCCTAGCATGATAGGTCCAACTCCTAATCTCGAAGATCGTCCTAAGATCTTTCCAAACATAACTCGACACAATCTCATAAACTACCCAACAACCATAAACGGTTCAAGGCCACTACTTGGCATTAACTCTAAGTTATGCTAGATCCATCCTAACATGATACTACTACTACTACTACTACTACTAAACATAACTAGATTGAGAAAGGTACTCACTCGGGGTCAAAGGTGGAAGTCGATCGACGAATGTCGAATGTGGATTCGATGACTTTTATCGGGGTGCTTCCGAACCTAGCACCAAACTAAACAAATTTAGCTTATAAGCTAAATTTGAACGGAATAATTAGCATGTATAAATCTAAGGAAAACCCCACTTTTAAAACCCAAGTTAAAAAACCGTAAATATATATTCCGGGCACATTGTATAATTTCAAAAATATGGGTAATAATCCGTAATAAATTCTTTGGGCCATACTATGTAAATAAAACCTTGGGCCAAATCTGCAATTAAAGATGCAGGGATATAATTTGCAAAAACTCAAATGTTGGGCCATGAAGGTAAACATAAATATGGGATACAAACTGCAATATAAATGTGGGTTAAAATTGCAATTACATTTAAATATAGGGGCCCGATTTAAATATATGTAAAGGGTTTTGAACCCGCAGAAGCCCTCTTCTTTGGCTGGGAAAGGAAGAGATGCAGGGCGGCGGCGGATGGGTTCCAGGAAGGCAGCGAGGGCTTCTCCCGGCGGAGGCAAGGTCTCCGGTTGACTCTAGCACGCACTAGGGCAGGCAAGATCAGGCAACCAAGGCGAAGACAACTCCGGCAGCGAGGCGAAGACAACTCTTTGGTGGCGATAAGAACAGAGAAGAAAGAAGGGGCTGGAGATGGTGGTGCCGATGGGCTCCCTCCGGTGTCTGGTGGTATCTGGCAGGGGAGGCGTCTGGTTGTATTCGGCAGGGAAGGAGAGGCAGGGTGCTTCCCGACGGTGAACAGGGACGAGATGTTGCCGGCCCTATCTTGCTGCTGGTATGCCGATTCGACAAGGAAGAAGGATGGAACAGAGAAGGCGAGGGGAGCGTTGGCGGCGGCTACAAAGCTCCGACGACGAGGGCGAGCCTACTGCCGGCTTGCGGATGGAAGAGTGAATGTTGAGGAGTTGGAAGGGTGTTGCTTGCAGTTCCAATAGAGGAGGTCGACTGTTGTGCTCCTGGTACTACTGGGAAACAAAGGGAGAGAGAGGAACAGATGGGGTAAGGCTGGTGTGCAGGGAGAGATAGGTACAGAGGGGAGGGGTGAAGGTCACTGCAGTCCGAGGGGAGAAGCGAGGGGTCGATGCACAGAGAGCGAGAGGTCGTCGACGCACAGATCTATGCTGATGCGTGAGAGACGTTCATCAGCCGGAGAGAGAAAGAAGAGAAAAAAAAAAGAAAGGAGGAATAAAATAAAGAAAATAAAGAGAAAAGAAAAAAAAATGAAAAAGGAAACATAGTAATAGAACAAACTCGATCAAAGCTAATAGGAATAAATTTTTCGGATCGGAAAATATTTCCGAACCTTTCCAAAAATAAATATGGAAAAATAAATATCGAAAACGCTCCCAATAAACGGGTCATTACATTAGATCCCCCTAAAAACAAGTTTCGTCCCGAAACTTGCTATGCATCGAACTTCTCGGTCCCTAAGGTCGAGGTATGAACTCTCAAACTAAGAAGACTTAAACCTTCTAATCTAAACACATTGTCTACTCAAACTACCACCGCAAGATAAAAAGGGTCATATAGCACATTCCTACACAGGGCACACACAACATATAACATCACACATATACACAACTAAGGGAAGAACTAGGTTCAACCCTTCAATTTATCAACGCTACTAGCTCAGCGTAACACTCAACCAAAGATACTATCCTCCGACTTCCTATTAGCCTCATTGGTTCTATGACGCCACTAACTCATCCAGACCGGCAAAACGTCTTGAGTCATACATGTACTTCCTATATTGATAAACATGAAACACCGGGTGAACACTCTCTACTCTTGGCGCCAACGCCAAATTTTAAGACACTTCTCCCACTCGCGCTAAGATCTCAAAAAGGTCAATATACCGGAACTCAAATTCCTTCTCGGGTTTTTCTCAATGCAGTACAAAAGAAGATCTAACTTTCCATTTACACCGATGGTTTTGGTTCTTGTCAAACCGAACTTGATGTTACATTTCCTCAATGCTTGTTGCAAGTTCCAAGTAACGAAGGAAGCACTTTACTCCATACTACTTCTATTAACAAGACACGTGTGCTATTACTTTTACATCGCTCTACAGTACTCGATCAAGACCTTGTCTCGAAGAATCACTTGTACACTTCAAACCCATCGTTCCTCAAAGCAAATCAAAACAGTTGTACCAATAAATCTCCTCTTTAACTCTCAAAACTCTATTACCAAATCTTCGTCCCATTCAATACTTCATCGTCATCCGTAGTAGGTTACCATAATTGGCGTTATACAACTCCTCCCCTCACAGATTTGGTAACGCTCGGCGCATCTAAGAAAACTTGTAACTTCTTTCACCTCACTCGGGGGTTGCCACCCCGAGACAACTTGTCATAAAACTTCTCTCTTCTTTAAGAGTAGACCGAAATATCTTATCCGTGACATTAGTAAGCCTATACAACTCGTAGTCACCATTGTTTGTCCGAAATGTCGTATTTATCAATATCCTAGTCTCGAATTCTCAATTGGTGACAACAAACCATAAATCATTCTAGAAGAGACTACCGACCCTTGCAACCGGTCGAGTAGATCATCTATCTATGGTAATGGATACTTGTTCTTCATTGTTATCTTGTTCGACTTATGGTAATCAATGTACAAACAGAGATAACCGTCTCTCTTTTCGCAAACCAGTATTCTCCAAAACAACTTCAAATCAAGAGTTTAAGATACACTCCCAACATGAACTTCAAATCGAGAGTTCAAGATACACTTCCAACGTGAACTTCAAATCTTCTTAATGGTAAATCCACCTCCCGATGCATTGGAATCCATTGTATCTCAGGTTCCACCTTTTCTTCTCCCATCACATATCGTAAGATATCGACACAATCTTGTCTTAAAATTTGTCAAGTGGTCCACCCCGATCTGTTGAGGTGACGTCCATCGAACACGTGGTTTAATACTTCTTTAGCTACAATGTTCACCGTACTCTTCCAAAGATCCTTTATCTCCAGAACTCAGGAGACTTGCTCTAATAATCTTTTTAAGGTTTCACAATTATGTGAAGTCATGAAGGTCCTAGCTGTAGGACTTAATCACGTCTTATAATATATTAGTATTACCTTCTTCGTATTCTACCAAGCTCGCATTATTCCTTCGAGTAGGTGTAGAGCTTACCCCCTTTTCTTATGTAACGTCCAATCGACCGTAAGGTTCTAAACTCAATCTTTCATGTACTTTTTGTACATCTCTCGTGACTTTAAACTTCAAAACTTCAGTCTTCCCTTACCATTGGTGGTCACCTTATGTATTTCTCGGTATTCTATGTACAACTACAATGGAAGCCTCATCTTACGGTTGATCCACTAGCTCCCCTTACCATGATCAAAACTTAAAAGTTGTAACCCGTGGCGTTCCTCCATATGTCAATCCCATGACCTAAGAAGCTCGCGTAAGATCGCTACAATCTCCTCCTCGGAGGTCTTGTTATAACTACTTGCTTGAACTTGTTCAAAATTATTTGATTAAGAAAAATGCGCGTCCATTGATGTAGCTCCTTACTATTGACATTGATCCATCGCGAATACTCCAAGCTCTTGCCCCGATCCTATATGTTCCCATAGTCTTGTTTACTCTTCCCATCTACACACATCCAGAGATAGCCCGCACTTGTGTGTTCTCAGTTGTCACCGATTAATTTGTATCTGAGCTTCTCCGAAGTTAACGACTTACCCTTCTACCATACTTCCATGCTACCATACTCCTGAAAGGATACCCTCTCGGGGTACTTTATCTTATCTTCACTAGCTTATTTAACTATGCTTCAACTCCGTTAGCCCTTTCTACGCTCCTTTCTTTCCTCCGCTTCTGTAAGATAACCATACCTACCCAATACTCTCGTCTCATATGTCCCGCCTTTATAGGCTTAAACGCTCTTCATAATGTTTAGCAACTGCACTCTTCGAATATTCTGACATTTATTAGCCTCCACTAGCATCCTTCTTGGTTGATAACTTAAGTTCTTCCATCCAGCTCCTTGTTTCCTCTTTCATCTTCTGAAGATCATCCTCCTCACACACTTCCTCCTTCTTAGTGTTGATTAGTCTCATCACAATGACGGAAATCGATTGACTCTCACGGTAATTCCACTATGTGAATTTTCACCATGTGATCCTCCTCGTAACTCTCAACTTCTGAATAAATCACCCGCTTAGGATCTTGTAAAGATCGTCATTTCACCCTATGGTATCTCCGTAAGCTTAACGTATGGTTCTCATAAATCTTTCCCAATGTCTTTTCATCTTGACTCCCATGCTTAGGGGAGCCTATTGAAAACTCGTCTTACTTAGAACGCCACTTTTATTCTCGAGCGACAATGTAGTCCTCTTTACTTGATTCGCATCTTTAGTTCATCGACACCGCACTTGGAAAAATCTTACGTTCGTTGTCTCTAGTTGCCTCATTGATGCTCCTTCCTTGTTTCCTTGATACTACTCTCATGTCTTTATGTCGCTTTTATATTGGTATAGTCTCCATCTTGGTTTCGCTTAAGGCGACACGAGGTTGTCCCTTGGTTACATCATCAATAGTCTTCTTCTTCGACGTCCCCTTAAAGGAGTCCGGGAAATCACCGGGGTGCTTGCGAAAACGTGATGCTCAATTTGATAACTTGAACATACTTATCTTCGTATGTATACTATCCTAAGCCCAAAGGCGTTGTCCATGGGGCGATGATAGCTTTCTATCATCTTAGCTATAAGGTCCTCTATCACTAATATGATATTAACATACCATAAGTTTATATATAAATATATATAATGATATAAACGTCAACCTACTACTATAAACATAATCATTCCATAAACAATTTACAACTCAACATATAAGTATAGTCCAAAACATCCTAAGTCCACTTATACATATCTACATATATATATATATATATATATATATATAGTATAGTAATCAATAACTACGTCGCCGAGATCCGCGGAGGAAGTGGTGGTCCCGTACATTCTACCCCAACTGACTCATGCACATGATTTGAAAACGAAATTCGTTTCTTTAAAACCTAGAACCCTTGAGGGTTCTGTTTATTTTTTTATTCGGCCTTTAGAAGATTGCGAGTGTCATTGTTGTCAACCTAGGGCTCTGATACCACTTTTGTAACACCTCAAATCCGCGGGACTCGGGGCGCTACGGGTTGGGGCCTCACAATGGGTCCCGACCCTTAGCCTGACAACAATTTCACCGGATCTTGCAACAAGGCACAAATAAAGGCCAAAACCGAAATACATTTTTATGCAATGTTATGAAACCCGAAAATAAAAGAAAGAAAAGACTTCAGCCGTCCTTACAACAACATCAACATAATATATAATAACAACAACACAAAGACTCCAAAACCCAAAACAACCTAAGATGTACGGAACCCCGGCTGCCCGCTCCTCCGGATCACTCGGCCACATCCTATCCTGCACATCAACTACAACAATCGGTATAAAACCGTTAGCTCACATTCTAGGCATTATAAGAATAATATGGCACAAACACACATAGGAACACAAACACACAACATGATTATAAACATACGCATCCGTTACTTATTATCTTTTTATGTTATTCCATATCTAATTCATTCGTTCAAGTGTGACACGAGAGTCTTATAACTCTCGCCTCTGTCCCCGTGTAACCAACAGGAGTGTGGCGGCGCCCAACCCGTATACCCTGAGGGAGTGATGAAGAAGCCCGCCCGTATACCGTGTATGGCCTGGTCGCAGAGATCCCCCCAGTCTCCCTCGGGAAACTGAGCGGTGATGTCACCGCCCGATAATAATAGTAGTAACGATGGGCCAATAAATAAGGTCAAGTAAAGCCTAATCCATTTTCATGCTTAAAAGCGGTAAACACACACCACCTTATACATCCAAATAAGGAATAGAAGCGGCTAAGTAAGTCCGAGGACTTACCTCGTCCCAAATCTAGCCAAATAACCGATCTCACTTCCCGTAGGAATATAAACAAGGCCTGTGCAAGACAAGGCACGATAATCAATAACTAACCGATAAGCTAGAAGCCTCGACTTCTAGTCTCCCAAAGCCTATATGAGGTCACACCCTAGCATGATAGGTCCAACTCCTAATCTCGAAGATCGTCCTAAGATCTTTCCAAACATAACTCGACACAATCTCATAAACTACCCAACAACCATAAACGGTTCAAGGCCACTACTTGGCATTAACTCTAAGTTATGCTAGATCCATCCTAACATGATACTACTACTACTACTACTACTACTAAACATAACTAGATTGAGAAAGGTACTCACTCGGGGTCAAAGGTGGAAGTCGATCGACGAATGTCGAATGTGGATTCGATGACTTTTATCGGGGTGCTTCCGAACCTAGCACCAAACTAAACAAATTTAGCTTATAAGCTAAATTTGAACGGAATAATTAGCATGTATAAATCTAAGGAAAACCCCACTTTTAAAACCCAAGTTAAAAAACCGTAAATATATATTCCGGGCACATTGTATAATTTCAAAAATATGGGTAATAATCCGTAATAAATTCTTTGGGCCATACTATGTAAATAAAACCTTGGGCCAAATCTGCAATTAAAGATGCAGGGATATAATTTGCAAAAACTCAAATGTTGGGCCATGAAGGTAAACATAAATATGGGATACAAACTGCAATATAAATGTGGGTTAAAATTGCAATTACATTTAAATATAGGGGCCCGATTTAAATATATGTAAAGGGTTTTGAACCCGCAGAAGCCCTCTTCTTTGGCTGGGAAAGGAAGAGATGCAGGGCGGCGGCGGATGGGTTCCAGGAAGGCAGCGAGGGCTTCTCCCGGCGGAGGCAAGGTCTCCGGTTGACTCTAGCACGCACTAGGGCAGGCAAGATCAGGCAACCAAGGCGAAGACAACTCCGGCAGCGAGGCGAAGACAACTCTTTGGTGGCGATAAGAACAGAGAAGAAAGAAGGGGCTGGAGATGGTGGTGCCGATGGGCTCCCTCCGGTGTCTGGTGGTATCTGGCAGGGGAGGCGTCTGGTTGTATTCGGCAGGGAAGGAGAGGCAGGGTGCTTCCCGACGGTGAACAGGGACGAGATGTTGCCGGCCCTATCTTGCTGCTGGTATGCCGATTCGACAAGGAAGAAGGATGGAACAGAGAAGGCGAGGGGAGCGTTGGCGGCGGCTACAAAGCTCCGACGACGAGGGCGAGCCTACTGCCGGCTTGCGGATGGAAGAGTGAATGTTGAGGAGTTGGAAGGGTGTTGCTTGCAGTTCCAATAGAGGAGGTCGACTGTTGTGCTCCTGGTACTACTGGGAAACAAAGGGAGAGAGAGGAACAGATGGGGTAAGGCTGGTGTGCAGGGAGAGATAGGTACAGAGGGGAGGGGTGAAGGTCACTGCAGTCCGAGGGGAGAAGCGAGGGGTCGATGCACAGAGAGCGAGAGGTCGTCGACGCACAGATCTATGCTGATGCGTGAGAGACGTTCATCAGCCGGAGAGAGAAAGAAGAGAAAAAAAAAAGAAAGGAGGAATAAAATAAAGAAAATAAAGAGAAAAGAAAAAAAAAATGAAAAAGGAAACATAGTAATAGAACAAACTCGATCAAAGCTAATAGGAATAAATTTTTCGGATCGGAAAATATTTCCGAACCTTTCCAAAAATAAATATGGAAAAATAAATATCGAAAACGCTCCCAATAAACGGGTCATTACACATTTTTTACCCAAAATTTTGAAATTTGCATATTTACCACAAACCGGATAATTATAAATGGACTTGTGTAACTTGATGGGCTGGACTTGTATAACTCGATGGGCTTGGACTTGTGTGTAACCAAACCTTTGTGTAACTGAAAAACTTGTGTAACAAAATCTTATGTAAATGATAGACTTTTGTACATGACAAACCTTTTTGATTGTGTAACTCAACTTTGTGTAAACAAATTGAACTTGTGTAATTGAAAAATGACCGAATTTATTAAAATTGTGTAATTGAAATTGTGTAATTGAAATTATGTATTAACATTGTGTAATTGAAATTATGTATTAACATTGTGTAATTGAAATTATGTATTAATAATGTGTAATTAAAATTGTGTATTAAAATATGTATTAATACAGTGTATGAACAAGAGAATACACGAAGTTCAATTAGTTCAGCTGACATAAGGGTGTGAGGGAGGGCCTATCGTCCAGAGTTCGATACTGCACTTATATTGGGCTTATCTTCGGCTTATCTAACTTAGATTGGGCCTAGTGATCTTCAATTGAACTTGGGCTTGGACTCATTAAATTAAAATTACTAATTAACCCTTTTAATTAATCTTTATTAATAAATAAGAGGGGTCTAGTTTGTCTACAAGATACAAAAAGGACCTACTTTATACTACATTAGACAAAAGTGCCTACTTAGCCAACTCATCCCTTTGAAAATTCAGAAAAAAACCCTAATCCGTTCAACAGCTTTCCAAACATCAACATTAAGGTTTGGCCTCCGCATTCAATTTTCTCTACAACACTTCAATTCAAGAGTGTTGTTCGCTCGAAAGTGTGCGTCACTAAGTCTTAAATTTATAAAAACTGAAATCAAGCAAAGCGAACCCTCAATGTATGGATCGGTATAGTAAAACAAGAATTCCAGAGTATCGAACTCAGGGATTTGGGGATCAAATTCAGTTTATAAAATTGTCCGGCAAGATAAAAACTTTTGTAAAGATAATTGGGAAAACAACGATTCTAAAGATTCAGGTATCCAATTGTAGCGATCGATTCAAGATGTTCTAAAGATATAGATCTAAGGTAGGGTGTTGTACGGTGAAGTTCCAAAACCCATAAGTCTTCCCCAAAGGCTCTCTCAATAAAGGATGTTGAGTCTCGTTATAAATAAGAACTAAGGACAAGATTGAACTCTCAAATATCCATGCCCAAACCCAAGGGAATCAAAGATAAGCCAAAAAGGTTAAGGTTGTGACACTCGAAATAAAAGTAGAGGATGTTGAGTCTCACTACTACTTGAAAAGGTAAGACAAGGCTAGGTTAGGGCCAATCTTTAACTTTGAATGAAATCAAAAACAAAATACGTCAAACAGGAGAAAACCACGGTCAATTCTTGAGGAACCACGGCCGTGGAACTCAAGAACAACCCGTGGAAAGGTACGACGGCGATGTTTCTCGCAACTCTCAAGGTCCAATCTGTTTTGGTTCAATCTATCATCATCTATGCCACAACTATCAAACATTCACCTTAGAATCGCTCAAGGGTTTTAGCCAACAATCATTGTCATCAAATCAATAATCAAGATTAAAAGAAAGAAAAGATAGAAACTTGAAAACTCAATAATGAATGTAAAACCAATCTCAATAAAACTCAAATCCGTGCTTGTGTTCATTGAATGTAAATCAAAGGAACATAAAACCTTACAAAATCTCTAAATGCAAACAAAGAACGGGTTGTCAATCCGTCTTTGGAAAGTGTGCCCTTTCTTCTTCCTTGAACTCCAAGTAATCAAAGATCCACATTGTTGGGATTGAAAGCCAACTTCCGTCGGACGTCCAGCCGTCGCAATAGTTCAAGTCTTCAAGTCTCCAAGTCTCCACTTTTGGAGATTTTGGCTCCTTCTCAACGTTAAAGGCTATAGAACATTTATAGGGATAAATCTAGGATTTAAAGATAAAACTCTTAATATTTGGGCTGAAAAGAAGTCGAGTCCGTTGGTATCAGAAAATACTCTGGTGCGTCAGACAATATCAAAAGATACTTTGGCGCGTCAAACGGTATCAAAAGATACTTTGCCGCATCAGACGGTATCAGAAGATACTTTGGCGCGTCCTATCTTCCTTTTATGCTCTTTTTGTCCCGCCTTGATCCTTAAATATGTTATTTCGCTCCATAATTCGTCAAATTACCTACAAATGCAATAAAACTATGTGTTGACCTCTATTCTCGCAAAGTAAGTGAATATAACCATAAATGATATGAATGTATATCTATGCATGCAAAATAAAGGAAAAAATCTACATAAATACATGCCTAAATATAGGTCATAATTCATGTCATCAAGTGTCAATTCATTTGCTTGCACTAAAGGTCAATCTCCAGCAGAAGCATACAATACCGACGTAAGATCATCCTTATTGAAAGCTTTCAATATTTCATTTTTCAACAACAATGTCAATTTCCCAGTTAGAAAATGTAGTAACATAATTTTAAAGCAATAAAATCGGATGTTGTGGTAAGCTCTTAACTCGAGATAAACTCAGGGACCATGTAAGTAGAAGTGTCGTTAGGGTCAGTTCTATACAACATTTTCGATGTTTTAAAAGTATACACAGTCGAGCAGATGCCAAAATCGCTCAGTTTACAAGATAA
Source organism: Fagopyrum homotropicum (assembly GCA_033239125.1). NCBI lineage: Eukaryota > Viridiplantae > Streptophyta > Magnoliopsida > Caryophyllales > Polygonaceae > Fagopyrum > Fagopyrum homotropicum. The sequence continues at coordinate 10,966,647 of BSWB01000003.1, forward strand.
GTTGTCATCAAGCAGTACATTAGTGGGTTTCAAATCACCGTGAATAATGCTTTCCGGTTGACAAGAATGCATGTACATAAGAGCTGAACATATCTCAGAAGCAATGCGTATCCGCGTTTGTCATGATAACGGCGGCATGTTGTCCTTGCAAGCGAGTCGGTCGTTAAGGTTTCCGTTGGGGATATACTCGTAAATCAAAACTGAAGCTTCACGACAAACTCCTAGCAACGCTACAATTTTCGGATATCGCTTCTTGCTCAACATTTCAAGCTTACATATCAAGCACATTGATATGTAAACATAAAATACGATTCAAATGTATTATAAGTTTCAACTTATGTACCTTATAAGTATGTTGAAAATCTAGTGCACCATTCAAATCATGAAAATTGGAATCTTTACGGCGATTTCGGTTCGACGAATATCTACGAAACCACCTTCTCTAACTTTTTTGATGGGTTGAAGGAATAAGTAGCTTCCAAAATCTCATCGAAGAAGACCAAAGAAGGGGTATGTGGAGTTAGCTTGTTCCGCCGCCCCAATTATTGTGGATGTCTGATACCAGCCAAAGTCGTTTCTAATACCGACGACCAAACAAAGTCGTTTATGATACTGACGACCAAAGTATTTTTTGATAACGGCTGTCAAAGTCTAATACCGACGGTCGAAGTATTCACTGGTACCATAAAGAGATTTGTAAATTAAAAGCTTGTCTTATTTCATTGGTCAAACAATGTTTATATAGTCAAATACAAAGAGATAAAATAATAAACTAATAACAAAAGATAAGCCCAATAATAAGAAATAAGCTCAGTATTCTAACAATTTTTGTTTTTAAAAACCCTAATTTTCAATGCCTTCGTATTTGGTGTTTTGTTGTTTCCCTAAATGGGTTTGTGGTTATATGGGTTTTGTAGAGTATTTTGCTTTGAATTTTGATTTTATTATAATTACCCTAATGGAAAGTTGTTAGAAAATCAGCCTTCACTCTTTAGGTGAAACAAAACGTTATTGTTGATAGATTAATAAATATATATATTTTTGACAACCAACAATCAAGTGCAATACTGTTAATACGTGTTCTACTGTCACGTTAAGTTGATTATTTGTGCTTATACAAATTGAAAAAAATATAGGCAAAAAAGTTTCTAAACACTTAAAAGAATTGTGAGTATTCAAGCACTTGACCACGGTAGGCAAGCGAGGAAACAAGTTGCTGGAACACTAAGGTGCAAGCTTAGTCCTGTTCTTAGTAGTAGATTTATTTGCGTCTTAAATCTTAAAATTTGGTTAAATTCTTAGCAATTTGGTTTTTATTCTCTTCGTGTGATTGAATATCATGTTACTTCTTTTATTCACATAACACAACTATCGGGTTTTCAATCCACCGATTATGATTGCGAAAAATATTTTGCTTACTCCTTTTGTTTTTGACGATTTGCTTATTCATCTAATATCATTGTTTCAGTTTGAAAACAAATTAAACTTTAAGCAAGTTGAATGCATGACCAAAGAGTACCAAATATACATGATATATGATGTCCAACACTAAAATTTGGTTGGATACACTTTGTAAGGGATACCAACCGATATAAATAGTATTTTTTTTGGTAGAACAAATAATAATTACTATTTATATATCACTCTCATATAAACTTGACCGGTCACAATCATATTTTTGCAACAGCGCGCGACAATCCAACTAGTTATATTATAAATGCAAACTAATGCTTAAGAAAAATACAGGTATAGACGGAACGTATACGTGATCTAATCCTTTCAAAAAATGTCTTTAATCATTTATATTCCGACACAATAAGTATATCCTTATTTTGGCGGTTTTGTTTGGCTCTAAAGCAGAAAACCGAAAGTTGGAAAATAACTAACCGAACTTGATTGATGAGTTGCAGTCACCGGCCGGAAAACACAAGACCTCCATTTCAATATTTTCTAACTTAAACTTTAAAATCAAATAAACTCACGATCATTCATTTAACAGAAAAGAGGAAGCTCAACGATCTCAAGTTGTGGAAGGTTGTCGTTGCTTCTAGTCTCGAATCGCAGAACGAAGTGTGTGATGGGGGATGACATCGCGATTTTCTAGTTTGAGATTTGTCTTCTGCGATGTCTTGCGTCCGCTAGGAATCTTTACGACGATTCCAGTCTCAAATACTCATCTTATAAGTGTGCTGAAATTCTCGAGCACCGTGCAGGTTATACATACTAGGAATCTTTACGACGATTTCAGTACCACGAAGAATACATGTATAGACGGAATGTATACACAAAGAAAATAATGGAGTATCTCATGAACATCTTCGTATGTTAAGTTGTCGAAGTCGAAGGTTGTTGTTCTTTCCACTCTCAAATAGCAAAACGAAGACTAAAATTGGGAATGAGACGAAGATTTTCTAGTTTGAGATTCGTCATTGGCGAGGTGTCATGTCCTCTATCAAGCCAACTTTTAAGAGCTTCAGCTTCATAAGTGAATCCATCAGCAGCAATATGCAGATCCTCCATTACATCCTGCACAATTAGCATATCATAACAAGATTAAAACACAAACAAACATATTAAAATCCTAACCCATTCAAATCGACCTTAAGTTTTACCTGTTTTATTGGACACATAAAATGAGACGGGACAGGATCATCCTCGTCCGATCCAGGATTTGGACTCAACGAAGAAGAAGAACTTTCAGAAAAAACCTTAATCCGTTCAACAACTTTCCAAACGTCAACATAAGGTTTGGCCTCCGCATCTAATTTTCTCTGCAACACTTCAATCCCAAGAGTGTCAATTCCTTTGCTTGCACTAAAGGTCAATCTCTGCAACACTTCAGAAAATACTCTGGCGCGTCAGATGGTATCAAAAGATACTTTGGCGCGTCAAACGGTATCAGAAGATACTTTGGCGCATCAGACGGTATCAGAAGATACTTTGGCGCGTCATAGCTTCCTTTTATGCTCTTTTTGTCCCGCCTTGATCCTTAAATATGTTATTTCGCTCCATAATTCGTCAAATTACTTACAAATGCAATAAAACTATGTGTAGACCTCTATTCTCGCAAAGTAAGTGAATATAATCATAAATGATATGAATGTATGTCTATGCATGCAAAATAAAGGAAAAAATCTACATAAATACATGCCTAAATATAGGTCATAATTCATGTCATCAAGTGTCAATTCCTTTGCTTGCACTAAAGGTCAATCTCCAGCAGAAGCATACAATACCGACGTAAGATCATCCTTATTGAAAGCTTTCAATATTTCATTTTTCAACAACAATGTCAATTTCCCAGTCAGAAGATGTAGTAACATAATTTTAAAGCAATAAACATCGGATTTTGTGGTAAACTCTTGACTCGAGATAAACTCAGGGACCATGTAAGCAGAAGTGTTGTTAGGGTCAGTTCTATACAACATTTTCGATGTTTTAGAAGTATACACAGTCGAACAGATGCCATAATCGCTTAGTTTACAAGATAAGTTGTCATCAAGAAGTACATTAGTGGGTTTTAGGTCACCGTGAATAATGCTTTCCGGTTGACAAGAATGCATGTACATAAGAGCTGAACATATCTCAGAAGCAATGCGTATCCGCGTTTGTCATGATAACGGCGGCATGTTTTCCTTGCAAGCGAGCCGGTCGTTAAGGTTTCCGTTGGGGATATACTCGTAAATCAAAACTGAAGCTTCACGACAAACTCCTAGCAACACTACAATTTTCGGATGCCGCGTCTTGCTCAACATCTCAAGCTTACAGATCAATCAAGAACAATGGTAAGCAAACATAAAATACAATTCAAATGTATTATAAGAAACTTTATGTACCTTATAAGTATGTTGAAATTGTAGTGTACCATTCAAATTATACAAACTTGGAAACTTTACGGCGATTTGAGTTCGATCAAGAAGACCTCTATATGTGTCTACGAAACCGCCTTCTCCGAGTTTTCTTGACGGATTGAAGGAATCGGTAGCTTCCAAAATCTCATCGAAAGTGAAATCTTCAAAGAACTTGAAGACTTGCGAATCGATCCAACTAGACCAACAACAGCAGAGAAGATTTTGTTTTAGATTCCGTGTTTCAAGCAATGCATCATTCCTCTCAATTTCAAACTTTTCTCGTTCTTCCTTGTTCGGCAAACCAACACCAGAGAAGATTTTCTTGTTGATCAACTCAACCCTAATATCGAGAATCTCAATTAAACAGGTTGAAATGAAACCTTTCCAAAGCGCTAATAATTTGGTGGCTCTCCATGGGAAACTACTGCAAAATCTAAAAGAAATAAAATCTTGCATATATAAAAAGAGGGATGAGAAATTGATCGATGGTATCTTAAAGCAAATGCATGTATAAACTTATTCGAAATGAAATAGCAACGCATTTACTTCTAACTCTTTACTTCAGAAATTAAGTTCAATTGGGAAGGGTGAAAATTAGACGAAGAAGATAAAGGGCAGTTCATTTCAATTGATTTCCTGACGAAAAGTTAAAGGTAAATCCTTTCGTTTTCCATGATTGGGCCGGTAAATTTGGGCTTACATTGTATATTGAGCTTCAAAAGGCCCAAAGTTCCAACCCAAACAATAATTAACCGTTTTCCAAAGAGTGCGGGAAAAATAACCGTTTTAAAAAAAACCCAAATCCTAACTGCCCAACTGTTGCATTCCAAGGAACAATATAAATCTGTCTACGATGGTCACATAATTCGGTGGAGGCAATCGTTAGTCACGTAACCTTTACAATAAATTCTCTATACTGTGACTGAGGATCAATCGGTTGGGGACCCGCTTCAGTTGCGGCGTTCCTACTGGTGTTTGTCGTGATGGTTTTCGTTCCTCCATTGATGGGTCCTGTCGGGCCTCCCGGAATGCCGCTAATTGTAGCACTCACAGTCATTTTGATTGTGGTGTTATTTTTGTCTTGAATCCATAATAGATGAAAACTGTTAAATTTTGTAGGTGAGAGGTATTCGGAGAGGTATATATTTAGGGATTATGATAGAAAATTTGGGATTTTTTTCTTAAATAATAAGAATAAGTAAATTATTTCTGAAACTAGGCTCGGAATAAAAATATTCCCGAAAGTAGGAAGGCTTTTAGGTTTGGAACAGACCCGCAGTTTTAACAGACCCGCAGGGTCTGCCCCTTTATTTAAAAAAAAAAAATAAACAGCCAAGGAAATACTATAATTCCATAAAACATACTTGTGGGTACATGAACTCGAGACACAAGGAAGTAGGGGTGTAATACGAGCCGAGCATCGACATGTTCAAGCTCGGCTCGTTTATAAACGAGCCGAGCCTAAAATTTATACAAGCTTTAAAATGTGCTCAAGTTTGGCTCGTTTAGAAAGTGAACGAGCTCGAGCCGAGCTTTTGACGAGCCAAGTCCGAGTAGCTCGGTGTAACACCCCGAATCCGCGGGACTCGGGGCGCTATGGGTTGGGACCTCACAATGGGTCCCGACCCTTAGTCTGACAACAATTTCACCGGATCTTTCAACATGGCACAAATAAAGGCAAAACCGAAATTCCTTTTAATGCAAATGATAAGAAATCCGAAGGAAAACAACAAAAGACTTCAGCCGATAAACAACACCAAAGACCAAAACGCTATACATGCGGCATACCAACATAATAAACGAAGAATAAAACATAACCCGACTCCAACCAAAACCCACTCCTAAAATGTACGGAACCCCGGCTGCCCACTTTTCCGGATCTCCCGGCCGCATTCTTAACCTGCAAGACAATCTACAACAATCGGTATAAAACCGTTAGCTAATATTCGAAGCATTAGAATTAAAGGGAAAGGCACAAACACAATTAATTCAACATAGTCACACAACATACTCAAAGAACACAAATCCGGTTTATTATCTTTATTTATTAAGTCATATCCCATTCTAGTTCAACTTCTTTTGTGACACGAGAATCCTCCGAAACTCGCCTCGGTCCCTTCTTCCGGCAATGGAACGGTCGGATGCCTCCGACCGTCTAACCAGCACGGGCCAGTCGCCGAGATCCCCCTAGCTCTCACGGGGAGCCAGGCAGTGATGTCACCGCCCGTTATCATACACTTGGGCCAAATAATATAAAGGTCGGTAATCCTATTTCCGGTTTAGTTGTTATAAATAGTAAAATAATAAACACACACCACCCAACACACAATAATGCTAATACAAAGAATACGAGCTAAGTAAGTCCGGAGACTTACCTCGTCCCATAGATAATCCCGCTAACCACTGCTCATAACTTCCCGTAGGAAGGCACTCAACGCCTGATCAAAACAAGGCACACGATCAACATCTCTCTCACGTGCTAGAAGTCCTTAGACTTCTAGTACCAATGATCTCGCAAGATCATAAACTATAACAACATAGGGACATCTACCCTCCCAAGGATCTCGCAAGATTGTAACTCGTAACAACATACTAGGATAAGCCAAACCTAAACTCCAAAATCCCACAAGATCATACAACTCCAACCTCGAGCCTCAAAATGCTCACAAGATCAACCATATAACTTAAAGCCTTATAACAACCTCACAAGATAACCAAACACCTCAAGTCTTAGCACAATCATAAATCCTCAAAACTCACCTAAGGTTCTAAGCCACTACTTGGCATTCACTCTAAGTTATGCTAGATCCAACCTAGCATGATACTAATATTAAACATAACTAAACCGAGTAAGATCAAAAGCTCGGGGGAGAGGGTACTCACATGGCGTCAAAAGACGGAAGGAGATCTATGGATGTCGATATGGATTCGTTGGCCTTTATCGGGGCGCTTCCAAACCTAATACCAAACTAAGCAAGTTTAGCTCATACGCTAAACTTGAACGGAATATATAATATAGATAAATCTAATAAAAACCCGTTCTCAAAAGCCAACGTTAAAACTCGTTAAACCCTTTCGGGACGAAGATATGAAATCAAACCACTTGGCCGTAAACCCGAGATTACAACTTGAATCATAAACCGAATTTAAAATCCGTAATTATAGTTTCCGGACAATCTAAACAACATCATACACCCAATGATAAAACTCGTTCTCAAATCCAAGGATAAACAAAACCGTTCAACCATTTTCCGGGCAATTATACCATTTTAGAAATACGGGTCATCCTCAGCAATTAAAATTCTGGGCCAATTTTGTAATTAATATTCTTTCAAGGTGAAAGAGTAATATCTTGGAAAATCCGGGTAAAAACTGCCACTATAAAAGAGACTGGGTCAAGTTTGTAAATAACATAAAATAACCCCTCTTCAACCTTGCAAGTCGACACCAGGAGGGGAAGAAAAGGAGGCGGTGGCAGCTTGCACAGGCGTGCCCGGTGGTGGTCTTGCCGGTCTAGCTCTCCTCGGCGAGAACAGCAGGAGGCGGCTCTTCCCCTGGCTACTAGTGGAGGCGCAACAAAGGGGACGCTCAGATGGAGGTGCGAGAGAGAGAGGGGAGGCTGGGTTCGACCACCAGGGCTCCTCCGTCGTGGTTTCATGCGGCAGGGGCACGACAGCAACGAGAGGAAAAGCGAGGGTAGTTCCAGCAGCTCCAGGAGACGGAAACGGTGGTTCTTTGGCGAAAGGCTGGGCTGCGCAGGGTCTCCGACAACGAGGAGCAATCAGGCGAGGCAAGGAAGGGTCCAATAGGCGAAGGAGGTGGTGAGCAATGGTTGTCCCAAGGCCAGTGAGATCGAACCCGGTGCTGTAGTGGTTCCAGGTTTATTGCTCCACTGTAGCGGCGTCAGACTCGAAGGGATTACGGCTGGAGGAGGGGTGGCGAGGTGGTTGCACTGTAGCAGTGAAAGGGAAAAATAGAGCGGCGGCAGGGTCTCTTCTCCGACAAATAGGGCGAAGCAGGAGCGTGAGGGCGAGAGTCGGAATGGCGAGGGAGAAGAGGGTAGCTGAGGTGTGGGAAATGGTTGCCCAGAAGGTAGCGTTTGAGAGTGAAAGGGGCTGAGTGAAAATGAGAGAAACGAGGGGTCGGGTAGGATATAGGTTGTAGGGTAGAGGCGGCAGCAAGGTGAGGAATTAGGAGGCAGAAGACAGGGAAGAAAAAAAAAGAAACTAGAGAATAAAAATATAACCAAATAACCCAATAGAAAATACTTGGAACGGGATTTTCGGATCGAATAAATTTTCCGAACTTTTCCGTAAAATAATTTACGGAAAAATGATATAAATAACATTTATATGAATATACTCGTAAAAGTATAATTTATGATATAAAAATCATTCTCGTAAAATATTTAAGCTATAAAAGTATCGATAAAAGGAGAAAAAAAAAGAATATCAAAACGAACCCAATATACGGGCCTTACATTATTTCCCCCAAAAAAAAAGTTTTGTCCCAAAACTTGCTATGCGTCGAACTTTTCGGACCCTAAGGCGGAGGTATGAACTCTCAAACTAAGAAGGCTTAAACCTTCCAATCTATACACACAATCTACTCAAACTACCACCGCAAGATATATCAGGTCCTATAACGTATTCACGCATAGGGCACAAACTACACATAACATCACACATGCACATAACTCAACCAAGGGAAGAGCTAGGTCTAACCTTTTGATTCTATCGATGCTACTAGATCCGCGTAAAAGTCAACTAACGATACTACTATCTCTCTTCCAGTTAGCCTCATTGGTTCCTCGTCTGCCACGAGGCCCTCATGATTGACAACATGTCTCGAGTCGTGTATGTACTCTCTCGACTGATACACATGAAACACCGGTTGAAGACCCTCTACTCTCGGCGGCCACGTGAACCGTAAACCACTTTCCCAACTTGCTCTAAGATCTCAAAAAGGTCCGATATATCGGAAGCTCAATTTCTTTCTCGGTTCTCTCTCAATGCAGCGTTTTCATTATGTTTCTCCTTGCTTGTCTCTAACCAAGAAGATCGAACTTTCAATTTACACCGTTGACTTTGGTTCTTGTCAACCATACTTTGATGTTATATTTCCCCAATTCTTGTTGCAAGTTCCAAGTAATGAAGGAAGTACTTTACTTCACCCTACTTCTACTAACGACACACGTATGTTATTACCTTTACGTCGTTCCTCAATACTCAACCAAGACTTCACTTGGAAAATCTCTTGTCCTCTTCAAACCCATCACACCTTGAGGCAAATTCAAAATAGTTGCACGAATGAATTTCCTCTTAACTCTCAACATCTCCATGATCCATTTTCATCTCTACCAATACTTCATTTTTATCCGGAGTAGTTTAGCCATAGATGGTGATACTTGGAGAATCTCTCCACAAATCCGGTAATGGCCAACGCATCTAAGAAAACTTGTAACTTTTTCCACGTTCTTCATTGTTGTCATCCTGAGACAACTTGTCACACAACTTCTCTCTTCTTCGAGAGTAGACTAAAATATCTTATCCGGGGCATTAGCAAGCCCAAATAACATCACTACAAGCTCATGGTGACCATACCTTGTACGGACTGCCGTATTTGTAACATCCTGATCTCGAATTCTCAATTGGTGGCAATCAACCCAAAGACTACTGACCCTTGCAACTGGTCGAGTAGATCATCCATCCGTGGTGAAGGATACTTTTCCTTCATTGTCATCTTGCTCAACTCACTGTAATCGATGTACAACGAAGATAACCGCCTCTCTTTTCGCAAACTGGTGTTCTTCATAACGACTTCAAACCAAGAGTTTAAGATATATTCCAATATGAACTTCAAATCAAGAGTTCAAGATAGCATTCGGAGTTCACCATAGCATTTCACTAATTCAAATGAACTCTTTTCAATAAGTTCTTGTAATTGTTTCTTCACTTGCTTCCATAACTCATGTCTCTTCACAAGCGTCATTCCATACGGCGCCTTAGATGTCGGAGGTGCGTCAAGCTCCACATTAGTGGAAAAATTTCACATTATGACGTATTGGAATCCAAGATATCTCGGTTTGTCTTTCCTTCTTTCGTCCCATAACATAAGACCGACACAATCTTGTCTTATCACTTTACAGGTGGTCATGCTACTAATGATCTATCCCAATCTGTTGGGGTGACGTCCTTTAAACACGTGTATTGTTCCATCTCTATCTACAATGTTTATCGCCCTCTTTCAGAGATCCTTCATCTCTTGAACTCGAGAGACTTGCTCGAGTCTTCTAACTCTTGTAGCCTTATTTAATTATTTCTTTAACTTAATCCCATTCTTCCTCTTTGATGACATGATTGTAAAAATCTTCTAAGATTTCTCACTTATGTGCAGTCATAAGGGTCCAAATTGTAGGACTTAACTGTGCTTCAAAACAATGAACCTTTTCTTCGTCGCTTTCCATGACATCCCAACATATGGGAGGAGCTCTTCATATTCTACCTAAGCTTGCATCATTCCTTCGAGTAGGTGTAGAATTTACTTCATTTTCTTATGTAACGTCAAACCGACCGTAGAGGCTCTAACCTCAATATTTCATGTACTCCTTATATATCCCATATCAACAACCTCAAAACTTCGGTCTTATATTACTCTTGTTGGTCACCTTATGCATCTCTCGATATTCCCTGAACAACTTCACAACCGTACAAGTACGCCTTCAGGCAAAATTTCCCAACCACGATCACTGAAAGGTCCACTCATTACTCCACCAAGCACTACATCATAACTCTAAGCTTGTCGTGTTGCCATAATCTAGTTCATCTCTTTCTCGCCATAGCCACCACGTCTCTTCCGTGTGAGTCTAGAAACTTGACTTATCTCTTGCCCGCGGTAACATATCATCCATTTCATACCTTACATCCTCTATATACCCCCATTTACAATTTACATACCATCTACATGACACCTTACCTTCTTCTTGATTCATTACTTCCCCTTTACCGTGGTCAAACTTTAAAACCTCTATTTCGTGTTGTTCTCCCATATGCTAATTCTGTGACCTACAAAGGTCACATAAGGTCATCCAAATTTCTCTGTATGCCCATAATCTTGTTTACTCATCCCCTTTTACACTCGCCAATAGACAACTCGCACATGTGCGTTCTCAGTTGCCACCGATTAACTTGTATCTGACCTTCTCCGAAGTCAACGACTTATTATTCTACTACACTTCCATGTTACCATACTCCTGAAGGATACCCTCTTGGGGTACTCTGTCTTAAACTTCACTAGCTCATTTTAGTCTGCTTCAAACTCTACTAGCTCTTTCTACGTTCTTCTCTTCCTTCCACTTCTCTAAGATAACTATATCTTATTTGTCTTGTTGTTTCATATAACTCCATTTCATAGACTTAACCATTCTTCCTTGATGTCTTTCAAGTGCATCTTCCCAAGGTTTATAGCCCTACCTAGCATCCACTTGCGTTCCTCTTGGTTGACATCTTAAGTCTCTCAATCAAAGCTCTTCGTTTCATCTTTCATCTTCTTGGGGTCATCATTCATACCCACTTCCTCCTTCTTGGAGTTTCTTAGTCTTATCACCATAATGGAAATCGGTCAACTCCACGTTAATCCCCTTTAGGCCCTTCTTCTCATAACTCTGGTAATGTTGTAACTTTACTTTTTGGTACCTCGTAAGCTTAACTTACGGTGTTTTAAATCCTTCTCACATGTTTCGTTCACTTCTCTCATCTTAACTCCAATGCTTAGAAACGTCTAAGGAAAGCTTTGTATCTTAATGGAATCTCACTTTTAACCTTGTTAGAATGTATCTCTCTCCTCCTCGATTCGCATCTTCAGTTGTCCACGCGTCTTCTTGAAGAACTTATGTTTGTTATCCCTATTAGTCTCGTTGTCTTTCTAATCGTGACTTCTTTGTAACCACTTCCACACCTTTGCGTTACTCTCTTTTCTTGTATGTTCCCCATCTCAATTTCTCTTAAGTTGTACCGAGTTTTCTTTCACTTGGTTGTCCTTCGTTTACGTCATCTCTAATCCTTCTCTTCGACATCTCTTTAAAGGAATACTAGAAACTCCAAGGTGTTTGTCCGAACGTAACGCTCAAACTCAATACTTGAGCATATCCGTCCTCGTATGTACACTATCCTAAGTCGAACGACGTCGTCCAAGGATGATGATATCATACTATCATCTTAGCTAAAAGGTCCCACAACTTTATATGCTACTATATATATAAGAATACTTATACATAACTGTATAAGTCCTAAGTCCATATTACTACTAATATCACGCATTCGGCATTCCATTACAACAATACAAGGATTAAAACATATAATCGTTCACATAGACAACTATACACATAAATCATGTTCATCATGCAACTACCATCCACATATAATAATAGTCCAAAAACATCCAAAGTCCACGATACATATCTACATATATACATATATACTAAAAATCTAATAAACTATGCTGCCGAGATCCGCGGAAGGAGTGGTGGTCCGTACATTCTACCCCGACTCATGCATGTGATTTTGAAAACGAAAACTCAGAACCCGCGGGGTTCTGTTTATTCCTTATTCGTCCTTTAGAAGATTGCGAGTGTCATTGTTGTCAACCTAGGGCTCTGATACCACTTTTGTAACACCCCGAATCCGCGGGACTCGGGGCGCTATGGGTTGGGACCTCACAATGGGTCCCGACCCTTAGCCTGACAACAATTTCACCGGATCTTTCAACATGGCACAAATAAAGGCAAAACCGAAATTCCTTTTAATGCAAATGATAAGAAATCCGAAGGAAAACAACAAAAGACTTCAGCCGATAAACAACACCAAAGACCAAAACGCTATACATGCGGCATACCAACATAATAAACGAAGAATAAAACATAACCCGACTCCAACCAAAACCCACTCCTAAAATGTACGGAACCCCGGCTGCCCACTTTTCCGGATCTCCCGGCCGCATTCTTAACCTGCAAGACAATCTACAACAATCGGTATAAAACCGTTAGCTAATATTCGAAGCATTAGAATTAAAGGGAAAGGCACAAACACAATTAATTCAACATAGTCACACAACATACTCAAAGAACACAAATCCGGTTTATTATCTTTATTTATTAAGTCATATCCCATTCTAGTTCAACTTCTTTTGTGACACGAGAATCCTCCGAAACTCGCCTCGGTCCCTTCTTCCGGCAATGGAACGGTCGGATGCCTCCGACCGTCTAACCAGCACGGGCCAGTCGCCGAGATCCCCCTAGCTCTCACGGGGAGCCAGGCAGTGATGTCACCGCCCGTTATCATACACTTGGGCCAAATAATATAAAGGTCGGTAATCCTATTTCCGGTTTAGTTGTTATAAATAGTAAAATAATAAACACACACCACCCAACACACAATAATGCTAATACAAAGAATACGAGCTAAGTAAGTCCGGAGACTTACCTCGTCCCATAGATAATCCCGCTAACCACTGCTCATAACTTCCCGTAGGAAGGCACTCAACGCCTGATCAAAACAAGGCACACGATCAACATCTCTCTCACGTGCTAGAAGTCCTTAGACTTCTAGTACCAATGATCTCGCAAGATCATAAACTATAACAACATAGGGACATCTACCCTCCCAAGGATCTCGCAAGATTGTAACTCGTAACAACATACTAGGATAAGCCAAACCTAAACTCCAAAATCCCACAAGATCATACAACTCCAACCTCGAGCCTCAAAATGCTCACAAGATCAACCATATAACTTAAAGCCTTATAACAACCTCACAAGATAACCAAACACCTCAAGTCTTAGCACAATCATAAATCCTCAAAACTCACCTAAGGTTCTAAGCCACTACTTGGCATTCACTCTAAGTTATGCTAGATCCAACCTAGCATGATACTAATATTAAACATAACTAAACCGAGTAAGATCAAAAGCTCGGGGGAGAGGGTACTCACATGGCGTCAAAAGACGGAAGGAGATCTATGGATGTCGATATGGATTCGTTGGCCTTTATCGGGGCGCTTCCAAACCTAATACCAAACTAAGCAAGTTTAGCTCATACGCTAAACTTGAACGGAATATATAATATAGATAAATCTAATAAAAACCCGTTCTCAAAAGCCAACGTTAAAACTCGTTAAACCCTTTCGGGACGAAGATATGAAATCAAACCACTTGGCCGTAAACCCGAGATTACAACTTGAATCATAAACCGAATTTAAAATCCGTAATTATAGTTTCCGGGCAATCTAAACAACATCATACACCCAATGATAAAACTCGTTCTCAAATCCAAGGATAAACAAAACCGTTCAACCATTTTCCGGGCAATTATACCATTTTAGAAATACGGGTCATCCTCAGCAATTAAAATTCTGGGCCAATTTTGTAATTAATATTCTTTCAAGGTGAAAGAGTAATATCTTGGAAAATCCGGGTAAAAACTGCCACTATAAAAGAGACTGGGTCAAGTTTGTAAATAACATAAAATAACCCCTCTTCAACCTTGCAAGTCGACACCAGGAGGGGAAGAAAAGGAGGCGGTGGCAGCTTGCACAGGCGTGCCCGGTGGTGGTCTTGCCGGTCTAGCTCTCCTCGGCGAGAACAGCAGGAGGCGGCTCTTCCCCTGGCTACTAGTGGAGGCGCAACAAAGGGGACGCTCAGATGGAGGTGCGAGAGAGAGAGGGGAGGCTGGGTTCGACCACCAGGGCTCCTCCGTCGTGGTTTCATGCGGCAGGGGCACGACAGCAACGAGAGGAAAAGCGAGGGTAGTTCCAGCAGCTCCAGGAGACGGAAACGGTGGTTCTTTGGCGAAAGGCTGGGCTGCGCAGGGTCTCCGACAACGAGGAGCAATCAGGCGAGGCAAGGAAGGGTCCAATAGGCGAAGGAGGTGGTGAGCAATGGTTGTCCCAAGGCCAGTGAGATCGAACCCGGTGCTGTAGTGGTTCCAGGTTTATTGCTCCACTGTAGCGGCGTCAGACTCGAAGGGATTACGGCTGGAGGAGGGGTGGCGAGGTGGTTGCACTGTAGCAGTGAAAGGGAAAAATAGAGCGGCGGCAGGGTCTCTTCTCCGACAAATAGGGCGAAGCAGGAGCGTGAGGGCGAGAGTCGGAATGGCGAGGGAGAAGAGGGTAGCTGAGGTGTGGGAAATGGTTGCCCAGAAGGTAGCGTTTGAGAGTGAAAGGGGCTGAGTGAAAATGAGAGAAACGAGGGGTCGGGTAGGATATAGGTTGTAGGGTAGAGGCGGCAGCAAGGTGAGGAATTAGGAGGCAGAAGACAGGGAAGAAAAAAAAAGAAACTAGAGAATAAAAATATAACCAAATAACCCAATAGAAAATACTTGGAACGGAATTTTCGGATCGAATAAATTTTCCGAACTTTTCCTTAAAATAATTTACGGAAAAATGATATAAATAACATTTATATGAATATACTCGTAAAAGTATAATTTATGATATAAAAATCATTCTCGTAAAATATTTAAGCTATAAAAGTATCGATAAAAGGAGAAAAAAAAAGAATATCAAAACGAACCCAATATACGGGCCTTACACTCGGTTAAATTAATGTTCATTTATTTTAGCCGAACGAGCCGAGCTTTACCCGAACGAGCCGAGCCCGAGCCGAGCCTAAAATTTATACGAGCTTTAAAATGTGCTCAAGCTTGGCTCGTTTAGAAAGTGCACGAGCTCGAGCCGAGCTTTTGACGAGCCGAACCCGAGTAGCTTGTCTCATATTACAACCCTACAAGGAAGCAATTAAAGCATCCTACCACTGTGCTACATTGTTTTGCGTGGTCAATCTTATATTTTGTGTAACTAATTCAAAAATAATTTTGTGTTCCCCCTTAAAATTAATCTTCCAAAAGTATATATATATATATATATATATATATATATATATATATATATACACACGTTAAATATATTCATTATTCGTTTACGAGTGTTCAGTGGATAAACTATATCATATATTTATAACATAAAATCTTTCAAAATTTATTATGTTTGGAGTAGAAGCAACCAAATAATTATTTAATATGTTATTATATATAAAATTATTCATTTATATTATAATATATTTTTTCTTATCCAAAAATAATAATTTTTGTTGATTTTATTACTTAAAAAGTTATATTCTAAAAATATATCGTAGTATACATTTTGTTTATACTACAATATAGTATTTACAAATAAATTTTCAACTCATATTATCAACACATATAAAAATCATTAAAAAAATTTATAAAAGAATTATTTGGTTGTTTCTAGTTCAAATATAGTTAAATTATGAAAGTTTTTTTTTTAATGTTTTATATATATATATATATGTTATAGTTTATCGATTAAAAACTCATAAATGAATAATGAATGTATTTCATATATAGCATAAATTATTTTTGTCTTGAATCCATAATAGGGGCTTTTGTTCAGGTACAATTCAATTAATGCGGTACGGCCGTGCGGCCGACACGTTTTTTTTTTTTCTGAAACGATTTTTTTTTCCCTTTCCGAAAACGAATGGAAATTTGTTTGAACTACCATGTTATAATTTATGCACTATTCTCCTCTAAACTTTGAACTATTCTCATATAATCCATGAACTATTACTTTTTAATATATTTTATCAAATTACTCATAAATTAATCGTTTATATATTATGAACTATTCAATTGTAATTAATGAACTATCATTTTATAAGTTATGCACTATCATTTATAAATTTTGCACTTTGAACTATTCTATTATAATTGATGAACTATTCTATTATAATTCATGAACTATCCCATAATAAGTTTTTGAACTATTACTTTTACTCCTTTTATAAATTTTGCACTTTGAACTATTCTATTATAATTCATGAACTATTCTATTATAGTTCATAAACTATTACTTTCACTCCTTTATAAATTTTGCACTATGAACTATTCTATTATAATTCATGAACTATCTTTTTATAAGTTATGAACTATTCCTTAATAAATTTTGAACTATTACTTTCACTCGTTTCTGAAAAAAAAAAATTTCGGGACACGTGTCGGACGTACGGACGGCCGCACGGCCGTGCCGGAATAATGTGCCTTACCTGAACAGCACCCCCATAATAGGGAGTAATGTATATATTTAAATTTTTTTTATTTTA
Source organism: Fagopyrum homotropicum (assembly GCA_033239125.1). Taxonomy (NCBI): domain Eukaryota; kingdom Viridiplantae; phylum Streptophyta; class Magnoliopsida; order Caryophyllales; family Polygonaceae; genus Fagopyrum; species Fagopyrum homotropicum. Next base: position 10,983,672 of record BSWB01000003.1, read on the forward strand.
AAATAAAGTAATTTTTTATTTTAAAATAAAGATGAAAACTGTTAAATTTTGTAGGTGAGAGTTATTTGGAGAGGTATATATTTAGGGATTTTGATAGAAAATTTGTTGGATAAAAAAACCCTTATAATTCTCCAAAAGTCTAACATTCTCTAAAATAGAGTATATGTTGTACATGCTCTAAGTTTGTGTTAACCCTGTTCTATGAAAAATTCTGAATTTTCCCACAAGTTTTTCAAAGTTCAAATTTTACCCCTTAGATGGTACAGTTAGTTTACTGTTAAAATTGACAATTTGTCCATAGTAACCTACAATTGCCCAGGTGCAAACATCTTTTTGCTGGTTCTACTTAAAATCTTACTCCTCACCTCACGTAGAGAGTGTCGCTTATTTGAGACAACATACGTGACATTGTATATTAATCATCTTCTTCTTTCTTAAGCCTCTCTTCGCGTATAGATTTTACAATAGAGAAGCACAACCCTCAAATTAGCAATTTTTCTATGATTTTGAAGAGTCAATAGGCATATTGGACTTGCACTTCCGAATCTGAATGCTTCGCTCCTCCGCAAAGAGCAAGTGGCCATGTCTTTCACTTCAGTTCATCGTACTCTGGGGATGAGGAAGATGAGGAATGGAATTGAAAAGAGAGAGGACATCCCGAATATCTTTTTACTGTAAACTAACGGTTCATCAAACATGGTTAGAGGATTTGACGGTCCTGAGCAAATATAAAAAAAAGTGATTGACGGTACCGACCGGAATTAAAAAATTGCAAAGAAAAATAGGGTATTTCAATAATTGTACAATTGCTTCGGATTGAATATCCAAATTTTACTGAAAATGAACACATTTACAACATTTACAGGAAGAAAAGACTAGCACATATGTACAAATTATAATCTTTTTAATGCACAAAAAAGAAGAAACTAAAGGGGAAAATCACTATCATGACAAACGACGTCGTTGAAGCCACTCTTGAATCGCCGAACGAAGACCACGGTTGGGTATAAGGGTATGATTTTGAAGCTTAAGGTTCGTCATCGGTGAGGTGTCATGTCTGCTGTGTAGCCAGCCTTTAAGAGTTTCAGCTTCATAAGTAAACCCATCAGCAGCTATATGTGGATCCTCCATTACTTCCTGCACAAGTTTTCATATTACACTGTCTTACTGACTGTTCAAATTCAACTGCAACAATATATCTAAGAAAAAAATTACCTGAAATATCGGACACATGAAGAAAGATGGCACATAATCATTATCATCTCGACCCAAATTAGCTGATGTAGACGAAACCCGCATGGGTTCAAGAACTCTCCATACATCTTCTTCGAGATTCGGTCGATTCTTCCTTTGCATCTCACAACAACGCAAACCCAAGAGTGCTAACTGGTTAGCCTGTACAAATGGCACTCTCCAGCTGAAGTATCCAATATTGTATTGAGAGTATCTTTATCCAAAGCATTTTGCAGTTCCTTTACTATCCCCAATGCGGATTTTCCGGTTAGAAGACACAATAGTATAACACCAAATGAATAGACATCAGATTTCGTCGTGAGCTCCCCGGTGGTTAGGAACTCGGGATCCATGAATGAGAATGTGCCTTTCGGGTCAGTTTTATAGAACTTCGTCATGCTATTCATTGTCCTTTCACCATTGTTGATTTTCCGACATATACCGAAGTCGCTGAGCTTGCAAGATAAGTAAGAATCAAGGAGAATATTCGCTGGTTTTAAGTCGCCGTGAATAATACTTTCGGGTTGACATGAATGTAGGAACATAAGAAACGAACAAAGCTCCGTGGCTATATGTATTTGCGTATGCCATGATAATGGTGGCGTATTGTTCTTGCAAATAAGCCGATCTTCGAGGTTTCCGTTCGGAAGATACTCGTAAATCAATGCCGATGCTTCACTACAAACTCCGATTAGTGTCACGATATTTGGATGCCGCAACATGCTCAATGCATCAACCTTAAAAAGAATATATAATTAAGAGGAACAGTTCACCAGACTTATATAATAGACTTTTTAACGATACTAATTCATACCTCACGTTGAAATTCTTGTGTACCTTGTAAACTACTTGAACTAAGAACCTTTATCGCCACTTCCGCGTGCCGGAGATAGCCTTTATACGTCTCTCCAAAACCGCCTTCTCCTATTATCCATGATGGATTGAAGTTATCGGTAGCTTCTTGAATCTCCGTATAACCGAAATCCGTAAAGAATCTTGACGTTTGTGTGGTTATAGGCTCAACTCGAGCGATTTGCCTTCTGAGGTGTTCATTTTCGAGCAATGCATTCTCCAACTCCGTTTTGTAATCATCTCGTTCTTGCTTATACTTCTCTAGCAATCCAACGGCGGAGTATATTTTTTCATCTAGTTCCTCTATCGTAAGATTTGATGTCTCAATCTCCCTCTCAAGAGAAGATTTTTGTGGTAATACGACACCAAATTCTTCTAAAATCTTAGCATGCAAATTCTTCCTTGTTTCGAGTTCCTTCTTCTCCGTGATGAGCTTTTCCTCGAGTTCTCTCCTCCTCTTTTGCTCCTCATAGTACAAAAGCTCCGTTGTTTTTACCTTTTATGGTAATAAAAAGTCATGTAAATATACATAGTGGTTCATCTAATATTGACTGAAAAGTCATATTAACATTTATCTTTCGAGTTGCCTCGATAGTCTCCTTCTCCGCTTTTCGACGCTTCGTTGATTCTATATAAGCTTCTTTCCTAAAACTATCAACTTCCACCATTAACTTATCAAGTTGATCATATACATCATCACCTTCACCAACACTTGTTTCCTGCTAAAACATACAATAAAACACTCCACAACTTAAGAAGCAATTTTATTACCTTATCAAGTTTATCTTTTTTTATCTTTGTTAGTTTATTTTTTATCCTTTTATATTTGCATGTAAACAATATTTATCAAGACGTTCAATATATTAGGCTCATACTCTAACATCTTCTACAAGGAATTCATCCAACAAGATAAATCATGTTCCTACCGGCATACGAGGAGCGGAGGGACCGGCATAAACTTCATCGACAAACGGGGCTTCGCGAGGTGAGCCCATGACGAGCTCAGACGATGTAGAAGGACGAGCCAAGTCGGAAAAACTTAACTTTGAAAAAAGTTCAGATTCAGAAGAGCTTTCATTGCTCATTCTTGATGATAAGCCTTCATCAGTATCATGGAACACTTCAGCTTCATTCCTAAGCGGAGATCCCAACGCGCTCGTTTCTCCGCTTCCATGTCTTGGATATGGCTCAACTCCTTCTCTATAACAAGAGACGTAGAGTAACATAAATGACAGTTTAGTTGTCAATGTAGTATTGAAGTGACCATACCTTGTATAGATAAGATATCCTTTGCAAACAAACCAAACTTTGCAAAAAGAAGGCGCTTGAGTTTGAACATAAATCGCCTTTTTCGACTTCAGTAGCGTCATACTCCTACAATGTAATGATCCATGACAGTACAGTAAGCTCAGTTTAGGTATTGTAGTTTCAGCAAACACGAGAGCAAAACTGATCATCAGAATTCATACTTCTTATATCTGCTGTCTGCAGCTGCTCCCATTACAAGTCTGCTGATCATATGAGTAGAAATAAGCGTAATTATCCCGTTCTCTATAGAATCCGCTTCACTGCACATCGTTTGCGCGTTCACCTACAAGAATGAAAGCACGGAGACGTGACATAGCTGATGAATACATATGCAGCACTGGGACATACAAGCATACTGGTTTCCATCCTAAAACCAATTGATAATAGGAAGAGTAGTCCGAATGCTTATATGGTAATATCACCTAGTGGTGTATTATCGATGTGGGATACTTTTCCCTACGTCCCCACGTCCCCATCTCAACAGTCTAGCTAGTGTCTTACCCCAGCTTGGGCACAAAGTTGAATGTACTCATCGAGAGCTTTACGCATTTCGTTCCTCTCCTTCTCATGGTATGCAGTTACTACTTGTTTCCCCACTTGACTTACCGGAAATTTCCCACCCACTGAAGTCATAAATACGTTAGGATTAGAATGCAATCAAGATAGAAAATACAGAAATTTGAGGCATTTTCATCGGACCCACAATACCATTGTACTAATCATCTTCAACCAATGTTGTAGTAGACCATAACATTGATTATACCATTGATATTGACAACAATAACAATAGTATTACAATATTTATTCGAGCTAGGATTAGAAAGGATCAAGAAAACTTACTAAATGGAATCAATTGTGCAGGGGTATGTATATGAAGTATACATATCTTCTTGCCTCCTGAGTTTTGCAAAGCCCATATTATAGTTGACTTATTTTCTTTGACAATTTTGCCTACCGCTACATACAGATAATCATCTTCAATAAAAGCAATGGAAGGTTGTTGATCTTTTTCACCTTTGATTGATCCAATTTCTGATGATAAATCAATCTCAGGATACCTTATTCTTTTGAATTCAAGTGGGAATTTAGCTATAGACATCGACAAAAGCTTGTCGAATTTGGGATATTGCAAAGTGGGTAAAGAGATGGATTAGAAAAATACTTACAATAAGATGATACTAATCAAATCTCAATCTCTGAAAGATAAAAGAAGATGAATAAATAAACTGATTGAAGAAAATTTCTATGTATTTAGCCGTAGAAGCGATGGTTTGTCTTGAGCTATCTAGCAACTATTCAAAGAGACCGAGTTTATCTTAGCAATTGAGTACTTTACGAGAAATTGCACCAAACCACCCTGAAAATATACTTTTTTCAGAAAAAGACCCACAAGTTTATCTTATAAGGTCGACAAGAGACAGCCAAAAAATACATGGTAATCATTGTTAATACACTGGTGAAATGAATTCCGTTCCCTCGATAAGTAAATGTTTTATAAGGGTTGTTTAATATCGATACATAACTTTGCTACTAAATATTTATAAGGTCATCTTATGTAATATTACAATATAACGATTATCTTATTTAAAAGAATATTTTAAAGGTAATATAATATGATTAATAATAAAAATCAATATTCAACAGTTGACTAAACACAAAATATTTCTCTCCCCGGCCATTACTAATGGATCTACATCTAGGCACGTCATTGTTTCTTGGTAATTTGATGTTTGACTGGCGATTAAAAATTGCCAAGTCGTGGAGTTTCATGGGATAATACGAAGAAAATTGGTTGTGAACTAAGTTATTACTAGTATATTACCTGCACATTGTGCGGGTTGAGTTTTAACGGTGATTTTAGTAAGAGATGATTGTTGGTAAAATCTGGAAAAAAAATTGTGAAAGTTTAAAAACTATTTTTGTAAATATTTATTTAAATATTTGTTTAAAAATTTTGAAATCACTTTTTAATTTATATTAACATTTAGAAATCCTTTTTAAAATAATTTTTTGGGTTTTCGAGAAATGTGGTGTTAACACGTGGCAAAAAACTTATACTTTAATAGATATAAGATTATTGGTGATGTACAAAATTAGTGATAAATATAGAATTTATGATGTTTTTTTTGGGTATTGTGAAGGTTAATAAATTAATACTAATAATAATGTTTTATTGTTTAATATAGACTTTGGACATGATCTAACTTCCACTAGTACAAAACCCCCCATAGACCTCGCTTATGTTGGAGCGGTTTGAAAGAACCGTGATCAAAGGTATTTTCGGACCACGGTTATATGTAACCGAGGTTAATTGATTTTTCTTTTTTTTAAAAAAATTTTAGACCTCGGTTATATGATTTAACCGGGGTATTAAAATTTCGGACCCCGGTTATATTACTAACCGTGGTAATAAAACGATTTCGGACCCCGGTTATAAAATAACCGTGGTAAACCATGCTCATTAAACGAAGTCGTTTTAAGCCCTAATTAGGCAGCTGTGCGCTTCTCTCTTACACTTTGCCTTCAGCGATTCTCTCTTTGACTTTTGCCCAGCCCTAAAAGTTCAAATCGAAAGCTATGGCGTCGTCGGAGTCCGTGTAGGCGGCGGCTGCGACAGAACCCTCCGACCATGTCTTCCATCACCGACGACGACGAAGCAATCGGCCCTGAAGGAGACTCTAACGCCACCCTCTCCATCCACTGCATCCCTTCCATTAACGCCACCCTCTCCATCCGGCAACTTCCTTCCCTCTGCCTTTCTTACCAGATTTGGCATGCCGCTTCCACTCTCGTTTCGCTCCTCCCCATCCTCCCTCTCTCTTCCGCCCCTCGCCGCATCCTCGAACTCGGATCCAGCCCCATACTCGTCGGGATAGCCGCAACCTCCGTCCTCGGCGCCAACATTACATTCACGGATCTAGGGCATCCACGCTCCACTGAGTTCTTGGTTGAAGACTCTTGCCATGTTAATGTGAGTCATAAAATTAGCTAATTTTTATCATGCTTTTTTGTTGTGATATTCATTAAAGGAATAATTTAACCGCAAACCATCGATATGTAGGAGTTCTTTCAAAAGAATGGTGTGGTTGTTATCATGCTTTTTTGTTTATAGAGGTTCTTATTGTTAGAAAATTTGATTTTAGATGGGTATTTATTTCTGATGAAATAAACTTTAAAATATTTCTAACTTAGTGATCACTAGTGTGCAAATTATTAAATGCAGAGGTGTATATACAGTTATTTAGTAATTAAATCATTTCCACCATAAGCAAATAGGCTTCTAATCCTTGTAAGCTTTGTTCAAAAATGCAACGAAGAAGAGAAGTAAATAGGCTTCTAATCCTTGTAAGCTTTTTATTGACAAAATCAAAAGAACCTGATTTAGCATTACACATGATGTTTTTGATGCATTTGATTATACAGTTATTTAGTAAGCATGTTATTTTAGTGATGACATAACTGTTATGGAAATAATTAAATTAGTAATTAAATCATTTCCACCATAAGCATTGTTAGTTATCGGTCTTTGATGCTATTACTCGCCCATATGATGGAATTTGATGTATACTGTATTTCAACAAGCTAATTTTTTTGCTTCCGTTTCTTGTGCTATCTAACAGTGAAATCAGCGCGAAGCCAGTTTCGAGCGAGAAGCAGTTTGCAGCAAAATAGTTCAGAGGATTCAACCAAAGCTGCAAATTTTGAGGTTTGGTGCTTACTTCTTTCTCTGTACTTGATAACTACACTGCTTATGAATCTAAGAGATGATGCTGATCTTCTGACTATGCTAAATCCTTCCCTGTAGCTTTTTTTTACATTATGGTATTTGCTTATGTAATGGCGTTTTTTAATGTGATTAGAAGATATTCATACGAATTTCAAGTCCCGTATTTGGATAAGATCAGTTATGTGGGCAGAAATTGAAGGATGAAGCACATTGCAACTCTCCTTGGAGAGTAGCAAGGATTTCAATGCATACACTACTATTTGCTGAAAACTTGCAGTCTCAATGTAGGTTCCTCCTTTTGTGATCTCTAGGCGAGGTTGAATTAAATGTGTTTGTTCAACCATAGCTCTGATTGTTCCAACATCAGGAGTAGATGCCCTTCCTACGGAGGGAAAAGAAAGAGCTGCTTGTCGAAATTTATGGTGGTTGTGGTGCTATTATTTGTAAGTATTTTCCTTTTTTGTTATGACTGTGTTTTGCCTCACATACTTGGTTTATTTATGAGATACTTTGTCATGCTATGCAACTCTTTGTGGTGCTGGATTTTATTGCAAATAGAATGTAATTTGCAAATCTTGCAAACTTTAGAATCTGTTTGAGATCATTGTGACTTTTAAGTTGTGGAAATTTGAATAGCTGCTATATTATAATAATCACCTAAATTTTCATTCAATTTTATGCTCAAGGATGTTATAACTTACCTTTTTAGGCTAAACAATGTACAGTTCAACTCCAACCAGATATAACCATTAGCCACAATATCTCAAAATGTGACATCATATGAAATTGATCCTCTTTCTTCCTTGTTCCCTTTTCCTTATTTTGAAGAAATGTATACTTCTGATTGTTAACATATTCCATCAATTTAGTTTTTTTTTAATTCTATAATTGAACTTGTTTTCAACGTCTCTGTTTGTTTCTATGACAGAACCGAATAACACCCAAGGGCGAACGTGAAAAGAGTTAAAAAAAAAAAAAGAAAGGCTGCTATCTGAAAGCCTATAAGAAAAAGACCATCCGTGTGGCTTCATAAAACACAAAGCATTTGTCCAGGTACATATTAACTTATTTTAAAACTAGCCATCAATTGCTTTATAGTTTCACAAAAGCCTAGTAACTAGAAGCCCAAAATTGCATCATGTAACTAAATAACAGTGGATGTTCTTGCAACAAATGTTTGTATATACTCCTTGTCATTCACTTTTTAAAACTTGTGTGTTCTTGTCTTTTCATTTTCAGTAAATTACACAAAACCCCTTAAAAATAGTCTAATTTTCACCAAACCCCTTAAATAGTCTAATTTTCACAAAAATCTTTAATATATATCTAAATTTACAAATCAATTTGATAAAAAGTGAAATCTAATAGGTGATTTTGTGAAAAGTATAATTTTTGTTACTACAATTTAAATTACACATGCGGGAAATTATTGAAAATGATGTGCACGATATTCCGCAAATGGTAATTTTGAGTACTTGTTGTATTCGCCTGCGCAGCATGTAAGATTTTATCTCCTCCTTGTACTTGATAATTATCATTATTTATTTTAAACAAAATAACCTTACTAACTTTAATCTACTTGCTATCGAATTAGGAGCAAAATTCAGTCCAAGTTTCGATGGTGGGATAATGTTGATGAGGTATAATTTCTGCTTCTAAATTTCTATTCTCCATGCCAATTTTAAGGAATTTTGACTGGATCTTAATTTCTAAGTCGGATATAAGTTTCATATATATTTTCGTTTGAAATCGAATAGAATTGATGGATCATGAGTGAATTGAGATGGATCTGCGTGTGAAATCGACTGATTTTGGGTCTCTGTGAACTTTTTGCTTTCTATTTTCTCTGTTTTTGCGTATCAGGTATTGATTTAGTTTTTACAGTAAAGATTTCGTCTATTCCCACCAAAAAAAAGATTTCGTCTATTGACTATTCTAGTTCGTATTGTCTGATTGATTAGCACAAGTTTACATCTCAGCAAATGTTTTCCTGATTTGTTGCTTCATGCCTTCATCTAACCAGTTATCTGCATTTGTATCTACTGGAGGCATCGTAACAAATTATAGAGTAAATGACGCGTGGATTCTAACTCAGCATATCTTTAACCCTGTAGTGAAATGCTAGTGAAGTTATTATGGCTTCAATGTTCAGAAAGTCATAGTTGGATTTTGTTCTGCAAATATGCTCAACTTATATCTTTTTTAACATTGTTGCATCGAGTCTTAGGGTTAATGTTTATTTCAATTTCACTAAGTATAACTCCAATAGCTAATTTCATCATTTGGCTACCATGTATAGCAGTTGAAGGATTAGCTTAAGCTTTGGTGGCTGATCTACTGATCCGTCTTGTTTGCATAAGTAGATTGATTTGTTCCCAAGTTTTTTGTGATATAGATGTTTCATAAGCTGGTACTGGTTTATATAGTTAAATTCACAAGGAATAGTAGTGCAATTTGCCTCAGTTGCTCAATAGCTTAGTGAATCTTGAGGATATGAACTTTAATTTACAAGCCTCTAGTGTGAATTCTTGGCTGACTTGACTTGTTATCTTGATGTGACACTCTTTGGAAATCTTTTGCAAGCATCTAGCCATCTCGACCCTCTTGGTTGAGTAACTCACTGCAACATTTTCCGTAGTCACTAGTCAGGACTTAGAAATGCAGAATTCCGGCTCTTCACTCATATATCTCAAAGGTCAAGTGCCAAGTTAACTAGTTTTTGCTCTATGTTCTTGTATATAAAAGCTTGCCTATCAGCTTATATACGAAAAACTTCTTGGTGTGCTATTTTAGTTGGGGCATGCTCCATTAATGGAAGTTTATGTGAAAAAAAACTTCATTACTTATGTGGGTAAATTGGCTGGACTTTAGAATGCAGTTGCAGAATGGAATTTTATGGGAAAATGGACTTCATGACTTACTTGCATAAAAATGCAAGCTAGGTCTTGATAAATGGCTTGATGTAGATTGTAGAATCACAGCGTAGAAAGGAAAGGGGAGGAGGATGTGTTTGAGATATTACTGGAGAAATGGTTGAATGAAATAGCCATATTAATATCATTACTTTTTATATGAATATTTGGCTAGAGATCATTTGATTATTGTTTGCTTGCCTGTATTTCTTGTGATCCCTTCTGCTTGATAACATTCTTTTGGAAAGGAATGCAACGACATGCAGGTCCTACATGTTCACCATTGTGTTACTAAAAACTCGGCTGGTACTACGAGGAAAGCACATCTTTATAGCACCACAAGTGATAGACATTTTTTTTTCTCTTCAGGGAATTCGGCAATGTGGGTGCCTGGGTTGCATAGCTTATCCACGAACAAGGAGGGAAAATCGTTGCTGTAAGTGATATAACCGGAGCCATAAAAAACAGCCAAGGCCTTGACATTCCTAGCCTTCTGGAACACGTGAAGAAAACTCGTGGAGTCAAAGGTTTCAGCAACTCAGAACCGATTGAGTCAGACTCCATATTGACAGAAGACTGTGACATTCTCCTCCCAGTAGCTCTTGGAGGAGTTATCAACAGGTTCTCTTTCACAAGATGACTTTATTTAATTAATCATTATATTCATCAACAACATCTAATAAATTAAAAAAATGAAGTTATTGATTCTTTGTCAAAATATGATGTCTGTTTTAGGGAGAATGCCCAAGCTATCAAGGCTAAATTCATTATTGAGGAGTAACTACATGTTGGAATATAGATATGATGCATTTTAGAATTGTCATGAAGAGAACTTTGGAGTATCTTGAAGCAATACCGTATGTGAAAGTTTTAAATAATTGAAATTGAATTATCAGTTTTAAATAATTGTAAATGAATTATCAGAAAATTATGCCTAACAGTGGTGTGATTTAAAATATTGTAGCAATATCATGCAACCACGGTTCTTTAAAGAACCATGGTGTTTTTTTTTACAAAAATTTAGAATTGGGACCACGGTTATTTAAAATAACCGTGGTCCGACATCTGTATTTTTTTTTAAAAAAAATAAGTCAGACCCCGATTTTTTTATAATAACCGGGGTCCGACTTTTACCCCGGTTAATAAAAAACCGGGGTCCGAAAATATTAACTCGGTAACATTTACCGGGGTGCGAACGCTCGGACCTCGCTCCCGTTAACCACGCTTCCTTAACCGTGTTCTCATGTACAAAATAACCGAGGTCTAGGGGGTATTTGTACTAGTAATTCAATCATTACCTTAGCATATGTTGTTTTTCTGTTGATACGTTAAAAACGCGCACATATAAATATAATGTTATTGACTTATTGCATATGGTGTTGGACAAGTTACATACTTGCGTATGATTTTCAAAATAAAAAATTATATCATTTATATAACATAAGTTTGAGTTTCTTGAATGAATAGTATTGTGCGTTTTCATTCTGTCCATGAGGGCTCTCATGCTTCTGTCTTATTTGACCGCCCGCGGTTATTTCTCTCCTTCTTTCCTCTGTGCTGCCTTGGATTAACCTATTATCGATGACTCAAAATTTCTAAAACAATTATCATTGTCATTCTAACCTTTACTTTTCTTGTGGCGCGGACACATATTTTTCACAGTGACAATCTGTTCAAATGTCACCGGCACAATCAATTGGTGATTTCGCTATGGTGCTACTTGTTGGAACTAATTTAATGAAAATAAGAAATAAAACATGTTTTAACACATGTGTGCGCCGGACACTTTTCCGGGCACATTTCCGGTGGGCTCCGGCCATTATCAACACCGGAAAGTGGGAGCGTTGACTTCGTCTCCGCGAGCTCTTGCTCGTGGTATATTCATACATTAAATTTGAGTTCCGTTTGAATGAGAAATGGATGCCCAAAGTTGGTTGCATGTTAGGCAATAACTTGGGAAAATAGTCAAAAATTGGGTGAATCCCACATCGACTATATGGAGGCAAAAAGGGAGTAGGATATAAGGGGCAAATATGCACTAAGGCATGTGCTTGTGCTTGTGCTTGTGCTCGGGCTTGTGCCGTGTCGCGCCGTGCCGCGTCCGAGTCCGTGTCGTGCCGTGTTGCGGGGCGGGTGGACCTAATTATAATATGGGCTGGCCACCTATATTATTTTTTGGCCGACCCAACTCGAAGTCCAACAGTCCAGATGAGGAAGGCCTTGGGCCAGGCCCATCTGTGCAAAACGGATCAGCGGACCGGGCTGGATATCCGAATATCCAGTCAAACGGATCAGCCAACAACCCCTACAAAAGTGGGCGGTTGTGGTCTTCCGTTGACTCCTAAAATCGTGCCTTTGAAAGTCATGCATTGCGGGACACGTGTCAGCTTCCTATTGGCTCCGGTTTTGGGCTGGGCTTCGAGACCCATAGCCCAATTCAGCTCCTCCAGCTCCTATAAATAGAGAGCTCTTCATTCATTCCAAAATGCACCAACAATCATTCTCTCTTCTCTCTCTCAAGCTCGCGAGCTTTTCTTATCTCAAGAGTGCGACGCACTACTGGTTCGTAGGCTTCCGGTTCTATTACGAAGAACGGATTCGAACAGCAGTTGTATCCTGGGATTCTTAAACACCGGTAACCGTCGTAATACGGGGTGTTTTTAGAATTAAGGAAAGAGATTCCGATCTCGACTCTGCTCAACATACGCACTGCGGTGGTATGAAATTCTGAACCTTATCGTTATACTGCATAAAGTTTAACTGTCGTATTACAGGTTCCTACAGTCTTAATTCTAAAAACGTGTTAAGCTGTTATGCACTAACCATTTATTAAGTGTTGCAGATAAGGCGCCGGAATACTCAAACCGGGTTTTTTCTACCGGAATTAATTTTAGAATTTGAATTTTAAATTCAGTTTTCAAAATTAATTTTAAAACAAAAACGATTTTTGTTTTCAAACCTGAATTCGATTTAATCGAAAACAAGTCTGTTCTTGTACGGACTTATACCCGAATTTTCTAAAAATCGGTTTTTGAGTTTCGATTTCCGATCAAAAAATTGAAATACTGACCGTGGTTGTTTTCGTGTAATTGAAATGGTTCATAACACAAAAGAAACTACCGACGGTGCGAACACTTCCGATTATGGAAGTATTCTGAGGCTCCTCAGTGATGCTAAACATAGGGGTGAGCAGACAAACCATATTCAATTGGGGAGTGGTCTACCACCGGCTAAGTTGTTAAACCTAACAACCAGGACTATTCCACTTCCAAGTGGTGTACAGTCTGGTCAACAACCTGTCCCTCAGACAGTATCAATGCCTGGCTCTCCGAGCGTAGGATTGCTGCCAGACAAGTTCGATGGAACTAATTTCAAAACCTGGCAACAGAAGATGTTATTCTTCTTAAACATGCACAAACTCGACAGATATGTAACCGAGGGTAAACCCGCAAATGTGGAGGAACTCCAAGCTTATCTGAACATCGACTATGTGTGCAAAGGGTGGATTCTAAGCCGCCTGTCTTACTCGTTGTACCAAGTGTACATATTGGTTGAAACTTCTAGGGAACTTTGGGTTACCCTTGAAAAGAAGTTCACCGGCAAGTGTCACGCCTGTGGCAAAATGGGTCAAAAGTCCGACAAATGTCGGAACACGGGCGACCCATGCAAAGGCAAAGGCACGGGTAAAGCTCAAGCCCAAGTAGCTGAAGGCGATCTGACAGTGGTTGATATAGCTGTTGTTACGTCTGAAGTGAACATGGTCGGGAGCAACCCGATGGAGTGGTGGTATGACACTGGTGCTACCCGCCACATCTGTTCTGACAAGGGGATGTTTTCCACCTATCAGAAGAATAAACAGGACGAGATCCTGTTTATGGGGAATTTGTCCACATCAAAGGTCGAAGGTCATGGCAAGATAGTGCTAAAAATGACGTCTGAGAAAGAGCTGACTCTCAACAATGTCATGCATGTGCCAGATATCCAGAAGAACTTAATTTCCGGATCTTTGCTGAGCAAGAACGGATTCGAAGTCGAAATAGGATCCGATCAGCTAACTCTCACTAAACGTGGGATTTATGTAAGCAAGGGGTATCAAAAGGATGGACTATTCAAAATGTGTGTATTGACAGTAATCCTAGACATTGCAACAAATGACGTTTCAATGAATAACACTCCAATTGCTTATGTTGTTGAGTCTTTCAACATTTGGCATGAACGATTAGGACATGTAAATTATAAGTCTATCCAAAGACTGATGAATTTCAACCTAATTCCAAAATGCAAATTAAACAAAGACAAATGTGAAGTCTGCGTACAAGCAAAACTCACAAAAACGCCATCTCCACAAGTGGAGAGAACCACAAAACCTCTAGGCTTAATTCACACTGATTTGTGTGATTTGAAGTTTATACAAACTAGAGGAGGTAAAAAGTACTTCGTCACATTTATTGACGACTGTACAAGATATTGTTATATCTACTTGCTCCGAAGCAAGGATGAGGCCTTGGAAAAATTCAAGGAATACAAGTTGGAAGTTGAAAACCAACTTAGTAAGACAATCAAAGTCGTACGAAGTGATAGAGGAGGCGAGTACGATGAACCTTTCAACGCGTTCTGTAGAGAACACGGGATAGTTCATCAAACAACTGCTCCTTATTCACCTGAATCTAACGGAGTTGCGGAACGAAAGAACCGAACTCTGAAAGAGATGATGAACGCCTTGTTGCAGGATTCTGGGTTACCCCAGAACATGTGGGGGGAAGCTTTGCTTACTACCAATTACATCCTCAACAAAATACCTCATAAGGTAACTGGCAAAACGCCATATGAACTTTGGAAAGGTAAAGTACCATCGTACAAATACCTCAAAGTGTGGGGGTGCCTAGCAAAAGTGGTTATACCACCTCCCAAAAGGTCACCATCGGACCTAAAACCGTTGATTGTATTTTCATAGGATATGCACACAACAATAGTGCTTATCGATTTTTGGTACATAAATCTGATATACCAGATATACATGTTAATACAATAATGGAATCTAGGAATGCTTCTTTCTTTGAGAACGTGTTTCCGTATAAGGATAAAGAAAATCCAAAACGAACTCGTGAACAAAGGGAAGAAGGCACTTCTGGAAACAAAATAGTCGAGGAAGAACCTCGAAGAAGCAAAAGAACTCGAACGGAAAAATCGTTTGGGGATGACTTCATAACGGCATTTCTCATGGAGAAAGAACCAAGAAGTTACACAGAAGTCAAAAGTGAGATTGACTCCATTATGCAAAACCATACATGGAAGTTACCAAAAGGGTGTAAAGCACTTGGGTGCAAATGGATTTTCAAAACCAAGTTGAAAACCGATGGCTCAATCGAAAAGTACAAGGCTAGGCTTGTAGTGCAAGGATTCCGACAAAAAGAAGGGTTGGATTTCTTTGACACATATTCTCCAGTTACGAGAATAACTTCTATAATAATGCTAATAGCAATAGCGGCATTACGAAACCTAGAAATCTATCAAATGGATGTAAAAACTGCCTTTCTAAACGGAGATTTAGAAGAGGAGATCTACATAAAACAACCTGAAGGGTATGTTGTGTTTGGACAAGAACACAAGGTGTGTAGACTTGTAAAGTCCCTTTATGGACTCAAACAAGCTCCTAAGCAGTGACATGAAAAATTTGACAACGTAATGATGTCGAATGGTTTCAGCATTAATGAATGCGACAAATGCATATATATCAAGAATACTCCTACGGGATATGTCTTGTTATGTCTATATGTCGATGATATGCTTATCATTGGAAGCAATAAAGACATGATCAACCGAACTAAGAATTTACTTAGGGGTCAGTTTGACATGAAAGATATGGGATTAGCAGATGTCATTCTAGGGATTAAAATCACTAGACAATCCGAAGGTATTACCCTGTCCCAAGCTCATTATGCTGAAAAGATTCTTGAGAGATTCAAGAACTACTCAAGTGAAACAGCAAAGAGTCCAGTGGATCCTCAACTCCACCTAACCAAAAATGTGGGGGACTCAGTGTCACAACTTGAGTATGCACGTGTAATTGGGAGTCTTATGTACTTAACCAATTGTACACGCCCTGACTTAGCGCACTCAGTTAATGTACTAAGTTGCTATACAAGTAACCCAGGACATAAACACTGGAAAGGGATAACTAGAGTATTGAACTATCTCCGTTATACTCAAAGTTATGGGCTGCACTATAGTAACCAACCGGCAGTTCTAGAAGGATATAGTGACGCAAACTGGATATCCGACTCTAGAAACTCAAAATCCACAAGTGGATATGTGTTTACACTAGGTGGTGCAGCAGTGTCTTGGAAATCTTCCAAACAGACGTTATTGGCCAGATCCACAACGGAGTCTGAGTTCATTGCGTTAGACAAAGCAGCAGAAGAAGCTGAGTGGCTTCGGAACTTCTTGGAAGATATTCCGATGTGGGAAAAGCCAGTGCCGGCATTATGTGTACACTGTGATAGTCAATCGGCTATAGCTCGGGCACTGAGCGTTTTATACAATGGAAAGTCACGTCATATTAGACGATGACATAAGTCCATTAGAAAACTGATCTCAACAGGTATAGTCTCGATAGACTATATCAAATCAGCTGACAACCTAGCGGATCCATTTACTAAGGGTTTGTCACGAGATCAAGTTTTAAAATCATCAAAAGGAATGGGTTTAAAGCCTATTACGAAAGAGGATGCTTGAAGGAAAACCCTACCTACGTGACTGGAGATCCCAGGATGTAGGTTCAAGGGGAAAACCTAACCAAGTTGAATCAAGTGGAGCACTGCCTCTACCCAGTTCCTAAGGATGATCAACAGTGCAAATTGTATGAGTTAAGGTTAAGCTTGGCTTTTAATGATTCCATCGCCTTGAAACAAAGGGGGGTATGAAAGATACTCTTTATGGTAAATCACCTTGTGAGTGTGACATGGGGCCGTGTCTAGGAGAATAAAGTGAGGCTGAATTCTCCAAATTCACTCATGAATAAACCAGGGATGTTCAAGGCCAAAATGAACACAACCAGAGAACCAAACGTTCTGCGAGAAAATGAAACTGTGTGATAGTTGTTGTCTCGGTTTACATAAAAGCCCGGGTGGTTCAAGACATCATAGTCACTACCTGGTCGAGTAAATCCGATAGCTATTCACTATGGACGGTTCAAGCATGAAACATGGCACCAGTCCAGATGCAGTGATTTTTCGACTGTACTCTTGAGAATTCTGTCTGTCTAAAAGCAGAGAAGCATATGTTTAGAATCATTTCTATTCATGTGGGGGATTGTTGGAACTAATTTAATGAAAATAAGAAATAAAACATGTTTTAACACATGTGTGCGCCGGACACTTTTCCGGGCACATTTCCGGTGGGCTCCGGCCATTATCAACACCGGAAAGTGGGAGCGTTGGCTTCGTCTCCGCGAGCTCTTGCTCGTGGTATATTCATACATTAAATTTGAGTTCCGTTTGAATGAGAAATGGATGCCCAAAGTTGGTTGCATGTTAGGCAATAACTTGGGAAAATAGTCAAAAATTGGGTGAATCCCACATCGACTATATGGAGGTAAAAGGGAGTAGGATATAAGGCGCAAATATGCACTAAGGCATGTGCTTGTGCTTGTGCTTGTGCTTGTGCTTGTGCTCGGGCTTGTGCCGTGTCGCGCCGTGCCGCGTCGCGCCGTGTCCGAGTCCGTGTCGTGCCGTGTTGCGGGACGGGTGGACCTAATTATAATATGGGCTGGCCACCTATATTATTTTTTGGCCGACCCAACTCGAAGTCCAACAGTCCAGATGAGGAAGGCCTTGGGCCAGGCATATCTGTGCAAAACGGATCAGCGGACCGGGTTGGATATCCGAATATCTAGTCAAACGGATCAGCCAACAACCCCTACAAAAGTGGGCGGTTATGGTCTTCCGTTGACTCCTAAAATCGTGCCTTTGAAGTCATGCATTGCGGGACACGTGTCAGCTTCCTATTGGCTCCGGTTTTGGGCTGGGCTTCGAGGCCCATAGCCCAATTCAGCTCCTCCAGCTCCTATAAATAGAGAGCTCTTCATTCATTCCAAAATGCACCAACAATCATTCTCTCTTCTCTCTCTCAAGCTCGCGAGCTTTTCTTATCTCAAGAGTGCGACGCACTAGTGGTTCGTAGGCTTCCGGTTCTATTACGAAGAACGGATTCGAACAGCAGTTGTATCCTGGGATTCTTAAACACCGGTAACCGTCGTAATACGGGGTGTTTTTAGAATTAAGGAAAGAGATTCCGATCTCGACTCTGCTCAACATACGCACTACGGTGGTATGAAATTCTGAACCTTATCGTTATACTGCATAAAGTTTAACTGTCGTATTACAGGTTCCTACACTACTTCTCCTTTTCTTTTAACGCCGGTGTCATTGTTTATTACCCGGTCGCCTGCCTCTCCACCTCAAATGTCTGTTGATTTTCGTTTTTAATGAAATTCCGGTTTTATCTACACGTTTGCAATTTTCGACATCCCCCTCGGTTCGTATGATCTTTCTCGATGTTCTATTTTTCTTTCGAATATGGTCTCTACATCACTCTTCTTCTGTTTTTTGATCGGTCTGATGTTTGTCAGTTTTCAATTCTCTTTTAGTCTTTTATTCTTCTGTCGAAAATGGTTTGCACATGACACTCTTTTAGTATGTGTGGTTCATCATCACACTTTTATTTAACTGTTATGTTGGACTGAATTGATTGATATTTGTCATTTTTTTTGAATAAATTAGAGGCTTTAAAAAACTGAAGAGCACATATGTGCTTATCAAAAGCCAAATGATACACTGGATGATATGTTCGTCTTGTGTGGAGAGTTTGTGGCCTCCATAACAAAAGTATCGTATTTTTCCTTCTACGAGGTGTGTTCTCTTTCAGTGTTTTGTTCTGCTTGCTCGAGAACACAGTGGGGAGTATTATTGTGCTTGGAAGCAAGATGGGTGGGTGCCTACTTACTTCGCATTGGCGATTATTACTGTGCTATGGTCTACTACAGCATTGGTTCAATCTCAAACTTATACCTAGCATGGACATTTGTTTATTTTGCTAACCCGTGTTATTAACATGATGTTCTATATAAAATTATATGCTTGATATCTTAATGTTGTTATGCCTTGATACTGTTACTTTGTAAAGATTTATATAAATTTATCATACCTGATATGACTTAGAAAGTTATCAAGATTACAAGTTAGTGTTGTCTTTCACGCATGATTTTCATACTAAACTTGTGTATTTGTATCGAAACAATAGAGAATTATAGACGTGTGTATTCCTCTGCTTAATTGATTAACATACTAAACTTGTGTTGAGTTGAATTTGAATATGTTTGAGTCGATTTCAAATATTTTCTTTGTGCTTAATTGATTAACAAATTGATCACAATGTTTGTTTGAAAATTCATCAACATGAACACAGCTCTTATCTCTTGGTCCCGGATTTTCCCCGGTTACTCTCTTATTTACATAATTTTGCTATGTTGATCCCAACTTCATTGTTATTGCCTAATGGATCGTTGTTTTGTTGCTTTTGTTGTACAAGGCAACGAACATAATTTCGTTCGACGAAATGTGATGAAGGCAAAATAACACCACAATCAAAATGACAGTGAGTGCTAAAAGTAGCGGCATTCCGGGAGGCCCGGAAGGATCCATAAATGGACGAACGAAAGCTATCACGACAAACACCAGCAGGAAGACCGTCACTGAAGCCAGTTCCCAACCATACTCGATTTGGCCCATCGCCTTCAGGTAGATCCTCAGTCAAAGTACATACATAATAATTGAATAGGTTAAGTGACTTATAAGTTGCCTCCACAGGTTTTCATGATCAACATTACAGACAAATTTATAGTGTAACTCGTGCATATCCCACACCTTGTCCGATCATATTTATATATTGAATTTTTTCGAGTAATATGTCATGAGTTGGGGGACTAAAAGCACATTTTAAGTAATTTTTTTAAATTGATAATTGGACTGAAAATTTTGAATTTTCGTTAGACCGAGTTTGTATTTTCTTAAATTTCCTAGTGTTTATTAAATAGAGCACGATTAAGTTTTTGAAATGCATATTTATTCATTTTCAAAGAATAATAAAAGAAACTGATTGACAGAAGCGGAGGCTATATTTGTTGGGCCTTCTAGAGTGTTATTGACATGAATCTCCCTCATGTTGTGATCGAGTCTGACTGTTTTGTTCTTGTTCATGCGCTGCAGAACAAACTGGTTGACAAAGGAGTCATAGGTGCTCTCATTCGAAAGATCCTCCATCTGTCACGATCTCTAGCTTCCCTTCATTGGAGCTTCACCCGTCGGTCCGGCAATAGGGTTGCGCATTACCTTGCTCAGTTGAGACCGGTTTCTGTTGTTTTTGATTTGTGTTTAAGTTCTGTTCCTTTTGGTTTAACTGATGTTGTTATGGATGATATTTCGTAAGTTAATATATTGGTTTTTCCCTCAAAAAAAAAATAAAAGAAATAAAAGAAATATCTCTAAAAAATTTATTGAATTATTTTACCTGTAGATAAGCATTAAGTATCTATATAACATACTAAAAGAGAACCCATTAAGACCACATGTCAACCATTGAGGCATGCCACCTAGGATTTTTTCCAATATATTTACAGATATGCCACAAGATATTTACAGATTTGCCATTTTTCTTTTATAAAATAAGTTTTAAAAAATATTAATAAACAATCAGCAATGACACATCACCTTTTAAATAACACATCACCTTTTAAATATGCCACGTAAGCATTTGTTTGACTTATTTACAAATTTGTTACATATACCTATTAAATATTTGAAATAAAAAATCATAAGATATTGATAACAAACAAGATCTTCAAAATTTTAACAAACAAAATTATGAAATGTTCTTCACATTTTTTAAACTCTGTTATTATAATTTTATAAAAATAATATAGCCCCATTTTAAAATTTTATTTTTCTTCTCCTTATTTTTAAATTTCGAAATGTAATTTTTTTAAGTTAATTATTGAACTTAATTTTTAATTTTGAATTTATATCATAGTTTATTTTATTATTTTTTTAATTTAATTTTGAAATTAAAATTTTTTTAATAAATATATATATTATACTAAAACAAACCTCATTTTATCCACAAGTCAATTTCTAAAGTCATCCCCAATAGCATTTTTTATTTGTTTACAGATTTGTCACTTGATAACAAAATTTATATTGATCAGATCAAAATAAATAAATTCATATATTATAATTCTACTTTGCTTAGAAAATATCACGCATATTCTAACTAGATTTACACATTTTTAAAATTTAAAACCTGAATTAAATTTTACACCTCTAGATTTATATAAGGATGTAGTTGCATTTTATTTCAAAAAATTATATTATCCATCTTGACATAATTTATTTTAGTTTATAAATCTTATCCAACAAAATTGTTATTGATACATCCCACATGTTACGAATTTTTTATCGTACATTTATAATTTTTTAATAGCTAAATATCATAATAAATTATTTTCACTTAATTCTTTATTCATAACAATATCAAAATTTTAATGTTAATGATAATCTATACAATTAGTTTGTTTCTTTCTTAATAAAAAATAGTTTATAGTTTATCCAGCAATCAAAATAGTTAAATTTTACCATCTTTTCACTTTTTAAAAGTTTATATGCTATTTTATAAATCTATTTAATCTTTTCTATATCATTTTTTATAATAAATAATTAAGTTTTAAAAGTTATATTGAGGTATAAATATAATACTCTAATATAATATTTTTGATATATTTTTAAGTATGTGCTTTCATTTTATAAAATTTTTTAAGTTAATCCTCACAACATGATGTTAGTCGTATTAGTTAATAAAAATGACTAAGTTTAGATGTAATGGTATTTCTTAATCTTATATTTTTTTTACAGATTAATATCCAATACATAATATATAAAATTAAAAATATAGTATTTTTTATTTAGACAAAACCCGCACAAGGTGCGGGCACTAAACTAGTTCAAGTAAAAAATAAAAAGAATATTTATTAGAAGGAAGATCAGAAAATTCAGGCTTTCTATTAACTTGGTTGTTGTTTTGCATTTTAGAGTAATCACGGTTTCATCACATATTGTGATTAGCAATTTTATTCTATGAATATAAGTTAATATAAAATTTCTCATGCTCTTGTCACGATACTCGCTACCTTATAAAACAACAACCTTTGTTCAGGCTGCCAAGAAGGTCATAACCTTTGTTCACCATCTCCTGAAGCTCCACAATGTCCTCGTTTTCTTCGTCGATGTTGTATTGGCTAGTGGTTACCACACACAAAGGCTATGAGGTTACTAACGAAAGATTTTACATTCTTTTAAAAGTAACGAAAGATCATACAAAAAAATGGATAAGAAAATAGATGGGTTATTTGCAAGGTATTGAAATCTTTATTCTTGCAAGTTGTTGAAACACTAGTTCTTCAAAATAAATCATGGAGTGAATAAACGATAGCAAAACGAATGCGACGATTGACAATTCGTATAAAAAAAAAAGAATGATAGTAAGTGGATAATAAAGTAGAGAATAACCTAAAAATTCAGACGAAGCAACTTAAAAATATCTTCAAATTGCTAGAACATTGAAAAATATGAAGAAATATGATCAATATTGGAAGACAAGAATTGAATGGAATGGAAGACGATGGTATATTATCTACATATATAGTGTGAGAGAAAAAAACGTGGAGGAGAAGTAAAACGTATAGGAGAAGTTTAGGTTTTAAGGTCAACCAACGTAAATCCTAGAATCGGTAGATATTATTAGATTTTGATATTTATTATTGAATTAATTAGGAAAATAGGACCCCTTGAAATTCTCTTTTGCAAACTAGGTCTCTATACAAAAGGAAGAAAAAATAGGTATGGAAACTAAAAAATAGGGGAAATAATTTCTCTAATTGAAATGATGGTGATTAGATGTTTACTTTTGATTTAAGTATCTTTTTTACATGGATTGGTTTTGTAGTATATTTCTTGGGTATGATTTTGGGTATGATTTTGAAAATAGAGGCAATATATTTCTTGACAAATTTATTTTTGGGTATGATTATGACATTATTTGGGTAAACAAGTTTTTGGGTATGCTTTTATATGTGTATTGGCTTTGTAGTATATTTCTTATTATTAAGTATATTTTTAAAGTGATATCGTGGGTATGTTTTATGGTTACCCAAACTGTGTTATAATGATCAAATTCAAGCGAATTTTTGGGTAATGATCAAATGTCATTTGATATTGATGTTTGTGTATAATATCGAGTTTTGAAAATTTTGGGTATGACAAATTTAAATTGGGTATGG
This sequence comes from Fagopyrum homotropicum, assembly GCA_033239125.1. NCBI lineage: Eukaryota > Viridiplantae > Streptophyta > Magnoliopsida > Caryophyllales > Polygonaceae > Fagopyrum > Fagopyrum homotropicum. The sequence continues at coordinate 11,007,091 of BSWB01000003.1, forward strand.
TTTTTGTATTAAGTGATATTTAAATTGGGTATAAATATAAAATATTATCCAATTTATGGATATGATTTTATTTTGATATTTGATTTTTTGGGTATGTTGTTTTCGAATATGTTTATGTACTTTGACAAATTTATTTTTGGGTATGATTGTGATATTATTTGGGTAAGCGGATTTTTAGGTAATAAGTGATAAAGTAAGAATGTTGAAAATTTCTTTTTCTGATTGATGTGACATGTGAGATAGTACAACATGTCACATCCGATGGGTTGTCAAACTTTGCCCTCTTTTGTACTCTATTTCCTTTATTCTATTTTATAGGGGTCAAAATACCAATCCCAAATAGTATGAGTCTTCTTTTTCAATTGATTTGCTTAAAAGGCTAGTTTATCAATTTTGCCTTTATTATTTGATAGAACATATAAGAGAAATTTATGGTCAGCTTACTAATTGGTGTTTGTTTTCTTAGATTAGTTAAAAAAAGAATTTTTTTTTAGATTATGTTTTAGTAAAAAAGATTTATTAGCTTCATTTGTAATTTAATAAATGATTTAATGCGATAAAAATCGTGGGGACGTCACGTCAATATTAGTGTAGTGTACTTTAGTAAAATATATAGACTAGTGTTACTTGAAATGTAATAGTTGGACAATTAGGATTTTGGTGGTTTTTTAAAAAAGTTAATTTTCCCGCACTCTTAAGAGAACGGTTAATTACAATTTGGATTGGATTTTTGGACCTATTTAAAGCACAAAATTATTAGATTGGGCCATTGGCCCAATAACGGAAAAATAAAAGGATTTACTTTTAACTTATTATTAGTAAATCAATTGAACGCCACCTCATCTTTTTATTTTCAACATTCCCCATTTAATTTAATTTCTGGAGTAAAGAGATGGAAGTAACTGCGTTGTTACTTCTAATTGTGCTTCTCGATTTCGAACAAGTTTATACATATTTTCTTTAAAGATATAATCGATCAATTTTTTATTCCCCTCTACCTATATGCAATTGATTTTTTTCTTTTAGAATTTGCAGAGATTTCTTATGGAGAACCGGCAAATCATAGGGCTTTTGAAGGGTTTCAATCCAAATTGTTTAACTAATCTTCTCTCCAAAGAGAGAGTGATATTCTTGATTTCAAGGTTGAAGAACTGAACAATAAAATCATCTTTGCTGTTGGTGTGCCGAACACGGAAAAATAAGAAAATTTTGAACTTGAGAGGTATGATGCATGGCTTGAAGCTGTACAGCTAAAAGAAAATCTTCTTTGTTGCCGTTGGTCTAGTTGGATTGCTCCGCAAGTCTTGAAGTTCTTTGAAGATTTCACTTTCAGTGAGATTGTGGAAGCTACTGATTCCTTCAACCCGTCAGAAAAACTCGGAGAAGGCAGTTTTGGAGACACATATAAAGGTATTCTTCGTCAAACTGAAATCGTCGTAAGGATTCCAAGTTTGCATAATTTGAATGGTCCACTAGATTTTCAACATACTTATAAGGTACATAAGCTGAAACTTATAAAAAAAATACGCATCGTATTTTATGTTTACTTATCATTGTGCTTGATTTGTAAGCTTGAAACGCTAAGCAAGATGCGGCATCCCAAAATTGTTCCGTTGATAGGAGTTTGTCGTGAAGTTTTAGCTTTAGTAAATGAATGATTTGTTTAATCTTCAAACCCTCTATTTATACTAATTATCAAACTATAGTCTTACTTGATAATCGATGTGAGATTGAAAATATTTAGCAACCCACAAAACATTAGTCAACAACCCACAAAGCAGTAAGCCAACAATCCCCAAAGCAGATTTAATGTGTTATAAATAAAAATTATTCTTCAACCTAGCCAAAAGGCCAAGAAATGTATGATTTGTTTAATTTTCAAACCCTCTATTTATATAAGTTATCAAACTATCATTCTTACTTGATAATCGACGTGGGATAGCAAAATCCCTGAAAATATTTAACGTAAATAGATTGAGTTTATTATCTTTCAAAAATAAATTAAGAAAAAATAAAAATCTTTTAAAAAAAACTTTGATTTGTAATGTTTGTAAAAAAAATTTGGATGATTTAGTTTAAATTGAGTTGAGATTATTATAGTTGTTATAAATAATTTTAATTTGGTAATTTAAAAAAAAAACTTTTTTAGCTTTAATTGGGAGAACTCTATTTAAATTTCTTGAATTTGTGTCATGTTAGGAGTAAAAAACTCTATTTTAGTATATTTATATTGATAATAACTAACAAAATTTAGTTTAGCGGAATGATAATTTTCTTTAGATTTGGATTATTAAAACAATGAAACCGATATGAAATTGAAACCGAAACAATAAAAAAAAAAGTATATTGGGTATGAAAACCTTTACTCGAAAATAAAATAAAATAAGAGAAGATTAAGCTACTAGAGCAACTTATTTTTTTAGAATACAAATAAGGTCCCTAGTATTTTACATGTTTTAAGAAAAGATAAATTAATAATAGGTGAATCTTTAATAGACAGTTAATGGAAGATATTTATTTTGTAAAATATATTAATTAACCGTAAAATAAGGAAACAAGTTAAATAAGGTAAATGTGCTGAGATTTCCAATATCAAATATCCACAATTTTTGCAATTCAAATGGAGACGGGAGAAACCTTTCACCATATCAGTTGCGCCATAACATTTCTCTCGAGCTCTCGTCTTCTACCTATTATTCATCCTCAACATTCTCATTCAATCGTAGATTAAATAGTCGTCTTCAACAGGTTTAAGTTACCAATTGATTCAAAGGATAATCTAAATCTCGAATCGAATAAATTCAGTTTCGCCATAGTCAGTGCTCTCGAGGTCTCGTCTTCATCCCATTCTTCATCCTCAACATTTTCCTTCAAGCGCCTATTAAGCGGTCGTCTTCAACACGTATAAGTTAACAATTTCTTCAAAAAATTATCGAAATCTCGACAAAATTGTAAAGGACCAACTTTGGGCCAACAAAAATTGGCTCAACCAGTCTAAACCTAAATATCCGGTCCAACAAGATATTTCTAAACAATCAAAAATCACAGAGAACTTACAAGCGGTTAGGGTTTCAATAGGCGTGGATACAAATAGCATACGGATCTTCGTGGGTCGTAACTTGTTCAAAGCCCAAACAACATTTGAAATATTCTCTTGAACTTCTTTGCCTACAGCCACAAACAACCAATCTTCTTCAACAACAGCCAGCTTCGGATGATCCTCTTCGAATAACCCGATTTCTAACGGTAAATCAATCTCAGAAGAAGCTATTATTACAACTTTATGTGATAAGTCAACTATACACAAACCAATTGATAACACTTCATGTATTATGATTCAACACAAGGAAAATCAAAAGATAGAAGCTTTAAGTTTTCGTTGATTAGGGCTTTATGAATGAAAGATTTGTGAGGCAAAAGGAAAGAAATGGGATGTTGAATGCTGTGGAGAAGAAGGAAGATGGTTGAGTTTAATTAGAAGAATTAACAGTTCAATTCCACACGTACACATGTGATTGGTGAGTTTTCCCTTTCAACTATACCAGCTGTAAAAGATGAACGAGTAAAATGAATACAGTTTAATTTGTCAATATATTTTGTGAAAATAATAAACGTTACTCCAACATTTATCCTTTAATAATCGTCATTACACACGTAATCATATGGGTAAATCTACATATATATTAGTATAGATCCTTGTGCAAGATTTTCAAAAAGTATGTCTATATTTTATTTAAATGATTTGAGTTATAAGTTATCGTGATTTGTAAACCTGTCGACGAAAATTTCTAAGTAGTCACTACAACTAAACACTTCGCGTGTGTAATGAATATGATTTCTACGCTGAGTCTTCTGAACTCTAACAAGCCCTGGGCGTTTTTGGGTGACTTCAATGTTACGCTTTCTCCTGATGAAAGGACTACTAATGGCCTGGTGAGTATCTCGCAGTCGTCTAATGCACTCGGGACCTGCTTTGAGCATTTCATGCTATCTGACCTTCCTTACACTGGCTGTAAATACTCATGGAACAACAAGCAAGCTGACTCTCGCATATGGAGTAAACTTGACCGTATAGTCGATCTCCAACTCGGCATGGCTAAACGCCTTTTCCCAATCGAAAGCCCACTTTGATCTTGCTGATATGTATCGGATCATTCCCCCGCCTTACTCTTTACTGAAACATTGGATGCCTGGAGGTGCTACCCGTTCCGATTCAATAATGCTTGGTAAACCATGAAGATTTCTTAGGCAAGGTGAAGGATGCCTGGGACACTGTGATTGAGGGTAACACTATGTTCCAACTTACTAGGAAGTTGAAGATTCTTAAGCCCATGCTTAAAAGATTTCCTAGTGCTAAGATGGAGGATCTTCAGACGAATATCCTCGAGCATCGTCGGCTACTACACTCCACTCAAATCAATCTTCAATCTAACCTCCATGATGCCTCCATCCAAGATGAGGAGAAGATGCTCTTGCTTGCTTTGAATGATGGCTATAAGGCTCTTCACTCCACTTTGGCTTTGCTCTCCAAGGCCAAATGGATATCACATGGAGACCAGTGCTCTTCCTTCTTTTTAGGAGCATCAAGAATCGTAGATGTGCGAATCATATCTAATCAATTCGTTCCAGTGACGGGACTATGGCCTACGACCCTAATTCTATTGACAACATCTTGGTCAACCACTTTAGCCATATCCTCAATCCCCAGTGCCATACCCCTCACCTACCATTCCCCAATGTATGCCTTCCCTCCCTTAACCCGAAGGATGTTGAAACTTTGAGCGAGATGGTAACACCTGAGGAGATCAAGACTGCTGTTTTCAATATTGGCAATAACAAAGCGCCTGGACCGGACGGCTTTAGCTCTTTATTTTTCAAATCTGCATGGAGTATCATCCATAAGAGCTTTTCTAATGCGATCCTGGACTTTTTCACCAACGGCCGGATGCTGAAACAGGTTAACCATACTTCTATATCATTAATTGCTAAACGTGACTCTCTCTAGGCCCCTTCAGATTATAGGCCCATTTCCTGTTGTAACACCATCTACAAGACCATCTCAAAGATCCTTTCGAAGCGCCTCAATGTTGTCCTCCCAAACCTTATCAGTTTCAACCAAAGCGCCTTTGTCTCAAAGCGATCTATCAAGCATAATGTGCTTCTTTGCCAAGAATTGCTTCACAAATATGGCAGGAAAAATATCTCCCCGAGAGCTGCAATAAAGGTTGATATCTCGAAGGCCTTTGTCACTATAAGTCACGACTTCATTATCCATTGTCTTCAAATGATGGGCTTCCCGACTCATTTCATTAAGTTGATTAAGGAGTGTATTTCAACCGCATCTTACTCTGTCAACATTAACGGTTCTCTTAAAGGCCACTTCTTGGACTCTCGTGGGTTGAGGCAAGGATGCCCCCTCTCTCCTCCTCTCTTTGCAATTGCCATAGAATTTCTTACCAAGATGATTCAGTCTAGTACATCCAGCCTTGAATTCAACTTTCATCCTAGATGTTCCACCCCCAGAATTACCCACTTGGCTTTTGTTGATGACCTTATACTGCTATGTAGAGGTGACTCCCAGTCCATCAAAATCCTAAATGATACCCTTGTATCGTTTGGTAATATCTCTGGTCTTGTCATTAACCCGGCCAAGTCAAGCTTATACCTTGGTGGGATGGACAATCTTGAGTTTGAAAGAGCAGTTAATGTCACTGGCATGACAGTTGGAACCCTTCCTTTCCTCTATCTGGGTGTACCGCTTGGAAGTAGAAGGCTAAAAATTGCTGAGTATCTCCCACTGATTCATAGGATCAAAACGTATTCATTCCTGGAGTGCGAAGTCCCTATCATATGCTGGGAGGGCTCAGATTGTCAAATCCATTCTCTTTGTTGTTAGCCAATATTGGTGCTCCATGTTTATGCTCCCTGTCAAGGTTATTACCATGATTAATAAGCTCATCCGGTCATACTTCTAGTCCGGGGTTGAGAATAGCAAGAGGGCTTTGGTGGCCTGGCCCTCCGTTTGTACTTCTAAAGATCATGGTGGGCTCGACTTTCCTGATCTTGCTGCGAGGAATAAGGTCGCCTTCTCTAGTCTCATCTATGAGTTGGATAGGGGCAGTCCTAACATTTGGATATCATGGGTGAAACGTCACTTGATCAAGGGAAGCAATTGTATATGGAACTGCATCGCGAAGCCACACCACAGTATTTTCTGGAAGTCGCTGCTTATGGTGAGAGATGCTATTCCTATCCTACCCCAAGGCGGCTTGAGAGGTGATGCTATTTCATGCCCTAACAACACCTTTTCTCACAAAAAAGCCTATGCTATTTTCTTATACGTACCTGTCTACCCTATCACCCTTCCTAACCCCTTCAGAGCTATCTGGTTGAGATCTAACCAACCTAGGAGCTGCTATATTGCATGGCTTGCAGCTCTTAAATGCCTTCCCACCCTTGAGAAAATCAGATCCTAGAACTTGATCAGCAACGACTCTTGTAAACTATGCAATAATGCAATTGAGAACGATGATCACCTTTGGTGCTATTGTAGCTATGGCTCCCTGGTCTTAGATACTGTCTCTCGCTAGACCAGAACGCCTTATCCAGTTCCCTACATCAACAATCTTTGGCCTTGGCTGGAATCGTGGACTAGGCTTAACCCGAGCCCAATGGATAGGATCAGGATTGCGTCTATCATATCATTCATCTATCATGTTTGGAGGGCTAGGAACAACATGGTGTATAGCAACACCTTCACCAAAGCAATTGACTGTACTGGGGAGATCATTCAATCCACCAAACTACATTTCGAGCACAATTGGAGAGGCCGAACTGCTCCCTCGCTTGATATGGCCCGCATGTTGAACATCAACTTCACCTAATTCCCCTCGTCTTTTCCTTTAGCATTGATACTGATGTTGTCTTTGATCACTCTTACTGCTTTTGTTTTCTTGGCTTGTAAGCTTTGGGATTGTTTGGGACCTTCCCTGTACATTCTTTTTCACCCCCCATTCAATACAATTAACATTTCAAAAAAAAAAAAAAATGATTCTCAACTACGCATATGAGAGTGCAATAGTAGTTCTAAAAAAAAGGAAAGTTTTAAAAACTACAACTAAGCACTTCGCGTGCGTAATAGAATAATAATGGTAAAAATACTTAGTTATTTATTTTACCTTTTTTTTCTTTCTCATGAACTCCAACTACGAACCTCATATGCGTAGTTGAAGACCCTATCAACTATGCACGTGAAGTGCGTAGTTGCTGAACTATTAGAGATTTTTGCCGGTACATCTATCAACCCTCTAAATTATGGATGGTCATTTTTTCTCGGTTTTATTTTGATGAAGGTTTTTTTAAAATAAAAAATGATGATTGCTACAAAAAAGTTAAAATTAGCTAAGATATAGAAGAAAAATAGTTGAATCAACTTTTGCTAACTTTTTTAACTTCTTAGATTTTGGGCCAAAAGTTAGGATATATGAGCTACAAAATTCTTTGAATTTACATAACAGTTTATGGGTGATCGCTAGGTAGAGTTGAAGTAGAATTTATAATTAGGATTTACAATTAATTCATTAATAATATCATAATTGATTACACACGTACATCATGGTTCATGGACTGAACCATGATGATCTGGTCCGGACATTGCACGTCCCTAAATGTGAATACACTAGCTAAGGTGGTGTGTTGATGCTGTCCCAAAGAATGCATGAAAATATCACGAGTCGGTGCTACCTGGATCCATTGTGGCTCGGTTAGCCGGTTTCCTTGAACCATCACTTAACTTTTAGCCTACCAAAAAAAAAAGAATGTATGAAAATTGATGTTTAAACTTTGATGATCAATATTTTAGAATGTAAGATTGTTATGTTTAATGGTATTTAGAATTTAATGATATGTGACATTTCTTGTTTAATTATATTTAGGTTTAAAGATGTTTGACATTCTTTCATTTACCTAATAATATTTTATTTAGTAGCATAGAGCTTACATTGACCAAATGAGCCAAAAATACTTATGTAGGGAAACAATGTGTTAGATTAATCTAAATGAACATAAGTACATTTTTTTTTTTTTTTTGAAAAATTACTTGTATTAGAAAGGGGTAAAAGAATGTACAGGAACTTCCAGTAAACACAAAAACAGGAGCATAAAAATGAAAAGTAGCGAAGAAAGGGGGAGACTAGGGGAGGTGAATTCCCAACATTTTCGCCCAAGCGATAGATTCAGGAGATCGGGCTTTCCAGTGCATTGAGGTGAAGATCTTAATGGCTGAGATGACTTCATTCGCGCAATTGACAGCAGGGGTAAAGGTATGTTTAAACATCAGCAGGTTCCGGGCCTTCCATGTGAAATAGATGAAGGCCGAAATAGAGGAAACACGGAGGCATTCCTTAAGGTTGTTCTTGTTCCTTTTATGGCCACCGAGCCAGGACCATGGAGGTAAGGAGGGGGGTAAGGGATACGGTTCCATCTGGATATGATATCCAAGACAAGGGAAGAATAACTACAGCGAGACCAAAGGTGGTCCTCATCCTCCGGGAAGGTTCGGCAGAGAACGCAGGTGGGGTTAATGGTGGGGGTCCAACGCAACAGCTTGGTGAGGGTGGGAAGTTTTTTGTGACAGGCGATCCATGATATGAAGCTACATTTGGGGATATTCAAGTCCGACCAAATGGCTTTGAAGGGACTAGTAGGAGTAGCAGGGGTAGGGACTCTGAGGAGGACATAGGACTTCTTGATTGAGAAGCCACCAGAGAAGAACGAGTGGTGAGGGGTACCATTAGCATTGAGGCTGCCAATGATGTCATCTCTAACTTTGAGTAAAGAACTCCACGCGTGACTATGGTTGCCATTCGACCTAAAGCTCCAGATCGAACAGCCTTTAAGGACGTTCTGCGTCATCCAGTGGCACCAAATGTTGTCTGCATTTGAGTCGAGATCGAAGATCAGTCTGGAAAGGCAGGCCCTATTCCAGGCAAGAAGCTCCTTGAAGCCTAAACCACCTTGGCTTTTAGGGGTGCAGATGGTATCCCAAGCCACGAGCGCGTGCCTACTAGAGTCCGTACCCGTCCAGAGGAAAGACCGGAGCAGGCAGAGGATCTTGTCCATGACCTTGTTAGGGATAATGAGGACCGAACACCAGAAAGAGTGGAGGGACATCAGAATGTTGGAGGTGACTTGTAACCGGCCTGCATACGAGAGCTGTTTGGAACTCCAGGATTGAATTTTCCTTGTGATCTTCAGAATAAGTGGTTGATAATCAGCAACGTTTAGTCTTCTGCTACCCACAGGAATACCAAGATAGTGGAATGGGAGGGTACCAAGGGTAAGACCGGAGGCTCTAAGGATACTGTCAATATCATGTTGGTTGAGTCCACCAAGGAAGATGGTAGATTTACAAGGATTAACGTGAAGACCCGAGATGGAGCCAAAGAAGTCCAGCGTCCTATTGATGATGTTGATCGAGGGGAGGTCACCCCTACAAAACAACATGAGGTCATCCGCAAAACAAAGGTGAGTGATGATGGGATTATTGCACTTAGTGTGTGTGTGTTGAAGTTTGGGTCAGTAGTATTGGCCTTGAGCAGAGAGGATAGAACTTCCATGGCAATGATGAAGAGCGGGGGGAAAGAGGACAACCTTGTCATAACCCTCTAGAGCCTTTGAAATGTCCCTTGAGAGCACCATTCATGTTAATGGAGAAAGAGGCAGTGGTAATACACTCTTTGATCATGGAGGTAAAGTTATCGGGGAAACCCATTAGTCTAAGACAGTGGATGATGAACTCGTGGCTAATGGAGTCAAACGCTTTAGTGATATCAATCTTCATAGCACATCTTGGGGAGATATTCTTCTGATTTTACTTCCTGAGAAGTTCGTTATACACAAGGATGTTGTGCTTGATGTTCCGGCCCTTGATGAATGCACTTTGGTAAGAGCCAATCAGGGAAGGCAGGACCTCATTAATCCTTGAAGATAGGATCTTTACAATGGTTTTGTAGGTTATGTTGTAGCATGAGATGGGACGATAATCAGAAGGGGTTCGAGGGTTCTCTATTTTGGGAATTAGGGAGATAGAGGAGTGGTTGATGAGTTTGAGCATCTTGCCGGATGCAAAGAAATCTTGGATGGCAAGAGTGAAGTCATCTTTAACGATACTCCAGGTTGATTTGTAAAAGAAGGCGTTGAATCCGTCAGGACCCGGAGTCTTATTATCCCCATACCGAAGAGCATCATTCTGATCTCCTCATTAGATACCGGCCTAGCAATAGACAGTAGGTCTGAAGGCGTGAGGTTAGGTAGGTTGAAGGTGGGAAGTATGGGATGGGTGTGAGGTGGGGTAGGGTTAAGGATGCTGGAGAAGTGATGGATGAGGATGGAGGCTATTTGGTCCAGATTATTGGTGGAGTTGTTGTTATGATCAGAGAGGGATATGATCTTGTTGAAAGTTCTTTTGGATTTTACGCACTTAAAGAAATAAGAACTGCACTGATCACCATGCTTAAACCACTTGGCCTTAGCAAGTTGGGCCAATGTTGTGTTGAGGCTGCAAAGGGAAGAGTTGAGGGAGAGGGTGGCGTTCTTTTCCTTCTCGATGAGATCAGGGTTAAGGGGATCTTTTTGGAGGTTTTCCTGGAATCCATGAAGACAGTGCTGCTGCTCTTGAATGGATTTGTGAATGTCTTCAAGCTTCACGCTGGGGTACTTCTTGAGCATAGGCTTGAGATGCTTGAGCTTTTTAACAAGACGGTACATTGGGTTACCCGGGATGTAGCAACTCCAGGCAGTGGAGACGTTCGACATAAAGTGCTCGTGGGAGGCCCATGCATTATTGAATCTAAATTGGGTCGAAGGATTTTTGTGGTGGTTGTCAAGGAAGAGAATGGCCGGCGAGTGGTCGGAAAGGTTGGGTTGGTCAAAAAGAGCGTGAGAGTTAGGGAAAGCAAAGAGCCAAGCCCCATTGGAGACAACACGATCAAGCTTGCACCAAGTGGTGCGATCGGCTTGATTATTGTTCCACGTGAATTTGTTGCCCGTAAAAGGAAGGTCATCAAGGTTGTTCCGGTTGAAGTAGTCAGCGAGTTCGGTGGGAGGTTGTGAGAGGGAGTTTGTACATCTTGAGATTTTTTTGTCTGGGGATAAGGTGGTGTTGAAGTCGCCTAGAAGGGCCCAAGGCGTAGAGGGGTTGAGGGTCTGGATGGTGTTGATAGTGGCCCAAAGATCAGTGCGTTTGAGGGGGTCATTGTGACCATAGATGAAGGAGCATTCGAAGAGGGAGGGCAGGTTGGTTGAGTGGGTATTGCAAGCAATACGACAGTGAATCAATTGATCCGTAATGATCATAGGAGAAAGGGAAATGATGGAAGGGTTCCACCAGATCCACAATCTATAGTTGGAACAGTGAGGAGAGTTGGAGATGAAACTCCAGTTAAAGAGGAGGTGGGAGGCTATGCGGTCCTCATTACACTTCTTAAGGCGAGTTTCAATGATCGCGATCAGGGCGAGGTTATGTCTCTTGACTATAGTTCGGATAGCGCTTTGCTTATTGGGGTGATTAAGACCCCGAATATTCCAGGCACAAAGGCTTAAATTCATTGGGTAGCTTGCGTAGCATCGGCACAATCCTTGTTGTCCGATGGGGGAAGGGAGAACTTGGGAGGGGAGGAGGTGAGGACGGGGATGGGAGGGGCATCCATTGGTGAGGGTGAGGGGGAGGCAAGATAGGTATGAGTTGGTTTATTAGTCGGCAGCGGGGTTGAGGAGGGGAGAGGTGGGATAGAGGCTTTGTCACTAACTGTCAAAGAACCGTCTTGGGCAGTTACTAGGGTTTTGTGAGTGGAAGTCGAATGCGTGTTTAAGGGGGGAAGGGAAGGGCCATTGATCAGGAGAGAAGAATCAGGAGTGGGAAGGAAGGGTTCCGGGTTGGTGTTGTGGATGATTCGAGGGATACTTCAAACGGGATTATGTAGTGGGTGGGCCGAGACTGGTGGTTTGGGAGCCCTACACCGATGGCCAAAGACCATACATTTTTTGCAATGTTCCGGGAGCCAGTCGAAAGAGATCTTTTGGATGATGGTCTCTTCGTTGGGGCCTTTGAGAGTGACTTCGCGGAGAAGGGGCTTGGAAGCTTCAATCTCCACCAGGATCCTAGCAAATCCTATGCGATCTTAGTGCGCTGAGCTTGAATCGGTAAGGAGCGGATAGCCAATGGCTAACCCGATACGTGCAAGCATAAGGGGGGACCAGAAGCGGTAGTCGAGGTCATACAGGGTGGCCCAAACAGGAATGGAGTCCATACTAGAGTAGTCTAAGGCGAGACCATGGAACCATCTCTTGAGGAGGAGAGTGCAGGATCTAGAGACAATCCATGGGTTGCCTTGGAGGACGGCGTTGAGGTCATCCTCCGAGTCGAAATGGAACACGAAAACACCCTTCTCATTCCGCAAGATTTTGGGGGATTTGATGAAGTTCCAGGAGGAGGAGACGAAAGCACACATATTTTTTAAGCTGATGGGGGATCCAAGGGGGAATCCGACAAGCGACTTGTTCCATTTTGCCGAAACTTCGGATATGTCATCATTTGTGAAGCTTATGGTGCCGTTCTCGAGCCCCGGGTGGAAAGAAAGCGGCACATGCTTTCCAATGCTGTGTTTCGAGACAATATCCAAAAAGGAAGGTGCTTTTGCATGGGGGGGTGCGTTGCAAGGCATGCATGCATCTTGGATGCATGGGGGGAACTAGGAGTCGGGACTGTTGAGCTCCCCGAATTAATGGAGGGATTCGGAAGGACAGGATTGGGAGAGTTAACCGTCTGGGGGTTGGAGAGAGGGAGAGGGTCGTCAATAACCACCGGAGTAGGAGCAAGGGCGGAGGTAGGTTGGGCGGTGGCGTTAGGGTTATTGACAGCAGAAGGGGGAGGGGAGCCACCAGGGGAGGCGACTGGCAGGGGGAAGAGGGCTTCAGTGAGTATCGGTGGGGGAAGGCAAGATGGTTCCTTTGAGAGTCGCTGGTTGTTTGAAATGATGAGGTTTTCTGGGAAGGCTTCGAACGGGCTGGGCGGGGAGGATGGAGGGCTAGGCTTGGCTGGACGAATGGAAGAGTTCGGTTGGGGAAGTTGCGATATCTTGACAGAGAGTTTACGGTTGCGCTTATGGCCTCCCATGGGGAGAGGCGGGGTGGTGGGAGGGGGGGTGGGAGGGGGGGGGGGAGGGAGGAAGCGCGTCGGGGCGCGTACTCCAGGTCAGAAATGGGTCTTTTGTTTTGTTTTTGCGTGAGAATCCATTGAAGTACATTATTTCAATCAGATTGAAACTTAAACATACAACTAACATGCACAACAACGCAAACCCTAAAGCATGTCCCAAAGTCACTAAAGTCTAAACCACAAACTTCACCATCACAACAATCAACAAAAATATTAAAACAAGAGTCATCATCGTATGATTATGATCACGAGCTCCAAGCTTCCTTATCGTATCATCACAAATAAGTCTTTCTTTCTTTTTCTCCAATTGTAGCTGAATTATTAGAGCGTTTTTACATAAAAGTTCCAAACACAGTTTCTCCATCTTAAGAGGATAAACTCTACTCGACTTTGTTAGCTCCATGTTATCCTTCACCAATTCTTGAATGACATCAGTTGATCTTGTTGTAAATCTCTCATCACCCCATTCGAGATAGTTACACTTGTCAGTTTTTCTATATAAAGGGCATCGGAAAAAACGTCTACCATAATGTTCATTTGTACGTGCAGTAGCATGTATTGCTTGCAAACCGTGAAGACAAATTCTACGATCGGAGCTTGATATTTGGTTACCCTGTATGACATCAGACAATCCGATCAACAAACCTCCAAAAACAAAATCACGTTTGGGTTACCCTAACATCAATCCCTAATTCAATCAACACATTCAAGTAGTGATGGCTAATGCAAACCCTAACCCGGAAACATACAAAACCATATATAATTCCAAACAACAAAACCCTAATCCGGACCAATTCAAATCCAGGACACAAAATCGTGGATCATAAAACATAACCATTTCCATTTCATTTTCTTCCCCTTAACCATTTTCATTTCACCCCTTTAACTAGAATGAGTGATTTTCGTAATTATACACAAATTTCTTTTTTACATACAAAAAAGTCATCCAAATTCCAACATGATAGTCTTGTTCCTACCTGTATACGAGAAGAAGAGGAGGGAGTAACAACAGATGATGTAGAAGGTCGAGCTGAATCAAAATAACTTATCTTCGGAAAACGTTCAGAAAAGCCTCCATTGCTCATTCTTGAAGTTAAATCTTCACTTTCATGCTTTGGATATGGCTCAACTTCTTCCCTATAACAAGATATTCACATTTCAAAACCAAGTTTTCGGGTTAAGAATTGCCAATGTAGATATATACCTTGTACTGATGAGATATCCCTTGCAAAGAAACCAAATTTTACAAAAAGAAGGGGCGTGTGACTGAACATATATCGCCTTATTTGACTTGAATGTCGTCATATTTCTGCAATGTAAGTATGTAGAAGTAACTTATTCGGAAGATCGAAGAGATGTTGCAAAAGCTATAAGAAAATAGGATACTAATACACCAAAACTGATTTTATAAACTCGTACTTCTTATGTTTTCTGTCTGCAGCCGCTCCGATTACAAGTCTGGTAATCATGTTTTGAGAAATATGTGTAACTATCCCGTTCTCTATTGAATCTGCTTCAATCAATGGCTTTTGCGCATGCATCTAGAAGAACCAAAACAAGGACATATGCACATAGGAGCTAATTAGAGGAAGGTTTGTGTAAATTTTGACCGGACCTAATCTGAAATTACGGTCCAATCTTAGACTGTAACTGCCAGAGCCGGTTCGATCTTAGAGTGTAATATTTCAGTCCGGTCTGAAACCGTCATTTTCCGGTCTTAAACCATATTTTACATTTTTATAAGAAAATTGGATACATTTCGGATTTTAATCTTACTAAACCCATATAAAATATGTTTGTAGGAAAAAATAAAACTTGGGTTATATATATATGTATGGGTTGAATTCTAGTAAAAACCTTTTGCGGTAAAAAAGCATCGTAAACGAAAATAATTGTTGAAATATAAAATGTATTTAAAAATATCGATATATATATATATATATATATATATATATATATATATATATATATATATATATATATATATATATATATATATATATATATATATATATATATATATATATGAAATTTTATTTATATTACTGATCAACATTGAGTATATAAATTCGTCTAGATTTTGCTTTACCCCTGCTTTGGCACAAAGTTGAATGTACTCATCGAGCGTCTTATGCTTTCTCTTCCTCTCCTTCTCACTATATGCAGTAACATCATGTGTTCCCCCTGAAAGTCATATATCACAATAAACCATCCCAAGTTAAAGTGTAGCAAAAGAGAAAGAAGGTGAGCATTAGAAGTAGTAATGCAATAAGTATAGGACTAGTACAAATTTTACCTATCAAACTTCCGAATGAAATTGGCACTTATAAATTTGGGATGTAGAGTTAGAATAGTCACAAGAATGTAGCATATATGGAAATTCACATTTCCATTTTCTAGGGACAGTCTGAAACACGATTTTTTTTTGGTGGGTAAGAGCGAGGCGCTCTGCGCTATAAGCGCTAGTCTGAAACACGAATTATTGTGTAATATTTTGATAACTATCATTTTTTCCGTATTTATAGCCGTGTAACATCGATCGATCACAACTTAGAATGAGGACAGAACACTAAGAATTTCTAGTGAAAACAATATAATTAGTAGAACTTTCAAATTCCGGTCTGGACCGAAAAATTGTTATTGGATTGGACCGACTTGTCAATTTTGTAAAGGGTTTAATTTTCGGCAAAAATCCAAAAAAAAAATATATAAAGGTAACCGTCCCGGGCTAATTTTCGCACATACGTGTTGGACCTGAACCAAACCCATGAATCCGGTGAGCTCACTTAAAACCAATTAACAACCTTAAAGATTGGGTTCATTACCTACTTATTGTCGACGCGACACAATAACAATAGGATTCCAATAGTTGTTAAAGCTAGAATAACAAAAGATCAAACGAAACTTACTAGATGGAATGGTATATACATGTAGTATACATATCTTCTTGCCTCCTGAGTTCTGCAAAGCCCATATTACATTTGACTTATTCTCTTTGACTGTGTTGCCCACTGCTACATATAGATAATCATCAATAATGGAAGCTTTTGGATGTTCATCTTCTGCATCTTTGATTGATCCAATTTTTGACAGATCAATCTCAGGATACGTTATTCTTTCAGCTTCCAATGGGAATTCAGATGCAGTCATATCAACAAAAGCTTCAGGTTTTTGCTTAACTAGGAAGTGGAAAATCTTAATCTCTAAAGCTTCATGAAACTAGACGATGAAAAATGTAGAAGGCGATGAAGAAGATGAAGAAATCAAAGGAGACTGTTTCTATGTATTCATTCAAAGAGAACAAGTAGATGTAAGCAATTCATCTATTTATTTTCTGACCATGCATCAAACTTTAGGCATGAAGAAGATGAAGAAATCAAAGGAGACTGTTTCTATGTGTTTATTTAAATTACAATATTACATACTTTAAAACAAATTACATTGTTACACAAAGTTATTTGTTAGCAAAGTTTCAGACCTAAACAAATTCTTATATAAGCTCAAGAAGGAAAGTAATTAAGACCCTATGAAATGAAACTGTTTTATCAATATTGAACATGCTATTTTATTTGCACGAACAATTTATTATGAAATAAAGAAATCGAGCGCACTACAAGGGCGGACGCGCACCATCAATCCGCCTCTCATTCACATTGTCAGTGCATTCGGATTTGTAAACCCTAGAAAATGCTTCCTACAAGATTATGATTGTTGCTCCAACGTTCGAAGTATGGCGAGTTCTGACATATGGGGTCTATTCTCATTGAGTCTGAAAGACGCATTTCCATTGAGACCGAAAGGCACATTTTAGTTGTGGTGCGTCCTAAACCAAATTCAATGGGTAGAAATATGATAGTTGGAACAACGTTCAAATTTAAAGGAAACTTAATTGTGGGATGCGACCCTAGTCGCAATGGTGGTCCGTCCAGAAGATGATTGTAATTCGAGTGCGAGTCGAATTTTGATCAGACGAAAATCACTAACGTTGTTTGGATAAATAAACATCCCGATATAGAAGTGTAATTTTACTAACAAATCACTTTTAAGGTTAGTTTTGTTTAGTGTTGTACTGATGGTTTTATGAAGAAAAAATATTTTAAACTAAGGTTGTTCATACGGTCCGGTCCGGACCGGAAGCTGATGGGCCGGATCGGACCGGACCGTTTCACTACATGTTTGAAACGGTCCATGGACCGGGCCGGACCGGATGGTTACGATCCGGTCCACCACGGTCCAGGCTAATACGATCCGGACCGGATGCATTTTCAGTTCCAAATTATTTAAAAGTGTAAAAATCCGGACCGGGCCGTAATATTTTGGACCTGACCGGATTTTTACAATTACGGTCCGATTTTTCGGTCCGGTCGAATTATGTGCAATCCTATTTTAAACGGTAATTTTCCCTTTATAATAAAGTTAAGGCTGATTAGCTAACAATTTAGAAGAGCACAAAATGTACTCTTTCTATATATATATATATATATATATATATATATATATATATATAGAGGAACGGACCAAGTGAGAACAAGAGTTATGGTAAGAAATGATCGAGAACAGATATAAATCACACGATTTAAATAATTCAACGGTTATGATGAGATTTATATATAGCTCTTATTTAATCAAGCATTATGAATTATCTTATTAGTACGGTGAATAAATATTGTTTCCTTAATCACATATTCATACAACTATTACAATATAAAATCATATTTTGTATTTGTTTAGGTCTGAAACTTTGCTAACAAATAATTTTGTGTAACAATGTAATTTTTTTTTAAAGTATGTAATATTGTAATTTAAATAAACACATAGAAACAGTCTCCTTTGATTTCTTCATGCCTAAAGTTTGATGCATGGTCATTAAATAAATAGATGAATTGCTTACATCTACTCGTTCTCTTTGAATGAATACATAGAAACAGTCTCCTTTGATTTCTTCATCTTCTTCATCGCTTTCTACATTTGTCATCGTCTAGTTTCATGAAGCTTTAGAGATTAAGATTTTCCACTTCCTAGTTAAGCAAAAACCTGAAGCTTTTGTTGATATGACTGCATCTGAATTCCCATTGGAAGCTGAAAGAATAACGTATCCTGAGATTGATCTGTCAGAAATTGGATCAATCAAAGATGCAGAAGATGAACATCCAAAAGCTTCCATTATTGATGATTATCTATATGTAGCAGTGGGCAACACAGTCAAAGAGAATAAGTCAAATGTAATATGGGCTTTGCAGAACTCAGGAGGCAAGAAGATATGTATACTACATGTATATACCATTCCATCTAGTAAGTTTCGTTTGATCTTTTGTTATTCTAGCTTTAACAACTATTGGAATCCTATTGTTATTGTGTCGCATCGACAATAAGTAGGTAATGAACCCAATCTTTAAGGTTGTTAATTGGTTTTAAGAGAGCTCACCGGATTCATGGGTTTGGTTCAGATCCAACACGTATGTGCGAAAAATTAGCCCGGGACGGTTGAACCTTTATATATTTTTTTTTTGATTTTTGCCGAAAATTAAACCCTTTACAAAATTGACAAGTCAGTCCATTCCAATAACAATTTTTCGGTCCAGACCGGAATTTGAAAGTTCTACTAATTATATTGTTTTCACTAGAAATTCTTATTGTTCTGTGCTCATTCTTAGTTGTGATCGATCGATGTTACACGGCTATAAATACGGAAAAAATCATAGTTGTCAAAATATTACACAATAATTCGTGTTTCAGACTAGCGCTTATAGCGCAGAGCGCCTCGCTCTTACCCACAAAAAAAAATTCGTTAAAAAACGGAAATGTGAAACTCTACTGCTTTGGAGTAGAGTTTCCATATATGCTACATTGTTGTGACTATTGTAACTCTACATCCCAAATTTATAAGTGCCAATTTCATTCGGAAGTTTAATAGGTAAAATTTGTACTAGTCCTATACTTATTGCATTACTACTTCTAATGCTCATCTTCTTTCTCTTTTGCTACACTTTAGCTTGGGATGGTTTATTGTGATATATGACTTTCAGGGGGAACACATGATGTTACTGCATATCGTGAGAAGGAGAGGAAGAGAAAGCATAAGATGCTCGATGAGTACATTCAACTTTGTGCCAAAGCAGGGGTAAAGCAAAATCTAGACGAATTTATATACTCGATGTTGATCGGTAATATAAATAAAATTTCAAATATATATATCGATATTTTTAAATACATTTTATATTTCAACAATTATTTTCGTTTACGATGTTTTTTTACCGCAAAACTTTTTTTAGTAGAATTCAACCCATACAGATATATATAACCCAAGTTTTATTTTTTCCTACAGACATATTTTATATGGGTTTAGTAAGATTAAAATCTGAAATGTATCCAATTTTCTTATAAAATTGTAAAAAATGGTTTAAGACCGGAAAATGACGGTTTCAGACCGGACTGAAATATTACACTCCATGATCGAACCGGCTCTGGCTAGTTACAGTCTAAGATTGGACCGTAATTTCAGATTAGGTCCGGTCAAAATTTACACAACCCTTCCTCTAATTTGCTCCTATGTGCATATGTCCTTGTTTTGGTTCTTCTAGATGCATGCGCAAAAGCTATTGATTGAAGCAGATTCAATAGAGAACGGGATAGTTACACATATTTCTCAAAACATGATTACCAGACTTGTAATCGGAGCGGCTGCAGACAGAAAACATAAGAAGTACGAGTTTATAAAATCAGTTTTGTTGTATTAGTATCCTATTTTCTTATAGTTTTTGCAACATCTCTTCGATCTTCCGAATAAGTTACATCTACGTACTTACATTGCAGAAATATGACGACATTCAAGTCAAATAAGGCGATATATGTTCAGTCACACGTCCCTTCTTTTTGTAAAATTTGGTTTGTTTGCAAGGGATATCTCATCTATACAAGGTATATATCTACATTGGCAATTCTTAACCCGAAAACTTGGTTTTGAAATGTGAATGTCTTGTTATAGGGAAGAAGTTGAGCCATATCCAAAGCATGAAAGAGAAGATTTAACTTCAAGAATGAGCAATGGAGGCTTTTCTGAACGTTTTCCGAAGATAAGTTATTTTGATTCAGCACGACCTTCTACATCATCTGTTGTTACTCCCTCCTCTCCTTCTCGTATACAGGTAGGAACAAGACTATCATGTTGGAATTTGGATGACTTTTTTTTATGTAGAAAAGAAATTTGTGTATAATTACGAAAATCACTCGTTCTAGTTAAGGGTGAAATGAAAACGGTTAAGGGGAAGAAAATGAAATGGAAATGGTTATGTTTCTTTCATATACGTGTTTATGATCCACAATTTTGTGTCTTGAATTTGAATTGGTCCGGATTAGAGGTTTGTTGTTTGGAATTGTGGTTTTGTATGTTTCCGGGTTAGGGTTTGCATTAATCATTACTACTTGATTGTGTTTTTGGAAGTTGTTGATCGGATTTTTTTGATGTCATGCAGGGTAACCAAATATCAAGCTCCGATCATAGAATTTGTCTTCACGGTTTGCAAGCAATACATGCTACTGCACATACAAATGAACATTATGGTAGACGTTTTTTTCGATGCCCTTTGTATAGAACAACTGACAAGTGTAATTATCTCGAATGGGGCGATGAGAGATTTACTACAAGATCAACTGATGTTATCCAAGAATTGGTGAAGAATACCACGGAGCTAACAAAGTCGAGTAGAGTTTATGCTCTTGAGATAGAGAAATTGCGTTTGAAACTTTCATGTAAAAACGCTTCAATAGTTCGGCTACAATTGGAGAAAAAGAAAGAAAGACTTATTTGTGATGATATGATAAGGAAACTTCGAGCTCGTGATCATAATCATACGATGATAATTCTTGTTTTAATGTTTTTGTTGAGTGTTGTGATGATGAAGTTTGTGGTTTAGTCTTTAGGGACTTTGGGACATGCGTCAGGGTTTGAGTTGTTATTGTTGTTGTGCATTTTAGCTGTACGTTTAAGTTTCACTGATTGAAATAATGTACTTCTGTTCATTTGGATTAATCTAACACATTGTTTCCCTCTATAAGTATTTTTGGCTCATTTGGCCAATGTAAGCTCTATGCTACTAAATAAAATAGGTTGAATTGACATTTAGGGCCTTTTACACTATAGAGTTGAAATTTAGGGTCCTACCAATTACAAATTGAGAAATAGGGCTCCTACTTTACTAGACTAATTCATAAATAGGACAAAAAGTTGACAAAAGTGATGACTAATGAGTGATGGCTGATGTGAGTGCTGACTACTGTGACACTTTTGATTGACATTTGGAGGGAATTTGGGGCCAAAAAAACGCATTCCTTTGCCCAGAAAAAATCCGTTTACCCAAAAATCTACTTACCCAACTAATGTCACAATCATACCCAAAAATAAATTTGTCAAAGTACATAAACATACTCGAAAACAACATACCCAATAAATCAAATATCAATATAAAATAATATTCATAAATTGGATAATATTTTATATTTATACCCAATTTAAACATCACTTAATACAAAATCCATACCCAATTTAAATTTGTCATACACAAAATTTTCAAAATTCGATATTGTACACAAACATCAATATCAAATGACATTTGACCATTACCCAAAAATTCGCTTGACATTTGATCATTATAACACATTTTGGGTAACCATAAAACATATCCACGATATCACTTTAAATATAACACATTTTGGGTAACTATAAAAACATATCCAACATTATAACACATTTTGGGTAAGTGTTTTGTAAGATATTGATATATTTGGGTAAGTGGTTTGTTCGTATGGTTGTCAATGTAGTAGATCGAACATGGTAAGTGCATATCCTAATTTTGAGGAATTTTGGGTAATCAAACATAAATCGTCATACAACAAAAAAAAATAAATAACACACCTAACATACCCAAAAAATAACAACCTAGTTTCGTCATACAATACCCAAAAATAAATAACACACCTAACATATGAACGATTAAGTGGTAGTCTCCCTCACTTTATTTAAAAAACCAAAAAGTATGAATAGTAAACATCCCATCAATATTTAAATGTTGTGCAGTACCATCATTTTAATTATGTCCTATTTTCCTAGGTGTAGGCCTAGTTTTTATTGTTTTCTCTAAAGACCCATTTTACAAAATCAATATATAAAGGGCCCCATTTCCCTAATTTATTCAATAAAATATTATTAGCTAAATGAAAGAATGTCAAACATCTTTAAACCTAAATATAATTAAACATCAAATGTCATGTATCATTAAATTCTAAATACCACTAAACATAAAAATCTTACCTTCTAAAATATTGATCATCAAAGTTTAAACATCGGTTCTCGTGTATCCTCGGTGACAACATCAACACACCACCTAGCTAGGAATGTTGTGGACATCTCAACAACACGTAGCTAAGCTCTCTTCTCTCTCATCCCTCCTGGCGTAAGCTGAGCTCCCATCACCACCCCGCGCGGCTGCCCAGCCGTGCCCCCCACCCTCCGTTCGCCCCCTCCCTGACTGGCCCCCATGGCTGGTTCACGGAGAGCCCGTCGACCCACCATTAAGCTCTCAGAACTACCCCACCCAAACCAAAAACAAACTACTAAACACACACAAAACTCGCCCAGCCCTAACTCACCGGTTAGCCCTATTGACACCATTCCTGACGATCTGATACGTACCAACAGCAAACGGCTTAACCCTAAACCCATCGAATCTCCACCACTCTCTTCCGACATACTCTTCCCTCCCCTGAGCCATTTAACCAAAAACACAAACCATCCATCAACGCAGAAACCTTCAGAGCTTATTGAACTTGCGGTGGTCGATGTGCCTGTGCTCCATGGAGGCGAACCACATAACCCTGTGGTCCCATCTTCCCTGTTGGAGAAGCCTGACTCTTCAGATTTTACTGCCATCAATGCAGCCGTCCCTCCAGTTCCCGAGGTCGTTAGCACAAGGGCCACTTCGGATCCCCTCTTGTATGCTGACTGTCTGCCTCCCAAAACTGCACGCGTTGAGATAACTAGTAACCTTAAAGACGCCTCGATCAGCTACAAAGATATTATTGCTAAGAGTGTTGGTTGGAATCATGTCCCTCTCTCCTTCATCCCTGGTTATGAATCGGGACACATTCCCTTCACTGACGATGACGTGGTTGAAAACACCATGAAATGGAAGTCCTCACTGATCGGATACCCACTAGGTAGTCCCACTTCTTACCATAGGATGAACAAGTTCATCCAGGAGTGTTGGAACTCTATCTCGAAGCCAAAAATCCTGCGTAATGACAACGGGATATTTGTGTTCCACTTCGCAACGGAAGAAGAGCTCAATACTGCTCTCGCTGGCAGCCCCTGGGTTATTAATGGCTCTACTACTATGCTACTTAAGCGATGGGTCCAGGGCCTTCCTCTTGATTATTCAAGTCTCAGCTCTCTTCCAATATGGATCACCCTACATAACTTGGACTACAGATTTTGGTCGTAGCATATGCTGGAGAAGATCGGTTCGGCCATTGGCTCACCCATCCTCACTGATACATGCTCTATTAACCAAGATAGGCTGGGGTATGCGCGCATTCTTGTGGAGATTCAAGCATCACGTGACCTCCTTCGTGAGGTTACCCTTACCGGATCCGATGGCTCCTCGTACACCCAAAAAATCACCTATGATTGGTTGCCCTCACGCTGCTCTTCATGTGGTACGTTCGGTCACAACTGCAATAATCCTATAGTGCATGAGGGTTACGTTCAGGCCAAGAAAACCCAACCATCTAACCATAATAAGAGAAGAGCCCCTAAACCAAACCCTGACCCAACTCCTATTCTGCCTACCCCTCCGACCCATATGATGATTCATCATGCTACGGAGGTCACCAAAACCCCTGTCACCTCCCTTATACCTATTCCTGATGGCATTGGTAACACCTCTCCTAAGTCGTCTAGTTCTCTTGTGGCAACTCAAAGCACTACACCTTCTCCCCCAGGCCAAGTTGGCCATCTACCCGAACAAACCCAAAGTCAAAAGCTCCCCACTCCCATTGACTCATCACCCCACAACATCACACCATTTTCCCACAACCAATCCACTCCCCCAACCAAAACCCTCACAGCCTCATTTGAACTTCCATTGATAGCAAGTGCTACCATGGACAACATCCAAAAGTCCAATGATAATTAGAGCATGCTCATGGAACATCAGGGGACTTAATGACCCTGCTAAACAAAGAGCCATACAAAATCTTGCTAAGAAACATAACCTTGATATTGTTGCCATTCTGGAGACAAGGTTGTGCTCCAACAATGAAACCCGTATATCTAGACTTCTCTTCCCTGCTTGGAACCATGTTTCTAATTGCTCCATTTCTCACAACTATCGAGTCTGGGTATGGTGGAACCCTGCCAAGCTCCACCTATCCCCCCTCATCAAAACTGACCAGCTCATTCATTGCCAAATTTTTAAACCTCACCCAGCCCCCAACCAAACCTGTGAGACTGAACTTTCCTTCGTCTATGCACATAACTCACAGGATGAACGAGCGATCCTCTGGAATACAATAGCAACACTGAAACAACTCAACCGAAATACCCCCTGGGCATTGCTGGGTGACTTTAATGTCACACTCTCACCTGATGAAAAGACAACAAACAAAATTCCTTCCATCTCGCAGGCCTCTGATGAAATTGCTAGATGCTTTGAGCAGCACCATCTCATGGATCATCCATACTCGGGATGTAAATTTACATGGAATAACAAGCAAACTGGTTCAAGAAGATGGAGCAAGCTAGATCGAATTATCACTAATAATGAATGGCATACCTCATTCCCACAATCCAGGGCCCATTTTGACCTTGCTGAGGTGTCAGACCATTCTCCTGCCCTACTGTTTACATGTACTGCTGAAGCACGAAGGAATGTCCCATTCATGTTCAATAATGCATGGAGTACTCATGAGGCCTTCCTGGACTGTGTGAAGCGTTCTTGGGATACTGTGATTGAGGGAAATCCCATGTACAAGCTTGTCAGAAAACTTAAGATGCTCAAACCGCTTCTCAAACGGTTCCCTAGTGCCAAGATAGAAGATATTCACACTAGAATCCAAGACCAACAAAGGACTCTTCAAGACACTCAAATGAGACTGTAGTCTGAGCTCCATAATGCCACAATTCAAGAGGAGGAAAGGCGTCAGTCTGCCAACCTGATTGAGAATTACAACAACCTACACACAATGATGGCTCAACTGTCCAAGGCCTCCTGGATTGCTCATGGTGACCAATGCTCATCGTTCTTCTTCAGAGGCATCAAAACGAGACGATGTACAAATCACATCAATTGCATCCGAACCACAAATGGAGATACCACAAATGACCCTGGCATCATTGATGCTACTTTCGTCTCTCACTTCAAGAAAACACTTAACCTACCTACTCAGCAGAATCGCCATACCATACCTGAGATTAGCCTGCCTAAATTGTCCACTGATGATGCTGCTTCCCTTTGCCGAATGGTGACTCCTGAGGAGATCAAGAACGCTCTCTTTAGTATTGGGGATAATAAAGCGCCTGGGCCTGATGGTTATGGAATCGAGATTCTTCAAGGCTGCTTGGGATACTGTTAGCACAGACTTCATCAATGCAATCCAGGACTTCTTCACACATGGAAAATTATTGAAGCAGGTCAATCACGTATCTATCTCTCTTATACCTAAACATGACTGTCCTCTTGCCCCATCTGATTACAGGCCCATTTCGTGCTGCAATACAATTTACAAGACAATCTCCAAGATCTTATCGGCTAGAATCAACTCTATCCTGCCTAGCGTCATCAGCCCTAACCAGAGCGCTTTCGTCTCCAAAAGATCAATCAAGCATAATGTTCTTATTTGTCAAGAGATGCTGAATAAATATGGTAGGAAGCATATCTCACCTAGGGCTGCCATGAAGGTGGATATCTCTAAAGCCTTCGATTCGGTGAATCACAAATTCATACTGCAGTGCCTCAATAGAATGGGATTCCCTGATCGTACGGTGGATTTGATCAACGAATGTATAACAACCGCCACTTACTCAGTCAATATAAATGGGTCTCTGTGCGGACACTTTGCTGGGACTAGAGGGCTGCGTCAGGGATGCCCCCTCTCCCCCCCACTCTTTGTCATTGCTATGGAATACTTAACAAGACTGATCCAGCAGAACACCTCGAATCCAGAATTCAATCACCATCCCAAGTGCTCTAACCCCACCATTACCCATCTCATTTTTGCTGATGATCTTCTACTACTTTGTAGAGGTGATTGCCCTTCTATTAAGATCCTCAAAGATACCATGGATGACTTCGGTAGGGCATCCGGTCTCATGATCAATGAGGCTAAATCTCTCCTATTTATTGGTGGCATGGAGGATGACGAAATTGCTAGGGCTACCAACATTTCAGGCATGTCTTCTGGTACTCTCCCGTTTCTCTATCTGGGAGTACCCATTGGGAGTAGTAGGCTTTTGGTACAGGACTATCTCCCACTGATTCACCGTGTTACTAAGCGCATTCACTCCTGGAGTGCTAAGGCGCTCTCTTATGCTGGCAGGGCACAATTGGTCAAGTCGGTTCTCTTCTCTATTAGCCAACACTGGTGCTCCTTGTTCTTGGTCCCAGCTAAGATCATCAGCATGATCAATAACCTTATCGGGTCCTACTTCTGGTCTGGCATTGCGAACAGCCGGCGATCCCTTGTGGCTTGGCATGATATTTTCTCTCACTACAAAAAAAAAATACTTTTGCGACGGATTTTTGCGACTGCAAACTCTGCCGTCGCCATTGGTAGGGTTTTTGCGACGGCACAACGACGGCGTGTACAACCGCCGTTAGGTTTGCGTCGACAAAGTCCATACAGACGTCAATAGCATATATACTTGCGACGGCGTATGTTTGCCGTCGCAAAAAAACTTACCTTTTGCGTCGGGTATGATTTGCCGTCGCAGACATTCTTACTTTTGGCGTCGGCAAATTATCAACTGTCGCAAACTTAGCAAATTGTTTTATCCCTCAAAAAACTTGTAAAATATATTTTTTATAAGGAAAAAAAACAACCTGCAAACCTTGAAGAGCCGTTCTCGTCACTTAGAACGCGCTCTCGTCCCTTAACCCTAAAACCAACCTACAAACCTTGAAGAGCCGTTCATCACTCCTGTGCGAAGTTCACAATCAAGGTAACCCTGCGAACAGCTCGAGCAGACTCGTGCGGGTTCACAAAAGGCAGGCACAACAAACTCTCCTCAAACAAGGTATGAATCCGATTTCCAATTTTTGTGAGTTTCCGATTTCGAAGTTGCTTAAGAGGTTTTGTAGAGTTTGTTACCTCCTTCTTCCTTCCACTCTGGAGGGAGAAACAACCTATTTGATGAAGACGAAGTTGCAGAAGATCTAGAATTCTAATACATTTTCTTCTTTAAATGCAGCCTCCAAGGCCGGCGGACCGTTCCGAGGTAGAGTCCAGAGAAATCAGGCTTCCGGACTCCACACCAGTGACGCTCGATGAGCAGGATGTTCACATTGTTAGCTCTATCTCTTCTCTCTGGCTAAACGTTTCTCTATGTTTATTTATTCATGCTGTGTTGGTTTTAGGGTTTTAGCTCAATTTGCAATCTGTGACGAAAATTTAGCCAATGTAGTGTTGAAGTCCACCTGTTTACTTAATATCACCTTCATTGATCAAATGGATACATGCTAATGTTAGGGGATTTCATCCCAGAAGGTAGCATTGTAGGTGAATAAATCAGCAACTCATGGTGTTAGGTGGAGATGCAATATGAAAGCAAACTATACCCACTGTTAGGAGGATGAGGATGGTATATATAGTCTCCTTACACAATCAGATTGTAGGATCTAAAAATTTTGTACTAAATAACTAAGAGTATTATAATACTAACACAATATGCAATAAACTTTATATAGTTATTTATAATTAGACTATTAGGTAATAATATAAATGAGATTAATACTATTGAAAACCAATATCAGCTGATTAGAGCTGATAAACAAAACGTTCAAACTATTTATAGTCTTTCAATATAAAAAGTTTGATGTTTGCCACGACTTTTAGTTCTAAAGTTAGAGGTTTGTGAATATAGACATAAAATATGGATAAGTTAATACTAAAGTAATTGCATGGCTTTTAGTTCTAAAGATATGGATGGAGATATGTAAGGATCTGTTGGAAGCTATAGATCCTTGTTAGCTTACTCCCTGTATTACTTTCAAATATGAAGACTCATATTCCTGGGTTTCATTTGTTACTTCCTCTTTCCTCTTGTCCTGATTATGTTTTTGTTGGATATCTAGGTGAATTTGTATGTTAAAGTTGGATTAGAATTTGATGGGTTTAAGATACAAATTAGATGAATAAAAGGCATAAGAAATGATAGAAACTCCCAATATGTGGGATCGTGAATCTGTATGTTAAAATTGGATTAGAATTTGAATGTTGAGTCTAACACTTAGGGAAATTTGAATGCTGAATATGTATGTTAAAAACTACACACTTGCCTATTATTTGAGTCCTCCCCCTTCTCCACCGATATAGCCATCACTTCAATTCTCAAGCACCACAACTATGCCTATTGCTTAATCTCTCAGCAAAAAATCAAGAACAAAACGTCAATTAAAGATTTGAGCTAAAAGGTAAGTGAGTAGATTTCCTTAATATAAATATATAATGTGTGTTTGATTAAAGCAAATGAAGTTAAAGTTGAAATTGGGTGAAGTTGTAAAGTACATGTTCGCTCCAAACGGTGTGTGCAAGCTTTAAATTTATAACCCTAGATGTAAGCTTAAAACAAGGATGCGAACCCGCAGTGTACGGGTCAATCGTAGTAAAAAGTAAGGAATTCCAGGGGTCGATCACAGGGACTTAGTGAAACAAAGTCCAATCACGGTATGCTTATGTAAATACTAACCACAAGAGCAATTAAAACAATCAAAGATGAATAAGAAGTCAATAAAGGAAATATGCGACTCTAGGGATTAAAGCATCTAGTTGTGGTTCCAACTCAAGATCTAAAGATAAGCGAACAAAGCTGAGGTTTTTGCATGGGGAAGGTGTTACTATGGTGGAATAGATCACCGGGTAAGTCTCACTACTCACTAATCCCAAACCGTAACTCCTATTACCGGGTAAGTCTCAAGGAATCAAGATAAAGAACTATATCCTCAAACTAACACACCATCTAAGGGAATAGAATCAACCTTTACCGGGTAAGTCTCAGGCTAACTTACAAATATGGGATGAAAGCACACTCAAACCCCAATAAAGGATAAACCTTTATTACCTATACTTATGATCTTAGGTAAACAAACAAAGGAATTACCGGGTAAGTCTCATCCTAGGCTTGCATTGGACCAGGAAAGGTGTAATAAGAATAGGATTTGGCAAACTCTAACACTTAACTCTCAGTTTCGGATCAGATAAGTCACCTCGGTCAGACGAATTCCACCCCGGCCGAGATGTTCATCGACTAAGTGAGATGCTTAGGGTTAAGGTTAAAGCCTCGAACTTTCAGGATCCTACTGGAATCTAAGATTATTCTATCATTGTTTTTCCCACAACCTTCAACCAATCACCCTAGAATCACACAAGGAAATTAGCCACTCATCATCATGAAAGTATTAATCAAATATATGGGAAGAAGGTGAGTATTTGAACAAGAAGAATTTAATGAAAAGACTTCAATAACTGAATCAAATATCACAACAAAGCGTTCCTTGGATATAAATCCAACAAAGGAAGACAACAAGGAAGGGAATCTAAGATGATCTTACAAAACCCTTCAAAAGCTATAAAAGCTACAATCTTTCTTCTTCAACCTTCAAAAAGGTTCTTCAAATCTCCCAACTGGAGTATGGCTGCTGCGTGCTATCGGTGTAAGCGGGATTCCAACTCTATGCAGGTTGTTCAGCGTCATCTTGGATTTGTGGAAATCCGACCCTTTTTATAGGAAAATAACCCTCCAAAGATGAGATATCTTAGAAAGATCTTTTCCCATAAATATAGGTAAAATATATGATCTAGTATATCTTCTTCCTTCCAGGAGCCAAGCCCAAAAATATAAGATCACTTTCCAAAGATAAAAGATCTCAGCCAAGAATAAAATATCCTCGCCGCGTCCTAGGTATTCGCCTCGGTTGAGTCGACTTCCTTGGATCACCTCGGTCGAGATGAATCTGTGGTCAACCGAGGTGAGTCATAACTGAATGTGAAATCTCTCAAAACTGGTCCAAAGTGAATCTCAAATCCATGGCTATGCTTCCTGGATGGTTCCTTATATTCCTCAATGTAGCTCCAATGACTCCATACCTCCTTTTGCTCCTTTTTTATGCAATGTAACACCCCAAATTCTCGGAACTCGGGGAGCTACTGGTTAGGACCTCACAATGGGTCCCGACCTTGGTTTAACAACAACATTACTTGGATCTTACAACAAGGCACAAATGTATTTAAAACAATTTCTAAAACATAATATTTTTAATGGTATAAACGTACACATGTGACAGCCTTACAAACATATATAAAGATACATAACATGCATGACGTATGGAAGACTCCCCCGTCCCCATCTAATGAGTACGTGGACCCGGCTGACCATCCGTTCCGGATCTCTCTGCAACTGTCTATCTCTACAGATCTACAACACGGATAAACCGTTAGCTAACTATCCAAATATAAGCAAAAAAGATAACAGCACAAACACAAGCAGAAACAAAATAAACAAACATCATGCTGGCACTCAACCGTTTATTATCTATTATTTAAGTGATTCACATTATTCAATTTAAGTTGTGGCACGAGAATTTTTATTAGTTCTCGCCTCCGTTCCTTATCCAACTGGTGTAGGTCTAGCTGACTTCCACTGGTAGCATCACTACAAACCACGTATGGACTAGTCCTGAAAGAAACCCCCAGCGCCCGCAAGCTACTGAGCAGAATGCCACCGCCCGTTACTCTTAGGCCAAAATATAGGTCGGTAATTATATATCACAACCTATCTCCATAAAAATTTCAATCACACACCACCATCATCATTTATACTCATATTTAGAAGTCAGCTAAGTAAGCCCAAAGGACTTACCTGATATAAAGCTCGACTCTCTGTAAACCAACTCGCTCTGTAAACTGTAGCAACTCAGTTGCCTGTCAAAGGAGATAAGTGCATTAGCACACTCCTACGTAGTTAGAAGTCTAAGACTTCTAAAATAGAATAATATATTAAGACATAACTAGTTGCAGTATTAATTTATGGTAAAATGACCATTTTACCCTTGGTCCCGAAATTCTCGAAAATTCTAAAATTCATGTCTAAACTCCTATTTGAGATTCTAAAATCATATTCTAACTCCCAAAGCTTCCTTTGGTTCCAAGCTAACATTTTTCCTATGTCACTATTTTCCGGGAAATCGTACAGGTCTAACTTCGATTCCAAATATAAAATTTGTAACCGTTTATAAAAATTCCGACTTAAATCCCTAGATTATCTATGATGTCCTATCTAAATTTAGGAGAAAGAATTTCTCCAAACTGTTCATTCAACAGTTTTATAAAAATTCCTAAAGTTGACTACTCCCTTTACAAATTCTATACTTAGCCAAAATCTGAGTACACTTTGAAAAATCATAACTCCTAAACCACTCACTGGATTTATCCCAAATTTTGATATGTTCTACTATAAAACCTTACCTATAATATATCCAAAATTCAGCCGGAAAGGATATCAAGAGCCTATTCAAAATCATCTCACAAAACAGCATCACTTGCTGTTTTCCCCCAACACTCAGCACATATATAAAAACGTCAACTTTGAAACACAATAACTCTCGAACCGTAACTCCGATTCTTCCCAAATTTTAATATGATCTACAACAAGATGTCAAATATATCATATCAAAAATTCAAGCCTAACAGAGATCAAAAGCCTATTCAAAATTATCTCACAAAACAGCATCCCATGCTGTTTTTCTCAACTCCGCACATTTATAAAACTGAACTTTGAAACCCTATATCTCTCAAACCATAACATGGATTCCTCTGAAATTTTTGTATGATCTACTATACTATATCAACTATAACGTGTCAAAAATTCAAGTCTAACAGAAGTCAATAACCCCTCCAAATTTATTCCACAAAACTGCATCTCTAGCAAATTTCCTCAAACTCAGCACACTAAAAAAAAAAACTGCATGAATAGCCAACTTGAGAAAATCATATCTCCTAAACTATAACTCCGAATAGGCTCAAATTTCAGTATGTTCTACACTTCAATACCGACAACAACATATCCAAAAATCAGGAGCAAAGGAAGAGTCTAGCTTACCCAAATCTGACCTCAAAGTTGACTGTTCCTCACCTTACAACCCAGAAAAACGCAGCAGCTCTTCAAGCCATCTTCTAGGGCTTCTATGGAGGGTCTAAAGACATAATTTTGTACTCTCATCAGCACATACACAAAGAGGGTAACACATAGAAGAGGGTTGCGATCCTTACCCAACTAGACGGACAAAGCATGCTTGTGTGAATGAAGGCAAAGAAGGGTCATGACTTGCTGTTGTTAGGGTTCCTTGGTTAGAGATCTGGCATCAGAAGGTAAGGGTCGGTTGTTGCAAGCGGCTGGATGTGTGCAGACGTAGGCTGGATAGGCAGCCGGCTGGTGTTGCGAGAAGGGAAGCAGGAGGTGGCGATCTGCTGCTGTGATGAGTGTTCGACCAGCAGGAGGGGACGAAGGTTTACGTTGTTGCTGTTGCAGCCCGTAGACAGAAAGGAAAGAGCCGGAGGATCTGCTGTGTGCAAGGGATGAGTAAGCAATGAAAGCGTTTCTTCTGTGGATGTATCTGGACGGAATGCAAGCAACAGAATGGAAGTGAATCTTCGAAGATCTCGGCTGTTACTTTCCTAGTAACGTTCAGCAAGAGAACATGGTATTGCAGTTGGGCTGGCGCTGGACTGGAGCTGGCAACGCCGGGCTGAAAGGCAAGCAGCAGATGGGCTGAAGCGAACTGGGCTGGACGCTGCTGGGCAAGTTTCTGAGTTGCTGGGCAAGCTGCGCTGGGCTGAAAAAAGGGTAGGGCAGAAGCTAGATCCGCTGGGCTGAAGATGGGCTAGAGCTGGCGCAAGGGTGAAGGAAGCAGCAGCCCGGTGCTAGCTGTAGTCCGGAATCGAGATCCCAACAATTGAATGCACGGAATAAACGGATACGGATTATGTTACAGTTTAGGATTAGTTATAAGAATCCTATCATTTTATGTGAAGGTAAGCTACATAAAATGATAAACTATTAAAAGATTTTATCATTTTATGTGAAGGGAACCTACATAAAATGATAAATTTTATAATAATGTGTTTAACTAAGTAGACGGATATGGATCAACTGATCGAGATCGGGTTTGTTATAGAAATAAACGGAATAAAAATTCCGGATATTACATCAGTACCCCCTTAAAATAAGTTTCGTCCCGAAACTTAAAGATAACGACATATAGTCGGAGTTATTACAAAAGAAATAAAGGGCCGGAAAGGGTCACAATCGATCTTGTTCTGATTTGTTCCTAAGATAGCCGGAAATAAAATTTCCGGGTATTACATCAGTACCCCTTAAAATAAGTTTCGCCCCGAAACTTAATATGCGTCAATCGTAAGGTCGGTCTTCAAGGACAAATAAAGGTACAACCTAGTGTACCTAATTAATACATCATAAGTCTTGTCGTTTCTATATCTAAGTATCCCGCACATCAAAGGTTACCAAAAGAATACATCACTTACTACATACTCGATCATGAAATAAACAAGCAGTCAAAAATATCACACATACAAGGTCAAGCCCTAACTCGTCACTCCCGAGGTTACAACCCTCGCTACATAGGTCTTTGAAATGTTACGTCTCTTGCTATCCCCAATATCTAGGTAGCCCTATCGGGTTTTTCATAAAACCACTAAATCTTAAATCTTTTCAGGTACTTAGATTCCAAGCGTTTGCTACCCGTTCTAGAATGGTTAGCGGATATCTCACCGGTATCATCCGGTTCAACTGTCTGATCCTCTAATTTGATGACCTAACTCGTGTCTGATAGGTATCTCTCCAACTGGAATCCTCAAACTCAGTTCCCAAACTTAGTCTCTGTGGAAAACTGAAGCTACATTCTCCAATAGGGTGAGGAATACTAGTCCTTCACTCACTTATAAACCACTTTATAGCCTCAAGTAGTCGCATTTTGCAACTCACCCCCAGGTCCTTTGATGACCGTTCAGAAAATAACCTAGTCAACTTCTTCCCTTCTTTATGATTACTTGACTACATACTCAGGCCAAAGTTCTTAGACCTCCGCCATCACTTTACCAAGTGCCTAATGCTCTTCGTATCACGACCTACTTGATCTTGTCTTTTAATATCACTCAATCATCTTATTCCTCAGGTAAGGAATCATGACCTTTACCCTTTTCTGGTCTAGCACTTGAGACACAAATCCAGTGGTCATCGTCTGCATTCACTTAGTATTATTATACTATTTATGGATCTCTAATATATTGTTAGCTCAACCTTAGGCTTCTCACGTATTTTCCAAGGTCTTGAGTGACATAAAATATATCCGGGATGACGATATTAGATACCCGGTGATCTCACGTCGCCGTTATTTGCTCACTCTACTCAATAGTTGTTAGCATTGCACTGTGACCTATAATATTCCTCTTACTCAAAACGCAACTCGACTCCGTTCCGAGATAAAATTCTTCTTATTCTTGAGATTATGTTTTCTATATGTACGAGTACTGGTCTGTAAGTACACTCCCGTAGCTTCCTTTTCTTATCTGTCTTTTGATTCAACTTGATAGTTACTCACCTTGAGCTTGTTAGTGCAGGCCCTACACAACACCTTTATTACTTCGTTACTTCCTTTCTCATTTTATCAAGAACCTCGTTCTAAAGTACCATGCTAGGTATTAAATTCCAAATTTACTGGTCTTCTAACATGTGACTAGGTCGGCATGCTTCACTTGGATCTATAATGGGGTACCACTCTCTTTCTATACTTCTACGTGCACATACTTTCTCGTCTATCTAGTTGGTGATACAGTTCCTCGACAAAATTCTTGTCACTCCACGTAGCCTATTTCACGTTCCTTCTAAACGAAATGCATTTCACAAATTATCATCGTCTTAAACTCGACACGTCATTTTCAGTACTCCAGAGTTTCTTGTTCTGTGGGTTAGGACTCATCACGCTTTTGCTGCGCTACTTTGATAATTATAAGAACATTTTCTATGTGTCCACAATGATTGGCTCTAGAACTCTCCCTCTCAATTACACCATAAGTCCTATCCGGGTGAAATACCAAGTACCTTCCTTACTTGCCTTAAGGGACTAAGATAACGGTTGGAAGACGACCTCTTCCGTTTACTTTTGGAATTCTTCTAACACGGATCCAAATTTCCTGACTCGACTGAAGTTTGATCTTAACCAACCGAGAAGTAACCTCTAACACGATTCTCTCTATACCTTTAGTTGTCTAAGTAGATTTTCGTTGTCTACTTGAGGAACTCCTCCAAAGCATCGGTATAGTTAATTCAATAATCCTCAATCACAGATATCTCTTCTTAACTGTACATAGCTCGTCAATCCCCCAAACAACTCTTGCACGTCCTCAGTTGATGTCGGTCAGTCAATAGTTGACTTATCTCCATTTCCGGGACTTACTTTTCTCATACCTCTTTTGCCGTTGAATTTCCTGGCGGGCACTACTTACTCGAGTTCATCAATTTATACTCCTTTAGCTCATTCTACATTACAAACTTCCAGTTCCCCCGTGAACTAGCTCCATTTCTCGAGTCTAACTGTGTCGTCCATCTGACATCAATGGTCTTTTCTAGGTCTTCCAATATAGCTTGTAATCAAGTCTACAAAACTCTCATGACCTTAACTTCCTTCCACTTGCGGTTTATCTAGTTGGGAATGCTACACACACTCTGTCTTGATTGACATAGAACCTTATCAAAATCATATACTCCCTACTCCTCTAGTTCTTCTTTTATAATCCATCTGTACTAACTGTGATATGCACCCTTTTCCTAGCCAGTAGGCAGTAAATTCTTCACACGCTTCCCTTGGTCTTCAATGACATAAAGGGGGTCCTTTCTGACCGTCTAGTCTTTCTTCTTAAGTTCTTAATTAGGGATCCTTGCTCGAACTCACTCCATGTTATTATTAAGGTGCTAGCACGCGGATCGATTTAGCTTCACATTTGTCGTTGTTGATCTCTTGAAGGGTCCTCTAGACGTCTATAAAATTCGTTCATCATTCTATAGTTATCCTCCTTATCTGATAACCAGTACCACTGGTTGACCCGCACGTGTTATGTCTCAATTATTACTGACTGGTATGTAGTTGACCTTCCATAAGATCACAGACTTATTGTTCTTCTATCTCTTTTGAAGTTTGATAGACTTGGTCAAAATCTATCTCCTCTAGTTTCTTTGTTAATACTCTTTTAGTTTCTTCCACAGTCTGCACTTCTCTTGTTCTCTTATGAGGTCACTATACTCTTCTGAGTCTAGTCCTTGCATTCATCTGTCGCCAATGAGTTCATCAAGTCTTCCACATTAGCTTGTAAGCGTGTCTTCGCGATTCTCCTTACTTTAGTCATCATCTGTTTGCGGTTCTCTAATATGAACCGTTAGTGTTGGTAACTTAAATCTCTTTGTAAATGAGAAATTATTGCGGACCCTTGAGTCCACCAAATCACTTTTCCACATTCTTCCCCTTGTTTAGTTTTGTCTTGGTCATGTCGCCTTTATAAAAATTCGTTGTCTCAATTTTAGACTTCTAGTTTCTTGGATACTTATGTCGGACTTTCATTAAACACTCTCATATCCTTGAAGGACTCCACATGCTTCCATGGTTACAGGATTTATTTCTCGTCATCAAACTCACTCTTTATCTTTGTACCTTTTAACTTCTCACAACTGGGTCGACACTCTATCTTCTTTGTACTCTCATGTCCATGCTTGCTTATGGCGGCGTCCGTCTTGATAGTCACGTCCTTTACACCGAAATTCTTGGTTGTACTCCGTTCTATATGATTCTTGTTTCTCCATTTTTATCTCCATTCTACGCTCTCGTCGTCTCTTGCATGGTTCTTCTAATTCATCTCTCGACTTCATACGACAAAGCCCCTTGCATGATTCTCAATTTCTTCTATCTAAGCTGACTCGGGAACTTCTTTCTCATCCGGTTGTACTGGCGGTAAAAATTTTCTAAACATCTTTACTGCTTTGCCCACCCGTCCTTCGGATGATTTATAAGTCACCAGGACGTCCATCAGAGTATCATACTAAATCTTGGTCTGAATCCCTTATCTCGTGTGGAAAACTCTTCAAACTCGTTACCGATTTATCATGAGGCGCTAATCGCTTCATGATATCACAACTAAAGAATACAAGATATCCTTTAGGATACTAGCATACTACACACACACAGATATATAATTTACACTAAAACCTATCGATATAAGTCTATATACTAACTCACCTATCGTTCCAAGCTACAGAGATCCACGGAGAACGATGGTGGTCCGACGTACTACTAACCCAACAACCCGACTATGCACGTGTGTAAAAACAGAAATCCGTTTTGAAAATCTTAGACCCCTTTCGGGTTCTAGTTATTTTATACATTCGGTCTTTCAGAAGATTTCAAGTGCCATTGTTGCCAACCCAGAGCTCTGATACCATGTTGTAACACCCCAAATTCTCGGAACTCGGGGAGCTACTGGTTAGGACCTCACAATGGGTCCCGACCTTGGTTTAACAACAACATTACTTGGATCTTACAACAAGGCACAAATGTATTTAAAACAATTTTAAAACATAATATTTTTAATGGTATAAACGTACACATGTGACAGCCTTACAAACATATATAAAGATACATAACATGCATGACGTATGGAAGACTCCCCCGTCCCCATCTAATGAGTACGTGGACCCGGCTGACCATCCGTTCCGGATCTCTCTGCAACTGTCTATCTCTACAGATCTACAACACGGATAAACCGTTAGCTAACTATCCAAATATAAGCAAAAAAGATAACAGCACAAACACAAGCAGAAACAAAATAAACAAACATCATGCTGGCACTCAACCGTTTATTATCTATTATTTAAGTGATTCACATTATTCAATTTAAGTTGTGGCACGAGAATTTTTATTAGTTCTCGCCTCCGTTCCTTATCCAACTGGTGTAGGTCTAGCTGACTTCCACTGGTAGCATCACTACAAACCACGTATGGACTAGTCCCGAAAGAAACCCCCAGCGCCCGCAAGCTACTGAGCAGAATGCCACTGCCCGTTACTCTTAGGCCAAAATATAGGTCGGTAATTATATATCACAACCTATCTCCATAAACATTTCAATCACACACCACCATCATCATTTATACTCATATTTAGAAGTCAACTAAGTAAGCCCAAAGGACTTACCTGATATAAAGCTCGACTCTCTGTAAACCAACTCGCTCTGTAAACTGTAGCAACTGTAACGCCCCAAATTTTGGCGCGCTTGCGATATTTATTATTTCCGACTCTTATCGATATTTTGATTAGCTTAAAAATTTTACGTCGTAAATTAAATTCTACGAGTATGTATACCGATATATTTTATTATCGCAACTAAATATTACATAATCTCGTAAGTCATTCGCGAAAATGGTTTTGTATTTCAAAGTATATTTGATTTTGCAATTTATTTATGTACGCGATTAGCATATTCTTTTCCCGTATATTTAAATTTCAAAAAGGATCGGAAAGTTTCCCGATCCGAAATTTTCGTTCCGGTTTATTTGGATCGAGTTAGCCTTCTTTTCTTTTCTTTTTCTTTTCTTTCTTTCCCTCTTTTCCTGTGCCGCGTGGCATCGTTTTTGAGGAGGTGGCCTTTCATTGCCGACCCCTCGTTGCCCTGACGCTGGCCAATCTATCTTGTTGTGGCTTGCACCCAGCAGGGCTACCGATCTCCCCTACTCTTTTTTTGTAGACTTGCAGCTCTCCTACCCCACCACTTGCAGCTCTCTTCTTCCCCAAGGAGAAGATCTCTCCCTGGCCTCCACCATTTTCCACCGTCTCCCTAACTCTCCTTCTCTGTCATCCGTTCTCACCCTCGTCCACACCAGGAGAACAACCACCTGCAAATACTCTCACCCTCAACACTCTATCTCGAACATCTTCTACAACCTCACCACCATGGCTGCCCTTGAACACCTAGCAGTCATCAGCTCCTTGACTCGCAACCTCTTCCGCCTGTCTTTTATGGAGCTTGAACCTCGCCGGAGAAGGAGCCCAGAAGCCCTCTTAGAAGCACCCTAATCGGAGCCTATGCTACTCCACTGCCCTGCCGCCGCCCTGATTTTCTTCTCCCTTTTATTTTTGCACCGCCAGTCCGAACAGAGAAGGGAGATGGCCGTTCCTCTCCTTCTCCTCTACTGCCACTAGGACCACCGCCACTGCCATCGTCGGAGGAGCCCAACTGTCCCGCCCTTGCCGCCTGCCGGAGCCTCACCGGGGTGTCTGCCTCACCGCTTTGCTGGATCTCCCGCCGGCTCTGCGAATGCCTTCCCAGCGCTGCCCTGCAGTTGTTAAAATGGAAGAAGGGCTTTTTACCCTAATTACAATCGGCCCCCTTAATTTGTGGTTAATTACAAAGTGTACCCATGCTTTATGTATTTGTGTTAATTGACCCATAATTTGAGGTTCCTGCATTTATACCCCTGCAGTAGTTATTTTCGAAAAATGGCCAAGATTATTAATTACGTTTATGCCCGCATTTATAAAATTTTGTATTTTGTACGGAAAATGGATTAGCGGTTTGGAACCTTGAATTTTAGATTCGGGATATTCTCATCTTTTTAATACACGGTGTTTTATGTCTTTGATTGGATTAAATTCGGTTTACGGCTCAAGGTTTTAATTTCGGTTTTATGACCAAGTTCTAGTATTGTACTTTTGTCCCGGAAGGTTAATTACGAGTTTTAACGTTGGCTTTTGGAAAACGACTTTTACCTTAGATTTATATATATTATATATATTCCGTTCAAATTTAGCATATGAGCTAAATTTGCTTAATTTTGGTGTTAGGTTCGGAAGCGTCCCGATAAAGGCCTAATGAGTCCAAAGTCGACATCCATTGATCGACTTCCGTCTTTTGACGTCGTGTGAGTATCCTTTCCTGCGATCTAGTAATGTTTAGTATTAGTATCATGCTAGGTTGGATCTAGCATAACTTAGAGTTAATACCAAGTAATGGTTGTGGACCTTAGGTGAGTTTTGAGGATTGTCGATTGTTGTAAGAGGTTGAGTGTTTGGTTGATCTTGTGAGTATTTGATGCTTGAGGTTGTGGTTATATGGTTGTTGAGATTATAAGCTAGGATATGCTTATCCTAGCATGGTGATGTTACCGTTGTGTTTGTTGGACTAGCCATGTTATCCTAGTAGTGTTGTGAGTTATGATCTTGTGAGATCCGAGGGTTTAGAAGTCTTGGGACTTCTAGCTTCTGTTGAGTGTGATGTGAGCATGAGGGATTCTAGGATGCGGTCCTAGAATTGAGAGTCAAATGATCTTGCGTAGATCATTTGTATAGAAGTCTAAGACTTCTATTGTGAGTGGGTTGTTGTTGATATAGTTATCTTCTTGTGAGCAGGTTATGAGCTTCCTCCCTAAGGAAGCGAAAGTGTTGTGAGTTGAGTGTGGTGACGAGGTAAGTCTCCGGACTTACTTAGCTCGTATTCCTTGTATTAGCATTGATGTGCGATTGGTGGTGTGTGTTTATTGTTATTGTTTATAACAACTAAACCGGAATTAGGATTACCGACCTTTATATTATTTTGGCCCAAGTGTATGATAACGGGCGGTGACATCATCTGCCTAGCTCTTGCGAGAGTCTAGGAGGTTCTCGGCGACTAGCCGTGCTGGTTAGACGGTCGGAGGCATCCGTACCGTTCCATGCCGGAAATAGGGACCGAGGCGGGACCACGGTGGTCTCGTGTCACAAATCTAAGTTGAATTAGAACGGGATATGACTTAATCATAATAAAGATAATAAACCGGATTGGTGTGCCTTTGATTATGTTGTGTGTTTATGATGTTTTGCTTATGTTTGTGCCTTTCCCGTTAATTCTAATGCCTCGAATATAAGCTAACGGTTTTATACCGAATGTTGTAGATTGCCTTGCAGGTTAGGAATGCGGCCGAGAGATCCGGAAGGGTGGACAGCCGGGGTCCGTACATTTTAGGAAGGGTTTATGAGTTGGAGTCGAGTTATGTTTTGTTTTTTTTGTATGCCGCGTGTTTGGCATTGTGGTTTCGAGTTGTATCTCGGCTGAAGTCCTTTGTTGTATTCTTTCGGGTTTTTCTTTTCATTGCATAAAAATGTATTTCGGTTTTGTCCTTTATTTTTACCTTGTTGCAAGATCCGGTGAAATTGTTGTCAAGCTAAGGGTCGGGACCCATTGTGAGGTCCCAACCCGTAGCATCCCGAGTCCCGCGGATTCGGGGTGTTACAAAAGTGGTATCAGAGCCCCAGGTTGACAACAATGGCACTCGCAATCTTCTAAAGGCCGAATAAGGAATAAAAAGAACCCCGCGGGTTCTGAGTTTTCGTTTTCAAAATCACATGCATGAGTCGGGGTAGAATGTACGGACCACCACTCCTTCCGCGGATCTCGGCAGCTTAGTTTATTAGGTTTTGATACGTATATATATGTATATATAGATATGGATATGACGTTTGTAGTTATGCATGATAGAATTGATGTGTGTCTTTGTGATTGTATGTTGCATGATGAACTTGATATATATGTATAGTTGTATATATGGACTATAGTACATGTTTGGACCTTGTATTGTTGTAATGTATTTTCTGGATATGGCATATTAGTAGAGATATGGACTTAGGATTTATATAGTTATGTATACGTATTCTTATTATATATAATACTAGCATATGAAGTTACGGGACCTAATAGAAAAGATGATAAGTATAGTATCATCACCTTTAAAGACGATATGGTTGGCTTGGGATAGCGTTCATACGTGGAGTACACTCAAATATCGAATTGAGCATTTCGTGTTAACGAACACCATGGCGTTCTCGGATTCCTTTAAAAGGATGTCGAAGAGGAGGATTAGCGATGACATAAACGAAGGACAAACAAGTAGAAAGAAGAACTCGAGACGAATAAAGAGAGATCGAGATGGAGCAATACAAGTAAGGGAGCAACGTTAAGGTATATAAGTGGTTATAAAGAAACCGGGGTTGTCCGACAACGAGACCAATAGTGAAAACGAACTTAAGTTCTTCAAGAAGACGCGTGGATAACTAAAGATGCGGATCGAGGAGAAGATGAGTATGTTCTAGAAAGGTTAAAGGTGGTATTCCATTAAGATGCAAATCTTTCCTTAGACACTCCTAAGCATTGGAGTCAAGATGAGAAAAGTGATCGAACCATTTGCTGAATATTTAAGATACCATAAGTTAAGCTTACGAGGTACCAATAAGTGAAGTGTCAACGTTATTAGAGTTATGAGAAGAAGGGCATGGTAGAGATTCACGTGGAGTTGACCGGTTACCATTTTGATGATAAGACTAAGAAACGCCGAGGAGGAGGAAATGTGTGTAGATGCTGATCTTCAGGAGATTAAAGGTGAAACAAGGAGTTCGGATTAAAAGACTTAAGATACCGACCGACCAAGAGAAACACGAGAGGATACTGGATAACGTTAGAGATGTTGAGAAGACACATTTACAAGATAACATGAGGCACGGTTAAGCTTATGAAGATGAGTTATACGGCGTGCAAGGCCTAGAAGAGTATGGTTTCCTTAAGGAAGAGGAAGAAAGCATGGACCAAAGAGAGAACTAACGGAGTTTAAGGTAAAGTATTCCGATGAGGGTATCCTTCAAGATTATGGTTACATAGAAGTATGGTAGGAGGGTAAGTCGTTCATCTTGGAAAGGGTCATCAATGAGTTGATCGGTGACCACCGAGAATGCACAGGTGCAGGTGTATATTTGGGACTATAGGTGGGAAGAGTAATCCAGGATGTGGGATCATGAGAAGAGTAGACAAGACTATGGCTTGAAGGAGTGGTAACAAGAACTTGAAATATTCCCGGTGGTACAATGTCAGCAATAAGGAGTTGTATCAACAGAAGTACAAGTGTTTTAATCAAGTAGCATAGATTGAGGTCAAAGCAAGTAAATATAATAGACCTCCTAGGGAGGGATTGTAATGAACCTATGCGACCTTCTTAAGTCATGGGATAGTCATACGGAGGAATGACGTGGATCAGGGTAAAGGGAACTAGAAGGACAAAAAGGGAAGGGAGTCTTCTATGGTTATTGTGCGTAGAGGGAGGATATATAAGGGGATGTAAGGTATGTTTGTTCTAAAGTGATGATGTCATGTTTCGCGAGCAACAACAAAGTCAAGGTTCTTGTGACCCGCATGGCGAAGCCATAGTGGCTATGTCGTGAAATGAAGGACCTAGATTAGTTTAACACCGCAAGCTTAGAGCTTATGACGTTAGCACTTGAGAAGTAATGAGTTGGGTATTTCAATGGTGTGGATGGGGAATTGTTCTAGCGTTTTCGACAAGGCATGATGGTACGGTTGTGGAGTTATTTATGAGATACCGAGAGATGCATAAGGTGACTGACCAGAGTAAGAGAAGACCGAAGTCTTGAAGTTTGATGTCGACATGAGAGGTACGAGAAGTATATGAAAGATTGAGGTTAGAACCTCTGCGGTCGGATTGACGTTACATAAGGAAATGAAGTAGTTCTACACCTACTCGAAAAAAAAATGATGCAAGCTTAGGTGGAATACGAATAACTCCCCCAACATGTTGGGATGACCAGGAAAGCGAAGAAGATAAGATCGATTTGTTATAAGACGTGGTTATGCCCTACAGTTAAGACCCTTATGATAACACATAAGTATGGGTTCTTAAAAGGTTATTACGACTAGGCTTTCAAGGAAAAAGGATGGAACTGTACGGATTCAAGAAAAGAAGGACCCTTTAAAAAGAACACGCACGGTCATGGCTGAAGATGGAACAGTACACGTGTCTTAAAGACGTCGCCTCGATAGATCGAGGTAGATCAATTGTGTCATGACCACTTGTAAAGTGATAAAACAAGATTGTGGCGGTTATTATGATATGTGACGGGAAGAGGAAAGATGAAACCTGAGATATCATAGATTCCAATACGTTAGAATGTGGAATTTTCCACTAAGGTCGAGCTTAATTTATTTCCGGTGTCAAAGG
Source organism: Fagopyrum homotropicum (assembly GCA_033239125.1). Taxonomy (NCBI): domain Eukaryota; kingdom Viridiplantae; phylum Streptophyta; class Magnoliopsida; order Caryophyllales; family Polygonaceae; genus Fagopyrum; species Fagopyrum homotropicum. The sequence goes on from BSWB01000003.1 coordinate 11,051,667, forward strand.
CGCCGTATAGAATAACACTTGTGCAGAGACATGAGTTGTGGAAGCAAGTGAAGGAGCAATTGCAAGAGCTTAGTGATAAGATTTCATTAGAATTAGTGAAATGCCATAGAGAACACCAGACATTATCTTGAACTCTTGATTTGAAGTTCATATTGGAATATATCTTAAACTCTTGATTTGAAGTTGTTATGGAGAAAACAAGTTTGCAAAAAGAGAGATGGTTATCTCCGTTTGTACATCGACTACAGTGAGTTGAGCAAGATGAAAATGAAGGACAAGTACCCCTTACAACGAATGGATGATCTACTCGATCAGTTGCAACGAATGAAGGATAAGAACTTGATTGTCACCTTTTGAGAATTCGAGATTGAGATATTGCAAGTACGGCATTTTGGACCAATCAAAGTCACTAAGAGTTGTAGTTATTTCATATGGGCTTACTGATACCCGGATAAGATATTTTGATCTACCTTGAAAGAAGAGAGAAGTTGTATGACAAGTTGTCTCAGAATGACAACCCTCGAAGGACGTGGAAGAAGTTACAAGTTTTCTTGGATATGCTGGTCATTACCGGATTTGTGATGAGATTCTCTAAGTAACACCATTATGGTAACCTACTCCGGATGACAACGAAGTATTAAAAAAATAATAATAATAAATAATAATAATAATAATAATAATAATAATAATAATAATGATAATAATAATAATAATAATAATAATAATAATAATAATAATAATAATAATAGCATACATGTCGCTCTAGTAGGAGCGAGGTGAAGTAAATTACTTCCTTCATTACATGGATTTTGCAACAAGAATTGAAGCAAACATAACATTAAAGTTTTGTTTGACAAGAACCAAAGCCAACAATGTAAATTGGAAGTTCGACCTTCTTTGATAGAGAAACCAAAGGGAAAATAATGGAGGTGTTACATCGAAACCGAGAAGGAAGTTGAGTTCCGATATTTTGACCTTTTTGAGATCTTAGCACGAGTTGGAGAAGTGTCTTAAAAGTTGGAGTCGCCGCCAAGAGTAGAGAGCGTTCACCCGGTGTTTCATCTGTATCAATCTAGGAAGTACATGTCTGGAAATTTTACCGGTCTTGAGGAGTTAGTGACATAGTAGAACCAATGAGGCTAATAGGAAGTCGGAGGATAGAATCTTTGGTTAAGTTTTACGTTGAGTTAGTAGCATCGATAGAATCGATGGATTAAACCTAGTTCTTCTCTTAGTTGTGTTATGTGCATGTGTGATATTATATGTAGTTGTGACCTGTGCGGGTACGTGCTTTATAACCTAATATATCATGCGGTGGTAGTTTGAGTAGTTCGTTGACATAGATTAGAAGGTTTAAGCCTTCTTAGTTTGAGAGTTCATACCTCGGCCTTAGGGACCGAGAAGTTCGACGAATAGCAAGTTTCGGGACGAAACTTGTTTTTTAGGGCGATCTGATGTAACGCCCCAAATTTTGGCGCGCTTGCGATATTTATTATTTCCGACTCTTATCGATATTTTGATTAGCTTAAAAATTTTACGTCGTAAATTAAATTCTACGAGTATGTATACCGATATATTTTATTATCGCAACTAAATATTACATAATCTCGTAAGTCATTCGCGAAAATGGTTTTGTATTTCAAAGTATATTTGATTTTGCAATTTATTTATGTACGCGATTAGCATATTCTTTTCCCGTATATTTATATTTCAAAAAGGATCGGAAAGTTTCCCGATCCGAAATTTTCGTTCCGGTTTATTTGGATCGAGTTAGCCTTCTTTTCTTTTCTTTTTCTTTTCTTTCTTTCCCTCTTTTCCTGTGCCGCGTGGCATCGTTTTTGAGGAGGTGGCCTTTCATTGCCGACCCCTCGTTGCCCTGACGTTGGCCAATCTATCTTGTTGTGGCTTGCACCCAGCAGGGCTACCGATCTCCCCTACTCTTTTTTTGTAGACTTGCAGCTCTCCTACCCCCACCACTTGCAGCTCTCTTCTTCCCCAAGGAGAAGATCTCTCCCTGGCCTCCACCATTTTCCACCGTCTCCCTAACTCTCCTTCTCTGTCATCCGTTCTCACCCTCGTCCACACCAGGAGAACAACCACCTGCAAATACTCTCACCCTCAACACTCTATCTCGAACATCTTCTACAACCTCACCACCATGGCTGCCCTTGAACACCTAGCAGTCATCAGCTCCTTGACTCGCAACCTCTTCCGCCTGTCTTTTATGGAGCTTGAACCTCGCCGGAGAAGGAGCCCAGAAGCCCTCTTAGAAGCACCCTAATCGGAGCCTGTGCTACTCCACTGCCCTGCCGCCGCCCTGATTTTCTTCTCCCTTTTATTTTTGCACCGCCAGTCCGAACAGAGAAGGGAGATGGCCGTTCCTCTCCTTCTCCTCTACTGCCACTAGGACCACCGCCACTGCCATCGTCGGAGGAGCCCAACTGTCCCGCCCTTGCCGCCTGCCGGAGCCTCACCGGGGTGTCTGCCTCACCGCTTTGCTGGATCTCCCGCCGGCCCTGCGAATGCCTTCCCAGCGCTGCCCTGCAGTTGTTAAAATGGAAGAAGGGCTTTTTACCCTAATTACAATCGGCCCCCTTAATTTGTGGTTAATTACAAACTGTACCCATGCTTTATGTATTTGTGTTAATTGACCCATAATTTGAGGTTCCTGCATTTATACCCCTGCAGTAGTTATTTTCGAAAAATGGCCAAGATTATTAATTACGTTTATGCCCGCATTTATAAAATTTTGTATTTTGTACGGAAAATGGATTAGCGGTTTGGAACCTTGAATTTTAGATTCGGGATATTCTCATCTTTTTAATACACGGTGTTTTATGTCTTTGATTGGATTAAATTCGGTTTACGGCTCAAGGTTTTAATTTCGGTTTTATGACCAAGTTCTAGTATTGTACTTTTGTCCCGGAAGGTTAATTACGAGTTTTAACGTTGGCTTTTGGAAAACGACTTTTACCTTAGATTTATATATATTATATATATTCCGTTCAAATTTAGCATATGAGCTAAATTTGCTTAATTTTGGTGTTAGGTTCGGAAGCGTCCCGATAAAGGCCTAATGAGTCCAAAGTCGACATCCATTGATCGACTTCCGTCTTTTGACGTCGTGTGAGTATCCTTTCCTGCGATCTAGTAATGTTTAGTATTAGTATCATGCTAGGTTGGATCTAGCATAACTTAGAGTTAATACCAAGTAGTGGTTGTGGACCTTAGGTGAGTTTTGAGGATTGTCGATTGTTGTAAGAGGTTGAGTGTTTGGTTGATCTTGTGAGTATTTGATGCTTGAGGTTGTGGTTATATGGTTGTTGAGATTATAAGCTAGGATATGCTTATCCTAGCATGGTGATGTTACCGTTGTGTTTGTTGGACTAGCCATGTTATCCTAGTAGTGTTGTGAGTTATGATCTTGTGAGATCCGAGGGTTTAGAAGTCTTGGGACTTCTAGCTTCTGTTGAGTGTGATGTGAGCATGAGGGATTCTAGGATGCGGTCCTAGAATTGAGAGTCAAATGATCTTGCGTAGATCATTTGTATAGAAGTCTAAGACTTCTATTGTGAGTGGGTTGTTGTTGATATAGTTATCTTCTTGTGAGCAGGTTATGAGCTTCCTCCCTAAGGAAGCGAAAGTGTTGTGAGTTGAGTGTGGTGACGAGGTAAGTCTCCGGACTTACTTAGCTCGTATTCCTTGTATTAGCATTGATGTGCGATTGGTGGTGTGTGTTTATTGTTATTGTTTATAACAACTAAACCGGAATTAGGATTACCGACCTTTATATTATTTTGGCCCAAGTGTATGATAACGGGCGGTGACATCATCTGCCTAGCTCTTGCGAGAGTCTAGGAGGTTCTCGGCGACTAGCCGTGCTGGTTAGACGATCGGAGGCATCCGTACCGTTCCATGCCGGAAATAGGGACCGAGGCGGGACCACGGTGGTCTCGTGTCACAAATCTAAGTTGAATTAGAACGGGATATGACTTAATCATAATAAAGATAATAAACCGGATTGGTGTGCCTTTGATTATGTTGTGTGTTTATGATGTTTTGCTTATGTTTGTGCCTTTCCCGTTAATTCTAATGCCTTGAATATAAGCTAACGGTTTTATACCGAATGTTGTAGATTGCCTTGCAGGTTAGGAATGTGGCCGAGAGATCCGGAAGGGTGGACAGCCGGGGTCCGTACATTTTAGGAAGGGTTTATGAGTTGGAGTCGAGTTATGTTTTGTTTTTTTTGTATGCCGCGTGTTTGGCATTGTGGTTTCGAGTTGTATCTCGGCTGAAGTCCTTTGTTGTATTCTTTCGGGTTTTTCTTTTCATTGCATAAAAATGTATTTCGGTTTTGGCCTTTATTTGTTCCTTGTTGCAAGATCCGGTGAAATTGTTGTCAAGCTAAGGGTCGGGACCCATTGTGAGGTCCCAACCCGTAGCATCCCGAGTCCCGCGGATTCGGGGTGTTACAAAAGTGGTATCAGAGCCCCAGGTTGACAACAATGGCACTCGCAATCTTCTAAAGGCCGAATAAGGAATAAAAAGAACCCCGCGGGTTTTGAGTTTTCGTTTTCAAAATCACATGCATGAGTCGGGGTAGAATGTACGGACCACCACTCCTTCCGCGGATCTCGGCAGCTTAGTTTATTAGGTTTTGATACGTATATATATGTATATATAGATATGGATATGACGTTTGTAGTTATGCATGATAGAATTGATGTGTGTCTTTGTGATTGTATGTTGCATGATGAACTTGATATATATGTATAGTTGTATATATGGACTATAGTACATGTTTGGACCTTGTATTGTTGTAATGTATTTTCTGGATATGGCATATTAGTAGAGATATGGACTTAGGATTTATATAGTTATGTATACGTATTCTTATTATATATAATACTAGCATATGAAGTTACGGGACCTAATAGAAAAGATGATAAGTATAGTATCATCACCTTTAAAGACGATATGGTTGGCTTGGGATAGCGTTCATACGTGGAGTACACTCAAATATCGAATTGAGCATTTCGTGTTAACGAACACCATGGCGTTCTCGGATTCCTTTAAAAGGATGTCGAAGAGGAGGATTAGCGATGACATAAACGAAGGACAAACAAGTAGAAAGAAGAACTCGAGACGAATAAAGAGAGATCGAGATGGAGCAATACAAGTAAGGGAGCAACGTTAAGGTATATAAGTGGTTATAAAGAAACCGGGGTTGTCCGACAACGAGACCAATAGTGAAAACGAACTTAAGTTCTTCAAGAAGACGCGTGGATAACTAAAGATGCGGATCGAGGAGAAGATGACTATGTTCTAGAAAGGTTAAAGGTGGTATTCCATTAAGATGCAAATCTTTCCTTAGACACTCCTAAGCATTGGAGTCAAGATGAGAAAAGTGATCGAACCATTTGCTGAATATTTAAGATACCATAAGTTAAGCTTACGAGGTACCAATAAGTGAAGTGTCAACGTTATTAGAGTTATGAGAAGAAGGGCATGGTAGAGATTCACGTGGAGTTGACCGGTTACCATTTTAATGATAAGACTAAGAAATGCCGAGGAGGAGGAAATGTGTGTAGATGCTGATCTTCAGGAGATGAAAGGTGAAACAAGGAGTTCGGATTAAAAGACTTAAGATACCGACCGACCAAGAGAAACACGAGAGGATACTGGATAACGTTAGAGATGTTGATAAGACACATTTACAAGATAACATGAGGCACGGTTAAGCTTATGAAGATGAGTTATACGGCGTGCAAGGCCTAGAAGAGTATGGTTTCCTTAAGGAAGAGGAAGAAAGCATGGACCAAAGAGAGAACTAACGGAGTTTAAGGTAAAGTATTCCGATGAGGGTATCCTTCAAGATTATGGTTACATAGAAGTATGGTAGGAGGGTAAGTCGTTCATCTTGGAAAGGGTCATCAATGAGTTAATCGGTGACCACCGAGAATGCACAGGTGCAGGTGTATATTTGGGACTATAGGTGGGAAGAGTAATCCAGGATGTGGGATCATGAGAAGAGTAGACAAGACTATGGCTTGAAGGAATGGTAACAAGAACTTGAAATATTCCCGGTGGTACAATGTCAGCAATAAGGAGTTGTATCAACAGAAGTACAAGTGTTTTAATCAAGTAGCATAGATTGAGGTCAAAGCAAGTAAATATAATAGACCTCCTAGGGAGGGATTGTAATGAACCTATGCGACCTTCTTAAGTCATGGGATAGTCATACGGAGGAATGACGTGGATCAGGGTAAAGGGAACTAGAAGGAAAAAAGGGAAGGGAGTCTTCTATGGTTATTGTGCGTAGAGGGAGGATATATAAGGGGATGTAAGGTATGTTTGTTCTAAAGTGATGATGTCATGTTTCGCGAGCAACAACAAAGTCAAGGTTCTTGTGACCCGCATGGCGAAGCCATAGTGGCTATGTCGTGAAATGAAGGACCTAGATTAGTTTAACACCGCAAGCTTAGAGCTTATGACGTTAGCACTTGAGAAGTAATGAGTTGGGTATTTCAATGGTGTGGATGGGGAATTGTTCTAGCGTTTTCGACAAGGCATGATGGTACGGTTGTGGAGTTATTTATGAGATACCGAGAGATGCATAAGGTGACTGACCAGAGTAAGAGAAGACCGAAGTCTTGAAGTTTGATGTCGACATGAGAGGTACGAGAAGTATATGAAAGATTGAGGTTAGAACCTCTGCGGTCGGATTGACGTTACATAAGGAAATGAAGTAGTTCTACACCTACTCGAAAAAAAAATGATGCAAGCTTAGGTGGAATACGAATAACTCCCCCAACATGTTGGGATGACCAGGAAAGCGAAGAAAATAAGATCGATTTGTTATAAGACGTGGTTATGCCCTACAGTTAAGACCCTTATGATAACACATAAGTATGGGTTCTTAAAAGGTTATTACGACTAGGCTTTCAAGGAAAAAGGATGGAACTGTACGGATTCAAGAAAAGAAGGACCCTTTAAAAAGAACACGCACGGTCATGGCTGAAGATGGAACAGTACACGTGTCTTAAAGACGTCGCCTCGATAGATCGAGGTAGATCAATTGTGTCATGACCACTTGTAAAGTGATAAAACAAGATTGTGGCGGTTATTATGATATGTGACGGGAAGAGGAAAGATGAAACCTGAGATATCATAGATTCCAATACGTTAGAATGTGGAATTTTCCACTAAGGTCGAGCTTAATTTATTTCCGGTGTCAAAGGCGCCGTATAGAATAACACTTGTGCAGAGACATGAGTTGTGGAAGCAAGTGAAGGAGCAATTGCAAGAGCTTAGTGATAAGATTTCATTAGAATTAGTGAAATGCCATAGAGAACACCAGACATTATCTTGAACTCTTGATTTGAAGTTCATATTGGAATATATCTTAAACTCTTGATTTGAAGTTGTTATGGAGAAAACAAGTTTGCAAAAAGAGAGATGGTTATCTCCGTTTGTACATCGACTACAGTGAGTTGAGCAAGATGAAAATGAAGGACAAGTACCCCTTACAACGAATGGATGATCTACTCGATCAGTTGCAACGAATGAAGGATAAGAACTTGATTGTCACCTTTTGAGAATTCGAGATTGAGATATTGCAAGTACGGCATTTTGGACCAATCAAAGTCACTAAGAGTTGTAGTTATTTCATATGGGCTTACTGATACCCGGATAAGATATTTTGATCTACCTTGAAAGAAGAGAGAAGTTGTATGACAAGTTGTCTCAGAATGACAACCCTCGAAGGACGTGGAAGAAGTTACAAGTTTTCTTGGATATGCTGGTCATTACCGGATTTGTGATGAGATTCTCTAAGTAACACCATTATGGTAACCTACTCCGGATGACAACGAAGTATTAAAAAAATAATAATAATAAATAATAATAATAATAATAATAATAATAATAATAATAATGATAATAATAATAATAATAATAATAATAATAATAATAATAATAATAATAATAGCATACATGTCGCTCTAGTAGGAGCGAGGTGAAGTAAATTACTTCCTTCATTACATGGATTTTGCAACAAGAATTGAAGCAAACATAACATTAAAGTTTTGTTTGACAAGAACCAAAGCCAACAATGTAAATTGGAAGTTCGACCTTCTTTGATAGAGAAACCAAAGGGAAAATAATGGAGGTGTTACATCGAAACCGAGAAGGAAGTTGAGTTCCGATATTTTGACCTTTTTGAGATCTTAGCACGAGTTGGAGAAGTGTCTTAAAAGTTGGAGTCGCCGCCAAGAGTAGAGAGCGTTCACCCGGTGTTTCATCTGTATCAATCTAGGAAGTACATGTCTGGAAATTTTACCGGTCTTGAGGAGTTAGTGACATAGTAGAACCAATGAGGCTAATAGGAAGTCGGAGGATAGAATCTTTGGTTAAGTTTTACGTTGAGTTAGTAGCATCGATAGAATCGATGGATTAAACCTAGTTCTTCTCTTAGTTGTGTTATGTGCATGTGTGATATTATATGTAGTTGTGACCTGTGCGGGTACGTGCTTTATAACCTAATATATCATGCGGTGGTAGTTTGAGTAGTTCGTTGACATAGATTAGAAGGTTTAAGCCTTCTTAGTTTGAGAGTTCATACCTCGGCCTTAGGGACCGAGAAGTTCGACGAATAGCAAGTTTCGGGACGAAACTTGTTTTTTAGGGCGATCTGATGTAACGCCCCAAATTTTGGCGCGCTTGCGATATTTATTATTTCCGACTCTTATCGATATTTTGATTAGCTTAAAAATTTTACGTCGTAAATTAAATTCTACGAGTATGTATACCGATATATTTTATTATCGCAACTAAATATTACATAATCTCGTAAGTCATTCGCGAAAATGGTTTTGTATTTCAAAGTATATTTGATTTTGCAATTTATTTATGTACGCGATTAGCATATTCTTTTCCCGTATATTTATATTTCAAAAAGGATAGGAAAGTTTCCCGATCCGAAATTTTCGTTCCGGTTTATTTGGATCGAGTTAGCCTTCTTTTCTTTTCTTTTTCTTTTCTTTCTTTCCCTCTTTTCCTGTGCCGCGTGGCATCGTTTTTGAGGAGGTGGCCTTTCATTGCCGACCCCTCGTTGCCCTGACACTGGCCAATCTATCTTGTTGTGGCTTGCACCCAACAGGGCTACCGATCTCCCCTACTCTTTTTTTGTAGACTTGCAGCTCTCCTACCCCCACCACTTGCAGCTCTCTTCTTCCCCAAGTTGAAGATCTCTCCCTGGCCTCCACCATTTTCCACCGTCTCCCTAACTCTCCTTCTCTGTCATCCGTTCTCACCCTCGTCCACACCAGGAGAACAACCACCTGCAAATACTCTCACCCTCAACACTCTATCTCGAACATCTTCTACAACCTCACCACCATGGCTGCCCTTGAACACCTAGCAGTCATCAGCTCCTTGACTCGCAACCTCTTCCGCCTGTCTTTTATGGAGCTTGAACCTCGCCGGAGAAGGAGCCCAAAAGCCCTCTTAGAAGCACCCTAATCGGAGCCTGTGCTACTCCACTGCCCTACCGCCGCCCTGATTTTCTTCTCCCTTTTATTTTTGCACCGCCAGTCCGAACAGAGAAGGGAGATGGCCGTTCCTCTCCTTCTCCTCTACTGCCACTAGGACCACCGCCACTGCCATCGTCGGAGGAGCCCAACTGTCCCGCCCTTGCCGCCTGCCGGAGCCTCACCGGGGTGTCTGCCTCACCGCTTTGCTGGATCTCCCGCCGGCCCTGCGAATGCCTTCCCAGCGCTGCCCTGCAGTTGTTAAAATGGAAGAAGGGCTTTTTACCCTAATTACAATCGGCCCCCTTAATTTGTGGTTAATTACAAACTGTACCCATGCTTTATGTATTTGTGTTAATTGACCCATAATTTGAGGTTCCTGCATTTATACCCCTGCAGTAGTTATTTTCGGAAAATGGCCAAGATTATTAATTACGTTTATGCCCGCATTTATAAAATTTTGTATTTTGTACGGAAAATGGATTAGCGGTTTGGAACCTTGAATTTTAGATTCGGGATATTCTCATCTTTTTAATACACGGTGTTTTATGTCTTTGATTGGATTAAATTCGGTTTACGGCTCAAGGTTTTAATTTCGGTTTTATGACCAAGTTCTAGTATTGTACTTTTGTCCCGGAAGGTTAATTACGAGTTTTAACGTTGGCTTTTGGAAAACGACTTTCACCTTAGATTTATATATATTCCGTTCAAATTTAGCATATGAGCTAAATTTGCTTAATTTTGGTGTTAGGTTCGGAAGCGTCCCGATAAAGGCCTAATGAGTCCAAAGTCGACATCCATTGATCGACTTCCGTCTTTTGACGTCGTGTGAGTATCCTTTCCTGCGATCTAGTAATGTTTAGTATTAGTATCATGCTAGGTTGGATCTAGCATAACTTAGAGTTAATACCAAGTAGTGGTTGTGGACCTTAGGTGAGTTTTGAGGATTGTCGATTGTTGTAAGAGGTTGAGTGTTTGGTTGATCTTGTGAGTATTTGATGCTTGAGGTTGTGGTTATATGGTTGTTGAGATTATAAGCTAGGATATGCTTATCCTAGCATGGTGATGTTACCGTTGTGTTTGTTGGACTAGCCATGTTATCCTAGTAGTGTTGTGAGTTATGATCTTGTGAGATCCGAGGGTTTAGAAGTCTTGGGACTTCTAGCTTCTGTTGAGTGTGATGTGAGCATGAGGGATTCTAGGATGCGGTCCTAGAATTGAGAGTCAAATGATCTTGCGTAGATCATTTGTATAGAAGTCTAAGACTTCTATTGTTAGTGGGTTGTTGTTGATATAGTTATCTTCTTGTGAGCAGGTTATGAGCTTCTTCCCTAAGGAAGCGAAAGTGTTGTGAGTTTAGTGTGGTGACGAGGTAAGTCTCCGGACTTACTTAGCTCGTATTCCTTGTATTAGTATTGATGTGCGATTGGTGGTGTGTGTTTATTGTTATTGTTTATAACAACTAAACCGGAATTAGGATTACCGACCTTTATATTATTTTGGCCCAAGTGTATGATAACGGGCGGTGACATCATCTGCCTAGCTCTTGCGAGAGTCTAGAAGGTTCTCAGCGACTAGCCGTGCTGGTTAGACGGTCGGAGGCATCCGTACCGTTCCGTGCCGGAAATAGGGACCGAGGCAGGACCACGGTGGTCTCGTGTCACAAATCTAAGTTGAATTAGAACGGGATATGACTTAATCATAATAAAGATAATAAACCGGATTGGTGTGCCTTTGATTATGTTGTGTGTTTATGATGTTTTGCTTATGTTTGTGCCTTTCCCGTTAATTCTAATGCCTCGAATATAAGCTAACGGTTTTATACCGAATGTTATAGATTGCCTTGCAGGTTAGGAATGCGGCCGAGAGATCCGGAAGGGTGGACAGCCGGGGTCCGTACATTTTAGGAAGGGTTTATGAGTTGGAGTCGAGTTATGTTTTGTTTTTTTTGTATGCCGCGTGTTTGGCATTGTGGTTTCGAGTTGTATCTCGGCTGAAGTCCTTTGTTGTATTCTTTCGGGTTTTTCTTTTCATTGCATAAAAATGTATTTCGGTTTTGGCCTTTATTTGTGCCTTGTTGCAAGATCCGGTGAAATTGTTGTCAAGCTAAGGGTCGGGACCCACTGTGAGGTCCCAACCCGTAGCATCCCGAATCCCGCGGATTCGGGGTGTTACAGCAACTCAGTTGCCTGTCAAAGGAGATAAGTGCATTAGCACACTCCTACGTAGTTAGAAGTCTAAGACTTCTAAAATAGAATAATATATTAAGACATAACTAGTTGCAGTATTAATTTATGGTAAAATGACCATTTTACCCTTGGTCCCGAAATTCTCGAAAATTCTAAAATTCATGTCTAAACTCCTATTTGAGATTCTAAAATCATATTCTAACTCCCAAAGCTTCGTTTGGTTCCAAGCTAACATTTTTCCTATGTCACTATTTTCCGGGAAATCGTACAGGTTCGATTCCAAATATAAAATTTGTAACCGTTTATAAAAATTCCGACTTAAATCCCTAGATTATCTATGATGTCCTATCTAACTTTAGGAGAAAGAATTTCTCCAAACTGTTCATTCAACAGTTTTATAAAAATTCCTAAAGTTGACTACTCCCTTTACAAATTCTATACTTAGCCAAAATCTGAGTACACTTTGAAAAATCATAACTCCTAAACCACTCACTGGATTTATCCCAAATTTTGATATGTTCTACTATAAAACCTTACCTATAATATATCCAAAATTCAGCCGGAAAGGATATCAAGAGCCTATTCAAAATCATCTCACAAAACAGCATCACTTGCTGTTTTCCCCCAACACTCAGCACATATATAAAAACGTCAACTTTGAAACACAATAACTCTCGAACCGTAACTCCGATTCTTCCCAAATTTTAATATGATCTACAACAAGATGTCAAATATATCATATCAAAAATTCAAGCCTAACAGAGATCAAAAGCCTATTCAAAATTATCTCACAAAACAGCATCCCATGCTGTTTTTCTCAACTCCGCACATTTATAAAACTGAACTTTGAAACCCTATATCTCTCAAACCATAACATGGATTCCTCTGAAATTTTTGTATGATCTACTATACTATATCAACTATAACGTGTCAAAAATTCAAGTCTAACAGAAGTCAATAACCCCTCCAAATTTATTCCACAAAACTGCATCTCTAGCAAATTTCCTCAAACTCAGCACACTAAAAAAAAAAAAAACTGCATGAATAGCCAACTTGAGAAAATCATATCTCCTAAACTATAACTCCGAATAGGCTCAAATTTCAGTATGTTCTACACTGCAATACCGACAACAACATATCCAAAAATCAGGAGCAAAGGAAGAGTCTAGCTTACCCAAATCTGACCTCAAAGTTGACTGTTCGTCACCTTACAACCCAGAAAAACGCAGCAGCTCTTCAAGCCATCTTCTAGGGCTTCTATGGAGGGTCTAAAGACATAATTTTGTACTCTCATCAGCACATACACAAAGAGGGTAACACATAGAAGAGGGTTGCGATCCTTACCCAACTAGACGGACAAAGCATGCTTGTGTGAATGAAGGCAAAGAAGGGTCATGACTTGCTGTTGTTAGGGTTCCTTGGTTAGAGATCTGGCATCAGAAGGTAAGGGTCGGCTGTTGCAAGCGGCTGGATGTGTGCAGACGTAGGCTGGATAGGCAGCCGGCTGGTGTTGCGAGAAGGGAAGCAGGAGGTGGCGATCTGCTGCTGTGATGAGTGTTCGACCAGCAGGAGGGGACGAAGGTTTACGCTGTTGCTGTTGCAGCCCGTAGACAGAAAGGAAAGAGCCGGAGGATCTGTTGTGTGCAAGGGATGAGTAAGCAATGAAAGCGTTTCTTTTGTGGATGTATCTGGACGGAATGCAAGCAACAGAATGGAAGTGAATCTTCGAAGATCTCGGTTGTTACTTTCCTAGTAACGTTCAGCAAGAGAACGTGGTATTGCAGTTGGGCTGGCGCTGGACTGGAGCTGGCAACGCCGGGCTGAAAGGCAAGCAGCAGATGGGCTGAAGCGAACTGGGCTGGACGCTGCTGGGCAAGTTTCTGAGTTGCTGGGCAAGCTGCGCTGGGCTGGAAAAAGGGTAGGGCAGAAGCTGGATCCGCTGGGCTGAAGATGGGCTAGAGCTGGCGCAAGGGTGAAGGAAGCAGCAGCCCGGTGCTAGCTGCAGTCCGGAATCGAGATCCCAACAATTGAATGCACGGAATAAACGGATACGGATTATGTTACAGTTTAGGATTAGTTATAAGAATCCTATCATTTTATGTGAAGGTAAGCTACATAAAATGATAAACTATTAAAAGATTTTATCATTTTATGTGAAGGGAACCTACATAAAATGATAAATTTTATAATAATGTGTTTAACTAAGTAGACGGATATGGATCAACTGATCGAGATCGGGTTTGTTACAGAAATAAACGGAATAAAAATTCCGGATATTACATGCAAAACGTGCCATTTTACCTACGATTACAACAAAACTAGGTGTATACCTCGATTCCCGCAAAGGTAGATGAAATGGTAATATAATCACATAATATACATACAAACATGCAGATTATGAAAGATAAAACGTCTAAACAAACCCCAAAATATATACTATAATTCATGCTATCAGTACATAAGCTGTAAAGTACATAAACTCATCTCTATCTCCTTGGTTTTTTGAATTTTACTTCAGTTTTAATTTAGATAGTAGAGACTGGATATATATCTCACATATTATTAATCAGTATTCTAATTTCTCTATATTTTTTTATATTGATTTGAAAGTCAATTAGCATTTAGATTTTCAAGTTCTTTATTTAAGAGAGATTATAAATAGTTTTGAAAATTATCTTATAGTCTTACTTCTAAGTTATAGTATTCTAAATATAGAATACCATCATCAGTGAGAATATAATGGATTCAAATCTTATAGTCTTACTTCTAGATGATTTTTATGATCGTAATGGGTGTCTTATTCTAAATTGCGAGCTTAACACATTATGGAATGTCACGGTATTGGATGTCACACTAGGTCTATCTCCCAGTATCAGAGGCAACTGTTTAAGGTCAAATGAGATACAAGAATGTTACATATAGGAAACAAATTAAGGCTTTTTCTTTTTAATTTTCTTTAGTTATTTTTTTTACAGTGGGAAAGCCACTCTACTTTGTTATGTGATTAAATAAAAATGTACAAGTTGCTAATCGAAGAAATGCAGGATACAGAAGATGACTTGAAAGTAGGAGTGAAGTCTACGGCGTTGAGGTTTGACAAAGGAGTGGATTACTGGCTTTAGTGCTGCGTGCATTACTAGTCTTGCTGTCAGTGGATTCAATACCAACCTAGGTACTTCCTTGAACTTTTCACCTGAAAGATTTATGTTGCTCTGTATTGTTTTTTCCTAAAACTGTTCATTTTTTGATAATACAAGCTGCTTCCTTTCCATCTGTCTTAATTGGCTCTATGTGCAACAGGATGGCCATACTATGCATCTTTAGCAGCTGCATCTGGGCATTTTGCATGGAAAATTTATCTAGTTGACCTCTCAAACCGCGCTGACTGCAACAGAAAGTATGTAAATCTCTTTCAGAAAATGTGCACTTCCGGTCGGAAGTGCACATTTTCTGAAAGACAGAGTCTTATTACATAATCTGAATATATACAGTCATATTACATAATGTGATCTTCCTATTTGCATGCTACTTTGATGTGAAACTGAAGTTACTGCCACACTATTTTGGATGCATGTGCCCTGATTTTTTTTATTTTACTTGATGCTACATATTCAAATTGACGGGCTTTGCATATAAAATTTGTTAAGTTGAACTTAAGCTGCAAGCAGTGTTGTAAAATATGTCAGACATTTGTTGTAAATATGTCAGACACTATTTTAGATGCACGTGCCCTGAGTTTTTTATTTTCTTTGTCCACTAAATCCTTGCTCAAATTACTGCTTTTCCACGACCTACCTAACCAATTTCAAGAGAAAAGAAGAAACGACATCAGGTCCCTCCATACTGTATTTCAAATTAGGTCTTGAGAAGAACCTACTATACTTAAAATTCATTTTTTTGGTGGATTGTTCACAATGATTTGAAACTAATGTAATATGCTATATTATACTTTTAATGTGTAATATGCTATAATGTACTTTTATTATTTGATTACTCTTTAATCTATGTGAAATTATTGCATATTAAAATAGCTTGAAAGTGAACATAAGGTTTGTGACGGCTACAAATCATCACAAGTATGCGATTCAGATTTAACATTTGCGTTGGCAACGTACCATCACAGATTTTAAATAATGTAGCCGTCACACTATTTGCGATGGGAGATAGCCGTCACAATTTTATTTCGGTTTATCAATTTTTATTTTTTTTGCGACGGCAATTTTATTTCGATTTATCAATTTTTATTTTTCTTGCGACGGCAGACGCCGTCGCAAAAAATAGAAAAATACAAGTCACCGCTGTGTTGCGACGGCGTAACCCGTCGCAAAACTAAAATTTGGCGGCGACGGATGCCCTTTATTTGCGACGGTAGTTGCCGACGCCATACCGTCGCAAACGTTTCTGCGACGTAAATTACCGACGCAAAAACCTTTTGCGTCGGACATCTTCGCGTCAGCGTATTTGCCGACGCCACGCCGTCGCGAAAAGGTGGTCACCGTCGCAAAAACTGGACGATGTGGATGTCCAAACACTTGATCAAGCGTGGTTATTGTATCTGGAACTGTTGCGCCAAAACCCACTACAGCCACTCATGGAAGAACCTCCTTAAGATCAGGGACGCTATCCCCATCAACCCTACGGGGAGTCGTGGTGACGCCTTATCCAACCCTAATGGTGCATTCTCGTGCAAAAAAGCCTACGCTATTTTCAAACATCATCTTTCCCCAAGCGCACCGAACCCCTTCAAAGCTATTTGGCTCACATCAAACATTCCAAAGTGCAGCTATATTACATGGATCGCCTCGCTCCACAGGCTGCCCACTCTTGACAGAATCAAAGCATGGAACCCCACTGTCAATGATGCCTGTAAACTTTGTACTTGTTCTACTGAGAGTGGTGATCACCTTTGGAACCACGCAGCTACGGTTCCCTTGTGCTTGATATCATTTCCAGATGGACCCATACACCCTACCTAGCACCTTATCTGGGCCGCATTTGGACTTGGCTCAGCTCTTGTACTGATTCCAAACCCAAGCTTATGGACAGTGTCCGCATTGCCACCATCTTATCCTTCATATACCATGTATGGAAGGCTAGAAACAATCTTCTCTTCAACAACAGCTTTACTAGAGCCGTGGACTGTGCTAGTATGATCATCAAGACCACTAAGCTCCAATTCGAAACTAACTGGAAAGACCGATCTGCTCCTACCATCCTATCGGCCAAAATGCTCCATCTTAACCTTGCTTGAACCTTGCATCTCCTTTGCAATGTCTTTATAATCTTTTGCTCTTGATCATGCTTCTGTAACCCCTTGTACATTCTTGATTCAATACAAATTAACATTTCAAAAAAAACACACACCACCTAGCTAGTTTATTCACATTTAGGGACGTGTAATGTTCGGATGTACGTGTGTAATAGATTATGATATCATTAATGAATTAATTGTAAATCCTAATTCTTTCTTATAGATTCTACTTCATGTAAACTCGATCTGCCTAGCGATCACCCATAAACTGATTTATGTAAATTCAAAGAATTATGTGGCTCATAACCTGGTTTCAAAAATCCTACCTTTTGGCCCAAATTTAAGAAATAAAAAAAGTTAGCAAAAGTTGATTCAACTATTTTTCTTCTATATCTTAACTAATTCTAACTTTTTTTTTGTAACATTCATCTATTTTTATTTTAGCAAAACCTTTATCAAAATAAAACCCATAAAAAAATGACCATCCATAATTTATAACTCAAATCATTTAAAACAAAGTATAGACATACTTTTGGAAAACCTATCACAACAAGGAACTATATTAATTATATATGTAGAATTACCCATATGATTACGTGTGTAATGACGATTACTAAAGGATAAATGTGGGGTAACGTTTATTATTTTCACAAAATATTTTGACAAAGTAAACCGTTATTCATTTTACTCGTTCACCTTTTACAGCTGGTATAGTTGAAAGGGAAAACTCACCAATCAGGTTCTTCTAATTAAACTCAATCATCTTCCTTCATCTCGATCCACGGCATTCAACATCCCATTTCTTTCCTTTTGCCTCACAAATATTTCATTCATAAAACCCTAACCAACGAAAACTTAAAGCTTCTTTCTTCAACAACCTGAACACTAGAGCCACTGACTAAGGCTCACCTCTCTCATCACTGGAGGGACAGAACTGCCAACTCGTTGGCTACTGCTCAAATCCTTGGAATTCATCTTTCCTAGTCTTCCTAGTCTTGCTGGAGGGACAGAACTGTCTCTTTTCTCCTTGTCTCTGATCTTGATCTCTACTGTAAAAAAACTTCTTTCTTTTGATTTTCCTTGTGTTGAATCATAATACATGATGTGTTAGGAATTGGTTTGTGTATAGTTGACTTATCACATAAAGTTGAAATAATAGCTTCTTCTGAGATTGATTTGCAGTTAGAAATCGGGTTATTCGAAGAGGATCATCCGAAGCTGGCTATTGTTGAAGAAGATTGGTTGTTTGTGGCTGTAGGCAAAAAAGTTCAAGAAAATATTTCAAATGTTATCTGGGCTTTGAAAAAGTTACGACCCACGAAGATCCGTATGCTATTTGTATCCGCGCCTATTGAAACCCTAACCGCTTGTAAGTTCTCTGCAATTTTTGATTGTTTAGAAATCTCGTGTTGGATCGGATATTTAGGTTTAGACTGGTTGAGCCAATTTTTGTTGGCCCAAAATTGGTCGACCAAACCTCAATATCCGGTTCAAGTCCAGATCTAGTTCAACTTCACCATTAGACTTTTTCAGTGCATGCTGGCTTTTGTTTATCTCATCCTTATACTGCTCATCTTCTCTCTCTTGTTAATTCTAGCAAAACCTAAACCCCATCCTTATACTGCTCATCTTCTCTCTCTTGTTAATTCTAGCAAAACCTAAACCCCGAAAGGAGAGGTATGGAATCAACAAAGCCCTAGATGAATATATTCAGCTTTGTGCCGAAGAAGAGGTAAAATCTCTTAACTTGACACCATTTAACGTACGTTTTTGTCTATTTTTCATCGGCTTTACATGTGTTCATGAGCTAAAGCTCAGCCATGGTTTTCCAAATCTTGTAGGTGATTGCGGAAAAGCAAATTGTTGAAGCAGACTCAATTGAGAATGGTATCATTACTTTAATTTCTCAAAAAGTGATCAAGAGACTTGTGATGGGAGCAGCCGCAAACGATAGATATGAGCGGTATGAATGCTGGTTTTTTTATGTCATGTGATTAATCCGTTGCATATAGAACCTTGACTGAATACAAAAACCTGTTGGCAATAGGATAACCGATTCCGGCACGTAAGCTTATGTACTAGCTTCTTTAGTCTTTATAATTGACGGTTGGGCTCACCAGCTCAGATCATGCTCACTCGACTATCATTTCATTCATTTACAACGTTTGGATTGCTATAAACAACATGCTATATAACAACACATTTACGAGAGCTGTGGATTGTGCTGCAGTTGTCATAAGAACAACCAAGTCCCACTTCGAAAGAAACTGGAAGCTCAGATCTACCTCTACTCTTCAGTCGGCTAGATTGCTTAACTTGCAACTCACCTGAACCTACATCCCCATTCCCCCATGCCCCTAGTCATTTGTTTCCTGTCTGTTGAATCTTGAATTGCCCCTGTAAGGTCCTGTGTACATCCTTCGCTTAACCCTTTTCTTAATACAATTACAAATTTCAAAAAAAGAATACTTTTCGAATTTTAGTCATATATCTAGAACAAGATGGGTGACCATCATTGGAAATATGCATAAAGGATTGATATTGTATGTTTGATCGTTGCGTTGCAGGAATATGATGCAACTCAAGTCAGAGAAGGCTAAATATGTTCAGTCACATGCAGATGATTCTTGTCACATCTGGTTTGTCTGCAACGGAAATCTTATCTATACAAGGTAACACATCAATAATACATTGACAAATAAACATTTTAAGTAGAAACATTTTGTGATAGTTTATCTGCACAAACACGGACTGGTTCGTCCGGATAAACGGGTCGGTATGGGCTTGTCTGGCCGGCTCAAACGGATCGGTTCAGGCCACTTACCCAACCTAAAATTTCATTTTGGCTTTTTTGTCTAGGCTGGAAAACCCGGTTCAAGAGGGTATGGGTAAGGTTTAGGCCGTTTACCCGGCCTGAAATTTGTTTTTGTTTGGACCAGAAAGCCCGGCTCAGGCAGGTACGGACCTTAGAACCAAATTCCGGTGAGGCATGTAGAGGTCTTAGACCCGAATTCCGGTCTCAACCTGTGTCTAGCATAGGAAAACGGGCAAGCAAGAGAGTTTGCCCAGGTTTAGTTTTAAGTAATCATTTGATTGCTGGTGTGTTTCAATTGACCTTTTTTCTCGAGTTATCTTGGATTTATGTGACCAGTTGGCTTGTTGCAGTGAACGAGCAGTTGGAGTTGGAGGATATGACTATGAAATCGGTGAATGTTCAACTCCAACAAATACCAATGAAAGAATTCTTCCTTGTACATCCTCTAGTACAGTCATGGATATAACTCGAGGGGGAGGCAAATCGATATTCGGATTATCGATTCTTAATGAAGAATATTTCATTTACTTCTATCCTTCTCGTTTACTGGTAAGATATATGTAATATACGAATCAATTCAACCGAGAATGTTATTTCACGATGAAATTTGCAATGACAGGCGAAAGAATTGGCGGGTGTGTACTATGATGAGCAATACCTTGAAGAGCTATACGATCAGTATACTTTTCTGCAAAAGAAGATTGAGAAATCTAATCTCATGGTGGAGAAGTACAAGAAAGAGCGAAATGAATTGAAATTGCAACGAGATAATGCACTGCTCATAATTGAGTTCCTCGAGAAAGGACTTGAACTGCACGTCGGGCCTGCAGATTTCACTTACTTGGAGATTAGAGAAGCTACTGATAACTTTCATTTGTCAAGGAAAATAGGAGAAGACGGTTTTACAGTAACATACAAAGGTGTTCTTCATCATGCTGAAGTAGTCATAAAGGTTCCAACTTCGAATTGTGTTCATGCTCGTCAAGAATTTCTAAAGGAGGTACGACTCAATACGTGCTTTTCATATGATCGTGTTGAATTCTTTTTGAATCGATTCCGAGCCAAGATCGAGCAGCTCTATGCTAATTAAACTCATTTATAATCGAGCTGAGTTCTAGTAGATCGAGCGATACGATAACCATAATGAAAATTGACTTATTTGGATTGTTATTTGTATGGTTATTGTATGGCTTGAGCTAATCGGACTCAACTCGAATAAAACTCGGCTCAAACACTCGTTACTTTCTAAACGACGAATATAAATACTTTTTTAAAGTTAGGTTAAAACTTAGACTCGGCTCATGCTCATGCTCATTTACGAACGAGTTGATAACGAGCATGTCAAAGTTCGGTTAGAACAACATTGCAGAGTTGGAGTTGTTACATTAGCCGAGCTACTCTAGCTCGTTTTTTTAACGAGTAAAAAAGAATTAATTTCAAAACTATCTGTTAAAAGTTAAATTTTAGCCCCGTTTGGATGTAACTTCGAAAACGGAAACGGAATGGAAATGAATCTAGTCCATATGTATACATTGTTCATGAAATCTTTTTGGATCATTCCTTGGTTTCATACAAAATGCATTACTTCCCCGGCCTTTTTGTTTCTATCAAAACTAATCAAATAGTACTCCAATTAGTTCAAACCACAAAAGAATAATTCCAAAAATATTGATGAAAAATGATATGCGTATGAACTAGATTCTTTTCCATTTTATTTTCGATTCCGAAATTAAAACCAAACGGACACTACTATTACCTAGTTTGTAAATTAAATGCGAATGGACAAAAAACTAACACTTTTTTTTTCATTTAAGGTTCATTTTATGAGCAAGCTGCGCCATCCAAACATCGTGACACTAATAGGAGTAAGCAATGAAGAATCCGCCTTGATTTACGAGTATCTTCCCAACGGTAACCTCGAGGATCGTCTCGCATGCAAAGACAATACTCCACCGTTATCATGGCAAGCACGAATACGCATAGCTTCTGAGCTTTGCTACGTTCTTATGTTCTTGCACTCTGAACCAGAAATCATAATCCATGGCGACCTCAAACCCTCAAAAATCCTCCTTGATGCAAACTTATCTTGCAAACTCAGTGAATTCGGCATCAAACTGATCTTCAATGGCGAAAGGTTCTATACAATTAACCAAGAAGACACTTCCGCATACATGGATCCCGAGTTTCTGTCAACCGGAGAACTTACAGCAAACTCTGATATTTTTGCCTTCGGCATTATATTACTTCGTCTTCTTACTGGAAAATCAGAATATGGGATTGTGAAGGAAGTGCAAAGGGATTTGAATAATGTCGATGCAATATTTGACCCTTTAGCTGGAGATTGGCCCTTTGATGTAGCGAAGAAGTTGGTGTATTTGGGATTATGGTGCTGTGCGCCACGTGGCGAGAATAGGGCAAATCTCAAAATTAACGTTTGGAGTGTGGTTGAACCGATGAGAATGAGATGTTTGTCCGAAAGCTCTTCATCGTCTAATCTTGGTCGAGATGAGTTTGATGATTGCCCACCTCACTTCTTGTGCCCAATTACTAAGGTTAGCGATACTTGACTTTAACATCAAGATAAAACTTATAGTATGAATTGTTTTCATTGGAGACAATAAGTTTCAGCATCTTGGAGATTGCGAGTCTGTTAGATTGTACAGTGGAGGTCGTGTACATACGAGCACATATGTACGCTAGGTTTAAATCTAACACATAAGTCTAGCAGCACATGCATATACTAGGTTCAATTCCAACACATAAGTCTAGCGGGTTTTATCCAAGACTCGTATTCTCCTCACTTATGTGGGAAGTTATAGTTTTCTCCAATATTAGACTTATGTGTTGAGTTTGAACCTAACACGCATGTGAGCTCGTATGTAAACGACTTTGGTATCCAATCCAATGAACTTTAATCGTTCTTATACAAGATGAACGAGCCAAGTTTAAATATGAATTTTAGTCGAGGTTAAAAAGTGTTCATATTCAACTCATCTAGAAAGTGATCAAGTTTGAGTTGAATTCTTAACCGGATAGCTCGAGTAATATAACAATCTTACAGTGTTATATAGCGGAAAGAACCCAATTTTTACAGTTTCAGTTCATTTATAAACAAGTCAAAAAATTGAGCTAAAAAAAAATGTTCATTGAACGAGTTCAAATAAAACTTTTTTTCATAAAAAAGAAATTCTAATCAGCTAATGATGTGCACTCGAATGTTCCCCACCAGAATTGACTCTCTGATAATTTACAAATTGTGCAGGAAGTAATGCAGGATCCACACGTTGCTTCCGATGGATTCACTTACGAAGAAAAGGCTATCAAAATTTGGTTCGACCACGAACACGACACCTCACCCATGACGGGGCTCAAGCTCGCTAGTCTTTCCCTCGTACCCAATCGAGCTCTTCGTTCCGCTATTCAAGGGTGGCCTCAACGACGGACGCAATAGAAGTCTTTCTTTTTCACTTATTGGATAGCCCATTCATCTGCACAAGGGAAAGGTATTGGCAATTGTCCATATACTGTAAATAATTCTCCCTCCTCGGGCTACTTCATTCATACTTTATATGTTGTAAATCAATGATGTTAAGACACACTCATCAACTTATTTCTGTATATATGTATATAACGGAGATAGAGTACTCTATATGTAAATATAATAGTTTTTCTTTCTTTGTTATTTGATGAGTTTATTTCGACTCAACGCATAATAAAATAATATTAAAATATAAGTAAATTAAGGTAATTTATCATTCTCACGTTAAATCATCTTATTTTTTCAGTTGACATTATTACATTTAAGTAATATTGAAATTTGTCACGTATCTCGTTCTTACATTAAGCAACTTATCTCTACCAAAAAAAACATTAAGCAACTTATTTTGGTATTTTTTTTATTCACAATATATTAGGATTCTAAATTTCTATATAGTTTTGCTATGCTATTCTAAATTTTCTGTATTTATTCCATACAGTATATTAGGATTTTTTTAATGATTTATTTTTATTGTGAATTATTTTATGGTTGAAGAGACCATGGAGACATAGTCCCACCGTATTTTATTATAACTGAAATAGGAAAAGACAAAGCTAATCATAGATTGCCCTTTTGGCTCGCTACGCGGCTACGCCGCGGGCATCTTTTTTTTTTTTTTTTTTTTGAAAGGTTAATTGTATTAGACAAATAAGGGGGTGGAAGTTACAAGCTACCAACATTACATAACCAGTAGCCGCAGAGGGCCCAACTAACAAAGATCAGTGAGAGGGTATTCCTCAAACAATGAGAAATTAGATAGAGTGAAGAGCAATGTTGAGGGAGAAAGCCATGTTCCGGGTGAAGGCCGATCTATCCCTCCAGTTGTGGGTGAAGTGCGTCTTAACGTTGTGAATGATCATCCCGGAGCACTCAATAGGGGTGATGAAGGTCTGGCAGAAGAGCAGTTTGTTCCTGGCGACCCAGATATAGTAGATGAAAGCGACAATCGCAGCGATCCAAACACAATCCAGCGGATACGGCTTCTTCCTAGACCAGGAATCCATCCAGGTCCAAACATCATCGAGGAAAGGAGCCAGATGGGGGATTTTCAACCAACGCGATACAATGTCCAGGACAAGTACACTATAGCTGCAGTAATTCCAAAGATGGTTGCCGTCTTCAGGGGCTGCATTGCAAAGCTTACAAGTATCATCATTGGTGAGGTTTCAATCCTTAATCTTGGTGAGGGTAGGGAGGCGATTAAGGGAAGCAAGCCAAGCGATGTAAGATGTTTTGGGAGGGTTAGATGGTAACCAGATAGCTTTGTAGGGAGATGGGTGAGCAGCATGGGGAGGAGGCCTGAGATGGTCATAAATCTTCTTCCTTGCGAAGGAGCCATCAGGATTGACGAGGAGTGAGTTTCTAGTTGATCCAGGGGCAGGGTTCGAGAGGTCATCTCTGAGGGCAAGAAGGGACTTCCAAAAGGGTGAATTGGGAGCCCTAGGAGAGCAGTTCCGGATGCATTCATCCCGTTTGAACAGATGCTTGCCAACCCACGACTTCCAGATACTAGGGTGGCCACAATCAAGTTCATACAAGAGGCTGGAGAGAGCGACCTTGTTCTTGGTACCAAGGTCAGGGAAGCCCAGTCCACCAACCAACTTTGGGGTACAAACAGATCGACTCTCAGGCCACCAAGGCTCGCCTGCTAGAAGCGATACCAGACCAAAGGTAAGATCTCATGAGCCCATTGATAGCGTTGATCACGCTAGCAGGGAGAAAGAACAAGGAGCACCAGTACTGGCTAGCCGAGTAGAGGATTGTTTTGACAAGTTGGGCACGGCCGGCGTAAGAAAGGGTTTTGGCGCTCCAGGAGTGAATTCGCCGGGTTATCTTGTGAATCAGGGGGAGAAAATCGCTAATCATTAGGCGCTTGCTCCCAATAGGAACCCCAAGGTATAAGAAAGGAAGAGAGCCAAGCCTCATGCCAGTTAACCGAACCACATTATCAATCTCAGTATGATTCAGGCCACCAGTGAAAATGTGTGATTTATTAGGGTTGATAACAAGTCCTGAGTAGGTGCCAAACTCGTCGAGGGCATCGGTGAGGATCTTGATAGAACTGGCGTCCCCACGGAAAAGGAGAAGAAGATCATCAGCAAATACAAGGTGTGAGATGGCTGGTGAAGAGCACTTGGGGTGGTAGTTGTTGGATTTTCGGTGTCCGGTTTTAGACCAAAGGGTCGTAGTCTCACTTATGTGAGTAGACGGTTCTCCCAATTGCCTAACAAATTAATATAATTATCTTGAACTACAAACTAGTTATTAACCAAGGGTTTGTAATCTCCACGAAGGAGTAGACAAAACTCAACCAAGAGTTTGTAATCTCCGCAAAGGAGTAGACAAAACCCAATCAAGAGTTTGTAGTCTCCAAAGGAGTAGACAAAACTCAACCAAGAGTTTGTAATCTCCAAAAAGGAGTAGACAAAACTCAATCAAGAGTTTGTAGTCTCCAAAGGAGTAGACAAAACTCAAGCAAGAGTTTGTAATCTCCAAAAAGGAGTAGACAAAACTCTAATAGAAGTTAAGTTCAATTACACGTCTTATAAACCGGTTGTTATATGTTAAAACCATTGACTTGGATAATGTAATGAGTCATTCATAAATGAATTTTCCTTCTAATGAGTCATTCATAAAACGTTACACGTTACAAAGACTAAGTAAGAGACTTACTTGTCTTACTTTGTAGAAGGGTATTCCTAGGTTTTGTCAATACAAAACCAAACTAAGATGGATGCCTATCCTTTGTCAATACAAAGGAACTATACTGGTCTTTTGAGTTTTGCAAACAAGCTTATAAGAAGGCCTATCCAATGTCAATACAATGGAACTAGAAGCTTTATTGTTGCAAAAATGAATGTCCAATCAAGTGCAAATGGCTCTCCCTTTTATAGGCATAGGGGGCCACGGTTTTGGGGAGAATAACCGCCACTAAAGCGGTTGAGAGCGGTTACAAACGGTTATTGGCGGTTGAGAGAAGTTAGGGTTACATAACCACTTTTTGGCCCAAGCCCAAGGCCCAAGCCCAACTCAATTGGGCCATCAAAAAGCCCAAATTTCAGCTAGCTTTTTCGGCCCGACTTTTTTCTCATCAATGAGCTTTGACTAACTCATTATAGCTAGGTGAAGCTCCAAGGTCAACTAATACACATGAGCTTAGCTCATCGAGCAGCTCACTAGCTAGCTTCTAGCTAGCTTCTTGGAGCTCAATAGACATTTGTGCTTGGATATCTCTCAAACTTTGTAACAACTTTCTTGAGCTAATATAATGAGGAATGCCCGAAAGAACGCTCCATAATGTGTCCTAAAAACACAAAGCGTCGGGCTCTCAATTTCTGCCGCAAAATGGCCTAGACGTTGGCAAGGCCAATAACGCTCTTGCCAAGTAATGGCATTGTCATGACTGAGTCAAGACAATGTCCCATGATAGTCACGAGGCTCAACTAAACTAACTTTCAACATAGCCGTGATAGCCATGTCCTTTTGTTTAGTTTAATTTAATTAGCTTCCATACTTTTACCCCGTAATCACTAGTTACTCTAAGTGCCGGTCACTTGGCTTGCCTCCCGCAACCCATACCATCGTGACACACATGTGAGTAACTTATTGCACCTTGTCTCGACAACAAGCTCAATGGTTCCGTTGAGACTTAGCACAAATCTCCAACATTCCTCCCCCATTTGAGCAAAGTCGTGAACCTTAATTTAGGCAAATTAATAAACAAAACTCTACACATAATCACAAATATCTTTCGATTGAATTTATTGATTTAGTACAAATGCACATTCTGTACAAAAGAATCATGGTGTCCTAACGGATTGAACCATTCAACTTGTCTAAGTACATGAAGGCAAAGTACATGTGAGTTTACATTCCTTACTAACAATTGACACATTTAAAGGCTATTGTGTCCTAATCCTCTAATGAACACGTAGGCGAGTCAACCACATACTCCCTTGAAGAAGCCTTGACACTTCACGTTCACGTAGCCGACTTTCTTTTAATCTTGTGCCTACACTCGCAATTTCTCAAAGAAGTCGTTAAGAGAATTCTCTCAAGCTTTCCTTAGTTTGTAGGACCGAACTCCCTTGGATGGAACTTTGAGTTCGCTAACTTCTCGGAATGGGCTTTCCACATTGAATTCGGCTATAGCTTTTGGCCATAAGCGAATTGGGTGTCCCACGACGAGAGGTTAAACTAGTAGGTTGTAACCCATCCCCTTGGTTATCTTGTGTACTAAATAACAAGCCAAGATCTTGGTTAGTCTTTCGTCCAAGTTTGTGAATTCTCAACAAACCACCGACGCTATATGTTGAGTCTAATAGTTCTATAACCAAACTATGTCTCAACACCAAGATGTTTCGATTTTCATAACATCCTTGACTTCATGCCAAGCCAAAAAACCACTATTTTAAAGAAATAGATTTTCTAGGAAATCGGGACTTGGGCCAAAAGGACTTTTAACCACCAAGTCATGGCATTGTCATGATAGATTCAAGACAATGTCCGAAAGAACGCTCTTGTCGTGTGTCGACAACAAGCTTTCAACTCTGATATATGAGTACTTTCAAGTCTCAGAACTGATCATGTCATGTGTTGACAATGAGATCTTTCACTTGAATCATGGATATACTTTATCGGAGTATAATGACCATCATTGGAATTAGTCCGAAACCCATTTCCAAAAGTCATGAAATTATCAAGTCTTTTATCAAAACTTTAGAAGTATAGAATCATTTAGATTCACACGTTTTGACTACTGTCAAAATCATCATGTTGTCTAAACATAAGCAAGAGATATTACCTTGTGTGGTACAATTTAACTTGCTATTGACACACCAATTGGCTCGATTTATCTTAAACCGATTTAACCAACAACTTTGATCATTTTCACTTTGTTGCCATTGCCATGGGGTAGGGAGAGTACTTATATGAGAATATATAATTTTGAAATGACATGCCTTATGTATTTGTCCTTTTCCAAAAATTTGTTGGATATCCAGAACGAGACATCCTCTTTGTTCCATAACGTTTGTCCAAATTCGATCAGCCCCCCATAGTTATTTCAACAATTATAAATGATCATGTGCCTCGTAGGCATTCATGTGTCATCATAGTCAACAATTCGACTCTAGTGAGTCCATCGACTTTCAGTTTCCTCATAGAATTTCCTTTTGTATGACCCGAAGGTTTACATATAATCCAAAATCAATTAATCTCTTTCAAATCCATGAAGGTAACTTCTCGAGATATCATATTCTCGTTTAGATATCTTACCTTCTTTTAAGAACACTTGATCAACGGAAATCATATATGGTCATGTTCGTACTTGCCCTTGGTACCAGGCAATCGAACGACGGAGGTTTGACCTTTCAGCCAACTTTATGATTCCGTTCAATCATGTCTTAGTCTTATTTAGACTTTGGCCAAAATGTCTTTAATGCATAACACGACTTTTCATGGTTTTAGCCGAAGTCAACATATTAGGTTTGAACGCCACCAAACCTCTATGCCTCTTTGAGTATTCCGTTCTTTTAACGAATTCACACTCGACGTTTTAATCATCCAAACGTTTTACTCATGTTCATATCAGCCTTCTACAAGTCCCACGACTCCAAGGAATTTCAAGAAAAGTCGTTTGTATAAAGGCATGAACACACATACATATTGCATGAATCGATTGTACGATTACAAGGACCGATCGAGCCGATTATTGAACCAATCGAGCCGATCACTTTAGTAATTCCTAAGAATCACAAGTCCCTGTCAAGACCATTTAGGTTGGCCGCTGTCCCAGTCGGGTCGAATGGTTAACAAAACGCAAGTCAGCGTGTTCTAAATAGTGTCGGTCGAGCCGCCCGACAAACCAATCAAGTCAACTACTTGGCGGTTACTCGACGGTTTCATAAAAGCTATGTCCAGTTGCGTCGACTGACAACACCATCAAGTCGACCACGTGGCGGTTATAAACAGTCGAGTTGCCTGAAGTAGCCAGTCGGGTCGCTCCCTTCAGTGTCATGTTCCAGTCGAGTCACCCGATTCAGTATCAAGAACTGGTCGAGTGACATAGTTTGCTCAAGTCTTTTTCAACCAATAGTTAGCCCTTAGCCAATATGGCTTGGGCCTTGACATAGCCAATCCAAGAGACTTCGATGAGTCACTTCTGGCTTGTCTTTCTTTAGGTATTTTGACACACCTTAGGACCATGGTTTGCCTTGTCATTTGCGTAGCATGACATAGCCAAGGCGGGCACTTGCGTGCGCCTTTACTCAACCCGCTTTAGTCATATCTTGGGCTTGACACTCGCTTATTCACAAGGCATGTCACGAGCCTTATTTAGTGTTCTACTTACCCCCTTTTGGACAACAAGTCCATGTCAACACTTAATGCCTCAACATAAGTTTGCGCATATCTTGACTTGTTTATCTAGCCCAATGCCATAGCCATTTCTTTGGCTTTCAATAAATAATTGATAAGACTTATTTCCTTGTCAAAAAGGATCATGTTTGAGTGTTTTACCATTTGACATTCAACAATAGAATGTGCAATCGAACTAAGCTCTCAAACATTCATAAATATGACAAACAACCATGCTTCCATTCGATCTTGACACAAGTGTAAAATCGAAAACACACACAATTCTTTATTAATATTGATAAGGCATTACAAACTAAGGCCGAAGCCTATACATAGTTTTAACATAGTAAGATACTTACAAAGCATATAAACCTGAAGCCCTTTACATATACTTAATATCAAACATTACAAGATTATCCTTTATGGATTCTCTTCCTTGGGAACTTTTGAGAGAATTTTCTCCCATTGCTTGAAATATATTCCCAAATCCTTCATGGATAATCCTCCGATCTCAAACAACAACATGGTGCGCTTGAAATCAACCCATGATGGAGGGATCTTCCGGATGATAATACCCACTTTCGTAGACTCATCCAACTCCTTTCCATACTTGTCCATACGTGCCAACATCTCCTTCATCTCCTCAAATTGAGAGGACATGGGACGTACATCTTCCATGACATACCTGAAGAATGCAGTCTCATACATCGTTCCATGATATTCAAATTCCAAGGCATCCCAAAGATCCTTTGCGGACTCAAAGTCATGATAGATATCCAACATGTACGGCGACATGCTCTTGAGAATGATTCCTCTACAAGTGTAGTTATCAACACTCCACTGCGTTTATAGTCGGGTCCTCATCAACCCATCATGGCCCAAGATAGGACCAATTCCTGGCGGCCCGGGAGCCCCCTCAAGAAGTATGTAGTCCACCTTTAAGGACGTCAAAATCTTCTTCACCTCTCGTTGCCATATGACAAAAGAGATGCTTGCAAAACCATCCAATTTTTTGGACGGTAGCAAATCCATGACAGCCATGTCACCCATCATGTCTTAACAAAATCAAGTCAACAAAACAATCGTCAAAACATATATCAAATGTATAGAATACACTTAGAAGATTGTTGGATTTTCGGTGTCCGGTTTTAGACCAAAGGGCCGTAGTCTCACTTATGTGAGTAGACGGTTCTCCCAATTGCCTAACAAATTAATATAATTTAAGCTAAGCAAGAGGGTGTTGTTTGAGTATACATGTGTGCTCAAAGAGGGTAATTTTGGGTTTTCCATTGTGAAGTTACATATTGAATTGCAGATTGCTCTCGCTGCTTTGCGAAATGAGAGACAATGCAAAAACAAATTAGGCTAAGCTTACCACACTAAAGAACTTGGCTCTTGTATAACTTTCCCTATGTGCCCGTGCGTCATCAAACCACCATATTCGGATTTCGGAATTTGAATTGGGCCTTAGACGGTTAGACCAGGGTAGTGTGTTGTTTGAGTATACCTGCGTGTTCAACGACTATCCCTCAAGGGGCTGACTTGAACAATTGTATTACAATTGCAACAAATTTACAGCAATGTGTTTGGACTGACTTGCATTAATTGATTGTCTCCACACCCATGAAGATCTAGAACTGGATCTGGAACACAGGAAGACGGCGGGGTAGGCTTCACTTGGCTTCGACGGCCGACGGCGAAGGTGTGGGCTACGGCATTGACTTTGTTCGATGGCGAGACGGAGGCAGCAAAGTGGAACCCCGGTGGCGTGGGCGAGGCTTCTCCGGCAGGCGGCAAGCTTCTCTGCTTTCTTGCCTCATGTGAAACAACGAAAGAGAGGCTTCTCATAGTCAACTCAGACTAGAAGAAGCGAGGTTACGAAGAAGAAGATGCGGCAGGCTTCTCTGATTTCTTACGAGAAGCAATGAACGATAAAAAAAATCCCTAGGGGTACATTTATCTAATCAAATTATTACATGAGCTAGTTACTAAAGGAAAAACTAGAAAAATCACATTTACTAAATTTGCCCATTTTTATTAATTATAATTTTTTTATAATTAAAATTGTTTTTTTATTATAGCTATTTGATTTAACCGATTTTGTCGAAGCCAAAACACCTCTCAATCATCTATATATTCTTTATTCCGTATCATTATGTAGTTCTCATTAATATAATTTATGGGTAGGGAGTAGATATGTTTTGTAATCATGAGCATATAAAGGTCCCAAGTTAAAAATGGGTACAAAATAGACCCCTCCAAATTATATTAAAAAATTTATTTAAATAAAAAGAGGATATTAAGGAAATTAGAATATCTTCCTCTCTCCATTTATTAAGGGAATCAAAATATCTCCATTTATTAAGGAAATCAAAATATTTTCCGGAATGTTCGTCATTTCCAACTTGCGTTCATTAATGACGACGATATTGAATCAATTCTAGTAAGATTTCCGTAGCAACATATGCACATAATCGCAAAGACTGCAAACATATGTACATATATAGTTAGTTAGTAACATTTTCAAAACAAAATATGTACATAATCACGAGAGACTACAAACATATGTACATGCAAACACAAAACTGTACATATTCTAATCGACATCATGTTATATGTAAATACAAAATATGTTTGTGTATCATCATACCCCTATTCAAATGTACACAAACTACATATTTGGTACATATATAGTTAGTTAGTAATATTTTCGCAGCAACATATGTACATAATCAGTCACATATGTACATAATCAACCCCTACCCAAATATACCATACCTGGCTATGGCGACTGAAGTTAGTCGATTCGAGATTTCGATAATCCTTTGAAGAAATTGGTAACTTATACGTGTTGAAGACGACCGTTTAATAGGCGCTTGAAGGAAAATGTTGAGGATGAAGAATGGGATGAAGACGAGACCTCGAGAGCACTAGCTATGGCAAAACTGAATTTGTTCGATTCGAGATTTGGATTATCCTTTGAATCAATTGGTAACTTAAACCTGTTGAAGAAGACCATTTAATCTACGATTGAATGAGAATGTTGAGGATGAAGAATAAGTGGAAGACGAGAGCTCAAGAGACATGCTATGGTGGAACTGATATGGTGAAAGGTTTCTCCCGTCTCCATTTGAATTGCGCAAATTGTGGATATTTGATATTGGAAATCTTAGCACACTTACCTTATTTAACTTGTTTCCTTATGTTACGGTTAATTAATATATTTTACAAAATAAATATCTTCCATTAACTACCTATTAAAGATTCACTTATTATTAATTTATCTTTTTTTAAAAAATGTAAAATACTAAGGACCTTGTTTGTAGTCTAAAAAAATAAGTTACCCTAGTAGCTTAATCTTCTCTTATTTTATTTTATTTTCGAGTAAAGGTTTTCACACCCAATATACTTTTTTTTATTGTTTCGGTTTCAATTTCATATCTGTTTCATTGTTATAACAATCCAAATCTAAAAAAAATTATCGTTCCGCTAAACTAAATTTTGTTAGTTATTATCAATATAAATATTCTAAAATAGAGATTTTTTTACTGTTGACATGACACAAATTCAAGAAATTTAAATAGAGTTCTTCCAATTAGAGTTAGAAAAGTTTTTTTTGTTTAAATTACCAAATTAAAATTATTTATAACAATTATAATAATCTCAATTGAATTTAAACTAAATCATCCATTTTTTTTATAAACATAACAATCAAAGTTTTTTTTTTTTGAAAGATTTTTATTTTTTTCTTAATTTATTTTTGAAGGATAATAAACTCAATCTATTTACGTTAAATATTTTCAGAAATTTTGCTATCCCACGTCGATTATCATGTAAGGATAATAGTTTGATAACTTGTATAAATAAAGGGTTTGAAAATTAAACAAATCATACATTTCTTAGCCTTTTGGCTAAGTTGAAGAATAATTTTTATTTATAACGTATTAAATTTGGTTTGAGGATTGTTGGCCGACTGCTTTGTGGGTTGTTGACTAATGTTTTGTGGGTTGCTAAATATTTTCAATCCCACATCGATTATCAAGTAAGATTGATAGTTTGATAACTTAATATAAATAGAGGGTTTGAAGATTAAACAAATCATACATTTCTTGATATTTTGGTTAAGTTTAAAGTATAACTTTTATTCATAACGGATTAATATCTGTTTTGTGGGTTGTAAACTAAAGCTAAAACTTCACGACAAACTCCTATCTACGGAACAATTTTGGGATGCCGCATCTTGCTCAGCGTTTCAAGCTTACACATCAAGCACAATGATAAGTAAACATAAAATACGATTCGTATTTTTTATAAGTTTCAGCTTATGTACCTTATAAGTATGTTGAAAATCTAGTGGACCATTCAAATTATGCAAACTTGGAATCCTTACGACAATTTCGGTTAGACGAAGAAGACCTTTATACGTGTCTCCGAAACTGCCTTCTCCGAGTTTTTCTGACGGGTTGAAGGAATCAGTAGCTTCCACAATCTCACTGAAAGTGAAATCTTTAAAGAACTTGAAAACTTGTGGAACAATCCA
Organism: Fagopyrum homotropicum; assembly: GCA_033239125.1. Lineage (NCBI taxonomy): Eukaryota > Viridiplantae > Streptophyta > Magnoliopsida > Caryophyllales > Polygonaceae > Fagopyrum > Fagopyrum homotropicum. The sequence continues at coordinate 11,085,887 of BSWB01000003.1, forward strand.
ACTAAAACAACGGCAACAAAGAAGATTTTATTTTATCTCTACAGCTTCAAGCCATGCATCATACCTCTCAAGTTCAAACTTTTCTTATTCTTCCATGATTGGCACACCAACAACAGAGATGATTTACTAATAATAAGTTAAAAGTAAATCATTTCATTTTTCCGTAATTGGGCCGATGGCCCAATCTTATAACTTTGTGCTTTAAAAAGTTTCAAAAATCCAATCCAAATTGTAATTAACCGTTCTCTTAAGAGCGCGAAAAAATTAACTTTTTTTGAAAAACCACCAAAATCCTAACTATCCAACTATTGCATTTCAAGTAACACTAGTCTATATATTCTACTAAAGTACACTACACTAATGTTGATGTGACGCCCCCACGATTTTTATCGCATTAAATCATTTATTAAATCAAAAATAAAGTTAATAAATCTTTTTTACTAAAACATAATCAAAAAAATTATTTTTTTTAACTAATCTAAGAAAACAAACACTAATTAGTAAGGTGGCCATAAATTTCTCTTATATGTTTTATCAAATAATAAATATCAAAATCTAATAATATCTACCGATTCCACGATTTACGTTGGTTGACCATAAAACCTAAACTTCTCCTCTACGTTTTACTTCTCCTCCACGTTTTTTTTTCTCACACTATATATGTAGATTATATACCATCGTCTTCCATTCCATTCAATTCTTATCTTCCAATATTGATCATATTTCTTCATATTTTTCAAGGTTCTAACAATTTGAAGATATTTCTAAGTTGTTTCGTCTGAATTTTCAGGTTATTCTCTACTTTATTATCATTTACTATCATTCCTTTTTTTTTATACGAATTGTCAATCGTCGCATTCGTTTTGGTATCGTTTATTCCATGATTTATTTTCAAGAGGTAGTATTTCAACAACTTGCAAGAACAAGAATTTCAATACCTTGCAAATAAGCCATCTATTTTCTTATCCATTTTTTTCTATTCTGATCTTTAGTTAGTTTTAAAAAAATCTTTCGTTAGTAACCTCATAGCCTTTGTGTGTGGTAACCACTAGCCAACCATTTTTGTTGGATTGTCTTTTCTCTTTTTTTCAATCTCAAACATGAATTTCAAGCTTATGGCTACTATAAACCCTAACTTTTTTTTTATTTTCTCCTTGCGCCTCTCATAGATATTCTCATAAACCCGCCATCGTCACTTCTTAAATCCCGAAATTCTCAACCCATTTCAAAATTCAATTCTCCGATGAGGTAAGCTTGAACTTGCATCTTTAAAAGATTTCATTACTTTTTTTTTCCAATATTTCTTTTAAGATTTTGTTTTAACAATTAAATCAACTACAAATTCGGTTTTGCAGGATATTAGAATGGAATTAAGTTTTACGTTGGAAGATCACGCCCGTGGATGAACTTCAATCGAAAAAGAATGTAATTTTATAGATCCGGTTAAATTGCTCATCGTTAATTGAATACCATGAACTATATTCCAAATCTTCTTTCTTTTGATTTGTAGTTGGACATGTTCGTTCCATCCAAACGGATTCACGATGAATTTCGATGATACTACCTACATGTTAACCGAATGTTGAAAGTAGGTGAAGGAGGACCCAGTGATGAGATTGTTGCTGATTTGAAGGAGCATGGGATCAAGCATGGCATCCCTGAACAAATCCTCTCCTCTTCGCCCCTTCGCGCCTTTGTCGGCGCCCAGTTCACCTCCCTCTCCCATCAAGCCGCCAACAACTCCCTCTCCGTGACGTCGTCAAGTGAGCCTCCCTTTGCAACATGATGGGGTCGGTCTTCGGAATACAATACAACATCGACGAAGAAAACGACGACATTGTGGAGCTTCAGGAGATGGTGAACAAAGGTTATGGCCTTCTTGCCAGCCTGAACTGGTCCAATCATCTCTCCTGGCTTGCTCCCTCTAACTTTCAGAAAAACCGGTTCAAGTGCTCCCAACTTGTACCCCGTGGTTGTTTTATAAGGTAGCGAGTATCGTGACAAGAGTAGGAGAAATTTTATATTAACTTTTATTAACTTATATTCATAGAATAAGATTTGTAATCACAATATGTGATGAACCCGTGATTACTCTAAAATGCAAAACAACAACCAAGTTTATAGAAAGCCTGAATTTTCTAATCTTCCTTCTAACAAATATTCTTTTTATTTTTTACTTGAATACTTAGGGCCCGTTTGGTTCTAATTCCGGAAACGGAAACGGAATGGAAACGAATTTAGTCCATATGTATATCCATATTCATGAAATTTTATGGAATCATTCCCTATGGTTTAATGAAAAATGCACTTGCTTCCTCACATTTTGTTACCTTATAGGGTATCAAAAGTAATCAAACTCTCGTCCAATTACTACAAACACAAAGAATGATTCCAAAAATTTTAATGAAGTATATGTATTCACTAGATTCGTTTCCATTCCGTTTCCGATTCTAGAGTTAAAACCAAACTGGCCCTTAATGCTTATCTACAGGTAAAAAATTTAATAAATTTTTTAAAGTTATTTCTTGGGAAATTCCGGATGGTACCCTCGTGGTTTGGGGTATTCCGGATTTTGCCCACCAGTTTTTTCAAGTTCGGATGGTACCCTCAAGTTTATGTTGTTTTCCGGATTTTGCCCAAATTCATTACACTTTTTTAAATTCCATTAAAAACATACAAAAGAAAATAAACTAAAATTAAAAAACAACTTAAAATAGAAAGAATAATTTATTTATTTTAAAAATAAAGTAAAACAGTAAATTTTTTTAAAAAAATATATATATTATATTAATTTACAAATAAATTCGTTAGATAATTTTTGAAAAATTAAAAAAAATCAGTGTTTTCTTTTATTTTAAAAATAAATAAATTGGGTTAGAATTTTTTAACAAAATATATATATTATATTAATTTACAAATAAATTCGTTAGATAATTTTTTAAAAATTAAAAAAAATCAGTTTTTTATTTTATTTTAAAAATAAATAAATTGGGTTAGAATTTTTAAAATTTTTTTTAAAAAATCACTGTTTTAATTTATTATTAAATTGAATAAATCAGTTTTATAATTTTTTTATTTTTTAATATTACTTTATTTTCTTTCTTTTAGTTTTGGGAAATAAATAAAAAATAAAAAATATTTATTTATTTTAATAATAAATTAAAACAGTGCTTTTTTTATTATTTAAAAGAGTCCTTATTTTATTTATTTTTTAAATAAAGTATAAGACTTATATTTTTTGATTTTGTAAAAAATATGCTAATTCAATTATTTGTTTTTAAAATAAATAAAACACTGATTTTTGAATTTTTTAAAATTTATCTAATTGATTTATTTTTAAATTAATATAATATATATTTTTTTAAAAATTTACTGTTTTACTTTATTTTTAAAATAAATAAATTATTATTTCTATTTTAAGTTGTTTTTTAATAAATTATTATTTCTATTTTATTTGTTTTTAAAATAAATAAAACACTGATTTTATTTATTTTAATAATAAAAATTTACTGTTTTACTTTATTTTTAAAATTTATCTAATTATTTGTTTTTAAAATAAATAAAACACTAAGTTGTTTTTAATGGAATTAAAAAAGTGTAATGAATTTGGGCAAAATCCGGAAAACAACATAAACTTAAGGGTACCATCCGAACTTGAAAAAACTGGTGGGCAAAATCCGGAATACCCCAAACCACGAGGGTACCATCCGGAATTTCCCTTATTTCTTTTATTATTCTTTGAAAATAAATAAATATGAATTTTAAAAACTTAAACGTGCTCTATTTAACAAACACTAGGAAATTTAAGAAAATTCAAACCCGATTTAAAGAAAATTCAAAATTTTCAATCCAATTATCATTTTAAAAAAATTATTTAAAATATATTTTTTAGTCCCCAAACTTATGACATATTACTCCAAAAAATTTAATATATAAATATACTCGTACAAGGTATGAGATATGCCCTAGTTAAACTATAAATTTGTCTACAATGTTGATCATGAAAACCTGTGGAGGCAACTCATAAGTCACTTAACCTATTCAATTATTATCTCTCTACTTTGACTGAGGATCTACCGGAAGGCGATGGGCCAAATCGAGTATCGTTGGGGACGGGCTTCAGCGACGGTCTTCATGTTAGTGTTTGTCGTGATGCTTTCGTTCGTCCATTTATGGATCCTTCCGGGCCTCCCGGAATGCCGCTACTTGTAGCACTCGCATTCATTTTGATTGTGGTGTTATTTTGCCTTCATCACGTTTCGTTAAACTAAATTATGTTTGTTGCCTTGGACAACAAAAGCAACAAAACAACGATCCATTAGGCAATTACCGTGAAATTGGGATCGACATAGCAAAAGTATGTAAATAAGAGAGTAACCGGGAAAAATCCGGGACCAAGAGATAAGAGCTGTGTTCATGTTGATGAATTTTCAAACAAACATTGTGATCAATTTGTTAATCAATTAAGCACAAAGAAAATATTTGAAATCGACTCAAACATATTCAAATTCAACTCAACACAAGTTTAGTATGTTAATCAATTAAGCAGAGGAATACACACGTCTATAATTCTCTATTGTTTCGATACAAATACACAAGTTTAGTATGAAAATCATGCGTGAAAGACAACACTAACTTGTAATCTTGATAACTTTCTAAGTCATATCAGGTACGATAAATTTATATAAATCTTTAAAAAGTAACAGTATCAAGGCATAACAACATTAAGATATCAGGCATATAATTTTATATAGAACATCATGTTAATAACACGGGTTAGCAAAATAAACAAATGTCCATGCTAGGTATAAGTTTGAGATTGAACCAATGCTGTAGTAGACCATAGCACAGTAATAATTGCCAATGCGAAGTAAGCAGGCACCCACCATCTTGCTTCCAAGCACAATAATACTCCCCACTGTGTTCTCGAGCAAGCAGAACAAAACACTGAAAGAGAACACACCTCGTAGAAGGGAAAATACGATACCTTTGTTATGGAGGCCACAAACTCTCCACACAAGACGAACATATCATCCAGTGTATCATTTGGCTTTTTTTTTTTTTTTTTTGAAATGAATGTATTAATGGTAACCAGCATTTACAGAGGGATCCACTTAGACAGGAGCTCATACAAGAGAGACATTAGAGAAAGCATCAGGAGAGCTACAGGAGAACGAATCCTAGCCTATTAGCCCAAGAGATAGAGCTAAGGGACCTATCAGTCCAATTGCTAGCAGCAAAATTCTTGGTGATTCTAATTGCGTTTTGAGCACAAGCAGAAGGGTGAGTGGTGTGGTTGTTGAAGATGACATCATTCCTGGTGCTCCAGATTGAGTAAATGAGACTAGTGACTGAGGAGATTCGAATGTGGGAAATCAGATCATGATGACTTGGATTTTGGAGACTAAGCCAAGTCCAGATGCGGTTCCCAAATGGTTGGGGGGTGGGGATCCGAGTCCATCGAGCAATAAGATTGAAAGCGAGTGTGGAGAAGCTACAATGGTTGAGGAGATGATCCTCGTCTTCAGGCTGCAGACCGCAAAGTGTGCAGGCAACATTCTGAGTGAGATTCCAGGCGTGTAGTTTGGTGAGAGTGGGAAATCGCTTGTGACTAGCGATCCAGGAGATGAAGGAGCACTTTGGAAGATTGAGTCCCTTCCAGATGATACCAAGTCTGTAGGGAGGATCCGGAGAGGCAAGATTCCGCATGAAGCGGTAGGCAGAAGCAGAAGAGAAGGTACCTTGTGGGGAGGTTACATGGGTTATGAACTGCGGGCCAATGGTTCTAGAAAGAATGTGATTGCGGATTTTAAGTATAGCGTTCCAACCATGGCTGAAGTGGGGCTTGGGCCTGACGAGCCAGATGGAAGCCCCCTTGAGGATGTTTTTGTTAACCCAGTCAGTCCAGAGGTTGGGGTGGGGGGATCCAAGGTCAGCATTGATATCATAAAGGATCTTAGCGAGACAAGCTTTATTCCACGAGAGGAGCTCTTTGAACCCCAGACCACCATCAGAAATGGGGGAGCAAACAGTGTCCCAAGCGACGAGGGAGCGGGGACTAACATCCTTACCAGACCAGAGGAAGGACCGCAGCAAGGATCTGATTTTCACGATGACAGATTGCGGAATGGGGATGACAGCGCTCCAATAGTGATGGAGAGCCTGCAGAATAGACGCAATGATTTGCTTCCGGCCAGCATATGAGAGGTTCCGAGCGCTCCAAGAGTTGATACGGTTGGTGATCTTGGTGATGAGGGGAAGGTATTCTGTACCCCGCAAGCGCTTGCTTCCAATAGGGATGCCGAGGTAGATAAATGGAAGTGAGTCACGCCTCAAACCAGATGCGGCAGAGAGAGCAAGGTCCATGTGAGGGGGGAGCCCGCCAAGGAAAATGGAGGACTTCGACATGTTGAGTTTCAGGCCTGAGTAATTGCCAAAGTGATTCAGTGTGTTCATCAATATATTAACTGAGGAGAGATCACCCCTGCAAAACAGTAAGAGATCGTCAGCAAAACAAAGGTGGGTAATACGGGGGGTGGAGCATTTGGGATGGGTATTGAAGTCCGGGGATGTGGTATTGATCGTGATCATCGATGATAGGACTTCCATAGCAATGGTAAAGAGCGGAGGGGAAAGAGGGCATCCTTGCCCTAATCCTCTAGAGCCCTTGAAATAGCCATGTAGGGTGCCATTGATGTTGATTGAATAGTGGGGGTGGGAGATACAGGCATCAATGAGCTTAATGAGATTGAGGGGGAATCCCATTCTACCCAAAGCATTGATGATGAATTGGTGATCAATCGTATCGAAGGCTTTAGATATATCGACTTTGATGGCACATCTGGGGGAGGAATGGCGCTGATTATACCGTTTGAATAGCTCCTGGCATAGTAAAATGTTGTGTTTGATAGATCTTCCCCTAACAAAAGCGCCTTGGTATCTCCCAATGATGGACGGTAGGATAGAGTTAAGTTTTGTCGCGATGATCTTTGTAATGACTTTGTAAGTGGTGTTACAACAGGAAATAGGCCGGTAGTCGGAGGGCAAGGATGGGTTGGTAGATTTGGCAATCAGGGTAAGCGCGGTGTGGTTGACATGGGAGCTCATGTAGCCAGTTCGAAAGAATTCCAGAACGGCGTTTGTGAAGGAAGCCCTAGTAGTATTCCAGGATACCTTGAAAAAGTATGCATTAAAACCATCAGGCCCCGGGACTTTGCAGTCCCTGATGCCGAAGAGAGCGTTTTTGACATCATCCTGGGAGATATCAGAATCCAGGAGGATCGCGTCTTCATGCGTGATAAGGGGAAGGGGGCAATCAGGGAAGCGGTTAGGAGGGTAAGCCGGAGAGGTGGGGTTGAGGATAGAGGAAAAGTGATGTGAGAGTATGGAGGAGATTTTATTGGGATCGTGGGTGGGCCCTGCGGTAGGGTTTGAAGGATCCAGGATGGACTTAATCGTATTAGCAGCCTTCCTGGAGGAGATTGATTTGAAGAAATACCCAGAGCATTGATCTCCATGCTTAAACCACGCAGCCTTGGAGAGTTGGGACAACATGACCCGCAAGCAGTCCAACTTGGAGTGGAGGTTAAGCAAGATGGTCCTTTCTTGCTCCAGAAGGGATAGGTCCAGGGGGGAAGATTGAAGACTGGTTTGGGTGGATGCGAGTGAGTTTTTTAGGCCCTCAATGGTGGTGTGGAGAGTCTCAAGGGAGAAGTTGGGGAATTTCTTTAGAGTTTGTTTGACCTTTTTGAGATTTGCCGTAAGGGTGAAGAGATGGGGGTTATGATGGTTGTGTGGTAGGGGGGACCAGGCCTGGGCAACGATGATCTGGAACTGCTCGTGCAAAGCCCATGAGTTATTAAATCTGAACTGTCGCTTAGGAGGGCTGGATGGGCTCTCCAGTGAAAGAATACCCGGGGAGTGATCAGAAGATCCAGGGTTTGCGAAGAACGCGGCAGAATTGGGAAAAGATCCATTCCAGGAGCAATTAGTCGCGATCCGGTCAAGCTTACACCAAATCCGATCGTCCATCCTTTTATTATTCCAGGTAAGCTTACAGCTAGTGAACGATAGGTCAGTGAGGGATGAGTAAGAGAAGCAATCCGCGAGCTCAGAACTGGGATGGGGGTTGGATGTGGGATGCATGGAGAGCTTTTCATCGGGGGATAGAATAGTGTTGAAATCGCCAAGCAGGACCCAAGGGGTACTGGAGTTGAGATGGCTGAGGGTTTTGATGGATTCCCAAAGCGGTCTTCTGTCAATGGGGTCGTTGTGGGCATAGATGAAAGAACAGTCAAACGAGAGGGAGGGGGAGGGTAGGGAAATTTTAGTGTGTATGAGTTGGTTGTTGGATAGGATGATTGAGATGGTGGTGGTGAGAGGGTTCCACCAGAGCCAGATCCGGCATTTGAATTCGGTGGAGAAGTTGGACGCGTGGTTCCATCTTGGTAGCAAGGAATGGAGCTTCTTCATTTTATCCTCATTAAGTCTTGTTTCAATGAGAGCGATGATATCGAGATTGTGGTTCTTAACCAACTCATGAACCGCCTTTTGTTTGTTGGGGTGGTTTAGACCCCGAACGTTCCAGGCGCACAGGTTTAGATTCATTTGGAACCGGTGGAGTTGATGCAAGCATCCTTGATGGTTGCAGCCGGGGGGGTTTTGGGTTTGGTTAGATGGATCAGGGATGGGGGAGTTATGGGTAGTAACAGAATGGACTGATTGGGTCAGAGTAGTGGGGGGGGTTTTGGAGGGAATTGGTTAAGGGTTTGGTGATCTGGGTGGTTTTGTAGAGGGGTATCAGGAGTGTTCGTTGCAGGAGGGGGAAAGTTGGTGGCTTCTGCCATAGTACAGGTTACATTTGAAAGGACAGGTTTGGTAAGAGGGAGGGATTCTTTTTGAGAATTGTTCTGATTAGGGATGGATCGGATAGGGGGGCGTTTAGGAACAGTACCATGCAGACGTAAAGATTTGTGGGGGGTAGGGAGAATGGGTTGCAGGTTCAAGAATGAAGGGAGGTGAGATTTGTGGGTATCTTGTAGTCTGGAGCGATCCGGTGGGGTTTGAGTATTCCGGCATCGATGGCCAAAGAGGAGGCACGAAGGGCAATGGACAGGGACCCAATCATAAGTGATTTTCTGTAAGATGGGTGAGCCGTCCGGTCCAACGAGGGAGATCTCGCGGAGAAGGGGTTTTGAGGCTAGAACTTCAACAAGGATCTTAGCGTAACCAAGCCTGTCCTGGTTAGCGGAGCAGGCATCAGTAAGGATTGGTACTCCAATAGCCGAGCCGATTTTTCCCAACATACGAGGGGACCAGAACCTATAATCCAGATCGTGGAGAGTAGCCCAGATCGGGATGGAGTCCAGACTAGAGTAGTCTAACGCCATACCATGCTTCTAGCGTTTAAGCAAGAGGGAGATAGTACCATTGATCACCCAAGGGCTACCATGCAGGACAACATTGAGGTCCTCCTCCGAAGAAAATTGAAAGACAAAGATGCCGTTGTTGTGTCGTAACACTTTTGGCTGGGAGATCATGTTCCAGGATTGGGAGGAGAAAGCAACCATTCGTTTGAAGGCAAGAGAGGAGCCCAAAGGAAACCCAACAAGGGATAAGTTCCATTCGGAAAGATTGTCAGCAACATCCTCCTCGGAAAAGTGAATGGTACCCTCATCATGGCCTGGGGTATAAGACAGAGGGACATGGTTCCACGAGGTACTATTGATGAGTATGTTTTTGTAGATGTCTTTTGGAGTTCCTGGACTCGACATTATGGTGGCAGGAGTGAGAGTTGAAGGGCCATCATGCGTAGCCTTAAATGTTATTGGAGGTTGAGCGTCAGCATGGGAAACAATACCAACCACAGGGAGGTTGGAAGGTGGGACGTCACCTTCAGAGGAAGGTGGACAGCCCGACGAGAAACCAGCGAGATGAGTACTGGTGATCCCAGCAGAGGGAAGGATTCCAACCGCCAGGGGGGGCTGGGGAAGGGGAGAAGCATTGGAAAGAGAAGGTCTTTCAGGCGCAATGCTAGAAGGAGAGGAGAGGTTGAGGGTAGTGGGGGTGGTGTTGGGGATCGGTGTTTGTTCGTTTGGTTCCGGCGGCGATGGTTGTCCGGTGGCAGGGAGGGGCGAGGTTGAGGGTAGAGGGGGAAAGAGGGTGCTAGATGATATGAGTGGTGCTGGGCTGATATGCTCCTGGATTGGTTCAATAGGGCTCGATGGCTTGGCCGAGGGTGGTGAAGCAGGTAGATTACAGGGGCGTCGACCGGTGGATTGGTAAAAATCGGAGAGCTTAACGGACGGTTTCCTAGTTCGCTTGGATGTTTTCATGGTGGTGGAGGGGTATGGGTGCAGCGCGTGAGGCGCGTTCTACATGAGGGAAAAGGGTTCTTTTTATATCATTCATTCATCATATTCGAAAGAAAAATAGAACATCGAAAAAGATCATACAAACCGAGGGGGATGTCGAAAATTGCAAACGTGTAGATAAAACCGGAATTTCATTAAAAACGAAAATCAACAGAAATTTGAGGTGGAGAGGCAGGCGACCGAGTAATAAACAATGACACCGGCGCTAAAAGAAAAGGAGAAGTAGCACCATAGCGAAATCACAATTGATTATGCCGGTGACATTTAAACAGATTGTCAATGTGAAAAATATGTGTCCGCGCCACAAGAAAAGTAAAGGTTAGAATGACAATGATGATTGTTTTAGAAGTTTTGAGTCATCGATAATAGGTTAACCCAAGGCCGCACAGAGAAAAGAAGGAGAGAAATAACTGCGGGCGGTCAAATTAGACAGAAGCGTGAGAGCTCTCATGGACCGGAAGAAAACGCACAATACTATTCATTCAATAAACTCAAACTTATGTTATATAAATGATATAATTTTTATTTTGAAAATCATACGCAAGTATGTAACTTGTCCAACACCATCTGCAACAAGTCAATAACATTATATTTATATATGCGCCTTTTTGACGTGTCAACAGAAAATAACATATGCTAAGGCAATGACTGAAGTTAGATCACGTCCAAAGACTATATTAAACAATAAAATATTATTATTATTATTATTATTATTATTATTATTACTAATTTATTAACCTTCACAATACCCAAAAAAAATCATAAATTCTACATATATCGCTAATTTTGTACATCACCAAGAATAACTTACTTCACGACCAATTTTCTTCGTATTATCCCATGAATCTCCACGACTTGGCAATTTTTAATCACCAGTCAAACATCAAATTAACAAGAAACAATGACGTGCCTAGATGTAGATTCATTAGTAATCGGGAGAGATATTTTGTGTTTAGTCAACTGTTGAATATTGATTTTTATTATTAATCATATTATATTACCTTTAAAATATTATTTTCACTAAGTTGATCGTTATATTGTAATATTACATAAGATGACCTTATAAATATTTAGTAGCAAAGTTATGTATCAATATTAAACAACCCTTATAAATCATTTACTTATCGAGGTAACGGAATTCATTTCACTAGTGTATTAACAACATTTACCATGTATTTTTTTGGATGTCACTTGTCGACCTTATAAGATAAATTTGTGGGTCATTTTCTGAAAAACGTAAATTTTCAGGGTGGTTTGGTGCAATTTCCCCTAAATAAAACTTCAATTAGTTTGATTTATTCATCTTCTTCATTTTTGAATAGTTGCTAGATAGCTCAAGAGAGATCATCGCTTTTACGGCTAAGAAGTTTTCTTCAATCAGTTGATTTGTTCATTTCTTTATCTTTTAGAGATTGAGATTTGATTAGTATCATCTTACCCACTTTGCAATATCCCGAATTCGACAAAAATCGATGTCTGTAGCTGAATTCCCACTCAAATTTAAGAGAATAAGGTATCCTGAGATTGATTTATCATCAGAAATTGGATCAATCAAAGGTGAAGAAGATCAACAACATCCAATTGCTTCCATTGATGATGATTATTTGTATGTAGCAGTAGGCAAAATTGTCAAAGAGAATAAGTCAACTGTAATCTGGGCTTTGCAAAACTCAGGAGGCAAGAAGATATGTATACTTCATATACATACCCCTTCACAAGTAATTCCATTTAGTAAGTTTTCTTTGATCCTTTGTTTTCTAGCTTGAAGAAACATTGTAATACTATTGTTATTTTTGTCAATATGAATCATATGTTCAATGTTACATGAAAATGAATGAATGTCATTGTTTTACATGAAGATGATTAGTGCAACGGTATTGTGGGTATGATGAAAATGCTAATTCTTGCCTCAAATTTCTCGGTTTTCGTATTTTCTATCTTGATTGCATTCTAATCCTAAGGTCTTTATGACTTTAGTGGGCAGGAAATTCCCAGTAAGTCAAGGGGGATCACAGGTAGTAACTGCATACCATGAGAAGGAGAGGAACGAAATGCGTAAATCTCTCGACGAGTACATTCATCTTTGTGCCAAAGTTGGGGTAAGACGGTAGCTAGACGAGTACATTCAACTTTTTCTTATTCTAAAACTAATTGACAATATAACTTTTTATTATCCTAAAAGCAATTGACAATAGGAATGATAGACTAGGACTTATATATTAGCTTCACATACTATCGTATTGTGAATGTGTGACTTTCCACACATGTCAACAATTTCCTTATTTTCGTTCTTGCAGGTGAACGCGGAAACGATGTGCACTGAAGCGGATTCTATAGAGAACGGGATAACTACGCTTATTGCTACTCATATGATCAGCAGACTTGTAATGGGAGCAGCTGCAGACAGCAGATATAAGAAGTATGAATTCTGATGATCAGTTTTGCTCTTGTGTTTGCTAAAACTACAATATCTAATCTGAGCTTACTCTACTGTCATGGATCATTACATTGTAGGAGTATGACGCTACTGAAGTCGAAAAAGGCGATTTATGTTCAAACACAAGCCCCTTCTTTTTGTAAAGTTTGGTTTGTTTGCAAAGGATATCTTATCTATACAAGGTATGAATGTATGATCACTTCAACACTACATTGACAACCAAACTGTCATTTATGTTACTCTACGTTTCTTGTTATAGAGAAGGAGTTAAGCCATATCCAAGACATGGAAGCGGAGAAACGAGTGCGTTGGGATCTCCGCTTAGGAATGAAGCTGAAGTGTTCCATGATACTGATGAAGGCTTATCATCAAGAATGAGCAATGAAAGTTCTTCTGAATCTGAACTTTTTTCAAAGTTAAGTTTTTCTGACTCGGCTCGTCCTTCTACATCGTCTGAGTTTGTCATGGGCTCACCTCGCCAAGCCTCGTTTGTTGATGAAGTTCATGCCGGTCCCTCCGCTCCTCGTATACCGGTAGGAACAAGATTTATCATGTTGGATGACTTCCTTGTATATAGAATATTTTAGAGTACGAGCCTAATATATTACACGGTTGATAAACAGTACTTATATGCACAAATATAAAAGGATACAAAATAAAGGGCAATTTTGATAACTAGGCTTTTTTGAGAAATTAGAGTAGTAAGTAGGCTTTTTAATGTTTCAATTAAGTAAATGTACCCCAACCTTTTATATTTATTCTCAAACTCTACACATGCTTCTCTCAAGGGGTACATTTACTAAACACAAAACTAGAAAAAGCCTAGTAAACCAAATTGTTTCAAAAATAAACTAACAAAGATAAAAAATAAACATGATAAGTTAATAAATTTAATTCTGAAGTTGTGGAGTGTTTTATTGTATGTTTTAGCAGGAAACAAGTGTTGGTGAAGGTCACGATGTATATGATCAACTTGATAAGTTAATGGTGGAAGTTGATAGTTTTAGGAAAGAAGCTTATATAGAGTCAGCGAAGCGTCGGAAAGCGGAGAAGGAGACTATCGAGGCAACTCGAAAGGTAAATGTTGATATGACTTTGTAGTCAATATTGGGTGAACTACTGTTTTACTGACTTTTTATTATCATTAAAGGCGAAAACAACGGAGATTTTGTACTATGAGGAGCAAAAGAGAAGGAGAGAACTCGAGGAAAAGCTTGTCACGGAGAAGAAGGAACTTGAAACAAGGAAGAATCTTCATGCTAAGATTTTAGAAGAATTTGGTATTGTATTACGACAAAAATCTTCTCTTGAGAGGGAGATTGAGACATCCAACCACATGATAGAGGAGCTAGATGAAAAAATATACTCCGCCGTTGGATTGCTAGAGAAGTATAAACAAGAACGAGATGATTACGAAACCGAGTTGGAGAATGCATTGCTCGAAAATGAACACCTTAGAAGGCAAATCGCTCGAGTTGAGCCTTTAAACACACAAATGTCAAGATTCTTTACGGATTTCGGTTACGTGGAGATTCAAGAAGCTACCGATCACTTCAATCCATCATGGATAATAGGAGAAGGCGGTTTCGGAGAGACATACAAAGGCTATCTTCGGCACGCGGAAGTGGCGATAAAGGTTCTTAGTTCAAGTAGTTTACAAGGTCCTCAAGAATTTCAACGTGAGGTATGAATTAGTAACAATAAAAAGTCTATTATATAAGTTTGGTGAATTATTCCTCGATCTTATTTTTATTTTTTTTAAGGTTGACGCGTTGAGCAAGTTGCGGCATCCAAATATCGTGACACTAATCGGAGTTTGTAGTGAAGCATCAACCTTAATTTACGAGTATCTTCCGAACGGAAACCTCGAAGATCGGCTTATTTGCAAGAACAATACGCCACCGTTATCATGGCAAACGCGAATACACATAGCCGCGGAGCTTTGTTCGGTTCTTATGTTCCTACATTCATGTCAACCCGAAAGTATTATTCACGGTGACTTAAAACCCGCGAATATTCTCCTTGATTCTTACTTATCTTGCAAACTCAGCGACTTTGGTATATGTCGGAAAATCAACAATGGTGAAAGGACAATGAACAGCATGACAAAGTTCTACAAAACTGACCCGAAAGGCACGTTCGCTTTCATGGATCCCGAGTTCCTAACCACCGGGGAGCTCACGACGAAATCCGATGTGTATTCATTTGGTGTTATACTATTGTGTCTTCTAACCGGAAAACCGGCATTGGGGATAGTAAAGGAAGTGCAAAACGCTTTGGATAAGGATACTCTCAATACAATATTGGACATTTCAGCTGGAGACTGGCCATTTGTACAGGCTAACCAGTTAGCACTCTTGGGTTTGAGGTGTTGTGAGATGCAAAGGAAGAATCGACCGAATCTCGAAGAAGATGTATGGAGAGTTCTTGAACCCATGCGGGTTTCGTCTACATCAGCTAATTTGGGTCGAGATGATAATGATTATGTGCCATCTTTCTTCATGTGTCCGATATTTCAGGTAAATTTTTCTTAGATATATTGTTGCAGTTGAATTTGAACAGTCAGTAAGACAGTGTAATATGAAAACTTGTCCAGGAAGTAATGGAGGATCCACATATAGCTGCTGATGGGTTTACTTATGAAGCTGAAGCTCTTAAAGGCTGGCTAGACAGCGGACATGACACCTCACCGATGACGAATCTTAAGCTTCAAAACCATACCCTCATACCCAACCGTGCTCTTCGTTCGGCTATTCAAGAATGGCTTCAACGACGTCGTTTGACATGATAGTTATCTTCCCCTTTAGTTTCTTCTTGTTTGTGCATTAAAAAGTTTATAATTTGTACATATGTGCTAGTCTTTTCTTCCTGTAAATATTGTAAATGTGTTCATTTTCAGTAAAATATGGATATATAATCCGAAGCAATTGTACAATTATTGAAATACCCTGTTTTTCTTTGCAATTTTTTAATTCCGGTTGGTACCATTGTGGTATGGGTTATTCCGGAAATTGCCCATAAGTTTTTTTAAGTTTGGATTTTGCCCCTCAGTCATGCATTTTTTTTACTAGGTGGACGCGCGTGCTACGCACGCGCGCCGTGAATTACGATCGTTCATTACATCGGAAAAAAAATTTGGGGGGAAAAAAGTTAAGAGTACCTGACAATAATCGTTAGTGTAGATCTATTTTGTCTTGATCTGCTCCAATGTAATAGTGTGTACGACGTTCTTGACACGCAGTGTTGTGAAATAGGAAAAGTACCTGACAACGTGTTAGTGTAGATCTATTTTGTCTTGAAACCTTGTTTAATTTCTTAAGATCACGCAAGTTAACTCACCTTATGCTGTTGAAGTTGTTTAAATGCATATTGCACATAATCTCTTACAACACCCTCTCTTTTGAAAACGTAGGTCCACCACGGTGGTGTCGGAACATCAACACTGGATTAAAGGACGGGGTATCATTCGTTCCTTACATACATTTGTGAAATTCTCTGTAGAAAGGACTTCACTCTTATGTATTTGATTTACTCGTTGTTATAGTTCCATTGTAATAATATACAGGCGTAAGAAGCGAACCATTTTCTCGTACCCGACTTCCAATCCGTTTGCGACTTTTATTGAAAACTAAATATAAATTAGTTAATGATTTAATACTACGTACTCGCTTTTGAATTTAATTATCGACATCAATTCACGAGACGCGTGCGCAATACCCGCCTCCTAATTGGGTTTATTATAAATTTTAAAACTTTGTCAAAGCATGTTTCTACAACTCCATTTACCTTCCCCTCAAGATATATGTACCATAGCGGGGTGAGATGACGTTGAATTACCACATCATCGTCCAAAAACACCACTTTGTCAAGGCTTGAGAACAGTTGTTAGATAAACCAGGAGTATAAAATTTTGTAAACTTCAATGCTCTAAGTAAATAAGGAAACATAAAAAGAATCATATACATTTTAAAAAAAAGTATACATGAATATTGGTTTGCATAAAACTACAAATAGACAATCTTCCGGCTCACAAAATTTTAACTATTTTGAAATTCATACAGACAAGTATAGATACCTTAGGAAGATAGATCTACATATAATTCAACGATGAAATGTACTTTGGACTTGTAGCTTGAAGTTTATAAGTAAAGGTTGTTGGAGTAGTCACATTGAGATTAGCCCCTGTTATGTGATTTCCATCTTCTGTTGTTCCCAAGCTAGCAAACTTGATTGATGAGATCCTCTGACCATGGGAACATGATAATTGAGTTTTAGGTGTCAATGGCTTGTTTATTGTCCCAGGAGCTTGCAAGTTCAATTCAATAAGCTCGTTTTCCACTTGCATATATCAGCACATACATTGTTTATATCTTTCTTAACCAAAGATTTAATGACTATCCTGTAAGACCAATGCAGAAAAAGAAACACAAATCCGCACAAAATCAAAAGGAAATTAAATTAGAAAATCATTGCAGGTTACATATTGCTCGGACTACTTTTACCTTGGCTTGAGCAACAACTGTATCTACTTCCTTCTCGATTTTCTTTTCAATGTCCTGATTATTAGAACATAAGAGCAACTCTTTACTCACCCCACAAAGAAACAAGATCTTTTTGTTTGCCCCTTCTATGACACACCCAAGTGCCTTGACAAAGCAGCGGATGAACTCAGGAAGCCCTTCATAAGTGCAAAGTGTAATAAGATTGCCATCAACAATAGTTTCTGCCATGGTTGAAGGTTCAATCCAATCAGCACCAACTGCAATGAGAATAGGCTTCACAAGAGGGTATTTTGTACATTTTCATCCTTTAATAGAGTCAGCAGCAGCTAGGATCAACTGCCCGTGGAAAACAGAAGCTATCGGCTTTCCCGAGGCAGAAAATGTCATCTTCACAAAGTACATACATGCATAACCTGGAAACACACAGGCGACAACAACAAGGACAACAATAGTTAATGATTCAAAAAAAATTTATTTGAAGCATTTTATCGAGCACTTGAGATGTGTTGATGGAAAATCCATTAAAATCTACAACAAATCGATACACAATAACATAAATTTATCAGAACTAAAGAGAAAATCTATGACCAACTGAACCTCAAATATTGCACGCCGTATCAATTTCATGACTATCTTCAAGAAAATCAAGTAGCATTTATCTAAGAGTTGTGTAAGAGCATCAACTCTAGAACTCAATTGAACCTGCAAACAGATAATAAAAAAAACAAAGATATTCAGCCTTCAGTTTGCATCATATACTACGGAAACTGAAACACTGGAATTCAAAGCAAGTAAAACAAAAAACCCAAAGAAGCGAGATGAAGACAAATATGAAGCTGACAACATTTATTCTAAAATTATTATTGTAAATTTATGGCTCCCTTTCTTTGAGGACGAGATTTGGCTTCAGTTCTTCGAAAAAGACATCGATCCATTCGAGAAGAAATCGATAACCGATGGATGGAATCTCCTAAAATTGTCCAAACACATTCGAGATTAGGGTTTCATTGAGAAATTGGGAATGCTGAAGAATATAATTGGAACAAAGCAAAATCTACCAATTAAAGAGCGAAGGAGATATGGGCTGATTCTGCTTCTCGACAAACACCACCACCCAGAAAATCTCACCCAGAAAATTCAGATCCGAACCTGCACACAAGCGGAAAGGTAATCAATGGTGAGTTGGGACAGAAAAGGTTAATGGACGGTGGTCGCACATCGGTGATCGGAGGAACGAAGCAAGAGCGGCACATTTGTGGCAGACGACGTGTGAACACCACAACAACCCTCCTAACAACTATTCCCGGACCACCCACTTTGTCTTCAATCGGGACACCGCATATGACATCCAAAGGGGCGCGAGGAGAAGCCTCCCGTCCCCAATTGAGAGATCTAGATTGACAAAATTTGGGGAGAATTTATAAAGATCGAGAAGAAAAAATAGGAAGCCATAGATTTTCAAAAGAAGTCACAACGGGCTTTAAGAAGAAGCCACAGCGGGACTTTCACAAGAAGCCACAACGGAACTTCAAGAAGAAGACACGGTAAGTAAGGAAAGTTGAGTATCAAAATAAGGGCAACAAAGAAATTTATAAAAATAAATAAGGGTAAAATAGTAAAATAGAAAATGTGAAGGGCAATGTGGGAATTCCCATATTCATTTGGGAAACTCCCACTTTTATTATAGTAAGGATATTTGCTCAAGACCGTCAAATCCTCTAATCATGTTTGATGAACCGTTAGTTTACAGTATAAAGATAATCGGGATGTCCTCTCTCTTTTCAGTCCCATTCCTCATCTTCCTCATCACTTGCTCTTTGCCGAGGAGCGAAGCATTCAGATTCGGAAGTGCAAGTCTAATATGCCTATTGACTCTTCAAACTCATAGAAAAATTGTTAATTTGAGTTTACTATGGACAAACTGTCAATTTTAGGTTACTATGGCCAAACTGTCAATTTTAACAGTATAAACTAACTGTACCATCTAAGGGGTAAAATTTGAACTTTGAAAAACTTGTGGGAAAATTCAAAATTTCCCATAGCACAGGGGTAGCACAGGCTTAGATAATGTATTGCAGAAAATTTCATTTTTTTAATTATTTGTTCGTTCAGACGGCAACAGGCTTAGATAATGAATACATGGTTAGAGAAGAACCGGCACTTGTTGCACATAAGGAAAACAACACAGGACGAATATCATAGTGATAAATGGTTTCTTTCACTTTATTGTAACATAATGGGGAAATAGAGTTTGCTCTTTAGATTCAATTTTGCACCATAATGGAGAAGAAAGAAGGGAAGAGCAAAACACAGCAACGAACTTAAATTAGTTCGACGAAATGCGATGAAGGCAAAATAACACCACAATCAAAATGACTGCGAGTGCTACAATCAGCGGCATTCCGGGAGGCCCGACAGGACCCATCTATAGAGATATATAGTACGAATATAGAATAAGAGGGTAGCTTTGTAATAAAAGGGAAAGTTGTAACTGACCCTAACAAACTATCTGAATCTTTGTATATATATTCTAGTGTTTCCTTGGATCAATATATGAGATACATATTCAGTTCATTATTCTCTCTTAATATGGTATCAGAGCCAATGGCTTCTGATCCTTGATTTTCAAAATCACATTCTCTTCTGCATAAACTTTTATCTCTCTCGCTATCCTTTCTGTTTAATTCCATGGCTACTAGTAAAGAGCTTGGATCGGATTCCTCTTCTTCTAACCTAATTCAGGAACGAAATCTACCTGTTGATGTTAATGATCCACTTTTCTTATCCAATTCGGATAATCCTGGTATGCAACTGGTATCGATTCTTTTCAGTTGATCGAATTTTATCTCCTGGCGACGAAGCATACGTATAGCGCTTGGAGCCAAGCAGAAGCTTGGATTCATTGAAGGAACTTGTAAGAAACCTGAGGTTGGAGAAGCAGACAAGCTCACGCGTTGGATCCGTGCGGATTACATGATCAGGTGCTGGATCTTGCATTCCATGAAGTCTGACATAGCAGAAATGTTTACATATGTTGAGTCTGCCCTTGAGCTGTGGAACGACATTGTTGAGAGGTTTGAGGTTTCTAACGTCCCTCTTGTTTATCAGATTCATAAGGATTTAGCCTCTTTAAAACAAGAGAATGCATCTGTTGTAATATATTATGGTAAAATGAAGAAATTGTGGGATGAATTAGCTTCAGTTGATGTATCTCCTACATGCATTTGCCGAGGTATTGTTCATTGTACGTGTGAAATATTAAAGAAGTTATCAAGCAGGGAGGGCAAGCTGCGAGTTATGCAGTTCCTTATGGGTCTCAATGATCAATATGAGAATATACGCAGTCATATTCTTTCACTTGAGACTTTACCTACTGAAAATCGAGTGTTTCATATGATTCTTCAAGTTGAAAAACAAAAGGAGATTACCTGTCACATGCCCTCTGCACATGATATTCTTGCTGTTTCTAGATCTATACCTTCCAGATAGGCTGGTGGAAGTAGAAAAGATTTTCACAAAGAAAAACTTGACAGAATGTGCTCTTATTGCAAGGAAAGAGGACATCTACGTGAGGCTTGCTTTAAACTTACAGGAGTACCTGACTGGTATAAGGACTTCAAGGCCAGGGATGATCGTCCTATTTCTACTCCTGCTGGCAATACTAATGTTTCTAGATCTGTTAACAATCTTGAGATTGCAGCTGGCAATACTCCACTGGATATTTCTGAATCTTCATCATCTACTTCTCTTGATCCTTCAGTCGTCAATGTTGTGTATCAAGAGGTCCTCAAATTGATGATGGAAAAGCAAGTTTCCCTCCTGAGACTAATGCAGTTATTAATTACACATGGATTGTGGATTCTGGTGCCACATATCACATTTCTTTTTGTAAGACTCATTTCTCTAAACTGCATAAACTGGACACACCAATTATGATTGGACTACCTGATGGATCAGTCAAGGAGGTCCATTACAGGGGCACTGTTAACCTCTCTCCGGTTATTACCCTCCAGAATGTGTTTTACCTTCCATATTTCAAACACAATCTCCTATTTGTTTCTCGTCTCATCCTTGACATGCCTTTAAAAATTACCTTTACTCATACTTCCTGTTTGTTTCAGGACCTTATTAATGGCTCTGTTTTGACCACTGGTTACAAGGATGGTCATCTCTACAGGATTGGATTTTCTCCATCACAGCATGCCTCTTGTGTTGCACCTGCTTCTATTAATAATGTTTGTGACATGACTTTATTTCATGCACGGTTAGGCCATCTTTCATTATCCAAACTTCATCATGTTGATGCTGGTTTTCATTCCACACTAAACACAAAGGATTGTCATACATGTATCTTGGCCAAACAGCACTGTTTGCCTTTTTCCCTTAGTACATCACATGCCAAAACTGCTTTTAGTTTAATTCATGCTGACATATGGGGCCCTTATCACACAATTTCTTTATGTGGTGCTAAGTATTTCTTAACAATTGTTGATGATTGTACTCGTTGTACATGGACTTTTCTTATGTCCAACAAGCATCAGGTACACAAGGTTCTTATGAATTTCTTTGCTTATGTGAAGACACAATTTCAAGCTCAAATTCAGATTTTTCGTTCTGACAATGGGGCTGAGTTTATGCAGCAACAGCTCCAGGATTTCTTTCTCACTCATGGCATTATTCATCAACGTTCTACTCCCTACGTTCCTCAGCAAAATGCACGTGTTGAACGTAAGCTCGTCACCTACTTGAAACAGCTCGTGCTCTTCGTATTCATGCTCATTTGCCTCTCGGCATCTGGGGTGAATGTGTGTTGGCTGCCACATACTTGATTAATATGATGCCCACTTCTGTTCTTGCTTAGAAGTCGCCATTTGAATTGTTGCATAATACTAAACCCACATATGACCATCTCCGGGTCATAGGTTGCCTTTGTTTTAGTCTTCTTTCTCGACGAGACAAACTTGAGCCGGTTTCTACCCCTTGTGTACTTCTTGGTTATCCACCAGGCCAGAAATCATATAAATTATTCAACCTTGAAACTCACATGATTATCATCAGCCGTCATGTCATTTTTCAAGAATCCATTTTTCCATTCAAATTACCTACCACTTCTAATTTATCCTCAGATTCCTCTACCCATTTTCCTTTGGTTTCTCCAGCTCCAGACATTGACCATTTCTTTGTCCCTCCAGTACCAGCTCCCTCTACAACTGCTCCATCTTCTCCAGTACCCACCAATTCTACTACTTCCGCTGCTGATATCTCTTCTACTACTCCCATACCTACTCCACTTTCATCCATATCTTCTTCCCCTCTCCCAGTACCTCCTTCTCATCCATCTCGCACCACTAAACGCCCAGCTTATCTCAGTGATTATAATTGTAACAATATTTCATCTCTTCACCAATTCAATCTTTCCTCCCACTCTAGTGAATACAAGCATGCTCTTTGCAATGTTATTCATTCCTTTGAACCCTCTAGTTACAATCTTGCTAAGGATTCCCCTCCATGGGTTGATGCTATGGCTACAGAACTTCAAGATCTTGAACTTAATGACACATGGGAGGTTGTTCCTCTCCCTCCTGGCAAGACTGCTATTGGTTCAAAGTAGGTTTTTAAATTGAAATATCGCCCAGATGGTACCATTGAGAGACATAAAGCTCGTCTCGTGGAAAAAGGTTACAATCAAGTGAAAAATAAAGACTATAAACACACATTTTCTCCAGTTGCAAAGTTTGCAACCATACGTGTTGTTTTAGCAACTGTAGCTGCTCGTACATTGCCTCTTCATCAGCTTGACATCAACAATGCATTTCTTCATGGCTTTTTGGATGAAGAGGTATTCATGCTTCCTCCTCCAGGATATGATAAAGTTCCTTCTGGTCATGTTTGTCGTCTCAAGAGATCACTCTATGGTCTTAAGCAAGCCAGTCGTCAATGGAACATAGAGCTCACTAAACTTCTCGCTTCTCATCAATTTGTCCAATCTCATCAGGATTACTCTCTCTTTGTCAAGCACTCTTCATCAGGCATTACTATTGTTTTGGTATACGTTGATGATGTCCTTATTACAGGAGATGTTCCAGCTGATATTATCCTGTTAAAAACTGCTCTTCATCATGCTTTCACCATTAAGGACCTTGGTTTTGCTCGTTTCTTCTTAGGAATGGAGATTGCTCACACAGATACTGGTGTTCTTATCAACCAAAGGAAGTACATTTATGACATACTTCTTGATTCTAAGATGTTGGATTGTAAAGCTGCTACTTTCCCATGCAGAAGAATACGCATCTTTCTCTGGATTCTGGTGACCTTCTTCCTCAGCTAGATGCTTATCGACGTCTTATTGGTCGATTGTTATACCTTTCTCTCACGCGTCCAGACATAGCTTACACCGTGCAGCAACTTAGTCAATTCATGGCTACACCTCGTCTTCCTCATTGGCAAGCTGCTGTTTATCTTTTGAGGTATCTTAAAGGTACTATGGACTATGCTTTGTCATATTTAAAGCAATCCAATATGTCTCTCACTGCTTATAGTGATGCAGACTGGGGTTCTTGTCCTTTCTCCTGTCATCCAGTCACTGGATATTGTCTTTTGCTTGGTACTTCTCTTGTTTCATGGAAAATAAAGAAACAACAAACGGTCAATAAATGTTCTGCAGAAAGTGAATATCGCGCGATGTCTATGAATACTAGTGAGGTTATATGGATGGATGGTTTATTGAATGAGCTCCATATTTCTCTTCCTCAACCTTTTGTCCTATACTGTGACAACAAGGCTGCTCAACACTTGGCTGCTAATCCTGTATTTCATGAGCGCACCAAGCACCTTCATATTGACTGTCATTTTGTGCGAGATGAGGTTCAAAGAGGCTTCATATCTACAACTCATGTCCCTTCTCACCTGCAGCTAGCTGACATTTTCACCAAGCCACTTGGTGCCCAGCAACATCTATTTCTCACTCGCAAGCTTGGACTTGTTACTCATGTCCAGCTTGAAGGGGGGTATAGAGATATATAGTACGAATATAGAATAAGAGCGTAGCTTTGTAATAAAAGGGAAAGTTGTAACTGACCCTAACAAACTATCTGAATCTTTGTATATATATTCTAGTGTTTCCTTGCATCAATATATGAGATACATATTCAGTTCATTATTCTCTCTTAACACCATCAATGGAGGAACGAAAACCATCACGACAAACACAAGTAGGAACGCCGCAACTGAAGCCGGTCCCCAACCATACTCAATCTTGTCCATCGTCTGCCGATTGATCCTCAGTCACAGTATAGAGAAATTATTGTAAAGGTTACGTGACTTACGATTGCCTCCACCGAATTTTGTGACCATCGTAGACAGATATAGTGTTCCTTGGAATGCAACAGTTGGCAGTTAGGATTTGGGTTTTTTTTTAAAACGGTTATTTTTCCCGCACTCTTAGGAAAACGGTTAATTATTGTTTGGGTTGGAACTTTGGGCCTTTTGAAGCTCAATATACAATGTAAGCCCAAATTTACCGGCCCAATCATGGAAAACGAAAGGATTTACCTTTAACTTTTCGTCAGGAAATCAATTGAAATGAACGGCCCTTTATCTTCTTCGTCTAATTTTCACCCTTCCCAATTGAACTTAATTTCTGAAGTAAAGAGTTGGAAGTAAATGCGTTGCTACTTCATTGGAATAAGTTTATACATGCATTTGCTTTAAAGATACCATCGATCAATTTCTCATCCTTCTTTTTATATATGCAAGATTTTATTTCTTTTAGATTTTGCAGTAGTTTCCCATGGAGAGCCACCAAATTATTAGCACTTTGGAAAGGTTTCATTCCAACCTGTTTAACCAATCTTCTCTGAAAAGGGAGATTGAGATTCTCGATATAAGGGTTTGAAATTGAGAGGAATGATGCATTGCTTGAAACTCAAAATCTAAAACAAAATCTTCTCTGCTGTTGTTGGTCTAGTTGGATCGATTCGCAAATCTTCAAGTTCCTTGAAGATTTCACTTTCGATGAGATTTTGGAAGCTACCGATTCCTTCAACCCGTCAAGAAAACTCGGAGAAGGCGGTTTCGCAGACACATACAGAGGTCTTCTTCGTCGAACTCAAATCGCCGTAAAGGTTTCAAGTTTGTATAATTTGAATGGTCCACTAGAATTTCAACATACTTATAAGGTACATAAAGTTTCTTATAATACATTTGAATTGTATTTTATGTTTACTTACCATTGTTTTTTATATATGTTTACTTACCATTGTTCTTGATATGTAAGCTTGAGATGTTGAGCAAGATACGGCATCCGAAAATTGTACCATTGCTAGGAGTTTGTCGTGAAGCTTCAGCTTTGATTTACGAGTATATCCCCAACGGAAACCTTAATGACCGTCTCGTTTGCAAAGACAACACGCCGCCGTTATCATGGCAAACGCGGATACGCATTGCTTCTGAGATATGTTCAGCTCTTATGTACATGCATTCTTGTCAACCGGAAAACATTATTCACGGTGACCTAAAACCCACTAATGTACTGTTTGATGACAACTTATCTTGTAAACTCGGTGACTTTGACATCTGCTCGACTGTGTATACTTCTAAAACATCGAAAATGTTGTATAGAACCGACCCTAATGGCACTTCTGCTTACATGGTCCCTTATCTCGAGTCAAGAGCTTACCATAAAATCCGATGTTTATTGCTTTGGAATTATGTTACTGCATCTTCTGACTGGGAAATCGACATTGTTGTTAAAAGATGAAGTACTAAAAGCTGTCAATAAGAGTGATCTTACTTCGGTACTAGATGCTTCAGCTGGAGATTGGCCTTTAGTGCAAGCAAAGGAATTGACACTCTTGGGATTGAAGTGCTGCAGAGAAAATTGGATGCGGAGGCCAAACCTTAATGTTGATGTTTGGAAAGTTGTTGAACGGATTAGGGTTTTTTTTGAAAGTTCTTCTTCGTTCAGTCCAGATCCTGGATCGGACGAGGATGATCCTGTCCCGTCCCATTTTATATGTCCAATAAAACAAGTAAAACTTAAGGTCGATTTGAATGGGTTAGGGTTTTAACATGCTTGTTTGTGTTTTAATCTTGTTATGATATGCTAATTGTGCAGGATGTAATGGAGGATCCGCATATTGCTGCTGATGGCTTCACTTATGAAGATGAAGCTCTTAAAAGTTGGCTTGATAGAGGACATGACACCTCGCCAATGACGAATTTCAAACTAGAAAATCTTCGTCTCATTCCCAATCTCAGTCATCGTTCTGCTATTCGAGAATGGCAAGAACAACAACCTTCGACTTCGACAACTTAACATACGAAGATGTTCATGAGAAACTCCGTTATTTTCTGTCTAATAGGGTTTAGTTAAATATGTTCCTTCTATTTTTTCTCGGTGATTTGGCGGCTTCTAATTTTGGCTCCACAACTCCAACTTATATATATGATAAATCTCGGGACCAATTTTATGATAAATCTCGCACATTTTTATTACTAGTTGGTTGCCGTGTACACGTACACGAGTAAACAATAGACTTACTACTATTGTTCGGATTTTCATTTATAGTGATCAAACTCGTACAAAGGCCTACTAGTGTAGTCGGCTCTAATGTCACGTATATAATACGAAGGAAAGAGAGAATAAACTAAACTAAAGTAATAAATAAATTACAAACAAAGATAAAGATCAAATTTAATAAGATAAAATCAACTCTATCTCTTAGAGAGTATGTTGTCTACTTCAATCTAAAACAAGGTCAATAACTATAATTTATGAGAATCGGCTACTAATCAAAGAGAATATTTATAGAAACGGTTTGTTACTACTGTAGTCCGGATTTTCACTCAGACGTAGTGACCGAACTCGTAGAAGAAGCCTTACAATCAACAAAATTACTGCCTCAATTATTTCAACCATATTCAACTAACTTGTTAAGTGGCGGATTATACGGATATTTGTGGATATTATACAATCTAATCCGAATCATCTGACTTTCACCCTTCCCAATTGAATTTAATTTTCAGAGTAAAGAGAGTCCATGCGTTGCTGTTTCCAATTATGCCTCTCGTTCCTTCATATTCACCTATTTGTTCTCCTTCTGCCTCTTCGATTTTTTCCGAAGTTCTTTCTTGATTTTAGCACTCGCTTGTTTTAAAGATTTTCTTTTCATTGAATTTTAATCATTTTTGTTCTTATGATGTACGTTTTGCTTCAGAATCTAGGAATCAACTCGAAGCTATGAAGAATCAACATATTGTTAAGGTTTTGGAAGGGTTTCATGCCACCTTACTGAAACAATCTTCATTTGAAACTGAATCTAATAATTCCAATCTCAAGGTCGACGAACTGAACAAGAAACTAATCGACAACGTTGCTGGTTTGCTGGACGATTACAAGAAAAAACGAGACGAGTTTCAAAAACAGCAGAACAATCCATTGCTCGAAAATCGCCATTGTTGTTGTTGTTGGTTTGCTTGGTTTGATCCACGATTCTTCAATTTCTTTGAAGATTTCAGTTTTGCTGACATACTGGAAGCCACCGATTCCTATAACACGTCAAAAATGATCGGAGAAGGACAAAAGGTATTCTTCGTGGTACTGAAATCGTCGTAAAGATTCCTAGTATGCTAACTCGAGAATTTCAACACACTTAGGTGACTATTTGTTTATTGCATATATATGTATATATTATATAGTACGGTTGCTTACTCTTGTTCTTGATTTGTAAGCTTGAGACGATGAACAAGATGCGGCATCCAAACATTATGCGTTGATTGGAATTTGTCGCAAAGCTTTAGCTTTGATTTATGAGTATGCTTCTAATGAAAACCTTAGTGATCGGCTTACTTGTAAGGACAACACGCCGCCATTATCATGGCAAGCGCGGATACGTATAGCTTACGAGCTATGTTCCGCTCTTACTTACATGCATTCTTGTCAATCTGAAAGCGTTATTCACGGTGATCTCAAACCCGCTAATGTTCTCCTTGATGCCAACTTATCTTGTAAAATTGTCGACTTTGGGATGTGCTAACGACGAGCATGTTCTATAGGACAACCCCAAAAGGCACTCTTGTTTACATGAGCCCTAAGCTTATATCGACTGGAGAGGCTACCTCGAAGTCTGATGTATATTTGTTTGGAGTTATTTTACTCTATCTTCTTACCGGGAAATCGACATTAGAGATGAAGAAAGAAGTACGAAATGCACTCGATAATGATAATATTCTAGTTGCGATATTGGATGATTCAGCCAGAGACTAGCCTTATGCCCATGCGAAGCAGTTGGCATTGCTGGCATTGAGGTGCTCTGCAGCATACTCGATGATGAGGCCGGAACTTAACCTTGATGTACGGTCCGTACTCGAGAAGTTGAGGGGCGAATCCTCGGCTAATCTTGGACGTAGCGAGAATGACCGTGTTCCGTCCTATTTCATGTGTCCAATACTTCAGGTAAGCAAGTAAGTTGAGTGGGTTTCATTGCGATATGACATTTGAATCATGTTTGTGTATTATGTATGCATAAAGTAACAGAGGATCTACATATTGCGGCTGATGGGTTTACTTATGAAGCGGAAGCTATCAAAAGTTGGTTGAATAGCGGACGCAAGACATCGCCGATGACAAATCTCAAACTAGAAAATCGCGATGTCATCCCCAATCACACACTTCGTTCTGCGATTCGAGACTGGAAGCAACGACAACATTCCACAACTTGAGATCGTTGAGATTCCTCTTTTATGTTAAATGAATGATCGTGAGTTCATTTGATTTTAAAGTTTAAGTTAGAAAATATTGAAATAGAGGCCTTGTGTTTTCCGGCCGGTGACTGCAACTCATCAATCAAGTCCGGTTAGTTATTTTCTAATTGTCGGTTTTCTGCTTTAGAGCCAAACAAAGCAACCAAAATAAGGATATACTTATTGTGTCGGAATATAACGGATTAAAGACATTTTTTGAAAGGATTAAATTACATATGCGTTCCGTCTATACATATATTTTTATTACGCATCAGGTTCCATTTATAGTATAACTAGTTAAATGCCGCGCGCCGTTGCAACAATATGATTGTGACCGGTCAAGTTTATGTGAGAGTGATATATAAATAGTAATTATAATTTGTTCTACCGAAAAAAAAACTATTTATATCCGATGGTTTCCCTTACAAAGTGTATCCAACCAAATTTAAGTATTGCCCATCATATATCATGTATATTTGGTACTATTTGGTCATGCATTCAACTTGCTTAAAGTTTAATCCTGTTTTCAAACTGAACCAATGTTGTTAGACGAATAAGCAAATTGTCCAAAAACAAAAGGAGTAAGCAAGATATTTTTCGCAATCATAATCAGTGGATTGTAAACCCGATAGTTGTGTTATGTGAATAAAAAAAGTAAACATCATTCTCAATCACACGAAGAGAATAAAACCAAATCGCTAAAAACTTAACCAAATTTTAAGATTTAAGACGCAATGGAATCTACTACTAAGAACAAGACTAATTTTCTAATAACTTTCCATGAGAGTAAATTATAAAGTGCTTGAATACTCACAATTCTTCTAAGTGTTTAGGACCTTTTTTTGCCTATATTTTTGTCAATTTATATCAACACAAATATTCAAATCATCATGGCAGTAGAACACATATTAACACTATTGCACTTGATTGTTGGTTGTCAAAAATATATTTATTAATCTAAAGAGTGAAGGCTGATTTTCTAATAACTTTCCATGAAGGTATATTATAAAAAAACAAAATTCAAAGCAAAATACTCTACAAAACACATATGACCACAAACCTATTTAGGGAAACAACAAAACACCAAATACTGAAGGCATTGAAAATCAGAGTTTTTAAAAACAAAAATGGTTAGAGTATTGAGCTTATCTCTTAGAGCAATGGGCTTATCTCTTATTATTGGGCTTATCTTTTGTTATTAGTTTATTAATTTATCTCTTTGTATTTGACTATATAAACATTGTTTTACCAATGAAATAAGACAAGTTTTCAGTTCACAAATCTATTCATGGTATCAGAGAATACTTTGTCCGTTGTTATCAATGAATACTTCGGCCGTCGGTATCAGACTTTGGCAGCCGTTATCAAAAAATACTTTGGTCGTCACTATCAGAAACGACTTTGTTTGATCGTCGCTATCAGAAACTACTTTGGCTGGTATCATGACCGCCACAATTATTGAGGCGGCGGGACAAGCTAACTCCGCATACCCCTTCTCTGGTCTCTTAACCTTTGAGGACCGTCAGCAAATTATTAGGACGGCAGGACAAGCTTTCAGTTCACAAATCTCTTTATGGTATCAGGGAATACAATCAATTTCTCATTCCCCTCTTCCTATTCAATTGATTTTATTTCTTATTTTGCAGAAGTTTCTTATGGAGAGCCAACAAATTAACGCTTTGGAAGGGTTTATTCCAACTTGCTTAACCAATCAAGAAAATTGAGAGGTAGGATGCATTGCTTAAAGCTCTAGATCTAAAACAAAATCTTCTCTATTGTTGTTGGTCTAATTGCATCGATACGCAAGTCTTCAAATTCTTTGAAGATTTCTCATTCCTCTCTTCCTATTATTGTTGGTCTAATTGGTCCACTAGATCTTCAAATTCTTTTATGTTTACTTACCAATGTGCTTGATCTGTAAGCTTGAAATGTTGAGCAAGATGTGGCATCCGAAAATAATTCCGTTTTAGGTGTTTATCGTGAAGCTTCAGCTTTGGTTTACGAGTATGTTCCCAACAGAAACCTTAGTGACCGGCTCGCATGCAAGGACAACACGTCGCCGTTATCATGGCAAACGCGGATACGCATTGCTTTTGAGATGTGTTGAACTCTTATTATATGCATTCTAGTCTACCTGAAAGCATTATTCACGGCTTGATGACAACTTATCTTGTAAGCTCGGCGACTTTGGCATCTGCTCGACGGTATATACTTCTAAAACATCGAAAATGTTGTATAGAATTGACTCTAATGGCACTTCTGCTTACATGGTCCCTTAGATTATATCGAGTCAAGACCTTACCACAAAATCCGATGTTTATTGTTTTGTAATTATGTTACTGCATCTTCTGACTGGAAAATCAATATTGTTGTTGAAAGATGAATCATGGAGCGAAATGACATATTTAAGGATCAAGGCGGGACAAAAAGGAGCATAAAAGGAAGCTAGAATGCGCCAAATTATCTTCTGATACCATCTGACGCGGGAAAGTATCTTCTGATACCGTCTGACGCTCCTAAGTATCTTCTGATACCGTTTGATGCGCCAGAGTATTTTCTGATACCAGTGGGCTCGACTTTTTTCCAGCCCAAATATTTAGGATTTTATCTTTAAACCATATCCCTATAAATGTTTTATAACCTTCAACGTTGAGAAGGAGCCAAAATCTCTAAAAGGGGAGACTTGGAGACTTGAAGACTTGAACCGTTGCGACGTCTGGACGCCTGATGGAAGTTGAATTTCAATCCCAACAACGTGGATCTTTGGATCATAGGATTTTTGGAAGAAAGGATTACTTGGAGTTCAAGGAAGAAGAAAGAACACACTTTCCAAAGACGGATTGACAACCCGTTCTTTGGTTGTATTTAGAGATTTTGTGAGGTTTTCTGTTCCTTTGATTTACATTCATTGAATACAAGCACAAATTTTAGTTTTATTGAGATTGGTTTTACATTCATTATTTAGTTTTCAAGGTTCTATCTTTTCTTTCTTTTAATCTTTATTATTGATTTGATGACAATAATTGTTGGCTAAAACCCTTGAGCAATTCTAAGGTGAAGGGTTGATAGTTGTGACATAGATGATGATAGATTGAACCAAAACAGATTGGACCCTGAGAGTTGCGAGAAACATCGCCGTAGTACCTTTCCACGGGTTAATCTTGAGTTCCACGACCGTGGTTCCTCAAGAACTAGAGGTAGTCCGGTTCAAATCAAACCGCCAAACCGGCGGTTTGTGAAGCGGCGTAGACCGCCGGTTTGACCAAACCTGCGGTTTAGGTTCGCCGGTTTGGTTGAACCGGGGGTTTACGGTTTAGGTTTAGGTTTGGCTCTCGGCCAAATCTAAACCGCCGGTTTGGACCTTTTTTAATTTTTTATGTCTAAATCGACGGTTTGGCAAAAAAAGAGCCGTTGGCATTGCCAACGGCTCTTTGGCCCACAACGGCTATAAGCCAGTGGGCCCCACATCTCAACGGCTCTAAGAGCCGTTGGGTTGTTTATTTTATTTTTATTTTTTTTTGTAGTTTTTTAATATTTGTTTAATTAAAAAAAACCCGGATCACCAACATTCTCATCTATCTACTACTACTCTCAATCTCCATCTCGTATTCTCTTTCTCGTATTCTCGATCTTTCGAAATGGAAAACCCGGATCACCAAAGCGACTTCGACTTCACTCCGAGTCCCGCTTTCTTTCCTAGTACACAAGAAAGCGAGACTCAAATGCCGGATTCGGAAATGCCACAAGTTCCACAAGGTGAAGGGTCATTCCGACAAGCCCCTCCACCGAAAATGCTCACCTCCGACATATTCACGGAGCATTACAAGAAGGGTCTGGTGGTGGACGAGTATTGCCAAGTTTCGTGCAATTATTGTACGAAGGTGTACAAGTGGAAGGCGAAGGGCGGATACGGGACTTTGCAAACCCACATGCAAAAGTATCATCCGGAGAAGCTCGGAATATCACGGGGACAAACACAACTGTCCCACGGGTTTGCATCCTCTTCCTCTCAATCTTCTTTATTTACTTATAATCATGTTGATGAATCTTTAGGATTAGCCAACTTAATTGCATCCGAAGCTTTTCCATTTTCTTATGCGGAATCTATTAATGCAAGAGAATATAACACTACTTTTCTTCAACCGGCTTTTAAGCCAATTTCTCGTAAACAAGTTTCGAAATTAATTTCTCAATCTTATGAACAAAAGAAACAAAAAATTCTTACGATTTTACAATCTTTTTCGCATCAAGTTTCAATTTGTAGTGATATTTGGAGTACTTTATCACAAAAACATTTTTACATGAACATCACTTTACATTTTATCGATAATGATTTGTACTTGCATAAATTTGTTATTCCATTTCGCCATTTTAATGAAAGACATACTTCCGTCAATATTGCTAATTTAATAAGAATGGTTTTACAGGAATTTAATTTACAAAATCGAATTTTTTCATACTCATTTGATAATGCTTCATCTAACACCCGCGCCGTAAACAATTTGGTGGGGAATGCGGGTCAACTTATAAAAACACCTTTTACTCACCAAAGATGTTCATGTCATATATTAAATTTATGTGTCCAAGATGGCCTAAAAGTTTTATATGAAATTTTAGAACCTATAACCGACGTAATTGAACATATTTGACATTCAACCGACTTAAGAAGAAAATGGAGATCAACTTATATAGAAAAAAAAGTTCCTCCGATTGCTTTTTCAAAAGATATTGGAACTCGTTGGAACTCAACCTATAAACTACTTAGTCAAGCTCTTCGTTATAAAGATGTTTTACAAGAATTTTCCTCACAATTTATTTCTTGGTCTATTTTAGATGATGAAAGTATTTGGCAAACTTGTTTTGATATTTGTAGTGTTTTAAAAGTTTTTAGTGATTCTACTAATATGTTGAGTTATGTTTACATTCCAACCTCTTGTAGTTTTTTAGAAATAGCTGTAAATGTTGCCGAAACTTTACAAACCGGTTTAGGTTTATAATCACTTAAATATGCGGCAACCGAAATGAAAACAAAATGGCTAAATATTATGATGACATTCCCCTAGTTTATCTTATTGCCTCCGTTTTCGATCCTACACTAAAAATTGATGGTGTTACGGAATTTTTAAATGCTTATTATGAATGTTTAGGTTTATCTTCTATTAAGAACGTTAATTCTATTACTAGTAATATTCGTGTTGAAATTGGTAAATTACTTCATTTATTTAAAACAAGTGCTAGTGCTTCTTCCCAATCAACTCCCCCACCCTCTTCTTCTTCTTCTTCTTCTTCTTCTTCTCCTATTCTTTTTAAAGCTAAACAAATTTTAGCTAAAAGAACAAAAACACCTAGACATTCATCCGCAAGTGCGGAATTTGAAGATTATCTAACAACTCCTTTTACTTTTGATGGTGAAATTGATAGTTTTCAAGTTTTAGAATATTGGAAGATGTCCCCAAAGTATCCAACATTGACCAAGATTGTACAACAAATTATGGACGTCCCCGCATCAACGGTGGTCGTGGAGCAAGCTTTTAGTCAAGGAGGAAACATGCTAAGCTACAAGAGGAGTCAATTGAAGCCCGATAAATTGGAGGCTCAAGTATGTGTTCAAGATTGGATAAGAGCGGAGAAGAGGCAACAACGGAATGCACCCATTTATGACTCAAAATCGGATTCCAACTCCGATGATCCGGCCACTAATTCCGAGTCCGAGGCGCAAAGGTAAGGGGGTAACGAAAACAACTCGGAAGTCCGAAAAAAGGTAAGCAAAGGTAAGAGAACTACGTCGGCTTTGATTCCTCTTATACCCCAAGAGGATACGTAGGCAACCGGGAAACCGGTTCAAGCCCTCTCCTTTTTTTAATAAAAAATATTGAATGTATAAAAAAAATGAGTATTCTCTTTCTTGTATTTTAGTTAGTAATTTTATTTTAGTTGCTTTCTTTTATTGTAGTTAGTAATTTTATTTACTTAGTAATTATTTTATTCAAAAGCTAATGTAATAAAAAAAATTTTAGATGTATAAAAAAATGAGTTTGCTTTGTTGTGATTATTTTACTTGGTCGTTTTTATTTTACTTGCTCTCTTTTATTTACTTAGTAATTCTATTAAAATGCTATTGTAATAAAAAAAATTCAATGTATAAATTATATAAAGATAGTTATGTAAAATTCCAATCTACAAAAGTTTACTAAAAATTAAAAATGTACAAAAATTAATAAATGCATAATTTTGTTATTAATTTAATAATGTAAAGTTCCAAATTCCAATCTACAAAACTTTACTAATGTAATATAAATTTTAAATGTACAAATTTTTAATTAATTTACTTATTTAGTAATTTTATTTATTTACAAAAAATTACTAATGTATATTTTATTTTTTTAATAACTAAAATAACTATTAACTTATATATTACAATTTCATGTACCAAACCGCCAAACCGGCGGTTTGGCGGTTTGGTATTAGCCAGTTTAGGTTTGCGACCCACCACTATCAAGAACTGATTGTGGTTTTCCCTTGTTTGACGTGTTTTGCTTTTGCTTTGATTTGAAGTTAAAGATTGGCCTTAACCTAGCATTGGCTTACCCTTTCTAAGTAGTAGTGAGACTCAACATCCTCTACTTTGTTTTCGAGTGTCACAACCTTAACTTTTTGGCTTATCTTTGATTCCCTTGGATTTGGGCATGGGTATTAGAGAGGTCAATCTTGTCCTCATTTCTTCTTTATTACGAGACTCAACCTCCTTTATTGAGAGAGTCTTTGGGGAAGACTTATGGGTTTTGACACTTCACCGTACAACACCCTACCTTAGATCTATACCTTTGCAATCCTAACGATGTCCTTATATCTTTAGAACATCTTGAATCGATCGCTACAATTGGATACTTGAATCTTTAGAATCGTTGTTTTCCCAATTATCTTTGCAAAAGCTTTTTATCTTGCCGGACAATTTTATAAACTGAATTTGATCCCCCAAATCCCTGAGTTAGATACTCTGGAATTGTTTCTTTACTATACCGATTCGTACACTGCAGGTTCGTTTTTGCTTGATTTCAGTTTTTATAAATTTAAGACTTAGTGACACACACTTTCGAGCGAATAAGTTTTTGGCACCGTTGTCGGGGATTGGGTATAGACCAATTTCGGTTTTCGGTTGTCTAACTTGGAAGCTTTTGCTTTTTCTTTTAATCTTTTGGTATGAGTTTTTGAGTTTTCGGATTTTCCAATGGATGGAAGGAGCTTTGTAACGGCGAGGAACGAAATATGAAGCCTTAGAGCTGAACTTAACGAATCTTTGGAGCAACATATACTTAGGAACAAATGCTTGGAAAGAGAGAGATGGGGAAAGAAAGAGGTAGCTAAATGCAAGGAGTATAGATATTTGCTGGATTATTTTCCTTTTTTTTTCGTGAACAAAATGAAATACAGGAAGCTATTAAAAAGGAACTTGTAATTTGGGCGGAGCTATATACCGCTCGCGAGGTGTATGAATAACCTCCTGAAGATCAACTTGAATCAAAGATCAAGAAATCAATAAAGGACCTCGATGACCTTGAAAGAAAATTGATCCCTGCTGAATTTACTCAACTCGAGGAGAAGTGCGACGAAGAACTCCAAGTTTTGAGCATTCCTCCTATCGAACCCGATGCTCCTCTCGAATTTCTTGAAGAAGAAGAGGAGGACGCAAACACCTTGGCCAAATTGTTGAACCATTGGCCAAGATTGAGGCACAACCGGAGAAGATGGAAGATATTTCATGCGCACACTCTCCTCTAGACATGATTCTCATCCTAAGGCTTGAAACGCTTCACCCGGTATGTTCTCTCATTCACTTTGAAATTCCTATTAAAATTCCTAATTTTTTCAGGAATGCACCGGAGAGTTGGAGGTCTCTTCCGAAGGAACCTCCTAAGGTCAAGATGAAACCTCCATTAAAACTGCTGGAAGTAGATGCTCCTTGGACTACAAGGAGTGGAGTTAGCAAACACTTCATCGTTAAGGTGATGAAGTGTCTTTTGTTCAAGTATGGGGTCACTCACGTGACAAAAAGCATACGTCATCTCCAAGCTGGAGATGGAGAAGCTAGGA
Organism: Fagopyrum homotropicum; assembly: GCA_033239125.1. Taxonomy (NCBI): domain Eukaryota; kingdom Viridiplantae; phylum Streptophyta; class Magnoliopsida; order Caryophyllales; family Polygonaceae; genus Fagopyrum; species Fagopyrum homotropicum. Next base: position 11,123,032 of record BSWB01000003.1, read on the forward strand.
CGATTCCGGTGAGAATCAAACCGTACAAGCTTGCACGTGGGAGATCTTACCATTTGCCGGTGAAATTAGGAACCGAAAATTTTTTGGAAGAGTTTAATGATGAATTTGAAGAGCAATCCAAGATGTTCAAGGTGCATTGAGTCATCTATGGAGATAGGTCTAGTTAGCAACGTTAAACCAAGCGCTTCTTGGGAGGCAACCCAAGGTAATGTGTTTCTTTCGTTTTCTTTTTCTTAGAATAGATTAGCGTAGTTTTTTTTTCGTCGATGTTTTTCCGGTATGTCTTGTGTCTTTGGATGTCAGCCTTAAAGAACAACCAAAATAAGTGAAGAAAGTCAAAGGATCGACAAATTTGGATTTTCAGCATAAATTAAGATTTCCACGCCTTTAAATAGGAAACTACGGCTGTGGTTTTTCTATTTTTCGCCGTGGAAAAGTATGTCGAGAGCAACCAAAGAAAAGGACGCAAAACCACGGCCAAGGACACAATTCCACGTCGTGGAAGTAACAGAGGGCCCGTGGAAAAGCATGTCGAGTGCCACCACAGCCTAAACCACGGGCGTGGTTTTGTAAGGGGTGATTTCCATGGCCTAAACCACAAGTCGAAGATTTCCACGGGTGATTTCCACGGCCGCGGTTTTTTTTTCGGAAAAAAATAATAAATAAATTAAATTAAATTAAATTTTTTCGGCCGAAAGGCGTTCCCCTTCTTCATTCAACAACATTCCTCGACACCGATTGGAGTATTCAGAGTTCCCTATTGAGCTTATATAGATTCCCATCACCACCGTCCGATTGATGATTCGCCTTGCCTAATTCGCCATCTTACATTATGAGTATCCTTTTCCATCTTTTCTTTTCTTCACATTGGGGACAATGTGAGTTTTAAATATGGGGTGGAAGTATTTGCAATACCATTTGCATGTTTTATGTCTTGCATCATATGATTTTGAAATTTTGAAAAAAAAATTATAAAAAAAATTGTACTTCTAGGATGGATATGATCTCTATAATGAATTTTGTTTTGTGAAATATATATGATGATTTTGATATGATTGAATTGATTAATGACATATGTGGGATTTGAATACTTTGTTAGAATTTCATGCATGAATGATAATTTTCTTTCATTCTAAATCATGTTAAGTATTGAAGGTTGAAACCGCATGATAAGTTCTTACACTTCTTATTGATATGATTAAGGCGATTCGATTTTCATTCCTTTCTTCTTCTTGATCACCTTTTAGCTCCTCATGTATATCTATATATATTGCCCTTTTCTTACCTATCCGGGAATTAGGATGTGATTTGTGCGAAAGTGTGAAGTTGAAAGTGATGAAGTGTGTTAGAAAAATAGGTTTGGGGAAGTCAATCATGATGAGTAACTCGACACCATTCACATAGCCGGGTGTTTGTGTCTTGTCAAAGTCGGATTGAGCGATATTCCTAATGAGTCATTGTATGTACATTACGGTTTGAGGCAACTCGAAAAATTGAGTTAATGCTGATTTCCTAGGCTTCGGTTATTGTGCACCTCTGTCTTTGATCTCAAAAATTAAAGTCGAAAAAAATATTATGCTGAAAAAGAAGAGTAAAGCTCATGTTGGTGGAAGTTGAAGTGTGCTTAAAAAGTTTGTGGTGTTATTGTCCTCTTTCCCAGATTTTGCACCACATATCCTATACATATCTCACCCTAACACGTTTCTTGACCTTTATTTGAAAGACCTTAATACGTGCTTTTAATACGATCGTGTTGAATTCTTTTTGAATCGAGTCCGAGCCAAGATCGAGTAGCTCCAGGAGATTTAACAACTCCATTGAAAGTTGATCCATTAGGATGTTATTTGAACCGAACTTTGACATGATCATGTTAATTAAACTCATTGATAATCGACTCGAGTTCTAAGTAGATCGAGCAATATGATAACCGTAATGAAAATTGACTTATTTGGATTGTTATTTGTATGGTTATTGTATGGCTTGAGCTGCTCGGACTTAACTAGCATAAAACTCAGCTCAAACACTCGTTACTTTCTAAACGCCGAATATAAATACGTTTTAAAGTTCGGTTAACACTTAGGCTCGGCTCATGCTCATTTATGAACGAGTTGATAACAAGCATGTCAAAGTTCGGTTAGAAAAACATTGCAGAGTTGGAGTTGTTACATCAGCCGAGCTACTCTAGCTCGCTTTTTAAACGAGTAAAAAAGAACCAATTTCAAAACTATCTGTTCAAAGTTAAAGTTTAGCCCCCGTTTAGTTGTAATTCTGAAAACGGAACAGAATGTAAATGAATTTAGTTCATATGTATACCTTGTTCATAAAAACTTTCTTAATCGTTCATTGTGGTTTCATGCAAAATGCATTAGCTTTCCCTATTTTGTTTCCTTTTAGGGGATCAAAACTAATCAAATACTACTCCAATCAGTTCAAACCACAAAAAATGATTTTAAAAAGTTTCATGAATAAGGGTACACGTATGTACTAGATTCGTTTCTACTCGTTTTCGATTCCGGAGTTAAAACCAAATGGACACTGAGATTATCTAGTTTGTTAATTAAATGCGAATGGACACAAAACTAACTCTTTTGTTCATTTAAGGTTCACTTTATGAGCAAGCTGTGTCATACAAACATCGTGACACTAATAGGAGTAAGCAATGAAGAATCAGCCTTGATTTACGAGTATCTTCCCAACGGTAACCTCGACGATCGTCTTGTATACAAAGACAATACTCCACCGTTATCATGGCAAACACGAATACGCATAGCTTCTGAGTTTTGCTATGTTCTCATTGTGAACAATATAGGAATAGATTTGAGCGGAAGAAATGTGTTTTTATTGAAATGTGTTTTATTGAATGTAATCTCATACCCATATAAGCAGCTGTACATGGCTGTATATAGCCTCAAAGGAACCAAACCGTATTCTGTTACAACTTCTCATTATTTACAAAAGGTCCCCTCTTATTCTCTCTATTTACATTTATATGTATATATTGTATATACCCCCCTCAAGCTGGAGTGGGTGAAACCAAGCCAAGCTTGCGAGATAAGAACAAAAATTGTGGTGAAGAGAGTGCTTTGGTGAATAGATCAGCTAATTGTAGAGAGGATTTGACATGAATGGTGGAGATGAATCCTATGAGAACTTCATCTCGTACAAAATGACAATCTATTCTGAGATGTTTCGTTCGTTCGTGGAACACAGGATTAGCAGCTAAATGCTGAGCTGTCTTGTTATCACACATCATAGGAATAGGTAGTGTGACTGGTATGTGCAAGTCTCGAAGGAGGCCTTCCAACCATATGATCTCAGAAGTGGTAGCCAACATGGCTTCATATTCACTTTCAGCTGAAGATTTGGAGACAGTTTTCTGTTTCTTTGTCTTCCAAGATACCAATGCTTTGCCTAAAAACAAGCAATAACCAAATGTAGACTCACATGTGAAAGCACACGAACTCCAATCAGCATCACTGTAAGCTGAAAGATGTAGATCATTGTCTGAGGGGTAATGCAGGGCTAGGTCCATGGTGCCTCGAAGATACTTGAGATGATGAGTGGAAGCTAACCAATAATGAGGAACTCGAGGACAAGCCAGAAATTGACTAAGTTGCTGAACAGAAAAGGCAATATCAGGCCTTGTCAAGGTGAGATACAACAATCTGCCAATCAACCTTCTGTAAGCTTTTGGTTGATCAAAGACTTCACCAGAATTAGGAGTTGATCTAAGATGAGGTTGCATAGGAGAGGATAAAGGCTTGCAATCAAGTAAATGAGAATCCTTGAGAATATCAAAGATATACTTCCTTTGATTTAGAAGAATACCAGAATGAGATCTTGAGATTTCCATGCCAAGAAAAAAACGTGTTAATCCAAGATCCTTGATAGTGAAAGTTGTGTCAAGAAAAGCCTTGAGAGATGTAATTTCAAAAGGAGAATTGTCAGTCAAAAGCATGTCATCAACATAGACTAATGCAATAGTAATAATGGTAGAAGATTTCTTGACAAATAAGGAATAGTCATGTTTAGACTGAAGAAAACCAAGAGAAGTCAAAGCCTTAGTTAACTCAACATTCCATTGCCTGATAGCTTTTTTCAATCCATATAAGGATCTTTTTAAACGACAAACCTGACCTTTAGAAGCAAATGGATAATCAGGAGGAGGCATCAAGTAAACTTCTTCATCCAAAAACCCATGAATGAAAGCATTATTAATATCAAGCTGATGCAATGGCCATTGTTTGGCAGAAGCTATAGCCAAAAGAACACGAACTGTAGGAAACTTAGCCACTAGAGAAAAAGTATGTTTATAATCTTTGTCTTTAATCTGATTATAACCTTTTGCTACCAATCTTGCTTTATATCTCTCAACTGATCCATCTTGTCTATACTTGATCTTGTAAATCCATTTACAACCAATTGGTTTATGGCTAGAAGGAAGTGAAGTAAGTTCCCAAGTATGATTGTCTTCCAGGGCTTGTAATTCTTTGTTCAGGGCTTCTTGCCATTTAGGATTTGTAGAAGCTTGGTTATAAGAAGAAGGTTTAGTGGTAGTAAGGACATTGGATAGGGAATGTACATAGTCAGAAGGCAAATGTTGAAGTTGAAAGGAATTGAGAATATGAGAATCATGATATGATGTAGAAGATTGACACACAAAATCCTAAAGATGAGAAGGAAATTTAGAAGGTCGAGATGATCTTCTAATAGGATGAGATTGTGGTAAAGTAATAGGTGAAATAATAGGATCAAAAGCAGATGGAGATGCTTGAAAAGGAACTTGCTGAGGAGATGCAAAGTAAGGAGATGAAGAAGAATGGGTTAGTGTAGTCGAATCAGGGGAGGTAGAAGTGACAGGTGGTGATAAAGTAGGTGATGAAGGCATAGGTGATGAAATATGATCTGAAGAAGAATAATCTTCTATGACATGAGATATTAAGGGTAAAGAAGGAGGGGATGTGTTGTCAACAAAAGTTGATGGAAGCTTGAAAAGGAAAATGGTCTCTTTAAAGTGGACATGTCGACTGACAAAAGTTTTCTGAGTTGTAATATCTAGCAGTTTATATCCCTTTTGACCTGGAGGATATCCAATAAACACACAGGGTTTGTAGACAGGTAAAAATTTATCTCTATGTGGGAGTAAAAAGTAACAAAGGGATCCAATAACTCTGAGATGATCATAAGATTGCTTTTTGTTATGGAGCACTTCATATGGGATCTGCCACTGAATCACAGAAGAAGGCAATAAATTAATGAGGTAAGTGGAAGTTAAAATACAATCTCCCCAAAACTGAATAGGAAGAGAACCATGAATTATCAATGCTCTGGCAGTCTCAACAAGATGTCTATGTTTTCTTTCAACCCTTCCATTTTGTTGAGGGACATAAGGGACAAATCTTTGGTGAATGATGCCTTTCTCAAGAAATAAAGTCTGCAATCTTTGTTGAATGAATTCTAAACAATTTTCTGTCTTGAAGCACTTGACAATAGCTTGAAACTGAGTATGAATTTGGTATAAAAAATTGACAATAATGGAATAAACTTGTTGTTTATTAGCCATCAAGAATGTCCATGTATATCTGGAGTGAACATCAACCAAAGTGAGAAAGTATCGGGCTCCACAGACAGATGGAGTATGATAAGGGCCCCATATATCAACATGCACAAGATCAAAATTAGTATTGGTATGTGATTGACTAACAAGAAAGGAAATTTTGTGTAGTTTAGACAAAATGCAAGTATCACATTCAATAGATCCAATGTGATGAGTTTTACAAATGTGTAAATGATGAAGTTTGCTGAGCGAGGTATGACCAAGTCTAGCATGAATTAAATGGTTATCATGCTTATTTACTTTGAAACTCGAAGATACATCATTATGAGTGACAATATTATGTAAGGAACTGAAATCTGAAGTAGGTTTTGACTTTAGTCTGTACAGGCCATTATCCATGCCAGCCTAAGCTATGACAATTCCCTTAGTAAGGTCCTGAAAAGAGCATAAAGTGTCTGTAAAATGTGCAGCAAGATGAGATGTTTTCAAGAGCTTGGAAATAGACAAAAGATTATGCTTAAAAGATGGCAAATAGAGAACATCTTTAAGCATAATATTAGATGAAAGATGAACTGTGCCTCGATGAAGAACTCTCTGGACAGTACCATCTGGTAGGCTAATCAAGATAGGTTTGACTAGAGGAAATAAGTCAGAAAATATTCCTTGACAATAAGATATATGATCAGTTGTTCTAGTGTCCACAATCCATATAGAAGGAGATATAGAAGCATGAGCAACAAAGGCAGATAGTGTACCTGCAAAGCTTGCAGAATTAAATTTTGCATATGTGTTATATAGAGCAGAAGATGATGGAGTAGCTTGCATGATCTTCATCATTTCTTGACATACAACATGAAGTAAATGAGGATCAATAGAAGAAGATCATTTGACTGAATCCAGAGGAGTATTGCTAAGCTCTTGAACTTGAGCAGCCTGTCCTTTGTCTTCTTTAGCTTTGGAACCTTTGTACCAGTCAGGATAGCCAATGAGTTTGAAGCAAGAATCCTTGAGATGACCTTTCTCCTTGCAGTAGACACAAAGTCTACCAGATTTGTCCTTCTTGAAATCCTTTCTACTTCCACTAGCTTGTTTGTAAGGAACTTGTCGATCTGTTGCTAATGCCTGCTTGTCATCATCAAATCCAAATTTGGCAGAAGAGAATAAAGTTTGCACATGAGGAGGAATACAAGTAAGTTGCTTCTGTTTTTCAACTTGTAAAATCATGTGAAACACTCGAGTAACAAATGGAAGAACTTCCATGGACAGAATATTACTTCTTATGTGTTCAAATTGATCATTAAGCCCCATTAAGAATTGCATAATTTGAGTTCTAGTCTCTCTAGCATTCAATTTTTTAAGAATATCACAAGAGCAATGTGAAATTCCTCTACAAGTACAGCAAGGAAACTGTCAACCGAGTGTAACTCATCCCATAGTTTCTTGAGTTTGCTGAAATAAACAGCAACACTCAAGTTATCTTGACGAATGTTGGTGAGTTCTTTGTGAATTTGACAGATGAAGGGAGCATTGGACACTTCAAAGTGCTCAATGATTTCATTCCAAAGAGCCTGTGCAGATTCAACATATGTGAAGTTTTCTGCAAGATCCGACTTCATCGAATGGATGATCCAACAACGAATCATGTAGTCAGCTCTAATCCACCTCGAAAGCTTATCATCATCTTTGTCAGGCTTGGTACAAGAACCATCGATGAATCCTAGCTTGAGTTTAGCCCCTAGAGCCATGTGAATCCCTCGTTTCCAAGATAGAAAATTAGTGCCATCAAAAAGAGTAGAGACAAGTTGCATACCAGGATTGTCTGAATTAGACAAAAATAAAGGATCATTAGCAGCGTCATGGCTAGATTCAGGCTGAACATCTCTGTTACTTCCAGAATTCATAGAGATGAAGGTGAAAAATGTGGGAAAGAATGTGGAGTAAGAAATTGCTCAACTGAGCATGAAAAAGGATGTTCGAGATTGAGCGAAACTCAATCTCCCTGATACCATGTGAACAATATAGGAATAGATTTGAGCGGAAGAAATGTGTTTTATTGAATGTAATCTCATACCCATATAAGCAGCTGTACATGGCTATATATAGCCTCAAAGGAACCAAATCGTATTCCTATTACAACTTCTCATTATTTACAAAAGGTCCCCTCTTATTCTCTCTATTTACATTTATATGTATATATTCTATACTCATGTTCTTGCACTCTGAACCCGATATCATAATCCATGGCGACCTCAAACCAGCAAAAATCCTCCTTGAATGAAACTTATCTTGAAAACTCAGTGAATTCAGCATCAAACTGATCTTCAATGGCGAAAGGTTCTATACAACTAACAAAGACGACACTTCCGCATACATGGATCCCGAGTTTCTGTCAACCGGAGAACTTACAGCAAACTCTGATGTTTTTGCCTTCGGCATTATATTACTTCGTCTTCTTAATGGAAAATCAGAATATGGGATTGTAAAGGAAACACAAAGGGCTTTGAATAATGTCGATGCGATATTGGACCCTTTAGCTGGAGATTGGCCCTTTGATGTAGCGAAGAATTAAGTTGGTGTATTTGGGATTATGGTGTTGTGCACCACGTGGAGAGAATAGGGCAAATCTCAAAATTAACGTTTGGAGTGTGGTTGAACCAATGAGAATGAGATGTTTGTCCGAAAGCTCTTCATCGTCTAATCTTGGTCGAGATGAGTTTGATGATTGCCCACCTCACTTCTTGTGCCCAATTACTAAGGTTAGCGATACTTGACTTTAACATCAAAATAACTTATAGGGCCCGTTTGGTTCCAAGAAACGGAAACGGAATGGAAACGAATTTAGTCCATATGTATTAGGCTAATTCATATTTTCAAACATAAATATTGTGATAATGGGTCACTCTGGAAGGTGAAGGAACATTCTGGAAGACAGCGGAATATTCCGGAAGAATGAGGAATATTTCGGAAGGTGATGTAACATTCCGGAATATGGTGAAACCTTCTGGAATGAAGTGGAATACGCCGGATGGTGACGGAACTTTCCGGAAGGAGGTGGAAGATGATGGAGACATCTAGAACTCGACGGAACCATGTAGACTAGATTAGAAATCTAGGGAGAGTTCTAGAGTTGTATAGGATTGTGTGAGAAGGCTCCGGAATTATCTAGGAGAATCGAGTTCCGGAACCTTCCCATAGAGGAGGTGGCCATGACAATAAATAAGGGAGGTCACCCCACATTTGTGTAACTCCATCCAGAAGAGAGTAATAAAAGGCTTCTAAAGAGAGCTTGTAAGTGAGGTTTTGTTCGAGTGTGAGTGCGCAACAAAATACCCGTTTATAAATACTCGGAGTGAGTCGGGAACACAGAGTTTTTCCCTATCAACTGGTATCAGAGCCGAGGTTACGATGGTGCAGTTCGGGTAAACTTTGTTGCTTATTGAATCTCGTGATAGGCGTGATGGCGGCCGAAGCGATGAGGGCGTTCGAGATTCCACTCTTTGATGGGAATATCAACTTCACTTTGTGGCAGAGTACGATTCAAGACTTCTTGGTGCAGCAAGGTCTTGACCAAGCTCTGGAGGAGGAGAAGCCTGGATCGATGAGCGAGGAGAAGTGGAGAAGCATCTAGAGGAAGGCGGTAATTACAATTCGATTGGCGTTGGCTCCCGAGATTAAGTACGGTGTGTTGAAGGAGACCACACCGAAGGCGTTGTGGAAGAAGCTCGAGAGCATCTACGCGTCGAAGTCGTTAACCAACAGTTTGTGCTTGAAGATAGAGCTTTACTCGCTCAAGATGGAGGAAGGAGGTAATCTTCATGACCACATTAACTCGTTTAATCAACTAGTATGTCAATTGCTGAATGTTGATGACAAGATTGGAGAAGAGGAGCAAGCGTTGTTGTTGCTAGCATCATTGCCTAAGTCCTACAAGTCCTTGGTGCAGACGTTACTTGTAGGAAGGAAGTCTCTCACTTTGGATGAGGTGACCGCTGCTTTGCGGGAGAGTGAGAGGATGATGAAGAATGATGCTACCGACAAGGGAGAATATCACATACTGGTTGCGAGGGAGCGAGAACGAGGGAGGAGTCAATGGAGGAGACATGATGACCCGAGGCAGAGATCAGGCTCGCGACGAGATTTGAGTGAGGTCGAGTGCTTATACTGCGGGGAGAGGGGTCACATGCAAGCCCGGTGTCCTCATATGAGGGAGGACTTAAAGAAGTTGAGAGAGATGTCGCCGGGAAAGAAGAGAGAGGACTCCCGTACAAATGTGGTCAGTGAAGTTGATTACGGAGATGTTTACTTGGCGACGGGTGAGGAGACCGCCAAGTCAGAGTGGGTGATGGATAGTGCCGCCTCGATGCATGTTTGTAGAGACCAAGCATTATTTGACACCTTGAAGATTGATGGAGAGTTTGGTCACTTCAACTCGGTGAGTAGTGAGAAGTTGAAGGTAGAAGGTACCGGAAGCCTGAGGATAAGGCTTCATAATGGTACAAGCCACACTCTACACAATGTGAGGTATGTGCCATCGGCGAACGTGAATGTCATCTCGTTGGGTGCGATGACGATGGAGGGATATAGGTTCGTCGGCACGAGAAGATGGTGCAAGGTGTTCAAGGGGAGACGTTTGGTGATGCGAGGCCGGAAGAATGAGAAGAATATTTGCTTCTTAGATGGAAGAGCGGTGCGAAAAGGATGTAGTGACACCGGAACTAAGAAGCAGACGAAGGTGAGCTTTTCAGACGTTGTGGAGATATTTGGAAGTATGAATTAAGGGAGGAATTGTTAGGCTAATTCATATTTTCAAACATAAATATTGTGATAATGGGTCACTCCGGAAGGTGAAGGAACATTCCGGAAGACAGCGGAATATTCCGAAGGAATGAGGAATATTTCAGAAGGCGGTGTAACATTCCGGAATATGGTGAAACCTTCTGGAATGAAGTGGAATACTCCGGATGGTGACGGAACTTTCCGGAAGGAGGCGGAAGATGATGGAGACATCTAGAACTCGACGGAACCATGTAGACTAGATTAGAAATCTAGGGAGAGTTCTAGAGTTGTATAGGATTGTGTGAGAAGGCTCCGGAATTATCTAGGAGAATCGAGTTCCGGAACCTTCCCGTAGAGGAAGTGGCCATGACTATAAATAAGGGAGGCCACCCCACATTTGTGTAACTCCATTCAGAAGAGAGTAATAAAAGGCTTCTAAAGAGAGCTTGTAAGTGAGGCTTTGTTCGAGTGTGAGTGCGCAACAAAATACCCGTTTATAAATACTTGGAGTGAGTCGGGAACACGGAGTTTTTCCCCAACAATATGTATATCATTATTCATGAAATTTTATGGAAAAAATGCACTTGCTTCCCCATTTTGTTTCCCTATATAGGGTATCAAACCACAAGGAATACTTCCAAAAAATTTCATGAATAAGGGTATACGTGTAACACCCCGAATTCTCAGAACTCGGGACATTACTGGTTAGGACCTCACAATGGGTCCCGACCTCAGTTTGACAACAATTTTAGTAGGATTTTGCAACAAGACACAAATAAGAAAAACCGAAATTCATAAAAATGTATTTTTAACAGGATGAATGCAACAAAGTCTAACAGCCTATAATGTTTAAACGACGGAAAAGACTAACTGTCTTAACAAGAGGAAAAGAACAACAAAGCAACAACCCAAACCCCCACTCTAAGGAGTACGGAGACCCGGCTGACCACTACTTCCGGATCACTCAGCTGTTGTTCTAACCTGCGGTAAATCTAAAAACACAACAAAGCAACCATTAGCTAGTTATCTAAACATTAGGAGAACAATAATAGCACACACACATAAAATAATAAACACTCATCATGCTTTCAAACAATCCATTTATTATCTTCATTTAAGTCATTCACTCTTACTAATGATACTTATTTTGTGACACGAGGGATTCCCAAACCTCGCCTCCGCCCCCGTGTACCCATCAGGAGTGGATCCGATGCATCTCACCGTGTACCTGTATGGTCTGGGTATAGAGAACCTCCCAGTCTCCTGGCAGAGCTGGGCAGTGATGTCACGGCCCGCTATACATACACTTGGGCCTTAACACATAATAACAACGGTCGTCCTAACAAGTTGTTATTTTTATTATAACACACTTTGCACACACACAACCATTATCACCCAACTAATATCCAGAAACCAGCTAAGTAAGTCGCAAGGACTTACCTGAATCAAACCACAACTCTCAAAATCTCAACTCGGTCTGCAACTGTAGCAACTCAAATGCCTGTCATACAAGGCACGTGGATCAAAATCACATCTCATACTCTTAGAAGTTGTAACTTCTAAGAGGTGAAATCTCCTAAAGAGAAAATACAACATACAACTCTAAGGCAAAAGACTATTTTACCCTTGGTCCCGTAGATTCCCAGAAAGTCTATCATTTAGTTCTAATATTTTCTTTTAGAACCTATTTCCATAATCTAGTTCTCAAGGATCGTTTACTAGAGATTATAAAGTTAACGAGGTTTTAGAATTTCAAAGGGGTTGCTAAGGTCCGACCTTTACACTTAGCTACTAGGTCTAAGGTCAAAACCCAAACATACACGTCAAAGAGAACAACATCACTCCCTTTCCAAGTTTAGGTAAGAGGCCGAGAACTTGAACGAGCTTAGCTTAAGTTAACATAACAAAACCTTAGAATGCTTTAACACGTGGAACTCGTTATCAACGATAGCATTCGACCACTCTTAGGAACCCCCAAAACTTTCAGATCTAGTGCCCATTACTCCGGTCGTACTAAAGTCTATACTCTATCCCTTCCCGGTTACTACTCTTACCACTCGTTCCTACCCGAGTATCTACCCCTCTCCGGCTCCTATCTTCACCACTCACCTCTTATACATATACTGGTATATATTTATTACCCTCATACATCTGTACATACTTATATATATATACATCATCCTTATACATGTATATATACTTATATATATCATTATTCATGAAATTTTATGGAAAAAATGCACTTGCTTCCCCATTTTGTTTCCCTATATAAGGTATCAAACCACAAGGAATACTTCCAAAAAATTTCATGAATAAGGGTATACGTATGGTTCCGTTTCGGATTCCGGAGTTTAACCAAACGGGCCCATAGTATGAGTTGAATGGACTTTAACATGGGAAAACCCGATACAGATACAAACGCATCGTAGAGTGGAGGTCGTGTACATACAAGCATATGTGAACGTTAGGTTTAAACCCAACACATAAATTTAGCGGGTTTTATTTTAGACTCGTATTCTCCCCACTTATATGGGAAGTTATAATTTTCTCCAACATTGGACTTATGTGTTCGATTTGAGGCTAACACGCATGTGCGCTCGTATGTAAACTACTCCCGCTCTCCAATCCAATAAACTTTAATCATCCTTTTACAAGACGAATGAGTCAAGTTTAAATCTGATTTTTAGCCGAGTTTAAAAAGGATTTATATTCAGCTCATCTAAAAAGTGATCAACCTTGAAGTGAACTTTTTTGGACCGGCTCGAGTAATATAACAATCTTATAATATTATATAGAAGAAAGAACCCAACTTTCAAGTCAAAATATTGAGCTGAAAAGTGTATGTTTATTGAACGGGTTCAAATAAAACTTTTTTTTTTTCAAACGATTCTAATCAACTTAACTCATATAACAACCCTATCCACTTAATACACATATGCTCTCGAACTTGGCCCGTCGGGCTTTGACTCTTTTGATAATTTACAAATTGTGCAGAAAGTAATGCAGGATCCACACTTTGCCGATGGATTCACCTACGAAGAAATGGCTATCAAAGTTTGGTTCAACCACGGACACAAAACCTCACCCATGACGGGGCTCAAACCCAATAATCTTTCCCTCGTGCACAATCACACTCTTCATTCCGCTATTCAAGAATGGTCTCAACGACGAAATTTGGGACAGTAAAAGTTTTTCTTTTTCACTCTACATCTTATTGAATAACCGAACCTAATACATAAGCACTAGTTTACGTCAATTGGTTTTTAGGATGGAATCTCGAACACTTATGTGTAAGGTTTACTTACGTGCCCGCGGATTATAAAAAAATAAAGATAATTTAATATAGTTCTCCCTCCTCGGGCTACTTCATTCATACTTTATATGTTGTAAATTAATGATGTTAAGACACACTCATCTACTTCTTTCTGTATATATGTATATAACGGAGATAGAGTACTCTATATGTATATATAATAGTTTTTCTTTTCTTTGTTATTTGATGAGTTTATTTCCACTCAACATATAATATTATAATATTAAAACATAAGTAAATTAAGGTAATTTGTCGTTGTCACATTAAACCATCTTATTTTTTCAGTTGACATTATTATATTTAAGTAATATTGTAATTTGTCGTATCTCGTTCTTACATTAAGCAACTCATTTTCGTTTATTTTTTATTCACAATATATTAGGATTCTAAATTTCTATATAGTTTTGCTATATTATTCGCGGGCATCTTTCTTACAAATGGGTATGATCTCATTGGGAATATCATCACGATTATGATGTCATGTCATAAATTATCCTATTTACATGTAAGACTAAGTTTTATGTCATAAATGAAGGCTCCGTTAATACTCATTTATAAATGTATAAAAATTTAGAATCAATAATCCAAATATAAACAAACAATAGTAGTAATTAATATGTGGAGACAAATTGGCATATCATATATATAATCTAACTACTATCTAGCCCTACCTAATACTTTAAACGTCGTACATCAGCATCTGATTAACGGTGTGCAGGCGCCGAGGGAGTGCCGTGAGCGGGTGGCACCGGGGGAGTCTTCTCGGCGGGTGGAGCCGGAGAGTGAGGAAGGAAGGAGCAAAACAGCGGCGGAATAAGCGGGCCGCAGTTATTGGATCCGGAAGAGGGAGGGGTGATGAACGAGCAGAAAGCCGGCGGAATAAGGGGTCCACATTCTGATCCGGCGCCGGCGGAGGGTGGCGGAGGAGTCATCGGCGGGAATAGTCCGAAGCCGGGTCCCAAGTTAGGGATCCAAGGCTGAGCGATCTACTTGAACCACGGGGGAATCAAGGGGTTGTCGTAGAAGTAGTCTTCTGGCTGAACCATCAGATCGTCAGCCGCCGCCGCCGGCACATCCCTAGCTAAAGAGCGCCGCCATTGCCGCCAGAGAGAGGAGAAGCACCTGAAGAACGTGAGATTTGTTCATTTTGTTTGTTGTATGGAAGCAAAATGCAGATGTGGGATTTATAGTACTTGGCACTGAAAGATTGAGATTTTGTGGTGTTAGGATTTTGATCTGAGATATATTGTTACGATTCTAATCATTCAAAATTTTAGGTTAATTAATTCAGTTGAATTTCTGATAAGTTTTAGCTGGATAAGCACGTCAAAATAAATCTAAGATATTAGAATAATCATGTTTTATTAAGCTTTTTGTGTTATTATTTTACTAAATAAGTTTTTTCATCTATATATTTTAAAATTCACAGTCACCAAGTGTATCGTAATAGTCTAAATAAAAATAGAAATATAGTTGATGAAATATCATGTAATTGATAATAACAAATATATCGATTTAGAAATGCAGTTTGTATACACTAACTTTATTATAATAATCCAATATTATTTTTAACACAGGGTCTTAACATATATTAGACAACCCTATGTATTATGTTGGTGACTTTGTTGATAACTAGTCAGGACGCGCGTGCTTCGCACGCGCCGTAGATGAAATCAAAAATTAAAATGGCGAATAAAGATGTAAGTTCCGGTAAAATTGTGTACCCGGGTACCAAAACGACTGGAGTTGAATCATCGTCTGACAGTCGTGAATCATTGGGGTTGATACTATCCATAATAAAAAAAAGATAGAAAATAATTCTACATGTCTCTTTGAAATGTGGTTCCCTAAATAATTCTACGTGTTTAAGCAACATATATTATGCACAAGTCAAGTGTCGTGAACAAATAAATTAATTTAGAAGATCCAGAAATTTCTTTGACTATTTAAAATGCTGGTACATTGAAAGATAGAAAATCCATGAAGCACAAAAAGAACTAAACCTTATCACTTCTTGACCCGATGAACTTCTATCAAGGCTCAATATTCCAAGGTTCAAATGTTATTCTAGTTGTACATCGAACCCTTCAATATAACTTGAATGTTGCATAAACCTTGTAGTTGTTAAGTGTCATGCCAGTCTTCTCTAGAAGAATTTCAGAATCTGTCTCAAGCTTTCAGTTGATTGAAAAATAGAATAAGAGGAATGCTTGACGATAAAAGGTCTCACATTAGTAACACTACTTCTATAATCACTAAGCAAAAGAAAACAAGCAACAGCTTTGAATAGCTTTGTTGTATCAAATTAGTCCCAAAAAGCGTCAGGGAAAAAATAAAAACTTGACCAAGTAAATCATTATATATCATTACCAAAAGATCTAATAATTCAGCCAATCATTAGTAATAAGCTAATTGCAAGCTTCAAAACCACCATGCAGAAATAAGAAAAGTTGACTTAGAAGCCAACCTTGAATGATATGCAGAAGGTTAAAGGAGCCCAATGCTATCTAAGCAAGGAAATCATCTTAGGTACTTGAGCAAGACGCATGTCTAGAGGACCAGATGCTAATTGAATTTTATGTTCCATCTGCATAATTACACCTCCAACATCAAAGAAGCAATTATGGACAGCAAAGCTTCTTACTTTCAGCATGTATTTTGTAAAACAGACCTGCAAACTATTTGAGTGGGTCTTAAGGAGTGTGTTGCTTGAACTATAGACTAAAACATTTTCTGTTCTTGACATTCAATACATACATCATAAAGCCTTTCTAAATGAAACTGAAACGACCATGATAATATTATTATTTGCATGAAGTTCACTAACCATGCTCGTCCAAGGAACATAGAAGTCGGACACAACAAAAGTTACATTTACATCTGAAACCATAGTCAAGTTCATTATCTAAGAATCCAGGGACTTATCACTAATAAAGTAGGAACTTAAAAACATAAGGAAGTGGAGTAATCTTGAAGTTGACTTAAGAAACTATACGAACACAAAGCATATATATGACAAAAAGTATAGAAAAGAAAGATTCATCAGTACCAAAAGTCTGATGCGATGAGTTAAAGAGGCTTCTTGAAGGGATCAAAGCTGCTTTAGGTTAAAGGAGTTAAGAAAACCTCATTTTCAACATCTCATATGTGTTTCAATCTAATTATTTTCCTGTACATTTTCTAAAATTGCGATTAAGTCATAATCATTCCAAAGAGTAGCTTTGTAAGAGGAATTTTGACAAATACTAATCTTTCTATTTAATAGTCTTAATTATTTCATGTTCATATCCTAAAATTGCCATAAAGTAATAAACATATCAAGTTGAAGCTTTTGAATAGGGATTTTGTCGAACACTTGGTATGCATGATTTACAAATTCATCAAACACATCAAAAATTCTAAATAAGTTACCTTATCACAATCAACATATGAATTTCTCAACTCAAAAACTTGAATGGAAGTTTTGCTAATGAGTTGTCAGTAGACAATTGACGGGCTGATGCAAACATAGCTAGGAAAATGAGAAAGCAGAGACATACCTGAGGAAGATGAAACACCTTCCAAATGCGAAAATCAGAAAAATCAAAGCAAGTCATCATTTAGGATGAAAAGACAAAATAAAATGAGCAAAACAAACCTTATTGCGGCGCATGGTGGAGACTGAAAGAGAATTTGAGAGTCAAACCCTAATTGAATCTATGTGCCGACGAGTATTCAGGTGAGTATCTCAGGAGTCTCCGGTGGTGGTGGTTCCGGCTTCATCACCCCGGTGATTGGAAACAGTCCTCGGTGCTGGCGGCGGAGGTATGGAGGAGTCGTTATTCATCGGTGTTGCGGCGGCTGAACCAAATCCGAGAGTGGAGACCAAACAAGAAGAAAGAGAAAGAGGGAAATTGCAATTAGGAGAATGAACGGGGTTGGGAAATTGAAACCATCGGCATATTTCTTTTGATTCTAGGGTTTTGTTATTCAGAAATGGCATGGAGATGAGGTTGGAAGAAGTGAGAGGTCAAGTGAACAAACCTCAATCGTCAATGGAGGAGCGAGAAAAAGGGGAATCGCCGACGGAGGACTCGGATTTTGGAATGAAACCGTAATCGACAGATATTTGGGACTCAAATCAACTCAATTATCTGGGTTTGAGGAGGTTGAGGATAAGAATCGATTTTTCGATACCCACGACGGCTGGGTTTGGACTTTGGATGGTGTGGAGAAGACGACGGAAGGACCGACAATAACTACGACTAAGAAGAAAGGGTGCTGAGGCGGTGAAACTTACAGGTGAAGGAGGTGAGGTGTCAAACTTAGAAACATTGTAATTACTATAAAACGGAAAGGGTAAAATAGACAATAACTTAGTGTAAGGGTAAAACGGGAAACACACCGCTCATTGGGGGAAGTCTCATTTTTAATATAGTATAGATATAGCTTATTTATGCAAATCTTTAATAACCTAAAACAACCAATTTTTATTGAAAGATTTTGGCCTACTAGGCCTTTTTTTAGTTTTGTATTTAGGAAATGTAACCCATAATTTTGTTACCACTTTCATTTAATGGTAGATAAAAATAATTAACCTCTCTATTTTAATAAAAAAAAGAATAATAGATGTTTGTTAGTATATTTAAGTGTAAGTTTTAATTCTTAATTATTGAATTTATTTTTTATTTTATTTTATTATTTTTTTGCCTTATTTATTATTTTATTATTTTTTAATTTTCTATAATGAACATATCAGAATTTTTTCATATCATAATTTCTCATACCAGATTTGTTTTCATACCAGAAGTTTTTTTTTGTTTTTTTTATTTTTTATAATTTTCTGGTATGAAATTCATACCAGAAACTCATACCAGAATTTTTTTTTGTTTTCTTTTCTTCATTTTTTTTATTTTTAATAATTTACATACCGGAATTACTCATACCAAAAGTTAAAAAAATAAATGTGTTTCTGTCACCACTGCAAAAACTACTTACCAGAAGTTAAAAAACTACACTTGTCTCGGCCACTTCTTCTCCTGGGACAATTCTTGACTTTCTTTTCGGCGCTTCATATTTTTCTACATCAAATATGCAAAATGATCCTTGTTTGAGTATAAGAAATTTACTAATGGGGCGATTAGTTGAGAAATAGATATGAAAACATGATTTATGACACAACACTTCACTAGTCAGTTCAGCAAAAACAAATTAAGCTAAGCAAGAGGGTGTTGTTTGAGTATACATGTGTGCTCAAAGAGGGTGATTTTGGGTTTTCCATGGTGAAGTTACATATTGAATTGCAGATTGCTCTTGTTGCTTCTGCGTAATGAGAGACAATGCAAAAACAAATTAAGCTAAGCTTACCACACTAAAGAACTTGGCTCCTGTATAACTTTCCCTATGTGTCCGTGCGACATCAAACCACCATATTCGGATTTCGGAATCTGAATTGGGCCTTAGACCAGGGTAGTGTGTTGTTTGAGTATACCTGTGTGCTCAAAGACTATCCCTTGAGGGGTAGACTTGAATAATTGTATTACAATTGCAACAAATTTACAACAATGTGCTTGGACAGGCTTGCATTTGATTGCCTCCACACCCATGAAGATCTAGAACTGGATCTGGAACACATGAAGACGGAAAGGAAGGCTTAATAGGGCTTCGACGGCGGATGGCGAAGGTGTGGGCTAGAGCATTGACTTTGTCCGACGGCGAGACAGAGGCAGCAAAGTGGAACCCCGGTGGCATGGGCGAGGCTTCTCCGGCAGACGGCAAGCTTCTCTGCTTTCTTGCCTCATGTGAAACAACGAAGGAGAAGGAGAGGCTTCTCACAATCAACTTAGACCAGAAGAAGCGAGGTTACGAAGAAGAAGATGCGGCAGGCTTCTCTGCTTTCTAACGAGAAGCAATGAACGATAAAAAAATCCCCACGGGTACATTTATCTAATCAAATTATTACAAGAGCTAGTTCCTAAAGGAAAAACTAGAAAAAGCCCATTTACTAAATTTGCCCATTTTTATTAATTATAATATTTTATAATTTACATTTTTTATTATAGCTATTTGATTTAACCTATTTTGTCGAAGCCAAAACACCTCTCAATCATCTATATATTCTTTATTCAGTATCATTATGCAGTTCTCATTAATATTATTTATGGGTAAAAATAGGTCCCTCCAGCTTATATAAAAAAAGATTTATTAAAATAAAAAGAGAATATTAAGAAAATCAGAATATCTTTCTCTCCATTTATTAAACAACTAATTATTACAAAATGGGAAAGTAAATATCTTTTTCTCTCCATTTATTAAGGGAATCAAAATATCTCCATTTATTAAGGAAATCAAAATATTTTTTGGAATGTTCGTCCTTTCCAACTTGCGTTCATCAATGACGACGATATTGAATCAATCCTGATAAGATTTCTGCAACAACATATGTACATAATCGCAAAGACTGCAAACATATGTACATATATAGTTAGTCACTAACATTTTCAAAGCAAAATATGTACATAATCACCAGAGACTACAAACATATGTACATGCAAACACAAAACCGTACATATTCTAATCGACAACATGCTATATGTAAACACAAAATATGTTTGTGTATCATCAAACCCTATCCAAATGTACACAAATTACATATTTGGTACATATATAGTTAATTAGTAATATTTTCGCAGCAACATATGTACATAATTAGCCACATATGTACATAATCAACCCCTACCCGAATATACAATACCTGGCTATGGCGACTGAAGTTAGTCGATTCGAGATTTCGATAATTTTTTGAAGAAACTGTTAACTTATACGTGTTGAAGACGACCGTTTAATAGACGCTTGAAGGAAAATGTTGAGGATGAAGAATGGGATGAAGACGAGACCTCGAGAGCACTGGCTATGGCGAAACTGAATTTATTCGATTCGAGATTTAGATTATCCTTTGAATCAATTGGTAACTTAAACCTGTTGAAGACGACCATTTAATCTACGATTGAATGAGAATGTTGAGGATGAATAATAGGTGGAAGACGAGAGCTCGAGAGAAATGTTATGGCGCAACTGATATGGTGAAAGGTTTATCCCGTCTCCATTTGAATTGCAACAATTGTGAATATTTGATATTGGAAATCTCAGCACATTTACCTTATTTAACTTGTTTCCTTATTTTACGGTTAATTAATATATTTTACAAAATAAATATCTTCCATTAACTGCCTATTAAAGATTCACCTATTATTAATTTATCTTTTCTTAAAACATGTAAAATACTAGGGACCTTGTTTGTATTTTAAAAAAATAAGTTGTCCTAGTAGCTTAATCTTCTCTTATTTTATTTTACTTTCGAGTAAAGGTTATCATACCCAATATACTTTTTTTTATTGTTTCGGTTTCAATTTCATATCGGTTTCATTGTTATAATAATCCAAATCTAAAGAAAATTATCATCCCGCTAAACTAAATTTTGTTAGTTATTATCAATATAAATATACTAAATAGAGTTTTTTACTGCTGACATGACACAAATTCAAGAAATTTAAATAGAGTTCTCCCAATTAAAGCTAAAAATTTTTTTTTTTTAAATTACCAAATTAAAATTATTTATAACAACTATAATAATCTCAACTGAATTTAAACTAAATCATCCAAATTTTTTTTACAAACATTACAAATCAAAGTTTTTTTTTTAAAGATTTTTATTTTTTCTTAATTTATTTTTGAAGGATAATAAACTCAATCTATTTACGTTAAATATTTTCAGGAATTTTGCTATCCCACGTCGATTATCAAGTAAGGATGATAGTTTGATAACTGATATAAATAGAGTGTTTGAAAATTAAACAAATCATACATTTCTTGGCCTTTTGGCTAGGTTGAAGAGTAATTTTTATTTATAACACATTAAATCTGCTTTGGGGATTGTTGGCATACTGCTTTGTGGGTTGTTAACTAATGTTTTGTGGGTTGTTAAATATTTTCAATCCCACATCGATTATCAAGTAAGACTATAGTTTGATAACTTAATATAAATAGAGGGTTTGAAGATTAAACAAATCATTCATTTCCTGACATTTTGGTTAAGTTTTAAAGTATAACTTTTATTCGGATTAATATCTGCTTTGTGGGTCGTAAACTAAAGCTAAAACTTCACGACAAACTCCTATCAACGAAACAATTTTGGGATGCCGCATCTTGCTTAGCGTTTCAAGCTTACAAATCAAGCACAATGATAAGTAAACATAAAAGTTGGCTTCACTTATGAAGCTTATGGTCGATTTGTATGCAAATTGTGCAGGATGTAATGGAGGATCTGCATATTGTTGTTGATGGCTTCACTTATGAAGCTGAAACTCTTAAAAGTTGGCATGATCGAGGACATGACACTTCGCCAATGACGAATCTCAGACTAGAAAACCTTCGTCTCATTCCCAATCTCAGTCTTCGTTCTGTTATTCGAGAGTGGCAAGAACAACAAACTTCGACTTCGACAACTTAACAAACTAGGATGTTCATGAGAAACTCTGTTATTTTTTTTGCGTAATAGGGTTTAGTTAAACTATGTTCCTTTTATTCTTCCTCGTTGATTTGGTGGCTTCTAATTTTGGCTCGAAGACGGTAACTTAAGTTCTCAAAATATCCTATGTTTTTTCCGCACACACTATAGTTTTAATGATTTGATCGTTTGTTGTGTCGAATGGTCGATGTAAAAACTTTTTTCGAGACAAATTTGCTATTAAATCTTTCCATACATTTATATTACTAGTTGATTGCCGTGTGCACATCAGCACATGCACCAATTAAACAACAGGCTTGCTACACTAACTTAGCTTACTACCTCAATTACCGGACTCAAAATTGATGGATATACAAACGGATACTAATAAGTATTTATCCAAAAAAACATTTTTAATCATCCGGAGCATACCCTAGTTGTGATTATTTGAAGAACATAAACATAATTGTGTGGTTTTATGAAACGTGAAATTTTGAGGATGATTTTGAAATTAATAACTTTTTAGAAGAAAAAAAATAAAAAAATTTAATGACATGCAGCCGTTTCCCATGATTACACAGAAGAAGAACGCCGCTTTATCTTCCTCAACTGACTTTCATCCTTCCCAATTGAAATTAATTTGCAGAGTAAAGAGAGGCATGTATTGCTGTTTCCAATCGTGCCTCTCGTTCCTTTATATTCACCTATTTATTCTCCTTCTGCCTCTTCGATTTTTCCAGAAGTTCTTCGGTGATCGTAGCACTCGCTTGACAAACGTAAGTTTCTGATACCTTTGTTTTAAAGATTTTGTTTTCATTGAATTTTAATCTTTTTTGTTCTTATGGTCAACGTTTTGCTTCAGAATCTAGGAATCAACTCGAAGACATGAAGAGTCAACATATTGTTAACGTTTTGAAAGGATTTCATGCCAACTTACTTAAGCAATCTTCATTTGAAACTGAATCTAAGAATTCCAATCTCAAGCTCGACGAACTGAAGAAGAAATTAATCGACAACGTTGTTGGGTTGCTGGACGATTTCAAGAAAAAACGAGATGAGTTGGAAAAACAACAGAATTCCTCATTGCTCGAAAATCGCCATTGTTGTTGTTGGCTTGCTTGGTTTGATCCCCCATTCTTCAATCTCTTTGAAGATTTCAGTTTTTCTGAGATATTGGAAGCTACCGACTGCCTTAGCACGTTCAAAATGATCGGAGAAGGCAGTTTCGGAGACACGTACAAAGGTGTTCTTCGTCATATTGAAATCGTAGTAAAGATTCCTAGCATGCATAATCTGCACGGTGCTCGAGAATTTCAACACACTTATAAGGTGACAATTTGTTTATGCATAATCTGCACGGTGCTCGAGAATTTCAACACATTTATAAGGTGACAATTTGTTTATGCATATATATATATATATATATATATATATATAGTAGAGATTCCTAGTATGTTTGCTTACTGTTGTTCTTGATTTGTAAGCTTGAGACGTTGAACAAGATGCGACATCCAAACATTATGCCGTTGATAGGAATTTGTCGTAGCTTTGGTTTACGAGCATGCTTCCAATGGAAACCTTAGGGATCGGCTTGCTTGTAAGGATAACACGCCGCCATTATCCTGGCAAGTACGGATACGAATAGCTTACGAGCTATGTTCCGCTCTTGCTTACATGCATTCTTGTCAACCCGAAAGCGTTATTCACGGCGATCTCAAACTCGCTAATGTTCTCCTTGATGCCAACTTATCTTGTAAACTTGTGGACTTTGGGATGTGCTCAACGGTCTTTAATGTCGAAATGTCGAACATTTTTTATAGAACTAAGCCGAAGGGCACTCTTGTTTACATGAGCCCTGAGCTTATCTCGATGGGAGAGGCTACCTCGAAGTCTGATGTATATTCGTTTGGAGTTATTTTACTATATCTTCTGACCGGGAAATCAACATTAGAAATAAAGAAGGAAGTACGAAATGCACTCGATAAGGATAATCTCGGTTCGATATTGGACGATTCAGCCGGAGGCTGGCCTTATGCCCATGCGAAGCAGTTGGCGTTGCTGGCATTGAGGTGCTCCGCGGCAGACTCGATGATGAGGCCGGAACTTAACGTGGATGTACGGTCGGTACTCGAGAAGTTGATGGGCAAATCCACGGCTAATCTTGGACGCAACGAGAATGACCGTGTTCCGTCCTATTTCATGTGTCCAATACTGCAGGTAAGCCCGTAAGTTGAGTGGGTTTCATTGCGATATGACATTTGAATCATGTTTGTGTATTATGTATGCAGAAAGTAATGGAGGATCCACATATTGCGGCTGATGGGTTTACTTATGAAGCGGAAGCTATCAAAAGTTGGTTGAATAGCGGACGCAAGACATCGCCGATGACAAATCTCAAACTAGAAAATCGCGACGTCATCCCCAATCACACACTTCGTTCTGCGATTCGAGACTGGAAGCAACGACAACCTTCTTCCACAACTTGAGATCGTTGAGCTTCCTCTTTTCTGTTAAACGAATGATCGGGAGCTCATTTGATTTTAAAGTTTAAGTTAGAAAATATTGAAATGAAGGCCTTGTGTTTTCCGGCCGGTGACTGCAACTCATCAATCAAGTCCAGTTAGTTATTTTTCAATTGTCGGTTTTCTGCTTTAGAGCCAAACAAAACCGCCAAAATAAGGATATACTTACTCTGTTGAAATATAACTGATTAAAGACATTTTTTTGAAAGGATTAAATTACGTATACGTTCCGTCTATACATGTATTTTTCTTAAGCATTAGTTCCATTTATAATATAACTAGTTGGAATGTCGCGCGTTGTTGCAACAATATGATTGTGACCGGTCAAGTTTATGTGAGAGTGATATATAAATAGTAATTATTATTTGTTCTATAAAAAAAACTATTTATATCCTATGGTTTCCTTACAAAGTGTATCCAACCAAATTTAAGTGTTGCCCATCATATATTATGTATATTTGGTACTCTTTGGTCATGCATTCAACTTGCTTAAAGTTTAATCCTATTTTCAAACTGAAACAATAATGTTAGACGAATAAGCAAATCGTCAAAAACAAAAGGAGTAAGCAAAATATTTTTCGCAATCATAATCAGTGTATTGTAAACCCGATAGTTGTGTTATGTGAATAAAAAAAAAGTAAACATCATATTCAATCACACGAAGAGAATAAAAACCAAATCGCTAAGAACTTAACCAAATTTTAAGATTTAAGATGCAAATGAGTCTACTACTAAGAAGAGGACTAAGTCTGCACCTTAGTGTTCCAGCAACTTGTTTCCTCGTTTGCCTACCGCGGTCAATTGCTTGAATACTCACAATTTTTTTAAGTGTTAAGGTCCTTTTTTTTTTTTGCCTATATTTTAGTCAATTTGTATCATCACAAATATACAACTCAACATGACAGTAGAACACGTATTAATAGTATTGCACTTGATTGTTGGTTGTCAAAAATATATATTTATTAATCTATCAACAATAACGTTTTGTTTCACCTAAAGATTGAAGGCTGATTTTCTAATAACTTTCCACGAAGTTAAATTATAATAAAACCAAAATTCAAAGCAAAATACTCTACAAAACACATATGACCACAAACCCATTTAGGGAAAGAACAAAACACCAGTTACGAAGGCATTGAAAATCAAGGTTTTTAAAAACAAAAATTGTTAGAGTATTGAGCTTATAGCAATTACCTTATCTCTTATTATTGGGTTTATCTTTTGTTATTAGTTTATTACTTTATCTCTTTGTATTGGACTATATAAACATTGTTTGACCAATAAAATAAGACAAGCTTTCAGTTCACAAATCTTTATGGTATCAGACAATACTTCGTCCGTCGGTATCAGTCAATACTTCGACCGTTGGTATCAGACTTTTGCAGCCGTTATCAGAAAATACTTTGGTCGTCAGTATCATAAATGACTTTGTTTGGTCATCGGTATCAGAAACGACTTTGATTGCTATCAAACAACCACAATTATTGGGGCGGCGGGACAAGCTAACTCCGCATACCCCTTCTCTGTTCTTCTTCAATGAGATTTTGGAAGTTACGGATTCCTTCAACCCGTCAAGAAAACTTGGAGAACGTGGTTTCGCAGACACGTATAAAGGTCTTCTTCGTCGAACCGAAATCGCTATAAAGATTCCAAGTTTGCATAATTTAAATGGTCCACTAGATTTTCAACATACTTATAAGGTACATAAGTTGAAACTTATAATACATTTGAATCGTATATTATGTTTACTTACCGATGTGCTTGATTTGTAAGCTTGAAATGTTGAGCAAGAAGCGGCATCCGAAAATAGTTCCGTTGTTAGGTGTTTGTCGTGAAGCTTTAGCTTTGATTTACGAGTATGTTCCTAACGGAAACCTTAGTGACAGGCTCGCATGCAAGGACAACACGCCTCCATTATCATGGCAAATGCGGATACGCATGGCTTGTAAGATATGTTCAACTATTATGTACATGTATTCTTGTCAACCTGAAAACATTATTCACGGTGACCTGAAACCCACTAATGTACTGCTTGATGACAACTTATCTTGTAAACTCGGCGACTTAGGCATTTGCTCGATGGTGTATACTTCTAAAACATCGAAAATGTTGTATAGAACTGACCCTAATGACACTTCTGCTTACATGATCCCTGAGATTATCTCGAGTCAAGAGATTACCACAAAATCGGATGTTTATTGCTTTAGAATTATGTTATTGCATCTTCTGACTGGGAAATCGACATTGTTGTTGAAAGATGAAGTATTGAAAGCTCTCAATAAGGATGATCTTATTTCGGTATTGGACGCTTCAGCTGGAGATTGGTCTTTAGTGCAAGTAAAAGAATTGGCACTTGATGAAATAAATTATGACCTATATTTAGGCATGTATTTATATAGATTTTTCTCTTTATTTTGCATGCATAGACATACATTCATAGCAATTATGGTTATATTCACTTACTTTGCGAGAATAGCGGTTTACACATAGTTTTATTGCATTTGTAGGTAATTTGAAGAATTATGGAGCGAAATGACATATTTAGGGATCAAGGCGGGACAAAAAGAGTATAAAAGGAAGCTAGGACGCGCAAAAGTATCTTCTGATACCGTTTGACGCGCCAAAGTATCTTATGATACCGTTTGACGCGCCAAAGGATCTTCTGATACCGTCTGACACACCATAGTATTTTCTGATACCAACGGGATCGACTTCTTTTCATCCCAAATATTTAGGGTTTTATCTTTAAACCATAGATTTATCCCTATAAATGATCTATAGCCTTCAACATTGAGAATGAGCCAAAATCTCTAAAAGGGGAGAATTGAAGACATGAAGACTTGAACAACTGTGACGGCTGGACGCCCGACGGAAGTTGGCTTTCAATACCAACATTGTGGATCTTTGGATCATAGGATTTTTGGAAGGAAGATTACTTGGAGTTCAAGGAAGAAGAAATGACGCACTTTCCAAAGACGGATTGACAACCCGTTCTTTGGTTGCATTTAGAGATTTTGTGAGTTTTCTGTTCCTTTGATTTACATTCATTGAACGCAAGCACAAATTTGAGTTTTATTGAGATTGGTTTTACATTCATTATTGAGTTTTCAAGGTTCTATCGTTTCTTTCTTTTAATCTTGATTATTAATTTGATGACAATGATTGTTGGCTAAAACCCTTAAGCAATTCTAGGGTGAAGGGTTGATAGTTGTGGCATAGATAATGATAGATTGAACCAAAACAGATTGGACCTGAGAGTTGCGAGAAACATCGCCGTCGTACCTTTCCACAGGCTATTCTTGAGTTCCACGGCCGTGGTTCCTCAAAAACTGACCATGGTTTTCCCTTATTTGACGTGTTTTGTTTTTGCTTTGATTCAAAGTTAAAGATTGACCCTAACCTAGGCTTGGCTTACGTTTTCAAGGTAGTAGTGAGACTCAACATCCTCTACTTTGGTTTCTATTAGAAGAAAGTATATCAAATATGTATATATTGCTTACGTATCCTTTAGATTGTGCACATATGCTGTGTAATAGGATAATATTTTCCTTTTATTAGGATATCTTTTATTCTCCTCTTTGTATACATACTCATTCACTTTTAATTAGAAAGACAGATTCATTCATAATATTTTATAGTTTCGAGTGTCACAACCTTAACCGTTTTGGCTTATTAGGATATCTTTTATTCTCCTCTTTGTATATATACCAATTTTTTCCCCATCAACTCTTCTATCGTCATTCACTTTTCGATTGCCTGCAAGCTTATCCATGGCGATCAAACCACTCCCTCCTTCTTCCGCTTTCTACCTTCATCCGTCTGAGCATCTCGGTCTCAAAATCTGTCCCTTGACCCTCAACAATGAAAATTATCCCGAATGGAAAACTGCTCTAATTCAAGCATTTTCCGATAAACGCAAAGAGGGTTTCCTTGACGGAACTACATCGGAACCGTTGGACGATGCTCCTGAAACCGCCTATTGGGAAAGCGTCAATTCGATGTTGTGTGGATGGATTCGTAATTCCATTGAACCTTTACTTCGATCTTCTATTCCTTTTAGATTGACAGTGAAGGAACTTTGAGATCACATTGCTCAACGTTTCTCTGTTGGAAACGGACCCAGACTTCTTCAAATTCGAGCATCTCTTGCTCGTTGCACTCAAGATGGTGATTCCATAGCCATCTATTATGGTCGTCTACAAAAACTATGGGAGGATCTTGATGTTCAACTAACGTACGATGCGTGTACTTGTGCTTGTACATGTAAACGATCTACTACTAATAAAGAGTTTGAGCAATCTCATCAGTTCCTCATCGGACTTGATGATAGCATTTATTCAACTTTCAGATAATCTATCATCACTCAAGAACCTCTTCCCACTCTCAACAAAATCTATTCCCTTGTGGTTTAGGAGGAACAGGTACGTGTCATGTCTAAAGATCGTATCCCTAAAACTGTATCTTTTGCTCTTGCTGCATCTCGTGGAAATCGGTCATCACGTCCAACTAGATTATCGATTTGCTCTCATTGTGAGGGTCCTGGGCACGATATTTCTTCATGTTTTAAGATCATTGGATACCCAGAATGGTGGAACAACGGACGCTGAGTTGTAGATTAGAAAACCAGAGCACCACCTCCACCATCTGCTCGCCGTCCGTCTACTTCTAGTGTCCCTTCAGCCACCGGAAAGTCTACAACCCCTACTGCTCATGCTTCCCATGCTGTAGTGGCCAATCTAATCTCCACATCCACTAATTCTATTGACGGTACTGATCGTAATCTTCTTGGCCCTACTATTTCCAACGATCAATGGTTGTCTCTCTACCAAATGTTTCAATCTTATCCAATTTCCGGATCAATAGAAAATCATGCTGGTAATATCTCTATTCCTTGGATACTTGATAGTAGTGCGTCATTTCATATGACGGGTATATTTTCGCTATTATCAAATATTAAAAATGTTCCTCCTTGCATGATTAAATTACCTAACGGCTCTTTGGTTCTTGCTAATCAAGCTGGATCTATAATTTTGTTACCTAATTTATATTACATAATGTTATGTTTGTTCAAAATCTTCTTTGCAATCTACTTTCAGTTCATTGTTTAACTTTTGAAAAATCTTGTTCTATCACCTTTATTGATAAATTATGTATTCTTCAGGACCACAACTTGAAGACACTGATTGAATGGGGTAATGCAAAGGATGGTGTCTATTGGTTGCGGCGGGTCAATCCTAAACCTCCTTACTCGGCTTTGTGTTATTCTGTTACATCAGATCCGGTGGGGTTATGGCACCAGCGTTTGGGTCATCCATCTCATCAAATTTTAAAATTTATTCCTACTATTTCAAACTCTAATAAGTGTCATTTTCAACCGTGTGATGTTTGTCATAGGGCAAAACAAATATGGTCTTCATTTCCTATTAGTCAAACAAAAACTTATGCTATCTTTGAACAAATTCATTGTGATATTTGGGGTGTAATATCCGGAAGTTTCATTCCATTTAATTCCGTAGCAAACCGGAATTTAATCCATTGATTTTCCTCTGTCTACCTAGTATTACACTATCGCAAAATTTCATCATTTTATGTAACCTCACTTCGCATAAAATGATAGAATTTTATATCAAACCCTAATCTATCAAACCCTAGTTTTATCATGACATGTCCTTGACAAAGTCATGACATCCTTTTTACGAAACCATGACGAGTTTTGACGAGACCAAGACGAGTTTGTGACAAGACCTTGACCACATCAGCCTATCTTATTTCAGCCCATTATTGTGTCTTATTAGATTCAGCTGTCCAGCCTTATTTCTCCCTTGCTGACGGGTTGGAGCAGCCCAAGAAGAGACAACCTGTGGCTGCTACTCCGTGCGGCCCGGGAAGCCAGCAGGCGAGATGACTCCAGCCCAGGAGCACGCCAGCCCGCCTTCAGTACCACGCTCAGTTGATGAACGTTACTCAAGAACGTAACAGCGAGATCTTCGCTGATCTCTTTCCCGTTTTAGCTGCTTGCCTTCTGTCCAGATACATGCTACAGAGAAGGCCACGATCACCCCTTCCTTATGTCACGCTTCCCTTCTGCAGCGTGCAGTTCGCGAGGTCCCATTCATGTCCGCATTCATCCATCCTCCCTCCTCCTCTCCTTCGCAGCAAACCCAGTCAAGAAGTGCGGCTCGCCCTCCTTGCAATACGTAACGGTTGCTGAGCATCCTTCTTCATCCTGTAACTGCTCCTGGATTTGCACAGTAAAAGGAGCCAGTCTAGCCGTGAACCACCTTCCCATCTTCACGTCCAGATGCAAGTCTAGATCGATTTCAAGTACAGCAGTTGTGATCCCGCCTAGAATGGTAATCGGAGTAACCTGGACCAACCTTCCTTCCCAGCCAGATTGTTTCCTTGCTTTCCTCATTCCAACACAGCCTCACGCCTTGCTGCTTCCCTGGTTTCGCCAGCCAAGGACACGAGGATCTGTAGACCGCCTCTCTTCTCGCCTCTGTCGAGCCAGCACTTGCAACCAGCGATGGAATTGGGCGATTGCCGACAGTTCCAGACAGCCTGCATTAGCGCCGAGCCTGCACCATCTTCATAGACCGCGTGAGTCTCGATCTTCTGACGCACCATAGTGTTTTCTTCAGCCAGGTAAGGACATGTCTTCGTTCCTCTCTTCACCTTCTTGATGTCAAGACCATAGTAACTCACTCACCCTCCTTTTCTGTACCCGGACGAACCTCCAGTCTAGGCCTAATCTGATGTCAACAGTGAGACAAGGGTGAGCTTTCCAACCACTGCAGTGGTGAAACCGAGCTGAGCCCCTCAACCTCCGAGTCTGTGGTACCGATCGACACCAGTAGCCTTCCGTGCAGTAGTCCGGTATGAGATCTGAACTTAGTTGATACCCTGTATAGTTGGAAGATGAAGTTGTGTATGTGTGTGTTAGTGATATCCATGGGAATCGAACCTAGGACAAGTGGACAAAGGTTATGCAGGTTTTGGTGGTCAGTGAAGCTCGAACTTAGGACCTCTGGATAGTTTAAATGATGAGATATGCTAACAACAGGATTCGAAGTGGAGACCTACTGCTTACCTTATTCTACAGCCTTGAATTACTGACTTTAGGAGCTAGTTTCGACACCTTAAATGGAACATCCACCGTTCAATTTTTGATATGTTGTAGGTGGATATATCTAGTTTATGGTGTTAAAATTTGGGAATGATTCAACGGTTGGATTTGAAGTTATTAAGCCTCAAAGTATGGTGGTTACACAGTTTTAGAAAGAACTCAGATTTTGACTAAGTATAGAGCTTTTGGATTTTTGGAACCATCTTTGGAAATTTATATGGAGAGTTTGGTGGAGAATTTTGGAAAGATTTTTGGCATAATGATTAGTATGCATATCATAGAAGACTTGGTTAATTTTCTTAGTTGTGATATTATGAAGCGATTATCGCCTCATGATAAATTGGTAGCGGACTTGAAGAGTTTTCAACGAGACAATTGATTCAGACCTAGGATTGAGTATTTTACTCTGATGGGCGTCCTAGTGACCTTATAAATCATCCAAAGAACGAGTGGGCCAAGAAGTAAAAATGTCGAGATAAATTTCACCGTGGAGACAATCAGATGGTAAAAGAATTCCCGAGGCAGCTCAAATAAAAGGAATAAGAAGACACCCAAGGAACTAGGCAGTATGAAGACGATAGATGAAACTCCAAGATGCATGTAAGGACTGATAAGAGCATGATCAAAGAAGATAATACCAGAACACAAATTAAACAGGGTAAAATACAATTACACTTGGCGGATTAAATGACACTACAACCAAGGTGGATGCCGTCATAGCCAAGTATGGGCATGGGATTCCAGAGAATGATAGGTGTTGACCTAAATATGAAGGACTAAAGGAGTACAAAGACGGACATTTACAATCAAATTTAAAGATGAAAACAAAAATTTATAACCATTGAGACATGTGGACTTCTTCATAGTTATGATAATTTAAAAGAAATCAAGACGCAAGTATCAAATAGAGTAGAAGTCTATAATTGAGACAACGGATTTCCATAAGGGAAATGTTACAAAACAACGCTAACGAAGGGAGAAGAATGAATGAGTATGACCTCGCTAGGCAGACTTAAGTGTTCACCTTGACCTCTCACCCAACCGGAATTTAAGTTACCAACACTAACGGTCATATCAGAGAACCACAAACAGACGATGAACAAAGTAAGAAGAATCGCGAAGACACACTTACAATTTAACGTGGAAAACTTGATAAACTCATTAACAACAGATGAATGCTAGGACTAGACTCAAAAGAGTATAGTGACCTCATAAGAGAACAAGAGAAGTGCAGACTATGGAAGAAGCTAGTAGAGTATTAACAAAGAAACTGGAAGAGATAGATTTTCACCAAGTGTATCAAACTTAAAAAAAAAAAAAAAAAAGAGTTTGTGATCTTATAGAAGGTCAACTACATACTAGTTGGTAATAACTTAGACATAACACGTGCGGGTTAACTAGTGGTAACTAGTTGGCAGATGAGGAGGATAATCATAGACTTATGAAAGAATTTTATAGACATTTGGAGGATCCTTCATGAGATCAACGACGACAAATGTGAAGCTAAATCAATACAAGTGCTAGTACCCTTAATAGTAACATGGAGTGAGTTCGAGCCAGTAACTCTAATTAAGAACTTAAGAAGAAGAACTAGACGGCCAGGATTGACCCTCTTATGTCATTTGAGACCAAGGGAATTGCGTGGGTGATTTACTACCTACTCGCTAGAAGAAGAGTACATATCACAACCAGTAGAGTTGGATTCTAAAAGAAGAACTGGAGGAGTAAGAATATATAATTTTTTTAGGTTCTATATCAATCCAGACAGAGGATGCGTAGCATTCCATACTAGATAAACCGCAAGTGGATGAAAGTTAAAGTCATGAGAGTAGTGTAGACTTGCTTACAAGCTATAGTGGAAGACCTAGAAAGGACCATTGATGTCAAATGGAAGATACAGTTGGACTCGAGAAATAGAGTTAGCTCACGGAGGAACTGGAAGTTTGTAATGTAGAACGATTTAAAGGAGTATAAAGGGATGAACTCGAGTAAGTAGTGCTCACCAGGAAATTCAACGGCAGAAGAGTTATGAGAAAAGTAATGCGGGAAATTGAGATAAGTCCATTATAGACTGAACGACGTCAACCGAGGGCGTGCAAGTGTTGTTTGGTATTGACGAGTTATGTGTCATCAAGAAGAGACAATAGTAACTGGAAATCTATGGAGTATCTTCACCGACGCCTTAGGGATTTCCTCAAATAGGTAACGACAACCTTCTTGGGTGAACTAAAGTTATAAGAGAATCGTGTTAGAGATTCCTTACTGGTTGGCTAAGATCAAACTTCGGTCGAGTCAGGGAGTTTGGATCCGTGTTAAAAGGATTAAGAAAGTAAACAGAAAAGTTCGTCTTCCAACCGTTATATTATTCCCTTAAGCCAAGTAAGGAAGGTATTTGGTACTTCACCCGGTTAGCGCAGCAGAAGCGTGGTCAGTCCTAACCCACGGAGTAAGAAATTCATTGGTAAAAAAAAATATGTCGATTTTAAGATGATAGTAGTTATAGGAATACATTTGGTGGAAGGAACCCGAACTAGGCTATATTTGCAACCAGTAACCGCACTTATAGAATGAATAGTCTCGGAGTGGAGTACGTGGTATTTAATATCATAATGGAGCCGAGTTGCGTTTGGCGTCCGAGGAATATTTTGGGTCCAGTAAACGTTGGGATATAGGAGTACAATGCTGATGGTGTGTTAGCATTTCTCGAGTAGTTATGATCAAATGATGGTGATGTGAGATCACCTTTTGTCTAATGTCGTCATTCCGGGCACACTCTATGTCGCGTAAGATCTTGGATATGCCGTAAGCAGTTTGGGTTCAGTTAAAGATTTATAAATAATATGATGACATCGATAGAACACAAAGATAATCAACCGGATTTTGATTGTTAAGTTTCTCAAGTTTAAGACCAAAAATGAACAGATGATGATTCTTCAATAGAGGAACCATATGCCGGAGTCATATTAAGAGACAAGACCAAGTGAGTTGTGATACAACTAGCCTTAAGCACTTAATAAAGTGCCGGGAGATGTATAAGGGTGATATCCTGGATCGGATACCCGGAACTTGGAGGTGAATTGGGTAGGACAACCCTGTGAGACTTTAAAGCGGTTTAGAAGTGTAACCTACCACACACGATTTAGGTCATCAAATTGGAAGATCAGACTGTTGAGCCGAATGATACTGGTGAAATACCCGGTAACCACCCTAGAACATGGTAGCAGACGCTTGTGACCTGAGTACATGAAAAGATTTGAGAGTCAATGGTTTAAGAAAAGCCAACGAGACTACATAGGATATGACGTATAGTATGAGACGTAACCTTTTTAAAGATCTATGCCAAGATAATCTCAACCTCAAGAACAACGAGTTAGGGCTTGACCCTGTATTTGGGTGGAAGTAGACCGTCTGACAAAGACTGCACGTTTCATTCTCATTAAGGAAAATGTGGCCGGTAAGCCGTCTAGCTGAGGAGCTTACCAGACATATTGTGAGGCTCCATGGAGTACCGAGGACTATCGTCTCCGACAGGGATGGACGTTTCACCTCGAGATGTTGGCAGCAGGCGCATACTGCTTTGGGGACGAGTCTCCACTTTACCATTGCTTATCACCCACAGACCGACGATCAGTCTGAGAGGACCATCCAGAAATTTGAGGACATGCTACGAGTCTGTGTACTGGATTGGGGACAGGTATGACCCGATCACCTCCCACTTGTAGAGTTTTCATATAAAACAGTTGGCACGCGTCTACATGGAGTAGCTCCAGATCAGATACAGGATGACATCGGCCGGATTTCCTTGGTCCGAGAGCGGATGTTAGCAGCTCAAAGTCGTCAGAAATCCTACGCCGACAAGAGGCGTCGACCTCTGGAGTTTAGAGTAGGTGCACAGGTGTTGTTGAGAGTGTCACCGACGAGAGGCGTCCGGCGTTTCGGCATTACAAGGAAGTTGAGTCCCCGATATGTCGGACCATTTGAGATAATAGAGAGAGTCGGGGAGGTTGCCTACGGTTTAGCACTAGTACCGAGGTTGGAGGGGGTCCATCCGGTCTTCCATGTATCTCAGCTGATAGAGTACATTCCGGACCCGAGGCACGTTATCAGTCATGAGGATATGATAGTTGAGCCTGACCATACTTTTGTGGAGTACCCAATAGTCGTCCTAGAGCGCATACTAGATGTTTGCGTTCTAAAGAGATACCGATGTTGAGGATCCAGTGGTCTAGACAAAGAGCCGATGAGGACACCTGGAAGATAGAGGAGAGCATTAGACGTGACTACCCTGAGTTCTTTGCGGAGTTAGCCGCTACCCCTGTACCGACGGGTTAGTACTTAGACGTTGTTGGTGCGACTTCTGTGATTATATGTTAGACTGAGTGGTTATGTTTGATGTGATGTGTGATTATGAGGTAGTTTTGCATGCTAGAAACAAAATTAAAATTTAGTGAAACCAGAGTATACAAGCTTACTTATGAGAGCCATTTGATTAGATACCTTATTCTAAGTTTCGGGACGAAACTTATTTTAAGGGGGTACTGATGTAATATCCGGAAGTTTCATTCCATTTAATTCCGTAGCAAACCGGAATTTAATCCGTTGATTTTCCTCTGTCTACCTAGTATTACACTATCGCAAAATTTCATCATTTTATGTAACCTCACTTTGCATAAAATGATAGAATTTTATATCAAACCCTAATCTATCAAACCCTAGTTTTATCATGACATGTCCTTGACAAAGTCATGACATCCTTTTTACAAAACCATGACGAGTTTTGACGAGACCAAGCCGAGTTTGTGACAAGACCTTGACCACATCAGCCTATCTTATTTCAGCCCATTATTGTGTCCTATTAGATTCACCTGTCCAGCCTTATTTCTCCCTTGCTGACGGGTTGGAGCAGCCCAAGAAGAGACAACCTGTGGCTGCTACTCCGTGCGGCCCGGGAAGCCAGCAGGCGAGATGACTCTAGCCCAGGAGCACGCCAGCCCGCCTTCAGTACCACGCTCAGTTGATGAACGTTACTCAAGAACGTAACAGCGAGATCTTCGCTGATCTCTTTCCCGTTTCAGCTGCTTGCCTTCTGTCCAGATACATGCTACAGAGAAGGCCACGATCACCCCTTCCTTATGTCACGCTTCCCTTCTGCAGCGTGCAGTTCGCGAGGTCCCATTCATGTCCGCATTCATCCATCCTCCCTCCTCCTCTCCTTCGCAGCAAACCCAGTCAAGAAGTGCGGCTCGCCCTCCTTGCAATACGTAACGGTTGCTGAGCATCCTTCTTCATCCTGTAACTGCTCCTGGATTTGCACAGAAAAAGGAGCCAGTCTAGCCGTGAACCACCTTCCCATCTTCACGTCCAGATGCAAGTCTAGATCGATTTCAAGTACAGCAGTTGTGATCCCGCCTAGAATGGTAATCGGAGTAACCTGGACCAACCTTCCTTCCCAGCCAGATTATTTCCTTGCTTTCCTCATTCCAACACAGCCTCAAGCCTTGCTGCTTCCCTGGTTTCTCCAGCCAAGGACACGAGGATCTGTAGACCGCCTCTCTTCTCGCCTCTGTCGAGCCAGCACTTGCAACCAGCGATGGAATTGGGCGATTGCCGACAGTTCCAGACAGCCTGCATTAGCGCCGAGCCTGCACCATCTTCATAGACCGCGTGAGTCTCGATCTTCTGACGCACCATAGTGTTTTCTTCAGCCAGGTAAGGACATGTCTTCGTTCCTCTCTTCACCTTCTTGATGTCAAGACCATAGTAACTCACTCACCCTCCTTTTCTGTACCCGGACGAACCTCCAGTCTAGGCCTAATCTGATGTCAACAGTGAGACAAGGGTGAACTTTCCAACCACTGCAGTGGTGAAACCGAGCCGAGCCCCTCAACCTCCGAGTCTGTGGTACCGATCGACACCAGTAGCCTTCCGTGCAGCAGTCCGGTATGAGATCTGAACTTAGTTGATACCCTGTATAGTTGGAAGATGAAGTTGTGTATGTGTGTGTTAGTGATATCCATGGGAATCGAACCTAGGACGAGTGGATAAAGGTTATGCAGGTTTTGGTGGTCAGTGAAGCTCGAACTTAGGACCTCTGGATAGTTTAAATGATGAGATATGCTAACAACATGATTCGAAGTGGAGACCTACTGCTTACCTTATTCTACAGCCTTGAATTACTGACTTTAGGAGCTAGTTTCGACACCTTAAATGGAACATCCACCGTTCAATTTTTGATATGTTGTAGGTGGATATATCTAGTTTATGGTGTTAAAATTTGGGAATGATTCAACGGTTGGATTTGAAGTTATTAAGCCTCAAAGTATGGTGGTTACACAGTTTTAGAAAGAACTCAGATTTTGACTAAGTATAGAGCTTTTGGATTTTTGGAACCATCTTTGGAAATTTATATGGAGAGTTTGGTGGAGAATTTTGGAAAGATTTTTGGCATAATGATTAGTATGCATATCATAGAAGACTTGGTTAATTTTCTTAGAATTTTTTTTAGATGTTTATTCGGGACTCGTATCATAGGCTAAGGTTGGACCTTAGTGCCTTTGTTAGAAGTTAAGAAAAATGGATAATCTATAAGTTCTACCTAAACTAACTCTTAAGGAGTTAGATTATGAAATTAAGTCCCAAGGAAAGGTTTGGGCATATATTATAGGATCTTTGAGAGTTTCGGGACTAGGGGTAAAACGGTCATTTTACCTTAAGAGGACCTTTTAGTATTTTTCTTTTGAAGGGATTATCCATCTTAGAAGTTATAGACTCCTAATAATATGGATGTATTTTGATCCACGTGCCCTTATGACAGGCAGTTGAGTCCCAACAGTTGCGGACCGAGTTGAGATAACGGGAATCGAGTTTTGATTCAGGTAAGTCCTTTGGGCTTACTTAACTAGCTTCTGGATATGAGTATGGATAATGATAGTGGTGTTTGAATGATGTGTCTATAGTTGTATTTAATAGTAATTATATACCGACCTATACACTGGCCTAAGAGTAACGGGCGGTGGCATTCTGCTCAGTTAGCTTGAGGGCGCTGGGGGTTTCTTTAGGGACTAGTCCACACTCGGTTTGTAGTGATGCTACCGGCGGAAGTAAGCTAGACCTACACCCAGTTGGATAAGGAACGGAGGCGAGAACTCTTAAGACTTCTCGTGCCACAACTTTAAAACGGAATAAAGTGAATCACCTAAGCTATCAGATAATAACCGAATTGTGTGCCAGCATGATGGGTGTTTATGTTACCTTGTCTGTGTTTGTGCTATCTTTATTCTACTGATATTTAGACTGTTAGCTAACGGTTTATCCGTGTTGTAGATTTGTTGAGATAAACAGTTGCAGAGAGATCCGGGACGGATGGTCAGCCGGGTCCACGTACTCATTAGATGGGGACGGGGGAGTCTTCAAGTCGGCATGCATGTTATATAAATATATAGATGTTTTTGTAAGGTTGTCACATGTGTACATTCATTAAATAAATTATTATGTTTTGAAATTGTTTTAAATACATTTGTGTCTTGTTGTAAGATCCTTGTAAAATTGTTGTTAAACCAAGGTCGGGACCCATTGTGAGGTCCTAACCAGTAACTCCCCGAGTTCTGAGAATTTGGGGTGTTACAACATGGTATCAGAGCTTTGGGTTGGCAACAATGGCACTTGAAATCTTCTGAAAGACCGAATGTATAAAGTAACTAGAACCCGAAAGGGGTCTAAGAATTTCAAAATGAATTTCTAGTTTTACACATGCACATAGTCGGGTTGTTGGGTTAGTAGTACGTCCGACTACCATCGTTCTCCGTGGACCTCTGCAACTTGGTATGATAGATGAGTTAGTATGTAGACTTATATTGATAGGTTTTAGTATAAGATTATATATATATATATATGTGTATGTGTAGCATGTTAGTATCCTAAAGGATATCTTATATTCTTTAGTTGTGATATTATGAAGCGATTATCGCCTCATGATAAATTGGTAGCGGACTTGAAGAGTTTTCAACGAGACAATTGATTCAGACCTAGGATTGAGTATTTTACTCTGATGGGCGTCCTAGTGACCTTATAAATCATCCAAAGAACGAGTGGGCCAAGAAGTAAAAATGTCGAGATAAATTTCACCGTGGAGACAATCAAATGGTAAAAGAATTCCCGAGGCAGCTCAAATAAAAGGAATAAGAAGACACCCAAGGAACTAGGCAGTATGAAGACGATAGATGAAACTCCAAGATGCATGTAAGGACTGATAAGAGCATAGATCAAAGAAGATAATACCAGAACACAAATTAAACAGGGTAAAATACAATTACACTTGGCGGGTTAAATGACACTACAACCAAGGTGGAT
Source organism: Fagopyrum homotropicum (assembly GCA_033239125.1). Lineage (NCBI taxonomy): Eukaryota > Viridiplantae > Streptophyta > Magnoliopsida > Caryophyllales > Polygonaceae > Fagopyrum > Fagopyrum homotropicum. The sequence goes on from BSWB01000003.1 coordinate 11,163,160, forward strand.
GCCGCCATAGCCAAGTATGGGCATGGGATTCCAGAGAATGTTAGGTGTTGACCTAAATATGAAGGACTAAAAGAGTACAAAGACGGACATTTACAATCAAATTTAAAGATGAAAACAAAAATTTATAACCATGGAGACATGTGGACTTCTTCATAGTTATGATAATTTAAAAGAAATCAAGACGCAAGTATCAAATAGAGTAGATTTATTACACAAAAAGGTTGGAAAATTTTTAATATTGATAATCATAAAATTTACATTTCAAGAGATGTTACTTTTCACGAGAATAACTTTCCGTTTCAAAATATATCTTCGATTACTAATATTTCTTCTCAAACTAATTTTAATAACCCCTCTATTTTTGATGATCATCTTTCCTCTAATAAAATAAATTCGGACTCCTCTATCTAAATAAATGATTTATATCCAAATTTATCTTCATCTCAGCTAAGTTTATTACACATGGACCCCACTTCCTCTCTCTCCAATCCCACCCAATCCCCCAAATTTATTGCATATGGACCCCACTACCTCTCTCTCTCTCCAACCCCACCCAATTCCCTAACGTCACGTAATATTGCTACTGATCTTCCCTCTTTGCTTGAAACTAATCTAAATTCATATCCTCTCGTTTCACCTACCAGAAATCTCGTGAACCCACTTCTGTTCGTGAAGCTCTTTCTGACTCCTGTTGGCGTCAAGCGATGATCGATGAACTCGATGCTCTTAACCAAAATAATACTTGGGAAACTACTGTTCTTCCACCTAACAAAGCGTATATTGGCTGCAAATGGGTGTTTCGTATCAAACATAAATCCGACGGGTCGGTAGAGCGATACAAGGCTCGTCTTGTTGCTCTCGGAAATCGTCAAGTCGAAGGTATTGATTTTTTTGACACGTTTGCTCCCGTTGCTAAACTAGTGTCTGTAAAGATTTTTCTTGCAGTTGCTGCCATTAAACAATGGGATCTTCATCAAATGGACGCTCAAAATGCCTTCTTGCATGGTGATCTCTATGAAGAAGTTTTTATGACTTCTCCCCCAGGTTTCCCACTTCCTAATTCTCGTCATGTGTATCGCCTAAAGAAGTCTCTCTATGGTCTTCGACAGGCTCCATGAAACTGGTTTGCAAAACTTTCTACTGCTTTACGTTCCTATGGTTTTGTTCAATCTCATTGTGATCATTCCATATTTTCTTATATTCGTTCATCTATTTCTATACACATACTCATTTATGTTGATGATCTGATCATTGCTGGAAATGATTCCGTTTTTATTTCTCAGTTCAAATGCTATTTACATAAATGTTTTCACATGAAGGATCTTGGGCCTTTAAAATACTTTCTAGGTATTGAAATCACCAAAACTTCAGCCGGTCTATATTTGTCTCAAAGGAAATACAGCATGGATCTTTTATCCGAATCTGGACACACTAATACCAAACCTTGTGCCTTTCATGTTGAGCAAAACAATCACTTGGCTACTGATGACAGCGCTCTACTTGTTCATCCAGAACGGTATCGGCGCATTGTAGGTAAGTTACTTTATCTCACAATCACTCGTCCTGACATAAGTTATGTTGTTCATCTGTTTTCTCAGTTTGTCAATGCACCAACGGAAAATCAATGGACATCCCTCCAACGAGTTCTACGATACATAAAATCATCTCCGGGACAAGGTATTCTTCTCTCAAAATCCAGTAAATTTCAACTTAATGTTTTTTGTGATGCGGACTGAGCTACTTGCCCCATTACTAGACGCTCCATCACGGGATTACTTCGCTTCTCAGAACTCTTGGCATCATCCTCCCCCGTCCCGCTAATCTTTGGTGTGACAATCAAGCCGCTCTTCACATCGCCTCCAACCCCGTTCTTTCACGAACGGACCAAGCACACAGAGGTTGACTGTCACATTATCCGTAATCAAATCCAAGCCGGCTTTATTGTTACTCATCATATTCGTTCCGGCGATCAATTAGCGGATATCTTCACCAAACCACTTGGATTACATCAATTTCAATATCTACTTTCCAAGTTGGGTGTAATATTCACCCTCCAACTTGAGGGGGTGTATTAGAAGAAAGTATATCAAATATGTATATATTGCTTACATATCCCTTAGATTGTGCACATATCCTGTGTAATAGGATATTATTTTCCTTTTATTAGGATATCTTTTATTCTCCTCTTTGTATATATACCCATTCACTTTTAATTAGAAAGACAAATTCATTCATAATATTTTATAGTTTCGAGTGTCACAACCTTAACCGTTTTGGCTTATCTTTAATTCCCTTGGGTTTGGGCATGGGTATTTGAGAGTTCAATCTTGTCCTCAATTCTTTTTTATAACGAGACTCGACATCCTTTATTGAGAGAGTCTTTGGGGAAGACTTATGGGTTTTGGAACTTCACCGTACAACATCCTACCTTAGATCTATACCTTTGCAATCCTAACTCTATCCTTATATCTTTAGAGATCGCTAAAATTGGATACCTGAATCTTTAAAATCGTTATTTTCCCAATTATCTTTACAAAAGCTTTTATCTTGCCGGACAATTTTATAAACTGAATTTGATCCCCCAAATCCCTGAGTTCGATACTCTGAAATTCTTGTTTTACTATACCGATCCGTACATTAAGGGTTCGCTTTACTTGATTTCAGTTTTTATAAATTTAAGACTTAGTGACACACACTTTCGAGCGAACAATACTCTTGGGATTGAAGTGTTGTAGAGAAAATTGGATGCGGAGGCCAAACCTTAATGTTGATGTTTGGAAAGTTGTTGAACGGATTAGGGTTTTTTCTGAATTCTCAAAGCTCTTTCCGTCGAGTCCAGATTCGGGATCTGAGGACGAGGATGATCATGTCCCATCCCATTTTATGAGTTCAATAAAACAAGTAAAACTTATGGTCGATTTTAATGGGTTAGGGCTTTAACATGTTTGTTTGTATTTTAATCTTGTCATGATTTGCAAATTGTGCAGGATGTAATGGAGGATCCGCATATTGCTGCTAATGGCTTCACTTATGAAGTTGAAGCTCTTAAAAGTTGGCTTGATAGAGGACATGACACCTTGCCAATGACGAATCTCAAACTAGAAATTCTTCGTCTCATTCCCAATCTCAGTCTTCGTTCTGCTATTCGAGAGTGGCAAGAACAACAACCTTCGACTTCGACTTCGACAACTTAACATAGGAGGATGTTCATGAGAAACTTTATTATTTTCTTTGTGTACTAGGGTTTTGCTATCCCTCATTAACAATGATGTCCGAGGTGTGGCGAACCAAAGACTTATTGGTAGTTAGTCATTTTGTTCATTAATAAAATCGATCTATGCTAAATGCATACCCGTCTCCTTTATCAAAAAAAAAAAAATTTTGTGATAAATCTCGCACATTTTTATTACTAGTCTGGGACACGAACGCTTCACGCGCGTCTATATAAGTCAATCTAAATATTTTGTAAATATTTTGTACATATTTTCAACTAATTTGTCGATCACCTAATTTGGTACAATAATAACAAGTTTAATATTAGCAATCCACACAAAATATGATGGCAAACCAAAGCCTCCTAATTAGCTAAAACTATATAATTATAACAAAAGTATAATTGGATCAAGTTGATACACAAGTTAGTCCAAAACAATGCCAGTAAGACTTTCTACACTCAGAAAGCAAATCATCAAAAACAAAACCCTATTCAAATCATCTTTCTCTTCAACATACAACAAATTCAGTGACTTTGGTTAATTTGTGACTTTGGTTAATTTGTGACTTTGGTTCTTGGTGAGTCCAGTTTGAGAGGTCAAGATCAGCTTCTCCGAGCCATACGGGTACCTGCAATTCCATTGCAACAATGTTGATTACCAATACTCACAGATGCTAACTAATTAAGAAACAATTCAATCAAGAATGCTAATTCATTGCAGCAATGTTGATTACCAATACTCACATATGCTAACTAATCATGAAACAATTCAATAAAGAATGATAATTCTAAGCATACAGGTGAAGAAAGTGCTCAAGCGCGAAGAATGGCCATCGAATTCTCAAGCGTGCCTCTAAATGGGTCTCGTGCTTGTCTTTGACATTGCTGCATTAACCCAATTTGCTGAATTGATACCTATTTTGTCTTGATTCCCTGTCAAACAAGCTTAATTGTGATAAACTTGTTCTAAGCTTAGGTAATTCTGGGCTTAATTTCTTCCTGGCTGACTTAATTTGGTTTAGAATTGCTTCCCTTAAGCGCTTGGAATGTCTACACAGGGCTTGGAGTGCAATTGTAGCGTGAGTCTTTGTTGATCCTTCACCTGCAGTTACTTCAAATGATGAGGAAGTTTTGAGAGGTTGACTAATGGAATATCGTGCCAAGTATTTCACGATCAGAGATTCAAAATGTGACTCGGTGAACTCAGTGAACTCTACAAATTCTGACTTATGCAACAAATTGTGTGGCAAGACCAACTTTTTGTTCTTCATTTAGCTTTCTAATCTCAAGATTTTACAAAAGAACAAAGGCGATCATTGTACAAATATGTGCCCTTTGATGTAGATTATAGAGCAAAAATGCTTTAGGGCAACAAATAGCTGTATATGAATACCTTGCTTTCTAGAACAACTTCAGTCGCTCTAAGCTTCCCATCTACTTTGTTGGTTTTATGAATATATATGCTATTCTTTTGAAACCGAATCAAACCTGAATGAAAGAGACATTGCAAGCAAAGATCAGAAACAAAGAAAAGTGACTAATTCTGAGTTAGAAAAGTGACTAAGTAGTTTTCTAGTTATTTTCCTGTCATGTTCATCATCTTTAGTGTTTCAAGTGAATTAGATGATGTTGTTTTTGAACATTTATAGGTTGGATACATCTGATAATTTGCTACATACTATCCAAGAGAAGATAAAGATGGGCTGATTCTATAGGTGAATTGGATAAGAAACACAAGTTGAAGAAGATGTGGATGAAGTTCAGAAGTTATTATCCATAAATGTCAGTTGAACTCTTTTCATTTCTTTCAATTTTCAAGAGGCCATTAATTTCAGCTTCCTTCTCACGTGTCTCCTCTTCATTGGATAAAAAAAAAGTTTGTTGTTCTAGGGAAAAAAATATTAATAATAATCTAGCTCAACTCCTTTTGCAACACTACAAATCAAAAAGGAAAAATTGTTAGGAGGCACAACCAAAACTTATCGCAATCAATTCATACAAGTTATTTGTTATGGGAATGTCGGGCTGGTTTGAAAACCACATTTCTTTATAAGTCAGAGGTTATTGTCTCAAAATTTGATCTTAAGATCACTTTGCACTTGAAAAGAACGATCATTACCTTGTGCAGCAAACCAAGTTCCAATGATTTAGGATCATTGTTGAGCATGACTTGCTCACAGACTCACACTGCTTAATAGCCTCATGCAACTCCCAACTTGAAATGCCCCCATTTTGGAAGCCTTGCCAAACTTGAAGCAGTTATTGTAAGATTTTATTAATCTTATTATTATTAGTGGGCTTAAATATTATAGTAACCAATTATATTATATGACTAAATATATTAACGGGCTAATAAAAGTGATTCAATCAAGTAAAGCCCGTAGACTTTAATTAAGCGGTATGGGCTTAATGGGTGGATACCAGACTTTGGCCCAATAGGCTTAATGAGATTCTATTAGGTCATTATATAAATGTTATTAGGTTATGGTTCCCAATACGTCAAATCAATCAGCCGTTTTCCATTCTCTACCCATCAGAGAGAAAACCTAAAGAAACCCTAAGGAGGTTTGATTGAGGAAGACTGTATACCTGCGGCGCTCATTCGGATCGTAGATTCCGCACTAAAGTTTTGATAAGATTGTTACGGGTTCATCCGATTGCTACTATGGAACCAGGTATGTAAATTCTAGATTCCTTAATAACCCTAGCATGATATCGATTCTTGCGTTTACGGTTTAGGGAATTTAATTATTCCAACAAGTGGTTTCAGAGCGGTTAATCATGTTATGTTATTAGGAAATTTCGTTTTTTTTTTAACGGATTGTATAGGTAAATCTGTATTCAGTTTCGGGAAAAGTAGTGTGCCGGCTCCTTTCTTTGCTTTATGCGGTGTCCAGTACACCGTATATCACGATATCTTTCGTTAAATTTTGTTTTTTGTCAATTGCTTTCGCAGTATGCTTTTTGTTCGCCCCTAGAGGTGTGTGCAAATAAGTTTTAAATTTATAAAACTAGAATCAAGCAGCGAACCCGCAGTGTACGGATCGATATAGTTAAGCAAGAATTCCAGAGTATCGAACACAGGGATTTGGGGGGAACGAACTCGATTGCAGGTTATCAAACAAGTAAATATGGGAGTTTTGCAAATTATTGGGAAAACAACAATCCTAAAGATCCAGGTATCCAGCTGTGGCAATCGATTCAAGATATACTTAATGATGTAAAGACAGAGTTGAGATATGCAAAGGTATACTAATGTAAGGTAATCGTACGGTGAAGTTCCAAAAACCTTATATAACTCACCTACAAGGTACTCTCTATACAGGTTGTTGAGGCTCAATATAGAAGGATTCTAGAGGCGAGAATTAGTGTCAAATACCCAAACTTATAACCCAAGGATCAAGACTAACTTAACCGATTGAGGTTGTGACACTCACAATCGAGGTAGAGGTTGTTGAGGCTTCACTACCACCTAGAAAAGACAAGCCTAAACTAAGCTAAAGCAAATCTTTAACTTTATATTAAAGTAAAAGCAGGTTCGTAGACTTAAGGGAAATCACGGTTAGTTCTTGAGGTTCCACGGCCGTGGACTCAAGAACATACCGTAATTTAGGGTTGTCGGCGATAATTCTCTAACTCTCAGGGTCTAATCTGTTTGCGATCGATCTATCATCATCTAAGCCACAACTATCAACCCTTCACCTTAGAATTGTTAAGGGTTTTTAGCCAATAACAGTCATGTTGATATCAATTCAAGAATTAAAAGATAAAAAGATGAAAACTTTCAAGAACTTTCAATAGTCTTCAATTCAATCTCAAAGTCACAAAGAGAACAAGCAATGTCAAAAGATTCACAATAGAACAAGCAATCGTAACCCTAGGAAAGAAAAGAAAACGGGATGTCAATCCGTTTTCCAAATCAAACCTAATCAAGAAGAGAGATCTTCTTGCAAAATCTTCCAAGAACTTCGATCTTCCGCAAATCCGGAGATCTCGACAGCAATCTCCACCAAAAGTGCGAGATTAGAGGAATTCCAAAACACGAACTTCGATCTCCCAAAGAGATGTCAATTACTTCCAAGCAAGCTAAACGAAGTGTCTTCGTGTCTAAGCGGTGATGAATGAGGGTAAACGGGGTAGCGAAGGTGACGGAATCTTGCTTCGTCCGTCTTTTTATAGTGTAGGGCAAAATGTCGGCCCGGCCCAATCTTTAAAAGATCGTGGCTTCAAAGTGTGGCGAAAAGATTCGCCAAGATCACGGTCGTGGAAGTGTTCCACGACCGTAATTTAGAGCGTGGAAACAAATACGGTTTGCAACATATGTTCCACGGCCGTGTAATCCCCTGGAATGAACATGAATTTCTGACTCCAAATCCACGGTCGTGGAATTGAACGTGGAATGTGATACGGCCGTATTTTAGGGCGTGGTTTAGGGCAAGAACGTGATTCTTCCCTAAACTCGTGCATTCCTCAAGTCAAACTCCAATTTGCTTCCAAAGAATGTCCTCAATTCGTGGACATATCAACTCAACTCTCCTTTGCTCGATTCCGTTCGGAAATAGCTCCAAATCACCTATAATCAACATAGAACTAGTGTAGACATCCATATCGACAATATAGGTAATACTAGCTCACATATGCACAAAGTTCAATCAAAGACTATCAATATGAATCAAATACGTTTAGAAAACGTGCCTAAAATATCACAATATTTCATGCTAACAAATAACCCCATACTTAACACTTGCTTGTCCCTAAGCAAGGTCTCTCAAAAAGCTTTAAACAAGAGTTAGGATGAAATATGTGTACCTTCTTTTGGATGAATGTGACTTCTAAAGAATAGATCATTCTCAAACCTTGCTTCAATCGTTTATCAAACTTTCACACACTTAATCAAAGAATAAAAGGCAAAGAAAATTCATGAACCAACTTAACTTCTAAACAAGCATTATAACCTTCAAACATTATCAAAATCAATCACAAGAAACTTCAATTTAGATCACCAAGTCATATAGCATTCTTTTGATCTTAAGGACTTTCAAAGAAAAGGTCTAGAATGTGAAAGGGAAGGGAAAACTTTAAGGGAAAGTGGTGCATAAATCCAGGAAAGTGGACAACTACCTTCTTCTTCTTATGTGGTTTCCACAACACTTCAACTTAGAGCTTCGCTCTCTTCTTTTCACTTTTCGACTTTACTTTTGGAGTTATGGATAGAGGTGCACAAAAACCGAAGCCTAGGAGATCGGCGTTTCTCAAATTTTTCAAGAGATGCCTCAAACCCTTAGCGCACATACCATAATCCGCTAGGAATATCGCTCAATCCGACTTTGGCAAGACACAAACACCCGGCTATGTGAATGGTGCCGAGTTACTCATCGTCATGATTGACTTCCCCAAACCTATAATTTCTTTCTATTCAATTGATTGCAAATAATTGCTCTCATGGCCCTCCCACATCAAACATGCCTTTTTCTCATTCACTTCTCCAAATTCCCGGATAGGTAAAGGAGGCTAATATTTCAATGAGGAGCTAGATGATCAAAGAAAGAAGAAAGAAAGTATTGAATTGCCTTAATCATTTCAATAAGAAGTATAGGAACTTATAACGTGATTTCAACTTCAATTTTCTAGCATGATTTAGGTAACATTTTCACATTATAAAACTTGCAAAAGAGGTAAAATTCATTCATTCAAATTCTTTTCAATTCACAATCCTTTTAAGCATGCAATTGTCATCAAACTCAATTCACAAGTAGTGATTATCATGGAAATCATCTCAATTCATTAGAAGCACAAAATTTTCAAAATTTTTCAAATTTTTATGGGTTTTTCAAGTCACTTTTCATGCAATGCAATAAGGAAACGTGTAACATATAATGAAGATGCAACGATAGTCTCGAATGAAAGCAAACATAGAGAGTAGAGTTATTACAAACTTTTAGTACATCCCACCCCATACTTAGGACGAACATTGTCCCTAATGTTCAAAAGAAAGAACAAAAGAAAGAAAAGAAAAAAAACTCACAAGTGGTGGCGGGAATGTCTAAAACAACGATCATGCATCAATCACTGTGGCGCCGGCGGAGGTGGGAATGGAGAGAAACTCGGATCATAGAACCGCCCAAACTGTTGGCGGTAGACGTCCCTCATCATGTGGTCAAGGTCGTCTAAGCGTCCGTCTCTAGCATCCGCCCGAATCTCTAGCGCTCCTACTCTCTCTGAAAGTCCGGTAGCCCAATCCGGCATCTGCTCGTACCATCCCGGGGCGTGACTGTACCATGATGGAGCATCGGATGGTGCTGGTGCTGGTGGTGGTGGTGGTGCTGCTGGCTGCGCCGTGGACCAAGGAGGGGGTGTGTCATACCAAGTGGGAGGTGTAGTCATCCACGTGGGCCTCTCACTCACGCTAGCGCGGCGAGATGACGAGCCTGAAGCTCTAGCTGGACGTGGAGAGCGTCTAGGTACATCCGGGGCCGCCTCCGGCTGATCCGGAAACGTGCCAAACTCCTGCTCCGCTCCTCCACCACTCTCGTACTGATCTCCCATGTCCTCCTCCTCCACAACCGGTGGTGGAACGTAAGGGGGGGCTACTAGCCTGTTCGCATGCATCGCAACGAACGTCTCCTTCCAATTGTGGCGTCCCGCCACAATGGAATACTCCGGCAGCCACTCAATCCCCCTACCCGTCCTAGTCTCCCAAGGCATGCCCGCATAAGGCGGACCTCCATGTGTGGGGAAGACGAGTCCCCTAACCATAAAAGCATGTAGCCCTAAGGGAACCGCCGGTATACGGGTGCAAGCGGAAAAATCTACACCAAACGTCCTAGCAATGTGGGTCACTATCCCACCATATCCAATATTCCCCTTCTTCTTGTTCTTGAGTTTACTCATCGTAGCCGCCAAAAGAGTGGCACAATCTGCACGGCGACCATATAGCATGCTATAGAGCAAGAATAGCTCATCCGTCTTGATCTTTTGGGGCGTCTCCGTCCTAGGAAAGAGACACTCCGAAAGAACGCGGTGTGCTATCTTCAAGGCTAGATGGTACATCAATCTAGCCTTGGTATCGGCGGGTTGCCAACGGTCCTCGTCGGCGTAAATCATAGCTACTTCCTCCCAAAAGTCCTTGGGGTAAACTCCACTCGGAAATCGACCGTTATAGGTCTCATGGAACCCGAAAATGGTCCCAAACTCAACAATACTCAAATGATAGTCTTGTTCCATGAGACGGAAGGAGACGGTCCTATCTACATGGCTGTGCTCGAAGGACGTCACAACCTCCCGGGTGATCTCCTCATAGGCGTCTTCACGAATGTTCGTGAAGACAAGCAATCCGGCTCTATCCAAGAGCCATGTAAGATCATCAACAATGTTGAGAGGATGTAGATCCTCCAACAACAAATATCTAGGACCTATTACTGTCCTCTCCTTGATCCGATCAAGTGCAACAAGGTGGTTCTCATGTATGGTTGGGATGCTAGGGTGAGGAGGTGAAGATGGAGGTGAAGGTGAGGATGGTAGTGAGGGAGATGAGGGTGGTGGTGCCCTAGAGGTGGAGGGGTTGCCCTTTCTTTTCTTGTTTTGCTCTCCCTTCTTCTCTTTTATCCTTCCCGACATTCTCCTTACAAAGTCCATTTTTCACCAAAATTACGGTCTGTTCTTCAGGTTCCACGGCCGTGGTTTACCCAGAGACCGTGATTCGTCTTAGAATCTTGCGAATCTCAGCAAATTCACCAACAATCACCACAACAAGCAGTCCTAATCTAATTCCTTCCAGTCTTTGTCAGTTCTTCCTAAAAATCTATAGCAAAAACGAACCAAATCCGCGAAATTCAAGAAGAAAGAATAAACCTCTTTTTCGGATTGAAAAACCCAAAATGCACGTTTGTTGATGGATTTCCACTCGGTTTGTCGCTTGGATCCTGTTCGTGGTTGGATTTGCTGCAGTTTAGGATGAAGAATCGTTGAAAACGATTAGGAAACGAGGAATTGGAGAAGGTCGTGAGATTTCGGCGTTTAGGGCGTGGAAAGGGGTAAGTTTTTGGGTAATTTTGTGAAGAACGTGGCTTATATAGTCGCAGGCAAAATTTTGAAAATCACGGTCTGTCGGGGTGTTCCACGGCCGTGGAAGTGTACGGACCCGTGGTTTTGGTGATTTTTCAAAGGCTTTTGAGAATTACGGCCACTGTAGCTATGACGACCGTGATTTAGACCGTGGAACCTTCTGTAAAGCTTCAAAGTCCAAATTTCGTTGCTCTTCTTCGACATTATTCTCCCTTTCTCCTTTTCCATCGATCCTACAACCAAAAACACGAACATACCGGAAGAAATCGAGGCAAAATAAAGCGAAAACGTCTATTCTAAGCTAAACTATGAATCGAAAACAAAAACGAGAATGCAATACCTTGGGTTGCCTCCCAAGAAGCGCTTTGTTTAAGGTCCGTAGCTAGACCAATCTCGCGCTTATTCGAGTGCGGTAGGCGCAAACTCCTCAGCTTGGAGTTCCGGTGTGTACTTCTTGAGTCGTTGACCGTTTACCTTAAAACTTCCGCTAGCTTCACCCCATACTTCAACTGCACCATGGGAGAAAATACGTTTGATTAGAAAAGGTCCGGTCCAACGGGATTTAAGCTTACCTGGAAAGAGGCGAAGTCTTGAATTGAAGAGGAAAACTTGATCCCCTTCTTTGAAGTCCTTTGGAATGATATGCTTATCATGCCAACGTTTTGCTCTTTCCTTGTAGATCTTAGCGTTTTCATAGGCGTTCAAGCAAAGTTCATCCAGCTTGTTGATGTCTAGGAGACGCTTCTCTCCCGCTTCCTTCATGCCGAAATTCAGCCACTTGATAGCCCAAAATGCTTTGTGCTCCAGCTCTACCGGCAAATGACAAGATTTCCCATACACAAGGTTGTATGGTGTGGTTCCTATGGGAGTCTTGTACGCAGTCCGGTATGCCCATAATGCATCATCTAGTTTCAAGGACCAATCCTTCCTAGTCCTTGAAACCGTCTTCTCTAGGATTCCCTTGATCTCCCTATTTGAGATCTCAACTTGTCCACTCGTTTGTGGATGGTAAGGGGTGGCGATCTTGTGAGTAACCCCATACTTAGCTAGAAGAGCTTCAAAGCGACGGGCTATGAAGTGAGAACCTCCATCACTAATGATTGTCCTTGGTGTTCCAAATCGCGGAAAGATGGTCTTGTTGAAGAACTTAACCACTACCATGGCATCATTTGTGGGAGAGGCAATTGCTTCCACCCATCTAGAAACGTAGTCTACCGCTAATAGTATGTATTGGTTTCCACAAGAAGATGGGAATGGTCCCATGAAATCGACTCCCCAAACGTCGAAAATCTCCACCTCTTGGATGTTGTTGAGGGGCATCTCGTTCCTTCTAGAAATATTGCCTGTTCTTTGACAAGCATCGCAGCAAGAGACAAAGGATTGCACATCTCTAAATAAAGTAGGCCAATAGAATCCAGATTGCAATACCTTTGCGCTAGTCTTGTTCGAACTAGCGTGTCCTCCACAAGGTAGTGAATGACAATGGCGGATGACACTTTGCATCTCATCTTCCGGCACACATCGCCGGATGATGCCATCCGGACCTCTCTTAAAGAGGAGAGGCTCGTTCCAGTAGTATTCCCGGACGTCCTTAAAGAACTTCTTCCTTTGTGCGTAGGATAGTCCGGGCGGTATCTCCTGGCAAACCAAATAGTTAACAAAATCAGCAAACCATGGTTCGTTACCTTTGGAGATCTTGTTGATGCACTCCTCTATGATGTGTAGGTGTTCGTCCGGAAAGGAGTCATCAATGGGTAGATGGTCGTTCTCTAGATGTGTGAGGCGACTCAAATGATCCGCAACAGAATTTTCTGAACCTTTCTTGTCGCGGATCTCAAGATCGAATTCTTGTAGGAGAAGGATCCATCTAATTAGCCTTGGCTTCGCGTCTTTCTTCGCAAGGAGGTACCGGATCGCAGCATGATCCGTGTAGACAATCACCTTTGCACCTACAAGATAAGAGCGAAACTTGTCAATAGCGTAGACAATGGCTAGAAACTCTTTTTCTGTAGTGGCGTAGTTGAGCTGAGCTTCGTCTAGCGTCTTGCTAGCGTAGTATATGGCATGGGTTCTCCCTTCCTTTCGTTGTCCAAGAACAGCTCCAATGGCTACGTCACTAGCATCGCACATGATCTCGAAGGGGAGAGTCCAATCCGGGGGTTGGATAATAGGTGCTGAAATTAGAGCTTGCCGAATGGTGTTAAACGCATCTAAACATTCCTGCGAAAATTCAAAAACCGCATCCTTCATCAATAGATTAGTGAGAGGTTTTGATATCTTAGAAAAGTCCTTAATGAAGCGTCTATAAAATCCAGCATGTCCTAGGAAACTTCTTATCCCTTTCACCGAAATTGGGGGAGGAAGTTTCTCTATGGTCTCTATCTTAGCCTTGTCTACTTCTATCCCTCTACTAGAGACTAAGTGACCTAATACGATTCCTTCCTTAACCATGAATTGACACTTCTCCCAATTAAGAACTAGGTTAGTGTCTTCACAACGTTGTAAAACAAGAGAAAGGTTAGAAAGGCAATCGTTAAAAGAGGAACCGTATACGGAGAAGTCGTCCATGAAGACTTCCATGATTTCCTCTACGTACTCGGAGAAGATGGCCATCATGCACCGTTGAAAGGTGGTTGGGGCGTTGCAAAGCCCGAACGGCATTCTCCTATAAGCGAACGTACCCCAAGGGCACGTGAATGTGGTCTTCTCCTGATCGTCCGGATGTATCGGAATCTGAAAGAAACCACTATAACCGTCAAGGTAGCAAAAATGTGAATGTTGTGCTAACATTTCAAGCATTTGATCGATGAATGGTAAGGGAAAGTGATCCTTCCGCGTTGCGTTGTTGAGCTTGCGGTAGTCTATGCACATTCACCATCCAGTCACGGTTCGGGTAGGAATGAGTTCGTTGTTCTTGTTGGTGATGACCGTCATTCCTCCCTTCTTCGGAACTACTTGAACTGGACTCACCCATTTGCTATCGGAGATAGGATAGATGATACCTGCATCAAGAAGTTTAATAATTTCCTTCTTGACAACCTCCTTCATGGTCGGATTCAACCGCCTTTGAGGTTGTCTTGAAGTTCTAAAATCCTCCTCCATTAGTATCTTATGCATACATAGGGAGGGTTTGATTCCTACTAAGTCCTCAATAGTGTAGCCTATGGCTTTTCTATGTTTCCTAAGAACAATCATGAGCTGTTCATGTTCATCTATGCTTAATTCGGAGCTAACAATGACCGGAAAGGTAGAATTAGATCCAAGAAAAGCGTACCTTAGATGGGTAGGAAGTGGTTTGAGTTCCATCACTTTCGGAGCTTCCAATGGTCCTTGAGGGGCATCCGATGTTTCCTTAGAAGTTTCTAAGGTTGTTGAGTGGTTTGGAGAAGAATCAAAAGAAGTTGAAGAAGTAAGCCAATCACCCTCTTCCACGGTCAGAATTACGGCCTCTCCATGTGTTCCACGGCCGTGTAATCCCCTAGAATGGAGGTCGATTTTGGTTGTGAAATCCACGGTCGTGGAATACAGGGTATGACCGTGGATTCTTACATTCTCAGCCTCATCGTGGAGTTTCTCAAACTCCACTTCATGTATCTCTTCTTGTGCTTCTAAGACTTCAATTTCCTCTTTGCACTCTTCTTCTTCCCCTACATTGGTTAGACTCATAGTGATAACCTTTTGTAAAGGATCATTAAAGAGAATCGCACTTACCTCCTCCCTAGACAAACCTTCTTCGTCTTGGATATCGTAAATATCTTCGTCAAAGATTGGCTCCTTTACTAGAGTGGAAAGAACGAACTCTACTTTCTCTTCTCCAATATCAAAAGCGAGTCTCCCATTCTTGCAATCGACCATGCAGCCGGAAGTTGCAAGAAACGGTCTTCCGAGTATAATCGGGACCGGACTATCTGCAGGAATGTCAAGCACGACAAAATCAATGGGGACAAAGAATTTACCTAGCTTGACCGGGACGTCTTCTACAATACCGACGGGGCGAGTGATGGATCGATCCGCCATGTATAACGTCATCTTGACCGGTTTAGGATCGCCTAAACCGATCTTCCTACATAATGCAAGTGGTATGATGCTCACACTTGCTCCCAAGTCACATAAAGCGTCGTATGTGACATCTCCCACTCCAATGGGAATGCAAAATGACCCCGGATCCTTCAACTTTGGGGGCATTTTCTCCTTCATAGTCTTGATGAGATCCGAAGAATCCGAACTTATCTTGACCTCACCGAAATCTTCTAGCTTCCTCTTGTTAGAGAGAAGCTCCTTCAAGAACTTGCCATAAGCCGGCATACCTACAATAGCATCAATGAAGGGTATATTAATATGCAGCTTGCTCATGAGTTCTATGAACTTACCGAATTGTTTGTCTAGGCGTGCTCGCGCTCTAGATTGGGGGAATGGTAGGGGAGGTTTGTAAGCTGGAGGAGGAACATAGACATCTTCCTTCTCCTTCCCCTTTCCTTTGTCCTTCTCTACGGGGACTTCAACGAACGTAGGCTGCGGATCGGTGGTAGTCACTCCGCTCCTAGTTGTAATCGCCATTACCCTTCCCTTAGGGTTGTCCTCCGTCTTTCCTGGAAGTTTCCCTTGATTTCTAGGAACTTCCTCCGCGTGGTTGAACAATTGGTTTTCCAAAACTTTTTGAGCTTTGTCAACCTTAGAGACTTGATCATCAACCTTGATGAGGCGGTTCTCCAACCCTTGAAGCTTTCCCAAGATTGTCTCCAACATGGGATCGGACTTCTCCTTTCCCGTATTGTTTCCTCCATTAGATGATTGCCCCTGGCTTTTCAAAGGAGTAGAGGAAGAGGAAGGTGGAGTTAGCGAATTAGAATTGGAAGGATAGGAGTTACCGGAATTTTGTTGGTTGGAGCGCCAATTGTTGTTGTTTGAACCCCGATTGTTGTTCCAATTGTTGTTGTTCCGGTTGTTGTTGTTTCCATTCCAATTGTTATTCCGGTTATTATTCCGGTTATTGTTGTTGCGGTTGGTGTTATCACCGCCATTGTTGTTGCCCAAATAGCCAACGTCCTTCTCTTGTTGCTTTGGGAAGTTGGTCTTGATAGTCTCCTTCAACTCTTTGATCTAATTGTTGAGGGAGAAGATTTGATTTTGAGCTTCATGTGTGAGCTTCGCTCCTTGCTCTACACGATTTCCCTCCGCTTTCCGGTGGGAATACTTCTCTATGACTCTTGCTTGCTTCTCAATGAAGTCCCAAGCGTCATCTTCTCTCATGTCCATGAACGTTCCGCATGAGAGGGATTGGAGGTTGAATTGCGTTCCCGCATCCAGCCCTTTGTAGTAGATTTCCAGCAAGGCAAGCTTGGATATGCCATGATGAGGGCAATCCAAGAGTAAATCCTGAAACCTTTCCCAAGATTGAAACAAACTTTCGTTAGGTCTCATGGAAAAAGCATTAATCTTACCTCTACGTTCTGCCGTTTTGGAGGGCGGAAAGAATTTGGTGAGAAACTTCGCGGAAAGGTCTTCTCACGTGCCTAGTTTCCCATTGGGAAGAGCTTGATACCATGACAACGCTTTCCCTTTCAAAGAGAAAAAGAAAGGTTTGAGCTTATAGCTGTTGGTAGTAGCGTTCTTCGGTCTCATCGTCTCCATCATACACTCAAAGTTTTGCAAGTGTTGGTGTGGAGATTCAGCGCTTGTACCGCCAAATTGACTTTGGCGAACAAGAGTGATAACTTGAGGGTTAAAGCTAAACCCTTGCATATCTTCAGCATCAAAATTCACACCCAAGCGGCGTGGTTGTTGTGTTGGATCCATCCGCTGGCCAAGAGTTCTTGGCTCATTATCCACACGGTCGACTCTCACATTCCTAGGTGGAATGCGGCGATTAGCAGCTCCTTGTGGATGGAAAGGATTCATATTGATCGTGGGATCAATCTCTTCTAACGGTGGCATGGAAGAGTCACTATCATCGGCGGATGAGTGGCTTTTTCTTCTAGACCTTGATCTCCTTCTTGAGGACTTCTTGTTTCCCTTATTCTCAAGGTCGCTCATCTTTATCCTCATTTGGAAGATCATGTCTTGTAGACCGTTAATTTGAGATTGATGACGATCCATCTCATCCTGGCGGAGAGTCTCATTCCATCGGAGTTGAGCTTCCTTCTCCGCCAACTCCGTTTGAAGATCACGTTCGTGTTCTTCGGCCATCTTCTTTTCCTTGCGCTTTTGCCTCAAGGTTTTCTCTATCTCTTGATCAAGAGGTAAGAGATCTGCGGTGTTCCTAGACCTGCGCATGCACTCAAAGAGATATCAAATAACGAGAGCAAGCTCCCAAGCTTGACAACCGGCTACCGGATTCGGCCTAAACCAAATCCCCGGCAACGGCGCCAAAAACTTGTTCGCCCCTAGAGGTGTGTGCAAATAAGTTTTAAATTTATAAAACTAGAATCAAGCAGCGAACTCGCAGTGTACGGATCGATATAGTTAAGCAAGAATTCCAGAGTATCGAACACAGGGATTTGGGGGGAACGAACTCGATTGCAGGTTATCAAACAAGTAAATATGGGATTTTTGCAAATTATTGGGAAAACAACAATCCTAAAGATCCAGGTATCCAGCTGTGGCAATCGATTCAAGATATACTTAATGATGTAAAGACAGAGTTGAGATATGCAAAGGTATACTAATGTAAGGTAATCGTACGGTGAAGTTCCAAAAACCTTATATAACTCACCTACAAGGTACTCTCTATACAGGTTGTTGAGGCTCAATATAGAAGGATTCTAGAGGCGAGAATTAGTGTCAAATACCCAAACTTATAACCCAAGGATCAAGACTAACTTAACCGATTGAGGTTGTGACACTCACAATCGAGGTAGAGGTTGTTGAGGCTTCACTACCACCTAGAAAAGACAAGCCTAAACTAAGCTAAAGCAAATCTTTAACTTTAGATTAAAGTAAAAGCAGGTTCGTAGACTTAAGGGAAATCACGGTTAGTTCTTGAGGTTCCACGGCCGTGGACTCAAGAACATACCGTAATTTAGGGTTGTCGGCGATAATTCTCTAACTCTCAGGGTCTAATCTGTTTGCGATCGATCTATCATCATCTAAGCCACAACTATCAACCCTTCACCTTAGAATTGTTAAGGGTTTTTAGCCAATAACAGTCATGTTGATATCAATTCAAGAATTAAAAGATAAAAAGATGAAAACTTTCAAGAACTTTCAATAGTCTTCAATTCAATCTCAAAGTCACAAAGAGAACAAGCAATGTCAAAAGATTCACAATAGAACAAGCAATCGTAACCCTAGGAAAGAAAAGAAAACGGGATGTCAATCCGTTTTCCAAATCAAACCTAATCAAGAAGAGAGATCTTCTTGCAAAATCTTCCAAGAACTTCGATCTTCCGCAAATCCGGAGATCTCGACAGCAATCTCCACCAAAAGTGCGAGATTAGAGGAATTCCAAAACACGAACTTCGATCTCCCAAAGAGATGTCAATTACTTCCAAGCAAGCTAAACGAAGTGTCTTCGTGTCTAAGCGGTGATGAATGAGGGTAAACGGGGTAGCGAAGGTGACGGAATCTTGCTTCGTCCGTCTTTTTATAGTGTAGGGCAAAATGTCGGCCCGGCCCAATCTTTAAAAGATCGTGGCTTCAAAGTGTGGCGAAAAGATTCGCCAAGATCACGGTCGTGGAAGTGTTCCACGACCGTAATTTAGAGCGTGGAAACAAATACGGTTTGCAACATATGTTCCACGGCCGTGTAATCCCCTGGAATGAACATGAATTTCTGACTCCAAATCCACGGTCGTGGAATTGAACGTGGAATGTGATACGGCCGTATTTTAGGGCGTGGTTTAGGGCAAGAACGTGATTCTTCCCTAAACTCGTGCATTCCTCAAGTAAAACTCCAATTTGCTTCCAAAGAATGTCCTCAATTCGTGGACATATCAACTCAACTCTCCTTTGCTCGATTCCGTTCGGAAATAGCTCCAAATCACCTATAATCAACATAGAACTAGTGTAGACATCCATATCGACAATATAGGTAATACTAGCTCACATATGCACAAAGTTCAATCAAAGACTATCAATATGAATCAAATACGTTTAGAAAACGTGCCTAAAATATCACAATATTTCATGCTAACACTTTTGCATATTATATATTATGTTGTTCTGACTTCTGAGCTATGCACTGCTACTTTTCTATGCTATTATGGAACCAGTTGCAGTGCAGCGTTTGTCCTTGTCTTTTCATAAAAGCCTATCAAGTCTTGCAATTGATTACAGTAAACTTGCCGCAGTACAAGTGATTTTATATATTATTATATTTGTTTTATAAAAGCTGTACTTCTACTTTTCAAATATAAAGTGATTGCGTGGCTCTATTATATATAGATATATGCGTAAATTGAATTTGGTTTCTTACGTATTTTTATATGTATATCTTTTAGTATATGAGTTTTGTATATGATATATACAGTGTGGTTGTTTTACGAGCGTAAAATTTGGGTCTTTTCCACTTTATCTTGTATCGATTAAAGATTATCGAGTGTAATATTTAGATTTTATTTACACGAGATATATTTAAGGATATATATATTTTTAAAGTTTATTTTTAAATTAAATTAATTGAAACAATATGCTACTAAAGTAGTCTATGTTGTGTAAATTATTTTAATTTAAAATTATAAGGGTTAGTGTCTCGTTTGTTTATGCGGATATCAATCGGCCCAAAGGAAGGTTAATATTTGGCCAAACAAAATCACACTTACGATAATATATTGATTAATCAATTGTGCTTTCATTAATATGCGGATATTGATCGGCCCAAAGGAAGGTCAATGTTTGGCCAAGTAATGAAAGCGCATGCGACAATGAATAACGATAAATATAAATGTTATCCATGTGAATGTTAGTCGGTCCAAAGAAAGGCTATTGTTTGACCGGATTTATTATCAATATTTGATTGTTGCATTGAGAGTACTATTTACAATTGATGTTTTGTGCAAACACTAAATGTCAAGTTGTGTTGAGTATCTTGTTTTAAAATTAATTGATTAATTGTGTTATTTCTTTGCTTTTATGTTTAGTTTCAGCAACTACTACTAATGTTTCTGCTCAAGTCAGTTCCATTCCAATGCTCAATGGGACAAATTTTAAGGTCTGGAAGGAGAATGTGGAAATCGTTCTCGGATGTATGGATCTAGACCTTGCGCTAAGGACTGAACGACCCACTTTGGCTGAGGATAACTCCAATGAAGCGAAAGTAGAGAAGTGGGATCGCTCTAACCGCATGTGTCTTATGATCATGAAACGTTCCATTCCGGAAGCGTTTCGGGGCTCTATTTCTGAGAGCAAAGATACTAAGGAATCTTTTGAGGCAATTCAGAAATATTTTGCCAAGAATGAGAAAGCAGAAACAAGCAACCATTTGGCTGCGCTCTGATTTCTATGAGGTACAAAGGAAAAGGAAACATAAGGGAGTACGTTATGGAAATGTCAAATCTTGCGGGAAAACTAAAGGCACTAAAGTTAGAGATAAATGATGATTTACTCGTGCATTTAGTTCTCCTGTCTCTTCCCACACAATTCAGTCATTTTAAGGTGAGTTATAATACTCAGAAGGAGAAATGGACTCTTAATGAGCTCATTTCGCAATGTGTGCAAGAAGAGGACATGATAAAAAGAGATAAGACAAAAAGTGTTCACTTTGCATCAAGCTCTCAAAACAAATCAAAGAAGAGGGCTAAGGATACTGCAGCTGGTACACATGTGCAGAAAAAGGCGAAGAAGCAAAGTGATGAACTCACTTGTTTTTTCTGCAAAAGGGAAGAACATATGAAGAAAGCATGTCCTAAGTACGCTGTTTGACGTGAAAAGAAGGGTAAAGTTCTCACTCTACTTTGTTCTGAGGCTAATTTAGCTTCTATACCTATTGACACGTGGTGGGTAGATTCTGGTGCTACTACTCATGTTACGCTCAGGATGTGACACGCAATGGGTTTTAAATTTATATTCTCGTTATATTTATCCTAACTCCTAGCGAACCTGCAGTGTACGGGACGTTTGTAGTACGGATAGTATTCCGAGGTCGAACACAAAGACTAAGGTGAAATTGATTAAATTTGTGATTAAGTCTAGTGAAGATCTAAGTTAAGAAGAGAGAAAGAAATAAAGAAATGAAAATCTCAATTGTTTTTGGTTGGTTTTTCGGTGATCAATCAAAGATCACAAATCATGCGAAATATAAAAATCAACTAGGCTAACAAATCAATGCAACAAACAAGAGATATAGATCAAAGATAGAGAAGCGGATTCTAGGGGTTGGAAGTTCCGGTTATGGCATTTGACTCAAGCTATCTATTCATTCCTCGGATTAACTATGATATGCTGGGATTAAGCGTTTCTGAATTGGGATCAATTACCGGGTAGGTCTCATGGTCCACTAGTCCATTCCTAAGGTCTCATCACCGGGTAAATCTCTAAGAACCTAAGGATAGGAATTCTACACAAACCGGATTATTACCTAGAGATCTAACCTATCCTTACCGGGTAAGTCTCGGAAGGGTTAGTCCTAAACAACCATCCTAGCACACTTAATCCAATGGCGGCTTATGAAGCTCACCACTACCTAGGGTTTGTCATCTTTGAGATCTAAGAGCAAGGATCACCGGATAAGTCTCTCCTAACACTTAGTTGCTAACACTAGGTCACCCTAGGATAGATTTAGCTCAACAAACACTTAGGATTTCAACATTCTAACAATCTAAGACTAGATCCATCGAACCAGGTAAGATCACGGTTTGTTCTACCTTTCCACGGCCGTGGTTTGGCAAGAACTGGCCGTGATTCCTAACAGAAACTACGTTCATGCACGCAAGTCATCCAAAGGTAAATCTAAGTCCATCCTATCATAACCCTAGCCATAACCAACCTTTCCTTACCCTAGAACCACATCTATTTAGCCTAAAACATTCATAATAGAAAACGAGACAATCAAACATAAAATCATGGCATCCATTTGCAAGATAATGAAGAGAAAGAGATGAACAAGTGAATTAAAATAAAACCAAGCTGAAAATGGAATTAGAATAACTCACAACCCTTCTTAAAGAAGGTTCAAACGGTTCATACAACTCTAGAAATTGAATCCGAATCTTCTCTACAAAGCTAGCAAAACCTATCAATGATGTGTTCTTCTTCTTCTCCAATGAAGCTCTTCTCCAATGGTGGCTTCCTTCTACCTCCTTCTTCCCCAAAAATCTTCTTGTTGAGAGAATATTTTTGTTAGAGAGTGGTGGATAATGGAGAGCTGCTCCAAGATGATTCTCTCAGCCAATGCAGGACCACTTTTATACTACAACTTTGCAAGAGCTGGCCAAGAGATCGTGGCATAGCTGTCACGAAAACCTGGCAAAATCCACGGTTGAAACCACGACCGTGGTTTACCAGTGAACCATGATTTTGTGCTTCAGCTTTGCCTTTGATCATTAAGCTTTGATTTGGTGCATGGCTTGTGTTGGCAAGGTTCCATGAGTCCTCCCTAGCCTTTAGCTTGCATCCTAATGAGTCCGAGGGTGCGTCATCTTGATAAACGATCCTCAAACGTATCGTTTTAGCTCCTAAATCTCCTAAAACACCTACAAAGCAACGCACAAGTCCGTGTAGACGTCTATCTCGACAAAATACGCGAATTGAGTGCAAACGTCGTGAAATAGTGCTAAACCATGCATGAATGGAAATCTATCTAAATGATTACCTAAACCTAAGTCATAAATCGTGTTATCAACTCACATTTGTGTGTCAATGCAGGGTTGCCTTTGGAGTCGACCACCAAGTGATGCTGAAAGATTCATCTATGTTGGCGATGGCAATAAAGTTCCTGTGGAAGCAATAGGGCATTTTAGATTAAATTTAAGTACTGGATGTTATTTGGATTTAAAGGATACTTTTGTTTCTCCGTTATTTAAACGGAATTTGATTTCTACTTCCTGTTTGGACAAAGGTGGATACCTTTGTAGTTTTGGAAATGGAAAATTCAGTATTTCCTTAAATTTGAATCTTGTTGGTACCGGTATTTTAACTGATCGTCTTTATATGCTAGAAACGGTTGATTCCCATAATGAAATCCTGCACACAGGTTCTAGAGGTACAAAGCGAAAATTGAATGAAGATTATGGATTCTTATGGCATAAGCGCTTAAGCCACATCTCTAAACAGAGAATTCAAAGGCTTGTGTCAGAAGGAATTCTTGATTCCCTTGATTTAACAAACTTGAAGCCACATCTCTAAACAGAGAATTCAAAGGCTTGTGTCAGAAGGAATTCTTGATTCCCTTGATTTAACAAACTTTCAAGTTTGTGTTGAGTGCGTCAAGGGAAAATTAACAAACATAAGAAAGTTAGGTGCTAACAGAAGTACAGAAGTCTTAGAACTAATACATACGGATATTTGTGGTTCATTCCCTACAGCTGCGTGGAATGGTCAACAATACTTTATTACGTTCATAGATGACTACTCCAGATATGGGTACCTTTACTTGATACGTGAGAAATCACAATCTCTGGATGTTTTTAAGGCTTACAAAGCTGAAGTTGAACTTCAACTTGGTAAGAAGATTAAAGCCGTTAAATCTGACCGTGGTGGAGAATACTATGGCAGATATGATGGATCAGGAGAACAACGTCCAGGACCCTTTGCTAACTTCCTAAAGGAGTGTGGAATTGTCCCTCAGTATACTATGCCGGGCAAACCCAGCATGAATGGTGTTGCTGAGAGGCGGAATAGAACACTATTGGATATGGTGAGAAGTATGATTAATCATTCTTCTTTACCTGAATCACTTTGGGGAGAAGCGCTAAAAACTGCAGTATATATCCTTAATAGAGTACCTAACAAATCGGTAGCTAAAACCCCATATGAAATGTGGACTGGGAAAAAGCCCAGCATAAAGCACTTACACATTTGGGGATGTCCAGCTGAAGCAAGGCCTTACAAACCTAACGAAAGAAAGTTGGACTCTAAGACAACTAGCTGCTACTATATGTTGAACGCTCTCGTGGGTTTAAATTTTATGATCCCGCTACCCGATCATTTTTTGAGTCGGAAAATGCCAGATTTCTTGAGGATGTAGAATTTGGAGGGGAAGGATTAAGGAACGTCACTCTTGACGAAGTTGTCCCTGAGGAAGAGGAATTTATCTCTCTTCCCAATATTGTTATTAAAAGTGATCAAGATACAACTCTTGACACTCTTCAAGAAACAACTCCGATTTTAGACAACAATGAAGTTCCTTCCATAGAGCAAATTCAACCACCTCCAGAAGTGCCTTTAAGGAGATCCAGTAGAGAAAGAAGATATGCAATTTCGGATGACTACATTGTATATCTAGTAGAACAAGAAGATCCTGTGGGAGAGATACCAGATGATTACATCACGTATCTTATGGAACAAGAAGATTTTGCAGGCATTGCAGAGGATGATCCAATCAATCTTCTTGAGGCCCTTCAAAGTTCTAGCTCTCAATACTGGAGTAAAGCCATGCAAGAAGAGATGAAATCCATGAAGGACAATGACGTATGGGATCTTGTCGAGTTGCCAAAAGGTGCAAAACCCATTGGTTGTAAATGGATATTTAAAACCAAAAGGGATGCAAAAGGTAATATCGAAAGATATAAGGCTCGTCTAGTTGCAAAGGGATTCACTCAAAAGGAAGGTATTGACTTTAAAGAGACCTTTTCTCCGGTTTCATCTAAGGACTCTTTTAGGACGATAATGGCACTAGTAGCTCAATTTGATTTAGAGTTACATCAGATGGATGTGAAAACAGCGTTTCTCAATGGAAACATTGATGAAACCATTTATATGGTTCAACCAGAACATTTTGAATCCAAAAATTCAAAATCTATGGTTTGTAAATTAAAGAAATCCATCTATGGGCTTAAACAGGCATCAAGGCAATGGAATCATAAATTTCATCAAGTGATCACCTCCTTTGGATTTGAGGTAAATAAGGTTGAAGATTGTGTGTATCACAAATACAGTGGGAGCAAATCTATCTTTCTGGTATTGTATGTTGATGACATACTATTGGCTTGTAACGATATAGGCTTATTGCACGAAACCAAGAAATTTCTCATTAGGAATTTTGAGATGAAAGATCTTGGGGACACCTCTTTTGTCTTAGGAATTCAGATACTAAGAGATCGATCTCAAGGTATCCTCAAGTTATCACAAAAGGGCTATATCGAAAAGGTACTAAGCAGGTTTAACATGAAAGATTGCTCAGGTGGAGATACACCAATAGCTAAAGGAGACAAGTTTAGTCTCAAACAGTGCCCCAAAACAGATCTTGAAATAAAGGAGATGCAAAAGGTTCCCTATTCCTCAGTGGTAGGGAGTCTAATGTATGTTCAAGTTTGTACCCGTCCCGACATAGCATTTATTGTGGGACTTTTGGGCAGACACTTAAGTAATCCTGGATCGGATCATTAGAAAGCAGCAAAAAAGGTTCTCCGGTATTTGCAAAGAACGAAGAACTACATGCTGACTTACAAGAAATCAGACAGATTGGAGATCGTTGGATATTCTGATTCTGATTTTGCCGGTTGTATTGACAGTAGACGATCCCCCTCAAGCTATGTCTTCATGTTGCCTGAAGGAGCTATATCTTGGAAAAGTGTCAAACAAACACTTGTAGCTACCTCCACTATGGCTGCAGAGTTCATGGCTTGCTTCGGAGCATCCATTCATGGGATATGGTTGCGTAATTTTGTCACAGGCCTACGTGTGGTTACTGGAATTGAAAGGTCATTGAAGTTATTTTATGACAATAAGGCTGTAGTTTTGTTCTCCAATAACAACAGAAGCTCTGTAAAGGAGAAGCACATTGACATCAAGTTCTTGTCATTGAAGGAAAAAGTTCAAAGTGGGCAGATTTGTATAGAACACATAAGCACAAACTCCATGATTGCGGATCCGTTAACTAAGGGGTTGCCTCCTAAAGTTTTTCATGAGCACACTGCTCGTATGGGGCTTGACAGTTTTGTAATCCCTTGACTTAGTGGGAGTTTGATTAGATTTTCTATGTTTATAGTTTATGCATAATAAAGTTGCCGTCATTTACATTTTGAACTAAAGGTTGTTTTGGATTGATCTCCGAATAAAGAAGAACCAGTTGAAAATAGACATGTTTATGAGATCACATTCATATAATTTTCATGCCACTCATCCATACTTGATCTATGTCATCGAATATACTAATGTGGTGAACACGGAAGGTTAAGTCACGATGATGTGACGAAAGCCACCGTGATCTCATATTGATATATGAGGTGGACTAGATTGATTAAAGGATAAGTCTACATAAAATTAGTCATTACGTGTACACATAAAGAATTTTGGATAATATAGTTGTTTATTTAATATGTAGCCCAAGTGGGAGATTGTAAGATTTTATTAATCTTATTATTATTAGTGGGCTTACATATTATAGTAACCAATTATATTATATGACTAAATATATTAACGGGCTAATAAAAGTGATTCAATCAAGTAAAGCTCGTAGACTTTAATTAAGCGGTATGGGCTTAATGGGTGGATACCAGACTTTGGCTCAATAGGCTTAATGAGATTCTATTAGGTCATTATATAAACGTTATTAGGTTATGGTTCCCAATACGTCAATTCAATCAGCCGTTTTCCATTCTCTACCCATCAGAGAGAAAACCTAAAGAAACCCTAAGGAGGTTTGCGCTCATTCGGATCGTAGATTCTTCGGATCGTAGATTCCGCACTAAAGTTTTGATCCGATTATTACGGGTTCATCCGATTGCTACTATGGAACCAGGTATGTAAATTCTAGATTCCTTAATAACCCTATCATGATATCGATTCTTGCGTTTACAGTTTAGGGAATTTAATTATTCCAACAGTTATTAGAACATACGAACAGAGGTGAGGGACTGGATAATGCAGACTAAAAGAAATACATCACAAGAATAATCATTCAGGCATGAAACAAACTACTGACCATATTTATCATTCGACAGACAAATGAGACAGGAGGAAAGGAAACCTTGAGGAGGGTCAACGAATCTGTGCCAAGGAAAATGAAATGGGAAACAGAAATTCAAGAGAAAATCTTAAATATCATAGAAAGGATGAAGACGAAATCTAAAGGCAACGATTGACAACAAAAAGTTCGAAAGTGAACTGGAAATCTGCTAATGCTCATACAAAACCAGGAGCTTGGAGATAAGACGATGGAGCCTTACTACGGGCTGGTTGGAGAATGAAATATATGTGTCCATAGCAAATTTCAGGAAGAATATGAATCAAATTAGGGATGTAGAATGAAAGAAACCAAAAAGAATCATATATGTACCTTGAACAAATTTTGCCGGTTGAGACAACGACCTACTCGAGCTTGACGATGGAAGCAACCTGAGTGCCGATGTCTTCATCCTTGGCGTCGCTCATCCTCCCTACACCCACATGATCGAAGCAGTAGATTACAAAATCTAAAAAGAATCAGAGAAAAGTAAGTTAGTACCAGAGTAAGATTAAGCGTGTTGAAGGCATGAGAGATTGGAGAGGTTTTTACAGCCGAATTGAAGCGGCAAAGAAGAACGTGTCGACAGGAAACCGCACCGGATCGATGCTAACGTGTTGAGTAGCACAGATGTAAATTTGCGGGCCAAGTAAACAATGTGCGGCCCAACGGAATATGGCTCGTTGCTGTTCTAAAGTGATAACTCACTTATAAAGTATAACAGATAAAAAAAAAAAAAGAAATGACTAATCACTAATAAGTAGGGGTGTTCAAAAAAAATCCGATCCGACAATAATCCGACGATCCGACTTGATCCGATGGTTATACATCAATATCTGCTCCGATCCGTTCAAAATTTTCGGATCTGCGGATCGGATACGGATTGGGTTTTTTACTAACCCGGATATCCGATATCCGATATATATATAACATAAGTTTTAAAAAGTTGTAACCAAGTTTCAATGGCTGAGTTGGTTTGTGGAGTGTGGTGTAGTTTTAATTACACATGATGTCCTGAGTTCGAGTCATTTTGGTAGCAAATTTTTTTGCCTTTTTATTATTTTTTTAAAAAAAAGAAAATAAAACCCTAATTTATGGAGGCATGCTTTTCACTCTTCTTCTCCAATCTGCAATTCTCTTATTCCTCTACAGCAGCGGCACTACAAAGTATCGGTGAGGCAACATCGATTCCATCGATTGGCGTGGCAAACTCCGAGTTTCACTCTTCGTCTTCGTCTCCCTTCGTCTTCGGTCTCTTCTATGGTGTCCAAAATCCAGATCTTCGTTTGTCTTCGTCATAGTTTGCGAAGTTTTGGCGAACAACGGAACAAGAGTACCGTGGTAGGTGGCAGTGAGGGCGACCGGTGTGGCAAACCCCGTGTTTCTCTATCTTCGTCTCCTCCCCAATCCCGTTACTTTGCCCCGGCGCCCACCTACTCTCCGGCGACCCACTATTGGTGAATGGCGACATTTGTTTGCAGAATTGCAAAATCTCAAGTCCCACCGCCATCCAAATTTTATAATTTTTTAAAAAAAAGTGTAAACGGATATTTCGGATATCCGTATTCGGATATCCGGGTCCGTTTATCTTTTCGGACCGGATATCCGACAGATTACGGATCGGATCCGGATACCGATTTTAAAGAAAAAAAAATCCCGGATATCCGAACGGCTCGGATATCCGGGAATGAAGAGCCCTACTAATAAGGGTAAACAAGGAATTTAACTAAAAAACACAAATCACGTAAACAAGGAATTTAACTAAAAAAACAAATCAGTAATAAGGGTAAATAAGGAATTTAACTATTCAATGGGGCAAGTCCCCTTTTATAATAGTACTAGTCTGGTCGCCGTGACTTGTTAACGTACAATACGTTAGCAAACAATTGAACGAAAGTATTACTTCGATAGGTTCTTGAGTGATCGCTCTCAACTACGAAAAAGAACAATACATCGTCAATTATTATACAAAATTACATCTTGAACTCGATTCCACCCTCCAGCTCGCATGCTTGAATTCATAATGGTGGATGTTACCATTTGAGAGAGCAGGAATAAGAGGTTTAAGAGTCCATTCGTCGCACAATTCATCTATTTCCTACCAAAATAATAACAAAATTTTCAAAGGATCTATGAAAAAATATATGGGAAACAATTGACAATTAGATGCTAAATGAAAGTACTTGATCTAACATTCACAAAACATAGTCCAGACAAGGGCAACTAAGTTGCTTAACGTTAATCCACCGCACTTGCAATAGGATATTAACTAAATGATGAAGCCAATACTCAGAAATTAGAAGGTATATGAACTACACTTTAACCAAAAATTCGTCAGAAAAGCTACACATACAAATACTTTCTTAATATACCCAGTCTTCAAACAAAAAATTAGAAAACTAACCTTCTTTTGTAAGGGCCTTTTAGGAGGCTTGTAGAGTTTTTGGGTTATAAGATAGAGAATGACAACGAAAAGAAGACCTTCCACAAACAATACCGCCGATGTGAACTCGAAAAACAGTAGCACGAGCATAAGGAGTGTTGAAGGCATTGGTAATCTGATCTATAGATGCTTGCAACATCTACGTAATTGATGATACCATCGTGGCCCAATTTTACAGTTGTGATAACAATGAAGAAGTAGTTGGTTTTCAATGGGAGATCCAAGCATGTGAAATGAAGATAATATAACTCTAAAATCCTAAACTACAATCACAAAAGGCGACATAGTTCAAAAAATTATGCATACATCCCATAATAATCGATTACAAAAGCCAATACAACCAGATCAATCGAACAATTGGATGGTTAATTCAAGATCGATTAAAAATGAAGGTCTTAATTCAGTTATATTTTTGCATTCAGTTGATCATGTTTTGTCATAAATTGATTGAAAAAGCCTTCTTTTCCCTTCTATTTCCTGCTGTTTGAAAATTTTCATGTGAGAAAAAGAAGAAGAAGAAGATTGGTCTAATCTAATTGCAGTTTCTTGTTTCTAAAAATAAAAAAAAAAAAACTTTTCTCCCTCTCTATATTTTTTCCATAATATTCTTGTTAGCATTACCGCATTAAGTTCTTGGGATGATTTGTTGTGTGTAATAAAAATATTGGTATCATGCAATTTTGGTGGCTCATGATCAATATCTGAAGGGACTTTACTTGGAAGAGTTTGTAAAATGGCTACTTACTTCCCAAGTCATGTGTGCAAATATGTATGCTATGTGAGTATGACAGTGTGATGCATTCAAAAACCAAGATAAAGCAACTCCAAGACTCTCAAAGTCAAAAGCAATGCTAGAGATTTAGGATGATAAGCATAGGATCATATGTATGTCAAAACAGTGATCCGATTAAAGAGATGCTAAAATCATTAAATGTGTAGCACCTTGTAGCTGGTAGTCCTGATCTTATTGTAATCACGGTGAACCTACATAATATTCATAATCATGTTAGATGGCCATAATATAATTGAACAGAATGCATAGTAAGTACATTTGAGTAGGTCAAATCAAAAACAAAGTTGTAACAGAAGCAAAATAAATTTTCACAACTATATTTCATATCATAAACAAAGATACGAGAAAGCAAAGATGAAGACACAAAAACAATTTTTGTGAGGGGGGCTCTATGACTTTTAAACAATTTCACGCGGTTGATCTTAGAATAGAGACGACGAGCATTGCAAGCAAATAATACTCTAGTTGGAACCAAAAGAAGAGTACATGGTGTGGGATGGTTGTAATCCAATTTGAAATTTCAGTTTTTAATTAACAGAAATCAATTCGAGACAAACCAGCAAAAGCAAGTAACTTATTAGCCCAACAACTTCAGGCCAGTTAAGTATTGTTGGCTAAGGTATCTTTTGCTGGTTCACAACTCAACTTACATGCTTGAGCAGATCCAGCTGAAGCTTCATGCACCAGTTTTGGTGTTCTGCTATTGTGATACATTGAGTTACGTAGTCTTATTTTTCTTCTACATACAACTCCCTTGATGATTGGTGCATGCTTGACCAGAACCTAAGTTCTGAAAGTGTCCTAATTTTGTATCTGTCATTAGATCCTTGAACATAGTTGTTTGTAATAATGTAATGGTTAATGCGGTAATGCCTTCAATATGACACTCTCCAACCTAATATCATCATCAAAACAGATAAATCACTTTTGATAAAACAAAACACTAACGATTGTGATTGTAAATCCACAGCAGACATAGAGATGCATTTGCTTTCTTTCCTAATGCAAAGTTCACCACAACACCATGCCATAGCTCATAGGAAAAGAGAAGAAAATGAGCAGGTTTTATTTGACCTAGAAAATGTAGGCCATTCACTTTGAATTCTAGATGGACATCATCCAAGGAATGTGAAAGCAACCTAATCAAAGACACTCATAACTGAGACTAATATCATTTTTCTATAACAAATCTTTTATAAGAAAAGGTTCAATCAACGGTTTGCAACTTATAAGCCGATATAACCAAAATCCAAAATGTATGTTCTCAGTAATGGAATGTCTTCTAATAGAGAAAATCTTATAGTATATTCCCGGTCTAAATAAAAACCTGAAGCATTAGACTGATTTTTTTTATACCCATAGCATTCAACATACTTGTATAAAAAAAAGCTAACCACATTTTTAACTATAAAAACAAAGCAGCATATAATCCCTTCTCAAGGAAATAAAACATGTTGATTATTTGATGATCAACCAATGGAAGCACAAAATAAACAAATATATTGACGACACAGTGCTTGCTTAGACTAAAAGCAGAAGAAACTGACAGACATATTTTTTTACAAAACTTTGGGGACATGATGTGCATTTATCTCATATACATCATCAGAAGAACCACTTGTGCTTGCTACTTTCCACAAATTTCCTGCACAAAAATAAAAATGAAATTAGTGTTTAAAACTAAGTGCAAACGCATAAGAATATTAAGATGAGTTTTAAGTAGAGAAAGAATTCACTTTAGTTAGAGGTACAACCTTTCTTGGCAGTAGTATATCAATCCTTAAGCTTGGCTATTGTTGAGGCCTACAAACAACATGCAAGTGATGACCTGCAGGACGATTGAACACAAAAAACCAAAAAACAAACCTGGATTAAATATCAAGTTAAAGCAAATTAGATCATCAAATTGGATTGAAGCATAGATCGACAGATCTTCAGAAGGAAAAATCAGATCAACTCGATTGTAGGATTTGTAGACAAAAACTGGGACAGAAAAAGGGGAGAATCTGCAAAATCAAAGAAGCTTAAGAGGGAAAAAGAGATGGAAACTACCAAAAACTCCAAACGGTACATTTTTAAACTTCCTTTTCTTTTCGACATTTTATCAAACAGGTAGAGTGCATTCACCACTAAATAATAAGATACAAGTGCATTCCCTTGCAAATTTGACCTTGCAAATTTGACCCGTACATTCAGCGGGTATGAAATCAAAACCACATGAACAGAGAGAAGATGATTAGTGTTGGTCCACAATTAGGTTAAACAAATGCTAATTACGTTTCCAAAAAGAAGAAGAAGTTGATTACACGGCTGAAGAAAGAGAGGATAAGTTGTGAAGATTGGGGAAATATACTTGAACCAAATTGTCGAGCTCTGTGACCGATAGATTGTTGCAAGAGGACGAGACAACAACGGAGGAGATGAGGGAAGGGGTGAAGCTGGAGACCTATTTGAAGGCTTTGCGGATTAGGTCCATGTCGGTTGTTAAGTTGGCGGTTGTGGTGGTGACGCAGGGTACGGCGGTGGAGTAACAGGAGGAGTTGTGGTACAGAGATGATTAGTTCCGATGAGGATGAAGGAGCTGTGTTTGTGGGTATGACATAGAGGAAGGCGGTTCCCGGCGTAAAGGAAGGTAGATTCCAAAGAGAGAAATCGGGAAAAACAAAGATACAAGAGAAAGAAGCTTACTATAGAAGACTAATCGAAGATAGAAAGAGAGTTGTGCTGGATGCAGGAGGAAGATGCACGTAAAGAGAGGCCAAAGAAATAATATGACGCGTGTAAAGATGGAGGTAATCTGTCAAACAATGAAGATGGCAATAAAACGTAATATATTATATTAGTTGAGGGCAAATTAGTAAAGAAAGGGATAAAAGGGCAAAACGGGAAATCTCCTATTCATTGGGACAACTCTCACAAATAGTATAGTAAGGATAGACTAGTGAGGCGTAGTGGGAATTTGTAGTTGCACAACTTTAACAGGTCGGTTCACGTAAACTCGTTCTACAAACTGTTTGTTGTTGCCTGCAAATCTTCTTGTGCGAGTTTGGTCTTCTTGTACTAGTTTGGTCACCACATCTAAGTCAAAATCCGGTTATAATAAGATGCCGTACAATGATTAATAAGATAAACAAGGTTTGTTATACTAGTTTGGTCACTACATGCATCTAAGCACTTGCCTATAGCAAGAAGACGTATAACGACTAATCAGATAATCAAGCATTAATGCTTGCATAAAAGATAGAGTTGGGACTATTATCACAGTACAATGTACAAGATCACAATGAACTTACATGTAGCGGATTAAACGGATATTTGTGGATATTATATAATGTAATCCGACTTAAATTTGGTGGATATACGGCCGGATACTAATCAGTATTTTACTAATTAAAAGCATTTTTAATCATCCTGAGCAGGATCTAGTTGTGGTTATTTGAAGAACATAAAACCTATCTTTGAGGTTTTATGAAAACTGAAAATTTGAGGATGATTTTGAAATTAATCACTTTAAAAAATAATAATATAATAATAATAATAAGGGGAAATTACCGGAAATCACCCGTTAAATAGGTCA
Organism: Fagopyrum homotropicum; assembly: GCA_033239125.1. Taxonomy (NCBI): domain Eukaryota; kingdom Viridiplantae; phylum Streptophyta; class Magnoliopsida; order Caryophyllales; family Polygonaceae; genus Fagopyrum; species Fagopyrum homotropicum. Next base: position 11,197,290 of record BSWB01000003.1, read on the forward strand.
TATTGCAAATAACCACCCGCTCTATCACTATTTACCGGAAACCACCCTACAAAGATACTCCGTTACCAAAAAAACCACCAAGTGTCAGAAATCCGTCAAATATCCGTTTTATGGACCCCACTTTATAATAAAATAATATTTTTTTTTCTTTTTCTGTTTTTCTATTTTTAAGTTACATTTTTTTTTTCTTTCATTAATCTTTACCATTTAATGATTATATACACCTCTAGCAAACCCTAGCATCGTTGACCGCATCGAGGAAGTGAAGGGGAAACGAGATCATCTTCTCCCGGTCTGTACACCGTCTCAGCCGTTCCCCGCTGTTTGGCGTTGGATAGTCCTCAAAACTCAACAGAGCTTGTTCATTCGAGCTTCCAAATCTGAGATCTCCCAGTTTTGTTCGTAGAGCCTCTAGTGCAACATTAACGCCGACGAATCAAATGAACCATCGAATTCTCAGACCGAGAGTCTTAGTTCATCCTTCTTTTTGCTTTTATTGCTCAACAATCTTCGCTGTGTCAGCCAACAGGTTCCTCTCCGCCATACTAGTACAAGGCACCAAGCTCTGTGGATAGCAATTGAAATTAATTCAATTCAACAACTCATCATCAGAGTCATTGTTGCTTCAATTGAAGCAATTACAGCGATTACGGCCGAATTTGCCAGCGGTTACCGTCACTGATTGCTTGTAGTTGCTTTCCTCCATGAAATTGTGTACCAAATTCGCCAGGCATATAGAGCTTGGCTCGAAATCAACACCGGTTGCAGATTCCTTAGTAACGGGAGTCTCGCTACCGGCAACGGTTGTCTTCGGCAAATGAGACACGCAAAACACCAAGGAATTGACGATCGAAGAGACGTCGAAGCCTCGATTTCAACACCGCTTTGGTTGAATCGATTGTTCGCATTGATTCCCTCGTCGTTGGGGAATCAATCGGCTGAACCTTCATTGGAGGCATGGCTGGACAGTTGTTTAACCTTCTAGTAAGGTAATAACGAAAGGGGAAAGTTGATTTCTAATTTGATATTATGTATAATTTCAAGTATTTTCTTTTTTGCTCTTCATATTTTTTGAATGTATTGTAATTTATTTCTTCTATTTTTTTTTACTAAAAGTAAATAATAGAAATAAAAAAGAAACAAATATAACATAAAAATAGAAAAACAGGAAAAAGATGAAAAAAATATTATTTTATTAAAAAGTGGGGTCCATATGACGGATATCTGACGGAATAATGACACTTGGTGGTGTTTTGGTAACAGAGTATCTTTATAGGTGGTTTTCGGTAAATAGTGATAGAGCGGGTGGTTATTTGCAATATGACCTATTTAACGGGTGGTTTCCGGTAATTTCCTCTAATAATAATCATCTGGAACCGCTTCTGTTGATTACAGAGAAGAAGAACGCTGTTTCATCTTCTTCATCTGATTTTCACCCTTCCCAATTGAATTTAAGTGTCAGAGTAAAGAGATTCCATGCGTTGTTGTTTCCAATCGTGCCTCTCGTTCCTTCATATTCACCTATTTATTCTCCTTCTGCCTCTTCGATTATTTTCAGAATTTCTTTGTTGATTGTAGCTCTCGCTTGACGACTGTAAGAGCATCTTCATCCAGAAACTGTTTTTGAGTTTCTTAATTCATTTTTACAATTTTATCTCTTCCACCTCATCTAAAGAAACTCAATTCTCCATCTCATATTTGCATGATAGTTTCTTAACTTACCCCCTACTTAATTTATGTATCCTATATTCTTTTATTTACTTGTATGTATCATTTGTTATTATTATTATTATTATTATTATTATTATTATTATTATTATTATTATTATTTTTAATTAAAAAAGTTTAAGTATAATAACTTTTTAATACCTTTTATCAGATAAATTTCTAAATTTGTATTCATCACTTTAAAGTATTAATATTTTGAAAAAAATTTATTAAAATATAATCAAAATATAATCAATATTAATGTCTATAAATAGATAAAAATATTTTCTAATTAAACATAAAATTTATATTTGTATTTTCATTATTTTTATTATATATTTTAAGCCTTAAAACTTTATGTCTAATATTTGAATTAAAATTTTAAATAACTCATCTACTTCCCTATTTTATAGCAAAATTTAAAATAAAAAAAAATAAAAAAAACTAACGTAACAAGCAAAATGTAAGAAAAATATTAAAAACAAAATAAAAATGATCTTTGATTTCTGTGTTATGTGTAGGAAACTGTCAGATTTCATCTCTTGAAGAAGAGTCTTCTCTCCACTTATTGCCTTTATTCCCACACCACCTTCTGACATTAATTTTTATTTTTTGAAAATTAATTGGGGAAGAAACTCAGGGTGTGTGGGATGAAGATGCTCTAAGTTTCTGATACGCTTGTTTAAAAGATTTTGTTTTCATTGAATTTTAATCATTTTTGTACTTATGGTGTACGTTTTCATTTTGCTTCAGAATCTATGAAGAATCAACATATTGTTATGGTTTTGGAAGCATTTCATGCCAACTTACTTAAACAATCTTCATTTGAAACTGAATCTAAGAATTCCAATCTCAAGCTCGACGAACTGAACAAGAAATCAATCGACCACGTTGTTGGATTCCTGGACGATTACAACAAAAAACGAGATGAGTTGGAAAAACAGCAGAACAATCCATTCATCGAAAATCGCCATTGTTGTTGTTGGTTTGCTTTGTTTGATCCACGATTCTTCAATCTCTTTGAAGATTTCAGTTTTGTTGAGATATTGGAAGCTACTGAAATCGTTGTAAAGATTCCAGTTTCTATAATCTGCACGGTGCTCGAGAATTTCAACACACTTATAAGGCGACTATTTGTTGATATATATATATATATATATAGTATGTTTGCTTACTCTTATTCTTGATTTGTAAGCTTGAGACGTTGAACAAGATGCGGCATCCGGACATTATGCCGTTAATAGGAATCTGTCGTGCAGCTTCATCTTTGGTTTACGAGTATGCTTCCGATGGAAACCTTAGTGATCGGCTTGCTTGTAAGGACAACACGCCGCCATTATCATGGCAACCGCAAGCGCGGATACGTATAGCTTACGAGCTATGTTCGGCTCTTGCTTACATGCATTCTTGTCAACCCGAAAGTGTTATTCACGGTGATCTCAAACCCGCCAATGTTCTCCTTAATGCCAACTTATCTTTTAAACTCGTGGACTTTGGGATGTGCTCAACGGTCTTTAATGTCGAAATGTCGAACATGTTCTCTAGAACTAACCCGAAAGGCACTCTTGTTTATATGAGCCCTGAGCTTACCTCGACTGGAGAGGCTACCTCGAAGTCTGATGTATATTCGTTTGGAGTTATTTTACTATATCTTCTTGCCGGGAAATCGACATTAGAGATAAAGAAAGAAGTACGAAATGCACTCGTTAAGGATAATATTCTCGTTGCGATATTGGACGATTCAGCCGGAGACTAGCCATACGCCCATGCGAAGCAGTTGGCGTTGCTGGCAGTGAGGTGCTCCGCGGCAGATTCGATGATGAGGCCGGAACTTAACGAGGATGTACGGTGGGTACTCGAGAAGTTGATGGGCAAATCCTCGGCTAATCCTGGACGCGACGAGAATGACCGTGTTCCGTCCTATTTCATGTGTCCAATACTTCAGGTAAGCACATAAGTTCAGTGGGTTCATCGCAATATCACATTTTGAATCATGTTTGTGTATTATTTATGCAGAAAGTAATGGAGGATCCCCATATTGCGGCTGATGGCTTCACTTATGAAGCAGAAGCTATCAAAAGTTGGCTGAATAGGGGACGCAAGTCATCCCCGATGACGAATCTCAAACTAGAAAATCGCGACATCATCCCCAATCACACACTTCGTTCTACAATTCGAGATTGGAAGCAACGAAAACCTTCCACAACTTGGGATCGATGAGCTTCCTCTTCTCTGTTAAATAACTTAAATGAGTTAACGTGAGTTCATTTTATTTCAAAGTTTAAGTTGTTTCTAAAATATTGAAATGGGGCCTTGTGTTTTTCGGCCGGTGACTGCAACTCATCAATCAACTCCAGTTAGTCTTTTTTCCGATTATCGGTTTTCTTCTTTAGATACAATCCCGAAGGTAAGAAATAGTTGAAAATTGAGTTTCTCCCATATAGAAACTTTTGCTAGAGAATGAGCAGTTGTATGGGCTGAGAGAGCTCCTTCTATGCTCAGAATAGCTTCTATAGCCATCTTGTAGTCAAACTCTACTATCACAGTTCAACAACCACATTCTTCAACTTTTGATAAGAGAAAAATGCATTGCCATGAGCTTAGCAAGAACATGATCTACTACACCTTCTAACCGAGATGAATGAGCATAAACAAGTGTACCCTCATGATTTCGGAGCACTGCTCCATAAATCTTACAAGGTAATTAATTAAACAGCTTCTTACAAGGTAATTAAAACTGCTCCATAAATTTTTTTTTTTTAACATAAAAAAATTGGATGTGATGTTATTTAGCAAATTGTTTTTTTCTTAAGTCTTTAAAAAACAACTTAATTCTATATTTTTGTTCCCGTACAAAATAATACATGCTACTTATAACTCGTTCGATAGAGTTATTTTATGAATGTAAAGAGATTGTTGGGGATGACATTTATAAAATAAATTCAAATGGATTGAGATATATTATAATTAACAAAGTTTGTTTTGAAAGTTTAATGAAAAATTATTTTTAATAGATTATAAATAATAAAAGAAAATTATCTTAATTTAGGTATTGACACCCACTAGCGCTGACATATTACAATTCATAATGTCGGTGCATTTAGCTATTTCGTATTTTTCAAATTTGTTGTTTCAAATCTCAACCTAAAAATAAATTAGGATTTCGAGTATTTACTGGCAAAAAATTCAGATGGATTGTGCTTGAAAAAAAGCACCAAATAGTATTTTTATTTGATTCCACAAAATGTGATCAAGACGTTTTTATAGTAATAATTCTCCCCTAAAAGTACTTACAAGATAATAAGATAAGACGTGATTAATACTATTTACTTTTACTAATTTGCATCACTTTTCTCCTATTTGAATGGTATTCTATTTTTTCCGTCAACTTCTTAACAACGTGTAAGATAGATTCATCACTCTGTCAATAAATTCAACTCCAAACACCGTTAAAGAATTAAGATAGATAAATAACAAAGGCTACATGCCAAGCATGCATGTAAAAACAAAGAAACATAGTAATGTCTCACGTGATATTATATACTCGAGCTCAGTTCGTTAAAAGTTCGGTTCGAGCTCGTTCATTTTCTAAACGAGCAGAATACGAACATATTTTAAAGCTCGTATAAAATTTAGGTTCGGCTCATTCGGGTAAAGCTCGGCTCTATAACATCCGAAAATTTAATTTTCGATTATTTCCGAGTCAACCAATCTACCCCTTATTTATCCATCTTCTTTAGTCTTTAAATAGACCCATCCGGGCCAATCAGGGCAGGCCTTCCTGGCCCTTTATGAAGCTGAGTTTCAGCCCATGAGGACTTACCATCCGGGCCTGTTCCGATTAGGCCAGCTGGGCCCGTTGAGACTCCTACCTAAGTATCTCCTACGTGACATAACCCTAGCCGCCGCTTTTGTGAATCTCCTCTTCCCTCTCTCGCCTTCACGTACACCGACGATGGCCCTCTCCTCACGCAGTCCAACAAGCTCGTGGAGGTTTGCAGCGGCTCGATGAAGGACAGCACCCTTGCTTCCCTCGCTTCCCTCTCCCTTACTCAGTGGCTGGCCGTTCCCTCTTCGAGCCCAACAAACCTGTACAGACATCCATCCTTTCGACCACTCGAACAGCAACGCAGATGAATGCACGACGTCTCTTTCACCACTCCCAACGCTGCATTATGAGTAGCAAAATTGAAAAAAGAAAAGATAATGGATTTGTGAAGGGAGAGACGTTGTGTGAAATTACTAACGGAGAAGATCAAAGAAGGTGCAACAATGCTGGAAACTCCTCCTCTCTGGCTCAACTCAAAGGAAGCTTCTTTGTGTCACAAGTGGAAATCAAGGTAGTTTCTTTTATTAGACTTGTATATTGTCGATGTGGGAAGATCTTTTCTTAGACTCCTCCTCTCTTGTTTTAGGGGATTTCGAAGCACTCTATGAGGCTTTTAGAGGATGCCATGCCGTTTTTCATATATCTTCCTTCATTGAACTTCATTGTGTTGGATATACCGTAAATTTTACATCTTTCAAATTTGAACTTTGATTTTAGTCAAATTCTATTAGGTTAATTCAAACTAGTATGAATTAACTAGTAGTCATATATATGTTTAGTTAAATTCAGAGTAGTTTTGTTTTCCCAATCTATTAATATTTATTTATTTTACTTGAATATTTTTTACATCCTATAAAAAAGATATTTTTTATAAATAAATTAACCTTTTAATGTATATCATAAAAAAGAATTTCTTATAACTAAAAGTCCATGAAAAAATTTGTTGAAGCAAGGAGGTGACGTTATGATTGGATTTGTTCTAGGGAGAAATGATAGACTTAAATAGTAAGGGAGTAGTGATATGTGATAAATTAGATGTATGAGGGACTTTAATAGACCAAAAAATAGTTGAGGGGTCAATTTGAAACCTTTTAAAAAGTTAAGTATCATATAAGTGTATTTTCTCATAGCTAATTGAGTTTGTTGAATACCTTTGGCTGAATTGCAAAATGTAGCTAAACTTTCACAACTCATAGCAAATTGAGTAGGAATTATGCTTGATATTGGTTGTCTTCATTACCTGTAAAGTTATGTAATACATTATTCTAATGTATTAAAATGTTAGGTAAAGTTGTGTCAAGTTATTGGGATTGACAAAAAAAACTCTCTAATTAAGAGGACCAAATATCATTTTATGGTGTTAATTGTGTTGTCTTATTTTGTATCAATAATAGTTGCAAAGATTATTCAAGTGCAACAATTAGATTGTTCAAAAAAATTCTGTCCTCCACAAGTATGGGATGAGGTACTCAATTATTTATCATCTTATCAATATAATTTCATTTTGTCAATGTAACTTATCGGATTAGGGTTTGAACATGTTTGTTTGTGTTTTAATCTTGTTAGGATCTGCAAATTGTGCATGATGTAATGAAGGATCCGCATGTTGCTGCTGATGGCTTTACTTACGAAGCTCTTAAAAGTTGGCTTGGCTTGATAGAGTGCATGACACTTCGCCAATGACGAATCTCAAACTAGAAAATATTTGTCTCAATCTCAGTCTTCGTTCCACTATTCGAGAGTGGCAAGCATAACAACCTTCGAATTAGACAACTTAACATACGAGATCTGTCGGAACTGTGACATTATGAGTTTTTTTTATTTGGTGTTAGAATACACAAATAAATTTATCACGGATTCGGAACTCGTAATCCTGACGGTCACGGATTTCTTACAATTTCATCGTCATGAGTTTACGACTCCTGTTTTGTGATAAATCTCGTACATTTTAATTACCAGTTGGTTGCCGTGTATTAGTACACGATAACACGATTAAACAATACGCTTACTACTGTTGTCCGGATTTTCACTTATAGTGATCAAACGCGTACAAAGGCCTATTACAATAGTCGGCTCTAAATCACGTATATAATATGTATTAAAGAAATAATAAACTAAAGTAAAGTAATAAATAAAGGGTTAATTAGCTAACTAGGCTATTTTGAGTTTCTTATCTAATAAATAGGCTTTTTTTATTTTCTTATTAGTAAGTGTACCCCTATTTAAGTTTATACCGTCAAACCCTAATGTTCTCTTCTTACCTACTTTTTCTTTCGCCGTTTACTCTCCCTGTTTCTGGATCTCTCCTCATCTTACTTCTCTGATATATCTCATTCGATCGAATATTCTCGTCTGAAGCAGCCAGCGAGCACGACCATGGCCGGCGTAGCCCTTCCTCTTCCAGCGCAGCTGGTCAGGGGCTCTCTCGGGTCCGGGGTCTGGGGTCCTTCGTTGTGAACTCACAGCCCATTCCAAACCAAATACTCCAGGTTTTGATTTGAATCGAAATTAGAAACCAGATCTGGTTGAAGGATCTCGTAAGTCTATGCCCTAAATCTGGTATCTAATCTCTGTTATTATAATTTCTTGATTTCTGGTATAATAGAAAAACAGTCCAAGGCGAAGCATTAGTGCGTGGATTTTCTTGATTTGATGTAGATTGGTGCATTTTTCTAGGGTTTTGAGTAAAGGGTGATTAGTAAACCGGCGATCATTATTGACCGTTACTTGCTATGCATAGATGGAATTTTCTGGACTGACAGGTTTTGTAGGAGATGGTTGTGGGTTAAACGGCAGAGGGATGAGTAATGAATACGGATTGCGCTTTCCACATGCAACAGGTTTGGCCCAAGTGTTTTGTTCGCCGCAAATTCGATGCGGGAAGCTCAAGCTCTTGTGAGGGAGGACCAGGAATATGGATTGCGCTTACCACATACAGAGGGATGAGTAATGGAGCGTTAAGTGCTAATATGACAAAGCTCAAATCATTGATCTCTTTCTCTGGTCTGAGCGCTACTAGTGGAGACTGGAGGAGCGTTCACGGTTTTTATCCGTATGCTTTGTAAAAATATGGTATATAATTTCTGGTATCATAATTTCTGGTATGATAGGATGAAAAATTATGGTATGATGAAAAATTCTTGTATGATGAAATTCTAGTATGATGAAATTCAGGTATGTAAAATTTTAGTATGTAAAATTTTGATATGTAAATTCTGGTATGTAAAATTCTGGTATGAAAAATTCTGGTATGAAAAAATTTCATACCAGAAATTTATTCCAGAAAATAAAAAAAATAAAAAAGAAAATAAAAATAAATAAAATAAATAAATAAATAAATTTTTTACCTACTAAAGTGGTTAATAATTACAACTTAACACTAACTAATGTCTATTATTTTTTTTTTATTAAAATAAAGGGGTTAATTATTTTTACCTACCATTACATGAAAGTGGTAAAAAATTTTGGGTACATTTACTAAATCATATTCTCAAAAAGGTCTAGTATATCAAATTCTCCCATAAATAAATTACAATTAAAGATAAATATCAAATTTAATTAGATAAAATCAACTTTATCTCTTAGAGTATGTCGTCTACTTTAATCTAAAAAACACAGTATGCATGTGGCTAATGAATTTGGTTAAGGTGTGAGTTAGGGTTTGAGTTTTGAGTGAATAAGAGTCCTTCGTAGGGTTTTAAAACAAAAATCTCTTTGTATATGAGTATTTTTTTTGTTCAAAATAAACTCAAGAAATAATCTGGACAAAATAATCTACCAAATAACCTCCTTTTTTGGGCACGCCAAACGCACCCAATAACTATAATATCTGAGAATCGGCTACTAATCAAAGAGAATATTTATAGACACGGTTTGTAAGATCTCCAATAGCTTCTCCATTTTTTAGTATTTGAAAATTTTTAAAGATTTTTCGGTCTAACAGACTTTCCATTTTATTTTTCAAAATGGAGAATAATGGAAAAAAGTGGGTAGGGACTCTTCCTTAAATTTGGAGACATTCTCCAATATAATAAATCTGTTGGATTTGATAAAAAATATAAAGGATATATTTTTTCTTTTGATTTGCTATTTTAGAGAAGAGAAGCTGTTGGGAATGCTCTTACTCGCTGGTTGTTGTGTACACGTACGCGGATTTTCACTCAGATGGACAAAACTTGTACATGAAGCCTTACAATCAACACAAAAGGTTTGTAGAACGAGATTAGTGATGCAACAATATCATTAATCATGACCTCATTGCATTCTGACGTGGGCCCTACTGCCTCAATTATTTCAATCATATTCTACTAACTTGTATATTGTCGATGTGGGAACACGTTTCAACCTGATCTTTCCTTAGACTCCTCCTCTCTTGTTTTAGGGGTTTTGGAAGCACTTATGTGAGACTTTTAGAGGATGCCATGCCGTTTTTCATATATCTTTCTTCATTGATCTTCACTGTGTCTCCGGTTACACGGTAAATTTTACATCTTTCAAATTTGAAGTTTGATTTAAGTCGAAATTCTATTAGGGTAATTCAAACTAGCAGTAAGAAATATGTTTAGTTAAATTCAAAGTAGTTAATTTTCCCAATCCATTGATATTTATTTATTTTACTTGAATATGGTTTACATCCTATAAAAAAGATATTTTTTTGATAAATAAATTAACCTTTTAATGTATATCATAGAAATAAATTTCTTATAAGTTATAACTAAAGTCGGATCAGAAGCGTAATTTCTCATAGCTATTTGAGTTTGGTGAATACCTTTGGCTGAATTGCAAAATGTAGCTAAGCTTTCATAACTCATACCAAATTGAGTAGGAATTATGCTCGATATTGGTTGTCTTCATTACCTATAAATACTAATACATTATTCTAATATATTAAATTCTAATACTTTATACTAATACATTATTCTCTAATTAAGAGGGACAAATATCACTTCATGGTGTTAATTGTAATGTTTTATTTTTATCCAACATAATAGTTACAAAGAGGATTATTCAAGTGCAACAATTAAATTGTTAATATAATTTTATTGGTGCTTTCATTTTGTGAGTTAGATAGTTTTGACTTATCCCCACTTAATTGTTGGTTTTGTTAATGGGCAGTGGGTACAAGCTTGACACGTACACTGAATCACTTCGATTCATTAGAAATGTTTATTTTCATTCCCACGAAAAGAGAGAATCATTTGCGAAGCTCGAAACGATGCGGCCAAGGGTTCTTCAAAACACAGATAGACAAATACAACTAATGTGGAGGCAATGTTCAGATCTTTGGGTTGGAAAGATATCAATTACAGATATATCAAAGGCCGGAGAGAAGGGATCAATACAAAAGAACATCAAAATTGGTGAAACTCCAGTAGTGCATACAAGTCTACTGTAGTGCATACAAGTCTACTGTTTGATTGGGTTAGAAGTGTGGACCCATATTTTTTTGAAAATGTATTTCTGTATAGCTATGGAATTGACGGGTTGCCCGAGTTTTCCATTCTAGATGAAATTGTGAGTAATCTGTCTTTAGTTTTGCCACCAACCCCAAGTCACACATGCAAATGTAATATCTGTTTAATTTCTGCAGGTTGAAACTGACCCAAAGGCTTGGAACCAGCAAATTAGTAGATGATTTGTCTTCAATTTTGAGACAAAAGTGAACTGATGACACAAACCTCCTCTTCACGACAACCCAAAATTCAGGGAAAGGTAAAGGCTACAGCTAATCTGATTCGAGGACTTCAGCTAATCTGCCATTCATTTTGGTTTATGTTTCAAAAGGTCAAACTTCTTGACATTGAAATGCTGCAGTCTGGCTAGGTGATTGTAGTCAATACTTTATTAAGTTACAAAAGGGAACTCATATTAGAAAAAAGAATATTAGCTTCCACTTGGAAATTGATCAAACCAAGCAAGAGAAGGCTTATACTAAAGGAATTGGTACTAGACAAAAAACCACCATTCAGGCACTATATTTGAATGGAATGCAGGAATCTAAGGTAGAATTGTTAGTTGCACATATGCACTGAGTTATTTGCATTCTATGCAAGAATTTTGAGTCATCGTCACTCTTGGACAACCATCTTCTCCATTGTTGAATCACCCTTTCTTTTTCTTTTTTTTGGTGTGTGTATGACTTGTCTCTGACCATTGCTGACTTGCTTCAATCTTCAAACCCAACCTTTGATGTGGAAACCTCAATTCCCCATTTTCACAGATCCTAAGGATACACCTCTAACCACCAAGAATCACAATGAGGTAGCAGTGGAAACCCTTCGTATGCAGGTAAAGACATTAACATGGACAAGGATTGCACCAAATACTCAAGTCAAATCCGAAGAAATTGATGTAGTCAGTTTACGGAGTGAGAAGATTACTGAAGAACCACTGGTCATTGTTCTTATCCCTTCTCCAGGTGAACAAAAACCTGAAAAGGAGAAAGTTGAAAAGGAACCACCTTATGTTCCTTACCCACCTTATAAACCTCTTGTCCCCTTTCCACAAAGGAGGAACAATGCCATCTTGGATGAATAGTTTGGGAAATTTTTTGAATTAATAAATAAACTCTACGTAAACATTCCTCTTACCGATGCAGTTAAGCGAAATGTCAACATATACCAAGTTCATGAAAGACATTTTGTCCAACAAAAGACTTGTAAAAAAAAAGAAGAAATACCTCTCACCAAGGAGTGCAATGTCTTAATCATTTATAAGATATCAACCAAAAGAGAAGATCGTGAAATTTTCTACATCCCCCTCAATATCGAAGGACAACCACAATATTGTCTATGCAATCTCGGAGCGAGTGCAAGTATAATTCACTCTTGTCATGGTAAATAGATCTATAATTTGAATTGTAGGGATGATTGTTGATGTTCAAGTGAGACTTAATGAGTTTAAACCCCAAGTTTAACCCTACCAAACCCCATTTACATCGTAACAAGTAAAAACAAAAGCTCACGCTAGGGCTGTTATATGAGACAAATTATTCCGGTTCATTTTATGTTTGGGAAAAGTTTTGTTTAGACTCGTTTACGTTTTTAAATGAGCCGAATACGAATATATTTAAAACTCGTTTAAAACTTAAGCTAGGTATGGACTTGACTCGTTTATAAACGAGCCGAGCTCAACAATGTCAATGTTCGGCCCATTTGATTAAAATAAAGTTATATGGTTGATATATTATCCGAGTTGCTAAGCTCAACTCTTTCATTTTCTAAACGCAGAATGTAAACACATTTTAAAGTTTGTTTATATATCTTTTTCCAAACAATCATTTGTAAACGAGTTGATTTATTGCACAATGGATTGTACACCAGTTAGCAATCTTTTAATATGATCTAAGTAATGTATTCAAACATTTTAAGAGACATTTAAAACGCATTTTAAAGTGTATTTATACATCTTCTAATATGATCTAACAAAAATAATCCAACTTTTAAAATTACTAACTCGGTACAAAACCATTGTGTAATAAATCAATTTTTATATGTTGTCATGCCATCAATAAATTAAATGACTGAAAAGTAAATGTACTTGGGTCAATTAGGAAACTAGTCCATTGTAAGATTTACGTTTAGTAAGTAGGTTTTTTTATTTTTGTTTAGAAAGTGTACCCCTATTTTGGTTTTTTACTGAGAAACTTAATTCCTCCTCTCTTTGTTGAGCAGTACGACTCAACAAAACCCTTCCGCTTCTCTCACTTCTCCGTCATCTGCTACTCCTTCTCCCTCCTTAGATCCGATTTCATATCCGGCCTCACCATTGCTAGCCTTGCCATCCCTCACTCGGATCTGGTTTTGCCCATTTTCTTAGTTTCGTTGACAATCTAAGGTTTCTGATTTTGCCCATTTTCTTTCTTGATTGAAACATGCTGCAATCAGAGCCGTCGCAAGATGATAGCCGGAATTTTGTTGTTGATACGAGGTTTTGTTGAATTGTTTGTTGCAGAGGATAGCCGGCGGCGAGAATCGAACCTGGAGTTCAGCGAGGACGAGGAAGTTCTGATCATTAGGATGTTCAACATTGAATTTGCAGTGTTTTTATAGAGTGAAAGTTAGACCCTATTTCATTCTCTGTTTGTTTGGTCTGTACAAGCATTGTCAGAAGATATAAATTAAGCTTCTTCAACCCTTGTTAATATGGATAAGATAGTAAATATGCATAGAGAATCTTTGGGAAAATTATATGAAGTTAGTAAAGATATGTTTGCTTGTGTTAGAAGGGGAGCTTCACGTGAGCATACGGATGGAACAATGAAACATAGGTGTTTGATGTTTATTAGACAAGGATTCACAGATAGTTCGTCAAGTCAATGTAAGCGACTACGTGTTTCAAACCGTGAGCGTATTCATGTACCAAAACACCTTTTTTTTTATACCCAGAAATATTATGAACATCGAGAATCTCGTCACAGTAAGAGATATGATTAACATTATTGTTGGATTGGATTATGCATAATTATTATAAATATCGGTGACATAGGTTTGAGTTGTTGGTTGAATGGATTATTCGTAGTTATTATTAGTTTTGTTACGAAGGTGTTATATCGTTTAATATATATTTTAGTAACTAAAAGTGATTGCAAGTTGGTCAATACTATCATTGTAATGCATTGTTCGTAATTAGTAGAATTATAGTTAACGATGAGTTTTATGGTTTGTAATATGTTGATTTTAACGGCCACTAATTACGAATACTATGTTTGTTTTGTACAAACTGTACTATACATTTTCAAACTAAATGCAAATATTATAGTAGACATTTACAAAATAGACATAAACATAATAAATCCAACCATATTCCAAAAAAACTTAAACATAGCTAAAGTTGAAGAATCCAAAATACTAATAGTAGAGGTTTATCAATCAAGGAAGTTTATCTACACACTCATCATCCTCGTCCATATTCGATGTCCACTCATGCGCTTTCCACTAGTCATTCTATCCAACCTCATAGAAATAGGAACGTTTTTGAAATCTTCGGAGCATCCATCATCACAAATGAACCTTCTTTGTGTATTTTTATCATTCAGTTGCCCCTTTAAACTTTCTTTCTTTCTCCCCGATGACTTTTTACGAACTAATCCACCTATCGGATCATGATTCTTTTTGGATCAGACCTTTATGTCGCGTTGTTCGTCAACAACCTTTTTTCCTGACATATCAATAAAGCACAACATATTTCATTATACAATACTATAAGTACCAACATACCAACTTAAAATCAAATGTCATTTACCTACATATTGTATTCATACATATAATATGTAAACACAATCATTATTCATATTTAGTACCAGTTTGTCAAATCCAATATGCACCCTAAAGCTACATTATTCAAAATTATCTTAACACCATGAAAAAAAGTTTAGATTCAAAATTCTTGGTTCCGAATATTTTCTATCGAGTTTATTTTAAATTTTTTCGATTTCCTATCTTCTTTTTTTTCTTCTTTCCTTTTATTCTTTTATTCCCTCCCTTCCGAGTTTCGCCCTCTCCTTTTCTTCTTTTCTTTGCTAGCGTTAACGACCCCTCGCAACCCAGTCTGGTCCCTACCTAACCCCAACAACCTAGCCTGACCTCTAGCCTCCCCGCGCATGCTAGCTCTCCTAGCCGAACCTCCATTCCTCACGTCTCTCATTTCCACACCACTCCATGTTGGTTGTTGTTCCCCTCTCTGCAACATCTACCTTGCCTCTTCTCAACCCCTCTTCCTTGGCCCTACGCAACATCCTTTGACTCCTCTCCTACACCCTCTTCTCCTGCCATCTCTCCCTCCCCAACAACTCATTCAAAGCCTCTCTTCTGCCAGTCTTCACCCGTCTATCCTCATGTCTTCTTACCTTCTTCACCCTTTGCACTCTCAACCTTCTCGTTCACAACTTCTGCACATGGAGCTTCCTCGCCTTCCCTATTTCACTTCCCCTCATCTACCCCTACAATTACCCAAAACTCTTTTCCCTACCCACTCAAGTAGCAACGCCATCTCCTATCCCTTTGTGTCTTCCAATCTCCCTCTCTCACACTCAATCTCGACCTTCCTCATTTCTTCACATCATCTTCTCCCTCTCGGACCCAAACTAGCTCGGATCTGCATCAACAACCCTAGGGACCAACACCTGCAACTTCGTCTTTGATTCGCGAGACGGATGTATACGACCACTAGACGGCTTGGAGACGTGCAAGATCTCGTTCGGGTTATTGTCTGGATGTGTATGGCTCTCCATAAATTAAATTGTAAAAATCATAGCTCCAGACGGGAAGAAGACGGGCAGCAAACGTCCAAGAGACGGTTTGAATGCTCGCCTGGATGTGGTCTGGTGCATGTTTGGGTTCTCTTTAAGCCTTTGACAAAATTTTTGACATTTAGTAAAATTGCTCTCGTTGGAACTAGAATATTAATTTCTAATCTTTTTCAAAGATGTACAACTTTGTAGTGACATAAATGTCCAAATCCAAATGGAAGATGGTCGAAATCTATAATCTCTCAAGGATCATCGTAAAATTGCATTCAACTCCAAATGACTTACTTGTCATCTTCAATCTTCAGTCGATCTTGATGTTTCTATGTATTGTCAGACTCCAGGGGAGATTGAATCCTCGTGCTTTCGTATTTTCGTACCGTTATGCTCCATAAATGGTCTCAAACGGCTAAAATACGAAATAAACCAAAGTAGACACCATAATATGCAATATGCATTACTCTACACTAAATGAATGAGAAATTACACTAAATGAAGATGAATATGCATGATCCTAACCACTAATATGAAGGAAAAATAGAAGCCATCAATGAGTCACCAATCATTAGTAAGATATGATTAATAATATTTTGTTACTTGTTGTCGTTGTTGCCTTTGTGAAAATCATTATGTAACCCGCGAATGCCAAGAACAAAGTAATAGATCCATTTTTTGAGATTGGAATTCCAATTACCTTTTGGTTCTCATTGGAGATTTTTAGTATCCCCACAGTTAGGTTGAAATGCATATGTGATCAAGAGTCCCTTTGGCGTAGTCCTCTATTTGGAAAAAATATCGTTGTTGAGAAGTCATTTATTAGTATAGAGTATGAAATCATTGAGATGCATTCTTCAATCCATCTCCTAAATTTTTCTCCAAATCCTAATTTTGTGAGAACTACTTTTAGAAATGTAATTTCATTTCATCACATGTCTTTTTCATGTCTAGTTTAATTGTCATGAAACCTTTCTTTCCCTTTTTAGATCTAAAGTCATGGAATATTTTCATGGACAATGAGAAAATTATCGTGTATTGATCTATTTTGAATAAATGTGTCATGTAGAGGGTGAATTAGTCCCGGGAGTACAAGGCTTGGCCTTTTTGCTTGTATCTTTACAATGATTTTATATAGGGTAGACTGTAGAGCATAAAGTTATAAGTATGTAGTGGGTAGTTGTTGATGGGTTGTCAACTTTTGGGATGAGTACCGTGGTTGATATTTTTCCAGTTTTGTAGAAAACTTTCACCGCCCTAATGACAGTTGACCCAATAATATGCCAATATTTTTTTGTAGAAGCCAACCGTCATTCCGTCCAGTCACAATTTATCACTTCCAAGTTATCGTATTTATGTTATCTTTGTTTGAATGCCTTCAAGTTATTTTTGGAGTTCATTTTGATCTATCATCGAGGCTTTTAATCGATACTTATTATTTATAAGCTATTTGTTATTGTCTTTTTTATATATCGTACCATCACTTTTGGTGATTGTAGCAATTGGCTTTTTGTTTCTTCATCATGTGGCTAACTATGATGAAAACTCGTATTTTTTGTCTTCAAATTGTAGGTTGGTTGTTTTAGCTATTTGCATTCTCTTTTTCTATCGAGTCTATTTATCTTAACATTTTTTGTTGGTTAAAGTTACGGTATGTTTGTTTTTGGAGAGACTTTTTTTCTTCAACTACTTTTAGTTGTTTGTTAATGTTACCAAATTTGTCTTTGCTACATTATTTTAGTTTACTTTTAGAAGTTTGGTTTTTTTGATCCAATTGAACATGTGTGTCTCAAAAATTGAGTTGTTCATATTTGTTTTTATGATATTTTTGCAATCCCGTTGTTACATCCACAACGATAACCAGAAAGGTTTATCAGTAATATACCGAAAATAATAAAAGTTGGTGTAATAATAATATTTGATAGATAGGGATAAAGTTAGTGTTGTTAACTATTTGATTCACTTCGAGCTTGGTTAAAAAAGCTTTATTCAGTTTTATTATTTTCTAAATTAGCTAAATATAAGATTGTTGACTGCTCGATTTTTTGATTTGCATCGAGCTTAGTTAACAAAAAAAACTTTGTTTGATGTTATTATAAATTAGTCAAGTATAAGTGTATACTTTTTTAAGTTTGACTTAGGACCCTGCTCGTTTATAAATAATTTAAATATAATCACGTCAAATAATAGTTTCGTGAATCAAACTTCATTGTGTAATTAATAATATGTCGGAAATAATAATACTTGGTGTAATAATAATACTTGGTAACAAAGTGATAGAGTTAATGTTGTTAACTATTAGATTCGCATCGGTTTCGTTTAGAAAAACCTTTGTTCGGTTTTGTTACTTTCTAAATTAGTATGACCATTTAGTTTTTTTTATAAATTTGACACATGAGGTAACTCGATTATAAATTATTTAAATATGATCATGTCAAAACTTATTCACCTCAAATACACATGAAAATGGTTACCGGAGTCTGACTACCAGAATTTGGCTCGAGCTTGTAAACTTTTGAAATGAGTCGAATATGAACGAGTGTAGAATAACACGGTAACCCCCCTAAATAAAGTCGTAATTGCAGAAAAAATTGTAAAATATAGTGATTTTATGTAATTTAGCCAATAGAGTTAGACATTTGTGAAAAATTTGAGAGGGGCCCAGTTCGGACAATCAAAACGATAAGCATCCATCTCTTCTTCTCTCACAAACCCCCTTCTCCTCTCCTCTGTCGCCCCCGCCCCCAACCCAAACCCACCCTCTCTCGTCTGTGCAATTTCATTGCTGTTTCTATTTATCCTTCTCTAATTATTCCGTAATCTCCAAATCCCTGAATCCTCGCAATTACTCCATTGATTCCTCATCTCTTCCTTCGCGACAGGTACTTTCCTATACAAATTCATTTCATTCGTTTCGATTATTACTTTTTTTTTTTCAGCATGCCAAATGCTATGCCTGTGAGCTGTTTGGATTTAAGAGCCTTGTTTTTTCTTGTTAATTTGTAATTTCTCTTTGTTTTAGTTTTCTTCTCGTTTTATCCGCCTAATTCTATAGGCGTGTACTCCCCTGTTGTTGTTTAAGGGTTTTTCTCATGTGTGGGGTATGGTTGGTGGAAAATGGGGCTTAATTCAATGTGATACAGGATGAATGTGTAGAATCATCCTATGAATTTTTGTTTGTTTGGCCTTTACATCTTGTGATGCTAGATGAATGTACAGATAAGTCCTATGAATACTTGTTTATTTGGCGCATTGAAATCAAGTAAAGGAATTTTATCTTGATTCGATGGATTAAAATTTATTAAATGTAAGGAATTGTGTTACTGTACTTTCAACTTTTTTTTAACTTCAAACACTACTAAACATAAACTTCTATGATGGAAATAAAAATATCTTGATTTGTGCATGCAGGTTGTGGTCATGATAACTAAAAGAAAAAAAAAACCTGATGGAAATTTAAAAATTGTTGTTTTTTGTCGATTCAGCTGGAAGGAAGGTCTTTTACAAGTTTGAGTTTTGGTGGATATAAGGATTAGTATACAACTTTAGTTTCTCATTCTTATTCTTTTTCTAGGCAATGGACTTATTCCACACTCCGTGGGAAAATATACTTGTAAGATTCTATTTGGTTGTGTAGCACACTTTGATGATATGTGTAATCTATAATTTATATACTTGTTGACCTTTAGGAAGTCTCAGCTTGTGATAAACTGCTGTTGTCCTTCAACAAGGGAAAGGCTGAATAAGATCTTGGACTTTAGCTCTCTTTTAACCCACATGTATCATCAAATGTTATAACCCGATGTGCTGGATTTTTACGAAGTATTCAACAGGTAGTTTCCATTTTTCCTACCTTCTTTACATGAAAACCATTCAGTTTAAGTATCTTGTTCCTTATTGGTTATAATTAATTGTCTCCGCCGTTGAGACTTCTAAGGAATTCACTCTAACCTATGCACAGATGATGACATCTTATGTCTGGGTTCAGACTGCTGACGGCTCCGTTCAGCAAATCGAGCAATCAATTGCAGTGTTTTGCCCTTTCATCTGCCATGAAATTCACATTGGGAAAGGAACTTCCAAGAACCATGCTATATGTCTCCCTGAGAAGGTCAATCCGGCGACTTTGAGCCTTATTCTTGATTATTGTCGTTTCCATCAAGAAGTTGGGCACTCTAATAAGGTTATACTCTCATAAGTCTTATGTTTGATTTATTGTTTAATATGTTTATACAGTTATACCATCATTTATTTTCCTTATTATTGTATCTAATATGAGGTACGGAGAGTTTAGAACTAATGGTATGTTTGACTTGTGCTTACAAGTTGCTTAAGAATCGTACAAGTATAAGTCAAACATACCTTAATTTTTTTTAAACATCAGGATCCTGGCTTAATCGCTGACCAATATGTAGCACTTAATCAGTTCACTGTTGTGCGTATGGTCAATATCAACTCCGGTCTTTATTTTTTTTGTAGGAGAGGAAGTCCTTCGATGAGAAATTCATGCGGATGGATACACGAAGGCTTTGTGAATTGGCATCTGCTTCTGATAGCCTTCAATTTAAGCCCTTAGTGGAACTAACAAGTCGTGCACTTGCACGGATGATTGAAGGGAAAACAGCGGCGGAGATACGTGAGATATTTTGTTTGCCTGATGATCTTACAGAGGTTTCTGATACTTGTAAAAGATGTGTCTGCTTGACAGCATCTTTATGTTTCTATTATGTTAATGCAGAATTGATTGTTATAGGAAGAGAAGTTGGAGCCTGTGAAGAACTTGCCTGGTGATCCTCGAATCAGACTTCTGAATCGACTTTATGCAAAGAGGAGGAAAGAACTAAAAGAGAGAAATAAAATAAAGGTATTTCTGAAGCTCTTAAGTTTGTTTTCTCCTATTAAAATGGTTGTACATGCCTACAAGGAGCCTAGACAACTCTTCTCGTTTCTAATTATTTTCATTTTTCTGTAAATGCACGATGGTGATTGTCTTTGGTTTCACATCTTAGACAGTAGACGATGGAGAAAGGCATGAAGATGACCGCTCTGTTGATGATCTGCTTTCATTTATTAACGGAGATGATAATAATGGTATGTTATAGTTCTCCTGTGGTCTCTTATATTGAATTATTCTCTGTTTTGAGATTGTATTTATCTGGATAATTCATTGTAATTGAAGTTCTATCTCTGGTTTGAATTAGATCTAGTTTTTCTGCTTCCTAGGTGCTGAAATTGGTGACTTCATATATCAATTAGTCTGTGTGGAAGGAGTCTTTACTATTAACTTTGAATTTGTAGCTGATGAATGGCGGAGCTTTGTGAATCAATAATTATTGTACAAGATATAATGCCTAATAGTATTTCATGGATCTTATTTTGCAGATTCCGAAACTGTAAAGACTTCCAAGGCTAGGAAGAAAAACAGACGGAGGAAAGAAAAACAAAAGAATGCTCCTGTTGTAAATCCTGATGAGAGCTGCAAGGTAAATATGGTTTTGCTTTGAATTTTTTAAGCCTTTGACATCTTTCATATTTACCTGAAAATATTTATGTCCAACTATTTTCGTTTTTGTGCAGAACTTGGACAATAATAATGACCATGAGGTCCACAATAACATTCAGTCCAGTCACAATGAAATAACTGAGTTACAAGATGAAGATCTTGCTTTAACCAATGAGAGTGATGATGAAATTGATCCTGTGATACAGGAGGAGATTGATAGGTTTGTCTTATGAGCTTCTTTGTTGTAGTCCTACAAAGAAAGTGAACTGCATTTCTTTTGTTTTACACCTGTTGGATGATCGATCATAATTACTCATTGCACGTTATATTTGACAGGGAGGTCGAAGACTTCACTCGGAGGTTGAGTTTAAATTGGCGGGAAAGAATGCAAGAACTCATGTATGGCCAAGGAAGAGCCTCAAGTAACTTTATCATTCATGATCATGAAAGGGATGCCATGAGGATACATGTAAGTAATTCATTTTCCAGACAATTTTCACCAATTCTTACTGGCCTTTAACACTATTGCTTAGGTTGAGGCTTGATGTGTGTACCTAGTGTTCATTTTGACTTTTAGGGGTGATGGGGCATAATTTCGGGAGATAATAAAGCAAGACTTAGTGGAGACTGGGAAAGGGCAAAATGGGGATGAAGAAGGAAGCAGAAAAAGAATCTACACGATTTTGAGTGCATTAGTTTGAAAAACGAGGTTACAATTGGGCATGTTTGGTAATACAATGTTTTTAGATAATTTGTTGAAGAGTTTTGTAAAATCTAAAACCTAACCAAAAATGTATTTGAACTAAAAAAGTAATAGTTTCACCCCAAATGTCTGGTAAACTGTCCACATGAGCCTTCTAATGCTCATAAAAAAACTCCTCAAATAGCTTGATGTCCTAAAAACTACAAGTGTTCGAAAAATGGAAAACTCTATCAAAATCCACAAGCTATAATACCAAACGCCTTTAAAGCGTGGTGTAGGAAGGCAATTTAGTCGTCCCATGATCTGTTCTTCAACAACTCTAATCCATCTAGTAAAATTGGATTGAATCATCAGTTGCAGGGTTACTTGATTAAAGGTTTTAGGATCTTGTGTTCTATATCATCTTGTAAATGTAAACTTGAAGCTCAATACACAGATTATGATATGTTTCCTATTACACTGCTCAGAAGTTCATCTTTAATGCCTCAACTAATCCCTAACCAAATTTGTGGTATGAACAGGAGCAAAGCAGAAGGATAGAGACGCAATCTGTACAACCCGGATAGTCATCCAACACATGAGCAATGGGTAAAATTTCCCCCTCAATTTTGCTTGAGCAGGATGATAAAAAAAATAGACACCGGGAAACAATGTTAGTTCGTTTTCGGTTTTCCTTCCATTGTTTTTCTTCATATCCGAAAGCCATGGCTCTGTATCGAGGAGGGGCTCAATCTTTTCTTATCATCATTCAATTGAAAGAAGAGCCTGTGCAGATACCCTTGTATCTTGTTCACCTCTATTCTTTAATTTAGGCCCTCATAAACACTTCTTCTCCCCTCCAGTCTATGAAGAAACTTTGCGTTGTAATTTTGATCAATGCCAAACCACCAAACAGCTTATTTTTAGCCCCTTTGATTTATTTTTGGGCCTAAAATAGGCTATTACTTTGTGACTTGTAGACCTTTGAAGTGCCCCTAAGGGCTTGTTTGGATACTTTATAAACAAAGTTTCATGATATATGATTGTGTTATAAAACATGATATCTTGTTGAGGATTAAGATAGTTTTTTTCATCTCATCCTTTTTTGGGTTTTAGTTAATCTTAAAATATTATCCACGTTTGACAATAATATTACAGTTTGTTTTACGAGTATGATGAATAATGAATTGTAATATTTTAATATATAGTTCTGGTTGTAGCAGTTTGGTGTTTGGACTGTGGTCTGTGGGTCAATGTGCTTTTGGGTGACTGCCACGTGTTGCGGCTTTTTGACTAAACTTCACGTGGCCAGCGAAGTTTTTCTCAAAATGATTAAAAAATAACTGTAGGTCTTTAGCTGTATTATATTTTTATTTTGTTCCCTCAAAAAGAGAAAAGTGCAGAAACTATCCCTAAATTTGAAATATTAGCGGAAACTGACAAACTTATGAAATTGCACGAAATTCCCCTAAATGTGGTGTAGATTACGATACACGATATCTATCTTATGTATAAGGTGATGTAACAAACTTTACAATGTTATTCTAGATGAACGATCCGAATTTTGCTAAACGAGCTGAATTTTGATATGTTTATACTCGATTCGTTTATAAACGGATCAAAATAAACCTAAGTATTAACCGAACCGAACTCGAACAGAGCGTAAATGAACTCGTCTTGTGTAACATCTAGTAGCTAACACGATGGCAAAGCTCCATAGCCGTCCGTTGTCTTATTTGATTTAGCAGTGTAGTCTTTTAAAGCAAATTGTGAGGTGTGGATGTCACTTTCCAGTTTACACCGTCCTGGCCCAACGTCTCATTTTTCAAAGTTAAACCGTCAATCCTCTCTGGACCACTCATTTTCCCCTTCTCTATTTATAGATAATAAATAATTCAATAAAAAGAATTTCTTCTAGGGAATCCTAGAAAACTATAGATGAACAAATTTCTTTAATTATTTCCACGTGATTTTTACCCACAAACTCATATTAAACCAATTTGTATAATGTAATATTTTTATAAACATAATCTAATAAATAGGATTGTTCCCACCAAAAAAAAAAAAGGATTGTAAAAATTTGGTCGGATCAAAATTTTACATTTAGAGCATATTTACCGGTACGATTATAACTGGTCGTTACATAATAAGTGATGCGACAATATCTATTTTTGAAAAAACAATGTTCACGTGTTTGTTTTAACCGATTTTTATTTATAATTTGGTGGCTTTAGAAATTTCAAAAGATAAAATCTTGACATATACGGTTCCATTTTTTTTTTAATTTTTTTAATTTATTTTTAAAATAGCTTTTAAAAAATATCACAACTTAATCAAATTGAAGTTAGACACTAGCCAATCCGGTTCAAGCATGTTAGGATCCGTCGTCCATCGAACATATTTAAAAAAAATCGACTTTTGGATTAAAGTTAGACAAATTAAAATACTTAGTATTTTAGGTACGTTGAGATGTTGCTATAAAAAAAATTTGAAACCAATCTTGAGTTTTTATTAGTATTTTATAATTTTGACTTAAAATATTATTATTTGATATAAAAAAAGGAGTAAATTTATATATTTTTAATTATATACATTACTATAAACATCAATATAATTTATATAGTTAAAAAACCAGATAAAAGTTGTAAGAAAGATGATGAATTTTTTAAATAACACATTAGAGGTAAAAGCTGAGAAAATAAACTAAAAGATAAAAATAAACAGCAGTATTATGGCACTACCATCACACATGAAATTAGCTACGAATTGTGGATTATAATTGAAATGGTACCTAAACCTAATCATGAAAAGGATGAATACGTGAAAGAGCAACTAAAAAAGGGGTGAAGTTTTGATTAAAAGTAAAGGAAACTGAAATCATGAAAAGGATAAGCATAACAAGCCAACCCAACACTCAACAGCAAGCATATTTTGTGGACAAGGACATTACTACAGAGTGCCACCTACCTGCTTCCTTTACATTCCAGAATCATCTTGTGTTATACCCTAATCCTCTCTGTAATTAATCATTTCTTTATTTAATCTCAATTATCCACATCCTCTTACCTAATTATTTAGTGCTAATGTTGGGATTATTTTAATCCTCTACACTGGTGTTTAGTGCTTATGTGTTCTGGCAAAACTGTGCGCAGTGTTAAACATTAGCCTTGAATATTCATAAGCTTCTACTTTTAACTCAAATAATTTAGAAACACTAAATAAAATGCAATTATTTTGAGAAAATCCACTGTTTACAGCTATAAAGATATACTAATAAAACAATGTAATATTAATTATATGAAATTAACAATGAACTAAAAGATAAAGTTAGAAGCTTTACTTTCTTTGCCCTTGCTTTTGTTCTCATCTCTAGAGTCTATAAAAACTAGCACAAGCCCACTCCATACTGCACTGCTCTAGAAACTTTCTGAAAGAGAAAAAAGAGAAATTAAGTTTTAGTTGAAGCTGCAACAATGGAGGGCAAAGAAGAAGATGTAAGGCTAGGGGCGAACAAATACACAGAAAGACAGCCAATTGGAACTTCAGCTCAGTCAAAGGATTACAAAGAGCCACCCCCAGCTCCTCTCTTTGAGCCAGGCGAGCTCCAATCATGGTCCTTTTGGAGAGCTGGAATAGCTGAATTTGTTGCTACTTTCCTCTTTCTTTATATCACTGTCTTGACTGTCATGGGGGTTTCTAGGGCTCCAACCAAATGTGCTTCTGTTGGTATTCAAGGAATTGCTTGGGCTTTCGGTGGTATGATCTTTGCCCTTGTCTACTGTACTGCTGGTATCTCAGGTATAATTTTTCTTCTTCACCTTACTCTTTTGTTTCATCTTTCATCTGTAGTCTTTTTTAGTTTGAGTTTTAATTACTGAAGCTTCTTATGCTGTTACTTGTATCTGGGTATGCGATTTTCCTAAGCTTACCCTGGATTTTCATGATATTTATGATGTTATTTTATCAGGGTAGGTGAAATTTTGTTAGTTTTTAATCATTTTTCAAGGTTTTGTGTGATCTCTTGCCCTTCATCTGTTAATTGTATCTGGGTTTCTGATTTTTGCAAGGTTACCCTGGATTTTCATGACACTTATGATGTTAGTTTATCAGTGTATGTGATTCGTCTTAGATTTTAGTCAATTTTCAAGATTTTGTGATTCCTATAGATTTTTGTCAAACTTTTCAAGTTTGTTGAGTCTCTTATTTTGAATCTTATGAGTGATTTCCATGCTCTTTCTGCTGTCAGTTTTCTGAGTGTATGATATTTGAAGGTTTATGTGATTTATGACAGTTCACCCTGAACTTATTGTTGATTTTGACTTCAGGTGGACACATAAACCCAGCAGTTACCTTTGGTTTGCTATTGGCAAGGAAATTGTCCTTAACAAGGGCAATTTTCTACATTATAATGCAGTGCCTTGGTGCAATTTGTGGTGCTGGTGTAGTGAAAGGCTTCCAACCATCTCAATATGAATTGTTGGGTGGTGGGGCCAATGTGGTTAACCATGGCTACACTAAAGGAGATGGGCTTGGTGCTGAGATTGTAGGCACTTTTGTCCTTGTTTACACTGTCTTCTCTGCTACTGATGCCAAAAGAAATGCTAGAGACTCCCATGTCCCTGTAAGACTCTTAAGCTTAATCCTTCATGAGATTTGACTTCATTTTATATAAAATAGTTGTTGATTTGTCTTAATCAGGGTCTAATTGCTCTATATTTTGACTGTTGGATTATGATTCTTTGCAGCCCAATTTATCCTTAATGAGATTGATTTGTTTGTATAAAGTTGCTGCTCTAGTAGAAGATTGTTCTTATAGTACTATTTTTGTTGCAGTAGTTCAGTTCAAATTATTGCTTGAAATTTGACTTGATTTTGTATAAAAATGTTGTTGATTTGTGGGTTTGTGTTAACCTAGGGTCTAATTGCTCTATTTTAGTCATGTTTTTGTTGGATTATGATTGTTTGCAGTCCAATTATCCACTGGTTTGTTTGCCAATTCCAAAATTTAGTACTATTTTTGTTGCAGCATATCATATCAGTTAAACTTGCTGCATACATAAATTACATGTACAGATTCTGGCACCATTGCCAATCGGGTTCGCGGTGTTCTTAGTCCACTTAGCAACTATCCCAATCACCGGAACCGGTATCAACCCGGCAAGGAGTCTTGGAGCAGCCATTATCTTCAACAAAGACCATGCATGGAATGACCATGTAAGTCACGTGATTAACAAATCATATCATTATTTTGTTCAATAATACAATAGTTCTTGCATTCTGATCATAGAATCATCTGGTTATTGGTTTGATTCAGTGGATCTTCTGGGTTGGACCGTTCATCGGAGCTGCACTGGCCGCGTTATACCACCAGATAGTGATCAGAGCCATACCATTCAGGTCTTCCAGTGCTTAGAGGAGAAGAAGAGGAAGTGTTTATGGAATGTGAACTATGTTTGCTCTTGTTTATGGATTTGCTTCTTAAATTATGTTAATGGCTTTGTTTATGTAGTTTTCTGGATTGTGAATATCTGAATGTCTGTAATGGCCTAATGATGTCTTGAATTTGACTTGAAACCCTAATATCAAGCTGCGGGTCATCATATTCTGAAAATAGTTGCAGAATAGTTAACTGTTTATCCTTCCAAACATTATGGGTTGGCAATGGCGTGGGATTGAATGCTCTGAGAAGATGAACATTATCCATAACCAGTGTATAAACTATAAAGATTTTTTATACACTGGATAGAGTGTGAGCCCATCTAAAAGTTATTTATTTTGAAAATTTTAAAGGTTATTTAAGACACTGTTTTGAAAATTTTAAAGCTTATATAAAGAAGAAAATTTGCCCAAATTTTCTAAAACTTGAGCATCTAAGTGAGTTATATGTATAGAGTGAGTGAATCCATGTAAAAATAATTATACATGCTGTATGATGTATAGTGTGGGTGAGTCATGTCAAAAAAACTAAATATTTAAAACTTGTGATTTTTGTTTTTAAACATCTCAATGGTACACGAGAACGTCGTGAAAATTATGTTTATATGTTATATGATGATATTAATAGATTTAGGGTTTAGCCCCCAAACATTGGTGGGAGAACCACAATTGTATTGATATAACGTGACCCTATATATAGGGATTACAATGGAATAATAGTGATCATAAATATGGAATGAAATATAAACTAACCTAACATAGCTACGATATTATACGATATTAATTATAATATCTATAATATCCTAACAGATATTCATGTTAGTTGCTCTAAAAGTTATGAATTTTTTTTATATCAAGTCCACCCTTAATATTATACAAAAAATTCGTTAAAAAATATAAAAATTTTAGAACTTTATATTAATTGCTCCAAAAACTGAAATTTTCTTTATACAGGTAACATGATGCATAATCTGAACAAATTTATGATCTTTGCTGAAAAAAAGAGAGAAAATTGGTGTAGAAGGGTCCTTTTTGTATCCATGATACAAAATAGGCCCCTCTATTTTTCTTCCAAAAAATAAAGCTAAAAGAAATTATAAATCATGGGTAATAAGATAGCTATTTAATGGGCAAATTAGTAATGTAGCATAATAACTGCCTAAAAGTTAAAGATATATTAAATTAAAAAAAGGCAACAACATGATACGGCATCTTCTACACCAATTTGTTAAAGATATATTAAATCCATAAAAAAGGCAACAGCATGATACGGTATCTTTGGTTCGTCTTCTTTCCTAAACATTTCATCCAAAAATTAAGCGTCATTCGGAACCTCCATTGAATCGTGAGATTCTCCATTCGCAACCTCCATCTTCAAATCGTGAACTTCGTCCGTCTTCAACCTCCTGTCTGATCTATTCTTTGTGCAACAACAATCAATCCTTGTAAGTATTCCAAATTCTCTCAACAATATACCATTTTAATGGCTTCGATTTTGGTTCAAACCGAAAACAGTTGATGAACGTTTTTCCTAAAATCCATACTCAAAACCGTCATTGTTGATCTTTAACTACATGGTCTTAATTTTGAAATTATCCATTTCTGTAAAATTTATGTATTCGAATCAACAGTGATGAAAGATTATGTACATAATTTTAAGCAGATACATAAAAATCAACGCCACATAAATTTAACAACTACATAATATTAGCAGATACATAAATTATGTTCGTCACCTTCGTCATTACTAACACATAAATTTAACAACTACATAATATTAGCAGATACATAAATTATGTTCGTCACCTTCATCATTACTGACACTCAGCACATAAAAATCAACGCCACATAAATTTAACAACTACATAATATTAGCAGATACATAAATTATGTTCGTCACCTTCGTCATTACTGACACATAAATTTAACAACTACATAATATTAGCAGATACATAGATTATGTTCGTCACCTTGATCATTACTGACACTCAGCACATAAAAATCAACGCCACATAAATTTAACACCTACATAATATTAGCAGATACATAAATTATGTTCGTCCCCTTCATCATTACCAACAC
Source organism: Fagopyrum homotropicum (assembly GCA_033239125.1). Taxonomy (NCBI): domain Eukaryota; kingdom Viridiplantae; phylum Streptophyta; class Magnoliopsida; order Caryophyllales; family Polygonaceae; genus Fagopyrum; species Fagopyrum homotropicum. The sequence continues at coordinate 11,226,769 of BSWB01000003.1, forward strand.
TCAGCACATAAAAAATCACCGACATATAAATATACGAAATACATAATATTAACTATATACATAAATAACGCAAAGCAAATTGAAAAAACAGATCATCAAAACAAAATAAATCGGCAGTAATCGCAAAAAAAAATAGAGAAAATGTTTTTGACAGTAAACGAATAACTCTGTAACATGGTGGTTATGGCTTCAGAAATGGGGAATTTCGTGATTCTAGGATCACGTTTACAAGTAAAATATATTTGCTATCCTAACCACATCTTGATTTGTAGGGGACCACATTAAATAACCATATTTATTTTAAAAACTGCCACATCATCATTTTTTATTTCCAGCAGGGGTATTAATTTATTTGGGAATTAATCTTTATCATAAAATTACTAGGGACCTACTTTATCTACATTTTTACAAAAGAGACTAGTTAATCTACATTAATACATAATTAGCCTACTTCCCCGTTTATCTCAAAAGAAGATAGGGTTGAAAATATGAGAGAATTTTCAACTTCACCCGGTAGAAAATAGTATCGTAGCGTTTGAAAATGTTCAAACATTACAAAATTACTATACCAAAAAAAAAAAAAAGAGAACTACATAAAACCACCCTTAATAATCACTCTTTTGCAATAAACCACCCTTTATAAAAAATTTAACATAAAACCACCCTTAATGTTCAACTACTTGCATTAAACCACCCGTTATAATTTTTTTGCATAAAGCCACCCTTAATTTTTAAAGTTTTGCAATTAAACACCCCATACTAATTAAAACTACTTCAAATAATTTAAAACTGAAGCATAGACAAAATAAATTTTCATTATTAATATCATAGATGATATAGTTTGGTTAACTATTACAATTTATACTAGAAAAATAAAAATTAAAACAAATTTTATTACCCATGAACAATACATAAGCCAAAATACTTTTGTGTTATGCACAATATTTAAACATTGTCTTTTTAAAGATATAGCTTATTAATTTTTTTTTTAATTTAGGCTTGAAAACATGAAATAGTATGTAAATTATTAAAATAAAATTTCTATAGTTTTTTTTATTTTTTGTACATGGGTAATAAAATTTGTATAATTTTTTTTGATTATTGTTCTAGTATAAATTGTGATACTAATCAAACTATAATACTTAATCAAACTATAGAAATTAATTTTGATATCAATAATAAAAATTTACTTTGTCAATGATTCAATTTTGAATTATTTGAAGTAATTTTAATTAGTATGGGATGGTTAATTGCAAACATTTAGAAATGAAGGGTAGTTTTATGCCAAAAAATATTAGGGGTGGTTTACTGCAAATAGTTGAACATTGAAGGTGGTTTTATGCTAAAATTTTTAGAAACAATTTGGTTTACTAGGCTTTTTCTAGTTTTGTGTTTAGTTAGAGTTTGAGAATATATACAAAAGGTTGGGGTATATTTACTTAATTGAAACATTAAAAAGTCTAGTTACTACTATAGTTTTTCAAAAGGCGTAGCTACCAAAATTGCCCAAATTTTTATAAGAGATGGTTTATTGCAAAATAGCGATTATTAAAAGTGGTTTTATGTAGTTTTTTTTTTTAAAAAAAAGATTTTCAGGTATCAACCCTCTCTATCTGCTATGTTTCTACATCTATGTCAGCAAATAGATAAGGATCACAAATCTAATTGTACCAAAAAAGTCCATTTTATCCGCTTTTAAAGTATCAGTCGAAATGATCATTTGCACAAGCAAACAATAAGACAGGCTAATTAGCCCGACCGATTCAAAGATAAAAAATTGATCAAACAAGATCATTGAAATACTTCCCGATAGATGTACCTGTCCTGTACCGGTGGGCAGCATTCAGGCTATGTATTAGTCAAATCGGCAACAAATTGCAGTTAACAACAACAGCAGAAAAATCTTTAGAGCTTGATCAAAACCAAGTTATGCAAACAAATTGAAAGATTACAGTATGAGAAAATCAAAGTATATAGAGACCAAGTACAAATGATGCCAAATCTCGTTTCATATGTAAGCATTAGAGGAATCACACTTGCTAGATGCCCATCTCATTCGAAGCATAAAATTACACGGCAGCTTGAGATCTTTCAATTTTTTCCACTCTAGTGAATTTTTCATCATCATCGTCGTCATCATAAACAACCACCAGCAAATCCGCAATACTCAGCGCTCAGCTGCAACGGCGTTCTTGATGTGAGAAGTACGGTGACCCACGAATATGTCCTTGAACCGAGACAGAGGACCCAACATCCTGCTTGATTTCTGCCAATTTTTTAATGAGATTTATATTATATCATTAGACATGGCAACCTGCATATTCTTGTGCATCTATATATGAATCATTTCATATGCTTTATGTTTTATGCAAACACACATCACTAGGATCATTGGTATCAGATCACATAAGCTTATTCACACGAAAACTTTCATAAAAATACCTAGACTGACCAACTACACTACATTAATCAGGATTCAGGAAGAACATAGCTTACTAATTCTGAAATAAATTTGTTTATTACAGTACAGGGTTAGAAATATATAATATTCCAGACAGCAACTGATCTATAAACCTACAGCAGTAGGCCTGTAACAGAAGAGATTCTACTGAGGGACTGTTTGATATCAGGATCACATTTAATAAACTACCCTTTAACAAACCTAAACTAAGAGCATATGACAATGCAATGCAAAATTGTATTAGTTTACTCGTTATAAGCATACAAACGCTCTCTTCCTTGTCACATGGTCTCTCAGAAGAATCTCTTCTATTAAACAGGGTAATAATTTTAAGGGGCAAAAGCTTACTGAAGACTGAATTGATAAACAATAGGACACCAGTACCATTTTCCAAGCCACATGATTTAGGTAAATCATAAAAATTGGCTTTGTACCAACTTTTTCTTTTTTCTTGTGTTTTTGGACAAGTTTTGAAGAGATTGAAGCCATATCCATGGGATAACATGGTTAAAAAGACAAGTTTGAATGGCTACCGGTCTTATTCAAGCCTAATCAGAAAACATAATTCCGTAGATAAAAAGCAAAGCATCCACTTCGTTTCAGTACTGACTTAGTTGACCCTTCTATTTAGTTAAAATTATGCAGTTTGCAACACCTTGACACATGCATCAATAAGAGAATAATATAGTAATTGCAGCAACAAGCAATAAAGCCACTTATTATCTGACTGAGATGTATACTGGCATCAACCCTTTTATCAAGTTCACAATGATCAATTACTACCTCTTTGGAAGCTTCAATATTAGACTTGTGTGCAAAAGAAGGATGAAAAATGTATAGTTTGTAAATGCACCCTTATACGACCCAAATGTAACAACAATTATGATACAGCGAATAACATACCTCAGCATTGACGTTCAGAAGCCACCTCTGTTGCAACACCTGCCACCTTTCTTGTTGCATTTGCTTGCCGATTATTACCAACCCCATAACAGCCGCTGCGATAAATATAGACCAGAATGTATTTGTCTCTTTTGCATGAGAGCACAAGGAGGCCATTTGCCTCTTCCACCAAGCACCGGGAGGCAGCTCGTTATCATCATCAACTTTGTCTTCTGAATGTGGAACATCAGAAGGATCTGAGCTCAACTCTGATGGACTTGGAATGTTGCTTGCAACTTTACTTTCATCATATATTGACCCACCCATTGCTGGAATCAACTTGGAACCAGCCTCTTTGTCTTCATCAAAATCTACACCATGAATCGACAACCTGTTACCCTTATCATCATAGATGCTATGAAGTACCTCTGGTACACTCAGCCCAGTTATGTTACATTTTTCATCTCCCTTCTGCTCAGAGAGACCTCCTTCCTCAGGTAATGTCTCAATGACACCTTGTTCAGCTTCTTTTTCCTCCTTCTGAATCTCTACATTATCAGCAACTATAGGTAAGTTTTCATGTTCGTTGGGTGGAAACACAAAGTGACCAGACATGAACAATGCTTGAGAAGTTTCTGTTTCACTGTCATTGTTAGAATTGTTGTTGTCCTCATGAATGGACTCAACTCCATCTGGACCAGGAGAAGCAGCATATGCTGATGCCGTCAGTGTTACAACTTCCCATTCATTTCCGCGTGAGTTATTTTGCTCTCGCTCCTCATTATCAGCCATCTTGAAGTTTCAAAGTAAGCTGAACAAAATCAACATCCCAAAGTAAAATAAATTATTGTTAACCACAAGCTTTTAAACAGTTGTCCAGGATATTTATATACATGAGCATCTCTGCACCATAACAAAGAGATGAAAGCAATGGATTAATCATCAAATATGGTAAGAATAAGTGGCCGATCCAATATCACAACAAACTTCACCCTAAGCAGTAGGATGTTTATGATATAGCAAGCTAATCAACAACAGTCAAAGTAGTAGATAGCAACTTCTGTGAACAACATATTCATCAAATTCAATGTCTCCTACTTGCAAAAAATAATCCTGCGAATTTAGAAATTGTATACGGAAGCAAGACTAACTTCAAAGTTCAAACTCTGATCTGGAACAAGAAAAACAGGAGGACGAGACGATATCTCACATACTCAATCATGCATATCCGTATATATTCCTACTTGAACGGCCCTAAAAAACCTGTACATGAAGAAAAAGAAAGCAAACACGAAACAGTCTTAACATGCCAAACGATATCCTTATCCTGAAATTATTCTCAGAACTAGACAAAATCAATCATCGGTAACAATCCCTAAAAGTCTCCGAATCAGGCAAAACGAAATCAAATCGTGAAAATGAACAAAACACGGATGAGAATCAAATCCGAAACTAAGTGCTCAGATATTCAAACATGAATAGCTAAACTCCATGAATCAGATCAAAAAAATCAAAAGGACTTACACAACAACACGAAAATAGATTCAAGAGAAAACTAACCGAAAAAATCGGAATCAGGAAGAAAAAAATTCAAAGAGATAGAGATCGTCTCGGAAGGAGACGGTTGTTTGTGTGGATGAGCTGAAGAACTTCCGTCTTCTCTATCCAATGATGCAACTGTATCGAAAACAGCACAGAGAAAATGGAAGAAGAAATTGGGATTTTGCGTTTGTGTTTTTATTTTTGGTTTTCCTTTTTCTTGTAAGAGGAGAAACCGGGGTTGCCGGTGATGTTTAGCTCATTTTGCTTGCGTGTGCAGTTGGTATACCGGGAGAAGTACACAGCGCTTGTCGGTTTGTAGTGAGATGGGTAAACGCGGGGAACTGGATGTAGCCGGTCAGTGTTTTACGTTGCGTTTACGTGCGAAATGGGGGAAGAATGTAGCTTGAACGACATCGTATTAGAACTATCTATTTTTACAGTCAATATAAATATTAATATATATTATCTTGATTACAAATATTTGAAAATCGGTAAGATCCTATAGGATTTAACGTAATATAATTCGGAAAATCTCAACTGATTTTTTCATGAGAGAGTTCTATAGTTTTAGAAGTTGACTGAATCCTTATTTTCTCATGGTCCATTGTGAAAAATAATTTTTAATCAGGGAAAATGATCATGACATGCAACAACGAGTTGCGTTCAAGTTAATTATAACAATTTATTACCAATATGTGTGTTGGTAGATGTAACTTTAAGCTTTCGTTTGGCCTTTATTTATGAAAATTACACATTTGGTGAGGTATTTAATTATAAAGTTTGTTTTGTTTTTTAAACACGGTAATTAATTTATTAAAAATTTATCTAACTAGAATTATGAAAAGTAATAGGGAGTTATTTGAAATAATATATGTTTTCTATGAATAATAACATAATTTGTTTCTTAATAAATTGCTTCTATAAATTTTATTTTTCACGTTTAATCGAACACTAAGTGTTGTTCTTAAATTGTGAAATTTAATTTATTTATAATATCAACATGTATAGAGTCATTGGAATTAAAAGGATCTATTTTTGAATAGATGTTGAAGTATTACATCCGAACATAGAGCTATATATTTAAATCAATTAATATATTGTATTCGGTATATTTTACTTCCAATCAATTTTAGAAAAAATTCGGATAAGTTACTTGTATTCTAAACTTTTTCGGAGTATGCTCAAGGGGTTTTAGTTCTCGGATGGAGTCCATAAGTTTTATAATTTTCAGGACTATACTCTTCTACCAATCATATGTTAATATTTGAGGGAGGAAAATTGTTATTAGAAATAATTAGAGAAAGAGGACCCAAAAAATTTTCATTTTGTGAAATGGGCCTCTAATAAACTAACTACATAAAATAGGTCTAAAAAGTATAAAATATGCTACTGTGGACATTGAATTGAAAAGAGAGGGGTGCGGGCTTTTTTTTAGATGATTTGATGTTAATTTTTTGGGGAAAAAAACACTGTTTACCCACAAATAGATTACCCAGGAATAGATTACCCCGAAATACATTACTCAGGAATTTTGAGATTACCCAGAAATAGATTACCCAAGAAGTTTGACATTACCCAGGAAGTTTGACTATTTTAGATTACCCCGAAATACATTACGCAGGAAGATGAGAAGTTTCAACTTAACCCGAAATACATTACCCAGGAAGATGAAAAGTTGGACATTATTCATGGATACAAACAAACACTACTTACCCACAAATAGAAAATGTAAACAAACACTACTTACCCACAAATAGAACAGGCAGTTTTAGTGTTTTAGATTCACAAAAAGAAGGGATGAGAAGTTTCAGATTACCCACAAATACATTACCCAGCAAGTTTGAGATTACCCAGAAATAATAACAAACATTGCTTACCCAGAAATAGGAACAAACACTACTTACCCACAAATACATTATGGTGAAGAAGAAGCTCAACAAGCAGTCCAGATTCCTGCGTTTTAATGGGAAGAAGAAAAGAGCTACATATAGATACCCAGAAATAAATTTACGTTTGAAAGGAGGGAAGAAGAAGGGACAAAGGAGGGAAAAAGATGGGTTGGCTGAATTGATTGGGCTATTTTCTGAATTTTTTTTCTATGTCACCCATCAAATCAGATGGAACCTATGTCCCTTACTTTTCTGATTTTTTCTACAATAGGAGCCCATTTTCTAAATGAAATGATGAGAGGCCCTAAATCCAAACTTTACATTTTAAAAGGCCCACATTGCAAATTCAGCCTTATTATTACTTACAAGTTATTATTAGTAGTCATTTTAACGGTAGATAACTTCTTGATGGATAACTTTTTATTTTGTTCCCTCGAAGTTATAATAAATGTTAGCTTATGAATGGTCGAATGATATAATTCGAAAAAATCTAAAGCTTAATATCAACATCCGGAATTTGGAAAGTTATTGGTAATAATAAAAAAAAGTCTTAAGGCACCATTCAGAATTATTCCCTAAATTTTAATATATTTTTTTTGATGATGACAGAGTAAACAATTAAACTACGCCAGATACACAAGTCGTATTGACATACTCTAAAAACAGAAAACGAACAAGCCATCAAGGAACCAACAAAACATCAACAAAGAGACAATGAAACAACAACCAAAAAATTTTATAAAAAAAAAGCCTACAAATGCTAAAAGACGGAAACCAGAATCCCAAGCAATCTTCAATCCCGCATACAGTCAATTTCCACATCTAGAGATCGGAAACCACATTTAGGGGGGGTGTATTCAATCCAGACTTTTAAAAAATTTTGACAGATTCTTAATAATTATAGAATTTGCAAATTCTGTGGGATATTTTAGTTCTATATAGAGTCAATACAGATTTTGTGGAAATCTTATGTGTTGGGGGAAGATTTCTATGGAGTTTAGGTATATATAAAAGTAATGAAGAATCCTACAAAATCAATGAAATAATAAATTCTTTCAAAATCCACGAACTTTTAAATACCATATAAATTTTATGGAAAATTTTAAATCCTAATTGACTACCTAAAGATTTATATGGACTTTTAAAAATCTATATTCAATACCCATAGACTTTTAAGCTCAAAAAATTCATGTAATCTCTTAATTGAATACACCCCCTTAGAATTGATTGTTTGTATAATTGTACATGTCCAAATGAAACATATATATACAGTTGAGTCTATATAGATATTTGTTTGGAGTGTCGAGACTCGAGACATTGTATTACCCCGGTTGAGAAGGGATTTTTTTCCCAGAATAATCAAAAAATAAAAATTATTTTTAAAATTAAGTAAGGAAGAAAACTATTTTTGAAAATAGGAAGGATGATAGAATCGGAGCGGACCCGTCGTTTTAAACTTCTGGTTTACAAGAATAATTTCTAGTTTAAAATGATGGGTTTCATATTTTTTATAAATTACACAACTCGCATTTTAAAATTGCGAGTTCTTTGTAAAATTTGAATAGTGTAGAAACTCACAGTTTAAACTATGAGTTCTCTGTATTTATTTTTACGTGTTTTTTTTTATTTATAAAATTTAAAGGAAGAATTGGCATTGTAGGTCTTTTACACCATGAAGTTGGAAATTAGGGCCTCCCAATTTGTAATTTATATAATGGGCTCCTATATAGTAGATGAAATAAAAAAAAAATACAAAAAAGTGACAGTCATTGATTTGATTGGTGACAATGTTGATGGACATTTTACATGGAATTTGTGCCCAATAAATACAACCCTTTTTATTTCCTATTTATAAACTCATGTCCCTTCTTCTTCCCTTCAAACGCAGGTTTTTTCTTCTTCCATAGCTCAAATTCTTCCAAACGCAGGTACTTTCTTCTTCCCTTCACCGAAATCTGAAAGCAGTCCCCTGTTCTATTTCTGGGTAAGCATCAACATTTGTTTTTGGTAAACAATACCCAAAACTGCATACCCAAACTGCACACACATATACTCAATAAGCAATACAAAAAAAATGCATATCAATCACTCAATAAGCAATACCCAAAAATGCATACCAAAAAATACATACCAAAAAATATGCATATCAATCATTCAATAAGCAATATTCAAAATTGCACACACATATACTAAAAAATGCATACCCAAACTGCACACACATATACTTAATAAGTAATATCCAAAAAATACATATCAATCACTCAATAAGCAATACCAAAAATGCATACCCAAAAAAATGCATATCAATCACTCAATAAGCAAATACCAAAAACTGCACACACATATACTAAAAAATGCATACTCAAACTGCACACACATATACTCAATAATCAATACCCAAAAAAACTATCTTCAATAACAAATACATACCCAAACAACAAAAGTATATCTTCAATAATGCATACCCAAAATGCACACACATAGACTCAATTTAAAAGAATACCCAAAAAAATGCAAACGTTAAGTAATAAATCTCTTTCATAATACATACCCAAACTGCACGCAAAATCAAACACATACCCACTACTACTTACTAAAACGAATCAAATGCATACCAAAAATCTAGTAGAAATAACTTACCCAAAAAATACAGATCTGGTTGCCGGCAACGACGGAGCATACAACGGTGAGAGAGAGGAGGGTTGATGACGGAACGACGATCAGACAGCGGCGCCGGCGCCGGAAACCAGTGGCGTAGTCCCTCCTCGTGTCAACCTTGACGGCGAAACCCTAGATCTCTCGCTCGCCGCTCGAAGGAAACCCTAGATCTCTCCTGCTCGAAGGAAACCCTAGATCTCTCCTGCTCGAAGGAAACCCTAGATCTCTCGCTCACCCTTTGGTGTCGGCTTGGTGGTCAAATGTACTGGCGGCGAAACAGTGCTCCTTGTCGTTGAAACTCCGATGGATCTCCGTTTCACCCTCTATTTCTCCTTCCTCTCTTTCGTTCCTTTCTAGATATGTTTTCTCTCTCTTTACAAAGCAAATGAATGTTTTTCTCTTTCTCTTCTGCAAATAATACCAACAGTCATTCGAATTTCATTTTTTTGGCAGCCCATCCATCCATCTTTTCTTTGCAGCCCACAAATACACCTATTTAATTTTTTGCATGCCTAAATTATATTAGGAGCCCACTTTGCAAAAGTAAAATTTTAGAAGTCTTATTTCCCTCATTTAGTCAAATTTAAATCGTATGCTATTAATTTTTGTGTTTCTCACCCGGAGTCCGCCCGCAATGCGCTGCTTCCTTCTCTACCTCACTTATCTAAAGATGATACCCAATGGCAGGTACTCCATCCCCCCCTCTTATCGGGTTTGTTTCCAATCTCGGTTGCCACCTGATATTTGATGACTAGTTTTTTACATGAAGAAGCAACGCGGATTGGATTTCCGTGAAATTAAGTTTTTTAAACCCAAATTAAAAAAAGGAATCCGTCGTTTAAAACTACGGATTATTGATGTAAATCCGTAGTTTAAACGACGGGTACGCTATGAGCCTAGGATCCTTTCTATTTTCGGAAATGGTTTTCTTGTCTAATTAATTTGTAAAATATTTTTTTTATTATTCTGAAAAAAATTTAAAAGAAAAGCCCACACGAAATTTGAGCGATTTAGTGTTTATTTTAACTTATTTCTAAAATTATTAATTTCTAGCAAGAGATAATGAAAATTTCAAAAATAACACTGGATAATCCATGCGTGAAAGTCGGTATCAATCAAAGAAAGATAAATATGACCGCCATTCATAAATTGACAAAACAAAAATACCCAATTGGTCATTTGGGTTTATGAAGACTTTCACGGCAATTCAATCTTCAAGATGGAGTAAAAGCAACAAATTAAGAAGCAATTTAACGGCAGTCCTCAAGTGTATTCATACCATTCATTTAAGATAAAATAAAATGTAACTTTAATAGTGTTCGTATAACTATTCATTTATTAATGGATAGTTATACTTGATCTAATTATAGAATATTAGCTTTATCAAAGTTAAGTCTACTTTTTATTAGCTAAACTCTATGGACTAACAAGGACAATATTTCATTAATCAATTCGGTAGGAGTGTTATTTATTTTGTTGGTTTAGAATAGTTTTTGGGACTGGGTTAGATGGTATAGGAGCAAATAGATCTCGGTAGATCCATTATAGGGTTGAACTTTTAAGAAAAGAAACTTAACCGTTTTTTGGGTTGAACGGCTAAATAGTTCTCGATATTGAGTTGGGCTCAGGCCGAGTCCAAAATGTGAACCTAAAGTCTTGTTCATATCCTCCTAAATCGGGCTTCGGACCAGATGTGCGGGTTCTAAATGGGAAAGGACCATTACATGCCCGAACCGGGATCTAGACCACGCTTTCCGGCCCAATCGGTCCAATTGGATATGGGTTTGCTCGTATCCGTTCGTTTATCCGGACTCCCGGACCGGCCCGAATCAGCTCAGTCTAGGGTCAAAGTGTTAAGTCCAAGTTATCTTTTTACTTTTTTTTTAAATCATATGAGTAAAGTCGTCTATTCGGTTGAGGATCTTTCCAAACCGATTGAAGATTGAACCTACATGGGTCGAGGTAATCGGTTAAGGTCCATCAAAAAACAATTTCGTTTCCGATCCGAACCTAAACAAACTTAGGATTTTGTAGAGAATTGGAGACATAAAGCCTAATTGGTCCAATTTATTTGAGAACGTATATATTAAAGTGAACAAAGATATACAGTAATAAACAAATATAAGCTAAACTAAGAACGTTCTATTCAAATGAACAAAGATATACAATAATAAATAAATATAAATTAAATTAAAAAAATAATAAGATCAAATTTATCTCTAACACTCTCCTCAAACTGAACGTGAGATTGAACAAATTCACGTTTAAATATTAAAAGAACTTCAATGGATTTAGTTTTCGACATTTCAAATTCTTTTCGTTTGAATATACTTTATTTATTTGTTTCGTTGATATTTTAAATTGATACCACGTGAAAAATTGGAGGCTTAAAGTCAATTAATTTATTAATTTGAGAATCTTTATATACAAGTGAAAGTGAAATATATAGTAATAAGATAAACATAAACTAAGATAAAATCAAACCTATTAAGATAAGATCAAGTTTAATTCTAACATGTCCATAGTACATGAACCACACCCGGCATAAATATTAATTGTTCAATAAACTTTTGATAATCTTTTACAATAAGTGTGACCTCCCATAAGTGACATAATCAGTGACTCTAATGTATGAAAGCCTTATAAGGTTATCAATTTGGCAAAATCTTCTATTTATGTCTAGGTACACATGATGTGCTTTGCAAAAAAGAAAGCACGAAACACTTGGTTCAAAAATAAAATAAAATAATGTAACGTTTCTTCGTCAGTTACTGATATAAAAGTAGTGGGTACATTGCACTCTGCATAAGTGCATAGCCTCTCTCTCTCTCTTCCTATACCACACAAAAGAAAAAGACAACCCACAGAGAATCCAGATTTGCCCATTCATGGCTGCTGCATTTGCTCTAACCAAGTGTTTCAGAAGAACACCAAAATGGGTTTCTTCTTCATCATTCTCTTCTTCAACTGCACAAACCTCTGCTGAACCATCTCTCCACAGTACTCTTCCTGGTACCTTCATTAGAAGAGATGCTGCTCATGTGAGTTTCTTGATCTTATATTGTGGTTTTGAGTTTTTTTTATTGAGTTGGTTTGCTATATTTTGATATTATGATATGAGATATCGGTATCGATCTCGGTATGCGTGTCTTTGATCTTTGATGATGACTTGAATAGATTACATATTAATTTGTTATGAAATTGATATTTGATACGATGTACATATTTAGATTCATCGAACATTAGATATGGAATATCTCGGATCCATATCTACCAAATATGTCATAAACATATAGAGGTAAATGGGTATTGAATAAGATAAAAGCTTTACTTAAAATTTTGATGGTTGTGTTGCTCATTGACTTCGTTTTTGTTTATGTGTGGCTTATATGGATTTATTAAGAGGTTTTGACTTTGAACCTCTCACGGTTTTTTGATTTTTAAGCTTTTGTTTGAGTCGGTTTCACATCACAAATAATTAGGGTGTCCGAGTTACGAAAAAGATGTTACGTAAAACTAAACAACTCGTGTGAATGAGTTATGGAAAAACACAAACGTAAAACTAAGCAACTAGTGTGAATGAGTTACGGAAAACGGAAATCTTACGTAATATTACGATAGCTGTGACGCTTTTCGGACCGGCTCGAATCTCCAAACTAGACGAGCTAAAAGGCAAAAAAAAAAAAGATACGGAATATCTCGGATTCATATCTACCTAATATGTCACAAACAAGTAAAGACACATGGGTAATATGAAAAGATAAAAACTTTATATAAGACTTTGATAGTTATGTTGTTTATTGTTTATTTTTCGTTTATTTGTGACTTATATGAATTTATTCATAGATAATGAAAATTATAAAAAAAAAGCTTAGGTAACACTTTGACAGTTGTGCGGCTATGTTTCCGTTTATGTGCGGTTTATAGTGTGAATGAATTACGGAAAACGGAAATATTACGCTTTTCGGATCGGCTCGAATCTCCAAACTAGGCGAGCTAAAAGGTTAAAAAGAAAAAAAGATACGGAATATATCGGATTCATATCTACCTAATATATCACAAACAAGTAAAGTCACATGGGTAATATGAAAAGATAAAAACTTTATATAAAACTTTGATAGTTATGTTGTTTATTGTTTTTCTTCGTTCATGTGTGACATATATGAATTTATTCATAGATAATGAAAATTATAAAAAAAAAAAAGCTTAGGTAACACTTTGATAGTTGTGCCGCTTATGTTTCCTTTTATGTGCGGTTTATAGGAATTTATTAGGAGGATTTGACTTGAATCTCTCATGGTTTTTAGATTTTTAAGTTTTCGTCGAGTTGGTTTTAACACATAAATAACTAGTGTGAATGAGTAACGGAAAAGATAAAAATCTTACGTAAAACCAAGCAATTAGTGTGAATGAGTTATGAAAAAGACGGAAATCTGACGTAAAAACTATGCAACTAGTGTGAATGAGTTACGGAAAAACGAAAATCTTACGTAAACTAAGCAACTAGTGTGAATGAGTTACGGAAAATACGGAAATCTGACGTAAAAACTATGCAACTAGTGTGAATGAGTTACGAAAAAATGAAATTCTTACGTAAACTAAGCAACTAGTATGAATGAGTTACGGAAAATACGGAAATCTGACGTAAAAACTACGCAACTAGTGTGAATGAGTTACGGAAAAAACGAAAATCTTACGTAAACTAAGTAGCGAGTGTGAATGAGTTACGGAAAATATGGAAGTCTGACGTAAAAACTATGCAACTAGTGTGAATGAGTTACGGAAAAAACGAAAATCTTACGTAAACTAAGCAACTAGTGTGAATGAGTTATGAAAAAGACGGAAATCTCACGTAAAAACTATGCAACTAGTGTAAATGAGTTACGGAAAAAACAAAAATTTTACGTAAACAAAGCAACTAGTGTGAATGAGGTACGGAAAATACGGAAATCTGACGTAAAAACTATGCAACTAGTGTAAATGAGTTACGGAAAAAATGAAATTCTTACGTAAACTAAGCAACTAGTGTGAATGAGTTACGGAAAATACGGAAATCTGACATAAAAACTACGCAACTAGTGTGAATGAGTTACGGAAAAAACGAAAATCTTACGTAAACTAAGCAACTAGTATGAATGAGTTATGAAAAAGACGGAAATCTGACGTAAAAACTAAGCAGCTAGTGTGAATGAGTTACGGAAAATATGGTAATCTGACGTAAAACAATGCAACTAGTGTGAATGAATTACGGAAAAAACGAAATTCTTACGTAAACTAAGCAACTAGTATGAATGAGTTATGAAAAAGACGGAAATCTGACGTAAAAACTAAGCAACTAGTGTGAATGAGTTACGGAAAATACGGTAATCTGACGTAAAACAATGTAAACTAGTGTGAATGAATTACGGAAAAAACGAAAATCTTACGTAAACTAAGCAACTAGTGTGAATGAGTTATGAAAAAGACGGAAATCTGACGTAAAAACTATGCAACTAGTGTGAATGAGTTACGGAAAATACGAAAATTTGACGTAAAAACTATGCAACTAGTGTGAATGAGTTATGGAAAAAACGAAAATCTTACGTAAACTAAGCAGCTAGTGTGAATGAGTTACGGAAAATATGGAAGTCTGACGTAAAAACTATGCAACTAGTGAATGAGTTACGGAAAAAACGAAAATCTTACGTAAACTAAGCAACTAGTGTTATTGAGTTATGAAAAAGACGGAAATCTGACGTAAAAACTATGCAACTAGTGTGAATGAGTTACGGAAAAAACGAAAATCTTACGAAAACTAAGCAACTAGTGTGAATGAGTTACGGAAAATACGGAAATCTGACGTAAAAACTATGCAACTAGTGTAAATGAGTTACGGAAAAAACGAAATTCTTACGTAAACTAAGCAACTAGTGTGAATGAGTTACGGAAAATACGGAAATCTAACGTAAAAACTATGCAACTAGTGTGAATGAGTTACGGAAAAAACGAAAATCTTACGTAAACTAAGCAACTAGTATGAATGAGTTATGAAAAAGACGGAAATGTGACGTAAAAACTATGCAACTAGTGTGAATGAGTTACGGAAAAAACAAAATTCTTACGTAAACTAAGCAACTACTGTGAATGAGTTACGGAAAATACGGAAATCTGACGTAAAACAATGCAACTAGTGTGAATGAGTTACGGAAAAAACGAAAATCTTACGTAAACTAAGAAACTAGTGTGAATGAGTTATGAAAAAGACGGAAATCTGACGTAAAAACTATGCAACTAGTGTGAATGAGTTACGGAAAAAACAAAATTCTTACGTAAACAAAGCAACTAGTGTGAATGAGTTACGGAAAATACGGAAATCTGACGTAAAAACTATGCAACTAGTGTGAATGAGTTACAGAAAAAACAAAAATCTTACGTAAACTAAGCAACTAGTGTGAATAGTTATGAAAAAGCGGAAATCTGACATAAAAACTATGCAACTAGTGTGAATGAGTTACGGAAAAAACGAAAATCTTACGTAAACTAAGCAGCTAGTGTGAATGAGTTACGGAAAATACGGAAGTCTTACGTAAAAACTATGCAACTAGTGTGAATAAGTTACGGAAAAAACGAAAATCTTACGTAAACTAAGCAACTAGTGTGAATGAGTTATAAAAAAGACGGAAATCTGACGTGAAAACTATGCAACTAGTGTAAATGAGTTACGGAAAAAACAAAAATCTTACGTAAACTAAGCAACTAGTGTGAATGAGTTACGGAAAATACGGAAGTCTGACGTAAAAGCTATGCAACTAGTGTGAATGAGTTACGGAAAAAACGAAAATCTTACGTAAACTAAGCAACTACTGTGAATGAGTTATGAAAAAGACGGAAATCTGACGTAAAAACTATGCAACTAGTGTGAATGAGTTACGGAAAAAACGAAAATCTTATGTAAACTAAGCAGCTAGTGTGAATGAGTTACGGAAAATATGGAAGTCTGACGTAAAAACTATGCGACTAGTGTGAATGAGTTACGGAAAAAACGAAAATCTTACGTAAACTAAGCAACTAGTGTGAATGAGTTATGAAAAAGACGGAAATCTGACGTAAAAACTATGCAACTAGTGTGAATGAGTTACGGAAAAAACAAAAATCTTACGTAAACTAAGCAACTAGTGTGAATGAGTTACGGAAAATACGGAAGTGTGACGTAAAAACTATGCAACTAGTCTGAATGAGATACGGAAAAACGAAAATCTTATGTAAATTAAGCAACTAGCGTGAATGAGTTACGGAAAAGACGGAAATCTGACGTAAAAACTAAGCAAATAGGGTGAATGAGTTACGGAAAAGACGGAAATCTTACTTAAAACTACGATGACTGTGATATTATTTCGGATCGGCTCAATCCGGGCGAGCTAAATGGCCAAAGACCAAAAAAATAGATACGGAATATCTCGAATCCTTACCTCCTAAATATCTCATAAACAATTAGAGGTACATGTGTAATGAAAAAGGTAAAAACTTTATGTAAAACTTTGATAGTTGTGTCGTTTATTGCTTCCGCTTTCGTTTGTGTTGCTTATGTTTCCGTTTATGTGCGATTTATATGAATATATAAAGAGGATTTGACTTGAACCTCTCATGGGTTTTGGATTTTAAGTTTTGGATGAGTTGATTTCGGATCACAAATAACCAGTGTGTTTGAGTCACATAAAAGACATAAAATCTTATGTAAAACTAAGCAACTAGTGTGAATGAGTCACATAAAAGACATTCATCATAGTTACTTAGTTTTTAGTAAGTAACTATGATGAATGAGTTACGGAAAATACAGAAATCTTACATAAAATTACGATAACTGTATGTTTTTTGGATCGGCTCGGATCTCCAAGGGCGTGATAAAAGGGCAAAGACAAAAAAAAAAATAGATACGGAATATCTCGAATCCATACTTATCAATTATCTCATAAACAACTAGAGGCACATGGATAATGAAAAAGATAAAAACTTTATATAAAATTTTGATAGTTGTGCCGCTTATGTTTATGTTTATTTACAATTTATGAATTATTAGGAGGATTTTGCTGGAATCTCTCATTACTTTTGAATTTTTAAGTTTTGGTTTAGTTGATTTTAATCACAAACAATTAGGGGGTCTGAGTTACAAAATAGACGGAAATCTTACTGACACTAAGCAAGTAGTGTGAATGAGTTTCGAAAAAGACGAAAATTTTACGTAAAAACTAAGCAACTAGGGTGAATGAGTTACGTAAAAGACGGATATCTTATTAATAATTAGGGTGCCCGAGTTACAGAAAAGACGGAAATTTTACGTAAAAGATGAAAAATCTTAAATAAAAACTAGGATGAATTTATTTGGAGGATTTGGCTTGAATCTCTCATGGCTTTTGGATTTTTAAGTTTTGTTTGAGTTGGTTTCAGATCACAAACAACTAGGATGTGTGAGTTACATAAAGAACGAAAATCTTACGTAAATCTAAGTAACCAGTGTGAATGAGTTAGCGAAAAGACGAAAATCTTACATGAAAACTAAACAAATAGGGTGAATGAGTTATGAAAAAAACGGAAAAACTTACATAAAATTACAATTATTGTGACGTTTTTCGGATCGACTCGAATCTCGGAGTTGAATATTGGATGACAGATTTCTTTGGTTCATTATCGTCTCGTGCATTTTGTCGTTTTGTTGCCCTTTCATTCATGTTAAGAATCAAGATCCATAATCATGTCAAGAATCAAGATCCACAATCCTTTATTTATTTAACTGCAACTTTTTCTTCTAAAGGAAAACACTACAGAATGATAGCACTATAGCTATTGTTCAAAAAGAACTTTTTTTCTTCCTATTAGCTAACAACTTTTTTTAAATAAATCAAATTATTTTTATTTCACCTTGTACCATAGATGGGCCACAATGGCCTAGTGGGTCCATGTGGTGGAATAACTATTAGCTAACAACTTAGTGTCTGTTTGGTTGGAGCGGTGAAATGGAAACGGAATGGAATTGGATAAGGGTTAGGAAATGGAAATGATGAGATTACTTTCATGTGATAAAAGACCTTTAACCAAACGTATTTTTTGATTGATTCGGAATCATTCCGTTACCGGGAATGATTACTAGAGCTTCCAAACGGGCCCTTAATCTTTATATCACAATTTTGTAATGCAGATTATTGGAAAAACTCCTCTTGTTTTCCTGAACAAAGTCACTGAAGGATGTGGAGCTTACATAGCTGCCAAACAAGAGATGATGCAGCCAACTTCTAGTGTCAAAGACAGGTTATAACAACAGCTACATTTCATTTACAAATCTTGAATACATGTTTTTTTCATGGTTCACAGAATCTCAAACCATACTTACTCGCTAACCCAGACCCGCGTTAGCCATGCTTGAAGACGCGGAAAAGAAGAACCTTATCAGCCCCGAAAAGGTCAGTAATTTGATTTGAATTCTTTCATTGTCTTGGATATGATCATGCTGAACAATGGTGTTTTGTGTTGAATAAGACTGTGTTGATTGAGCCGACATCCGGAAATATGGGAATCAGCCTAGCTTTCATGGCAGCATTAAGAGGATATAAGATGGTGTTAACAATGCCTTCTTACACAAGCTTAGAAAGGAGAGTTACAATGAGAGCTTTTGGAGCTGACCTCATTTTGACTGATCCTGATAAGGGTATGGGAGGGACTGTTAAGAAGGCTTATCAACTATTGGAAAACACTCCAAATGGATTCATGCTTCAACAATTCTCGAATCCTGCTAATACACAGGTACAAGCTCAACACATAAGTTCAATGAAATTTTATGTTTTGACGGGTTTGAGATGATTCTTAGGTTCATTTTGAGACGACGGGGCCTGAAATATGGGAAGAGACGCAAGGGAAGGTGGATATATTCGTTATGGGAATAGGCAGTGGCGGTACTGTCACTGGTGTTGGACAATATCTTAAGTCTCAAAACCCTAATGTTAAGGTGATAGTTAATCTAATCTTGTGTTGTTCTTATTCATGAGATGATTATGTTCTTCATGAATGATGAGTGATAATGTGTAGATATATGGAGTTGAGCCTGCTGAGAGTAACATACTCAATGGAGGCAAACCAGGTAATGGGAATATTGCATTATACTAATGCACTAATGTTATATACAAAGGACTCGAATCAGATTGGAATTAAGAATGACATAACTCGAATTCTGATAAAATGTGTTTAGTATGTTGTTGGAATAGTATATGCACCTTGTTCATAAAATTTTTTGGAACCATTCTTTGCGATTTCATGCAAAATGCACTTGAATTTCCTTCATTTTGTTTACCTAAAGGTATCAAAACTAATCAAATCCTACTACAATCACCTCAAACCACGAGGAATGATTCCATGAACAAGGATATACGTATGGACTAAATTCGTTTTATTTTGTTTATGTTTCCGGAATTAAAACCGAATGGGCCCTTAGATAATTAAAGTATAATCTTAATGGTGATGGTTATGTGATATGTGTAAGGTCCTCATCTTATCACCGGAAATGGAGTCGGATTCAAGCCTGATATACTCGACATGGATCTAATGGAGGAAGTCCTTATGGTAAGTTGAGTAATGATCAATTAGTTAACTAGTTTCAGTCAGACAAAATTCAACTGATTCAGATTTGAGTATTGAATATGTTTGACATGAGCAGGTTAAGAGTGAGGATGCAGTAAAAATGGCTAGGGAGTTGGCACTCAAGGAAGGACTAATGGTAATAAGTAATAACCCTTTGATTCAAAGATGTTAATGATGATGATTAGCGAATACTAATGATAAAATAATTGTGTAGGTTGGGATATCATCAGGAGCCAACACAGTTGCTGCTCTTGAGCTTGCTAGTAGACCTGAGAACAAGGGGAAGCTAATAGTTGTAAGATATATTTTACTTGATCTACTAATGTATTGTTAATCATAGATGTTATTAAGTTTGAGGTTCTAATGATGTATTGTGTTAATGATCGTAGACTGTGCACGCGAGTTTCGGAGAAAGATACTTGTCATCTGCATTGTTCCAAGATCTTCGAACAGAAGCCGAAAACATGAAGCCAGTCCCAGTTGAATAAACATGAGAAACAATTCAATTCGTTATTTGTCTTTGTGTTTTTGCTGAAGAACTTTTAAGTATGTCATTTGCGTTAAATGGCTTGAAGCTTAGAACATCATTTATGTCCAAGTGATATAACGTATTATTAATGATGAAAAATTATCCAGCATCCGACCTTAGCTCAGTTGGTAGAGCGGAGGACTGTAGTGTGCTCACAGCTAATCCTTAGGTCGCTGGTTCGAATCCGGCAGGTCGGAAATAGGTTTTACATTTTAGGGTTATGTGAGCTCAAAACGACAACGTTTTAATTGTCAACAAACACTTACATAGAGTGATAAAATAAATTCGGTGTGATAAATAAAAAAAGTAAAGACGCAAAAACACAAAGAAATGTTTGTGCCACTTTATTAGGATCAAAATATTTTAAAAAATAAAAATCATAATCTTAAAGATATAATTTTATTTGGTTTATCGCATTACGGATTATATGTAGTCATGCAGTTTCGGTCCTTAAAAGTGGTTGTTGGGGGGTTTGGGACGAACCTTGGCGTGTGTACAACGTATATGATTGAGTTATGAAACTTTGTAAGGGCTTCGGTTAGTTTGAAAAGATGGTTATCGCAGGGTGTTTCTGAAAACAGATTTTCAGTTGGTGACTACTCTTCTTCATCGTCTCATTTTCCGTTATCATCATCTCTCTTATCTGGTATGTATGTGTCGTGCATTATTACAAATAATTGGTATATCTAGAACCGACATGTATACCGTGAGTTGAATAAAACGAACTTCTTAACTATTTTAGTTCTTTCTTTTTCACTTGGAGTAAGTATTGTTTGACTCTCCCAATGACATAAATGATATTTTTCGTGACGGTCTAAGGGATTAGGCTATCCCTTGACTGTTGATCATTTAACCTTTTTTCATACATAATAAGTGTGGCTAGATGTGCGGAAAAGCACTGACTCTCTTTCTGACAAAAAAAAATCCACCATATAAATCTTTATAAGGGTACACGTTTTGATTCAAAATTATTAGAGAAGAACGTCTTATAAAGAAAAAATAACAATAAAATTAAGGAATGAAATCAACATATCTCGAAACACAAAACTTCTTCTTCCTCGTTAATTCTCTACTTCTCTTTGTATCGAACTCTTAGGAATAAAAATTTCTAGATTATCGATATGCTTTAAATTTTACATTTCGTAAGTAGGTTCGGAATGAGGGAGGCAAAATTCTCCTCACCCGGGACGGTTCACCACAACTCCGGAATGGGTCTCATTGTTTGACGTGATCTACTACATGAGGGTTAAATATTATATTTAGGTTTTTGTTACTATTGCATCGCCTGCCTATTTCGAATCATCTGTTTTTCTTTGTAAATAAGGATTTTTTTAATAAAATATCTCAAACACTTTTTGTTTTATTTGTTAAATATTTATTCTTTTTAGATTTCCCAACAAAAATCACTCAATCAAACGCCACACATTTGATGTGGCTCAGGTCACCAATGAAACATTATCATCGAATAGTATTTATATATAGGGAAATTCCGGTTGGTACCCTGTGGTATGGGGTATTCCGGATTATGCCCATAACTTTTTCAGAGTTCGGTTGGTACCCCTCAGTTTTCACATTTTTCCGGAATTTACCCACATGTTAAAAAACCGGTTAAACTTCACGTTTTCTATTAAAAAATAAAAAGAAAATTAAAAAGAAATAAATAAAAAAAATGAAACAAAAGGAAATTGAAATGAAATTAAAAAAAATTGAATCATACCTCCCACATTTTCTAGTCGATCGAAACGGTAAGTTTAACCGATTTTTTAATGGTTGGGCAAATTCCGGAAAAATGTAAAAGCTGAGGGGTACCAACCGAACTATGAAAAAGTCATGGGCAAAATCCGGTATACCTCATACCACAGGGGTACCAACCGGAATTTCCCTTATATATATATATATGCATCGATTAAGTATTATGTTCTTTTGCAACTTTTAATGAACTCGTCTCAAAAAACAAACAATTCAATGAACGTCAACTCCAAATAGGGGCAATGACGTAATTTAACAAATCCACAACATTATTAGCGACTATTAATTAGTATATATACAGGTTGAGACCATAAATTTCAACAACCGACCTTAGCTCAGTTGGTAGAGCGGAGGACTGTAGTAGTTAAAGCTGTTATCCTTAGGTCGCTGGTTCGAATCCGGCAGGTCGGATTTTATGCATTTTTTCCCGTTAAACGACGTCGTTTTAGTGGTAACGAAATGATATTCCAAATTCCAATACACTCGAAGATTCTTTGAAGCTCAAATTGGGTCGTGTGGGGCCGTCAAATTTGTTGAGGTACATGTTAGAACAATATGGACCACACAAAATATTGTTATGAATGCCCCAACAAAGACAAAAATTTGGCACATATCACACATTTCTAACGTTCCTTTCACATTAACAAACATACCAACTTCATATAAATATCTAATAATAATCTATGTTTTTTTATACATTAAACTTCGGATTTATGACTAGATGAACCATTAGAATTTGAATGCGTCGGCACAACTCCGGCAAAAGACTCGCCGGAAACCAACGCCTGAAGAAGCCTTGGCGGTGGAGGAACCGCCACCTCCACCACTCCTTCCAACATCTTCACCACCGTTCCCATTGTCGGTCTTGTACCTTCCTCGTCTTGTATACACCAAACCGCTACCATCCCTAGTCGCGCCACCTCATTCCGATCAAACCCGTCTCCTAATCGTTGATCCACAACCGCTTCCATGTCGTTTTCCACGATCCGCTTTGCGGCCCATGGAGGAAAGAACCATTTTTCTTCTCCTACACAAGCATTAGAACCCGGAGGAGCTTCGACGTTCCTCCTACCGCTAATCAACTCCAACATTGTCATTCCATAGCTATATACATCGGCTTTGTTGGTTATAGCCACACCCGAGATCCACTCGGGTGCAACGTAGCCCCAAGTTCCCCTCATTGTCGCCAAAACCCGGCTAAAATCCCTTCCCACGAGTTTAGCAAGCCCGAAATCGGACACCTTAGGAGTATAATCACAATCAAGCAAGATGTTTTCCGGCTTGATATCACAATGGATGATGCAATCCCGGCACTCTTCATGTAAATAAGCAAGAGCTTTTGCAGTTCCGATTGCAACCCGAAATCTTTCCTCCCAACTTAGAATCTCACCATCTTTTTTCAAGTAATCACTCAAAGCTCCATTTGGCATGTAATCATACACTAAAAGCCTATGTAGTTCCTCTGAACAAAACCCTCTTAACCTTACCAAGTTCACATGCTGAATATTTCCAATTGTACATACCTCAGCTCGGAACTCCCTCTCGGCCCCACCCGGCCGTTCAAGCCGCTTGACGGCAACTGGAGATGCGTCAGAGAGAATGCCGCGAAACACAGTTCCGAATCCACCATGACCGAGCTTTTCCGAGAAGCCTCTGGTGGCTGAATGCAGCTCCTTATAGGAGAAGACCTTCAAATTAGTTACTGATAGCATTGCTAACTCTTCTTTTCTCTTCTTCCTGATCATTCTAATTCGAAACAACACTAATGATAAGATCACAAGGACTACAAGCAATGTAATGCTTGAGATTAAAATTATCAACAAAGCCCTTGGGATCTTATTAATTCTAGTCTTGATTCCAGATTTCCCTGATCTAATAAACAGAACTTCATTACCATCCACATAAGTATCCGAACTCGAACTCGAATTTCGAATATTCACCAATGACCCATATAGACTATTGCAAGAACTTCTAGGAGCATTATAGTAGAATCCAATACAAGAGCAATTCTGTAAGCATTCCTTCTCACAAACTTTCTTACTATTCCCATCAAACGACACCGTTTTGACTTCACTCCTATCATCAAACACAGAAACTCCAATTTCCCCAAACTCATCTTCCTTATCACACTGACTTCTCCTCTTACACCCGCCGGAGAAATCTCCGGCGACCCACCCCGATTCATCAACCGGATCAAACCCATCAAGGCACCTGCAAAAGTCAAATTCACCAGGCGACAATTGACCTTTACAAAAACCCATTTCACCACACAACCCGTAAACCCGGCAAGGGTTATCGGGTTGTACCCAGAATGAATTCCATACCTCATTTTGACTCCACCACGTGTACTGCCGTAATTGACCAGCTGAGCTTAAGTGAAACCTCGTGAACGGCATGAACAACCCATCGAGTGCAGTCTCTGTGAACCCAAACGACGCGTTTTCAGTGAAAACTCCGACGAAGTAGAATTTGTAGATGTAAGGAATCGACATTTGAGGAATTGTTGGGAAGCTGGAACCCGACCAATTCCCGGTTCTCCAATACGGTATTTGTCCCGTCCCGTTAGAGGATACAAGCTCGACTTCACCAAACTCCGGTGGACGGAGACGGAGAGAGAATTTTCCCGGCGAGGGATCGGATATGGATTTCCACGACGTGAGGGAGTTTTTTCCGGTGAGATTCATCCCCGGGAGCCACGTGTCAGTCGGATAGTCAAAGCTTTGCCAAACGACCTCACCTGATTGTGAGATAAGAACAAGGTTGCCGGATTCGAGGAGATGGAGCTCCGACGCGGGAGACGAGTTGTCGGATTCCCAATCGGAGATGGATAGTCGGCCATTGGCAAGAAGTAGAGAAGCGGAGGAGAGAGATTTGATTGGGTTTTGACGATTTGCGACCCAAATATAGATTGGGCCAGGGATTGAAGAGTACCAGATTCCCAGGTAAGTGTTTGAGATTTGGGGATTTGGGGTAAAGAAGCCGAGAGTGAAGGATTGATTAGGGCTTTGGAGTTGCGAATTGGAGGTGAGGATGAGGGAAGTAGAATTTGAATCATTTGCTGAAGTTACGGAAATCGATAAGAGAAAAACTGAAAGTGAAAAGATGAAGTAGAGAATGGACTTGAAGGCCATTGTTTTTCGAATTTGATGTCCTATGGGTTTTGAGTGAAAGAGAATTTCCTTCTGCTCATCGCCATGGAAACGCTGAGAAAGAAGGTGTGAATCGAAGAAGATTACTAATCGTTTCGGACGCGGTGAAGAAAGGCGATACTTTTTAAATAAAAAAATATTTTAAGGTTGAAATTACTTTCAGTCTTTAGGTACTCTACTGATTAATATATACTGTATAGTTTAAATAATGAGGGGTAAAATGATAAAGAACAATGGGCAGTGTAAATTGGGTGTGAGTGGCGGTGGAAGACAGTGGGCAGCATTGCAGCAATTCCAATTTACCGTGGATAACAAGTAAAACCATCAAAATTGACGAGTTTAATTATTAGTAAAATTCTGTTTGGTATATTTTCAAGCTCACCTCGCAAAACTATCACAATTAATCCTAATCCAACAAGAAATGCATAGGACAAGGTTCGTCAAACTATATAACTTTCTAATATTTGAATATTATGATAAAACCACCGAAAATGCGAACAATTAGTCTAAGGATAAGAAATGATAAGCAAGGGTATGTACATTATACCACTAAACTTGTAAATGTATTAACTATGAAGCCAAAATAATAAAATTCCTCAAAAGTATGAGTAAATCTGTGGTAAACATATAATAAATACTCTGATGAACACAAACGATGATAATGTCCATGATGATAATGATTATGATGACATACGTATAATGCAATGCAATGAATGCGACATCTCTCAACTCTCGGCAACACAATGTAACACATCATTCTCTCAAGTCCACATGTACCCTTCCGGTGTACTATTTATTAAAAAAAATCTATAATCACGTCTTCCATTTTATATTTTCACCTTCTTTTCCCGGCTCGGTCTATACTAGAGCACCGTCCAAAACATGTATGCAGGTTTTATATATGGAAAGGGCTCCCGCCATGTCGCACGGTCATACCCGAGACATCACTCCCTCATCGAGGTCACCGTGCTTATGACCATACCGGTGGTTACTAGTTATAAAATACTTTCAAATCGTAACTGTATAATTGCATATATGTGCAAAAGCCTGTAATAATCTTGAAATAAGAAAGTCCACCTATACATGCAACACGCCACAACTTGTAAATAAAGATTGCTTAACACCAATCCTCAACCTATCTGATTCTATCACATCCTTATATTGTCCTTATGGTCAACTAGCACATCCTTATGCCACAACACCACCATCTACTAGACTACTTGTGTGCACCCTCATACCACAAAAACTCATAACCACCTGTCCCATACACATCTATTTACAGATTGTATCATATGATAAAATACTAAACACTAACTCAAAACTAAATCAACTCTTCAATTAGCCAACTCTCCTTAAAAGACCATCTACACCGTTTCCTACTTAAGATCCACCACTATCAACTTATATCCTCACTCATGACTATCAAGATATTCTACCTTTCAAACTATCGCGTACATGCCTCATGAACATCCAAATAAAAATATCATACATACATGTCAACCTATATCGTTTTTCATTATTATCAACATCTCCTATCATTCATACATACATTAATATTTGTCATCATTCATACTATACACCTACTTCATCATATTCAGATACTCATAATTAATCACATCTCATTCATACCAGGGGCGGCCCTTGGGAGGGGCAGCCGCCCCACCCTCCAAAAAAAAATCGTTTTAAAATGGGTTGTGGCTTCTCGTTTATAATTTTTTTTTATCGATTTATTAATTTTTTAAATATAACTATTCTTGTGTTATATTTAAATGTTGTTTTGGATCTTTCGTCGAAGTAAACAAAACTTCAAAAGAATTTCCCGTTTTAGGCTCGGAGTGAAATAATTCACCAAAATACACGTTGTTTGAAGTGGAAGTGCGGTCTTAGACCGCACTATTATTTGTAAAACGCGTTGTCGAGGACAAAGATAATAAAAACACAAATAGAGGTGCGGTCCTAGACCGCGGCTATAGTGTAACGTTTTTGAAAGAAAAAAAAACTAAAGAGGCGCGGTTATAGACGCGTCTATAGGGCATCTATTTTTTTAAAAAAAAATTTATAAGCGCGGTCGTGGACCGCGCCTTTAAGTGTAATATTTTTTTTTTGTATTTTTGTTTATTGTAAGTAGATGACATATTGACTTTATTTTCATAGATATATTTATCGAAGTAAAATTTCGCCCCCACCCTTTTAAAATCCCGCGGCCGCCACTGATTCATACATACATTAATATTATCACTATCAACTTATATCCTCACTCATAACTATCAAGATATTCTACCTTCCAAACTACCGCGTACATACCTCATGAACATCCAAATAAAAATATCATACATACATGTCAACCTATATCGTTTTTCATTATTATCAACATCTCCTATCATTCATACATACATTAATATTTGTCATCATTCATACTATACACCTACTTCATCATATCCAAATACTCATAATTAATCGCATCTCATACTCACTATTTGTAACATAATTAATCACTTCTCATCACTCCTTAACCCTTTTCCTAGTCACTACCGTCATATATCAACATCCTCTAGACACTCAAGAATAAGTATTAAGCACAATTTAATGAGAATTATTTTAAAACATAAATAAGTATATGTATAACCTCCCAAAATATGTTCCACTCACAATTAACAACAAATCTAATCTAAAACAAGATGTCAACTAAGTCAAAATGACTTACCTCAAAAAGACGAATTTCAATAACCACCAAAACAAAATCCAAGCAACCAAGTACCTAAAAATAAAATAAATAAGTCAACTACACAAGTTTAACTCCATTTGTTAGAATTTGGGGCATTAAATATAAATATTAATAATTGGGACATTTTCTATAATTATAAATTTTGGTCAAATTCTGTAATAACTCAATTCATGACATTTTGTTATCAAAAGTTTGGGTCATTCTTGTAATTACAAACTTTATGCCATTTCTTGTAATTATCCAATTTGGAGCATTTTTGCAAAATTCTAGAAATTGGGTCATTAAAAGTAAATAAAAATTATGAGATCAAATCTTTAATTTACCCTAAATATCCTTCTTCCCGATTAGGGTTTTCGGAATCTGGTCAAAAGGTCAAAATTCCGTTCACAAAAACTCCCGAACCGCGGCATAGACTTCGCTCCCCGTTGTTTCCCAGTTAGCCTTACAAAAATTTGAGGAGAAACCATCTAGTATCAGGGCCTTCATATCACCAATAGACCAAAGAGCCTCCTTTTTATATTGGGAACTGATTCATCTAGTGTGTACCGGTCAACATCTACAACTCCCGGTCCAATCGAAAATCAATCCCTCAGTGTTTCCTCTACTTCCTGCTTCGTCCCAAGAATCCCTTGAAAAAATAAAGCAAACTCCCCAGCCACTCCCTCCAAGGAGGTAGTGGTCGAGCCATCAGTCGGATCAAGCGAAGGAATAAAATTCCCCCGCCCATTAGCCTTCATAGTACTATGGAAATATGAGTTGCATCTATCATTATGGAGAACATACTTGGTTTGTGCCTGTGTGCGTAGAAGCTCCACTCTGCAACATTCAATGTCTTGGATTTAGATCTTAGCTCGATCAAGTCGCTCATGAGGGAGGCAGACTCAAAATCTAGTCTAAAGTTCTCCACACAAGTAGTCAACTCATCGTTGGAAACCTTCTCCCTTCCGATATATGTGCAAAGTGCCTCGTGTTCAAACCTCTCAAAGGGCCTTTCAGGCCACAAAGGAGGGAACATAGGCGGTATTGGTAGGTTCCCCGGAGTATGCAACTCCAATTCTCCTTCACAATATCTTGAAAAAGGTCATGGAAAGCCCACATATTAAAGAACTTAAAACTCGGCATCACTGACCTAAGGCGGCATAGAATATGAGCTATTGCAGGCTTATGGTCCGAATAGTACTACCACCTATTCGAAAAACCTGCATGGCAATATAACCCCATATCTAGTCAATCATGGTTAACCATGACCCTATCAATCCTGCTCTAGACAGTACCATTTGTTCAAATGAGCTTGTTATCACTTGTGAACGGTATATCAAAAAGCCCATGCTCATGGTAGGCATCTAACATGCGTTTACACTCATGCATGTGTACAAGTGCTTCATTTTATCCGCTCATTCACGTACATGATGTTGTTGAAGTCTCCCAAAACAAGTCACGGTAACGGGCATATGTTAAACCAAGCTCGTACAATATGCCACACCTCACCCCGTTCAACGAAATCACGAACTTCATAGATATAACAAACACCATACTTGGTCCCAGTAACCTTGCAGGTGACTACACAAATAACATAATGTATGACAACCATCCCAATCTCCATCTCAATGCGGGTATCATCCCAAATGACCAGAATAACACACATATCATCAACATAAAAATTAGTGATATATCTCCCTTCTGGAAAACGAGTTTGTATCACCACATCAATGTCGGTAGGTCTAGCTGTAAACCTGGTCTCAAGCACACCGCAAATACATGCATCATACTCCTTCATGAGGTCTCTCAGCTCACACCATTTTGTATCCGGGGTTGGTGGAACCCCTAAACATTTCAACTTATAATTTAATAATTATTAAAAAAAAAATTTATGTGATATTTCCATATTTCAAAAAGGGCTAATTAGGTAACTAGGCTGTTTTTTTTAATTGTGTACTAAGTGGGCTTTTTTCAGTTTTCCAATTAGCAAATGCACCCCACTAATATTTTTTACCGCTCACAAAAACCTAATACACAGCCCTCCCTCTCTTCTATCCTCCTCCTGTCGCTTTCCCTTACTCCAACCCTTAATCGACATCAACAGATGGGGAAGGAGGAATTGAAGCAGGCGGCGGCAGGGGCAGAGGAGAGACGCTCCGGCATGGTGGCGGCTGCGGCCTCCGACAACGACTCGAGGTCGCTTCTCCCTGGTGGCGCTACATGTGGTCGAGACGGAAAGGGTTGCGCAGGGGACCGGCGGTTGCTGCTCACATCTAGCGGTTATAGAGAAGAAATGAGGAAGGCGAAGGCGGCGAGAGATCTGGCAACGAGGCATGCGAGGCGGCGGCAAGGCAGTTTCGATTCCCGGTGGGTGACGACGGCGAGGTAGGGGAGAAGAATCTCTTATGAATTTTGTGAATAAATTAAATTCTTACCAGAAAATTCCTGAAACCTATAATGAAATATTTTGTGCAAATTGAATCTGTTGAAATTTTATACCATATTTTTGAACTTATTTTATGTAAGGATGATACTCTATTCAGGAATCATACAGAAATTTTGTGTTGTACAATGCGAATTTCGTTTTAACAATTTGTTTTCTGTAAATCAGTTTACCTAATGATACAGTTGATACTCTATTTAGGAATCATACAGAAAGACAAAGGTGTAAATTTGTTGTTTGTTGCACATATACAGAATGTAATTTGAGTTCAGCTTCACTTTGCTCTGCTGTATGATCTTGATTGTACAATTGTGATTAGCTTCCAACAGGAGCTTGCAGTTTAAATAACTCGTTCAAAATTGGAGACCCTTCTTTGAAGGTTATATAAACTATTTGGTGTTGGTTCATTACTCAATTATCTCATCACTTGTCTAATTTTATTAATCAATGGATCATTTATTTACCCTGTAGCATTCACGGACAATGTGCCATCATCATGTTTGATGTCACTGCTCGGTTGACATACAAGAACGTTCCCACATGGCACCGTGACCTCTGCAGGTATTCTTTGCCCTCCAACTAATTCATTGCTAATGGTGGTATATTGCTATGTCTATGATGGTATATTGCTAATGGTGGTATACTGCTATGATCGGTCCTGATTGTTCTCTTTAAATTTTCAGAGTTTGCGAGAACATTCCAATTGTACTATGTGGAAACAAGGTTGATGTGAAGAACAGGCAGGTGAAGGCAAAGCAGGTTACCTTCCACAGGAAGAAGAACCTTCAGTACTACGAGATTTCTGCTAAGAGTAACTACAACTTTGAGAAGCCATTCCTCTACCTTGCCAGGAAGCTTGCCGGGTAAGCGCGTTCACCTCCTTGCTGATGCTTCTCATTCAATATAATGATGTCTGGTTTTTCTGAACTATGTTTTTTCGATTTCAATTCAGTGATCAAAACTTGCACTTTGTTGAGTCCCCTGCCTTGGCACCTCCAGAGGTTCACATCGACTTGCAGGAACAGGCTAAGCATGAAGCTGAGCTTGCCCAGGCTGCGAATCAGCCTCTTCCAGATGACGATGATAACTATAAGCAAATTCTGTTATGGGTTTTCTGGTACGAGTTTTTAGGTATAAATTTCATACCAGAATTTCTAGTATGGATTTCTGGTATGAAATTCATACCAGAAAACTCATACCAGAATTTTCTGGTATGTAAAATTCTTACTAGAAAATTTTGTTATGAGTTTTCTGGTAAAAAAATTTCTGGTATGACAAGTTCTGGTATGACAAAATTCTGGTATGACAAAATTCTGGTATGAAAATAATTTCTGGTATGAGAATTTCTGGTATTAAATTTCCGGTATTAAATTTCTGGTATTAAATTTCTGGTATGAAAATTTCTGGTATGAGAAAAATTCCGGTATGAGAATTTCAGTCCAGAAAATAAAAAAGAAATAAAAAATAAATTAAAAAAAGATAAAAAAAAAAGAATAAAAGAAAACAAATTCAGTAATTAAAAATTAAAATTATACTTATATAACAAATAACAAACATCATTTATTCCTTTCTTTCTAAATAAAAGGGTTAATAATTTTTACCTACTATTAAATGAAAGTGGTAAAAAATTTGGGGTACACTCTTTTAAACAAAAACTCAAAAAAGCCTATGTCAAATTCTCCCTTTCAAAAATTACAAAATCGAAGACAAAATACATTTAACTTTCACCCTGATTTATTAATAGCCTGAAACGGATCTTACGACTTTGTCTTTATAATTGAGATTTTAACATATCTAAGATTTGTTTCTAAAATAATAATAATTATTCCACAAAAGTGACTGTGTGTCTTTCACACATTATAACTATTTACCAAGGAAGATAAATGATAAATTAGACTTAAAATTTTGTCGGTTTAGTTCAATTATCTCGTGTATCAAGATCGATTTCCTCTATTCAAAAAAACATTATAGAATAATATTTGTTTTGTGTAAGATCATTTAATTCATAAATCCATTTTTATTAAGAAAAAAACAATAGAACATGTCAGCAATTCCACATGCACCGGTCTATAACATTTTGATGAATAAAAAAGAATTAATAGTATGATGTTGAAAGTATATATTTCCAAGAAAAGGTATAAAAAAGGATAACATTATTAACGACTTTGTAATTATAGTAATATAAGAAATTAAAAAAATTGTAAAGTAGTAGGAAAGGTCATGCCATAACGTAGGCTGCATGCCCAAAGTGGGCTCAATGCGTAGAAAGCTACGTACCACCAAAGTTGGATAGATTCCTTACGAAAAAGTCACATAATTACAAGATTGTCCACCTTATGAATCTATCATCAAAGATTGACAAATTCTTCTTCAAATTTGTGCAAGAAGATTTTCATGAAACTGGATATGGGTAAACAAGTAACATGAAGTATTGGCATCGGTGCATAAATTTGGCAAAAGAAAAGACACCATGACACTTGTTTGACACACCCGGAGTGTTTCCTCTAGGCTCGGTTGTCTTGGTGGTTCCTGATCTTGAGCTTTATGTCGAGACCATACCTTTTGCGAAAATCGTAGTTTGGTCAACCGACTTTACTACGGGGTTATGATCAACCACCTCGTAAATCAAACTAAAAGTTTAAGAGAGAAAGAATGATGAAAGTTTTGATCTTTATATCACGAAACCAAATAATTCAAAGGGAGAAAACAAAAAACACATATCAATAGATAAAGCGATTCCATAATTCAAATTACCAAAACATGCAAATATAATAGATCTCAATTTCTATTTTCTTTTATTATTTATTGGTTTCATTAATAATTTGTCAGATATTTTATTGTTTTCCCTGATTCGATATTGACCCCTTTTAAATGCACCTATGTCAAACAAACAAAGAACATATTCCCTTTTAGGGAGGATGCGGATGTGCAATCGACAAATTATCCTCACAGTTCACTTGTTAATTGTTATGACCATTTTGGGAACCTTCTAATTCAAACAAACATCCGATCTTGCTCGACCTATTAGCTCGGCTATGATGATTCAACATCTAGATCAACATCTTTCTTCTTCATAAGTTATCCGTAACATTCGAATGCTAAGTGATACATACAAAACTCACTACTATTTAATCATGATAATTTCGTAACTAACATCATATTTTTTGACCTTGTCATGAGCTGACATCACGCATATAGTCTAGAAGGTCGTATTTCAAACAGATTAACTATTATTATTTTCTACCTAATACAACTAATAATTAAAAGAAATTAGTAAATGATAAGTCGTAAAAAAGTGCTCGAACTAAATAACAAAGAATAGTTCACGATATTATCCAAATAGGTAGCAAACTTACGTGAAAAACAAACTCATTTAAATTGCTATATTTTCAATCACCAAATAACCAAATAAAAACGTGACTTCGTCTCAATTTTCTAGCAACATCAATAAACTCAAACTTTTTTAGCTGAAATATAAAAACATGTAGAACATTAAAAAAGTTTTGATTGTTTTTATATTGTCTTTATCCCAATATTCGAATTCAACAAATATAACTATAGTTATTGGACAACATTCGCATCAAACAATTATACTATAGAATTGTACAAACTACCTTATTTTATTAATATAAGTTAGTAGATGTTCCTTCCTATAATTTAGTTAGTATATAAATAGCATACTAAAACATATAAAAATCAATTTGTCCTTATCTATCACAATCAATTTTATCATAATTAGTTACAAGAGATATTTCTAATATCTGTAATAGATTATGAGATGAGTTTGCATTAATGTCATACTTTATGATAATTTTTATTGATTTTATTAAAACTTATATAATATATAATTTAGGATTTTACAATTTAAGTTAGCGTAAATAGTTTGAACGTATGTTGATACTTGTTATAAATGAGACGTATCTCCTGTAACTTGATTATTCTTGTAAAAATATGAAAAAATTAATAAAAAAATGTATTCATGAAAAATCGATATTTGGTTGGTAGTCCGGTAGTCCCCTTCTCACCCTAATATCAACCAGAAAAGTTAGATCTCACAATTTATTCTTCTATTTGAAAATTCTAACTATATGTTAATTACGATACTTGAATTTTCTCTTGTACACGATTTAATGTAAATAATTTTTTTGTACAAGAATCAATGTAACTAATTTTCTTATACATGCATAATTCATGTATCGTATACAAGTAACTCAAAAGTATAATTAGATTAGTATTCTTGTACAAAAGTGAAATAACAAATTTACCCCTACCGTTTGACGATGTGGCTCAACTTTTTTTTAAAGTAGCCATTCAGTGTCGAAGTTTTTCAACACAATCACGCTTAGATTCAATTTTGTTTTTTGATACTATACGGTAAGCGATTATGTTAGATCATCTTCTCGAGACTCTCCAACCTAGAGCATCCTTCCGGATGAAATCCACCACGTGGGAGGGGATCGCTGAGTCACCTAGTGGGAGTCGTGTCCCAATTCCGCTAGTTTATCGGCAACACTGTTGACTTCCTTGAAGACAAGATGTATCTTGACCTGTTGGAAACTGACCAAAATATTAGAAATTTCTGAAATGATGAGGTCAAGTTCCCATGGGGGCTTCCATATTTGTTTAATGGAATTGATGATTGTAAGATTATCTCCTTCAATCTCAAGTTTGTTGATCTCCAGATCATATACTCTTATCAAACCCTCCCGTAGCGCGCATGCTTCATCATGGAGGACCGATGTGTTCCCACATTGTTCGTAGCCTAGGGAGATGGTTGATGCATATTGGTTTCTTAAAATGTATCAGAAGGCTGATTCCCCGGACTCGCGTTTGGATCCATCAAAGTTTAGCTTGACAAATCCATTATCAAGTTTTATCCATTGGATATCTGTAGTTTTCCTGTTACTTTTGGACATTTTGTTTTGTTTGATTCTTTCTTTTGTTAGCATCCTGCCATCTCCTTATTTGTTCTTGAACTCGTACCCCAACTTTTTGGGTTTTTTTATTATTGAAGATATTTTGGTTTCTTTCAATCTAGAGGTTCAACCACGTAACTGCTAGTTGAACCATTTGATTGTCGCCTAGCTTATTTTTTAGACGTGTGACCATACTCGATATATTCTGGTTAGAGTTGTTTACAATTTGGAGTACGATCTCAGTGTTGGTATTGTGAAGATTCTCCAACATAAAAGGACTGTTAAAGAACAAGTGCTTTGCTGATTCATATGGGTGATTGCAGAGGACACATTGCATGGGCACTGGTACCCTTTGTTTCTCGAGGTTTTCCTTAGTTGGGAGTCCATCGATAGACAGTTTCCAAATAAAGTTTTTAACTTTGCGCATGATATCCATTTTCCAGATCCACTCACTTGGTTATAAGCCCTTTATTCTTGTGTATGAAATCCATGGCTAATTTTGTTGTGTACGATCCTTTGTCCGAGGCTGCCCAATATAAACGATCTCGAATGAATGATTTTGGTAGTTGGTATGATTTAATTGCGGTCATAATCTCTTGTGGAAGGAGATTGCCTACTTCCGTTTCCAGTTTCCGGATATTCCATTTGTTCTTTGTAATATAGAAAGAATAAGGGGGTTGGAGTTTTCGTTTTCATCAATATTACTGCTATCTTCAAGAAGTTTGATGAGCGGTTGATCTGTCACCCACTTATTTTTCCAAAATTTTATGGTGTTACCATCCCCAACATTCCATCTGGATCCACATTCAAATTCAGGTCGGAGATTCATTAGTCTTCTCCATTGCCAGAAGATATTTTTCTAGGTTTTGTAGTTCCATAGGAATGAGTCTTTGAGGTATTTTCATTCACTATTTTAGCCCATATATTATTTAGTTCTGCCATAATTTTCCAGAGTAATTTCATTTGGAGAACCTTGTTCATATTTTATGTTTTTCTAATACCCACACATCCGCACTTTTTCGGTTTGCAAATTTTGTCCCAGCTGATGAGAGGGTGATATTTGGGTCCTTTATTCCAAAAGAAATTACGGTTGATTTGATTTAGTTCTTTATGTATGTAGGATGGAAGCATGAAGCTTTGCGTTATGTAGTTTGGTTTAGCATTCAGATTAGCCTTGATTAGAGTTGTTCTACCTTCTTGTGAAAGTGTAGATGCTTTCCATGTAGCTAATTGCTTCCTAGATTTGATTATTACATCTTCAAAGACGGTCTTGTTTACTCTACCGTTAATAATAGGACAACCAAGATATTTGTCCAACTCTTTGGTAACAATTATTCCGATTTTTAATTGGATTAGTCTCTTCATTTCACACCCTACATTTCTTGTGGTTTGGAATGAGGATTTATGAAAATTAACTTTTTGTCCCGAGATATAGCAGTACCTATTTAGTAGTTCTAGAAGTTGTGTACTTGCATATAAGGATGCCTTGACGAATATAATTATATCAGATGCGAAGGTTAAGAAGGGGATAGTGGTGTCACCTCTTGTTATTGGGAAACCAATTGTTTTGTTGTTTTGATTACATTCCTTTTGGATGTTCCTTGCTAGAACTTCCGCTCCTAAATTGAATAGTATAAGTGAGAGCGGATCACTTTGGCGTAGACCCCTCTCAGGGTATATTACTACTGACGGTTTATCATTGACTCGGATGAAATACGAGACCGTGAAAATGAATTCTCTAATCTAACTAATGAATTTTTGCTCCAAGCCAAAATTTTCGAGAACGGCCAGGTTGAATGGCGATTCCACCCTGCCGTATGCTTTTTCCATATCTAGTTTAACGGCTATGAAACCCTCCTTCACTTTTTTTCCTATGATCCCGTGAAAGATCTAATGGACGATGAAGATACTGTCGTGAATTGATCTACAATGTGTAAAGGCGCTTTGGAACGGGTGGATTAGTTTAGGCAATAACATCTCTAGTTTGTTTGGTAGAATTTTGGCAAAAACTTTTGTATATTGTTGAATATACACTTATAGATTCAATTGCTTAATTCGACGCAGTACACCCTTATCGATCCCGTTTGCAATTTTCATGTTATGAAAATGAAATTACGTGGGAAGTAGATTGACTTTTAAAGTTTGACTGGTGAGTATAGTTGACTACAGTGGGGGCCACTCTTGAACCAATCAAATACCTTCTTTGGAAAGTCGAGATTTCAAATCGCCTTTTTTGAGAGGCAACTGTGAAGTCTTCGTCCTCGTCTTCGGGTTCTCCATCATCATTCTTGTCCACTTTCTTCCATCCTCCCTCTGAAAATAGCATCCACTTCCCATTCTCACAATCTTATCTCTTCCGCTTCTTCTCATCCTCTTTATCTCTCTCATGAAGAGGCAAATCACGCGTTTGCCTCCTCGCCCCGCCGGTCGTGACCGCTACATCGTCGAACAACCGACGCCAGATGATGCACCGTCTTCTGCAACCTCCCGTGCAGGCACTATCGTCATCCACGCTGCCAAATCGATCGCTGGTTCTTTCATTGCGTGCTTCGTTCCGCCGGAGTTTGACCTAGTCTCCGAGAACTCGGTTGCTTCGCATCACACAAAACTCGGATCAGGTATGACTTTTCAATTTGTTGTTTGAATTGATCGTTCTTTGATTATGTTTTTACAGTATCAATTTTGAGCTTCCGTTGATCAATTGATGAATATTCAAACTATGACCAAAATTGTTCTGATTTCGAGTTTGAACAAAGAGGTTATGCTTTGCATAATTGTTCAGATTTCGAATCAGTGTATCGAGCATGAAATTCTGGCTTTCGTGCTCGATTCGCCTTTGAAATCAACTGTATGATTGTTAGCATGTAAGATTTGCAGTTTGAAAACGTAAGCGCTCTGCATGACTGTTTTGATTCCTCAGTTGGATTAAGAACACCTGCAAGTGGTTCTAGCCATGGATTTCGCAATGGATCTCGACACTCGTATTCACCTCAGGCAAGAGAAGATGATTGCGATGGACCGTTCACCATAGAACAGATATGCAGGGCAACTATGAACTTCTCTCCATCTCTCAAGATTGGAGAAGGTGGATTTGGTACTGTCTATAAAGGAACACTTGATAATGGCACACCAGTGGCAATCAAGCGCGCTAAGAAGGTTCAAAGGATCAACATTCTGTCTAAACTTTTTTGTAGAGAAGAATAAATCAATGAATGTGATATAACTTTGTTCCTTCTTCAATTTGTTTGGTTTTGTAGGAAACTTTTGACGATCAAATGGGCATGGAGTTCAAACGTGAGATCGAGATGCTTACTCAAGTGAAGCACTTTGGATTGGTCAAGCTGCTTGGCTTCTTGGAGGAAGGAGATGAAAAGATCCTCGTGGTTGAATATGTTTCCAATGGGAGCCTTCGAGAGCACCTAGACGGTGAGTTAATCACTCAACGGTATTGTATGTTATTATATATATATATATATATATATATATATATATATATATATATATATATATATATATTATCGGTATTGCATATTATTAATATATTTGTTTTTATCTTACGACTTATAGTGATACTTTATCTTATTTTTCAATATTATAATCTATACAACTTTCATTTTCTATTATGTCATTCAAATACATTAATAAATGCAGTAGAAGATCAAACTAATCATTATTGATAATCACTCAACGGATAGCCAAGTCGCACATTCCATTTTCAAACATAGTAGAATGATTTGTGCGTTCCATTTGCAGGTAAGAGAGGGGATTATCTGAACTTCTCTGTGAGGCTTGACATTGCAAGAGACGTTGCACATGCCATTGCTTATCTTCACACATACACAGGTTTATTATCGTTTGGGAAGCTCAAATCTCTTCAAATCATGCAATATTAATCTCTTTCAATGAAATGAACACTGCGTTAGTTGTGTGGATTATTGGACAGATCATCCAATCATCCATAGGGACATTAAGTCATCCAACATCCTACTCACAGACAGCTACCGAGCCAAAGTAACTGACTTTGGCTTTGCAAGGCTTGCAGCCGACAGAGACTCGGGTTTTACTCATGTATCCACCGTTGTAAAAGGCACAGCTGGGTACTTAGACCCACAGTATATGAAGACTCGACAACTTACTGAAAAATGCGACGTCTACTCGTTTGGTGTGTTGCTGGTGGAACTTTTCTCCGGAAGACGCCCTATTGAATCTAAGCGCGTTCAAAAAGAGCGTGTTACTGCAACATGGGTAATTATCCCTACTTAACCAAAAAACAAATGAGAGGTGTCAAATTTTGATGATGAATTATGAATGCAGGCTGTCAAGAAGTTGATCAGTGGGGATGCAATATCAGTTCTGGATCCTGAGCTAGAGAGGAATGATGCAAATACCTGGGCACTCGAGAAGATCCTTCAGCTCGCGCTGCAGTGTTTGGTGTCACAGAGGGACACCCGACCAAGCATGAGGACCTGCGCAGACATACTTTTGAGTATCCGGAAGAATTATAAGGAGTTATCAGCCATCTCCCACTCACGGAATAGTTCAATGATAGAAGAATGACCAAGTCAAAGGATTTTTCTGCACAGCTAAGTGATGCCGATCAAAAGTTGATGCAGAGGAACTGGATTCATCATTTTTGTAGAATATTCACATTTTCCAATTTTATAGGGAAAAACTCTCCAATTTTGGTTTACCATGAAGATATATGTGTGTGTATATTTCTAAAAGACGCATTTTTTGCTGATTCCCTACGAGTCAGAACCTCATAAATATGTACACATTTCAATAATGAATTTGAATGTGAAGTCTTAAATTCTTAAAGCTCTCCATATCAGTAGGAAATTGCACCGCCAACTGAACTATTTTACTTAGCTCCTGCGCTAAACCGAGAGTTTCTGATCTGAGAACTAGAGAATGGCATCTAGGTATGTGTTTGTGAATCTTAAGTAGAGGCAAGAGGAAAATAGTGTACATATGCTCAAATGCCAGACTGCAATACAAAAATGCTTAATTCCTTGGAGTTGCTAAGAAATGGGTACATGTTTTAGTATAAGAGACGACAAAGACATGTATATAGATCACACGAGAAGATCATCAAATAGAGGCAATGGATGTCAACCGTTTTAATTAACAATTTACATCAAATTTTACTTGAATGCAGAAGCATGCATCCTCATGACTACAGACTAATGAAGTATCTAGTATTAGCGAGCAGCAATATAAACATGAACACATAATGGAACCATGAGTCTGAGAAAAAGCCACACAACCAAGATGATATGTAAATTTAAATCAATCTTTGTTCTAAGACGAGGTTTTGGAACTAAGACCCCCTCTTCCACTTTCGGAATAGTGCAGTTATAACAGAATGACTATATAGCTACAAGAAATTTGCTGCTCAGATAGGTAATGAGGGGTCAAGAGACGAACCACGGTAACTGGAATCATCAATTTTTGTTGAAATCAATAGATGAAGATTGCTTTTTATGATCAAACCATTAAAGGATGTTCGCAGAAAGAAAAGAAGAAAAAAAAATCCAATAAAGGATGTTAACAGTGCAGGTAAATATGTCTATATGTTATCCGACAATACGTACATTTCAATGATGAATTGGAAATGAATCCAGAAAGCATTAGAGAAGCAAAAATCATATTGTGGAAGCATTCTATTATGAAAAATCGATTCAATGTTTGTTCTAAAAAGGAGGCTTCGGCACTCAATCAAGTACCAATATACTATGAACTAACCAACAAGAGCACCAGAGCTTAAATACTAAAGAATTATGAATATCAATCTTTCCATGACCACACAAACTCAGAGATCGAGGAAATGGCTGGTAGTTCAATTAACTAAGCCAAAAAAATCAATACAAAATTCTTATTGAAACTCTCCCTAACTGACACATCTAAGCACAAGTTCCAGCAAAATCTGAACGATAGATTATCAATGAATAAATATTTAATGGAATATAAACAGAGAAGCGAGCATTGTCGAGTGCCGATGTCAGCGATCTTGCTTTCGTTCATTCTTAATACGAAGATTGAGAAAGCGAAGAACGGAATTGCATAAAAATAGCAAGTATTTGCAGAAACCCTAAGTAGAGAAGAAAACTGAGGCATGTGGTAAGAGTGAGAGACCTGGCGACGAAATCGATCTTCGCTCGAATCGAGCGAACGCATCGACGCCGGAAATTATGTGATACAATCTGCTAATTGATCATCGTCGTACGGACTCGTCGGATTCAATGCAAATCGCGTTCAGTTTTGTGATGATTGATCTATATTCTCTACCACGTTCATCGATTATCTATCTGCTTCAAGGTCTGCTATAGAGTTTCGCGGTGAAAAAGAAACTTCAAGAATTAACCCGGCACATCTGGAAGACTGGAACGACCTGGTTAGCAACTAGCATATAAAGAGCAGAAAGTTGCTGACTATATAGTGACGTCACGAATAGTATGATTCTTGTCTTTTAGCCGTTGGATCTTCAGGGATTACGCTTTATCGTACGATTGTAGTGTCCTCTTTTCTCAAGCACTTGACTACTTGTGTAGTGGTTTCAATAGATACCATCAGTATAGTTTGTGTTCTTGCATATCATATTACTCATAAAGAAATTATAATAATATAGTATTATTTAATAAATAATCATATACTAGAAATGTATCCACGAAATATATAGACTATTCATATCATTTAATCAAGTTGTTATAACGTCCGGCACATAAAGAGTTAATGAAATAAATTTTACAAATTTATGTTGCAATAACAATACATTTCATAAAACTTTCAATGTGAGTGAAAAAAAAAAGAAAGATATTTATTGGTAAGAAATAAAATATTGCATATAAAAAAATTTATTGTAATAAGGTGAATGTCAATTACACAATCATGTAGAATGTCGTGTATTTTTCCATAACCTAATACATTCAATTCTAATAGCATATATATTTGTATCTATGTAAATATTCGTTTGGATTACTTAGTTTGCCCTTAACATGCATGAAAACATTGTCCACCCTCTAAGGGCCCGTTTGGTTCCAACTCCGGAAACGGAAACGGAATGGAAACGAATTTAGTCCATATGTATATCCATATTCATGAAATTTATGGAATCATTCCCCATGGTTTAATGAAAAATGCACTTGCTTCCTCACATTTTGTTACCCTATAGGGTATCAAAAGTAATCAAACTCTCATCCAATTACTACAAATCACAAGGAATGATTCCAAAAATTGTAATGAACAAGGGTATACTATTGACTAGATTCGTTTCCATTCCGTTTCCGATTCCGGAGTTAAAATCAAACGGGCCCTAAATATTTATATAATCTAATTTGAATATTAGTATTATATATCAGTAGTAAAAATATAACATAAAACATAACACCCAAACCAAACACCCATAAAATTACAAAAAGAATATCATACATTAAACTCTTTTTTATTCTTAGATTTCGCACGATTAAGAAACAAATATGATTTTTTTGAGACTATTAATATGAAGTTGTTTGTATAGTGTTGTATATAGTCAAGTTATTTATTACAACATAAGCTTATTTGACAATTTCCTCTAATTGTTAATGAGTAAACTAGATTAACAAAAAATGTTCAAAGCATCAGTATTTAGTGTACACAATACCATTAACTTATGCCGGTCCAGTTAATCATATACTTGTCACAAACGCAACAATGAGAAGTCTTGATATAAGGGTCTTGCCGATGAGTAAAGGCAAATAGGAGGAGTGAACTCGTTCACACCTCCTGTCCAAACGATCATCTCTGCCGCCTTTTCGGGTTGCCATCTCTTTATCTCGAATTTTTTGTGATGGTAGGACTCTCTTTTCCGGTCTTAGTCTTGACGTACATCAACGGCTCAACGCCTACATTTTGTACTAGGTGCGATCGTTGTATACGACTTCCTTTCTTTTTTGGCAAAGATAGGTCAAACGACTTTTCTCGCATATAAGTACCTCCATACAAGTAAGTCAACAACTCACGTATCAATTAACAACAACGACCCACAATCATTGACTTACCTAAGGCAACGATTCACGTATCATAAGTTAATATTTGATATAAATAAATATCATAGCTTAGTGAAAGGCCAATAAATGTATATTTATATGAGTTCCAGATTGTCAGTCTTACTTATGATCGGTGTGCGATAGCAAATTTCTTTAAAATATGACTAAATTAAAAAAAACGCACCTAACAAATTATATTTTGAAAATAAACGTAAATCTTTCTTTTACTGGAATAAAAATTAAATTTATTATGTTTTAGTAACGGTAAACCTTTCTATTTACAATAAGCAAATATATTTAATTAATTATGTTTTAATTAAGATATAAAGATTTTTCTTCTATATATTTTTAAAGCGGGTAAATAAGCAAAAAAAAATATAAAGGGTTTTCTATCGTGACCTAAATTTATATTTTCGTTCTTTTTAAAATTTTATATTGTCCTCTCCGAAGTTTTACTTTGTAATATAACGTATAATTGCACATTATGAATAAAAATTTTCCTAAAAACAGTCTTTTTGTTAACGTAAATGGAAATTCTGTGATCATTCTCATCTTCATCAACACGCATCGTTTGGTTGAAATACCGATCAAAACGAAGTCGTTCATGTGACATTATCACCATTTTCAAACAAAAAAGGAAACTTACGAAAACAATTTTTAGCAACTTTGCTGATACATTTCGTCCCACACAGATAACAACTTAACCTAGAACAGAAAACCCGAAAATCACAAAACACTTCCCAATCTAAAGCATGCCCTACTTCTCATGCTAAACTAAGCTCCTAAATTAAAAACACAACATCACAGAAACTAACTTAACTTCCATGATCGATTAGAGATTTCAGTGATCGAGCTTTC
Source organism: Fagopyrum homotropicum (assembly GCA_033239125.1). Classification (NCBI taxonomy): domain Eukaryota; kingdom Viridiplantae; phylum Streptophyta; class Magnoliopsida; order Caryophyllales; family Polygonaceae; genus Fagopyrum; species Fagopyrum homotropicum. Next base: position 11,271,178 of record BSWB01000003.1, read on the forward strand.
ACAGGCTTCCTTGTTCTCTTCCTACCAGGATCATCATCTTCATCGTCATCGTCGTCATCATCGTAAATGAAGTTCAGTTCTTCATCAGATCTCGAGCAAGATGAAGAAGTATAGTAACTTGTTCCACTTCCTGCATTCTTCTTTTTCTTCTTCTTGTTATATATACTGTTGTTATTATTATTATTATTGTTATTATCTGGTAGCTTCTGATCATCGCTTCTCTTTTTTCCCCAGCTTGGACCAAACCCCGAATAGTAGTAGAACTCGTAAGGGTTGGACGGTGTTGATGGCGGCAGTACAGGTGGCGGACCTGACTGTTGAGCCACCGGAACTTTCCTTGGCCTCCCTGGCTTTCGTTTTGGAGGCTGATTATCAAGCTGTATCGATACTACTGCAACTGCTGTGTCATTATCGTTGTGATCAATCGTTGTATCAGCAACTAAAGGGGAATATTCTACTGAGTGAGGGATAGTCGTCGAGTTGTTGTGGTCGGAGGATATCTTCATGGAATCATCGTTGCTACGGTGACTGATAATTTTTGGAATCAAATGAAGAAATTAATACTCTAAGTTGAGGTTTGGAAAAACTAAAATGGGATTTAGGGTTAGTATACATATATATATGTATACCTATTATCGTTATCGGAAGCCAAAGCTAATCTCCCATTTACACCGTAGCTATCGTTATCTCCTTCGATTATTACCTGGTGAAGACATAAATTATACTAACATACGAAATACGACGTCGTCGGGACAGGATTAATCGCCCGCCACGATAAAAATGAAAAACGTACAGAGAAATGGGGAAGAGAACGAAGGAATACATTCGAATTGGGAAATTAAACGTGTAATAGAATGGGATTCGGGAACCCTAGCTTGATATTGGACAACAAATTAAAGCGAAGATAAGACGAGGAAGACGAACAACAAAACATCTATAAACCCTAGATAATGAGAAGTGAAAATAAACGAAATGCAAGTGAAATTATTCGTCACAGATCTGATAATAGAAATATAAATTAATAGAAAGTGGTGGGGTTTAACTTACCTGGTGGTTGTGGGGATTATCGAGCGGCGGTGGTGGCGGTGGGGAAGGGGGAGAATCCCATGGGGAGCGGTTCACCACACAAACGTGGGCCTGCAGAAGCTCCACAGGCGGATTAGGCGAGGAAGACGAAGCTGCTGTGCTCCATATGATGCTCGGCGTTAGCTTCTTATTCTTCCTAATACGCATCGTTTTGATAATTTCCTCTCAGATCCACAGCCTTCTTCTTCTCTCTCAGCTAGTACGAAAGTGTTTGCAGATCTCACAAGCCCTCGATTAGCAATGCTTTTTCTCAAGTAAATTTTTTGTGGGTGGAACTTCGATATATCGCCTCCAACTAAGTAAATGACCATCTTACCCTTCGTATTGTAATATTATTACAATTCCTTCTGTATTCCACCACCAAAAGTGTTCAAATTTCTTTACAGTTACTGTTCACAGCAATATGGCAAAATTACGCAAAACTTATGATACTTTTCACAAATTATATTTTATAGTTTATAGAAAATCACTCATATATTTTTTCTATTTTAAACGGGCATAAAAATCAAAAAATTTTAAAAACGAAAGTCGTAGAATAATTGTCGTCATAGTTACAAACTATGATGTAATTTTTTCTCTCCAATTCTCAATGAATCTTCAAATTGAATTTTAAATATATATTTTTGTCAAACTCAATGTTTGAGGGTTCAAAATATATTATTTACGGTTTTTTAAGTATAGTTATTTTTAAATTGATCAAAATACAATTGAACATGGATGTTTACTAATGTTATTTCTCGAGTTACAACTCAGTGAAAAAGCAAAATTTGCGTGGATCACTAAAAAAATGTGTGTGTTTAAAGTTATCTAAAATTAATTGAAAGTCACGGTAAATTTATGATGTGACTTTCATATTCAGTGTATTGTGACTTTTCGTTTGATCGGCACGGTTTTTTGAGGATTATTTTGGTGAATATTAAATTGGGACGTAAAATCAAATTTTTTTTCACAACATCTATAACTTAAAGTATGAATAATTTGAGGATAATAATTTTCCAAAATATAACAACCAATATCAAAAGTATCTCCGTCTATTAGAATCAATTAGATACCCTTTATTTTGATATGCTTATTTATTCTCGATGTCATTAATTCTGGAATACATTATTAAGTACGTGTAACTCCGATTATTTTAATAAATATATTTTTTTATAAACCTACCAATTTTCAAGCATAGGTAGTAACTTTAAATTTTTGCAAATATTCGCAAAACTAGGTAACATTTGTAATAAGGTTAATTTTAATGAAGAAAAATTACAAATAACCATAGATATTTGTGGTATTTGTTGCAATAACAACTCATAAATCATAAATGAACTTTAGATGAAAAAAAGAGAGATAATTATTTAAAATATATATATATAGGAATGTTTATATATATATATATAATTTATTTACTGTAAATATTTGATTATAATAAGTTGAAAGACATTATCTACCCTATGTAGCTTGTATTTAAATTGCATGAAAGCCATGTCTACTCTATAAATATTTATATAATCTCATTTTAAAATTATTATTAAAAGTAAAGTTATAATATATAAACATGACATACCAACCAAATACACCCTACATTGTAAAAATCTCCTACCTTGGAAACAAACTCTTTTTATTCTTAGATTTTGCTCGATAATAAAACAAATATGATTTTTAATCTCATTACAACCCGAAATATATGAAGTTGCTTGTATTGTTGTATGCAATCAAGTTATTTATTACAATATAAGTTTATTTGACACTTTTCATTATAGTCAATAATTAAAGTAAATTAACAAAAAAAGACAAATTTTATCGTCTTATTTCAACATAAGTTTATTTGCAATAGTTATAAAATCTTAGATGGTTGAAATTTGTATGATAACTTTTTTGTTGGACATGAGGTCTTAATACGAGTATGTCAATTAGATCAATTACTCTTTTTAAAATGTTAAGCGGTAACTCATTCTAAAATAAACGTAATAACATAAAAAAAAGTCACGGTGAGTATCGAAGAGAATATCATTCTCTGTGAATAATTCTTAATAATTTGTAAAGTTATAAACTATTTGTGAAAATTAAGTTAGGTTAAAGATGGTTTGTGTAATTTAGAAGAAAAAAAACAGTTAAAGGATAATATAGTAATTTAAAAAAAATTGCTTGCTATTTAAAATTTACTCATTTAATTCATTAGATTAGTAGATTTTTGATGAACAAATGGTAGTGGGAGGAAAGTAGAAGGATTTTATTTCGTTTGTCTAAAAATATGTTATTTATTTATTATATCATTTGGGCTGTCAATCTTGCGCCTTTTGTAGGGTAACTAGTCATCTAGTCATCATCTTGGTTTGACTTTGACGGCTCAGATTTGTTGGGTTTTTAATATTTGCAGATGGGCCGAGATGCACAATATCTTTATTAAATAAAAAAAAAAGAAAAAGAAAATGCACAATATCACATGTAACATCACTCTCATCCTTATTATGTTGTAAAATATTGTATAAAAACAATATCCTATATCTGGAAATACTTATTTCATTTTCAATATTAGAGGTGTATCTTGGCTAGTACCTCACCAATTTTATTTTTAAAAATATTCGTGATTTGATTTTTGGATGAGTTGGTTAAGTAGGTAATTTATGTACCAAGTTGTATAAACTAGTCCCTTTTTTGACAGCTTTTTTAATTCGAAAATCAATTAACTACCTAATCTCAATCCTTAATTATAGCATTAATTTATTTAATTTATCTTTATTTTTTAATTTAATTTTGTTAGGGGCCTACTTAGTCTACACTAAACAAAAAGGGCCCTATTTCACCAATTTTCTCTTGATTTTTTGACGTCTTTTATTGTCTTTCGATCACGATTTTGATTTTTGATGTTTTGTTAATTTGTTCTTGTGTGTAGGTCCCACAAAATTTCAACGTGTTTAGCCCTTTTTTCAAAACTACATTATTTTTTGGCGATTGGAACTGCGTTTCCTGACGTTGTGTCCGATTTCCTTCCTTCTCTCCGGTCTAGGGCCGTGCGAGCTAGGGTTCTCTCGCCGAAGTTGTGCGAGTTCACCGGGTGTAGGTGGTGCGATTGGATTGATGGTGTTTCTGGACGGTTATTGACGGTTACTTACGGTTCGAGGCGGTTATGGCAAGTTCTTCTCGTGGAAAACGTAACATAGAACTCACAGAGGAGGAGTTGATTGCGATCCCGGTCGGTGGGACTACAGACAATGGTGCACATGATGCTGATATGATTACGCTGATAGGGAAGTTGCTCACTAGTAGGCCGTTTAACACGTATGCGTTGAAAACAACGATGAACGGAGCATGGAGATTGAAGAATGGCTTCTTATTCCGGGAGATTTCTAAGAATTTATTTGTCTTCCAATTTGTAAATAAGGATGACAGAGACAAGGTCATGGCAGGAGGCCCTTGGTCTTTTGATAAAGCTTTGCTGGCTCTTAAAGATCCGGGTTTGGAGCAGCCCTCTCAAATTGTATTTGACAAGATCCCTTTCTGGATTCGAATTTACGACCTTCCTTTGACATGTATGAAGAAGCACACGGCGCTGGCGATAGGGTCCGTTTTTGGTGGGATTTTACAGTTTGACGAGAACGATCTTATCGTTTGCAACCAATTCTTGCGACTTAGGGTTATGGTAGATATCATGAAGCCTCTACGACGAGGTGTGGTGCTCGCAATAGGGAACAAACGAGTATGAGTCGAGATCAAGTATGAGCGATTACCGAATTTCTGTTATAGGTGTGGGAGACTAGGCCATGTTGACCTGGATTGTGAAGAGGAGATTCAAACGACGGATCATCACAGCTATGGGGATGTGTTAAGGGCCTCTCCACTGCGAGTTGCCCGGGACAGGAAATTTCGTGAAAAGGAGATAGAACAGCACTTCATTAAAGGTGTTCAAAAGAAGTCACTGCGGGGCGAAGAGGTAGTGCTTCGTCAAGGTCCATCAAGATCCCCACTAGTTACCCGATGTTTGTTTGATGTGCTGAAAGGGGATGATGAATTTGGACAAGCTGACGATGACGTGGGAGCGAGGGAGACAGGGATTGAGGGTTTGATTCAAAATCTTGAGATGAATGATGAGGGGAAAAAAGGAGAGAATGAGAGTGAGGGGGAAAAAGGTGAGGAATCTGACGGAAACCTTATCGATGGGGTGGAGCTTGGAGGGGATGGTGAAGGCTCTAATCCGACTAGGATGGTCAGCAAAGGTTTTCACGAGGGGAAACTAGGTGAGGCTGAGACGGATGGGGCAACAAGTGAGGCTTTGAGAGTTTCGGAGGGAGGAAAACCTTCCCTAGGTGGTGACACTTTAGGAAGGAGTGATATTAGGGTCAAGGAGCATGAGTCTATAGGGGTGGTGCGTGGGAAACAAATTTGTACGCAGGGTGAAGGAACTCAAGATACGGTGGGAGAGGATTTGAGGAAGAAATGGAAAAGGGAGGCTCGTGTACAGAGGGGAGTTGAAGGAGAACAATCTTTGGTATTGGCTAAACGGGGTAGGAACGAGACAGAAGGGGATATCATGGTGATTGAGACTTCTCAAAGTTCCGGAAAGAAGGCAAAGACTTTTGTCGAATCGAGATCGGCAGGGGAGGGGAACACCCTCTCTTGCCGGGACCAATGAGTTGTTTAAGTTTTAACTGCCGGGGATTGGGGAAGGCTCGGTCAGTTGTTCGTCTTACTAATCTAGTAAGAAGAGAGGACCCCAAAATTGTGTTCTTAATGGAAACAAAATGCGAGAAGAAATGAATGGAAGAGGTTCGGTTGAATTTAGGCATGGATGGTTGCTTCACGGTGGATTGTCGTGGTAAATCTGGTGGTTTATGTTTGATGTGGTCCAGCGAAGTCAACATTGCAGTATCTTCTTACACTTTCCATCATATTGATGCTATTGTTGAACAAGGGCATGGAGAGCAACACTGGAGGCTCACTTGTATGTATGGGTGGCCAAAAACCTCAGACAAACATTATACATGGAGCTTACTAACTAAGATTCACGATGAGGTCAGTGGACCATGGGTGTGTATAGGTGATTTCAACCAAGTGTATTCGTTAGAGGATAAACGAGGTGACCATTGTCCGGACTACTCCTATATGACTGCGTTCCATGTAGCGATGGGAGATTGTGAGTTGCAAGAAATACCGTTTGAGGGACCGCGCTTTACATGGGATAATGGTCGGGCAGAAGCCGAGTTTATTCAAGAAAGGCTGGACTACGCCTTCTCTAATGAACCTTGGTTAGAATTATTTCCGGGAGCTAGACTGGTTCATTTGTCCAGGGAGCTGTCTGACCATGTTCCCATACTCCTGCAGCTTCTGCGTCATGAGTCTGTTGGGGATATTCGTAGAACGGGTTCTCGACCACACAGGTATGAAGTCCTATGGGCTGAAGATACACAGTGTCAGGAGGTGGTGCGTAATGCATGGATGAACCCGTCAATTAGGATTACTGAACAAAGTGTGCCAAACCAGATATCTAGCTGCATGAGTGACCTACGGGAATGGAATAGATCATGGTTTGGTAATATTTTTGCCAAATTAGCCAAGGTGCGCCAAGAGTTACGCGAGCTACATAAACGAGGTATGCATGGGGGAGTTATTCATAGAAGAAGGTATCTTGAGAAACGTGAGAGTGAGTTGATGGACCAAGAGGAGAAGCTATGGTTCCAACGCTCGAGGGTTAATGAACTGAAATGGGGAGATAAAAATTCCAGCTTCTTTCATCGGAAGGCTAATGGTCGCCGTAAGCGAAATGAGCTGCGCCGCCTTATTGATGAAAACGGTATGGAGTGGAGAAGTGGAGATGGGAAAGCAAAAGTAGTTGTTGATTACTTTCAGGAATTGTTTAAATCCAATCCAATTGCACCTCCTTCAACGGCTACGCAAGGAATATCGCGCATTCTATCGGAAGAGGATAATCTTGAGCTCACCCGTCCCTTCACCGCAGAAGAGGTAATTTCAGCCCTTTTTGCAATTCACCCCACAAAAGCACCGGGCCCTGATGGTATGTCAGCGTTGTTTTTCCAACAACATTGGAATATTGTCGGTCCGGACGTTATAAAGTTTATTCTTAATATTCTGAATGGTTGTTCTTTTCCGTCTGGTTTTAATCATACGTTCATCTCGCTAATCCCAAAAATTTCTAACCCATCAAAAATGAAGAATCTACGTCCTATCAGTTTATGTAATGTTTTGTTCAAGGTGGTGTCGAAGATTTTGGTGAATAGAATGAAGCCATGCATGAGAAAGGTGATCTCGGAAACTCAGAGCGCTTTTGTACCAGGGAGGATGATTACGGATAACGTTTTGTCAGCGGTGGAGATTTTCCATTATATGAAGAAGCGGTGTGCTGGTAAAACGGGTTATCTAGCTTTGAAACTAGATATGGCCAAGGCGTATGACAGAGTCGAGTGGAACTTTTTGGAGCATTGTATGTTATCATTGGGTTTCAAGGATAGTTGGGTTGCTTTGGTTATGAGTTGTGTTCGAACTGTGTCTTTTTCGGTACTCATGGAGGGGGTACCTTCACCTGCGTTTTCTCCTGCTAGGGGACTTCGGCAAGGGGATCCATTATCACCGTACTTATTTCTCATGTGTGCTGAGGCGTTTTCCGGGTTGATCCGAAATAGTGAAGCTAATGGGAGGTGGAAGGGCATCCGTATTGCAAGGGGTGCACCGATTGTTTCACATTTATTTTTTGCAGATGATAGTATGTTGTTCGCCAAAGCGTCTTGTCAACAAAGTCGAGAAATTGTGAATATCCTCCGTGTTTACGGAGAAGCGTCAGGACAACAAGTTAACTTTGGTAAGTCGGAACTTTCATTTAGCAAAAATGTAAATGATGATACGAAGGAGGAGGTTCAAGGGATTTTAGAGGTTACAGAAGTCGATAAGCATGAAAAATACTTGGGCTTACCAACTATGATAGGAAGGTCAAAGAAGGTTATCTTTGCACAAGTTAAGGAACGGGTTTGGAATAAGTTGAAGGGTTGGATGGGGAAAAGCCTTTCAAGGGCTGGAAAAGAGGTTTTGATTAAAGCCGTTTTGCAAGCCATTCCTATGTACACAATGTCGTGTTTCCATCTCACTACAAGTTTATGCAGGGAAATAGAGCAAATGATGAGTAAGTTCTGGTGGGGTTCCATTGACTCTTCTTCAGTGCATTGGATGAATTGGCGGAAACTAACAGAACCGAAGGCTAAGGGAGGTATGGGATTCAGGGACATGGAGTCGTTTAATCTGGCATTATTGGCACGTCAGGGATGGCGACTCTTGCAAGAGCCACATTCGCTTCTAGCCCGACTTCTTAAAGCCAGATATTTCCCATCGACTACTTTCTTGGCATCCACCGTGGGTTTTAATGCGAGTTATGCTTGGAGGAGTATCCTGCGTGGGAGAGAATTCCTGCTTAAGGGGGTGTTCTGGTCAGTTGGTAATGGGTCGACATTAAACATTAAGAATGATCCATGGATACCCCGACCTCATTTGTTCAAGCCTGTCTATATTCCACCTACGGTTGATAGTTATCAGAGGGTCATTGATCTCATTGATTGGACTTCATCAACTTGGAATGTGGATCTTGTGGAAAGCATGTTCCTCCCCTGTGATGTAGAGTATATTTTGAAAATCCACCTTGTTCACCATACCTCCAGTGATGAGATCATGTGGTACTATGAGAAGAATGGCTGCTTTTCTGTCAAGTCTTGCTATTGGATGATACATGGTCATCGAAGGGAATATGTTGGCTCTTCGTCTTCGCATGATAGGGAGGGTAGGGTTACTCTTATGTGGACGAAACTCTGGAAGTTGAAGATCCCCCCAAGAGTCCGTTCATTTGCATGGCGTTGTGCTAATAATATACTTCCCTGCAAGAGCAACTTAGCAATTAGGAAATGTGTAGCTGATCCTTATTGTGCTATTTGTCATCAGGAGGAGACGCTTGAGCATGTGTTGTTTTACTGCATTCGAGCACGACAAGTGTGGCACGCTTACAAGGGGCAATCCCATGCTATTTTGATGAAAAGAAATTTCAGGAGGATGCTGGAGAAGATGTTGCGTGATCAAAATCTAGAAGAAACCGAACAGTGGCTTATGATCTTGTACGGGATTTGGTTCGCTCGAAACCTTCGAATTTTCCGGGGCGTGGAAAAGGAGGAGAGTCTGATCATCGAAGAGCAATGTCGGACGCTGGACGAATATCGACTAGCAAATCAACGAAGTGAGTTAGCCGGAGCTGTAGTTTTGAGGGAGGGTCCAAGATGGACAACTCCACCTGAACATTTCATTAAGATAAATTGTGATGGATCTAGTTCAACACATGGCGCAGGAATTGGCATCATAGCGCGAGACCACCTGGGCTCAGCATGTTTCATTGGTGCTCGATCCATCCAACTCGGCTCGACTCCTGAGATGGCGGAGGCTGAAGCAATATTGTGGGCAGTTCAGGTGGCAGTTGACATGGAAATTTCTAATGTGGTGATTGAATCTGATAGCATGGTACTGATCAATCAGGTGCAGAAGTCATCGCTGGCCCGAGGTCCGGTGGGAGATTTACTGCGTCGTTCTATTAACCTGGCGACGGCATTTGGAGAGATACGTTGGAGCTTCGTACGACGAACGGGTAATGAGGCAGCTCACTGCTTGGCAAAACAGCAACCTCTAATTCCTGTGTTTGATTGTTGCTTATCTTCTGTCCCTTTCAATTTAGAGTTTATTCTGTGTAAAGACTTGGGGTAATTAATGATATGTGTTTGCATCAAAAAAAAAAAAAAGTAACGGTGATGAACAATAGATTTATAATGGTTGAAATTGGCATTGTTGCAAACTTTTGATGAAATAGTGTGTTAGAATAGTCACATATGGTTGAAGAGAATAAGGGCCCGTTTGGTTCCAACTCCGGAAACGGAAACGGAATGGAAACGAATTTAGTCCATATGTATATCCATATTCATGAAATTCTATGGAATCATTCCTTGTGTTTACATGCAAAATGCACTTGTCTCCACATATTTTGTTACCCTATAGGGTATCAAAAGTAATCAAATTCAACCTCAATTACTTCAATTCACAAGGAATGATTCCAACAACTTTCATGAATAAGGGTATACATATGGACTAGATTCGTTTCCATTCCGTTTCCGATTCCGGTGTTCAAACCAAACGGGCCCTAAGTTCTCACATTGAAAGATAGAGATACTCCAAGCCTAGTAAATAAGGTCGATGGGTTACTCCTCCTATTGTCAATTGGTTCTAAGATGGAACCTCGTCGGATTTATGTGTTAGACTTGGGCCTAACGCGCATGTGCGCTCGTATGCACACGACGGTCCGTCTGTATCGGACTTTGACACATATGGAACAAAATGCACATAAAGAATATGTTTTGTGGACTTTGATGTTGGAAATAAACACGAATCTCATACCCTTATTAAGGGTGTTCATTTGTGGCTAATTGTGATTTTGGTTAATCATGGTTATATCGGTTCGAAATTTGTAAATTGTTATCATGTGGGTAAATATCAGTTTGTTGGGAGTTGATTAATTAGATTTTTGGTTTAGTTTTATTTTTAATCATAAATTATTTTAATTGTTGGAGATAATAAGGTCTCACATCGAAAGATGGTGACACTCCAATCCTAGTATATAAGGTCGGTGGGCTACTCCTCCTATTGCCAATTGGTTTTAGGATGGAACCTCGCCGGTTTATGTGTTGGTATTGGGCCTAATGCGCATGTGCGCTCGTATGTACACGACCCCCGCTCTATCGGTCCGTCTGTATCGTACTCTGACATGGTATCAGAGCGGTTAGCCTCAATTCGGCTCGCGATCCTAACTTGTGGACAAGTGCAACTCGGTCTATATCCTCTAGTTGCACTTGCGGTGGGCTACTCTTCCTATTGCCAATTGGTTTTAGGATGGAACCTCGCCGGTTTATGTGCTGGGCTTGAGCCTAATGTTCATGTACACGACCCCCGCTCTATCGGTCCGTCTGTATCAGACTCTAACATTAATATAGGTTATCCTTTAAAAAATTTAAAAATATAAAGTCTACAAAATTTGATTTGTGTTGTTGTGATTGATTACTTACATAATTAAAATGATGGATGCATTTTATTGACTTCGAACTCAACTCATATATGAATAGAATCATGTGTGAGAATTACATGGTACACTTGTAACGCAAGATTGTCGTTTCGTAAAAACTAAAAAGTGAACGAGATATATGGTTATATTTGTAAGAGCACGGCGGTGCTAAATCGAAACTATTTATAAATATACGTATACTTCTTTTAAAATAATAACATAGCACCGACGTGATTTTGTAAATGTGCAAACATAGCACGTTGCTATATTTACAAAGTCTCAACACTATTCGCAAATGTCAAACATAGCATAAATGTGCAGTTTAAAGTTTTAATTTAACACTATTTGTAAACATGTTCGTATTATGTTATTAATTAAAAAACATATGTTTTTAATAAAAATTATATATATATTACCATCAGCGGCGGAGTAAGAGTTTTTTTAAAGGGGGCAAAATTTTATTATAAAATATTTCGCATATTAAGCAATAAAATAATATACTAAAGTTTATAAATTAACTAAAAAAAAGTATACTAAAGTTTTCGTACTATAAATTTTATATATTTAGTTTGTTTTATAAGTAAATTGTCAAATAAATTAGGTAGTAGTTGATGAATTGTTATATTTGAAATTATATTGTATTGATTACATTAGATTAACTAAAACTGAATTTAATAATAAAATTTACTTAACTCCAAGTATCTCTTCCCCTCCATCTATCAGATGAGCTAGCAGAGTAATATTAGTCATATCCAACTAAAGAAACATAAAATCACTGGAAGTAGGGACACATTCCCTCGTGACCCCTTTGTAAATCCGCCCCCTGCTTACCATCCCTTTTCATCGCAACTTCTAAAGGCACGTCGATGGATTTACAACACGCCAACCAGAAGCAGATTTCGAATGCGTCACGATTCCACATCGTGAATGCGCACGATAAATGATGTGCAAACACATTGTGGATCCGCAACGGGTTGCGAATGCATGCTAGATAAAAACCCTACAAATCACGGATCCACAACGAGCAGCCGTAGTCAACATCTTCCACCAGCAAACGAAGCAACAACGAGATGCAAAAGGTGAGGAAAGTTCAAAGCAAAACCGAGAACGAGCTCGAGATCATCTTGACAATGGATCATGATGGTGATGATGGACAACCCTTCCACAAAGTGAAAGCACACTACGACAAAGGTAAACCGAGAATCCCGATTAAGAGTTTTTATTGTTGGATTTGTTTGGTTTGGATTATCTCCGAATTGATTTGATTATGTTTGAATTGAGTTTTTTTAGGTTAGATTATGTTGGGATTGAGTAGATTTGGTTAGAAACAAGCAGTTTAGGATCGAAATCAGGAATTATCGATGATCTGCAATGGAGGATTTCCGGGGAAGATAAACAGTGCCTGACGCGCATTCAAAATGCGCATTCTGGATGCGCATCAAACCCTGCTCATGCATCCGGAATTAAATAATAAATTATATTGAATCATATTTACAAAATTAATTATATTAACTTATAATTAACTAAATTCAACTAAATGTAAAAACTTATTTAATTATATTAAATTTTCTTTAATTAAAACTTTAAAATTAACTATATTAAAATTAACTAATATGATATAATTTAATTAATTTAATGTATAAATTAAATTAAATGTATAAAATTAAATTAAATGTATAAAAATAACTATATTAAGTTTAATTAGACAAAAATGAATATTGTATATAATATAAAATAAAATATATTAAATATCGGTGTCAAATATTAGATGTGATGCAAAGGAGGTGTCCCGCGGGTTCGATTCGCAAGGCTCGTAAAGGGGGGTAAAGATAGTGCGTCTCAGGCTATAGACCCGACGCCCGAACCGGTTGAGTCATCTAGGCCACTTGGACCGTCATTTTCCGAGCCATATCAAATTGCACGAGTAAAGGCGTTACCCAACCCATTATACCAAAGTTTGAGGAGGAGGATGTGGATCTCAGTCAGACTTCTTCCAGACAACCAAAGATCTCACTTGACGATGTTGATTCTACTGCATAACATGTAGAGATCCCAACTGACGAGCATGCAGATATCCTAACTGACGAGCATGCAAATATCCTAGCTGACAAGCATGTAGTGATCTTAGCTTACGGGTATGTGGAGCTTGCTTATAGATCGGCAGATCCGGTTGCTAATCGAGGCAACGTTGTTCTTGACACGGGGACTCCCTTGATTGAAGGCATGTTGACATGTTAATCTAGTCATCGGGCTAACATTATTTGGACGAGCGAGGTAGATAACTCGATCATACTTGTAAGTACTTTTTGATAATATAAATATAAATTAATGAAATGTTTAAATGATTGTAAATTTATTTATGAAGAAGGATTTCAAGAAGCTAATTAATGCACCCAGGCGGCTGGACCATATAAGTTCTCTTACCTAGTGGATATCCGATAAAGATAGAGAAAGCCCCACATCGTGGTTTGAGACATATTGATTTGACTGATCTACTTGAAATCTCGTTCTCCGACGTTGATTATGCACTTACCTATGCGTTTGTAGAGAGATGACATCCAAAGACCAACAATTTTACTTTCATGGGGAGAGATGACCATACTCTCCATGATACTTCTACTATCATGAGCTTGAAGATTGATGAGATGCTCTATTGACACAAGTCACCCCTTTTGACCGTACCTCTTGGTTGTGCGAGACATTTTACAGCATTGGTGCTCAGGCGCTCACACAACAATCTGAATTATATACCGATGAGACGAAGAGGACATTCATCCCAACTGACTTTATTGCTTTTATTCTTCTTGGGGTCCTCGATGACGAACAAAGATATGATCTTTCATAACAAAATAACGACACATATTACACTTAGTCATAACAAAATAACAACACCTATTACATTTAATCCTAGAATTATTACACTCAAGGGTCGTCAACCAATATGGTTATTTTTTAGGACACTCGTTGCGCTGGAGGTCACGTGCGTCTTAAGTCTACCACGAAAAGGAATGTCTCATTCATTCACACTTGAATCGTGACGGAGTTTTCATGCAATTGCCAAAGGTTATATAAACAAGTAGTAAAGAGAGCTAACTTACAACTTCAAAGTAGGGTTGTTCAAACGGTTCGGACCGGACCGTAAGCTCACAGACAGAACCCTACCGTTTCACTGTTTGTATGAAATGACCCATTGACTAGACCAGACCGGACCATAATGGTCCGGTCCAATTCGGCCCGGTCCGGACCTTTTTTTTTATAAAAACAGTATACAATTTTTGTATGGATAAAATCCGGTCTGATCCGGGTTTGGACCGGACCGGACCGTATGTATTTCGTGTTCAAAAATATTAAAAGTGTAAATTAACGGTCCGGACCGTAATACCATGGACGGGACCGTAATTTCCGGTATGGGCCGATCATGTGCAACCCTACTACAAAGTGATTATTGTCAACCAATGCTATTGTGTGAATATATGTCGGTGGTTCTTGGTTCTCGACCGTTGTCATTATAGGTAAACATGTCTCGAGACTCCGTCCAAATATAACCACAACACAACGATAATATGTTGTTGTTATCAAACAGACAATCGGTAAATGCCTCCAATGCTGTGGGGGTAATGTCCATCCTGTGTTGTGAAAACATACCTAATAACTTCTTCAGTGAGTTTGAAATAAGACGCATGTGGCCATTAGACAAAAAAGGCCAAGGAATGAAAGAGATGAACAAACAATGATTAAGGAATGAACCGTTGTATAGAAGTCATGCCTCCTAACCAATTCCGTGACCGATTTCCTCCGTATGATCAATTAATTTTCCTCAAAATACTCATAAACCACATCGAGGACTCTAATCCCATAATGTCCATCGGCTTTTATATCTAAAAACGAAGAGATGAATGAATTCATGAACTTATAGATCTGACTAGTCTTGAAGTGATAAACCTTAGACCATCACAATATATTATTATTAAAAAAGCTTCACAATAATATTTTGACATCATATTAATTTTCTTAAAAAGATATTGACATACTATGAAATCATGTATCAAATCTTATATAAAAGATTTAAAAAACTTTAGAATTAAAATAAATTATTAATAATTAATCTTAAAATTTTGGGTTATGATTATAATTTGTTTGTCGGAGATTTTTCTTATTTGACTGAAATTTACAAAAATAAATATAATTTAAATTGACAATTTAAATGTATTTAAGATTTGGGACTACAAAATGAAAGTCAATGGATCTAAAACAAACCACATAATCATGAATGATAAAAACTCAATCCCACACAGGGACAGGGTTATCAAAACCAAAACTTGTTTTGGATATGGCTCTCAAACTTTCTAAACGAAATTGGATTTTATATATAACTTTCAAAACAAAAAATGAGTTTAGATATAACTACCAAAACCGAGTTATGCATATAGTTTCTGTAATAGAAGTTCAGTTCCACAAAATCCTTTTTCATTTGATAATCAATAATATACATATTTTTCGTCGGGTTCTATACGAAATTGTCTTTCGATTTTCGGTCCCATATGTTAAATTTTGCTTTTCTACCAACTTCCAATCGGTTCTAAAACAACTTTCGTTACGATCCCCAAGTAAGTAACTGAGTTTTATTTTGAGCCATACACGATTGTTCGCAGGGACGGATCTAGGGGTGAGTTAGGGTTTGCTCCAGCCCACCTCAAAAAAACAAATATGTATATAATAATAGTATATATAAGAAATATAAAAGCTTTGCTATCCTAATGGTAGTTTGTGTGGGAAGACCTCAAAGGTCTTGAGTTTAATTCCCACGAACAAAATGTTGATTTTATTTACTAGGGATTGTTTTTTTATTTTTGTTGTGTAATTTTTAGTTGTAAAACAAAATGTTGATTTTATTTACTAGGGATTGTTTTTTTATTTTTGTTGTGTAATTTTTAGTTTAATTACAATTTAATAATATTTTTATTACATAGAAGCAAATATATTTTCTAATAACAAAAAAAAAATTAAATTGTAATATTTATAGAAGCAAATATGTTCAATCCATATGTATTTAATCCCTACCATGAACAAAATGTTGATTTTATATATATGAACATTAATATAATCTTAATACAAATATAAACACCAAAAAAAACAAGTGAACATCCGTTAAGAAATTATTTAATTAATTTCGACTAGTGTCTAAGATAAATTTAGCCTACCCATAATTTTAATTCTAGATCCTTCCTTGTTTAGTTTAAAAAAAATCAAAATATGTAATTCGGTTACCAATTTCTAGTTGTATTAAAAAAATAAAATTAAAATTGAGTGAGTTTAAATTGGTCGGAGATCATTTCATGTGATTTTCTTTTGTCGAAACAACTGAAAAATGTACTTTCTTTTTAACTCCTGGCCGTATATGTAATATGTGGTCCATTATTTTGCAGGCGATTCATGTCTTCATGATAGACGTGGCATTTTTATTTTAAAAAGATAAGACTTATTTATCTTTTCTAATTATCTATTTGAATAAATATAGATCATGTATTTCATAAATAAATATATTTATATTGATAAATCCACCAAACACAACTTTATTGGGCTCCCGTACAAACTGTCTTATTGGTTCTAGGCCCAATGGATCTAATCTTTCTCGTTATTGGGCCAAGTAATGGGCCCAACTAATATGGGCCAATGATTGAAGCTTAGCCCAATATTTCACAAGGCTTTGTAAAACTGATAGGGAAAAAAATGAAACTTTTTAAAAATCTCAAAATACAAGAGAAATTTAGCTTGTTTTCGATCTCGTTTTCACGGAGTTTCATAATTACATTTATTTTATTTGATTTATAATGATAAATAGATAAACCTAGAAAAATTAAATGAAGTTATATAAATTAAACCTAGAGAAATCTTTTTGGAATTATCACAATTATTTGGTTCCTCTTAGGGCATGTGCAACAGATTCTTAAAAAAAAACTCTAAAATGGAGAAATTTTTTAAATTTTCTCTGAATTATTTTTGTCTAAAACCCAATAACTTCTCCATAATATGGAGTAATGTATTTATTTATTTATTTAAAGAAACTGTCAATATTTATTCATGGGATGAATTTGAAGAACCTTCCTCCTTTCTTCAAATATAGGGAAAGGAAGACACATTTTTCCCAAATCCCCTATTCTAGAGGTTGAGATAGAAAATTTGTTGGACAAAAAAAAAGTTCAAAATTCTTCAAAAGCTCAACATTCTTTAAAATAGAGTATCTGTTGCACATGCTCTTATATAAGCTTTACGCAGACCGATGTTTTTTTTATATTTTATTTTAATCTGATATATTATTGACTAAAATGTTTTTATTTGAACTTTATGACCCAAAGAATTATAATTTAATAAATTTAGAGATACTTTTCTGATTTCTTTTTAAAAACTTCTTCAGCAAAAAGTTAGAAAAATCCATATAATATATTTTTAAAATTTTATTGTTGTCTATATCAAATCTACTATCTAAAAGTATTTAGTTTTTTTTTTTAACAATTTAGTTTACCAGGCTTTTTTAATTTTTGTGTTTAGTAAATGTACGTTTAGTAAATGTACCCCTTAAGAGAAGAGTGTGTAGACTTTGAAAATATATATAAAAGGTTGGGGTATATTTACAAAATTGAAATATTACAAAGCCTAGTTATTACTCTACTTTCTCAAAAAGGCCTACTTACTAAAATTGCTCTTTTTTTTTTAATTTATGCAGACCCACAAATGACAAATCTGATCGAAAAACATTTTAATAAATCCATGTCTTCGTTAACCAAAAGATTACGACTTTAAAACAACTACTTACGTTATAACCAGCATTATTTCTAAAGTTAAATTTTTTATGGACTTAAGTTACAATGCACTATATAGCAATACAAATTTATAAAAAAACAATCAATCATATAAAGATTCAAGTAAAAGTGAAATAGTATTAAGTTAATGAAAGTCCAACTATGAACGATGAATCTACAATATATGGATTAATTATGTTATTTGGAATTTGTCTTGATTCATAGATTATAGTAGTCGTGTGATCTTCCAACGTAAGATGTGAGAGCTATACATTGATGATTTTATGGTCTGTTTTTATTTTAGGGTGTTGTTTGTAAGATACGAGAATTGCGTGATTTTATACGTTACTTTTCTACAAGATGCGAGAATCGCCTAAGAATGTTTTCTTCATAACATGATTTATATGATGTTGGATTTATCTAATTGAGAATCGAGACTCTATTATGTATTGTTGTGGTGATTCGGAATTTCGGGTTCTAGATTGTCTATATTGGTAATCTATAATTTTGTTGTCTCGCCGTATAGTTTTATGTTCATTATTTCGGAAGTCCTGAAAACCCTTTATTTCTCCCTCACTACTACTGAGTTGAGTTGTTCCCATACCGGATTACCGGTTCAAAAACCTACTCTTTCATATTCATGTCTTTACTCGATGCATAATTACTTATTTTGATCAAGTCGACTTTACTACTTGGTCGAGTCGATCCCCATCTTTTGTTTCTATCTTAAGTGTATGCTTTAGTTTTGTATGTTTGATTAATCATTCAAATCATTACATCTATGTGTAATTCAATTATGACCCTTGTGCTACAATTGCATCTTACATAATTATTTGCAATATTTGAACTGAGATACTCCTTTCAACCATCGTCAAGACCATCACAACAAAAGATTTTGGCACACCCTTCAACTAGAGGGTATTTGTTTGATTCATCGGTTTGGGGTTCGGTTATGGCCGGAGAGCCCTACAATATGGGCATAACCTTGTAGTGTTGCCGTTTATAATAGATCAAACTCTCAATGCGATATTGTTTGTTGATAAAATTTTGGCCATTGAGTTTAAAAGGCACGAAGACCGGTCGCTTAGTGTTTAGGTCTCAATTAAGAATAAAGATGAACACAAGTATATATAATAGAAGATGAAATTGTATATGAAAGATTTTAGGGCATCTTTGGATATACAATTGTATAACATTGGTTTTTAAGATTAGGGTCCGTTTGGTTTTAATTTCGGAAACGAAAAACGGAATGAAAACGAATCTAGTTCATATGCATATCCTTGTTCGTGAAATTTTTTGGAATCATTCTTTTTAGTTTGTGATATTCGTAGTAGAATTTGATTAGTTTTGATACTTTATAGGGAAACAAAATGGAGAGAAGCAAATGTATTTTACATGAAACCGTAAGGAATGATTCTAAAAAATTTCATGAACAAGGTACACATATGGACTATATTCGTTTTCATTCCGTTTCCGGAGTTAAAAACCAAACGGGTCCTTAAAATATATAGTATTGGATGTGAACTTTATAATACATTATTCATACAAACATCCAAGCAAACGCTTAATAACATTTTATTGATGGTTTCCTAGTACCATTTTTCAAGTACTCAACAAGTTCACCAATGTAACAATCTTGATGCAACTTTACATCACCAAAAACCTTAGAAGCATTCTTAGCACAGTCCCTTATCTTCACTCCTTCCTCTTCAACCATGGCTCTCCTCAACGCTCGAGCAACCCCATTACGAGTAAACGACCAATCTTCCTTCTTCTCAACCTCGATAGCCAAACCCTTATCAACAAGAAGCCGCGCATTGAGCCCTTGATCAACTATAAAAGGCAATACCACAAGACTATGTCCATATTGAAGAGTCTCAATAATCGACGTCCATCCTCCATCAAAAAAACAACATCCAATAGACGAATGTGCCAAGATCTTATGTTGTGGTGCCAAACCAACACACACTAACCCTTTACCCGAGGATCGGTCTCTAAACCCCTCGGGTAAAGCGTTGGTATTTTCAACAATCCATAAATAAGGCAAATTAGATAACTCTAACCCATATGCTATCTCATGCACATCTTCTTTAGTTACCTTATAATCGCTCCCAAACCCTACAAACACAACCGATTTACACCTTTGTTCATCCATCCACTTAAACACTTCGCTCCATTTTCCGTCTAGCTCGTCTCTTGTCTCCCTCGATAGTTGCTCATCGGGTGGGAGTAAACCCGCAGGAACCACAGGCTTCTCGATGCATTTTTCATACAATTCTAAGTACTCGCCCTCAAACTCCCTACAACTTCTTATGGTTATGGCTTGACATCCTTCTAGAACCTTTGCTAGTCTCTCCGTGTCACTTATCCCCGAGGCATTTGGCGTGCAAGGGCCATCAAGGAACCGTGCAGCCTCGTGTGCGCGGAAGAACACCGAGGATTCGAATGGAACCCATGTAGGCTTAGTCATTAGGCTTTCTGCGTTCGGCCTGATCGATGAATATTTTGAAATCTTTTGTTACACAATTTTTGCCAATATATTTACCACTTCCTTGGTCGACTCATAGAGAATTGAATTCAACAAAAAATGCAAACCTAACAAGGAAACTTTGCCAAAAAAGAAGAAGAGAAAATTGTGTAACAAAAGTAGCAATCTATTCACGGGCCTCACGGCTCAATTGGTACTTTTAGGAATACAATTGAGATAAGAAATCAAAATAAAATAATGAATGATATAATTCGAATTTTAAAATATGATATTTGATTAAGCTTATAAATTAACATTTAACTACACAATTTTATAAATAATATTTTATGTCCAATTTGCCCAAAATCAATCAACAACCTAAAACACTATAATTGTCAATCAGTGTTTAAATGACTCAAGTATATGACAAATGAAATATGAAATATTGATATTATTTACATTTTGAAATAACTCATTCCAATATTTTTATCTACAAACATTCAGTTTGAGTAATTTGAAGCTAATTTTTAATTTAATTGGAATCATATCAAACGAACTCTTAGAGTTTTTTTTTTTGAAAAAGCTTAAAAAATCGCCTTTTAATTTTTTTTTTTAATGATTTCATTTAATTGAACCAACTATATTATCTTCCCATCACATATTCTACAATATTAACAGGAAAATCCTTACTTTACTTATTCAATATTTTATTTGAACTAAAATCTTGTATTACCCATTCAATAGTTTATTAGAAAAAGAAAGAAAGTAATTTACATAATTAAATAGTTAATTATAATAAGAGTATTTTGATCGAGACAACTTAATATATCACAATAAATTAACCAAAACTAATATAATTGATCCACTCTGATGAAATATATTTTATAAGTTTGTTTTAATTTAAACAAAATTTAGAAGATAATTTTTTTCAAAAATTTCTTCAATCTACAAGTTATAAATGAATAAATTATATCACCAAAATGAGCCTATTACCTGAATTTAATTCGGCTTTCATCTGCAAGAAATTCCTTAGGTCCAAGAAAGCAACGGCTAGCTGCAGTGAAAGCAGCGAAGAACATGTGAGGAACTCCATGGAAATTTGCTGCTTTGGGTGCCCAGTAAGAAGCAAAATCTGTGATTATCCAATCAGGAGAGAGATTATGAATGATTTGCGAAAAGGGTTTTTCAAGAAGATCATAAGCTACTTTAAGGTACTGAATTTGGTCAACTGTAAGGTCAACCGTAGCTTCTGCGTCTTCTGGCAATTCCTTGAGCTTTGGCAATGGAAGTTCTAAGTAAGTGAGGAGATTTGCTAAGGTTTGTGGGATTTGAGGAAGTCTTTCGAGGTTTCGAGGAGTCGAAACATACGAAACTCGAAGGCCGGATTTGGCTAAGGCTATGGAGAGTTGCAGGAATGGGATCATATGGCCGAAGGCTGACCATGGAAACACTATTATGTGAAGAGATGGGTTACTCATTTTTGTGAAGAAATGTATGCTTTGTTTCTTAGTTTTGTGGTAAGGATATTGTTTGGTGTATATATATGATGCTTATGTTGACTAATTTAGAATATCAAAAATCCTACTTACCAGTCTTACCAAACTAATAGTCAACTCATTCAATTGGACGAAATGCATCACGTGTTATTTCATAACACATTTTATTCAGTCACAATGAAATTCTAAGAAATTATGTTTTTTTATAACATTTTCTTTGTAAATCTCAAAATTTTCTCATATATATATATATATATATATATATATATATATATATATATATATATATATATATATATATTGATATAGATCTTAACCCATATGTAAACAGCTCTTATCGTGTGAACGTGTAAACACCGAATATATGTGACTATACCGTCGACTATATAGATTTATGTCCGGCGAACGTGTAAACACCGAATAAATGTGTTATTTTATAACACATTTTATTCGGGGTATACTAATAACTTTTTTCAGAGAAAATTGGAGGTGTTAACACTTCGTATAGTCTTTGTCCTCCTCTAATATTGTTTTAGCTAACTATTCCCTCTAGTCTTACATTCTTGTATATTCTTGTAAAATAAATTTACATATTTTTTGAATGTATCTTGTATTTCTTGAAGGTATTTTATAGATTATTTAAATCTTGTATCTCTTAGCCATAAATTTCTTGTGCAAAAAAATTATACAAAAATGACATTTTGTTATAAATTTATTAAAGGGTGCAACACTAAAAATATTTGAACAGAATAAGCTATTTACCCAAATCTTTTTTTTTTAATGTTTGACCCGCAATGTATCATACAAATTTATAGTGGTTCATCTAATATTGTACATCACTTGGACATGTTTTATTAACGAATTTCAAATTATTCAGAGCATATCAACAACTTTGTCCCCGATCCAGAAGAGAGGACAAATCCTCGACCTTTAACCGGATTTACAAAGTGTGACATTTATGGTAGATAATAACATAAATCTTATCCACTAATTACCTCATACCATTTCTCAAGAACTCAACAAGCCCACCAATATAACACTCTTGATGCAACTTCACATCACCAAAAACCTTAGAAGCATTCTTAGCACAAATCCTTATTTTCTCTCCTTCCTCTTCAACCATACCTCTCTTCAAAGCTCGAGCTACATCTTCCCTACTAAACGACCCGTCTTCCATCTTCTCAACCTCGAACGCCAAGTCTTTATCAACGAGAAGCCGAGCATTGAGCCCTTGATCCAATATAAATGGCAACACCACAAGGGTATGTCCGTATTGAAGGCTCTCAATAATTAACCGATCCCCAACCCGAATGAAACAAACACCCTCCAACCGACGAGTGCGCCAAAATCTTATGTTGTGGCGCCCAACCAAAACACACAATCCCTCTCCCTAAGGTCCGGTCTCTAAACCCTTCGGGTAAGCTATCGGTCTCTTCGGAGCCCATGCGGGTTTTCGGATCGCCCATAGGAAAGGCAAACCGGATAACTCTAGCCCGTATGCTATCTCATGCACATCTTCTTTAGTTAACTTATACTCACTCCCAAACCCTACAAAGACAATCGATTTCGGGTTTTGTTCATCCATCCACTTAAAAACTTCAATCCATTTCTCGTCTAGATCTTCTCTTGTCTCGTTTGATGGTTTTTCGTCCGGTGGGAGTAAACCCGCCGGAATCACAGGCCTCTTGATGCATTTCTCGTATAATGCTAAGTACTCGCCTTCGAACTCATTGCAACTCCGAATTGTTACAGCTTGACAACCTTCTAGAACCTTCGCTAGCCTCTCCGCGTCGCTGATGCCTGATGCGTTCGGTGTGTACGTAGGCGCCGGCGTGGAATCGTCGTGCTTCGTGTGCACGGTAGAATACCGACGATTCGAATGGAACCCATGTAGGTTTAGTCATTAGGGTTTCTGGGTTCGACCTGGCATTAATCTGACCATCGCCGGCGAGGTATTCCTTAGGTCCGACGAAGCAACGGCTAGCTGCAGTGAACACAGAGAAAAGCATATGAGGAACTCCGTGGTTTTTTGCGATATTAGGAGCCCAGTATGATGCAAAATCTGTGATTATCCAATCAGGAGAGAGAGTATGAATGATTTGGGAAAAGGGCTTTTGAAGAAGATCATAAGCTAGTTTAAGGTACTGAATCTGGTCAACGGCAAGGTCAACTGTAGCTTCTGCACCTTCTGGTAATTCCTTGAGTTTTGGCAATGGGAGTTCTAGGTAGGTGAGGAGATTTGCTAAGGTTGGTGGGATTTGAGGAAGTCTTTCTATGTTTCGAGGAGTCGAAACGTACGAAACTCGAACGCCGGATTTGGCTAAGGCTATGGAGAGTTGCAGGAATGGGATCATATGACCAAAGGCTGACCATGGAAAGACTATTATGTGAAGAGGGGAATTCGCCATTTTTGTGGAAGTGGGTAGCTCTTGAGTAGCTTTCAGGTTTAGTATAGGAAGAAAAAGAGGAAGTCAATCTTCTATATGAACGCACTGATTAAAGTTAGGTGATTTTATATTAGCTAATTAGTAATGGTTGACCTTTAGATCGAAGACGAAGAAGATTAGGTAATGGAACTAATGGTGCAACAATAGATAATTGAGACTAAATAGGTTTTTAAAATAATTTGTCTGCCGCATGCGATCCATTAGTATGATGACAATGGGTGATTACATGGATGAAAGTTTGAATTTAAACACAAATTATCACGGAATGGTTAGTATTTTACTGCTCGTTTGGTTGGAACGGTGAAATGAAAAAAAGAATGAAATAAGATAAGGGTAAGGAAATGAAATGAAAATTATAGGATTACTTTCATATGTTAAAATACCTCTAACACAACCTAGTTTCTAATTTATTCATAATCATTTCGTTAACGGAAATAATTTCTAAAATTTTCAATCGTCGGACTTTTAAAACCATAACAGAGGGGACATTGCCGACTATGTATTTCAATATATTTATTAAAAATCATAAATAAATACTTAATATTATATATTATACAGATAGTATCTATATAATTTAATAAAAGGTAAATTATTTAATTATAAATAATATTATATAATATTTAATATAATTAAATATATATTTATATTTTACATTAATCCGGACCGGATTTTTTATGTTGTCCAGATCCGGCCGGATATACGGGCTTTTTCGGCCCGTATTTGGCAAGTCTTATATCGGTTTCATAGGCCGGATTCATGAATAATCATCCAAACAATGCGGGTGAAACCGTAAACTGTCCCAGTTACCTACATTATAGAGTAATATATGCCTGTTGAGATGTGTGGATATATTGTCCCACATCGACAATATGATAATAACCGAACCTAGTATATAAGAGCTAGGGCTACTCCTCCTATTGCCAATTGGTTTTAGGATGGAACCCCGAAGGCTTATGTGTTAGGTTCATTTGTGGCGTGCATCCCCTCCACGTCTTAGACCCGATAAAGATAAAATTTAACATGGTATCAGAGCTACGGTTCGTGCGGGTCTCGTAATCCTGTGTTCGGCTAATGGTTAGCGAGTATGCTTTCCGCCCGTTTGGCTAAGCCGGCCTTAAGGCTTTGTGTCAAGTGCAGCTAGTCCAGGATAGTTGCACTTGAGGGGGGAGTGTTGAGATGTGTGGATATATTGTCCCACATCGACAATATGATAATAACCGAACCTAGTATATAAGAGCTAGGGCTACTCCTCCTATTGCCAATTGGTTTTAGGATGGAACCCCGAAGGCTTATGTGTTAGGTTCATTTGTGGCGTGCATCCCCTCCACGTCTTAGACCCGATAAAGATAAAATTTAACATGGTATCAGAGCTACGGTTCGTGCGGGTCTCGTAATCCTGTGTTCGGGTAATGGTTAGCGAGTATGCTTTCCGCCCGTTTGGCTAAGCCGGCCTTAAGGCTTTGTGTCAAGTGCAGCTAGTCCAGGATAGTTGCACTTGAGGGGGGAGTGTTGAGATGTGTGGATATATTGTCCCACATCGACAATATGATAATAACCGAACCTAGTATATAAGAGCTAGGGCTACTCCTCCTATTGCCAATTGGTTTTAGGATGGAACCCCGAAGGCTTATGTGTTAGGTTCATTTGTGGCGTGCATCCCCTCCACGTCTTAGACCCGCCGGATTATAAAAAAGATAAAGATAAATTTTAACATGGTATCAGAGCTACGGTTCGTGCGGGTCTCGTAATCCTGTGTTCGGGTAATGGTTAGCGAGTATGCTTTCCGCCCGTTTGGCTAAGCCGGCCTTAAGGCTTTGTGTCAAGTGCAGCTAGTCCAGGATAGTTGCACTTGAGGGGGGAGTGTTGAGATGTGTGGATATATTGTCCCACATCGACAATATGATAATAACCGAACCTAGTATATAAGAGCTAGGGCTACTCCTCCTATTGCCAATTGGTTTTAGGATGGAACCCCGAAGGCTTATGTGTTAGGTTCATTTGTGGCGTGCATCCCCTCCACGTCTTAGACCCGCCGGATTATAAAAAGATAAAGATAAAATTTAATATGGTATCAGAGCTACGGTTCGTGCGGGTCTCGTAATCCTGTGTTCGGGTAATGGTTAGCGAGTATGCTTTCCGCCCGTTTGGCTAAGCCGGCCTTAAGGCTTTGTGTCAAGTGCAGCTAGTCCAGGATAGTTGCACTTGAGGGGGGAGTGTTGAGATGTGTGGATATATTGTCCCACATCGACAATATGATAATAACCGAACCTAGTATATAAGAGCTAGGGCTACTCCTCCTATTGCCAATTGGTTTTAGGATGGAACCCCGAAGGCTTATGTGTTAGGTTCATTTGTGGCGTGCATCCCCTCCACGTCTTAGACCCGATAAAGATAAAATTTAACATGGTATCAGAGCTACGGTTCGTGCGGGTCTCGTAATCCTGTGTTCGGCTAATGGTTAGCGAGTATGCTTTCCGCCCGTTTGGCTAAGCCGGCCTTAAGGCTTTGTGTCAAGTGCAGCTAGTCCAGGATAGTTGCACTTGAGGGGGGAGTGTTGAGATGTGTGGATATATTGTCCCACATCGACAATATGATAATAACCGAACCTAGTATATAAGAGCTAGGGCTACTCCTCCTATTGCCAATTGGTTTTAGGATGGAACCCCGAAGGCTTATGTGTTAGGTTCATTTGTGGCGTGCATCCCCTCCACGTCTTAGACCCGATAAAGATAAAATTTAACATGGTATCAGAGCTACGGTTCGTGCGGGTCTCGTAATCCTGTGTTCGGCTAATGGTTAGCGAGTATGCTTTCCGCCCGTTTGGCTAAGCCGGCCTTAAGGCTTTGTGTCAAGTGCAGCTAGTCCAGGATAGTTGCACTTGAGGGGGGAGTGTTGAGATGTGTGGATATATTGTCCCACATCGACAATATGATAATAACCGAACCTAGTATATAAGAGCTAGGGCTACTCCTCCTATTGCCAATTGGTTTTAGGATGGAACCCCGAAGGCTTATGTGTTAGGTTCATTTGTGGCGTGCATCCCCTCCACGTCTTAGACCCGATAAAGATAAAATTTAACAATGCCTAGCAACCCAACAACTTATGCGAGAAGATATATAATCAAATATGGATTCTTATTTAAAATCTGAACAGCTCTTAATAATACATACATGAAGCTAGACTTGACGTTCAAAGTAATGCAATAATACATGATATGAACACGTTGTACTCTTCTAAGGATCTGGGTTGAACTTGACTGATTCCCTCCAAATCAGATCCTTAATGACTTCTTCACTCAAGTAATGTTGCTCGAACTCGACACTGAATTGCTCAAAGCAAATGGGCTCCTCGTTTATGTCGTGCAATGGTGCTAAGTATGGATGACAAAGTGCCTCGTTTACTACATGAGTGTTGAGAAAAGAGGAAATTCAGTCAGCTTGCAATATTGTAGAGTAAATAGTTTGAATGACCTAAAAGCTAAACCATAAGCCAATGTTGTAAGAAACGTTACCGGTTATCCGCCTATTTGGATCGAAGACGAGCATTCTTTCTAGTAGATCAACGGCCAAGGGAGAGGCCGTAGGGAATTTCAAGGATAATGGTTGTTTTGGGTACTGGGGAAACTGTTTCATGTATCGTTTAGCATTGTCACTTCGTAGAAAACTCAAGCTCGAGTCATCCGGTGAACCTATGAGCTTTTCATGTCATGATCAAACCCAAATGGACTTTTCATTAGCTTCTTGGATGATTTTATAAATAAACAAGAAAAATGATGTAGAAAAGGCTAGAGAATAACATCCAGCTTCCTCTGACTTACGGAAAGGTCTTAACAAGTTAGTATATTTTGCAAATATGTGATGATGCTCGTTGACTACTACTATAAGAAGAGCAATGGATATATAGGCATATTACTGCAGTCTATCTAAAAAGAATGTAAAAGACTTCAACTTCAACAATGAAGAAATTTGAGTGAATAGAGAATCAACACAAATTCTAGAAATGGAACAAACACAAATGGAATTAACTACTGAAAAGGGATAGAAAAATAATCCTGAGGCGGCCAACAATCCAAATGTCAAATCGCAGAGAACAAAACTACAGAGGGCACTAGCATGTGACTTTAGTTAGACTCAAACAAAGCTTTACCGTCTAATTCTAGACTATTTTAAGATAGTCTTAATGCTTCTAGCATCCATCATTCAGGTGCATAAAAGAAGGATAAATAAATTCATACCCATGTTTCTACATTCCAAAATGTTTAAATATGGCCATGTCGAAGTGCAACTGGACCAGTGGCAATGGCACTAAATATTTGAACTACCTCAGTCAAGTTTACTAGGTAAAGCAAATTCACAAGTTTTGTAAAACGGAAAAATTAAGACAGCAAGAAATTATGTCGATACTGAGGAATAAAAGGAAATGACATCCCATAATAAGGTAAAAAAGAACGCTTGCAAAATGGTGTTTATAAGCAGGGTTACCTCAGTAATCAGTTTCAGCTGATTAAGATAATCTCTACCAGGGAACAGAGGCTTTCTAGTCATTATTTCTCCAAGTATGCAGCCCACGGACCATATGTCAATTGCAGCTGTGTACTCTGAACAATTCAGGAGCAATTCTGGAGCTCGGTACCAACGAGTGACAACATATTCAGTCATAAATTCTGTTTCAGATGTTGTTCTTGCAAGACCAAAATCCCCGATCTTGAGATCACAATCCGCATTCAACAGTAAGTTGCTTGGTTTCAGATCACGGTGCAACACATTTGCAGAATGGACATACTTCAAACCTCGTAACAATTGATAAAGAAAATACTGCAATAGCATCATACACGCATATACAGTAAGGGATAGTTACTTCCAGGAATCAAGAAAAATATGCAACACATTTTGGATAATACTTAAATGTCTACCTCAGACTTTCAATTTCAATTTCAATAGTATTATACTGATTGTGTGGCATCTCATTCTGTCCCGCGACCGAATGACGTGGGGGGCACACGTCCAGTGAACCACACATACAAGCACGGGTTCCATCCTGAAACCAATTGGCAATAGGAGGAGTAGACCGGATGCTTATATGGTAGTAAAACAGAGACGCTCTTCATTAAGGCTAAGATAGCTTTAGCAACCTTTTGTTTGATTAGCGATAGAAGGTACTCGTGTCAACTTTAGGAGGAAAAGGGTAGTCAAACTAGCAAAATAGAGGGATAAGATTATCTAATTGCTTACATTACACCAAATTGATAAATGAGAAGCATAGATAATGTATCATCCATACAAGAGTATTTAAGTTATAATTCTCACTGAATCGATTATTCATAACTTCACTCCTATTTAAGGTAAGATTTGTTGTGTGTAGTAATATTTTTTCATTCAGGTGTAATTTGGTACCTTATGTTATATATGAAAAAAAACTAATTAGTAGTGTTGACAACTCCAAAGAGGAAACATCAAATAAGATCTTTCCATATATCTTACACCTGAAGAAGTTTTTGCTACTATACCCGACAATGATCATCAGTGAGTGGCTGATGGGATTGTATTATCTGATGAAGATCGGTATCCATCAATTCATAAACAATGTAGACATCATTGAAGTTCTCCAATTGGGGTGGACGTATGACATCTTTGATGGCAATCACCTGTTGTGAAAACAAACTAATTACCACAATCACAAAAAAAGATCGAAATACAGATGAATAAGCATCAAATGGTAAACTAAATTTATGAAATGGCACCTACGTTTTCATGATTCAAGTGACGCATAAGCTTGATTTCACGTAATGTCCTCTTGGCATCAATTCGATTGTCGAAGGCATTGCCAATCTTCTTAATCGCTACTTCCTCTCCCGTCTTTGAATTCACAGCAGCACTAAACAAAGACAACAAAATTCATTAAGCAAGAGCGAGAATACAACCGCAAAACCAAATTTTCTTGCCAATTTTTTATTTACAGCGAAATTAAGCGGCAATTAGTCCAATATTCCCTGTTAGAACGATTTAGGATTAGGGAAATTTCAAAAACATTGAAGCACGATCCGAGAAGAAGTTATGCAACTCTGAAACACGACTGAAAATCAATGGAAACTGGAAATCAGATAGCATAGCAAATCGACAGGAAGAAATAGAAAGAGGAGCGCGTTTAATTCGGAATCAAATACACAACGAAATCAAAATTAATGCACAGTACTACAAACAGTAAGCAAGATCAATCACGGAATTGAATGGAACAAGAACAGACCAGACGATTCCGGCAGCTCCACGACCGACGGGACGAATAGGAGGGACATACTTTCTGGAGACTTCGAAGACATTTCCATAGAGATTATATTGCACATACCGACCGCCATGAGTGAGCACTCCTCTCGGGTTGTTAGTGTTGCCGCTTGCGTTATCTCCGACTCCACCACTACTTCCGCCATGTGCAGATCTCTTCTCCGACGTCATTATTCTGGATCGGAGGTGAATTTGGGGAAAGAGAGTTCGTGTCAACGACTCAACGGCGTGAATTAAACGAGTTTGCCTTCTTTTTTTCTTCTCTTTTTTCAAATGAAAATAAACACAAAAAACTGTTGGTAATTTGGTACTACATGCTTATTGTTGACTTTAGGTCAACGGTGTTTCTAGTAAATCCTTTAAAGTTAAAGGTATTTGGCAAAAGGGTGTTTTACGGTTGACATGTTCTAACTTCTAACTTATTTATAAATGAGTTGTGGTTTAGCTTAAATTTTATACGAGTTTTAAAATGTATCTATAATGACTCATTTTGAAGTAAATGAGTTTGAGCAGAGTAGTAGCATGTTTAAATCGGATAGTTTATACAAGGTTTAAATATGTTTATATGCGGTTCATTTAAAAAATGAACGAGCTCGCGCCGAACTTTTAATCGAATCAAATGCGACTCAAGTCTGAATAGCTTGTCTCATTTTAGAATCCTAATATATATTTTTTTTTTATCAATATGAATAATTTCACAACAAATATATCCAATAAAAAATATAAAGTACTCCCTCACATTTCTTCATGGATACACTCTAAAATAACTTCATTTATTTCATCAAAATAAATATACCACATTAATTATTCTCAATAAAAAGTAAAATATTGTCATATAATATACAAAAGTAAGTATGCTTAGAATTTAAGATTTGCTTGGTCGGATATGATTTTTGTGTATATATAATTTTTAGATGCTTGTTTAAGTACTTTTATGAATTTTGTAATATATAAAAATGTAGTTATATAATCTAGTTAAGTAGTGGATAGATTTTAAAGTAATATATAAAATATATTAGAAATAGCCACATATTCACATATGTTACACTATTATTAGAAGAAAATAAAATTTGTTTATAAAATTTACTCAATTTCCAAAAATAAAACAATAATGCTTAAAATCTCAAAGTTATAAAATATAATAGTCCAAAAATCTATCTATTTTTAACATCCAATAAATTTTTGTATTTATTCTCAAACTCTTCACCCTCTTTTCTCAATGTTGTACATTTACTAAAAACAAAAGTAGAAAAAATCTAATAAACCAAATTATTTCAAAATCTAATGAGTTTTTTGTGAATGTTTAGTACGGACTACGCACTACTTGTGGTTATGGCACAATGTTAGCAAGCTATCCACCACCCAAAAAAAAAAACAGTGTTAGCAAGCTAAGCTAATAAATATGGAATAGATATGGACACGTTTTAAAAGCTAAGTTAAAAACCTATGTTTAACTAGGATTTAACTCGTTTACAAAATAAATGAGATTGAGCATGTCAAAGATTAACTAACCAAACGTAATATCTTTTATACTGTAACACCCCAAATCCGCGGGACTCGGGGCGCTACGGGTTGGGACCTCACAATGGGTCCCGACCCTTAGCCTGACAACAGTTTCACCGGATCTTTCAACATGGCACAAATAAAGGCAAAACCGGAATTCCTTTTAATGCAAATGATAAGAAACCCGAAGGAAAACAACAAAAGACTTCAGCCGATAAACAACACCAAAGACCAAAACGCCATACACGCGGCATACCAACATAATAAACGAAGATTAAAACATAACCCGACTCCAACCAAAACCCACTCCTAAAATGTACGGAACCCCGGCTGCCCACTCTTCCGGATCTCCCGGCCGCATTCTTAACCTGCAAGACAATCTACAACAATCGGTATAAAACCGTTAGCTAATATTCGAAGCATTAGAATCAAGGTGAAAGGCACAAACACAAGTAAATCAACATAACACACAATGTACACCAAATCACACAAGTCCGGTTTATTATCTTTTTATTATTAAGTCGTATCCCGTTCTAATTCAACTTCTTTTGTGACACGAGAATCTCCCGAAACTCGCCTCGGTCCCCACTTACCGCATGGAACGGTGGATGCCTCCGACCGTCTAACCACACGGGCTAGTCGCCAAGAACCTCCTAACTCTACGCAAGAGCTAGACAAGTTGTCACCGCCCGTTATCATACACTTGGGCCAAATAATATATAAAGGTCGGTAATCCTAATTCCGGTTTTATAAGTTATAATGAAAGCGATAAAACACACACCACCAAACACGCATTGAATCTAATACATAGAATACGAGCTAAGTAAGTCCGGAGACTTACCTCGTCACCACACTCAACTCACAACACTCTCACTTCCTTAGGGAGGAAGCCCATAACCTGCTCACAAGAAAGTAACTATATCAACAATAACCCCCTCACAATAGAAGTCTTAGACTTCTATACAAATGATCTACGCAAGACCATTTGACTCTCAATTCTAGGACCGCATCCTATTATCCCCCATGCTCACATCACACTCAACAGAAGCTAGAAGTCCTAAGACTTCTAAACCCACGGATCTCGCAAGATCATAACTCACAACACCACTAGGATAATATGCCTAGTCCAAACAAACTCAACGGGAACAACACCATGCTAGGATAAGCATATCCTAGCTCATAATCTCAACAACCATATAACTAGAACCTCAAGCCTCAAATACTCACAAGATCAAACCATATACTCAAATCCTTATAACAACCTCACTAGACTGCAATATCACCTCAAGCTTAGAATCAACATCAATCCATGAAACAATATCGAATCCTCGAAACTCACCTAAGGTTCAAAGCCACTACTTGGCATTAACTCTAAGTTATGCTAGATCCATCCTAGCATGATACTAAAACTTAACATAACTAGATCGAGGGGAAAGAATACTCACACGACATCAAAAGACGGAAGTCGTTCAACGGATGTCGACTTGGACTCGTTAGGCCTTTATCGGGGCGCTTCCGAACCTAGCACCAAACTAAACAAATTTAGCTTATAAGCTAAATTTGAAGGGAAAAACGAACATCTATAATCTAAGGAAAACCCCAATTATAAAACCCAAGTTAAAAACCGTAAAATCATTTTATGGGCAAATACGAGCAATTTCATAAACTTGGGTCATATTCCGTAAATAAAACCTTGGGCATTTTCTGTAAATATACAAACAAGGGCACTTTTGCAACTTCACAAAAGTTGGGTCAATTTTGCAAATATAAAATATGGGTACATTCTGCAATTCATAAAAGCTTGGGACCACATTTAAGTTATGGGAAAAATAGGGTTCTTTTAACCCGATTGAATGAAGGCGGCAGACGCTGACTGCGCAGGGCTCCGGCAGCACAAGTGAGGTGAGGGCGAGGGAGGCAGTACTGGGCTCTCGGCATTGTCCGGCGGCCTCAGTGGCAAGGCGGTCCGGCGGGATCTTCGGCTTCGACAGGGCGGCAGGGGAATAGCCTTGTTCCCTGTTTTATTTTTTGGCACAGATCGGCAGAGAGGAAGAGGTGCATTGGCTCCGGCAGCGCAACACAGAGATGGATCCACCGGCGGCTTTGGCTGCGCAGGGGATTTCCTCCAGTGGTGCTGGCTCTCCGGCGACGAAGGCAGCAGGCGGCGACTCTTCCCCTGGATATTGGTGGAGGCGCAATAAGGAAGGATTCCAAGATGGAGGTGCAGGAGAGAGACGGTTGGCTTCGACCACCAGGGCTCCTCCGCCGAGTTTCCAGGCGGTAGAGATGCAGCAATAGCGAGAAGAAGGGGCGAGGATGGTTCCAGCAGGGTGGCGGATGCAAGGCTCCAAGTCCTCCAGGCGTGAAGAAGGGGATGAGAGGGTTGTGCGTCGGTTGGTTGCAAGTGAGGAAAGGGGTGAAAGGCTGGGACAATGAGGGCGGTAGGGCAGAGTGAGGGAGGGGCCGAAGGGTCAGTCACAGGGACCGAAGGGTCGACCTAGGCTGCAGGTGGCGAGGGCAGCGAGGGGGCCGGTCTTCATCAGCTGGGAGCAGGAATGCCAAAACCCAAAAGGCCAAAAAAAAATATAAAATAAAAGGAGGAAAAAAAGTAACAAAACCGATTAAAACATTCGGAACTGGATTTTCAAATCGGGAAAATTTCCCAATTTTTCCGACAAAATATAATACGAACATACATACACGTATCCAAAAATAATAAAAGTACTCGGGAATAAAATATTTTGATCGAATATATAATTAAACTCCCAAAAATTATACTTGCGACGTATAAATTGATCTCGTAACTAAATAACGAGATTTTAAATAATAATAATAAAAAAAATACCATTAACATATTAATATAATGTATACTCGTAAAATAACCTTACGACTTAAGATACTCGTAAAACATACTTAAGGTATTAATATCTTCAATAACCGCCATAAAGAAAATACCAAAAAGCTCTCAATAAACGGGTCGTTACATCAGATCCCCCTAAAAAACAAGTTTCGTCCCGAAACTTGTCACACGCCGAACTTCTCGGCTCCTAAGGTCGAGGTATGAACTCTCAAACTAGGAAGGCTTAGAAGTTCTAATATATATACACTAACTACTCAATCCGTCATCACAAAAGAATATTAGGTCGTATAACACATTCCCGCACGGGGCACAAATAACATATAACATCACACATGCACATAACTCAACCAAGGAGGAACTAGGTCTAACCCGTCGATTCTATCGATGCTTCTAGCTCAACGTAAAACTCAACTAAAGATACTATTCTCCGTCCTCCATTTAGCCTTATCGGTTTCCTCGTCTGCCAATAAACCACCATGACTAACCATCCGTCTCGAGTCATGTATGTACTCCCTCGGTTGATGCCCATGAAACACCGGGTGGCAACGCCAACTTGTAAGCCACTTCTCCAACTTGCGCTAAGATCTCAAAAAGGGTCCGGTATATCAGAAACTCAACTTCCTTCTCGGTTCTTTCTCAATGCAACATTTTCATCATGTTTCTTTTTTTCCTTGTCTCTAACAAAGAAGATCGGACTTCCAATTCACACCGTTGGCTTTGGTTCTTATCAAACCAAACTTTGATGTTACGTTTCCTAAATAATTGTTGCACGCTCCAAGTAAGGAAGGGATTACTTTACTTCCCACTACTTCTACTAACAAGGCATGTATGTTGTTACTTCTCACTTTTTCATCAGTACTTAACCCAAACCTTATCTTGAAGAATCACTTGTAAAACACCAAATCCATCATACCTCGAGGCAATGTCAAAACAATTACCCGGCGACTCTTTTATTAACTTTTAACAACTCTTATGACCCTTGTCCATTTTCAAAACTCTTTTGTCTTCCAAAGTAGGTTAGCCATTGATGTTGTTACTTTGGAGGATCTCTCCACAAACCCGGAAATGACAAGCACATCCAAGAAAGCTTGCAAATTCTTTCGCATCCTTCGAGGTTGCCATCCTGAGACAACTTGTCATACAACTTCTCTCTCCTTCGAGAGTAGACCAAAGTATCTTATCCGGGGCATTAGTAAGCCCATAAGGAATCACTACAACTTGTAGTGGCCATGGTCTGTCCGAAATGCCGTATTTACAAAATTCATTCTCGAATTCTCGATTGGTGGAAATCAAACCTTAAAACATACTTAGAAGAGACTACCGAACCTTGCAACCGGTCGGGTAGATCCTCTATCTGTGGTAAGGGATATTTGGTTCTTCATTGTTATCTTGTTCGACTCACTGTAATCGATGTACAAACGGAGATAACTGCCTCTCTTTTGTAAATTGGTGTTCTCCATAACAACTTCAAATCAAGAGTTTAAGATATATTCCAATATGAACTTCAAATCAAGAGTTCAAGATGACGTCTGATGTTCTCTCTGCCAGTACATTGGTTTTAATGAACCTTTATAAACAAGTTCTTGCAACTGGTCGTCAAATGCTTCTTTGACTCATGTATCTTCACAAGTGTCATCCTATACGACGCCTTGGACATCGGAGTTGCGCCAAGATCAACCTTAGTGGGAAAATCCACATTCCGATGTATTGGAATCCGTGATATCTCAAGTTCCATCTTTTCTCTTCCCGGCACATATCGTAATCCGACACATCCTTATCACTTTACAAATGGTCATGACACAATTGATCTACCCCGATCTATTAAAGTGACATCCTTCAGACTCGTGTATTGTTCCATCTTTAGCTATGACCGTGTTTGTTCTCTCTCAAGGGTCCTCCCTCTCTCTCGTATCAGTATTGTTCCATCTTTTTCCACCTTGAAGGCATGTCGCAATACCCTTTTAAGGGCTCATACTTGTGTGTTGTCATACACGTCCTAACTGTAGGGCATAATCGCGTCTTATAATAAATCGATCTTATCTTCTTCGCTCTTCCAGACATCCCAACATATTCGGGAAGTTCTTCGTATTCTACCTAAGCTTGCATCATTCCTTTCTTCAAGTAGGTGTAGGAATTATACTTCACTTCCTTATGTAACGTCAATCCGATTGTATAGGTTCTAACCTCAATCCTTCATATACTTCTCGTTCATCTCATTTTGACATCAAACTTAAAAAATTCGGTCTTCTCTTACTCTTGTTGGTCCCCTTATCCATCTCTTGGTATTCCATGAACAACTTCACAACCGTACCAATATGCCCTGTGGAGAACGCTAGACAAAATTCCCCAACCACAATCACTGAAAGATCCACTCATTACCTCACCAAGCATTCACATCATAAACTCTAAGCTTGTAGCGTTGTCCTAATCTAGGTCCTTCCTTTCACGCCATAGCCACCATGTCTCTTCCATGTGAGTTTGACACCTCTTTCTCATCTTTTGCTGGAAAAAACATACCCTCCATTTTATTAGAACGAATATACTATGCATCATCTTATTATACTCCCGTCTACGCACCACAAACAATGAAAATATCACCTTCCTCTTGATCTACTAGTTGCCTTCACCGTGATCAAACTTTAAAACTTCTAATCCGGGTCAATCTCTCATATGCCGTTCTCATGACCTAAGAAGGTCGTAAAGGTTCATCTTCAACCTCCCCTAGGAGGTTTGTAACAACTACTTGCTTGAACTCATTCAATATTATTTGATTTAAGACAAATGTGCTTCCGTTGACGTACTTCCTTACCATAGGCATTGATCTACCGCAAATACTTTAAGATCTTGTTGTCGATCCTCTATATGCCCATAGTCTTGTTTACTCATCCCCTCTACACTCACCAATAGACAACCCGCACCTGTGTGTTCTCAGTTATCACCGATTGACTTGTATCTGACCTTCTCCGAAGTCAACGATTTATTATTCTACTACACTTCTCATGTTACCATTCTCATGAAGGCTACCCTCCTTGGGGTACTTTACCTTAAACTCCGTTAGTTCTTTCCCCATTCCATGCTTTCTTCCTCTTCCATAAGGTAACTATACTCTTTTAGGCCTCGCACGCCGTATAACTCATTTTTATAAGCTTAACCGCGCCTCGTGCTATCTTGTAAGTGTGTCTTCTCAAATCTCTAATGTTACTCGGCAACCGTTCGCGTTTCTCTTTGTTGTGGTCTTACGTATTTTTATAACTAAAATCTCCTTGTTGCGTTTCTCCTCTTCTCGGAATCACTTCTACTCACACTTCTTTCTTCTAGGCGTTTCTTAACAGTATCTTAAATCCTTCGCAAAAGTTCTAATCACTCTTCTCATCTTGACTCCAATGTTTAGGAGCGTCTAAGGAAATTTCCACATCTTAATGGAATACCACCTTTAACCTTGCTATAATGTATCCCCCTCCTCCTCAATTCGCATCTTTAGTTGTCCACGCGTCTTCTTGAAGAACTATAAGTTCGTTATCACTATTGGTTTCGTTGTTGTTTAATCATGGCTTCTTTATAACCACTTATACACCTTAACGTTGCTCTCTTTACTTGTATTGCTTCCATCTCGAATTCTCTTAAGTTGACTCAAAGTTCCCTTCTATTTGTTCGTCCTTGCCGCTAATGTCCTCTTTATCATTAAGATGGTTTCTTTGACGTCCCCAAAAGGAGTCCGAATCGCCAGGGTGTTAGCCAGAATGTGATGCTCGACTCGGTACTTGAGCATACTCATCGTATATATACTATCCTTATCCCAAAAGGCGTTTGTCCAAGGGCGATGATAGCTTCCTATCATCTTAACTATAAGGTCCATTACGACTAATATAATACTAGCATACCATATGTGTATGTATATATAACTATATATATAATACATATGTTTACATTACTTCTAATATATCACATCAGGGAATCCATTACAACAATACAAGGCATTAACAAGCCCAAAGAATCCTAAGGTCAAATATATAACTATGCATATATATATCTAGTTCATCATGCAACATACAATCACAAAGGTACACATCAATTCTATCATGCATAACTACAAACCTCATATCATATCTATATATACATATATATACATATCAAAATCTAATAAGCTAAGCTGCCGAGATCTGCGGAAGGAGTGGTGGTCCGTACATTCTACCCCGACTCATGCATGTGATTTTGAAAACGAAAAGTCAGAACCCGTGTGGGTTCTGTTTATTCCTCATTCGGCCTTTAGGAGATTGCGAGTGCCATTGTTGTCAACCTAGGGCTCTGATACCACTTTTGTAACACCCCAAATCCGCGGGACTCGGGGCGCTACGGGTTGGGACCTCACAATGGGTCCCGACCCTTAGCCTGACAACAATTTCACCGGATCTTTCAACATGGCACAAATAAAGGCAAAACCGAAATGCCTTTTAATGCAAATGATAAGAAACCCGAAGGAAAACAACAAAAGACTTCAGCCGATAAACAACACCAAAGACCAAAACGCCATACACGCGGCATACCAACATAATAAATGAAGAATAAAACATAACCCGACACCAACCAAAACCCACTCCTAAAATGTACGGAACCCCGGCTGCCCACTCTTCCGGATCTCCCGGCCGCATTCTTAACCTGCAAGACAATCTACAACAATCGGTATAAAACCGTTAGCTAATATTCGAAGCATTAGAATCAAGGTGAAAGGCACAAACACAAGTAAATCAACATAACACACAATGTACACCAAATCACACAAGTCCGGTTTATTATCTTTTTATTATTAAGTCGTATCCCGTTCTAATTCAACTTCTTTTGTGACACGAGAATCTCCCGAAACTCGCCTCGGTCCCCACTTACCGCATGGGACGGTGGATGCCTCCGACCGTCTAACCACACGGGCTAGTCGCCAAGAACCTCCTAACTCTACGCAAGAGCTAGACAAGTTGTCACCGCCCGTTATCATACACTTGGGCCAAATAATATATAAAGGTCGGTAATCCTAATTCCGGTTTTATAAGTTATAATGAAAGCGATAAAACACACACCACCAAACACGCATCGAATCTAATACATAGAATACGAGCTAAGTAAGTCCGGAGACTTACCTCGTCACCACACTCAACTCACAACACTCTCGCTTCCTTAGGGAGGAAGCCCATAACCTGCTCACAAGAAAGTAACTATATCAACAACAACCCCCTCACAATAGAAGTCTTAGACTTCTATACAAATGATCTACGCAAGACCATTTGACTCTCAATTCTAGGACCGCATCCTATCATCCCCCATGCTCACATCACACTCAACAGAAGCTAGAAGTCCTAAGACTTCTAAACCCACGGATCTCGCAAGATCATAACTCACAACACCACTAGGATAATATGCCTAGTCCAAACAAACTCAACGGGAACAACACCATGCTAGGATAAGCATATCCTAGCTCATAATCTCAACAACCATATAACTAGAACCTCAAGCCTCAAATACTCACAAGATCAAACCATATACTCAAATCCTTATAACAACCTCACTAGACCGCAATATCACCTCAAGCTTAGAATCAACATCAATCCATCAAACAATATCGAATCCTCGAAACTCACCTAAGGTTCAAAGCCACTACTTGGCATTAACTCTAAGTTATGCTAGATCCATCCTAGCATGATACTAAAACTTAACATAACTAGATCGAGGGGAAAGAATACTCACACGACATCAAAAGACGGAAGTCGTTCAACGGATGTCGACTTGGACTCGTTAGGCCTTTATCGGGGCGCTTCCGAACCTAGCACCAAACTAAACAAATTTAGCTTATAAGCTAAATTTGAAGGGAAAAACGAACATCTATAATCTAAGGAAAACCCCAATTATAAAACCCAAGTTAAAAACCGTAAAATCATTTTATGGGCAAATACGAGCAATTTCATAAACTTGGGTCATATTCCGTAAATAAAACCTTGGGCATTTTCTGTAAATATACAAACAAGGGCACTTTTGCAACTTCACAAAAGTTGGGTCAATTTTGCAAATATAAAATATGGGTACATTCTGCAATTCATAAAAGCTTGGGACCACATTTAAGTTATGGGAAAAATAGGGTTCTTTTAACCCGATTGAATGAAGGCGGCAGACGCTGACTGCGCAGGGCTCCGGCAGCACAAGTGAGGTGAGGGCGAGGGAGGCAGTACTGGGCTCTCGGCATTGTCCGGCGGCCTCAGTGGCAAGGCGGTCCGGCGGGATCTTCGGCTTCGACAGGGCGGCAGGGGAATAGCCTTGTTCCCTGTTTTATTTTTTGGCACAGATCGGCAGAGAGGAAGAGGTGCATTGGCTCCGGCAGCGCAACACAGAGATGGATCCACCGGCGGCTTTGGCTGCGCAGGGGATTTCCTCCAGTGGTGCTGGCTCTCCGGCGACGAAGGCAGCAGGCGGCGACTCTTCCCCTGGATATTGGTGGAGGCGCAATAAGGAAGGATTCCAAGATGGAGGTGCAGGAGAGAGACGGTTGGCTTCGACCACCAGGGCTCCTCCGCCGAGTTTCCAGGCGGTAGAGATGCAGCAATAGCGAGAAGAAGGGGCGAGGATGGTTCCAGCAGGGTGGCGGATGCAAGGCTCCAAGTCCTCCAGGCGTGAAGAAGGGGATGAGAGGGTTGTGCGTCGGTTGGTTGCAAGTGAGGAAAGGGGTGAAAGGCTGGGACAATGAGGGCGGTAGGGCAGAGTGAGGGAGGGGCCGAAGGGTCAGTCACAGGGACCGAAGGGTCGACCTAGGCTGCAGGTGGCGAGGGCAGCGAGGGGGCCGGTCTTCATCAGCTGGGAGCAGGAATGCCAAAACCCAAAAGGCCAAAAAAAAATATAAAATAAAAGGAGGAAAAAAAGTAACAAAACCGATTAAAACATTCGGAACTGGATTTTCAAATCGGGAAAATTTCCCAATTTTTCCGACAAAATATAATACGAACATACATACACGTATCCAAAAATAATAAAAGTACTCGGGAATAAAATATTTTGATCGAATATATAATTAAACTCCCAAAAATTATACTTGCGACGTATAAATTGATCTCGTAACTAAATAACGAGATTTTAAATAATAATAATAAAAAAAATACCATTAACATATTAATATAATGTATACTCGTAAAATAACCTTACGACTTAAGATACTCGTAAAACATACTTAAGGTATTAATATCTTCAATAACCGCCATAAAGAAAATACCAAAAAGCTCTCAATAAACGGGTCGTTACATATACCCTCGAGAGGGTCAATCAATACATTAAGACCAAGCGGAAAAAGAGAGGCAGCACTAGCCAAAGCGTCGGCGGCCCGATTAGCCTCTCTAAAAACGTGACGAAATTGGATATCCCAATCTGTACTAAGATAGTCTTGGCATCGGTGTACCAGACTTGAAAGAGGGTGGTGACGTTGGATGTGTTTGTTTAAAAGGGTAATCACCAGCTTAGAGTCCGTTTCCAGGATGACGGGCCTAAAGACTTTATCCCAAGCTATCCCTAGACCATGTACAACCCCCCATAGCTCAGCCATTGGGACTGTACATAATCCAAGGTTAGCAGTAAACCCGCACATCCAAATCCCCTCACTATTTCTTACCAGACCTCCTGCCGTAGCTTGACCATTTTCACTTCTAGCGTCATCCGTGTTGATCTTGAAAGCACCATTGGGGGGTGGTGACCACTTCACCATGATGGTCCTTGGTTCCAGAACTGCAATCCCTAGCTTATGTTGATGCTTAACCCAAGCTGTGACGTACTCCTCAACTCTATCTCGAGCAAACTTGGAGCGATCAACGGTAACAGCAATGTTGTGGAAGACTTTTTCGTTGCGCCATTTCTAGGACCACCATAGGGCTACTGCAAAGAACTCGCTCCACAAATAATTACTATTAAAATAACGTTTCGAAAGAAGGTTACCTCGTATCCATGTTGCAAGCGGTGTAGCGAAAAAATCATTGACATAGACGTCAGCATTGGATCTTCGCCACATTTTATTTGACTATGGACAGTCGCGAAGAATATGAATCAAAGATTCATTCTAGTGAGAGCATACACTGCATGCTGAGTTGAGTGTGAGATGTCTTCTCTTTCTTTCTTCATTTGACAGTACCCCTCCATGTATAACCTTCCAAAGGAACA
This sequence comes from Fagopyrum homotropicum, assembly GCA_033239125.1. Lineage (NCBI taxonomy): Eukaryota > Viridiplantae > Streptophyta > Magnoliopsida > Caryophyllales > Polygonaceae > Fagopyrum > Fagopyrum homotropicum. Next base: position 11,314,371 of record BSWB01000003.1, read on the forward strand.
TTTTGATTCTTTCTTGAATTCGCAATTTCCATAGGCTCTTGAAACAACTATCGTCTGCATGGATGATATGGTCGGATGGGCTGAGTAGCGAGTACGCAGAAGCTACCGAATAGTTACCGTCTGTTGTCAGCTTCCAACCTATTTCATCATGCAGGAGCAGCTGATTATTTGGGTTAACACTATTGCTAGGGACCCCAACTGTAGGGCAAACGGCTGCCAGCTTCTACATAAAACAGAAAGGGAGAAGGTTTTCTATGAGATCCCAATTCCACCCTGAGCCTTCAATCCAATATTCACTAACAACCTTTCTTCTGTTTGTATCCTCTATGGGATTTAGTGCTGATGAGGCTAGAGTATACTCTTCAATCCAGATATCATCGCAGAAGCTGATTTCATTCCCATCTCCTAAGAGCCATTTCACTCTCTGCTGGATAGTCGATGTGAGGCTATTTTTAATGTCTCTCCACATATGTGAGGGATTCGATCGCTCCCTTCCATCTGTGTGTACATACTTATTTTTCAAGGTTTGAATCCATAGTTTATCATCCTCTTTGATGAATCGCCAACTAAGCTTCCCTACAAGTGCACTGTTAAGTGTGGCCATCTTTTTAAACCCTAACCCTCCTTTATTTTTAGGTAAGCATATGGTATCCCACTTGACTGTATGAAGCTTTCTAGTACCAATTTCATGGCCCCATATGAAACTTCTACAAATCTTATCAACATGGTCACAAACACTTGGAGGCAATTTCACCATTCCCATCTGATACACTGGGAGAGAAGCCAAGACAGATTTAGCGAGTGTCACTCTCCCTGTAAAGCTGAGAGACTTACCTCTCCAGCCTCTTAGTCTAGCATTGATTTTGTCCAGAAGCGGTTCAAACATGGTTCTGTTGATTCTACCTTGGATGATTGGCATGCCTAGGTAGCTACCTAGATTGCTAGTGACTTTGATACCACTAATATGTTCCAGATTTCGGCTGAGTTCAGCTGAGACATTTGGTGAAATGAATATAGTCGACTTAGCTTGATTAATTCGTTGTCCAGAGGCTTGGCAGAATCTATCCACACAATTCATGATGGATCTCATTTGACTTTGGGAGGCTTCCGCAAATAGGGTAATGTCGTCCGCAAAGAACATGTGGGAAAGCTTCGGGCCTCCTCTAGAAAGTTGTATTGGCTTCCATTCTTTCGTATCCACCGCTTCCAGGATAATGTGACTAAGTCTCTCCATTGCAAGGACAAATAAGTAAGGGGATAGGGGATCACCTTGCCTGATGCCTCGTTCCGGAATGAAATGCCTGGTAACTTCACTATTCCATAAAAGTTGCTTCTTTGTAGTACTAATGCAGACCTTAAACATCTCAACCCATTCATGAGGAAAGCCAGCCTCTCTAACTGAGTCCAGAATAAAGTCCCAACGTATTCTGTCATAGGCTTTCTCGAGATCTAGCTTAAGGATCATCTATTTTCTCCCGGTCTTTTTGCTTCTCATAGAGTGTACAATCTCTTGCATCAACACTATGTTATCTTGAATGAATCTTCCTGGTATGAAACTACCTTGTGTCGGGCCTACAAGGGAGCCTATCACTTGTTGCATTCTCTGGACCAGCACTTTGGAGATGATCTTGTAGTTGATGTTACAAAGAGCTATGGGTCAGAATTGTGTGATGAGTTCCGGATTTCCCACTTTGGCAATGAGTGAAATGAGAGTGTCATTGCTTCCGGTAGGTAAGGTGTGTTCTGTAAAGAATTGTATGACAGTGTTGAAGATAGAATTGTCAACTGTATGCCAACATTTCTGGTAGAAAATTTGTTGGAATCCGTCTATACTGGGAGCTTTATAGGCACCTATACTCTTTGTTGCCTTCCATACGCCCTCCTTGGTGATTTATTTTTTGAGCTCATTCCATTTATCTCCATCAATTTCTGGGAAGCTGAAAGTATCCAAGGCACAGGGAGACAGGGGTGAAGCATCATTTAGACTATATAATTGAGTATAGAAATTTACCGCATGTTGCTCAAGAGTGTCTGGATCCTCTGACCATTCCCCATCATCCGTTTTCAGGCCTTGGATACAATTTCTCCTTCTCCTTATGACCGTTGAGGTATGGTAGTAAGCGGTATTCCTATCACCCCCAACTAGCCATTGCTCTCGTGATTTTTGGTACCATATGAGCTCTTCCTGTTCAAGGACGTTCTCCAGTTCCTTTTTGAGCTTTGCCTCCCTTTTCTGAAGTCTGTTAGATGTGCTGAGGTAGGGGTGATTTTGTGTAGCAATGAGTTTGTTGTTTAGAGTATTCTTCCTGCGAAAGACATTACCAAAAACAAACCTATTTCAATTGATTAGCAAAAGTTTAAAGACTCGAAGAGCTTCACTTACCTCTTGATGTGTGGACCACATGTTTTCTACAATCGAATGAAAATCTTCGTGGGTCATCCACGCAGCTTCCATACGGAACGGCCTTCTCTCAACCTTTTGGGCAATGGTGGGGTTAAGGTTCAAGAGTAGTGGACAGTGGTCAGAGGAAAAACGAGCAAGGTGTCTGACCTTGGCATTGACCCATTCCATACTGCACAACTGATTAACCAAGATTCTGTCAAGGCGTTTCTGAATTCTGTCACCATTCATTCTGCCATTATCCCAAGTGAAGTTCGGACCTGTAAAGCCAGGGTCTATAAGGCCATGTTTGTTAATAAGTTTGTGGAACTCTAAGGAGTTTGAGTGTAATGTTCCCGCTCCACCGTTACATTCATGCGTGTATAGGACACAATTAAAGTCACCACCGATAATAACAGGCTCATTAAGTTGGCTTAATTCATTGTCTAAATCAAGCCAGAAGGGTACTCTCCTGGTTACTGTCGGTGGGGCATGGACTGAGATGAGGTGGTATGTGCTTAAACCTTGGACAATTTTGGAATGGATAAAGTGATATGTGGCATGGATAATGCTGACGTTAACTTTCTTTGGATTCCAAATAAGCCATATACCTCCCTCAAAAACATTGGCTTCTACTCTATAGCATTCTTTGAAATCCAAGCAGTCGCAAATCTTTTGGGCTTGGATCCCTGAGGTTCTCGGTTCAATGATGGTGAGAATATCAGTACTGTGTACTTCGCATATATGTTTGATTGCTCTTCGGAAACCGTTCTTACAGGCACCGAATACATTCCATATGATGCAATTCATTGGGAGACTGATTTGAGGTAGGAAATCAGAAGCAAGACCCAGTTAAGGGGACTGTTTGGTGTTGAGTTCCGTCTCAACCCCTTTACGTTGCGTCACTTGATCTCCATGAGTTTGTTCTTGCGAAGAAGTCCCAACTTTTGCTTCCGTCATGGTAGTATCTTGCGATCTCACCACCTCCACAATAGCGTCCATAGTTGGGAGAGAGTTGGAGGCTACGGAACTATCCATAGGAGTATTAGGACTCTCACTAGGATTACCCAGTTTGGTTGATTTCGATTCTGGGTCCAACGCATTGACAGAGATGTTCTTGGACTTGGATGTTACTCCATAACCTACTTCGTCTAAGGGGAGATCAACTTCGGACCGTTGTCGTTTAGAGGAATTTATGTTGTTGGACTCAGGGGCTTGTGTCTTTGCTATCCATAAACTCTTCCTTCTTTCTTTGCGAAGTTTGTTCCTCTTTTGTCGCTTCTCGAGTAACTCCAATTCAGCCTTCTCCTCGTCCTTCTGACTAGCCGAGAAAACCGCCTGTTTGTTGGCCGTTTTTTTTCTTGGGTTCTGTGTTTCCTTAACCCTAGTTTCGTCTGGGCCTTGCGTCATTGGGCTTTGGGCTGGAGAGGGGTCGGGTCCACACATTTTTCCCTTACCCTTATCTAGGAAGTTATTAGGTTTAGGATTATTATGGCAAGGGTGTTGCGTGCTTACTAGGGTGAGTATCGCCGAGTTCCCTTCCTTACTCATCTCTATAATCTCTTTGCTTCTTTTAAGGATTATCTTTCTCTGATAGTCACCCCCAGGATATTTCACTTGCCAATTATGCTTCCCCGATGTATCTGCTACCTTTTCTTTCCCTTTTGGATACTTAGGTTTCTTTGAGACTAACATCCACGGGCCGAACCCCAGGTTTTCCTCCGCCACCTCCGTCATGGTGTTTTCCGGGCCCACTTCCCCCTCTTCAAAGCTTTGCTCTCCATTCTCTGTATCTGTCTTTGGATTCCTAGTCGTGCCTGGACTTGTCTCGGTCGGGTTGTATTGGCAGTTTGACGCAATGTGACCGTATCTACCGCATTTATAACATATGGATTCAAGTCCTTCATACTCAATAAGACATCTCTTTCCGTTAACATATATTGCTTTCCTCAGCGGCTTGCTTAAGTTTATTTCGATACAAACTCTAGCGAACCGTCCACGGTTTGAGTGCAGTGTCTTCGGATCAATGGATATAGGGACTCTTATGCTGCCTGCCATTGTCCACAGAATAGCTTCATTATACCACTGCATGGGAACATCCGTTATACGAATCCATGTTGGTGCCGATGTGATTGGCTCTGAGGTGATGAAATCCGAGGTCCATCTCCGCATTATGAGACATCTACCAAAGACAGACCATGGCCCCCCCGTAAGGACCATAAGTAACTCGCTTTCATTCTCGAAACGTGCAAGGAAGAAACTGTTATCCAAGTCTATAAGTTGCACCTTATCACCACATTTCCACAATTCCTTAATTTTCCTAACCATGACCGGAAAAGAAACTGGATAGCCCAGAACCTTGAACACTATCGAGTTCTTCCAACGCTCTTCTAGCTTGATAGATACTTCCTTTGCGATTTCCACAACCGGATCACCATCCGGGCCAAACGGGTACGAAACATTAACCTTGCCTTCTAGAGCAGCCATGGTGATACCTCCTATTGATGGTTCTGTTGAGTCGTTTTTCTTGGCTACATCACTCCATGAGGGGGTTTCCCTCATAGTTGTTGGGGCTTGATTTAGATTTTCAGTAGATGTAACCTTCTAGTTGGGTAGAACATTAGACGTCGAGCCTACCGCGAAAACCCTAGTCGTGTTCGCTATCGTAGGAATGCTGCCTGCTTGTTGTTGAATTTGGGAGTGTCCTTCATCACCTTTGTCAATAGTTACAGCGACATGGCCTCCTGAATCTATAGAGTCAGTGGGACATGTTGGAGGTGTGTCCACCTCCATGATTTATCTAAATTGGAGTTACCTTATTTTGATTTACCAAATCTATAATTTAACACAAATTTTGTAATTATTCAAGTTCTCGTTCGATTTACTCAAACCCACTCGATTTATATGCAGTGTTCCACACAATTATGAATGAAAGCAAACGGTGGTAAATGATCAACGTGTAATCAATTAAAGGAAACAGTGCGTAAATCTAGATTTTAATTTGTTACGAAACTTACAAACTATCGACAATGGGTAAAGAAGTTCGTAAAAGACGAAGACGAACGCCATGGATGCTCGTTTCTCGCCCCCTCCTCTTCCACCAACGTTGCTCCACACCGGCCCCGACCTTCTCCAATCCGAGTTGAGATCTGAATTCGGCTTTTGTGAGTGGATCTAAGTCAGATCTAGTGAAACATAACAAATTTCCGTCGTTGAGTGTGCAGGTTGGTTCTTGTAACGCCCCAAAACGGGATGTAGCATCACAACACCAGGAGCCCTAGATGAGGACTTTATGAGGCTTTATATGAAGAAGGATGAAGATATAAAACTCAAGGGCATAAACTTGACAACGATAAAGATATAAAACCAAAAGACGTCTCATAACGTCAACCACAAAAGGTTCCAAAATCGCAACAACAAAACAATCACAAACTGTCAAACTCAATGTCAACAACATTAGAGTTTAGAAGCGGAAACTAACCCAAAAGATAAAAGGCGGAAGTTAGGAACAAATCCTAGAGAAACAAAACAGCCTCAAACTCAACCAGACAAAACTTTCACTAGGGTCCCTGACCTCCATAATCCTGAACTAATCTTGTACTCGATTATGTCAAAAACATAACCAACTCCACCGTGATGGGGTTAGTCTTCTACATAAACTAAGGCGATATATAAATATTGTAATATATATGAATGAGACATGAGTAAAATCATATATGATATCACATGATCACTTTGGAAATGCTCAAAAGGCTTAAATAATCACACACATTTCAAAATCATCATATACTCAAAATTAAGAATTCAAAACATCATGTCTCAAATACTGAATATCATCTCAAAAGGGTTTCAAACCAACCTCATTTCAAATATACTCATAATCATCTCAAAATGGTTTCAAAGTCAACATCATCTCAAATAAACTCCTCAAACTCAAAAGAGTTCAAAATCAACATCATCTCAATAAATTCATCATTTTCAAAAGAGTTCAAAATAAACAAACTCATCATTTTCAAAATAGTTCAAAATTAACATCATCTTAATAGACACATAGTCATCTCAAATAAAGTCATCACACTGAAAGAATTTCAAAACCAACATCAACTCAAATAAACTCATCATCATGTCAACCGGTGTATAACGTAACCAAATGATCAATTGACCATAATGAGATAACAAGGTAATGTCTTGTCCCTTTCTCAAATCTATCACAGGAAATCATCTAAATCATAATAAGAAAACATGCTCGAGCATTTTTACTTTAAAAACCGTATTCAAATCACGAGTTTTATATTTCTTTTAAAACATGTCCAACCCACGTTGAACACGAAGATACCTCCTAATCCCGACCATCGGATGAGCATGACAATCATGTATCAGGTGCAATTTCTCACCACCCACAATGGTCGGGCACAACCTCGGCCCGTACAAACCAAGATTCTTACCACTAGTAAGCATGGTCCGCCTAAACTAAGGAGCGAAAAATCATGAAAACAAAGTAGGTTGGAAAATTTTCCGTTGTGGTCATAGACCAAATCAACTCTCTCATAATAATATGGCAAAATGTCCGTTGTAGTCAAAAAACCAAATCATCTCTCGTATCAGTATGGAAAAATGCTGCTTAGGTCAAAGACCAAATCATCACTCAAATCCTCAATACTTACAATCCGATTCTTTTCAAAATATCCCAATGCAATCACTTTAAAATACAAAAATTCAAGATAAACAACGTCACCGCCAGTCATTGACAAAACCTCTCAAGTAAATGACAGTCTCAAAAATCTTCCATAACCGATCAATCAACATTTGCAAATGTTACTCAAACCAAAAACAACATCAGACGCTTTCATAATCATCGATAACTCATTTCGTTAAATACCACCAATGCATAGTTTAAAAGTACCAAAAGCAATATCTTTCAAATCGTCAAACCATGCATGCAACAAGATAATGACTTAAACTTAATCATGCTCATATAAAAGCTCACAAGTACTTGCCTCGATAAATCTTACTCAACACACTTAAAACCAAAACGATAACGTCAACAAAACTCGACAATCTCACAAACAACCTACACAAGAAGAAGGTTAAACTCCCTTATCAGATGTGGACTCTCCATTTGGCTAGCCAGAGTTATGGACATTCAGATATTTATACTCAGGGAACATTCGGTAGAAGAGCGGAATTATTTGATGCTATAATTCCGATAATCCAAGTTCAGTTTAATTATTAAAAAATGACATAATAATCTCCCAAACAATCCCATTAACCCCAATAACCCTATGCCGACCGGGCCACAAAATTCACAATTTCCGGATCAGTAAAATCCAGTGACCCGAATCCGATCACTGACAGTTTGAGTGTTGATTTCATATTTTATATGGTAGATTAGGTTTTGTGGTAATTTTGTGATACAAATTGTAGATGCAGTTGTGGTAAAAATGGAATTGCAAAGCTTATCAAAAAAAAAAAAAGAATTGCAAAGGGCCCAACGCCGAGCTAAATTTTCAAAAACTTTAAAAGCCCGTTTGGTTTTAACTCTGAAATCGAAAACGGAATGAAAACGAATCTAATCCATGTGTATACCCTTATTCATGAAAGTTTTTGGAATCATTCCTTGTGGTTTGAAGTAATTGGAGTTGATTTTGATTATTTTTGATACCTTATAGATAAAACAAAATGTGGAGAGGCGAGTGCATTTTGGATGAAAACCCAAGAAATGATTCCATAAAATTTCATCAATAAGATATACATATGGACTAAATTTATTTTCATTCCGTTTCCGGAGTTGGAACCAAACGAGCCCTAAAAGTAGATTGAACGCAATTGCCGAGCGCTGAGATTTTTCCCAACGCTGAATTTAAAAAATTTCAGTGCAGGGGAACTGCGACTGATCTACTTTTTTTCAATAATTTTTCCTCTTCTCTAAATTTAACCAAAACTTCGGCGCTGTCACCCTACGCAACGCCGTCGCAATGCATTGCGTTGTGTACCTTATAAACAGTACGTCTTGCCTCTAGTAAAACCTTGGTGAAAATTAGGGGGTTTCTAACTGCTAATTCAAATGTGGTAAACACAGATAAAGTTGGGGTTTATGGTATAAGGTACTCACAAATTCTGAAACTGGCGCTTGTAATACATAAAAACAGCAAAAGAAAAGGAAAAAAGTGGTGTCAATCCACAAATTATGAGACAGAATCTTTATAATACATCGAAGAACATTGCATGACAGACAACAAAGGTCACAAAAGAACATTGCATGACAGACAACAAAAGTCACGCCTTTGCAGTGTTGGCATTTGGGGCATTTAAAACTTGACAAGGACACAAATTTTGCCCCTGCCAGCTCCTCTACATTCATCAATGATAGTGAAACCCATAGGGCTTGTTCAGTACCAATCCTGTGGAATCTGGAATGGAACGAGTTCCGTGTTTGGTATGACTTGGAATGAGAATCCGATTTCATTTCTGTAATTCTAATTTCTAATATTCCATTTTAGGGACTAACCAAACGCATTTTATTGAAATAGTATGATATCAATCTGTTTCCAAGCATAAACTTTAGCAGAACAAACAAACAGGCCCTTAATATATTCCCCTAAAGCTAACCAAACAGCAAATATGAGGAATCACTCATTCTGATTCTTCATTCCAAACCTATTCAACATTCCTACCAAATGTGCTCTATAGAGTCAAAGGGTATGTTAATTATGAGGCTTATGTGGTTGGTTTTCGACGTTTTCTCGATTACCCAGCAGAGTTCATTAAGTTCTGTGTTATAGAACCACATAAACTGTTTTTTATACATAATGCATCTGTAATTTAATAGAATTTCACACACAATAACTAATCAGCAAGAAATTGCAGAAACCCACCCTTAAAAGATCTTCCTTAGCAAAACACCACCTGAGAACCTATAAACTATCATCCCACTGTTTTTAGGCCAAAGGTGGTGTTCTGCTAACAGTGAGGCTTCCATGGTCGGTTTTCTACAATTTCTCGGTTAAACAGGTTTAATGGGGAATCTTTGTATTTTTAGGGTGGTTTTGTATAAATAAAAACCAGAAGATTTCAATTATTTTCTAGGCTGATCTTATTATCCATGGCACTGATATGGAAGAAAGTGTACAAAAAAACACATGTCCACATAATCATATCCCCTCTTCAATACCACATCAGGACAGAAAAAAGAAAGTGGCCCATGAAAATGTCCTTTTGGAACTACCCAGTGCTCTTCTACTACACACGTTATGAGGTGGTTTTAGAAAATACCTGGCCCTTCTCGACACGTCCGTGCCCACATCGAAGGTGAACAACTCCCATTAGAAACTTCAGAGCTGGCAACTGATGTGACCTTCACTGGCCTTAGCTGGAGATGTGATTGCTTCGACGTCGTTTTCAGATCAACCATCTTTCCTATTGAATATCAATGCGAACAAGAAATGTACAATAGGCAATCCTAACTCAAGCTAGAAGATGCAGACAAAAATTGTGTAATATATTATAGAACAAAACTATAATGGGAGATTTGGATTATTGAGTTATTACTCCGTAGTCCGTATAAGTGAACAAAATTACATGAGAAACAAGAAGCAAAAAACTACAGAAAATAATTAATTTAATGCAAATATCAAGTAGAAAAACAAAAAGCTTACAGAAGATGAGTAAAACACCTAACTTTTGTACAACATCGTCATCTCCAAGGACCCTGCTGGCGATGGTCCCTACTGCTTTCGCCTTCATTTCTGTCAGACTCTTCAAGTTTGGATGTAGCACGGCGCTCTTGTGGATTTTCACGATTAGAACTAGACGATTCCCTCCTGACCCGACGTTCCTACAGATGAAAACAAGACCGTTAGGTTTCTGAACAGCTTAACTTTCAGGAGTTTGACAAAAACATTAACTCGGATAACTAATGTGGAAAAAAAAGAGAGGAGATTTTGTTCATACATCACGAGGTAAAAGATCGTCTGCCTCAAGCATGTGAATTACATGGCCCATCTTGGGCCTCTTCTGAGCATCAGGATCAACACATCTAAGAGCAACTAAGAGCGCTCGTTTAAGCGCTTTGGAAGCTGGCTTCTCGGGTAATTTAGGATCAATTACTTCCTCAGATCTTCTGTTGCTCACCATTGTCTTCAACCAATCTACCAAGTTCACCTATAAGCAGTTCCTTAATTCAAATTTCCATTCTATGAAAAAGAGAGAATGATGTAACAAATAAAAAAATCTAATACACTACCTCTCCAGGTGGCCTGCTATAATCAACGGGCGATCTACCAGAAATAATCTCCATGATTAGTATTCCAAAACTATAGACATCACTCTTTTCGGTCAACATACCCGTACAAGCATATTCTGGTGCCACATAGCTGCAAAATGGTCCAGCTTGATTGATGGTCTAAAACAATTTATCAGCACGATTAAGAATGCTCAAAAGAAAAGGAAACTCACCCAAAGGTCCCCATTACACGTGTTGTCACATAACTCCTATCAGAGCATAGCAATTTGGCGAGCCCGAAATCAGACACCTTAGCATTCCAATGACGATCAATAAGTATGTTGCTAGACTTGATGTCTCTGTGTACAACCTTAGGTTCAAGCCCTTCATGAAGGTAGGCCAATCTAGAACAAAGACGGTAAACAGCATAATCATTTCCTAAACATTTTGAGTTACAATCAAGAATGATATCAAATATTAAAGATCAGCATTACCCTTTTGCCATCCCCAAAATGATGTTCATCCGGATATCCCAAGTAAGGGGACTGACTTCTCCAACATCACCATGAAGCCATTGATCAAGATTACCATTGTCAACATACTCATAAACAAGCATCCTATACAGCAACAATAAGAGCTGAATTTATGAAACAAAGTGCTAATGAAAACAATCTCATTCACAAACTGTAAGAACTGGATACCTGTAAGCCCCCTCAACACAATAACCTAACAGTCTAACAAGATTCTTATGTCGAACACGCCCTATTGCTTCCACCTCGACTTTAAATTCCTTCTCAGCTTGACCCCTGTGAATAGAACATTTCAATGTGGCACAAGTGTGAGCTACAAACATTAATTCAAGTGAGATTTAAACCTAATGATAAAATTACTACATTGAAGTTTGCAGAAAAAACTTGAATTTTATGGCATATAAATCAATCCCTGCCAAAATCAAAGAACTTTGAAGCAAAAAGCAATAAGAGAAACTCAAAAACACCCACCCACCTCACCAACCAACCAGCCAACTACAAAGGCATGGAAGTAATAAGAAAAGCAAAGGAACATAACACAAAGAAACTGAACAATTAAAAAATACTCATCAACTGTTACATTGAATTCACACTATTCAGTCGTAAGATTTAAATCTTTTCATTAATGTACCTCACAAACATTCATGGCATTTGATTTCCTAGTTACTCCTAACTAAACTATACCAGAATCAAACAAATTTGACCTAGTTCCATCCCAAATTCAAGACAATAACAAGCACATAAATCGATGAATTAACACAAACCCAAATCAATCAATATAAAGGAAAAACACGAAAAATTACCTGTTATTCAAGAGATTCTTGACAGCAACTCTAGTATTATCAACCAAAATCCCGCTATAAACAATTCCATAGCCTCCTTCTCCGATCACATTCTCATCAGCCAATCCATTAGTAGCAACCTCAAGCTCCCTAAGAGTATACCACCGTCCCCATCCCAAGTGGGAGACCTCAGGGCCACCATACGACGCCATAGAACCAGCAATTTCACCACCACCAAATCCGCCGCTAGTAACATGTGATCCAGACCTCAAGCTCTCGCCACTAGAAGCCTTATCAGAAAATACAACCCTATGCTCTACTTTCCCCATATCGATCTGGATCTCCGGAAGAGTCGCCGTCCGGTGGTGGTCAGCGGAGACGATCTCCTGTATTTCCTTTGAAACGATAGGTGTAGGGTCGCCGGAATCTCCGGCGGGGAGCTTTCTCCGGCGAGAGGTGAGACATAGGGAAAGGAGGAAGAGTAGAAGGACAATTGTTGAGCCTAGGAAGATTCCAATAACGACCCACAATCGGAGGCCGAAAATTGAAGTTGGTTTAGAGAGTTGTGAGTTTAAAAAGGCTCCATTGTAGATGGACATGTTCGATTTGAGTGTTATAGCCTAGATTGGTCTGATTTGGTGGGTGACGAGGGAGGAGATGAGACGAATGTTTCAAATTTGGGGAAGGAGAGTTTGGGCCGTCGGCCGGAAATGCAGAGCGGCTTTCCCGACGGAGGAACGGTGGCTTTGGGGGTTAAAAGTGGAATTGGAGAGTGTGGGGAGCGGAGTACAGAGAGATATGAGGTGTAAGAATCAAGATTTGTTTTTTTTTTTAATTTTATTTTATATATTTGAGAAAAATGTTCTGCGTACGATTTGTTTTATTTTATATATAGATAATTAGTGGGATTGTGGGTCCTTGCAGGAATCCTTTTAGGGCCTTTCTTTATCTATATTTAAAGTGATATTATTACAGTTTAAAATAAAATATAATAATAGGGGTTGTGTTTGATATATAACATCTATTTTATCCAAAATACCATATAAAAAAAACTTTTTTAATATAATATGTAGAAAATTATTTATCGAAAGTTCGAAAGTTTGTAGAAAAAATGTATATATTAATTAAAAATTAATTAAAGAAAACTATTTAATAATAGGAATAAAAAACAAATTAAAAAAACTTATGAATGGAAACCTCATATAAATATATGATTCTATTTAAAATCTATTTTTTGTTCTGAAAGAAATATATAAATAATATGTATTTTTTTATTGGATTCACTTGAACATAATTTTAAGATTTAAAAATTATTAAAATTAAATATGATTTGTTGGCCATTTATCGTGTTAGTTAAGCAAGTACGATATGCACCAATGCAAAGTTTGCTATTTTCGGCCAGTTTCGTAAGTTGTGTAATTTATTTACAAGTTGTACAACTCACTTAAACACTTATAATAGCAATATTATAATATTTCCCATTTTATTAATTAAAAATAAAAATAATGGAATTGAAAAATAAATAAATATCAGGTACCGTTATATATATATATATATATATATATATATATATATATATTTTGTGTGTTGTGTTTTTTTTTGTGCGAAAAGATTGCATAGAAAATGGATCAAGTTTGTATGTTTGATTGAGTAAGAATTAGACATATATAAGATCGATGACTCTCCTTTCTACCAAAAAAAAATGTGATCAAGATAGAATAATTTTATGTCGAGTCTAAATTCAATATTTACATAGTTGTTTTTCAAGAATCTATTGTGCACATTTATAATCAAATTTAAAGGTAGTTTAAATTCAACGTTATGCCGTCATCTTCGAGTATCATGTATACTTCAATAATCAATGGATAAAATGACTAATTAGACGTACCATTATTACTTTATTTAGAGTATCTATAACATAACCTCATTTAGTAAATATATCCTTATTTAACTCAATTCTTTATTCTAAAAAAATTATATAAAATAAAATTAAAGGAATTTACAAAATAAAGTCTATAAAAAAGAGCCTTTATTCCACTCAATTCTTGCATAATCGATTATTTATAGATCCAATGTTTTCCTCTTGTTACAATTATTTATTTTCGTGTTTCTTTTGTTCGTCTTAAGAAATCCGTGCTTGCGTTAAAATTTTAGTTGTTTCTAGTATGGTTTTGGTTAGCGCCGTTATTGATTTATTCCGACCTCCTTAAATTACTAAATTTACTGGTACTTTGAATAATTTCTTCAATTTATAAAAAAAAAGCATACAACTTTCTATAATATCTTTAAAATTGACCAACAAAATATATGTACCTTTTATCTACAAATGTCATTTAATGTTTGTCAAATCTTTTATTAAATCATAAGTAATAATAATTTTATTAACTAAAGTATTTATATATAAATTTAAAATAGAAAAACAAAATTTTAATTACTTGTTAATATATTTATTCCAGGATTACATTAAAATCCATATAAAATGCAAATATTAAACTAATTACACTTTATAATTTTTATCGAATACTTATGGCTTAACAAAATAATTTCAAAAAAAAAGATCAAATAAAAAAACAAGTCAATCACGGGACAAATAGTAAGGGATTAATTAAGGCAAAATTATGGACCGTTAGACAATTGACTTTGATCTAAACTATTAATAAGATGTTAATTAAATAAAATTACAAAGAGGCTCATTTTTGTACGAAACAATTTGGTTTACTGGGCTTTTACTAGTTTTGTGTTTAGTAAATGTACTCATTGAGAGAAGAGTGTGTAAAGTTTAAAAATAAATACAAAAGGTTGGGGTACATTTACTTAATTAAAACATTAAAAAGCCTAGTTACTACTCTAGTTTTTATAAAAGACTTAGTTACCAAAATTGCCTTTTTGTACTAGTTGAAGCATATTATTTTCACTATTTTTTTTAATAATAAAAAATTACAAAGAAGCTTATTTTTTTTCCTTTTACTTTTCAGATTTGTCAATATAATTGTTCACTCCTTTTTGCCAAAAAAAATTATATGGGCATTTTATGGTCGAGTCTTGATTCGTTATTGTCCTCGGACACATTTCTTCCGTGATAACAATAAAATAGGTAATGTTCGAAGGAGATTTTCGAGAATTTGGGGGAAAACCGGAAACCACAATTTATAATATTCTTCTCCAATTTTCCTTGCCTTTTGACATTTTGGAATTATGCTTAAAGAATTTTTCAGTTTTCACGTGGTTTCCTCGAATTTTAGATTTGTTCGGATTATATACCTTTTATCCTTCATAAATTAACAATTATTAATATTTTGAAGAAATTATTAAAAAAACAAGTTATTCATTCAATAAATTATTTAGGGTAAAATGGGAGAGTATGTATATTTTGTAATCATGGGCATATAAAGGGCCCCAAGTTAATAATGAGTACAAAATAGGCCCCTTTAGATTATATAAAAAAGATTTATTAAAATAAAAAGAAGATATTAAGGAAATCGGAATATCTTTCTCTCTCCATTTATTAAGCAACTAATTATTATAAAACGTGAAAGTAAATATATTTCTCTCTCCATTAATTAAGGGAATCAAAATATCTTCATTTATTAAGGAAATCAAAATATTTTTCGGAATTTTCGTCCTTTTCCAACTTGTGTTCATCCATGGCGACAAATATTGAGATTTCCGCAACAGCATATGTACATAATCGCTTGAAACTGCAAACATATGTACATATACAGTTAGTCAGTAACATTTTCGCAGTAAAATATGTACATAATCACAGAGACTGCAAACATATGTACATGCAAACACAAACAGAAGCTTGTATAACAACATATTTTGTTCTACTATACATATTCAAATTGACGACATGCTATATGTACACACAAAATATGTTTGTGCATCATCAAACTCCTATCCAAATGTACACAAACTACATATTTGATACATATATAGTTAGTCAGTAATAATTTCGCAGCAACATATGTACATAATCAGCACATATGTACATAATTAGTCTTTAACTTATACTTGTTGAAGGCGATCGTTGAATACTCGATTGAACTTCATCATTCTCAACTGAATCTTGCCGATCAATCCTCAATTCCGTCACAAAAGCCCTACAAATCGGACTCCCCAAATAGATTGCGCAGATTGCGTCGGTTGAACTTCTTCATTCTCAACTGAATCTTGTTGATAATATATGGGTACGAAAGAGTGGTTTTCTTCAACAACTAGAGCATAATCGTCAAAGCAATCTTACATGGCTATGGCGTCTGAAACTAATCGATTCGGGAGGACGACGATGGTTGGGAGGAGGACGACGATGGTGAGGTAATCGATTCGGGAGGAGGACGATGGTTGGGAGGACGACGAGACCTCGAGAGCACCGGCTATGGCGAACTGCTTCCGTCTTCGTTGAGTGATTTTTTGATTTGATTTTGTTTAGTAATTGAAATCCGAAGATGCTGGATATTTATTAATGGAGAATATCACGGACGATTACCTTATTTAACCGTTTAGCTATTTTTTTGCTTAATTAATAAATATTACCAAATAAATAACCTCCATTAAGATAATAACTGCATATTAAATATATCCTTAATTAATAATATATCTTTTTCTATAAATTATAAAATTAGAGGGGCCTTGTTTGTATTCTAGAAAAAATGTTACCCTACTAGCTTAATCTTCTCAATTATTTATACCTTTATTATGACTATTAACAATAACTACCAAATAATATTTTCTCCTCAAAACATTATTTTACGAAGGGTAGAAAGGTATATCGGGAAAACTCTAAAACTCGGAGGCAGTATCCAGAAATTAAAAAACTCATGGACATAATCCGAAGATATCAAAATTACAGGGATACCGTTCTAAACTTTCCTTAAACTTTTTAGTTAATAGGGTCCAATTCACTAATAATCCGCTTGAAGTTCAGGGCAGCGTCTAGAATTATTTTTTAGTCTGATATAAACTCGCATCTCTGATTAAGGGTGTGTTTGCTTGTTCATAAACACTAGTTTATAAACTAAGATATATTTAAAATATCATATAAACATTATATATATATATATATATATATATATATATATATATAGATCCTGACTCATATGTAAACAACTCTTACCATGTGAACATGTAAACACCGAATATATGTGACTATACCGCCGAATATATGTGACTATACCGTTGAATATATAGATTCAGATCCAGCGAATATTTCTTCCACTAATAACACAATTTTCCCCCCTTTAATATCGCCTAATCTCAGCCATCTATTTAACGATCTAACAGATACAATTTGTTCTCATTTTACATGGTAAGAACTGTTTACATGTGAGTCAACCTCTCTCTCTCTATATAGATAGGAAAAGGATCAAGTGAGAACAAGAGTTACGGTAAGAAATGAGAACGAATTTCGACCACACGATTTAATTCATTGGACGGATATAATTTGTTAGCATAATAAGGTAATAATTAATGATATATTCATCGGTTCCACGTAAGTTAAGCAATATATTTACTTTCTTAATTTATCATTAGATCCAATTACACTAAGAATCGCCGGTGAATGTTTATTGACGATTTATTCTTATCCAAAAACACGAATCACTATTTTTTATGCACGAATGAACCGAAACGTATAGTACAAGAATTTATAGTAATAAAAATTACAAGCACGACTCAGTTACTCTAGCACACAATCAACATGCACGAATGAAACGATACTCATGTGCATGATTATATTCATATAAAAACATGC
This sequence comes from Fagopyrum homotropicum, assembly GCA_033239125.1. Lineage (NCBI taxonomy): Eukaryota > Viridiplantae > Streptophyta > Magnoliopsida > Caryophyllales > Polygonaceae > Fagopyrum > Fagopyrum homotropicum. Next base: position 11,332,036 of record BSWB01000003.1, read on the forward strand.
ACGAATGACAATAAAATTTACATGCACGACTCGGTATACACAATTACTCTAACACAATCACTACTACTCGTGCGTAAACCCAAACGTGCAATATAATTGCATTGCTCGTGCAATATATTAAAATGAACATACATTTGCACTACTGTTCTTTTTGCTTTTTATTAAATTATAATTTTTCAGTCTTGAACCAGGTCTACCGATTTTTTCCAGTCTTAGACCCGAACCGAAATTCTATAATATTTTGGACTGGACCGTAAAAATTTGGTCCGGTCCAGATTTCCTGTTTGATCAGTTTTGCACAGCTCTATATATATATAAGTTTTGAACTAACAAAAATTATAATAAAAATGTAATTAAAATTTGTATTTAACAAAAACTTAGAACTGGTAATATAGAAGTTTTCAACTAAAGTTGTAATGACTGTTTTTTCTTAGGAAACAGATATTCTAAGAAAAATATTTTTGAAAAAATAAAATATCATCTTAGTTCATTTTTTGCATTACTGTTCTTCTTAGGTTCATTTTCAAAAAATAATGAAAATCTAGTTCATGTTTAACCAACGTATAATTTATCTCTCCCTAATTTCGTACGAGAAGAAATTGTTTTACCTAAACCACTCCCTAATGATAATTTAATTTGGTTAAGTTAATTTAGATTCAAAGTCTATATAAATTAAATTTCAAGATGAATAACAAATTTTCTTTATAATTTTAAGCTAAATTAAAATTTTAACTATATGTAAACAAATATTTTTATGTTAAAATTAATTTGAATGATTAACCTAAATAACTATTCAAATAAATGTTGGTTATAATAGTAGATGATACTCATTTAAAAGAAAAATATGTAACAGTGTTAATAGTTACCACTACATAAGATGTGAATACGGAAATCTACCTGAGTGCATTTGCAATTGTTGAAGATGATAATGATGTCTCATGGGAATTCTTCTTTGCAAACATGAAGTGGTTCATACCGAACAACATTGAACAAGTGTTTGTTTCTAATCGACATAATTTTATTGGAAAAAGGTATTGCATCAAACTTTGAAGGATCATTTCGGAGCATTACATCACATTTAAATGACAGTCTTAACAAAAGGACAAGGTAAATGAATCCGGGATCGGTTCAGGGTTGCAATGAGAAGTTATAAAGATAGTTCAACCGGCTTTGGTTGTCGAATCGTTTGCAATTATTAGTAGTCATTGGGCAAATATCCAAGGTGGTGTTTGGTTATAGGTATAAGTTTAGATCGGAGCTTCCCTGCGCGAGCTTCATACACACATAGTTCGGTACATATCCACTATTAGCGCAGTTGATACCACTAGCACGATTAATGTACTAGGTAAGAGTTTTGAGTTTTGTATATAATCGATGTGGGACAATTGCATCTCCACATACCCTATCTCTGCAAGTCCTCACAAGTGCAACTATACATAGACTATACATAAGTCCAATGGAGTTGCATACTAAAACCTAACCGGAACAGCAACCCACTTACTTATATACATCTCACAAGAGCAACCGTCGATAGACTATGCCAACCGTCGATAGACTATACATGAGTCCAATGGAGTTGCATTCTAAAGCCTAACCGGAAGAGCAACCCACTTACATATATACATCTCACAAGAGCAACCGTCGAGACTATACATAAGTCCAATGAAGTTGCATTCAAAAAGCTAACCGGAAGAGCAACACAAATATATTATGGATGTGGAGCAATTTCACCTCCACAAAACTGCACACTTATAAATTGCTGATGATGATGACCGTTTGTCCTATATTGTTAATTAGAGATGGTAAACGCATTGGACTATGAAAGCCTGAACCGAAACCCTAAAGAAACAACACTCGAACTTGTGCCAAGCAAAGAGAATTTGTGACAGTCTACATAAAATGCAAAGTGAACCTGTGACAAGCTCCATAAGCAACCAAATAGAATGACATCAGAAATATGGACATATATTCTGAATATCGATATTCCACAGAGCTCACACAACATATATAGAGAATTCTTTGACCACAAAGATGTAATTTGTACGAGTTCATGGAGATCGAGCAGAATTTCCCATATTCAGACCAAGAACCTTACCATGGTCCATATCCAGGCACTTTGCAAAGGAATAAAAGACAAAGAAAGCATGCATAACACTCAACAAGCGGGCGGCTTACTACTACACTAATACATCATCGGCGTATAATATAGATATACATTCTGCTTCCTTCATATTAAGGACTTGCAGATGATGAAAACCGAGCCCAGTACAGTACATATATATGTATATATGCATCCATACAACATTCTACAAGGCGCGTATTTACAGAAGACACAGAGGACGAGTATTTTCCATTGAAGAGCTCATGCTATGACTCACTGAATACGCGCATTTTACAAAACATGGCGTGTTTCTGCAAGAGAATGCAGCTCACAGTTCGCACCTGTACGGAGAGGTTCATATCACATTACACTGAAAATGTCGAGTCATGGGGAGAAGAGCCTTAAGGATTATATTGTACCTATTTTTGAATCCCTATGGTAACTTAGACAGCTGGGATAATAGGTTTGGGGTTCGCCGGCCTTGGCATTATGGGGCTGCATGATCTGATTCGCCCTGATTCCACGTCATAGGATGAAAGAAGCTTCCTCTGTCAATTGTAAACGTAACATCTGAGCCTTGGGTCAAGCAACTAAAGGCCAATAGACACTTTGGTTAAGAGTACTTACGTAATCTTCAAAGTCGGGGCTTGACAAATTGACTGACAAATTTCTCATTAATAACACCACCTGTCAAAAAGAATCCACGTTCACAATGCAAGAATTCATAATATTTCAGTATGGAAAAGCTAGCCATGGAAAAAGAATAGCGATTAGGAGAACATACAGTTCTAACATTTATTGGATCCATCATTTTCAACCTCTGCAAGTGGTCCCGTTCGTCAGGGTCAAATACACTACCGAGGAAGCTGTATACTTCAGCAAAATCAGGCATTGCTGCAAATTGGAGGAAAATAAGTGAGTGAACTACAAACCGACTTTGCACTTCACTTAAGAGAGATGAAATGATTCTTGTGTTCTGCCCTAGTTTAATACTAAATCTACAATTTTGACGTCAAGAAAATGTGAAGGAGGGGTTACCTTTGGTAAGATCTGTTGGATTTGTATCTGAAGATCTCGCAGCTGGCCAAGCATTTGGTGCACTTTCACTGCCACTACTGCAACAACCAGGGGCCAATGTTGCATGAACTGGTACTTTTGCAGCTTCTGCTAGCAAAAGATGAGGATTAACACACAATTATGGGGGAAACCAGGGGGCGATATACTATAATCAGCATGAGAACTGGAAAAACACTATTATCAAGGATAAAGCAATCGCAATTATGGGGGAAATGAAGTAAAAATATACCATCATTTATCAGCCCAGCTGATGGGATAGAAGTGTAGTTCCAGATAGGAACTAGAGCATTTGTAGGCTGATTGCTTACAACAGATGATGATTCGGAGCAGTATGCAAACCCAGGCTCACAGACAGTAGATGAAGGTTGATTCGTACCCACAGAATGGGAAGCAGTAGAAGCTGGATGAGAACCAACATTTATGTTTTAACATCCGCATTCAGGAAATTTTCTAATACAATTTTACCAAAGAAACAGAAGACACTAGAGAAGTGGCAAGACATACCAATTTTTGAAGCCTTATGCGGGTAAGGGTGAGTTGCTTTTCTCTTTGGACGAGGAGGTGGTACACGCTCGTTGGAACCATTCTTCTGAACTTTCAAAAAGTACTTCTGTGCATGACTACGGATCTGAAAATACACAAGTTGTAAGTTCTTTCAAAGTTTTTTGGAATCATCAGATGAATGGATGATGAATTATAATCTAATTTGTTGGTCTTAAATTACCAATTAAAAACAAATAAATATAGTGGATCACAAGACAACTTTGAACGTTGATTAAGATTAGAATCCAGAACTCACCTGGATAACTGTTTTTGAACCAACAAATGCTTCTATTTTCTTCCAATCACGATCAAATCTGCAGCGTGACATATTTGAATTAGAAATGACCATTGCATATTTTGCATGAAAACAAACTAAGTACCCTGTTTATAAAATAAATGACACTGGAGATGATACGCGTCATCCTCGACCAATCTATGGAAGATTGAAAGGGAATATAAAATGGCACCAATAATACTCCAGTAAGTGAAAGGCATGAAGAAGAGATAAGAGGTAGCATTACAATACCATGGATCTTCACCGCATGCTCAAAAGAAAATAACATCCTAAGCAATAATTGATGGCATAGGCTTTTTTTATTCTAGATGAAGAAGACAGTGCTGAACTGCTGACTCCAGTCCTGTCTTCTAATGGCTAGTAAAGCTCTGATCAGGAACACTAGTAAATTTGAGCCTCTATTTGAGGTAAATACGAAAACATAAGCTAGGGATTCTAATGGATTCAAAAATACATGTCCTCCACTACTAAATAAGGATCCACATCTCAATTGTTTCCAGCTTTGGGATAGGGATACTGCACTTCCATCAATTCCAGCTTTATCATCAGTATCAGATGATAAACGGAGCCTCAAACATACACGACAGGTGAGGAGTTAACGTAAGCGAGAATAAATAGCAAAATTCATGTAACAACAAGAAATCGCAATCTGGATTTAGCATCTACAGGGTAAAGGGAGCCTCAAACAAACACTACAGCCACAGGTGAGGAGGTCACGTAAGCGAGAATAATTAGCAAAATTCACGCAACAACTAGAAATCGCAATATGGATTTAGCATTTTCAAGCGTAGATTGATCAATTATCTCAAGATTGTATTTCCTATTTCTTTCCACCGCCACTGCAGTAACTAAAGTATAAGAAAAGTCATACGCAATCGTCCAACCTACAAGCTCCCACTAAAATAGAGAATCGAAACCTAAAAGCAACCTACAGAGATTTACTAGCAAAACAGCTACAGTACCAAGATTCAAATACCAAATAAAAGCCAAACTGGAATCTGTAAACGCAGATTTCAGCATCAAATATCGAATTCCCCCAAATCACACAACAACGACGCAGGAAAAAACAAAGTAAACATAATTAAAGGATCAATTACTCCTAAAAACGAATCAATTAAAAAGACTCACAGCTGAAGAGCTTCGATAAACTTGTCATGCTCCTGCTCAGTCCAGCTTTCTCGGGACTTAGTAATAGTATAAGGCTTTCTGATTTTCTTACTAGGATCGTCAGCCGGAGACGAAGGTGAAGGGATCGATGATTGCAGCGGCATGTGAGTGAGGCCTGGAAGATGCACCCCAAGATGCATACCAGACGGATCCATGTAAAAACCTTGAGATTGTCCAGGACTCAGATTCATGGACACCATAACTAAAGCTTCGATTTAGCTTTGGTTGTGGATCGAGCTTGGTCTTGAAGTTGTTTCTGGAAAGTTGTTTCTGAAAATGGGGTCAGCAGAGCGTCGTGGGTTGGGGAAGAAGAAGAGTGGGGGGAACAAAACGTGGTTTATAGAAATTTGTTAACCGTCTAAGGAAAGAGAGGAGTTAGGTAAATTAGGGATGGGTGTAAGGGTATTGTCGTAATTGACAAAATTACACGTGGCGAAACCTCTGCGGGTGAAGGATGAAACACATTTTAGCCCACCAGCTTTATTTTTCTTTTCTTTTTCTTTTTCCATTTATTGAAGAACATCCCACGAGCATTTCACTTGCTACATTGCTAGTAGTTTGTACACTTGATCGTTTGGCAGAGCAATTTGGGAGAATCATTGATTAGAAATTAAAACCATTTCTAATTGGTTAATTTAATATTTTATAATTTAAACATTAAAATGAAAATCACTATAGTCTTCCAATGAGAAGAAGTGTGCACATGTTATTCTATGGTTGTAAGAAAATGGGCCTATGTATGTGTGAACTTGAATGGTCGAACTTCCTAAATGTAACATAACTTATAGTTAATCAAAGTCGGGTTTATAGGCCCATTCGTTAACGAGCATAAGTGCATGTTGCAGTATAGTATTTAAACAAGCTCCGATTCCATAATTTTTAAATGACATGCTTTCCATGATTTTATATGTCAAGCTTTTGCAATCAAGACTTTCATACATGTATATATCTTACGAGAACATATTTTACGATAAAGAGAGACGTTTATAAGTCATTTGGTCAAAATAAAATTTAATTTATTATTTTTTAGAATAATTGAGTGATTACCAATTATTTATTTTCTTTAATCTCAACTCCTTGTATCTTAGATGGACAACTCTTAAAATTAAGCAAAAAAATTTAGGGCCTGTTCAAAATTTATTTTAGAATATTGATTGTGGTTTGAAATAATTGGAGTAAAATTGATTAGTTTAAACCATAAGCAATGTATCTAAGAATTTCCATGAACAAACATGTGAACTTCATTCATTTTTATTATGTTTACATTTCTGAAGTTACAACCGAACGGTGCTTACCCTATTGAAACTTCGTGTGACATCTTCCGTTTCAGAACTTTCAGTGACATTTGTGTTTCAGGTTTCATTTTCAAAGTTGTCCAAGTGTTTCATTTTCAAAGTTGTCCCAAGTGTTTTATATCTCGTTTAATTTAAATAGAGTAATGTTATTCGACGCGGTCGAAAAACGCTAACGAGACAATCGACGCGGTCGAAAAACGCCAACGAGACAATGCATGAGGGCCTTTCTATGCATGCGTCTCATGAGGACCTTTCTGTGCATGCACCTCATGAGGCGCATGCGCCCCAAGCCCTTATATTAGTGCGCTGCACGGCACCCCTTTTTTTTGTCCTTATTCATCAACTGCGCAGCCGCATGCACATTTGGGGCACATGCGGACTCCGCTTGTGGTCCAACTGTGCGACCCGTAAGTTGCACAGGTGAAACTGGGGCGCATGCGGACTCTGCATTTGTGGCCCCTTTGTCCGCGCAAATGGCCCCTTTGTCCGCGCAAATAGTATGCTTGTTTAAATACTTAGAAATATTCCTAATTTTTTAATATAATAATATTAATTGGTATCTATTTAAGAGTATTAAAAATTAGATTTGTTGCGCCAATACACAAAGTTGTGTTTTGATGTGAAATGATCAAACCCTACGAGTATTTTAGGGTGCAATTCAAACTTTGAAATAAATTTTGGCTACTAGGTGGAATTTTCCAGAAAGGGAATACGCAAGGCCTTAGGGGATCCTCTATTATGAAGCAAACGAATGGCTGTACGCATATCCCAACTCCCCCGAGTAGAATGTTCTAGTGAGCTCAAGAGTAAAAGGATTGTTCTGCAACTTGCTAAAAACAAATTTCTAGTTTTTGTTTTTCCCTTTTCAAAATGAGAAGTGATTTAAGCCGCCAACCAATCATAATAAGATCCAGAAGATCGAAACACGAGAATTACTTGAACGAATCAGAAATTTGACACAAAATGACTTTTTAGAAAGCAGAAAAAACGTCATATTTGTTTGACAGATGGTTTATATATACGTTTTTACAGTTATAAAGTTGTTATTTTCGATTAAAAAATACAGCTTTGTAACTGTTTATAACCAGTCTGCCAAACAAAGCCTTACTAGTTACTAGAACACATTCAAATCATAAAATTAAATCTAAAAAAAACTGATAAAGTTCCAAAAACATGGGGACACATTCACAACAGGAAAAAATCACAGACCAAGCACAATATGATTTCAAGGTTATAGCACAAAAGTAAAGCTGAAGCAAAGAGGGGCATGGGGATAAGGCGCTCTTGCCGCCATCCAAATTGGCAGCGCCGGGGACCAAGAAAGTGAAAGCATTGCAGTGGCATGGTATTGTAAATTTGAGAACATACCCAATGAAGCTGCCAAAGAGTTTTTTCAAGGCTTCATCTTCTTGTTGGATCACTTTGAGCTTGCTGCCATTCTCCATTTGTCTGATCATTTTATCTAGTTAAGCCATCGCATGACCCCGTCTTCTTGACCGATGACAGCAAGAACTTCAATTCTTACATCCAAAGTGACCTGAAAATTGGGAATGAGTGACCATGTTGTTGATTAGTTTCAATATAGTAAACATGGTAACTGAACATTTCTAGAAGTTTAGGGACTATAATGTGCATAACAAAAAGTTTAGGACCAATTTGTGATTTTTCATATAGTTGAAAGACCATGGAAGTGATTTACCCAATTATATGCAGTACTTACCGAGGGATTCCTACAATTGACAAGCCTACATTTATCCAAAGGACCTTCAACAGTCCAACTCTCCCACACGTCAAAGCTGTGACTAGCGAATACGTACTCCGTCCTTCTATTTATCTGCAAGGGAGAACTCTGAATTATCAAAGAAATATACTAAGTGGGATAGTTCATGCTATAATGATCATCTTGTAACTGAATATACACTGAAACCTCCACATGTAATCTCCATTTAGGGAGAAAAGAAAAGTGATAACTGAAACAATGTATTACCACGCCCTCCAAAATAGTAGACTTACAGGGAAGACATGCTTTCAAACCAGCATGTTACGAATAGCCTTTTTCCTTTACATACATTCCGATTCAAAAACTCATGCTAACATATGATAGCGATTTTCTTCTTCCAATTAAAGAATATGGTTTCTAGCTATGCTGATAATCTGTTAAGGACCAGAAGAATAGCTAAATTACGCAAGAATCACACAAATAGTAAATTTGAGGAATCCTCATTTTTGTATTTCAATTCAATATTTAAGTCTAAATCCAAACAAATGCAGTAGTTCCTCCTTTTATAATAGGATAAAAATAACTTAGTCCTAGTAATAAATAAAAGACAATCGTAAAATTCAGCAACTTAGTCCTAGTAATAAATAAATATAATTGTTGTATCTGTTGGAATCTATAGCTTGGGTTTGTGTCACAATTATGTCAAAATGATATCAGAAATTGCAAGTGGAAGTTCTCAGCATTAAAAATTTCTATACTTAAAAACAACATGCATGAACTTTGACACAGTTTGAGAAAGTTGAAAAACCTGCAATAATTTCCCACCAGCTGCAAAAGATCGCAAACCTATTGTGTCCTGAAGAAAAGGATGCAAATTGTGTCAGCAAACTAACAGATCAAAAGAGAGCATTCAATATTACCAATTCCCCGGATTAAAATTTTCATTAAAAAGAAATCATTCATCTTGGGAGAGTTACCTTGTTTCTCAGCACAACAAGGAATTGAGATGCAGGATCTCTGGTTGTCACATTAGGCATGGCGTCGAGAAACCAACCTCCGCCTTTTACTCTTTGCCTGGATATGTGCAATGCAGAAACATCCCTAGCATGTAGAGCTATCACACAGCCATCCTCGAGTATTTCCACATGCTTTCTAATTGCACTGTTTCCGGATTTCTGTAGCTGACTCAAGGATGAATCTTGCATCAACTCAATTGCTGTTTTCCTGTATCTTGAGTCCTCAGGTGAGGCACATGATGAATCAGGACTTGGAACTTGATCAATTCTACTGATATCAGTATCATCTTCAAGCAGTGAACTGCTCTCCTTCTCGATGATGTCATCAGACTTGTTCTGCAATCTCTGTTTATGCTTCTTTTTTGCTTTCTTACTTGATCTGCTATGTTTAACTTTTGAATCATCATCATGAGCAGGAGATTCAAAATCTCTAGGACTTCTCCTTTGAGAGCTTTCAGGAGTCATGGAATTATCAACCTCTGGTTGCTCAACAACCGAAAGTTGTAGCATGCTATCCTGATCAAGTTTATCAGATTCTTCATCTTCACTTCCCTCCTCATCAGACACCGCACTACTTGGAACAACTCCTTCAAAGAAGTAAGTTTGCATTATGGAAATAGCTTTCTCTCTTATCTCCATCCACACTTCTTCACTGTAATCAGCACTGCGGGGGAGTATCAGAACATTGGGCATCTCCCTCACCTAGAGCAATGTCAGAAAGTATCAGCAAACTCGTAGAGCTAGATACTATGGAAATGTATATAAAAAACACAAAGAGACATATATATAGGGTGATACCCAGATATCCAAATCATCAATCTATGGTCATAATATAAGCAGCATTTAAAAAATCCCTCAAGATGTATACATCCATATTATAGTCTTAACTTACTCGAACCAGCAGACATATATCTATAGTCTAGACAACCACATAATTGATGTCAACCTAATAAAAGGAAAATTAATTAACAACAAAGACCTCAACCCGCAGTCTAATTCAGTCAATAGAGCTAGTGACGAACTCTTATTTGACTGAAATCTCAATCAAAATGCAGCGAAGAGTAAGTATCTTCTAGCATTTTTATCATCATCAATAATGATTTGTGAATTCACTGACATAAAGGCAAAGCCAAAGTCTCAACCAAACCTTCTACCGCTGTACAGTTCTGGCTAAGCGATAAATAGTTATTAATCTAAGACATGTCATCCTGCTAGATATATATGGGCCAGCACCTTGAGGTGCTAAAGAAAATTGAAATCAAGAAACAGCAGAACATCGGTTTTTGTACAAGCTGATGGTATAGCACAATGCAATACTCAGAGATCAGATCAGTATACATACCCATGCTTCCATCCATTGTGGCCCTTCAGCCCCATCAAGAGCACAGCCAGCAAGGGTGCCGTCAATTATGAGCTGTTTCACAGCAGAGTCATCTAAAAGCTGACTGCTGCCAGTATTTACCAAATATGCCCCTGAATATAATAAATACTGTCACTCTCATTTATATGTTAGGAAGAACTAGAACTTAACAGCCCACTGAAAGACCATGTATGAACAAATGTTAAATTACCAGGCTTTATATGTTGCAAGCACTCAGCATTTATAATCTGAACTGTTTCATCTGTTAAAGCACAATGGAGAGAAACAACATCACTTGCAGCAAGCAAATCATTGAGTGTATCCATCCTCCTTGCAGCAGGAGGGAATGTTATAGAGGCTCGGCTTATCTTCCCCATCCCCTAAGAAGCGCGAAGTAGATATAATCACAACGAATCATTCATGTTGTAATACGCTACTGAAAATCTACGAGATGGTTCAAGCTTATAGAAGACCATCATACATGTTATATAATCATATCATACGTACACAATTCAAATTGTATTTATGCTTCTGTCCTACATATGTCTTCCACCTGATCTAAGAGAGCTTCTACAATTTCCAACACTTAACCAGATGCAATATTAGTATCACAAAAGGCCATCATCTGAGTAGTACTTTCTAAAAGGCTTGGAACAGTTAAGTTCTTCAGCATTTGCTTCGTTTTTACTCTGTGATGCGTAAGTTTCTCTTAAACTGTACTGACTAGCAGATGTTCCTCCCTCTTGCAGATGAACTAAGAGTATGAAATTAAATGTATCCTAGACTAGGACTATTTATTTTGGCAGCAGCAAGAGAAATGGTTAGTTAAAAATTATCTCATGTCCATACTTCAGGAGTTCAGGGAGTACAGCTAGAAAATACTCCAAAACTTCTTCAATTGGCCTAGTCATTAGATCAATTAACTGCTGAACACAATTTATTATCATTAAGTGCTTGTCTTCATGATCATAAATCTGAATAATAACAGCTTACTGGCCCGCAAAAAGTGCAAATACATTCAAGGGAAACGTTGTCGAATTCAGCAGTCAGCCAAACTGAACTTGCTCAATCACAACTCAGAAGCTAAAAGGCCAAGAAGGAAGCACGAATGATACTTCAAATATACATTGGTATAGCACAAAGATGCAATGCAGTTCATACCTGCTGAACATCGAAGTAGAGCACATTCATCTTGAAAGCCAAGCTCCGAGCTGCCAAAGACCTAGCCGATGCAGATCTACCGACAATCCCTAGTACAAGGCCTCTACACCTCCTCATTCCACGACACAGAGGCTGGAGGGAACCGAGCCATCCAGACGAAGAAACCGACTGTCGCGACAGGAGATGCGTCCGTCGAAGAAGACCTAAAACCAACGCCATAACGGTATCCGCAATCTCCTCAGAACGCGAGACATCGACATGGATCAACCGTAGACCTAAGTCAGCAGCGAGAGCGGAATCAACCGATCGATCAACAGATCCGAGACACAGAATCAGCTGCCAAGGACGAAGTCGACGCTGGGCGGCGCGGGGGAGAAAGGCGAGGGAATGGAGCAGAACGGCAGAGGCAGACTCAATCCGGCCGTCGGCGAGGCGATTGAGGCCGACGTGCTCGACGACTGCGACTCCAGCGAGTGATTCTTCCTCGATGCCGCAGTCCTCGATGCAGTTAAGAGTGACGATCAAAGGCAGAGGAGTTGGTTTTGTGGCGTTAATGCTGGTTTCGCCATCATGAAGAGACATTTTGGAAGCAAACTTCACCGATGAGGACCTGGCCATGGCGGATTTGGAGTCTCCGGCGGAGATCGGCGGCGGCTAGGGCTCCACCTTAGCACATTCCTGGGAGGCTGGGAGTTATCGTGTCCCGCATTTTGCCGGCAGTGAGATTCAAAGAGGTAAGGGGGTTTTGTTTTAGACTATATTACAGAAAATAACCTAAAAAAAGTTGGCATTCACAAAAGCACCTACTGAATTCGAAATTACACAAAATGAAGTTATGTTAATGTTATACTTATATAAAAACTATTATATTATTACTTTAATTTCATATATTTAAGTATGATGATTTATACTTTATAAAATTAATATTTTTCAAATTTTATACTTCAAAAATAATGAAGAATCACCAATTTTTAAGCTAATTTTGTATAATTTATCCATATATATATATATATATATATATATATATATATATATATATATATATATATATATATATATATATATATATATATATATATATATATATATATATAACCACCTTGGATAAGTCATAACTCTTGCAGGAGAGAGCAAGGGAATACGTAACGTGTGGTTGAAAGGTGAGAAACGGCTGCGAACAATATCGAAGAGTGTCTTACATGTTGTATAGGAGTCTCCTTTTATCAAAACAACACGGATGGATATAGGAGAAGTGATGGTTGAGTGGTTCTGGTGTTACCTTAGGAATATGTTAGTTCTCATAACTGAGCTTTAGGGTGTCGTTCACGGTCTTAAGATTGCTTGGGATGATGGTTACCAATCGGTAATCGTTGAAACGAATTCCCAATTATTTATGAATCTCCTTAAACGGAACTTATACCTCACCACCGTCTTGCTACTTTGATACGTTTGTGTTATGTCTATCTGAAAAAGACTGAAATATTCATTTTCGTCATGTCTACCGCGAGACGAATAAAGTTGCGAATTTTATTGCTAATTTTGATTTGAACCTTCGTATTAGATTGAATGTAATGTGTCCCGCAAGAGAGGTGGAGTGAAATATCTTAACTTTAAAAAAAGTATGAAAAAATAGTTTGTAACCTTTAATAGGTTAAATAAATATCTTTAGATTAACCGTATATATTAACACTTTATCATCGTTATTTATAGAATTAAAACTAACTTTTGAATTTTTCACAATCACCCTTATTTAATAATCTTTTTACAAGACCCATCATTCTTTTTTCTACTTGGGATGTCTTCCAGACTTGTGTGATGGTTTGTATATTGTACGAGTATCTATGAGAAGTGCACAAGAAAATTAAAGGGAAATTCCGGATGGTACCCTCGTGGTTTGGGGTATTCCGGATTTTGCCCAACATTTTTTCAAGTTCGGATGGTACCCTTAAGTTTATGTTGTTTTCCGGATTATGCCCAAATTTATTAAACTTTTTTAAATTTCATTAAAAACATACAAAAGAAAATAAACTAAAATTTAAAACCAAATTAAAATAGAAAGAATGATTTATTTATTTTAAAACTAAAGTAAAACAGTAAAAAAAATTTTTAAAAATAAATGTTTTATATTAATTAAAAATAAATAAATTCCATAATTTTAAAAAATTCAAAAAAATCATTGTTTTATTTTAAAAATAAATAAATTGAATTAGTATTTTTTTTAACAAAAATCTAAAAACATAAGTGTTATACTTTATTTAAAAAAAAATAAAGGTTCTTTTAAAAAAAAAAAAAAAAAATTCACTGCTTTAATTTATTTAAAAATAAATAAATCAGTTTTCTATTTTATAAATTTCCTTTTACTTTATTTAAACAGTGAATTTTTTTAAATTTTTAAAAAATTATATAATTAATTTATTTTTAAATTAATATAAAACATTTTTTTAAAAAAAGAAGTTACTGTTTTACTTTAGTTTTAAAATAAATAAATTATTCTTTTTTTTTTAATTTATTTTTTAATTTTAGTTTATTTTCTTTTGTATGTTTTTAATGAATTTTAAAAATATTTAATGAATTTGGGCAAAATCCGGAAAACAACATAAATTTAAGGGTACCATCCGAACTTGAAAAAACTGTTGGGCAAAATCCGGAATACCCCAAACCACGAGGGTACCATCCGGAATTTCCCAAAATTAAAAGACAATTTTGAAAAAATTGAGAGTGTAATTAATTTTAGGGAAATTCCGGATGGTACCCTCGTGGTTTGGGGTTTTCCGGATTTTGCCCACTAGTTTTTTCGAGTTCGGATGGTACCCCTAAGTTTATATTGTTTTCCGGATTTTGCCCAAATTCATTAAACTTTTTCAAATTCTATTAAAAAAATGCAAAAAAAAAAATTAAAAAAAATTAAAAAAAAATTAAAATACAAAAGAATGATTTATTTATATTAACACTAAAGTAAAACAGTAACTTTTTTTTTTAAATTAATGTTTTATATTAATTTAAAAATAAATCAATTAAATAAATTTTAAAAAAATAAGTGTTTTATTTTATTTAAAAAAAAATTGGATTAGCATTTTTTTAACAAAATCTAAAAATATAAGTTTTATACTTTATTTAAAAAATAAATAAAATAAAAATTCTTTTAAAAAATCAAAACAAATCACTGTTTTAATTTATTATTACAATAAATAAATCACTTTTCTATTTTATTTATTTTCCAAAACTAAAAGAATAAAAATAAAGTAAAATTGAAAAATACTTAAAACATAAATAAATCATTCTTTTGTATTTTAATTTGTTTTTTAATTTTATTTCTATTTTTTTGCATTTTTTTAATGGAATTTGAAAAAGTTTAATGAATTTGGGCAAAATCCGGAAAACAACATAAACTTAGGGGTACCATCCGAACTCGAAAAAACTGTTGGGCAAAATCCGGAAAACCCCAAACCACGAGGGTACCATCCGGAATTTCCCTTAATTTTAAAATTAATATAAAATAAGCATGATTTAGACTTTAATTTAATCTCTCTAAGACACATATTTAACAATTTATAACTTTAATTTATAACATTTATAAAAATAAAAATATTTATTATATTTTTCCTATTATATCAATCAACATGCTCGTCATTGGTCCAATAGAACATAACTCCCATTATTTTAGTTGATTTGTTTCATTCGATAGTTTATCCTAATGGACAAAATTTAATATCTTGTTCTACTGATCAAGAGTTCAATTTTTTTTATAGGTTTTTCTCTTAAAGTATAATATTTATATTATATTTCAAAGGAGGCATTAGTCTTTAATTTTATATTTTTCATAAAATTTAGTATTCAAAACTAATAAAGTCTTTGTCTTAAAAAACAGAGCTTTCGAAACTCATCTGATTGACAATGAGTATGGATGCATTCGGTGATAGGGATGAATGGGTTGAAGGAGAATGAAAGGTTGAGAGACGATAATTTTTTTTATAAAAAATATTATTGAAATAAAAGGGAAGATGAAAATTTTAATATACCTAAAGGAACCTGTACCTTAAATTTTGAATTTAGAATGCCAAAGATGAAATATAATTTCTAAAACTTATTTTGTAACATCTAAGTGGGAGAATATTACTTTGGATAAAGCATATTCTAAAGACATCATACTCTTCCGAAATTTGAACATGACTGGCAATCCGTATATTCATCTCCACACATCTTTAAGTAACCTAAGAATAATTACAAAGACTGGCATAAATTTTGTGCTATTTACGTATGGTAACCACAACTCTATGAATATTCCTTTACAAATCTTGAACTTTGAAATTTTCTCATTTGTTTTTAAGAGTTTCTATAGTCACTTCTTCATATGCGCATGTGCGCTCTATTACTTCGACAGCAAGTGATCCAACACGTCCTCACATATAACCTAATGCGCATGTGTGCTCTATCACTTCGACAGCAAGTGATCCAACACGTCCTCACATATAACGCAAGTATATGAACGACAAAGCATGTCATTTTATGGGCAAATTATGCTCCAACGGTTTGAGCACCGGTGTGATTCTTGCATCTTGTTCTATTACCCTTTAAAATGGCATGCTTTGTCGTTCTAAAGACATTATATTGTTCAGAGTTTTTATTTTTTCCCAGAAAAAAAATGGGCGCCGGCACCTAGTAAATCAAAGTCGAATTGCGATTCATTTCAGCGCTAGTAAACTAAAGTCCGTATATTTAGCTTTTTCGTTCTTCTACCACGGTGCTCTCTGCCTATAGACTGATGCGGTTGCCTACGGTTCGCTTCCAAGTATCAATGGCTAGTGTCGTGCAATCCTCTGTATTCGTTTTGTAATTGACAACTCTATTTGATAAACAATGGCATACTTACCAGCAGAAACACAGAAGTAACATTACACATCAACAACAAGTATACAACTATATAATAAAGATGTATATAAAAATTATCAAACAGATTATTCATACACAACTGTGTCACAAGATATATTTTCAACCTGAAACTCGGAATATACAAAACTGCTCACATACCTAAGCCAACAAAATCTTCGAACCTCTACAAAACATAAACAAAACATGTGCAAATTCCACTCCATAACTTCATATTACGTGCATATTTGACATAACTATTCAACACATATACACACACCTCTTTCTTTCTTGTGTTCCAAAGTAGGATTTAGCTATTGCAAATCCATAAGGCACAAATACTATATCATGCATCCAACATTTCCGTAAACAAGGTCAAGTAATTCTTCCTACCGGTTTGAGAGGTATGAATATGATACTGCACATGCTCCTTATGCTCCAGCATACATGTTGTTTTCGCTTACGCTTTTGGTTGTTTGGGAACTATTGAATTAGAGAAATCTTCGTCTGATGTTCCTTGTTGTTGTTTGATATGAACGCATAAGTAGTCCAACGCCAATACCAACACCGAGGCACATTCCTAGACCAATGCCAACACCAACTCTTACCCCAGCATTGAACCATGAAAGTTCCCCGTCTTCACCAGGGTACATCTCTTCAGAGTACAAGCTTTGACCAAATTTTGCATCTACTTCATATCCATCAGCTTCTACATTGGCAAGCTGCAGAGTTGGCAAAACGTTGTTAGTTCAATGGAAAATCATTTAGATATAACAAGCTACAACTCTTTCTCAGAAATTAAGCACTTCTTGTCATGGAATTTTAGAGGATCACTATTCTTGATCAGTTCAGGCATTATGAGCCACTAAGACATCCTACGAAAACAGACATTTGCATTACATTGTTACAGTCAACGTAAAATCAACAGCATGAATATGGAAGACTTCAGAATAGTTATAGTGACAGGTAAATTAGGTAATAATACATCATATAAGCAATCACCTGCTTGATTGCTCTATCTCAGGTTATAAGTAAACTTCTTAGCAATTCTAATTAGTAGAATATAAACTGTCCAAGGAAGATGATCCTGGACTAATATAACAGATACTTGTAAAGTGCTAGCTCATAAGAGTGCTGCAGGAATCAGCACCTTTCCAGGTAAAAGTCAAAATATCAGATGTGAGGGCCTAAAAAAATTTTCAAAGCCTGAGCTGACAACTTATGAATGTGTACCACAGCATATTTTCAAGCCTCTAAACTTAATCCCTTGAGAAGAATGTGTGATCTTCAACAGATACAATCCAGTTTTACATATAAGTAGCATAAAAAAAGTAGCCTAGGAATGGTAATAAACAAATCTAACCAGTAACCACAACCACTAACTGCACCTACGAAACAGCGGCATCTGAAGTTCAGAAACAATCCTATTCTCAATATAAGACATGCAAACAAAACTGGTAAGATGTTTATATGTAGTAATTTCTGCAAGAGATTAAAAGGTTCCAAATTGAATGCATTCATCCTCTCTGCAATAAGCAAACAAAAGTCCTCTTTTTGTCATGAGTTTTAGAGCCCCTGATTCTAATTCTGCATGCAGAACAATCCAATTGTCAATGCAAGATGTTTCTGTTAGAATTAACAATCGAGTACCTGTAATTTCCGCTGTCGGAGGAACTCGTTCTCGATCTTCTTCTCCTTCTCGTCCTCCTCCGGAATAGCATCAAGCGTGCTATGCCTCGATTGCTTCCTCCTCGGGCTCATACTAATCGTTCTTGTCAAGATAACCGGCACCCCAGAACAACACCCGGCTATGTAAACCTCCACCGACGGCGACGTAACAGCTAGCTTCGGCTGAAAGAACGCAGACGAACCCACCGATGCCGCCATATAGCAATCCAAACTCCAACCCGTCTTCGAATCATTATCCAACACCCCGGAAATATTCCCATTGCAACCCCAATCCGATTCCAATCTTTCCATAGATCCACACAAAATCATGTTTTCCTTGTCATACACCTCGAATTCCACGCATCCGCCAGAAACCCTAATATTATCGGTGCTGACATACGTAACCTCCGACGCCTCCCTATCGACACGATCTCGTCGAAGAGCGGACTCCGCAATCTCCGAAGCCGGGACACGAGAACCATTAATCTCAAGCGAGACTCCAATCTCACGACGAACGAAACGGAGAGTGAGATGCTCCGGCACAACATCAGCAGCACAGGGTGAGATCCTGACATAGAATAGCCGAACTTCGAGACAAGCCACGGGTGATTGCATCGCTGGAGGCGAGCCGTTTACCAGGCGATATAGCTTCGCAGAATTCACCACTGATCGAGACGGCTTCACGATCTGCAAAGATAGATTCGTCGATTCCTCGTCTTGTTGATCCATTAACCCTAAACTTAAAACTAAAATTCAAACCAACATCCACGAAGGGAGAGCTCCAATTCGACAAGAATCCAATAGAAATTCGCGAGTTGGATCGTCAAAATCGATTGGAATAGATGAGATTGAGTAATTAAACGAGATTATGCCTCCGCTTGTTTGGAGCCAGCGGAGGAGAGATTAGAGGGTTTGACGAGAGATACAACAAGACAATGGGAAGAGAGATTGAGAGATATTTTAGGGGTTGTTGAAGTGTTGCGGTTGACGGAGCAATTTATATTAATGAACCGTTGCGATCTATTTATGTTTTATTTATGAATAATTTTTGTTGTAATATTTCATTGATGGAGTCGCACGTGCGAACATAGGATGGGCTGGTGACACGTGTGTGGTTGGCCAGCTTGGCACGGTGGAAGGGAGAAGTGACACGCTGATTCTTCCTTGTTTGTATTGTAATTTTGTCTATTAGGATGCACGGTGAAGGATGTTGAAGTGCGTGCGGCCTTGTGTACTTTGAAGTTCGCAGTTCACAGATGTCATAAACTAAATTGTGTCCGTTTATTTTATTGGAAAAAAAAGATTGGTGAAAATATTAAAAAGGGTTTGTTTGGTAGTGAAGGTAGAAGCGTGGCTAGCACCGTTCTCGCAAACTATGGAAGAAGACTAGTGAGTAGTTACGCACCATCCAGGGGCTGTTACTACTAGGATGGTGAACATGAAGTGTCAACATACTAAGGTAGGGTTGTTAAATCGGCTCATATCGAAAATTTTAGAAATCTAGACAGGGATTCAAGGCCGGCTCAATATATTTCAAGGCTATTCTAATTATGTTATAATAAAAATATATTAGTTCATAATTTAAAAGTATATACAGTTTAATAGAAATAAAATGTTAGGAAGGAGGCCTCAAACCTGAGACCAAGCGAAGCTCAACTGATATCATTCTTACCAAATGTCAAATGAGTTATTAATACGTTGATACTAAAATCAATTTTTTTTTTTCATAATGAGGCCCCAAAAAATCCGAGGCCCTGTTCATGAGAACCAGGTTGCACCTGCTTCGAGTCCGGCCTGCCGGGACCAGATGTTTCGGGCCCAATTTGGAGGGGAATTTTCAAAACTCACGGCGGATAACTATTTCTATTGGAAGCCGAGGATGGAGGATCACCTTTACTGCAAGGAATTGTACGAGTCCATCACCAGCAAGGATAAGCCTGAAGGAAAGAGCGAGAAGGAGTGAGAGCTTCTAAACCGGAAGAAGTCGCCGCGATCCATAATTACATCGACAAATACTTATTTGAACACTTCTCTACATATACAATGCTTTTGAATTACGGACAAAGCTTGACTTTGTGATTCAAAAGAAAATGCATCACAATAAAGTTGTATTAGCTCAACGGTTGGTGAAGATGGAGTACAAGGATGATCAAAACATGATCGAGCACTTGATAAATTTAAAGGGCTTGTAAATAAGCTAAACAAAGTTAGGATGAAACTCGAAGACGAGTTGCAAGCCCTTTTACTCCTTAGCTCCCTTCTAGAGAGGTAAGACACTCTCATAGTTGCTCTTAGTAACTGACATCGGAAGGGAAGCTCACCATGTACACCGTTAGTAATAGCCTCATTGCTGAAGAAGTTATAAGGAGGGAATGACACATGTCTACCCAGTCAGAGGCGAACAATATTGACAACCGGAGTAGAAGCGATGGACGTGGTTGCACTAAGAATCGAATCCGAGATCAGTCTCGAGGTCGATTCAAGTCATGTTCTAGGCCAACTTGTTATTATTGTGAGAAAATGGACCATAAAAATCAAAATGTCAATTTTTTAAGAAATATCAGAAGGACGACAATGTCAAGCCAAACCAAGTTAACTCGTCAAAGAGGCAATAGGTAGACAATGATATGACCACCATGGCAGACGAAGGCAACGATGTGTGTGTGTGTCTATATATATACACACGAAGAAGACAACTTCTTGAATATCGTCTTTGATATGATTTTACATAACTGGTATCCCTAGATAGGCTAGATATCTCCCAAAACCCCGTAAACCGGAATACCAACTTTTTGATACAACTACAGTATATAATCCTCCTACATTTGTGAGAAAGAAAAAAGCTAAACGTCACCGGCTAACACATTGTCGAGCCTTCACAAAACTCTTAGAGGCATCCCTTAATCACTTTTACTTGCGTCACAAAAAGTTTCAACAAATAGGATAATGTCACTTACAAAGAAAATGTGAAAAATAGCTGGGTGCCCCCTCTCAAGTCCATAGGTTTCCAACCACAACAATGAAGTAACTCAACCGTACAATAGATTACACGATAAATAAAGGGGAGAAAAGGTTGTCATGTCTCCCCCCTCGTAGGTTAAAACTTCTCGTTATCTCATCAGTCTAAATAATCGTCATCGTTGGTGATTTGATACATAATGAGATCCACCTAATATAGTCTCCAAAAAAGTATGTTACGTAATAGTCTATATTAAAAAGAATTTTGAGTGTAATTCTTTACTATTTAAACGAATTAGATAATCAAAATAATAATTTATTATGTGATACTGAGATTATATCAAAATTTAATTTTTATAAAGATTGGTGAAATTATTTCCTCGTTAAACCGAGTTAGACACTTGGGCAAAACAAAATTAAGATTAAAACAAGTTAGAAACTAAAAACTCATTTAAAGGTAATTTACTTTTTTATTTTATTTTAATTAACTTATCAATAATATAGGCGTAAAAAACTATGATTCACAATTGAATCTTCCACTTCATTATTATCTATACAAGAAATAAGATTAATTTTTTGCATCTATTTCAAATAATAAAATATGTATTTAACAATGAATAAATCTAGGATGCATGATATCCACATCTTTCTTAATCATTAAGAGATCAACGTTTTAATTCCCCTCGACATGGTCCCGACGCCAAGATTAGCATGGTGTGTTGTCCTTGACTTCGACATTGTCTAAATTTTTTTAATACTTGTCACTTGAATATATATATATATATATATAGAGGTTGACTCTCCTGTAAATAGTTGTTACCATGTAAAATGAGGACAAATTGTATCCGTTAAATAGTTAAATAGATGGCTGAGATTACGCGATATTAAAGGGGGGGGGGAAATCGGGTTATTAATGGAAGAAATATTCACCGGACCTGACTCTATATATTCGGCGGTATAGGCACATATATTCGACGATTTAGTCACATATATTCGGTGTTTACATGTTCACGTGGTAAAACCTGTTTACAAATGAGTTAGGATATATATATATGTGTGTGATTTGGATAATAGAACAATGAATCTTAAGTTAAATGCACGAAGTACTATTAATGTTAAATCAAAGTAATTAAGGTTTGTGATTTGTTCAAATTAATTAAAACTTATTATATATGAACAAAAGTTTAATGAAATAATTGAATATCTAAATTAACATTTGAATAATTTCGAATATAATTGAACAATTTCAAATATAATCGAAAAATTAACATATTTGAACAATTATGAATAAGTTGAATAGTTTTTAATTGAACAAAAATATGTTATATTTGAACAATTTTACTTGATCTTTTTTTTTTGAAAACAGAAAGCGGTTAGGAACGACTATCTTATAGAGATAGTTCATCCTAAAGCATCATTACGGATGAGAACACGAAGTTCGGAGTCGTCAGAAAAAGGTGTGTCGGGGTTCGAAATTCCCAAATGGATCAATCGGTCAGCAACATAGTTGATTTCTCTGAACACATGTCTGACTTGTACTTCCTCAAAGAAGCGAAGATTCAGTTTGGAGTCGGATACGATCATCTCGATCTCCCAGGGATAGCACCAAAGTCATTGAAGTGCCTTGATAACACATAGATTATCACCCTCAATTTCGATCTTTTTGATATGAAGCCTTATAGCTTCTTTTAGTCCAGCTTTTAGAGCAAAAGCTTCAGCTTTGATTACCGAGTTAAAGTTGTTTTTCTTAGCGTTCAAACTGATAACTTTGCCGTTATGATTTCGAATAACATAATCAATAGACTTTATGCCCGAATCGAGTTTTGATCCATCAAAGTTAAGTTTATGGAATCCATGTTTTGGTTTGTCCCATTTGATGTTATTTTTCTTCCTTGTAGAGGATTTGTTGTTTTTTGTTTTGGGGTGTGTTTAAAGTCGTAGTCGTCCTCATCCGTAATACGAGTTTTTCAATTACGTAGTTGGTTTTTGATGAAGTTTACGATATCATGGTCTGATCCAATAATATCGTTATTAAAGACGGTTTTGTTCTTGAAGGTCCAGATACTCCACCAAATAGTTGCAAGGCGAATAAAGTTGTTAATATCGATCTTGTTTTTTTTTATCTCCAGTAATATTTCATGGATTTGTTTATTTTCTATATTAATGGTATTGAGGTTGGTTATGATGGAACTGTCAATTCTCACAATCACATTTTTACTGTAGGGACAATCAATAATATTTTATAGATTTGTTTGTTCTCTGTACTAACTGTTACTTGATCTATTGATTGTGAATTCTTCATACTTTTGATTATAAGACCTCTTTTCACTTGAGTTTAACCTTATATATAGTACGAACATGTTTTATGGTAAGAAATGAGAACAAATCTCGGCCACTTAATTAAGTACATTCAACTGTCATGATACGTTCTTATATATGGACAATAGTTAAGTACACATTTATATATGGTCAAAATATAAGTGGTTATCTTGAAATATAATTAAACCGTACATAATTTACCTGATTGTCTTCCCGACAGTCGTCAAATGAAACTTTAGTATGTATTGCAGACAAGATGATAAATTACTGGTTTTTTCTAGTTACTAATCGTGCACAATGATTGAATCTTTAGTTTATCATGTATCCGTGTGTTTATATTAATCGTACACATTCAATAAACTAGTGTATATTGTGTTAATCTAATAGTTAGTCATGTAGTCAATAGTGACGTTTAATCGTGCAAATGCACATTAAACAAGTGATGTTTAGTCGTGCAATGCTTATTATCTCATGCACAAGCTTGATGTATCACTACTTACTATACTTACTGTTCAATACCTTATTATCTTTTACGTAAAAATCCACCTTCACTTCATTCAGTACTACACCCAATCATCGGGATTCGGTCTCCACACTCACATGGGAGGCGGAGAACGTCTAGGATTCTCTATGATCAAGTCCGTATAAATGTTCATCGTACTCGTGTTACAATGTTAAGCTTAATATTACTACCAATAAAAATATGCACATATATCGGTATATGTGATTTCAAAGTACACGAATTGCAACAAATATCACTCTAACTATATGCCTATATGTTAATCAAAGTTGTGATATACAATGAAAAAAACTAAACACAAAGCATGCACGTTTTTGTGTTTTTGTAACTTCAAAGTCAAAGTGCACGGATATCACTCTAGCATGCACAAATACACTCATTTGAACTATAAGAGTTAATTAAATCAAAATTTGTGCAAAGTTGTTCATTCTAATTGCATGACTTCAAAGTGAACCAATTACGCGGAAATATCAAGTCATATATCAAAAGTTTTATACGATAATAGTGGTTATGTACGATTAATTGTATAATTGTAACATTCAGTTGCCATTTGAGTATGCATATTGGACGTATCTAGTTCATATTTATCAAATAAGTTATTGTTGTATTTATTGTGCACTGACTAGTTCCATATTTAACCGACTTATCTTACGTTTATATATATATATATATTATATTTTAAAAAGTTAAGTATATGATATAATAATTATTATAAAATGTATGTAGATGTAAAGAGTTTTATAATCACAAAATAATTTTGAAATAAATAAAAACAATGTGAGTAGCAATATTGCATACCGTATATACCAATTTGATAAATGGGCCCAAGCAACAAAATAATGGCCCAATCCAACTACCAAATGGGCTATTATTAGGCTTCCAAATTTGTACCCAAATTGATGCCATATAAAACACATAGTCGTAACCCTACAAGGAGGTATTATAGACCGTAGGCCGGCTAGTGGGCCATTCCAATATTTTACAAGTTTCATACCCTCCACAAATCCTTATAGGTTAGGGTTCGTTGGAGTTTATTTTAACTTATTTTGGGTTGTTTATATGTAATTTGTTAAAATAAATTGAGTGGTTTATAAATCAAAGAATATAACCTTATTTAACTGAAGTTATATGAGGCTATATTTTATATGTCTTTTTTACAGAGAATAAGCCGAAAAAAACAAGTAAACATGAGATAACTTATAACCTCATTCATATTAAAAGTCCGAAAATAAACTATAAGCTCCAATAACCTCATTTATATTAAAGTAAACTGTAAAAAAAATTATGGACAATTTTGGTAACTAGGTTTTTTTAAAAAACTATAGTAGTAATTAGGCTTTTTAATATTTCAATTAAGTAAATATACCCCAATCTTTTGTATTTATTCTCAAACTTTACACACTCTTCTCTCAAGGGGTACATTTACTAAACACAAAACTAGAAAAAGCCTAGTAAACCAAATTACAAGTAAGCATGACCTTGAAGATTAAGAATTATTCCCGAAAACGAAATGATCACGAATTAATAAAAATTATATTTGTTGGTAATTAAAATAGAATATTAGAGTCGTTTAACACACGAATTTCATTTCATTTTATTTTTACCTTTAATCGTTTCATTTTATTCTACCAAAAAAAAAACAACTTCATTTTATTTACACGAAAATAATTTAATCATTTCATTTTATTCTACCAAAAAAAATCATCTACAATGGTCAATATGTTTGCTGGATTTTGAGTTTCCTATCTCTAAATATTTGATTTTTATGAAGAATGTGTTGAAGCTAGTATTAAACTAAGACGAAAAAAGAAGAAAATATTTAGAAAGAAAAAAAAATCATTAAATTTGAGCACGTTTACAACACAATTTTTTTTAATAGTAATTTGCTAACTGTGTATTCAGAAATTTCATAGTATACAATATATGTATTTTATGTACTTTGCGTGGATATTTTTTTTAAAATAAGTAAAATATAGTATAACTATATTTTTTTGAACTATTATTAATAAAAATTGTATGTTTTATTTGGTTTATTATAATTGTAATACATTGTGATTTTAATTTAGAGAAAACTACATAAAACCACCCTTAATAATCACTTTTTTCCAATAAACCACCCTTTATAAAAAAATTAGCATAAAACCACCCTTAATGTTCAACTATTTGCAGTAAACCACCCCTTATAATTTTTTGGCATAAAGCCACCCTTAATTTTTAAATTTTTGCAATTAAACACCCATACTAATTAAAACTACTTCAAATAATTTAAAATTGAAGCATAGACATAATAAATTTTCATTATTAATATCATAGATGATTTCAATATGTTTGATTAAGTATTACAATTTATACTAGAAAAATTAAAAATAAAACATATTTTATTACCCATAAACAATACATAAGCCAAAATACTTTTGTGTTATGCACAAAATTAAACGTTGTGTTTTTAAAGATATAGCTTATTAAAAATATGTTTTTTAATTTAGGCTTGAAAATATGAAATAGTATATAAATTACTGAATATAAAATTTCTATAGTTTTTTTTTATGTTTTGTACATGGGTAATAAAAATTGTATAATTTTTTTGATTATTTTTCAAGTTTAAATTGTGATACTAACCAAATTACAATATTTAATCAAACTATAGAAATTAATGTGATATTAATAATAAAATTTACTTTGTCAATGCTTCAATTTTAAATTATTTTAAGTAATTTAAATTAGTATGGGTGGTTAATTGCAAACTTTTAGAAATTAAGGGTGGTTTTATGCCAAAAAAATTATTAGGGGTGGTTTACTGCAAATAGTTGAACATTAAGGGTGGTTTTGTGCTAAAACTTTTATAAGGGGTGGTTTATTGCAAAAGAGTGATTATTAAGGGTGGTTTTATGCAGTTTTCTCTTTAATTTAAAAGAAAACATATCTAATCGATCATATTTCAAAAAATTTTTAATCAAAATTAAAATGTATTTCGAAAGTAAAAAAAATAAATTAGTTAGTTTTGTTGTAACACCCCGAATTTTCAGAACTCGGGACGTTACTAGTTAGGACCTCACAATGGGTCCCGACCTCAGTTTGACAACAACATTACTAGGATCTTGCAACAAGACACAAATAAAGAAACCGAAATTCAAAAGAAAAAGTATTTTTAGGGTAGTGAATGCAATACTGTCTAGCAGCATAAAGTACTTAAACAAAAAAAACGAACAACTGTCTTAACCAAAAGGAAGAAAAGACAAACACAACTCCCAACCCCCACTCTAAGGAGTACGGAGACCCGGCTGGCCACTACTTCCGAATCACTCAGCTGCTGGTCTAACCTGCGGTAAATCTAAAACACAACAAGAGGAACCATTAGCTAGTTATCTAAATATTAGCAGAATAATAGCAGCACAAACACACACAGAAAAATATAAACACTCATCATGCTTTCAAACAAGTCCGTTTTATTATCTTGAATTAAGTTACTCTTTCACGCTAATGATACTTATGTTGTGACACGAGGGATTCCCAAACCTCGCCTCCGCCCCCGTGTAACCATCAGGAATGGATCCGATGCATCTCACCTTGTACCTGCCTGATCTGGGTATAGAGAACCTCCCAGTCTCCTGTCAGAGCTGGGCAGTGATGTCACGGCCCGTTATACATACACTTGGGCCTTAAACGTAATAATAACAGTCGTCCTAGCAAGTTATTATTATTAAACACGCAAATAGCACACACAACCACTATCACTCAACTAATATCCAGAAACTAGCTAAGTAAGTCGCAAGGACTTACCTGAGTCAAAATGCACTCTAACACGCCTCAAACAATCCGTACTCGTGGTAACTCAAACGCCTGTCAAATAAGGCATGTGTATCAAAATCACATCTAGATGTCCAACCTCATGCGAAGGAATTACGGAAAAACTCTCTCACGGTAAAAGACCATCTTACCCTTATTCTCAACATTCTCAAAGTTTGTTTTTGAAATTTATTAATTTCTTTTATAACTTATTTTCAAAAAGAAACGTTTCCCTAAGATAGATCCAAAAATTTTCCGAGACTGACCTACTGATACCCCACTTAATTCTTCTTCGTCTATACTTAACACAAGAAAAAAAAAAGATTTATTAGGGTAGTTTATGCCATCGCTATCTTGAAGACGTTTGGAACATGTAAAAATTATTTTACATACGTCCACCTACATACCTATTCATAAGGTTAGAAGCCGTAAAACGAAAAGACCTAACCCACCTAAAAATAACATGAATAACCGTAAACAAAACTCAAAGGTCCAACTCAACCTTGCGTCTTTGACTACTATGTGGGTTGTTGCCCATCTCCTGCCTTGTACCCCTCTCACCGTCCTACTAAACTCACCAGCAGACCCTCTTTCCCTGCTTACTTAACTAGCCGCCACACCCAACCTTAAACCTACCGGTACAACAAGAACATGGGCAGCGAGGAGAAGAGACTTACCGGCACACTATGGCTCGGTCGACAACGCAAAACACTTCCCACACTGAGGCGAGACAAGGAAGGTTCGATTCAGTACCGGAACTGCGTCGTGGAGTTGGTCCTGCTTGCCGGCCGAGGTTCAACCTGTGGCAGTTGCGATTCAACGCCGTCACGACGCAATCAACACAAAAAAAAAATGACGCAGCGGAGGGGAGGCGCTTTACCTCTGTCTTACGGTGGTCGACGTCGGCGACAAAAGGGCGCCGCCTCGTACGCAAGGTCGAAGGTCCGCACTGTTGTCACCTGTACACCGGAGATGGCGGTTGTTGCCCAGTATCTACAGGGAGCGGCGCAAGGCGGTTGAGCAGCTATTCTCGGTGGCCGGCGACTGCGTGACGATGGTAGCAGGTGACTCCTTGGCCGTCGACTGGAAAGGGAAGGGGTTGCAGGTCCGTCGGTTTGGAAGGAGAGGTGTGCAGATCCGTCAAGTCGTCGATCGTCGAATGAGGTGAAGGGGAGAGATATGCGGAAACGAATAACGTATCACAGGCTACAATTTTGGTTTAAGGAAAGTGTGGTTTCGGTTACACACGAGGATAGAAGGCTGAAGGATTCGTTTCATCCGCCCACTTGTTATTGGGCCCGACCTGATGGGCTGGTAAAAGCCTACTAGTATCCACATCCGGCCTGCTCTCCCTCTCTCATTAAAACAGGATACGAAATTCGTTAATTAAGTGTGGGAAATTTATAAAATACGGAATTAAATTCCGTATTTTTATAAATTTATTATTATTCTTATTTTAAGGTGCGAAGTTTATTTCCAGTTACAAGGTTTCGTCATTTTATGTGAATTAATGTCACATAAAATGATGGGAATAACACTCGTTCTATTTTATTTTATATTTATGCAGTTATTTATTTATGATTGACGTTTTGGGAATATGTTAAATTCAGATTTAACGGAGTTTCAAAATTCCGGTCATTACATCAGTGCCCTCTTAAAAGAAGTTTCGTCCCGAAACTTAGAATGTTCTTCTTACTCACACATTTCTCCGGTATATTTTTGTTTCTCAACCTTTTCATTTTCTACCATGCAGTTACTCAAGCATCAAACAAACAAGTAACACAAAAACCGAATCACTCAAAACAATATGAAAACCCGAAAGGTCAAACAACACAACATCCGAGTACTACTCGTCAAACAGGAGTAACCTCTAACCCCGCAAGGAACTCGGGATAGTTACGTCTAATACTCTCCTCAGTCTCCCAAGTGGCCTCATCAGCTCCTCTCCTAGACCACTGGATCCTCAACATAGGTATCTCCTTGGATCGCAAACGTCTGGTACTGCGCTCCAAGACAGCTACTAGGTACTCTACAAATGTATGGTCAGGCTCAACTGTCAGATCCTCATGGCTGATGACGTGTCTTGGATCCGGAATGTACTCTTTCAACTGAGATACATGAAAGACCGGATGGACACTCTCTAGTCTCGGCGGTAGTGCTAGTCTGTAGGCCACCTCTCCAACTCTCTCCAAGATCTCAAAAGGTCCGACATATCGGGGACTCAACTTCCCCTGAATGCCGAAACGCCTGACTCCTCTCGTAGGTGACACTCTCAGCCATACCTGAGCACCCACTCTAAACTCCAAAGGTCGACGCCTTTTGTCGGCGTAGGACTTCTGACGACTCTGAGCTGCTAACATCCGCTCTCTGACTAGGGCAATCCGAGCGATGTCATCCTGTATCTGATCTGGAGCTACTCCATCAACTCTGTTGGGCTCATCCCAACATAATGGTATACGACATCTCCGCCCGTACAAAGCCTCATAAGGAGCCATCCCAATAGACGCGTGCCAGCTATTATTATACGAAAACTCTACCAATGGAAGATGATCTGGCCATACCTGTCCCCAATCTAGTACACAAGCACGAAGCATGTCCTCTAAGGTCTGAATGGTCCTCTCAAACTGTCCGTCTGTCTGTGGATGGTAAGCGGTAGTAAAGTGGAGACTCGTCCCCAAAGCAGTATGTACCTGCTGCCAAAATCTCGAGGTAAAACGTCCATCCCTGTCAGAGACGATAGTCCTCGGTACTCCATGGAGTCTCACAATGTGTTTGGTGAACTCCTCAGCCAGACGACTCACCGGCCACGTTTCCTTAATCGGAATGAAACGTACGGTCTTCGTCAGGCGGTCTACCACTACCCAAATAGCATCAAATCCTCTGCTGAGTCTCAAACCTGTGACGAAATCCATAGATATATCCTCCCACTTCCACTGTGGTACTGGAAGTGGGTGGAGCTCTCCTCCAGACCTACGGTGCTCAATCTTGACCTGTTGGCAGGTCGCGCACTGAGCTACATACCGAGTCACATCGGGCTTCAAACCACCCCACCAGAAGGACTGTCTCACATCCTTGTACATCTTACTCGCTCCAGGATGTACTAAGTATGGGGTAGCATGAGCCTCACCTAGTATCCTCTGTCTCAACTCACTATCTGACGGCACACAAACGCGGTCCTGACGTCTCATCACTCCATCTGGACCAATAGTAAACTGTGGGGCCTCATCTCGAGACATCTTGTCTCGGATCTTGATCAAAGTAGGGCAAGTCTCCTGCTTCTGTCGGATCTCATCCAACAAACCAGGAAGTAACTCCATGGTAGCCAACTGACCATCAGTATCGGGAAACTGAATCTCTATCTCCAACCAAGCCAAGTCCCTCTGCAACTGTGGCTGTACTGTCAACCGAGCTATCGCCCTCTCCCTAGGCGTCTTCCGGCTCAAAGCATCAGCTACCACATTCGCCTTTCCGGGGTGGTAAAGGAACTCAAGGTCGAAGTCCTTGATCAACTCTAACCACCGCCTCTGGCGGTTATTCAACTCTCTCTGAGTGAATATGCATTTCAGACTCTTATGGTCTGTAAAGATCTGACATGTCGCCCCATAGAGATAGTGACGTCAGATCTTAAGTGCATGGACTACTGCAGCCAACTCTAGATCATGTGTGGGGTAGTTCTCCTCATACGTCTTCAACTGTCGAGACGCATAGGCTATGACCTTACCCCTCTGCATCAAAACACACCCCAAGCCCAGCTTGGATGCATCACTGTATACCACAAAGTCATCAGTACCCTCAGGCTGTGCTAAAATCGGAGCGGACGTCAATCTCCTCTTCAACTCCTCAAAACTCTGCTGACACGGTTCAGACCAGACAAACCGAGTGGTCTTCCTCAGAAGACAAGTAAGTGGTCGGGCAATCAAAGAGAACCCTTCCACAAACCGGCGGTAGCAACCTGCTAAACCTAGAAAGCTGCGAACCTCCTTAACATTCTTAGGAGGTTGCCAAGAAGATACTGAATCGATCTTCGCCGGATCGACCTTAATACCCTCAGCAGTCACCACGTGACCTAAGAAAGCCACTTCCGACATCCAAAACTCACACTTGGATAGCTTAGCATACAGTTGGCTATCCTGTAGAATCTGCAGTACTGTCCTCAAGTGTCCGGCATGCTCCTCTTGACTCCTAGAGTAGACAAGGATGTCGTCAATGAAGACCACTACAAACTGATCTAAGAAGTCAATGAATATCCCATTCATCAACTCCATGAACACCGCTGGTGCATTAGTGAGCCCAAATGGCATCACTACGAACTCATAATGACCATACCTAGTCCGGAATGCCGTCTTAGGTATGTCCTGATCTCTCACCCTCAATTGGTGGTAACCTGACCTCAAATCTATCCTCGAGAACACAGACGCTCCATGCAACTGGTCCAACAGATCATCTATGCGTGGCAGTGGGTACTTGTTCTTGATGGTCACCTTGTTCAGCTCTCTGTAGTCTATGCACAACCTCATCGATCCGTCCTTCTTCTTCAGAAATAACACTGGCGCGCCCCAAGGAGACACACTAGGGCGTATGAAACCCTTCTCTGCTAGCTCCTCTAACTGCTTCTTCAGCTCAAGCAGCTCTATAGGTTCCATACGGTACGGAGCCTTCGAGATAGGTCTCGTGCCCGGCTCCAAGTCAATGCTGAAATCAACGCTCCTCTGTGGGGGTAGTCTTGGCAGGTCGTCACTGAATACCTCTGCAAACTCGCATGCAACAGGTATCTTCTCTATAGTCAGGCTCTTGCTTTCCTTCATGGCATAACACCAGAAGGCTTCGCAACCCTATGCTATCAGCCTCGCTGCCCTCACTGCACTGATAACTGTGCCTGACTTTCCGAGGTCCCAACCTAGGAATATCACCCTATGACCCTCCTCAATGGCAACGGTCACTGTCCTCTTACCAATGTCTAAGACTGCTCCGTGTCTCCTCATCCAATCTATCCCTAGAATCACATCCTCATGAGCTAAGGGCATGACTAGAAAATCTACTAGCCAGTCTCGATCTCCCATGCGAACACGACATCCATAAATCTCTCTAGTCCCTCTTACTTTACTCCCATCAGGTAAGCCTATCATATAAGGTTTCCCCTCTACAGTAGCTAAGGACAACCTATCTACACATGCATCAGATATGAAGGAGTGTGTAGCACCCGTATCAAATAAAACTCGTACAGGTAAGTCATGAATCTGGATCGTACCTGTGGCAGTCGGTGCATCTGGCTGATCAGCATCTCTCAACTCAAACACTCGTGCTTGAGCTCCTCTAGTATTAGTTACACTACCACGTCCTCTGCCCCGACCTGATCCCTGCATAGAACTCTGTGGTAGTGTGTGTCCTGGAGCCTTGTAAGACTGCTGCTGACCAGGAGCTCTGTACTGCTGCTGACTCGGAGTTCGGTACTGTGGCGGTCTCTGTACACTCCCTGATAAGCCTGCAAGAGAAGAACCCTGCTGAGATGGAGCCTTGCCCTGACGATAGAATGTAGCTCTATGTCCAACCTTGCCACACTGGAAACAAGTCACTGTTGGCTTCGTGCAGTTCGATCGGACGTGTCCATAGCCACTGCAGTTGTGGCACTGTAAGCCACCAGCTGAAGTCTGACCAGTAGCTGTATGGCTATGTCGCCCCTGAGTCCGTCCTCGTCCAAAAACAGCTACTCCTGAACTACCACTAGCATAACCTGTCCTCTGCCGCTTATCCGGCCTGTCTGATTGAGCAGCTCTCCTCGACACTAGTCTGTCTCTCTCATATGCAGATGCTCTATCCTGATAGTCTGACAGAGTCTCACAGCGAAATCCTGCCAGATAGGAATGGGTACTCTCTCTCAATCTCCGTGAAAAGAGATAGACATGCTGCTCCTCAGGAGGTGCAGCTGGTCCAAGCAGTGTCAGTTCCTTCTGGAACTTCTTGATGGCAGCAGCAATCGGAATGTCCTCAAATCCTGCCTCAATGAAGTCCTGGAATCTCTCTCTCCTCAACGAGACAGGGCAGTATCTGTCTCTAACAATGCTCCTCATCTGCTCCCAACTGGTGACTCGACTCCGCATGGTCCGCCACCAGGAATGAGCATCCCCAGTGAAGCATGTTTGCACCAAATCTACCTGCCGATCCTCGGGGCAACGTATTGCCTCTAACGCAGTCTCTACCTGTCCAATCCAGTGCTCCACCTCCAGTCATATCTCTCCACTATATGAGGGGATCTTCTGAGAGTTGAAAGCCTTCAACCACTCATCTGGCCTTGGTGCTCTAGACCCAGTAGGAGCTCTATCAGTCACAACTCTCCTCTCAAGTACAGCTGGCACCTGAGGCGCTCCCTATGTCACCTGGACAGATCTAGCCGGTACTGGTGGTACCTGGGTAAGTCTCTCTGTCCTAGCAGCCTCCTCCATACGCTCAACGTATGCTCGGTACTCTCTGTACTCAGTCGCTCCAATGGAAACACGTCTTGACTCCGTCGAACGTGCTCTCTATGCTCCAGACCTAGTAACGGTCTCATTCCTGACCTCAGGACCTACACTCTCAGCTACCTCCTCCACTCCAGCCTCTGGCATGATCACTGCTGGTGGATCCTCTCGAGGAGCTCGACCTCGGCCTCGGGTTAGTGGAGGTCTACCTCCACGACCGCGTCCTCTAACTGTAGGGGTCCTATCTCCCCTACCTGGTCCAGCTGGAGGGAGAGGTGGACGACCTCTACCTCGACTAGTAGCTAGCGTAGCTCTAGTACGTGCCATCTGCGCGAGGAATAACAATTATAATTACTACTAGCTAAAAGTCTAAAAAGTCTATCTACAGTAAAACCTAAAGTCCATACTAAGCATACTGAGATCCGCGGTAGTAGTGGTGGTCAGCCGTACTTTTCTATTCCCAACCAGACTATGCATGCAATTAAAACCAAAAATTTTCTTTTTAAAACTCAGACCCCTTTTCGGGTTCTGCTTAAAACTTATTCGGTCTTTCAGAAGATTTCAAGTGCCATTGTTGCCAACCTAGAGCTCTGATACCATGTTATAACACCCCGAATTCTCAGAACTCGGGACGTTACTGGTTAGGACCTCACAATGGGTCCCGACCTCAGTTTGACAACAACATTACTAGGATCTTGCAACAAGACACAAATAAAGAAACCGAAATTCAAAAAAAAAAGTATTTTTAGGGTAGTGAATGCAATACTGTCTAGTAGCCTAAAGTACTTAAACAAAAGAAACAAACAACTGTCTTAACCAAAAGGAAGAAAAGACAAACACAACTCCCAACCCCCACTCTAAGGAGTACGGAGACCCAGCTGACCACTACTTCCGGATCACTCAGCTGCTGGTCTAACCTGCGGTAAATCTAAAACACAACAAGAGGAACCATTAGCTAGTTATCTAAATATTAGCAGAATAATAGCAGCACAAATACACACAGAAAAATATAAACACTCATCATGCTTTCAAACAAGTCCGTTTTATTATCTTGAATTAAGTTACTCTTTCACGCTAATGATACTTATGTTGTGACACGAGGGATTCCCAAACCTCGCCTCCGCCCCCGTGTAACCATCAGGAATGGATCCGATGCATCTCACCTTGTACCTGCCTGGTCTGGGTATAGTGAACCTCCCAGTCTCCTGTCAGAGCTGGGTAGTGATGTCACGGCCCGTTATACATACACTTGGGCCTTAAACGTAATAATAACAGTCGTCCTAGCAAGTTATTATTATTAAACACGCAAATAGCACACACAACCACTATCACTCAACTAATATCCAGAAACTGGCTAAGTAAGTCGCAAGGACTTACCTGAGTCAAAATACACTCTAACACGCCTCAAACAATTCGTACTCGTGGTAACTCAAACGCCTGTCAAATAAGGCATGTGTATCAAAATCACATCTAGATGTCCAACCTCATGCGAAGGAATTACGGAAAAACTCTCTCACGGTAAAAGACCATCATACCCTTAGTCTCAACATTCTCAAAGTTTGTTCTTGAAATTTATTAATTTCTTTTATAACTTGTTTTCAAAAAGAAACGTTTCCCTAAGATAGATCCAAAACTTTTCCGAGACTGACCTACTGATACCCCACTTAATTCTTCTTCGTCTATACTTCACACAAGAAAAAAAACAAGATTTATTAGGGTAGTTTATGCCATCGCTATCCCGAAGACGTTTGGAACACGTAAAAATTAATTTACATACGTCCACCTACATACCTATTCATAAGGTTAGAAGCCGTAAAACGAAAAGACCTAACCCACCTAAAAATAACATGAATAACCGTAAACAAAACTCAAAGGTCCACCTCAACCTTGCGTCTTCGACTACTATGCGGGCTGTTGCCCATCTCCTGCCTTGTACCCCTCTCACCGTCCTACTAAACTCACCAGCAGACCCTCTTTCCCGGCTTACTTAACTAGCCGCCACACCCAACCTTAAACCTACCGGTACAACAAGAACATGGGCAGCGAGGAGAAGAGACTTACCGGCACACTATGGCTCGGTCGACAACGCAAAACACTTCCCACACTGAGGCGAGACAAGGAAGGTTCGATTCAGTACCGGAACTGCGTCGTGGAGTTGGTCCTGCTTGCCGGCCGAGGTTCAACCTGTGGCAGTTCCGATTCAACGCCGTCACGACGCAATCAACACAAAAAAAATGACGCAGCGGAGGGGAGGCGCTTTACCTCTGTCTTACGGTGGTCGACGTCGGCGACAAAAGGGCGCCGCCTCGTACGCAAGGTCGAAGGTACGCACTATTGTCACCTGTACACCGGAGATGGCGGTTGTTGCCCAGTATCTGCAGGGAGCGGCGCAAGGCGGTTGAGCAGCTATTCTCGGTGGCCGGCGACTGCGTGACGATGGTAGCAGGTGACTCCTTGGCCGTCGACTGGAAAAGGGA
Source organism: Fagopyrum homotropicum (assembly GCA_033239125.1). NCBI lineage: Eukaryota > Viridiplantae > Streptophyta > Magnoliopsida > Caryophyllales > Polygonaceae > Fagopyrum > Fagopyrum homotropicum. Next base: position 11,368,820 of record BSWB01000003.1, read on the forward strand.
AGGGGTTGCAGGTCCGTCGGTTTGGAAAGAGAGGTGTGCAGATCCGCCAAGTCATCGATCGTCGAAAGAGGTGAAGGGGAGAGATATGCGGAAACGAATAACGTATCACAGGCTACAGTTTTGGTTTAAGGAAAGTGTGGTTTCGGTTACACACGAGGATAGAAGGCTGAAGGATTCGTTTCATCCGCCCACTTGTTATTGGGCCCGACCTGATGGGCTGGTAAAAGCCTACTAGTATCCACATCCGGCCTGCTCTCCCTCTCTCATTAAAACAGGATACGAAATTCGTTAATTAAGTGTGGGAAATTTATAAAATACGGAATTAAATTCCGTATTTTTATAAATTTATTATTATTCTTATTTTAAGGTGCGAAGTTTATTTCCAGTTACAAGGTTTCGTCATTTTATGTGAATTAATGTCACATAAAATGATGGGAATAACACTCGTTCTATTTTATTTTATATTTATGTAGTTATTTATTTATGATTGACGTTTCGGGAATATGTTAAATTCAGATTTAACGTAGTTTCAAAATTCCGGTCATTACATTTGTCTTCTTAGAATATCATTATTTTATTCTAAATTTATATGGTAAAATAAAAATTTTGTTAATGAAATATGATAAATAATCGAATAGTAAATAATAAAATATAAATATGTGATAAAACAATACATCATATCATATATATGTATTAATGGAGAGCCCTTTTTTGCCACATGTCGCAACCACGTCTCTCTAAGCCCAAAAAATTATTTTTAAAAAGTGATTAATTCATTGACTTTTAAATAGATAATTAGAATTATCATTAAGATTTTATTAAAAAATTATTTGAAAATTAAAAAAATAAATAAATCTAATCTTTGTATATATATTAAAGCAGAATTTTATTTTTCTATGTGTCCCACCAATATTTAACCTCAACCTCCCATTTTTTAGTTACATAATTTATAAAAGGAATTTGCAATTACAATATTTTAAAAAAAACTTTAACAAAATTTATTAATTTATTTATTGAATCTTCAATTCAATATTAAATTAAAATAAGTTATTTAACTTTAGTTGATCTTTTATATTTTATAATTCGAATTTGTTAAAAAACACTAATCTTTATATATGTATATAATATTACCGGAGACACGTCACATACACTTATTTCGTCGGAATGACGTATGTATGTATGGTATGATCCAGTTTCTCACTAAAAAACTGGTATTGTATTTAATATATAACCAACCACAATGGATATCAAAAATTTATTAAAAAAACACAGAAAATAAAATCAAAATATTTTTGTTACATATGTCGAAGTGTATCAGTTTTTTAAAGAATATATCAACAAATCCCGTGCAAGGCACGGGAATTACACTAGTATCCGATTATATAAGAGAATATATAACACATAACTTGAAGATGGTTTTCACCTATCTAATCCTAACTTCTTAGACAACTTTATAGGCAAAAAGGTTACGAATTAAAAACCATGAAACATAATTTTGACCATACAATTACATGTCAACAAGTCGACCCCTTGTCACATTAATGTTTGCAAACAAGTGGTAATGACTTTCTTCATTCAACTTATACATTATTTGACTATCCCTGTAAAATAATTGAGCACAAAAGCCAAAAAAATCAAAAATAAAAATAATATTTATTATGATTAAATTGAAGAATATATATTATTGATTGTCCAAAGTTATAATTTTCCGTTTATTATTTTGACCTTTTGTGATAAGCATATTTGAAGTGAATATATGCTCTTCAATATGTAACAATTAGCTATCCAACAATCATGTCTACATCTTATCGATACAAATAATAACGGACCGTAAAACGGTGTCATGGGTGTACGAGCATATATGTGTTGGGTTGTTCGAATTTTTAAAACTAATTGACAATAAGAAAAGTAGTCTACCAACTATATATAATGGTTCGTAATTAAAAAAATTTATAACATCAAATGTTATGATAATGATGGAGTGATAGCTAGGTGACTATATACTTTAATGGAAGGTAAAAGAAGTTAGGCAGGATGATTGAAGTAACTTTTTGAAATTTAATTGTGCAAATTATATGGTGACATTGACTTTTGTGTCTCTTATGTAGTGACAAAATGACAATATAAATTGGATTTGTATACTCTTTTACTAGCTTAATAAGTGTTAATGAATAATAAAATATTGAAATAAATACTTTTTGTTATAAGTTCTTAAGGATGTATTTGACAAACGGTAGTAAAATATTGTTTGTCATTTTGAAAATATTTTTTTTATGATTTTGTTATTTACAGTCACGGTTTTTCAGTGATATTAAAATATTAGTTTTTTTTTTTGGATAATTTATGGAATTAGGGTTATGATACGAGTTATTCGGATTCAGCTATGAAAAAGTTCAGTTTAAGTTTGTTCACTTTACAAACGAGTTGAATCTGATACATTTTAAAGCTCGGTTAAAATTTAGACTCGAAATGTTTATAAACGAGTTGAAGTTGAACATATCAAAGTTTGGATTGTTCGGCTAAAGCTCAATCAACTTCTTCGGCTAGAATAACTCCACAGGGTTGTAATATTAGCCTAACTCCTTGGCTTGGGAAAAAGTTTGTTCACTTTTCGTTGGACATAATAACTTTCAAGTCTTGACATCTAAAGTTGGGAGAATCCGGACATAGTATATAAGGTTGATAAACTTCTCCTCCTATTTTTAATTGGTTTTAGGATGAAACTCACTAGACTTATGTAGTGGATTTGGGCATATCGCGCATATAGGTTAAAATCCGCACGACCCCACTCTACATACCAATGGAGTTTAACATGGTAACATAACGGTTATCCCCTAATCAGCCCGTCGATCGATCCTAACATGTGAGCTACAAAGATAATGAGATGTTGAAACTTTTTTTTTTTCAAGTGTCAACTAGGTCTATATCTTAGCTGTATTTGGGAGGTCGTGTTGGAAATAATAACTTATTAGATCTAAAGTTGAGAGAATCTGAATCTAGTATATAAAGTTGGTGGGTTACTCTTATTATCAACAAGTTTAATGCCCGCACCTTGTGCGGGTTATATATATAATTAAAAATTTAATTAAAACAAAATTTTCAAAAATTTAAATTAAGAAAACAAAATGATATATAAAATTTGAAATTATAAATTTAACTCAAAATTTTATTTTTGTAAATTAAAAAAAAAAGTGCCCAAATTATTTTTTGAAAATTATAAAAACAAAATCTAGATGTGCTTTTATTATGTTTTTATTTTAATTAATATTTGAGTAAAATTGATTTGGCATGATAATTTATTAGATTAATGATGATTTAGCTTGGTGATTGTTTATTAGTTTTAATGATTTTTTTTATTATGAAAAATATTATGGCAAATCTGTAAATATCTTGTGGCAATATTGTAAATAAATTGGAAAAAAAGTTGATGTGGCTAGCCTTAACACGCGACATGTGGACGAAGTGGGTTATGTTTTAGTAAGATATATAGATTGGTTTAGGATAGAACTCACTAGACTTATGTATTAGGTTTGAGTTTAACGTGCATGTGCTCGTATGCACGCTCGTATGCACACTACTCCTACTTGAATTGCTAAATCAAAAATCTAGCCATCAATTTTTCATGTTTTGTTTCCTAATCACTTAATTTAAAGAAAAAAAATATTTTCTTTTTTTTTTTTTTCTTCCCAAACTGTCGACAAGTTGACCGTACATATTACACTTGTTGACTAGAGGTGATACTTTTCGGACTCGGATTGGATATGGATCGGACTTTTGGAAATATTTTGCCCGTTTGTCCGGATTGAGTCTGGATGCCGGACTTGGTTTTAAGATGAAACTCACTAGACTTACATATTGAATTTGGGCATAATGCGCATATAGGTTAAAATCCACACGGCCCCACTCTACATACCAATGGAGTTTAACATGGTAACATAACGGTTATCCCCTAATCAGCCCGTCGATCGATCCTAACATGTGAGCTACAAAGATAATGAGATGTTGAACCTTTTTTTTTCAAGTGTCAACTAGGTCTATATCTTAACTGTATTTGGGAGGTCGTGTTGGAGATAATAACTTATTAGATCTAAAGTTGAGAGAATCTGAATCTAGTATATAAAGTTGGTGGGTTACTCTTATTATCAATTGGTTTAGGATAGAACTCAATAGGCTTATGCATTGGGTTTGAGTTTAACGCGCATGTGCTCGTATGCACACTCGTATGCACACGACTTTGCTTGAATTACTAAATCAAAAATCTAGCCATCAACTTTTCATGTCTTGTTTCCTAATCACTTAATTTAAAGAAAAAAATATTTTTTTTTCTTCCCAAACTGTCGACAAGTTGACAATACATATTACACTTGTTGACTAGAGGTGATACTTTCCGGACTCGGGTTAGATATGGATCGGGCTTTTGGAAATATTTTTCCCATTTGTCCAGATTGAGTCTAGATGCCGGACTTGGACTCTTGTCAGTGCACGACCGATAGCCCGCGTCAAGTACATGGGCGTGCAAGCCGTATTTATTATTTTTATATATTTTATTGAATTTATAAACAAATACAGAATGTTACATTTTATATACATAATAGTCTATTGTTGACAATCCGAAAAAAGTATGGAAAATGTGCTTGTTGATTGTCCATTTTACTCTTATTCATAATCTATTTTACACTTGTTGACACTACATTTTATGGTTGTTGACGATTCATTTTAAATTTGTTGATAGTCAATTTTTTTATATAAAAAACAGACTTGTTGATAGTCTATTTTACACGTGTCGACCTTCCAAACGAACCGTTAAAAGTGTTGTTTAAAGGTGGTTAAAAATTAATTTTGACTCACACTCGTTCACCTTTCAAACAAACCGGACACATTTTAAAGGCTCGGTTGAAATCTAGGTATTTTAGTTCGACTCTTTTGTATATACTATTGCTTTTTTTTTTTTTATTTCTTATCTAGATATTTCTTCTCAAGCATATACTATATAAATAGATATGTCTAATTATTTTTCTTCCGCTCCATCTTTACGAGTCTTTATATTCCGACTATATTGGAGTGTCATATGGAGATATTTTTAAGAATTTTGGAATTTTGATCGATATAGTTGTTGGGAGGGACTGAGAACATCTAATCAACTCTTAAATACTATATGTGAACTTCAAATATGATGTGTTCACAATTGTTATCCATGTATTATCATATGTATATTGTCTAATCATCTTGTTTCTCTACCTTAAGCATTTGACTTTGATTATCAATATATTTCTCGATATTTTCTCGTGCTTTCATGTCTATCTCGGACTTTTATAGTTTGGTATTTACGCGGACTTGTTTTCTTTTCTTATGATTCACGATAATTTATCTTTTTACAGACCCTCGTAACGCAAAATCTAAACCAAACAGATACCACAAATCCGTTCTTTTACTAAAAAAAAAGACAAACCCATGGAGTTTCAAATTTGTTATTAATCACATAAAGTCCCTCTTATTTAGTGAAAAATACAAAACAAAATCTAAATTTCAGAAACTAGATGTAAACTTCCCAAAACAAGGGGGGTCCGGACCCGAATCAGGGAACTCAGATAGTGCGGTGAGGATCCACTTACCTGACTTCACATAATTACCAACGAGAATACGACACGTATTGTAAGGAATCCTGTACTTTTCAGGGCACCGTATAAATCTAGACCTGCACCTATTTTACGGTTGATATTCCCTCCCTTGATCTGATCGGTGACTGTAAAAAAGAGAATGAATTATGTAAAAGATGAAATTTTTTTACACCAAACTGGTGGGGCCCGGAAATCCAACCGTGGGTCCACGTAATAAAAATCTGTCAATCTTTAGTTTCACGCGTTAGTAGTGGAGTATGGATACACGCGCCACACTTCTTCTAGTGATAGACTGACACTAGGTGGGGGACGAACAATTTTATCACTTTATCTTATCCCTGCATAATAATGTTAAATACATTAATTATAAATTTGGAAATAGTTTTTGTAAAAATGAGAAAAATGGAATTTTGAGATTGTTAAAAGTCAATGCACAATCTCTAGATTAAATATTTATACAAAAAGAAAAAAAAGGAATTTTGATAATATATTTAACAACTTCCTTGTAGGATTTATCATTCGGAATCAACATGCGATTCATACGGCCGTAGGATGCGGTAAGTGTAATGTTGAGTCCATTTTGAAAGCAGAAGCACTTGCTTTGAGATTTGACCTTCAAAAGGCAAAGGAGTGTGGAATTACATGTATCGAGATATAAGGAGATAGTCTTACGCTCATCAACTCGATTAAGCGAATGTGAAAGCCACCATGAGAACTCGATATGATGATTAACGATATTACGATTATTATGTCTAATTTCCATAGCTTCACCGCACAACATGTTTTTAGGGAGATCAACACGGTTGCGGACAAAATTGCTTCACACGGATACAATGACCAGATGGAAGTGGATGCAATCCCCGAAGATGTTCAAGACCTCATCCGAAAGGATGCTTTAGGACGATCGGTTTCTACAAATTGATTCTCATAAGTTTTTACCTATGTATCAAAAAAAACAACAACTTCCTTGTAGGATTTAGTTTCATCTATTTTTATTTCTTTTTCTTTAAAAAAATATTTTATATGTAGTTTTAAATGTTTATTGGGAAAAGGTTGAATTGATATAAATGAAAGTGTGTGGAGTAGGATGAAATTAGGTGGCTTGAAAAGGGTTTAAGCCTTTAAGGTGGTCCTAAATGGCTAGTTTTTTAGTGGTTTAAATTTGTTATGATGCATTTTTTTACGTAATTGTGTTGTGTGGTGTCACAAATGGTATGTCCATAATTGGAATTGATATATATGGACTCATGTATGCAAGTGTATACGAAATAATAATGATAATAAAAAGAATTAATTAGGGAAATAGGACCCCTTGAAATTCTCTTTTGCAAACTAGGTCTCTATACAAAAGGAAGAAAAAATAGGTATGGAAACTAAAAAATAGGGGTAATAATTTCTCTAATTGAAATGATGGTGATTAGATGTTTACTTTTGATTTAAGTATCTTTTTTACATGGATTGGTTTTGTAGTATATTTCTTGGGTATGGTTTTGGGTATGATTGTGAAAATAGAGGCAATATATTTCTTGACAAATTTATTTTTGGGTATGATTATGACATTATTTGGGTAAACGGGTTTTTGGGTATGCTTTTATATGTGTATTGGCTTTGTAGTATATTTCTTATTATTAAGTATATTTTTAAAGTGATATCGTGGGTATGTTTTATGGTTACCCAAATTGTGTTATAATGATCAAATTCAAGCGAATTTTTGGGTAATGATCAAATGTCATTTGATATTGATGTTTGTGTATAATATCGAGTTTTGAAAATTTTGGGTATGACAAATTTAAATTGGGTATGGTTTTTGTATTAAGTGATATTTAAATTGGGTATAAATATAAAATATTATCCAATTTATGGATATGATTTTATTTTGATATTTGATTTTTTGGGTATGTTGTTTTCGAATATGTTTATATACTTTGATAAATTTATTTTTGGGTATGATTGTAACATTATTTGGGTAAGCGGATTTTTGGGTAAAAGGTGATAAAGTAAGAATGTTGGAAATTCCTTTTTCTGATTGATGTGACATGTGAGATAGTACAACATGTCACATCCGATGGGTTGTCAAACTTTGCCCTCTTTTATACTCTATTTCTTCTATTCTATTTTATAGGGGGTCAAAATATCAATCCCAAATAGTATGAGTCTTCTTTCTCAATTGATTTGCTTAAAATGCTAGTTTGCCAATTTTGCCTAATAAAAATGAATTATGAATAAGCAATATTTGCAGCCATAAGAAGTGGGATTTTGAAAATCAAGTTTCAGTTTAATATATAAAAGGTTTAGCATTGAATGAATTATACAAAATACTTCGAAAAAATAATCTATTTGTTTTGAAACAATTTGTTTTTAGGAATTGAATATCTTTTGTTGTGGGAACACCTCGGCGACATTTGGCTACCGACTTCTACTCATCGTCCTCACTTTCCATTTTCTAAGTAGACATGTTTATAATCGGGTTCGGGCCGAATTACATAAAATATTAATCCTGTTTTTTTCGATTCGGACGGATTGTCCGGATATAATCAGATTTATTTCTAAGCGAGCGTTCGATTTGTGTTTCTTGGATTCAAGTCATTGTGCATATCGTGTAACACCCCGAATTCTCAGAACTCGGGACATTACTGGTTAGGACCCCACAATGTGTCCCGACCTCACTTTGACAACAATTTTACTAGGATCTTACAACAAGACACAAATAAGAAAAACCGAAATTTATAAAATAGTATTTTAAAGAGATGAATGCAACAACGTCTAACAGCCTATAGTACTTAAACCACAAAAAGACTAACTGTCTTTAACAAGAAGAAAGAAACCACAAGGTAAACACCCAACCCCACTCTAAGGAGTACGGAGACCCGGCTGACCACTACTTCCGGATCACTCAGCTGCTGTTCTAACCTACGATAAATCTAAAAACACAACAAAACAACCATTATCTAGTTATCTAAACATTAGGAGAATAATAATAGCACACACACATAAAATCATAAACACTCATCATGCTTTCAAACAATCCATTTATTATCTTCATTTAAGTCATTCACTCTTACTAATGATACTTATTTTGTGACACGAGGGATTCCCAAACCTCGCCTCCGTGTACCCATCAGGAGTGGATCCGATGCATCTCACCGTGTACCTGTATGGTCTGGGTATAGAGAACCTCCCAGTCTCCTGGCAGAGATGGGCAGTGATGTCACGACCCGTTATACACACACTTGGGCCTTAACACATAATAACGTCGGTCGTCCTAACAAGTTATTATAACACACATGGTACACACACCACTATTATCACTCAACTAATATCCAGAAACCAGCTAAGTAAGTCGCAAGGACTTACCTCAATCAAAGATCACTTTCCCAAATCTAACCTCAGTCCGAACCCGTGGTAACTCAAACGCCTGTTAAACAAGGCATGTGTATCAAAATTACATCCCATACTCTTAGAAGTTATCAACTCCTAAGAGGTACAAATCTCAAGAGGAAAGTTTACGAAAAACAACTCTCTTAGGTTAAAAGACTATTTTACCCCTGATCCCGGAACTCTCAAAAGTTGATCATTAACTTTTTATATTATCTTTTAAAACTTATTTCCATAATCTGTTTCTCAAGGATAGTTTACTAGAGATTCTAAAGTTGTTAAGAGTTAGAAAAATCAAGGGGTTGCTAAGGTCCGTTCTTTACACTTAACTACTAGGTCTTAGATCAAATCCTCATCAGGTTTAGCTTAAGTTACAACACAAATCCTTAAAATATTTTTCGTAAACGGTACTCGTTAACAACGATAATCCTTGATCCCTCTTCGGAACCTCCGCGACCTTCATCTCTAGTGCACACCACCCGGTCGAACTACTCTAAAACATATATATATATATATATATATATATATATATATATATATATATATATATATATGCATTACCATTATACCTATATATAACTCATTCTTATACATTTATACACACCTCTATGTACACTGCAGTGCATATATATATATACATTTATATCTTCCAAGTCTATATCTATTCATACATATACAAAATTTATATAGTTTGAAGGGTCATATACCCACTAGATTACATTAAGCAACTAAACACCCTCCACTCTACTCTCCCTTAAGTCCCGAAACGCACCACACCCAAAGAATTCCTACGAAACTCACAAGACCGAAAAAAGAAAAAAACAAAGGGAGGCTCACCGGTACCGTGGTAGGACGACAATTCCTATCTCGGACCACGTTCGGAAGAGGTAAGACTCGGTTCAGGGGGGGACTGTAGCGGATTGAAGGTGCAACCATCTTGGGCTGTGCAGATCGTCGGAGAGCAACAGTTCCGGCCGTGAAGAGCGGTGGAGAAGCTGGTTGCAGGAGGTCGAGTGTAGGAGTTCAAGTGCAGGAGTTCGTGTGCCTGTGCAGATGAGTCGAATGCAGGAATTGGTGAGCAGCAACAACCCAGGCGGCCTGTGCAGAAGTTGAGAGCAGCCTCAATCTGACTCTTGTGAAGGCGAGGCGAAAGATTAGCGTAAGAAGGGAGGCGGCGGCGTGAGCAGCAGTTGGTTGTATCAATAAAAAGAGAGGGAGACGCTCACCTGATCGACGCAGACGAAAGGTCCCGGTGCCGGATAAGGATGTCCGCCAGTTGCAGACGCTCGGACCCTTGGGTGGTCATTGGTGCCGGCGTCGACCGTGCAAAAGGATGTGGGGAGGTAACGTTCTACTGAGGGCGTGAGATTTGTGCGGCATAGAGAGGGAGAGTCGTCGAGAGAACGCAGCAGCAGGATTAGGAAGAATTAGGCTAGGTTTAGGATTAGGTTTAAGTTTAGGATTAGGTTTAAGGAGGTGGGCCGGCTGGAAGGGTATTGGGCCTGGTGTTGGGCCAGAACTGGCCTGCTCTTTCATAAAAACAAAAGGCGGAAGGAAAATTCGTTATTCGCCCGGAACCGAAAGAAAATTTTTGCGGATATAATTATGGAATTGTTTACGGAATTATATAAGTTATCATTTTACGTAAATCAAGGTCACATAAAATGATAGAATTTAATATCGTGTTCTTTTATTTAAAAGATTTAAGTTTGGCGGATCGGAAACCGGTGTGATCCGGTATTAAACGGAGTTTAAAATTTTCGGTTATTACATGAGTGCCCTCTTAAAAGAAGTTTCGTCCCGAAACTTAGAATAATGTAACTAATCATTCGACATTCTTTGTAAATCTTAATTTCATAAAAAATTTTGTTTTCTACCATGCAACTACTCAATCATCATACTCACACACACATCACATAAAGCATAATCACTCAATCCAATATAAAAATATGAATGGTCGAACAACACAACATCCGAGTACTCACTCGTCGACACAAAAGTAACATCTAACCCCGCGGAGAACTCGGGATAATTACGTCTAACACTCTCCTCGGTCTCCCAAGTGGCCTCATCAGCTCCCCGTCTAGACCATTGGATCCTCCACATCGGTATCTCCTTGGACCACAGACGTCTAGTACTGCGTTCCAAGACAACACTACTAGGTACTCTACAAAAGCATGAACCGGCTAAATTTTCTGATCTTCATAGTTGATGACGTGTCTCGGAATCGGTAGGTATTCTCTCAACGGTTTGGTTTTCTAAACTTACTTCCAACTCTTTTGATGACTCTACCAAACTTTTCTTCCACATGGCCCACTTTTTTTTTTTTTTTCGAAAGTTCCCGACTATCGATTCTGAAAAATGATCTTAAACTTCTATCGGCACTTTACTAAGTGTCTAATGCTCTTTGCAATACAAACCGTTTGGCCCGGTTTCCTCAATGTGACCTAATCGGATCGTTCCTTCATTAATGGGTTTTCACCTACTTCTTGTTAAACTTTCAAATTTATATAACTCAAAACAAATCACACTCAAGTGGACCTTTTCATATAGATCTCTAATTCCTTAACTTGAAATCATAGTTAGCCTAACATTGATTTTCTTCATTTGTGGGTTATGGGCCTACCACGCTTCTACGGGTCAACATGATTTAACCAACTCCTTCCTATACTTCCCTTCTAATACTAGCAAGATCCTCTTCAAACAGACCCTTACTCTCTTACTCAACCGTAGTCTGTTCTTAACCAACCAGTAAGCAATCTCTAACCCGATTCTCTCCATATCCTTAGATCATCCCAGAAGGTTGTCGTTGCCTACTTGGGGAATCCTCAAAGGCATCGGTAAAGTTACCTTTTAAATCCGCAACCACTAATGTCTCTTCTTAACGGTACCTACTCGTCCATACCAACCAACACTTACACGTCCTCAGTTGACGCCGGTCAGTCTATAATTGACTTATCCCAGTATCCCGGACTTACTCTTCTCATACCTATACTGGCGTTAAATTCTTGGTGAGAATTATCTGCTTGATTAATCCTTTCATACTTTGCTAATTCGTTTTTATCTTCCACACTTTTGTTTCCTTAGACTAACTCTACTTCTCGAGCCCAACTGGGTGATTCATCTTGACCTAAATAGTCATTTCAAGTCTTCAACGATAGCTGGTAAGTGTCTTTGTAGTTTTGATGACTTTAGTTATCATCCCCTTGCAGTTCCCTTTGCATGGACCGTCGGTGTTGATGACTTAGGTCCCGTGATAATTGGGGTTACCTTGGACTTTCGATTCCACCAAGGTCGTTCTCATATATACATTCCTTCGCTGGTGTCACCGGCAATATTGCCTTCATGAAACTCCGTTGTTTCCGCTACAGGCTTCGACTCTTTCATACCGGCATTGCGATTTCTTCCAAATTCCTATATCTTTGAGGAGGTCAAAACCTCTTCACACTTGTAAAGTCTACATTTTGCTTCTATATTCCATTGTATGTATCCCTTCCATGTACCTTAGTCCCTCATATCCGGATTGACATTTTATCTCTTTTGGTCTTTCAAGCTTGTCTTGTGAACTCTTCTACTAGGTGAATTGTCTTATAACAATTTCCTCCCCTGAATCGGTCTCAACTTTCAGTTGATCATTACTGCTCTTTTCATTTTGGAACCTCAGTTACGTTGTACTCTTGCATAGATTCTACAAAGGCATCCTCATCTCAACACTTTATTCCAATTTAGCAAGACTCGCCTTTTGATACATGACTTTCCTTCTTACTGGTTAAGTTATTCTTTTGGTTTACACTTTATCCATCCAAGCATTATCGGTCCGATGTGCATGACTTTTGTTAAACACCTATCCGTACCATTTGCATAAGAAACCTCAGTTGTATATGATTTTCTCAAAAATCAAAGTTCTTGACTCGCATTTACTATGTTGTCCTTAATTATGCTCGTGTCGCTTTACCTTCTTTAAATCTTTACCCCGCAGTAGGATAGTTACCCCTTTGATTTTTCTCGTACTCGCTTTACGAACCACGTTGGTTGGTCTTATTACTTTCATCAACTCTTATGTCTTCAGTCCAGCTTGAATTTTCAATGGAGTACCTCCATTTCTCATTAAACTATTATATATACACCTTTCGGTAATCATCTTATTGGGGTAATACCGGATCCATATAGCAACCTTTAGTCATTCAACTTTACCCCTTCTCATGCCTGTTCTAGCCAACCTGTAAATTCCATCTACAGTCACCTCACAACTCGACCACGCATTTCACCAAGGCTTTAAATCATACTCTCTATGTTTGTGCCGCCTCTGAAATTCTAATTATTCCGTGTCACATCTTTACTCCGAAGGGTTTCCACTGTCAATCTAGACAGTTTGACCCCACCCTCTTTTTTTTTTTTTTGGAGGAGCACCATCAGTTCTACTTGTGTGGAATGCTAAGACATAGGGCATGTTCACAATCCTCTACTTCTTCTTAGTCTTCTAGTTCTTCTTACAGGGATCCTTCATACTAACTTTGATATGTATCTTTCTTAGTCAGTAGTAAGTAACTATTCCCAACAATTCTCTTTACACCATTACTATCATCAATGGTCATTACCGACCGTCAAGAGCTGCTCTTAAATTTCTTTATTAGAGTTATCATATTGGACTCATTCATTGTTACCATCAAGGCTACTAGTACTTGTATTGATTTAACTTCACCCTTGTCGTCTCTGACCTCTGGAAGAAATTCACCAGATGTCGGTAAAATTCCTTTATAACCTTGTGGTTATTCTTCTTATCTGTCAATCAACCATCGCTAGTTAGCTAGTACGTGTAAATTCTTTATTGTTACCAATTAGTCTGTATTTGACCTTCTATAAGATCGTAGAGTTACTTTGCTTCTATCTCTTTTGAGGTGTGATATATAAGGTGGAAATATATCTCTTCCATTTATACTCCCTTAGCTCCTTCTACAAATTACACTCCTATAAGAGTACTATACTCTTACGAGTCTAGTTGTATCTTCGTCTTCCGTCAACGGACTTATAAAATCTTCTACGATAACTTGTAGACATTTCTCCATAATTCGTTTTACCCGAGTTATTGTCCTCTTGCTGTTCTCTGTTATGACCTGCTAGTGTTATTAACTTAAATACCTTCGTGAGTAAGAAGTTATTAGAGATCCTCTTTTTCCCCGAGACCGTTCTCCTACACCCTCCTTCCTTGGGGTGTTTCTTGTACTTCCGCCTTCATAGAAATCCGGTCTTTGTTGTATCCCGATCCTTGTTGTAGTCCTTGTGTGTTCTAGGAGGTCACACCACTTCCATGTTGGTGAAATCAACCTTCCCCTTTCTAGCAACCTGTAAGATTTCATTTTGCGGCTCTTTAATTCTTCGTATCGGGATGAGTAATGTATCTTATCTTGACTCCTACGCTTATGATTGCCGCGCTTTCCCATCTTGATTGTGGCGGCAAGTAGCTTGTCAAGAGTGATCATATTCCGCTATGCTTCTAGCCTCAAACTCTCACCTTCTGGTCCGTCAGTAAGCTTAGATTCAATGCCTCTTGTCTGGATCGCTACTATATTTTACCTTGACCTTCATGCCTATGTGTGTTTCTGAAGGCATCCCTTTTGTTTGCAACGTTGCTTTACACCATCTTGAAAGAACTTATGGGTTGTCTCTCCAAATTTGTATACTTGCCGGTCATCCAACGCGTTGCTGGAACTACTCTCATGTATATTCTTCATTTGATCTTATTGAGTTGACTCGGGATTCCCTTCTTGTCATCGTAATTGGTGTTGTCTTTTAGGCTTCACTTTTCCGTCTCAACGTTCCTTAACAAACTCGAATAAGTTGTCCGCCGTTCATCTACCCTAATGCACATAAGATGTGCATACTAATACTCACGTTAACACCCTTCAAAATCTACTTAGCTGTGTCATTGGGGTGAGAAACTCATTATGCTATCTCCGTTAAGGACATAATATAACTATAATTTCTACTAACTTTCGGCATATACTTATCTATATCACATATCTGTATAATCAAGCTAGTAAGTCCAACTAAAGTAAAACCTAAAGTCCATACTAAGCATACTGAGATTTGTGGTAGTAGTGGTGGTCAGCCGTACTTTTCTATCCCCAACCAGACTATGCATGCATTTGAAACCAAAAGTCCCTTTTTAAAACTCAGATCCCTTTTCGGGTTCTGCTCAAGTACTTATTCGGTCCTTCAGAAGATTTCAAGTGCCATTGTTGCCAACCTAGAGCTTTGATACCATGTTGTAACACCCCAAATTCTCAGAACTCGGGACATTACTGGTTAGGACCTCACAATGGGTCCCGAGCTCAGTTTGACAACAATTTTACTAGGATCTTGCAACAAGACACAAATAAGAAAAACCGAATTTATAAAATAGTATTTTAAAGAGATGAATGCAACAACGTCTAACAACCTATAGTACTTAAACCACAAAAAGACTAACTGTCTTTAACAAGAAGAAAGAAACCACAAGGTAAACACCCAACCCCACTCTAAGGAGTATGGAGACCCGGCTGACCACTACTTCCGGTGTGGCTAGACTCTTTTTATTTTCCTTTTTGTTATTAATGACTTGACTCTTTTTATTTTCCTTTTTTGTATAGAATCATGAAATCTTTTAAAGAAAGACTCGGTGAAAATGAGCAGTGTTTTGTAGACAATATCGCCACATATATCATCATGAAGAATAAAGAGTATTTCACATTAATGAAAGCCTTTAAAGGTAATATGTGTATACAATATCCATTATCCGGTGTGGCTAGACTCATCGAAGGCACGTGAAGAGTCATTTTTCTACTCACGAAAGGAACAAAAAGTAGTAATAAATGAAGTATTATTAAATCTTAACGAACTTTATTGAGATTTTAGGACGTGCGTCAAAATGGTGTTCATATGAAAACCATGAATGAAAAGGGAATAAAATACTTATGCATCACAACACATGAATGTGATAAGAAGCAAATCCTAGAAAAATGTCACCACAAGCCTCCAAATACTATTAGACATATATTTATCCAATTGAGGCTAATGTAATACATAGCAAAATGTTGAATGACCGAGTTGAATTTACACTTTGACATGACCGCTTGAGTGACCCAAGATTAATGATGATGCATTGCATTATAAAGGGTTCACTAGGACACCCACTAAATAACATCAAGGTTCTTTCGCAAAGTTATCTTAATAGTAATGTTTGCTCACTCAAAAATCTTATAATTTCACCTTCTAATATCAAGCTTACACTACAAAAAATAAATTAATTAGCCACGCTTGTTGGCGACGGTAGCGGTTTGCCGTCGCCAATGGCCTTGATTTGGCGACGGCAAAGCGACGGCAACATTAGCGTGGCATAAAATACAAATTATTTGCGTCGGTGTATACGACCGTCGCTAATAGTCATGTAATTGGCGTCGGCTAATCTTTACCGTGGATAATAAAAGGGACCATTGGCTACGGCTATATGACGCTGACGCCAACAACCAATGTATTTGACGCCATATGAAAATATTGGGGTAAAAAAAATATAAAAAAATAATTTTCTTTTTCTTAGAATAATTTATAATTCATCCCAAATTCATTTCCCGCAAAAAATTAGGTTTCCCTTTTGCGCCCTTTCCGTTTAGAGATGACAATTTTATCCGAACTCGACGAACATACGAGCACGCGATCCATAGTAAAAGGGTGAAAACCCAATATGAAGCGGGTGGCGGGTGAAGCGGGTGATGGATCGGGTAGGATTTGGATGGACCTTTCATCCCTCCATCACCCGATCCATCATCCATCCATCCACCCACCCGACCTGCTTCACCCGCTTACATCCGTTATTAATAATTGAATAAAATTTTATTTTTAACAAAATCCTAAAAAAATTCCAGATCCTAAGGAGTAAGGACCCTAACTTTGTAATCGTATCCGCGGCAAAGTTTCACGCCTTCACTCTTCAGCTTCAAACTTCATTCTTCGATTGTTCGACATCGCTTGAGTTGTCATCTACTTTTGGCGCCGTTTGAGTCTTCTCCGACTCCAACCGCTGGCAACCGGCTTCAACTCGCAAGGTGTAATACCCAAATTTTTTTTTATTTTATTCCAATAAACGCCGAGTCAAACGGTATGGTGGGACCCACCTCCTACGTACTTAAATTTTTACTAAGATTATTACGTGAGTCTATTTTCACATAATAATAATAATAATGATAATAATAATAATAATAATA
Source organism: Fagopyrum homotropicum (assembly GCA_033239125.1). NCBI lineage: Eukaryota > Viridiplantae > Streptophyta > Magnoliopsida > Caryophyllales > Polygonaceae > Fagopyrum > Fagopyrum homotropicum. Next base: position 11,386,053 of record BSWB01000003.1, read on the forward strand.
ATAATAATAATAAAAAATTGTTCCTATTCTTATTTTTTTTTCCAATCATCTTACTTTTATGCTATTTTTTCCTTTTCAAATTTTCTTTATTTTTTCCCCTCCTTATGACGTGAGAGGGATCAACTTCATTGGTTTTCATGTTAACCCTAGCTGATCCCTTCTCCCTTCCTTCTCAACACTAGCCGCCCCCTCCCCTTCTCTTGCACTCTCTCACGCAGACCTTCTCTCCCCTTACCTTCTACTCACGCCGGCCTCAGATAACCCTCACGCCGGCCTCCCCTCAACGCTCTCTCTCACACAATAGTAGTCCGGCAAGAGGCGCCAAGGAAATAGCAACGCACCTGCCACCGAAGGCCTCTCCTGTGTCTTCGCTGCAGACCAGTTTCCAGCCTGCACCGCCGCATCACCAGACGTCCATTGTTGCCAGTCCTGCACCAGGGGTTTGCGAGAACCGACCGGAAGAAGGCTCAACCGTATAAGCCGCTTGTTTGCCGCCCTGTTGCTTCCTTGTTTCCGTCGTGTTGCTGCCTGATTTCCACGACCACTGCCGTCAGTCCGGTGTCAAAGATTTTGCGGGTTGCCATAACTGTCCGCCAAGCTGAAGCCGCCTACTACCTGCGTCGTCTTTTGCTGCCGGATTCTTCTTGTGCCATCAATTTCTTTGTCCTCTTTTGTGTGCAGATTTGGGTCTGATTATGGGTGAGAATATCTTGTTTGTTTTAACCCTAAATTTGTGAAATTGGGGGGTTTTGTGAAATTAGGTTTAATTGATACTGTTGATTTTCAATTAACCTTGGCTGCTATTTAAAATGTGGTACATATTGTACATGATAGTCTTGCTTCTTATAATTTTAGGATAAGGGTTTGTTTGATTACTCATTGTAGGTGTTTACAGAGATTAAAGATGTTGAGCTACCACATCCCTCCAAGCTAATCACATATGTTGAAGCAATGGATTGCTAAAGGAAGTAGTTAGGTAGAGGTTTTGTACGTGGTTGCTTTTACACTTTTGTACGTGGTTGTTCTGGGATGCATTCTTCTTACTAAAGGAAGTCGTTAGGTAGAGGTTTGACTTTACAAAATACCAGTGTTGTCTGTATTTTTCTGTATGGTGGAAGATGTATTTTTGTGTCTACATTGATCCGAAATTGGTTGCATCTACATGAATTTATATATGTGCAATTGTAATTTCTCTTTCAGGTTGGGAACTTCAGAGTGGAGCCTCCTGGATTGTTTCGATGCCGTGGTGAACATCCCAAAGTTCTTCTGATGGATTTTAATTAATATTGAGATTAATATTACCAATACTATTTGGTGGAGGTAAAATGATGAAGTCATCAAAGTTAAATTTTAATGGTCATTGAACTCTTGATGCAAATGGGAAAACTTAAAAGCCGCATTCATGCTTCTGACATTACACTAAACATAGGAAAGAATAATCAGATAGACCGAATCTTTCTTTTGACCTTGAGTTGCAGGATGTATGTCATTAGCTTCATCTGGAAGTTCCCCTTCAATTTTTTATATTTATTTCTAAAGTGTAAACATTGCTTTTCTTGTCTTCATCCTTTCACCATGTTTTTTTCCCTCACTTTCTACAGCACATCATATGATTCTGCAATATTATCTTATCGTAGGAAAGTTGTGGCTAATAAACTGAATGTTGGTTCCCAGTTTGCGAGATGATTATGCAGTATATGAAATTTAAATTGTGGGAGAGGTTGTAGTTGTAAACCATGAATCAAGTTCATTTTCTTATTGTGTTATTAGTTGAGAGTATTGCATCTCTGAACATAATGATGTAGGGGGGATTGTTTCCGGATTCAGATTTCAAACCCAGATTATTATCAACTTATGCCTTTTCAGGGTGCCATTGTTTCTGATTATTGCAGTCTTGATGAGCTAGCCTTTCCTTCTCTCTTGGTAATTACTTCACTCCTCTCATTCTTTCAGTTATTGTATACATTGTTACAACTAAGTCTCGTAGAGAGCTAAAAGTCTAGCATGTAAATGTAGTTTGTGGAACTGGTAGATTGCACCTTCAAGACACTTAGATCATGAATGCTATACTGGATAAACACATATAGAATATAGTTTTGCCTATCATAGAATGAAGCTAATAAATGAGTATAGTGGAAGTGTTCGTTATCTTATTGATATTCCTAGAATCTTGACATTTTTTATAACATAACTACATATTGTAAAACTATGGTGGAAATATAACCGATACATTGTTACAACTAAGTCTCGTAGAGAGCTAAAAGTCTAGTTTTGGAACTGGTAGATCGCACCTTCAAGATACTTAGATCACAAATGTTATACTGGATAAACACATATAGAATATAGTTTTGCCTGCCATAGAATGAAGCTAATAAATGAGTATATGGAAGTGTTCGTTCTCTGATTGATATTCCTAGAATCTTGACATTTATCTCTAACACAACTGCATATTGTAAAACTATGGTGGAAATATAACTGATACAACAGATCAAGCGGAATGGTACGTAGTATTGAGTTTGGCGTAAGACCTATATACACTTGCTTCTATTTTAGAAAATCGCTCTAATCTTACTAAGCTTCAAGGAGATGATTGTGTTGATTTATTTTTGAGATTGTCTTGATAACCTAATTACATGGTCAATTGCCTCAACATATGAATTATTGTACAAGTTTTTCATTTATTTTAGTGGGATTGATTTAATTTTGACACAGTATGATTTGGACTATTTGGTTCATTTGAAAAGTGAGTAAATTGACAACTGCATACCGATTATTTAACAATTTTCTTCCATGTCAAATATGAGTGAATTGTCAAATGACAATTCACTGATGAGGTATTATTTTTATGTCTAAAAGTGATTCTGAATATTGTTTGGCTCACCACATGTTTATGTATCTATTTCCAGGTAATCCGCGCCTTTGGCAGGCTTGGAAAAATGTATGGATGCGATAAATTTAATATTAAACCGTATCTTGTTTCTGTAGCAAAGGTAAGAGTACTCTTCATAGTGTTGCGTTTTGGTAGGTTTCCTTTGGGACATTTGGTATTCATTTGCTTCTCCATTCTCCGACATGCACTCTCTTCAGCGTATATGCCCATTGGGGATGTCCTTGTGAGCCCCGAAGTTTCAGAAGTTATAAAGTCCCAAAGTAACAGACTTGGTACGAATGTTGTCAACATTCCTAATTAAGCAAAAAACTATGTTGTTTACCGGCTTCAGTTCAGTTCAAAAATGCTTCTTTGTAGGTGTTTTCAGTCACGGGTTTACTTAAATATATGGCCCATGAATGACCTTTGTGCAGAAAGAGCATTTATCTAATTTGGAGACTGTTTACAGCATATAACATCTACCGGTCTGAAGTACTGAGTGAAAAGTATTGTGCTGAATTTTGCTTGATTTGGTGTGCTGAATTTTGCTTTTAAAAATGTGCTGATTTTGCAACTTCTACTTTTTTGTACTCTTTGACCTTGTGTGGTTTTCTAGGGTTTATTTGGCGCAACATCTCCTTACTCGAAGACAAAGCAATTCTGTCCAACTGAACTGTGACTAGTAAGTGGAAACTTTTCTAAACTACACATGTGTTTCTGATCAGCTTTGTTTTAGTAGGAATTATTCTAAACTACACTTGCTTTCTTATTGTTATTATTTCATATTTTATAGATTGCAACTATTACACAACAAAAGAGTCTACTGGAGATGGAGATCATGTAGCATCAGAAAAGGAACCAATTAACGAAAATGAGCCAGTTGATGAAGAATTTGTCCAAGTAGAAGATGTTTAGATCGTGGAAGTGTGTGATTGTGAACTACATTACCACTTTGTTAAAGATGAAGGACATCTAGGTTTTGTACATTTAGATTGTGAACTTCTTTACACTTTGAATCGTGTTATTTTTATTGTTTTGAATGTTAAATACACTCTTTTGGTTTATAAAAATTATTGTTCCAAATTGATGCAGTCATTTAGATGTTTTTAAACAGTACAAGTCAGTACAAGTTGTGTTTTTGTTTTACAGATTATGGTAGGATTTTTCCACTAAATTTACAAATTGTCACGACATGTTAACGTTGTCAAAGATTAATACTTAAAAACACTTTTTAACAATTTGCGACGACGCATGTCGTTGCTAAAATATAAAATTTTCCCACCAAAATTTAAAATTTGCGACGGCAGTAGCCGTCGCCAAAATTCAAAATTAACGACACAGGGACGGCGACGGCTGTTGCCGACGCGATATTTAGCGACGGTAATATCCGTCGAAAAATATTTTAGCGACGGCAAATCTGCCGTGGCGAAAAAATTCGCGTCGCCTGTTCTGGCGTCGCCCCCTTCCACCGCCGCCAAGCCGTCGCCGTTGATGGTTGGCGTCGGCAGATAGATTTTCTTCCGTCGCCAACATCCGTGGCTAATTGAATTATTTTTTGTAGTGTTACAAGTGAGACTCTTGGATTTTTAGAAAAGATACAAGGCGATATACGTGGACCAATCTCTCCACCATGCGGCCCATTTCAATATTTTATGGTGCTAATTGAAGCATTTACAAGATGGTCACGTGTAAGTTTATTATCAACAAAAAATGCGGCATTTTCCAAACTCCTTGCTCAAATAATCCGATTAAGAGCTCAATTTCTCAAATTATATAATAAAGAAAATTTGACTTGACGATATAGGAGAATTCACATCCCAAACATTTAAGGACTTTCGTGTGTCAATTGAGATTGATACAGGACATCTAGTAGCTAACATTCACACACAAAATCATCTTGTTGAATCATTGATAAAACTTTATGATCAATCGTTAAACCATTATTGATGAAATCTATATTACCACATTCTTCTTGGGACTTGTGATATTGCTAATATGTGATAGATTTTTAACACATTATTTAGTTTTTAGCATGCTTTGGTGGTAATTTTGTAATTTAGATGAAGAAAACACACATTGAAGAAACCAAGGGAATAAGCAGAATATTCGAGTCATTGAAGTAAATAATCGAAGAAACACTCAGAGAACAAGAATTTGAGCTTCTAGCGATCACCACCACACCTACATCTAACCAGCACTACACCTGCACCAAGGAAGGACCATCCGCACCCGCGGCACCGTCTGGCCACACCTGCGGTACCCTCTAGCCGCACCCGTTGTGAGTCCCCGAGTTCCTCCTCGACAGAAGATGAAGATTGTCCCGGTGAAGTTATGGTCTAACCGTTCCTCTTTCCGCACCCACAGTTGAGTCCCACCACGCCCGCGGTGAACGGCTTCTGAAGAAACATATTTAGACGTTAAGTTTGGGCGTTTATCGCTTTCAATTTATTAGTTTTAGACTTTTTGGTTTTCCATGCTTTCAATTCCAAGACTAATATAAATTGAGGTGTTAGGATCTCATATCAAACGCCTCATTTGAGAACTCAATTCACCTAGTCTTTTTTTCCATTTTTATTTTACCACAAATCTCTATGGAGAACTAATTCGATAGTTGTGTTTAACGTTTGAAGCTCTTAACAGATTGGTTGTGAGTTTTTTATTTAAGTTTAATCCCATTGTCTTTGAGTTATTTCCCTTACGCGTAACTTCTTGATTGAATCTCACCATTTTATCTATTGTGCCCGCCTAGGTACTTGGTATTTTCCGATTTGCTAGGAATTGTCAATTTCAGGTTTGAGTTGCTCTTCTAGTAGCAAACACGTCTTACATGAGTCGGTTACGAGTGTTCTACGTGAGAGGGATTTGACCACATGTGCTTAGTAACGGGTCGTTTCTATCACATGTGTCTCACTAATCTTTATTTGAATGCTATTTTAATTTAATCTTGTAGTTTTATTGATTAAATCAAATAATAAGTAATAATAGGGTTGGTAGAACTGATATTTACTTACGACCGGGATGAGAACATATAATGAGAAAGAATTCAAGAAAACAATGATCAATCACATCTCTTGTTGAAATGAAGAATCGTTAAGTGCAATTGTTTTTCCCCATTTCATCGAACTTCGTTTGCAGAACCGTTTTACATCTTCTTTCATTTTGTCACATTCTAGTATCACCCTGTTTGCTTACTAGTTGATAATTTTGATATACGCAATAACTTGACGCTTTAGTGTCACTCACTCACTCATGTTAAGGATAAAAATTTGATTAGGCACACAAAGACATTAACAATTGCATTTTACATCCTTGGTCCGATTAAGACTGATTGCGAACCATGAACAATCCTCACTACAATTAGTGCTTGGTAAGGAACCTAATATATCACATCTAAAAATATTTGAATGTGTAGTTCATGTTTATATCGATTGCCATTTTGATGAAAATGCACTCATAGTCTTATGAGGAGAGAGGAAGAAAGTGGACCCAAATATGAAAATATTACATCGAATAAAACACTAGTATCTCATCTTGATCCAATTAAAAAATGTGTGAACAAGAATTTCAAATGATCATTCACTTACTAAGCATTACAAATCAACTAGCATATGCATTTATAGAAACTCAGAAGGTGGTAAGTCACATCCACCTACAACAAATGATCAATCAAGAATTGATGTACCCATTAGACAATCAAATATTCCCATTTCAAATAGATTTATGACATGCCGTAAACGTGATAGATCACTTGGTTCACAAGAATTAAGATCTAGAAAGCAAGAAATCAAAAGGGTATGACAAGAGATATCATATTGACTCAATTAAATAAGGAACTTGAGAAAGACAAAGAAAATGAGGACGGGAACATCCCCATTGAAAAAAATATATCCTTGGTGATGTTGAAAAAATTGACGATTATGAAATCTCTATAAACTATGTCTATATACGGACATAGTGGAATAGAAAGGATATCATTGTCGGTGATATATTTGCCTACTATGTGGCTACTAATACAACTGAAAACGACGATATTAAGCAAAAAACAGTTGATGAATTTGTCGTAGAAAGAACTGACACAAATAAAAAGAGGTCATTTAGAGACCATTAAACCTACTTGAAAAACGTGAAGTTTTTTGGCTTTTAGTTTATACACCAAAGGGTGTAAAACCATTCGATTGTAAATGGGTTTTTCGTAAGAAAGCAAAATGGGAAAACAAAGTCGTGAGATATAAGACAAAACTTGTAGCTCAAGGCCTTTCTCGAATTCCAAGAATCGGTTATGATTGATGAAACAACTCTCTAGTAACTAATGCAACCACATTTAGATCCGTAATTGGTCTAATTGTCTTTTAAAAACTAGATATGCGCCTTATGGATGTCGTGGTGCATATTTTATATGTGTCACTTGTTACTGACATCTACATGAAAGTTTCACAAGGATCAAATTTTCCCGAGGCAAATACCTTAAAGCCATAAGAACTGTTTTCCATTAAATTAAGAAGGTCCTTGAATGGACTAAAATAATCAAGACTAATGTGGTACAACCGTCTTATTGAATATCTTCTCAAAGAGGAATATAAGAACAACATTGTTTGTTTTCATCAAGTGTTCCAAAAATGGATTTGATATAATCGTAATTTATGTTGACGATTTGAATATCAACGGAACCTCTATAGAACTCGAAGAAAGTGCAAAATATGTAATGAAAGAATTCGAGATGAAAGATCTCAAAAAACCCAACATTGTCTTGGGCTACAAGTTTAGCACCTAAAGGATGAACTCTTTATCCATCAATCTAATTATACAAGAAAATACCAAGCTTTATCTTGCTTTCTTACGAAAACCCATTTGAGTTACGTCATCGAGAAGAGGATGAAGAAATCCTTGATCTTGAAGTGTCATAATTAAGTGTAATCGGTCATTTAGTGTATTTGACTACTAGTACGAGATTATATATTGCTTTTGTTATAAATTTATTGTCCATGTATAGTTGTGCACCCGCAAGAAGACATCAAAATGACATTGAACGCATTTTCCATTTGAGGTATACATGACCTTCAACTATTTTATCAAAACAAAGAAGATGTCACTTTAGTTGGATATGCAAATGCACGATATTTGTCCGACCCACATGAGACCAAATTTAAAATAGATTTGTGTTCGTATATGAGGACACAACAATTTCATAAAGGTCAATATAACAAACAATTACCATCACTTCTTCAAATCACACGGAGTTGATCACTATATATGAGGCTGGAAGAGATTGTGTGTTCCTACAATCATTGATCAAATTCATAGGAAATGAATGTGGGTGAGACCTATCAATGATGATTAAACCGTCTTGTATGATGAAATTCAAGATGTATTGCTCTGATGGAGAAATGAAATATCAAGGGAGATAATGCAAAGCATGTATTGCCAAATTTCTTCTACACCGCGAGCTAGAGGAAACCGGAGAAAGTATATTCAATAAATCCGTTTGAGTGACAATATGAAGATATGTTCACAAAATCATTGAAATCCGAAGAAGTTTGATTTTGTGCACAAGATTGAAATGTATAAATTCCAAGACATATGTTGAAATCAGGGGGAACATTATATGCACTGCTCTATTTTTTCTTTTAATCAGGTTTTTATCCCATTGGATTTTTTAAGAAGATTTTTTTTGACAAGGTTTAGAACATAGATATCACATGCATGTCTTCTAGTGCGAATTAGTCATGAGTGACGTAAATTGTACAAGGTGATTCTTCAACTTCTTGCATATATGATATTGAGTTAGAAAATTCATTCAATATTGATCTATAAAAAAGAGGTTACTTTTATTATAACAAGTTATAAGAAAAACAACTAAAAAATTTAGGGCTCGTTTGGTACGATTCCCATGAAATCAGGAATCGGAATGAGAATGAGTTATACACATACTTCGTGTTTGGTATGACTTAGAACCGAAATGAAAATGATTCCACATAATGACTCACTCCAACTCTAAATAACAACTTAATTTCATAAATGGGCAATTTTGGTAACTAGGCCTTTTTGAGAAATTAGAGTAGTAAGTAGGATTTTTAATGTTTCAATTAAATAAATATACCCCAACCCTTTGTATTTATTCTCAAACTCTACACACTCTTCTCTCAAGGGGTACATTTACTAAACACAAAATTAGAAAAAAAACTAGTAAACCAAAGAAATAAATTAAAGGTGAGTATCATCCATTCTAAGATATTAGTCATTTCAAATTTAAAGCAACATTTATATATTTTTATTATACATATATTATACTCACTTAATTTTACAAATAAAATTCATTTTTTTATAAAAAAAATTACCCATCAATTAATTTGAGTTATGTTCTAATAATTTTTTAGAAATATAATTTTTACAAAAAAATTATTAGATTAAATAATTACCAATGATACAAATATTTTGGTCAAGATGATATGTCATCTGAAAGTGAGAACAACAACAATATTATTGGTTCAACTAGAAACATAGATTTTATAGAAAAAAATATATAACTATTTATTTAAGTTCACATTTTGTTAATCTTTATAGTATAAGCCATTAGTCGATCTTCATTTTTCTTAAATATAAATTTAAAAATTAATTTATATTGACATTAAACACACGTATCATTAAATATAATATAATTTATCATTTCTTAATTTATATAAAATCAAATAATATGCTTAAGAAATCTTTCAATAATAAATCGTATCAAACATCAGGTATCAAAAATGATTCATTCTACTTCTTTATTCCATTCTAATTTATTATTTTAATCTTATTTCTACACTCTTATCGAACGAGCCCTTAAATCTTATAGTTCCCTCGTCTTTTACAATATCTTTCTACTTGATGAACTATATTCTACAAAAAAAAAAAATTAAAAAAATCTGAATAATCTAAATACTGAGTCATTTCATATATCACCCCGAAAAAAAATTAGAGGTGGTGGTATGCATAAAACTAAGGGAAGTAGTGGGCCCCTACAAGAGTACATAAATCTGACACAATTCTAGAACATTCGGTGGCACGTTCTCCTCACGCGCCGCCATAGAGGATTTAATGGGGCAGATGAGTCAGCAGAAAGCGATTGTTCTTTAATGAGCAGCCGGAATCTACTCTCTCATAGAGCATCACCACACTTTTTCAAACAAATAATATTATTTCTTTCTTCTTTTTTCCCCCTAAAAGAAGAAATAGTTTTACATAAAAAAAAAATAGTATTTCATTTAAGAAGCATTGAATTTCAAAACTCAACACTATTTTGATTCATTACTATGGCAGCACCATATTATAACAGTACTGCATTTATTTTATACCAATTTCGAGATTAGAACAAAGTTTTGTTAAAGGTATACCACACGGGCCAAGGCATGTTCCACGTAGATTTTTAGATGGTTTCAAAATTTTATAACATTGTATTTGTTTTTAAGTATAGATTATTTGCTAGTTAACTTTATATACACGAGAACAATCCTACACCGTTGGATGGTGAATATTAAGGGTTAGAGATTTAGAGTAGATATCATAATTAATAATAACTACGAATAATAATAATTAGGAATCCAACAATAACTACGAATAATCCACTCAACCAACAATAACTACGAATCATACATTAAACGATATGACACATTCGTAACAAAACTAATACGAATCTGTTCTCATAGGATCTATATTCTCTCTCTCTCTATATATATATATATAATGTCTCATATATAAACAGTTCTTACCATGTGAACATGTAAAAACCGAATATATGTAACTATACCACCGAATATATGAATTAGGTCGGGCGAATGTTTCTTCAACTAATCGCACGATTTTTTTCCCTTTAATATCGTCTAATTTCAGCCGTCCATTTAACGATCTAACGACTATAATTTGTTCTCATTTTACATGGTAAGAGTTGTTTACTTGAGAGTCAATCTTTATCTCTCTATCTCTCTCTATATATATATATATATATATATATATATATATATATATATAATTTTAATATTTTACAAAACCTTTAAAAAAAACTATATAATCAATTATGAAAAAAGCTAAACATATCCAAAAAACCATCAACTACATAAAAATCCCGTGATACACACATTCTTGTATTTTTTGGTTTCTTTTTACATCGGGTGGTTATTGGTTGAGGAGAAATAAGACAAACTGATGATTTTCAGAGTTAAGTTGTGGAGGCAAGTGGTAATCGTTCGGATGTTGGAATTTGATTAAGTTTGGAGAGCATGTCGTTGATCTTTCAGTTGACCTTGAAGAAGGAGATTTGATTCCTCACCCAAAATCCCCAAGATTAAAGACTCGAATTTGCTCTCATGATGAGTCTGAACCCGGATGAAACCAACGATATCCGGGTGAGCTAGTCAACTTCTTGCGACAAAAAGGCGCCACATAAACCGTAACTCGCGGTTGTGACAAGAATAGGATAATCTCGATTAGATATTTTCATACTGTAAAGAATATAAGATATGTTATTTCAATGACATAACTTTAAATCTTACCCACATCTTAGTCTAGTTACACGTTTAAAAACTTGATGAGATAATATTAATAAAATAAAAACTAGCTAAAACCACGAGCATCCTAAACCAATATAACACGATCCAACCTAAACTATGTGCTATGAGCAACCTAAAATAACCTAAATTTCACGAACCAAACAACTCTATTCCAAGCATTACATATTAGTATGAAGCCTATAAATAACATATGCACACGCCTACCTGTATACTTGTGCATTGGCATTGTCACACAATAAATTCTCCCTCCTTCCATAAATAGTATATAGCCTCTCTTTTTTTAACATATTTTGATTAAAAAGATGTTTAAAATTGCTCTTGTTCATTTAAGATTAGTTTAATATTAATTTTATAAAACCGAAACCGAGTATAACATATTTCACTACTCACGTGGGGTAAACTCCAAGAGTAAATAAAATAAATATAAGAATAAATGGTTTCAACATATGACCAAGATTTCCTTTTTATCGTACTCATTGATAGATCTGGGTAGTGTATATTCTCAGTTGAGTATTATTCGGTTCTGAAGTATCGTCTTGTGATTCCTCTATATCCGGTTGATGAGATTTGTCGTATGCTCAATTGTCGAAGAGTTTTCTTTTTATGCTTTTGAGGAGCATGCATGTTTTCATTGTAAAGAGCTCAATGACTTCAAATATCAGCACGATATTGTCCGTGATATTTTGTGTGTCGTGTTTAAAAGAGCGGGGTTCGGTTAAGAAGGAGACATATGTGACCTTCTTGATTAATTCACGTGAGAGAACGTCTACATTGAGGTTGTTGGATGTCTTAGTGTTTAGATGAGTTAGTAGAAAACATGCTTGTATTGATTTGACGGGGTCTCTCCACTTATTTGTTTGGGTAGCGGGCCTTTTGTGGTGGGTAATGCGGCGCTTAATGCGACATTTGCAAAGATTGCTAAATATGAGAGAACTTGTATTCAAAACTAACATGTGTTTCTTCCATTTCGCTTTTGACACTTTTTGGTTTTCTTGTGTCCGATGTCGTTGAGATTCTGAAGAGGCTGCAACGATCTTGCATTATGTTTCCTAAGTATTCTGATATTTTAGGAGGATCGGATTTTGCTATTTACAATGGGGCACAACTTGATCCGTCTTTCTTTTACCTCGATTTAAATTATATTATATATAATATCGCCTATTCTAACATATTTTTATTAAAAAATGTTTAATAATGCTCTTATTCAGTTAAGATTTGATTAATATTAAATTATAAAACCGAGACCAAGTATAAATATTTTTTTTAAAAAAGTTTAAATTTTTTGAACACATAATATATTATGAAAGAATGTGGTGAAGTAGACTTTTTTATGACCCTTTGTTTTGTAGACCCCTCTAAAAACTCTAATTGACTTACCACAATTATTCTAGTAGGGATACATTTAATCAAAGTGTCTGTGTTATCGGCCTACTTAATAGATCAATATTTGTAAAAAGTCTAGTAAGTGAATTTTGCCATATATTATTAACAGTGTGATAAAATTTTCTATTAACTACAATAATTTTATAATTTTGATTTTGATCGATTTGCAGAAAACTACCAAACAAGCCTTTAATAAATTTTAAAAATAAATAAAATAATCTTCATTTAAAACAATTTATAGGGAATTTCAGCCAAACTTTTTGTCTTCTGTTTTAAAACACCAAATATTTTTAGAGCGTATAAAATATCATCTGCAGGGGCTATTATACGTAATTTGTGTACTTTTGAGGGTTGTATATGATTGAATTAAGATGATATAAGGAGTAGATTAGGTGAGAGGAAAAGAGAATTATTCCACGTAAGTGCAAAATGCGAGGACAAAATTAGATTTACATGGCCGGCTGCTATGGACCCCAAACCATCCAATATCCCTCTTTCTTCATGCTGTCTTAAACTTTCTTTCTTTCTCATCTAATTTTCATATAATTATATTTCAATCCCATATTTTATCTTATTTCAATTCCCCTCTCTCATACTATGCATTTTTTGTTCTTTACCCTCACCAATTTCTCTCACCTCGTGTCACACCAAACAGTCCCACATATTATTGAATTAGAATAAATTCAGCAAAAAACATTCCTTTTTTCCTTTTATAATAGGAAAAATAATTCAAAATAATACGAACTATCAACATTGAACCAAAAATAATACGAACTTTGAAAATTACTAGGCGCGATACAAACTATCAATGTATTTACCAATAATAATACGTCACACTTTTTCGGCAAAAACTCTAGCTACGGTGATGACATGGCAACCGAAATGTTACATGTCATCAAATAAATGAATTAAGTGTGTGACGTGGATTTTATTTTTCAAAAAATAAATTTAATAATATTTAAATTATTTAAAAAATAAAATATTTAATATTTTTAAAATTTAAATAATAATTTTTTTTAAAAAAATTTGTAAAAAATTTTTAAATAAAGTTTGAACATTTTTTAAACAGGTTTGTAAAAAAAGTTTTTTATGAATTTTTTTTATTACAAAATTTGTTAAAAAAAAATTCGATTTTTTTTAACAAATAATTTTTTTTAGAAAAAAAAGAATTTGTGACAAAAATTCTATAGAGATTAAATACAAGATTAAAAAAATAAAATAAATTCGATATTTTTTCGGTTTATACAAAAATTCAAAAATAAATTTGATTAACAAAATATTCTAAAAAATATTATATATATTTTATTTTTTTTAAATAAATATCTGTACAATTTTTTTTAAAAAAATTATATTTAAAATTTTAAAAATAATTATTTTTTTAATATTTTAAATATTATAAAATTGTTTTTTTTAAAAAAAAATCCACATCACACATTTAACCCTTTTATTTGATGACATGTAACATTCCGGCTACCACGTGATCGCCAGAGCTAGGGTTTTGGCCAGAAAATATATGACGTATTATTTTTGGTAAATACGTTGATAGTTTGTATCGCTCCTAGTAATTTTCAAAGTTCGTATTATTTTTGGTTCAATGTTGATAGTTGGTATTATTTTGGGTTATTTTTCCTTTATAATATAAAGGAAAATTACATAAAATAACCGATATTTTTAATATTTGTGAAAAATAACCTTAAATTTGTGATGTTGGCTCCGGTTAGTTGAAGTGAGTAGATTATTTAAGAGATTACTACTTCACAATAATCCCCAATAATCTATGTTGAAGTGGATGGAAAAAATGGACGGAATAATCTCAAAATTATATCGGGAGGCTATAATTCTCAATAACATCGATAATCTCCTTTTACCGAAGCGTCCTTTATTGTTTATATCATGTCGAGATTGATTGTGAGTTATTCTGATACTCACTTTGGTCGCAAATAAGTAATCTTTTATGGTATATAAACATGATGATCATATATTAGATCACATAAAATTTAATTATCATTAGTCTCTCAAGTTGAACATGATCATATTATTAAATTAATTGATAAAATTTTTTTGGTATTTAAAAAGGAATACGTGTCACTCTATTTTATGGTCGTATTTAGAGAAAAAGATTCTTTTTCGCTAAATATTTTTCTAATCCCGAGAGAATAACCATCAACGTCCATTACTTTTTACAGTCTTTTTCTCTTAATCGTGAATCCCCGCGCCAGAATCATAATTACTTTTTAATTATTTGAATACTAGAAGTCTAAAATTTAAATTACCAGTTGTCACAACTCGCAATAATCATTAACAATTTTTAAAAAAATCATCAAATGATACTTAAATTAGTAATCACACCCACATCACATCTGATAATACCTAAAAACGAAAAAAAACCGAATGTAGTCTATATGTATTTCATTGTTCATTTAAATTTAATGTTTTCCTTTCGCTTATAAGTCCTATACAATAAGTCAAGAATATTAATAAATTATATTCATCTATATTCAGTTTTCGTTTCCGGAGTTGCAACCAAACGCAGATATACCATATTATAAAATTTAAAAATGATTTATACTATTTTTGTAACCAACCAAAAAAAAGGACATTTTTTAATAATTATTTATATTATGGCATCATCATTAATAACATTATTTATTTTTCCTTTTCTTCCTTTGTCCCTCTTGCCCCCTTCACCTCTTCTTTTTCTTCCTCTCAACAAACTCTCCTTTCCATTCTTTCCAAACTCCATTTTCTCTACACTTCTTCTTCTCTCTCTTCTTCTTCTTCATCTTCATCTTCTTCTTCCAAATTTGCAGAAGCCAGAAGCTCAAGATCCAAAACAACCATGAAGGTAATCACTCTCTCTTCCTCTCTCTCACTACCCATATTCTCCTTTTCATTTTTCTTCTTTTCTTTTTCAAGAACATCAAATTTCCAAACAAATATTTTCCAATTTTCTTTTTCTGGGCAAATCTCGAAAGCTTTATGATAAATAAGTCGCATTTTCTTCTGGGTTTTTGAGATTTATGATTTATCAAGAACCCTAATAGATCAGCAATCAAACAAACCAAGTTTTGTTAGTGAAAATGATTCTAATTTTTGTTGATTGTTGCAGAAAATCATCTTGAAATTGGATTTGCACGATGGAAAGGAAAAGCAAAAGGCTATGAAGACAGTATCCGCTCTTTCAGGTATACGTCACACTGCTCAAAGTATTTCCTATTTCATGATGTTTCAATTTTCATTGCTCATATTTCAAGTAATCACACAAATTTAATTTCATTGACAGTAACTTTTTAACTCATAATTGTACTATTATTGTTTTTATTTTCTCATTTTTTAAAAATTTCTTGTGAATTTTTAGCCAATCAAAATACTTTTAGATATTTTTCGAATAATTTTCTATTTTATCTCACGGTTCTCGTTCAGGCGAGGGTTGTTCCTCGGGACCCTCGCCATATACGTTAAGTTGTAACGGAAAAATACGACACGTTTCGTCAATTTTAGTTAGAAATGATCACTGTAAGATATATATTTTGTTTTTCTAAAAGGAAGAAATATGTGATTTGTTTCATTCTAAAAACAAATATTTTCACCCCTTACCATATACGCTAATTTGATGCGGAAAAATGACACATTTTATTAATTTCGGTTGAAAAAATAAATATGATATGATTTTTAAAAAAAAAATAAATTCAATTTAGGTAGAATCGAATATTTTTTCATCATTATATACGTTAAATAGAAACAGAAAAATATGACACATTTCATTATTTTAATTAGATATAGAAATAAATATTTTTTCTTTCTTTTCTATATAAATATGTGCCTTGTTTCATTCAATTTAAGTAGAAACAAATATTTTCACGCCTTACCATATACGTTAAGCTGAAAAAGAAAAATACGACACGTTTCATTAATTTTAGTTAGAAATAGCTAATATAAAATAAATATTTCATTTTAAAAAAAAATAATGTGATTTGTTTCATTCAATTTATGTAGGAATAAATATTTTTACTCTTTATCATATACATAAAGTTGAAACAGAAAAATATGACATAAATTAATAATTTTGATTATAAAATAAACATTGTCTCTTTCACAAAATACGTGTTTTGTTTTATATAATTTAGATAGGAATGAAAATCCTCACTCTGAAAAGAGCACTTCATACAAAAATAGAGAAACTTACCAAAAAATGACATAATGTATACACATTAGTAATAATAGTATATACTAAAGTATTACCTCACTACAAATTTGTGACGTGTATATTATTTCATTCAAATCAAAGTCCTTCACCTCAATTGTCATCTTTAGGGATTGATTCCATTTCAATGGACATGAAGGAGAAGAAGCTAACCGTGATCGGAGCAGTTGACGCGATCACTATCACTAGCAAGCTTCGTAAGTATTGGCCAACGACCGACATTATCTTTGTGGGTCCGGCAAAGGAGCCGGAGAAGCCCGCGGAGAAGAAGGAAGAAGGAAAGAAAGAGGATGGGAAAAAGGAGGATGAGAAGAAAGAGGGAGGCGAAGAGAAGAAAGAAGGTGAAAAGAAAGAAGGTGATGAGGCGAAGAAAGAAGGCGGTGATGATAAGAAAAAGGATGAGAAAAAGGCGCCGGTGCCTGTGCCGGTGTATGATCCAATGTGGGAGATGATGAAGAGAGGATATAATCCTCAAATGTTCGGTTACAATCCTCAAATGAGTTATTACAATCCTTATGTGGCGAATTCCTACAATCCTCATATGGCTTCCTACAATCCTCCTCAAATGACCACTCACTATGTTCAAAGTGTGGACGAAAACCCTAACATTTGTACCATTTGTTAGGGTTTAAGCTGGTTTCCGACTTGGTGGTGATGGTGGCGATGGCGGTAATATGCAGTAAATCTATTATATGCATGTAAGGGTTGCGGATGCTAATGCTCCATAGTAATTTGGTGCTTTGCTTCTTTATGAATGTAAAGAATCTTTCTTTCTTGGAGAAAATAAAGAAATTTTGGTAGTGAATTATGTGTATAATATAATTTAAATCACATATATTATATAATATTTGTCATATTTGTCAACGTCGGATTGTTTATCTTTGTGGAGGATAAGAAAGTCGGTTGGCTTTGTTCATCTGCCCTTTGGGAAAGTTGGCTACACTTGACAACCTTTAATGCCTTGTTATTTTGTAGACATTATATATATATATATATATATATATATATATATATATATATATATATATATATATATATATATATATGTTTCCTAATCGACATTTATATTGTGATTGAGTTACGTATACATATAAAAAATGTCGGTTTGATAAGTCACAATCTAAGTACTTATTGCACACCTAACAAAATGAGAAACCCTCTCACGACTAAGGTTATGTATGTGTGCTTGTGCACAATGTGCAGCCTATATGGGCCATCTTTTTAATGAACTATGATTGATTTGGTTTTATCGACCTTATCGATACAATGTTAATAAATACGGTGTTTTTGACAAGATATCTATATGTTGCAATACGAAGTTGTTGATCGCAGGAATATACTCTAAGGGAGAAAATCTCTTATACAACTTAAAGTTTAAAGTATTTTATGTGAGTGTGTCGAGTCGAGAAGAATATAAGACCTACATGTTGATCGGTAATAAAACTCATCAAATTTATATTAAGCGCTTTTAACTGAGAAGATTCTAGAGCCTTTTTTGTATCGTTGATATAAAATATGTCCCTTTATTTTTTAATTTTAAAATTAATTAATGAAAGGGTTATAAGGGTAAATTGAAAAATGAAAAAAACCCTATAAAATCACTTTGTCGCCGGTTAAGGTTTGCTCGTCTTTTGCGTTTACCCTGGACACAAGTTAGGGTTTTCAAATCCTGACAAAGCAGTTGGAGGAGACCTCCACTACTATATCGTCATCATCGGAAGCTCCCCGCCAGGAACAAAAGATCGCCGACAACATCATCATCGGAGGCTCCCTGCCAGGAATAGAAGACCACCATTGTTGTTGGGCTTGTGCAGGCACCTCCGTCGGCGGTAGGACCAAAGGCCCAATCGCACCGTCAGATCCACCGCTGAAGGAGTTCCTTCGTCGCCACCGAGTCCGCCTAGAAGAACAATGCTCGCCGGTTTTCTGGAGCCATGATCTCGCCGGATTCTTGAAGCCCTAAACCTGTCGACCGGATTTTGCCGAGAAGAAATGTACTCCAGTGGTCGGCGGTTTCCATTGAGAAGAACGGTGCTCGAGTGTATCCTAGAGCCCGCACCTCAATGCTCGAATGTACCCTAGAGCCAACATCTCGATGCTCGACTATATCATGGAGCCCGCATCTCGACAGTTTCGTGGAGCCTTGATCTCGCCGGTTTCATGGAGCCTTGACCTCGTCGATTGGATATCGCCGCATCGGATCCCTAATCTCGCCGGACGAAGCTCTTCGCTAGCCACCACTTCCGCACCTTGGCCAAACAACCGTCATTGCATCTTGCAGTAACTCTAAATAGGGTTGAAATAATTTGGTCAAATAGGCTCTTTTCTATTTTCATTAGCCATTATTTTTTACCACTTTCATTTAATGGTAGGTAAAAATAATTAAACCCTCTATTTTAATTAAAAAAAAAGAAAGAAACAAGTATTACAATTACCACCACTATTACGTACAAATGAAAAATTCTTGACTTTAGAGACTGCTCACCACTTTTCTCGGATTTCAACACCGTAGCATATTGACCTCGTTGTATGGTTTCGCGTCAGGGGCTAGTGACGAGGTGCTACCGGAAGCTGTTGAAGACCCCATCCGTTTGGATGCTTTGGGTGACCGGTCTTTAGAATTGCTCCCCTTTTCCTTACCCTTGTATCCAAAAAAAATAAATAAAAATTCTTGACTTGGTTTTTTTTATTTTATTTTCTTTTCTTTTGTTTTGCCTTTTTTTTAATTTTCTAGTATGAATTTCATACCAGAATGCATACCAAAAAATATTTCATAGCAGAAAATATTTCATACAAAATACATACCAAAATTCATTTCAAAATTTTAATACCAGAGTTTTATAGAAAAAAATTCATATCAGTGGTCATATCAGTACCCACAAACAACAAGTGAACACTAGCAACAACTCTAACAGCTTTACAAACAATATCATACCAAATTTTCGTCGAACAAATCCCAACACAACATAATTTAATTTCAACCATCGCTAGCAAGAGGGAAAAAATTAGCTCTGCGTTCCTAACTATCTAAATCTTTACAAATGAATGCTAAACACCTGAGAGGCTAAAAAAGTGAAAAAGTTGAATCCACCTTCTTCTTTGCTTCTTCAGGAGCAATATTGGCATCTATGGAGGAAGAGGAGGAGGAGGAGGAGGAGGAGCCGGAAATAGACCTCACCCTACTCTACTTACCCTTCTCCCTCGTTCTAATTCTCTTCACCCCTCGTTTCTTTGGAACTCACCACCTTCTTGCCCACCTCTGGAAGCCTAGTAAGCTCACCCCTCCTCCCCGTCTCTTTCTCTAGTGTGCACCTTTGCTCACTCTCTCTCTCTCTCTCTCTCTCTCTCTCTCTTCTTGGAGACGTTCCGTCTCGGTCTCTGAAGCTTCTTTTGCATCACCAAAGGTGAATCCTTAAACATCGTCATCACAACAAGAATCGAATGATATAGTGCTGAATCAAAAAAAATCTGAAACGAACGAAATCGGAGTGAAATCGAACGAATGAAGCAAGAATTGAACGAAAGACGGATGAATCAAACAAAATCAAGAGAAATTGAACGACTGGAGGATGAATCACCAAAAGTCAACCAAGTGTGTAAAACAATCGATCTATAGAATAGAATAATAGAATCGATGAATAATACCAAATCACTAGTATCGATTGAGTTTGAAAGTTGAACAAACGGAGGCGGATGTGGACCAAATCTAGGGGTGAGGCAGATGGTGAGAAGAGAAGTTTGGGAATATTGAACGGTATCAAAATCATAGGGGTACATTTACCTAATGAAAGTATTGGATGGGCCTAATTACTGAAGGAAAAACTAAAAAGGCTCATTTACAAAATTCACCCAATAGGATTTTCTTACATTTTGAGTACACTACAAAAGGGCACATATACTTTGTAATTACGTTAATTTCCCACATTTTTGAAATTTGTAAATATGACCTTAAAATTTAATTCAAAAATTGGCCCATGATCTTGTGTAACTTGATTGGGCTTGTGTAACTCAGACTTGTGTGAACAACGGACTTGTATAATTTAACATTGTGTATCAACATTGTAATTGAAATTGTGTATTAACATTGTGTATCAACAATATAATACACACGTTCAATTAGTCCAGTTGATATAAGAGAGAGAGAGCATGTCATCTAGGGTTCGAAACTCATAGACTATAAGCCCAAGGGACTAACCTGTCTCAAGATAATCTCAGCTCTAATATCACGCTCAGCTTCCCACAAGAATGTACTTTATGCCTGATCACACAAGGCACCCAAATCAGAGACTATCCGATATGCTAGTTTCAATAACCTCTACTATATCATATAACATCATGCTAGAAGGTTCCTACTTCTAGTTTCAGTGATCTTTGTAATATCATATAACTATATGCTAGGATACTCCTAATCCTAGTCTCAAGATCCTCATGAGATGAACCACCACACAACAAGCTCAACTCACTCAATCCACTTCCAAAATCACCTAAGAATCCACAAGCCACTAATTGGCATTCTCACTAGTTATGCTAGGATCCAACCTAGCATGATACAACTCTAGGACCAACAATGAAGAAAGGAAGGAAGTGCCATACCACAAAACGGTACCCATTGGAGACAAGCCGTGACCGCGGGAAAAGAGGGGTGCGGGCGCGGTGATCGACTCCGAGACGCCGCGACCGTGGTGACACAAAGCCACGGGGGCAGTGACTCCGGAAGGGCGCGGGTGCGGGGATGCACAGTCGCGGGTGCGGGATAACTCCAGGGACGAACGTCAAATGCTTCTCGAGTGCAGCAACTTCCTATGCCTCCTTGGCCGACTTTTCTCTACTAGGTCGTCTCACACAAGACCACCACCGCACTATACCCTGGATTTAACCATCAATACAAGACACCGAGACAACATAGACAATCAAGAATGAATCTTGATTCCATGCTAAGAAGAAGGAGAAACGAAGAAGAAATAAATGGAAGAAGAGAAGGCTTATTGTCTGAGCCCGAGACTTTCCACAGAGTCCTTAGTCCCCAACTCACGTGCAGAAGATTGCAACTCGCACACGCTTGGTGGAAGGAAGAACAAGGGAGAAAGTAAAGGATGGAGAAGAGAAGGATGAGGGTTTACGTAAGAGGAGAATAAATAATGGCTAGAGGTTGAACGGATCCTAAAAGAACCCTAAGGAGTTCCGAAGATGGGATATAACGAAAAAGGAAATAAAAGGATGACGGTTACAAACAGATCTCCCACAGTCTGTTGCAAAACAGCACATGCGGCTAAGCCTTGCCGCGACCGTGTCAACAACAGGTTGTCGCGGGCGAGAACTCCCTTTCGGCAACACTCTTGTGGTCCTGAAAGAAGTCCTAAAGGTCGGTAACCGGAAGAAAATTGTATTATTTTATTTAAACTTATATTGCCCAACTAGTGTTACTCAAATTTCAAATACCCAAGTTGAATTACTCAAGATAATAAACTTGTTTTATTATCTAAATCCCCTTAACTAGAGAGAAAAAAATGAATTTGACAAAGTAATAAATCTAAGACAAAGAGAAGGAAGACGATTAACTTCAAAATTATCACAAATTCTCACAATTACATTTACCCCATTTATCTCAACTTTCTTTTATACATATATATATATATATATATATATATATATATATATATATATATATTTTAAATAAATAAGATGTATATGACAAAATAGGCCTATTGTGATGAGTGTGGTGTTTTATTATTTGCCAAGTATGGTGTACATAGGCTTCGGAAATGGGTTAGACACATGAATGATTTTGGAAATTGCAACCAAAGGTCCTTGGCATATTACAAAGTTACACAATTGTTCATAGAAGAGTACAACTGTACAATTCTTGGCCTTTTACCTAAGTCCATTTTGTTTTACTCCTATGAGGGTAACTAGAATAGTTCTACTTGGCTTTTCTTTTCTTGGACTCTAGCCTCAAATCTCACATTTTTTTGGTTTGTGAATCTTCTTGTTTGGCTGAAGATTCACTATATCCGAGTACTTACTCGAATAGCAAGAGTTACGAGTTACACATATGGATCAAGGTTGCCCCGATAAAAATGATGGAATATTTCATTAAAATTTATCGGTTTTAGGGTTTATGTTTTGTATAGTTTTTTTTTTTTGTAATTTCACTTGGAATAGCTTTATTGAAACAAGGTCATAGCGTTACAGTTAATCTCAGCGTTTGCAAAATGTAAATGTCTTTATAATAGATCAAACCTCATATACAAAGAATCGGAATAATGATCATCCAGATTTAAAATTATGTTCCTAATCCGCTTGTATAAAAACTGTCGAACACGATCCGAGTAGCTCGACTCACACAATGGTCCAAGCTTGATACATTCAATCACCGCATTTGTAAATATAAATGCCTCTATAATAGATCATAATTCATATACAAAGAAACCTAAGAATTTAGTCAGATTTAAAAATATGTTCATAAAACTGTTCGTTTGAAATATAAACGAACATGAGTTGAACTCGAGCTGTTCAACTCACATAACGGGTCCAAACTCGACTCACCTAAAAATGACCCTAATTATAAATAGACCACAACTCACATGAAATTAAGAGCAATCTTGATATCCTTACTATACTAAATGTGGGAGTTGGATGAATGAATAGGAAATTTCCATTTTTGCCCTTTTATATTCTCTTTTGACTTCTTTGTCCTCTACAATTTTAACAAATTACATTCTATTGCCCCTGTCCCTGGTGCTTTTGTTTGAGTTGACCCACCATAAACCTAAAATCTACACGTACCTTCAATTTTGGTGAGGTGTTTCTTTCCCAGCCTTCACAGTGTATTGTTTACACGTGTTTTTTACTACCGCCTCAGATGATATCATTCAATCTTCCTCTCTACGCCAACGTATCGCTCGATCTTAAGGTGACCGCTTTGTCATCATCGATCACTTTCTTCTTCTTCTTCTATTGCCTCTTTGTTCTCCGGCTGTCGCAATCCGTCGACGGCCTCTGAAGATCTACGAGCTTTATCGCATCTTTGTTCTCAGACTATTCATTGAACGTGTTTTGTGATTCTTTCCCTTTCATCGGTTCATTCTCATGATTGTATCTGCTAACTCTCTCTTTTCTCAAGGTTTTATTTCCGCTTATTAAACTTCTCTTTGGGGCGGTGGATGAACACATTGTTTCGTTCTCCTTGTCTAATGGATTACATATGTTGATTCCGATTTTGTACTCCGTTGCCCTGCTTCTTGCTCGTCCTAAATTTCAGAGGTCTCTCAAATGAAAAAAATTGTGTTCATGTAAATCGCAGGTATCAGATTTGGATCTTCGTCTGCCTTCCACATACACCGATTTGGGTGACACCCATCGGCTTGCTGGCTACAAGATGGAGCCTCAACCTTCTCCTTCTAACCTCAGATTAGGTCTTCTACTACAGCATCACCTCCATCTTCCATGTTTCAATCTCTTGTATCAAATGTAAGTTTCAATCCCATCAAAATTTTGTTTCTCCTATCGATCTCTTCTGAATCGAGATTTTTCCATTCGCTTGTACAGGAATCGTCTGAATCGATATTTTTCCATTCGCTTGTACAGGAATCGTCATCGTTATTTGATAATCACTTTAGAACCTCTCAAGAAACAAATAATTCGAGATCAAAGGTTCCAGTAATCCATCCAGAGAAACCAAAAATTGAACTGCTTATATGTAATTTGGTGCTTAGTTTGTTCTTGGATGACATTTTTCCTATTGGGTTGCAAAAATTTATTCGTTTTGGTTGTTGCTTGTTTCCTAGATGGTTACTTAGATCAGTTTGGTGAATTTACTTCAATTTATTGTATATATAGACTGATCTTGTCATTTTAAGTTTGTGATTTCATCTTGTAATTAGAGGTATGGAAATTGCTATTTAATTTCAAACTTATTGGCATAGTCACTTACCTTTACTGGAGTATACAATAGCTGGTAATTTCATATATGCAGTATTGGGTGCTTTGGCATCTACACCTATTATCACTGACATTGTCACTTACCCGTGTGATCAACTATTATCTTGTTCTTCTATTAATTTTCAATTTTGGTTTAATTTGCTATTCAATTTGATATTTGTCAGTGATGAAATCACCAGGCGTGTTTGCACTATACTGGGATGAAGCATCAAAAGAAGGTGATGAAGCGTTCGATTAAATGTTTGTAGCTTGTTTTGCATCCTATTTTATGATTTTAATTGTCCTAAATATAAGCTTCTAAGGTCTCGTGTAAAGAAACAGTCTCATATGAACCTATCTTGTACTGTTTGATTAATTTGGATTTTAATGCTCAACAAGCACAACATTGCTCGGCTTGCTGTGCTCGGTTCTCTAATTGGTTTCAGGTTGTTGTCTTTCTCGATTTTGGTTTCTTTGCGTTTAGATTTTGGTCATTCTCTCCCTTTGTTGAAGGCTGAAGTTTTTACTCCATTTCTCAATTTTAGGTTTGTGTTTTCATTTTTTTGCAAATAATTTTTAGATTTATATTCTGTTGGTAATATCATATCATTCTTAATTTGGTTGATGAGATAAGGATTTTTAGTTAAATGGTCATTTATTTTTTGTGATAGATGAATGTTTAATTGTTATTTGCTTCAGACTATAGACGGAAATTGGTATAGCATAGATGCATGGATGTACATACTACTGATAAAGATTGTTTTGCCTTGCTTCTTCTTCCTGATGCTTGTTCATTAGGCGATTTCTTACTGAATTCTAAATGAATAATTACCTATGGTGATACTACAATCTAAAAAATGGAACATTGTTTGTAAAAGTGTAGGTAATTGGCATAATGGGGAGACCAACCTTCCATATTACACTGTTGTTTAAAATCCTTGATTCATCATCACTTGTACTGATAGTTACCGCATGTATTATATATGGAACAAATTTTGCTTGTAAAAATAGGTTCATAGTTTGCGATATTAATTGAATTCTCATTGAAGGAGGTGAGTTAATATTCAAACGATGCATTCTAATTTTTCTAAATTTATGACCTGATTATTGACAACCTTAACCTATTGCTTATTTTTATGACATAACTACATATGTGATGACTGAAAGTGCATGTTCCTTCTCTGCTATATACAATTCAGAAACTAAATAGGTCTTTCAAACCATGATTTCAATTAGTTTGAGAATATTGGTACGACTCTTTTTGAAATCAGTTTCTGATGAGTGATTAGTTGTGGTTGTGCTGGCTTTATTGTGCCACGAGTTCAAGGTCAGAGCTGGATTTTTTAACCTCTCTATTGCTCAAGAACTTGCTTGGGTAAATGATTCCTTTGTGATAGGCTAAATGATTGTTGGCATCTTCCTCTGACTTTTCTTCGGATAGGGTTTTGACAAAGTTTACAAAGCTCTCAAACCATTTGAAGGGAATTAAGAACTACAGAGTTGGGATCTTTGAGGCTAATCCCTCGAATTTTATGTTGCCTACTCACAGTGATGATGATGGCTTTATCTTTGTTGCAAATGGTAACTAAATCCATTCAACCTCACGTGTATTACATGCTTAATTTTGCCCCTTCCTCTTTTGTGATTTTTTTGTTTTTTAGGGAAAGGAACCATAACCCTTGTGACTTCAGACAACAGAGAGATTCAATACAGAACAAGGGCATATCATGAGGATCCCAGCTGGTACTACTGTCTACTTGATCAACAAAGACAACAAAGAAAAGCTAATCATTGTCAAACTTATCCAACCAATCAACAATCCCGGTGAGTCTGTGGTAAATTGACTATTAATATGTTGTCAGATCCTTTGTTGTGTATTTGCATGTCTGATTCTGTGTTTTCTCAGGCATTTTTTGGAGCAGGAGGAAGAAACCTCGAGTCCTTCTCCAATGTTATTCATAATCATTGGAAGCCTGCCGAGGTAGTAAGGATCAAGTTTATGGGTGTCCCAACCGTTGTCCTGAAAAACATATGTGTGCAGCTTGAGGTATATTTGTTCTTCTTTATAACAATATGAAACTTCTTTCTTGTACAATTTGATTGATTCAATTGTCTTTTATAGGACAAATCATTTGGTAAGATTATACACAGACATGAAAACTAATCTGCATAAAATTAGTACACATAGAAAAGAGATATGAAAATGAAGAACCCACCACAATAACCTTGTAATCACGACATTTATTTATTCATAATGGAAATTAACAAACCTCTGAATTATATCATACAATACCTACATGTAGCAAGCAGTACCCCGCTTATATAAAACTAATAAAAAATATTGAAGCTAGATGGCCTTTTTGATTCCATGTACAAGAACAACTTCATATTATTACCAAGTTGCAAATGAATTATTTTTCTGAAATAATAAACACATGGAAACCTTCAGATTCAATATGAAACTTCTTTCTTGTACAATTTGGTTGATGCAATTAGGTACTTGTGTCGAGTTGTAACTTCTTGTAGCTTTGTTTAAGCTCCTCTCAGCCGTTAAAACACAAGTTGTGAAGTCCAAGTGAATTGGAAGTTCTGAAGCTGACAAACCCAGATAAAATGATAAAACACAATTTATGAAGTCCAAAATATGTTAATTGGAAGTTTTAAACCTGACTGAAATATTGCGGTTAGTCACACAATAGGCAAATGTTGCATGGTTCTAAACATAATTTTGTATTTATATAGGGTACCGAAGATGATGTGGTACACTGGTTACACGGAAACGGATTATGGAAACGGGCAAGAGAACCCTACGAACCCCTATGGATCAAAGGAGGTGGGCATTGCAACCTTGAACTCTACCCAGATTACATTCGTCACCTCTGCCGTTATGTCCAAGAAATGGAGAACATGAACACCGAGAACCGGCTCAAAAAGATCCAGGAGAAGGTCCGGCTGTGCCCAAAAACCGTGGCGCATTCTCGCTCTCCCACTGACATGCTATCTACAAGCTGGTGTTGCAGCTGCTCGAGTTGTTTTAACTGTTGCACTTGTAGCTGTCGGGTTAAATTCCAATGCCCCGAATGCCCGGATTGTTCCTCCTTATGTTGTAGATGCTCCATGTGTTGTTGTTTGCCCCGGCCCAAATGCAAGTGCAAGTGCAAGTGCTCGGGATGTTGTTGCTTCCCGAAAATAAAAATGTTGGAAACCGAGCTGCCCCAAATGCTCATGCTTTAGCTCCCTCTATAAATGCTTCTATTCTTCCATCTGTTGTTGCTTCTCGTGTTGTGGGAGTGGATCGAGCAAGAAGAAGCAAGGGAACAGGCGATAGAGAACGCGCAGCAGCAACTTGGTGGTTCGGTTTGTACAGTTTCAGATATAAAACAAAGGTCAGCTATAACCCGATTCATCTCTACTTTATGAAAGCTTTACCAGGAGGGAAAAAGTGATTATGAAGGTTTTACTGTTGTTGAAGAGAATGAAAATAATCATAGTTTATATGTGATAAATGTCTTAAATGTTTTGTTGGTGTTGCATTATTGGGTAAAGAAGAATATGTCGTATGTTTTAGTTTGTGATTCTCATCTACTTGTCTAAAAGGATTTAGTTTGTGATTCTCATCTACTTGTCTAAAAGGATTTAGTTTGTGATTCTCATCTACTTGTCTAAAAGGATGTTGTTTGACGAGGTAGTGTTTGAGTGACTTTGTATTGCAAATTTTTAGAAAGTACTCCAGAGTTTATGTTAAAACGATGTTTTAGGTCATAAGTTGCAAATAATTTTTTTAGACGATTGTGATCATTTCAGGTATATATATTTAGTTTCATAAGTTCAAAGCCTGTTAATAATTTGTCAGGTAAGATAATTTTCGGATTATATTTATTTTACGGGTCACTCCTCTTCTTCTGTTCGATTTCTTGATTCATATAGTGACACTAACCCATTTAACATTTTGTTTTTTTTCAAGATAGGAATGCTACGTCAAGACCCACATATAACTATTGACCCTGATAATTAAGCCAACACTAAGGATGACCCTGATAATTTAAGCCAACACTAAGGACCTTTCTTTCGTGAATTAGTCTCATGTAATATATTTTAGTTATTGATGTAATTACTTGTACTAATTAGTCTCATGTGATATATTTTAGTTATTGATGTAATTACTTGTACTAATATATCGAGTTATTAAACGTCTCATTCTCCCGTTCTCAAATTACAAAGTGCGCTCTTTACTTAGTCTAATAACACTTTACCACATTCATTTCAATGTAACACCTTTTCCTTTCGATCATCTAACGATAAGTTTTACGTTTCATTTCAATGTAACACAAATTGATATGTAACACTTTTTCCTTTCGATCATTTAAGATAAATTTAACGTTTTTAAGTCACGGCGCGCGTGCGTAGCACGCGCGTCCATACTAGTATACATAGAAAGGAAACTTCCTTATGTGGGTGTTTGGTCACATGCAATTGAAGATCTCCAAACATTTATTCCAAAGGGGGAATGAGTTGTTAGAGTGTAACATGTTTGTATTAGTTGCACTTGCATGTCAAATTGTCAATTATTTGTGAATTTCATTTGTGGGTCCTTTTTGTTTTTGTTCTCTAGGTAGTCTTTTGTTGGTTCAGTCCATTTGTTTATGTGGCTCAAACTCACTTCAAAGAATGTAACCCTTCTTTGGACACCTTCAGCTAAGCATTAAGCCAATGTTATTAATTAAATCAAATAAGAACACTAACTAAAACAAATAACCTAAAATTGTTGAGTCATGTTGACCAGACTTACCGATAAATGAGAATAACTTAAAATTTAGGAGATAAATGTATAGAGATTTGTGAAGCGAAAGCCTATATATTTTATTGATCAAATATCTTTATATAAATAAATATAAAAAGATAAAAATAACAAACTACAAAATAAAGATAAACTCAATATATTGAGCCTAATGTATTGAGTTCATACTCTAACAAACTGGTCAAACACAATTCTTATTAGAGATTTTCAAACATAAACATTGGTAAAATTTCAAATTATATATACTTTTATGTTTTAAGAATTAAGAATTAAGAGTATTATACTCATTCTTACAATCCTACTTACACGAAATAATATAACACTTTATCTTGATTGTGCAACCTAAATCCTAAAACCATAAAATTAAAATAATAAAATAATATAGCACTTTATCTTGAGACCGTAATCTAAAAATTATTAGGATATAATTATTTTAGTTTATAATAGTTTGTACTCCGAGTCTCGATCCTACAGTTCCTAGTTGAACGAACAAAGCCTAATATACATATATGTACACAATAAACTTACCTATACTTTTACATATTGAACAAGGTGATCTGTTAATCAACCAATTTACGATGTATATCGTAAATTGGTTGACAATATGTCCATCTTTCATAATTAAATTATGAAAAACTTTACCCAATTTACGATGTACATTTTCCAATGCAAGTTACCTGAGCCAGCTGAGGCTACTGAGTAGCTGACAGTATGCTTGCACATGGTGCAAATTTTATATGTCTACCTTATTACATATGAGCAACTTATTTATGAAAAATCTAATCTGTTTTACAATGTACATTTGCGGGAAAAAATGGTGACGGGATATATAGCCGTGAGTCGTGACAAATATGGGGACGAGAAATTTCCCGATGGGAACGAATATCGGACATAGACAGGGAATTTTGAGGGGAAAACCCATAAAACTTTAAAATGGGAAAAATTAAGAGATAATTGGTGAAATAGGGCTCTTTTTGTTTAGTGTAGATTAACTAGACCCCTAGTAATATCCAACAAAAATATAAAGATAAATAAAAGTATTAAGGAGATAAATTAGGGAGATAATTAGGCATTTAATAAATCCACAATAATAAACTACCTTAAATATTGAAACTGATTTGAAAAAAAAGGAAACCGAATGGGAGAGATTCTCGCAATCTATATATGAGTGTTTACATCCGTCAATCACAAACAATCAATCACCGCTGCTTTACTCTCATTTTCATCTCCATTGAAGGAAGATTCAATGTCTCATCTTTCTCCCTTCTAGATATCATCTTTCTCCCTTCCATTTCGTCTCTATTTTATTCTCCATTGAAGCCGATGCAAGTTATCGTTTCTATCCCGCTCCATTGAAGGTTATTGAAAGTTGGTTATATCCATCTCCCTTGAAGGCCGCTCGGAACCTCTTCACAAGTTATCGTCTTCTCCGACTACAAAACAGGTACATTTTTTAACTCGGATATAAGTTTCTTGCGACATATTACAGGATTATGTACCCGATTTTGCCAAAACAAACATTATGTATCACATGTAGTTGCTAATAAATATTATGTACTAGTTATGCATCACACATAGTTGCTGATAAATATTTGTTGATAAACATTATGTACGAGTTATTTAAATAACACAAATAATGTAGTGATTGTCACCGTATTATGTAACAGATCGATCTATATCAACAAACTTTGAAGGACACAATCAATATGTATCAGATTGTCTCCGTCTTATGTATTTGATCGAACTCTCTCAACAATTATGAAGAAATCAAGAGGAGAAACAATGGCTTCCATTTTGAAAAACTCAAGATCATAAACTCGGTTGCAGCAACAATGGCGTTCAAATTTTCTCTGTAATGGCTCGTTTGATTGATATCTCCAAATTAATGGAGGTTGTCCACGATTTATTTCCTTTTTTAACGAATGACAATAACTATTAATGTTTTTAATTAAGATAATTAATAAGCCTAATTAGGATAGAGAGATATTTAGCAAATCTACAAAATCTTCTATGCTATACGGGATTAATATTTTTTGGTAAAATATAAAGGGGCCTAGTTTGTTAACATGAAACAAAATGGGCCTAGTTTGTACACACTATTACATAAGTTGTCTACTTAGTCAACTCATCCAAAAGTTAAACGGGGACGGGAATTTCCAATGGGATCGAATATCAGACGATGACGGGGATGACGACAATCATACTAAATGGGGATGGGGATAAATAGAGAACTCTCCGCTCCAAATCCGACTCATTGACATCCCTAATTGCTAATAAGCTGAAGGAAACAATCTTAAATGACGAAATTTCCATTTTGTAAATATATGGTTATAAGAACAAGAAAATGTGATGTAGGACAACTTATAAAATGTCGGTTAGAGCACCGAGGAGACATGGACCGCTAATTTTATTTATTTTTTATTTTTGTGTGGAGGAGTTAGTCTAGTTGCAACATTTTATTTAAAGAGGAAAATACTTGGAGTCACATTTTAATTAATTTAATATATTTTGAAAAGTATTGTCAAATTTAAATATTTAAGATCCTTTAAACTCATATATATTTTAGTAGAAACAATTATTTGATTAACGATAAATAAAAACACGGTCACTACATTATTGTCTTTTGGCCTTGTAAAAAGATTATAACAATTTAATTATTTTATAAAGTAAAAGAGTATAACTATTATCTGTGCATATTATAGTTAAGTAATTAATGTCAAGTGTTATGTCGGAATTGATTTAATAGTTATTACTTAATTATTAATTTTATAATTCCTTTTTAATAATTATTAATTTTATAAAATATATTTCGAATTAACTTATAATTAAAATCACATAAACATTCATAATCAAATTAACAAAATATAATAAGAAAATGACATCTATAAAAAATTATTCAAAAAAAATATATATATATTTTTAAATACCCATGCAAGACACGGGCACTAAACTAGTACGTAGCTAATTGATACAAGTCTATCTTAATTGAGTAATTACTGTCATCTTCATAAATAAATGAGTTGATAAATGACTCGTGATTTTAATCCAGGTTTTAAAAGAAATAATTGATTCAAATTCACCAACAAATCCAACTTACAAATGATTGAGTGTAGTCAAATCGTAATAAAAAAAAGGAAGAGAACAAAAAACCTAAACAAGAGCAAAGATGTGATGAAACAAAAACACTTTATACTTCTGCCTTTTCATTATTAGATGGTGTGTCGTCTAGCGCATCGAACTGCCTTCATAAAAAAACATTTTATACTTTTTATAACTCTCAATGTTGATTCATCTTACACAAAAGTATCGTGGCTTCAATCATCACCGAGGAACACTCGAAAAAGAAAACACTAGAAATATAAAGCTCAAAGCTACCACGAGCTTTGACACGAGCTTATTTCCCTAAAAATTGAATATAGTGTTTCCATTAGTGAAGCAATGAGCTATAATATAAACGAGTCATCAAGAAAAGTCGACGTCGTGGCTTACCATGCATGTGAATTCGGGATTAAGTTTAAATCGACTCGAAGTAGAACGATAAAAACCCAAAGAAAAAAAATCAATACATCAAATCTGATAAAAATAGCACCAAATATAACCCGATTCAATAAAGTATACCCACAATCCAAACAACTATAAAATTCCAATTTTAAGTTATATTGTTTTAAACCGAGTTTAGTCCGATAAATAACCCCCTAAATATTTATACCAAATACAAAAACTAATCAATTAAGAAACAGGCTCCTCGGGCTTGGTTCACCAAGCTCAAGTCCTTCTTCGTTGCCCATAACTTCCGGGCGTGTCAATCGGATACCTCTCTCTATTTGTCTTTCATAAAGGTGATCTAACTCTATATGTTCTTGCCTACGTGGATGATCTCATTGTCACAGGTTCAAGTACCACCGCCATCAAACAACTAGTTCACGCCCTTCATCGCGCCTTCTCAATTCGCGATCTCGGACCACTGAACTTCTTCCTCGGCATTGAAGTTCGGCACATCACAACAGCCTCTTCTTGTCTCAATCGAAAAATATACGGGATTTCATTGCGCGACCAAAATAGACCGATAGCAAACCCAGTCGATCACCCGCTGACTCCTCCTCACGCCTCCTTCCCGAAGATAGTGATCCTATGGACGACCCGCGACTATATCGGCAAGTCGTTGGTGCCCTCCAATACATCACCATCACCCGGCCTGAAATTGCTTATGTGGTAAACCGGGTTTGTCAATTCATGCATTCACCCTGTGTTGCTCATTGGCATGCTGTTAAACGAATTCTTCGGTACCTAAATGGCTCTTCCAACCTTGGGCTCCATCTCCGCACATCCGATATTACGCGCTTAACCGCTTATTCTGATGCGGGTTGGGCCTCTGACAAGTCCGATTTTCGATCTCAATATGACTTTGCTATCTTCCTCGGCTCCAATCTAATTAGCTGGACTTCTCGGAAACAAAAGGTAGTAGCTCGTTCTAGCACGGAAGAGGAATTCCGTGCCCTTGCTTACACAACAGCTGAATTACTATGGATCCAACAGCTGTTGCTCGAACTTAAAATTCTGCCTTCTGCTCCACCGGTCCTCCTCTGCGAGAACGTTGGTGCCCAATTCATGACATCGAACCCGGTGGTTGGTATCCTATCAAAGCACATTCAACTCGATTACTTTTTCGTACGTGAGCAAGTTGAGGCTCAACGTCTAATTGTTCGCCATGTTTCCTCCCTTGCTCAAACCGCCGACATCTTCACCAAACCTCTCGGTACAAGTCGTTTCTGTGAGTTACGTTCCAAGCTGCAAGTTCGGGATCGCCCTTCAGCTTGCCGGGGGTATTAACGAACTCCTAACATATGGCCCATGGGCCTTGCTTTGTACATTGTTTATACTTACTTATTCAGCAAGCCATGTATGTACTATATATACAGAATCCTAGAGATCAATAAACGTGTGTGGAATTATTCTCATTTATGAATTATTCTCATTCTATTAAATACCCGCACAAGGTGCGGGTTATATACTAGTTAATTATTAAAAAAAAAAGAATTGTATATAATATACTTATTTGAGCACTACTAATATTAGTAAGACAGGTTTTATCCAGCTATTGATTTGTGTTAATCGACTTTTGTGTCCAGTCCAAATCCGTGTACTATCATGTCTATATTTATTGTGGTCTCCAAAATACAAGTAATTTGAATACGTAGCTAGGTGATACAACTCTATCTCCATAAATAAATGAATTGATAAAAGACTCAGTGATTTAAAACCCGGTTTTAAGAACACGATAGACGAAAATAAGATTGATGGACCTTAAAAAGAAAATACAAATCGATTAGTGATGGTGTATTTTGGATAAATCCTACTTTATAACACCTTAGAAAGAGAAAACTGATTCAAATTCACCAACAAATTCAACTTACAAATGAGCGAGTGTAGTCAAATCGTAATAAAAAAGCAAGAGAACAAAAAAACATAAACAAGAGCAAAGATGAGGATGAAACAGAAAAACTTTATACTTTTGATCATTAGACGGTGTGTCATTTAGTGCATCGAACTGCCTTTATAAAAAAACATTTTATACTTTTTATAAATCTCAATGTTGATTCATCTTACACAAAGTATCGTGGCATCAATCGTCACCGATGAACACTCAAAAAAGAAAAACACTAGAAATATAAAGCTCAAAGCTACAACGAGCTTCAAAACGAGCTTATTCCCCTAAAGATTGAATATAGTGTTTCCATTAGTGAAGCAATGAGCTATAATATAAACGAGTCATCAAGAAAAGTCGACGTCATGGCTTAACATGCATGTGAATTCGGGATTAAGTTTAAATCAACTCGAAGTACAACAATAAAAACCCAAAGAAAAAAAATCAATACATCAAATCTGATCAAAATAGCACCAAATATATTCCGTTTTAATAAAATATACCCACAATCCAAACAACTATAAAATTCCAATTTTAAGTTATATTGTTTTAAACCGATAAATAACCCAAAATATTTAAACCAAATACAAAAACTAATCAAGTAAGAAACAGACAACTATGACCTCATAACAACTATGTTAAAGGATAGCCATTGAACCATCATTTTCATCTTATACAATTTGTCAATTGCTTGATGTGGAATGAGACTCATCACGAGATACGTGACGTCCAAAAACGGTATGACAAATGTTATTCCAAATTATATAATATATGAAATATAAATACTTATAAACAATTATGCATATGTCATGATAATTAAATATTGATTATTTATTAATCAATAATATGGCATGCTTAATTCCTGTAAATGATCTGTAAGGCATGCTTTTGGACACCTCAGATTCTAGAGTTTACTCACGCAAGTCAAAATTAATAACCTCAGCAATTCCTTTTGATGATTTGGATATCCATGATAACAACAAACACTTTGTTATTATTATTTTGAAATAGCTTGGATCGATTTCTCAATTATTATCCTATTATTATTTGATGATGAAATCGTATTTATCGACATCTTCTTTTTTTTTCTTTTTTTTTTTCCAATTATGTTAATTATTATTTTGTGGTGGCGGATGTACTTTTCTTATATGTCTATTATTATTATTATTATTATTATTATTATTATTTTGTGGTCATCTAAAATCTATTTTTTATTTCTTATAATTTTGTCATTATTTTCAATGATTTATATTATATTTTGAAATATGTGGGAGGAAATTTATTAATATATTTTAACAAAATTCTAATTAGACAGGGACAAGTGATTTATATGTATTTTTTTATGAGAATTTGGAATAGCATTCTGAAATTTATATACTATGTAGATTCATTATATTCTTGATATTTCAATCAATTTAACTCGGTATTATTAAAGCAATGGATCAGGACTTAAATGTTCTGGGCCTGGCCCAATAGGCCCAATAATCTTGAAAAGGTGTTTTTTTGCTAGATTTTTAAGGTGAAGTTATTATATAATATTAAAATCAAGGAAAATTTCGGATTGAATTTTGTTCAAAAGTTTTTTTAGTTTGGATGATGCTCTTGTGTTTTAATATTTTTCGGAAATGCCCAATTACATTTATATTGTAAAGGGTTGTCAACTTAAAATATTTTTAAAAAATATCTATGTGGAAAATGTTTAGCTTCTTTTATTATTTTTTAAAAAAATAAAATTTTCTCATTAAATTTTTTTTATGTTAGGTGGCATCCCGTTACAATATAAAGGGAGTTGGTCATTTTCCTGAAAAATATTAAAACAGAAATGCATCGTACGAACTAAAAAAAACTATTGACAAAATCCAGAAAACCCCAAACCATTATAATACCATTCGGAATTTCCCTAAAATCAATCACAAGTATACCGAGCCCATGAAAATATAAACACTGATTAAATTAATGAAATTTACATCTACTCTTATATGGGCCGTGTGGCAAACTTTAAGCTTTAAACCCAATGGATCAGGGCTTCAATGTTCTGGGCCGGATCTTTAGGCCCAACAGGCCCAATAATCTTTAACAAGGAGGGGTTTTTTTTAAAGATTTTTAGAGTGATTTATTATTTTACAATACTAAGATTATAGAAAAATAAAATTTGACTAAATTTATGAAATTTACTCAATAATCCTCAAGAAACTTTCTAAAATCTCCCAAAACACTCTATATAAAAATCCATAAACCTGAATTTCTCAAATGTCTAATCACACTTTGAACCATTGTATTTACATGGGCCACCCAATGGGCCAAAACTTGAATAATCTGGGCCTAGCCCAATAGGCCCAATATTCAATAACATAACCGAACTTTGGGCCAAAACGCAATAACAAGAATAGCAATGCATTGACATTACAAGTTATATAATATTTCAGCAGTTTGCTTAGAAACATAAACACTTCCATACACACTGACTCAAGCTAGTCAATAATATCCCACAAAGGGAGTAAAAACACTTGTAATTAACCCCTAATTATCTTAATAATCTATTTAGGGGCAAAAATACTTCTTAATTACCCAAATCTTACTAAGACTTCAACACACATTACTTCCTACACTTTGACACTCAAGTCCTGGCCTTCACCAACGGCGAATGTGGCGACATGAGACGAGGCGAGCCCATACTCACGTTGTCATCGTATCTCCGAGCTCCTCCGCCAAAGCTTAGCCTCAAATCGCTCCTTTGCCAACCCCTTTTCTTGCCACGAACAATCTTTTCGTCTTCATTGACACTTTTATTACACGTGCCTTTTAACATGAACAACCGAATCCTAGTGAGTGCGACTTCTAATGTGGCATCGTCCATATTGGCAAAACAAACCCTAAACCATCCTGGCTCGGAACAATGAAAAGACGAGCCAGGGGAAACGTTGATCTTCATGTCGCGTATGATCAAGTGCCATAACGCGAGTTCTCCATCCAACGTCGTTTCTTTGAGCAAGTGGCGTAAATCCATCCACACAAATAACCCGGCATTGCTCTTCAAACACCTTATTCCAACCCTACCAACGCCTTCGGTGAAATGAAGCACTCTTTTCTTTAGCCTCCTCTTGCTCTCGTATAAGAATTTCTCCACAAACGCGTTATCCGACAACATACACGCAATCAAACGCTGCGTTTGTGAAGAAACAAGCCCAAAACTCGACATCTTCCTAGCACGGTCCACGACCCGGTCATTATAAGAATACACTATTCCAACCCGAAATCCTGGCACTCCAAGATCCTTGGAGAGACTATAAACAACGTGAATGAGATCACGGTTGCACTTTTCGTCTCCCAATTCCAATAAAACCTCCGAAACACTTACGAACTCCGGTGATTGAAACACGGTGGCCGCATAGATCTCGTCGGCAATCAAGTGAATTTGCTTCTCGTTGACAAACTCAACGAGACTCATTAAAGTAGATTTGTCGAGTATAGTTCCTAGAGGGTTAGATGGGTTGCAAATGACTAACCCTCTCACATTGTTCTTCGATGCTATAGCTCGTTCATAGGCTTCTTCTATAGCCTCTCGAGTTACCATAAAACCGGTCGTGCTATCACAATGAACCGGGATCAGCTTCACTCCGGTTCTCCATCCCATGTCACGGTCAAATCTGTTATGTCAAACCAAATAAAATAACTACTGAGTTGACCATATGATATTAATGCAATTTTGGAACTTTCACTTACGGCGTTACCACACACATGTTATATAATTTGTTTATATTAAATATTGTTTCTCTCAGGGTACATTTACTAAACATAAAACTAGAAAAAGTCTAGTAAACCAAATTGTTTCTTAAATATTTGATGTAAATTTTATATACATTAGGAAAAAAAACTTATATAATTGTATGCATATTGATGTATTTATATATTTTTTAATCTTTATAAATTTATATATATATATATATATATATATATATATATATAATATGGAGGTTGACTCCCATGTAAACAGCTCTTAACATGTACAATGAGAACAAATTGTATCTGTTAGATCGTTAAATAGATGACTGAGATTAGGCGATATTAAAGGGGGGAAATCGTGTTATTAATGGCAGAAATATTCGCCGGACCTGAATCTATATATTCGGCGATATAGTCACATATATTCGGTGGCGTAGTTACGTATATTTGGTGTTTACACGTTCACCTGATAAGAGTTGTTTACATATGAGTCCGTGTATATATATATATATATATATATATATATATATATATATATATATATATATATATATATATATATATATATATATATATATATATATATATATATATATATGTGGACTCTTCTTGATCGAAGTTTGAAGATGGATCAAGATTGAAATGTCAATCACAAATTTATTATTGTCAAACTCCAAAAATAAAAAGAAAAAAGAAGTTGCAAGAAGGGATTTTGACATAAATTAAGTTTGTGGTATGGTATGGGGAGTAGTCAAGTTCAACAACTAAGATAAGAGAATTGAATTACTTTATTTTAGATAAACATATATAAAAAAAATTGTTTGAAAATTTGGTCTTGGTGGGACATATATATACGACTTGTTAGGCTATAAATGGATTTAAATACATAATAAATATTTATTGGAGAATGGCCAGAAAATATAATTAAGTGTTCAATTACGAAACTACTAATCCAAATATGTTTCCCATTTATGAAACTCGGATGTGAAGTTGGACTTGACTTATTAAGCATAATTGTAATTTGATTTTGTCATTTTTATAGTAATGTTTTTATAATAATTAAAAGAAGAATGTCTAATCTAATTAGTCATTAAAGCTCAAACACACTTGCTTTTTACTAACCTTTTAATTATAAAATGATTAGTTGAATAATATTATATATGACGTAAGTAAGCATGTCAAAGTATTATCTTAATAAATTGCTCTTAACCTAACTTATATAATTAGTAACTTCCTTTATAGATTTGTATTGTTTTGCTTTTATACGTAACTATTGTATACTTGGCAACAACATAATTTTGTCTATTATTTTCTTATTTTTTATCATTATTATTACATTTTAGCATGCAATATTATGAAAATGACAAATATATTAATATCGCTTAACTCAACTTGTCGTCTCCCCTAAGAGTTGAACGAGTCGGACTTTGTTATATTCGTATTTTCTTTAGAAAATGACATATTGAGCCGAACAAGTCGAGCTTAAAGACTTGTACATTTCAACTCGTTCAAAAAGTAAACGAGGTGAAACCGAACTTTCTTTTTACTCGAGACTGAACTCGAATAGTTCCGGCCATGATATATATATATATTAGAAACCGTTAAAAGAGAGAACATACGCAGGATAATAGGGAGTCGGAATGAGGAAAGCGTCGCCGTGGTTAGCCAAACAGAACATAACGTTCTCATTAGCTCCGGTGGATCCTCCACTCATAACAATTCGGGTCGGGTCGAATTTCACTTTATCTCCTCTAGCTTTCCCCATGAAATTCGCCACCGCCTGATAAGAAGAACACGTACAGCACAATCAAATTTTCATTAATTAAAATCAACTTAACTAAAATCCATAATTCAAATGATTTTATTACAATTATTTCTTGATTATTACCTCTCTGAACTCGGGTAAGCCATGATAATCCTGGAAAATGGCGATATCGTTGAAGTTGCAGATACCTTCAATAGTACAGATTGAAGCTTGAGGATTCTTCAACATCCAGTCTTTGATCAAGTCAAAGCAAAGCTATATATATATATAATAGCATTGATTAGAATTGCTAAAACGAGATTAATTATTGAATGTATTAAGTAATTTAGGTTAAATTACCTGGTTTTCAGCCAGACCCATTTGAAGAACTCCGTTTGGGTTTGAAGAAGGATGATAAGGATCCTTATCGTAAGCTTTCCAGCCATCGAAGTAAGCTGAAGAGTTTTCGCCATGGCCATTGTTTGTAGCGATCTCTGAGAGAAGCTCTTGCCCTTTTGTGTATACCATCTTTGATATTCTTCTTCTTCTTCTTGCTTGTTTGGAGAAGAAATATATATGTGTGTAGAGAGAGAGAAGAATTGAAAGACAGAGATGGAGAAATTGTGGTGGGGGAGAGAGGAAGATCTTGGAAGAATTTATAGAGGGAGGAAAGAGTGGTGGGTAGGGTTTATTATTCAAACCAGTCAATTTTTTAGCTTTTTTTTCTGCAATACTGTTCAGATTATTCAAAGGGAAATATATTCTTTTTGTAAGAAAAAGTTTAGATTAAGACGGTAAGTCCTTTAGAACTTGGCAAATGTAAGTTTGCCGTCCTATTCGTGGATAAATGGATGGGTGTAGATTATATGATGCACGGATATTTATAGATCGTAACTTGTCGTGGCTGATATGAGACACGGCATGATGCGACTCAGACACAGTTAAATATGATCCGACACGGTCAAGACAGATAGGATACGGCGAGGATGCGAATTGTGTCCGGTCAAGACACGGTCAACAAAAGTTTCCCTTTTTCAAAGCTAAAAAAAATATAAATTCTTTTAAAAAAAACTTAAAGAAAATTGATTAACCGTCTTCCATTTTTTCCCGACTAAACCTAACCCCACATAGCCACCTGCGAGATTATGGTTGCCATAAGCAAGATACCGATCTTCTTCTTCTTTGATTCTAATGTTGAGATGTTGTTCCGCCAGCCGACTCTTTTCTCCATTATTCTTATGATTTTATAACTTAATTTAAAACCTTTAATTACTAATTCTTGTGTATTTCTGTGTTGGATATTAGGTGCATTATTCTAACTTTTTCACTTTTTCTGATTTACAATTTATATTATTGTTTTTCTTGATTGATTTTGTTGTTTGATTGTTGTTAATTTGCAAAATGGATGATTCGTTCTTCAAATTTGAAACTAAGTATGTTTATTTGAGATTGTAAGACTAAATATATTTATTTTTATATTTTTGTAAGACTGGAAATATTTCTTTCTAAGCTTTTGTTTTGTTTATTCTGTTGTCATGTTAATATTTTTATCTACTCATATATCATTGAGTCTTTCATATATATGTATATCAATATGATATATGAATTTTCCATTGCAATAGCTTTAAAATGATACATTATTTGTTTTCCTTGCCATGTTCCCGTTTCCTATCCTTTTAAGGATTGTCGATTCCCCGTATCTCGCCGTGTCCGTTTCTCGTGTCCGTATCCGTGGCCGTGCATCATAGGTATATATATCTTTTGGTTTGAACGGGTAGTTGAGTTGAGCGGGTATGTACAAGGACTTAGGCATGTTCGGGCCGTTTATTGGGCTTAGGCGGGTATGGACAAGTTACTCATGTCACTATTTTTTCATATATTTGTTGGGTTGTGAAGTCTGATATATTGTATCAAAAATTGTAGGTTTTCACAATTCAATTAATTATACCAAGTTGAATATGGTTATCCTCATCACAAAATATAAAATAACTATGACTTGTTTGTACTCCTAAACTTAATTACATATTCTTGCCGAATTGAGTAATCAATTTTCGTCTTCTTTACTCTCTTGATTTTTCATTGAAACTTCATATATTGGTAGCATCTCTCCGAGGTGGCCTTATCATTTATGCCAAATAGATGTATTATTATTCATGATATTACGTTTAATTTAGATCCGGAATATCGGACCTGACAACCTTAAGACAATAATTATCGATAGTGGACGTTTGAGTGAATGTGTCTGTCCGATTAATGTAAAAAACCTTTAAGACATGGATTACATACTTAAACAACGACAATCTTATTTGGTTGGTAAAGCCAACCTTCAAATGTGTGATGAACCGAGTTATATCGTCACACGGACTATAAACACATTCATTAACGATTAGATTAAGTCGGCAAATCTTGCCTATTCTCTGTTAGTACTTTTGACGAATAAACCTTACCAATCTTATGTTTGTTAGCAATATATATATTATACTTCTTGGAGAAATATTTTATCGATGGTCGGCGAATCACTGATCAAAGAGCGAGCAGCCGTCAAATTTCATGATTTGGTGGGACGATATATTATTATTATTCATGAGATAAAAACTGTATAATCTTACTAAGTCAACCCCAAGGCTTGTGGCAAGTGTCAACTAGTCCACATAATTTCATTTGAAAAAGATTGTTGATACGTGAAAATTATCCCACACCCACACCGACAACTGATACTCCTCTTATTATCAGTTGATGTCAGGATAAAACCCCAAAACTTATATACATAGACTCACTTAACATACATCCCTTCACATCTGATATGAAAATTTTATTGAGGTCCACCAACGCCAATAGTCTATTCTCGAGCTAATACGTAGAGGAAAAAGAGGTAAGATTTGGTAGTTGTAAGTGGTCATATATAGACTATAGTCATACCCTCGTAATTGCTTATGTGTTCACTATCATAAATTCAACGCGTGCTCTGTGGGGATACTTTCGCTGCCAATTTCTCTCTTTAATTAATTAAACACTATAAATTAATAATAATATTTTCCTATATTTTAATAAGTCATTTCGTACTCAATTTTATAACAAAAATAAATCATTGTGGTGGTCATTTGTATGTACGAAATAATATCAATTTTGTACTAATATGATTATTAATCGTAGCAATTTGGTCGTTGCTTCCGCCACAAGTAAGAGAAACTACGTCGATAGAAATTGTTAATTTAGAAAAGGATGTTACATTTAGTACTTAAATACGTTGACTTAATACAAAAAACATAAGTCTCAGTATAATAACTACAATTTGTCAACTCATACAACTGGCAAACAACAAATTCATTAATTATAAGTTAGTTCGTCGACCTCAAAAAAAATTATATTTATTCATTAATTTTCTTAAGATTTAAAATATGCAAAATGCCATACAAAAATCATCTTTAATCAAAATTTAAGTGCAAAAACATCTTTTCTTTAAATGCTCCTTCACAATGGATAATATAACTAATCAAAAAATTAAACACATTATGCAAATCAAATAAGTGATGTTTTATCTACTAACATAACCAACATTCTTCTTTATCTAAGAGAAAAATTGGATGATAAACTATTAACTGAGTTGGTAGTCACCTGGTGGAATGTCTGGTTCATGAGAAACCAATGTACATTTAACAACAATAAGCCTCAAAATATAAATATGATCATTCAAAACCATATTAAAGCATGGTGTGAAGCAACAATGAAGGAGAAAAAACAAAATCTTGATAAAATAGGGAAGAAAAGAAGACCAAAATGCATCCTATGGAAAAAACCGGAAACAGATTTCATCAAACTCAACTTTGATGGATCTAGACTTAGCAATGGTAGATGTGCATTTGGCTACTGAAGAGATTTGTGAACTGAAAACTTATTTTATTCCATTTATGAAACAATGTATATATAGAAAAATATAAAAAGATAAAATAATAAACTATAAAAGATAAGATCAAAAGATAAACTAACAAAAGATAAACTAACAAATAAAGGATAACCCCAACATATGATCCAATATACTAGGCCCATACTCTAACACTCCCCCTCAAGCTGGAGGAGTGATTCAACAACTCCAAGGTTGAACAATAGAAACTTGAAGAAAAGAGAAGCTTGATGTAACTCCCTTCCTT
Organism: Fagopyrum homotropicum; assembly: GCA_033239125.1. NCBI lineage: Eukaryota > Viridiplantae > Streptophyta > Magnoliopsida > Caryophyllales > Polygonaceae > Fagopyrum > Fagopyrum homotropicum. The sequence goes on from BSWB01000003.1 coordinate 11,430,810, forward strand.
CATCATCGGTCTTTGTATTGACGCCGGTGGGTTGGACCCTGACGCAGGTTCATTAAGTTTTGGGCCCTATGACGCAAGTTGATTAGCGTCTGAGGGTCATAGGGTGCAGGTAGATTAGCGCCCTAAGGTAAGTTTTGGGCTTACCTTAGGGCCCTAGGACGCAGGTTGATTAGCGTCCTAGGGTCCTATGACGCAGGTAGATTAGTGCCCTAAGGTAAGTTTTGGATCCTAGGACGCATGTTGATTAGCGTCTGAGAGTTCTAGGACACAGGTAGATTAGCGCCCTTAGGTAAGTTTTGGATCCTAGGATGCAGGTTGATTAGCGTCCTAGGGTCCTAGGACATAGGTGGATTAGCGTCCTAAGGTAAGTTTTGTGTTTAGGTAGCTAGGTTTTGTGTTTAGGAGGAGAGCACAAAGTATACTCTGATACCGCGGACAAAGTACTCTAATACCGCACACAAAGTCTCACGTGATACCGCCGCCATCACCGCCGTGATGACGGCAGCGATGACGGCGCAACTAGGGTTTTGTTTTGTGCGGAAGCGTAGGTTAAGGAAAGTGCTCTGATACCATGAAGAGATTTGTGAACTGAAAGCTTGTTTTATTCCATTGGTCAAATAATGTTTATATAAAAAAATATAAAGAGATAAAATAATAAAATAAAACTAAAAGATAAGATCAAAAGATAAACTAACAAATAAAGGATAAGTCCAACATATAATCCAATATACTAGGCTCATATTCTAACTGCTACATCTTGAGAGATTATGAGGCCTCAACTACTACCCTAGGCTATGGACAATGTGGTAACACGTCTGTCCTCCATGCTGAAGCATGTGCGCTAAGGGAGGGTATGAGTAAAGCCTTTCAGTAGGGTATTATAAACCTTGAAATTGAGGGAGATAATCTCACGATTATAAACTCGATAAAAAATATATAGAAACCACCATTGGAAATAGATCTATTAATCACATATATTGTTAATATGATCTCACGGTTCCCACGTATTAGGTTTATTCATTTCTTCAGAATTAAATTGATCTCGTCCGCGACCATCTCAAAAGTTGAGGACCTCATCAGGAAGGATGCTCTAGGACGATCGTCTCGAGGAAGATGATTCTCCTAATTCCTTATCTTAGAGTATAAAAAAAAATGGTTATTTTCTTAGATTTAAAGTATAATGTAATTAAATGGACCACTTGACACCTATACGCATGGTACCGACCGTCGGTGTAATTTGGAGATACATTTTTAAAAATTAATTAAGAAAATATGGAAAAGGATGATATCATCCATTGTATAAATGATGTCATGTATACACGCCAAACCGTATCATAATGGATAAGGAATTTCAGGACTCGTGCACTCGGTCGTCTATAAGATTTACATTATTAAATTGGTGACGTATTAATGCATTTACAATTCACATATATAATATCCAAATATATTTTCATATTAATTTTCTTTCTAATGTTTAGGTTGATTTATCCGTCAATTTTTTTTTTACTTTTTGTTATTCTCCGAATGCATTTTCTTAATAATTTGATGTATTTATGTACATGCATACAAGTAAAATACTGATAATTTTTGTATATATAAAATTAAAATAGCATAAGTAAATGAGGATATTTAATAAAAATAAATAGGTGGATGAGTTAGTTTGACTCTACTATTTATTTTATGTCGATGAGAGTAGAATTATTTGATTTTGAAGATACAAGAAGAAGAAAAACGGTTTCATAAAGAAACAAATCGATGAAGTTTCATGTGAAACATAGTATTCCATTAGTCAAAAGCTGACCAATTTCTAGTATTCAATTTAATTCTGCATTAAATATTCACCAATCAAATAAATCAATTTTATAAAATAATTCTTACCACTTGTTAATATTCACCACCCTTTTTTGAACAATAGTAAACATTTCTTATAAAAATATTTAATAAAAATAATTTGAAAAACTCACAACTCTTGATTAATAAACTTAAAAATATTAAAAAAACAATTAAATTTGATTAAAAATTAAATACTAGAACAACATTTTTTCCTGATCAGAGAAAGTAATAAACAACTCGTTAATATTTTGATAAATTAGTTAGTGTTTAATGCCCATTATAACATTTGAATAAAAAAAATTATACACCCTTTGATTAATAAATAAATAAATTAGTGAAGCAAAAAAAATAAAAAGGTTTTATTTATAATGAAAATGATTAACCTTGACCATTTGTAAAATTTTATAATGAAATTTTATACAAAAAATTGTAAATTTAAATAGTAATGAGCAATTTAAAACATTCATTTCATTGTAAATTGAAACAATTTGGTTTACTAGGCTTTTTTTTAAATTGTGTGTTTAGTAAATGTAGCATTTGAGAGAAGAGTGTGTCGAGTTTGAAAATAAATACAAAAAGTTGGGATACATTTACTTAATTGAAACATTAAAAGCTTAGTTATTACTCTAATTTTTCAAAAAGACCTAGTTACCAAAATTGCCCATAATTTTTTATCATTAATTTTACTTAATTGAAACACAAGACGTTATCAAACTCTCGTTTGATAACGTCTTGTATTTGTCGTTATTTTTTTATGATCTTTCAATACACTTGATATATCTTTAAACTTTTTTTTTATTGAGTATTAGAAAAAAAAAAAATAACAACCCTTAGAAAAAGTATATATTAAAGAGAAGAATATATAAATATTTTGGTAGAGATATTGACTGGTAGGCAACCTAGATCGATTCCTTGGTGGACACGTCTTTGAAGATATACTCAACATTGTTGGTATGATTCTCATTTTAGTCCAATTCCATTTAATCTTCACATGCTATGACCAAATTTTCAAAACGTGCTTATGCATGTGCAAAATTTCCATATTCTCATATTGTCCATGCAAAATGCAATGCACAATATAGCTTTATTTTTTCCATTATAGTTAAGATTCAACTGATAAAATGGATCATATTCGATCTAGTATGAAAAGATCGATTATGCACTCTACTTATTACAATCGGTTAAGCTTCTAATACGAAATTATGGAATATTAAACTAAATGTTTATATATTATGAATTGTTAGTTAACTATTTGAAAAAATGAACTAAAAAAAAGACAATATGAATTTTAATCATATAATATTTAGTATTAAATTTAAAATTGTGAGTTGATTGTTCATTTTTTATCGACTAAACTGTTCAAATCTGACACACATTTTATTTAAAAGTTCAAAAATCGCATCACAAAAATATTTCCTAAATAAATACATTCCTTCAAATATTTTAAAAACAATTATTTAAAATAACATTGAAATATCTATGATTATAACAATTAACAAACAATAAATAGACAATTGTCTAAACAATACCTCATTTTTTAGATTGACTAAACTTTAGTATATCGTCGTTTAAACTATCACAACGGTACCTCACCGATTGAGTTTGACCAAAAATCAGTACTTGGATTACTGTTCACACATTAAGTTAGCATATCGGTGTTAAATAACAGGGGGCACAATGCAAAGACTATCTTAGAAGGATTGGACTATCCAGATGCGACATGCCTTCCGCGAGGAGAATAATGTTGTGGATTTCTTAGCTTCTCTTGCTTTTAATTTCCCTTTGGAGATTAATGTATTGTGTGACCCTCTTGAGGGTTGCATTATGATGTAAGGGGTCGGGCTATCCCGTGTGTGTACTACTTAGCCTTTCTTTCATATATAATAAGCGCGACTAGATGCGCCGGAGACCACTAACTCTCCTTCCGACCAAAATTTTTTTTGCAATGTTCACAATTGAAAAACCGTTTTCACATGATTAAAGATATAGTCTAAAGCATATAAAGACCAAATTTTTATAATTATTTAAATAATTTATTCAAAATTAAACCCTTTAAAATTTTAAAGTCCCGAGCTGAATATCCACATATCCGAAATTATTCCGATTTAATAAGAACGTCTCGGTTCGGACCGGATGTTGAACAACCTTAGGAGTACGTGTCATTGGGTTTATAGATATAGATGCCCGAAAGTGGTACCGAGTAGTGTCCCTTCACCACATTCAAACTTCCATACTTGTTGGGCCAAATTTCAAATGGTCGGTTCAAACTCATTAAATCTACCATCAATATTACTCTTTGTCCTTATCTTCACTCCATATAACACACACATTATCTACCATCTTAATGTTTACTAACAAAAAATAATATTAAAAACAATTGTATTGTATAGAGATTTTACAAAAAGGGTTTCTACCAATCTATCTTAGCTTTTAAAAACTTATAAAAAAAGTCATCCAAAAATCTAATCTTTATTAAGCTCGTCGTGCTCATACAGCTCTACAAAAATCTATACAATAAACTATGTCGAACATGCTAGGTCTTGTTATTGACTCGTAATTTTCTAACTTTAATTGTGAAAGTTTATTACTTTGTAAAAAAAATATTATACGTGTAAATTATAATAAATATTTTACAAGCAAATATTACAAGCAATTAAGCATGTGTGTTTGGTTAAAAAGTATGTGATTATGTATATAGTTGTAATATAGTATGTGCAAAATATCTGTTATTTGAAGATAATCATGCATTGTACTATTTATGTGCACCACAAGGGTACGTAACCGAGTAAGGCCGATATTTTTGGTTATTGTATATCTAAACATATGTAATTTGTTTGGATCCATGTACTAAATATGATTAAGGTACTTAAGAGGTTAATTAAAGAATCACGCAAATGAGGGTACGTAATAATTGTGTGTGTGTGGGTATGGACAACTAAGGTTTGAGTGTTGATGTGCCCTTTGACACTTTGTATCAATAATATATGCGTATAAGTCAACCACTTTAAGTGCTTAAGCTTTGCATTTTTGTTGCTCCTCATAACTCTTTCAACTCACACTATCCACTTTTCCTACAACCAAAATGCGCAGAATAATTGATAGTTTTTATATATATATATATATATTTATATATATATATATATATAGGGTGTGGTTCCCATGAGAACACCCTAACGTGAGAATATGAAAACAATCGTACACCGCTGGATGGTAAATATTAAGAGTTGAGATTTAGAGTAGATATCATAATTAATAATAACTACGAATAATAATAATTAGAAATTCAACAATAACTACGAATAATCCACTCAACCAACAATAACTACGAATAATACAATAAACGATATCGCACAGTCGTAACAAAACTGATAATAATTACGAATCTGTTCTCATGTTCTCACGTTAGGGGGTGTTCTCATAGGATCTATACTCTTTATATATATATATAGAGAGAGAGAGTTTGTCTCCCATGTAAACAACCCTTATAGTGTTCAATGAGAACGAATTATATTCGTTGGATTAATATAATGGATGACTATGATTAAGTGAGATTTTAAGGAAAAAAATATAAAAATAAAATTGAAAGTGCATATTTGGAAGTAATAGTAGCGTGATACACATCACACCATATCTACCCCAATATAAAAATTCCCTAAAATGAAATCCCTAAATCTTTTACAGTTATTGCTTCCTCTTCTTCCGCCTAATCAAGATCGTGTGTTGTTCGTCCTCAAGCATACCATCGATGCTGTCTTCTTCTTCCGGTATCCGATGTCGTTGGTCAAGCCGGTGTTGTGTTCCCCCTCTATTCTACATTAGGTATTGTGTTCGCCGGTGTTGTGTTCTTCCTCCTAATCAACATTTCAGTGCCGATCGTCATTCCGATTAGTGTATTGTTCGACTCGCTGCTCCCCTCCGTCACTCGAGGTATTGTCGACGGCAATGAAATTTCTGGTTCATTGATTCCGATTAGGGTTTTGCGGATTAATGTAATATTCCCTAAAATAATACCCCTCAAATAAAACCCCTAAATCTTTTACAGTTTTCCGTGCCGTCTTCTTCATCGGGTATTCGGCGCTGTTGGTCTCGTCGGTGTTGTGCTCGACCTCCAATCTACATTCGGTGCTGTGTTCGCCGGTATTCGGCGCACACAACGGCCTAATCACCGTTTCAATGTCAGTCGTCATTCAGATTAGGGTATTGTTCGTCTCGCCGCTCTCCTCCGTCACTCGAGGTATTGTCGATATCAATGTAATTTCCGGTGCATTGATTCCGATTATGGTTTTCTGATTTGTTTTTTTATTTTGAAATATGGTTGCCGAATTGGATTGGTTGTCCATTGTTGTTGAATGTTCGTTCATGCCTTGTCGAATGCGAGTTAGGCTGCAGCCATTCAATACTTGTCTGTTCATAAATGATTGGTGTTAAGGGCTATGAGTTTTTTTTTTTCTGAACGCACTTGTGGATGCTTGGACATCGTATCTGAACGCACTTGAGTGGTTTAGAGGCGAAAATTCACCAAAGATCTTTTTTGTGTGGGTTTAATGCACGGTAAAATGGAAATACAACTCGCTATTCGGTCCTTTTATTATTTATATTTGATAGCATACTACTTTTTTATTCGCTAATAGCTGTTTGGTTTCTGTGTAGAAGATAACGTTAAAAATTGTTACAGACTTGTACGCAACTACTTTCAATTGGTGACGAAGGGAGCGTTGAGTTCGAAGAAATGTACGACGTTTTCAACTACGAACTGAACAAGTGCATAATATCAACTGATCACATGGAAGATTTCAGAAATCTTGACATGGTAAAACACAGTGTTGTCAGAAATACCGCGTATAGTTGCTAGAGGGGCATTGAAGACTGACAATGCTATGAATGATGAGGAATAGACGATTCAAGTTGTTATTTTGATATGTTGTTCCGGACAACTGTTTTGCTACACTATGTCAAAACTATATGCTACAGTTTCTTTCTCTTTTTGGATATTTGAATCACTTATGTAGGGATTAATGCGTTTGACACTCCTGTCTATATTAATGTCAAAGTTTTATGCTACAATGTCAAACTCTTTTGATATGTTGTTTCGGAAAACTCTTTTGCTACAGTGAGTATAACACAACAAACATTGGAAGACAATCTTTATATTGTATGCAAACACCATTTACCATGCATAATATGATAGATTAGTAAGTGTATTCATTACCGAATATGAACGATATAATTTCAGAATATACATGATATAGTTAATGGATGCTTCATATATTAGGTGTTGTATGTTAAAGAGCACAACCTTTACACTTGAGGAAACATACGAAGACGATAGTTATCTTGTATGCAAACTCCGTTTACCATAGATAATATGACAGATTAAAAAATGTACTTTTTACCAAATATGAACGATATATTTTATAAAATATACAAGATATAGTAACCGGATATATAATATTTTAGTGTGTCATATGTTAATGAACGCAACATGTACACTTGGGTAATGGAGTTTACACTTTCTTATTTGGTGTTTCAATACTATAAAATGTAATCGTATTACAAACAAGATTACCGAAAATAATATTTCTATATTAACGAATATAGTTATAAATATTTCTATATTACCGGAAATAATATTTCTATCAATGGTTCTTTTTTTGGAAATAATTTGTCTTCACAAAAACGGTGAGAATAACACAGCCAACATAGAAAGACGAACGTTATCTTGTATGCAAACACCGATAACCATACAAAAAAATGATAGATTAGTAAGTGTTCTTCTTATTGAATATAAACGATATAAGTATGGAATATAAAGGATATAGTTGCCGAATATATTCGATATAAGTTCTGGATATTATACTGTTCGTGTACCGGATTCAGATGAACGAATTAAGTGCGTATGATCGAGTAAATATAACAAGTAACACCACAGTTGGTTATAAAATTCATTATAGTAGTTCACCGATTACGAAATATCACATTCATCTAAGACAAGTTTCACAACGTACATGATATAAAGAGTGAAACTCTTTGACACTTTCAGGTAGTGAGTACATTTTCCTTGAGAACGACTACACAATATGCGACGATGCAATAGAGTCCTGTCTTGTGTGCATACACGGTAAGATGACAAACGAACATCAAAACCAACCTTTTTAGCATACGCCTTATAAAAATCGATACCTTCCTCCGATGTCTTGAAACACATTTCAATACATGGATGTATGGATTCATCGTACTGTAGAGTCCAATATTTTGTTTTCGCCGGTGATTGCGTCATGTCTATTGCATCGTTGAGCTCTTCATTTGCCGCTGCTTCATAAAAATCATCCATACTCTCCATGTTAGCATCAATGTCGAATCCATCAACATCCAATCCCTTTTATTTCCGGAATCTGTAAAAAATTCACTACATATTTATAATCTGATAATTGAAATATAGCTAACGATTACGAGTATGTTTAATGTTTGATGAGTGGGTAAACCATAACCGGTGCCATATCTGTTTTCGTAACCATGTTATAGAACGTATTCGGAAGTATAGTCACATATATTCGTTAATATGAAACCAAATATCTGTTGATATATTAATTTAATCGTGTATGATGTTTCACATTCACTTACCTTCTTCCATCGATGTCGAAAATGTTGCTTGCCAGAATGTCCTACACAAATCAACCGATAAATGTGGACATATAATGATAAAAAAACGTAAGACTATAAAATGACTCAAGCCGTTTGAAGAACAAAAACCGAGTGGTTGATATTTAGGTAAGACTGCTTCATAAAATTCATCCATACTCTCCATGTTAGCATCAATGCCGGATCCATCAACATCCCAATCTCTTTCACATGGGGAATCTGTAAAAAATTCAATAAATATTTATATTATGATAATTTAAATACGAGTTTGTTTAATAGTTGATATTTAGGTAAACCTTCACCGTCACCGAATCGTATTCTGTGGTATATTCAAATATATTCGTTAATATGAAACCAAATATCCGTTAACATATTACTTTAACTGTTTATGTTATTCCACGTTCAGCTACCTTCTTCCATTGATTCCGAATCTGTTGCTTGCCTGAATCCCCTACACAAATCAACCGAACAATTGAGGACATATATTGATGAAAAACGAAAAAATTGAGGACAAATCAACCGTTGTTTGTTGATGAGAATATTGTATACTAAAAAAGATACACTTACTGTTAACTATTCCGGCGAAAATATGTTTAGTTCTTCCGGCGACAATGGAGTGTATGGCGTTTCAGCAAAACGTATCATCAATATAATTGATATTGCTTTGATCGATTTTGTTGATATTAATTGGAAGATTCTGTATATTGTAACTCCCTAAAATAGTGGAAGAAGATCTCATTTATAATTTTTCTAAAATATTGTAATTGCCTTATTTTGGAGAGTGTATTACACATTCCAATAAGGAGAGTGTGCTGAATTTTTCATTGAATATTTATGTTAATTTTCAGCCTTTAGATTAATCAGATCAAGGGCTACTATTTGTTCTCATTGTACACTATAAGAGCTGTTTACATGGGAGTATGATTCTATATATATATATATATATATAAAAAAGAAAGAGTTTTAGGGTTAAAAGTAAAAGAATTCACAATCAATGAACTAAATAGTAATTGTTTCATTTTACCAAAAATAAAAAATAATTGTTTAATATAATATGTATTTGGTTCAATTAAAAGTTTTAGACATATATACAAATTGTCACGTAGTTGAGCAAAAAATTTAGTTGAACAATTAAAAACATAAGTTAACACTTGAACGATCTGTCATATAGATAAACAATTTTGAATATACTTGAATAATTTTGAACACATTATTTAGTTTTGAATATTTTGAACAAATAATTAGTTGAGCGTATGCATGTTATATTTTAAGAATTTGACATATAATTTAACACTTGAATAATTTGCCATATATTTGAAATTTTATATATATATATATATATATATATATATATATATATATATAAACAATTTATAGTTGAACAAATACATGTTATATTTACATGATTATTACTTGATCTGATAATTGTGTATTCTTTCTACTTTTGACCGTAAGACCCATTGTATATTCTTCCTATTAGATGTTAAATATACTCGTAATATTGAACTTTAGTCTAGCGCGCATGTACACTTGTACGCACACACCCTCAACTTTACGGCCCCTCTACGTCATTCATTAACAACCTCTCCATCTCCACACCATTGTATTGGACCACTCAAACAAGACACGCATCCGACGGCTTCCGTCACGACCGACCTCAACTCTTGCACCGGCAGCCTAGACTCCACGGAGCTACATCGTCGAATTCCGCCTTTCGTTGATATTCGGTATATCAAATAGCATGTAAATAAGAGCCATAAACTAACAGTTATCTACTTTGATACAGTGAGAAAAGTGATGTATATATTTTGTACTTTCAAGTTTAGTAGGGTTATAATTATATGCACTTTTTGTCAACCCTATCTAACAATAATACAACTTCAATATCCTAAGTCATCTTGTCACGCAACAAGGTACATTTGTTGTCGGCATTTCATTTATTTACCAACTTCACCAATGACTTAACTTTGTCGTTGCGAGTGATGCGTATGTCACGACAATCATAAAAGGATAATAAATTTAGTATATGTTATGTTGGATATACGCGTATATGTACGTTAGAACATACACGACCCACAATTAATAATTATGATATAAAATTTTGTATCATTTTGTTCTTTAAGGTGACATATACTCCTTCTAGTAATAATTAATTTTCGTTTTAGCCTTTGACACACTTTTTATGAAATATTTTAAATAACATAGATTTTGTAAAGCTTTTCTAAATCTTATCACTTATTTAATATTTAACCTTCTTTTAAACCAATAAGAAATATTTTAGACCTAAAAATAATCATTTACACCAATTTTCAAGAACATTTCATTATTATTCATTTATTGGCCTAGAAAACTTAAAACGAAAAATAATTGTGATCAAATTTATAATACTAAAACGTCATTTATTTATGAACAGAGGGAGTATATAAATTCGGTAACATTATATACAAAAAAAAAGAAGGTAATTTCTATTTAAAATTAAATGAAAAAAGCAATATCTTTTATTTTAATTTTTACTTTTAAATTGACAACTTAAAAACCTTCTTTATTTAACTTGTAAAAAAATTATAAATTTCGGTGAAAAAATCACAATTGTATCGAGATTGAGGTAAGGAGTTTGATTATTATCCTTAAAAATTCCGCTTGATTCTAACACCGGAAACTGAAACGAGAAGGAAACGAATTTAGTCCATATGATTATTCTTATTCATGAAATTTTGTGGAATCATTCCTTGTGGATTAATGCAAAATGCACTTGTTTTCCCACATTTTGTTTCCCTATAAGCTATCAAAAGTAATCAAACTTAATTCCTTCAAACCATAAGAAATGATTCCAAAAACTTTCATGAACAATGATACATGTATAGACTAGATTCGTTTCCATTCTATTTTCGATTTCAGAGTTCAAGCCAAACGGGCTCGAAAAGTACTTAGTCGACATATTCCAGATAATTAGATTTAAGTGCTCTTTTACATGATATTATTGACATGCACATCGCCGGGATCTTGGTCGGAGACTCATCACGACGGTTATTCAAACGAATTTTGTTGATCGGAACATTAAACGAATTTGGTTTGATAGAAAACCGAAATGTTTTTCCAAACGTTTGACTTCAACTCGTTTTACAAAGAATAATGACACATTGACACGTTGAATGTTCCAAACCACACGTGGAAATATGATGTCAAAGTCGCATTTTTAAATTGTGAATTGTGACAACACAATTCACAAAAATCATGAAAAATGCACCACTAGTATGAATTCAACAAATTTGCTATTGGATCTTGTATGTATATACTACTCATTTCATTTTTTATATAATTATCATAAATTTTTTTAATTTCTCCCAGAGTAATTATATAAATATAAAAAAGGTCTACGTGATTCTACAATTAAAATCTTTAAAAAATAGTCATAATTGAATTTTTTTACAAAATGTTAAGAGTTAATTAAAATTAATTTGTATATAGTCGATTTGAATTAATTTTAACTATAAAATATTATTTTATAAATTTATTTTTTTATCTATGAATTAAATTACTTTTAACTATAAAACATGTGGTTAAAAATTACTTCCTAAATTTATTTGGTGGTGCAAATACATCTATACTCCTAGTCAGAAGATAAAATAAACTATTTTAATGTATTAATATACGGTAAATGAGTTGTTGTTAGGTAAAGAAGTCAATTAATTAAGTCTCTTATCTGAAAAATCAAACTATTGTTCTATAATATTCTTTGAGAAATCGATGGGGTTTGTTCGTTGATTGTTTTGAAAGTAAATCAATTTGCATATTGATTCCTCTATTCAATGCTAAGACTCTGAAATTTAGTGTAGATAATAATATTTGGACTATTGATAAGTTTATACGTATAAAAGTAACTTTAGAGCTTCTTTTACAACGATATTTAAGGGATGATGTTTACGTAACCTGCAGTCTAATGTTTTGTGAGATCTTCGTAAGATCACGCTTGCTTTTCAAAATTAGGAAATATTTTTGTTCGTATGTAGGAGATGACTACTAGCTCGATCTTAATTGTTTTGTTTTTTAAATAATAGTAAGAAGTTTAATATAGTTTTTTTTTATTAAAAGAAAAGCGTTAGCGAGCCTCTTGCGTTTGAGAACACGAAGTTTGGGCTCATCAAAAAAATTTGATGTTGGATGTCGAGATTTTCAAATGGATCAATCAGTCAACAAAACAGTTTGCCCGATCTAGACTTCGTCAAAGAAATATAGATTCAATCTCATATGGACAACTCCAACGAGATTCGAGTGTCTTGATGATACACAAATTGTCACCCTCAATTTTGATCTTTTTATTTGCAATATTGATCGTGCAAGCCCGATTTAAGAGCATAGGCATCAACTTTTAGGACCAAGTTACAGTAATTTTTTTATACCAAGACTGATGACCTCTCCATTGTGGTTCCGAATAACAAAACCGATGGTGGTAGTCCCATAATCAAGTTTAGAGTCATCAAAGTTAAGTTTGTAAAAACCATACTTTGATTTTTTTTTCCCCATTTAATGTTATTTTTTTTCGTTTGGTATTATTGTTTTTTGGTGGTGGCCTCTAATGGCATAGTCATCCTCATCTTTCACTTTTATTTTCCATTCTAGGATTTGATTCTTAATGAGAGCAATTGTGTTATTTAAATGAGTCAAGGGGCTCGTTGTGAAAAATAATTTTGTTTCTAGCGAACGAAATACTCCACCAAATAGTAGCAAGGACAATACAAATATAAATGACATAAATCCTCAAGTTGATGGTTACAAATCTTATATAGTTACGAGTAACGGTAATTTTTCATTCGTCAAGTTTTGTTTTTGTTGGTAATCCGTTTTTTGAAAATTTTCATATGAAGTTCTTTATTTTGAACTTTATTTTGGGTTGTGGATTAAGTTTTCAAATCTACTCGCATGCATTTACAAGATGGTAATAGTTGTCCTCCATTAGCAGCTCGGAAACAAATTTGATTGAAAACCACCCATTTTGACTACACCGTCAGTATAATCTATCTTGTATTTTATTTTTTCGGATAATTATTTGCTTATTTTTTTAAAAATATCCAGACTAATAATATTTGGAGTTCGTTGTTAATTTTGTTAATATCTCATTCCTTATAATTGTTTATATAATGATTTACTTTGGTGTTGATATTAACTTGATTTGTATTTTGAACCAGTTTTATTAGAGGCGATGTAGTAACTCAATTATCATGTTAAAAATTTATTGTTTTGATATTACCAACATGTCATAAAAGACCTCAAGTCAAATTTAAGTTCATTAGGTTATTTTATTGTCATGATGTTGGTCCTTTTCTTTGGTAGTGAAATAAGCTAACATTTTTTATGTATTTTTCTTTTATGACTTTTAACTACACGTTGTCAAGTTCCACCAAAATTTTCTATAGAAGCTCCATTAGTAAGGCTTTGTTCATGACGTTAGTGTTCTCAAACCGAGACCACCATTTTTTTTTGTTTACACGTTTCGTCCCAACTAATTATAGGTATATGTTGTTCTCTTTTATTCCAAAAGATTTTTTTTATAGGTTTTGCCCAACTCCTCAAAATTATGGTTTGAGAGCATTAAACTTTGCATTGTACAAATTGGTTTGGCAGCCACGGTTTTTTATACGGGTATTTATTCCTTCTTGTGAGAGCGAGTTCGCTTTCCATTTTGTAAGTTGCTACTTTGTTCTTGTATTAATTTCTTCAAAGGTATTTTTTGTAACTCTCCTATTAATAATTGGACATCCAAGGTATTTATGAAGAGAAGTGGTGTGATTCATAGCAAGCACATTTTTTAATTGGTCTATGCAATTGTCACTTGTTCCTTGTTGTTTGAAAAGCAAATTTTTAGAAGTTATTTTTTGTCGCGATCTAGAACAATATATTTCTAAGATTTGTTTGGTCATTTGGCAAAAAGCTACTTTGGCAAAAGTTATCATGTCGTTCACAAAGGACTAAAACCGGATTGAGGTTCCTTGTCTACACAACAAGAACTCAATATGATTGTCATAGTTGTCACAATCGTTTTGTAGCATTTGTGTAAGAATTTCGGCCTACAATACAAAGAGATAGGGGGATAAGGGGTTTCCTCGTCTTAGTCCTTTTTCCGGAAAGAATTTTTTCTTAGCCCGTTGTTAACCAGCATGAAGAAAGTGACCATTGATTTACTTTTTAAAACCAAGCCAAGAATTTATCGTTACAAAATTCTTGAGTACAATAAGAATGTCAATCTCAATTAACTTGGTCATAAGTTTTTTCCATATCCAATTTAGTGGGTGTCCAACCTTTCCCTCTCTTTTTGGATCTGAAAGAGTGAAAAATTTCATGGAAAATAAGGATATTATCATGTATTGATCGTTTGAAACAAAAGCACCTTGAAAAGGGTGAAAGAGTTTAGGCATGATTCTTTTCATCCTACTAGTAATTATTTTTGCAATTATTTTGTAAATGGTAGATTAAAGACTTATTGGTCTAAATTGATTGATTGTCATGAGGTTGTCCGTTTTGGGGATTTAGGTTATGAATGTATGGTTTATTAGTTTAAGCATTTTTGATAGAATTTAGTGAAACAATTTAGTTTACTAGGCTTTTTCTAGTTTTGTGTTTAGTAAATGTACCCCTTGAGAGAAGAGTGTGTAGAGTTTGAGAATAAATACAAAAGGTTGGGGTATATTTATTTAATTGAAACATTAAAAAGCCTAGTTACTACTGTAGTTTTTCAAAAAGGCCTAGTTACCAAAATTGCCCGAATTTAGTAGGCATCCCATCAGGTATGGTGTGACCGTGTGAGGTTCAATCGCACGTGAGGGTTTGTGCATTTGACCAAAGACCAACACATAAGTTCAGTGGGGTTCCATCCTAAAACTAATCGGCAATAGGAGAAGTAGTCTACCAGCCTTGTATAAACTCATTATCTCTTCTATTATCGATGTGAGAACATTGTATACTCCACACGCCCCTCAAATGCAACTGTTTATCTTATCTGTTATCGATGTGGGAACTTTGTATACTCCACAAGCCCCCTCAAGTGCTACTGTTTGACTTGTTGACACTTGACGACATCTTTTAAGGTTGGCTAACCCAATTGGACGGACTATTATTGTTCATGTCCGCAATTAGAGTCTTCAGATCGACAAGCCCAAAAGCCAGGATCCGAGAGATCGAACGACTCTGAAACCATGTGAAACTCTGATGAATCATATATAACGTGGTATTCGATCGCACTCGTGAGCGTATATGCTCATCGGGTTCAAGATCAACATGTAAGTCTAGTGATACTCCATCCTATAACCAAATGACAATAATAGTAATTCACCAACCTTACATACTTGTTTCGTTATTTTTTCACTTAATATCTTTCGAGACTTCAAATTCCATCATATCCAAAACTCTTCCCAACGAACAAATTCAAACTTATCGTATTAAAACTCTATAAGCAAACACTATCGTTACATTCATAATGTATAGTGCAGAGTAAACTACACTACTAATTTCAGTAGAAAAGAAAGAAGTTATCTTCAACTCATATTTCAAACTCGTGGACTAAAGATTGTTATTATGACGTCATATATGGATGAAAGTATAAATTTATACAGTAGGTTGTTGACGAAGACGTGTTTGTGAAGACCTAAGTATAAGTTCCCAGAAGTTACCCGTGTGTAGACAAGTCCATTCATTCTATAGACAACATTGCCTCTCAAGTCCAACTCTCACTTTTTGTGTTACATTCTTTTCTTCTTTCTTTCTCATTTCATACATTCGGTATCACTAAAATTGTCACATATTCATGTTAAAAAAGTTTGGTGGATTTAGGGTAAATCTCGTGTATACACACTGAACATGTGAATCCCGTTATGCATTTGACCCGTTAAAATTTCACTAAGTTTGTTGAGAACTACAAATCCATATTAACGTTCAACGTGACTGATAATTTTTCTTATATTTGTCTGGGACCAAACGACGTGGAAAATGTACTTATGGTGAGTCACACAAAAACGCACGGTCAAATTTTATCTTGAAATTAATTGACGCTAGGAGGAGTAACTCATTTTCGACGGGTCTTGCATTTCTTTTTAGCTAATTCCCGAAATCAAGAAAATGGATCGGAATTGGACATGTTTTGATATCATGTTAAAATCAAGCACAGACAGACTGTAGAGAGGAGTTGGGTACATACAAACACATATGTGAGTTAGACTCAAGCCCAATACATATGGTAATATGAGAAATAACTTATGAGATTTATATTAGACTCGCATGCTTTAGCATGGTCGACGGTAACTAATATACGGAAATGAAATCAAATTTCAAACTTAAAAACACAAGAATTAATGGACTTCATCTATACAAATGGTAGTGTGAACCGATATATATTTTGTCAATCTTAATTAAACTTGAATAATATCAACTAATTAAGCAAATCCGCAAATTGATATGGACTAATACAAAATGGATTGTGATTTGACTATCTAAAAGCTTTATGTATGCTTGTGGCTTCCTTTAACAGACCACATTAAGACACAATCGCGGCAAATCCAAATATCTTTTGACGTTCTCACCAAATTGTGTTACATTTGTCCATGTTATCTTTTGTATCAAACAAACTATCTCAATACAATAGACTTGTTCCAAGACAAATGTCAAGTTGTCGAAGTTTGTAGGTTGAAAGAAAGACCAAAAGAAATTTATGTTCACTTGCATAATAAAAACAACAATAAAGGTGTACCTTTTATATATTTACATTTTATAAAGAAAAGCGGTTCGGATTATTTTAAGAAAAAGGACAAATTAACAAACCATCGTGAAAAACAAGAACAAAATAAAATCAAAGTATACTAAAATATATCAAATAGACCCGAAATCAAAGAGAATTCAAAGGGAAATAAGAACGAGTCAATCACTAGAGAACGGAGAGTATAATGTTTGTCATCGAAGAAAATGCACAATAAGTCTTGAGAATAACAATGGACACCTCAACTTTTGGATTCGAAGCAAATCTTTCAGAATTTGATTACAAATTCACGATCACTCCAAGAACGAGAAACAACAGGACAACCACAAAAAACTGCTCAAAACTCGAAGGACTTCAATGCAATACACGGAACATTTAACATATATAAATGAATAACTTTGAAAAAGGAGTTGAGGAGAAACACAATGAATCGCGAAACAAAAAGATTTGAAGGAATTCTGCAATTGTTTGTAGTTGCTGTTTTTCGTTGCAAGGAGTCTAACTATAGAAATCCTCTTGAAGGAAAAGTGACATAAAAAAAAATGTGTATTACACGACGTTCCCGACCTAGATGATATTTACACTTCAACACAACCACGATCAACAGGAAACACGTGACAACAACCCATCCGAAGCAATCGTTCATACCACACCCGACCTAGATGATATTTAGAATGAGTTTGACAACTCATTCTCGAACAAAGTAGTAATTGCACCGCGATACCAAAACTACCTTGTTCGAGACATGGTTACTCTATCAAGGTTGTTCGAGCGCACACCGTCACCTGACGTGCCCCTCAAACAAAGTATGTAATACATCATATGTCACTAGTTCATTCACTTTAATTAATATATTCTTTTCTTCTCACGAAGAGGCTAATAATATTAGTTCGATGGGGATTACTTACGGAGTGTTACGTGTATGATTTGGGTTTACAAATGAAGTTAAAATATATAATTATGCGTCATTATCATCATTAATTCCATGGTGAAAATTCACATAGACGTGTAAGAAAAACATGCTGTCGAGGCAGGGACAGCTCATTAAACATTCCGTACAATCAAATCAGGTCAAAAGACAAATATCTCCCTAAAGTCAATAAACTTTAGCAACTACTTTGTTTGCTCATCCAACTGGCAAGTGCTAACTATCCCAAAATTTATGGGCCCATTTCTTCATCCATCCCCAATTCACTGTCCTTTACATGTATCAAATCATACATTTCACCAAACAAAAAATCCCATATTTTTCGCATCATCACGTGCGTCATCATATCATTTATTTTCCTTTTTCACAAAATTATAACCCATTTCATACTAGGGCTCATAACCAAAATTTGACATTGGCGGCATTTTACAATGCCTAACTCTAAACACATTTAATTAGGGCACATTTGGTCATAAATACAGAGTATGCTTAGAGGACATCGGCAATATGCACCAAAACTGTACGGATGAGCTGAATTCTTGCCCTAAACCGAACAAATATCGCGTAGTTTTTGTGATAAACGAGTGGGGCTTACAACGCGATAATAAACCTAAAGAGATGTCGGATTTGTATAAGTTAGACTTATCGATTTACCCTTCCGAAGAAATGTTCTATTTGTAAGCTTCGAGACTGTAAATTACTGCTTGTGTTGGAACCTACCTTGCATCTCTTTGCCATGGTTGAATTCCCCTTTTCCTACACAAGAAAATTAATAGTCATAAAAACACAATTTTAACATATGGAACATTTACTTTCAACAAAGGCAAGAGTTTATATCCTTAAGTATAAAATATCCGATTGCTAGACTTAATTAGAATATAAAATGACTAATGAATAAATCAAAAGAGGAAGGCTTAGACTGTAGACCAAAAACAACTTGGCAGGTCAAGAATCTCAGCTTTGTAATACCACGTTTGAATACATTTTTTCTTTTTATTCAGTTTTTATTGTACCTTAATATACTCACTATACAGCTACCAGAGATATGTCGATTTATAGCATTTATGCCTTCTTTACTATTCAGACTGACTAATTCAAAGTATAAACAATTGAGCAAGAGAAGGCATATTTAGAAAGATGAAAACATGGATTAGCAGCCACAGCCCATAGAAATAAGTTCCTGTGTGGAAGGAACTAGAAGCTCAAAGGATAAATTGTAGACAGAAATGCATTGTTCATGTTGACTTATAGATGAAACATATAGGCAAGTAACACAGCAAAGTACTAAGCAAAGCAAAGCGAAATTTAAACATACCGCAGATGTTTGGGTCGGATGTCTCAGAACTTTTACTCGACCGCCTCTTCCGTCTGCACCCTCTGCAATCAAACTAGGAGTAGTAGAGCCTTGCCCACCACCTGATGAAGGTGTGGATCCCTTAGGCTGTGCCCGCTTGCACCATTTTCCTAAGTACCTATTGTTTCCATCTGGTCCTAACAGTCCTCCAGCAAAGCACCGGTCGGCTATATATGACAGACATGTCAATCAGATAAGAAATGCAACTGATGGTCTAACATCTCACCAAAGTGGTAAGATAGAAACCCATGAATGAAAATATAAAGCATAGAGTTAGGTGCAAGAGTATCGCAAACAACTAATTTCAGGAATCCTCATTGCTATAAGTTCATTTCGATAATCAAGTCTAATTTTATAATAGGCAAACTAGATAATTAACTTTTAATAGTAAGTAAAAGACTAATAAAACTCAGGAAAATCAGAAACATGGAGTGGATTGCATAATGGAGAAGTGACTACAAACTACGAAGTGTGTATTTGGAAAATCAAATAAACTCCTAGAACATGAAAAATAAATATTATAATTTAAAAACAACAAGGTTGATAATGTTGGATTTGTGTCAAGATACCTGGCTGTGTAATGAGAACAGGAGATGACAACTCTTTCTGGTCGTGAAGGAGAGATGAAGTTTGTTTTATGTTCTTAAGTGACAATCCCACATCCTTCTCCCAATCAGAAGAATCATGAGTCAGGTGACCCGGCCTTGTAGAAACACTAGGCTGATCATTCAAAGTACATACTCCGATGTCCCCATCAGACCTAATGGTTTGCACTTCTGCGGGAATTTTATAAACATTTGATGATTTCTTCAGCGTTTCACTCGGTAGAATTTCACAATCTACCACTTCTACAAGGCCAATCACCTTTTCACCACCTTTCACATTATGGGCAGATTCAAATTTGTTCCCATTCTTCTTCATACCAAATGACTCAGCAATCAAAACTTCATCTTCATCCAAATTGATTACAGGTGTTGTAAACTGTTGAATCTGAGGTTCATAGGTAGGTTTCCTGATAGGTGAAGTGTAAGAGCTCTTGTTAAGATTCTGCATGCTCACACTCTCATCTTGTCTTTTCCTAGAAGCTTTTGCAGCCCTTAACACCTCATTGTCTTTTTCTTCGATGATTAACTCCATTTCCTGGATTCTAGTCTGATAATTGGCCAAATTGCAAAAAGTCAGCTCAATCACTATGCATTATTATTATTATGTAAGAAAATAAGAAATGGAACAAAATATATTACCTTAAGTTTCCCAATCTTTTCATTAGCCTTCTCAAGCTTTCTAAGATAGCG
Source organism: Fagopyrum homotropicum (assembly GCA_033239125.1). NCBI lineage: Eukaryota > Viridiplantae > Streptophyta > Magnoliopsida > Caryophyllales > Polygonaceae > Fagopyrum > Fagopyrum homotropicum. The sequence continues at coordinate 11,451,602 of BSWB01000003.1, forward strand.
AGCCTCACCTCTTCCGAGAGAACTGCACTTGGCCATCAATTCTTTGTAACTCCTGCAGAGATATAACTTGGCATTAAACAAAGCTCTTAAAGTTCACTACACCTTCTATAAGGTTATAGGAGTAGTACTACAATTAATTGATGAATTTAACAACTACGGCTCTATCTTTGTTATTTACAACATCTTACTGAGTTGTATAAGCCCATCCCTAGAACTGATACATGCTAAAAGATTCGCATAAACAGCCAATAGCAGAAGCAGTATCTAAATGTTTAACTAACACACAAATATAGGCAGGCAACCATTATAAGACATTGAAACTATAGCCAGATGATGCAGGATGACAAAGATATCAGTAGTTAGAATGAACTTATGTATCTTCCAACACATAGTTCTGAATGTAAACAGTTGGCATTGTATTTTAAATCAGTTGTTTGGGTAAAAAACAAAATAGAAAACTTGATATGGTTGTACCAAAATATTCATGCATTCGCTTATGACTCATAGCAACTATTGTGTTCATTACAAAAATAGGGACCAACCCTAAAGGATATAAATCAGCTGAAAGCCTATGGCGTTCCAGTCAAAACCCAGGAAAAAGATCACAGTATCAAACTGGAAGGAGTGGAAGCAGCTAATATCTGAGTCTAAGTTTTGAGGGTAATGGATGCAGTGTTGCACCAATCCTTTCCAAGTCATAAGGACGCACTTTCTTAACAGAACAGCCTATCATATTACCATTCAGATGATTGGCAGCACTCTAGCAGACATAAAACAAGCATTAGTGCAAAAGAGAGTTTGAGAGATTACTTATTACGCATGAACAGAGATTTCTTGAGCACGTCAATGGTGTCCTGACTATTGGACTCGTTGCCCACAGTAGCATACTTCTCAATGTCCTCTTCTTCCAAATTTAAATCAGCCACCCTGATCTCAGATGATAATCAAAATGAGCATCTTAGTTACATAACAAGTACTGGGGCAACAATAATCTAAACCCATATATCTTGACATGCCCCAACTGCACTTACAGTTTCAGAGCAGCTAGTTCCTTGACTAATGCTAAATTCTTATCTTGCAATTTGGAGCACTCCAAAGATGATCGAACAAGCTCCTGAAAACATTAAGTATAACTGAGGATGAGTTTCACACCACCATACAAACATTTAGAAACCTAGAAATCTGAACTTACACTAGATTTGATTCTCAGTGTTTCCTGAATCTGCTCCTTTTGCTTTGAAAGCTCAACCTTCAGTGTCACAGCTGTGGACAATTGCTCCTTGCACAGGTGTAGCTATAAAAAGTGCAAACTTATTAGTTTTACTAGACTAGATAAATGAATATGAACATGTTAGAATTACAACGTTACAACACCGACGGATAGAAAAGTGTGGTTTTTCTCAAGAATTAACAAGCAAGTACTCATTTATGCAATACCTCTTCAGTAGTCCGTTTCAATTCTTCTTGACGGTGTTCCAATGTCGAATTCAAACCAGAAACCTTCGATTCCAACTTCTTGACCTCCCTTCGCAATACATCAGGACTCTCTTCGAGTCCATCGAGAACGCTTCGCGCTTGAGTGACAATCGGATCGCCGGTACTCTGAAAGTAAAGGCGGCACGCATTGTGAGCAGAACATCGCTGTTTACACACCGGACATGTGAGTTTCTTCGTAGGCGCACTATACTCGAACCACTGCTGAAGGCTAGGGTTTTGAATCGAAACAACAACAATTAGGGATTTGGTTAAAGAACGCCACTTTCGAGCAATTAGAAGCAAGAAGTCGCTCAAGTACAAATATATCGAAGAAACGTATGTTTATTAACTGTTACATCAATGGAAAATTGAACGATTAGATGAAAGAGTACCAGAGTTCATGGAATACGTGGCCACAAATGGAGATGGATTGGAGATCTTCAATGCTAGGCTTGAGGTCTTCGTAACAAATCGAGCAAATCGACTTGGAGAATGAATCGTCGGCGACCATCGGCGATGTCTCTATCTCTGTCGGACCTCTCGGTCGCTCTCTCAAAAGGGGTTTCGTTGAGAGTTAATTAATTTCATTAGTTATTTTACGACACTGTTTTGGAGCGAACGTTTCAAATACGAGGGAGAAATTTGGGAAATAGGGAGGGTGTAATTTTGGGGCGGGAACACAAATGTGTATCCAATTTAGGGATTATTGAAAAATAACACTTCAAATAAAATTAGATATTATTGATTTAAATTAATTTGGTATAAGCCGGTTAAATTGGTAAGTTTTAAACATAAATGTATCAAATATAAAAGTAAATTTATTTATATATGGGTGAATTTGGTTAATAGATATTTTTCAATTTATACTCTAGTAACTAGGTCCGTTCTATTTTTTCGTTAAGTAAATATACCTTCTTTTTACTGTTTATTTCTTCTTTGCAACCATCTCCCCTTTCCATCACTCTCCTCAACCCACCTCTTCCTCCTTCATCCATATCCCTCTCCTCGAGCGAACAACAACTCTCCACAACCACTCACTCCCTCGCCAATCATCTCGCTCTCAGCCCTATTGTTGGAGCCAAAAGAGGAGCAAAGCATCGCCCGGAATTCTCCTACTCCCTCACCTCTATGTCGATCGTCATCGGCGCAACTAGGGAGCCACACCGGAGGAGCTTCATGCCTCTACCTTCTCCGTCAAGAAGTTGCTTAGTGAAAAGAAGATTAGAAGCGCCACTTCGCATTCTACCCATCGTCGATAGCATATCCCTTCTAAAGCGTTAGATTCTCATCATCTCAGGTGTATGTTCTCTCAATCTTTTCGCTTTGCCTCCATTGTGACTTCTGTAAGGTTTTGTATGTTTGAATCAATCGAAATATATCTGCGTTATTTGTCTTTGTTTTGTGTAGACTTGCACATCAGGAAAAACATGAACAACTACGTTTGGTGGCAGATTACTACAGGCCGGCAAATCGTTCGAATGAGATTGATGCCGTTGAATTGCGTGATTTGCTTTGAAATTTAAAGATCAGTTCATTTGGTATGCATCATATCCACTCCCTTTCAATGAATCTTCTGAACTTCATGTTTAGCTAATTGGATCTTGTTTTGATATTGTTGTTGTGGTGAGTAGAGAAGACAACTTTGTTGTGGTGAGTAGCTAATTGGATCTTGTTTTCATGTAGAGAAGACAACTTTGTGGTGATTATTGGTATAAAATTTATACCATTATAAATTTTCTAGTATGAAATTCATACCAGAAATTTTTTGTATGAATTTCATACCAGAAATCCATAGTAGAAAACAAAAGGATATCAGAAAATAAAAGGGAAATCTGGTATGAGTTTTCATACCAAAAAGCTCATACCAAAAAATAGAATAAAAAAAGGCAAAATAAAAAAAAATAAAAAACAAAGTCAAGGAGAAAGAATTTGTACGTGATTTGTAATTGTAATGTCTTTTTCTTTTTTTTATTAAAATAGAAGATAACTACTTTTACCTACCATTAAATGAAAGTGGTAAAAAAAAAGAGCCTATTTGGCAAAAATCTTTCTTTATATACTATATTAAAGTAAAGTAATATGTTTATATATCGCGCTCAGGTTCGTTTTACCTACACGATATTTTAAGTCGTCTATTTTTTAAAAATAAAAATAATGAACTTTATTTGATTTTAATTGGATCTTACTCCATTTTAATTGCAAATTTCTATTTCTACTAGGGTTAATACACTATAACCTTACTAGGGTTAAGATGACCATGTGTCATCCTCCCATTGTACCTAAACTACTATGTAAGGACATGTATCCTATCAATACAATACTATGAATGTGAGAACAATTCTGTTATCCATCATGGTATCAAGAGCCTGAAAAAAGAGACAAACGTCTCCACTATCACCACAAATGGTTGACACAGAAGATTCTTCACAAACAAAATCCCCTCCACCTGCCAAGAACAATGGCGACACCAGTGCTGGTATCCTCCCTACACCCTCCTTTTCACCCTCCATCTCCCTCTCATGCTTCATCACACACAAGCTTTCCCTGAAGCTTTTCCCTTTGGAACAAACAAATCACATCCTACCTCAAAGCTCTCAACTTGTTTGAGTTCGTTGATGGAACCTCCATCTGTCCCTCTCCTCAAAACATTGATGAATATAAAAAATGGGTCACTAATGACCATTTGGTCATGATTGTCCTCACCTCTTCCCTAAATCTTGGTTCATGTCCTTGATTGCAACTCCTCCTCTGTCATTTGGTCACACCTCCAAGAACTTTTCTCTGCAAGTTCAAGTGCTCAAGTGGTTCAGCTTCGCCTTCAACTGGTGACCTTAAAGAAAGGCTCAGACAACATCACTATCTTCTTTCACAAAGCTAAGGCTCTCAAAAATTCCCTCAACCTTGTTGGTCAACATATTTTTGATTCAAAGTTCATTGTTTATCTCTTGGCTGGCCTTGGACCAAAGTATGAATCGATGGTCACATCCATCTCTCCCCAAGTAACCTGTCTCACACCTACTCAGGTTCTTTCACATCTTTTGGTTCATAAATCAAGGTTATCTCACACATTAAACTCCTCTAATCAGGGGCAATATACTACTAACACTCAGTCACCTAATAACACCTCTCAAGTTGCTGCCAACTACACCAATAGTGGTAGAAGTTCCTCTCGAGGGAGAGGTCGAACAAGCAACAATGCTCAATCTTCTCAAGGATACACTTCCCGGGCAACCAACAGAGGCCGTCAAAACTTCATTGGGGAACCAGACAATCGTCCAGTTTGTCAAGTATGCAGCAAGTCAGGGCACTATGTCTTAGCCTGCTACCATCGCTTCAACCTCTCCTACCATGCACCACCACCTCCCTCTCGTCAAGTGAACACAACCTGGTATCCCGACACTGCTGCTAGCCATCATTTTACCCTAGATCTATCCAACCTTCGCCTGGGTAGTTATCCCTATCCTGTAACTGATCAAGTCTCTTTGGGGGACGGCTCCACAGTCTCAATTCATCACCAGGGTTCTTCTTCTATTCCCTCTTTCACTCGTCTTTTACGCTTAACATCTCTCCTTCACACTCCCTCTCTCAATAAAAAATTATTATTTGTTAATCGCTTTTGTATTGATAACCAAGTCTTCTTTGAATTTCATGACTCCTTTTTTTGTGGTGAAGGATGCTCGGACGCAAGTTCTTCTTCTTCGAGGAACCGTGGATAAATGTATGTATGTCCTCCAGTCACCGACTAGTTGTTCTTCCTCACCGTCGCTCCACTCATCTGCCGTCATTCCCTCTTTCCAGCTTTGGCATCACCATTTAGGGCACCACTCAGGCCCAATAACCCAGCGGATCTCCTCTCTCCCCAAAGGCCCACAAATATCCAATCCATGTGAATCTTGTTCTTGGGCTAAGGCACATGCTCTTCCCCATCCTCCTTCACCATCTATGTCCACTAACCCTTTGGAACTCCTCTTTATGGATGTATGGGGTCCAACCCACATTTTGTCTTTGAAGGGTTACAAATATTACTTGTCCATTATTGATGATTTCTCCAAATTCATTTGGATATTCCTTATACCAACAAAAAATGTTGTGACCACAATTACTACCAACTTTCTTAAACTCATCACAAATGTTTTAAGTGCTAAAGTCATATCCATTCAAACCGATGGTGAAACCGAGTTTAAACCTCTTAAAACCCTCTTTCAAGACCTTGGTATAAACCATCGTCTCACTTATCCCTATGCTCATGCTCAAAATGGAAGTGTTGGGTCACGTCATCGCCGAATTGTTGACACCGGCCACACCCTACTCAAACAAGCCTCCTTACCTCACAAGTTTTGGGATTAAGCCTTTGAAACTTCCACTTATTTAATTAACCGTTTGCCTACACCTATCCTCCACAATATATCCCCGTTTGAGAAGCTTTTTTCCAAACCCCCCGACTACAAATTCTTACGAGTTTTTGGTAGTCTTTGTTTTCCCAATATTCGCCCCTATAACAATCACAAACTTTCCTTCCACTCCACACCTACAATTTTCCTCGGCTATAGCCCGAATCATTGTGGCTACATTTGTTTTGATTGGACCACAAATCGTTCATATGTGTCTAGAGATGTGATATTCCATGAATTTACATTCCCATTCTCCCATATTTCCTCTTCTACGTCCACTTCAAACAAGCCTGAATATGTAGCCCTCCCTCTACCTGATCTGTCAAAACCAAGCCCACATTCTGGCCCAAACCTGTCGGCTGCTCCGTCTACCTATAATGAGCCCAGTGATGATCCCTCTGATTCCCCTACCAGCCCAATTATCTCCTCTACACCTGAGGTCCATCCTGACATCTCCCCCTCTATCACACACCCCAAACCCAACTCCCCTTCTAGGCCTTCCACCATCTCCACGCCTGCTTCAATTTCCCACAGCCCACCTCATCATCCCATGCTCACAAAATCTAAAACGCAAACCCTCAAACCTCTGATTCGCTCTGACGGCACCATTCCATGGCCCTTAAAATTCCTATTCTCCTCCTTTGTTGTTTCTGATGAACGAACCTCGTTCACAGAGGCTTCTAAACATAGTGAATGGCATCATGCCATGAACCTTGAATTTCAAGCCCTCCTACAAACCAAAACTTGGACATTGGTCCCTCCATCATCCTCCACCAATACCTTGGGTGTCAAATGGGTCTATAAGACCAAATGTCACTCTTATGGCCAGATTGAGCGTCGTAAAGCCAGGTTGGTTGCCAAAGGCTTTAACCAACTCCATGCAATTGACTATGATGAAACCTTTAGCCCAGTTTCCAAGCCTCTACCATATGCCTCCTCAGTTCCTTTACTGCTCTTCATAACTAGTATGTGACTCAACTAGGCATATAGAATGCCTTTTTGCACGGGGATCTCGAAGAGTACGTCTACAACCAGCAACCACAGTGCTTCATTCATCCTTAGTTCCCTCACCACATCTGTAAGCTTCACAAGTCTTTGTATGGGTTGAAACAAGCTCCCACAACTTGGTTTTTGAAACTTACTTCTGCCTTACTCTCCATTAAGCATGTCCACGGGTCGAACCCGCCGGGTCGATGGGTCCGACCCTCCGGGTCAGGGGTCCGGGGAGGGTGACCCGGACCCGGACCCATGTATGTGGCCGACCCGCCGGGTCACGGGTCAGACCCGGCGGGTCGGCGGGTTGGCCACCTCACTATTAAAAAATAATAATAATAATAATAATAATAATAATAATAATGGAAATAAAGTTAAAAAAATAAGAAAATAAATAGAAGAGAAAAATTGGACTTAAAATTAAAAAAGAAGAAGAAAATAAACTAATAAAAAATAGTTTAAGTCCAATTTTTTTAAGTTTAAGTCCACTTTTTATTAGTTTATTTTGTTCTTTTTAAAGTTTAAGTCTTAAACTTTAAAAAAAAAAAAGGGAAGAATTGGGCTTGAACCGGAATCCCGGTTGCCTACGTATCCTCTCGGGGAGGAGGAATCAAAACCCACGTAGTTCTCTTACCTTTGTTTATATCCCCGATAGACCCTTACCTTAGTCGGACTCTCCCGCCGATACATCCGACGGTGTTTGTTGTCGCTCGTCGTCATCTTCGTCGCCTTCCTCCGCCGAGAGGTTGTTCTTTTGTGTTCGCATTTCCGCTTTCCTCCAATCGGCTAGGAGGACTTGTGCCTCCAACGTCTCAGGCAACATGTTTGATCTCGTCGGATCGAGCACCTTTCCACTCCGGCTAAAGGTTTGCTCAACCGCTACCGTTCAGGCGGGAACGGCGAGAATTTGTGCCGCGATCCTTGAGAGGGTAGGGAACCTCATTCTCTCCGGTCGGCTCCACCATTCTAATATGTTGAAATCCTCCTCTTCTTCATCATTGGCAAACTCAAAAGAAATGGTTAGATATTCGTCGAGTTCCGAGTTGGAACTCGACGTGGTTTTTGCCCTTTTCGGACCAAACAAATCTCTAGCAATTGATTTAAATTTAGATGAACTTGAAGATGAAGGACGAGGAGGGTGTTGAGAAGATTGACCTCGATCGGAAACACGATATTAAACTAATAATTCATCAAATAATTTTCTAACTTTAGCAATTATGGTAGAAACATGATAATCGGGATGTTGTTCTAAACCTAAAAATTCATAATAACTTTCTAAAAATTGTTTTAAATCATCCATTTTACGTCTTGGGTCTAACACAAATGCAACAAGAAAAACATCGGGAATGGTTGTATAATAATCTAACCATTTAGTTCGCATTGTACGTATAGCTTGTGAAATATTTTCAATTAAAAGACCTTGTTGAATTGCAAATGCAACATTAATTGCTACATAACAAAATATGTTTGAAGTTGGTGTATAAACATAACTAAAAGTGTTAGTAGCATCATAAAAATATTTAAAAACCTTCATTACATCTTTTGCTAAGATCCAAGATTCACCGAAAACAAAATTACCGTCAATATGTTGTGCGGCAAAACCACTTAAAAGTTCTCGATATTCATATGATTCGTAAATCATTTTGTAAGTAGAGTTCCATCTTGTACAAACATCTTTTGGAATTTTTTAGGATAAACGTCATTTTATTTACAATATGCATACCATTTAGTACGTACACTTTTTTTTAGACCAAAGTTCATTAAGAATATTTCGAATAGGTTGTACTAAATGTCCAACGTATGCTAAACCGTCTTGAACACACAAGTTTAAAATATGAGCGGCACACCTAATGTGAAAAAAATTTACCTCCAATCGTCGGCTTACAATAGTTGGTTAAATCTCTAATGAAAGCCGTGTTAGCGGAGGCGTTGTCAAAACCGATTGAAAAAACTCGTGAAACTAATCTATATTCTTCCAAAACATTTGCAATCAAACGGGCAATGTTTTGGACGGTGTGTTGTTCGTTGAAAACTCGTAATGCTAAAACTCTTTTGTTTAAAATCCAAAATTTATCAACAAAATGACAAGTAATACCCATATATGAATTTTTTTTGAAAACCGTCGGTCCAAATATCACTACAAATAGAAACTTGAATATCACCGTTGTCCATAAAATATTTAATCAATTCTTCTTTACGAATTTTATATTTATGCATCATTTTTCTTTTAGCGGTTTGGCGAGAAATCGGTTTATATGCGGGTTGAGCATGATTTTGCATCCAATCATTAAAACCAACATTTTGTGCAAAACTAAATGCTAAAGAATCTACGGCCAACATTTCCGAAAATGCATCCATAGAAGAAGAATGATCATATGTTAATAGAGAAGGAGGTTGGTTAGAAGTAGATGCGTACCCGGTAAGTTGTGTTTGCCCTCGTGCTAATCCTATTTTTTCAGGATGCTTGTTCCGGATATGCCTCTTGTAGTTCCCGTAGCCTTCTCCCTTTTTATGCTTGTATTGTGCCGCACAAAAATTACATTTGGCATAGTAAACTCCGCTGGCATCGGGAGCACCTTTTGTAAACCAAAATCGGAAGACCGCCGCCGTTAGTTGAGTGTTGTTCAATGGCGGCTCCTCCGTGAATTCGGTCTCGGATCCTTGGGTGTTGGGGAAAGTAGGTGATTCCGTGATATCCTCCTCCTCGAAGATCTCGTGATCTCCACTTAATAAGTCTCGCCTTAAATCCGAACTGGTTGGAGGACCGCTAACGGAATGCCCTCCTCGGGTAAAACCTTCGCCGGATGAAGGACCGGCACCACTAACGGAACGTCTTCCTCGGCTAGACATTTTTTTTAATAGAATTAGAATGTAGTAGTAAGAGTGGTAAAATGAAAAATAAGAGAATGAGAATATGAGATTAAGAGAGTAATTGAATGTAAGAGTTGGAAATTATGGAGAGATTGAGAGAGTGAATAGATGATTGAACGAGAATTGGTGTGAGATTAATTGAATTGGGTATGGGGTATTTATAGAACTGTTTTTGGGTTAGATTTATTAAAGTATATATTTATTTTTTTTTGAATTTGTGACCGTTACGGGTCGACCCGGCGGGTCACGGGTAAAGATTTGACGACCCTTACCCGTACCCGCGACCCGGGGGAACCCGGACCCGCCGGGTCACGGGTGACCCGGAACCCGTGGACATGCTTACTCTCCATGGGCTTCTCTGCCACCACCTCAGACAATTCACTCTAAAATTTAAATTGCTCATTTGTCTTAATTTATGTTGATGATCTGCTTGTTGTCAGCTCTTCCTCCTCTTTCTCACAAACCTTTTACACAACCCTTTCCAAACAATTTCCTATCAAGCACTTGGGTAATCTCAATTTCTTCCTTGGGATCTTTGTTACCCGTAACAACAATGGATTCTATCTCTCTCAATCCCAATACATCCGTGATCATCTTAGAAGAACAAATATGCTCCAATCCAAACCCACCTCCACCCCAATGGCTTCAAGTTTTCTCTGATTCTCCACCCTTCACCGATCCTCTCCTTTACCGTAGCACTCGGGAGTCTCCAGTACTTGTCGTTCACAAGACCTGACATTTCTGTTGCAGTGAATAAAGTTTGCCAATATATGCACAAGCCTCTACTCATTCACTAGCAAGGAGTTAAACGCATTGTACGCTATCTCAATGCTACCATAGATCTGCAATTCCACATTTCCTCCAAAACCTCCAACACATTATTAGCATTATGTGATGCTGACTGGGCAGGTGATCCATCCGACAGACGTTCCACTGGAGCATATTGTATTTAACATGGCAGCAATCTAATCTCGTGGTCGTCGAAGAAACAAAACACGATCGCTAGATCATCTACTGAGGTAGAATATCGAGCCTTGGCACTAGCAACATGTGAGACACTATGGATACAATTTGTCATGTCTGAACTTCAACTTTTTCTTCAATCTCCACCAACATTATGATGTGGCAACTTGGGAGCTACCTAGTTGGTTATGAACCCTGTTCTTCACCATCGTATCAAGCATATATCTCTTGATTACCACTTTGTTCGGGAACGTGTTCAAATTAAGGCGCTATAGGTTGCTTTCATTCCGTCACAAGACCAACTAGCTGATGCACTTACCAAGCCACTGCCTTCAGCTCGTTTCACCTTACTACGCTCCAAACTTTGCTTACTCCAGCTTGGATCGAGGGGGGGTACTAGGGTTAATACACTATAACCTTAATTACTAGGGTTAAGATGACCATGTGTCATCCTCCCATTGTACCTAAACTACTATATAAGGACATGTATCCTATCAATACAATACTATGAATGTGAGAATAATTGTGTTATCCATCAATTTCTCATTCACTTTTTTCCAAAAATAAAAGATTAAAACAATTTATATTTTAATTAGAACTTATGCCTATAATTATGCATGTTCGGATATTTATAAAATCAATATACATAAATTTAATTCGGAAAATTTTAAAAATAAATTATATTATTTATATTAGATAATAATACAGAGTATTAAGATTTAACTAGTATATTGATGACAACATTATATATGATTTGATGTTAAGAATATAGTCAAGCTTTTAACTTTTTTAATATAATAAATATATTAATTTTTTATTTAGAACTATTTTATTGTCCGCGTCTAATTAAAAAAATTTCTATTACATTGCCAATATGAGATTTTTTAAAAATCTTATCAGTTATTTGTAGGTTGTTTGAGTTTTAAGCTTCTTAAATTAATTGATGTGATTTCAGTTGATTTTGTTTGGTATTGTAAATTTGTGAGGGCCATGAAAATAGTGTGTTGGTGTTTTAGTATATTTGTGCTTGGTGTATATGGTTGGTTAAGTAGGTAGATGTGTAGACATGATTGACATTGAGCAAGTGTAGCTGGTGGAGATGCATCTGAGCAATAGTAAAACTATGTAAAAAAAGCAACAGAGTGTTGTTCAGTTATACTTATAAGTTATTGACAGAAAAAAGAATGTGAAGAGTGTGTAAGAGCATTTTGGTTGAAACTATGCACAAGACAAAGGATATTTGCTGGTGTAATTGTGGACATGTAGGGTCCGTTTGGTTTTAACTCCGGAATCGGAAATGAAATGGAAACGAATCTAGTTCATACGTATATCTTTGTTCATAAAAGTTTTTGGAATCATTCCTTGTGGTTTGAAGTAATTGGATGAGAATTTGATTACTTTTGATACTCTATAGTACCACAAAATGTGGGGAAATAAGTGCATTTTGCATTAAATCGCAATAAATAATTCCATAAAATTTCATGAATAAGGATATACTTATGGACTAAATTCGTTTTTAGAACCAAACGGGCCCGTAGAGAAGTGATTTCCTTTCCAATGTCATTCTATTGAGTATTCAGGTCCAAACAGGAGACTGAGTATTAAGTGGTTTTCTTTCTTTTTTTGGAGCGCTTATAACTGAACCCTTTATAAAATTGATAATCATGTCCAAACAGGACATGCATTTTCAGGTTTAGTCCAATAACAGTTTTTCGATATGATCCATTCCAATAATATAGATAATGTACCACAAGACCTTTGTGGTTTCCTCCGAACATACACTCGGAAGTGTAATTGTATAATCATTAGCGTGTTTGTTTTAAGGTTTATGATAGAATATGTAATTAATGTAAATAGAGGGTTGCCTATTGTAATTATGTAAAGTCAGTTTATTATAAATATGAACCGTCTGATGACGGAAACCCTAAGGGAAATTAATCTCATTCTCACATGGTATCAGACTCTTCCGATCCATAATTTTTACGCTTCCGCTTCATCTCTTCCCTTTCCCGCCGGCTCCTGCCCTAGTTGACGCCGGTACCGCCTTCCTCTCTTCCCCAACCTGCTATGTCTATGGAGAAGAAACAAATGTTTCATTCCGCTCTTGGTATATCCAATATCAAGAACAATATTGCTCTTGTTTTTTACCACGACACACCATATGCTTCATGGGTCACTCTTTTTCGCGTCACCGTCAAAGCACACAATGTTTTGGATCACATTAATGCCAAAGTTCCTCGCCCGGCTGATATTGATGATGCTCTATGGAATCAAGTTGATGCAACGGTTCTCCAATGGATTTATAGCACAGTCTCTAAAGATATTCTTCTTCAAATCCTCGATCCTGATGACACCGCTCTCAAGGTCAGGGGTCGAATTCAGGATATCTTTCAGGGCAATAAACACATGCGTGCAGTTTATCTGGAACATGAGTTTTCCAACTGCAAATTAGAGACTTTCTCTTCCGTATCCGCCTACTGTCAACACATGAAGGCGTTATCGGATCAACTCAAAGGTGTCGAGTCACCTATCACCGATAACCGGTTAGTTCTTCAGCTTCTTTCTAGTTTGCCTGCTGAATACAATGCTATTGTCAGTTACATTCAGCAATCAGATCCGTTGCCGACTTTTCAAAAAGCACGTTCACAACTCATATTGGAAGAAACTCGAATGGCCAACCAAAATAATGCCGGAAAAGACTCCACTGCATTGCAAACCTCCACCGGGCATGCGCCACCTCAGCACCGGTCCGACTCCAACAGCCAGACCGCCACCCAGCCGGAGGGCTCGTCGCGCAACCGTGGGCGAGGCCGGAAAGGACAAGGGAGGTCCGGCGCCGGCACACAACAGCAGCAGTCGCAAACTAGGTTTGCGTTTCATCCCCAGCTGGGATGGCTGCCTATTTCTGTTGGGCCAGTCCATGGCCAGGCCCAATGTCCCAATCCTCCACCAGCCCGTCAACAACATGCTCCAAGTCAGCAGGCTTCTCAGTTTGGTATTTTGGGCCATTCTCCAGCCCAGTCCGCTGGACAGCACCAGGCCTATTTTTCTACTGATCCCCCACAACCCACAAGCATCGATCGGGCCTTTTCTTCGATGACGTTAAATCCCGCAGACAATCTTTTGTATATGGACACGGGCGCTACATCTCACATGACCAACAGTTCAGGTAACCTCTCGTCCATTTCTTATAATGGTTTATTAAATTCGATAATTGTTGAAAATGGCATGCGGATACCATCTACAGGTCTTGGAGATGCCACTATTCGCACCACCACCCATCCCCTCCAATTATCAAACATCCTGCTTGCTCCTAAAATTGTAAAAAACCTCGTTTCCGTTCGTCATTTCACCATAGATAACCAAGCTAGCGTTGAATTTGACCCTTTTGGTTTTTCTGTGAAGGATTTACAAACGGGAACAACCCGTCTGAGATGCAATAGCTCCGGGGATCTTTATCCAGTTACCACATCTTCTGCATCTGCTCATGCTCTTTCAGCTCAGTGCTCGAGTCTCTGGCATGCTCGTCTCGGTCATTCAGGCACGCCAGTTCTAGATAGTCTTAGGAAGTCTTCTTTTCTTCATTTTAATAAAGAGCGTTCTCCAACGTTTTGTCATTCTTGTCACCTAGAGAAGCATCATAGGCTCCCAATTGAACATTATGTCACTAATACGAATGCACCTTTTGATATCATACATAGCGATCTTTGGACCTCTCCGATTCCTAGTAGGGAAGGTTACAAATATTACTTGTTATTTCTTGATGATTATTCACACTTTCTTTGGGTTTTTCCAATTAAGTACAAATCTCAAGTTTTCGATCTTTTTGTGCAATTCCACCAGTTTATCAAAACACAATTCAACCAACCTATCAAAAATTTTCAATGTGATATGGGGCGCGAGTTTAATAATCATCAATTTTACTCGTTCTTCACAGTTCACGGGATCAATTTTAGGTTCTCCTGTCCACATACTTCCCCACAAAATGGCAAAGCCGAACGTGTCATTCGAACCATCAATAACATGATGTGTTCCCTTATGTTCCACGCCTCCATTTCACTACCTTTTTGGGCTCATGTCCTCGATATGTCATGTTACCTTCTTAACATACTTCCCTCCACCACAATCAAGAATCAAACCCCAACCCAAGTGTTGTAACATTCAACACCATCTTACAATCATCTCCGCATTTTTGGGGCCTTTGTTACCCAAATCAAACCGCCACTATTTCTCACAAATTCAAACCTCGATCCACACCTTGTGTCTTTTTAGGCTACCCGAAGCATCATAAGGGATTTAAATGTTTTGACATAAAATCCAATCAATTCTTCATTTTAAGACATGTGACGTTTGACGAGTCGGTTTTTCTGTTCTCAAATTCCGTCCCTTCTTCTTCTTCGGTACTGGATTCGGATCCCGGACTTACCCATTATCACTCAGCTCAGCAGCTGGCATCTCAGGAAGGTGAAATCCCATCCCCAACCCATTCCCCTGTCCCTGTTGTTGTTAGCCGACCCATTTCTTCTGCTCCCAGCTCCCGGCCCACCTCCCCTCCTGCTGTGCTCACTACAAAAAAAAAATATTTTTGCGACGGCTGTTTGCGACGGTAAAAAACGGTTTCGCGACGGCGTCCACCAATTCGCGACGGCGTTGCGTCGGCAAACACGCCGACGCGAAGTAGTCCGTCGCAAAAAGTATTTGCGTCGGTAATTGACAGTCGCAAAATAGTTTGCGACGGCGTTGCGTCGGCACCAACCGTCGCAAAAAAAGGTTGTCCGTCAGCGCCAAATTTAATTTTTGTGACTGTTTACACCGTCGCCAAAAAAGCGATTACGTGTAATTTTTCAAATGTTTGCGACGGCAAGCGCCGTCGCAAAAAAAAATGACAAACCAAAATAAAATTGTGACGGCCATCTCCTGTCGCAAATAGTAGAACGGCTACATTATTTAAAATCTGTGATATTACGTTGCTGACGCAAATGTTACACCTGAATTGCATAATTGTGATGATTTGTCACAAACCTAAAGTTGACTTTCATGCTATTTTAATATGCAATAAATTCATAAAAATTAAAGAGTAATCAAATAATAAAAGTACAATATAACATATTCGACATTAAAAGTACAATATAGCATATTACATTAGTTTAAGTCATTGTGAACAATCCACCAAAAAAAAGTTATTGTGAACTATCCACCAAAAAAAAGTCTTTGTGAACAACACAATGAAACATATTTAAACGTTTTCACTTGGATTTTCTTCTTGAGCAACTTCTTCAGCGGCGGGCTCTCTTTGACCTTCTCCAATAGACTCATTTTGATGAACACTTGTTCCACCCTACAAAACCAAAATTCTCTACATTAATATCAAAATATGATATTCAAGCATTTGTCAACAACAATATTAACAACACTACACATTAATATCATTATCACTAAATCAAGTACCAGCTATCCACAAGTGTACGGGAGTTTCTATGTACGAGAGGCACTACTAAGTATTAGGCAAACCACAAAACCCAATCAACAACACTACGAAAACCAAGCGAATTCAAACCTAAAATTAGTAGCCTCGTTACTTTTTCGTACACTAAGACAATAAAATAGTAGCCTCATGAAGAACTTAGAAATCAAAACATTTAAGCAACTTTTTTTGTGCATGAAGTAGTACAACTCAAAAAATAAATTGAACATACCTGCATAAGTGAATTTGCACTTCTTCCATCATTACTTTTATATTAATGGCATGTTATTTATGTCAAAACTTTTTAGCTAGTCTTCATCAAAATTAACTCTAAAGTCCAAACACATTATTATATAAATAGTTATCCACAATAATATATACTTTAATTCTAAAGTCCAAGTGTGTACGGAAGGTAGCGCAAGCAATGATGTTACATCACATATTACGTGAATCATCTAATGTACTATAATCAGCTTAGTATTTTACACGGAATTTGTCAAATTAAACTAGAACAACATGTAATTTAGAATGCTAAATGCTATAATAAGGAATGTGGATTTTTTTTTTTACAATTTTTTGAGATTTGGTTTATCGCAATACATATTAAAGATTTAGATATAAACATATTACAAAGTGTAATTAAGAAGTATATTAATTTAAAAAAGAAATAATCACCCAGAATTAAAAGGTAGTCCAAGTAAGCACAATATGTATTAAAAAAAATAAAAAATAAAAAAATGAGATGGTTAACTAAGAATGACAAGTGACCTATCACTTATATTTTAAAATTTTATATTCTAGAATTATGTAAATCTGTAACAAAAAAAAAACATGGTTAATGATGTTTTTAATGGCTTTTATTGACATTCCTTAGACTGTACGATTCAAATCCTTCGAGAATCCTTGCACTCTACGACTTTGATCCCAAATTCAATTCATATATGCACGTGTTTTTCTACATATTCTAATTTGACCATTTTTTTTTTGTTTCGAACATTTCCCCTTCCATCTTAATTATTAGTAGCTTCCAAGATCTAACGTTTGAATTTCGGAAAAACAAAACCGATATGCAGTACACGCATGAGAGTAAACTACAAAAATATCACAAAAGTACTATTTATCATATTACAATAATAAATGCATGTACTCATTTTTCAGACTTATATGATGATATATATTCATATTCCTTCACCTTCTAGATTTTAAGATCTAGTTAAGCTTAATCCCTTATTAATTACAATTAACAACATGATTAGATAAAGGCGGCCTCCAACCTCCAACTACAACTTAATGGGTTGATTAAAGTAATTATATGATGATATATATTTATATTAAATCATTTCATTACTTAATAATTTGATATTAGTTTATTCATTAACTAAGATATGGAGGATATAATTTTGCTATATGTCAACAATTATAAACTGGATCATGTGGTACTAATTATATGATGATATATATTCATATTAATTAGTTGGTTTTTGTAGCTTATATCTGTCATTTTGGGTGATTATAAAAAGAACAAATCTTAGAGAGAGATGAGCTGATGTATTTCTCTGCCTTTAGGATGGAAGATTCAACTTGGACATATTATAAAATAGAAGATTCAACTTCACATGCTTTGAGTACAGAGGACCGTAGGCTCATGTAATGCACTCTTCTGCCATGTTACTCTATTAGAAGTTATTGTTGAGTAAATTAAACTTGGACAGATTTATTATGTTTGTGATGCTGATGTATTTCTCTGGTTTTAGGATGGAGGAAGTGAATCGCTTCAAAGGGTCTCAAGATCGGAAGATATCACAGTTCAACTTAGAGAGAGATGAGCTGCAAATGATCCTCGAGAAGAAGGCAGATGAGGTGAAGATGAAATACCAAAAGTTATACCATGAAGAATTGCTGGCTTTAGAAAAGGAATTTGATGCTTCTCTTACTCGGTTGATGGAGAAATGTGCTCCTGGTTCCACCTGCGGAGAAGACGCTTCATCGGTCCATGTCCCTTAGGCCTAAAAAAATGATTCAAAGACAGCGCATGTATACATCTTAAACATCCAACAGAATTTTAAGAATTGAAGTTAAATATTATAGATTTGGATGACAACAATGTTGGTTTAGTAGCCATTTGGGTTTGGACACTCTCCTTTTTATTTACAAATATCTTAAACTATGAAATGTTGAATATTCTGCTATAATATATCAAATAAATCTTTGAGAGACATTGGTACTTCCAACAATTTGAGATTGATGATATGCTTCATAAATTGAAGTAAATTCTCACCAGTAACTTAAAATTTCACCTCATTCCCTGGTTCTCAAGCTTGTTGTTCTGAACATTTGTTATTGTTGCACTTTTTTGGATTTTGCTTATCGTGGTGACAATTTGGCTACACTTTTAACTTATTAGCCTAAATGGTAGAGCAATATGTGCTTATAGACTTGACAACATATAATCTCTTCCATGAAATAATAATTAGGTATTACATCTAACACAAACAGCAAGAAGTTTTAACAGGTAAAAATAGATCTATTCAGGAGCAGCAATGGATGCTTAACAAGTAAAAATAGTTTTGGCTGACCTAATTAGGTATTTTTTTATAGTTCTAACGAGTTGCAGCAATGGTGCCATCAGATTGAGGAGCAGACAAAGAGGGGAAAAGTTTTAGGGATAATCAGAAACTTAAATTCCAAACAAAGAAGAAGGACTGGCCGGAATCAAGAACAACTAAAATCAAAAACAAAACAAGGAAGAGGTGAAGAAGATTGAAGACGATTACCTTCGATCTAGCAGCAAAAATGGTGGAAGGAGCCCTGTGGAAGAATTGTGGAAGAGGCGAAGACGAGCGTTCATCTAATTAGGGCTCAACAGCGGCAACTTTTGCGCTTAACACTTCAACAACGACAAAGACCTAAAAAAAAGGAAGTCAGAGGATGAGTCATCAAAATTTTTTTGCAAGCCAATTTTTTTTTTTTTTTGGCGCTCAACAGCTGCAACTTTGGACCTTTGCGACGGTAGTCAAGAGCCGACGCAAAGGAAATTTTTTTACCGTCGGCACCTAAACGCGGTCGCAAAACAATGTACTATTTGCGACGGTATTAATTACGCGGTCGCAAAATTAGCGACCACAGTTATCGCCGTCGCCATGCCATCGCAAACATTGCTCATTGGCGTCGGGAAATCCTTGCCGACGCAAACCTCCGTCGCAAAACTAATTATTTTTTGTAGTGGCTCCCTCCCAGCCCAGCAGCCTCCCGGCCCACTCTTGCAGATGCTACACCTGCCATCCCCAACCCATTACCAACCTCCCCCGGCCCAGTCCAATCCCACATCCCCGCAGGTAGTAATGCTGCCCAATCCCACACCTGCCATCCAAAATCCCACAGACCAACCACCGCCACTTATAACCCGACCTACAATCCGTTCACTTAGTGGTATTTTCAAACCTCGTACCATTTTTTACCTTAATACCAATATATCCCCCGACCTATCTCCTATCCCTACATCCCATAAATCGACTCTCTAAGATCCAAAATGGTGCGCAACGATGATCGATGAATATCGAGCCCTTATACGAAATGGTACTTGGGTTCTTGTTCCTCGTCCTCCCCGGACTAATATTGTTAGATGTATGTGGATATTTCGCCATAAATTAAGGTCGGATGGATCACTTGAACGATATAAGGCCCACTTGGTTGCTAATGGTTGTTCCCAGCAGGTTGGAATTGATTGCGACGAGACTTTTAGCCCGGTTGTCAAACCAGCCACTATCCGTACTGTTCTCAGTTTAGTTGTGTCTCGCTCTTGGCCCATTCACCAGCTCGACGTAAAAAATGCCTTTCTCCATGGGCATCTTCAAGAGACAGTCCACATGTTTTAACCGCCTGGTTTTGTTGATTCTACTCGCCCTTCCTATGTCTGCTTATTGAAGAAATCACTTTATGGCCTCAAACAGGCACCCAGGGCTTGGTATCAACGCTTTGCGGGTTATCTGCTCAACATTGGTTTTATCAGCAGTAAGAGTGATTCTTCTCTGTTTATCTATCGGAATGGAACTTACCTTGCCTATTTGTTACTCTATGTTGATGATATTATCTTAACATCCTCTTCTGATGCCCTTCGCAATATTCTCACTGGTTATCTCAGTAAGGAATTTGCTATGACCGATCTAGGTCCTTTGTCATATTTTCTGGGGATTTCAGTTAAGCGCCTCCCTGCAGGTCTATTTTTGTCTCAGGTCAAGTATGTTTGGGAGATTGTTGCACGAGCCAAAATGACTGCCTGCAAGCCTGCGGCCACACCAACTGAACCCACTGTCAGACTCAGTGCCTCGTCCGACCCTCCTGTCAATGATCCGACCCTATATTGTAGTCTGGCAGGGGCACTTCAGTATCTTACCTTTACTAGACCTGACATCAGCTTTGCTGTCCAACAGATATGTTTATTCATGCATGATCCGCGGGAGTCTCATTTTGCTGCTCTCAAACGCATCATCTGCTACATTGTTGGTACTTCGTCAATGGGTATCACTATATCTCCTTCTCCGAAATCTGACCTTATTGCTTACACCGATGCTGATTGGGCCGGGTGTCCTGATACACGACGCTCCACTTCAGGTTATTATATTTTCTTCAATGACACTTTAATCTCGTGATATGCCAAAAGGCAATCAGTGGTTTCACGTTCCAGTGCAGAGGCAGAATATAGAGGAGTTGCCAATGTCGTGTCTAAGTGCTCTTGGCTCCGCAATCTCTTACTTGAGCTCAATTGCCCACTTGCCAAAGCATCCATTGTCTACATTGACAATATTTCTGCTACTTATCTTGCCAGCAACCCAGTTTAACGTCGACGAATGAAGCACATTGAGATTGACATACACTTCGTTTGCGATAAGGTTGCCCGAGGTCACGTTCGAGTACTTCACGTACCTTCGGCCTTTCAGTATGTAGACATTTTTACAAAAGGACTACCTCGACAATTGTTTCTAGATTTTAGATCCAGCCTTACTGTAATGCCTCCTCCAGTTTTGACTGCGGGGGAATGATAGAATATGTATTTAATGTAAATAGAGGGCTGCCTATTGTAATTATGTAAAGTCAGTTTATTATAAATATGAACCGTCTGATGACGGAAACCCTAACGGGAATTAATCTCATTCTCACAGTTTATTGGGTGACAATTAAGGAGTAATACGCGATCTACATTGGGGATCGAAAATGGGGTACAACTCCAAGTAACAGGGTTGCATATCAATAAATCATTGATGTGATGAGCAATCTTATGGAACAACACTAGGCCTTGACTATATGACGTACAAACCACGGCCATTTTGTTGTAGGAACTAGGAAGAAAATTTACTCGTTAGAGACTACGAACATGGAGGATGGCTCCTTGGGGAAGACATGGAAGTCGAGTTCTTCAAGTGTCGGGTCGGAATAAGGATCCGTCATAAAGTGGATTGATTATTGCCTTTCAATAAATATGAAGAGAAAATTGGTGTAAAGGAGCCCTTTTTGTATCCATGATACAATCTAGGCCCCTCTAATTTTCTCTCAAAAAATAAAACTAAATTAAATTATAAAGAGGTTATTAATTGTGGGGACCACTCTAATTAAAAAGATTCTCTCCCTTAATTAAGGAGGATAAATAACTATTAAAAATTAAAAAGATAAACTAAATTAAAAAGATAATTGAATATTAATTGTGGGGACCACTCTCATTAAAAAGATTCTCCCTTAATTAATATGGCTGTTTTTTAATTAAATAAGAAAAATGAGAATGATTCTCAGAAATTCGGTACATAATTTTATGTACATAAATTCGCACGCAGATTATGTACATAAATTCGCACGCAGATTATGTACATAAATTCGCACGCAGATTATGTACATAAATTCGCACGCAGATTATGTACATAAATTCGCACGCAGATTATGTACATAAATTCGCACGCAGATTATGTACATAAATTCGCACGCAGATTATGTACATAAATTCGCACGCAGATTATGTACATAACTTCGCACGCAGATTATGTACATAACTTCGCACGCAGACTATGTACATAAAATTATGTAATTAATTTTAATGCCAGCAAATAAGCGATTATTTAAAAAAAAAAAAGCAATGTTAATTAAGGGAGAGAATCTTTTTATTTTTTAAAACTAATTCCTTAATTGTAGGGGACCACTCTTATTTTTCCTTTTTTATTTAAAAAAATTAAGGGGAGAATCTTTTTATTTTTGAATAATTATAGGGGACCACTCTCATTTTCCTTTTTAATTTTGAAAGTATCTTAAATTATTTTTGATTTTATCTTTTTCTCAAAATTACAAGGGGCCTACTTTATCTACATTTTTACAAAAGAGACTAGTTAATCTACATTAATGCATAATTAGCCTACTTTCCCTTTTATCTCAATGAACTCGTAGTCGTAGGGAAGGCTAAATAGGGTTTTAGATAGGAATGACATGTATTTAATCATTGTTTTGGTAGGCATTCATGATAATATCTCCAACAAAAGCGAGTGAGTTGGTTAAATAGGTACTTTACGTAATATTGTGTATAAAGTAGGTACCTTTTGTTTTCTATTAACAAAGTAGGCACCCCAAATTATGATGAAATTACCTTTTATAAAAGAAATTACCATGTAAGTCAACCTTCTCTCTCCTATCTCATTTAATTATTTTCCTAATTAAAGATTTAAAGAAATATGTTGTTACGTCAAATAAGGAATGAGATAATAATTGATCCTAAAATCTCTTCCTAATTATTTTCTTAATTAAAGATTTAAATAAATCTGCTCCATAATTATTTATTTATCATAATTAAAGAAATATGTTATTATTGATTTCGTGGTTATGTACATATGCTGATACATAATGCCAATATAGTTGGGACGTGATATTTCTGTGATGACTACATAATTTTTGCGACTTTCTACATAACAATTACGTTTATGTAGTACAAGTGTCTGTCATCTTGACAATTTTTTGTTACACAAATTCGTCATTTACACAAGGTTTGGTTATACAAGTCTTTTATGTATTAACATTGTGTAGTTGAAATTGTGTGATTGAGATTATTTTTTTAACATTGTGTAATTGAAATTGTGTAATAAAATATGTATGCCCAATGCATTTTATGTAGCTGATATTTGTGTTTTATGTATTAAAATTGTGTATCAAAATTGAAATTTATTTTTTATTTTTTAATTTTAAAAATAGGGTGCCTAGTTAGTATACAAGTTACAAAAAGTGCCTTATTTCACCAATCTTCTCCACAAAAGCTCGCCAATTCCTACCGCTTTATCACAATATGAACTACCCATTATCACAAAATCTCACAATAATGTGCACTTATCATAATAACACTTTAAATCTTGAACGTTGGTGGTTTGATATGACTATTCATATTCATTTTAATTTTTTTACCGTAACATATCACTTCATTCCTACTAAAATCGCGCCTTTTTCTATAGTATTCCATGACTTTGAAGTTCCATTGTTGCATATACAACCCAAAATCATCTCAAAATCTAACCTAATTCCCACCACTTTGGGGCTTTCAAGCTAAAGGTATCGCTTTTATCACCGAACCATCGGTAACTTTTCTCCTATGTACTGACCGGTAGATGGGTGAGTCGAATTTTTCCAAGTAGAAGAATTACAACCCTTTTTAAAGCAAATTTTCACTAAATAAAATTAAAATAAAATGCAAACTTACAAGTTAAAACTATACAAATCATTAATCTAACTGTAACTCGTATAACGTAATCATTAAATTAATAGTTCCAAAACATATAAAAATACGGAAGTGTAAAATCATTAAACCAAGTATCATTAAAAAAAAGTTGTTTTTTTAACTTCCATTAAAATCATGAAGTTGACATACTTTTTAAACTCGTCATCTTTAGTAAAATAGAAGATCTTACGTTAAAAATAAGTTGTAGTTGTAGTTCACGTGAGGGGTGGGAGTTCGAGTTTAAAAGAGGAAAATGGGTTCGAGTAACAGTTCTCATTGAAGTTGGATTCATAGTTCACAAGAGAGGTTTAGAGGAGTAAGGTTGTCAAATTATAAAAGAAAAATGACTATTTGTAGAGCTAATTGTCAAAAAAGTGTTTCAACCATTTTCAATTTAATCTTATCTATTCAAATATTTTTCATAATTGATAGAACTAGGGTTTAGGTTTAGAATACCGTAAACATTGGTGGGAAAACCACCCTTGTACTCATAATAATGTGATCCTTATACAGGGAACAAGGATTACAAGAGAATCCTAAAGATCATAGATATGGAATCAAATCTTAATTAATCTAATATAACTACGATATTATCTATGATATCTTTAACATTCTAACATTCCCCCGTAATCGAAGTGTGGGTAAACCAAACGCTGAAGGTTGAAAATAATAAAATTACAAAATGTGGGTCACAAATTGAAATTACAATAAAACAAAGGGTCCCAACTTTAATTTCAACAATAGGGTTTCTTCAAGATCAGCGGGATGAAATACAGGGGCAACGACAAGGTTGTGGGGCTCCAACGAAGCGATGGCGCAGGTGGATGGCGCAGGTGGGAGGCGGGGTTCCATGTCTCTAGCGACGGCAAGATTCAAAATGCGAGGGCAGGCGACGGCAATTGTGTTGCTCCAGTTCAGTGGCGTTGTTGCTGTTTTTGTTTTCCAGACAAGATGCTAAGACGTGGACGTTGTTACTGGGTTTGCAGAAGGGAGGTGAGAGAGAGAGAGAGAGACCGGAGATGGTGAAACGAAGAGGGAAAGGAGGTGTGTATGGTTGCGAGTCCAGGAAGGAGAGGTGAGATAGGGTGGTTGTAGATCCATGAAAGGATGGTCGAGTGGGATGGTTGCAAAGAAGACTTCGGTTTCTTGGGTAAACTTGCAACAACCTGTTCAGTAGTGGGCAGGTCGAAGGATCGTCTCCGGTTGCAGGGACATGTGAGGAGGAGATAGAGGGGTTGCAGCGGATGCAGGAAGCAACGACAAAGAGTTGAAGATAGGAGGTGTGGCTGCAGAGGGCCGGTTGGTGTGGCTCTGCGATGTTGACGAAGGAGGGAAGGGAAAGGCAGAGCGGTCCACGAGCTCCGACCACGGGCGGCGGTCGGTTGGAGAGGCTCTGAAGAGGGAGTTGGAGAGCCTAGGGATGAAGCCTCGTAAGGAGGCGTACGAGAGTGTCATTAGGAATATCGCTCTGATACCATGATAGAACTAGAGTTTAGGTTTAGAACACCGTAAACGTTGGTGGGAGAACATTATATTTGCAACGTTGGTGGAAGAACATTATATTTGCAAGTGCGATATGATGGTTGTGGAAGTGGATAAACACTAGAGGTTTTATATGGGAGATCCTCCTCGTCGGGGTCTTTATATTATTTGGAAGGTCGTGGATTATCATGATGTTACGGTGAGGGGTACACTGATGTGTTATACTATTATCAAAGAAGAAACTTGGGTTCACAAATATTGTCCTCCTCAAGGATGAGTAAAATGGAACTCCAATGGGTCCATTTTTCAGGACAATGGTATAGCAGAAGTTGAAGGCATTTTGTGGGATGAAGATGGCACGTGGATTAAGGGTGGTGTACAAAATATTGACATTTGCTCAGTTCCTCTTCCCGAGCTTTGGGGCGTTGTGTTGGGTTTGACAACTTGTTGGGATTCGGGATACTATAAGGTGGAGCGAAGATGTACTCGAAGCTCATTGAAGGCCTCTTTCTTAGGAGAGTTGTCCACTCTCACCCACTTGTTAGTATAGCAAACTTTTGTTAAGACTTCCTTCGTATAGATTGAGACATCCGGTTTCGACATATTTATTGTGGAGCTAATTCGGTTGTTGAATTTTTTTAGCTTATTATGCTTTAGGTTTCTTATTGATGTACATTGTACATGTTATTTCCGGGAGCTATCTTAATTAACAAATCAAACGATTTTAGGGGACTTGATTTCCTGCATCTTGTTTCAGTTTGATTGCTTTTTTAAAATGAAAGTGATAGGTACGAGGAGTCTTACTCCTTTTTCTAAATTTAATTTTATTAATTTACGAGACCTATAACCTAACAAGAAACTAACAAAATAATTCAAACCAATAACCTTGGACGGATACAAGTTGGTTATTGCCTTATTAATTGTAACATTACGGTTATTTTCTTCCGGTCTTGCCTTTGACTATCCCTTATCAACCGATAATGTTAATCTACATCAACACCGGATACTTTGGAGAATGATATCAATTTCTTTGATCAACAAAGTCGTTTCACATCAACTAAATATTAATTAACGTTAATATTAGTTTGTTACTCTATCACCTCATTTTCATTTTATCTAAGCACATTTCGTATATTGGGCTGACCCTATGCCTTCGTCTCCCTAAGTTGAACACATTCAGTTCAATAATATGTCTATCAAATTTCTACGGCGAGACCAACACATAAACCTAATGAGATTCCATCATAAAACAAATTGTAAAAGGAGTAATTTACTGATCTTATATACTAAGTTCGGAGTGTTCACAACTTTCGACGTGAGAACCATATCTCCAACAATATCATTCATCGAGTGAACTGACAGACAACGTAATAATCATTTGATTAACAATTATAACTATTTGTTTTATGTAACTAAAAAAAATTCACGAAAAAACATTATTATCATAACCATCACAATTCTATGACTTCCTTTTTTATTTAGAATGCAAAACTATATATACAACTCGAGTATATCACTATATCGATTTAAGTGACTCACATTCCAATCTAATTTCGACTTTATCCAAGTTGAACCGGTATTGGGCCACCAAGGTTGATATTGGGCCGCAGGCCCATATACATCAGCCCAATCCCCAGCCCATAATTCACTTGTCCAATATAATTAAGATAAGAATGTTAACAAATCATAACTGTCATTATTAATGTTATTTATAAACCAATGTATGTTCATTTTATCTCCTATCATTATACATAAGCATGCTAGCAGATAATACATTTTTAATAAACTCTTCAAGTCCAATTATCAATTTTTTATTTTAATTGACCTCTCCAATAAGATCTTCATTTATATTCCTCAACATGTATTATATCATTATACAAATAAAAAAAACAAATAGAAAATCATACAAATCATTCTGCTTGTCAAAAAAATCGCACAAGAAACACAGTCAACACAACAAGAAGTACAAATAATCTAATAATTAAAACAAGACAGGAATTATACGAATTTTAAAAATGAAGATTGATGGTTCAAATTAATATAAATTTCTACAAGATATTGAAAAAAAATATATAAAATTTATTATAAAGGACGGATAATCTTCTGAAATATATTATGGAATAGGTCAAGTAAATATTATTTATAGGAGAAAACAGGTCAAATGCAGATTTTTTTATTAAAAAAAAAAAACTGAAAATACGAGTTGGTAATTAAAACATGTTAATTAGAATCTTATTAGGACTAATTAGAACGTTAATGATTTTTTCTTTATAGATAATTAATGGTTAATTAAATTCTGTACTAATTCAACACTAGTAGCTAAGTGTACATTGTAAACGCCCTGTAAAAGAGGATTGAATCTGGGCCGTTGGATACGAGGGCCATAGGATTCTTTCTCATCTCCTGTCCATGGAAGCAAAGGAAGGACAAAAAGAAAAAGGAAAATAAAGAAAGTAAAAAGTGTAAATTACAAAAAATTGTTCTTAGAATAAACATTTTTCTATAAAATATTAAAATGATCCCTCAGTATAAAATTATATATACATTATTATTTAGGGGATATTTTAAGCGCCCATTTGGTTCCAACTCCGGAAATGAAAATGGAGTGGAAACGAATTTAGTCCATACGTATATCTTTATTCATGAAATTTTGTGAAATCATTCATTGTGATTTAATGCAAAATACACTTGTTTCCCCACATTTTGTTTCCCTGTAGGATATCAAAATTAATCAAACTCTACTCCAATTACTTCAAACCACAAGAAATGATTCCAAAAATTTTAATGAACAAATGAATGATTCCAAAAATTTTCATGAACAAAGGTATAAACTAGACCTGTTCATATCCGGGCTCAGACCGGACTCGGGCCGGGCATTTTCAAAAAAAAAGCCCGTTTTGGCGGACCCAGGCCGGGCTGAGCCTGGTTAACAGGCCTGCCAGGGCTGCCGTACCCGCCCGGTCGGGCGGGCCGGGCTGCCCGGCGGGTACCTTTTTTTTTAAAAAAAACTGTGACTTTATTTGTAATTCAGTACTTCAGCAGTATAATTTGCAGTGTGCCTGTAAAACTCGAAAAATATCATACAAACATAATCAAAAGGTTCAATTAGAAGTTTAGAACTTTAGGATTATACGAAAGTAACGAAATGTATATATATATATATATATATATATATATATATATATATATATATATATTGCCGGGCTCCGGGCCGGGCCGAGCGGCCCGACCGGGCCTGGTACCTTGTTCGTACCCGGCCCGCCGGGACTGACGGGCCGGGCCTAACGGTCCGATCGAGCCTCTGTCGATGTTCATACCCGTCCGTTTTCGCGGGCGGGCTGGCCCGGACTTGAACAGGTCTAGTATAGACTAGATTCGTTTTCATTATTATAAGTAAATCTTTTATACAAGCATGTTTGTACCTGAACGTTTACGGTAAATAGTGCTTGGATTTGTTTGGAAGAAAACTCCAACGATGGGTAATGTTATGTAATTTACAAATTAAGACGTATAAATATAAGGGTGGTTTAATGTAATTAGCAGAAAAAGAGAGAGCAAACAGTTGCAAGACTCGATGAACTTTAGGCAGAGATCGTGGAGGGGCCCACATAGAGAACTCGGCCTGAAGAATGCTGTTTGGGACCACCACCAGCACCGCCTCCTCCACGCGCTTTGGCCTTTCACGTGCTCTGTTCTGTCCATCTCATATTTATGTTTCCCTACCATAAACTTGCGTGGTTTTTTTAATTAAGTCAATTTGAATTTATCAATAAAATTACTTAATAGTAAGAAGAAAAGAAATATTTATACTTTCTACAATGCATGTTCACAATATTACATAAATTGCGTAGTCTTTACTAATTTTTCTAAAAGTCAAAGAAAAATTTGGGATGTTACATAGATCTATTTTAAATATTCGGGAAAAAAAATCGTAAAACTGAGATTCAAATTCAAATTACGGATATCCAAAATGTCCGATTTAGAACTAAACCAACGATCTTCTCACAATATATTACAGGGTAACACGATAGAGAACATACCATTTCCTTCCCGGACATGATAAAAAACGGAGAAGTGGAGAGCCCCCTCCTGAAGTCCCAACAATTGCATAATCAAGGTTAACCATACATGTACAAAAGCGGGCTTGAGACATGTCAATTTTGAAATCTATTTGAAGTTTGCGGGTCGGGCCATCTTGTCCGGGTCTCAAACATTGTCCATATTCACCCATATTTATATATAATGTAAGAGGCTTAGTTTTCTTAAGAAACCCGTCCCTGCGCCATGACTTGGCCGCAGATGCGGTGAGTTGCCCCTGCGGCTATGGCGGCCACAACCGCTTTGTTTGACCGTTTGACCCGTGTTTTACCCTTTGCTTCGTCTTTAAGTTTTTCTTTCCCTCCTCAAATGAGGGTTTCCATTTCCTTTCTCCCCAACTCCATCTTCTTCACGTTCTTCTCCTTCTTTTGGGTTTTCTTTGATCTTCTTACTATAGTGGATCTTTAGAAGTGGTTGGTAAGCTTTGTTGGTGTTGAGATGTGGATGATGGTGTTGATGTTGCAATTGTGTTGTGGTTGAGTTGTTGTGAGGAGGTTTCCCTTCCGGAGCTTGTTGTGGGAAGCTTCTTTTCCTTTCTTCTTTCTTTCTCTTCTTCTCTTCTTCTTTAGATTAGGATTCACAAGTTTAGGCTTGTGTGAATCTTTCCTGGACATTTTGATGATCATATGTATGTATATATGTATATTGATTGCCTTTGGAGCAATGAAGAAGTGAAGGGATCAAGAGACGGATCTAAGAGAAGCCTCAGAGGTGCCCCTCTACTGTTCGACCGCCCCCGCGGATTGGAGCTACCTCCCTTGCGACCAAGCCTTGCCGCCGATCCTGCGGTGTGCTACGCTCCTGCGCTTCCTTGCTTACGCAGGTGCGTGTCTAGGACATACCAAGTTTGGTATATTTCTTCTTTCATTTCCTTTGGCCTTGACTTTAGAGAGTGGCTAGGCTAGAGTAGCTTATGATGAGCTTGATGAGATGCATGTTAGGAATGTGCCTTAGGTACTTGTGAGATGTGTTGAGGATCCGAGGTTTAGATCCAAGTTATAGTTTGGTTGTGGTTACGGGGTATAGAAGACGAGTCTCCTAACCTTTGCAGTATTTGATTGTGTGCCTTACTCATGCAAGCGCTGACCGTTTCCTCGAGGGGAAACTATGACGTGGTACATGTTACAAGTATTTCAGGTAAGTCCACAAGACTTACTTAACGAGCAATTGCGGATTTAAGTGTTTGTAATGGTTGTGTGTGTGCGCATATGATTGTTGCATTTATAACCTAAACCGGACTAGGATGACCACTTCATTACCTTATATGGCCCAATTGTATTATAACCGGGCGATGACCACATGTCAAAGCTCGCTTAGTGGAGAAGGTGCTCGGAAGCCAGTAACACAGGGGGAGGTAATTCCATCCCCACGCAAACCTTATGTTAACGGGGAAGAGGCGAGGTTCTTTAGGCTCCTTGTGCCACAAAAGAGTTGAATTAGTAATGAAATAACGTAATTAAAGATAATAAACGGATGTGCGTGTGACATTGCATATTGCGATGTGTTGATGTGTGTATGTACTATTACTTCATTCTTATTCATTTTTGTTAGCTAACGGTTTATACCGTGTTGTAACTATTGTGCAGGATAGGAAGACTGCAGAGGTAGCCAGATGGGCGATCAACCGAGGACTTCCGTACACTAGGATGTGCGAGGGTTTTTGGAGACTTTTGTACTTGTTGGATACGTTGATGTGTGTATGTACTATTACTTCATTCTTATTCATATCCATGTTTTTTTAGACTTGTTGACCGGCCCATATTTTTACAGTTTTGTCTTGACCTTATCATGAAGTGTGTATTTGAAGTCTAAAATAACAAAATATTTATTTTATTTATAATTGTCACTCATAATTACACCATGTATAAATTATTATTATAACAAATATTTAATTTGACCGAATACAAAAAAATATTACCTTGTTACAAACAATTAGTTTTATATATCACTCGTAATTACGCCTTGTATAAATTGTAATTACAAATAAGAAGTCGTTTGATATTGATATCTTGATTAAAGATATGAGTATCACCCATACTCATATCTGGTGTTTGATATTTTAGGGTATCAATATCAAATTTATAACTTGATATCTCAATTTTTTCTTTTGATACCGTAATATTTTTGAAGGTATCATGTATATCTTTCCATCTCTCGCGGCATTTCCCTACTTCATTTATTTTCTTCTTCCTCACACAAATTCTCAACCCCTTCTCCCGCCGCCGTCAACCATGAGAGCCACCACTGACCGCCTGTTGTTGCTCTACTCAGATATAAGGTTTGTGAAAGAGAGCAATTATAATATCTGAAAGATGTGCACGAGCATATCGATAGGGCTATATAGAGTTCCTACTGAAAGTGATATGAGAAATCACAAACAAATTGCAGTTGATGCTTATGTAAACAAGTCTGTTGTCCTTTAAAGCAATGGAGATAGCCCTATCAATATCCGTTGATTTTGTTTTGTTTTTGCTCAATCTGATACTCGACATTTCCATGCTTAAAGATATCGATACCCATACTTGATATATTACAACATACAAGTATGATATCATATATCGAATTTGATCCCATATCTTTAATACTCATATACAATACCTTTAATCATGATATCGATACCAAACTACCTAAGTACTTGTACATGTGAATGCCCAACATTTATTTCACAACAATAAATATTCCTTATACCAATAAATATATTTTAACCCAATTTAAGAAAACAACAAGATGAAATTAAATTAAATTCTACCATTAATATTTATCACTTCATTTTTAATAACATTAATTACATCATACTAAACCCACTACCCCATACAAAAATTTCGTCCGTTGATGAACCCTTTGACTTTCCCAGTCATTTAAAAATAAAATTTACCGGTTACAAATTACAATTTACCAAAAATGCGCGTGACCCACCAATCACCATACTATTACCACATTGTAATATGGAGAGTACCCGAATCACTTTTGTCTTGTCGGTTACACAACGAATCACGAGCCACACACAAAAAAGTAAAATAAATAAAAAGTGGCCATTTAGACTTTATTTTCCCTACCCCCACAAATAATACCCTTTGACATTTTCCCAAGTCAACGTAATACCACAAACCGCCTTTCCTTTTTTCAAAATCTCGATACCACTCTAAACTTAGACAGAAGAAGACAGATATATGTATAGACAAATCCAAAATCCTTTCTTTTCTTTTCTTTTTTCCTTTTTTTTTAATTTAAATAATTTGGGTATTCCCTTCCTTTTCCTCATCTCTTCTACTTTAAACGGCAAAACCCCACTTTCCTTACCAATATAAAAATATTGCATTTTTTCCCACAAATCTTCAATCTTCTTCTTCTCCACATCTCCAAAACTCCAAAAGTCAGCGCCTTTGTCTCTTCTCCAATTCTCAACTCTTCTGAAAAAACCCTTTCGAGATTACAGAATATGGAAGCAGATTGGGATCTTCTTGCTGTTGTTAGAGGCTGTACATCTACAACCACCGGTTTACAGACGGTGGATCCATCTCCACGACCACTACCACCTCCGCCGCCGCTACTACCACCACAACCACCAGCAACACTTCCCAGGACACCAGTTGAGCCTGAGTATGGTGGGTTTTTCTCATCTGGGTTTGATGATTTAGGGGATCTTTATAAACCCTTTTTCCCAAATCTCAAATGCCCACAAATCTCGATTCCTATCCAGCAAAAACCACAACATCCACAACAAATTGTTTTTCAGCAACACCCACAGCAAGTCAAAGAGTCTCATGTTATATTTGGGACTGGTGTTTCCTCTATTACCCCTCAATCTACAAGTATTTTCACATCTCAAAGCCAGAGAACCAGTGTTCTCTGTCCACCAACAACTAGCACTACTGCTACCACTTCTCAAACCCAACAAAGAGCCAAAAAAAGGTAAATCAGTTTTGCCCTCTTTTGTATTTAATTCTATTTCTAGGGTGATTCTTTATCTTATTTTAAAATTTCTCTGTTTGTCTATTATAGGAAGAACTTGCAAAAGAGAGTATGTCATGTACCAGCAGAAGGGTTATCTTCAGATATGTGGGCATGGAGGAAATATGGACAAAAACCCATCAAAGGCTCACCATATCCTAGGTGGGTTTCTCAAAATCTTTCATCCTTATAATGTTGTTTTTTGGTTCTCCGTCAAACTAGGCACTAACAAGTTGATCTATTTTAAAACAGGGGTTATTACAGATGTAGCAGCTCAAAGGGATGCTTAGCAAGGAAACAAGTAGAGAGGAACAGATCTAATCCAAAGATGTTCATCGTAACATACACAGCTGAACACAATCATCCTATGCCAACACACCGGAATTCTCTAGCCGGAAGTACTCGACAGAAGCCGGCAACAGCATCAGATGAGGCATCCCCTTCGAATAACAGTACCGGAAACGCTTCATCTCCGACAGTGAGCCATTCATCCGCCATGACAGAGAAAGCAGAGGTGAAAACGGAGTACGAAGAGGAAAACATGGTGAAAGATGAATCATCAGGGAATGAAATGGATTTCCCTGAAATGAATGATGATTTCTTTGCGGGTTTTGAAGAACTTGATGATATGGATACCGGAGATATGTTCTTGGATCATCAAATTCAAGGAAGGATTGAAATGGAATATCCATGGCTGTCAAACAACAGTAGCAGTAGTAGCAGCACAACGACAGCTGCTGGTGGGAGTTGACTTTTTTTATCAAGAACAAAATTGGGAATTGGGTTTACTTCATAATGGGGGTCACTTTTTTTTTAAATTTCTTTTAATAACTTTTGTAAACTATTGAGAATGATGGTCACTACTGTTGGCTCATGGGTGGAATCTCTCCTACCACAATATGCTTAGTGGAAAGAGAGATAAAGGTGAGAGAAGATAAAAAGCTTGGGCCTTTTTTGGTTATCAGCTAAAAACTTTTAACCAGAATCCCCGTGAGAACAATGTATTTGTACAAGGCAGTGTAATTGGGAAAGAGATCAGTATTGTAGAGATAAAAAGTTAGACAAGCAGACATATAAAAAGTTATGTTCTTGAGTTTAACTATGCTAATGTCAATGCAAACTAGTATTAACTGCTATGCTTCCTTGTGGGCGTTCTTTGGATTTGTTTGACATTTTGCAAAGTCTGGGGGACCATATGAAAAGGGTTATGGAATCTAGGGTATCATATGCAAGACAGCTGTTGCAACTGCAGCCGTGTATTGACTTTTAATATAGCACAAAACTAAGTGTGAAAGAGGCTCTAGATCTGAAGAATAGTGGCTTCTTTCATGGAAGCTGACGCGTTCTGTTAGATGATAAGTATATTTTTTGGCAAAGGTCATTGGAGAATAAAAGGAAAGAAAAAAGAGAGAGAAGAACCATCTTTTGATTCTCTCTTTGATAAGCAATCACTTTGCTTTTGTTTTCACAAGGAAAGAAAGAAGCAAAGGGCTCTTTAATTGTAACAATGATATTCATTTCTGTTTTTTCAATGTAAAAAACATACCTTATGATGAGCTATCAAGGATCAGAGACTTGAAATCCCTGGACAAATTTTCTTAATCTATCAGATTCACCAACAGCAGGGAGCCAATCAGTGAGGATTGACATGGTTACATAATCAGGATCGCAACCTTGACGGATCATGCTATCCATCAACTCGAAAGCTTTGTCTAACCATTTGATGTCCTGAAGGCCTTTGAGCATGGCATTGAAGGTATTTGTATTAGGTTGTACTCCTTTCACTGTCATATCATCGAACAGCCAGAGTGCAGTTTCGACTTTTCTGCTCTTACAAAGGTTGTGTATCAAGGAATTGTATATGACAGTATTGAGACGTATTTTTCCGGTTGAATGCATTCCGTTGAAGATCTTCATAGCTTCGTCAATACTGCCAGCTAAACAATAAGCATTGATCAAAGCTCCATATGTGACAACAGTAGGCATGATCCCGTCGTCAACCATTCTCTTTAGTAAAGTATGCGCCATTTCGAAATCGCCTGATTTGCTGAAATGGGATATCAAAGTATTGTATGTGACACAATCCGGTTTAGTACCATCCATTTCCATGTCTTTTAACAGTTGACATGCTCTATCCATCTTCTTCTGTTTACAAAAACCACTTATCATTGCATTGTAGCATCCAATGTCAGGCCGAAAACCGGCTTCTCTCATTAGTGACATGATAGAGCTGGCATCATTCATGCGTCCACCTCGACAAAAACCGAGGATCAAGGTGTAGTAAACAATGGCATCAGGCTTGCATTTACCTTTCATTTCATCAAATAACTCCATTGCTTTCTTAATATTATTAGAATCACAAAAGGCACTAATCAAAGATGTGTAAGTTTTCACATTCACTTTCAGTCCTTTGCCTTTCATTTCGTTGAAGAGCTTAAGAGCACTGTTGACTCTTCCTTGTCTGCACATACCACTAACCAAACCATTGATGGTGATAGCATTTGGCTCAACCTTTTCTCTTTTCATCATATCAAATAACTCAAGTGATTTGTTCACCTCGCCAGCTCTACAAAAGCGATCTATTACACAATTGTACGTGGCTGTATTTGGCACAAAATGACCCTCTGACTTCATCTTTTCCATGAAGTCCAAACCTTCTTTATTTCTTCCAGCTTTACAAAAGCCATCAATAATCATGTTATAAATGACAACATCAGGTTTGACTCTTGTTTTCTTGAGCATCTCCAATGATTCTTCCATCCTCCCAGACTTGCAAAGTTGGTGAATGAAAACCCCAAGTGTGTATTTATCTGGTGCAATTCCATTCTTCTCCATCTCTTTCATGAGCAACACAAACTTTTCGAACTCGCCTCTCTTGGCCAACCAGGACAACAGCGAATTGCAGCAAGAAGCCTCCACAGAAACACCCAGATTCAGATAACAGTGCAACAAATCCAACACTATGAAATTCCTGATCCTTTTCCCTTTCCGAGACAATTCAGAGATCAATTCTACAATATTCTTAGAATCACTAATCAGTCCATGCTCACCAAGTGTCGACAACAAACTAACAATCTCCTCTTCATTAGTGTCATCTCCACTCATAACACTCTTCAAAATCCACTCAAAAATAACCTTTACAGTTGCCTCATCCGCACAACCTTCAGACTCTGGTTCAAGCATTTCATCAAACACCTTTCGTGCATCCTCCAAACAACCACGTCCAAAGAGCACACCCAATATCAAATTTCGAACATGAACATTCCTCAACTTCGGCTGAACCCCTTCATACACCGCAACTGCTCGATCAACCGACCCACTAAACCGCCTGATCAGAAGCGTGGCCGAATTGATACTCAACGGAATACCCATCTCCTTGGACCTCTCTACAATACACCATAGCTTGTCAACCGAACTTCGTTCCCTGCTAGCAAGCTCGAATGCAGCTTGAAAAACGGAGGATATACATTCAGGCTCCAATTGACACGTGCTGGAATGGAGGTGCTTTATGAATTGGAGGGCGAAGTCGGAGCTGGGTAACTGGCGGGAGATTCGAAGGAATTGGTGAGTGGAGAGAGGAGGGGAAGTGAAGAGGAGTTCGTTGAGATGAGAATTGTGTTTCCAGTTTCCGTTGTCTTGGAGTTTGAGGATATCGATGATTTGTGTTGCCGGCGACGAGGGGTCGTCGATATTGTTATGTGTATTGCATAGGGGCCGCTGGTTGGAGGGCTTCTCGGCGGAGACGTGGAGGAGTGCTCGGTGGCTGCCGGCGGGAATAGTAGTTGGCAATAAACGGTAAATTTTGAAAGCTGTTCTGTTCATGTTTTCGTCCTGATGGGTATGAAGGCTGCCGACGCCGTTCGACCATATATGAGAAGCGGTTTAGTTTGAATTCGATAATACCTTTTTAATGGGCCTTCTCATAAATCTAAAATAACCTCTTAAAAAAACCAAACTAAAACTCGGCCAAATACATTTTGTAACAAGTTAATACGAACCTCTAGGCAGAAGGAATTGCTTTAAAACCGGACATACAACAACCGATCAGATTGCATATAAATATGATCGAAATCAGGGTGATAATTTAGTTGTCATCGCACTCTAAAGTCTTTGAGGTCTAAAGTTTTTTAGGTATGTTATTATAGAAGTTGAACTATTAGGAAGTTGAACAACCTAACAAAGTTTCACATCCGTAATAATGTTTTAAGTTGGATTATTTCTAGGAATTTGAACAGCCTAACAGCTTTTTTTTATTAAAAAAACTCTATAAAAAAATTTTCGCTTCGTACTCTCAAGGTTTTGTCTTCATCGGTTGGTGACCACAAAGTTTCACATTTTCGTTTGACGTTCTTAGAGCACATACACTAAAGGTTTTTAATCTTTGTTTATATAAAATTTCTTTAAAAAAAATGAAATTTTTGTTAAACAACTAAAATTTGGTTACTTACTACACAACTTCTTAAAACCAAATAAAGCACGTATCGTAATATTTTTTATTTAGTATAAACAAGTACAAATATTAATATAGTTTAAAATTCTTTCAATTAAGAAGCCACTAGTGTGTAGAGTGGTTGTTAAAATAAGTGGAAGAGAGATATGTTGAATAGAATTAAAATAATTATACTCTTAGGGGATGTATTCAATTAAGATTTTACACAAATTTTTTGGAGTTTAAAAGTTTATGGGTATTTAGGGCCTGTTTACATGCGGGTTTATAAACTTTCATTTAGTTTATAAACCCGAGCTTATTTATTGGGGGTGTTTACATGTTAGTGGGTTTATTTTTGAATGGGTTTATTAGGGTTTATAAACCTCTAGAAAATAACCTCCTCAATCGAAGGTTATTTTTCATGGATAGGTTTACTTTTTATGTATACCCGAAATTGCCCCCGTTCGCATCTTTACAAATCCGACCATAACATTCACACCCGTGAAGTTCCTTTCTTTCAAAACAATCACATCATTGTCGTCCACAACTATACCTTCGAGATTTGATTTTTCGATTACTCTCCGATTCATATATATATTGAATTATTCTTTAATCTTTTTAGGGGTAAAAATGTATTTGACACTAAAATAAACCCACAAAAAACCCTTAAGTAAACATCCTTATCGAAATAGTATATATAAACTGATCGAGTTTATAAACCCGAAAATAAACCATAAATCCATATAAACCCATTTAGTTTATAAACCCATAAAAATACAAACTTCTAGTAAACAGGCCCTTAATATAGATTTTTAAAAGTCCATATAAATCTTTTGGTATTCAATTAGGATTTAAAATTTCCATAAAATTTCTATGGTATTCAAAAGTTTGTTGATTTTAAAAGAATCTATTATTTCATTGATTTTGTAGGATTCTTTGTTACTTATATACATACGTACCTAAACTTTATAAAAGTCTTCCCCCAACACATAAAATTTTCACAAAATCTGTATTAACTCTATATTAATTAAAATATCCCACAAAATCAACAAATTTTATGATTATTAAGAATCGGTCAAAATCTTTAAAAGTCTCGATTGAATACACCCCCTTTACTTTATTCCAATATGTGCCTATTTATACCCAATGTTAATTTTTGACATTTCCGGTCTTCGTTGATTTGTTTCTTCGCAAGAGGAAGGGCGTCACTCTTCCAGTCGGTCTTCATCTACTTAGGGTGTTGTTGGCACCATACTTGCAAGGCCTCCAGCAAGGAGTTCGTCAATCGTTTGCTTACTGAGTCAATCCTTCTACACGAGATAAGTTGCCCCATTAAAGGACAAATTTTTTTTTATAAATTACATTGATACAAGAATGTCACAAAGCACCGTGTCTACGTGATTATAAACATGTTGTTTGAGAATCAACCTTAGCTTCTCAACTATTGCCTAAATGTTATGCGCTTTTTGTGTTTTTAAAACTTGCTCCCCATCAACTTTAGGATAAAGACAACTGTCATTATATATAGTTTTAGGAGCTATGTTATAGGTATCAAGGTACAAATTAAATTAAATTTCAGAATTTAAGTATTCTTCAATTTATATGCGTGAGATTTGATATTTCATCTTTTGTTTCCTAGGTTCAAAAATATTAAACTTCATAAAATTTTATATGTAAAATACAGATCCTCACTCAAGTATGCTCATAACTCCACCTTAATTATGAATTGTCTATATGGATGATGGAAGACTTAACATTATAAAGCAATTTTATAAACTAACAAATATCGATAGTATTTCTAGATTGCATGTTTTGGTTTTATGTTTGTTAAATGTGTGCACGTCTTGAAAAAATATTTCAAAGGAAGAACGCAAGCCTTGAAACTCATTACAAGGGACAAGCACGGAGATCTTGAAAAGCAGTTCAAGGGACAAACACGTAGGCCTTGGAAAGCAGTTCAAAGGATAAAAGCGGAGGCCTTAAAAAGCAATACAAAGGAAGATTTGGTTGAAGGCTTTTCGAATTCAAGATTCAAATCTCAACAACCAAATCTACCAAGGATTACAAGAAGATCTTCAAATAAGATTTCAAGAGAAGATCTCGGTCAGCCTCAACAAGAAGATCTTTAACGGATCTGAAGAGAAGATCTCGACCCCAACAACAATATCTCGTAAAGATCTTAACAACCGACGCAAGAGGATAAGAGAAGATCTTTCCAACGGATCCCACACAAAGATCTCGGATCCAAGAAAAATCTTCAACGATCCTTAAGAGAGAAGTCTTTAACAAGATCTTCAACGGCTTGGAAGATCTTGGAGGATGAACTATGGGCTTCAACGACAAAGATCTTCAATGACTCTTTCAAGGAGAATATCTCTAAGATAAAGATTCTCAACGTGCGTCAAAGAGAAGAAGTATATGAAGAAGATAGAAGATCTTACAACGGCTACTTCATCTCCACCAAACACCGTTTTCCATGGAGAAAGAATAACATCACAACGGCCCTCTTACAACGGCTAGAAGAGTTCTCCATAGAAGACTATAAATAAAGATGACGATTGAAAAGAACTACAACAAGCTTACACGGAAACATCTAAGTCTTCGAGCGATCAAACATCTTAATTCATTCCAAAAGTTTTTCTTCCTCTTATCTTACAAAAGTTTACATCCTCAGAGAGAAAAAAACACTAGAACTTCATTGGCATATCTAGAGAGTGTTATACTCTAGTTTGTGTTACTCTGCGAAGTAACTTGACTATTATTGCTAGGTTAGAGTTGGAACCAGACCGTAGCATTGACTATAGTGAGAGAAGAAGGAGATTTCTTCTAGGTTGTATCTAGGGCTCTTTGAGCATATTATAGATAGTTAGATCCTACGAGTAAAGAAACCCTAAGACGGAGACGTAGGCTGTTAGAGATGAACTTCATATACATATCACCGTGTCAATCTTTTAATTTCGCATTTTCAAGCGCGTATATTGTGACTAACTTTGTTTTACAGGTTTCGGAGTCAAGGCCTTGAAAACCATTTTTGTCACCAGACGCACGTATCGACTTCAAGGCCTTGAAATCAAGTTTCAAAGCCTTGATATAAGATATTGTAAAAAGTTCTCATACTATATTCAACCCCCATTATAGAGTATTTATATCCTATTATTCACCTATATGGTTCTTCAATTGGTATCAGAGCTAGACTCACGTATATTGATTTAACCATCAGTGAGACTAATCATGAACTCTGTAGGTGATGGAGGATTCGCTCAAGGAAGATCCACATCTCGACCACCACTTTTTTGCGTTAACAACTTTGGCCATTGGAGAGCACTAATGCAAATGTTTGTTATTGATCTATCATATGAAACTATGAAACATCATTCAAACTGGCCCTAAAATCCCAACCACCATGGTTGAAGGATCAAAGTCGCAAAGAAGGAAGCCGACTTCACCCAAACAGACTTGTATAGTGTTTCAAAGAACTACAAGACCATGAACTTGCTCTATTGTGGATTGGGTGCAAATGAATTCAACCGTGTCTCATCATGTAAGAGTGCAAAGGAAATATGGGACAAGTTGATTGTCACACACGAAGGAACAAGTCAAGTCAAGAAAACCAAAATTAGCATCTTTCTTAGGTAATATGAGCTATTCAAGATGAATTCAAATGAATCAATCAAGGATATGTTCACACGATTCACCGAGATTGTGAACAACCTTGATTCACTTGGAAAGGTCTTCACAAATGAAGAGAAAGTAAGGAAGGTTCTAAGGAGCTTACTAAAGCCAAGTGGGGACCAAAAGTGACTACCGTCGAAGAAGCTCAAAATCTCACTACACTTCCTCTAGACGACCTTCTTGGAAAGCTAATCACCCATGAAATGGTTCTTGGTGAAAAAGATGGAGAGCTCCCATCAAACTCAAAGAATCTTGCCCTAAGATCCAAGAAGGATGACATGCCATCAGAGGAGGAAGACAGTGATACTGAAGATGAGGAATCCATTTGCTTCAAGGGGTCTTGCAAAAATTCTTCAAATGAAGAAACAATTTGCAAATATCAAAGCATATCCGCGATTATCAAGACCTCGAGGTAAGTTTTCTAACCCTAATAAGAAAATTAAAGTATTGACTTGTTTTGAATGTGGTGAAGCAGATCATCTCGTAAAGGATTGTCCACAAAAGAAGAGGAACAACTTTAGGAAGAATGATCGAAAGAAGAAGGCTATGGTAGCATCATGAAGTGACTCAGATTCTACAAATGTGTCGAAAGACAAAAAGATCAAGCAAATTGTTCTGTTGAGATGAGAATTGTGTTTCCAGTTTTCATTGTCTTGGAGTTTAAGGATATCGATGATTTGTGTTGCCGGCGACGAGGGGTCGTCGACATTGTGACGTGTATTGTATAGGGGCCGTTGGTCAGAGGGCTTCTCGGCGGAGACGTGGAGGAGTGCTCTGTGGCTGCCGAAGGGAATAGTAGTTGGGAAAAAAACGGCAAATTTTGAAAGCTATTATGTTCATGTTTTCGTCCTGATGGGTATGAAGGATGCCTACGCCGTTCGATCATATATGAGAAGCGATTTAGTTTGAATTCGTTAATACCTTTTTAATGGGCCTTCTCACAAATCTAAAATAACCTCTTAAAAATCCAAATTAAAACTCGGCCAATACATTTGGGAGCAAGTTAATATGAACCTCTAAAGTGAGAATGAATTGCTGTTAAACCGGGCTTGTAAAACGATCAAAATTATAAATAAATAAGATTGAAATTGAGGTGAAAGTTTCGGAGAAGTTAATTTTGTTGTTGATCGGTTGATCCATATGATGATAATTTTCGCACCCAAAACTAATTTTTATAATGATCCCAAACTTCGTATTCTCAAAAATATTTTAGGTTGGACGGTCTATAAGAGGTAGATCATCCGAACCGCTTTTCGTTTAAATAAAAAGACACTAAAGAAAAATTATGTTTGATACCCTCAATGTTTCGTCTTCTTCGCTTGGTGACCACAAAATTTCACTTTTTCGTCTGGTGTTTTTAGGGCATCTTTATCTCAGAGATTCTGGATTTCTTTACTTATATAAGAAAGAATTTAATTATTGAGATGTCAGATTTGGGGAGAGAATCAAGGTGATGAATAGAGAGAAGTTTATCTACAGAGAAACTAAATCTGACACATATTTTGGGTTCTAACAATAAAGCAAAAAAAATCAGCAAGGAAACCAAAATTGAATTTCTGGGCTGAAGATGGCCTTAGTGTTTTACTTTATTCCGATGTGTGACTATTTATACCAAATGTTAATTTTTGACATTTTCGGTCTTAGGTGGTTCCTTTCTTTCCAGAGGAAGTGTGTCGCTCTTTCAGTCCGTCTTCATCCACTTTGGTATTTTTGGCTCCATACTTACAAGGCCTCCAACGATGAGGACGTCGATCGTTCGCTTAATAAGTCAAACCTTCTACTATACGGTAATCTCTCCCATTAAAGTTACAAAAAATTATAGCTCATAAACATATCGTTTAAGAATCGAGCTTAATTTCTCTACTCCTAAATATTATGCACCTTTTGTATTTTCCAAACTTCCTTCCCATAAACTTGAGGATAAAGACAACTTTCATTGTATATAGTTTTAGGAGCTATGTTGCAGGTGTTAGGATGCAAATTAAATCAAAATTTCAGAATTTAAGTATTCTTCAATTTAGATGCTTGAGTTTTTTGTATAAGATTGTATAAATTTTTTCATATAATACATAATGTAAATCCAACGGTCCAAATAAACCCAAAACGCAATCCTTACGGTAGGCGCAGCCATACCTAATCCCTCCACCTGCCAAACCTTAGTTCTCCTTTGCCTTCTTCGATGTCTACTATGCGGTCAACTCGCACGCTCTGCACCACATTCACTTCGCCCCTACTCATCTTCCTCCACCGCTCAACTCTCTATACTCCTCCCATTCCCCTAATCTCATCTTCGACAACCCAATTTTCCTTATCGCTTCGCCGGCGACTCACTACTCGCGCCACCATGACGACTCCGATCGTCTCCAAACATCCCCACCCATCACCTGATCACGTCGCCGGCAACTGGTATTCCATTCCAGAACTCCGGCTTCGTGACCATTTCTTCACTGTGCCTCTCGATTACTCTCTCAACTCAGCCGATTCCCCTAAGATCACCGTCTTTGCTCGTGAGGTCGTCGGCGGTACTTTTCTCAACTCTGTAATTTCATCTCTCTTCAATATTCATTGCCATCTCGTCTTTTTAATCGTCAATTCATCAGTTTTGTAGTTTTGTTAATGGTAATTACTTTTGGGATTGAATTGACGCAATTGAGCATTTTGTAACTTTATGAAATTCTGAATTGTGATAGTTTGCCTTTTCAATCAAAAGCCCCTATTATGTAGATGGAATTGGAAGAATATTTTAAAGTTATCACTGCTTTTATAAAGGTTGATGACGAACATTCAATGGAATATACTAAAAACAAGCTATTTTTTTAACAATTCAACTAAGCTCAAGGATAATGATTTGGGAAAATACTGATTAAATTTGAAAACTATTCAGATTCTGGCCTTTGCTCAAGTTGATTAACGAATATCTTTGTTGCAGTTGGGAAAGAGGAACAATCTTTGCCATTCCTACTTTATCTCCAAGGTGGACCTGGTTTCGAATCTCCGCGTCCCACTGAAGCAGGTGGCTGGATAAGTAAAGCATGTGAAGGTTATAGGCTGATATTGTTAGATCAGGCATGTAATCTTTAAACAGTGCATTCGGCTTTTACAATGTGTTGATGAACTTATGTTTTTTCCAAGGTTATCTGATAAATATTTC
This sequence comes from Fagopyrum homotropicum, assembly GCA_033239125.1. Taxonomy (NCBI): domain Eukaryota; kingdom Viridiplantae; phylum Streptophyta; class Magnoliopsida; order Caryophyllales; family Polygonaceae; genus Fagopyrum; species Fagopyrum homotropicum. The sequence continues at coordinate 11,496,281 of BSWB01000003.1, forward strand.
CTAACAGCGGGGAACAGGATTATCGACAGCTTTGACCACTTCATCCATGTTGCAAATGAGAAGTTCTGAGCAAATAGCTGAATACTTGAAACATTTCCGTGCTGATAACATCGTAAAGGATGCTGAGTTTATTAGAGTCCGTGTTGTTCCTGATGCCGGACCTTGGACAATATTGGGACAGGTAGCTGCTGCTTGTGGATATCATCTCTAGATTCACAACCTAAAATATTTACCTTGTACTAAAACCAAAATGCAAAACGAAGATAATCCTTAAAATTCGAATCCAATATTAGGCCACCTTTCCGATGATCATATCTGACTCGTCCACCACTGTGAAGTCCTGGCTATGATAAACATGTGTAGTTACTGGCTTGCTGCTCACTGTTTAACAATTGAAGTAATTATTGCTGAATGTTGATAATCATCTCACTTGTTCTTGATTTCATTTGGTAACAATTCTTGGTACTTCATTTGCAGAGTTATGGTGGTTTTTGTGCTGTCACATACCTAAGTTTTGCACCCGAAGGACTAAAGCAAGTTCTTATAACAGGCGGGCTGCCTCCAATTGGGGAAAGTTGTACTGCTGATAGTGTATATCACGCATGCTTTGAGAATATTATTCGTCAGAATGAAAAATACTACGAGAGATTTCCTCAAGATGTTGAAGTAGTACATGAAATTGTTAATTACCTGGCAAATCGTAAAGAAGGCGGCGTGAGTAGTTTTGTATTGTACTTTTATCCTATTTTATGTGATGAAAGTTTAACTATGTCAAAATTGATCTTTATTTTCGTTATAAAAGGTCTGTCTTCCTTCTGGGGGAATCTTAACTCCAAAAGGGTTACAAGCTCTCGGCCTTGCTGGTTTAGGTGCCAGTGGTGGTTTTGAACGCCTGCATTATACGTAAGTACTTGCTCAAATTTACACATTTTCTTTAATCTTTGTACCTGTCTCTCTATTGTTAGAGTTATTTTTCAACTCTTGTAGGTTTGAGAGGGCTTGGGATCCTGCTTTAGTTCCCGGGGCATTAAAGCAACTCAGTTACTACTTTCTGAATGCTGTAAGGACTCGGTTGCTCGGAAGCCTTTTAAAAATTTGAGAAAGTGAAGAACTGATACAAAAGACGATAATCACTTCCTTGTGTGTTTAAATTGCAGGTTGAGAGATGGTCAGCATTTGACACAAACCCTCTATATGCTTTGCTTCACGAGGCTATTTACTGTCAGGTTGAATAGATGTTTTGCTATTTATAGTTCTTATTGTAGCCTTAGTTTCAATACCGCTACTCCTCTATCGGTAATCAAAAAGTCTTCATGTTTGTTATATCTTATCTTACAGGGTGCTTCTTCAAAATGGGCTGCTCATAGAGTAAGGAGTGAGCACAATGAGGACAAATTTGATGCCGTAAAGGCAGCTAAAGAAGGCCGTCCTGTTTATTTTACAGGAGAGGTATTACTCTTCATAATTCATGTTATCCGAGACTTCTATTTGAACGTGAATGGATGACGGTTAAGTGTTTTTCGTGAACAGATGGTATTCCCTTGGATGTATGATGAGATTCCTGTCTTGAAACATTTCAAAGACGTGGCTCATATCTTGGCTCATAAGACTGACTGGTCTCAATTATACGACGTTGCTCAGCTGAGAAAAAACAAGGTTTTACGCGTTTAGTACCTAAGATATCTCTTTTAGAAATTCGATTCTAGTTTTAAGTGTTTGTTTCTGTGATTAGGTTCCTGTTGCGGCGGCTGTATACTATGAGGATATGTATGTGAACTTCAAGCTGTCAATGGAGACGGCCTCTCAAATCGGAGGGATTAGGACGTGGGTAACGAACGAGTACATGCATTCCGGGCTCCGGGACTCGGGATGTCGAGTGTTTGATCATCTGATGGGCATGCTCAATGGAAAGAAGCCTTTGTTTTAAGTAGGTCCTTATTAGATTTAACAAGAACTTCACTTTCAATGGCGAAATTATTCAATAATATCTTGAGTTGTTTTTTCTGATGGGTTTGCTGCATGCACATTCGTTATAGAGTTTGGTTCTTCTGATTGGCAAATCGCGGAAAAAGATGGTAACTTGGGGGTGATTGCGGAAAGTAGCTTGAATTTTAGAAATTGCGGAAAATAGCCTCGACAATGTCCCAAACCCTAAGCATCACAGGAGCCAGTTTGGTAAGGTAAGATGAGGACGAAGGGAATTATTTAGATGAAGAATTAAGGAGATGAAATCGTTTAAGAAGAAGAGGATAAAAATAAGTGAAATGAGGGTTTGGGGAAATTAATATGATTGTGGATAAAATTACAAAAAAGTATGTGTTAAATTTTTATAGACGAAAGAAATAAAAAAAAGAAAGAGGGGTAAAAGTGAGATTTTAGCTTCAATAATTATCATAATTCTTATAATCTAAGTTTTACAAGATTACAAAATTCTCATAATCTAATACTTTTAATCTCCATAATCCAACACTTTTAGGGCCCGTTTGGTTTGAACTCCGGAATCGGAAACGGAATGGAAACGAATCTAGTTCATATGGTTGTCCTTGTACATGAAAGTTTTTGGAATCATTCCTTGTGATTTGAAGCAATTGGAGTTGAATTTGATTACTTTTGATACCCTATAGGGTAACAAAATATGGGGAGGTAAGTGCAATTTGCATGTAAACACAAGGAATGATTCCATATAATTTTATGAATAAGGATATACATATGGACTAAATTCGTTTCCATTCCGTTTCCGTTTCCGGAGTTGGAACCAAACGGGCCCTTAATCTCCTTAATTTCCTTACCAAACAAAATTACGAGAATTATTTCTCCGTTTTACTTCCAATAATCTTAATCCTCTTAATTTTAAGGCTTACCAAACGGAGCCAAGATCCAAAATCTCTTCTCTAACAACACTTGCCCCTTGTTTGATTATATCAAAGGGAAAAAAGCGGGTAAGAATCAATTCATGTGGTTTCGAGTACAATACCTCAAAGATTGGTTATATCGTATAATGGTTATATCGTATGATTTCTCTTATTAAAATATATTATAAAATAGGTATTTTTTAGCCAAACTAGTTAAGTAAATTTTTTTTGAGATTTCTCTATTAATTAGGTCATGGTGTAAATATGTTTAGTAAATGTACCCCTAATCAAACCCCTTATCTTTCACCTTCAATTTAACGAAAGTGGTAAAAATTGAAGGGATGCACAAACCTAATACCAATAGAAAAGAGTCTATTTGGCTATATTCTTTCATATTTTTTCATAGGTTTATGACTCATTAATATCACTGTTGTTATAACATATAAGGATGTTATTTGAATACTAATAGTAGAAAAAAAAATTTTTTGGCATCAATATCCTGATTAAAGGTAAATCCGTGTTTAATATTTTAGGATATCGGTATCAATTTGATACCTTGATATCCCAATTTTCCATTTTGATACCGTAATATTTTTGAAGGTATTCTTTCTTTTCCAAATGCTTCCTTGACTCTCTCGACATGTTCCTACATCACTTCTTTTCTTCTTCCTCACACAAATACTCACGAGAGAGCATCAACCCTTCTCCCACCTCCTGTCACCGCAGCCGCTTGCTGCTACTGCCGTCGACTGGAGCAAGGAGCCGCCGCCATTGTTGCCCTACTCAGATATAGGGCTTGTGAAGGAGACCAAATTTGATATATGAAAGATGTGCACTAGTAGATCAATAGGGCTATCTTGGTCCCTGCTAAAAGTTGGATGAAGAATCGCAAGCAAATTGCAGCTGATGCTTATGTAAACATGTTTGTTGTCCTTCAAAGCAGCGGAGATAGCCCTATCCATCTACGTTGATTTTGTTTTGTTCTTCCTCAATTTGATATCTGATACCCATACCAAATAGTATATCATATATCAATTTGATATTCATATCTTTAATACCCAGTACATATACCTAAGAACTTTAATGACGATATCGATGCGAAACTACCTTTAATACTTATAGACTAATTTTTTGCAACGATCATATAATTGAGATTATTTGTTGTACATTATCCTTATTTTAATGCATTTTCCATCCCTTCACCCTTCTTGCCCTCTTCTCATTGGATGTAGGCTATTTAGTAGGGCTGTTATATGTCTGGCTTGAAAAAAAACTTGACTTTAGCTTGTTGGATTTTTCAAATGAGTTAGTAATAACCACATTTGAATAATCTATTAAAACTTAGCCTCGAATACACTCGTTCGGCTAGAATAAAATGATAAAATGATACGCATGTTATATTACACGAGCTAATCATTTAAAAAAAGGATCAACTAGAATTTAACTCGTATAACATCCCTACCGGTCAATCGGTTCATAAATGGTTTATTGGTCACGATCCTATTTACTCCGTATTAAACAAAAATATGTTACATGCACGTAAGTCCGCAACTGTAAAAGCATATTCCTCGCCGTACTATAAATATCCAAATGCCCGAATTCCCTTCATCTCTTCATCTGCTTCGTCATAACATTGTCATTCTTCTGTAATATACGATTCTCTCCGTCGCCGCCGGTGGCCGGAAACATGTCGGGAATAGTGAACAAGGCGAAGACTTATGTGGCGGAAAAGATCGCTGAATTGCCCAAACCAGAGGCGAATCTAGAAGACGTGAATATGAAAGGCGTCGCTCGCGATGGCGTCACTTACCACGCCATTGTTGGCATTAAGAACCCTTATTCTCACTCCATTCCCATCTGCGAACTCACCTACAATCTCAAGTGCGATGGCCGGTAATCTTCTCTTCAAAATTTTCTAATTTACTCCTGTGATTTCGGTGTCAAATTATTGTTTGATTACATAATTATGCTCGATCTGCTTTTTTCTGGTTTCATTGTTCTTGACGATCGATTTGAGTTTGCTATGAAGATCGATTTAGATTCGATCTTTCCAATTAAGGTTGTTTGCAATTGGAGAATTGATTTTAAATTGTTAGGGTTCGACAAATGGAGTTTGCTAAGAAAATACATTTAGCACAATGATGTCGGGTATATATATATTGTCGGGGTTACAGAACCGGTTTTATTTAGAGTTGCTTTTCTTTCTCTAGGGTTAGGCGGATGACGGTCTATATAGTCGAACAAACTAAGTTTTGGTATTCTCGTGTTTATTTGGTTAGATTTCAATCAAGCTAGAAGACGAGGTTTCTTTAATAAGTGAACGAGCTCATTTCCAATTTGAATAGATCGTCTCATATAACAACCCAAATGTTGAAATATGTCACTTCGATGTTTTTGCATTACTAATCTCGTGATTTTGTGACTTGTCAATGAAGCTTGGTACTTTCCGGCAACATGCCGGACCCAGGCTCGTTGCCTTCAAACACGACGACCAAATTAGAAGTTCCGATGAAGGTTCCACACAATGTATTAGTAAGCCTCGCGAAGGACATACTCGTAGACTGGGACATCGACTACGAGCTCGATGTAGGTCTTGTCATGGATCTCCCAATCATCGGTAACTTCACAATTCCTTTACATCAAAAGGGAGAAATTAAGCTCCCTACACTTAGAGATTACTTCTAGACTTGTTATTTTCATAATCCTACATAGCCTATAATAAACTTGATCAATTGTTCAACTATGATCATTATTTGCCAATTTTGTTAAGTAATGTGAATAGATATAACAAAAAGAAAGCCAAAGTGTCAAAGTTTCACAACTACCCAAAAACAAAGCTTTCTCTCCCAAACGAAAGAATTGAATGCAGCAGCTGTATTGTTTCAAACATCACACCCACCATCTTCTCTCAGTCATCAATTTTCGCATTAACTCCTCACAAATCAATATCAAAATCCTTCAAAAATCAATCAAATACAAAAAAAAGAAAGAAAAATACTTACAATGAATCCCCATTTCATAATACACTTCATGTACTCTCAATGTCCACTCCTTTACCCTTCTCTCCACCCGCCGCCGTCTCTCCGCCATCGCCGCCATCTTCAATCTCCGTCGTCCACAGTCTCACAAGTCTCGGACTCGGCTACGCCATAGCCATAGCTCTTGGCTTCCTCGTCATCCTCTCAATCTTACTAATCTCATCTTACCTATGTCGTCGTCGGCAACAGCACCCTACACCCGTCACGGCAGCCAACAACTCCGGTGGAGGAAGCATAATGCTTCCGAGCATATTCTTTGTCGCCGAAGATGAGGAAAACCCTAATCCGACTGGCGTTGTGGGTTTAGACCAATCAATTATCAACTCATACCCGAAATTTCAGTTCTTGAGATCCGAATTGAATTCGGAATCTAGGGTTTGTTCGATTTGTTTATGTGATTATAGAGATGGGGAAATGCTAAGGATGATGCCGGATTGTAGACACTCGTTTCATGTTCTTTGTATCGATGCTTGGCTTCGACTTAATGGCTCTTGCCCTGTCTGCCGGAGCTCTCCCCTTCCGACGCCGGTCTCTACGCCGCTTTCTACGCCGCTCGCTGAAGTCGTGCCTCTTGCTCAGTTCGCTGATAATCGCCGGCGAAGGTCTGCTTAGAATTTAGCTTAGTACATTAGCCATTAAATCTACTTGGACAGATGTTGGAAGTTTAACTATTCTGTCCTTAATTTTATCAATTAGATTGATTTTATTTAGCTTATTGTGTTGATATATATGAGAATTTTTGGGTGATAATTTGAGATCAATGGACATTTTTTTTGAAATGTGTCCTCTTTGCAATGGTGATTGGACTTGTTTGAAGTCCGAAGCAGTGCACATCCGAACACCTCAGCCTATGTACTTATGTTGTCCAAGATTCCATGGTAAGCAACAAAACAAATGAGGTGTTTGGTTGGGTGAAAATTTAAATTTAGGTATTTTTCATTATTTTATTATAACTATTGATTACTTAGAGATCAAGTTTCCGTGTGGTTAAAACAGTGGAATGAAAACGGAATGAAATCGGATAAGGGTAAGAAAAAGAAATGGAAATTGATTACTTTCATGTGTTAAAAAACCTCTAGCCAAACGTAATTTTTTATTGATTCAGAATCATTCTGTTGCCGGGAATGATTCCCAACGCTTCCAAACGAGCTCTAAATAATTTCATCCTTCAACAACCAAATTGAGCTAAAGTTTTTTTTGTAAAACACCAAAATAGACAAGTAATTATTAAAAGTAACACTAACATTTACTATCCATTTTTATCTCCGATTTATAATAAATATACGATTCAATATGGGGACGATAATTTTACCTCACTCGACGCCCGACAGGTACCATCAGACTAGAGATAACAATGATTCATGTGATGGGTGGTTGTATCATTTTGATTGCCCGACTTGTATTGAAAAAAGCACACGAGTGCTTTATTTATTTAGTTGTTCTTTTGACGCGTATTTCCTCCTTCCTTCACTTGTATTCCCTTTCTTTTCGTCATTCATCTTCCTACTAGCAATTCACCATATTTCGCTCCTCTTTCTTCTTCACAGTTCCCAACAAATATCATTTCAAGCGTCTCCAACATGTTAACTCTCATGAGCGGAAATTCATCTTCGGTCTTGTCAAACACCGATCCAAAAGTAGAGAGGTTTGAATCCGCCGAGGAGGTCATTATACGACACGATTCTGGCCATAAGCACAAGCGTAATTGCTCTCTTTGAATTGATCCATCATTTGCTGATGGTGATGAAGTCGGCGAGTATCTTGAGCTGATTGATGAGTCAGTTACTTTTAATGGAGGATCTCCGATTTTAAGAGAAAGAGGAGGCGATGGATTGAGCAGAGACTGAGGTTTAAGCGGCGATACCAAAGCTGGAAGAAGAAACCCTACCTTCTTGATCTCATATCCTCTTTCTCTTCTGTCGTTTCCTAACCACACGTCCCTTTTTTTCTCCTCTGTATGCCGACAACGATCGTGTCCTGCCTTTCCGTTCCAAGCGCTCATCATTTTTCAAAGGATGTCACCGCTCATACGGTGACGCCCTTCTCCCACTTTCTCTCCCTCGAACCTTTACGCACCGTCGGCGACTAGGTTCATTCGTTTACCGATTTTCTTTTGTCGCTCCAACCTCGCGTCCCTTTTCTCTCCAATCTATTCTGACATTGATCGTGTCCCGCCCTTCCGTTCCAAGCGTTCATCGTTTTTCAAGGACCGTCAATAATTATACGGCGACACTATTCTCTCACTTTCTCTCTCCCGAACCTTTACTCACTATAAGCGACCAAGTTTGTTCTTTTACCGATTATTCTATTTCGAATCTCTTTTTAAAACAAATAATGACCTATTTATGTCGGTGATGTACTAAACAACGAGCTTGGATGACGCGTGGTTTGATTCTCACCCGATGCTCGATTCCCGACCGGGATGACGATTTCGTAGCAAAGCAAACTTGAGAAGCAAGCATGGCCACTTTGCTTTTGAGTTTGGTAAGCATCTTTCATGATTAACTTAAGGTTTAAAATTGTTTTATCGTTTATAATTGAAGATATTATTGTGTATATTTTCTTTCTGTAGGGACTTGTAAGCCGTTAGTTAAACTGTTAGCATAACAACGTTTAAAAGTCAGACTTCGTACCACCTTAAGTGCGTACTTGAAGTAGAGCCGAGATCGGAATCTCTTTCCTTAATTCTAAAAACACCTCATATTACGACGGTTGCCGGTGTTTAAGAATCTCAGGATACAACTGATGTTCGAATCCGGCATTTGTAATATTACCGGAACCCTACGCACCATTGTTGTGCGTTGCACTCTTGAGATAGGATAGCTCGGAAGCTAAGGAGAGGAGGAGAAGATTGATGTTGGTGTGTTGAAATGAGGAGAATGAGCTCTTTATTTATAGGAGCTGAGGGATACAGATTGGGCCTTGGGCTTCGGAGCCCTTTGACTAGCCCAAAAACGTAGGCAATTCTGAGCCACAGATAATGTCCCGTTTTTAGGAGTCACCAAGCTGCCCAACTGCATCCCCCAATTTCGGAGACAACAAACTGCCGAACAATCCTTTAATTTTGGATTTGTTGGACTAGGTTATTTGACTGATCCGACGGGCATGTTGATCCGTTGCGCACATGGGCCTAACCTGAGGCCTTCCTCATCTAACTGTTGGATTTTGAGTTGGGTCGGCCCAAAGAATAATATAGGTGGTCAACCCAAATTATAATTAGGTCCACCCGTCCCGTCACAATGTTACACAACACGGACACGGACACGAGCTCGGCTCGGCGCGCACGTGCGTGTGGTTGTTTGGCTACACCTTCCCCCATTGAAAATGGATAATGACCCAAATGCCACATGTCTTAGTGCATACTTGTCCTATATATCCCATTGTTTCTCCCTCCATATAGTCGATGTGGGAAGAACCCAATTTTGACTATTTTTCCAAGTTATGGCCTATCACGCAACCAAATTTGGGCCTCCATTCTCATTCAAATGGAACTCAAATTTAACGTATGAATATACCACGAGCAAGAGGGAAGCCAACGCTCCCACTTTCCGGTATTGACAATGGTCGGAGCCCACCATAAGTGTTCGGCGCACACATGTGTTATAACATGTTTAATTCATAGTTTTTTAAATTAGTTCCAACAATCCCCCACTTGAATAGAAATGATTCTAAACATCTACTACTCCTATTTTGTCTAGAGAAAATTGTCTAAATAGTACCCCATTTTTAACACTGACTAAACTTTAGTACCCCGTTTTTTAAACTATCAAAACGGTACCCCACCAATTGAGTCTGACCAAAGATTAGTACCTAAATTACTGTTCACACCTTAAATTAACAAATCGGTGTTAAATATCTAAGGTAGGTGGACAATTTTGCCTAAGGTAGGTGAACAATTTTGCCCCTGATATTTCACACCGATATGTTAACTTAACGTGTGAATAGTAATTTAGGTATTATTCTTTGGTCAGACTCAATAGGTGGGGTACCGTTATAATAGTTGAAAAAAACGGGGTACTAAAGCTTAGTCAGCCTACAAGATGGGTTATTGTTTAAACAAAATTTTCTCTTTTGTAAAAACAGGCATAGTCCTTGAGAGTACAATTAAAAAAATCACTACATCTTGACTGATACCATGTTTCAGGCTTGAACCGTCCATATCGAATAGCTGTTGGATATACTCGACCAGGTAGTGATCATGATGTCTTGAACCACCCGGGATTTTATGTAAACCGAGACAACAACTATCACACAGTTTCATTTTCTCGCAGAACGTTTGGTTCTCTAGTTGTGTTCATTTTGGCCTTGAACATCCTGGTTTATTCATGAGTGAATTATGAGAATTCAGCCTCACCTTATTCTCTTAGACACGGCCCCATATCACACTCACAAGGTGATTGACCATAAAGAGTATCTTTCATACTCCCCTTAGTTTCAAGGCAATGGAATCATTAAAAGCCAAGCTTAACCTTAACTCATACAGTTTACACTGTTTATCATCCTAGGAACTGGGTAGAGACAGTGCTCCACTTGATTCAGCTTGGTTAGGTTTTCCCCTTGAACCTACATCGTGGGATATCTAGTCATGTAGGTGGAGTTGTCCTTCAAGCATCCTCTTTCGTAATAGGCTTTAAACCCATTCCTCTTGATGATTTTAAAACTTGATCACTTGACAAACCCTTAGTAAATGGATCCGCTAGGTTGTCAGCTGATTTGATATAGTCTATCGAGACTATACCTGTTGAGATCAGTTTTCTAATGGACTTATGTCGTTGTCTAATATGACGTGACTTTCCATTGACTATCACAGTGTACACATAATGCCGACATTGGATTTTCCCATTCCGGAATACCTTCCAGAAAGTTCCAAAGCCACTCAGCTTCTTCTGTTGCTTTGTCTAACACAATGAACTCTGACTCCATTGTGGACCTGGCCAATAAAGTTTGTTTGGAAGATTTCTAAGACACTACTACGCCATCAAGTGTAAACACATATCCGCTTGTGGATTTTGAGTTTCTAGAGTCGGATATCCAGTTTGCGTCAATGTATCCTTCTAGAACTGCAAGTTGGTTATCATAGTGCAGCCCATAACTTTGAGTATAACGTAGATAGTTCAATACTCTAGTTATCTCTTTCCAGTGTTTATGTCTTGGGTTACTTGTATAACGACTTAGTACATTGACTGAATGCGCCAAGTCAGGGCGTGTACAATTGATTAATCACATAAGACTCTCAATTACACATGCATACTCTAATTGTGACATTGAGTCCCCCACACTTTTTGTCAGGTGGAGTTGAGGATCCACAGGACTCTTTGCGGTTCCACTTGAGTAGTTTTTAAACCTCTCAAGTATCTTTTCAGCATGATGAGTTTGAGACATGATAATTCCTTCTGAGTGTCTAGTGATTTTAATCCCTAGAATGACATCCACTAATCCTATATCCTTCATGTCAAACTGACCCCCTAAGTAAGTTCTTAGTTCGGTTGATCATGTCTTTGTTGCTTCCAATGATAAGCATATCATCAACATACAAGTATAACAAGACGTATCCCGTAGGAGTAGTCTTTATATATATATATATTTGTCGCATTCATTGATGCTGAAGCCATTTGACATCATTACATTGTAAAATTTTTCATGTCACTACTTAGGAGCTTGTTTGAGTATGTAAAGGGACTTTACAAGTCTACACACTTTGTGTTCTTGTCCAGACACAACATAACCTTCAAGTTGCTTTATATAGATCTCCTCTTCTAATTCTCCATTTAGAAAGACAATTTTTACATTCATTTGATGGATTTCTAGGTTTCTTAATGCTATTGTTGATATTCTAATTCTTATAGAAGTTATTCTCATAGCCGGAGAATGTGTCAGAGAAATTCAACCCCTCTTTTTGTCGGAATCCTTGCACCGCAAGCCTATCCTTGTACTTTTCTATTGAGCCATCGGTTTTCAATTTAGTTTTGAAAATCCATTTGCACCCAAGTGCTTTACACCCTTGTGGTAAGTCTACTAACTCCCATGTATGATTTTGCATAATGGAGTCTATCTCACTTTTGACCGCTTCCTTCCATGAAGGTGTGTCACGTGTAGACATGACTTCTGTATAACTTCTTAGTTCTTTCTCCATGAGAAATGCCGTTATGAAGTCATCCCCAAACGATTTTTCTCTTCGAGTTCTTTTACTTCTTCGAGGTTCTTCCTTAACTATTTCATTTCCAAAAGTGTCTTCCTCCCTTTGTTCACAAGTTAGTTTTAGATTTTCTTTATCCTTACACGGAAACACGTTTCCAAATAAAGAAGTATTCCTTGATTCCATTATTGTATCAACATCATAACATGTATATCTGGCATATTTGATTTATGTACCAAAAATTGATAAGGACCACTATTGTGTGCATATCCTATGAAAATACAATCAACAGTTTTAGGTCTGATGGTGACCTTTTTAGGAGGTGGTACAACCATTTCTGCTAGGCACCCCCACACTTTGAGGTATTTGTAAGATGGTACTTTATTTTTCCAAAGTTCATATGACGTTTTGTCAATTATCTTATGCGGTATTTTGTTGAGGATATAATTTACTGGTAAACAATGCTTCCCCCAACATGTTTAGCCGTTTTGGAATAACCAAGAATCCTACAACAAGGCGTTCATCATCTCTTTCAGAGTTCGGTTTTTTCATTCCGTAACTCCGTTAGATTCAGGTGAATAAGGAGCAGTTGTTTGATGAACAATCTCGTGTTCTCTACAGAACGCATTGAAAGGTTCATCGTACTCGCCTCCTCTATCACTTAGTATGACATTGATTGTCTTATTAAGTTGGTTTTCAACTTCCAACTTGTATTCCTTGATTTTTCCTAGGCTTCATCCTTGCTTCTTAGCAAGTAGATATAACAATATCTTGTACAATCGTCAATGAATGTGACGAAGTACTTTTTACCTCCTCTAGTTTGTATAAACTTCAAATCACACAAATCGGTGTGAATTAAGCCTAGAGGTTTGGTTGTTCTCTCCACGTGTGAAGATGGCTTTTTTTTGAGTTTTGCCTGTACGCAGACTTCACATTTGTCTTTATTTAATTTGCATTTTAGAATTAGTTTTAAGTTCATCAATCTTTGGATAGACTTATAATTTACATGTCTTAATCGTTCATGTTAAATATTAAAAGACTCAACAACATAAGCAATAGGAGTGTTATTCATTGAAACTTCATCAATTACAATTTTTGGGATGACTGTCAATACACACATTTTGAACATTTCATCCTTTTGATACCCCTGCCTACATAAATCCCACGTTTAGTGAGAGTTAGCTTGTCGGATCCTACTTTCACGTCAAATCCGTTCTTGCTCAGCAGAGAACCGGAAATCAAGTTCTTCCGGATATCTGGTAAGTGCATGACGTTGTTGAGAGTCAGCTCTTTCTCAAACGTCATTTTCAGCACTATCTTATCAGACCTTCGACCTTGGATGTGGACGAATTTCCCATAAACAGGTGCTTGTCCTGCTTATTCTTTAGATAGATGATAAACATCCCCTTGTCAGAACAGATGTGGCGGGTAGCACCAGTGTCATACCACCACTCCATTGGGTTGCTCTCGACCATGTTCACTTCAGATGTCACATCAGTCATTTCAACCATTGTCCAAATCGCCTTTAGCTACTTTGGCTTGAGCTTTGCCCTTGCCTTTGTGTGGGTCACCCTATTTCCGACATTCGTCGGACTTGTGACCCATTTTGCCACAATTGTGACACTTGCCAGCGAACTTCTTCATTGTCGGTTGCTTGTTGGGGACCTTGGGTTGAAACTTCCGTTTCTTGTCCTTTGGTTCGGTCAAATGAGTTGTCACTGAATTTGCCCCTTTAGTATTTTTGCGGTTGCTTGATTCAATCCGCAACTTGACCATGACGTCTTCCATAGTCATTTCCTTTATCTTGTGAAGGAGGTAATCTTTGAAGCTCTTCCAAGACGGGGGTAGTTTTCCGATAAATGTTGCGACCTGAAATGGCTCACAGATCTTCATGCCTTCAACAATGATATCATGGGCTAGAAGTTGTAGCTTCTCAGCTTGCTCCATGACAGGATTGTGATCGACTATTTTGAAGTCCATGAATTGTTGAACAATAAACTTCTTATGGCATGCCTCCTCAGATTTGTACTTCTTTTCAAGGGCAACTAAGAGTACCTAGAATTATCAACCAGTAAGTACACTTGGTACAACGGGTTTGACAGACGGCTCAGAATCCACCCTTTGCAAACATAGTCGGTGTTTAGATAAGCTTGGAATGCCTCTGCATTGGCATGTTTACCCTTGGTCTATATGTCGAGTTTATGCTCGGTTAAGAAGAATATCATCTTCTGCTGTCAGGTCTTGAAATTAGTTGTTCGCTCCAAAAGGTGTGTGCAAGCTTTAAATTTATAACCCAAGAAGTATGCTTGAACAAATATGCGAACCCGCAGTGTACGGGTCAATTGTAATAAAAGCAAGAATTCCAGGGGTCGATCACAGGGACTTAGGTGAAACAAAGCACGGAATCAGGTTGTCAAATAACTATTAACCACAAAGTAATTAAAGCAATCAAAGATGATATAAGTCAAGTAAGAATGCGGATTCTATGGATTAAGGCATCTAGTTGTGGTTCCAACTCAAGATTCCTAAAGATGAGCGGACAAAGCTGAGATTTTGCAAAGGAAGGTGTTTCTAAGATGGGAATAGATTACCGGGTAAGTCTCACTACTCACTATCTCAAACCAAAGTTCCTATTATCGGGTAAGTCTCAAGGTACTAAGGAAAAGAACTATAATCTCAAACCAACACATCACCCAAAGGGATAGAATCAACATTTACTGGGTACATCTCAGGCTAACTCTCAAAGATGGAATGAAAGCACACTCAAACCCCAATAAAGGATAAACCTTTACTCCCTATACTCATGATCTTAAGTAAACAAACAAAGGAATCACCGGGTAAGTCTCATCCTAGACTTGCTTTGAATCAGGAAAGGGGTAATAAGAATAGGATTTGGAAACTAGAACACTTAACTTTAGTTTCGGATCAGGAAAGGTTCACCTCGTTCAGTCAAGTTCCACCCCGGCCGAGATGTTCATCGACTGAGCGAGGTGTTCTAGGGTTAAGGTTAAAGACTCGAGCTTTCAAGGTCCTGCTGGGATTAAGATCATTCTATCAGCGTATTTCCCACAACTTTCAGCCAATCACCCTAGAATTGTATAAGAAACTTAGCCAACAATCATCATGATAACAATAATCAAATTAATAAGAAGGGAATTAATATTCGAGCAAGAAAACCTTAAGAAAAAGGTCTCAATGATTGAATCAAATAATCAACAAACAAGCGTTCCTCAATCGCAAAGACAATCAACTAAAAGACAATCTAAGGAAATCTTACAAACTCCTTCAAAAGCTAACTCCAACTATGATTCTTTCCTTCCTTGAACTTCAACTTCCTTCAACTCTTCAGAAAAATCCTCCAGAAAATTAGTGATCTCAAAGATGGCTGAATTGTGGAAAATCCAACCCTTTATATAGGAGAATTATCTTCCAAAGATAATAATATCTTAAAAGATAATTTCCTATAAAAATATATCCATATCTCTAAAATAGATATCCCAAAAATAATCTCTTTCTTCCAGAAATTCAGCCCAAAAATATAAGATATTTTCTTTCCAAAATTAAAAGATCTCAGCCAAAAATATGGATCTCGCCGGTGGCAAGGTATTCGCCTCGGTCGGGACGCTCCTCAAGATCACCTCGGTCGAGGTGACACTGTAGCTGACCGAGGTGAATCTCAACTGAATGTGAAATCTCTCAAATCTGGTCCAAAGTAAATCTTCTTAATTATTTCCATGCTTCCTGAGATCGTCCTTAAGCTCCAAAATGTAGCTCCAATGACTCCTTAGCTCCTTAGCTCCATTTTAGTTCAAAACTGGCCATTTTACCTACATTTACATTGAAACTAGGTGTAGACCTCGATTCCCGCAAAGGTAGATGAAACAACAATATAATCACATAATATACATCCATACATGCAGATTTATAAAGATAAAACATCTAAACAAGTCCCAAAATATAGACTATAATTCATGTTATCATTAGTTCAATCGAACTTGTTTGGCAACAATCCCACCCTTAGAGAGCCAGACATTGGTACTGTCTGAGGGATAGGTTGTGGACCAGACTATACATCACTTTGAAGTGTATTAGTCCTGGTCATTGGGTTTGACAAGTTAGCTGGTGGTAGACCACTCCCAAATTGGATGTGGGACGTCTGCTCACCCTCATTCGCAACATCAGTCAGGATCCTTAGGATACTTCCATCATCGGAAGTGTTTGGACCCTTGGTAGTCAATTTTGTTACACGCAAACAACCACGGTCAATATTTCAATTTTTTATGGGAAACTGAAACTCAAAACTGAGTATAATTTCTTTTATTTAAGTCCGTACAAGAACATACTTGTTGTCGATTTTTAAAATCGAATGCAGGTTTAAAAACAAAATGTTTTTTTGTTTCAAAATTCAATTTTGAAAATCGAATTTGGAAATTAGTCCTTGTTTGACTATTCCGACGCCTTATTTGCAACACTCAATTAACGGTTAGTGCACAACAGCTTAACAAAATAATATATTTTGTTTTAGAATTAAGACGGTAGGGACATGTAAACCTTTAGTTAAACTGTTAGCATAACAATGTTTCAAAACCACCTTAAGTGCGTACTTGGAGCAGAGTCGAGATCGAAATCTCTTTCCTTAATTCTAAAAACACCGCATATTATGATGGTTACCGGTCGCAACTCAGCTCGGCACAGCACGACCACAGGCTCGAGCTCGGCGCGCGCGTGTGTGGTGGTTTGCCTACACCATTCCCCATTAAAAAGGGTAATAACCCAAATGTCACATGCCTTAGTGCATATTTGCTCTATATATCCCATTGTTTCTCCCTCCATATAGTCGATGTGGAAAGCACCCAATTTTGACTATTTTCTCAAGTTATTGTTTGTCACGCAACCAACTATGGGCCTCCATTTTTCATTCAAACGGAACTCAAATTTAACGTATGAATATACCACGAGCAAGAGCTCGCGGAGACGAAGCCAACACTCCCACTTTTCAGTGTTGAAAATGGTCGGAGTCCACCGGAAATATGTCCGGCGCACACATGTGTTATAACATGTTTTATTCATAGCTTTATTAAATTAGTTCTAACACTCTCAAACCTGGTGAAATCCATTCCAAATAGAGATTTGAAATATGTGCTTTGTGATAGGTTTTTTTCTCTCCATCTTATTGCATCTTTTTGCCATATCGAGGTTTGTTTTTGATGTAGAGCTCCATCATTTCATAACTTTCTCAATATTTCCCTCCTTTGTTTAAGATAGCAACGACGTGGAATATTCGAATTTTGAAGAGGATCAACTGGCTTACATGTCGACAAACGACATAATTAGGGCTTCTTCTCTTCTCGACACCGAGATTCGTGTTCGTAAGGTTCTTCCCCCCTCTTCTTTCAATTATATGATTCTCGTTGAATTATTCTAAACTTCGTTGATTCACTTCCTATTGTGTCCGTGCTGGAGTTCGGAAGTGCAATTGTTACTAAACCTAATCTATTTTGATTTTGCCGTTTTGAAAGAAGGACACAAGACGAGTTTGGAAGTAGATTCATTCAAATAGAATATCAAGGAGAATCAAGAGAAGATCAAGCTCAACAAGCAACTATCGTACTTGGTCGGAAACATTGTTGAGGTACTACTTAATTAGTTGATTTAAGTTTTTGATATGTTTGTCTTCTGCCCCATTAACTCTGTTTGTCTTTGATTATTTTTATGAATTGTACACCTAGAGATAAATGAAAGATTTATTTTGTAACAATTTAGATGTTCCATGGGGACTGGGAGTAAGTGAAATTGTTAAGAGTGTGAATCTGAATTAGGGGGCAAGCGGAATTTGATTAATCCTTATCAAAACATTAATATTGGCTAACATGGTAGAAGCTAAGTGTCCGTTTGGTTGGGGTGGTAGAATAAAAACGGAATAGAATCGGATAAGGGTAAGAAAAGGAAAAGAAAATGATAGGATTACTTTCATGTGTCAAAAGACCTCTAACCAAACAAAGTTTTTATTGATTCAGAATCATTATGTTATCGGGAAGGATTCACAACGCTTCCAAACGAGCCCTAAGTGTGTTATGCTCAAATATAGGGTATAGAAGTCGTGTGGTATGCCTTTCTAAATAGTTGGCGATTTTAATCTCTTTTTTAAACTATATCCTTATTGAATAGTCAATTTAAAGAGAAGATTAAACTAGTAAGGCATGTTTTTTTTCCTGGAAAACTAACTAGGCCCCTAATATTCAACAATTAAAAAAAGATAAATTAGGTGATAAGAGGATCTTAACTAGGCAATTATCATAATAGTTAATGATAATTAATATTTTGAATATATTAATTATGCTAAAAAAGGAAATCGGTTACATTGCTTTTGGTAATTGTAGACTTGAGATTTGGAAATCTCTTTTGTGCTTCATTATCCCTCTTTTTTCCAGAAACAAAACATCACAGTCAAATCAAATATGCCATTCGAAAGCAAGGGAAACCATCTTCATCGTCATTCTTCTAGAAGTATCTTCTGCAACTTATTCTTCATCTTCAACATCCGACTTCAAGCGAGCCTTTAACATTCGTCTTCAACAGGTACATTCAGTTACCAATTGCAACTGTCGAATTCTTCGAAATTTCGGCTCGACTCTCATCAATTCCCAATCTCTTTGTCGATTTCACACAAATCTTCGAAGAAGACGCCATTTTTGGTGATGAACACAAACGTCGTTCCTGGTGCAAAAAGCAATAATAATGTGATACACACACAATACACAAACCAACTAGTACACAAAGTAATAATAAAGTAATACATAATTCATACATAAATGTATATGACGTAGATACACCCAATCCAACTGGGTACACATAATAAAAATCAGTTAAAACACAAACACAAATAATACAAATCTCATATACAAATGTACATGTTGTATACATATTCTTTTCCAAACAAAAACAAACAAATTCCATACAACAGATACATTATGCACATTCACCGACATGTTATGTACATATTTTAATATACAACATGTATAGAAAATGTTGAAATTAATGTCGTACATATTCTTAACAGTTTTGACATATTGAAGACACATTTAACATATGATATATACCGGATACACATACTGAATCTTCTGAATGCAAATATTTGTTTGGAATATGTAAAATGAACGTCTGCAATATGATGCTATTGTTGACATTTATGTATCGCATATCTGTAAAATAGGAGAGACAAGGATAGCGGTTTACAATACAGATTTTCCAAATCAATATATATGTCGACATAATCGTACCAGAATTGATCTGATATCGTACCAGAATTGATTCAATTTCGTCGTCATGGATGAATGCAAGGGTGATGAACAACCGTCTATTATAAAAATTCCGGAGGAATGAACAACCACGTTTAGAAGTTGAAGAGATGGCGATGAAAATGTGTTTGTTGAGTGTCTATTCTGAAAAGATCGAAGAGGATGAACAACCACGTGTGAGGAAGAAAGTAACATATTCATTCCCATGATTAACGGATTATGGAGTTTTTCAGTTACCCGATTTACCACAATTAATTGATTATTAAATGGAGAGAGAAAGATCTTCTACTTTTTATAATCTCTTCGTTTTATTTTAATATATCTTTTTTATAAAATTTAGAGGGACCTAGTTTGTACCCATTTTTAACTTGGTACCCTATTTATGCTCATGGTTAGAAAACGTATCTACTCCCCCAGTTCACCCAAATTTAAACTATATTCATTTCGTTTCCGTTTTTGGAGTTGGAACCAAACGAACCCTAAATTAATTTGTATCCTGATTCTTTGTGTCGCTTTTTAAGTTGGAATATGATTTTGGCTCTAGGTTCCCCTACTACTCAACTATATTGTCTCTTTCTTGTTGATCTTTCACCTTGTATCTCATAAATTGTTGGCTCTACAAGAGTAGTTGAGTGTCATAGAAGACGAGGATATCCATGTATTGTACGATGCAATACATTTGAAATATTTTATGTTCAAGTATGCTCTTATATTGAAATTTATCTCAAGTCAAACTTGAACATTAGTCATTTTAACTTTGATTGATTCGTTTACTCGACAAGTGGAAACTTACTAGTTTCATTTACTTATTCGTGAGTGGAATCAATGTTGTATATTCTTGATACGACTTGACAAGATGTGTTACCTTTAAGGTTGTTCAAACGGTCCGGATCGGACCGGACCGTAAAGTCACAGACTGTTTCATAATAAACCTGAAACGGTCCGGTCCACCACGGTCCGGACCGTTTGATTTTTATTTTTTTAAAATTTATTTTTTTGTATGGATTAAATCCGGTCCGGTCCGGGTTTGTACCGGACCGATGTTATTCTAATTAAAAAAATATTAAAAGTATAAAAATTTCGGCACGGTCCTAATGTGAACATTAGTCATTTTAACTTTGATTGATTTGTTTACTCGACAAGTGGAAACTTACTAGTTTCATTTACTTATTCGTGAGTGGAATCAATGTTGTATATTCTTGATACGACTTGACAAGATGTGTTACCTTTAAGGTTGTTCAAACGGTCCGGATCGGACCGGACCGTAAAGTCACGACTGTTTCATAATAAACCTGAAACGGTCCGGTCCACCACGGTCCGGACCGTTTGATTTTTATTTTTTTAAATTTATTTTTTTGTATGGATTAAATCCGGTCCGGTCCGGGTTTGGACCGGACCGATGTTATTCTAATTAAAAAAATATTAAAAGTATAAAATTTTCGGCACGGTCCTAATGTGTGCATCCCTACTTACCTTTTCTTTCCGATTAGTATACTAATTGATTGTTTAGTTCAAGATATATGTTTTCTTCCAAGAGTTGGTATAAGCCTATTGTTTAGTTCAAGATGTATGTTTGACTCCCCGTTCAAAATCGGTCATTGCTGAGCTTTCTTCCGCATTTCATTTGGAATAACTGATAACCTCTTTTATTATCTCTTCATTGTATACGTATATATATGTCCGACGAGATATTTTAGAAAGAATTAACTATATGATATGCTGTCTAGCTCGAAGCTCCAAAAGATTATGAATGTTGTAATAACAATTAAGCAGTGGCGGCCACATGATTTTTCAAGGGGGGGTCGAAAAAGTATTAACAAAGATAATATTATAAATTTTTTTTACTAGCAATAAAAGTTTCACTGCTGCAACATTAATTAATATTACAATAAAACAACGTTAAAAGTTAACCTTTTCAAATTAGCGTTCAATGCTACAAAAGATAACTCAAATGGACGCCAAAGGAGGAAAACCCATCTTGCGGTTTGACATATTCTGATAATATTGAAGAATATCTTCATCATCAACGCCTTTGAAACTCTCTTTCTCAATGTAGCACACTAAAGAATCAGTGAGATTTTCATCCGACATCTTGCTACGCAATTGAGACTTTACAATTTTCATTGAGAGAATGCTCTTTCAACAGTAGCAGTCGCAACTGGCAATACCAAAACCAACTCCAAAAGACGATATACTAAAGGAAAAACATTGTGAATACCTCTCTCAACCATCTTGCATGCCACCTCTCTCATATTTTTCAACGAAGAATCCTGTTATCTTCCTTTATGTCATAAATCCATGTTGCTAATTCATCTTCAAGCACACTCAAATCATAACCAGAAAAGTCTTGTGGATAATGTTGGGTAAGTCGAACTAGTTGAGACTTATTGAAATTGGAGAAGGAATCCTTTGGATAAAAACATCCCATACAAGCGGGTATTTCAGAGTTTGACTCACCGAAGCGACTTTCCATTTCTCGATCAAGTTGGTCAATGACCTACAAATGAACATATTCACATAATGTAAAAATATAATAGTAATATTCATTAAAGAAATTAGTTACTAATTTATAAGGAAATGATAAATTACTTGACAAAATATCTCAACTCGAAAGTGGTGAAAGTTTGTGATAACACTTCCAACATGTCTTGCACTAAATCGACCTGGGACATTTTCATACATTTTCAGAACGACAACATTATTCTTTTTACAAAAAACGTTGACAGATTTTAAAAGTTCATTCCACCCATCATTCCTCAAATCTTGAAATTGTCTCCTGCAGGTTCATACCAGATTAACGGCTTCTAAAATATCTTGATCTTTTTTCTGCAAAACTTGTGACAAATAGTTTGTTATGCCCAAAATTCGTTTCATCAAGTGGGCAATAAAAACAAACCGGTAAGTCTCCATCTTCTCAACAAGGCCTTGAGCCATTCCCCGATTGGAATCTGGACCTCCATCTACATGAATATTCTCAAGCACTTTGATAGTTGAGGACCACAAATGTAGAACACGGGCAATGGTCGTGTAGTGTGAACCCCAACGTGTAACTCCCGGCCGAGCCAAAGAAAGTTCTTGATTCTTTCCTCTCCCAATTGAGATTTCTCCGTTTCCAACATCTCCACCATCTTGTCATGTTGAGCTTATCGGAACTCATCTTTTCTCTTACAAGAAGCTCCAACCATGTGTGTGATTTGCTATAAGTACCCAAAGAACTCTTGTATTGGTTGAATATCATTTGAAATGGCAACAACAACCAACTGAATTTGATGAGCAAAACAATGAATATACATTGTAGAGGGGTTTTCATCTAATATTAGAGTCTTCAATCCATTAAATTCACCTCGCATATTAGAAGCTCCATCATATCCTTGACCTCTTAGTTTAGAGATACATAATCCATGCTCAGCAAAAAAGACATCAATCCCTTTTTTCAAAGAACGAGCTTTTGTGTCACCAACATGAACGACTCCAAGAAACCTCTCTATGATTGCGCCCTTGTTGTTCAAATATCTGATAACAATAGCCATTTGTTCCTTGATCGAACTATCACGAGCCTCATCAATCAATAACGAAAACACATTGTCTCCAAGATCACTGATTATGGTTTTCCTTGTCATTGCCCCACACACAATTTTGAGATCATCTTGAATGCGATGACTAGTGAGTTGAGCATTCTTAGGTGCATTCTCATTTACCACGTTTTCAACTTCAACAATCCGTTTACTAGACCAATTATGCATCTCCTTAAAATTCTCCATGTTGTCGGAGTCCATCGACTCTCTATGACCCCGAAATGGCAAACCCTGTAGAAGAAGAAATCTAACAATGTGCAGAGAAAATGTCAAATGAATACGATATTGAGCACCTTGAGTTGCATTTGCACTAGATACACATCTTGTCAAACTTTGTCTTTGATCTTTGAAATTGGCGAATAAGATTCGAGCTTCATGGTGAGGACTTCCGACTAATCCCACATGTTCTCTAAACTTCTCATAAGCCTTCTTCCAATTAAAAAATCCTATTTTCACAAATGCATCATTCAAGTTTTTGTGTTTTGTCTCCCCTCTAAAGAGAAAACACCCAAAACAAAATGTCGTATCTTTAGAAACACTATATTCTAACCACTCGAAATTCTCAAACCACTTTGGCAAAAAACACCTCGACGTCTTTCCAAAGTTCTTCCGTGAAAATTCATGTGAGAGGGGTTGACAAGGACCTCTAACCACATACTCTCTCCTCACATCATCTCTAAGTGAAGGATCATACTCTTCCTAAACTTTGCGCAATCCCGAATCACTAATAACTTCACTACTCATGTTTTCCATTCGAGGTTTTTTTCTCCCCTATCAACTCTAGTGAAACCACCTCCACCATCAACATTATCATCCTCAACATTATCATCATCAATTACATTTCTAGCAAGACCCTCACTAATATCATCATCTCTAGCATTAGCAACACCATCAATAGTAACATCGTCACTAGCAACACCATTCACATTTTGAGGGTTTGGGGGATTGGAAGACGATCCAATACTCAACAAGGGTTGCTTCTTTGTTCGAATAACAAATTTGTCTATTTCCTAAACAAATAACCAATTATCAAACCAATCATCAAATTTGAACAAACCAATCTTACTAACAATTACAAAGCCAAATAACCAATATCAAGATCAAATTTCAACAAGTCATTGTTACTATTAGTAACTCACTAACAATTGCAAAGTCAAATAATCAAAATTCCAAAAACCCCTAAATTGAAAAATCTAATTAATGTACTGTTATTAGGGTTAGGAATAGATTCAATAGAAAGCTGGAAAAGCCAAAGAGTCAGACACTTACAGGTAAATCCGGATTCCGGCAGTTCCGTGGTCACCGGAGGCGGGTCGAGGCTGTCGAATGGCCGCAGATCAGTAGAGGAGAGGGGCGGCCGAGGCTGTCACAGTGTCACCGAAGGTTGTCACCGGAAGGGCCAGCAGGCAGCAGGCGTCGTCGGTCGTCAGAGGCGGAGCAATGGCGGTTGGCCACCAGTGGTGAGCGCCGGGTCGGTCGGAGAGGAGAAGTGGCTAGGGGCGGACTGCACTGCGGAGCACGTTTGGTCGCTTCTACGCAAGGCCTGGAGAAGGGTTTTTTTTCACGTTGCTACTGTTGTGTTTTCTTTCTTTTTTACAATTAAATTTTTTTTTATAAAGGGGGGTCGATCGACCCTGCACGCCCCCCCATGCGGCCGCCCCTGCAATTAAGGAAATCAGATTAGCTTCAATCGTTGGTGTATTTCTTCTTCCCACAACACTCTTGGTAGGGCTGATACATGAGACAAGCTTCTCGGGTTAGGCTTGCGTTCGGCTCGTCAAAAGCTCGGTTCGGGCTCGTCTCGTTTATAAACGAGTCGAGCTTGAGCATGTCAAAGCTCGACTCGTCGGGTAAAGCTCGGCTTTTTCGGCTAAAATAATACTATATGAGCATTATTTTAGGCGAGCTATTCGGACTCGGCTCGGGTTCGTCTCGTTTGTAAACGAGCCGAACTTGAGCATATAAGTCTCGGCTCGTTCGACTCGTATAACACCCCTAACTCTTGGTGAAAAAATGTGTTGGCTGAGGGAGGACATTATAATTGTTTGGTATCCAATCTTCAATTTTAATAGAAAAATAAATGCGGAGGCTAAATAGGGTGGAAATGCCGAAAGAGGGCCGGGCCTTGTCAACACATAATCACCGGCCCATAAAGTAAGCCGTCCAACTTTGAGAATAACCAATCACTTCATGCCACGTCTACTCCTTTACATGCCGTCGGTCAGTACTATTACCCAATACCCACCCATGCTTTTGCGTATTGGCTTAAGGTATAATATAAATGATTTGTTTTTAC
This sequence comes from Fagopyrum homotropicum, assembly GCA_033239125.1. Taxonomy (NCBI): domain Eukaryota; kingdom Viridiplantae; phylum Streptophyta; class Magnoliopsida; order Caryophyllales; family Polygonaceae; genus Fagopyrum; species Fagopyrum homotropicum. Next base: position 11,521,476 of record BSWB01000003.1, read on the forward strand.
TATTTAACTTTCTAATAAAAGTATTTATTTTTTTTTTAAAGTTTTGAAATTAAAATTTGTGTATTTTAATTTTATAAATACTCGAATATATATAAAATGTAGACGTAATGTTTGATTTAAATAAAAGTTGTAGTTACAACGGAATTAAAATTTAATATAGTTTAATTTTTTAAAAGGGAGTGATTTAACAATGTAAAATAATTAAAAATAAGTTTTCTAAAAATAAAATTTGTCTAATTATAAAAATTATTCGGTGGCTTTAATCCTCAGCATGACACATCGGTAAAAAGAACGTATAAGCGACACGTAAACTTTATTATCTCTATTATACTAGTAGTATATATAAATGCCTCAAAATATTAAATATGTGACAGGGATGTGGTAGGTTAAGATAACATTAATATTTAGTGTTTGTTTGGTTATATGATTGAAATGAAAATATAATGGAAATAGTTAAGAAATAAAAATGTAATAAAATAGTTATGTTACTTTTATGTGTTAAAAGACTTATAATATTTTATTGTAGTTGTTAAGCAAACATGTCTTTTTATTGATTCGATAATATTTTGTTTTCTGAAATGATTCTTAGAAATTTCAACACTCTTGATTTGACCACATATCCCTAAGCAAATAGTAGGTGCACGACCATGCGTACATAAAGCATGATGGTGCACCACTGAAGTTGCAAAATCAGGCTCGTAATAGTGGTGATCGTGTGCACGATCGTGTTTATAAGGTACTCAAATGTTATTTGGCACGGTGATGAATTTTCAAAGGACATACGAATAACCTTATTAATATATGATGATAGTTTATTAAATTCTTACAAAGCTCATTTCGAACATCAATAAGTTTTTTTATTTTTAGCATCGATTTTTCGAATGGTTAGTCGCTTTTTATTTCAAAAAATATAATTAAACTATTATTCTATTATTATTTCATATTTGTTAAGAACTGAAATTCCTTTTGCTAATTTCTTGATGAAATGTTAAAATTTTCATACCAATACATATTTAATTTACCTGAAATAAATTACACATTAATATAATTATTTATGATTGTAGTTGTCTTGATGGTATCAATTTCTAATAAATTGTTCATATGTTGGGGTGCGTGACAAGTAATAACAAACAATGATACTTAATAAATTAACAAATTTAGTGCCGTTATTTTCCCATATACTTAATGATTTATTAGGAGTTATTTGATCTTAACCATATTTACAAATTGTGCACTTTTTAATGTGTAGAATAGATGATGTAAATAGTTCATAATATATGTGTTTTAAACTCATACTAAAACGTATATTTGTTTCTTTTTTCTAACTTCGTCTTTTTTATATTAAGTGGGGTATTTTTTGGTATAAAATATGGACAAAATATTTTTCTTTAATTACTATGATAGAAAAATTTTAATTTATCAAACATTCCCATATTTTCAGGAAATTAAAAACTCGATCGTGAAGTATATAAATATATGATTACACATGTTAATATAATACCATGAAATTATAATATAAGTTTTAATACAATTTCTTTACTATTTAAAAAATAATTGACATCGTATGGCTATTTTGAAGTCTCAAGTATTATTCACGCCCCATAAATCTTTTTTTTTTTTTTTTTGTGAAATATAGACATTTTTTAGGTTAAGTGAAGCGAACATCGAACATGGTCGGGATCGTTTTAAAGAAGTTTGGTTCGGTTCATTCATCTTAATATAAATTAATTATATTTTTAAATTGGGTTAAATTTTACTCTGGATCAGATTTGTATACGCACGAGTTCAACATGAGTCAAAACTTGATCCGTTCGATTTGAATAACAATAGGTATGTTATATAAGTTGAGCTATTGGAGCATACTTTTAAGCTCAATTTAAACGTAGGCCCAACCTCGTACATAAACGAGCCAAACACGAGCATTTATAAGGCTCATCTAAGAAATTCGGTTCAAGTTTGTTCACTTTTAAAACTCGATTACAAACATATTTTAAAATTCGATCAAAATTTAAGATTAATTCATAATAAACGAGTTGAAAATGAAAATATGATATTTTTAAAGCTCGACTTGTTTAGTAACGGCCTTACCCGATAAAACCGACACCTATCTTAAAATTTCAAATTTGAATAAATAATATTACAAATTTGGAAAATATATCTAGGAGAAATGAAGGAAATAAGCAAAATTTGATTTTCAAAATGAGATATATAGATTTGGAAAAAAATCGCAAACCTTCACCTAGAAGATTATTCATACAAATGGACGGCCAGGATTTGATCATTTGGCATCACCATTCGTGCCGTTATAAATTGCGCTCAAGCGGTGGTGAGAATGAAGAGAAAAAAAAGAGACTTTATTCTCTCTCTTGTCCCTTGAGGGTTTTTCCCCATTTCTTCGTATTGCTGCTCCCCCAAACCCTCGTTTCTCCCGATCTGTGATCTGTTGTCGAAGCTTGTACTTGTGAGCATCCATGGCGGAGAACGGCGAACACAGCACGGAGCCTATTTCTGTTGAAGAAAGGTCGCTGTTTGAGAAGATTGAAGATAAGCTTCACTTCCACCACAGCGAGGAAGCACCGGCAAAGGTTGAGGCTGAAGGAAAGGTTGAGGATTATTCTTCATCGTCTTCTTCTGATGATGAGCATGAGAAGCATGGTCATGAATCTGCTCATGCACCGGTGGTGAGTTCTCCGGTGGTCGAGGAGTCTTCTTCGGTCAAAGATAAGGTTAATCGGCTTTTTGGTAGAGAGAAGCCTGTTCATCAGGTTCTCGGTGGCGGAAAACGTAAGTCTTACTTTGCTCTTTCTTTTAATGGTTGGATCTAGTTGCTTCAATGATTTTGAATTGGATCTTGTGCTGGTTGATGTTGATTATTAGGTTTTGTTATTGATCAGTTGATTGTTCGGAGTATGAAATCTGGGCCGGGATCGTGATAGATATTTCTACCGTATTAGTTAGATCTTGTTTGCGGTTACTTGATGAATATGGAATTTGACTTTGTCCTTGACTCGTATTTACTGATCAAGTGAACTATAGAAGCGTGAAAAGAAATATCTTGTTGCTATTTAAACTCGTGGGGGCTGTTTTGCTTATGATATGATGATTTTTGAAATCTGAACAGAGACTGTTGGATACTTCTATTGTGCAAGTAAAAGGTCTTATTTTTGGTACCTTGATTTGCTTGGAATTTATGATATCTAGTGGGTTGAAATTTGCGGTGGTTGTTGTTCCTTGGGATTTTATGGTATGTATTGCGATCTTAGTCCTTAATTTGCAATTATATTTGCTTTCAGCTGCTGATGTGTTCCTCTGGAGGAACAAGAAGACATCGGCTAGTGTACTGGGAACAGCAACTGCCATCTGGGTGCTCTTCGAGTTACTTGAATACCACCTCCTCGCCCTTATTTCTCACATTTTGATCTTCTCTCTGGCAATCCTCTTCCTGTGGGCAAATGCTAGCACCTTTATCAATAAGTAAGGGTTTTGCCTGTCTACATAGTATTGTTTTGTCTTGATTGTATAGCTTATTGAATTTTGATTGTGACTCTACAGGAGCCCACCCCGCATTCCTGAAATCAGCCTTCCCCAGGAGCCCATCCTTCAATTTGCCTCTGCCGTGACTTATGAGCTTAACCGTGGGCTTCATCTTCTCCATGAAATTGCTTTAGGAAGAGAAGTGAAGAAGTTCCTCGCTGTATGTTTCAATTTCTAATGCCTTTTTAGCTTTCAGTTTTTAAAAATCTTCATTTACCTATGATTAGTATACTGAGTTAAATATTTTTTATAATCCTATATTGTAAGATTCACTAATGTTTTTTTTATAATTGGCAACATAATGGAAAATCCGAAAATGGTGTAAAAATCTTGATATTGAAAATTGAACTTTACAAGCCCTTTATTATTCAATACAATTTTCAGGATTGTAATTGGTATAGATCAATTGAAAGGAAAGTATATATCTTGTCGACACCTGCCCTTCCCTGAGTTTTCTACCTTGTTGCATCAATTTGATTCTTCAAATATGTATGTCTTGATTAGGTCATTGCTGGACTGTGGCTTTTCTCAATCTTGGGAAGCTGTTGCAATTTCTTGACCCTTGCCTACATAAGTAAGGATCTCCTCTTGACTCTTTAAAATTGATGTTTCTATACTTCCTGTTTTATATTGAATTTGTCCTTTAAATTTGCTGACTTGTTTATAATATTGCCTGCCACAGCTTTTGTTGTGCTGCATACCGTGCCATTCCTCTACGAAAAGCACGAGGACAAGGTCGACTCGTTTGCAGAGAGAGCAGCCATCGAAGCCAAGAAGCACTATTCCGTTGTGAATGAGAAGTATCTTAGCAAGCTTCCAAAAGTACCTCTGAACAAGAAGGCAGCTTAAATTCTCCAGTGCTATTCGTCACCATGGTTTGAGCTTTAAATTATCATCTTTGAAATGGGCTGCTCATCTTTTGAGTCTTCGGGTTTTCGAGCTTGCTTGTTGATGAATGTCATCCTCCCTTTTTTTTAGATCAAAGACAGGAATCATGAAATATCCTTTACTTAACATCAATGTGTTTTTCTTAATCCCCTCTTTTTTGTTTGAATCATACTAGAACTTTACTAGTGGCTTTGTACATGAGTTTTCTAGCTCGTGACATTGTGAAGAATGTACTGTTTTTAATGGAAAGTGAAGTTCTTTGACATTTTTTGACAGTTAGTTTCTTGTTAATTTATGGTTTATACTGCATTTGGTGCTTCTATTTGTTGTTTGCTTGTGCTTGTTTGAAAGACAAGACATTTTAGTGAAGTTGCTGTCAAAGTGGCAACGCCAACAATAAAGGCTGATTGATGATGACAGAAAGCTTTTCTTAGTTAGATAATTTAACCTAATTAGGACCCTCTCTATAGTCTCTAAAGCCCTACCATAGCATGATTGTTGTCTTTCTTTTCTGACGTCTTCTTGGCTTTGTTCGATTGTGGCCTGTAAAGAAGGCTTACCAATTAAGGCTTTGTTTGGTTGGCCGAGTATTTACAAACGCTTCTGTGCTGAAGCTTTAATTTATAAATACACTTTTGCTGAATCTCTTGTCGGCAGCACTGTATGACAGCCATGTATCATTCCCTCATTGGACTATTGGAGCAAAGTCCTGCTTGCAAATGTTTTTTGTTATACAAAAGATAGAAGAATCGGTCTCGGTCTCTAAAGATAGAAGAATAGGTCTCAGTTTCTAGAGACCAATCCCCTACAACATAAAAGGTCGGTTTATAGATCCCGATCATCCTACTACATCCCGATCATCCTACAACCTCCTTTCGGACTAGGTGTACATCCCGATCAACCTACAACATCCTTTCGGACGAGGTGTCAGTGTGGAAAAACATGAATTCAAATAATGTTAAAATCATTATAATCTCTAGATTTTATCTTTTTAATATTCTTTAAAATAAGATGAAAAAGTTCTGATTCTGGTACACGAGCCCGGAAATAGTCTCAAGTATGTGTAAAATTTTAAACTTGTTTAATACTTGGGCTTTATTCTAATAGCCTAATACAAATTCGATTCACGTAACAATCCAAATAATGTCATTATTTGACCGTTGTATATCAATAATAGTATATTAATAATATACAAGTATAAAATAGCAATATTACTATAATATCAGTATGATATTACATAATTTGATTTTAAAACTCATATATACAAACATGTCGTTTTCGCAAATTTCAGAAAATTGGAAACACACACGAGTGAACATGTAAACACTACACGTAAGTGTTGTTGCAAATAGTCAAATACTGTACACACTACACGTATAACGTTATTCTGAATCGATAAAATAATGCTGTGACTATTGGCTTATGTATTCATCCAAGATATGTCAGTCCGTTATATATATCCAAGGTTTGATCAAATATATATGTGTGGATATAAAAATGTTATTCATCGATAACATACAAATTCGTATTTTTAGTATATAAGTTTGGCGGCTGTGTTACTATTATCGATTGGTTTTAAATAGAATGTTAGTGAATTTATGTGTTTGATTCATTCACCGAAATCTTAAAAAAATATTTCAGTGAGATTAGGGCTGATAGATAAAATATTCGGGTTTGACTCTGACTCGGCTCGTTTATAAACAAGTCGAATTTGAGCATGTCAATGCTCGGCTTATTCGACTAAAACTCATATTGTTCGACTAAAATAACATTATATGAACATTATTTTAGACAAGCTATTCGGGCTCGGCTCGTCAAATTTTAATTATAAATTATTATGATTTAGATTAAAAACGTAAAATTTTAGTTATAAAAATTCAGATTCTGGTATCGATATTTATGTAAAACTTATCCTTTATTTCTTAGTTTACCATTTTATCATCTATATTTGTCCATATAAACAATACTATATAAATGAAATAAACAAGCCTTAAGTTCACAAATATCTATGTGGTATTAGAAGTTACGATATCCCCGAACACGTTTTCGCCTAAACAAACCTTGTAGAATTGATGGTAGCGGCTATCACGTCAACCTACAGGCGCCCGAGAGTTGACTCTACCGCGTGCTATTATCGCCAACCTAAAAAAACAAAGACCAAAGGAGGTAAAAGGGTAATCAATCCTCTTTTCATCCATCATATAACTCCCTATGACGCTAATCTACCTACATCCTAGGGCCTAAAATCTACCTAGTACGTTCATCTACCCGCGTCGCAAGGCTTAAAACCTACCATAGGATGCTAATCAACCTATGCACTACGACCCAAAATTACCTTAGGGGCATAAACTAACTGCGTTATAGGGCTCAAAACATACCCTCGAACGCTAATCAACTTGTGTCTTAAGGCCAAAAATCTAGTATATGCTAATCGACTTGCGTCTTATGATCCAAAAATATGACGTTGCTTCCTATAACCCAAACTACGACGCTAATCAACCTGAAGGACTAGATTAGATTGTGAACTTTAATCAAAATATATATACAACGATGATGAATTGCACGTATTGTTTTGGTCCAGACCCGCACAATACATATGTGTAGAAAGATTCAAAGATCCCAAGTCCAATGCATGAAAGTATCGAGTTCTTGGGCCCAAGGAAGGCTCAAAAAGTCAGGTGATGACCCATAGGCCATAACTCTTGGTTATGTATTACATAGTACATACTCTATATTTGCATTATTGCATATCTATCCTTATCATTTTCATTATTTTCAATCACACCAATCAATTTCCATTTATCTACAAACTTATCCCCTTATCCAAAATATCACAATTGTATTAATCTCCCTCCACTCATACATTTCCCTCTTCACAAAAACCAATGGGTTGATTTCACACCTCCATTTGACACCTTCGATGTCAACTTCTAGTCTCACTGTTATCTTCTCCAACCCTAACCCTAATCCTCTTTCACGTACTACAACCTTGAACACCAATTTCAATGCGAGTTGCAACTTTGATTTGAGGGTTTACGCCAAAGCTGACAACTTTGAGGTTAAATTGACGAATTCGGTAGCATGTGTGAGGGGTTATGGTCAATTTTCAGCTCCGGTGATTCCGAGCAGTCCAGACAAGAAGAGTAAGGAGGAGGAAGATCGACAAAATTACCATGTCAATTTGGGGTATGCAATTCGTAGCCTTCGTGAAGACTTTCCTGCGCTCTTCTACAGGGAGCTTAGTTTCGACATTTACAGGTCTCTTTTGTCATTTGGTTTGATATTTGATTGCTACAATGATCACTGATAAATAGTTTTTAAGGATTGGTTATTGGTCTTCTGTTTTGAACTTTGATGCATATTGTTTTTGTAACTCAACCATGTCTGTGGATTCCAATGATTTGCGTTTTTGAGGAATTAGGATGAAATTTGATGTAAGATAGATACTGATCGATTCAAATTAGGTCAAGAGAATGGAGACTAGTATGAAATGAGCTAAACTGGATTGAGACTTTGTATGGTTCTCAATTCTTCATACCTGGCAGCCAAACACGCCTTAGTTGGAATGAAGTTGGTCTCTGAAGCATATGTTCTATGAGTTAGAATATGGTGGATCATCTCTACAGTTTCTGCTGTTAGTCCATTGTATTTGTCTTAAGGTGTTTGGTTTAAACTGTATGAGAACCTGATATCTGCAGTTTGAGTGAAAAAACAAAACAAAATCATCAATCAAACACTAGGAGTCCTAATTCCCGGTTCCACCCAACCAAACACGGCCTTTGTGAGAGTATGTTAGCATATGATGGATCTATCACTTCCTTTTACTTGTGAGTGTTGAAATTAGATGAAGTAGAGATGATCTTGGATCCATTCAGTAAACCACTAGATTCATATGACTATCACTCGGATGTATCACTTCCTTTCTGAATTCCTATTGGGTGTTGTTTGGTTGAAATTTGAATATGAGGTTGAGAAAATGAAAAGAATTCCTGATTCCTCATACCACCCAACCAAACACTGCCTTAGTGAGTATGAAATTGACATCCAAAGCATATGCTCAATGAATTAGCATATGATGGATCTATCACTTTCTCTGTGAATGCTGATGTCCTGAATGTATTGGTTTGTGACACATTTGCCTCTTCTGCAGGGATGACATTGTCTTCAAAGATCCAATGAACAAACTCACCGGAATCGAGAACTACAAATCAATCTTCTGGGCATTACGGTTCAATGGAAGGATATTCTTCCGGGCCTTATGGATAGAAATCACTAGTTTGCGGCAACCCGAAGAGGGAATTATTACGGTACGTTGGACCATCCACGGCGTTCCGCGAGTACTATGGGAGAGCCGTGTTCGGTTTGACGGCTCATCCGAGTACAAGCTCGACAAGATGGGTAAAATTTACGAGCACAAAGTGGACAACATTGTTGTCAACTCTCCTCCAAAGCTCCAAGCATCTGCAGTTGATCAGCTAATCCAAGCACTCGGGTATTCTTCTACACCAAAGCCTACTTGCTTCGAGATCTCGTCCTACTCAACTTCGAGTTGCTTCCCATTGATGGACAGAAATAGTTCGCCATATCTGGGCACAGATCAGGATTATGCTTTCGATTCTCGGTGTGTAGAACCTCAAACTTGTCAGAGAACATAGAACTTCAAAGGATATTGACATGATTCTCTCGAGTGTTATGATCTGAATACAATATTGCGATATAAACGTGAGTAAGATTTTTGGAGAGCTCTCTGTAATGTATTAGAACGATATAACAGTTGTAAAATGTGAATATTGTATACATAAAGGTAAAGAATTAAAGATGGCTTCGTAAGTTCTCCATGTACTATGGTATAGATTACAACGTTATGTTAGATTATAGAGTTCGGCTCTCATTTCCTAAGGTTAGTTCGGAGGCAAATTATGTTAGATTATAGAACAAGAAATTTGGGTCCTACACAAGTAAAATTAAGATAGTTTCTACGAGAGCATGGGCCATCATTAGATCATAATCTAATATTGTAAATTTGTAATCCAGCTTTAAATCTTGATTTAAAGCTGATCTTTTATGTATGAGTTAGATTATAGTACAAGAAATTTGGAGGGTTTTATGTGCGAACAATGGTTGATGGGTCAGCTTACGAAATTAGATAAAATTATGATCCAATAAACACAAATAACAATCTGTTGATCGACTCGATTTGCGTGTGTTCGATTGATGCTTTTGATCATTTTTGGTGTACACATTTTGTAAGTTCTATTATGTGCAACTCCTTACCTTATAATCAGAAAAAAGTTGTTCCACGACATTAAGGAATACTACTGGTACGACTTGTATCACTTCGAACAAGGAAATAATGGTTTTCTACGTAGACACGATGCTGGTAAATTTATAGATGTGAGAAAAAGATGCCTATCCCTCCTAAGAGGCGTTCGGCATAAACAAGCGTTCAAAGCAAACACAAGTAAAAACTATGAAAAGTGCATGTCCAAGGACATTGCACAAACAAACCAGCAAAACATATAGAAAATGACTAACGGCTAACAAGCCCATCCGGCATCATGATCAAGAGCTGGAGTGACCAACATAAGAGGCAACACAGCCCAATAGTACTAGGTTGGTGGGCGTGCCGGTCTATCCTTGGCAATTCATAGGCGGAGCGGCGAAAATAAGTAACCGGCCTAGGTGAGACACCATCCGGGGCGCTGATGCAATTGCCCAACTGGGCCCATTAGTGGCAACCCAGGTGGCGAGATAATGACAACATCTTAACAAGTGCTTGACAAAACTGGCCAGCTTTGGCAACTTTCGGCCCAACTGTGACAACATCCAGACAATGGCATTCATGCCCATCTGGGCCCATTTGGCAAGATCATGACAACATATGCCGGTAGCGACAACTCTTCGGCCCATTAGCGACAACATTAGGCGATGGCATTTATGCCCATCTGGCAAGACCATGAAAACATACGCCGGTAGTGACAAGGTTGGAGCCCAGTAATGACAACCTCAGCCGATGGCATTCATGCCCATTTGGGCTCATCTGGCACGACCATGACAACGTCAGACAAGCCCATATCTGTTCAGCGCCAACTTCGCTTGGCCTTAGCCAAGCATGTCCATCACCTATCATGGTGTTCTTCAACCCTTCCATCAACATGCTCAGGGAACACCGAGTGAAGTAGCCGGTATACATGTACATTTATCAATCTAATAGTCATCTTCTCCGCCAACAAGTTGCCCTCAAAGACGATACTATTACGTGCATGCCATAGAAAATAGACGGTTGCAACGAAGGCAAACCTCATGGCACTAATCTTCCGCTTCTTCTTCCCTCTTGCTCGCCTCAGCCATCTCATGGCTAGCGTCAGTGTGCCCAGTCCGGCCGGCATTTTGAAATTACGTCTCACCTCTCGCCATACATGTCTTGAATACTTGCACCGGAAGAACAAGCGCTCATGTGACTCATCGCTTCTCAATGAAAGCATGCCTTGGCGTGTGCCTGGCGTCCCAGCTGACATTGTGCCATGGTACATTCTTTTCTTTCCTTCGAATAAGATGATATGCCTTCGTCACTTTAAACTTGGCGCCATGACAAAGCTCCTCGAGAGTTTCATCAAGCGAGCGCCCTTCCTCCATCATGCGATCCCTCCCGTCCAGGATAGCCTTGATAAGTGGCGAGTCACGCCTATGAGGGCGCCAATCACCCGGCTTAACCACTTGCAAGTATCTATGGTATACCCATTTGATCCATAGACTCTCACGTCCCTCATGTATGTGCCAATAATGCTTGCACATGAAGGCATTATTCCATGATCTAAGCTCCAACAATCCGAGGCCGCCTTCCATCTTAGGCTTACACAGCTTGTCCCATGCTACACTTGGTCTCGACCATAAAAACTGCCGGCAAAGCTTGATGACTCTATCAATCACAAGTCCTGGGACTGGGAGCACCGAGAGCCAGAAGCTATCAATGCCTTGTATCACTGAGGTAATGAGCTCAAGACGGCCGGCAAAGGACAAATGCTTCTTATTCCATGCATTGATGTTCTTGCCAATTTTATCAAGTAGAGGGGTGTATTCTGCCGCTCGGAGCGTATGATGGGCTATGGGTATGCCCAAGTAACGAAAGGGAAATCTCCCTTGAGCAAAGCCAGTGAGCGCTTGTAATTTTGCCGCTTCACTTGCCGGAACTGAGGCTAGATACATGGAAGACTTGGCAAGGCTGACTCTCAATCCACTTAGCTCGCCAAACCGGTTGATGCAACTCATTAGTACTCGGACTGAAGCAGCATCTCCTCGAGAGAAAAGCACTACATCATCGGCAAATGCAAGATGTGTTAGCCTCAATTCCTCACAATGTTGGTGATACTTAAACCCATCCTTAGCCGTCTCAGCCTTGAGCAATCTTGAGAGAAACTCCATGCAACATACAAATAAGAGCGGCGACATTGGATCACCTTGCCTTAGCTCTCGCTTGCCTTTGAAAAAACCATGGATGTCCTTGTTGATCTTGATGGAGTATGTAGGTGTAGTGACACATTCCATAACCCATGTAATGAATTCCACCGGGAACCCCAACTCGACTAAGGCTCTCCTCACAAAACTCCATGAGACCGTATCATATGCCTTCGCTAGATCAATATTGAGGAAGCACCGGCGAGTGTCTCACTTAACATTGTATCTCCGGAGTAGCTCCTGGACAAGGAATATATTGTCACTCATCAAGCGCCCAGGGACAAACGCCGTCTGGGCTGGATCAAAAAGGTATGTCAAGCAATGTCCCATGCGCTTGGTCATGATCTTGGTGATGACTTTGTATACCACATTGCAACATGAGATTGGTCTAATGTGCTCAACTCTATTAGGTGACTCTTTCTTTGGCACAAGTGAGACAACCGTATGATTAAGCTGGGTTAGGAGCTTGCCATTGACAAAGAACTCCTTGACGGCCACACATAGCTCACTCCCAACCTCTTCCCATGCCTCCTTGAAGAAACATTATGTGTACCCATCCGGCCTAGATGCCTTGTCATTATCAATGTCCCATAGTGCTTCTTTAATCTCCATGTTTGACACCGGTCTAATTAGTCCAGCCTTGTCACTCTCTTGAACTTTCGGCCCAATATCAAACTCTCCAACTCTTGGTTCCTCAACTCTTCCCTCCGTCCCAAAGAGACCTTGGTAGAAGTCAAGAAACATTTTAATGACCTCCTCACTAGATGTAGTCACACTTCCAATTTCGGTTGTCAATGAGGCTATGTGGCTAGCCGCTCCTCTAGCCTTCATGATTCCATGGAAGAAACTTGTTGGCCGGTCACTTAGGAGCAAAAACTTGGTTTTGGCTTGTTGGGCTAAGAAGATAAACTCAGCCATCCCCAGGCGCTCCGCCTTGACCTTGGCATCCAACATGCTTGATCTCTTTTCTTGTGACATTGGGTCCAACCTAAGCTCTGCCAGCACCTGAGCATAGGCAACATTGGCGCCCTTGACCCTCTCGGCAAAATGGGAGAAATGCACTCGGTTAAGCTCCCTTAGTGGCCTCTTCAATCTCCGGAGCAAGGTACACAACCGATATTGGTATGTGCCTCTCACTGAGTCCTCCATGTCTCCTTGACAACATCCTGAAACGATTCATGCTTAGTCCACATATTAAAGAACTTAAATGGACGCTTACTAGCCCCAGTTGGCTTGTGAAGGTGAGCAATCGCCGGCTTGTGGTCCGAGTAGTGCCACCGGTCCAAGAAGGTAGCTTGACAATAGACATCCTGCTCCAACCAAGCGTCATTCACCATGACTCAGTCAATCTTGCTCCAAATGGTGCCATTGGTCCATGTGAAGAGGCTATCATTATTGAACGGCACATCAACCAACCCTTCTTCATGACAATGGTCATATAAGCCTTTGATCGCATACATCCGGACTGGCTCCCCCTGCACTCTCTCATGAGCATGTAGGACATTGTTGAAATTACCAAGAACCATCCATGGAAGTTGGTTGTCACGTAGGCTCATCTTGATTCCCATCCAAGCTTCTCTCTTCTTCACCATACTATGCTCCCCAAGTATGAAGCATACACCAAAGATCATGCCACTCATCTTACATGTAACCATACAAGTGATGAATTGCACATGAGTACGTAGAATGTCCACATGGAAGTAGTCATCATTCCACATCACAAGTATCCGGCATCGGTCATCCAAGGAGAAGTAGTGTGCAAACTTCCATTTGGTGAAATTTCTTCTCATGATCACATTAATGTCTGTGACATTAGCATCTATACGTGTCTCTAAAACACCACACAATCGTACCTTGAACTCTTCTAGGAGATCCCTCAAACCATTTTGTTTCCGGGGTTGGTTGAACCCCTGGATGTTCCAAGCGGCGACACTCATTGGGAACCGTTACGGTTGACCTTCCTTCTCTCCATGGACTTGCCATTGACAACCTTCATATTGTCATCTTGTGACGAGGCAAGCCGAGTATGCCGGCGTGGCTCATCATTCATCACATGCTCATGGGTCTTTGCTTGCTTCTTATCCTTTTCAACTGAGGCGTTCAACTTTTTGACAAGCCGGCGCTGGGACTTGGACATTATCGGCGTAAACTCCTCATCCTCATCCCCATCTCTTGCGATTTCATTATCATCATTGTCGTCAGTGACATGTCTTGACTCGTCAGATTCAATGTCAATGTCATCCGAGACCTCGTCTTCACTACTTGGCGCCTGCTCCTCCTCATTACTCTCAGCCTCATATGGCTCCTCATCCGATGATGTCAAGGTCATCTCTTCTTCCACCACTTTTCCCTTGCCTTTGTCTCGCGGAGCAAGTGTCCTGTCAACAGATGGTGCCGCCTGGTGAGTGCCTTCCCGGATGACAATGCCTTGGTTTGGCTTCCTTGTCTCCTTGGCTTCAACCTGTGGCTTGACAACCTCCTCAACAACCGGTCTTGGTGAGATAGGCTTGGCAGGCTTAGTGGCCTCAGTCTCAATATTCATCTTCTCATTGCTCAAGTTCTTGGGCACCTCAGTCCCAAACTTATTCATGGTCCTTGGCCAGCTAGTCTTCGGCTTAGGTCCAATGTCATTCCTTGTCGCATGGAAAGTGCACGCTTCATCTTTGTGACCAAAGTGCAAGCATCTACGACAATATGTTGGCTCATTCTCATAGAGCAAGGTGCAATCCAACGTTACACCATCATCAAAGTCAAGTGACACTTCACGAAGAACATCATTAGCAAAATTCACCTCTACAAGCACACGAGCATAAGAGCCTCTCTTCCTATCTTCAGTCACATGGTCCATGAATATAGGCTTTCCAATCAACGAACCAATCCTTCCTAGAATTTCAGGCGTCCAAAATTCATTAGGTAATCTAGTGATTCTTACCCATAATGACATGGTAGCTACATCTTTCCGGTTGAATGCAAACTTGTTTGGGACATGCTTGAGTAATAATGGTCGATAATGAATGAAGTATGGACCACCTTTGAGCATATTGTCCCTATCATCATCATTGAGAAAGCTAAAGATCATCCAGCCGGCTTCAACTCTAAACTTAGCCTTAACTCCCCAAAGCTTCATCATTTCACTGGTGGTAAAGTATTCCGGATAGAAGCCAACATATTGGCCAAGCAAGGTGCTTCCCCATACTTGATGCTTCGGCATACCTTCAGAGCATTTGAAAGCAACCCTAGTGGACGTTGGCTTAGTGTATTCGAGCTTGCCTTCCAGTCGAGAGTTCATGAACACCTTAGGCGGGGCGCCGGTCCATGCTTTCCTTTGCCCTGGTGGTTGGTTGGCCTTACTCAGAGCAGGGTACTTTGACGTCGGCTTCCCTCCTACAAGGACTTCCCTTTCAGTCACCATATCATCCTTACCATCATCGGACAAAACATCGTGCTTCCCGATGACAACTTTCAGTTCGCCCTCTCCGCCGGTCTCACTATTGTCGAAAGCCAAAGGTTGGCTTTTTCCAAGTTTCTTGTGGGCGTTCTCCCGTCCAGGTGGAGGCAATGAAGTTCCCAAAGGGACGGAAGCAGGCGCTAAAGCGTCAGACTTTGTTTTCGGCATGTCTAGATTTGACAAAGCAGACGTCCCCTTTGCGCCATGGTTTGTCTCGCCAGCGTCGGGGTAAACAGTGGCATGCACCCCCTTATAATTTTGCAAAGCGGATGTCCCCTTTGCGTTAGCGCCAGCCGGTGGCAAAGCGTATGTCCCCTTTGCTTGCGCTTGTGAGCGATGGGCCTCGCCGACAAGGTTAGCGCTTGTCACAGTGTTGTCGGCCTTGTCCCCGACACCTTCAGACATGCCAACTGGCACCAGCTGTGTTTGTACCTTGTCAAAACTTGTCAATGGCGTATGGAAAGTGTCAAACTTTGCGTCTCCCATGGCCACCATGTCTTTCACCAAAGTTTGCATGTTCCCTACGTCCGGCGCCTGGGTCCGAGCTTTGGACGCCGATGATGACGTCGCCTCATGACTAGCGTTCACCATAGATTCTCCACCACCAGCCTTAGCCGGAGATTTCTTTTTCTTGGCCATGGCGTCAAGCGCTGCCAAAAGCCCTAGTTCAAGCCTTGAACTTACGTGTGTTTGTGTAACCAAAACTGCCTGTTGTGGGGATTGTGCACATCAACAGGTCAAGAGAAGAGAAGATCGGTGTGATTCGTAAGGAATCACAATGAAATGGAAGGAGCTTGCGTGAGGGACGAAGACTGAAGCCCCGAGTCGCCCACGAATCGCCTAGAGAGAGATAGAGCGCTTAGAGAGAGTTTCTACGTAGACGCATCCAAGGGAGGAGGTAGAAAGTATTATTCGAAATTATCATTTCTTACATGTTAGTGGACACATGAATGCATTTTAGACCTCATAAAAAAAATCTACAATATGCGTTTTAGTGGCCTACTTTATTAATAAGAGGGGTGAAATGCATCAAACTGGGTATTTTGAAAATCGAGCTTTTTTATGTTGGGGTATTGATTTTAGGGTAAAAGGGTTATGTAGGTAGTGTTTGTGTTAAATTTAGGATTCTTCTCTATCCTCTTAATTATAATTCATTTTTTTAATTACGGTAACTAATTATTCTTTATGATCCGTTAGGCCATGTAGGCCCACTCGAGTTACATAAGCTCATGTAAAATCCAAAATATTAATATTGTAGCTAGTGAGTTTCAAACTCTGGGTGGCAAGTCCTCCCTCTCACCCTTATACCAACTAGACTAATTAAACTTTGTGTATTCTTTTGATTATACACGGTATTTATAAGTAATTTCTATAACACAATGCTAATACATAATTTCAATTACACAATGTTCATACACAATTTCAATTACACAATGTTAATACATAATTTCATTTGTTATGTCAATTTATGTAGCCAACAAATTCGGTCATTTTTCAATTACACACGTTCCGTTTGTTTACACAAAGTTGAGTTACACAATCGAAAATGTTTATCATGTACACAAGGTTTGGTTACACAAGAGCATTAATAAGAGGGGCGAAATGCATCAAATTGGGTATTTCGAAAATCGAGCTTTTTTACGCTGGGTATTGATTTTAGGGTAAAATGGCTATGTATGTAGTTTTTGTGTCAAATTTAGGATAATTCTCTCTACTCGTAATTATAATTAATTGTATTAATTACGGTAACTAATTATCCTCCATATGACTCGTTAAATAAGGGAAAGAATCAGTCATGCCTAGTAGGCCCACTCGAGTTACATAAGCTCAGACCCAATCCAAAATATAAATGTTGTAACTAGTGAGCTTCGAACTTTGGGTGGCAGGTTCTCCCTCCCACCCTTCATTATAATTAATTTTATTAATTACGGTAACTAATTATCCTCCATATGATCTGTTAAATAAGGGAATGAATTAGTTAGGCCCAATAGGCCCACTCGAGTTACATAAGCTCAGGCCCAATCCAAAATATAAATGTTGTAGCTAGTGAGTTTCGAACTTTGGGTGGCAGGTACTCCCTCTCACCCTTAAATGTAATTTATTTTATAAATTATGGTAACTAATTATCCTCCATATGATCTATTAAATAAGGAAAATAATCAGTCAGGCTTAGTAGGCCCACTTGAGTTACATAAGCTCAGACCCAATCCAAAATATAAATGTTGTTGCTAATGAGTTTTAAACTTTGGGTGACAGGTCCTCCCTCCCACCCTTATACCAGCTAGACTAATTAAACTTTGTGTATTCTTTTGATTATACACGGTATTTATACACAATTTCAATTACACAATGTTAATACATAATTTCAGTTACACAATGTTCATACACAATTTCAATTACACAATGTTAATACGTAATTTCATTTGCTATGTCAATTTATGTAGTTAACAAGTTCGGTCAATTTTTAATTACACACGTTCCATTTGTTTACACAAAGTTAAGTTACACAATCGAAAAGGTTTGTCATTTACACAAGGTTTGATTATACAAGTCCGTCATTTACACACGGTTTGGTTACACAAGTCCAAGCCCATTGAGTTACACAAGCTCAATTATAACTATAAAAAAAATGTAGGTCATATCCCGTATTTATAAAGTTTGGTCAAATTTTGAAATCAAACAAATTGGAGCAATTGTTAAATTTTCAAAACTCTGGGTCTTTCTTGCGATTAGAAAACATGGACCATTTCAGTAATTATCTAGTTAAGGACGAATTTGCAAATTCTAAAAAATTGGGCCAATAGTGTAATATAAAATTTTGGTTATTTATTGCAAATTACCTAAAATTTTAAAACATCATACTCATATCCCTGTGGTCGCCTTCTTAATTGGGGCATCGCGGCGGTCAAGAAGCGGTGGCACGACGAGGTATCCGTCGAGGAGTGGAGGACTGGCGGAGATGGTGCACGCACCGGCGACCTCTGATTCACCGCTTCCTTACGGCTTCAACTCTTCGCTAGTCGGTCCTCGTAGTCTTCAGTCTTCGGTCCTCGCAGCTGGCGGTCCTCACAACCTTCAGTCCTCGCAGTCGGCGGTGTAAGCAGCGAAGGAAGATTTAGATCATTTAAAAGGGATATGAAAATCTCAAATATTCAGTTACCAAATAAATTAAACTGGTGGAGAGGTTGAAGTCTCCAACAGACAAATTAAAAAAGATTCTTAAAAAACGGTTTCACGGTCTCGTAAGAATTGGTCTAAAAAACTTGATGATGCCTTATGGACATGCCACACTACATATAAAACCCCTTTAGACACCACTTTATACAAGTTTGTTTTTGGGCAATCTTGTCATTTACGGGTAAAGATAGAACATCGTGTCTTTTGAGCTATTAAAAACTTCAATTGAGATTTTTAAAATTACACGGGAAACCGTTATTGATATACAAGAAGATCTTAGACTCTCACAAAAAATGAAACAATAAAAATTTAATAAAAAATAACTTTAATTTTTTAAAACCGATAGCTAAAAACCTAAACTCATAAGCGGAAACATAAATTTAAACCATAACATGTTTTTAGTGAGGAGGTTTGTGAGTTGTGATTGATTATAAAATAATTAACATGTTGGATTATGCAAATAAACTGAAGTACGTGTCACATTAGGCTAATTTGAAAAGATGTTACTAAAAATTTAGCTAATTGACTTTATTGTAAAATTCATTTCTTTAATAATATGAAAATCTTTTGAAACGAATTTTGTTAAACAATATACAGATTAGAAAAATCTTTTAAAAACGAATTGTAATCAATCTAGTGGAGATGGATTATAACTTTAAGTTGAAGATAACAAGTAACCTAGTAAAAATTGTAATCATAATTTAACTTTAACTAATCAATCATATAATTATGGTATTGAGTAATAAAATCATATGTAGTGAGGGAAATTATGTTAGATTATAGTACAAGAAATTTGGACCCTACCGTTACCCCACAATTGATGTCTCCGTCTACCATGTTCTTGGCTAGTACCGAGCATAAAATTCCGATTCCATTTCGATCTGAACATAGCGAGATTTCATCTAAAAATGACGAGGGGAACCGTAACTTTATTGTTTTTGTGACTTCTCCACAATCGAGTTGTTTAAGCGCAATTTCGATCATGCTCTCACTGATACCATTCTCCATCATTCTTCGTCGATCCGGGTCCGGAGGAATTCAATCTAAAACTTTATTAGGGGTGAAAATGGGTGCATAACTACCCAACTCAACCGGTCAACCAAACCAAATATATGGGTGAAAATCCGATGAGTTTCGGGTGGTGGAGGGTAAACGGGTTAAATTGGCGGGTTGTGGGTGAGTATGAGTGGATGTACGACCACCCACCACCCGAACCGTTACCCACATGTCCCGTTCCACTTGGGTAAATTAATTAAATAACTCACTTCTACCCTATAGTTCATAATAGTTTTTAACAATCGACATTCACTTA
This sequence comes from Fagopyrum homotropicum, assembly GCA_033239125.1. Taxonomy (NCBI): domain Eukaryota; kingdom Viridiplantae; phylum Streptophyta; class Magnoliopsida; order Caryophyllales; family Polygonaceae; genus Fagopyrum; species Fagopyrum homotropicum. The sequence goes on from BSWB01000003.1 coordinate 11,541,290, forward strand.
TCCAAAGAGTTGCATCCCCTTCCCCACATTTTAAAATCTCTTATCAAACTTTCGAGTCTTCGACGGACTGAGCCTCCAACTTCGTCTAGCCATTCATGTGAACACTTTACTTCTTTCGCCGCTTGCTCCCTTCTCCGCTCGCTCACTTCTAATTTATTTTGATTTACATTTATTGTATACAAAAAATATTATGTTTGTTGCATCGTTTTATATTAATTGGAATTCATTTTGACATTGATGTGTAATGTTGTATAATATTACGTGAATTAGTAAACTTAGATTCGTGTCAATTTAAATATAAATTCATTTATACTTTTAAACTCTTAAAATGAAAATAAATATTATACACCCGGTTATTTTTTCGAACCACCCGAACACCCAGTGAATGAAGGGTGAGATTCTAAATAAGTTGATCATCGATAAAAATAGTCTATTCACCCATCAACCGACTCAAATTTTTATTGTTAACTTGATGCTCAAGCCTATTTCTCCACTCACTTTTGTAAGAAAGTTATTTACTTGTCTATCCAACTATATATTTACAAGTAGAAAGGAGCAAATTCAACCCTAGAGCAGAATAGGGCGATTGTTGTAACCGTTTTCTTGGCGGTTACGTTCGCTCTTCTTCTTTCTCTCCGGTCGACGGTCGTGGGAGCTAGGGTTTCTCGCCGGTTGCGTGCAGGTTCACCGATTGACGGAGGTGCATTAGATAGGTTTTTGCAGGTACCGAAGACAGAGAAGATGGCAAGCAGTTTTGGGCAACCCGTTGATCTGAATATTACAGAGGAGGAGGCTCGGGTGGTTCATGTGGAGGTGACGGGGCGAAATGAGACAACAAACGAGAAGATGATCGTTTTGGTTGGATCCCTGCTTACGACTAAGCCCTTCAATGTGTACGCGCTGAAATCTACTATGAAAGGGGCTCGACGATTAAGGAATAACTTTGATCATTTTCCGGGAGATTGGACAAAATCTTTTCACATTCCAATTTGTTGATGAGGCCGATCGAGACAAGGTTATTAGAGGAAGCCCATGGTCCTTTGATAAGTCGTTGTTGGTCCTAAAGGAGGCGGGGAATGAGCAGCCTTCGAAGATCTCTTTTGATAAGGCCTCGTTCTGGATTAGGGTTTTGGACCTTCCTCTACCAGCAATGACTATGTTAACGGCAAAGGCAATAAGAGAGGTTTTTTTTGGGGGGGGGGTGATTGAATTTGATGAAGATCAAATTATGATTAGTGCTAAGTTTTTGAGGTTACGGGTGAATGTTGATGTGCAGAATCCGCTCCAAAGGGGAATCATCCTCAGCATTGAAGGAAAGAAATGCTGGGTAGAGTTGAGATATGAGAGGCTACCCAATTTATGTTATTCATGTGGTCAGTTGGAGCATGTTGAGCTTGACTGCGAACTGGAAACTACTCGGACAAACATATTAGCTTATGGAGATATGGCGCGCTTCACCGCTGAAAGTTGTTACGGAACGAAGTGCAACAGAGAGGGAGAGGGAACGATCACTGCTAAAAGATATGAAAGACAAACCCTCAGGAGTTATGCGACAAGGGGCTCCGTGCCGGTAGAACATACACCAAGGCGTAGGCTTCTGGATATCCTTACTGATGTAGATGAGGGCCAAGAGAAAAGTTTGGATGAAGGTACGAACGAGTTCACCAGTCTGGTGCATCAGCTGAGTGGCTTGGCCAATGCAGGAGATAGTAGTATGGTCTTCTTGGGAAATGATGGCTCTTCTTTGGAGTCCAGGATTTAAATAGAAGGCACCACACTAGGGAAAAACAATGAGAGTGAGGGGAAAAAAGGAGAGGTTGTTCGAGGGCGATTAGCGGGTGAGATAGTGTGTGAGGGGAAAAAAGGAGAGTGACTTGTTTGAAGGAATGGGTATTACAAGGGTGAAAGGGGGGCATGTAGCAGATGGCAGTGGAAGACAAACGAACAAATGAAAAAGAATAGCTAGACAGGGAGGGATGAGTGAAGTGGGCCTCATGGCTACTTCGGGAAAACGGAAAGAACTGAATGTAGAGGGAGGATACTGCAATAGAGATTGTACAGAGAGCAAAGAGATGAGTACGACTTAACGACGATACATCGGCGGGAGAGGATGAGGTCCTCTCTTTTTGGGACCAGTGAGTTACTTAAGCTACAACTGCTGGGGGTTGGGGAATGCCCGTGCAGTTGTCCGAATTACTAATTTAGTGAGGAGAGAAGACCCCAAGATTGTGTTTCTCATGGAAACCAAATGTGAAAGAAAGAGGATGGAGGAAGTGCGGCAAAAACTTGGGTTTGCAAATTGTTTTACGGTGGACTGTGTTGGGAAGTCGGTGGACTCAGTCTTCTCTCGGATGCTGAGATAAACCTTTGTATTCAGTCCTATACTTGTCATCATATCGATGCTTTGATTTCCTATTCTAATCAGTCCTCTTGGCGCTTTACCGGAATATATGGGTGGCCGAAAGAAAGTGAAAAGCATCAAACAATAGAGCTACTAAAAAAACTAAACGAGGAGACACGAGGAGGGTGGTTGTGTGTGGACAATTTTAATCAGATCTTGTCACTCAAGGACAAACAAGGGGGTAATGTTCCAACTTACTCAAATATGTTAAGATTCCGGGATACGCTGGAGGTATGTGGGTTGACGGAGATTGATTTTTTGGGGCACCGATTTACATGGGATAATGGCCGGAAAGATCCACAATTCATACAGGAGCGATTGGATTTTGCATTTGCTAATGAGACATGGTGTGACGCGTATCGTGGGGCATCGGTACTTTACTTGGATGGAGAGGGATCGGACCATGTTCCTGCTGTCATTTTTCCGCTTAGGGTGGAGGTTGCGGATTCGAGAAAATGGTCTGGCCAACGAGCTACCCGTTTTGAGGCTTTATTGGCTGTTGATGAAGGGAGCAAAATCATCATTCGGAATGCATGGAACGGTCCTACTGTCAGGCTCGGGGAGAATGGCGTTATGGGGCAGGTTTCTAGGTGTATAGCTGGTCTTAAAGAGTGGGATAAGACGACTTTTGGGAACGTTTTGTCCAAGTTGAGAGATGTTTGAGCGGAGTTACGAGAAACACATAAGAAGGGGATCACGGGTAGGTTGGTGGGCAAACGACAAGAATTAGAGAAAGAAGAGAGCATTCTTATGGATCAGGAGGAAAAATTTTGGTTTCAACCCTCCCGGGTGAACGAGTTCAAATGGGGAGATAGAAATTCAAAGTTCTTTCGTAAGAAGGCAAATGGGCGGCAGAAGCGGAATACCATTAAAAGGTTAATTGACAACGCCGGGATGGAGTAGAGTGGAGACGGAATGGATCAGGTTGCATTAGAATATTTTTGGGATCTGTTTAAATCTAGTCTTAATGCACCTTTTTCAAAGGCTTCTCAAGGATTTATACGTGTAATCTCGGCCGATGACAGTCTTGAGCTTCTACGTCCCTACACTGGTGAGGAGGTACATTCTGCTTTATTTTCGATGCATCCTACTAAAGCACCTGGACCTGATGGTATGTCGTCTTTATCTATCAACAAAACTGGCATATTGTAGGCCCGGATGTTACACGTTTTATCCTTGAAGTGATAAACGAACGACATATGCTAGAAAATCTCAATTTTACGTTTATCTCACTCGTTCCTAAAGTAAGCGCTCCATCTCGCATGAAGGAATTACGTCCCATCAGTTTATGTAACGTGCTTTATAAGATTGTTTCGAAGATGTTGGCAAACAGGTTAAAAGTGTGTCTCTCCAAAGTGGTGTCTGAAACGCAAAGTGCTTTCGTTCCGGGAAGGCTTATTACGGATAACGCCTTGGCTGCGGCGGAGGTCTTCCACTATATGAAGAAGAAACGACAAGGTAAAGCATGTTACTTGGCTCTTAAGCTAGATATGGCCAAGGCGTATGATAGAGTGGAGTGAAACTTTCTAGATGAGTGCATGCAAATGATGGGTTTTAATGCTAGTTGGATCGAGATTATTATGATATGTGTGCGAAGTGTGTCGTTCTCAGTTCTAATGCAAGGCGTTCCGACGCAACAATTTTATCCGACACGGGGATTACGCCGAGGTGATCCGCTTTCACCTTATCTTTTCTTATTATGTGCGGAGGCTCTTTCAGGACTTATAAGGCAGAGTGAACTGAATGGCCGGTGGAAAGGTATTCGAATTGCTCGAAGTGTTCCAGTGGTGTCTCACCTCTTTTTCTCTGACGATAGTATGTTGTTTGCTAAGGCTACTTGTCAACAAAGCCAAGAAATCGTGGATATTCTTCGTTGTTACGAAGTAGCGTCTGGACAACAAGTCAATTTTAGCAAATCTGAGCTTTCGTTTAGTGAAAATGTTGGTGATGAAAGACGGGAGGAGATTCAAGGTATTTTGCAGGTCGTCGAGGTAGAGAAGCATGAGAAGTATCTAGGCCTACTCATTATGATTGGTCGGTCGAAGAAAGTGGTTTTTGCTCATATAAAAGACCGTGTGTGGAACAAGCTTACGCCTTGGAAGAGTCACTTGCTCTCCAAAGCGGGAAAAGAGGTACTCATTAAATCGGTTCTTCAGGTCATTCCTACGTATACTATGTCTTGTTTTTACTTATCAGCAGACTTATGCCGGGATATAGAGCAAATGATCTGTAAATTCTAGTGAGGGTTGCGGATAGGAGATCAATTCACTGGATGAGTTGGAAACGGTTATGTATCTCCAAGAAGAATGGTGGTATGGGATTTCTAGATCTGGAAGCGTTTAATATTGCTCTTCTAGCAAGGCATGGATGGAGGCTAATCAATAATCCAGACTCTTTGCTTGCCCGTCTACTAAAGGCCAGGCATTTCCCATCGTCGTCTTTCCTTGCAGCTTCTTCAGGTTACTCCCCGAGTTATGCTTGGCGCAGCATCATGCGTGGCAAAGAGGCTTTATTAGCAGGGCTGATGTGGTCAGTAGGTAATGAACGCTCGATTTCTATCCGGAATGATGCATGGATTCCTCGTCCATCACTTTTCAAACCGATTGTACGTCCGCTGTATAGTGAGAACATACAGCAAGTTAGTGACCTGATTGATTGGGATTGTATGGCATGTTGAGCTGACCGGATACGTGAACTGTTTTGTGCGAAGGACAGTGCTCTCATCTAACGCATACATCTGGTCGACCCATTAGCTCAGGACACACTGACTTGGTTTTACGAAAAGAAAGGTCTTTTCTTTGTAAGATCTTGTTACCATTTGATAATGAACCAGAAATATACGGAGGAGGAGTTAGGTTCTTCGTCGTCAGGAGGAGGTGGTGAAGCAAAGCTGGGGAAAACGATATGGCGTTTGGAGATCCCTCCAAGAATACGAAACTTCATATGGCGGTGTGCAACTAATGTACTTCCATGTAATTATAATGTGATGAGACGCAAGTGCAGAATCGATCCTTTGTGTTGGTATTGCGGTAGTGTCGAGAGCACGGAGCATGTATTGTTCTCATGTGGCAAGGCCAAAACTGTTTGGAAGCTGGGCCATGTCAGGGGTATGTTGCACTACCGAGATATACCTTTCAAAGAGTTGTTTTGGTCTGCTGTGGAAAAGATGACGACAATAAAGATAGAGGAATGGGCAATGATTTTATATGGTATATGGACTACCCAAAATTCGGCTATCTTCAAAGGGGTGGTTAAGGATGCTCGAATAATGGTGGAAACACAACTTCAATGGCTTAATGATTTCCGGCGGCAACAACAGAAAGCTGGTAAACATTCATCTGTGCAAACACACGAGGCAACTAGATGGAAGAAGCCGCCTGCTGGGTTTATTAAAGTTAACTCGGATGCATCGAGTACGGAGTCCAGATGTGGAGTAGGCATCATTGCACGGGACGACCATGGGGAAGTAGCCTTTTTAGGAGCGAAGACAATCCGGGAAAGGATCATCACCAGAAATTTCGAAAGCGGAAGCAATACTGTGGGCAGCCCAGACAGCAGTGGAGCAAGAATTGACGCATATTATTGTGGAGTCGGATTGCCTAACCGTTATCTCATCCATTCGTTCCCGCTCTATACACCGCAACTCGTTAGGCATGTTAATTGACAAGATTTTGCAGGTGGCGGAGGGGGTGCCAATGATCAGCTGGTCGTATACGAACCGGATGGGTAATCAAGCAGCTCATTTTCTAGCTAACATCAGACCTTTGGAGCCGTGTTTTTCTTTTCATTCTAGCTGTTTTTCTTTTGCTTTGGAATAATCTTGTATGAAGACATGCTGTTGAAGTTTGAATGTGAATGGTTTTGCTTATAAAAAAAACTATATATTTACAAATTTGACCAATTTTTTTTTTAAAAGGTCTACTTTCGTAGGAACAATTAAAAAAAATATTTATCAAAAATCAAACCTTTAAATAGAAAAAAAACATTATCAATGTTTACAATATCATACCGTCAACAAATAGTAACAATGTGACACACGGAAAAAACATCAACGTTAAGTGAGAAAAACCAAAATATGGATTCCACAAACTTAACTTTGATGATTCAAACTCAATTCGGGAGAAACATCCATTGGATTTGTGATTCAAACTCACAATGGTGAAGTGGTTAACGTCGATGTAAAAAAAATAACTTTAACTCGGTAATAAAAGTTGAAGCTTTTGCTCTTAAATCTGACTTGAAAGAATCTATACCAGATTACATATCAAAAAGCTCGGCATCAAGGGCAATAATTTGTGTGTAATCAAGACACTCCAAGATTTGTGGAGTTATTCGTGAGAGCTCGAGATGATTTCATCCGACTTCAGATTGCATGTGCGATTGTTTGACGATGTCCATATTAAACATGTTTTCAGAAAAATGAATTGTGTTGCTGAACGACTGACTCATTTGAGAATCTCGACACCCAACACCAATTTCTAATGATGATCCGAACTTCATATTCTTATTGACAAGAATGTTTTATATTGAACTTCATGTTCTTATTGGCAAGAATGCATTAGATTGAACTATCTTCAAGAGGTAGGCCAACCTAACCGCTTTTCGTTGTTTAAAAAAATGAAAGCCCGGTGATATAAAATATTGTTAGAAAGCTAGAAATATAATATGAAGGATTACACATGCAATTTGGGAAATAACCGAGGTCTTACTTTGCAAATATGTAGCACCTGAGGACCTCCTAGAATCCAAATCCCTCTATGCTTCTGCTAGGAAAGAGACGTTTCATTTCTTAGTATTGGACAAGAATGGAATATTGAAACCTACCCTTTGTCACCTTCAATATCACCATATATATATATATATAAGTGTTTATTTAGTTTATAAATAATATAATTTCCACTAATAAATACATGCCCGATAAGAATACGATGTGTTAATAATAATGAATGAATAAATAACTCATCATTCCATTTATTTAGGGTATATTTGCAATATATATGTAAAATGTTAGAAATTTGGTGAAGTATAAATAGTTTACGAGTCCACGACAATCCTAATTGTTAGGATCATCATCGATTTTGAACAGTTTGAATACTAATTTGTGAACCACTCGATTTAAAATGTAAGGATCAAGTTATAACTTAACACGGAATTAAGTTTCGGAATTAAAATTACGAATATAAAAGTCTATTATTAAATAGCTGAAATATGATAAATGTCTTCAAAATGGGTAAACTCCGCTTATCTTGTCCTTTTAGTCGGAAATCCGGATGACATCGTCATCCGAAACATATCATAGAGACCGTAATATCTCTTGTACCTTTCAACCATCTCATAAAATGCCTTTTCAAAGCTAAGATGGATCTCAAAATTGAGATCTGATGGAAAAGAAAAAAGATGGGTTAAGAGGATATAAGCTAATAATTAATGTATAAAAATGGTTATTTAAAGTTGAAGGATAAAGAGAAGAAAATAGGATGTGTTAGCTTGGATCCAAGATCATCCAACCAAAAAGAAAATTCCAATTGCAAAGAGAAAGGTTTAAAAATACCAAAAGGTATGAAACAAATAAATGAAAATAAAATTTTGGATAAAAAATATAATTAATTACAAAAAGCGGGAGAATCGCATAAGAAGGCGAGTGGAAGCAGACAACTAAATTTAATTCAAGGACCTCATAGCCACTTAATTGCGAATCAGGACTAATATTATGGTATATTTGCAATGTGTAATGTTAAATGTAGGGGTTAGCATTTGAATCCAACCCGATATTTTGATAATCGATTAATCGATCCCATTTGTATCTCGGTTCGGTTGGTAAAATTTTTTATCCAGTTCTCGCAAAAATTTGATTGTTTTGAAAAATCCACACCCACAAATTCGATGTGATTCAGTATACATATATCAACTATTCAAAACATACTTTTACAAGAGCCTATCGGTATTTGATTTGAAGATTTGAAAACACCTTAGATCAAATGATTTGAAGTCAACGTTTACAAACCGTTTTGTAAACTGTGTTTAATGAAATCCGATAATTTTTCTTTCCTAGCTTACGACCAAAAATAAGTGCGCCACAAGGTCGTATACGTTCTGGATGGGGTACATAGATTTTGCAAGTTGTGTTAGGATTAGAATACAATCAAGAAGGAAAAAAACGTGAAATTGGTTACCTAGTTTGTCACAAATCCGTGAATATATTAGGGGTATAATCAAGCAATGGACAAAATGAGCATGGAAAAGGAATATGGAGAATTTGGGTCTGAGATTGTAATATTTCTATATTTAGAAGGTGGAAAAGGAATATTACATTTCTTTGTGTGAGGGACAAAGACTCCGAAGGGAAAAAGACTGGCAACCACCGTTTAATATTTTTCCCCCGGGAAGTCATTTTCACTTGCTCTACAATCCCAAATTCTCTCTTTCTCCATTGCTTCTTCTTCACTCTCGTTTCGATCTCTTTTCACCAAAATTCCTAACTACATTGTATCGATTTGGTACTTTATAGGGTTTTAAACAAACAATTTGGATCGGTTTTGGTTTCCGTAGTGGTCGATTGAAGCTTTTTGTGCAAGAAGATCAATGGAGGTGGAGAGAAAGCTGTCATTCGATGAAGCGTCCTTGGAGCGGAGTAAAAGCTTCGTCAACGCTTTGCAGGTAGTTTCTCTTTCTGCTCTTATTGTCGTCGTGCTTTGCGCGTTTTACCTTGTAGATCTTGATTCGCTTTTTGCCTGCAAATTTCATTTTATTTTGAATGTGTTTGTTTGCAGATTTTGATCTTAATTTGCTTATTAGTTATCTGTGATGATTGAGTTTTCAACTTACTCATGAGGCATTTGCTTTAGCTGCTTTAAAATTTTTTTACTATAAGTCTATAACTGATTTTTTCGTCGTTACATTTGGACTAAATTATACGCTTTCTTGTCAGAGATCTACAAGAAGAGTGATGAAACATGATATTTGTCTATTTCTTATCAATATCTCAATCAATTTGAGAACAAATAAGATATGTATTGTTACGAGTATAAGAATTTAACAAAAAGACCGAGCAAAATGCATTCTATAGTCATTCCCAGTACATGAATAAGCTTTTTTTGAGATCTTATATGTGTACATTGAGGCTGTAGCAATACTATTTGCCTATTAGGGAAGAAGGTATCTGTCATTTTGAGATTATTATCTAATAACATAAATATTTTAGTTAGCTGTTCTCCATTTATTCTGCATTGTTAATCATTTTGTGTCAAATTTAGACCGAGAACCATGTAGCATTATTTTAAGTGGTTTCATCTGACATGTTTGTTTTAATAATAATTTCAGTTTAATCAAATGATTCAGTCATGTTGTTCTCGGAATTTGCAGGAACTCAAGAACTTGAGACCACAACTTTATTCAGCTGCTGAATATTGTGAAAAATCTTATCTTCACAGTGAGCAGAAACAAATGTAATTCATATGCTATAAGATCTTTTAAATACTTTGCATGTTTTTGCTTTCGAGTTTTGTGTAGTTTGAATGCCAGAGTCGATTATTAGGCCATCTGTAGGTGTGAAAAAAGGCGGTTGAGTTGATTAAATTGCGCTGTCTGTTGACTGTTCTCAACTGTTTCTATGTGCATGTTCTTTTATGATCATTTTGCTTCATTCTCTGCTAGTGTTCCTGTCAATGAAATTCGCTTTCATCTCTTTTTTTTGCAACAGGGTACTTGATAACCTGAAAGAATATGCTATGCGAGCTCTTGTGAATGCTGTTGATCACCTTGGGACTGTTGCATACAAATTGAATGACCTTCTTGAGCAGCAAACTATAGATGTTAACTCTGTGGACCTGAAATTGACCAGTCTAAATCAGGTGCTATTTACTGATCAAGTGATCAATGGCATTTAATAAAGCCAGATATCATAGTTAATGGTGTCAATGAAGTAGATATTATAGCTCAATAAGCTTACTTGTATTTTCCATCAGAAAATTCTGACATGCCAAACTTACATGGACAAAGAAGGCGCCAGACAGCAGAAGTTGATGGCAATCGTTCCAAGACATCATAAACGCTATACACTGCCCAGTAAGGATATCAAATGACAAATTCAAGCACTATTGTTCCTTAAACATTACAAGACTAAAACTTCATTCTTAATTTTTCTTAATTTGTATGCTAGACTCGGTCAGCAAGAAGGTGCATTTCGGTCCAAATATAAGTGCTGATCCTGGGCAAGTTCATGTTCGTGCGAGACCACGTACTACTCCTTCAGGTAATTATTCCCTCAAATCAGATATAGATGCATTGTTACTTATTTTTGTTTTACTAACAATTTTTTGTTCCGTGTTAACATGTCAGGTAGTCCTTCATCCAAGAGTCTTTCTTGGCACCTGGCCTCTGGTTCTGAATCTATCTCTTCCACAAAAGGGACTCATAAGTCTTCAAGAAGGTCTGTCAAAGTCAACATTATTTTTCTTTCTTGACTTGGAGAGTTTCCGGAAACTGGATCTCTCAATCTGTTTTCTTTTGTTTGTGTTACAGTTTTGAGGTCCAGCAATCTTCCCCAAATCCCACAAGTGTATTCCATCTGCTAGGTACGTCTACTTCTGATTTTCTAATGCTCTTGTTCAATTTCTGTAAAAAAAAAAACTCTTGAAATTTGCAAATCCATTTTTCTTTAGACAATGAAGAAGATACACAAGCAAAGCCTTCTGCATCAGCTAAACAACAACAACAACCATCAAATAGAAATCCTTCTTCCAGTGCACTAGTGCAACCATTTGGTGCCACATATAAGGTAAATTTCAGATAACTCGTGTATACACGAGGTATTAGATTGAATTCTGACACCCATAATCTCAATGTAGGATACATCCAAGGGTTCAAGGCCTATAACACAATTCAAGTCATTAGACAAACCCACCCGGCAGCAGCAACAACAGCAGCAGATCATCAGCGCTCCTCCTCGTAGTAAAAGCATGATCTCTGCATTCTTTGTCAAACAGAAAGCAGTTAAGCTCAAGGCTGGGACTGTGGCTTGAGAATTTGCAAAACAAAGTCCAGATGATGAATCGGGTTAGTGAGCTCTCTCAAGTCTTAACCATACCTTCCAACCTCATCATCAATAAACATGGATCTCCTTGTTTGTATATGATGAGAATATGAGATATACGAACCTGTATTCTTCAATTCTTTAATGAAGTTGATCATAATGTCAAGTTTGTGTAGCATTTGGATGATTGTACATGTAATAAATTGGTTGATCACAATCTCGGTCCTCTATAGATAAGAACATCAAGCTCTACCGACAACTTTCCGACATTTCCCTAACCAAACTCCGGTCCTGTGTTGATCAGCTGGTATGAACCCCACCTTCTGAAGAAGCCAAGTTAGGTTAAAAAGTTACCATGTAACCATGGAGTAAACAGTAAAAACGTCAGCACAATGAACTACTATTGTCGGTGATATGGAAGATATTTGTGGCCATTCAATTATCGGTGTAAAATGGCTACATGTCTGCTCTAAAATGTACACCATTCATTTCTTGATTTCAAGTGCATTTTTGAAGTGCTTACAGTACAAACAAAATGGCTTCCTGGAATTGAACCAAAAAACAAAGTGATCACAAGTCTAGTTTTTTTGTCGATCGAACTTTCTAACAAAAATGTCAAAATAGTTGCGTTTGCCGGGAGTCGAACCCGGGTCTATTGCTTGGAAGGCAATTATCCTAACCGTTGGACTACAAACGCCTTGTTGGCTTTGTTTACAATGTAATAAATTATATAAAAAGGAAAGAAAATTTTACTTGAAATATCTAATAAGCTTATATAAAAGATAATAAACAAATTTTAAAAATAATAAAAAAAAAATTTCTTTCTGGAAAATCCAAACAGAAAAAGTCTACTCTATTATGTAACGATGTATAAATCAATGGATTGAATATTTTTATGTAACACTTGCTATTTTTATAATATTTTCCTTTTTAGTCATATTAGTTGGTATTACAGTTCACCATGATAGAATACTAATAGTAGTCCTTATGACTTAAGACTAGAAGACCATGTATTTGAGGTTGATTAGGTTGGCCAACAACTCCATTGATGGCCCATATTTATTAATTTTACCAAAACTATTTAAAACATTTGGGTCATAAAATCGGGACAACTTTTTCTAAATAAAAACAAACATAAGTAACGTACAAAAAACTTTAAAATTTTTTTATATCCTTTCAAAGAAGCAATTACGAAATAGTATTGAACGAGCCAATATCGAAGTTAAAATCTTGAATTATTAAAGTAATTTAATAGAAACATTTATTAGGGTTACTTGTGAGTTGTGACGAAGAAAATGAAGGCATATAAGTTCCCCGACATACCTACTATGAGTCAGAAAGATTATGCGCCCGTTTGGTTTTAACTCCGAAATCGGAAACGGAATGAAAACGAATCTAGTCAATACGTATACCCTTATTCATTAAAATTTTTGGAATCATTACTTGTGGTTTGTAGTAATTGGATGAGAGTTTGATTACTTTTGATACCCTATAGGGTAACAAAATGTGAGGAAGCAAGTGCATTTTTCATTAAACCATGAGGAATGATTCCATAAAATTTCATGAATATGGATATACATATGGACTAAATTCGTTTCCATTCCGTTTCCGTTTTTTAAGTTGGAACCAAACGGGCCCTATATGTATTTCAGATTCTAAATCTTAAAAGATTATATAATACGAGATTTGATCATAACTCATAAGTAGTAATCAACTTAGTTAATCACACCAAAAAGGAAAACAATTCCTTCAATCACAAGATAATCCCATTTACTTTCTGAATCTCATATCCATATATGTATATATACACATTTTCTAACACTTATAATAGATATCAAGAAATTTTATTAAAATTTCTGTAATTTTTTATACATTTTAATTATTCCTTTTACCCAAAAAGTAGGGTAAATTTACTTTCGCTTTTATTACTAATTATATATATTTTAACTTATTCTGATTTTATTCCTTAAATTTAGTTCTATTTGTCGTTCTTTATTAAGATAAAATAATCAATATAAATTAAGATATTTCATAAAATTATCATGTATTTTTGAAGAAATACCAAAACTATATAAATGATTATAAAGATTCTTAATTACTTAAAAATTAAAAAAAAAAGTAATTCAACATAATATCCACTAGCAACATTAAAATCTAAATAATACAAAATTTGATAATTATTGGTCGTGATAAAACTAACGTATTTACAAAATTAATAAAATTTATTTCTTTAAAAATAACTGATTTAGTAATGACGTGATAACTGGTTTGTTATAAATAAAAACGAAAAAGCTAAATGCACGAGATTTGTTTTACTAGCGTTAAAAACAAACGCATTTCGATGGCGCTCAACAAATAAAAAAAAAAAGAATTTGAGCGTCGGCGCCTTCCGAAGGCGCTCAAATCTTTAATAAAAAAAAGGGCAAAAGTAGGAAGGCACTCAAATCTTTAATAAAAAAAGGGCAAAAATAAGAAAAAAAAAAAACAGGGTTTTGGGCACCAACGCCATGCGCCGACGCTCAAAACCCTAATTTTCCCGAATTTTTGCCTACTTTATTTTTATTTTAAGATTTGAGCGCCGTCGCAAAGCGCTCAGATCCATTTGAACGCCACCGCATAGCGTTCATATTTGGTACCAAGTAACTTTAAAATTGTGTATATAACACGCCCCAAATAAAAAAAATACGATTAGGCGTGTGTGATGTGAATTTAATTTTTTAAAATCAAGTTAATATCATTTAGTATGTTTTTTTTAAATCAATATCATACTAATTTAGTATGTTATAAAGCCTAAATGAAGTTAATCTTATATCATATTTATTTTCAATCAAATTTTTTTAAAAAAACTGTTTTTTGTTAACTCGGGATTAAAGATCAGAATATAAAAAGCTTGGTTTGGTTTTCAATTTCATAACTCCATTAGATTATTTTTTTAAAAAATCGCCCTTAAAACAATTCCACTAATCATATAAAATGATTAGTGTAATATTAAGCAACTAAACACATGTTAAAAATCAAGTAAAAACATATATTAAACAACTAAAAACGTGGCCGTAGTGACATTTTTACTAATCATTTCTTTAACTTAAAGATTAAAATCAAAAGAGAAAATGTTATAAATTAATTTTATTTTATTTGAGTTAGATTATTTAAAAAATTCACCCTTTAATATATTACCAACTCGTAGAAAATGATTAGTGCAATATATTAAACAACTAAAAACATGTTGAATAAGTTCTGCTATAATTTCAAATTAGGTTAATTTAATTTAAATTTTTTAACATATTAAATAATTATTTTGATTTATTTTAAACATAAAATCTACATCACACAAATTTCATTTCTTGATAACCTATAAATAATCATTTTAGTCACAATGTTAGCGGAAAAACAAGTCGTAATATTTTTGATAAATATGTTAGTCTTTTGTATGGATACCTATAACTTTAAACTTGACATTATTTTGAGTTAAAAGTTGATAATTAGTATTACTTTGAACTATTTTTAATTTCAATTTAGTAAATATATAAAGCATAAAGAAATTTCTTTATAAAACATTTTCACGTGATATTAAAATATCTATATTATCCATAAGTTATCTTGATAAATAATAAATTACCTCGTATAACAATCTATATATTCTATTAAAGTACACTACATTAATGCTGACGTGGTGCCCCCACGATTTTTATCGCATTAAATCTTTTACTAAATCACGATTAAGCCAATAAAATTTTTTTACTAAAACAAAATTTTAAAAAATATTTTTTTAACTGTATCTAATAATATCAAAATCTACAAATTCTCTACGTTTTATCCCTAACCGAATTTACGTTGGGATAAACTTCTCTTGTACGTTAAAAAACAAATCCAAACAAAACAAAAATTAAAAAAAATATATTTTTATAAAACTAAATCTACTACTAACAAAATCTACAAAATATTTGCGTTGTTATCCCCTAACAGAATTTACATTGGGATAACCTAAACTTCTCCGGTAGGTTAAAAAACAAATCCATACAAAACAAAATCTTTTTATACCCTAACACAATTTACGTTGGGACAAAACCTAAACTTTTCTTTTACTTTAAAAAAATATCCAAACAATAAATATCAAAATCTACTAAACCTAATAATATATATCGATTACACGATTTACGTTGACTGAGAATAAAACATAAACTTCTCCTGTATGTTTTATTTCTCCCGCTATATATACAATAATATCCCATCGTCTTCCATTCACTTCTTGTTTTCCAATATTGATCAAATTCTTTCATCTTTTTAGGGTTTTGATAAATTGATAATTTGAAGAAATTTGTGAGTTACTTCGTCATATCGTTTTTAGGTCATTCTCTACGTTGCCTCTTACTATCATTCCTTTTTTTAGCACCGATTTTCATCGTTGCATTCGTTTTGCTATCGTTTATTTATTTTCAAATCTACCAATTTTCAAATCTACATTTTTATCCTCAAATTCCTTCACGTACGCATGTCTGTTTCACGATTTATGTGTTGTGTGTAATCTATAGTTCGAGAGAATATGTGAAATCTGTTATAAATAACCCAATTATTTTCTTCATATGCTTGAATTTCTCGTATTTTTGTAATTTGATTTCAAGAACTAGTGTTTCAACAACTTGTAAGAACAAGAGTTTCAATAACTTGCAAATAACCCATCTATTTTCTTATACGTTTTTTCTAATTCTGATCTTTCGTTACTTTTTAAAAAAATTCACATCTTTCATCAATTTTTTATTCAATTCGATTTTTTACAACAAATTTTTATTTTGATTTGGATTTTTTTTATTGTGTATTTTTATTCAGATTCCAAGAAATTTTTTTGTTCAGGTTACTTTGACTACAAATTTTCGGGGCCATCAATTTTTTAACAGTAAATTTTTTAGTTTTTAAAAAAATAAAACGTGCCACAACTTATATCTTTAAAAGATTTCATTAATTTTTTTTTCAATATTTCTCTTAATATTTTATTTTTACATTTATTTTAACTACAAATTCGGTTTTATACAATTGTAAAAAAATTTTGTTGTAAACGACAATCGTCTTTTGTTTTAACAATTTTTTTAATTAAGTTTTGCTCTTCTATATACTCTACTAATGTATATTAATGCAGATATGACGCCCCCACGTTTTTTCTTGGATTAAATCTTTTACAAAATCACGAATTATACCAATAAATCTTTTTTTACTAAAACAAATTTTAAATAAATCTTTTTTCAACTAAATCTAATAATATCAAAATCTACAAAATCTTTGCGTTGTTATCCCCTAACAGAATTTACGTTGAGGTAAACCCTAAACTTCTCATATACGTTAAAAAACAAATACAAACAAAACAAAAATATTTTTTTAACTAAATCTACTATTATCAAAATGTACAAAATCTTTGCGTTGTTATCCCTAACAGAATTTACATTGGGATAAAACCTAAACTTCTCGTGTACATTAAAAAACAAATCCAAAAAAATAATTTTTTTTAAAAAAAAATCTTTTTTTAACTAAATATACTAATATCAGAATCTACAAAATATTTGCGTAGTCATACCCTAACACAATTTACGTTGGGATAAAACCTAAACTTTTATTATACTTTAAAAAACATATCCAAACAATAAATATCAAAATCTACTAAATCTAACAATATCTACCGACTACACGATTTACGTACGTGACGATAAAACCTAAACTTATTTTGTATGTTTTATTTCTCCCACTATATATACAAATAATATTCCATCGTCTTCCATTCAATTATTGTTTTCCAATATTGATCAAATTCTTTCATCTTTTACAGGGTTTTGATAATTTGAAGAAATTTCTGAGTTGCTTCATCATATCGTTTTCAAGTTACTCTCTACGTTGTTATCCCCTTACTATCATTCCTTTTTTTAACACCAATTTTCAGTCGTCGCATTCGTTTTGCAACCGTTTATTTATTTTCAAATCTACCAATTTTCAAATCTACCAATTTTCAAATCTACGTGTTTATCTTCAAATTCATTCACATTCGCATGCATGTTACACGATTTATGTGTTGTGTGTAATCTATAGTTCGAGATAATATGTGAAATCTGTTGCAAATAACACAATTATTTTCTCCATATGCTTGAACTTCTCGTACCTCCGTGATTTGTTTTCAAGAACTAGTGTTTCAACAACTTGCAAGAACAAGAGTTTCAAATAACCCATATATTTTCTTATACGTTTTTTATAATATTGATCTTTCGTTACTTTTTTAAAAAATCACATCTTTCATTACTTTTTTTTATTCAATTTTGATTTTCACAACTAATTTTTATTCTGATTTGGATTTTTTTTATTTTATCGTGTATTTTTATCAGATTCCAAGAAAATTTTTTGTTCAGATTATTTCGACTACAAATCTTCGGGGACATCAAATTTTTTAACATTTAATTTTTTTATTTTAAAAAAATTTCAAATCTTTCGTTAGTTTAAAAAAAAATAAAACAACGTGCCACAACTTATATCTTTAACGGGATTTCATTAATTTTTTTTTTCCAATATTTCTCTTAAAATTTTGTTTTTACATTTATTTCAACTACAAATTAAGTTTTATACAATCGTAAAAACAATTTGTTGTAAACGACAATCGTCTTTCGTTTTTTGTTTTAACAATTTTTTTATTAAGTTTTGCTCTTTTTTATTTAAATATTTTGCTTTTTTTATACAATTTTTTTAAATTATGATAAATATTCATTAATTTTATTTTATTTTACTCAAATTTCAAAAAAAAAAATTTGTTCACAATACTTTAACTACTTTTTCTCCGGGACGATCAAAATTTTTAACTGTTTTTTTTTTTTTTGTTTTAACAATCATTTCAACTACAAATCTTCATTACAATTATAATTTTTTAATTAAGATTTACTTTTTAAAAAATTTCTTTTCTTACTTATTCAAATTCGATTTTGTTACAATTTTTTTTTGAAAGATTCAGATTTGTTAAAATTGTTTGCTTTTTTATTCAAATTTCAATAGACAAAAAAAAAACAACAGATAAATATAAAAAATATTATTATTTTACAAAATTTTTATTAGTAATAAATTAAAAAAATATTTAATTTAACTCTTTTTTTATATATCATTAATATTCATGTACAATTTAATAATATTTTATTCAAAAAATATCAAATATATAAAAATACCCACATAAAATACGGAATATGAACTAGTAAATGATAAAAGTTCTTGACTTTAACTCGTCAGATTCAACGTTTTATGGAATACGTTGATGGTAATTACAATAGACCATACATTGGAGGACTTAAGCCTGTTTTTCTCAACCATCCCCCAAATGAGATTATTTTATTCAGTTTAATCCGGATTAAATTAATCAAAGTAATTCTTTAATAAATATATTTGATAAATATAAAAATACTTTCTTCTTTCTCACCCATATGACTGTCTCTGTCACAACTCTTTCATCTCTTGTGAATTCTTCATTTCTTCTGATCTCTGAGCTGGTTTCTCAATTAATTAATTGGAAGCCCACCACCACAATTATCCTCCGCCAATCTTATTGCTGGATTTTTTTTAATTCAATTTTCCCATGTATTCTCCATTATTATTTTTAAAGTTTTTGGCTTTATTAATTTCGCTATTAACAAGAAAATATTTCAAAGGCTCTCATGAGCTTACTTTTTCCCCTTTTCCTCTCGAGCTTACTCTTTCGTCTCTTTTTTACTGAACCCTGCAAGCAGCCAACCTTACTCAATAATCAATACTATTAATTTCCTTCTAAATCTTTCAATATCAATAATGTGGAACAAGATGAAGAACGAGAATCTTGGGCCTTCTGTTGCACTTTGAAAATCCAGAAAGAGCTAAAGCAATTTCTTTCTTCATAGCCCCATCTCCCGATTTGGATGATTTCTCAAGATGGGTTCGCTAGAATCAGGTGTTTTATTGAAGAAAGATAGCTTTCGTTCATTATCAAGCAAGAGTGAGAGGCAACAAAGCAAAGGCAGATCGAGATTTTCAAGGTTTATGCTGCCAAAGAAGCTTGGCTACTTACAATGGATGTCTGTAATAGCGGTCTTCTCTTTCTTCTTGATGTTGTTTCATCGGTTTCTTCCAGCTTCAGTTATGGATAGGCCTGGGAATTCTATGAAAATTCGTGACTTGGTCTCTTGGGATTCGATTCACTTGAAGGATATTGTGGGTGACTTGGATTTTTGCGATAATCTGAGGTTTCAACCTAAAAGGGTATTGGCTAGATTGAAGAAAGAGGCAAGGGAGGTCAATTCATCAGATGGGTTTAATTCAATGGTCCGATTTGGTCACAGGAAACCCTTGCTTGCATTGGTACTACTCAATTTCTTCTACTCGTGTGCTTTTTTTACTTTAAGCTTCCTGATTAACTATTTTAGCATATATTGATATTGAATTATGGGTTTTATAGAGGTTTTGTGGAAACGTCTAATTTTAGGGAATTCTTGTCTTTGACTATCTGTGTTGGTTAACATGATAATGCGATTGGTTTTGGTGTTCAAGGTATTTGCCGATCTAGAGTTTGATTCGTATCAAATATTGATGACAACTGTGGCAGCTGCATTGCAGGAGATTGGCTATTCAATCGAGGTAGTTTTCTGAACTGTGATTTAGTATGAATGGAAGAATAATTTTCTTGCATTGCATCTTTACCGTCTGTGTTTAGGTTTTCATTGCTTGCTTGGTATTTTGTGTTGTTTTTGTATTCTGAGAGATCACTGATTTTATCATATGAAACTTAGGATATCAATCTGATGTCACTGGAGGCTGAACTCTTTGAACAAGAAAGCAAGAGTTAAAACCATTATGCTCCAGAAATTCATGTCACCAATTCTCAATGAGCTGAGAAACGAATCTAATCTCCAGTTACTAAGAAATCGCATTTATCATTAGATCGTGTCAGTATTAAGATTCATTCATCATGTTGGAGGAACAGAATTTAGATACACATGGATTTAGGTGGAAATACGTATTTGTGGCTATTTATTGTATAACTTAAATCGTCGTTGACCTGTTTAAAAGATGAAATATACATATTTCACTAGTTTACGCACAAGAGTAACAATCCATGATGATCCTAATAGCTAAAAGTTACGAGTCAAAATGAGTGATTGCATTATGTTCATCTTTCCTTAGATATGTCAAGTGGCTCTGGATAAGTTTAAAACATACATATCAATTTTCTCAGGTCTTTTCAGCCCAAGATGGTCCTGCGGTTACTGTATGGCGTTACATGGATGTTCCTGTTACCATTATTCAAACTAAAGAACATCAAAGTATAGGTGTCGACTGGCTGAGGTATGTTTTTCCCACCTGACAGCTGAATTTAAGATGGATTGTGAATTAATCTTGATAAAATGGTGGCAAGGTTGAGTGGTTTAGTTAATTAACCGCTGTCTGAGGTATGTTTTCTGTAGTTATGACGGCATCCTTGTTAACTCACTCGAAGCAAAAGGCATCGTTTCCTGGTAAGGTTCTTATTTTATTCTGATGGATCTAAACTTCCCGCGTTCTGTAATTTAGACTTTTTCTTACCTTATACATTCTTGAAATATCTGGGCATCTTTTATTGGTTAAAGCCTCTCCAAAATGGTTTGTTGGTTTTAGAAAGTTATTAACCTTATACTAATTATCATATTTGTCACAGTCTAATGCAGGAGCCGTTCAAGTCACTGCCTCTCGTATGGACGATTCATGAAAAGACTCTTGCTACTCATTTAAATCAGTACACATCAAGCGGAAAGACTGAAATTCTAAGTGATTGGAAAAAGAGCTTTAACCGTGCCACTGCCATTGTCTTTCCAAACTTTGCTCTACCGGTATGACAACTACTAATCTATATACTTTTACTAAAGTAGACGACGTTGATGCTAACGTGACGGCCTCACAATTTTTCTCGAAATAATTTTTTTACTAAATCACTAATTAAGTCAATAAATCTTTTTTTTTACTAAAACTAGATTCTAAAAAGTTAATTGTGTCGGTTATTTATGTAATGTAATGTAAAGATTTGATCAATAACAATCTTGCCGGACAAGCTCTATTTTAACCTAAAATTTTAATTAAAAAATAGTAAACCTTGTGGTATAATCACAAAAATTAACTTCTCATTTCATGTAAACATTCAATCACTTTATCTTGGAAAATAATTTTTTCATTGTTGTGTCTCCTCAATAGTATTGGTGATAGATTAGTAGTTTTATGTTCTCGGTTCATCATTTCATATAGAATTTTATTGATGTATATGTTATTGCAAATAAAAAAGATAGGTTTTTCGGATATCTTTACGTCGAACCAATTATATACGGTGACGGTATTCTTTGGTTTATATCACTAGCATACACAAGTTTCAAATCATTTATTAACAAATACCCGTGCAAGGCACGGACTATGAACTAGTTTATTAATCTAATGTGATTGATTTAACTCACAAGCCATAGAAAATGCAATCCCGATAGTTATCATTTTATTTTTCTAATTAAGTACTAAGTTGTTCTCATGAATTTATCGAGCAACACATGACTGATAGTTTTGGTTGTTGTGGGCCTTCTCACAGATCGTCTACTCCAGATTTGATGCAGGAAACTACCTTGTTATTCCTGGTGCTCCTGCCGAGGCATGTGAGCTAGGCCATTCCTTGAACCCGAATGAAGAAAAACTGTTGGGCGAGATGGCTATCAATCACGATGATTTTGTTATTGCAGTTGTGGGAAGTCATTTATTGCATAAAGGCTTGTGGCTTGAGCATTCCCTCATTCTTCAGGCTCTTAAGCCTCTTCTTGCTGAATTCCGGTCTGAAAATAACTCCAACTCTCAGCTCAAAATTTTCATCCTAACAGGAGATGCAACTGACAATTACACCCTTGCTGTGGAGGTACATTTGCTTTTCCCTTCTTTATTCCAAACTCTTTATGTTAAGCTTCCAAGTTTAACCATGCAATTTTGCTATGTCATGTTAAGGCTATCTCTGCTGGCTTAAGGTATCCAAAAGATGTCGTGAAGCATGTTGTTGGTGATACAAATGAAGATATAGTTCTTAAGTCAGCTAGCCTTGTGATCTATGGATCATTCCTTGAAGAACAGTCATTTCCAGACATCTTGGCAAAGGCCTTGTGCTTCGGGAAGCTCATTGTAGCCCCTCATCTCCCCACAATTGATAAGTTTGTATGTTTTGTTCCTTTTCCTAATTGAGAAGATTACATCTTTGGTGAATAAATAACTGACTATCTGGTGGTAACAAATAGGTTGACGACAGGGTAAATGGTTACCTTTTTCCAAGGGAGAATCCTCAGGTATTGACAGAGATCATATCAGGAGTGGTTTCAAGGGGAAAATTAACTCCTCTGGCTCACAATGTTGCTTCGATAGGAAAAGAAACTGTGAAGAACTTAATGGTATCAGACGCTGTTGAAGGGTATGCTTTGCTGCTTGAAAGCATGCTAAGGCTTCCATCTGAGGTTGCTTCTCCCAAAGCTTTTACGGAAATTCCTGTGAAAAACAAAAAGGAGTGGCAGTGGAATATCTTCAAAACTATTCACGGGGCGACGTATAAAAATAGAACATCAAGCAGTTCAGTATTTTTAGAGAAGATTGAGCACAAGAACCTAAGTCAAGTAGAGAGTATTGTGGAGGAAAATGAAGGTTTTGTTTACAAAATTTGGGAGGACGAGAAAGAGTCACAGATGGCTTATACAAGTAAAAAAAGAGAAGATGAAGAGGTGTGGAATAGTGTCATTCATGGTTTGTGACTTGGTTGTGTTCTTATTTGTACTTTCACTTCATTTATGGGTTTGGTGTTTTATAATGCAGTTGAAGGATAGATCTGAGTCAACTCGAGCAACATGGGAGGACGTGTATCGGAATGCTAAAAGGGCTGACCGAGCTAAGAACGATCTCCATGAAAGAGATGAAGGAGAGCTCTTAAGGACTGGTCAACCGTTGTGCATCTATGAACCCTACTTTGGTGAAGGAACGTGGCCTTTTCTGCATCATACTTCTCTTTATCGGGGAATAGGTCTGGTAAGTTACTATTTCTGGCTTGTCTAGTATCCATAATTTTCAATGTTATTCTGCTGCAAATTTTAAAGGCCTAATAAGATGAGGAAACTGCTAATTTTGAAGTCTTGCCTTTGGACATGCTGTCACAATTAGTGTCATCCTGCTGTTGCTTCTTGTCATGCACTTGTGCCTTCTATTGACTTCTGAATCAATGACATGGTTTAGTCCTCAAGAGGCCGTAGATCTGGAGTAGATGATATTGATGCAGCTTCTCGTCTTCCACTTCTCTCCAACGTTTACTACCGAGATGTGCTTGGAGAAATGGGGGCCTTCTTTGCAATAGCTCACAGGGTTGATCGCATACACAAGAATGCATGGATAGGGTTCCAGTCTTGGAGAGTGACAGCTAGGAAGGTATTTGTTCTGCCTTCTGTTTTTATCATTTTTTCTGAATTTACATACCGCTTTGGTCCTTTGGATTCACATCTGACCCATTAAGGCCAAACAGGAATCTTTGTCCAAAACAGCAGAAAATGTGTTATTAAATGCAACCATGACACGAAAAAATGCGGACACACTCTACTTCTGGGCACGTATGGACTTAGACCCCAGAAATCCAAAAAGGCTGGATTTCTGGTCATTTTGTGACGCTATAAATGCTGGTAATTGCAGGTACGGTATCTCATCGCAGTTTTAATGTAATTGACACCCTGTTTGTTTTGATTTGAAGTGCTAACTAGCTTGTAATCTTCTGGTTTGAAGGTCAGCTTTCTCTAGCACGTTTAAGAGGATGTATGGAATTAGTCACAGTTTCGATTCTCTTCCACCCATGCCTTCAGATGGAGACACGTGGTCTGTTATGCATTCTTGGGCTTTGCCAACAAGGTCCTTCCTAGAGTTTGTGATGTTTGCAAGGTAACGAAAAATGACTAAAACATGGTCTTGGAGAAGAATAGCTGTAAGTTTGTAACTGATAATTTATGTTCTTGGTGATCATCAATTGCAGAATGTTTGTTGATGAAATGGATGCCCAAATGTACGATGATCACCACAACAATGGGATTTGTTATCTAAGCCTAGCCAGGGTATGTCTTCTTTGGATTATCCGGACGCATCCTTTGTGTCCTTTTTCCCTAGCTATGTCCGAAAGGCTTAGGGCATGCTTGAATGCATGCACTAAGTTTACATAGAATTTGGTGTAAAGTGTAGTATGCATTCGACAAAATTTCTTCACTAACACATTTATGCTAAGCATTATAGCCTTATAGGTCATAGAATCCACTCTATAGTACATGTATTAATTGCATCCAATCAAGAGCTTAATAAACGTAAATTGTATCTGAATTACTAGTCAAAATGTGAATTATAACTGATATGTGATGCAAAGCCTAGCACGTCTGATTTTACACACTTAGTAAACATAGATTATATCTAAATTACTGGAAGAATCCTTTTCTCCCAGGATATTGTCCAAGAAAAATGAAGAAAATAACTATAGTTCATTAGTTCATCTTTTGGTTCGTGCAATGCTGTCATGTAATGTCTATGAAATGGTGTAAACTCACTGGTGTGCAGGACAAGCACTGCTATTCCCGGGTTTTCGAGCTACTGATAAATGTATGGGCATACCACAGTCCTAGAAGAATGGTGTACATCAACCCTGAAACCGGGGTAATGCAAGAACAGCACAAACAAAGAACCCGAAAAGGGAAAATGTGGGTGAAATGGTTTTCATTCAACACCCTCAAGAACATGGATGAAGACCTTGCTGAAGAAGCCGACTCAGACCCGTCAAACAGAAGGTGGTTATGGCCATCAACCGGTGAAGTTTTCTGGCAAGGAATGTTAGAGAAGGAAAGGAGTCTTAGGCAAAAGGAGAAGGAAAAGAGGAGACAGAAGAGTAAAGATAAGTTGCAGAGGATGAGGAAACGAACCCGCCAAAAGGTTTTAGGGAAGTATGTAAAACCTCCACCCGAGGAGGGATCCGAAAACGGGAACTCAACTGCATTGGTTGAAAGAAGATAGAGATTGTTTGGTTCTCAATTAGGGTTAGTTCATCATTCTTTTGTATCAGAAAGT
This sequence comes from Fagopyrum homotropicum, assembly GCA_033239125.1. NCBI lineage: Eukaryota > Viridiplantae > Streptophyta > Magnoliopsida > Caryophyllales > Polygonaceae > Fagopyrum > Fagopyrum homotropicum. The sequence continues at coordinate 11,566,831 of BSWB01000003.1, forward strand.
GATATCTTTTTCTAGGTTTTGGTGGTTGAAAAGAATACAGGAGTCTGGGCCTGTATATTGGAAGATGAATGCTTACCATTTCCCTTGTAATTTCCCCCCACTTGGTTTGTGATGATCTTCCTGCTACTGTCCCCTTCATTTGATGTAATTTTGGGTAAATGTAGCAAATGTTGTATACAATACTAACTGCAGTTACAAATGATTTGACAGAAGATTTCTAGCAACTTTGCCCCTTTTCATTTCAATTGAAAGATTTTTGGCTTTTTACCCAACAAAAAGGATTCTAATTCATCGGAGTTCTTATGTACCTCTAGGGTGTAGTTAATATATTCCCAAAAATAAAACTCAAATTGAGGAAAATTTTACTTTTCCATGAAAATTATAATCAAATCTCAACATTTCAATTGATTCTATTTTCACTTGATCATTTGGTTATTCATGTGCAAGGCAGATGGCAGCTCCAAAAGAATAAAAACAAGGAGGTTATATTGAGCTTCTTATATTCCATTACAAGGATCTGAAGGAATGTTATGCATGTCAAAATAAACAAAAACTTTCATCAAGATGCCTGAGATGAGATGTGATGATCTGAAGTTCACTGGATCATTGATCTGTTGCGAGTAGACAGACCGTTTGGACCATACAAGTTCGTTCCACGCCACCAAATGACTGAACCGAGTACGTTAATATCTTGGAGCTGTTCAATGTGTGAGAAAGAGTAAGAACTAAGGAGACAGATGATTCTAAGGAGTTGAAAGGTATGAGCTGATTTCTTTATAGCTTACCACCACCGATTGTGGCTTCAGGCAGTCGCTCGATTGAATACTTATGTTGTGTGATGTACATGATTGGCACACCAGGTACCTATTGGACATAGTTAACATCAATGAAAAATCCAACTTAGTAAGACCTTACAGGGTGGTAATTTGGTTAAGGTTGTCGGCATGTTCAGTTATCAGTTCTTACCTTTCTGATCCTTCGCTTCAGATCTCTATCACATGTGGCAACAATGTAGCATTTGTGCTGTCCACAGAAAATAAGTTGTGTGAATAGACAGACGGGCAACATTGCAACAATGTAGCTCTTTTTGCTTAAAAGAGCTACATTATTGCAATAATAGATGGAAAAACAGTTAGGAACTAAAAAAATGGATTAAACTCATTGCATATAGCAATAATAGATGGAAAGACAGTTAGGAACTAAAAAAATGACAAGGTATTGCTGGGTGCATGCCTTTTGAATCCAAAGCACATATATGTTCGCAAAATATGTTTTTAACTATATAATTCTAATAATGACATGACAACTTTAGACTTCAGAGGTATACTAATATGAGCAATCTATTATCTGATATATAAACTCGCAGCTGCATACAAAATTATATATAGGATGAACTATGGTGTGAAGTTCATACCTGAGTAACCCTGTCTACGATACAGTCATCAGCATAAGTGCCTTTATGGGTACAAGGCAGCCTCTCAAACCGAGGATCCTTTGCAATCCTGTAAAGTCAAAATAAGTAAAATCTCAATCTTAATTATTCCAGATGAGAGTAAGAGCAGAAAGGGCAGCTTATTAAGCTCAATGCAATTAGATTCACACATCAGGTTGATATATCACTGTAGGGCAAATAGAAGACACGTACCTCAGCGCTACACGATACTTTTGACCCAACTTTTCAAGCTCAGCCATTACGCAATCGGTTATACAAGGAGTACCTTTAAATCCACCAAAAGTGCACAAGTCAAACAAATATGTGAAGGCAAAATAATTTGATGACCTATGGAAGACCCAAACGAAATCAAACAATGAGGTTGAAAATATGGATCAATAAATCAGAAACTCACATTTTGCATATAGGCAATCCAACATCCCTTTCTCCAGATCCAACTGCATCATATACATTATCCATCAGAAATCCACAAAATCAAAGAACCATTTTTAAATAACAGGCCATAAAGCATTTTCAGTTTATAAGAGGTAGACGTGATCAGACACCACCAACTCCTCTTATCTTCAGTACTGTATATTCTTAGGGCCCGTTTGGTGTTGATAGTCTAGTGTGAAATATTGGTATGGTGGCATGGGAATCAATAACAAGGAAGACGGAAACCAGGTATGACTGATTTAAGTCTAAATCTATAGGTACAGCTAACATCCAATATCCAGCTGATACCAACATCTAATTAGACCAAACACTGTAAATACCTAAAACCCTAAAACCCTTAGTTATATGTCAATTGCAAAAGCTGTTAAGTAAACCATGTATACTACATAATAATCAGAGCAAATCAATTTGATTAAACGGTAGTACTAAATAATTGGCAGAAAGCAATAACCTTGTTTTGAATAGAGAAATTGATGAAGTTGGTATCAACAATAACCCTGTAAGGCGGCTTCAAGGCTACATTATGTTTGAAGAACAAGGCTGATGACACATACGGCCTACAACATACAAAAAAAACAAATTTCATTACAAAACACAAGCACATATAAACAACAATGTTTCTAAATTTCATAGATTAAAGCTTACACATTTCTAGGAAGCTTCTCAAGGTCCTTCTTGTTAGGGTTCAAAACCTCCTGTTTATGTCTGTTACATTCAAAATTTTTTGGATTTTAGCATTAAGGAATGAAAAAAATAGAGTAAAAAGAGGGGATCGGCTTTGTACTGTTTAAGAGCCTTGGAAGTGACGAGCTTCTTCTTGACAGCAAATTTGGGACCTTTCTTTGCTCTTCCCATGACTCCCAACTAAAACCTAAATCTCGTACAACCTTCAATTCAAACACAGGGAAACGAGGTTGAAATTCTGGTGGGTGGCAGCAAACCCTGCGGCGTCAATGAACAGAGGAGCGGAGGAGAGAATGCTAGGGCTAAAATAAGAAACACCTTAATGTTTCATGTTTATAATAAAAATAATAAATTTACTAAATTTTGTATATGTAATATATTATTATTGAACGATATTTGCCACTGCAAAGATTGCAAATTTTCATCTATTAATATTGAAACATACTACCTTATATAAAATTATTTATTTTATATGATTTTTTTATATCCTGAAATAACCATTGCTTTAAACTCATAACAAAATATTTACCGTCAAATTCTTTAAATTTGGTCGAATTATACAAACCATTATACTATATTCTCTTTTTCTTTATCATATTTTCGATATTTATTAGCTTTTGGCGATTTGTTCAAAACAAGTATTGGTATGAGCTCATACCTTTCAAATTCTTCTTAGAATAATCTCTCCCCTTAGTTCTTACTCTTTCTCACACATTGAACAGCTCCAAGATATTAACGTACTCGGTTCAGTCAATTGGCGGTGTGGAACGAACTTGCATGGTCCAAACGGTCTGTCTATTCGGAACAGATCAATGATCCAGTGAACTTCATATCATTACATCTCGTCTCCAGCATCTTGATGAAAGTTTTTGTTTATTGGGACCCATTTTTGTAAGAAAATCATTTTAATGTTAGAGATTTGATTAAAATTGTCATGAATTTGAATTTTATTTTTGGGAAATGGGAATATTTCAACTACACCCTAGAGGTACACATGAGAAATCCAATGAATTCGAATCCTTTTTTGTTGAGTAAAAAGCCAAAAATCAATTGAAATGAAAAGGGGCAAAGTTGCTAGAAATCTTCTGTCAAATCATTTGTAACTGCAGGTAGTATTGTATACAACATTTGCTACATTTACCCAAAATTACATCAAATGAAGGGGACAGTAGCAGGAAGATTATCACAAACCAAGTGGGGGGAAATTACAAGAGAAATGGTAAGCATTCATCTTCCAATATACAGCCCCAGACTCCTGTATTCTTTTCAACCACCAAAACCTAGAAAAAGGTATCACTTTCTGATACAAAAGAATGATGAACTAACCCTAATTGAGAACCAAACAATCTCTATCTTCTTTCAACCAATGCAGTTGAGTTCCCGTTTTCGGATCCCTCCTCGGGTGGAGGTTTTACATACTTCCCTAAAACCTTTTGGCGGGTTCGTTTCCTCATCCTCTGCAACTTATCTTTACTCTTCTGTCTCCTCTTTTCCTTCTCCTTTTGCCTAAGACTCCTTTCCTTCTCTAACATTCCTTGCCAGAAAACTTCACCGGTTGATGGCCATAACCACCTTCTGTTTGACGGGTCTGAGTCGGCTTCTTCAGCAAGGTCTTCATCCATGTTCTTGAGGGTGTTGAATGAAAACCATTTCACCCACATTTTCCCTTTTCGGGTTCTTTGTTTGTGCTGTTCTTGCATTACCCCGGTTTCAGGGTTGATGTACACCATTCTTCTAGGACTGTGGTATGCCCATACATTTATCAGTAGCTCGAAAACCCGGGAATAGCAGTGCTTGTCCTGCACACCAGTGAGTTTACACCATTTCATAGACATTACATGACAGCATTGCACAAACCAAAAGATGAACTAATGAACTATAGTTATTTTCTTCATTTTTCTTGGACAATATCCTGGGAGAAAAGGATTCTTCCAGTAATTTAGATATAATCTATGTTTACTAAGTGTGTAAAATCAGACGTGCTAGGCTTTGCATCACATATCAGTTATATGTCACATTTTGACTAGTAATTCAGATACAATTTAAGTTTATTAAGCTCTTGATTGGATGCAATTAATACAAGTACTATAGAGTGGATTCTGTGACCTATAAGGCTATAATGCATTTTAGCATAAATGTGTTAGTGAAGAAATTTTGTCGAATGCATACTACACTTTACACCAAATTCTATGTAAACTTAGGGCATGCATTCAAGCATGCCCTAAGCCTTTCGGACATAGCTAGGGAAAAAGGACACAAAGGATGCGTCCGGATGATCCAAAGAAGGCATACCCTGGCTAGGCTTAGATAACAAATCCCATTGTTGTGGTGATCATCGTACATTTGGGCGTCCATTTCCTCAACAAACATTGTGCAATTGATGATCACCAAGAACAGAACTTACAGCTATTCTTCTCCAAGACCATGTTTTAGACATTTTTCGTTACCTTGCAAACATCACAAACTCTAGGAAGGACCTTGTTGGCAAAGCTTAAGAATGCATAACAGACCACGTGTCTCCATCTGGTGGAGACTCTTGCGAAGTCTGGGCGGGAGCTTTAGGTGGTGCTTGGCTTGAGGAAGCTGGAGGATTCAATGCCCAGAAGGCACAAGTGCGTGACAAGAAGCAACAGCAGGATGACACTAATTAGCATGTTCAAAGGCAAGACTTCAAAATTAGCAGTTTCCTCATATTATTAGGCCTTTAATTTGCAGCAGAAAAACATTAAAAATTATGGATGCTAGGTAAGCCAGATATACTAACTTACCAGACCTATTCCCCGATAAAGAGAAGTATGATGCAGAAAAGGCCATGTTCCTTCACCAAAGTAGGGTTCATAGATGCACAACGGTTGACCAGTCCTTTCGAGCTCTCCGTCATCTCTTTCATGGAGATCATCCTTAGCCCGGTCAGCCCTTTTTTTACTTGTATAAACCATCTGTCACTCTTTTTCCTCCTCCTAAATTTTGTAAACAAAACCTTCATTTTCCTCCACAATACTTTCTACTTGACTTAGGTTCTTGTGCTCATTCTTCTCTAAAAATACCGAACTGCTTGATGTTCTATTTTTATACGTCGCCCCGTGAATCGTTTTGAAGATATTCCACTGCCACTCCTTTTTGTTTATCACATGAATTTCCGTAAAAGCTTTGGGAGAAGCAACCTCAGATGGAAGCCTTAGCATGCTTTCAAGCAGCAAAGCATACCCTTCAATAGCATCTGATACCATTAAGTTCTTCACAGTTTCTTTCCCTATCGAAGCAACATTGTGAGCCAGAGGAGTTAATTTTCCCCTTGAAACCACTCCTGATATGATCTCTGTCAATACCTGAGGATTCTCCCTTGGAAAAAGGTAACCATTTACCCTGTCATCAACCTATTTGTTACCACCAGATAGTCAGTTATTTATTCACCAAAGATGTAATCTTCTCAATTAGGAAAAGGAACAAAACATACAAACTTCTCAATTGTGGGGAGATGAGGGGCTACAATGAGCTTCCCGAAGCACAAGGCCTTTGCCAAGATGTCTGGAAATGACTGTTCTTCAAGGAATGATCCATAGATCACAAGGCTAGCTGACTTAAGAACTATATCTTCATTTGTATCACCAACAACATGCTTCACGACATCTTTTGGATACCTTAAGCCAGCAGAGATAGCCTTAAACATGACATAGAAAAATTGCATGGTGAACTTGGAAGCTTAACATAAAGAGTTTGGAATAAAGAAGGGAAAAGCAAATGTACCTCCACAGCAAGGGTGTAATTGTCAGTTGTATCTCCTGTTAGGATGAAAATTTTGAGCTGAGAATTGGAATTGTTTTCAGACCGGAATTCGGCAAGAAGAGGCTTAAGAGCCTGAAGAATGAGGGAATGCTTAAGCCACAAGCCTTTATGCAATAAATGACTTCCCACAACTGCAATAACAAAATCATCGTGATTGATAGCCATCTCGCCCAACAGTTTTCCTTCATTCGGGTTCAAGGAATGGCCTAGCTCACATGCCTCGGCAGGAGCACCAGGAATAACAAGGTAGTTTCCTGCATCAAATCTGGAGTAGAGGATCTGTGAGAAGGCCCACAACAACCAAAACTATCAGTCATGTGTTACTCGATAAATTCGTGAGAACAACTTAGTACTTAATTAGGAAAATCAAAGGATAACTATCGGGATTGCATTTTCTATGACTTGTGAGTTAAATCAATTACTTTAGATTAATAAACTAGTTCATAGCCCGTGCACGGGTATTTGTTAATAATGATTTGAAACTTGTGTATGCTAGTGATATAAACCAAAGAATACCATCATCGTATATAATTGGTTCAACGTAAAGATATACGAAAAACCTATCTTTTTTATTTGCAATAACATATACATCCATAAAATTTTATATGACATGATGAACCGAGAACATAAAACTACTAATCTATCACCAATACTATTAAGTTGACACAACATTGAAAATTTTACCTTTCAAGATAAAGTGATTGAATGTTTATGTGAAATAATAATGAAGGCCAATATCACTAACTAGGCTTTTAGAGTAATAGTGTAAATCAATTAGAGTGGTAAAAACTAGAGGGGTATACAAAACAAAAACCCATAAAAAAAGCCCACTTCACCAAATTCTTTCAATAAAGGATTCCTCCTTATAGGAACGTGAGAAATTGATGAATCCACAATAATCAGATGATTAGTATATATATCGGGAAGTAAAGCGGAGTTATAATAGAGCTTTTCTCCTGCAAGTTTTACTTTATAAAATAACTTATCTGAAAAGTTTTATTTTTGTGATTATTCCACAAGTTTTACTATTTCTTTAATTAAATTTCTAGGTTAAAATAGAGCTTCTTCAGCAAGATTGTTATTGATGAACTCAATACACCCCTGGAGGGTTTGATGCCTTTGCTTGTTAACGATGTGAGAGGCGTTGCTATGCCTCGCAACATCATTGTTTGAGTTTTTATATATTCGCATGGGAAGTTCCTCCCTTTTCTACCAAAAAAAAAAGCAAGATTGTTATTGATCAAATCTTTACATTATGTTACAAGAATAACCGACACAGTTATTCCGAGAAAAAGTATATAGATTAGTAGTTGTCATACCGGTAGAGCAAAGTATGGAAAGACAGTGGCAGTGGCACGGTTAAAGCTCTATTTCCAATCACTTAGAATTTCAGTCTTTCCGCTTGATGTGTACTGATTTAAAAGAATGTTGCAAGAGTCTTTTCACGAATCGTCCATATGATATGAGAGGCAGTGACTTGAACGGTTCCTGCATTAGACTGTGACAAATATGAGAATTAGTATAAGGTTAATAACTTTCTAAAACCAACAAAACATTTTGGAGAGGCTTTAACCTATAAAAGATGCCCAGATATTTCAAGAATGTATAAGGTAAGGAAAAGTCTAAAATTACAGAACGCGAGGACTCTAGATCCATCAGAATCAAATAAGAACCTTACCAGGAAACAATGCCTTTTGCTTCGAGTGAGTTAACAAGGATGCCGTCATAACTGCAGAAAACATACCTCAGACAGCGGTTAATTAACTAAACCACTCAACCTTGCCACCATTTTTATCAACAGTAATTCACAATCCATCTTAGGGCGAATTCCTAGTAACTGGAGATTAGAATCTTTTCTCAGGTCACTGAGAATTGGTGACATGAATTTCTGGAGCATAAAATCAGCGATCTTGTTCAAAGAGTTCAGCCTCCAGTGACATCAGATTGATATCCCAAAGTTTCATATTATAAAATCAGCCTTTCAGAATACAAAAACAACAGAAAATACCTAGCAAGCAATGAAAACCTAAACACAGAGGGTAAAGAGGCAATGCAAGAAAATTATTCTTCCATTCATACTAAATCACAGTTCAGAAAACTACCTGGATTGAATAGCCAATCTCCTGCAATGCAAGAATATTAATCTTTTGAACAAGTACTATAGGGTGGATTCTATGACCTATAAGGTATAATGCATTTTAGCTAGGGAAAAAGGATTTCCAAAGAAGACATACCCTGGCTAGGCTTAGATCAACAAACAATTGAACAAATACGGAACAATAAAACTCTATGGAACAATTATATTTTTTGTGATAAATAAAAAAATAAAGAGATACAATTTGTTAAATTCAATAAATTGGTAATAGGACGAAAAGGTCTTTGAACTAGAGTTCGAAACTCTAGAGTTTTGTAGCACTTCGTATGCACGATCGGTGCACCCCCCTTTCGTAAATGAAAGACACCGGATCCTGATCCTTTCCCTAAGAGAATGGTTAAACAAGAAACTAAGACATTAAATCCACATATTACACTCAGTTAGTTTAGCTATTAAACCACTGCACAAAAGTCTACATGCATACACATTTTGCCTGAAACGAAAAAGTTGTAACTAAAATTTTGAGTCCTTGAAGGCTTAAGTACAAAATATACCACGAGATTGCAGTTTCTTGGATGTCATGCAGATGCCTAAGACTGCTATGTTACACTGATGTTCTTCTTTTGACAATTTCAGGAATTCAATCGGTTTTTCCGCAATGAGAGATGTTTGTATGCAGCAGCCCATTGTTGTTTGGTATCATCGGGAACTATTTGAACACCATCAAGCAATGGCTTCCATGACACTTTGTAGATGTCGGTCAAGACCCATTTCACCTTTGTTGGTACGTCGTTGTAATTGAAGTCCTCTATCTTCGCCTTTGGAGCAGTCTTCTTACGCTTCCTGCCTTCCAACTGTCAAATTGAGTTCAAACAAAGAGAACAAGCAAAGAAGAATCATGTATGAGCTTCTTAGCTATAAGAGAACATTGTTTAGTTGAAAAAAAGAGAGACGAGAATTCAAGTATGTTCAGGTAGTTTTTCTGAAATTTTCATTATAATTTTGACAGATAAGCACACATTAGTACATAATATCTAACCTAGTATTGACAAAAACATAAAATTGGGTGTGATTTTGAAAAGATCAAGAATACAGGTACTTTCTCTGAAATTTTCATTATATACCTCTATTTCTTATTTTGACCCTTTTTTTTTAGTTTTTCTTTATCAAAAGCCCGTTATATTTGAGGCGTAATGACACATTGACACTAGCCCTTTCTTAATGATAATTATATTCAATCAAGTTCAGTGGTGAGATTTTGAAAGAAACAAGATTATAGGCAGATTTTTTCTGAATGTTTCCTTATAATCTCATGTTTGCACTTACAGTAGTCTCAGCATCAGGACCATCAAGCTTCTTCTTTCTAGATCCAATTATCCCAGTTTTCAGAAAGGACAACACCTCCTTCTTTGACCGGAACCAATGGTTCGAGCCCGGATCATAATAATACTGACAAAACCAGGAGGTCAGTTCAGAGATATTAGTCTGCATAAAAGGTTTTCCAACTCTTCTTTTTTATCAATGGAAAATTGAGTTCAGATCCAGTAAGTCAATTGCATTCTCATTCCAAAATGGCGAAACCAAGGAGATTAAAAAGGAACTAATTACACACTAGCTGCATATCATGGATTCATACCACCAGCAAAACATACTTATTACTAAGGCATTTATAAAGCACGAGTTGTGAGCCATACCAACAACAATGCATACTAAGGCATAGTAGATTCACCATGTCAGCATTGTTAACAGGACCGTGAAAGTACAGCTAGTAACAAGATGAAAGTTTCATAGCAGAGTTATTCATTCGGCAATTTATAAGCATATTCACTAAGATTCACAACCAAGAAACATAAAAGCACCATTAGAATTTCACTTTAGCAGCAAAGTACCCTAAGCACAAAAAACAGCGAAGATAAAAGAGATATAGTCACAAAAATAGTTTAGTAAGCTTTAATAGTGCTACAGATCTACCAAAATCATTTGGCAAAACCATTTTAAAAAACAGAATTTCATACGAATTATGCCACACCCATCCTTGGAAGCTAAGAGGTAAGAACCTCATAGAAAATATCCTCCTTTTTGCACATTTTCCATCCCAAATGGGCTGAGGTTTAAAAGTAACCCATCATGCAATTAAGTTGCTGAATGCTGATTTTGTTCTTTAACCAAGCTAAGCTCAAACTCATCATGTTTCTTACAACCTAGACAACACATCATGCAAATCACGCAATCCTGTAAGTCATTTGATCATGCAATTTAATGAGCAACAATTAGCTGCTATAAATGTAGAAATGAAAAATCAGTGATCATTACCTAAAATAACGCAAGCATTCCACAAAGACATCTGGAAATTCGAAGTTCCTTCAATAGCGATTATAAGCAACCCATCATGCAGTGAAGTTACTGAATGCTAACCTACTGAATTTTCTTAATCAAGCTAAGCTCAAACTGATCTTGTCTCTTACAACCCTAGACAGTAAAAATTATGGAAATCAAGTAACATTTGGCTAAACTAGAGATCACGCGATTTAATAAACAGCAATAAGCTGTTTCAAATGAAAAACCCAAAAAAAGAAAGTCAGAGGTAAAAATAAACCCTAAAATAACGAAACCATTCCTCACATACATCTGGAGATCCAAAATTCCTTCAATAACTTCAAGCAAATTCAATTGAACATAAAATCCACTGAACATAACACGAAATTTAGCCAAAAGTTGACACTATATAACAGCAAAGCTCGCCTTATCAATTTGTCCAGAAGCTCGGACTTTGGATTTAACCCGCCATCCAGGAGGTAGCCAGTCAGGTGCTCCATCGACAACAGCATTTGCATGGTGTCTGGAACTGGGAATCTGATTACTGACGTCGGATGGGTCGTCGGAGTCGGCTATGATTGGGTTGATGTAAGAACCCGGTTGCAGAAGCGGGTCAGGATTCTTCTCCATTTATTCTTTCTCGACTTGGATGATTGCTTCTTTGCTTGTGGAATGGTGGGCCGGAGTGTTTTGTAATGTGAGTTTGTACTTTGGCGATTGGAACAATAAAGCTGGGATTTTAACTTTTTCTCGAGAGGGGAAGGTGATTGGAGGTCTATTACCAATGAGCATTTGCAGGTGGCAGACGGATGTTGATGCAAAAGGTGGAAGGTTGTATCATGGAGTAGAGGGATGACAATGAATTTATTTTATTTTAAGAAAAAAAATAAAACTATTCTAATATTTATTTACATTTAAATTGTTTTCATAATTTTTTTTTAAAAATTATGAAAACAATTTATGTGTTTCTATGTATGACTAAAGAAAACCTATTTTTATTAAGTTCAAATATTTATACGCTTTCTTTTGAACTTATCACTCACTCATCTCCATTTATCCATCATTTTTGCATTAGGATTATGGATGATGTCAATGTTGTTATTGGAGATAAAATCATTTTTTCCCTTCGACCTAAACGAAAAATATTACTATCGAGATGGGCAAGAAACTGAAACAAAAAGGTGTTTTTATTTGATCTAAACGAAGTATGCTACGATGAAGACGAAGTTTGCATCGATAAAGTGAACGAACCGAAAGAAAGGAGAATAACACACTTGTTGATGGAGGTAGTAAAGTGGAGCATGTTGAAAAAGACTTTTCTCATCAATTTGATTTGAGCATGGACTACTTTCTCCATGGTGAATGACAATTTGCTTGCTATGAAGAGCCTCTAGAGGAAGTTGTTGAAGATAGTTATGGTGAAAATAATCTTGATGAAGGAAGTCGATCAAGTGATCATGAAAATCCTTCTTCCCAATTACTTTTAAGTTTACATTTTTCAAGATGAAAGACAATTTGCATTCCTATTGTTATTTGCTACGTTCATTCCTACTGTTATTGGCTACTTTCATTTCTACTTTCATTTTTATATAGTGAAGGTTGCATAAATTAAAAAAAATCCTATTAGTGTTTCCTTATGTAGTGCCCGTTTCTTAACCTCCACATTATGGAACTCTGAAGTGCATTTCCACATTATGGAACTCTAAAGTGCATTTTCGAAACTTACATTTCGATATTCTTTAACTGCTCAAATATCATCTATTTGCAAACTAGAACTATTAGTTTCATTTGGTTCAATTTCACTTGTCCCTTAAAAAATTTCTAGTTGGTACTTTTAAATACAAAGGAGTACAAAGTATACAAGACATAATTAGAAAAACAACCCTTGATTAAAAAAAGTTCAAGATAACAAATCATAACATGTTCAACTAGCGAACGCTCACAAGTTATTTGTACTGGAAGACAATCATTTTATCTAGTGCATCCTTACTGATGTGTGGTATTACTGGTATATTGTATTTGTTGGATCCTTCAATCTTCATGATCTCTAGCATGCACAATTGAAGTGTGAGAAACACATTGTTCACCTTTCTCACAAGGTATTCTTGAAACGTCTTTTCCACTACTTCGATAAGTTCTTTGACGGTCTTTGAACACTCCTTATGTTGCAACGACTAGATGGCTCTAAAATAACCAAGATTTAAAATATTCAAGTCAGGTGAGTTTGGTGGTTGACATATTAACCTTATGTCAAATCTGTTTTGCGATGCCGCTCTCTGAAAATCTACATCACTGCACTAATACGCGTCCTCGTATTATCTTGCTGAATGAAGATAGTTTTCCTCAAGTCCTCTATTGGCCAATTAGCTTGAATTGCTAGTATAACCTTTTCGATCAAAAAAGTTTTTACCGTATCTTTTGTAACCAATGTGATAGGCTTAATCTCCATTGTTCCGGCCTCCCTATTTCTACTACCTCGTTGTGTTGGTTGGTTGTTCACAAAAGGGAAGCAACCTATTTTTCCAAAAAATACCACATTTATAGCCTCATCAAATCTTGGACGAGTCATGGTGATGCGAGGATAAGCCGCAGTTCCTGATCTAGATTGAAAGTCCTTAATTGGGATAAAAATTTGGTTGTTTTATAGAATAAATCGGCCGATTTAAATGAAGAACATGTCGATTTTTCTGAAAACTCAGAATACTGATTAGTGGATGATATGGAAAGATAAGAAGATCAATATGAAATGATAAATGAAAGATATAGGAAGATATAAACTAAGATAGTTCCGCAAAAGAACCTTGACCAATGATGTGTCAAAACCCTTAAACGAGAAGATTACCTTAACCCGCACTTCTTTAACCTTACACAAATTTTGTAAGTAAGACAAGCACAAGGAGAGGCTAGAACTGATCAGGAACACCAACCTTTAATAAGATTTACACACACAAGCACAATCTAACAAAGACTTCACAACGATTCAACAAAAACCTCTCTTTTTGATTGAATAATAATGAATAAAATACAAACTCCGTAAGTGAATCTGCAAGTCGTACAAATATGTGGAAAATATCAAATCTAATCTACCAAACAATATTCCCCACTAAGGCTATTTATAAAGGAGATTAACCTATAAAAATTAGAAAAAATATATTTAAAGAGAATCTTGCAAAGATATCTTTAAGATATATAAAAAATATAAAATCTATAAAGAATAATATAACTAATAATCCCTTAAGATAGTAGGAGAGCTTTAAGAATCATAGAAAAATATAATTGCCAAAAGATAGAAGATTATGACCGGATCTCTTTACAAAAACTCGTCTCAGTGAAGGAAATCAAGCCCGAAAATTGGTCGAAATTCCTACAGGAAAATCGGCCGATTTATAGGTCGATTATTCCTCTCTAAGGCTCTTCCTTGCTCTTATCCTTCTTCTTTGCTTGACGGATCTTCTTGGTCATGGTTTGACTCTTCTATAACAGTCAGTAATGTCACCAAGGAACCCTTGAGAGTGAGAAGAGTTTCTTTGAGCGTACATGTTGTGAGTATGTTTGTAACTTCATATTGAATCGCCTTTGCTCTTGACCTTGTGATTGCTCCATCCATGATTGAATCCGAATAAGGTGAAGGGGTTGATGTTTTGTCCTTCAATGCTTTAGCCTTTGAACGTGTAACTTGTCCTTGTGTTGGATATGGTCCCACATCACATGGCTACCAAGAACATCACTTTACCGATAAAATTCTTACTTTGACAAGTTCGTAGAGGCTCTTCTTCAGCGGGATGCAAGTAGTAAGTCTCCGATATTTTGGTCATATAGAACCATTTTTCATCAATATGCACGACATTGTACATATTTACGAACATTGACTCTTTCAAAATGCTCATTGAGTCTAACATGGAAAGACAAAACTCTAAATGTGCTCGTTTATGTCCGTCCCTTAAAAGAGGCTTAATGCCATTTGAATGACGTCTTAGGAAGCCTTGTCGTAAACGCCTATGAAAGGTCATATGACTAATACCCAAATATAGTGCAAGTGACCTTAATGTTGTTCTTCGTTGCAAAGGGACATTCTTGATTTGATCCAAGGAAATACAAATTCTCTTGCGGCCGTAGTTCTTGGTTAGCCTATGTGACACATCGACCGATTCGCCACTAGGTGTGTCTTTTGCTCGCTTTCCAAATTCTTTGAATCGTTCTTAACGGTAGGGAAAATAGATTCGCAACCTCTTTGGTCGTAGAGACTTTTAACTTCCCGTTAATACTTCTAGCCAACAAAGTGTTATAAATTGCCCATCTCTTCTCATTTGGTATGAAGGTTTTTCTTATCCTATGTGTTTCTTGTGTTTCCTCATGGACAATTTCATCTTGTACAAAAGTATCTACAAGTTAAAACTTTGCTTCTTAGATCTTTTTGTATTTGAAAAATAAAACAAGTAAGTCATGACCTAAAAAAAATTCACCTAAAATAGAGCAATGAGAATGAATTTGATAAGTATCATTGTACCTCCATTTAGAGTCTCAAAAACTTCAGCTTCTTCCTCCTCTTCTTGAAGTAATTCAGCCAAGTTGATTTCGTACACCGGTACTTCGAAATCTTGAGTCGATGAAGGGAATGAAATTCTTTCATTATCATTTCTACTTTTATGATGCTTTTAAAGAATTTATTTCACCTACAAACTCTCATCATGAACCCTAAATAAGTGACCTCTTCTCTTTTTTTCTTTTCTCTTCTATTCTCTTCTCTTATCTTCTTCCCCAATCGACTATTTACGCTCCATTTGTTCCTACAAAAACCACACCTTGAAATCTCTCAATCTCTCAATCATCTTCAAGCCTATTTTTTAAGAAGGTTCGACAAGTTTCCATCACATAAGGCCCTATTTGGTATGAGATAGATGGGGATTCATTTGGATTCTTTTTTGCGGGATTGTTGTGGATGAAAATTTAAGAGGCGTTTCTTATAAGATTGAGATTGTGGATTGTATTCTTTATGGGATTAATTTTGATAAAGAATTCCTAAAACACAATCTTGATAATACCAAATTACAAAAGATTGTATAAGGTTGTATTATTTTTCTGCCCTACTTACCCTCCTCTTCAGTTACGATATTTCACACATTTACCTACCCTCTTGTTGAATAATCTTCGTCCTCGCTCAAACGTTAACCATTCACTTTGGAGTGTTGGGCCCAGGTACTCCCTTTTGGTGAACTCAATTCCGGCGAACATGTTCGTATTTTTCCAGTTTTCCAGTTTACTTCTATCCTTACACCACTTCATTCCAAAAGGTCAAATTCGTCGAGTTTTCCAATTGGGTTGGCTTATGCTCTAATTTCAGTTTGAGTTTCATCCAATTCAGTTTATATATGAGATTCGTCCAATTTCAGTTCGGTTATAGGTTTCAATCTATTATTCACTTATAGTCTGAAATCTTATTTGTTTAACTTTATGATGAATGAGTCGGGAATTGTGAATTTGTGATGAACCAAAATTTCAGTTCCAATTTCTTTTACGCATCACTTTTGTAAGTTCTGGTCCAAGTTCCAGTTTCTGGTATTCTCTACTAAAGTTTGAAATTGTGACAAACCGAGTTTAGTGATGAAGCTATCTAGCTTTGGCTGACTAAAATGAGTCTTTGAAGACTAAAATTGCTATTTTGTAATTTTGTTTTGATTTTATAAGTTTGATTTCTATCTATTTCGGTATCATTTTGTTGATACATGAGTGTGGGTTGTTACAGAGAAAATCATTATTATTCTAGACCGTTCGTCTTCTCCAATGTTTTATACTAGAGCTCAACAAATGAAAGGGGACGGAAGTCACACGGAAAACACATGCATATTTAAGGGCATATTTTTATTCTATCAATAAACAATGTCAATCAACAAACTTATAATAAACACAAAAAAACTTGTAATATTTAACAATCCGGAATAATCTCCATTAATCCCAACAATCTCCATCCCTAACAATTAAAAAAAAACAATCTCATATGATACCAATTAGGGTCTAACTCAATTAGATACTTTAATTTTATTTATCTTATACTAGCTAGGTTTGGTTACTAATCAATTGATTTGGTTTATACTTTTTTTTGTAGGGTCTAGGTTTTGTGGATTTATAATAGGGAACATGAGACTATTAATGTTTAGGGGATGTATTAACAACCCGGATGTTTTATTCCTACGAATTGATTAGAGAAGGAGAAAGACGATAATGACCAACCCAAATTCGATTTTCAATTATTTGTGCTCCCTTAACTGCATTGCTGAAGCAACATCTCCCTTGAATTTGAAGCACTTGATGAAATCCCATTTTATATATCCACCTTCTTCTTCCGACTCGGTCTCTACTAGAACACTGTCCAAAACATGTATGCAAGTTTTATATATGGAAAGGGCTCCCTGTAAGAGATATGATTTTCGAATGCTAAATAATCATGATTAAGGTGGCGGATTAAACCTAATCATTGATAGTAATATTGGGTCAACTTGCGAACGAGATGAAATTGGCAAGCTTGGATTCCACCATTGAGTTTCTGGCCTGAGATTGACCTTGTGGGGAAAATTCTGCTTTTTCATCCGGAGAATAATTTTTACCTCCGGTGTTATTTGGAGCATTTGGGAGTTTCAATTAATAAAAAGTTAGTTGAAAGAAATGATCAGGACATCGGACATGTCCTAGCTATGAAATAACATGGAAAGACAAAATGGCCAAAAGAGTTGCTATTTTGTTTCTTAGCTAGGTAAAAAAGACGGCTTAGGAATACACGTTTTACGAGGAAATTTCGGAAAAACTATCCACACAATATTCCAGAATTATTATTCCAATTTCGAGAAGTTTGGAGAAAGAGCCCAAACCGCCTTCGGATCAGTAAAAGGGTAATTATCAACTTTGTTAAAGGATAATGCTAGAGGATAATTATCTGCTTTGCTAAAGGATAATGCTAAAGGATAATTATCGATTTTGCTAAAGGATAATGCTAGATAATTATCGACTTTGCTAAAGGATAATGCTAAAGGATGATTATCGATTTTGCTAAAAGATAATGTTAAAGGATAATTATCGACTTCTCTATAAATAGAGGATATTCATTCATTTCCTTTCACATTTTCTCGTAAAAGCTCGCATTTCTCTCAACCTTCACATTCAGATCTACTCTTCGTTTGTAATCCAATTTCTAATCCGTTTGAGTTTTCGGATTCCTTTCTTCGTCCTCTTCATGTTTGTACCGAGTTTCCGCTTTTCCGACAAAGTTAAGGCCAGGTCGAGCATGTCCTTTCCTTGGTCAGTTCCGTCGCTCAGATTCTGGTGAATTTGATGGTGTTCAAGCGTAGCCTGTGTCGTTGTGATTCCGAATCTTCTTTCGGATCGTCAATCGGGTGTTGTTGAAGACGGTAGACTAACTATAGCTTAGTTGCTCAATGAGCGTATCCAGGTAAATCTTCGGACTTACTTAGCTTTGATTTGTAGAAACTCGTACCTGAGAGATTTATATCTTATTATGTTGAATTGCGATTGATGTTATGCATTTTGATGTGTTATGTGTGAAGCATGCTAATGTTATTGTTGTGTTTTATGATTAATATGTGATGTGTAATGCATGCTTAATGTTGTTGTTATGTATATCATGCTAGGGTTATGTGAAATGATTAAACTGATAAGTGTTAGCCTATAGAACCGTGGAATTATATGACATGATAAGGTTGTTGAGGCATGTGATATGATGGCAACCTGCAAAGGTCAAGAGTATGTAAATTGAGTATTTTGTAGTGAATGTCGGAGCTTGGCCAGGCCCGGATCACTTGCGCATGTATAAGAATGACGCCGAGTCTGATGAACTTCGGGCTCGGGTCGCACACCTAATTAAAATGGTAAATGTTTGCATTAACATGAACGGGAAATGTTGCATGTGGTTAGAGAGTTAAGACCATAACCCGCCACGCGAAATCCTGGCCCTTAGACTTGATCAGTCTAGTTACGACCTAAGAGCAAATGTCTGAATTAACCTAATCTGTGCAATGACGAGCTCACACGAAAGCCAGAACCGTAAAATAATGATTCCGGATTTGGTCCGGATCGCTAATTGTAAATTCCATACTGCATTCACGTGCATCATTCATAAAAGCATGATATCATCTCATGATCACGGTATATGGTATTTGAATACATGTGTTGTGTTGTGATGTGTTGATATAATCTCTCGTGGATAGATTATGATCGGTAGCTAACGGTTTTAAACCGAATTTTTTTAGGTAATGCTGATCATCGGAACGCTTCAGGGATGTCAGCCGCAAGAAGTGGACTGCCGGGGCAGTGTTAACCAAAGGGGTGGTTGAACTACTTTTGAAACTAAACGCTTACAAGCGAGTCTTTTGTTGTTTGTGTGCAATTATGTACACGTATTGGTTTCAGGCTGATGTTTTAAGCAACTATTCAGGTGTCGTGTTGTGAAATGTCGTTTTGGGATATACTTACTAACTGAATGCATGGTTATTGTGTAAATGTTAGCTAAATGACAGGTTGAATGTTTTCATTATTTTTCGTGCTTCTTGTTGCAATTTCATATTTGTGAAGTTGTTGTCAAGCTAACTGATAGGACCCACTGTGTGGTCCTTAGCCTAGTGAGGTCTTGGGTTACTTAAAACCCGGTTCGTTACACTCCCACCATGTAAGATCCCAGTTTTCACCTTCACCGCCCCCGCAATGAAGGAGGCCGCCCCAGCGGCCTTGATTTCTGTCACCGCCCCCGCGGTTACAAGGGGCCGCCTTGCGGCTGAGGCTATCCGCCCCTGCGGGTTCGTTGCAGATCGAGCCCGATATGTTTTCGCTCGTTTTATCTTCCTTCCATAGATAGAATATCCGATCTTCTATCTTATGAGCCGACTTCCTTATCTTCTTCCTAACCCTAGACGTCCTTTCCATCTATCTTTCCCGTCTCTTCTATATATTCTTGTCTTTTCTTCTTTTTCCCATTTCTTGCTTACACCTTCTTCAACCCTTAGAGTGTTGCAGACTTGCTCCTTGTGTTCTTGCTAAACATGTAAGTTCTTCCTTCATTTTTCTTCATCACGTTCATGTGTTGTTGCACCTTGTTTCTCTTCTGCTTCGTTTCTCTCTTCGTTTCCTCTTTTCTTCTTCTCCAAGAATCAAGTTTGATCCTTGATTCTTGTGGAGCGTTCCGTTGATGATCCTTGATTGTTCACAGGCTCCCTTGGTTGAGTTGTGAAGTGTGAGAGTATTAGAAGAGCAAGCTTTGGCCTTTGTCGTGGTTCTGTTGTCGTAGAGAAGTCGATAGACGCTTCTGTCAAGGATCCGCCCCGCGCCTGCACAAAGCCGCCCCTGCGGCTCTACCCAGCCGCCACTACGGTTTCCTTTGCGGTAACTCCCGTTCTTGTGAGTTGCTTCTTTCCTTGCTTTCCTCGTTCCTTTCCTTGTTCCTTGTGGATGTTCCTTGACCCTTGAGTGCTTTGTAAGACTAAGGTTGAGACCTTAGGTTGTGTAAATCTCTTAGAGATCATGGAGACTTGAAGTTATAGACTTCTAGCATTCGTTTCTGTTCTTGATTCGTGATGCTTGTGTGAACAGGCTTCCCTTTGTCCCTTTTCTGAGTGTTTGCTGAGTGTTGAGGTTACATTCGAGTGACGTAAGTCCCTTGGACTTACTTAGCTTTTTTTCGCGTATTGGTTTGATTGTATTGACTTGTTTGTGTTGCTTATCATGTTATAACTGATAACCGGAATAGGATTGACCTTTGTTATACCTTAATTGACACAAGTGTATTTTAATCGGGCGGTTACCGCTTGCCCAGTTCAAAATGGGGAAACTGGGAGGTGCTCTCGTGACCAGTCCAACAGGTGATAGAAGGATGCATACATTCTATTCCTGTTGGTGAAAGGGGACGGAGGCGAGATCGTAGCGCTGCTCGTGTAACAACCATAATTTGAATTTGTAATCGGATAGCCTAATGAAAGATAATAACCGGTTGTTGTGTGAGCATGCTATGTGTTTACTTTACCTTATGTTTGTTTGTGCCTTTGTTGTCTTTTTAATATATAGAATGTTAGCTAACGGTTTATACCGATGTTGTAGATGTGCCACAGGTTCAGGATGCTGCTGAGTGATTCGGATGGTGTGGACAATCAGGGTTCCCGTACATTATAGGACGGGATCGGGTTTATGTTTTTGTTGTTGTTTTCCCTTTTGTTTTGAACTCGGTTGCGAGTCTTTTACGTTTCCCTTTGTTTAAACCTTTGGTTTTATATTGAGTTTTGGTTTTCATTCGTATGTGCCTTGTTGTAAGATCCATTCTGTCGTTGCTACTCTAAGGGTCGGGACCCATTGTTAGGTCTCACCCCGTAACGCTTCGAGTTCCCAAAACTTGGGGTGTTACACACCATATGACCCGATCATACTTGGGACATCACTCCCTCATCGAGGTCACCATGCCTATTACCGTACCGGTGGTTACCAATTATAAAATACTTTACTTATAGCTATATAATATGTATATATGTGTGTAAGCCTATAAATTATCTTTGAATATAGATTAGTCCAACTATCTTCAAACGCAACACACCGTAACTTACAACACGGGTTCCTCAACATCATTCATCAACATATTTGATATAACACATTCTCATATCACTCTTAGAGTCAGCCATGACATTCACATCACACAACACAATAATCTACTCCACTACTCATCTCCGAACTCATAACCCACCACATCACTTCCGCCCCCCTACACATCTATATACGCAAGGTCTTAGAAGATAAATTACAACACTAACTCAAAACCAAATCAAACTCTGTAATTACTCGAATCTCCTTAATATAGACAACTATCAACCATCTAAAAATTGAGGACATATCATACCTATGCTTATTTCCTTCAACTTTCTCACTAACAAGACAACTATTTAATCACATAGGTTATCACCATCCTCATCATATCCTATATACTTCCATCACATGCAACCATCCACTTATACCTCCCTTCATAACCGTCAACATACCTAATCATTCATACATATATTCCCGAGTGTCATCGTCTATACTATTCCCCATATCATCATATCTAAATACTCATAATAAGCACATCTCACACTCTCAACGCTATTTGTAACACTTTTCATAACAAATTTTCATGAATCTAAAACACTTTTTCTAGCCACTACCATCGTAATATCAACCTCTTCTAAACTCTCAAGATATAAAGGTTAACATAATTTAATGAAAATAATTTAAAACATAAATTGTGTAAATATAAATATCCAAAATTGTGAAAATAATATGTAACAAGATGACAACTAAGTAAATCAATATGACTTAACTAAAAAAACGAGTCTCAATATCACCATAATAAGTTAATAACTATCCACACTTAGTCACCAACATTCATGTACCTAATATCAATATATCATATATACTATCATCAATCAATTTCATCCAATGCAAATAATTAACAAACAAATCCTAAGAACATAATCCGATAAAGATTTACGGATATTTACATATCGAAAGTTAGAACAAAGGTCAAAAGTCGCATATCGATGCCAAATAAAGTCTCTTCGTGTCCAAAAGTGTCTTCAAGGTGTAAGAGACCTAAACAAGTCAACTACATAATTTTCAGCTTCATTTACCAAAACTTGGGCCATACAATATAATTATAAATACATAGGTCATTCTCCGTAATTATAATTTTGGGTTAAAATGTGTAATTAAGCAAATTGGGGCAATTGGTGAACTTCCAAAAATTTTGAAATATTTTTGTAAATATAAAACCTGACCATTTTCTACTTTGCAAATTCTAGAAGTTGGGTCAAAAAACATAAACGAGAAATATGAGAGCTTTTTTGTAATTATATCAAAATAATGGGATTTCCCGACCCTTGCACGGCGGCGGCCAGCTTTCGGCGATGGCAAGGTGGTGGAGCTTCCTTGGCGGCCAAAGAGACTATTGCTTCCTCCAACGGCTCGACATGAGGGTTGCCGAAGGCAGGGGGTGAGGATTGGTGAGCAACGACTTCGATACCCGACAACAGTCGTGGAGTTTCCCGGCAACCCGTTGCAGGCGAGGCGGTAACCCAGACAGAGCAGTGAACGAGGGCGGCAATATCGGCGGTTGGAGGCGGTATATCTGGGCAACCATGAGAGGCCTCCCTTTGCTTCTCTCATGGCGGCGACGAAGGGCAAACGGCGAGGGTTGTTGAAGGGAAGGCAAGTAGGTCCGGCTCGCAGTGGTGGTTCCTTCGCGGCGAGGCTGGAAGAAAAGGGCCGGATCTCGGTTCGGTTGGGCAGGGTGGAGAAGATGAGATCGGTTCCGGCTAGGTTGGCTTCGTAGGTCTGGTTTCCCGAGTCCGGACAAGGACGACGGTGGTGACGGAAAAGGTTCGAGTGGATTTCGACGAGCTCGGGTGGAGGTTCCGACGGTGAACCGTAAATCCGACGGAAGGGAATGAAGAGGTAGAGAATACTAGGGTTAAGACGGTAAATAGTACATCGAGATACAATCTCAGAGTTGTAAAGTATTCTTAGCGGCTTTTCAAATTCTGCAATAACTTGAAAGTAACTTCAAAACGTTATACTTCAAAATCTCCAATACAATTATCTTTAACATATCGATTTAATCTAAATTAAATTGATTGTGAAAATTTTGAAACCGGGGATTATACATTTGGACATAGTTGAGGTGAATACCATTGTTTGACCGAATAAAAAGAGGAGGTAAAATCTTTCAAAAAAAAAACAAGAGGGTTAATGTTATTGTTATTGTGAGGTTTGACTATGACGGATAACACATAAATTTGGGTGGTTGATAATGAATTAATATGGTGAATGTTGAAATGAAATGGTTAGGTTGTTGTATTATTATTAGTTCTAGTTCTAGTTCTAGTTTGAGGATTAACATGTAACAATAGCATTACCCCCTCTCTCTTTTTTAATTTACAGATTTCACCCCTCCGTTAACGGATCAAACATCGGCATTCACCTCAACTGTATCCAATTGACCCTCGGCGTCTTCCTCCGGCCAAATTTGCATTAGTTCACACTCACTCTAGTGTCGGAGCTTCCAATCAAGCACTTGACAGACACACAAACAGTAGTTCACCTTTCCCCAAACACAACCACAAAGATTTGACACTAAAAAAAATCATATTTTTTCCAATAATTAAAATCAAAAGTGCATACTTAGTCTACATAATTTAAAAAGAGTATTATCACCTTATTTATTTCAAAACTTAACATTAATCGAAAATAATCACCCAAATCCCTATTTTGTCACGTTCGTCTCCCATCCAGTTTTTTGTTCTATTAAACTCTCCACGACCTCTTGCAACTTAAGCGCAAGTCTTCTTTAATCAGTGTATGCAAAATATTTGTTCTTAATTCACCCTTCATTCTCTTCTAAACGTTATTTCGATTTCTTTGATACATTGGTCACCATATATTTTTTTGTAGAATTACTGAAAAAGTGTATAACATGGTGCCACATAATCTCCATTAAGATTTAAGAATGAATCAACCGATACTCATATAGTAAAAAAATCTGAAGAGATGGTGGAGAAGGAAGAACTGCAAATTAAAATTTAGTAATCAAAGGTAACATCTTTTCATTTTCATAAAAGGATAATGAAGGTAATATCTCAACATACCTAATAAAGCCTGCCTAATTAGTGTGTTTCTTTCACCAATGTCAAAATGTGAACAATGACCAACTTCTATATACGTGTTGGATTTTTTACAAAAAAGGTTTTAGAGTTTGCCTTGGATATATACGGAGAATTATAAGGTCATTTATTGAAATTTGAAATGTTTAAGGCTTTCGGCAACCTTGCATTGGTGAACATGTTTGATTGAGGTTTTTGGTCATGCCTTTTCCTCTAGCTTAATTTCATGTTCATTGATTCTCTAATTAATTCACACTTCCTTTATTTTGATCGCCGGATTCATTATTTGTATTACAATGTAGATTAGTAAAATCTGCACAATTGACCTTAATTAGAAGACATGCTATTACCTCATAGAAGAGACAAATCCACTTAATACTGAGCTAGTTTAGCTATTAAACCACCGCACTGTTAAAGTCTACATATATATACACATTTTGCCTGAAACGAAAAATTTTTAGCTAAGAGTTTGAGTTCTTGAAGGCTTAAGTTGTAGCTAAAAGATTGACAATTTCAGGCATTCAATCCGTTTTTTCGCAATGAGAGCTGTTTGTATGCAGCAGCCCATTGTTGTTTGGTATCATTGGGAACTATTTGAACGCCATCAAGCAATGGCTTCCATGACACATTGTAGATGTCGGTCAAGACCCATTTCACCTTTGTTGGCACGTCGTTGAAATTGAAGTCCTCTATCTTCGCCTTTCGAGCATTCTTACGCTTGCTGCCTTCCGACTGTCAAATTGAGTTCAAACAAAGAGAACAAGCAAAGAAGAATCATGTATTAGCTGCTTAGCTATAAGAGAACATTGTTTAGTTCAAAAAATAGAGATTTCAGGATTGTTTTTCTGTAAAACTATAATTTTGACAGATAAGTACATAATATCTAACCTATTATTGACAAAAAGCTAATATTGGATGTGATTTTGAAAAGATCAAGAGTACAGGTAGTTTTTCTGAAATTTTCATTATATACCTCTATTTCTGATTTTGACCCGTTTTTTTAGTTTTTCATCTTCAAAAGACCGTTATATTTGAGGCGTAATGAAAATTATATTCAATCAAGTTCATATAAGGTGGTGAGATTTTGAAAGAAACAAGATTATAGGCAGATTTTTTCTGAATGTTTCCTTATAATCTCATGTTTGAACTTACAGTAGTCTCAGCATCAGGACCATCAAGCTTCTTCTTTCCAGATCCAATTACCCCAGTTTTCAGAAAGGACAGCACCTCCTTCTTTGACCGGAACCAATGGTTCGAGCCCGGATCATAATAATACTGACAAAACCAGGAGGTCAGTTCAGAGATATTAGTCTCCATAAAAGGTTTTCCGAGTCTTCTTTTTTATCAATGAAAAATTGAGTTCAGATCCAGTAAGTCAATTGCATTCTCATTCCCACATGGCGAAACCAAGGAAATTAAGAAGGAACTAATTACACACTAGCTGCATTTCATGGATTGATAGCAGCAGCAAAACACACTTACTACCAACGCATTTATAAAGCACGAGTTGCGAGTCATACCAACAACAATGCATACTACGGCATTATTGATTCACCATATCAGCCTTTTAACAGGACCGTGACAGTACAGCTAGTAATAAGATGAAAGTTTCATAGCAGAGTCATTCAATCAGAAAATTTCAGGCATATTTCCTAAGATTCACAACCAAGAAAGGTAAAAACACCATAATCTCACCACAGTAGAATTACACTTCAGAAAAGTGAAAACTAGCAAAATCATTTGGCAGTACCATAAGCACAAAGAAAGCGATATAATCGCAAATATAGTTTTGTAAGCTTTAATAGTGCTATAGATCTACCAAAATCATTTGACAAAACCTTTTTAAAACAGAATTTCATATGAAATTTGTAACACCCACCATTAAAAGCCAAAGAACATTCATAGGAAATATCCTATATGCACATTTTCCATCTTAAATGGCCAGAGATTTAAAATGACCCATCATGCAGTCAAGTTGCTGAATGCTGATTTTGTTCATTAACCTGCTGTATTTTCTTCTCCTAGCTAAGCTCAAAATCATCATGTTTCTTAGAACCCTAGACAGCATACCATCATGCAAATCAAGCAATCCGGTTAAGAGATTTGATCATGCAATCCCATGAACAACAACGAGCTGCTAAAAACCCAGAAAAGAAAATTCAGCGATCACTGCCCTAAAATAACACAATCATTTTTCAAAGACATTGGAAATCCGAAGATCCTTCAATAGCGATAATACGCAAGCCAACATGCAGTGAAGTTGCTGAATGCTAACCTGCTGATTTTTTTTTAGTCAAGCTAAGCTCAAACTCATCTTGTTTCTTAACATTATGCAAATCAAGCAACATTTGGCTAAAACTAGAGATCATGTAATTCAATGAACAATAATAAGCTGCAAAAAATTGAAAACCCAAAAAAGAAAGTCAGCTGTACAAAAAAACCCTAAAATAACGCAAGCATTACTCAAAGACATCTGGAAATTCAAAGTTCCTTCAATAACTTCAAGCAAATTCAAACGAGCATAAAATCCACTAAACATAAGACGAAATTTAGCCAAAAGTTGACACTATTAAGCAAAAAAACTCGCCTTATCAGTTTGTCCAGCAGCAACGCCAGAAGTTCGGAGTTTGGATTTAATCCGCCATCCAGGAGGTAGCCAATCAGGTGCTCCATCGACAACAGCATTGGCATGGTGTCTGGAGGTTGGAATCTGATTATTGACGTCAGATGGGTCGTCGGAGTCGGCGATGATTGGGTTGATGTAAGAACCCGGTTGCAGAAGCGGGTCAAACAGTGGATTCTTCTCCATTGATTCTTTCTCTACTTGGATGATTGCTTCTTTGCTTGTGAAATGGAGGGAGTGTTTTGAAATGTGGGTTTTGGAACTATAAAGCTGGGATTTTAACTTTTAATCTAGAGGGTGTGAAGGTGATTGGAGGTCTATTACCAATGAACATTTGCAGGTGGCAGACGAATTTTGATGCAGAAGGAGAAGAGGGATGACGATGCTTTTTTTTTCCCCGAAAAAGTAAAACTATTCTACTTATTCACAATTTTTTCTCATCCTCAATTACTTTAATGACACATAAATTATCGCAACCCATTTTATTTCTATGAACACATACATGAACTTTTTTAAATAAGCGAAAATCTAGTTTGAAGTCGTATATGATGATATCGATTATCCAGGGACAGTTCCAAAATTCTTAAAGTACTTTCAATTACTATCTTTTTTTGTATCTAGTCTATTTATTCACATTTAATTTTGGTATAAAATCGACTACTTTCACTCTTAATTAATTTATATTAGAAATATATAAAAAAAAATCTCACAAAAGTAATATGAAAACAAGTATTAAACATTATTGCTTAGAGCCATATTTCTACTCGGTTTATATTATTATTATTTTATTTTTTTATTAATTTTTTTTGATAACGGAAAGTGGTTCGAAGCATTAGATGGCGTGTTGCCTAGTAGATCGAAAGACCGAAAAAGATCGGCAGACGGACTAATCATCATGAAGGACCACAACTGATACGAGGATTCCCGTAGTTTGCCCGATCTAACTTGATTGATTTCTTCAAGACTCACAAACAAATAGAAAATTAGAAAATGAAACTTAAATGACAATAAAATAAAGGATATATACGAGAATGAATATCAAATAATGAAGGAGAAAGAACCAAGAGAATCAAGGGATAGAAGATTGATCTTGATTGATCAAAATCCGTATATTTGTCTTACCTTAACTTAATTAACACTACAATCTTACACAAACCTTAAGATGAAGCAAGCACAAGGACTAGGAGGAGACAAGTGAGGAACTTTGAAGCACCAATCTTTAGAAAGGTTGATACAAACAAAGATTCAACCAAGTTGCACAAACACTTGACAATTTCCTAATCAAACCTCTTTTTTTTATTAGAATTTTGTGGAAAACAAATTATCACAATTGTCTTTTACTTCAAGCGTAACATAATAAAACTAAAACTAAGGAATGCTATTTATAGGGCTAACAAGTCTTACAGCCTAACCTATAGAATAAATACAAGAGTTTAGAAAATAATAAACGGGTGAACTAAAAGCATTAAAAACTAGACTCAAATGTCTCATTATTCTTCAATAGTTGTTTGAACCGCGGGTGTGGGAAATGGAAACTGTCATAAACATTTCATCTTCTTGAAGGTATGCAGAACCGCGGGTGCGGTGAACAATAGTTGTGGGTGCGGGATCAAAGGAGAGGTGAAACGTCGGAAATCTTTCTCTTTCGAACTGCGGGTATGGGTTGAAGTAGCCGCGGGTGTGGAATGGGGCCACGGGTGTGGAGTAAGCCAGCCGCGGGTGCGGAAGGGGACATGCTTAGCCACGGGTGTGCCCCCCATGATCAGCTTGTGCGGCCACCTGAGTTGCGGGTGCGGCCACCCTAAGCCTCAATTGCGCCTCTTGGTGTGCCTACGTGTTAGGGTGTGTTTCTTGGTGTCCCGGATGCATCCTTTTGTGCGGTGCTGATGATATTGGATGCACATGGGGTTGATCTGGATGTGAGTAGGACTATTGTTGACGTGGACGGCAATAGTTCGATCTTGGCTCCTTGTGTTGTCAAGACCACAAGTTTTGATGCTTCTTCTTGGATCGCCTTAGCCTTTGATCTAGTGATGATTCCTGGTGTAGGTCTTTGAATCCTTGTCGGGTAGGCCAAGGATGGTCCTACATCAGACTCCTCTTATTGGAAATGATGTGTCCTCGAATCTTCACCTTGGGCTTTTGGCAGCTCTAGCTTATAAAACTTTATGCTTCCTTTCGTGCTTGATTACCCAAACCTGAAATTCTACACGAAAGTTCACTCGCGCCTTCACATAATACGGTGTAAGGTTTAGAGAAATCAAAATAACAACACGCATGCTCATAAGCACATTCTAACTCAGATTTATGCACATCTATCTCTAGTTCATCCGTATCATGCATAATTACATCCGATTTTGACACATTCAGCACAATAGTATCTACAAAATGCCCATCATCATACTTAAGATCATTATCAACAACATCTGATGATGACTCATGCACCTTTACTTCCTTACTATCTAGATCATGCTTGTGCACATCAGACTTAATAACGTCACCCAATGTAGGTTCAAGTGCATACAAATGATTTCCATCTATTTCTTCATCATCACATTTAACAATATCTTCTAAAGTACATTCATGCTCTATTAATTTATAATTAGCATGTAAAACGATTTCAGAATTTGATGGTTGTACTTTCAATTGGTTAAGCATTAAACTATAGGGTTTAGGAACACTCACTTTGGGGTTGTGGTAACCTTAACGGGTTTCTCCTTCCGGGGCTGGTGAATGCATGTTTCCAAAGCTTTCAATATGTTGTTCATCTCTTCCATTCTTGTGAATGGTACAAGAGCATATCGAGCCTCTATGTTTGACATACATTTATCCATTCTTGCTAGATTATCGTACATCTCTCTTAGAAGATTAACGACATCGGCTCTGGTTGGTCTTGGTGACCTAGACATGCTTCAAAAATAAAAATGAACACATAATATGTAAGTCTTAGTAAAAACCTTTAGAATTTCTCACAAGTGTTTTTCCTCACTTTCAAGTTTGTGTTGTCCAAGCTTCTTGATGTAGTTGCTTTGAAAGGATCAACACTTTCTTAGGCCAATGTTCTAGCTCTAAACTAGAAACGTTATTGGCTAGGTATACGGATGAAAAGGTTTAAGTAACACAAACAAGAAAAAACAATGGACGCTAGGAAAGTGAATGCAAGTGAGTCAGTCTTGACAAACACAAAAGGAAAATGACTCAAGATGGTGATTTTATGTATCAAAATAAAATATACAATCATAGAGATGCGATAAACTCAAGAAAGAGGACTAGAAAATGGACACAAGACTTAGAAGCGAGCTTACTTGCCTTGCACTTGAATGCTAGAAGAGAACTTCTGCGATGCTGTTTTGTGAGATAGTTTTAATTAGGCTTTTGATCTCTGTTGGACATGAATTTTGGATATGATATAGTTGGCATATTGTTGTAGAACATATTAAAATTTGGGATGAATCCAGCAAGTGGTTTAGGAGTTATGATTTTTCAAAGTTGGGACCTTAAACAGTTTCTGGATGTTGTTGAAATTGCTAAGTACTGGAAATATGTGGTGTTGTGAAGTCATGTTTCAGCTTAAGTTTGGATACCTTAGAAACATAATTCAGCGTTCAGTTTTTAGTATGTTATAGAGTGTCATGCATAGTGTGATGTATCAAAATTTGGGGTTGATCCAACGGTTGGATTTAGATCTATGAAGGTCCAAAGTGGACTGATTGAGCAGTTAAGAAATACTCAGTTTTTGGCTAAGTCTGAAATTTCTGGTTTTGGAACCGACTTTGGAAATTTGTGTAGAAGTGATTATTCGGGACTCGTATCATAGGCTAAAGTTGGACCTTAGTGACTTTGTTAAAAGTTAAGAAAAATTGTGTAATCTATAAGTTCTACCTAAACTAACTCTTAAGAGTTAGATTATGAAATTAAGTCCCAAAGAAAGGTTTGGGCATATATTATAGGATCTTTGAGAGTTTCGGACACTAGGAGCAAAATAATAATTTGCCCTTACGAGGGTATTTTGGTAATTTATCTGATGATAGAGTTAAATATCTTAGAAGTTGGAGACTTCTAATAAAGTAGGATACATTATTGATCCACTTGCCTTTAAAACAGGCGGTTGAGTTCCTCCGATTGCGGACCGAGTCGAGATAACGGGATTATGATTTGATTCAGGTAAGTCCTTTAGGCTTATTTAACTAGCTTTCAGATATGAGTGTGAATAATGATAGTGGTGTTTGAATGATGTGTGTATTAGTGTATTTAATATTAATCATCGACCGACCTACCTGTCTGGCCTAACGAGTAACGGGCGGTGGCATTATACTCAGTTAGCCCGAGGGCGCTGGGGGTTTCTTTTGGGACTATTCCATACTTGGTTTGCGGGGACGCCACCGGCGGAGGTGTGCCAAACCATCACCAGTTGGATAAGGAACGGAGGCGAGAAATCTTAAGATTTCTCGTGCCACAACTTTAAAACGGATAAAGTGAATCACCTAAGTTATCAGATAATAACCGGTTTGCGTGCCAGCATGATGATTGTTTTATTGTTGATTGAGTTGTGTTTGTGGTATTTTTATTCTACTTATATTTGAATTGTTAACTAACGGTTTATCCGTGTTGTAGATTCTGTAGAGACAGACAGTTGCAGAGAGATCCAGGACGGATGATCATCCGGGTCCACATACTCATTAGATGGGGACGGGGAGTCTTCCGTTCAGCATTCATGTTATTAATATATCTATGTTTTGTAAGGTTGTCATGTGTTGAACATTCATGTAAATACCGTTTGTTATCTTCAAAGAATTTAAATACATTTGTGTCTTGTTGTAAGATCCTAGTAAAGTTGTTGTTAAACCAAGGTCGGGACCCATTGTGAGGTCCTAACCGGTAGCTCCTCGAGTTCCGAGAACTTGGGATGTTACAAGACTCAAGAAAGATGACTAGAAAATGGATACAAGACTTAGAAGCGAGCTTACTTGCCTTGCACTTGGATGCTAGAAGAGAGCTTCTGCTAAGGATAGGCAGTGATGGTTTATGATACTTCTTCCTTGTTGCCTTGATGGTCATTTCACAAAGTGGATGACTTGCTCTTCTTGCTTCTTCACTTTGACCAAAATAACATGTAATATGTTTGATAAATAGTTTTAAAAAAATGGCTAAATTTTCTTTTTTTTTTTTGAATGATATTCTTTTCTTTTCTTTTTATTTTTTGACTTTAAACACAAATAAACTTGCACAAATTGTTGAAACAAAAGAAGAAGAAAAATACTTTAAATGGAGTCGGCTTAATGATGTTGGTGGTGGTAGGGTGTCGGAATGGGTTTGCCTTATGGTCAACATTTTAAAGAACATAAAATGGCACGCAAGTATTACAAACATCGATCCAAGTGCAACATAATAATCCAAGTTATTACACCCCATACTAGTTTGTGTCCTCATAGTTTCATAAAAATAGTCAAAGAAGAGATAGTGGTAACTGGTAAGGAATATTCACTTAACAGATGAAGGGTCGGAGAGGGCGGCATGATCCATGTGAGTTGGAGGTGGTGTGTCTTGCTCGTCATCAGAAAGAGTGACGGTGCGCCTTCGAGATCTGTTCATCTCATACTCATCCAAGCGATCCTCGATGTTGCTCTGAATAGAGCATATATCTCGCATGTCACGGGAAAATTCGCAGTGTGGGACCTTAAGTTGGAGAGAGTGTAGAGCCAAAAGATCCAAGGCAGGTGTCAATGGCAGTCAGTTGGTTGCCAAAGTCATCAAACATACATGTCTGGTCGGTTTGTCATGCCTGACGTGCAGCGTACTCAAAAGTATAGCATGCTTCTCTAGCCAAGGTCTCAACGGTGCTCCAAGAAGAGAATTGGTTGAAGAAGTCCAGAGGGATCATAGAAGAGGACTCTTCACCACCTTGAGAGTAGAATTGTGCAATTTGTGGTGGAGGGGGTTGCTGGTCCCGCTCAAAGGCCATAGTGGCAGCTTGGCGGATTTCAAAACGGTCATCACTGTCATCATTAGTATCGCCTCCAGTAGCATCATCATCTCTAGCTACTAGCTCACACTCAAAATGCAAGAAGATGTCAAGCTATTTGTGAGGGTCCAAGACTCCAAGATCGAGGCGTCGGGGTTGTATCTCAACATATTGCCCCATACATTTACCTAGAGATGCCTACCGGACTGTGCCATCAGCCTCATTTTGATCAAAGTAGAAAAACCAAGGAGGCCGGATGCGGGTTGATAACGGTGAAGTATGATATCTTAGGAGCAAACAAGGGCCATCAACCTCGTCACAAGACCTCCATGGACGATGGTCCCAACATGACGGGAATTCTTCCCATTGATGTTTAAGCAGAGAAAGTGACTCATATCGGGTTGGAGACCATGAAGCTGATAGTACATAATGAGGATCTCTTGAGGTGTCACCGCTCTAGTGGAGTCAAGAAGGAAGTGGAACATTCGGATCAAAGGGTGATAGATCTAAGATGCCTTCACCGCAGGGCCCTAGACAATGTGTCTACTTGCAAGGCGAGGCCATAAGGAGATATGATCATATACCTCAATGGGTAGACTACACATGCCACTAGGAGGAAAGCCGAAACGGGAGCCGAACTCATCGACGGTCATCTCATGAGCATGTCCTAAGAGTCTGAATGTGACTCGGTTGTTCGGTATGTGACCAACGGCGTCAGTATAGAAGGATGACATAAACTCGAGGGTAGACTCGAGGTCTCCCCGAGCGTTGTTAGCGTCGATTATACTCATGTCAATATAACGGGCGGGCTTCATTTTTTGCAAGGCCCGGAATTGAGTATGGACTCGTTTGTACTCAGCAAGGATGGTGCATTGTTCGGGAGCACTAGTAGGGGGCACGCCTAGGAGGAATTTTGGACAAAGTAATTTGAAAGTATTAATATAGTGCAACGAAATTTATGGGAAAAATGGAGAAAAATGAATTTTGTCATAATTTCTTTGTGAACTCAATATCGATCAATGTTGATCCAAAGCAATCTAATCAAACAAACATGTTCATACACGATAATAAAAAATAAATGGAAATAAATAACCCGGAAACGCTAAAATCTAACATTGCAATTTTCAACAAGGCTTTCCTAAGCCTAAAAATTCATATAAAAAAACCCGTTCAAAATGTTGAAACAACGTGAAATAACATTCAACAATCATAACAATGGATCAAGGTTACGGAAAAAAGGAAAAATGAAGCCCAGAAAACCCTTTTTTCCCCTGAAGAACGCGCTCAACCACGCGCTACAAAAAGCTTCATGGTCGCCGCCACCACAAGAAAACCCTAGATCTAAAGCCAAACAATTCTTATCAGGGATCCCTCTCGAAATCCATGGAAATCCCTCTTATCTATGCATAAACTTATCCCATGGAGTATGCGTATCCGATCTTCACATCCCAATCCCAATCTGTCAACAAGTGAGAAATGGTAGAGTTTGGCCATGGTGTTTCATCTCTTTCACAAGGAAAAGGAAGAAAAGAAAGAGATTCAAATCGAATACCAGTCGGAGGCAAGTTGAATGGGGGTTTCGAATCGTGTATGTGTGGAGATCCCAATTTTCCGGCATCGAAAGAAGATGGAAGAATGCTAGCCCCGTAGCTACCGAAAGACTCAGATGTGACCAAAAGGCCTCCTTTCCGTTCTCAGTGAAGAATGTCAAGGCGGTTGAGGATTTTGTCGCCAACCGATGTCATAAGGCGGTCGAGTGCCTGAAAATGGAAAAAGCGCTGAGAGAAGATCCATGGAGTACTCAGCAAGAGATGTCGTCATTGGTGGGCGGGAGAAGCTTCGTGATATGCTGTGTTTTTCTCTTGTTTGCTGTTCTCCAAAGGACACTCATTGA
Source organism: Fagopyrum homotropicum (assembly GCA_033239125.1). Taxonomy (NCBI): domain Eukaryota; kingdom Viridiplantae; phylum Streptophyta; class Magnoliopsida; order Caryophyllales; family Polygonaceae; genus Fagopyrum; species Fagopyrum homotropicum. Next base: position 11,601,755 of record BSWB01000003.1, read on the forward strand.
ATGCATCTGCCCTTCTTCTCCGATCAAAACCTACTTTCCCAAAAACCGTAAGACTCTAACTGAAAAAACATCATATGAAAATTTCTATTTTGTGGGTCATCTCAGGCTCAAATCAGGATTTCCATCTAGAAACCATTTATTTTATTGCTTAATTTCTGAGTTGAGCTCTTTTACTGTGGAAGTTCAATACAAGTCCAAGTACTGCTTAATCCCTGAATACTTGAAAAGCCCTGAACTTTCTAATTTTTGGATATATTGTGAGGTTTCTGTGTACCATGTCTCTTTCCTGTCTTTTGAACCAAGAACTCTTGTGTTAAAGAACCTAATTCGTGTATCTATTAACTGTTTGAGTATTAACCCCGAATTATACATGGTTAGCAAAACTAGATTTATAGGAGATATTGTGTGCTTCTCCTTTGCTGTTGATGGGGGAGGGGTAAGACTCGATTTAAACAATGAATATGACTTTGTCGCATCAACCTTGATTCACTTTAAGTGGAGGTTCGTGCCCAATGTCCGAACAAATACCTTGTTTAGACAAGGCTACTACAGAAAAAATGTGAACTCGCAAGTCTCACAAAAGAACAACTTTGTCCCAGTAGTTGATCTGCTGGTGCATACTTTTAAGAGTAATAATCAGTTGATGCCGTCTACCTCTAGAAACAAGGAGTCAATCAGAGCAATGACAAAGCAGCACCACAAAATTTCCAAGCTTCTTTTGTTAAGATTTTTGTATGTACAGCGGATGTTTATGAATAAGTTTATCTTAAGCTATTGCACTTGGTATAATTTGTTTTTTGCTTCCTGCAGAGCCAAGCTTACCAGTATTGATTGCCCCATAGAACTAAAAGCACATGTGAAGACCAAATTTCAACAAATTGGAGCTATCAATCTCATTTGGGCAAAACTTGTGCAGATAATGAACAAACTCGACAGTCGGAAGATGTCAAAGGAAAATGAAGGATTTGCTGTGATTATAACCAGTAGAAGAGCAACGTGTGAGGATAGAATAAGAAATCTTAAAGCTGCTATGAACAACTGTGAGGATAGAATAATGAATCTCAAAGCCTTTATGTATAACTGGGTGTGTATCACCAATTTTATACCCTACCAATTTGCGTTTGTGTGCAGAAACAATCATATGGTGTCTTTCTTGCAAATTATCAAAAAGAATAAAGGATCTACATTGATTAACATAGACCATATACATTGGTATCCGGATATCTGTCTCCGCAGATTCACAATTTCTGTTTATCCGGAATGCCCCTTATATTATGATGGCCTTAATTCGAATTTCATTAATAATAAAGCGTACGCTATGTCTTCATCAATAAGGTCAAACTTGGAAGAAACACTTCCGATCTTATATACTACAAGTAAACAAAAGAGCTGTTGTTATAAGAACTTGTGGATGATTTTCATCTCCTTCTTTATAATGAAGTGGAGTATCGGAATAATGGAGAAAACTGAGATTAGGTTTGGAACAAAGGGATTCAAACACCCGTTGGTAGTTGAAAGGTTTCCATGAAGATCGCGTTTTGGAATTGTAGGGGTATGAAGAAAAAGAACTTTTGGACTAACATCAATATCACATGTAAAAACGAACATATTCAAATGATTATGTTGGCTGAAACAAAAGCTAAGGACGAACCAGATGAAATTGTATGGAAAAGCGCAGGTTTTGATAGAATTTTTTTCATTCCAACAACGGGGTACGCAGGGGGTTTGTGCCTATTATGGAAAGATTATCAACTTAAAGGCGAAAAAATCGAGATTATTAAATCTTCCGACAGATACCTTATGGTTAAACATACAAATACTCACACTAATTTTGAATCCATGATTTTCTTCATTTATGCTCCCCCTAACGAACAAATGAAAAACGAGTTTTGGACACAACTTGCAGGAGAAATGAATATCAGCAACATACCAATGATAGTTATTGGGGATTACAACGAGCTACTGGAACCAGCTGACAAGAAAGGGGGGGCGCCTCTCGCATTTAACAAGTTCGTTAGATTACAACAATTATCCCACCAATACAGCTTACAGATCTTCCCACTAAAGGAAATGTTTTCACGTGGAAAAAGAAGAAAGATGGTGATGATAATACGTATGAAAAACTAGATAGGGTAATGACTTCACTGGATATCATCCAGGAATATCCTGGGATTCACACAAGAAACCATGCCTTTACGAACTCTGATCATTGTATGATCTCCATCTGTGTGGAAAACACGCACTCAGAATCTAAGAATAAACCATTTAGGTTTGAAACAATGTGGATGCAAAGACAAGATTGTGAGAATCTAATTAAACAAGTCTGGAGAACACAGTTTACAGGCACGCATATGTTCAATCTTGCAAAGAAGACAAAACTACTCAAACAAAAACTAAAACAATGGAACCGGGATAAATTCGGTAATATTCACAAACAACTCCAAAACGTCGATGATGAACTAGAAGCCCTCCAAAAACAAAGCTTTGCGATATTTGACCAATCTAAAAATGATAAAATTAATAGACTAACTAAGAAAAGGGAGTGCCTAGTGGATTACCAACATAAGTATTGGATGCAAAGAGCTAAAACGAGAAATCTACAACTAGGTGATAAGAATACGAAATTTCATCATAGGAAAGCTACGGGGAGAAGAAATAAAAAAATCATTACAACGATTACTAAAATAGATGGTCTGGTGCTATCTAATGAGAATGATATTAACGATGAATTCCTACAAGATTATAAGACCCGTTTTACAGCATCCAGAATAGACTTAAATAAACTTCAAAATCAACTAGAAGTTATTCAATCTGAAATATCTTCAACTGAGAATGCAAATCTATCAGCACCTTTCTCTACTAAAGAAATCAAGGATGCCCTCTTTGATATCGGTAGTGACAAATCCCCAGGACCTGATGGGATGCCAGCGGGTTTCTATCAGAAATACTGGCACATTGTTGGGCCAGAAGTCGTTAGGGCGGTAAAGAGTTTTTATAGAACAGGAAAAATATTGAGACAAATCAATCACACGTTTATTGCCTTACTCCCGAAAACGGATAATCCAACAACAACTTCCCATTACAGGCCTATAAGTCTAGTATCAACTGTGTACAAAATTATTGCAAAAATATTGGCAAAGAGACTGAGCGTAGTCCTCCCTAAATTGATTCATCCACTTCAAAGTGCCTTCATAAAAAACAGAGCAATCCACGACAATGTGCTTATCGCACACGAAATTTTTCATGGATTCAAGTCAAAAAAAGGAAAAGACGGGTTTATGGCTATAAAGCTAGACATGGAAAAAGCGTATGACAAGGTAGAATGGGCTTTCTTAAAAGCAGTGCTAGAAAAATTCGGTTTTGGTGACAAATTTCGGAATTGGATCCAAGAGTGTATCACTACAGTCTCTTATTCCATTTTAATCAATGATTCTCCCACCAACATTTTTATGCCGCAAAGAGGTCTCCGCCAAGGCGACCCTCTTTCTCCCCTTCTGTTCAATCTTTGTGCTGAGGTTCTAGCCAGAAACATACAAAAACTAGCAAACGACAATTCTAAATCAATCGGATTCCCTATCACAAAAAACGGGACAAGAATACCTTTCTTAGCTTTTGCTGATGATATTATAATCTTTGCTAAGACAACTGAACAAGCAAGTAATAAGATTCTGTTGGCTCTTAAGGATTATAGTGATATCTCAGGACAAGTCATCAACTACCATAAATCTGCTTTTCAAACAACCGCAAACATTGATCAAAGTAATAAAAGATGTATCCAAGGTCATTTAGGTATTAATGTCACTACCAATCTTGAACAATACCTAGGATGTCCGATCATCAATGGGCGCGTTAATAAAGAAATTTTCAACTCTGTTATCATTAAAACTAAACAACAACTTACCAGGTGGAAAGCGTCGTCCTTGTCGCAAGAAGGAAGAATAACATTAATAAAATCTAATCTCAACGCCAAACCAAGTTACTTAATGCAAGCTTTTATGCTACCAACAAGTATTCACCTTGAACTAGACCAACTAAATAGAAATTTCTTTTGGAATAAGGGACCTAATTTCCACCCACTAATCAGTTGGGACAAAATTTGTAAACCAAGGTCCCTTGGAGGAACAGGAATTAGGAAAGCAGAAGATATGAACAAAGCATTACAAATGAAACTTTTGTGGAAAATCATGGCGGAACCGGAAAATATATGGGTTAAAATTGTTGAAGAAAAATACCTTAAAGGATCTTGCCTTTGGAATTATCAGTGTAGCTCAAACACGTCATGGCAATGGAAGAAACTAATAAAATTAAAAGAAGATTTTGACAAAGGACTTAGATGGCGGGTAGGGGATGGAGACACGATCAAATTTTGGAAAGACAAATGGATAAGCGACAAACCGCTCCTTGAGTTGGTGACCAAAAAGGATTTGGTAGACCAAATGGAACTAACTTCCTCGTACATCATTAATAAAAAATGGAACCACCACCTCTTAAATGGACTAAACACAATACTACCTTCTAACACTGTCGACAAGATTAAGAAATACAACCTTCCCAATAACATTATTAGGGATAGACTGTATTGGGCGGGGAATGATGAAGGATGGTATTCGACTAAATCTGCCATGGAACTGATTCAAAAACGAAAGGTTGGGGTAACCATGGACAAAACCTGGATATGGAAGATGGACGTGATGCCAAAAATAAAAAATTTTGTATGGAAATTAGCTATGGATGGTCTTCCTACAAAACAAAATCTTGATAGGCAAAGAATCCCTGTCGTTATGAATTGCGAATTCTGTAACTATCATACTGAAAGTTCCAAACACTTGTTCTTTCAGTGTCCTTTTATGGCTAGTACAGTTGATGATCAAAAAATTACAACCATTCTACTGAACTATGACCTGGATAGCCAAGGGAATGCAGAGGTCCTTAACGATCTCAAAGAAAAAGTAACAAGTGTTGAATTGAGACTTCTTGTTGTCGTATGGTGGAACATGTGGTTGGCTAGGAATCAGATCATTTTCAACAAAAAAACGATCCCGCAAAATATTAGAGCAATAGCGCTAGATCAAGTATCTGCATGGGAACAGGCGAACAAGAAAACAAGCAACAACGGTTCAACAATTAGAAAACAAAGAAGGAAGACAAAAAATATAAAATGGAAACGCCCAGAGAACGGAAACCTAAAACTCAATTTTGATGCCTCACAAAACTCAACGAATCAATTTTCGTTTGGTTACATCATCAGAAACCAATGCGCCGTTCCTATTGCTGTAGGAAGCGGTCGTTGCGATGCTGATTCAGTGTTGGAAGCAGAAGCCTTTGCTTTGCGGGAGGGCCTTCAAAAGGCCAAGGAGCTACGAATTGCATTCATCGAGATAGAAGGAGATAACCTGATGCTCATTAATTCGATAAATCAAATATGGAAACCCCCATGGGAACAAGATATGATCATTACTGATATCTCCAAGACGATCTCCGGATTCTCCTACTTTAGAGCTCAACATGTCTTTAGGGAAATCAACACGGTCGCGGACAAGATTGTCATGCATGGACACGATCTCAAGATGGATGTCAATGCCATTCCGATGGATGTTCAAGACCTCATCCGTAAGGATGCCTTAGGCCGATCGGTTTCTAGAAACTAATCCGCCTAATTTTTTTACCTATGTATCAAAAAAAAAAAATAACAATGGATCAAGTAATGATAATTGTAATAGAGGGTATTCGACTTGGGTGATTAAGTTTGAGTATTACACTTAACATTTAATGATAATTTAACTACTACTATAAAATAGGGCAAATACCGCGGATATTTGAGAGCATATACCGAATACTAAATCTGCATTATCGGTGTTCGCTATATTTGGTTAAAGGGCAAATACCGCGGGCGTTTCTAATCAACATCGATGGTATTTGTTCCACTATATATTGTGGATATTATACAAGTGAATTTTTAAAAATATTTATGACAAAAAGAATGTGGATAACAAATGAATTTTAGGAAATTCTTGATGGTACACTCGTGGTTTGGGGTTTTTCGGATTTTACCCAACAATTTTTTTCAGTTCGGATGGTACTCTTAACTTTTCGTTGTTTTTTGATTTTGCCCAAATTCATTAAACTTCTTCAAATTCCATTAACAAAATATTTGCCCACAAAAAATTAAAAGAAAAAAAAAGTAAAATTTAAAAATAAATTAAAATAGAAAGACTAATTTATTTATTATAAAAATAAAGTAAAATAGTATTTATTTTTAAAAAATCAAAATTGTTTCATATTAATTTTTTTTTAAATAAAAAAAATAAAATCAGTGTTTTATTTTAAAAATAAATAAATTAGATTAGCATTCTTTTAACAAAATTTAAAAACAAATTAAAAAAAATAAATCGCATAAGGATTCTCATAAAAAATCAAAAAAAATCACTGTTTTAATTTATTTATTAAAAAAAATCAGTTTTTTTTTTATTTTTTATTTTTCAATTTTACTTTATTTTCTTTCTTTTAATTTCTTGTGGGAAAATATGGTGTTAACCGAATTTGAAGAAGTTTAATAAATTTGGGCAAAATCCTGAAAGAATGAGAAATTAAGGGTACCATCCGTACTGGAAAAAACTATTGGGAAAAATTCGAAAAACTCCAAGCCACGAGGGTACCATCCGAAATTTTCCATAAATTTTTAAAAATATTTATGACAAAAAAGATTTTAAAAAAAAAAAAGATATTATACCAAAGAAGATTTGTATTTGACTTTGTTAAACTAGATAACAATAAAATAAAATCACGGGTTTATTTTAAATAAAATATTGATACTCAAAAATCATTAATTATTTTTTAAAAAATTTTTGGGCAAATTAGGTTAATAAGCTATTTTGAGAATATGTATTAATAACTAGGCTTTTTTATTTTTAATTAAGTAAATGTACCCCAAACTCATATTTTTACGGTGAAACCTAATTCACCTACTCTACCTTCTTATTCTCCTTTGCCTTCTTCAAACACCGTCCCTCTCTTTCTCTCTATTCTTCATATCTAGATCGGGATCTGACGCTATGGCTTTTCTCATCCTCCGCTACCCTCCATTCCTCTCCAGATCTAAGTCGGGACAAGCTTCCTCTCCAGATCTTTATTGCTCCGCTTTGGAAGGACGCTTCCTCCACGCTCACCTCCATCGGTTGGACTGTCTTCCGGGTCTTTATTGCTCCATTGTAGCATCCGTCTGACCACACTAGAACCCTGATCCAAAATGTTTCTCACACAAGCAACATCAGGACCTTCTCGTATGTAATTTTTACCCTTTCCATCTTTCTCCATTTCATTGCCTTCTCTATATCTCTTTCTCTCTTCCCTTTCTCTCTATAGATTGACGGAGGTTGTTGAAAAAAGGGCGAGGCGGACAAGGAGGGATTCACAAAATCCTTCAACTATGATTCCAAAATGTTTCTCACACAAGCAACAGCAGGACCTGGTATGTAATTTTATATTTTAGGGTTTTTTAATCGTGATTTTGGGGAGCAATCTTCAGAGAGCGCTTCCAATTAGGTTAATAACGGTGGGAAAGAAGTGGACTCGTGGCGTGCAACTTCTTGTTGACCAGGATTCGGGAAAGCTCAACTATTATTGTAGCGTTGACGATGTCAAGATCTAGAATTTTGCTGAAACTGAATTTTGAAATGCATAGAAAAAATTAATTCTTGAAATGGACAGGAAAAGGTGTAGATGGGGCAGGACTTTGTAACTGAAGTTTGCTGTCAAGAATTAATTATTGACAAATCTTGGATGAAGTAGTTTGGTTTTGTGGGTGCTTGGCTGCTTTATGTTTTGCAGCAAGCGTTGCTACGAGGAGGGATACTTGGACACAAAATTGGTATATAGTGGTGAATGTTGATATACAATTGTAATTCTTACAGTAGTGAGCAAGATTGTCATAAATCTTGGATGAGACTCAACAATTGATTGTCATGTTCCATTGAAAAAACTAGTGTTTCAATTCAGAACACGAAGTAGGTCAAATTCTCCCAAATTATAAAGGTAGAAGAAAACCTTTTTTTTATAGTATGTAATTTTATGATAGTTTTACCTATCATTAAATGTAACTTTATGGTATGTAATTTTATGGTATGTAATTTTATGATATGAAAACTAGTATAAAAAATTCTGGTATGACAAAATGTAATTTTATGGTATGTAACTTTATGGTATGTAATTTTATGGTATGTAACTTTATGGTATGTAATTTTATGGTATGTAATTTTATGGTATGTAATTTTATGGTATGAAAATCTGGTGTAAAAAAATTCTGGTATGACAATTTAATCTTATGGTATGTAATTTTATGGTATGTAATTTTTATGGTATGAAAATCTGGTGTAAAAAATTCTGGTATGACAAAATTCTGGTATGAACTTTTCGTATGATAGTTTTTGGTATGAAATTTCTGGTATGAATTTTTCGTATGATAATTTCTGGTATAAAAATTCTAGTATGAAAAATTCTGGTATGAGAAATTCTGGTATGAGAAATTCCGGTATGAAAAATTTAGTCCAGAAAATAAAAAAAAAATAATAAAAAAATAAAATAAAAAAAAGTCAAGAAAAATAATTTTAAAAAAAATTCAGTAATTAAAAATTAAAACTTATACTTATATAACAAATAACAAACATCATTTATTCCTTTCTTTCTAAATAGAAGGGTTAATAATTTTTACCTACTATTAAATGAAAGTGGTAAAAAATTTAGGGTACACTTTTTTAAACAAAAACTCAAAAAAGCCTAGTATGTCAAATTATCCCAAAATTTTTGGAGGATGTAATTGTGAGCTCCCATTTCGAAGTACCAACTTCACAATGTGCCACATCACTAGACATGCACTCTACGTAATAATATATAGAAAACAACCACGTACTAGTAAGGGTAGGTCAAAGACCCACGGATCCAATTTTGCTCACCTCCAAAAGTGGTGGGTGATATTACCCACCAATCAAAATCAAGTATTCAACTTTTTAACCATATTTATTAGTTCCTTTATGTATAACAATATGTATTATAATTTTTTTTAATTTAGAATACTTGTTTTTGATTGGTGGGTGATATCACCCATCACTTTTGGAGGGTGAGCAAAATTGGATCCAAGACCCACATACTGGTAGGTTAACAACCCACGTATTAGTAGGTTAACAACTCATGGGCCAAATATTAATTCGATATAAATAAATATTATATTTGATGTTAGTCAAAAAGTCAAAAATGTATGATTTGTTTAATCTTCAATTCTATTGTTTCTATTTATACAAATTCTCAATTGTCATCCTTACTTGATAAGCGATGAGGGATAGCAAACTCTATAAAATTATTATCGAATTAAAAAAATCGGGGATAACATATGATTTTGAAAAGTAATTAGGAGAAGAAAAAAAATTTAGAAAAGGAAAGAAAATATATTATACTGAAAAAAATAAGTATTTCACTTTGTTAAACTAAATAATAATAGTTTCAACTAAATAATACTAAAATGAAACTATGCAATTGTTTAACTAAAATTCATTATTTAAAAATCATTAAGTATTTGAAAAAAAAAAAAAATTGGTGACTATAATTGTGATTTGTGGGCTTCCCATTTCAAAATACCAAGACTCCAGTCCAGTCACGTCGTTAAACATGCATTCGATCTCAGTAATTATACATAAATAAATATAAATTAATATTATACTTATCTCCTTCCAATATCAAAAAAATATGACCCAAACCTTCTATTTTTCAGAAATCTGCTGGGTGTACACAGTGCAGTCAGCGTACAAGGTTGCATGGCAACGTAAACTGAGGGGAGAAAGGGAGTCTGCAGCACATTTTCTTGATGATCAGATTGAGTAGCAGATGGAGAGTCGAAGATCATCTCAGGTTTGGGCTGTTGTTCAGAGTGATTGCCTGTTGCTGGTGAAGAAGTTGTGCTCTGCTGGGACTACAATGGCTGTTCCTGCTGCTTTACTGAAGAACCTACAGACTACAAAGCAAACAAATTGGCATTTCGGAATTTTTTGTTGCGGCTCGTTTGGTACTTCTGAGAAAAAAAATTATTTGAAGATTTCCTATAGTCAATATCAGTTAACATTCTTCAGGATTATCATCATCTTTTCCTGACAAATAAATAAACTCGATCATAAAATAAAACTGAAAATATACATACTTTGCTAGGAACGCAAAATTCTCAAGTTTGTACAACCGTAATCTGTCATTTATAAACTACTGCAGTTTCTTGGGAGGAGATTACTGTGTTAGATTATGCTCTTTTTGGAGATTTCAGGCATTCTGACCGGTTTGTTTCGGTATGGATGCATCGTTCTCCTTTGGCAATGTGAGATAATTGTATGCAGCAATCCATTGTTGTTGTGTAGACTTAGGAACTGCTTCAACACCACCAATCAATGGCTTCCATGAATCTTTCGAGATGTTCGTCATGACCCATTTCACCTTTTTTGGTGCTTCATTATACTTGAAGCTCTCTACTGTCGCCTTTGGAGCACTCGTCTTACTCTTGTTATCTCGCGGCTGTCAACAACAAGAATCGTCTGTTAGATATATATAGGATTAGCTCCCTTATGGTAATTCTTGAACTTACACTGCTCTCAACATCAGGAGCATGGCGCTTCTTCCTTCTCGAATCAATTACCCCGGTTTTGAGGAAGGACGTCACTTCGTTCCTGGACCGGAACCAATGTTTTGAGACTGGATCATAATAGTACTGCAAAAGTAGGAGGTAACATTACAAATATCAGTCATGAAAGTAATTCTGAATGCTTTTCAAGGACAGAATTAAAAGTTCAGCAAAACTCATAACAGTATAATATAAGAAATATATATGCAATTAGCAGCAGCAATGTGAAGATTTCCGCCTTATTCACACCACAACAGTAAGTGTGCTATAGTTAAAACTTAAAATCACAACAGAATGTGAGATCATATGATCAAAATTCACGTTTTTTTGTTCATTTGAGATTGTATCTTTGTACATCCCTGCCACAATCAAAACTCAAACTGAGAATGTATCTTTTTGCATCCCTGCCACAATCTATTTACAAATCAAGCAATTCAACAAAACACATGAGCTGCTACACTAATCAAGAACAATCAACGAAGAAGCAGCGGAATTCAGCGATCAAAACCCTAAACGCAAGCATTCAAACTTTCGCAAATCGCAAAATTCAAATAGAAAACAAGTGAAGCTATCAAAGTAGGGAAACTCGCCATATCTGATTTCACACCAGAAGGTCGGAGTTGGCGTTTGACCCGCCAACCGGAAGGTAACCAATCAGGTGCTTCCACATTACCATTCGGATTCGGGCCGTCAGATGGCTTGTCAGGGACGGTTGAGTCAATTGTAGTACCCGGTTGCAGAATCGGATTAGGCTGGGGATTCGAATTCATTCTCGATTCTTTGTCTCCTTGGATGATTGTTTGTGAGTTGCAGAAAGGAAGAGAGTGTGTAGATTTTTGGGATTTGAGTTACAAATAAACGTTCGCTGCAGAAGGGTTTCACGTCTAATGTCTACAAATTCACCCTAAACAGATGAAGGGTTTATCGGTTCAAAATCACACCATAATTCCTTTTACTCCAGTTTCTTCCTAATTATAATTAAGGGCTCGTTTGGCAACCAAAACTCGGAATCGGATCAATCATACTTATACCCCATATTTGGTAAGATGTGGAATCGGAATAAAAATGATTTCATGTAATCATTCATTCCAACTTTAGAGAAGAACTCGATTTTAAAGGTGAGTATCTGGGTTGGTTCGGATAAGGAGAGGGCTTATAGTGTGGGGTGAGGAGGGTTGAAAGCCGTACAATTAAAGCGTATTCAAGGGTTGAGGTTATTTAGAAAAATCGATCAATAAATCGGAATGGGATCATACTCCGCCTCCTTTTTACCTTCTCATTGAATCGTCCCCGCCTCCTTCTACATTCTCTTCAAATCAATCAATATAAATCGCATCGCTCTAGCCCTATTCCTTCTCTTTGAAATTTGCATCGCTCATACCTTCTCTCTAGTTGTTTCAAAGTGAATTTGTTTGTTGATGGTTGAATTGTGAAGCTTTGCCTTTTCCTCTTCCCCGATTTTGGGATTCAAATCTCTGGCTTATTTTAACAATTACATTGTCAATAACTATGATTTCATAGACCAACAAATTTTGGTGGGGAAGTATTGAGGCTAAAAACAGAATGCACACTCGATGTTATGGAAGAGACTTAGCAAATCTAAGGAAGATAAGAGTTATTTAAAGACTTGAAGGCCTTTAATCTGGCTTTACTTGCAAATCAAGGTTGGAGAATCTTGACGGAGTCGGACTCATTTATTGCTGAGTTATTAAAGTCTAAATACTTTCCGCACAGAACGTCAATGTAGGTAAGTGTGAGATATAGACCTAGTTTGACATAGAGTAGTGTTATCAAAGACATACATCTTTTAGAGAAAGGCCTTTGTTGGTTTGCGGAAAATGGAGTTAGTATTAACTATTAAAGTATGGCAAGTTTGGGCTTTGAGAAGGGTTTTTGAAGATTCGAATGAATTATAGATGAGGCACTTTCAAATTGTAAGAGTACTTATATTAAGTAAAATTGTGATGCTTTTATTTGAAGGGTGGGGAGTTGTGGGCTTGGTGTTCTTGCTCGCTAATATGTTATGTTTTAGAGCATCTACATCTCTGGTGGGTTGGTTGACGGTGGAGGCAGCGGAGGAACAAACATTGATGTGGGATTTGGACCTAACAAATTATCGTGATTTTCATCGTATCGTGGTTGAGTCCGATGCGGTGTCTCTTATATCCAAATTGGATAGTCCTTAATCCATGAGATAAGGAGTTTCGGTTGCAATTTTAGGTTTGTTGAAGATGAAGGCCGGACAATATACTAATTGCAAGTGGAGCCATGCATGTTCGTCGTTTAGGCAATAAGCTAACACATTGGTTGACAACTATGTGTCTTGTCACCAATGTTATTTCTCCTATATTTTATTTTATTTACCTTTTGAACTTCATGGAGTGCTACATGATGATGAATATAAACAATAAAGTTGGCCTTTCTCAAAAAAAAAAACTTGTAATGTCATAAATTAAATTGTAAGTCAACTATAATGTCATTAGTTGTGTTATCATCAGTTGTATAATCATTATCAACGTTATTGCCATCGGCGGTTGTGTCATTATCAAATGTCATAACGGTCATTAACTACGTTGTCACCTCAACTCATTCTCATTAATTATGTTATCACCAACCTATTGTTAAAAAAAATTTTTTAAAAATATGGGGAAAATTGATTTTTTTACATATAAAAAAATAAGAATTAAAAACCAAATGATAAAAAGTTGAGAGTTAGATTTTCAATTTTAAAACTCAAATAGGTTAGTGAGAAAATTCAGCCATTAATTATATATTAAAGAAAATTGATTAATTTTTACGGATAAAATTTGGAATTCGAAAAAAAAATGGAGAACTTGTTTATTGGAAGATAATATGTTATGGGAATCCAATCATGTAATGACCTGATAGTGACACAAATTACCGTGAGTTGAAATTGACGAGATGATCATATCCGACTCCTGACTAGATCTTCGCTTATTTGAGGAAGTCTAAGTCAGACATGTGTTTAGAGAAATCAAATGTGTTGCTGACCGATTGACCCATTTAGAAATTTCGAACCCCAACACACCCTTTTCTGACGATCCCGAACTTCGTGTTCTCATCCACAAGGATGCTTTAGGACGGAAGATAGTTATTTCCTAATCACTTTCCGTATTCAAAAAAAATAAAGCTAATAAAAGTAAAGTAAAAGCCATATCACGAGATTGTAGTTTTATGATATTTTAGATTTTTATCTCGTAGTTGTATCGGATTATCGGTGAGACAAGAAACTATAAATTTGAATTGACTAGTACATTCAACTAATTGAAAGCCTACTATGAAGTCTTTAAAATCAAAGTAATAACTATAATGGGGCATTGTAATTTTGGATATATTAGACACTCTCTTTTCAAGAGAATTGTAAATTGAAAAAGCTTGTTTATTTCATTGATCAAATAATGTTCATATAGATAAAATAATAAGATATAAACAGTAAGGAATAAACCTAATATACAGCCCAATATATTGGGTCATACTCTAACACTCCCCTCAAGTTGGAGGTGGTGAAGAAACAACTTCAAGCTTGTGAATCAAGAAGTTGAATCGAGTAGGTACAAGAGTTTTAGTTATGATGTCACCTAGCTGAAGTGTGTCAGGGGCATGATGTGTCTGAATAATGTCTCGTTGAATCTATTCTCTGATAGTATGACAATCAATCTCAATGTGCTTGGTACGTTCATGGAAGACTGGATTGTTGGTGATATGAATGGAAGACATTATCGCAAAAGAGATACATGGGAGCCTTGTGCGAAAATCCAAGTGACTCAAGGAGAGAACAAAGCAAAGGAGCTCAAATGTAGTAGCTGTCATTGCTCTATATTCAGCCTCGGCAGAAGATCTAGAAACGGTAACATGTTTCTCAGTTTTCCAAGAAATGGGTGAAGTACCAAGTAAAATGAAGTATCTTGTAATGGAACGTCCAATGATAGGGAGGTTGCATAATCGGAGTCACAGAAAGCACGAATGCACAAATCACTAGAACGAGATAGGAAAATACCCTGAGTAGGTGCGGGCTTTAGGTAACAAAGAACATTCAAGGTCATTTCCCATTGTCCACGGCGCGGAGCAGGCATAAACTGGGAAAGTATATGTACCGAGTATGCAAGTTTAGGGCGAGTGATGGACAAGTAGATAAGAAGTCCAACTAAATGACGATGTCTCTCAAGATCATCAAACACGACAAAAGAATCTGATTGGAGACCATAGTCAGTAGATATTGGAAAAGATGCGGGTTTGCATCCAAGAAGACCAGAATCAACTAAAATATCCAGAGTGTATTTCCGTTGGTTAACCCATAAACCAAACGGGGTGTAGACAATTTCAATGCCTAAGAAGAATCGAACGGGTAAGTATGAAGATAATCTTTAAATCTTCGAATGGTATCAGGATTGTTGCTAGTAATGACGAGATCAATATTTCAACATAGAGCTTTTGAATGCAGAATACAAACCATAACGTGACATTGTTGATTGAAGATATTCCACACATCCTCTTTTGCGTCCTAGCATGGTGTCCATTTAAAATGTGGTATTATTGCTTGAAGACATTCCTGACATCCTCATTGGTCCTTGCATTGTGTCCTTTTTAAATGTGTGGTAGTATAAGCAAGAACTCAATCCTTCCTTATAACTCGGTAACCATTTAACCCCTCCCCCAACTTCTACCTGTCATGAATCTTGACGCTTTGTGAATGTCAAGCAATACTCATTCCGCCTACGTGACATTGCAGTTTTTGGATGTTTCAGGCAAATCTCTTTTGATATCGCTACATCGGTGTCCTTTTTCAATGCTTAGTGAGTATAAGTAACAATAGTCGTCGGGTGGACTCCAATAACATTATGCTAACAACTTCCACTTTCCATGACCTTTTACGCATGTCGGTCATGACTCATTTCACATGTGTTGGCACTTTATCGAACTCGAAGTTTCCTCTTTTCAAATCAAATTACCCCGGTCTTCAAGAACACCACCACTTTCCTCTTGATCCCAAACTAGTGACAACACACACTTGATTTTCACAATACTAACAAAATCATAAGCCAAGAATATAGTAAATGTTAGTTCATGACATACTAAATCAATTGTCCAGTAAAATGGTCAACCCAAAGAAACAAAGAATGAAATAATAAACAAGAATCGAATGTCATGCCAACAACCAAACATATATACTAAGTCATTTATTAAGTACGCTATATTGTCATTCTCAATAGTATCATACAAGGACAAGTAATAACAATATGAAGACTTCATAGTAGAGTTTTTCATTACCATGAAACACATCAAATCTTAAATTTCATGTACACATATCAAAGAAGGGTTAAAATTATAAAAAAAATTCACAATTAGTTTCGTAAAATTTGAAGAATTTACGAAAATCATCTTGAAACACTACATTATAACTTATACGACACCAATCACCATTATACAACAAGAAATTTTATATTTTACACCAATAACAACTAGCAAGTATCATTGATATGGATATCAAATAAACCAACATTAATTCGGTGAAATAAAAAGTCACCTAGTTTAACTAGTAAACATATATCATCAATTATAAATATTATTTTTATTAACAAAAAGTAATTGTCATTCGAAATATTTTTCCTTCCTAACACAACTCCTCTTCAACATTTGTAACAGTAACCATGCATAAGCTAAATAATTATATAATGAATCTATAAATTTACTACAAATATTCAACCTATAATGTCTGTAAAAATAAAATAATAAAAAAAGACAATGAAAAAATTAAATATAATTAAAAAAAACACAAACAATGAAAATTAAATATAAAACCAATTTAAAAAACAAGGGGAAAAAATACATGAACAATGTAAAAACAATAAGAAAAAGCAAGAATTAAAAATAACAATGAAAGAAGAGATGCGATAACTTACCTAGTATGGTAGATTGGTAATTCGATACCAAATTTCACCGTTGAATTGTAACTTTCTTCTCGGTCTACTCATTCTGATAGAGCATTTGTAAGTACAATTGTTTTTTCCTTGCTCTTAAATAAGGAAAAATAAGTTTACGAACCTGTCATATTTCGATGTGGGCCGAATATTAGACCAAAATGGGCATATTGATAAGAAATTTTCCATCTCAATCTCCAAACATTAGATTTGTGTGAAAATGTTGGCCAAAAGAAGTTAAATCCCTTCAATACATTGAAGAAACTTAATCGTTTTATAAATATTATAAATCAAGCAATCCACAAAGTCATTTGTAAAAATAGGTGACATCAAAATGAGAAAATTTTCATGGATGAAGTGGGTTAAGATGAGCTCCAAAAGAAGTTAAATACCTTCAATATCAATTCACTGAATTGTCGGACCTTCTAACTACAGTTCGGATCTTGTACGTTCATTGCTTTGTGTACTTGTTGCATTGTCTATTTGTAGCTTATATGAAAGTTTTGACCTTGTATGCACTAAAGTTTGTGTAATGGGATTATGTTGGGATCGAGAAGTGGAACTTGTATGGTCACTTATTTGTTTACCTATTGTTTTGTGTATTTGTTGCTTTGTGTAATTGTTAGTAACATACTTTTTTATAAAATCTCGGACTTTGTGTAGTTCATACTAGTGTTTTTCTATTATGTTATTGTAACTAATATTTTGTCTATCTATTACTTTGTGTATCTAAAGCTTTGAGGATCTACTAGTTTGTGTATCTAATGCTTTGTGGATCCACTGATTTGTGTATCTAATGCTTCGTATATTTGTTGCTTCTGTACTTGAACTTTCTAAACTTTTCGGAACCAACGTTGTTTTTTATGAATATTTATGACTCATGGATGATATTTGTTTATGTAACAACATATTGTGGGGGCAATTGGATAGCGAAAGATGGTGAATGGAATTATAATGGCATACCATCCAGTTTTAGTGATAACTTGAAATTCATCAAACACACATGTGAGTTCACAAAGCCATGTTGTTGAAACTCAATCAATTTACTAGCATATACAAATATCTTCAATATATTGTTGAAACTTAATCAATTTATACATATGTGCAAATTAATCAATCCATATAGTCGTGTAGCAAAAATCGATGACATAAAAATGAAAAGAATCTCGTGGAGGAAGTGGGTTAATTTGAAAGTTTTTTCTTTTAAGGGCCCATCGGAATCCACACATGTTATTCATTCAAGAGTTGAAATTCCTCAAACAAAAATACGTAATATTATTATGGTATCACTAAAAAAGAATAACATGTCATCTAGTTTGAGTGATGATTTAAAATTCATTAAACATAAATGGGATTTCACAAATCTACATTGTTGAAATTCAATCACTTTACAAATATATACAGCAATATCTGATACATTGTTAAAACTCAATCAATTTACAAATATGTACAAATCAAGAAATCTATATAGTCGCTTAGTGAAAATCGATGATATCAAAATGAGAACAATATCATGGACAGAGTGTGTTAATTTAAAAGTCCTTTCTTTTATATATTGACCTATAAAAATCTCACATACACTAAATTTAAAATTTATTAATTAAACATAAAATAATATTAAGACGGTCATAACAAAAAAAATGAATAATATGCCCTCTAGTTTTAGTGATGAGTTGAAATTCTATCAAACATAAATGGAAAGCCGCAAATAATATTTGCACTATTCAGCACACCCTACCAACTGAACAAGATTGTTAATTGATCTATTGAACACCAATTTAGTACTTATTAAGATATGCGTCATCACATGGTGCAGATACGGATCATAAAAAATACTAACACCAACATATGGTGTTGGTGTAAATGTTTTGTTGTGAACTCGCATAACAAGTTTCTTGATATTTGATAAATTCAATGTCTTGCGTGTAAGTGTAACTAGGGTTGTGCATACGGTCCGGACCGGCGGACCGTAAACTTGCAAAACCTCGGACCGTATGTACCTAACCTACTATTCAATTCTGATTTTCAGACCGGTCCAGATCGGACCGGACCTAAAATGTTGCCTTTAACCTGAAAGAAAATTTTCACCAATGACAAAATACAATCGAAAGTCTAAACAATCCAAATATTGTCAAATCAAAAACCAACAATTAACCATTTCTATTCTTTCCGAGGCTCCGACATGAGATTGTCAATCAATCTAAACAAAATAGTGGTAATGTTTCAAAATGAAAGCTAGTCCATCTTAAAATCTTCCACACCTTCAAGAACAAACGTAGAATGCGCCTTCATTGACATCAATCAAGCAATTTTTCTCAAATCTTTTCAACAAAAAAAATTCAAATAAATCATTTGAACAATGAAAATTTCTCATTCAAGCAATGTCTTCCACATCCTCAACTTCCTCAAGTACATAATCATATATTTATATATACCTTCTGCCAAAGTCGAGATTTCATCTTCTTCTAAGACATCCTTTTTTGTTCTTACTCCTTGAACGCAATCAATCTTGAGTACATACTAGTGCTTGTACCACCTTTGAACAAAGAAAAATTCAAAAAAAACAATGCTTAGTAAATAGTAAAGTAAGTATTGAAGATTTAAATCAACAAACAAGTACCTGAGGAGAAAAACTACTTCGGTATTCAGAAATATGACGACCTCCATCACTAAATGCATGGCTAAGACATCACGAGCCATGCATGCAACTATAGGGTATCTATGACCATTGAGTTTCCACCAAACCAAAACATCAACCTTTTTCGCTTCCCCTTTTTCATGCAAATACTGATCAAACTCAGATCTTGAAAGTTCACTTGGATCTAATTTCCCTCTTGTCACTTCCTCATTAATATCTTCCAACCACCTTGAACTATCATCATCAACACATGTTGCACTTGAATGTGACCCAATAGCTTGATCTTCCACTTGAGAATAACGAATTCTATACTCCTCAAACAACTCATAACACACTTTTGTAAATTTCTTAACAAAGTCTTCCACACAAGTTTCTCTCCCATAAATGATTGTAAGAACAAGCTGCACTCCGCGAAACTTGTAGAAAGGATCAAGTACTATAGGTAGAAATATCATCATATTCATAGTCTCAAGTGAATCCCAATACTTTTCACACTTATCTTTCATTGCTCTTGCCATGTCTTTCAAAGCAAAGCCCGGGTTAGAGAGCATACTATCTAGCACTTTAGAAGTGGTGGAAACATGAAAGATCATATAGTTGCTTGTGACATACAAGGAACCAGAAACTCGGGTTGTCATATCATAAAACTCTTTTAAGAACACAATAAGTGACTATATCTTAATTCACTCTTCATCATCAAGAGTATAGCTAACTCCATCAACATCTGGAATATTTATCCAAGAAATTATAGCCTTATACTTCAATCCACTACTCAACATCAAATAGGTGGAATTCCACCTAGTGGATACATCTTGCACTAGAGAACTCTTACAATCAATCTTTAATTTCTCAGCTAGTTGTCGAAATGATGTAAGAGAACCCCTAATGAACTTAACAACAACTCGAGACTTTTTAACATAAGTATCTTTCAACTTGATGTCATCTTGTACAATCAAATTAATAATGTGTGTTACACACCTCATGTGCAAATACTTGTCTTTAAGAATACAACCATTATCTCTACTAACCCGTTTAAGGTAAGCACAAGCAACATCATTAGAAGATGCATTATCAATAGTCACCGTTAGAAGCTTACTCGACAATCCCCAAAAACTCAAACAATCCTCAAGTGCCCGCCAATGTCCTCTCCTCTATGACTAGAAATCAGACAAAAATTAATAATCCTCTTTTGTAAGTTCCAGTTTTCATCAACAAAATGAGCAGTGACACACATATAATTATCTTTTGCAATAGATGTCCATGTATCAGTGGTCAAGCACACACTCTGACATGAAGTTCTGAAAATCCCTTTTAACTTCTCTCTTTCTTTCACATACAGCTGAAAACAGTCACGTGAAATAGTGGTGCGTGAAGGCATAACAAATGAAGGACAAGCAGCAAAGAAAGCTTCTCTAAACCCATCCTTCTCTACAGATCTAAAAGACATTTCATCTTTAATAACCATTTCCACAACTTTTTCCCTAACATGCTTTGCATCAAATGTCTAATTTTTCATTCTCACACCACTATCATCCATACTTTCAAGAATGAGTTGAGTTTGTTTACCTTTACCCTTATTTACAGGATTCTTTTGACACCGATAGAAATGATGACTGACATTCTTGGTGCCACCATGGTTTGAGGCACAAGCATAGGTTGTCCCGTAATATTTGCACTTAGCTCTACGAAGATTCTTTTCATCCATATACTCATCATACCCATCCCAAAATTCTTTCCTCTTCTCTTTTCAATTACTTTGCGACGAGCTGATTGTGATGACACATCTCCATTTTCAGGTTGCTCGTCCATCTCAACATCAACATTCATTACATTTTCAAAGTCTTTTGGAGACTCGTGAGACTGATCAGCACTCAAACTCAAAGGGTCCATCTAAAAAAGAAAAAAAAAAAAGAAAATACATTAGGAAAAAAAGGCATTCATCTCTCAAAGTTCAATTCAGATTAGAAAAATAATTTCATTCCAACTTACGTTGCATGATAGTTTCGTAGATAATTCCATGGATAGTGATTTGCTCATAATTATGAATTTTGTTTGCTTCACCAACGTCAGTCCAATAGGCAAATAGTTTTGAGAATGATTACATAGGCTAAGGAATTTATAGTGTTTTACAATGAAGCAATTAACTCAAAAAAAATTAGTGCCCTAATTCCCTATTTCCCTGAACATCAATAAAAGGGTAACTAGTAATCACTAATCAAACTCAAAGTAATCAGTATACTAGTATAGGAGTATATCACAGTATATCAAAGTAATCAGCATAGGAGTATGTATATCACAGTAATCAAACTCAATGTAATCAGTATATCACAATAATCAAACTCAAAGTAATCAGTATATCACTAATCAAACTCAACATTCAGCAATCACAAGTGTTGATTCACAAACACAGTATATCAAAGTAATCAGTATAGGACAGTTACAAGGATTCGAAGTGTCGAAATTTGCAAATTATTGCTCACTTGCAAATTACACAGAAGACTTATAAAGATTCAGAGAAGAGTAGAAAGGTCGAGCACATATTACAGAGATTCAAAGAAGACTGAGAAAGTGAGAAGAGTTGGAAGACTCACGAGTCACGGCTGACGAGTAGACGACATTTGAGGACTTGAGGGTGAAGGCGAATCTGCGGTTCTGTGAAGGCTCGAAGGAGTCAAAGCTGCAATTCAACGAAGGCTCAAAGTCGAAGCTGTATAACTAAGTTGATTAGTCGAAGGCTCGAAGTCGGAAAGGGAGGGAGTCGGCGAGAGAGGGAGTCAAAGGCTCGAGAGAGGAGATAGTGTCAACGACCTTCGGCGAGAGAGGAGAGACCGAGAGGCGAGAGGGAGTCGATTAGTCGAAGGCTCGAAGCTGAAGTTGTGCTGCTGCAATTCCTGCGAAATAGTGAAGAGCAAAGAGCCAAAGGCAAAGATGTTGTGGACAAATTGGATACGCCTGGCTTCCTGGGCGTGTCAATTAGGGTTAGGGCAAAAAAAAAAGAGGACCGGTTTATCCGGTCCAACCCGGGTTACGGGTTCAAACGGTCCAAGACTGGAACCGGACCGTAACTTGGATTTTGATAAAATCATGGACCGTAGACCGGGCCGTAAAATCCGGTCCGGTCCAATTTTGCACAGCCCTACGCGTAACACCCCGTAAAATTAACTTCCCGCATCATTTGAATAGATATTAATGGTTAACTTATATGGATGAGTTGTCACTCATGTCAACAAGAATTCTTTTTTCCAGTGGTCGAGTGAGGACAAAAAACTCTAGAGTTAAGTGTGCTCGTGTGGGAAAAATTTTAGGATGGGTGACCCCTTGGGAAGTTTTTGCGCGTGTATGGTTGGCATGAGGACAACGTCCCGGCTCGGTGGACGTTCCTTCAATCTGACGTGGACATTAGGATTTTAAGTGAGGGAGATTATAAAACCCCATAAAATTATCATCCGGAATCATTTGAATGAGGATTAATGGTTAACTTATATGGATGAGTTGCTACTCATGTCAACAAGACCCCATGTCAACAATAATTCTTCTTTTTCAATAGTTGAGTGAGGACAAAGAACTCTGAAATTAAGCGTACTCATGTGGGATCAATTTCGAGATGGGTGTTGGGAAGTTTATGCACGTGCATGGTTGGCATGGGGACAACGTCCCTAAGACCTCGGGTCTTACATTGCGTAAGTAGCGACTATGTTTAGTATTTAGCTTATTCGTTAAATATTAAAATGATCTTTGTTGCTAAAAATATATATTAAGATGGATCATTCATTGAAACAAATGTTGATATGGGTATCCAACAAGCTATCAACTCAACATGCAAGGGTCTTATTCCTAACATATATCATCAATAGGTAATGGAACAAATTTATTCGGATTTATCAACATAAATATTTGTTGGGATTAAAAAGAGGTTTATGTTTATATTAGTATTGAATTGTTGGTGGATAAGAGAGGAGGCGATGAGATAGTGTAGATGGAGAAGAGAGAAGGAAAGGATGAAAAATAATGGTTTTTGTACATGATCCGAACTACGTTATGTTGATATGGGTATTCATACTTTGTATTTGTTAAGTTTACGCACTCACTTAGCTTGCTTCATCATTTTGTTCCACACATTTTACTTATTGATTATGCTTCTGGCTTATATACCTATATTTTGATGTTATTGTTGCTTCATCATTTTGTTGTTGATTGTGAGCAAGCTTGCTTTGTGATTATAATTTATCTCATTTGATGGTTCAAAACTCGATTCGGGCATAACGTCTATTGGTTATGTTATTCAAAATCATAACGGCAAAGTTATTAGTTTGGATGCTAAGAAAAATAACTTTAGCTCGGTAATCAAAGCAGAAGCTTACGCTCTAAAAGTTGGTCTTAAGGAAGCAATAAGGCTAGATATCAAAAAGATCGAAATTGAGGGTGATAATCTGTGTGTTATCAAGGCACTTCAAGAACTTTGGTGTTGTCCCTAGGAGATCGAGATGATTGTATCCGGCTCCAGACTGGATCTTCGCTTCTTTGATGAAGTCCAGGTCAGACATGTGTTCAGAGAAATCAATTGTGTTGCTGACCGATTGACCCATTTGGGAATTTCGAACCCCAACACACCCTTTTCTGACGATCCCGAACTTCGTGTTCTCATCCGCAAGGATGCTTTAGGATGGACTACCTCTAGAAGATAGTCCTTCCTAACCGCTTTTCGTTTTTAAAAAAAAAAAATATCTCATTTGTTTTAACTTAAATTGTGTTGACTTTGGGTGCATTCAGTGAGCAAGGGATTATCGAGATTATTAACTTTGGGAGATTATTCTGCCCATTTTTTTCGTCCACTTCAACATGGATTATCGAGATTATTAGGGTTTATTATGAAATTTTAATCTTCCAAATAATCTACTATGTTCACCAAACGGACCCTTTAGTACTTTTAGGGTTTAGATAGTACTTGTTGGTTGTATGAGTAGTAGAGAGTTATGGTTATGTTGCGTTTGCATTGATTTGATATTGTGTCAGACAAAGTTATGATTGAGAATGTGACAGACAAGGTTATAATTGAGATTGTGGCAGATAGGGGTAATGATTGAAATTGTGGCAAACCGAGTTATGACTGACATTGTGAGATGTATTGAAAATAGGATACTTGATTATGTTACGCACTAGAGTTATGACTCATGATATCGGATTGTGACTAGTGATTATATGATGTATTAAAATATATTAACTGGTTATGTTACGCAATTATAGTTAAGTTAGAGGGTAATTGGTTATGTTATGCACAGACAGTTACGCTTCAAGAGACCATATAGTGATTGATCATTATGGATGAAATGTGTTACATATTATAGACATATAAAGGAAATGACAGTGGTGACTGCAAATTGAGAAATATCAATTGTTATATGTGTAATAATAAGCATATATATTAAAGGATGACGGGTGATGGATATGGATAGGGTTATGATTAGAGTTACCACATTATGCGTACGGATTTGATCTGAATCCGGGGCTTAGACTCCATTATTGGAATGTTAGCTAATGGTTTTCACGTTATTGTTTTAGGACACGTTTTAGGTTTTGAACATGTCTTGGAGACTATTTATGCGAGCGATGATGTTCTAACGGACCCGCGTGTTGCATTCGGTTTTTTGGAAGGTTGTTATATCTTGGTTGTTGAGTTTGAGCCATTGGGATTGTTTTGTCCTTGTAATTCTAGCTTGCATGGTTTCAAGTTAGCATTGTCTAAATTGTTTTGTAACTAAAGGCCGGGTGTGTTATTTTATATTTTGTCGTTCTCTTATTGGAATGTTTAATAGTCAATTTGGTGTCATACTAACTCTAATGAACTCACTCGTAGTTCACTTAATATTGACATCTCAGATTTTAAAATCCAAACAGCTATAAAATTTCATAATTTTTAACTCCGATAAGTCTCATAACAACCTCTACCAAACATGTTATAGACATCTTAGAATGAACACTACGATAAATAGTTCATATGAAAAAAAATTATGGATGAAAACGTGCGGTCGGGCTTCCGTGAAGTTGCTCATTAACTTCACGGTGGAGTTGGACAAAATTAGATGATTGATTAAAAATAATGATCAAGATTTGTTGATTTATTAAACATTTAAGGAAATAAGATATTTTGAAAATTAAAAAATTATATATTGAAATAGCTAGGATTTCCGAATTCTAATTAATGATTGATTAACTTAATCACTGATAGTAATTGACATATAACTCACGAAGATTGCGCAAGTGATGAGTATGAGTCACACCGTTATGTTCTTGGCATAATTTTGGACGTATGGGGAAATTTTCAATTTTTCCCCCAGGTAATTATTTTACCCTCCGGTATTATTTGGAGCATTTGGGAGCTCCAATTAATAAAAATGCAGTTGAGAGAAATGATCAAAACATCGGATATGTCCTAGATATGAAATAACATGGAGAGGCTAAACGGTTAAAAGAGTCGCTATTTCGTTTCTTAATGGCTAAGAAAGATGGCTCAGGAATACACGTTTTACGAGGCAGTTGTGGAATGATTATCCCTACAATATTCCATATTTATTATTCCAATTTCGAGAAGTTTGAAGAAGGAGGTTCAACCTGCCTTTGGATCGGTTAAAGGATAATTATCGGCTTCGCTAAAGGATAATTATCGACTTCGCTAAAGGATAATTATTGACGTCGTTAAAGGATAATTATCGTTTCGCTATAAATAGCGGAAAATCCTTTATTAATTCATTTCCTTTCACGTTTTTTCGTAAAAGCTCTGATTTCTCTCAACCTTCAAACTCATATCTACTCTCCGTTTCTAATCCGATTTTAATTCCGTTTGAGTTCTAGGATTCATTCTCTTCATATCGATACCGAGTTTCCGCATTTCCGAGTATATAGAGATATGGTCGAGCATATATGTCACCAGGACGGTTCCGTCGCTCAGGTTCCAGTGAATTTGATGTTGTCCATGCGTAGCCTGCATCGTTGTGATTCCGAATCTTTTTTTCCAGATCATCAATCAAGTTAGTAACGAATAAGTTATGAATTTATTCGTTTTCCGTATTGTGGGTTAGTATAAATTGACCTTAAGTTGGTTAAAACGGATAATTGGAATTTTATTATGTTCGTTACATTATTCTGGTAATTATGGGCTTTTAGTTTGATGATGATATCATGAGTTGGATATATGCCCTGATGTGGCTTTAAAGGTTTAACATGTTATTCGAGACTTATAGGATGATTATGATCCTGATGGATCCCTTGGGTCTAGGTGTGACCCCTTTGCTTGATAAGAGATTGATATATCTCTATGCCTTGTTATTAGGCAGTGTCCCTCTCAAGATTGGAGGTTGATCGTGGTTGAGTTTGTACGAGGCTGAGGTAAGTCTGTAGGACTTACTTAGCTAACATCCTTATATTGGGTGTTTGCATGAGTGATGTGTGCATTATATGCTTGATATGATAGCATCCGATGTCGATTATTACCGGCCTATATTTTGTTGATAGCCCCATTGCGTGGCAGTGATAACCTTTCCCTTTCATCATGTAAGGAGTTGGGAGGTTCTCTGGCGTCAGGCCACCTGGTATACAGGAAGGGCGCAATCCACTTTCATAGGGTGCACGGGTTGTGTGACCGACACTGCTTCCAGATGGATAGCAGGCCCAGAGGCGAGGATGATACGGTCCTCCTGTCACATAGTTTCATATATCTATATATATACGACTTGAGTGAATGATTATTGTATAAAGATAATAAAATGGGTAAATGTGTGACGACATGATTATGTGTTTATCTTTCATGACTTGTGTTTGTGCTTATGCATTACCTTATACGTGTATGGTTAGCTAACGGTTATATACCGTGTTGTAGATGCCTTGCAGGATAGGCGAGCTGTTGAGTGATTTGGCAAGGTGACAGGCCGAGGACTCTCGTACATTAAGTGGTTCTGGTTTTAGGGATATTATATATACCTCCTACGTGAGGATGATGTTTTGTA
Organism: Fagopyrum homotropicum; assembly: GCA_033239125.1. Lineage (NCBI taxonomy): Eukaryota > Viridiplantae > Streptophyta > Magnoliopsida > Caryophyllales > Polygonaceae > Fagopyrum > Fagopyrum homotropicum. The sequence continues at coordinate 11,628,983 of BSWB01000003.1, forward strand.
TAACTCTTGTGTGAGGATGATGTTTTATACTCGGCTATGTTTTTGTATCCCTTGTGACGTACAGTTTTATTATTTGTTTTATATCTGTCAGTGTCATGCTGTAAGGTCTAGTGAACTTGTTGTCAGGCTAGGGTCATGATCCACTGTGAGATCTTAGCCCAAAGTGGCATTCCGAGTCCCGTGAATTCAGGTGGTTACAGAGTATATCTCCTTCCATGTATTGGAAAAGAGTTTAATTCCTAAATACATATTATCATAAAAATGTTATTTTCCATTATCACCCTCCTATTAATGGATGATATCAATATTGCAAAGAGTGTGATTTTTTTATATTATCTATTAAATCATATATGAAAATTTACAAGTTATAAGATTAGATGATTTTAACTAGGTCTTTAGTGAACAATTTTACATATTTGATAAGATTAAAATAATATTAAATCACATTTTAGTGTTGTCAAACTATTAGAGAAAAAAAAATAGATGATTACCGGACAATTAAAATTGTTTTCAATTCTCACATATACTTTAGAATTATAAGGTGACGTTGATGTAAAAATATTACAATTCCTGTAAAAAAAAAATTTGTTTACTTCAAAGTTATCATATAAATAATTATTATATTTTATTTTTTATATAATTTTTGTATATCTTTTAAATAAATGAATTAAAAAGAGATTTGTTATTTGAAGGATTGGTTATAGTAAATTGTATCAATAATTTACACTATTTAAATGGATGGATTAAACAATAAACTACTTTTCTAAAACTCAATAGTTGGTTTAAAATAAATATATTTTAAATTTAAAAATTAATCTAAAATTAAAATTAATCTCATTATGTAAATTGATAGAAGGGTGTGTGATCTTATAAATATTTTATTTCCTTTTTATTAATTTAATTTTTAAATTTTTAAATTTTAACCATTAATTATAATCAATACTCCAAATTTATTAAATTACACCATGAAGTTGATAGTGCAAATTCACCGGAAGGTTTTTTTTTTTTTGAGAAACTGGGTAAGAGATTCGATCACCGTTAAATAACGATGAGCCGAGAGGCCGTACAACACGGCGGACGGAAACAACCGTCAAGAGAGCAATACAAACCAAACAAAAACAACAACACGAGAGGGAAAAAAATCGATGGAGAACAACAGCGGACCAAGCACGGAGGTGAAGGGAGAACTCCACGAAGACGAAGCAGGTGTACAACGAGCCAAGCACTGCCGAAGAAGCACCGTTGGAGGCAGGTACAACAGGAACCGAACTCCTGGGGAAGTGAAAGACGAGACTCAAAGGAAACATTTTCCATCAAATGGAGTTGTCCGGAAGCACACGACCACGACCGCGATCCAAACACGACTCAAAACACACACTCACATCAACAGAAGAACAAACAAGATTCTAGATAATTACTAAAAAAGTACTTATCTACGGTTCACAAAATGATCATATACTATTCATTGTTGTTATGAGCTTCTTAAACGCTTGTGGGAGATCGAAACTCGTATGAATTGTTTGGTTTTCTTTTAGTCATCTGATTCCCTAGAGGAAAGAACTCACCCAAGTCAATGACAAGGTGGTCACAAAATGATCATATACTATTCATTGTTGTTATGAGCTTCTTTGATAGGATTTTTCGGAATGAAGTAAGTGATTTAGTAGTTGAAACTTTTTGGTTCCAAGAGTGTTAGTAACAACATAGTAACACTTGGTAAATTTGCATCCCCTAAAAATTATACTCTCTAATCAAGACCTTATTCCTGATTGATTGAGCCTTACTACTGATTGTTTTGAGCCCTGAGAAATCAAGACAAATCCCCGCCTTTTCAAGCTTTGATTTTGCGTTAATCTTTGCAAGGTTGCCGAGTGATGGAGTTCGAAACAATTCTGAAATCGTAATCGAAGCCCCACCCTAGAACCTCCAAATAGAGGAGATTGAGACCCAATGATTGTTGGAGGAGCCGCAGTCCAGGTCCGCCAAAAAGTTTGTTATATTTTATTTAGGCAAAAATGCTCTAAATAACACGACCTTTGCTACTGTTGCGGAAGGTGACACAAACTTTTAAAATTGCGGAAAAAAACACGAACTATTGGGGGCGTTGCACTTTTTAGCACCAGTAATTAATCCATTAAAAAGATGTTGGACATTTTATAATTTGTTATAGTTTGGTAAGATATAAATTTAAAAAAGGAAGCCAAATAATGAAAAAAAATTAAAAAAAAAGAAAAAAAATAATATACATTTTATTTTGATAGGATAAAATTTTTAAAAAGGAAAACAAATAATAAAAATTTATAATTTATTTGCAATAAATTATTTAAATTACATAAACTATAAATTATAAAATGAAAATAGATTTTTTGTGCTTTGCTTTTTTCTTTCTTTTATATGAAATATAAGTATCAAACATAAACAAATATTTATAGCCGGTAATAAAAGCGTAAAAAATATATTTTTTTTTATTTTATAATTTGTAGCTTATATAATTAAGTAATTTGTTGTAAAGAAGTATACATTTTCATTATATGTTTTCCGATTTTAAATTCTTATCCTACCAACTTATAAAATTTATAATATTTTTTACTTATTATACTTTTTTTTTCTTATGTAAAACATAAATATCAAATATAACGCTAATTTTTTTTTTACACATTTTCACTATTTTTTAAAATTTATATCATAGCAACTATAACAAATTATAAACTGTCCAACATTTATTTAATAGATCAATTACTAGTGCTAAAAAGTGCAACGCCTCCCTATAGTTCGTGTTTTTTTCCGCAATTTTAAAAGTTCGTGTCACCTTCCGCAACAGTAGCAAAGGTCGGGTTATTTAGAGCATTTTTGCCTTTTATTTATTGTTTCTTGTATCCAATGATAGTAAACCGTAGGAAGGACAAAAAAATTGGGCCAAGAAGCCCAATGCAAACAAAAATTGGGAGTGTAGAGTCCAAGGACAATGAAAAGTGGGCCATGGTAGTAGACGGCACTCACCGATTAACTCGATTACAAATCTGAGGCGAAAATCACCATTACTTTTCCTTTGTTTTTTTCAACTTTACTTTTCTTTTGTTTACTTCTTTTAATCTTTTCTTTTTGTTTCCTTGGAGCTTGAAGGAGGAGAAACCCTAACAATCAAGCGCAGCCGATTGTAAAAACGAGAGTATTGGTAAGAAATATGTGTATTTTCATTTTTTCACACAGAAGACGAATCTTGGTTTCCTCCAGCTTAAAAACCAATGGTTTCCTCCAGCTTAAAAACCAAGAGATGAAACGGTTAACTCGATCAGGTCACCCCAAAATGGACCGACTTGGACCGAGTTACAGAACCAGAGTCACTTGCGAAGCTTCAGGGAGGATGACGGTGGTTTTCGACTTCAATCAAGAAGCCCTTCCCCTATGGTGACCAGTTTGGATGCGTCGAATTCGAGTATAGCGCTGGCTTAGATCTAGCATATACGTTCTAACTAGGTCGGAGATAGAAGCACGGATCTAAGGCGGTGAGACCGAAAATCAATTGTTCTCTTTTTGAAGGTCAAGAGCGTTTCCATGGTGATGCTCTGTTGTTGTCTCTTTAGAGAAGAAATTTGACTTTTGGTTGTAAAGGAGAGTATTGAGTTACCCGATAAAGGGGTTTCTTTGTTTGTTGCTTCTTTAATACGATTAATAGTGGTCGGAGAGCCGTCATGAGGTGGTGCTGAGGTGTGTTTGTCATGGGAGCTCAGAGAAGTTGTCAATTTGGATTTCTGCCTCTATCACTGCTTTTGTTTTGATAGAAATTGGGTTTCCCCTTGATTTCTCTAACCTTACTCACGAAGGGTGTTGAGAAAAGAGTATTACTCTTAAAATTGTTGATTTGTTGTTGATGGTGGTTGGGGTTTTCCCCTTCTCGAAGTAAGAATCTTCTTTGAATGAAGGGGATGTTAGAGCACTGACCTCCATTGGAGCCCTTTTGCTTGAGATTTTTTTTCCTGGGTTTTTGCTTATAAATTCACCGGAAGGTTTACTTGTAAGTAAGTGGTGGGTCCCGCCAACTGTAAAGCAGATTTCGACAGGTGGCAGATTACACAAGAAACTAAGACATACAATAGTGCAACACCATGGACCGTCGTCGGCCCAATTGGGCCCACTTCCAATATTGGCCCACTAAGCTCCCAGCCTGGCTTTCGCTTTTACCTCTTATCAAGTCAATTTAGAGCGTGCAATATCTAGTATGTATGATAACGTTAGTTGTTCGAGTCGGACGAGCCGACTCCGAGCCGTTATTCGACGCATTTATATAGTGAACCATCTCAAGTTGATCTTTTTTAAGGAGACCATATCATACTAGTTGAGCGAGACGAGCTTTGACATGGTCGGGACTTGGGTTCCTATTACCTAAATGCATATTTAAGTTTTATTTTTAGTATACTCAAAACGTTTTTCAATGTTGTTTTTTGCAAATATGTTACATTCAAAAGCATAATAATTAAAAGTTGTGAATTAAGATAGTAGATCCATGGTAGGTGCTTGAAAGCATAGCTATTGTTTATGAAAATAAAGCATATGTATATTCTTTTAATATCCCATCAAATCGAATATACCGACTCAAATATAAGTTAAATCATTATAATGTTTATTCTTTAGTGCTTGCATGCATCAATATATAAACTTAGTCCAAACTTTATGAGTATGTCATATCTAAAGATGTTAGTCTCCCTTTTAAATGATTTAAACCTTTATCTTATAAAATTTGTATTAATCTTAAGTATTGTCCATCAAAACAAAATTGTTGATTTTTTAAAATTATAATTCCAACTTTATCAAAACACTCTAGTATAAATTTCAAAAAAAAATATAAATAATTTATGGGATCAATTCAGGTGCGGAGGATGCTACAATGTGGCATGACGGAGTAATTTGACTCGTTGATTTACTTGACCCGATGGGCTTCATTCATCCACATCATTTAATGATTATAAAGAGATGCGGTGAGAATTTTTAGAAGATATGAGGGCAATTTTTTAAGAAATTGTTCAACTATATTCGTAATTGTTCAAATATGTTAATTGTTCAACTATATTCGACATTGTTAAACTATATAACTAATTGTTCAAATGTTAATTTTTATGTTCATATATTTAACTAAAATTTGTTGATAGAATTTGATCAAATAGGTCCTTTTCTATTTCAGGTTTGTGTACCCCTTCAAGTTTTACCACTTTCAATAAATTGAAGTTGGAAGGTAAGGAGTCTGATTAGGGTTATATTTACTAAACATACTTATACATGGACTCAGTTATTAAAGATAAATTTCAAAAAGACTTACTTAGCTAATTTGGCTTATTTGTTCTAATATATGATAAGTATTAATTAATTTTAACAAATCACAACGTTTGTTATTTGATTCAAAAATCGTGAGTAATTTTCACTTTTAACTCTAAGACTCATTTCTATATGATTCAAATTATATATATGTATATATAAAATTTGGTTAATATGTATATTTCAAAGATTGTGACCGATTAATTGATAGTGGTAGAAGTAGGTCATACCCGATTCTTGCGTACTCAAAAAGGTTACACGAATTATAAAAGAAAAAATTGTAAATACTAATTTAAATAACTAATTCGTAGCTTTATTAAGTTAGGTTTATAACTTTATAAGTAATGGATGGTTATTCACAATTCGAACAATGCAAGGTGACTAAAAGCCCATTCGTACCAAAACCCTAAACCACTTTTAAAAAAAAAAAAATATAAAATGTTGTCGGTGAAAAGTGTAAAATTTATTACACACTTACGTATCGGTCAATTTAGAAGTACTAGTAGACGTACAATATTCATAAATACTTGCGAGACCAATAAGCAACGTAATTTTAAAATTTATGGCAACCAATGTTCTTCAATGAGATCACATAAGTCTAGCATTGGCAATTTGACTCCCTATCCACACAAAAAAATGAAAGACGTAAACTTGAATGTTGTAACATAATAAAAGGTTTAAATATATATTGTATTAAAGTGGAGGATGGTGAAATCCAGCGTTGATGCTTGACCTTTTGATTTTGCAATGATTCAAACCGTGACCTTTTTTTTTTTGTCATTTATTATATGCTCGAGTTTTAGTAAAAATAACTACTCCGAAAAACGTATTTTTATTGTAAAAGTTATTGAGTCTTAAAGTAGTTGAAACTCTGAAATCGAAAACAGAATGGTAGTAAATGTAATTTACATGTGTACTTTGTTTATAAAGTTTGTTGAAATTATATTTTGTAGTTTCAGGTAAAATACATTTAGGGTCCGTTTGGTTTTAACTTCAGAATCGAAAACGGAATGAAAACGAATCTAGTCAATACGTATATCCTTATTTATTAAAATTTTTGTAATCTTTCCTTGTGGTTTGTAGTAATTGGATGAAAGTTTGATTACTTTTGATACCCAGGGTAACAAACTGTGAGGAAGCAAGTGCATTTTTCATTAAACCATGGTGAATGATTCCATAAAATTTCATGAATATGGATATACATATGGACTAAATTCGTTTCTATTCCGTTTCCGTTTCCAGAGTTGGAACCAAACGGGCCCTTAATTTCTCAAATTTGTTTCCCTATATGGTATTAAAACTAATCAAATATACTACAATCACTTCAATGAACAAAAGTAAATATATAGATTAAATTCGTTTTTATTCCAATTTCGTTGTCCAAGTCAAAACCAAAGGGTCCTGTTCAAGTATAGTACATGATCATTAAAACTTTTTTTTTTTATCTGGGTTGTATATTTGAAGGGATTCAAACCTAAATAACATGATTGGTTTTTCGGGTTATCATTAAAAAAAGCAAAAACACAAAAATTAAAACTCATACCAACGAAAAGATCACATATTGTCCGTTCGACATGGAATCGAACCAAGATTGTTAAATCAAGTCCGATTCTGAATCGATGAACAAACCTAATACCATCACAAAAAATAGTGATACTCTTAATATCTAGTGTCGGAAAGAAGCATTTAGAGTAGTGGTGTAGCCACTAGGTCACTACTTTTCAATTCACTTTGGCACTAGTAGATTTGTGCCAAGTAAGAAAGGTCATAGTGTATAGAAGATCTTGTCCTTTGCTTTAGTTTTAGCATGGGTCCATAAGTCCATTCGAGATATATATATTTATATGGATATTTTTCGTCTGTTTTTGGAGTTGTTACAACGTCTTTGTTACTAATATTAAAGGTGTTTAGGTACTTTATTTAATCAAGTAAAAATACATTAAATGTTTTAGGCGTAAAATAATTAACTAGACCTTTTACTATTATTGATCTATTAAGGGTATTCATGTCATAAACTCTTTAAGTAAATATAACCACTAAAAAAAATAGTGGTCGGTCAATTAAAGTTTTAAAAATTAAAAGGGTTTACAAAATAAAAGCTTATAAAAAAGAGCCTACTTTAACAAATTCTTTCAAGTTTGAAAAAAAAAATCTGAAAGTTCTCTTAAATGAATCAAGAAATATACAATTTCAAAACTAAGACATTAAAGTAGATATTAGAGTTGAATATGCTCTTAATTTGTGGTAATTGTGGTAGAATAAATTTATTAATATTTTCCAATAAAAATTAAAACGATTTCTTATATTATACACTTTATAAATGTTTGAATTGTTGTAGATAATTTATTTGTAAGAATTGAGTTTGAGATTTTAAATCAAATTAAAAGAAAACAATTTAGTATATATCATCACTGCTAAAATAGGCATGAAGATATTTGAGTTATTTGATTACACGGTATTATAGTTTAATGTTCATTTAAATTAGATTTTAAATTTCTAAAATCAAAGTTATATCATAAGATGTATTACGAGAACTAAATTGGGATTATTTTGATTTTTTCACTCAACTTAGTTTGAATTATCGAAATTATTGTGAAGTATGATAAAAATTAATTTGAATATTCACACAAAAATAAATTAAAACATAATATCACCGGTCCTAGATTTTATTTTTAAACTAAATTATTTTATTTAAAATACCATAATTATGTTACCGGCTTGTTCTATTTAAAATTACAACTCGTTCCAATTACGTTATTTCAACTCATTATATAATATGGATGTAAGCCGCCGGATGCAGCTCGGTAGCTCGCCAGAAATGGAGACGCAGAGGCGGCGGGCGGTAGGGCCGAGTATCGGTCCAAAACCGCAATCCGCAAACCGAACCGCAACCGAACGGCAAACCGCAAACCTGAAAAACATGGACTGCAAACCGAACCGCAAATTTGCGGTTCGGTTTGCGGTTCGGTTGCGGTTTTTTCAGTTTTTTTTTGCGGTTTTGCGGTTTGCTTGCAGTTTTGCCGTTTTTTTTTGCGGTTTGTTTTGCGGTTTGAACCGCAAAACAAAAACTTGCGGCCGCAAACCGAACCGATTAAGTGCGGTTCGGTTTCGGTTTGGACCGCAATTTGCGGTTCGGTGAATCGAACCGCAATCTGCTAAGCCCTAGCGGGCGGCGGTTGCTCAACCATCTTTGTCACGTAGTCTTTAAGAATAGAAAGGTGTGAATTTCCTTATGGAAAAAGGCAGAAGAAATAAAGATACATTTGCACACCAACATAGGTATAAAAAGAAGAAAAAACCAAACATATAAAAAGCAAGAAAAATGTAAATTAAAATTACTCCATTAACATTCTTAACCAAGAAAAGTAAAAGGTTTTCAATAAAAAAATATTTTTTTGTTAGATTTAACCTTTGGCGATTGGACAAGCCACTACGATCATCCTAATTAAACTATTGTTTTTGTAAAAGTTTCTACAAATATTTAATCGAAGAAGTACGAATGTAACTAACAATCTAAAGTTATAAAGCTAACATAGTAACGTGATAATTTTTTTTTATAATAGAAAGCGGTTCGATTCTATATTTGATTTACCAACTATTAGATCGAAAAAATCGAGAGATGGACTAACCGTCATGAAGGAACACAACAAAAGAAAAAAACAAAAAACAAAAATACATCATAAGAATTCCAAAGTAAATATGTCATAAGGGAGAGGAAAGCAAAATGCTCTTAGTTAGCTGGAATCAACGAGCATAAACGTTCATCAACGAAGGAAAGTACAATGACAAGAAGTCTGGGGAACAATTGTGAACACCTTAAATTTGGACTGCAACAGAGTCATTAGGAGTCGATCACACATCCACCCTCTTTTTGAGAAACACTCGAACCGCCACCAAATACAACATCAAAACATAGAGACGAATGTACATCACACGAGTATCGTGATATTAAAATTGTGTACAACTTTGATGATTAAAAGAGTAGCGATTTACAAGGGGAACATTATTCGAAAAGAGTTGATTTATAACACCGCATTTTTTGTGGTTTGTGATTTTGTGATCTCTTTAATTTTTGTTTTGATTATTTTGATTTTATTTTTTTAAATCAATTAGTTTGTCTGTTTTATTTATTTCCATTTTCATATTAAAGTTACGTGGGTGATACATATAAAACAATGAAATAAGGATAGATGAACTATTCATTAGTATTACATTGGTTAGTTAATGTAACCCCTCAAAAACTAACCTCGATTCCGCGAGACTGAATCCAGCGAAATCGGGGTGTTCCATTTCGTTTCCGATTCCGGAGGTAAAACCAAACGGGCCCTAAGAGGATATAGGAGGCCATTGCATATATTACTATGTGATCGAGGTTCTATAGGGATTCAAAGTTGTACTTGATAGATCTAAACTATTATATCTATAATATTTCTTAATTTTTAATTCTCAATCACAACTCCAACCTCAAATATAATTTAGGGCATTTTCATCCCATATATTATGAGTTTCTTTACTTATATAAGAAATAATTTAATTATTGAGATGTCAGATTTGGGGAGAGAATCAAGGTGATGAATAGAGAAACTTAATCTGACATATATTTTGGGTTCTAATAATAAAATAAAAAAAATTAGTAAAGAAACTAAAATTAGAATTCTGGGATAAAGATGGCGTTAGAGAAATTAACAAAATGACCGATAAACTTATTTACCAGTCATTACATAAATTTATAAATCTAACTTTGGTCTTGAACTTTACAATTTTATTCATAAAAATGTCCTAAGGCAAGCCTAATGCTTTTTATTTTTTTAATTATAAAAAAAATCCTCTAACTTGTATGGTTAGTGATTAGCATAACTTTAACCTAGATAGGTAGGTGTATTAGTTGTGCCTTTTAAAATGTTATTGAATCTATGGTTCTAGGTTTAGGTTGGTGCAGCCTTAGACTAGTTCCACATACGAATTCATGATGAGCCTAGCGTGTGTAAGAGAGACCATATATTAATTAAGAACAAGTATTCAATGTGCCTATAGTTAATGGCTAATGACACACAAGCCACAATACAAGAAAACAAAAACGAACTAATATTAACTCGAGGCCTAATGCTAAGCACAATCTCTTGGAAAGTGCCAAGATAGCCACTGTCACCGCATTCATTTACTATGTGTGGAAGGCTAGAAACAACCTCGTGTACAACAAGACCTTTACTAGAGTTGTGGATTGTGCTGGGATGGTCATCAATGGCACCAGACTTCATCTCGCATATCACTGGAAGGACAGGTCCTCTCAAAGTCTTGCCGACGCCAGAATGCTTGGAATTCATTTCCATTAATCCCTCTCCCATTCGTATGAACTTGTCTGTTTGCATATGAACTCTAATGTACATTCACTCCTATCTTAATACAATTAAAATTTCAAAAAAAAAAAAACGAACTAATATGCATGTTAGCTAAACACTCGTCATCAGCTCCCGTTGATTATAATTTTGAAAACCGAAACGGAAACGAAATATAAATGAATCTAGTTTATATGTACCTTGTTCATGACTTTTTTTGGAATCGTTCATTGTAATTTTTTGCAAAATGTATTTGTTTCCTCCTATTTTGTGTCAGAGTATAAAAAATAATCAAACTCTATTCATGACTTCAAATCATAGGGAATGATTCAAAAGAACATCATCAACAAGGATATACATATGGCCCATATTCGTTTTCGTTTATGAAGTTAAAACCAAATAGGCCCTTAGTCCATGTACATTATGCATTCTCAAAGGGATTTTTAACCTATCGGAAAGGGTTTAACTGAAATCAATAAATAAAAAAAATAAATTGTAATCTAGTTTGTCACAAAATTGTCAATATATTAGATAATGCCGATAAATCGGGTTTTTTAAAACTTTAATGGCATAGTTCAACGATACCCTTCTTGAGACATTATTATTAGCAGCCAAACTTTTACAAATATGACTAGTATTCATTTGTGACGGACTGGAAATGAGGTGAAACAAGGGGTTATACTCATGTTCGATAATCAAGATGAATAAGTTGATCTTTGATATGTTCATATCAACTCATTTAGAATTAAATTGAACCTAATTTTGAATTTAGCTTAACTTTTTTATCCATACTTTGCTTGTTTAGTCAAGTGAATAACATAACTCTATCCTATTGAAATATGACTCTGATAAATTATGGTGGAAGAAGACCACACGAATGGTGGAGATAGAACCACAAATATATTGATGCAGCAATGACCTGTAGGGATTACAATAGAATAAGAATAGAATAATAAAGATTGCAATAATAGAATCAAATATAAACTAGCCTAATATAACGGAATAATATCATTATTTATTTAATAGGAAGATATTGTGATATGTATCTTCCAATACGCCCCCGCAGTTGAAGCGTGGGTAGGCAAACAACGCTGAAGGCTGGACCATTTCATTGACAATGAGCAAAGAGAACACTTCGATCAACAATGAGCGGTAACACAAACACCACTTGTAAAATCGATATGACCACCAGTAGATCGGTGACAACATTAGATCGATAGGCCCACCAGTAAATCGGTGGTAAATGTTGATTTAGACGAGGTTGAGGTCCCGAATCGAACCCGCTCTGATATCATGATAGATTTTGGTGGAAGAATACCACACGAATGGTGGAGATAGAACCACAAATATATTGATGCAACAATGACCCTTTATATAGGGATTACAATAGAATAAGAATAGAATAATAAAGATTGCAATAATAGAATCAAATATAAACTAGCCTAATATAACGGAATAATATTATTATTTATTTAATAGGAAGATATTGTGATATGTATCTTCCAATAAACTCAATTAGTAAAAGGTGTTATTCGAATGAACACGCTAAACTTTATGATACGTTCATTACCGTTCGTTTAGAATCGAACCGAGTTCAAACTAAACATGATTTTGAACCGAGATCAAAATGCATGCTTTAGTTATTGAGTCATACAAACGAGTCTTTAGTAGCTAGTTAGAGCAAGTTCACCCGTTTGGTCAAGTAATATTCATTGACATTGAACATGTATTTTCACCCGTTTTATTTCTTAACCGATTAAATTTCAATGTGCTTTCATTTATTTATTATTGTTAGTTGTTTATTTAAGGTATTTTCAAACAAAAACACCTTTTGTTATCTTTATAAACAAACAAAAAAATAATTATACTATAAAAAATTAAAACTTAAATGAGGTGTTCATACAAATATTTTTACAATTATTAAATTAAAATTATAATAATATATTTTAAAAATAATAATAAAGTACTATTTTAAATTAATTAATTAAATATGTCTTTTAAAGATGTTTTAAGAACATACTTTAATAAAAATATAATGAATGAGACCACGTATATAAATATAATATTGTTAATAACTGGTTAAAAATGTTATCACAAATTTTAAGATTTCAGCCTTTGAAATTTCTAAAGTTACAGTCAAATAAAAATGAGATAATTGGTAAAATAAGACCCTTTTTGTTTAGCCTAGATTAACTAGGCCCCTAGTAATATCCAACAAAAATATAAAGATAAATAAAAGTATTAAGGAGATAAATTAGGGAGATAATTGGGCATTAAATAAATCCACAATAATAAACTACCTTAAGTATTGAAACGGATTTGAAAAAAAGGAAAATAAAATGGGAGAGATTCTCGCAATCTATATATGAGTGGTTACACTTTATTCTCATTTTCATTTCCATTGAAGGAAGATTCAAGGTCTCATCTTTCTCCCTTCCATTTCGTCTCTATTTTATTCTCCAATGAAACCGATGCAAGTTATCGTTTTTATCCCGCTCCATTGAAGGTTATTGAAGGTCGGTTATATCCATCTCCATTGAAGGCCGCTCGAAACCTCTTCACAAGTTATCGTTTTCTCCGACCACAAAATAGGTACTTTTTCTAACTCGGATATAAGTTTGTTGCGACATATTACAGGATTATGTACCCGATTTTGCCAAAAAAAAAACATTATGTATCACATGTAGTTGCTAATAAATATTATGTATTAGTTATGCATCACACATAATTGCTGATAAACATTATGTACGCTTTATTTAAATAAAGCAAATAATGTAATTGATTGCCACCGTATTATGTAACAGATCGATCTATATCAACAAACTTCGAGGACATAGTCGATATGTATCAGATTGTCTCCGTCTTATGTATCTTATCGAGCTCTCTCAACAATTATGAAGAAATCAAGAGGAGAAACAATGACTTCCATTTCGAAGAATTCAAGATCATAAACTTGTTTGCAGCAACAATGACGTCCGAATTTTCTCTGTTATGGCTCCCCAAATTAATGGAGATTGTCACGATTTATTTCCTTATTTAACGGCTGACAATAATTATTAATGTTTTTAATTAAGATAATCAATACGCCTAATTAGGATAGAGAGATATTTAGCAAATCTACATAATCTTCTATATTATATGAGATTAATCTTTTTAGTAAAATATAAAGGGCCTAGTTTGTATACATGAAACAAAATGAGCGTAATTTGTACACACTATTACATAAGTTGCCTACTTAGTCAACTCATCCAATAAAAATCGGTTAAAATAAACGGATGAACATCGTATTTTTAACAATAAATATCGCCATATCACTTTATTTATCCGTTGACTGGTTAAAACCGAATGGGTGAGGTTGTTCTCGTGTTCACCCACGTATCTGAGGTAAGTATAAGATTTGTACATGTAATTGTATGGTTAGGTAAGTACGTAGAGGTATTCTCATCGGTCATGGCAGATTGACAGCTAAACAACACATGAGAATATGAGAAAAGGACCAAGAGACAGCGAAGGCTCTACCTTCTACGGATCTATTAATTTACACCTTTTCATAATAACGTGTTTTTATAATACTATATAACATATTAACATTCTACCACGTTAATAATTAAATAAGATTACCTCTTACTGCAATTTTATCTTCCTCTTAACTTCTATGCCAATTTGTCAAGTTAGGTGGATCATATCAATTCTAAACCTCACCAATATAATATTTAATTTTATATATTATAAAACCTTACAACAAAAAAGCATCTATAAAAATACATATAGTAAATATTTTTAAACTATTAATATGTACCAACAAGGATTTATTTTTGAGATTTTTTGTTTTAATATAATTTATAAAATTAAATAGATAATTAATCTTTTTGTCAATAGGAAAATAATACTTTAAACGAGATTTTTTTTGACTGTTCCTAAATAAGGACGTGAGGTGGATTATAAATAAAATATGAATAGGGTATTAAAAAATAACTACATATTATTTTAATTGAAATAAAAGACATTAAAAAACAAAATAGGTTGAAAAAAATTTGTCATTTGAGAAGCAGATGAGTAAGACAGCATTATTTAAATTTATTTACACTTTTTTTTAGATGGTGGGCATTAATTCCGCTTTTCCAATCCCTATTGGTTGCTACCCACTTGAATAAAAACCCCATCACACCTCTCAACAATTCCATCTCCTTCTTCCTTTTCTTCTTCGTCCCTTCCAAAACACCCTTCTTTGCCCTTTTTTACTCATGGAAGAACCAACAAACCCTTCACTGTTTCTCACCTTTGCTTCAGATTTCTGAAGAATTTGCCTTGGACATTGCTTTCTTTCATCGGGATATGCTACACTCACCCATTTACCAACTTCTCTCTTTGAACATCCCCCATTCTCGCTACCCCCTCTTTTCGGACCTCAAACATTCGATTCAAACAAAGGGGGTTTGTTTTATGCTCCCAAAATTAGAGCTGCTTTGATGCTTGTTGTTATCCATTTTTTGTTCCGTTGATTTTACTGGGCTTTTGCGCAAATCTGGTGTGACCCAATTTCGGCATCCGTAAGCTTCGGTAAGGGTATCTTTCTCTCATAAAATTTGTTGTATTTCTTCATTTGTTTAGCGCGTTTACTGGCTTGTTTTTAGGGTTTCTGTGATGGTTGTTTTGTAGTCTGGTTTAATGGCATCTGTAGATTGTCTAATATGCTGCTGGTGAGCCCAGTTTTTTGTTCTTTGACACCCATTTTAGGGATTTGGATTTTTAGCATTGGAATGGTGTGGCTTTCTCTGCAAATATTGAGCGATATTAGTATTGTTTGTCTTTCTGTATGTATTCAATCGATATGACTACCTCATCTTAGAACTGAATTTAGAAAGCAATTTTGCTTCCTTTGCATTTGACTGTTTGATTATTGGGTCTGCTTGCAATCTCATTGCACTTTGATTCATTATCTGATATTGTGATTATTGGTCTACTTTGTATCTTCTCGTGGACTCGTGCCTTCCTATTCATGTCTTTAAGTTGGTATTCCGAGTTTCTCTTTGTTTGCTTCGTTACTTTGGTGTTGGGCGTTGAACTTCTTAGGTATGATGTACTAGTTAATGGGTATAAAGTCTTTTGTGTATAGTCATTAACCCTGGCTGTGAATTGGCTAATGATTTGGCATGTACTGCATAGTTGTTCTGATTACATGCATTGGGTAATCGAATTAACAAGACTTGGTTAACCTTTTTCGACTCAAAGTGCTGTTTTTGGGTTTTAGATTTGTTGTTGTTCTGCTCAAGATTGCCTAGAGCTTTACTATCCTGAAAATAGCTGTACTTAGTTAATGTGTTTGTTTCATGATTCTGACTATGAATATGATATTTTCATCCTGATTATACGACAGGCGTTCCCAATTGCTACACATTGTTTTGAAACTCGTAGACTGCAGTATTCCTTATTAGTTCTGCTAGTTTGAAAGTGTTATGTCTGCCTTCTTGGTTAAATTTATTCAGTTTTTCCTAAGTGCATGCTGATGCTGAAGTTGTTTTCTCCGTATTTTCTGTTGGATATAATGCTTCATACTTTGTGGTGTAGCTATTATAGGGTGATAATGATATCAAACGAAGTTTTATTTTTTATTTTTTGTTCAGTTGCAGGTGTACTCTCACATATCTTGATTATGGAGGGAGGGTCATCATGGGTTAGACATCCTCGTTACTGTGCTAATTTTGATTCATGGGAAAGTACTTTTGATCATGGAGACTTTGAGTCATTTTCAGAGGGCAGTGATGAAGAAAACAAAGCAATGATTTCAGTTGATTCAATTCTCCCTGACGATCTCTTGGAGCGAATACTCACGTATCTCCCTATTGCTAGCATTTTTAGAGCTGGTTCTGTGTGTAAAAGGTGGCACGGGATTGTTTCTTCGAAGAGGTTCCTATGGAACTTCTCACATGCCGTAGCCCGTAAGCCTTGGTATTTTATGTTTACAAGCTCGGACTATGGAGTGGGATACGCATATGATCCTGCACCTCGGAAATGGTATGGTCTTGATCTCCCTGACTTCGTAACGTCCAATTGGGACACTGCTTCGTCATGTGGTTTGGTTTGCTTTATGGATAGTGATACTCGAGGTGAGATTCATGTCTGCAACCCGCTCACCAAAACCTGTAGGAAACTCATAGAGCCTCCTGGTTTAAAATTCTGTGATTACAGTGCTCTTGCAATCTCTGTCAACAGGAAATCACAAGGATATAACTACAACTACAACGTCTCGATAGTGAAATCAAAGCAAGTTCCTGATAACTTTTACCAATGGGATCTTTCAGTTCATGTTTATGATTCCGAAACCATGATGTGGATGACATCCCTTAATGAGGTTTTGAACGGTTGGAGAGCTGGTGACGAGAGCGTGATATGTGACAATGCTTTATACTTCATGATATATTCAACCGGTGTTGGCTTACCTGATCACTCTCGACATGGTCTAATCCGATACAATCTCTCAAGCCGACCATCCCATGGTTTTCTAATGAGAAACTTCATTCCAGTCCCTTGCTCACTCACTTGTGGCCGGCTAATGAACCTGAAGGAGAAGCTCGTAATGGTAGGCGGGATTGGAAAACAAGATCGTTCTGACATCATCAAAGGAATTGGAATATGGGTTCTTAACGGGACAACCGAGTGGCAAGAAATCGCCCGTATGCCTCACAAGCTTCTACAAGGGTTTGGAGAGCTGGATGATGTGTTTGCTACTGGTGGGACAGATGATCTTATATACATTCATAGCTATGGCGGTCCAGCTCTGCTCGTTTTCGACATGAAGAATAGGCAATGGAAATGGTCTCAGAAGTGTCCGGTGGCTAAGAAGTTTCCTCTTCAGCTGTTCACTGGGTTTTGCTTCGAGCCCAGGCTTGAAGTTGCTCCTTAACCTCTCTTCCTTATTGGATTCTTTTGATTTTCTGTTGATTTTACATACTTTAATGTGTCTTCTTTTAAGTTTTGCAAATGATTCCAAATGAAGAAAAAAAGAAGTGAAGACTGAAGATCAATGGAAATATATACCAAACTGAAAATGTTTTGTTATGCTTTTTGCACTTAGAAAAAATTCAGACACCATTGAGAAATGAGAGTTGCTCTATATGAATCATTATTTTTCTTTTGTCTTTTATGATGCTCTGTTCTTCATTTGCACTGCTGTGGGGGCATTTATAGTATGGGTATATTTGAATCGTAGGTGATAATGTATTATGTTTGCATTATCATGCATCAATGCCTAGAAGATAGTATAGAAGAATGCCAAATAATGTATTGTTTATTGCAAATGACACAAGACTATAATTAGTTTTATAAGTAATTACCCTCTACCTGGATACGGGCAAAGTCAGGTCGGCATGTTTGGATAAATGGCGGGTATGAACAACACTTTCGGGTCGGAACCGTGTTTGACCGTGTTTGAGTCGTGTCTTTGTGTCCGACACGGTAGCACACAGGACACTCCACCTTCCAAGGATGTTCATGCACCATAGTTTACAACTGGAGATTTTTACGGTTCAACAATTCAACCAACACAAGAAGACAAACACGGGTCCCAGGTGCAACAAGGATAGACCTCCTATTCGCAATGACGGTGTGCGTTCCATGTGCATGTGCCCGACGTGCTAAGACACTAGAAAATGAACATCGTCACGGAAGCTCATTACACATTTTGACGGAAAGTGACATGTTGGGGGCACACTCACAATTTTTTGAGACTACGATGTTCGTATTAATACTGTTGTTCCAACGTTTAACTTTGTAATCTTTATCTGAAAAAAAAAGGAGCTAAATATATAGACAAAAAAAAAAAGCTAAATATGACTTATTTTACAAAATAGATTTCTACCTTTAGTTGAGTTTACAAGATATTTTGTGTAATTAAAATTGAGGGCAATTTTATTTGAATGAATTCCTGTAATTATAATCGAATGTATTTGGAAACTGGATGAACTGGTGCCTTTAACCGTATTTATGTAATAAAAACTTGTCAAAAAATTTATTTTTCATGTAGATATGTTACTAAAAAAAAAACTTGCAACTTGTATGCACAAATTACATGTCTATATTCAACAATAAACATAACTTGTAAGCTATTGATTAGTGAAATGTGATTTCTTGGGGGTCTTTCCACCCTTCTTTTCTTTGCATCTTTAGCTTGTTAACAACCTGCATTGTATTGATCACCCACAAACTTAAGATATCTCACTGTCTGTATGCCAAAATATTATGCAAAACCAATTATTAGTATGTTTTACTTTGTTCATGTCAGCAATCTCATCTCATGTGAGTTCTTTGAGATCAATTTGTCCATAATTTTATGTGTTTGTTGTCTCTAGTGAACCCATGCCTTCCCCTCCAGGAATGGTAAGGACTGAAAACAAGAAATACGACAAAAAGGTTTTCATGTAAATGTCAAGATGAAGAAATACTAAAACATCATGAAAAGGAAACTTTTGTACCATGCGACGTTTTTCTTTAGATTTCTGCCACTACTAGTGGTTGATGTTGCCACAGCACCAACTACTTCTCCAGTCATTCTTGTTCAATTTTTTAGGTGCACCAAAACTTTTACCCCACCAAAACAAGTATTTTCTCCGGGTGTAGCTCACCATGAACAACTCAACCAGTTAAGTCACACTTGTATATATGTTTTGAAATGTATTATACACGATTCTCTTTTCCTACACGACACTTTTTCTTTTAATTCAGAGTGAAATTTGAAGGTGATATGATGATATTCAAAATTTATTTATGTTTTGTGAATTTATGCAAAGGTAAATATAATAGATATTTCTAAACTTTTTAAAAATAATTTTGGAAGAAAAACCCTTTGTACAATCATACAAGCACCGCTCCTGTTTAGATAAGTTTTAAGGAATTTTCTCCCCAAAATAATCAAATAGAGATATATATTTTTATAATAGGATGAATTAAAACTGATTCCGAGAATAGGAAGTTTGTTAGGGTCGGGTCTTTAGAACTTATTTGGAGTTGTGTTGTCCATTTATATCTAAGATCGTTGGGGATTATCTTTTGTATATATGAGTTCATCTTACCATCAAGAACTTCCGTTCGTGATTCTTCAAATGATGCAATATTTTAGGGCAATTTTATGCAGTAACATGATAGATGTATCCATTATTATTAAGCTTTTGATAGATGATTGACATCGCAATTTTCACACTCACACAAGGTTCCAAAATACGTGAAAACGGAGATAAAACGAAGGGATACCGTACATCATTTAGCAGTCTAGACGGATAAGACATTTTTTTGATAAAATGTCTTAAAATTTGCCATGCTATGAAATTTTTTAACAAGTTATGGCATTATTTGGTAATTAATTAGGGTGATTTATAAAAAGTAATTTTTTATTTGAGAAGTTATGGAATTTTCTTATAAATTGTGATATAATTGGCAATTAATTAGGGTGATTTATATAAATGTAGTTTTATTTGGGATGTTATGTAAAGTTTTATTAAATGGGGCATCAATTGGTAATTAACTCGGGTTATTTATATAAAGTTATTTTTATTTGGGATGTTTGTGAAAAATATAATAATTTGGGATCTTATTTGATAATTAAACTAAAAGTACTAAAACCCTCCTCCTCCTGCCGCCGCTGCCATGGTGATTACAGAGGACTCTGCTATTCAATTGTTCTTGGTGATTCACAGTTTAATTTAAAAATGAATCTCCTCCCTAACAAAAAGCGGAAGGATGAGAAATCTGCCTCTACTGCCAAAGCAACTCAACAACTCGATGTTTTTGCTTCGTGCTCGTTTCCCAGCCTCGGTCTTGAGCCTGCTTTATGCGACCAGCTACGAGGTTTACTTCCCCTCCTCCCTCTGCTATTCAATTGTTCTTCATTCTATACTGTTTCCTGATTTTGTTCCCCTACCACTCGTAATTCGTAGAAAGGCTGGGGTTTGAGAGTCCAACACAAGTGCAAGCTCAAGCTATTCCCGTAATATTAGCTGGACAACATGTGTATCCTTTATATTACGATTCTTAGAACATATCATATTGCTTTTAAGGGGATTAGGGTTTCGTGATGTCAATTTATGCATTTTGTCTTCTTTAACTCTACAATTGTTTTATAGACTTGTTAATGCAGCCACTGGCACTGGGAAAACGATTGTCTACTTGGCTCCCATTGTTCATCACTTGCAAAAGTATAATCCTCGGATCCAGAGGTCTGATGGCACTTTTGGTATGTATGTTTGTTGCTGTTTCCTTGGATTGTTTTCACTTTTATCAACAGTTTTGCTGAGAAATGGAGTAATTTTAGTGTCCGAAATGTCCACCAATCAAAAAGCATTGTAATGGTTCACAAGTATTAAACTAGCAAGCAATTCTAACATTTACTTATATCCTTATAATGGCTCACAAAAGTACATCCCTTGATGTTCCTCATGGATGTAGTACATCTGAATTAATAGTCTACATAAACACATTATTCAGCATTTTGGTTATAAATTTACAAATCTCTGCTGGGGTTGCCAGTGGTGGTGGATTGGTTGCATGTGCGCAGTAGATAATCAAATTTGTTTCTTACCAATTTAGGTTTATACTACGTAATTGAATTGAATTTTTTAGTATGTTGTCAAAAGAATCATTCATTATTTTTGCATTACATTTACCTTCAGATATCTATTTGTGTTTTATTATACAGTTCGAAACCACGTTTACCATTCTTATGAAACATTTTTCTGTACAGAATTTGTTACAGCAGAAACTTTTTTTGGAATATTTATGGGAATTGAGGGTAAGGGAATTAGCTCTAAAGAAAGTGGCCAGCTAGACTGTTAGAAATATTTGGAGGGAAATATCAGATGAGAAGTTGTACTAACTAGAGGGTGGTCTTAGTAAGTTATCTAGAATAAATAAGGTAATAGCAGTAGGGTTCAATCATCGAGATATGAGGCTATTGCTTTCTAATGGCCAGAGCTAGATAGTTGTTAACTCTTCTGGAGGCTTAGTGGAAAGATTGGGCCAAGAAACTCCGTTGCCTTCCTTTGGTTTTCCTTGTCTTTTTCGTGTTCTTTTGTGTAAAATCTGAGGTGTTGCCGTCCTTAATTTCTCTCCATCATAATTGCTACTAATGTAGTATTGTGGTAACATTTGATTTTTAGCGTTGGTACTTGTGCCAACGCGTGAGCTGTGTATGCAGGTTTATGAAATTCTGCAAAAGCTATTACATCGGTTTCATTGGATTGTGCCTGGATATATAATGGGTGGGGAAAACAGGGATAAGGAAAAGGCCAGGCTTCGGAAAGGTAAACGTTACTGGTCTATTATTCACTTCGATTTGTAGTTTTGTTTCTGGATGAAGTATTAAAATCAGCATTTGATGACATTGTTATTCTGCTCTAATTTCTTTGTTTGTTGTTGATGCGTTGGGATGAAATTTACATTTTTTTGTTGAGATTGCAATAACGACTTAAAGTGTATAGGAATATCATCACAGGGTATTTCTTTTTCCTGCCGAATCTTGTAGTTTATTGCAGCTGTTGATTAACTTTGATGCTCTCAGGTATATCAATTCTCATTGCAACTCCTGGGAGGCTATTAGATCATTTGAAGCACACAAAATCATTCAAACATGATAATATGCGCTGGTTAATATTTGATGAAGCGGATAGGTAAAAAAAGTTTATTATCTCCAAAGATAAAATATTGTGAATTTCTTGGAATATCTTCTTCATATGTGTCTGTCATTGGTTGCAGGATACTCGAATTAGGCTTTGGAAAAGAAATTGAGGAAATACTAGATTTTTTAGGCTCAAGGAAAAACAGGCCTGCTGACACCGGTGACATTTCCATTAATTCTGGAACCAGACAGAATTTGCTATTATCAGCTACCTTGAATGAAAAAGTCAATCAACTTGCAAAAATTAGCTTAGAGAATCCCGTTACAATTGGTCTTGATGATAAGGAGCACAAAGATGCAAATCCTGGCCACATGAGATTAGATTCTGATACAGATGAAGCAGAAGACACTGAGAGACCTTTAGGTTCCTCAGATGCAGGCTATAAGCTTCCACCCCAACTTGTTCAAAGATACGCCAAAGGTATTTAGATTTATAAGAATATGTGGGTGCAATATCTGTTTCTTGCATCTTACTTCATGGATTGGTTTCTCTGCAGTTCCTTGTGGTTCACGACTTGCAGTATTAATGTCTGTTTTGAAGAATCTTTTCGAAAGGGAAGCTGGCCAAAAGGTTGTAATTTTTTTTTCTAGTTAATAGCTAGGAGGTATCTTGAGAGTCTTTCATGAATTCTGAAGAGGCTTATTCAATCGATTCGTTCTGCAGGTTGTTGTTTTCTTCTCAACATGCGATGCAGTAAATTTTCACTATACACTGCTGACTGAATTTCTGTGGCCCCCGGATTCAGAAGCGGAATCTAGACACCTGTTCTTGAATTGCAAAACTTTCAGATTACACGGGAACATGAAGCAAGAGGACCGGAGAAACGCATTTCAGACATTCAAAACAGATAAGTCTGCTCTCCTCCTATCTACAGATGTTTCTGCCAGAGGGTTGGACTTCCCTAAAGTTAGATGTATCATACAATATGATTCTCCTGGGGAAGCCACTGAATATGTTCATAGGTATGTATGTTTGCCACAATAGCATTTGGGTCTCTTGTTCTAGCATTATTTGGCTTAATCTCTTATATTCTCTATTGGCACATTTTGTATCTTAAATAGTAATTTATGATGGCAGAGTGGGAAGAACAGCTCGGTTGGGGCAACAAGGAGAGTCATTGTTATTCTTACAACCGATAGAAATGGATTACTTACAAGATTTAGAGAAGCATGGAGTTTCACTTGTAGAATATTCTGTACCTAAGGTTTTAGACTCCTTTCCATTGCGTGGTGCAAAGAAGTTTGTTCCTGTGGAGATGCATCCATGGATTATGTCTTTACAGAAGGCACTCGAATATTTCATATCTGCTGAGGTGATGTTTGATATTCATTTTTTTCATTAATATAGGATTAGTTGTCTTTGATTTCATAAGATTGAGTGATTGACATTGTTTACAAAAACCGTGGTTGATATATTTAGGCAGAGTTGAAGCAATTAGCAAAAGCTGCATTTCTTTCATGGGTACGAGCATACACAGCTCACAAAGGTGAACTCAAAAGAATATTTATGGTGAAGAAACTCCACCTGGGTCACGTAGCCAAGAGCTTTGCTCTCAAGGATCAGCCTGCCATGGTAGGTGGTACGTTTCTCAAGCAAACCAGAAAGAGGAAAAAAGAGCAAAAGCAAAACCACACTTTTAAGAAGAGGAAACCAAGCTCGAAGACATAATTTTGGTTTGGGGGCTTTCACAGTTTTGGTAGTTTATATAGTTTCTTGTTTTGATTTGTATTATTTACATGGATAAGTTCGGATGACCCTAATGACTAGGGTCGGATGGGTTTAGGTTCGGTCTAAATATGGTTGTGTTCATTCTTACCCTATTTGGACCAATTATTTACGATGATGTTTGTATATTTGATGCGGTCACTTTTGGAAGTCATGTCTAGTTGTTTAATTGCAAAGTTTTAAATTACAATTGATAACTACAAAAACTACAAATATATGATTTAGAGCAACAAACAAATATACATATAATTTAGGGCAAGAAATATACTCAACCTTTATAGTAGAGATACTTAGATGGTATAAAGACATTAAACAAGAAAATATTGAATTAAGAGTCTGTGTTAAGTACATTTGTGTGCTCTAACCAAGAATACCAAGCGAAACAGCGCAAATGAATCTGAAAAAAGGAGGAATGTAGGAGTCTAATCAAGAATACCAAGCAAAACATGGGAAGAATAGTATATTGTCGAGTTGGATCTGAAAAAAAACGAATGTGCGAAACTTTTATCAATCAGTATGTTGTCGAGTTGGTTGTGATATCAATCAGCATGTTTTCAAGTTGGTTGTGGAAAACTATATCAATGTTGTCGAGTTGGCTGTGGTATCAATCAGCATGTTGTCGAGTTGGTTGTGGAAAACTATATCAATAAGTCCGAATGTTTTCCCTTCATTTAACTGGATGAATCTTATGCCCCATGCTTTTGGTTTATATGTGGTTCTGAAATGTAAACGTGCTATAAATTGTGGTAGGATTAGAGTCTATAGTGAAACAGAGTATTACAGAGGAGTTCAACAACAACCATACTTTTGTTAACGAGAGTGGGTATACGGAGATTATCGTGTGACCTCTATTTCAAAATATTACTTCTCCATCACGTATATTACTTGTATAGTTTATATATATTATATAGAATTATATATATTATATAGAATATATATATATATATATATATATATATATATATATATATATAGGGTCAGGATCCGGTAAGAACAACTGTTACGGTAAGAAATAAGAACAATTATAGAGCGTTGGATTAAAGCACGAAAGGCTAAGATTTGGCGTCTAAATAAGGTATATTTATAATAAGATTTATTATGGTTTTAATTTTGGTAAAGAAAATATATACAGTCGTGCATGTTTTATTCCTAACGTTTTTTATGGTAATAAATATATTCAGCTTATTCATATATGGAGACGAAAACGTTTTGCACAAAATAAAATCAACTCGTGTCATCGAATTTTCACTACTCCATTCCAACGCCAGTGATTTCTTATATAAGTAACTAATATACCTCAAACATACACTAGCATCCACTAATAATTAAACACGCACTATATGTGCACTCGTAGTTAAACAAACACTAGTAGTATGCAACAGTAATGAAGCACTATATGTGCAGTTAAACAAGCACTAGTAGTATGCACCAGTAATCAAACACACGTGCACTACACGTGCACTAGCAGTTAAATAGACACTAGTAGTTAAATATACACTAGTAGTTAAATAGACACTAGTAGTATGCACGACTCGTGAAAATTAGCACGACATTAACTAATATACATAAACTATTTTGATCCAAATGCACAACTCGTGAAAATTAGCTCGACATTAACTAATATACCTGAACTGTTTTGATCTGAATGCACGACTATTATAAAGTTAACTAATAGACCTCAAACACTCAACGCATACTAAGCACTAGTAGTTAAACATGCACTACAAGTATGCACGACTATAACGAGTAATTAGCAAACACTAGTATACTCAAACACGGACTCATTTATGGTAGTTGATATTTAGATCTTTAAATGGTAACAATATATACCACCGATCCTAATATAAAAATGGTACAATTATTATGCAAAAATACAATTGAATCTTGTACGTTGATTTTGTTTAATCATGTGACACACATTTGTTCTTATTTCTTACCGTAACTTTGGTTCTTACTTGATCCTATCCCTATATATATATATATATATATATATATATATATATATATATATATATATATATATATATATATATATATATATATATATATATATATATATTGAGTATGGATCCTATGAGAACACCCCCTAACGTGAGAACATGAGAACAAATTCGTAATTATTATTAGTTTTGTTACGAATGTGCCATATCGTTTAATGTATTATTCGTAGTTATTGTTAGTTGAGTGGATTATTCGTAGTTATTGTTGGATTCCTAATTATTATTATTCGTAGTTATTATTATTTTTGATATCTACTCTAAATCTCAACCCATAATACTCACATCCAACGGTGTACAATTGTTCTCATGTTCTCACGTTAGGGGTGTTCTCATGGGAACCACACCCTATATATATATATATATATATATATATATATATATATATATATATATATATATATATATATATATATATATTTAATCTTCAAACCCTCCATTTATAAAAGTTCTCAAATAATCAATCTTACTTATAACCAATATGGGATAACAAAATACATGAAAATATGACCAAATAAAAAAAAGTTGTGAGAAATAAATGATTTTATTTTATTTTGGTAGAAAAGAGGGACAGTGGCCTCCGCGCATCTAGTCGCGCTTATTATAGATTAATGATTTCATAAATAATTATGAAAAGAAAAAAAGAAAGAAAAATATTATACAAAAATATATGTATTTGACTTTATTAAATTAAATAACAATTTCAAATATGTATCCGTAGGTCAACGATTTTTTTTAAAAATTATATAGACAATGACCCACATAAAAGTAGGTCAACGACCCACGTAACTGTAGATCAACAACTCGGATACACTAGATCAACGACCCACTTACATTATGGTTAATGAGTCACATACATAAGGTCAACGACCCACATAACAAATATTAATTCGATATAAATAAAAAATATACTTGAATAGTTGAACTTAGCCAAAATGCCAAAAAATATATGATTTGTTTAATCTTCAAACAATTTATTCATACAATTTCTCAAACTATGCTTATAAACCGATGTGGAATAACAAAAATTAAAATAACTCTTTCAAAAAATAAAACCTATGGTGTATAATTGGGTAAAAATATAATATATAATTTACGAAAAAAACAATTATTTGATTATGTTAAACAAATTAAAATTAAATATTAAGTTAAACTAAAGATTTAGTTTAACTAAAAAATCGTTACAAAACCAATAAGTAATTTAAAAAAGGAGTTTATGGCGTTAATTGTGAGAGTTCAATTTTAAAATAGTGCTCTCACAACGCGCCACGTCAACGCCAATCTATACGGCTTTAGTATATTATATAGATGAACACAAGGAGTGTTGATGGTTGTGTTAATGGTCGAACATCTTGAACGGACACGAGACGTAAATGCATTGGCAATGGAGGGACTTGGTCAACGAATCACACACCAACAACACAAAAAGCGTTGGAGATCGACGGGATTTGTCGAAAAACGCAACTAATGTGGTGCTAAGTAAGTGAAACGTGTGTAACATAAACCTCACCATTTTATTTTCAATCCTTATATGATTCACTTGAGTGTAACATCCTTTCACTCTTAACTTTATTGAAAATCTATTCCCTTAAATGATTCACTTGAGTGTTTCATAAACCTCACCATTTTATTTTCAACCCTTATATAAGAATAGCCAAATATTGCAACTAATGTGGTGCTAAGTGAGTGAAACGCGTCAGGCACTATGTGTTTAATAATTTTGATGTCACGTACCTAACAACCCTTGAACATGATATTACTTTTTCTAATTAAGAACTTGTCGATTATTTTATATATTTAAAAAATCATAAAATTTGGTAGACAATCATACGACCAACAAACCAACAAGAAGTAAAAAAAAAAACTATGAAGCACTAGAAGAAACAAACAAGATAACGTTTAAATGCGCTAAAAACAAGCCGAAAATGAAGGCAAGAAATACTGGATTATAGATAAAACATAAATACGTTAAATATATATATGTTAATGTAGAGTCCTACTCGTTTTACTGTAATTAACATAACTTATACATGATTAAATACTTAAGTTAGAGTTTGTTAAAAAATAATATAATTGGAAACAAGTTGGGTATATTTCAATTAGAGTTTGTTAAGAAACGATATAAAAGTGATAGTATCAAAATGACAAATTTGAAAGATATTTATTAGTATTTTAGATGATGAAAGGAGACAAAATAGTGAGGCAAACCATTGAAGAACAATAGATTAGAGGTAATCTACTTGAGATACTATTATTGATTTACAACCTAAGATCACCTTCATCATCTATTTAGTTTTTATAAACCCTACAAACATAACAAAATATTGTTGAGAGAGGTCATGAATTAGTACAACAATAATAATATGGGTGTCATTTTTAATACTTCCTACTATTTATAATCACTACACCTACCTCAAAAAAACTGATAAATATTTTATTGATCATATCAATCTTCAACTCAAAATTAGGAGTTACTATGATGTCAAGGGGTTATGATAGGTGCTTTAATTAAATTTGGTAAGTTCCTTAAACATACTCCTTAAGTATCACAGAATCTGTTGTAGTAATTATCGAGTGTCGAATTATAAGAACTATTTCTGAATTGGTCAGAACTAGAGACAAGTTTCAACTAAGTCAGATAGAGAGAGTTATAAAGCTTGATTTTTTAGGGGGGATATTTTTGGTGTCAAAACACAAAGAAATAAGGTAAATGCAAGAAGAGATGTAGAGGGAGAAATTATCTAAGGATGTCGATAAATAAGCAATTTAGTATATGAACTAGATAATAAAATCATATATGATATCGCATGATCACTTAGGAAAATACTTAAAAGAGTTCAAAAGCAACATACTTCAAATATGTTCATAATACTCAAAAGAGTTCAATAATCATCACGATTCAAATATGCTCATAATCATGACAAACTAGTATGTAGATGTAATCAAAGGTCAATTGACCAAAATGTGATAACAAGGTAAATCTCATCTCCTTTCTCAAATCCGTCACCACGAATCCATCAAAAACAATAGTATGAAAACATGCTCGAGCATTCTTTATTCTAGAAACCGTATTTAAACCAATAAAACATGTTCAATCCATACTGAACACGAAGTACCTCCTAAACCCCAACCTCAGGATGAGCACAACAATAACGGATCAGGTGTAATCCTCTCCATCTGCCATGCCAAGACACAAACTCAGCCCGCACAAACCATGATTTTACCGCTGGTAAACATGGCCCGTCTAAACCGAGGAGTGAAAAATCCCGAAAATAAATCAAAGTTGACAAATTTTCCCGTTGTGGCAAAAGACCAAATAATCTCTTGTTAGAATTATTTGGCTTAATCTCTTATATTCTCTATTGTCACATTTTGTATCTTAAATTTAAATAGTAATATATGACGCAGAGGGGGAAGAACAACTCGATTGGGGCAACAAGAAGAGTCATTGTTATTCTTTCAACCGATAGAAATGAATTATATACAAGATTTAGAGAAGCATGGAGTTTCACTTGCAGAATATCCGGTATTTAAGGTCTTAGACACCTTTCCATTGCGCGGTGTAAAGAAGTTTGTTCCGGTGGAGATGCATCCATGGATTATGTCTTTACAAAAGACACTCGAATATTTCATATCTGTTGAGGTGATGTTTGATATTCATTTTCTCATTAATCTACGAATAGTTTTCTTTGATTTCATATTGACATTTTTACAAAAGTTATAATTGATATTTTTAGGCAATGTTGAAGCAATTAGCAAAAGCTACATTTCTTTCATGGGTACGAGAATATACAACTAACAAAAGCGCACAAAAGAATATTTATCGTGAAGAAACTCCACCCGGGTCACGTAGCCAAGATCTTTGCTCTCAAGTGTCAGACTGCCATGGTTGGTGGTACATTTCTCAAGCAAACCAAAAAGAGGAAAAAAGAGCAAAAGCAAAACCACACTGTTAAGAAGAGGATATCATGCTCCAAAACATAATTTTGTTGAGTGGTATCATTCTTGATCCTTGTATACCCACCCTTATCAACAAAAGTATGGTTCTTTATCCTGAACTTGCTGCTAAACTCCTCTATAATACGCTATTTTGTCAAAAAACTCCAATCTTACTTTACAGCGTACACCACATTTATATTTCAGATCCACATTGAACCAAAAGCATAGGTGACATACTTCTTATTGCAACTGTAACACCCCAAGTTCTAGGAACTCGAAGCGCTATGGGCTAGGACCGCACAATGGGTCCCGACCCTCAAAGTAGCAACAACACAACGAATCTTACAACAAGGCACAAACGAATGAAAACCAAAACTCAATATAAAACCAAAGGTTTGAACAAAAGGAAACGTAAAAGACTCGGAGCCGAGTTTAAAACAAAAAGGAGAAAACAACAACATAAACAAAAATCTGATCACGTCCTATAATGTACGGGAACGCCGGATGACCACACCATTCGGATCACTCAGCAGCATCCTGAACCTGCGGAACATCTACAACGACAGTATAACCGCTAGCTAACATTCTAGATATCTGAAAGAACGTAAAGTCACAAACACACATAAGATAAAGAAAACACATAGCATGCCTGCACACAACCGGTTATTATCTTTTTTAAAGTTATCCATTACTAATTCAACTTCTTTTGTGACACGAGAATCTCCTGAAACTCGCCTCCGCTTCCGTCTACCAATAGAAATATATTAGTACTATCCGTTACCTATGGGCATGGGTTGCAAGATCACATTCTAGTCTCTTGTAGAACTAGACAAGTGGTCACCACCCGGTTATCATACACTTGGGACAATTAAGGTTATAAAGGTGAATCCTATTCCGGTTATCCGTTATAAGCATGATAAACAACACAAATAAGCCAAAACACTCAAATCAATAAACGGAATGAAGCTAAGTAAGTTCAAGAGACTTACCTTACTCGAAGGAACACTCAACACACTGCACACACTCTAAAACGGCGCAGTAGCTGTAACACCCCAAATTTTGGCGCGTTTTCGATATTTATCTTTCCGACGTTTATCGATATTTTTATCACTTAAGTAATTTTACGAGTAGTTTCACATTGTAAATTAAAGTTTTATGAGTTTATATATATTCCATATCTTATTTCACGGGAAGTTCGGGAGTTTTCCCAACCGGAAATCAAGTCCGGTTAATTTATCGAGTTTATTTTAATTCGCTTTGTCATGTTTGCAATTAATTTTTTTTCAATATTTTTATTTCCCTTTATTCTTCCTTTCTTTCACCTTCTCTTCAATGCGATGATACTCCCTCTGCAGCCTAACCTCCCTGTGCACGCTAGCCTGGCCTGCTAATTCCGACCCCTTGACCTTGTTGTCCCTCTGTGCAATTCCTCCCCAACAAGCTACCATCTCACTTTGTAACTCTTGTTTGCTCGAAAGTGTGCGTCACTAGTTTTAAAATTTATATCTAGAACTCAAAGCAAAGCGAACCCTCAGTGTACGGATCAGCTGTAGTAAGGCAAGAAATTCCAGAGTCGAACTCAGGAATTTGGTGAGAATGAAATCAGTTTCAGTTATCTAACAAAGTGCAAAAGCTTTTGTGATTAATAAAGGAGGAAATAATTCCAATGATTCAAGTATCTGACTGCGGTTTTCGATTCAAGGCACTTCTATAGATAAAAGGACTGAGCTTATATTTCCAAGGTTACGTATTTCAAAGGTAGATATCGTACGGTGAAGTTCCGAAACCTATTTGTCTAATCCAAAGATTCTCTCTATAAGGGTTGTTGAGGCTGTAATATAGAAAGATCTAAGGACAAGAATTACACTCAAACTAACTACCCAAAACCCCAGGACGTGACTCTCCAAGGTAAAGATAGAAAGCACACTTATAACCTTAATAAAGGATGTTGAGTCTCTCTATTACCCAAATCTTGTAATCTTAATCTATTAAATGTAGAATCAATGATGAAGTCTCTTTATACACTCAAATAGAGGTTAAAAAGGTTAATCAAGGTTGGGATTTAGGCAAGGATTAACTTTGGTTAAAGAATAAATCAATTAAAGATCGTCAGAGGAATAAATCGACATGATCTTGATTAAATCGTCCGATTTTCTCAAGAACAGGGCGATTTTCCTGTTGTCGCAAAGTTAAGATCTAAACTCTCAGGGTCCAAATGTTTGAATGAGTTCAGTCTATCATCATCTAAGCCTCAATCATCAACTATTCTCCCCAGAATCACAAAGGTTTTAGCCAATCATTTTCAAAATCAAATCAAAATTGAGATTGAGTGAATAAATCAAATAAACCTGAATCTTGAATAAAAACTCAATAACCTTCAAATCTGTAAACCAAATTCAAACCTAATCAAAGTATCTCTCAAATTACTTAGTAATATGTTCACAAATCACAAGAATCGCAAGGGAAACAAAGAATCTCACAAAATGATCAAGATTGGCTTCCCGGCTATTTTGCTTCAATCCTCTCCCAAAAATCTTCAATCTCTCCCAAACGTGTAGAGATTTCTCGTTGCGGAACCCCCCGTTTCCGTTCCTAGGGTTCCAATCTATAGTTCCTTGCTAATGGGCCGCTTGGCAAAACACTTCTCTAGCCTAGAAGTGATGGGATTTGAGTCGCCTTTATCCTTGGGCCGAAAGATAGAAAAATCGTGCTAGTCAATTTACATAGAAAATCGTACGGTTTTATGGGGGAAAAATCGTCCGATTTATATGAAAATTGGCACGATTTTTTTCAACAGATAATACTCGTCTTTTGGCTTGTTTCCTTCCTCCCTTTTGTGACTCTTTTATGCAACTCCTTTGCTCTTTGTGATTACTCTAAGACTCCTTAAGCTTCCCTAATAGTTTTAGATGCTCCTTGCTTCACTTTTGCTTCCAAATCCACTGAATTTACCTACAATTCAGCCAAAACTCGTGTAGACCTCTATTTTCGGAATATAAATGAATAAAGCCTGAAAGGTACACAAGTTCTCTCTAAATGTAAGGTAAATCGAGGTAAACCTCTACAATATGCATGATTATAATGGTATATAATTCATGTCATCAAAATACCCCATACTTGCCTCTTGCTTGTCCCCAAGCAAGACTCAAACTTAGAATACAAGATGTCATGAATTATATATATATGAAAACTCAAAAACCTTTTGTTTGGTAGTGCTTCTTCTTATTGGATCACCCTCAAAGTAGTGTTTCAAGGCATAGGAAGACAAGGCATGTATCAATGATAATAATAATATGAACTAACTCTCTTTTCTTTCTCAAAAATACAAATAAAAGACATGATAAAGATGTAGAGGCAATTAAAATCAAAAGAGTCTAAGCCATGAAGTCTTAAATACATGCATAAAAGTCTCAAGGTCTTCTAATCAAAGAAAGGTCTAAGAAACGTGTTAAAGGAGGGGATTCTTTTAGGGAATTGTGGTGCTAATCTGGAAAAGAGGAACAACATAATACCTTCAAGAACTTTACTTCACCACACATGCTTTGCATGTAAAAGCTTTGCTTTCTTTATACTTTACTTTTTGAGAGTATGGACAGCGGAACACAATAACCGAAGCCTAGGAGATTGGCGTTTCTCAATTTCGAGATGCCTCAAACCCTTGATGCACATACCATATCCCGTTAGGACTTGTCGTTCAATCGGACTTTGGCAAGACACAAACACCCGGCTATGTGAATGGTGTCGAGTTACTCATCCTCATGTTCAACGTCCCCAAACTTATAATTTACTAAACTTTCACTTAACACATTTTTATTGGCCCTCCCACATCAAACATGCCTTTTTCAATCACCTATCCTAATTCCCGGATGGTAAAAAGGAGGTCACATATTTCATTGAGGAGCTAGCATGAACAAGATATAAATTAGAGAAGAAGTGAATTGCCTTGATCATTCTTATATGATGCAAAAGAACTTATGATATAGCTTCGACCATTATTTCATTCTCTTATCAAAACATCAAAATCATATAAACTATTCATGTGTTCAAGTAAGAAAAGTAAGCTCATTCATACTATAATTAAAATCTCAACATAACCATGTCATCTTTTTGCTTTTTCCACATCACAATTCTCATCATAGAGGTCATTTCCATCATAAGAAGCACATAATTTTTTTGAAAACTCATAATTTTTGAAAGAAAGCATGCAAATTGAAAGAAAGCATGCAAATGCGAATGTCATAGTGGAAAGCAAGTAGTGCAAGAGTTATTACAAGCCAAATCATCAAAAGTAATACAAAGTGCATAGAGTGCTAAAATGAAGTAAAAGAGATTGTAAGTACCCCCACCCCATACTTAATCTTCACATTGCCCAATGTGAAAAATCAAGCATAAGATGGAGAAAAATACTTACAATGTAAAAGGAGTGGGATCTCAATCCTCGGTCGGTGGCGGTGGTGGAGGATATGGATACATTGGCGCGCTGAGATCATAGAAGTGGCCGAACTGATGGTAGTACATGTCTCTCATCTGGCCATCATAGGAGGAGTGTCTAGCATCCGTTTCCTGCCGGTACTCCTTGAAATGAGTGTTCAGGGTGCTGTAGTCGGTGTGAAGGGCCTGATAATCAGAGCGCAGATCATGGTAGTCGGTGCGTAGACCTTGGAAACTAGAGACCAAGTCTCTAAAATGTCGGGGAAGTCTCTGTCCTCGTCCATGCCCTCTACCGTGGCTAGGAGCGTGTGCAAAGGAATGACAGGGTGGCTGCATCTAATCCTCTGTCTCCTCGGTGCCTCGACTAGTCCGGCTAGGTCCTGCACCATGGGTATCGGTATCCATGGCATCCGTGGCATGTCCACTATAAGTGTCACTCTCGAACTCGAGCATGGTCCCCTGGTGTACTCCATCCTCATGATCCTTCTCATCCTCATTATCACCTGCATCATCATCATAATAACAAGAAGGAGGAGCTACCTCCTCAAGCATCAGTACAAAAGTCTCCTTCCAATTCCTCTTGTTCCGAATGGTGTATTCGGACTTCCACACTATCTCGGATGGTTTCTTTTGTGGATCTTTTGCCTACGGCATGGGCACATGAAGAGTTCCTCTCCCTTAAGGAATCAAGACCTGTCTCGCTACCAATCTCTGTGATCCTAAGGGCTAAGCACTCTCAGCTAAAGTGCAATCTGAAAAGTCTAAATCCAATGCCTTTGCCACATGGGTGACAAGGCCTCTAGCACATATGTCACCCTTTGCTTTGTTGGCTATCTTTCCAAGATAGTCAGCAAGCATAGAGGTGATGCCGGGAATGGTGCTACAAGTCATACAGTACATGATAAAGAGCTCATCAACCTTGAGCTTTTGTGGAGTCTCCATCCGTGCAAACAAGCTCTCACTAAGAATCCTATGCACTACCTTAAAGGAAAGATTGTACATATTAGTCTCTTTCGAATTTCCAGGACTCCACTTATCACCACCATACTCTCCCACTGAGATGGTTTCCCAAAAGGCACTAACACTCACTCCTCTCGCGAATGTGCCTGCAGAAGAGTAGGGAAAACCAAACAAATCCCCAAAGTCATCCATAGTCATAGCATGGTTTTGGTTCATGAGGCGGAAAGAGACAGTCCTCTCTCTAGGATCATGCTCAAACGTACTTAGGAATTCTAGGGTGATCTCGGTGTAAGCATCTTCCCTAATCATGGCAAATTGACTCAGCCAAACTCTATCTAACATCATGTCCACGTCCTCTCGAACAAACAAGGGGTCTAAGTCATCTAGCACAATGAGGAGGGGTGAAGGGACGATCTAAGAGACGTTTGTATCTCTTCTTATGTTTTGAGAGGGGAGGGGGGAATTTTGGTTTGGCTTGAGAGGATGGTGGTGGTGGGGGAGGGGCTTTGGAAGAAGATCCTTTCTTCTTCCCCGCATTTCGAGTGATTCTTTTCAAAGTCTCCATTCTGTAGAAAAAATTCGGCCTGTTCTAACAAAAAATCGGATGATTTTTCTGGGTTGACACGATTTTTCTGTCGATTTCAACACTTCTCATAATTATGTAAAGTTTTGAGCAAACTATCACCACATACAGTCTCCTATGGTTGTTTCTAATCAAACCCCTCAATCAATCTCAGCAAACAAACAATCTCTAAGCAAGAATCAAAATCGAGCAAAAAACTTAGGTTTCGAATTGAAAAACCTGAATTCCGGATGGATGAGTCGTTTGCCAAGCTTGTTGTTGCTAGATCCTTGTTCCTTGTCGAAAATGCTTCAGTTTAGGCTCAAGAATCGTTCAAAACTATTAAGGAATGAATAGATGAGAGGTTGGGCGATTTTCGGCTCTTTGGGAGAAATGGAAATCGGGAATGAAGAAGTGTGGAATGAGAGAATCGAGTGGTGAAGGCTTTATATAGGCCGGAGGTTTTGTGAAGAAAATCGGCCGATTTTCAGGGTCGATATATTTTTCGGTACGATTTTTCTTCACTTTCTCAGCTCAAGAAAGAAAATCGACCGATTTTTCTTAAGAAGGTCGATCTGAGGGTCGATTTATCTCCCTGTTGCCAAAAATCGTCTTGCTTTGTTCCTAAATCGAACGATTTACTTTGTGTAGCTCGATTTCTTTCCTTCTTTTCTTTGAGGATTGCAATTTGAACTATTTTGTATCCCCTATCTCCATTGATTTCTCAATTTGGACCTAATTCCTACGATTTTTGAAACAAACAAACCAAGAGTGCATCGAGGAACAAACAAAAGCAAAAACAAAAGAAGCAAAACAACTAAACTAAGTTAAACTAAGTGATAAGAGAAGAAAAGAGTTATACTACCATGGGTTGCCTCCCAAGAAGCGCTTGATTTATCGTCTTTAGCTGGACGGTGTTTGTTTTGGTGTTCAATGGAGGAGGATAGGGGCTATCTCCTCAACCGGAACTTCCGGTGTGTATTTCTTCAACCGTTGGCCATTTACTTTGAAATTTCCGCTTTGTTCACCCCATACTTCAACTGCACCATGGGGGAAAATTCGTTTAATTACATAAGGTCCTGTCCAACGGGATAAGCTTACCTGGGAATAGTCGAAGCCTTGAGTTGAATAGAAGAACTTGATCTCCTTCTTTCAAATCCTTTGGGATGATGTGCTTATCATGCCAACGCTTCGTACTTTCCTTGTAGATCTTTGCGTTCTCATACGCATTAAGCCGGATCTCGTCCAGCTCATTGATGTCCAAGAGCCGCTTCTCTCCAGCTTCTTTCATGTCAAAGTTGAGCCACTTGACAACCCAATATGCTTTATGCTCTAACTCTACAGGAAGATGACAAGATTTACTATAAACAAGGTTATATGGAGTTGTACCTATTGGTGTCTTAAAGGCAGTCCTGTAAGCCCACAGTGCATCGTCGAGCTTCATCGACCAGTCCTTCCGTGTTTTAGAGACAGTTTTCTCTAAAATTCCCTTAATCTCTCTATTGGATATTTCAACTTGTCCGCTGGTTTGCGGATGGTATGGTGTAGCTATCTTATGGGTCACCCCATACTTAGCCAATAGAGTCTCAAATCGACGGGTTGTGAAGTGCGTTCCTCCATCACTAATGATGGTTCGGGGAGTTCCGAACCTTGGGAAGATCGTCTTATTGAAGAACTTCACCACTACCATTGCATCATTAGTAGGAGAAGCGATTCCTTCTACCCATCTTGAGACATAGTCTACGGCTAGGAGTATGTACTGGTTTTCACAAGAGGATGAGAATGGTCCCATAAAGTCTACTCCCCATACATCAAATATCTCCACTTCTTGTATGTTGTTGAGGGGCATCTCATTCCTCCTAGAAATATTACCGGTCCTTTGACAAGCATCACAAGCAACAACATATTTTTGCACATCTTTGAATAAGGTAGGCCAAAAGAAACCAGAACGAAGTACCTTAGCACAAGTTTTGTGGGAACTGGCATGTCATCCACAAGGTAGAGAGTGACAATGGTGGATGACACTTTCCACTTCATCTTCCGGAATGCATCTTCTATATATGCCACCGGGACCTCTTTTGAAGAGAAGAGGTTCGTTCCAATAGAAATGCCGGACGTCCTTAAAGAACTTCTTTCTTTGACCATATGAAAGTCCGGGGGGAATCTCCTAACAAACAAGGTAATTTACAATGTCAGCAAACCATGGATCATTACCTTTCGAGATATGTTGAAGACACTCTTCAATCTCGTGTAGTTGTTCGTTAGGAAATGAGTCGTCTATAGGGAGCTCATCCGTCTCGTTGGTGAGGTGTGGAAGACGACTAAGGTGGTCAGCAGCTGAATTTTCCGAGCCCTTCTTATAACGGATCTCTAGATCGAACTCTTGTAAGAGTAAGATCCATCTTAGAAGTCTTGGCTTCACATCCTTCTTTATGAACAAGTAACAAATTACTGAATGATCCATATAGACTATCACCTTCGCACCTACAAGATAGGAACGAAATTTTTCAAAAGCATAAACTACGGCTAGAAGTTATTTTTCCGTAGTGGCATAATTCGATTGAGCTTCGTCTAGCGTCTTGCTAGCATAATCGATGGCGTGTGTACGACCATCTTTCTTCTGTCCGAGTACAACTCCTATAGCGACGTCGCTTGCGTCGCACATGACCTTGAAAGGAAGAGTCCAATCGGGTGGTTGGATGATGGGTGCAGAGATTAAAGTCTCTTTGATCCTGCAAAAAGCTTCTAGACAATCTTTCAAAAACTCGAAAGTTGCGTCCTTCATTAAAAGATTAGTTAAGAGTTTTGAAATCTTAGAAAAATCCTTTATGAATCTCCTATAGAAGCCTGTATGTCCTAAAAAGCTTCTAATTCCTTTCACAGAGGATGGTGGAGGTAGTTTCTCAATAGTTTCTATCTTAGCTCTATCAACCTCTATTCCTCTATTAGATATTAAGTGACCTAACACAATTCCTTCGGTGACCATAAAATGACACTTCTCCCAGTTTAAAACTAAGTTAGTATATTCACATCTCTTAAGAACTAGTGAAAGGTTAGAGAGACAATTATCAAAGGAAGAACCATATACCGAAAAGTCGTCCATGAATACTTCCATGATATTCTCTACACATTCTGAAAAGATTGCCATCATACACCTTTGAAAGGTGGCTGGAGCGTTGCATAAGCCGAATGGCATCCTTCTATAAGCAAACGTACCCCAAGGACACATGAAGGTCATCTTCTCTTGATCATCCGGGTGAATGGTAATCTGAAAGAAACCACTATATCCATCTAGATAACAAAAGTAAGAATGTTGGGCTAACCTTTCCAACATTTGATCAATAAAAGGAAGGGGAAAGTGATCCTTCCTGGTGGCCACATTCAGTTTACGGTAGTCGATGTACATTCTCCATCCCGTAACTGTTCTTGTGGGAATAAGCTCGTTGTTTTTATTGGCAACAACGTTAATGCCTCCTTTCTTTGGTACTACCTGCACTAGACTCACCCACTTGCTATCGGAAATAGGGAAGATGATACCTGCATCAAGTAGCTTAAGGATTTCTTTCTTCACGACCTCTTTCATGATCGGATTTAACCG
Source organism: Fagopyrum homotropicum (assembly GCA_033239125.1). Classification (NCBI taxonomy): domain Eukaryota; kingdom Viridiplantae; phylum Streptophyta; class Magnoliopsida; order Caryophyllales; family Polygonaceae; genus Fagopyrum; species Fagopyrum homotropicum. Next base: position 11,668,507 of record BSWB01000003.1, read on the forward strand.
TCTTTGAGGTTGACGTGAAGGTTTGTAATCCTCTTCCATTAAGATTTTATGCATATATAGAGAAGGTTTAATGCCTATCAAATCATCAATAGTATAGCCTAATGCTCTCCTATGTTGTCTTAGAACATTCATAAGCTTCTCTAGTTCATCATCATTCAGATTCGCACTAACTATAACAAGATAGGTAGAGTTAGGCCCAAGGAATGCATACCTTAAGTGTGTAGGAAGTGGCTTCAATTCCAATGAAGGAGGTGCTTTGATCAATGATTCATGACCATCTAATGTCATGGGAGAAGCCTCTGAAGGTGGGGAAGGTGCACTATTAGAGTTGAGAACAACTACAGTCAAGTTCGTAGAAACCGGAGAAATCAACGCTAAATCGCCCCCCTCTGAAGAAAATCGTCCGATTTTTGGGGCGATATTTCTTCCTACTGTCAAAAATCGACTTGCCTTTTCAGAAATCGTGTGATTTATTTTGTGTAGGTCGATTTTTTTCACAGTTTCCGGGGTTAATTTCAACTCTTCAAATCCTGCTCCTGGCTCTTCCTCTACATCTTCCAATGCTTTTACCTCATCATCACAATCATGCTCTACTCCTTCCTTCATGATACTCATACTAAGAACCTTTTGAAGTGGATCTTTCATTAGGATCGAACTCACCACTTCTCTAGACTCTTCTTCATCAAAGATGTTAAAAACATCTTCTCTCAAAGCTGGCTCTTTGATTAAAGAGGAGAGTACAAACTCCACTTTCTCTTCACCTATATTGAAGGATAGTTGTCCATTCTTGTAATCTACCATGCATCCGGAGGTTGCAAGGAATGGTCTCCCAAGAATGATGGGAACTGGATAATCTGCAGGGATGTCAAGAACGACAAAGTCTATAGGAATGTAAAACTTACCGAGTTTTACGGGAATGTCTTCTATTATCCCAACCAGCCTGGTGATGGAACGATCAGCCATGTAAAGTGTCATCTTCACCGGTCTAGGCTCTCCTAGACCAACCGCCTTGCATAAAGCAAGTGGTATGATGCTCACACTTGCTCCAAGGTCGCAAAGTGCATCATAAGTAACCTCTCCTAAAGTGATGGGTATGCAAAATGATCCTGGATCACGCAACTTAGGTGGCATATTCTTTGTCATAGTCTTAATGAGTTCGGATGACTCCGTGCTCATCTTGACTTCTCCAATATCTTCTAATTTCCTCTTGTTAGAGAGGATTTCCTTTAGGAATTTCCCATAAGCTGGCATACCTAAAATTGCATTCATAAAAGGTATATTAATATGCAGCTTACTCATAAGATCAATAAACTTACCGAAGTGTTTATCTAGCCGTGCCCGCGCTCTAGATTGAGGAAAAGGTAGAGGTGGTTTGTAGGCGGGAGGAGGAACATAGACATCTTCCTTCTCTTTTTCTTTCCCTTCTTCGGTGGTGGTTTCAACTACTTTAGGTTGAGGATCGGTGGTTGTTACACCACTTCTAGTAGTGATTGCCATAACCCTTCCCTTTGGGTTATCTTCCGTCTTCGCGGGAAGCTTCCCTTGATCTCTTGGAACTTCTCCGGCTTTGTTAAATACTTGGTTTTCTAAAGCTTTGTGAGCTTTATCAACCGAAGTTATATAACTCTCCAATCCTTGTAGCTTTCCTAGGATCGTCTCCAACATGGGATCGGGCTTCTCCTTTTCCGTCTTGTTCGATCCATTTGATGGTTGCTCCTGGCTTTTCAAAGGAGTAGAAGAAGATGGAGATGTTAAAGCTTTTTCAGCATGTGAATAGGGATTATCTGGATTTTGTTGATTTGATCTCCAATTGTTGTTGTTGGAGTTCCTATTGTTGTTATTCCAGTTGTTGTTCCGGTAGTCATTTCTATTCCCTTGATTGTTATCCCTCCCCATATAGTTGGCTTTTTGCTCCTTCGCCTTTTGAAGGCTAGTTTTGATGACTTCCTTCAATTCTTTGATTTCATTATTGAGGGAAAGTATTTGTGTTTGCGCAGCGTGATTCAACTTGGCTCCCGGATCTCCTTGATTCCGGCTATCAGGATCCACCTTTCGGTGGGAATACTTCTCAATCACCTGGGCTTGCTTCTCATTGAAGTCCCAAGCATCATCTTCTCTCATGTCCATAAATGTGCCACAAGAGAGAGATTGGAGATTGAATTGTGTTTCCACATCCAACCCCTTATAATAGATCTCCAACAATTCCAACTTTGAAATGCCATGGTGTGGGCAATCCAATAAGAGATCTTGAAACCTTTCCTAAGATTGAAACAAACTTTTGTTAGGTTTCATAGAAAATGCATTGATCTTACCTCTCAATTCCGCCGTTTTGGATGGCGGGAAGAACTTGGTGAGGAACTCCGAAGATAGATCCTCCCATGTGGCCAACTTTGCAGCTGGAAGAGTTTGATACCAAGCTAAAGCTTTGTCCTTCAAAGAGAAGAAGAACGGTTTGATCTTGTAATTACTTGTGGTAGCCTTCTTCGGCTTCAGTGTCTCCATGAGAATCTTGAAATTCTGCAAGTATTGGTGTGGAGATTCAGCACTTGCTCCACCAAATTGACTTTGGCGAACCATGGTGATAACTTGTAGGCTAAAGCTGAATTCCTGGATGTCCTCAGCTCCAAAATTCACACCTAAACGGCGTGGTTGCTGAATTGGATCCATCCTTTGCCCCAGAGTTCGTGGTTCATCCCCTCCATTAGCAACTCTCACATCCCTAGCTGGAATGCGAGGAACAACCGGTGGTCTTGGGTTGTTATGAATGGGATGAATCAGCGGATCGATTTCCTCAAGTTCTGGCATGTCCGGATCGATTTCTTCATCATCGGATGAATCGTCTCTAGTGGACTTAGTTGGTTTCTTGACCTTCTTCTTCTTCCTTGCATCATTCAGCTCCAACTTCATGTCCAACATCATAGCCCTGAGTTCATCAATTTGGAATTGATGACTCGTTTCCGCGTCCACACGAGCTTTCTCACTCAACTTAAGTTGACATTGAGCTTCATCCAACTCAGCTTGGATGTTTCTCTCGTTATTTTCAGCCATTTTCTTTTCCTTCAACTTTCTTCTTAAAGTTTTCTCCAATTTGGGGTCGAAAGGAACTAGATCTTTGGTAGATCTAGTCTTTCGCATATACCTAAAGAATCTGCAAAGATCACTCAAGTAGACAAATCAAATCACAAGAGCAAGAGCTCTCAAGCTAGACAACCGAAAACCGAATTTGGTCTAGACCAAATCCCCGGCAACGGCGCCAAAAACTTGTTCGCTCGAAAGTGTGCGTCACTAGTTTTAAAATTTATATCTAGAACTCAAAGCAAAGCGAACCCTCAGTGTACGGATCAACTGTAGTAAGACAAGAAATTCCAAAGTCGAACTTAGGGATTTGGTGAGAATAAAATCAGTTTCAGTTATCTAACAAAGTGCAAAAGCTTTTGTGATTAATAAAGGAGGAAATGATTCCAAGGATTCAAGTATCCGACTACGGTTTTCGATTCAAGACAATTCTATAGATAAAAGGACAGAGCTTATATTGCCAAGGTTACGTATTTCAAAGGTAGATATCGTACGGTGAAGTTCCGAAACCTATTTGTCTAATCCAAAGATTCTCTCTATAAGGGTTGTTGAGGCTGCAATATAGAAAGATCTAAGGACAAGATTTACACTCAAACTAACTACCCAAAACCCCAGGATGTGACTCTCCAAGGTAAAGATAGAAAGCACACTTAAAACCTTAATAAATGATGTTGAGTCTCTTTATTACCCAAATCTTGTAATCTTAATCTATTAAATGTAGAATCAATGATGAAGTCTCTTCATACACTCAAATAGAGGTTAAAAAGGTCAATCAAGGTTGAGATTTAGGAAAGGATTAACTTTGGTTAAAGAATAAATCAATTAAAGATCGTCAGAGGAATAAATCGACTGGATCTTGATTAAATCGTCCGATTTTCTCAAGAACAGGGCGATTTTTCTGTTGTCGCAAAGTTAAGATCTAAACTCTCAGGGTCCAAATGTTTGAATGAGTTCATTCTATCATCATCTAAGCCTTAATCATCAACTATTCTCCCCAGAATCACAAATATTTTAGCCAACCATTTTCAAAATCAAATCAAAATTGAGATTGAGTGAATAAATCAAATAAACCCGAATCTTGAATAAAAACTCAATAACCTTCAAATCTGTAAACCAAATTCAAACCTAATCAAAGTATATCTCAAATTACTCAATGATATGTTCACAAATCACAAGAATCACAAGGGAAACAAAGAATCTCACAAAATGATCAAGATTGGCTTCCCGGCTATTTCGCTTCAATCCTCTCCCAAAAATCTTCAATCTCTCCCAAACGTGTAAAGATTTCCCGCTGTGGAACCCCCGTTTCCGTTCCTAGGGTTCCAATCTATAGTTCCTTGCTAATGGGGCCACTTGGCAAAACACTTCTCTAGCCTAGAAGTGATGGGCTTTGACTCGTCTTTATCCTTGGGCCGAAAGATAGAAAAATCGTGCTAGTCGATTTACAAAGAAAACCGTACGATTTTATGGGGGAAACATCGTCCGATTTATATGCAATTTGGCACGATTTTCTTCAACAGGGAATGCTCGTCTTTTGGCTTGTTTCTTTCCTCCCTTTTGTGACTCTTTTATGCAACTCCTTTTCTCTTTGTGATTACTCTAAGGGCCCGTTTGGAAGCGCTAGAAATCATTCCCAGTAACGGAATGATTCCGAATCAATAAAAAAATACGTTTGGTTAGAGGTATTTTAACACATGAAAGTAATCTCATCATTTCCATTTCCTTTCCTAACCCTTATCCGATTCCATTCCGTTTCCTTTCCACCGGTTCAACCAAACGGGCACTAAGACTCCTTAAGCTTCCCTAATAGTCTTAGATGCTCCTTGCTCCACTTTTGCTTCCAAATCCACTGAATTTACCTACAATTCAACCAAAACTCGTGTAGACCTCTATTTCTGGAATATAAATGAATAAAGCCTAAAAGGTACACAAGTTCTCTCTAAATGTAAGGTAAATCGAGGTAAACCTCTACAATATGCATGATTATAATGGTATATAATTCATGTCATCAACTCTCCTGACTCACTCATGCCACTTTACCTTCCCTGTTGGACCATCAATGAACTACCTCCCTCACCTCTTTTCTTCTTCTTTCTTCCACTTCTCTACAACCGGAAGCTCTGAAGCTGTTGCCCTGCCCTGCCTCATCTCGAGTTTTTCACCGCCGCCTTGGTGAGTTCTTCTCCCTCGTTTCCGGAGCACGAGCCGCCTCCAAGCAAGGCCAGCGTCTGTAGGCACCGGAGGGTGCCTGGAAGATCTGCCGCCGCCTTCCTCCCTCCCTGTTTCTTCTCCAGTCCCTCGACCCCGACTACTCCCCAGCCTTCCTATGCTTGCGTCCTCTGTTATCGCACCTCAAACGGAGCCTCTTGACGAGCCACATCCACTCTCGAGCCGCTCAGTCTCTCCTTCGTCTCGAACACTTGCAGCAGGTTGCCGGAGAGCTGCCCTCCACTCGCCGTTGAAGCCAGCAGGGGGAACCTCACCGCCAGCTGCTCTCTTCCCCTGCGCTGGCTCTGCCTTCGCCTTCCGGAGCCATGGCGGCCACCCTGTTCAGTTGCCTTCCCGCTGCTTTGAAAAGGGTTAAGAAACCCTTTACATTAATTAAATCGGGCCCCTAACTTTAGGTATAATTGCAAATGTTAGCCACTACTTTGTATTTACAATTTTTACCCAGATTTTTAGAATATATCAATTATACCCCTGTTGGACTTAATTACAGTTTTGGCCCAAAGTTTTATTTTGTGAAAATGCCCATATTTATATAAGTGTATAAATTGCCCCGAAAAATATGTTAGCTTAGCGGGTTTTAACATTGGATTTTAATTGCCGGAATATTCTTATATTTATATACCATATATATTATGCCATTGATGGATTAATTGCGGGTTATGGCTCAAAGGTTTAATTACGGGATTTTAACGTTGACTTTGAAAACGAGCTTTACCTTGAGTTTGTGATGTTATACAATTTGCCCGGAATATATATATTTACGGTTTTAACTTGGGTTTTAAAAGTGGGGTATTCCGTTCAAATTTAGCTTATAAGCTAAATTTGTTTAGTTTGGTGCTAGGTTCGGAAGTGCCCCGAGTAAAGGCCATCGAACCCGCATTCGACATTCGTCGATCGACTTCCACCTTTGACCCCGAGTGAGTACCTCCCTCAATCTAGTTATGTTTAGTAGTAGTAGTATCATGCTAGGATTGATCTAGCATAACTTAGAGTTAATGCCAAATAGTGGTTATGGACCTTATGTGAGTTTTGTGGAGTGTGAAATATTGTAAGGCTTGATGAGTTAATATTATTTTGGGAGGTTGTTTATGGCTTTAAGTTGTATGTTGAGCTTGTGAGAATTTAAGGGTTGAGGTTGTATGATTGTTGAAGTTGTGGATTAGAACGAGAGTATCCTAGCTTGCGTTGTGATGGTTATGACCTTGTGAGATCATGAGGACTAGGAGTTTGTTTATCCTAGTTTTGGTTATGGGTTATGATCTTGCGAGATCATAGGGTCTAGAAGTGTAAGGACTTCTAGCTTGTGTTGAGTGTGATGTGAGCATGATGGATTCTAGGATACGGTCCTACGATGAGAGTCAAATGATCTTGCGTAGATCATTTGTGTAGAAGTCTAAGACTTCTTGAGTTGAGCGAGTTGTTGATATAGATATCTTGTTGTGAGCAGGTTGTAAGCTTCTTCCCAAGGGAAGCGAGAGTGTTGTGTGAGTTAGCGTTTGGGACGAGGTAAGTGTCCGGACTTACTTAGATCGTATTCTCTGTATTAGTTTCGATGCGTGTTTGGTGGTCAGTGTTTATTGTTTATGTGTGTGTTTATTGTTTATGTTATAACATCTAAACCGGTAATAAGACCACCGACTTTATATGTTTATATTTGGCCCAAGTGTATGATAACGGGCGGTGACCGCTTGTCTAGTCCAAAATGGGGATGACTGGGAGGTGCCTTGCGACCAGTCCAACGGGTGATGCTGATCCGCATCAAGTACAAACCCGTATGGTTAAAGGGGACAAGGGCGAGATCGTTAAGATTCTCGTGTCACAAAAGAAGGTTAATTAGAACGGGATATGACCTAATAATAAAAAGATAATAAACCGGATTGTGTGTTTTGGAGCATGTTGTGTGTTTATGATGCCTTATGTGTGTGTGTGTGTGTGTCAATACCATGATTCTAATGCCTTGAATGCTAGCAACGGTTTTATACCGATATTGTTGTAGTTGCTTTGCAGGTTAGGGACGCGGCCGAGAGATCCGGAAGAGTCGGCAGCCGGGGTCCGTACATTTTAGGATGGGTTTTGGGGGTTGTATTTATGTATTGTTTATGATATTATGTATGTCGCGTGTATGACGGTTGCCTTTTGAGTTGTATCTCGGCTAGAGTCTTTCGTTGTTTTCTTTTGGGGTTCATATCATTGCATTAAAATGAATTTTGGTTTTGCCTTTATTTGTGTCTTGTTGTAAGATCTGGTGAAATTATTGTCAGGCTAAGGGTCGGGACCCATTGTGAGGTCTCAACCTGTAGCGCCCCGAGTCCCGCGGATTTGGGGTGTTTGTTCGCCCCTAAAGGTGTGTGCAAATAAGCTTTAAATTTATAAAACTAGAATCAAGCAGCGAACCCGCAGTGTACGGATCGACGTAGCTAAGCAAGAATTCCAGAGTATCGAACACAAGGATTTGGGTGGGAACAAATTCGATTGCAGGTTACCAAGTGAGTAAATATGAGAGTTTTGCAAATATTGGGAAAACAACAATCCTAAAGATCCAAGTATCCAGCTGTGGTAATCGATTCAAGATATACTTAATGATATAAAGACAGAGTTAAGATATGCAAAGGTATGCTAATATAAGGTAATCGTACGGTGAAGTTCCAAAAACCTTATGTAACTCACCTACAAGGCACTCTCTATACAGGTTGTTGAGGCTCAATATAGAAAGATTCTAAAGGTGAGAATTAGTGTCAAATACCCAAACTTGTAACCCAAGGATTAAGACTAACTTAACCGATTGAGGTTGTGACACTCACAATCGAGGTAGAGGTTGTTGAGGCTTCACTACCACCTAGAAAAGACAAGTCTAAACTAAGCTAAAGCAAATCTTTAACTTTGGATTAAAGTAAAAGCAAGTTCGTGGACTTAAGGGAAATCACGGTTAGTTCTTGAAGTTCCACGGCCGTGGACTCAAGAACAGGCCGTAATTTAGGGTTGTCGGCGATTCTCTCTAACTCTCAAGGTCTAATCTGTTTGCGATCGATCTATCATCATCTAAGCCACAACTATCAACCCTTCACCTTAGAATTGTTAAGGGTTTTTAGCCAATAACAGTCATGTTGATATCAATTCAAGAATTAAAAGATAAAAAGATGAAAACTTTCAAGAACTTTCAATAATCTTCAAACCAATCTCAAAGTCACAATCAAGAACGAATGTTGTCAAAAGATTCACAATAAAGTAAACAATCACAACCTTAGGAAAGAAGGGAAAACGGGATGTCAATCCGTTTTCCGAATCAAACCTAAACAAGAAGAGAGATCTTCTTGCAAAATCTTCCAAAAACTTCGATCTTCCGCCAATCCGGAGATCTCAACAGCAATCTCCACCAAAAGTGCGAGATTAGGGTAATTCCCCGATGCGAACTTCAATCTCCAATGAGATGATCAATACTTCCAAGCGAAGGCCAAACGGCGTTGAAATTCTCCAAGCGGAGATGGCGGGTGTAAGCGGTGATAAATGAGGGTAAGCCGGGATTGACGGATTCTTGCTTCGTCCGTCTTTTTATAGGGCAAGATAAAATATCGGCCCGGCCCAATCTTCAAAAGATCGTGGCTTCAAAGTGTGGCGAAAAGATTCGCCAAGATCACGGTCGTGGAAGTTTTCACGACCGTAATTTAGGGCGTGGATTAGGTCACGGTTTGTACCATGTTTTCCACGGCCGTAATAGTTACTAGAATGCATCACGCCTCTCTTGCAAAGTTCCACGGCCGTGGAACTGAACGTGGTTCGTAGTACGGCCGTATTTTAGAGCGTGGTTTAGGGCAAGAACGTGATTCTTCCCTAGCCTCGTGCATTCCTCAAGCTAAAACTCCAATTTGCTTCCTAAGAATGTCCTCAATCCTTGGACATATCAAATCAACTCTCCTTTGCTCGATTCCGTTCGGAAATAGCTCCAAATCACCTATAATCAATATAGAGCTAGTGTAGACATCCATATCGACAATATAGGTAATACTAGCTTACATATGCACAAAGTTCAATCAAAGACTATCAATATGAATCAAATACGTTTAGAAAACGTGCCTAAAATATCACAATATTTCATGCTAACAAATAACCCCATACTTAACACTTGCTTGTCCCTAAGCAAGGTCTTTCAAAAAGCTTTAAACAAGAGTTAGGATGAAATATGTGTACCTTCTTTTGGGTGAATGTGACTTCTAAAGAATAGATCATTCTCAAACCTTGCTTCAATCGTTCTTCAAACTTTCACACACTCAATCAAAGAGTAAAAAGCAAAGAAAATTCACGAACCAATTTAACTTCTAAACAAGCATTATAACTTTGAAACATTATCAAAATCAATCACAAGAAACTTCAATTTAGACCACCAAGTCATATAACATTCTTTTGATCTTAAGGACTTTCAAAGAAAAGGTCTAGAATACGAAAGGGAAGGGAAAACTTTAAGGGAAAGTGGTGCATAAATCCGGGAAAGTGGACAACTACCTTCTTCTTCTTATGCGGTTCCCGTAACACTTCAACTTAGAGCTTCGCTCTCTTCTTTTCATTTTTCGACTTTACTTTTGGAGTTATGGACAGAGGTGCACAAAAACCGAAGCCTAGGAGATCGGCGTTTCTCAATTTTTCAAGAGATGCCTCAAACCCTTAGCGCACATACCATAATCCGCTAGGAATATCGCTCAATCCGACTTTGGCAAGACACAAACACCCGGCTATGTGAATGGTGCCGAGTTTACTCATCGTCATGATTGACTTCCCCAAACCTACAATTTCTTTCTATTCATTTGATTGCAAATAATTGCTCTCATGGCCCTCCCACATCAAACATGCCTTTTTCTCATTCACTTCTCCAAATTCCCGGATAGGTAAAGGAGGCTAATATTTTAATGAGGAGCTAGATGATCAAAGAAAGAAGAAAGAAAGTATCGAATTGCCTTAATCATTTCAACAAGAAGTATAGGAACTTATAATGTGATTTCAACTTCAATTTCCTAGCATGATTTAGGTAACATTTTCACATTATAAAACTTGCAAAAGAGGTAAAATTCATTCATTCAAATTCTTTTCGATTCACAATCCTTTTAAGCATGCAATTGTCATCAAACTCAATTTACAAGTAGTGATTATCATGAAAATCATCTCAATTCATTAGGAGCACAAAATTTTCAAAAATTTTTAAATTTTTATGGGTTTTTCAAGTTATTTTTCATGCAATGCAATAAGAAAACGTGCAACACATAATGAACATGCAATGATAGTCTCAAATGAAAGCGAACATAGTAAGTAGAGTTATTACAAACTTTTTAGTACATCCCACCCCATACTTAGGACGAACATTGTCCCTAATGTTCAAAAGAAAGAAAGAAAAGAAAGAAAAGAAAAAGAAACTCACAAAGTGGTGGCGGGAATGTCTAAAACGAACGGTCATGCATCGAATCACTGCGGCGCCGGCGGAGGTGGGAATGGGGAGAAGCTGGAGTCGTAGGGCCGCCCAAACTACTGGCGGTAGACGTCCCTCATCATGTGGTCGAGGTCGTCGAGGCGTCCTTCTCTAGCGTTGGCCCGGATCTCTAATGCTCCAACTCTCTCTGAAAGTCCGGTAGCGCAATCCGGCATCTACTCGTACCATCCCGGGGCGTGACTGTACCATGCGGGGGCATCGGATGGTGCTGGTGCTGGTGGTGGTGCTGCTGGCTGCTCCGTGGACCAAGGAGAGGGAACGCCATACCATGTGGGAGGTGTGGTCATCCACGTGGGCCTCTCACTCACGCTAGCGCGGTGAGATGACGAGCCTGAGGCTCTAGCTGGACGTGGAGAGCGTCTAGGTACATCTGGGGCCGCCTCCGGCTGGTCCGGAAATATGCCAAACTCCTGCTCGGCTCCTCCTCCACTCTCAAGCTGATCTCCCATATCCTCCTCCTCGACAACTGGTGGTGGGACGTAAGGGGGAGCTACTATCCTGTTCGCATGCATCGCAGCGAACGTCTCCTTCCAATTATGGCGTCCCGCCATAATGGAATACTCCGGCAGCCACTCTATACCCCTGCCTGTCCTACTCTCCCAAGGCATGCCGCATAAGGCGGACCTCCATGTGTGGGGAAGATGAGACCCCTAACCATGAACGCATGTAGCCCTAAAGGAACGGCCGGTATGCGGGTGCAAGCAAAAAAATCCACACCAAAACTCCTAGCAATGTGGGTAACTTTCCCACCATATCCGATGTTTCCCTTCGCCTTATTCTTGAGCTTGCTCATCGTAGCAGCCAAGAGAGTAGCACAATCTGCACGGCGTCCATATAGCATGCAATAGAGCAAGAATAGCTCATCCGTCTTGATCTTTGGGGCGTCTCCGTCCTAGGAAAGAGACACTCCGAAAGAACGCGGTGAGCTATCTTCAAGGCTAGATGGTACATCAATCTAGCCTTGGTATCGGCGGGTTGCCAACGGTCCTCGTCGGCGTAAATCATTGCAACTTCCTTCCAAAAATCCTTAGGGTAAACACCACTCGGGAATCGACCATTGAAGGTCTCATGAAACCCAAAAATAGTCCCAAACTCAACGATACTCAAATGATAGTCTCGTTCCATGAGACGGAAAGAGACGGTCCTATCTACGTGGCTGTGCTCGAAAGACGTCACAACCTCCCGGGTGATCTCCTCATAGGCGTCTTCTCGGATAGCCGAGAAGATAACTAATCCGGCTCTATCCAAGAGCCACGTAAGGTCATCAACTATGTTGAGAGGATGTAGATCCTCCAACAACAAATATCTAGGGCCAATCACTGGCCTCTTCGTGATCTTCTCAAAAGCAGCAAGATGGTTCTCATGTATGGTCGGAATTCTAGGGTGAGGAGGTGAGGATGGAGGTGAAGGTGAAGATGGTAGTGAAGGAGATGAGGGTGGTGCCCTAGAGGATGAGGAGGTGGAGGGATTGCCTTTCCTTTTCTTATTTTGCTCGCCCTTCTTCTCTTTTATCCTTCCCGACACTCTCCTTACGAAATCCATTCTGCACCAAAAATTACGGTCTGTTCTTCAAGAATTACGGCCGTGGTTTACCCAGAGGCCGTGATTCGTCTTAGAATTTCACGAATCTCAGCAAATCAGCAAGCAATCACCACAACAAGCAGTCCTAGTCTAATTCCTTCCAGTCTCTTTCAGTTCTTCCTAAAAATCTATAGCAAAAACGAACCAAATTGGCGAAAATCAAGAAGAAAGAATAAACCTCTTTTTCGGATTGAAAAACCCGAAATGCGCGTTTGTTGATGGATTTCCGCTCGGTTTGTCGCTTGGATCTTGTTTATGGTTGAATTTGCTGCAGTTTGGGAAGAAGAATCGTCGAAAACGGTTGGAAAACGAAGATTTGAGAGGAGGGCGTGGAATTCCGGCAATTAGGTCGTGGAAAGAGGGGTTTTTGGGATGAGTTTGTGAAGAATGTGACTTATATAGTTGCAGGCAAAATTTTGAAAATCACGGTCTGTCGGGGTGTTCCACGGCCGTGGAAGTGTACGGAACCGTGGTTTTGGTGATTTTTCAAAGGCTTTTGAGAATTACGGCCATTGTAGCTATGACGACCGTAATTTAGACCGTGGAACCTTCTGTAAAGCTTCAAAGTCCAAATTTCGTCACTCCTCTTCGACATCATCTCCTCTTTTCCTTTTCCATCGATCCTGCAACCAAAAACACGAACATACCGGAAGAAATCGAGGCAAAATAAAGTGAAAAACGTCTATTCTAAGCTAAACTATGAATCGAAAACAAAAACGAAAATGCAATACCTTGGGTTGCCTCCCAAGAAGAGCTTTGTTTAAGGTCCGTAGCTAGACCAATCTCGCACTTATTCGAGTGCGGTAGGTGCAAACTCCTCAGCTTGGAGTTCCGGCATATACTTCTTGAGTCGTTGGCCGTTCACCTTAAAACTTCCGCTAGCTTCACCCCATACTTCAACTGCACCATGGGGGAAAATACGCTTAATTAGAAAAGGTCCGGTCCAACGGGATTTAAGCTTACCTGGAAAGAGGCGAAGTCTCGAATTGAAGAGGAGAACTTGATCTCCTTCTTTGAAGTCCTTTGGAATGATATGCTTATCATGCCAACGCTTTGCTCTTTCCTTGTAGATCTTGGCGTTTTCATAGGCGTTCAAGCAAAGTTCATCCAGCTTATTGATGTCTAGGAGACGCTTCTCTCCCGCTTCCTTCATGCCGAAATTCAGCCACTTGATAGCCCAAAACGCTTTGTGCTCCAGCTCCACCGGCAAGTGACAAGACTTCCCATACACAAGGTTGTATGGTGTGGTTCCTATGGGAGTCTTGTACGCAGTCCGGTATGCCCATAATGCATCATCTAGCTTCAAGGACCAATCCTTCCTAGTCCTTGAAACCGTCTTCTCTAGAATTGCTTTGATCTCCCTATTTGAGATCTCAACTTGTCCACTCGTTTGTGGATGGTAAGGGGTAGCGATCTTGTGGGTAACCCAATACTTAGCTAGAAGAGCTTCAAAGCGACGGGCTATGAAGTGAGAACCTCCATCACTAATGATAGTCCTTGGTGTCCCAAATCGCGGGAAGATGGTCTTGTTGAAGAACTTAACCACCACCATGGCATCATTTGTGGGAGAGGCAATTGCTTCCACCCATCTAGAAACGTAATCTACCGCCAATAGTATGTATTGGTTTCCACAAGACGATGGGAATGGTCCCATGAAATCAACTCCCCAAACGTCGAAAATCTCCACCTCTTGGATGTTGTTGAGGGGCATCTCGTTCCTTCTAGAAATATTGCCTGTTCTTTGACAAGCATCGCAGCAAGAAACAAAGGATTGCACATCTCTAAATAAAGTAGGCCAATAGAATCCAGATTGCAATACCTTTGCGCTAGTCTTGTTCGAACTAGCATGTCCTCCACAAGGTAGTGAATGACAATGGCGGATGACACTTTGCATCTCATCTTCCGGCACACATCGCCGGATGATGCCATCCGGACCTCTCTTAAAGAGGAGAGGCTCGTTCCAATAGTATTCCCGGACGTCCTTAAAGAACTTCTTCCTTTGTGCGTAGGATAATCCGGGCGGTATCTCCTGGCAAACCAAATAGTTAACAAAATCAACAAACCATGGTTCGTTACCTTTGGAGATCACGTTGATGCACTCCTCTATGATGTGTAGGTGTTCGTCTGGAAAGGAGTCATCAATGGGTAGATGGTCGTCCCCTAGATGTGTTAGACGACTCAAATGATCCGTAACAGAATTTTCTGAACCTTTCTTGTCGCGGATCTCAAGATCGAATTCTTGTAGGAGAATAATCCATCTAATTAGCCTTGGCTTCGCGTCTTTCTTCGCAAGGAGGTACCGGATCGCAGCATGATCCGTGTAGACAATCACCTTTGCACCTACAAGATAAGAGCGAAACTTGTCAATAGCGTAGACAATGGCTAGAAACTCTTTCTCTGTAGTGGCGTAGTTGAGCTGCGCTTCGTCTAGCGTCTTGCTAGCATAGTATATGGCATGGGTTCACCCTTCCTTTCGTTGTCCAAGAACAACTCCAATAGCTACGTCACTAGCATCGCACATAATCTCGAAGGGGAGAGTCCAATCCGGAGGTTGGATAATAGGTTCTGAAATTAGAGCTTGCCGAATGGTGTTAAACGCATCCAAACATTCCTGCGAAAACTCAAAAACCGCATCTTTCATCAATAGATTAGTGAGAGGTTTTGATATCTTAGAAAAGTCCTTAATGAAACGTCTATAAAATCCAGCATGTCCTAGGAAACTTCTTATCCCTTTCACCGAAATTGGGGGAGGAAGTTTCTCTATGGTCTCTATCTTAGCCTTGTCTACCTCTATCCCTCTACTAGAGACTAAGTGACCTAATACAATTCCTTCCTTAACCATGAATTGACACTTCTCCCAATTAAGAACTAGGTTAGTGTCTTCACACCTTTGTAAAATAAGAGAGAGGTTAGAAAGGCAATCGTTAAAAGAGGAACCGTATACGGAGAAGTCGTCCATGAAGACTTCCATGATTTCCTCTACGTATTCGGAGAAGATGGCCATCATGCACCATTGAAAGGTGGCTGGGGCGTTGCAAAGCCCGAACGGCATTCTCCTATAGGCGAACGTACCCCAAGGGCACGTGAATGTGGTCTTCTCTTGATCATCCGGATGTATCGGAATCTGAAAGAAACCACTATAACCGTCAAGGTAGCAAAAATGTGAATGTTATGCTAACCTTTCAAGCATTTGATCGATGAATGGCAATGGAAAGTGATCCTTCCGCGTTGCGTTGTTGAGCTTGCGGTAGTCTATACACATTCGCCATCCAGTCACGGTTCGGGTAGGAATGAGTTCGTTGTTCTTGTTGGTGATGACCGTCATTCCTCCCTTCTTAGGAACTACTTGAACTGGACTCACCCACTTGCTATCGGAGATAGGATAGATGATACCTGCATCAAGAAGTTTAAGAATTTCCTTCTTGACAACCTCCTTCATGGTCGGATTCAACCGCCTTTGAGGTTGTCTTGAAGTTCTAAAGTCCTCCTCCATTAGTATCTTATGCATACATAGGGAGGGTTTAATTCCTACTAAGTCCTCAATAGTGTAGCCTATGGCTTTTCTATGTTTCCTAAGGACAATCATGAGTTGCTCATGTTCATCTATGCTTAATTCGGAGCTAACAATAACCGGAAAGGTAGAATTAGATCCAAGGAAAGCGTACCTTAGATGAGTAGGAAGTGGTTTGAGTTCCATCACTTTCGGAGCTTCCAATGATCCTTGAGGAGCATCCGACGTTTCCTTAGAAGTTTCTAAGGATGTTGAGTGGTTTGGAGGAGAATCAAAAGAAGTTGAAGAAGTATGCCGATCACCCTCTTCCACGGTCAGAATTACGGGTTCTCCATATGTTCCACGGCCGTGTAATCCACTGGAATGGAGGTCGATTTTGGTTGTGAAATCCACGGTCGTGGAATATAGGGTGTGACCGTGGATTCTAACATTCTCAGCCTCATCGTGGAGTTTCTCAAACTCCACTTCATGCATCTCTTCTTGTGCCTCTAAGGCTTCAATTTCCTCTTTGCACTCTTCTTCTTCCCCTACATCTGTTAGACTCATGGTAATGACTTTTTGTAAAGGATCGTTAAAGAGAATCGCACTTACCTCTTCCCTAGATAAACCTTCTTCACCTTGGATATCGTAAATATCCTCATCGAAGATCGGTTCCTTCACTAGAGTGGAAAGAACGAACTCTACTTTCTCTTCTCCAATGTCAAAAGCGAGTCTTCCATTCTTGCAATCGACCATGCAACCGGAAGTTGCAAGAAACGGTCTTCCGAGTATGATCGGGACCGGACTATCTGTAGGAATGTCAAGTACGACAAAATCAATGGGAACAAAGAATTTACCTAGCTTGACGGGGACGTCTTCTACAATACCGACGGGGCGAGTGATGGATCGATCCGCCATGTATAACGTCATCTTCACCGGTTTAGGATCGCCTAAACCGATCTTCCTACATAATGCAAGTGGTATGATGCTCACACTTGCTCCTAAGTCACATAAAGCGTCATATGTGACATCTCCCACTCCAATGGGAATGCAAAATGACCCTGGATCCTTCAACTTTGGGGGCATTTTCTCCTTCATGGTCTTGATGAGATCCGAAGAATCCGAACTCATCTTGACCTCTCTGAAATCTTCTAGCTTCCTCTTGTTAGAGAGAAGCTCCTTCAAGAACTTACCATAAGCCGGCATACCTACGATAGCATCAATGAAGGGTATATTAATATGCAGCTTACTCATGAGTTCTATGAACTTACCGAACTGTTTGTCTAGGCGCGCTCGCGCTCTAGATTGAGGAAATGGTAGGGGAGGTTTGTAAGCTGGAGGAGGAACATAGACATCTTCCTTCTCCTTCCCCTTTTCTTTGTCCTTCCCTACGGGGACTTCAACGAACGTAGGCTGCGGATCAGTAGTAGTCACTCCGCTCCTAGTTGTAATCGCCATCACCCTTCCCTTAGGGTTGTCCTCCGTTTTTCCTGGAAGTTTCCCTTGATTTCTAGGAACTTCCTCCGCGTGGTTGAACATTTGGTTTTCCAAAACTTTTTGAGCTTTGTCAACCTTAGAAACTTGATCATCAACCTTGATGAGGCGGTTCTCCAACCCTTGAAGCTTTCCCAAAATTGTTTCCAACATGGGATCGGGCTTCTCCTTTCCCGTATTGTTTCCTCCGTTAGATGATTGCCCCTGGCTTTTCAATGGAGTAGAGGAAGAGGAAGGTGGAGTTAGTGAATTAGAATTGGAAGGATAAGAGTTACCGGAATTTTGTTGATTGGAGCGCCAATTGTTGTTGTTTGAACCCCTATTGTTGTTCCAATTGTTGTTCCGGTTGTTGTTGTTTCCATTCCAATTGTTATTCCGGTTGTTGTTCCGGTTATTGTTGTTGCGGTTGGTGTTATCACCGCCATTGTTGTTGCCCAAATAGCCAACATCCTTCTCTTGTTGCTTTGGGAAGTTGGTCTTGATAGCCTCCTTCAACTCCTTGATCTCATTGTTGAGGGAAAAAATCTGATTTTGAGCTTCATGTGTGAGCTTCGCTCCTTGCTCCACACGATTTCCCTCCACTTTCCGGTGGGAATACTTTTCTATGACTCTTGCTTGCTTCTCGATGAAGTCCCAAGCGTCATCTTCTCTCATGTCCATGAACGTTCCACATGAGAGGGATTGGAGGTTGAATTGCGTTCCCGCATCCAGCCCCTTGTAGTAGATCTCCAGCAAGGCAAGCTTGGATATGCCATGATAAGGACAATCCAAGAGCAAATCCTGAAACCTTTCCCAAGATTGAAACAAACTTTCGTTAGGTCTCATTGAAAAAGCATTAATCTTACCTCTAAGTTCCGCCGTTTTGGAAGGCGGAAAGAATTTGGTGAGGAACTCCGCGGAAAGGTCTTCCCACGTGTCTAGTTTCCCATTAGGAAGAGCTTGGTACCAAGACAACGCTTTCCCCTTCAAAGAGAAAAAGAAAGGCTTGAGCTTATAGCTGTTGGTAGTAGCGTTCTTTGGTCTCATCGTCTCCATCATACACTCAAAGTTTTGCAAGTGTTGGTGCAGAGATTCAGCGCTTGTACCGCCAAATTAGTTTTGGCGAACAAGAGTAATAACTTGAGGGTTAAAGCTAAACCCTTGCACATCTTCAGCATCAAATTTCACGCCCAAGCGGCGTGGTTGTTGTGTTGGATCCATCCGCTGGCCAAGAGTTCTTGGCTCATTATCCACACGTTCGATCCTCACATTCCTAGGCGGAATGCGGCGATTAGCAGCTCCTTGTGGATGGAAAGGATTTACATTGATCGTGGGATCAATCTCCTCCAGCGGAGGCATGGAAGAATCACTATCATCAGCGGATGAGTGACTTTTTCTTCTAGACCTTGATGCTTTCCTTGAGGATTTCTTGCTTCCCTTATTCTTAAGGTCGCTCATCTCTACCCTCATCTGGAAGATCATGTCTTGTAGACTGTTAACTTGAGATTGATGACGATCCATCTCATCCTGGCGGAGAGTCTCGTTCCATCGGAGTTGAGCTTCCTTCTCCGCCAACTCCGTTTGAAGATCACGTTCGTGTTCTTCAGCCATCTTCTTTTCCTTGCGCTTTTGCCTCAAGGTTTTCTCTAGCTCTTGATCAAGAGGTAAGAGATCTTCGGTGTTTCTAGACCTGCGCATGCACTCAAAGAAATATCAAATAACGAGAGCAAGCTCCCAAGCTTGACAACCGGCAACCGGATTCGGCCGAAACCAAATCCCCGGCAACGGCGCCAAAAACTTGTTCTCCCCTAAAGGTGTGTGCAAATAAGCTTTAAATTTATAAAACTAGAATCAAGCAGCGAACCCGCAGTGTACGGATCGACGTAGCTAAGCAAGAATTCCAGAGTATCGAACACAGGGATTTGGGTGGGAACAAATTCGATTGCAGGTTACCAAGTGAGTAAATATGAGAGTTTTGCAAATATTGGGAAAACAACAATCCTAAAGATCCAAGTATCCAGCTGTGGCAATCGATTCAAGATATACTTAATGATATAAAGACAGAGTTAAGATATGCAAAGGTATGCTAATGTAAGGTAATCGTACGGTGAAGTTCCAAAAACCTTATGTAACTCACCTACAAGGCACTCTCTATACAGGTTGTTGAGGCTCAATATAGAAAGATTCTAAAGGTAAGAATTAGTGTCAAATACCCAAACTTGTAACCCAAGGATCAAGACTAACTTAACCGATTGAGGTTGTGACACTCACAATCGAGGTAGAGGTTGTTGAGGCTTCACTACCACCTAGAAAAGACAAGTCTAAACTAAGCTAAAGCAAATCTTTAACTTTGGATTAAAGTAAAAGCAAGTTCGTGGACTTAAGGGAAATCACGGTTAGTTCTTGAAGTTCCACGGCCGTGGACTCAAGAACATGCCGTAATTTAGGGTTGTCGGCGATTCTCTCTAACTCTCAGGGTCTAATCTGTTTGCGATCGATCTATCATCATCTAAGCCACAACTATCAACCCTTCACCTTAGAATTGTTAAGGGTTTTTAGCCAATAACAGTCATGTTGATATCAATTCAAGAATTAAAAGATAAAAAGATGAAAACTTTCAAGAACTTTCAATAATCTTCAAACCAATCTCAAAGTCACAATCAAGAACGAATGTTGTCAAAAGATTCACAATAAAGTAAACAATCACAACCTTAGGAAAGAAGGGAAAACGGGATGTCAATCCGTTTTCCGAATCAAACCTAAACAAGAAGAGAGATCTTCTTGCAAAATCTTCCAAAAACTTCGATCTTCCGCCAATCCGGAGATCTCAACAGCAATCTCCACCAAAAGTGCAAGATTAGGGTAATTCCCCGATGCGAACTTCAATCTCCAATGAGATGATCAATACTTCCAAGCGAAGGCCAAACGGCGTTGAAATTCTCCAAGCGGAGATGGCGGGTGTAAGCGGTGATAAATGAGGGTAAGCCGGGATTGACGGATTCTTGCTTCGTCCGTCTTTTTATAGGGCAAGATAAAATATCGGCCCGGCCCAATCTTCAAAAGATCGTGGCTTCAAAGTGTGGCGAAAAGATTCGCCAAGATCACGGTCGTGAAGTTTTCACGACCGTAATTTAGGGCGTGGATTAGGTCACAGTTTGTACCATGTATTCCACGGCCGTAATAGTTACTGGAATGCATCACGCCTCTCTTGCAAAGTTCCACGGCCGTGGAACTGAACGTGGTTCGTAGTACGGCCGTATTTTAGAGCGTGGTTTAGGGCAAGAACGTGATTCTTCCCTAGCCTCGTGCATTCCTCAAGCTAAAACTCCAATTTGCTTCCTAAGAATGTCCTCAATCCTTGGACATATCAAATCAACTCTCCTTTGCTCGATTCCGTTCGGAAATAGCTCCAAATCACCTATAATCAATATAGAACTAGTGTAGACATCCATATCGACAATATAGGTAATACTAGCTTACATATGCACAAAGTTCAATCAAAGACTATCAATATGAATCAAATACGTTTAGAAAACGTGCCTAAAATATCACAATATTTCATGCTAACAGTGTTACAGAATTAATGTAGTTGATTTGGTTTCCATACCTCAGCTGCTCTATTGGAAGTTGCAACAAGCCCGAATTTTGACAGCCAAATAGTGGCAAAGCACGTAAAAGAAGTTTTTTTTTCTTCAAGGAATGTTTTGCAACTAACAATCCGTTAGAACACGAATGCGCTTACAGGTACAGGCTTGTTAGAGTTGTTCAATTGCAGACGGTCGTGACACATGACTATGTGGTCGAGTTAGATTTGAAAAAAGGAGTGCGAGAAACTTTATGAAGTAAGCCAGTTGTTTTCTCATCTATTTAAGCTAAATGAATCATGTTACTCCCTTTCATCTAATTGCAATAAGAAGTATGTCTCCTATGCTTTTGGTTTATATGTGGGTCTGAAATATAAATGTGGTATAAACAATAAAGTAGGATTGGAGTTTTTTGTTTACGGTAGAGAACAGAAAACTGACACACGAGTATATTTTAGTACCCACGTTTTTTCAATACCCATATAGGATAAAACCTAAACTCAACCATACTTGGTTGTCGGTATGAGAGAAGACTTTGTTTGTCGTTATCATAAACGACTTTGATCAGCGATATCATAAACGACTTTTGCCCCGGTATTAGAAATAACTTTGGCCGCCGGTATTATAGAAGACTTTTACGCCGGTATCATAGAAGATGATAACACGATTTATTGCTTAGTTTTAGGTAATCATTTAGATAGATTTCTCACTCATTCATGCATAGTTTAGCACTAGTTCACGACGTTTTGCACTCAATTCATGTACTTTGTCGAGATAGACGTCTACACGGACTTGTGCGTGTTTTATAGGTATTTCGGGAGATTTAGGAGCTAAAACGATACGTTTGAGGATCGCTCATCTAGATGACACACCCTCGGACTCATTGGGACACCAGCTAAGGGCTAAAGAGGACTCATGGAACCTTGCCAACACTAGCCATGCACCAAATCACAGCTTAATGATCCAAGGCGAAGTTTCTGCACAGAATCACGGTTCTCTGACACTCCACGGCCGTGGAATTACCCGTGGATTTTGCCAGATTCTTGTGACAACTGTGCCACGACTCTCATGGCCAGCTCATGCAAGTTTGTTATAAAAGTGGTCCTTCATTGGCTGTGGAAAGTATCTTGGAGCAGCTCTCCATTATCCATTATCCTCTAACAAAAATATTCTCTCAAGAAGAAGTTTTTCTAGGAAGGAAAGTGTCAAAGAGGAGGAAGAAGAGCTCCATTGAAGAGGAGAAGAAGAACATACACCATTGCCACACCTTGATAGTTTTTGTAGTGAAGAATTCCGGATTCAATTTCTAGAGTTGTATGAACCATTTAAACCTTCTTTTGGAAGGATTGTGAGTTGCTCTAATTCTATTTTCAGCTTGGTTTGTTTTAAGTTCACTTGCTTATCTCTTTTCCTTCATCATCTTGCAAATGGATGTCATGATTTTGTGTTTGCTTGTTTCGATTTCTATTATGAGTGTTGTAGGCTAAATAGATGTGGTTCTAGGGTGAGGAAAGGATGGTTATGGCTAGGGCTATGATAGGACGGACTTAGATTTATCTTTGGATGACTTGTGTGCATGAACGTAGCTGCTGTTAGAAATCACGGGTAGTTCTTGTATAACCACGGCCGTGGTTTAGGTAGAACAAACCGTGATTCTCTCTGGTTCAATTGATCTTGTCTTAGATTGTTAGAATGTTAAAATCCTAAGTGTTTGTTGAGTTAAACCTATCCTAGGGTGACCTAGTGTTAGCAACTAAGTGTTAGGAGAGACTTACCCGGTAATCCTTACTCTTAGATTCCAAAGATAACAAACCTTAGGTAGTGGTGAGCCTAATAAGTCGCCATTGGATTAAGTGTGCTAGGATAGTTGTTTAGGACTTCCCTTTCCAAGACTTACCCGGTAAGGATAGGTAAGATCTCTAGACAACAATCCGGTTTGAGTAGAATTCCGTCCCTTAGGTTCTTAGAGACTTACCCGGTAATGAGACCTAGGGAATGGACTAGTTGATCATGAGACCTACCCGGTGATTGATCCCAATCTAGAAACACTTAACCCTAACATAGTTAATCCAAGGAATGAATAGATAGCTTGAGTCCTATACCATAACCGGAACTTCCAACCTCTAGAATCCGTCTTTTTTTTCTTTGATCTAAATCTTGTTTAGCTTGTTTATTTGTGTTGATTCATAGTTTAGTTGATTGTTTACATTGCATGAATTGTGATCTTTGATTATTCACCAATAAAACCAACCAAAAACATTGAGATTTTCATTTCTTTATTTCTTTCTTTTCTTTCAACCTAGGTCTTTACTAAACTCAATCACAATTCGAATCAATTTCACCTTAGTCTTTGTGTTCGACCTCGGAGTACTATCCCTACTACAAACGTCCCGTACACTGCGGGTTTCGCTAGGTAGTTTAGGATTTAGTTCGAGTTATAAATTTAAAGCTTTTTGTGCTACCAATCTTAGCGTAACAAGTTTTTGGCGCCGTTGCCGGGGACTAGGTCTAGATTGAGTCTATTTTGTGATTGATTATTAGTGTAGATCTTTCTTGTTGCTTTTGATCTCTTTTGGGTTTGTGTCTTTGCTTTTCAGGACATCTCTTACTCTTTAGGTGTATGCGAAGATCTCGTGGCAAGGATTTAGCTCCATTCGACCCCGAACCGGAGAAAACCCTTAGATCTAGATCCAAGAGCATCAAAAAGGGAAAAGAGATGGCCGGAAGAGATCTCCAAGCTGAGTTGGATGAAGCCTTAGAGCAAATTAGGATAAGGGACGAAGCTTTGGAGAATGAGAGGAGACTTGCCAATGAGAGGCAAGAGGCAACTAGTAGGGAGATAGAGGAGATTAGGCAAGCTCTTGTGCAAAGAGAGCTTAACCGTCAACCACCTCCTCCACCTCCACCACAACCGCAGCCGGCGGTCAACATTAGGGTTGTGCCCATTGCTATGGATGAGCCACAAACGTTGGGGCAACGTATGGATCCGGCACAAAGAGCACACCGTCCGGGTGTGAACTTAGGAGATCCCGCAGCCCATGATTACGAGCTCCGCCCTCAAGTTCTACAAATGATCCGGCATAATCAATTTGGAGGGATGGAAGGAGAGTCTCCTCATCAACATTTGATGAGTTATGAGATCTTGATGGAGACTCTTAGACCGCCAAGATTGGAGAACAACAACCATAAGCTTAGGGCTTTTTCCTTCTCTCTTAAGGATAAAGCCTTGGCTTGGTATCAATCTATTCCACAAGGGCGAGTTGGTACTTGGGAGGAGATGACAACCGAGTTTTTGACCAAGTTCTTCCCACCTTCCAAGACTACCGAATTAAGAGGGAAGATCAATGCCTTCGTGATGAAGGATAGAGAAAGTTTATTCAAGTCATGGGAGAGGTTCAAAGATCTTCTCCTTGATTGTCCACACCATGGCATACCAAAAATTGAGCTATTGGAGATCTACTTCAAGGGACTTGATGAAGATAGCCAATTCAAGCTCCAATCTCTTTCCGGTGGGACTTTTATGGAGAAGCATGTAGATGAAGCGTGGGAGTTTGTGGAGAAGCAAGCCCTAGTGATTGAGAAATACTCCCATAGGAAGAGTGAAGGGAGAAAGACGGGAGCATATGAGGTGAGTGAGGTCACCATGAGCAATTTCAAGCTTGACGCCATCAACAACGAGTTGAAGTCCTTAAGGGAGTTGTGTGCTACAACTTTGAAGAACCAAGCAACTCCTCAAGGACTTCCACAAGCCAACTTGTCTTCCAAGGAGGAGGATGTGAATTATATGGGAAGGGGCAATTTCAACAATTATCAAGGCC
This sequence comes from Fagopyrum homotropicum, assembly GCA_033239125.1. Classification (NCBI taxonomy): domain Eukaryota; kingdom Viridiplantae; phylum Streptophyta; class Magnoliopsida; order Caryophyllales; family Polygonaceae; genus Fagopyrum; species Fagopyrum homotropicum. Next base: position 11,693,230 of record BSWB01000003.1, read on the forward strand.
CAAGGAGTTTCAACAATAACCGGCAATTCAACAATTACCGGCCCAACCACAACCATCCCGGATTTTCTTACTCTAACCCGGATGGAGCCTTGAACCCTCCCGCTTCCTCAAGCACAACTCCACCACAAAGAGCTTCACAAGAACCTCCACCCGGATTTACCAACCTCCAAAGGATAGAACCGAAATAATGTTTGAGCAATTGCTTGGAAGGTTGAGTGGTCTTGAGAGCACGGTGACTTCAATCTCTAAAGCCCAAAAGGTTTTGGAAGCACAAGTGTTCCAAAAAGCGGGTGAAGCCCATAGAGATCCGGGAAAGCTTCCCGGAAGAACCGAAGACAACCCAAGAGGCCAAGTGTTGGCTATCACAACAAGGAGTGGGTTGAGTATGAAGGATCCTTTGCCCAAGGACAATGCTAAAGGAAAGCAAGTAGTGGTAGAAGAGGGAAGATTACAAGAAGATGGAGGCAAAAGCAAGGATGTAGAGCCAACCTATGTGGCACCGCCTCCATACAAGCCACCACTACCGTTCCCACAATCAAGAGCAAGAGCTCGTTTGGACAATCACTTTGGTAAGTTTTTTGAACTAATGTCTAAATTGCATATTAACATTCCGTTCATGGATGCTATTTTAGGAATGCCGGCATATGGCAAGTTTTTGAAAGAGATACTCTCCAACAAAAGGAAGTTGGAGGAGTATGGGGAGATAAGAATGACCAAGAGATCCTCGGAATTGATCCAAACAATGAAGGAGGAGATGCCTCCCAAGCTAAGAGATCCAGGCTCTTTTTGTGTCCCAATTGGAGTGGGAGATGTGAAGTACGAGGCCCTTTGTGATCTTGGAGCGAGTGTAAGCATCATACCGCTTGCACTTTGCAACAAGGTCGGGTTAGAAGAGCCAAAGCCGGTCAAGATGACCCTCTATATGGCGGACCGTTCTATCACTCATCCGGTTGGGATTTTAGAAGACATCCCGGTGCAATTAGGAGGATTCTATGTGCCAATTGACTTTGTCGTCTTAGACATCCCGGCGGATTATCCGGTTCCCATCATCTTAGGAAGACCCTTCCTCGCCACTTCCGGATGCCTAGTGGACTGCAAGAATGGGACTCTCTCCTTCAACATTGGAGAAGAGAACATCAAGTTCAAGTTGTCCACAATGACGAAAGGGCCAGCCCTTGATGAGGATGTCTTCAACATAGTCGAGCAAGAGGAATCTAGGGAAGTTGTAAGCTCGATCTTGATCAAGGATCCCTTGGAGAAGATTCTTACCTTAAGTATGATGGAAGAAGGTGTTGAGGAGGCTTGCAATGAAGAGATCAAGGCCTTGGAAGCATTGAAAGAGGAGCCAAGAGTTGGATTTGAAGGCCACGAAGAAGCCTTGAACAGCTGCAAGTTCCACGGCCGAGATTCATGTTCCACGGCCGTCAAACTTTCTGGACAACTCCGGGAAGCAAGCTTAGAAAGAACCACGGCCGTGGAAGTTGAGCAAACCGTGGTTCCAGCCGTGATTTTCCCTGATCAGCCCTTGATGGTGATCAAGCTTCTAGGAGCCTAGGAGGGTCTTCATTTGCTTTGGATTCATCTCATCCAACATTGTTTGGATCGTCTCCAATCGATAAAGGTCCTCCTAAACTTGAACTCAAACCCCTCCCCTCTCATTTGAAGTATGCATTTCTTGGTGAAAACTCTACATATCCTATGATTGTTAATGCATGCTTAAGTGATGATGAACTTGCTAAGTTGTTGCATGAACTAAGATTGCATAGGAAAGCCATTGGTTATACTATTGATGATTTGGTTGGCATAAAACCTTCTTTGTGCATGCATAAGATAATGATGGAAGATAATCATAAACCCTCTATTGAACATCAAAGGAGATTGAATCCTATAATGAAAGAGGTAGTCAAAAAGGAAATCATTAAGTTGCTAGATGCGGGAATTATCTACCCTATCTCGGATAGTAAGTGGGTTAGTCCCGTTCATGTAGTTCCTAAGAAGGGTGGGATGACCGTAGTGACTAATGAGAACAATGAACTAATCCCGACTAGGATGGTTACGGGGTGGAGAATGTGCATCGATTATAGGAAGTTGAACATGGCCTCTAGGAAAGATCACTTCCCTCTCCCCTTCATTTACCAAATGCTAGATAGCTATAGTGGATTCTTCCAAATCCCTATCCACCCCGATGACCAAGAGAAAACAACCTTTACATGTCCATGGGGTACTTTTGCATATAGGAGAATGCCATTTGGGTTGTGTAATGCACCCGCCACCTTCCAAAGGTGTATGATGGCTATCTTTTCGGAATACATTGAAAATATCATGGAAGTGTTTATGGATGATTTCTCTGTTTATGGTTCTTCCTTTGATAATTGCTTGGCTAACTTGTCATTAGTATTGCAAAGATGTGAGGAGACAAATCTTGTCTTAAATTGGGAAAAATGCCACTTCATGGTAAGTGAAGGCATTGTGTTAGGACACTTGGTGTCTAACCGTGGCATTGAGGTTGATAGGGCCAAGATTGAAACAATAGAGAAGTTGCCACCACCTACCTCGGTGAAAGGGGTAAGGAGTTTCTTAGGGCATGCCGGTTTCTACCGTAGGTTTATTCAAGACTTCTCTAAAATTTCTAAGCCCCTCACTAACCTACTAATGAAGGATGTTGATTTTGTCTTTTCCAAAGACTGTCTTGAGGCTTTTTGTAGGTTGAAGAACGCCTTGATCTCCGCACCTATCATGCAACCTCCGGATTGTAGTCTATCATTTGAGATCATGTGTGATGCGAGCGATGTAGCCGTTGGGGCTGTTTTGGGGCAAAGGAAAGAAGGGCGCACTCATGCCATTTATTATGCTAGCAAGACGCTAGATGATGCCCAACTCAATTATGCTACCACCGAGAAAGAGTTGTTAGCGGTGGTGTATGCATTTGAGAAGTTCCGCTCATACCTTGTTGGAGCGAAGGTCATAGTTTATGCGGATCATGCTGCGATCCGTTACCTACTTACAAAGAAGGATGCCAAACCAAGGTTGATTCGGTGGATCCTTCTTCTACAAGAATTTGATTTGGAAATACGGGACAAGAAGGGATCCGAGAACTCGGTGGCGGATCACCTTAGTAGACTCCCACCATTGGAGCTTGAAAGAGATGACATCCCGATAGATGATTCATTCCGGGACGAGCAATTGCAAATGGTGGAGGAATGCTTGTTCCAAGTGTCTAGAGGAAGTGAGCCATGGGTTGCCGACATCGTGAACTACTTAGTGTGTGAGGAAGTGCCTCCCGGATTGACATATGCACAAAGAAAGAAATTCTTCAACGATGTGAGGCACTACTATTGGAGTGAACCACTTCTATTCAAGAGAGGGCCGGATGGGATGTTTAGAAGATGCATACCGGAGGATGAAATGGAGAGTGTGATCCGGCATTGTCACTCCTTACCATGTGGAGGCCATGCTAGCTCACACAAAACATGTGCGAAGGTATTGCAATCCGGTTTTTATTGGCCTAACTTGTTTAGAGATGTGCAAGGTTTTGTAGCGGCATGTGATGCTTGCCAAAGGACGGGCAACATCTCAAGGAGGAATGAAATGCCCTTGAACAACATCCAAGAAGTCGAAATATTTGATGTGTGGGGTGTGGACTTCATGGGACCATTCCCTTCCTCGTGTGGAAATCTCTACATCCTATTGGCGGTGGACTATGTGTCAAGATGGGTGGAGGCAATCGCCTCTCCTACAAATTATGCCAAGGTGGTGGTGCGGTTCTTCAACCGGGTGATCTTCCCTAGGTTTGGAACACCAAGGGTGATCATTAGTGATGGAGGAAAGCACTTCACCAATAGGAATTTTGGGGCGCTTTTGACCAAGTATGGGGTGACTCATAAGGTGGCAACACCTTACCATCCCCAAACTAGTGGCCAAGTGGAGATATCCAACCGGGAGATCAAGGCCATCCTTGAGAAGACGGTGTCTAGGACTAGAAAGGATTGGACTTTGAAGCTCAATGACGCATTGTGGGCATATAGGACCGCCTTCAAGACACCAATTGGAACCACTCCTTACAAGTTGGTCTATGGAAAGTCTTGCCATCTTCCGGTGGAAATGGAGCATAGAGCTTATTGGGCCATTAAGTGGCTAAATTTTGACCTCAAGGAGGCGGGAGAGAAGAGGTTGCTTGATATAAACGCCCTTGAGGAGATCCGGTTGGAAGCTTATGAGAATGCCCGGATCTACAAGGAAAGAACCAAAAGATGGCATGACAAGAGGATCATCCCCAAGGAGTTGAGTGAAGGAGATCTTGTCCTTCTCTTCAACTCAAGGCTAAGGCTCTTTCCCGGAAAGCTCAAATCAAGATGGACCGGGCCATATGTGGTGAAGAAGATCTTTCCCCATGGAGCTATTGAGATAGGAGGGGAGCATTGTGGGAACTTCAAAGTGAATGGGCACCGCTTAAAGAAGTATATTCCGGGAGCCCCGGTGGACATGATTGCCCCACTTCACCTTGAATAGACACTGTCGAGTTTGGTCAAGCTAATGACCTTAAAGAAGCGCTTGGTGGGAGGCAACCCATTGGTAACATTTTTCCTTTTTCGTCTTGTTTTCGTTTTTAGATTTTTCCATCTTTGTGTGTGTCTTGTCTACCTTGTGTGTGTGCTAGAACATTAGTGGCATTGGAAGCCTTGCATGGCAAGTGAAGGATGATGATGAACCCCTCACCAATTATGGGTAGAGCGGACGCGGAACTTGGACGGCTAGCGGTGCCTAGCGCGGGTCCCGAAGCTTTGATGGATGCTTAGAGCTCTCTACCATGGTTGATAGGATCATCAAACATCAATTCACTATTGAGCAATCCCAAATACCATAGCAAACCATTTTTACGTTGTGAGAACCTTCTTTCACTCTCTTTACTTGTATACCACATTGGGGACAATGTGTTTCTAAGTATGGGGTGGGGTTTGCATGATCCTTTGCATGATGAGCATCTAGGATAGTTTAAAATCTTCACATGTCTTGCATTGTACATACTTAAATCGAAAATCCCATAAAAATTCAGAAAATTTAAAAAATTTTGTGCTTTCTAGGCTTGGATATGACCCTAATGATAAATCTTGTCTTGTGGATTGGCTATGGATGGCCTCATGTGTTATGATTGATGAACGCATATGTGGACTTGAAGTACTTCTCTTGAAATTCTATGAATGATTTGTGATCATGATGTTTGCCTAGAAATGATTGAGTATTGAAGATCGAAATTACATGATAGTTCTTGCATACCATTTAGGAATGAATGAGGCAAATCATATTTCTCTACTTCTCATCTTAATCATGATTGCTTGAGCACCTCAATTGAGATAAAATTGACCTCTTTTAACCCATCCGGGAATAGGAGCATGCTAGTGTGTTGATGTGTGCGAAAAGCAAGTGTGGGGTGAAGTTGTTGATGAAAAGAATATCATGCATAAAATGCTGAATTTGTTGTGAAAGTGTAGCCAAAAAAATATAGGCTTGAGGGCATTGGCTTAAATGACAAGTAACTCGGTACACTTCACATAATCGGGTGTTGGTGCCTTGCCAAAGTCAAATAAATCAATAGTCCTAAACGAGCTTTGGTATGTGTGCCCGGTGTGGATGCACCTCGAAAACTAAGAAAAAGCCCGAGGACGGCTAATCACCAAGGTTTCGGCTTTTGTACACCAATGCCATTGTCTCAAAAATAAGTCAAAGAAAAAGAAAAGAAAGAAAAGATAGAGGAAAATATACACTTGAGGGAAGTTGATCGAGGACAAGTTTGTGGAGTTAGTTCCATTCCCGGATTAGCACCACATAGCCTAGAAATCCCCACCCAATCACTACATTTCTTGACCCTTTTATTTCACAAGACCTTATGACCTATTTGCATGTTTGTAAGACTTAGTGATTTAGATTGGATGTACTCTTGATCTTCTTGTCTTCTTCATCCTTACATTTTATGCATACTTTTGAGTTAAGTACAATTGTCTTTCCATGTCTTCATTTGTTTGATGCATGACTTGCTTATCCTTTGCCATGAAACATGACTTTGAAGGTGATCTAATAATAGAAGCACAAACCCAAAAAGATTTTGCCATTTTTCTGCATGCATAAATCATGTCATCTCTTAGTCTATAGTTGGGAATTTGCTCGAGGACGAGCAAACCTTAAGTATGGGGTATTTTGATAACACGATTTATTGCTTAGTTTTAGGTAATCATTAGATAGATTTCTCACTCATTCATGCATAGTTTAGCACTAGTTCACGACGTTTTGCACTCAATTCATGTACTTTGTCGAGATAGACGTCTACACGGACTTGTGCGTGTTTTATAGGTATTTCGGGAGATTTAGGAGCTAAAACGATACGTTTGAGGATCGCTCATCTAGATGACACACCCTCGGACTCATTGGGACACCAACTAAGGGCTAAAGAGGACTCATGGAACCTTGCCAACACTAGCCATGCACCAAATCACAGCTTAATGATCCAAGGCGAAGTTTATGCACAGAATCACGGTTCTCTGACACTCCACGGCCGTGGAATCACCCGTGGATTTTGCCAGATTCTTGTGACAACTATGCCACGACTCTCATGGCCAGCTCATGCAAGTTTGTTATAAAAGTGGTCCTTCATTGGCTGTGGAAAGTATCTTGGAGCAGCTCTCCATTATCCATTATCCTCTAACAAAAATATTCTCTCAAGAAGAAGTTTTTCTAGGAAGGAAAGTGTCAAAGAGGAGGAAGAAGAGCTCCATTGAAGAGGAGAAGAAGAACATACACAATTGCCACACCTTGATAGTTTTTGTAGTGAAGAATTCCGGATTCAATTTCTAGAGTTGTATGAACCATTTAAACCTTCTTTTGGAAGGATTGTGAGTTGCTCTAATTCTATTTTCAGCTTGGTTTGTTTTAAGTTCACTTGCTTATCTCTTTTCCTTCATCATCTTGCAAATGGATGTCATGATTTTGTGTTTGCTTGTTTCGATTTCTATTATGAGTGTTGTAGGCTAAATAGATGTGGTTCTAGGGTGAGGAAAGGATAGTTATGGCTAGGGCTATGATAGGACGGACTTAGATTTATCTTTGGATGACTTGTGTGCATGAACGTAGCTGCTGTTAGAAATCACGGGTAGTTCTTGTATAACCACGGCCGTGGTTTAGGTAGAACAAACCGTGATTCTCTCTGGTTCAATTGATCTTGTCTTAGATTGTTAGAATGTTGAAATCCTAAGTGTTTGTTGAGTTAAACCTATCCTAGGGTGACCTAGTGTTAGCAACTAAGTGTTAGGAGAGACTTACCCGGTAATCCTTACTCTTAGATTCCAAAGATAACAAACCTTAGGTAGTGGTGAGCCTAATAAGTCGCCATTGGATTAAGTGTGCTAGGATAGTTGTTTAGGACTTCCCTTTCCAAGACTTACCCGGTAAGGATAGGTAAGATCTCTAGACAACAATCCGGTTTGAGTAGAATTCCGTCCCTTAGGTTCTTAGAGACTTACCCGGTAATGAGACCTAGAGAATGGACTAGTTGATCATGAGACCTACCCGGTGATTGATCCCAATCTAGAAACACTTAACCCCAACATAGTTAATCCAATGAATGAATAGATAGCTTGAGTCCTATGCCATAACCGGAACTTCCAACCTCTAGAATCCGTCTTTTCTTTCTTTGATCTAAATCTTGTTTAGCTTGTTTATTTGTGTTGATTCATAGTTTAGTTGATTGTTTACATTGCATGAATTGTGATCTTTGATTGATCACCAATAAAACCAACCAAAAACATTGAGATTTTTATTTCTTTATTTCTTTCTTTTCTTTCAACCTAGGTCTTTATTAAACTCAATCACAATTCGAATCAATTTCACCTTAGTCTTTGTGTTCGACCTCGGAGTACTATCCCTACTACAAACGTCCCGTACACTGCGGGTTTCGCTAGGTAGTTTAGGATTTAGTTCGAGTTATAAATTTAAAGCTTTTTGTGCTACCAATCTTAGCGTAACAGAAGACTCTTTACGCCGGTATCATAGAAGACTTTTTCACCGTTATCAGAGAAGACTTTGACCGTCGGTATCGGAAACGACTTTGGCCGCCGGTATTAGAAACCCTTAATCACAAACCCTAAGAAATTAAAGATATGTCTAATATATGGCTCAATATATTAGGCCTAATATATTAGACTCATACTCTAAAATAAACTTCAAATTTATGTTTTTATTTTTTTATGTTCAATACCCACGTTATTATATTTTGATTGTTATGTTATTTTTGTTATTATTAGTCATATATACTTCACCTTAGAATCAACGTTTTGTGCAACCTTCAAAAATAAGGTCATACTAATGTGTTGTATAGTTTGCAAGAAAAGGCAATGACGTTACATCTGCATGAAAAACTGACAAGTAATGATATGTCAGTCAAGTTAGAAGATATGTATTTAAGTTTGCAAGAAAATAGAATCGGGTACACCACCCCAAAGAAGAGCAATACCGAACAATAATGAACGAGAAGTTATTGTAGTTCATTTGGTTTCCATACCTCACCTGCTTTATGGGAAGTTGAAACAAGGCATTGTTTGGTTAAAACGCACTTGTCTATTTCACTTGTTCATCAAAGTAGTCAGACAATGATGAAAAACAATGATCGAAAAGAGCTCAATTGAATGGGTGAAAACCAATAAATCCATAGTAGCTAACTAAGGCATTGTTTGGTTAACAAAGCTTCATAACAACATAACACTAATGAAGTAAAAATAAAAAACAAAAACTGCAGTACCTCTCTAGGTCCATAAACAGCAGCTATAACTTTGGTATTACCCATCTCAAAAACAGCTGAGCTGCAAATCCATAACAAATCCACAAAACCCATCAAAATTTAAGACCCTCTTGCTCTTCTCAATCTCAAGTCCACCCAAAAACAGGTGTCCTTCATATTGCAAAATTTTGAACAAAATAGGGAGGGAAATAAACAAAAATTACCCATCAGCTTTGGGCACAGCGCCAATCTCAGCCCTTAACTGTCTCATCTGTTGACAAAAGGAAACGAATTGGGTCAGATAAAGTAAAGAAAGATATAACAATGGAATGGGAAAGAACGAAAGAGAAATATACCTCCATTGGACGGCGACCATCCAAGCGAAGACCTTCAGGGGTGACGAACTCCATAACTGTTAAACTTAGTTCGCAAAGCTTGAGAACAATCGCTGACGGCGATAAGGGCAGCGACGACAATGACGGTGGAAGTCACGGCAAGACGGAGCGATGCTATGCCTATGAGATATCATATTTAGGGCTGTGCAAAATCGGACCGGACCGGAACACCGAACCGGACCGGTTCCGGTCCGGTTTACGGTCCATGCTTTTCTGAAATTCCGGTTTACGGTCCGGGCCCGGTTTTGGACCGGTTTGGACCGTAACCCGGGTCGGACCGTAATTAAAAATCCGGTCCGGACCGTAAATTTTAAAAAATCCGGGTTGGACCGGTTTTAACCCTAAATTTCCAATTAGCCGAATCACTTTCCCCTTCGCTGCTTCGCACTTCGCACTTCGGACACTAGGGCTGAGAGAAGCCGACCGGCGACCGCTCACCTTGCCGCTGCTGCCGGCCTGCCCCTTTCTCGCCGTTCGACCCTCGCTCGACCGCTGCCGGCCTGCACTGCTGCACTTCGTTGTCCACTTGTTCCGACTTCTCTCAGTTCTCTGCTGCACTTTGAGTCTTCGCTAGTTCGCTGTCCAGAGTCTCCCGACTTCGCTGTCCCGACTTCTCTCTGTTCTCTGAGTCCCGACTTCGCCCAATCCCCACTGCAGAAGAGAAGGCAAGGTATGCCCGTATGTGTGTGATGGTTATTAACCTCTCTTTCTTCAACCCTCTCAATATATGTTTAAGATTCGTCTGATTTCTCTATTGAATTGAATGAATTCAGTGAAGTGGTGAACATTGTGAGCTGTTGTAGTGTTGTCAGTTGTGTGCTACTACTTTGTGCTGAATAGCTTGAAATTCCTGAATGGCTGAATCTGCTGATGCATAGTACTATAGTAGTGCTTCTGAGTTCTGATTTCTTCCGATGCACAGTAGACTAGTAGTGCTCAATTTTTTTTTTGCAGTGTGAACAATATGATATGATACTATGAATCTATGAATCTATGATGATATGTTTTCAGTTTCAGCACTCCAAATTTTGTAAATCTAATGCCATTTTGCTCAGCATGAAATTTAGGGAAGCGGTTTATGCTCATCGGACTTGCTTGTAAATCTAATGTCAGTTGTGTACAACATTTTAGGTCTGATCCGGTCCGGACCGGTCCGAAAATCAAAATTGAATAACATGTAACAAGTTAGGTAATTACGGTCCGGACCGGACTTTTACGGTCCCGGTCCGGTCTACGGTCCGGGGTTTTCCAAGTTTACCGTCTGCCGGTCCGGACCGGACCGCATGCACAACCCTAATTTTCCATGCTTCATTCCTTCCACAGCAATGGCGATGCCTCTTCTTAGACCTTGCTTTCTCCCTGTCACATGTAAGGTTGAACTCCCAACCAATGCCTCTCATGCTCTAGACGCTTCCTATATACGACGCGCCGCCGAATTGGCTGACAAATCCGCCGGATTCACCTCACCTCACCCTAATTTTGGTTGCGTCATAGTTTCGCCCTCCATCGCCGGAACCAGAAAGGTCGTAGGGGAAGGCTATCTTTACGCGCAAGGGACCAAGTCGGCAGAGATTCAAGCGGTTGAGGCTGCCGGCCAATGGGCTCGGAACTCTACTGCTTACCTTAACTTGGAGCCCGGAGACTGCCATGGTGACCACACTGCTGTTTCCTCTCTTATCAAGGTTTCTTCTTTTTTTTTATTCGGTAGCTACATTTGCTAGAAAAATTCTTTCCGATTGTGGGGTGTTTTGATTTCCTAATGACTGGTAAATCAGGCAGGAATTGGGAGGGCAGTGATCGGAATCAGGCATCCTTTGCAACATCTACGGGGTAGTGCTATTTCGGATTTAAGAAATGCGGGAGTTGAAGTTGATGTATTGGGAGAGGATTTGCAAAGCAAAATTATTGAGGTATTATAATTTAGATTTGTTTAAGAATCTGTTCCGGCTTTGTTTTTTGATTAGATTAATCTTATGTTCAACATCTATAGCTTACTTGCATTATATAGAGCAGGAAGCTCTGAAGTCTTGCCAGCTAGTGAATGCTCACTTGCTGTACAGAGCTGCTTATCGAGTTCCTTTCTCTGTTCTCAAGTATGCTATGACTCTTGATGGTGAGAATTTGCCTGCTGAATGTGTGATTGTTTGTTTCCGTTGAATTATTTTTTCACTCTGGTGTGATCAGCGGAATCTCTGATTATTTTCTGGGTGATCAGGCAAGATAGCTGCTAGCAGTGGACATGCAGCCTGGATCAGTAGTAAGTTGTCTAGGAGCCGAGTTCTTGAAATCCGGGGTAGATGTGATGCTGTTATTGTTGGAGGCAATACTGTTCGAAGGGATAGTATGAACCTTACCTGTTTGGTCTTATCTAGATATTGTGCTATATTTATATATGTTCTAATGTTAAGTAATCTTTGTTTTTGGTCTGTTTTTCTTTTGTATCTTTGGATTAGATCCTCGATTAACTGCAAGGCTTGGTGGGGGACATATACCTGTAAGAATTGTGATGTCACAATCGCTTGATCTTCCTGATGTAGCTAACGTATGGGATGTTACTGAAGTACCCACCATAGTTGTGACACAACGTGGTGCTAGAAGAAGTTTCCAGAAATTCCTTGCTTCGAAAGGAGTTGAAGTGGTGGAATTTGATATCTTAAATCCTCGGGATGTTATGGAATATTTTCATGATCGTGGTTATCTTTCTATGTTGTGGGAGTGTGGAGGCGCTTTGGCTGCAGCAGCTATTTCTGCTGGGGTGATACACAAGGTACCTTATTGTGTTTCTGCTAATACTTCTCCATGGCTATGTATACTCATGACTGTTTGCGCGGTGCTAGGAATTTAAATGGGGTTTTCTGCTTTTGTCAAGTGTTATAGGTACTCAAAAGACTTTTTTTCATCATCCTTGGACTTAGCAGTTATCTATGTGTGTGTTTTTGTTCTGTGTGTTTGTCTGTAAAATTGAAATTGAAATTGCAGTCAGTGTTCCAACTTATCCAAATATTTGAGCAACTTTAATTTATTTCTGTTTTTTTGCATGACTTGGTTGTGTTGATGCAGGTATATGCATTTGTGGCTCCCAAGATTATCGGTGGAAGGAACGCACCAACTCCGGTTGGTGAACTTGGAATGGTTGAGATGACGTAGGCCTTAAATCTGATTGATGTTTCTTACGAGCAGGTTGGTTGCTTGTTGCTCTGCATAGGTTGTTTATTCGTTTATGCAAATGATTTTTTGGTGAGTAAGGCTCAGTTTCTGGCTACTTCTGGCATCCTGAGTAGATTGGACCTGACGTGCTGATTAGCGGATTCCTGGAGCCAATCCCGGACTTAGGACCCAACATTCCATCTGTTGACGAAACTTGTAAAATTGATCCTACAATCACGCCGTTTGACGCCAGGATTATTTTCTTCTATAAAGCATGGGATCCTTATGGTGCATTTTCAAATTTCTCACCTCATCTGATTGAAATGCCCGATGAGAATGGCAACTACGTAACATGGGCGAGTGTAGAGCATTATTATCAGGTTGTTTGCTTTCCACGAGACGGTATAAGACTATTTATCGCACATATAAGCATAATTTAGAGAACCATTGTCTTTGCAGGCTTATAAGTTTATGGGTGTAGAAGACAGTGCAACCAAAGATTGCATTGAAAGAATAAGATCTGCTAAAAGTCCTGAAGAAGCAGCAAGAATGGGAAGAACTATGCAAAGGCTGCAGCCGGAGCTGGTACCGTCTCTTCCTCTGTCTCAATCTCACCGTGTGTTTACATAGTATCTCATGTGACACCTATCGTGACAGGTACGATCTGACTGGGACAGTGTGAAGATTGATGTCATGTACAGGGCCTTGAAATCCAAGTTCTCGATATACCCTCATTTGAACTCTATGCTTCTCTCAACAAAGGGTTCGGTCCTGGTTGAATCTTCACCCCACGACCTCTTATGGGGCGGCGGATGTGATGGGGAAGGCATGAATTATCTTGGGAGACTGCTTATGCAGCTGAGATCGGAGTTTGTAGGCGAGTCTGAGTTACCCACATCAAGTGAGAATCCTAGCGTAGTCATATAATATTTTGTTGTAAAAATAGAAGAAGGGATATTGAATTGGCATCTTATTATTTGGGTTTTTATATGAAATAAGCAAAGCCATTTTGAGATTCATGGTATCTCTGTCTTAGAATCGTTATCATGAAGATTCAACTTTGTTTACATTTTCTTCATGGCTATCTCTCTTTTTTATCTGTCTCTATAAGGTGACAAAGCTTTTTAAAATATCAACTGATGTCCCTCTAAAATTCTGTTTGGTTCAGTCACTTATTATGAAGAACTAGTTTAGTGCCCGCACCTTGTGCGGGTTTTGTCTAAATAAAAAAGTATTATATTTTTAATGTTATATATTATGTATTGAATTAATCTATAAAAAATATTTAACATTAAGAAATACCATTACATCCAAACTTAGTCATTTTTATTAACTAATACGACTAACATCATATTTTGAGGATTAAATTAAAAAATTATAAAATGAGAGGAGATACTTAAAAATATATCAAAAATATTATTATTAGAGTATTATATTTATACTTCAATATAACTTTTAAAACTTAGTTTTGATTATAAAAAATGATAAAGAAAATATTAAATAGATTTATAAAATAACATATAAATTTTTAAAAAGTAAAAAGATGGTAAAATTTAACTATTTTGACTGTTGAATAAACTATAAACTATTTTTATTAAGAAAGAAACAAACTAATTTTATAGATTATCATTAATATTAAAATTTTGATATTGTTATGAATAAATAATTAAAAGAAAATAATTTTTATGATATTTAGCTATTAAAAATTATAAAATGTACGTTGAAAAATTCGTAACATATGGGATGTCTCAACAACAATTTTGTTGGATAAGATTTATAAACTAAAATAAATCATGTCAAGATGGATAATAAAATTTTTTTGAAATAAAATGCAACTACATCCTTACTTATATAAATCTAGAGGTGTAAAATTTAATTCAGGTTTTAAATTTTAAAAATGTGTAAATCTAGTTAGAATATGTGTGATATTTTCTACGCAAAATAAAACTATAATATATGAATTTATTTATTTTGATCGGATCAATATAAATATTGTTATCAAGTGACAAATCTGTAAATAAATCAAAAAATGCTAATGGGATGACTTTAGAAATTGACTTGTGGATAAAATGCGGTTTGTTTTAGTGTGTATATATATATATATATATATATATATATATATATATATATATATATATATATATATATTCATTAAAAAAATCAAATTAAAAAATAAATAAAAAATTAATTTCAAAATTAAATTAAAAAATAAAAAAAAAGAAATAAACTATGATATAAAATTGAGTAAAAGGGGTAAGTAGACTTTTGTTGTATAAATGTAGATTAAGTAGGCTTTTATGTTTCAATGTGTATTAACTAGGCCCCTTGTAATTTTGAGAAAAAGATAAAATCTAAAAAAATTTAAGATACTTTCATAATTAAAAAGGAAAATGAGAGTGATCTCCTACAATTATTCAAAATTAAAAAGATTCTCTCCCTTAAATTTTTAAAATAAAAAAAGAAAATGAGAGTGATCCCCTATAATTAAGGAATTAGTTTTAACATTAAAAAGATTATCTCCCTTAATTAATATTGCTTATTTTTTTTTCAAAGAGTCGCTTATTTGTTGGCAATAAAATTAATTACATAATTTTATGTACATAATTTGCGTGTGAAATTATGTACATAATCTACTTTATGTACATGCGAAATTATGTACATAATCTGCATGCAAATTTATGTACATAATCTGCGTGCAAAATTATGTACATGGCTTGCGAAATTATGTACATAATATGCGTGGGAAATTATGTACATAATCTGCGTGCAAAATTATGTACATAATCTGCGTGCGAAGTTATGTACATAATCTGCGTGCGAAATTATGTACATAATCTGCGTGCGAAATTATGTACATAAAATTATGTACAGAATTTGTGGGGACCACTCTCATTTTTCTTATTTAATTAAAAAACAGTCATATTAATTAAGGTAGATAATCTTTTTAATCAGAGTGATCCCCACAATTAATATTCACTTATCTTTTTAATTTAGTTTATCTTTTTAATTTTTTATAGTTATTTTTCCTCCTTAATTAAGGAAGCGAATCTTTTTAATTAGAGTGATCCTCACAATTAATATCCTCTTTATAATTTAATTTAGTTTTATTTTTAGGGAGAAAATTGGAGGGGCCTAGACTGTATCATGAATACAAAAAGGGCTTTCCTACACCTATAGGGTAAAATGGGAGAGTGAGTATGTTTTATAACCATGATCATATAAAGGTCCCCAAGTTAATAATGAGTATAAAATAGGCCCCTCTAATTTATATAAAAAAGATTTATTAAAATAAAAGGAACATATTAAGGAAATCAGAATATCTTTCTTTCTCCATTTATTAAGCAACTAATTATTACAAAATGGGAAAGTAATATCTTTATCTCTCCATTTATTAAGGGAATCAAAATATCTCCATTTATTAATGAAATCAAAATATAAAATCAAAATATTTTCCGGAATCTTCGTACTTTTCAACTTGCGTTCATCCATGGCGACGATATTGAGATTTCCGCAGCAACATGTGTACATAATCGTCTGAGACTGCAAACATATGTACATATATAGTTAATCAGTAACATTTTCGCAGGAAAAAATGCACATAATCACTAGAGACTGCAAACATATGTACATGCAAACACAAAAACTGTACATATTCTAATCGATATCATGTTATATGTACACACAAAATATGTCTTTGTATCATCAAAGACCTATCCAAATGTACACGAACTGCATATTTGGTACATATATAGTTATTTAGTAATATTTTTGCACCATCATATGTACATAATCAGCAACATATGTACATAATCAACAACATATGTACATAATCAACCCATATCCGAATATATCATACCTGGCTATGGCGACTGAAGCTAATCTCGGCTTGCTCACCGTCAAACGCCCTCTACCGCTAGCTGCGGACATCGTTGTTGCTCTTGATCTCTTGTTCTTCATGAACTTGAACTTGAGGCGGTTGTTTAGGATAGCGCGACTACACCTCGTTCTCCCTCTCGCCGCAATCGCCAAAGCCCGCACATCGGACTCCCGCACAACACGACCTCAGCGCGGAGCCGATGTCGACGAAGAAGAAGGGTTGAGTCGTCGAAATATCGAATTGAAGACGAATTGAAGAATACTGGAATATCTTCCGATAATGGCGGATACGTCACCGCGAGGATGCCATACGACGGCAAAGACGAATTGAAGAAAGTCAGTCTTCCGATAATGGCGGATATATAATACTGGAAAATCTCACGGTTACCTTCTTTAGCTGATCTCCTATTTTATTGCTTAATTAAATTATTTAACCAAATAAATAACTTCCTATTAAAATATATCCTTAATTACTAATTTATTTTTTTGTTTAAAATGTAAAATAACAGGGGCCTAGTTTGTTTTTTAGAAAAAAAAAGTTACCCTACCCCTTAATCTTCTCATGATTTTTTTTTATTTTAAATATTTAATAGGTATATGTAACAAATTTGTTAATAAGTCAAACAAATGCTTACGTGACATATTTAAAAGGTGATGTGTTATTTAAAAGGTGATGTGTCATTACTGATTGTTTATTAATATTTTTTAAAAACTTATTTAATAAAAAAAAAATGACAAATCTGTAAATATATTGTGGCATATCTGTAAATATATTGGAAAAAATCCTAGGTGGCATGCCTCAATGGTTGACATGTGACCTTAATGAGTTCTCTTTTAGTAAGTTATATGGATACGACCATGTTCCTATAAAATAGTTAGTAAATATTATATTAAAATGTGTAAGGACTAATTTGTCTTTATCTCCTAATTAGTTACAAAACGAATATTATCAGAATTTCATAATTATAAATATTCTAATATCTAAGTTAATAGATCGAGATCAATTTACACAAATATATACGAATTTTAATTAAAATTTATCAAATATACAAGAATTTTCTTATTGGTTTTATTAACATTTATATAAAATCTAACTTTAAAATTTTGTATTTTACAATTTTATTTATCATTAGTTTCAATTTATTTTGATATTTATTGTAAATGAGCTCAAGAATTATTGTTCTTTTTGAATATTTATAAATATATATTAGTTATGATACGCAAAATTTCTCTTGTATTTAATGCAAATAATTTTCATATACAAGAATTAATGTAAATAATTTTCTTGTGCACGCTTCTAATATTGTATACAAGCAACTCGAAAATATCGGAAACGTTATTAGAATAAATTTCTTTATACAAGAATTAATGTAAATATTTTTTTGTACACGATTCTTGTATTGTATACAAGTAGCTCAAAACTATCGAAAATATTATTAGAATAATTTTCTTGTACATGAGTGATTGAATTATTTTTTGTATTTAAAATTCATGTGCAAGAATTAATACAAAATCTTGTAAGAGGTGAAGGGGTATTGATATATTAAATTAAGGGCAAATTAGTCCTCGTATTTATAAAGATGAGATATACTCGTTTATTATTATTGGGGAACATCCTAAACTATTATTATGAAGTTAGGTTACGTAAAAAACTCACCCTATTTTCTTTTAAAGTGATCTAAAAATACTATTGTATTATTTGTTATTTTGAATTTTGTAGGCACTATGTCATTATATGAGAAAGTCAAAAAGTACAAGGTTGTCCATAATTTTCAAAAAAAATATATATGCTTGATTTTTAAGAAGTTCTTTTTTACAAAAATAATAAAACTGTTTCCACTGGTACCTAGGATCACGACTCACATGAAAAGGTTATACCACCTTATAATGAGATAGAGCATGCAGTTAATGGTGTAACCGTGTGAGCATGAAACATAACATGTCAAAATATCAAAATTTTTATTCGAGCGATAAATAGTACACTTATCGTACTTTTATACATCCATTTTGCCCTTTAAAATAATTAAAGGTGCAAACCAAAGTGAATCATTTTATGAGGGGTTGATATAACACCAAAAAAATTAATACATCCAGATTTTAAATTTTTTTCTTCCAAATTGGCCTCTCTCAACCCATGTGCAAGAGAGCTAAATTTTGCATTAAATCCAAAATGTCCATTTAATGTTATGACTGGGAGTTAAAATTAAATTTTACTGCTGAGGGATATTTATTTTTATGGTTGGTGATTTTAGTATGTATGGGTGAAAATGTGAAAGATGCATCTCATTTTACATCATGAGTTTGAAGATAAAGTTGAGTTTTGAAAGAGAGGATTGAGAGATGTCTTCAAGTTGTTCGGATGAAGAAGATGGTAGAGCAGGTCAAATTCAGGTATAAGGTAAAAATATTATGTATTTATTATTTTGAAATCTATAAATTTCATTATGTTGTAGTTTTTATTTGTGTAATATCTAGTTTTGTTTATAGTCTTTTTAGATTTATGATGGTCCTTCATTTGACCGAAATGAAGGACCCGATTATTCGGGGATATTCGTAACCGACTAATGCTGGAAATATAGAGATGCAGTGATTGTTTGGGCTCGTGTTGTGGTAATAAAATATTTTACGGGAATTTTAGACGTACCGGAGAAAATCGCTAATTGTAACCACAACTACGCACGCAAAGTGCATAGTTGTGCTTGGATTCAAACTACGCGTTTGACAAGGGTAGTTGGAGCCGACCTGAGCCGGTGAAGAATTTAAAAAAAAAAAAAAACTCCAACTACGCTAATGGTTAGCATAGTTGGAGTTTTTTGTTTTTTGTTTTTTTTAAAAAAATCCAACTTTGGTAATGGGAACCAAAGTTGAAGTTTTTTTTCTTAAAAAAAATTCATTCCAACTACGCTTGCCATTAGCGTAGTTGGAGCTTCTTTTTTTTAAATCTAACATTGGTAATGGGAACCAAAGTTGAAGTTTTTTTTTAAAATTTACTCCAACTACACTTCCCATTACCGTAGTTGGAGCTTTTTTTTTTTTTTAAAAATACAACTTCAACTACGCTTACCATAAGCGTAGTTAATCGGCTCCTATCGGCTTCGCATCGGCTCCAACTACGCACGCCACATGTGTAGTTAGATTCCGGAGCTGAAAAATCAAATTTACGCACTTCGCGTGCGTAATTGTGGTTACAATTAGTGATTTTCTCCGATACGTCTATCATCCGCCATATTTTATGGTGCTAACAATAAAACAGTCAAGGAAAGTGTCATCAACACTAAGTTAGGGTATGAAGCACTTAGTTTGTGAACAATCCGGGAGCAAGAAGATTAGAAAGAGAAAAATGTCGATGCAAATGATGTGCCGGTTAAGTGTCGTCACAACCATTCTAAGAATTGTGGTTGCCCATTTTTTCTATATTGATATGAAGAAGTGAGAGATGTGTTGCCGTTGAGTGTGAATTTCATAACTACGAGTTACCAAAACACCTAGAATGTCATACTTTGTTTGACCAGTGAGCAATTTCTTGATGTGGAAAGGGCAACAACAACCAGAACGACACCGAAGGTTGTTCGTGAGATGTTAAGTCAAAAGTATGAAGGTAGTTGGTCGTGGAGGCAACATGCATACATTGCACAAACGAAGATTCATAGGTTAAAACTAGCAATAATGAGCCCAACACATTTACTATTCAACATGTTAGTGGAAGGAAATTTCATTTTCGGTTTCAAGGTGTTTGAAGATGAAAGCTTGCAAGACATTTCATTTTCCAATAAACAATCGATACAAGTATGAGAGAAATTTTATTACGTCATGATCATGAAGACCACCTACAACACCAAGATTTAAGTTTAAATACGGTGATTTTCACCATTTTATTAATTTTAGTTACTAATTTATTTATTTTTGTCTTTTAGGTTCAAAATGCCATTTTTGGAGATTGTTTGTCAAACATGCACCGACATGACATTTCACTTGAGGTTCGGTTTATGACAAGGAAGATGCGGGTACATACACGTGGATTTTGCGTCAGGTTGAAGGGTGGTGTAATGAGTCTAAATACCGACTAGAGGTCATAACGACCGATTGAGAGCTTTGGCCTTTGAAAGTGATGCGGGAGAACCCTCGGGACCGGAACTCAACACAAGAGCAACTCAGGAGGAAGCAACAATGCAACATGTGAGGAAGAGAAGGACGTCCAACACAGAAGCAACAAAGGAGCAAGGAACGATGTAACATATGAGGAATAGGCTGATGTCCAATAAAAATGATTGTATGATCAATTCGGACTTAGGCAAAAGGAGGAAGGGTGTATGTGTCATCCGAGTGAAGAGGAAGATGATGCACTATAAAGCTCGGCAAACAAGAAGGTCCCGCATGCTTCTATACATAAGTATGAATTCACAACAGTAAGGAGGAGAAGAGCATATATAAGAGAAATCCACACTCCTTGACGATAGAAGATCCCGGTCCCACAACCATCCCGGATCCAACCAGACTTGGAAGAAGCAACCGGGACACACATGCAAGATCACCCCAGCACTCGTACACATCTATGCATGCACATACGGGAAATCAACCATGTACGTCCAAGGAAGATGTGTGTATGCATGCAAGGAAAGACGGCCAACCATGCATGCGTTTTACTCATACATGTATGGTACACAAAAGTAGCTAATTTGGGATTGAGTATGATATATTATTTAACCCATAAAGATATCTTTAATTATGGGTTAATTTTACGGAATTTTAAATATTATTTCAGCCCATGCTATTTTATTTATATATTTTTTTGCAAATAATTTAAGTCTTCAAAATAGGTAACCTTAAAGATAGACTTGAATCAAATCTTCTAGAGATGTTTGATCCCTAATTCTTAGAAGATATATCTTATTATAAGAACGATCTTGTTTTATTATTTTATTAGAGAACGATCATATCTTATTATCGATAAGATATGACTCTTCGGGCCAGACTATAGGAAGCCCATAGCCGAGCCTCACCCTATAAATAGAGAGCTCGAGCCTCTTGTTTTCTCAACTCGAAATTGAAGAAACATATTGGTTATATTTTGTGATATTTCTTGTGCAATTTGTGTAGGCGTCTTCTACGTGTGAAGAGGGAGCAAGAAAGATATTGTTCACAACTCGCTTGGACTTGTTTGTGTGTGTTCTACTTGCGCATGTCATAGTAGAGTACTTTAACTAGCCACAAGCATACCTCCAAGTGCTCTAGGATTTATCAAAATGCCTATTTTGTTTAGTTATATGGAAGGGTTCTATAGAATGACCGTCAGTTGTGTGTTAGGGTCCATCACGTCCTAGCGTTTCTCTGAATCGTTGTTTAAAGTTCGACCTTGATTTATCTATCTACCGATCTATCCAATCATCGGATCATCTTCTTTCCATATCTCTTTTATTTATCGTCTTTCTATCAAGTCTTTTAGGTGTCGAAAGATTGGGCCATCTGTAACACCCCGAATTCTCAAAACTCGGAGCATTACTAGTTAGGACCTCACAATGGGTCCCGACCTTAGTTTGACAACAATAATACTAGGATCTTGCAACAAGACACAAATAAGAAAAACCGAAATTTATAAAGATGTGTTTTTAAAAGGATGAATGCAACAAGATCTAACAGCCTATAGTACTTAAACAAAGGGAAAAGACTAATTGTCTTAACAAAAGGAAAGAACGACAAATCCACAACCCAACCCCCCACTCTAAGGAGTACGGAGACCCGACTGACCACTACTTCCGGATCACTCAGCTACTGCTCTAACCTGTAGTAAATCTAAACAACACAACATAACAACCGTTAGCTAGCTATCTAAACATTAGGCAAATGAAAATAGCACACACACACATCATAGCAAAAGTAAACACTCATCATGCTTTCAATCAATTCATTTATTATCTTTACTTAGGTCATTCACTCTTACTAATGATACTTATTTTGTGACACGAGGGATTCCCAAACCTCGCCTCATCCCCCGTGTACCCATCAGGAGTGGATCCGATGCATCTCACCGTGTACCTGTATGGTCTGGGTATAGAGAACCTCCCAGTCTCCTGGCAGAGCTGGGCAGTGATGTCACGGCCCGTTATACATACACTTGGGCCTTAACACATAATAACGACGATCGTCCTAACAAGTTATTATTATAACACACATGGTACACACACCACTATTATCACTCAACTAATATCCAGAAACCAGCTAAGTAAGTCGCAAGGACTTACGTGAATCAAATCACAACTCTCAATTTCTCAACTCGGTCCGCAACCGTAGAAACTCAAACGCCTGTCACACAAGGCACGTTGATCAATAATGTATCCCACTTTCTTAGAAGTCTCTAACTTCTAAGATATATAATCGATCATAAAGAAAATACCAAAATACCCTCATACGGGTAAATGACAATTTTACCCCTAGTCCCGAAACTCTATAAAATCTATAACCAGGTTCCAAACTATTCTTTAGAACTCAAAAAGACACTCTCACTTTAGAAAGGAAGTTTGTTAAAGTTTTAGAAGGGTTAAACACATTCTTGACTTTCATAAAAAGTCGCTAAGGTCCAACTTTGGCTTAAGATATGAGGGTCGGATAAAAAGTATTAAATTCCGAAATAATTCTTCAGGTCATCTATGATATGTATTCTATTCATAGGAGCAAAGATCTCTCAGGATTACTCAACCATCACTCTTATATAAATCTCTAAAGTTGGGATAAAAGTTCATATTTCTATACTTAGTCAAATTCTCCTTTGCTGTAAAAACAACCCAAGAGCTCTACTTTGAGCCTCTATAGACCCAGATCCGACCGTTGGATCGGTGTCAACTTCTGATGCGTTAAACTATGTATATCCTTCTATATATCATACTTAAATTTGAACGGTAGATTATCATTTAAAGGTAACGAAACTTAGGCTCGAAGAGGGCTGGACACACAGTTTCTAGAAAGCAAAAACAGCAGCGCAACTGAATATATGCTTGATTCTTACTGATACAAATCCATCTCCTAGTATCAAAACCTACTAGCAGCAACCTAAAGTTCTCAACCTAGACATGGACACGGATCGGTCTAAGCACCCTCTAAGATCAAGTGTACAAAAACTCCCCCTACCCTCATGTATATCTATACAACACAACACAGTACGCAAAAAGGTGTCTCACTTTGACTGCAGCAGGGCGACTGACTTTGCCGGCAGTTGCAGTCCGTGTTGTTGTAAAATTGGAGGGGGAAGGAAGGAGTCCAGCTCTCGATTTTGACCCAGGCAGGAGGCGCTCCTTGATCCTGGCGGTCACTGCAGGCGACTAAGAAGGGAGGCTACACATCTCCACGGTTGTTGTTCAGTGAGAGAGAAGAGGTGGTATCATGGCTCTAGTGTGAAGAAAAGAAAACAACAAGGAGGGTGGTGAGAGATTATACTTGTTGCCGGAAGGGGAAAGCAATCGACAAGTGTTGACTATGAAGATTCGTTTGCACAGGGGGCAAGAGCCTAGCAGCTACATTCTTCTGATGCGCGACTGTGAAGGTTGAGGCTCTTCAAGATTGTCTTCTGGAGGCTGCAAGAGAAGGGGCGGCCTGGGCGTACTCTTCGGTGTGCACGAGACAGTTACCTTTCGTGGTCTGCTGCAACTCACCATAGGAGTCGGGCGGGCGGTTGCTTGTTGCAGTTAGCGCACCGAGTGGAGCTTTCCTTGCCGAAGGACATTGCTTTGTTGCCCGGGGGTCTGTGGAGGGGTGCACCGTTACGCAAAGCGAAGGGAAGCAGGCGGCCAATAGAGGTTACAGCAAAGCTTGTGAAGATAGGGTTACGTGAAGGAAGAAAGTGAGGATAAGGGAGAGGTGTCCGCTGTGGCCATGAGAACGTGGAGTGTCCGAAGAGAGTGGTCTGGGCTGGAGCTTCCTTCTCCTCTGGGCCACTGTCTGGGCTGGCAACGGTATGGGCTGTCCTGGCCGGCGGTTCAAGCTGCCACTCATGGCCTTGCCCATTGCTTTGGCATGGGCTGAATTGAAGTGAAAGAAGTGGGCTGAAGTGTGTCAAGGTTTGCCATGAACTTGTCAAAACTTGTCATGACCTTGTCATAAATATAAAGATATATATATATATATACTAGGGTTTGTAAGATTAGGGTTTGGTGATAAAAAAATTCATCATTTTATGTGAGTTTATACTTGCATAAAATGATAGGATTTGTGAGCTAGGTATCATAGTAAAGATCCATGGGTCGAAATCCGGTTTTAATTGGAATTAAGCGGAATTAAAATTCCGGATATTACATTAGTACCCCCTTAAATTAAGTTTCGTCCCGAAACTTAGAATAAGCACATCTAATCAAATAACGGCCATAAATAGAAGTATCAACTTCGTTTCTACAAAATTTTCACTCCCACTTCCGAACATGCAATAACTACTAAATCATCATAATTAGGCAACACATGGAAACACAATCACTCAATCCAATGTATAATCATAAAAGTCACACATAATAACATCCGAGCACTAACTCGTCGGTACAAACTCTATTCCCCAAGTATCCCCATCTGCTCCTCGTTTAGACCACTGGAAACCCTATAAAAGTATGATCCGGCACAACTATGGGATCCTCTTAGTGGATGACGTGTCTCGTTCCCATATGTATTCCTTTAACTGTTACACATGAACACTGGGTGCACACCCTCTAAAATGGTTAAGAGTGCTAGTCCATTACTAGCTTTCTAATCTTCTTTTACTTCTCATAAGGTTACATCTCTCTACTTACTTTTAGATAGTCTTAGTGACTTTTTGAAAATGACAGTAATAATTTACTCTCTTTTATTAAATCCAATTGTTCCCACTTTTCGGAAGATCCCTTCTATCGCTTATGAAACAATGACGTGAGACATCTCCCGGCATTTTACTAACTGTCTAACACTCTTTGTAAGACCACTCATTCGGTCTTGTCTCCTTAATATGACTTCGTCAGACCGTTCCTCGATTAGTGACTCTACACCTACCTCTTATCAGGCTTTCAACTTGTGGAAATCCAATGTCATACTCCAAATGAAGGTTTTTTTTTATACAGGTCTCTAATTCTTCAACTTGAAGTCATAGGTGAAATATCATTGAGTTTCCTGAACTATGGTTTATGGGTCCACCACTCTTCCGCTGTGCTACTCTGACCAATGTATTGTCATCCTTAATCATATATAATGGTGTCCTTCGTGTGTCATGATGATTTACCAACCTCTCGTCTGTAACTTCCCTTATAACGGCAAGATCCTCTTTAACTAGATCGTCAGTCTAGAGATGATTTACTATAGTAACGGAAAGACTCGTACTCTAGCCGTGAGTACCGACCATCCAAAACCTCCAAATAACCGTTCATATATGTGACAACTATGATCCTCGACCCCCCATGGGGTTTCACAATAGGTCTAGAGAATTCCTTCATACAATAACTCACCGGCAAAACCTCCTTGTAAGGTTCGGAACGTGCGGTCTTAGAAATTCCCGGAATTTACTTATGTCCCATCGGAACTTGACTTAATACTTGTCATAACTACTCAATGGGGTTATCCTGTCATAATCTTGTTTACCTCCAACTTAGGAGCACCTCACGATGACCTACAAGTCATTACCTTGACATTTTTACCATCTGGACATGTAGTTTTCTATTTACCTCCAAATTCTCGAGGTGCGGTAATAAGTCTACACCGAGACAATAATACCACCCACATGATGGTCTCTCATGCTTGTCTTGTGAACTCTTCTACTAGATGACTCATCTTGTAACATTTTCCTTATCTGAATCGGCCTCTACTGTCGGTGGATCATTACCACTCATTCCGGGTCAAAACCTTAGTTTTGTTGTACTCTTGCATAGATTTCATAAAGGTATGTTTATCTCAACACTTTATTTAAATTTAGAAAGACTCGCCTTTTGATACTTGAGTTTCCTTCTCACCGGTTAAGTTATTCGCTTGGTTTACACTCTATCAATCATAGTGTGATCGGTCCGATAGTAGGACTTTTATTAAACATATACTGTTACCATTTGTATATAAAACATCATATGCATATGATTTCCTCACCATTCAAATTTCTCGACTAAAATTTATTATGTTGTCCTTATATATACTCATGTCTCTTTACCATCTTCTAAATCGTTACACCAAGTATGGTAATTAAATCTCTTTAAACTTTCTCGTACAACTTTTACGGATTGTGTTGATTATATTTGATGCTTTCATCAATTAGTCTATCATCAGGCGAGAGAAGACTCCAAGGTATACTACTTGCATGTGATCCCAAAACTACTCCTCCATCCATCTATGACCGGTTATCAAGACTGGCTATTGAAGTGCTACCATTTTTGCAGTAAACTCTAATATAAACACTTAGTACCAGGGGCGGCCCTTGGGTGGGGCAGCCGCCCCACCCTCCAAAAAAAAAAATCGTTTTAAAATGGGTCATGGCTTCTCGTTTATAAAAAAATTTTCTACGATTTATTAATTTTTTAAGTATCACTATTCTTGTGTATATTTAAATGTTGTTTTGGATCTTTCGCCGAAGTAAAAGAAACTTCAAAAAAATTTCTTGTTTTAGGCTCGGAGTGAAATAATTCATAATTCACCTAAATGCACGAGATTTGTTGTTTGAAGTAGAAGCGTGGTCTTAAACCGCACTATTATTTGTAAAATGCGTTGTCGAGGACAACGTTTTAATATCCGAAATAAAGATAATAAAAACACAAATAGAGGTGCGGTCCTAGACTGCGGCTATAGTGTAACGTTTTTGAAAGAAAAAAAAACTAACGAGGCGCGGTTATAGACTCACCTATAAGGCAACTATTTTTTTAAAAAAAAAAAAATTATAGGCGCGGTCCAAGACTGCGCCTTTAAGTATAATATTTTTTTAGTTTTTTTAAATTTTTGTTTATTATAAGTAGATGACATATTGACTTTGTTTTTATCGCTATTTTATTTTCATAGATATATTTAACGAAAATAAAATTTCGCCCCACCCTTTGAAAATCCTGCGGCCGCCACTGCTTGGTACTCATCTTATTGGGGTGATACGGATCCGTATAACGACTTCAGTCATTCAATTTTACTCTTTCTCATGTTTGTTCCAGCAAAGATGTAGATTCCATCTACAATCACGTCACAACTTGATACGACATTTCACCCAAGCATTAAATCATAATCTCTATTTTGGTGCCGTCTCTATAGTTCCAATTATTGTGTGTCACATCTTTATTCACACGGGCTTCCTTTGTAAATCTAGAAAATTGACCCCAACTTTTCCTCGAAAGTGCACCATCAATCTCATTTGTGTGGCATACTAAGTACGTATTCTCTGTCTGGATTGACGTTTGATTTGGTCAAAATCATCTGCTTCTTCTTACCCCTCTAGTTCTTCTTATACGAATCCATTTATACTAACTGTGATTTGTAAAATTTCCTTAGTCAGTAGATAAGCAACTGCTCACAATAATTCTCTTTATACCATTACTAATATAAGGGGGTCATTTTTGACCGTCAACTCTTTAAATATTTTTTTATTATTTTTTATTATTTTATTTTTTTATTTTTTTTTATTTTTTTATTAGAGTTACTGACTTGAACTTATTCAGTGTTACTAGCACTCGTATTGATTTGACTTTACGATTGTCGCAATTGGTCTCTTTAAGGATTTCTCCACATGTCCATAAAGTTCTTTTGTAACTCTGTGGTTATTCTTATTATCTGGAAACCAGTCACCACTAGTTAACCCACACGTGTAAAGTCTCAGTTGTTACCAAGTAGTTTATAGTTGACCTTCCATAAGATCATAGACTTACTTTTCTTCAATCTCTTTGAAATTTGATATACTTGGTGAAAATCTATATCCTCTAGTTTCTCTGTTTGTACTTCTTTAACTCTTCTATAATCTACTCACTACAAGAGCACTATACTCTTTCCGAGTTTAGATTATCATTCATCTACCGTCAACGGACTCGTCAAATCTCCCACGCTAGCTTGTATATGCATCTTCGCGATTACTTTTACCTCAATCATCACTGCTTGTGGTTCCCCGGAGTGAATCATTGGTGTTGATAATTTAAGACCATTTGTGAGAGGGAAGTTATTATGGGCCCTTGGGTACGCCAAGATCATTCTCAGAACTCTCCTTCCTTGGTTGGTATTGAAGTATAATGCTGCTTTTATAGTGATCCTTTGACTTTGCTTTCAGGATTCTATCACTTGGATATTTTTCTCACAATCTTTGTTGTAACTCACTTGTCTTATATAAAGTCACTCCGCTTCCATGTTGGTGAAATCTACCTTTCACTTTTGGCAACGCGTAAGCTTCCGATTTGCAGTTCTTTAATTCTTCAGATTTGGATGGACAATGTATCTCGTGTTGACTTCTATGCTTTTGACTGTCTCGGTTATCCATCTTGATTGTGGTGTCAAATAGATTGTCGAGGGTGATCATATTTTGCTCTAGTTTTGGTATCAACTTTCACCTTCTGATCCGCCCGTAACTTAGATCCAATGCCTCTTGTCTGGGTCGCTACTATATTTCACCTTGACCTTCATGGCTATGTGTGTTTCTAGAGGCATCCCCTTTATTTGTAACGTTGCTTTAACCCATCTTGAAAGAACCTCTGGGTTGTCTCTTCTAACTTGTATACTTGTCGGTCATCCAACGCGTTGCCGGAACTACTCTCATGTATATTCTTCGTTGGATCCTATTGAGTTGACTCGGGATTCCCTTTTTGTCATCGTAGTTGGTGTTGTCTTTTAGTCTTCACTTTTCCGTCTCAACGTTCCTCAACAAGCTCGAAGGAGTTGTCCGCCGTTCGTCTACCCTAATACACATAAGATGTGCATACTAATCCTCCCGTTGACACCCTTCAAAATCTACTTAGATGTGTCAAGAGGTGCGAAGTTCATTATGTCATCTCCGTTAGGGACATAATATAACTATAATTTCTACTAATCTTCGGCATATAATTATATATATCACCTAGCATTATAATCAAGCTAATAAGTCCAAAGAGAGTAACAACCTAAAGTCCATACTAAGCATACTGAGATCCGCGGTAGTAGTGGTGGTCAGCCGTACTTTCTATTCCCAACCAGACTATGCATGCATTTGAAACCGAAAGTCCTTTTTAAAACTCAGATCCCTTTTCGGGTTCTACTTAAGTACTTATTCGGTCTTTCAGAAGATTTCAAGTGCCATTGTTGCCAACCTAGAGCTCTGATACCATGTTGTAACACCCCGAATTCTCAAAACTCGGAGCATTACTAGTTAGGACCTCACAATGGGTCCCGACCTTAGTTTGACAACAATATTACTAGGATCTTGCAACAAGATACAAATAAGAAAAACCGAAATTTATAAAGATGTGTTTTTAAAAGGATGAATGCAACAAGGTCTAACAGCCTATAGTACTTAAACAAAGGGAAAAGACTAACTGTGTTAACAAAAGGAAAGAAAGACAAATCCACAACCCAACCCCCCACTCTAAGGAGTACGGAGATCCGGCTGACCACTACTTCCGGATCACTCAGCTGCTGCTCTAACCTGTAGTAAATCTAAACAACACAACAAAACAACCGTTATCTAGCTATCTAAACATTAGGCAAATGAAAATAGCACACACACACATCATAGCAAAAGTAAACACTCATCATGCTTTCAATCAATTCATTTATTATCTTTACTTAGGTCATTCACTCTTACTAATGATACTTATTTTGTGACATGAGGGATTCCCAAACCTCGCCTCCGCCCCCGTGTACCCATCAGGAGTGGATCCGATGCATCTCACCGTGTACCTGTATGGTCTGGGTATAGAGAACCTCCTAGTCTCCTGGCAGAGCTGGGCAGTGATGTCACGGCCCGTTATACATACACTTGGGCCTTAACACAAAATAACGACGGTCGTCCTAATAAGTTATTATTATAACACACATGGTACACACACCACTATTATCACTCAACTAATATCCAAAAACCAGCTAAGTAAGTCGCAAGGACTTACCTGAATCAAATCACAACTCTCAATTTCTCAACTCGGTCCGCAACCGTAGAAACTCAAACGCCTGTCACACAAGGCACGTTGATCAATAATGTATCCCACTTTCTTAGAAGTCTTCATCTTCTAAGATATATAATCGATCATAAAGAAAATACCAAAATACCCTCATACGGGTAAATGACAATTTTACCCCTGGTCCTGAAACTCTATAAAATTCTATAACCAGGTTCCAAACTATTCTTTAGAACTCAAAAAGACACTCTCACTTTAGAAAGGAAGTTTGTTAAAGTTTTAGAAGGGTTAAACACATTCTTGACTTTCATAAAAAGTCGCTAAGGTCCAACTTTGGCTTAAGATATGAGGCTCGGATAAAAAGTATTAAATTCTGAAATAATTCTTCAGGTCATCTATGATATGTATTCTATTCATAGGAGCAAAGATCTCTCAGGATTACTCAACCATCACTCTTATATAAATCTCTAAAGTTGGGATAAAAGTTCATATTTCTATACTTAGTCAAATTCTCCTTTGCTGTAAAAACAGCCCAAGAGCTCTACTTTGAGCCTCTATAGACCCAGATCCGACCGTTGGATCGGTGTCAACTTCTGATGCTTTAAACTATGTATATCCTTCTATATCATAATAAAATTTGAACGGTAGATTATCATTTAAAGGTAACGAAAATTAGGTTCGAAGAGGGTTGGGCACACAATTTCTAGAAAGCAAAAACAGCAGTGCAACTGAATATATGCTTGATTCTTATTGATACAAATCCATCTCCTAGTATCAAAACCTACTAGCAGCAACCTAAAGTTTTCAACCTAGACATGGACACGGATCAGTCTAAGCACCCTCTAAGATCAAGTGTACAAAAACTCCCCCTACCCTCATGTATATCTATACAACACAACACAGTACGCAAAAAGGTGTCTCACTTTGACTGCAGCAAGGCGAATGACTTTGCCGGCAGTTGCAGTCCGTGTTGTTGTAAAATTGGAGGGGGAAGGAAGGAGTCCAGCTCTCGATTTTGACCCAGGCAGGAGGCGCTCCTTGATCCTGGCGGTCACTGCAGGCGGCTAAGAAGGGAGGCTACACATCTCCACGGTTGCTGTTCAGTGAGAGAGAAGAGGTGGTATCGTGGCTCTAGTGTGAAGAAAAGAAAACAACAAGGAGGGTGGTGAGAGATTATACTTGTTGCCAGAAGGGGAAAGCAATCGACAAGTGTTGACTATGAAGATTCGTTTGCACAGGGGGGAAAAGCCTAGCAGCTACGTTCTTCTGATGCGCGACTGTGCAGGTTGAGACTCTTCAAGATTGTCTTTTGGAGGCTGCAAGAGAAGGGGCGGCCTGGGCGTACTCTTCGGTGTGTACGAGACAAATACCTTTCGTGGTCTGCTGCAACTCACCATAGGAGTCGGGCGGGCGGTTGCTTGTTGCAGTTAGCGCACCGAGTGGAGCTTTCCTTGCCGAAGGACATTGCTTCGTTGCCCGGGGGTCTGTGGAGGGGTGCGCCGTTACGCAAAGCGAAGGGAAGCAGGCGGCCAATAGAGGTTACAGCAAAGCTTGTGATGATAGGGTTACGTGAAGGAAGAAAGTGAGGATAGGGGAGAGGTGTCCGCTGCGGCCATGAGAACGTGGAGCGTCCGAAGAGAGTGGTCTGGGCTGGAGCTTCCTTCTCCTCTGGGCCACTGTCTGGGCTGTCAACGGTATGGGCTGTCCTGGCCGGCGGTTCAAGCTGCCACTCATGGCCTTGCCCATTGCTTTGGCATGGGCTGAATTGAAGTGAAAGAAGTGGGCTGAAGTGTGTGTCAAGGTTTGCCATGAACTTGTCAAAACTTGTCATGACCTTGTCATAAATATAAAGATATATATATATATATATATATATATGTATATATATATATACTAGGGTTTGCATGATTAGGGTTTGGTGATAAAAAAAATTCATCATTTTATGTGAGTTTATACTTGCATAAAATGATAGGATTTGTGAGCTAGGTATCATAATAAAGATCCATGAGTCGAAATCCGGTTTTAATCGGAATTTAGCGGAATTTAAATTCTGGATATTACACCATCCAATTTTGGATAATCCCCGTATCAAAGTGGTTTTAGATCTTTTCATTAATCAACATCACATCTTTATTTATGAATTTTTGTCATTCTCATTATTTACTATTTTCAATTTCAGATTCAATTGTTTTAATTGATTTTTGTAGCACGAAAATATTTTCAAAAATAATTATATACTTCTTCACCCTTGGAGTCTCACTGAAGAAACCATGGGATACCCAGGATCCACCACCGCCGTCTGACCACCGTCACCACCACGATGCTCCACCATCACAATCTCCACCACCACCCCGAGACCATCACCACCCTTTGACAAGGATCCTTCTTCTCCGAAACCCTCCACATCCGGAGTCCATTGCCGACAACCACCAAACCACCATCACCTTCATTGTCGTCACCCTCCACCCTTGCTACACCCCAACAACCACCACAATTCCACCATCACACCACCAGTCCCTCCCGACGCCCTCTCGACTTTCTTCCACCTCGCTGAAAACCAAAAAAAATACCAACTCGCCTCCCTCCACCACTAGTACACCACCATCACCCTCAACTATCTTCGCCGACTACCAGCATCCCCCTATGCTACCACCACACGTCGCCAACAACCTCTCCACCTCACAGAATCACTCCTACCGCCGCCAAAACCCTAACCCAAAACCTAAAACCCTACCGAAACCCTTTATCTAAAGCCTGCCCGAAACCCTTACATGACCCAGTTTCCCCACCAACCAGATCCTACAATGATAAAAAAACCCGAACCCAGTTTAGGCTAACCCCCAGTGAACCAATATATTGGCAATAATGAACCCGATTCGGTCCTCGATCAAAAAGGAAAGTCGAATAAAAATGATTCGAAAGCAAATAAAGAAAAAGAAGCCTTTAGTGTTATCTTGTTCCGTTCTTGAGATCTACAAGTACATGTGGAAGATTGTGAGATATATCGGATTATTCCAAATGAAACTCCGCTACCTTTCCTACCCACCCCCTCTATTTCTGATTTGATCTTATTTTTTTACTACGATTGTCGTTTATAAGTTCTTGTCTTTGATTGAGAAAGTAGGCGAGATTGGTTTTGCTTGCCCTTTGATGACACCACATAAAAAGCCTTTTTTCGTTGAGATTAAGGTTATTCGTATTGTCATTTTGTAGCGTTTGAATGGACTAATATGTGTTTGGTTGAAATGCTTTACTTGTCAAGTGCATGAGAGTCTCGCAAACCCGCTAAGATAAGCTTCGCGTGAACACAAACATGTGAGGAGAGAAGGGAGAAATTCCATAAGGAGGTAGTTTCGATTATTTCTAACCTAACACGTTTATTTGATGTGAATATGTCTTCCTCTACAAGGAAGAATGTTGATAATGAGAACCGGTTAGCTTGACTAAACGACTCCCTACATACTCTCCAAAGAAAAATGTATCAGCCTAACGCAATATTTGATCATATCGACGCCCAAGTACCCGAACAACTACAACCAACTCTTCCGGCCAACATTACCACCAAACAATGAAGAAGATGTGGTCCAAGGACCTCCACTACGTCCTCGCCAACCCGTTTTCCAAGGAATGATGCAACCTTGACGGAATATGAGTAATCAACTTTAAGGACAAAGATAAAGAGGCCTCACAAGACCAAATGACGAGAAAAAAATATGTTCTCAAAGGCCAAAATTAAAATCCCTCTATTTGAAGGAAAACATGACGTGGATATCTGCTTAGATTGGGAAGCTAAGGTAGAACAAATCTGGAGTTGTCATCACGTCCTTGAAGGATGAAAGATACAATATGTTGCGCTTGATTTCACTAATCATGCCTTAATTTGGTGGAATAACCTTGTGAAGGAAAGAAGATGAAACCTAGATGTGGAATTATCACATGGGACAACTTGAAAGCTATCGTGAGAGCGAGTTGTGTTCCTTCCCACTATGGAAGGGAACTACACCAAAGATTAGAGAATCTTAAGCAGGGTACAATGATTCTAAAGAAGCATATAGCGGCATGAAAATGGAAATGGTCAAAGCTGACGTATATGAGGAAGAAGAGTCCACCATGGCTCGGTACCTAAGGATTCTCCTTCCTCTAGCCACAAACCGATGAGTTGCACCAGCATGGAGGATCAACCAGATAAGGATTCCCCAT
Organism: Fagopyrum homotropicum; assembly: GCA_033239125.1. Lineage (NCBI taxonomy): Eukaryota > Viridiplantae > Streptophyta > Magnoliopsida > Caryophyllales > Polygonaceae > Fagopyrum > Fagopyrum homotropicum. The sequence continues at coordinate 11,727,645 of BSWB01000003.1, forward strand.
CAGCTAGCCATGAAACTAGAGCCTCATCGGGGAGTGAAGCATCTACTACATCTCAAACCCCGCTCTGGAAACCTCATGGAAGTAACTCTTCTAATACAACTAGAGCTAGGGATATTACTTGCTTTAAGTGCCAGAAAAAATTTCACATGATGAGAGATTGCTCCAACAAACAGACATTGGTAATAAATGCCCAAGGTTAGTGTGAATCAAGATCCGAGCAGAAAGACGAGTTCAGAGGACCCACAAATCGAGACGAACCAAAATGTGACGAAGATCCACTTGAGTTCGTAAAAGGACCATGAATGCTCAACAACAAAGTTCTAGACGACCCACATGCATACGAGAACCCAACTAGATCTCGGCATGTCAAACCCTTCAATATATTAGAAGCCCTTAGAATGGTCTTCTAGGAAAGATAACTAATAATCCCCAATGCATAAGAAGAGGAAGAACAAGAAGCTCCCCCAAAAATACGGGATCATAACACTGAAACTGAAACACCCGCTGTTCGCTCCAAAACGTGCATTTTTATGGGAGAAAATAGTCTTAAATTTATACCAAGTGAAGAACCGTTTAGGTGAATAATAAAGATATAAATACTCTAGAAGGGGGTTGAATAGAGTATGAGAACTTTTCGCAAAATCTTATATCAAGGTTTTGAAACTGATTTCAAGGCCTTGAAGTCAATTTGTGCGTCTAGTGACAAAACTGGTTTTCAAGGCTTTGAAAGGGATTCCAAAACCTTGACTTCTAAAGCTGCAAAGCAACGTTAGTCACAATATACGCGGAATAAAAAGATCGACACGGTGATATGTTTACGAAGTTCAGCTCTAATAACCTAAGTCTCGGTCCTAGGGTTTCTTTACCCGCATTATCTAACTATCTATTATCTACTCAAAGAGTCCTACCTAGAAGAAATCCCCTTCTTCTCTCACTGTAGCCTATGCTATGATCTAGTTCCAACTCTAACCTAGCAATAATAGCATAGTTACTTCGCAGAGTAACACAAACACACACACTGGAGTATAACACTTTCTAGATATGCCAATGAAGCTCTAGTGTTTTTCTCTCTCTGGGGATGTAAACTTTTAAGATGAAGAAAAACTTTTGGAACGAATGAAGATGTTTGTTTGCTTGAAGACGTAGATGTTTCTGTGTAGACTTCTTGTTGTTCTCTTCAATAACCATCTTCATTTATAGTCTTCTATGGAGAACTATTCTAGCCGTTGTAAGATGACCGTTGTGGTGTTCTTCTTTCTCCATGGAAAATGGTGCTTGGTTGAGATGAAGTAGCCATTGTAAGTTCTTCTATCTTCTTCATCTACTTCTTCTCTTTGACGCATGTTGACAATATTCATCTTCGAGATCTTCTCCTTGAAAGAGCCGTTGAAGATCTTTGTCGTTGAAGCCCTTAGTTCACGCTCCGAGATCTTCTAAGCCGTTGAAGATCTTTGTTGAAGACTTCTATCTTGAGGATCGTTGAAGATTTTCCTTAGATCTGAGATCTTTGTGTGGGATCCATTGGAAAGATCTTCTCTTATCCTCTTGCGTCGGTTCTGAAGATCTTTGCAAGATCTTGTTATTAGGGCCGAGATCTTGTCTTCAAATCCGTTGAAGATCTTCTTGTTGGGGCTGACCGAGATCTTCTCTTGAAATCTTGTTTGAAGATCTTCTTGTAATCCTTGGTAGATATTCTTGTTTTGGTTGTTGAGATTTGAATCTCATATCTTGAAAAGCCTTTAGCCAGATCCTCCTATGTACTGCTTTTCAAGGCCTTTGTGTTTATCCCTTGAACTGCTTTCTAAGGCCTCCGCGTTTGTTCCTTGAACTGCTTTCCAAGATCTCCGTGCTTGTCCCTTGTAATGAGTTTCAAGGCCTGCGTTCTTCCTTTGAAATACTTTTCAAGACATGCACACATTTAACAAACATAAACCAAAACATGCAATCTAGAAATACAATCGATATTTGTTAGTTTATAAAATCGCTCATAAATGTTAAGTATTCTATCATCCACATAGACAATTCATAATCAAGGTGGAGTTATCAATCTTTTCCTTGATGAAAGACAAAACAAATATCGTACCTGCATTCAATGTTAGCGATACATATGAAATAATATAAAAAAATGTAGAATGCAAAAATATAGAATCAACACACATATTTATTTCTCCCCCCTTTGTCTTTCAACAAGGGATAAATACCATTAAAGTACGGGAGTTTAAAAATTATTACAGACCCACGAATGTATTTCCAAAAATACAAAACAATTTAAAAACGAGTCCCACAAATGGTTATCAAGGCATTGTAATCAAACCAAGGGGACTTTGAAATCCATCTCAAGGAATTTGCCATCCATTTCAAGGCCTTGAAACTAATTTAAAGACTTTGAAATGCACTCCTGGCTATCCTCATAGAACTTCTTCCGCCATCTCGATTGAGCAGATCCTTTGCTCATGTCCCTGATATTGGCCTCTAAATGCCGTTTCCTCTCAGCAAGCCGATATTCCTTGACCACGGCATATTCCTTAGTAGTTAGAATAGTAGGTTTGACACGCGTGGGGTAGAGAATATGTTTATTCTTCACGCTACACTTGTAGTTCATGAGCATGTTCTCCAACTTTTCCTGAGTGTGATGTGTTGTATCTTCGGTAAGGGGCATGATTTTACTAGTGGTGGTAAGGGTAAGGGCGTAGGCGGTACATCTAGTTTATCTTTGCATGAATCACCGACATAACCTCATGGCTCACATCCATTCTTCTTATCATATCCAACTAAAAGTCGGTCTCTATTTAGACATTGCAATTCCATTTCAAAACCATTCAGCCTGGGCTCGGAAACGGAAGGAGCTGAGATAATTGTGGGGGATGGGGTCATAGCAACAACCTTTCCTTTCAAAGTCCAAGCACCAGCAAGATTCTTTTCTACGCCTAAGCTCTCCAAACACTACTCATCTATTCTTTCAGTCGATAGTTGTTGATCCTCAGTGGATGTGTCGATGGAAAAGTGAGCAAAACTCTTAGGCAGTAGATTCCCATATGACAAAGGGATGGCTCGGGTGGAGTTTATTGTGTGGACCATGTTAGCATGAAATATTGTGATATTTTAGGCACGTTTTCTAAGTGTATTTGGTACATATTGATAGTCATTGATTGAGCATTGATGCAATAGTGAGCTAGTTTATCTATAATGTCGATATAGAGATCTACACAAGCTTTATGTTGATTATAGGTGATTGAGAGCTATTTCCGAACGGAATTGAGCAAGGATGGAATTGTTGAGCAATGTCCATGGATTGAGGGCATTTATAGGAGCTAAGGGAAGGCCAACTTGAGGAATGCACGAGGCTAGGGAAGAATCACGTTCTTGCCCTAAACCACGCTCTAAAATACGGCCGTATTACTTTCCACGTTCAGTTCCACGGCCGTGGAACCATGGCTAAGAAAGCGTGGTTCATTCCAGCAACTTCTACGGCCGTGGAGAAGATGGTTCAAACCGTGTTGATTCCCACGCTCTAAATTACGGCCGTGGAACCCTTCCACGACCGTGATCTTGGCGATCTTTTTCGCCATACTTTAAGCCACGATCTTTTAAAAGATTGGGCCGGGCCGCTACTTCATCATACACTATAAAAGGACGGACGAAGGGAGATTCCGTCACCTCTGCTTAGACGCACTTTCGCTCATACCGCGGCTTAGAGATCTTTGTGACTTTTGCAAAAGACGTACTTTGCACTCATCCTTGGAGTTGCCCTAATCTCGCACTTTGGTGGAGATTGTGATTGAGATTTCCGGATTGACGGAAGATCGAAGATTCGGAAGATTGTTCGCAAGAAGATTCCTCTTCTTGTTTAGGTTTGATTTAGAAGACGGATTGACATCCCGTTCTTCCTTCTTATCTAAGATTGTGTTTGTTTGTTCTATTCCGAATCTAGTGACGATATTTGTTCTTGATTGTGACTTTGAGATTGATTTGAAGTTTATAGAGAGTTTTCGGAAGTTTTCATCTTTCAATCTTTTAAACCTTGAATTTGATATCAATATGACTGTTGTTGGCTAAAAACCCTTAACAATTATAAGGTGAAGGGTTGATAGTTGTGGCTTAGATGATGATAGATTGATCGTAAACAGATTGGACCCTGAGAGTTAGAGAGAATCGCCGACGAACCTTAAATTACGGCCTGTTCTTGAGTCCACGGCCGTGGAACCTCAAGATCTAACCGTGATTTCCCTTAAGTTTACGAACTTGTTTTTACTTTAATCCAAAGTTAAAGATTTGCTTTAACTTAGTTTAGGCTTGCCTTTTCTAGGTGGTAGTGAAGCCTCAACAATCTCTACCTCGATTGTGAGTGTCACAACTGTAATCGGTTTAGTTAGTCTTGATCCTTGGATTACAAGTTTGGGTATTTGACATTAATTCTTGCCTTTAGAATCTTTCTATATTGAAGCCTCAACAACCTTTATAGAGAGTGTCTTGTAGGTGAGTCATATAAGGTTTTTGGAACTTCACCGTACGATTACCTTACATTAGCATACCTTTGCATATTTCAACTCTGTCCTTACATCATTAGTATATCTTGAATCGATTGCCACAGCTGGATACTTGGATCTTTAGGATTGTTGTTTTCCCAATAATTCGAAAAGCTCTTACATTTACTCGCTTGATAACCTACAACTGGATTTAACCCCCCAAATCCCTGTGTTCGATACTCTGGAATTCTTGCTTAACTACGTCGATCCGTACACTGCGGGTTCGCTTGCTTGATTCTAGTTTTATAAATTTAAAGCTTATTTGCACGCACGTTAAGTGGCGAACAGTGGACCATGTGGTTTAGTATGAGGTTAGGCAGGTCAATATCCAATCCAAACATAATCAAATAGATCAGCTCCAAAGTCTGAGCAGTCAACAACTCCCTTGAATTTGCTCGAGGGATTACACACCTAACCAAAACAATAAAATGATTTTGGCGTCTAGGGTTAGGGATGTGTGAGTTAGCTGGCGGTATTTGGAGTTTGGGACCAGAAATTGCTCTTTTACAAGCCTAACACTCTCAAATTGGGATGGGTGTTGGAGGGAAAGATTTGTGGGAAGCCCTAAAATCTCACTCAATATAGTAGGGGTGAGAAAAATTGGTGTACCTTTAACTATTGTGTTGAGGGTGAGGGTTCCTTTTTCCCTTTTGGCTGAGAGGTTGACATAAAACAACCTTGTGAGTCTGGTGAATGTAGTGTCTCCTAGGTTGAGGACTTTCCAGATGGAGCAATTTTTTAGCATCGAGCCACATGGAAGCTAAAGCATCTCAAGGAACTCCATGTCGACCAAATTGCACATGTAGAGGGGGCGATTGTGAAATCCGTCCAGCCATATTCCAATGGCTTTGAAGTTGATGACCAGGTGGTTGGAAGACCGGTGTGCGGTGAAATCTCAACATCCTCAGAAAACTGTTGTTCTTATAAAGCAGAGGATATGTGGGCGGTGGTTGCTCTGTGAGTCGAAGCAAGAGGGTTGTGTTCCTCTTTGTGTTTCTCTTTGGAGCCATGGATGTATTTGTGATAGCAACCGAAAGATTTTTGGAAGAGGAAGAGTAAAGCATGTGGGTACTGTAAAATGTTGAAGAAGGAAAGCTATAAAGGAGGAAGGAGGGTTGCATTTAAAGGAGGTATGTCAAAATAATTTATGGCTTTTCAAGATCTTGAGAGAATCAAGGCAGTGCAAACCGAAATTGGTTGGCATACTTTCCTATTAAATCACAACCACTTTTCAAAAAAGATTTGAATTTGAAAACAAAATCTTTTGAAATCATATTTAAAATCCTTCTTTAAAATAATTTAATGATCAATTATCTAAAAAGATATAAATCATTAAACCGATCCGTGATATTCCATATAGCCCTTGAAATCCGTTTCAAGACTTGGGAATGCATTTCAAGGCCTTGAAACGGAAAAGTGGGCTACATTATAAGGAGGAAATAAAACAATTTACTCCCCCTAAATTAATGCTTCCTTGTTCAGCATATAAAATTGAATCGATCTTCAGATAGAGGCTTAATAAATATATCTGCAAGCTGCAAGTTAGTCTAAATAAAAGATATCGAAATATCACCTTTGTCGGCATGATCACGTATGAAGTGATGTCTTACATCGATATGATTTGTTCTTGAATGCTGCACAAAATTTTTAGTAATCGAAATAGCACTAGTATTATCACATTTAATAGGTATACTTTTGAGATCAAAACCAAGATCACGAAGTTGTTGAGCTATCCATAGGATTTGTGCACAATAGGCTCCAACAACTATATATTCGGCTTCGGCTGTGGATAAGGCGACAAAATTTTGCTTCTTGGAGTGCCAAATGATTAGGGATGACCCTAAGAAATGGCAACAGATAGAAGTGGTCTTTCTATCGACCTTATAGCCTGCAAAGTCAGCATCTGAATAGGCAACGAGGTAAAACGAGTTTTGACTTGGATACTGTAACATCCCGTAAAATTTTCAGCCCGCATAATTTGAATGGGGATTTGTGATTGAATTATAAGGATGGTTTGCTACCCATGTCAACAAGAATTCTTCTTTTCCAATGGTAGAGTGAGGACAAATAACTCTGAAGTTAAGCGTGCTCGTGCGGGAGCAATTTCAGGATGGGTGACCTGTTGGGAAGTTTTCTGTACCGGAATGGTTGGCATGTGGACAACGTCCTTAAGACCTCGGGTCTTACAAATGGTATAAGAGCTAACCTTGAGTTACGAGTGTGCTTGCCCTAGTAGGCGGTCACTCGGCTCGGTGGACGGTCCTTGGCCTGACGTGGACGTCAGGAGTTTAAGTGGGGGAGATTGTAACATCCCGTAAAATTGTCATCCCGCATCATTTGAATGGGGATTTGTGATTGACTTATAAGGATGGGTTGCTACCCATGTCAACAGGAATTCTTCTTTCCAAATAACTCTGGAGTTAAGCGTGCTCGTGCGGGAGCAATTTCAGGATGAGTGACCTCTTGGGAAGTTTTCTGCACCGGCATGGTTGGCATGGGGACATCGTCCTTAAGACCTCGGGTCTTACAGATACCATAACCCTAAATCCTTAGTGTCATTGAGATACTAAAATATCCTTTTCACAACTATCAAGTGTGACTCTTTGGGATCATCTTGAAATCTTTCACACACTAAACATAATGTCAGGTCGACTAGCGGTTAGATATAACAAAGAACCAATCATACCTCGATACTCCTTTTGAACAACACTTTTACCATCCTTGTCTTGGTCAAGTGAAAGTGTGGAACTCATAGGAGTTTTTGCTACCTTGGATTGATCCATTTTATACTTCTTGAGCAAGTCCTTGGTATACTTGCTTTGATTAAGGAAAATTCCTTTCTTTGCTTGTGTGACTTGAAGTCCAAGAAAGAAATTTAACTCTCTCATTAAGCTCATCTCGAATTCCCTACACATAATATCTCATCAACATAAATTTGTACTACTAATAAATCGTTGTCTCTGATTTTGACAAACAAAGTTTTGACAAACAAAGTTTTGTCAATCAAACCTCTTTTGAAATTGTTTTCAAGGAGATACTTGGAAAATAATTCATTCCAAACTCGAGCAGCTTGCTTAAGACAATAAAGATCTTTGTCCAAATTAAAAATATGATCTGAAAAATCATCATTTCAAAACCAGGAGGTTGAGCAACATAGACTTCTTCTTCTAAGAAGCCATTTAAAAAAGCACATTTAACATTCATTTGAAAAAGATTTATGTTCATGAAGGATGCAAAAGCAAGTAGCATACATATGACTTCTAACTTGACAACCGAAGCAAAAGTCTCCTCATAATCAATACATTCTTCTTGGTTATAGCCTTGAGCTACAAGTCGTGCTTTGTTTCGAATGACCTTGCCATTTTCATTCAACTAGTTTTGAAATACCCATTTTGTGCCAATGACGGATTGTTGCTTAGGTCTTGACGTGAGGGTCCAGACTTTGTTTATCTCAAATTCATTCAGCTCATTTTGCATGACCATGATCCAATCAGGTTCTTGAAGTGCTTGAATGTAATTCTTAGGCTCTATAAGAGTCACGAATGCCGAGAAAGCACACAAGTTGTTTACCCTAGATCAGTTTTGAACTCCTGCTTTTGGATCAGAGATCACATTCTATGGTGGATGGTATGAAGAATATTGAAACTTTCTCCTTTTGAAGGTTAGAACAGATCCTGAAGATTGTGGCTCATTTGCTCGACTAGATTCAGGTACCGCTGGAGTATCACCTTTGGATCCTATATCAAGGCCTTGAAGTTGGATTTCAAGGCCTTGAAACTGACTTCTGGCAGCGCCGTTTGTCGTTTCAAGGTCTTGAAGATGCGTTTGAAGGTCTTGAGATTGTTCTCTGGTATCTTGAATCTGTTCTTGTATATTATTTTCTTGAGCTTTAGGATCTTCTTCACCATCAGAATTATGATCTCCATGTTGATTAACATTCAAATCTGCAAAACTTTCACTCAAAGTACCATTATTGCTTTCATCAAAAATAGCATGAATACATTCCTCAAAGATTTTGGTACATATATTATCAACATGATAAACTTTGTTATTTGAAGCATATCCAATGAAGATAGCTTCATCACTACATGCATCAAACTTACCAAGGTTGTCTTTGCCATTATTATGGACAAATCACGTACATCCAAAGGGTTTAAAATAGGAAATATTAAGTTTTCTTCCCTTAAAGAGTTTGTAAGGAGTCTTTTTCAAATTAGGGCGAATTAAGCATCTATTCAAGATGTAATTAGCCGTGTTAACAACTTCAGCCCAAAAACTTTTTGGCAAACTATTTTCCAAAAGCATAGTCCTAGACATGTCCTCTAGGGTGCGGTTCTTACGTTCCACAACCCTGTTTTATTGAGGTGTTCTAGGAGCTGAAAAGTTGTGTGAAATACCATATTTTGCACACAAAAAATCAAACTTGAGTTGACCAAATTCTCTACCATAATCGCTTCTAATAGAGACGGTAGGTAGGTTTTTCAAAGTTTGCAACTCCTTACAAATTTTTAAAAACTCAAACAAAGCTTCAGATTTTTCCCGTAAGAATGAGATCCATGTAAAACGATAAAAATCATCTACAATGACAAGGATCACTGTTTTCCCTTGGGAGACATAAGACCACATAAATCCATACGTAAAAGTTTAATGGTCGAGAAGAACTTACAACCTTATTTGGTTTGAATGAACCTCTTGTTTGTTTACCTTGTGACAAGCCTTACATAGTTCATCTACCTTGAAGTTTAGGTTTAGTAAGCCACATACCAAATTCTTGGAAAGAAGTTTATTCATCATATGCATGCTTACATGACCAAGTCGTCTATGTCAAAGCCTTGGATCGTCAGTCAAGGCCTTGGGACACGTCAACTTTGTTCATGAAACTTGGTTAGTGCTGTTTGAATAAATATTGTTACATCTAGGAGCAGTAAGTACAACATCACCCGATATTTTATCTTGAACTTCACATTTATTTGAATAAAAAAACACCTTGTTGTCTTTATCACATATTTGAGAGATACTAAGCAAGTTATACTTTAAACCGTCAACAAGATAAATATCATCAATAAAGTTAGATGAATTATAACCAATTTTACCAATGCCAATGATGTTAAACTTTCCTTTATCACCAAGCGTAATGGTTCTAGATGATTGCTTCTTTAGATCTAAAAACAGTGAGCTTTTTCTACTCATATGTCTTGAGCAACCACTATCTAATATTCATTTATGCTCCTTAACCTTGGGGATATCCTGCAAAATAGCAAACTTCAACCTTTTCGGGTAGACCAGATGACATATTTCGGTCCATATTCAGGTTCAATCATATTTGGTGGTCTAGTACCTTTAGGAACCCATATTTTCTTAACTTGTTTCCTTAGACATAGAGGATATGTGTTTCTAATGATGTAAGAGTCATTTCTTCTATATGGACATGTTGATTTTACATGACACGTCACAGTTAAGAGAAGATTATTGCTCACCCATCACCCTTTCGAGATTGGCTTTCGAACGAGTGAATTGAATTAGTGTAGTCTTCTACTCTTGACACGTCACATTTAGATCAACCTTTTCTTCATCTAGATCGATATATTCTCGATGGAGAGAAGAGAGATTGCCCTTGAGAATCTCATTTTCTGATTCCAAGGTCTTGATATTAATATCAAGGCCTAACTTTTCAGTGTTAATATTTTCAATCTCCGGAGACATCTCACTTAATTATTTCTCTTGTTTGAGAAGCTTTTCTTTTAAGGCACTTAGCCTTCCCCTATGTTCCTTATCACATATGATTATGTCTTTAAGGAATTGCGTGAGTTCAAGTTCAGGTTGAGACATAATTGTACTTACCACACTATCAACATAGTGATTTGGAACTTCTTCATGATCGGCCATTAGACAAGCTTGCCTGTTCTTTTTCGTCTTCTGATTCATTGGTAGAATCTGAATCACTTCATGATGCTACCATAGCTTTCTTCTTTCGATCATTCTTCCTGAAGTTGTTCCTCTTCTTTTGTGGGCAATCCTTTATGAGAAGATTTGCTTTACCACATTCAATGCAAGTTAAAACCTTAGTATTTTTATTAGGGTTAGAAAACTTACCTTGAGGTCTTGATGATCGCAGATAATCTTTATTGTTTACGAATTGCTTATTCATTTGAAGAATTTTTGCAAGACCTCTCGCCATTAAGCCGAACGGATCTTCCTCATCTTCATCGTCACTATCTTCCTCCGCAAATGGCATATCATCCTTCTTGGATCTTAGAGCTAGGTTCTTTGTATTGGATGGGAGCTCTCCATCTTCTTCACCAAGAACCATTTCATGGGTGATAAGCTTTCCAAGAAGGTCGTCAAGAGGAAGTGTTGTGAGATTTTGAGCCTCTTAGATTGTAGTCACCTTTGGCCCCCATTTGGCTTTAGGTAAGCTCCTTAGAACAATCCTTACTTTCTCTTCATTTGTGAAGACGTTTCCAAGTGAGTCGAGGTTGTTCACGATCTCGGTGAATTGTGTGAACATTTCTTTGACTGTTTTGTTTGAGTTCATCTTGAATAGCTCATATTGTATGAGGGAGATGCTTATCTTTGTTTCTTTAACTTAGCTTGTTCCTTTGTATGTGACAACTAGTTTGTCCCATATTTCTTTTGCACTTTTGCATGATGAGACACGGTTGAATTCATTTTTGTCCAATCCACAATAGAGAAAGTTCATGGCCTTGTAGTTCTTTGAAACACTATCCAAGTCGGTTTTTGTGAAGTTAGCTTCCTTCTTTATGACTTGGACTCCTTCAGCCGTGGTGGTTGGATTTGAGGGCCATTTTGAACAATGCTCAATAGTTCCATGTCCTGATCAATAACAAACATTTGCATTAGTGCTCTTCAATAGGAAAAGTTGTTGCCGCAGAAGAGTGGTGGTCGAGATGCGGATCTCCCTTGAGCGAATCCTCCATCACCTACAGAGTTCATGATTAGTCTCACTATTGGTTAAATCAATATATGTGAGTCTAGCTCTGATACCAATTGAAGAACCGTATAGGTGAATATAAAGGATATAAATACTCTAGAAGGGTTGAATAGAGTATGAAAACTTTTCGCAAAAACCTATCTCAAGGCTTTGAAACTGAATTCAAAGGCCTTGATGTCGATCTGTGCTCTTTGTGACACAACAAATTTTCAAGGCTTTAAAAGTGATTTCAAGGCCTTGACTCCGAAAACCTGAAAAACAACATTAGTCACAATTAAGCAATAAAATGTGCGGAATAAAAAGATCAAAACAGTGATATGTTTACGAAGTTCAGCTCTAACAGGCTACGTCTCCGTCCTAGGGTTTTCTTGCCCGTAGGATCTAACTATCTATAATCTGCTTCAAAGAGTCTTAGATACAACCTAGAAGAAATTCCCTTCTTACTCTCACTGTAGCCAATGCTACGATCTAGTTCCAACTCTAAACCTAGCAATAGTAGCCTAGTTACTTCACAGAGTAACACACACTCGAGTATAACACTCTCTAGATATACCAATGAGGCTCTCGTGTTTTTCTCTCTCTAGGGATGTAAGCTTTTGTAAACTAAGAGGAAGAAAAACTTATGGAATGAAATGAAGATGGTTGTGATCTCTTGAAGACTTAGATGTTTCCGTGTAAGCTTGTTGTTCTTCTCTTCAATCGTGATCTTCATTTATAGTCTTCGATGGAGAAGTCTTCTAGCCGTTGTGAAGATGACCATTGTGATGTTCTTTCTTTTCCACAGAAAACGGTGTTAGGTTGAGATGAAGTAGCCGTTGTAGGATTTTCTATCTTCTTCATCTACTTGACGCACGTTGAGAGTCTTCTTTGAGATCTTTTCTTGAAAAGAGCCGTTGAAGATATCTCTCTTTGATAGCCGTTGAAGATCTTCGAGATCTTTGCTCCGAGATCTTCCATCTTGTGTCGGTTAAGATCTTTCTAAGAGATCTTTTTGTTGGGCCGAAAGATCTTCTCCAAAATCCGTTGAAGATATTCCTTGAACTGGTCGAGATCTTCTTTTGATATCTTGTTTGAATATCTTCTCTTGATCCTTGGTGGATTTGGTTGTTGAGATTGAATCTTGAATTTTTGAAATGCTTCCAGCCGATGTTTCCCTTGTATCAACTTTCAAGGCTTCAGCTCTGATCCCTTGAAATGGTTTTCAAGGCCTCCGCGTTGAACCCTTGACTGCTTTTCAATCTCAGCGTTTGTCCCTTGTAATGTGTTTCAAGGCCACCGTTCATACTTTGATATGTTTTCCAAGGCCTGCACATATTAACAAACACAAAAACCAAACCATACAATCTAGAAATATAATTGATATTTGTTAGTCTATAAACCGCTCATAATGTTAAGTCTTCCATCATCACATATACAAATATATAGCCAAGGTGGAGTTATCAAAGATCCCCATGAAGTATAGTCTCTACAACAAAGTAAGTACATTGTAAGGGAATGGCAAAGCTACAGGCGCAAGTATGAATTCAAATTATGGTGCAAAGATGTCAAAGATCATTCAAAGAAGGTGCAAGAGTATTCTTAACAAGCTACAGAAGAAAATTATAAAGGAAGGCTCCTAAAATTGTCCCAATATTAACACATCTATGTAGGAGACTTGAAAGTTCCATCCATACAAGTGCCTCAGGAAACCGTTTTTATTTATCTGTGGAAGATTGCTCAGCGAGTTGACGGGTTCGAGTACCACGGAGTAAATGAATTTTAGAATGGCATTCATTCCGATGAAAATATAATATCTTGTCAACAACTATTATAACATGAAGGGTCTTGATTAGAGTCTAATTGGTGAAACAAGCAAGTGAAATAGGTTGCAAAATTCTCCTATTTGAGTAAACAATAAGCATCATGAATCCAAGTCAAAGTGAAATGAACTTTCTGTGAATGCTGTGTTAGTTATGGAGGAGACACTAACTTACAAAGAAGAAAGAAAAAATAGTGAGATAAAAGAAAGAAACACAAAGAGAGAAGAAAAAAAAAAGCAACTTTCGTATGCTTCTCCTTATCCATATACAAAAAGCAACGATACACGTGGACTAAGGCAGGAGATTTCATTATATTACGTGGGTTTCATGTTTTAGCTCGTCAATGAGATTCTTACTAGCTCACCTGAGACATCTTGATGAACTTATATTCGTATACCCAAGTTCATTGTCCTACACATACGATCGCCTCTCAAATTATATTAATGAATTTTCTAGCGAATTCGATAATTGAAATCGGTGTTTGGACGATGCGGTTTGTTGAGCCATAGAGTTTTGTAGTGTTGAGAAACACCTTGATCTCGTAACAAGAAGCAAAAGCATAAATAAACAGAAAGTGAATAAGAAAGATGGTCGCATTGTCTTATTGTATTAAAGCATTGGACAGAAATAATTTGAGATATATAATAGGCACCATATTTTCTTGAGGAAGAAGGCAAATGGAAGTTTGAGACCTTGTTAAAAATTGTTATATATTGTTCATCAAAGAACTACATATGATTTGATGATCATCGGCCAGCAAGGAGAGAGAATAGAAGAATAAAAATGAAAAGGAAAAGAAATTGAAGAAGAGAAGAAATAATACAAGGATAGACTCGTTCTCACACATTTGAAAACGGAATTTCCGACTTAAAATACTTTTAATAAAATATTCAATCAACTAAAATATCTATAGAAGCCGGAGAAAATCATCGAAAACGCGCCAAAAAAATTTGGGGCGTTACAAATTCTCGTTCTTTATTGTTCGGTATTGCTTTATTTCGGATGGTTTACCCGATCCCATTTTCTTGCAAAATTCAATACATTTTCTTCTAACTTGACTGACATATCATCACTTTTAAGAAGAGTCAGTAGTTCATGCAGATGCAACGTCATTGCCCTTTATAGCAAACTATTCAACACATCAGTATGACTTTATTTTACGTGGGTATTGAAATAACCGTAGACTTTCTTGCCCAAAACCTTTATTCTAATAGTAACCACTTTTGTTTGTTCAATACCATCTTTAAATAAATAGAGCATGAATTAAGTATGTTGGACTTATCTTTAAGTTATTAGAGTTTGTAATTAAGGGCTTCTGATACCGGCAATCAAAGTCGTTTTTGATATTGGCGACCAAAGTCTTATTTGATACCGGTGAAAAAGTCTTCTATGATACCGGTGTAAAAATTCTTCTATGATCCTGTTGAGTAAAAATGTACACAAATTTACAAAACACATTTTATGTTTTATTCGAATACAGATTTACAAAACACATTTTATTTCTTTTTTTATTATTTGAGTTCGACCCTCTCTTTTTGACCTTTTGATTCTAAGTTATATAAATACCGATATTTGGTTTGTTTTAGTGATTTGGGCTGCACCCGTTTTTGAACGGGTTGCCTACGTACCTCGTTAAAGAGGATCAAGCCTCACGTAGTTCAGTGCGGTATTTTCATGCATCAGAGAATCAAAGTCCAAACCCACCTTCTAGGAAGGGTTGCCTAGTCGATGATTCAACTATCATTTGCATGGTATTTATATCTCGACCATGCATCATAAGATTAAATTAAACCCACCTTCTATGAAGGGTTGCTTAATTCATCTCGTTATCACGCGCATGATCAAGAAAAGTGTTGTATTATTTATTTGATTTATTTTATTTTAAGACCCGTGACTGAATCTGGCTTATAATTTACCAAATTTCCTACATATCCTTTATTAGGAATCAAGTCGTACGTAGTTCTTAAAGCCGTGTTAAATTTGATTTGAGTATTTGTTTGACTTTTTATTTTAAAAGTCGATTTAATTTATGCGATTGGGTTCGATAATTTAAAAGTCGAGTTTCCTACGTAGTCTTTTATTTTTAAGACATCAAATCACTCGTAGTTCATTTATGACTTTTATATTTACATAAAAGTTAATTTAATTTTTGCGGTTGAACTCGACAATTTATTAGTCGAGTTTCCTACGTACTCTTTTAAAAGAGATCAAACCACCCGTAGTTCTTTTAAAAGAACTAATTTGTATATACTTTTCTTGACTTGAGTTTTGTATGAAAGTCATTTTTGTTTAGCGGTTGAACTCGATAATTTATTAATCGAGTTCCCTACGTACTCTTTTACAAGAGATCAAACCACCCGTAGTTCTTTTGAGAAAATAATATTTGAATTTGATTTGCGACTGTACCAGTTAATATATCGAGTTACCTACGTAGCCATGTGGCGTCAAGTCTTTACGTAGTTCTACCCATTTATTTTATAAAGAGACATTTGATTTATGTCCGAAATTTATATCAAAATTTACTTGACTCGGAGTGGGCGACTGAACCCAATTTAATATCGGATTTCCTACGTAGCTCGAAAAGAGCATCAAGTCATAACGTAGTTTTGCCTAAACTACTTTTGATTTAATATTTTTGGCTTTGTTTAGTCAAATTTAAAAGTGTGATTGGACTCGATAATTTAGGAACCGAGTTTCCTACGTAGTCTTTTTTGAAGACATCAAACCACCCGTAGTTCTTTTGGCATAAAATTTGATTTTTTTAAGTCCAAGATTTGAATTTAATTATAATTTATTTGGACAGGTCGACTGAATCCAATTTAATTTGAGATCGGATTTCCTACGTAACTCAAAACGAGTATCAAGTCATGACGTAGTTCTATATTAAAGATGTATGGTTTGGATTTATGATTTGCGACTGTACTCGATAATATGTCGAGCTACCTACGTAACCATTTGAGTGGCGCAAGTCCTTACGTAGTTCTAAATGTATAAATATTTGATTACGATACATAATCGTAAATTTATGATCCTATTTATTAAGACTTTGTCTTAATTGGGTCACTTTTGTAAAAGTAAAATATTTTGTGGGTCTATTTTAAAAATACACTCTAATTTGCTTTGTAAAGTGTAAATTTTACTACACATCCCACGTAAGTATTGATCAAATATTTTACAATTTCATTACTTTACCTTTTATCTTATTTTTGTTTTAAAATGGATTCACTACCATTTTATTGAAAATTAAAATAGACCCCTGAGAGTTCAAAACAAAATCCTACTGCTTTGAGTGCTATCAATGAATTTTCCTTTTTATATTTCTTTTTCTTTCACACGCTTTGTCTATCTTCTTAGTTTTGATCAATTTGAAAACTTTTGCAGAGGGGTATCTGTTTGCTCTTTTTATTTTCATATGCTCTACTTCCAATATCTATTAAAGCTCTTTCGCTTCTTTTTTTTACATCTGATTGCTCATCAAAGAACTGATGTATCGTGGATAAGTACACAACAGTCAAAGTCATTTTCGATCGACCGCAGTAATTCCTTTCAGTCCGGTTATGGAGTTAGACAGCGATCGAGGAGACCTATCAACTGAACCCATTGAAGAATTGTCCTGGTATACTAAAGGTGTACACTTGCGCATGCGTGTTAGTAGTTTGTTTAAAAGAGTAAACGTGTTGAAAACGTGAGCCTATGATTTTTTATCTTCGGTCGGAAGAAAACAACTTCAAAACCAACTGCGGGTAGTCGAAAGTAATTACTTTCGGACCAACTACGGTACTTGAATACAAAAGTATTTTTTTGCTACTATTTACATCCTTTGAGCATGAACGTGAAGCCATGCCCACATCTTGATGAAGAATTGACAGGAGGATTAATATAAATAAAACAAAACCCCAAATTAATATGGTAGAATACTTCTTTAATTTGAGCCATGGCAGGGACTTGTAATGTGTATCACATGCCATTTCAAGTATGCAGAAACTTTTGGGGTTAAATTTGGGTTGAACTTTATGTAATGGTTTGATTAAATGACTTGCCTCCATTACATCAGAACACAAGCTTCTTGAATTTTTGATCGACAAAACAAATCAAGAGTGTTTAACTTGTTGAATGATAAACAAAACAAGAGTGTTCAAATGATTTGTTTGTGTATGTTTTATGTGTGCAGATTTTTGGAAACAACAGAAGAGATTCATTTCAAATTCATTTGAAATTGACACCAGAGATTTTGTCGGACTCAACAAATAACCTGATTAGAATTTCTAAGTGAAGAGTAATGCGCTTTGTATACAAATTTATCAAAGCACAATTCATATTTGCTGCACATTTTTGAAACAAAGATAGAAGGAAGATTGTATGTAAGAAGTATATCTTTACCAACAACTTTCCTTCTTCTCCTTCCTTGTTAACGTGTAGTGCCCTCTTCAACTCTTTTCTTCTGCTTCAAATTTTCTTTTCTTTGATTGTGTTGTAGTTAATGCTGCGTAAATCTCCTCTAAAAAAAATATGAAGAGATCTCTTTTTTATATAATGGTTATTGGAGGAGTTACACAATTAACTCCCCACTAATCCCACTAACTCCTCAACATTTATACCATTTATCCATTTCTTTTTTGTTTTTGTCCGCCAAACCAACGTAGTTAGAGAAACCAATCCCATAATTCTAGCTCTTTTTTAATTTACCAATTAATCACCTTGGTATTAAATGAGCTAAATTACTTTTGTAATTTTTTTAAGCTCTTAATCAATATTTTTTTAGGCTTAGTTTTATTTTTTTATTTATTTTTGATTGAAGCCTAAAAATTTAAAATATGGTTATAAGAAATTAACTATACCAAAAATATTTATAGTCAATTTCACGACTTTTATATAATTTCATATATAGTTAAATTCACGAAATTTCATTCCCGAACAGATCCCGACGGCCAAAGCCGTTTTTGATCCCGGTGCCAAAGTCGTTTATGATATCGGTGATCAAAGTCTTCTCTGTGTAACACCCCGAATCCGCGAGACTCGGGATGCTACGAGTTGGAACCTCACAATGGGTCCCGACCCTTAGCTTGACAACAATTTCACCGGATCTTGCAACAAGAGACAATTTAGGGCCAAAACGAAATACATTTTTGATGCAATGATAAGAAACCCGAAAGACAACAACAACGGACTTCAGCCGAAAACACAACTCCAAAGACCATAAGCCATACACACGGCCAACAAAATAAAACATACAAAATCCAAACATAAAACCAACCAAAAACCCTTCCTAAAATGTACGGACCCCGGTTGCCCACTCTTCTGGATCTCTCGGCCGCATTCCTAACCTGCAGAACAATCTACAACAATCGGCATAATACCGTTAGCTATATTCAAAGCATTAGAATCAAGGTGATGGCACACACACACAAATAAACATAAACACACAACATGCTCGAAACACACAAGACCAGTTCATTATCTTTTTATTAATATTAAGTCATATCCCGTTACTAATTCAACTTAGGTTTGTGACACGAGAATCACCGCATGATCTCGCCTCGGTCCCTACTCACCATCAAGGAATGGCACTGATGCATCTGGCCGTCTACCTGCCCGGGCTAGTCGCCGAGAACCCCCTAGCTCTCCGCAAGAGCTAGGCAGTGTTGTCACCGCCCGTTATCATACAATTGGGCCAATAATAAATAAAGTCGGTAATCCTAATTCCGGTTTAATTGTTATACAATAAACGATAAACAAACACCACCAAACACACATCGAAACTAATACGACGAATACGAGCTAAGTAAGTACGGAGACTTACCTCGTCTCCACACTCAACTCACAACACTCTCGCTTCCCTTGGAAAGAAGTCCACAACCTGCTCACAAGAGGATATATATATATATCAACAACCCACTCACACAAGAAGTCTTAGACTTCTATACAAATGATCAACGCAAGACCATTTGACTCTCAATTCTAGGACCGCATCCTAGAATTCCTACACTCACCTCTCACTCAACGCATGAGGAGATCTACCCACAACCCACTCTCTTAAACACATGCTAGAACTCATAACAACATATACCTCACAAGATCATGAACTCCAACCTAAGGAACGATAATCTAGCCTAGAAGGTCCAACATGCTTAATTAATTCTCCTAAGGTTCAAAGCCAAGACTTGGCATTCACTCTAAGTTATGCTAGATCCAACCTAGCATGATACTAATACTAAATATAACTAAATCGAGTAAGATCATAATCTCGAGGGAGAGGGTACTCACGTGACGTCAAAAGACGGAAGTCGAACTTGGACTCGTTAGGCCTTTATCGGGGCGCTTCCGGACCTAAAACCAAACTACACAAATTTAGCTAATACGCTAAATTTGATTGTAATATATAAGATATAATATTCTAATGTAAACTCATTTTCATAAGCAAACGCTAAAAACCCACAATTAAACCCTTGAGTCATAACTCAAAATTAATCCATCGAGTGTATAAAATATAAAGAAAGTCTCTCTTTTAAAACAAGGATTAAAACTCGCAAAAACGCTTTCCGGGACGATCCATACAAAATTTATAAACATGGATAAATTCTGAAGTCAACTTTTCCGGCAACAAGGAAACTCACAAAACTCGGCCATTTTCGAAATAAGCTTTGGGTCAAAATTATAATTTAAACCAAAGGGCAAAAGTTGCACATTTTAAGAATATAATGTCAAGATTACAATAATACCATTCAGCAGGGTACACACAGCAAATTCCAAGAGAATGGGGGTCAAAACTGTAATACATGAATGAGGGGGGGGGGTCCAGATTGTAATAACAGTAAAAGGTTGGGCCGATTTACTAATTAAATAAAGGTGTCTCCTTCAACCTTTGAAACACGCAGGAAAGGGGATGGGGGCTGAGGGGCGGCGCTCTTCCAGGAGGCGCGGCACGGTGCTCCGACGGCGAAGGCAAGGGAAGAGGCGGGGCTTCCTTCCTGGCGGTGGCGAGGGCGGCCTCCGGTGGGGCTTCGTCGCTGCGACGGTAGGGGTATCCAGATCCAAGGGTTCCAACGTGGCCGTCGAGAGGGAAGGGGGAAAGAAGTGTGGCGCTGGCGTCCCCGGTGGAAGGTGGTCTCCGGTGGTGCCCAAAAGGAGCAGCTCTCCTGCAATTTTGTTACCCAGAAGATACAGAGAAGAAGGGAGATGAATAGAGAAATTGGTGTGAATAGGCAAGGCAGGCTGGTCTACTGGTGTGTCATTGGGACAGGAGGAAAAAGAGGGGTTGAGGGGTCGATTGTGTGGGAATCAAGGGGTCGGGTGGGCAGAGGGCAACAGTCAGGCTGGAAGCGTAGAAGGCGAGAAGTCACTGTTGGGGAGAGAGACGCTCATCAGCCAACGATGAGAGAGAAAGGGCAAGGAAGATACATAAAAAAAATTAAATAAAAGGAATAAGGAAAAAATAAAGAAAACAACGAAAACAAAGGAAAACGGGAATTAACAAACTCGATCGAATTAATTGGAGTGAAATTTCCGGATCGGAAAATATTTCCGAACTTTTCCGTTAAATAATATGCGGAAAAAAAAAAGAAAAAAAAAAGTAAATCAATTATATGTAAATATACTTGGAATAGTATGATTTTCGATATAGAAAACGTTCTCGTAAAAATATGTACGAGATTACAAAATAATTTTAAACGGATAATATATGATTATGAAATACTTTGATACATACCTATAAACTCGTATAATTATTTAGGCTCTTAATATATCAATAAATATACGGAACGATATGAATCGAGAACACGCCTAAAATTGGAGCGTTACCCTCTGATACCTACATCCAAATATGGTTGACTTTAGTTTTTAATTTAAAGTACAATTGATAACTAGAAAAAATATAAATATATATAACTTATGCTTTGAAAAAAAAGCCTCTTTTACCAGCTTTGCCACTATAGCCCTGTCAAGATCCGGGCTTTCTGCCAGTTCCTTTAGCTTCCAACATGTGAGATGTGGAAATTGTATGAGTTGCAGTAACTCGTTCAATATTGTTTGATATTGCTGTTGGTCGGGATGGTGTCCGAAGTCTAATTTTTTGCAAATTCCATTACCTCGTCTTCTCATTTTACAGGCAGATCATCACTTTGAAGAAGAATATGTAATTCATGTAGAGGCAATGCCAATGCCACTCCTTCCAAGCTATCAACAAATTGACTTTACTTTTCTACGCAAAATATTAATTGTAAACTGAAGTATATACACTTACTCGTAAATTCCATCTACATAATTCTTTGTTGCATCAAGCAGTGGCTGAAGAAGTTCATGTAACACCCCGAATTCTCAGAACTCGGGACATTACTGGTTAGGACCTCACAATGGGTCCCGGCCTCAGTTTGACAACAATTTTACTAGGATCTTGCAACAAGACACAAATAAGAAAAACCGAAATTCATAAAAATGTATTTTTAACAGGATGAATGCAACAAAGTCTAACAGCCTATAAAACTTAAACGACGGAAAAGACTAACTGTCTTAACAAGAGGAAAGAACAACAAAGCAACAACTCAAACCCCCACTCTAAGGAGTACGGAGACCCGGCTGACCACTACTTCCGGATCACTCAGCTGCTGTTCTAACCTACGGTAAATCTAAAAACACAACAAAACAACCATTAGCTAGTTAACTAAACATTAGGAGAATAATAATAGCACACACACACACATAAAATCATAAACACTCATCATGCTTTCAAACAATCCATTTATTATCTTTATTTAAGTCATTCACTCTTACTAATGATACTTATTTTGTGACACGAGGGATTCCCAAACCTCGCCTCCGCCCCCGTGTACCCATCAGGAGTGGATCCGATGCATCTCACCGTGTACATGTATGGTCTGGGTATAGAGAACCTCCCAGTCTCCTGGCAGAGCTGGGCAGTGATGTCACGGCCCGTTATACATACACTTGGGCCTTAACACATAACAACGACGGTCGTCCTAACAAGTTGTTATTATAAACACACATCGCACACGCCACCATTCTCATTCTACTAACATCCAGAAACCGGCTAAATAAGTCGCATGGACTTACCTGAATCCATTCACAACTCTCAAAAGTCTCAACTCGGTCTGCAACCGTTGTAACTCAATCGCCTGTCAAACAAGGCATGTGGATCAAAATCACATCCCATACTCTTAGAAGTTATAAACTTCTAAGATGTACAATCTCATGAAGGGAAATTATGGAAAAAGGCCCTCTTAAGGTAGAATGACTATTTTACCCTTGATCCCGGAAACTCTCAAAAGTCTATCCTTAACTTCTAATATTTTCTTTTAGAACTTGTTTTCAATCGGGTTTTCTCAAGGATAGTTTACTAGCGATTATAAGGTTAACAAGCTTCTAAACTTTTCAAAAGGTTGCTAAGGTCCGACCTTTACACTTAAGCTACTAAAGCTAGGGTCAAAAACATAATCTTATTCGTCAACGAGAACAACGTTATTCCACTCCCATAACACTCCCGAGTTTAGATAGTTTCCTCACAACTATTTTAGGTAGAAACCGAGGACCTATACAAGTATTAGCTTAAGCCTGCATAAAGAGTCCTTAGGATAATCTAATAAGTAGAACTCGTTATCCTAACGTTAGTATATGCTCACCCATAGAATCCACCGCAACTCTCAAAACTAGTGTACCCTATTCCGGCCGTACTAACTAACTATAAACCCTAATCCTTCTCGGTTATTACTATACCACACGTTCCTACCCGCGTACATACTTTCAGGGCTCTTACTTTCACCACTCCATACATATACATATACACATACTTATATAAGTACAACCTTTGTACTGACAGGTTCTAAATTAAGGACACTTATCTATATATATATATATATATATATATATATATATATATATATATATTTATTTATACTTATATATATACTACACTAATACATTTATACCTATATACTCACATATATATACTACACTAAGGAAGCAACTCACCCGTTCACACCACGTTACGCCCCTGGGAAGAAAGCAGCAGCTTGGTTCGGTCGGGACTCCTGCGAATGGAACCAACACGGCCTGCATAGCATCATCCAACCAAGGGTCGATAAAAAAATACCCGATCTGTGTGAAAGACTTGACGAAGAGGATGTGCTCACTTACCTTCTGTTATGGCACGTCGAGGACGGTAGCAGGCTGGCGGTTCTCCGGAGGATGAGAAGGCACCCGGATCGATACGGTGTTGCCTGAGTCGCTAGGAGGGATACACCAGGTAAGCTCTCTGGATGTGTTTGTTTGTCCGGAACTCGATCCACAGGAAGGCGGCAAGAAGGGGAGGTGCAAATTGGCCCTTTGGTCTTGTTATCTTTCGCAGGACTCCGACGGCGCTGGCAATGCAGAGGTCGATCGAGAAGCAAGGTCGAGCGTCGCTGGCGGTCCGTGAAGACGAAGCAGCTCCGAGTGTCTCCTATTCGGTTCCGGCGCCGCAAGCTCACCGCTGCTATGGAGGTCCCTTGCGAAGAGAGACGTACTGCTGCTATGGATGCCCCTTGCGAAGAGAGGTGGAAGAGGTTGCACGTAGATGGTTGGTTGTTGAGTAAATTAGGTTTAATTAGATTAGGTTAAGAGAAGTTAGCGGGGAATTAGGAGAATTTAAGGAGTGGGCCGGCATAAGACTAAAATGGGCCTTGTTATTTGGGCCTGCTCCCAAATATAAGAAAAGGGAATGGCTGACTGTATACTCGTTATTGCCCGGAACCGTTAAAAGTACGGAATTATTTACGGAATTATTTAAGTTATCATTATGTGAATCAAGGTCACATAAAATGATAGAATTTTATATCGTTTTCTTTTATTTAAAAGAATTAAGGTTGGCGGATCGGAATCCGGTTTGGTCCAGTATTAAACGGAGTTTAAAATTTTTAGTTATTACATCAGTGCCCTCTTAAAAGAAGTTTCGTCCCGAAACTTAGAATAATATTCCTAAACACATGACTTTCTTGGTATATCTTGGTATCATTAAAATTTTGTTTTCTACCATGCAAGTACTCAATCATGATAATCAGGCACACATGAAAAGAAACACAATCACTCAGTCTAAGGTAAAACATGAAAGTCAAACAACACAGCATCCGAGAGCTAACTCGCCGATACAGAAGTAATATCTATCCTCGCAAAGAACTCAGGGTAACTACGTCTAATACTCTCCTCTATCTCCCAAGTAGCCTCATCGGCTCCTCGTCTAGACCACTGGATCCTCAACATCGGTATCTCCTTCGAACGCAGACGTCTAGTACTACGCTCTAGGACGGCTACTGGGTACTCCACAAAAGTGTAGTCTGGCTCAACTATCAGATCCTCATGACTGATGACGTGTCTAGGATCCGGTAGGTACTCTCTTCACGGTTTGGTTTTCTAAACTTACTTCCAGCTCTTTTGGAAGTTCCTGACTATCGATTCTGAAATAATGATCTTAAACTTCTGTCGGCACTTTACTGAATACATAATGCTCTTTATAATACATACCGCTTGGCCCGGTTTCCTCAATGTAACCTAATCGGATCATTCCTTAATTAATGGGTTTCACCTACTTCTTGTCAAGCTTTCAAATTTATATAACTCAAAACAAATCACACACCCAAGTGGACCTTTTCATATAGATCTCTAATTCCTTAACTTGAAATCACAGTTAACCTAACATTGATTTTCTTCATTTGTGGGTTATGTGCCTACCACGCTTCTGTTGTAACACCCATTAGGCACAATGGCGTCTTTCTGAGGGTCAACATGATTTACCCAACTCCCGCCTATACTTCCCTCCTACTACTAGCAAGATCCTCTTCAAACAGACCCTTACTCTCTTACTCAACCGTAGTATGTTCTTAACCAACCAGAAAGCAACTTCTAACCCGATTCTCTCCATATCCTTGGATCATCCCAGAAGGTTATCGTTGCCTACTTGGGGAATCCTCCAAGGCATCGATAAGGTTACCTATTAAATCCGTAGTCATCAATGTCTCTTCTTGACGATACCACTCGTCAAAACCAACATTTTACACGTCCTCAGCTGACGTCGGTCAGTCTATATTTGACTTATCTCAATATCCCGGACTTACTCTCCTCATACCTATACTGGCGTTAAATTCTTGGTGAGCATCATCTGCCCGATTAATCCTTTCATGCTTCGCTAATTCGTTTTATCTTCCACACTTCTGTTTCCTTAGGCTAACTCTACTTCTCGAGCCCAACTGGGTCATTCATCTTGACATAAATAGTCATTCCAAGTCTTCAACGATGGCTGGTAAGCGTCTTTGTAGTTCTGGTGACTTTAATTATCATCCCCCTGGCAGTCTCCTTGAATGGTGTTGATGACTTAGATTCCGATGATAATTGCGGTTACCTTGGACTTTCAAGTCCACTAAGGCCGTACTCATATATACATTCTTTCGCTGGTGTTACCGGCAATATTGCCTTCATGAAACTCCGTTGTTTCCGCTACAAGGTTTCAACTCTTTGATACCGGCATTGCGATTTCTTTCAAATTCCCATATCTTTGAGGAGGTCAAAACCTCTTCACACTTGTACAGTCTACATTCTGCTTCTACACTCCATTGTAGGTATCCATTCCATGCACCTTAGACCCTCATATCCGGGTCGACATTTTATCTCCCTTGGTCTCTCAAGCTTGTCTTGTGAATTCTTCTACTAGGTGACTCATCTTATACATTTTTCTTCTCTGCATCGGTCTCTAACTGTCTGCTGATCATTACTACCCATTATGTGTTGGAACTTCAGTTACTTTGTACTCTTGCATAGATTTCCTAAGGACATCCTCATCTCAAGACTTTATTTAAAATTCAGCACGACCCGCAATTTTGATACATGACTTTCCTTCTCACTGGTTAAGTTATACGCTTGGTTTACACTAAATCCATCATAGTGTCATCAGTTCGTTAGTATGATTTTTATTAAACATCTAATGGTACCATTTGTATACAACAGATTAGGTGCATATGATTTTCCCACCAATCAAATTTCTCGCATCCCATTTATTATGTCTTCCTTATACTCATTTCGCTTTACCTTCTTTAAATCTTTACACCCCGTACGATAGTTAAATCCCTTTGAGTTTTCTCGTACACGCTTTACGGACCACGGTGGTTGGTCTTATTACTTTCGTCGACTCTTATGTCATCAGTCCAGCTTGCATTTTCAATGGAGTACCTCCATTTCTCATTAAACTTTTATTTATACACCTTTCGGTAATCATCTTATTGGGGTAATACCGGATCCATATAACAGCCTTTAGTCATTCAACTTTACTCCTTCATATGTCTGTTCTAGCCAGCACGTAGATTCCATCTGCAATCACCTCACAACTCGACCACACATTTCACCAAGGCTTTAAATCGTACTCTCTATGTTTGCGCCGCCTCTAAAATTCCAATTATTCTGTGTCACATCTTTAATCACAAGGGTTTCTCTTGTCAATCTAGACAGTTTGACCCCACCTTTTCTCGGAGGATCACCACCAGTCCTACTTGTGTGGAATGCTAAGACATAGGACATGTTCACAATCATCTACTTCTTCTTAGTCTTCTAGTTCTTCTTACAGGGATCCCTTCATACTAACTTTGATATGTATCTTTTTTTTTCAGTAGTAAGTAACTACTCCCAACAATTCCCTTTACACCATTACTATCATCAATGGTCATTACCGACCGTTAAGAGCTGCTCTTAAATTTCTTTATTAGAGTTATCATATTGGACTCATTCAATGTTACCATCAAGGCTACTAGTACTTGTATTAATTTAATTTCACCCTTGTCGTCGTTGATCTCTGGAAGAAATTCACCAGATGTCGGTAAAATTCATGTATAACCTTGTGGTTATTCTTCTTATCTGTCAACCAACCATCGCTATTTAGTTAGTACGTGTAAATTCTCTATTGTTACCAATTAGTCTGTAGTTGACCTTCTATAAGATTGTAGAGTTACTTTGCTTCTATCTCTTTTGAGGTTTGATATACAAGGTGGAAATATATCTCTTCCATTTATACTCCCTTAGCTCCTTCTACAAATTACACTCCTATAAGAGTACTATACTCTTACGAGTCTAGTTGTATCTTCGTCTTCCGTCAACGGACTTAAATATTCTTCTATGATAACTTGTAGGCATTTCTCCATGATTCTTTTTACCCGAGTTATTGTCCACTTGCGGTTCTCTGTTATGACCCGCTAGTGTTATTAACTTGAATCCCTTCGTGAGTGAGAAGTTATTAGAGACCCTCTTTTTTCCCCAAGACTATACTCCTACACCCTCCTTCCTGGGGTGCTGCTTGAACTTCCGCCTTTATAGAAATACGGTCTTTGTTGCATCCCGATCCTTGTTGTAATTCTTGTGTGTTCTAGGAGGTTACACCACTTCCATGTTGGTGAAATCTACCTCCCCCTTTCTAGCAACCTGTAAGCTTTCCTTTTTCGGCTTTTTAATACTTCGTATCGGGATGGACAATGTATCTCATCTTGACTCCTACGCTTATGTTTGTCTCGGTTTCCCATCTTGATTGTGGTGGCAAGTATCTTGTCGAGAGTGATCATCTTCCGCTCTGCTTCTAGCCTCAAACTTTCACCTTCTGGTCCGTCAGTAAGCTTAGATTCAATGCCTCTTGTCTGGATCGCTACTATATTTCACCTTGACCTTCATGCCTATTTGTGTTTCTGAAGGCATCCCCATTGTTGTAACGTTGCTTTACACCATCTTGAAAGAACCTATGGGTTATCTATTCCAATTTGTATACTTGCCGGTCATCCAACGCGTTGTCGGAACTACACTCATGTATTTTCTTTATTTGGTCTTATTGAGTTGACTCGGGGTTCCCTTCTTGTCATCGTCGTTGGTGTTGTCTTTTAGTCTTCATTTTTTTTTTCTCGACGTTCCTCAACAAGCTCGAAGGAGTTGTCCGTTGTTTGTCTACCCTAATGCACCTAAGATGTGCATACTAATCCTCACGTTGACACCCTTCAAAATCTACTTAAATGTGTCAAGGGGTAAGAAACTCATTATGTTATCTCCGTTAAGGACATAACATAACTATAATTTCTACTAATCTTCGGCATATACTTATTTATATCACATATCTTTATAATCAAGCTAAAACGTCCAACTAAAGTAAAACCTAAAGTCCATACTAAGCATATTGAGATCCGCGGTAGTAGTGGTGGTCAGCCGTACTTTTCTATTCCCAACCAGACTATGCATGCATTTGAAAACCAAAATTCCTTTTTAAAACTCAAATCCCTTTCGGGTTCTGCTCAAATATTTATTCGGTCTTTTAGAAGATTTCAAGTGCCATTGTTGCCAACCTAGAGCTCTGATACCATGTTGTAACACCCCGAATTCTCAGAACTCGGGACATTACTGGTTAGGACCTCACAATGGGTCCCGACCTCAGTTTGACAACAATTTTACTAGGATCTTGCAACAAGACACAAATAAGAAAAATCGAAATTCATAAAAATGTATTTTTAACAGGATGAATGCAACAAAGTCTAACAACCTATAAAACTTAAACGACGGAAAAGACTAACTGTCTTAACAAGAGGAAAGAACAACAAAGCAACAACTCAAACCCCCACTCTAAGGAGTACGGAGACCCGGCTGACCACTACTTCTGGATCACTCAGCTGCTGTTCTAACCTGCGGTAAATCTAAAAACACAACAAAATAACCATTAGCTAGTTATCTAAACATTAGGAGAATAATAATAGCACACACACACATAAAATCATAAACACTCATCATGCTTTCAAACAATCCATTTATTATCTTTATTTAAGTCATTCACTCTTACTAATGATACTTATTTTGTGACACGAGGGATTCCCAAACCTCGCATCCGCCCCGTGTACCCATCAGGAGTGGATCCGATGCATCTCACCGTGTACCTGTATGGTCTGGGTATATAGAACCTCCCAGTCTCCTGGCAAAGCTGGCAAGTGATGTCACGGCCCGTTATACATACACTTGGGCCTTAACACATAATAACGACGGTCGTCCTAACAAGTTGTTATTATAAACACACATCGTACACACTACCATTCTCATTCAACTAACATCCAGAAACTGGCAAAGTAAGTCGCATGGACTTACCTGAATCCATTCACAACTCTCAAAAGTCTCAACTCGGTCTGCAACCGTAGTAACTCAATCGCCTGTCAAACAAGGCATGTGGATCAAAATCACATCTCATACTCTTAGAAGTTATAAACTTCTAAGATGTACAATCTCATGAAGGGAAATTATGGGAAAAGGCCCTCTTAAGGTAGAATGACTATTTTACCCTTGATCCCGGAAACTCTCAAAAGTCTATCCTTAACTTCTAATATTTTCTTTTAGAACTTGTTTCCAATCGGGTTTTCTCAAGGATAGTTTACTAGCGATTATATGGTTAACAAGATTCTAAATTTTTCAAAAGGTTGCTAAGGTCCGACCTTTACACTTAAGCTACTAAAGCTAGGGTAAAAAACATAATCTTATTCGTCAACGAGAACAACGTTATTCCACTCCCATAACAGTCCCGAGTTTAGATAGTTTCCTCACAACTATTCTAGGTAGAAACCGAGGACCTATACGAGTTTTAGCTTAAGCCTGCATAAAGAGTCCTTAGGATAATCTAACAAGTAGAACTCGTTATCCTAACGTTAGTATATGCTCACCCGTAGAATCCACCGCAACTCTCAAAACTAGTGTACCCTATTCCGGCTGTACTAACTAACTATAAACCCTAATCCTTCTCGGTTATTACTATACCACACGTTCCTACCCGCCTACATACTTTCAGGGCTCTTACTTTCACCACTCCATACATATACATATACACATACTTATATAAGTACAACCTTCGTACTGACAGGTTCTAAATTAAGGACATTTATCTATATATATATATTTATACTTATATATATACTACACTAATACATTTATACCTATATACTCACATATATATACTACACTAAGGAAGCAACTCACCCGTTCACACCACGTTACGCCCCTGGGAAGAAAGCAGCAGCCTGGTTCGGTCGGGACTCCTGCGAATGGAACCCACACGGCCTGCATAGCATCATCCAACCAAGGGTCGATAAAAAAATACCCGATCTGTGTGAAAGACTTGACGAAGAGGCTGTGCTCACTTACCTTCTGTTATGGCACGTCGAGGACAGTAGCAGGCTGGCGGTTCTCCGGAGGATGAGAAGGCACCCGGATCGATACGGTGTTGCCTGAGTCGCTAGGAGGGATACACCAGGTAAGCTCTTTGGATGTGTTTGTTTGTCCGGAACTCGATCCACAGGAAGGCGGCAAGAAGGGGAGGTGCAAATTGGCCCTACGGTCTCGTTATCTTTCGCAGGACTCCGACGGCGCTGGCGATGCAGAGGTCGATCGAGAAGCAAGGTCGAGCGTCGCTGGCGGTCCGTGAAGACGAAGCAACTCCGAGTGTCTCCTATTCGGTTCCGGCGCCGCAAGCTCACCGCTGCTATGGAGGTCACTTGCGAAGAGAGACGTACTGCTGCTATGGATGTCCCTTGCGAAGAGAGGCAGAAGAGGTTGCACGTAGATGGTTGGTTGCTGAGTAAATTAGGTTTAATTAGATTAGGTTAAGAGAAGTTAGCGGGGAATTAGGAGAATTTAAGGAGTGGGCTGGCAGAAGACTAAAATGGGCCTTGTTATTTGGGCTTGTTCCCCAATATAAGAAAAGGGAATGGCTGACTGTATACTCGTTATTGCCCGGAACCGTTAAAAGTACGGAATTATGTACGGAATTATTTACGGAATTATTTACGGAATTATTTAAGTTATCATTTTATGTGAATCAAGGTCACATAAAATGATAGAATTTAATATAGTTTTCTTTTATTTAAAAGAATTAAGGTTGGCGGATCGGAATCCGATTTGGTGCAGTATTAAACGGAGTTTAAAATTTTCAGTTATTACAGTTTAGCCATTACGAAGGTATGCTTACACAAAACTGCACCCTCCATGAACATTTTCAAATTCATCAGTTCACTTCTACAATGTATCACACATTGTACAACTTGAAATTTGTCAGCAACAATCAACAGTTCCACCAAGTCAACGACCATGGTTGCTTTTGTTGTAGAAGTGTACATAAAAAGCATCAGTTACTCAAAAGCAGGTGTTTCTGTTCAACATATGAGTTATTAATAACAAAATGACATAAAACAACACAATATAATAGTGCTGAAATAACTGTAAACTTTCTTACCTGAAGCTTTTATCGTGACAGTAACCACTTTTGCTTCATCTTTCAGTAACTACACCACACCATAAATTAATGAGCATAAAAAATATAAAAAAAAGTTTAGTAATATTTACCTCTCTAAAGAAGAGACTCTCCTTGCATAAGACAGAAGAGGTCATACGAAGACTGGTGACTTCCACTGTTCCAAGAAACATGTACGCAGAAAAGTAAGTTGAACGGAAATTTCTAGGGTTAATTACGAATTAGAGATATCAAAACAAACCTATTCTTCCTGGTCAGATTCCAAATCTTGTATTATCTCAAGGCGAATGACAACTACATCAAATTGAGGCCAGAAACGGTACATGCTGCGGAGCCTTTCTTCCATGACCTTACCAAACAAATAACAATGAAGAGAAAAGAGATATAATCACAAAAATAGTTTAGTAAGCTTTAATAGTGCTTTCGATCTACATAAGTCATTTGGCAAAACCATTTTAAAACAAAATTTCATACGAATTATGTAACACCCACCATTAAAAGCCTAAGAACTTTATAGGAAATCTTATATGCACATTTTCCATCTCAAATGGAAAGTTGCTGAATGCTGATTTTGTTCTTTAACCTGTTGTATTTTCTTATCCATGCTAAGCTCAATCTCATCATGTTTCTTACAACCCTAGACAACACATCATGCAAATCATGAAATTCCTTAAGTCATTTGATCATGCAATTTAATGAACAACAATTAGCTGCTAAAAACCTATAAATGAAAAATCAGCGATCACTACCCTAAAATAACGCAAGCATTCCTCAAAGACATCTGAAAATCCTAATGTTAGCATGAAATATTGTGATATTTTAGGCACATTTTCTAATCGTATTTGATTCATATTGATAGTCTTTGATTGATCTTTATGCATATGTGAGCTAGTATTGCCTATATTGTCGATATGGATGTCTACACTAGTTCTATGTTGATTATAGGTGATTTGGAGCTATTTCCGAACGGAAACGAGCAAAGGAGAGTTGAGTTGATATGTCCATAGATTGAGGACACTCTTTGGAAGCAATTTGGAGTCTTAGTTTGAGGAATGCACGAGTTTAGGGAAGAATCACGTTCTTGCCCTAAATTACGCCCTAAAATACGGCCGTATCACAAACCACGTTCAGAATTACGGCCGTGGATTTGGGGTCAGAAATCCATGTTCATTCCAGGGGATTACATTGCCGTGGAACATATGTTGCAAACCGTAATTGTTTCCACGCCCTAAAATTACGGTCGTGGAACACTTCCACGACCGTGATCTTGGCGAATCTTTTCGCCACACTTTGAAGCCACGATCTTTTAAAGATTGGGCCGGGCCGACATTTTTCCCTACACTATAAAAAGATGGACGAAAGGGAAATTCCGTCACCTCGCTTACGACCTTCGCTACCCGTTTACCCTCATTCTTCGCCGCTTAGACACGAAGACGTTTTGCTTAGCTTGCTTGGAAGCAATTGACATCTCTTTGAAGAGATCGAAGTTCGTTTTTGGAATTCCTCTAATCTCGCACTTTTGGTGGAGATTGCTGTGGAGATCTCCGGATTTGCGGAAGATCGTAGTTTCTTGGAAGATTTTGCAAGAAGATCTCTCTTCTTGATTAGGTTCGATTTGGAAAACGGATTGACATCCCGTTTTCTTTTCTTTCCTAGGGTTACGATTATTTGTTCTATTGTGAATCTTTTGACATTGCTTATTCTCTTTGTGACTTTGAGATTGAATTGAAGAGTATCGAAAGTTCTTGAAAGTTTTCATCTTTTTATCTTTTAATTCTTGAATTGATATCAATATGACTGTTATTGGCTAAAAGCTCTAAACAATTCTAAGGTGAAGGGTTGATAGTTGTGGCTTAGATGATGATAGATCGATCGCAAATAGATTAGACCCTGAGAGTTAGAGAATTGTCGCCGACAGCCCTAAATTACGGTCTGTTCTTGAGTCCACGGCCGTGGAACCTCAAGAACTAACCGTGATTTCCCTTAAGTCTCCGAGTCTGCTTTTACTTTAATCCAAAGTTAAAGATTTGCTTTAGCTTAGTTTAGACTTGTCTTTTCTAGGTGGTAGTGAAGCCTCAACAACCTCTACCTCGATTGTGAGCCTCAACAACCTCAATCGGTTAAGTTAGTCTTGATCTTTAGATTATAAGTTTGGGTATTTGATACTAATCCTCGTCTTTAGAATCTTTCTATATTGAGCCTCAACAACCTGTATAGGGAGTGTCTTTTAGGTGAGTTACATAAGGTTTTTGGAACCTCAACCGTACGATTACCTTACATTAGTATACCTTTGCATATCTCTACTCTGTCTTTACATCATTAGTATATCTTGAATCTATTGCCGCAACTGGATACCCGGAACTTTAGGATTGTTATTTTCCCAATATCTGCAAAACTCCCATATTTACTTGCTTGATAACCTGCAATCGAGTTCGTTCCACCCAAATCCCTGTGTTCGATACTCTGGAATTCTTGCTTAACTACGTCGATCCGTACACTGCGGGTTCGCTTGCTTGATTCTAGTTTTATAAATTTAAAACTTATTTGCACACACCTCTAGGGGCGAACAAGTTTTTGGCGCCGTTGCCGGGGACTTGGTTTCGTCCGAATCCGGTAGCCGGATGTCAAGCTTGGGAGCTTGCTCTCGTTATTTGATTTTTCTTTGAGTGCATGCGCAGGTCTAGGAACACCGAAGATCTCTTACCTCTTGATCAAGAGCTAGAGAAAACCTTGAGATAAAGGCGCAAGAAAAAGAAGATGGCTGAAGAACACGAACGTGACCTTCAAACGGAGTTGGCGGAGAAGGAAGCTCAACTCCGATGGAATGAGACTCTCCGCCAGGATGAGATGGATCGTCATCAATCTCAAGTTAACGGTCTACAAGACATGCTCTTCCAAATGAGGATAAAGATGAGCGACCTTGAAGATAAAGTAGGCAAGAAGTCCTCGAGAAGGAGATCAAGGTCTAGAAGAAAAAGCCACTCATCCGCTGATGATAGTGATTCTTCCATGCCACCGTTAGAAGAGATTGATCCCACGATCAATATGAATCCTTTCCATCCACAAGGAGCTACTAATCGCCGCATTCCACCTAGGAATGTGAGAGTCGAACGTGTGGATAATGAGCCAAGAACTCTTGGCCAGCGGATGGATCCAACACAACAACCACGCCGCTTGGGTGTGAAATTTGATGCTGAAGATGTGCAAGAGTTCAGCTTTAACCCTCAAGTTATCACTCTTGTTCGCCAAAGCCAATTTGGCGGTACAAGTACCGAATCTCCACACCAACACTTGCAAAACTTTGAGTGTGTGATGGAGACAATGAGACCGAAGAACGCTACTACCAATAGCTATAAGCTCAAACCTTTCTTTTTCTCTTTGAAAGGGAAAGCGTTGTCATGGTATCAAGCTCTTCCCAATGGGAAACTAGACACGTGGGAAGATCTTTCCGCGGAGTTTCTCACCAAATTCTTTCCGCCATCCAAAACAGCAGAACTTAGAGGTAAGATTAATGCTTTTTCCATGAGACCTAACGAAAGTTTGTTTCAATCTTGGGAAAGGTTTCAGGATTTACTCTTGGATTGCCCTCATCATGGCATATCCAAACTTGCCTTGTTGGAAATCTACTACAAAGGGCTGGATGCGGGAACGCAATTCAACCTCCAATCCCTCTCATGTGGAACGTTCATGGACATGAGAGAAGATGACGCTTGGGACTTCATTGAGAAGCAAGCAAGAGTCATAGAGAAGTATTCCCACCAGAAAGTGGAGGGAAATCGTGTGGAGCAAGGAGCAAAGCTCACACATGAAGCTCAAAATCAGATTTTCTCCCTCAACAATGAGATTAAAGAGTTGAAGGAGGCTATCAAGACCAACTTCCCAAAGCAACAAGAGAAGGATGTTGGCTATTTGGGCAACAACAACGGCGGTGATAACACCAACCGCAACAACAATAACCGGAACAATAACCGGAATAACAATTGGAATAGAAACAACAACAACCGGAACAACAACAATTGGAACAACAATCGGGGTTCAAACAACAACAATTGGCGCTCCAATCAACAAAATTCCGGTAACTCCTATCCTTCCAATTCCAATTCACTAACTCCACCCTCCTCTTCCTCTACTCCTTTGAAAAGCCAGGGGCAATCATCTAATGGAGAAAACAATACGGGAAAGGAGAAGCCCGATCCCATATTGGAAACGATCTTGGGAAAGCTTCAAGGGTTGGAGAACCGCATCATCAAGGTTGATGATCAAATTTCTAAGGTTGACAAAGCTCAAAAGGTTTTGGAAAACCAAATGTTCAACCATGCGGAGGAAGTTCCTAGAAATCAAGGGAAACTCCCAAGAAAGACGGAGGACAACCCTAAGGGAAGGGTGATGGCGATTACAACTAGGAGCGGAGTGACTACCACCGATCCGTAGTCTACGTTCGTTGAAGTCCCCGTAGAGAAGGACAAAGAAAAGGGGAAGGAAGATGTCTATGTTCCTCCTCCAGCTTTCAAACCTCCCCTACCGTTCCCTCAATCTAGAGCGCGAGCGCGCCTAGACAAGCAATTCGGTAAGTTTATAGAACTCATGAGCAAGCTGCATATTAATATACCTTTCATTGATGCTATTGTAGGTATGCCGGCTTATGGCAAGTTCTTAAAGGAGCTCCTCTCAAACAAGAGGAAGCTAGAAGATTTTGGAGAGGTCAAGATGAGTTCGGATTCTTCGGATCTCATCAAGACGATGAAGGAGAAAATGCCCCCAAAGCTGAAAGATCCGGGGTCATTTTGCATTCCCATTGGAGTGGGAGAGGTCACATATGACGCTTTATGTGACTTAGGAGCAAGTGTGAGCATCATACCACTTGCGTTGTGCAGGAAGATCGGTTTAGGCGACCCTAAACCGGTGAAGATGACGTTATACATGGCGGATCGATCCATTACTCGTCCCGTCGGCATTGTAGAAGACGTCCCGGTCAAGCTAGGCAAGTTCTTTGTTCCCATTGATTTTGTCGTGCTTGACATTCCTGCAGATAGTCCGGTCCCGATCATACTCGGAAGACCGTTTCTTGCAACTTCCGGCTGCATGGTCGATTGCAAGAATGGAAGACTCGCTTTTGACATTGGAGAAGAGAAAGTAGAGTTCGTTCTTTCCACTCTAGTGAAGGAACCAATCTTTGACGAGGATATCTACGATATCCAAGACGAAGAAGGTTTGTCTAGGGAGGAGGTAAGTGCAATTCTCTTTAACGATCCTTTACAAAAGGTTATCACTATGAGTCTAACCAATGTAGGAGAAGAAGAAGAGTGCAAAGAGGAAATTGAAGCCTTAGAAGCACAAGAAGAGATGCATGGAGTGGAGTTTGAAAAACTCCACGATGAGGCTGAGAATATTAGAATCCACGGTCATACCCTGTATTCCACGACCGTGGATTCCACGACCAAAATCGACTTCCATTCCAGAGGATATTACGGCCGTGGAACACAAGAGGAGACCGTAATTTTGACCGTGGAAGAGGGTGACCGGCATACTTCTTCAACTTCTTCTAATTCTTCTCCAACCCATTCAACATCCTTAGAAACTTCTAAGGAAACATCGGAAGCTCCTCAAGGATCATTGGAAGCTCCGAAAGCAATGGAACTCAAACCACTTCCTACTCATCTAAGGTACGCTTTTCTTGGATCTAATTCCACCTTTCCGGTTATCGTTAGTTCCGAATTAAGCATAGATGAACATGAACAGCTCATGATTGTCCTTAGGAAACATAGAAAAGCCATAGGCTATACTATTAAGGACTTAGTAGGAATTAAACCCTCCCTATGCATGCATAAGATACTAATGGAGGAGGACTTTAGAACTTCAAGACAACCTCAAAGGCGGTTGAATCCGACCATGAAGGAGGTTGTCAAGAAGGAAATTCTTAAACTTCTTGATGTAGGTATCATCTATCCTATCTCCGATAGCAAGTGGGTGAGCCCGGTTCAAGTAGTTCCGAAGAAGGGAGGAATGACAGTCATCACCAATAAGAACAACGAACTCATTCCTACCCGAACCGTAACTGGATGGCGAATGTGTATAGACTACCGCAAGCTCAACAACGCAACGCGGAAGGATCACTTTCCATTGCCATTCATCGATCAGATGCTTGAAAGGTTAGCACAACATTCATACTTTTGCTACCTTGACGGTTATAGTGGCTTCTTTCAGATTCCGATACATCCGGATGATCAAGAGAAGACCACATTCACGTGCCCTTGGGGTACGTTCGCCTATAGGAGAATGCCGTTCGGGCTTTGCAACGCCCCAGCCACCTTTCAACGGTGCATGATGGCCATCTTCTCCGAATACGTAGAGGAAATCATGGAAGTCTTCATGGACGACTTCTCCGTTTACGGTTCCTCTTTTAACGATTGTCTTTCTAACCTTTCTCTTGTTTTGCAAAGATGTGAAGACACTAACCTAGTTCTTAATTGGGAGAAGTGTCAGTTTATGGTTAAGGAAGGAATCGTGTTAGGTCACTTAGTCTCTAGTAGAGGGATAGAGGTAGACAGGGCTAAGATAGAGACCATAGAGAAACTTCCTCCCCCAATTTCGGTGAAAGGGATAAGAAGTTTCCTAGGACATGCTGGATTCTATAGACGTTTCATTAAGGACTTTTCTAAGATATCAAAACCTCTCACTAATCTATTGATGAAGGATGCGGTTTTTGAGTTTTCGCAGGAATGTTTAGATGCGTTTAACACCATTCGGCAAGCTCTAATTTCAGCACCTATTATCCAACCTCCGGATTGGACTCTCCCCTTCGAGATTATGTGCGATGCTAGTGACGTAGCCATTGGAGCTGTTCTTGGGCAACGAAAGGAAGGACGAACCCACGCCATATACTACGCTAGCAAGACGCTAGACGAAGCTCAGCTCAACTACGCCACTACGGAAAAAGAGTTTCTAGCCATTGTCTACGCTATTGACAAGTTTCACTCTTATCTTGTAGGTGCAAAGGTGATTGTCTACACGGATCATGCTGCGATCCGGTACCTCCTTGCGAAGAAAGATGCGAAGCCAAGGCTGATTAGATGGATTCTTCTCCTACAAGAATTCGATCTTGAGATCCGCGACAAGAAAGGCTCGGAAAATTCTGTTGCGGATCATTTGAGTCGTCTAACACATCTAGAGGACGACCATTTGCCCATTGATGACTCCTTTCCGGACGAACACCTACATATCATAGAGGAATGCATCAAGGTAGTCTCCAAAGGTAATGAACCATGGTTTGCTGATTTCGTTAACTATTTGGTTTGCCAGGAGATACCACCCGGACTGTCATACGCACAAAGGAAGAAGTTCTTCAAGGACGTCCGGGAATACTATTGGAACGAGCCTCTCCTCTTTAAGAGAGGTCCGGATGGCATCATCCGGCGATGTGTGCCGGAAGATGAGATGCAAAGTGTCATCCGCCATTGTCATTCACTACCTTGTGGAGGACACGCTAGTTCGAACAAAACTAGCGCAAAGGTATTGCAATCTGGATTCTATTGGCCTACTTTATTTAAAGATGTGCAATCCTTTGTTTCTTGTTGCGATGCTTGTCAAAGAACAGGCAATATCTCTAGAAGGAACGAGATGCCCCTCAACAACATCCAAGAGGTGGAGATTTTCGACGTTTGGGGAGTCGATTTCATGGGACCATTCCCTTCTTCTTGTGGAAACCAATACATATTATTGGCGGTAGACTACGTTTCTAGATGGGTAGAGGCAATTGCCTCTCCCACAAATGATGCCATGGTGGTGGTTAAGTTCTTCAACAAGACCATCTTTCCGCGATTTGGAACACCAAGGACAATCATTAGTGATGGAGGTTCTCACTTCATAGCCCGTCGCTTTGAAGCTCTTCTAGCCAAGTATGGGGTTACTCACAAGATCGCCACCCCTTACCATCCACAAACGAGTGGACAAGTTGAGATCTCAAATAGGGAGATCAAGGGAATTCTAGAGAAGACGGTTTCAAGGACTAGGAAGGATTGGTCCTTGAAACTAGATGACGCATTATGGGCGTACCGGACTGCATACAAGACTCCCATAGGAACCACACCATACAATCTTGTGTATGGGAAGTCTTGTCATTTGCCGGTAGAGCTGGAGCACAAAGCGTTTTGGGCTATCAAGTGGCTGAATTTCGGCATGAAAGAAGCGGGAGAGAAGCGTCTCCTAGACATCAACAAGCTGGATGAACTTCGCTTGAACGCCTATGAGAACGCTAAGATCTACAAGGAAAGGGCAAAGCGTTGGCATGATAAGCATATCATTCCAAAGGACTTCAAAGAAGGAGATCAAGTTCTCCTCTTCAATTCAAGACTTCGCCTCTTTCCAGGTAAGCTTAAATCCCGTTGGACCGGACCTTTTCTAATTAAGCGCATTTTCCCCCATGGTGTAGTTGAAGTATGGGGTGAAGCTAGCGGAAGTTTTAAGGTGAACGGCCAACGACTCAAGAAGTACACGCCGGAACTCCAAGCTGAGGAGTTTGCGCCTACCGCACTCGAATAAGTGCGAGATTGGTCTAGCTACAGACCTTAAACAAAGCGCTTCTTGGGAGGCAACCCAAGGTATTGCATTTTTATTTTTGTCTTCAATTCATAGACTAGTTTAGAGTAGATGTTTTTGCTTTATTTTGCCTCGATTTCTTCCGGTATGTTCGTGTTTTTGGTTCTGGATCGATGGAAAAGGAGAAAGGGAAGATAATGTCGAAGAAAAGTGACGAAATTCGGACTTTGAAGCTTTACAGAAGGTTCCACGGTCTAAATTACGGTCGTCATAGCTACAGTGGCCGTAATTCTCAAAAGCCTTTGAAAAATCACCAAAACCACGGGTCCGTACACTTCCACGGCCGTGGAACACCCCGACAGACCGTAATTTTTGGAAATTTTGCCGGCCACTATAAAACCCACATTCTTCACAAACTTAACCAAAATTTTCCCCATTTCCACGACCTAGAAACCGAAAACCCTCCATCTCTCTCAATTCCTCGTTTTCTAATCGTTTTCAACGATTCTTCGTCCTAAACTGCAGCAAATCCAACCACGAACAGAACCCAAGCAACAAATCGAGTGGAAATCGATCAACAAACACGCATTTTGGATTTTTCAATCCGAAAAAGAGGTTACTTCTTTCTTCTTGATTTTCACGGATTTAGTTCGTTTTTGCTATAGTTTTTTTAGGAAGAACTGATAAAAACCGGAAGGAATTAGATTAGGACTGCTTGTTGTGGTGATTGTTGGTGAATTTGCTGAGATTCACGATTTTCTGAGACGAACCACGGCCTCTGGGTAAACCACGGCCGTAATTTCCCAAGAACAGACCGTGATTTTTGCTGAAAATGGACTTTGTAAGGAGAATGTCGGGAAGGATAAAGGAGAAGTGTTAGCATGAAATATTGTGATATTTTAGGCACGTTTTCTAATCGTATTTGATTCATATTGATAGTCTTTGATTGAGCTTTGTGCATATGTGAGCTAGTATTGCCTATATTGTCGATATGGATGTCTACACGAGTTCTATGTTGATTATAGGTGATTTGGAGCTATTTCCGAACGGAATCGAGCAAAGGAGAGTTGAGTTGATATGTCCATAGATCGAAGACACTTTTTGGAAGCAATTTGGAGTCTTAGATTGAGGAATGCACGAATGAAGGCCAAAAACCACGCTCTTACCCTAAATTACGGCCGTGGAAACCAAGTCAGAATTCGATGTTCATTCCAGGGGATATTACGGCCGTGGAACTAACCGTAGTAGTTTCCACGCCCTAAATTACGGTCGTGAAAAGATTCCACGACCGTGATTTTGGCGAATCTTTTCGCCATGTTTCGAAGCCACGATCTTTTGAAGATTGGGCCGGGCCGACATTTTGCCCTGCATTATAAAATAGACGGATGAGGCAAGATTCCGTCACCTCGCTTACGACCTTTCAACCCTCGCTTAGCGGCAAAACGCAAAAACCCTCATCTTGGAGGTAATTTGGAGATCTCATTGAAGATCAAAGTTCATATTGAAGAGTTGCTGTTTGTGATCTTCGTGTTTGTGGAAGGTCGAAGTTCTTGGAGGATTTTGCAAGAAGATCTCTCTTCTTGTTTAGGTTTGATTCAGAATCGGATTGACATCCCGTTTCTCTTCTTTCCTAAAGATTGTGATTGCTTGGTCCGTTTTGAATCTTTAGGTAAACACTTGTTCTTGATTGTGATTCTGAGATTCAATTGAAGATTATTGATAGTTCTTGAAAGTTTTCATCTTTTATCTTTTAATCCTTGAATCAATATCAATATGACAGTTATTGGCTAAAAACCCTTAACAATTCTAAGGTGAAGGGTTGATAGTTGTGGCTTAGATGATGATAGATCGATCGTAAACAGATTAGACCCTGAGAGTTAGAGAATTATCGCCGACAACCCTAAATCACGGGCTGTTCTTGAGTTCCACG
Organism: Fagopyrum homotropicum; assembly: GCA_033239125.1. NCBI lineage: Eukaryota > Viridiplantae > Streptophyta > Magnoliopsida > Caryophyllales > Polygonaceae > Fagopyrum > Fagopyrum homotropicum. Next base: position 11,769,670 of record BSWB01000003.1, read on the forward strand.
ACCGTGGAATCTCAAGAACTAACCGTGATTTTCCTTAAGTCTACGAGCCTGCTTTTACTTTAATCCAAAGTTAAAGATTTGCTTTAACTTAGTTTAGACTTGTCTTTTCTAGGTGGTAGTGAAGCCTCAACAACCTCTACCTCGATTGTGAGCCTCAACAACCTCAATCGGATAAGTTAGTCTTGATCTTTAGATTATAAGTTTGGGTATTTGATACTAATCCTTGCCTTTAGAATCTTTCTATATTGAGCCTCAACAACCTGTATAGGGAGTGTCTTTTAGGTGAATTACATAAGGTTTTTGGAACCTCAACCGTACGATTACCTTACATTAGTATACCCTTGCATATCTCGACTCTGTCTTTATATCATTAGTATATCTTGAATCGATTGCCACAGCTGGATACTTGGATCTTTAGGATTGTTGTTTTCCCGATAATTTGCAAACTCCCATATTCACTTGCTTGATAACCTGCGATCGAGTTCGTTCCACCCAAATCTCTGTGTTCGATACTCTGGAATTCTTGCTAATCTACGTCGATCCGTACACTGCGGGTTCGCTTGCTTGATTCTAGTTTTATAAATTTAAAGCTTATTTGCACACACCTCTAGGGGCGAACAAGTTTTTGGCGCCGTTGCCGGGGATTTGGCTTCGTCCGAATCCGGTAGCCGGTTGTCAAGCTTGGGAGCTTGCTCTCGTTATTTGATTTTTCTTTGAGTGCATGCGCAGGTCTAGGAACACCAAAGATCTCTTACCTCTTGATCAAGAGCTAGAGAAAACCTTGAGGCAAAAGCGCAAGGAAAGGAAGATGGCTGAAGAAAACGAGCACAATCTTCAAACAAAGTTGGCGGAGAAAGAAGCTCAACTCCGATGGAATGAGACTCTCCTCCAGGATGAGATGGATCGTCATCAAACTCAAGTTAACGGTCTACAAGACATGATCGTCCAAATGAAGATAAAAATGAGCGATCTTGAAGATAAGGTGGGCAAGAAGTCCTCGAGAAGGAGAACAAGGTCTAGAAGAAGAAACCACTCATCCACCGATGATAGTGATTCTTCCATGCCTCCGCTAGAAGAGATTGATCCCACGATCAATATAAATCCTTTCAATCCACAAGGAGCTGCTAACCGCCGCATTCCACCTAGGAACGCGAGGGTCGAACGTGTGGATAATGAGCCGAGAACTCTTGGCCAGCGGATGGATCCGACACAACAACCACGCCGCTTAGGTGTGAATTTTGATGCTGAAGATGTACAAGGGTTTAGCTTTAACCCTCAAGTTATCACTCTTGTTCGCCAAAGTCAGTTTGGCGGTACAAGCGCTGAATCTCCACACCAACACTTGCAAAACTTTGAGTGTATGATGGAGACGATGAGACCGAAGAGCGCTACTACCAACAGCTATAAGCTCAAACCTTTCTTTTTCTCCTTGAAAAGGAAAGCGCTATCTTGGTACCAAGCTCTTCCTAGTGGGAAACTAGAAACATGGGAAGACCTCTCCGCAGAGTTTCTCACCAAATTCTTTCCGCCATCCAAAACGGCGGAACTTAGAGGTAAGATTAATGCTTTTTCTATGAGACCTAACGAAAGTTTGTTTCAATCTTGGGAAAGGTTTCAGGATTTGCTCTTGGATTGCCCTCATCATGGCATATCCAAGCTTGCCTTACTGGAGATTTACTACAAAGGGCTGGATGCGGGAACGCAATTCAACCTCCAATCCCTCTCATGTGGAACGTTCATGGACATGAGAGAAGATGACGCTTGGGACTTCATTGAGAAGCAGGCAAGAGTCATAGAGAAGTATTCCCACCGGAAAGTGGAGGGAAATCGTGTGGAGCAAGGAGCAAAGCTCACACATGAAGCTCAAAATCAGATTTTCTCCCTCAACAATGAGATCAAAGAGTTGAAGGAGACTATCAAGACCAACTTCCCAAAGCAACAAGAGAAGGATGTTGGCTATTTGGGCAACAACAACGGCGGTGATAACACCAACCGCAACAACAATAACCGGAACAATAACCGGAATAACAATTGGAATGGAAACAACAACAACCGGAACAACAACAATTGGAACAACAATCGGGGTTCGAACAACAACAATTGGCGCTCCAATCAACAAAATTCCGGTAACTCCTATCCTTCCAATTCCAATTCACTAACTCCACCCTCTTCTTCCTCTACTCCTTTGAAAAGCCAGGGGCAATCATCAAATGGAGGAAACAATACGAGAAAGGAGAAGCCGGATCCTATGTTGGAAACAATCTTGGGAAAGCTTCAAGGGTTGGAGAACCGCATCATCAAGGTTGATGATCAAATTTCTAAGGTTGACAAAGCTCAAAAGGTTTTGGAAAACCAAATGTTCAACCATGCGGAGGAAGTTCCTAGAAATCAAGGGAAACTTCCAGGAAAAACGGAGGACAACCCTAAAGGAAGGGTAATGGCGATTACAACTAGGAGCGGAGTGACTACCACCGATCCGCAGCCTACGTTCGTTGAAGTCCCCGTAGAGAAGGGCAAAGAAAAGGGGAAGGAGAAGGAAGACGTCTATGTTCCTCCTCCAGCTTTCAAACCTCCCCTACCGTTCCCTCAATCTAGAGCGCGAGCGCGCCTAGATAAACAATTTGGTAAGTTTATAGAACTCATGAGCAAGCTGCATATTAATATACCTTTCATTGATGCCATTGTAGGTATGCCGGCTTATGGCAAGTTCTTGAAGGAGCTCCTCTCTAACAAGAGGAAGCTAGAAGATTTTGGTGAAGTCAAGATGAGTTCGGATTCTTCGGATCTCATCAAGACTATGAAGGAGAAAATGCCCCCAAAGCTGAAAGATCCGGGGTCATTTTGCATTCCCATTGGAGTGGGAGAGGTCACATATGACGCTTTATGTGACTTGGGAGCAAGTGTGAGCATCATACCACTTGCATTGTGCAGGAAGATCGGTTTAGGCGACCCTAAACCGGTGAAGATGACGTTATACATGGCGGATCGATCCATTACTCGCCCCGTCGGCATTGTAGAAGACGTCCCGGTCAAGCTAGGCAAGTTCTTTGTTCCCATTGATTTTGTCGTGCTTGACATTCCTGCGGATAGTCCGGTCCCGATCATACTCGGAAGGCCGTTTCTTGCAACTTCTGGCTGCATGGTCGATTGCAAGAATGGGAGGCTCGCTTTTGATATTGGGGAAGAGAAAGTAGAATTCGTTCTTTCCACTCTAGTGAAGGAGCCAATCTTTGATGAGGATATTTACAATGTCCAAGACGAAGAAGGTTTATCTAGGGAAGAGATAAGTGCAATTCTCTTTAACGATCCTTTGCAAAAGGTTATTACTATGAGTCTAACCGATGTAGGAGAAGAGGAAGAGTGCAAAGAGGAAATTAAAGCCTTAGGAGCACAAGAAGAGATGTATGAAGTGGAGTTTGAGAAACTCCACGATGAGGCTGAAAATACTCGAATCCACGGTCATACTCTGTATTCCACGACCGTGGATTCCACGACCAAAATCAACCTCCATTCCAGAGGATATTACGGCCGTGGAACTCCAGAGGAGACCGTAATTTTGGCCGTGGAAGATGGTGATCGGCATACTTCTTCAACTTCTTCTAATTCTTCTCCAAACCATCCAACCTCATTAGAAACTTCTAAGGAAACATCGGAAGCTCCTCAAGGATCATTGGAAGCTCCGAAAGCAATGGAACTCAAACCACTTCCTACTCATCTAAGGTACGCTTTTCTTGGATCTAATTCCACCTTCCCGGTTATCGTTAGTTCCGAATTAAGCATAGATGAACATGAACAGCTCATGATTGTCCTTAGGAAACATAGAAAAGCCATAGGCTATACTATTGAGGACTTAGTAGGAATTAAACCCTCCCTATGCATGCATAAGATACTAATGGAGGAGGACTTTAGAACTTCAAGACAACCTCAAAGGCGGTTGAATCCGACCATGAAGGAGGTTGTCAAGAAGGAAATTCTTAAACTTCTTGATGCAGGTATCATCTATCCTATCTCCGATAGCAAGTGGGTGAGCCCAGTCAAGTAGTTCCGAAGAAGGGAGGAATGACAGTCATCACCAATAAGAACAACGAACTCATTCCTACCCGAACTGTAACTGGATGGCGAATGTGCATAGACTACCGCAAGCTCAACAATGCAACGCGGAAGGATCACTTTCCATTGCCATTCATCGATCAAATGCTTGAAAGGTTAGCACAACATTCATACTTTTGCTACCTTGACGGCTATAGTGGTTTCTTCCAGATCCCGATACATCCGGATGATCAAGAGAAGACCACATTCACGTGCCCTTGGGGTACGTTCGCTTATAGGAGAATGCCGTTCGGGCTTTGCAACGCCCCAGCCACCTTTCAACGGTGCATGATGGCCATCTTCTCCGAATATGTAGAGGAAATCATGGAAGTCTTCATGGACGACTTCTCCGTTTACGGTTCCTCTTTTAACAATTGTCTTTCTAACCTTTCTCTTGTTTTGCAAAGATGTGAAGACACTAACCTAGTTCTTAATTGGGAGAAGTGTCAATTCATGGTTAAGGAAGGAATCGTGTTAGGTCACTTAGTCTCTAGTAGAGGGATAGAGGTAGACAAAGCTAAAATAGAGACCATAGAGAAACTTCCTCCCCCAATTTCGGTGAAGGGAATAAGAAGTTTCCTAGGACATGCTGGATTTTATAGACGTTTCATTCAGGACTTTTCTAAGATATCAAAACCTCTCACTAATCTATTGATGAAGGATGCGGTTTTTGAGTTTTCACAGGAATGTCTAGACGCGTTCAACACCATTCGGCAAGCTCTAATTTCAGCACCCATTATCCAACCCCCGGATTGGACTCTCCCTTTCGAGATTATGTGTGATGCTAGTGACGTAGCCATTGGAGCTGTTCTTGGGCAACGAAAGGAAGGACGAACCCACGCCATATACTATGCTAGCAAGACGCTAGACGAAGCCCAGCTCAACTACGCCACTACGGAAAAAGAGTTTCTAGCCATTGTCTACGCTATTGACAAGTTTCGCTCTTATCTTGTAGGTGCAAAGGTGATTATCTACACGGATCATGCTGCGATCCGGTACCTCCTTGCAAAAAAGGACGCGAAGCCAAGGCTAATTAGATGGATTCTTCTCCTACAAGAATTCGATCTTGAGATCCGCGACAAGAAAGGCTCAGAAAATTCTGTTGCGGATCATTTGAGTCGTCTAACACATCTAGAGGACGACCATTTACCCATTGATGACTCCTTCCCGGACGAACACCTACATATCATAGAGGAGTGCATCAAGGTAATCTCCAAAGGTAACGAACCATGGTTTGCTGACTTCGTTAACTATTTGGTTTGCCAGGAGATACCACCCGGACTGTCATACGCACAAAGGAAGAAGTTCTTCAGGGACGTCCGAGAATACCATTGGAACGAGCCTCTCCTCTTCAAGAGAGGTCCGGATGGCATCATCCGGCGATGTGTGCCGGAAGATGAGATGCAAAGTGTCATCCGTCATTGTCATTCACTACCTTGTGGAGGACACGCTAGTTCGAACAAAACTAGCGCAAAGGTATTGCAATCTGGATTCTATTGGCCTACTTTATTTAAAGATGTGCAATCCTTTGTTTCTTGTTGCGATGCTTGTCAAAGAACAGGCAATATCTCTAGGAGGAACGAGATGCCCCTCAACAACATCCAGGAGGTGGAGATTTTCGACGTTTGGGGAGTCGATTTCATGGGACCATTCCCTTCTTCTTGTGGAAACCAATACATACTATTGGCGGTAGATTACGTCTCTAGATGGGTCGAAGCAATTGCCTCTCCCACAAATGATGCCATGGTGGTGGTCAAGTTCTTCAACAAGACCATCTTTCCGCGATTCGGGACGCCAAGGACGATCATTAGTGATGGAGGTTCTCACTTCATAGCCCGTCGCTTTGAAGCTCTTCTAACCAAGTATGGGGTTACTCACAAGATCGCCACCCCTTACCATCCACAAACGAGTGGACAAGTTGAGATCTCAAATAGGGAGATCAAGGGAATTCTAGAGAAGACGGTTTCAAAGACTAGGAAGGATTGGTCCTTGAAACTAGATGATGCATTATGGGCATACCGGACTGCATACAAGACTCCCATAGGAACCACACCATACAACCTTGTGTATGGGAAGTCTTGTCATTTTCCGGTAGAGCTAGAGCACAAAGCGTTTTGGGCTATCAAATGGCTGAATTTCGGCATGAAGGAAGCGGGAGAGAAGCGTCTCCTAGACATCAACGAGCTGGATGAACTCCGTTTGAACGCCTATGAAAACGCTAAGATCTACAAGGAAAGAGCAAAGCGTTGGCATGATAAGCATATCATTCCAAAGGACTTCCAAGAAGGAGATCAAGTTCTCCTCTTCAATTCGAGACTTCGCCTCTTTCCAGGTAAGTTAAAATCTCGTTGGACTGGACCTTTTCTAATTAAGCGTATTTTCCCCCATGGTGCAGTTGAAGTATGGGGTGAAGCTAGTGGAAGTTTTAAGGTGAACGGCCAACGACTCAAGAAGTACTCGCCGGAACTCCAAGCTGAGGAGTTTGCACCTACCGCACTCGAATAAGTGCGAGATTGGTCTAGCTACGGACCTTAAACAAAGCGCTTCTTGGGAGGCAACCCAAGGTATTGCATTCTCGTTTTTGTTTTCGATTCATAGATTAGTTTAGAATAGACGTTTTCGCTTTGTTTCGCCTCGATTTCTTCCGGTATGTTCATGTTTTTGGTTGTAGGAATGATGGAAAAGGAGAAAGGAGGGATAATGTCAAAGAAAAGCGACGAAATTTGGACTTTGAAGCTTTACAGAGGGTTCCACGGTCTAAATCACGGTCGTCATAGCTATAGTGGCCGTAATTCTCAAAAGCCTGTGAAAAATCACCAAAACCACGGGTCCGTACATTTCCACGGCCGTGGAATGCCCCGACAGACCGTGATTTTTGAAATTTTGCCTGCGAGTACAAAAGCCACACTTCGTCACAAAAACACCACAATCCTTCCCCAATTCCACGACCTAGATACCGAAAACACGAACCCTCTCCAAATTCTTCATTTTCTAATCGTTTTCAACGATTCTTCGTCCTAAACTGCAGCAAATCCAACCACGAACAAGATTCAAGCAACAAATCGAGTGGAAAACGATCAACAAACCCGCATTTTGGATTTTTCAATCCGAAAAAAAAGGTTATTTCCTTCTCTTCGATTCTAGTGGATTTGGTTCGTTTTTGCCATAGATTTTTAGGAAGAACTGATAAAGATTGGAAGAAATTAGATTAGGACTGCTTGTTGTGGTGAGATTGGGTGAATTTGCTGAGATTCACAAGATTTTGTCTAGAATTACGGTCTCTGGAGGTTCCACGGCCGTGGTTTTCGAAGAACAGACCGTAATTTTGAACAAAAATGGATTTCGTAAGGAGAGTTTCGGGAAGGATAAAGGAGAAGAAAGGAGACCAAAATAAGAAAAGAAAGGGCAACCCCTCCACATCTAGGGCACCACCACCCTCATCTCCCTCACCACCATCCTCACCTTCACCTCCATCTTCACCACCTCACCCTAGTATCCCAACCATACATGATGACCACCTAGCTGCATTTGAGAAGATAGAGAAGAGGGCAGTGATTGGCCCTAGGTATTTGTTGTTGGAGGATCTACATCCTCTCAACATAGTTGACGATCTTACATGGCTCTTGGATAGAGCCGGATTGACCGTCTTCACGAACATTCGTGAAGATGCCTATGAGGAGATCACCCGAGAGGTTGTGACGTCTTTCGAGCACAGCCATGTTGATAGGACTGTCTCCTTCCGTCTCATGAATCGAGACTACCAGTTGAGTATAGTTGAGTTTGGAGCCATTTTCGGGTTCCATGAGACCTACAATGGTCGATTCCCTAGCGGTATCTACCCTAAGGATTCCTGGGAGGAGGTAGCCATGATCTACGCCGACGAGGACCGTTGGCAACCCGCTGATACCAAGGCTAGATTGATGTACCATCTAGCCTTGAAGATAGCTCACCGTGTTCTTTCGGAGTGTCTCTTTCCTAGGACGGAGACGCCCCAAAAGATCAAGACGGATGAGCTATTCCTGCTATACTGTATGCTCTACGGTCGCCGCGCAGATTGTGCTACTCTTTTGGCGGCTACAATGAGTAAATTGAAGAACAAGAGGAAGGGGAACATTGGTTATGGAGGGATAGTGACCCACATAGCTAGGACATTCGGAGTGGATTTTTCTGGTTGCACCCGCATACCCGCCGTACCTCTAGGATTACATGCGTTCATGGTTAGGGGACTCATCTTCCCCACACATAGAGGTCCGCCTTATGCGGGCATGCCCTGGGAGAGTAGGAGCTCCCCTTTACGTTCCACCGCCAGTTGTAGATGAGGAGGAGATGGAAGAGCAGTACGAGAGTGGTGGAGGAGCGGAGCAGGAGTTCGGCTCGTTTCCGGATCAGCCGGAAGCGGCCCCGGATGTACCTAGACGCTCTCCACGCCCAGCTAGAGCTTCAGGCTCGTCATCTCGCCGCGCCAGCGTGAGTGAGAGGCCCACGTGGATGACTACACCTCCCACTTGGTACGATACACCCCCTCCTTGGTCCACGACGCAGCCAGCAGCACCACCGCCACCACCAGCACCAGCACCAGCCGATGCCCCCGCATGGTATGGTCACCCCCCGGGATGGTACGAGCAGATGCCGGATTGGGCTACCGGACTTTCAGAGAGAGTCGGAGCACTAGAGATCCGGGCGGATGCTAGAGACGGACGCCTAGACGACCTCGACCACATGATGAGGGACGTCTACCGCCAGCAGTTTGGGCGGTTCTATGATCCGAGTTTCTCTCCATTCCCACCACCACCGCCGCCGCAGTGATCGATGCATGACAGTTTGTTTTAGACATTCCCGCCACCACTTGTGAGTTCCTTTTTCTTTTGCTTTCTTTTGTTCTTTCTTGTGAACATTAGGGACAATGTTCGCCCTAAGTATGGGGTGGGATGTACTAAATGTTTGTAATAACTCTACTCTATATGTTGCTTCCATTACGAGACTATCATTGCATGTTCATTATATGTTACACGTTTCATTCTTGCATTGCATGAAAAGTGACTTGAAAAACCCATAAAAATTGAAAAATTTTGAAAATTTTGTGCTTCTAATGAATTGAGATGATTTCCATGATAATCACTACTTGTGAATTGAGTTTGATGACAATTGCATGCTTAAAAGGATTGTAAATTGAAAAGAATTTGAATGAATGAATTTTACCTCTTTTGCAAACTTTATAATGTGAAAACGTTACCTAAATCATGTTGAGAGATTGAAGTTGAAATCACATTATAAGTTCCTATACTTCTTGTTGAAATGATTAAGGCAATTCGATACTTTCTTTCTTCTTTCTTTGATCATCTAGCTCCTCATTGAAATATTAGCCTCCCTTACCTATCCGGGAATTTGGAGAAGTGAATGAGAAAAAGGCATGTTTGATGTGGGAGGGCCATGAGAGCAATTATTTGCAATCAATCGAATAGAAAGAAATTATAAGTTTGGGGAAGTCAATCATGACGATGAGTAACTCGGCACCATTCACATAGCCGGGTGTTTGTGTCTTGCCAAAGTCGGATTGAGCGATATTCCTAGCGGATTATGGTATGTGCGCTAAGGGTTTGAGGCATCTCTTGCAATTTTGAGAAACGCCAATCTCCTAGGCTTCGGTTTTTGTGCACCTCTATCCATAACTCCAAAAGTAAAGTCGAAAAAGAAGAGAGCAAAGCTCTAAGTGAAGTGTTGCGGAAACCGCAAAAGAAGAAGAAGGTAGTTGTCCACTTTCCCGGATTTATGCACCACTCTCCCTTAAAGTTTTCCCTTCCCTTCCATACTCTAGACCTTTTCTTTGAAAGTCCTTAAGATCAAAAGAATGTTATATGGCTTGGTGATCTAAATTGAAGTTCTTATGATTGATTTTGATAATATTTGAAGGTTATAATGCTTGTTTGGAAGTTAAATTGATTCATGAGTTTTCTTTGCCTTTTACTCTCTAATCAAGTGTGTGAAAGTTTGAAAAACGATTGAAGCAAGGTTTGAGAATGATCTATTCTTTAGAAGTCACTTCCATCCAAAAGAAGGTACACATATTTCATCCTAACCCTTGTTTAAAACTTTTTGAAAGACCTTGCTTAGGGACAAGCAAGTGCTAAGTATGGGGTTATTTGTTAGCATGAAATATTGTGATATTTTAGGCACGTTTTCTAATCATATTTGATTCATATTGATAGTCTTTGATTGAGCTTTGTGCATATGTGAGCTAGTATTGCCTATATTGTCGATATGGATATCTACACGAGTTCTATGTTGATTATAGGTGATTTGGAGCTATTTCCGAACGGAATCGAGCAAAGGAGAGTTGAGTTGATATGTCCATAGATCGAAGACACTTTTTGGAAGCAATTTGGAGTCTTAGATTGAGGAATGCACGAATGAAGGCCAAAAACCACGCTCTTACCCTAAATTACGGCCGTGGAAACCAAGTCAGAATTCGATGTTCATTCCAGGGGATATTACAGCCGTGGAACTAACCGTAGTAGTTTCCACGCCCTAAATTACGGTCGTGAAAAGATTCCACGACCGTGATTTTGGCGAATCTTTTCGCCATGTTTCGAAGCCACGATCTTTTGAAGATTGGGCCGGGCCGACATTTTGCCCTGCATTATAAAATAGACGGATGAGGCAAGATTCCGTCACCTCGCTTACGACCTTTCAACCCTCGCTTAGCGGCAAAACGCAAAAACCCTCATCTTGGAGGTAATTTGGAGATCTCATTGAAGATCAAAGTTCATATTGAAGAGTTGCTGTTTGTGATCTTCGTGTTTGTGGAAGGTCGAAGTTCTTGGAGGATTTTGCAAGAAGATCTCTCTTCTTGTTTAGGTTTGATTCAGAATCGGATTGACATCCCGTTTCTCTTCTTTCCTAAAGATTGTGATTGCTTGGTCCGTTTTGAATCTTTAGGTAAACACTTGTTCTTGATTGTGATTCTGAGATTCACTTGAAGATTATTGATAGTTCTTGAAAGTTTTCATCTTTTATCTTTTAATCCTTGAATCAATATCAATATGACAGTTATTGGCTAAAAACCCTTAACAATTCTAAGGTGAAGGGTTGATAGTTGTGGCTTAGATGATGATAGATCGATCGTAAACAGATTAGACCCTGAGAGTTAGAGAATTATCGCCGACAACCCTAAATCACGGGCTGTTCTTGAGTTCCACGACCGTGGAATCTCAAGAACTAACCGTGATTTTCCTTAAATCTACGAGCCTGCTTTTACTTTAATCCAAAGTTAAAGATTTGCTTTAACTTAGTTTAGACTTGTCTTTTCTAGGTGGTAGTGAAGCCTCAACAACCTCTACCTCGATTGTGAGCCTCAACAACCTCAATCGGATAAGTTAGTCTTGATCTTTAGATTATAAGTTTGGGTATTTGATACTAATCCTTGCCTTTAGAATCTTTCTATATTGAGCCTCAACAACCTGTATAGGGAGTGTCTTTTAGGTGAATTACATAAGGTTTTTGGAACCTCAACCGTACGATTACCTTACATTAGTATACCCTTGCATATCTCGACTCTGTCTTTATATCATTAGTATATCTTGAATCGATTGCCACAGCTGGATACTTGGATCTTTAGGATTGTTGTTTTCCCGATAATTTGCAAACTCCCATATTCACTTGCTTGATAACCTGCGATCGAGTTCGTTCCACCCAAATCCCTGTGTTCGATACTCTGGAATTCTTGCTAATCTACGTCGATCCGTACACTGCGGGTTCGCTTGCTTGATTCTAGTTTTATAAATTTAAAGCTTATTTGCACACACCTCTAGGGGCGAACAAGAAGAAAGGAGAGCAAAATAAGAAAAGGAAAGGAAATCCCTCCACCTCTAGGGCACCACCACCCTCATCTCCTTCACTACCATCCTCACCTTCACCTCCATCTTCACCCCCTCACCCTAGCATTCCAACCATACATGAGAACCACCTTGTAGCATTTGACCGGATCAAGGAGAGGAGAGTGATAGGTCCTAGGTATTTGTTGTTGGAGGATCTACATCCTCTCAACATTGTTGATGATCTTACATGGCTCTTGGATAGAGCCGGATTGCTTGTCTTCACGAACATTCGTGAAGACGCCTATGAGGAGATTACCCGAGAGGTTGTGACATCCTTTGAGCACAGCCACGTTGATAGGACCGTCTCCTTCCGTCTCATGGAACCGGACTATCAGTTGAGCATTGTTGAGTTTGGGACCATTTTCGGGTTCCATGAGACCTATAACGGTCGATTTCCGAGCGGAGTTTACCCCAAGGATTTTTGGGAGGAAGTAGCCATGATTTACGCCGACGAGGACCGTTGGCAACCCGCCGATACCAAGGCTAGATTGATGTACCATCTAGCCTTGAAGATAGCTCACCGTGTTCTTTCGGAGTGTCTCTTTCCTAGGACGGAGACGCCCCAAAAGATCAAGACGGATGAGCTATTCTTGCTCTATTGTATGCTTTACGGTCGCCGTGCAGATTATGCCACTCTTTTGGCGGATACGATGAGTAAACTGAAGAACAAGAAGAAGGGGAACATTGGATATGGTGGGATAGTGACCCACATTGCTAGGACGTTCGGTGTTGACTTTTCTGCTTGCACCCGTATACCGGCGGTTCCCTTAGGGCTACATGCTTTTATGGTTAGGGGACTCATCTTCCCCACACATAGAGGTCCGCCTTATGCGGGCATGCCTTGGGAGAGCAGGACGGGTAGGGGTATTGAGTGGCTGCCAGAGTATTCCATTGTGGCGGGACGCCACAATTGGAAGGAGACGTTCGCTGCGATGCATGCGAACAAGCTTGTAGCTCCCCCTTACGTTCCACCACCGGTTGTGGATGAGGAGGAGATGGGAGAGCAGTACGAGAGTGGTGGAGGAGCGGAGCAGGAGTTCGGCACGTTTCCGGATCAGCCGGAGGCGGCCTCGGATGTACCTAGGCGCTCTCCACGCCCAGCTAGAGCTTCAGGCTCGTCATCTCGCCGCGCCAGCGTGAGTGAGAGGCCCACGTGGATGACTACACCTCCCACTTGGTACGACACACCCCCTCCTTGGTCCACGACGCAGCCAGCAGCACCACCGCCACCACCAGCACCAGCACCAGCCGATGCCCCCGCATGGTATGATCACGCCCCGGGATGGTATGAGAGGATGCCGGATTGGGCTACCGGACTTTCGGAGAGAGTTGGAGCACTAGAGATCCGGGCGGATGCTAGAGACGGACGCCTAGACGACCTTGACCACATGATGAGGGACGTCTACCGCCAGCAGTTTGGGCGGTTCTATGATCCGAGTTTCTCTCCATTCCCACCTCCACCAGCGCCGCAGTGATCGATGCATGACCGTTCGTTTTAGACATTCTCACCACCACTTGTGAGTTTCTTTTCTTTCTTTTGTTCTTTCTTTTGAACATTAGGGACAATGTTCGTCCTAAGTATGGGGTGGGATGTACTAAAAATTTGTAATAACTCTACTCTCTATGTTGCTTTCATTTGAGACTATCGTTGCATGTTCATTATGTGTTACACGTTTCCTTATTGCATTGCATGAAAAATGACTTGAAAAACCCATAAAAATTGAAAAATTTTGAAAAATTTTGTGTTTCTAATGAATTGAGATGATTTCCATGATAATCACCACTTGTGAATTGAGTTTGATGACAATTGCATGCTTAAAAGGATTGTGAATTGAAAAGAACTTGAATGAATGAATTTTACCTCTTTTGCAAGTTTTATAATGTGAAGATGTTACCTAAATCATGTTGAGAAATTGAAGTTGAAATCACATTATAAGTTCCTATACTTCTTGTTGAAATGATTAAGGCAATTCGATACTTTCTTTCCTCTTTCTTTGATCATCTAGCTCCTCATTGAAATATTAGCCTCCCTTACCTATCCGGGAACTTGGAAAAGTGAATGAGAAAAAGGCATGTTTGATGTGGGAGGGCCATGAGAGCAATTATTTGCAATCAATTGAATAGAAATAAATTATAGGTTTGGGGAAGTCAATCATGATGATGAGTAACTCGGCACCATTCACATAGCCGGGTGTTTGTGTCTTGCCAAAGTCGGATTGAGCGATATTCCTAGCGGATTATGGTATGTGCGCTAAGGGTTTGAGGCATCTCTTGCAAATTTGAGAAACGCCGATCTCCTAGGCTTCGGTTTTTGTGCACCTCTGTCCATAACTCCAAAAGTAAAGTCGAAAAATGAAAAGAAAAGAGCGAAGCTCTAAGTTGAAGTGTTGCGGGAACCGCATAAGAAGAAGAAGGTAGTTGTCCACTTTCCCGGATTTATGCACCACTTTCCCTTAAAGTTTTCCCTTCCCTTCCATACTCTAGACCTTTTCTTTAAAAGTCCTTAAGATCAAAAGAATGTTATATGACTTGGTGATCTAAATTGAAGCTTCTTATGATTGATTTTGATAATGTTTGAAGGTTATAATGCTTGTATTGAAGTTAAATTGATTCATGAACTCTCTTTGCTTTTTACTCTTTGATTGAGTGTGTGAAAGTTTGATGAACGATTGAAGCAAGGTTTGAGAATGATCTATTCTTTAGAAGTCACATTCATCCAAAAGAAGGTACACATATTTCATCCTAACTCTTGTTTAAAGCTTTTTGAAAGACCTTGCTTAGGGACAAGCAAGTGTTAAGTATGGGGTTATTTGTTAGCATGAAATATTGTGATATTTTAGGCACGTTTTCTAATCGTATTTGATTCATATTGATAGTCTTTGATTGATCTTTATGCATATGTGAGCTAGTATTGCCTATATTGTCGATATGGATGTCTACACTAGTTCTATGTTGATTATAGGTGATTTGGAGCTATTTCCGAACGGAAACGAGCAAAGGAGAGTTGAGTTGATATGTCCATAGATTGAGGACACTCTTTGGAAGCAATTTGGAGTCTTAGTTTGAGGAATGCACGAGTTTAGGGAAGAATCACGTTCTTGCCCTAAATTACGCCCTAAAATACGGCCGTATCACAAACCACGTTCAGAATTACGGCCGTGGATTTGGGGTCAGAAATCCATGTTCATTCCAGGGGATTACACGGCCGTGGAACATATGTTGCAAACCGTAATTGTTTCCACGCCCTAAAATTACGGTCGTGGAACACTTCCACGACCGTGATCTTGGCAAATCTTTTCGCCACACTTTGAAGCCACGATCTTTTAAAGATTGGGCCGGGCCGACATTTTGCCCTACACTATAAAAAGACGGACGAAAGGGAAATTCCGTCACCTCGCTTACGACCTTCGCTACCCGTTTACCCTCATTCTTCGCCGCTTAGACACGAAGACGTTTTGCTTAGCTTGCTTGGAAGCAATTGACATCTCTTTGAAGAGATCGAAGTTCGTTTTTGGAATTCCTCTAATCTCGCACTTTTGGTGGAGATTGCTGTGGAGATCTCCGGATTTGCGGAAGATCGTAGTTTCTTGGAAGATTTTGCAAGAAGATCTCTCTTCTTGATTAGGTTCGATTTGGAAAACGGATTGACATCCCGTTTTCTTTTCTTTCCTAGGGTTACGATTATTTGTTCTATTGTGAATCTTTTGACATTGCTTATTCTCTTTGTGACTTTGAGATTGAATTGAAGAGTATCGAAAGTTCTTGAAAGTTTTCATCTTTTTATCTTTTAATTCTTGAATTGATATCAATATGACTGTTATTGGCTAAAAGCTCTAAACAATTCTAAGGTGAAGGGTTGATAGTTGTGGCTTAGATGATGATAGATCGATCGCAAATAGATTAGACCCTGAGAGTTAGAGAATTGTCGCCGACAGCCCTAAATTACGGTCTGTTCTTGAGTCCACGGCCGTGGAACCTCAAGAACTAACCGTGATTTCCCTTAAGTCTCCGAGTCTGCTTTTACTTTAATCCAAAGTTAAAGATTTGCTTTAGCTTAGTTTAGACTTGTCTTTTCTAGGTGGTAGTGAAGCCTCAACAACCTCTACCTCGATTGTGAGCCTCAACAACCTCAATCGGTTAAGTTAGTCTTGATCTTTAGATTATAAGTTTGGGTATTTGATACTAATCCTCGTCTTTAGAATCTTTCTATATTGAGCCTCAACAACCTGTATAGGGAGTGTCTTTTAGGTGAGTTACATAAGGTTTTTGGAACCTCAACCGTACGATTACCTTACATTAGTATACCTTTGCATATCTCTACTCTGTCTTTACATCATTAGTATATCTTGAATCTATTGCCGCAACTGGATACCCGGAACTTTAGGATTGTTGTTTTCCCAATATCTGCAAAACTCCCATATTTACTTGCTTGATAACCTGCAATCGAGTTCGTTCCACCCAAATCCCTGTGTTCGATACTCTGGAATTCTTGCTTAACTACGTCGATCCGTACACTGCGGGTTCGCTTGCTTGATTCTAGTTTTATAAATTTAAAACTTATTTGCACACACCTCTAGGGACGAACACCTAAGTTACTTCAATATTGATTATAAGCAACCCATCATGCAGCGAAGTTACTGAATGCTAACCGTCTGATTTTTCTTAATCAAGCTAAGCTCAAACTCATCTTTACAACCCTAGACAGTAAAACATTATGCAAATCAAGTAACATTTGGCAAAAACTAGAGATCACGCAATTCAATAAACAACAATAAACTGCTTAAAATGAAAATTCCAAAAAAGAAAGTCACCAGTAAACCCCCCTAAAATAACGCAAGCATTCATCACATACATCTGGAAATTCAAAGTTCCTTCAATAACTTCAAGCAAATTCGTACGAACATTTAATCCACCGAACATAAAAATAAAGAAAACATAAAATATTTGGCTGTTCTTAGAAAACATAAAATAAACATGCATATATTGTGAAATATATAGTCACAAGTACTTGGCAGCACATCATGCAATTCTTTAAGTCATTTGATCATGCAATTTAATGAACAACAATTAGCTGTTAAAAACCTAGAAATGAAAAATCAGCGATCACTACCCTAAAATAACGCAAGCATTCCTCAAAGACATCTGAAAATCCTAAGTTACTTCAATATCGATTATAAGCCACCCATCATGCAGCGAAGTTACTGAATGCTAACCGTCTGATTTTTCTTAATCAAGCTAAGCTCAAACTCATCTTTACAACCCTAGACGGTAAAACATTATGCAAATCAAGTAACATTTGGCTAAAACTAGAGATCATACAATTCAATAAACAACAATAAACTGCTTAAAATAAAAATCCCAAAAAAGAAAGTCACCGGTAAAAAACCCCCTAAAATAATGCAAGCATTCATCACATACATCTGGAAATTCAAAGTACCTTCAATAACTTCAAGAAAATTCATATGAACATTTAATCCACCGAACATAAAAATAAAGAAAACATAAAATATTTGGTTGTTCTCAGAAAACATAAAATAAACATACATATATTGTGAAATATATAGTCACAAATACTTGGTTGTTCAATCTCATCATGTTTCTTACAACCCTAGACAGCACATCATCCAAATCATGCAATTTTTTAAGTCATTTGATCATGCAATTTAATGAACAACAATTAGATGCTAAAAACCTAGAAATGAAAAATCAGCGATCACTACCCTAAAATAACGCAAGCATTCCTCAAAGACATCAGGAAATCCTAAGTTACTTCAATAGCGATTATAAGCAACCCATCATGCAGTGAAGTTACTGGATGCTAACTGTTCGCTTCGAAAGGTGTGTGCAAGCTTTAATATTTATACCGAGAATAATTACAATAAAGCGAACCCGTAGTGTACGGATCGATAGTAATAAAAGCAAGAATTCCAAGGTCGAACACAGGGATTTGGTGAAATCAAAATCGGAATAAGAAATCTAACAAGGAAAGATGCAACTTTTGATAATTGAAAAGACAAAAGACTTGATTTTTGTGTAAAGCTGGGGTCGCTAAGGTATGTGTTCTTAAGCGATATGATGTACGGTGAAGTCTCCACCACCCATGTCCAAACCCAAAGGCTCTAAATAAAGGATGTTGAGTCTCGATAAGATAGAGGATCTAAGGGAAGTATAATATTCTCAAAACCATACACAAACCCACGGGAATCATATCTAACTCACAAAGGTAAGGTTTTATAGCACACTCAACCTTAATAGAGGGTTTTGAATCCTCTATTACCTAGAACTTGTAATCGTTGGCAACCAAGAACGGAAATCACCGGGTAAATCTCTACCCACACTCGGATATAGGTTAAGAAGGTTCAACAAGGCTAGGATTTAAGCAATCTTTAACCAAGGATAAAGGATAAGGCAAGATAGGTACGACCAAAGGAAAATCGGGTTGTTCATCAAAGGAGATCGTCCGATCTGAGTCAAGAACAATCCGATTTGTGCCTTCTGCGATGGTTAAACTCAACTCTCAGATCCAATCTGTGTATGAAGATCATTCCATCATTATCTAGACCACGATCTTCAACCAATCACCCCAGAATCACAAGGGTTTTAGCCAAGAATACACATTATCAAAATCAAAATATAGATTAAATAAAAAAGGCGAAGAATGATGAGAAAACTTGAATCTTTGAATTAAAACTAAACCAAGGGTGTAAGAACAATGCTTCAACCTTTCAAAAAATCAAATAAAACACAGTAACAAACTCCAATTCTTAATCGCAAAGACAGAATATAGAATCTAACTCACAAAACCTTCGAGAATTATATTCTTGAACTAGAACTTCCGAGGAACCTTCGATCTTCCTCCTTAAATGCCTCATTTGCTGCTCTCGATCCGATGACTCAATAGTCTTGGATGAAATTGGATGTAAATCTAAGGGTGGAAGGAGTTGTCAATTCCTATCCAGCCATCGATGGAAGATCCGAACTGTAGTGTGTTGGAGTGGATTGAATGATTTGGATGGTGGTGAGACGCCATCTACTTATAGGAAAAAATCTAGGGTCTTAGATAAGAATGGTCATATCTTAAAGAATAAATAATCTCAAAGATAAATAATCTTAAAGATAGATAATATTCAAGATAAATAATCTTCAAGATAAATAATCTCAAAGATAAACTCTAGCTTAAAGAATAAAGTACAGCTTAAAGATAAACTGTAGGTTAAAGATAAACCCTAAATTTTTTGGTTGAAAAGAAATTGAGCCCGCTGGTATCAGAGCCCATTCTGGTGAGAGATTTAGGTAGGTAGACATGACTAACATGAGTGTAAAAAGAGAATATGATTAGAGTTATTTTTGTGTTGATAACAATGCATTGTTTTTGGATAACCATTTTTTTGTTGACGAGAGTGGGTATACGGGGATCTAGAAAAAAAATGGTTTTCCACCGTGAACTTGCTGCTAAACTCCTCTATAATGCTCTGTTTCACTAAAAAGTTTCACTAGAGTCCAATTCATTCCTCCACACAATTTACACCACGTTTATATTTCAGACCCACATATAAACCAGAAATATGGGGGCATAATCATTGTTACAACTCTCTGCAAAGATGAAAACATTCGGCTTCATCCATAAAGTTTCCCGCACCTCCTTTTTTCAGATCCAACTCGACCACATATTGAGGTGTCACGACCACACTCCTTTTTTCAGATCCAACTTGACCACATACTAAGGTGTCACGAGCGTCTAGACAAAATGTTAATTGTAAAGTGAAGTATATACGACTTACTTGTAGATTTCATCCATATATTCCTTTGTTGCATGACTCACTGACTCAACTTTTTTAACCATTAATAAAGTAACCTTAAAATTGCACATTCCATGAAATTAAATTGAAATTTTCAAACCTATCAGTTCATCTCTACGGTGTCTCACACATTCTACAACTTCAAATTTGTAAGTCATAAACAATAGATCCACCAAATTAGTGATTGTGATTGATTTTGGTGAAAAGGTGTGCATAAAAAGTACCAAATCTTCAAAAGCACGTTATTCTATTTAACATTTGAAGATACAATTTAAGATTAATAATAACCAAAATGACATAACAACCAAAATATAATAACGTGAATATTAAAATAACCGTAAACTTTTCTACCCGAAGCTTTTATTCTGATAGTACTCTTTTATCTTTATTCTAGCGGTACCCTCTTTTGCTTGTTTGCTTGTACAATACCATCTTTCAATAACTAAATTATCTGCACCACTAATTCAGTAATGAGTATCAAAACTATAAATAAAAGTTTATGTAAGAGTATGCGGCTAAAGTTTTTTCTGATAGCGCAGCGGCGAAAGAATGGTTATTTTAGGATTAAAGTTTTATTTTGTAGCGCAATCGTATGTTTGAGGAAAGTCTCTAATACCACAGCAGGGGCAGAAGCGTTATTTTTAGGGTTAAAGTTTTATTTTGTGCAGAAAGTTAAGAAAAGTGCTCTGTTACCATAAGATATTTGTTAACTAAAATTTTTTTTATTTCGTTGATCAAATATTGTTTATATAGACAAATATAAAGAGAAAACGATAAACTAACGAATAAAGGATAAATCTAATATATGACCTAATATACTAGGTCCAATATATTAGACTCATATTCTATCACCTTTGTTTCATTTGAGAGGTAATTGAATTGTTTCTAAAAATTTGTGTTTTTAAAAAAATTTATAATCTCTTTTTGCATCCGCAGCAACCGATCGCTTAGCATAAAGACACCACCGTTGTCGCCTCTATATGAGGAATCAACTACTAGTCTACTACTACAAATGATAGGTAATTCCTATATTTTCCGTAACTAATTGATAATTTTTTGACCGATTACGCTAATAATTTTCCGATCAGTTGAATTCTTATCTATTTTGTGAATAATTTACTTTATCACTATCGATTATGGACCGTATGTTGTTTTGCTAAAGTATAATCTCTTTTGACAGCCAGACAGCCACCAACTGCGTTGTCACCTCGAGAATTGGCTAAAACATCTCTCTCCTCTGCTCTACCACCACCAATGTAACGATACTCAATTCTGGTGTAGTGTGGAGAGTTGAAATACTTTAGGGCTAATTTGGTTAATAGGCTTTTTTGAGTTTTAGTTTTAGTAACTAGGCCATTTAGTTTTTTAATTAGGTAGTTATACCCCAACCTTTTGTATTTACTCTCAAACTCTAAACACTCTTCTATCAAGGGGTACATTTACTAAACACAAAACTAGAAAAAGCCTAGTAAACCAAATTGTTTCAATACTTTATGTGAATCGGCTGTGAATATCATTTGTAATTGATACTGATTTGTTTTGTGAATCGATACTGTCCGTGGTCTGTATTTTTGTCACGTCCATATCGAGATGTGACAAACTTGTTCTTTGACAAATGTTATTTTGTTTTGTGAATAATAAATGTTTTGTTTGGTAAATGGTATCGAGATGTGAAATATGTTGTTTTGTGAATCACCAGGTGACGTATCTTTTCGCAACCTGCTCTTGCCTCTTTGTCATGTATATGTTTCAAGCAGACTTCTTGGATTAGATCTTGATATAAAATATTAAATTTTGGTCAAGTTGAGTATCTTAGATGATATCAACCGTTCATAGTTATTAGGTCAAATTGAGTTTGGTACTCATTTGCACTTAAGAGTGATTTTAGCCCTTCATTCTATAGCAAGCACAATCGGTTTACAACATGGCTAAATTTAAAAACAATTTTGATACACTCTTTTGCTTGTTTTCTTTGTTCAGTACAATCTTTCAATAACTAAATCATCTACACCATGAATTTCAGTAATGAGTATAAAAATTATAAACAAAAGTTTATGTTAGAGTATGTCTAATATATTGGGTCATATATTGGGACTATCCTTTATTTGTTAGGGTTTGTGATTTGGGTTTCTCATACCCGCGGCTCCCGAAACTCGCCTTGGTCCTCTCTTCCGGCAATGGAACGGTACGGATGCCTCCGTCCGTCTAACCAGCACGGGCTAGTCGCCGAGAACCTCCTAGCTCTTGCAAGAGCTAGGCAGCGATGTCACCGCCCGTTATCATACATTTGGGCAAAATAATATAAAGGTTGGTAATCCTATTTCCGGTTTAGTTGTTATGAATAATAAATAATAAACACACACCACCAAACACGCATCAATGCTAATACAAAGAATATGAGCTAAGTAAGTCCGGAGACTTACCTCGTCCCAAAGATAATCCCGCTATATCCCGCTCTCAGCTTCCCGCAAGAAGACACTCAACTCTTGTCAAAAGGCACACGATCAACAACTCTCTCACATGCTAGAAGTCCTAAGACTTCTAGTCCCAATGAACTCAGAAGGTCATAATCATCACAACACATGCTAGGATACTCTTGTCCTAGTCACCATAATCTCAACAAACATATAACCATAATCTCAATCCTCATAAGCTCACAAGATCAACCAAACACTCAACGCCTTACAAACCTCACAAGATAATAACACCTCAAGCTTTATAATGATCATAAGATATATTATTATAAGGTAAACTCATTATTGAGGTTGTGGACTAAAACGAGAGTATCCTAGTAGTGTTGTGATCTTGCGAGATCCGAAGGTTTAGAAGTCTTAGGACTTCTAGCTTCTGTTGAGTGTGATGTGAGCATGAGGGATTCTAGGATGCGGTCCTAGAATTGAGAGTCAAATGGTCTTGCGTAGATCATTTGTATAGAAGTCTAAGACTTCTATTGTGAGTGGGTTGTTGTTGATATAGTTATCTTCTTGTGAGCAGGTTATGGGCTTCCTCTCCTAAGGAAGCGAGAGTGTTGTGAGTTGAGTGTGGTGACGAGGTAAGTCTCCGGACTTACTTAGCTCGTATTCCTTGTATTAGCATTGATGTGTGTTTGGTGGTGTGTGTTTATTGTTTATTGTTTATTATTATAACAACTAAACCGGAATTAGGATTACCGACCTTTATATTATTTTGGCCCAAGTGTATGATAACGGGCGATGCCAACTTGCCTGGCTCCCACGAGAGTTAGGAGGTTCTCGGCGACTATCCCGTGCTGGTAGACGGTCAGATGCATCAGTACCATTCCATGCTGGTAAGTAGGGACCGAGGCGAGTTTCGGTGACTCTCGTGTCACAACCTAAGTTGAATTAGAACGGGATAAGACTTAATAATAACAAGATAATAAATCGGACTTGTGTGCTTTGGAGTGTATTGGGTGTTTATGATGATTGACTTGTGTTTGTGCCTTTCACCTTGATTCTAATGCCCACTCTTTCGGATCTCTCGGCCGCATTCCTAACCTGCAAGGCAATCTACAACAATCGGTATAAAACTGTTAGCTAATATTCGAAGCATTAGAATCAAGGTGAAAGACACAAACACAAGTAAATCAACATATCACACTATACACCAAAGCACGCAAGTCCGGTTTATTATCTTTTTATTATTAAGTCATATCCCATTCTAATTCAACTTAGGTTGTGACACGAGAGTCACCGAAACTCGCCTCGGTCCCTACTTACCGGCATGGAATGGTACTGATGCATCCGACGGTCTACCAGCACGGGATAGTCGCCGAGAACCTCCTAGCTCTCGCGGGAGCCAGACAAGTTGTCACAGCCCGTTATCATACACTTGAGCCAAAATAAAATAAAGGCCGGTAATCCTAATTCCGGTTTAGTTGTTATAAACAATAAACAATAAACACACACCACCAAACACACATCAATGCTAATACAAGGAATACGAGCTAAGTAAGTCCGGAGACTTACCTCGTCACCACACTCAACTCACAACACTCTTGCTTCCTTAGGGAGGAAGCCCATAACCTGCTCACAAGAAGATATCTATATCAACAACTCACTCAACTCAAGAAGTCTTAGATTTCTACACAAATGATCTACACAAGATCATTTGACTCTCACTCTAGGACCGCATCCTAGAAGCCCTTAGACTTCTAGACCCGAAGATCTCTCAAAACATAACTCATAACACATACTTGGATAAACATGCCTAGTCTCAACAATCTCAACGATATCAACACTATGCTAGGATGCACATATCCTAGCCCATAATCTCAACAACCATAAATCCACAACCTCAATCTTCAAATACTCACAAGATCAACCAAGCACTCAACGTCTTACAACAATCGATAGTCCTCAAAACTCACCTAAGGTCCAAACCACTACTTGGTATTCACTCTAAGGTATGTTATATCCAACCTAGCATGATACTAAAACTTAACATAACTAGATCGAGGGAAAGGATACTCACGCGAAGCCAAAAGACGGAAGTCGAACTTGGACTTGTTAGGCCTTTATCGGGGCGCTTCCGGACCTAAAACCAAAGCTACACAAATTTAGCTAATACGCTAAATTTGATTGTAATATATATAAGATATATTATTATAAGGTAAACTCATTTTCAAAAGCAAACGCTAAAACCCGCAATTAAACCCTTCCGGGGAATATATAATATATATAAAGTTTTAGGGTTAAGATTTTATTTTGTAGTGGAAGCGTAGGTTTCAGGAAAGTCATCTAATACCACAACATGGCAGAAGAGTTGTTTTTAAGGTTAAACTTTTATTTTGTGCGGAAACGTAGGTTAAGCAAAGTGTTGTGATACCATGAAGAGATTTGTTAACTAAAAATCTTGTTTATTTCATTGATCAAATATTGTTTATATAAACAAAAATAAAGAGATAAAACGATAAACTAACAAATAAAAGACAAGTCTTATATATGATCTAATAGATTAGTCTCGTACTCTAACAATCTTGTAAACAATGAAGGTAATAATATTTAACTTTGTATAGAAGGGACCTTGCATGCGTAACACAAGAGAGAACATATGCAAACATTTGACTTCCACTGTTCCAAGAAGGCAGAAAACTAAGTTTGGAACTACGCTTAATCAAACGGAAAATTTAGGGGTTATCAGAAATTTAGGAGGATATCAAAACGATCATTTCTCATCCTGCTCATCATGAATTGTAGACTCTGAGGGCCCGTTTGGTTTTAACTCCGTAATCGGAAACGGAATGCAAACGAATTTAGTCAATACGTATACCCTTATTCATTAAATTTTTTGGAATCATTCCTTGTGTTTTGTAGTAATTGGATGATAGTTTGATTACTTTTGATACCCCTGTAGGTAATAATATGTGAGGAATCAAATGCATTTTTCATTAAACCATGGGGAATGATTCCATAAAATTTCATGAATATTGATATACATATGGACTAAATTCGTTTCCATTCCGTTTCCGTTTCCGTTTCCGGAGTTGGAACCAAACGGCCCTAAATCTTGTATGATCTCAATGCGAGTATGGACAGTGGTACTAGAGAAGCGGAAAATCTAGGGTTAATTAGGAATTAGGAGGATATCAAAACAAGCCATTCTCCCATGAAACTTAGTTGCGGAATAAACCTTTATCATCCTACATCCAACTGATCCAAGAAAGGGCCCGTGTAGCGCAAATGGAAATTCTATGTTTACGACATTACCCAAATGGAAATCCTATGTTAAATTAGGAACTTGGAGGATATTAGAGAAGCATGACCGGTGCCTCATGCCTTGAAGGTAACCATGAAATGGGCTTGGAGATAAAAAAAAAAAAAAAAAAAAAAAAAAAAAAAAAAAAGCATTTTTATTTGTAGTGAGTAGCGCCATAACTTGTTTGAATTTTTTTGGTAATTTGATCGACTACAAAACATGACCCGGCCTGTTAAACCAATCAGACAAACCCGGACTTGAATCCGACATGTACCCTAAAGTTTTGAAAAAGAGAATACTTGGAACCAACCCACTTGAAACTGATTTAATCCGAAATAATAAATAATCCGGACGATTGCATCCAAAAATGACCCGGACTCGATAAAACCTCAGTAAAATAACTCGATAACGATCCGATAACCCGAACTAACCCATCCCAAAACCACCCAATAGCCCGAATTAACATGAATCGATAACGATTTGACAACTCAAAGTAACATGACCCGAAATAATTTTTTATTTGACAAAATTAATTTTTGTTTTAAAACACCGACATTATGGATATTCACCTTGTCGCGTATAAAATATAGATAAACATCGAATATAAAACAAAGTTATATAAATGGCATTCTAACCGACAATAAATTTTCTCATAATATAAATATATAAGCAATGATGATCGTAATTTATGAATTTGTGGTAATTTATCATTATTGGTATATTTTATGAAAGACTTCAGATATTTTATTGCCCCCGTTTAATAGCTCTGGACAATTAAAGATTATTTAATTAATTTTGTAATTAGTTTTAGTACTTTTATTTACCTTTTTAGAAGAGAATGATTCTAGACATACAAGCCTTCTTTAACATTTCGTTTCATTAGAATAGATTGAGTTTAAGACAATTGAGTTGTTCATCCTTTTTTTATGCCAAAATTCAAACAAAGAGAGAGCATTTGTTTGGAATTATTGTGTGTTAGTCATAGCTTGGTTAAATATTTGTTTGTGTCAATGTTTTAAAGATTGGTGCTTCAAGTCATAGCTTGTGTCAATGTTAGTCATAGCTTGCATCATTTATGTGCTTGCTTCACTATTGGAGCTTGGGTATTGTTGTATTATTGATTGAGTTAATGTAAGACAGAAATAATGGTCTTAATCATCCTATATCAAGATTACATATTTTGAATCTTTGGTTCTTTCTCCTTCACTTCATCTTTTGTCCTAGGTTGGGCCAACTATGCTTGTCCGGAAACTTCTCAGGAGGTTACTCTTCTTGAAATTACTCGTGTGGCCGCCTACTAGGGCAAGCACACTTGTAATTTAGGGTTAACTCTTATACCTTTTCTAAGATCCGAGGTCTTTGTAACGTCCCGGTTTTGAAGTGCGTATGCGATATTTATTTTTTTCCCCGGCCCTTATTGATATTTGGGCAATTTTGGTAACTAAGCCTTTTTGAGAAAATAGAGCAGTAACTAGGCTTTTTAATGTTTCAAATTAAGTAAATATACCCCAACCTTTTGTATTTATTCTCAAACTCTACACACTATTCTCTCAAGAGATACATTTACTAAACACAAAACTAGAAAAAGCCTATTAAACCAAATTGTTTCCTGATATTTTAATATATTGAGTATGTTTTACGAGTATTTTACGTCGAAAAATTTAATTTTTACGGGTATATTTTTGTAGTGATATATTATCGGTATTTTTAGCATTATTGGAATCTCGTAATTTTAATTACAAGATTGAATCATACGTCGCAAGGTATATTTTTGTGAGTTTAAGTTTATGTACTCGATCTACATATATTTTTTCCCCCGTATATTTATTATTTTTGAGAAAAGTTCAAAAAAGTTTTCCGATCTGAATTTCCTATTTCGATTGATTTTGATCGAGTTTATTCATCCCTTATTTAATTTTTCTTTTCTTTTCTTTTTAATCTTCCTTTCCCCTTTTTCTTCCCAGCTGGTGAGACCCGTTTCATGGTTGAACTATTGGCCATCTAATGAGCTTATACCCTGCCTTCGTCACTCTCTCACGTAATCTCTCTCTCTCACGTTACCCTCTACTCTCCTTTCTTCTGCCCCTGGTCCCTCAACCCTTCAATCTCTTCAGCCTTCCTATGCTCATCTCATCTCCCTTCTCTGGACTACCTCGCAAGCAAGCAGCCCTTGTAAGCCTCTCATCCTCCTTCCTTGTCGATTGAACAAAGGAGACATGAAGCTCCCAGCAGCCACCTCTTTTCATCACCTCGAGTTGACGCCATTCCGAACCACCATAGGGCCACCCTTCCTCGAGCCGATGACAACTCGAAGATCACCACCTCTGTTCCTTTCCTCACCTCGTGAACCTCCAAGGACGACACCGGGAAGCAAGCCGCCGGGGGCACCGATCTCCACCCTCTTCGGGTCTCTGTCGAGCCACTAGTGAAGAGCCGGAGAAGCTGCCGTTGCCGGAGACTAAGGCCGAAGGCCTGCCTCGTCTTGCCTCTGTAGCACCGCCTCCACAGCGTCCGCCTCGAACCACCGGAGCCACCAGCTAGCCGTTGTCGGCCGCCTCTCCCCTCTGCCGCTTCTCTCCCCTAGCTTTGCCTTTGCCATCTCCTTCCGGACCCTTGTTGATTCCTCGCCGCCGGAACCCCTGTGCACCTCCTTCCCCCGGCGCGCTGTTAATATTGGGTTTAAAAACCCTTTAGGGTTATTTACAAATCGAGCCCCCTCAGTTTTGTGTAATTACAGTTTGCAACCCATATTTGTATTTACAGATTTAACCCAGATTTTTGGAATGTGACATTATGCCCTCTGTTGTGATATTTTCGGAAAATAGTCAAGGTTTATTTACGGTTTATGGCCCGCATTTACAAGATTGTATATTTTGCCCGGAAAATGGTTGAACGGTTTTGGTTTACCCTTGGCTTTGCATGAGAACGAGTTTTACCATTGGGTTTATGATGTTGTTTAAATTGCCCGGAAAATATAATTACGGATTTTAAATTCGGTTTAAGGTTCAAGTTGTAATTTCGGGTTTACGACCAAGTGGTTTGATTTCATATTTTCGCCCCGGAAGGATTTAACGAGTTTTAACATTGACTTTTGAAAACGAGTTTTCCTTTTATATATATATATATATATATATATATATATATATATATATATATATATATATATATATATATATATATATATATATATATTCCATTCAAATTTAGCATATGAGCTAAATTTGCCTAGCTTTAGTGTTAGGTTCCGAAGTGCCCCGATAAAGGCCCAACGAATCCATTCTCGACATCCTTAGATCGTCTTCTGTCTTTTGACGTCATGTGAGTACCCTCTCCCCTGAGCTTATGATCTTACTCGATTTAGTTATGTTTAGTATTAGTATCATGCTAGGTTGGATCTATCATAACTTAGAGTGAATACCAAGTAGTAGTTTGGACCTTAGGTGAGGGTTTGAGGATTGTGAAATGTTTTAAAGCTTAAGGTGTTGTTATCTTGTGACGATTGTAAGGCGTTGAGTGTTTGGTTGATCTTTTGAGCATCTGAGGCTTGAGATTATGGTTATATGATTGTTGAGATTGTGGAGATTAGTACGAGAGTATCCTAGTCTGTGTTTGATGGTTATGACCTTGTGAGATCGTGAGGACTAGGAGTTTGTTATCCTAGCATGGTTATGGTTTATGATCTTGCGAGATCATTGGGACTAGAAGTCTAAGGACTTCTAAAATATGAGAGAGATGTTGGTTGTGTGCCTTGTTTTGACCAGGCGTTGAGTGCCTTCCTACGGAAAGTTGAGAGCGGTGGTTAGCGGGATTATCTTTGGGGCGAGGTAAGTCTCCATACTTACTTAGCTCGTATTCCCTGTATTAGCATCTATGTGTGTTGAGTGATGTGTGTTTATCGTTATGTTATAACAACTAAACCGGAAATAGGATTACCGACCTTTGCATTATTTGGCCCAAGTGTATGATAACGGGCGGTGACAACTTGTCTAGCTCCCACGAGAGCTAGGAGGTTCTTGGCGACTATCTCGTGCTGGTAGACGGTCGGATGCATCAGTATCATTCCATGCCGGTAAGTAGGGACCGAGGCGAGTTTTGGTGACTTTCGTGTCACAACCTAAGTTGAATTAGAACGGGATATGACTTAATAATAATAAGATAATAAACCGGACTTGTGTGCTTTGGAGTGTATTGGGTGTTTATGATGATTGACTTGTGTTTGTGCCTTTCACCTTGATTCTAATGCCTCGAATATTAGCTAATGGTTTTATACCGATTGTTGTAGATTGTCTTGCAGGTTAGGAATGCGGCCAAGAGATCCGGAAGAGTGGGTTGTCGGGGTTCCGTACATTTTAGGATGAGTTTTGGGTTAGAGTCATGTTTGAGTTTTGTATTCATTGTATATTGTATGCCGCGTGTACGGCGTTTGGTTTTTGGGTTAGAATCTCGGCTGAAGTCTTTTGTTTGTATGGTTTCGGGTTTCATTGCATTGCATAAAAATGTATTTTATTTTGGCCTTTATTTGTGTCTTGTTGCAAGATCCGGTGAAATTGTTGTCAGGCTAAGGGTCGGGACCCATTGTGAGGTCCCCGCCCGTAGCACCCCGAGTCCTGCGGATTCGGGGTGTTACAAAAGTGGTATCAGAGCCAGGTTGACAACAATGACACTCGCAATCTTCTAAAGGCCAAATGGAAGGAAGTAGAACCCTCCACGGTTCTAAGTTTAAAATGATTTTTCGTTTTCAAAATCACATGCATGAGTCGGGGTAGAATGTACGAACCACCACTCCTTCCGCGGATCTCGGCAGCGTAGTTTAATGGATTTTTAGTATATATATGTATATATATCTATTATGTTGATATGTATCGTAGACTTAGGATATTTTTGGACTATTATTGTATGAGGATTGTAGTTGCATGATGGACTTGATATATATGTATAGTTATATAGGAGGACTATGTTCGTTTTGAACCTTGTGTTGTGAAGTATAATTCATGGTTTTGGTATGTTGGTAGTCATGTGGTATGATAGGATCTTATTAGCTTTTGAACCTTGTATTGTTGTAATGTATTTTCTGGATTTGGCATATTAGTAGTGATATGGACATAGGACATATATAGTCGTTTATGCGGATTCTTATTAAATATAGCAATAGATAGTACGAGACCTAATATAAAAGATGATAAGTATAATATCATCACCTTTAAAAACGATGTGGTTGGCTTGAGATAGCGTTCATATGTGGAGGAGTACACTCAAATATCGAGTTGAGCATTTCGTGTTGATGAACACCATGGCGCTCTCGGATTCCTGTAAAAGGATGTCGAAGAGGAGGATTAAAGATGACGTAAACAAAGGATGAACAAGTGGAAGGAAAAATCAGAGACGGCTTAAGAGAAATCGAGATGGAAGCAATATAAGTAAAGGGGGTAACATTAAGGTATGAAAGTGGTTCCAAAGAAGCCATGATTGAAAGACAACGAGACCAATAGAGATAACAAACTTAAGTTCTTCAAAAAGACGCGTGGACAACTAAAGATGCGAATTGAGGAGGAGATGGGTACATTCTAGCAAGGCTAAAGGTGGTATGCCATTAAGATGTGAAGTTTTTTTTAGGCGCTCCTAAGCACTGGAGTCAAGATGAGAAGAGTGATCGAACCATTTACTAAAGATTTAAGATACCGTAAGTTAAGCTTACAAGGTACCAATAAGTGAAGTGTCAAAAACACTAAAGTTATGAGAAGAAGGGCATAGTGGGAATTCATGTGGAGTTGACCGGTTTCCGTTATGATGATAAGGCTAAGAAACGTCAAGAAGTATGAAGTGTGTAGATGATGATCGCAAGAAGATCAAAGATGAAACAAGGAGTTGTGATCGAAGGATTTAATATACCAACCAATCGGAACGCGGGCGGATGCTAACTAAGGTCAGAATATTCGAGAAGTGCATTGCACGACATCTTGGGAAATTGGTTAAGCCTATGAAAGGGAGTTATATGAAAAAGAAAAAAACAAGGCCAAGAAGATATAATTACCTTATAAAGAAAAGGAAGCATGGAATGAAGAATGAACTAACGGAGTTTAAGGTAGAATACCCGAGAGGGTAGCCTTATGAAAATGGTAACATGGGAAGTGTAGTAGAATATTAAGTTGTTGACTTTGGAGAAGGCCATGTACAAGTAATCAGTGACAACCGAGAACGCACAAGTGCGGGGTGTCTATTGATGAGTGTAGAGGGGATAAGTAAACAAGACTACGGGAATATAAAGGATCGGCAACAAGATCTTAGAGTATTCGCAGTGGATCAATGTCAATGGTAAGGAAGTACATCAATGGAAGCACAATTGTCTTAAATCAAATAATGTTGAATGAGTTCAAGCAAGTAGTTGTTACAGACCTCCTAGGGGAGGATGGAGATGAAACTTTGTGACCTTCTTAGGTCATGAGAACGACATATGGGAGAACGACCCGGATTAGAAGTTTTAAGGTTTGATTAGAGTGAAGAAAACTAGAAGAACCAAGAAGAAAGTGGGGGCTTCTTTTGTTGTAGTACGGAAAGGGGAATACATAAAGAGGGTGGATGGTATGTTTTCAAGAGCAAAAGCTGAGTCAGATGGTTCAAACTCACACAGAAGAGTCACGGTGGCTATGACATGAAAGGGAGGACCTAGAATAGGGCAACAGTGCAAGATTAGAGTTTAGGATATTAGTGCTTGGTGAAGTAACGAGTGGATCTTTCAGTGATTGTGGTTGGAGAAATTTCGCCTAGCATTCTCCACGGGTCATACTAGTGCGGTTGTGAAGATTGTTCATGGAATACCAAGAGATACTTAAGGTGACCAACAAGAGTAAGAGAAGACCGAAGTTTTGAAGTTTGTTGTCGAAATGGGATGTACAAGAAGTACATGAAAGATTGAGGTTTGAGCCTCTACGGTCGGTTTGACAATTGCTTAAGAAAATGAAGTAAGTTCTACACCTACTCGAAGGAATGATGCAAGCTTAGGTAGAATACGAAGAACTCCCCCAATATGTTGGGATGTCTGGGAGAGCGAAGAAGATAAGATCGATTTGTTATAAGACGTAGTTATGCCCTACAGTTAGGACGCTTATCGCAACACATAAGTATGAGTTCTTAAAAGGTTATTACGACCAGGCCTTCGAGGTGAAAAGGATGGAATAGTAGGATTCGAGAGAAGAAGGGCCCTTGAAAGAGAACAGACGCAGTCATAACTGAAGAAGGAACAAAACACAAGTCCTAAAGACCTCACCTCAATCAATCGAGGTAGATCAATTGTGTCATGACCACCTGTCAAGTGTTAAGACAATGTTGTGTTGGTTACTACGTTATGTGACGAAAGAAGAAAAGACAAAAACAGAGATATCACAGACTCCAATACGTCAGAATGTGGAATTTTGCCACTAAGGTTGAGCTTGGCGCACCTCCGATATCCAAGGGCCGACACCTGTGAAGATACGTGAGTCGAAGAAGCATTTGCCCGACTATTTGCAAGGACTTGTTGATAAAGGTGCATTAGAACCAATGCACTGCCATAGAGAACACCAGACGTTATCTTAAACTCTTGATTTGAAGTTCATATTGGGATATATCTTAAACTCTTGTTTGAAGTTCATATTGGAATATATCTTAAACTCTTGATTTGAAGTTGTTATGGAGAACACCAGTTTGCGAAAAGAGAGACAGTTATCTCCGTTTGTACATCGATTCCAGTGAGCTAACAAGATAACAATGAAGAACAAGTATCCCTTACCACGGATAGATGATCTACTCGACCGGTTGCAAGGGTCGGTAGTCTCTTCTAAGAATGATTTAAGGTCAGATTGTCACCAATTGAGAATCTGAGACTGGGATATTGCAAATACGGCAATCCGGACAAACCATGGTCACTATGAGTTGTAGTGATTCCATATGGGCTTACTAATGTCCGGATAAGATATTTTGGTCTACTCTCGAAAAAGAGAGAAGTTGTATGACAAGTTGTCTCAGGATGGCAAACCCCGAAAGATATGAAAGGAGTTACACATTTTCTCAGATGTGCTGAGCATTACTAGATATGTGAAGAGAGAAGTTGTATAACATCATTTATGGTAACCTCCAAATGACAATGAAGTATTGAATGGGACGAAGAATTGGCAATAAAGTTTTTGAGAGTTAAGAAGAGATTCATTGGTGTAACTATTTTTACGTTGCCTCGAGGTATGATGGGTTTGACATGTACAAGTTATTCTTCAAGACAAGGTCTTGATCGAGTATTGAGGAACGATGTAAAATAATAGCATACGTGTCTCGTTAGTAGAAGTAGTGTGAAGTGGATTACTTCCTTCATTACTCGGAACTTACAACAAGATTGAGAAGATGTAACATCAAAGTTTGGTTAGCGGGACCAATTAAGAAATTTGACCTTCTATGTTACAGTCAACTAAAGAGAGACATAATGGAAATGTTTCTTTTAGGTTGGAGTCATGTTTGAGTTTTGTATTCATTGTATATTGTATGTCGTGTGTATGACGTTTGATTTTCGGGTTGAATCTCGGTTGAAGTCTTTTGTTTGTATGGTTTCGGGTTTCGTTGCATTGCATAAAAATGTATTTTGTTTTGGCCTTTATTTGTGTCTTGTTGCAAGATCCGGTGAAATTGTTGTCAGGCTAAGGGTTGGGACCCATTGTGAGGTCCCTGCCCGTAGCGCCCTGAGTCCCGCGGATTCAGGGTGTTACAGTCTTAGGGACGCTGACCCCATTCCAATCATACTTGCGCAGAAACTTCCCAAGAGGTCACTCATCTTGAAATTACTCCCGCACGAGCACGTTTAACTCCAAAACTCTTTATCCTCACTCGACTACTGTAAAAGAATATTCTTGTTGGCATGAGTAGTAACTCATGCTTATAAGTAAATCATAAATCCCCATTCAAATGATGGTAGATGATAATTTTACGGGGTGTTACTGATGCGGGGTTGAAGCTGCAATTGCCCGATCAAGATCGAAAGTCCACGAACGGTCTCAGAGAAGGAATCTAGGTGGTAAATCTCACCCGAGATTTCTACCAAGGAACCGAGATTTCTTAAACTCGAAGAAAGAACATGAGTTTAATGGATTGATAATGGATAGATAAGAAGATTATTATATGGGATGAAATTGATGGAAATATTGGAAGATACGAACCAAGGTATTCCCGCAAAGAACCTTGACCAATAATGTGTCAAAACCCTTTAACGAAAAGTTTACCTTAACTCTCTATTATTTAACCTTCCACAAGCCTTCTAAATAAGAAAAACACAAGGAGAGACTAGAATTGACCAGGAGCACCAACCTTTACAAAGATTAACACGCACAAGCACAACCTAACAAGGACTCACAACGATTCAATCAAATGTTCTCTCTTTTGACTGAATAGGAATGAATAAATCACGAACTTTGTAAGTGAAGCAACGAGTTCATACAATATTGTAAAAATACTAATCAAATCAAATTTACCTATTAATCTCGCCTTCTAAGACTATCTATAGGAAAGATTATCCTACAAAAGATAAGAAATCCAACTAAAAGATAATTCTAAAAGATAGGATCGAAAATCAAAAAATACCTTTAGGATGTTGTAGAGCCTTAAAGGTATTAAAATAATAAAAGATATCTATAACTAATAAGATAATGGTTGGATCTTATAACTATTCGACAGGATCCAAATCTCGGTCTATCTGCTTAAATCCTGGGCGAGATTTTGGTCCTCGGGGCTGAGATTTCTTCTCTGAAGCTTGTTCTTCATCCTAGTCATTTTCTATGCTTGCTTGATCATCTTGGTCCTTGTATGGTTCTTCCTCAATAGCCAAAAATGTCACTAAAGGAGACATGAATATGAGTGAGGTCTCTTTAAGTGTTCATGTTGCCGGTAAGCTAGCAACTTCCTCATGGATGGTCTTTGATCTTGCTCTAGTGATAGCTCCTTCCATGGTAAGACTCAAAGATGATGGGGTTGTATTATCCTTCAATGATTTATTCCTTGATCTAGTAAGTGGTCCTTTAGGTGGTGTTGGGATGATCCTTCATTAGTGACAATATAACCCTCCAAAATTGGGATAATGCTACAATGTATAAAACTTAGACAAGGATTCCTTAAGGCTTTATAAAAAGATAAAATTACAAGGGCATAAAAGCTTGTCAAGATAGAAGTAAATAAACCAATTGTGATCCATAACATCAACCATAAAAGGGTCCAAAAGCAACATCAACACCCGGGTCAAACACAAACACGGTTTAGAAATACAATCCACCAACCTAAAATATATAAGGCAAAAGTTAGGAACAAGTCCTAGAGAACACAAGGCCACCGAAGCTCAACCAAAACATAAATTCTCACTAGGTCGCCCAACTTCCATGCTCTTGAACTAATCTTGTACTTGATTATGCCAAAACATAATTAGCCCCACCGTGGTGGGGTTAGTCTTCCACAAGACTAAGCCGATATATAAGCAATGTAATATATGAACTAGACAAGTATAAAATCATATATAATATCACATGATCACTTATGAAAATACCCAAAAGAGTTCAAAACCAACATGCTTCAAATATGATAATACTCAAAAGAGTTCAATAATCATCACGCTACAAATATGCTCATAATCATGACAAACCGGTATGTAGATGTAACCAAAGGTCAATTGACCGAAATGTGATAACAATGTAAAGCTCGTCTCCTTTCTTAAATCCATCACCAAGAACCCATCCGAAAACAATAGTATGAAAACATGTTTGAGCATTCTTTACTTTAAAAATCGTTCAAACCAAGAGTGAAACAGTTGCTTTTAAAATATGTTCAATCCATATTGAACATGAAGGTACCTCGTAAACTCCAACCACGGGATGAACACGAC
The DNA here is from genome assembly GCA_033239125.1 of Fagopyrum homotropicum. Classification (NCBI taxonomy): domain Eukaryota; kingdom Viridiplantae; phylum Streptophyta; class Magnoliopsida; order Caryophyllales; family Polygonaceae; genus Fagopyrum; species Fagopyrum homotropicum. Next base: position 11,806,032 of record BSWB01000003.1, read on the forward strand.
AATCACGAATCAAGTGCAATCCTCGTCATCTACAATGCATGGTACAACCTCGTCCCACACAAATCTCCACTCAAATACTGAATACCATCAATCTGGTTCTTTTTTTAAAATACCAAAATGCAAGGTAAAACATATAAGCCAAATTTACTAACTAGTCATTTTACAAATATTGATCTATTAAGTAGACTCATATCATAAACACATTTAGTAAATGTACCCAAAAAGAGTAATAGTGGTAAGTCAATTAGAGTTTAAAATTCGAGGGGTCTACAAAACAAAAGGGTTATAAAAAAGAGCCTACTTCACAAAATTCTTTCAAACATATCATCGTCAACGTTGAAAAAATGTCACTCAAATCAAAGACAATATCAAAAGCTTTCATAAACTCATTCAATAACTCATTTCTATAAAACACCACAACGCAAGTTCATAAATACCAAAAGCAACATCTTTCAAAGCATCAAATCATGCATATAACAAGGTAAATGACGTTAAACTTAAGCGTGTTCATATAAAAACCCACAAGTACTTGTCTCGGTAATCTTACTCAGACGCACTCAAAGCCAAAAGTGACAAACGGTCAATCAAAACTCATCAATCCTCACAACAACCTAAACAAAGCAAATGTCCACAATTAGCTCATATATTTTTAACTCCATTTGCTAAACTTGAGACATATAACGTAATATATAAAAATATAGGTAAAACTTGAAATTATAAACTTGACTAAAAACTGTAATTCATCTTTACTAGGAGCAAAAAATATAAATTCCAGAAGTTTGGTCAATGTATTAAATAAAATAAATAAGCTTTTTCATATATAACTTTAATACATTTATGATTAATGTGTGACTATTATATAATCCATCATCTATTGTGACCAAGTTTGAACTCAGTCAAAATTAATTTTGATGCCTCTAAACACTCTAATGACCAATGTGCCTTTGGGTTCATCATTCGCGACCATAATGCCTTAACACTTGCTGTGGGAATTGGTAGATGTGGAGCAGAAACAATTCTTCAAGCGGAAGTTTATGCTCTAAGAGAGGGCCTCCAAAAGGCCATAAGTTTAGGACTCAACACCATTGAAATCGAGGGAGATAATCTTGAACTCATTAACTCAATCAATTTGATCTGGAAACCTCCATGGGAAGCGGACATGCTCATTTCTGACATCTCCATTTTGATTTCAAGATTTTCACAAGTTAGAATCCAACATGTCTTTAGGGAAATCAACGTTGTCGTTGACAATCTCGCATCGCTTGGCCATTGTCTGGATACAGGTGTCGAGATCCTTCCACAGGACGTTGAAGACCTCATCCGAAAGGATCCTCTAGGACGGTCAACTTCTAGATGTTGACCTTCTTGTGTTCTCTTACCTTTGTATATAAAAAAAATCATCTATTGTGACCTCAGTTTACTATTTATTAATCTTCTAAAACACTTTTTATCTACAAATATTGACAATGTTGTTGAACCCGGCACAATGTGCGGGTATTAAAACTACTATTATACTAAAAAGAGGTAATAATGCTTACGTGTCGGAATCACGTTTATTTTACATACGTGTGGCGTTGAAGATTAAACCCACAAATCCTTTTTCTTTTTCTTTTAAACAAAATCTATTTATATTATATTGTACTTTCATTACCATTAAAATCTCTATAACTAATAGATTTGACCATTACAATTACTTTTTTGATTTAATTCTTATTTAATTTTCGTATAAATTTATTAGTAGTCACCGATAGTACTAATCTTGGAAATTTAATATCAACTCTTAATAAATTAATTATATATATATTTATAGATATCGCCTTTCTTTTATATATATTCCCTTGCGTAAAATTTTCATATATTTTTAGATTTAATTTAATTCTTATTTCTTCAAAATTTGATAATAAGATATCCTTTAATTCAAAAACAATGAAACTTCTTTTTATAAAAAAAAAAACTTTAAACTTGGAGCTCAAAAATCCAATTATAAAATCTTTCTGTTACGTATAATTGAAAATCTAAACGATATAAAAAGTGTAATAATAAATAAAGTAATTTGGAGCTAAAAAAATTCAAAGGCCATTTGAAGTCGAAGTTCGTGTAAGCAAATTGAAATCCAAGGTTAGGTTTCTGGGTCACTGCTTCAAAATTACAACACCGTATTCAGGGTTTTACCAGCAAAAGTTGCACCTTTTCTTTTTTTGATGTTATTTTTCGATATTGATTTGAAGTGAAGATGGAAGATTCGAATTCAAAGATGTTAACTTCGTTGGCGGATGACGATAATTTCGGGTTTGGTTTCAACGATTACAGTTTCTCAGATCGTCTCCTCCACATTGTAATCACACCAGTTGATAGTAATGATTCAGATTGTTCGGTTGAAATCGAAACCCTAAGTTTGCAGATAAGTTCAGGAATCCTAGCCGCAAAAAGTCCTTTCTTTTATAAGGTAAACTTTCGTTCATGTATCTTCCTCTACGCATTCAAAGTTGTTTTTACAGAGAACTGACCATTGATGTTACAGTTATTCCAAAATGGAATGGTAGAATCACAAAGCAAAGATGTGACCTTGAGAATTCATTCATATGGTATGTATAAAATCGGGTCTTTGCACATTCCTTTTGATCAGTAGCGTTCCTAATTCCAATCATAATTGATTGGTGTGAACAGAGAAGTCGGCTTTGTTGGACATACTGAAATTTATGTACAGCAATACTCTATCTGCAACTACAAGCTCTGATTTGGTGGACGTGTTGATTATTGCTGATAAATATGAAGTTGTTTCTTGTATGAGATACTGTACTCAGTTGTTATTGAAAATGACAATGTCAGTAGAATCTGCACTTTCATATCTCGGGCTTCCTGCAACCGTTTTAGTGTCTGAATTAGTTCAACCACTAATCGATGCATCAAAGCATTATCTTTTTGCTCGCTACAAGAATTTTGGCAAGTAAGAATTCTGTCTTTTGCAATTTTTAGTGTGTCTTTGTTAAATGGAGTTTTTTGTTAACTCATACTTAATGATCTTGAAGCTCCTTAGAAGAGGCAATGGAATTGTCCCTTTGTGAATTGGAGTCTGTTCTCGGAAGTGAGGGTCTCCAAGTGGATTCAGAAGATCATGTCTTCGAGTTTATCTTGATGTGGGTTCGTGCACACTATCCCAAACTGGAAGAGCGTCGAGAGGTACTCACCAAGTGTTTGACACAATTCATATGTTTTCAGTACATGAGTAGCTCGAAGTTGAAAGAAGTGCTAAATTGCCATGACTTTGACCAAGAAAAAGTGTCCAAGCTTGTTATGAAAGCCCTCTTTTACAAGGTTGAAGTCCTATCTGATTTAGAAATCAATCTCACAAAAGAGCTACCCGGAACCAAAAACAGTTTGGTGGGACAACTCTATCATGATCGCCTTGTCAAGGTGGTGCCACTCGATTTTCCTCGTCGTGTCATCTACTATAACCTTACAAAAGAAGAGTGCAGGAATTTGGCCTTTGGGAAAAGGGTATACTCAAAATCATTCAATCTAGGTGGACGATGGTTTTTTCTAGGTGTTCAACGCATCAATAAAGAAAACAATTTGTTCCCATACTTGGGTGTATATATACATATGAGAAAAGGCTCAGAAACTTGCACGACAGAATTTGAATGTGCAGTAAAGATGAAGTCATCGAACAAGTTTGTACGCCTAGATAACAAGGTAAACAATTGCGTTTTAGGTGGCGAGATAGGACGGCACAGTCCGTTGGGTCCGTTGGATCCGTTGGGTCCGTTGGATCCGTTGGGTCCGTTGGGTCCGTTGGGTCCGTTGGGTCCGTTGGATCCGTTGGGTCCGTTGGGTCCGTTGGATCCGTTGGGTCCGTTCGACTCGTTCAGGCTGTTGGCAGTTCCGTGGGGTCTGTTGGGAGTTACATGGACCACCTTCATGAGCGACGACAGCGAGTATTTCATAGACGGTATCCTCCATCTTCGACTTGATGTTACCATCATCAAGTCCAAGGCTTAAAACATATTTAAACATTCTTTTAGGTGAGCTTAGAAGTTTCAGCAATTTCATTGTCATTTTGCATTTGCAGGCATGTAACAGAACAATTTGGAGTTGCTGGCCTTTTTTATTTTTCCGATGAATGCAAGTCATTTTTATATTGTTATCTAAATGTGATTTGATTTCACAATAATGAAATCAAAATTGTCTGCTCTGCTTCTTATTGGATCTATGTTAATGCTAGTCCTTCAACATTACAATTGCAGTCTTATTTGCAGAAACCTTAAACTAAGACAATGATTTTATGCTAGGTTTTCATAATTTTGCTCAACTCCAAGAATAAGATTGATCTTTCAGGTCTTTTCGTGTTTTTAGCATTGCAAGGCCAATTGACAGCAAGAAGATTATAGTTTTCCTACGGTGAACGACGCCGACGATGAACGCCGAAGTCATTGTTTTACGTGTCTGCACCTTTTAACGAAGCTGCCTGTATAAATTTTTACTTGATTGATTGTATAGATTTTATGATGTCTTTAAGCTTGATGCTTGCTACCATAAAGAATCTTAAAAACGTTCTGATGAATAAAATTCATAATCTACCTGGAATTTCGTTACTTTTTACTCTGACTGAGTAGTTGGCACATGAGATTGTTGCTTCTTATCCGCGTTTACTAAATTGATACAGATAAATCCATTCTGTTAACGATATCAACCAAGGTGATTCTTCCTTTTGGATTGAATTAGATAGATTTGACCACATGAATGTGGTCTTAGTTTCCCTCTTTAGTTATTTCAGTCCTTTTCTTGTGTTTTTTTCCTTCTTCTTGAAAGCTATTTCTGCCATTATTTGTTTTTGTAAGTCTGGTCATTTCTGCTAACCTGCAGTGCACTAGCAAAGAGCCTTGGAGGTATGCTTGTAGGAAGGTTTTTTGTTGGAATTGGGATGGGGATTGGCCCACCGGCAGCAGCTTTGTATGTGGCTGAGGTACAAGAGATTCATTGTCTATTATCTGACATCGAATTAAAGTGGTTGCTTTGATATGATAGCTAGCTTTCTTTAATCAAAACAATTGCAGGTTTCTCCAGCATATGTAAGAGGTACATTTGGGAGTTTCACTCAGATTGCAACTTGCTTTGGACTGATGGGAGCCTTCCTCATTGGCATTCCTGCAAAAGAAACCAAGGATTGGTAAGTTGGAGGAACATTTAGGTAATGCATCGGTCGGACCGTGACATCTGACTCTCTATTTCGACAGGTGGCGCATTTGTTTCTGGGTTCCGGTTATTCCTGCTGCACTACTTGCTATATGCATAGAACTTTGTGCTGAGAGTCCTCACTGGCTTTTCAAGGTTCTTAATTTACTCTTTTGTAATTATCTGGATTCTGAAAATGCCAGTCCTTTGCCATAACAAGATTTTCCTATTGAAACAGTTGAAAATTTAAGGAAATGGAAAAAGGAAGTTATTGTATAAATCTTCTCTTTCTTGATGTTATATTCGTGTGGCAGCATCGTACCTTGGTATTGATTTTATAAGTGTATAAGTTTAAGATTCTGCTTCCTTATTGTCTCCTTTAGTGTATAACAATTAACATTCTACCAGCCTTCTTTTCTGGTAAATTGATTTGTTTTTAGTATAAAATGTGATATTTAAGTTTAACTGGATGACATTCTATATGTGGTTTTCCCTTGTGACATACACCAGTGACATGGTCAATTCAATGTGATCTGCCCTTATTTCAGAAAGGAAGAGGAACTGAAGCTGAAATACAGTTTGAGAAACTACTTGGACCATCATATGTAAAAGCTGCCATTGCAGAGTTGTCAAAATTAGACAGAGGAGATGAAGCGGATGAAGTGAGTTTTGCAGAATTATTCCAAGGGCGCCATTCTCGGGGTAAATTATATTCCTGTTGTCATTTTTCTGCAGTATTGCTTATTCTTGCATACTTATTGAGAGATTCCACTTTTATATCTTCACTTTACAGTTGTTTTCATTGGGTCTACACTGTTTGTTTTACAACAACTATCTGGAATAAATGCTGTGTTCTACTTCTCGTCGGTTGTCTTTAAAAACGCCGGAGTTCCCCCAAATGCTGCAAACAGTAGTGTTGCAATTGTGAATTTGGCAGGTATACTATTCATTACCTTCTTTGTTGCTTTGGGTAGATCCCTTAGAGCAGCACTAACTAGGATTCAGGACCAAGTGAGGGTTCAGAAATAAGGCATAATGGTTATTTTCTGATCTCTAGGTTCATTTATTGCAACCGTTTTGATGGACAAACTTGGAAGGAGGGTGCTTCTTCAAGGAAGTTTCTTGGGCATGGTAAGTGATATTAGCTTCATTGGTAGCAATTCTCTCATGCAATTCATTCTGTTTCCTTTAATCCCCAGTTTGCATAGCTAACTTTTCTCTCATTGTATCACTGTAATCTGTCATATGATACTGTCATCATATCATCAATCTATCATCACTCGTAGCAGTCTCAGACCCCATTCATGGCAGATTCGATGGCTTCTCATGCGCGCAATTTATTTTTTATAGAAGTGAATCATAAAAATACAGAAATCTATAAGGATTAGCTAAATACATTTTTCATTCAAAATTTCAATCGATTCAGAATGGGTGAAAACAGGAAATGCTCACCTCTTCACGGAGAAGTCCTGGAACCAAAGCATAGACCTCATAGCAATCTTTCTGCAACACATCCATTTAATTTCAAAGTGATGAGCGCCGGAAGAAAATTCAGTTTCACAAGAATACTGTCTCTAAATAAGAGTGTTCCGATTATAAGCAAATTGTATCCCCCAAATCATGCACCTATGCTTGCCACAAGACTCGGGAAAGTGGAAAGATCAATGATGTATCAGCTTTTGGAAGTGTGTGCTTGTGTCTATTTGAAAGCTGAACATTGAACAAGCATGGCCCATGCGCACATAGTTTAAAGAAGGTTTACAAATTACACAATTTGCAAAAGGGTGGGCACAAATCCCATCAATCCCCGTCCCGGCCCAATTCTGACGGGATTTTATCCAAAATTAGAAATCCCGTCCCGCCAAAAACTATCCAGGACAGGATATGGGCCTTACCTTCATCCCGCTGGGCACGTCTCGTCCCGTTAATAATAAACTTTTTATTTTAAAATAATAAATATAAATAAAATCCTTAAGCATTAGTGATATTGATATGCATATATAGTTGTTATATATATATATATATATATATATATATATATGATCCGAGGGCGAAGGAGGAAAATCTTGTGGCCAATTATAAGAAATTTAGCAAGTAAAAAACTCTTTTTTTGTGTCTCACTTCATAATTACTATGAATTAGTTCCATTAGGTTAACTTTTAAGACACGGGCGGACAATTACAAGTAATGTTCAACACATATCGACGGCACTCGGTATTTTTGATTTCAACATATTGCAGTGGTGTTGAACTTCATAACAAATTTAGACGAAATTAGAGGAAAATTATTTTAAAAAATTAGATTAGGCATTGTTGAAGAGCGCCATAAAAATAGGTTGAAGTCTTCTTCTTCTTTTTTTTAAATCGAGTGTGTTAGAACTCGTAGTTCATAGAGATGAATGTTCTTCTTCGAAGAAAGAGTCATTTGTATTGCATGTGTGTGGTAGAAGAGACGTATTTATACAAAAAGGATGTCAGCTCACTAAAATCTGTTACAAAATTGTATGGCTCACAAATAATCTTGCATCACGGAGAAGCTTCAAGGTGAACTTGCGCTGAGAGATAACAATGTCAGAGGAAAGGTAGTTGATCTCGATGCCCAAGAAGAATTGCAAGACCCAAGATCTTTAACACTAAAAGTGTCATCGAGATAGACTTTCAATTGCTTTATTTCATGTACATTGGAGCATGTAATAAGCAAGTCATCGACGCAGATAGTCACCACCGTAATGAGAGAAGAGCCATGTTTAATAAATAAAGATAGTCATTTTTAGGCTGAATATAACCACATTCAACCAAGACATTGTGAAATGATGAAACCATTGTCTTGAAGCTTGCTTTAGACCATAAAGAGACTTGTTTTAACTTGCACACAAGAGAGTGAGGATTGGGAATTCCTAGAGGGGTTTTCATGTAGACATCTTCGTGCAAATCTCCATGTAAGAAAGCGTTATTTAGATTTAGTTGATGCAATGTCCAAGATTTAGCTGCAACAAAGGCAATAATGTTTCGTATGGTAGTCATCTTGACCACAGGGGAAAAGGTTTTATGGAAATCAATTCCAGCTTGTTGAGTGTAACCCTTAGCTACTAAACGGGCTTTATATCGGTCAAGACTCCCATCAGCTTTGAGTTTGACTTTATAGATTCATTTACACTCGATTGCTTTCTTGGATGGGAAAGTGGCATAAGATCCCTCGTGTGGTTGGCTTGGAGAGCTTGGTGTTATTTGGCCATGGAATCGATCCAGTTAGGATCCTTAGAGGCTTCAACATATGTAGTAGGTTCAACATAGGATGAAAGAGAAGAAAGAAAGGCATAGTGAGATGAAGGTAAAAGTAAAGGATGAAACATGCGGGTGATGGAAAAGTTGAAGAGCCGAATGAGCAAACAAGTCTTGAGGATTTGGATGTGGTTTGTGAGGCCGAAGAGAACGCCGGGGAAGCGAATGTGGAGGTGGCTCACTTATGTTAATGGGTGTGATAGAAGATGTACCATTTGGATGGCTTGGTGTAATACATTGTACGTAGGTGAAGGACTTGGCAGGACTGATGGAATGTGCGTATGATGGGGTAAAAAAATAGCGGTATCAAATTGAGGTTGTGAGAGATGGATAGGAAGGGTGGTTGTGGAAGAAAAAATATTGTGAAAGGGGAAATGGTCTCATGGAACATGACATCATGAGAGATAATGACTTCTCCGGGTATGTGGCACATAGAATGCATTCACCCCAATATTCTAAAGGTATTTTGAATGGACGAAACAAGGATCAGTCAACCTCAAGTATGTGTGCCTATGTTTCCTTTCATCAGAGTGCAATCAAAATACACAACATTGTCCATTTTATAATTTGGTGCCTCCAACAATTTCATTTATCTTTAGCAGGTAATAAGATTTCCAAATGTTTTAATTTATATTTATTGATGATTATTAATGTGAGTGCATAGCCACACCTAAGAAAAAAGTTAAGCAAAAATTAAGTTGATTTATCAATTGTAAAATTTGTTTGAAAAATTAAGAATAAATATCTTCAAAATCTCACATAATATTGACAAATATTACATCTATTTAATCAGCCCAAAAGATAAATACCAATGTCCAATATTTTTTATGTTATGTTTAAGAATTTTGGGTGAGGTGGATAAGTGAATATTATTTTATGTAGTTATAAGCACCAAGTAGTTTATATGATATAAAATAGGTCCCTTGAATTTATTTTTAAAAAAATATTTGAAAGGCCTAATTGGTAATTTCGAGTTACAAAGTCCATGCCTACTAGAGTTACAAAGTCAAAGCTCAATTGAGTTAAACAAGACCAATCGAATTACACAAGTTCGATCTGAGTTACACAAGCTCAATCGAATTACACAAGGTCTATCCCAAATCGAGTTACACAAGGTCGATCCCAAATCGAGTTACTCAACTTTGATCGATTAGACAAGGCCTAACAGACCCACCCTTTCACCCTTTTATGAGCTCGACTAATTGAACTTGAGTATTTTGTTGTTATTTAATTGTAAAATTATACTTAAAACACAATGTTAATACCCTCTTTTAATTTACACAACACTCTCAATTTAAACACGCCCTCATTCGATTTACACAAGCCTTCTCGATTTACACAAATTCCCACTCGATTTACACAAACAAGTCCTCATTTGATTTAACTAAAAAGCCCAATTTCTAATTACTTAAATTACAAATCTAAAAATTTGTGTTGATTTCTCTAGTTAAAATTTTGGCAGATTTGGTAATTTAACAAAATAGAGGGTAACAAGATATATTTATAAAAAAGAAATACTTTAAAACCTAATCACGGTTGGCCGTTTGAGAACGTCACACGGTGGTTGGAGATGTAGATGGGTCCCATGCCTGACCTGTCATGGTGGAGAGATAACAAGCGGATCCAATTTTGATCACCCTCCACTTTGAGGGGGTGATATTACCCACCAATAGAAATGTTTCATTAGCATTATTTTTTACTTTAAAAAAAAAATAGAAAATCAATTATATTTAGCTTTTTTTAAAAACAATGATAATGAAGCATTTCTATTGGTGGGTAATATCACCTACATGGGTGGTGGAATCTGGGAAGAGTTGCCGGAAGAGGTGGTCACAACAACCTTTAGTGAGGACGCGGGTACCGTGGGTCAGGACTCCGTTTGGCCCAGCCGTCCGATTGTGCAACTCTAGATCTGGGCTCGACTTCGACAATGCAACGGCGGCGGCGCCACCTCGTCTTCACTACGCGTTTTCACTTCTTGGCTTCGATAATGGATCAGAACTCTGACGAGGATCAGTGGTTGGTAGGCGACGGTGATGCTCCTTCCAGATTCGAGAATGGAGTCTTGATTTTAGGTTTTGGTCGCCGATTGGGAGTTTTTGAGGTGGATTTTTATTAAAGTATTTTTAAAAGTAAAAATAAATCTAAAATGAGTATGTACCTAATTTGTATCACCGATACAAAAAAAAAAAAAAAAAAAAAAAAAAAAGGCTTGCAACCCTGAAACCCTCCCTACCCATGAAACCCTAAAACAAAACTTCATTTTAACCTGCTCAAAGGTAACCGCCGCCTACTTCACCCCTTGCCGAAATCCATGGTTCTCGGCTTCTCATTGTGTTTCTCGGCCTAACGTCTGCCTTTTAGGAAGTATAAAAACTAGCGATGCTCAATCGTCTCCCAAAAACCCCTCTTTTTACAAAGCGGCCGTCATAGGTGGGGTTTATCAAAGCTCTGCATAAGGGATCGGGGTCTGTTTCAAATCCCACACTCACCACCGAAAGGAAGCAACCAAGCTCCGGAATCTCGACTTCGGCGTGTGCAGTGGATACCTTGAGGGTGCCATCACCTAGATCATCCACGACCTTGGCATGGTGTGTCCCTCACAAAGTTCACCTTCCGTCACCCCTTCTGCTTCAAGCACCTGAAAGAGCTACTTGGTGCCGTTAAGGGTATGTTAACATTCACCGGTTAGTTCATCTACTATGCTGGATCTCGGCGAAAGATCTGAACCAATGACGATGCCTCCTTAACAGAAGACTTCCACCTTCCCATCTGAACCACGCAAAACCTGGATAAGGCTTAAAAAACAAACCCAAGTGATCTTAATAAACGAAACACTAAGTTTGAACAAGAGATCCATAAAGCGAAGCTTCATATAATAAGGAACTTGTGTATTAACACTACTTTACTTTCATGTCTTGGCTTTTACTCGTTGATGTTAATTTGTTTTTTTTCATTATACCCATGGTGGCGGAAATAGCTTTGGTTATCTCTCGACTTTTATTACACCAATAAAACCTCAAGCTAAACTCATTTATTATTAACAAAACAAACATGGATGAACCGATATTTGTTTCCTCATTGCCCTCACACGGGATCGATACTCGAGTATGGTTAGCCCAATGTTGTTCAAGCAAATGTTTTAAAATAGAAATTTTCAATAATTGTCGGGTATAACGCAGAAATTGTGTGGATGAAATCACCGGTCTTTTATTTCTTCACCCAATAGCCCACAAAAGCTAATTTTGGCTTTACAACCAATCAAGCATGTTCACATGAATATTGTCGATATCTTTTTGTTTTTTCAAAATCAACAGACTACTTTTATTTCTTGTACAAAAATTTGGTTGAATTCTCATATCTTCTTCACGAGGATCACCAGTTTTATGGAATTTCTTAACGATAACCCCTTTCAAAGCATTCTATACCAATAAAGCGGCTACTACTTTTTACAAACTTTTTATGTAATCAATCTCTTTCCCTCAAGGAACCCTTGTCGGTTTGGAGATGAAAAAAACTCAGTTTGTCCTTATATACAACCAGACATTAACCAACTCGGGAATAAACCCTTCTGATCTCCCTCAAACAAAGCTTTAATAACAAGGCATGCTCCCCTTGTTTCTATTCCCAACAAGAATAGGCACGACGAGAAAGAAAAAATAAGCATACAAAGCCAAAATCAATACTTTATTATACAAGAAAAAAGGGGGAGAGAAGAAAAAAAGAGCACAATACCAATAAAAACAAAATTTACGATTACCAATATCAACATCACATGTTGTAATAACCATAAGTTCAAGAAACCAAAAGGCTCTCTTTTGTAGAGGGGGGGGGACCCAAAACTCCTAAGGGTGATCCCCTTCTTCCTCTGGCCATCGCCATGTTTCCAACAAAAGAGTTGTATACCAAAAAAGTCCATGGATTCAAACATTATTCTTGAAAAATCTCATCAATAATCAAAGATGAAATCTTAAAAGTAAAACTTCAATGGCTAATAAATCTGAAAGGTTACTAAAAGTTTTTTTTGAAGCACCCCTACAACATTTTGATGCATCAATAGACCTTTGGCTCCTGTAACAAATGCTCTATGGGCACCCTCATTCTCCTGCCAAAGTTTTTTCTCAATCCGAATCTTCTATTCTCTTATCGAATGGTCTAATCGTAGATGAAAATCAGTTCAAAAAATCCCTAAAATCCAAACAAAGCCGTGTCCATTTTGTGTATTGTTGCAAACCTCATACATAAAGTGTTCTTGCATTTGGTTCACCAACCGACCTCCTCTATCGGTCTACCTAACTCCTCTCTCAGCCTAGAGGTTTTCTTCTCTTTTTCTCTTGCATAGGGTTTTAAGGGATTTTTGATTGCTTCGTTTACTTAAGTTAAAGGGTTTTCTACCTTCTCAGTTTTTCTCTAGAAAATCTTTTAGCAAACCGGATCCAAATGGCAAAAGTCACAAAGACAATTATCGACCAGATCTGCAAGAAAAATAAAATAAAATCATTCGTAACCGGATTTGGGCAACACATTGGTGATTACCTTATATCCGCTTGCTCAAGTGATATATTTTCTTCTTCTGATTCTTTCTTTCACGAGACAACCGATTCTAAGCCTACAACAATAGCTTCTTTGACTTCCAGAGTATTACGGTTGCTCTCCTTTTTCTTTTGGTGGTTGCGCTTTGGTGTTCCCTAAAGTTTACTTGGCTTTCATCACTTTCTACGTTTTTAACAAATTAATTCAAAATTAGCCCTTTTTCTTCTTGTCCTTATTGAATTTTTTTTTTGTGTGTGTTTGATTTTTTTGTGCTTGGGGTTTTTAAGCTCGAACAAACATTTTTTATTAAAAATGAAAAGGAAAATACGTTGTTGCCCCAAATGCGGTTATTGAATTTTTTTTGTGTGTGTTTGACTTCCAGAGTATATCGGTTTCGTATTCACATCAATAACTCTACAATCTCCGGCATAACCTATCAAGAACCCATGATCGTTGGGTTACAACTCATGTCTATCGATCCAATCGTTTGTGATTTATGTTGGGTTATACACCCTTGACTCATACCAAAATACGTTGTTGCCCCAAATGCGACTTTATGGATTCGAACGCGGCTAACGGCCCCAAAAACATCAAAAATGAAAAGGAAAATTAAAAATTAAGATCGACTGAGTTTTGTCTCATCTCTTTATTGTCCGAGACAATAAATGATTTAAAAAATAAAAAATCGATCATAATGTGATCAATCATAATAAAAGCCCTACATTGTTTTAAACCAACTCGTAATTATCCATCTATGAACAATTTTCTTCCTACAAATCATAATTATTTTATCCATTAAGGTCTACACATTTATACATCATGATAACCATGTTTTGCAATTTCGTCTTCTGAGGTTTGATGCTGTCTTTTGAAGGTTGTTTCGAGCGTTGTGTAACACCCCGAATCCGCGGGACTCAGGATGTCACATTGGGCTAGGATCTCACAATGGATCCCGACCCTAGCCTGACAACAAGTTCACTGGACCTTACAACATGGCACTGACAGATATAAAACAAATACATAAAACAGTATAAACTGTACGACCCAAAGTAAACAACAATATAGCCGAGTATATAAAACGACATCCTCACACAGGAGGTACAAAAGATCATCCTCACGCAGAGGGGAAACACAACAACCCCAAACCAACCACCTAATGTACGAGAGTCCTCGGCTTGTCACCCTGCCAGATCACCCAGTAGCGCCTAACCTGTAAACATCTACAACACGGTATGAAACCATTAGCTAACCGTACATATATGAGGTAATGCATAAGCACAAGCACAATCATGAAAGATAAACACATCAGTATGCTATCACACATTTACCCATTTATTATCTTTATATAATAACCATTCACTCAAAAACCGTATATATATATATAGATAGATGAAAGTATGTGACACGAGGACCGATACATCCCCGCCTCTGAGTACAATGTTCAGCTGCACGAGTATCGGTCACACAATCCGTGTACCCTATGGGAGTGGATTGCGCCCTTCCTGTAAACCAGTCTGGCCCGACATCAGAGAACCTCTCAAACTCCACGGCGGGATGAAAGGGAAAGGTTATCACAGCCAAGCAGTGGGGCAGTCAATAGAACATAGGTCGATAAAAACGACAACTCATGCTATCATAGCAAACATATAAAGCACACACCACTCATGCAAACACCCAATATAGGGATGGTAGCTAAGTAAGTCCTACGGACTTACCTCAACCTCGTACAAAACCAACCACGATCACCTCTACACTGGAGGGACAACACGGCCTATAAAAAGGCATAAAGAGATATATCAACCTCTATTCATCAAAGGGGTCACACCTAGACCCAAAGGGATCCATACGGATCATACTCAATCTATGAGCCTCACAACCAACTAAACCTCAATATCTCAACATAGCTCACAATTCCTCAAATCTCAAGGTAGTATCTAATCAACATTCCTCAATCTCAATTTTAATCCTAATTTAATTAATTAACCTTTAATTAATTAATTAGATTTCGCCAGAATAACGTTTTGCCCGCAGGCAATTTCTAAACCCCCTGTCATCAGATTTCATCAAACAAGAACCCATAATCACCAGAATAATATAACGACCATAATGGAATTTCTAATTACCCATTTTGACAAGCCTAAAGTCAATTTAGGCCAAATCGCATTACAGAAAACGAATAAATTCATAACTTATTCGTTACTAACCCGATTGACGATCTAAAAGAAGATTCGGAATCACAGCGACGCAGGCTACGCATGGACAACATCAAATTCACCGGAATCTGAGCGACGGAACCTGCCTGGTGACATATATGCTCGACCAACCCTTCTTCTACTCGGAATTGCAGAAACTCGGTACCGATATGAAGAGAATGAAGAGAGGAATCCAGAAAGTCAAACGGATTTGAAATCGGATTAGAAACGGAGAGTAAATCTGAGTTTGAAGGTTGAGAGAAATCAGAGCTTTTACGAGAAAACGTGAAAGGAAATGAATTAATAAAGGATTTTCCGCTATTTATAGTGAAGACGATAATTATCCTTTAGTAAAGTCGATAATTATCCATTAACCGATCAAAAGGCGGGTCGAACCTCCTTCTCCAAACTTCTCGAGATTGGAATAATAAATCTGGAATATTGTAATGATAATTATTCCACAACTGTCTCGGAAAACGTGTATTCCTAAGCCGTCTTTCTTAGCCGCTAAGAAACGAAATAGCAACTCTTTTGGCCGTTTTGCCTCTCCATGTTATTTCATATCTAGGACATATCCGATGTCCTGATCATTTCTCTCAACTGCATTTTTATTAATTGGAGCTCCCAAATGCTCCAAATAACACCGGAGGGTAAAAATAATTACCCGGGGGGAAAAAGTAAAAATTTCCCCAAACTTCCAAAATTACGCGAGGAACATAACGGTGGGACTCATACTCATCACTTGCGAAATCTTCGCGAGCTATATGTCAATTACTATCAACGATTAAGTTAATCAACATTAATTAGAATTCGGAAATCCCAGCTATTACATCACACACCCCTAAAAAAAAGTTTCGTCCCGAAACTTGAACAATTCCCAAATCATCTCGGACCCATACGCCGAGGTATAACTCTCACTCTTTCTATCGGAGGTATCACATCTCCGTTCAAAAGATCACAACCTATAACAATCTATAACCTCAAGTATAAACATGGAGGAATCATCACTCCAAGAAACAGGGCCATAACGCTACCCAAAGGCGTAGAGGAATCACGTCTCTCGCCATACCACATCACAAGGCATAGAGGAAGCACATCTCTAGCCAAAACATATCACATGCATAGAGGAAATACGTCTCTAGCCAACCCATAAACATATATATCGCATGGAGGAATCACATCTCCACTGAACTATGTCCATCAAGGTAGCATGGAGGAAAGAACCATCTCCAGATGAATCCTAATCCCACTCAAATAGCGTGGAGGAAAGAACCATCTCCAACTATAAATATGATCATACTCGGGTAGCGTGGAGGAAGTAATCATCTCCAGCTATAACATACATCACGCTAGCACATCAAGATCTACTAAGATCATAAATCACATCACAACTAGCATGGAATAACATATCAAGGCATATAAGCACATAAGCACAACATTCATCAAGATAGCACTAAGATATACTCGTGCTCCCACAAATGGGTATGTCCTAACATATACTCTGGATAGTCCCTCAGGGCACTATCCTCAGTCTCTCACATGGCCTCTTCAGGTCTTCATCTCGACCATCATATCCTCAATATGGGAATGTCTTTCGAATGCAAGCGTTTCATATCTCATTCCAAGAATGTAATCGAATGCTCAATAAAAGTGTGGTTGGACTCAACCACCAAATCATCGTAACTCACAAGGTGTCTCGAGTCTGGTATATACTTCCTCAATTGAGACATATGAAGCACTGGGTGAATATCCTCTAATCTCATAGGCAAAGCTAAACATCATGCTACCTTCTCCGTACTGGTCGATCTCAAATAAACCATCATATTGGAAACTCAGTTCCCTTTTCATATTAACACGTCTAACGTCTCGCAGCTGAGATACTTACAGCCAGACATGAACTCTCGCTTGAACTTTAGAGGTTAACGCCTCTTGTCTACACACACAATCTGGCGACTATGTAGAGCCAACACTCTTCCTTTAATCATCGTTACTCGAACTATAAAATCCTGAGTCTGGTCATGTGTTATTTCCACTACTACTGCTAGATCACTTCTAGCATAAGGATATACGACATCTATGTCCATTTATTGCCTCATAGGGTCATCCCAAAAAGATGCACGTCCTTCATTGTTATATAATAAACTCATTAATGGAAGGTAATATAACCATCCACGTTCCCATTCAACTTACAACTTATAATAGATCTTTAAGATCTAGATGATCCTCTCTAACTGAGCATCTGTCAAGGGGTGAAGTGTAGTCATGAGGTACATACTCGTCCCCAAAGCAGTCTAAATCTGCTTCCCAAAATCTCAAAGTAAAAGCATCTATCTCGATCAGAATGGTCGTTCTCGGTATACCATGGAGTCTCACTATTTGTCTAGTGTACTCCTCAACCAATTCATTCACTAGCCACGTCCTTCTGATGAAACGTACCGGTTTCATTAATTTGTTACCAACAATCCAGATAACATAAATCTTCTACTGGGTCACAATCCCATAAAAAAGTCCATAGAGATGTCCTCCCAAATTCTACTACTGCACTGGTAGTGGGTGGGGCTTATCTCTAGATCGGAAATACTCTATTTGGGACCTGTTGACATGTCACTCACTATATCACAAATCTGGTTCTATCGGCTTCATACAATATAATCGTCTCATCTCGTGGTACATCTTACTCGTACCTGAATGTACTGAATAAGGCGTACAATGGGTATACGTAATATTCTGTCTGCATCAGCAGGAACACAAAAGCGGTCATGACTCTTCATCAGTCCATCTACTCTTATGGAGAACTATGGTGCCTCAGTACGAGACATCCTTTCTCTAAACCTTGTCAAGGCCCGGCAGGTCTCCTGCTTCTGTTGGACCTCATCCAACAGACCAGGTAGAACCTCTGAGGTAAAAATGGGTATCCTCATCAAGGAACTGATTGTCCAACTCTAGCCAAGCTAGATCTCTTTGAAGCTGAGGTTGAACTATCAGTCTCACAATCATCTTCTCTTGGAGCGTCTTTCCATTCAAGTTATCGGCGACAACATTCAACTTCTCTGAATGATATGGAATCTTCAAGTCAAAGTCTTGATCAACTTAAGCTCTTAACACTGGCGGTTATTCAACCCATGTTGCATAAAATATACTTCAGATTTCTATGATCTATAGAAATATGACATGAAGATCACACCGGTAAGGTCTTCAAAACTTAAAGGCTTGAACTATCACTACTAACTCTAAATCATGAGTCAGGTAGTTCTCATCATACGTTCTCAGCTGTAAACACACATATCAATAACCCTACTCCTCTGTAGTAATACACATCTCAGACTTAGCTGGGATGTATCACCGTAAATCACGGGATCCAAAAATCTTCTCACTAAAACAGAATGGAAGCAGAGGTCAAATGCCTCCTCAACTCTTTAGAACTTAGACACACTGCTTTCATCATGTAGTTATGGTGGTCTTCTCAAAAGACTCGCAAATGAATACGTAATCATATAAAATCCTTCCTCAAAGCATTGATGGCAATCGGATGAGCCGAAAAAACTACGTATTCCTTAATGTTCATTAGTATCTCCCATGTTACAACATACTTAATTCTCGCCAGGTCAACCATGATCCCACTGGCGGAGACAACATGACCTAAAAAGGCTACCACTGGCATCTCAACTTACACTTAGAGAGCGTAGCATACAACCCTCTATCTCTCGAAATCTGCAAAACGGTCCTCAGACGATCGGTCTACTATTCTCTGCTATGAGAGTATACCGACATGTCATCCATGAAGTCCACCACCAAATAATCAAGGAAGTCGACGAAGATACCATTCATCAACTCCATAAAAACTACTAAAACAATCGTCAACCCAGATGGCATCACTACAAACTCGTAGTGTCCATAACGGTATGGGATACTATCTCATACACATGTTACTCTCTCATCCATGACTAGGGATATCTTGAGCACAAAGGAATCTTGAAAACACAATTGTTTCTTGAAGCTAACTCATCAGGTCGTCAATACGGAACATGGAACCCACTAGGGTAAACCCGTTTCGATAAACTTTTCAAGTTATCAGTACAATATCTCAACAAGCACCATATAGTGTGGCTTTCCCATTCAATCTTGTATCATACTTCAACTCGATAACAATGTCCACACTCCGCTGAGGTGGCAACTAGACGGTTCAGTAACACGTCTATAAACTCATAAACAACTGGAATACCTTCCATTGTTGGACTATCTCGCTCCTTCATGGTATAACACTAGAAGGCGTCATATCCCTGTGTTATCAGCTCGCTGCTCGTACAGTCCTGATGAAAAACCCGTCTCTTCAAAGGTCTTAATCTCAGAAGACCTCTATTTAACTCAACTCAGTAAAGACTATAATAGTCTTACTATTAAAAGCTATCACCACATGATATCTATTCATCCAAACCATACACATAATGACTTCCTCATGCACCTACGACATGACAAAGAAGTCTACAACCATACACGGGTCCCTGAAATAAGGGAACAAACACGCATCTCACGAGTATCTCAGACCCAAAAAGGTAATACTGTGAAAGAAAATCCACCTTCTACTATATACCAAAATTCAACCATTAACGCATGCGTCGAAAGACATGACGTGCATAGCACTCACAACAAGCAAAACTCCACCAGGTTAACCATTAACGAGAATGGTACCTATAACAGCTAACACTCGTAGCTCCTCTACATATCATCACTCAATGTGAGATCCATGCCCCTCAGGTATCACTGAGGTCATTACAATAGCCGCCACTTCCACTCTTTCTGCACTGGAAAGAGGAAGGTCTTGCTGGGAAGAAACACCACCGTGCTGACAGAAAGGGCTAGATGACCTAACTCACCACAAGTGAAACAAGCTATCAGTGCCAAAGGGCACACAGAACGCAAATGATCTGGATAGCCACAACTGAAACATAATCATCCCATCCTTGCAACCTGTGCAACTGAAGGGTAACTCGACCTTCGTCGTCCACCTGGAATGATCTCACTCTTGAAGGGAACCTGTAAAGACAATGCCTTGCCCTGTCGATAAAACTTCGCTCTATGCCCTGCTTTACCACACGTAAAGAATATGATGGGCGTCTTTGGGCACACAACTCGCTAGTGTCCCAACTTCCACGCAATTAAAACATTGTAGTTCCTTGCCAGTCATCTTCATGGCCAAAGGATCACTAGATTGTCCTGATATCGGACTTGGTTCACCATTCATCATCTTGGCTTCTCCACTAACTAATTCAATCCGTTGCTTATTCTCTGATCCAGAAGCTTCAGTTGATCTCACAGATGTTGGTAAATCCGGTGTAGGTCTACCCGCTATCACCGCTTCATATACTTGTTACATATATTCTTGAAACTTGGATCTACTCATGGAGACACAATCGGCCTCTTCAAACTCGTTCTCTGCCATAGGCGAAACAACAGCGAAAACTGGTCCCTGACTTATCACCACTGGAGGAAGAGGGGTGTGCCTCTACCTCATCCCACTACAGATACTACTCTAGTCTGAGTCATCTGTAGGATATACGCACCTAATCTTATAAGGCTATATATATGCCATAGCTATCGATATATATATATAATACATCCACATACTCCATAGTACACACAGATATATATATACATATCTACGCTGTAGAGATCCATGGCAGAGGTGACGACTTCTCGTACATTCTATCCCAAAACCACACTTAAAACCAAAACCTTTGAAAACGTCAGATCTCATGTGGGCTCTGTTTATTTTACCTATCAAACCTCATTGCAGGTAGCAAGTGCCATTGTTGTCAACCTGGGCTCTGATACCAACTCTGTAACACCCCGAATTCGTGGGACTCAGGATGTCACATTCGGCTAGGATCTCACAATGGATCCCGACCCTAGCCTGACAACAAGTTCACTGGACCTTACAACATGGCACTGACAGATATAAAACAAATACATAAAACAGTATAAACTGTACGACCCAAAGTAAACAACAATATAGCCGAGTATATAAAACGACATCCTCACACAGGAGGTACAAAAGATCATCCTCACGCAGAGGGGAAACACAACAACCCCAAACCAACCACCTAATGTACGAGAGTCCTCGGCCTGTCACCCTGTCAGATCACCTAGTAGCGCCTAACCTGTAAACATCTACAACACGGTATGAAACCATTAGCTAACCATACATATATGAGGTAATGCATAAGCACAAGCACAATCATGAAAGATAAACACATCAGTATGCTATCACACATTTACCCATTTATTATCTTTATATAATAACCATTCACTCAAAAACCGTATATATATATAGATAGATGAAAGTATGTGACACGAGGACCGATACATCCCCGCCTCTGAGTACAATGTCCAGCTGTACGAGTATCGGTCACACAATCCGTGTACCCTATGGGAGTGGATTGCGCCCTTCCTGTAAACCAGTCTGGCCCGACATCAGAGAACCTCTCAGACTCCACGGTGGGATGAAAGGGAAAGGTTATCACAGCCACGCAGTGGGGCAGTCAATAGAACATAGGTCGATAAAAACGACAACTCATGCTATCATAGCAAACATATAAAGCACACACCACTCATGCAAACACCCAATATAGGGATGGTAGCTAAGTAAGTCCTACGGACTTACCTCAACCTCGTACAAAATCAACCACGATCACCTCTACACTGGAGGGACAACACGGCCTATAAAAAGGCATAAAGAGATATATCAACCTCTATTCATCAAAGGGGTCACACCTAGACCCAAAGGGATCCATAAGGATCATACTCAATCTATGAGCCTCACAACCAACTAAACCTCAATATCTCAACATAGCTCACAATTCCTCAAATCTCAAAGTAGTATCTAATCAACATTCCTCAATCTCAATTTTAATCCTAATTTAATTAATTAACCTTTAATTAATTAATTAGATTTCGCCAGAATAACGTTTTGCCCGCATGCAATTTCTAAACCCCCTGTCATCAGATTTCATCAAACAAGAACCCATAATCACCAGAATAATATAACGACCATAATGGAATTTCTAATTACCCATTTTGACAAGCCTAAAGTCAATTTAGGTCAAATCGCAGTACAGAAAACGAATAAATTCATAACTTATTCGTTACTAACCCGATTGACGATCTGAAAGAAGATTCGGAATCACAGCGACGCAGGCTACGCATGGACAACATCAAATTCACCGGAATCTGAGCGACGGAACCTGCCTGGTGATATATATGCTCGACCAACCCTTCTTCTACTAGGAATTGCAGAAACTCGGTACCGATATGAAGAGAATGAAGAGAGGAATCCAGAAAGTCAAACGGATTTGAAATCGGATTAGAAACGGAGAGTAGATCTGAGTTTGAAGGTTGAGAGAAATCAGAGTTTTTACGAGAAAACGTGAAAGGGAATGAATTAATAAAGGATTTTCCGCTATTTATAGTGAAGACGATAATTATCCTTTAGTAAAGTCGATAATTATCCATTAACCGATCAAAAGGCGGGTCGAACCTCCTTCTCCAAACTTCTCGAGATTGGAATAATAAATCTGGAATATTGTAATGATAATTATTCCACAACTGTCTCGGAAAACGTGTATTCCTAAGCCGTCTTTCTTAGCCGCTAAGAAACGAAATAGCAACTCTTTTGGCCGTTTTGCCTCTCCATGTTATTTCATATCTAGGACATATCCGATGTCCTGATCATTTCTCTCAACTGCATTTTTATTAATTGGAGCTCCCAAATGCTCCAAATAACACCGGAGGGTAAAAATAATTACCCGGGGGGAAAAAGTAAAAATTTCCCCAAACTTCCAAAATTACGCGAGGAACATAACGGTGGGACTCATACTCATCACTTGCGAAATCTTCGCGAGCTATATGTCAATTACTATCAACGATTAAGTTAATCAACATTAATTAGAATTCGGAAATCCCAGCTATTACACGTTGGTCGAGAAGAGGGCGTGGATTTGTGATCGAATCCTGACGGTTCTGTTGTAGTCCAAATTTGAGGTCTCCACAATTGTTCCCTAGGATTCCTACTTGTGTACTTACTTCAAAGATGAACGTTTATGTTCGTTGTCTTCTGTTAGCCGGATCATCCTACTTTCCCTTGAAGACTTTTTTTGCTTTCGGGGTTTTTATTATTATGTATTTTTGTGTATTTCTTTCTCCTTTTGTTTGTGGCCCTTCATGACTGTAAGTCCGTTTGTCGATCTTTTTCGGCCTTTTTCGGCCTTTTGACCCACTAGACGACGCGCCGTCTAATGATTCGAACCGCTTTCCGCTTTGAAAAAAAATAATTAATAAATAAATAAATTATGGTTACCATTTTGTTATCCAACTCTCTATTAACAATTTCATCCTTACAAATTCTTGATCTTTAAAGCATCAAGTTTTACACGTTTACATATCATGATACCCATTTTCAACAATTTTGTCTTTCGAGGTTTGTTGTTGTCTTTTGGTGGCGGTTCGAGCATTTGTCGAGAAGGGGGCGTGAATTTGTGATCGACTCTTGATGGTTTTGTTGTAGTCCAAATATAAGGTGTACACAGTTGTTCCCCGGGCTTCCTACTTGTGTACTTCGAAGATGAACGTTTATACTCGTTGTGCCGTTGCCCCTTGTTGGTTGGTTCATCGTGCTTTCCCTTGAAGACTTTTGTGTTTTCAGGTTTTTTTTTATGTATTTTTGTGTATTTCTTTTCTCCTTAATTGTTGGGGGTTTTTTACGACGGTAAGTCCGTCTGCTGATCTTTTTCGACCTTTCAATCCAATAGATGACGCACCGTCTAATAGTTGGAACCGCTTTCGGTTAAGAAAAAACATACAAAAAAGCGTCAATCTTCTTAAGAATTGTTTACACTAAAATTTTTAGCATGGATTCCACAAATATTTCAAAGATGCGGTAAGCCGGTAATTCCCTGATCCGAGTTACACAAGAACTTAGAAAAATGACCCGATCCGAGTCCGTATTTTATCGGGTAAGTATTTCTCTCAAACTCCAAGGTTAAAATCGTCAACAAACGGATCGAATATATCTTAAACTATCAAACGGGTGAAAGAGATAGAGGCGAGAAAACATAGCGGCTTCCCAAAATCGATAAGTTAGGGTTCAGCCGATCTCCGCCGCTACAACAACCAGAGGAATTGTTCGAAGATGCCGAAGAACAAGGGAAAGGGAGGTAAGAACAGGAAGAGAGGGAAGAACGAGGCCGATGATGAGAAGCGAGAGCTTGTCTTCAAGGAAGATGGACAGGAGTACGCTCAGGTCCTTCGTATGCTCGGTAATGGGCGTTGCGAAGCTATGTGTATCGATAACGTTAAGCGACTCTGTCATATCCGTGGTAAGATGCACAAGAAGGTCTGGATTGCAGCCGGTGATATTATCCTTGTCGGTCTTCGCGATTATCAGGTATTAGGTGTTTCTTTATGAAATTTGTATCATGTGTATATTTTCAGTTTTTTGTAATTTGTTTTGGTTGTTCCAATCAATTTTCCCACTGATTGCGGATTCCGAATCCCTGTTCTTGTTGGCTTTGTATAGTATTTCTATTTCGTGATTTTTAATGAGATTATTATGGAGATGTGTTGTACAGCTGTAAGCAAAGCCGTTTTGGATATCAAGAAGGAAACTATATCTGAATTTCAAAGTCTTGTTATACTTTGGACTTTTAACAAACAAAGTGTTTCGAAGTGTTAGTATGATTAACAAACAAAATGATTGTCCAATTTCCTTTGTGTAACACGTGGGCTTTGTCTTTACCGGTGTGATATAAGTTTCTTTATATGTATGCATTTTCTCTTAACGTAGCTTGAAATTCTGATTGTTATGTAGATGTATTATATCCAAGTTTTAGGTATTTAAGTTGGATTCTAATGACTCTGTTCTGCATTAAATCTTGTTGCTTATGATGATCCCCATGTGAAGTTATGGACTCTAATTGCCTTGTGTTACATGTGGGTTTTCGCCTATTGGAGTAATTTAAGTCGAACTGTCAGCTTATATCCAAGCTTTTCTTCAGCTAATATCACGATCTTGAATATTGGTAGCTGTGCATATTTCTTAAATTTGTGTAGTTGCATTGCCATCATTAGGTGAATGAGGCACATTGCCTAATGCTATTGAATTTTCACAGAAATCTTCTTACTAAAATATTTTGAGTTTGTCTGCTTATATGTTTCTTTAGTGATCATCATGGAATATTGGCATTAATATGGAGTTGCCACAGAAATCATCTCATAGTAAAAATTATGAACTGAGGTTATTTCACCATCTTGTTAAGTCAATTGAATGTTTTTCTTTTGGATTTCTCACAGGATGACAAGTCTGATGTAATCTTGAAGTACATGCCCGATGAAGCTAGATTGCTGAAAGCTTATGGTGAGTTGCCGGATAACATTAGGCTCAATGAGGGTATTGCGTCTCTTGATGAAGAGGATGATGGAGGTGCAGATGGCTACCTTGAATTCGAAGATGAAGACATTGATAAGATATGATACACCTTTAAGATGTTTAATCCCATATATTAGCTGAACTTCCTATCTACAATGAAGAGAGAGTCCATGTAGTGTGGCTCGGCTTGTGTACATCAAATTTGATGGTTAAATAAGATGCTTTATCTTACTTCATGAGCTACGTATTCTTGACCGGTGTTGTGGTATATGTGGTTTTACCATGTTTCTCTATGCTTCTTTAGATCCGGCTACAGCTGCTTCTTTTCTTTTTAGTAACGAAAGAGATTTGATACACTAGACATGTTTACTGTTTCGAGATGGTTTTAAGGGGTTTAGACAAATGTTTTATGTGATAAGGTTTTCCCCCTACTTCATCCTTTTACCTCCTCTTGTTGAATTTTTTCATATTTTGGGCTCGACTTCAACATTGTTTTTGCTACTATTATCACTAACAAATTCTCAAACAAATACCGTTGAAGACAGGATTAGAATTTCCAAACTTTATTGAAAATATCATTACATTTGAATAACAAAAGCAATGGAGGATAGAGAACCCATCTCTATGCTCTATTCTTCTACATGGTATATAAATACATTTGCTCAGATTCCTCTTCCATAGAAGATTTAACTGGGCCAGTACAAGAAGCCAAAGCTTTTCATTCAGTACCGGCAATCTTCTTCTTCAACAACTCAATGTCTTCAGCCAATTCCTTTCTGCTCGACTGGAGAACAATGCAAGAATGAATCACCATAGTGACAAACAAGCAAAAGAATAAGATGCATTGGTTGGGTTAGGGGTAGAGTTAGTTTCGGGTTCCGTACCTTGAAGAGAAGGTACCGGTATACGAACCATCCTGTGTATCCAAGCCCAACTAACTCCATGATCTTAGGGAGCTGAAGTTGAAACATACAGTCAAGAAAGGGCATTGTGAATGATGTTCAGGAAAAAAATTAAACGACGAGTTTTCAATTTTTACACTCCTTGTTTGTCACTAGTAAGATTGAATTCTTGATTCAAGTTGTCGAGTTCTAAAGATCAGATATGCAAGGTGTTGCAATGGAAAGGAGAGTTGTTACCAGAGGTACCGAGTTGACAGCACCAACGACAATGGAAGAAAGCCAGACGGCTACAATTGCACCGCCACCATAGAGGAGTACAGTTGATTTGTTCTCCAAGGCATCCCACTGCAACAAGAAAGTAAACCACAAACTAATTCATTACCTATATCTGACATGTTAGATCTATTTTTTATTCATCAAACCATTGAATGGATCATTCTCACCTTCTCCTTGAGATCTGTAAACAGTTCCCCAGCATCTACTGAAGATTCATCCGACGAGACTTTGACTTGGAGCGAAGAAAACCTTCTTGACTCTAATCATATCAGAAATGGTAAAGACGAGTCAAACAATTTGGCAATATAACCTGAACCTCATACTGAAATACAAGTAATTCTCGAAACCTATTAAGCCTAATTGATCAAGCATAGCAGCTGTGGCAGTACAAAAGCTCAGCAGATGAAGTTATCATTAATAAATAAAAATCCATGAGCTCCCATCACAAGTACATTTGGGAAACAGGAAGTTCGTCAAAGGTATCACCCGAACCATACTAATGATTCAGCTACAAAACTTCAAGTTGATCAGGTTCAGAAAGGACATCATAAACCTTAGTTTGGATACACCAAATGTACTAAATTAGTGTCAAATTGACAAATTGATTCTTTTGAAGCTATCACATATTCTGCCTTCTTCGTCCAAGAAGAAATATTATAACCGGAATTAGACACCGGATTGTCTCAGTGTATTATTGGATTTTGCATTGTTATGATTTATATATCTTGAATCTGAATTGTCTTCCTATCCTTCCTAGGATGCAACATTACTGTCCGATAGAGAGAGAGGGCTTGTCAATTGGATGAGCTTCACTTGTACCATGAGATTACAAGAATTTTTTACACGAAAAGTTGCTACAACTCTTACATTATTAAGGGTTGACCCAATCTTAAGGAAAATCACACTAAAAACAAACTAACTAACACATGAATAGGAAGTCAACCTCACATAATCCTGAAGAAGTATCTGCTTAGCTCAATGCTCTATCGCAAAATGAACATAAATAGGATTACTAAGAATCCCCTCCATAGTCACTATATTTATGCAGAAACTTGTCCTTTTAATCTTTAGAACACCCACCAAGTGTTCGACAAAATGCTAGGAGAGGATTCATACCAGAGAAGCTCCTGGAGGATGAAGCACACAATGATTGAGTGGTCAAGCGAGCAGGAAGACAAGGCAACGCCACACACTGGAATGGCTTGCTAGAAGGAGGGACACGTGGCAGCAACCCAGAAGTAGCAACCGCCATAGAAGACGACGCAGAAGCTGTAGCCATTAATTACTATAGACCTTCACTCGGGAGCTCGAAGACAGCCTGAGAGTGGAGAAATTGTAATGAAATTAAGGAAAAGTTGGGGATTTGGATTAGTTTTGGTCCATTCGTGGGATATCCATGGATATTTTGTTCTGGGCTCGGCCATTGAAGAAAGGGGTGATTGCGCAGAGTGACACGTTGACCGATTCGAGCCTTCTCATTGGTTGGCTTCCTATCTTGTAATCCACATCGGATAATCTATTATACCCTACCTTATTTTATTATTCATTAGTGAAAATTAATAAAAAAAACCCAGACATTATTATAAAAAGTACTTAGAAAAATATATAGATTTAATTAATCTTTAATTGGATATTGGGAAAATTATAGAAAATAGGCTCAATTTTAGAGATAATTGTAAACATAAGATGAAAATTATAGAAAATAGTCTACAACCTACAAACACTCATATGTATCTTAATAACAACTCAAAACTTTACAACCATTATAGCAAGTAAGATTTCAACTCGAAGGACCCACAAAGAATACAATGGATGATATAAAGTGCACTTTATATGTGTTGTCTAATGATCTACATAATTCAAGCCTTCATTGAGGCTCTCCAATTTGTTGATTAAATTGGCCAATGATCAATTACATGATATGTAAAGTGTGTGTAACATTGATGATAATTGTATTCTTTTTTTCAATCATACCATGTGCTTATCACTAAATGAAGAGAAAAGGTTCATATATTATTTTCGTGTAGCCAAGTATACTATATGCGCGGACAAAGGGGCCACAAACGTGAAGTCCACATGCGCTCCAGGTGAACAGCCGCGCAGTTGAAGAAGAAGGAAAGAAGAAGGAGCGACACACGGCGCCCTAAAGGCCCCAAATATAAGGGTTTGGGGCGCATGCATCTAAAGGCCGACATGTATTGACTCGGTGGCGATATTCGGCCACGTCAAATAACATTAACCTAAAATATCAATCCTTATACTAATTTGACGTCTGAAAAAAACATAAAATTACATCGGTCTTTTTATGGTAATTTTGAGTGATATTTTTTATTGGGGATTTTAGGGTAATATTGCAAGTTTTATAAGTTTGTTCGAAAAGACATAAAGTGAAAATGTTAAATTGAATGGTAAATAGTTTCCGTACTTACAGTCATGCAAACATATCTCCACTTTTGTCTCCCTTCCCATTGCTTCTAACCACATTCATCGAAACCCTAAAAAAAATACAAGCAAAAACTCCACCACAAGAAGGGTAACCCTACAACAACTCCATTAGCTTTTTTCTCCCTTTATGTCAATGCTCTTTTAGTATCTCATCTTCCTCCTCTAAACTTTCAGGCATTTTATCGAACACCTCTTTCAGGCATTTTATCGAACACCTTCTTGTTGTTTTTTATACAAACATATAGATGCTTCTAAGGATCAATTCATGGGGGACAATGGAAGCTATTTTACCATATGGGTAATGATCATACATCTTTTATCTTCATCATTTGCTCTTAGCTTTAATGGTCATCATAAGCACTCTCATCTTCTTCATGATCCTATTGCTTTAGATTCATATCTCTATAACCACACATTTTCATCAATTCCAAAGGGCACACTAGGAGTTCTACACAAGCTTCATTTCCCATCTTCAAACTTCTCCGGAATCGAAGTATCGATTGTTCGAATGAAGAGCATTGTGATTTGGACTAAAGGAGCAAGATTTGAGCCTCTATTCAACATCCCACCTAGGATCTTCACCTCATCTTTTGTCATCACAATTGATATCATGTATGAAAATCTTGGAAACTTGTCTTCTTACTACTACACCTTGCCTCATTACTCATTTCTTGCACCGGTCATCGGTTTATCATTCTATGATTACGACGTTAATCGAAGGGTTAATGTGAAGGTTCTTGACAAACCCATCACCATAAACTTCACCACTATACTCTCCTCAAAACACAAGATTACCCATGAAGCAAAATGTGTTAGATTTGACCTTAATGGTCATGTTGAGATGAGTAAAATGATTAGTCCTAATGTATGCAAATCGCGAAATCAAGGTCATTTCTCGATTGTTTCTCCGGTTGTTCATCCATCTCCATCTCTACATTCAACACCAACAAGCTCCAAACACCATAGGAGGAAGAGATTTGAGGTATGGTATTGGTGGGTGATCGGTTTCGGGGCCGGGCTATTTGGTATAGTCTTGATTGCTTTGATTCTTATGGTTGTTTGTAGAAGTTGTATGTTGCAAAAGATGAAGTGGATGGAGAAGAAGTCTGAGAAGAGTGTTGTTTTAGATACTAGATGGATTGAAGATAGTAAATTGCCTTGTGCATCCATGACTAGAACTCAACCTTCCATTGAAAATGATTTTGTTCCTTGAGTTGGTGATCTCAGACTATTTTTTACTCTTTGTATATCCATGTTAGATTTCAATAGGGTGATTGGATAGTTGATGTAGATTGCTTGGGTTTTTAATTAATGCTACCCTTATGAGAGATTTTGTAGATGGATTGTTACATTTGTCATGTTAATTATCAAAATGATTTAAGTTATTTTTTGGTGAAAATTGAGTTTGAATTCTAGGGGCAACATGTATGCAGAAGTAAAGGACCCAATGACATAAAATAATATCATAATCATAATATGAGAATGAAAAGGTTTCTTCGATAAAAGCATTAACAAGTGATTTGGGCCAACATTTCTATTGGTAGGCCCAACGGACTACAAACCGGCCCAACTCAAAATAAATAAATAAATAAATTAGGCAAATTTAGAAATAAAATTTTGTATTTTTATGGGAAAGTAATTGTATTTTAAGAATTTGTTATCATATACTAAAGTTGAACTATTTTATAGGATGTGTTAGACTCGAGGATAATTTAAGGTTTACGTGTTAATCGATTATTAATTTCACTAAATTAATTATTAAAGTTATTTAAATTGTGATTTATATTCAATTTGAATGTTGATAATTTTTATTAATTTATGGAATTAATTTTTTTTATTAGTGTTTATTGGTTTGAAACAAATTCGATTTTTTTCTAAAATATTCTAATAACATTTTTTTATACAACTAATTCTAATAGTTACAAATTAAATTATGTTAAAACATGATTATTTTTTAATAAAAATATATTTTAAAAAACTCATGCGGGACACGACAGGGGTCAAACCGTTTAAACTAGTTGACGTGAAAAGCACAAAAAAAATGGTTTTAAAGGGAAACAAAGTGAGGTAAAAGGTATTTTCGGAATTGTTATTCGGTCAGCCGGAGTCAACACCAGCACTTTGCATATGTGTCCCATGAGGCGCATAGCAATGGGAATGCGCCGAGCGTCCAACCCAACGCATTCCCATTTGCGTTCATATAGGTGCGCATTCACGCGGCGTAGTACATGTGTTCATTCTTTGTTATTTTCCGTATTACCGAATAAAATCACTCGTCTTATTATAGGTAAAAAAATTTAAATATATTGTAGGATCATAGTCGTTATTAGGGAGGGTGAAATGCCTTTGTAAAAGTCAGTCTATATAGTGTAGTTTGAAATGAAATTGTTGAAAGTGACTCGAGAAAAAAGTGTTTGAAGTCTCTACAATTATAAATATGACTTACATAAGTCAAGTATAAAAGTACAAATCCGAGAGGTTTCTTTGGAATAAAATTCACATTTATTTCTAAATGGAATGCGTGTCATCAAGCCAAAAGTTATATATATATATTATTTTTATTAGACCTGATGATATCCAGGTTGTCCGGCCGGAAAAACGGACGGGTATGAACAGAGGAAGAAGTCCGGTCCGTCGGGCCAGATCTAGACATCAACCTAGGACCGACCGGACCGAAAAGCCCGCATCGCCGACTCGGGTAAAAAATGAAAAAGTTAAAAATATATATTATATTGTATCTATTATGATGTTAAACATACATATAAAATAAGTATAGTTATATAAAATATCTTAAATATATAATTTTTAAAATTATATCAAAACATTTTTTAAATTCTTTTTTAAAAATATATATATGGGTACCCGCAGGCCCGGCCCGGCGAGTACGTCAGTCATTTCACACCCGGCCTGAGTATGCAAAAATGGGCTTAATATTTTATAAAAGCCCTGTTCCAACCTGACCGGCCCGGATATAAAGAGGTCCAATTTCCATTGAGAAATTCTCTTACTATTAATGATTTTATTATTAATGAAATTATATCTCTAGTCCATGTTCTTTTTTGAATAATTTGGATTTATTTTTTATAATCTTTTTAGTTTGAACATGAGTACACTGAACGTGATATTACACTCATTAATATAGATCAAGTACAATGTTGTTTAGGCAAAGTGTGTGTTAACTACTAATGATCATTTTATCTAGTAATATTATGACTCTCTCTTCATCTCATAAATTGTATAGGTAATTACTGTATATTTGTGTTATATTTTACTAATGAATGAAAATACTTTTGTAAGTATTGATATAATTTATTAGTAAGATGATAAAAATATATGATATTAATAATTATGTTTTACTATTATATTAATGATTATGCAAATTTCATGCAAGGTACGAGACGTTGAATTTGTTTTTTCGATATACAAAACAACTCGATACGTATTATTATAGTTAATTTGTTTTAAATGAACCGACCAAACCTTGTTTAGATAAGGGTGTGTTCGGTACACTTCATTCAATCGACTTAATCAACTGAATGAGGTTTCATTTTGTTCGGTTGCTATTTGGAGCAGTAATTCAATCGAATGAATCAACTGAATTAATCGACTGAATCGAATGAATGATTCAACTGCCCATGAAGGTTCAATCGAATGAATGAAGTTGGGATCTCATTTGTACCCTTCAACCCTCCTTCACTTCAACCAGCTTCATTGCTCTCTTCACTACTTCGTCTTCTCCTTCCCTCATTCGTCTTCTCCTTCCCTGCTTCGGCTTGCATTATGTCTGCATTGTCTGGTATACAATTAATACAAATCATGTCAAACTTTACTGTTTCACTCAACCACAAATAACCCAAAAACCCATAGACACGTACACATACATGCATTGATAAATTCATCAAACTGAATGACCTGAATTAGTAATCGAGTAATTAACTAGCTTTACCCTACCCCCTCATAGCAAACGAACCTTTATGCCGTCACAACATACAGCTCTCTACGCAACTTGTGGTGGACTAAAACCACGAAATCGGAGGGAATCGACAAGTTGTTGTGTATTCCTTGTGTTCTTCGTTGTTGTGAGACACGACTTCCCACAAGAAATGGATTTTGTCGTTGTTGAACATTTCAAATTCCATGATCTGTTGTGGAGAAGATTGATTGAGCGAGAAGATGAGATTATCGAGTGCAGGTTATGGGTGCAATGGGAGCAAGAGATCAAAACGAACATGAAAGTCCTTTTAGTAATGAATCAAGTGTACAAACTACTTGATTTTTCCTTTTATTAAAATTCAAAAATAATACTTTTTAAAAGTCAATTTTGGTAATTTAACACATAATTCATCACATTCATTTTCATCTTAAACGAACATGAAAACAAAACAATTCGTTTCATTCCATTTCGTTCCAATAACATTTTTCAATTTCAGTTTTAGTATCAGTCTTAGTATACCATACAGGCCCTAAGTATGCAAAAGTTGAAAATATGGGTGATTTAAGTAGAATGAATGGATCCGCTGTAAAACATACTCGTGTGTAGATTATGAGCTACTTCTCGGATTATTCATCGTTGAGGATTACAAACTGACCTTAAACTTGAATTTCGATTTTATTTAAATAGAGAATCCTAATTTAATTATATTAGAGTAAATTATACTTAAAAAGGAGAACTTGAATGTACCATATGTCTTACCTGTTTAAATTTAGGGTTTCAACCTAAGCTTGATGATCCTAAGATGGAAGTCTTAACGATCAATTTAAATGGGTTGGTTGATAGGTAGAAATATCATTTTCATCAAATGTGCAACTTACATAAACCACCGTTTTTATCACCGCTAACATTTCATTCGTCACTCACCCACCCATCACCTATTGAATATTCGGGGAAATACCTAGGTGTATAGTATTTATTTCGGTGTTAATATTTTTAAAAGTCTAAACTAAATTATATTTAAACTAAACGAATGTAAATTTACCAATTCACAGAATATTATACATCATTACAAACCAATGTTGAAATGAATTAAAATTGATACAAAACAATGCAAATAAACGCAATATATTAAGTTTTTTTTTCGAACGACGGAACTTGATTGGAGGTTGGCGTGACCGAGGTGTCGAAGATTCGAAGTTATGATGAAGCAATTTCAAAGTTCTAATATTGAAAAAGGGGACGCGGCTACAACTCTTTGGCAAAATAAATACAAGTGTTAAAATGTAGCAATCATGTGGAATTTAAGGTTTGTAGTGATTAAAAAAAAAAGCTATTTTTTTTTTTTTGGTAATGATTACGGAGACCATTACGGTTCCGTAATTTTATTAAGGCGAATAAAAACTAGCTAACACATAATCACTCGACGGGTCGCTACGCCGCGAGCATCGTTCTTTAACAACTCAATTAACGTAGAAGGTGGAGATTGAATGTAAAAATAACCTAATGGAAAAGATGAAGCAATGGATGCCAAGTGATCGGCAGCGGCATTCGCTTCACGGTAGATATGTCGGAATTGGACATGCCAATCCCTACGAATGAAGCCTTGGCACCGTGATACCAGACTAGAGAGCGGATGATAGTTAGGG
Organism: Fagopyrum homotropicum; assembly: GCA_033239125.1. NCBI lineage: Eukaryota > Viridiplantae > Streptophyta > Magnoliopsida > Caryophyllales > Polygonaceae > Fagopyrum > Fagopyrum homotropicum. The sequence goes on from BSWB01000003.1 coordinate 11,840,833, forward strand.
ACGGAGCGATTAACCAACTTAACAACCAACTCCGAATCAATCTCCACAATAATCTTACGAAAGCCTTTTTCCCACGCTTGATATAGTCCCATGCAAAGGCCCCAAAGTTCCGCAGTTGGAACCGAGCATGGACCAATGTTCATCACGAACCCACATAACCACTGCCCATTATTATCCCTGAACAACCCTCCCGCTGTTCCCGCACCAATACCTCTTTTTACCGATCCATCCGTGTTCAACTTAATCCAGCCGACGTTTGGCTCGGTCCATCTAACCATTATCTCATCTGTCTTTTTCCTTAAAAATTTACCACTCGACTTAGCCCAGGATAACGTCATGGATTTGACCTCAGAAGCAATCCAAGCAGAGCGGTTGGAAGGAGCAAGAGTCCCACGAAAAACATACTCATTCCTCCATTTCCAGCTTCGCCATAAGACCACCGCAAAGCTTACATTCCACGGCATATTCTCACAGATAGTATCAGTGATAGACAAGTTAAACTCAAGCCATTGAACGAACGAGGTGCCATAAAAGCCAGCAGCCATGTCGGTAACGAGAAGATTACACCAAACGGACGAGACGGTGGGGCAATCTCTGAAAACGTGGAACAAACTTTCAACACCAGAGCCGCAAACAGCACACAATGGATCAGTAGCACAATGGCGTCTAACCCTTTCTAGATTAGTGAGTAGCCGTCCAAGAGACACGAGCCAAAGAAAAACTCTGATGCGCTCCGGAACATGAAGTTTCCAAATCACCTTGAACAGACCTTTGTTTTGCTCCAGCTGCTCATTCTGATCAATAGAAGCGCGATATGCAGAAGCCGTGGAGTACATACCATCAGATGAGAACTTCCAAGATAATGAATCCGAAGAAATCAGATCCGCGTCTATACTCCAACCAGCAATTTTTACAAGAGAGCTATTCGGGAGAGCATTACTTAGTCTTGCCCAGTCCCAGCCGCTGTCTACCACCCAGTATTCAGAGACCCTACACAGAAGCTCATCAACGGTAGGGGAAATGACTGCATCACAAATCAATGGGCGGTTACTGCACCAGCTCTCCTTCCAGAACCTAGCCCGCCTACCATCAGCAATTATCCATGACATACCTGGTAAAATAACCCGTGACTTAGCCCATATAAGACCTTTTAGGATATATGAGCCCTTTTTGGTGTTACTGCAGTCGATGAAACTACGAATATCCTTGAGCCCATATTTAGCCGCAATTAGTTCAGCCCATGGGGCGCCAGTGGAGTTCAAAAACCGCCAAGCAAACATACCCAGCGACGCCAAGTTAGCACCAGTAGTAGACCGGATACCAAGCCCACCACTCTGTATCGGACGACACACATCCTTCCACGCAACCAAATGTATACTCCGACGCGTCTCGTCGTCACCCCAGACAAAGGACCTACACATCCTATCCAGTTCATTGCACACTGAGATGGGAATCTTGATTATTCTAGCCATATAAGAAGGGAATGAGCAAAGGACTGATTTAACCAGTGTCACCCGTCCCGCAAGACACATCATTCGCCCCTTCCAAGAAGCAAGCTTGCTCTTAGTCTTATCGATCAAAAAATTGAAATCAGACCTCTTCAAACGAGAATGCAGAATTGGAAAATCCAAATACCTTCCAAAGTCAGAAGTAATGGAGAATCCAGCTGTGGAGGAAATAGCGTACCTAAGATCCTCCCCAACATTCGGAGACACACAGATCCTGGATTTCTCCAGATTCATCTTAAGTCCGGACGCAGAGCAAAATTCCGACATGCATTCTTTAATGACTTGGATATTTTCAATGGTAGCTTCCGCAAACAATACTATATCATCTGCGAAGAAAACATGTGAGAACCCAATGCAACCTCTTTTAACATGAATTGGAGCCCACCTATGATTGTCCACAAGCCTCTGAATAGCATGACCAAGTCGTTCAAGGCACAAGACAAAAATATAAGGTGAGATAGGGTCACCTTGGCGAACACCTCTACTAGGTATGAAACTGTCGGTCATCTCACCATCCCACAACACCGTCATATCCTGAGAACGGTAGCAAGATCTGATCCAACCTCTGATTGTTGAGTCAAGACCAATACATTCACAAGTCTCCTCAATAAAGTCCCATGAGAGCCTATCGTATGCCTTTTTAAGATCAATCTTTATAGTCATCCATTTCTTTCCAGATTTTTTCCGTTCAATAGAGTGTACTAGTTCTTGAACGACCACTACATTATCCTCAATCCTCCTACCCGGAATGAAACTACTCTGCATTGGACTCACCAGTTTATTCATAAAAGGTTGGAGACGGGATACAATGATCTTAGAGATAACCTTGTACGTCACATTACAAAGTCCAATTGGTCGGAATTTAGACAAGTGTTCCGGACTGACGACTTTAGGGATCAACGCAATGAGTGTTTCATTAGTGCCTTCCGGCAATACACCTGACTCAAAGAATCTCGAGACAACTGAGAGAAAATCCTTCCCAACAATCTCCCAAGCAGACTGGTAGAAAACTGCACTGTAACCATCCTTTCCGGGAGCTTTGAGGGGAGCCATTTTAAACACACACTTCCTGATTTCCTCATGTAATACAGGTCTGCGCATGAAATGTAAGTCCTCAACAGAGAGAAAGGGAAAGTTAGCCACATACCTACCATTAGGAGCACACGCAGAATCATCCCTGGAAAAGAGCTTCAGGAAATACTCCCTCGCGTTTGTTCTTAGCTGCTGCTCGTCCGATATCCATGTGCCTTCGTCGTTCCGTATTCGATCCACACGGTTATATCTTCTTTTGACCAATGTACTAAGATGAAAATACTTCGTATTCCGATCTCCGTCCACCCAGAACTTCTCTCTCGATTTTTGCAGCCACAATAATTCTTCCTGCTCCATGATGGCATCGAATTCCGCTTGTAAAGAACAATGCATATCAATAAGGCCTTGGGACAAGGCACCTTCTAACTCAGCTTGGATTGAGAGCAGTCTATCCAGTATGTCCTTCTTTCTAAGTTCGATTCTGCCAAACGATGATGAATTCCATTTCAGTAGTTTATATCGTAATACCATAAGAGCACGAGATATATCACTTCCATTCACATTCCAGTTGTCCGACACCACATGGAGGTACTCCGGATGTGAAATCCATGCCGCCTCAAATATGAAAGGACGCCGAGTTAGGTTAACACTCCTACGGGGGTAGAAGTGTAAAAGCAGCGGATTGTGATCGGAGGATAATGCCGGAAGATGTCTGATAGTAGCTTCTGCCCATAACATCCTAGCATCGTTGCTCATAAACGCCCGATCTAAACGTTTAGAGATTCTGGTAATATCCGTAGTACCCCTGTTCCAAGTAAACCGTGGACCACTGAAGCCCATATCAATCAAGTTCGTATTTGAAACCCATTCCCGAAACACTCCAGAATCACGTGATAACTGAGACGAATTCCCTCCAACATCAACATCCTCCAACACACAGTTAAAGTCACCACCCGCAATGATCGGACCCGAGCAATCCAGAATAGCGTCTTTCAAAACATCCCAGCAAGGTGCACGCCGACGAGGAGTAGGGGGGTTATATACCGCAAAGACATCTACTGGCATGTTGTTAATAATGACAGAAGTTTGTATAAATGATACCGTCTTCAACTTCACTGACACGGATAATGTACCGGCATTCCATAACACCCAAATGCCACCTTCAAATCCCAACGCATCCACTCTTTCGTAATTGGAGAATTTCAAACGTCTACAAACGTTATCTGCCATGTCTCCTGAGATCTTCGTTTCAAAGAGAAATAATATGTCCACCTTATGACGGTTGATCATATAGTTCAGGGCTTTGCGGAACCGTCTATTACCCGCGCCCCTACAATTCCAGAATAGGGCTATCATTGGGAACCAACGGTAGCAACCGGACCGGATGTCTTGTTGGTAGTGGTCGACGTAGAAGCTTCCCCCATAAGCACATCTTGTCTATCCGGGGGAATCGGCTCAGTCGAGTTTTCATGGGGAAGGGTGTCAATTTCCATTGCCGGAGACGCAGCAGAAGGACCATTCTCGCCTTCAGATAATAGTTGCTCCGCACCTAGAGAAGGTTGGGAGCCAATTTGAGTAATCGGTTTAGCCCTAGCGGTGTCAGCTCTCAATGGGTGGGTTACTGATGATGTGACTGGGCTACTAATTTGATTGGTAGGTGAGTTGGACTCTGGCCCACCAATTTTGGGCCGTTTGGAATTCTTCTGGCTAGGGTTAGGGTTTTTTATTTGTTTGTGCAAAACGTGGTTAGTAACCGTAGGCGCCACATTGATTGGGACAGTAATGATTGGCGCGCTGATAACTTTTTGTATTCCCTCTTGATTACTTGTAACGGTTTGCTCATTAATGTTGGTGGTTGCAGTCTCTTCCACAACGGCCAGATTCTGGTACTGATTCTCCGAAACCAACAGAGTAGGCTTTCCGCTTCTGTCAATCATCCCCGGACGAGGTTTACGAGATCTCCTAGTTACCGACATCCAAGGACCAAGGTAAGCTTCCTTCACAGTGGATTCAGGTTGTGAAGGTTGCACCGTGGATACAGTAACCATTTGTGGACTTTCTGCACTTACAACTTGGGGGTTTACCTCCTCACCGACTGGGTTAGCCGGGGTCACAGGTACGGAGGGTTGATTACATCTCTCCACGCCATGACCATACAGTCCACAACGGTGACAAATCGCATTTAACCCCTCATATACCACATGAACTCTGTTGTCCCCTATGAGGATTGTCCCTATCAATGGCCTATCTAGCTCGATCTCGATACACACACGGGCAAATTTTCCCCTGGTAGCATATAATGTATTAAGATCAACCTTTAAAGGCGTTCCCAGAGCCGAAGCGAGTCCATAAAGAACACCTTCATCGTACAGTTGCATAGGGAGATCAGATAGCCTAGCCCATGCAAAAATAGTGCGCAGAGTATCATTGTATGGGTTAAATCCGGCAACCCATGGACGGACTGTAATGTAGTGACCAAAGATTTCCCAGGGACCATCTGTTAACGATCGCAAGAAATCTTCCTCCTGATCAAATCTAACTGCATAGTAACCATTGGGTAGATCAAGTATAGTCATCAAACCCGTCGGTCTCCACAGTTGGTAGAGTCTCTTCTCTAGCAAACGAAATGCCACATTCCTGCCCAAAACTTTGACAATAATAGCCTTCTTCCACTTCTCTACTAATGCTTCAACCACATCATCATCGATTTCAGCGACGGCAAGGCCTTTGACCCCCTCAGGGTATGAAATCCTCATCTTACGAGATTCAATGAGAATATCGCAACAAAGCGGTGCTGCGATAGAAGCCTGACCTCCAACGGCCGCGGCATAAGACTTTATGTCCGGCGGCTTATCAGGTGGGACCGTGGCTTGGGTGGGAGGTTGGGCTACCGTCGATGAAGGTAGGTTTGGGGGGAGAGACATGACAATTGACAACGATTTGGTGGGAATTTCAATCCCACAGTAACTCATCCACCTTCTTAAACGAGGCTTCTTGTGATTGCTGGTATGAATCCAAAAAAAAAAGCTATTATACAACTGAAACTGAACCTGCTGAGATGGTTGAGTGATGGTTCGGATAGTAGGTGGTTGTATTTCCACCGTACTCATCCCACTACTTGTCAACAATTCACCAGGAATCCTTCGAATCCTCACTATATATTCGATTCGCGAGTTAGGTCGAGTGATTGTGCACCCATTATTGCTATCCCTACCCTCAACTATTCACTAATTACCACCTAACACAGACCACCCGCCAACTAGTTATTCGGGTCGGATTTGCGGGCAACCCATGGATGATTTCTAAAGGGGCGTGTTATATACACAATTTTAAATTTACTTGGTACCGAATATGAACGCTTTGCGGTGACGCTCAAATAGATTTGAGCGCTTTGCGATGACGTTCAAATCTTAAAATAAATAAAAAGAGCAAAAATAAGAAAAAACAGGGTTTTGAGCACCGGCGCATGGCGCTGGCGCCCAAAACCTTATTTTATTCAATTTTTGCTCCTTTTTTTTATTAAAGATTTGAGCGTCTTCCTACTTTTTGCACTTTTTTTTATTGAAGATTTGAGCGCCTTCGGAAGGCGCTGGCGCTCAAATTTTTTTTTTTTTTTTACTTGTTGAGCGCTATCGGAATGCGTTTATTTTTTACGCTAGTAAAACAAACCTCGTGCATTTAGCTTTTTCGTTTCTAAATATGAAAGGGGTTACAGAAAACCCGCCTCATAAGCACGTTCACCGATGCGTTGAAATGATATGGGCAATATCGTAAAATGACAAGGTAATGGGCCTCATAGAAAAAACGAACGGCCCAGATCAAAGAGAGGTGGGTGCATCAGATCGCACTCCAACCCACCATTTTGCTTCATTACCACGTCGACGTGTGGGGTCCACTTAAGAAAGTTCGTTCAAAGGAAAACCATGTGCTGCATGACACGTCATTTTGTCCCCCAGTTAAAAGGGCAGCTCTCCACGTCAGCCCCCGTCCAGTTCACATGCCGCCCTCTTTCTCTTTTTTAACAACTCCGTGGAACGCGCGTTGCCGTTCATCCCAATAGCATATCTGACGGCTCATATTCACTAGTTCTGACGTGTGCCAACTAGGTGATGACGCCAACTGTGTTCTCACTATTCTGTACACAGTGACGCCCGCTGGATAAATGGAATAATTTATTATAATCTCAATTTGGAAAATATCCTTGGGGCGTGAATGCTCTTTTCAGGTACAGTAACTTTTAAAAACAAGTAAAATCTATTCATGCGTATATTTTAAACATGTATATTATTTATTGGGAAAATTAAGTAGTAGGGTAATTTTTTTTAAAAAAATAAACTAGGTCCTAATATTAATAATTAAAATAAAAAAAATAATAAGAAGTGAAAATAATTTTAATTAAGTATTTAAGGTAACAGTTTGTACACATAATAAGATGTGAAGAGAATTGATTCATTTTTATTTTAATAAATTTTTTTTATATGAACTGGAGGGGTCTAGTTTGTACACATTATTAACTTGTGGTTCTTTATATGCTCATGGTTACAAAACCTACCTACTCTCCAATTTTACCCTTTATTAATAGGTACATTGTTCTTCGGTTATATCTAATTATCTAATCCAATACGATCAATTTGTATGTTCCTTCTATTAATTGTTCTCAGAAAAGTGTGGTGATGGACAACCTCGTGTGTCCAACTCAATGATAAAACTTTAATTTCATGCAAAAATGATATATCACGATCATATGGTTTATAAATCTTCTTTTAATTATTAGCATTTAATTTAATAGTATTTTAATTATTAGCATTTAATTTAATAGTATTTTTAAGGGATGAATTATTTGCTAACTCTAAGGGCCTGTTTGGTTAAAGCGGTGGAATGAAACCGGAATGGAATCGGTTAAGTGTAAAGAAATGAAATGGAATTGAAGGTATTACTTTCATGTGTTAAGAAGCCCCTAACAAAACATAGTTTTTTATTTATTCGGAATCATTCCGTTATCGAGAATGATTACTAACGCTTCCAAACGAGCCCTAAATTTTAATATATTTGTGGAGCAACTTCATATCTCCACTTTTTCGACCTACAAATTTCATCTAATATTTGTTCAATTCTTCAAAATTAATGAATAATTACTTATCAATAGATTTATATATATATTCAAAATAAACAATAACAAAAAGTATATATAAATTACACGGTAATATATCTGTCCAATATTTTTCTAAACCCTCACAAGGTGCGGGTATTACAATAGTATATAGTTATATACACGGAAAAATCCGTTTAAGTAATAGGAAAAATAGTTTTATTATCGTTATTTTTATTTAAAAATGTAAATATCATCAAATTTATTTTTCCTTTTTATCAAAAAAAAAATCTTTAGTTTTTAGACATTTGTTCTGCACGAGTTATCAATGTTGTGTTGCTACTTTAATAAATCTTTAGTTGTACAAGTTATCAACGTTGTGCTGCTACTTTAATAAATCTTGTAGACTATAAGACTAGATATGCTTATATTATAAAAATGTTTCTCAATCAAATCTTGAATTATGCAATAAGTCATTTAACGGGGAGTTAGTTACAAATTATCTTATTTAACGAATGAATTTAACGATTTACTTTTTTTTTTAAATTATCGTGGATGAGTTATGAAATGGTACGTGACTTTAAAGATTTTCATTTTAAATAATATATAAATATGTAAACTTCCATTGATTAATGGAATCTCTTTATAAATATATTCATAATAATTTTAAAACTCAGTACCAAATTTTGGTAAGTGAATGTTTTTCATAAAGATTTTGACAATTTTTTGGCAAGTGAATGTTTTTTTTTTAACGAAATTGAAAGGGTATTAGTTTTCTTTTTTGGTCGAAAGCAAAGTAAGTGGTCTCTGCGAATATAGCTACGCTTATTATATATGAAAGACATGTTTAGTGATCATCACTTGGGATACCCCGACTCATTACATCATTTACTAAAAGATCTGCAATACCCTTAGGAGGGTTAAACAATACAATCAAACCGAGCGAGAAATCAAAAGCTAAACTAGCTAAATAGTCCGAAATAGTATTTGCCTCACGGTAGACATGTCGGACCTGGATAACCTAGTTCCATTGTAAAAAGTCATGCCACTTACATACCAATTTACTAGACTAAAGAGTAGGTGATAGCGAGGATTGTGTGTTTGAGAAATGGACAGCCAATAGGGAGTCCGTTTCCAAAATCACCCTACGATAACTATAATCTCAAGCTAACTTCAACCAATATAAAATGCCTCAAAGCTAAGCCATGGGCACACTACACAACCAAAATTATCCCCAACATCCTGCCACCACTCACATGTGTGACTCCTAAAGATACTTGTTGTCGTAGCCTAACCACAACTCCGTTGAGCACCATCCGTAATAATCTTGATGTAGTCAAGAGGCGGTGACACCCAACTAAGATACTCTACGTGACGCATGGCACTAGAAGGGTGAACTTGAGTCTTGCTCTAAACATCAATCATTTCTAGAGAAGTCCGGTGTATAAAGCTTGATCTATCCTTCACTCTAGTTGTGTTCTCAAAAAACTTCTTATTACGCCATGCCACTTTCATGTCCACCAAAGACCTATAACAAACACTCCGTGCCACATACAATTAGTTGTAAACATAATTGTATGTGGCGCGGAGTGATTGCCGCATGGAGACTGCACTGACCCATCACCAACCTCCGGAGGGTTCTAGTTTTCGGGAATTATACTTTTAACCTTAACAATCACTTAACGAATTTTATCGAACATATTCAAACCTGGTAAAAATTTGTAAAATATTAAACCATCTTCTTTTTTTTTTTTATAAGATTTTTAAACCAGCTTATACTACTTGGACATGATATTTCTTTTATTTAAATGATAAAAGTAATTTATACATCAAATTGGATGAAAGATATCCGATAATTTGACTATTCACTTGATTTTAATAGATTTGAGTTGGTTCATCGGTCCACCGCCAAAAGAAAATTTCACAGAATTTGAGGTGTTCACAACTGTTCCACACGCTTACTACATGTGTACTTCCTTAAAAAATAAACGTTTATGATCGTCGCTTCTGGCTGACTGTATCATTTTGCTTTCCTCTGAAGGTGTCCATGCTTTCGGGTTTGTATGATGTATTTTTGTATTTTTTTTTTCTCGTTTGTCGTGGTCTGTCATGACGGTTAGTCCGTATGCCGATTATTTTCGGCCTTTCGATCCAATAATCGGTGCGCCGGCTATGGGATCGAACCGCTTTCCATTATGAAAAAAAAAAAAAATTTCAGAGGAAAAAAAAAAAAAAAAGTACAATCAATTATCTTGACCTGCATAAATTGGGTTCATCCCATTGTTTAACAGACATCTTTGAGTTATTACTATGGCTTGTAAATTAATTTGGTCTGTATATAACTATACATTATATAATATGTAATTGTTTTAATAAATTTAAACTTTTAATGTACACCCGATCCTTGATGTTGTTTTATCGTTACGGACAGCTACAAATAACGATTAATGTTCGAACAAAAGCAGGCCGGTCCAATCGGACATTTCGACCAAATTTTGGTTTTAATTGAACCCGGCTTTGTAGAGCGCGCTCATACGTTAATACTACTAGCGTACCCAAGGATGTATGATTCAGGTAGCCAACCAATCAGCATGTAACACATAGGCACATCCACGTGGAAGGTTAGCATCTGCACTTACACGTGGACCGTTAATATCTATCACACTATCACATTAATATCTCATTAAGTTCTGACTTTTCTTTCATTTGGCTTTAGCTGGAAGAGATGGGACTTTGTCGTCGTCGCGTGAGTGTTAGAGCTCGTTACGCAACCTATGATTCTTAATTTGTTCAGTGTTTGATTACTTCATTCTTATTTATTTTTCAAATTTTTAGTCATTTAATTAAGTCAAAGTCGGACTTGCTTGTTCAATCTTAAAATTAATTGACAAGAGAAGTAGTAGTTTACCGATAATATATACTAAGTTTAGAGTGTCATATTTTAGATGTATTATCAGCCGAGTTGACGCTTGCCCACGTGTTAGAATCGTCAGCATAATAGAGGTTAACCATGCCAAAGTTCAATACGAGCTGACTGTAGAGTTGAGTCGTGTGGATACGAGCGCATGCGTGTCAGACTCAAACCCAACACATAAGTCCGACGAAATATCATTCTAAAACATGTCAATATGAGAATTAACTCACTGGTCTTATATAATCTCATAATGTCCGATAAATGTGAGAACTCGTTATCTTTAACAAATGATCCTAACATTCTCAATTCACCGGTTTATAGTAACGCGATTTCTGGCTACCTTTACAACGATAATGGTAGAATCACAAATTCTCAATATCAATTACAACAACCAATTACTTCTAATTGTTTACGTTAATTTTTTCTCTCTTCTACTTATGATATTTTACACTTCGTTCTTTTCAAATCCGAATACCAAATTTACCGATCGATCAACAAAAATATATATCATAATTTTGAATAGATGGACCGTTATTCCGGCCACGTTCTTAGGTTTTGAAAATTCAAGTCTACTATTGCATGTTGAACCCGGAATAACCAACCCGAACTAGACGCGCAACCCTACTTAATACACATAAACTAATCCTAACCGAACAAACCAAACTCGAATAACACGACTTCTATAGTTTAACTACAATACGATTCTAGTCAAACGAATTGAGTTTGTAAAAAAAATTTTCCTTAATGTGAGCTCGTCTATAAACGAGATAACATTGAATGAAACTTAAAAATTTGTCGTATTTTAAATTTTAAAAAGTGAAATGTTTGAGGTGAACACGAGGAAGTGGCGTGGTTCTATGACGTCTATCCATGGATAATACGTATTTGGGGCTAATCTGACACGTCAACAAGCGGGGACCACTGTCAGGCGACATGTGCGGATGCCTGTTGGGCCCAGCGAGGATTTACATGTAAAGAGATGGTGCTAAAAAACGCGCATTAACCAACGTGGCAGATTCCTCGCCGTTGCTTGTGGAATGACTCATCAGCCGTTGGATCAGAAAAGAGATGCATGGGAGGTGGAGGAATGGGCAGGTGTAATTGGGTGATTGGGCCCACTTGTATGATTTGCCACGAATGAGAATATGTTGGCTGTGTGGTGTTACTGTTATGTGTGACGTGGACTATGCTTAAACTGGTCAAAGATGAACGACCGACGGTCAGGATTTGTTGAGACTTGAGACGCAGTCAAACGACCCAACATGGCTCAACGGAGGGCTCACAATTCATTTGACGTTACTCTCAAAACGTTGCGTTTTGAGGGTCAATTTATACTAGGAGAAAGAAACCCAATCTAAGGGGTATATTTAATTAAGATTTTACAAAATTTTTTTAAAGTTTAAAAGTGGTATTTAATATAGATTTTTAAAAGTTTATATAAATTTTTAGGTATTCAATTATGATTTAAAATTTTCCATAAAATTCTTATGGTATTTAAAATTTTGTTGATTTTAAAAAAATCTATTATTTGATTGATTTTGTAGGATTCTTTATTACTTATATACATACCTAAACTCCATAGAAATATTCCTCAACACATAAGATTTCCACAAAATCTGTAATGACTCTATATAGAATTAAAATATCTCACAAAATCAGTACATTTAAGAATCAGTCAAAATCTTTAAAAGTCTGGATTGAATACATCCGTTCGTTTCTTATCATTGAGTTAAAGTATTTATATACACCTAAAAAATAAATTTTTTATATATATTCTAACAATTGATATAAAGATAATTCTAAAAAAATACTATATACATTCTATCTTATCAATAAACATAATGTTATTTCTCCAAGTTTGTATAGTTTGTCGATGAAAATCAAATGCACTCTCAAGACTACTATTTAATTTCTTAATAATGGTATTTGTTTGAATTGTTTCCCAAAACACCTTAATTCTAAATAATATTTTAAGTATTTATTTTCACTTCATAGGAATTTTTTTTCATACAACATTCTTTTTAGATTAAGGACACGTTTGATGTTGGATGGAGATTTTTATTTAGATTAATCTAAATAAAAATTAATTTTAATAATTTTATTGGAATATATTATTTTTAATAATTATTTCAATTGATAAGTCATTTTAATTATCTAATTTATAATCTCTTTCTTTATCATAAACAAATCTTCCATTTAATCTAAATGATTTTCCTATTTAACGTCACTTTTCATATTGTACGCACTTAGTTGAAAATGGTATTTGTTTGAATTGTTTCCTAAAACCCCTTAATTCTAAATAATATTTTAAGTATTTATTTTCACCTAGGAATTTTATTTTCATGCATTCAACATTCTATTTAGCTTAAGGAATATTGGATAGAGATTTTATCTAAAAAATAAATTTAAATGGAGATTAATTTTTAATAATTTAATGAAAATAAATTATTTTTTTATAATTATTTTAATAATTTAATTTGTAATCTCCGTCCAATATCAAATCCCTTACTATAAATAACTCCTCCAATCGGTCTAAATGACCCCTATTTAATTACTTTTCGTAGTATACCCACTTAGTTATAAACGTATTCCGTACTATAGGACACCTATTGTGTCAAAGGTCACATATGAAAGAACTGTCCTTATGAAAATAACTTTTCAATTTCTTATTCATATAATTGATTGCATGAGTTTATTTTTGTTTAAAACTCGATTATGGTCATGTGGTTTTCCATCTTAATATTATTTGTTCATCTCCGGGTATTCAACGTTATTGTTTGGTTTTTTTAGGGGCATGAGAGTCATTTAAAATAAAATAAACCCAAAAAATATAGGGCAATTTTGGTAACTAGGCTTTTTCGAAAAACTAGAATAGTAACTAGACTTTTTAATGTTTTAATTAAGTAAATGTACCCCAACCTTTTGTATTTATTTTCAAACTCTACACAATCTTCTCTTAAGGGGTACATTTACTAAACACAAAACTAGAAAAAGTATAGTAAATCAAATTGTTTCAAAAAATAAACTCCACGTAAACAACCTTATCTAGTTTATTTATATAAACCCATCAAAATATAAACCTGAAAATAAACTATATAAACTCATTTAGTTTATAAACCCGAAAATAGACTAATCTAAGTAAACAAACCCTAATTGTGTCAAAATTATAACCTTTGAGGATCTAGATTTTTTTTTATATTTTTTCATATTACTATATATCTATTTATAAAATTTTGCACTTCCTTATATATTCAAAGCATTTTCCACAAAAAAAAAAAAATATATATTCAACGCATTAATTTTTTAAGAAAAAAATTGATAGCTTAAAAAAAATAACTCTCTAAATTTTATGATTATTTTGTTTTATTTTCTTTTCCATCATTCTTTCTCTTTTTGCTAAGATGGAGAACTAACTTCGCATTCCTTGAAATTAAAGTCTTTGATGGAGATTCGACGAGGTCGGATAGAGCGAGACCGAAAGAAAGAACATCAATAATGTCACGAGAATTTTCTAAGAGTTCACATAACTCACTATCGTCTTACTTCACATCCAAATCATAAATGGAGATGCGATAAATTGGTACAGTAAGGCCGAAAGAGAGAACTACACACTTGCCATGAGTGTCCTCTAAAATCTTAAAATACATGTGTTTGTGAAACCGTACCATAAAAGAAGGACGAAACATAAATTTACGATGGAATCGCCCAAGATCAGGAGGATTGAAATGCACAGGTTATACGTGTGACTACTTACATTTTTGTGCATTACTACAATTTGGTTGAGTCAATATGAGATTAAGTCTTATATGTTCAGCTCTATGCATCAAATTTTTTGACAATTCTAATTGGTTGTGGGCATGTATAAGTTTGAGTTGATTTGTAATACACATACATGATAGTTTGATAAAATGATTCAATTAAAATATAATTTTGGTGATAATTTCAATTGCTCGCAGACAACTCATTTTACGTTTGTTGACATTTCATTTTACATTTGTTGAAAATATAACAATTTATTTTATATTTGTTGACAATACAATAAAATGATGTAAAATATATTTGTAAACCATTCCCTTATTGACACTCAATTTTACACACGTGACCTTACATTTCACAGTTATTAACAGTCAATTTTAAATTTGTTTTTTTACACGTGTTGACAATACATTTTGCATTCGTTGACAATACATTTTACATATACAATCAACAGGTGTTGACAGACTATAATTACAATGTCAAGAAGTTGTATAAAATAAAAATTCGAATTTTTTCTCATTAAAATATAATAATGAATTTGTAATCAAGTGGTAAAATCTAAAGGCCGAAAAGTTAATGGTTAGATTTTCAATTTTATAATTCAATTCAAATAGTGTAGGTAAAAAATTAATTAAAAAAATAGGTCAATATTACTAATTATACATTTTAATAATATTGTTCTATTAAAAAGAATATATATGGGTATACAAAACAAAAACGTATAAAAAACCTATTTTATCAAAATTTTTTTCAAAAGAGTATCACTTGTTTATTTGTTTTATGAAATACATGTATTATTCTTAACAACCAAAATATTGAGATAATTACCATAAAACCGAACTTTTTATGAACAATAATCCTTATTGTCCATACTTTATATTTCGTATGTTTCAAATATGTTACATAAATGAGGTTAGGTGAAAAAATATTCGTACACGTATTATGGGTTATTAGATGTTGTAACTTGTAAGCTATTTATTTTTCATAAATGGAAGGAACGTCGCAACGTGGACTTGATTAGCTTGGAAAAATCTATTCCTCCAAGCAAAACAAAACACAAAGAAAAAATAAAAATAAAAATAAATTTAAACACACAGCCAGACACGTAGGTCGAGTGACAATCTGACACGTGTTCCGTGAATTAATAATTATTATAAAATAAATCTAAAAAATAAAAGAGGTGACAGCGCGAATATCAAGGTGGTGGAGAGGAAAGAGGTGCCACCTCATCAACTCAACAAGAACGGTGGGGGTGTATTACGTGTACGGTGCACTCGACCGCACCGTATCATACTACGTACAATCGTCTCCTTACAAACACGTGTCTCTGAGGTGGATTTCGCCTTGGCGCCCCCTTTCTTCCCTTCTTTCTCTCTCCGCTCCTCATTCCCTCCCTCTCTCTCTATCTCCTCTCTCTCATTCATCTTCATCCTCTTATCTGTTCAAATCGGCTGTATAAGACAATGCGAAGTTCTTACGGTGCCTTCTAGTTCTTCCAGGATTACGAAATTTCAGGTCTCAGCTTGTATTTTGAAGAATTTCCCGTCAAGGTATTACTCGTAATTTAGGTTTAAATGTTTTCTCGTTGTTTGATTTCACTTGTTTGTTGTTGATCTTCTGGTTTGTTTGGTTAAATTTGATGTATCTTCGAGCTTTTCCCCCCTTTGTAGATTAGTTGTTGAGAGTATGCGATTTTGGTTTTTCCATGGATATGTACAAATTGTTAACGGAATGTGTTTGTTTCAAGAGCAGTTTTGATACTGTTTTTTTTATAGATAGGAAAGTCGTGAATTTGATTGTAGGATTTGAAGGGTACTTGTGTCATTTATTCTACGCGTGGTAAGTGGTAACTGCCATGCTATTCATCCAATCAAGCTTTTTATGTTCGTTGGCTTTTTCTTTGTGTACTAGAAGACAACTATGCCCTCATCCATGCCTCTTATTTTCCGTATCTACCTTTTCTAGAGGAATTCTTATCCGAGGTTGTTATTATCTTGCTTCTACTGTTAAAGGTAAGGAACAAAATTTGTGTTTTTAAATAGTTTTGTAGGTACAAGTAAGGTAGGTGAACAAGATTTTAGCAGGTTCAAGTAGTTGAGTTTTTGGAAGGTAGTTGGTATGGTTAAATTCAATTTACATATTGAGCTAGTTGGAGGCTTAATCAGGTGTCTGCTTGATGGTTTTTCCTGTTTGTCTTACCCATTTGATGTTCGGATGTCACTAGATTAATTGTAGAATGCAACAGAGAGGATGATGAGATTGGTTTATTATGACCTGGAGCCTGGAGTGGATCTATCTGGGTAGATCTAATATGAGCTTTAAAATTGTGTTGATATGGTATTTCTAAATCATTTATCAAGTGGGTACGAGTTTGGAATATCTTGTGATGTACTAGGATAAGATTGAGATCTACGGTTTCGTTTGACCCGGTGAATGTATTCCGCAATTTACATGGTTGTGTCACAATAAAGACTAAGGTAGTTTCTATGGCTTTAATTGAATATTATATTTTCGTAACGCTTGCGGAAATAAGGGTGAAAATGATTGGATCTTGTTTATCCTTCTATATTTGCTGGATCTGCAAAGTCTAGCTGTTAATAAGTTTGTTTCCGAACTTGAATTGTGTGTAGTTGGCTGAGTTGTGTGATTATTTAATGGTTGATATGCTCATTTTGCACTTGATTTTAGGATTCTATACTTACCGGCGAGTTAAACAGTTCAGTGACATGGGTAGCAGTGAGGACTCCAAGTCTTCCAAATCCAACAAATCTTCCTTGTCGCCTACAAGGGTTCGTATTACATTCGAACTGTTACTGCTGTGACTCTTTCTCTGTTACTTCATTCTAGCTATAAGTTCATCCTTTGCCAATATGCAGGAACAACACAATAATGTTCCGGTTTATCCAGATTGGGCTGCTATGCAGGTTAGTCATCACCATATGCATTTGACCTTCCTATTTGTCAAAAAACAAGAAGTTGGGTATATAGGAGAAACATCCAGATCTCAAATTCGATTATAAGGTTTTATATAATGTATGTTTACCTTTTCCAATTCAGGCATATTATGGCCCCAGAGTAGCTTTGCCACCATATTTCAACTCTGCTGTTGCTAATGGGCATCCTCCTCCATACATGTGGGGACCACCACAGGTATTTATTTTAAATTTATTTCCCTCTCTCTCTATCCACTACTCTGTCAGTTCACTAACCTTACAATATTAGCAATATCATAAGATAAGCTCTTGAGTCTTTCTTAAATAAAGAACACAATGGTTTCTTTGTGTAAATAAATGTACAAACTATTATGGGACCATTGTTACAGGAAAACTATGAATCTTTTATTGTTGTGTAAATATAGTATGCGTAATACGAAAACGTATTCATAAGTTGACTGCCAAACACTTCCTAATTCACGAATTGGGTTGAAGAATCTTGTTGGGAGTGAAAGGAAGGCATTAGAGCCAAGTGGACGTTTCATATTAATTGCTGGATGAATGTCCATCTTTTCATTCCTTCTATGCTTAGTCTGAAAGTTGGCAATGTGATTCTGCAGATGATGATGCAACCTTATGCAGCTCCATATGCTGCAATCTACTCAGCTGGAGGTGTCTATGCTCATCCTGCAGTTCCTTATGTAGGCCTTCGCTCCCTATCGTGGCTGATGTTTCTCTTTCAAGTCCATAGTATTGCGAAGATGAAATTTTCTTATCTCTCCCAATTTAATAGTAATATGTTGCTCAAACTTCGTGTTCTCATCCCTTCAGAGACCTTTGTAGCATCGGCCCTTTCATTCTATTTTCATTTTTGCAAATAAATGTAAGAATAGGCATCAAAGTTTGTTAAAAATATCCATGCCATGCATGTGAGACTGAGTGTATGTAAGTAGTTGTGACATAGTTTAGTTAGCTAATTCTCAGTGCAAATGGCCATTGATTATAATTTTCTAAAATTTCTCATACGCTGCCTTTTATACAGGGTTCACAACAACTCGGGCAAGGGGCTGCAACTTCTGCTGCGGCTAATGTAACCTTGGTATGATCTCAACCTTTTTAAGAAACAATTTTGGGTTCCAGGTGTAGATGTGTTTAGGATCATGAGCCTGGTATTAATAAATGTTGGGTGGTTTACAGGTTGGTACTGCATTGAGCATGGATACAGCTGCCAAGTCATCCGGAAGTACAGACCAAGTATCTGTCAAGAAACTGAAGAGCTTTGATGGCCTTGCAATGTCCATTGGCAATGGAAACTCTGAGAAGGCTGAAGCTAAAAATAAGACAAAGAGGTTTGGACCTTCCTCTAGTCCATAGTTGTGTAGCCTATATTGTGCCTTGATATATATGACACTTTTGAGTATTTGCCTGAATTCTTGTGTATGCCACTAAATGACCTTTCTATTGGTTGGACTAAAAACTGTTTAATGATTATCTTTGCAGCAGCTCGGAGAGCGAAGGCTCTAGTAATGGAAGTGATCAGAACACAGAGGAGGTAAGCTGCCTCTTAAATATGCTTCATTTTTTTCACTTAGATAATTAATCAAAAACTCATGACCGTTGGCATGTTAACCTACTTCATATTTTGGTCTACCTTTCCAGACAGACGACCGCAAAAGAAAAAGAAGCCGTGAAGGAACACCACCTTCTGGTAGGATAATATTTTCTGTTTTGCTAGAGGTTTGCTTTCGATAAGTGAATATCAGGAGAGTTATTCGAATTTTTCTTTTTTTTATGATAGCTGGTAATGACATAGCAGAAAGCAAACCAATCCCTTTACCAGTTGGGCATTTGAATTCAACTTCCGAAAAGGTGCTGGGCTTCCCTGTTACTACTGTAAATGGAGGGGAAATGGTGGGGACTGTGCTTGCCCCTAATGTGGCAACGACTTTGGAGCTCAGGCATCCAGGAGTGGACATAAAAGCAAATATAGGGACAGTTACTTCTAATGCTATAGTGTCATCTGAAAATTGGCTACATGTATGCATTCTTCATCTTCTCGAGTTCACGCATCTAATTCTAAGGATTTTATCTTCGTTTCACTTTACACTATCAGCAGCAACATAGCTTGCTGATACTTTTATAACCTGGTTTAGAATGAGCGGGAACTGAAGAGAGAAAGGCGAAAACAATCTAACCGAGAATCTGCAAGGAGGTCAAGGCTGAGGAA
This sequence comes from Fagopyrum homotropicum, assembly GCA_033239125.1. Lineage (NCBI taxonomy): Eukaryota > Viridiplantae > Streptophyta > Magnoliopsida > Caryophyllales > Polygonaceae > Fagopyrum > Fagopyrum homotropicum. The sequence continues at coordinate 11,860,292 of BSWB01000003.1, forward strand.
ACAGGTATATCTCTTACTCTAAGAGACATTTTCAAATTTATTGACCATACCACTGATCTTTTCTGATGTCAATACTTCAATATAGGCTGAAACTGAAGAACTTGCAAAACGAGTTGAAGCTTTGACTGCTGAGAATACCACCCTTAGGACCGAAATAAATCAACTGGTGGAGAACTCCAACAAGCTCAAGCAGGAAAACACCAAACTAATGGTAATATCTTCTATCTTTTAACAACCGGACTCGAGCTTTACACCTCAGATTCTAGCAACCTAAATTTCTTCATTGCTCAGGGAAAGCTGAAAGAAGTGCAGCCAGGTCAGCCAGAAGAGACAACTTCAAACAAGACTTTAATCAAGAAAACAGCCCCAGTCAGCACCGAGAACTTGCTATCAAGAGTTAACAATTCTGGAAGCGGAAACTCTGAAGAGGGCACTGGCATGTACGAGAAAGGCTCGAATTCCGGAGCTAAGCTTCATCAACTGATGGACGCTAGTCCTAGAGCCGACGCAGTTGCAGCTAGGTGACGTAACCGAAAGCCAGTGGGTAAGGTTAATGCTAATGGAGCAATGGGGGTATAGGATTAAACTTCTAATCCAGTTTCTGGGTGTAGTAATTTGAATGCCTAGAAATTTGCTGATGACAAAAGAAATAGAGGGTTTTGTGGTATAGGCAGGTAGGATTTGTTAGCATGGAGAAACTGCTGTTTTTTTTTTCTTTTCTTTTTAACTTCAGCTTGTTATGTACTATGGTAAAAAATGAAACTATTTTGGCTGTTGAAACTTTTGAACCCTAATGTATGTTGAAGAGTAGCAATCTAGAAGAGAAGCTCATGGGAGCTGCACATTAACATTGGAATGTTGTTTCTCTCAGAATTTGAGGTGCATTTGGTGTTTTTATCTTTTCTTTCTTGTGTTGCTAAAGTTTGTAGCCCTTACATACCTTACCAAGTTGTAAGAGAAGGAATACATGTGTGATGTGCTCTAAAGATTATGGGTTGCTCCCATATAGGCACAAAGTATTTTGGTTTCAGGACTTGAGTGGCATTCTAAATAGAGTAAAATGCTTCCTTAGGGTTTCAAAGTATTTTGTTTTGAGGTTCGAATTTGAGATGTGTAGTTAGGAAAGAAGATTTTATCGACTCTATCGGGTAAAGTCACTCGTATCCAGGGATTTATCACAGGGATGTCAAAACTACTGTCGTTTGACGGATACCCCTACCCGATCGAAAGAAACGGACACTTGCATCCAGGGATTTATCACAGGGATGGCAAAACCACTGTTGTTTGACGGATACCCCTAACCGATCGAAAGAAACGGACGGAAACTAATTCCGAGAAAATATATACAGATTTAAACTTGTGTTATAATTTATAGTACTGTAATATATTGTTTCTTTTTATCAGTTTGTTATAGTTTTTTTATAAATTTCATTTTGGGTAAAAATGAAATAAAAGTCAATTTGTTCAGTGTGGATGACAATGGGTGAGTTACATATTAGTTCATTTAGGCCCGACTTAGTTTGACTGTTTTGGTGTAGTTTTAGTGTGGTCCTTAAGATTAATGGTGAGTGCAATTTAATGTAGTTTTGGTGTTCTTAAGTTTACTGAGGCTTGGTGGTCTCTTAGGATAAATAATATGTTTTCATCCTATGATTTTAGATGTCTTTTTTGTGTATCTTTATCTTAGTTTTGTATAGATCAAATTGGACGTAGTTCCAACAAATTAACTATATTTTGAATTTGGGTGTGACCGAATTCGAAGAGCGTTCTACTTTGTGCCGAGCTTCCTACGTATCCGTTTAAGACGAAATCAAGTTACCGTTGTTCCCTCAAACTATTCTTTCTCTCATCATTGGTAGGTTCTTGTTTTAGTCAAACTCTCGTTTGATCGTTTGTTAAGCATGTCCACGGGTCGGACCCGACCCGCCGGGTCAGGGGTAAGGGGAGGGTGACCCGGACCCGTATATGTGGCCGACCCGCCGGGTCATGGGTCAGACCCGGCGGATCGGCCACCTCACCATAAAAAAATAAAAAAAATAATGGAAATAAACTTAAAAAAATAAGAAAATAAATAGAAGAGAAAAATTGGACTTAAACTTAAAAAAGAAGAAGAAAATAAACTAATAAAAAACAGGACTTAAACTTAAAAAAGAACAAAATAAACTAATAAAAAGAGGACTTAAACTTAAAAAAATTGGACTTAAAGTTTAAGTCCAATTTTTTAAAGTTTAAGTCCTCTTTTTATTAGTTTATTTTCTTTTTTTTAAGTTTAAGTCTTAAACTTTTTTTTTTTAAAAAAAAGGAAGAATTGGGCTTAAACCGGAATCCCGGTTGCCTACGTATCCTCTCGGGGAGGAGGAATCAAAGCCCACGTAGTTCTCTTACCTTTGTTTATATCCCCGATTGACCCTTACCTTAGTCGGACTCTCCCGCCGATACATCCGATGGCGTTTGTTGTCGCTCGTCGTCATCTTCGTCGCCTTCCTCCGCCGAGAGGTTGTTCTTTTGTGTTCGCATTTCCACTTTCCTCCAATCGGCTAGGAGGACTTGTGCCTCCAACGTCTCGGGCAACATGTTTGATCTCGTCGGATCGAGCACCTTTCCACTCCGGCTAAAGGTTTGCTCAACCGCTACCGTTGAGCGGGAACGGCGAGAATTTGTGCCGCGATCCTTGAGAGGGTAGGGAACCTCATTCTCTCCGGTCGGCTCCACCATTCTAATATGTTGAAATCCTCCTCTTCTTCATCATTGGCAAAGTCAAAAGAAATGGTTAGATATTCGTCGAGTTCCGAGTTGGAACTCGACGTGGTTTTTGCCCTTTTCGGGCCAAACAAATCTCTAGCAATTGATTTAAATTTAGATGAACTTGAAGATGAAGGACAAGGAGGGGTTGAGAAGATTGACCTCGATCGGAAACACGATATTGAACCAATAATTCATCAAATAATTTTCTAACTTTAGCAATTATGGTAGAAACATGACAATCGGGATTTTGTTCTAAACCTAAAAATTCATAATAACTTTCTAAAAATTGTTTTAAACCATCCATTTTACGTCTTGGGTCTAACACAAATGCAACAAGAAAAACATCGGAAATGGTTGTATAATAATCTAACCATTTAGTTCGCATTGAAAGTATAGCTTGTGAAACATTTTCAATTAAAAGACCTTGTTGAATTGCAAATGCAATATTAATTGCTACATAACAAAATATGTTTGAAGTTGGTGTATAAACATAACTGAAAGTGTTAGTAGCATCATAAAAATATTTAAAAACCTCCATTACATCTTTTGCTAAAATCCAAGATTCACCGAAAACAAAATTACCGTCAATATGTTGTGCGGCAAAACCACTTAAAAGTTCTCGATATTCATATGATTCGTAAATCATTTTGTAAGTAGAGTTCCATCTTGTACAAACATCTAAACGCCATTTTGTTTACAATATGCATACCATTTAGTACATACACTTTTTTTAGACCAAAGTTCATTAAGAATATTTCGAATAGGTTGACTAAATGTCCAACGTATGCTAAACCGTCTTGAACACACAAGTTTAAAATATGAGCGGCACACCTAATGTGAAAAAATTTACCTCCAATCGTCGGCTTACAATAGTTGGTTAAATCTCTAACGGAAGCCGTGTTAGCAGAGGCGTTGTCAAAACCGATTGAAAAAACTCGTGAAACTAATCTATATTCTTCCAAAACATTTGCAATCAAACGGGCAATGTTTTGGGCGGTGTGTTGTTCGTTGAAAACTCGTAATGCTAAAACTTTTTTGTTTAAAATCCAAAATTTATCAACAAAATGACAAGTAATACCCATATATGAATTTTTTTGAAAACCGTCGGTCCAAATATCACTACAAATAGAAACTTGAATATCATCGTTGTCCATAAAATATTTAATTAATTCTTCTTTACGAATTTTATATTTATGCATCATTTTTCTTTGGCTGAATTGGTATTTAGGGCCTTTTACACTATAGAGTTGAAATTTAGAACTCTACAAATTACAAATTGAGAAATAGGGCTCCTACTTTACTAGACTAATTCATAAATATGACAAAAAGTTGACAAAAGTGATGACTAATGAGTGATGGCTGATGTGAGTGATGACTGTGACACTTTTGATTAACATTTGGGGATTTTTTTCTAAAATAATAACAAAACAAAAGTTATTTCTAAGATTAGGTTCGGGAAAAAACTATTTCCGAGTATAGGAAGAAATTAGGGCCGGAGCGGACCCGCAGTTTCAAACTGCGGGTTTAAATAAATAACCCGCAGTTTCAAACTGCGGGTTTGATTTCTCAAAAAAAAAAAAAAAGTAACCCGCAGTTTCAAACTGCGGGTCTCTTTAATAAAAAAAAAAAAAAAAAAAAGAGAAAAGCTAAGCTGCGGATTAAAATGGTTAGCAAGATTCGAACCCAATATCAATTGGTTCAACACCAACACCCTCACCACTAGACCATGAAACCTTTTACTAATTTAATAGGAGATGTAGTTTATATAGCTTAATTTTCATATACACCAAAAACCGAAATAAGTGAGATTCGATCCCAATACCTATGTGTTACGGAATTAACATGTTTCCACTAAGCTAAACTACATTATTAATATAAGTTCAAAACTAAATATGTTTTCAAAACAAAGATACAATTCGAGTTCAAAATCATATTGGTGTTATTTTTTATAAATAGTTATATTTTTTTAACATAATTATATCTTTACATTATTGACTTATAAATATAATTTTACATGTATAGAAATAAGAATTAAAAATTTTCCATGTATAGAAATAAGAATTAAAAATTTTATTATATATTTGATAATATTATATAGAAAATATAATGATATTTATAAGTCAATAAGATATTCACGAATTCGAAGTTAAAATCGTATTTATGTTTTTTTTTGTAAATATTTATATTTTTTTAACATTATTATATATATGTTAAACTTATAAATATCATTTAACATCTATAGAAATAAGAGTAAAATAATTTATTGAATATTTTTATAATTTTAAAAAAATTACATAAAATTATAATTATTATTCGAAAAAATACATACAAGTTGTAGGAGCTAAATTAATTATATTGAATATTTTATTGACTTATAAATATCATTATATTTTCTATATAATTAGCTTAGCTCCTACATGTGTTATGATTTTTTTGAATAATAATTATAATTTCATGTTATTTTTTAAAATATTATGAAATATATAATAAAATTTTTATTTCTTATTTCTATACATGTAAAATGATATTTATAAGTCAATAATGTAAAGATATAATTATGTTAAAAAAATATAAATATTTATAAAAAATAACACCAATATGATTTTGAACTCGAATTGTATCTTTGTTTTGAAAATATATTTAGTTTTGAACTTATATTAATAATGTAGTTTAGCTTAGTAGAAACATGTTAATTCCGTAACCCATAGGTATTGGGATCGAATCTCACTTATTTCGGTTTTTGGTGTATATGAAAATTAAGCTATATAAACTACATCTCCTATTAAATTAGCAAAAGGTTTCATGGTCTAGTGGTGAGGGTGTTGGTGTTGAACCAATTGATCTTGGGTTCAAATCTTGCTGTAGCCTTTTTTTTTTTTTTTTTTTAAAGAGACCCGCAGTTTCAAACTGCGGGTTACTTTTTTTTTTTTTTTTTTTTTGAGAAATCAAACCCGCAGTTTGAAACTGCGGGTTATTTATTTAAACCCGCAGTTTGAAACTGCGGGTCTACTCCGACCCTAATTTCTTCCTATACTCGGAAATAGTTTTTTCCCGAACCTAATCTTAGAAATAACTTTTGTTTTGTTATTATTTTAGAAAAAAATCCGACATTTGGAGGGAATTTGGGGCCAAAAAAACGCAGCCCTTTGCCCAGAAAAAATCCGCTTACCCAAAAATCTGCTTACCCAACTAATGTCACAATCATCATACCCAAAAATAAATTTGTCAAATTACATAAACATACTCAAACACAACATACCCAATAAATCAAATATCAATATAAAATAATGTTCATAAATTGGATAATATTTTATATTTATACCCAATTTAAACATCACTTAATATAAAATCCATACCCAATTTAAATTTGTCATACCCAAAATTTTCAAAACTCGATATTGTACACAAATATCAATATCAAATGACATTTGGTCATTACCCAAAAAAATTCGCTTGACACTTGATCATTATAACACATTTTGGGTAACCATAAAACATATTCACGATATCACTTTAAATATAACACATTTTGGGTAACTATAAAACATATCCAACATTATAACACATTTTGGGTAAGTGTTTTCTAAGATATTGGTATTTTTGGGTAAGTGGTTTGTTCGTATGGTTGTCAATGTAGTAGATCGAACATGGTAAGTGCATATCCTAATTTTGAGATCGTAATTTTGGGTAATCAAACATAAATCGTCATACAACACAAAAAAATAAATAACATTCCTAACATACCCAAAAAATAACAACCCAGTTTCGTCATACAATACCCAAAAAATAAATAACACACCTAACATATGAACGATTAAGTGGGAGTCTCCCTCACTTTATTTAAAAAGTCAAAAAGTATGAATAGTAAACATCCCATCAATATTAGTAAACATCCCATCAATATTTAAATATTGTGCAGTACCATCATTCCAATTATGTCTTATTTCCCTAGGTGTAAGCCTAATTTTTATTGTTTTCTCTAGAGACCCATTTTACAAAAGCAATACATAAAGGGTCCCATTTCTCTAATTTATTCTTTTTCTTTTAGCGGTTTGGCGAGAAATCGGTTTATATGCGGGTTGAGCATGATTTTGCATCCAATCATTAAAACCAACATTTTGTGCAAAACTAAATGCTAAAGAATCTACGGCCAACATTTTCGAAAATGCATCCATTGAAGAAGAATGATCATATGTAAATAGAGAAGGAGGTTGGTTAGAAGTAGATGCGTACCCGGTAAGTTGTGTTTGCCCTCGTGCTAATCCCATTTTTTCGGGATGCTTGTTCCGGATATGCCTCTTGTAGTTCTCGTAGCCTTCTCCCTTTTTGTGCTTGTATTGTGCCGCACAAAAATTGCATTTGGCATAGTAAACTCCGTTGGCATCGGGAGCACCTTTTGTAAACCAAAATCGGAAGACCGCCACCGTTAGTTGAGTGTTATTCAACGGCGGCTCCTCCGTGAATTCGGTCTCGGATCCTTGGGGGTTGGGGAAAGTAGGTGATTCCGTGATATCCTCCTCTCGAAGATCTCGTGATCTCCACTTAATAAGTATCGCCTTAAATCCGAACCGGTTGGAGGACCGCAAACGGAATGCCGTCCTCGGGTAAAACCTTCGCCGGATGAAGGACCGGCACCGCTAACGGAACGTCTTCCTCGGCTAGACATTTTTTTTTGAATAATAGAATTAGAATGTAGTAGTAAGAGTGGTAAAATGAAAAATAAGAGAATGAGAATATGAGATTAGAAGAGTAATTGAATGTAAGAGTTGAAAATTATGGAGAGATTGAGAGAGTGAATAGATGATTGAATGAGAATTGGTGTGAGATTAAATGAATTGGGTCTGGGGTATTTATAGAATTGTTTTTGGGTTAGATGTATTAAAGTATATTGCTTTTTTTCTTAATCAATATATAGCCGTTGGTTTTTTTTTTTTTTTTTTTTGAATTTGTGACCGCTACGGGTCGACCCGCCGGGTCACGGGTAAGGATCTGACGACCCTTACCCGTACCCGCGACCCGGGGGAACCCGGACCCGCCGGGTTCCCGCCACTCGTGACCCGTGGACATGCTTATCGTTTGTTTTGATTAACTTTCTCTTGAGTCTGATGGTCTCTTTGTCAAATTTTGGTTTTAAGTCATTGTTGATCGACTTTTCTAAAAACCCTCTCAACTTCTCTTTTGATCAAACTTTCTCATGGAGTTTGACGGACATTTTTTACTGTACCATTTCTTCTCGATCAAATAGTAAGTTATGCATCTCTTTTTAATTGCCAAATCTATATATATTTTTGTTCTTTTTAACCAACTTTCCTTTTAGAGTACTTGACTTGTATTCTTTTTAATTTGTGTAGACAAAAGCTCTCCATGACTCTTCCCGGTATAGTGCTTGGGTCCCTTGAGCCATCCTGTTTTACAGTTTAGTGTAACACCCATTTGTCATCCACAGTCGAAGTTTCAACGGTGCGGTGAGAGCTATTTGTTTTGAACTCGTATGGCATACAGTTCATCAGATTATGCACCTTTTGTTGTAGTGATTGATAACATAGAGTTTTCATATATACCGACTACCATCCGGGTCCTTTTTCCCTACTCAGATATGAACATATACAAGACATACTTGATAAGAGAAAGGGAGTATATCGACTACAAGCTTGTATCGACTCGATGTTGACTAAATGATTCTCCTTTCCTTGTAGGTTCTTATCACTCGATCGACTCTCGTATATTGTTTCTTGCTTTTACACATTCTTTGATATTTTGATATATGAAAGTATCTTCAAGCTCTCTTTGCATATCCTTCTCGGCTGTGTACTTGTTTCATTCCCCCCTCTTTTGGTCACAAGGTTATGGCCATTGAAGACCATCCGGCTTCCGTTATTGAAGATTGATCGATAGCGTTTGATGTTGCAGGTTGAGATCGAGTTATCTGCTTTTGAATCGATTGTGGTCCACGGTAGAGTTCCTTATTGATCTTCATTCACTTCGTTTCCATATCCCCTCCATGTAATCACCCTTGCAACGCCTTTTTACTTTGACAGCTCTAGTGTAAGGTAATTTTTGGTCCCGGTCCAAGACAGGAAAAAACTAATGACCCGGCTCTAACCGAAAATTAATTAAAAAAATTGAAAATTTAAAAAAAATCCAAAAGAAAAGACGGATAGAGGTCGGACTGAATTTCTAGTTCCAGGTCCAAATTTTCAAAAATTACGGTCCTCCGGTCCCCAGAACACCCGGTCTGGTCTCTGGTCCAAATTTCCGAAGATCCCTGTCCTCCGGCTTGGTCTGGACCAGATGAACAACCATAAAACATACCCTAAGTTGTTGTCGATTTACTTTACTATCGATGGTAACTATCCCAGAAATTGAAATATTTAGAGCTATTAAAATCTGAAGCTATTAGCAATAGTAAATATTAACTAGTAAATAACTCAAGCTTCACCCTTCTTTAAGATATGGGCAACACAAGAAGAAAACAAAACATGATACCTTTGAGTTGGGCTTCTTGCTGATATTTGGATACAAGAAACCGTCTACACACGTAAACGTACTCTATAGCTGTTTTTAACATATTCGTACCTAAATCTAAAATAGAATGCTACATAGGCTTAAACTAGAATCACTTTTTCTAGTACAAAATATACCACACGATCATAATCCAATTGCCTTTGTGTTCTTCAACAAAATCTGCAAATCAGGTTAATCAACAGCAGTTAGTAGAAGCTAAAATTACTCAATTTCAGTAAACACATACATATGTTCAAAATATGGGCAATTGATAATGAGATATAGCAGACTGTTTGATATCAGTAATGTAGGGGCAATCATTTGGATCCGACTCAAGCCCGGGTTCTCGGGTTGCAACCTATGTCACTCCTATCGTTTTAACAAAGATTGAGTTGTTATATTATGCTGAGTTGCCACCATTGCCAATTCTTGGATCCAGAAAAGCAGTTTGCACATAAACTCATAGTGGCTTTCAGCAAAATTTGGGTGCCTATATATAATGTTAAAACTTAAATAGGCTTCCTTACTTTAATATCCAGTACAAGCTATGCCCCGCGACGATACTCCAATTGCTTTGTGTTCTCCAACAGTATCTGCAATACCCGGAAACAGCAGTTAGTTGAAGCTCAACTAATCAAGTTCGGCTAGCTTTCAGTTAAGTTTTTGATATTAATAATTTTCCATGATCATAAAGATCATCTCATCAAAGGATGTGTTCAAAATGAAAATGTTGATGACTTTATAGTAGTATTCCAAATTGTCCGGGTATGTAAAATAATAAAAACACAATGGATATGGGGAAGAGAAGACCATATTTTAACAGGTGTGTCATGCATGGTAGTGAACCTAGTGATACATAAATTGTTTTTTTTTTCACTTTCGAGTACAGTACTCAAGAGTCTTACTTCTCGAATGTAATTAGCCACCGCTTTGCAACCTTCAGTGGCAAGTTGCATAACACTTTCAAAGGTCTCCGTTTGCAACTTAGAATCCATCTGCATAGTAGACACAAGCACAAGTATTTAAGTAGTGAGCGACGAGTGACAATGGTCAATGGTAAGCGACACGTATATTTTATCATGATTCAAAACTGTTATCTCGTACTACAAGATCAAACCATGTTTAGATGACCTGTAGTAGGGTAATTTTGTCCAGTTTGGACAAAAATCCGACTGTTACATCTGGGCCTCCAGCGCTGTCTTCTACAAAGTTTAAATCTGGCCAAAGAAACAAATTTCAAGTTTACTAATATTTAACTTTGAAAAGGATGTTTCATGGAATAAGTTTTGTAATTACCAAGAAGTGGAGTGGTATTAAGGTATCCAGCACTGCAAGATGTAACCAAATCATGCATCGGAATTCCAGCATCAGCGAGAGCCAGAGTTGCAGCATTGATGCATGCTGATCTAGTTCCTGCAAGAATTCTCATAATTATGCCGATTTTCTTCATCAGCACATCAGCAAGTATACAAAAAAAATGCAAGCGCCAAACATCAGCTAAACGAAAACTTCCAGACCATCGTGATAAGTACAATACTGAATCACTATAGTCTAGGAAAAAGATATTTATAAATGGAAGATACAATTAAAAAAAACGCCAATCATAGCGCAAGGATCTCCTAGTTTTCCAAAAAAAATTTAACTTCACATGTTTACAACGAAACTTTTAACAAGCACCAGACAAGATGCTATATCGTATCAATCGCTGGACACTCCCTCAACTTCTACAAACAACACAGATGAACAGAGTTTTGAGATGTACTATGTACCTCCATCTGCTTGGAGAACTTGAACATAAATGTCAATCTACATATTCCACAAATTTCATTTCCAAATTAGATTATTAAGCTTTTTGAATGAAGCTAATAGACGTATTCTAGGTAATGGGACCTGAGAACGAGGCATTAAGTATGTCATTATGCAAGCTTCCATAGTCTGACGAATGACCATTGATATCTCCGTTGATCGCCTGACACACTCAAATTAAAAAAAATTTAGTTACAGCAAAATACAGGCCATAATCATAGCATACACATAAAGTGCCTAAAGGCAGATGAGCTCAAACTATCAAGCCTGAACTCCTATAAAATATGCAATGGGGAAGATATGATACTAATAAAGCCACTTAAGAAACTCCAAATCAAGCTGCTAAGCAATAGGCATACGTCAAGACTACCAGAAAGTTCACACTTCACACCTTACAGGAAGCAAGGTGAGATTCACTGCTTGAACACAATTATACCAAACAATATAATTGATCCAGTAGACAGCACATACAAGTACAAACATTACACATGTTTTCGACTTCACAAAACTACTAAAATGAGAGTAAGGGTCCGAGAAAGGAAAGGTCAGGGAAATTAGAATTACCTGTCTCCCTTTCCTTTTCTCCTGCGATCTCCAGTACTAAAATTAGCCATACTATACTCGCACCGAATCTGAAAGCAAGAAATCAACAAAATTAAGAAGGAACACAAACAAGCACATGAAGATATGAGAATGGCAACAGAAGATTACCAATGCCTGATCATTGATCTGTTGTCCCTTATTTTCAACCTGAATTGGACCAATCACTCAATCAAACAAATGTAGAATAAACAAACACTAAAAACACCCAAACAAATGTATAGGTTGAACACTATGTCGCATGATTAAAATAGAGCAGCCTGGTTAAAACGCACTTGTCTATTTCACTTGTTCATCAAATTAGTCAGACAATGATGAAAAACAATATTCGAAAAGAGCTCAATTGAAAGGGTGAAAACCAATAAATCCATAGTAGCTAACTAAGGCATTGTGTGGTTAACAAAGCTTCATAAGTAAGAAAATAAAACTGCAGTACCTCTCTAGGTCCATAAACAGCAGCAATAACTTTGGTATTACCCATCTCAAAAACAGCTGAGCTGCAAATCCATAACAAAACCACAAAACCCATCAAAATTTAAGACCCTCTTGCTCTTCTCAATCGCAAGTCCACCCCAAAACAGGTGTCCTTTATATTGCAAAATTTTGAACAAAATAGGGAGGGAAATAAACAAAAAATACCCATCAGCTTTGGGCACAGCGCCAATCTCAGCCCTTAACTGTCTCATCTGTTTACAAAAGGAAACGAATTGGGTCAGATAAAGTAAAGAAAGAAATAACAATGGAATGGGAAAGAACGAAAGAGAAATATACCTCCATTGGACGGCGACCATCCAAGCGAAGACCTTCAGGGGTGACGAACTCCATAACTGTTAAACTTAGTTCGCAAAGCTTGAGAACAATCGCTGACGGCGATAAGGGCAGCGACGACAATGACGGTGGAAGTCACGGCAAGACGGAGCGATGCTATGCCTATGAGAGATTGCTCGATGCTGGCCCCTAGTTGCGCATTTTCGTCGGAGTTCTGGACCGGGTTTTTTAAATCTGGGCCGGGTTTGATTAGCAAACAAATGGGCTATTTTGTTGTTGCGAAATTAATATATATGGGTGTATATTATTTTTAAAAGAGAAAATTACATAAACAGTAACTTATCTTTTAGACCGACTAAACTTTAGTACCCGTCGTTTAAACTATCAGAACGGTACCTCACCTATTTAATCCGATCAAAGATTAGTATCTAGATTACCATTCACACGTTAAGTTAACAGATCAGTGTTAAATATCGGGGGCAAAACTGTGCACCTACCTTAGGCAAAATTGTCCACCTGCCTTAGGAATTTAACATCGATTTGTTAACTTAACGTGTGAACATTAATCTAGGTACTAATCTTTGGTCGGGCTCAATAGATGAGGTACCGTTCTAATAGTTTAAACGACGGGGTACTAAATTTAGTCAGCCTAAAAGATGGGATACTGTTTAGATAATTTTCTCTTTTTAAAATTTAAATAATGTTTCCACCGATGCAAATGTTGATGTTGCGAAATTATGAGAAAATTGTCCAAATAGTACCCATCTTTTAGGCTGACTAAACTTGAGTACCTCATCGTTTAAACTATCAGAACGATACATCAACTATTAGGCCCGGCCAAAGATTAGTATATGGATCACTTTTCACACGTTAAGTTAACACAACAACTTTGTTCCTAGAACTTTCCCTTATGTTTCTTGTTGAATAAGTATGTAATGTAGGCCTCATTGCAACTGTCTTAACCCTTTTACTTAACGTGTGAACAATAATTTAGATACCAATATTTGGTCGGACTCAATAGACGGGGTACCGTTATGATAGTTTAAACGACGGGGTACTAAATTTTAGTCAGCCTAAAAGATGGGATACTATTTGGACAATTTTCTCCGAAATTAATATGTATGGTTGTACATTTGTTTGATTAACGTAAACTTTTGATAGAGATGGAAAGATTCATCGAATATTGAAAATTGTATATTTGATAAATGTCGTGTAATGCCCTTTTATGACCAACAAAGGTCACAATTATTAATTATCTGCGAAAATACTTATCCAGATGTTCCAGAAGGACCGTGATAAATATGATAATCATATTGACTTCTCTGTCTGTAGACAAAAATTACCAATATCTTTCATATCCTTTGCGGATGATATGATTATCTTCACTAAGGCAAACACGAACTTTTGTATGAGAACAAATAAAAATTGAAATGTATTGTTCTATCTCATGACAAAAGAATAAGGGCCCGTTTGGTTTCAACTCCGAAAACGAAAACGGAATAAAAACGATTTATCTGTATGTTATCATTATTCATGAAATTTTATGGAATCATTCCTTGTGGTTTCATGCAAAATGCACTTCCTTCCCCTACATTTTGTTTCCCTATAGGGTATCAAAAGTAATCTAACTCTACTCCAATTACTTTAAACCACAAGAAATGATTCCAAAAACTTTCATGAACAAGGGTATACATATGGACTAGATTCGTTTTCATTCCGTTTCCGATTCCGGAGTTAAAACCAAATGGGGCCTAACTATCTAAAGTCTGCTTTTCAGGAAACTAAAAACACAAGCGAGGCATGCATCATACAATTAAAGAATATTCTATACATGGAACGCACGACTATACTTGAAAAGTATCTGGATACCCTATCATTAATGGAAGAGTGAACAAATAAACCTTAATAATATCAACATTAAAACTAAACAACAAATTCAAAAAAGGGAAATTCAAAACCTTATCACAAGAAGTAGAAACATCCTTATTAAACACAACTTGACTGTCAAACCTTCCTTTGCAATGCAAAACTTCATGCTCCAATTGCACAACCTGGATGATCTTGATAAAACATGTAAAAAATTTTTTTGGAACAAAGGGGACCAACATAGGTCAATCATTAGTTGGGAATCAATTTGTAAACAAAAAAAAATATGGTGGCCTTGGTTTAAGAAAGTCTTTGATCACTAATAAGGCTCTACAAATGAAACTTCCATGAAAATTATTGGCCGAACCAAACAATATTTGGATTAAAATGGTAAATTAAAAATACATGAAAAACATCAACACACTACAATATTATCTAAAAGGACTAACATCTTTGTAATAGAACAACTTCATGAAGCTCAAACCTGAGTTCAAAAAGGGAATCATTTGGCAGGTAAGAAATGGTGAATTTATTAACTTCTCACATGATTCTTGGGTTACTACGACCCCTCTTATTAAAATAGTTCAAAACACCAACCAAATTAACACGCAACCTAAAGTTAGCCATTTTATCAATGATGATATGGAATGGGATGACACCAAGATTGAAAGCAAATCACAAAATTTCTTCGATCCATCGATTAGGAAAAGCATTATGGAAACAATTATCTCAACTAATGATATTTTTAAATGTCAACCAATTTATATTTATATTTATATTTATATTTATATTTATATTTAATATAAATTACATCGAAATAGAAGGGAGATGGGCAACAAGTTGTGCCGCCAACCCTTTCTGAATAGCGAATCAGATCCTCCTAAAAACAACATCATAAGGCCTAGAAGACATAACGTTGTCATGCAATACCCGTTGCAACCTCTTGAGAATTCCAATATCACCAGGCCAAGAAAACCAAAAGTGTTAAAAGTGAACGGAAGAAACACATGTTGATTTTCAATACAAGTTTTCTCATGTTTGATCACCTTAGCAAAATCCGCATTAAGCGCCGTCTTACCCACCACAAAAGGCTCACTACCCAAACAAACCACTCGCGAAACCCTTGTCAAATCAATGCAAGCATGTTTTCTACCCACCCTTCCAAACACCAAGACATCCGCCGTCCTCAACGTGGATCTTCCCTCACGTGGGTCAGTCAAGAAGGACATAGTGTCTCCTCCTTAATCGAGACTCCTTGATATGGGACCATCCTTAGCATCTACGACTATGCTACATGGATCATTCACCAATCTAGAAGCGAAGCACTTACAAGTTGCAAACACGGGACAAATCGAAGGAATGGAATATTGCATGGCAAATGAAGAAAATCGACTGATCTGCTAGAAAAATCGACCGATTTTCCTGTAGGAAAACTCGATCGATTTCCATGTCCGGTTTTCTTCACTAGAATGAGTTTGCAAAAGATCCGGCCATGATCTTCTATCTTTTGGCAATTATATCTTGTTTATAATTCCTTAAAGCTCTCAGATTATATCTTAAGGAATTATTTAGATTCTATCTTGTTAGATTTTATATTTTATATATCTTAAATATATCTTTGCAAGATTATCTTTAAATATATTTTCCTACTTCTTGTAGGATTTATATCCCTTATAAAGAGCCTTAGTGGGGGAGATTGTTTAGTAGATTAGATTTGATATATTTCCACAGAATTGTGAGACTCACAACTTCATTTACGGAGTTTGTGTTTTATTCATTAATCATTCATCAATAAAGAGAGCTTTTGGTTGACTTGTTTGTGAAGTCCTTGCTAGATTGTGCTTGTGTGTGTTAATCTTATTGAATGTTGGTGCTCTTGGTCAATACTAGTCCCTCCTTGTGATTGTCTTAATTAGAAGACTTGTGTAAGGTTAAAGAAGTGCGTTTTAAGGTAATCTTCTCGTTTAAGGGTTTTGACACATCATTGTTCAAGGTTCTTTTGCGTAACTATATTAGTTCATATCTTCCTATATCTTTCATGTATCATTCCATAATCATCTCCTTATCTTTCCATATCATTCACTAATCCGTTTTCTAATTTTCACAAAAATCGCCTTGTTCATCCAAATAAATCAACCGATTTATTATCTAGAACAGACCAATTTTTGTTCCAATTGAGGACTTTTAATCTAGATCGGGAACTGCAGCTTATCCCCGCATCACTGATGATACTCTATATGAGTGATATGAGCGATTTGCAAGGCTTCATTCAAGTTCTCCATTCCATCGGTACTCTACCCAAGACTTGATGTTGTATTTATACAACAGTCGGTTGGACAATGAGAGAAGAATAATTGATGATGCATGTGGAGGTAATATTCTTAACACCAATCCTAAGATTGTCATGGAAAAGATTAAGAAAATGGCAAAAAGAATAAGAAATTTTGGTAGAACTCCTACCAAAAGAGGGGTCTAGGATGTAAAACCCCAGCCACCCTGAAATATCAAATGATATTTTTGAACTAAAGGAGATGGTAAATAGATAGACGTTGTTAGGAACACCTCAACAATTGAAAGCATGCGGTGTTTGTGCTGATCCATTCTACCCCATGAACACACGCTCCCAAATACAAGATGATTCCACAGCTAAACTCAATGCCTTGATAGGATATGAACAAAAAAGGCCACGAAACGATCCCTACTCAAACAATTACAACCCGGAATGGCTAGACCATCCAAATTTCAGATGGAGGGATCAACCAAATCAATAACAACATAGGTTTGGTAAGTCTAACTCAACCGAGGATATGCTTCAAGTTTTAACTAAACATTTTTTTGCACATAATCTAGTATTTAAAATCTATAAAAACAACCGAAACAAATGGCCGAAGAAATTACGAGGATGGAAGATCGGACCTCGGAAAAATTACCCTCCCAAACCGTCACCAATCTAAGGGAGAATGTCAGTTCATTAACAATCAGGAGTGGGAAGCAACTGAGTCAAAATCCAGAAATTCAAGAAGTTGAGGCAGAAAATCAGAAAACATGCAACAAAACCGCGCCCGCGGTTGAATACCCCACGCCCGAGGCTAACCTCGCCGAACCACACCCGCTACAAGACCAAACGCACATGCGATAGAAGCTCCAAAAGTTGCTAGAAGATGTTGAAACAGACCCAAACGTCCACCCTCACCTTCCTCCACTTTACTTAGAAAAGTCACATGCTATTCTCAAAAGCACTCAAAGAAAAGCTGAAGGAGCGAGGTAAATATTCCTCTTCTGAAATTGGTGAAAAGTATTCCTAAATATGATCGGTTCTTGAATGAACTATGCACAATCTAGAGGAAGGAGAAGCTGAAGGGAAAACAGGAGGTGAAAATGGTCTTTGAAAGACAAATGTCAAAGAAGTGTAGTGATCCGGACATGGTTAGCATTCCTTGTGTCATAAGAGAAACTTGCTTTGCCAAGGTTATGCTTGATTTAGGTGTTTCAATAAATGATGCGGGGATGAGGCCGCGGTTGCTCGATGTAGATTGAAGTTCACAAAAGCTTCGACCGTGGATATCTCGGTGTTAAATCTCAGGCGAGATCAGTAATGGTAATGCCGAGATTGATGAAACTCAAAGAACAAGAACGTGAATTGTATGGATTTGAATGGTAAAATTAAGAAGATGAATATGGATTGAATTTGATAGAAATATAGGAAGATAAGAACCAAGATATATACTTGCAAGAACCTTGATCAATTGGATCAAAACCCGAACAATGAATTACCTTAACTCTTCCTTCTTGAACCTTACACAAGTCTTCAAGTTGAGACAAGCACAAGGAGGACTAGAATCGACTACGAGCACCAATATGTAAGAAGACTAACACACACAAGCACAATCTAACAATGATTCACAACGATTTAATCAAAGGCTCTCTTTGATTGAATAGGAATGAATAAAAAAACTTCATAAACGAAGTAACGAGTACCTCACAATAGTGTGGACAAAATAATAAATAAACATCTACCTCTTGACTATCTCGACCCTAGGGTTCATATAGCCGAAAATCCTAGAAAATAAAATGATAACATAATCCTACAAAATATAAAAGATAAGCTACATTTAGAATGTTTAGAGCTTTAAAGGTAGTACACTAAAATTACTAGAATCTTGTCTAGAACAACGAAAATCTTGACTAGATTCCACCTTCCTTCCTTAATCATCTTCACACATGCATGACATCTTCTCACTAGTCTCCATGGTTGGAATTGTCATCAATGTGACTAAGGAAGACTTAGACACAACTAGATCACCAATGGTCTTCATGTGGGGTTGAAGATATAGTTTCCGATCTAGATTGAAAGTCCACAAAATTGTCTCAAAGAACAAATCTCGGTGGAGAATCTCGGAGAGATTCCTCTGTTGGCCGAGATTTATGTAACTTCAAAACCAAAGAACGTGAGTTTGATGGATTGATATGGGAAATTTAAGAAGATGACTTATGGAATGAAAATAAGTGGAATAATTAAGACGAGCACATGAAGGGACTAGAACTGACCAGGAGCACCAACCTTTAAGAAGATTAACACACACAAGCACAACCTAACAAGGACTCACAACGATTTCATCAAAGACTCTCTCTTTTGATTGAATAGAAATGAACAAAACACATTTTGTAAGCGAAGCAGCGAGTTCACACAATATTGTGGAAATATCAATCAAATTCAGTCTACCTAATATTCTCACTTCTAAGGCTATTTATATGGGAGATTCTAAGAAAAGATAAAATCTACAACTAAAAGATAATCCTAAAAGATAGGATCAACAAATAACTTGAACAATGTTTAAGAACTTTAAAGGTATTAAAATAATAAAAATATCTATAAAGAATAAGATCACGGCCGGATCTTATAATTCTCGACAAGAGCCAAATCTCGATCAGTATTTATGAAAATCTCGGGTGAGATTTTGGTCCTCAAGGCCGAGATTTCTTCCGTAGAGCTCGTCCTTCGTTCTAGCCACCTTCTATGCTTGTTGGATATTCATGGCCCTTGCTTGGTCCTTCCATGGTGGTCAATAATGTCGCCAAAGGAGACCTAAGTGTGAGTAGGGTCTCTTTGAGTGTACATGTTGCTAACAAGCTAGCAACTTCATCTAGGATGGCCTTTGCTCGTGTTCTAGTGATGGCTCCTTCCATGACGGGGCTTGAAGGTGTTGTGGTTGTCTTTTCCTTCAGTGCCTTAGCCCTTGATCTAGTAGTTGGTCCTTGAGGTAGTGTTGGGGATTATCCCTCATCAAGTCTCCTTAGAAGTTGAGTATGTCAACAAGCTAAAAACCTTATCTAGAATGGTTCTTACTTTAAATCTAGTGATATATCCTTCCATAATAGATTGAGACTCCTTCTTCTTCAATCCTATTGCTCTTGATCTAGTGATTGGTCCATGAGTAGTAAGAGGTGTTGGGGATTGTCCCTCGGTATACTCCCCATCTTGAAAAAGATTCGTTCTCGAATCATCACCATGTTCATCACTAGTCACATAAGGGCTCAAGTCTTCTACATTAAGGGTAGGACTCACCTCATACTCCTCCGTAAGTTCCAATACATAAGCGTTGTTGTCAATCTTACGCAGCACCTTAAATGGTCCATATCCTCTTGGAGATAACTTCGACTTGTGCTTCTCCAGAAATCTTTCTTTCCTTAGATGCAACCAAACTAGATCTTATGGCTCGAATAGTAATTCCTTGCGATTTTTATTAGCCTTGGCCGCAACTAGCTTGCCCTTCTCCTCCAACCTTAGATGTGTTTTCTCATGCAGTTCCTTGATGAATTTCACATGTTTTCCTGCATTAAAATCTACTCGCTCCTCTAAAGACAATGGTATAAGATCAAAAGGGGTTAAAAGATTCAACCCATAGACACACTCAAAAGGCATTAGGTTAGTAGAAGAATGAATGGATCGATTATCTGCAAATTCAACATGAGACAAGACATATTCCCAAACATGCAAATTATCCTTCAAAACAAACCGCAATATTGTAGTTAAGGTCTTACTAGTAACCTCCGATTGACCATCCGTTTGAGGAGGTCGAAAATAACAACCTAGTTCCTAACTTTCCCTAAAGAGTATTCCAAAAGAAACTAAGGAACTTAACATCCCTATTACTAACAATAGTCCTAGGTACTCCATATAATATAACAACTTCCCTAAAGAACAAGTTAGCAACATTATAAGCATCATTTGTCTTATGACAAACAATAAAATGGGCCATCTTAGATAATCGATCTACAACCACAAATATCGAGGCTCTCTCCTTCTTAGTCCTAGGTAAACCTATAACAAAGTCCATACTAATGTCTAACCAAGGTGAGGTAGGCGTAGAAAGAGGTGTACACAAACCGTGTGGTTTTAATTTAGCCTTAGCTTTCAAACACACAAGACATCTCTTTATCATGTTCTCTACATCCTTAAACATATGACACCAATAGAATGAGATTGTAACATGTAATGCATCTTATCCCTCCCAAAATGTCCCATTAATACGCCCATATGAGTTTCCTCAACAAGCAATAACCTAAGGGAACATCTAGGAATACAAACCTTATCAACCTTAATAAAAATCCTTCAAACAAGTAAAACTTATCTAAAGAACCTCAAGTCCTACAATGCTTATAGATATCTCCAAAATCAACATCATCAACATATATACCCTTAATCTAATGGAAGCCTAAAACCTTAGAATCCATAGTAGTGATCAAAGAATGTCTCCTAGAAAGGGCATCATCAACAACATTATCCTTTCCTTTCTTATACTTAATGATATAAGGAAAAGTGTCTATAAACTTCACCCAACTACCATGTCTCCTATCTAACTTATATTGACTCCTAAAATGCTTCAAGGACTCATGATCAGTTCAAAGAATGAATTCATTAGGAAGATAATGTTGTCAAGTCTTAAGTACTCGAAATAAAGCATACAACTCTTTATCATATGTCGAATAATTCAAGCATGCTCCTTTCAATTTCTACTAAAGAATGCAAGTGGATTACCTTATTGGATGAGCACTCCTTCAATGTCAATCTTGGAAGCATCACAAATGGTTTGATGAAGTCCAAAAGTGCTAGAAAAGGTGCATGGAACAACCGCCACTTCAATTCCTTAAAAGCCTTATCTTGAGCATCTTCCCACTCAAATTGTACCTTCCTCTTCATGAGAGACATGAGGGGAGATGCTATGGTACTGAAATCTTGTACAAAACGTCTATAGAAGGTGGCGAGTCCATGAAAACTTCAAACATGGCCGATCGATGTAGGTGTGGGCCAATCTTGGATTGCCTTAGTCTTCTCTTCATCAACCTCTAGACCTCTTGTACTCACTACAAAACCAAGGAAAATAACTTGATTAGTGATAAACTCACATTTCTTACTATTAGTATATAAAGATTTGTTTCTAAGAGCTTCAAGTACTTTCCTTAAGTGCTCTTCATACTCCTCAAGTGATCTACTATAGATGAGGATGTCATCAAAGTAAACCACCACAAATTTTACAATGTAGTGATGTAGTACATGATTCATTAACATCATGAATGTGCTAGGAGCATTAGTTAAACCAAAAGGCATAACCAACCACTCATATAGACCAAACTTAGTCTTGAATCTCGTCTTCTATTCATATCGTTTTCTGATTTGATGATATTCACTCTTAAGGTCAATCTTAGAGAACAAGTTGGATTCACTAAGCTCATCTAGCATATCATCTAACCTAGGAATGAGATAACGCTATTTGATAGTACAGTTATTGATTGCTCTACAATCAACACACATCCTCCATGTATTATCCTTTTTGGGAACCAAAAGGACGGGAACAACACATGGACTCAAGCTTTCTCTCACATAACATTTATCCAAAAACTCATGAACTTGAACTTGATCTCTTGACTTTCCTGAGGATTCATCCTATAAGTTGGAAGATTAGGAAGTGTAAGTCAATTTGATGCTCAATGCCTCAACAAGGTGGAAGTCTTGCTGGAATCTCATACAAAAAAACATCACAAAACTCATCTAGAAGGTTTAGGATGATTTTGGGTAAGGTAGCCTTAACTTCATCACTTAAAGTCACAAAGCTTTTACATAGGCTCATGCGGCGAGATAAGTCATCCTTGGGGCGTGATTCTTCATTGGAGCGAGAAATTCCGCCATACGGGCAAGATTTTTCTTCCTTTGGGTGAGATTTTGCTCTCATGGGGCGAGATTCTTCCCTAGAGTGCCTTTCTTCGTCTTTTCTCTTGCTAAAGTCTTGCTTTGCTCTTTTCCTTCTTTTTCTCATAGCATTCCGTAATTTGTAAAGGCGTCATGGGTTTTAAAGTTAATGTTTGATCCTTACACTCAAAAGGAAGTCTATTAGTCTATCCATCTTGTGTAGTTCTCCTATCAAATTGTCGTGGTCGTCCTAAAATAATATGACATGCTTGCATGGGGCACACCATCACAAGTAATGGTACCCTCATAACTACATAATGTGATGCTAACTTTAGATTACTTGTTCACTTTCAGTTCACCGCAATCATTCATCCAATGCAACCGATATGGTCTATAATGATAAAACGTAGTAATTGCAATTTATTAAAACAAATAAACACTAGCAATACTGCAACAACTACCTCCATCAATAATCATGTTACACGCCTTTTCCCTTTAACAATACATCTAGTATGACAAAGATTCTCCATTTGATTATTCTCACATGAAGCTATTTTAGCATGCAATGTTCTCCTAGCAATCAATGATTCTCCATCATCAAACTCAATGCCTTTATCACTATCACTACCATTTCATGCAATGCATTAAGGTGGGTATTATGATCATGAGGGATCATGCTTTTCCTCACTTTCATATTGTCCAAATTGATTAATGAATAAAATCCTTTTATTAGGATAATCTCTTATATAATGACCTCTACCTTGACATTTAAAGCATACAATATCTCTATAACGTAAAGTAGAGTTAGAATTGCTCCCTTTAGGATCACTTGAAGGCTCATTCAAAGATCGAGATTGTGATTGGTAGCCGAAGTTCTTCTAGCCCTGAATCCATATTTTGGCTCTTTTTCTTGTCCTTATTCGAAGCTGATTTTCGGCCTTGAGCTCCTTGGAGCCGATTGGATTGTTGCTTACATGAACTTGTAGTTCCATACAAACAACAATATGAACCAAAACCGAGTTATATTAATATAATAAGAAGCTTCCCAAGACAAAACTACTACATAATTAATCACAAAATATGTGGCAACATTATCATTACATTCACCAATGTTTAAACCGGGTTGATAACATCTAGAAAAACATAGTAAACCACAAAACTACCATAATAGCTCCAAAACTATCATTCTATCACACGAATGATAACCATGGACAACCTATGACAACACCTAGGGAAAGTAGAATAATAATAATAATAATGATGAACAAGCAGACATGGACTACAACATTCTTCATCTGGTTCGTCTTCAATGCACCATCATGTTTCAATTGCAATTTACACTTACGATGACAAAAATAATCCACAAGTTAGGAGTAATAGTCCATTCCATCCTCTTGATCCTTAAGGATACGTTAAGTTAGGGCGTTCAATTGTGCTTTTAGATGTTTATTAGCAATTGTTTTTGCACTTGACAACAATATTGTTGCCAATCGAAGACAAACTATGTAAACTAAATTTTTGCCAACGAAAGTGTTCGATCTCAATACATCAAGCCATGACAATATCAATTTTTGTCAACATAAAGTGTTCAATCTCAATCTATTAAGCTATGATAATGTAGTATCTCTATTACAATGATACTAAGAATAAATTTGTGACCTGAAGAATTGTCATAATACTTAGCAGGGGTTCCAAATGTGCAAAACCCATTGCTTATAAGAAAAATGTTCAACACTCATGAAAAAACCCGTCTTGTTGTATGCAAAAAATATTCAACATAGAGAACCCAAAACTACACTAATCAACATTAGCGAGGAAAATCAATAAGCAATAGTCTTCCTACAAAGCAAGAAGAAGTCATTTTATAAGCAATAGTACGGAGTTTCGTTTCAAAGTGGGATGGATGTCACAACATTATCGCCTCGCTTCTTATCTTCTTTTATTCCAATGTGGGATGAACAAAGAATATCAGATGGAGAAAATTAAAGAACAAGTACAGTATCGGGTTTAAAAAATAATTAAACTCATATAGTCTAGAATGAATCAACTTATTTTTGGTGGGTTTTAAACCCTAAATAAATCAAATAGTAAATGAATCAATCTTCAAGTAAACCCCCACAAAAATTATGCTCTATTTATAAACTAAAATAAACCTGAAGAAGCTTCAAGTAAACAGGCCTTAAGTCATTAAATTTGTGCATGTAGACATAATTTTTTTCAATAATACATTAATTAAGCATCAATTATTATCCTTTATCGGAAAAACAAACTAGTTGTTCCTCTTTTGCCTTGGTAGAAGACATTTTTGTAAACAAATAAATGAATAATCATATTTCCATAATGTTTTGATTTTTTTCGGTCCTAAAACTTCCATACACATGTGTACAAATCAATGAAGTATTGTGCTCATTCGTAGAACACGGATCTCACGAATCAAGGCGTTTTTGCTCTTAAATCTCCAATCAAACTAAATTTAGAAAAATACCAAACCATTAGTTTAAAAGTCCAACAACAAAACTAGTTAATCTTGAAGATCTTATTTATTGATCGATAGTTAGACATGTTCATACAAATCATATTTTCCATGGAGTAACAAATGTACAATATCTTTTTATGTATACTTTCCCAATTTGGGTGTACCAAAAACGCCTAAGGCTAGAGAGACCCATAAGAAAGAATGTCTTATAAGGCCTCCATCTTCCTATGCAGACTTATCATTTTTCGTTCAAACCGTTGAGGAAAAGGATGACCTCTCGATTTTCTTTTGTTTTCTTCTTTCTTTTTCTTCTCCACTTTTTTCTTTTGTACAAGTTTTGCAACCGGATGTTTGTCAGAAGTGGAGGTAAATCAACAAAGTATCTCCTCTTACTACAAAAGTAACGACCCTCGTTCCATAGGAATGTATCCCTGTAGTTGCTAGTAGTTTTAATAATATGTTTAGTAATTGCGATTTCTAGGGTTATGATTTTGGATTGGTCGGCCACAACTTACCCAAGAGAAAGAGGCAAATAGAGATTTTAGGGTTTTCTAGTGTTGAAGAAGGGATTGAAGGAAAAAAAAAATAGTGTGTCTTAAAGCACGTTCTTTTTACTTGTTTTAGGGTTTTCACAACGCTAACTTTATTTACAAATAAAGATGGTTATTCGTCCACTCTAAATTGCATCTTCGTATGAACTTTATCTTTGAATTGATGTAAAAATATCAAATTATAAGTTAGTCATTAAATTTGTGCATATAGACGTAGAAAAAATTGATCATACATTTATTAATCATCAAATAGTATCCATAATCGGTAAAACAAACTAGCTCTTCTTTTCCTACCTTCGCATAAGACCTTTTTGTACACAAGTAATCATACTTCCATAATGCTTTGAGTTTTTCCGCTCCCAAAACTTACACACACATATGTGTACGGAATTATGAAGTATTGTGCTCATTCGTAAATCTCAAACTGAGCTACAAATTAGAAACGTACCAAATTATTAGTGTTCCCAAAACAAAACTAGTTAATCTTGAAACTCTTATTTATTGATCGATATTAGACATTTTCATGCATGTCATATTATGCATCGAGTAACACATACAATATTTCTTTCTACAGTCTTTTCCAATTTTTATGTACCGAAAAACGCCTAAGGCTAGGGAGATCCACACAAAAAATGTCTCATAAATCCCCCATCTTGCTATGTAGATCCGTCATTGTACATTCAAATTGTTGATGAAAAGTATAACCTCTTGTTCTTTTGTTTTCTTCTTTCTTTTTGTCTTCTTCACTTCTTTCTTGTGTACACGTTTTGTGACCGAATATTCGTCAGAAGTGGAGGTAAATTGACAGAGTATTGCCTCCTACGGTAAAAGCAACGACCCTTGTTCCATATGAATGTATTCCGATATTTGTTAGCGGTTTTGATACTATATTTAGTAATTGAGATTTATAGGGTTATGACTTTGGATTTGGTCGGCCACATCTTAGACGGGAGGAAGAGGCAAAGAAGGATGTTAGGGTTTTCTTGCGTTGAAGAAGGGAGCAGAGGAAAAAAAGAGTGTGTCAAAGCTCGTTCTTTTTACTAGTTTAGGGTTTTCATAACGATTTTATTCACAAACTAAAATGGTTATTCGTCCACTCTAAATTGCATCTTCATCCTCTCTCATTAAACCCTATCTTTGAATGTATGTATATTTTGCAAATTATGTGCTAAATTTTCTACATATGGACGTAAAAATTTTGAACCGTATATATCTTTTTAATCATCAATTATTATCCATAAATGGAAAACACAAACTATCTCTTCCTCTTATACCTCGGTAAAAAGAATTTTTTGTATACAAATAACATATTTCCAGATTTTATGCTCCTAAAACTTTCCTACACATATGTGTATGATTCGTGAAGGGTTGTGTTAGTTTGTAAATGACGGATCTCATATCTACATTGTACCGGAATCAAGTTTTGCTATTAAATTTCCAATCGAACTACAAATTAAAAACATACCAAATCATTAATGTTAAAATTCCAAAACAAAACGAGTTAGTCTTGAAAATCTTATATATTGATAGATTGTTAAAACTAAGTTTTTTTTTTGCATAATACCAACAAGTGTTAAAAATGTTTAGATTAATAATTCAAAAAGTTGCAAATGGAAGTCCACTAAGCCCAAAACGTGCTAACATACTATACATTATTATCACACATAAGCGGCTGAAAGGAACATGATAAATTTGCAACCTGTTATCTTAAGAATCCAAAGACCCTTCTTCAAAATCACAAATCAACCACCATTTATTCTTATTTATTTTTAGTCATATTAATCGTCAAAAGAAAAAAAAAATCTCTTAAGGGTTTGATATATTAAGCTTTTTTCGAATTTAAAAGTATTTCTTATCAACTAAGAAAAAACGACTATAAATGCATTAGATTATGAGAATATGCAACACTTTTTTCTTAAATCAATTATGATTTGTACCAATTTAAATTCATGTACCCAAAAATAACAAATAAAATGCACATTCTATATAGGACAATGTCTCATTCCATGCATCAAATGATTCAGATGTATCGAGCTCGAAACAAATTGAATAAATTAATCATTTTAAAATAATAATAATAACAAATAACAAATATAAAAAGAATAATTATAGTAACCTTACCATATTATGATATTAAAAAGAATAAAAATAATAGAATTTATAGTAATTGGAAATGGAAAGGTATCAAAATAAGATTTTCATTTCCTCTGTAAACCCTTTTGCGTCCTTTATATATTACTGACTAAGATAAAGTAATAAGGACAATTTGTAAATAAAATTTAATTATTTTATAATCACCAACTAAACCATTTGATTAGGCACTTGGCTGGGCCCCCGTCCTTAAGCTTCTTCAAGCTAACACCTCCGCACGCCACGTCAACCGGCATCATCCCAACCTTGAATCGACCCACTCCGAACCCAACCTTCGTTTTCACCTCCACATTTACTTTTACCTCCTGAGTATTCACCGTGGAGTTTAACCGCTTTCCTGTGTCTAAATCCACCGCCTGATTAGCACCGGAGTGAGTCACGAACCTCAACACAGTCACATTCCCACTCGCCTGCATAAACCCGGTCTGAGTAGCTGTTCCCAACTCAACATCCACGTCAGCCGAAACCGTCGCCTGGGACCCATCGTAATAAACCTTGATTTTGTCGTTGGGGTTCTTGACTTCCATCCAAATATTCACCCCGGAATCGAGGTAACTGGCTCCGTCCGATCCCGTTTTAACACCGAAATGAGTGAACTGAACCGGTCTCAGCTTGAAAACCGGGAGTTTCGGTGCGAACCAGAGATAGATAATACCGCCGGCGATTGTGATGCAGCAAAGGAGAATTAAAACAGCGATGGATAGTAAACAACACAAAAAACGACAGAATTTTTTGCGTTTTGGTTGCTTCTTCTCTCCACTCAAAGAGTGCGGGAAAACCGCTCTTCGATAAACCGGCTGCATAGGCGCATTCGGATGAACCGGAGGCTTAGCAGGATTCGCTTGAACCGGAGGCTTAGCAGGATCAGCCTGAACCGGAGGCTTAGCAGGATTCGCTTGAACCGGAGGCTTAGCAGGATTCGCCTGAACCGGAGGCTTAGCAGGATTCGTCTTCGCTGGCAACTTAGCTTGATCCGACGGAATCGGAGCCGCAGCGGTCTTAGGTTGGACCGGCGGCTTCTTCAGGATCGGCTTCGGCGCAGTCATTGGCTCCTGCATTTCAACACTGGAGGAGTCAACTTTTTGAGGGAGAAAGCGAGTTGAATTTGGACCGGAAAACTTCTCCCTTAGAGAGAGAAAGTTGCTAAGAGAAGAAATTAGGAGAGGGGGGAGAAGATGAGTTCTTATGGTGAGAAATGAGAGACAGAGCGTATGAAAGAGAGAGGAGTAGAGTGGAGCTGAGTTGGAAATTTGAGTTTCTTTCCCTTATTGATATTTGGAAACTAATTTAAAATTTTGAAATAATTGTATTAGGAAAAAATTGATTTGAATGGGATTTGCTTTGGTTGTATTTTAGAATTTAGATAAAGTTTCCTTTATTGTGATTGGTAAATTTGCAATCAAGGTTTAATGATTATTGTAATGCATTGAGTAATATGTTCAATTAGGGGGTCACTTTTGAAATTATGAGCTAAGAAATGGAAGGGGAGATTATTGGATAATAATATTTGGAGGGTTTTTTTTTTTTTTTTTTTAAATTTGAGCTTTGGTTACAAAATGATTTGAAAGATATAATTTTGATTACATAAGTTAATCAAGTAGTTGTATGACAAGTATTTATTTTAATTCTAGAGCATTTTTGGAGATGTGAGATAGATTTTAATCCAAGAAACGTTACCGGGAAAGAGAAATTATTTTTAATGTATTAGACATTTTTCCGGTTTTGGATGAAAAGTATTGTACGTTTGAGCGATTTGGATCAAATGAATTTGACCTAGATATTAGTATTAACGGCAACCTTTTTTCCTTTGTTTTTTAGGGATGTGTTACGGCGGGTTATAAATATTTTAGTCTATATAATTAATGTTGACGGTTTGACCGAGATAGTAGTATTAAGTATTAACGGCCAACCTTTTTTCCTTTGTTTTTTAGGATATGTTACGGCAGATTGTAAATATTTTAGTCTATATAATTAATGTTGACGGTTTAGTGAGATTTTAAAAGAGTGACCCACTTTATTTTATGATAATTTATAAATCTCTTGTCGGATTGACTAATGAAACACATTTTTTTTTAATGATTTTCTGGTGATTTACGACAGTGAAATGCAACGAATGTGGTGCTTTAGTTTGACAAATGTTGATGATATTAAACGAGTGGTTTTTTTAATATGTGATCTAATTTTCAATTACAAGTGATTTTATAGGCATTTGAATTTGACGTAACATATACTTTGTTTGCATTGATTTAACATAGTTGACATTATTAAAAAGACGTTCTATGCTTAGGGATATAATACAAAGTTTATACATAACTAGTGTCTATAGTAGTATTAACCTACAACATTTTATCTTTGTTTTTAGGGATATGTCACTAGGATTATAAAGATTATAGTCTATTTATTTAGTGTTGACGATTTATTGAGATTTTAAAAGAGTGACCCATTTTATTAAATAGAAAATGATATTTATAAGTCTCTTTTCAGGTTGACCAATGGAAAACTTTTTGATGATTTTCTAGTGATTTACGACGGTGAAATAAAATGAATGTAGTGGTTTTAGTTTGACAAACACCGATGATATTAAACGGTTTTTTTTTATTATGTGATCTACTTTTTCATTTACAAGTGATTTTTTAGGCATTTGAATTCGATGTAACAAATACTTTGTTTACATTGATTTACCATAATTGGCATTATTAAGATGACGCTTCAATGCTTAGGGATATAATACGACGTTTACGCATAACTAGTGTTTGTAGCAGTATTAACAAACAATCTTTTTTCTTTGTTTTTCTAGGGATATGTTACGAACATTATAAATATTTTAGTCTATTTAATTAATGTTGACGGTTTAATGAGATCTTAAAGGAGTTGCCCATTATATTAAATAAAAAAATGATATTTATAAATCTCTTGTTAGGTTGATCAATGAAACACTTTTTAATGATTTTTTTTTGGTGATATACAACGGGAAATAAAATGAATGCGGTTGTTTTAGTTTGACAAGTAACGATGATATTAAACGGTTTTTTTTATATGTGATCTACTTTTTTCATTTACAAGTGGTTTTGTAGGCATTTGAATTTGATGTAACAAATACTTAATTTACATTGATTTACCACAGTTGACATTATTAAGATGATGTTTCAATGCTTAGGGATATAATACGATGTTTATGCATAACTAGTTTTTGTAGCAGTATTAACAAACAATCTTTTTTTCTTTGTTTTTCAAGGGTATGTTACGACGAATATAAAGATTTTAGTCTATATAATTAACGTCGACGTCTTAATGACATTTTAAAATAGTGGTCCATTTTTAATTTAAATGATATTTATGGATCTCTTATCACATTGACTAATGAAACACTTTTTTCTAATGTTTTTTGTTGCTTTACGACGGTTAAATGAAATGATAATGTGATTTTAGTTTGACAAACACTAATGATATTAAACGAGTTTTTTCAGTATGTGATCTATTTTTTTCAGTTACAAGTGCTATTTGGCGGCATTTAAATTTTATGTAATAGATACTTTATTTACATTGATTCAACATAGTTAACATTATTAAGATGACAGTTTTATGCTTCATGATATAATAAATGTAAATTAGGTCATGTTTAGTTATAATGTTTAGTTTTGTATAGCTTCCATTTCAATTTCTTACATTTCAACATTTAGTTTGTTTAGTTATGAATTAGTTTTGTGGTTTCATAATATGGTTTTGGGTTATGAAAAATCTAATTTATAAAAACTGAAGAGGGGTGATTATGGTTTTGGATGAATACTATTTTTGTGTTTTGGTGATTTGGATGTACTGATTTGTATAGATGTATTAACGGATAACATTTTTCTTTGTTTTTAGGATATGTTACGACGGTTATTAATATTTTAGTCAACGACATATGATATTAAATGAGTTTTTTTTATTATGTGACCTACTTTTCAGTTACAAGTGATACTTGTAAGTATGTAAATTTAATGTAACAAATACTTTGTTTACATTGATTTACCATAGTTGACATTAAAATTATATTTATATGCTTAGGCGTATAATACAACGTTTATGCATAATAAAATGGAAATAGTATGTCAAATCAATGTAAACGATTAAGACGTGTTTAGTAAGTGTCAATTTTTCTATTATATGTATCAATTTTTTTTTTATTTCAACACTTGTTCAGTTATGATTTAGATTTTGGTGTTGTTGTTTCAAATTATGGTTTTAGGGTTTGAAAATCCAATTTATAAAAATTAAGGAAACAAGATTATGGGAAACTATTTATTGTATCTTATATTTTTCGGTTTTGGATGAAAAGTATTGTGTTTTTAAGTGATTTGTATCCAATGAATTTGACCTAAATAGCGACATTGATGGATAACCTTTTTCTTTGTTTTAGGGATATTTACGATAGTTATAAAGATTTTAGTCTACTTAATTATGATGATATTTATTTAATAGGTATTTATATGCTTTTGCTTCCGATTTTTGTCTACACAACCCCTTACAAGTGTGTTTCCTTCTCTGTGTCGTTTACTTGCATGAACATCACCACCCCCAACAATGCTTGCTTTTCGATTTTTATTTTTGTGTCATGTTTCCTTATTTGTCTCGTTTTTGCTTTCGATTGCAATGCTCTCTTCCATCACCGAACAGGAATATCAAATGTCAATCTAATACTCATACCTAATACTTTTAATCAGGACATCGTTATCAAACGTGCCCTTATACTTATAGATCTTCTGTCGGGTGGACTACTGAAACACATTTTTCTTATGGTCTTTTGGTGTTTTAAGATGGTTAAGTGAAATGAATGTGATGATTTTAATTTGACAAGCGTTGATGATATTAAACGAGTTTTTTTAATACGTGATCTCCTTTTTCGGTACAAGTGATATTTGTAGGCTAGGCATTTAATTTTTATGTAATAGATACTTTAATAACATTGATTTAACATAGTTGAAATTATTAAGACCAAATTAGTTATGTAAGCCTTTTTGAGATTTCTCTCTAGTAATTAGGCCCATGGTATAAATATGTTTAGTAAATGTACCCCTAATCAAACCCTCTTACCTTCCAACTTCAATTTAATGAAAATGGTAATAATTGAAGAGGTACACAAACATTATGGAAATATAATAGGGCCTATTTGTCATTTTTCTCATCAAACATGACTCACGTGTAACAAAAATTCTAAATCAAATGATTTTAGGATTCCAACCTCTTGAAGTTCTTTCATACATTTTTACTAATGTGACTAAGTCGACAATGTCGTAAAGTAAAATGATTCCAATATCCTATCTTATATAAAATTCGAGCGTACTTGGGAACATCCTCTTATCTTATATAATCAAGGTAAGTAAACTCATTTACTAATTATTAATCCTTATAATTCTTGGTTTGATGGTCACATCTAATGTGAACGCATCCTTATGCCTGAAAATCCAAAACCCTTATGGTCTTTTGTTGAGTATAAACATATCAAGGTAACATGTCCCTATTGAACATACCGGCAATGGCGTAATATACCGTGGTCAAAGTAGGACACCTCGCGAAGGCGAAATCTATCCAATAAAATCACAAGACAAGGATCAACTATGATATGAGAAGACATTTTTCAGTATTTTTTAGATACATTATTAGCATGTTCGGTTTGTCATTTTATAAGTGAACGACATAACATAAAATGACGTACACTCATGCATAGTGAGAAAGTAAAACTTTCAAGCAATGTAATAATTAAAGGTGATTCCTAATAAGACCCCTAAAAAGATCTCACCTCAAATCTCGTAACCTTCACGTATCTCCATCCATCGGACTTCATATCGTCTTCGGTCTTCATGTATTACATATTTAATGAAATAAAAACAACTCTTGTGAAAATTGAAATTTACAAGAAATATATAACGATACACATAACGTGTACATAAAAATCATAACAATACGTAGATTGTATTTATCTACGTGGGTCATACTAGTCACCGCATGCAATCTATATCAAATATCAAATCAAACATGAATATATGCATAACACAAATATATATATATATATATATATATATATATATATATATATATATATATATAGGGTCCAGTTCCGGTGAGGAGGACCCTTGTAGATAGGAATGAGGAGAGCCGTGGTGGTGACATGTGGCATGCCACGTCACCTTCTTCTCTTTTTTTTTCCAGCTTTTCTTTTTATAAATAAAAATTGGTGTTCATATTTTTATGAGTATGTGTTCATTTTTAAAAGAGTCATTGTTCATATTTTATCAATAAATGTTCATTTTTTTCCAACACTATCTATTCGTTTTTTAACATTAATTGTTCATTTTTGTATTTTTGTAAAACATTTTTTTGGATTTTTTAAAAAAATTATACTATTCTTTCAAATTGTGTTAATAAAATATGATGGTCATTTTTTTACAAGTATGTATTCATTTTTTTTACAGTTATGGTGTTTATAATATGATGTTCATTTTCTTTGAAAATTATACTTTTCTTTAAAATCGTGTTTATAATATTCAAAGATCGATTACATAAAAAATTGTGAAATCAAAGAGAATACAAGACGATTCAGGTTTTGTTTCTTCGAATTTCTATTCTCATTGTTTAGATTTCCATTCTTAAGGTTTAGGTTTCATTATGATTGATGTTTGTGTTCAAAATCAAATTTGTTTGAATCATTTTGTGTTTGATAAGTTTGATTGAAAAAATACATGTATATACATATGTTGAGTTGGTCTAATAGCTCCAATTGAATAATCTATATGCTCCTTTTAGTGTGCACGCAAACTGTTCGGTAAAATGCCTTATAGAAAAATAGTTTATAATATTCACAGGAACAATGATATAAAAAGTATGAACACTGATGAATAAAAACATGAACAATGACGTATAAAAGTATGAACACCAATTACTTATCTATAAC
Organism: Fagopyrum homotropicum; assembly: GCA_033239125.1. Lineage (NCBI taxonomy): Eukaryota > Viridiplantae > Streptophyta > Magnoliopsida > Caryophyllales > Polygonaceae > Fagopyrum > Fagopyrum homotropicum. Next base: position 11,894,878 of record BSWB01000003.1, read on the forward strand.
TTTGACACATACATAACATATTATGATAATCTTTTAACGTTTTGTGATGAGTTTTTTTATATTTTGTGGTTATATACTGCAAATGAACATTTATGCATTATAAATGAACACAAAAAAATAAATGGATATGACACTTTGATGAATAAAAATACTATGAACACCGATGTATAAAAACATGAACAATGACATATAAAAGTATGAACACCGATGACTATTTTGAACGTAAGGGTATTTTTCCAGATTTTTAGTCAATTTACAAAAATGCCATTAATGATGAGCGTGTGAAAGCCATTGATTTAAATCCATCCAATGGCTTACAACCCTCCTAATTCCTATCTACAAGCTCTCTCCTCACTTGAACTAAAATCTATATATATATATATATAAATTGCTCTCAAAAGATTCAAACAAATTGTATTCGAAAATAATAATAATACATTATAGTACCCTGGATAAATCTTATAACCAAAATAGTACCCTCACCAACACTTAGGGGCCCCATGAAGGGAAGCACTTCACATATGATAATATTAAAAATCAGCGTTAACCATTTTTACAGGTTTTTTTTACCGATCCGAAAGAGATTTAGAGTATCAAGTAATGAAACTAGACTAAATTTTATAAGACCCAAAATATTTTTTATTCCAAAACTAAATCAATTTGAGACAAAATAAATAAATACATTTGTTCAAAAAGTCCTTTTGAAAATATATATTTGATTAAACACTTTAACTGAATATTCGCAAAACCCGAGCTCTTTTGGCCTTCGTGTGATGGGTCAAAGCTTAAAGATGGACTATTTCCACATGACATTGCAAGACCGGCGTTGGTGTTAAGTTGTTAGGTGAGGTTGTGAGTAGAGATGAAGGGTTTGTTAGCGAGCTTGTCATGAAGAGAGTTGTTAAGACGGTTGAGTTGATGAATCTTCTTCCACAGTTGAGGGACCCGCAGAGTGAGCTTCTCCTACTTCATTCTTGTATTGGTGTTGCTAAGATGTATTTTGGTCTAAGGACTTGCCACCCAGAGCATTGTTAGATTGCAACAACTTATTTTAATATTGGGCTCTGTAGATCATTCGAGGATATTGTGGTTTGTGGGGCCCTTTTTTGGAGATCTTCAGTGGCGGCTTGCTTCTATGCCTATTCGATTTCGGGGACTTGGATTATACTCTCCTATGAAGACGTCTTTTTTTGCTTTTGTTGTCTCTAGGGCCTAGTCTTTGGTGCTTCAAGACCATATTTTGCGGGACAATATAATGGAGTAGTTGATATGAGCTTTGAGTATTATGGAGCTATGGACAATCTTTGGAATCTATTCCTAGTTTTGATCTTTCTATTTTTACTACCAATAACACCCTCCCCCTAAATCCCAACATGCTTTGGCGAGTGCTCTTTTCGGTAAGATTGTGCAGGAGATGAAAGTTGTTTTTGATTTCACCCAAGATTTCCTTCTTGTGCAATGTATGTCATTAATGAACTTGTGCAATGTATGTCTCCGGTTGAGTATCGCTCGGTATTTAAATATTGCCTTATGATTCCTCTATTTCCGGTTGATGAGATTTGTCCTATGCCCAATTGTCGAAGAGTTTTAGATGCTTTGGGAAGCATGCGGTTCTTTGTAAAGATCTTTATGGCTTCATATATAAGCATGATCTGATCCGTGATATTTTGTGTGATGTGTTTAGGAGAGCAGGAGTGATGTGGGACCATCCTTAGCATCTACGACTACGCTACATGGATCATTCACCAATCTAGAAGCGAGAGAAACTCGAGGAAGGAGTGCTTACAAGTTGCAAACATGGGATGAATTGAAGGAATAGAAGATTGCATGACAGATGAAGAAAATTCGACCGATCTGCCTTGAAAAATCGACCGATTTTCCTGTAGGAAAACTCGATCGATTTTCTTGTCCGATTTACTTCAGTGGAACGAGTTTGCAAAAGATCCGGCCACGATCTTCTATCTTTTGGCAGTTATATGTTGTTATAATTCTTTAAAGCTCTCAGACTATCTTAAAAAATTAATTGGATTCTATCTTTTTAGATTTTATATATCTTAAAGATATCTTTGCAAGATAATCTTTAAATATATTTTCCTAGTTCTTGTAGGATTAATCTCCCTTATAAATAGCCTTAGTGGGGGGATTGTTTAGTATATTAGATTTGATATATTTCCACAAAATTGTGAGCCTCACAACTTCACTTACGGAGTTTGTGTTTTATTCATTAATCATTCAATCAATAAAGAGAGCTTTTGGTTGAATTGTTTGTGAAGCCATTGCTAGATTGTGCTTGTGTGTGTTAATCTTATTGAAGGTTGGTGCTCCTGGTCAATACTAGTCCCTCCTTCTGCTTATCTTAATTAGAAGACTTTTGTAAGGTTAAAGAAGTGCAGGTTAAGACAATCTTCTCGTTTAAGGGTTTTGACACATCATTGGTAAAGGTTCATTTGCAGAACTATCTTACTTCATATCTTCCTATATCTTTCATTTATCATTTCATAATCATCTTCTTTTCTTTCCATATCATTCACTAATCCGTTTTCTGAGTTTCACGAAAAATCGCCCTGTTAATCCAAATAAATCAACCGATTTATATCTAGAACAAACCGATTTTTGTTCAAGTTGAGGGCTTTTAATCTAGATCGGAAATTGTGGCTTATCCCTACATCAATCAGCTTCTTGCTCGATTTGCTTATGACCTTCTTCAGACTGTTGTCCTTATTTCCTATGAAGCATTTCTCTAGGAATGCTTGTGCAGATTTTTCCACATATCAATGCTCCCAAAGGGTAGGTGGTAGTACTAGTTATCATCTACATCTTTGAGGGTGAATCCAAAGGCCGTCATTTTGATTTTCACTTTTGTGATGTTGACCGGCTACATGGTTGTACATACCGTGTGAAATTCTCAAATGCTTGATTGAATCTTCACACTTAGTCCATGGAAGGATGAAAGTAGGTGGATCAATTCTGGTTCGCCTATTGCAAGAATTGTCATAACAAATGATTGTTGGGTCAGGTTCGGTTGCGTCAACCGCCGGAGTGTTCTTTTTTCTATTTTAACTCCACGTATGCGATGTTCTCTTCGGTGTATGTTGAATTTCCTCTCGATTTCTGGATCAAAGGGAACAAACAAAGTATTAGTAGCACGAGTGTGAACTATACAATAAGTTCACACTAATATTTGACAGTTGTAAAAACACAATAATAAAAAAGCAATAATCTCCCCGGCAACGATGCCAAAATTTGGCAGGCGTATTATCCTCGTGTGCCTATCAAAGTATATTTTCCTAGAATTATCTGCTAAACAAAGTATAGTAATTAAGCAAGGGTCGAACCCAAGAGAGACTAGGCATCAACATATTGTGTAATTAAAACTACCAAACAAAATGTAACAGGGGGGGATTATACTGGATAAATAAGATAAAAAAACAAAACGAAATTCACAAATAAAAGTTGGATTTTTCAAATTTTGGAAAAACCGTTGTACTAAACAAGCATCCACTTTGCAAAAGAGATGCTTCAAAGAAATTTCCGTGAAGCTTATTCCTACTTTTATTCTTATCCCGATTGTATGTAAATACCGGTTTTACCAACCCCAGTATTACTTATTGTAAGACTTAATCCGTAATTCTACAAGATCAAATAAAACAATAGCTTTCAAACAAGGATTACTAAGACATATGCAAATAAAAACAACCCGTTACTGCCCACATATGGTTAATTCTCACTCATGAAGAACACTTGCAGCCCGCTTGTGTAAACCGTGTTAGCTACTAGAAGAGCAACCAAAACCTGGAATTGACACTTCCTAGCGGTTTAAAAAAGACCAAAATATAGATGATCAAACTAGATAAAAGGTGAAAGACAAATAAGATATTAAGCACAAAGGAATTAACAATAATGTTTATGAAACTTAACTTTAGTTAGGAAACTTACAACCAATCTCTCTTGAGAGCTTCAACTATTTAGAACAACTTGAAACTTAGTTCTCCATAGAGAATTGTAAAATAAAAACTAAGAAAATATGTAGGATGTGTGGTATTTCGATATGAGATGAGATTATCCTAACACAACCTATCATCTCTATTTATACTAGTCTAGGAATTAAAAGCAAGAAAACAAAAGGCTTCAAACCGATGAAGTAAAGGTTGTAAACATCCAGGAGACAAAACATTCAAATCCCTCTGTTGTGGAGCTGTAGGCGAGGAAGTTGAAGAGCCGCGGGCACAAGAAGATGAAGAGCATGGCCGTTACTTCGTTGGTTAGATACGCCGTGGGCGCATAATGTGAAAAGTTGCGGGCGCGGCTAGTCTTGTGAAACCCGTATGCGCGAATATCTTACCGCAAGCGCAATGATGTGTGACGAGGCATGGTCACGGCCAATGGGTGACGCGGCCGCGGATGCACGTCTGAAGGCTTGGTCCTTCTTTTATTGGCTCTTGTCTTCAATGGCTTGTATGTCATGCTTAATCCTTTGATATCTTCAGTGGATCTCTTTATCTGGATCATACCAATTGCCAATATACAACCATCATATATGTAACACCCCGAATCTGCGGGACTCGGGATGCCACATTGGGCTACGATCTCACAGTGGATCCTGACCCTAGCCTGACAACAAGTTCATTGGACCTTACAACATGACACTGACAGATTTAAAACAAATACGTAAAACTGTATAAAACTATACAACCAAAAGGTAAACAAGATCATAGCCGAGTATCAAACATAACCATCACACATGAGTTATGCAAAACATCATCCTCACGCAGGAGGGAAGCATAAAAAACCCCAAAAGCCATAACCCCCTAATGTACAAGATTCTTCGGCCTGTCACCCTGCCAGATCACTCAGCAGCTCGCCTATCCTGCAAGGCATATACAACATGGTATGAAACCATTAGCTAACCACACATATATAAGGTAACACATAAGCACAAACACAATTATGAAAGATAACCACATAAGCATGCTATCACACATTTACCCATTTTATCGTCTTTATATAATAGTCATTCACTCAAATCGTATATATATAGATAGATGAAACTATGTGACACGAGGAACGTATCATCCTCGCCTCTAGGCCTACTAGCCATCTGGAAGTAGTGTCGGTCACACAACCCGTGTACCCTATGGGAGTAGATTGCGCCCTTCCTGTATACCAAGTGGCCTGACGTCAGAGAACCTCCCAGACTCCACGGCGGGATGAAAGGGAAAGGTTATCACATCCATGCAAACGGGGCAATAAATAAAACATAGGTCGGTAATAATTGACATCATATGCTATCATATCAAGCATATAACACACACCACTCATGCAAACACCCAATATAATGATGGTAGCTAAGTAAGTCCTACGGACTTACCTCAACTTCGTTGACCGAAGGTATTTCTATGGTCGTCTATACCCAATCAAAAGTAAATCCTGACTTAGCACTAAGAACAAGTATAGTGATTAAGTAAGGGTCGAACCCAAGAGAGTTAAGGTGTTTTAGATGCAATTATCGATTATAGTGACAAGTGACACAAGGGGGGGGGGTTGGTTGAATTGATGCACAAAAACTTATGAAAACGATTAATGCGGCAAGTAAGACAATGATGGGTGAATCTACACTAGGTTGATTCTAAGCATGCAATTGCTACTTTGGTGAGTTCCTTTTACAAGTTTTCAAGTAATCTCCCGTCTCGATCGTATATATGTGTTGAGCCAACCGGCATCAACACAACTTGACAGGTTAAAGTTCCGTAAACCTACAAGAACAAATAACAAGTTAGCTTTCAAACAAAGACTAAGGGATATAAAGAGAAGATTAAAACCGTTAAACTTATCTTTATATTTGTCTTCCTTTTCTTTAAGTAATCACAACCCGTTATTACTTAAAGTTGCTACTAGATTAAAGACACGAACCCGGAACCTATTAATCCTAGTAGTTTACATGCACTTTAGAACCTAAGGTGATCAATCTCAAGTAAACATGTCCACGGGTCATGACCCGGCGGGTCCGGGTTCCCCCGGGTCGCGGGTACGGGTAAGGGTCGTAAGATCCTTACCCGTGACCCGCCGGGTCGACCCGTAACGGCTATAATTTCAAAAAAAAAAAAAAAAATCCCAACGGCTAGTTTGATAAAAAAAAAAAAAAACAATATAATTTAATAAATCTAACCTAAAAATAATTCTATAAATACCCCAAACTCAATTCATATCATCTCACACCAATTCTCATCATTCAATCATCTATTCACTCTCTCAATCTCTCCATAATTTCCAACTCTTACATTCAATTACTTTCCTAATCTCATATTCTCATTCTCTTATTTTTCATTTTACCACTCTTACTACTACATTCTATTATTCAAAAAAAAATGTCTAGCCGAGGAAGACGTTCCGTTAGCGGTGCCGGTCCTTCATCCGGCGAAGGTTTTATTCGAGGACGGCATTCCGTTAGCGGTCCTCCAACCGGTTCGGATTTAAGGCGAGACTTATTAAGTGGAGATCACGAGATCTTCGAGGAGGAGGAGGATATCACGGAATCACCTACTTTCCCCAACACCCAAGGGTCCGAGACCCAATTCACGGAGGAGCCGGAGCCGGAGGAGCCGCCGTTGAACAACACTCAACTAACGGCGGCGGTCTTCCGATTTTGGTTTACAAAGGGTGCTCCCGATGCCAACGGAATTTTCTATGCCGAATGCAATTTTTGTGCGGCACAATACAAGCACAAAAAGGGAGAAGGCTACGGGAACTACAAGAGGCATATCCGGAACAAGCATCCCGAGAAAATGGGATTAGCACGAGGGCAAACACAACTTACCGGGTACGCATCTACTTCTAACCAACCTCATTCTCTATTTACATATGATCATTCTTCTTCTATGGATACATTTTCGGAAATGTTGGCCGTAGATTCTTTAGCATTTAGTTTTGCACAAAATGTTGGTTTTAATAATTGGATGCAAAATCATGCTCAACCCGCATATAAACCGATTTCTCGCCAAACCGCTAAAAGAAAAATGATGCATAAATATAAAATTCGTAAAGAAGAATTGATTAAATATTTTATGGACAACGGTGATATTCAAGTTTCTATTTGTAGTGATATTTGGACCGACGGTTTTCAAAAAAATTCATATATGGGTATTACTTGTCATTTTGTTGATAAATTTTGGATTTTAAACAAAAGAGTTTTAGCATTACGAGTTTTCAACGAACAACACACCGCCCAAAACATTGCCCGTTTGATTGCAAATGTTTTGGAAGAATATAGATTAGTTTCACGAGTTTTTTCAATCGGTTTTGACAACGCCTCCGCTAACACGGCTTCCATTAGAGATTTAACCAACTATTGTAAGCCGACAATTGGAGGTAAATTTTTTCACATTAGGTGTGCCGCTCATATTTTAAACTTGTGTGTTCAAGACGGTTTAGCATATGTTGGAGATTTAGTACAACCTATTCGAAATATTCTTAATGAACTTTGGTCTAAAAAAAGTGTACGTAGTAAATGGTATGTATTTTGTAAACAAAATAACGTTTATCCTAAAAAATTTCCAAAAGATGTTTGTACAAGATGAAACTCTACTTACAAAATGATTTACGAATCATATGAATATCGAGAACTTTTAAGTAGTTTTGCCGCACAACATATTGACGGTGATTTTGTTTTCGGTGAATCTTGGGTTTTAGCAAGAGATGTAATGGAGGTTTTCAAACATTTTTATGATGCTACTAACACTTTTAGTTATGTTTATACACCAACTTCAAACATATTTTGTTATGTAGCAATTAATATTGCATTTGCAATTCAACAAGGTCTTTTAGTTGAAAATATTTCACGAGCTATTTTTTCAATGCGAAGTAAATGGTTAGCTTATTATACAACCATTCCCGATGTTTTTCTTGTTGCATTTGTGTTAGACCCTAGACGTAAAATGGATGGTTTAAAACAATTTTTAGAAAAATATTATGAATTTTTAAGTTTAGAACAACATCCCAATTGTCATGTTTCTACCATAATTGCTAATGTTAGAAAATTATTTGATGAATTATTGGTTCAATATCGTGTTTCCGATCGAGGTCAATCTTCTCAACCCCCTCCTCGGCCTTCATCATCAAGTTCATCTAAATTTAAATCAATTGCTAGAGATTTGTTTGGCCCGAAAAGGGCAAAAACCACGTCGAGTTCCAACTCGGAACTCGACGAATATCTAACCATTTTTTTTGAGCTTGCCAATGACGAAGAAGAGGAGGATTTCAACATATTAGAATGGTGGAGCCGACCGGATAGAATGAGGTTCCCTACCTGTTCGCCCCTAGAGGTGTGTGCAAATAAGTTTTAAATTTATAAAACTAGAATCAAGCAGCGAACCCGCAGTGTACGGATCGACGTAGCTAACCAAGAATTCCCGAGTATCGAACACAGGGATTTGGGTGGGAACAAATTCGGTTGCAGGTTATCAAGCGAGTAAATATGAGAGTTTTTGCAAATATTGGGAAAACAACAATCATAAAGATCCAAGTATCCAGCTGTGGCAATCGATTCAAGATATACTTAATGATATAAAGACAGAGTTGAGATATGCAAAGGTATACTAATGTAAGGTAATCGTACGGTGAAGTTCCAAAAACCTTATGTAACTCACCTACAAGGCACTCTCTATACAGGTTGTTGAGGCTCAATATAGAAAGATTCTAAAGGTGAGAATTAGTGTCAAATACCCAAACTTGTAACCCAAGGATCAAGACTAACTTAACCGATTGAGGTTGTGACACTCACAATCGAGGTAGAGGTTGTTGAGGCTTCACTACCACCTAGAAAAGACAAGTCTAAACTAAGCTAAAGCAAATCTTTAACTTTGGACTAAAGTAAAAGCAAGTTCGTGGACTTAAGGGAAATTACGGTTAGTTCTTGGGGTTCCACGGCCGTGGACTTAAGAACAGGCCGTAATTTAGGGTTGTCGGCGATTCTCTCTAACTCTCAGGGTCTAATATGTTTGCGATCGATCTATCATTATCTAAGCCACAACTATCAACCCTTCACCTTAGAATTGTTAAAGGTTTTTAGCCAATAACAGTCATGTTGATATCAATTCAAGAATTAAAAGATAAAAAGATGAAAACTTTCAAGAACCTTCAATAATCTTCAAATCAATCTCAAAGTTACAATCAAGAACGAATGTCGTCAAAAGATTCACAATAAAGTAAACAATCACAACCTTAGGAAAGAAGGGAAAACGGGATGTCAATCCGTTTTCCGAATCGAACCTAAACAAGAAGAGAGATCTTCTTGCAAAATCTTCCAAAAACTTCGATCCTCCGCCAAGATCTCAACAGCAATCTCCACCAAAAGTGCGAGATTAGGGTAATTCCCAAACACGAACTTCGATCTCCAAAGAGATGTCGATGCTTCCAAGCGAGGGCTAAACGATCCTTCGCGCGGATGACGGGTGTAAGCGTGCATAAATGAGGGTAAGCGGGGATGACGGAATCTTGCTTCGTCCGTCTTTTTATAGTGCAGGGCAAATGTCGGCCCGGCCCAATCTTTAAAAGACCGTGGCTTCAAAGTGTGGCGAAAAGATTCGCCAAGATCACGGTCGTGGAAGTGTTCCACGACCGTAATTTAGAGCGTGGATATAAATACGGTTTGCACCATATGTTCCACTGCCGTAATATCCTCTGGAATGAACTTCAATTTCTGACTCCAAATCCACGGTCGTGGAATTGAACGTGGAACGTGATACGGTCGTATTTTAGAGCGTGGTTTAGGGCAAGAACGTAATTCTTCCCTAGCCTCGTGCATTCCTCAAGCTAAAACTCAAATTTGCTTCCAAAGAATGTCCTCAATCTATGGACATATCAACTCAACTCTCCTTTGCTCGATTCCGTTCGGAAATAGCTCCAAATCACCTATAATCAACATAGAACTAGTGTAGACATCCATATCGACAATATAGGTAATACTAGCTCACATATGCACAAAGTTCAATCAAAGACTATCAATATGAATCAAATACGTTTAGAAAACGTGCCTAAAATATCACAATATTTCATGCTAACAAATAACCCCATACTTAACACTTGCTTGTCCCTAAGCAAGGTCTTTCAAAAAGCTTTAAACAAGAGTTAGGATGAAATATGTGTACCTTCCTTTGGATGAATGTGACTTCTAAAGAATAGATCATTCTCAAACCTTGCTTCAATCGTTTATCAAACTTTCACACACTTAATTAAAGAGTAAAAGGCAAAGAAAATTCATGAACCAATTTAACTTCAAAACAAGCATTATAACCTTCAAACATTACCAAAATCAATCACAAGAAACTTCAATTTAGATCACCAAGTCATATAACATTCTTTTGATCTTAAGGACTTTCAAAGAAAAGGTCTAGAATACGGAAGGGAAGGGAAAACTTTAAGGGAAAGTGGTGCATAAATCCGGGAAAGTGGACAACTACCTTCTTCTTCTTATGCGGTTCCCGCAACACTTCAACTTAGAGCTTCGCTCTCTTCTTTTCATTTTTCGACTTTACCTTTGGAGTTATGGATAGAGGTGCACAAAAACCGAAGCCTAGGAGATCGGCGTTTCTCAATTTTTATGAGATGCCTCAAACCCTTAGCGCACATACCATAATCCGCTAAGAATATCGCTCAATCCGATTTTGGCAAGACACAAACACCCGGCTATGTGAATGGTGCCGAGTTACTCATCATCATGATTGACTTCCCCAAACCTACAATTTCTTTCTATTCATTTGATTGCAAATAATTGCTCTCATGGCCCTCCCACATCAAACATGCCTTTTTCTCATTCACTTCTCCAAATTCCCGGATAGGTAAAGGAGGCTAATATTTCAATGAGGAGCTAGATGATCAAAGAAAGAAGAAAGAAAGTATCGAGTTGCCTTAATCATTTCAACAAGAAGTATAGGAACTTATAACGTGATTTCAACTTCAATTTCCTAGTATGATTTAGGTAACATTTTCACATTATAAAACTTGCAAAAGAGGTAAAATTCATTCATTCAAATTCTTTTCAATTCACAATCCTTTTAAGCATGCAATTGTCATCAAACTCATTTCACAAGTAGTGATTATCATGGAAATCATCTCAATTCATTAGAAGCTCAAAATTTTCAAAATTTTCCAATTTTTATGGGTTTTTAAGGTTATTTTTCATGCAATGCAATAAGGAAACGTGCAACACATAATGAACATGCAACGATAGTCTCAAATGAAAGCGAACATAGTAAGTAGAGTACTTACAAACTTTTTAGTACATCCCACCCCATACTTAGGACGAACATTGTCCCTAATGTTCAAAAGAAAGAAAGAAAAGAAAGAAAAGAAAAAGAAACTCACAAAGTGGTGGCGGGAATGTCTAAAACGAACGGTCATGCATCAAATCACTGCGGCGCCGGCGGAGGTGGGAATGGGGAGAAGCTGGAGTCGTAGTGCCGCCCAAACTGCTGGCGGTAGACGTCCCTCATCATGTGGTCGAGGTCGTCGAGGCGTCCGTCTCTAGCGTCGGCCCGGATCTCCAACGCTCCAACTCTCTCTGAAAGTCCGGTAGCCCAATCCGGCATCTGCTCGTACCATCCCGGGGCGTGACTGTACCATGCGAGGGCGTCGGATGGTGCTGGTGCTGGTGGTGGTGTTGCTGGCTGCTCCGTGGACCAAGGAGGTGGGGTGGCATACCATGTGGGAGGTATGGTCATCCACGTGGGCCTCTCACTCACGCTAGCGCGGCGAGATGACGAGCCTGAGGCTCTAGCTGGACGTGGAGAGCGTCTAGGTACATCCGGGGCCGCCTCCGGCTGGTCCGGAAACGTGCCAAACTCCTGCTCCGCTCCTCTTCCACTCTCAAATTGATCTCCCATATCCTCCTCCTCTACAACCGGCGGTGGGACGTAAGGGGGAGCTACTATCCTGTTCGCATGCATCGCAGCGAACGTCTCCTTCCAATTATGGCGTCCCGCCATAATGGAATACTCCGGCAGCCACTCTATACCCCTACCCGTCCTGGTCTCCCAAGGCATGCCCGCATAAGGCGGACCTCTATGTGTGGGGAAAATGAGACCCCTAACCATGAAAGCATGTAGCCCTAAAGGAACGGCCGGTATGCGGGTGCAAGCAGAAAAATCCACACCAAAACTCCTAGCAATGTGGGTAACTATCCCACCATATCCAATATTCCCCTTCTTCTTGTTCTTGAGCTTGCTCATCGTAGCAGCCAAGAGAGTAGCACAATCTGCACGGCGTCCATAGAGCATGCAATAGAGCAAGAATAGCTCATCCGTCTTGATCTTTTGGGGCGTCTCCGTCCTAGGAAAGAGACACTCCGAAAGAACACGGTGAGCTATCTTCAAGGCTAGATGGTACATCAATCTAGCCTTGGTATCGGCGGGTTGCCAACGGTCCTCGTCGGCCTATATCATAGCCACTTCCTCCCAAAAGTTCTTGGGGTAAACTCCACTCGGAAATCGACCATTAAAGGTCTCATGGAACCCGAAAATGGTCCCAAACTCAACGATACTCAACTGATAGTCTCTCTCCATGAGGCGGAAAGAGACGGTCCTATCGACGTGGCTGTGCTCGAAAGACGTCACAACCTCCCGGGTGATCTCCTCATAGGCGTCTTCTCGGATAGCCGAGAAGATAACTAATCCGGCTCTATCCAAGAGCCACGTAAGGTCATCAACTATGTTGAGAGGATGTAGATCCTCCAACAACAAATACCTAGGGCCAATCACTGCCCTCTCCTTGATCCGGTCAAGCGCATCAAGATGGTCCTCGTGTATGGTCGGGACTCTAGGGTGAGGAGGTGAGGATGGAGGTGAAGGTGAAGATGGAGGTGTAGGAGATGAGGGTGGTGGTGCCCTAGAGGTGGAGGGATTGCCTTTCCTTTTCTTATTCTGCTCTCCCTTCTTCTCTTTTATCCTTCCCGACTCTCTCCTTACGAAATCCATTCTGCACCAAAAATTACGGTATGTTCTTGAGAAATTACGGCCGTGGATTACCCAGAGACCGTGATTTGTCTCAGAATTTCACGATTCTCAGCAAATTCACCAGCAATCACCACAACAAGCAGTCCTAATCTAATTCCTTCCAGTCTTTGTCAGTTCTTCCTAAAAATCTATAGCAAAAACGAACCAAATCCGCGAAAATCAAGAAGAAAGAATGAACCTCTTTTTCGGATTGAAAAACCCAAAATGCGCGTTTGTTGATGGATTTCCGCTCGGTTTGTCGCTTGGATCTTGTTCGTGGTTGGATTTGCTGCAGTTTAGGATGAAGAATCGTTAGAAACGATTAAGAAACGAAGATTTGGAGGAGGTCGTGGGGTTTCGGCGTCTAGGTCGTGGAAAGGGAAATTTTTGGGGTAAATTTGTGAAGAATGTGGCTTATATAGTCGCAGGCAAAATTTTGAAAATCACGGTCTGTCGGGGTGTTCCACGGCCGTGGAAGTGTACGGAACCGTGGTTTTGGTGATTTTTCAAAGGCTTTTGAGAATTACGGCCACTATAGCTATGACGACCGTAATTTAGACCGTGGAACCTTCTGTAAAGCTTCAAAGTCCAAATTTCGTCACTCTTCTTCGACATTATTCTCCCTTTTTCCTTTTCCATTGATCCTACAACCAAAAACACGAACATACCGGAAGAAATCGAGGCAAAATGAAGCAAAAACGTCTATTCTAGGCTAAACTATGAATCGAAAACAAAAACGAAAATGCAATAGCTTGGGTTGCCTCCCAAGAAGCGCTTTGTTTAAGGTCCGTAGCTAGACCAGTCTCGCACTTATTCGAGTGCGGTAGGCGCAAACTCCTCAGCTTGGAGTTCCGGCGTATACTTCTTCAGTCGTTGGCCGTTCACCTTAAAACTTCCGTTAGCTTCACCCCATACTTCAACTGCACCATGGGGGAAAATACGCTTAATTAGAAAAGATCCGGTCCAACGGGATTTAAGCTTACCTGGAAAGAGGCGAAGTCTTGAATTGAAGAGGAGAACTTGATCTCCTTCTTTGAAGTCCTTTGGAATGATATGCTTATCATGCCAACGCTTTGCTCTTTCCTTGTAGATCTTGGCGTTTTCATAGGCGTTCAAGCGAAGTTCATCCAGCTTGTTGATGTCTAGGAGACGCTTCTCTCCCGCTTCCTTCATGCCAAAATTCAGCCACTTGATAGCCCAAAACGCTTTGTGCTCCAGCTCCACCGGCAAGTGGCAAGACTTCCCATACACAAGGTTGTATGGTGTGGTTCCTATGAGAGTCTTGTACGCAGTCCGGTACGCCCATAACGCATCATCTAGCTTCAAGGACCAATCCTTCCTCGTCCTTGAAACCGTCTTCTCTAGAATTCCTTTGATCTCCCTATTTGAGATCTCAACTTGTCCACTTGTTTGTGGATGGTAAGGGGTAGCGATCTTGTGAGTAACCCCATACTTAGCTAGAAGAGCTTCAAAGCGACGGGCTATGAAGTGAGAACCTCCATCACTAATGATAGTCCTTGGTGTCCCAAATCGCGGGAAGATGGTCTTGTTGAAGAACTTAACCACCACCATGGCATCATTTGTGGGAGAGGCAATTGCTTCCACCCATCTAGAAACGTAATCTACCGCCAATAGTATGTATTGGTTTCCACAAGAAGATGGGAATGGTCCCATGAAATCGACTCCCCAAACGTCGAAAATCTCCACCTCTTGGATGTTGTTGAGGGGCATCTCGTTCCTTCTAGAAATATTGCCTGTTCTTTGACAAGCATCGCAGCAAGAAACAAAGGATTGCATATCTCTAAATAAAGTAGGCCAATAGAATCCAGATTGCAATACCTTTGCGCTAGTCTTGTTTGAACTAGCATGTCCTCCACAAGGTAGTGAATGACAATGGCGGATGACACTTTGCATCTCATCTTCCGGCACACATCGCCGGATGATGCCATCCGGACCTCTCTTAAAGAGGAGAGGCTCGTTCCAATAGTATTCCCGGACGTCCTTAAAGAACTTCTTCCTTTGTGCGTAGGATAGTCCGGGCGGTATCTCCTGGCAAACCAAATAGTTAACAAAATCAGCAAACCATGGTTCGTTACCTTTGGAGATCACGTTGATGCACTCCTCTATGATGTGTAAGTGTTCGTCCGGGAAGGAGTCATCAATGGGTAGATGGTCGTCCTCTAGATGTGTTAGACGACTCAAATGATCCGCAACAGAATTTTCTGAACCTTTCTTGTCGCGGATCTCAAGATCAAATTCTTGTAGGAGAAGAATCCATCTAATTAGCCTTGGCTTCGCGTCTTTCTTCGCAAGGAGGTACCGGATCGCAGCATGATCCGTGTAGACAATCACCTTTGCACCTACAAGATAAGAGCGAAACTTGTCAATAGCGTAGACAATGGCTAGAAACTCTTTCTCTGTAGTGGCGTAGTTGAGCTGCGCTTCGTCTAGCATCTTGCTAGCATAGTATATGGCATGGGTTCGCCCTTCCTTTCGTTGTCCAAGAACAGCTCCAATAGCTATGTCACTAGCATCGCACATAATCTCGAAGGGGAGAGTCCAATCCGGAGGTTGGATAATAGGTGCTGAAATTAGAGCTTGCCGAATGGTGTTAAACGCATCCAAACATTCCTGCGAAAACTCAAAAACCGCATCCTTCATCAATAGATTAGTGAGAGGTTTTGATATCTTAGAAAAGTCCTTTATGAAACGTCTATAAAATCCAGCATGTCCTAGGAAACTTCTTATCCCTTTCACCGAAATTGGGGGAGGAAGTTTCTCTATGGTCTCTATCTTAGCCTTGTCTACTTCTATCCCTCTACTAGAGACTAAGTGACCTAATACGATTCCTTCCTTAACCATGAATTGACACTTCTCCCAATTAAGAACTAGGTTAGTGTCTTCACACCTTTGTAAAACAAGGGAAAGGTTAGAAAGGCAATCGTTAAAAGAGGGACCGTATACGGAGAAGTCGTCCATGAAGACTTCCATGATTTCCTCTACGTATTCGGAGAAGATGGCCATCATGCACCGTTGAAAGGTGGCTGGGGCGTTGCAAAGCCCGAACGGCATTCTCCTATAGGCGAACGTACCCCAATGGCACGTGAATGTGGTCTTCTCTTGATCATCCGGATGTATCGGGATCTGAAAGAAACCACTATAACCGTCAAGGTAGCAAAAATGTGAATGTTGTGCTAACCTTTCAAGCATTTGATCGATGAATGGCAATGGAAAGTGATCCTTCCGCGTTGCATTGTTGAGCTTGCGGTAGTCTATGCACATTCGCCATCCAGTCACGGTTCGGGTAGGAATGAGTTCGTTGTTCTTGTTGGTGATGACCGTCATTCCTCCCTTCTTCGGAACTACTTGAACTGGACTCACCCACTTGCTATCGGAGATAGGATAGATGATACCTGCATCAAGAAGTTTAAGAATCTCCTTCTTGACAACCTCCTTCATGGTCGGATTCAACCGCCTTTGAGGTTGTCTTGAAGTTCTAAAGTCCTCCTCCATTAGTATCTTATGCATACATAGGGAGGGTTTAATTCCTACTAAGTCCTCAATAGTATAGCCTATGGCTTTTCTATGTTTCCTAAGGACAATCATGAGCTGTTCATGTTCATCTATGCTTAGTTCGGAGCTAACAATGACCGGAAAGGTAGAATTAGATCCAAGAAAAGCGTACCTTAGATGAGTAGGGAGTGGTTTGAGTTCTATCACTTTCGGAGCTTCCAATGATCCTTGAGGCGCATCCGACGTTTCCTTAGAAGTTTCTAAGGGTGTTGAGTGGGTTGGAGAAGAATTAAAAGAAGTTGAAGAAGTATGCCGATCGCCCTCTTCCACGGTCAGAATTACGGGCCCTCCAGATGTTCCACGGCCGTGTAATCCACTGGAATGGAGGTCGATTTTGGTTGTGAAATCCACGGTCGTGGAATATAGGGTGTGACCTTGGATTCTAATATTCTCAGACTCATCGTGGAGTTTCTCAAACTCCACTTCATGCATCTCTTCTTGTGCTTCTAAGGCTTCAATTTCCTCTTTGTACTCTTCTTCTTCCCCTACATCTGTTAGACTCATGGTAATGACTTTTTGTAAAGGATCTTTAAAGAGAATCGCACTTACCTCTTCCCTAGATAAACCTTCTTCATCTTGGATATCGTAAATATCCTCGTTAAAGATCGGCTCCTTCACTAGAGTGGAAAGAACGAACTCTACTTTCTCTTCTCCAATATCAAAAGCGAGTCTTCCATTCTTGCAATCGACCATGCAGCCGGAAGTTGCAAGAAACGGTCTTCCGAGTATGATCGGGACCGGACTATCTACAGGAATGTCAAGCACGACAAAATCAATGGGAACAAAGAATTTACCTAGCTTGACGGGACGTCTTCTACAATACCGACGGGGCGAGTGATGGATCGATCCGCCATGTATAACGTCATCTTTACCGGTTTAGGATCGCCTAAACCGATCTTCCTACATAATGCAAGTGGTATGATGCTCACACTTGCTCCTAAGTCACATAAAGCGTCATATGTGACATCTCCCACTCCAATGGGAATGCAAAATGACCCCGGATCTTTCAACTTTGGGGGCATTTTCTCCTTCATGGTCTTGATGAGATCCGAAGAATCCGAACTCATCTTGACTTCTCCGAAATCTTCTAGCTTCCTCTTGTTGGAGAGGAGCTCTTTCAAGAACTTGCCATAAGCCGGCATACCTACAATAGCATCAATAAATGGTATATTAATATGCAGCTTACTCATGAGTTCTATGAACTTACCGAATTGTTTGTCTAGGCGCGCTCGCGCTCTAGATTGAGGGAATGGTAGGGGAGGTTTGTAAGTTGGAGGAGGAACATAGACATCTTCCTTCTCCTTCCCCTTTTCTTTGTCTTTTTCTACGGGGACTTCAACGAACGTAGGCTGCGGATCGGTGGTAGTCACTCCGCTCCTAGTCGTAATCGCCATCACCCTTCCCTTAGGGTTGTCCTCCGTCTTTCCTGGAAGTTTCCCTTGATTTTTAGGAACTTCCTCCGCGTGGTTGAACAATTGGTTTTCCAAAACTTTTTGAGCTTTGTCAACCTTAGAAACTTGATCATCAACCTTGATGAGGCGGTTCTCCAACCCTTGAAGCTTTCCCAAGATCGTTTCCAACATGGGATCGGGCTTCTCCTTTCCCGTATTGTTTCCTCCATTAGATGATTGCCCCTGGCTTTTCAAAGGAGTAGAGGAAGAGGAAGGTGGAGTTAGTGAATTAGAATTGGAAGGATAAGAGTTACCGGAATTTTGTTGATTGGAGCGCCAATTGTTGTTGTTTGAACCCCTATTGTTGTTCCAATTGTTGTTCCGGTTGTTGTTGTTTCCATTCCAATTGTTATTCCGGTTATTGTTCCGGTTATTGTTGTTGCGGTTGGTGTTATCACCGCCATTGTTGTTGCCCAAATAGCCAACATCCTTCTCTTGCTGCTTTGGGAAGTTGGTTTTGATAGCCTCCTTCAACTCCTTGATCTCATTGTTGAGGGAGAAAATCTGATTTTGAGCTTCATGTGTGAGCTTCGCTCCTTGCTCCACACGATTTCCCTCCACTTTCCGGTGGGAATACTTCTCTATGACTCTTGCTTGCTTCTCGATGAAGTCCCAAGCGTCATCTTCTCTCATGTCCATGAACATTCCACATGAGAGGGATTGGAGGTTGAATTGCGTTCCCGCATCCAGCCCCTTGTAATAGATCTCCAGCAAGGCAAGCTTGGATATGCCATGATGAGGGCAATCCAAGAGCAAATCCTGAAACCTTTCCCAAGATTGAAATAAACTTTCGTTAGGTCTCATTGAAAAAGCATTAATCTTACCTCTAAGTTCCGCCGTTTTGGAAGGCGGAAAGAATTTGGTGAGAAACTCCGCGGAAAGGTCTTCCCACGTGTCTAGTTTCCCATTAGGAAGAGCTTGGTACCAAGACAACGCTTTCCCTTTCAAAGAGAAAAAGAAAGGTTTGAGCTTATAGTTGTTGGTAGTAGCGTTCTTCGGTCTCATCGTCTCCATCATACACTCAAAGTTTTGCAAGTGTTGGTGTGGAGATTCAGCGCTTGTACCGCCAAATTGGCTTTGGCGAACAAGAGTGATAACTTGAGGGTTAAAGCTAAACCCTTGCACATCTTCAGCATCAAATTTCACGCCCAAGCGGCGTGGTTGTTGTGTTGGATCCATCCGCTGGCCAAGAGTTCTTGGCTCATTATCCACACGTTCGACTCTCACATTCCTAGGTGGAATGCGGCGATTAACAGCTCCTCGTGGATGGAAAGGATTCATATTGATCGTGGGATCAATCTCTTCTAACGGTGGCATGGAAGAGTCGCTATCATCAGTGGACGAGTGGCTTCTTCTTCTAGTTCTTGATCCCCTCCTTGAGGATTTCTTGCTTCCTTTATTCTTAAGGTCGCTTAACTCCATCCTCATTTGGAACATCGCATCCTGCAGTTTGCTAACTTCGGATTGATGACGATCCATTTCATCCTGGCGGAGGTTCTCGTTCCACTGGAGTTGAGCATTCTTTTCTTCCAACTCCGTTTGAAGATCACGTTCGTGTTCTTCGGCCATCTTCTTTTCCTTGCGCTTTTGCCTCAAGGTTTTCTCTAGCTCTTGATCAAGAGGTAAGAGATCTTCGGCCGAAACCAAATCCCCGGCAACGGCGCCAAAAACTTGTTCGCCCCTAGAGGTGTGTGCAAATAAGTTTTAAATTTATAAAACTAGAATCAAGCAGCGAACCCGCAGTGTACGGATCGACGTAGCTAAGAAAGAATTCCAGAGTATCGAACACAGGGATTTGGGTGGGAACAAATTCGGTTGCAGGTTATCAAGCGAGTAAATATGAGAGTTTTTGCAAATATTGGGAAAACAACAATCCTAAAGATCCAAGTATCCAGCTGTGGCAATCGATTCAAGATATACTTAATGATATAAAGACAGAGTTGAGATATGCAAAGGTATACTAATGTAAGGTAATCGTACGGTGAAGTTCCAAAAACCTTATGTAACTCACCTACAAGGCACTCTCTATACAGGTTGTTGAGGCTCAATATAGAAAGATTCTAAAGGTGAGAATTAGTGTCAAATACCCAAACTTGTAACCCAAGGATCAAGACTAACTTAACCGATTGAGGTTGTGACACTCACAATCGAGGTAGAGGTTGTTGAGGCTTCACTACCACCTAGAAAAGACAAGTCTAAACTAAGCTAAAGCAAATCTTTAACTTTGGACTAAAGTAAAAGCAAGTTCGTGGACTTAAGGGAAATTACGGTTAGTTCTTGGGGTTCCACGGCCGTGGACTTAAGAACATGCCGTAATTTAGGGTTGTCGGCGATTCTCTCTAACTCTCAAGGTCTAATATGTTTGCGATCGATCTATCATTATCTAAGCCACAACTATCAACCCTTCACCTTAGAATTGTTAAAGGTTTTTAGCCAATAACAGTCATGTTGATATCAATTCAAGAATTAAAAGATAAAAAGATGAAAACTTTCAAGAACCTTCAATAATCTTCAAATCAATCTCAAAGTTACAATCAAGAACGAATGTCGTCAAAAGATTCACAATAAAGTAAACAATCACAACCTTAGGAAAGAAGGGAAAACGGGATGTCAATCCGTTTTCCGAATCAAACCTAAACAAGAAGAGAGATCTTCTTGCAAAATCTTCCAAAAACTTCGATCCTCCGCCAATCCGGAGATCTCAACAGCAATCTCCACCAAAAGTGCGAGATTAGGGTAATTCCCAAACACGAACTTCGATCTCCAAACAGATGTCGATGCTTCCAAGCGAGGGCTAAATGATCCTTCGCGCGGATGACGGGTGTAAGCGTGCATAAATGAGGGTAAGCGGGGATGACGGAATCTTGCTTCGTCCGTCTTTTTATAGTGCAGGGCAAAATGTCGGCCCGGCCCAATCTTTAAAAGATCGTGGCTTCAAAGTGTGGCGAAAAGATTCGCCAAGATCGCGGTCGTGGAAGTGTTCCACGACCGTAATTTAGAGCGTGGATATAAATACGGTTTGCACCATATGTTCCACTGCCGTAATATCCTCTGGAATGAACTTCAATTTCTGACTCCAAATCCACGGTCGTGGAATTGAACGTGGAACGTGATACGGTCGTATTTTAGAGCGTGGTTTAGGGCAAGAACGTAATTCTTCCCTAGCCTCGTGCATTCCTCAAGCTAAAACTCAAATTTGCTTCCAAAGAATGTCCTCAATCTATGGACATATCAACTCAACTCTCCTTTGCTCGATTCCGTTCGGAAATAGCTCCAAATCACCTATAATTAACATAGAACTAGTGTAGACATCCATATCGACAATATAGGTAATACTAGCTCACATATGCACAAAGTTCAATCAAAGACTATCAATATGAATCAAATACGTTTAGAAAACGTGCCTAAAATATCACAATATTTCATGCTAACACTACCCTCTCAAGGATCGCGGAACAAATTCTCACCGTTCCCGCCTCAACGGTAGCGGTTGAGCAAACCTTTAGCCGGAGTGGAAAGGTGCTCGATCCGACGAGATCAAACATGTTGCCCGAGACGTTGAAGGCACAAGTCCTCCTAGCCGATTGGAGGAAAGCGGAAATGCGAACACAAAAGAACAATCTCTCGGCGGAGGAAGGCGACGAAGATGACGACGAGCGACAACAAACACCATCGGATGTATCGGCGGGAGAATCCGACTAAGGTAAGGGCCAATCGGGGATATAAACAAAGGTAAGAGAACTACGTGGGCTTTGATTCCTCCTCCCCGAGAGGATACGTAGGCAACCGGGATTCCGCTTCAAACCCAATTCTTCCCCCTTTTTTTTTTTTAAAGTTTAAGACTTAAACTTAAAAAAGAAGAAAATAAACTAATAAAAAGAGAACTTAAACTTAAAAAAATTGGACTTAAACTTAGTTTAAGTTTAAGTCCAATTTTTTTAAGTTTAAGTCCTCTTTTTATTAGTTTATTTTCTTCTTTTTTAAGTTTAAGTCCTATTTTTTTATTAGTTTATTTTCTTCTCCTTTTTTAAGTTTAAGTCCAATTTTTATGTTCTATTTATTTTCTTATTTTTTAAAGTTTATTTCCACTTTTTTTTTTTTTTTAAATAGTGAGCTGGCCGACCCGTCGACCCGCCGGGTCTGACCCGTGACCCGGCGGGTCGGCCAGATACACGGGTCCGGGTCACCCTCCCCGGACCCATGACCCGGCGGGCCAGACCCGTCGGACCCGTCGACCCGGCGGGTCAGACCCGTCGGACCCGTCGACCCGGCGGGTCAGACCCGTCGGACCCGTCGACCCGGCGGGTCAGACCCGTCGGACCCGTCGACCCGGCGGGTCCGACCCGTGGACATGCTTAATCTCAAGCAATAGTAAACATGCAATTTAGACAATGGAGATCAAGAAAACACAAAGTATTACTGAATGAAAACTTAGATTATAAAGAACTTACAACCAAGGTAACAATGCAGCTTCAAACCAACCCAATATAGCAAGAGAGTTTAGCAACTCATTACAAGGTAGCAAGACAATCTAAGTGGATAATTTGTTGATTAACAAGATGATAAGATGGATGATTCTAGCAATCAACCAAGGACTATTTATACTACAAAAGACACTAAATAGGAGCAAATGGCCGGCCCAAAACAGCCACCTTAAATGCCATAAAGGTGGTGTAAACAGCCGGAGTAAATCTTCTGACGTTAAACCGCATGGGCGGCCTTCAGGAACTGCAGGGGCAGTTTAGGCAGAATTGGTTGATCTTCTTCAAAGCCGCTGGGGCGGCTACACAATTCCGCTGGGGCGGATCTTCAATGCACTTCAACGTCTGACCTTTCTCTTTCCTGGCGTTTCTGATGCCAAGCCGCCGGGGCGTCCCTATGTCAGCGCAGGGGCGGTGACACAACCTCTTCGTCTTCCAGCTCCCATGTTGAGGCGCAGGCAGCGCCGCAGTGGAAGGCGCAGGGGAGCTGGTTTTCATTTCTTCAATGGAGAACACCGTAGGGGCGCCAAGGAGTGGCGCAGGGGCGGTGACACGCTTCATGGTTGGCGCTGGTGAAGGCGCAGAGAGCGTTCCGATGTAAGGCGTCACCCGCAGGGGCGGCTGCAAGGACCCACTGGGGCGGTGAGGCAACAAAAGCTTTGCTTCGTGATAGATCTTCACTCCTAAGTGCTTATAACTCCTTCTTTAGCTTCTTTTAATCTTCTTCTTCTGGACCAAGGAGTTAGTAGCATAAACCGACACTAATGCAATAAAAAGACTCTAAAAACTACCCTAATTGCTAGTGATTCCATCACCTATCAAACTCTCCCATACTTAGACCTTTTACTCGTCTCGAGTAAAAACAAATGACATCAACTAGACTCAAAGGCCTCAGGAAGCATGAGCAAGCAGAAAGACAATGAAAAACAAGAGAAAAGCCGAGAAAGAAAGAAGGAAAAGAGAGGAAATGTGAGAAAAAGAAATACTACCATCCTTATCGCTCCAAGAGTGGCCTACCCGGACAACCTCCTTATGACTCCCCTTCTTATGTCGCCGAAACGCCGGAAGGGAAACCTACGCTCGGTATCGCTCATTTTGCCAAGGCGTCCTTTCGGGTTTTTACCTTGCCACTCTTCTTCTTTTCTCACTTTAACTCACATCCCTCAAGTCCAATTTTGCACCAACCTAAGGTTGGTCGGACTACCTTCTTTTTACCTAAACCGCCCTTTCGGGTTTTTAGTTATCCAAGGATTTCCATGTCTTTTTTCACTTCTTTGGCTTTTTCTTTTTTTGTTTTTTTGAATATCAAACTGAATTCAACAATGCAAAAACAATCTTCAAAAACAACTCAATGAACTGTACAAGCAATGATATATCCTTCCCCCATACTTGAAGTACACTTTGTCCTCAAAGTGGAAATGAGTCAAAGATAAATGTGGGAGAAGGGAAAAGAAATATACCCCTCAGTGGGGTGGTCGGGATGGACCACCTGGACCCTCCTCCGGTGGGTAAGGAAAGTGGCGGAAGAAGTGCTCCTGCCGGCGGTAGATGTCATCAATGCGGTCCTGTTGGGCAGTCATCCGGCGGCCAAAAGAGGTCTCAAAACTGGCCTACTAAGCCAGCTGCTGAGCCTCCAGCTGCTGCTGTTGGGCTGCCTGCCAGACCTCCTGCCTCTGGTCAAAGTGTGAGGTCATGGAGGTGGCAAAACTGGTCTGCCAGCTCTGCTGCTGCTCCAGCATAGTCCGTTGGTAATCGGACTGCCATGTCCGGTGTTGGGTCATCATAGCCGCCATTTGAGCCTGAAGGCTCGCAAGGGCCGGGTCCTCCTTTGGTGCTGCCGTGGGCATCTCCTCGTCATCTGGGATGGGCAGGTGCTCCTCCTGATGAGCCCGGCTGGAGCTGGCAGCATGCCTCTCCACAATGGCCACTAGTGGCCTCCTCGGCACGAAAGTATCTGCCGGAATGTAGAGCTCGGAGAGCTCACCTCCTAATGGTAAAGGCCGAGGGAGGTAGGTGAGATGACTCTCATCTGTAAGGGAGATCCAAAATAGGTTCTCCCCGTCCCGCCGGAGGAGCTTGCACCTCCTAAGCATCCCCTCAGTGTAGAGAGGAGCCGCCATCCCGTCCTCTAACTCGGACAGGTCCATCACTTGTGAGGCGATCAAAGAGATCACCCCACCGCCGACAATATCCCTCGGCTCATCCCTCCTGATCCGCTTCAAAGCGGCAAGGAAGAGAGAGGGTCAATCCATCACCTTCTCGCTCTGTGGAAGGCACGAGTAGAGTAGTGGGAGGTCCTTGAGAGCGACCTTGTTTTCCTCTTTGTGTCCAAAGAAGACACTCATGAGAATTTTTTAAATCAGCCTCAAGCTAGGGTGAGTGAGTTTGTTGGAGTACTCACCGCCAACATGGAATTCTGACCCGGTAGTTGCTTGCCAAAACTCGCACAGGTCCGGGGCCGGGATTGGATCCCACCAGTTTGCAGAGGGGTTTAGAGTCACCCCAAAGGCCTCCCGTAGATCGGCGTAGTCAAGAGTGTATTTCACCTTGTTAAACTTGAAGGTGAGGCCGATACACACGTGGTCTTCCTTCTCCATTGTGAAAGTGGAGATAAACTGTCTGCTGAGCTCGGGATATGTTGGAGCACTCTTCTGGAGGAAGTCTCCGAGCCCGGCATTCGCCAAAAAAGCTTGCGTGTCTATAGCATGCCTAGTTTCTCCAAAGTGGAAATATGCAAAAATCGAGTTGCATACACAACTCAATCCTGCACAATCCTATAACGTTACTTTTCTGCGTTGGTCATCTTGTATTTTCTTGAGGCTTCCATTCTTAAAAGTAATTGAAGCAAAGGATTAGGAAATGTCGAAATAAGGAAAGAAAACGACCTCTCTGGTGTGATTTCCGCAGGGGCGGCTGTGCAGGCGCGGGGGTGGTGAGGCGCAAGGGCGGATGCTTGTAGTCGTAGGTGCGGGAGAAGTGCAGAGGCGATTTACGGGGAGTGATGGAAAGGGTGTTGCTGAGGCTGCTCCAGTGACGTCCTTGGTGTTTTAGTCTCGCTGACAGTGTAGCTAGAGTGAAATGTGTGAAGTGGGTGATGAGGAAGGCCGCAGGGCTGTGAGAAAGTAAGGAGGTAGTGGGAGAGGGTGGTGCAGGGGCGTTTCGACTGGTGGCTGGCTGTCGGAGGCGGCGCAGGGGCGTTGGCGAGATTGTTGGTGGGTAGAGGGCGCAGGGGCGTAAGAGAGTTTCTGAAGGAGAGGGGTTTGGAGGGTTTGTGTGTTTGGTGAAGAAGGTTAGTGGGTGGTGCATGGTAGGTGTAGGCGTTTTCGAGATCCTCTTTTTTTTTCTTTTCAGGGTAAACCCGCAGGGGCGGGAGTTTGTCGCTGCTGGGGCGGCGACAAGGGAGAGGGGCACGCAGGCTCAGCGCCGGGGGCGGCGCTGGGAATACGTGTCAAGGTTGGCCGCCGCAGGGGCGTAGGGATGTCACCGCGGGGGCGGTGACAGGCGTGTTGCAGGCGCAGGCCCAGTGCCGGGGGTGGCGTTGGGCATGAGTGTCACCGCAGGGGCGGGATACAAAGCCGCAGGGGCGGTTTCCTTGACAGAAGCTCCTCTTCTTATTCCTTCGGGTTGCCTCCCGAGAAGCACCTTTGTTTTACGTCGTTAGCTCGACGTAAGAACTCTATTTCTCTGACTGTGCTTCCTCCAGTACCATCTCGTCAATCGGATCGTTCTTGACTCCTTCAAGGTAAAGCTTTAGCCTTTGTCCGTTCACCTTAAACACCTTATGCGTTTGGGGATCATAGAGATCCACAGCCCCGTGAGGGTATACTTCGGCTACTATGAACGGCCTTGTCCATCTCGAACGCAGCTTACCTGCAAAGAGTTTCAAACGGGATTGAAAGAGAAGTACCTTATTACCTACCTTGAAGTCCTTCCGGAGAATGTTCTGGTCATGCCATGCTTTGGTCTTTTCTTTGTATGTGGTAGCATGGTCATATGCATCTAGCCTCAGTTCCTCCAACTCTTGCAATTGGAGCTTCCGGAATTCTCCCACTTCCTCTATGTTCATGTTGCACTTCTTTACTGCCCACCAAGCTTTGTGCTCTAACTCCACCGGTAGGTGGCAAGCTTTCCCAAACACGAGCCTAAAAAGGGACATCCCGATAGGAGTTTTATAGGCTGTCCGATATGCCCATAGGGCGTCATTTAGCCTTGCACTCCAATCCTTTCGCCCGGGAGAAACCGTCTTTTCAAGGATGATCTTTATTTCCCGGTTGGACACCTCAGCTTGGCTGTTTGTTTGTGGATGATATGCTGTTGATACTCTTTGGTGAACGTGGTACTTCTTAAGGAGAGTCGTGATTGTCTTATTGCAAAAATGGGTACCCCTATCACTGATTAAGGCTTTTGGGATTCCAAATCTTGCAAAGACATTTTCCTTCAGAAAAGCTGTAAATACTTTTGAATCATCAGTTTTGGTGGCCTTTGTTTCCACCCACTTGGAAACATAGTCCACCGCAAGCAAAATATATGTGTTCCCGAATGAAGTAGGAAACGGCCCCATGAAATCAATTCCCCAAACATCAAATATTTCACAAAATATATTGGGGCATTTCATGTCTCCTTGAAAGATTTCCTACCCTTTGGCATTTATCACACACTTTGCAAAATGCAAAAGCGTCTCGAAAAATGTGTGGCCAAAAGAAACCGGCATCCAAAACTTTTCTTGCAGTTTTGTTTGCCCCAAAGTGCCCCCACATGCTTCAGAATGACAGAAATTTAGTACGGATTGTACCTCATTGTCCGGAATGCAACGCCGGATCACTTGGTCACTACAATGCTTCCAAAGGTAAGGATCGTCCCAAACGTAGTGTCGAGCTTCAGCTTTTACCTTCTCTCATTGTGCCTTGGTGAAGTCTGGAGGATACTCCTTCTTGACAATGAAGTTCACAATGTCAGCAAACCAAGGCTTAAAAGATTGGAGCTTAAGACAAACCTCTATCGACAATTCCGCAGGGGCGCCTAGACAGAGCCGCAAGGGCGGCTGGCCACAGGGGCGGCTGGCCGCATGCGCGGGGCGGTTACACAACAGAGAGTTGTGTAGAATGTATCGTCTGGAAACTTCCGGCTATCTCTCTTTTTTCTGGATCTTCCACCTCTTGCACTAGTCTGCTCAAATGATCGGCCACCAGGTTCTCAACTCCCTTCTTGTCCCTTATCACTAGGTTAAACTCGCTTAGAAGAAGCACCCAACGGATCAATCGTGGCTTTGCCTCCTTCTTTGCCATGAGGTACCTAAGAGCTGCATAGTTAGTGAAGATAATTACCTTTACCCCAAGTAGGTACTGCCGGAATTTCTCAAGGGCAAAAACCACTACTAACATCTCCTTCTCGGTGGTAGAGTAATTCCTTTGCGCTCCATTGAGTGTCATAGACGCATAATGGATTACATGGGAGGCCCGTCCGTCTTTTTGTCCTAAGACAGCTCCGACGGCGTAGTCACTGGCGTCACACATGATTTCAAAAGGTTTTTCCCAATCCGGGGAACGGATGATGGGTGTGGTGGTGAGAGATGCCTTCAAAGTGTCGAAAGCCTTCTTGTAATCCTCATACACTATGAAGGTGACATCTTTCTTGAGCAATTCACACAGGGGTGCCGAGATTTTTGAAAAATCTTTGATGAACCGTCGGTAGAAACCTGCATGACCAAGAAAAGATCGGATTTCCCGAACATTAGTAGGATAAGGTAAATTTTGAATAACATCAACCTTTGCCTTATCTACCTCTATCCCTTTTGAGGATATTACATGTCCTAGCACAATTCCTTGTTCGACCATGAAATGACATTTTTCCGAATTAAGAACTAAATTGATTTCAACACATTTTTCAAGAACAAGTTTCAAATGCCCTAAACATGCGTCAAAACTATCTCCATGGAAGGTAAAATCATCCATGAAGACTTCAATGAAATTTTCTATGTATTCGGAGAAAATACTTATCATGCACCATTGGAAAGTGCCTGGTGCGTTGCAAAGTCCAAATGGCATTCTGCGATATGCGAAAGTGCCAAATGGGCAAGTGAACGTCGTCTTCTCTTGATCCTCTGGTGCGATGGCTATTTGGAAATAGCTCGAATATCCATCCAGGAAACAGTAGTACTTGTGACCTGCAAGACGTTCCAACATTTGATCAATAAAAGGTAATGGAAAATGGTCTTTTCGTGTTACCTTATTGAGCTTGCGGTAGTCAATGCAAACTCTCCATCGGTTTGTGTTTTACTTGGGACCATCTCTCCATGTTGATTTTACACCATAGTGATGCCTCCCTTCTTTGGAACTACTTGGGTCGGGCTCACCCAAGTGCTATCCGAGATAGGAAAGATCATATCCGCTTGGAGGAGCTTCAACACTTCCTTTTTGACCACATCCATCATTGGCGGGTTCAACCTCCTTTGAGGTTTCCTGAAAGGCTTGGCTTCGTCCTCAAGTAGAATCCTATGCATGCAAGTGGAAGGACTTATCCCTTTGACGTCCGCAATAGTCCATCCAAGGGCCGTCTTGTGCTCTTTTAGTACTTTCACCAACTTGTCTTCTTGTCCGGTGGTCAACTTGTTGGAGATAATCACCGGCAAGGTATTGTGTGCTCCAAGGAAAACGTACTTGAGGTGTGACGGAAGGTCCTTCAATTCTATTTCAGGTTCCTGCACTATGGACAGAACAAGCTTCTCGCTTGGGGTTAGTAAAGTGGGCCCAATGGCCAAATTGGAGATAGGTAGCCTTTTATGCCCATCTAATTGGGTTAGGACCTCTTTCATGCTAGATGTTAACACATAATCTGATTTGAAACCATCAATGTCATGCTCAATCACATTTCTTAATTCATCCACGTCAGAGTTATCAAAAACATCTTGCACAAAAGGTTCAACAATGTCAATAGCACATAAAGGATGATCATCACTAGGAAATCTCATTGCATCATAGATGTCAAATTCCACTACTTCTCCATCAAACTACATGGTCAATTTACCACTAACATAATCAATTTTAGTCCTAGCCGTTTTCAGAAATGGCCTACCTAACAGAATGAGTGCAACACGTGAATCATTTTCCATATCCATTACAAAAAAATCAGCCGGGAATATTAGGTTGTCTACCATTACTAATACATCTTCAATTATCCCTTTCAGGTACACATTAGATCTATCAGCAAGTTGTACTACAATCCTAGTTTCCATTAATGTCCCAAGGCCAAGTGATTTGTAAATCGAATATGGTAAAACATTGATAGAAGCACCGAGATCAAGAATTGCTTTGTCAAAACGGGTTTCCCCTATAACACAAGGAATGCTTACCTTGCCCGGATCGCTGCACTTCTTGGGCATTCTCCGTTGGAAAACGGCCGACACATGCTCACTCACTTGCACTTTCTGTTTCCCCTTTAGCTTCTGATTTCTCTTGATAGTGCAAAGTTCCTTAAAAAAGCGAGCATACTTAGGGATACTTTTCACCAACTTAAGGAGGGGAATGTTTACCTCGCATTTGGAGAAAGTATCAAAGAGATCCTTGTCCTCAATGATTCTTCTTTCCTTCAAAGCCTCAGAAAAAGGAGTTGGTGGCTTCTCGGAGTACAGTGGCGGAAAGTTAGGCCGGGCGTAGGTATCCTTTTCAGCAGGACCCTCTGTTGTGTTTTCCGCAGGGGCGTCAGCTTGAAAGCGCAGGGGCGGCTCAGGGGTTGTCACCGTAGGGGCGGAGATAGCCAGCCGCAGGTGCGTCATCCGTTCTGTGTTGGGCCAAGTTGCAGCCGCAGGGACGGCTGTGGGGGCGGAAAAAACGACAGAAGGTTTGCTTTGTGATTCTTTTCTTGGTTCTTGTTGGATTTGCTTCCCACTCCTTAATGTTAGGGCACTAACATTCTCCTTGGGGTTTATAAATGTCTAGGAGGGCAATCCTCCGAAAAGTCTTGATTCGGTCCTTGAAATAGCTTCCGCCATTTGACTAACCTATTGTTCAAGGTTCTTGATGCTAGATTCTGTTGTTTGGACATGAGTAGCAAAGTGTTTAGTCAAAACCTGCAACATATCTTCAGTTGAGTGATACTTACCTTGGCGGGGCTGTTGTTGTAGGTTTTGTTGATCCCTCCAACGAAAATTCTGTTCGTCACGCCAATTTGGCATGAAATTCTGTGCATAGGGATCGTACCTAGGTCTTTGCTGCTGTGGTTGTCCATAACCCATTGCGTTTACTTCAGCATCGTCGTCCTGGACTTGTGGACACATGTCCGTAGGATGATACGGGTCAGCACAAACTCCACAAGCCTTGAGCTGCTGCGGTGTTCCCATAAGTGTTAGCCTCTTCACCATTTCCTTCAATTCCGCGAGCTCGGTGGAAATCTCACTCTTCCCGGAACTCACAGCATGAACTCCTTTCTTAGCCGGGGTCCTTCCAAAGTTCCGAGTCCCTTCCGCTAGTTCCTGTATCTTTTCCAAAGCATGGTCAGGGGTAGAGTTAAGAATATTACCTCCACAAGCCGCATCGACGATCCTCCTTTCATTGTCTAGCAAGCCATTGTACAAGTACAAGACTAGATCTTGAGTTGAATATCCGAAAAAAGGGCAGCTGGATCGGAGGCGTGCAAACCTTTCGAAGTACTCGTAGAGAGTTTCGTTTGCCTTTTGCTCGATGTTGCTTATAGCTTTCTTCAAGCTATTGGCCTTCTTAGCTGGAAAGTATTTTTCCAAGAACGCCTTGTGAAGGTTCTCCCAAGTGTCGATACTCCCGGATGGAAGGTGGTAATACCAATCATCCGCCGAATCTTTGAGTGTGAAGCCGAATGCCCTCATCTTGATTTGTTCTTCGATAATGTTGGCCGGCTTCATGCTCATACACACGGTATGGAACTTCCGAAGGTGCTTGATGGGGTCTTCACCACTTAGCCCATGGAAGGATGGGAGCAAGTGAATGAGGCCCGGTTTGAGCTCAAAGTTGACTCCTTCCCCTAGTGCCGGTATAGTGACCGCAAGAGGGTTTTGAGCCAAGGTGGGTTGCGTATGTTGACGAAGAGTACGGTCAGCCATCTCTTGTTGAAGTTGTTGTTGTCTTCGTTGCCGGATGTGCGTCCTCTCAATTTTTGGATCAAAAGAAGCAAAGCCGGAATCAGTAGCACGGGTTTGAACCATAAAAATGGTTTAAACCAATAATCAATAATAACAATAAAACACTAAAACTCCCCGGCAACGGCACCAAAATTTGACCGAAGATATTTCTATGGTCGTCTATACCCAATCAAAAGTAAATCCCGACTTAGCACTAAGAACAAGTATATTGATTAAGTAAGGGTCGAACCCAAGAGAGTTAAGGTGTTTTAGATGCAATTATCGATTATAGTGACAAGTGACACAGGGGGGGGTGGTTGAATTGATGCACAAAAACTTATGAAAACGATTAATGCGGCAAGTAAGACAATGATGGGTGAATCTACAGTAGGTTGATTCTAAACATGCAATTGCTACTTTGGTGAGTTCCTTTTACAAGTTTTCAAGTAATCTCCCGTCTCGATCGTATATATGTGTTGAGTCAACCGACATCAACACAACTTAACAGGTTAAATTTCCGTAAACCTACAAGAACAAATAACAAGTTAGCTCTCAAACAAAGACTAAGGGATATAAAGAGAAGATTAAAACCGTTAAACTTATCTTTATATTTTTGTTCCTTTTCTTTAAGTAATCACAACCCGTTATTACTTAAAGTTGCTACTATATTAAAGATCCGAACCCGGAACCTATTAATCCTAGTTGTTTACATGCACTTTAGAACCTAAGGTGCTCAATCTCAAGCAATAGTAAACATGCAATTTAGACAATGGAGATCAAGGAAACACAAAGTATTACTGAATGAAAACTTATATTATAAAGAACTTACAACCAAGGTAACAATGTAGCTTCAAACCAACCCAATGTAGCAAGGGAGTTTAGCAACTCATTACAAGGTAGCAAGACAATCTAAGTGGATAATTTGTTGATTAACAAGATGATAAGATGGATGATTCTAGCAATCAACCAAGGACTATTTATACTACAAAAGACACTAAATAAGATTAAATGACCGGCCCAAAACAACCACCTTAAATGCCATAAAGGTGGTGTAAATAGCCGGAGTAAAGCTTCTGGCGTTAAACCGCAGGGGCGGCCTTCAGGAACCGCAGGGGCGGTTTAGGCAGAATCGGTTGATCTTCTTCAGAGCCGTTGGGGCGGCTACACAATTCCGCTGGGGCGGATCTTCAATGCACTTCAACGTCTGACATTTCGCTTTCTTGGCGTTTCTGAAGCCTAGCCGCCGGGGCGTCTCTATGTCAGCGCAGGGGCGGTGACACAACCTCTTCGTCTTCCAGCTCCCATGTTGAGGCGCAGACAGCGCCGCAGTGGAAGGCGCAGGGGAGCTGGTCTTCGTTTCTTCAATGGAGAACACCGTAGGGGCTCCAAGGAGTGGCACAGGGGCGGTGACACGCTTCATGGTTGGCGCTGGTGAAGGCGCAGGGAGCGTTCCGATGTAAGGCGTCACCCGCAGGGGCGGCTGCAAGGACCCGCTGGGGCGGGGAGGCAACAGAAGCTTTGCTTCGTGAGCGATCTTCACTCCTAAGTGCTTATAACTCCTTCTTTAGCTTCTTTTAATCTTCTTCTTCTGGACCAAGGAGTTAGTAGCATAAACCAACACTAATGCAATAAAAAGACTCTAAAAACTACCCTAATTGATAGTGATTCCATCACCTATCACTGGTACAAAACTCAACCACGATCAACCTCCAATCTTGAGAGAGACACTGCCTAATAACAAGGCATAAAGATATATCAATCTCCTATCAATCAAAGGGGTCACACCTAGACCCAAGGGATCCATGGGATCATCCTCAACATAAGCCTCACAATCCACTAATCCTCAAAATCCATTCAAGGCATATCATGATCATAATATCATCAACACACTCTCATCTACACCTAGCATGGTACTACACACTCATAGTAGGAAAGGAAGAGGCAATGTCATCCATAGGCAAGCCTAGAAGCAAGACACACCTGCATAACCAAGAGCAAAGCCAAGCTGGTGCAGGTGGGCGCAGGGGCGGCTGCTGTACAGAAGGTACACTTTCAGCTCCTCTTCACTTCTTCACTCGATTATCTTCCCT
Source organism: Fagopyrum homotropicum (assembly GCA_033239125.1). Taxonomy (NCBI): domain Eukaryota; kingdom Viridiplantae; phylum Streptophyta; class Magnoliopsida; order Caryophyllales; family Polygonaceae; genus Fagopyrum; species Fagopyrum homotropicum. The sequence continues at coordinate 11,928,544 of BSWB01000003.1, forward strand.
TCTTCTTCAGCTAACAGCCAAGCACATACATACACACACATATATACATCAATTGAAGCCTATGAAGACTGCCACAAGATCAAACTTGTGGAGCCTAAGCTAGGAAGGAAGAAAAGAAGGAAAGAAGGAAGAAAGAAGAATGAAGAAAGAAGAAAGATAGGAAGAGATGGATGAAGAACTCACCAAGCTGTAACTCTAACAGAGGAAGAATAGCATCCATAACCTTAAGGGTGGCTCAACAAAGGCATAACAACCACAACAACATCATCAACATCCAAAGCCAAGTTCAAACTCTCACAAACTCACCCAAAGATCAAAGAAGATCAAGAAAGAGATCCAAGGAAGGAAGGATAGTAGATGAACGTGAGAGAGAAGATGAAGCTGAGGAAGATGAAGTAAACCTTCATCTGGAAGCAAATGAGGTTTATATAGGAAGCCAACCCAAAAGCACGAGTCAACAGTCAACAAAGTCGGATGCAGCACACCCTAAATCGCAGGGGCGATTCAAGGAGGCGCAGGTGCGGCCCAGACAAACCGCAAGGGCGGTCTATGGCTCACGCAGGGGCGGTTTAGGCTGAATTTGTACCCTCACCACTCACTCTCAGCTCCTCCAAACTAAGGCTCTTACAATATACCCTAAAAATATGCTAATAACTAATTATTGTGATAGTGAAACTTTCACCCATTAGTTTGCTCTAGCAAAGAGCACATTGTCGTCAACAAAGAACAAGTGTGAGAGGGTAAGACCATCACGCCTGATTTGTACACCACGTAATCTACCCCTTTCAGTTTCACCTTTTATTATTCAAGAAAACACATCATCACATAAGATGAAAATATGAGAATATAGGACCCTTTGGTGTAATCCCTTGTCGGACGCCATTTTCACACAATTTAATCTTGAAACTAAACCGTACAGAGGTCACACAATCCAGTTGATAACAAAGCCAAACAGCTCAGTACCTCTTCTAAGAAAATGCCGTTCAATTTTTTCATGAGCTTTGCTCATATCCAGTTTTAGTGTCATCTCTCCAATAACACCACTTGTTTTATTTTTCATGTTATTACATACCTCAAGAAAAATACGGGCGTTATTAGTGATCATATGTCTCTTAAGAAAGGCAATTTGCTCGACAAAAAAAAAATAAAAGGTAAGATATGTTTCAGTATGTTGGCAAGTACCTTAGATATGATTTTGTAGAGAACATTATAGACATTGGTTGGCCGAAAATCAAAAACTAATTGAGCATGTTGAACCTTGGATATAAGTGAAATGCCCGTTTTGTTTGCCTCGGAAATACTACACTCACCCTTCCACCAACCTTTCACAAAACAAATAGCTTGATGCATCCTTGGACACGTCAAGGATGAACTTCAGATCTAGATCGATCTTAAGCTTCAACTACTCCTTAGGTAGACGTGCGGATGGATTCAAATAGTAGAATTTGGTTAGCGGAATTTTTGAGATGAAGGCGGAAGCGATTGGAGAATTCGATCAAGATTGATCAAGCAAGCCGTGAAGTGGATTAATTGATTTGATTCTTGAAGAATCCTTGAAGGTGAAGGTTTGGCTCAAAGATCCAAGGAAGAAATGAAGAATTTTGAGGAGGTAGATGTAATGCCCAAATCAAGAAGGAGGATTTTACCTTCAACTAAACTTGATTACTATGAACATGATTTACAAATGAGCCAAGCATCCTATATATAGGGGATGTGGTTGAAATAAAATGTCGGAATTAAATGACAAAATTAAAGGTTGAAATTAAGTTCTGAAAGGAAAGGTCTAACTTAAGTGCCAAAATTAAAGATCTGAAATGAAAAGTCTAAACTTAAATGTCAGAATTAAAGATCTGAAATGAAAGGTCTAAAAAGACGGGCCAATGAGAAAGATTAGAAGAGAATATTCCATAAGAAATATCCCTTCTATTATTATGTTGTCAAAACTGGTCAACTTCATGTCATGGCATAGTGAAGACAAGGCATGTCGTTAGACGGGCAGAGAGGGGCGGAGACCCGGATGACATCGGTATACCGGGGCGTATCATGCTCCTTCTCTTGGTTGTGAAACGCCCCCGTTTTCACCGTGTTCAAGACGGTGGACGCCATAGGAATCGGGAGGCTTGAACTTTTTAGTCTTTCAAGAGGTGGCGTCGTGGAGGTTGTCGAATATGTTGAAAAGGCACAAGATCGAGTACCGGTAATGGTTTGATGTTGGTCTTCGATGATACCGGAACTCTTTGAAATGATGTTCAATGCCTTGGATGGGTGGCAAACCGGGTGGTATACCATCGGACATAAAGAGGACAAACTCTGGATCGGAAGACGCAAACTTGCAGTTCCTCAAAGTGGAGGCGTCGTGGAGTTTGTCTATTATGTTGTTAATGCTCTTTACGGTGAACATCGGGGGCATGCTGAAAAGATGGAAGGGAAATCCGGGAGATAAGTTGGTGGACATAACAAAGACAAGCATCGGATTGGGAGGCTCAAATTTTTTATCCATCAACATAATGGTACCGTTGTCGGAATTGACGTCTTCTTCTTTCTCGTTGATGGCTTCTTCTTTGTCCTCTTCAAAGGAATCACCATACAACGGGTTAACAATTTGAATTGAGAGTACCGCGGCACAATCTTCGATGATGACATTGCCCTCGTCTTCGACTTTTCTCTCGTCAGACAATGGGTTGATAAACAACTCACATTTTGGTTGTGCTACCACTTTGGGTCCTTGGTGGGCTTGGATGGAGTTGCTTTGCATTGGGAGAACATGGACATGGTGTTGCTCCCTTTCGATAGGGCATTGCGTGTTCTCCGTAAGGACAAGCATTTCCTCCCTTACAAATTCTATCTCACGGCTTAGAGCAACGTGTTGTTTGGCTAAGACGGCATCACGCTTTTGGCGTTCATGTGGATGCCGTTGGTGTTCATGGATCATCTGTTTGGGCCTTGGTATATTTGGAGGAGGCAATCATTCCCCACGAACACCAAACTCGTCATACTTCTCATAATCTCGGAACGGGGCTCGACATTGTTGGTTGTGCGGATTCCATAGGTTTGGGGGATAACGTTGGTGCCCATGAAATGTTTGTTTGGATTTGGTAGATATGTAGGAGGCAAGCATTCCTCGTTCTCATCAAAGGAATAATCATCGTCATAGATCATGATGAAGAACGATGAAAACGATGATGAACGATGAAGAACACTGACGATCGATCAAGAAAAAAAAAAGTAAAGAAACTTAGCATCAATCCCTTACTCTAGTACCAATTTGATGCGTCTTGGGATACGTCAAGGATGAACTTTGGATCTAGATCGAGCTTAAGCTTCAACTACTCCTTATGTTGATGTACGGACGAATTCGAATGGTAGAATTTGGTTGGCGGAGGCTTTGAGATGGAGGCGGAAGTGATTGATTGATTCGATCAAGATTGATCAAGTAAGACGTTAAGTGGATTGATTGAGTTGATTCTTGAAAAATCCTCGAAGGTGAAGGCTTGGATCAACGATAAGGAGGAATTTTAAGGAGGATAATTTGATGCCTAAATCAAGGAGGATGATTTTACCTCCAACTAAACTTTATTACTTTGAACATGATTTACAAATGAGTCAATCATCCTATATATAAGGGATGTGGTTGAAATAAAAAGTCGGAATTAAATGACAAAATTAAAGGTCGGAATAAAGTTCTGAAATAAAAGGTCTAACTTAAGTGCTGAAACGATATGAAAAGTCTAAACTTAAATACCGGAATTAAAAATCCAAATTGAAATGTCTAAAAATGCGGACCAATAAGAAAGCTTACAAGAAAATATTTCATAAGAAATATCCCGTCTATTATTATATGGTCAAAACTAATCAGATTCATGTCATGACGTAGTGAAAACACGACATGCCACTAGATGGGCCGAAGACGACCAAGAGCCGAATGACATTGATATCCAGGAGCGTATCATAACTTCATCCTCCACCAAGTACCAACATTTTTTATCATAGAGGGCATGCAATCCATCGATCCCATGTGCTTTCTTTGGGTGCATTTGAGAGACAACGAACCATAATACTTCATTAGTAGTGGGCTCCTTAAGTAACTCTTCATTCATGTTATGTGCTTTCTTTGGGTGCATTTGAGAGATAACGAATCATACTTCATTAGCAGTGAGCTCCTTAATTAACTCTTCATTTATGCTATCATCGACTTTGGGGTGAATGGAGCTCATGTTATTCTCATTCAATACCGGTTCCCCATTTGATGTAAATATGGCCCAATGGGCCAGCCCAAAATAACGCTGTGGAAGCAAAACGTTTGATACCAGAGACGTGACGAAGAGATATCGGAGGTGAAAGAGAAAGAGGCGTAAAAAATGCCGGTGATATTTTGGGTTGTTTGGAAACTGTGAATATGGCTTAATGGGCCGGCCCAAAAACGCAAATTACAGACCGGCCCAATATTAAAGAAAAAAGTGTCAGCCCAGTACGAAAGATTCCAAGAACCTAGACCAGGTCACCGCAATAAGATGCAGTCGGGCCCACCTTCAAACTAATTCCAGAAGCATCCACCGTTCAATCGTTAATCAAATAAAAGATACCAATCAAAGAATAATAAAATGAGCTTTACGTAAGTATCACAATATTTATCAAAAATAACGGGCAGTAAATTAAAAGAAGAAAATAATGACAATGGAATGACATATATATATACAAAGATCGATTTCACAATATAGAAATGCTTATTATTTCACATATTATAATTACAGAGAGATTTCAAGTTATTTTCTATATTTTTTTTTATAAACTTGTAATATTTATCATACGTTTACGAATTATAGTCATTATTTTAAATCACGCGTTCATAAAGTATTTCTGAAATTCGTATCATTTTCCGTTAATTACTCGTTTTGGCCATTATGAATAAAATAAAATTCCCCACTTAAAATTGAAATAAATAAAATTTGCAAAAAAGAGGGATAGATTTGTAGATTCCCCAAGCTGGGCCCCTCCCTTCCGCGTGAAGAAGAAGCAGCCGCACGCCATAAAATTCGCATTCCTCCTCTGCCAATTTCTCTCACATTTCTCTCTTTCTACCCCTTCAATCCCTCTCTGCAAACCTCTCCGAATTCGTGTTCATCGATCAGATTCAACGTTTTCTGATTGATTTTTGATTCGCTTGCGATGGCTTCGAAGCGGATCTTGAAGGAGCTCAAGGATCTCCAGAAGGATCCTCCCACATCTTGCAGCGCAGGTATTCCATTTCAACCATTTTAATTTTACCTGTAGATCGACTGGGAACACGTCGATCGGTCTCGTTTGTGTTAAATTTACCTGGTTGATTGCGTTATTTTGCCAACATTTTGTGTCCTAATTGATTCGTGTTCTTATAATATCATTTTGTCGATGGCTTTGCTTGTAGATGACTATTAGTTAGAGATTTCGTCCAATCAGCTTAGGGTTTGACCTTTACCTGGTCAAAATTGGTGATTGGGATCTGATGTTCTGGAATCTTAATAGGAGATCCAAATAGGAGAATACGATTGATGAAGTTTGGACGATCTAGACAGCCGTAGATAATGGGACCTAATATTGGGCTTAAATTTCAGTTTTGATGTGTATCTGAACACTTCTGTGTTCAACACATTCAATTAGATACCAATAATGAACACATAGTCTTACGGACAGATGACCTTTTGCATTGTGGTTTATGATTGACAGCTTGTTATGATAAATTTGTGTTAGTGATTGTTTTTGGTCATGTCTTCATGATATGCTTGCATTTACATTGTGTGTCTTTCCGGGAGAGATTACAGACCTATAGAATACCGATAGCTTACATATATTGGAATGTTAATTCGCTGTGATTGTCTTTATAATCATTTATAATGATTATTGTTCGGTTCCATTAATTATAGAAGCGATGCATCTGTTTAAATTTTGTACTTGTCTCATTTTACAGGCCCTGTTGCTGAAGATATGTTTCATTGGCAAGCAACAATAATGGGACCTTCAGATAGCCCTTATTCAGGAGGAGTTTTTCTTGTTACTATTCATTTCCCTCCAGATTATCCTTTTAAGCCACCTAAGGTATGCATTTGACGATTAATCTTCAAATCAACAATGATGAATAGGGCCAAAATAAGCTTTTTGTTACAAGTGAATTTTATCATGGTTGATTTTGTTGAATGGATTTTCAATCTTCGTTCCATGTTTCTGTAACCCTTTTTACATTGGTTTTACTTGCAGGTTGCATTCAGAACAAAGGTTTTCCATCCAAATATCAACAGCAACGGAAGTATTTGCCTTGACATTCTCAAGGAGCAATGGAGCCCAGCTTTGACCATATCTAAGGTGCTGGTTGAATTGCATCTTCATTTCTTAATAGACGTATTGCTAACTGCTGCATGAAATTCTATGTGAAGTATCTATTCACTTTTGGGAAGCAAGATAATATGTTCGATTTAGTAGGCATTATATGATTTAGAATTGACCTCTTAACAATCGAATTCTACCACCATCAAACACAAACCATAATGTATATTTATCGGTTTAGAATTGTCTATTTGACAATTATCTGTGTGATTTTTCAATCTTTTTTGTTTCTTGATTGCTGAGAAGTGCAACTGCAAAACACGGTTATGACTTCTTGCATGGAATTTGTTCTTGATCCTTGTCTCATGAACATGTTCAATTTCAGGTGCTGCTCTCCATATGTTCACTGCTTACCGACCCAAACCCTGATGACCCGTTGGTTCCGGAGATTGCTCATATGTACAAGACAGACAGGGCCAAGTATGAGGCGACGGCTAGAAGCTGGACTCAGAAATACTCGATGGGCTAGCCATATATATTGCTCATTGAGCACTTGGCTAAGGCTTAATTTATGCATTCGCTGTCATTGTATAAGCACGATAGTTTTCTTATTTCGATATTTTCAGAATTGGAACATTAGATCACCTATCCAGAAGGGGCCAGTGAAGTGTGGTTTGTGTGTCCATGGATATTCATTTCACAAGGATGTTCTTTAAGCTATTGTCGAATTCTCTATTCTGAAATTGTAAAATAAAGTTTTACCATAGTTAAATCTTGCTTCTCCCTCTTTTCTTCCTATAGAACTAGCTTAACTTGACTAGTGTTGTGTGAACCTGAATCAAGGTTATCTACGGGTCGAAAATTCAGGTTAATGTCAACAAGTGTTGACTCGTAACATAAGACGTGGTATATGTTACCAAGTTGAACAGATTATGTATACATGTGGTAAGATAGTCACCATTCATTTCTGTCAGTTGTATGACCTCTTGGATATACACCAAATACACATGTAACATTCACTACGAGCTTTACTTGTATCGGAGCTTGACATCGCTCATTAGATCTATCAATGGAGGATGAATGACCAAACTCGAAGGATTCTATAGATTCGAGATGATCTTCAAGGATGAGCACTCTTGAAGAACAACCCGCATCGGATGATGATAAATTGTTAGATAAGAGGATACTTGAAGCAACTCTCCTGGATTTCAATTGCTGAATGAAATATAGATTGCACTCCCAAAGAGAATCTCTCTATGACTCCCTGCTACTGTCTTCTTTCTCTCAAGGCTTCTAGATGATTCTACTCCTACTAATACCCAAAAACAACACAGGCTGTTACGCTAACAAACCATAAGTAATAGGCTACAACACCTTTTTCTACGAACTTATATTATTCCACCCTGGCATGATGCTCGGTTATGCCTTACCCCTTCTAGTGAACACAATAAACGGCCCATTGGACTTGATTGTAATGCTAACAGTGCCACCCTAATCAAACAAACCTTGTCCACAAGGTTGGAGGTGGGTAACTGCTTCTTGAACTCGTTGCAAACCATCCATGAAGCTTCTTCTCTTGCTTGTCTATTCATTCCACAAGCACCATGTGGCATGCGCCAACCTAACCGATATGGATCACTACCTTGAGGATCTCATTAGGGATAAACTCTTCTGTTGTCATGATCAGCTTTGAAGGTAAGTCAGTTATGGGATTGCGCATTCCAATGGCTTTCTTCAGCAAAGAAACATGAACTACCGGGTGCACTCTAGTTGTGGGAGGAAGTTCCAGCACGTAGGCCATGACTTTGACTCGCTTGACAATCTTAAATGGCCCAAAATAACAAGCGGCAAGCTTCTAATTGACCCTGTGGAAAATGAAATGTTCCCTTTGTGGGCGGAGTTCAAAAAACTAGTTCATCAACTTCAAAGGGCACATTCCTCCTATGTATGTTAGTTGTCCTTACCATCTGCTTCATGGCTCGATCCAAATTAAACTTAAGTTGCCTCGGAATTTCATCCCGGTTCCGTAATTCTTCGGCGACTGCTGCAACCACGAAATCTCCTGGTAAATGTTGCTGTATTCCAGATGACTTTATGTTGTAAACTCCCTCAAAAGGAGTCATTCTTGCAACTCCTTGATAATTGGTGTTATACCAATATTCTGCACAATGGACCCAGATGGCCCACAATCTAGGTTCAACTGCTGAGAAATACCTTACTTAAGTTTCTATGGAGCAATTTAGAACTTTAGTTATTCCATCTGTTTCATGGCGGTATGCGCTACTCATGCGGAGTCTTGTGCCTTGTTTTGAGAAGAGATCTTTCCAGAAGCTACTAAGGAATAATGGGTGACGGTCACTAACAATGGAACGTGGCACACCGTGCTGCCGAACCACTCCTCGAATGAATACATCAGCTACCATAAGAGTAGTGAACTGGTGTTTGAGGAGGAGAAAGTTGGAGAATTTGGTGAGACGGTCCACTACAACCAAGATGCAATCGACGCCTTGAGATTTCGGTAAACCACTAATGAAATTCATAGAGAGGTCCTCCCAAACCCTCTCGGGAGTACGTAATGATTGCAATAAGCTTGTTGGAGCTAACGTCTCATATTACATCTTTATAAAAATCAAGCAGCTGGCTACAAATACTTGGACAACCCGAAACATCCCGTGTCAATACACGTTTGTTCCTATCCTTTTATACGTGCGCCATGCTCCCACGTGTCCTCCCACTGGTGTAGCATGATACTCAGTTTAGGTATCCATTTAGAACTTGTTGAAATGCAAACCCGCCCCTTGTGGAACAACTTGCCTCCTACCAACACAAAGAGTTGTTTTAACACTTTACCCCGTTCTAATTTCTGAATTGTCTCTTGTAATCCCGCATCTTGCGCAATCCGAGCCTGCAACTCATCCCAACATGTCACAATGGGAACTGATAATGCATTAAGTTGGCCTTCTTCTCTGTGTGACAAGGCATCGGTACCTTTATTCGTCATTCCAGGTTTATACTCGATAAACATGTCATATCCAATTAACTTAGCACCCTAGTTTTGTTGGACCGGAGACGTGATTGGTTGACCTAATAGATGCTTGAGGCTTCGGTGATCGGTTCAGACGGTGTTGCCCAACAAATACGGTCTCCAATATTAGAATGCTAGGACTAACGTCATTAATTCCTTCTAGTATGCTGATCTCGATAGTACTTGCCCAGAAAACCCTTTGCCGAAATAGGCTAGAGGACGACCCCCTTGCATCATAATTGCACTCATGCCCAAGCCTGAAACATCACATTCAATGACAAATTGTTGACTGAAATCCGGAAGAGTCAACACCGGAGGTGAAGTCATTGCTTGCTGCAATGATGTGAAAGCCTTTTGAGCTTCTTTGTCCCAACAAAACGGACTCCATTCCTTTTTGAGCAGATCTGTAAGCAGACGAGCTATTTGACCATAGTTTTTGATAAACGTACGGTAATAACCGGTGAGTCTGAGGAACCCCCGAATAACTTTAAGATATTGAGGAATAGGCTAGGTGAGCACGCTTGCCACATGTGAAGGGTCCATGGAAACTCCTTTAGTTGATAACACGTGCCCCAAGTATTCGATTGAAGTTTTGCCAAATTCACATTTCTTTGCATTAGCTACAAAAGTTTGCTCTAGTAAAACTTGCAAGACATGCCCCAGTTGTTGCAGATGGGCCTCCAAACTAGTACTATATACTAGTATATCGTCAAAAAATACGAGTACGAATTTCCTTAAAAATGGCCTGAAAATGTCGTTCATGGTGGCTTGGAAAGCTGTTTTGGGCACGTTCTCTTTGGCTACTCGGATTTCGTGATAGCCCGAACGGAGATCAATTTTGAAAAACACTCTTCATCCGGGGGTTCATTTCATTAATTATGAACTTATAAGTGTAAGGCTGACTAGTGAGGTCTTAAAAACTTCATACCTCTCCCAGGATCGGAATGATTATTCCTTGTCGATGGGTCTAAATCCATCTCTGAATGTCGAACTCTCGCTCACGACCATTCTTAAGAGTTTGTGCTCGACAGGCCAATCAAGTAAAACGCTCGAGCTCCTCCAAGTTCATCCAGCATCTCTTGAATCACAAGAACTGGGTACTTGTCGGGAATAGTGGCTTGGTTCAAGGCACGATAGTCCACACAAAATCTCCATGAGCCATCTTTCTTCTTAATTAGCAAGGCCGGGCTAGGAAATGGATTGTGACTCGGCTGAACTATCCTTGTTTTTAGCATATGTGCAACTAATTTTTCAATCTCTTCCTTCTGATGATGTCCAGAACGGTAGGATCTCACATTGACAGCCTCAACCCCCTATTTAAGGATGGTCTTATGATCCACAAAACGTTGTGGCGACAACTCTATTGTGGACTTGAACACATCGTTGAACTTAGCCAACAATTTGTCTAGTCCAGGCGGGGGCTTCCCTTGAAGTGCCCCAAAGTTACCTTCATCCATTTGATCCTCAATCTCCCATACCCAAGCACCAAACCCGATTTCTGACAGTTTTTTGATAGACTTGAATGAAACTTCAACAAACGCTAGATTTGGATCCCCTTGTATGGTGACTTGTTGTCCTCTTTGATCAAACTCCACCGTCATATTTTCCCAATTAACAATAATCTTCTCCAGGCATAACCTAAAACCACATCAATACCCCCTAATCGAACGGATAATAATCCACCTCCATCGCACAACTACTAAATTGCAGTGGAAGGTTCCGGAAAAATTTTCGAGTCTCCACCCTTTCTCCATTGCCTAATTGCACTCCAAAGGTATTGGTTTGTTTACCAAAATTTCCTCCCCCTGTACAATTCTTTGGTTCATAAAATTTTAGTTGGCTCCACTATCAACGAGGACAACTACTTTGTGTTCACCCAAACGGGACCGGATCTTAAGTGCACAAGGATTGCACACACCACCAAGAGCGTTTAAAGGCAACTCGAGTCGTTGTAGATTTGGCTCACCTAGGATGTTACCTTCTGCGTTGTCTTTCTCATACAACCGAATCCATTCTTCTCCTTCAACGGTTCCTACTATCTTGTCGTCGAGCACTTCAACTAACTTAAAAACCTTCTCGTCACATTTGTGAAGGGGTAAGTAGGCTGCTTGCAACGGTATCATAACTCTTTGGCTCGAAGATCAATAAATTCTTTATGCGATAAGGGTTTGTAAACTTTACGTTTCTAATTTGTGGATGGAAGTGAGTTCGTGGGAAACGATGAACCCCAACTTGTTTTGGGTTTGAAAAAGGATGGTGAGTCTTTAGGCCCACTACTTCCTAATGGATTGGGTTGATTGGTGTTCAAGCCCTTCCCAATCCAACTCATATTCACAAATTCACCGCTTTGTATGGATCGTTTCCATGGTCCCCTATCAATACCACTTTCGAAGTCGATATTTCTTTCTGCTCGACGTGCTCCATCCATGGCGGCTAGAAATTCTTTTTCCTCACATTTCTGCAACTCTACACGAATTTGCGGTTTTAGCCCCGCCAGAAAATAGCCGAGAAGTTGTTCATTTCCCAATCCCACAGTATGTGCTGCACACACTACAATTTCGTCCACAAATTTATCCACCGTGCCAATCCATCTAAGTCCACTAAGATGCTCGAAGTGATTTGTTGTCTGCGCTCCCATGAACCTCTCCACAAGCTCCTCCTTGAGGGAGAGTTCGATTCCAAGGTGGCCGCTGGAAGGATCTCCTCTTCTGTCAACGCAGGGAAAGGAATGTGCAACACTCTAAACTCATTATCTTCTGGGAAGGAGTGTGTACTGAGAGTTAGATCTCTAGAGGAAACTGAGTGCAAAAGGGTCGAATGAAATTCACTTACACTACTCCGGCTTTTGGCGAGGCTTGTGCAACGAGCAGCCCCAAAAGAGATTGACGACTAACTGTTGTAAGTTCTCTCCTCTGCTGGCTCATTTCCTTGCAATTTCCTGTGGTTGGAACTTTGCTGAATGTGTGAAAAAGCAACCCAGATGCAGCGTGAATGTGGGCTGGAAAATGGGACAATGGCATTGCAACTATTCTCCCTTCTGGCGTGAAAATAAGGGTTGTTTCAGATGTTTATTTGCCTCATTTATGCAGCTGTTACGTGATATAAGGAAGGGGAAGAGCTGGCTGTTAAAACGTGGAAGATAGGGCAACGCTGTGCTTCTTGGGTTGCAAAGTAAGGAGCAGCTGATGGAGTTTTGGGCTGGAATCAAAGCATCTCTGGGCTACTGCAAGTCTCATTAGGCAGTTGAGTATATGGGTTGTTGAATGTGTGATTGCTGGGCAGCATAAATTCGGTGTGGGCTGGGGCAAGGCAAGCAAACGAACTAGGCTGACACTGGTTCAATCCGCCATCAAGGGGAAGAGCAAGGTTGGGCAAATTCAATCCAAAAGCAAACAAAGGGGGCTGAAACAAGGTAAAAACAAGTGGGGTGAAAGTTTGTCCAGAATTTGTCAAAACTCGTCATGGCATCGTCAAGCCCATGCATGACCTTTTCACAAAGTTGTCGGGCTTCGTCACTACCTCTTCTCAGCTTTGTCATGGTCTCGCCAAAAGTCGTCGTTAAGAACCAATTATAAGGATTAGGGTTTGATATTATTCTATCATTTTATGTGAATTAAATTCTACATAAAATGATAAAATTTAAGAACCAATTATAAGGATTAAGGTTTGATATAATTCTACCATTTTATGTGAATTAAATTCTACATAAAATGATAACATTTTGTGGAGGAAGAAATATTAGGTAGAATGGGAAACAGTTAACGGATCGAAATCCGATTTGATTCGGAATTAAACGGAATAAAAATTCCGGAACTTAAGGTTACTTCCCGAGATCCTAGGATGTAAGCAAGCCTTATGACTAACAAGTTATTACATCAAGACCACCTATGATTCACACACAAGCACATCAGACATATCACACATACAATCACTGAAAGCAACCAAAACAAGGATGTAGAACTACCTGGCAGTCCTATAGACGTCTCTAGATCCGCATAAAACTCGGGATAGTTCCGTCGGATACTATCCTCCGTCTCCCAAGTGGCCTCGTCAATCCCTCGTCTCGACCACTGCACTCTCATCAAGGGTATTACCTTCGATCGAAGGCGTCTCGTACCTCTCTCCAAAACTGCTATCGGGTGCTCTGCAAATGTATGATCCGGCTCGACCACTAAGTCGTCATGGCTCACTATGTGTCTCGGGTCATGCACATACTCTCTCAACTGAGACACATGGAAAACTGGATGGACTCCCTCCAATCGGGGTGGCAATGCCAATCTATAAGCCACCTCTCCTATCCGTTCAAGGATCTCAAAGGGCCCCACATATCGGGGACTCAACTTCCCCTTAATGCCGAAACGTCGAACACCCCTCGTCGGTGACACTCTCAACCATACCTGTGCTCCAACCCTGAACTCCAGAGGCCTGCGCCTCTTATCAACATAAGACCTCTGACGGCTCTGTGCGGCCAACATCAGCTCTCGAATCAATGCTACCCGAGTCATCTCATCCTGCACTTGCTCGGGCGCCACACCACTCATCCTCCCAGGCTCATCCCAACACAAAGGTGTACGACACCTCCGTCCATATAGTGCCTCATAAGGAGTCATCCCAATAGTCGCATGCCAACTGTTATTATATGAAAAAAAAACTACAAGGGGAAGGTGATCTAGTCATACCTGTCCCCAATTAAGTACACAAGCCCGCAACATGTCCTCTAACGTCTGGATGGTCTTCTCAAACTTACCGTCGATCTGGGGTGATAAGCAGTGGTAAAGTAGAGACTCGTTCCCAAAGCAGTATGTACATGCTGCTAAAATCTCGAGGTTAAACGTCCATCCCTGTCGAAGACGATAGTCCTCGGTACTCCATGGAGTCTCACAAGTCGTCTGGTGAACTCCTCGGCTAGACGACTTACCGGCCACGTTTCCTTAAGCGGAATGAAACGTGCAGCCTTCGTCGGACTGACTACCACCACCCAAATACAGGACCAAGCCCTAACTCGTCGTTCTTGAGGTTGCAATTATCTTGGCATAGATCTTTAAAAGGTTACTTCTCATAGTATACCCCATATCCCATGTAGGCTCGTTGGCTTTTCATAAACCATCGACTCTCAAATCTTTTCATGTACTCAGGTCACAAGCGCCTGCTACCATGTTCTAGAGTCATTACCGGATATTTCACCAGTATCATCCGGCTCAACAGTCTGATCTTTCAATTTGATGTCCTAACTTGTGTGTGGTAGGTATCTCTCCACAGAATCCGTGTAAGAATGAGTTACACTTCTACACCGCTTTAAAGCCTCACATGGTCGTCCTAAACAACTCCCTCAAAGTTTCGAGTATCCGATCTAGGATATAAGCCTTATACATCTCCCGGCACTTTACTAAGTGCTTAAGGTTAGTTGTATTAGAACTCACTTGGTCTTCTCTCCTAATATGACTCAGTCATATGGTTCCTCTATTGAAGAATCATCATCTGCTCATTTTTGGTTTTAAGCTTGATATAACTTAACAATCAAAATCCGGTGGTCGATCTGTGTGTCCTATCGACGTCATTATATTATTTATAAATCTTTAGCTCAACCCAAACTTCTTACGCCATATCCAAGATCTTAAGTGACATAGAATGTGTCCGCAATGACAACACTAGACACAAGGTGATCTCACATCACCATCATTTGATCATAACTACTCGAGAAATGCTAACACACCATCAGCATTGCACTCATATACCTCCATGTTTACCAGACCAAGAATATTCCTCTGACGCCAAACGCAACTCGGCTCCATTCCGATACAAAATTCCACATACTCCACTCCGAGACTATTCTTTTTTTAAGCGCGGTTACTGGTTGCAAATATAGCCTAGTTCGGGTTCCTTCCAACTAAATGTATTTCCACGACTACTATCATCTTAAACTCGACACTTACACCATAAGTCCTAACCGGGTGAAGTACCAAATACCTTCCTTACTTGGCTTAAGGATAACGGTTGGAAGACGACTCTTCTGTTTACTTTCTTAATTATTTTTAACACATATCCAAACTCCCTAACTCAACCAGAGTTTGATCTTACCCTCCAATAAGAAATCTCTAACACGATTCTCTTATACCTTTAGTTCCTCCAAGAAGGTTGGCATTACCTATTTGAGGGAAATCCTCTAAGGCGTCGGTAAAGCCACTCCATAGATCCACAGTCACAAATATCTCTTCTTGACGGCACATAACTCGTCAATACCAAACAACACTTGCACGCCCTCGGTTGACGTCGGTCAGTCTATAATTGACTTATTTCAATTTCTCGGATTTACTTTTCTCATACCTCTTTGCCGTTGAATATCCTGGTGAGCACTACTTACTCGAGCTCATCCCTTTATACTCCTTTAGATCGTTCTACATTACAAACTTCTAGTTCCTCCGTGAGCTAACTCCATTTCTCGAGTCCAATTGTGTCGTCCTTCTGACATCAATGGTCCTTTCTAGGTTTTCCACTATAGCTTGTAAGCAAGTCTACACGACTTTCATGACCTTAACCTTCATCCACTTGTGGTTTATCTTGCATGGAATGTCTGTGTTGATGGTTTAGGTCTCGTGATAATTGGGGTTACCCTGGACTCTCGAGTCCAGCAAGGCCGTTCTCCCATACACATTTCTTCACTGTTGTTGGTGGTAATATCTCCTTCATGAAACTCCGTTGACCCTGCTACAGGCTTCCATTCTTTGGGTATTGGCGTCGCGATTTCTTTCAAACTTCTTATATCTCTGAGGAGGTCAAAACCTTCCCACACTTGTGGGGTCTGCCTTTCCCCTTTTATACTCAATTGTAGCTCTTCATTCCGTGCACCTTAGATTCTCACACCCGGATTAACACTCTGTCTCTTCTGGTTTCTCATGCCCATACTGGTCTATGGGGCATCCACCTCGATTGTAATGTCCTTGATTCCACAATCTTGGTTGTACTCAATTCTACTTGTCTCGGTCCAATATTGTTATCTCTACCCCGCACTCTTGTAGTCTCTTGCATGGTTCTTCTAATTCCATCTCTCGGCCTCGTATGCCGAGTTCCTTGTACGACCTTCAATTCCTTCTAACTGAACTGACTCAGGAATTTCTTCCTCATCTGATTGTGCTTGTGGTAAAAATTATCTTCACAACTTTACTTTCTTGCGCACTTGTTCTTTGGATGATTCGTAAGGATCACCAAGCAGCCTACCCGAGTATAATACTCCATTCAAGGTCCGATTCCATTGCCTTGTGTTGGAGATTCTTCAAGTCCGCAGTCGATTTATCATGAGGCGATAATCGCTTCGTGATATCACAACTAAAGAATATAAAATATCCTTTAGGATACTAACAAGCTAAGCATACACATGTATATAACATGTTATAATAAACATCATAAAAAGTCTATAAGCTAACTCCTATCGATCCAAGTTGCAGAGATCCAGGGAGAGCGATGGTCGTCCGACGTACTACTAAACCAACAACCCGACTATGCGTGCGTGTAAAAACATAAATCCGTTTTAAAAATTTAGACCCCTTTCGGGTTCTAGTTATTTTACATTCGGTCTTTCAGAAGATTTCAAGTGTCATTGTTTCCAACCTAGAGCTTTGATACCATATTGTAACACCCCAAATTCTGAGAACTCGGGGAGCTACTGGTTAGATCCTCACATTGGGTCCCGATCTTAGTTTGACAATAATTTCACTAGGATCTTACAACAAGGCACAAAAGTATTTAAAACCTTTGAAAATTTTAAACAATATATACATGAAGAATATGTATCAGCCTTACAAAACAAAGGTACTAAGACGACACATATGAAGAACATAAGACAACCTCGTCCTCAGCTAAATGAGTACGTGGACCCGGCTGGCCATTCACTCCGGATCTCTCTACAACTGTCTAAACCTGCAAGACATCTACAAGGCGGTATAGAACCGTTAGCTAACATTCTATGCATAAGTATAAAGGTAAAAGTACAAACACACAACATACACAATCAACATACAACACTCAATCCTTTTATTATCTTTTAATTAGGTGATATGTCATTACAAATGATACTTATTTTGTGACACGAGGGATTCCCAAACCTCGCCCCTGTCCCCGTTTACCAACGAGGAATGGTACTAATGCATCTGTCCGTCTACCTGATTGGGCTTGTCGCAGGGAACCTCCTAGACTTTCGCAAGAGCTAGGCAGATGATGTCACGACCCGTTATCATACACTTGGGTCAATTACATACTATAATAAAGTCGTCCTAATCCGGTTTCATTGTTATTCTATCTAGCAAACACCACTCATACACATTATACTCATACAAGAAGCCAGCTAAGTAAGTCCGTAGACTTACCAGAATCAAATCTCGACTCTCTCTTAACCACCACTCAATCGGTAACTGCAAAAACTCAATCGCCTGTCAAAGGAGGCACGTGGTTCAACACATTTCCCTAGGTACTTAGAAGTCTAAAACTCCTAAGATGTAAGATCCTATTTGCAGAAATTATTACAATGCTTTATTTAAGGTAACATGACTACTTTACCCCTTGGTCCCGAGACTTCCAAAATCTCGTAATACGTACCTAAATTCTTACTTGAGGTCAACTAGCCGTATTCTACTCCCTAGGATGATTTTATGTACAAACTAGAGAAACTATAGACTTTTCTTTTTCCCGAAAAGAAAAGTCTATAGTTATATCCCATCTACTCATAGGAGCAAGAATTTTTTAAAACTGGTCAACTATCACTTCTACAAAAGTTCTTAAAGTTGGATACAACACTAAAAATGTCCAATACTTAGTCAAAATTCACTGCTGGAAAAACAGCTCAACTACTCTACTTTGAGACCCTATAACTTTCAATCCGACCGTTCATTTATTCTCAAATTTTAACACAGTAAACTACGTATATCCATCTATGATCTATCAAAAATTCAACGGTGGAATTCAACCAATCGTTTTAAAACATTGATTCACAACCGTGACCATTTTTACTTTCAAAACTGAGGTTTTTAAGGGGAGTTTCTCACTTCCATTTATATGATAATCTGATCTACTTCACTAGGTCATCTAATGGTCAGAAATTGGACACTCTAGGAGGCTACAACAACTCGCTTAGTACTCGTCACTTCTCTAGTTTGATCTCTGTTCGCCCCTAGAAGTGTGTGCAAATAAGTTTTAAATTTATAAAACTAGAATCAAGCAGCGAACTCGCAGTGTACGGATCGATATAGTTAAGCAAGAATTCCAGAGTATCGAACACAGGGATTTGGGGGGTTAAATCCAGTTGTAGGTTATCAAGCGAGTAAATGTAAGAGCTTTTCGAATTATTGGGAAAACAACAATCCTAAAGATCCAGGTATCCAGCTGTGGCAATCGATTCAAGATATACTTAATGATGTAAAGACAGAGTTGAGATATGCAAAGGTATACTAATGTAAGGTAATCGTACGGTGAAGTTCCAAAAACCTTATATAACTCACCTACAAGGCACTCTCTATACAGGTTGTTGAGGCTCAATATAGAAGGATTCTAGAGACGAGAATTAGTGTCAAATACCCAAACTTATAACCCAAGGATCAAGACTAACTTAACCGATTGAGGTTGTGACACTCACAATCGAGGTAGAGGTTGTTGAGGCTTCACTACCACCTAGAAAAGACAAGTCTAAACTAAGCTAAAGCAAATCTTTAACTTTAGATTAAAGTAAAAGCAGGTTCGTAGACTTAAGGGAAATCACGATTAGTTCTTGAGGTTCCACGGCCGTGGACTCAAGAACAGACCGTAATTTAGGGTTGTCGGCGAGTCTCTCTAACTCTCAGGGTCTAATCTGTTTGCGATCGATCTATCATCATCTAAGCCACAACTATCAACCCTTCACCTTAGAATTGTTAAGGGTTTTTAGCCAATAACAGTCATGTTGATATCAATTCAAGAATTAAAAGATAAAAGGATGGAAACTTTCAAGAACTTTCAATAATCTTCAATTCAATCTCAAAGTCACAATGAGAACAAGCAATGTCAAAAGATTCAAAGTAAAACAAACAATCACCACCTTAGGAAAGAAGAGAAAACGGAATGTCAATCCGTTTTCCAAATCAAACCTAAACAAGAAGAGAGATCTTCTTGCAAAATCTTCCAAGAACTTCGATCTTCCGCCAATCCGGAGATCTCAACAGCAATCTCCACCAAAAGTGCGAGATTAGAGGAATTGCCAAACACGAACTTCGATCTCCCAAAGAGATGTCAATGCTTCCAAGCAAGGCTAAGCGAAGTGTAAGCGTGTCTAAGCGGTCCTAAGCGATGATGAATGAGGGTAAGCGGGGGTTTCGGATTCTTGCTTCGTCCGTCTTTTTATAGTGCAGGACAAAATGTCGGCCCAGCCCAATCTTTAAAAGATCGTGGCTTCAAAGTGTGGCGAAAAGATTTGCCAAGATCACGGTCGTGGAAGTGATCCACGACCGTAATTTAGAGCGTGGAAACAAATACGGTTTGCACCATATGTTCCACGGCCGTGTAATCCTCTGGAATGAACATGAATTTCTGACTCTAAATCCACGGTCGTGGAATTGAACGTGGAACATGATACGGTCGTAATTTAGAGCGTGGTTTAGGGCAAGAACGTGATTCTTCCCTAAACTCGTGCATTCCTCAAGCTAAAACTCCAATTTGCTTCCAAAGAATGTCCTCAATCCATGGACATATCAACTCAACTCTCCTTTGTTCGATTCCGTTCGGAAATAGCTCCAAATCACCTATAATCAACATAGAACTAGTGTAGACATCCATATTGACAATATAGGTAATACTAGCTCACATATGCACAAAGTTCAATCAAAGACTATCAATATGAATCAAATACGTTTAGAAAACGTGCCTAAAATATCACAATATTTCATGCTAACAAATAACCCCATACTTAACACTTGATTGTCCCTAAGCAAGGTCTTTCAAAAAGCTTTAAACAAGAGTTAGGATGAAATATGTGTACCTCCTTTCGGATGAATGTGACTTCTAAAGAATAGATCATTCTCAAACCTTGCTTCAATCGTTTATCAAACTTTCACACACTCAATCAAAGAGTAAAAGGCAAAGAAAATTCATGAACCAACTTAACTTCTAAACAAGCATTATAACTTTCAAACATTATAAAAATCAATCACAAGAAACTTCGATTTAGATCACCAAGTCATATAACCTTCTATTGATCTTAAGGACTTTCAAAGAAAAGGTCTAGAATATGGAAGGGAAGGGAAAACTTTAAGGGAAAGTGGTGCATAAATCCGGGAAAGTGGAAAACTACCTTCTTCTTCTTATGTGGTTCCCGCAACACTTCAACTTAGAGCTTCGCTCTCTTCTTTTCATTTTTCGACTTTACTTTTGGAGTTATGGATAGAGGTGCACAAAAACCGAAGCCTAGGAGATCGGCGTTTCTCAAATTTTTCAAGAGATGCCTCAAACCCTTAGCGCACATACCATAATCCGCTAGGAATATCGCTCAATCCGACTTTGGCAAGACACAAACACCCGGCTATGTGAATGGTGCCGAGTTACTCATCGTCATGATTGACTTCCCCAAACCTATAATTTCTTTCTATTCAATTGATTTCAAATAATTGCTCTCATGGCCCTCCCACATCAAACATGCCTTTTTTTCATTCACTTCTCCAAATTCCCGGATAGGTAAAGGAGGCTAATATTTCAATGAGGAGCTAGATGATCAAAGAAAGAAGAAAGAAGGTATTGAATTGCCTTAATCATTTCAACAAGAAGTATAGGAACTTATAACGTGATTTCAACTTCAATTTCCTATCATGATTTGGGTAACATTTTCACATTATAAAACTTGCAAAAGAGGTGAAATTCATTCATTCAAATTTTTTTCAATTCACAATCCTTTTAAGCATGCAATTATCATCAAACTCAATTCACAAGTAGTGATTATCATGGAAATCATCTCAATTCATTAGAAGCACAAAATTTTCAAAATTTTTCAAATTTTTATGGGTTTTTCAAGTTATTTTTCATGCAATACAATAAGGAAACGTGTAACACATAATGAATATGCAACGATAGTCTCGAATGAAAGCAAACGTAGAGAGTAGAGTTATTACAAACTTTTAGTACATCCCACCCCATACTTAGGACGAACATTGTCCCTAATGTTCAAAAGAAATAAGGAAAAGAAGAAAAGAAAAAGAAACTCACAAAATGGTGGCGGGAATGTCTAAAACAAACGATCATGCGTCCAATCACTGCGGCGGCGGTGGAGGTGGGAATGGAGAGAAACTCGGATCATAGAACCGCCCAAACTACTGGCGGTAGACGTCCCTCATCATGTGGTCAAGGTCGTCTAAGCGTCCGTCTCTAGCATCCACCCGGATCTCTAGCGCTCCTACTCTCTCTGAAAGTCCGGTAGCCCAATCCGGCATATGCTCGTACCATCCCGGGGCGTGACTGTACCATGATGGGGCATCGGATGGTGCTGGTGCTGGTGGCGGTGGTGGTGCTGCTGGCTGCTCCGTGGACCAAGGAGGTGGGGTGGAATACCATGTGGGAGGTGTGGCCATCCACGTGGGCCTCTCACTCACACTAGCGCGGCGAGATGACGAGCCTGAGGCTCTAGCCGGACGTGGAGAGCGTCTAGGTACATCCGGAGCCGCCTCCGGCTGATCCGGAAACGTGCCAAACTCATGCTCCGCTCCTCCTCCACTCTCGAACTGATCTCCCATATCCTCCTCCTCTACAACCGGCGGTGGGACGTAAGGGGGAGCTACTATCCTGTTCGCATGCATCGCAGCGAACGTCTCCTTCCAATTATGGCGTCCCGCCATAATGGAGTACTCCGGCAGCCACTCTATCCCCCTACCCGTCCTAGTCTCCCAAGGCATGCCCGCATAGGGCGGACCTCCATGTGTGGGGAAGATGAGTCCCCTAACCATGAATGCGTGTAGCCCTAAAGGAACGGCCGGTATGCGGGTGCAAGCAGAAAAATCTACACCGAAACTCCTAGCAATGTGGGTCACTATCCCACCATATCCAATGTTCCCCTTCTTCTTATTCTTGAGTTTACTCATCGTAGCCGCCAAAAGAGTAGCACAATCTGCACGGCGACCGTATAGCATGCTATAGAGCAAGAATAGCTCATCCGTCTTGATCTTTTGGGGCGTCTCCGTCCTAGGAAAGAGACACTCCGAAAGAACGCGGTGTGCTATCTCCAAGGCTAGATGGTACATCAATCTAGCCTTGGTATCGGCGGGTTGCCAACGGTCCTCGTCGGCGTAAACCATAACTACTTCCTCCCAAAAATTCTTGGGGTAAACTCCACTCGGAAATCGACCGTTGTAGGTCTCATGGAACCCGAAGATGGTCCCAAACTCAACAATACTCAAATGATAGTCTTTTTCCATGAGGCGGAAAGAGACGGTCCTATCGACGTGGCTGTGCTCGAAAGACGTCACAACCTCCCGGGTGATCTCCTCATAGGCGTCTTCACGAATGTTCGTGAAGACAAGCAATCCGGCTCTATCCAAGAGCCATGTAAGGTCATCAACTATGTTGAGGGGATGTAGATCCTCCAACAACAAATACCTAGGGCCAATCACTGCCCTCTCCTTGATCCGGTCAAGTGCGTCAAGATGGTTCTCATGTATGGTTGGGATGCTAGGGTGAGGAGGTGAAGATGGAGGTGAAGGTGAAGATGGTAGTGAAGGAGATGAGGGTGGTGGTGCCCTAGAGGTGGAGGGGTTGCCTTTTCTTTTCTTATTTTGCTCTCCCTTCTTCTCTTTTATCCTTCCCGACATTCTCCTTACAAAATCCATTTTTTCACCAAAATTACGGTCTGTTCTTCAGGTTCCACGGCCGTGGTTTACCCAGAGACCGTGATTCGTCTCAGAATCTCGCGAATCTCAGGAAATTCACCAACAATCACCACAACAAGCAGTCCTAATCTAATTCCTTCCAGTCTTTGTCAGTTCTTCCTAAAAATCTATAGCAAAAACGAGCCAAATCCGCGAAAATCAAGAAGAAAGAATAAACCTCTTTTTCGGATTGAAAAATCCGAAATGCGCGTTTGTTGACGGATTTCCGCTTGGTTTGTCGCTTGGATCTTGTTCGTGGTTGGAATTGCTACAGTTTAGGATGAAGAATCGTTGAAAACGATTAGAAAACGAGGAATTGGAGGAGGTCGTAAGGTTTCGGCGTTTAGGGCGTGGAAAGGGGTAAGTTTTTGGGTAATTTTGTGAAGAATGTGGCTTATATAGTCGCAGGCAAAATTTTGAAAATCACGGTCTGTCGGGGTGTTCCACGGCCGTGGAAGTGTACGGACCCGTGGTTTTGGTGATTTTTCAAAGGCTTTTGAGAATTACGGCCACTGTAGCTATGACGACCGTAATTTAGACCGTGGAACCTTCTGTAAAGCTTCAAAGTCCAAATTTCGTCGCTCTTCTTCGACATTATTCTCCCTTTTTCCTTTTCCATCGATCCTACAACCAAAAACACGAACATACCGGAAGAAATCGAGGCAAAATAAAGCGAAAACGTCTATTCTAAGCTAAACTATGAATCGAAAACAAAAAATGAATAATGCAATACCTTGGGTTGCCTCCCAAGAAGCGCTTTGTTTAAGGTGCTAGACCAATCTCGCACTTATTCGAGTGCGGTAGGCGCAAACTCCTCAGCTTGGAGTTCCGGTGTGTGCTTCTTGAGTCGTTGACCGTTCACCTTAAAACTTCCGCTAGCTTCACCCCATACTTCAACTGCACCATGGGAGAAAATACGTTTAATTAGAAAAGGTCCGGTCCAACGGGATTTAAGCTTACCTGGAAAGAGGCGAAGTCTTGAATTGAAGAGGAGAACTTGATCCCCTTCTTTGAAGTCCTTTGGAATGATATGCTTATCATGCCAACGCTTCGCTCTTTCCTTGTAGATCTTAGCGTTTTCATAGGCGTTCAGGCGAAGTTCATCCAGCTTGTTGATGTCTAGGAGACGCTTCTCTCCCGCTTCCTTCATGCCGAAATTCAGCCACTTGATAGCCCAAAACTCTTTGTGCTCCAGCTCTACCGGCAAATGACAAGACTTCCCATACACAAGGTTGTATGGTGTGGTTCCTATGGGAGTCTTGTACGCAGTCCGGTACGCCCATAATGCATCATCTAGTTTCAAGGACCAATCCTTCCTAGTCCTTGAAACCGTCTTCTCTAGAATTCCCTTGATCTCCCTATTTGAGATCTCAACTTGTCCACTCGTTTGTGGATGGTAAGGGGTAGCGATCTTGTGAGTAACCCCATACTTAGCTAGAAGAGCTTCAAAGCGACGGGCTATGAAGTGAGAACCTCCATCACTAATGATTGTCCTTGGTGTTCCAAATCGCGGAAAGATGGTCTTGTTGAAGAACTTAACCACCACCATGGCATCATTTGTGGGAGAGGCAATTGCTTCCACCCATCTAGAAACGTAGTCTACCGCCAATAGTATGTATTGGTTTCCACAAGAAGATGGGAATGGTCCCATGAAATCGACTCCCCAAACGTCGAAAATCTCCACCTCTTGGATGTTGTTGAGGGGCATCTCGTTCCTTCTAGAAATATTGCCTGTTCTTTGACAAGCATAGCAGCAAGAGACAAAGGATTGCACATCTCTAAATAAAGTAGGCCAATAGAATCCAGATTGCAATACCTTTGCGCTAGTCTTGTTTGAACTAGCGTGTCCTCCACAAGGTAGTGAATGACAATGGCGGATGACACTTTGCATCTCATCTTCCGGCACACATCGCCGGATGATGCCATCCGGACCTCTCTTAAAGAGGAGAGGCTCGTTCCAATAGTATTCCCGGACGTCTTTAAAGAACTTCTTCCTTTGTGCGTAGGATAGTCCGGGCGGTATCTCCTGGCAAACCAAATAGTTAACAAAATCAGCAAACCATGGTTCGTTACCTTTGGAGATCTCGTTGATGCACTCCTCTATGATGTGTAGGTGTTCGTCCGGAAAGGAGTCATCAATGGGTAGATGGTCGTCCTCTAGATGTGTGAGGCGACTCAAATGATCCGCAACAGAATTTTCTGAACCTTTCTTGTCGCGGATCTCAAGATCGAATTCTTGTAGGAGAAGAATCCATCTAATTAGCCTTGGCTTCGCGTCTTTCTTCGCAAGGAGGTACCGGATCGCGGCATGATCCGTGTAGACAATCACCCTTGCACCTACAAGATAAGAGCGAAACTTGTCAATAGCGTAGACAATGGCTAGAAATTCTTTCTCTGTAGTGGCGTAGTTGAGCTGAGCTTCGTCTAGCGTCTTGCTAGCGTAGTATATGGCATGGGTTCGCCCTTCCTTTCGTTGTCCAAGAACAGCTCCAATAGCTACGTCACTAGCATCGCACATAATCTCGAAGGGGAGAGTCCAATCCGGGGGTTGGATAATAGGTGCTGAAATTAGAGCTTGCCGAATGGTGTTAAACGCATCTAAACATTCCTGCAAAAACTCAAAAACCGCATCCTTCATCAATAGATTAGTGAGAGGTTTTGATATCTTAGAAAAGTCTTTAATGAAACGTCTATAAAATCTAGCATGTCCTAGGAAGCTTCTTATCCCTTTCACCGAAATTGGGGGAGGAAGTTTCTCTATGGTCTCTATCTTAGCCTTGTCTACCTCTATCCCTCTACTAGAGACTAAGTGACCTAATACGATTCCTTCCTTAACCATGAATTGACACTTCTCCCAATTAAGAACTAGGTTAGTGTCTTCACAACGTTGTAAAACAAGAGAAAGGTTAGAAAGGCAATCGTTAAAAGAGGAACCGTATACGGAGAAGTCGTCCATGAAGACTTCCATGATTTCCTCTACGTACTCGGAGAAGATGGCCATCATGCACCGTTGAAAGGTGGTTGGGGCGTTGCAAAGCCCGAACGGCATTCTCCTATAGGCGAACGTACCCCAAGGGCACGTGATTGTGGTTTTCTCCTGATCGTCCGGATGTATCGGAATCTGAAAGAAACCACTATAACCGTCAAGGTAGCAAAAATGTGAATGTTGTGCTAACCTTTCAAGCATTTGATCGATGAATGGTAAGGGAAAGTGATCCTTCCGCGTTGCGTTGTTGAGCTTGCGGTAATCTATGCACATTCGCCATCCAGTCACGGTTCGGGTAGGAATGAGTTCGTTGTTTTTGTTGGTAATGACCGTCATTCCTCCCTTCTTCGGAACTACTTGAACTGGACTCACCCATTTGCTATCGGAGATAGGATAGATGATACCTGCATCAAGAAGTTTAAGAATTTCCTTCTTGACAACCTCTTTCATGGTCGGATTCAACCGCCTTTGAGGTTGTCTTGAAGTCCTAAAATCCTCATCCATTAGTATCTTATGCATACATAGGGAGGGTTTAATTCCTACTAAGTCCTCGATAGTGTAGCCTATGGCTTTTCTATGTTTCCTAAGGACTATCATGAGCTGTTCATGTTCATCTACGCTTAGTTCGGAGCTAACAATGACCGGAAAGGTAGAATTAGATCCAAGAAAAACGTACCTTAGATGAGTAGGAAGTGGTTTGAGTTCCATCACTTTCGGAGCTTCCAATGGTCCTTGAGGGGCATCCGACGTTTCCTTAGAAGTTTCTAAGGTTGTTGAGTGGTTTGGAGAAGAATCAAAAGAAGTTGAAGAAGTAAGCCGATCACCCTCTTCCACGGTCAGAATTACGGCCTCTCCATGTGTTCCACGGCCGTGTAATCCCCTGAAATGGAGGTCGATTTTGGTTGTGAAATCCACGGTCGTGGAATACAGGGTATGACCGTGGATTCTTACATTCTCAGCCTCATCGTGGAGTTTCTCAAACTCTACTTCATGCATCTCTTCTTGTGCTTCTAAGGCTTCAATTTCCTCTTTACACTCTTCTTCTTCCCCTACATTGGTTAGACTCATAGTGATAACCTTTTGTAAAGGATCGTTAAAGAGAATCACACTTACCTCCTCCCTAGACAAACCTTCTTCATCTTGGATATCGTAAATATCCTCGTCAAAGATTGGCTCCTTTACTAGAGTGGAAAGAACGAACTCTACTTTCTCTTCTCCGATGTCAAAAGCGAGTCTTCCATTCTTGCAATCGACCATGCAGCCGGAAGTTGCAAGAAACGGTCTTCCGAGTATGATCGGGACCGGACTATCTGCAGGAATGTCAAGCATGACAAAATCAATGGGGACAAAGAATTTACCTAGCTTGACCGGGACGTCTTCTACAATACCGACGGGGCGGGTGATGGATCGATCCGCCATGTATAACGTCATCTTGACCGGTTTAGGATCGCCTAACCCGATCTTCCTACATAATGCAAGTGGTATGATGCTCACACTTGCTCCCAAGTCACATAAAGCGTCGTATGTGACATCTCCCACTCCAATGGGAATGCAAAATGATCCCGGATCCTTCAACTTTGGGGGCATTTTCTCCTTCATAGTCTTGATGAGATCCGAGGAATCCGAACTCATCTTGACCTCTCCGAAATCTTCTAGCTTCCTTTTGTTAGAGAGGAGCTCTTTCAAGAACTTGCCATAAGCCGGCATACCTACAATGGCAATAATGAAGGGTATATTAATATGCAGCTTGCTCATGAGCTCTATGAACTTACCGAATTGTTTGTCTAGGCGCACTCGCGCTCTAGATTGAGGGAATGGTAGGGGAGGTTTGTAAGCTGGAGGGGGAGCATAGACATCTTCCTTCTCCTTCCCCTTTCCTTTGTCCTTCTCTACGGGGACTTCAACGAACGTAGGCTGCGGATCGGTGGTAGTCACTCCGCTCCTAGTTGTAATCGCCATTACCCTTCCCTTAGGGTTGTCCTCCGTCTTTCCTGGAAGTTTCCCTTGATTTCTAGGGACTTCCTCCGCGTGGTTGAACAATTGGTTTTCCAAAACTTTTTGAGCTTTGTCAACCTTAGAGACTTGATCGTCAACCTTGATGAGGCGGTTCTCCAACCCTTGAAGCTTTCCCAAGATTGTTTCCAACATGGGATCGGACTTCTCCTTTCCCGTATTGTTTCCTCCATTAGATGATTGCCCCTGGCTTTTCAAAGGAGTAGAGGAAGAGGAAGGTGGAGTTAGCGAATTAGAATTGGAAGGATAGGAGTTACCGGAACTTTGTTGATTGGAGCGCCAATTGTTGTTGTTTGAACCCCTATTGTTGTTCCAATTGTTGTTGTTCCGGTTGTTGTTGTTTCCATTCCAATTGTTATTCCGGTTATTGTTCCGGTTATTGTTGTTGCGGTTGGTGTTATCACCGCCATTGTTGTTGCCCAAATAGCCAACATCCTTCTCTTGTTGCTTTGGGAAGTTGGTCTTGATAGTCTCCTTCAACTCTTTGATCTCATTGTTGAGGGAGAAAATTTGATTTTGAGCTTCATGTGTGAGCTTCGCTCCTTGCTCCACGCGATTTCCCTCCGCTTTCCGGTGGGAATATTTCTCTATGACTCTTGCTTGCTTCTCAATGAAGTCCCAAGCGTCATCTTCTCTCATGTCCATGAACGTTCCGCATGAGAGGGATTGGAGGTTGAATTGCGTTCCCGCATCCAGCCCCTTGTAGTAGATCTCCAGCAAGGCAAGTTTGGATATGCCATGATGAGGGCAATCCAAGAGCAAGTCCTGAAACCTTTCCCAAGATTGAAACAAGCTTTCGTTAGGTCTCATTGAAAAAGCATTAATCTTACCTCTAAGTTCCGCCGTTTTGGAGGGCGGGAAGAATTTGGTGAGAAACTCCGCGGAAAGGTCTTCCCACGTGTCTAGTTTCCCATTGGGAAGAGCTTGATACCATGACAACGCTTTCCCTTTCAAAGAGAAAAAGAAAGGTTTGAGCTTATAGTTGTTGGTAGTAGCGTTCTTCGGTCTCATTGTCTCCATCATACACTCAAAGTTTTGCAAGTGTTGGTGTGGAGATTCAGCGCTTGTACCGCCAAATTGGCTTTGGCGAACAAGAGTGATAACTTGAGGGTTAAAGCTAAACCCTTGCACATCTTCAGCATCAAATTTCACACCCAAGCGGCGTGGTTGTTGTGTTGGATCCATCCGCTGGCCAAGAGTTCTTGGCTCATTATCCACACGTTCGACTCTCACATTCCTAGGTGGAATGCTGCGATTAGAAGCTCCTTGTGGATGGAAAGGATTCATATTGATCGTGGGATCAATCTCTTCTAACGGTGGCATGGAAGAGTCACTATCATCAGCGGATGAGTGGCTTTTTCTTCTAGACCTTGATCTCCTTCTCGAGGATTTCTTGCTTCCCTTATTCTTAAGGTCGCTCATCTCTATCCTCATTTGGAAGATCATGTCTTGTAGACTGTTAACTTGAGATTGATGACGATCCATCTCATCCTGGCGGAGAGTCTCATTCCATCGGAGTTGAGCTTCCTTCTCCGCCAACTCCGTTTGAAGATCACGTTCGTGTTCTTCAGCCATCTTCTTTTCCTTGCGCTTTTGCCTCAAGGTTTTCTCTAGCTCTTGATCAAGAGGTAAGAGATCTTCGGTGTTCCTAGACCTGCGCATGCACTCAAAGAGATATCAAATAACGAGAGCAAGCTCCCAAGCTTGACAACCGGCTACCGGATTCGGCCTAAACCAAATCCCCGGCAACGGCGCCAAAAACTTGTTCGCCCCTAGAGGTGTGTGCAAATAAGTTTTAAATTTATAAAACTAGAATCAAGCAGCGAACCCGCAGTGTACGGATCGATATAGTTAAGCAAGAATTCTAGAGTATCGAACACAGGGATTTGGGGGGTTAAATCCAGTTGTAGGTTATCAAGCGAGTAAATGTAAGAGCTTTTCGAATTATTGGGAAAACAACAATCCTAAAGATCTAGGTATCCAGTTGTGGCAATCGATGCAAGATATACTTAATGATGTAAAGACAGAGTTGAGATATGCAAAGGTATACTAATGTAAGGTAATCGTACGGTGAAGTTCCAAAAACCTTATATAACTCACCTACAAGGCACTCTCTATACAGGTTGTTGAGGCTCAATATAGAAGGATTCTAGAGACGAGAATTAGTGTCAAATACCCAAACTTATAACCCAAGGATCAAGACTAACTTAACCGATTGAGGTTGTGACACTCACAATCGAGGTAGAGGTTGTTGAGGCTTCACTACCACCTAGAAAAGACAAGTCTAAACTAAGCTAAAGCAAATCTTTAACTTTAGATTAAAGTAAAAGCAGGTTCGTAGACTTAAGGGAAATCACGGTTAGTTCTTGAGGTTCCACGGCCGTGGACTCAAGAACAGACCGTAATTTAGGGTTGTCGGCGAGTCTCTCTAACTCTCAGGGTCTAATCTGTTTGCGATCGATCTATCATCATCTAAGCCACAACTATCAACCCTTCACCTTAGAATTGTTAAGGGTTTTTAGCCAATAACAGTCATGTTGATATCAATTCAAGAATTAAAAGATAAAAGGATGGAAACTTTCAAGAACTTTCAATAATCTTCAATTCAATCTCAAAGTCACAATGAGAACAAGCAATGTCAAAAGATTCAAAGTAAAACAAACAATCACCACCTTAGGAAAGAAGAGAAAACGGAATGTCAATCCGTTTTCCAAATCAAACCTAAACAAGAAGAGAGATCTTCTTGCAAAATCTTCCAAGAACTTCGATCTTCCGCCAATCCGGAGATCTCAACAGCAATCTCCACCAAAAGTGCGAGATTAGAGGAATTGCCAAACACGAACTTCGATCTCCCAAAGAGATGTCAATGCTTCCAAGCAAGGCTAAGCGAAGTGTAAGCGTGTCTAAGCGGTCCTAAGCGATGATGAATGAGGGTAAGTGGGGGTTTCGGATTCTTGCTTCGTCCGTCTTTTTATAGTGCAGGGCAAAATGTCGGCCCGGCCCAATCTTTAAAAGATCGTGGCTTCAAAGTGTGGCGAAAAGATTTGCCAAGATCACGGTCGTGGAAGTGATCCACGACCGTAATTTAGAGCGTGGAAACAAATACGGTTTGCACCATATGTTCCACGGCCGTGTAATCCTCTGGAATGAACATGAATTTCTGACTCTAAATCCACGGTCGTGGAATTGAACGTGGAACATGATACGGTCGTAATTTAGAGCGTGGTTTAGGGCAAGAACGTGATTCTTCCCTAAACTCGTGCATTCCTCAAGCTAAAACTCTAATTTGCTTCCAAAGAATGTCCTCAATCCATGGACATATCAACTCAACTCTCCTTTGTTCGATTCCGTTCGGAAATAGCTCCAAATCACCTATAATCAACATAGAACTAGTGTAGACATCCATATTGACAATATAGGTAATACTAGCTCACATATGCACAAAGTTCAATCAAAGACTATCAATATGAATCAAATACGTTTAGAAAACGTGCCTAAAATATCACAATATTTCATGCTAACAATCTCCCCTCACCACCACAATAAAACATTTAAAAACCTAGGTACACACATGTCTATTTCACCTATAGTTTACAGAATGAACTACAGCCAAGATAAAGGGAGAATGGTTGATCCCTTACCCAAGGTTTTGATGACCGCAGAAGGTAAGCTGTTGCAGTAGTGAGGGAGAGTTCGATTCCAAGGTGGCCGCTGGAAGGATCTCCTCTTCTGTCAACGCAGGGAAAGGAATGTGCAACACTCTAAACTCGTTATCTTCTGGGAAGGAGTGTGTACTGAGAGTTAGATCTCTAGAGGAAACTGAGTGCAGAAGGGTTGAATGAAATTCACTTACAATACTCCAGCTTCTGGCAAGGCTTGTGCAATGAGCAGCCCAAAAGAGATAGACGACTAGCTGTTGTAAGTTCTCTCCTCAGCTGGCTCCTTTCCTTGCAATTTCCTGTGGTTGGAACGTTGTTGAATGTGTGCAGAAGCCAGCCAGATGCAGCGTGAATGTGGAGCGTGAATGTGGGCTGGGAAATGGGACAATGGCGTTGCAACTATCCTCCCTTCTAGCGTGAAAATAAGGGTTGTTTTATATGTTTATTTGCCTCATTTATGCAGCTGTTACGTGATATAAGGAAGGGGAAGAGCTGGCTGTTAAAACGTGGAAGATAGGGCAACGCTGTGCTTCCTGGGATGCGAAGTAAGGAGCAGCTGATAGAGTTCTGGGCTGGGGTCAAAGCGTCTCTGGGTTGCTACAAGTCTCATTAGGCAGCTGAGCGTATGGGCTGCTGAATGTGTGATTGCTGGGCAACATAAATTCGGTGTGGGTTGGGGCGAGGCAAGCAAACGAGCTGGGCTGACACTAGTTCAATCCGCCAGCAAGGGAAAGAGCAAGGTTGGGAAAATTCAACCCAAAAGAAAACAATGGGCTGAAACACGGCAAAAACAAGTGGGCTGAAAGTTTGTCCAGAATTTGTCAAAACTCGTCATGGCTTTGTAAAGCCCATGCATGACCTTGTCACAAAGTTGTCGGGCTTCGTCACGACCTCGTCTCAGCTTTGTCATGGTCCCGCCAAAAGTCGTCGTTAAGAACCAATTATAAGGATTAGGGTTTGATATAATTCTATCATTTTATGTGAATTAAATTCTACATAAAATGATAAAATTTAAGAACCAATTATAAGGATTAGAGTTTGATATAATTCTACCATTTTATGTCAATTAAATTCTACATAAAATGATAACATTTTGTGGAGGAAGAAATACTCGGTAGAATGGAAAACAGTTAACGGATCGAAATCCGATTTGATTCGGAATTAAACGGAATAAAAATTCCGGATATTACATACACCCCTTCTTCCTCTATTGTTTTACTAGTTCTAAGATCCATTTATCTTTCTTTCATATTGCTTTACTCATCAACTCATTTTCCATCCATTAATAATCATCCTTCATTACTTTTGGTATTGCCGATTTTCTATCTGCTTCTTTAGATGATAGTATTTTACCGTCACCTTTTCCTTCACCACCTACACCATATAATGACCTTGTTACCTACACCACATAATCATCTTGTTACTTTCATTGATCATTCTATGCCCCTTTCATTCCCTTGTAGGAAATCTACTAGACCCACCAAACAACCAACATTTCTTTCACACCAGCATCTCTCTTCCTCTTCACTTAATTCATTGATTGAACCCAAAACCTATTATGAAGCATCTAAAAATCCTAATTGGGTGGAGGCCAAAATAAAGAACTTCCTGGTTTGCAATCTAACCACACTTGTAATTTTTGTTGAATTGTTGTTAATTTATTTTTATATCCGTCTTGAGACTAAACAACATGGAGGGCACAACTCCAGTGAGCCACACACACAAGCACACGGGATTTCATCCTAAAACCAATTGACAATAGGAGGAGTAACTCATGCACTTATATAATTGGCTCACAATATCTTGTGTTATCGATGTGGGACATTTTCTTCCTTTATATCTCAACACTTCCCTTCAAGTGTTAACTACTTGAATTAGTTAACACTTGATATAAGTTGAGCATCTCAATCTCTTTATACCTTGCCCATAATTTTTTCATTTGTGCATCTCATTCTCTTTTTAGCTAATATCTAAAGTCAGGATAACGCATCGGACCGGACCTCCACTGATACCATGTTAATTTGTTTTTATATCCGTATCGGGAACAAAAGACATGGAGGGAACACGTCTATTGAGCCACACACACAAGCACACAAGGCTCAATCCTAAAACTAGTTGGTAAAGGATCGGAGGAGTAACACATGAACATATATATTAGGCTCAAAATATCATGTGTTTGACGTGAGGCATTTTCTTCCCTTACATATCAACAATTACCCAAAGGAAAGAAAGCTATAGATTGCAAGTGGGTCTATAAGATCAAACTCAAAGCATACGGTTCCCTTGAAAGATACAAAGTAAGACTTGTGGGCCTTGTGGCTAAATGCTACATTCAGGCTTATGATGTTGCCTTCGAGACATTCTCCTTTGTGGTGAAAGATGTCCACATGGAGAAATTATATCTGTTGCTCTTCATAAAATTGGAAACTCTTTCAAATAGACATCAATAATGCATTACTTCAAGGTGATCTCCATGAAGAGGGTTTTCTGCAAATACCTCGAGGGATTCCTAATCCATATGTTAATGTGTCTTCTGAAGAAGTTATTATACATACTTAAACAAGAATCTCGGCAATGGTTTCATAAATTGGATACTTCTCTCCATCATCTCACATTGTTCAGTCCAAATTTGATTCATCATTGTTTATGCAGAAGACTAATGATCACATACCGGAAGTTGGTTGGCAAACTAATTTATTTTACAAACACCATACATGACTTGTCCTTTAGGGTCCAACTACTTAGTCAATTGCGACAACATTTATGGTATCTCGCTCTCTTTTCTCTCCTCTTCCTAGGGTGTTTTGTTGGGTACTCTTTGGGTGTTTGCCGACGCATCTAGCCTTGAGCCGCTCACAGAAGCATCAGTTTTGTCTCTTGTACTCCTATAATTCTGGTTCCTTCATTGCTATAGTGTTCAACTTACAACTCAATCTACTCACTTACATCATCTCCAATCAAATCTACACGAAAGATCATTTACATATCGAAGGTTTTGGACGCATCTAGCCTTGAGTCGCTCACAAAAGCATCATTTTTGTCTCTCGTACTCCTATAATTCTGGTTCCTTCATTGCTACGGTGTTCAACTTACAACTCAATCTACTAACTTACATCATCTCCAATCAAATCTACACGAAAAATCATTTACATATCGGAGGTTTTGGAGGTTTAGTATTTTGAAGGTAAAAGAGAGAGAGTAAAGAGAGATGAAATGAACTGTGTATATTGCACTTAACAGAATTACATTTTAGGGTATATATACCCGTGTAGTTTACTCTAACAAACCACCTTCTTATTGTACTTATTTATATATGTGTCCTCTTATTATATGAATATGTATATTCTATCCATATCCCCCCTCAAGCTGGACATGGTGACAAGAGTCTAAGCTTGATGGTAAGAAATCGATGTTGTTGCTCCCCTAATGCTTTGGTAAACACATCAACTAGCTGCAAGGAAGAACTAACATGGAAGTAGAGATGAATCCTCTTTGAACCTCATCTCGGACATAATGACAATCCAAGCGAAGGTGTTTGGTTCGTTCATGAAAAACAGGGTTGGCTGCGGATGCTGGGCAGCTTTGTTATCACAGTGCATAGGAATTGGAAGAGGAACCTTGACCTGGAAATCAGATAATAAGCCTTCAGGCCAGACTATTTCAGAGGCAGTGGCAGAAATGGCCCGGTATTCACTTTCTGCTGAGGATTTAGAAACAGTCTTCTGCTTCTTACTCTTCCAGGAGACCAAAGAAGAACCCTAGAATAAGCAATATCTAGTGATGGACTTGCATGTAAATGCACACGAACCCCAATCAGCATCACTGTAAGCAGTAAGAGACAAATCAAAATCAGCAGGATAGAATAGAGCAAGATGCATGGTGCCTTGAAGATATCTTAAGAGATGAATGGCAGCATGCCAATGAAGGAGGCGAGGAGAAGCCAAAAACTGATTGAGTTGATGCACTGTGTAAGATACATTTGGGCGAGTAAGGGTGAGATACAAAAGACGACCAACTAAACGTCTATAACTCTTAGGATCCTCAAATAAAGCACCAGAATCAGGGGTAAGTTTAAGATTCCTTTGCATGGGAAAAGGACTAGACTTGCAAGTAAGCATATTAGATGAAGTAAGGATGTTAGTGATGTATTTTCTCTGGTTTAAGAACAAACCAGTAGAATCTCTGGATATCTCCATGCCTAAGAAGAAGCGTGCTAATCCCATGTCTTTGATAGTGAAAGCATGGTGCGGGGCTTCTTTAGTACGTGTAATCATAGATGGAATGTCCCCGGTGAGAAGAAGATCATCAACATACACTAAGGCAACTGTAATACCAAGAGGCTCATGCTTGGTGAAAAGACAATAATCATGTCGAGACTGAATGAATCCAAGTTGTAGCAACAACTTAGTGAGCTCCACATTCCACTGTCGGCTAGCTTGCTTGAGTCCATATAGGGAGCGTTTAAGACGACAAACTTGGCCAGGTAAAGCCTTAGTGTAACCCTGAGGAGGTTTCATCATCCAAGAAGCCATGAAAAAAGGCATTGTTGATGTCAAGTTGATGGAGTGGGCATGATTTTGCAGCTACAAGAGCAAGAAGAACACGTATAGTAGGGAATTTGGCAACAGGAGAGAATGTGTGTTTATAGTCTTTATCCTTGACTTGATTGTAACCTTTGACAACCAATCTTGCTTTGTAACGTTCAACAGTACCATCTTGCTTGTACTTCACTTTGTATACCCATTTAAAGCCAATGGCTTTCTTTCCCAAGGGCAATTCAGTGAGCTCCCAAGTAGAATTGTCATCAAGAGCAACTAATTCCTTGGACATAGCCTCAATCCAGCGAGGATCCTTGGAAGCTTGAGCATAATGGGCGGGTTCAAAAGTAGAGATAACAATGCATAAAGAATGCATGTAGGCGGGATCAAGAACCAGATTGTAAAGTTGAGAAATAACTGGAGAAGACGATGTGATGGAAGAACAAATATAGTCATTTAGATGGGCAGGCTTATGAATGGTTTTATGTGGTCGGGTTGATATAACAGGGACAGGAGAAGGAGAAAGCAATGGAACCTGGATGGGGGAAGAAAAAGATGGAGATGAAGAGGGAGGATCAAGAGGAGAAGGAGAAGGTGGTGACACAATAGGGGAAGGCATAACAGGGGTAAATAAATTAGGAGAAGAATCAATTGGTATATCACATGAAGGTGATGCCAAGGGTAATGAAGAAGGTGGGAGAGGCAAGGAGGTGTTGTTGGAAGAGTGAAAAGGGAAAATATCCTCCCGGAAAGAGACATTTCTGGTAACAAAAAATTTATGATTCTCCAAATCATAAACTTTATAACCCTTTTGCCCGGGAGGATAGCCAATAAACACACATAACAAAGACATCCAATAACTCGGAGATGAGCATGAGAAACTGGTTTCTGATGCAACACTTCAAAGGGAATTCTCCAATGAAGAATAGAAGATGGCATGAGATTGATCAAGTAAGTTGCTGAAAGAATGCATTCACCCCAAAATTTCAATGGTAAATTACCATGTAATCGAATGGCACGAGCAGTGGATAATAGATGGCGATGTTTTCTCTCAACTCTACCATTTTATTGAGGAGTGTAAGGACATGATTTATGATGAAGAATCCCATGTGTCATGAAAAGCTCTTGCAAAGAATGCTGAAGAAACTCAGAACCATTCAGAGCGAAATATTTTCACCACAACATTAAACTGAGTCTTCACATAAGTCCGAAAGCGAGAAAAAATTCTGAATACCTGCGTCTTATCTCCCATAAGAAAAGTCCATGTACATCTAGTGAATTCATCCAAGATAGTGAGATAATATCTTGCACCACAAATAGATTTAGTGTGATAAGGGGCCCATATATC
This sequence comes from Fagopyrum homotropicum, assembly GCA_033239125.1. Taxonomy (NCBI): domain Eukaryota; kingdom Viridiplantae; phylum Streptophyta; class Magnoliopsida; order Caryophyllales; family Polygonaceae; genus Fagopyrum; species Fagopyrum homotropicum. The sequence goes on from BSWB01000003.1 coordinate 11,966,275, forward strand.
CACATGTAACAAGGCAAATGCATGAGAAGCACAAGAAGTACTTCGTGCAAAAGGTAATTTGTGTTGTTTAGCTAGAGTACATACATCACAATTCAATGATGTGATTGAAGAAGATGGACATTCAGAAATGTGTTGTAGCTTAGGTAAAGAAGAATGACCAAGTCTAGCATGAAAAATATGCAGTGAAGGTTTGTCAACAACATTACAACCTACTACATTATTAGAAACTGGAGAATGATAGTGACTAGCAAGTTTGTATAAGCCTCCATCAAGATAACCAGTGGCTATGATTGTCTCAGTAGTAGGGTCCTGAAATAAGCAAGTTTCAGAATTAAACTTCGCTGTGTATGAAGACTGAGTAATAAGACGATGGACAGAAATGAGATTATGCTTAAATCCAGGCATAAACAGAACATTCTGTATGTCAAAGTGGGAGAGACTGAGACAGATCCTGCATGTGTAACAGTCTTCAAAGAGCCATCAGGTAAACCAATCTGAATTGGTTTAGTCAGTACATTCATATTGGAAAATAACTCGGCACAATAACAAATATGATCAGTGGCGCCAGAATCAATAATCCATATATATGGAGGAGATGTAGCAGTGGCTATAAAGGATTGTGTAGTACCTGCAAAGTTAATAGATCCAGAAGCATCATTATGGCCTGATTTGCTGTTTAACAATCGAAGCATTTCTTGAAAGACCAAGGAAACAATGTTGGAATCAATTGTTTTAGACATCGGATCATCCAAAGGAGTATGCAGAAGTGGACTGGAAGAAGCATTAGCAGCCACATGTTGAGTAGAATTGCGAGATTGATTTTGAGATCTATCAGTAGACGGATTCTTCGAACCTTTATACCAGTCAAGAAAGCCATATACCTTGAAACAACTTTTTCAAATGTCCTTTTTCTTTGCAGTGTTCACATTTTCTGTCCCATTTATCTTTGTGAAAATCTTGTCTACTACCTCCTGCTTGTCGATGAGGAACTTGCCTATCAGCAGCTAATGCCTCATGATGGATAGAAAAAGTAGAAGTAATCTCTCGTTGCTTTTCAACTTGTAATATCATGTGAAAAGCATGACTCAAAGAAGGCAAAACCTCAAGAGATAAAATGGTAGATCTAACATGATCATACTAATCACTTAATCCCATTAAAAACTTAATCAATCGTGTCTTAGCCTCTCGTTTAGCAAGGATTTTAGGTATTTCACATTTACAGTGAACAATACCATCGCAACAACACACTGGTAAAGCATCATGAGCTTGCAATTCATCCCAGAACTTCTTAAGTTTGCCATAGTAAACCGAAACTGAAGCATTATCTTGATTCATAGAAGAAAGATTCTTATGAATCTGATAGATCAGTGGAGCATTCGTGCCTGATATCGTTCCAAAATCTCATCCCACAACTCCTTGGCAGATTCAACATAAGCAAATTGCTCAGCTATCTCACGTTTCATGGAATGAATAAGCCAGCAGCGTATCATATAGTCTGCTCTAATCCAACGAGCAGCCTTCTCCATATCATCCTTGTCTTTGATACACGAACCATTGATGAAGCCAAGCTTCAATTTCGCTCCAAGCGCCATATGAATACCTCGTTTCCAGGAAGAAAAATTGGATCCATCAAACAATGTGGACACCAATTGCATACTAGGATTATCTGATGGCGCGAGATAAAGTGGATCGACAGAATTTCCTAGAAGAATTCGTTCGATTCCAGGTGAAAGACCAGCTCCTGAGTTAGCTCCAGTTTGAACATTAGGTATAGGATCTGAATGATCCAGGTTAGGATATGTATCCAGAACATCGCTACTAGCATCCATGGACTATCGATTGTGAAAATGTGTGTGGAAGAATGGATTTTACGGCAAAACCTTCATTCCTCTGATACCATTTCAAGGTAAAAAGAGAGAGTAAAAAGAGATGAAATGAACTGTGTATATTGCACTTAACAGAATTTTGTTACATTCTAGGGTATATATACCCGTGTAGTTTACTCTAACAAGCCACCTTCTTATTGTACTTATTTATATATGTGTCCTCTTATTATATGAATATGTATATTCTATCCATAAGTATATGGGCACATCATTGTTGTTGTGTGTGAGGGTCTTTGATACGCCCCCTGAAGAATGATAGAAAATGGGTTGATCTAGATCGAGGAGAAACTTCAACTACTTCTTCTTGTTTGTTTGAGATGGATCAAATGTAGAATTTAGGATGCGGAAGCGTTTGGTTTGATCCTTCAATAGGATCCTCGAGATGAAGGCTTGGATCAAAGACTAGATCCAAGATAAGAACTTTAAGAGGGTGGGAGAAGAAGGTGATGCCTAAACTAAGTAAGAGGGTTTTCCCTTCTCAATACTTAGTATTCAACTTAGACATATCTTTTTGGGGTTTGTTTGGACGTTTTATCTTTCATAATCTGCATGTTTGTATGTATATTATGTGATTTTACTACCATTTCATCTACCTTTGCGGGAATCGAGGTCTACACCTAGTTTTGTTGTAATCGTAGGTAAAATGGCACGTTTCGCATCAAAAAGGAGCAAAAGGAGTCATGAGTCATTTGGAGCTACATCCAGGGAGCATAGCCATGGATTAAAGATTTACTTTGGACCAGTTTTGAGAGATTTCACATTCAGTTGTGACTCACCTCGGTTGACCAGAGATTCATCTCGACCGAGGTGACCCAGAGACGCCGACTCGACCGAGGCGAACACCTAGGACGCGGCGAGAATATTTTATTCTTGGCTGAGATCTTTTAAAATTGGAAAGTGATCTTATATTTTTGGGCTTGGCTCCTGGAAGGAAGGAGATATGCAGAATCATATAATTTACCTATTTTTATGGGAAAAGATCTTTCTAAGATTTATTATCTTTGGAGGGTTATTTTCCTATAAAAAGGGTTGGATTTCCACAATTCCGGGGATCACGCTATACCGTCGATCAGGGTTTATAGCACGCAGCAGCAGCAGCCTACTCCAGTTGGGAGAGATTCGAAGAACCTTTTTGAAGGTTGAAGGAAGATTGAAGTCTATAGCTTTTATAGCTTTTTGGAGGGTTTTTGTAAGATTGTCTTCAATTCCCTCACTTGTTGTCTTGTCTTGTTGGATTGCTATCCAAGGAACGCTTTGTTGTGATATTTGATTCAGTTATTGAAGTCTTTTTCATTAAATTCTTCTTGTTCAAATATTCACCTTCTTCCCATATATTTAATACTTTCATAATGATGATGAGTGGCTAATTTCCTTGTGTGATTCTAGGGTGATTGGCTGAAGGTTGTGGGAAAAACAATGATAGAATAATCTTAGATTCCAGTAGGATCCTGAAAGTTCGAGTCTTTGACCTTAACCCTAAGCATCTCGTTCAGTCGATGAACATCTCGGCCGGGGTGGAAACTGGCTGACCGAGGTGACTTATCTGATCCATAACTGAGAGTTAAGTGTTAGAGTTTGCCAAATCCTATTCTTATTACACCTTTCCTGGTTCAAAGCAAGCTTAGGATGAGACTTACCCGGTAATTCCTTAGTTTGTGTACCAACGATCATAAGTGTAGGTAATAAAGGTTTATCCTTTATTGGGGTTTGAGTGTGCTTCCATCCCATCTTTGTGAGTTAGCCTGAGACTTACCCGGTAAAGGTTGATTCTATTCCCTTAGATGGTGTGTTAGTTTGAGGTTATAGTTCTTTATCTTGATTCCTTGAGACTTACCCGGTAATAGGAGTTACGATTTAGGATTAGTAAGTAGTGAGACTTACCCGGTGATCTACTCCACTTTAGTAACACCTTCCCCACGCAAGAATCTCAGCTTTGTCCGCTTATCTATAGATCTTGAGTTGGAACCACAACTAGATGCTTTAATCCCTAGAATTGCATGTTTGCTTTATTGACTTCTTATTCATCTTTGATTGTGTTAATTGCTCTTTGTGGTTAGTATTCACGAAGCATACCGTTATTGACTTTGTTTCACCGAGTCCCTGTGATCGACCCCTGGAATTTTCTTGCTTTTACTACGATTGACCCGTACACTGCGGGTTCGCATCCTTGTTTTAAGCTTAAGTCTAGGGTTATAAATTTAAAGCTTGCACTCACCGTTTGGAGCGAACAAGTTTTTGGCGCCGTTGCCGGGGACTTGGTCTAGACCGAGCCGGTACGGTTTGCTCTTGGGCGCTTGCCCCGTGTCATCTAACCACTCTACTTGAGGGACTTTTGCAGGTTCTTTCTTAGGTATATGCGAAGAACCCGCACTGGGAAGGAAATCGTTCCCTACGATCCCGAACCCGAAAAGACGTACAAGCGACGCTTAAGAGAAGCAAAGATGGCCCAACAAGACAATCGCGATCTTGCGGCCGAATTGAAGGAGGCGCTAGAGCTGCTACGCCTCAGCAAGGAAGAACTTAGGCAAGAGAAAGAAGAGAATCGCACCAAGACTGCAGCAATCGAAGCTGAGATAGCAGTCATACGAGACCAGATTCTACTTCGACCGAGGGAAGATCCTCCTGCTGATCCTCGACCGATGCAAGATCCAGTAGCTGATCCTCGACCGAGGCAAGCTCCAGTACCTGACGCCCCGGCCAATGTACCTCCACCTCGGAGGCCAGTCCGAGATGTTCTTCTTGCAGGAATCCCACAAACCCTAGGTCAAAGGATGGACCCTAATCAACAACTGAGGCGTCCAGGAGTGAACCTAGGAGATCCAGCGGATCATGACTGCGAACTTCGACCGCAAGTTCTAGCCATGATTCGCCAATGCCAATTCGGAGGGCTAGAGAAAGAGTCGCCGCATCAACATCTTCAAAACTACGAGATCTTGATGGAAACCTTGCGACCTTCCAGAATTGAAAATAACAACTACAAGCTAAGTCCTTTTTACTTTTCTTTAAAAGATAGAGCTCTTACTTGATATCAATCTCTTCCTCCAGGAAAAATTAGCACATGGGAGGAGATGACTGCGGAATTCTTGACCAAATTCTTTCCCCCCTCAAGGACCGCTGAAATGAGAGGGAAGATCAACGCTTTCATTATGAAGGACAAGGAGAGCTTGTCCAAACCTTGGGAGCGGTTCAAGGATATCCTTTTGGATTGCCCACACCATGGGATTCCAAAGATCGAGTTGTTGGAGATCTACTTCAAAGGACTGGACGGAAGCACCCAGTTCAATCTCCAACTCCTCTCCGCCGGTACCTTCATGGACATGGCGATTGATGAGGCTTGGGACTTCATTGAGAAGCAAGCCTTGCACATGGAGAAATATACCCACCAAGGAGCTGAAGGTGGAGTTAAAAGAGTCAACTTTCAAGAGACTCAATCCAACAACAATCAACTCACGTCTTTGAAAAATGACGTGAAGCAATTGAAGGAACTCTTGATGGCTCAAACTAAGAAGGAAGAGCAAGGGCAAAGGAACAACAACAACAACAACGGGTACCGTAACAACAACAACGGTCCCCGAAACAACAACTACAACAACAACAATAGAGGATCCAATAGCAACAAATGGAGGGCGAATAACCAAAATCACGGTAACAATCATTCAAACTCCAACTCTAAAGATTCCTCTAACCCTTTCCTCTCTTCCCCTTCTTCTTCTTCTACTCCATTAAAGAGCCAAGAGCAAGGATCAAGCTCGTCTCAACCAGAAAAGAAGGACGCAGTTCTGGAGGCTATCTTGATCAAGCTTAGCGCTATGGAGAATTCTATGACTTCATTTTTGAGGGCCCAAAAGTCCTTCGAACAACAACTTGCTAGTAGGGCGAATGAAGCGCCAAGAGATCCAGGAAAGCTTCCAGCAAAGACGGAAACTAACCCTAAGGGCCAGTGCATGGCCATAACAACGAGGAGTGGACTTAAAACTGCAGATCCAGTACCTCGATCGACGCAGACCACCTCGGTCCAGATCCAGTCGAAGAACACCTCGACCGAGATGCCAACCGAGGTGGAGCAACAGAAAGCAGGAGGGACGACTGAAACTTATATCCCACCTCCTGCATACAAACCACCACTTCCATTCCCTCAGTCCAGAGCCAGAGCACATCTAGACAAGCACTTTGGTAAGTTTCTTGACTTGATGAATAAGCTACATATTAATATTCCCTTCCTTGATGCTATTCTAGGTATGCCCGCCTATGGAAAGTTCTTAAAAGAAATCTTATCAAGGAAGAGGAAGTTGGAGGATGTTGGTGAAGTTAGGATGACATCTAAATCTTCGGAGCTTATCAAGATCATGAAGGAAAAGATGCCACCTAAGTTGAGAGATCCCGGTTCGTTTTGCATTCCCATTCAAGTTGGGGATGTCACTTGCGAAGCCCTTTGTGATCTAGGAGCCAGCGTGAGCATCATCCCGCTGGAGCTATGCACGAAGATCGGTCTTGGAGAGCCCAAGCCGGTCAAGATTCGACTTTACATGGCGGATCGCTCCATTACCCATCCCGTGGGCATCTTGGAGGACGTTCCGGTCAAGTTAGGTAACTTCTATCTACCTATAGATTTTGTTGTACTTGACATTCCCGCAGATTATCCTATTCCTATTATTCTCGGGAGGCCATTTCTAGCAACTTCGGGTTGCAACGTGGATTGCAAGAACGCCAAGTTGAAATTCAACGTTGGTGGCGATGAGGTGGAGTTCGCACTACTTGCAGCCATGAAAGGGGAGCAGCTAACTGATGATATCTTCAACATCTACGATGAAGAAGAATCAAGAGAATTGGTGAGCTCTATCCTTATTAACGATCCACTCGAAAGAGTTATTAGCTTCAGTTTAATGGAGGAAGGTATAGATGCTTCTTGTGATGCAGATATACGGAGCTTGAAGGCACTGGAAGAGGATCCAGGAGCTAAAACTGAGAAGCTAATCCAGGAGACGAAGATCTCCAGTCTCGGTCCCAGTAGTAGTACCTCGACCGAGGCACTTTCTGGACTGAATGAGGCGACTGAAGAACACCTCGGTCAACGCCTCTCCGCCTCGACCGAGATCGATGGCGAGATGATGTCAACTGAGACTATTGAGAATAATAATCTTCTTACTCACTTCTCTGACATTCATCCCCAGTTGGTGGAACATTCTATCCACCAACTTTCTGATAAGAACGGACCTTGGTATGTTGATATTGTGAATTATCTTGTTTGCCAGGAGATACCGCCCGGATTGACGTACTCTCAAAAGAAGAGATTCTTCAAGGAAGTACGACATTACTACTGGGATGAGCCACTGCTATTCAAGCGCGGACCGGATGGGATGCTTCGTAGATGCATTCCGGAAGATGAAGTTAAAAGCGTTATACGGCATTGCCATTCACTCCCTTGTGGAGGACATGCTAGCACCGATAAAACATGTGCTAAGGTATTACGTTCTGGTTTCTTTTGGCCTACATTATTTAAGGATGTGCAATCTTTTGTTGTCTCTTGTGATGCATGCCAAAGAACAGGAAATTTATCAAGGCGAAACGAGATGCCACTTAATAACATCCAAGAAGTGGAAATCTTTGATGTATGGGGATTGACTTCATGGGACCTTTCCCACCCTCCGGAGGAAACCTCTATATCCTTCTTGCGGTTGACTATGTCTCTAGATGGGTTGAAGCCATTGCTTCTCCCACTAACGACGCCAAGGTGGTTGTGAAGTTCTTGAATAGAACTATCTTTCCACGATTTGGAACTCCACGTATCATCATTAGCGATGGAGGAACGCATTTCATCAACCGGAAGTTCAAAGCACTTCTATCGAAGTATGGGGTAACCCACAAGGTATCAACTGCTTATCACCCTCAAACTAGTGGACAGGTCGAGATCTCGAATAGAGAAATCAAGGCAATTTTGGAGAAGACCGTCTCTAGAACGAGGAAGGATTGGTCCATGAAATTGGACGATGCTCTTTGGGCGTACAGGACCGCATTCAAGACTCCCATAGGTATCACTCCTTATAATTTGGTATATGGGAAGTCTTGCCATTTGCCCGTTGAATTGGAACACAAGGCGTATTGGGCGATCAAATGGTTGAATTTCGACATCAAGGAGGCTGGTGAGAAGCGACTATTGGAACTCAACGAGCTGGAGGAGCTGCGTTTGAACGCTTATGAGAATGCCAAAATCTACAAGGAAAGGACGAAGAGATGGCATGACAAGCGTATCGTCTCAAAGGAGCTTAACGAAGGAGACTTAGTTCTACTCTTCAACTCCCGCCTCCGCCTTTTTCTAGGTAAGTTGAAATCTAGATGGACCGGACCTTACGTTGTGAAACATGTTTTCCCTCATGGTGCAGTTGAGATATGGGGCGAAAACAGCGGAAGCTTCAAGGTCAACGGTCATAGACTTAAGAAATACCAGCCGGAAACGCCGGTTGAGGAGGTTGCATCAATATACCTCGTTTGAGACGCATCATGGTCCAGCTAGCGACCTTAAACCAAGCGCTTCTTGGGAGGCAACCCAAGGTATTGCTTTCTTTTCCCGTTTCTAGTCTAGCTTAGATAGTTTTTGTTTTTGCTTTGCTTTGCTTTATTTTTGGCGTTCTGGACAGACAACAGGGAATATCTAAGGAAGGAGCATAACTGGAAGGACAGAAGTTCGAGATTTTGAGAAGACAGAAGCATCTCGGTCACTGTCAGAGCACCTCGACCGAGTTGATTCTTGAGCAACCGAGGCGACTAGGGTTTCTGCAGAACCACTTCGGTCCGTACAACCTCGGTCCAGTCGAGACCATCTCGACCGAGGTGACACCAGATCCAGGAACAGTATAAAAAGGGAAAAAATTTATTTTTCATTTTTTTTACTTTACCCACCTCGACCGCGGCGACAGTCCACTTCGCTCTCTCTCATTTCTCGCTCGTTTTCGAAGATTTCCGCTTCTAAACTGAGATTAAAGGGTAGAGGAACCTTTTGCAACAACAGATCTGCAGAGAAATCGAGCGAATCGACTGAAACGAGGTAAAACAAGTCGAAACCCTAACTCGTTCATTCGTTTCGATTTGGGCTTTGGTTGTCCTTGATTCTGCTGAGAAAGGATTTAAGTACCCCATAGGAAGCAATTGTAGTGATTTTAGGGGGAAAAGAACTGAATTTCTGAGAATTGGAATCGCGACTGTTACGCCTCGGTCCGGTCAAACTGCATCTCGACCGAGGTGATTTCTGAGCCTTGTCAGTGACCGAGGTGGTCTGACAGTGTTGAGTAAAAATGAGTTCCGATCGCCGCCTAGCCCTGAGAGACAGATCCTCACCCTCCTCTTCTTCCTCTTCTTCCCGCCCTTACCGCCCGGTTATCCACGAGAGATGTCGGGTAGACTATGAGCGCATAGCTAGCCGTCCAGTTATCGCACCACGATTTCTGGACGTGTCAGCTTTCGATTGCCTAGGGTTAGATGCTGACCTTAGGAGGATGATTGCCACTGTAGGGCTGGATCAGTTTACTGAGATCCGAGCCCCAGCTTATTTGGAGCCGACCTTAGAGTTTGTTAGCTCCTTCTCCTACCTCCCCACAGACCGGTCTGTGAAGTACCGGTTGATGAACCGGAACTTCATAGTTCCTTTAGAGATCTGGAGAGAGATTTTTGGCTTTTCTGAGCCCACCGCCACCGACTTCCCCTCCCGATCCGTAGCTAGGGAGTTCTGGGGGCAGATTGCCCATATTACTGAGCATGCAGACAGATGGCGCCCTGGAGATTCTAGGGAGAGGGTCATTTTCCACCCGGCTTTCAGATTAGCCCACAGGATATTTAGCGAGACACTTCTGGCGCGTACTGAGATGCCCCAGAAGATCCGACAGGGCGAGCTCTTCAGCCTCTACTGCATGGTTACAGGAGGTTTCCCAGACTTTGGCTTGTTCTTGGCAGAGGATCTGCACAAGATCAAGGCCAAAGCGAAGGGAGACATTTGCTGCGGAGGTCTAGTCACCCATATTGCTACCTATCACGGGATGGACCTTAGTGTTTGCACGATGGTGGCGGCTCCGAAGCCGCTCGGATTACAAGAGATGATCACACGGAGGATTTTGGTTCCCCGTGGTTTGACCACTCCTTATGTTGCTATGCCTTGGGAGCGGACTGCACCATAGGGGATCCGCTGGTCTGCTCAGTTCACAGTCTTTGATCCGCATTACTGGCAGACGGCTTGGGCTCCACTGATGGAGGATCATAGAGAGGCAGCAGCTGCCCCGGCTGAGGAGGAGGAGGATGACGACGACGAGGAGACAGTGGACGAGAGAGATGGTGGAGTCCCGATGGATATAGGGACGGATACTGCAGGGATGAGCGCGCCACCGATCATTGATTTGGATGATGAGGAGGAGACGGAGCCCGCACCAGCTGAGACTTATCCAATCAGACCTGCTAGACGCAGGAGGCATGGAGTGAGAGATCGAGCTGCTCATAGACGGATCGATGACCTGACGGATCAGGTTATTGACTCGTACGCTGCATTATCGCTGGATATCCGCGAGATGCAGGAGCGGCAGCACCATCAGCACATCATGGCCCAGCTTCAGTTCGAGCATGTCATGGGCTATCCGTACGATCCGACTCAGTATCCGTACGTACCACCACCACTGCCGGATCGAGACTATTGAGGAGCTGCAGGATTTTCTTATTATATTTTTATGCAGTTCCGCTATTTATCCGGTGAGTTCTCTCATTTTCAGACTTATATTTGACCCACTGGGACAGTGTGTCCCAAGTATGGGGTGTTTGTATTATATGACTACTCGATGTTATTTTGATGTATGACGCACATTTGATTGGATATTTCATATTTATGCTTCAGTTGCCTCTATATGTTTATCTGATATTACATGCATATCTACAGGTTATTTGATTGAGAAAAACGTTGAAACTGAAAAAAAAAATAAAAAAATAAAAAAAAATAAAAAAAAATTTCGACCTCGACCGAGTCAGTCTTGGCCAAACGAGGCATTTCACCTCGGTTGAACCAAGAACACCTCGACCGAGGTATGTTAACTGAGAGTTTTCGAAAATGATTTTTTGTGTTACTTATCTGGATATGATCTCAGTGAAGATCTTGTTTACTGACTGGTTTTGAATCCTTTATGTGTTTGAAAGGTTTTATAATATGTTTAAGTTGCTAAATGCTTTGTTTGAAATTATTAGCATGTTTAATACTTTGTTTTTATCCAAATTATGTTGAATTTGAAGGTTGACACCGCAGGTTAAGTTCTCTCACTTTCTTCTTGGAAAGACCAAGGCAATTCATTCTCTTCTTCTTCTTCTTCTTGATCATGCTTAGCCCCTCATATACATTTTGCCTCCCTTTACCTATCCGGGAATTTGGAAGCAAGCGAAGTGGTGAAAGCAAGTGAAGTTGAGAAGTGGCTGGAAGTGAAAGTATTAGAAAGCAATTTTAGGTTTGGGGAAGTCAATCATGAAGATGAGTAACTCGGCACCATTCACATAGCCGGGTGTTTGTGTCTTGCCAAAGTCGGATTGAGCGATATTCCTAACGGGTCATGGTATGTGCATCAAGGGTTTGATGCATCTCGAGAAATTGATGATTGCAGATTTCCTAGGCTTCGGTTATTGTGCACCTCTGTCCATGCATCCCAAAAAGTAAAGTAAAAAGAAAAAAAGTGTGAAATAAGCAAAGCTTATTGGTGGAAGATGTTGCAAGTCAAAGTGAAAGTGAAGTTCATCCTTTTCCCGGATTTTAGCACCACATTACCTTACACACATCCCTACCCTACACGTTTCTTGACTTTTCTTTTGGGAAGCCCTTGAGACCTTGAGCTTGTTGATTGACTTAGCGGTTTAAACTGGATTATACATGATTAATTTTGATAATTATGATTTATTATGCATTCTATGATTTTATGCAAAGATGAACGACTTTCCTATATTTATAAAATGTTTTGAGCATATTGAGTTTTTAAATTCCAGGAAGTATTCTCTTAGAGTGATCTATGATAGTTACACACCATAAAATGTTTTTGAAAGACTTTTTCATTGATTTTCATGACTTATAATCCATTCTATCTTGATTTCTATATGAGGAACTTGCTTGGGGACAAGCAAGGGCTAAGTATGGGGTATTTTGATAGCATGAATTATAGTCTATATTTTGGGGTTTGTTTGGACGTTTTATCTTTCATAATCTGCATGTTTGTATGTATATTATGTGATTTTACTACCATTTCATCTACCTTTGCGGGAATCGAGGTCTACACCTAATTTTGTTGTAATCGTAGGTAAAATGGCACGTTTCGCATCAAAAAGGAGCAAATGGAGTCATGAGTCATTTGGAGCTACATCCAGGGAGCATAGCCATGGATTAAAGATTTACTTTGGACCAGTTTTGAGAGATTTCACATTCAGTTGTGACTCACCTCGGTTGACCAGAGATTCATCTCGACCGAGGTGACCCAGAGACGCCGACTCGACCGAGGCGAACACCTAGGACGCGGCGAGAATATTTTATTCTTGGCTGAGATCTTTTAAAATTGGAAAGTGATCTTATATTTTTGGGCTTGGCTCCTGGAAGGAAGGAGATATGCAGAATCATATAATTTACCTATTTTTATGGGAAAAGATCTTTCTAAGATTTATTATCTTTGGAGGGTTATTTTCCTATAAAAAGGGTTGGATTTCCACAATTCCGGGGATCACGCTATACCGTCGATCAGGGTTTATAGCACGCAGCAGCAGCAGCCTACTCCAGTTGGGAGAGATTCGAAGAACCTTTTTGAAGGTTGAAGGAAGATTGAAGTCTATAGCTTTTATAGCTTTTTGGAGGGTTTTTGTAAGATTGTCTTCAATTCCCTCACTTGTTGTCTTGTCTTGTTGGATTGCTATCCAAGGAACGCTTTGTTGTGATATTTGATTCAGTTATTGAAGTCTTTTTCATTAAATTCTTCTTGTTCAAATATTCACCTTCTTCCCATATATTTAATACTTTCATAATGATGATGAGTGGCTAATTTCCTTGTGTGATTCTAGGGTGATTGGCTGAAGGTTGTGGGAAAAACAATGATAGAATAATCTTAGATTCCAGTAGGATCCTGAAAGTTCGAGTCTTTGACCTTAACCCTAAGCATCTCGTTCAGTCGATGAACATCTCGGCCGGGGTGGAAACTGGCTGACCGAGGTGACTTATCTGATCCATAACTGAGAGTTAAGTGTTAGAGTTTGCCAAATCCTATTCTTATTACACCTTTCCTGGTTCAAAGCAAGCTTAGGATGAGACTTACCCGGTAATTCCTTAGTTTGTGTACCAACGATCATAAGTGTAGGTAATAAAGGTTTATCCTTTATTGGGGTTTGAGTGTGCTTTCATCCCATCTTTGTGAGTTAGCCTGAGACTTACCCGGTAAAGGTTGATTCTATTCCCTTAGATGGTGTGTTAGTTTGAGGTTATAGTTCTTTATCTTGATTCCTTGAGACTTACCCGGTAATAGGAGTTACGATTTAGGATTAGTAAGTAGTGAGACTTACCCGGTGATCTACTCCACTTTAGTAACACCTTCCCCACGCAAGAATCTCAGCTTTGTCCGCTTATCTATAGATCTTGAGTTGGAACCACAACTAGATGCTTTAATCCCTAGAATTGCATGTTTGCTTTATTGACTTCTTATTCATCTTTGATTGTGTTAATTGCTCTTTGTGGTTAGTATTCACGAAGCATACCGTTATTGACTTTGTTTCACCGAGTCCCTGTGATCGACCCCTGGAATTTTCTTGCTTTTACTACGATTGACCCGTACACTGCGGGTTCGCATCCTTGTTTTAAGCTTAAGTCTAGGGTTATAAATTTAAAGCTTGCACTCACCGTTTGGAGCGAACAAGGAGAAACTTCAACTACTTCTTCTTGTTTGTTTGAGATGGATCAAATGTAGAATTTGGGATGCGGAAGCGTTTGGTTTGATCCTTCAATAGGATCCTCGAGATGAAGGCTTGGATCAAAGACTATATCCAAGATAAGAACTTTAAGAGGGTGGGAGAAGAAGGTGATGCCTAAACTAAGTAAGAGGGTTTTCCCTTCTCAATACTTAGTATTCAACTTAGACATATCTTTTACAAATGAGCCAAGCCATCCTTATATAGTGGATGGAGGTCATACAAAGAGTTCAAATATAAATGACGGAATTAAAGTCGGAATTAAGTTCCGAATATAAAAAGCCTAAAATATGAAAGGTCGGAATTTAATTCAAGGAATTAAGTTCCGAAATTAATGTTCCGAATATAAAAAGACTTATTATTAAATAGCCGAATAATAATAAAATGTCTTCAAAATGGTGTGGGTCCTTCAAGCCGGAAACACGGATGACATCGCCATCCAGGGGCATATCATTCTCCTCCTTTTAAATGTGAAACGTCCTCGTTTCACCGTCAAAAAAAGAAAGGAGTCACTTGGGGAACAAGACCCTTGAAATGCAGGACCGGATGCACATTGCCGGAGTCGGGCGGCTTGGACTTGTAGTCCTTCAAAAGGATTGTGGAGCCGCCAAGCTTGTTGAACATAAATAGGACGAAGTGAGGAACAAGACCCTTGAAATTCAACACCGAATGCACATTGTCGGGCGGCTTGGACTTGTAGTCCTTCAACATTGTGGCTTTGCGGCATTTGTTGAATATGTAATTTCTCAAGGTGGAGGTATTGTGGAGTTTGTCCATCATGCCATAAATGGTCTTGACTTTGAATGGCGGAGGCATGCTAAAAATTTTGAAGGACAAGCCAAGTTGGAAGTCAGTTGGCAATGTAAAGACAAACCTTGGATCATACGACTTGGATTTGTATTCCATTAACACGATTGTGTCGTTGTCGGAGTCGATGATTTCTTCTTTCTCAATGAGGGCTTCATCTTTGTCATCTTGAAAGTACTCTCCACATAGCGGATTGACAAGATGAATTGGAATAATCGGGGATACCTCCGGAATGATGATTTCTTCCTTGGCCTCTTCTAATGGATCATCACACAACGGTTCTTCTTGTTGGGCAACCGTCGTGTGGACAAGAAGTTGTGCCCTCAAAATCTGAATCTCTCGCTTTAGAGCGTCATTTGTTGCCTTGAGCACGACCAACTCTTCTTTGGTATTAACATGACATCTTGGGGCAATATAGGTATCCTCCAAATAAGCTTGTCGGTGTGGATACCGTTGGTACCCTTCCATGGAAGAAGTCGGCCGCGGTGGGTCCGGAAGATTTGGAGGAGGCAACCATTCCTCATCCTTAAAGTATTCTCTCCGCTGGTACCTCCGGGTGGTTTGCTTGGCCTTCGGTGGATATGGAGGAGGTAACCATTCTTCATGCTCATCATAAGAATCATAATCATCATAGAACATGATGAACGATGAAGAAACAATTGAAGATCCAATGAAGATCTTCGAAGAACTCCGAAGAACACTTGAAGAACGGTTGAAGATCTTCGAAGAACGGTTGAAAAACACCGAAGAATGGTTGAAGATCTTCGAAGAACACCGAAGAACACTTGAAGATCTTCAAGAACACTGAAGAGAAAAAAAAAATTTGATGATGAACAATCAAAAATAGAAGTAAAGAACTTGACCTCGATCCCGAGCTCTGATACCAATGATAGAAAAGCGGATGATCTAGATCGAGGAGAAACTTCAACTACTCCTTCTTGATTGTTCGTATTGGATCAAACTTAGAATTGGGGTGGCGAAAGCGTTTCGTTGATCCTTCAATAGGATCCTCGAGATGAAGGTTTGGATCAAAGACTAGATCCAAGATAAGAACTTTAAGAGGGTGGGAGAAGAAGGTGATGCCTAAACTAAGTAAGAGGGTTTTCCCTTCTCAATACTTAGTATTCAACTTACACATATATTACAAATGAGTCAAGTCATCCTTATATAGTGGATGGAGGTCATACAAAGAGTCCGAATATAAATGACAAAATTAAAGTCAGAATTAAGTTCCGAATATCAAAAGCCTAAAATATGAAAGGTCGGAATTTAATTCACGGAATTAAGTTCCAGAATTAAAGTTCCGAATATAAAAAGACTTATTATTAAATAGCCGAATAATAATAAACGTCTTCAAAATGTGCGGGTCTTTCTAGCCGGAAACACGGATGGCATTACCATCCGGGGGCGTATCAGTCTTGCATTGGAGTAAGGTAATTCAGATCGGTCTAAGTTGATTACAACATTCAAAATCCAACAAACAATATCGAAACTTGGTGTGGTTATCTACATGCTTCCATTGTTGAGATTTCCCTCCTTTTTTGCCCTACACTGGCTGATGATTTATGGACCGAATGCTAGGATGCTTAGATCTCGCTTGTCTTGAAGATCATTCAATGATACGTGAAATCAAAGACTAAACCAGTGTTAAGGCTATATAAACAAGAGTTGTTTAGATCTCGTTTGTCTCAAAGATCATTAAATGGTACATAAGAAACCCATATATGGGGAGCCTCCGACGACTACAATCAAAGTTTTATCGAAGTACAAACAACCTCCCCGCAAGTATTACGGGATCGGAGGTAGTATAATTGGTTATCGTGAAAGATTGTGTTTGGGTAACACAAATAGTTAATTATTTTAAGCATAAAATAAAGTAGTAAATAAGCAATGGTGGCAAACAAAGAAATTGTGGATGTATATCAATGGGATAAATGTTGATCTAAGGAAACAGGAATCCTCACTAGGGGTGTAAATGGGTTGGGGATTCCCCGAAATTCACAGGTATTACCCGTCACGGGGATTTTAAACGGGGACGGGGATGAGTTAAAACTTGATTCCCCGCTTGGGGATGGGGACGGGGATGAAGATAGGGGTATTCGCCCCGCTCCCCGATCCGAACCCAAACCCGTCGGGGAATTCGACGGGAAACCAAACAGGGAAACCCGAATAAACAAAATATATTTATATTAGACTTTCATTGTAGTTTCAAATTTAATCGAAACTTAATTCAAAAATTGTGTTTATATTCAAAAATTGTCGACGAATATTAAGTTATATACACTTTTATGTTCTAAGAATTAAGAGTATCATACTCGTTCCTACAATTCTACTTGCACAAAATGATGTAACACTTTATCTTGATTGTGCAACTTAAATCATAAAATTAAAATTATAAAATAATATAACACTTTATCTTGAGACCGTAATCTAAATGTTATTAGGATTAATTATTTTAGTTTATATTAGTTTGTACTCCGAGTCTCGATCCTACAATTCCTACTTGAACGAACAAAACCTAATATAGACACTTTTATGTGTCTTAGTCTCTCAGATACGTGTTTTGATTGTGCAACTTAAATCGTAAAACCATAAAATTAAAATGCTAACATAATATAACACTTTATCTTGAGACCGTAATCTAAATGTTATTAGGATATAATTATTTTAGTTTATACTAGTTTGTACTCGGAGTTTCGATCCTACGGTTCCTACTTGAACGAACAAAACGTAATATATATATATATATATATATATATACACACAATAAACTTACCTATATTTTGACATATTGTACAAGGTGATGTGCTAATAAACCAATTTACGATTTACATTTTGCTATGCACATTGTAAATTGGTCGGCAATAAGTCCATCTTTCATAATAAAATTATGAAAAAGTTAACCAATTTACGATGTACATTTAACAATGCAAGTTACCTGATCCAACTGAGTAGCTGACATTATGCTTGCGCATGGTGCAAATTTCATATGTCCAGCTTATTACATTTGAGTCGTGACAAATATGGGAACGGAGAATTTCCCGATGAGAATGAATATTCGACATAGACGGGGAATTTTGCGGGGAAACCCATACAACTTTAAAACGGGAAAAATCAAATGGGGACGGGGATTCCCCGACGGGGCAAATAGTAGGTAACCATTTAAAATCGCCTTGGGCATAGTATAAGAAAACCATTAAAAACTTAGATATCCGGAAAAGACCAAGAAAAACATTTGCTTGTGGCCCTTCATTTTAAGGTTTAAATACTGGAACTTTTGACGATTATTAGAAATTTTTGAAACTTTGATAAAGTAGTTCTCTCAAAACCAAGTTCTTTTTAATAAATTCAATAAAAGAGACTTTGCTCTTGGCCCTTCACTTGTTTTATCTAAACCAATTAAAAAAAAACGCTACTTGTTTCAGAGATTTTCAAAAGGTAGAGTGAAACACTAAGAAACAATATTAAAACCTCAATTCATAAAGATATATGCATACAATATACTAAGACATTGTAAGGATCATCCAATCCTTAGATTAAGGAGCAAGTCAAAAGAACAATATATGACGGTTAGAATAAGGAGAATATATAATATTATAGTATTCGGGAAGGTTTACACAAAATATACACTTTATATAGATGAAGTCAAAAATCTGAAAGGTTTTATAACGGCGGTAAAACAGCCAACCAAACAGTATAGCAACGGCCGTCATACGGCCTTATGACTACCATTTGGTGGTCGTATCACACCCTTGTCGAAGGTGTGTGTTTTGAGCTTTTGGCATGAGTCATGGCGCCGAGGTCTCGAGCCAAACGGCCCAGCAACAAATCCAATGTTGTATACCACTAAAGTATCAAGCCTTGTAAAGGACTAAAGGGTGTACGTATCAAACTTGTGTGCTAATTTACTGATCTTCTGTACACGTACACATATACACGTACGCATAGTGTATGTTTAAACTCAATTAAAGTTTAAATATCCTATCTAAACAATTTACTTTTTAAAACACATATTCTATATATATACACATACATGACAATTTTGATTTGCAGTATATATATACGATTATCCTAATTTACCTCTTAATTCTAAGCGTTTTCTGGTAAATAACCAAGAGTCGTTACACTTCCTCGTATATAATTGATTCTTTCATTCAATAAAACGAGTTGAAGGTAAGAATTGTTTCATTTTCTCTTATATGTTTGCCGTTTTCATTCGATAAAAGCGGGTTAAAGCAACACCACTCATAGCCAGCCAAAAAATAAGTAATACAAAACATAGCTTCTCGGCCCAAAATATTTTTTTAATTTGTTTTAAGGATTTGAGATAGCGATAGCGTATATCACACCGCAATCTATACCACCGAACATTATAATTTGTCACTTACTTGAACAGCGAAACAATGAACAATATAACTTGAAAAACAACTTGTCAACATGTAAACAGCAGACACTGCTACGTCAACCACAAAACAGTGAGTATTATAATACAAAACACAACTTCTTGACACATAAACAACAAAATTGTATACCTGGAAATATGGCCCATATGAGTTTCTTCGATTTTTACAGATTTCTTTCCGTATATAATATTTCGAAAATATAAATGAAAAGATTTCGAGCATTTAATTCGATTGACCATATAGATAGCGGAAGTTCTAAAGTTGTATATAACGTGGGTTGGTAGGGGTTTTGCCAATTTGAGTAATTTTTGACAGGTTTTAATCAGGATTAAACGTCAACTAATATCATCAACTAGATAGTCTAGATTCAAAGCACGTCCAAACAACATTACAAGCAAAACAAGAACATAATCAAATCATCAAGAACTCAAAATACCTCCAGACATCTCAAGAACAAGCAATTGAAAAAATTGCAAACTACAGATTAAATCTCACTAATAACTTCTCTAAATCATAATCACTCTCATTCTTCAAAAGAAAGATGAGGCATCAAGTGGATGGATGAGATATGTAAGCACCAATGCAACAAGCATCAACAGGTATGCAATCCCTTGATCAACGGAAGTTCCTGAGGAATTTATACAAAGTAATAGCAGTTAGGATCTGAACACAAAATCCGAAATTACGTTACGAGATTTTTTCTTTGATGGAGAGTAATTTGAAGTTTTATTTACAAAGATGGAAGAAAACTTGTTTTGAAAAAGCGAGATTAGTACAGCAGGATCGTGATTTTCCTATTATAGGAATGAAATTGTACAGGAATCATATCAATTTCCTTAATCCTTTTCTATTTTAAGATTTCTAAACCTCAGAAGTCATGAAGCGTCAAATCACGCAAAAATAAGCTCTCGACATTGCACAAAAACTACATTACAGTGAAATTAAGAGCAAATCGAAAAGCTAAGAACTAGATCCAAGAACAAAAATAGCAAAAACGTCGTAATAGTCGAAGATGAGAAAGAACCGTCGTTGGAAGGAGCGGGAGCAGGAGAAGGAGATTGAGCTCGAACGTAGGTAGGTGACACAATCGCGCAAACCAGAGCCATTATCATCGAAGCTTTGAGAAGAACCACCATTTTTGACACCGCCATTATCCTCTCTTTCTCTCTCTGTTTGTGCAATGAGGAACGCCGATTGTTGTTTGTTAGAGAGAGAAAGGAGAAAGCGAAGAGTGGAGAGGGAGGAAGAGGCGAAGCGCTGAGTAAATATCTATAGAGAAGAAGAGGTGAAGGAGAGAGATGAGAAGGAATCTGATCGGACGGCGGAGACGATTGGGAGAAGAAATGGTGGGGGCCCACTTATTGTGTTTGCAGGCTTTCACTCTCATTATTTCATGCTCCCCCATGTGCCTTTGTTTTTAAAATTTGAATTTAACCCTCACATGTAAAAAATGAATTTAAAATTTGAATATGGACAATAACCCCAAATCTAAAAATAATTAGATAATTAATTTTTTAATGTATTTACTAAAAACAATTTGATTTGTTTTTGTCTTAAAAATTTTGGTTCAGGTAATGTGATAGCCGTTTTTTATATATCATCAAAAAAAAGTAATATGAATTTATTTTTTGAAAAAAAAAATATTTTAGTATATTAAAATCCTAAATTAAATTATTTAATTTTCAATTTAAAAAAATATTATAAATGTTTCTTTTGAAGATTTTTTTCAAATATTTTTTTGGATTGAAATTTGTTTAAATTATCAAAAAAACAATTTTACTTATTTTAATTTAAGGATCAGAAATCAAAATAAAAAAAGAAAACTAATTTTTAACATTTTTAATTTTTTTTCTCCATGGTTTCTAATTCTTTATTAATTTTTTATTATAATTTAAAAGGAAAAATATTCAAAAAAGTCCTTAAAAAATTGGGAACAAAACAAATTCTAAAAGAAAGTTCTCAAAATATTGAAAATTTGGTTTTTTAAAATATTGAAATAAATGTTACTCAATTTAGTTTAATATATTAATGGTATTAACCTGATTTTTTTGGAACAAAAACCACGTATCGGCCGTAAATATGTTAGATAGTTTGTATCTTAACAAGTAATTCAAAATTGGTGATTATTTTGTAGTCAATATTGATATTGATATTATTTTGAGTTATTTTTTATTTGAATAACTATGCTCTACTAGCGAAGTAACTTGAGTTCAGATTGAATTATAAAAGGTTCGATTTAAATTTTCTAGTTTACTAAATATGTTGAAATTTGAACACGTGGATGTTTTAACGTTTAGGCTAGACTTGGTTCGAGATCCACTAGAATAACAATCCTAGTGATTATTAGTTGGTCAATTTGCAATATAGTTGTTATAATACAAACTCGAGTTCGTCTCAAAAAAAGCTCGACTCGAACTTATTTATCTTAAATAAGTCAAATACGAACACGCTCAATAAAAAAAAATAGGCACAACTCAATTCTAACGAGTTTAACATGAGCATACTAAAACTCAACCCTTTTGTGGATCGAATAACATCCCATTTTTGATATTAATATTTCGCTTAAATTTGTTAGTTATTTCTTAATATGGCTGAAAATCATCACATTTGATTAACTATGTTGATTAAAACTCGAAAGAGTTTTGAGTAATGGAGTGAATATCCAAATTTACATAGACAATATTGTTTGTGTTTCATTAGTAAAAAAAGATCTATCTATATATATATTCAGGAATTTTTTTATGCACTAGACAACACATCGCTAATAGATTAAAAGGTCGAAAGATATCAGAAGACGAACAAACCATCACAAGGAACGAGAAAAAAAGAAAGATAAAAGAAAAACACAAATGCACAACAAGTAAGGAATGAGATCTTGTAAACACTATTTGTAATAGGAAATAAATTTTAAAAAAATAACAAATTTCAACCCTCTTGATAAAATTATTGAATTATCATGATTTGTTTATCATTCACCAAACCGAACACCACAAAATGACACCAACTTTACTGAAAATATACGATATGCAGCAGGTAAAAATAATATATATGTCATGACATATTACTTTGGGTTAGGAATCCAAAGAAACTCAACTACAATGACACCCAAGAAGTGAAGTATGATTCACAATCATTGTAACACTTCTGTATTATACTTCAATTTGCAGACTAAAATTTACAAAGCATTCATGCCCTTGGGTTACATAAACAAAATTAATGTTACTGTTTAATCATTCTAATACCTAACTTATCCAAACCTAAAAAGTCTACAATTACATTTTCAATGAATATGAAACTCAACCAAAAATTATTCAATCTTAATGTAAATTAAAGTTTGTAAATTGCTCAGATCAATACATGTTTGCAAAAGCAAAATAACAGGAACAAAATTAATGTACTGGTAATATTTACAAAGCCATTGATCATCATCATCATCATCATCAACCAATGTCAATCTCTTTTTCCTGGGAAATGATGACAATGGGACAAAACATACTTCTCTAACTATCTGCAACAATACAATATAACACAAAAGGGTTAAAACATCATACGAATCCTCAACATAAACCGGAAATGCCATAGTTTGCCATAATTTTAACTAACGAATCTAATTTTGAACCCTAAACCCCCACACTGAAGCTTCAACTAAACGTGTGCGGTCCCTAAGAGCTTCTCGGGAGAATCTAAAATAAACTCCCTGAAGCTTCGACTAAACAGGGCCTAAGATTCATGTTTCCGAGTTTTCCTTGGGAAACTGCAGTATAGCTAAGATACCCAGTTCCCAATCAGGCAAGGGTTTTGTCACCAAATAGCAGAAAGATATAAATCAGATATAAATTTCAGTTTCGACTGCCAAACAAAACCTAATCAGGCAATCCTTGTCCAAGTTCTTAGATGTTTTCAAACTTGTTTCCCGGTTATTCTGGAAGCGTTTCCTGAGATCAATCCTATATATAATCTCTTGAACCAATAGAAATCAAGAAAACTGAAGATAGAGAAATACAGTAAAAATTGCATACCTTAGCCATAAATGCACCAGACTTCCAGCATGTCAATTGACTCTTTCAAGCCCTTTGAGGGATGTGTAAGCATCTCTAAGCAATTTTCACCGTTAATTGAATTGATAACTCCATGACCAACTTGTGTTTAGTACTAACTTTGGCAGGATCAATCAAATTTGATGACTGATCCCAGTGGTGTTTTATCAGGTTAGTAAGGGTCACTTTGTTCAGTCACACTAACTGCAGGATCTTTATGCTTCCGCTCGAATTAGCGGCAACAACGGTATCAGATTTCCTTCTCCAACACACACTCGAAACAAACAACCCACTGTTATATTCTTTAGTCTCGTGACCGGAGATGGGATCCACAGATCCAAATTTATGAGAGGTGATTGGTGTAGGTAGAAATCTATGATAAGCGAAAACCTGTAAAGAACAAAATATTTTAATAAGTGGGAAGGAGAACACGTGACATTTCAAGAAAAGGAAACTAGATACTTTAACACTTAACAGTGACAATGGGATTATCATCTGCCATCCTTAGTTTTGTTGAGTAGTATTAATGGAACCTTCAATACCATTAACAAATGTAACATTTTCTTTGGAGCAAGCACTTGACATTCAAATTTTCTATTTCCTGTTGTGAAAGGAAGGCAAATCGATTCATTAGGGAGACCTAATGTAATTGATACATAGCAGAAGTTTGGAAAATTCCAATTCTTTCCTCATCTTTTTTCCCCTTCAACACTAGTTCCACACATTTTTTAAAAATTGGAAGGAATGCTAAGGTGGGTATAAATGATTCTACAACACACACATTGATATTGGACTTCTATTTTCCAGTCTGACTGTACCAAGTTTCAAGGAAGAAGACTATATAATTTTTTTCTCTTGATGCCCTTCAAGTTTGGTATCTACAAGTTTTCAATTTCCTCTTGGTACCCTCATGTTCAATTTATTTTCCCCTTGTACTCATTAAATTTAAAATTAATTATGACCTCATTAAATTTTAAACTATTTAAGTTTTACTACATTTTTATTTTAAGTAAGGGTACATAATTAGTTTTAAAATTTAGTATGACCACACTAAATTTTTAACTTATTTAATTTTACAAAACACTAAGTAATGGTATAGAAGTAATTTTTATGTTTTAAACTTAATTTTTTTTAATTTTAGAAGTCTAGTAAAGTATATTTAAAATTAATTATGTACCCTTATTTAAAATAAAAATAAAGTAAATTTTATTTATTTTCGAATTAGTTTTGAAGTTAATTTTCTATATTTTTATTTTCATTCGAAAATTTAATAAAAATTACTATATTTTTTTATTTTATTTTAAAATAAAAATAGCTTTAAATTTATTTTTTGGATTTTTTGAATTTAAAAAAATACATCAAGAAAGGTATAAGGAGGAAACAAATTAAACCACGAGGTACAAGAGGAAACTTGAACACTTGTGGATACAAGAGGAAAAGTTTGAAGGGCAGCAAGAAGAAAAAACAGGAATATATTAATATACCTCATTTGTTTCTGAGCCACAGGTGATGTATCCATCCCGAACAGATAGACCCACAAAATTCTAGACAAAGAAAAGACACGACAAAGTTAGAACCACATGAATCCAGAAAAGACTAGTAGTTGGAAGACAGCGCACTAGTGGTTGCATGTGAACAAGAAAATAACCTTTTCATTCGTATGACCCGTCAAAGTTGCACTACACACTTCTGACGAAAAACCAGGCATGCTTGGTTTTCTGAGGTCCCATAACTTTATACTGTTATCAGTGGAAGCAGAGACAAGGGTTTCTGGATCCATAAATTTGACATAACTGACAGTCTTCCTGTGACCGGATAAAGTGCACCAAGGGATTTTCGTATGTCGTAGGTCATATCCATAGATCTTGTAATCAGCAGACCCAAACGCCACAAGGTGAGAAGAATATGGAGAGAACTGAACACAACATATGTTGGCCGGATTCCAGATGGTACATATAGATTTTTTCTGCATGGTTAACTTTACTTATGAGGGACATGTTCAAAGATCATTCTAAAACAACATTATTGAGGGAAGTTGAAGTAGAGAGCTATACTTCATTAGTACTCCATAACTTCACGGAACAGTCATCGCTTCCAGTAGCGAGTTTTGCTGGGTCCATCAGGGAGAAGTCAACTGACCAAGCCCTCTTCTGATGCTCTGTGTATTGAGAAGACACAGTTCCAACGCTTGCATCCCAAATCTGAACTCCCATCATCCAAACAAAACATCAAAAGAGAAATGATCAGTGAAAGGACCCTGAAGGATTATCAAATCAATTAAGGTGGCCATTATAATGGCAAAACCACGGTATTTGACAGGAGTGTGGAAATAATTTGAAAGAGCATAATGATCTTTGACATAGAGAATTAGATATAGTATAACTGTATAAGCCATAAAACTTGTATTATGCATAATATAAGAGGCCGTCAAAACAACACATACGATAAATGCAGTATTAAGCATCCAACAAGACCAAAGGAAGTATCATGTCAGATATTACTTTCCAGTTTTGAGCATAAGGATGGCCATGTAATATGAATTCAGAGTAAAGGGTGTTATAGCAATGACCACCTTGACTGCACCATCATAATCAGTTGAAGCCAGATAGTTTCTGATGTACTTGTTCCATGAAATGCAGCTTAACTTGGAATTGTTTACCATCTCAACTGCTGGATAATTATGATCAGAACTTTCATGCATAAGTGTACCCAAGTCAAAAATCTTGATCTTTCTGGAAACCCCAGCAGCAGCTATGTAATCTTCATCACGATCAAAGCTAAGAGAGCATATGGCGCTAGTCGAATTGAGAAGCTCCCCGTTCCTTACTGTTCCACATACCTCAAATCTATTGTAGCGAGTAACCTTGCATAAACCTTCGAAGAAAGCCTCGAGACGGTCACTAGATTTCTGATCAACATTAACAAGTTCACTCTGATTTTGCGTTTGAGATACTCTTTCAGTATCCTGCAGGAAACCTCTATCTGATCTCACTGTTTGTTCAGGTTTCAAAGTTTGGGGTTGCAGGGAAAAATAAACCTTTTCAAGCTGAGAAAGATCTCCTGCCAACCTAGCTTCACTTTCCCTGGATGAGACATATGTATTACCAGATACTAAGTGTCTTTTCTCTGCTTCCTTTATGTCAGCTTCCAAGAATCTAATTTCATCAGCCAACTTGGAGGCCTTCTCCTGTTGCTTCTCTTTTAAAGATACCAGAAAGTCCATCAGAAGCTCGTTATCTGTATCATCATAATCTCTGACTGAAGACGAATCGTGATTAGAAGGCAATGCCTCGGACTGACAAATTATGTCAGATACTAAGATTTCCCTGTCAATTACAAAATAGTATTAACTAAATTTACTAAATGAATGTTAACAATGAAAAAGAAGTACACTACAATATCCCATATGACCTCAAAATTTGCTACTGTTACGAGGAAGTCCAATTACAGGCTCATACCATTTCGCCCTTGTGAAGCTAAGTACACTTTTTATCCTACTTGATTTTCTAATGAAATTAATACCATCCATAAATTACTAAATTTAGGGGTGTCCTGATCTTCAAGCTTGCATGCATACGGACCTTGATACACATACACCAAGTCTATGGATACATTTATCCCATGCATACACATCAGTTCATAGAACTTTCTGACAAATAGATGATATGCAATTAAAAAGCGTGTATCATCTCCTAAGTGCAGACATCATGAACGCCGTTGGGAGAATAAGCATAAGAGAATCTCACATATTGCTACTGAGAATGCAACAATGGATAAATAAGCAGATGAAAAAGATGGCATCATCTTAGAAGTTGTTTAAATACCTGGTTGTAGGACGCAAAGAGGCTTCAGGATGAAGAAGCCACATAATGAAGGCAGCTTCCTTTGGATTTTCAGAGAGAAAGGATGGAGGGAAAATGCGTTGGTGTACATCCAATATTGCCACAGAAAGTGCATCCAGCGACTCAAACTGGCAAAAAATCTGGAAAGAAAGAAACTTGTTAGATATTTCTTCAATGTAGAAGCAAAAAAAAACTATTTAAGCATGTATGCTAATGAAGTGCGTTTCAAAAGTTGATAAGCTGTTCCCTAGATTAGCCCCAAGAATCAAGGATATTAGTAATCCGTGACCTTCACTTTACTTTGTTTATTATTGTTTCACTATTTTACTCCATATATAATATCAATATTATACTAACAATGTCAGCATATGGCATTTGGCAAAGCTTCACTTTTGAAAAGTATTGACCAGCAATGAACTAAACAAATATTTAGATAGTTAGATTAGATAAAGGCAAATGCCATAGTGCATTTATAGTTTAGTTTTCTAGAATGGAATATATTAATCGAATGATCCAGTAATTCATTTTCTAAAAATGAAAATTTGTGCCATTTATACATTGACTTTCAACTTCGGATATACTATCTATGGGGTCATGTACAATTGTTTGTGCAACCAATAGCGTCCTCTTGTTACCAACATATACTCTCATTTTGTTAGTTTTCAACAAAAAAAAATAGTTGACATAATGAGCCAAGCTAAGAGTAGTTGTGATAACAAGTAGCATATATGAGTTACATGCATTGATTTCAATTGACATATATGTATGAAAGTTATATTAGCCACCATGTCCTCACCTCAAATGCTAATAGACCAAGGCAGTAGATATTAGATGGACTTGTAGCACAACTCTTCTGTGTTAATTGCTCCGGGCAAGTATACCATTTCTCTTCTAATGGAAGATCAGCTTCTAGAGAGTTTGTCTCTCTTCCTGTGAACTGTAATGTGTTTCCAGCCATTAATCTAGTTGCACAGTCCATACTGTAGTCTTTTTCGATTTTTGTCCCACATTGACATACTGAAGTAACTAAAGCTTGTCCACACTTATCCTTCACTACCTTTTGTTGCTTTGCCTCGGGTATAGCAAAAACATGATCTATCTTCCGTTTCCTACTCATTGTACAAGGATTTGAAGAATCCGGTACAGCCCTAGCAAATAAACCTGTGTACTGAACCCTACTGGAAGACAAAAAAGTAAAGGATGATGGCCACAAATTTAGCAGGACTATTCCTCGAGAATGTGCATTATCCACTACCTCAACAATCTTCCTGAACAAAGAGAGTCTCTCACCTTTATCCATCGAAAAATTCCCAGGTTTGAGCCACTCTCTCAAGCTAATCCCCTGATCTAAATCATACGAAAATGCACCTGTACAGTCCTGTGGAATTTGCTTGATTATGGCCCCATCAAGTACAGTTGTTGGATGTTTTTCTTTCCTGTCATTTTTGCTAACCTCAAGCAAATTCCTATCCATTGGATATCCTCCACCAAGAACTTCCTTCCCTTTAACATTTCGACTCTTGAAAAACGACGAGAAACTTGAAGTAGGCAATACCCTCAACCCAACACTCGGACCAATAGGTGTACTACCAGCAATAACTTTCTTCTCACACATCTCACTACAATCTTCATCCTTTTGATGAACACTCTTGTCAATAGCATGCCTATGTTCCAACATATCCACACTACTTCGTCCAGATTTATCTCTAGCACTCATCATCAATTGATCTCTTGCCCTTGAAAGTGAATCCCCAGAAAAACTTATAGCATTATATTGCCCTCCAGCCAACTGGTACAAGTGAGACCATTGCCCATTTAGAGATTTTGCAACCTCACCGATAAATGGACCTTTATTCTTCTTGTCCAAAACAGGTTTCTTATAACTTCTAACGGTCAATTCCTCAACCGCCTCTCTACCGGAATCTTTAAAATCCGTGGCATGTAAAGGCGGCTCTGGTCTCAATAAGGGTATTTTAACTTCAAAATTATTGACACGGCTTACCCGCCAATCACCTTGCATAGACTCATAGATTGTTGAGGAACTAAAAACACCACATATCTCCTCTTTGATTGGCAATTCAGAATCTCTTATCTCCATTTCAGGCATATCATTTGTGGCCATGACGTCTTTAATATAAATCTACAAGAACACCGAAGTATATAAACTCAATCACACAATGCCCGGGGAATATAATCTGCCATCAACTGTTAAAAAACAAACAAATCCTAAATTTAGCATATTGAAATCTAACTCAATATGTAAACTTGAAGCACATAAGAAGGGAAGTTACCGATCGGAAATTCTTCTGAACTCATAAACTGAAAGCCGGAATTAACATTGCAACGGAACCCAGAAGGCAAATTCTCTTTACTAGTTTACTCCACTTCTTGCCACTGTGTAATGATCCAAATCCACTACTCAAAGCAAAGGAAGTCGATCATTATCTACGCCAAAACGTACGGAATGCAAAGGTAAGCAATGATCTAAAGCTGCAAATCAAAAAATATAAACAAACAACAAATCCCCAAAAACCCTTTTCCCAACTTAATTTCAAATTTCAAAATAACAAAAACAAAACGTGTTCTATAAAAACTATACAGCAAGCAATGTCAACCTTCGCAAAACTCATATCAAAAGAGAGAGCATGAAAGAAATAAGGCAAACACCATAATCCTACCGGTTGAGCATAGAAATATGGCGCAGGGAGTCAGAAAGCACAAGGAGAGAAAGAAGAAGAAAAAGAGGTTGAGGGCTGAATCGTGTAAAATAGAGAGTAGAGCGACGTGTACAAATTATGGACACTAATTCGGCGTAGAAGTATGTGCAAATATCAAAATATCTAATTTCCCTGGTCGCTTTAGATTCCTATTGAGGCCATTTTTGACCACTAATGCAATTTGTATTTCCATAAAAGATAGCCCACTTGCAGGCATTGCAGCTTGATTTGGTCCACCAAATGACTACAGTTACATATATTTTATTATTATCGGGAATCTGCTTAGGTGATATACTCTTCTCTTTTTTTTTTTAATAAAAACCCCCAAAATGCTTAGGTAATATACATTGTTGGAAATTTAAAGATGTGTAGATGATATGTATACACGCGCGATTTGGATATGTTTATTGAAATATTTATAGTTTATGAAAATTGAAGTACAAATTTTATGATTTTTTTAAACATCTTAAATTAAGGCATATCTTTTATAAACATATATGTTAAGGTAGAGTTAAGCTTTAATTATAAAAATTCAATTTAGTTTTAGATAGTTTGCTTAACTAAATATATCAACATTTACTAAACTTATTAAAATTTACAGTTTTTCAATGAGTAAGAGATTTAAAATATGTGATCAAATACCCTATAATTCACTATTACTATGAAAGTAAGTTTTATTTAATAGTAGCTTAAAATTTCTTACTTTAAAGTTATTAACCACTTGAGCAAATATATTAATACTTTGATTC
Organism: Fagopyrum homotropicum; assembly: GCA_033239125.1. Lineage (NCBI taxonomy): Eukaryota > Viridiplantae > Streptophyta > Magnoliopsida > Caryophyllales > Polygonaceae > Fagopyrum > Fagopyrum homotropicum. The sequence goes on from BSWB01000003.1 coordinate 11,996,665, forward strand.
ATCAAATATATACCCAATTAAAATTGAAATTTTAATTTTCCTAAGTGGGTTAACTATGGGCATGTTAGGTATTTACTAATTATCGAAATAAAAAATGAAATTTGAGGATCACTGAAGTTATTAAAATAAAATTTGGCCAATTTTTTTTTCACAAATTATTCGGGAGATTATCATTAAATTAATGTTTATAAGTTCAAATGGAAAATAAAATTTAGGGACTTATGGTGTGTTTAATATATTAAATATGTTGTTGTGGTAATGTGTGTTGTTGTGGTTGTAATTTTGTGAGAGGAGATTCTCCAAAAATAACTACCACAATTTTCAAAATAACAATAACAAATACAATACTAAACATACTATTAACAGTTTTGGGAATAAATTTTTTGTTTTGAAAGGAATAAAAATTATATTGTAAAATAGCATTTTCAGCAATCTTTAAGATTGATCGTGGAAATTGAGATGTTCTAATAAACATATTATTATCATTAATAAAAAGAAAAATAACTAGGTCTCGTTTGGTACGATTCCCATAGAACTATAAATTGGAATCGAAATGAGTCATACAAATATACAATACCTCGTGTTTAGTAAGACTTGGAATCGGAATTAGAATGATTTCATGGAATGGGTCATTCCAACTCTAGAGAAGAATTTGATTCCATAAATTCAAACTGGGTATCCCATTCAAACATAAACTCATTTTAAATTTTAAACTACATTTATATATTTTTATTATACATATATACTAGTGTATTACCCGCACTTTGTGCGGGTTCAGTTTTAATAAATATTTAATGCTTAAAAATGTATATGTATATTTTTGTAAAATAAAAATCTGAAAAATTAAATTATAATCAAATATTATGATTTTTAATTCTCTTTTAAGTATTAATCTCTTCTAATTAATTATATTTTTAAATTAATTTGTTAATATATGCTTGTTGGTAAAAAAAAATTCGTAAAAGTTTAAAAACTACTTTTATAAAAATATTTATTTAAATATTTTTTAAAGAATTTAAAAATCTTATATTAACATTTAAAAAACACTTTTTAAAATAATTTTTTAGGCTTCGAGAAATCTGGTGTTGACACGTGTAAATAGAGGCTCCTGCTTTAATAGATATAAGATAAGATAAGAGAAGATAGTTTCTAAAATTAAAATTTAATTGTTTTACTGACATTTATTATAACAAAATTCAAAGATATTTTAAATATATTTTAACTTTAATTAACGACTTTACTAAAATATTTTTTTTATAGATTTTAAATTTTAAAACCACTTTTTTAAAAAAAAATTGGGGTTGGGAGAACCGTGGCTTGACACGTGGCAATAGAGGCTCCTGCTTTAATATATACTAGTTTATACCCCGCACCTTGTGCGGGTTTGTTAACTATTTTATTAAGTATATATTGAGTAATTTTTAACTTATATGAGAGTTTTTGACATATAAAACTCAAATGATTTTGCTAGTGATGGATTTATCAAGGATTTGAAATCAGTTTATATCTTAGTGTTATAATTCTAAATGAAATACATACGTAAATACTCATACAAAAATACTATTAAACATTTTAATAGTATTTATATTTTGAAATATATCAAAAAGACACTATTAATCATTTTAATGATAATCCAAAAAATAAGTTTTAATATTAGTAAATACTATTAAACATTTTGATAATAAAAATAATATTAATTATTTTAGTATTATAAGAAAATAATGATAAAAAAATAAGCTAGTTGAATTTATGATACTACTAAGTTGTCATTGAGGTGCAAGTTTTTCTTTCTTTTTTTTGTATAAATGCAAAATAAAATTTATATTATTTTTGTAAGATACTTAGATACATGTTTAATTTTAATTTAACCATTTCACACACAATATATATATATATATATATATATATATATATATATATATATATATATATATATATATATATATATATATATATATAATATTGAAATATATTAAATAGAAAAAATGTATACATCAAATTAACTTCTTAATTAATTCGTATTATGTCATATGGTTAACATTGATTGTCCAATCATGTTAATGAATCTATACAAATTCCACTCACATAATTAATAATACTTAAATAAATTAATCTATTTTCTTGAACCCACTAATTTATGTTTCATAAAAAACAAAAAGAGATTTAAAGATCATTTGTTAATCATCAAAGTATAATTAATGGAGGTTTTCTAGTAAACTGGAGTTTCAATCCAAATCTACCATTATACTCGTGCACATTTTTGTTGTAGCGTGAGTCTATATTATTGGGCAAAACTATCTAAATCATTGCTCAACCTCTTTAATAAGAGTACAATTAAATAAAACACAACAAAGAAGAGAAGAGAAGCAGACAAATGTGAATTAACCGAGCAAATACACCGAAAAAATAGCACAAAAACATGAATCAAATGCAAAAATAAAACTTAGGAATTTCGTAGAATGAATAAAGAAGAAGTTATGTTGATAACGTCTATTGAAATAGGAATCACATTCTCATAAAGAAGAAAGATTACCATAGTTGGTCTCATATTAGTACTGCAAATACATTGAAACAAATACGAATATATATATATATATATATATATATATATATATATATATATATATATATATATATATATATATATATATATATATATATATATATATATATATGGTGGCCAACGAATAAGACTTATACTGAACAGATAGGGCTATTGTTGACTCGAATACCTTTAAACTTCTCCTGGACGGTTTTGTTCGGTCAAGCCCGTACAATTCTTCTCTTGATCGAGCTTCTGGATCGAATGGAGAAGCTAGGTGCAAGCTTGAGCCCCCACATGTATAACTTTTCCTTGTTACTCTTGGTCGGAAAAACCAGGTGGGTTTGGCTCAGGATATTGTTCACCAACTTTCTAGATACTTCTGGTTGTGATGTAGCTTCTCTTTACCGGCCCATCATTTGTAAGACCCGAGGTCTTAGGGACGCTGTCCCCATGCCAACCATGCTCGCGCAGAAAACTTCCCAGGAGGTCACCCATCCTGAAATTGCTCCCGCACGAGCACGCTTAACTCCAGAGTTATTTGTCCTCACTCTACCACTGGAAAAGAAGAATTCTCGTAACTCAGGGTTAGCTCTGATACCAACTAAAGTGAAACCTAAAGTCCATACTATGCATACTGAGATCCGCGGTAGTAGTGGTGGTCAGTCGTACTTTTCTATCCCCAACCAGTCTATGCATGCATTTGAAAACCAAAAGTTCCTTTTGAAACTCAGATCCCTTTTCGGGTTCTGCTTAAGTACTTATTCGGTCTTTCAGAAGATTTCAAGTGTCATTGTTGCCAACCTAGAGCTCTGATACCATCTGTAAGACCCGAGGTCTTAGGGACGCTGTCCCCATGCCAACCATGCTCGCGCAGAAAACTTCCCAGGAGGTCACCCATCCTGAAATTGCTCCCGCACGAGCACGCTTAACTCCAGAGTTATTTGTCCTCACTCCACCACTGGAAAAGAAGAATTCTTGTTGACATGGGTAGCAACCCATCCTTATAAGTGAACCATAAATCCCCATTCATATGATGCGAGATGACAATTTTACGGGGTGTTACATCATTTGCATCTCGGTTGTTTCGTTTTTTCATCTCGCCGTCACCTGATTGAAGCCCTAACCCTAATCATCATCCTAGGAGTTTGTGAATTTAGATGATGCTTTCCAATTTGAGTTGATGACTCATCAAGAACAACCAATTCCTGCAAATCGATCTATATTTACATATATAATGAGCAATCGAATGAAGAACAAATACTCAAATCCATCATTACTAAAAAAAAAAACTCAAATCCATCATTACTCAAAAAAAAAAAAACTCAAATCCATCATATATATATTCAACTTTGAAAATGCAAATAGAAGAAGTAGACGTGAATGATGGTAAACTTGCAAGTTCATCTATATTTATATACGCATGTTCTAACTAATTTTGTTACTCTCTCCCTCATATCTTTGTAAAATATTAACTGAATAGTTCGAATCTTGAAATTATCCGTATCTTAATATTAGAAGATATAAAAAAAAAATCACAAATAAAGAAATTATCTAATTATTTATAATGGAAAGATTTTGATTGTTGAACTCAGAGAGTTATCATATCTTATCTTCAAGTTTTTAAATTTTTAAAAAATCAAATTGGGTAAATCCAAATTTGACATTTAATTTTAAAAAACTATCGTATTAGATAATATAAAATTGTTAAATTTATAAGTATTTAGTTGAGTTGAACAATCTAAATTTTCTAATCGTATTTTTAAATTAATTAAAATTTTTTTGACTATCTAATTATTCTAACAAACATAAATTTCATTTGAGAAATATAAAAAAAACAAAACATAATAAGACCGTAAAAACAAATCTAAAATAATATCGTATTAGATACTTTTTTAATATTTTTTTAAAATAAAATTAATTTAAATTATTGCATAGATATTATTGGATTTGTTTTTTTTACTGGCCTTATTATGGCAATGACACGGTTAGAAAATATTTAGATAATAATTAAAGTAGGTAACAACTTTTTTTAAGTTTCAATTATAAATTTTTTTATTAAATTACATATTTAAAAGAAGTTTGGGCTGAAGTTAATTGTGGACGCGACACGTGGCAATATAAAAAATTTAGGCTGAGGTTAATTCTGGAGACGACACGTGGCAATAGAGGCTTCTGCTTTAATATATATAAGATAAGATAAGATACTTGTTTATTTAGTTTCACAAAATAAAAATAAAAAAATTTTAATTAATTTTTTTATTGACCGTCAATTAATTTAAATTATATAATTATTTTGTAGAAAAACATTATTTTTGACAAAAAAATATTTTAACTACAATACGAATATTTCAGTCAAGATGTAATGTAATCGAAAAATTCTCAAAAGTAAAATTTGTTCAATTAGAAAAAATATATTTGATATAAGAAATATATACCTGCTTATTTGGGTTAACGATTGTTTAGTGTTTAATCTTTAAGTTATTCGTTAGTCTTACTTTTTCTTAAATGTAGTTTAAAAAATAACATATATTTACATGATAAACATTCACACATATATCATCAAATATGATACGATTTTTCGTTGCATAACTCATATAAAATAAAAAACACGTGTCAAAATTATTTCATACCAAACACCAAATATCAAGAATAACTTATTCCATTTCGTTTCTAATTCCAACCCCATTCCTAGAATCATATCAAACGAGCCCTAAATGTGTAATTGTATTAGCGCTATGGATATGATCGGAAGATGTTTGTTAATTGCGATTGATAGTCATTGGGAATACATTAGTGTCCGTTTAATTGTAGCGTGCAATGGAAATAGTCAAGAAAATAAAAATAATTACGTTATTTCATTGTGTTAAAAGACATCTAAAAATTCATTTTAGTTACTAAATAAATATGTTTTTTGATTAATTTAATAATATTTTATTTTCTAAAAATAATTATTAGCGATTTCAAACGGAGTTATAGATCTTAAAAATAACCATGGGAATGAACAAGCTTTATTCGAAACATAAAGTTTAAAAATCACCATATATCTGAACAAGCTTTATTCACTAGTGTTTAATCCCCACCGACGGAGTTCGTTCAACTTTTGATAAAAACAAAACATTCACCAAAATACTTTGATGACAAGCGGTGAGTAGTATGACATCATCAAGTATGTCCTCCCTCCCCTAGAAATTAATGATTCAATTGTTCATGAACTTGCAAAACTAAAAATTTCTCATATTTCAACATTTTTCCCAAGGGATAATTTTGTTTAAGAGGTACGCCATAAATTGAATAAAAGATTTATTATGTATACATATGTAATAAAAAAATAAATAGTTGGTTTCAACAATGTAATTTTTTGCTAAGGTTATATGAGTTGGTACAAGAGACAAGTTACTCGAGCTCGTTTATTTTCTAAACGAGAACACATTTGAAAGCTCGTATAATTTAGGTTCGACTCGTTTGGATAAAGTTCGGCTTGTTCGGCTAAAATAATACTATAGGAGCATTATTTTAGTGAGTTACCTTAGATCGGCTCGTCCAAAGCTCGGCTCGAGCTCCTTTACTTTCTAAACGAGTCTAATATAAACACATTTTAAAACTGATATAAAATTTAGGTTCAACTTTGAATCTTTTATAAACGAGATGAGGTTGAGCATGTCAATATTCGGCTTGTAAAACCACCAAATTCGCGCTAAAATAGTTATATATAATAGAACGTGGTTTTCTTGGTAAAAAATCTATTAAAAACTTACACCTAAATTTAAAACTATCATAGAAAAAGTATCACTAGCTTCTTTTTTTTTTCTTTCTAGAATTCATCCTTCAACTTATTTTTGTTTTCAATCAACCGCCACATCAGGGATGAAAATTACATATGACAGGCCTAAAGACCTAACCCGTGAATATATGGATTGCATTCAGGTTATAAGTGAGGAATAAGTTTATTTTGGATAACATATATCCAACTCGTGACCATATCTCCATTAAGTTCCATTTGATTAAAAGAATAAAAGAGCTTTAATAGTTGCAGTTGTTAATACTAGTGTAATTTTTAATTGATTTGGTAATATTTTATTTTTAAATATAATTCTTAGTAATTTTAAACTGATCCTAAATGTGATTAGTAACCTCACCTATAAATAAAAAGCATTTCTCGGAAAGAGTTTCTATTTCTGTTTTCCGACGGTAAGACACCACGTTAGTTCATACATCCATCATCGAGTGTTTCTCGTCTTTTCTTTTGGTTTGTTTGCTGTGTCTTTTCTAAAGTGTTCTAACTTTTTTTTCTTTTTCTTTTCTTGTGTTTTCATTTTGATTGACGGTTTGTCAGCTACCGGATTTCCGGTCTCTCGATACACCAAACTTTGTTTGGTATAATCGGATATCTTACCTTATTATAAAAAAAAAACGCAACAAAAATAACTTACAGGGGAACATTTTCTAATGCCAAGATAATGAGTGATTTTATGTAAAACCGGCAAATAAGGGATGATTTTGCATACGATCCCAATTTCGCTATCATTGGCATCTCATTCTTGGGGATGGAGATGCTACATCCAACCATACAAAGTTCCTTCCCATCAAGAAAGATTTCTATCTCAAAAAACCACAAAGCCAAATTAGAAGAATTCTTTATTCGATTATGAAATGACGAGAGAGTCAGAAGAGAGAGAGAGTTTTGTTATCAAAGTTGTGTTTGAGTTCGTCATTTTCTTATTTTCTGGACCATTTGTTTCATACTGATCTTGCAGCTAATAATCGAGTTCGGATTATTTTTTAAAATTTTGTTTTTGTTTTATCAAAATCTGGAAATTCTATCCGGTCTATTTTGCAGAAAACAGAAAACCAGGCGGAAAATGGCAGATACGGCTTGGAATTTACCTGGAGGGGACGAGAAAATCGAGGAAGAAGAAGATCGTGAACAAAACGACGTCGTCGAGGAAGAGAGAGTCACGAATTCATCATCAGCGCCGACGTTTATGGCGGAGTTGAACCTGGTGATGATGGTGGCCTTTTTAACACTCTCCGCCGACGAAATCTCACGATTAGAAGAAGATCCGGAGAAAGTACTTGCCGGTGAAGAGCATAACGTCAGAGAGGTTGTGTCGAAGCTGAAGAAAAAGAGACGCCGACAGACGGACGACTTCAAGACCGCCGATCGGCAAGTCCGCTCTCAGATGACGAAGATTGTCGATTCCAGGTAATTTTAACGAATTCAAACACTCGTTCTTAACGCCATGGAAGGTCGATGACAATGATTTGATCTGATACGCTTTGCTTCGTTTTCCAACATCCAGACATGGGAGAAAGATGTGAAGGAATTCAGGATGAATGATTGATCGATCGATCGATCGATCGATCAGTCTAACCGAAGCTGACGTGGAATTTGGAGTGTTGCTAATATGAATCTGAAGCAATTTATGCGTGTAAAGTTGTAAATTTAATAGGAATACAGGAGATTAGGGGATAATCAATGTGAAATTTTGTGCTAATAGCAAATATGTGTTTGCAGAGTGCCTATTTGTTCTTTTTGTTACTCTTGGATGTGCGCATGAACAAATGAATGAAACCCTAATTCTCAGAATTTGCAGACTAATCGATGTGTTTAATGGTGTCGGTGGACGTAATCCATATAACCCTTAGACTGCATATAATTTCAGCTAGAACTGTTAATCGTTGTACATGAAATCGAAACTAGGGAAGTCGATTATGAAAGCCAAATACTGGGGGAGAATGAACAAAGGGAAGCCCAAATAAAACCAAAAAAACATCCTTATTGCAAGGTGAATTGTTGCACTTATTCAAACGGCACTCAAATGATATCAGACAAGAAGCAAGTTCCAAACGGGCGATGAAGGAAGCATACAAAGCAACAGAGCTTTGGACTAAACACTACAAGCTCATGCTTAAAATGGACATCAAAATACATTGATCTAAGTTACCTATGTGGTTCAACTTCATCTTGCTACAAGAAAAACCGCACACCGGTTCCATTGAGCCAACTTATTGTTGCTCAGCTCAGTCTGATATCCTCACCTCTACCCCTAAAACGTCCTTCACCATCTCGTATGTCACGAATGCGATTGCTATTGATGGCACAACCTAAACGGAAAGGAAAACAGAGTAAAAATGTGTCGGTTTTCGGCAAAATTCCAAGAAGGGTAAGAAAAGAAGTTACTTACCTTGACTGAATTTGGAACCAAGCCCTTGTACAATGCACCAAAGCCTTCATGCCTAACAGTTTTCCTGAATGTATCAATCATGCCATTGTACTCAAGAGGCACTTTTGCTCTCCCATCACCTGTGACAACTGATGAGGCATCTTTCCATCCTACCATTTGCATTCTACGCCTTACGACATCAAGAGGGTATGCAACTGTTTGGCCAACTGTTCCGGCTGCAGCTCCACAAGCAAGTCTTGTTGTCACACTAAGCTCGGAATCTGTGGCCATACCAAAAGGTCTTTCCTTGACTAGCCAGTCTTTCAGTGATTCGTACACTGCAAAATTAAGACCCACATATGGGATCTGCCAATATGAAATGAAGGATTCAGATTGATATTCATTTGACGGCATAACACCATACTTTCTTTTTTACTATTACTAATGTCATAAGAGTGTAAACTGGTGTTTTAGCCCTTTAATCAAGCAGACAGCATACATATATTCAAATATACTACCAAAGAAACAAACGAAAACATATAGATATTGGCGTTCACCACTTGATTGCATAAACAATAAACACATCAACACGGCAGTTCAACTGCTAAAAGTACAGTGTATCTTATTACCTCCTAAATTTCGAATAGTTACAGAGCAACATAAGCAAATGAATATGAACTCAGCACATGATGCCCATTGTCCAGGCTAAGTAATATGTACCGGCATTCAATAATATATCAAGCAAGAAACTTCATATTTAGATAAGATGTATAAAAAAAATAAAGCCAAGTGAGAATTATGTTGCTTGTCCAATGACAAGTAGCTACTAGGAGTTTCTGCATTAATATGTTTAACAATGGCCAGAATCTGGAGCACAAACTGAAAGTATCTGAATTATTCGATATTGAAACAACGCATTTCTGCAATTGACTCGTTAATCTCAACATTGTTTTAAGGTTCACCACAAAATTTCCAGCAAGAAATGAACTTACAACTCCAATGACAGAAGGAAGCCAACCCTTGTACAAAGCCCGCGGGCCTTCTTCCCTAAGTATGGTTGACAGTGCATGCACCATCCCTCTGTACTGATAAGGAGATTTGTCTGTCTGTATGGCCGGAAAAGAAATAGAGTCAAGTTTCAGAAAAGAAAATGTTGGACTGCCTTCATCAGTTTTATTTATACAAAATAACACTGCGGAGGCTAGAGAAGATACCTGTACAGTAATACGACCTCGCACCATGTCCATAGGATAAGTTGCAGACATGGCAATTATACCAGCACATGCTCCAGCACCAAGACGGAGAACAGGTGTTAGCTCAGCATCTTCTGCAAGGTAGAAAAAAGAGAGCTTAAGTGTTACTTATGCAATCATGTATACTATAGTAATTTGTTTTCCCTCCACAATTTTGATCAGGTTAACCAAATTACTATTCACCGGAGTTTATTGTGACTACACGTATGTTGAATGCGCAAGTGCATCGGCCTTGTGTACTTTCTTACTAGGAATGAAGAGATTTTACTCGGATCAAAAACAGAAGTCCACCAAGAAGATTTTATGGAGAATGTAAGGGTGAATTCCAGAGCTACTTAAATACAAAAAACCCTTCAAATTGGATTCTATCACTGGATTTTTTTAGCTGGGATTGAATGTTCATGGAAAAAAAACAACCAGTACGACAAGGAATGAGGATTAGATGTCTATTGAGAAACCTGACTGATGCAAGCATGGTTAGCTATTGTAATTGTGCTAATAAGCATTACTAGCACTAAGTTGTTTCCACAGGTAGACCTTGCTTAGGAATTAGGACAATGATACCATGACATGAAAAACGATAAATAAACAAAATTCACCTTTGCCTGTTTGCTGTCGATAAATATTTAGGATAGCCCTGTTGGAACACAATAATCTCCATTAGTAAAAAGAATAATTATATAAGCAGGTATACCAATAGTATCTGGGACAACAATAACAAAAAGCTGCGTTGTACCCAAATTCAAACATCAACAAGAGTAAGTTTGATGCCCATTAAAGAAGGTTTGTTCAAGGAGCTTCTAGATTAAGTCATAGCAAGAGGAAATGATTCTGGAAAATATTCAAATTAATGCACCCAAGTCGGCCTCACAAAATTCTATACAACCTGAATTATTTCCACAGAGATCTGCATGAGAACTTACTTAGAAGCTTGCTCATAACTGAAGAACTTGACCGCAGAGTTTGGCACGATACGTGCACAATTTGTGCCATTGCCCTTGAACAGTCCCCGGAAGCCCTCAGTCTGCCATATGTACTTCAACCCTTGAATTGTTCCGTTGTATTTAATGCTATGAGGATTTTGGACCTGCAAAACAAATAATTTTGGTAAACAACACAATTCATAAATTGGTAAACTTGATTTACTTTCTTTTGTCCGGGGTATTTTCGGACTGACAATAGTCCAAGATCACGCGCAATAAAAATACTCTAATATTGGCAATATGTCCATAAGTGGGAGATAATACGCAATACTGTAAAACAGAGTCTACCCTCTATAATTTTACAAAGAAATTTCCTTAGATACTAGAACATTGGAAGACTAAATGAGACATAAATACAAGGTAGTGAAGGTACTCAGTTACAATGCCGATATAGGAGAGAAACCAGAAAGCAAGTACCTGGAGCAATATTTTTAGTCTTTCTAAGGGTGCAACAGCAGTGCGAGACCTGAAATAGGCATGAAAGGGACCATGATTAGACCTAGTATTAGGGATCTCAATGAGTATAGTTAGAGCTTCTAAACATAGCTCTGTAATATAATATCATCATTCTCCTATGCATTAAAGGTCAAATTTTATGTCCACGAGATCACTTCAGCAAGCAATAGATGTCTGAAAAAAGAAAAGTTCATCATGAAACAGTTTGCCATCAGAAGCCAGCAAATGTTTGGTAGAACAACTTTGTTGTGGAACGACTGGAGAAAGGCAGGCATCATCTTCCACAGTGGACCATGAAATCGAATATAGAGTAACAAACAAAATAAAATGACCAAACAAAAAAGTCAGAAATAATCAAGCAGTGTTAGAAATATTAAATTCAGAAACCAAAATACAACCAAGCGGTAAAGATCCTTTAGTAAAGATGGAGTGGATGTGAAGTAAGAAGAACACAGAAAGGACATTTTAGGTGAAATATTACCGGACTATGTAAAACAGCAATCAAGTTTCCACTGTTTTCTTCATTATTTTGATTTGTTTATCACCAAACTATCATTTATCTCCCACCAACATTGATGATGAAAATGGGGCACTAACTGTCATCCACAATTTACTAATATTTTCCTCATAGCTATTTGTTTCATTCGCTTTCAGTTCTCCTTCTCACATTGACACGTTTCCTAGCAAACTCTCCCTATTTTATTTTATTTTATCAAGCAAATGACTTTAATTCAAACCATTACTTTGTACTACACAGTCAGCATGTTGTAAATCCAATCACCTCGACTCCTAGAACAAGGAATATCATTGATGCTCATCGCCCCTTAGTTTTGATATATCGTAGATCAATAATCAAGAACACATTACCGGAAACTTATAAAGGAATAAAGCACAGTGCTCCGGCTCTCATACAATACAAACGATCACACACAAATTCAATTGACTTCAATCAAATACCATGAAAATAAGCTAAAACTGAGAAGTAGAAGTGCACTTACACTCCGCCGGCGACACCACCAGCAACGAGAGATTTTAAAATACTGAGGATCGCATAACTAGGAGCCTTAACTCCCTCCCTAGCAAGCTTTGCCTCCTCCGCTGCAAGGTTAACAATCGTAGAAACCGCTGATTCGCCAGTCTTCACATCCTCTGAAGCCATGAAAGGAGCTCAAACACAAACGAAACACTTCAAATTCGATCCTAATAGATCCTCTTCTGTCTCCCTCGGGTCCAAACCCTAATATCAGAATCTGAGAGATTCTGTGACTGAATTCGGATGAATTAGGTCAGATGAAGGTCGGATGCGTAGCTGTGTGAGAGCGTGATTTCTCTCGATCGGCGGTCTTTAGGGTGGGGAATGTGACGGCTGTAGGAGGAGGGAGTATTTATATGAGACTCGTCGGGGTGAGTGTCCCTTACTTGTGGGCTGTACACTCGGAGAGAGTGGTTGGGCGTCACGTGGGTGAATATGGTTTGCGGTTGATCTTATGCATTTTCATTCAACTTTCCGATCAATAATATAAATAACTTTATAATTTGATTAAATATATATGTTATTTCATACATTTTAATAATTGCTGAAAATGTTCGTTGAAAATTTAATAATATTTTTTCAAAATTTATGTTGTAAATTAAAATTTCTTATTTCTAATAATAATAATAATAAGTTATATAAAAAAGATAATCAATATTTCAACCGAAGAATTATTAAGAAAAAAAAGGTAGTACAAAGTAAACCAGAATGAAAAGAAAATAATGTCCAAAAAAATATATATATTTATTAAAAAGAATCTATAGAATTTGCCTACCCTCAATACATTACGTTGATCAACGGAAACCTAAAGCGAGTCTCTATTAACGGCGTTATATGGAATCGTCAAGGGTTCACAGTGGCTCACCCGTTATCGTTTCCATTATCTGCCCAAGTCTAAACAGTAGGCCCATATAGAGTTTGTGGGCCATAATAGCCCAACAAAAGTAGTATCAACAGCTTCATTTCTTGATGCGTTTGAATCAAATGGGCCTACATTTGAGGCCCAATATACATGTCCACTTTGCACAACAAAATATATTACCTTTCGCAAAATGGACATAATTCTATGGTTATGAAAGTCGCATGGGTTAGAATCGTTAGATTGTTAGAACTTAGGGCTCGTTTGGTACGATTCTCATGAAATCAGGAATCGGTATCGGAATGAGTCATTCCAATACCTCGTGTTTGGTAAGACTTGGAATCGGAATGAGAATGATTCCATGGAATGACTCATTCTAACTCTATAGAGGAAGTTGATTCCATAAATTAAAGGTGGGTATCCCATTCCAACATAAAATCATTTTAAATTTAAAACTACATTTATATATTTTTATTATATATATATATACACTTTATTATTTAGTTTCACAAAATAATAAAAAAATATTAAAATTTTTTATTGTCCATCAATTAATTTAAATTATATAATTATTTTGTAAAATAACTATAATACGAATACTTCATCAAGATGTAATGTAACCGAAAAATGCTCGAAAACTATATAATTTGTTCAATTAGAAAAAAAATATATTTGATAGAAGAAATATATAACTATTTATTTGGGTTGACGATTGTTAAGTGTTCAATCTTTAAGTAATTCGTTAATCTTCATTTTTCTTAGATGTAGTTTAAAAAATAGCATATCTTTACATTATTAACATTCACACATATATGATTAAATATGATACAATTTCTCTTTTCATAATCATATAAAATAAAAAAAAGTACGTGTAAAAATATTTCATTCTAACATAATATCAAACACCAAGTATCAGGAATGACTTATTCCAATTCCTTATTCCATTCCGATTCCTGATTCCAACCTCATTCCTACCGTCATACCAAACGAGCCCTTAGAACCCTCGTCAAAGTTTCTAACTAGTATAGTTTCCGGTATCAAGGTACGGTTATAATTTTAAAGTTTAATAGTTAAAATAAAATATTAAAAAAAAATGGTAAAATAAGTTCTTTTCAATTTCCATTAAGTTTATATACCCCTTTAATTTTTATCACTTTCATTAAATTGAAGTTTTAAGGTAAGAGATTTGAGTAGGGGTATAATTACCAAACATATTTATAACATGAGTCTAGTTACTAGAGAGAAATCTCAAAAGACTTAGTTAATTTGGCCATCTATATAACATACTAAAACAGAACCCCTTAAGGTCACATGTCGATCACTAAGGTTTGCCATATAGGACTTTTTTCAATATATTTACAGATATGCCACAAGATATTTACAGATTTTCCATTTTTTATTTTATAAAATAAATTTTAAAAATACTAATAAACAATCAGCAATGCCACATCACATTTTAAAATTGCCACGTAAGAATTTGTTTGGCTTATTAACAAATTTGTTAAATATATCCAACAAAATTTTAAAATAAAAAAAACCATAAGATAATTAAAGAATTCTCTGTAGTAAAACAAAATATCGTTTATTTCCCCCTCGAATAAATTCTTCTTTTTGTTTTTCAAAGGAATGCTCTTATGTTGGCTTGAAGGGTGGACTAACCCTTTGAATCCAGTACCAACGGGTATCTTTCCTCCCAGAACCACGTTTTCTTTTAGGCCTTTCAACCAATCGATACGGCCCCGGAGAGCTGCTTTTGCTAAAACTCGAGCAGTTTCTTGAAAACTTGCTTCGGATATAAAACTGTGAGTATTCAAAGAAGCTCTCGTTATTCCCACTAAGACAGCTCGGTAAGAGATCACTTCTTCCAAAGATTGCTAACAAACTAGATCTTCAAATTTTTAACAAATGAGATTTTGAAATCTTCTTCATATTTTTTAAACTCGGTTTTTATAATTTTTCAAAAAAAATAATAAATGCACATTTTAAAATTTTATTTCATTTTCTTTACCTTATTTTTAATTTTCAAAATATAAATTTTAAGTTAATTATTGTATTTAATTTTTAATTTCAAAATTTAATTACATAATTTTTATTAATCCAATCCAAATAAATAAATTTGTCTATTATAATTCATCAAAATTGTTGTTGATACATCCCGTATGTTTTTATATATCCTAACATAATTTATTTTAGTTTATAAATCTTATCCAACAAAATTGGTGTTGATACTTCCCGCATGCTACAAATTTTTCAACGTACATTTAAAATTTTTTAACAATAAATATCATAAGTAATTATTTTGACTTAATTATTTAGTTATAACAATATAAATTAAAATTGATAATTATTTATACAATTATATTAGTTAATAAAAAATGACTAAATTTGAATGAAATGGTTTTTCTTAGTCTTAAATATTTTTTATAGATTAATATCCAATACATAATGTATAAAATTAAAAATATAATACCTTTATTTAAACAAAACCCGCACAAGGTGCGGGCACTGAACTAGTTTATACTATTACAGAATTAATTATAATTTTACATAAACGATAAAAATAAACTAATTTAGGTAATATTACAATTTAATTTTTTTGACTTATTCAATATATGAGTGTAAAAATAAATTAATAATTAAACTATTTAAAAAAATTGAAAAGTGAAATTAAAGTTTTTAAAATAAAAAACAAAAGTAAAATTTTGAAATGTAAATGTTAAAATAGAGAACTTTTAAATCAATTTAAAAAAATTATCTTAGATGATTTTAAATATGATCTTTACAGAATAAAGAAGAAGATATAATACTTATATTATAAACTTTATACATTTGTTGATTTAGTGAATACTAACTATTTAATATAAAAATTATATATTTATATGTTAAAGTTGTAATAGTAAATTATATAATCATCTTATAAATAAAAGTGGAAAGGTTTTAATGATATGTTAAAATATATATAGAAGATTGTGGTAAGATTAAAAATAAAAAATAATATGTTTATTGTATATATTAGTGATTTTATATAATATATAATTAGTTAAATTATAAAATAAAAATACTGAAAAATGACATATGTCACGAAGTTTATATGAGAATGACATGTATCATAAAGGTATTATGCTTTAATATATGTATATAGATATACATATATTATTTGACATCTATCTATCTACATACTATATTAAAGCCAAAACGCTTAATCTCACATGTCACTTCCGCATCTTTTTGTTGCCACATGTTATTTTTACGTAATTTTAATATTTTTTAAAAATATATACACACATATAGTTGACATCTTACCTATTGAAATAACTTTCTTACAATGTATATATATATATATATATACTTACCAAATTTGATATTTTAAAAAATATTAACGGTCGGTTCAGCTGAACCAAACCAGTAGGTATGGTCTCTCGACCGAACCGAAAACCGCAACATCCGGTTTGGCTAGCGGTTGGTGTAAAATGAAATTTTAATTTTCAGTTGGGTTAATGACCCGAACCGCCAAACCACGGTTCAAACCGAAGCCTTAGAACAAAATTAAACCTCAGATTCTTCTTCCTCTTATCCTATGTACAAATAAATAGAAAAATCGAAGCCATAGAGAACCGTACACAATTGGTTCTCTAGCTTCTTCTTCTTCCCCTTACTTTTGTACAAACGAACAACATATTCGAACTCTAATTCGTAATTAAATCGATATATGGTGTGTGAAAAAGACATATCACGTGACACACATAGATGGAGGGTATGAATGTAATATCTAACAAACCTAAGATCCTTAGTCGTAGATCCGACTAAAGACACACATATAAAGCACACAAGCAATTTGATAACGCAGTTCGGTAGTATATGAAATACTCCTACTCTGCGAGACCTCAAGAGGGGAGATCCAATCCCAGATATCTACTAAGTTTCCAAATGATCAATACAACACTAAAGTTGGACAAGGAACTTGCAAGAGCACTCAAGCTAGCAAAGATTACAGAGAAAGATAGACGAAAGAGAAGCAGACGGGATAGAAAAGCCCCCTCAAAGGCACCAAGTGAAAGATATGAGATAGATCTCTTCACTAATCCAGAAACCAACGAACTGGAGGTGAGTCTTCTCTGAGATGTTCGAACCACAGAGCAAGATCGCTTCGTTTCAGAAGTTCTTCAAAGATCCCTCTCGTTACTAACGAGTTTTGGAAGATCTGTACTAAAACTTCTCGTTCTCCTCTTCTCTCTTTATTTGTGGATTAACCCTAGCAGAGAAGAAGCTGCCGGCCGTCCTCACACAAGTTTTCTCTGTAGCTCTCTAGGGTTATGTCTTCTGTCATAACGAGGTTATATACCTCTTCCAAGATGCTTGTCAGCAGGCCCATCAATTATCAACGAATCAAGGAGTACGGTATTGGGCTTAGTGAGACTGGATCAACCATTCGGCCCAACCTCACATAAGTTGAGTATGCACATAGCAACTGTTCCGTAAAATAGCCAACCTCACATCTTCTTCTAATTATAACATGTAAACATACATTAACCTAATATCTAATTACCATAGTTGTTACCTAAGCTACCTGACTTAGTTTATTTAACTAAGTGGCAACATTTAGATAACATCACATGATAACCAAATATGGCAAATGTAGTAACACATTATAATCTCTTAATCTCTACCTAAGCTCTAAGTACTTCTATTGCAAGTTCCAACTTTAATTGTCCATATTACAAGTATAAGAATTAGTAATACAACAAATGCCCTCCTAATTCTTGTAGTTGTATTATCGATCATTTGTCCCCTGATAGTGATATCCAGAATCTTCTCACCTGTCCGTCATCAGTCTATTACCTGCACAATCACTCAAGGAGCATCAAAAATCTGTAGAAAATTTCTACAGAAGACAAATTTATCAGCAGTCACAATTTTAATCCCAAAGTCAGCAGGATTCAAATCACCCTTAATCTTTTTAACTAAAAAATGTTTCTTTTTAACCCTTTCTCGAATGAAATGATTTCTAACATCAATATGTTTAGATCTTTCATGATAAACAGGATCTTTACACAAATACAAGGCACTTTGACTATCCATATGAATTACAGGAATACAAGGTTTATGAGATATTTCACTAACAAGACCTTTAAGCCAAATTGCTTCTTTAGAAGCTTCAACAACAACAATATATTCAGCTTCAGTAGAGGATAAAGCAACCACAGATTGTTGTTGAGATTTCCATGAAACACAATTACCAGTCCAAGTGTAAAAATATGCAGTAGTAGATTTTCTATTATCCTTATTACTAGCATAATCAGAATCTACATAACCAAACACTTCACCAATATTATCATGCTCAGAAAACATCAAACACAGGTTTTTAGTTCCACTGATATATCTAAGAATATATTTCATAGCAGTCCAATGTAATTCACCAGGATTAGACATGTATCTACTCAACACACTTATACCAAAAGCAAGATCAGGTCTAGTGCATAACATAGCATACATGATAGAACCAACAGCCACATCATAGGGAATTTTAGCCATTTTTTCAATTTCAGCTTGATTACTAGGACAGTGTTGCTTAGTTAAGTCCAGGTGCCCTCCTAAGGGTATAAAAGTGGATTTAACATTTTTCATATTGAATTTTTCTAAAACTTTTTCAATATAGTCAACTTGAGATAACCATATCTTTTTATGCTTTCTATCCCTTATGATTTTAACACCTAGTATTTTCTGTACAGGGCCCATATCTTTCATGTCAAAATTTGATTTTAAATCCCTCTTAGCACCAGCTATTAACACAGCAGACTTACTAATAAGCAGTATGTCATCAACATATAACAGTACAAACAAGGGATTCATGGAAGATATGCCTTTAAAATACAAACAGTAATCATAATTGCTTCTTAAAAACCCTAAGTTTTTCATGCATTCATCAAACTTAAGATTCCATTGTCTAGGTGACTGTTTTAAGCCATAGATGGATTTTTTAAGCAAGCAAACATGATCAGGTTTAGATTTATCTACAAAACCCTCAGGTTGTTTCATATAGATAGTTTCATCCAGATTACCATGTAAAAAGGCAGTTTTTACATCCATTTGTTCTATATCCCAATCATGCACAGTAGCAAAAGCAAGCAACAATTTCATGGTTTTGTATTTGACAACAGGAGCAAATATATCAGTGTAATCAATTCCCTCTCTTTGGGTAAAACCCTTAGCAACTAACCTAGCCTTGTATCTAGGTGGTTCACTCAGTTTAGTAGCTTCCTTTAGTTTATAAATCCATTTACAGGGCACAATTTTAGCATTTTCAGGTTTAGCTATTAACACCCAAGTTTTGTTAACAATCATGGAATCTATTTCATCTTGCATGGCTAGTTTCCAATTTTTCGATTGAGAACAGTTCATAGCTTGCCTATATGTGTCAGGAGTATATGGATTATCAACAACATCACCAGTCAAGAAAGCATACTCAACTGTATTAAAAACATTTGTAAACAGAACATATTCAGAATCATTGTATCTCCTATTAGGTATTCTAACCCTAGGATTTCTATCTCTAGTCAACTGATAGTTATGTTCATCATTGTCATTCAAATAATCATCTTGATCATGCAGAGAATCACCAATATCATGCAATGACTCATTATTATTATTATTATCATGCAATGCATTATCAGATTGAGATGAAGGAGCAGCAGAGATATCTCCTATATTTTCTACCCCCCTTGATTCTGACCTATGGTTCTCACTGCCTACAGCAGTGTTTTCATCAACATTTTCATCATTGTTAGGAAGATTATCAACATCATAGTTCTCTTCACTAGTACTAGGTGTTTGATAATATCCTATGTCAAATTCTTCATCTATGAAATGATCTTCCCTATTATGGTCATTTGTGTAGAAATGAAAACTTCTAGTTAACTCAGTATCATTTTCAGTGATACTGTTATTATCCACAGTGTTATTATTTCTAATTTTAAAATAGAATTCTCTTTCATTAAAGGTCACATTTCTAAATGTTATTACTTTATAGCCATGTGGTTGTATGAGTAACAGTTTATAGCCTTTAACACCTTCAGGATAGCCTAGCATTACACACTTTTGTGCTCTTGGGTGCAACTTCCCTTGTATTATATGGGAATATGCAATACACCCAAAGGGCCTTAAGTGGGTAATACTAGGTTTCCTTCCAGTCCATAACTCTTGGGGTGTCCTAAAGTCTATTACAGAGGAGGGAGACCTATTAATGAGGTAAGCTGCTGTAGTTACAGCTTCACCCCATAGACTATGTTTCATACCCGCACTAATAAGCATACATCTAGCATTTTCTAAGAGAGTTCTATTCATCCTTTCAGCTGTACCATTTTGTTGAGGAGTGTAAGGGACTGTTAGATGTCTTTTAATGCCATTTGTTTTACAAAATTCATTAAAACTAGCATTACAAAACTCTAGACCATTATCAGTTTTAAGGCACTTAACTTTTAAATCAGTTTCATTTTCAACTGCAATTTTCCAATTTTTAATGCTTTCAAAAGCTTCATCTTTAGTTCTAAACAAATATATCCAAACTTTTCTAGAATAATGGTCAATGAAAGAAATAAAATATTTCTTTCCACCTACAGTTTCTACATGAGCAGGACCCCATAAGTCTGAATGTATATATTCTAGAGGTTTACTAGCTTTGTATGAAGATTTATTGAAACTATTTTTATTAGCTTTACCAAACACACAGTTTTCACAAAAGCTAAGGTTTGTCAGTTGATTAGTTAAAATACCTTGTTTATGTAACTGAGTTAAGCCATTATTTCCTATATGACCTAGTCTGCTATGCCATAAAGTAGTTTGTTCTAGGTTGTTTTTATTAATATCAGTAGTGGAGAGATTTAATTCGGGTGATTGTTCTACAAAGTACAAACCACCCTTTTTAGAACTCCTAATAAGAGTAAGACCATTTTTGACAACTTCTCTTATACCATTACTAGTATTTATATTACATCCTAAATCATCAAACATTGACTCAGACAGCAGGTTTCTTCTAAGTCCAGGAACCCATCTAACATTATGTATAACCCTAATCTTTCCATCATACATGCACATAGGTATATTTCCTATTCCTTTTATTTTTAAGGCAGTGTTATCACCTAACATAACATCACCACCATAAAAAATTTCTAAAGAACAAAATAGAGTTCTATCAGGACAAGCATGCATGGTACATCCAGAATCCAATATCCAATCATCAGATTTGCATTTGAAAGGAATAGTACACATCAACAGTTCACTAGAGTACTGAGCATGGATATTTTCAAATAAAGAAACATTATTGTCAGTATTTCCTTTATTAGATTCATCCTTCTTTTTCTTTCTACAATCATTAATAAAGTGACCAAGTTTTTGACAGTAAAAACATTTTTTATTTTTCTTGTCATTTTCACTATTAGGACTCTTATCATAGAATTCATCTTTCTTATCCCTTTTATTTGACTTATTGTTCTTTTTAAATTTCCCTTTAGTCACTAAAACTTCAGACTTAACTTCAGATTTCTTATCATTAGGTTTAGTCTTAAAAATTTTCATGGATTCATTTTTATCAACAATGGATTCAATGATCTTGGCCTTAGTTAAAGTTTCAGTACTATATTGAATCACATCCCTAAAAGTGTCAAACTAGGAAGGTAAAGAACCAAGTAAAATAACAACAAGATGAGTATCCTTAATAGTGTCATCACATCTTTCTAAGTCCATTTCCATCTTTAGGAACTTATCTAAGTTATCATTAAAGGTCAGATTCACATCCATTTTAAAAGTGAATAACCTATGTAAAGTAGATATCCTAGATGGTAAAGATTTCTTATTATATTGTTTATCTAGAGAATCCCATAAAGGTTTGGCTGTAGAAATACTTACAAACTGACGAGCCACGTCGTCAGTCAACCTTATCATTATTTCAGCATGGGCCTGTTCTTCCATTTTCAATTTTCTGGCTGCAGAAGTTTCTGCCATATAATCCCCAATGATGGCCCTCCAGCACTTTTCTTTGGTCAAGATGGCTTTCATCTTAACCTGCCACATGATGAAGTCAAAGACTCCATCAAATGGCTTTACTCTGATGCTGTTTTCTGTCATTTATAATTTTCCTGTCCACACAAAGATAAAGAAAATTGGCAACAATACAGTGGACTAAGAAATATGTATGGGGAAAGCTGAAAGATAAAGAAAAAACCAAGGGAGTAACTAGTAACAATGATATCCAAGAAAGATGAACACTAATCAAACAAACAGTGGAGATTCAGCCACACAAGGTAAATCAACACTTAAGCGGAAGCAATGTACATGTGCAAGATATACAAAAACCATCAAGCACAGCAGTAAACCCTAAAAATTTTAGGAAATGTCGAATATAACAAAAACTCACAAAACATGCTCTGATACCAATTTGTGAATGTAATATCTAACAAACCTAAGATCCTTAGTCGTAGATCCGACTAAAGACACACATATAAAGCACACAAGCAATTTGATAACGCAGTTCGGTAGTATATGAAATACTCCTACTCTGCGAGACCTCAAGAGGGGAGATCCGATCTCACATATCTACTAAGTTTCCAAATGATCAATACAACACTAAAGTTGGACAAGGAACTTGCAAGAGCACCCAAGCTAGCAAAGATTACAGAGAAAGATAGACGAAAGAGAAGCAGACGGGATAGAAAAGCCCCCTCAAAGGCACCAAGTGAAAGATCTGAGATAGATCTCTTCACTAATCCAGAAACCAACGAACTGGAGGTGAATCTTCTCTGAGATGTTCGAACCACAGAGCAAGATCGCTTCGTTTCAGAAGTTCTTCAAAGATCCCTCTCGTTACTAACGAGTTTTGGAAGATCTGTACTAAAACTTCTCGTTCTCCTCTTCTCTCTCTATTTGTGGATTAACCCTAGCAGAGAAGAAGCTGCCGGCCGTCCTCACACAAGTTTTCTCTGTAGCTCTCTAGGGTTATGTCTTCTGTCATAACGAGGTTATATACCTCTTCCAAGATGCTTGTCAGCAGGCCCATCAATTATCAACGAATCAAGGAGCACGGGATTGGGCTTAGTGAGACTGGATCAACCATTCGGCCCAACCTCACATAAGCTGAGTATGCACATAGCAGCTGTTCCGTAAAATAGCCAACCTCACATCTTCTTCTAATTATAACATGTAAACATACATTAACCTAATATCTAATTACCATAGTTGTTACCTAAGCTACGTGACTTAGTTTATTTAACTAAGTGGCAACATTTAGATAACATCACATGATAACCAAATATGGCAAATGTAGTAACACATTATAATCTCTTAATCTCTACCTAAGCTCTAAGTACTTCTATTGCAAGTTCCAACTTTAATTGTCCATATTACAAGTATAAGAATTAGTAATACAACATAGGGGTATTTGTATCTTTTACCGTACCAAAAACTTCTATAAATCTATTTCAGCTAAACGCATTACGCATTTCACTACAGTGCTTTACTATTGAAATCTATAATAATTTCGAAAATCACGATTGCAATCACAAATATAATTTATTAAACACTCTCTTAATATCTTTTTGCTTTGATTTATTATACGAGTTAAGCTATAACGTACTCAAGATTGACTCGTCTATAAATGAGCCGATCCAAACTTTTTTTAGAACAAAGTCCGACTCTGACTGAGTAACTCAACTAATATAACGTACATTAATCAAATGCTCGGAATACATACGTAACCTTATAGTTGCATGTGAACAATTCACGTAACCTTATAGTTAGTTGGATGTGAACAATTCATCACTAAAGTTTACATTATATACTGACGAAACATAGTGGCCATAATATATAAGATAATATTCTGACTTGTGGGGTTTTGGTAGAAACAAAAATCTTACATATTACAAGAGAAGTGAAAAAAAAAACTTTGATGAATTGTCGGTTTCGACCACAATAAGACATTTGCGTAAAAGTTATGGTCTCATATCAAAGCCGAAAAATCAGACAAAATTCGTATGTATATATTGTTTGTATTATTTGGTCCCTCTTTTAATTTGAATTTTGGATATTCATGGGAATATTTTTGTTTTTTTTCTTCAAAATATCACACCCTATTGTCGGTCTTATGCAGCTACGTACACGATAAATAGTTACAGCCAGCCTAGGAATGTACATGGTATGGTCGATAAATTTCAAATCAGAACCATAGTGTACGAATTTCTTTTATATATATATTGTTGATTTTAATTTTTAAGTAGAAAGAAGTCTTATAGGTAAAAGTATAAAAAATTCACACATACTAAATTAAATTAAATAATAATTGTTTAAATATTACATGTATTTGTTCACTTAAAAATTATTCAATTATATTCGGATATATTTAAATACGTTAATTATTTGACAATATTCGAAATTGTTCAACTATATAACTATTTCTATAAATGTTAATTTATATATTCAATTCACGCACAATATGCGTGTGCGTGTGAATTGGTTCGGGTGAGAACCGGTCTTACGGAGAGGAATGAGAACCTATCTCAATTGTTGGATGAACAATAGTCATAGGTTGTGATAAAAAGAATATTTATGTCACATTTTAATTATTTGTTTACATTAATACAATTTTCTTTTAATGTTGAGTGATAATGTAAATTTTCTGAAAATATTTATTATCTTATTAATATCACATGCATGCAAGATAGCATTAAGTTTATCATGTTCAATTAAAAATACACAAGAAATCGATGTATATATATGTTTGTTTGAGTTAAACTTAATGAACACGAACACTAATTCACATGAACGTTCAATCACATATATAGTTAAAGATGTGTACAGGATTAATTAACCATTTATTTTCATGAACACAAACGTTCATGTACAATGTGGATGAGAAAAAACGACAATGAATTTAAACCCGAAAATGAGCACCATGAACGTAATGTTCATGGTGTTGTGATGATCAAATTATACAAAAAAAACATTTGCATAAATGATTAATAGTGGATGAACATGATCGAATAAGATTTCCTTGCCCAACCAACTCAAATTATTATTTTTTTTGTAGATGATGATCGTATTTAATGCATAGATTACATAATAAATCATTAACTAATGTTGATTATATTATATATATATATATATATATTGAAAAATGAAAAGCGGTTAGGTTGGTTTATCTACTAAGCATCCTTACAAATGAGAACACAAAGTTCGAGATCATAAAAAATACAGGTGTTGAAGTACGATATTCCTAGACGGATCAGTCGGTCGGCAAATTTAAGCCTTATATATATAAATAAATTTGTAAGCGACCTTAATTTAGTCTATAAGTTTTATACGCTGCTACTTTTTATTGACAATTGGTTTTAAAATTAAATTTATTGGCGGTTATGTATTGAACTCAGGTCTAATATACATGATACACGTATGAGAATGTGCGAAGCCTTGTTCCTAAGACAGTCTACTGAAGACGTGCTGATTGTGCTAGTCGGTTTTAATGCATGTCGTCAACTGAGTCACACGATTACGTTTGAGAAATGTGTAAAAATATCCTATGTCAATAATACACATAAAACAGTGCAAGGACTTACGTGGATCCACCGGAATTTCACAAATAAGATTGATATTTTACGTAAATAATTACGTAAGAAGTCTATGCTAAGAGGGTTTGCAAAACGTGGGTTTATGCTAATTCTTGTTGATCTATGTCTTTATTTATTTTTGGTTCGTTATTACTCGTGCTAGGCTGTGTTTAATTTTTATAGTCTCGTGTTTGTAAGTTCTTATTGACGTACAATATCGATATAAACCATTAACTAACATTCTAGATATCAAAAAGACAGTAAGGATACAAACACCCATAAGGTAAATTAAACACATAACATGCTCACACAACATCCGGTTATTATCTTTCGTTAGATTATTCAATTATTAATTCAACTTATGGTTGTTACACGAGTATCGCTACGATCTCGCCTCTGACTCCTTTCACCAACAGGAATAGAACGTATGCATTCTTTTGTCACCTGCTGGACTAGTCGTGAGAGCACCTCCTAGTTTCCCCATTCTGAATTGGACAAGCGGTAACCGTCCGGTTATAATACACTTGTGCCAATTAAGTTATAACAAAGGTCAATCATATTCCGGTTATTAGTTATAACATGATAAACAACACAAACAAGCCAATACAATCAAACCAATACGCGGAATGAAGCTAAGTAAGTCCAAGGGACTTACCTCACTCGAAGGTAATCTCAACACTCAACAAACACTCAGAGAACGACTCAGTTTCCCTCATAAAGGAGCAAGGAAAGCCTATTCATACAAACATCAAGAATCAAGAACCGATACGAATGCTGGAAGTCTATAATTTCTAGTCTCCATGATCTCTAAGAGATCTACACAAGCTATGGTCTCAACCTTAGTCTTATTGAACACTCAGGGGTTGAGGAACATCCAGAAGGAATAAGGAAAGGAACGAGGAAAGCAAGTAAGGAAGCAACTCAGAAGAACGGGAGTTATTGCAAAAGAAACCGCGGGGGTGGCTGGACAGGCACAAGAATCCGCGGGGCAGAATAACAGAGGCGCGGGGACGGTTTCCGCAACAGAAACGCCGAATTCTCCTTCGACAGCAAGGAACTTCACCAAAGGTCAAAGCTTGCCTTTCTCAACAGACAACCACGTAACAACTCAACCAAGGGAGCTTGTGAAGATCAAAGGATCATCAAAGGAACGCCCCACCAGAATCAATGATCAAACTTGATTCTTGGACAAGAAGAAAAGATGAAACGAAGAGAGAAACGAAGCAGAAGCGAAACAAGGTGTAGTAGCACATGAACATGATGAAGAACAACGGAGGGAGAACTTACACGTTCAGCAAGATCTCAGGAAGCAAGGCTGCAACGCTCTAGGGTTGAAGAAGACGTAAGCAAAAAATGGGAAAAAGAAGAAAAAACGGGATTATATAGAAGAGGAAGAAAAGATAAAGGAAGGACGTTCTAGGGTTTAGAAGATCCAGGAAAGTCGTCCAAAGATAAGAAAATCGGATCTTCTAAGATAGGAAACAAGATAGAACCGAAAGAGGAAAGAAGATATTCGCGATCAGTGGCAATACCGTAGGGGCGGATTGCCCATGCCGCAGGGGTGGCCCCTTGCCAACGTGGGGGTGCCAAGGCTGCTGGGGCAGCCTCCATCACCGCGTGGGCGGTGAAGGTGAAAACTGAGATCTTACAGGCAGTGATAAATCGCTAGGCCTGATGGTATGACTGGTGGGTTCTACCAACCGCGGGGACGGTGAAGGTAAAAACTGGGATCTTACAGGAAGTGATAAATCGCTTGGCCTGATGGTATGACTGGTGGGTTCTACCAAAAACAATGGCACATTATTGGACCGACCATTATCAAGGCAGTAAAAAGCTTCTAAAGAACTAGTAAGATCCTCACACAAATCGACCACACATTCGTTGCCCTACTTCCCAAAAGAGAAAATCCTACACCAACTACCCAGTATCCATTATCCACCAATAAGCCTATTCTCAACAGTCTACAAAATAATGGCCACAATTCTGGCCAAAAGACTAAGCTTAGTCCTAATTTAGCTAGTTCACCCGCTTCAAAGTGCTTTCATTAAAAACAAAGCAGTTAACGATAATGTTCTCATTGCTCATAAAATTTTCAATGGACTTAAAGAAAATCCTACACCAACTACCCAGTATCCATTATCGACCAATAAGCATGTTATCAAATAAAGCAGTTAACGATTTTTGCCCCATAGAGGGGTCTTCGTCAAGGAGATCCCCTATCTCCCTTACTGTTTTAGTAAGAATGTGACGCCTACCAAGAGAGATTTGATAACATGCTTTCTCAATGTGTTTGAAGTGGATCGGTATTCAGAGTATTTAGGTCTCCCGACTTTTGTTGGTCATTCGAAGAATATGGGTTTTCAAGCCCTCAAGGATAAAGTATGGAAGAAGATCAACGGTTACAACGAGCGCCTCTTGTCACAAGCGGGTGTTAGACTTCCTACGACTTTCGGCACAAGATGATAAGATTTTAGCTAATTCCTTTGTCTCTTTTTCTTTTCTACATATTCATCGTGTAGGCAATACCGTTGCACACCAGGTTGCTATGCTTCCTACGGCTTCTGTCACTAACATCATGTATTTTTCTCTCTTCCGTATGAAAATATCTAGTTAGAGGCTTTGATGGCTAATACAAGTATACATATGTTTTCCTTAAAAAAACCCACAAACAAATCAAACAATGATTTTCTTTCGTTTTTTTTAATCTTTTATAAATTAAACTATAGTTTCAAAGTGCGTTTTTTTTTTTGTAATTTATGTGTGTATAAAGTTCCGGAAAAGTTTGTACGTCGACAATTGAACGTTGTGATTTGGTTTGATTCATGACCGTCTCTGCAAACGTTTTTCGTGGATTGTCACCCCAATCCATGCATTGATCTATAACAATTTAAAATTGTGGCTTCCTTGTTTTTCTTTTGTTTGCATAAACCGCGGTTTAAAATTGCAGTTTTCTTGTTGTTGTGTTTTGTGTGAATAAACCACAATTGTAAATTGCGGTTGTCTTGTACATGTGACACTAACTCGGCAATTTAAAATTCTGGATGAAAATGTCCTTGGTTTTCAATTTTAAAAATAAATAATTCAAAATCGTAATTTAAAACCGCGGTTTATTTACACAAAAACAAATAAAATAATCGTAGTTTTAGTTTGATACGGCGATTCATGCAAAAAAAAAAAAGAAATAAAATTATTGTTTTTAACGGTTCTTAATATAAATTATGTTTTCAAACTTTTCTTCCATACCTCATTTTGAATTAATTGCTTTAAAAAAAATCTCAAACTTAATTATTATACTTTCCTTTTTGTTATCTTAATGTTTACCATTATAATAGAAAATCTCAAAATTTAGATAATTAAGGTATGCTCCAAAGATATTCATTAAAATGCTAGAAAAAAAAAAGAAAGAAAAAACACAAAGGGTCTACTTCAATAATAAGGAGATAATGATGGGTCAATCTTAACCAATTTCCTCAATAAAGAATAAGACAAATGCTAATAATTGAAAACTTTGAATAATTGCAAAACTCATTAACAATTACACAAAAACTCATTAACAATTACTTTCAAAAAAACAAAAAAAAATTGGAACAATAATTATACGGAGCTAACCGAGTAGGCTTAAAATCACGTGTGCAATAGAATGGACGAGAAAAGATATCACATAAATCTCACAAAGCAATGGTGAGGAAAAAGTCCACGTGTGCGATATGGATAATTTGTAGAATAATAAAACATTGACACGTGACATTTTATGACATTCCAAAAACAACCAAAGGAAAAAAGTAACCACAGGGTCCACAATGCATGTTGATCACTTGATCCCGACGGCTACCCTTTATGTCAACTTGTTTTTATTGGTATACATTGGACCAATTATTAAGATTTTTTTTTGTATGTCATACTCATATATAAGCTAACAAATTTATTATATTATTACCGGTTGATTTTACGATGAAATCACATTGAGCTTATGTGTTTAGTTTTGACATAATGCGTATAAGTTTGTATGTCATGACTCCCTAAGTTATAGTTAATTGAATTATGTCATTACGATGTTTGGAAAGTCAACTGATCACTAAACGAAAAATAAGTTGGACGATGAGTGTTCGAGAGTTCTGTTGGTGTAACAGATTCAATTACATAGCTGAGTCACATTGTATAAATACATAGTGTTACGCTAGAGATGTAGTACAAAAAGCTTTACATTTATAAACTCGATCTAATCTCCTAAACTACCTAGCGAAACCCGCAGTGTACGGATCGTTATGTAGGAAGGAAAGTATTATGAGGTCGAACACAAGGACTGAGGTGAAATCAAGTCATTCAATGATCAAAGATAGTGTAAATTTAAATTAAGATGAGATGAGGAATAAAGAAAGTGCAAAACTCAATATTTTTGGTGGTTTTGGGTGATCAAACAAGGATCACAAATATATCAACACAAACAAGCAACACAAACACACAAACACAAAGATAAGAGATAAGAGGTAAGAAAACGGATTCTAGAGATTTGGAATTCCGATTATGACAATGGACTCATGCTTCTAAAGATCTAAGGAAAATTGTGGTTGTTTGGAGTTGGGTGTTTCTCTAATGGGAGCAATTACCAGGTAAGTCTCATGCTCCACTAGTCTCGCACCTAAGGTTCTATTACCGGGTAAGTCTCAAGAAACCTAAGGACAGAAATTCTACACAAACCGGCCACTACCTAAGGGTCAAGCCCCTCCTCACCGGGTAAGTCTCGGAAAGGGTAAGTCTTAGGCAACGATCCTAGCACACTCAATCCAATAGCGGCTTTTTTTGGCTCACTACTACCTAGAATTCATCATCTTATGTATCTAAGAGAGGAAATTACCGGGTAAGTCTCATCCCTCAAAAAGGTTGCTAACATTAGGTCACCCTAAGCTAGATTAGGCTCAACAAACACTAGGATTTCAACACATCTACATCATAACATCCAGATTCATCAATACAAGCACAACAGAGAAAACCACGGCCAAAACCACGGTCTGGATTTTGGATGAACAGGCCGTGGTTTTGGGTATGAGTTAGGGTTTCGAACACGAATCCATCCTAAGCTAACATGGAAGTCCATACAATCATAGTCCAAAGAATAAACATCATTCCTTCACCCTAGAATCACCACTATTCAGCCAACAACATACAAATCTAGATCAAACTTCATAAATAGAGCATGCTTGCAAGTCATAGCTAGAAAATGAAGAATGAACCAAAGAAAAGACATTATAAAGCTAGAATAGAAGTTACCAAATCTTACAAAGGTTCTAAGATGCAGCTCCAAGGTATCAACAAAGGAAACCTCACTCAAAACCACTCAAATCTCACTTTAAAACTAAAATCTACACTAATCTCTCCCAAGAACACCCACAAGGGTGCTTGGAAGAGAAGCTACAATGGAGGAGTGTTTTGGGGAAGAAGATAGGGGAGAAGGGTCCAAAAAGGATAGAAGATCCTCAAATCAGCCTGCAGGTCAACTTAAATACTCCACCAAAAAGCAAGGTCGGACAAAGAGATCGTGGGACACGTGTCAAAGTGGTCCAGAAGAAACCACGGCCAAAACCACGGTCGAGATTTTGGCCTCTGGGCCGTGGTTTTCTCTGTTCAGCTCTCTTTGGATCATTAAGCCATGAGTTGGTGCAAGGCATGCACCAACAAGGTCTTTTGTGTTCTCCTTTGCTCCTAGCTTGCTCCTTAATGAGTCTGGAAGTGTGCCACCACGAGGAATGATCCTCGAATGTATCGATTAAGCTCCAAAAGCTCCCCAAAATACCTACAAAACCGACAAGAGGTCGTGTAGACGTCTATTTCGACAATATGCATGAATTAAGTGTAAACGTCATGAACTAATGCGGAAACATGCATGAATGGAAAGGAAAACTACCTAAAAAAGTGCCTAAACCAGTGTCATAAATCATGTCATCACATAGCATACAATACACATAATAATTAATTCATAATAAACTCGATATATATATATATATATATATATATATATATATATATATATATATATATATATATATATATCTTCTCTCTCTGATTCCATAGATCATGAATCCTCACCATGACTTCATCTCATCCCAGTGATAATGAAATCGATCCTCCATCCCCGGGTATCACCAGCAATAATGATCTGCTTCAGTAGATTAAACTACATCATTCCGATGCACCATCACTTAGCCTTTCCACCACACTTCTTACAAGCTCCAATTACTCGCGCTGGAAACGTTTTGTCGAGGTTTCATTATCAACGAAGAACAAACTTGGATTCGTCCATGGTGAGTGTTCTCGTCCTCTATCCGACCCAAAAATGCAGGCGAAGTGGGACCAATGCAATAACATGCTCATTTCTTGGCTGTTACACTCCATGGAAAAGGATATTAGTGAATCAATTCTATTTTGTCATACCGCTGCACATATCTGGATTGAGTTGGAAACTCGCTTTGTAAGATCGAATCGCACCAGCTTGTACCAGATTCAGAAAGAACTCAATCTCATGTCACAAGGTAACCAATCGGTTACAACTTATTTCACTACTATGAAAAAGGTCTGGGATGATTATTCTCTTGCTATGACACATTTAGCGTGTAAATGTGGTTCAAATGAGGTTGCTCTTGCTATGGTTCGAGATCAACAGATTATTCAATTTCTTGTTGGTCTAAATGAATCTTTCTCTATGGTTCGTTCTCATATACTCATGATGCATCTCAGCTCCACAATTAATGCAGTATACAAACTTGTACTTCAAGAAGAGAATCTAGAACTATTTCTCATACTTATGTCATTGATGATAATGCATCAACTTTATATTCTTAGCATAGATCCAATTATCATAAACCAGCTACTCGAGGACAGTCTGCATCTAATTCTAAGGCAAACTCCTCCTCTAATCGTCCCTATTGTGATCACTGCAAAGTGAAAGGTCATTATGCAGACAAATGTTGAAAATTAGTTGAATATCCAACTTCTCCGATCCCAGGGCTTCCATGGTGTTCTCGCTGTAAAATTGTTGGTCATGACATTGCTAAATGCTAGAAGATTGTTGGTTATCCCTTGGTCATAAACTTGTTGCTCCCTCCATTCACAGTTCATTCACTCCCGAACAGATGTCTAATATTCTTGCAATGTTAAGCAAGAAAGAGGATTAAGATCATATGACTCTTAGTGACAAAACAACTCTTCTTGCAGGTAAGCATTCATGTTTCTTGTCTTTTAATCTCAATTCAAAATGGATCTTGGATAGTGGAGCCACTGACCATATCACACCAAATCTTAGCCTATTCAATCCTATACTCCTGTTACTCAAGCCTCTTTTATTACCACGCCAAATGGTAATTAAGAAAGCTCATGTTACTCATTATCGCACTGTTTCTCTTAATGATCATATTACCTTGACCAATGTTCTTCATGTTCTAGATTTTCACTTCAATCTTATTTCCATCCATCAACTATATAATGATCTACTATCTCACGTTTTATTTACCCCTTATGCTTGTGTGCTTCAGGACCCTTTGATGAAGAAACATATGGTGATTGGTCGAGCATTTAAGAGGTTGTATGTTGTTGACAAGAATCCTTTTGTCGATTCTTCTTTTAATACCAAGATTTGTAATAATACACACAATGATGATCTTGAACCATGTGATAAACTTGTTACTCTTTCCATTGATTTGTGACATTGTCGTT
The DNA here is from genome assembly GCA_033239125.1 of Fagopyrum homotropicum. Lineage (NCBI taxonomy): Eukaryota > Viridiplantae > Streptophyta > Magnoliopsida > Caryophyllales > Polygonaceae > Fagopyrum > Fagopyrum homotropicum. The sequence goes on from BSWB01000003.1 coordinate 12,030,255, forward strand.
TAGGTCATTTACCATTTGATCAAATACACTTTATTCATGATGATTTCAAAGCATCTCAGGCACATTCCATTTGTACCATTTGTCCTCAAGCCCATCAACATAGACAACCTTTCCCTTCATCCTCCACTAGATCATCTCATCTATTTGATCTAGTCCACATTGATACATGGGGACCTTACAGGACCAAACATATAATGGTTTCTCATAGTTTTTTTTTACCATAGTTGATAATTATTCAAGGTGCACGTGGGCATTCCTCATGGCCAATAAATCCAACTTTCTTTCCATCCTAAAATATTTTGCCACTATGATCCAAAACCAATTCCATACTTCCATCAAAACTATTCGTACAGATAATGTCCTTGAGTTTCTTAGCAAAGAAGTTGTCCTCTTCCATTCTACTAAGGGTATTATCCACCAGACTACATGCATATATACTCCACAACAAAATGGAGTAGTGGAGCGCAAGCATCGACACCTCCTAGAGGTAGCTAGATCTCTCTTCTTTTAATCCAAACTTCCACTCTCTTATGAAGAGAGTGCATATTAACGGCCACCTATATTATCAATAGGAGGCTTGTTCCCATTCTACAACATGAAACCCCCTATGAAGTCCTATTTGACAAGAAACCATCCTATGATCACCTATGGGTATTTGGCTATTTATGCTTTGTTCACACTCCTAAACCTCATCATAAAGACAAGCTCGATCCACGTGCTACCCCTTGTATATTCATTGGATATCCTTATGGTACAAAAGGCTATAAGGTTCTCACTTTACAATCCAAAGCTGCCATGATCTCACGAGATGTTACTTTTCATGAGCAATGCTTCCCTTTTCATTATATATCTCCTACACAGGCTCCCATGCTTCGCACTTTACCAACTATTTCTAACCTTGATTCTACTATATTTCTCCCTTCATCAACTTCATATTCTTCCTCAAATCATGAATCATCTTCATTTTCTCCTGAGCCTATCCCCTCTCCATCCTTACCTCTTTTATACCCTACTTCTTCTTCCAATTTTAATCATGATTTACCTCCTTCTAGACGCTCTAGTCATCTCACCAAACAACCATCATATGTCTCAGACTTCATTTGCACATACAACTCATGCTCCCAATCACTAGGTAATTTTCAAACCCTTTCTTTACCTAATGATCATATTGCCTTTTTAGTTGCCTTAACTTCTTTTGTTGAGCCTACTACGTATACCGAAACTTTCAAAGATCCAAATTTGGATTGAGGCTATGGATAATGGGTATACAAAGTTAAATTGCATGTAGATGGTACATTAGAGAGATACAAGGCATGTTTGGTGGCTAAGGGTTACAATCAAAGAGAAGGTGTGGACTATCATGACTACCATACGAAGTATTATAGCCATAGCTACCTTCAAAGGGTGGATCTTACATCAAATGGACGTAAATAATGTTTTTTCTGCATGACAAGCTTTTTGAAGATGTATATATGAAGGTACCACCCGGCATACCTAATCCATTGGCTCTTGTTTGTAAGCTCAAAAAGTCACTATATGACTTAAAGCAAGCCTCCAGGCAATGGTTTCATCGTCTAACCACTGCGCTAATTGATCATGGTTATCAACAATCCAAGAATGATTACCCTCTCTTCTTAAAACGTGTTGGCAAAGACATCACCATTGGTGTAACAGATTCAGTTACATAGCTGAGTCACACTGTATAAATACATAGCATACAATACACATAATAACAAATCATTCATTCATAACAAACTCGTGCTATATATATATCTCTCTCTCTCTTCTCTATCTTCTCTCTTTCAGATTGTAACAAGTTTAATGAATATTTTATTGATATTTTACACTTACATCAATTCCAATAAACTTTGTTATTTCAAATACTCGTCAAGTTAATCAAAAAGATAATTTCGTCCAATCAACTATGTGTTCCATCTACACTATAAGTTTCAAGTCCAACTACTAATAAATTTCATCATTAATAAATTATGTATTCTCAAACGATCCCTAACGTATAGAAAGTCGGAATTGTATATGGTAATTTTCTTTTAGAGAATTTGGATTTCTGAAACTTGTTTATGTCAAGAATTGTACAACTAGAAAAAAAATTAAATTGTATCAAGCATCACCTCTTCCATAATAATAGTGAAAATCTATAGTTTGCGAACTTTATCGGCAAAAATTGCAAAGGATCAGGAGTTCATCGATTTCTTATAGAAATGGACGGAAATAATACATCAATCTTTGGTCTACTATTAGCTCAAGATCTCTTGTTACCTTAATTTGAACAGGGTTTCTTTCTCGGCTATGAAGGAGCGCCTTAAAAGATCGTGAAATATTAGGAACGAAAGTGAACTTTCGGCTATCCGATCATTTGATTATCCATTAAAGTGGCCAAAAACTCAAAAAAAAAATCAAGTGAAAAACTGTTGAGCGAATGAGCAAGTGGATGTATACGGATATTCACCCGAAATCCAAGTGAATGAAAAGTGGATGACTGATGGATGACATGATAGACGGATATTAGGGTTGTTCATCCGCCCAATCCCGGTCCGGACATCAACCCAAAACCTTCAAATCCGATGGACCGAAGAGCGATCCTAATGTTTAGGGTTGGGTCCACCCAAAATGGGTTCGGATCCTGTCCAAACCCATTGGACCTAACTAAAAATGATATGTTTTTTTTTATACTTTTTGTTCTTTGTAAATATTTTATAGAAATAAATAAATAAATAAAATTTATGAACAAATACCCTAAAAACAAAATTTTAAGCTTCCAATCGATACTATTATAAATAAAATTTTACGATCCAAATGTCAAATTCAAACAACTAATAATAATAAATATTATTTCAAAACTATAAGTAAGACACCATTGTTTTCTGCTACCCGCACAAAGTCACAAAGACAATACTATTTATTCATTGAACATGAGTTAATTTGTACTTCTTGGTCTTTCACCATGCATTATCTTCTGATAACATTCATTCTATTGCCTTTTTTTTTTTTTTTTACCTTTATTCTTGTCAATCTCTTGAAAAAATAAGTTTGAGTTGAATCATATTATGATAAATTTTCTTCACTTTGTTATTTTGAAATCTACTCGTGTTTTCGTGAAATTGTAGGCATTCTAGTCCTTTGAAGCCAAAATGGAGTTATCTTAAGAGGAGTGTCTACTACATGCTAATGTTCTCCCTATGGTGAAGGAAGTTCAAGTCAAGACTGAATTGATTGAAGTCATAAGCCGACTAATTGAGGAAGTGTTCAATGTTTTACCATCGGTGGGGTCAACTAACACACCCGATCGAGTCAACTGATCCTACTTTTACGAGCATGTGACCATATTTCCAGGCATACGGTTGCGTTCCGCATCTGATCGATTCGATTCCGTGCGTTTTGACCGAGTCAACTTAAGTGATTTATTCAGAGTTGAAAGATGCATCTTTATCTCTCTATTCAATATATTTCTTAGAGATAATGTTAGTTGGAAGATATGTTTAGACTTAATATATTAGTTTTTTTTGTAAAGATAGGGCTAATATGATTAACATTAACCCCTATAAGTAAGGTCATTCAATCAGTAGGTTAATTATCCAGTTTTTTTTATTCAAAATTCTATTCGGCCACCTTCGCATGTGTTAAACTTCCTTGTTGATTGACTCGATATGTCCCACATGCATGTCGGCTCGATCACCCTTGTTTTTCATCGATTAATAAATGTAGAATTTCTATAAATTATTGATAGAAATAGGGGCGATCTAGATCAAGGAGAAACTTCAACTACTTCTTCTTGATCGTTTGTGTTGGATCAAACTTATAACTTGAGCGGCGGAAGCTTAGAAATGGATGCGGAAGCGTTTAGTTGATCCTTCAAAAGGATCCTCGACTTTGAAAGGCTTGGATCAAAGACTAGATCCAAGATAAGAACTTTAAGAGGATTGAAGGAGAAGTGATGCCTATTCCAAGTAAGAGGGTTTTCCTTCTCAACACTTGGATTCAACTTAGACATAATTTTACAAATGAGTCAAGCCATCCTTATATAGTGGATGGGGGCTAACCAAAGGTTCAAACATAAATGGCAAGATTAAAGTCGGAATTAAGTTCCGGTAAATGAAAGGCCTAAAATATGAAAGGTCGGAATTTAATTCACGGAATTAAGTTCCGGAATTAAAGTTCCGAATATGAAAAGTCAATTATTAAATAGCCGAATAATAATAAACGTCTTCAAAATGGTGCGGGTCCTTCTAGCCGGAAACACGGATGACATTGCAATCCGGGGGCGTATCATTCTCCTCCTCTTAAATGTGAAACGTCCCGTTTCACCGTCAGAAAAGAAAGGAGTCACTTGAGGAACAAGACCCTTGAAATGTAGCACTGGATGCCCATTGTTGGAGTCGGGTGGCTTGGACTTGTAGTCTTTCAAAAGAATTGTGGGGCCTCCAAGCTTGTCGAACATAAAGAGGACAAACTCCGGATCGGGAGGCTCGAACTTGTAGTACATGTGGATGGTCTCACCGGTGAGTTTCTCTACCATGCCGTTTAAACTTGTGACATTGTACGTCGGAGGCATGCCGGAAAGAAGCAAGGGTAAGCCGGTAAATAAATGATTAGACAAAACAAAGTCAAACCTCGGGTCAACCGGTTCGAACTTGTAGGCCAACAACATAATGGTGTCATTGTCATGATTGAAGGCTTCTTCACCCTTGATGATGATCTCATCTTTGTCATCTTGAAAATACTCTCCACATAACGGATTGACAAGATGAATTGGAATGACCGGGGCACAAGTTTTAATGACGACATCTTCCTCGTCTGCAACCTCGTCACACAACGGTTGGACCACCAACTCACAACGTGGTTGTGACACCGCTTGAGGTGCTTTTTGTTGGGCGGCCGTCATGAGGGAAACCATTTGTGCCTTCAATTTTTCAATCTCTTCCCTTAAAGACTTATTCTCTTCTTGTTGTTTCTTGTAGGGATTTTCTTCAAGATAGGCACGTTATCTTGGAGCAACATAGGTATCCTCATAATATTCTTGCTGGTGTGGATACCGTCGGTGCCCGTTCATCGAAAAAGTCGGCCTAGGTGGGTCCGGAGGAGGCAACCACTCCTCGTCCTCAAAATATTGACTCCGTCTGTACCTCCGGGAGGTTTGTTTGGCCGCTTTGAGCTTTAGTTCATGTGGAGAAGGCAACCACTCTCCATACAAATCAAACTAATCATCATCATCATCATAAAACATGATGAACGATGAAGAACACGGAAGAACACAAGGAAGATCTTCAAAGAACTCCGAATAAATTTGATCAAGAAAAAAAATTTTGTAAAGAAACTTGACCTCGATCCCGAGCTCTGATATCAATGATAGAAATAGGGACGATCTAGATCGAGGAGAAACTTCAACTACTTCTTCTTGATCGTTTGTGTTGGATCAAACTTATAACTTAAGCGGCAGAAGCTTAGAAATGGATGCGGAAGCGTTTAGTTGATCCTTCAAAAGGATCCTCGAGTTTGAAAGGCTTGGATCAAAGACTAGATCCAAGATAAGAACTTTAAGAGGATTGAAGGAGAAGTGATGCCTATTACAAGTAAGAGGATTTTCCTTCTCAACACTTGGATTCAACTTAGACATAATTTTACAAATGAGTCAAACCATCCTTATATAGTGGATGGGGGTTAATCAAAGGTTCAAACATAAATGACAGAATTAAAGTCGGAATTAAGTTCCGGTAAATGAAGGCCTAAAATATGAAATGTCAGAATTTAATTCGCGGAATTAAGTTCCAGAACTAAAGTTCCGAATATGAAAAGCCAATTATTAAATAGCCGAATAATAATAAACGTCTTCAAAATGGTGCGGGTCCTTCTAGCCGGAAACACGGATGACATTGCCATCCGGGGGGCGTATCAATTATGTCATTTTAAATTCCTCTATTCTAGGATCTAGATAGCCCAACTTTGCATGATATGCCTATGATTTTGATGATAAATCCATGATTATAATATATATAAAATGGTAGTGTGGGGTTTGTCTATTGTAAGATGTGAGAGCTACACAAAAATGTTATTTTGTTCTTCAAAGTGTGATTTGTAATATGCGAGAGTTGCGTGAATTTATACTTTAATGTCCTACTAGATGCAAGAGTTTCATAGGATGTCTTCTTCATAGCATGACTATATTCGATTTTGAATACAAATTATTGATGATTGAGATTGATTATGCATATTCGTAACCAACTCGTTTTCAATCATAACGAAAATCATAATGGATGTTCTCTCAATTTATTTTTGAGAATTACATTCACCTTCTTCGTGTCTCCTAACTTAAAATCATATATACTCGAGGGTTTTGCGAGCTACGAACACCCTAGGTGGTGTCCCTCTTCTCTTCGATCCACCTATGAAGAACTTTCGATCCATCGACAACCCTTCAAATCTTAATCTAATAATCTACCAATGCTAATGATAGATACGGAAAATTTTCCTGAAACTGAATATGGAAAAAAAAAATTTATTTTAGAAAGACATGAACTATTGAAAAAAGCTTAAAATTTCAACCATTTTTTTATACTTCAAAATGTGTGAGAAAATTATCCAAAAAACAATTACAACTTATGCATTTTTTTTAATCATTGTGCTCTTGTTTAACCAGGGAACTGGCAATGTGCTAGCTAGATATTTGAGTTTGCTCAACTCGTTGAATCATCATTTAAAACTATCTGTGAATGGTCTCTAATCAAGTGTTTGTGTTATGAAGAAGTCTTTGTAGGTATGATCTTTCGGGAATTCTTCCAATAAACTGTAAGAACACAATTAGTGGAGAAAACGACAGAATTATAATACAGTTAGTGTGTGCAGAGTCGAGATATGAGATCTTTGTCCATAATATTGAAAACACCCCGAATTACGACAAGATTATAATATTGTATTGTGTGTCTGAATGAGAGGACATGACGCTTTTGTATAGACATGCTAGCTTAGAGACGTAGGAGATCTGCGTATTTAACATAAACATTGATTCCGATATTTGTAACTCTCGAATCTGTATATTGGTTACGGATTTTAAATTTAAATCTGAAATCGTAACTCCGGATTTGCTCATTAAGACAGACGATTATGAGTTTTGATTATGCAGTCCATTACGAGATGAACCCAAAATGATAGCCACGATCTAGAAAGCCTATGCCTTTGGGTTTTTACCCAAAGGCCACGATGGATCTTTACGTAATTTTTTCTCCTTATATATACTATAATGGTTCTACTCATTTTAGTCAATGTAGAATACCAACATTTTTGTCCCTTTTTCAAGTTTTGTTGCGTACACATCACTTCGGTCATCATTATCTCATTCACCCAGAATCCAACTTTGACAAATAAGTATAACACAATTCAGTGCTTGTGGAGACGAAGTCAATGCTTCCGTTTTTTTGTATTGAAGATGGTTGGAGCTCACCAGAAATTTGCCCAAAAAAATTGACGCAATACTTATTAGTCTTCTAAGGCATTCATGAAAAAAAGAGTTTTTTGCGCTCCATACAAATCTTCAAAGGCTTTCCAGAGAAAGAAGAAGAAAGAAAATAAATTGTGTTACTTTTTGACTTTCCTGTTGACAACGTTGCTCGAATACGTGTTCGATTGTTTCGGATGAGGTTGTAGTCACGTGCTCCATGTTTGATCATGGTTGTGTTCGAGGCGAGTCTTTTTCCAAATTGCGAATTTTGTTGTCCTGCTCCCCAACACCGAGACTCGAAATGTCGCAATAGTTCATGTGCTCGTGTTCTCTCCATGATTCCGTATCTTCGAATTTTCATCATCCTTTTTTTTATCTTGACCATTTTGTATGTCCGATTATGCCATTATCGAAACTTTACTAGTTCTTTGACGTCTTACCCACTCGATACATCATACATAACATATACAAACATATCCTATCTAAAATATGACATCGATAGCTACTCCTCGTTGATTCACACTACTTTCAAAATCATTTTGATAAGATCCACAAAATATAACAATCAATTAAAGTCTAACTCAATCAAGATTTTTTTTTATTAATACTTATATCACTAAAAAACATTTTATTTCAATAACCTCACCTTTAATAACTATATATAATTTATGACTACAATATATTTGTACACCTCCTTTTTTTACGTGCAGAGTGCAAAAAAACTTAGTGGCATGGAAACAAACAAATACAGAATAAAGATAGCTTCGATAATGACCATGTCAAAATTAATGAACATGTCGACAATTATAGATAGGGTGTCTCGAAATACTTTTTTTTTTAATATAAAATAAATACTAGAAAACGTATGAAAAATTAGAATAGTCTTTATATGTTGGCCAGGACAACTTAAATAATTAGTGCCTATTTATTGTCTTCAAAATATTAGGGAGGAAAAACATTAATATTTTATATACTAGGGGTATAGGCTTGTGCTACGCACGGGTATTTCTAAAAGTAAATAATAAATATTTTTAATTGATAATTCCGATAAAAAATACTTTTCTTAATTGTTTTAGCAAATATCAACCGAAAATTAGTTTTATTTTCTCAAAACGATTGAGCTTCCAATATATATTTATTGTATAAAGTATTTGCAAATCATTTAATACGCTAAAGTTGATACTTAAAACTATCGCTTTCAAATACATATTTTCTAATAAAGAGATATGGTTGATGATATTACAAAAAGTGTAACAAAATTTATTACAAAATTCTTATCTTATATATATAAATTTTAATTATAAATATTGGTGTAAAATACATATTTGGTATGAAGAGGTGTGATTAGATTACATCATTGAGATAAAATCTATTGTAAATTTTTTTATTTTGCATATAAGTTAAAATTTGTAAGTAATTTTTAATTTTAAACACTTATAAGTAAAGAATGTGTTTGATTACATACATTAATTGACACAAAATTTATTTTTAAAAAAATTAGCTAAAGAATGTGTTTAATAACATCCATTAGTTGAGACAAAACTTATTGCAAAAAATCACAATATTACTTGTAGGTAAGATTTAGTAACTATCTTCATTTATATTATTTATTAGCTTTTAATAATGATACATAAACTTAAGTGTTTTAAAATATGATAATAATTTGATTTTAAAGTATTAATGTTTGCACGAAGGAGGTGCTATATCACTTTATTTTTTTCTTCACAAAATTAATTATGGAATGAGAAGAAGAATGAAACAATTTGGTTTACTAAGTTTTTTCTAGTTTTTTCTAGTTTTGTAAATGTACCCCTTGAGAGAAGAGTGTGTAGAGTTTAAAAATAAATACAAAAGGTTGGGGTATATTTACTTAATTGAAACATTAAAAAGGTTAGTTACTACTCTATTTTCTCAAAAAAATCTAGTTATCAAAATTGTCCGAATGGAATTTCTAATTTAATATTCCTATGCAACGAAGTTTTGGAATGTGATTTTTTCTGTCATTTCACCTACATTTTTAATGTACAAAATTATTATAAGAAATATATTTTGGATTAAATGCAATTACATTATTATAAGAAATATATTTTGGATTTTCTTGTTTGAGAAAAAAAGAAAAAACTAGCTTAGAATGTTGCAGGAGAAGTGGAAGAAAGGATTATTAATATTTTTTTTAATTAAGAAAAATAGGATGATGAATTGATGATTGATGAAGAGGGAAGAAAATTAAAAAAAAAAAAAAAAAAAAAACTTTTTTCTTCCGTTGATAAGACGGAGATGCCAATTCTTACAGCCCACACGTTCAAGATAACTTTTGAAGTGGAGCAATCAGCCGACAAATCTCAATGGTTCCTTAACAATTCAAGTGCTCTTTTTTATTTTTTTAAAATCAACCGATATTTCTTAATTGTTGAAATTCATGTTAAACTAACATGATAAAAAAAATAAATATAAATGAGATGGTTATGGGACTTATGGAGAATTTATATAGAAAAAGTTACGGGTGAATTTTGAAAGTATTTTGTAAAACTATAAAGCTGTAAAATTAGTCATCAAAGTTTCATTGTAAAATAATCGGTATATAAAAAAAAATATTTTCTCATAAAGTTTAAGTTTCATTCTCGAAAGGCTCAAAACCCTAGAAATTCAGATCTACCAGCTTTAATGTCTTTGTCTTCGCTCCTCTCCGATGTCTTCGTCTTCTCCTCTTCTCTATGGTGCCTTCAATAGGGAAATTTTTTTTTGTGTGTGTATGTCAAGCTAAGAATTTCGGTATAAACAAGAGTTTTATAAATATGCAATAAGCTGCAAAGTATAGGTTGGTTGAATTAAAATTTGTTATTGTGGTTTATGCATTTAAGGTTTGCATTCATCAATTTTACTCTAATTTTGTTATGTCTAGTGGATTTAGTGATATGGAAGCATGTGCATAGATGAACAATGTGACTTCTACCCAACCTAATGTATTTTAGAGTGAATTTACAAAAGTGAGAGTAGGTGCCTAAATACATGTTCACAAACTTGCTTGCATGTAAAAATCAATTGTTGACAATGATGTTCTCTAAAACCAAAAATTTAGGAGAAAGGGATATACACTTGGAGTAGGGATAGAAATGGGTGCACAACCACCCGATCCAACCGGTCAACCGACCCAAATTCGTGGATGAAAACCCGAAGAATTCCGGGTGGTGGGCGGTTGACGGGTGAATTTGATGGGTGGTGGGTGGGTATGGGTATAGGAACAACCACCCACCAACCGAACCATCCACCACCCGCCCCGTATCACCCGTATAAAGTATTTGAAAAAATATAAATAAAAACCTTAAATTCTACCCATATAATAGTTATTAAAAATATAAAAACATAAAAACCCTATATTATCAAAGACAAGAGTGCACCTGCGTCACCATTCACCTTTCCCCAATCTGAATTTTTAATATCGATCGCTAATTCGCTAGTCGCTAGACTCGCTAAAACCTTCGGTCCTTCGCCAAATTGTCATACCTGACTACCTCGGTTTACCGCTGCTGAGCCACATGCTCCCTTCCCCGTTCGGCCACTCTCTTTTGCGCATCGCTTGCTTGATTCTCTCAATAGGTAGTTAATATTCACAAGTGTCTTCTCTCCATCCTCTCCTCAAATCTATATTTGATTTTGGAGCCACACACTCCCCTCAATACAACACTCACTTCAGGCGTTTAGTTAGTTATACAATACATACATACATCTTCTTAATTCTTACCATGTGTTTGGATTACTATTTTGGTTTGATAATTTTGGATGAAGGAAGCTTTTTTGCAAGATATTTCATTAGTTACTCATGGGTGCCACTACATTTTGCAGAAACTTGTGCATATTGTCCCTCTATATGATACCAGTCCAAAATTTTCGGACGTTTTATAATATGAGAGTAGATAGGTTGATGGTCAATAGTAGCTATCATTTTACCATTGTTTGTAGAAGGTTGCAGGATCGCTACATCGAGCTCTAAAGGAGTTTGATTGTAGTATATGTTGATTTACGTTTGTTGTATGCAAAAATATTATGTTTATTTGTATAGTTTTGTACTAATTGGAATTCATTTTTCACGTTGGTTTGTAATGTTGGATAATGTTCCGTAATTTAGTAGATTTATATTTGTGTTACTTTAAAATATAAATTACTTTATACAAGTAACTGTTTAAAACTAAAAGATATACTACACAATACACACCCGATTATTTCACCCGAACCACCCGAACACCCGGTGGGTGATGGGTGGGTGGGTGACGGGTGAAGTGTTAGGCGGGTGGTGGGCGGGGTGGGTGAGAGTTTAAGTAACGTGGGCGGTTGGTGGAAGTGGTACTTCCACCCATAAACCGACCCATTTCCATTCCTAACTTGGAGTGAGGAGATCGCATTTTAAATTTTAAAACTTTTTGTAAATAAAATTTCATCAAAGAGATTGAAAAGATGCTTAAGGGTAGAAGCTTGCATTTCAAATTATGGAAGAAGAGAAAAAATGATCATTGTAGAGAAATGTTGGTTGTTGATATTTCAGGAATTTAGTAGATTAACCTCCGTTTGGTTAGAAGTTCGGAAACGGAATGGAAATGAATGTAGTCTATATGTTTACCTTATTCATGAATGTTTTTTTGGAACCATTCTTTGTGGTTGCATGTAAAATGTAGTTATTTTTCCTCATTTTGTTACCCTATAGAGTATCAACACTAATCAAATTTTACTACAATTACTTAAAACCACAAGGAATGATTCCATAAAATTTCATGAGTAATAGTATATATATGGACTAAATTTGTTTTCACTCCGTTTCCGTTTCCGTTTTTGGAGTTGGAACCAAATGGGCCCTAAGATTATTGATCTAAAATAACCAACTTTTTATCTTTTATTTTTTATTTTTGTGAATCATGTCAATTTGTTGATGAACATAACTGTCATCTTAATTTCATACGATGAAGTGCAATGAATGGGTCATCTCCCATTTTATATATCCACCTTCTTTCTCCGGCTCGGTCTCTACTAGAGCACCACCCAAAACGTGTATGCAAGTTTTATATATGAAAAACTCCCACCACGTCGCACGATCATACTTGGGACATCACTCCCTCATCGAGGTCACCATGCCTATGACCGTACCGGTGGTTATCAATTGTAAAATACTTTAAAATCATAAGTATATAATATGTATATAGGTGTATAAGCCTATAAATTATCTCTTAAAACAGATTAGTCCAACTATCCTTAAATGCAACACTCCCCGGCTCCCCCTTCATAACATGTGTTTCTCAACATCATTCATCAACATCTCAGATTCAAACACATCCATAAATTATCCTTAGAGTCAACCATCACATTCACATTTACATCATACATCACAATCATCTACTCAAATACTCATCTCCGAACTCATAACACACCATATCATTCCTGCCCCTACACATCTATCTACGTAAGGTCTCAGAGAAACTTACTAAACACTAACACAAAACCAAATCAAACGAATCTCCTAAATAGGCTATCACACCAATACCTACCTAGGATATCACAACTATCAACCATAACTAACAATTGAGGATATATCATACATAAACTTAAATCCTTCAATTCTCATCACTAACAAGACAAGTATTCCATCAAATAGCTTATCACCATCCTCATTATATCATAAATGCTTTCATCACATGATTCACATGCAACCATCAACTTGTATCTCCCTCCATAACCGTCATCATATCCTATCAATCATACATACATTCATGTGTGTGATCGTCTATACTATCACTTGTGTCATCATATCTAGATACTCATGCTATACATGTCTCACACTCTCATTGCTATTTATAACACTTTTCATAATCATTTTTCATCAATCCAAAACACTTTTTCTAGCCACTACCATCGTAATATCAATATCTTCTAAACACTCAAGATACAACGGTTAATATATTTTAATGAAAATAAATTATAACATAAATGGTGTAAATATAATATCCGAAATGTGTTCTACTCACACTTAACAACAAATCAAATCAGAAACAGTACAACAACTAAGCATGACTTATCTAAAAAAGACGAGTCTCAATATCACCATAATAATTATCCAAACTTAGTCACCAACATTCAAATACCTAATATCAGTATATCATATATACTATCATCATCAATTTCATCCAATGCAAATAATCAAAAAACAAATCTTAAGAAAGGAATCTCATAAAGGTTTAGGGACACATACATATCAAAGGTTAGAACAAAGGTCAAAAGTCGCATATCGATGCCAAATAAAGTCTCTTCATATCCAAAAGTGTTTCCAATGTGAAAGAGACCTAATCAAGTCAACTACACAAGTTTTAGCTCGTTAAAACCAAGTATAAAATACTTGCTGTAATGGAAAACCATAAGTTCAAATTGTAACCATCAAAAAACACATTTAATAGAGTGCTTCCAAGAGACTTAAATGACACAAAAAAAGGAGATAATTACATTAGTATAATGACAATAGTTATAATCCATAGAGAGATTATCAAAGAAAAGCCACCAATAGCTAGTATTTGAATTTTAGGCTAGCTTTTTGGCTTCCAATATGATATAAAAGTCCAATTCTACATAGATAGTCAGATTTCTTCTAAAGGGGTAGTAGACTAAGTAACAAAGCCAAAAAACAAACAGACATCGTACACAAGCGTAGGGTTTCCCCAATAATTATTGGATTGGTCTAATCAATAGATGGTCATCCAACCGAGGTCATCATCTCCCCTTTAATTTTGGTTTGTAATCACAAGTAAAGTTGTGGGTTGCATCCCTTCCTGAACAAGAACACAATCTCAGTGAGTTCGCTCGTTTAAGCGATAAAGATTGAATTGGTCAAATCCATAGAAACCATCTCTAATGAATACAAGTAAAGTTCTGGGTTGCATCCATTCTTGAGCAAGAACACAATCTGAGTGAGTTAGCTCGTTAAAACGATAAAGATTGGATTGATCAAATCCATAGAAACCATCTTTAAAAATGAGGGAACATGAATGTATCAACAAAGGTTTCAGGTACCATATGATAATGCTATCCGTAAAAACAACAACAAGTTTTACAACCAAAAACCAGATAGTAGCCAAGTAGGTAGTGGACGAATAAACTCGTACAACAAATAAATAAATGCCTCCCGAATCAAGAAGAAAACAAGGAATCAACAATTTACATAAAAAAAATTGGTAAAACAATGAACATCAAGAAACAACGAATCTGCAAGTTTGTGACTCGGATTAACCCTTATCAAACAGTTATCCATGAAACCAAGTATGAACGAGAGGTTTTTACCGAAATTTTTGTTAGCGTTGGGGTTAAACCCAAAGAGACGGAACTTAATTGAGGTCATACCAAGTATGCTTTAGATTTAATTTTTACATTGTTTAAGCTTGTAAGCCATGGGAGCATCCAACATCTAATTTGGTAAACGAGAATCCATATAGTTAGAAACAGAGAAAGACACTTTCGTACAAACAATAATGGGACAAGTTTATCATGATGATTGTTATTCTGATAATAGTTGCAAGTAGTGTATACTAAGAGATGGGTAATTGGTTTGTCATATAATTCCCAAGTCAGTTTAATCTTCCAAACATACATGATCAACAATAACCGGAGGTAGAAAACAACGCATGAAACACACTTTTTTTTTTCTTCCATAGATTGGGAATATTAAGGTAGAAAACATACAGTGTGAACTATTAATCATTCTCCTATATGTCAAGACATCAAAACAGTAAAAACGTGAGAGTAAAAGGGAACACCTTGATGAAGATATGGAAGCGCCATTTTTGTGCTTATGGAAAGGGATTGAGCCCGGGTAATACGGTTACTCCTTATGTCAGGAGCATAAACCTTCAAAACGTGTCATTCATAACGAAAACACGCTAGAGAAGAACTGAAATTGGAGACGACAAGCCACACAATGACCCGGGGGGAGGAGTGAGGACAAAATATGAATCAATCTCCAACTCCAACTCGCGCCAAAAACAAATTACATCATTTACTTTTCAATCAGAATCCATCTCCAACTCACGTCAAAAAGACATCTTTTGGATGTAGTGAGAGTCCACCCCAACTTTTTCGATTAAATACCCTTCCCAAATCTCAAGTTAAAAAACTTTTCCTTCATCGTTTTCTTTGATGGTCATATCAAGAACTTCCATTAGATTTCAAAGCTTGAAACGCATTTAAATTGATTTAATCCAATTTGAATGTTCATAGCTACAACCATCACACTTTTGATCATCAACTTTCTTGTTTTTATAACAATCTATTCTTCAACCTCTTCCCTTTTACACCAACTTTTGTGAGAAATATGAATTCTAGATTGCTTTTGTTAAGAAACTCACCATTTTATTTTATTTTGTTTTGTTTGGTGTCTTTGAGTTCATGTTCAACTGATTCAAGGCAAGATTTTTGTGTTCGGGCGCCTAAAGATGCATCCGCTCTCCACACCCTTTTTTCCCTTTTCAATGATCGTTTTGTGATTTATTTATCGAACCAAATATCATCACTTTATATTTATAACATAGTTAGTAATTGTTGGTGAAGAACCGTATAGGTGAATATAAAGGATATAAATACTCTAGAAGGGGGGTTGAATAGAGTATGCGAACTTTTTGCAAAAACCTATCTCAAGGCTTTGAAACTGATTTCAAGGCCTTAATGTCGATCTGTGCTCTTTTGTGACACAATTGGTTTTCAAGGGCTTTGAAAGTGATTTCAAGGCCTTGACTCCAAAAACCTGCAAAACAACGTTAGTCACAATTAAGCAAGATATAGTGCGGAATTAAAAGATCGACACGGTGATATATTTTTGAAGTTCAGCTCTAACAGCCTACGTCTCGGCCCTAGGGTTTCTTCACTCATAGGATCTAACTTTCTATTATCTACTTCAAAGAGTCCTAGATACAACCTAGAAGAAATCCCCTTCTTCTCTCATTGTAGTCAATGCTACGATCTAGTTACAACTCTAACCTAGCAATAATAGCCTAGTTACTTCGCAGAGTTACACTCACACGAGTATGACACTCTCTAGATATATCAATGGAGCTCTAGTGTTTTTCTCTCTTAGAGGATCATGAAGATGCGTTGATTGCTTGAAGACTTAGATATTTCTGTGTAAGCTTGTTGTTGTATGCTTCAATCGTCATCTTCATTTATAGTCTTCTATGGAGTACTCTTCTAGCTGTTGTAAGAGGGCCGTTGTGATGTTCTTCTTTCTCCATGGAAAACGGTGTTTGGTTGAGATGAAGTAGCCGTTGTAAGATATTCTATCTTCTTCATCTACATCTTCTCCTTGACGCATGTTTGAGAATCTTCATCTTCGAGATCTTCTTCTTAAAAGATCCGTTGAAGATCTTGTCGTTGAAGCACTTGGTTCAAGCTCCAAGATCTTCCAA
Source organism: Fagopyrum homotropicum (assembly GCA_033239125.1). NCBI lineage: Eukaryota > Viridiplantae > Streptophyta > Magnoliopsida > Caryophyllales > Polygonaceae > Fagopyrum > Fagopyrum homotropicum. Next base: position 12,047,133 of record BSWB01000003.1, read on the forward strand.
GTTGTTGAGGATCTTTGTTTGAAGACTTCTTTCTTTGAGGACCATTGAAGATCTTCCTTGGACCCGAGATCTTTGTGTGAGATTCGTTGGAAAAGATCTTCTTATATCTCGCGTCGGTTTGTTGAGATCTCTGTAAGATCTAGTTGTTAGGCCGAGATCTTCTCTTCAAATCCGTTGAAGATCTTCTTTATTGAGGTGGCCGAGAACTTCTCTTGATATCTTTTTTGAAGATCTTCTCTTGATCCTTGATAGATTTGGTTGTTGAGATTTGAATCTTGATTTTAAAAAGCCTCCAGCCGATGTCTATCTTGTATCGCTTTTCAAGGCTTCGGCGTTTATCCCTTGAACTACTTTCTAAGGCCTCCGTGTTTAACCCTTGAATTGCTTTTCAAAATCTCCGTGCTTGTCCCTTGTAATGACTTTCAAGGTCCGCATTATCCTTCGAAATGTTTTTCAAGGCCTGCACACATTTAACAAACACAAAACCAAACCATGCAATCTAGAATTATAATCGATATTTGCTAGTTTATAAAACAGCTTATAATGTTAAGTCTTCCATCATACACATATACAAAATATAATCAAGGTGGAGTTATCAGTTGGATATAATAAGCTCCCACATCAAAAGATGGGGACATCTCGAGCTTAATATATAAGGACGGTGGTCTACACCTCCTATTCCAAATTGATTTTTGCCCGAAACTTATCGGGTTTATGTGTTGGGTTTGAATTTAATGCATTTAAAAAATTATAATAATTACAAATAATATTTTAAACATTAAAAAATTACTTTGTATAGAAACTTCATCATCATAAAAAATTAGAAAGAGTATATAATACATATTTATTATTAAATTCCAGGAATATTGACTTCAAATATTTTAGACATCACATAATGTTGGAACTAATTAGCATATATATGCATCGCTATTCGCTATAAAATTATGCCAGAAAGTTTCGACAGCTACAGCCGTGGAATTAGCTAAAGTCCAAACATACATATAATTAATTAATATTTAAAACTTAGGTATAATTTAATAATCAAAGTCGATCAACTTGTACTATTGTTACACTGAGCCATTTTAGCTAGTACGACTTTAGAATGATGAACCCTAATTTATAAAATATATGGTATACAGTTGTATTTAATTAAGTATCCTATGATTAATGGGACAATATTTAGGATTAGTTAAATTATGTGTCTATGTAAGTAACCGCGTAAGACCTTATTATAAGAATGATCTAAGATTATGATTGGTTAATAACCTAGATTAGTTATTTTTTTATATAACTTTGTTGGTTGGTCGTCTTAAAAGTTGATTTATGTTGGGTATGTAGGGTGGGTTTATTTAAAAAAAACCGCAACCAAACCACAAAATGCGGTTCATTTGCGGTTCGAACCGCAACCGTGCGGTTTGAACCGCAAACCGAACCGCAATTTTACGGTTCACGTTTTCTGGGATTGCGGTTCGGTTTGGTTCGGTTTGCGGTTTTGAACCGATGATCATCCCTATTAGGGGGTGTTAATTTGGTAGAAGATATTACATTGTTTTTTGAATGAGGTAGTTAAGTAGGTATTTTACGTACATTTGTGCATAAAGTAGGTACATTTTGTTTTTATAAAAAAAGTAGACACCTTAATTTACGTAGAAAAAAGATCAAATAAAAAATAATAAATGATATTATCATAATAGTGAATCTTCTCTCCTGTAATAAATAACTAATTTTTCTAATTAAACAATAAAAAAATTATGTTGTTACGTCAAACAAGGACAGAAATACTAACATCTCCTAAAATATCTCCATAATTAATTACGCCCATTTAACAATATCCATCGTTTGTTATTCTATTCTCCATTGCTCAGCGTAAAAGAACTCGAATCTTCAGTTCGAGAGTATCAATAGAGGGTTGTCGATGAAGATATGTCCTACATAACTCAACAAAATTAGGTAGTAAATGTAAATTCCTTGTGGATCCGTTATGAATACATATTTTTTGTGACTTTTTACATAACTCTTACAATTATGTAGTAAACGTGTATTCCTTGTGGATGACATACCTCGGAGTGTAGAATATATATACTCAATGCATTTTATGTAGCTAATATTTGTGTTTTTTATATTACCATTGTGTAACTGAAATTGTATACGGACATTGTGTGATTAAAATTATGTATTAATATTGTGAATTATCAAAAGAATACACGAAGTTTGATAAAAATCTAGTCAGTGATATTGGCCAACTAAAAAACACTCGATTTAAGATTGTATTTAGTTAGAGTTTACGAAGACTATAATTTTTAAAGAATTCTTATTCAAGTTATAAAAGTAAAATATAATTCCACCCTTAATCCCAAATGATTAGTAAACCAAACGGACCCTAATGAAAGTCGTAATTTTATATCATTCAATTTTGTGTGTGTTGGGCAGTATGTAGTTGTGTTTGAAGGTTATCTCGTAACTTGGATAGTCTTGGATGCAATCAAACGTTGTCGCGATCTTATAGATTTCCTGCGACGTGGTTAGCAACTCATTTTAATGATTACAATCGAATTAAATAAAGATAATTAAATTCCTTTTGGACTTTCGTGGTAACTAAAGTCCAAGCTGTAAAAAAGAAAATCACCGCACTTGTTTGTACTGCCTAAATCCTTTCATCGTGGTTCGGGTTAAAAATAGTACAACATATATCATTCATGCTCTACGATAACTGCGATTTGTATACATTTTATTCGTAGCTGGTCCGCACAAAAGAGACTAATGTTTGCTAGGGAAATAGCTTGAAGAGATAGGAATACAAAATGAGTAGTAAAATTGTTCTCGATAAATGATTGCATAAAGTTTTATGAATAAGTCTATATGTATATATAGATTGAAATCGTTTCTATTCCGTTTTCGATAGTGGAAAACAAACGGGCCCTTATTGTTCATAGGAATCTCTTAACCACTTAGGCTATATTTACATATATCCCTTATATTTCATATATGTTCACATTATACCCATATTTAGCGTTGTTCAAATTCCGGCTCAGGTCCGGACCAGATGAACAATCCTGAGAGGAGCCCATATGGTATTTATTTGTCCAGTGCGGTTTGGACACGAGAGTCTATGATGTACGGAAACCTCTAGGCAGTGTCATTTTCCGTGTCGGAAACTCGAAAATTTCCAAAAACTTCTCTAACACGGTTATTTTAACCTTTTCAACATCGAAAACTTATTGGAGACAATCAAACCATGATCAGGGTGGTGACTAGAAGTGGGCTATGAGAGAGCTACGAAAAAGATATCTGTTATGTTATTTTCTGAGGTCGAACCGAACTTACATTTTAATAAATAACAACCATATACACAACGATATTTGCATAAAACAATAATAACAATAACGGTGATCATGATAATGGTCGTGTGAATACTTTGTTTACAAGTTGGGTTGGAGGTTGATATTGTGATGACGGGACAATATTATGCGTTATGACAGTGGCATAATAACGTGTGGTTAAGTACTTTCCAATATCAAGCTATACAAAAATGGAATGAAATATTTTTCAATTTCTTTTTCCTTTGCCCAAATGCCAATGCAAGTGGAAGACAGATGAATGAGTTGGTTAAGTAGGTACTTTAAGTATTTTTGTCCATAAAGTATGTAGATTTTGTTTTCTATTAACAAAGTAGGCACCCTAATTTACGTAAAAAAAGATCAAATAAATAATAATAAATGATATTACCATATAAGTGAATCTTCTCTCTCCTATAATAAATAACTAATTTTTCTAATTTTTCTAATTAAACAAGGAAAAAGATATTAACAACTCCTAAAATATCTCCATAATTAATTATATCCATTTAACAATATCCATCTTTTGTTATTTTATTCTCCATTGTTGTGCGTAAAAAAACTCGGATCTTCAGTTTGAGAGCATCAATGAGAGTTGTAGATGAAGATACGTCCTACATAACTAAGCAAAATTATGTTGTAAATGTGTATTCCTTGTGGATCCATTATTAATACATATTTTTGTGACTTTTTTACATAATTGTTACAATTATGTAGTAAACGTGTATTCCTTGTGGATGACATACCTCGGAGTGTAGAATATGTATGTCAAATGCATTTTATGTAGCTGATATTTGTGTTTTATGTATTAACATTGTGTAATTGAAATTGTGTACGGACATTGTGAAATTAAAATTGCATATTAAAATTGTGTATTAATATTGTGTATCATTAAAAGAATACACGAAGTTTGATTAGTACAGCTGATATAAGGGCGGGGGGTGGGCAACTCATCCAGAGTTCAAGTCCTAATTGATTTTCTTTTACTTGATTATCTAATCATTAATCTTTATTTATAATTGGTGAAAATACAAGATACAAAAGGTACCTTATTTCACCAATATTCTCAATACGGATCTGACCCACACTCGCAACCTTATAGTGCCCCACCCGAGACCCTCGAACGCTATAAGTTTATGTTTGCTTTCAACTCCGAAAACGAAAATTGATTAGAAATGAATCTAGTCCATATGTACATTGTTCATAATTTATTTTGAAATTATTCTTTGTTGTTTCATTCAAAATGCAATTTATTTCTCTATAGGGTATCACAGCTAATCAACTTGTACTTCAATTACTTCAAATAAGGAGGAATGATTCCAATAAAAATTCTTGAGTAAGGATATACGTATGAACTAGATTCGTTTTCATTCTGTTCCCGTTTCCGGAGTTAAAATCAAACGGACCCTAAATCCATAACCGATCAAAAACGTACTACAAATTGAAGTACCGGTAGGTGAATAAAAAGGTTAAAACATACTCTAGAAGGGAGGTTGAATAGAGTACGATAACTTTTCGCAAACCCAATCTCAAGGCCTTGAAACTCCTTTCAAGGGCCTTGATGTCGATCTGAGCTCTTTGTGAAACTTTGATTTCAAGGGCTTTGAAACAAGTTTCAAGGGCCTTGACTTCGTGCTCCTGCAAAACAAAGTTAGTCACAATAGCAAGATATAGTGCGGAATGTAAAAGATCGACACGAGTATATGTTTACGAAGTTCGGCTCTAAATAGCCTCTTCTCCGTCCCAGGGTATAGCCTTAGGATCTGACTATCTATTATTAGCTTCAAAGAGTCCTATATACCAACTAGAAGAAATCCCCTTCTTCTCTCACTGTAGTCAATGCTACGATCTAGCTCCAACTCTTCACCTTGCTGTAATAGCCTAGTTACTTTGCAAAGTAACAACACTCTAGTATAATACTATTTAGATTTTTCAATGGAGCTCTTGTGTTTTATCTCTCTAAGGGGATAAAGCTAAAGAGAAAGAAAAACAATGAATCGAATGAAGATGTTCGGGTTACTTGAAGACGTAAAGATGTTTTTGTGTAAGCTGCTGTTTTTTCTTCTTCAATCACCATCTTCATTTATACTCTTCTATGGAAAGGTCTTCTAGCCGTTGTAAAGATGACCGTTTGAAGATGAATCTTCTTCTCCATGAAGATAGCTTCTTGTTTTGAGATGAGGTAGACGTTGTCCTGAGAACACATTGATTCCTCATCTCCTTAATCTTCCTGTTTTCTGTTGAACCGAACGAGAAGAAATCTTGATGCTTTTCGGTTTTAGAAAATCTTCTGAAAGGATCTTCTAATATTCGGTTGAAAAAGATCTTGACTGAAATCTTTCTGTTGAGCAAATCTTTCGTGGAAAATCTTCTTTGTAATTTGAATCCTTGTTTCGTGCAACTATATTTCTTCAAGGCTTTTGAGATCGTCTTTGTATAACACTATCTTCCTTGTATCCTTGAATAATATTTCAAGGCCCTTAGAGTCCATATCAAGGCCTTTGAAATCTTCAATAAGTCCTTCACTAAATTCAAACCAACAAAACATCTCGAGAATATAATCAATACATTTTTAGTGTATCAAACTACTACATTTGTGTTTAAATCTTCCTTTATCAACACCTTGAAAACATCATAATCAAGGTGGAGTTTTTTCACAAATTTTACAACATAATGTTGCGAACCGCATTTATATAGTTTCAAGTCTTCGATGTTTAAATCTAACGTTCAGAATTATGATTGTTCCTTCCACAATCCAATTACAACATAATAAAATGTTTGTATGGGACGCATCCTCATTGTGCTTATTGTGCGTGCTTACGAGACAACTTCTCCGTTATCTTTAGTAATGCTTGAATAATATCAATCTCAATAAATAAAGATATTTTTCCTCATAATGTAAGATTTCTACAATGGCAAAATCATGTATTTGTGGCAATGAGGTAATACAAATTTAATGTAATGACGTCGAATAGAGCCATCTCCACTCATATATTTTGTCACTCCACTCTTCCTATAATAGTTACATGCATTATGCTCCAAATAATAGCTTTATGGAAATTTAAACTACCAATTAAAATAAATAAAAATTTAAATTTAAATTACTAGATCATAGATTAAATGCGTTAGTTTAATTTATAGTTCTTTTATTAAATGGTAAAATTCTGAAAAATAAATATTGATAAACTTTTCAAATTTAATAACTAATTTAGGAATTATCAAATACATTTACTATCTTTATTCTAATAATATATTTTAACACCCCTTTTTTAAATATCGAATATACTTTACTTCGTAAACACAAAACTAGAAAAAATATAGTAAATTAGATTGTTTTTTTATTTTGTTAAAAATATAATATAAAATATTGGTGTGGGACCCGGCGCGCGAGTGGTGATGAGTCACAATAGTGCCTATCCTATAAATTGGGACACTGTCATTATAAATCCAAGCACCGGAAACTGAAACGGAAAAACAAAGTTTAAGCTCTTTATCTTCTTCATCCATTGTATTGTCAGTTGAAGCGCAAGTTTTGCAGGTAAGCTTCTTCATCGTCTGCATCAATACTATCATATCTCTCTGCTTTTTTATTGTTAGCTGTGAGTCGTTCAAGTCAGTAACGATTCCTTCCTATTTTATTCTTTCTTTCCTTTTCTGCACGTGTCGGGAAGCCTCTTGTGAGATCGAAAGTCGTTTGCCTTTCTTTCTACTTTCTCCTCTTTTTCTATGGCGAATCCACTGTGAGATCGATTTTGAAACTTGTTTTACTCCGATTAACTGTTTTTCAGTGAAATGACGGTTGAATTTCTGTTAAATTTTAGTTTATCTATCTACTTTCTGTTTCAATTTGCATTTCTGGTTGATCATTGTTGCAAGTTTTACGATCCGTCATCGGAGCTTCGATGCTCATCTAGAAGTCAGTTTTTGTGAAATTCATTAGTTTATGGTGGAATTAGCTCGATTTGACTCCGGCGAACTATTTTCAGTCAAATGACGGTTGAATTTTTGTCAATTTTGTAGTATCTTTGTCATACTTCTGCCAATGATACTCCTCCATTAAAGCTTCGAGAATCATTTGGAAGTTATTGAATAGTTTTCTTCCTAATTCGTATTGATTCCTTGATTTGTTATTACAGTCTAACCTTTTGGAACCGTAAAAGCGGATGTACCAGATTTGAGCTTTTCAGAGGAGTATTAAATCGTTTCTTTATATGTAAACCTAAGCCTTTTTGCTAAAAGTAGCTTTTAATGGCTAATTATGGATAAACCAAAGTTGCTTCTCTTCCTCCATATTGGCCGAGTTCTCCGCTGAACGAAATTCCAGGCGAGTTCACATGTTTTCTTATAAAAACATTTGTTGTTAAAAATACACTTAAATTAATAGATAACAAATTAATGCTCATTGATTAACACGTCAGGGTACTCGTCCACTGGTAGTGGTGCCTCCCATGAAGCATTTTCTTGTTTTTTTAGGGAACATTTATATTGTATTTTCCCCATTGAAATGTTCTTCAGTAGTGAGTATGAACTGTTCCATCGTATACCTGATTATAAGCCAAACCAGCCGAACATCTCGGGTAATATTGATTTTACCCTCCACTTGAATCTGTGAAATCTAGATCCGTACTTCTAATTGTGTTTATCACAAATTAATCCAAGTTCACATGGCATGCTGCAATTCATTCATTAAGTGTGACAAATCTTGTCTGCTAAATTGACAGTAGAGTTGTTTTTTTAGTTACTGTCTGCTGCTTGCCAAAATGGTGGGGAAAATAGAAGAGTTTGACGGAAACAAAGTTATAGACGAGTTTGAAGATCTGACGAAAAATGCAAATCGAGTCCAGGAGGAGACTCTTAAGAAAATCCTCCAGGATAATGGACAGGCGGAGTATCTTCGAAGAGTTGGATTGAATGGAAGAACTGATCCTGATAGTTTCAAGGCCCATGTCCCTGTCGTTACTCATTCTGACTTGGAGCCATTCATTCAGAGAATCATTGATGGAGATTCTTCATCTATTCTCACTGGAAAGCCTGTCACAGTCATGTCATTGAGGTAATAATACCAATTTAAGAGAGGAAACCGAAACTCTATGAATTGGTGATCAATTCAACATCCACAACTATTTTTCTTTTTTAAATTGTTGAGAAAACGAGTTTTGTGAGCATTTCATGTGTTTCTTATTAGTTCATGCTTCATTTTGTAGCTCTGGAACGAGTCAAGGCCGGCCTAAGTTTGTGCCTTTCAGTGATGAGCTGTTTGATACAACTATGCAGATTTATCAGACTTCCTATGCATTCAGGAACAGGTGAGACACTATTTTTATTGGAGGAGGAAAATTACATTTGATTTGTCTGAACGCAGTCAAAATATTGTTTCTTGACAGGGAATTCCCCATCCAAAATGGAATGGCCTTGCAGTTCATTTACAGCAGCAAGCAATTCAAAACCCAAGGGGGTCAAACAGCAGGAACCGCAACCACAAACGTATTCCGCCATCCACAATATCTTCAAAGGATGAAAACCATACGTTCCCAAAGCTGCAGCCCGAACGAAGTAATATTCGGACCTGATTTCCACCAATCTCTGTACTGTCACCTCCTGTGTGGACTACTAAACCGCGAAGATATACAGTTTGTGTTCTCAACCTTCGCCCACAGCATTGTCCATGCATTTGAAACATTCCAACAAGTTTGGGAAGAACTCTGTATTGACATCAGGACAGGTGTCCTAAACAGAAGGATCACTGCCCCAACCGTCCGAGAAGCCATGTCATTGATACTTAAGCCTAACACTGAACTCGCGGATCTGATCCATAACAAATGCTCAGGCTTAAAAAACTGGTATGGTATGGTTCCTGAGCTTTTCCCCAACTGCAAATACATTTATGGTATCCTCACAGGCTCAATGGAGCCTTACTGTAAGAAGCTAAGGCACTTTGCTGGGTCTTTACCTTTGGTTTCCGCTGATTATGGCTCCTCGGAAGGATGGATTGCTGCTAATGTTAATCCAAAACTACCTCCTGAATCTGCCACTTTTGTAGTTCTTCCTCAAATAGGGTACTTCGAATTCATTCCTATGAAGGATACTGGCTTGTACGGTTTGGACCCCAAACCTGTGGGATTGACTGAGGTTGAGGTTGGCCAAGAGTACGAAGTTGTCATCACTAACTTCGCAGGTACAATTCTATTGCTGTTAAGCACCTCGAAAGGCTTGTGTGTAGGTTCACTTAACGTGGGATATGTGTCTTCTTCTTGAGGCAGGTCTATACCGGTACAAGCTAGGAGACATGGTAAAGGTGATGGGATTCCGGAACTCAACACCGGAGCTGAAGTTCATCTGCAGGAGTAACCTCCTCCTGAGCATCAACATAGACAAGAACACCGAAAAAGACCTGCAACTTTCCGTGGAGGAAGCGAGCAAGTTGTTAACCACCGAGAAAGTAGAGCTTGTCGATTTTTCGAGTTTCGTTGACAAATCAATCGAGCCAGGCCACTACGTAATCTTCTGGGAGCTAACAGGTGAACCCAATGAAGATGTTCTGAAGAAGTGCACAAACTGCTTGGATGGATCTTTTGTGGATGCAGGCTACGTGAGCTCGCGGAAAGTAGGCGGTATCGGGCCACTCGAGCTTCGTATCCTGAAGAAGGGGACGTTTACTAAGATTCAAGAGCATTCACTGAGCCTAGGAACGAACTTGAGTCAGTTCAAGACTCCAAGGTGTGTGAATCCTAATAATAAGTCTGTTGTACAGATCTTGTACAATAATGCTGTTAAGAGTTACTTTAGCACCGCTTATAGTTGAATGATTTTTATTGTGTAACATAAATGTTAATTTAAGTGTGCAGAATTTGCTTGCGATTTTTCCTATTACTTTATATTTTTAAACTCTAAATTTCATTACACGTAACTTGATTGAATAAAAAAAGACTCTAATCCCGATCTGGCGATCATAGTGATCCATGTCGAATTGGTTGTCGGATAAAAAACGTGCTTTTTAGGGAGTGTTTGGAATGAGTAACGTACGATCGAGAGATGGTGCCACCTCAAGTATGTCGGAGATAATAAGTTTTCAAATCGAAAGATGGTGACACTCCGAGCCTAATATATAAGGTCGGTGGACTACTCTCCTATTGTCAATTGGTTTTAGGCTAACATCGCCGGGTTTATACGCTAGGCTTGAGCATAACATGCACGTGCGTCGTATGCACACGACCCCGCACTACCGGTTCTTCTATATCGAATTTTGACAAAGTCGGGAGTCTTTGACTTTGGCTAATTTTATCTCGTTCTTCTTAGTGTTAATCTATATCCTGGTTTGCACTTCCTTGTAGTTTAGAGGAAGGCATGGTGTTGTTGTAGATGAGATTGGAGACACTCTCAACTTTGAGAAATGTATTCACCCACTTTTACACGTCTTAGATTTAAAATGGAACTTTCCTCAATTGAATTTGCAAGCTATATAACGATTCAGATGAGAGGCATGGGAATCTCTGGTTTTATTGGGTGGCACCACTTGACAAAGCTATTTAAAACGAACACTAAGGGTTCATTTTACTGTGATGGAAGACAGAAATCACTGTGTGATAAAATTTCATAGGTTTAAGAATTGGGGTGGAAAAGACACACATAGAATTGTACTAACGATAAGGAACCCTAATGACGGCGATTTCGAAAACTGCGGCGGCGCTTGAAGTTACGATTGATCCTCCTCCTGCGGCTCCGGATCCCAAAGCCCCTACTTTCTCCCCCTCCCCTGCTATGTGCTCCACGTCGGCTCCAACAGATACTCCAATGATTGAGGAAGGTCAAGATCAACTACAGGACCATGCAGATATGGCCAAATCTTGGAGTTCAATGCTTTTTGGGAACGAAGCATGGAAAAGACTCCCACTTTTACCGGATAACCTTGTCGATTCGGGTAAGATCTCAATTGAATTCCCGAAAGGGCAAGACGCTACCCTTGTGATAAATGTGGCCCCAGACATTGTTAGTATACTTAATGCACCATGGCGTAATTCTGTGGTGATGAAACTGCTAGGGCGCATGGTCTCGTTCCCGGCTTTTGAGCGCGCTCTTCGTCAAATCTGGAAAGTGAAAAGTGGATGGTCCGTCATTGACCTCCCAAATGACTTCTTCCTGGTTAGGTTTGAGAAGGAGTCCGATATGATGGATGTTCTTACTAGTGGTCCATGGAAATTATTTGGACATTACCTCATGATGAAGCAATGGGACGAGTCTTTTGATCCTTTGTCTTCGGTCCTCTCTTCTACCGGAGTCTGGGTTCGTATCTCGGGTTTACCCTTTGCTATGTATAATATCACTGTGTTGAGAGCGATTGCTTCCGCCATAGGGTCTCCCCTCCGTATTGATGCCAACACCTTGGGAATGTCAAGAGGAAGATATGCTAGGGTGTGTGTGACGGTGGATTTAACCCGTCCTCTTAAGGGAGACGTGATCCTGAACGGGAAACGGTTACTCCTTGAGTATGAAAATCTGCATACTATATGTTTCCATTGTGGATGTTATGGGCACACTCAAGAGACTTGTGTGTATAAGGATCATACAACAGTCCCTACCCCAAGTCAAACTATGACTCCGGGGGAAACAAATGTGGCAGAAGACCTTAACAAAACAGATCGGCCTCAGCCTAAAGATGGGGACAACTTGGAGAATGGGGATGAAGGCCATGGACCCTGGATGGTTGTTCCTAGACGTAAGAAGGGCCATACTGGAAGGTTGCATACGATGGTACCGGAGAAGGTGGCTGGGATAATAGAGAGGGTTATCCCCCACAGTGAAGCTCCATCTGCATCATTGGATAACACTAGGCTACCCAACTCTTTCCCTCTCAATGCAGGTCCAACTGGGATTTCCAATAACCAGTCGAGAAAACGTGTTCGTCTAGCCAACAAGAAGCGTGAGGAGACCCTGACCCTGGCTCGTGGAGCGGTGGGGGATGCAAATAACACGAGAGGAGTTGCTCCTCATAAAGACAGCCAGCCGAGTTCAGATACCCGACAAGTTAAAATCTTATTCAGGGCCTCCCCAAAACCTATGGAGTTTCAGACCAAACGATCTGATAACGGTGCAAGAGGAAGCGATGTTGTTATGGCTCCGTGTGAGGACTCAGGGTCTGGTTTGACCAAGGGAGAGCTGACAAGCTTGGGAACTGTTCCAAAGGCTCCACTGGCCCCTGATCCACGTGCCTAGGAATTGTTTGGAGTGTTCCTTGTCCATTTGATTAAATGATAGGACTTTTCTGGAACTGCTTCGGGACTGTGAAGGCCAGTTTCCGAAGATCTATGAGATACATGCTTAGGAAACACAAACCTTGTTTTCTGGCACTTTTTGAAACGCACTGCTCTGGAACTACAGCGGACAGGATTTGCGATGGTATTGGGTTTGACTCGCAGGAGAGAGTTGAGGCCATAGGCCAAAGCGGAGGCGTGTGGCTACTATGGAATTCCGAGTTATGTCAGATAAGTATACTGAAGACAAACCGTCAATTTATTTACGCAAAGGTGGGACAAGGGGATTGCGCATTTGGGCTCATCGCTACTTACATCTCGCCGGACCCTAACAGGCGTGATGATGTTTGGAATGAGCTAACTACGATAATTGCTACTGCAGAGTTTCCGATTATTCTTGGAGGGGATTTGAACGTGATCAAATCCATAGATGAAAGCCAGGGAGGGGCCCTCAGACTGACTCCCGCATCTGTGGCCTTCGGACGATGGATAAATGACAACCAGCTTGTTGATCTTGGTTATGTGGGATCGAAATTTACTTGGGTTCGGGGACGAACGACCCAAAACAGGATATCTAAACGCTTGGATAGGATCCTCATGTGCCCGGAAGCTCGACTCAGATGGCCGAATGCTTCGGTACGCCACCTTCCTCGACTGTCGTCTGACCATAATCCCTTGTTGTTGAAAATGGATTCTGGTATTGTTGGGAATCCTAAACGAAGGCCATTTCGATTCCTTGCGGCATGGCTCTCACACCCAGACTTTGAACCATTGGTTAAGAATGCGTGGGAGGCACTTACCCCACATCCGATGGCACTTATGAAGCTAAAGGAATGGCTTCAAAGATGGAACCGAACCTCGTTTGGAGATATTAGTCGGAGGAAGGAAGCCCTGATGAGGAAGATTGAGAACATCCGATCTCAACTGACCTACCATACTTCGGATCCCTTGCTAGAGCATGAAAGAGAAGTGGAAGCTGAGTTTGCTCAAGTACTAGAGCAAGAGGAAATTCTCTGGTGCCAAAAATCTAGACAGCAGTGGCTAGCTTGCGGAGATCGAAATACCTCGTTTTTTCACCTATCAACTATCATACGGAGACAACATAACAAGATTGAAGCTCTAAGAACTGAAGAGGGAGAGTGGTGCCTTGATCAGACACAACTTGAACAACAAGCGGTGAGTTTCTTTCAAAATCTCTATGGTCCGAGTGTTCTTGATTCCCTCAGCCCGATCCAGCGAGGTGGGTTTCCGACCTTATCCAGGGACCAGCTGGCGGAGATCTCTCGCCCTTATTCGGACCTGGAAATTGTGACGGCAGTGAAGAGTATGGGAGCACTCAAGGCTCCGGGGCCGGATGGGTTCCAACCTATCTTCTATCAAAAAATGTGGAGCACAGTTGGGCCCTCGTTGATACGTTTTGTTAGGGATTTTATTTCCTCTGGTACTCTCCCGGATGGAGCGAATGAAACACTTATTGTGTTGATTGGGAAGGTTGCTAAGCCGGAGACGTTACGCCAATTCCGGCCTATTAGCCTCTGCAATGTTTCATATAAGGTTATTACTAAGATGTTTACTAACCGCTTAAAACCTCTTATGAATTTTTTGGTAAGTCCAATGCAGAATAGCTTTATCCCGGGGCGTTCAATAGCTGATAACATCGTTCTTGCGCAAGAAGTTATCCACTCAATGAAACGTAAGAAGGGCAGGAAAGGAGGGATGGTCCTTAAATTAGATTTGGAAAAAGCTTACGATATGCTGAGATGGGAATTTATTGAAGATACATTGGCAGATTTATACCTTCCATCGGATTGCATTGCCAGGTTTATGAGTTGTATCAAGTCCAGCTCCATGGGACTGCTTTGGAATGGGGAGAGAACTAATGCTTTTCCTATGACTCGGGGTGTACGCCAAGGTGATCCACTCTCACCGTACATCTTTGTGCTTTGCTTGGAAAGACTTGGTCACTTGATAGAACGAGCGGTGGGTAATGGCAAATGGAAACCCATCAGACTGTCTAGAGGGGGCCCTCCTATCTCGCACCTCTTTTTTGCGGACGATATCCTCCTGTTTGCAGAAGCCTCGGTCTCGCAAATGAAAACTATTAAGGATATTTTGGATGAATTCTGTGGAGCATCTGGACAACGAGTAAGTTTAGCTAAGTCACGTATATTTGTTTCTCATAATGTACGTGGAGCTTTGGAAGACCAACTGAGTGCAGTTTGTGGGATTCCCCATACCCGGGACCTAGGTATCTATCTTGGTATTCCCCTAATCCATGAACATGTATCCCGAACTACTTTTAATCCCTTGATTGAACGAGTTACCGCAAGACTTGCGGGGTGGAAGACTAACAGACTTAGTCTTGGAGGAAGAACAACCCTTGTGCGATCTGTATTATCTGCAATCCCGAGATATGTCATGAGTTCCATCCTCCTTCCTATGAATGTCACGAAGAAACTGGACCAAATCTGTCGGGACTTTATTTGGGGAGGTGCTGCAGAAAGAAGGAAGACTCACCTTGTTAGCTGGGAGAAGATTTGTCAGCCGACTGTCTGTGGTGGACTGGGTATTAAATCAGCTGCAGATGTTAACCTTGCAACCATCAGTAAGACGGGTTGGCGCCTTTTTGCGTTTAAAGACCATCTTTAGGCGAGGGTCCTTTTACGCAAATATGCTAATGAATACCTGGAGTGGCCGGCCTGCCTGCAACGAAAGAATGGGAGTTCCTATGTTTGGAAGGGGATCACTGAAGGGTATAATCGAGTGATTGCGCCTAATATGGGTTGGAGTGTACGGGATGGTCGTACAGCTAGGTTTTGGAGTGATCGGTGGATCTCTACGGATCCTCTCTCTATCTCGTGTCAAGCCCAACTTTCCCATGCTGAACTGGAACTTAAAGTAAGAGACATATGGAAGGTAGATGAAGGGTGGGACTGGGATTATCTATCCACTCGATTGAGCAATGCCAACATGCTGAGAGTCATAGCAAAGAGTTTACAGGATGGAATGGGTAACGATAGCCCTCGTTGGATGCTTACAACGGATGGAAAGTTCTCAGTTTCTACTGCTTATACTTTCCTCAGGGAAAGCCGCCCACGAACCCAGGTGAGAGATGGCCTATTCAATTTGATTTGGAAACTCAAGGTACAAGAACGAGTACGTTTCTGGATTTGGCAGCTTGCATGGGGAGTCCCGTTAACAAATCTGGAACGGGTTCGAAGACATATGTCAGGGTCAGCAAGCTGTCCGGCATGTCCGGACATGGAGGAGTCGCTGATACATCTTCTCAGGGACTGCATTTTTGTGAGGCCAATATGGAATGAGCTTGTCCCCAGGGAACGTGTCCAGATGTTCTACACTCTCGAGTGGGGAGATTGGTTATTTGAAAACTTAAGTATTCACATGGTTCCATCTCTCCAGGCGAACTGGTGTGATTTGTTCTCTCTCTCCCTGTGGTGGATATGGAAGTGGCGGAATGCGAGAGTCTTTAACGAGGGACAGATTGCAACCGATAAGGTGAGGTTTTTAAAAGGGCGGTACAAGGAGTATGAAGCTGCTGTGTGTAAGAGGCAAGACCTGTCTCCTGTGGGCCGAGTTGAGAAGTTTGTACACTGGATCAAACCGAGAAATGGCTGGGTGAAACTGAATTCTGATGGTGCTTCGAGGGGTGATCAGCAACTTGCTGCAGCAGGGGCAGTAATTAGAGATGAAAATGGTGACTGGATCAGAGGTGTAGCAATGAACATAGGTGCGGCCTCAGCCCCTACTGCAGAGCTCTGGGGAGTCAATGAGGGGCTGCAGCTTGCATGGGATCTTGGCTTCCGACGAGTCGAGGTGGAGCTTGATTCACAGATTGTGCTTGGAATTATTGAGAATGGGGTGCACAACTCCCACCCGCTCTCTAGCATGGTAGTACGCTGCCAAGGCTTCATTATACGAGACTGGCTTCTCAGTTTCAGGCATACATTGAGGGAAGGAAACCGAGTCGCGGATGCAATTGCAAATTTCGCGTTTTCTCTTGATTTTGGGATTCATCCGTTAGCTGAACCCCCCTTGAATGTACGAACTTTGATTCTGGATGATATGAGGGGTGTGTCCCTCCCCCGTACCACCCGTTTGTAATGTTTCGTTTCTCTTAATAAAACGCCTTAGGGCAAGGAGCCCATGCTCCCTCTTACCAAAAAGACAGAAATCACTGTATATTTGTCTTATCTATTGAATGTTTGCTGAATATATATATATATATATATATATATATAGAATACTTAGCAGTACTACTGTATGTCTAATGGGCTAGTAATCTTGGGCTTCTTCTTCAATGGGCTGACTTTGGTCTAATAGTCGGTCCCAAGTCTGTGAGCCGGAGATGGGAGCGGAAAGTAGACAGTCGATTGGAGGACACTGCTTTAGTAAGGAGGTCCGCAACTTGATCTTTAGAAGAGACGAAGGCAACATTTAAATCTTTGGATTGGACTCGTTGGCGAACAAAATGGTAGTCAAGCTCCAGGTGTTTGATCCGATTGTGCATCACAAGGTTAACTGCCAAAAAGTATGTGGCCCCCAGATTGTCACACCACAACGTAGGTGCTTGAGAGAGCTTGACTCCAAGTTCCATTAGAAGGGATTAGAGCCACAATATTTCCGATGTAGCATGAGCTAAGGCTCTATATTCTGCTTCAATGGAGGATCTATCAACCGTGTTTTGTTTTTTCGATGTCCAGAATTTAAAGTTTCTGCCAAGGTATACACAATAGACACTCGTAGATCTTCTTTCAAAGACATCATTACCCCAATCTGCATCAGAAAAGGCAGAAAGAAGGTTTCCTGGTGTTGAAGAGATGTGAAACTTAAGAGAAGAAGTGCAGTTGAGGTATCTCATAACACGTTTGATAGCTTGCCAGTGGACTTGTTTTGGATGATGCATGTATTGGGTAGTTTATTCACAACAAATAAAATATCAGGCCTAGTGAAGGCAAGATATTGAAGGTTGCCTAGGATACTTCGATAGAGAGCGGGGTCATCGAAGACTGGTGACAGAGGAAAGGTTTCTTGGAAGATGGTAGCTAGAGGGTTGGAATTGGCTTTGAGTTTTGTATTTTTGCTTTCGTGACAATGTCATGAATGTATTGGGTATGTGACAAGTAGAACCCAGTATTACTTCGTTGGATTAGTATTCCTAGGAAGTAGGTGAATGTGTGAGATAGGGTGTTGTGTGTTGGTGAATTGTGTAGCAAGATTGGGGGAGGAAGCAATGACCAGAAGGTCATCAACGTAGACTAGGATACAAACAAAGTCAGAGTTGAATTTAAATAGAAACATGGATGTGTTTGAGGTGGATGGGGAGAAATCCATGGAGATCAGAGCATCACGAAGTCTAGAAAACCAAGCTCGAGGGGATTGCTTCAGGCCATAAAGAGATTTCTTTAATTTGCAAACATGAGTGGGATAATTTGGATGATTGAAACCTGGTGGTTGAGAAATGTATACCTCTTCAAGCAAGTCTTATCTATTGAATGTTTATTGAGTATATATAGAATGCTTAGCAGTACTACTGTATGTTATGTTTAATGGGCTAGCAATCATGGGCTTCTTCTTCAATGGGTTAACTCTGGTCTAGTATACTGAAACATGAGCAAACTATATTGGTGTGTATGATTCTTGGTAAATTGACAACCATCAAGGATAAAATGATGGAGCTTTTCGATCATTCTCCTAGACCGCCGGAATTGATGATTGCACAAAGTGATTTTGAAAAGTTGGTTGAGTGAAACATGAATAGGATAGAAGCCTACAAAGACTTTGTATTCATAGCCTCAAGGACAAGGCTTATTTGAAGGGAGCGATATTGTTAGGTCAATGATGTTAATCTTTTGGTTTTTGGGTAAAAGGTAATTTTACTCTCGTAATTTTGTTATGACAAATATGTTGAAGGGGCACTGTAATTTTCTAGTCATGAGCTTTAGGGTGGTAGCATGAGGTCTTAAAGGTATAAATAAGGACTAGAATAAGGAAGAGAGGATTATCTAGAATTATATTTGTAAAATTTTGTCTTTGGCACTTAGGAGGTATTCTCCTTTGAGAGGCATAGTGGCTTCTTTTTTATTTCCCTAAGATTATTCATATTTGTGTGTTTATTTGTGTCGGGTCCCGATTTAAGCTTAAATGCTCAATCAATTCCTTTATATGTAAATCTATTATCATGTAATAAATCAGCACACAATCTAGCCACATGTGAGTCTTTTAAGGCATGTCATTTCAATTATTTGTTGTTAAAATTACTACATTTTGTCGTTGAAATTTAATTAGAATTAATATTTAAAGAGTCATTGATAAATAACACCAAATCTTCAAAGGGGTTGATAGACGTACCGACAAAAATCTCTAATAGTCACCCCAACTACGCACTTCGCGTGCGTAGTTGATAGGTCTCCAACAACGCATATGGGATGCGTAGTTAGAGTCAAAGAAAAAAAAATATCAACTACGCCCCACAAACGTAGTTGATATTTTTTTGGAACTCCAACTACGATCCACACACTCCCCACAAGCGTAGTTGATATTTTTTTTGGGGGGAAACTATTACTACGCTCCCCATATGCGTAGTTGAAGACCTTGTCAACTACGCAAGCGAAGTGCGTAATTATGATCATCACTAGAGATTTTTGCCGGTACATTTAAAAATCACGATCTTCAATTATCTACAAATAATCTTAATAAAATTTTGTTAAACAACAATACAACATTAACATGAAAAAGTTTTTCTTTGTATCCCACATAATTTATCAAGTAAAGTAAATGGTTTACGAGCTTTATAAATAGAAGGGTTCAAGACTAGACAAAACATTCAATTCTCAATGTTTCGCCTAAGATCAAGTCTAATAGATACTCTTATTAGTTTAACATTTGATGTGAGTAACCGAACTGCTTCGATATTAAATTATAATTTGAAGGGATGAGTATCGAGGTAGCTTGCTACTTGGATCATTCTATGCGCCGCTCTTGTCATTTGTGGCCTTGTTGTATGACCTGATACACCCCGTGAAATATCCATTTAAATTTTTTGAATTTCATATGCAAATCCATACTTTTGAAAATTATGTTCAATAATTAAATACTACGATGTAAGTTGAACTTTTAACTAAATCGTAATTTGTTAATACTATTATAGAAAATAAATCAATTTTGAGAATAACTATGAAAACTGAAAATTAAATTTATGCCAATGTGAAGTGAAAAATTATACGAAATGAAGCATTTGTCACGTGTTTAAGACTTTACTTGACATATATCAATGATTGTCACCCCCATTGATTGTCATGTACGCAAGATGTCGCTTATTCTTCACATCGAACTCAATATGGAGGCATGTGTGACTCGTTTGCTCTCGCATTTTGACATCAATATCTTGAAGAACCTATAGTAAAGGAAGATCCAAACTCGCATCTTGCATTTTGCAAGAAATAATCCAATGACTACCAAAACTCTCACATATATACATTCAAACATTCATAGATATAAATCAACATCAGATGTCAATGTAGTTGGGCTCTTCAGACCCTATAACACACGAATTACGCAAGACATACCGATCGGACACTAAAGACCGTCCGATTGGCCACTAGCAGGGTGGCCGATTGGCGATGGTCGAACCTGCACCGCTCTTATTAACCTTTGAAACTTGTAATGAAATTGAATACCTAAACCTAAGGCAGAATGCCTTATTTATAGGATGAGAATCTAACAAATTTCCCAAGATCTACAAAGACCTATCTTCTAATAAGATAAGATCTTATCTAATCTAAAAAACCTATCTTATGCAAAGACATATTTGTCCTTAATGGATAACTACAAACTAAAAATATCCATCGACAATTGATGGTCTTCTTTCACGGTGAAAGATGAACTAGAGTCCATGTGTTGTTCTTTTGGAGAGCATCGATCTCGAGATGCATTGTTGAGTGCCAATCTGGAGCCTCGACAACCTTTTTTTTATGATGTGGGTTCGTTTATTTTGCTTAAAACTTTGACATAACATAAGTAAGAAGGAGACATGTGAGTATAATCTAAATAAGTACTAATATGATAGATTGACTTACCCATCGACGGATTTAGGGCGGGTGAAAGAGGATTAGAGTGTTTAGTAGTTAGGAAACCACAATGATAGTCAAAATGTATGGTGTTAGGAGTGATGGGTCAAGTGCTTTGTCGTAAGGAAGGAACTGATTCGATTGATTTCCCATTCAAGGATAAAGAAGAATCAGAGGATGGGATATACTCAACTGAGGAAATGAAAGAATCGAGTTTAAAATATGGGTTTGAATTAGTATTCGAAGACCGAGTAAAGTGGGAGGGGGAATCCGCACGATTACTAGAATCGTGATTGATGGAAATTATGGGATCTTGAATCGGAGAAAGAGTGGTGGGATTAGGTGAATTAGGTAAAATAGGAGTGTATATCGGAAGATAAATTAGGAATAGAATTAGGCAAGATATGAAGAGTACATTGAAGATGCGTTATATTAGGTAAAGTGGGTTGTATGACCTGATTTGTAAGATCTGGAGTAGGCAAGAGATTAGGTTCAAGTGAAGAAGTGGGAAAAGATAGAATATAAAGGGAATTAGATCTGTATTTGGAAGGATATCAGGCAAGGGAATCAAGGAAGCTGGGTCTCCCCCAATTGTAGTTGGTTGATCAAAAAGAGAGTTATAATTTAGACATAATTCCGATTGAGAAGCGGATTATATAAAATCAGGTCCATTTAAATTCATTTGTTCTTTACCATATGAAAAAGAAAAATTGTTTCATAAAAACAATAATCTCTAGAATAAAAACATTATGACTTTCCAAATCATATAATCTCCATCCTTTATTACTAATACGGTACCCAATAAAAACACATTTTGAGATCGAGAATTAAATTTATTATGAGTTTTAGGCAATTTTGAAGCATACCACGAACAACCGAAAATTTTTAAAATGATCATAATCAGGGTTTTTTTTGTTAAAAATGATTCAAAAAAGATTTATGTTTAAGAATTTGGGTAGGAGTAATAAGATAACAAGCCGTAAGAACGGCATGACCCCAAAAATGTATCGATAATTGAGATTGGAAGTGATAAGGGACCATCCTCAATGTCCCCTATACATAGACCAATCAGTAGATTAAGGGCAAGAGCATTGAAGGAGAAGAAATTGATATCATCTTCAAGTTATGTCATGAAAGAATCTGTCACTAGATCAAGAGCAAGAAGAATCCAAGAGGAGGGTTCTAGTCTATTGGCATCTTTAGCATCTAAGGAGTCATACATGATTGAAGGTGATCAAAGAAGCAAGGGATAGAAATTGGAGACATCGACCCACCATA
Source organism: Fagopyrum homotropicum (assembly GCA_033239125.1). Lineage (NCBI taxonomy): Eukaryota > Viridiplantae > Streptophyta > Magnoliopsida > Caryophyllales > Polygonaceae > Fagopyrum > Fagopyrum homotropicum. Next base: position 12,069,081 of record BSWB01000003.1, read on the forward strand.
GTTAGCCGAGATTTAAATCTCTTGAATCGATATGATCTCAAACCTTGTTAAGATTTATACAAGATTATAGTTAGTTTTTTTACCTTTAAAGCTATAAGCATTCTAAAGGAGAATCTCGCCTATATAAATCCTAGGATGCCGAGATTCATAGGTAGCTTTGATCAATTGATATTTTCCACATTATTATGAGATACTTGTTACCTCATTTACGAAATGTACATTTTATTCATTTATATTCAATCAAAATAAGAGTCTTTGATTGAACCGTTGTGAGTCCTTGCTAGATCGTTGTTTTGTGTTAATTTTCTTAAAGATTGGTAATACTAGTCAAACTAGTTCCTCCTTCTTCTTTGTCTTGATTAGAAGACTTCTTTAAGATTGAAGAAGGAAGGGTTAAGGTAACTCTTTGTTGAAGGTTTTGATCCAATTGGTTAAGGTTCTTTGCAAATTTATATCTTGGTAATATTTTTCTATATTTTCCATAATTTCATTCCATTATCATCTTCTTTATCTTACCATTATCATCTATATTAATCACGTTCTCTTTCTTAGAGTTTTTTGAGAATCTCGGTCTTACCATTATCAAATCTCGTCCGAAATTTGCCCCCGAGATTCCTTTTGTCGTCAATTTTGTAGACTTCAATCTATATCGGAAAACTACGACATCAACTCCGCATCAAAGTGGTATAAGAGCTAATCGATTGAAGTTCAACTCAGCAATATACTACGGTATGAGTATTTTTATTTGAGTATTCTTTAAAACATATAAAAATCGAGCCTTTTCTTTGTTGCTATTTTTGTGAGATTATTTGAGTCTAACATATTTTGTCTTGTGTCTGTTGGAGAAGAGATAAACGTCATAGCCAAACATGAGCCAACCAAACCCTAGAACAAAATCAAGCCAACACCCTAGAATTTCGTTCGTGATTATTGCGGCCGAGATTTTGCTTGGACGACAAGCAATGATATTTTCTCAATCTAGTCTAGATTCACATAGTTACGAGTCAAATCTACTCATATCCAGCTGCCACATCAAAGAAGGAAAGAGGTTTACAAGTTATCTTTTTTTTTTGAAAGGTTAAACGTAGCACCCGATTCGATCGGCTTTGCCGCTTTACATCCGGGACGGGTATAAGCCGTGACCCAATTTGAGAATACCCTCCCAATACAATTTTTCCATACATGTCTTCAGGAGGATTCGAACTCGAATCTCCATACTAACACTTAAGGAGTCTAGCACCACAACCACTAGACCAACTGAGTATTGGTATTTACAAGTTATCTTATTGTTGAGATCTTATCTAGTAAGTGAGATCTTATCATATCTTTTAAATCCTAACTGAATATCTATTCCAAATCTCGTCATATATCCCTTTGCAGCAGCCATATATCTTGACCTACCCATCCCATAACTCCACAAGAAAGCCAAATACAAAAGTTCCATACTTAACCCCAAAGGCCCTTTCACATCATGAACTATATCGTAGCGTTTGGAAAAAGCCTTTCATGCAAGAGTTGCTGCAATCCAATTGAGAAGGGATTAACAAAGCAACAAGGGAGTATATCCCAAAACACATTTAGTGGTGTCATCAATACTTGACGTTTGACAAATCTCGTCCCAAATCCGAAATCTCGCTCAAGATCATGACCGAGATTTACTATTGTGGCGAATTTTATCGAAAATCTTGTGGCAAAAGTTGAGAAATTCAAGTGCGCAGAATCGAAGAGGACATCCAGAGTAGAAGTTCTATACCATCCTTGATCCAGTTCATATCGAAACACTCGTTTTTTGACCGATCTCGACCCCCAGTGACTATCTCGGCCGAGATTTTTGACAAGATTACCTTCTTATGAGATTAAACCTACCCGGTTATCTCTCTCTAATTGCATAAGTTTAAGGTACGTAAAACTCTCTTCTTAATCTCTTGTGTGCCTATTTTTTGCCTCTTTCTACTCTAAATACATTGAATCTATTTCTTTGCGTGTGTTAGCTAGTATCTATACTTTCTATCATACTAGTTGAGTCTACTTGCAATATTTTTTTTACTTTGTGTCAATTGTGTGAAGAGAATTCCATCGGGTTTCCTTAACTATCTCTCAACACAATAACCTTCTTCCAAGCCAAGTTGACTACTTGGTTCATCCAAGGAGTTTCTAGTTAAAGCTAGTCATTAATTTTAAAGGAGTATTAATCCATCCAAGACAATTACATCAAATTAGCTTGAAATATCACAACGGAGTATGAGTGTGAGAGAAAACAAGTAAGGTAACTTTGTTTTCACTAACTTTAAAAGTTTGTTGTTACTTTGCGTATTTGTGCAGATGTCAAAGCAAAATAGCCCTCGAGGGTCACATAATGATTTCTCATGCCAGGAAGCCATATACAAGCTTAAACAACTCATGTCAACAGTCTTAACATTGGTTGAATGGATGGTGAAACTGGAATCTCACCCTAGAGAAGAATATCGGCCCCAAACTCTTGCCCCTATCTAGACGAGATTTCAGTCGAGATCTGTTTTCAAAGTTGGCAAAAGTTCACGCAATTCACCTATGCCTACACCCCGATCCATCTCCAAGTGCCCCCATGGACCAGGTATGAGATAATCAAATCCTCTCTTTAATGCGCCTAATATTCCGGATTTTGTTGACGATTTTCAAGAATTAGACGATGAGGATGAAGAAGTCATGTGGAAGGCTATCCTAGACGTAATCAACGTCCAAGGAGAGGCCGAGATTATGAATAATTTAGACCTCACCAAGAGCATGACAGAATTGGAAAAGTGAAGGTCAAATGTTGTATTCCTTGGGTGCGTTCAAGGACAAAATGTGGGATCTAGATCGAGCTTAACTTCAACTACTCCTTGCGGGTCGATCAAAGTATAGAATCTGAGTTTGCGGAGGCTTTGAGATGGATGCGTAAGCGTACGGTCGATCCGATCTAGTTAGATCGAATCATCCACGAAGTGGAGTAGATAGAGTTGATCCATAAAAAGGATCCTCGAGTATGAAAGACTTGGATCAAAGATTAGATCCAAGATAGAACTTTAAGAGGGTGGAAGAGGAGGTGATGTCCAAATCAAGTAGGAGGAAATACTTCTCAATATACTTAGATTAAAATTAGACATGCCTTACAAATGAGTTAAAGCATCCTTTATATAGGAGAGGATGGTGGCAAATCGTAAGACTTCAATACCGAATTAAAATCAAATATTCTAGACATTAAAAACAAATATTGTAGACATTAAAGAAGGGATTTGATGGAATCTTCCAAAAAATATCTCAAGCATTCAATGCCTTATTAAAGGAAGATATTCATAAGAATATCTCCTTTAATTATTAAGAATATAAAATATATTTCAAATAAATATAATGGAAAAGTCTCCATTTGATAGTGGTAGCCAAGGGTATATCAAGTCGGAGGTACGAATGACATCGTCATCCAGGGGCATATCATTCTCCTCCTCTTGGCTGTGAAACGTCCCCGTTTCATCGTGGTTGGATGGTGCACGTCATAGGAGGCTTGGACTTGTAGTCATTCATAAGAACGGTACCGCCGAGCTTATTGTATATTTCGTCGAGGCACGGGAATGAGTACCGGTAATGGTTTGATGGCGGTTGATTGCGCCAGTACTCTTGGAACTTGTGACCAAAACCTTGCATGGGTGGCAACCCGGTTTATAAACACACGGACATATCAATAACAAACTTTGGATCGGGTGGCTCAACCTTGTGGTACATGTAGATGGTGTCGCCGGTGAGTTTGTCTACCATGACCTCAAGACCCTTGAAGGTGAACGCCGATGGCATCCTAGAAAGATGGGAGAGCAAGTCGGGTGGTAAGAGATTTGACATAACAAAGACAAACCTCGGATCCGGCGGCTCAAATTTGTTGTCCATCAACATGATGGTGCCGGTGTCGGGGTTGGCATCTTCGTCTTTTTCAATGATGCCTTCAAATATTTCGATGACGGTTTCTTCCTTCTCCACTTCAAAAGACTCATCATACAACGGGTTGAAAAGGTAAAGCGGAAGTGTCGGGGCGGAATATTCAATGATAACGACATCCTTCTATTTTTTCTTCGTCTTTGCCAACGCATATAATGGATTGTCAACTTGAGTTAGAAGTACAAGTGAAACATGGACATGGTGTTGTAAGGACTCCGTCAAAGCCCACATTTGTTCTGAAAACTTCACCTTGATTATAAAGGTTTATAGGTGTTGACGATGGAAGATTTAAACACAAATGTAGTAGTTTGATACACTAACAATGTATTGATTATATTCTCGAGATGCTTGGTTGCTTTGGTTTAAGTGCAGGTTCTGTCGAAGATTTCAAAGGGATTTCAAGGGCACAAGGAAGACAAGGTTCCACAACGAAAAGATCTCAAAGGCCTTGAAGTAGATTTCAAGGGAACAAGGAAGTTAAGGCCACAACCGACAAGAATTCAAATTACTAAGAAGATCTTCTAGGAAACATTTGCTCAACAAGAAGATTTGATCAAGCGAAAATCTCTACCAACTGAATGTTAGAGATCTTTTCAAAAGATTCTCAACCGAAAAGCATAAAGATTCTCTCTCCACCGGTTTACATTATTGTTCAACAAAAACGAGAAGATAAGAAGCTGAGAGATCAACGTGTTCTCAGGAGATGAAGATCTACAACGATCTTCATGGAGAAGAAGAATCATCTTCGAACAGTCATCTCTTCAACGGCTAGAAGACCTCTTCATAGAAGACTATAAATGAAGATGGCATTTGAAGAACAAATACAGAAGCTTACATGGAAACATCAATAGTCTTCAAGCAACCTAAACATCTTCATTCGATAATTAGTTTTTCTTTCTCTAAAAAGCTTCATCCCCTAGATAGAGATAAAACTCAAGAGCTCCATTGGAAGATCTAAAGAGAGTTATACTCGAGTGTGTGTTACTCTGCGAAGTAACTAGGCTATTATAGCAAAGTGAAGAGTTGGAGCTAGATCGTAGCATTAACTACAGTGAGAGAAGAAGGGGATTTCTTCTACTTTGTATCTAGGACTCTTAGAAGCTGATAATAGATAGGTAGATCCTAAGGCTATACCTTGGGACGGAGAGTAAACTACTTAGAGCCGAACTTCGTAAACATATCTTTGTGTCGATCTTTTACATTCCGCACTATATCTTGCTATTGTGACTAACTTTGTTTTGCAGGAGTACAAAGTCAAGGCCCTTGAAAGCAGTTTCAAAGACCTTGAAATAAAAGTATCACAAAGAGCTCAGATCGACATCAAGGCCCTTGAAAGAAGTTTCAAGGCGGTTTACGAAAAGTTCTCATACTCTATTCAACCCCCCTTCTAGAGTATCTTTTATCCTTTATATTCACCTAACGGTTCTTCATGTTCCTTCAACTCATTCAACTCACACCTTAGAATAGCTCTTTCTTTCATCACTTCGGTCAAACGGTGTTCCGGGGCAACATGCGTTGTTTCGGGCACAACATAGTCATCTTTCGGATAGACTCTATGTCGGGGAGAAACATATGAATCTTCATGGTGGGCACGCCGTCTTGGAGCAACATAGGTATTCTCAGTGTAATAAGCTTGTTGTTGTCGGTGAGGATACCCTTGGTGCCCGTTGATGGTATAAGTCAGCCTTGGTTGCTCCGGATGAGGCAACCACTCGTCGACAAGAACATGGGAACGCCAACGGCTTTATTGATACCGCCGGTACCCATGTGTGTCCACTTTTAGCTTTAACTCTTGAGGAGAAGGCAACCATTCTCCATACAAATCAAACGGATCATCATCGTCGTAGAACATTGACGAAAGATAAATTGGAGTAAGGAAATTTAACCTCGCTCCCGAGCTCTGATGCCAATGATGTAGTCCTTGGTTGCGGATCAAGACAAAGTGCGGATCTAGATCGAGCTTAGCTTCGACTACACATTTCAAGTGGATCAAAGTATAGAATGTGTGTTTGCAGAAGCTCTGAGATGGATGCGGAAGCGTACTGTGGATCCGATCTAGTTAGATCGAGTCATCCACGAAGTGGAGTAGATAGAGTTGATCCTTTAAAAGGATCCTCGAGTACGAAAGGTTTGGATCAAAGACTAGATTCAAGATAGAACTTTAAGAGGGAGGAAGAAGAGGTGACGCCCAAACTAAGTAAGAGGAAATACTTCTCAATATAGTTGGATAAAAATTAGACCTTACAAATGAGCCAAAACATCCTTTATATAGGAGATGATGATGGCAAATCCTAAGACTTAAATACAGAATTAAAAGCAAATATTCTAGACATTAAAATCTCGTCATCTCACTCACAATCTCAATCCTTGAATGAGCCTTCAAGCGATTCTAAAGGTTCAAGAAAAATGGAGTTTGTGACGAAAAATGGAGTTTGTGACGCACTCTGTCTCGTAATGTTCAAATTCAACGGCTAGAATTATGACCTTTAGAGCAACGTTTGAATGTTACAAAAAATAAGAGTTTGGGGCACCTCGTGTTGGAGATGATAAGTTCTCGCATCAAAAGTTGGGGCATTCCGAGCCTAGTATATAAGGTTGGAGGGTTACTCCTCGTATTGCCAATTGGTTTTAAGACAAAACCTCATCGAGTTTATTTGACGGGCTTGAGCTTAACGTGCATGTGCACTTGTATGCACACGACCCCCGCTCTACAATATGTCGGTATCGAACATTGCCATGGGCAAGTGCAACTCGGGTATATGGAAAATGTCAACTCGGTTTACCCTAGTTGCACTTGCGGGGGCGTGTTGGAGATAATAAATTCTCACATCAAAAGGGAAGACATTTCGAGCCTAATATATAAGGTCGGTTGGCTACTACTCCTATTGTCAATTGGTTTTAGGATAGAACTCGCTGAGTTTATGTGCTAGGCCTGGGCCTAAAGAGCATGTACACTCGTATGCACACAACCCCGCTCTAGGCCCAAACCCATTACATAAACTCGATGAGGTTCCACCCTAAAATCAATTGACAATAGAGAAATAAAACACCGACCATATGTACTAATGACACGGACTGAGTTCCGGAAGGTTCATGAAGCACAGAGACCACCCCGACATTGTCTTGACAAGGCCGGAATATTCTAGATCTCTCGGGAATTCTCTAAGCTTGCCAAGGCTTGTAGAGAAGGTTCCGGATTTGTATAGAAACTTAAAGTCTTCTTCCAACAAGAAGGATCCGGATTCCGGATTCCTCTAGGATTGTGTAAATCCGGATCCTTCCTAGCTACGGAGGTGGCCAAGACTATAAATAGGGAGGGCACCCCTCATTTACAAACCATCCAAGCAAAGCACACTTGTAAGAGTTCTCTCAAAGCAATCAAGTTCTCTTGTTCACAAAAGCTCTAAGTTTCTTAGCCATCGCTAGCTAGCGCTTCCGCAACAAAGTCCCTCAAGTTTAAGGCTTGACTTAGTCATTTGACAAGGTCAACGACTAAGAACCGCACGGTTGGGAGTTCGAGAATACTCAACCCGTGTCACTAATTTCCTCAACCTTTAATCTAGAAACTTATTACTCCAACAACTCTCACTTGAAATGGGATACACTCCTGCCGGAAACGGGACGAACTCCTATTACAAGTTGAATGCAAACTCTAATCGGAATTTAAATAACACTATTAATTTGATAAATAACAATCTCGTACCTTTTATTTCAACTACTGAATCAACCACTAATTTTGTTTTATTCCGTCTTCATTTACTATATATAAAAGTTTGAACTTGAATCTCAACCTCAATAACCTTTCTCAACCAATAATACATATCAAATTTCGATCACATGAAAAATTAGTTTATCTGTCTATTATTCTATTAAGAGCCGCCTGCGGACCCACTTTTCAAATATTGTAATCTGTATTTTAGGGCACGAGAAAGGCATCAAAATCTCAAATGATCAATCATAAAATGCCTCTTGTCAACTTATATTCAATACAGAAAAATCATCCTCAAATTCATATGCTAATTAAAGGCTATTTACTCCAAATCCACTTTGGCCCCTAATCCAATATTTTCTTGCCCTCTTTTTTCTTCCTATTTCAAAGCTTCTTTATTTCAATGGGAAGTGAGTTTTGTATGTTGACAGTAAATAGTAATGTTTGGTCAAGAGAGAAAATCTCCATGGCTATGGATATGAACATGAGCAAGAACAGAAGTGCAGAAGAAGAAGAAGTTAGTTCAGAGAAGGTGATAGAGAAATTTGAGGCCATAACCAAGAATGCTGCAGAAGTACAAAGAGAGATTCTTCAGAAGATTCTTGAACAAAACAAGGAAGTTGAATACTTGAAGAATCTAGGGCTAAATCAGAAGACTGATCTTGAAACCTTCAAAGCTTGTGTTCCATTGGCTACTTATTCTGATCTAAGACCTTATCTTGATAGGATCGCCTCCGGCGAGGTTGCCGGAGTTCTCACCGGCAAACCAGTCACCACCTTGTCGTTAAGGTAAAAGTTAGTTTATTTATAGATTTAATTATGATTTTTAAATAATGGGTTTTGGTTCGTTTGATCAATTAGTTATTGGGAAATTTGTGGGTGTTGTTTGGTTAGTTCTGGAACAAGTCAAGGAAAGCCCAAGATTTGCCCTTTTACTGAAGAGTCGATGGAAGCTTATGTTCAATCAATGATCACCTCCTATGCCTATAGACAAAGGTAAAAATGCCCTTGCAAAACACTTCTCACTTACAATCATCTCTTACCTAGTAACATATTTGAAATAACTCCTTTCTTTTCTTTATTTTTTCTATTATTTTTATTGGTGTGATCCATGTTGGTACCCACTAATGAAGATGTTCACAATCACTTATTTAATCAACTTTTTAATTATAAAAATAAAAAACAAAATCCTTTCCATGGTTGGTGGTGATACTGTAGTTTTCATTGACTTTCTTTCCACTTGATAGTAGACAACCATGCAAATGACATGGTTTTCCATTTTCACTACTTCCAAACAAGGACCTAACTTTAATTACCTGTCCTAATCAAGATTCTTTATTTCTTCCAATATTATATTTGCAATCATGGCCATTTGGCAAACCCTGAATTTTTCTCAAGTTAAAGAATGTTTAAGGTAGCTTAATGGTCATCCTAATTGCCATAAAGTTGGACTATATATTATTATAGATCTAATTTTCCAACTATTTTAAGTCAAATATTACCTTCCAAAAGAATTATCTTACACTTTGCAAATAAATTATATAGAAAACTAAAAAAATCATACCTTTATAACATTAATGTTCATAACCTATAATATCAGAAAAATCGAATCATTTACATTTCCTAAAAAATTAGCTTTTTGAGAAGTAATAAAAAAAATATTATAATCAAAAGAAAGAATGCATTTTTTATATGTAAATCTTATTTCTTTTTTGGATGAAATCTTTTTGGTGATCATGTAGGGCATACCCAGTTGACGAGACCAAAATGTCCCTACAGTTCCTCTATATTAGCAAGAAATCCCAAAACAAAGCTGGCCTTGTTACTGGCCTAATCAGTTCACACATAATTAGTCATCCCAAGTTCAAGTTTGCTTTCAGGCCCAAAAGGTCCAGCCCAGATGATGTCCTTTGGGCCCCAGATCCGGCCCAATCCTTATACTGTCACCTCTTATTGGGCCTCAAACACCGCCACCAAATCCAATACATATTCTCAGTCTTTGCACATAATTTGGTAGCTGCATTTCAAACACTTGCTCACCTATGGGAAGAGCTCTGCTATGACATCCACATTGGCTCCCCAAGCAGCAAACGGGTCATGTCAGAATCTCTTCGAGCCATAGTGTCGGACCACTTGGGCATGCCAGACCCGGAATCAGCGAATGAGATTTACGAAATCTGTGTTGGGTTGGCGAGAAAGGGTTGGGAGAGCTTGGTGAGTATGCTGTTTCCAAATGCTAAGTATGTGTTAGCTGTCATGACAGGAACTTCTGAACATTACTTGGGGAAAATCAGAACTTATGCTGGTGGTTTGCCGTTGATGGGGATGGACTATGGAGCCACTGAGGGATGGGTGGCTACTAATATCCACCCTAGATCCGCCCCCGAAAGCATCAGTTTCACTGTGGCTCCAAACATTGCTTACTTCGAGTTTATACCTTTGGATGGACGAAAAGCTGATCTTGACCCGGTTGGCTTGACTGAAGTTGTAATTGGCCAGACTTACGAGCTCATCTTCACCAACTTCCAAGGTACTAGTTTCATCCATTCCTAGCATATGTCATACTTATCAACGGGAGTCGTAAACGCACGGCGATGGAATTCACAATCGCACGGAGTTCACGGTTACAGGTTCTGTAACCGTGATGATTTTCTGTGTGAATTCTAACCAAAAAAATATAAAAAAAGTGAAGAAAACTGTCACGATTACGGGTTCCGGATCCGTGATAACTTTCTTTGTGAATTCTAACCATAAAAAAAATCCGACACTGTCCTGTAACCGTGATGTCAGGAGGAGGGGGGAAATTTAACGGTTACGGAACCCGTGACCGTGGCGGTTACGAATTCCGTAACCGTCATCCGTTTACAAAATCCATCGCCGTGCCCGTAATACCCCTATGATCTATTAGGAATAGGGTTATGTCAATCAATAAGCTGTGTGTTTGTGTGCATATAGGCATGTACAGGTACAGACTAGGAGACTGGGTGAAGGTCACAGGGTTCCACAATTCCGCCCCTGTGATCAAATTCCTATGTAGAGGAGATGTGATGCTCTCCATCCACATTGACAAGACCACAGAGAAGGACCTACAACAAGCCATTGAAGCAGCAACTGAGCACCTAAACAGGGAAGAGCTTGAGCTTCTTGATTACACGAGCCAAGCAGAAATGTCTCCCGGAAATGAGCATTATGTCATCTTCTGGGAGCTGAGTAGTCTCAGCAAAGAAGATATCCACAGGGATCTAGTGCTTCAGCAGTGTTGCAACTGCCTCGACAAAGCCTTTGCTGACTTGGGATATGTAACAAGTCGTGCGTCCAAGACCATTGGTCCTTTGGAGCTTCGAGTTGTTAGGAGTGGAACCTTCAAAAAGGTTCTGGAGTTTTTCATGAGCTCCTTGGAAGCTTCCAATGTGGTTCAGTTCAAGATGCCAAGGTGTGTGAAGAATGAGGCCGTCTTGAAGATCTTCGAGGATAATATTGTTAAGAGCTACTTCAGCACAGCTTACATATAAAGTGTAACAATAATCAGCATTTCTAATGCCAAGTAGTGATCATTATGCTAGACATATACCTAGATTCTACTCCTAGGAATGTATAACAGGATCAGTGCACGTGTAATTAAGTAGATGAATTTCAAAGAGTTTGTGATAAGAATCTGGATTTCTATGATTATGTGATTAGAGGCTTGAACAATCAATTGAATAGCAAGCTGCGAGAATATAATGAAAAAGTTTCACAGAGACATGCCTAAGCAACCGAAAAATAATAGTCAATCTTATTACGCATTAAAATTCACATTTTAGGAGATGTGTTTGGGTTCCAACATAGAAATGCTAAAGAGAACAGCAACCACAGCCTTGATAAACTGACAGGAGAAATAACAAAACCTTAGAGCTCCAATCATTCTACTTCGGCGTTACATCCTGGGTCTTCGGCTTTGGCTTGAGATATGGATCCTGCAAAATCAAGTAGCCACATGAAAGGATATATTATTAAACATCAGGAAGTAACACCTCTTACACCATATATAACTCAATAATTACAATGAATGAAATTATGCAAAAGGCTCATATAACTCAATAATTACAATAAATGCAAAAGGCTCATGGAATCAAGGCAAAAACAATTCATGAAGATCAAATTTCAAAGTGTCTAGAATGCTTCTAGACATGTATCTTATTATACTTGAAGACCAACATATTTGAGGAAAAGAAATAATTTGATCAAACACAGGTGAACAAATGAATTCCTATAACATCTATTTGAAGGGCTTGAAGATTTTGTTATCCTTCTGTTTGCTTTTTGGAATCACAGCAAAAAAAGCTCATGAACATCAAAATTGAAGCGTTCAGATGCTTCTAGAGATGTATCTTATAATCTTATTATACCAGAAGATCAACAGATTTCAGGCAAATAAATAATTTGATCAAACACAGGTGAACAAGTGAATTACTATAGCAGCTATTCCAAGGACTTAAAGATTTTGTCGTCTTTCTGTTCTTCGTCTCAGATTCAGGAAAGTAAATTTGAGACGGAAAAGCACAAATTTTCAGAAACGAGAAGAGACAACAAATCTAACTCATTCAATAAGATGACGGGGTCAATAATCGTCCCAACCTATCAATCAACAACACAGAGATATCTTTAAGGATTCTTCCACTCTCATTAACCTCTATTTTGTTACCGAAAATCCATAGTCAATGAATCTTCCCAAATCAAATTGCAAGAAATAAGAAGATTAATTAAAAAAACGAAGATCTAAGATTAGCTAGAAAGGTGAAAAGGAGAAGATACGTACGTTGACGAATAGCACGTCCGCTGCGACGACGGATGCGATGATTCCTCCGGTATAGACCACCGTTGCCGTCATCAAACTCCACTTTCGGTAAATCATTCTCTCTATTTGGGTCTCGTTCTCTCTCAGGTCGCCTGGTCGGAATCTCTACTTCTCTTCTCTGCAAAATTTGGGTTATAATTGTAATATAATTTGGGCCAATGATGTACTGGGCTGCTCTATATGAGATTTTTGTGGGCCAAAAAATATTGGCTTATACCGTAGTTTCTTTTTGTAAAAGCACGCCCTTCGATTTATTAACGGACGAAAAAACTCACAGTCCGATGGCTCTCAAAAAATTAAAACTCAACTCTTGGCGCCGGCGGATGCCTCTTCTCTATTCTAAGGGCCCGTTTGGTTCCAACTCCGGAAACGGAAACGGAATGGAAACGAATTTAGTCCATATGTATATCCTTATTTATGAAGTTTTGTGGAATTATTCCTTGGGGATTAGTGCAAAATGCACTTGATCCCTCACATTTTGTTACCTTATAGGGTATTATTCTTCTACTTTCACGAACAATGATATACATATGAACTAGATTCGTTTCCATTCCGTTTCCGATTTCGGAGTTAAAAACCAAACGGGCCCTAAGAATTGTAAAGGCTGCCGGTAATAAAAAATAATTGTAAAGGTCGTTGGCGCTAGGGTGATAAAAAAATATCCGATCCGACTAAGGCGATCCGTTAATCCGAAGATCCGATCCGAAAATATTCGGCAATTGGTACGATCCGTTCCGGACATATTTTTCGGATCATCGGATGCGGATCGGAGTTTATAGGAAAAGGTCATATCGGATCGGATATCCGGATTGGATATTTGCCCGGATAAAACTATCGGGTATCCGGGTGCTCTCGGACCGGGTCGGAACGGACTTTTTTAAGATTGTCGGATCGAATATTCGAGCCTTCAGATCGGATATCCGGAAATGCCCACCCTAGTCGGCGCCGACCCCTGGCACTCAATCCCTAAATAACACACTCTTTTCTTTGAAAGAATTGGTCGAGTAGGTTTTTTCTGTTACGAGCTTTTGTTTTGTATACCCCTCTAATTTTTAACATTCTAATTGACTTACCAACTGTAGAGTAATATTGATAAAAGGCCAGTTAGTAAATTTGGCAATTTTCTTTTTCGAAGAATTATAACCCTCGCGTTTGACAATAATGACTAGGACATATTCAACTAGTTTTACCGTATATAAGTCGGATAATCAGATATCTCAAATATCCAATCTAAATAAAAAAAAGCAAGTGGTAAGTAATCTTCATTTCCCTCTAACCAAAAACTTGTGTGTTATAGCTCAATTGAAACAATCCCATAATCATCCCCTATTGGATTGATCCGCTGACACAATAGTATTAAGTCGAAAGGAAATAAAAAATTGTTGATGAAATGTTTCTCAATAATAAAGCTTAATAGGTGTTTGGCATAGGAATTAAGAGATTATATATAGTTACTGTAAAGATTATGGCATATCAAAGTATTCAAACACCTCTATTTCATCACATCTTCGTCTTATAAATCATAATGGCATATCAAACATTAGTGTAAGAAGTGTTTGGAAGTTTAAAAAAAACAAATTACATTTGATTAAATATACGAGTTGTAAGTTCAAAAATCAGTATTTATTTGAAATTCTCGTAGCAGTTCAAAAATCAGTATTTATTTGAAATTCTCCTAACAATAAACAATGAGCCCCCGTTTTGTTGTAACTCCGGAAACAAAAACGAAATGAAAATGTATTCGGTTCATATGCGTACTCTTGTTGAAATGAAGTTCAAAACCTTCATTTCATAATTGGTCATAAACAATGAGTAAATTCAAAATGTAAGCTTTTACCTATTGGAATGTCTAAAAATCAAACATTTTACATCAAGACTATACGATGGAGAGGGAGGCAACAAATATAAGGATAAAAGCGTATTCTAAATATTAAAAAACTACCCTATTAAAATAATCTCTGTTTCATCTAAACTCTCATTTTACCACAACACTAGTTTCTCATTTAACCACAGCACTAGTTTATTTGACTATAGCAAACACAACTGACAACACTCTCATTTAAACACAACACTAGCTTATTTGACTAGCAAACAAAGTTTATTTTTACATTTAAACAAACACTACTAGTACAAAGTACAAACGTGTTTTTGACATATCAAAATCAAACACACCCAAAATGGGAGCACTTCGGTTTAGTTTCATAATAAAAATCCAAAAATAATAAATGAAAGATTATCATTGAGGACAAAAGAATTATCACATAAAGACATAATAATTTCTGTTTACATAGTTGAGACATTTGAAGTACACAATTTAATCACACAAGAAAATGCATTTGCCAAGTCAGAAGACAACAGCAAACTGTGTTTTTGAGGGATAACAAGAAGCAATGCTAACATATATCTGAAACAAGAAAAATGCTTCATTTGCTGTCAGATTTGTTAGTGTCACCACCAAATAGATATCCCAAGGACGATCCACCACCTGGGGCAGCAGCCACTTTAGTCGAGGGTCGATCCTGCAACAAAAACCACAATATCATCATCAATCATTCGGATAGGCGAGTTTACTTACGAAGTGCAACAACAGTCATAGATTGAGTCTCATTTCAGTTCTAAAACTTCGGATATGAAAAAACAAGGTATAATCCAGCTTAAAGTCCAGTTGAAAAGATTGGCAAACCCCCAAACCAAAACTTTTTCAATCAATCCATATGGGTTTCATGTGGGTCATCATATTCAAGTCAATACCAATTTCAACACTAACAAGCTATGATTTTTCAAGCTAAATGCATAATCCATTTCATCGTGGCTATAATTTTCCAGGCTTGCAAATGAATGTTTTATTTTTGGGTCTCGGACTTTCGGCTTATAGAAGACCTATAACAAAATGCATCTTGTACCTATGATTACCAAGAACATGTTTATTTCTATGACTGAAATCATACCGTGATGAAATTGCCACAGTTCTGGCCTTCAGCACGGAAATAGTTGTTGGTAGCACTCCGGTTCCCTCCAGCTGGGGTTTGTTTGGGTGCATCCACAGGTTGGCGATCAGTAGGAGGGTTGGAAGTCTGGGCTTCTTTCACAGGTGCTTCAGGTGGAGGAGCTGACACATTTCTAGGAGCAGGTTTTGGATCTTCACCTCCTCCAAAGAGGTAGCCCAATGAGCTCTGGCCTCCTCCGCTGCTGACTCCACGCCCCATATCTAATTTAATCCTGTTAAAACAACTTCACAATTCAATAGTGTTCCAAGAAAGAGAATAAATCACAGCTTCATGCATACATACAAATTATACAATAATACACAGAGATGAACGTGAGAGGAAGCAGGATCCCAAGATAACAGTACAGGACAGGGCAGCTCGATAAAATTTAGTGTCGTAATCAAAGATCACATTCTTACTAAATATTCAAATTTATAACATAGCATGCAAAGATGTTAATTATGCAATTAATGATGCAATCCATTTTTATTTTTATTTTGTCGAATTTCAAAGGCAGCTTGAACAAGGTTTCTATAGGATCAATATAGGGACTTTACATCTTAAGAGTGAAAAAACATCCCTTATCAGCAAAGTCATATTTTTGTATGTTCCATAATCCTCCAGATTCCAACTAATTAATTTAGACACGATCTAGACACTGAATTTGACATCAACTTATACAGATTGGTGGTAGAGACTACATACTCAAATTTAGACACAACAGAAGCATGCATCATAAACACAAAGACAAAGACCATGCAACAAATGTATCATTCACAGATCATCCAAACAAGGTAATGCTAAACTATTCCAAAAGGGCTCAGAAATACACGATCATAAGATTATCCTTTTACAAGTATTCTAGTATACAAGAAATATGTAATAATGATAACCTTGCGTAATCAATGACACAATGTACATTTTTAGTCAAATTTCATGGGCAAATTGAACAAATTCTCTATGATCAACATCAGCAGCTTACAACGTAAGAGTGAAGCATATCTCCCTCATAAGCAGAGGTCAAATGCTCTTTCCCTAATTCCCTCAAACACGCTGACATTTGATGCCTATTTTCCCACAAACCAGCTTTATAAGGTTCTATACACCTTGTCTCATCTTCCATAATCCTCTGATTAATTGATTTAGAATAAACAATATACAGATTTTTGCATCAAATCATACAGATAGCTCCCCCTTCTATACATTCTATTCCATCACTAGTTGATGATCAGAGACTACAAACTCATTTTGGACACAGCAGCACGTATCATAAACAATAAACACCAAGATTGTCCCCAGTATTCACCAATGGCAGATCAATCAGAAAATTCAAGCCACTTCTTCAAAAGGAAGGTCGAGGACCACAAGAAATTAAAAATGATATGATTGAGAACATAACAGCCTTATAGGTTGTATCAGAAACACATGCACATATGATTGTCCTTTTCCTAGTCAGATCAGGATCAACATTTGTCAAAGATGACGATCATACTACATAAACTAGTTGACTCCCGATCTCCAACACCATAATTCGACATGCAACAAACTAGAGTCATTCAGATTTCGAATAATTGCTCAATGATATTCACAGATCCTCATAGAAAATCGAGCAAGATATACATTGTATTGTAACTGATAGAATTTCACAAAACAAAACAAAAATTCTGCTCATACGTATCAAAACAAAGCAGATAAAAGCTCATACAAATTAAAAACGATCAGATCGCAACATAGTAATATGAAATTCATCAAACACGTGACACATTGCGTTGTAACTACTCAAATTTCACAAAACAATTTAAAATTTTAGCTCAAACGGATCATAAAAAAGCAGATGCTAGCTCATACAACTCGAAATCTATCAGATCGAGACATAATAATATGAAATTCATCAAACACGTTAAGACTTAAAAAACTCGTAAATACCTCTTTTTATAACAGAAATTCAAACAGCTAAAGCAAAAAGCAAGCAACCATCAAGTAGAAATAGTGAGAGAAAAAGGTGTACCTTGGAAGAAGAAATGATGAAGAAGACAATCTCTCACGTCGACCTCCAGAAGAAAAGGGAGAAGACTTGAGGAGCCAACAGAAGAGAGATAGGCGGAAGATGCCTGAGGCATTTTCGGGCTAAATTTAGGGTTTTCCTTCCAGCCGTTGGATCTCAGAGTACATAATCGGATGGATGTGATTTTTCATCCTTAGTTGTTGTTTTTCACCCTTACAAAATTCACCCCGATCCATGAATTTTCGTTGATAAAAGCGGCTATATTTATATATTGATATTTTTAAATAAAATATTATTAAACTGTATATATTTATAATAATAAAAAAATTAATCTAAATTAATATCAACTATCAACGTCCAACCAAAATAATATAGACTTTAAAAATTACTATAATCGACACAGACTAACAAAATATTAAAAAATAATTAAGTGACGTGGATTTTATTCTTTTAAATTAAGTTAATAACATTTTATAATTTAAATATTTAAATTAAATTTTTTTAAATAATAATTTTGTAAATATTTTTTTAAATAAAATGAAGTTTTGTAAAAAAATATTTTTATAAAAATTTTGTAATTTTTTTAAATAAAAAATGTTTATTGTGAATTTTTAAAACTTTTTTGGGGGGAGTTTATAATTTTTATATATTTTACCTTATTTTTAAATAGAAAATTTGATTTTTAAAACTATTTTTTTACATTAAAAATTAGTTAAAGCACAAATTTAAAAAATTTCCTAAAAAATTAACAATAAAATGATTTATTTTTAAATGAGCTTGGTGGAATGAAAGGAAAAGTGTGTTTCATCGGTGACTATTAACAAAATAAAACATAAAAACCTAAAATTTTCCTAACTACCCCCCTATTTTAAGGTGTTTCCCTCTTCCCTTATCTCCTACTCTATCGAATTAAATAAGATAAGAAACGATCAAAACACATTACGGGTGATCAAGAACTAGAGCGTAGGCTTGTGCAATGGTCTGACCCGTTCACACTCTCATGTATTAATTCCATGGACGGGACCATAGGGGTCTGTGCAAAATGTAATGGACCATTTTATTTATTTTTGAAATAAAAATTTGTATGCGTGAGTTTATCGCTATCCGGTCCAAACTCGGACCATGTCCAATATTCCTTTATAAAAAGGGTACAAAATGGTTTGAATCCGGTCCAGAATATTAAGATCCAAGAACGAAACATTCCCGATTACAATGTAATTTTCGGTCCAGGTTTTCAGCCCGGTACAATGCCTGGTCATACGTAAACGTTCTCACATTTTGTTGAGTATAAAATAAAAAAGATAAAATTTCAATCCTACCTATATGTAAGATTGAGTTTTTTTTAAAAGTAAATTACGGATCCGAGAGTACCCAAGTACCCAACACTTCTATTCGGATCGAATATCCGATCCGACCCACAAATTATTAATAGAATAGTCTGTTATATCCGATCCAACTTTTTTTTTTCTCTCTCTCAAAACCTCGATCCGTATCTGATGATCCAAAAAATAAAAAAATACTTTCGGATCTGATCAGACTCGAATCATCAACTACAGATTATTTCCAAATTCAAATTTTTTTCGGATCTTCAGATAAAGCGGATCGGATTTTTTTCCGCATGCCTTGGACCCTTTCTCCTAGTATTAATAAAACGAACTTTTTCTTTTCTTTTCTTCTGGCGCTGCGGCTCGCCTCTGAGATTTTGCAATAGACTCTATCTTCCCAGCCCCTCAATCGTCTTCCTTCCCTCTTCGTCTTCTTCAACCGGCGATCCTGATAGATTTATGGTGGAGGTAGAACCACACAAATGGTGGAGGTAGAACCACACGTTTATTGTGTTTATTATCACCCTATTTATAGGGTTATGGGAGAATAATAAAGATTACACAAGATCATATAAAATAAAAACTATTCTAAAATAATAAGATAACTTCTCTAAATATAATATATCATATCTTCCAATACGCTCCCGCAGTCAAAGCGTGCGTACGCAAACGAACGCTGAAGACTGGATCAACGAGTACACCAGTTGAACGGTGACACCACTAGTAGATCGACGACATTAATAGATTGATATGACCACCAGTAAATTGGTAGCAATGATAGACGTAGACGCCGATAGGTTGACGACATGCCTTAAGGCCGGCTAGCCCAATTGGACGAACTATTATTGTTCATGCCCGCATTTAGTGTCGTAAGGTAGACAAACCCGATAAGTCAGGGTACTAGAGATCGAACCCGCTCTGATACCATGATAGATTTTGGTGGAAGAAGACCACACGAATGGTGGAACTAGAACCACACGTTTATTGTGTTTATTATCACGCTATTTATAGGGTTATGGGAGAATAATAAAGATTACACAAGATCATATAAAATAAAAACTATTCTAAAATAATAAGATAACTTCTCTAAATATAATATATCATATCTTCCAATAGATCCTCTTCTAGGCTGCTGTGCGCTACTGCGTGGTTCTCTTCAGTCTTTAACTTCTTCAGTATTCACTGGCCTCTCTGGTCGTCTGTAACTCAGGTATAAAGGCCACAACTCTCTCTAGGATTCTTGCATTGTTTTACTTGAAGTGAAATTTTAGTATTTAGTATGATAATTTTGATTTAAGCAGTAATTTTGGCACTAATAATGATTTGTTTCTGTTACTAGCCTTCATACTTTGAGTGAAGAAATAATTTGGAAATTGTAACTAAATTATGATAATTTTGGTCAAACGTACATGCTCAACGTCAGGGAATCAGTGATTTTCGGTCAATAATGATCATGTGCCTCCACTCGGTCTTTATTGTGATGGATTCTAGTGCTCTACTATAAAACGTATTCATGTTATTTTTTAATGGACTGTTGAATGCAGATTTTCCCTTTACAATATACTAATTTAGTCTGCAGATGTTTGTTACTAAGCTTCGGTTTGTAAACATTATGTTTTCCGTGCTACATAGCTCTGCACAGTTTCATATCTGGTAGAAAGCCGCCATGAATGGCGATGAAGGCATCAATCTTGTCCAGGTTGGATTAGTCACTAAGCTTGAAGATCCGTTTAAAGTCCCTCTTACTACGATTGCAATTGGGTCCGACTTGGACCATTTGAGCCCCTTAACAACCTTCTCAAATCAGGTAGTCTATATTTTGAAGGTTCAAGCAGTCATACAATCTTCCTTGATCTTCTTCTTTGCTTCTTGTGAAAATAGAAACTCTAATATGCAAAATGGTGCTTGCAGAGTTTTTATTTATGACTTTTGAGCTGAAAATTTGTGGCGGATGTTTGTCATTACTGAATTTCTTTCATAAAATAATAGCAATAGATATATGCTAATGTGTGTACCTTCATTTGGCTGTGTAACCTGTGTTGATGCATTTACCACTTACAAGGAAAAAAAATCTGGAAATAGAGTATATAAAGGTAGCCACACCTAGGAAACAGGATGAACAATGCCCACATGACGACTGAATCAGTGCAGTAGATGGTTCCAATTCTAGGTGTGCTAATATCTGTATAGTTTTTTGTAAATACTAGGTGAAAAAATTTCCTGCAACAACTGATTTTATTTGTTTCCCTAAACTGTTGAGTTATATCATCATTGTATCAGCTTCTTGACGAAGGAGGCAGAATATAAATTTTCCTCGTAGTCATTCAGATGCCATTAGGTTCAAGCCATTGAGTTGATAAAGACAGATTCTAATAATTTAACATATTTGCAACCTCGCCTCAGGAAACACCATCCATGATTGATGTGCCCGTATGGTGTGTTATTAAAAAATGAAATGGGAGAACATATTTTGATTTATGTGTAATTTCAACCTGATATCGTATCTGGTCTCTGTATTCAAAAGCACAACGGCTAGAAGTGATGGGACTTTGGCATGTCTTAAGAATTTAATTTTTTTCATCTGAAGCATTGGACAATCTGTTCGAAATCTCGATGACTTGCATGATTAGGCAATAAATATAAAAAAAGCACCGAAACACATTGAGGCTGTGGAAGGTAATTTGAAAGACATTTTTTGTTTTCAAGGATACTGAATCTATTGCTAAAAAAAATATTCATTTCTTTTGGAAGTTTGATGCAAGTGATACCCTTGGGCATCCTTCAAGCGTTTCTGCTTTTCAAATTATGTGTGGCCATGCAGCAACTGTGGCTAGTCTTTTCAAATTAGTGATGTTCTCATATGTAATTGTTTTAGTTCAATCAATGCTTCATTTGTGGTTTAACCCATATTTGGTCTTATGATGTGTGGCAGATCTGTTCTGGTTCACGGGAATTTTTCTATGAAATTTTGGAAGATAAATTAATCCAAAGACAGTGTGGTTTCCCTTAAGAAGAGGTAAAACAATAGATGACAACGAGATATAATTTTGCCATATTGTTCTCCCAAAAATGCTCTCTTTCTCGTGATCTTCTGTCATATGACCAAGTTTGACATGAGAGCATGCTGTAGCTTATACGGTACCTTCATCTCTTTTAAAAGATCTAACTTCTGTCACTGGTTTTTCAGCTATTCATATTTTTTGCTATTGCCAATTTGCCATGAGTATCCTATCCTTTAGCTTTGATCCCTTTCTGCATGATGATATTGAACTATGTTTTTGACAGCTCAAAAGACTCTGCTCTTGTTTTGATTACTCACCTCAAATTGCTTCTTCTTACATTATGGCTTCAGATTGAAGCTGTATCTACAAAAACGGGGCATAAGGCCATAGTTTCTTCTGTTGGTGGCCTCAAAATCATATGCTGTGAGTGACTAAAAAGTAAAAATCATTTATGGTATTTGTTGTGTTTGGCTGTCAATTTCAAAAACTGTTTTTCTATCAAAAACAGTTTTTGTCCCTCCATATTATCCTATTTTGCTTATTTGCTGTCAAAAAATCTGCAACTTTTAACAAATCAAGGCTAAGTGTTATTTTTTGTATGTACAGTCATGTGGACATGCTCTTCACTGCCTAGACGTTGGGGGTAAAAATGCTTCAGATAACATCCTAAGGATACGGGATTCGTGTAAACCAGTTGAATCTCCTTAATAAAACTCGTATGATTTTTCAATCACTTTCACAACAATCTCACCTCCCAGTTTTTGGATCCCTACAAAATGGATCAAAGCTTGCAAATGGCACCATAAGTCATGGTTCCATTTGATCTTTGTGTCCTATGACGGGAAAGTGAAGCTATGGGACTCAAACCACCACCTGATCAGTTACCCGATCGCCTCCATCCGGACCGTCACCTGCCTACCCTCTCACTTGCATCCAATCCACCCGTATTTAAGGATGAAATAGTTTATAAAACTTTGCATTATTTTTTAGTAATTTATATTAGTTTTTTTTATTAAACACACCAATACGTGGAATTATACTTAAAAGGCTATTTCTTTGACATAGCTTTCAACAAATTGACACACGAGTACCTATTTTAGTAAAGAAGTTGCATGTAGCATTAAATTCACAACCGGTTCAACATAACCTCTTATCCAACACCAAAAAACCAAAAAAAAATAAAATAAAATCGAGCTAGTAGCTAATACTTACCACTAGCTAACATTGGTGACAATGACTAGATGGAGTACAAAATGTGACACATTAAACATTAGGCTAATAACTCAATAATAATAATAATAATAAAGAAAAACTATTAAAAAAACTTGTACGCATTGCTTGAAAAGCTAGTGGGGTTTGAAGTGCAACTTAAGTTAGGTGAAATGTCGTGACCGGATATGTCTTCTCCTACTATTGTTGCTTGCATATGCTTGCCCATGTCTCATTATCCAAAATCTCTCTATTTCTTCCGCTTTCCTTCCGGGTACCCGACCCGCTATCAACTCCCACCTGTAATCATTATTCACCAATTATAACCGTATTTCAATACATTTATTTTACGTATAAGAGCATCCCCAATAGCTTATCCATTTAAAAATATTTGGAGAATTTTTAAGATTTTTTGGTCCAACAGATTTATCATTTCATTCTTCAAAATGGAGAATAATGGGAAAAAGTGTGAACTCTTCCCTAAATATGAAAACATTCTCCAAATAAGTTGAGAATTCTACAAGATATGAAATCTGTCAGATTTGTTAAAAATATTTGATTCTCCATTTTGGAGAAGAGTTTAGAAAAACTGTTAAAAATGATCTAAGTTATCGATTTGATCTTCTCCTTCTACGTTTTCATCTCACCATTATCCACCATAAATAATATTGTTTTGGATTTATATGATCATGCAATAATTCACCAAGACCTCAAACCAGCTTAATTGACTCAATTTTATGTCATTTATTTTTTTGGTAAAAATACGAATAATATTAAATAAATGCTTTTTATTAATTTTTTTATTTATGAATGTATAACAAAAGTAAATTCAATTTAAAAAGTATATCGGCCAATAATGCTTTTTTTAAAGGAATTGAATCAAATAGACTTTTTTTATTATAATGTTTTATTTTATAGACCCCTCTAATTTTATTTAAAATGGGTTACACAGAGTATATTTACAAAAGGAGTTTATGTTATAGTAAAAATCTAATTAGTCATTTTTAGCAGGTTTTGTTATTGTATCCTAACTAAAAATTAACCACCTATAATAATCTAAGTTTAAAAATTACCAAACTCAATCTATTTTTCACGGTTTACAAAATTAATGCATCTGACCCAAGTACAAATAGTACCCAAAAAATGATATAATAATGTGTTCTCGATGCAAATGTATACTTGATACACAGGATAATTCTCGAGAAATCCATGTTGCAAAACCACATGCAAATGTTGCAACAAAAATGAATCAAAAGAGCTAATCTTGAGTTTCATTCAACATGAATATTATTTCTTTTTAAAATAAAATAAAGCAAAGGATAATAATATATATTACCTGTCACCAACAAGCCTATACATCCTGTAAATGAGATCTTCTTCTTGCTCTGTCATGTTAATGAACTCCCACTCAACACTGCTAACTTCTGCTCAAGACACAACCCAAAAACAAACGAAACCCAGATGAGAAAATCATCCAAAAAGCAATACCCAGATGCCAAATTTTACAATCTGGCCAAAAATGGATAAAAAAAGAGTGATTTGAAAGAAATGAACCAAAATAGCAATTACCAGAAAACAAAAAAGGACCCACAGATTTAAGAGATGAGAAAACAAAGACAATACCTTCAGAACAACAGCTCTCTTCTGTCTTAGCCTGCTTTCTTCTACGCCTATCCATCTGTAATGGAAGCTCTGAAGGTAAGGTTTGAAGGGTATATGAGTAAAGAGTCAATAAACAGAGTGCATTTATTGCAAATATTGGGGGGTTTTGAGAGAGAGAGGGTAGTTTGAGTTCTTGAGAGCTTCTTTTATAAGCAAGCAAAGCAAAATTAAATTTTGGGTTTTGGGTTTGTTTTGTAGCTCTCAAGTCTGATGAAATTTAAATCTTCTGTTAATATTTTGTGGATTTGTTGTACATAAGCATCGAATGAAGAGCTGCAAAGAGAATGGCTTTTGTATGAAATTTGTGTCAATTGGTAATTGACAGAGAGATGAAGATGGAACTGCCTTTCCTACCAAACATACAAGAAAGAACTCTTTGAATTTTATTTTTTTATTATTTTTTTAAATTTTGTTTTAATATTGGGGTTTGGAGGGTTTGGGGTTTGACCAGTAGTTGTTCTTTGTCGTTGAATTTTTTTTTGTGCTTTATAGTACAAAATTTTTATTTTATGGGAAATTGTATTCTTGATCCTAGTATGTATGGTATTTACAATTTGACTAGCTTAATAAATTAAAGATTACTTTGTGACCTAACAAAGTATTTTGTAACTTTTTTGAAATTTATATAAAAGTTTTGGGTTAACACTTGGGTTCGTTTGGTATGAGTGTTGTAATGGAGTTGTAACCAAAAACTCGAAAAAAGTAGTCTCAGAGAAAAAAAAAACCCTAGGGCTCCGAATAGCGATTCCCGGCGGCGTTTCTATTGACGTTTTCTGGCTTGCTATTTCTCTCTCCGGCGTAGGGCCGTGGGAGCTAGGGTTGTCTCGCCGGAAAGTGCGAGTTTCACCTGTTGACGATCGTGCGGTTGGTTGGTTTCTTAGATCCCACAGATAGGAGACATGGCAAGTAGGTCAAAAGGAAAGGCTAATATTGAGTTGACAGAAGAAGAGAGTGTTAAAGTCCCGATCGACACTACTGCAAGCGTGAATGAGGAAGGGCACCGATTCATTTCGCTCGTTGGGTCGCTTCTCACGTCGCGACCTTTCAATACCTTTGCCCTAAAGGCAACTATGAAGGGGGTATGGAAACTGAAAAAGGGCTTTATTTTCAGGGAGTTGAGACAGAATTTGTTCATGTTTCAATTTGCAACAGAGGAGGACAAGGATAGGGTTGTGAAGGGAGGGCCATGGTCTTTCGATAAGGCACTCTTGATCTTGAAGGAACCGGGTATGGAACAACCTTCTCAGATGGAGTTCGAGCAAACCCCGTTCTGGGTGCGCATATACGACATTCCGATTGCAGCTATGAATGCTACTACCGCCCATGCAATCGGTAGCACATTTGGTGGCTTAATTAAGGTAGAGGAGGAAGAGATGCTATTATGCCCTCAATTCTTACGTATTAGGGTGATGATTAATGTGAAAAAACCACTGAGAAGGGGTCTCATTTTGGCGATAGAGGGGAAAAAAGTTTGGGTTGAGTGTAAGTATGAAAGGCTTCCAAATTTCTGCTATACATGTGGATGCCTAGGGCACGTGGAGATGGATTGTGATAGTGGTATCACACCGACAGATCAACAAGTGTATGGTGATAATTTAAGGGCATCTCCTGTTAAGATACACGTTGAGCGAAGTTCTACAGAAAGAGAAAGGGAGAGAAGTCTAATAAACAGCCTAAAGAGTGGGAAGAGGCATGAAGAGGAAGATACCGTAGCAGGGGCAACAGGTAAGGATGAAATTGGAGGACGCCGACGCCTGCTGGACATCTTGGAGAACTGCACAGATAAAGAAGATGATTGCTTGGACAGAAGTGGGGAGGTATTAGAAGTAGTGGGGCTTGTTAGACAGCTAGGTGTGAGTGAAATAGAAAGAAAGGATAATGAAGTAACAAGTGGTGAGTTTATTGAGAGGGAGGTGAGAGGTGACCAGAGGGGGGGATACGAGGTGGGGTTGGATGATGGAACAAAAGATGAAAGTGAGGGGAAAAAAGGAGAGATCGAGGGGAAAAAAGGAGAGGTGAGTGAGGTATCGGATGCAACTACAACTTTGAAGGGGAAGGAAATAGGGATGGATGACGTGGAGATGGTGGAGATTGCAAAGAGCAAGAAGGGAGGCACAAGTCATTGGAAGAGACAAGCTAGGTTGGTGGAACATAACAGTGAAGCAAGAAACGGCCGAACGGCAAAACGCAAAGAGCTTCAGGTGGAGGAAAATCATATGGGAAGTGATCTATCCTGTATGACTGGAAAGAGACAGAAGATCAACAATGAGGATTCATCGGCGGGAGAGGCGGAGCGTCTCTCCGGCCGAAAACAATGAACTGTTTAAGCTACAACTGCCGGGGATTAGGGAAGGCTCGGGCAGTTGTTCGTCTCACTAATCTAGTGAGGAGGGAGGACCCTAAGGTGGTGTTTCTTATGGAGACTAAGTGTGAGCGGAAACGTATGGAGGAAGTAAGGCTCAAGTTAGGATTTACGGGTTGTTTTACTGTCAATTGTAAGGGGAAATCTGGAGGTCTATGTTTGATGTGGGATGATTCGGTTGTCGTTAACATTGTCTCATACACACTGCACCATATTGATGCAACAATTGTATATGGTGATAATTCTGTATCCTGGCGGCTCACTGGGATATATGGTTGGCCAAATTTAGTAGAGAAACACCATACTTGGCAACTATTACGTAAACTAAAAGAGGATGTGCATGAGGCATGGATGTGCATGGGGGATTTTAATCAGGTGCTCACTAGTGAAGATAAGAACGGGGGGCAAGATCCGGGATTTAGCCAAATGATTGAATTCAGAGAGACATTGGAGTATTGTGAGCTGAATGAGATTATGTTTTCGGGACCTCGTTTTACGTGGGACAATGGACGTATAGATGGGGAGTTCATACAAGAACGACTCGACTATGCGGTGGCGAATGATATTTGGCTTGAGAGATTTCCAGGGGTTGCGGTCAAGCATTTGTGCAGGGAAGGCTCAGACCATGTTCCGGTAATGATATATCCTCTAAGACTTGAGCTGGATTGGGAGGAGAGACGACGTACGGGGGCTAGGCCTCACAGGTTTGAGGTGTTGTGGGCTGAAAATGAGGGTTGTGAGATTGTGATTCAAAATGCCTGGAACAACCCAACTGTCCGAAACAATGATGGGGGAATACAAGGACAAATTAAAAAATGCATGGATGATTTGCGGGGGTGGAATAAGAGAACTTTTGGTAATGTTTTGGAGAGGCTACGAAAGGTGAGGGAAGAGTTAAGGGGAATTCAAAAGAATGGCATGCATGGTGGTCTGATTACAAGAAGAAGAGAACTGGAAGCCGAGGAGAGCAGATTGTTGGATGAGGAGGAAAAATTGTGGTTCCAAAGGTCCAGGGTGAACGAGCTAAAATGGGGAGATAGAAATTCTGGCTTTTTCCATAAGAAAGCTAATGGGAGGCGAAAGAGAAATGCTTTGAAACGACTGGTTGATGATGAGGGTATGGAATGGAGGAGTGGTGATGGAATGGCCCGAGTTGCGGTTGATTATTTTCGGGATTTATTTGAAACCAACCAACTTGCACTTTCGTCAACGGCTTCTCAAGGAATATCGCCTTTGGTTTCCGATGTTGACAATGCCGAGCTTCTTCGTCCCTTCACTGCAGAGGAGGTACGCATTGCTCTTTTCTCGATGCACCCTACAAAAGCTCTGGGTCCCGATGGCATGTCGGCGTTGTTCTTTCAACAACACTGGCATATTGTTGGGCATGATGTCACTATGTTTGTTCTTGACATTTTACATGGCTGTCAGATTCCTAATTGTTTAAATCATACTTTTATTTCTCTTATTCCCAAAGTTACTAACCCGTCAAAAATGAAAGACCTTAGGCCTATCAGTTTGTGTAATGTTTTGTACAAAATTGTTTCGAAGGTCATTGCCAACAGGTTGAAGACATGCCTGAGCAAGGTAATTTCTACCACGCAGAGTGCCTTTGTTCCGGGGCGTTTAATTACGGATAATGTACTTTCAGCGGTTGAATTGTTTCATTATATGAGAAAGAGAGTTACCGGGAAAACAGGATATATGGCCCTAAAACTGGACATGGCAAAGGCTTATGACAGGGTTGAATGGTGTTTTTTGGAGCATTGTATGGAGAGGTTGGGTTTCGATACAAACTGGATTTCATTGATTATGAAATGTGTTAGAAGTGTCTCATTCTCAGTCTTGATTGAGGGTGTCCCGTCTCAGGAGTTCACACCTTCCAGGGGGTTAAGACAAGGTGATCCACTCTCACCATATCTCTTTCTGTTGTGTGCTGAGGCTTTGTCAGGTTTGATTCGACAAAGTGAATCGTGTGGGAGGTGGAAGGGGATACAAATTGCTCGAGGTGCGCCTATGGTGTCTCATTTATTTTTTGCTGATGATAGTATTCTATTTGCCAAAGCATCTTGTCAACAGAGCGAAGAAATAGTGAATATTCTCCAGAGTTATGGAGCAGCATCCGGACAACAAGTCAATTTCGGCAAATCTGAACTTTCTTTTTAGCAGAAATATGGATGAGGATACTAGAGAAGCTATTCAAGGGATCCTTGAGATTGTTGAAGTTGAGAAGCATGAGAGGTATCTAGGATTACCTACCATGATTGGAAGATCAAAAAAGGTTATTTTCAACCAAGTGAGAGAGAGGGTGTGGAATAAACTGAATGGGTGGAAAGGTAGTCATTTATCGCGAGCGGGGAAGGAAGTTCTCATTAAGTCAGTGCTCCAATCGATACCAATGTATACGATGTCTTGCTTCTTCGTGACCGCCGGGATTTGTCGCGATATTGAGCAAATGTTATGCAAGTTCTGGTGGGGTGATTGCAACAAAGATAAAATTCACTGGATGAATTGGAAGAAACTATGTGCTCCGAAAACGGAAGGTGGAATGGGATTTCGGGATTTAGAGGCTTTTAATCTTGCTCTCCTAGCTAAACAAGGTTGGAGAATTATCCAAGACCCCTCATCATTGCTGGCGAGATTACTTAAAGCAAGATATTTTCCGTCATCTAATTTCATGAAAGCAAAGGTGGGTTTTAACCCGAGCTATACTTGGCGAAGTCTTATCAAAGGGAGGGAGTTTCTTGAGATGGGATGCTATTGGCGGGTTGGGAATGGGACGAACATTAGTATTATACATGATAGATAGATCCCCAGGCCAACTAATTTCCGCCCTCTAAGTTTTACTAGTGCCATTGATGACAGTGCTCGTGTCATTGATCTCATCGATTGGAGCTCTAAGAGCTGGCGTGTTGATATCTTGCAACAGGTTTTTATGCAGATGGATGTGGATGAGATTAAGCGTATTCACCTCGTGGATCATGCGGTACAAGATGAACTTGTTTGGTTCTATGAAAAAAGCGGAAATTTTTCAGTGAAAACATGTTATCATCTTATTATGAATAGAAAAAAGGAGACAGATGGCCATGGTGAGTCTTCCGACCCATCAACTAGGGGTTTATTGTGGAAGAAGATCTGGAGGATTAAAACGTTACCAAGAACAAGGACCTTCCTTTGGCAATGCTGTAACGGGGTGCTCCCATGTAAGAGTAACTTATTCCGTAGGAAACAATGCTTAGACCCATATTGTGAAGAGTGTGGATGCGTTGAAACTGAGTTTCATGCACTGTTTTTGTGCCCAAGAGCAAGAGAAGTATGGCGTCTGGTGCCTGTGTATGCTCAAAGCGGGAAGGCAAAGTCAGGTTTTGCGGACTGGATCGAGTCGGTTTTTAATGAATTTGAAAGTTGCATGATTGAAGATTGGTCCAGATTGGTGCATGGAATTTGGTGGGCTAGGAATCTTCGAATTTTTCAAAGGACAATAAAGGAGCCGGAGGTTGTGGTTGATGAGCAGTTTAGATCACAGGCTAAACTTCGTAAAGTGCTGAAGCTGAACAAAAGGAATGGAGAAGTTCCTGTGCCAAGAAGGGACAAATGGAGGAAACCTCCTGCTGGTTTCATTAAGATCAACTGTGACGCATCGAGCTCAATTGACGTGTGCGGGATTGGTGTTATTGGTAGGGATGATCATGGAGATGTGGTTTTCTTTGGGTCCCGACGTGTGCAAGACGGTTCATCTCCGGAGATAGCTGAAGCGGAAGCGATTTTATGGGCGGTTAGGTGCGCAATCGAGAACGAGATTTCTCATGCTGTTTTTGAGTCGGATTGCCTTGTGGTGGTGCATGCGTTGCAAAACAGGAAGACGGATCGAAGTGTGCTAGAGGTGATTATCATGAACATTCTGGAGGTGGCTAAGGAGATAGAGATTCATAGTTGGTGTCATGCACGTAGAGGGTGCAATTGGGCTGCTCACTACCTTGCTCAATTAAGACCAGCTTCCCCTCTTTTTTCCTTTGTCTTTTGATTCGGTTTTGAATGACATTGTTCTGGATGATATAGAGTAATGAAAGTTTGGCATGTTTTATCAAAAAAAAAAAAAAAAAATGGAGTTGTAACCGGGAACAGATCATAATGAATAATTGGAATATATTCTCATAATTTGTGTTTAGTATGACGATGAAATGAAATATTCTCGAAACATGTTATTTGATTTTTATATGGATTATGGAATAAGGAATCACATCATATTTGATGGTATACAGGGAAGTTTATAATGTAAATATATATTAATTTTTTTATCTACATTTAAGAAAAAACAAAGACCAACTAATAACTTAAAATATAAATACGAATCAATCGTCAACCTAAATCGATCACCAACTTAAAATATAAACAAGAAATGGAATAAATCCTCGTTCTTGATGATCGGTAAAATGTTGGAATGGATCATCCCTTCTTTGTAAAAGTTTTTACAAAATAATGAAGATACTTAAATTAATTGAAGGATAAATATTTTATATAAAAATATTACTTTAAATTTGATTATAATTAACTATAATAAATATACAATGACTGTATATATAAAAAAATACTTTCATTTAAAGAATGGTAAGACGTTGGAATTGAATCGATATATTATATTTTTCTTCAATTTAGAATCAAAACTTCATTGATGTTAAAATGAGCCATTACATGAAACATTTCCACTTTAATTTTATCTTTTATCAAACACGAGGTATGAGAATTAGTCATTTTAATAGTGATTCTTGATCCACTAGCCGTCGGACTTCCACAACGCCTACCCACCAAGCAGCTAACATCTCTACTCCACACCCATTTTGGATTTGTGTTCGTTTCTCCGGCCATGAACCCCGATTCCGTCAACTCTGAAGCCGACCAACTCCCCCTTACCACCCAAGACCCCGTACTCGGCGATCCAACACTCAAGCCCCTTCTTGTCCAAAGACTCCGCTGCTCGAGGAGATCTAATAATCTTCGGCACCAAGCAAAGACTCCATGTTCCGTTGTCCCCAGATCCAAGCTCAATCTCCGCTCTCTTAAGATCTGGGTATTCTTCTTCAAACTCCTATTTCGTTTCCAACTACCCACTTTTGCTTTCTCCGGGAGCCCCCTCTCCTATTGAAGCCATGGTTTCCGGTGGCTCAAAGTGGACCAATGGATTCTTTATTTCGTATGAAAGGTGTCTTAGTACCCCTCTCTCCGCCGTGGACTGATTTTTGTGCATTCTCTCGTGGATCTTGCAAGATCTATAGAAGAAATCTGCATCGAAATGTTAAGCGTATACTATCTTTGGGTTATGCCTTTGACACTAATCTTCCGGATTGTTTCAGTCCGTTTTTGTTGATTTTTACTGCTTTACTCTCAGGCTCCGTAACAACCGTTTTGGTCATAACAAATGGTTTCTCTTTGGCCCTTTGTTCGGTCCGACCTTTGCAGTGACCCTACGATTTTAGAACCTACAAGTTAACTGGTTATGGGTTTGCTTGATTGATCCTCTAGTGGGTTCTGTCTCTTGCATTCCTGAACATATGTGTGACGTTACTAACATCCTTAAAATTTGGATCTACTACCAAACAATTAAACTTAAACAAGAGTTTTTTTTGTCCCTTTACTTAAAAATAGTTCAAATTATTGTTGAGAATCTCTACTCAAAGACAGTCCCAGTGACAATTGAGAATGTTCAACACAACCTACTAAAAAATCTAAAAGTGATAATCAAGGACTTGAACCCAACCAATGCTTCGTAAAGAATTATGATTCATGAAAAAAATAAAATAAAATAAAAAGCTCAATACCAATGAAATTAAATGCTCAGTCTTGAAATGAGTTATTTACGTTAATTCGATCCCATTTTTACCCATACCATTCATAAGGGCATGGCCTAACGGCACTGTACAGCCTAATGGCACTAATTTTTTTTTTTGGTGGAACCTAATGACACTAATTACACCAACAATGTTTACCAAATGTTATTTTCGTATGAGTTAAGGCTCAAATCTTTATTGCCTTAGTAAATAAAGATTTCTCAAACAAACTCGAACATAATCAAAACAATTGTTGTTCTTTGTGGAAGTTATAGTGTGCTTAACCAACTATGTCTGAACAATTTTCTCCTTATAAACCATGACTCTATTAACCATCAAAGTAACACACATTTATATATCATGATACCCGTATTCTGCTTCATCGTCTTCTCAGTTTTAATGTTGTGATTTGATTGCGGTTCGAGCAGTTTCTCGAGAAGGGGGCGTGTATTTGTGATCGACTCCTTACGGCTTTGTTGCAGCCCAAATCTGAGGTGTCTACAATTCTTCCACAGACTCCATACATGTGTACTTCCAAGCTGAACGTAGTTGCTTGTCGCTTCCTGTTGACTATATCAGTCTGCTATCCCCTGAAGATCTTTTAGCTTTCGGGTCTTTTTGATGTATTTTCGTGTGTTTCTTTTCTACTCCGTTGTGTCCTTCATGACGGTTAGTCAGACTGTCGATCTTTTTCAGCCTTTCAATTCACTAGACGGCATGTCGTCTAATGTTTCGAACCGCTTTCCTTTCTTCAAAAAATAAAAAGAGCCCTTATATGCAATGATATATATAATCTTGATGGTTTACTAATCCGCTCATAAAATTTTAAGAAAGATTGATTTGTATCAAATTTGAAAATATCCGGAATATATTTCTAGAGTCACATACCTGATTTTAGGTCTAAATTTTATTACTAGATACATTTACCGAATGTATTGTCTATACGACATGAATATTAGGTAATTATCATTTTGTTCATCAAAGATCATATGATTTTAAGATGCAAGATGTCCTTGGATCAAACTCGGATTCAAGTAAACAGTTATTAGCGACTCATTTCGTAATTTTTGGTCAAAGATCATCGAATTTTTACTATAAGTCATATTGAATATTTTTGCTCATCCCTATCATCCGGTTGGGTGGTTGTAGAATATTTTTTGAAAATTAATAAATATTTGTAATTGTTGATGTTAGGAATTGTTGGTAAAATAACCCACCTTTTAGTTAGTTACAAGAAATAGTCTAAGTTTTTAATGTCGTATACGGTTTGTTATTTTAAACTAGATTTTATAACATCACTAAATTTAAGCGTCATTTCATCAATTTATCATTTATAATTCATGAAGTATACTAAGTTACTTTTCGAGTACAAAAACCATGTGTTTTTATTTATTCGTTGTTTGATACATCCAACATATAAACCGAAAATTTATGCAAATAAAAAAAAACAAATCCATAAAACTCAAATCTGAAAAAAAAAAAAAATATATATATATATATATATATATATATATTTAAAAACACATCTAAAATGTAAATCTTAAATTTTACAAACCAAAGTCGAAAGAAATAAACTTGTACCTCTCAAGTTTTAAGTGGCTTTTTCCCCCAATGAATCGGAGTTTTTAACCTATTTATAAAGCTGCATCTTTTACCTGCAGAAAAAAGAAGAATTTTACTGAACAATGGAAATTTTC
Organism: Fagopyrum homotropicum; assembly: GCA_033239125.1. Classification (NCBI taxonomy): domain Eukaryota; kingdom Viridiplantae; phylum Streptophyta; class Magnoliopsida; order Caryophyllales; family Polygonaceae; genus Fagopyrum; species Fagopyrum homotropicum. The sequence goes on from BSWB01000003.1 coordinate 12,103,643, forward strand.
GTGAATGTATATTAATGATTTTTTTTTAAATAAAAAAGAGAGAGCATAGTATAAGGTGGTTGGCATTATTATAAGATTTAATATTATAACTTGGTGGAATGTTGATATTATAGCATTGGCTCACAATGATGACTTCCAACCAAAAATTATGTAAATATATGTAATGAGGAGGTTTTTTGAATTTAATGACATTTATGAACTCCTTATGGGAATAAAAATATTTTTTTTTCCCTATTTTTTCCCTTTCTCTTTGGCTACCGGTGATGGAAACTTTGGAAAACTCTCGCATACAAATATTTAAAATAAAATCAATTGGTTGTGTTTAGGGCGGAGCAAAATACGGACGGTTCATAAGAACCGCAATCGAATCGCAGTTTTCGGTTCAAACTGAACGGCAAATTACACATTGCGGTTGCGGTTTCGGTTTGCGGTCTAGTATATTTTAGAAATCGGCTTGCGGTTAGGGGTGTCAATGGGTCGGATTTGGGATGGGGAGTACCCTATTCATCTCCATCCCCGTTTAGTATAATGCCCCCGTCCCTATCCCCGTTCGGGTAATGAAAATTGTCTCCGTCCTTGTCCCTGTCGGATATTTGTCTCCATTGGGGAATCCCCGTATCCGTTTAATTTTTCTCATTTTAAAGTTTTATGGGTTTTTCCCACAAGATTCGCCGTTCCCATTGGATATTCGTTCCCATCAAGGAATTCCCCATCCCAGTATTTGGATTCACTGTTTGTTGGGAAGGAGATTTGTTAGGGTTCAAGTTATTTATCCAAAGGGTGTGGATGAGACTTGATTGTAAATCAAGTTAAGTCAGAGTGAGTTGATAAAAAGGAAGACAAAGGGTGAGATTATAGTACATGTTAATATGCAACTAAATGTGTTGGTGATGCCGTGAGTGTAACTTGATGAGGCATACCGATTTTTTAATTTGTAGTAACTTGCTGTGAATTTCTAGTGTAAACTATAGTATCTTGTTGGTAAATATCCTTGAAATAAACACTGTCATATTCAGAAATGTAAAACAAATTTTCTAATCTGAACATATTTCATAATTTATGAGGCATACCCTTAAAATGAATAAATCAACAAAGAAAGTTTTTCTAACGAAACAGTTATAGCAACTAACAACCACTACTGAGTATGACATCGACTCATAAATCATGAGGCATCCCCGTCGGAACCCCCATGAGGCATCCCCGTCGGAACCCCCCATCGAAGTTCTCCGACGGGTTCGGGTTCGTATCGTGGAGCGGGATGACTACCCCTATCTTCATCCCCGTCCCCATCCCCAAGCGGAAAAAATTTGTAACCCGTCCCCGTCCCATTTAAAATCCCTAGTCTCATCCCCCTGACGGGTAATACCCACAAATTTCGGGGATTTCCCAATCCATTTACACCCCTACTTGCGGTTCGGTTTTGCGGCTTTGTGGTTGAAACTGAAATAATTAAAAAAACCAGTTTGTCCTCGTAAGTCTCAACCTAAGTATAAAACCAAAAGGAGTAGACATCGCTCAAAATTGCAATTTATTGTTTGACTCTCACATTTACTCACTCACTTCTTTAGGGTTAGATGGTTAGGGCAACGACGACTGGTGGAGCATTGAAGGCGGGAAGTAATGAGAGGAAGATCAATGGTGATGGCGAGGCCGAGAGAAAGACTAGACTAGAAGGAAGGCTGAGAGGGAGACTAGGTTGGGAGGAAGGCGAATGGATCTCGATTATTGTTAAAACTAGGGTTTGTTTCGCTTCTATATTTTCTTCCTTTATGGATCTTGACTAGACCTCGACTTGGGACTCGATCTAGACTTCTTTTGGGTTAGCGTTCGCTTCTTCTTCTTTCTGGATCTTGACTGGATCTCGAGTCCCTCTTCTTCACTTCTTCATTTTCGGCAACCGGATCTCGAGTCTCAATTGCAATACTAGATTTTAGATATGTAATGTTTCGATGTTTTGATTTTTGATTTGCAATCTCGAATCGATTGTTATGCTTTGAATGTTGTGAGAGTTGTATTTGTGAATATGTGATGTTGTTGGTTGCGTTTTTTGACTTTCGGTTCGAACCGAAACCACAAAATATGCGGTTCAAACCGAATCGAAACCGCACATTACAATTGCGGTTTGCGGCCCATGGCTTTCGAGATTGCGGTTTGTAGTTGTGGTTTGGTTCGGTGCGATATTGGACCGATGCTCAATCTTAGTTGTGTTTAAAGGTCCGTCAAACTTATTGATTTAAGTTTTTGTAAGCTGAGATCGTAGAAAATAATCTAGTGCTCGCCTATATTTGTTAAAGTCTGACACATACATACCGGAAAGTTGGTTCATGCTGATACAAATGTGCATGTGACGAGTTTCATCATAAAATCTATAACAATCGGCTTTTTAGCGTCACCGCGGTCGCGGCCAACCGCTTCCGTCGTGGTCGCGGCACGGTCAAGCCGCGGGTGCAGCTGACCCAAATCGCATACGATATGTTTTTAACCGTTTAATCTCTTTCCTTTCTTAGAAGATCCGATCTTTTATCTTTTGGGCCGTATTTCCTCTATCTTCTAAACCTAATTCTTAACCTTCCTTTTCTCTTCTCAATCGTCCCCTTTATATTCCCGCCTTCTCTTTTGATTTTATCTTCTTGCTTACGTTCTTCTTCAACATCGAGTCAAAGCTGCAGCCTTTCCGTGCGAACTCTTGCAGAATCTTTGTAAGTTCTTCATCCCTTCGTTCCCCCTTCTGTTTCTGAATCCCTTGCTCCATGTTTCTTCTTTTCCTTCTTCTTCTTTTCTTCTTTCTTCCTCTTTACATGAATCAAAATTGAGTCTTGATTCTTATATGTCCCTCGATGTTTGTTGCATGTGTTTCGAGGCTCCTTTGGTTGGGTGTTGTCGTGGGAAGTCTGGAGGAAAAGCCTTGGTCTTCTTGGTGTGTTGTTGATGTCGAAGGAGATCCCGATATCCCCTTTGTCACCTTTTCCACCCCCTCGGTGCAAGCTGCCGCCCCCGCGGCCATCCCCAGTTGTCGCCTTTACGCCTCCTGTCACCCGCGCCCGCGGTTCCTCTGCACTAACTCCCATTTTTTGTGAGTTGCTTTCATCCTTGCTTCCTTTTTCCTTTGCTTGTGCTAGACCATGCTAGGCTGGACCTAGATGTTTAGGTTGTATGCCAGTTTGTGGCTTGTTGATACTTATGAGTTGGTTATGGTTTGAGAGCATGTTGTTGATGTTGTTCCTTGGGAAACGTGAGACTAGGAATTTTCCTTCCTAGCATGTTGGAGACCTATTAGGGATCACTGAGATTGTAAGTACGTAGACTTCTAGCTTTCGGTTAGTTTCTGATTCACTATGCCTTGTCTAAGCAGGCATAGATCCTTTCCTACGGAAAATTGCGCAGTTAACTGATTCTTGAGTTACCTTGTATTGAGGTAAGTCCCTTGGACTTACTTAGCTGCATTTCGTGTATTAGTTGACCGTATTGGTGGTGTTTGTTGCTTTATCGTTATAACGGAAAACCGGACTAAGATGACCTTATACTGTAATTGGCCTAAGTGTATTATAACCGGGTGGTGACTACTTGTCTAGTTCAGAATTGGGAAACTAGGAGGTGCTCTTGCGACGAGGCCCACAAGTAATGGATATTATGCATCTGATTTATACTTGTCGGAACGGAAATGGAGGCGAGTTTCGGGAGATTCTCGTGTGACAAAAGAAGTTGAATTAGTAATGGATAACTATTTTAAAGATAATAACCGGTTGTGTGCGAGCATGTTATGTGTTTACGTTTTATATGTGTATGTGCCTTTACTGTCTTTTGATATCTAGAATGTTAGCTAACGGTTTATACCGTCGTTGTAGATGCCATGCAGGTTAAAGATGTTGTTGAGTGATCCGAATAGAGTGGTCACCCGGGGTTCCCGTACATTATAGGATGGGGTCGGGGTTTATAGTTCTGTTGTTATGTCTTTTCCAATTTGTTGTTGAACTCGGTTGAGAGTCTTTTGCTTTCCCTTTGTTATACCTTTTGAAAACATTTTATCTATTTTGGTTTTCATTTATTTGTGTCTTGTTGCAAGATCCGATGTTATTGTTGTTACCGTGAGGGTCAGGACCCATTGTGAGGTCTTATCCCGTGACGCTCCGAGTTCCCACAACTTGGGATGTTACAAAATCAATTGACAATATGAGGAGTACCCCACCGACCTTACATACTAGGTTTAAAATCTCTCCACCCTTGCAAATGCAATTAGGTTTACGGGCCGATTAGAGGCTAAATTGGATGTGATACCATATTAAAGCCTGTAACAAACGGATTGTAAAGCGGGAATCGTGTGCATACGAGCGCACATGCGTGTTAGACTCAAGCCCAACACATAAGTTCAGCGGGATTCCATCCTAAAACCAATTGTCAATAAAAGTAGAAGTCAACCATTAATACACACTAATACTAAGAGATACATAATGATTAATACAAGTTTATATTCTAATCAATCATAAATTTTTATTTTTTTAAAAAAAATTCCCAATAATTAATTAGAAAATAATATCAAACGAAACATGCTAAAGTTGGTATCATAAAACGTGTATGAAAAGAATATCTAAAATAGTCACCAAATTTACCAACATTTTTTAATAGATCTTGTATTATATATATATATATATATATATATATATATATATATATATATATATATATATATATATATATATATATATATATATATATATATATATATATATATATATATATATATATATATATATATATATTTGCGCCGCAAGGTTCATGTTATGAAAAAAGGAATATTTTGCAGTTGACAACAAAATAACTCCGAAAGCTAGTTACAACTTACACTATTAAATAAACTTATATATACTTTTTTAATAACTAAATATTAAATAATAACCATTAATTAATATTTTTAAACACATCTTCATCTATCGTACTAAATAATTGATACAGAGTTGTATTTTATCGTATCATACAAATTTGTGAGAAAATTATACTTGTAAGTTGTGTTTATATTAAGCTTGATTTATACATTTTCAATTAATACTTTTTTGTATTTTATAATTAAGATTTGTTTTAAATAAAATTTTTTAGATTAAGTAAAATTTTAAGCTTTCTCGATTGCCAGCTTAGAAAATTTGTGACGATTTTCGACGGTCATCATGTCTCTAATCCTATCATTCAGGCCACTATAGAAGATATCTTATAATACGTCTTTTGAGTTGCCATAATATGGCTCGGTTAGCAAGATAGGGCTCGAGGTGGTACTTTCGGGTGGTGAATCGTGTTTAGGTTTCTATGAGTAAGGAATGTGTAGTGCATCGGAAGTGCATCATGTTGTTATAGGGTATTCTTAACGGGGTTTCCTATGAGTAAGGAGATTGAACAAACTCAATCTCAACTTATTTATAAACTTGTCGAATCAAGTCTAAATTTAACCGGACCTTAAAATGTGTTCAAATTCGTGTTGTTTAGAGAAAAAAATGAAATTGAGTCGAGTTTTCTTTGAGCCGATCTGAGTAGTTCGGTTAATATAACAACACTCCAATGTTATTCAAGCTGAATGAGTCAAGTTTTAACCAAACGAAACGAATCTAAATTTTTACCAAGCTTTAAATTATTGATAATGTCCTCTTGATATTCTTAAGGTATTGTCTTTTTCTCTTGATATCCACAAGTTTTACAAATTCCTCTTGGCGCCTGCAAACTATTAAAACATTCATTTCCTTACCCAATTTTAATTTGGGCTAATTAGGTAAGTAGATTTTTTTATTTTATTGTATACTAACTAGACCTTTTTTAGTTTTCTATTTAGTAAATATACCCCATGATTTTTTTACCACTTTCATTTAATGGTAAGGTAAAATTAATTAACCTTTCTATTAAAAAAGAAAGAATATTTGATGTTTGTTATGTAAATTTTGATTTTAATTACTGAAATTGTTTTTTTATTTTATTTTATTTTATTTCCCTTTTTATGTTCTGTTTTCATACCGGACATTTACATACCGGACATTAACATACCGGACATTTACATACCGGACATTTTACATACCAGACATTTACATACCGGACATTTACATACCAGACATTTACATACCGGACATTTACATACCGGACATTTTACATACCGGAAGTTCATAACAAAATTTTTTATACCGGAAGTTCATACCAGATGTTCATACTGGAAGTTCATACCGGAAGTTCATACCAAAATTTTTTATACCGGAAGTTCATACCGGAAGTTCAAACCGGAAGTTCATACCGAAAGTTCATACCGGAAGTTCATACCGGAAGTTCATACCGAAAGTTCATACCGGAAGTTCATAAAGAAATTTTTCATACCGGAAGTTCATACCGAAATTTTTTATACCGGAAGTTCATACCGAAAGTTCATACCGGAAGTTCATACCATTCATACCGGATGTTCATACCAAAAGTTCATACCGGAAGTTCATAACGAAGTTTTTCATGCCGGAAGTTCATACCGAAATTTTTTATACCTGAAGTTCATACCGGAAGCTCATAACGAAAATTTTCATAACGGAAATTCATACCGAAATTTTTTTATACCGGAAGTTCATACGGTATGCCAATGATGTTTACATTGGTGAATTTACAACCTTTACTCGCTCAGGGTGATGTTGACAGTGGTCTTGATCGTCTCTGGGCAAAGAAAAAGGTTATACCATTTTCAAAGACATTTTTGTTGCTTCAAGGTTGATACCTGAATGTTGCGTTTTTGTTCATACCATTTTTATAACTTCCGGTATGTAATTCTCCGGTACGTAATTCTTAATTCTAAACTATGAAATAAAATCAGTTTGTTTGGTATAACTTCCGGTATGATATGATAACTTCCGTTATGATATGATAACTTCCGGTATGTGAAACTCCGTTATGCATTCCAAAAAAATAAATAAAATAAATAAAGAAAATAAAAAAGACAAAAAAAAAAATCCATTCACTTCTTCTTTGACCTTAACTTCCGCTTATTGGCCTGTTTTTGGTGGGCGACCCTGAGGACGTGGACATGCCAACCCTGAACCATACTTGAACCCACTTGGTGCTCTCCTTGTTGAAAGGATACCATATTTTGGTGGTCTTCGTTTGTTCTTACTTTCTGCTCTAGTTCTATCGTCGTTGAAGAGTCCGAATATATCATGTTCTCATATGTCGAAGTCGTCCGCTCAATCTGATCTTTACTCTGCAAATTCAAATCCATTCACTCCCTTAAGTTGTTTAGTGACACAATATGTGGATCAATGTGGACTACATCATCTTCTACGGTCGGATCCACCCTTTCCCATCATGCTTGCCTCCAATATGGATGAATCTGATCCAAACGTATTGGCACCGGAACCCTAATAGCAAGGAAGAACTTATGCGCACAAGGAAATCCATGAGCTTCCCTCCAATGTGAATCTTGACATGTTGTTATGCTCCTAAGTTTCTTCACCATGTTGTAGATCTCTAACAATATAATGAAGCACTCGTTGCTTACTTTTTTTCTGGATCAAATCAAATAATTGAATCCGCAGATCCAACACCACCATCCCGCTTGAAGTCTCTATGGACACTTGGATCTTTCCAATCTGATCAATGATCATCAAGTCGATGTTGTCCACCACCAACTGAAATCTTTGCACACTCGAACGCAACATATATACTCTTCAACAAAGAGTGCCTAGAATCACCTAAGAATCATTATCGAATCAATATACTATTACAAATTTAAAAATGAAAACTTATAAACAAGGTAGGATTGAGCTCTAAAGCGTTTGTTTTCCTCGTGCCAAAATGTTGATACAATTCTCACCATGATCGAACAATTATCTCTTTGTATAAGATTATCCATGTAGCCTCCAAATACTCCATCAACCTTGGATAACTTTTTCAATTCACTTTCATCCCATCCAAGCGCCTCTCGTAACTCGCAGAGAATCTAGATTCAAACAAGACATTGTAGTGAACCGTTTGTGCTTGCTTTGATCGTGTCACTGCTCAAGATCTATGTTGAATGTTGCACTTTACATGAATTGTGCAACTCACGTGATTCACATCCGGGAAAACGACACCTAGTTCACTTATAAGTTCAAGCTCTCTATTCGTCACAATAACTTGCAATGCACATTTCCGGACACATGTCAAATTCTCCTTAATGCCCACTTGTAGTGGTTCGAGTTTTCCTTACACATGAAAATAAATGTTGAACGTCAACCTCGTACTAGTGATACCGACAATCTCTAACAACGACATCTTATTAGTCTGGTATGTCGTGTCCATTATGATGATATAAGAAAATAAGTTGAGAAGATGTCTGGAATTTGGATGCATGATAAAAAAAATATATAAAACTTCATCTGAATGCAGATATATCCTCACATTGACATAGTATCGACGTTGCTCTAGTGTGTGGAGTGCTTGTTGGAGTGGAACTCGTTCTTCAGCTTGTAGCATCCTAAATATTCAATCCAAAATTGTATACTTGTATTATGGTGATACCATTGTGGGGGTCATCCAATTGTAGTGACTTCAAAATATTCTTCAGCTTAAAACCAGATCCAAGTTCATGTCTCACCCTCTGAAATTTTGTGTATGACAATCGGCCAACATATTTATGTTCCTTTAACTACTCGGGAAGTGTACGGTTATGCACTCCACATATAGCATGCAACGTCCATTTATCAACTTAGCTTTGTACCCCTCAAGCTCAAATGAACACCTGTATTTTATTTATTTATGTGCTCGGCTGGAGGACGGCTTGATATCATGATCAACGTCTTTCTTCTTTCGAGGGTTTCCGAAATGTTTGCATTTAAGCCGAAACGTAACGAATTCCCTAACATTTTTCCATGACCTACTTGTAACTACCACCATATTCATAGTTCCTCGCATGAATCGAGTCCAATCAACCATTATCTTGCGATCGTGGAAAAAACCGTAAATTTCAAACATTCGAGAATAATTGTTCCCTCTATCTTGAGAATAGTTTGGAAGACCCTAATTTAAAAAAAAAATAAAATAAGAATTCTTGTTTTTCACTTTATTGATCAACTTACAATAAGTTAAAATATCATTACTTCAAAATGTAGAAGAGATTTGTCTGGCTGGCTAAATTTTGTAACATCGAACGGAATCAACATCTCTTTATCGTCTTATGTTATCATTTTCGGTACCGGTTTTGTGGAGAGTTTGTGAAGGTTGATCCACTTCTTCTTTGCCTCTCAATATATATAATCGAACATACATAACGTTCAAATCACAACGATTATAACAACAATCACATTTTGACTATTTTTCAAAGACCTGATTAGAACCATCACGATTTCGAAACCTATAACCATAACGCTTACAAAATCTGAAACCCTGATGGTTTGCGGGTCCAGTAATCCATCAAACCGAGTATGCATAACCCTACTCGAGTAACACGCATAAGCCTAAGCCTACTCAATGCAGATTAGACCCCATAAGCCTACTCAATGCAGACTAGATTAAAGCATTGCCATCCAAAAGAACTAAATATATTTTTTAATTTCAAAAAATATAATAAGTTATTTTTATAATTGTACTATAAGTACTTTAGAGGATGAGAATATTATATGGAAGAACAAAGTGTGTTAAAAAGCTAACTTCACAGGTGCCATCTACCTATCAACTAAGATATACATTCAGCATCCCAAAATGTACATCTTCTCACGACCAAAATTCCTGTTTTTTTTTATATTATAAAATCTCATCCATAGGTCATACAAGTCTAGCCTTCAATTGACTGGGAGTTTGGTCACCTATCTTTCGATCTTTAGCTAAGTTACAAAATATTTTTTCATATGAATAAGTTCACTTATTTATAATTATTATCTTTCACTCTCACCATGCTAGAGGACAATCATCTCACATAAATACAACATGCATAACAAAACAAAATAAATAAATTATATGTATATTTTTTTCTACAAAATGCCAATTATTATGTAGACAAATAAATAAATAAATGTAAAGATGGTATATATGAATGTAGATTTTTTAAGTTTATTAGGGTTGAAGTTTATTGATAAGTGAAATATGTTGTTATAAAATATATTTTTGTTTTTAATTTTTGATCTTTATGATATTTATTAGGGAAATTCTATTAAATTGCAATTTTTTCTATGCTATTTATTTTAATTAAAAATTTTGATCTACAATGTAACCCAACTCATTTATTAGAACGCCCGTAATAAATAGTTATAAAGAGAATTACCATTTTCAACCATCAGGCCACAATATGAGGAAATGCATTATAAGTTTATTAGAAAAATTATGGTTTGAAATAACGGTTTTTAATTAGAAAAAAAACATAAACACTATAACTATGAACTAAAATATCTATTTAGATAGAAACAACGGTTTTTATCGAAATCTAAAAGAAACTTCTTATTCTCGTAAATAAATTTTGTCAATTCCTAATTTATGTTTTTTTTATTTAAGGATGAGAAAAAACCTGATTTACCGCATATATGACCGATCTATGTTTTTCATGAAAGTCTTTATGTGCATTTATTTCTAAAGAAACTTACAAGCACACTAATCAATATTTCTTTTGTAAAACTAATAACAGTTATAATGTTTATATGTGTATATGCTCGTTTAAGATTGCAATTTCAACACAACAAAAAATCGGTTTATTTCCAACATGTGCATGTTCTCGATTTTCCGATATATCCGTTGATTGTCATAAGGCACAAGAAGTTAGTCAAGGACACACTATTGCAAGTACTAGAAATCACTATAGACTCTTACATTGTGACAGTAGTTCATTCAATTGAATCGTCTTAGAACTTCACTATCCAAGCCAGTCAAAAGAGTTTGTACACTCGTAATTTCTTAATCATCAAACTTGGGTAGAGAATTGTACTAATGAAAACCGTACAAAATGCACCCTTTTACGTTCGATACACATGTTGAAGATCATAATTTTCTTAAAGGTAGTATATAAGGTCGATGAAATCTTGTTGTCAGTTGAATTTAGATAAAACCCTGCTAAGTTTATGTGTTGAGTTTAGAGCTAACACATGCGCTCGTATACACATGATCCCGCTCTACAATCTAATAAACTTTAACATAATTTTAGAGCGATTAAGCTATAATCGACATGTCAATCCTCCGTGTTCACTAGATTTGTACCCTATTGACGTATTGGAGATAGTAATTTTACTAAAATTGAGGATAAACCGAATCTAATATATAAAAATGTCTAGATTAAATTACTTTTGATTCTTAACATATATATTCATGCAAGCTTCCATATTACAAAGTAGATCGCCAAAATACCATATTGGTTTTTAATAAAGAGACTTTTGGACATATAGATATTTAAAATAATATTAATGTCATTTGAGTATTAAAGAGGAGGTTTGTAGACATATAAATAATTAAATATTATTTTTTATAGTTTCTAATAAAACATTTTATAGCTTAGTAATCAAATTTATATTTATATATTATAATATTTCATAGTTTTTTTAATAATAATTATTATTATATTTTATAATCTTTCACAATAAGGTTTTTAATATATCCAAATATTTCTTTAAAATACTTTTTAAATTTAATAAAAATAAGTAAATGACTAGTTTAGAAAAAGAAAAGACAATGAGTATAACTAGTTTTGGGTTAGATAATAATCAAATTATCAAATAATATTTTTAATGTATCTAAATTTTGATTATTTTTCAACCCGAAGCTAGTTTATACTCATTGTCTTTTCTTATACTGAATTAATTTTTTATTTAGTATTTATTAAAGAGAAAAAGGGCATTTTAAAGGAACCTATATTTGGATATTCTAAGAACTTTTTGTTATGAAATATTACAACAATATAAATATAAAGTATTTTTTTTTATTAAAAACTATGAAATATTATAATATATAAATATAAATCTAGATTTTTTAACCTAAAATTATTTTTATTAAAATCTATGAAAGATATTATTCAAATATCAATATGTTCACAAGTCTCACTCTTTAATACTTAAATATCACAAGTCTTATTTTAAATGTCCATATATCTAAAAATCTTTTTTTTAAATACCAATTTGGTATTTTGGCCCAAACTAGATATCCTTATTTGAAATAGTATGAAGATTCGCAAGTATTGTGTACAGCTTGCAGAGTTATATGTACAAATGTACAATGCTAAAATAGGCACACATTTGTCGCAAACTATTGTTTGCTAGTAGACTTAAGTATCACCATACAGAATTCCAAACACTTGTTCTTTCAATGGCCATACATGATAACATCAATCGATAATCCAAAAATTTCATCCATTTTACGGAACTACGACAGTGACAATGGGAGCATTGCTGAGGTCCTTTTTGACCTTAAAGGAACAATAACACCTTCTGACTTGAGATATCTTGCCGTCATTTGGTGGAATATTTGGATGGTGAGGAATCAGTTCATTTTCAATAAAACAACGATTCCACAGAACCTTAAAACAATAGCTCTTAATCAGATCGCTGAATGGGAGCAAGCAAACAAAAATCTGATCAACAACCAAACAAAAATTAGAAGGCAAAGAAGGAAAACTAAAAACATAAAATGGAAACCACCAGAAGACGGATTTATTAAACTTAACTTTGACGCCTCAAAAAGCTCAGCGAACCAATACTCTTTTGGCTACATTATTAGAAATCAATATGCTGCTCCTATTGCTATAGGAAGCGGTAGATGCAACGCTGAATCCGTGCTAGAAGCAGAAGCGTATGCTCTTCGGGAGGGCCTACAAAAGGCCAAGGGGCTAGGGGTTTTATCAATCGAAATTGAAGGAGATAGCTTAATGCTTATCAATGCGATCAATCGAATTTGGAAGCCCCCATGGGAGTTGGACATGATTATCACCGATATTACTAATATGATTTCGGGATTTTCTAACTCCTTAACACAACATATTTACAAGGAAATTAATACGGTCGCGGACAAGATTGCCATGCATGGACACAATATCTCGCTGGACGTCTATACTATTCCTGAAGATGTTCAAGACCTCATCCGCAAGGATGCTTTAGGTCGATCGGTTTTTAAAAACTGATTTACCTAATTCTCTTACCTTTTGTATCAAAAAAAAAAAAAAAAGACTTAAGTATCACACTAATAAAAATGAAACTTTTATTCTCATTCTTCTTTTTTCTTTTTTATTTTTTGATGGAAAATTTAAAAAAAAAAAACGTTAATTTTGTTATTTTGGGGGGGTGGCGTTGATTGGTGTTGGAGATAATAAGGTCTCACATCGAAAGATGGGGACACTCCGAGCCTAGTATATAAGGTCGGTGGCTACTCCTCCTATTGTCAATTGGTTTTAGGATGGAACCCCGCCGGATTTATGTGTTGGGCTTGTGCCTAATGTGCATGTGCGCTCGTATGCACACGACCCCGCTCTACCGGTCCGTCTGTATCGGACTATGACAATTGGGATAAAAACCTCAAACTTCTATATTTTCTGAACTCAATTATAGAGTGAGTTACGATTAATAGACTTGAGACTTTTTGGATAGGAGGTTTTTTCAATAGCTAATATTTACATGTCATTGTTGTTTATAATTTGTCGATAGGAGTATTATATTAGCCGAGCTATTTGAATTTAGATTAGACACGGTTCAGACTCGTTCCTATTATAAACATGTTTTAAAGTTTCATTAGAAGTTAGGTTGGACTAGTTTTGCTCCCATTTGTCGATATCGATTATTAGTAACGTAAATTTTAAAGTTGATATTACATCATTGTTAACGATAAACAAATCATGTTTCCAATAATGTTTGAGTGTAAAAAATTTCGTTTGGTGATTTGTGGCGCGCCTTTTTCTTAAAGTAATCTTATTAAAAATAAAATTGGGTGCCGGCTCCGGACGCTGGTATATTGTGATTCGTTTGTGTTAGTAACACTAATAAAGTCGGTGTATTTAGTTTTTTTTGTTAAATTAATATAGAATAGACTTCGTGAAGTGACTTGTGATGAGATTATTTTGAAGAAGATAATCTCAACTAATCAATAATCGTTGAAGTAACTAACTTGTCCCCTTCAACAAACTAGTTTGTAGCTTTTGGTGTCCTTATAGGAATTGAAAAAGTTAAACTGAAATTTGAGTACCTAACTAATTCCACTTTCAAACAAACCGCAAAATTTAAACTAATCTTCAGTACCAATTAGTTTAACTTTTAACTAACTTTTAAAATACATAGAAGGCACGCCCTTAAATGCGTATGGTTATAGGCTTATTGATTGATCTCGATATACCATGATGCAAAAACATTAAGAATTTAAGGGGCTGTTTGGTAGTGATAAGGATGCATGACCATCTTCTGCAGCTGAACACTCTGAATCTGTGGTGTTGGTGATTAGGGTTGTCCAAACGGTTTGAACTGGATCGTAAACTCACAGATTGGACTGTTTTAATTCATTTTTTTAAAACAAAAAAAAATTGTATGGACTAAATCCGGTCCGGACCGGCTGCTCTTCTTGTTCAAAAATATTTAAAGTGTTAATTAACGGTCTGGACCGGACCGGTATGAACATGTGCAACCTTTGAAATATGTATGAAGGAGCCGACCATTGTTGCTCTCCTCCATGTACCACAACAAACCCTTGTTAATTTTTGACAATAAATAATCTCTTATACATTATAAGGGTCCGTTTGGTTTTAACTCCGGAATCGAAAACGGAATGGAAAGGAATCTAGTCCATATATATACTATTGTTAATGAAAGTTTGTGGAATCATTCCTTGTGGTTTGAAGGAATTGATATAGAGTTTGATTACTTTTGATACCCTATAGGGAAACAAAATGTGGGAAAGCAAGTGCATTTTGCATTAATCACAAGGAAAGATTCCACAAAATTTCATGAATAAGGTTATATATATGGACTAAATTCGTTTCCATTCCGTTTCCGTTTCCGGAGTTGGAACCAAACGGGCCCTAAATGTGAGCTCGCGAAATGAACAATAGTACGTTAACTGGGTCATTTCTGCATTGGACGTTTTACTATTCACGCATTTGGGCCCACGATTTCCGAAGCCCATTTCGGCATTTCTGCGTTGGAGGTTGATTTGCATCTTTTCTGATTTTACTCGCTCTCACTTTCACTGTATGCGCCTTAGGCAATATGGCTTTTCCTCTGGATGGTTGCGACAAATATATTATGTAAATTTGATTTAAGGGATTTTGAATATTGATTAGATGAATTGATTATGTTTTTTTGTAGGTAATTGTGTCTTGAACCTTATCCGGATTCTAACTTGGAGTTTCTCAAGTCTAGCGGGACTAAGCTCTACCAATTTGGCATTGAAGGCTACAAGGTAATTCGTGAATTTCGAATTTAGTTCAGCTTTCGGTGTTTGCAATGTTCATGGCTTACATATTTTAGACTGTTTTAGCTGTATGGTGTATGGCGCTATAGCATTTGTGATTACAAGAGTTTTACTGATGAATGATTAGTAGAATTCAAATACGGTTTTGGATGCATGTTTTGCAATACTGTGTAGGGTGATTTGAAAAATGTTTATGCAGAGATGATTAGTGTAAGTTGTAATGTATGCAAGAGCATGAATCATCAAGTCATCATGCTATCTATGGCTGCAGTGCTGAATATTTGAAAAAACATGAGTAAAACTGGTGGTCCTCTGGAATTCTTGTATAGTCAGATAGAGCCTTACCCGAAGGGAAATCCCTCGCGTCTTTTCTAACAGAAAAGATCCTACCGCCTTTCACCTTCTTCGTCGTGCACCCAATACAAGTCAAATGACTCGGGGCTTTATTTTCACTCAAAATGGTTCTCTCAATCATTCTAATGGAACCTTGTAAAGATAGTCACTTTGATAGCTATAAAAAAAGAGCAAACTTACACATATGAATCACCACAAAACACCCAGGTGTATATTGTCTGTTATTGAAATCAGCAGAGAGGTCCCAACCTGGCCCAAAGGCAAAGAGATGTTTATCCTAACTCAAAAGGAAAATAAAACATCAGCAAACTTCTTAACGCATACAACAGGAACAACTAAACCCTTTTTCTGCTTTTTCCAACAAAGCTTGTCGAACTGACCCTGTAAGCTTGTTCATTGATAGGTCCCTATGATCAGACACTTTTGAATCAGCATAGTAATCAGAAATTTTCAAAAGGGGAACTTATTGATGGTAGCTTACAGGATTCTCAGGAATCACCCCAGTTAAGCTATTGTTTGACAGATCCCTAGCATGGGAAAATGACTTCAAGTACTAAACTGCATCATTTAACAATCATTAAACTGTAGGTAAGAGTAAAGAGTTTATCACACGTTAAAGAACGATATGTAATTGCAGGGCAAAATGAGGTGGTAGAAGAGCGCCTGATCGGAGATCTGAAACCCAGCAAGTTCATTTTCAATCTAGTGCCTTTCTTTTGCGTAGTTCGTGGGCAGTGTTGAATATTCCTAGTGTTGGTTGGTTGCAGACAAAACATTTCTTGTTTTTGGAGTGGTGCTGTGAATAATAAAAGAACAAAAGCAATTGTTAGCTGACAACCAAAATAAAATGATTTTGAAATACGCTTTAACAACGAACAAGGTACAATCTATTTACCTTCAAAGCACAATGCTCACAGAAGTAGTGTTTGCACTTGGTGACAACAGGATCCACGAAAGGCTGCCTACAAATGAAGCAAGCAAACGGCAGTGCATCCTCGTCACTGTCACTTCCACCACCAGCAACACCCTCATCATCGTCATCATCTATTCCCATAGCTAAATTTCTTTTTCTAGTCTTCTCTGCCTCATCCCATTCCTTCTCCATTTGCCACCCGGCCTTGTAATCGCCTCTATCATGCATAAACTTACACGAGTCACCATATCCACAATAACCCGTCTCCTTGTAATCCTTACATATGTCAGGCTGATAATCAAATCTAGCCGACACCCTAATATGAGCAGATGCCCTAAGTGGCCCATGGGAACCACCAGCCTTCTCAGAAGCCACAGTGTGTTCCCTACGAAACCCAGCCTTATAATCTTTATACCCGTGTATACCCTTGTACAGCTTTTCGTCACCAGATGATTTCCCCTTTCCCTTTAATGCTTCCTCAGCTTGCTTGAGAACCCTTTCCCTTATAGCCCTCGCATCCCTTGAGAAATCTGTTTCAGTTTCCAACGTGGCTGTTGCTTTACTGTCATTTTGGACCTGAATCTCCTTAGTGGACTCATAGTGAAACATTGTGCTCTTGTCGGTTGATTCACTTGAATACGGCTTGGATGGGGCCGTAGCGAAGTATAACTTGTTGTCTGCTTTGGCGACTTTCTTGGTGCTTTGCAACACCGAGGTCTCGTTGTTAGCATTTTGATCATCATCATCATCATCTGTCTCAACAGTCCGTTTCCTTATATTTTTATTCTTCGTCGGCTTTCGGAAAAAATTACACACTGGTGGCTGACTTTGATCATTGGAGTCTGTCATTTCTTCCACTATAAGTTTAGACCTAATAACAAAAACAGAAATTTAGTTAGTATCATTGATGAGCAGCATTGCAACAATAACCACAAAATAACTTCTCGGTAGGGCCAGTGTTACAAAATATGTGAAACGGAGACGGGACGGACAGATATCATCTAGCGTCTAAACGGCCGGACAAGTAATACATATGCAGAGACAAGTAAGCAACGAAGTCCATTCAATGCACATAACATGAAATTACACTACTCATTCCAGATTCCATGGCGTTAAAACAAGAAATATATAAATTTTTATAACAAGTCAACAAGTAATTAAACATGAAATTATACTACTCATTCTGGATCACACTCTTCACAATTGCACGTAAGCAAATATATGATCAAAGATGAAGAGAATTGAAGATACTCAATCAAAATTGAAGAAAATTGAAGATAAATTCAACACTCAGCAACACTCAACAGCCCGCAGGAACACAACCTAACACGCTTACACAAATACTCAATCAAAATTGAAGAGAATTAAACATGAAAATTGAAAATGGGAAGAAGAATCAACAACAATCAGCCGTCAGCAAAAATAATTAGTAACTCAGCATCACTCAGCGGTGTGAACACTGAACAAAGTGAACAGCAATTCAACAGCAACAACAATTAGCAATTTGGGCATTCAACAATGCATTCAGCAACAACAACATCAATCAGCAATTTCAATTCAGCAACAATAATCAACAACAATTAACAACAATCAACATGAGAATTGAAGATCAGAACTTGAGAAGGAGAGAACCAGAAGACTGAAGAGTGCAGGCTGAGCAGCGGTAGGGCGGAGCAGGCTAAGCAGCGACGAGGACGGGGAAGGAAAGGTTGCAGCGGAAGGGGCCGAAGGGCGGAGCAACGACGGCGACGGGGAAGGAAAGACGACGAGACGACGAGGAAGGGCGGAACAGGATGCAGCGACGACGCCGACGAGGAAAGGCGGAGCAGCGGCGAGGAAGGGCGGGTCGGTCACCTCACGGTCCTCAGTCCTCACCTGTGTGGCCGTGTATCGGGAGAGTTCGCTGAAAAGCGTAACTGCGTTAGGTTTTTTTTTTTTAATTAAAAACGATGTCGTTTTAGGGGGGTTTTATTTTTTTTTACACTAAACGACGTCGTTTTGGAGGGGCACGTTCCCCTCCCTTAACTCCGCCCTTGAATATGAGACAAGTTATTCGGCTCGGTTCGAGCTCGTTCATTTTCTAAACGAGCCGAATACGAACACATTTTAAAGCTCGTATAAAATTTAGGTTTGGCTCGGCTCGTTCGGGTAAAGCTAGGCTCATTTTGCTAAAATAACACTATATGAGCATTATTTTAGCCGAGCTACTCGGCCTCGCCTCGTCAAAAGCTCGGCTCGAGCTCGTTCACTTTCTAAACGAGTCAAGCTTGAGCATGCAGATGCTCGGCTCGTTCGGTTCGTATTACACCCCTAACTCTACACACTAGTGGTTTCTTGATTTTAATTTTAAATTTATTTATATTTGTATTTGTTCATACTAAACAAATGCAAAATATTATGATATGTGGTTTGTAAGAGGTTGTGTAGTAAGCAACCAAAATTTAGTTGGTTAACAAAAAATACATTTTTTTGTAAAAAATTTAATATATTCAAAGCTTAAAAACCTTTAGGGGATGTATTGAATCTAGACTTTTAAACATTTTAACTGATTTTTAAATTTGCTGATTATGTGGGATATTTTAATTTTATATAGAGTCAATACTGATTATGTGGAAATCTTATGTTTTGGGGAAGATTTCAATGGAATTTAGGTATATATACGAGTAATAAAGAATCCTATAAAATCAATCAAATAATAGATTCTTTTTAAATCAACAAACTTTAAAATAACATAGGAATTTTATGGAAAATTTTAAATGCTAATTGAATACCTCAAAATTTATATGAACTTTTAAAAATCTATATTAAATACCCATACACTATTAAACTCAAAAATATCATGTAAAGTCTTAATTGAATTCACTCACAGTGTATGTGCTCTAAGTTATAGGATTTAAGGTTAGCTAAATAGGTTTATTTTTTTATTAAAGATGTATTGGGTTGATCTTTGATTATCGAAAAAGCTAAATATATAGACTTCTATTTACTAAATATAAAAAAATCAAAATCCGCACTCATCCTCCTTAACCCCATAAATTCATAACATCAAAGGAGTCATAAGTTGCTTGTTTGTACTTAAAAAAAAAACTTACAATTAAGTGGTTTTTACGAGACATTTAAAAAAAGTTACGAAACAAAGCGTCGACACCAGTTGGCATCGTCGCCCATAGAGAAGATTGGTGAAATAAGGCACTTTTTGTAACTTGTAGACTAACTAGGCACCCTATTTTTACAATTAAAAAATAAAGATAAAATTGAGTGGATATGGCCAAAATTATGGAAATTTAAAGATTCTTCTCTCTCCTATTAATATTCAAATAAATTTTGTTAAATATTTAATACACAATTTTTATACATAATTTCAATTACACAATGTCCGTACACAATTCAATTACACAATGTTAATACATAATACACAAATATCAGCTACGTAAAATGCATTGAACATACATATTCTATTACACAATTTCAATTACACAATGTAAATAATTTCAATTACAAAATTTCAACTACACAATGTTAATACATAAAATATTGTATAACCAAACATTCTGTAAATAACGAATTTGTGTAACCAAACATTGTCAAAATGACATACACTTGTACTACATAAACGTAATCGTTATGTAGAAAGTCGCAAAAATTATGTATCAGCATATGTACATAACCACGAAATTATGTTTCAACATATGTACATAACCACGAAATTAATAACAACATATTTCTTTAATTATGATAAATAAATAAATAATTAAAGAGCAAACCTCCATTGACGATATTCGAGTTTCTTAAAATCGAAAAAATGGAGATTAGAAAGGTAGACGAAGAAGAATAATGAAAGATTGTTGTATTTATGTGAGGAGTTATTTTAGGAGATGTTATAATTTCTTTCCTAATTTGACATAATAATTTAGTTTATCAATTATTTTAATTTGTCAAATCCGTTACATATTTAAGGAGATAGAATATTAACATTTATGGCAATATCAATTAATATTTATCAATTTATCTTTTTCTACATAAAATAGGGTGCCTAGTTTGTTAATTGAAAACAAAAAGTGCCTACTTTATACACCAAGATACATAAACTACCTACTTACCCTAAACACTCTCGCCCATATTGCAAAAAAGTTAAGAGCGTCGGTGTTATCCGTCGGCGCTCAAGCTAAACACCAGCGTCTTGCGAATTTCGTTGAAAATACGTAAATTGAAATACTAAAAACAAAAATAAACCCAGGTTTTATGGTCCGTTAAAAAAAATTAATAGAAATTAGGTTTTACGTTTATTGCCGCCTTCTCCTTCGTTCCATTCTATCTTCTCCTTCGTGAGTTCGTTCCATCTTCTATCTTCACTTCTTCCGCTGTCTCCTCGATCCCGTCCCTACTCCGGTACCCCCACCCTTGGTCGCCGGAAGGTCAACAGGGGCAGTGCCCCCCGTACCCCCACAGCTCCGCCTCTGAGTTCGACCCACCTCTCTCTCCACTCTCATCTTTCGCATCGCGTCTAATTCATCTGGTAAGCT
This sequence comes from Fagopyrum homotropicum, assembly GCA_033239125.1. Classification (NCBI taxonomy): domain Eukaryota; kingdom Viridiplantae; phylum Streptophyta; class Magnoliopsida; order Caryophyllales; family Polygonaceae; genus Fagopyrum; species Fagopyrum homotropicum. The sequence goes on from BSWB01000003.1 coordinate 12,124,778, forward strand.
ATCTTCGTTTAAGTTTTTATCAGTTCAACACAATTTGCTGTTAATCAGCCAATTTGTATATTTCGACATGGAACCGAGTCTCTTCACTTCTCTACCCAAATCATCTCATTCTACAATTGCACTCCCCTTCTTTCTATCGCATAAATCATCCAATTTCCTTTTAAATCGGACTTCCCCGCTCAATTCGAATCTCTGTTTCACTTTGAAGTCCTCCGGTTGCTGTTCGTTTTTGGGCCAGACGTTGAATTTCGAAAGGGATAGGTTTAATTTACGCAATGATAGGAGAATCCGTTTTAGGGATTTATCAATTAGGGCTGCTGTGAAGAGGAGAAAAGAATTAACCTTTGATAATGTGATCCAGAGGGACAAAAAGCTGAAAATGGCCATGAAAATTAGGAAGATTTTGCTGAGTTATCCAGATAGGATTATGCCCCTTCGTGAACTGGGTAAGTATAGGAGGGCTTTAGGGCTTGAGAAAAAGCGTCGGTTTATCGCGTTATTGAAGAAGTTTCCGGGTGTTTTCGAGATTGTTGAAGAAGGGGTTTATTCCCTTAGGTTTAGGATGACACCTGAGGCTGAGAGGTTGTATTTGGAGGAGTTAAAGCTTAGGAATGAAATGGAAGACTTGCATGTTGTAAAGCTGAGAAAACTTCTTATGATCTCATTGGATAAGAGGATCTTAATCGAAAAGATTGCCCATTTGATGAATGATCTTGGGCTTCCAGTTGAGTTCCGAAACACAATATGTCACAGGTATCCTCAGTACTTCAAGGTTGTACCGACAGAACGAGGTCCAGCGTTGGAGTTGACTCATTGGGATCCGGAGCTTGCGGTGTCAGCTGCTGAGCTGGCAGATGAGGAGCAGCGTGTCCGGGAGGCGGAAGAGAGGAATTTGATTATTGATAGGCCTCCCAAGTTCAAGGTGGTGCAGCTACCTAAGGGTCTTAAGGTTTCAAAGAATGAGATGAGAAGGATTAGTCAGTTTAGGGACTTGCCTTATGTATCTCCTTACTCGGATTTTTCAGATTTGAGGCAGGGAACACCGGAGAAAGAGAAGCATGCCTGCGGGGTTGTTCATGAGATACTTAGTTTGACTGTTGAGAAGAGGACACTTGTTGATCACCTCACTCACTTTAGGGAGGAGTTTAGGTTCTCACAGCAGCTTAGAGGCATGCTAATTAGGCACCCGGATATGTTCTATGTCTCATTGAAGGGAGATAGGGATTCAGTGTTTCTCCGTGATGCATATCGGGACTCTCAATTGGTTGATAAGGACAAGATGTTGATTATCAAGGAGAAGATGCGTGCACTTGTTGCTATTGCCCCAGTAAGGGGAGCTAGAATAAGTAATGTGAATGGAACAAAAGGAACTGGTGGGGAATTGGATGAAGGGAGTGAAGAGGATGGTGAGGATTGGTCTGACATTGATAGTATATTGGATGATGATGATGACGACAATGGTGGTGAAGAGTATGAGGATGATTGGAGTGAAGAGGATGATGTGCCGCCTGATTTTGACGATGATGGTGATAGTGTGAAACTAGGATCTAGGAGGAAACCAGCTCGGAAATTGGAGGCTGTAACAAAGAACGAAGAGGAGGATCGGATTCCTGCCTTCCCTGATGGACGGCCCAGAGAAATCTGGTAAAAGGAAGGAATTGTTCACATTGGCCTCTTCAATTATTCAAGTCATCGCCCATCTTCAAGGAAATTCAATGAAGAAGCATATGCTATCTGTTTATTCAAGCAGCCTTTGATGACGTCGCCTCGGAAGTTAAGCTTCCACAATGGCAGATAAGTAATCTATGTCCTGTCAAATGTCACTTGCAATGAAAACGAATGACTCATAACCTTGATCCTGATGTTTGCAGAAGTAAGAAGTACATGTCAAAAATCATAATATGGTAAAACTGATTTAGTTTCATCTGTTTTTATTGTTGTTTTTGTGGTCAATAGATCGAAGCATTTCGGTTATCCGGTTTTGTGATCCGAGCTTGTTTGTGTTGTCTTTTCCAATTCGAAAACAATTACTAAGATTAGGTAGATCTATGGATTGGTTTGGTCAAGAACCCTAAAAAAGCAAGTTGCATAATGAGATTCCTTCAAAAGGTCTTTAATGGCTTAGGGGAATAGTTTCTACTCTACCAATGTAGACATGTCTCAAAAAATCATGTGGTCATTGATCAAGGCAAAGCAATTGCGTACATAACAGGTAAGGAAGCTCTAAAAGTTGCTTTCATGATGCACATTAATTGCCAAACAGCCTTCAATCTTCTTCACTTCTACCATATGGTTTGCCTTTCTGGTAGGGCAACTATGGGTCTCCATCAAGTGCAATCAAATACCCAACCTAGCATGTAAAATCCGCGGCGCAATTACTAATAAAACTCGTTTTTGTCCATGAAGCACATATGTTACAGCTTGAACAGAGAAGTTGCAAATGCAGAAACAGAAAGAGTAGGAATGAGTTTCATTTATACATAAACTGCTAAAAACAAAATCTAACAGAGAGAGAACACAGGGAAGGGAAGGTAAAGGTAAGGCGTCTCCGATGGCTGCCTTTCGCCTCTTTACAACAGATGTTCATGGGAGCAGGTTTTTGTTTTTCCGATCACACATTCCGAATATGCACCACGACAGTGACTACTAATAGGAGATACATATGACTAACATATTTGTAGACACCACGAGAAGGAATACCTAGGAGGAGCTCCCTGGGTGCAAGAGACGACAACATCAACAAGCCGCAAAAGGTTGGTGTACAGAGAAGTATATATTCTTCATGACATAACAGTCCTGCAACAACGAACTACGTTCGTTTGTTGCACAGACTGGCTGCTTGTAGCCATTCTTTCGGATACGTCAGCTAGAGACTTGAGGTTGCAATTGATCAGAGCCTTTACGAAGTAGATTGTCTCCTCGTGTGTATTGCCATTAGGTACATCAACTACAAATGATTCTATAACCAAAGTCCCTGGCATCCCATCTATCATCTCAGGATGTACAGTCACAATTGAAGAGTAGTTCTGTTTACAAGAATGAAGAGATCAAAGTTGAGTCAAGGTTCTGAAATCTTCTATTATTAAGACATGATTTTCATTCAATGTATGATAGCTATAACATGATTCTTGAGAGTACGGGAACTTTTTTGAAAGTGAAGTGACCATCTTTAGTAGTAAGTCTTCATCTTTATAACCTTCCCTAAAAGAACAATTTCTTCAAAAGGTCAAAACAATAGGGCTTATCTAAACTAGATGCTTTCACAGGGGCCAAGTTAGATTTCTTATACTCGACAAATGGGCAAACTGCAAACTACAATCAATATAAAGGCAAAATGCTTTATAAAAACAAGATGGTGAGCATTATTAGTTCATTACCTTTAGCCTGTGATCACCGTCGACAATTCTGATACCGAAGATGTGTTCCTCGTCGTCTAGAAGCTCTAGTCTCTCGGTGCTGGTTGTAGCTGGTAAACCTGATTTCACATTCACTTCTCTTACACTTCCGATCTTAAGCTCGCCGTTCATGGTGCATCTGCTTACAAAGGGCTTGTATTTCTGCGGTTGATCAAATCTTCTCACCAGAGACCATACCTGATCAATATTGCACTCGTTTAAGTTGATATGTTTTTATACTTACAGCACAATTTCAATCACCAAATGGAAGATTTCAATAAAAAGTGCTGTTACGAACACATGTTATAACCAAATTCAAAAAGGAAAGCATAGTTTTATTAACTTCTGAAATCTGTCAGATTGATTATTTGAGAATCAGCTCTACTCAATCTAATGAAAAGTTCGAACTCTCAACCCCAAATAAAAAATCGCAAAAGCAAATTTTCAAGCCAATCCATTTCATTTCCTACATTTTCTTAATATCTGAAGAAACCGATCGATGAACAACAGATCAAGCAAGAAACCTTGATCAAACACAAATTAAGGCAGACATGCGTTTAATCCACTAATCATTACTATAAATTTCAACACCAAAACAAAATCAAACACAAATTCAGAAAAATAAAAGAAGAGAGAAAGAGCTTACGATGTCAACGGGAGCTTTGATGTGCTTAGTAAGAGCCGAAGAACACTGATTCTCCCCAACGACATGCTTGTGGTGTTTCGAGATGTACTGAGACTCCATTTCTGCTTTCAATTGCTCGTGTTTTCTCACAACACCGGTAACTTTCTCTGCAGCAGCACCACAATCAAGCGAAGAAAAGATCTGCTTTTGCTTCGCTCAAAAAGCACTCCTGGCCTATTGTGTGAACGTCGAAGATTTTCGATTTCTCTCTCTCTCTCTATGAAATTGGAGTTGAGAAAGGCGATTGGTTTTTGCCGACAACGTCCACCATTGAAATGGAAGTGGCCATGAATATATGTGGGGGAAGGAAGCTTTTCAAAATCAAACCATTGGCTGGTCCTCACATGTAATTTGTCATTTTATGTATATCCTTTTGTAAAATAGATAATGGGAAGGTAAAAGTCACACGCCTGTTAGATTTTTTTGTGTGACGGACCAATGAGAGGACGAGAATCAGGATGGAGTTAGGTTTTTTGCGCGTACTTGCAATTTGCAAGTTGTTAGACTACTTTTATTTATGCTTCAGGAGAACGTGAGCCCACTATCTTTTGCACTTTAAACAAACAAACAAAAAATATTAATTGTCAATTTGGACGTAGGGTAGACGATAACAAAATTATTTAATTAAGATAAACTTGCACAAAATATCTATAATTTTATGTTGCTATGTAAGTTATTTCGTATGTTATAGGATTGGCTTACTTTTTAAATTAAGTTATTTAATTTATAAATTAATATCTAATTAACTTTTTTTATTTAAAATAAAAAAAATTTTATTTTTTTTACAAAAACAACTCAAAATAATATCAACTATCAACACTTAACCCAAAATAATGCCAACTTTAAACATACAAACAATGAACCCAAAATAATGCCAACTTTAACATACAAACAATGAACGTATTTACCAAAAATAATACGTCTTACTTTTCCGGCAAAAATTATAGTTCCAGATATGGCGTGGCGACCATTATTTTACATGTCATCAAAAAATAAGATTTGTGATGTGGATTGAAAGTCACACGCGTTAGATTTTTTTAAAAAAAAATTAAAAAATAAAAAAAAAATTTCAAAAATCAACATTTTTTTGTCAAAATAAATTTAATAATAATTTTTTGCGAAAAATATTATTTAAAATAATATTTTCTCAAAAATAATTTCTCAAAAAATAATTGTGTAAAAAATAAAATCGGTTTCTTTTGATTATTTTCATATATTTTAATTTTTTAATATTTTTATTACCATAATAAAAAATTTATTTAGGGATTAAGTTAAAAGATAATTTTCTTTTTTTTAAAAAATCTTTAATTTTTAAAAACTTGTTTTAAAATTTTTTTTTTTTTGAAAAAAATCATTATTTACGAATTTATACAAAAATAAATATGAAAAAAGTTACGAAAAATATTATTTTAAAAAAAATTCGCAAATTTTTTATTATATATTTTTACAAGAAATATTAATAAAATTACAAAACTACTATTAAATATTTTTTACAAAAAATTACTGTATTAATTTTTTTTTTAATATTTAGATTTATTTTTCTAACATATAAATGATATTAATTTGTTTTTAAAAAAAGTTAAAATCCTTAATGAATCCCATTTTTTATAGGTAAGATACCGATTGTCACGTCATCGCCGGAACGAGAATTTTTGCCGGAAAAGTAAGACATATTATTTTTGGTAAATACTTTGATAGTTTGTATCATTCCTAGTAATTTTCAAAGTTGGTATTATTTTGGGTTCAATGTTGATAGTTTGTATTATGTTGGTTGTTTTCCTTTTTTTTACAACGTTTTTTTTTTTTATTATCAACGATTATATACGGTCAAAAAGACTAATTTGAACAAAAAATGTAACAACCATCGTGTCCTACGACATATCAAGTAACATATGTGAAAATGTAGGGTTGTTAATCGGTTCCGATTCTTGACGGTACCGTTGGAACAAAACCTATTTTTAAGGTTCGGTCGGTTTTCTCTTACCTATTTACTGCTTCTTCTTTTTTTCAAACAGAATCGTTATAAAACGGATCGGTTCGGTTGTTCCTTAAAACAATAATACTTATAAATTGTTTGTATGTTTAGGTAAATTAATAAAAGTACAACAACATTAGATAAAAAACCAAAGGTTAAAAAAAAATATTCTCCTCTATTTCTTTGGTATTGTGACTCTAATATGGTCGTATGTTCTTCTCTATTGTTCATTCATTCCCACTAAATCAGTTCATCCGGAAAAGTACAATTATCTCGTTGGCATTCTCGTATATTTCTTTGATATTGTGACTCTAATATTGTCGTATTTTTCTCTTTATCATTCTTTTCGCATGCTATGTCGTTGGCGGTCGAAAAACATTATCCTAAAAAATACTATTATAATTAAAAGTTGGTAATTTCATTCTACACATGATTCTTTTAGTTTTATATATTCAATTTAACTTAGTAGTAGATATAAATGTAACCGAATGATGGCGTTTGTATAGTCAAAGTTAGGAACAATCATTCACGTCTTTTACTCGTTTATCGTGGCTAGGCTTCTTCGTTTGTGATTTGACCTGAGCAAGCCCAAACATGAGTTAGGTGAAGTAAAGATACAACTATCACCGACCTTGAAAGTTAGTGTGCTTACTTTTCATTCCATTATAATAGAGATCGATATGACATATAAAGGCTATAAGTATTGCATATGATAGACTTATGATCGCATCGTAAGTATATGTGATGTTTAGGTACTATTCACGCTTATGATGTCCGGACAGTCCGTCCGAAAAACGGACGAGTACGAACAAATGATAAAGTCCAATAAGTTTGAAAAATCCGACCCATCAAGCACTTGAATGGGTCCATGACACATTGACACCATTCTAAGTTCGTTGGGTTGAAATGTCAAGCCTGTGTGGCCCGGAGTAAAAAAATATATATTATAAAACATTAAATATAAATATTTAATATAATTATAATAATAAGTTTAATATATTACTAAAATACTAAAATATTTTTTTATTTTTAAACAAAATTTATAATATTTTTTTTAATGTACCCGGCGGCCCAATTGGGTACGGCGCCACTACAGGCCCGCCAGACGGGCACGGACCGGACCTGAATAAACGCACAATTTTTTTAAAAGTCCAACCCGAACTAAACCCGAAAGTGTGGTATGTGTTACTTATGATTGATTTGTAATAAACGTGAGACAGTCTAAAATTGATATGGAAGTGTGGTATGTGTTGATATCACTTTAAACTAAAACAAACCCACACCTTAGTGTTGGCTAAACATATGTCATCAAACTCATTGAGTTGTGCAAACAACCCAATGGAATGGGCCCGAAAAATTAAAGATCCATATTTTTCATCTAATAATGAATATAGTTTGTGTTATAATCCGGGCTACAAAGTGTTTGGTTGGATTTATAATTTACACTAGTCTTATCGGCCTTGACAAGGTCATGCATGACAAGGCCATCGTCAGGCATGAGAAAGTCATGATCGGGCATGACAAGGTCAACATCTAGCATGACAAGGTCAACGTCGGGCATGACAAGATCAATGTCGGGCATGACAAGGTCATGGTCGGGCATTATAGACCATGGTCGGGAATGACAGGTTAATGTCAAACATGAAAAGGTCAACGTCGGGCATGACAAGGCTATGACAAAACCAGCGTTGGACATGACAAGGTTATGGTTGAGCATGACAAGGTCAACACCGGGCATCACAAGGCCAGTGTCGGGCATGACAAGGTCATGGTCAGGCATAACAAGGCCAACGCCGGTAAGAAAAGGTCATTGTCAGGCATAACAAGGCCAACACCGGTAAGAAAAGGTCATGACAAGGCCAACGTCGGGCATAACAAGGCTAGCATCGGGAATGGCAAGAACATGGGCGGACATGACAAGGGCATTATTGGGCACGACAAAGCCAACGTTGGGCATGACAAAGCCATAGTCGGACATGACAAGGCCATGGTCAGATATGATAAGGTCAGTGTTGGGCATGATAATGTCAACGTCGGGCATGATAAGGTCATGGTCGAACATGACAATTCCAACATCGGGCATGCCAAGACCAATTAATGGTAGTATTCATGAAAAGCTTCCGGTTAGGGTTAGCTATAGGAACGGAGAATGAAAAACGCCAACCGTTCCACGAAAATCTTTGAACACTAGTGTAAATTATAAATCCGTTATAGTTTATAAAACACTAACAGTAATGTTTCCACAAAACACCACCAAAAACACTTTCATTCACTAACACTATAACAAATATAGTGTTGTTAATGCTTAGCATTATACTTAGTACATCCGAAGTGAATGAAATTATTGTTTTGGTGAAAAACTCTCTCTTTTTCTATGACTTCCCCGCCGACCCCAACTCCTAGAAACGAGATTCCCACTATCGTACCACCAGATAAACCCCCAGACGGCAAATCTTACGCTGCCGCTGTCGGAATCCCGGCACCAGCGTCTGCACCATTGTGTTGTGATTCGCTCATTGAATTCCGCCGGATGCGCATATTCTATCCAAAAGGGACTAAAGGTCTTGTTGTTGCTGAAATTGATGCTGATGTGGTTGAGTTGCTTTCCGAAAAATGGAAAACTGATGTGATTATCAAGGTCCTTGGACGGCATGTTGCTTTCCGCCTGTTGGAACGTAGAATCTATCAACTATGGAGACCGATGGGACTGATGACAATTCTGGACTTACCGAATGGATACTGCGTTGTAAGATTCGACCAAGAAGAAGATTTCTTAAGAGCCTTAACTGATGGGCCGTGGGAAATATTCGGGCACTACATCACGGTGAGACCATGGGCTGCTGATTTCAACCCTTACAGTGATCATATCGTACGATCTTTGCATGGGTGCGCCTGTCAGACCTTCCCATGCAACTTTACGATGAAGCAGTGTTGTACGGACTTGCATCAGCACTGGGAATGCCACTAAAAGTGGATCTGCATACTTTGTATGCTACGAGGGGGAAGTTCGGAAGAGTGTGTGTTGAGATAGAGCTGGATAGGCCATTGATTGGCACCATTTTAGTGGGAGACTCAAGAGTCCATGTTGAATACGAAGGTCTGAACTTGATATGCCATAGATGCGGATTATATGGCCATGTGGTAGAGCGATGTGCGACACCATTCGAATGTGCTCAACATGGAGTCGAGTCATCTGACAATCCTAATGGTAATAAGGAAACCCAGCGTAGTAATCCCCCTCATATCAGTTCAGGTGTGCAAGAAGGTAGTAAGCATCATGAGGATGATTTCCTGGGACCATGGATGACAGTTGTAAGGAAGCCAAGAAGAGGGTGGAATAACGGCAGTAAACGAAGCTCCAATCAAAATGGAAAAACCAATGTCAACTCGTTTCACATTCTTGCCACCACCGATGAAGCTCTGGCGGAGAATAGCAACCAGGACAAGAGTGTGGAGGAGGGCAATAATGAGGGAGTAAAGGAGGTAGTAATGACTCCAACCGTTACAACTAATGACACCATCATTGCTAAGCCCTCAATAAATGCTTCAGCAAGCGTTGAAGATGGTAACCCTAATCCTCGCCAGAAGAATCTAAAAAGGGCCAAAACTTCTGGGCATGTTACAGTTGTGGGCCCAACGGAAAAGTGTGAAGGTGTGACTCATGGTATTGTCAGCCCTAATACGGCCTCCGATATCATCAACATTCATTCAACGGCACAAAACTCCCAACCAAACATTATAGTAGTCGTTACTCAACCGATAATTAATTCCACCCCTCCTTCTACCGTCAATGTGCCAGATATGGACATTGATGTTCACCCTGGTGTGGAAGAACCACATTCAAAACCGCCAGACGTTAAAGACATCGCCATGGGTGATGCCTCGAGTGCCCAAACATCTATTGCGTCAACCGGTTCCACTTCATCTAGTGGTTCCAAATGAATTGCATCTTATGGAATTGTAGGGGCGCTGGAAATAGGCGGTTCCGAAAAGCTATCACCTACATGCTAAACCGCCACAAACTTGATCTGTTCTTTCTTTTCGAAACAAAAATTTCTGGGACTAGAGCTGATGATGTCTGCAGGAAACTGAAATTTACGGATTCAACCAGAGTTGATGCCATCAGCTACGAGGGTGGCATTTGGATGCTATGAGACTCATCGTCCAACGCTATCACCATCAAGCAAAAAGAAACTAACTTCATCCATGCGATAGTAGAAGTTGGACATAATCAGCTTAACCTCTTCGGGGTGTACAATCCACCTACGCCTGGCAGACGATCTAAGTGCTGGAGAACCCTTCTAGTTGCGATTCTTGGGTGCTTAGGTCCGGTTGTGGTGGGAGGCGACTTTAACTGCGTTTTGAGCCCGTCTGATGTGGGTTAATATAGTAGTTCACTATCACCGGACACAGGGACTTTCCAGAAATGGATTGAGGATACGCAGTTAATCGATATGGGATTCAGTGGACCACACTTTACCTGGAATAAAGGACTCTGCACATACTCAAGATTATCCAGGCGCATCGACAGGGTGTTCATGAATGATTCTGCACGTATCACTTGGTCTGAGGCGGCTGTCAGACACATTCCAGCACTTTCGTCGGACCACAACCCACTATTGCTTCAGTTGCATCCCCACAAAAGAGTTAATAAAGCTCGACGTCCATTCAGATTCGAAGCCGCTTGGCTACTCGATTCTAATTTTCAGAATGTAGTTAGTGAGTGTTGGTCTACCTCTAGAAATCTGGACATATGCAATCCACTGGTTGTTCTCAAAACAAGGTTACTTCGCTGGAACGGCGAGTGTTTCAGGGCTATTGAACAGAAGTAGAATCTATTGCTTGCTAGAATGTCTGCTGTCTAAACTGAACTAGAAGCTAATCTGTCTCAAGGGCTGGTTGAAATGCAAATCAATTTGCAACTAGAACTTGACTCTATTCTTGACCAAGAGGAAAATTTATGGCTTCAAAAATCAAGGGATAAGTACATTACTGATGGAGATAGGAACACTTCCTACTTCCATATATCAACCCTTGTTCGGAGAAGACATAATCGCATGGGCTGTATCAAGAACGATAATGGGCTGTGGATTACTGATAGAAAATTACTCCAATAGAATGCTGTGAATTATTTCAAAACTCTATTCACAGAAGCTGATAATTCGTCCAAGACAAGTATGTTTTATTCTAACTTTCATGTTCTCCCTCAGGTGGAAGTTGATCAGCTTTGCATCCCCTTTACGGATACTGAAATCAAGAAGTGTCTTTTCTCTATGAGTGCTCTAAAGGCTCCAGGGAAGGATGGGTTCAGTGCGATATTTTTCCAGCAGTGTTGGCAATCGGTCGGACCTCAGGTTCTCAATTTTGTCAAGGAATTCTTTTTTTCTAGTAGAATGTTGCACAGGGTGAATGCCACTATTATTTCACTTATTCCTAAGCGCAACAAGCCTGATCACATGTCCAAATTCAGACCAATCGGACTTTGCAACGTTATCTATAAGCTGATCTCCAAACTCTTAGTGTCTAGATTGCATCCGCACATGGATGGGTTTGTTAGCCCATTCCAGAGCAATTTCATTCCGAGAATATTGATTGATGATAACTTGGTGATAGTTCAAGAACTTATCCACTCCATTGCTTGGAAAAAATCGGGAAGGAGGTGGATGACTATAAAGATTGACCTAGAGAAAGCATATGACAAACTATCATGGGATTTTATATATGAAACATACGAACTGATGGGGTTGCCGGCTGCTTGGAGAAGTTGGATTTCGGCGTGTGTCAGATCTTCTGCTATGTCCGTTTTATGGAACGGGGAAGTGACCGATACCTTTGTTCCTTCAAGGGGAGTCCGTCAGGAAGATCCCATATCGCCATATCTATTTGTCCTATGTCTTGAGAGACTCGGTCATGCTATTCATGTAACGCCCCAAATCCGCGGGACTCGGAGTGTCACATTGGGCTAGGATCTCACAATGAATCCTGACCCTAGCGTGACAACAAGTTCACTGGACCTTACAACATGGCACTGACAGATATAAAACAGATACATAAAACTGTATAAACAATATAACTCAAAGGTAAAGACAACGTAGCCGAGTATATACAACATCCTCACACAGGAGGGGAAACAAGACATCATCCTCACGCATGAGGGGAACATAAACATCCCAAACCAACCACCTAATGTACGAGAGTTCTCGGCCTGTCACCCTGCCAAATCACTCAGCAGCGCCTAACCTACAAACATCTACAACACGATATGAAATTGTTAGCTAACCATACATATATGAGGTAAAGCATAAGCACAAGCACAGTCATGAATGATAAACACATCAACATGCAAACACACATTTACCCATTTATTATCTTTATATAATAATCATTCACTCAAAAACCGTATATATATAGATAGAGGAAAGTATGTGATACGAGGACCGATACATCCCTGCCTCTGAGTGCAATGTCCAACTGTACGAGTATCGGTCACACAATCCGTGTACCCTATGGGAGTGGATTGCGCCCTTGCTGTAAACCAGTATGGCCCGACATCAGAGAACCTCCCAGACTCCACGGCGGGATGAAAGGGAAAGGTTATCACAACCACGCAGTGGGGCAGTCAATAGAACATAGTTCGATAAAAACGACAACTCATGCTATCATAGCAAACATATAAAGCACACACCACTCATGCAAACACCCAATATAAGGATGGTAGCTAAGTAAGTCCTACGGACTTACCTCAACCTCGTACAATCACAACCATGATCAGCCTCCAATCCTGAGAGGGACACTGCCTAATAACAACGCATAAAGAGATATCAATACTCCTATCAATTGAAAAAGGTCACACCTAGACCCAAGGGATCCATAAGGATCATACTCAATCTATAAGCCTCACAACCAACTAAACCTCAATATCTCAACATAACTCACAATTCCTCAAATCTCAAGGTAGTATCTAATCAAAATTCCTCAATCCCAATTCTAATCCTAATTTAATTAATTAACCTTTAATTAATTAATTAAATTTCGTCAGAATAACGTTTTGCCCGTAGATAATTTCTAAACCCACCTGTCATCAGATTTCATCAAACAATCTACCCATAATCATCAGAATAATATAACGACCATAATGAAATTTCTAATTATCCATTTTGACAAGCCTAAAGTCAACTTAGGTCAAATCGTAGTACGGAAAACGAATAAATTCATAACTTATTCGTTACTAACCCGATTTACGATCTGAAAGAAGATTCGGAATCACAACGACGCAGGCTACGCATGGATAACATCAAATTCATCGGAATCTGAGCGACGGAACCTTCCTGGTGACATATATGCTCGACCAACTCTTCATCTGCTCGGAAATGCAGAAACTCGGTACCGATATGATAAGAATGAAGAGAGGAATCCAAAAACTCAAACGAAATTGAAATCGGATTAGAAACGGAGAATAGATATGAGTTTGAAGGTTGAGATAAATTAGAGCTTTTACGATAAAACGTGAAAGGAAATGAATTAATAAATGATTTTCCGCTATTTATAGTGAAGACGATAATTATCCTTTAGCGAAGTCGATAATTATCCTTTAACCGATCCAAAAGTCGGGTCGAACCTCGTTCTCCAAACTTCTCGAGATTGGAATAATAAATATGAAATATTGTAGGGATAATTATTTCACAATTGTCTCAGAAAACGTGTATTCTTCAACCGTCTTTCTTAGCCGTTAAGAAACGAAATAGCGACTCTTTTGGCCGTTTTGTCTCTCCATGTTATCTCATATCTAGGTCATATCCGATGTCCTGATCATTTCTCGCAACTGCATTTTTTTTAATTGGAACTCCCAAATGCTCCAAATAACACCGGAGGGTAAAAATAATTATCCGGAGAAAAAGTAAAAATTTTCCCAAACGTCCAAAATTACGCTAGGAACATAACGTGGGACTCATACTCATCACTTGCGAAATCTTCGCGAGTTACATGTCAATTACTATACACGATTAAGTTAATCAACATTAATTAGAATTCGGAAATCCTAGCTATTACAATTCAGGATCTGGTTGATAAAGAACATTGGAAACCCATTAGAATTAAGAGGGGTTGTCCGGCAATCTCACACGTCTTCTTTGCGGACGACATTGTTCTGTGTGCTGAGGCTAGTTTGAAGAATGTTAGGATCATTGAAAACTGCTTAAAAGGGTTTTGCTACTATTCGGGTTTGAAGGTCAGCCTTGCGAAATCACATGTGACTTTCTCACCCAATGTTTGTGGAACACTCCGGAATTCCATTCATTCGTATATTGGTTTCCCCATAGTTAATGATTTTGTCAAATATCTGGGCTTCCCAATCTTGAACACGAGGATGAGGGTTAATGACTTCTCTTTTCTGGTGGAAAAATTCAAGTCCAAATTAGCGTCCTATAAGTGTCGCTCTCTGAGCTTTGCGGGCCTGTTAACCCTAATTAAATCAGTACTTTGCGCTCTCCCTTCGTATATCATGAGATTGGTCCGTCTCCCGAAGTTGCTCTGCTCGGAGTTGGATAGGATTTGTCGGGCTTTTTCGTGGAATGACAAGGAGAACAGCAGACGCATTCATCTAATTTTCTGAGGGTCAGGTCTACTTCAGATGCTAATCTAATTTCGCTTGGCAAATTGGTATGGCGCTTCATACATAATAGAGATAAACCCTGACTGCACTGATTTCAACTAAATACAGAATTCACGGTGTGAGGGAGTTAATGGACTGTCCTATGTCAAAGAAGGGATCCTACATTCTGAAAGGACTGATTTGGGTCAAGAATAACATCGTTGAAAAAGGGATTAGATGGGTTGTTTGTAACGGCCGGGCTATTCGGTTTTGGAGTGATGTGTGGTGTAGTGATAGACCTCTCATTCAGGAAGTCGACGGTTGGACTGCTGACTTTTCTTGGACCAGAATGGTGGCGGATTACTGGAGGGAAGGTGAGGGGTGGGATTGGAATACCATTTCCTGCATTCTTCCTACGCAAGTGCTGCTGAGAATCGTTGAGCTTAGGGTTAGACATGGGTCCCAAACCTAAACCTAAACCGGCCTAACTCAAACCGCTAAACCGCCGGTTTGGCGGTTTGACACACTATTTTAATTTTTTTTTTTAAAATGCAACGTCTTTTTCAAAAATAATTTTTAAAAAAAGGTTCAAACCGTCGGTTTAGGTTTGGCCAAAGGCCAAACCGACAAACCTAAACAGCTGGTTTGGGCCGGTTCACAAACCGCCGGTTTGGCGGTTTGGTTCAAACCGGACCCATGTCTACTTAGGGTCGATCTGGATTCGGAACTAAGTGATTGTATAGCCTGGAAATCTGAGAGGGATGGAGTCTACTCTTCTGCATCAGCATACAAACTGCTTCTCTCGCAGCGTAACCTGGAGGCGATAGATTCTACTAAGTTTAAAGCCATCTGGAATCTGGCAGTTCCGGAACGAATCAGGACATTCATCTGGCTCGTTACTCACGGTAAGATTCTCACTAATGCTAAGAGGTTTTGGCGTCACCTCGCACTGAGTGATTGCTGCCCGCTTTGCCCTAATGCTTCTGAAACACTAAGTCATATATTCCGAGATTGCCCTAACATTGCAACCCTGTGGAAAAGTTGTATTCAACCCGAGGACTATGCGGGTTTCTTCTCAATGCCGTTTCAGACCTGGTTGGCGCACAACCTTGCTAACAGGAAGACCAACAGTTCCAGTACCCCATAGAATACGTGGTTTGCAATTACTTTGTGGTGGTGCTGGAAATGGAGGAATGATTATATTTTCCGGGGTGTCGAAAATCCCAACAAATGCTCGGAGTTTATTATTGTTCATGCCAATTTCGTTTACAGTGCTTTCTCACGCAGGAAGGCTAACATCGCTCCCCCAACTAAGCTGTTAGTTAACGTGAGTTGGAAGGCGCCTCGGGATGGGTGGGTGAAGTTAAACTTTGATGGTACGGTTTGTGGGATGGAGTCTCGTGCAGCAGCAGGAGGGGTTATCCGTGATGAATATGGGCAGTGGGTGAAGGGATTTGTCTACAATATTGGCTCATGCATGGTGCCTATGGCTGAGCTCTAGGGCATATCCACTGGATTGCACCTCGCATGGGAAGGCTGATTTAGACGTATAATCGTGGAAACCGATTCGGAACTCGTTGTCAAGCTGATCAACAGAAATATGTCGCCCGTGCACCCCCTGTTTAGTCTAGTATCTCGATGCCAAAACTTTCTTAGTAGGAGTTGGCAGGTACAAATCCGTCATGTGTATCGTGAAGCTAACTCAGTAGCCGACTGGTAACATCTTTTGCGTTTGAGTACCCACTAGGGTTCTTTCCCCTTGTTCATCCCCATCTTCTTTGGTTTCCCTTTTGAAAAACGATGTCCGAGGATTAGCGACCCAGAGGCTTATCACTTGTTAGCTGTTGTTTTTTATTCAATAATATGGGTGAACGCATAACACTAACACTATACTTTTCACATTCCAAACAAACACGGCCTTAGTAGACTTACTGTGAGATCCACATCCTAAAGATGTATCACGAAATTCCAAATCCGAAGCGTTACACTTATGAACAACTTATCCAACCTGTCTTATTTTATTTCATTCTTCTAACACGATGTTAGTGTTAGGAGCATTATATTTAAAAAATAAATAAATTAGTTTGTAGTTATATTTTGAGAATTTTCAAGCTTAATAAAACGGAGCTTGTGAATGAGGACCTTTTCCCATAATAATAAGAAAATGAAGATTATTTATCACATTAGACATGAATGAAAAGTAATTCCGTAAATATGAAGATTTTAGGGTTAGAGCGGACCCGTCATTTTAAAATACGGATTTACATGTACAACCCGATGTTTATAACGATGACTCCATTTTTTTTTTAAATTGAGGAAAACGACGAGTTTTTCACAATTTTTAAATTTGTCAATTTTTTTAGTTGAGGAACTCGTTATTTGAAATTGCAAGATCTTCATAAATTTTAAATTTTGGTAGAAAGTCAACAGCTTGAAATTGCAATTTTAAATTAGAAACAAAAAATAAGAAGAGTACATTATCACACTTAATAAACAAAAAACCGAAACCAAATATATAGTCCACCGAAATCGTAGTATCAAACTAAGTTAAATAAATAAATAAATACGTAAAAAATACATAGAACTCGCAGTATCAAACTACGAGTTATGTAAAATTTCAAAATTGTGAAAAATTCACAGTTTGAAACTGTGAGTTCCTCAAATAAAAAAAATTGAAATTCAGCGTTTTAAACTACAAGTTATTCAAGTAAACTCGTACTTTAAAACGACGGATTTGATCCGACTGGTAGTTTTATCCATGCCTATTTATCGAGTTACTTTTTATCCATGCCTCTTATTTTCTTACTATTTAGGAAAAAAATCTTATGGATGATGATGATAATGTGCCATAGTTTTTCCCACCTAAAAAAAAAGTGTCATATTTTCTCCAACTTACTATCTACTTAATTATATTTCATCATTTTAAAAAAATATTAAGTATTCTCTTGGTAAATTTTCATATATAAATTCTTTGATGATTTGGTACCCTCAAACTATTATATATTTTCAATCCTAATTAATAATCAAATTAAATTTTTTTTTTTAAAAAAAATCCGAGTATGACTCGAACTTGTGTAGCTTTGAATCATACATAGTATAGATATACATTTTAAATTTGTTTCATAAATTCGATTTGAATTCAATTATTTGTCTTCTCAACGTTTCCAATCATCCATCAACTATTCATCAATTTATTTTTTTTCCGAGTGCATGTGCGATCTATCTAACTTATTAAAAGAATGGTTTATCATCATAGGCTCTTAGGTATATGAAATATCCAAAGCTAACTTGATGCCCCAAGTTGGTATGCCTATAGTAGTGGGGAATAAGGTAAGAGTAGACATTTTGATCCTATACATCTTCCAATAAATACCCTACAAACGTGCAATCGTCTATTGATTTCAAATTTACCGTATCTTCATAACATTGTGAGGAAATCCTCGATCATTTTCTTTTGAAATTTTGATAAATTACAAAAACATAGATCGATTGAGACAAAAAAAAATTGTCCATAAAAAGAACAAATAACTACCCAGAAGACTAACTAAGTCACCATTTTTAAGGGGCACGATGGAAATATAACAGGGTTGTAATTTCTAGTGTCACAAAATTAAAAGATCATTGACGTGTGACAAATAAATAAAAATTGGATTTTAATTAAATAAAATTGGAAATACGTTTAGATCACGCGGAGGAATGTTATGTGAGCCAAGTTACTCGAGAGTCGAGATAGACTCATTTGTAAACAAGGTCTATATGAACATGTCAAACACTCGGATAATAGTTGAGTTGTTATGTGAAAAACTCGGTTCAAACTTGTTCACTTGTTAGTAAGTCGAATATGAAATATTTTGAAGCTCTCAAGTTATAAATGCTCAAATTACGGCAATCGGTTGGGCCGGACAAGTCTAAGATAGACAGCCTCATGAACTTATTGGGCCGGCCCATGAGCGCTCCTTTATATTCGGCGGAAATGGGCTGAAAGAAAGGCCCATTAAACATGGACTCGTAATGTGGTCCAATAAGCTGGGCCGATAGCGGCCCAATAGTGTTAGGGTAACTAACAGCCTGGTGGTTGAATATCTTCATCGCACCAGACTCTTTCTCTCTCCTCCCATATCTCAAATTCGCCCTTTTCCCTTTTCTTTTTTCCTTCAATTTGAAAAAAATAATCCTCTGTTTTTGCAACAAATCCAGCGTCGCCCTAATATCTGATTCTCAAAGGGCATCCATTTCTTTCCCCCAAATCAAACCCTTCTTCTCTCTCTACAATCCCTGAACTTTGTTCTGCATCAAAAAAAAAAAGCGAAAAATTTATCAACCATATCCTGTCTCTCTCATCTATCTATCCCCAAATTATCGACCTGTTATTGGGTTCTTCTTACCCTTCTTCGATTCATCGTTAATGGTTGTTTCGCAAACCAGATTTGTCGACATTCATAGGGCGGGGCAGTGATTTTTCGCAAACTCGTTCGTCGAGGGTTGTTTTGGAATATAATGATTTGGCAAACCATAGTCTGGCGCTTTCGCAATACCCTTTAAGTTTTTATTCCTCTAGGGTTTCTGCGCTTTCCTATTTTGTTGTTGTTCGATTAATATATCTAGGTTTATTTAGGACTATACAAAATTTCTGCCGTGACCAAATTTGGGACTTTTGGATTAGGGTTTCAGTTTCTCTTTGTTAGGAACGGCCAAGTAACACTTCGAAATTGGCTTTATGTTCCTGGGTCATGTTCTGGGGTGGCCAGCATTTCGGAAGAAGTTTTGAAGGTTTTGATTCTTATTGTACTTGAACCAGTTGATATCTGATTTGGTTTATCCTCTAGTTTTCTAGCAAAAGGGATTGTTTTATTGTTTGGGTTTAGATTATAGTTGCTGTGCAAGGTTGGTAGAAGGATCAGTCTAGCATGGGAGAACAGGAAAGTTTAATGGAGGAGACAAATGGGGTTTTGCTGAATGGATCTACTCAGGTGATTTGTGTCCTCAATTCTGAGAGATGGTTGAGGGCAGAGGAGAGAACCACAGAGCTCATAGCCTGTATTCAGCCCAACCGGCCTTCCGAAGAGCGACGAAATGCTGTTGCAGATTATGTGCAACGACTAATCATGAAATGCTTCCCCTGCCAGGTGAAGTTACTTATAATAGGTTTCTAGTACTTGCAGTTAGGCTCAGCTATAGACTGCAATTTAACTAATGATAGTTGCTGGAAACACCGTGATTAAAATGTGTGTAAAGACTGCATTGATGACTATATGCTGCTTGTATGGCAGCATTGAAGCTTCTGTGACCAGTGGTATCCATGCTGGTTACTATGTTTTCTACTAGCAACTTAAAAAAGAGTAGATCCTAATGCTTTTGATGGTCACACGTTAGGCTTTTGCAAAATGAGTAGTCACTTTAGGTTTTTAGTAATGGGTTGACGAGGAAGCATAAGTTTAAGCCAAAATTCACATGATAATGATGCTTATCATGTAACATCACAAATGCTTTGTTTCTGTATGTTTCTTCTGGGGTTTCAGCATCCTTATATAAGAAATGACCATTTAGTTAAATATCTATACCGGTTTGGATGTTTTAATATAGTGTAGTCTCATCCCATCCTCAACAGTGTATATCTAACCAGAAGTGATCTATCTGTACCTCGATGAACGGAATTGACTCTCTATTTCTTCAATAATGAGCCTACTAGGTAGATGATGGGTCAATCTTAATACTATGCTATTTGGTCAATATGAATAGAATTTGCCATTGTACATATCGAAAGTATGTATATGTTGCTATGCTTTTTTTGAATCTGGCAAAAAAGATATTGGCTACGTCATCCAGCTTTGGTACTATTCTCTTTGCCCAATTTTAATTCATCTTTGTACATGCTGAAGTTATGTAGGTAGACCTTACGAAGTGTGTCAGAAGCATATAGGCCTTACATGAACTTGTTTGACAAATTTTTTCCCTGGATTGTATAAGATGCATTGCATTAGTGCTTGTTATGAAATATTCCTGAGGATGTGTATTATATGCAGGTATTCACCTTTGGGTCAGTTCCTCTGAAGACGTATTTGCCTGATGGAGATATTGACCTAACTGTCTTCAGTAACAATCCCAATCTGAAGGACACATGGGCCACTCTGGTCCGTGACATCCTTGAAAGTGAAGAAAAGAATGGGAATGCTGAATTCTGTGTAAAGGAGGTTCAATATATTCAAGCCGAGGTTTGTTGAAATCACATATTGTAAAGATT
Organism: Fagopyrum homotropicum; assembly: GCA_033239125.1. NCBI lineage: Eukaryota > Viridiplantae > Streptophyta > Magnoliopsida > Caryophyllales > Polygonaceae > Fagopyrum > Fagopyrum homotropicum. The sequence continues at coordinate 12,145,664 of BSWB01000003.1, forward strand.
CTAATCTAAGTGGCACATCACTTTGTACATGTTTATAATATATTTCTGGTCTGAAGGTTTTTGCTCATTGGACCCATGATTATTGTTTTGAATGAATGTTGTAGGTAAAGATAATCAAATGTCTTGTAGAGAACATTGTCGTAGACATATCATTTAACCAGCTTGGTGGATTATGCACCCTTTGCTTTCTTGAAGAGGTAATACTATTCTCTTAAGTCTAACCTGCATTAAATTTCCCTTTTAGTAAAAAATATATGCCCAATAATGTGGTTGGCATCTGCAGGTTGACCATTTAATAAATCAAAATCATCTTTTCAAGCGAAGCATTATACTGATTAAGGCTTGGTGTTACTACGAGAGTCGAATATTGGGTGCTCATCATGGGCTTATCTCAACTTACGCCCTCGAGACCTTGGTTCTCTACATTTTTCATGTTTTCAACAATTCTTTTGCAGGACCACTTGAGGTGCTATAATTTTCTGGATGTGACTAAGTTGTCTTTTATTTTTTCCATGAAAAGTTCATGGATCTTTCAAATTAAAATTTTGATTTGTTTGTGCAGGTTCTATATCGTTTTTTGGAATTCTTCAGCAATTTTGACTGGGACAACTTGTGTGTTAGCCTATGGGGCCCTGTACCTATTAGCTCGTTGCCAGATGTCACTCGTACATACTTCACTTCTATCTGCATTTTTTATATATAAATTAGAATTTTGGACCTGAACATTTTTACATTTCTAATGTTCTTTAATATTTGATAAAATGAACAGCGGATCCTCCTCGCAAAGATGGCGGCGAGTTACTACTTACTAGAGGGTTTCTGGAGAAGTGTAATGCAGCTTATGCTGATCTAGCTACCGGACAAGAAAATCAAGGACAGCCCTTTATTTCTAAGCACTTCAACATAATTGACCCATTACGCGTAAACAACAACCTTGGCCGAAGCGTCAATAGAGGTATCTCAGCTATGATGTTTGATTTAATCAGCTAATAAAAATTTTAGATTGTTTGTTCTTTATTATATCCTTGTCATGGGGTTCCTTGAATCTGTGTTTTAGTGTAATGTCTTGTGAATGGGACCTATCTGCAGATCTCCTGGAATCATGTTTTTGGTGGCTTTATGGCACGTTTCATTGTTCTCTCTCTTCTATCTACATATGCTGTTCCTTGTTTGTTTATCCTGTTTCTATTATAAAATATTATTGTTTTTCTTTAAATATGAAATACAACAATTTATCTAGTGTAACAGCCCTTTTATCATTTCCTTGTATCCATATAAAACTAAGGCTGCATGAGGTCATTCCGAAGTATACAATTGTGACCCTTCCATTGATAAGGGCATGCATATTTTTGTTAAAAAGGCATACAATATTCGTACCACCAGATTCCTGAATTCAAAGCTGCACGATTAGGATGTTAAGCATAGTCTGGTTCAATAATTGTCAAGGATAGACTTTTTGGAGATTGTGTTATGTACTAAGGTTTAATTGTCAATTTCCAGATCTTTCCCTACTAGGTGTGAGTTTGAGGTTGGTGTAGACTGCATTTTCTTCAAGATTTTATGCTTCGACATCTAACTGTGTTCTTGTGAGAGCATTGTAGGTATTGCTCTAATGCATTTACTCTGTTTGTTTTATTTATCTTTCAGGTAACTTCTACAGAATACGTAGTGCTTTTGCATATGGGGAAAAAAGGCTGACAAGACTTCTGAAGTGTCCTAAGGAGGATATTATTTTCGAGCTAAATGGGTTCTTTTCAAACACATGGGAGAGGCATGGCAGCGGTAACCGTCCTGATGCCCCAGCTCATGATTTTCAGCATCTGATGCCTTCAAATATTGATCAGTTACAAGGATTGAACATCAATTTGAATATGTCAAGCCGGAGGAAAACTAATGATAGGACATCTGCTAATGAATCTTTAGCTGAGAGCATGAACAACACGTACACTTACTCTGTTGAGTATTCCAATCATCGTTCTGAAACTACAACTGTTAAAAATGACGTCGCTACAGTTTCCACTGCACAAGCTCAGAATGACTATGCCAATCCTGAAAAAGGAATTTCGAACCAGGGCACACAAGTTGATAGAAGCCAAGCAGGCTTGAAGCTTGACAACAATGTGACTGAGTATATCCAAGGAAAATACCTCTTTGCAAGGACTAGATCTAGTCCAGAGCTTACTGAGAGATACACTGATACATCATCTCGAGCTAGGCGTAACAAAGCTGCTGATAATTTGGAAAATCAGGTGTCTTCTGCAAAGACAGATGCCCCGAGGAGGAAGAATGGACGATCTGGGTCAGTTTCAACTCAAAGCACTGTTTCATCAACTGATGATCCTCCTGCCAAACACATATCTCCCCATCAAAATGTTGGGAATCCCGTCGATACATACATTGAGGAATCTGGACATGGTAACATGAGTGAGGAACGTGCTTCTGTAGTGGGAGCACAAGGGATGCTTCAGGAAGAGCAAGATCTTGTGAACATGATGTCGTCTTCCGTGAATAACTTTGGAGGACAATTTCCCATGCCAATGAATTTGTCTTCTACTCACATCCCTCTTTCATTCTCTCCATCTATGTTGGCTTCACTAGGATACACTCAAAGAAATTTGGGTGGGTTGATGCCTGGAAACATTCCTTTTGTTGACCCATCATGGGCCTCAAATATGCCGTTTCCTCAGGGTTTGATTCAATCTTCTTTGCCTCAATATTTCCCTGGAATTGGATTGAACTCAAACTCCGAAGATCTGGTTGGGCAAGCTAATGAGAATCATGATTCTGTAGAAATAGCACCAGCAGATGCTGATAGTGAATTCTGGCATGAAAGAGATGGAAGTATGTCGTGGGTTAATACCGATGATAGGCAGCCATCAACCTCAGGAAGTTCTGGTTTTGTTCAATCATCTCGACATGGTGGTTCATCAAGGTTTCAACCAAAGTACCCCAAAGAAAATAGAGGTTCAATGGGAGACGAGAATCATGATAATTTTCAGGCGAGTTCCTTGAGAAGCAAATCCTCTTCAGAGGGGTCTTGGGACGGATCATCAGCAAAGGCGTCAAAGATCACAAGGGATAAAAGAGGAATGAAGACAGTTTATGGGAAAGGGAAACATGTTTCTGAAACTGCCTCTGCTGATGTGGAAGATGAGAGTGCAGATTGGAATTCAGCTACCTTGGGAACTGAAACAGCTGAAAGAAGTTTGGGTTCACAGCCTAGTGCTGCTTTGTATCTTCCGAGGCCCATGATGCCTGGCTATGAAGCAGCAGCTCAGAGTAGTGGGTCTGATTCTTTTATACCTATGGGTCCAGTGATCTTAGGTCCGGGGTCCCGTCAACGGGGAGCAGATAGCCCTGGAGGACTTCCGTTTACGTTTTATCCCACTGGCCCACCAGTTCCATTTGTTACCATGCTTCAACTCTATAACCTTCCCTCAGATGGTAGCTCTTCTGATGCAGTAGTAGGTAGAGAGGAGGGTCTAAACAACACCGTTACTATTCAAAACTATGAATCTTGTGATGAACTTAACGAGTCCAAGACGTTAAATGCATCAAGTACAACGGTTAGAGCATCTAGCGGTGAACCTCCTGAAGAGCCCAGAGACATTCTTCATAGTGACTTCCCTAGCCACTGGCAAAATTTGCAGTTTGGCCGGTCTTGTCAAAGTCCGCGTGTAGTCTATCCATCTCCGGTTATTTTACCACCTCCGTATCTTCAAGGGCGTTTCCCATGGGATGGTCCTGGAAGACCGAATGTTAATCTATTTTCTCAAATTATGAATTATCCTCCTCGGCTTGTACCCGTTAACACCGTTCAGCCTGTATCTGATGCTCCACCTGTTGAATACCAGCGATATGTTGATGAGTTGCCCCGGTATCGTGCTGGTACAGGGACCTATTTACCAAATCCTGTAAGTTGTCTCGTTGATATGCAAGTTTGCTACCTACCAAACTAAATATATTTTTTATTAGTTTTAATTATTATGTTCAGTTTTCACGTTTTTTAGCTACTTCTTTATGGTTTCTTGTTTTTCCAGACTTCTATTTCCTAGTCTGTAGACACTTCTCCAATTTGCAGTCCACTTTCCGGTATTTCTCCTTGGGCAGTCTTGATTTCCCTATCTTAAGGACTTCATATTGTAGATACAGGAGTAATACCTCTAAAAGTTTAGTCTTGAATATTGAATTGAGTTACCGTGTCTAATTCCTTAACCAGCTGACTTCTGGATTTAGCTCTTTTAAATGATTCTCAGTACTTATTCTTTTGCTCTAACTATAAGATGATGGATATAATGTCTCTTTATTGATTGTTGCAGAAGGCTTCTAGAGATAGGCATTCTCCAGGGACAAGGAGGAATAATTACAATTATGAACGAAATGACCATCGTGGAGAGAGAGAAGGAAATTGGAACACCTCAAAGTCTAGAGCTGCAACTCGTAATCATAATCGTAATCAGGCTGACAAGTCAAGCTCAAGGCTGTACCGACAATCATCAAATGAGAATCGGGCTGAGAGGCCCTGGAGCTCACACAGTCACGAGCCCTTACCTTCATACCCGTCCCAAAATGGCCCGCTGCATCCCAGCTCCTCCCAAAGTCATTCAGCCAATGTAGCCTATGGGATGTATCCTCTACCTGGAATGAATCCCAACCGGGTAGCAACGAATGGACCTTCAGTTCCCCCTATGGTTATGTTTTATCCTTATGATAGTAATACCGGTTACGGTGGTGCACATGGTGAACAATTAGAATTTGGGTCTGTTGGTCCAATGGGGTTTATGGGATCAAATGAAGTGTCTCATGTCATGGAAGGAACTCGACTAAGAGGAACAACTGAGGATCATAGATTTCACGGAAGCTCTCAGAGGTCGTCTCCCGACCATCCATCTTCCCCTCATCTTAAAAGGTATTTTTACATTTAGAGTATAAAAATGAGGATTTTGCAGAAAGACATCTATTAGGTATGTTTGCTTATAGAGGATGATGTTTTTTTGATGTGATTGTTTTACCATCTTAACAGGAGGACTTGATTATTTTTGCCCGTTGAGTGGCGCGGTATAGAAAGAATTACCAAGTTAAACGGAAATCGCCCAACCTCTTCAGCAGATAAACCTCAGAGGAGGTGACAGGGAAGAAAGCTAGAACAAGAAACCCCAAAACACCACCATTCAATGGTGCACTCGCCTTTGGTACACCCTTCAATGGCGTACTGCCCCTAGCCATATTTCTTGTTATGGTATGAGACCGTGATGATCAATGCTAGCTGCAAACTTGCTTGTCATACTACTGAATTTCATCTGAGCACGGTCCTTTCGCAGTTGGAAGTTAATCGAAGATCAACATCAAAAAGGCGCTCATACGCTTAACTTGGTGAAGAAGTTAATATATTTTTTTTAAAAATTTTGCTTGAAACTTGTCATGTTGTTTTAATTGTACTCTAGTTTACCCAGTTACACATTGAGACATTATGTGCTAGCATAGCATTTGATGAACGCGGGTTCGTTCAAGCATCAGAAGCGTAGGCGTAGCCATGTATCAGTTACAACTCTTTTTCTAGATCAACAGAAGGAAGACATTTGAAGTTCATTATCCTGAGTCGATGTTGATAGATTTTACTTATTCGCGAATGTTTTAATTCCATGAATAATTTATAAATAAATAATAGAATTTATATCACAATAACTTAAATAGGATTTCTTTTTATATAGAGAATTTTGTGAAATAAGAGTGAAATTGAAATATGTTTTTTTTTTTTATAATCCTAAGAAGAAAAACGAAAAAAACTACTTCAAATATCGATTTTCAATTTCACAAACCCACTTTCACAAATTCAGTTACCCGAATAAAATATTGATCATGATATGGGCATAGTTTATCTCCCTTAAAAGGGCTTTATCAGCTAAATTACATCGATAAATGCTTGTAAATTATTTAATATTTAATTTAAAGTAAAAATAATTTAAATAAAAATTTGGTTGAATTAATAATTGATATTTAATTTAAAGTAAAAATAATTTAAATAAAAATTTTGTTTAATTAATAATTGATTGGTCAAATTCAACGTTTCCGGGTTTAAAATATATCATTTATGTTTTTTAAAGTATAATTATTTTAAAAATCGATCAAAATACAAATGTTTACGAATGTGATTTTGAATGTTATGATCCAAAGTAAAAAATAAAAATTAGTGTGGATTACGCACTTGACTAAAATATAAGACGTTGGACTTTAGCTAAGTTAATTGAAATTTACAATAAATTTATAATTTGCGATAAATTTCGTATATTTAGTGTGACGCGGATTTTAGCTTTAATATATAATAAAATATTATAAACAACTATTGTTTTGTCATAATGCTGGGAATTGCTGGCTTAAAATAAAAATTGTATTGGGCCGCTGAGCCCAACCAATCATGGGCCTCTTGTCCATCACTTAAACATAAATGAAGCACAAATAAAAACCTTATTACAAATATCGTACGTAATAGACAATTTATGCATCCATCCAACTTATAGAGTTACTTGATCTTGTTGTAGATATCGATGGTTACAATCCTAAAGAACAAGTCGAGAAGTTCAGGGGCGAGTAGGTTGCTTAGGTATGGAAAGTAATACCACAATGGCTCCGTCAAGTATCTATCTCCTCGACAAGTACTTCTTATAATCGCCTGTGCACATCCTTCCACTTTGGCTATTGGAAACATCGTAAAAAACTACAACAAACACACAATTGTACAGTTACACAGTTTAGGACTGATACATGAGACAAGCTTCTCAGGCCAGGCTCGCGTTCGGCTTGTCAAAAGTTCGGCTCGGGCTCAGCTTGTTTAAAACGAGCCGAGCTTGAACATGTCAATACTCGGCTCGTTTGGGTAAAATAACACTATTTGGTGACGGGACGGCGACCGATATTGCAACCAAATCAGCAACTATAACGGCGACCGATATAAAGACCAAAGTTGCGATGCCATTACAAGGGAGATCCGCAACCCATTTGGTGACGGGACGTCGACTTTTAGAGCGACGGTGTCCATCCGTCACGAACAACGTGACAAATAGCCACGTCCTCTATTAGCGACGCCATTAGAAACGACTTGTGTTGCCGTCACCAACAATGGTCGGCGGTTGTTGTCACCAAATTTAGCGATGGCATCACTCTTTGTCGCCGGGTCCGTCGCTCAAGGAACTAGCAACGGATTGCCGTCACCAAATCCGTTGTTGATTTTGTCACTATCTCCACATTTTTCAGCAGTGATATGAGCATTATCTTAAACGAGCTACTCAAACTCGGCTCGGCTCGTATAACACCACTATACACGTTATATCATTAGTTCACTATTAGATATTGAATACTTACGTTCTTTGCCTTTCGGTCATCCTTCACATCGCCTTCAAAGGACATGGTTTTTCCACGAGTTGTAACTTCGGTCTCAATGAAACCCGGAGTCACGAGTGTCATCTTCACGTCTCCTCTAAACTCCACCCTTAACGTCTCAAAGAGACTCACCATCGCACCTTTGCTTGCCTTCCAACACCATATATAATCCATTATTAGGATTGTAATATGCTATCTAACCGTTTGACTAAGTTGACCTTAAGGTTTTGTGTCAAGTGTCAACTAATCCATAATAGTTTCACTTAAGGAAAGTGTTAATGTAGAAATGTCTAACATCGACAATATGATAATATATGAATCCAATATACTTACGTTATACATGCTGAGTCGTGGCGTGGGCGACCATGAAGCCGTTGAAGCGATGACTACGATCTTTCCTTTGCTTCTTCTGAGGTGTGAAGCTGCAAATTTAGTTGTATAGACAGAGCCCCAGAAGTTCACATCCTACATATGGTAAATTAATTAAGAATAAATTATTCTCAAAGAGTTGTCTAATAAACGTAATTGGATGATCTTAATTACCATTAGCGATCTTGTAACTGTAATGTCGGAGTATTCTTCAAAAAGTTGGGTTGCTAAAATGCCAGCATTGTTCACTAAGTGATCCACTACACAAGTAAATATATCTTGATTAGTATAGATAACCCGTTTTTGTAATTCGGGTCAACAAACAAATAATCTTGATTAGTACAGTGACTTGTTACTTGGAATCGACCGTCAATACCAATATTAATAAGCCCTAGTGAGTTGTCCTAATTTTTTCTTACACGTCGCTGTACTAAGCATTCATTTCCATCCATGTGAGAAGATCAAGATTCAGATTAAAATTTTAAGAGCCTATATTCAAAGGTTTATAATATATATATATATATATATATATATATATATATATATATATATATATATATATATATATATATATATATATATACACACACTAAGCATTCATTTCCATCCATGTGAGCAAATCAAGATTCAGACTATAATTTTAAGAGCCTAAATTCATAGTTTATATATACTAAACATTCATTTCCATCCATGTGAGCATATCAAGATTCAGATTTTTATATATATATATATAGAGGGTGTAGAACACCGCTAACGTGTATACATGAGAACAATCGTACACCGTTAGATGGTGAGTATTAAGGGTTGAGATTTAGGGGGTGTATTCAATCGAGCCTTTTAAAGATTTAGACGGATTCTGAATAATTATAGGATTTGCAAATTCTGTGGGAAATTTTAATTCTATATAGAGTTAATACAGATTCTGTGGAAATCTTATGTGTTGGGGGAAGATTTCTATGGATTTTAGGTAGGTATAAAAGTATTGAAGAATCCTACAAAATCAATGAAATAATAGATTTTTTTAAAATCCACAAACTTTTAAATACCATAGAAATTTTATGAAAAATTTTAAATACTAATTGAATACCTAAAGATTTATATGAACTTTTAAAAATCTATATTCAATACCCATAGACTTTTAAACTCCAAAAAATTCCTATAAACTCTTAATTGAATACACCCCACTTAGAGTACATATCATAATTAATTATAACTACGAATAATAATAATTAGGAATCCAACAATAATTACGAATAATCCACTCAACCAACAATAACTACGAATAATACATTAAACTATATGACACATTCGTAACAAAACTAATAATAATTACGAATTTGTTCTCATGATTACACGATAAACCTGTTCTCATAGGATCTTCTATATATATATATATATATATATATATATATATATATATATATATATATATATATATTTCCAGATCAAGATTCAGATTAAAATTTTAAGAGTCTAAATTCAAATGTTTATATACATATATATTGAAAATAACAAGTTTTTTCATCGAAAATTTTCTGAACCTACTATATAAGGTTGACGGGCTACTCCTTTTTTATTTTAGGATAAAATTTCATCGGGTTTATATGCTGAAATCGGGTCTAGTGCGCACTTTGACAATGTCAAATAAAATTTAGTTAGACGAATACGTTTTGACTGTAACTTACATCTGTGAAAATGTTCGATGGTTTCATTGATCATCCGCTCGCAATCATCAACTTTGGTAACGTCGGCAACGACGACAATCACATCCGTGGAGCCCAACTGCCTTGCCTTGGCCGCAACTTCCCGGAGGCGATCTTGTCTCCGGGCAGCAAGTGCTAGGCGAGCTCCTCGCTTTGCGTACTCATAAGCTAGATGCTAATTAATATAGTTCATTAACAACAAAATGACACTAAAACTGTTAACAATTGTACGTCATGTCATATTTTTGGTTCTGACAATGATAATATGCGTACCTCGCCTATCCCCGATGAAGCTCCGGTGATGAGAACGACTTTTCCGTTGACATCCTCGGCGAAGTAGGACCTTACAAGGAAGTGGATGAGCCTGGCGACTATATAGGGCGGCATCACCAAACAAAATGAGACCACAATCAATGGAAAAGTTATGAGGTTTAGAAAGGCTTGTAGGATTTCCATTACTAAGGAAACCTAAGTCTGCAGATCGAGATTATTGGTCAAATGAGACCTACAAAGGCACTTTCTTGTGTTTCTGAGTATCAACCCTTGCTGTGGTTATATACTAAGTGAAAGTGAATATGAGTCTTGAAGTCCAATTATTTTATTGAATTGAGGACGTTTATATACAAGTAAATGGAAATACAAAATAATAAACAAATATAAAACTAAAATAAGATCAAATCTTATAATATAAGATCCAATGTATCTCTAACACTCTCATCAAGTAAGAGGCGAGATTCAACAACTTCAAGTTTATTGAAAAAACTTCAAGGTTTTTGGTTTTCTGACGTTTTGTCTTTACTTGCATTTAAAGGCATTGACTCTTGAGTGAAAGTTGTTCGAGCGAAGAGATTCAATGACAACAATAGGATGCATGTATGTTGTCGATAATGGTACGTCGATAAGTTGACGCCCTAAGAGACTGGTAGGTTTTAATGTTGTCATGGTGAACAAAGAAACCGGCGGTGCGGTTATGGTTCGGTGGTGGTGGAGAAGCGCATTAGTGATGGCAGTGTGGATATAGTTCGCGTTTAGGGTTTGTTTAGATGGAAGCGTGTTTAGTGATCGTACCCTCTTATATCAAGAAAAGAATAGGAGACTTCAAGCTCAATTTTTCCATTGACTTGAGAACATTTATATACAAGTGAACGGAGATATAAAATAATTGTAAAAAGCATAAACCGGCAAATTGAATTCGAAGAGGATCGAAGCTACGACCAAGTGAAGTCCGAGTATGGGTTTGGACATCTATGCCACATGGGATGTTGGCAGGCTAGAGAATTGGGTCTTGATCCAAGTCTCGAAGAAGCCCAACTCTGTGTCTGATGCACTCCAATGCTTGAACCGGTTTGTGTTTAATGAAGAAAGACGCGCTTATCTGAGGATCGGGTTTTGTATTCGTCCGTTGGTTCATTAAGTGGGACGGCGTCGTTTCAACAAAGAGAAGAGATATATAACGTAACGAGGCTTACCTAAAACCCTAATCTGAATCATTGTCTTCTCTCCTCTCTTCTCGCCGCTCCTCTTCTCCAACTCTGCTCCTGGGTATTCATGAGCGAAGAACAGCTTCTCCTCCCGAGAGTTGCTTCATGTAAGAGTGTTAGCTTCACAACGCGCTTGTGTCTTCGATAACTTCTGGCTTGAAAGGAAACTTCGAACCACCATTGTGTGGACCACGAAGGAGATCTTGAGATCTCTAGACTCGTATGTTTTGTTGTTCATTTCTGTTTCGTTTTCTAATATTTTCTTTCTTTCTGGTTATACACTTGCACGTTTATCCTCCGCAATACTTGTTTTGCTTTGACTTTCGAAGACTATAGCGAATTAGATCGATACCGAGATCACGGGAACGTAGGACTTGATCCGAACCCTATAAACAAATCTCTTGTGTTCTTTGATACTCTTAGAAGCAATCGCTCTAGATTGTATTCTGTATGAGTTTTACTTTAGATTTGTTGAATATTACGTCTACAATAATAAATAAATATAAAAATGAAAGAATTTGGTGGAATATGCTATTTTTTATGAGCTTTTGTTTTGTAGATCCCTCTTTACCACACTAATTGACTTACCACTAATACTTTATTAGGGGTATATTACTAAATGAAATTATGCTTTGGGCCTACTTATTAGAGTATTATTACTAAAAGGCCTAGGTACTTAGTTAGTGATATTGACCAATATAAATTAAGATAAAATCAAATCTATTAATTAATAAGGATATATATATATATATATATATATATATATATATATATATAATTTTAAGGATGAATTAGCTAATTAACAAATCAATCTCTATAGACTATAGTATGGAAATGTGTTTGCGCAAACGTTTTTGCGTTTTGATATTAGCTTTTGTCACGAGAATACAATCTTATCAGCATTGCTTCCGTTTTAGCATATATTCATTACTGATTGTGTAAAACATCAACATCAATGATACTCCCCGGTACCTCCTACTTGATATGCCCTTAGCTACCATATCAAATGGAAAACTTTTCCATTATATTTATTTGAGTTATATTTTATATTTTTAATAATTAAAGGATATATTCTTATGAATATCTTCCTTGAAGAAGACATTGAATGTTTGAGATTATTCTTAAAAGATTCCATCAAATTCCTTCTTTAATGTCTAGAATATTTTATTTTAATATCTAGAATATTTGCTTTTAATTCTGTAATTAAGTCTTAGAATTTGCCACCATCCTCTCCTATATAAATGATGTTTTGGCTCATTTGTAAGACATGTCTAATTTTAATCCAAGTATATTAAGAGGTATTTCCTCCTACTTGGTTTGGACATTACCTCCTCATCCACCCTCTTAATTTTTCTATCTTGGATCTACTCTTTGATTCAAGACTCTCATACTCGAGGATCATTTTTAAGGATCAACTCTATCTACTCCACTACGTGGATGGTTCGATCTAACTAGATCGGATCGACCGTACGTTTCCGCATCCATCTCAAAGCTTCTGCAAACTCATATTATATACTTTGATCCACACGCAAGAAGTAGTTGAAGCTAAGCTCGATCTAGATCCAACACTTTGTCCTTGAACGCACCCAGGGACTACATCAGAAATGAAATGAGCCATTGCTCTCTCCCTTTTCATTGCTGCTTCTTGCCTAATTTGTTGCTTTGTTTTAACTTCCTCGATGCTTCCTTTACTATCGCACCATTGACTTGCTTACCCGACAATCTTTTCATTTCCCAATGTGGAACCTATGCCACATTCATAACACTGAATTTCAATGTTTTTGGCCAAATAAAGGAATGTTACTCTCAAAGAGAAGGAATTAAATTAACAGATTGAAAATCAAGAAGGTGAGAGAGGATTGAGCATGCAATTGAGAAGTCATGGTACAATTGTAATCATAAAAAGTTAAGCTGAAACAAGATACTTTTTTTGAAATGCTTAGATTTCTCTACGCTAACTCAAAACATTCAAGCATACATGTTTCCAGAATCACGGTTTCATTAATACCACAAGTAAAGTAATTCCAACCATTCCATCTACGAACAAATAATACAACCCATAAATCTCCAATCAAGTCAACTTGAGTAAAATCTAGAAATGAAGACTAAATTGAGAGATCACATCCTAGTGACCAAACCGATCCAAAATTGGAGCAAAGATGATAGAATAACGGGCGATCTAGATCGAGGAGAAACTTCAACTACTCCTTCTTGATTGTTTGAATTGGATCAAACTTAGAATTTGGATGGCGGAAGCGGTTTGTTGATCCTTCAAAAGGATCCTCGAATGTGAAGGGCTTGGATCAAAGACTAGATCCGAGCAAGAACTTTAGAAGGTGGGAGAAGAATGTGATGCCTAAACTAAGTAAGAGGGTTTTCCTTCTCAATACTTAGTTTTCAACTTAGACATGCCTTTACAAATGAGTCAAACCATCCTTATATAGTGGATGGAGGCCATACAAAAGGTTCAAATATAAATGACGGAATTAAAAGTCGGAATTAAGTTCCGGTAAACGAAAGGCCTAAAATATGAAAGGTCGGAATTTAATTCACGAAATTAAGTTCCGGAATTAAAGTTCCGAATATAAAAGGCCTATTATTAAATAGCCGAATAATAATAAACGTCTTCAAAATGTGCGGGTCCTTCTAGCCGGAAACACGGATGGCATCGCCATCCGGGGGCGTATCATTCTCCTCCTCTTAAATGTGAAACGTCCTCGTTTCACCGTAAAAAAGAAAGGAGTCACTTGAAGAACAAGACCCTTGAAAATCAACCTTGAATGCATAATGTCGGAGTCGGGCGGCTTCGACTTGTAGTCTTTCACAAGGATGTTGGGGCCGCCAAGCTTGTTGAAATCGGGATGCTCAAACTTGTAGTACATGAGGATGGCCTCGCCAGTGAGTTTGTCTTCCATGCCCTTTAAGCTTATGACATTGTACGTCGGAGACATGCCGGAAAGAAGCAAGGGTAAGCCGGTAAATATGTCATGAGACAAAACAAAATCAAACCTCGGGTCAACCGGCTCGAATTTGTAGTCCAACAACATAAATGTGTCATTGTCATGGTTGATGGCTTCTTCACCCTTGATGATGATCTCATCTTTGTCATCTTCAAAATATTCTCCACATAACGGATTGACAAGATGAATTGGAATGATCGGGGATACCTCGGGAATGATGATTTCTTCCTTTGCCTCTTCTAATGGAACATCACACAACGGTTATTCTTGTTGGGCGGCCGTCATGAGAGAAACTATTTGTGCCTTCAAAGCTTCTATCTCATGCTTTAGAGCGACATTCTCTTTGGCTAAGACGGCAACACGTTGTCGGTGTTCATGTGGATACCCATGGTTGCTCTCTTTAGGCCTTGGTGGATTTGGAGGAGGCAACCACTCCTCTTGGAGACTAGGATGCCGTCGGTGGGGCCTTGGTGGGTCTGGAGGAGGCAACCACACCTCCTCCTTAAAGTATTCTCTCCGTTGGTACCTCCGGTTGGTTTGCTTGGCCTTCGGTGGAGGAGGTAACCATTCTTCATCCTCATCATAAGAATCAGAATCATCATAGAACATGATGAACGATGAAGAACACTGAAGAACGGATGAAGATCTTCGAAGAACGGCGAAGAACAGTTGAAGATCTTCCAAGAACACCGAAGAAAACTTGAAGATCTTCAAGAACACTGAAGAGAAAAAAATTTTTGTGAAGAACAATCAAGAACTTTAGTAAAGAACTTGACCTCGATCCCGAGCTCTGATACCAGTGATAGAATAACGGGCGATCTAGATCAAGGAGAAACTTCAACTACTCCTTCTTGATTGTTTGAATTGGATCAAACTTAGAATTTGGGTGGCGGAAGCGGTTTGTTGATCCTTCAAAAGGATCCTCGAATGTGAAGGGCTTCGATCAAAGACTAGATCCGAGCAATAACTTTAGAAGGTGGGAGAAGAATGTGATGCCTAAACTAAGTAAGAGGGTTTTCCTTCTCAATACTTAGTTTTCAACTTAGACCTGCCTTTACAAATGAGCCAAACCATTCTTATATAGTGGATGGAGGCCATACAAAAGGTTCAAACATAAATGACGGAATTAAAAGTCGGAATTAAGTTCCGGTAAACGAAAGGCCTAAAATATGAAAGGTCGGAATTTAATTCACGAAATTAAGTTCCGGAATTAAAGTTCCGAATATAAAAGGCCTATTATTAAATAGCCGAATAATAATAAACGTCTTCAAAATGTGCGGGTCCTTCTAGCCGGAAACACGGATGACATCGCCATCCGGGGGCGTATCAAAAGATCTCAAGTTCAAACACGAGATTAGAGTACCTTTAAAACTTATAAGGTATGTCTTAGCCATACTACTTGACACAAAGTTATCTAATTTTTCTTCTCCATTTCACATCATTATTATGTCCCTCTCTTTTTCAACTCATTCCATCCGTCTTTCTTATCATCAATTGCATAACACATCAGCCTTGAAGTGTAAACATAATCACATGCATACACATTTTTCACTTACTATTTACTACACATCATAATATCAAATAATTTACATACAAGCAAACTAATATTCAACAATTAAATCCATGATTAGCCCTCAAACACCACCTCAGTCATATAAATCATCTAATTAGAAAAAATACAACTAAAATTCATGTAGCAAACAAATGCCCAATTTTTTAAAAAGGAAATCGATACTTAGTAGCAACTAAAGATAACAACTAAAAAAACTTCAGTCGTGTCAAAATTATGAATTAATATCAGCCTTCCAATAATGAGATAATAAAGAACTCTTTCTGGACTTGTTATCTCCGACATCATTTTCTTCTCAAGTAAGGCCTCAAGTCTTAGCTTATGATATTCTACAATATCAGCTTGTGCACAACAAACAGAGTAAGTAGAAACAAAATTGAGTAAATACCCAAATAGATTCGAAGTGTACCTCTCCTGAGGCATCACGGACAAAAGCTTCCTTTTCCGGTTTCTCAATTTTCTCCCAATATCAAGCAAAGCCTGAAAAGTGTAAGTAGTATGTCAAGTGTTGATAAATAAATAATAAGGATCATCTAGTTTGACTAATATAAGCCATCTCATATAGGTTTTTTAGAAGGAATAAAGTTAAAGAGGAAGCGAAGGAGTCAAAAACCTTCTCATATTGAATTTGGTGAAAAGAGTTCCTGATGACATGTTCAGTTGTAAATTGTCCTTCACTTCCCATTTATAATAATGCTGATTTTTATTAACAACCGAAGAAAATACACACCAAGTACCACCTTTTGGGACAGCGCAAGAGAATGACCCGAACAGAGCGCTTTTACCCAGTTCCATATTGATGCGATTCAACTTTTTATGCAGTTGCAAAATATGAAAGTGAAGATGCAAAGAGGGAAATCATAAGGCTGGAGCAAAGTGCTCATGCATATATGCAAAGAGCTATAACATCTCATTGTGCTTTTGCTTTTGCAGTTATATATGGTCGTAACTACATCAAGAAACCCGAGGTACATAAATCAATAGAATTTTCCCTTTCTTGGTGAGTCAAGGATGACAATTAATCCATTATCGCTTATCAGCAATTCTTTTCTCTTTATATTGATTAGAAATTTGTCTACAAATGGAGTTTTAATAAAAGTTTTTTAAAAAGATGCATCAGACATGAAGATGAGATGATTAATATAGGATGGAATCAAATAAATATGCATCAGAGATGCTTTGTTTGGGTAAAGATAAAATAAATTAGAAATAAGGAGAATCAACTTGTTAATGCAATTATTAAAGAATTTCACTCTCAACCATCCATAAGGTATCAATTCCATAAACAACATTAAACCCAGCCTAAGATGCAAGATATATTACCTTAAGATCCGCATATGTTTGATGCTTCACAATCTCAAAGGAATCAAGCTTAACATCACGCCCCCTGCAGCATGGGAAAACGTCTTTTCTCTTTAAAATTGAAAATTCTGAAAAAATAGCCCGTAAATTTGAGTATAAGAATGAGTACATACCTTCCAATTCCAAGTTTATCAACTGCCTGGACCAGAGCCTCCACTTTGGTAACAAAGAAGGGTCTTCTAGTGGGACGGGTGTCGAAATTTATCAGCAAGCAAAGAATCACCACAAATAGGATATCGAGATTTATCTCTCCTTTTGATCAATTCTTCATCGAGTCCAGAACCTCTCATCCGCCTCCAGATCGATTCAGCAGACAATGGGGTTCGATTGGCGGTCAACGAAGAAGATATATCAAGACCCTAACACCGTGAATAAGTGAGTAACTGGTACTCTTGATGAATTTTTGCGAAAAGCCAATAAATTTGAAGATCAAGAAACGGAGGAGGAAGTGGAGATCAATACACAAAGAAAAAGAGAGAAATACCCATTTCTAGTCAATCAAATTAGGGTTTCTGCACAAATACCCATTTGTCGTTAATCAAGCGGAGATCAAGAAGTGACATCTCTACTCTCTTTGAGTTCTATGCGTCTGATGGGGAAGAAGGTGGAGCTGAGGATAAAGGGCGGTGGGTAGATCGAAGATGTTTATCATCAGAAGAACACCTTAGATGATCTGCTATAACCTAGCAGTGTCCCCTGGTTCCATATTTCTTAACAACTTTTGTTTTGTTTCTGACCATGTTGTTTCGTGTTGATTGTGATCAAAATGATTGGTTTGTTCACTTTTTTGTTAAAGAGTGGATTATCAATTGCATATGAGGATTTCACAATCTAGTGTTGTAACCCAATTACAGTTTAGCTGATTTTTTTTAATAATGTTGCTGTAAAATTCAAATTACAGGCCACAAAGCCTATTATCACAATACCATTTTACCCACGATCTATGATACAAGAAATATAAAATTAACTGTAGCAATCGAATCTAATTAATGCTTACCAAAAACTCTAAAAGTGATAACCATGATATGAACTTAACCAATGCTTCAAATTGGCGCTTACCAATGATTTTAACGCTTTGTGAACAAATTTTCTCCTTACAAATCATTATTCTCTAACCATCAAGTCTTTACACCTTTATACTTCATGATTTCCGTGTTTTGCAACTTTGTGTTCTAAGGTTTGATGTTGTCTTTTGCTGGTGGTTTCGAGTGTTTGTCGAGAAGGGGGTGAATTTGTGATCGACTTCTGACGGCTTTGTTGTAGTCCAAATCTGAGGTGTCCACAATTGTTCCCCAGACTTTCTTCGTGTGTACTTCCTTCGAAGATGAACGTTCATGCTCGTTGCCTCCGGTTGGCTGAATCATCTTGCTTTTCCTGGAAGACTTTTTTGCTTTCGGGTTTTTTGATGTATTTTAGTGTATTTTTTTCTCCTTTGGTTATGGCCCCTTCATATGGCGGTTAGTCCGTCTGCCGATCTTTTTCAGCCTTTGGTGTGCCGTCTAATGGTTCGAACTGCTTTCCGTTTTTAAAAAAAAAAAAAAAACTGGGACATAATACGACGACGTTCTTGTCGGCGCGCCGTAACTCTCCTCTCGTCGGCTGATCAAAACTAGAAGGGAAGCCCTGAATCACTGGAGTCAAAGCTTATTCCTTAAAGAGTTAAAGGCTTAAACCCTTCCTAAAACCCTACAACTCTTTCGTGCTTCTTCAAACACTTTCAGCCTCAATTTCAACAATTTTTTCTTAAACCATTGGAGTTTATGTTTTAATGCCGGCGAAGTCCCAGGTATTCTCCCTCCTCCGTTCTTCCGTATTTTCCACTTCTCGTTTCTCCCATATGACTCGTAACCCAACCTTCCAACGTTCCGGGTCGACCCGTTTACTATCTCGGGTCTTCCCCTTTAGGCTCCGGTATCTAGGTCTAGGATCTGGGCATTTCGACCGTCGTGAATTTTCCTCCCGGTCTCGATCGGATTTGGGTTCGAATCGGGCATCGAAGAGTCTTGTTGAAGATGAGGCTGAGTTGAGTGATTGGGTTAGTGAGTTGCGTACGAGTTCGTTTAAAGCTGGGGTTTTTACTGATGATGAAGATGAGCCGGAGAGGAGGGGGAAAAAGAGGGATAGAGATGGTAATAATGGAGGTGGTGGTGGGTTTAGGGAATTGAGTGGCTTGGGGAGAGACAGAAGTGGCACGAATTTGGGGTTTAGAGGGAGTAATTTGGGTAAAACTGCAAGAGGTGGGAGTGTTAGAAGGGGTTCGGGTGATTTTGGTGCAAAGAATTCGAGGTTAAACAGGAGATTCGAGAGTGAATCAGAAGACGATGATGATGAGGAAGATGATAGGGATTCACAGAGGAGACGAGGTGCTGTTCGAGGTCGTGGGAGAGGAGGAGTAGGGGTAAGAGGAGGTGGACTTGGTGGCAGAATAGAAAAGGGTAGAGGAAGACAATCACTATTAGAGTCTGATGATGAAGGTGGTGGGTTTTCGAAGAGGGAGAAGAAGTCAGTGTCGAGTTTTGCAGATTTGATTCGGGATGAAGATAGTGAAGAAGCCAGTGATTCTGATAGTGATGGTGATGAAATTGAGATTGGAAGTAGAAGTTCTTTGTTTTCTAAGGAGGATAAGGATGAAAGTGTTCGGCCTAGTTCTCCCAGTTCAAGTGGATCATACCTTAGTGAAACAAGGTATGACATTTAGGTTCATTTTTGCTATTGCCAATGTGTAAGGAAAATTTTTGTCAAAGGATAACATATCAGTTCACATATGCTTGCAGGTTTGATCAATGTGCTATCTCACCGTTATCGCTGAAAGCAATTACGGATGCTGGGTATGAGAAGATGACTGTGGTCCAAGAAGCAACTCTCCCTGTTATACTAAAAGGTTTACATGATAAAGTTCCCGTATTCTTTTATTTCTTTCTTACCAATTTCAATGTTAAGAGTATCAAAGGATAAACCTTTTTCTGTGTTGTTTAGAAGGAAAGTTTGAATGCAGAGGCATGAAGCATTTTGTTTTGTTAAGTTCAGGGTGATTGATTGAATTTTGGTGACAATACTATATTCTATTACCAACAATTTAACATGGTTTCCTTGTATGATTTGTTTTGTATGGATTATTTCGATACTTATCATGCATTGTGTTGCAAAATTCCATTTTCTGTACTCTTATATGAATAACATAGATCTCTTCATGAACAGTTTCATATATTATGTTTCACGTTATGGTAGGCAGAAAACTCAGTTTTTGCTGATTTTGCAGGTAAGGATGTAATGGCGAAGGCTAGAACCGGCACTGGGAAAACTGTGGCATTTTTGGTCAGTATTCCTGTCGCTTTATAGTCATGCCTGATTCTGGGAACATACATGCTTTATATAATCTCCGGTTCTCTTCTTTGGAGGAACAAATTTCTTCAAACACCTTTCAGTATCAACAAAGGGAGATTGACCTGTTACTTTATTTTCAGCTTCCATCAATTGAAACCGTGGTAAAGTCACCTCCAGTTGATCGTGATCAGAATAAACCACCAATTGTTGTGCTTGTTATCTGCCCAACACGGGAACTTGCAAGTCAAGCTGCTTCTGAAGCTAACAAACTTCTTAAATATCATCCCTCTTTTGGCGTTCAAGTTGTGATTGGAGGCACTAGAATTGGTGTGGAGCAGAAACGCATGAAATCAAATCCTTGCCAGGTAATTTTGTTCAGATATAAAACAACCTAATCACCACCAATGTGGCTTTGCTAATTGTAAAAGATTACTAATCCGAATAGCCTGGCCCGGAATGCATGTGTTCAAGAATCAGTTAAGAAAGCATGGAAGCTTAGTTGTTATGAGAGACTAGATGAATAGTTTGGACCTTAGCATTATAAAACTCATGAAAGTTCTTTGGAAATCAGATGATTGAATTAGGAATCTAGTCTTTGCTAATGCTATTATGGACAATTTTTATTCTAGAACCAAGGATATCGTTCATCATAATTGCATAACCTGTTGGTTAAACTTGGATTTCAACACAGATTCTGGTAGCTACACCTGGAAGGCTCAAAGATCATATTGAGAATACTTCAGGCTTTGCTACTCGCCTTATGGGAGTGAAAGTTCTTGTTCTAGATGAAGCTGATCATCTTTTAGACATGGGGTTCCGTAAAGACATTGAAAGGATCATCTCTGCCGTCCCAAAGCAGCGACAAACTCTTTTGTTTTCTGCAACAATACCTAATGAGGTTTGAATTTCCATCTGCTGGTGCATATACTTTGTACTACTCTTTGTCAATGGGAAAAAAAAAAGAATATTCTAAATAAACTTTGGTCTGTATTGAAGGTGCGACAAATCTCCAATATTGCTTTGAAGAGAGATCATGAATATATCAACACAGTTCAAGAGGGTAGTGAGGATACACACTCACAGGTGGGATATCTGTGTGTGACTCTTGCAGCAAAATTTGATTGATCCTATTAATATGGTTCTATAATAATTGTTGTAAGTGCAAAATTTTCAGGTTAAGCAAACGCATTTAGTTGCTCCATTGGAAAAGCAATTTCCTTTAATCTATGCTATCCTAAAGGAGCATATTTCTGATGATGTCAACTACAAGGTATTACTTGCAAGCTGATCCTATACTATGAAATGAGGTTCATGATCTCTATATGAGTATTTTTAACCTCTTTTTTTTTTTTTTTTTTTTTTTTTTTTTTTGCATTTCTTGTTAATACAGGTTCTCGTATTTTGCACTACTGCCATGGTGACTAAACTCGTAGCTGAACTTCTTGGGGAGCTTTCCTTGAATGTGCGTGAAATACACTCTAGGAAGCCACAAAGCTATAGGACCAGGGTTTCTGACGAATTCCGCAAGTCAAAGGGTCTGATTCTCGTTACTTCTGATGTATCAGCACGAGGAGTAGATTATCCAGATGTTACCCTTGTCATACAGGTAACTGCTTTGACTGCTGCTTGAATCTTACACTTCCTTACCTTGCTCTTCCTAATGGTGCACACAAGCTCAAGAAGCTTCATTACTGAGTTTTCGATCACTCTGTTTGCTCTGTACTAAAATCATCTATCTTACACTTCTGGCTAACAAATTACCATGTAAATGTGTAAACATCACTGGGATTCCGTTAAATATACATAAATTATTGTTTTGTTTCCTATTTCCAAAATTGATTTCACCTTGTGCAGTGTCCAGTAAGGATTGATTAATGACTTTTCCGATCTTGAATTACGACAGGTGGGGTTGCCTGCTGATAAACAGCAGTACATACATCGTCTAGGTAGAACAGGGCGTAAAGGCAAAGAAGGTCAAGGCATCCTTCTATTGGCGCCATGGGAAGAATCGTTTTTGTCCACTGTTAAAGACTTGCCGATCACAAAGGCTGCGGTTCCTGCAGTTGATCCAGACATTAAGAGAAAGGTAAGAACCAAGTGTACTGTGTTATGCATTTTCGGTTACATGAAAAATCGAAATGTCACCTAATATTCCCGCAAACAGGTTGAGAAAGCACTATCTCATATTGACATGAAGAGCAAAGAATCAGCATACCAGGCATGGCTCGGCTACTACAACTCGACCAAGATTGTGGGTCGCGACAAGTTCAAGCTCGTGGAGCTAGCCAACGAGTTCAGCCGGTGCATGGGGCTCGACACTCCCCCTGCTATCCCTAAACTCGTGCTCGGAAAGATGGGTCTTAAAAATGTTCCAGGTTTGCGCTCTAAGTAGATCTTCGACGTCCAGACCAAATGAAGGGTAGATGGGTATTGATAGATCTTCAATTTTGTTCCATTTTATCAAGGGTTAAAGTTTTCATTAGCGGGAAAATGTCATACAAGACTCAGAGTTTTGTAACTTAAATGGAATTATTTATAATTTTAAATATGTTTAATGAGGAGAAATTATACTTTCTGTGATATTACTCATAAATCATAATCAGTGAAGTTTTACAAACATGAAACATTACCCCATTTTCTGATCTTTTCCCAATAATAAATTTGACCCGTGTGGCTTTGAAAGAATGACAAACTCGGGTTGTTTTCTTGAAGTACAGTTTATTATTTTAAGAAAAACACCTCATATTATCAGTAGTTTTCAAAAGTTAACCCTCTGTTGGTAGGAATATCTTTTCAAATTAAAATTCTTAGACTGTCACCTATAGGCATAGATTTGAAAAGCCGTATATATTAGTTAGTAGTTAGGTAGGGCTGATACATGAGACAAGTTTCTCACGTTCGGCTCGTCAAAAGTTCTGCTCGTTCGGGGCTCGGTTCGCGTTCGTTCGGGGCTTGGTTCGCGTTCATTCGGGGCTCGGTTCGCGTTCGGCTTGTCAAAAACTCGCTCGTTCGGGTAAATCTCGGCTCGTTCGTCTAAAATAACACTAGATGAACATTAATTTAGATAAGCTACTCAGGCTCGGCTCGTTTATAAACGAGTCAAGCTTGAGGATACTAAGGCTTGGCTCGTATAACACCCCTATAGTTAGGGGCAAAGAGGAAACCCTGAAAAACTCCATTGATCAGCTCATATTAAGAAGACAAATGACATATGGAACACTTACATCTTGCTTTACATTTTTTTTTGGCAAGAACTGAAGCAATCCTAATACAATACCCTGCACTGCATTAGAGAAGGTACCTTATTTACCCAAAAAAAAAGTTACTCTATCCAAGGATGTCATAAGAGGTGAAAAATCAATCAGAAGACTTCAAAAAAAAAAACCCTTCTGAATATCCTCTTCTTTTCCTCTGGGTAGACTCTTCTCCTTGTGACCTCACAATACTCTTCTCCATAATCAGTTCATCTTATGAATAGCGGCTTCTTAACGAGCATAGTAAACTCCTAGCCGAGCAATCATCTGCATACAGTTCAGAATGGTTGGGAAACAATGGTTTTCTTCCAACTCGCCAAACGCTCCAAGAACTCCATCACCTCAGTCGGGTCAGATAGCGAGAAAGATGCTCGGGTTTCCTTTGGTTTGGAACTTACAATAATAGTATACCCTTGTTTCATTTGCTGAATTACCTTGAATGCATCTTCATCAGTTCTATCATCTCCAATGTATATAGGGAATACATCAGTAGAGCTAGCTAGCCCTAGGCTTTCAATTATGTACTCCACTGCATGACCTTTATCCCAGTCGATTCGCGGCCTTATTTCCATGACCTTTATACCCTTTGTTATATGAAACTTTGGATGCTCACTTATTACACAGTTCACCTTCTCTTCTAAAGAACTCATATCCTTCTCTTGCACATTCCTGTAGTGTACAGACATACAGAAATTGTTATCTTCAAGCTTCACACCTTCGATTCCAAACGTTTTCTCTTTCAACACCTTCGTTATCTGCATTGAACAAGATAAAATGATTCACAGTCCATATAATACACAAAATTTCATTCTTATACAACAATCGTGAGACTTTCTGTACCTCTTTGAGTTCAGACAGGAACTCTTGAGCAGGCTGGTATATAACCACTTTACCACCCTATTAAAAATAAAAATCATGTCAGCTAAATGAAATATTATGCAAATCTTCAATATGTTTAATATAACTAACCTTTCCATCAACTGTTTTCGTCTGATGCTTACGATCTTTGAACTTTGCTGGTTGTGATGGAGCCATTATGTCCAGTCCATGGCTACCAGCATAGTAAATATTGTCCAACTGCACAAACTCATAGACCTAGAAATGGAGAATAAAGCCAATTTTAGACACTTGTTCAAGCAAATAGACAACTGTGATCTCTTATGTTGAAAAATACCTTGTTTCGGCTCCGGCCACTGATTATTGAGGTAGGAAAACAACGTCCAACATCCTGAACTGCAGATCTCATCTGCACATAGCAGTCAAGAACTATGAGTTTTTTTTTTATATATTTCTACTGTCAAAACTGCAAAGCAGAAGGAAAAAACTCGAATATGTACCTTATTAGTCATGAAAGCAGCTTCAGGATTATCAACAATGGGCGAGAGTGTCCCATCATAATCAAGAAAAACAACAATTTGTTTTCCCTTGGCCGAGTTCATCATCCTTTCGAAAACATCAAGAGCCGAAGGGTGCTGATTCTGCATATCGTGGCAAAGGTTACCAATCAAACTAGTAAGTATGACATAATAATAGAGGAGAATAAACTTAATAATAAAAGTGTGGTTTATTTGGATATATGATGAGACCATAGAAGGCAAAATTTTCTGTTTTGCCATGAGTTTAGAGAAAGGAAAACATGGAAATGAGTCATGAGGCCCCTTACTTGCCAAGACGAATATGACTGCCAATGGGTATTTGTATTTGTATTCGTATTCATTTCTTCATTAAAATCTGAAACCGGGATAGTTTTCGTGTTCATGCTCAGCTTTTCGATTAGGCGAGGAATTCCCATTTCTGGTATGATGAAACTGAAATTCTGAAGTTTCTCTTCTCCACTTCACAACCTGCAAAAAGAACTTTCTTTAAACTCTTTGTTACTGCAAATCCAAGTTGAATAGTCTTTAAACAAAAATAGTACAATTTTTTTTTTGTTAATTATTTTTATAATCAATTTACCAGTACTAGTTATACAGACAGTTGGTAGTTAACTGATCCAAACCAAGTTGAAAAAGAAAAGAAAAAGCTTCACAAACTTTGTGTGAAAAAGTTTAACTTTAGATACCAAGTAGCAGCAATGGCTAAAAACAGCAGCAAATTGGACAACAAAGTGTTAAATTTAGCTCTTTAGCATAACAGGAGCCACATAAATTTCTTGTCTTTATCTTTGAATGATGTCTTCTTGACAAGGAAAAGTTTGTGTATATTTTCTTCTTGAAGATGGGTCATTAGAAGCTTTTAATAAAAGTTAAATCAGAAAACAGCCAAATAAGTATTTGTTATTGCAAAATTATAAAAACTCCTTATCAAGCACATGCAATGTTAGAAGCCAAAAATGGCGAAAACGAGAGGCAAAAAAATCTCTCTAAAATTTTCCTATTTTTAGCTTAATTATGAGACAAAAACTGTAAAGTAAACAAGGGTTTGTTTGGTTTATGATCCAAAATTGTTCATTTCAAATTATAACTGAAAAATTATGGTACTGAATATATATACAAATATATATATATATGTATGTTGATATGAAGGGATGGGAAAATTAGTGACAGGTGCTTAATTTGGCACCAGAAAAAAGATATTTTAAAATATTTATGATTGTGAAGAAGAATACAAGTAACAGATATGGGTCGCCATCAGATAGTAGTAGTGGCGCCAA
This sequence comes from Fagopyrum homotropicum, assembly GCA_033239125.1. NCBI lineage: Eukaryota > Viridiplantae > Streptophyta > Magnoliopsida > Caryophyllales > Polygonaceae > Fagopyrum > Fagopyrum homotropicum. The sequence goes on from BSWB01000003.1 coordinate 12,171,717, forward strand.
ACTAACTGTCTCTTAGTAATGTCGTTATTTTATCAGCTAATAAATTGACCCTTTTACCTTACTGATTGGTTTGATTCTTTGTTTTGTTCAGTTAAACCTTCAAGTAAGTGAATACATATCACTTAATCATAATTATTACCTTAATTACATTATTTAGAAAGGAAGAAGCATGGAGTATTAAAGGAAAAATGCAACTGTAAATGGGCTGAAACATGTGATATCTCGTGGAACATGCCGACTTGAAGAAATTATAAAGAAGAGGCTCGTGAATTACATTAATAACGAATAAAACCGGTCTAATTAAGAAAGAAATACAAGTTTAATTTCTCACCTGCAGACAAGTAGAAGAGGAAATTTGTACGTCGATCTCGAAACCCTAGCTGCATGGCGAACCGAAGATGTAAGAAGGTTGAATGAAAACAAGATAACATGATATGAAAGTGTTAGAATGTATGTATACCTAATGGTTAGGATTCAGGGAGGTGGGATTTGCATGCAAGAGAAAGAGTGACAAAGATGTGTATATTTGGAGAGAATATGAGAGATTGGGAGATGAATGGTGTAAGTAGCAATACAAGATGGGTTATATATACATATGGTGGAGTGTAGTTTGGAAGATGGTGACAAGCTGAAACATGCAAGTAAAAGACAAGTGGGGAGAGGTGAAGGCCTCAAGTGCTTCTGCTTTCTTGTACAGTTGGTGACCTTTTTTTGGTTGTCTCCAACACCAAAGTTGTGGGCCATATCGGTAGCGCGTACTCGTCGAATCGTCAAGTGTCAATTGAGTCGAACGGAATTGGCCTATTCAGGACTTTAAATTATATTTGTATTTTTAGATGTCGAAATATTTCTTTCGAATTAAGTTTCGAATCGGTAGATGTTGTCTAAGGGGTGATTATAAATATTTTTTTTGGTTTCTTCAAAATTGTAGGTTATTCGGTAGCGTGTTTTCATCGATCTATTAATCGGGTCGGACATTTAGGACTATTTTTGGGTGGCTCCAGATCATACTTGTAAATCCGGGTGTCGAAATATATCTTTTGAAGTAAGTTTTGGAAGGTTGAATTGTTTAAAGGTTTTTTTTTTTTGTCTCTAAGGTTAAAGTCATGGTTATATTGATAGCGTGTTTTCGTCGATCTATCAATCTCGTCGGACATGTTATGACTATTATGGGTGGATTTACATGATATTTGTAAGTAGGGATGTTGAAATATGTTTTTTTTTAAATTAAGTTTCGAATTAGTGGATGTTGTTTAAGAAGATGATTTTTTTTGGTTGTCCCCAACATCAAAGTTGTGGGTAATATCAAAAGCGTGTTTTTGTCGATCTGTCAATTAGGTCAGATATGTTGGGACTATCCGAGTGTAATAAAATTATAATCGTAAACCCCGATGTCTAAATATGTTTTTCAAATTAAGTTTTGAATTAGTGGATGTTGTCCAGGGGGTGATCGTTCTTTTGGTTGTCTCAAATATTAAAGTTGTGGGCTATTTTAATAGCATGTTTTCGTGGATCTATGAATCGGACCGGACAAACTATAACTATTTAGACTGGTTTTAAATAATATTGTAAATTCGGATGACGAATTATGTCTTTCAAATTAAATGTCGAATTAGTGGATGTTATCCAAGGAGGAGACCTTTTTTTTTGTATCCTACACTAAAGTTGTGGGTTATATTGGTAGCGTGTTTTCGACAATATGTCAATTAAGTCATACATGTTAAGGTTAGGCCTATTCTGGGTGGCTTTAAAAGATATTTGTAAACTCGGATGTCGAAATTTGTATACCTTTCAAATTAAGTTTTGAATTAGTGGACGTCGGATGTTGTTTAAAGGGGATGACCTTTTTTTTTGGTTGTCTCCAACATTAAAGTTGTGGACCATATTTTGTCGATCTGTCAATCTGTACGGACAAATTAGGTATGTATAACTGACATTGATGAATGATATTTGTAAATTCAAATGTCAAAACATACCATTTAAATTAAGATTCGAATTGGTGAATGTTGTCAAAGACAATGTCTTGACGGATATAAATTGAAGAATCACATTTCTAGATCATCAACATGGACACTCAAATTCTTATAACGAGTAGCTCGGTCATACTAATCGATATGCCTAGCCTAGGTATCTTAAATTAAGTTTCGAATTAGTAAATGTTGTCAAATATAGATGAAAATGATGTTCATCACTATCACTATAACTTATATCAAGTAACTATCTCATGATATTTCAATTATGAAACATGGTAAAACAAAAATTCTTGTTGATACGAGTAACATTCATGTTAAAATCCCATGTTAGGTTGTATGTTACAAACAAGCAAGAAAAACCTTGTGAACAAGAATACATTATAAAAGTACATATAATATGAATTAGGCAACTTAATTATTATTAAAATGTTTGATCATTATGGGTAACTTAGGAGTCAATTGGTCACCTTGTCTACATCCATTACCCAACAATCCTCAATGCTTGTCAAACCACATGCAAATGACTATTTAAAGCCTAACCTAAATATCAAAAATCATATAATTTTACTAACTTAAGGTTTAAGTTGGTAAGTATAAAATCAATATGCTTTATTCTAACACGTACACTCTTCGACACGATTGCCTTCTACCCTAAGTACTTGAAACAAAGCTCTATAGACTCTCTTTTCCTAACATAATGATTTTCATCTTTTTATTTTACTAAAGTGTACGTTACTTTTGGGAAACCCTACTTTCATTTGTCGTTTACCTTGAATAAGTAAAATCCTCGATTGCAATTATTCTCCTCATTCTATAAGTATTGTTTTAGAAAATTTAAGATATCTAAAATAACAATCTCATATCTATTAAAGCAGAAGCTTTTATTATCACGTATCAACGCCATGTTTCTCGAAGCCTATAAAATTATTATAAAAAGTGATTTTTAAATGTTAATATAAATTGGAAATTGATTTTTAAATTTTTTAAAAATTATTTAAATAAATAGTTTTATAAAAATAGTTTTTAAACTTTTAAGGATTTTTTTAACCAACAAGCATATCTTAACAAATCAGTTTAAATATATATATAATTAATTAGAAGAGATAAATATTTAAAAGATAATTAAAAGTCATAATAATAATAATTATAATTTTATTCTCCGGATTTTTATTTTACAAAAATATACATATAAATTTTTAAGTATTAAGTATTTATTAAAACTCAACCCGCACAAAGTGCGGTTAATACACTAGTTAGAACTATTGTTTAACTAATTAGAGCTGGTGAGGGGTGATAAGTATTTTTCTATGTAAATTAACATTAAATATAATTAGTGGGGAATATTTTTTTTTTGGAAAATATAATTAAATAGGGTCAAATTGACTAACTATACCTTATACCATTAAGAATATTTCATTAAGAATACTCATAGCATAAACTCGTTTAGTAAATATATCTCTAAATTTTTTAATGTTTACATTTTTACTCTCTCTCCATATTTGTGTAATCTTCTCTCTCATGGCAGTTACGATCAAAATGGGAAGTCTGGAGGTTTCTAGTCTTTCCGTGAAGCCGAGTTTGATCTTCATTGTCGTTGATACTACAATATTTTCTTCTCTTTGTTCTGCTCTTGTTTTCATCTCCATTGTCGAATTCGATCTGGTGACATGATCTCCATTGTCGAGTTAGATCTCCATATCCGTGTAATCTTCTATTCTCTTTGTTCTGCTCCTGTTTCTATCTCCATTGTCGAGTTCGATTTGGTGACATGATCTCCATTGTCGAGTTCGATCTCCATATATGTCTAATATTCTCTTCTCTTTGTTCTGCTCCTGTTTCTATCTCCATTGTCGAGTTTGATCTCCATAGTTGTGTAATATTCTCTTCTCTTTGTTATGCTCTTGTTTCTATCTCCATTTTCGAGTTCGGTCTAGTGACATGATCTTTGTATACTAGAAACCATACCATACTCATAACAAAAACTCATGCCAAAAACTCATGCCAAAAACCATATCAAACTCATACTACAAACTCATACCAGAAACCATACTAGACTCATACCAGAAACTCAACCAGAAACCATACCAGAAACCATAGCAGAAACCATACCGGACTCATACAAGAAACTCATAACAAAAACTCATACCAGAAACCATATCAAATACTCATACCAAAAACCATACCAGAAACTCATATAAGAAACACATTACTAGAAACTAAAATTCTATTCTATCTCATGACAGTTACGATAAAAAATGACAATAGAATACATTGAAAACACTACTTTGTACACTCTCTCCCTATAATTCTCTCCATATCTGTCTATTTCATTTTTTTATAGAGTGCGTTGAAATCCAACCAATTAATTTTACCTAACATTAATAAGAGTGGTAAAAATTATAGGAATCTACAGAACAAAAGATCATAAAAAAAGTCTACTTTACTCAATTCTTTCGTTAAATAGGTGGTATAATGGTTGTGTCATTTCTATATTTAGAAAGACAATATTAAATTAGTATAAAGTAATATTTTTTTAGCTCATTTACATCCTATAAATTATGATTTTTTGTTATTTTAATATATATACTTTTATCTGATTTGATTAAGGTTGTTATACATCCGAATGTTAACATGCTTAATCTTGACTTGTTTTCTTTTTAAACTAATTGAACCTAAAATTTAATAAAATTTTAAAGTGTTCATAGCAAATGAGCTCGAACAAAAATTGTTTAGTCGAGCTTGAGTAGCTCTCTAATATAACAATTGTATCCTATAATGCTATACTAGTTGAATGAGCAAAGTTTTGACATGTTCAACTCGTTTATTAGTGGCGGAACCTAATTTTTAACGTAGATTAAAAATTTATTTATATTTGACTCGTTTTAAAAGTAAGCAGGTTCGAACCATGTATTTTTCTAGCCGAGTTCAAGTAATTCGTATCATTTAACATCCTAGATTTGACATGTGCATATAGGTGATTAAATAGATAGAAAACTATTTTAAAGAAAAATGATAATTTCTTCTAGGTTAAATAAAAATAAATTTAAAAACTAAAATGAATCCAATACATGAAAAATGTTCTAAACCAAGGAATATTAAAAGTAGACTCCTTAAGTGGTAAGTCTGGAGATTCGAGTTCGAATCCTCCTGACGACATGTATGGAAAAAACTTGATATTGGGAGGGTTTTCCCAGCAATGGGCCACGACTTATTCTCGTCCCGAATGTAGAGCAGCAAAACCAATCAAACCGAGAGTTACTTATCAACCTTTAAAAAAAAAGAAATATTAAAAGTATTAAAGCTTAGTGTCTTTTTCTTTTACTAATTTATAGGAGAACAACCGAAAGACATCAACTAATGGGAAAGGGAAAAAAGTTGAGAAAACACCAAAGAGATTTAAAGGTGAAGTAATAGAGAGGTTGTGTAAAGTGTTAAAGAAACATAGATTGCCCACTTCTTGCCAAACACATTTTATAAAAACTTTAAGTTTTAGGTTAATAAGTTCTTCAACTTTTTTTTTTGGTCCAAAATAATTCTATACTTTATATTTCAATATTTCAGTTTTTTCCATACATGCCGTCGGAAGAATTCGAACTCGAATCTCAAGACTAACCCACTTAAGGAGTCTAGCACCACGTCCCACTATACCAACTGAGTATTAATTTATTAATTACCTATATATGTAATGATCAAATCCTAAATAACCTTTCAAACTTAAGTAAAAAATATCCACTTAATCTCCACCAAGCCGACTAAAGTATATTGGGAGATTAGGTAAATAGTGGGCAAGCTATTTAAGAATAAAATTATGTTTTTTTTCCCTCCTTTTGAATATTTTTTTCAATCAAAACTTAGGGTCGTTATAGTAATGAACAATTTTTTTTAAAAAAATAACTTCGGTTTTATAAAGTTCTTCTAAATATTATCATTTATCACTTATTAGATATTCAATGTTGTTTTTAACCCATGAATGAAAATTCTGATATAAAGATAATAGTTAGAAAATTTAAAAATTGTTTTAATAGCACTTTAAACTTGATAATCTAACCTCTAAATCAACACTAAAACCCAATCAAAGAGAGAGTGAAATTTATGATATTTGAATGAAGTAGTCACTATATATGTAATAGTCCATACTAAGGATCTGTTTAGTTAAATGGTTGCGGTTTCTGGCAGTTGCGGTTGTGGTTATATAGGAGTGTTTTTAAGATTTGTGGTTTATAGAAAAACTATTGGATACATGTTAATTTAACTAGTTCGAAACTATTTTCGATTTAGATTAAAGACCAAAATAGCCTTCCATTCTTAGCTTAACTTTCAACACCAAACATCTTGAACATGAGCCACATTCCTGGAAATGGAGCTACTAGGCGCTCTTCGTGGCATTTACTAGCGACAATAAGAAGAATTTGGAGAGAAGAGAGGGAAGACGGCCTTGAAATTGGAGACGTAGAGAGAAGAGCAACAACTGAGAAGAGAGGAGAGGATAGGGATTCAACTAGAGCCGTCATGGGAGAAGAAGAGAAGAGCAATAACTGAGTAAATTGTTCTCCAATTTTCACGTGATTCTTCTTCTCCATTAGAACCTGTAATTTTCTTTCTTCCCTTGCTGGTGCTAATACTAAATACCTGGAGCCATTACTGCAGGAAGGAAGGAATTTTGCTCCCTGTTCTTCGATATCTTCTATTTGGAACTCTTATCTTCGATTTAGGTCCGTTTCCAAGCAATAATTGATCTCTTTGGTTCGTTTCCAAGCAACCTGGTTCGTTTTGCTCTCTGTTCTTTGATCTCTTTACCTCATAAGAACTCGAATCAATTTTGCTCTCTGTTCTTTGATTCTCTTCTTCATCGATTTTAGGGTTAGCAACAACCTGGTTCGTTTAGTTTCTTATCTTCGCCTGATTCTAATAGCCTCTTCGTCGCCCTTGTCTGGTTAATCATCTTCGGGTTCGTCTTCTCCATTAACTGCGTAGATTTGCTTCTCTTCCATTATTTTGTGTATCAAGAGAAGAATGAGGAGAGGAGAGGGCTGGAGGGGCATCCTTGGTATACAAATTTGAGAAACCATCGTCAATCTCCCAAAATCTTGAAAAACAAGGTTCTCAAAATCGTGATTATAGAACTCAAAAACGATCCCAGAGAAACTTGTTGAAAACCACAAACCTTGATCTAACACCACAAATTTCTAACCCTTTATAACCCTAAACTAAAAAAAAAAAAAATCCACAAACCCCACAACTAAACGCAACCTAAAACTGTCGAATTCATGAAAAATGGGACATTTTATATTTTTTTAATCAAATGATTATATTATTAACTGTTTTATATATAAGTTTAAATTTAATATTTATAGAGCTTTGATATAGTTTTTCTAAACAGTAATTACTTTAACCTTACTTATTTTTTTTCTTTAAATTATGAAATGATATTGATTTTCATAAAAAAAAAACTCTCATTTTCACGTGAACCATTTTATATATAGATGAATAACTTTGATGCAGTGCTTTGTTGTAGGTAGCATTTATTGTGACTATAAAATGTGGAAATCCACCTCTAAAGGTTAAGTATAATGTTGTGTGTTTGCCTAATTGGTGTTGGACTTTGAGTTGGAGATGTCGATTTCTCCTTCGTCCACTCATATCGATCAACGTGACCCACCACAAACTAATTAACGTTGGGAGTTGATTGCTAATTTCACTTTAAAATTTTAAGTTTTTTTTTTTACTTTGGTTTTTAGAACTAATAATTGTGGTGCCATGCATGTAGGGTTGAACACGAGACGAGATGTAACGAAATTGAGGTCATTTCACGTTCCGTCTTAACTATTATACATGAACGATCGGGACGGACTTTGTGCTTTTTAGATGAACTTTGTTGGGCCTTATCCCGGTTGAGATTGAGACTATCTCAAATCCGCTTGACCAATAATTTGTTTCTAGTGTTTAAACTTTATGATTTACACAAAAATATTCGTGTGTTATCAAACTTAAAACGAAAGATATTAAAACTTCTGATAACACATATATAACAACATATTAGATAATCTCCACAAAATATATTTAACTTTTGTTCATCCAACGTTCGAAATAGAATTATACATCGACCGGTCTATTAGCCTGGGTAGTCACCTGTCCTTCAACTTTTATAGTTGGACATAAACAATTATTTTTGCTTAAACTGATATCTCATATTCAGCAAGTGAAAAAAAAGAGTTTAGAAGAATCTAAGTCTAGTAATTTAGGGCAAGTCGTGGTCGTCTATTCGGTGTTTGGGTGGAGCAAGTGAGCAGCGGATGAGTGAACAGTAGCACAAAACACCGAACCGTAACAAATTACATAGTATTTGGATCATTTGCTTATTCTTCAATTTAGGGATGTATTATTTATGCGGCCGAGACAGATTTAGAAAGATAAAGAGGTTAAGACTCGTATCCCGTCCTGTATAATTTTTGCCGGAACGAAATTATTATTTTTGAATGAAATCCCATTGAAATTGCGACAAATCAAAATGAGAATTGTGGCAACCCGTAATGCCATGTTTCATAATTTTGCAATTCTAATTTTTCTTTAGCTTTCATATGACGAAAACAATAATATGTAGTAGGTTAGAAAGCTCGGTTCGGAAACGACTCGGTCAAATATGACCAATCCGTTAGAAAAAATCACGAAATTTAGACCGAGATCGATTTTGTCCGGATCAAGGCTTCTTTCATTTGCATATTTTGTTGTTGTCGTGGAACTTCCTATGAATTGATGCGGTTACCCTATTTTATCATTAAATTATTAAATTTATTTAATCAAAACAACATAAGGTTACTGAAAATAATTCCCTAACAATTTTAAACGACCTAAAACAAAATAATATGTCAAAAGGCGACATTAAACGTGTATATGATGAGTTAAAAAGCTAAACTAGTGCCCGTTTGGTTGGAGCGGTGGAATGGAAACGGAATAAAATCGACTAAGGGTAGAGAAAGAAAATGGAATGGATGAGATTACTTTTATGTGTTAAAATATCTCTAACCAAACATAATTTTTGATTGATTCGCAATAACTCCGTTACCGGGAATGATTTCCGATGCTTCTAAACGAGCCAAATTTTATATTTATAAGTCATCTCATATCTGTAACTTAAATTTTAATAGAAAAGAGATTGTACGATTTAGAACAAAAATAAACATGGAGTGATTTTAAAATCAAAAGCACACCTATTTTCGTTTTTTTTTTAATTTTCCTTTTTGTTATCTAGCTAGAAAGAAATAACACTTCATTTATAATGCATTATTTGAAGGATATTAAATTTCAAATTATTTAAAGACTTTTTTCGTCCAAAACAACAAGAATTAATGGAATATTTGATAATTAGAAGTATTAAAATGATCTCACCCTAACACAAAACATATATAGGCTGTTCAGGTATGACCCATTATTATGATAAGGTTGTGCGGCTGTATAAAATGTTGACACGTGTTCAATTTTTTTTTATTTTTTATTTGAAGAAAATATATTCTACATACTTTTAACTATAATGAACTATCATGTTATAACTTCTTCATTATTCTCTTATAAACTTTGAACTATTCTCGTATAATTCCTGAACTATTACTTTTTAATATATTATATCAAATTATTTATAAATTAATCGTTTATATGTTATGAACTATTCTATTATAATTTATGAACTATCCTTTTATAAGTTATGCATTATTCCTCTATAAGTTTGCATTATGAACTATTTTATTATAATTCATGAAATATACTTTAATAAGTTATGCACTAGCCCTTTATAAGTTTTGCACCATCATTTTCATTCGTTTCTAAAAAAAAATTTGGAACACGTATTAACCGCTCAGCCGACCGCACAGCCTTATCAGAAATTAAGAATAGTACCTGAACAGTGTTGCACAAAACATAGCCCAAGTAATTATTGTAAGATTGTATTACCTCAAATAACCAAATAATCACAATCATTGAACAACAATCATTGAAAATTGATGAAAATAAACTCAGTGGTCAATACACACTTACCATACCTAGGTTAATTTTTGGACCCTACCCATTAAAGACTTGTTCAAAAGTCCATTCTTTTAATGTACAATAAATATAATAGTGATATATTTTTAATTTATTTTGTTAAGCCAATACATGTTCCTCAAAGATGGCAATAATTGAAGAAAATAGAAACAATAATATCAACTAATTTGACAAAATAGAAACTTAGTTGTGGTGGCTAAGTATGAAGTACTAATATAGCAAAATACATAGATTTTGTGATTGATTAAATCCACTAACCGACCATTTTAGGCTTGTTGGAAAATTAGCTATCAAATCATGTTCACTTATTTAAACTAATACCTCTTACTTTGACACCTTTAAGGAGTATTATTATATGCTAATGCCCTAATCTAATACCGACACTTCATTTCGGCAACTATATCAAATGTTTAATTAGGGCTATATTAGTATATAGTAGGCACATCTTCTACACAATTTGGTTAGTATTATGATGCTACAATTTATAAGAAAATATCTCTTTCTTTGGTCGGATGAGAAGAAGATATCTAATTATTAGTTGATAAATTTCGTGGCTTGGATTCCGGGAAAGATTGTTCTACATAAAGATTCTTTCGAAATAAATTTACGAGTACGAAAAAACGTATAGTTCTAAAGTGTCATGTTCGTGCATGAGTAAACACTACTATATAGAACGTTCGTGTTAGAGGTAATTTACAAGGCATACGATTGTGCGCACGATTGTGTGTTTTGTACGTCCTGTGAGAATTAGAGAAATTGGATAAATTCTCCCTTAGGGTTTCGATAGGATTATATGCCATATATATATAGGAAATACAAAGGTTAATAATTACAAAACTAGACCTATATTTCCATAGACTATTATACCTCACAGTAGAAAATGGAGGAGGTTGTACAGTGAGACTGAATCTAAAATCTAGAAACAATTGTTTCAGTAATCCCTTTGTAAAGATGTCTGCATATTTAAACGCCGAAGGAGCATGAAGAACTCAAACATGACCAAGAGCGACCTTATCACAGACGAAATGGATGTCAAGCTCAATGTGTTTGGTTTGTTTGTGTTGAACCGAGTTGCTAGCAAGGTAAGTAGCAAAGATGTTGTCAGTATAGACAATATACGTTTTTGCAAGCGGGCAATGAAGCTCAAGTAACAGATTACGTAGCCAATAATATTTAGAGACAACATTGGCAACCCCTCTATATTCGGCCTCTACACTAGACCGTGATACTACTGACTGCCGTTTGACAGACCAAGAGATGAATTTGTCATTAAAGAAGACACAGTAACATGAAGTTGACCTACGTGTGTCGGGGCACCCGACTCAGTCAGCATCTGTATAAGCAATGAGGTCAGACTTCGGGGAAGGGGAGATGGTGATACCTAATGATGACGTGCCAAATATGTATCGGATGATTCACTTGAGCGCAACAAAGTGGGGCTCACGAGAATGATGCTTGAATAAACAAATATGTTGGACAATAAAACTGATATCAGGCCGTGTGAAAGTGAGATACTGAAGCGCACTTGCTAAGCTGCGATACAACGTCGGATCATTGACTGGAGGCCAGATGAAGCGTTAATCTTGATAACGGTCTCAACAGGTGTCACCACATGCTTGTAGGCCATCATCTTAGCCCGTGCAACATTCTCGCGAGCATACTTGTCTTGAGACAAGAAGAGACCAGAGCTTGAGCGGGGGACAGAAATACCCAAAAAATATGATAATGGTCCCATATTAGACATAGCAAACTTCTTACTGAGTAACGCAATGAGACGAGTATGGAGATCATCAAAAGATGTAGTCAAAATAGTATCATCAACATAGAGTAACAAATAAGCAAGATGAGATCCATGTCAATAAATAAAAAGAGAAGAATCACTCTTATGGTTGATGAATCCGATGTTGAGTAAGTAGCTTGCAAAACGTTAATACCAAGACCGGGATGCCTGTTTTAGGCCATATAGAGATTTACATAACAAGCAGACATGGGATGGGCAAGCGGAGTCAACAAAACCTGGGGGCTGAAACATGTGTACAGTCTCGTTCAGGTGCCCATGGAGGAAAGCATTCTGAACATTAAGTTGGTGGATAGGCCAAGAGCGAGAAACAACGATACTGAGAACCGTCTAGATAGTGGCCGACTTGACAACTGGGCTAAAAGTATCATCACAATCTATACCAACCTGTTGAGAGCACCCGATAGCAACAAGTCACGCTTTATAATGCTCAAGTTAACCATCAGATCTGAACTTATGGCAAAAAATACACATACACTACACAATATTAGTCAGCTTTGAACGAGGAACAAGAACCCAAATATCATTTCACATAAGGGCTCGATATTAGTCAAGGATAGCAGCGAACCATTTAAGATCGTGGAGAGCCAATTTAAGAGATATGGTCATAGGGGACATGTTAGGGGTTGTGTCCGTATGTAGGTCAAAAATGGTTCGAGGTTTAAAAAAGTACTCTAAGGGAGCGAGCATTGAGCCGACTGGGGGGGTTAAGTAATATGAGTGGGTTGAGTCGGACTTAGGTCAACAATGGAAGTTGGGAGGAGGGGCAAGCTGGGAGCTAAGGGGGTCGGTAAGATAGGAGACTTGCGAGACTAGAAGCGCAAGGGTGGGATTTAAGGGAGATGGGCTAGCAGAATTGGATGTGGGCCGGGCTGGCGAGGAGGGTGTAGGAAGTGAGAAGGAGGCCACATCAGTGGAAGTGTGGGTTGGGTTTCCATAGGTCTAAGATGCACTCCATTAGGCCAAGTGATATAGAGAAATGAATGGGTCAGAACCCAAAAACGTGGAATTTGAAGGGATTGGGCCAACAAATTTTGAGATGGGAAACACGAACATGTCAAATGTGACATGACGGGAAATGATGATCTTATTTGATCCTAATTTCAAACATTTATATCCTCCATGATGGATAGGAAACCCGAGAAAAACACAAGGAGCGGATCGGTGATTGAGCTTGTGGGCAATGGTAGCACTTTGATTGGGGTAGCAAAGGCAACCAAAAACTCGGAAATGCCATAAGACGGTGTGAAAATGCAATAGTTGGGTGGGTGATTGATTTTGAATTGTGGTGGAGGGGAAGGATGTTAAGAAGAAAACATGATATGTCGAGTGCATGAGACCAAAAAGAAACAAGTATATATGTGTGAAAAAGGAGAGAGCGCATCATGTTGTTTATGGTCCGTATGACAAGTTCGACTTTGCCATTTTGTGGGGACGTGTGAGGACAAGAGAAACAGAAGTTGATGTCATGGAGAGTGAAGAACAAATGAAATTGATTATTATTAACTTCACGACCCATGACACATTGGAAATTTTTGATAGACATATTAAATTGAGTCTTGACTAACTGATGAAATTGCACAAAAAGTTCAAACACTTAATATTGGAATTGATGGGAAAATCCAAACAAAATGCGAGAAATCATCAAGAAATAATAAGTAATATTTGAAACCCTCCCGACTAGGAATCGGAGAGGTTCAAAGATCGCTATGTATGATATCAAAAGGTGCAACCGTAATAGTAAGAGACCGTTCAAATGGGAGCCTATGATGTTTCCCTATTTGATAAGCATGACAATGTATGGAGGCACACTCCTTATTAAAACGAAGACATGTAAATTTTCTAAGAATGTCTAGAACCGGCCTGTTAGGATGACCAAGACAAACGTACCAAATAATCGAGGAGTGAGCGGAAAGAGCATGATCCGAAGCAGATAGGTAATTGGATAGAGATCCCAAGAGATATTTCATATCAGACGTGTGGTCCCGTATGTAAATCCTTCACAAAAAAGCCAAGAGGGTCAAATTCAACAATAGCATGTTTATCGGTGGTGAAACAACAAACATATACAAGGTTTTTAACAATTTTAGGAGCAATGAGGACTTTGAATAATTGTAGTGGTTGGTTAAGAGTGCTAAGTTGGGCTTCACCGATACCTGTAGATGGTATCTGCATACCGTTGTTAACAGTTATCGAATTAAATGAACCATTATACGAGATGGACAAGAGGTTACCTGAATTATTCGTCATGTGAGATGTAGCACCGGTGCCCATGTACCAAAGGGTATCTACTGGATTTAACGTCATGGACAAAAAATCATGATCAACAGAAGTGGGGTGTAATTGATCACCAACAACATGGAAGTGGGCTTGCTGGCTAGTGGGCTGCGCAGAATAGAAGCCTAGAATTCCCTGTTGAGATGGGTAAGGGTTGGGTGGGCACTAGAGTTGGGCCGGAGGAAGCAACTACCATTAGGCCGGATACCCCTGACACGGTAAGCCAACCAAAGGGAGGATGGAAGACAAACTTGGTGGATTGTTGGGGCGAGCCGTTGTTGTTGCGGCCTTTTCCCTTCCGACCGCGTCCGTAGTTACATGAGCAAATGTTTGGTTGTCCAGTAGGGGTGACACCGCGTTGGTCAACAAGTGGTTGTTTCAACATGCCACCAGTGGATGTTTGAAGGGCACTGTTATCCTTTCCACCCGACCGTTGATTTGTCATTCGAGTCTCTTCCACATTGAGTTGGGAACGTGTCTTTTGTTACGTTGGAAACGGATCTGATTGTTGTATGTAATTGGCAGTGGCATTGTATTCGGCAGGGAGACTAGACAAGATTTCGAGAACCAATCTGTTTTCTATGATGGGTGAATCGACGCCCTTAAGTTGATCGGACAAAGCTTTCATGTGTTACAGTAGGCTGACATGGAAGCAAAAGACGCAAATTTGTAGTTGGAGAATCCGTGTTCTAGATATATTGCACGCGTGTTTTTATTGCCCTGAAATATATCCTTAATCCGACCCCATGCTTTGAGAGCGTTGTCGTCTGGATCAAGGATTTGAAGCAAAATATCCTTACAGACCATAATATAGATCCATTGGAGAACCGTAGCATCAACTTGGTTCCATAAATCAACGTCAATGTCTATTAGGCGGGGAACTGTGTCGTTAAGTTGTGAGTCTTAGCGGTGACGCGAAAAAGAGTGACCCAAGAGGCATATGGTGAGTCATGATCGAGAATAAGGACGATGTTGTTCTTGATGTTGGATATCCCAAGAACGGAATGAAACGTTGATTTTTCTCAGTAGGCATGAGAGGCAGACGGTGAAGGGAGAAACTAGGGCACACAACGACAACAAGAGGAAGACGTCGGAGACTGAGACGGAGCGTAGAAGGCGAAAAGAAAGAGGTTACAAATCGTAACAAACTGATACCATGTGAGAATTAGAGAGATTTGATAAATTCTCCCTTAGGGTTTCCGTAAGATTATATGTCATACATAAGAAATACAAAGGTTAATGGTTACAAAACTATACATAATTACATAAACTATCACGTCCGATCATGTGTCTTTGATAAGTGTACATCGCCTTGTGTATTTGCACGCCTTGTTGTTCATTCGTACACAATACATCGTGAAAAAATATAAAAATATAGCAAAATTCATTGAGCAATGATATTTTACATGTTAAATAAAGACCAAAGAGATCCAAATAGTCCAATTAATAATAGGGTGAGAGGGAGATCCTAGTATCCCACTAACCAGACTTCGAGATCTAAAGTTGTGCAGCGCTTTGCTTTTTACACAGATATTTAATATGAACAAAAAACACGATCGTGTTGATCATTCGTACACAATCGTGCATGTCAACAAAATTTTGACTGAATGATAATATGTTTGATATAGGTGATAGATAACTATTTAATTTAAATTGTAATAGGAAATCTCTTTATAAGTATTAAACGGAGCATGACTTGCACATACATGAACCAAAAAATATGCATAAGTAATTACAATTAAAATTTATTTTCTTGATGATAACACATTAAATGATGTACGTTCATTATTTAATCCGACAATAAAAATACCTTATTAATTACTTCTTATTATAATCCAAAACCTAATTCATATATATATAAAAGTTTACATTATTTCTCAGAAAATACAGATTGTAAATATTATTTGTGAACACTTGAATTATTTTATAAAATCTAAACAGTTTTTTCTCGTACAAGTTTATAAACTTTTTAAAAAGCAACTCATTTAAAGATTAGTTTGGCAATATAAATATAATCTTCAAAGTCTTGATAATCTTTTCACAAATCATAAGATTGGTTCAAAATATATAAATATTTTATGTACGTGGAAAGATCATTATAATATCATATTTTTCTTATCAGTGATAACTTCAGTGCTTGTACTTTGATTAGGAAAAGATAATATTATAAAACTTATCTGTTTATCCACTTACAACCATTAGTAATTGATAGGGTAATGGAAGGCTAAACTTTTTTTTAACTAAACTTTGAATTATAAATTTAAATTTAAAGAATTTTTTATATTTTAATTATTAACCATTTAAGTAAAAAAAATTATATTGAAAATGGGTTGTTAATAAGTGTAAAATGTACTATCATGCGCAAAGTGGATTTTTTTTTATAGAAAGGTAGGAGAACAAGAAGGGTCAACAATTAGAAGTTGACCGTCCCAGAACATCCTTTCGGACGAGGTCTTAAACGTCCCGTGGGAGGTTCCCGTCATACCTATCCAAGCAATGGCCGAGAGATGTGAGCTTATCTATGACGACGTTAATTTTCCTAAAGACATGTTCGTCTCTAACTTGTGTACATGCATCCTTGTGTAAAGTGGATTGTCAACAAGTGTAAAATGGAATATCAACAAATATGTATTTTTTTTTTGTGTTGTCAACTGGTGTAAAATAGAATGTAAACAATTATAGTTTTTCAGAATTTTTTTTCTGATTGTTAACAAGTGTAAAATGAATTTCCATAAAGTGTAAAGTATACCATTAAAAAGTCTAAAACGTTGTTTACGTTCCCACATTGAAAGTTGGGGGCATTCCGAGCCTAGCGTATAGGTCGGTGGGTTACTTCTCCAATATGACAATTGATTTTAGAATAAAACTTCACCGGGTTTATGTGTTGGGCTTGAGCATAACGCGCATATGTGCTCGTATACACACGATTCATGTTTTACGGTCCGTCTGTATCAGATTTTGACATGATATCAAAGTGATTAACCTCTATTTGGCTCGTGATCCTAACTTGTAGACAAGTGCAAATCGGTAAATGTCCTCTAGTTGCACTAAAGGGGGCGTGTTAGAGATAATAAGTTCTCACATCGAAAGATGGGGACATTTAGACTCTAGTATATAAGTTCGGTGGTTTGTTCCTCCTATTACGAATTGGTTTTTGGATTGAACCTTATCGGGTTTATGTGTTGGGTTTGAGGCTTTGAGCCTAATGTGCATGAACGCTCATACGCACACAACTCCCGTTCTATGGTCCGTCTGTATCGGATTTTGACATGGTATCTGATTGTGGAAGTTTTAATTGAATGGTTAACAACTACCTCCTCCACAAGTATTGCGGGATCGGATGTAATATACTCGGGTATCAAGTTCACAAGGACCGCGTCGGTTTGGATATATGATAGAAATTATGTTAAGTAAAGGGGAGAAGAAAAGAGAAAGGGATACAAAAAATTTGTCTTTGCAAATGTGAAGAAAACAAGAAAGAAAGTAATGATTGTTGAGGGTAAGAAATAAGAAGGAAGGTGATCTAAGGAAACATGAATTTTCAGTATAATGAATTAAAGTAAGTTTATATATATGAAATTCATGAACATTGATATATGAGCATTGCAGGTAACCATCTAAAATAGTCATTGAAATAGAAAAACAAAGACCGTACTTTTCAACCCGTGTAGCTCTCAATCCAACGGTTTGAAAAGTATAAGAAAACCCATTAAAAATTGGAGGTTTTGGTGGAATGACCCTAATCAAATATTACACTATACATTCTAACCCCCACTCTAAACCTTTGGCAAAATAGCCCTAATACATCATATCCTTCTTGCGTAAATATTGAAGCAAAAGGGAGGTTTGAAAAAGGAGAAAGTACTCTGCAGTCTTTTTTCATCATGAGACAGTCGGCGAAGTGACATGTCTGCAGAACTCCCCTTTCCTGCAAAACTCCCTTTTTGTTTCCCTCCAAAACTCTCTCTTCCTGCAATATTACACGAAAACAGCACCCATATCAACCATTTTGAAATCATCCTTTTTAGAAAATTTGGGCATTATTGCTTTCGTACATAACAAAACAAGTCTTCCTGATTCATTCAAACTGCTGTATTCGAAGATAAACCGAGTCATTGAGTACTATTGGGTAAGGTTACTGTTTATCATGTTTTAACGGAGTATTACTTGTAGTTCCCTCCAAAACAGCCCTTTTAATACCCAAAACGATGACCTTTTCATACCCAATCCATTTTTTCTCTTCAATTTAATTCACATTTGATACTAAAATAATACCCAAATTTTACACAAAATCGATATTGTGCACAAACATCAATATCAAATGACATTTGGTCATTATAACACAATTTGGGTACCCATAAAACATACCCAATATTTCACTTTAAACATACATAACAATAAGAAACATACCACAAAAATAATTACACCCAATAGAATAATCATACCCATAAATTGGGTAACATTTTACCACACTTAAATAATCTTGTAAGATTAAATACACATGCCTAAACGTACCAATAATGCTCTAACAGTATACACAATTCATCAAAATATATACACAATGCTACTTAACAAAATGAATCAAAAGCATACCCAAAATCTAGTTAAATTAGCATACCCAAAATCTAGTTAAAATAGCCTACCCAAAATATAATACAAATAGCCTACCCAAAAAATACAAATCTGGTTCCCGGCAGCGACGGAGTATCAATGACGAACTCCAGACTGAAGGACAGCGGAAACCCTAGCATCGTCCGCCATGATAGCCTACCTAGAAAATACAGATCTGGTACCAACTTACCAAGACTAGTCGGAATCTTCGTCGGACTTCTCTTTCTCGTCGGCCTCCGCAACAATAGCCTCATCTTTGTCGGAATCTTTGCCTTGAAACTCCGGCGGTTGGAAACCAAGCCTCATCGGACTTCTCTTTTTCGTCGGCCTCCGATATAATAGTCTCATCTTCGTCGGAATATTTGTCTCGAAACTCCGGCGGATCTCCGTTACAAAAAAACTTAAGCAAACATATCCACAGTACTTACCCACCAACCGGTTACCCAGCGTACCCAACACCCCTTGCTGAAGCAAAAAACGCCATCCATTGAGTTTTTTGTAGTAGAAGAGAGAAATAGGTTTATAAATCGTCACCATTTTTTATTCAAAGAATTGGGGAAATGGTTTTGAATCTTGTTTTTGGAGGATACGTTCTTCAATACTCAAAAAAGTGGTTCAACTTCTCCCTCCTCTCTCTATTTAAAAAGCCAAAAAAGTAAGCATCAAATCAAATTTCAAAAATTATACATTAATGCTACCACTCCATCCCATCAGCTTTTATGGCACAAGTACACATACTCCACTTTTTTGTTTTTGTGTAAATGGTTTAATTTTTTATTTCCCTTTTTTTTCGATCAAAAAGTGTGGTGGAAAAGCATGGGTACATTACACAAAATAAAAAAAGCAATGGCACTTTCTTGCCAATTCTTTTTTAAAAATTTAAAAATCCAGAATAGACCAAGAACAACCTTCTCTTTTTACTCTTTAGTATGAAAAAGGTATAAAAAGTGGCTCTTCGGTTGTTTTATCTAAACCATTTATAAACACTACTTCTTTCGAAGGTAAATAAAAGGTGGAAAGGAAACGTTTTGAAACGAAGCAATATCGCAATCTCAATTCACAAACATATATGCAATAATAAATCAAATCATTATAAGGATCTTCCAATCCTTAGTTCAAGAAGAATCAGCCAGTCATGATAAACGAACAATCTTTCATAAATATCAAAGCTAAAAAGTACTTACATAACAAAAGAAAGGGAAATCTAACTCTATTGTAACGCGGCGCGGACTTGGAACCTTGAAACCCTGGAGATTCCTCCACCCTAAGGTGGAATGTGACACCCCGTAATCTGACCTAGAAAAGTCTATATATAATGTTTGGATCAAACCCTAGGATAAACTCAAGAAGCCCATCCCATAAATATAAGATAAAATAGGGGGGAAATAGTTTCAGCAAAACAACGACAGCAAAACGGCTACCAAACAGCCTATAGATGACAGTAAGCTGGCCGTTTCAGCTTTTTGACAATTTAGCAAAATTGACTCTTCCGCTGCTCTGGTTAGAACCACGATACCCATGAGTATTACTTTTGAATCTATTTCGAAGATCTACAACTTTGTGGTTGACATGTTTGTCCAAATCCATTACGAAGATGATCGAAATTGGAAATCTCTCAGAGGTCGTCATGAAATGGTATCCAACATCAATGATCTTCACAAGGTTCTTCAATTGTTCATTCTCCAACACAAATCCACCTTGAAACTTCAATCGTCATTCAATAGAGACGTCTTTTATGATGTTCTTGAACTCAAGGAGGATAGAAACTCGTACTATGGTATTCTTTCATCGTTTCTGCTCATTTTTGGCATCGAACACTTGAAATACGATATATACCAAAGTAGACACCACAATATACAATAGGAAGGATTTATTCTCTATATGAACACAAACCAAACAAAATGAGTTATGAAATGCATGGATATGATGACTAAAAAGATGTATGTTTTGAACTTATTAGTATATTAGCCTCAATTCGGCTCGCGAACCTAACATGTGGGAAAGTGCAACTGAGTTTATATCCTCTAGTTGTAATTGTGGGGGTGTGTTAAGTTCCACATCGAAAGTTGGGGACGTTCCGAGCCTATTTTATAAGGTTGGGGAGCTACTCCTTCTATTACAAATTGGTTTTAGGATAAAACTTCACCGGGTTTATGTGTTGGGTTTGGGCCTAAGGCGCATGTGCACATGGACTTTGACAAATGTACCGTCAACAATGATGAAATTAAAGATGGAGACGATTTATACGAGCCACAAATTTGGAATTAATGATGAAGACGAAGCAAATACACTTCCAAGACGGTATTATTGTTCTCTCTTTCAGTCTCGCTCTATCCAACATCATCGCATATCCGTCTACGATTTGGATTCGAGGGAAGGCAAGAGAAAGTGATAGGATATATTGAGTACGTTCTTTGTCTGCGATTTTGGTCTGAGGGAAGGAGAAAGAGCGAGTTACTCCGTGTGCGAGAAAGAATGAAGTAGGAAAAAAACAATGAATTCGTATATATTGGTCACTTTTTAAAGGCTAAATTGGCATTTATGGCCTTTTACACCATAGAGTTGGAATTTAGGGCCCTCCCAATTACAAATTGAGAAATTGGGCTCCTACTTTACTAAACTAATTCAAAAATAGTACAAAAAGTGGACAAAAGTGATGACTAGTGAGTGATGACTGATGTGAGTGCTGACTGTGACACTTTTGATCGACATTTTGGAGGGAATTTGGGGTCAAAAAAATACAGTCCTCTACCCCAAAAAAACGCAGTCCTCTTGTTGAGCTTCTATGTCGTCGGTATCTGGAATGCTTATATTTTCCTGTTCTATTTTTGGGTACGCATCGGTGTTTGTTATCATTCTCCTGCATTGCCCAAGTTGGGGAATGAAGTTGCATATGTGAATCCACAAAAAACACATTATAAGCATATTACATAATATATGATTATTGGGTAAGATGTCAGATTACCCAACTATATGTCAAAGTTGGGTTATGATGTGAAGTTATTGGGTATGCTGTAAGCTTACACAATAAATACACACATCATTTATATGCAAAACATTCCTATATACTTGGGTACCATAAAATACATATATAGAGTAATCAATTACATGCAAAGCATTCCTACATACTTCAATAACATGAAATACATACCCAAATAACAAATACATGAATCCATACATAACCAATATCCACTATTATGAACCCCAATTTACATACCCAATATACAGTGCAAACTTACACACCTATCCTACAAAATACATCCCTATACACTTGGGTAAGATAAAATACATACCACAAACAACAATCCATACCCAAGTCAAATCTTATCAAGCATCTCTTTCATAATACATACCCCAAACAACAACACACAAAATCAATTGATAACAATACCCAATAAATACATTCATTCAGTAATCAATTACTCAATCCATACCCAAATCAAATCTTACAAAAGTCTATCTTCAATAATGCATACCCAAAATGCACACACATATAGCCTTGCCAGAATCGGGGGCTCTAGTATCGGCGGAAACCCTAGCTTCCTCCGCCATCAAAGTCTTGCCGGCCTTCCTACGATCCTCTGCCTCAATTACGGTCTGAGTAAACCCTAGACTAAAAGAGGATGTCGGTATCTGAGCAGCAGACGTGGAAGGGAGATCCACCATTTTTTATTGGAAGAATTGAGAATTGTGTTTGGTTAGGGAAATTGGGGAATACGTTCTTCAAAATGAAAAAGAGGAAAGGAAGAAAGAAGAATTGGTTCTTGTTTCCCTTTCTCTATTTGCAAAACCAAGAACCATCTTATCAAATTTAAATTTGGGAGAAGAACCATCATTTTATTTTCAAGCTCTAACAGTGTCCTATTTTACTAGATTTAGGCCTACTTTTTTTTATTTTACCTAGAGGCCCATTTTACAAAAGTAAAATATAACGGACCCCATTTTCCCTAATTAATTCCTTTTTAAAAACCTTAAATTTAATAGGTAATTTTTCAACTAACTAATCTAGATCGGTTACCGAATATTTTTTTTGGGTAGCGGAAGTGATAGAAAAAACTTATTTATTAAGTATTAACATATTTTTTTAATCTTTTCTTTTGTATGAAAATGACCAATCATATTTTATAAGGGTAAGATTCTTAATCATGTATATGAACCTAGTGCGAATCAAGAAACTTGAAAAAAAATGAGTTGATGTATCCTTTTATATCCTTATTTGCTCGTACATTACTTAGGTAACTGATCTTCTCTCTTTTTTTTTTTTATAAATAATATTAATGATTAATCTATTACTCCCACTGTTCAAAAAAGTTTGTCGTTTTAGCCTTATAATTTTGTTCAAGAATAATTGTTAGTTTAGCTATTTTGTCCTTTACTTTACACATTTACCCTTCTAATCATTAATACTTACTTAGTTGTGATTTTCAATAAAGTAAAAAATAAAGGAATGATTAGGGGTAAAATGGTATAATTCAGAGTTTTCTTCATAAGCGTGCAAAATGATAAAACGACAATTATTTATGAACGGAGGGAGTATAACTGTCAAAATTTAACGGTAAACTTACCTTGATGGAAAAGTTAAATAATTAAACAAATGACATATTTTTTTTTGAAAAAATAATTTTCATCATATAAATTTATAATATAAATATTAGTCATTTAAACTATACATATAAATTTTAAATAATTTAATCTTAATTTGTAGCCTAGAAAATTGGAACACCCCAAATTCTCAGATGTCGGGGAGCTACGAGTAGAACCTCACAATGGGTCTTGAGCCTAGCCTGACAACAAGTTCACTGAATCTTGCAACAAGACATAAATATTAAATTAAAACCGAAATAGATAAAATGCAAATTTCATGATCCAATATCCAAAAGAAAAAAGTCTTAGGTGAGTACTACAATAGTATGATAATTGGAAATACTAAAATGCAAAAGAAGGAATGAAATAAAGAAACCCACAACCAGTCCTACAATGTACCGGAACTCGGCTAACCACTTCGTCCAAATCACTTCGCAATAATTCTATCCCGCAAGGCATCTACAACGACGGATAAACCGTTAGCTAGCTAACAACCTACATATTAGAAGAACTACAATAACATACACGTCATTGCGGAAATGAAACATGCATCATGCTTACACAAAAGTTCATTTATTATCTTGTATTGTGTTATGCGCTTCCTAATTCAACTTATTTTGTGACACGAGGATCTCCTGAACCTCGCCTTTGTCCCCGTGTACCAACAAGACCGGATCCGATGCACCTCACCGTGTACATGTCTAGGCTAGTCGCATAGAACCTCTCAGTCTCATGTCAGAGGTGGGCAGTGATGTCACCGCCCATTATACATACACTTGAGTCACATTACAATAAAGGTCGTCCTAGTCAGGTTATAGTTATAAAACACCCAAGGCACACACCACTATTACAGTTCATGCTAACATGTAGAAAGCTAACTAAGTAAGCCCAAGGGGCTTACTTGTATCAAGATAATCTCAGCTAATCAATACTCTCAATCCCACATGAATAATCTCTACTGCGTGATAACAAGGACATGTGGATTAATAACCTATCCATCATCTAGAAGTTTCTAACTTCTAGTCAACCATGACCACTATAAGTCTATTCCAATAACTCATTAACATTTCAAGTCTATCAGTAATCTATCCTTCATAACCAGATCCGAAAACAACATTGTAGCAGTTTTCCTACGATTAACGTATCTAGTCCAGATCCTTAAAACACCCTAAGGTCTTAACTCCAAAAGATCAAAACCTCTACACCACCAACAAGTATTCACTCTAGTTCTGCTAGGTTCCACCATATCATGATGCTAACAATTGTCAAAACTTAGACAACAAGAAAGAGTCAACGTACCGATACTTGGTACTTTCTAGAAGGATGACACGACCACGGAAACAAAGAGGCATGATCGTGGGATCAAAGTGTTGGCACAACCGCGGCAGGTAGAAGGCGCGATGGCGGTGACAAGGTTAAGGCCAACGCGACCGCGGCGATGCATGACCGCGGCCGCGGGGTGAAGGCACAGGCGCAACGACAGAAAGACTTGGTGAGGTCGCGGAATAATGTCCAGAGGCGACTGTCTGCTTCTGTCCTCGCGTAGATGACAAAAGGGTTACCTTCTTCAATCCGTATAATCAATCGCACACACTCCCTACAGTCTAAAGGTGAAGGCTTTAGACACTTCTTCCTTCACCATTCACGTGAAGACATCTAGTTTTAGCAAAACACGAAGGAAACGTTACCTTGGTCGGGCGAAACTACAGACGGCACAATTCCAGCCCTTTGTTCTTCTGGGACTTGATGGAGAGACGAGGATGATCAGTAGGGAAGAAGACTCTTGCTGGAAGAGTGTGAAAGTAAGAAAGGATAGGAAGAAGAGTGAATGAGAGAGAATGGAAGGAATGAAAGAGAGGAAGGAGTTACGTGAATGTGAGAGGCTGCTAGGGTTCTCTTCCAAGAGAAGGTAAACATATAGAGGAAAGAAAAGATTTGATCTCTAGGAAAGGAAAGAAACATCCCTACAATTACAAAAGATCGGGGCACATCTGTATCTCACCGCAACCGCGGTGAGAAGGATCCGCGCCCGCGAAGAATAAGCGCGGCCGCGGCAAGTGTGCACGACCTCGTCGGCAACTTGTGTGGCCTCTTCTAGGCTCTTTGGTGTGTTTCCAACCTTCATGCCCCGGTTTCCGGAATGAAAATTCCGGTCGTTACAAAAATAAAGGATACGTGAACAAAAATGAGATTGGAATTTGGGTGATGGTTGATCGGGTGATGGTCCAGTCGCGTTTTCGGGTGAAGATATTAAAAACCATATATCACCCGACCCACCAACTAATCCGACGGTCACCCGATGTTCACTCGCTTGAACATTTTTTTCAAGCCCGAGAAATTGATGGAAGCCGAATGCCGATCAAGTTGAGGACCTATATAAAGCAATTTGATTTCTGATTGACGAATATAGTTTCAAGCTAACATTGTTTTGAATTTTAAGGAGGCGTATAATTTTGAATTGTCGGTTTTTCACTTGGGTAATCGAGTTATCGAGTTCTCATAAAATTTTATATTTAGTTGTTTGTTTTGAAAGTCGCTTAATTGTAGGGTGAACCCGAAAAAACCCGATCACCCGCGAATCATTGGAAAACTAGGTGATAGTTCCGGTGAAAAGTTTCTTAGTATGAGACGGTTGATGGAAAACCGAAGAGTAATGTCAACAAGTTCGATTGCTTTTCTATCATGGTTTAGCTTAAGTATTAGTTATGTCAACAAGTAATTGGTTAATTTATTAACTTTTTACAAATATATAGATATATTTGATACATTGCATAATTTATTTTCAAAAATTATTAAAAAATGTAGGTGAAACTATAGAACTTTCGATATAATATTTTTCTAAAGTTATTTATTATATGTTGATTTTTATTTTCTTTTTCAACTCTAAAAGTTCATGTGATTTATGGTGGAATTCCACCACTATGACAAGACTACAACTAACTCATCACATCCAACTTTGCATTTTCTTGAACTTTAGGAAATGTCCAAATTTCAATCACTATCGTAAAAGTTGATCAGTGTGGGAAATTATGTTTGATTATAGAACTTCATTTTATAGGGCACCAATGCAATTCTTTTGGGTTAAGGAAACGAATTCATTTTCAACTTCTTTTAATCTTGTTAATTTAATTGCATTAAATAAGATTACCTTTTTATACTATATATATTTTTATATAATACCATTCTATTATGAGAATTAGAGTATTTCCATCTTTATTACAACAAGAACATCACTCACTTGAATCTCTTCTCATTTGAGTGACAAATTTTATCATGTGATCGAGTTTTATATTATCATTTATGTAATATATGTACGTGTTTTTGTTTTAAAATTCTTGTAAAACTTTGTCAGATTTAAGTGTTCCTTCTACTTAAGAGAGACTTTATTTAATCTTTGTCACGAGTGAAAAGGTGAGAATTTTTATATTGCTCGGTTAAGTTGATCTTTACACATAATAATCAATGGTGTTTTAATTAATTGTCCATTTAGTGATTTCCGTCTCAACCTTTTTTTCTTCCGTAAAATATTTTAGCGTGTAGGTCATTCCATCACAAATAGTTCCATTTACACTCTGCAAATGTCTAGAATGTTTGTAATGATATTAACTAACCGGTAGATTTTCAGAACATAAAAGGGAAGAAAAAAAAGCCGATAAGTCATGCAATTATGCTCATAAGAGTAGACACATGCATAAAAATGAGGGTAAAAAAAACGTTAAATGAGCATTATCAACCCTATACTTGAACCTTACATGGCCTCGTAAGATTCGTATATATCTCTTAAGAAGACTCATATACCTGATTCAAATGCAAAAGATCAAGCACTTAAACGTTATCATCATCACACACATGATAGTAGAAGGTACAAGTCAAAGTCCATAAGTTTCATAATCACTCAAGGAAATATGTATAACTCTCTCACATGTGTTTAGTGGCATAAATAATGATGTTCAACTCAACACAGATGCAATGATCAATTACTATGAGCTTATCATAATGTACTCAATCTCCACCGCTCGCTTTCCTGCAAATACGTTACGAATCAAGTAGATTCAAGAACTAAGACGTCTCGAAGCTCACGGCGACTTGACTACCGCGCCCATTAGATCAAATCATCTTCTTGCAATAGCCGAGTTTCTTCACACTTGGCTTATATACACTTGTTACATTCTTCTTTTAAGTATTTTATGGTTTACAAAACTAATTCCTCTTTATTTTTTTCTTCTCTTTTCTAGCAAGGGCCAAGTGGTGCATAAATGCATCTTTTGATATAACATTTCTTTTATTTACTTTATGCGTCGCACCACAAAGAGTCATTGTACAATGATACTCTTTACTACACACAATCTCATACTTGTTTCTTGCTTTCTTACTCCAATACATGACGTCACCTCCTAATTCTCAGATGGGTCAAATGAGGTTAAACATGGTAGAAATATTTTTGTAGAGCTACAAAAAAGTTCAATATAAGCCAAAAGGGGTTAACAAGATGAAAATTATGCGCATGGTAGTAAGAGGATAATAAGCTTAACAATGACATGCATTAATCATTTTTCGTAAGTATAAAGGAAATTAACAAGCATGCAATCTCAAAAGAGATTCAATCGTAAGTTCAAGACAATCAAACCATATAACACTAGTACAATTACTATTGTCCATGATGTTTACAAGATGATGTACATTGAAAAAAACGCCATAAAACTGTGAAATATTCATGACATTTTGTGAAATGATGAGTGTCAAATGTAACCTCAAACAAGCTTTAATATCATGCATTTCATACATTTATTGCTCTCTCATATATCACTCTTTGTATATATAACATTCCCTTTCCATATATCGGTATCTATCTTGGCATTTTTGTGTTTCAGTAACTTTTGCCATCAGATGTGCCGGAAGTACACCCTCCCTAAAGTCAGAGCTGAAGTGAAGACCATACATAACCGAGGAATTGCGCCACAAAGTCCCCTAAACATATCGTGAAGACAAGATCCAAGATAAAGGCCACAACGCATGCCATACGAATTGTAAGACGGCTTCCTAAGCCATCTCAAGTCGTTTGGACCAACACCATCAACGCAGTTGGACGTCCCAAAACCGGTACAGAACCAGATGGAGCGAAACGGCATGGCTAGACAGTGTCAGACGGCTTCCCAAGCCGTCATAACTTCGCAAAAGATGGAAATCGTATATTTTGATCTTATCTTTGGAATGGACATCTTTTGTAACCCTAGACTTCATCCTTTCTCCCCCAATATAAGCATATGTCAGCCTTAGGGTTAAAATAAATGGATCCGCGACGCAACATCTCATTATTCTCTTGCCCTGAGTCTCATAGCCGTCAAGAAGCTTTAGAATAGAATGTCTGCCTCCTTGTGCTGGAACCGAACACTTGTGAGTTATGTCCTTATGACTTTACATATTGACTTTGGTTTACATTTGATCATGTTTGGTTAATCCCCCTCATAATCTAAGGATTGAATGATCCATATAATGTTTGGTATATTATTGCATATATGAACATTGATATGTGAGCATTGCAGGTAACTATCTAATATAGTTTTTGGCATAGACAAATAAAGACCGTGCCTTCCAACTTGATTAACTCTCAATCCAATGGTTTTGTCAAGTAATTAGGAAAACCCTTTAAGAACTTAGAAATCCAAAAAGACCAAGAACAACTTTCGTTTTTGGCCCATCAGTTAAAAATGTACAAAGACCAAAATTTTTTACATAGTTAGGAATCCTAGAAGTAAAAGGTAGAATTCAATCCCTTAAACCAAATGTTTTTTGAATCCAATAAAACAACTTCTCTTTTGGCGACAAACTTTTTTATCTAGACCAATTATAAACGCCACGTCTATCCAAGATAAATAAAAATTAAAAATGAAGTATTTTGAAAAGAATTAATATCACAATCACCCAAGTTTATTGAATTAGTGTCGAGCCATTCATTTTCGACACTATAAAATGCTGATAATTTTGTCGTTAAAATGGTGATTGGAGGTAGCTAAACTCCAGAGTTAGTGAAGTAATTGATCCCTTCGTTGGTTAAAAAGAATTTGAATCAACAAAATACTACAAACATATAATATATCATGCAAAAGTAATAAAAAAAATTGCACGTGTGTAGTAAAATTTGCAATTTTAAACTTTAAATTAAATTCGGGACGCACTTAAAAAAGTCATTTTTTTTACCTTTTGCATTATGCTGTTGAAATCAAACTTCACTTTAATTTTATAAGCACTTGAAAATAAATAAAAATAATTTTTCACCTTTTCCATTGTGCTATTGAATTCTAAATTCAATTTTGAACGCACTTTAAAAAATAAATTTTCACGTTTCGAATTACACTATTGAATTTTAAATTTAATTTTCAACCCACCGAAAAAGTCTTTCACCCTTCGGTAAAAAAAAAACGTGAAAAATTATTCAGTTTGAAACCGCTGATTTATCATACTATTTATTGTCTCATCGCGAAGAGTTTTTGGAACGTTACCAAGATTAAAAAAATAATAAAAATGGATTAACAAGAAGTTTCAAGTCGAACGTATACACTAAGAAATAAGAACTAGCACATATATTTTGTTCATCTAATGATGATTCTTGTAATACCTATCATTTAAAAAAAAAATTACATTATTTAATTGTTGCAATTTCTCACAATCTAAAATAATAGCATTATAACGTTTGAATTTTCAATCACATTTAAGTTTTATTCTAGATTTTCTAGACAACTAATGTTGAGAAAAAAATTGTTATTAATTTTTAATTTTTACAAATGGAAATAAAAGCTAAAACCACATTATAAGATAAGCTGAACACACATGTATTGCAAGAAGGGTACTGCTATTCCCTAATAATATGAAGCAAAATAAGTTGAAAATGTCAGGTTCGGGTAGCCAAAAAGATATGCAATCGAAAATCAAATCTGCACAACACTTCTTCAAAACTATTTTGCCAAAAGTACTTCCACTGCTAACATGGTTTGGCAAAATATTTCATACCAAAAAAATTTGTAAATAGAGACAAGGGGTGAAGCTTGGAAGCAAATAGTTACAATAACAATTACCATAAAAATGAGAGGAAATCCATTGAAGAAAAATCTAACCTTATCTAGATGTAATATAATGAGAAAAATGGCTATCACAGGAACACTCAAATCTAGAAGGAATAAATGAGCAGAGGAATCTAATGTTTTAGTAACTTTTGTCAATTTTTTTCCTTAGCCTTGTGTTAAAAGGATGATTGAAGAAAAAATCACTCTTGTAAACTCACCAGGTGAATTGAGTTTCTCTGGGAATCTGTCTTAGACTTTGTCATCAAGCTCACTTGAATCGGATCCGTGTTTTTGTTGTCTGCTTACAGGTTCTTTCCTACGCTCTTTCCCGCCAGGCTTTGAGGATGCATTGCCATACCAGATCATACCGAGAACAGCTATGATCATGCCCAGGACTACGTGAAGGTTTAGACCCTCCTTTCCGAAAAAGATGAACCCTAAGATCAAGACAAGGATTGTCTTCATATGGCCAAGTACTTGGAAGGAGACAGCTGTGAATCTGCCTATGCAAATGAACTGGCTAAGGTTTGTCCCAATGGCAATTGTGCATGAAAGGACTATGAAGATCTGTAGAAGCAAAATGATTATGTCAAAGCCACAGACAAAATGGATGGCGAAAAGATACAATGATCATATGATACATTATTTCCCTTGTGGACAAGGATAATTGGCTTGTGTTTGACAAGATATTTATAAATACAGTTTAACAGTGACAAATTGATTATAAGCAGATAATAACTACAACAGTGTATAAAAGGCAGTTAAGGGCACAAAACCATGAACCTAGACCGCATGCCAGTGAATCTATTTCCAACAAAACTAGTAAAGACAAGTAAATGGTGAAAGCCTAAGTTACACATCAAGAACATAACTCTGATCATAAATTTGAAACTTACCGTGGATGTTATATTATAGTTGTAAGCATCAACCCTCTTTTGTGTCAACCAATAATCCAGAAAAGGGCCTACCAAAAGCAGGGAGCCAGCTTGTGCTGGTGCGGTATGACCCAAAAGATTGAAGGAGCTCAATGAGTACTTCCTCTGAAGATAATGTACATACTGCATAGAAAGAAATGGTCAATTTGACAAAGCAAGTCCCATTAGACAAGCCATGAGAGGAATAAACCTCTAATTACTTGATCACTAGTGCTAGAGCCAATGAACGAAGAAAAAATATCCAATTTTGCAAATTAATATATTGTAGACTATGCTTTTTTATTTGACCAGTTCTAATCAGCAATGATATCAGAACTTACGTATTGTTGCAGGGCTGTACTCCAGACAGCAATAAGTGCAGCAATAAAACCTTTGGTATTTACACTCACATCAGTAACAGTACAGACTCCAACACCAACGAGCACTAGGAGTATGCTCAGCTTTGTATCTCTCGAGTATCGAACCTTGTCAAATACAATCTCCAAAAGGCAGGATACAGGTATCATACTGAGTTTTGCAATCTGGAAATAGGCAGAGTTAGAATGGAGATTATTACATTATTTTCATATTGCAAAGCTGATAGAATTTTACCTGATAGAACCCCACTGAGTTCCACATTAAGCTGATATTCATCCCTACTATGGAAAAGTTTGCAAAGATAACAAATTTCAGCAGGTCTTGCAAAGGTAATTGAGATGGTTGGATATATCCCAGCCACCTAAGAATGGCAGTCATCAAAGTTGTGGCAACAAAATGCAAACCAGTCAACGTTGTAGCTGCAAAATAGTAGTTCGAGAAATTGTAAGAACTTCATATGAATATATGACAGTGATGAACTTAGGATGACCTCGACAAAAAGAAGTATAGCATAAGAAAGTGACTGAATGAGGGAACATACTTCTACATATTAACCAAAATTTTCATCTAGTCCCGTTCCTCCAATCACAGGAGGAAACAGCAAAGAATTCAAAGGACAGGCACCAAGAACTCTATAAGCATCTAAAGCGAGAATGAATGCAGTAACAACTAACACGTGAACAGTATCAAAGCAAGTCAGTGGAAAATGCTTAGATAGGGTTGCCATTAACACCAGCCAGAAAAAAGTATTTATTCAGCATAAAATGTGAGAATAAGGCTTAGAGTGGCTTAGACCATCGCTTCCAATTAAAAAGGCAGCTTCATGACAGCAAGAAACACTACGCGATAGGGTTGAAATTTTTTTGAGATGCCTCACCATATGAAGGTTTGCAAGTTTTAACTAAATGTGCATAGAATGTACCAATAACCAAAATTAACAAGACAATAAGACAACATAAACTATTTAAAACACTCCGCGATAATCTTTTAGAAGAATCAGGAGCCTGTTTTATGACAGCAAAAAACAATATATATCAGGTATTGTAACCAACAAACCTATGAAGCACGACAACATCACATACTTAGAAAGGTTACATCATGCCAAGAAGGAACTCACCAAAACTGAAGCCATATGTAGCCATCAATGCCTTATTCACCATTATAATTCCAACCGATGTAACAACATTGAACATCCAAGCTGCTGCATCTACAGCTGCTTTCTTCTCTGCCTTAGTTGCCGGAGCCATTCTTGCTTATTCTTCCACCCAATCTCTCTTATCAGTTCGTTCAAGGTTCACTGGTTATTCACATAATTTCATCCTTCCATCAACCAAATATTTATCCCCCCTGAATGACAAATAGAAAAACCATATATACGTAAAAAAAAAAAAAAAAAAACGGCTACTAAAAAACAACTAAATCTTAAACTTAGCATATACATCCAAACAAGCACTGACAACATCTATTAACTATATGGTCATGGGAAGAGAAGAGCAAGGCTTGTCCATTCATCATCCATTCCAACATTCATAAAATGTAGCTCCAATCCGAGGCCTGGCACAGGCTGATTATAATGCATGACACTCTTATTTGTATGTGAGCCTTTTTATCCATTCATTTATTAAACACAGATCCAGTGCAATACAGTCCAGCATCATACTACAGATCTCGAAATTTCATGCTGCAACTTCATAGTCCATAACCTTAGGCGTCAAAATGGACAACTGAAATCCGCTAAAGAAAATCACACATGATCTACTCCTCAAAGTTAAGGTTTTAGTAGAAAGTGCAATGATTATGAACATATCAGCAAAAATTGAAAGCTTAAAAAGTCCAAAATTTTCAACATTCGAATCTGAAACCAATCGGACGAGTCAAATTGGCATCGTAACATAAAAGAGAAACTAAACAATTCAAACAACAAAAGCAAAATTTCATCAAGCATATTAATAGTTTTGCTAAGATTCATGATCTACTTCAATAATCGGACACTAATTATACTACACAATCCTAAGCGTGGAGAATCGAGAATATAGATACCTTTACTGTCGATATCCAACACAAGCACTGAAACTTGAGTCCTCGAAGGTCAGAATTACGCGAGATTTCGGATCCAGATGACAAATTCGAAGCGGACGAGTAGTTTTCGACTTCCAAATCCTTAGATCTGAAATAGTGACAGGCAGCAGATGAATCCAAGAGACAAAAGTTAGAGATTGACAGGGTGAGTACGGGTGTTAGAGAGATGGAAATCTTGAGAAATAGGGAGAAGAAAGAAGAAAGAGTGGTTAGGTAAGAAGGAAAGAAGCCATGGGAGGAGCTCTAAAGAGGAGGGGGAGAGAGGGGCAGATCTGAGACGGGGTGGTCACGTCATGGGATGGGGGCGTGGCTTGTATGAAGGTTGCAAAGTTTGTGATATAATTATTTTCATTTTTTTTAGAAACAAATAGAAATAGGTCTTCAATTCTTGTAATGTTTTACCTTAACTGAAAAATAACTAATCAATATTTATGTGGAATATAAAGTTAAATATAAAAAATTTACATAATGAAACTTCTTTACAGGTAAATTTCAAAGAATAAGATCGTACGATAATTTTTGATTTGGATTGTGTATAATTGTATAGTAGTGTAATTCTTGTGCTTTGCACGGATATTTTTAAAAAAATATTAACGTAAAATATATTTTTATAATTATATTTTCTAACCATTATAATTAAAAGTGTAGTTTTTTTGGTCATTAATGTAATATATTATAAATTTTGGTAATTTAAAATTTAAGTTTCAAAAAAAAATATATTCAATGGAGTATATTATGAAATGAATATATGAAAAACAATTAAAATGTATTTAAAAGGTAAATATCAATTAGATTAAAATACTAATTTGATAAAAATTGCTTTTTTAAATTTGTAATATTTTATTTCATCTTAATTTATATGGTAAAAATAGATAGGTTTTGGTTAATAAAAGATATAATAAAAAAAATAAAAAATAGTATAATGTAAATTATGATAAAATGAAATGGGTTATTCAGCGTATAAATAAATGGCACGTGATTTTAAGTGCTTTTGTTTTTATATAGTATATAGATGCTGGAAGAAAAAGACACAAAATGTACATTTGACTTATGGATCTAAATTGAATAAGCTGTTTATGTCTAATCTTATTACATTGCAATAACTTTGAGTCCAATCAGAAAATAAGCTCCAAATTAGCAACTTTTTAAGTAGCAAAGTAAATACAAACCAAAAGCTTTCGGTTTGATTTGTACGTAATGTAATTTGAAAATATATCAATAAATTATATTTATTTTTTGATGTACAAAATCCATTTTCAAAATATTGATTTTTTTATATAAATCATAATTTGTTATGAAATATATATATATATATATATATATATATATATATATATATATATAAGTTACTAGTATAATGATAAGTGTCTTCTAGTATGAATTATTGCATGGTGAATTCTATAGAAGCAATTATACAATGTGAATTATGAGATATATTCACCTTCTTACCTCATAAATTAACGTATTAGAGAATAAATCTTTCAATCTTGACCTATAAATTGAGGTTATTTTCAATGTATCATGATGCACAAAGAGTAAGTAGGTAGGAAATTTATGCTTATTGTTTTCTCCTCTCTTCTAACTTTTTTTTAAGTGTTCTTGAACACATTCTCCACAAAAGTCTAAGTAATAAAAAAATTAAAGTAATCATTTCATAACACATTATCAGCACGAAGATTCTAAATTTTCAATTGAGTTTTTCTACTAAGGTATGTTTCTTCTTTTTTTTTGGTGAAAAGAGAGAGAGTCAAAGACTCCCCGCGCAAAGGCGCTTTATTAAGAACTGAAGAAAATTACAAACGTGAAAAACGGGGGAGGGATACCCCTCTTAAGTCATCAAGAACTAAAACTCTAACCCCTACGGGTGGATCATGGATACGATGCACCCCGTAAGCTAGGGAGAAAGCGTAATTCGCAATAGCATCAGCTACACGATTGCCTTCCCTAAAATTGTGACCAAGAGCAATAGCCCAGTCACGAATGAAGAAGCCTTGGCAGCGCACCACCAGGCTAGAGAGCGGATGCGATGTACAGACACCCTTCTCAATGAAACCAACTACCACTAGAGAGTCAACCTCAACCTCCACCCTCCTATAGCCCAACTCCCAGGCAAGCTCGAGCCCCCAAATGAGTCCCCATAGCTCAGCCGCTGGGGCCAAACAAGCTCCCAAATTAGCAGCAACCCCCTTAATCCATTCACCATCTTCATCCCTTAGGACTGCACCCGCTGCTGCATATTCCAGATTACCACGCGAAGCTCCATTTGAATTGAGTTTAACCCATCCTGGTTTAGGTTTTTGCCAGTGGATTAGCTTTTCTGTCTTTTTCGGCAGCAAGAGATTAGAACCTCTACAGGGATTTGTCACATATTCCTTATGGAGATCAAGTATGAAACAGACTTTGTCAACCACCGGAGTATCCTCTTGGAATACTCTTGCATTTCTCCAGCGCCATAGCAACCATATTGTTATCGCAAACAGATCTCGCCAGCATTCCTGTAATGATGCTATCATCCCCATGCTCAGATTAGCAAAGAGCCAATCCTCCCACTCTGCCCTGAAGAAATCATCCTGGGAAGCTCTTGGAACAAGCTTCCTCCAGATCTGTTCTGCGTGAGGGCAGTCCCTTAGCACATGTAAAAGAGATTCATCAACATTCGGACATTCCATGCATGTTGACACTGAAGACATGTGACGACGGGTGCGCTCAAGGTTTGTAAGTGGAACAGCCCAAGCAACTTGCCACATAAAATATCGCACTCTTTCCTGGACTTGTAGACTCCACACCCATTTGAAGATGCTCTTCCTAACCTCCTCCGTCTACCTATTTCCCAGTATCTGTTTGTACGCTAATGCTACCAAAAATTTACCATCTTTAGAGGGCATCCATCGAACAACATCTGAGCCTCCATTCAAGTCCCATATTCCAGTAGCAAGTACTCGTAGGAGGTTTGCATTATTTAGTCGACAATTCAGGTAATTCAGGTTCCAATTTCCTTCCTCCTGCCACACTGCTCTTACCTTTAATTCCAATTCATCCGGAGTAAGCGGGAGCTGAGATGATATCCGCAAGGGTTCCGGAGTTATCCATGGATCGGACCAAAATCTGGCCTTGCGCCCATCTTTGACACTCCACCCGATATTCCCAATAATGACTTGGTTATATCCTTTAGCAACCCCCCGCCAAACATAGGAGCTACCCGGTCTCACTTTTATCTTAGTAGGCCAATCCTGACATCCCCTAAGGTATTTACGCTGCAAGAGGTCAGTCCAAAGATGATTCCCAGATTCAAACAAACGCCATCCTAACTTAGCAACAGTTGCAAGATTTGCTTCTGCTGCTTTCCGAAGGCCAAGCCCTCCATACTCTCTAGGTTGACAGACTTTATTCCAATGCAATAGATGGACCTTCCTATTGGCTTCAGAGCTACCCCACACAAAGTCCCTGCAGACTTTGTCTAGCTTCTCAGCAATACTAGAAGGGAGGAGTAACGTGTTCATATAGTATAATGGTATTGCACTTAGGACTGATCGCGCAAGAGTCGTTCTGCCTGCCAAACTCAGGCGATGTGCTTTCCATCCAGCGAGGCGCTTAGTCACACGTTCAATCAGCGGATTGAAGATAGCCTTAGTAGCTCCTTGGTGAATAATGGGGATCCCCAGATACATTCCCAAGTCGCGTGTGTGTGGGATGCCACTTATATCACTAAGATTTGCCTCCAGGTCTCCTCTCTTATTATGTGATACATAAAGTCTGGATTTTGCAAGGCTAATACTTTGTCCAGATGCACCACAAAACTCATCCAGAACATTTTTAATAACTCTAATCTGATCACATGAAGCTTCTGCAAATAGGAGAATATCATCCACAAAGAACAAACAGGTAAGGTGAGATAGGGTCACCTTGTCGTACCCCTCTTGTTATATGAAACTTCTTCGTGCTTTCCCCATTCCATAGAAGGCGCATAGAACTTGACTCAAGGCAGATCTTTACACTCTTAATCCAATTCTCCGGTAGCTTAAGATCATAGAGAGTATCCACAATAAATTCCCATCTAAGTTTGTCATAGGCTTTTTCTAGATCGAGTTTGAGTACCATCCATCCCTTCTTTCCTTTCTTCTTGGTCATGGAGTGAATAGCCTCTTGGGCAATAATCACATTATCGCTAATGGAGCGGCCTGGAATAAAACTTGCCTGCATAGGACTAACAATGAAATTCATCAAGGGTTTTAGTCGGTTAGCAATAATTTTTGTAATGATCTTATAAGAGACATTGCATAGACTAATCGGTCGGTATTGCTGGATACGTTATGGGTTGGATACCTTCCCAATCAGAACTATCAACGTTTCATTCACAACTTCCGGTAGAGAACCCGTATTGAAGAAGTTCTGGATGAATTTAATCAGATTTGGGCCCACCGTAGACCAAAACTTCTGATAGATGAGGGGTTGAAACCCATCAGGCCCAGGTGCTTTTAAAGGGCCCATATCTTTCACAGCCTTCCAGATCTCCATTTCGGTACATGTCCTGTCGAAAGTTGTGAGCTGATCCCTAGAGAGCAAAGGGAATCCTCCTTTCGGAATGGGAACAAGCTGATGCAGATTGTCTGGGCCATAGACATCTTGAAAGTACCGAATAGCTTTACTTTCCAAAACTTTTTAATTTATAATCCACTCCCCATTTTCATCTTTTAGGGTATCAATTCTATTGTGTTGCCTTCTGATAATCGTAGACAAGTGAAAAAAGGAAGTATTCCTATCTCCACAAGCTAGCCATTGTTGTCTAGATTTTTGCGCCCAAAGGATCTCTTCTTGTTCCATGACTTTATCCAACTCTAGATTCTTCTCTCGTTCACTTGAGATAAGTGTATCATCGGGACGGAGGTACAAGGATTCCTTCAACGCCTCCAACTTCTTAAGCAAAGTTTCTTTCCGTTGATGAATATCCCCAAAAGTTTCCCTATTCCATCATTTGAGGGCATGCTGGAACTTCTGCAAAGCCTCCGGTAGCTCAGCAAGTGTATCTCAGATTGTTGCAATCAGGTTTTCAAACTCCGGGTGAGTCACCCAAGCTGTCTGGAAGCGGAAAGGTCGCCTTTTTGGGTTACTCACATGGCTTCTTTCAAAATTTAAGAGTAAAGGATTGTGATCCGAAGAGAGTTTGGGTAGATGTCTGACAGTTGCTTCTGGCCATCTGGCTCTACCAAGCGGGTTCAACATGATACGATCTAGGCGTTTAGAGATTCTCGATACAACAGATCTACCCCTGGACCAAGTGAACGAAGATCCCACGCATCCTAAGTCAATGAGTTGATTCTGGCTGATCCAATGTCCAAATGCAACGGACTGGGCTGAGAGGGTCGTAGCACCTCCTTGGCTCTCATCAAGGGATCGAATAACATTTAAGTCTCCTCCAAACACTACCGGCAAGGTGGACGTCGATACTATAACCCCTATGTCATCCCATACTTGGCCTCTTTTAGTAGGGTTCGGATCAATGTAGGCCACAATCAGATTAAACGCTGCCTCACCTTGATCAACAACCACATGGATATATTGTCTGTCTTTCTTAATCACCGTAATTGGGCAACGCTTTGAGTCCCAAAGCAACCATATTCCACCCCTCTGGCCCTCTGCATCCATGATGGTACTCGAGTCGAAGCCAATCTTCTCAACAATCTTCAGAGCTGTAATTCCTGAGCAGTGTGTCTCAAATAAAGCCAAGAAATCTGGTTTAAACTTCCTAACCATATATCTCATCGATCTTCGGAAGCTAGGCTTGATAGTTCCGAAGCTATTCCAAAAAAGACCTATCATTGATTCATCAATAAGGGTGCACCCAGACCATTCATGTTGTGAATCTGGAACATGCGATGTTTGAGAGTCTGGTTCATCTTCCATGGGAACCTTGCCTTGCTGAACAGATATATCCATCTCGATATCCTTATCCTGCATGTTTACCATATTTACCTGAGCAGCGAACCGTACATCACTTGGTATAGCTCTATTCAGGATCCGAACCTGGTGATTAGGTTGAGATACTGGGTTGCCAACAATGGATTTTCCTTTTCCTCTATACTCCCCAACTTTATTCCCATCGTGACCAGATGTTTCCCCCAAAGGCATTCGGTCAGATGGTTTAGATCTCTTTCTGGATTGGGTTTTTTGGGCACCTTGGTTATCCAGCTTTGAAGAACTTGCAATAGCTTGTTTATCTTTACCATTTTCATGATCTGTTTTCTTTTCCTGATTCTTTTCTGAAGGATTTCCCCCTTTCTTTCTCTTCACATTTTGCTCCTTCACTTGATATGGCTTCGAGAACCTTCGACGAGGAACTACCATCCATGGGCCATGACCCTCATCTTCAGCATTCTTTCCTGGCTCTTCCTGTTGCTCTTGGATAGCCTCTGGGGTGGTTTCCTCCACAATATTTCCTTGAGCCCCCTCTGCATTGATACTCGGGATCTCCTTTGCACCCGAGAGGATACAATGTTCCTGGAGGTGACCATAGCATCCACAATCGAAGCATATGGTATGTAGATTTTCATATTCAAGGAGTAACCTTTTCTCATTGAGGATGATGTCTCCTTTTAGAGGTCGAGTTAAGTCCACGTTAACACAGACTCGAGCATATCTTCCCCTAGATACTCCCAACGTGTTGGAATCCAAACGTAAAGGTATGCCGATTGCTGAAGCGATAACCTTTAGTACAACAATATTATATAGAGCAAAAGGTAGACCAGTAATTCTAACCCATACTCCCGTAGAGGACAAGATCGACGTCATCGGGTTGAATGACTCGTCCCATCTTTGCATCATGAGATAGTGACCATAAATTTTCCATGGACCTTCCGTAAGGATATCAAGCATTTCTTTTTCGTTTTCAAATCGGATGAGGAAAAAGTCATTGGGGAGATCGATCACACTCCACCCTCCGCTGGGTTTCCATAACTGCCTCACCGATCTTTCAAAAGCAGCATAGGAGATCATATGTCCGAGCAGTTTCACCACTATTGAACTTCTCCATGGGGCATTCAATACTTGGACCACTTCCGGAGCGATATTAATGACTGGTGTGGCATCTATACCTTTGGGAAAGTCGATCTTAATATTACCCGATTCGACTAGATTTTCTGGGAGCAAAGGTAGTTGCTTCCATGCTGAATTGCCGAAGAGCATAGTGCTCCAGGAAGGAACCTCCTTTGTACCCGGTCCCTCAATTAAGACTTCAGAATTAAGCATGGGGGACCATCTTTTTGTGTTGCCTTCTGGTTTGACAGATCATCAATGGTAACAGTCTGATTCTTGGGATCTGGTGCCGCTGGAGGAGGGAGAGTAGTCGTCATACTTGTCGCCATAAATCGCCAAAATTAGGGTTGAGATTGTACTTACTATCTATTATACTAAGGTATGTTTCTTAAACATTCATTACACAAAAACTAATACATGAAAATCTACTTAAGGGTTATGCGTTGTAGTTGACCTTTACGGAATCTTCTACAAACTAATTTAATCCGAGGAGTATGTTATGTAGTTGCCCAAATTCGGAAACCTCTACTAAGAAACTCTTTATTTTAACGTGAGATCCAAACTAACTTTTGACAAATAAAATCATGTTTTTGGATTTATGCTAAGATACAAATAGAATTGAGATTTGCTTACCTCTTTTGATAAAGTCCCACATTAAATTCCTTGTTTTCACCACTTGATTTATGAATGAAGATTTTTCACCAAAATAATGATTATGATAATAATGATATTGTAAATAAGGACAAGACAAATGATGAGCTCAATTAAAAATCGATTGTTATTAGCAACAAGTCAATGAGTAATATCATCATCAACCATATACATGAGAATCTTTTGATCGAATATGGATATGGAGTAAAGGAGGAGGAAGATAAGAAGGTGGAAGAAAGTAAAATAGATGGATGGAGATTAAAGGAGTAAAAATAACCGGTTTTAATTATATGTTCTTGTAATGTTTATTTACCCGTATGATTTCTTACTTGTGTTACACGATATAATACCCGGCTTTATTTTTCTAACTATTGATTTGACATATGCCACCTATAAATACTCTACATGCATTCTTTATTATATGGTACAAATCATCTACATGACATCTACAACTATGACTTTACTCTACTTTATTAATTCAGGACTAATAAAGTCAGACATGCTTGATATTGTCATAACTTATAAATTCATGTAGTAACCAAATGACAAGCATTGCAAAAAGGAAATTTGACATTTTTTACTTATCAGCCAAAAATATCTTGAATGGAGATAGATGCTCTAGTCCATCTTAGGGCAAATGACCTTAAAAAAGCAATTAAGGATAACAATGATGTCACTCTACAAAAGAAGGCAAAGACAATTGTATTCCTTCACTGCCACATCCATAAAAGTTTCAACACTAAGTACTTATTTGTTGATGAACTTAAAGAATTGTGGGAAAGCTTGAATGGACGATATGGACATCAAAAGGAAGTTTTTTCTGCACGAGATTTGAATGGATGAAACAAATTAAGATTCTAAGACTTTAAGTACATCTTTGATTATAACAATGATATTCACAAGATCACCTCCCAATTGAGATGTGTGGTCATATGATCACTCAAGAAGAAATGTTAGAGAGAACATTCTCTATTATGCATGTCACAAATGTGTTATTACAACAACAATACAAAGAGAGGGGCTTCAAGAGGTACTTAGACCTTTTGAAAGTATTGTTGGTGGCTAAAAAGAGCAATGAGATCTAATGAGAAACCACAACCTCATATGGGAGGTATTTGTTGTGAACAACACTCGG
The DNA here is from genome assembly GCA_033239125.1 of Fagopyrum homotropicum. Classification (NCBI taxonomy): domain Eukaryota; kingdom Viridiplantae; phylum Streptophyta; class Magnoliopsida; order Caryophyllales; family Polygonaceae; genus Fagopyrum; species Fagopyrum homotropicum. The sequence goes on from BSWB01000003.1 coordinate 12,214,241, forward strand.
TGGATGCTTATCAAGCTTAAAGAAACAAAGAAAAGGCTAATGAAATCAACTTTGTGGAAAACGAAGGTGTTGGTAGTTCACCCATGATCAACCTAGATGTATCTCACTTTTTTCAACTTTGAGAATGATGATGCATGTGCCTTGGACTAAAGCATTGGTTTAAGACCTTGTGATATCATCCTTATTGTATAAACATGTATGATATGATGTAATGTAATGGCTTCCTTTAAGATATAGTAGGACTAGCAAAATATAGTTATCCTAATGTAAAATATGAAGCTTTTATTATTAATGACTTGATTTACTATGTTTCATTCTTTATACAAAAAACATGAAATCTTCTAAGGATAGACTCGATGAGAAGGAGCAATGTCTTGTAAACAATGTCACCACACATACCATGTTGAGAAATAAAGAGTATTTCACACAATTGAAACCTTTTAAGGAAAAGGTTAATACAATATATAGTGTGGCTAGACTAATCAAAGGCTCAGGAAGAGCCCTCGATCTTAGTGGCGGAGCCATAATTTTTTTTTTTTTTGGGGGGGGTGTGAAATAATATTTTAGAAGTCATTTATATAATATAATAAAATATACATCGAACTAGAATGAAGACGAACAATAAGTTATGCCGCCAAATTAAGTTAAAATTAAAAACTAAAAATTATAAATTAAATAAAAAAAGCATACTAAAGTTTTCGTACTATAAATTATAGATTTTGTTGTATATGTTTTTTTATTTAAAGGATAGTTAAATTAATTTTATGTAGTTAGTATGTTTTATAAATAAATTATCAAATAAATTAGGTAGTGGTTGATGAATTATTGTATTTGAAATTAGATCGTATTGATCGATTACATTAGATCACTAAAAGTGAATCTAATAATAAAACTTCACTTAATATCCATCCGAATATATGTATATTTTCTTAAAATAAAAATATACAACAAGAAAGTTTATTTTGTATAAACTTCACATAATCTCTCCATCTATATATATTGTATTTGCTTAAAATAAAATCCATAAAAAAACAAAAAAGTCTATTTTTCCTACTCCCAAAACTCAAATAGTGTACTCCATGTACCTCCTGCACTCCTTCTACCAGAATCCGGATCCTCTCCATATAATTTAGTCCTAATATTTACCTAATAAACAAATCTTAGCCTTTAGATTAAATAAATGGCTATGATTTATCTGATTAATATTAAACTTATTTAAAAACAAAATATCAATTTAAAATTACATATTTTAGTCTTCTAAAAAGAAACAAATCTTGGCAACCAAGAGCTAGTCAGAGGTATAATCTTGACAGCACTTAGATCTAAATTCTAAAGTGCTCATGTTCTTGACACCATTGGCAAGGACATACAGAGATGGAGCAAGCAGAGAAGCAGCAACCACTATGGATGATGAGTTTATATTCACTACAAAAATATGAAGGTTGGTGTTTCCAGAACCGAAACTAACATATAGTACAAGGTTTGAAATAAGTTGGGACCTGTAAATAGATCTGAGAATAGATATTTACTTACATATATCATCAAGGTGATTGTGATCGTAATTATTTGCATATACCGAGTCAAACTCTACCAATACTACCCCAGATATTTGAGAATTCTGAAAAGCCAGTACGCAATTGAATTTTGGGAAAAAGAAATGTACATATATGGATGAATAACTTATACATCTTTGGTAAGAGCCCTCTTCTATGAAGAAAGGTTGGAAAAAAATTTAATTCCACTGAGTCATATGGGGAATTGATTTTTTTATGGAAATGGTCTAGCAAATTAAAGACAGTACTAGAACGTTATTCAGAAATGTCATTAAGGAAGATGGAGGTATTCCAGGATTTGAAGGATTGGCTCTTGAAATTTGAGCACCCTCGTACCGCAGTGTTGCTTGTGCATGATGTAGAGCATTCAAAGTTTCATTTATTACTGCAGAATTCTGGAAGCATAACTCAGTGAAGGCTACTTGAATTGATAGTAATAGAAATACAAGGTGATCAATTGATAAGAAATGAAAACCAATGTTGCTCTCCCTATATCCTTCGCAACTGAAGAAAGTAATCCAAGAAGTGAAGGCTGCTTGATTCGCATTTAATCAGATTCGATGATACAAATCAAACAAAACCAATGTTGCTTCATTACCTTGATGTTACTCTGTGAAGGTTGTTGTTGCCATGGCCACCGGATGTTGAGATTTGGTGCTGTCATTTCCACCGGAGTCACCGTAGGACCTTTCGCTTTCGTTCGTTGTCGACTACGTTGCTGAGATTTGTTTCTTTTTAGAAGATTAAAAAGTTAACGTTAAATTGGTATTTTGTTTTTAAATAGGTTTAATATTAATCAGATCAATCATAGCCATTCATTTAATCTAAAGGCTGAGATTTATTTATTAGGTAAAAATTAGAACTAAATTATAGGGAGAGGATCCAGATTCTACCAGATGAGCTAGTAGAACTACATAAACTATATTCACCTAAGGGGATATAGTCTCGACGGAAGCAGGGGCACAATCCACTCCCTTAACCCCTTGTATCCGCCCCTGCTCATTCTACTCCCAAAGGAAACAAGAATTGTAATGAATTCTGCATTATATTCGAGTAAATATCGAATAAATTTATTGAACTTTAAGGATGTGCATAAAAATGGGTTTCATATGGAAACCATGAATGAAAATGGGAGAGATTATGTGTGCATCACAACACATGAATGTGATAAGAAACAAAGCCTGGAAATGTTAGGACAAGCCTCCGGGTTATATAAGACATATATTTATCTAGTTGAGGTTAATGTGATATCTAACAAAAGGTCGGATAACCGAGTTGAATATACACTTTGGCATGACCAATTGGGTCACCCATGATCAATGATGATGTACAAAGTTATAAAGGGTTTACTTGGACACTCACTAAAGTACATGAAGGTTCTATCACCAAGTCATATTAATTGTGCGACTTGCTCACTTGGACAACTTATAATTCGACCTTCTGAAAGCAAGGTTACAAGTGAGACTCCTGCATATTTTGGGAAGGATACAAGGAGATATATGTGGACCAATTGCTCCACCGTGTGACCCATTTTGATACTTTATGGTGTTAGTTGACGCATCTACAAGATGATCACATGTAAGTCTACTATCGACTAGAAATGTGGCATTTGCTGAACTCCTGCTCAAAAAATCCGATTGAGAGATCAATTTCCAGATTATACAATAAAGAAAATCCAGTTTGATAATGTAGGAGAATTTACATCGCAAATCATTATTGATGAAGTCTAAATTACAATTAATTGCTAGACCATTTACTTGGAACATCTAGTAGCTCATGTTCACACACAAAATGGTCTTGATGAATCATTGATAAAGAGATTACAATTAATTGCTAGACAATTATTGATGAAATCTAAATTACCACCATCCGCTAGGGGACATGCTTTAAGACCATTCGCAAAATGTTCACACACAAAATGTTTTAAGACCAATCGCAAACCATGAACAATCTCCACTACAATTAGTGTTTAGTAAGGAGCCTAATATATCACATCCAAATATATATGGATGTGCAGTTTACGTTCTTATTGCTCTACTATTACTTACAAAGATAGGTCCGCAAAGAATATTGAGAATATATGTTGGTTTTGACTCCCCCTCGATTATTATATATCTTGAACCAACAATAGGTGGTTTTTTTACAACAAGGCTTGATGATTGCCATTTTGATGAAAACACATTCCCAATCTTAGGGGGAGAGAAGAAGAAGGTGGACCCAAGTATGAAAGAAATTATATGGGATGCGACACTATTATCACATCTTGATCCAAGAACAAAAATGTGGGAACAAAGTTCAACAAAGCATTCACTTACAAAGTTTTGCAAATCATGCATTTACAAACACTAAGAAGGTGGTAAAGTCACATGTTCCTCCAAAAAATGCTCATTTAAGAATTGATATACCCATTGGACAACCAAATGTGTCCATTACAAATGAATCTACAACACGTCGAAAATGTGGTAGACCACTTGGTTCAGAAGACTTGAAACTGAAAAAAAAGAACCATAAGGGTATAGTAGGAGATGCTATAGTGACTGAATCAAATGAGGAACATGAAAAAGATAAAGAAAATGAGGATGAGAACATCCCAAATGAAGATAACATCTCAAATGATGATGAAAGAATCGACAATTATGAGATCGCTATAAATTATGCCGATACATGGATTTAGTGGAATACAAATAATAGCATTGTTGATGATATATTTGCCTATTATGTGGCTAATAATATCACAACTTAAGATGATGACATTGAGCCAAAAACAGTTGATGAATGTCGTCGAAAAGATTGACCAAGATGGAAATAGGCAATTCATACAAAATTAAAATTACTTAAAAAACGTGAAGTTTTTGGGCTTGTGGTCCATACACTAAAGGGTGTAAAACCAATCGGCTATAAATGGGTTTTTGTAAAAAAACAAAATAAGAAAAATGAAGTCGTGAGATATAAAGTAAGACTTGTAATCCAAGGTTTTTCTCAAATTTTAGGAATAAATTATGATGAAACAAATTCTCCGGTAATTGATACAACCACATTAGATTCCTAATCTGTTTGATTGTATTTGAAAAACTATAGGTGCGCCTTATGGATGTCGTGACTGCATATTTATATGGGTCACTTGATACCGACATTTACATGAACGTCCCACAAGGACTAAAGTTGTATGAGTCAACTCCTCGAAGCCGCAAGAAATGTTTTCCATAAAATTGAGAAGATACTTGTATGGATAAAAACAATCAGGACGAATGTGGTACAACCGCCTTAGTGAATATCTTCTCATAGAGGTATATAAGAACAACATTATATGTCAATGTGTTTTCATCAAGAGATCCAAAAGTGGTTTTGTTATAATAGCAATAGCAGTTTATGTTGACGATTTGAATGTCATTGGAACTTCTAACGAGCTTAAAGAAACTGTAAAGTATTTGATGAAAGAATTCTAGATACAATATCTCGGAAAAATCAAGCTTTGTCTTGGCCTACAAATTGAGCACTTAAGGGATGAATTCTTTATCCATCAATTTAATTACACAAAAAAATACTAAAGAGATTCTACATGGACAAATCACCCTTTAAGCTTACACATGGTTGTTCGATCTCTCAATGTGGAAATGATGAGTTTTGTCCTCGAGATAAGGATGAAGAAATCTTAGGCCCATAAATGTCATATTCAAGTGCAATTGGTGTTTTAGGGCTCGTTTGGAAGCGCTAGAAATCATTTCCGGAAACGGAATGATTCCAAATCAATCAAAAACTACGTTTGGTTAGAGGTCTTTTAACACATAAAAGTAATCCCAACATTTCTATTTCCTTTCCTTACCCTTATCCGATTTCATTCCACCGCTCCAATCAAATATGCAACTTAATGCATTTGACTAACAATACAAGACCAGATAACTTTATTTTGTTGTAACTTTGTTGTCCAGGTACAGTTGTATTCCAACAAGGACATATTGGAATGGCATCAAACACATATTCCGCCACTTTTGAGGTACACATGACATTGGACTATTTTATCATAACAAAGGAGATTCCACTTGGGTTGGATATGTAAATGCATAATATTTGTCCGACCCATACAGGCCAAATCTCAAAATGATATATGTTCACATATGGAGGTACGACAATTTCATGGAGGTCAACATAACCAAAAATTACCACCACTTCTTCAAATCATGTGGAATTGATCGTTCTATATGAGGATGTGATAGATAGTGTGTCCTACGATCAATGATCAAGTTCATACAAAAGGAGTGCCGGATGAAACCTATCACCAAAAGATTCAATCATCTTGAAGACAATTCAACATGAATTGCTCAAATGAAGAAAGGGCATATCAAGGGAGATCGTACAAAACACATATTGCCAAAGTTTTTCTCCACCCGAGCTAGAGAAAACCGGGAAAGTTGATATTCAACAAATCCGTTCCAGTGACAATTTCGCTAAATTGTTCACAAAATCATTGAACTCCGAGATGTTTGAAGAGCTTGTGCACAATATGTTAAATCAGGAGCATTATATGTGGTGTACTGACTAGGCTTTTATCCCACTAGGTTTTTCTTGAGAAGATTTTTAATGAGGCAACATCACCCAAACATATAATAAGTTTGGAGTCAACAACTATTGCTCAAGTTTGACAATGAAGAAGGTGACTATTCAAGGGGGAGTGTTATGAAACATATATACATGCACAACTTACTAGTACAATGATGCATGTCTCCCACCAAAAAAAAATGATGCATGTCTTCTAGCATGAACTAGTGCATGGTGAATTCTAGAGAAGTAAATTGTACAAGGTGAATTATTCACATTCTTACATCCTAGTTTATTTTATCAGAAAATCCTCCAAATTTTGACTCATAAAAAGAGGTCATTCTTAATGTAACGCGATGTACCAAAAGCAAGTAAGATATACTCTCCTTGTTCTCTCTTCTCTTCTAATTCTTTGAGAGTGTTCTTGAACATATTCTCTACAAAAGTCTAAGTAATTAAGAAATTATTACAAAATCTTATTTCTCCGACTAAAAATCCCCCCAAAAAAATAAATTTTCATGCATGTCACAATAAGAGATAAACTTAACTTACTAGATTTTTTTTGAGAGAAACCAAAATTAAATCTAAAGAGTCTTATTCCACATTAATACTAATGGTTTGTTTGGTATAGGGCTGAGCAGATTGCGGTTCGGTTCACCGAACTGCAAATTGCGGTCCAAACCGCAACCGAACCGCACTTAATCGGTTCGGTTTGCGGTTCGCAAGTTTTTGTTTTGCGGTTTGCGGTTCAAACTGCAAAACCGCAAAAAAAAAACCGCAAACCGCAAAACAAACCGCAAATGAACCGCAAACCGCAAAAAAAAACCGCAAAAAAAACCGCAAACCGCAAAAAAAAACAGCAACCAAACCGCAAAAAAACCGCAAAACCGCAAATTGCGGTTCATTTGCGGTTCGAACCGCAACCGAACCGCAACCGTGCGGTTCAAACCGCAAACCAAACCGCAAATTTACGGTTCGGTTTGCGGTCCATGTTTTTCAGGTTTGCGGTTCAAACTGCAAAACCGCAAAAAAAAAACCGCAAACCGCAAAACAAACCGCAAACCGCAAAAAAAAACCGCAAAAAAAACCGCAAACCGCAAAAAAAAACAGCAACCAAACCGCAAAAAAACCGCAAAACCGCAAGCAAACCGCAAATTGCGGTTCATTTGCGGTTCGAACCGCAACCGAACCGCAACCGTGCGGTTCAAACCGCAAATTTACGGTTCGGTTTGCGGTCCATGTTTTTCAGGTTTGCGGTTTGCGGCTCGGTTTGCGGTTTTGGACCGATGCTCAGCCCTAGTTTGGTATACTGAGACTAAAACTGAATGAAACTGAAATTGAAACTAAAAATGTGAATGAAAATTGAAGGGAATGAAACTAATTTTGTTTGTTTGTGTGTTCATTTAAAATGGGAATGAATGAGATGAATTATGTGTTAAACTATCAAAATGAGTATAAAAATTATGTATACTTGTTTAATTAGAAATCCAGAAAATAAAAGAACAAGTAAACAAATTCGTTGTTACTTCGGTCCGCTTCAGTAATGTCAACCAAAAAATAAATAAACCCCCAACGAAAAACCTGAACTCACCCATAGCCACCTCCGAAATCAACCCCAACCTCATGGCCGCCGCTTACACCGCCGCAACCAGGTCTCTCCTCCACTCTTTCACGATTAGAAGTGCCACCTCGAGATTCGTCGTTTTCGAGTCCAAGCCTAAAGTTGCTCAATCCGCATTTCGCATGCCCAAGCAAAACCTCCTTTCCAACCCTCGTATTATGAGGTGAAACTGATCTCGATCTTCTATTTTCACAAATTTCACGATTTTGTGTGTGGGATGTTGTTTCAATTTCAGTATTATGATTGTTTTACTTATTTTTAATGCCTTAAATATAAATCTCTGGTTGAATTGAGTTGTTGCTTACAAATGCAATGAAGGGAGTTGAAGAAGGGTACAAATATAGTGAAGAGACTTAAAAGATTCAAGAAGAGTACAAATGACATCCCAAATTCATTCATTCGATTCAATCTCCGAGTTGCTATACATAACATGCTGAAACCTCATTCAGTCGATTAAATCGATTGAATGAGGGCTACCGAACGCGTCCTAAATGACACGTAAATCTTGACCGGTGACATTTTATTTCATGTACAGTCCTTTAAGAAAACCCGTACCAAACATGTTTTCGAAAAAATCAACGTGGTGACTGATGATCTCACTACCCTAATCAATTGTCCCTTATCGTCCATGTTGATGCTTCACGGGACAAATTAATACTTTACGAACCTGCGTGACGGTTTTTCCGTCTGTCACATATTGATGACCATTTGAACCATATTAGATTTCTATTGTCCCAAATCATTCTTCATGTAAAATAATTTTCTCAAATTGACATTCCACCATAAACATTAACAAAGAAAAAACGGGGAACAAGTCAGCTGCGCTATCTTCACCCTTTTTGCCAACTACAAATTTCCTTTTTGAAAAAATAGTAATTGGCGTATTAAATTCATATTCAAATTCGACACTCCAAAAAGTCAGTAGTTGACCATTTCGTGGGATCAATATTCCTGTAACCGTGTAAATCGGGACACAGTGATTTTATTTGAATTAAAAAACAATCTTTTTAGGATATATTATAATTATACTATAAGTTATAGCTATAAATTATAATTATAATGTAGATTATAATTATAATAAATCTAAAAGGGTATAAAATTATTGTCGTCACATATAAGCTTGTATCTTTTGGTCATTGTTTGGATACGGATGACGGTATCTGTCGCGGAACATTAAAGATCTCGTCCAAAAAGATAATTATGAGGATTAACTCATGTAAAAAAAAAAACTACAAATAATTAGTAGTTTCGCTTTTTTTCCCCAAAGTTATTTATAATACTTGTCCCCTGCAATACAAATACTTTTCGGTGGAGGAAATACATCACCATCATTATTAACAATGGTAACCGCTAACGTTATACCAAACAGAAACCTACTAAAAACCAAGTTCAGTGACACACCTCATATATATAAGTATATAAATAACAATCCGTTGGTTGTTGACCCTTAGTTTATAAGATGTTAGATGTGTTAACTACTTGTGGTAAGTCAATAAGAATAAGATTAGTACAAAATTATAAATTTCCCCCTTGTCTTTGTCTGGTACGATTCGACCAATCGCCAATAACGCTTTGCGTTCATGCCAAATATTCCGTGACCTCATTTAAAAACTCTTCTGATATCAATTTTTATACGTCCGTATGGAGGATTTGAAGTTAATCTCCTTAACAACACTTTAGCTCATTTGGAACGATCTTGATTGAATCGGAATGGATCAACAAATGTCTCGTGTAATCGCGTGTTTGGTAAAAACTCAAAATGAAAATCAAAAATTTTTTCGGGAATTAGTGATTTGAAGTATGTGAACAAATTTGATTCACATATAAACACAAAAATTTTCTGTCATTCTAATGCGGGTCAAGTCTCCTACAAGTAGACCTGTTAAGATCCGTGCAACCTGCCCTGCCGAAAAAACGGGCGGGTATGAATAAAGAAACAAGCCCGAACGGATCAAAAAGCCCAATCCGCCAACCCGGTGGTTCCCATGAGAACACCCCCTAACGTGAGAACATGAGAACAATCGTACACCGTTGGATGTGAGTATTAAGGGTTGAGATTTAGAGTAGATATCAAAAATTATAATAACTACGAATAATAATAATTAGGAATCCAACAATAACTACGAATAATCCACTCAACCAACAATAACTACGAATAATACATTAAACGATATGGCACATTCGTAACAAAACTGATAATAATTACGAATCTGTTCTCACGTTCTCACGTTCTCACGTTAGGGAGTGTTCTCATAGGATCCATAATCTATATATATATATATATATATATATATATATATATATATATATATATATATATATATATATATATAATCCATTATAAATATTAAATATAAGTATATAATATTTTGTATAATTATAATAAATTTAGTAGGTTAGACAAAATATGTTAAATATAATTTTTTTTTTTTAAATCATCTTAAAAATATTGTTATAAATATATATTTTTAAAATATAATAATATTGCTACCTGCAAGTAAACATGTCCACGGGTCCGAGTTCCCCCGGTTCGCGGGTATGGGTAAGGGTCGTTAGATCCTTACCCGTCGACCCGCCGGGTTGACCCGTAAAGGTCACAAGATTTTAAAAAAAAATAAAAATAAAAAACAATATACTTTAATAAATATAACCCAAAAACAATTCTATAAATACCCCAAACCCAATTCATTTCATCTCACATCAATTCTCATTCAATCATCTATTTACTCTCTCAATCTCTCCATAATTTCCAACTCTTATATTCAATTACTCTCCTAATCTCATATTCTTGTTCTCTTATTTTTCATTTTACCACTCTTACTACTACATTCTATTATTCAAAAAAAAAATGTCTAGCCGAGGAAGACGTTCCGTTAGCGGTGTCGGTCCTTCATCCGGCGAAGGTTTTACCCGAGAATGGCATTCCGTTAGCGGTCCTCCAACCGGTTCGGATTTAAGGCGAGACTTATTAAGTGGAGATCACGAGATCTTCGAGGAGGAGGATATCATCACGGAATCACCTACTTTCCCCAACACCCAAGGATCCGAGACCGAATTCACGGAGGAGCCGCCGTTGAACAACACTCAACTAACGGCGGCGGTCTTCCGATTTTGGTTTACAAAAGGTGCTCCCGATGCCAACGGAGTTTACTATGTCAAATGCAATTTTTGTGCGGCACAATACAAGCACAAAAAGGGAGAAGGCTACGGGAACTACAAGAGGCATATCCGGAACAAGCATCCCGAAAAAATGGGATTAGCACGAGGACAAACACAACTTACCGGGTACGCATCTACTTCTAACCAACCTCCTTCTCTATTTACAAATGATCATTCTTCTTCTATGGATGCATTTTCGGAAATGTTGTCCATGTAGAATCTCTTTAGTTTTGCATAAAATGTTGGCTTTAATGATTGGATGCAAAATTATGCTCAACCCGCATATAAACCGATTTCTCGTCAAACCGCTAAAAGAAAAATGATGCATAAATATAAAATTTGTAAAGAAAAATTGATTAAATATTTTATGGACAACGGTGATATTCAAGTTTCTATTTGTAGTGATATTTGGACCGACGGTTTTCAAAAAAATTCATATATGGGTATTACTTGTCATTTTGTTGATAAATTTTGGATTTTAAACAAAAGAGTTTTAACATTACGAGTTTTTAACGAACAACACACCGCCCAAAACATTGCCCGTTTGATTGCAAATATTTTGGAAGAATATAGATTAGTTTCACGAGTTTTTTCAATCGGTTTTGACAACGTCTTCGCTAACACGGCTTCCATTAGAGATTTAACCAAGTATTGTAAGCCGACGATTGGAGGTAAATTTTTTCACATTAGGTGTGCCGCTCATATTTTAAACTTGTGTGTTCAAGACGGTTTAGCATACGTTGGAGATTTAGTACAACCTATTCGAAATATTCTTAATGAACTTTGGTCTAAAAAAAGTGTACGTACTAAATGGTATGCATATTGTAAACAAAATGGCGTTTGTCCTAAAAAATTTTCAAAAGATGTTTGTACAAGATGGAAGGAACTCTACTTACAAAATGATTTACGAATCATATGAATATCGAGAACTTTTAAGTGGTTTTGCCGCACAACATATTGACGGTAATTTTGTTTTCGGTGAATCTTGAATTTTAACAAAAGATGTAATGGAGGTTTTTAAATATTTTTATGATGTTACTAACACTTTTAGTTATATTTATACACCAACTTCAAACATATTTTGTTATGTAGCAATTAATATTGCATTTGCAATTCAACAAGGTCTTTTAATTGAAAATATTTCACAAGCTATTTTTTCATGCAAACTAAATGGTTAGATTATTATACAACCATTTCCGATGTTTTTCTTGTTGCATTTGTGTTAGACCCTAGACGTAAAATGGATGGTTTAAAACAATTTTTAGAAAGTTATTATGAATTTTTATGTTTAGAACACCATCCCGATTGTCATGTTTCTACCATAATTGCTAAAGTTAGAAAATTATTTGATGAATTATTGGTTCAATATCGTGTTTCCGATCGAGGTCAATCTTCTCAACCCCCTCCCCGTCCTTCATCTTCAAGTTCATCTAAATTTAAATTAATTGCTAGAGATTTATTTGGCCCGAAAAGGGCAAAAACCACGTCGAGTTCCAACTCGGAACTCGACGAATATCTAACCATTTCTTTTGAGTTTGCCAATGATGAAGAAGAAGAAGAGGATTTCAACATATTAGAATGGTGGAGCCGACCGGAGAGAATGAGGTTCCCTACCCTCTCAAGGATTGCGGCACAAATTCTCGCCGTTCCCGTCTCAACGGTAGCGGTTGAGCAAACCTTTAGCCGGAGTGGAAAGGTGTTCGATCCGACGAGATCAAACATGTTGCCCGAGACGTTGGAGGCACAAGTCCTCCTAGCCGATTGGAGGAAAGCGGAAATGCGAACACAAAAAAACAACCTCTCGGCGGAGGAAGACGACGAAGATGACGACGAGCGACAACAAACGCCATCGGATGTATCGGCGGGAGAGTCCGACTAAGGTAAGGGCCAATCGGGGATATAAACAAAGGTAAGAGAACTACGTGGGCTTTGATTCCTCATCCCCGAGAGGATACGTAGGCAACCGGGATTCCGGTTCAAGCCCAATTCTTCCCTTTTTTTTTTTATTTTATTTAAGTTTAAGACTTAAACTTAAAAAAGAACAAAATAAACTAATAAAATGAGGACTTAAACTTAAAAAAATTGAACTTAAACTTTAAGTCCAATTTTTTAAAGTTTAAGTCCTCTTTTTATTAGTTTATTTTTTTTTAAAGTTTAAGTCCAATTTTTTATTAGTTTATTTTTTTTTTTTTTTAAGTTTAAGTCCAATTTTTCTCTTCTATTTATTTTCTTATTTTTTTAAGCTTATTTCCATTATTATTATTATTATTATTATTTTTTTGTAAGGTGAGGCGGCCGACCCGTCGGATCTGACCCGTGACCCAGCGGGTCGGTGGACATGCTTACCTGCAAGTCTGGCCCGCCATGCGAGTACGACAGTCAATCCATACACGACCTACACTATCCTAATATAGTCTTACTTTGAATTTCTTTCATTTTTTTTTCCTTAAAAGATGAATTTCTTTTTCTTAATGCTATCATCACGTAATTTAGACGTATAAATTTATAATAACTATGAGTTTAACTTAGGTTAGTCAAAATATCCTTACAGTTTGGGTTAGTTAGACTAACCTTAACTCTTTCTGCATCACATTACACGTTAATCTTAGTCACGAAGCAATACAAGGAACTATTTGAATGAGAAAATAAATGAAATTCAAACAATTTAACTCGTTTGTCAAGGCCTTCTTGACTCTTGAGGTTCAAGTAAACGTACCAAGTCAACTTCCTTGAATAATTCAATATTTTAATCATACATAGTCATTAAATACAAAATTTCAAGAAACTCTTCTTCTTCACTTGAAATTTCGTCTTAATTTCCCCTCTTTTGTATATATTACTTGTATTTTATACTCACAAAAAAACCCAATAAAGAAATAAAAACAATTTTATACTCGAGTTTGTTGATTAAAGCTTCTGAGCTTGTGTACTTAAGTTGAAGGTTCGTCTTCCATTTCCTTCACTTCATACTTAATAGCTCAAAGCTCAGAAGATTTGGTGATTTGGGTTAGTTTCTAACTTGCTATATATACATATATTTGTTCATGAAAAAAAATGACAAATTCTAGTTTTAGAAGATAACCCATGATTGTTTAAGTTAATTGAAATATTTCTTCTGTAATTCATATGTTTTGAATTAGATATTGATCTATATTCAATGAGTGGACAACTTTCTGAAGAGTTCTCGAGTTCAAGGAGCCAAAGATTTGTTAGGTAAATCATAAATGTTTAATCATTTGAACTAATTTTCTTCTTAATCATAATCATTTCTGCTTAACTAAATTATGTTTTTTTCAAACTTTCAATAGGTTCATTGATCAATATTCAGGGTTACTCTCTCCTGATGTCCAACAGACAATTTCAAATAACCAAGGCAAAAACAAGCTTCTCGACTCGTTGTTTCGGTTCATCCATGAAGGCTTCGAGCAAAGCTCAACGGCTCTAAGGCATTTGAAAGGCTCTTTTAACTTTAAAACACTACTCAGATTCTCCTCAAAGAAATCGAAAAGTTATTCCGAAAACTTTATTTTGGATCCTCAAGGAACTTTCTTACAAAAATGGAACAAGATATTCTTGATTTCGTGTGTTCTGGCTGTGGCTGTTGATCCTTTGTTCTTCTACATTCCGGGGTATGATGGCGCGAAGAAATGCTTGAACTTGGACAAAAAGCTGAAGATTGTTGCTTGCGTTCTTCGGACTTTGACTGATCTGTTCTATTTGTCACACATAATACTACAGTTTCGAACTGGGTTCATTTCGCGTTCTTCAAGAGTTATGGGTCGCGGTGATCTGATCAAGAACCCTTATGCTATTGCTGAGAGATATATTTGTTCTTCTTTTTGGATTGATGTTCTTGCTGTGCTCCCTCTTCCTCAGGTATATGATTCTTCATTTTGGATTTTCGGTTTATGAAATACTGATGTTTTTCTTTGATGAATTCAGTTAGTGGTCATATTTCCCCTTTCAAAAATGCTCAAAGTTTTGAACACAAAGGATTTGCTGGAGATTGTGATTTTCACACAATATGTTCCAAGACTCATTCGAATCTTTCCGCTCTACAAAGAAGTAACAAGGAATTCCGGCATAATAACCGAAACTGCATGGGCTGGTGCAGCTTTCAATCTCTGCCTATACATCATTGCCAGCCATGTAAGTCTTATTTGATCCTTTGGTTGATCATTTTTCAGTTATAAGTCCAACAAGCTGCGGAATTGCAGGTGGTTGGCGCGTTTTGGTACTTATTTGCTGTAGAACGACAACATACGTGTTGGACTAAGGAATGTGGGAAGCGAGCTGATTGCTCCGCGGAATTCTTCTACTGTGATAGGAATAGTTCTGGAAATCAAAACAATACATTTTCAGCTTGTTTCGTGACGAGGCCAGATGATATACATGAACATGATCCTGATCATTTTAACTATGGAATTCTTTATCCTGCATTATCTACCATTGTCAAATCTAGAGATTTCCCTGAGAAATTACTCTATTGTTTCTGGTGGGGTTTGAGAAATCTAAGGTAAATGTGTTCATTTGCTGTTGTTGTTGCTGTATTGTTGAAATTGATCATTTAGACTAAATTTACAATGTCTTTTGCAGTTCTCTTGGTCAGAACCTCCAAACAAGCCCTTATTATGGGGAAAGTTTGTTTTCTGCCTTCATTTGCCTCTTTGGGTTGGTTCTTTTTGCATTACTTATTGGCAATATGCAGGTAAGTTGCTTGATTGTTTTAAATTCACTTCTGTATAGACAACATATGAGTGTACAACTGTGTGGTTTCTTTCCCACAGAAATATCTAGAGTCGACGACAGTTCGGGTGGAGGAAATGAGAGTGAGAAGACGGGATACCGAACAATGGATGTCTCACCGGTTACTACCCGATAACATAAGAGTAAGAATTAGGAGTTATGAGCAATACAAATGGCAAGAAACTCGAGGAGTCGACGAAGAAAGTCTTATCCGAAATTTTCCCAAGGATTTGAAGAATGACATAAAACGCCACCTTTGCTTGAGTCTTCTGATGAGAGTAAAGCTTTGATACTGTTTAATTGTGTTATAATGCATGACATCTACACAGACTCTCTAACCATATGTTTATGATACTCGAATAGGTGCCAATTTTCCGAAAGATGGATGAGCAATTGATAGATGCAATGTGTAACCGTCTTAAGCCGGTGTTGTACACGGATAAGAGCAGTATTATTCGCGAAGGAGAGCCTGTGGATGAGATGTTGTTTATAATGAGAGGGAGATTAGTAACTATGACCACAAATGGTGGAAGAACCGGGTTCTTTAACTCGGTTTATCTAGAGGAAGGCGATTTTTGTGGAGAGGAGTTGCTTACATGGGCTCTAGACCCGCGGTCCAACTCGAATCTCCCTGTCTCAACTAGGACAGTCTTGACTATAACTGAGGTTGAAGCCTTTGCTTTATTGCCTGAAGACTTTAAGTTTGTGGCTTCACAGTTTCGTCGTTGTCTTGACAGCAAACAGCTTAGACATGCTTTCAGGTACTTCGTTTCTCGGCTTGTTTTTTAAGTGAACAAATCTAACATTGTTTTGCTTGTTAGATTTTACTCACAGCAGTGGAGGACATGGGCAGCAACATTCATACAAGCAGCATGGCGCCAACATTTCCGAAGAAAGCAAGATAAAGCTCTAAGAGAAAGGGAAAATCATAAGCTGCAAGATGCTCTAGCAAACCAAGGAGGGAGCTCTCTAAGCCTTGGGGCTACCATCTACGCGTCAAGATTCGCGACTAACGCTTTAAGGAGCATTAACCGCAATGCTGCGGGGAAACAAAGACTATTGCAACGATTACCCTCACTTCTGAACCTGCAAAAGCCAGCTGAACCAGACTTCAGCTTTGAAGAAGAGTAGTTTCCCACTTGTATATTGGGTAATTAGTTACTTGTAATAGAGACTAAACTGTTTTAGTGCATAGTGTAAGATTATCCCTGCTTGATTATGAGATTTTGTTCTATTGTAACAGTGTAAGGGGTTTTTTATTTATTTACTATACAGAAAACAGATCATCACTTTGAATATAAAGAGATAGTCAGATAGGATTATCATGTGGTTGAGCTCAGCTCGAGCCTCGAGCCGAGTAACTCGTTTAGGAACAAGTTGAACATAAACATATCAAAATACAGCTTGTTCATCACATATACTGGCCCTATTTAGAAGATTAAAAGAAACTGAAATCTCCTAGTAAGCTTCACCATGTGGTGATGACATCACAAAATGAGCTAAGCATTCATCAAACGGGTGGAATAGCTCGACCCTAACATCATCAAACAAGGAATATACCGACCCCTAACATCATCGAATGCAAAAGCTAAACACCAGCAGAGGTGACACAATATAAAAGTACCAAAGTCATAATCAAAAGTTAAACTAGCAAGAAGATCCGACATAGTTAGCTTAACGGGGTACTAAACCTATCATCGTGTAGAAGAAATCTCCTCCTGCCACTTCTGGATCTTGTCCTCTTCCTCCTCAAGCTTTTGCATCCTTTCTTCTTGCTCCTTCTGCAACTTTTGAATCTGTATCTGCAGTTCAGCAATACGCTGCTCATTTTTTAGTAGAATTTCATTCTTGTTCTGCTCAGAATAATTCAGAATTGAGTCATCACATTTCTGAATCTGTTCCTCCTCCTTCTGCAACTTCCGAATCTGTACCTGCAGCTCAGTAATACGCGCCTCATAATCCAGTCGAACTTCCCTCTTCTCCTACATATGATAATTCAGAGAATCAGGTTTGAGTTATACTGACAGATCACTATAAGTAAACATGGACATTCAAAAGACTGAATGATCAATCCCTTACTACTGCTGAAATCACTAGAAAATCCTAATTCGGCTTAACCAACCTATCCATTATGACTGTTCACTGTAAACAAAATACATCAAACTCACACCAAAACAACTACATTCGACTGGAAATCACAAGTTCAAATCCACTTTAAGATGGAGTAAAAATTAAAAAAAATCAAACCTCGGATGAAGTAAGAGCTCGTTTGCGTTTCTTCTTCTCAATACGAATCTTAAAATAAACATCGTCTCTAGCCTTAACCCCATCAGGCTTGCGAAGCCACACGCAAAATTCATAGAATTGCCGAGGAGTACAGGAAGCGTGATCGTTCCAAAAACCGCGAGAAATTCCGATATCTAGGGTTCGTGATAGCACACCGGGGTCGGTGATGGAGAGGACAATCTTCGTTTTTTTAAGCCAGGTGGTAGTTATGTACGTTTGACGGAGAAGGGAAGCTACCGTCCAAGTACTTACAGAGAAGTTGAGTGGCTCAAGTTTAGCAATGGCGTCATGAAGCTCTTGATCGTAGTTCCTACGAAATGGATTGTAGGGCCCCAAATCAGCAGTGGGAACACCAGCGGCCATTGTTAACCTGAGAAGAAGCAAACCTCAAACTGAACACAAACTGTAAATATAAGTGTGAATTACAACTTCATTTTTAAAATAGTTTTAAAATAAAGTTCCCCTTTTATATTTCAAAGTATATAAATTTAATTACAAAATTAGTTTTTTTTTTGTAGTAACTTAGGATCGTGAAATTTCAAATTTTCAAAATACTTAATTAAAACCTATTTTATACCATCAAATCCCCTCAATCAAATCAAATTATCAAACTTTCACTCAAATCAATCAAAGTACTCAATTGATTACTATTTTCACAAAAAAAATATCTTTATTATTGTTAGGGATTTCATAGTACCAAAACTTCGCCCATTCGAAAATGATACGGATTTTGGTTCAATTCGTTTCCATGAATTAAGTTTGAGTTAAAATCCGGTATGATTTATAACTTATTTATTTGTATTTTTCATCTTGATATTTTTTTTAGAATTACTATTTTTTTAAAATATGTGTATTACCCTCTCAAACTGCCCCTTCTACCGCTAAATTTTTGGATGAATAATATAACTTGTAACTAAAAAAATAAAGAAATTCAAATAACACAACTCGTTTGAAAATGATATTATAATTCGGAAGAATAAAAAATTTGCATAAATCGCGCTAATAACGAAAGTTCGTTGAACCCCTTTGTCGTTCTTGGGTCGTTCTCCACGATGGGGTCACACTTTCTGCGGGCACCTGAGACAAGAACATGTTGTATAACTATTCGATGTCGTGTGCCGTTGGGTTTCCTCCGCTCCTTTGAAGTCGGGCTAGCCGTAAGCCGATAAGAGTGTGGCGTTGAGCTCGTTGAACCGCAAAAGAGATGGTAGGTTGGGCATCATCTTGAATCCAAGGAGACTTCGGGAGGTACGGATTACCAAGAGCGATATACCATGCCATGTAGTCCTCGGAATCTTGTCAAGGAGCTACGGCGAACGATGTCTCACACAAGCAAGTACAAATGGCTTGCTTGGTATGTCATAGGGCCATCTATGCTCCTCGTCATCAAACTGTTACTTGTAATGTCGTGAAAACGTTGTTCTTCTACACAATATATGTCGGATGGTTCGTGAGGAATTTCTTGAACCCTTTCGAATTGACGTGCCACCTTTTAGGATGATATGGCTCCACCACTCGCCCGATTCGGATCGTACCCCTATACATATAAAGGCATACGATGGCATGGTGTTCGTATGGAAAATATATCACCTGACTCGCGTTCAAACACTCGAGTTGCTCACTATAACGAAGCAATCGATCAAAAGAAACCTCTAAAGTCCGTTCGGTCTCAAAATGGGCCCCGATTGGGGCAGGTTGAACGTTGGGGCCCGTGACGATGCATGCTTGGAAACATAGGAAATGATTGGAGATCCAGTGTTTTATATTAAGAAAACGTAATTAGTAGTAAACTAATGTGAATTATAAATGTGAAATTAGTAATGTACCTACCCTAAGAAGAACGGTGAATCCGGAAATCTGCGTCATTCCACTCCGAGAGGTCTCACCCAATTGTCCATAGAGGTAAGCGAGGGTGAGGGTTCCCCATGCTGTTGTGCCGGTTGCGTTGTGGTCGCGCACAAGATCAAGGTAATAAGGCATGACCTTGGAACCCAACTTGTCCAAGAATATGGTCAGACCCAACAACTGTAACAACCATGTGGATGCTACTAATTCAGGCATGTGACCCGCACCTATCAAATTCACCATGCGGCTCTTGAGATCGTCCGTTTTGAAGCCGTCATTGTGAAAAATACCATGCCACTTATTTGGTTCCCAAAAGCCAAACAAGTTAGTCGTCACATGTAAGGTCGTGATTAAGGTAAGACAATACTGATTGTAAATTTATTATCCTAAACATCTAATGAAAACGAAAAACGAAATTAAAAGACGAATTAAGTTTCGGACTTGGGCGCAATTTCTTCATTATATAAAAATGCGGTCACATCATTCCCGTCGATAGGGAGACCGGTAATCTGGACAACGTCATGTAGCGTGATCGTCATCTCTCTGAACGGCAACCTCGACGAATGCATTTACAAGAGTGTGGTCCACATTTGTAAGGTGGACAGATAACAACCTTGATAAACCCAACATGTCGACTAGAACCCGCCATGGTTCCATCGGATGTGTGTTTCGGGACAAAAGATCACGAACACATCTATCACGTCGACAAACTCGGCAAACCAAAGCCTTTTTGGAACAATAATGATAATTAAAACTATGTACATTGTGAGAAAAGAATATATATATATATATAAATCAAATTTATTTATTCTTCATTTGAAAATAGTAATAATAAATAAATAAGATTATCTAATTAAGTAAGAAATAGTGAAACTTACCCTATTGGCATCTCCCATATCGATTTGGCCCGATGAAGAAATAAGTGGGCAGAAGATTACCAACTAGTGGTCGGCCAATATCCTTGTCCGCGATCCCATCAGGAAACTTGTCATTATCTTGTTCTAGTTGAGGTGTGTGGTCACGTTCCGGTTGAGGTGTGGGGTCAAGTTCAGGTTTTTGTGTCTAGTTCACAAGTTCACAATTAGATTTGATTTATTTAATTGTTCACATATTACGATGTAAATTTAAGAATAGCGAATTACTTGAAATTGGTGGCTAGGGCCTGCTATATTCTTGTAGTCTTTGTTTGGGCCCTGATACGGTTCACTAGGTCCCAAATTATTCATAAAATTATGCATATGTGAACTCTAACAAATGCATAACAAATGGTCGTTGAAGTTGATGTGGGACCATCCTTGATAGCATCTACGCCTACATTACATGTACCTTTTCACTAAGTCAAGAGCAGGAGACACTCAAGAAAAGGTTGCTTGCAAGCTGCAAACATGGGAGGATCCGAGAGAATGGAAGATTGCATGGAAGATGCAAAATCTCGGTCAACAACCCAAAATCTCGCCCGATATTTCACCCGAGATTTTGTGCCTGACGCGTGTTAGAAGATCCGGCCAAAATCTTCTATTTATGGAAGAACTACCTTTATTGTTTTGTTACCTTAAAAAGCTCTCAAACATTTTTAAGGTAATTGTTAGTTTTTGATCATATCTTTGAGATTATTTTTGTTTCTTTCCTAAAATATCTTTTAAAGATATATTTCCTACATTATCTTTTAAAAATATATTTTGTAGTTTACATAGGAAAATCTCTCTTATAAATAGTCTCAGAAGGGGAGATTTATAGATAGATTAGATTTGATATTATTCCACATATTGTGTGAACTTGCAGCTTTGCTTATGAAGTTCGTATTTTATGAATTCCTTTTCAATCAAAGAGAGGATTTATTGAATCATTGTGTGGTCCTTCCTAGATTGTGCTTGTGTGTGATAATTTTTTTTAAGGTTGGTTCTCTTGGTCAATACTAGTCCCTCCTTGTGCTTGTCCTACTTAGAAGGCTTATGTAAGGTTAAAGAAGTGAGGGTTAAGGTAAGCTCTTTGTTAAGGGGTTTTCACACATCGTTGGTCAATGTTATTTGCGGGAATATCTTGGTTCATATATTCCTATATTTATCATATATCATTCCATATTCATCCTCTTATCTTTCCATATCATTCATCAATCCGCATTTTGAGTTTCCAAAAATTATGTTCTTATTGTAAAACCCGTAAAACTTTATTTTGGAATTTTGACCCGAGTTACAAATTAAACGGATCAAATCGAGTTACAGGATCACTATCGGACCGGAGCCGGCCTTACGGGCCCTTTTTCCTTTATTACCTTCAACTGCCCTAGCAGGCCCATGCGAGATTCTTCTTGAGAAGGCCTGACAGCCCACCGTATTTCTTTATTTCCTTCACAAATTGCAGACGGCCCAACTTATTTTAAATTCTTCATCTAGCGGACGGGCCCATCAGAGTACCTCCTTACCTTCTTTCTTCTCAACAACCTAACCACGTTTTCTTCCCATCGGCATACAAATCACGATATTTCGTTGCAGTTGGAATGAGATCGAACTCCCAGCCTCCTTTTTCAGACTTACACGCCACAAACTTCTACCTACTTCTCTCTCCCTCACGATCAACGACGTTGAGGAAGCCTCCTCCTCCACTTCCGTACACAACACCAATACACAGTTTACCGGATAAGCCTTCCCAACCCTTTGCAGACAGTCGACCGTTCGAGCCTTCCCGTTCCTCTGCACACAGTAGCCTGCGATAGTGATCCTCCCAGACCTGCTGCTCATAGTCAACGGAGACAAAGAAGCCGGCGCCGTCACCGACAGGAATCGTTGAGATATGTCGCCTTCCGTGTAACCAGCAAGCTAGACCGGACTCCTGGTTGTTGTCCGGCACCGAGTCGAGCCTCCTTCTTCCTCCCCTGATCTTGGGCTACCATCTGAACTGTTGATCGAACCATACGCATCCCAGTGAGTTTCTTTTGTACCTCACAAGCTTGTGCTATTTTGGGTAAGTATGGTGGTTGGAAGGTTGGTCGATTGATGTACATAACATAGTAGTAGTATTGGTTTTGGGTAGAGCTTGTGATCAGTTTGGTACCGAGTTGATGGAGGCATGAGGTGGAGTAGACCGCTTGCACAAATAGTCGATAGAATTGAAAAGCTTTTGGGTACTGTTTTCATTTTATTAGAATTGTTTTAAGTTAGTGGTGGCTCACTTATGGATGTATACGTGGTATTAAAGTGAAGGGGGTGTTGTTGTGGTAAGACATATTATTTCGGTATGACTGTGCGGTCGCCCGTACGGCCGACACGTGTTAAAAGTAATAGTTTAAAATTTATTAAGGAATAGTTCATAACTTATAAAAGGATAGTTAATGAATTATAATAGAATAGTTCATAGTGCAAAATTTATAAAGGAGTGAAAGTAATAGGTCAAAACTTATTATGAGATAGTTCATGAATTATAATAGAATAGTTCATAAAAGATAATAGAATAGTTAAAAGTGCAAAATCTATAAAGGAGTGAAAGTAATAGTTCAAAACTTATTATTGGATAGTTCATGAATTATAATAGAATAGTTTATGAATTATAATAGAATAGTTCAAAGTGCAAAATTTATAAAGTATAGTGCATAACTTATAAAATGATAGTTCATGAATTACAACTGAATATGTCATAACATATAAACGATTAATTTATGAATAATTTGATAAAATATATTAAAAAGTAATAGTTCATACTTCATGGATTATATGGGAATAGTTCAAAGTTTATAGGAGAATAGTGCATAAATTATAACATGGTAGTTCAAACAAATTTTCATTCGTTTTTGAAAAAAAAAAAAAAATCGTTTCAGAATTTTTTTTTTTTTCGGGACACGTGTTGGCCGTATGGGCGGCCGCACGGCCGTACCGCATTAATTGAACCATACCTAAAAAAAAGTATATATATATATATATATATATGTGTGTGTGTGTGTGTGTGTGTGTGTGTGTGTGTGTGTGTGTGTGTGTGTGTGTGTGTGTGTGTGAATGAATGAATGAAAACGGGTTACACGTTTAGATGTTCCTTAGGTTACCACGTTAGTGTAGATTAAATTAACAAGTGTCTTGTTCTTTTGTCATGTATATATACGAAGAAGAGTTAAGCTTTTGGGATCAATACGACATGGCATGGTACATTTAGGTTTTCTCGGAATATTTTTGGGGTGTTTAGTAGTAACGTTTAAGTTTGAACGTAGTTAGTTTTGATAAGAAGTTTGAAAGTTAGAGAAATCTTCCAACATATTTAAATCCTTCCTTTGAGTTTTGGTTTATGGTTTTGGGTTTCAAAGGATGGTGTGGAAGTATTCTAGGAATTTTTCTATGGTTTGAAGACCCAGGAGTGAAATCGTCTTTTTACCCTTATAAGGGTAAATTGGTAATTTCCTTTAGATGACCTTTGGTAACCTAGAAGTTGAAAACTTCTAAGATGTCGGATATTTTATTGATACACGTTTCATGTTATGATTAGGCGGTTCAGATTAGACTCATGTGGAGTCAAGGAATATCGTTGACTGGACTTGACCTAGTTTAGGTAAGTCCTCGGACTTACTTAGCTAGCTTTTGCATATTAGTTTTACATGTAAAGGTGATGTGTGTTTATTTGTTTATCGTTATAACCTAAACCGGACTAGGACGACCCATATGTATATAAATTGGCACAAGTGCATTAAAACCGAGCAGTGACCACTTGTCCAGTTCTATAGGAGATTGGGAGGTGCTCTGCGACTATTTTAACGGGTACACGGTGAGATGCATCGGATCCATTCCAATTGGTACAAGGGGACAGAGGCGAGTTTCGGGAGATTCTCGTGCCACAAAATAAGTTAAACTAGTAATTGAATAACTAAATAAAAGATAATAACCGGATTGTGTGCAAGCATGTTTATGTGTTTTTACTTTTTCTTATGTGTGTATGTGCCGTTATCGTTATTCTAATATTTGGAATGTTAGCTAACGATTTTAAAACCGATGTTGTAGATGCCTTGCAGGTTAAGACGGTTGTAGAGAGATCCGGAAGGGATGGTCAGTCGGGTCCACGTACTCATATAGATGGGAAGGGAGAGTCTTTCCGTTTTTGCATGCACATTATGTTAATTGTTATGTTTTGTAAGGTTGATTCATGTATACATTCATCATTTTAACCTTTATTAATTTCAAATTGTTTTACTACGTTTGTGCCTTGTTGTAAGATCTAGTAATGTTATTGTCAAACTGAGGTCGGGACCCATTGTGAGGTTCTAACCAATAACTCCCCGATTTCCGAGACTTTGGGGTGTTACACTTACTAAATCTCGCATGAGATTTTCATTATCCATTCGAGATTTGCTTCTGTCGAGGACTTTCAATCTAGATCAGGAATTGGAGCTTCAACCCCGGATCAAAGTGATATCAGAGCTAAGCGATTGAAGTCCGTATCAAGTTTGAATCAAATTTTATTTTGAGTCTTCTTTGAGTCACATAAAAGTTGAGTCTTTTCTTTTTCGCCATCTTTGCGAGATTATTTGAGTTTAACGTGCGTTGACTTGTGAAAGTTTGGAAGAGAGAAAACGCCATAGTCAAACACAAGCCAACCATTAACCTTGAAAACCTCGCCCAACCCTACGAAAAGTGTGATCAAAGTTTGCGCTTAAAGTTGAGGTCTTATCTAGTAGGTAAGATCTTATCCATAGTTGTCAAGCAACGATATATATGCTTCTCCAGTAGTAAAAGATCACAAGACAACCAAGGAGTAGCAGCCCCAAATGTGATTGTTGAACGTCGACATCAAGTATCGATTTTTCAAACAATCTCGGCCAGTTCATAAAGAATCTCGGCCGAAATTTCACCCGAGAAAGCTACTGTCGTCGAATTTTTGAGATATTTTTTGAGGCATAATCTACAGAATCTAAGTGCACCCGGTGAAAGAGTATATTAAAGTAAGAGTTTCAATACCAACCTTGATCCAATTAAGAGCCTTAGCCATACCCAAAACCAATCCCAGCTATCTCTCTCCAACTACGCAGGTTCAAGGTATGACTTTCTCTCTTCATAATCTCTTGTGTGCCTTTTTCTAGCCTCTTTCTATTCTAAACACTTGAGTCCTTTTCTTTGGGTGTGTTAGTTAGTATCTATACTTTCGATCATATTAGTACGTCTATCGATCCGCAATATTCCTTCTACTTTGTCTTTGTGTGGAGTAAACTTCCAGCAAGAGTTCCTTAAACCATCTCACAACAAAAAAACCTTTCTCCGAACCAAGTGGACTACTTGAAGTATCCGAGGACATCCTAGTTGAAGCTAGTTCATCGATTGGTAAAGAAGCATTAATCCATCCAAGACAATTGCACCAAATTAGCTTGAGGTTCACAACAAAGTATGAGTGTGAGAGAAAACAAGTAAGAAACCCTCATTTTCATTAACTTTTTGAATGATCAATCCCTTACTACTGCTGAAACCACTAAAAAAAATCCTAATTCGGCTAAACCAACGGATCCATATATGATTGACCACTGTAAACAAAATCCATCAAACTCACACCAAAACAACTACATTTGACTAGAAATCACAAGTTCAAATCCACTTTAAGATGGAGTAAAAATAAAAAAATCAAACCTCGGATGAAGTAAGAGCTCGTTTGCGTTTCTTCTTCTCAATACGAATCTTAAAATAAACTTTGTCTCTAGCCTTAACCCCATCAGGCTTGCGAAGCCACATGCAAAATTCACAAAACTGCCGAGGAGTACATGAAGGATTGTTCCAAAAATCGCGAGAAATTCCGATATCTAGGGTTCACGATAGCACATCGGGGTCGGAGATGGAGAGGACAATCTTCGTTTTAAGCCATGCGAAGGTGGTTATGTACGTTTGACGGAGAAGGGAAACTACCGTCCAAGTACTTACAGAGAAATTGAGTGGCTCAAGTTTAGCAATGGCGGCATGAAGCATTTGATCGTAGTTCCTACGAAATGGATTGTAGGGCCCCAAATCAGCAGTGGGAACACCAGCGGCCATTGTTACCATGAGAAGAAGCAAACCTCAAACTGATGAATAGAATTGGATACAAAAGTGTGAATTACAACTTCATTTTTACAATAGTTTTAAAACAAAGTTCCCTTTAAAATTTATAAATATATAAATTTAATTACAGAGTTAGTTTTTTTTTTTGTTTTTTGGTAAAAAGGAGTATAACTCCTGTGCATAAAAGCTAAAATCAATCAACAAAACGCGACATACGAGGCATAGCAGTGCCTCTCAAATCATTCGTAATAAGAGGAAGGGCATCAGCAGGGGGAACCTCCAGCTCATGAGTACCCACCGGAAAGAAAAAAAGCATAACTGGCTAAAAAAATCCGCAACGGCGTTAGCCTCGTGGTAGATATGTTGGAATCGGACTAGCCAGTTCTTACGAATGAAGCCTTCGCAACGGGCTACCAGACTAGAAAGGGGATGGGTGTGTGTAATGCCTCTCTCAATCATCTGCACAACGATCGTTGAATCTGTCTCCAACTCTAGTTGTCTATATCCCAGCCTCCAGCAAGTGTCCAACCCAAGGAGAATACCCCAAAGTTCAGCCGCCGGAACTGAACACACACCAATGTGATGTAGCCCACCATGGATCCATCGTCCGTCTTCATCACGAAGGACCCCTCCAGCCGCAGCCTCACCACTACCTTGTTTGACCGCCCCATCAGAGTTTCACTTGACCCAATTAGTGCGAGGTTTAATCCATTGTATGAAGCTGGCAGTTTTAGGCCGTATCCGCTCTTGTACCTTCCTGCGTTCATGCACTATAATGTATTCTCGAGCCTAATTAATGGTGAAATGATCTCTCCTCGGTGGATGATTATCGTTACTGAAAGCTCGGTTACATCTCCACTTCCACAACCACCACACGGAATATGAGAATAAAATATTCCAAGGAACGCCTTCCATGCTGAGATGACAATGATTGATATTGGTAACGAACCATTCAGTGGCTTGGTTCTGGAGAAAGCCTTCACCGGTGCAATCCCGACAGACATGAAAAAGCATCTCCTCGTGATCCGGACAGAGATCATAGTTCGAGGAATTGAACAGGTGTCGGTGAACAAAATGA
Organism: Fagopyrum homotropicum; assembly: GCA_033239125.1. Taxonomy (NCBI): domain Eukaryota; kingdom Viridiplantae; phylum Streptophyta; class Magnoliopsida; order Caryophyllales; family Polygonaceae; genus Fagopyrum; species Fagopyrum homotropicum. Next base: position 12,242,060 of record BSWB01000003.1, read on the forward strand.
TCACTTAATATGTTGAAACCAAATATATGTAAATTGCGATCAATCATATTAATGTTATACATCAATGAATATTAGTTATTATTTAATATGCATTATTTATTATTATAATTTGTATTATATCGAACAAAATGATCACTTTATATGTTTATGTACTTTAATGGTCCGTTTGGATTTGTTGAGAATGATTTCCAAAAACAGAATATATCAAACCAAATATATATATATATATATATATATATATATATATATATATATATATATATATATATATATATATATATATATTAGTTCAAGTGAGGAGAGAGCTTGTATATAGGAATTAGGAGGGTTGTGAGCCATTGGATGAGTTTTAAATCAAGGGTTCACACACGCTCATCAAATGGCATTTTTGTAAATTGACTTAAATTTTGGAAAAATCCCCTACGTTCATAGATAGGTGATCAGTGTTCATACTTTTATATGTCATTGTTCATACTTTTATATGTCATTGTTCATGTTTTTATTCATCAGTGTTCATAGTATTTTACTATTTTTATTCATCAAAGTGTCATGTTCATTTACTCTTTTGTGTTTATTTTATAATACATAGATGTTCATTTACAATATATAACCACAAAAAATAAAAAAAATTTATCACAAAACGTGAAAATATGATCATAATATGTTATGTATGTGTAAAAGTTATAGATAAGTCACTAGTGTTCATACTTTTATACGTCATTGTTCATGTTTTTATTCATTAGTGTTCATACTTTTATACGTCATTGTTCATGTAAATATGATCATAATGTTTTATGTATGTATAAAATAGACATCAATGCATTGAACACTTAAAAAAAAGACAACAATGCATTAAACACTATCCAAATTAATGAACTTCATGAACCCACTTCACAAAATACTTTCCACCCTCCATAATCTTATTCGCAACTCTTGCATTACAACCATATCGATTGGAAGTTGTCTTCCTTTTGCCCGTACTATGTTTGCCATTTTTTTTACCTTCCCTTATCCATACCAAAATACTTCTTCAACACAACATTGTTGGATTTTTGATTACATGAAACACGAATCTCAAATTCACAAATAGAGGCCTCCTATGGAAGTTCTCAACTTCCTCCACACTTAAAAATTGTTGACCAACATGTAGCTTCAATGTATCATCACAAATTAGAACCCAATTGGTAGAGTAATTTGGAGTTACTTGTATAATAGTTCCACCTTCATTACATGGAGCATTCGCCCTCAATCCCGACACAATGATTGGTGATGATTGCGTACCCAACATCACTGAATCTATAAAACAATGTAAAACTATACTAGTGTAAGTTCATACTTTTTATTCATTGGTGTTCATACTTTTATACGTCATTGTTCATGTTTTTATTCTTCGGTGTTCATAATTTTTATTTCATGTTCATGTAAATATTATAGACTATTTTCCTATTAGACATTTTGTCGAACAATTGGCGTGCACACTAAAAAAAGCTTATAGATTGTTTCAATTGGAAGTATTAGACCATATGTATATACATATATGATCTCAATCAAACCTCTCAAAACAAAAAATGATTCAACAAATTTGATTTAAAAAATAAACATCAATCATAATGATTCCTAAACTATAAAAATGAAAAACCTAAACCTTGAGAATAGAAATTTCGAAGAGACAATACTTGAATCGTCTTGTATTCTCTTTGATTTCATCATTTTTATATAATCCGTCTTTGATTTGGTTGAAATCGGCCAAATATAGAGCTTGTTGGATGAAGAATGTGAGAGTGTTGTGATTTGTGAGTCGGTCGATCAACGAGAGTGTTGTAGTGTTGTACTTTTTTTTTTTTTTTTTTTTTTTTTTTTTTTTTTTTTTCAGATTTATGTAATTACAAGATGTCATTAATGATGAGTGTTTGTGAGCCATTGATTTAAATTTGATCCAATGGCTCACATATATATATATATATATATATATATAAACAATTAAAATTGAATATTAAAGTTATTTTAATACATAAAATTTACCTTAATTTTTTTTAAAAACCGTTTTCATTTCATCCCTATAAATCAAATGGAGAATAAGTATAAAATAAAAAAAAAACTAAAAGTTCCTATTTTCTAATGTGAATTGAATAGGTGATTTAAAAAAATACAATCTATTTTAGAGGTGGGTTTGTATAACCAAGTAAGTTTTAGCTATATATAGTGGAATAAATTGGATTTTCATATGGATGAAAATTGTAGATATTTGACTTAATCAACGTGATCTTATTCGATCAGACGAAAAATAACAAAACAATCAGTGTAACAAAATATTAGTGTAGGACGTACTCGCATTAGGAGTGTGCCCCTATTTTCGGCAAAAAAATATATTTGAACACTGACAATACAAGTGTCGGACGCATGCCCAATGCATTCGGGAGGTTGCTAACAGACATGGTCGTAATGTGAGTGCATTGTCTCTTCTTATCTAACCGAACAACAATGCATATATTTATTCATTCCCTACTCGGTTAGTATAATCACGTTTGACTTGTTATTAGTAAGGTTGTTCATATGGTCCGGACCGGACTGAACCGGATGCTTTTCAGTTAAAAATTATTTAAAAGTGTAAAAATCTGGTTCGGACCGGAAGATTACGGTTCAGACCGTGTTATCTGGACCGGATTTTTACAAGTACGGTTTTCGGTCCGGTCCAATTATGTGTAGTCCTAGTTATTAAATTTAACGTTCCAAAATCTTCACATTGGTTTCGTGGTGTAGTTGGTTATCACGTCAGTCTAACACACTGAAGGTCTCCGGTTCGAACCCGGGCGAAGCCATTTTTTTTTTCTTTACATATATTTTTGCTGAGGGAGAGTACAATTTACAGAAACCACCCTTCATTTCCCATATGCTTTTAGAAAGCATCAAATTTCACAAATTGGTCAAGCTCCCCAGAAATCAGAAATAATATGGGTGGTTGAAGCTGCTTACAAAGTTCATAAGATCATTCTTTAGATTACCCTGCTGGTTTCCTGTCAGCAAATCAATGGACTTTCTATCATCTTATTTCAATTCTTGAGATGGAAAAACCAAAAAGAAAAGAGCCAAGGGACTTGAGTCACTTAGATTGATCTTTAAAGGTAATGTTGAAATTGAATACAATTGAGTGAAGAATGATCAAAATTGTCTATACCTAATGGCTATGAGAAACTATACAAATATCCCAAAAGCATGATATAAGATTTAAGAGTTGAAATTCCTTTCTGCCAATGGTATTCCTACTCTTCTCTTCCCTACACTTTTCCTGTCTGTTGCTATATCTTCAACTCTATGGTGAATGGCTATCAATGCTATCATATCTCTGTACCTAATTCATATATTTACGACAATTAGGCGCTCCGCATAAACATGGGACCTTTAACTCATCGGCTTCATCTGGATCGAACGAGTAATTGAACCTGCCAATACGAGTATATAAATCAGTACAACATGTGTATCATCTTACACTATCATTAAGATCTTTGAAGGGAAATTAATGATACTTACGTTAGTTCCTTGCCAGCTGATACATCAACCTTGGCTATGAGTACTATCCGGTTTTGATCGTTTCCCATGGTCATAATCCTCGCGTAGCAGTTGGGCATACACTACATCCAGTAGACAAGACAATGAAGAAAAAACACTCAGAGTCTGTTTGGATGTCACACATTATAACACAAATATACATGCAGTATTGTTTTGCATCCAAACAAGCCCTAAACAAAAATGGAAATCAGGTGCTGCAAAAATGCCATAGTTTTTAAGAGGTTGGCCTTACCGAGTGGTTGATTAGACGAGCTATGTTCCCTTTGTTGGTTGCATCAATCACTACATCTTCACTTATCTTGAAAAACTGCAGAGAATACCGAAAGTAATTAGAATACACTCTTAAAAAGCTCGAAGAGTTTCATGTTATACTTATTACTTTATTAGATGTCATAAGTATCTAGCTATTAAAACATTGAGTAGATCAACCCTGCAATTAACAATCACAGAAGAAACAAGGCTATTGAGAATTGGCTTACATAGCAATCTTTGCCTTCCCGGTTATACTTTGCCTCTCGTAAATCTGCTACCTTGTTTCTGACTTGCTCTCCTAGATATTCAAGCACCTGCATTACAGTTTTTTGTTAAAGCTTTATAACTCAATGCAAACAGAAGCCCTTGAATGTAAATTTAGAAGTTGCATTCTGCATACAAAATTAATATTCTGAGGATTTATTCTTTACCATTTCTCCTTCTTGAATATTTCGACGTGCAAAGAGGCCCCGTCCATGAATTCCAGATTTCCCAAAACAAACTCGCTTATATCCAGTTCTCTGAATTCAAACAAAAAAGAAAAGAAGATGAGATAAGTTGGTAAAGGTGGTGGCATTTACTCAACAACTGAGAGTGAAAGCCGGTGGAACCCGACCTGTAGATGTTTAAGACGCTCCTCAAGGGTAGAAAATACTTGTGAATCTTCAGCCTCCTTCAACAAATAACCAAAGAAAAATAATCAATATGGATGGAGAAATAATAGATGAATAGAATGGTGTGGCTATAAAAGATATTATAGATAGAAGTCCATAAGAGAAAATGTACTTTGAAGTGGTTCAAGCTGTCAATCTTATCCAGGGAATGACGGATTGGCCCCATCACTCGGTGAAATGTTGGCACTGCTCTAGTTTTCTAGAAATTGCAAAAGGATGATAGAATTAGACCATATTTCCAGACGTCCTCTCACAGGAAATATTACAAAGCTTCCACCGATGATTCATTGCATTCTCACAAAAAAAAATTCATAAAAGAAACTGGAAACAAATAATGAATATGAAGACAAACTTGCAAGCATCATAACATGGGTAAAGAACAGAAACCTTGTTTCTGGATCTTATGTAGATGCGACACCTTGCAGCAGATTCGGGCTCAACTTCATCGCGTTTTTCTGGCTCAGGCTCAGAAAGCTCTATCCTTTTAATATTGGAAATGAGCCTTGAACCTACAACCTTTCTTTTCTGTTGGTTTTCAAGCATTCCAGCAGAGAAAATCCCTATTGGAGTCTTTACAACTAATACAAAGTTAGGATCAGGAGTCCTACATCAAGAGAAAAAAACATAAGAAAACCACGCCCAACAAGCTAGATATTCTGCTTTATCATCATACACCTTTCTTCTTATATATTTTGTAGTGTTTACCTGTGTTCAGCGCAATAAGACAGCTTTCGGGTGACCTGACTGCCATTCTTCTCCATGCAATGTAGCTAGAAGGCACACAGAATTAGTCATCAAGTAAAAGTGAAAGAGATCATTTTAGAGTCACGTTTTACAAAAAAGTATGATGCCACAGAAAAAGTATAGATTGTCAACATCGATTAGTAAGTAGGCAGTCTATGCAAAACATACTTCCATGTAATAGCCTGCCCTTGATGCACACATGGCATGATAAGAAGTTGAACACTTGTGACACTGGATACATGAGCCATGAACTTGTTTGCATATTACACATGCCTGCACACAGTTAAAGAAGCAGGCCCAGTTAACAAGTGAACATATAAATTTTAAGTACCTTTACAACAAAATTGGGAATAGAGTAAACTTAGGGCTTGCCATCCATCAAACTGGAACATTCAATAAACTGGGAGGAGACGTAGTGTAATGACAAACAAGTACCTTTGTAAAGGAACTTGGTGGAATTCTCAAAATTCCAGTAGCAGGCTCCATTTTCTCGGAATCCAGAAAAGCAATTTCGGGTCGAAACCATGCACATGTCACATGAACCCACAAGTTTTCAATCTCAGTCGGCTTCAAAGCACCACCTAATCAAGAAGCAAATATGTCATTTTCAACAAGAATCGCATACAAAAAAGTAAATCCATCAAGTAGAAACGTTGGGGTGAAAGATGGTATTCTCAACATCAGTTGCCTTCAAAGCACGAACTGAACAAGAAGCACAGAAAGTGTATAACCATATTTGAGGTCAAGAAGAACAGTAACCATTCTTACACAACAAGAATCATGAACAAAAAGTATAAGTAAAATCAATACTACTTGATATGAAAAACCAGGCACGCAGTTTGTACATTCAAGTGGAAAACTGCAAGTTCAAGAGAGTAATTTCAACCTCACTAATTAGAGAAATAACAGTAACCATCCTTACAAACATCAATCATGAACATAAAGTAAAACCAAACTCAATTCTACTTGAAGTGCAAACCAGGCACACAGTTTGCGAAATCAAGTGGAAAAGAAGTTCTAGAGAGTAATTTTACAACCTCACTAATTTGAGAAAGAATACCTTTAACCGGACAAAGAGAACACTGCCTTTCAATCGAAGGAGTTTCACAGCGTCTACAAACCCATGAAGTAAAATCTTGGATATTTGTTAATCCATAACATTCTTGATGAACCGCAAATTGGCACCTGGGAAATTATCATAGGAAAAATGAAGCATTCATCTCAAATACTGCATGCACCGCTTAAATTGAAAAATAAGAAGAATACTCACCTGTTGCAGATGATCACTTTGTTGTAATCCCAATCTTCGACCCATCTACAGACGGCGCATCTTTCTGATGTCCACTTAGCATTTATGGGCTCATACTTTTCTACACAATTAGTAGAATATTAAGGATCTAAAGAGAAAACTTCATTTAATAATGCAATAGAAGAAAACAAAAGATAATTACCTCGTAAGAACCCCAGCAACTGTTGCTTAGTTAGCTTCCCAGGCTCTGAAACATCAAATCCTTCAAGCTGAAAATGGAAATGAAAAACAAAAAGACGTCAGCTTTACAGGAAATAATTCAACAGTGTTTCTTCTATTCTGAGGGCAGTTTGTATACGATGCCGGATGGTACGGCGGTAAAGTCTTTATATCTATTTTGCAAGGTCAAATTATGAAGTTTCACATCAACACATTATTTATTAGTCATAATCGATATCTTTAGAAAAATTATTTTTTTTATTTTTTTATTTTTTTATCGGTAAATTCATAATAAACAAGTTTTATAGAAGTTAGATGTCATATTTCAATTCAAACTTAATTTTGCTTTGGATCATAATATTGTATTTTTTATATCTTGAATAGATTTCTGCCGCAATTTCCCCCCTGTTTAACAGTATCAATTTTCATTACAATTTATCGGTTTTAAGTTCTTATTTGAACATCAACGTAGGTTATTCAAGTCCATGTCACTTTGGGAATTATCTGCAAGCCTTGCGACAATCTGAGAAAACAAAAAATAGTTTAATAGTAACAATAAAATTCAAGACAATTTCAAGGAAACACACCCATATTGATAATGGTGTTGTTGTATCCTTGACTTTAACACTATACTTCCATTTCTTGGCTCTACAACCTGTATGACGTTCCCATTCACTCAATGTTTGCTTTCTTGAACCACATTTACCACAGTTGCACTTAACCCTGAAAGTACACAACAATTAGCAACTATGCCACACATAAACGGAGACAATACAGATATGAAAAAACATTATAAATTTACACAAGGATACGTGTTTCCGGGCATTCGAGTTTCCATAGGAAATGAAAACGGTGGCCCTTGGGAGTTTCCGGGTACCGTAGGTAAACAAAAAAGTTTCTAGTCTGTGATATACAAGAAACGCAATGCGAAAAAATAGGAAAGATACTAAAGACTTACATATGGAGGTCTGGTAGATAAGTTGCTTCCACTCCATTGCAGATTACAAGAATCGTGTCAGGTGGTGTTTTTTGCCTACAGATTGGTACATCAAGTTCAAGAGGCAACAATATGAAGTTCAAAAAAGACGAAATAAGAAGATCACAAAAAACATACTTGAGTTTTGGCTGTTCATCTTCGGTTATTGATTCATAATCAAACAATGGCTTGCAATCAAGGCAGTAATAGTGAGAATTCTCCAGATCCTTCTCCAAAATCAAATAAATCATGGTCAATATGCTTCAATTATAAGAAAATCGTCCTATTTTTGAAGTCCTAATCATGCTAGCGTCATAGTAAAGTAAAGGACCAACCTTTAGATGCTTGATAGTAAGTTTAGCACATTCAGCATGCACCCAAATATCACAGCCATCACAATGTACCTATTCCATAGAGAATCTCAGATCCGAATTCAGGACAGTTGACTATATCAGTTTGAAACTTAATGAAAATGACAAACTCACCCAATTTCCTCCCCCTGAAGGATTCCGAATCTTCTTGCATATGCCACAATATTTCTTTGGGTTCTGTAGCTGAGAGTCAGTATTTAATGTATTAGAAACCTACAACGGGAAGTCGACTTTTAAATATAGATGCATAATCGACAAAAGAAGCTCTTGAGAACCTTGATACATCGTTTGCATAAAAGTCGGACTCCGTGGGCAACTAAAGTTTTACGTGGTGAAACCAACCCGCATCCACAGCAAGGATGGGTATCTGTCCTCTTAGCATCAGCATACTGCACAAAGACCATCATGCAGTAGGCATTCAGCAAGAAACTACATATGAAGAAACATTTAAGTTTATTGAAGTAAGCAACTTTCAGAACCAAACTTCTATACAAACTGGAATATGTTTATGTTGCATCACAGTATCCACTATCCACAGTCAAGGCAGTCAGCTAAGTATTATATTCCTGAAACTCCAAACCATGGTCTTTGTTCTTCGAAGTAAGATCACTAAACAACTAATGTAAGATAAGCAAACACCAATCTAATAGTACCAATTAGGATACAAGGAGCTTAATTACTGTTTTAACATCAATGCCCATATTTGTTGCACTTGTTTTCATTATCTTTATCAATCCAGAAAATTGTATTAGATTCCCGAGTCCCTTTATATCGCTAAAAATTGTGAATAGCTGACAAACGAACCAGAAACAATCTTTTGAAAGATAAAAGGGCTAAAATGAACTCTAAATATACCTTTTGAGAATTCTGATAGGACACTCCATCGCAGTCGAGGGGGTTTTCAACATCGGTAGCCAGGTTGACATCTACGTGTCCCTTCTCTGCCACACAGGCCTCCGCAAGGGCCTTCTCAAAAGCAACTACTTTAGACTTGTGCAACGCAGACTGGTCCTTAAACCTAGGAAGTTGAAAACTTTGATTAGATTGGGTCGGCCAATAATTATGTTACCACCGAAAATTTCTCGAGTCAAAATTGCTTAGTATTTAGTCCCGTACAACCAACCCAGTCTGATCCTTAAACATGAGAAGTAGGCAACCTTATTTAGATTGACATCAGCAAAGATTTTACAATCAGAAACCTATTTCGATTCTCGAGGCTATTTTTTTTATTCAGAATTATAAAAACTCAGCCTGATCCTCAAACCTGGGAATTTGCAAACCTTAATAAGATTGACATCAGCCAGAAAACTATCTCAACCTAAATTAGATTGACATCATGCGAATATAATCATCAATTGGTCACTAAATTCTAATTTGAGCAATTCTAATCTCCCACAAACGGGTAAAGACACGGCATGACACCCCCAAAAGCTGATAAACTCAGTTAATTACTCCGTAACATATAAGGTATTACCAGACGGTTGAAAGTACAGTCAGCTCACCTGTCAAAATAATCATTGAAGGGAAAAATCATCCCGCTTCTAACCCATGAGTATTCCTGTTCACACAACGGTTGAGTATAATGAGAAATTTGACAACATTCACAAACCAATCATGATACCAATACAAAAACCATAATCAGCAAAACAGCATGAGATAGAGGGAGAGGCATTACCCTCATTTTTACTTGTTTCCCCTTCGTGCAATATCCAAAATACATGACACAGAGAGTGTTAGGAACACTTGCTTTCAAGACAGGATCCGGTGCTTGCGTAGCCGGATCGATAACAACACCAGGCCAAGCAGGATAAGACTTCCCTGCTTTTGCCCAAACAATGTCACCCTGAACAAAGTCCGTGAGCTTATATACTACTGTACTCTTACTTCCATTCTTATTAGCTGACTTCTCCACAGTCTTAACACTCTCCTGAGAAGACTCCGGCCTAGTCCTGTCTGATGATGCAATGGAGCTACGACGGCGCGAATACTTAGTGATTCCACCATCACTTAAGTCCGAAGATTCCAATTCTTCTTCCTCGATATCTTGACAGTAAGGATGATTCTCGTAGCTCGGTTTAGGTATCTCTTCATACGTATCAAACTCAGAACTATAACGCTTAATCTTCTTAGCTTCTTGTTTTTCCAGACACACATTAGGTCGCTTCTTTAACTCACTAGAAGGCAAAACAGGAGCACAGCCTGTAGGCGTCTTTAGCGGCCAAGAGATTCGTTGATTTCTCAAATTCGATGGAGTTTCAACCTCGCAATGCGAAGGATCACTTGACCAAGAGCAGTTCTCACCCCCATCATTTTCTATAGGAATCATCTTCTGCCTCTTAGGGTTATCTTCGTCGTCGCCTGGATGACAGCTCTCGAATTGACAAAGTTTCAGGTGCGGCATTCCGATTTGCAATCTCCGGTCGATTACAATCGCATTACCTGCGTTATGCATCCAGTCCAAATTCAAGAATTAACGGCACCAAAAACAAGGAAGAACGATTACGCCTCACCAAACCCTAGATTTCGCCCAATGAAAGACGAATCAAAAAACAAACCTCATATACCGTTCCAATGCGGAGACGAAATCTAACAAAAAATCAACGCGGCGCAAATCAACACAATCCAAACTTCCGCATCCAATTGGGAAGACAACACCAAACAATAACCAAAATAAATCGCAATTTCACGAAACCTAATTCCAATCGCCGGCCGGATAAACCAATCGCAGTCGAATCCAGATAGCGCTCCAACTCTCTCTCTCTCCGCGCTAATCCAAGACACCCAGACGCGAGAAACAACGAAGAAATTGTAGATTACTTGCGCTCCAATCTCCAAACTCCGCTAAAAATCAACAAAGATCGATTTTTTGGAATCAATTCAGAGGAGGAAGGCGTGAACCAGAAAGGCAAAGAGAGGAACACATAAACAGTCAATTACACGATCCCAAATACAATTTAAAGGGGACGGTTACGTGTATTTTAAAATTATATATTATTTATCCTTTTTACTGAATACTATCCTAATATATTCAAATGAATTCAATAATCTTCTTGATTAAACTAATTAAATAACTTGTAAAAGAAGAAAATTAATTGTTAGTATAAGTAGGATTAACTCATAGCACAACAATTTTTGGTGCGAAATTCGAATGTTGAGCGCCAAAACCCCAAATTTGGGACGTTTAGGGAAGTCGGCTGTACGGCGCGTGTGTTCCTTGTGTCCAATTTGACGTGAGATGGCTTGATTTGGTCTTTCATGTACAATGTTAAGATCATGCTAATAGTGTATAATGTATAGCATTTGGATGTTCACAAATTAATATATGCTAATGAAAATATTGCAATTTTTATTTTTATTGATAATTATAATTATACTATAAGGTTAAACATAAGGATGACAATAAATCGGGTGACGGGCGGATGACCTTAATCGTTACACCTAATCCGTCGTTTAAAATTATCCACTTCGTTCGCTAAGGGTCTCACCCGCATCCATCTCTTGATGTATATACACAGAGATAGAAATTACTTACGAAATGTCTTTATATATGACCACAATTCGACGGTTAGTTTTTTTTTAGACCAAAAGTGACATTTTAATTCCAAATTTTCAATCAAGGGTATTGTGATTGGTGAAACGTAACGGTTGTTGTTTAGTGATACGTGTACACAGTGTGATATGCGGTGTATACGAATTGTTTTTGAACTTCGGTTTTTCGTGAGGTTAGTTGAACGGATTGGGATTTAAGGCCTCCAAATATATGTGGATATCCGTATGCTTGTGTATCACCAAATATTCGGATATTTACGGACATACAAATAGTCCCGAATATCCGGTTATCTAAAAAAGGTTATACAATAATGAATGAATTTGTTTTAGGAAACCGTTTTTTATACCAAAAAGGGCATTTTTAATTCTAAATTTTCAATCAGTGTTATCGTGAATCTGTGATTGATGAAACGTAACGGTTGTTGTTTAGTGATGCGTGTACACAGTGTGGTATGCGGTGTATATGAATTGCTTTGTGAACTTGTTTTTTCTGTAAGTTTCGTTGAACGGATTAGGATTTTAGGTCGTCGTAGATATGTGAATATCCATATATTTGTTGATCACCGGATATTCGGATATTCACGGATTACCGGATATTTTTGGATATCCAAATAGCCCCGGCTATCCGGTTATCTAAATAAGACTATACAATAATGAACAAATTTATTTTAGGAAACAGAGAAAAAAAAAAAGTTGTATAATGCAAGTTTGTATTAATATTTATATTAGACAATATATTGCATGGTAATTATATTTGACGTAGATAAAGTAATAAATTGATAATGTTCATTTATTTACGGCTTATACTGTTATACATAGTATACACTATATATAGTATAACATACACAAGTTGAAAGAATGAAAGGTATTTGTTTAACGTCCCTAAATTAATTTTTTATATTATTTAAAATAACCCTTTAATAAAAGGGCAAGGTTTGAGTAGGGAGGGATTGTTTCGGTTAAACAATACTAACACGTATCCTCCTTTTCTTTTTGTTTTTTCTTGTTTTTTGACGGACATTTTTTTATTTGAATTTTTTGTACAATTGGTTTCATTTTTTTTTCCAGTAAATTTAAATTTTTGTACTAATGACTCATATACTTCTAAAATAAAATTCATATACTCAAAATAATGCATGAACTAATAATATAAAATGATTAACCGTACACCATTATATATGAAATAATTGTATATACCTATTGAACTAACAAATGTGTACTAATAAATTTGTGTTTCATAAACATTATTTGAGAATAGTGGGAGGAAAATTGACAGCGTAAAAATCTCGGTCGATGGGCCATCTATTAAAAATCTCGGACCGACTCGAAACAAATCTCGGCCGAGATTTCTTCTGGGACGTATTCCCTTAGCTCCTTGCTTGACCCTTAGTACTCCATCGTGATCTCCTTTTGATACATTGCCCTTCTATGCTATCTTTTTATCCAAAATCCATCATAATTCCTACAATTGCAACAAAACAATGTGTAGACATCCTTTCTAACGAAGTAGGTGAATACAAAACCAAGGGAAAAACTGTCTATATGCATGTCTATATAAATGTCATAATTCATGTCCCCATCCACAAATATTGTATGAACTCGTACCTTTGCTTACGGAGTTTCTGTTTGATTCTTCTATCAATCAAAGAGAGGGAGACCCTTTGATTGAAGAGTTGTGAGAGTCCTTCCTAGGTTGTGCCTGCGTGTGTTCTCTTTTTGAAGGTTGGTGCTCCTGGTCAACGTTAGTCCCTGCTTGTGCTTGTCTTACTTAGAAGACTTGTGTAAGGTTAAAGAAGTACGGTTTAAGGTAACCCCCTCGTTAAGGGGTTTTGACACATCATTGGTCAAATTTTTTTGCGAGAATATCTTGGTCCATATCTTCCTATATTTCCCATTGATCTCATTCCATAAAATTATCTTCTTATTTAACCATTTTTCATTCCATCAATTCACGTTCTTTTTTGGTCCGATTTATCAAAACCTCGGTCTGTTCTTCATGAAATCTCACTCGAGATTTCTTGAATTTGACCGAGATTTCTTTATTGAGGTTGTACGTGGACTTTTAATCTAGATCCGGCAACTGCGGCTTCAACCCCGCATCGAATCGTGTTCGGTCTCAACATAAAAATAAAAATGTCAATTTTAGATTACTTGGAAATTAGAGGGAATCCGACATATAAGATTCGTCGGAAAATGGTGTCTACTCTCATATGGTTGTGGTTTTATTTAGCATGAAAAAAATTCCTTATATCAAACTGTTTCCTAATACCTAAAGTTATACCAAGTAATGCTCAACAATATACTCCTTTGCTGCAGCTCTCCATCTCTAGACTGCTTCACACTTTAAAACACATGAAGGCTCATGATAACAAAGCTCATATTCTAGCGGCACGGTCAATCATTTTAACCTTACACTTGTTGTCTGGCAATCATTTGCACAGCCAACAACTCAGGAGGTGCAGTTGCACTCAACGTCCCATATACGAAATGTAATGTTAATAAATCAATGTTGTAGTCTTTTTTCCTTGTATTCTTGGTATCTCATTCTTATGCACTACAAGGAGTAAGGAACACCTACTTAATTTGGTATAGTATTGCTATGGTTCAAGGAGAAGCTCATAGGGTTTGGATCATTTAGTGAGCTACCTAATTTAAGTAGATGATAGCCGAGTCCACATTCTGGTTATGTGTTGGCATTTTTTTTTTACTCGTGTGTTATGTTGGTGTTTTATGGTTGTTGAACGTTGTAGGTTATGTTTGAGGATAATGTTCAATGCGGTTGTTAATTCAAGCAATGCGTTTCACTTGGCATTTATGGTGCGTTCGCTAGAAGATGATTATCGAGATTATTGGTGATTTTAACCTCGGGAGATTATTCTGCCCATTTTTTCATCCACTTGAATATGGATTATCACATTATTGGGAATTATTGTGAAATTTTAATCTCCCATTTTTTTTCATCCATAATATCTGGATGATGATTATTGGGGATCCACTTGAATATGGATTATCAGATTATTGGGGATTATTGTGAAATTTTAATCTCTCATTTTTTTCATCCATAATATCTTGATGATGATTACGTGCACAAAAACGATTCAAACATAAACTTGAAAGAAATAAACTAACATCGATCAACAAACCCTAGCTTTAGAACTGTAAAGCTTAAACACACAATTAGTTAGTTAGGGGATCTAGCTTTTCGATCATTTCGAGAGGAGTAATCCATCTATTCTCACTCATTGATAATTAACAACGTTCAAAATACATACTTTTGCACAAAAAAGATTGGTCGATCAATGATTTTACATGCACCCCGCATGATATGGATATTGGATATCGATCAGAACCAGATCCAGTTCATGGGTCCACATAGTCTAGTTTGATATGCAGCCATGATGTTGTTGAGCTGACATTGATATTAGGCGTTAATGAGAAGGTGGGTTGGTTATGCTCAGCGCCGAAGTTCTGTAACAGCAGCCGCTGATGAAGATCAAACGCAACAGATGAATTGGTCTGTGATGAAGATTCGTAGTGCAGACCCAGAAACGAGCATCTAGTCTAGATCGAAAAATAAGAGAAAGCAAAAATAGCGTGAAAGGCATTAGTGTCAGTTTCCGAAGGTGTTAGGCTCTAGAGGGGGCATCAACGTCAGTTTCCTCAAGAGGGGCATATTGGTATCATCGCCAACATCCACATCAATGTTGAGCCCAAGCTTCCGAAGGTGTTAGGCTCGTCGAGGCTGAAACCAAAGGTCAAAAGTGTTGTCTCGAATAGAAGCAGTGTAATTTCTAGATCGATCGTCCACCTCCATCTTTGCAAGCGACAAGAATCTCTCTCACTTTTAGGGCCCGTTTGGTTTTAACTCCGGAATCGGAAACGGAATGGAAACGAATCTAGTCAATACGTATACCCTTATTCATTAAAATTTTTGAAATTATTCCTTGTGGTTTGTACTAATTGGATGAGAGTTTGATTACTTTTGATACCCTATAGGGTAATAAAATGTGAGGAAGCAAGTGCATTTTTCATTAAACCATGGGGAATGATTCCATAAAATTTCATGAATATGGATATACATATGAACTAAATTCGTTTCCATTCCGTTTCTGTTTCCGGAGTTGGAAACAAACGGGCCCTTAGATTGGGATAGGGTCGAAGAAGGAGAGGCTAAGGGGGGAGAAGAGGGAGTGTGCGGTTGCACCGCTGTAGTGTGTTAGGGTTTGAACCGTAAAAAAAAGGAAGGGGTCATTTACTAAATCAAAAACTAATATGGACCTACTACCAAATTATCCGAGCAAAAAATAACTAACGGTGATGCGCAGTCTCACTGTGTGTGAGCATCATAATTTTTTTGTTTCAAGCTTTTTTACTCTCAAAAAAATAAAAGAAGAAGAAAATAAATATTTATAAATTCAACTATGTGCATTTAGTAGAATTTTTTTTTTTTTTCAGAAGATTGACCTAATGTGTCATTTTTTGTATCTACTAGGTGAAACTCCGCGTGCAGACCACGCGCGTGACTTACTATATTTTGTGTAGGGCTGTAATATGAGACAAGCTACTCGGGCTCGGCTCGAGCTCGCCTCGTCAAAAGCTCAGCTCGAGCTCGTTCACTTTCTAAACGAGCCAAGCTTGAGCACATTTTAAAGCTCGTATAAATTTTAGGCTCGGCTCGGGCTCGGCTCGTTTATAAGCGAGCCGAGCTTGAGCATGTCAATGCTCGCTCGTTCGGGTAAAACTCGGCTCGTTTGGCTAAAATAACACTATAGGAGCATTATTTTAGCCGAGCTACTCAGACTCGGCTCGGGCTCGGCTCGTCAAAAGCTCGGCTCGAGCTCGTTCACTTTCTAAACGAGCCAAGCTTGAGCACATTTTAAAGCTCGTATAAATTTTAAGCTCGGCTCGGACTCGGCTCATTTCTAAACGAGCCAAGCTTGAGCATGCCGATGCTCGGCTCGTATTACACCCCTAATTTTGTGCACGATAATTTATACCGTAAACAATATCGGAGTATTGCTAACATGGTCGATGTTTTAAACTCATAGCTTATACTAACTAATAAAATAGAGAAACATAAATTCAGAAAGCAAACTGTAATCTAACCATCAACAAAATTCAAAGGCCAGAATAACACTAAAATTGAGTGCTTAACCAGCTGTTTAGATTTTTCACAATGAATTTTGAGATGTTCAAGCTCTGTGGAATGCACGGGAATGGATTATAAATGAGTTATTTTCTTGGTGTAGTGGCTATACATTGTTGCAGGATCTGCACCATAATAAGGGCCTTGCATTTGATGAGAAAGAAAGAGATACCCACACTACTTGCATGGTCTTCTTCTCCCAACTGTTGCTAGTAAGAGCTTCAGGTTATCTTCTCTACAAAGTTTGTAGACGAATTCATTCATTTAGCCCTTAGTGTGTGTGTTTTCTCTTCATAACGCTAAGTGACATCTCTTGTGATTTACATGGTAAGTGAGGAAGGTGATTCATAATATCCGCCGGTATTAGGTTCCCTTGCAGAAGTATATGGCCATGACAGATCTCCAGGTTAATTTAAATGTTGAGGGCATTAATTTCACCAATCACCATCATTTAAATGTTGAGGGCATTAATTTCACCAATCACCATCATATGCAACTTCCTCTCATCAACTTTGTACCACAATCCATTTACAATCTACAACATTGAGAAACAAAAATCAATTGCCAAAATTTAAAAGCAACCACAAGATTATATTCCATCACATCTCAACCGCTCGTCATACTTGGGAGTGTATATAAAATCGACAGGTTTTCATCAATTAATGCATAATGACCCGAAAGAAACAACATTTCCAATTGTAAGAAATACCTGATCAGAGAGAGGAATGGAGAGAAAGATGAAGTCGAGGGTCGGAATGGAGCCCTAAAATTGAGAGAAGGATTTTTGGAGTGAGGTCTGCAGATTTGTAGCATTCTAAGCTCACACTTGAAACCTGTAGGCACGAGAGTGATTACTTCTTCATAATATTTTTTCATTAAACATCAAAGCTATCTATATGAATGGCTGAATTTAGGTGTTCTCACATGCTATTGTCCTTCACTTATTGTGCCGACATGGCTCAAATATTTTTCATTAAACATCAAATCTTTCCAGTGACAAAAGTCATGGATTCTTTCTTTACCTACTAATTATCAGAAATAACGACATCAAGTGATGATGAAAAGCCATGACCATGACTGTTCATCTTGATGAAACCCGGATCCTTGCTGAGGCAACCAAGAAACCAAGGCATGAGATTAAGATTACCAATAGAAATTGACTACATATATAATTCCAGCTTTACATCAGTCAACATTTACCTGCTACACCTATACAACATAAATAATCTAGCAGTCGCTAAGAAAACACCTAACCGTGCCAAATCGCCAAACCCGTCTGTTAAACCTAGTATGTCAGAAGCTGCATATAGGGGGGATCAAGTTTTCATTGTACAAGTTAAGATAATAATATTAGACAGTTAACATTAAAGATTTATTACATCAGGTGTTAACCATATATAATATACTTATCTATCTATTTAGAAAGATCTTATGGTTAGTTATAGATACTAGGGTTAGATAAGATCTTCCTCATAAAGATATTCTATCATTGTATTTATATATTCATCATTCTGTCACAACAATAAACAGTTCAATAAGCATTCATCTTATCTTGCTCATATGGTATCAGAGTGATATGAGCGATATGCCTAACAACACTCTCGATCCTATTCTCCTCCGCTATGCTATCTCTATTGGCCTCTATATGCAGCCACACCAAACGGCCTTCTGCAGCCACACCTCATGCTTCCCTCCTCCATCTTCTCCTCACCGGATCACCTTCGCCTATCCCTGCAACCGGAGATGATCCCAACAACCTACCCACTACTCAACAGACTATTGCAAGTCTACCCACGACACCTAAGTCTTCTCTACAACCATCCCTCTCGACCTCCTTCTCTACAATCCCTCAACCCTCCTCTGTCATTTGCTGCCGCCAAAAAGCACAACCGGGAACCGCCTCTGCCTCCAAGCCCCTGCCTTCGCCCTCGTTGCCGGCCAGTCAGGAGCCGCCCCACGGATCTTCCTCGCCGCTCTGAGTGAAGTCTCCCTGTCGCAACTCTCTCACTTTTCATCGCAAGTCTCTTGCTTTATTTGCTAAATAATGGCAACGAACCAACAAAACCTACCCAACCATGGCTGAGTATCTCAGTACACTACAAAACCCTCATGAACCCACGAAACCTTTCACCGTAGTGATACTCACAAACATTCCAGACAAAACACTACCAAACTCTTCTACAATCGCCCCTTCATAAAAACATACCTTTGTCAGGATAGATTGGTCTATGAGGAATTATTGGGCACTCTCTCTTCGGATGTGGCCAGTTTTGTCACCACTGCAGCAACCAACCTATTGGCATCTCTGGACTCGCCGGTATCCACAAAAGATCTTACCGACTATGTGCTAACAAAGCCCTTGTCTCGAGTCAAGTTTCACACATTATACCCAAGTCAAGTTTCACACATTATACGCAGCTTACAGCTCAAGAATGATGCTTCACTTGAGGGAGGATGTTAACTGTAATATTCTTATCTATATATTTAGAAAGATCTTATGGTTAGTTATAGATACTAGGGTTAGATAAGATCTTCCTCATAAAGATCTTCTATCATTGTATCTATATATTCATCATTATGTCACAACAATAAACAGTTCAATACGCATTCATCTTATCTTGCTCATATCAGGAGCGTACCCATGATCACCGAGTGTGTAAACATCATGAGCAAAACAAAAACTACACACCATAAGACTGGAGCAAGACCCATCTTTGAAATTCTTCCAAGTCAACTATTAGCATCATAACGTCTCTCAAGCAACCTTCTAACATTTCACTTCAAGACCATAGTGACCAAAGACAACAAATCACACGAGTGAGGACTGAGGGGGATCAAAACACCAGATAATATGTTAGTCAAGCACATGCACTGTAAATAAAAAATCATATACGAGTAAAAACCTAAATCCGCTTCTTCTGAATCTCGACTTCATAAAAACAGACAACAAAAGCTTAATATCCGGTCGAACAATACAAGCCGAAAAACCTAGCAAATCAGAGATAAGGAGGGATGAGATTCAAATATCAACGAAGAAAAAATAGAAGTTCGGGAAGAATATACCTCAGATTGACGACATAAACAGGAAGAGGTCGAGACGGTTTCCAGATCCGACAGTGGTCCAGATAGAGGAAGCTCCAAACCTTAAAATTAGATTTTCACATGCAATACCTTTATTCAATATGAGTCGGTTCTTCAACGTGGCGGCTCCTCAGGCAGTAGCAGCCTGGAGAAGGCGGTGGAAAAAAGACGTGAGGAAGGAGCGAAGACGGGTGGCCTGAAGAGGACATTGTTTTGGTGACCTTAAGGGTGGGTCACCCTCTCACCCACTAACTAAAAGAATTAATTGTTTAATAGATGTTTGTAAGTTGGGAGACATGAGTATTAATTACAGGATTTATTTATCTTTTTTATATAAATTATAATTAGATAGGGATGATGGGCTTTTAATATATGGGTCTAATATAACTAATCTTATTTTATTTTATAAATCAAAAAATATTAACAAGTTTATATAGCACCCACTCATATTGGGATCAATGGGTATTTTACACGTTTAAGTAATTTTTAACTATTTTTCTGAAAAGTAAAATTTTGTCTTTTAATAATATAATATCAATAGCGGGTTGTATACACTTTTTTTCCAAAACTTTTCATATCCACATTAATACACCATCCAAGCCAATGAAGTCATTCTACTTTTTAAATTTTAAATTATTATCTTTAACATTTCTTTTCAAAAAAAGTGAATTTTGTTTGTATTTTTCTTAAATAAAAATTAAATAATTAATCTTTAAATCATCGACGCGTGAATATTAATTTTTATCTTTATAAGCCTCTTTATTATATGAACTGATTTTGGGGAGAAAAAATTTTGTTTAAATTATTATTAAATTTTAGATAAGTTAAGAAGAAAAATACATTCGTTTGTAAACTTTAAGAGAAAAAATAGGTTTTATTTATATATATATATATATATATATATATATATATATATATATATATGATTTTTAAGTGAAATAAATAATTTCAAAAAGTTAAGTTGATTTAGAAGGGACCAAGGATCCAAAAATTAAGTATTTAATAAAGTATACAAAAATAAAGACTTATTTATATTTATAAGATTAGGTATGTTAAATGAATATTACTGAACCATTTTAAGAGTAAGATACTTAAATCCAGTGATTAACAACTTTGGTATTGATATCTCATATCCATTCGAGTAAGGTTGATTTTCCGTGATTAGCAACTAGGGTATTGATATCTCATATCGATTCGACTAAGTTTGATTACGTGATTAGCAACTAGGGTATTGACGTCTCATATCGTTTCGAGTAAGGTTGATTCAGTGATTAACAACTTTGGTATTGATATCTCATATCAATTCGAGTAAGGTTGATTTTGTGAAATACAACTAAGGTATTGATATCTCATATCGATTCAAATAATGTTGATTACGTGATTGACAACTAGGGTATTTACAACTAAGGTATTGATATCTCATACCGATCTCAGTTGGACAACAACATTACTAGGATCTTGCAACAAGACACAAATAAAGAAACCGAAATTCATAAAAACCATATTTTTAGAGTAATGAATGCAACACTGTCTAGCAGCCTAAAGTACTTAAACAAAAGAAAAGAACAATTGTCTTAATCAAAAGAAAGGAAGACAAAAACAACCCCCAACCCCGCTCTAAGGAGTACGGAGACCCGGCTGACCACTACTTCCGGATCACTCAGCTGCTGATCTAACCTGCGGTAAATCTAAAACAACAACAAGAAGAACCGTTAGCTAGTTATCTAAATATTAGCAGAATAATAGCAGCACAAACACACTCAGATAAACATAAACACTCATCATGCTGTCAAACAAGTCCGTTTTATTATCTTGCTTTAAATTACTCGTTCACTCTAGTGATACTTATTTTGTGACACGAGGGATTCCCAAACCTCGCCTCCGCCCCCGTGTAACCATTAGGAATGGATCCGATGCATCTCACCTTGTACCTGCATGGTCTGGGTATAGAGAACCTCCCAGTCTCCTGTCAGAGCTGGGCAGTGATGTCACGGCCCGTTATACATACACTTGGGCCTTAAACGTAATAATAACAGTCGTCCTAGCAAGTTATTATTATTAAACACGCAGATAGCACACACAACTACTATCATTCAACTAACACTCAGAAACTGGCTAAGTAAGTCGCAAGGACTTACCTAAGTCAAAAATACTCTCTAACACGTCTCAACGGCCCGTACTCGGGGTAACTCAAACGCCTGTCAAATAAGGCATGTGGATCAAAGTCTCATTCAGACGTCCAACCTCATTCAAGGAATTACGGAAAAACTCTCTTACGGTAAAAGGCTATTTTGCCCTCAGTCTTATCATTCTCCAGTTTATTCTAATTTTATCTATACCTACACTAGCTTATACGACTATATATATATATATATATATATATATATATATATATATATATATATATACTCGTAACGCCGTGCATATCTATCCATATATATGAGTATATAAACTCTTTGGTAACCTTACTTTATTGTCAAATATAAGTATACATATATCCGTACTCGAACTCACTCTTCTTTTTTTTATTTATGTCGTCATATATATAGACTTACAGGTCTTAACCTATTCCATTTCCGAACTTCATATAACCGTAAAACACCAACTCAACCAACTCGTAAAATTATATGAATCCGTATACCCGTACATTTTACTCATTCATTTATATATATAATTATATAAGTTTATGTATGCTTAGCTTACACGATTCATATCCCTAACTCGTATAACATTAATTGAGGACACACGTACACAGGTTATATCATACTCACGTCTGCTGTACTCCTATATATATACACACCTCCACTATCTCTTAAAAAAAAGACTACTGATATATATATGTTCACCACCTCTACAGAAGACCCGAAGAAGGACTTACCCTCACTCGTTTCGGTCCGACTCGGCAGTGCTTCTCTTGATTGCAACCGTGAAGAAGATGGTCCGGCTCAGTTTGCTTCGATCCGGCTCAGCGGTAACCTTCCTGACTGCAACAGGGAAGAGGGCGGTTCGACTGTTACTGCAGACTCAAAGTTGGTCCTCTCATACGTTACTCATTCCGTAATACAGTAGAGAGATAGGAGGGAAGGAAAGGAGTGAGGACTCACCACTGCAGACCGGCGTCGGCGGCGGCTGGACCAGCAGCAGGACAACGCTCAGTGACGAGGTTCCGGCGTCGAGCGGTTCCGGATCTGTCGATGCCTCGTCGTAGTCGATCGGTCCCCTGCTGCGCCTACTAATGTCACAAGGTTGCTGCTCGTAAAACAAATGGTCAGCCTGGTGTGCTCGAGGATTGAGAGGAAGGAAAACGACTGGAGAGAGGGCTGTTTACCTGTAGCCGGCAGAACCGGGTCGCACGCGAGGACGGGGGAGTAGCCGACGGAGGTTTGCTTCGGTGGTGGTCTTGCGTGGCCGTTTCAACTTGCTGTGCAGCAGGAGAGTTGTCAACAGTTTCATTGGCTCAGGGAGAAGAAGAGGTAAACTGGTGCTCACTTGACCGACAGAACGTGCACAGTCCGGCGCAGAAGAAGAGTGGCTGGCAGTCGCCGTTCAGCGTCTTCAGTCCAATCCGGCACAGGGCTTGCGCGGTTGGGAGAGGGAGTTGTCGAGAGGATCGGTAGTCGGGCTGTCGACTCGGCCTGCAGTCGCCCAGGGACGCCGAAGTGCTGATGCCCAATTCAGGCTGTGCTGAAGGATGAAGAAGGTATCGTACGGGAGTAGCGTTTTACTGCGTATGGTTTTGTGCGGTGGAGAGGAAGGGTTGATGTTGTGAGAGAGGGAGCAAAGCGGCGGCAGCGTAGACTGTTTTGAGTGATTAGGTTTAGGGTTAGGTTAGGTTAATTTTAATTAGAGAGGTAATTAATAAGTGGGCCGGTCCAAGGTGAATGGCCCAAACAAAAAATTGGGCTGGTCCGCTCCTTTAATTAGTTGAAGATAACTAGATCGTTATTCGCCCGGAACCGCTGTTTCATTTTATTTTTCTTTTTCTTTTTATTTTAAACGGTACGGAAATATCTCCGGTTACATCTTTTATTATTTTATGTGAACTAAGGTCGCATAAAATAATAAAATTTTAGATTCATTTTAACTTTATTTAAAGGTTAGAGGTTAGCGGATCGAAATCCGGAAATTTCAGTATTGACGGAGTTTAAAAATTTTCAGTTATTACACTAATTACTAAGTAAAATTTGTTTTGCTATTACTTTTTTTAACGTTTTCGTTCTTGGTTAAAATTTTTTTGTCCTACTTGGATTTAAAATTAAAATTAAAATTATTGAATTAAAAAAAATAGTAAGATTTGATTGATAAGAAGATTTACTATTTTCATACCAGCGAGAGATTGAAATTTGTTTAGTTTTACTTGATTCCTAACAAATAGTAACATTTAGAAAATTGATTATTAATAATGGTATTTTTGTAGTTACTATAAAAAATAATCAAAATAATAACTTTTTAAAAATAGTTTTGGGAGCTTTGTGAATTGTGGCGTTGACACGAGACAAAGAAGGTCTCTTCTTTAATAGAAACTAGTGTATTACCCGTACCTTGTGCGGGATTGAGTTTTAATAAATTATTAATATTTATACATTATTATAAATATTTTAAAAGATAAAACATTAGAAATAACATTATATTTATTATTATACTTTTCTATTCTCGTTCAAATATCTTACTCGTAAAATGGTTCGGTAATATTCATTGAAGATACCTAATATTATAAATACAAGTAAGTCTTTATTTTTTTTATACTTTAGTAAATACTTAATTTTTGGATCCTTAGTCCCTTCTAAATCAACTTAACTTTTTAAAAGTATTTATTTCGCTTAAAAATCAAATATATATATATATATATATAACCTATTTTTTCTCTTAAAGTTCACAAACGAATGTAATTTTCTTCTTAACTTATCTAAAAATTTATAATAATTTAAACAAAATTCCCCCCCCCCCAAAAAAAATCAGTTCATATAATAAAGAGTCTTATAAAGGTAAGAATTAATATTCATGGGTCGATGATTTAAAGATTAATTATTTGATTTTTATTTAAGAATAATGCAAACAAAATACACTTTTTTTAAAAAAGAAATGTTAAAGATAATACATTTTAAAATTTAAAAAGTAGCATGGCTTCATTGGCTTGGATGGTGTATTAATGTGAATATGAAAAGGTTTGGAAAAAAAGTATATACAACCGGCTATTGATATTATGTTATTAAAAGATAAAATTTTACTTTTCAGAAAAATAGTTAAAAATTACTTAAACTTGAAAATATCCATTGATCCAAATATGAGTGGCCGAGTGGGTGCTATAAAAACTTGTTAATATTTTTTAATTTATAAAATAAGATAAGATTAGTTGTATTAGACCCATATATTAAAAGCCCATTATCCTTATCTAATTATAATTTCTATAAAAAAGATAAATAAATCCTGTAATTAATACTCATGTCTTCCACTTTACAAATATCTATTAAACAATTAATTTTTTTAGTTAGTGGGTGAGAGGGTGACCCACCCTTAGGGTCACCAAAACAATGTCCGCCTGAAGAGGAAGGAGAGAAGACGAGTGGCCAGAAAAAGCGGTTCAATTTGCCGTTTCTCAGACTTGCTATTGTATTTGGGCCTCACTTATCAACTATAGCTTTATCTGTGTTTAGGCCTCGTTGAGCAGCTTCAGCATCACTACCAAAGCAGGTTAATAGTCCAACGGGCCGTCGGTGGGGACAAGAAGCCCATTACTTTAGCGATCCTCAACTCAAACATATAATGTATATAAGATATTACAAAATAAGAACTTTATTTTTTTCAAAACAAAAAATGAATGAAAAATCGGCAAATTTAAGGGGTAACATATGAATAAATTAAGGGCCCGTTTGGTTAGGAGGATGAAATGAAAACGGAATGGAAATGGATAAGAGGAAGGAAAGGAATGGGAAAGGGAAAGGGTTATTGCTTGTTTATGTTTGGTTTGTTTTCGGAATGGAATCATTCACCTAATATTAACATTTGTGATGTTTGGTTTGTTTCCGGAACGGAATCATTCACCTAATAATATCACTATTTTTAGCTATTGTTTCATAGCAATTTTCATGCCAATTTTTCATTATATAGGTACAATATCATTGTTTTAAAACAAAAGCATAAAAACAAAACCATAGTTCACTGTTTAAAAACAAATATACGAGAAGAAAGAAAATGCAAAATTTAAGCTACAAATAGAAAACATAAACAAACCATGCCGCGTTAAGAATACTCTACAACTCTGGGATTGTATCCCTGGTTTCAGAAAATGCAAAATTTAACCTACAAATAGAAAACATAAATTTAACGGGAAAATAAATGTAATACCTTGGTTTCAGAATTTTCGCAGTCTATTAATTTTGGATTAAATCGAGTTGTTTAAAATTTTGAGATGTTAAAGACAATTTAATTAGATTTTCAAGTGTAGCAATTTGGAGATTTTGAGGTATTATAATACAATGTTATTGACGTTGGTTGCAGAATTTGAAAATCCCGTTAAGAATACTCTACAACTCTGAAATTGTATCCCAATGTACTATTCACCATCTTCCTCAAACCCTGGTATTTTGTACATCTTTACCCCCACCAAATTTATCGTTCACCACCGGAAAGATAAACTCGAGGTCTTCACCACCTTGAATTAGATCCAACCGGGTCCACTTGCCGCTAGAGGATAAGCGAATGGAGACGGAAGCGAGACTTGTCGCGAGAAAAGACCGTGTCATTGTTCGCTCCAAACGGTGTGTGCAAGCTTTAAATTTATAACCCTAGATGTAAGCTTAAAACAAGGATGCGAACCCGCAGTGTACGGATCAATCGTAGTAAAAAACAAGAAATTTCAGGGGTCGATCACGGGGACTTAGTGAAACAAAGCAAGTATAGGTTGTCAATGAAACTACTAACCACAAAAGCGATTAAAACAATCAAAGATGATAAAAAGTCAATTAAGGAAATATGCAATTCTAGGGATTAAAGCATCTAATTGTGGTTCCAACTCAAGATCTAAAGATAAGCGGACAAAGCTGAGATTTTTGCAAAGGGAAGGTGTTACTAAAGTGGAATAGATCACCGGGTAAGTCTCACTACTCACTAATCCCAAACCGTAACTCCTATTACCGGGTAAGTCTCAATGAATTAAGGAAAAGAGCTATAACCTCAAACTAACACTCCAACTAAGGGAATAGAATCAACCTTTACCGGGTAAGTCTCAGGCTAACTCACAAAGATGGAATGAAAGCACACTCAAACCCCAATAAAGGATAAACCTTTATTACCTACTCTTATGATCTTTGGTAAACAAACAAAGGAATTACCGGGTAAGTCTCATCCTAAGCATGTCCACGGGTCGGACCCGCCGGGTCGACGGGTCCGGGAAGGATGACCCGGACCCGGACCCGTGTAAAAGGCCAACCCGCCGGGTTGGCGACCCGCCGGGTCACGGGTCAGACCCGGCGGGTCGGCGGGTTGACTCTTTTATTTTAAAAACCAATTTTTTTTTTTAAAAAAATAAAATAAAGATGACCCGGCGATAGCCGTTGAGCTTTTTTTTTTTTTTTTCTTTCAAAATTATTGACCCGCCGGGTCACGGGTAAGGGTCACCTCGACCCTTACCCGTACCCGTAACCCGGTGGGTCACTAACCCGCCGGGTCAAAACCCGCCGGGTCACGGGTGACCCGTGACCCGTGGACATGCTTATCTCATCCTAGGCTTGCATTGAACCAGGAAAGGTGTAATAAGAATAGGATTTGGCAAACTCTAACACTTAACTCTCAGTTATGGATCAGAAAAGTCACCTCGGTCAGAAGAATCCCACCCCGGCCGAGATGTTCATCGACTGAGCGAGATGTTCTAGGGTTAAGGATAAAGACTCAAACTTTCAGGGTCCTACTGTGATTAAGATTATTCTATCATTGTTTTTCCCACAACCTTCAGCCAATCACCCTAGAATCACACAAGGAAATTAGCCACTCATCATCATGAATGCAATAATCAAATATAAGGGAAGAAAGTGAATAATCGAACACAAAAACCTTAAGAAAAAGGCTTCAATAACTGAATCAATTATCAAACAAACAAGCGTTCCTTGAATCACAATCCAACAAGACAATCAACAAGAAGGGAATCTAAGAAAGTCTTACAAAACCCTTTACAAAAGCTATAAAAGCTATCAACTTTCTTCCTTCAATCTTCCTTCAACCTTCAAAAAGGTTTTTCAAATCTTCCAGCTGTAGTGGGATGCTCTAAGCATAAGCGGGGTATGCGGCCTGTCTAAGCACTCCCGAATTTGTGGAAAATCCGACCCTTTTTATAGGAAAATTCCCTCCCAAAGATAAGATATCTTAGAAAGATCTTTTCCCATAAAAATAGGTAAAATATATGGGCTAAATTATCTTGTTCCTTCCAAGAATCCAGCCTAAAAATATAAGATCATCTTTCCAAAAATAAAAGATCTCAGCCAAATAAAATATATCTCTCG
This sequence comes from Fagopyrum homotropicum, assembly GCA_033239125.1. Lineage (NCBI taxonomy): Eukaryota > Viridiplantae > Streptophyta > Magnoliopsida > Caryophyllales > Polygonaceae > Fagopyrum > Fagopyrum homotropicum. The sequence continues at coordinate 12,270,383 of BSWB01000003.1, forward strand.
CCGCGTCCAAGGTGTTCGCCTCGGTCGAGCAGCTCCTCTGGATCACCTCGGTCGAGATGGTACTGTAGCTGACCGAGGTGAATCACAACTAAATGTGAAATCTCTCAAATCTGGTCCAAAGTGAACCTTCAATCCATTTTCATGATTCCTGGATTTTTCCTTAAGCTCCTGAATGTAGCTCCAATGACTCCTTAGCTCCTTTTGCTCCATTTTGATGCAAAAGGTGCCATTTTACCTACGATTACAACGAAACTTGGTGTAGACCTCGATTCCCGCAAAGGTAGATGAAACGACAATATAATCACATAATATACATCCAAACATACAGATTATTGAAGATAAAACGTCTAAACAAGCCCCCAAAATATAGACTATAATTCATGCTATCAAAATACCCCATACTTAGCCTTTGCTTGTCCCCAAGCAAGTTCCGAATATAAAATACAAGATAGAATGGATTATAAGTCATAAAGATCAATGAAAAAGTCCTTCAAAACATTTTAATGGTGTGCTACAATCATAGATCACTCTAAGAGAATGCTTCATGGAATTTAAAATCAAAATATGATCAAAACATTTTATAAATATAAGAAAGTTGTTCATCTTTGCATAAAATCGATCATAGAATGCATAATAAATCATAATTATCGAAATTAATCATGTATAATTCAGTTTAAACCACTAAGTCAATCAACAAGCTCTAAAAACTTGTTCGCTCCAAACGGTTTGTGCAAGCTTTAAATTTATAACCCTAGATGTAAGCTTAAAACAAGGATGCGAACCCGCAGTGTACGGGTCAATCATAGTAAAAAGCAAGAAATTCCAGGGGTCGATCACAGGGACTTAGTGAAACAAAGCAGGTATAGGTTGTCAATGCAACTACTAACCACAAAAGCGATTAAAACAATCAAAGATGATAAAAAAGTCAATTAAGGAAATATGCAATTCTAGGGATTAAAGCATCTAGTTGTGGTTCCAACTCAAGATCTAAAGATAAGCGGACAAAGCTGAGATTTTTGCAAAGGGAAGGTGTTACTAAAGTGGAATAGATCACCGGGTAAGTCTCACTACTCACTAATCCCAAACCGTAACTCCTATTACCGGGTAAGTCTCAAGGAATTAAGGAAAAGAACTATAACCTCAAACTAACACTCCAACTAAGGGAATAGAATCAACCTTTACCGGGTAAGTCTCAGGCTAACTCACAAAGATGGAATGAAAGCACACTCAAACCCTAATAAAGGATAAACCTTTATTACCTACTCTTATGATCTTTGGTAAACAAACAAAGGAGTTGCCGGGTAAGTTTCATCCTAGGCTTGCATTGAACCAGGAAAGGTGTAATAAGAATAGGATTTGGCAAACTCTAACACTTAACTCTCAGTTATGGATCAGAAAAGTCACATCGGTCAGAAGAATTCCACCCCGGCCGAGATGTTCATCGACTGAGCGAGATGTTCTAGGGTTAGGGATAAAGACTCGAACTTTCAGGGTCCTACTGTGATTAAGATTATTCTATCATTATTTTTCCCACAACCTTCAGCCAATCACCCTAGAATCACACAAGAAAATTAGCCACTCATCATCATGAATGCAATAATCAAATATAAGGGAAGAAAGTGAATAATTGAACACAAAAACCTTCAGAAAAAAGCTTCAATAACTGAATCAATTATCAAACAAACAAGCGTTCCTTGGATCACAATCCAACAAGACAATCAACAAGAAGGGAATCTAAGAAAGTCTTACAAAATCCTTCACAAAAGCTATAAAAACTATTAACTTTCTTCCTTCAATCTTCCTTCAACCTTCAAAAAGGTTCTTCAAATCTTCCAGCTGTAGTGGGATGCTCTAAGCATAAGCGGGGTATGCGGCCTGTCTAAGCACTCCCAAATTTGTGGAAAATCCGACCTTTTTTATAGGAAAATTCCCTCCCAAAGATAAGATATCTTAGAAAGATCTTTTCCCATAAAAATAGGTAAAATATATGGTCTAAATTATCTTCTTCCTTCCAGGAATCCAGCCTAAAAATATAAGATCCTCTTTTAAAAAAATTAAAGATCTCAGCCAAATAAAATATATCTCTCGTCGCGTCCAAGGTGTTCGCCTCGGTCGAGCAGCTCCTCTGGATCACCTCGGTCGAGATGGTACTGTAGCTGACCGAGGTGAATCACAATTGAATGTGAAATCTCTCAAATCTAGTCCAAAGTGAATCTTCAATCCATTTTCATGATTCCTGGATTCTTTCTTAAGCTCCTGAATGTAGCTCCAATGACTCCTTAACTTCTTTTGCTCCATTTTGATGCAAAACGTGCCATTTTACCTACGATTACAACGAAACTTGGTGTAGACCTCGATTTCCGCAAAGGTAGATGAAACGACAATATAATCACATAATATACATCCAAACATGCAGATTATTGAAAATAAAACGTCTAAACAAGCCCCCAAAATATAGACTATAATTCATGCTATCAGTCGTCACCTTCTCACCTAATGCCAACCCTAACTCAAAACTTGAACCCTACGACCCTAACTCATAACACCAACGTACTAAACCAAAACCTGAACCTTCGCCTCTGATACCAACTTCTGTAATGCCCAAAAAACAGGATAACATTACAAACTTACAACACTAGGAGCCTGGATGAGGACTCAATAAGACTATATAAAGAAGATATATAACACAATGGCATAAAAACTTGCCAGCAATAAAAATATGAAAACCAATCATCAACCATGTCGTCAAACACAAAGGGTTCTAAAAACAACTGTAACAACTGTAATTTTATTCCGTTGGGTTGTTGTGAGCCATCGATCCCGCGCCCCACTGTCGCGTGTATTTTGCCTAAACCGCGGGTGCGGCCCGCAGGCACGTCGTCGCGGTCGGGGTATGTTAGTAGATCGTGCGTTATCTTTAGTAAATGTCGGGATTCTTTTCTTAAAGGATAATCCCGATCTTTCCTTTCCCATGAAACATTTGTCCACCTCTTGAATCCTATCTAAACCTAGCAGCCGTCCTCCTTTCCCCTTCTTACGCATTTCTCTTATTCTCCCTTTTTTCTTCCTTCCTCTCCTCCACATCGGTCTCTTTCTCAAGCAGTCCTAGCAAACGTCTCTATTGTGCATCCCACCTTCATACCACTATTGAACTCCAAAGTAATGAGGAGGCAAAGTTGCAGAGTCTACATCATCTCTTTGGTTTAGGTAATACTTCATATGGATTTTCATAAATCTTATCTACGTTGTTAGATTTAATGAGAAGAAGTGTGTAAAAAAACCTTCATATTTAGACTGCAGGGTGTGTGTAGTTGAGTATACGGATTGAAGAGAGAAGCCCTACGGCTTCTCCTTGAAAACATAACAGATGATCGCCACTGACGTTATCCTGTGATCGCGCCTTCATATCACCGTACTCGCGTATATCCAGTGTCACCGCGGATGCGTCTGCTTTACCCTCGACCTCGCCGACCTTGTCACCGCGGGTGCACCTCATCCTCTCCGCGGTTGCGCCGGCAACTTAGTCCCGCGACCACGCCTCTTTCCTCCGCGGTCGCGGAATCACTCCGGAAGGTTCCTAAGTTCAAGCTTTTGACTTAGGAATTTGTTCTAGGTATAAGATTCTTCCCTAGTAGTAACCTTATGATTTATATATGAGTATGCAGAGGAGTTGTCTATACTATATGTTGGATTTAGACTTTTGATGGTTATATGATCTTGTGATGATCGTTGAAACTTAAAAGTTGCAAACTTCTAGGGGTTAAATGGTTTATGATGGTATACCTTTGTTTATTCAGGCGGTTGATATTCTAGTACAGATTGGAAGTGTGATTAGCTGGACTTAGCCCATTACAGGTAAGTCCTTTGGACTTACTTAGCTGTAGTCTTATATTGGTTGAATGACTTTTTTTTTTTTTTTTTTTTGAACAACAGCAAATTAACCTTCATTAACATCATCCAACAAAGACAGATTAAGTTCATCAGGAAGAACATCAAAAGAATTCCAAATTATCGAAGCAGTAGGACACAGACTAGCAAGCCAATGTGCCGGTTTATTTCCCATTCTCCGCACATGAGTCCAGCGGCAAGACGAAAGCCGATCCGCCTCCATCCTAATAGCTGAGATGATACCCCCAATCGGACCCCTCACACACGAATCCGATGAAAGCTTTGATATAATACCTTCTGAATCCGACTCACATACAATCTTGGACCAGCCTTCAGAGATTGCAACTTGAAGAGCCCATCTAATAGCAGCACCCTCAGCACCTTCAACCGACCACCCACCCTCCAGGGTCATAGCACCAGCAAACAACACCATACCCAGACAGTTACGTCCAACCACACCAATGCCGCAACGTCCATGGCTACTGATAGAAGCGTCACAGTTAAACTTTATCCAACCACTCTCGGGCCTAGACCAGGAGTGCGTACGTACCACTCCAGAAGCGGGGACAAGGAGACCGATGGGGGACGAAGCCAAAAACTCCCCCACCAAAAGCAGCGTGTCAGAAGAGATCAACGAAACTGAGGTCCTCACTCCATCAAAGACCAGTCGGTTCCTAGCCCTCCACAAGTTCCACATCGTGAAAGCCCATGCTTGCAACACATCCTGAGAGACTCGTTTAGATGCCATGTCGAACCAATGCAAGATCGAGGATGCATGGGAGCGTAGCTTGTCCATGCAAGGAACAGATTTCCACACTTCGCACGTACCTGGACAATGAGCAAAGACGTGCAGAACCGACTCCAGCTGGCCACATAAGGTGCACCACGGATCGATTGGGACCTTCCGGAGGCAAAGGTTCTTCCTACATGGTAGCGCGTTATTGCATGCCCGCCAAACCAGATCCTTGACTTTGGGAGAAGCCTTAACCTTCCAAACCTCGTTCCAAATAGATTGCCCATCCAAACCGAGGGAAGAGACACCCGTCCCCGAGGGAGACTCCCACTCCATCATCGTCATGTGATAGGCCGATCGCACACTGAAGATTCCATTGTTTGAGAAGAACCAATATGGTTCATCCTGAAGCTCATAACTCACCAGCGGTAACTGAAGCACAATTTCCCCATCAATATCCCCCAAAGTCTCAAGCACTACGTCCTTTCTCCAGGAAGCCCTATCCCAATCAATAAGGTCAATGACTCTAGCGTTCGACACGACATTCCTAGAGCACATTAACGGCCGGAAAGAAGAAGGCCTCGGGATCCATTGATCATGCCAAACCCTCAAGGAAGCACCATTGCCCACATGCCAACATAAGCCCTTGGCTAGCACGTCCCTTCCTTTCAGAATACTGCGCCAGATAAAGCTGGGGCGAAACCCCGGTTGGGCATCCATGATCGACCCCGATGGAAAATAACGAGCTTTTAACAGACGGGCCAAGACAGAATTTTGGTCAGTAACTAACCGCCAACTTTGCTTGGCAAGCAAGGCCAGATTAAAGGCCTTCAAATTCCTAAACCCCAGCCCACCCCTGTCCTTAGCCAAGCACAATCTATCCCAGCAGACCCAATGAATTTTACGTTTGTCCGCCGACGATCCCCACCAAAAGTTCCTCATCATGCGTTCAATGTCATCGCACACCCCCTGTGGTAACTCAAAGCAATTCATGAAGAAAGACGGGATAGCTTGAACAACTGCTTTGAGAAGGACTTCCTTCCCAGCTCTACTCAGAAAAGACTCTTTCCAACCCTTAATTTTCTTTCCAACTCTCTCCCGGATGTTGTTGAAGATAACCTTCTTTGATCTTCCAACCATCGTAGGTAAGCCCAAGTATTTCTCATGTTTGCTAACTTCGCGAATGCCCAAAATATCGATGATGTTATCCCTTCTTTCCTTATTGACATTACTGCTAAAAGATGCTTCTGACTTTGCAAAATTAACCTGTTGACCTGATGCTTCTCCATATTCACGGAGGATAGAGACAATTTCACTGCTCTGTTGACAGGACGCTTTTGTAAACAACACGCTATCATCAGCAAAGAAAAGATGTGAGATTCTGGGTGCAGACCTAGCAATGCGAATTCCCTGAATTTTTCCTTCGGTTTCTCTTTGTCTGATAATACTGGATAAACCTTCAGCGCAAATAAGAAAGAGAAAAGGAGACAGTGGGTCACCTTGCCTCAAACCTCTTTCGGGAGTGAAAGTGGGGGAGGGGCACCCATCCATAAGAACCGAGAAAGACACAGTTGAGACACATCTCATCACCAAATTGATCCAGCGATCACAGAAACCCATAGCTTTCATGCAGGAACACAGATAAGACCACTCCACACGATCATATGCTTTCGCCATGTCCAGTTTCAAGGCCATGTACCCTTGCTTTCCAGCCATGGACTTCATATAGTGGAAAAGCTCGAAGGCAGCGATCACATTGTCGGTAATAAGACGCCCAGGAATAAAAGCACTCTGTGAAGGGGAGATCACCTTCTCAAGACACCGTTTGAGCCTGTTAGCTAACACCTTTGCAAGAATTTTATATATTACATTGCACAAGCTAATAGGGCGAAGATCCTTCATACGAACAGGATTATTTACTTTGGGAATTAATGAAATGAACGTATGATTAAGAGAGGGCGGAAACAGTTCACCATTAAAAAGGTTAATAATAAACTGTGAAATCTCATGACCAATAACATTCCAATACCGTTGGTAGAAGAGAGGGGGAAGACCGTCGGGACCAGGGGCTTTTGTAGGGTGCATATCGAATAAAGCCCTTCGAATCTCGGCCTCCGTGCAAGGGCTCATAAGTTGGTTATTGTCTTCCGGGCCAAGCACTTCCAAAGGGGGCAGAGGCAGACCCTCCCTACCCTTGGTAGCCGACGCAAACAGATCCCCAAAATAATCGATAGCCACGCGAGTCTTGCCTGCACTTGAACGCCAGCTAAGGCCATCATTATCAACAAGACGAGTAATCCGATTCCGTCTTCTTCTGCCGTTAGCCTTTTGATGAAAGAAAGCGGTGTTTTTATCACCACTTTTAAACTCGTTAGCCCTAGCTCGCTGATACCAGTACATTTCTTCCTTGGTCATAAGGTCCCTTTCGCGAGCCTCGAGGTCTCTCCTACGCAGAATATTCACACCGTCCACCCCAATGTGGTGAATGCGCTTAAGCTCAACTCTGACCTTCTTGAGTTCCTTACCGATGTTGCCAAAAGTAGCCTTGCTCCAGTCCTTTAAATCGGTACAGCACCGGTTTAACTTTCCAATCATTCCAGCATCAGCCCTGCTACTCCCCGGATTACCCCATGCATTACGAATCACTTCCCCACACTGTTCGTCGTTGGTCCAGAAGGCTTCAAATCTGAATGGTTTTGAACCAATCAGGGGAGACAACTCGTCATCAGAGGTAAAAGTAGTCAAAAGAATCGGAAGGTGATCTGACATGATTCTTTGAAGATGGTAGACCTTGGGGGAAGGGAACAAAGAAATCCAGTCCTGAGTAGCAAATGCAAAGTCGATTCTTTCCTTGATTAATCCTGTACCCGTTTGACCATTGTCCCAAGTAAATCTAGGACCCTCATATGGTAGTTCCCTGAGATTACACACTTGGATAGTACTTTGAAACTCCCACAGTTTATCAAACGCCGGAGGAGCACCCCCCAATTTATCATCTGAAGAAAGTAGGAGGTTGAAATCTCCCATAATTAGCCAGGGTTCGCGAACATCTTCACAGACCCGCTTAATGAGATCAAGAGTATGTTTTTTCTCATTTGATTTAGGCCAGCCGTAGAAACCAGTGAAGCGCCACTCACCAACAACCGCGTCTATATGGTGTTGCGTGTAGGATTTGATGGAGACATCGATCCTTGAAGACCACATTAAGCAAAGGCCCCCCGCGGTTTTAACACTATCCACCGTGAAACACCCTTCAAAAGCCATACGCGAACGAAGACTTTCCATCTTCTTTCTGCTGCTCTTAGTTTCGCACAAGAACAGTAGATCGGGCTCCTTCTCCTTAACTAGTCGAGCTAGTTGAGTAACCGCCGGGCCTTTGCCCAATCCCCGGCAGTTGAAACTTAGGATATTCATTGTTTCCGGCAAGAGAGAACCTTCGTCTCTCCTGCCGATTTCAAGATTTGGGAATCCAACTTCATACGCTTGTTAAACGTAACCCTCGTGTCTTCCCCTCCTGCCGCCTCATCAACACATGTTCTTTTTCCTTCAAATGTTGAAGAAAAATTCTCTCCTTCTGTGTTCATCGTCCCGACTCTAGCCTGTCTCTTCCAAGTTTTCTTTATTGAAGTAATATTGGTGTCGTTTTCTGCTACACCATTTCCCACTTCTTTCCCATGATCGCAAAGCATGGCAGTTATCTCACTTGTGGTCCCCTCTTTGTCATGTGATATAGCAACATTATCCACTATCTCTGTGAGTGCGGTTTCCTCATTTGTTGTAATTGCCACCTCACATTCATCCTTGTCCAATAAGACCTCGTCAAGACCTCTAACTTTCCTTGCCTGCTCTCCCTTTCTCAAAGCATACTCCTGTGTCGTCTTTCCCTCTTCCCCCGTACGTGTCTCCTTGTGTAGACCACCTTCCTCCAGATCTTGTTTCATCCTTGGTTGTTTATAAGTTGGTGCTCTGAGCTCATCACTATACTCATTTTTGTAGTCCCTAGCTTCCTCATCTACACATTCCAATTCAACGTGACCTAATTTGCCACATCCATAGCAAAAATTTGGTAGACGTTCATATTGGATCGGTAACCATATCTTCCCTTCCTTGGTGCTTAGGATAACTCCTCTTCTGAGTGGTTTTGTGATATTCACCCTCGCACGAAGCCTCAGGAAGAGGCTAGTAGGCGTTAAGCTTTCTTCGTCCATACCCATGGCTCCCCCAATCATATCTCCAATATCCTGGGCCATTTTTTGACTTGCCAAACCGAAGGGAAGATCAAGCACCCGGATCCAGAAAGGCACGTACGTGAATTGGATCTTGGATGGTTGTTCATTAGCCGGATCCCGTAGAGCAAGTAACGCTTTGTCAAAAGCCCAGGGGCCATTGTCCATGACCTGAGCTTTATCCTCTGTCGACGCAAACTGGAAGATGAAAAGGTTCTTTTGAATCTCCCTAAAATTGAAACCACGTTTCAGCCTCCAGGCACCTTTCATGGTTGCTTTCAACGCAAATTGATTGAAAGGTCGTTCGGTGATAACCTTTCCAACTAAGACAGTCGACGATTGAGATTCTTGTTCGGTCTTGCATGAGCCATGTTGAAGAACCGTGCATTCCTCATCAGTTAAATGGATTTGTTGTTTACCTTTCTCCATGACCTGCACCCCGCTGAAGCAAAACCTACCACACTGCGGTGGAACGAAAAAGAAAGAAAGATACCTAGCTCTCACAGGCCAGCCGGAGAGAAAGCAGGCGGATGAAAGGGTAGCGACGGCCGCAGGCTCTTTCAAAACGCCAGAACGCCCTAGGGTTTCTGGTTGAATGACTTGAGCGGTGTTTGTTGTATGTGCTTATATTATGATAACGGGACTAGTATGTTTGGTGTTTATTGGCCTAAGAGTAACGGGTGGTGGCATCAATTGTCCAGATCTTGAGGGAGACTGGGAGGTTTTACGCGACTAGCCCAAACATGGTATACAGGGAGGATACTGAACCATTTCACATGGTATACGGGGAGGTGCGCCGAACCACTCCTGGTATACGGGGATGAATGTGATAGTCTTAGACTTCTCATGCCACAAGCATAAATTGAAATTAGAAGTGTATAACCTTAATGAAGATAATAAATGAATTTATGTGAGAGCATGCTATGCGTTTTTGATTTCGCATTGTGTGTGTTTGTGCTTTTGTTGTTTAGGTTGTTAGTTAACGGTTATCCGATGTTGTTGTAGATGCTTTGCATGATGTAGTTGTTGAGTGATCTGAATGATATGGTCAGTCAGGGTTCCCGTACGATATAGAACGGATGTTGGTTTATTGTTATTTTTTTCGGTGTTGACATTATTAGTTTAGATTTTGATATAATTGTTATACTCGGCCGAACCTTTGTTGATCATGACATTGCATGTTATTTATTCTGTTTTGGTATTTTTATATTTGGCCTTGATGTAAGGTCTGTTATTTTTACAACATCCGGTCAAACTTGAGACCAACATCATCTGAGTTTATAAACACAAACCACCAACCAAAAAGATATCAAGCAAAAGCTATAAAGATATGCCTTGTAAGGTCTGGTATTTCATTTCTGGTTAGTAATAAAATACGCTACTAAGATATTCTCATTATTTAAGGAATCATTTGTATGAACATAATTATATCATGATTGACGAGCAATGATACAAAGGATCTAATACAATGAAATCAATCGATTTCTATAAAAACAAGTATTAAACAAATCTAACTTTTTTTTTATAAAGATAAACCGAATACTTAAGAAAAGCAATCTATGAATATTCACCTAGTGCTGATAATTTTAAATTGCCCACACAATATTAATGTTTTTAAGACACTTTATCATTTTAAGTAGATTTTAACATGTAAAACAAAACCGAATAAGATCGAAGGCTAGAGTGCCGTTCAAGCAAAAAAAGAACACAAAACTGTTTTTAACGAGGTTCGGAAATATTCCTACTCCTCGGGGCCTCAAGAGAATACTCAATCCACTATAAAAAAAAAAGAAAAAATTAAATGCAAGAATAAACTGAATGAAGAACCAAATCCGCACACAACTTGTATACTTTAGGGATTAACTCTTATATTGTCTCAACAAGTATTCACTTCACAAGGGAAACAAGAAATGCAACAAACAGAGCTTCTTTATTGCTTCGTTGTTGATGTGAAAAGAGAGAGAAACGAGCTGCTGAATATTTTCTGTTGAGTGTTGGAGCTGCAAGATAGCAATCCAGAGGAAGGATGAAGAAATCCAAGGTTACGTCCAAATTCTGTGTACATCAGTTGCTAAAAATTCTTTATAAATGAGCACTTAAAAACCCTTGCCTAAAATCACCTCTTGGTACCCTTGAGGTATTGTCCTTTCCTTTTGATATATAGAAGTTTTTAAGATTTATCTTGGTGTTCTAAACTTTTGAGACATTCCTCTCTGTGAGAATACGATAAATTCCCCTTAGGGTTTCCATTTACTGATGGGTCATATAAATAACCAACGTATTTACAAATATTACAAAGGCAGCCCTCTATTATATTCTATTTACATATGAGTGCTATCATACCCCCGCAGTCGAAACTGGTGGAGGTAATACAGTAAGATTGGATCGAAAATCAAGAAATAATTGTCTTGGAAGACCCTTCGTAAAAATGTCTGCATACTGGAAAGCCGAAGGAACGTGGAGAACTCGTACGTGACCTCGCGCAACTTTGTCGCGGACGAAATGAATGTCTATCTCGATGTGCTTGGTTCGTTGATGTTGAACCGGATTGCTGGCGAGGTATGTTGCGGAGATGTTATCAGTGTAGACAACAGAGGCTTTGGTAAGAGGGCAATGAAGTTCAAGCAGTAAGTTGCGCAACCATGAACATTCGGACACCACATTGGCAACTCCTCTGTATTCTGCCTCGACGCTAGATCGGGAAACCACAGATTGACGTTTGGCAGCCCAAGAGATTAAAGTGTCGTTAAAGAAGACACAATAACCGGAGGTGCATCGACGGGTATCAGGACATCCAGCCCAGTCGGCATCTGTATATGCAATAAGATCTGACTTTGGAGAGGGAGAGATGGTGATACCTAATGATGAGGTGCCAGAAATGTAGCGGATGATACGCTTTAGGGCAGCAAAGTGAGCTTCTCTGGGATCATGCATGAAAAGGCAAACCTGTTGTACTACATAGCTGATATCAGGACGTGTGAAAGTCAAGTATTGAAGCGCTCCAGCTAGGCTTCTGTATAAAGTCGGATCACTGATTGCTGGACCAGAGGAGGCACTTAGTTTGACAGATTTCTCAGCAGGTGTAGCAGAAGGTTTGCAATTTGTCATTTTGGCACGCTCAACAATCTCCCTGGCATATTTATCCTGAGATAAGAATAATCCAGCTGAACTTCGACGAACTGAGATGCCCAAGAAGTAGGATAGATTCCCTAGATCCTTAAGGGCAAACTCTTTCCCCAGGAGTAGGATCAGATGGTTCCGCAACTCATCGGAAGAGGCAGTAAGTATAATATCATCAACGTAGAGGAGCAGGTATGCAATATGAGACCCATGACGGTAAATAAAGAGGGAGGAGTCACTCTTACTACCGACGAAGCCAATTTGATGCAAGAATCCTGCAAATCGCTGAAACCAAGCCCGAGGTGCCTGTTTAAGACCATATAGAGATTTCTGCAGTAAACATACATGGTTAGGGCGCGAGGAATCATGGAAGCCAGGAGGTTGAAACATATAAACTGTCTCATTCAAATTCCCATGGAGGAAAGCATTTTGAACGTCAAGCTGATGAATGGACCAAGATCGGGAAACTGCAATGCTGAGAACTGTTCTGATAGTAGCCGGTTTGACAACAGGGCTAAAAGTTTCATCACAGTCAATGCCGACTTGTTGGGAGCAACCATTAGCAACAAGGCGAGCCTTATAGCGTTCAAGAGAGCCATCCGACCTGTATTTATGACGGAAAATCCACATACAACGCACAATATTAGCCTATAGAGGGCGAGGAACCAGAACCCAAGTCTTATTTCGTATAAGGGCTCGATATTCATCGACCATGGCAGCGTTCCACTACGGATCTTGGAGGGCTACATTGTGGGATTTTGGTATGGGAGATATGGAGGTGGTGGAGGCGGAAAGGTCGTAACCAGAAGAAGAGTCAGTCCCACCGCGTGACTGGGCTGCAGGAGGGCTACGGGTTGGGCTGAAATCCGCTTGGTTGGACTGTGACGAGCTGCGGAGATGGGAGCCATGGGCCTGAGAAGCCATTTCGGAATGGTACGGGGATTGATCCAAGTCATCCGGAAAAATATTGGTGGGAGATTCACGAGATGAGTTGGCAAATGGAAAAACGGATTCGTCAAAAGTGACATGTCTAGAGATTAGAATTTTATTTGTGGCAAGCTCTAAACATTTATACCCTCTATGGTGATTCGGATAACCAAGAAAGACACATGGGGATGAGCGGTGTTGAAGTTTGTGGGAGATGGTTGCGCTTTGATTAGGGAAGCAAAGGCAACCGAAAACTCGTAGGTGATTGTAGGACGGTGTTATTGAATATAACACTTGGGCGGGTGACCGATTTTGAATTGTGGTGGAGGGTAAGATGTTGAGAAGGTAGCTGGAAGTTTCTAAGGCATGGGGCCAAAAAGAAACGGGAAGGGAGGCACGGAAAAGAAGAGAACGAATCATGTTTGTGATTGTACGGATGATACGTTCCGCCTTACCGTTTTGGGGAGAAGTATAGGGGCAGGAAAAACGGAAGTTGATCCCGTGAGTGACGAAAAAGTTGTGAAACTTAGAGTTGTTAAACTCTCTACCCATGTCGCATTGGAAATTTTTAATTGGACAATTGAACTGAGTTTTAACAAATTGGTGAAATTGCACAAAAAGATCAAATACTTGAGATTTAAATTTGATGGGAAAAATCCATAAAAAATGTGAGAAATCATCAAGAAATAAAAGATAATATTTGAACCCCTCTTTACTTTCGATAGGAGAAGTCCAAAGATCACTATGAATGATATCAAAAGGTGCAGAAGTAGTAGTAAAAGACCGTTCAAAAGGAATTTTAATGTGTTTTCCTAGCTGACATGCATGACATAGAGAGGAGAATTTCTCCTTTTTACATCGGAAAAGGGAAGAAGTGCGAAGAAAGTCTAGAATTGGAGCTCCTGGATGTCCAAGACGATCATGCCAAATATGAGATGACTCAATGGAAAGGGCGTGGACGTGTGAAGGCTTTGTGACTGGATAAAGTTCCCCCGAACTATTGCATCTCAGGTAAATGGTCCCCGTGTTCAGATCCTTCACAGAAAAACCAAACGGATCAAACTCAACACTAGCATGGTTATCGGAAGTGAAACGTCGAACCGAAACGAGGTTTTTAACTATTTTGGGTGCAATAAGAATATTGGATAGGCGTAATAGTTTTTGAGTGGTGGGAAAAGTGGTTTCTCCAATACCTGTAGAAGGAATACGCATACCATTGCCAACAATTATCGAATTTGAGGGATCATTATACGAAACGCACGAGAGTGTACCTGGAGTATGAGTCATGTGCGAGGTAGCACCCGTGTCCATGTACCAGTTATTATCCGTCGGATTTAAAGACATGGTTGCAAAAGTGTGATCCAATGCAGTGGGCTGATAAGTATTAGCCAGATGGGCATGTGACATCGGATTGCCTGGCCCAGGCCCAAGAATGCCGTCTTGCATGGGCTGCTGTGGGAAGGGGCAAGGAGGGCGGTAAGCTGCTGGGCCGGACTGATGCCAGAAGTATCCAGGTGGGCCGCTGGGAAGATGGGCCTGTGTGGGCTGCGACAGGGGAACCCAGCTGCGAGAAGGGTTCCACACAAACCTTCCCGGCTGGGTGTTGCTGCTGGCGGCGTTCCGCTGCTTGCCCCGCTTCCCCTTGCCACGGCGCTGCTGGGTCTGGTCCGAAGGTGCCGGAGAGGAGTCGGTGGAGGGTGGCGTCGAAGACCCCTTAGCCGAACTGCGAGAATCGGCGGCAAGGGCATTACTTGTGGAGCCAGCATTGGTTTGGGAAGCCATTCGAGTTTCTTCGAGTTGCAACTGAGATCGGGCCTTGGTGAAAGACGGAAGCGGGTCAGTTTGTTGAATAAAACTGGCTGCCGCATTATATTCAGCAGGTAAACCCGAAATGAGTTGAAGAACGAGTCGAGTTTCAGGAACGGGTGATCCGACGCCTTTGAGTTGATCTGCTAGAGACTTAAGTTGCAAACAGTAAGCGTTAATGGAGGAAAATCCAGATAACTTACAATTTGAGAACTCGTGTTCAAGATAAACAGCCCGGGTGTTTTTGTTATCCTGAAAGATATCTTTGACTCGATTCCATGCCTGAAGTGCAGTATCATCTGAGTCGAGGATTTGCAATAGGATTTCCCGGGATACCGTACTGTAAATCCATTGAAGAACCGCTGCGTCAACTTGTAACCATAATGAATCGTCAATGTCCGTAGGTTTAGGAACCTTCTCATCGATGTGATCGAGAACATTGTGAGCCTTCGCAGTCACGCGGAAAAGAGTGACCCAAGATGCATACGGAGTATCATGGTCAAGGACGAGGGTAATATTGTTCTTGATGTTGGAGATTCCGAGAGCGGAATGGAACGAGGGTTTACGTTCATTGGCCATCGAAGAACGTTGAGAAAGGGGAGAAGCGGCAAGAAGAAGCCGTAGGTTTAGAAAGAGCGGAAGAGGGTTTGAGGAACGAGAACCTCTGATACCATGTGAGAATACGATAAATTCCCCTTAGGGTTTCCATTTACTGATGGGTCATATAAATAACCAACGTATTTACAAATATTACAAAGGCAACCCTCTATTATATTCTATTTACATATGAGTGCTATCACTCTCCTTACCTAGTTTTTAATTATTTTTATATTAGTCTATATATTACATTAAAGATTTAAAAGAAAAAAAAAAAAGAAAAATATAAAGGTTTACTAACAAGAAAAAAATGTCTGCCGTAAAGAGAAGAAGGGGAAAAATGAAAGGAAAAAAAAAAAGTTAAAATTGTTTTTATCCTATAATTTCGTAAATATATGAATTTACTAATATAATTTGAATAAAATCTAAAACAAAGTGTTCATTCCAAAAAAAAAAAAGAAAAAAAAAGGTAAAAAACGCTCCATGACGTTGTATCTGAAAAAAAATGCTCTAAATCTTATAAAAAGTATTATATTCATAATTTTATGCAGAAAAAGCTTCATATGAAAAATTGTATACCCAGAATCCTATAATAATAATAATAATAATAATAATAAATAAAGAAAAAACACATTTTTCAATTTATATTTACTTATTTTTTTCAATCAATATGAAATCAAAACTCTTTTGTCGCTTAAAATAAATTAAAGTTCCATCTTCTCCTATTCCTTCGATATAACGAGTTTTTCTCGCTTAACACGACTTTTCTTATTGATTTTCTGTTGAGGAAGTGGAAATGGAGAGGGAGTTAATGTAGTAGTAGTTAAAAAAAATGGAATATTATACATTCCCCAAAATTATAATAATCATAGAAATGCTCCTAATTTTTTGCTTTAATTAGAATGCTTCATCCCAATAAAAAAAAAAAATTAAAGTTTGTTTTTAATATATAGATTAACAAGAAATTGAATGAAATGGGATCATCTAAAAATATAAATATAGATAAAATCCTTACACAATTGCAAGTATCACAAATAAATTCCAAAGGTGGCATAAATAATTGCAATTCCCTTTTACTATATATACACACAAACACAACCATGTAAAGCTTACATGAGTTAAGGTAAGGGAAAATGGCTTCCTCCTTCGACTCGTTATCAACAATCTTTATACCCAAAGATTTATGGCCGGAAATTCTAAAGAGATTACCGGATGTCAAAACGATATGTCGATTTCAATGTATTTGCAAGCCGTGGAGCACTTTCCTCTCATCATCCTTATTTGCTTCCCAACATCTCCAATTGACGACCAATAGTCATGTGACCCGTGAGATACCCACCATTTCTATAATAAAAGACGCTAAGTTCTTTCTAACATACCGGCTAGGCAACACACATACACGCCCTCTTGAGTTTCCGGCAAGGCCGAGTCTCCGACGTTGTACTTGTTATCCTTATTGTGGCGTCCAAAAATATTGTGGCATGATTAATGGCATAATTTGTTTTCTTTACTATTCTATCATGTCATCCTCGTACGTACTTGTGTTTTGGAACCCTAGCATTCATAAGTACATTGATTCCCCTTTGCCTTTTTAAGTCGGAACACAACTTTTATGGTGAACCTTGCTATGCTATCGGATTTGGGTATGATAGTTCCACGGATGATTTCAAGATGGTATTGGGTCAAAGGCTTATGGAATATTATTTCGTGTTTTCCACCCGTCGGCCTACGTGGAGGAAGAAGTTGATTCCACGTGAACAAGTCGAATATTTCCATACTCTTGAAGTTCTTATATTTTTCTATGCTGACGAATATTCTTTTTTTTTTAAAGGAGGGATTCACCGTATAATAGGCTCGGAGTGTCGAGTTATGGACTATGAATGAATATGGCGTGGCGAGTTCGTGGACTAAGTATCTTGTTGTCGACTCTTGGAATATTCCTCCTATTGCAAGGGTCGTGTGCGTACGAGCGCACATGCGCATTAGGCCCAAGCCCAGCACATAAACCATACTAGGCTCGGAGTGTCCCCATCTTTTGACGTGGGACTTTATTATCTCCAACACGCCCCCGCAAGTGCAACTAGAGGATATAGACCGACTTGCACTTGTCCACAGGTTAGGATCGCGAGCCGACTTGAGGCTAACCCCTCTGATACCATGTCAAAGTCCGATACAGACGGACCGGTAGAGCGAGGGTCGTGTGCATACGAGCGCACATGCGCATTAGGCCCAAGCCCAGCACATAAACCCGGCGAGGTTCCATCCTAAAACCAATTGGCAATAGGAGGAGTAGCCCACCGACCTTATATACTAGGCTCGGAGTGTCCCCATCTTTTGATGTGGGACTTTATTATCTCCAACATCGAGAGAAGTGATACTACGACTAAGATGTTTACATTTCATGTCTCTGTTCAGTTTCCTATCTTGCTCAAGACTGTATCGTTTTAGCATAAGATCTTCCTTGAATAATTTGCATGCATTCATATAAATTTAAAGTATCAATGCATGCTTAGGAGATTTTAGGCGAACCCATTGATCTATATAAATGGTTTTCTATATAACATATCAAAAGTAGATGTATGATGAATAGAATTGCATATATCCAACGAAATCGATTTCTTTGATAGGATTTTTTTTAATGGAGAACAAATCGGAGAATTCGGAGTTCTATTCTACTATTAGCATCGACAATGTTACATTTTTGAACATAAACTCTCGTATATTAGCCTCAGAAAGTGGGGGTTGATAGACGTACTCGTAAAAATCTCTAGTAGTCACCCCAACTACACACTTCGAGTGCTTAGTTAACAGGGTCCTTATCTACGCATATGACATGCGTAGTTAGAGTCCAAGAAAAAAATAAAAAATAAAAGATATGAACTACGCTCCCCACCAGCTTAGTTGATATATTATATTTTTTGGAACTCCAACTACGCTTCCCACAAGCGTAGTTGATATTTTTTTTTGGGAACTATTACTACGCTCTCCGTATGCGTAGTTGAAGACCTTATCAATTACACACGTGAAGTGCGTAGTTATGATCACCACTAGAGATTTTCGTCGGTACATTTTAAAATCACGTAGAAGGTCCATTTTTCTACAAGGTAATAAACATGAACCCTAATTTGTTTTGTAGACTATATATTGAAAGTTCATAGACAAAAACAACAAATATTGTCGTTTTAAGAAAGTTTATTAATACATCTCTATAATCCAATTCGGAATTTAAAAACCAAATTAATAATGAAAAATTGCACGAATGATGAACCTCTTCCACCAATATTTTATATTAAGATGTTATTTTAATTAGTTTAGGACTAACACGTAGGAGTATATCAGTAGGTCGGTGAGCCACATGCCAAATATTAATTTAATATGAATAAATATTATACGAGATCTTAGCTAAAATGTAAAAATGTAAGGCCCCCATGTACGAGTATGTTAGATTGTAACGGTCAAAATCAAAAATGGACTAATCGAAAATTTTGTAGAAATTAAACGGGTTTAACGGGATTAAACCCTAGAGAAATATAAAATAAATGGAAAGGAGATTAATTCCCAAAAATCAAGCGATGAAAAATCGTTATTTTATGTTATATATCTCTTTCGCCATTGTCATTTGCATGCACTAGTACAAAGACTGCCCCTAGACCTCGCTTATGTTGGAACGATTAAAAAGAACCGTGATCAAGAGTATTTTCGGACCACAGTCATACGTAAAACCGCGGACATTTGTTTTTTTAACTTTTTTTTAAAATTCGAACCCCAGTTATATAAAATAATCGGGCTATAATATTAATTTTTGCTCAGACCACGGTTATCTTTAAGAACCGGAGTGAAACAATATTCTCAGACCACGGTTATAATTAATAGCCGGGGTAAAAAAAAACTAGCCTAATTCGATCAGATCGATCGACCGCCTGCACACTCTCTCATCAGGTACCCCGACCTGCTCTCTCCACGGCGCTGTACTCCTCAATCGACCACAACATCCAGGTCAGCGTTCCTCAGCCCCGCTCCATACCGGCATTCCTCAGCCCCGCTCCAGGTTGTTTTTCTGATTTGTTTTTATATATTTAGGGGAGTGTATTCAATCTAGATTTTTAAAGATTTTGACTGATTTTTAATAATCCATAGAATTTGTTGATTATGTGGGATATTTTAATTCTATATAAATTTCATACAAATTCTATCGGATTAATAATTGACCAAAATCTCAAAGAAACTGGAAAGACGACCACTACCAGACGGGTTTCTCAAAACAGAGAGACGCCGTCGTTGGCTCGATTTCTGCTCGCTCAATTTTTTAGCGTATCAATTTTGAGTTTATTTAAGATCTCTTTTTCTTTTATGTTTTGACAACCTTGAATTATATTCAAGATTGATGAGATCGAAAGTTGGAGGGAGAAAATGGTGGGAAGTGGGAAATTTGGGGAGGGAAGGTAAATCAGTAAACAAACAATTCTAGAGATGCCACATGATGAAAAACAGTCAACATGGCACACACGAGCAAGAAAACAATCAACATGTCGGAAAACATGAGAAAGAACTACCTCCGACGATGCACCGAGCCCAAGTACTAGAAAACGCTCGAAGACGTTGATTTGGCCGTTAGGGTTCTTCAGTGCTGTAGTTTGGCGTGGAAATCTTATGTGTTGGGAGAAGACTTCTGTAGGATTTAGGTATTTATAAAAGTAATAAAAAAAATCCTACAAAATCAATGATTTAATAGATTCTTTTAAAATCAAGAAACTTTTAAATACCATAGGAATTTTATGGAAAATTTAAAATCCTAATTAAATACCAAAAGATTTATATGGACTTTTAAAAATCTATATTGAATACCCATAGACTTTTAAACTCCAAAAAATTCGTGTAAAATCTTAATTGTTTATACACCCCCTCAAATTTGAGAAATGGGAGAAGTATACCAGAACAAGAAATTGGTGATGGAGGATCTTTCATCCTTGATTTGAGCTCAAACGATAGGAAAACAACTGTATATGAATCAAACAACCAAACTGAAATTCAAAAACAACAAATCCAAAATATAGAGTTCTTCGTTACCACCACTTTTATTGTTGTGGAAAGAATGTAAGACCCCAGTTTTGTCTTCACCGCCCCCGCGGTGAAGAAGGCTGCCCCCGCGGCTGAGATGATCCGCCCCTGCGGATTTACGACAGATCGCGCCCGATCTATTTTTGTTCGTTTTATCTCCTTTCCATAGATAGAAGATCCGATCTTCTATCTTATGGGCCGGTTTCTTATCTTTTTCCTAACCCTAGACGTCCTTCCTTCTATCTTTCCAACCCGTCTCTATATATTCCCGCTTTTCCCTTCTTTTTCCCGTTTCTTGCATTCGTCTTCAACCCTAAAAGCTGCAGCCGTTTCCTTGCTTCCCCGTGATCTTGCTGAACGTGTAAGTTCATTATTCTCTATTCTTCCTTACGATCATGTACTGCAGCATGCTTCCTTCTTTCTTTTTGTTTTCTTCTTCTTCTCTTCTTTCTTCTTCTCCAAGAATCAAGTATGAACCTTGATTCTTGTTGGCTTCTCGTTGTTGATGTATCGTTGTTCTTAGGCTCTTTGGACTTGAGTCTTAACGTGTTGGAGTCGAAGGTTCGAGCTTTGGTTGCCCTTGTTGTGAGTTTTGTCGAAGAGAAGCCCGACAACGCTTTTTGTCACGCCCCCGCCCCCGCGCCTGCACATCCCTGTCCCTGCGTGTTGTTGCCCCTGCGTCCTTGTCAGCCGCCCCTGCGGTTTCCTCTGCAGTAACTCCCATTCTTGTGAGTTACTTCCTTCCTTGTTTTCCTCGTTCCTTTCCTTGCATCTTATGGATGTTGTTGACCCCAATGAGTGTTGTAAGACTGAGGTCGAGCCCTCAGCGTGTGTAGATCTCTTAGAGATCATTGAGACTAGAAGTTATAGACTTCTA
This sequence comes from Fagopyrum homotropicum, assembly GCA_033239125.1. NCBI lineage: Eukaryota > Viridiplantae > Streptophyta > Magnoliopsida > Caryophyllales > Polygonaceae > Fagopyrum > Fagopyrum homotropicum. The sequence continues at coordinate 12,291,615 of BSWB01000003.1, forward strand.
GCAACCATATCATTCCTAATTCTTGACGCCTTGCATGTACAGGCTTTCCTAGCTCCTTTCTTGAAGGAAGCTGAGCTTTTCCCGAGTGTTCTTTGAGTTGTTGTTGAGCTTTTGGTTTACCTTTGAGTGAGGTAAGTCTCTTGGACTTACTTAGCTAGTTAGCTTCATTCCGTATATTGGTTTGAGTGTTTTGGCTTGTTTGTGTTGTTTATTATGTTATAATGGATAACCGGAATATGATTCACCCTTTTATACCTTAACTAGCCCATGTGTATTATAACAGGGCTGTGACCACTTGTCTAGTTCTACAGGAGACTAGAATGTGCTCTTGCAACCCAGGCCCGTAGGTAACGGATAGTATTGATCTATTCCTATTGGTAGACGGAAGCGGAGGCGAGTTTCGGGAGATTCTCGTGTGACAAAAGAAGTTGAATTAGTAATGGATAACCTTAATGAAAGATAATAACCGGTTGTGTGCAAGCATGCTATGTGTTTTCCTTTACCTTATGGGATTTTGTGCCTTTACGCTCTTGCTAGTATCTAGAATGTTAGCTAACGGTTTATACCGTCGTTGTAGATGTTCCGCAGATTCAAGATGATGCTAAGTGATCCGAATGGTGAGGTCAGTCGGGGTTCCCGTACATTATAGGACGGGATCGGGTTTTTGTTTTGTTGTTGCTTTCCCTTTTGTTTTGAACTCGGCTACGAGTCTTTTACGCTTTCCTTTGGTTAAACCTTTGGTTTTATATTGAGTTTTGGTTTTCATTCGTCTGTACCTTTTTGTAAGATTCGTTTGTTGTTGCTACTCTGAGGGTCGGGACCCATTGTGCGGTCCTAGCCCGTAGCGCTTCGAGTTCCCAGAACTTGGGGTGTTTCAAGGAAAAGCTTGTTTTACTTTATAAGAATTTATTTGGACTCGATGCATACCTTAACAAGTGCTTGGATATGAGAGAATATTTTATTTATTGTTGGCTTTGTGCTTCCATTTGTAAATATCAAAGTCGAGTTCTTCGTTACCACCACTTTTGTTGCAGTGCCCAACAAATCCTTGCCAGCCTTTTCTAGTGTTAACCCCATGTCATCTCTTATAACAGTTCCTACAAGTAATTACTTTTGCGTTCAGCAACTGCAGGAGCTTTGACAACAACATCCTTCAAAGAACCCTAGCCTTAAGCTTGTTCCTAATAGCAGTTGCCTATTATCAGAACTAGGAATTCCTCTCTTGAACTGCATTGTCCAACACCTTATTATACATCTCCTTTGGATGTGAAATTTTCTTGTCAGCCAATTTGGATAGTGTCATTACAAACAAAAAAAATATACAAAACACATTTGTAATAACACGCTTATGTTATATGGTTGATACATTGCAGTTATGATACTCTGCAATCATCTTCCATCTATCAGTGACCAAGCAAGATGACAAAATACCCACGATTAAATTTCATCTCTTCAACGATATTGGGGTTGTTTCTATACATCTTTCTTTCTCAATAGTATTATTCATGATGCTTACAGAACCCATGATAGTACTAATTCTGAAGATCACGTGGTAAAAATGTAGGAACACAACTAAAATCCTCAAGAAGCCTTTATGCAACTTCTTCTTGCTCATCTTCAATTTAAATCAAATTTATCAATGTAATTTCCAATCTAATTATATTTAGATTGCCCGTAACAAAAAGAAGCTCCCACTTCATCTGCACATCGGGAACTGGAAATTCAAACTCAAGTCCGAGAGAAGAAAAATTATCCTTGTGAAACTTACACATAACAAATTAAAGTTGGGAGCCCTGAAGCACAAAGAAATCAAACATTTATGACCAATTTGTTAATGCAGAATACATCGATGTAATTGTAAATTATTATCATACAAAAATGGTAGCAAACAATGGATCAAATTAATGAAATACATTTGTTAATTTGACTGGGTTGGTACCTGAAAATGTTGAAGGAAATAAGTATGCCACAAAGTGTACCTCCTAAGTAGAACATGGCTATACAGACACACAACCATGATTATGTCAGCAAACATTATCATCCATAAATGTTGTTGCAAGGTAACGCAGTAAGCTAATAAATGAAAATTGTTTGATCATTATCTCAATCATAAGAAAACTTAAAATCCAATTTGACGTCTTAAACATTATTTTGAACCAAATTACCTCAAGTGATAGACAGGTTGTAGATTATGAGAGTGATTTTCTTGATTTGTGTGGGCCTTAGTGATGAGAAATAGTGGACATGCACTGCCTAAACTAACAACATAGAAATTTTGGATAAATTTTTGTAAATTGTGTTTCCAACCAATTGGGAAGAAGAAGAAGGACACAGACTTAGACGAAAGAATTCTTCCGAATGAGAAAATCACCAAGCATTACAACAAAAGAATTTGATGTAAACTGATATCTGAAAATGTGTACTCGAACATTTCAACAACAAATATTGATAATCAAGCATTTGACAACCTAATATTCAATATTATCAGTTGGAATGTTCAATTAAGACTCTAGTAGTCTAGTATACACAAAAATTACATTTTCAGAATAAGAAAATCACCAAGCATTACAACAAAAGAAGCTGATGTAACATGATCTCTGAAAATGTGTACTCAAACATTTCAACAACAATCGATAATCAAGCATTGGACAACCTAATTTTCAATATTATCAGTTAGAATATTCAATTAAGAATCTAGTAGTCGTACACACAAAAATTACATATTATCAATTCTAATGTTAAATTACTACTTCCATTCGCGCAAATTGCCACAACAATTTTTTCCAAGAAAATATTGCAGTTTAACATTATAATCCTCGATCTCATCATGGCTAGTCGTTTACACTCGAACGGAAAAGGTACCGTAGTAGTTCCCAAAATCCGCAAATTTTAAGCAAAAAAATTTAGCAAATTATGAATTAATATCGAAGAAAGAAGAGCAACTCCCAAGTGACAACGACTTACCGCTACAGATCATATTGCCTTCCCCAAATCAAATCAATAGCAGATAATAAGCAAAAACGTCACAAAGCAACATAATAAAACCAGAATAAACAGTGTAACAGAACAAGCATAAAGAATTAAGATTTATAGGAAAGCTCTTGATTAATGCATATACACATATATAATTGAAAGCTCTTAATTAATGCATAACTACCTCTATTGCATATGTATCTTATATTAGCCTTGTTTTCATCTATTCATCATTTTGGTAGATTTATAGAAAACTTTCTAAACACTAATATGGGTTTCATTGTGGAATAATAATGTTGAACATCTTTGTTGTTGTAGGAGCATCAAGCCATTACATTGTTTATTGATATTGTAGCGAGTCATACAATAAAGCAGAGTATAAGGTGAGGGTAATTAACCACATCTTATCATTCAAATGTATATTTATCGTTGTGCAAACTAGTAGGTGCTGACTAGAACACAATATGTAGCTTCTTGGTGGTAGCCGCTATTTTCTATGATGGCATTAGAAGCTTGGTTTGGATGGTATGAATCCCAAAAAAGATACTGATTTTTGTTGACATATGATGGTAGTAAAGCCTTCATTCCTTCCGTTTCCGCAACATGCTATGTGTGTTACACTTAATCCTATAATAGCAAGCAAAAATATGATTTAGTTTTTATATCGACAAGTACCGAGAAATAGAGTTAGTTGGTATGTAATATGTAGTAGAACCATATTCATATGGGTTAGTGTTCATTGGATTGGATCACCAAATTGTTGATGATGCACCATCCAACTCAACTGAGTGACTAGATAAGAAGGACAAAAATGTGCATTGTGACTTTTAACATAAATCTCAAGAAACCTAACCAAAAAAACATCAAACACACATGACATTGCTAATGAGGGTCAACATCCTCATCAATGTAAGACCCCAATATATCGCCTTTACCGCCCCCGCGGTGAAGTGTGTCGCCCCTGCGGCAGGCCGCACCCGCGGCAGGGTAAGCCGCCCCTGCGGCTGACTACAGATCGCGCCCGATCTTTATTTCGTTCGTTTTATCTTCCTTCCATAGATTAAATATCCGATCTTCTATATTATGGGTCGGTTTCCTTATCATCTTCTTAACCCTAGACGTCCTTCCTTTTTATCTTTTCATTCTCTCTTATATATTCTCGTCTTTCCTCCTTTTTTCCGAATCTTGCTTACGTTTCTTCAACCCTTGAGAGCTGCAGCTGTCACCTTGCTTCCTGCGACCTTGTTGAACGTGTAAGTTCATCTCTTCTGATTTCTTCTTCACGTTCATGTAGTTGATGCATGTCGTTCTCTTCTGTTTTGCTTCTTCCCTTCGTTCGTCCTTTTCATCTTATCCAAGGATCAAGATCCAGTCTTTGATCCTTGTTGTTGGTTCCATTGTTGATATGTTGATGTTCACAGGCTCCCTTGGTTGATTTGTGACATGGTTGCGTGTTGAGAAGAGAAAGCTTTGGCCTTTTCTGCGTTCCTTGCTGGCGAAGGAGTCGACAACGGTTCTGCACTATAAACCGCCCCGTGCCTTGGTTGTGCCGCCCCCGCGTTTGTCCAGCCACCCCTACGGTTTCCTCTACAGTAACTCCCGTTCTTGTGAGTTGCTTCCTTCCTCCCTTTCCTCGTTCCTTTCCTTGTCCCTTCTAGTTATTCCTTGACCCTTGAGTGTGCTGTAAGACTAAGGTTGAACCCTTAGCTTGTGGAGATCTCTTAGAGATCATTGAGACTAGAAGTTATAGACTTCTAGCAACCGTTTCGTTCTTGATTCGTGATGCTTGTGTGAAAAGGCTTTCCTTACTCCTTTACTGAGGGAAACTGAGCCGTCTCTGAGTTGTTTGTTGAGCTTTGAGTTATCTTCAAGTGAGGTAAGTCCCTTGGACTTACTTAGCTTCATTCCGCATATTGGTTTGAGTGTTTTGGCTAGTTGGTGTTGTTTATTATTGCTATAACGGATAATCAGAATAGGATTCACTCTTCATAACCTTAATTGGCCCAAGTGTATCATAACCGGGCGGTGACCACTTGTCTAGTTCTACAGGAGACTAGAATGTGTTTTTTCAACCCAGACCCGTAGGTAACGGATAGTACTGATCTATTCCTATTGGTAGACGGAAGCAGAAGCGAGTTTCGGGAGATTCTCGTGTGACAAAAGAAGTTGAATTAGTAATGGATAACCTTAAAAAAAAAGATAATAACCGGTTGAGTGTGAGCATGTTATGTGTTTTCTTTACCTTATGTGTGGTTGTGCCTTACGTTCTTGCTAGTATCTAGAATGTTAGCTAACGGTTTATACCGTCGTTGTAGATGTTCCGCGGGTTCAGGATGTTGCTGAGTGATCTGGATAGTGTGGTCAGCCGGGGTTCTCGTACACTATAGTACGAGATCGGGTTTACAATCAGCACATGATTAGCTTTTCATATTCATAACGATAGCAAACACACACATACATGACATTGTTACTTAAATTATGAACATCAACGTTAATTAGTTAATTGTCCTTCACGATAGTATAAAATGCATCGAATATAAGGAAAATAGACACCGGACAATTTTACACGTAAAACATAAACTTAGTAGAAGGTAAACATAAACTGAATTTATTGTTTAATCACTAAACTAGTTGAAAATCAGAGTCTAATCCAATATATTGATGTCCACACACAAGTGAACCGAGTACCTCCTAATTAGCTGTTGATTTCAATTGACAGATCAACGTGAATAAGACACAAATAAACGTAAATTAGTTATTGATGTTTACACACAAATGAACCGAGTAACATAAAATAACGTACAAATGAACTGAGTACCTCAGAACCCCGCACAAAAGCACTGAGTAACTCAAACTACAATCTCGGCTTCACACCAAACTTGTAAGATCCCAGTTTTTGCCTTCACCGCCCCCGCGGTGAAGAGGGCCACCCCTGCGGCCACCCGCCCTTGCGGCTGATGTGATCCGCCCATGCGGATGACGACAGATCGTGCCTGATCTTTCTTCCGTTCTTTTTATCTTCCTTCCATAGATAGAATACCCGATATTATGTCTTATTGGCCGGTTTCCTTATCTTCTTTCTACACCCTAGACGCCTTTTCGTCTATCTTTCCAGCCTGTCCCTATATATTCCTTTCTTTCCTCCTTTTTCCCGTTTCTTGCTATTGTCTTCTTCAACCCTAGAGTGCTGCAGCCTTGCCCTTGTGTCATTGCTGAACGTGTAAGTTCTTCCTCCCTTGTTATTCTTCACGTTTATGTGCTGTTGCACCTTGCTTCACTTCTGTTTCGGTTTCTTCCTTCATTTTTCTCTTTCCTTCTTCTCCAAGGATCAAGAATGAGCCTTGATTATTGTGGAGTGTTCCGTTGTTGATCCTTTGTTGTTCTCAGGCTCTCTAGAGTTGAGTCTCGATGTGTTGGAATCAAAAGTGCAAACTTTGGTTGTCCCTGCTGTGAGATCTGTCGAAGAGGAGTCCGACAGTAGCTTCTGACGAAGATCCACCCCCGCGCCTGCACAGAGCCGCCCCTGCGCCTCTTCCCAACCGCCCCTGCGGTTTTCTCTCTTGTAAATCCCGTATTTGGTATGTTGCTTCCTTCCTTCCCTCGTTCCTTTCTTGGTTCCTTGTGGTTGTTCCTTGTTCCCTGAGCCACTGTAAGGCTAAGGTCGAGCCCTTAGCTTGTGGAGATCTCTTAGAGATCGTTGAGACTAGAAGTTATAGACTTCTAGCAACTATTTCGTTCCTGATCCGTGATACTTGTTCGTACAGGCTTTCCTTGCTCCTTTCCTAAGGAAAGCAGAGTTTTCTTGAGTGTTCTCTGAGTTGTTGTTGAGCCTTTGTGTTACCTTCGAGTGAGGTAAGTCCATTGGACTTACTTAGCTTCATTCCGCGTATTAGTTGGATTCCATTAGCTTGTTTGTGTTGTTTATTAATATAACGGATAACCGGACTAGGATTCACCCTTATAACCTTAATTGGGCCAAGTGTATTATAACCGGGCGGTGACCGCTTGTCCATCTCAGTATTGTGGAAACTGGAAAGTGCTTTTGCGACTCAGGCCTGTAGGTAACGGATAGTACTGATTTATTCATGTTGGTAGACGGAAGCGTAGGCGAGTTTCGAAAGGATTCTCGTGTGACAAAAGAAGTTGAATTGGTAATGAATGACTTAATGAAAGATAATAACTGGTTGTGTGCAAGCATGCTATATGTTTATTTTACCTTATGTGTGTTTGTGCCTTTACGCTCTTGGTTATACCTAGAATGTTAGCTAACGGTTTATACCGTCGTTGTAGATGTTCCGCAGGTTCAGTGATGTGGGGATAAGCCGCAGTTTCCCGATCTAGATTGAAAGTCCTTAACTGGAATAAAAATCGGATTGTTCTATAGAATAAATCGGCCGATTTATCTTAAGAACAGGTCGATTTTTCTATGAACTCAGAATACGGATTAGTGAATGATATGGAAAGACAAGAAGATGATTATGGAATGATAAATGGAAAATATAGGAAGATATGAACCAAGATATTTCCGCAAAAGAACCTTGACCAATGATGTGTCAAAACCCTTGAACGAGAAGATCACCTTAACCCGCACTTCTTTAACCTTACACAAGTCTTCTAAGTAAGACAAGAACAAGGAGGGACTAGGATCGACCAAGAGCACCAACCTTCAACAAGATTGACACACACAAGCACAATCTAGCAACAACGTAACAACAATTCAACCAAAACTCTCCTTTGATTGAATAGCAATGAATAAAATACGTACTCCGTAAGCGAAGCCGTAAGTTCACACAATATGTGGAAATATCTCAAATCTAATCTACTAAACAATCTCCCCCTCTAAGGCTATTTATAGGGAAGATTAAACCTACTTAGAGCTAGGAATAACTAAAAAGATATGGTTTATAAAATATATCTTTTGAAAAGATAATCTCGAAAAGATATCTTTTAAAAGATATAAAATATAAAATCTAAAATAGAATCTAAATAATTTCCTAAGATAGTCTGAGAGATATTAAGGAATTATACAAGATATATTTGCTAACAAAATAGAAGATCATGGCCGGCCCATTTGCAACTCTCGTTCCAATGAAAGAAAAATGACCACGAAAATCAATCGATTTTCCTACAGGAAAATCGGTCGATTTTCCTCTCTGGAACTCGTCTTTACTCTTATCCTTCTTCCTTGCTTGATGGATCTTATTGGTCGTGGTTTGACTCTTCTACAACAGCTAGCAATGTCACTAAGGAACCCTTGAGAGTGATGAGAGTTTCCTTGAGGGTAAATGTCATGAGAAGATTCGTAACTTCATCTTGGATTGCCTTAGCTCTTGACCGTGTGATCGCTCCATCCATACTCGTCTCTAAAGAAGGTGAAGGTGAAGGGGTTGTTGGCGGCTTCTCCTTTAATGCTTTAGCCTTTGAACGTGTAACTGGCCCTTGTATTGGAGATAGTCCCACATCATTCAGGATGTTGTTGAGTGATCCGGATTGTGTGGTCAGCCGAGGTTCTCGTACATTATAGGACGGGATCAAGTTTATGTTTCTTTTGTTGTTTCTCTTTTGTTTTGAACTCGGCTGCGAGTGTTTTCCGTTTTCCTTTGTTTAAACCTTTGGTTTTATATTGAGCTTTGATTTTCATTCGGCTGTGTCTTGTTGTAAGATCCGTATGTTGTTGCTACTCTGAGGGTCGGGACCCATTGTGTGGTCCTATCCCATAGCGCTTCGAGTTCCCAAAACTTGGGGTGTTACACAACTAACCTACAAACTCAGTCAAATTCACAAACAACTAGACGTAAAAAATCATAATCGATCAAAATAACAAAAAATAAAGGAAGAAAGAAAGAAAGAAAGAAGAGGGATTAGTGCATAGTTATGTTGTGCAAAATTTTGAAGATATCAAACCACAAGGTACTAATTGATTTTTTTCATACAGGTTGGATAATAATTGACTGAAAAAAAGTTTGTTTTATATATTCCGTCCAAAATTCTCAAATTTGTGGAAACGCCGCCATCAAAATTTCATTAATCAGGTGAAACGAAGCTTTAAAAATCCAAATTGTTTGGTTGTATCATATTATAAATTTAGATCTCTAAGTCGCACACATACTTTTTTTTTAATTAAATATACATATGAATTAAATACACTTTAAAAATCAACTGATTTTATATTTAATCATATAATAGTTACTAATGAACTAATTAATAAATTGCATATATATAGATATTATATATTACTTTAAAATAATTAAAAAAAAAAGTATAGTTTTAAAGTATGACTATTCACTAGATAATAAATTATTCAAGAATAATATCTACTTATTATATAATATATTAATGAAAAACCAATCATAAATATGTATTATATAAAAACTACATTTAGCTATTTCATATCCGTTTATCAGAAACTAATCCCGAAATACATCAACATAAATTACAATTTGATATCCGTTTCTCGAATCTTATCTCAAATCATCTACGTTGAGAGACAACGTAGTTTGATACTCCCTACTAAGATATTATCCCAAAAACCATCTACATCGACTTATAACGCAATTTCATATTCCGTTTTTCATATCTTATCCCAAAATCATATACATCGACTTACAACACAATTTCATATCCATTTATCCTAATCTATTAAAAAAATCATATACAATGACTTACAACACAATTTAATATAGTTCGATATCCGTTTAGCGGAATCTAATCCCAAAAGATCTATGAAAGGGAAACTTTTGTTCGGATGATAAGAACTTATTGGTATATCATGAAATCCTTGTGAGTTAAGCTTATCGGGTTTTGAATATGATGTTTTGTTAGGCAAACTTTTGTTCTCCTAATCCAATTTGAAAGAATTGGCGTTTTAGGGCCTTTTTAGTTTCATCTTTGTGTAATGGCCCCCTGCTTTTCCTCCACCCTTTTTACAGAAAAGAAAAAGGGGAAATATAAATAAAATAAAATGATGATGGTGTAGTGGAGTACTTTGCTCAGTTCCTGCAGAGGCGTCACATCTTTTTCCATTTTAGATGAACAGTGAGATGCAACTTTTTCGGGTGATTCAAAATCATTCAAAGGATATATATATATATATATATATATATATATATATATATATATATGTACTTTCTTTGCCATATATTCGTCTACAGCTCGAGTCGAACGAGAGATCTAGGGTTTCACCATCAAGGTTGTCGCGAGGAGGGGCTACACCACTTGTTTCCGTCGTCGGCGCCGATGTCTGCTCGCCGTTCCATCATCAACCCTCTCACTTACCGGTCCCCGATTTATGTTCTCTGTCGACAACACCGCCGTCTGGAATTCATCATTGTTGCTCCGTCGCTACCGGGGCAAATTTGTATTTTTGGGGTAGGATATTGCTACTATATTTTTGGGTATGATTTTGATTCGTTTTGTTAAGTAGTATTGTGTATGTATTTGATGAATTGAGTATATTGTTAGAGCATTATTGGTACGTTTGGGCATGTGGATTTAATCTTACAAGATTATTTAAGTGTGGTAAAATGTGACCCAATTTATGGGTATGATTATATTTATTGGGTATATGTTATTATTTTTGTGATTGTTTCTTATTGTTATGTATGTTTAAAGTGAAATGTTGGGTATGTTTTATGGGTACCCAAACTGTGTTATAATGATCAAATGTCAATTGATATTGATGTTTGTGTACAATATCGATTTGTGTAAAATTTGGGTACGACAAATTAAACCTTACTCAATCGCAGGCCGAAACTTGAAGAGAAAAAAATGGATTGAGTATGTATACATTGGGTATGAAAAGGTCATCATTTTGGGTATGACATTGACGAATATTACTCAGTTAAACCCGGACAAACAGTAACCTTACTCAATCGCAGGTCGAAAATGTTTTTATCTTCAGATACGCCACCTTTAATCAACCAAGAAGAATAGGGTTTTTATGCATCAAAGTAGAAGCACCAATTTAGTAGGAAGGACGATTCAAAATGGGAACAAATGCCATTTGTTGCAGAGAAGTTTCATTTTTGGAGGGAAAATTGTTCCTCTTTTTTGATGAAAAGGTCATCATTTCTTTGCAGAGGAGTCACTTCAACTTACCTCCACTGTACTTTCTCCCTTTTACAGTACTGTATTTTCTCCCGTATACATTATTTCTGTGGGCCTAATTTACAAAGTTGAAAAAGGTGGGGGATAGAAAACATATTGTTATAATGTTTTGTGCCTAATTTATCAAAAACGCCATCCAATTTTGTGGGCTTTGTGTATATATAAATGAGGTTGAGATAGTCTTTTCTTTGTATTGGCTTTTATTTTATTACTTAATTAAAAACTAAAAAAATATAAAATAATATTTGGGTTGAAATGGATACAAAACGGAAATTTGTTAAACCATATGAACATAAAAAAAAAAAAGACTTCATCATTCACCAATCGAAAATGGTAAAATCCTAAGACGTCAAAAGGTATTTCACAAACAATATTATAAATCTATTTATATAATACATACTAAAACAGAGCACGAATTTTGCTGACGTGACGCGTTGTGGAAGCAATATTGAAATGGAGCTCTCACAATTTTTTGGCCAATAAATCTTTATTTTGCAAATTAATTTTTTAAGTCAAGAGAATCTTTATTTACTAAACTAACAATCTATTATTTTTTGTTTCAACCAATCAATTTTTTGGCACAATAAATCTTTGTTTTTAAACTATTTTTAAAGCCAGAGAATATTTTTTTATCCGTCTGATCTATTTACGTTAAAAACTTTTTGAGAGATTTTGTTATCCCATATCGATTAGCTAATAAGGTTGATAGTTTTAAAACTTGTATAAATGAGGAGTATAAAGAGTATAAAACAATACATTTATTGACATTTTGGTTAAGTTCAAGTACAATTATTATGTGGGATTGTTACCCTAGAATTATCAGGGTCTTTATTTATCATACTAACAATCTGTTATTGAAAATTTTCATGTAACTTTTTTTTCCAACCAATCTATTTTTTGGAACAATAAATCTTTATTTTAAACTATTTTTTAAGCTAGGGATCTTTTGTTATCAGCCTAATCTATTTATGTTAAACTTTTTTAGGGATTTTGTTATCCCACATCGATTAGCTACTAAGATTGATAGTTTTAGAACATGTATAAATGGGGAGTCTAAAGAGTATAAAAACAATACATTTTTTGACATTTTGGTTAAGTTCAAGTACAATTTTAGTTGTAAGGTTTTCATATCTTATAATTAGTCAGTTGTAGACATTCTAGGACTTAAACTAGTCTATTAATAAGTATGATTTCGTGTATAAATGCTCATCTCCTATCAGCAATAAAAGTAATTGTTATTATTAGCTTATAATACAAATTGATTCACATCAAGCAACGAAGGAAGCAAAAGAACCATGAAAGAAGGAAGCAAAGAACCTCAATATTAGACTTGCTCACCAAGGAAGCAAAAGAATCATGAAAGAAGGAAGCAAAAGAACCTCGGTATTAGACTTGCTAACCTTTCGAAATGGAGGTTATTCTTCTTCAGCTTCAGTGTGGAATCGGAGGTTCTAGTTTTTTTCTCAACTCTGTTGGGAATGAGAGAATCGAGATTGAACGAAGGTTTGAAAGAGGAAAACAACGCAGGTGCAACGAAGACGGGGCACATTAAGAGAATCTTTTTGATATTATTATATATTATTTGTCATATACTTAAATTTTTAACAAACCTAACTTAATATAAATAATTGGAGGTTCGAATTATGAAATGGTGAAGCGACTGAACGATCTTGTACATGATGTATATTTTCGTTAAAATTATTCAAATTTGACATTTTAAAAATATATTGATATTTAAAATAAATAATGCTAATATGGTATAGGAGTTTTTCATGGTTGTTTATTGCATATGTATCTTATATTAGCCTTGTTTTCATCTATTCATCATTTTGGTAGATTTATAAGAAACTTTCTACAAACTAATATGAGTTTCTTTGTGGAATAATACAATGTTGAACATCTTTGTTGTTTATTGATATTCTAGCGAGTCGTACAATAAAGCAGAGTATAAGTTGAGGGTAATTAACCACATCTTATAATTCAAATGTATATTTATCTTTGTCACTTTGTGCAAACTAGTAGGTGATGATTGGAACACAATATGTAGCTTCTTGGTTGTAGCCGCTCTTTGCTACGATGGCATTGAAAGCTTGGTTTGGATGGTATGAATCCCAAAAAAGATACTGATTTTTGTTGACATATGGTGGTAGTAAAGCCTTCATTCTTTCCGTTCCCGCAACATGCTATGTGTGTTACGCTTAATCCTACAATAGGAAGCAAAAATATGATTTAGTTTTCATATCAACAAGTACCGAGAAATAGAGTTAGTTGGTATGTACTATGTAGTAGAACCATATTCATAAGACACAAATAAACGTAAATTAGTTATTGATGTCTAAACACAAATGAAATGAGTAACACAAAATATCATACAAATGAACTGAGTAACTCAGAACCCCGCACAAATGCACCGAGTAACTCAAACTATAATCACGATTTCACACCCAACTAACCTACAAATCCAATCAATTCCACAAAAAACTAGACGTAAAAAAAACCATAATCGATCAAAATAACAAAAAAGAAAGAAAGAAAGAAGGAAGAGGGATTCGGGCATAATTACGTTCGCCCGGAGAGGAATCGATCAAAATAACCCTACTCAGTCAATATAATAAAGTCCCTAAATAATCGAAATAAGAAGAGATGAAGATTTTCAAATATGAAGATCGAGATCTCCTCTCTTAAGTATTTTTTTCATTTTTGTGAACTAACAAATATTTTAACCGTTATAGTTTTGGAGAGAATAGAGCAAAATTAAAAAAGGTAAAAAATACAAGGCACAAACCGAACCGTAAATAAATGTTGTGCAAAATTTTGAAGATATCAAACTACAAGGTACTAATCGATTTTTTTCACGCATGTTGGATAATAATTGACTGAAAAAACGTTTGTTTTATCTATTCCGTCCAAAATTCTCAAATTTATGGAAATGCTGCCATCAAAATTTCATTAATAAGGTGAAAAGAAGCTTTAAAAATCCAAATTGTTTGGTTCGTATCATATTATAATTTTAGCTCTCTAAGTGACACATACTTTTTTTTCCATTAAATATACATATGAATTAAATACACTTTAAAATGCATATTAATTTATATTTAATTATATAATATTTACTAATGAACTAATTAATAAATTGCATATATATAGATATTATATATTACTTTAAAATAATTAAAAAAAAGTACAGTTTTAAATTATATCTATTCAATAGATAATAAATTATTCATGAAATAACATCTACTTAATTATCTAATATATTAATGAAAAACCATTCATAAATATGTATTATATATAAAAACTACATTTAACTATTTCATATCCGTTTATCGGAAACTAATCCCGAAATACATAAACATAAATTACAATTTGATATCCGTTTTTCAAATCTTATCTCAAAATCATCGACATTGAGAGACAGCGTAGTTTGATACTCCCTACTAAGATATTATCCCAAAAATCATCTACATCGACTTATAACGCAATTTCATATTCCGTTTTTCATATCTTATCCCAAAATCATATACATAGACTTACAACACAATTTCATATCCATTTATCCTAATCTATTAACAAAAATCATATATATTGACTTGCAACGCAATTTAATATAGTTCGATATCCGTTTATTAGAATCTAATCCCAAAACAATCTATGAAAGGGAAACTTTTGTTCGGATGATAAGAATTTATTGGTATATCATGAAATCTTAATGAATTAAGCTTATCGGGTTTTGAATATGATGTTTTGTTAGGCTAACTTTTGTTCTCCTAATCCAATTTTGTGGGCTTTGTGTATATATAAATGAGGGTTTTTTTTTGTTTTATGTTCATGTGGTTTAAGAAATCGAAAAAGCTAAATGTACGAGGTTTGTTTTACTAGCGTAAAAAACAAACGCATTCCGATGGCGCTCAACAAGTAAAAAAAAAACAAAGAATTTGAGCGTCAGCGCCTTCCGAAGGCACTCAAATCTTTAATAAAGAAAAGGGCAAAAATAAGAAAAAACAGAGGTTTGGGCGTCAACGCCATGCGCCGGCGCTCAAAACCCTATTTTTCTTATTTTTTCCCTTTTTTATTTATTTTAAGATTTGAGCGCCGTCGCAAAGCGCTCAGATCTATTTGAGCGCCACCGCAAAGCGTTCATATTCGGTACCAAGTAAATTTAAAATTGTGTATATAACACGCCCCAAAAAAAAAACTTCATCATCCACCAATGGAAAATGGTAAAATTCTAAGACGTCAAACGGTATATTTCACAAACAACATTTATATATATATATATATATATAGTCTGGTTCTCATGTAAACAATTTTTACCATGTAAAATGAGAATAAATTGTATCCGTTAGATCTTTCAATAGATGGTTGAGATTAGGCGATATTAAAGGGGGAAAAAATCGTGTTATTAATGGAAGATATATTCGCCGGACCTGACTTTATATATCGGCGGTATAGTCACATATATTCGACGATATAGTCACATATATTCGACGATATAGTCACATATATTCGGTGTTTATATGTTCACATGATAAGAGTTCACTACTAGAAAAGCGGATCAAAAGCGACGCTTTGAATAACATTTTGCGACACCTTAAGGTGTCACAAATATGATCAGCGACACATTAAAAAGGTGTCACAATTTCCACCGTCACAATTGACATATTTGCCAATTGCGACACCTTAACATGTCACAATAAATTGAGACACCTTAAGGCGTCACACTAGTTAATAATTTTGTGACATGTAAATCTGTCACGTTTTGAGACATTTGCGACACATTACCGCGACACTCTTCGGTACTTGCTTTGCCTTTTTAACACAACTAATTATGACACCTTAAGGTGTCGCAATTTACAATTAATTTATAAAAAAAAATAAAAAAAAATAATATAAGCATCTCATAGGATTACATTCGTGTGTATATATATAGAGAGATACCTAGACAATTATAAAAATATAGAATTATAGATTTGAAGGAGTGACTGTCATTTGCAGGAGTTGAATTTGCAAGGAGGACTGATGTTGGCATTGGTAATTAGCCCTCTTGAACCTGAAAGCGGTTAGGAGGGCAGTCTGAGGGAAACCCATTAAGGCGAGGTTGAAGCGTTGGACGACTCCAAGGGAGGTGTATGGGAAGTGGAAGGTGTTGTAGGAGTTGAGAATGACGGTTATGACTTTCCTTAGCCATGTCTTATAAGGTTCGGCCCTTCCTTGAAGGCTTGTCCATAAGGTAGTGTCTGCACCATACTTTTGAGCTGTCAATGGACCGAATACGAACCCGACCTTGGTGTCCAGGTTCACCACCTTCCAGTAGCATCTTCAAGTACCACAAAAGAATAACATGATAAAACTAGACCTTCTTAAGCATCTTTTGAAGGTGAATTTCTTGGAATGACTTTTTTAAACAGCATTATATTTCACACAGAAAACAGAGTAGAATCACTATTGCAAGGCACAAAAAGTACCAGTTGGATAATGTATGTATCATATTCCCCAGCAGCCTTGGCCTTAGGTCTCTCCCAACAGCAATTGTACCTGCACGCCCATCATGAAAACTACTATAAATATTATTGTTTATGGGATATAGCAGCCATACAAAATGATACCGAGAGGAGGAGAATGCAAAACATAAGAGATTTGAGATTAAATGTTAACACCTCAAAGCACCTACACAATTGATCCAACTTTTCTCTAACAATACCCTGTAAAACCACAGAAAGAGTTAAAAATCTCAATTGTCACTTTGAGAGAGATCATGGTACTACCTCTTGCTCCACCTTGAACCTAACTCAATCAAAATCTCGTGGTTTGGTTTTTAAGTTTTACAAGTTTTAACAACACTCAGAGAGCTGAAAATGGAAGAAGATGTTGTAATAAAGATCAAGACAACAAAAGTGGCTACATAAAGGCAATACGACATCTAGAGAAAAAATCAAGCCAAGTCTGATATTGTAATAAAGGACGCTAGGAAAATTGCAACACATTAAATAAAATATAATGTGAAAATAAACATGTCTTCAACCTCCAAAAGAACTTAGTAACAGAAGTAAGCCTACAACCCTACACAATAAGCAAGCAGATGACATACCGCATACATGCACTCGTTTATAAAAAAATCTTCAAGTTCACGCACATTTGCTACATCCAGCTCTTGCATCAGTTGATCATACCGCAACATCTTATATAAGCAGGGTTTGATGATATTTATATAACCTCAAGAGTACATAATAGAACACTATAATATTATGAAGAATACATATTAGCAATGGATGAAACAACATAATGGCAAAAGATGGACCTAAGAAATTTATTTAATGAATAAGAAGAAATTTTGGTAACCACCAAAAGTGACTGAAAATAACTCACTTAAATCGGTATCAAATGTTTATTAGCAATTCATTTTAGAGCTTTTTGTACAAGATCATATGTCATATGTTGTTTGACACTTATCAAGTTGTAGCTATGGACTCGAAGATTGCTTTCCTCCCTGTCTTACTGCTGAAAATTGAACACATTCAAATAGCTGAAAACTTGATGATCTAATAGCTGAATTATTTTATATTGAGTAAGCTTGTCTTGATAATCTTCATTTTTGTTTTAATTTTGCAATGAATAATTTATTTCGTCTTCATTCTTTATGCTTCTACTCACTAATCTTGATTTCTGTTCAATGTTGTGATGGATCATTTATTCTCTATATTCAGCATAGCCTGATACTCGCTGCTTTTTTATTGTGATATTACAGAATGTATGTACTACGAAGATGTCTGTTCAATTTTGCACTCCAACAATGAATTCATACAAATACGTGCAAATACTAAACCTCTCATATGAAGCCCTAAATTTGAACCAAGCAATTACAAACACCAAATTTGCAATTACACAACCAAGTAAGCAATAGAAGATATAGAAATTCAGAAAATACTATGAATACAAGATGATCGGTGAGGAGGGAGACTAACCGAAGTTCAGAACTATAGAAAGACAAACCTTAATTAATCCGGGGATGATGAATACAAGGCGCGACTATTCAGAACTTCAACGAAATCAGAACTATAGATACGGCAGATGAACTTGAACGAATTCAGAGCTATAGAAAATGTAGACGATTCATAACTAATACAAGTACTATATTTCCTTAATTAATCCAGGGACGCCGACATCAAAACCCTAATTTCAACCAAAACGACATGGAAACCCCAAATCTCCAACAACACAGTCAAAATCGAATGCTCGACGACACAACCAATCAATTAAATGGAAATAGATCGACTCTAGGATAAAACCGACAACCAGATAAAGAGGAAACCTGTAAGCCAACCAGCGTAACTTCCTTCGACGGACAGAAAAAGATCGACTCCAGGATAATCTCGATCATCTGCCTCTCGCCCTTTCTCTCTCTTCTAATTATCGTGTTGGAGAAGAAAAAGGATTGTTTGTGATATATTTCAGGATTTTGAATAATTAATAAATTTATTCGGAACTAGTTTGTGAGAGTCTAAACTAATATTAACCTTTAAAAATTCAGATTTTAATATTGCAATATCGTGTGTCGTTAAAATAAAATAAAAAAGCTACATTTTAAGGGGTCTCTATTTGTGTTATTTGTGACACAAGAAGGTGTCACTATTTGCGTCATTTGCGACACTTTGAGGTGTCTCTTTTTATGTCATTTGCGACACCTACGTGTGTCCAAAATTTGTGACTCGTTAATGTGCCTCTGATTGTGCCATTTGCGACACCTATATGTGTCGAAAAACAGAGACACCTTAAGGTGTCGCAATTTAGCGAGGATTTTGCGGATGCAAATTTTTTGCGACACCTTCAAATGGTGTCGGAAAAAAGCGTCGCTTTAGACCTGCTTTTCTAGTAGTGGTTGTTTACATATAAATCAGGATATATATATATATATATATATACTTACTAAAGTAGGCTACGGATTGCTGACGAACCTGACGTGGTACGCTCAAAATTCGGTATTTATGTCAAACAATCATATAGTACTAAATTGTCACTCCTCTAAAATTATTTATTTTTTAAACTATTTGTTTTAATAACAGTATTAACCAAATCACCAAAACCATCAAGATTTTGTGATTTATATGTAACACCCCGAATTCTCAGAACTCGGGACAATATTGGTTAGGACCTCACAATGGGTCCCAACCTCAGTTTGACAACAATATTACTAGGATCTTGCAACAAGACACAAATAAGAAAAACCGAAATTCATAAAAATATATTTGTAAAAGGATGAATGCGACAAAGTCTAACAGCTTATAATACTTAAACGACGGAAAAGACTAACTGTTTTAACAAGAGGAAAAGAACAACAAAGCAACAACCCAAACCCCCACTCTAAGGAGTACGGAGACCCGGCTGACCACTACTTCTGGATCACTCAGCTGCCATTCTAACCTGCGGTAAATCTAAAAACACAAGAAAACAACCATTAGCTAGTTATCTAAACATTAGGAGAATAATAATAGCACACACACACATAAAAAGTAAACACACATCATGCTCTCAAACAATCAATTTATTATCTTCATTTAAGTCATTCACTCTTACTAATGATACTTATTTTGTGACACGAGGGATTCCCAAACCTCACCTCCGCCCCGTGTAACTATCAGGAGTGGATCCGATGCATCTCACCGTGTACCTGTATGGTCTGGGTATAGAGAACCTCCCAATCTCCTAGCAGAGCTGGGCAGTGATGTCACGGCCCGTTATACATACGCTTGGGCCTTAAAACATAATAACGAAGGTCATCCTAACAAGTTATTATTATAACACACATTGTACACACACCACTATTATCACTCAACTAATATCCAGAAACTAGCTAAGTCGCAAGGACTTACCTGAATCAATTCACAACTCTCAAAAGTCTCAACTCAGTCTGCAACCGTAGTAACTCAATCGCCTACCAAACAAGGCATGTGGATCAAAATCACATCTCATACTCTTAGAAGTTATAAACTTCTAAGATGTACAATCTCATGAAGAGAAAATACGAACATAACAACTCTCTTAAGGTAAAAGACTATTTTACCCCTGATCCCGGAAACTCTCAAAATTCTATCATTAAATTCTCATATTTTCTTTTATAACCTATTTCCATAATCTGGTTCTCAAGGATAGTTTACTAGAGATTATAAAGTTAACAAGGTTTTAGAATTTCAAAGGGGTTGCTAAGGTCCGACCTTTACACTTAGCTACTAGGTCTAAGATCAAATCCTAAACATATTCGTCAAAGAGAAAAAAACGTCAATCCCTTCCTAAGTTTAGATAAAATCTCACATATATTCTAGGTAAGAGATCGAGAACCTAAACGAGCTTATCTTAAGTTAAGCTAACGAATGCTTAGAATATTCTCGTAAGTGGAACTCGTTATCAAAGATAGCATTTGACCACTCCTAGGAACCACCGTAACCTCATAACTAGTGTACACTATTCCGGCCGTACTAACTAACCAAACTCTAGCCCTTCCCGGTTACTACTCTACCACCCGTTCCTACCCGAGTGCCTACCCTTCTCCGGACTCTTATCTTCACCACTCTCCTCTTTTATATATATATATATATATATATATATATATATATAAGTCTCATTACTGTACTCTGATTCTCAATTCTTTTAGGATAACACTCTTTTAGAACCGATTATATATACATATACTAATATACCCTACAGCACTTATACATTTATATGTACTGCACTTATACGTATACTAATATATACTCTTTTAGCACTCATATATATATATACCACACTTATACATTTATATGTATATATACTTATACATACTACACTTATACATTTATACGTATATACATCAACACTGCTCGGAAGAAGGAGGCTCACCTGTACAGTAATAGACAGAAGACGCCCACCACGAAGAGAAGACCGCTACTTGACTCGAATTCAGAAACCGTCCTTGCGTGTAGCCTAGTCGAGCATGGGAAAACAACGAAAGGACAATCGGTAGCAACACCGATTCAGAGACTGCAGATAAGGACAAGAGACTTACGATTCAATTAAGGGGCTGTCACGTTCAGAAGAAGAAGGCTCAAATCGGTATCGACAGTCGAGTATTGCAATCGCTCACTGGTTAAACGTCAACGGTGAAGGGCGGTTGCAGCCTCGCGTTCAGCACTAGTCTCAACTCGATGTAGTGGTTTCGGCCGTTACTTCTGTGGCTACGTGATGGTGGACATGCGGCGCTGCTGCCGACGCCGGTGAAGAAGGCTAATGATGGATCACCGATCAGTAGTGTTCAGACTCGAAGGAAACCGGAGAAGGAGAGAAGCAGCACTTACCGGTCCGGGTAGTTGAAGCAGGCTCCGGCGCAGAGGAAGGCCGTCTGGGAGGGTTGGTGGTCGGACGCCTTCGACTCGGGTTGCGGTTGCCTGGAAACGCCGAAGGTTGCTGCTGCTAGTGTCGATCGTGCAGGAGAGGATAACGTACGGGGCTGATGATTAGGTTAGAGTCATTAGATTAGGTTTAAAATTAATTAGGTTTAGGATTAAAAAAATGTGGGCTGGCTGCAAGTCATTGGGCCGGGTCTAATGGGCTAGAACTGGATCTGCTCAATTAAAACAAAAGGTACTCGTTATTCGCCCGGAACCGTTAAAAGTACGGGATTATTTACGAAATTGTTTACGGGTTACAAGTTATCATTTTATGTGAATCAAAGTCACATAAAATGATAGAATTTAATATCGTATTCTTTTCATTTAAAGGAATTAAGATTGGCGGATCGGAATCCGGTTTGATCCGGTATTAAACGGAGTTTAAATTTTTATGGTTATTACATTATACTTTACAATTTTAATTTCTAAAATTATCAATTTTTAAAGGACCTATAATTTTTTTTAAGGTGATATGTTAGTCAAATTATTTTAGGTGTATTGTTTCTTTATTTCATTATCGAAAATAATTATATTTGGGATAATTTGACATACTAGGCCTTTTTGAGAATATGAATTAGTAAATGTACCCCATAATTTTTTACCACTTTCATTTAATGGTAGGTAAAAGTAATTAACCCTTATTTTAATAAAAAGAAAAAAAAAAGACATTACAATTACAAATCAATCTAAAATTTTGTTTACGTACATTCTTTCTTTTGACTTTTTTTTCTTTTGTTGTATTTTTTTTAAATTTTATTTTCTGGTATGAATTTATACCATAATTACATACCAGAAGTACATAGTATATACCAGAATTTCTTATACCAAAATTTTTTTATACCATAACTTTTTCATACCAGAATTTTTTTTCATACCAGAATATGTTCATACCAGAATTTTTTCATACCAAAATTTTTTATACCAGAATTTTTTTAAACCATAACTTTTTCATACCAGAATTTTTTTATACCATAACTTTTTCATACCAGAATTTTTTTTCATACCAAAAATTATTATACCAGAAGTTATGATACAAATTATGATACCAGAGTAGACCACAAAAATACCACACAAAAATTACATAAAACCACCCCGTTGTATTCCTCTAACCAGCTTTCCTCTTTTTATGGAACAAAGTAGACCACAAAAATAACATTGTTTCTAAATACGAACAATGAGGCTACCCTACCCTATTGTATTCCTCTAACCAGCTTTCCTCTTCGCATGCTGTCTTCCATTTTTCAATCCTTTCAAGAATCTCTTTTCGACTGTATGCCTGCTCTTTAGCCTCTGAAATCTGAAGGTCAATTTGATCCAATAGGTATCCAGGATCAATGGCCCCTACAAGAAATTGAAATGTAATGATCTTTACATGCATTATAGTTATGACCAATAGTAAAGTTCAATAATTCCCTTTAACATATACTGAATTTGAGCACTGTGTTTATTAAACCACCTGATATACTTAAAATCCTAACTCCCAATAAACAAACCCATCAGCCTATTCATGTAACAAATTTGTCTGATTGCATAACCTACAAACTTAAATGCATGAATAAACACTAATCAAATCTCATAATCCATCTCTATTAAGAACGTACCAAGTAGATGTGATCATTCTCTATACAGGCCATACCAGAAATTTTCCAAAACAGCTTGATACATTTACATTTTATATTTTGTTTGAACTTGAGATTGTGCCTTTCAGGGAGAGGACTTCAGACCTTTAATAATTACTTACAGAGTAAGAGGCTTCAGGTTGACTTTTGGATATCCTCATCATCGATAGAAATCATGTGGATATGAGCAAATTTATCCCACTCTGCTCCTCCATCCTTGATGCATCTTTCTTCTAGAAAGGGACAACTTTTGATGTTCAACAGCCTTGATTTCTTTCAAATGGGACAACTTTTGATACATCATTTGGTTCTGAACAAGCAATAAACATGTCATACACAACAACCTCCTTCTTTTCAACCATGCACTTCACTAACCCTGAATCTTTGTCGTCTATAGAAGACGCATTTGCTCAATTCATCGATTCTTACACAGATTACTCCAAATCACATCAGGTTGATGAGATCAGAGGCCAAGAATACTCCCACCTCTCCTTAACCAGCCGAGTTTGCCTCGATTATTTCGGAATCGGACTCTTTGCCTTCTTCCAGTTTAACAACCAGCTTTCCTAGCCTTTAATCGTCGACCAGCAGGGGAATGAAAGAAGGTTTGGGCTCCTTCTCCGGCGGAGATCCTCCATGGTAGGCCATCGGCGGGACGCTAGAGCCTTCGGTCGCTGACCAGCAGGGGAATGAAGAAGGTTTGGGCTCCTCTATGCTGCCTTCTGGTATGAACTTTAGTACATGGATGCCGGACCTCCTCCCCACCTCGTCCATGAACCCGCAAGTTAGATCCAGATCTGCGTTTAACATACTTGCGGGAGTTGCTTGATAGCTGAGTGCGAGTAAAATACTTGGCAACATTTCCTTCCTTCTTCTTGCCCTACCATTAACAAGACATAAACAAAGATCAGAGAAGAGACCATGAGTTGGATGGATCGGGAAGAAGAAGAAGAATTACAGCAGGGCGGTAGTGCTTGGCCATGGTGTGAAGTAGAGAAGGCGGTGGTGATCCGCAGCTTCGAGTGGTAGAGATAAGAAAGGAAATGGGAGGCTGGAAATGCTGAGATGTTAGGGTTTGCATAGTAAAAATTAATTTGGGGTCTAGTTACTTAATCAAAATATAAAAAAGCCTAGTTACTAGTTGAAATTAAAAAAAAAACCTACTTACCTAATTTGCCCATTATATATTTTTATGATAAAGTGATTTTTTTTTTTTTTGAAATATTTATGTAACTTGATTAGTAATGCGAAATTGTTTTTACTTATATTTATTAAGAATACTCGTGTTGTGCACGAGTATTACTATCGTGAACGAGACGGGCCTAGCGGAATAAAAAAAGTTAAGTTTTATTCTGTCCCAAAATTTAATACCGGGACAAAATTGCTATTTTCTTATAAAATTTCAAGAAAATGTCAAAACAGGGACATGATTGGGATTTGTTTCTAGTCCTATTTATATGTATTAAAAATACCCGGGCAGCACGGGTCCTAAACTAGTTGACTCTGAAAAGCCAAAGATAAATGCAATTTTTCGTAATCCTTTTTTGTCTTTCGAAAGATAAAAATTTATATTGTAATATTGGTCATTTTATATATGTAAAATTTGTGTTTAGTACAGAGTAGTAATTTTGGAATTTTCAACCATACGAGTTTTTAAACATGAAATTATACCAACTATAAATATTATAAAATCATCCGCCTATAATTATAAAAATAAAATAACTAAAGGGTTCACACTTCACCCCATCTTTTATTTTTTTATAAAATTTATTTATTTTATATAAATAATTAAAAACGTCGAAATTATAATATTTATCGTGTACCTTATGAATGCAAAAGTAATCAAAATTTCAAACAACAAAACCAAACCCACAAGCAAATGACACTCTATATTCGGGTTTACAACATTTGGGACCATTTTTCATTTTGAGTATATCCACGAGTTTTAAATTTATCGATTTTCTAGACTTTTAAAGATTTCATAAAATACCAAAAAAAATATATATATTGTACGTGGTCCATTTCCATAAGAAGAATAGATTGGTATACAATATATACTTAAAAAGAAATTACATGAGGAGAAAATTAATAAATTTGAGGGGGTCAAATTTTATTGAACATGAAAACAAAAAAGCGTAGAGAAAAAGTGAGACATATTGGAAGAATTTGAAAAAGACGTTGCAAAATAAAAACAAGAAGAGGATTATCTTCGACCTTAGCATTTACATGTAACTCCAAGGCCTCGTGATTGTGGCCATGGCTAGGCCACGAAATATGTATTACGTTCTTTTATTTTTCAAAATTATGCTATTTGGCATTGAATTTTTATGTTGGATTGTTTAGATTTGGGTTTAGACTAACCGTGTTAAAGTACGACCTTATATTAGAAATAGTGTGCACGTAATAATAACTCGATAATAACTCGACCCCTCTGATCACCGCGATTATAATTTAGGGTCAGGAGATTCACGGGCAAATGATGGTTTGGGTGAATGGTTTTTTAGTATAGATCGTGTGATAGAAGTGATACAACCACCCGTCACCCAACCCATTATCATCCCTACATCTAATATATATATATATATATATATATATATATATATATATATATATATATATATATATATATATATATATATATATATATATATATAGTATAGATCATATGAAAACAGGTCTTATCGTGTAATTATGAGAACAGTTCATAATTGTATATATATAGGGTTGATAATGGGTTGGGTGATGGGTGGTTGTATCACTTCTATAACCCGATCTATACTAAAAAACCATTAACCCGAACCATCATTTGTCCGTGGATCTCCTCACCCTAAATTATAATCGCGGTGATCAGAGAGGTCGAGTTATTATCGGATTCATACTAAAAATTAAGCATCATTCAAAACAAACAAATAAACAAATTAACGTGATACGATAATTCAGATATTCAATTATCCAAGTGGAAAACTGGAATTTCAAACCTATATGGCTCCTTAAAATCCAAAATAATATTAATTTGAAACTAAATTTGTAAATCAAAAATTGAATTGTCTTATATAGATCTTCAACTTGATTGACATTCGACTTCCATCAATTCCTTGAACTTGAAAAATTGTTCAACCGTGTAATATTTTAGAAAATGTAAAGAAATATCTCGGTTAGAAGTTTAGGGTTTAATTTAGAAGGAGGGTGGTAATTTCAAAGGTCGGTTTTATTAAAGTTTAAGTAAACGTCGGGTGGTGGATCGGTGATGATTTTTAATATCTTAGTCGAGTTATTATCGGATAATCATCGATTGCGGTTCAAATTGTCATCCCTATCTAGTTAGACCCAATCTTAAAATACAATTTTTGTAGGTTTCATCCTCATCTTCGCTCAACATGTTGGGTGAACTTGAAAAATTGTTCAACCATGTAATATCACCTGAGTTCCAACCTCGGTATATCAGATTTTGAACGGTGTGTATTGTTCGATTTATCGGATAATCATCGATTGTGGTTCAAATTGTCATCCCTATCTATTTAGACCCATCTTAAAATACAATTTTTGTAGGTTTCATCCTCATCTTCGCTCAACATGTTGGGTTGTTTGGTTAAACCGTTGTGGTATTATGTTAATTATAACGAACTATAGACGGTCTAATGTTTCGAACAACTTTCCATTTCCAAAAAAAATATATATATAACGAACTGTAGGTTGGGGGCCATATACCACAGGTACACGTTACGTTCAATTTCAAAATATATAAATTTGGTATTGTTTCATCCTAAACTCAATCGAAAATAAACTTGTAAGGGATAATCCTACTTCTTGTAAAAGATATCGACCGGAATCACCCCATAATCCTACTTCTTGCAAAAGACATCGGCCGGAATCACCCCACTCGCACGTCTGGTGCTTAAATGACACGCCTATATTAATAGGAATTGAAATATTTAAATCCGCGGTGCCTACACGAGATAAATTATGTAACGAACTATTTAGTTATTATTGCATCTATATATACTACTAAAGCAGCACCCATTTTGTCCACATGTCAAACACTAAGGCCGTCCACATCAGCATTTTTTCAATTTATTTACAGATTTGCCACAACCTATTTACAGATTTGCCATTAATTATTTTATAAGAAAATTTTTTATTAGATTTTGTAAACAGTCATTATGCCACGTCAATTTTATTAAAATAAATAATTAAAAAAATAAATCTACTTATCTATCAATCAAAATTAATAAACTGATCTATCCTAACTCGATTTGTTGAGAAAATCTAATGCCCACATTGTTGAATTTAAAACTAAATTAAATTTTGCTCCTCTATCTAAATCTAAGTAAAAGTGATAATATATTAAGGTATAAATATAATACTCGAATAATAATCTTTGTAATAGAATTTTAATTATATTTTTTATTTATTTTACAAAAATTAATCCTCACAAGTTAGTCATATTAATTAATAAAAATAATTTTTATTATAGATTTGATATCAAATATATGATGCATGAAAGTGAAAATATAATATTTTTTATTTAGACAACTCCGCACAAGGTGCGGGCACTAAACTAGTTCATCTCTATTTGACCCTTATGGGGTGAACTAAATATTTTAGTTTGCGATTTAGATTGATGGAGAATACAACGGACTTCCTTCAACAAAAAAAATAAATATGAGAATAAAAAGAAAATCAACATTCTGAACAACGTCATAAAAGAAATTCTTTTTAACATAGTGGAACCCAACTCCAGTAGAACCTAGCTTATTATTAATAATTGGGGTTCGAAGTAGACCTGGGTCCGGTTTGAACCAAACCGTCAAACCGACGATTTGTGAACCGGCCCAAACAGGCGGTTTAGGTTTGCCGGTTCGGCCAAACTGTAGGTTAGCGGTTTAGGTTTAGGTTTAGGTTTGGCCTTCGGCCAAATCTAAACCGACGGTTTGGTATTTTGTTTTTTTTTTAATTTTATTTATTGGTCCAAACCGCCATCCGCCGGTTTGGGCCGGTTTGGTCTACTTTCAATTTTTTTTACAAACCGGCTAAACCGCCGCCAAATCGCCGGTTTATTAACCTAAACCGGCGGTTTGAGTCTAACCGGTTTAGGAAAGGCCAAACCTAAACCACCGGTCGCAAACGACCCATATCTAGTTCGAAGTATGATATGAAATGGTGAAGTCCCTGATGTTTCTGAACGATCTTGTACATGATGCATATTTTTGTTAAAATTATTCAAAATTGGCATTTTAACTATATTTAAAATAAATAATGTCAATATGGTATAGGAGTATTTCATAGTTCTCTAATAACTTTATTTTTTCTTTATTAATCGGTTGTGTGTATACATTTGTGTTTATATTCAACAAACTGCTAACTATTTGTGCCGTAATCCCCAAGTAATGTAACATTTACAAGTTAGCCCAACTTTTACAAAAAATAGTCACATGGTAACTAAACTTGTTCATATCCGAGGTGAATTTGGATCGATCTTTTATAAAATATTATGTTCGTTTATCTGAATCCGGTCGGGTCAAGCCCCGCTAGAGGACCTGAAATGGTTGCCGTACCCGGCTAGACCTACGGGTATTGCATTTCATTTTTTTATAATATAATTCTTGTATTATGATTTTAGAAAAAATATATTTAAATACTTAATATTTATAATAAATACAATATAATTTATATATATTTTTTTTAACGGGGCCGGACTTTTCGGTCCGACCGAACCTATAGTGCGCATGAATACAGCCCGACGGGCTTGACATGCCGATCTTTTCGGTCTGGACAGGCTTCCTCCTCTGTTTATACTCGTCTGTTTCGAACGGATTGTCCAGATATGATCAGGTCTAGTACTGAGAACCTGCGTCATAAACTTGATTCCTTCAATCTCCCCAGCCTTCATTATTCTTCCATTGAATACAGATTGCGGGATATAAGATATATGCCCATACAATTGAGGGCAGGAGATGACATTTTGTGATATTTTTTTTATTCACGGGCATGTGACGGACTAGTTTCATAACCTAAAATTACCACATGAAATATTTCAAAAGTTGAGATCAATACATGCAAAATTTACATAATTAGAGGACTACTAATGAAAGGAAAAAATAATAAAAGTTTATACTCGTGTATATCTTAAATTTTCCTATATAACTCACATGTTATCTTATAATTCTCATAAGTCACATCTTATATATCATATGTTTTTTTATGAAAGAATCGATCAAATATCTTCCTAGTTTGTGCCTAAATTTGTTACTTCTTTCATGAATTATATTTTCATCAATTATTATTTTCATCAAGTTTGCAAACTCCTAAATTAATTGATTGATCATAAATGAAATTTAAAAGACGACATTTAAATAAATTTTGTAAATAATAATAAAAAAAAACGAGCTAAAGACACGGATGTATCATCAATCGATGGTTATCAAGATTCAGATTATAATATGAGGTATATAATGAAAGTTCTGCAAATTATATCGCTATATAATATAATATATATTAAGATGAAGTAAACGCTCGAAGAAGTTATCAAGTTCTAAATCCAATTCCTAATTTCTCGTTTTCGGTTTTTAATTTTTTTAAAAATTGAAAAAAAAAAATTAAATTAAAATTTTTTTTAAATGTTTTTTCACAATCCATTAGTTTGTTCCGTTTATATGATTTGTATCGTACACAATTGGTTATAATACAATCTAAATATACAATAAAAACAATTGCCGTTAAGGTAAAGTGATAGACAATCGAAGAGTTAGATCATAAAAATGTTAAAATATTTAAGTTAATGTTATCGAATTAAAATATTATCATTCATATATTTTTTATATCCAATAAAATCTATTAGTAAAATCTTCTTTTTTCTTCTTTTAATTTTTTTTAAAACAACCAATTTGAAAAAAGATTTTTAGGAGTCAATTTTAAACAATAACTATTTCATGTATATTTAAATATTTTATTTTTTTGAATAAAATGTCATATATATGAGAAATAATTATATATTTATGGAAAAAAAATCAAATTAAAATTTTTTTTTAATTTATCTCTAACAAAAATTTGTAAAGAAAAAAAGAGGATATAAATTTTTACTTACAAAATCTTACCTTTAAATCATTCTGCACTGTAAAAAGTTTGTACAAAAACTAAAAAATGGATATTTGAAAAAATGAATCTGATAAAAAAAACTTAAAACTATTGCTTATCTATGAGATAGTGGTTAGTCTGACTGAAATCTAAACAATTTTTTTTTTTTTAAAAAAATAATTTTAAAAAAATCAAATATGAACAAAGTTTGTTGAAAAAAGATTACGTTGGTTAAAAAATTAAAGAAAAAACGAATCTTTTATATGAAAAAAATGATTTACAAATATTTTAATTTATCATCAACAAATTTTTTGTGAAAAAAAATAAAAAAAGAATTTAATTTTTGTCAAAAATATTTTTGTAAAAATAAAAACAGAAACAAAATATAGATATTTAAAAAAACGAATTTGATCAAAAATTTTAAAAATTGTGTGTTGCTTATTAGATGGTGTTCAAGCCGATCAAAATCTGATCAAAAATTTAAAATTATCAGCATTTAAAAATAAAACGAATCGAAACAAAATTTTAAAAAATAGTTTGTTGCTTATGAGATGATGTTTAGACCGATCGAAATTTGATCAACATTTTTTTTTTAAAAAAAAGATGATGAACATGAAAAATACGATGAAGCTTATTAGATGGAACATGAAAAATACGACAAAACATGGAAAATTTCAAAAAACATATAAATATACGAACTTTTGCTTATTACATGGTGCGAGATTTACCCAAAATTAATACGACGAAACAATAAAATTGTAACTTGGAAAATATCTTCAAATTGTTCGAGCGTGAAAAAGACGATGAAACATGATCAATAAAAGAAGAATTGGAATTGGAAGATGTAGAATTTTGTAGATTTACATGAAAAATAAAAAGTGTATTGATTTATGAGAAGATGTGTTCCATATTTATAGTGAAAATAATGTGAGAAGTAAACTTGAGAAGTTTACGTTAAGTATATCTGAAATCAAGATATTGATTGCTTCCCTATCGTAGCGTACAAGAGAAATTTAACAACCAATTTATCATTGTTACGATTTTAAATAAAATATAATTTATATTGTTAGTTGCAACAGAGTAGATATTTTTTTGATTTGTTAGTTGCAACCGATCTATATTGTTACGATTTCAAATAAAATATAATTTATATTGTTAGTTGCAATTTTTGATTTTAAATAATTAATTAATTAAAAAAATTTTAAAACTAATTTGATTTGTTTTTTTTTTTTTTTTGATAAGAACACTGCGTTTAATTACTAATAGCCAAATCAGCGTACAGAATAGAGTCCAAAGCAGCTGAAAGATAAACAGAAGAACCAACTAAAAGCGGAACAGAAGGTCTAAGAGCCGCACAAAAGTGAGCTGCTCGATTGCCTTTCCGATTAACATAAGACCACGTAATGGAGTGGATTCCTTTGCCAACATTCAATATCTTTTCCACCAACATCCCGAGAGGATTCCGTAGCAGTTTGCGTTGTCGTAGCTGCGTTAACACCACCAAACAATCAGATTCAACAATGACATTAGATAAGCCTCGTGCTACTACTTGTTGGACTGCCCAGAGAATAGCCTCTGCTTCCGCAACATCCGGCGAAGATCCAGCTTGGATGGATTTAGAGCCCACAAACTGAACAATACCCGAATCACCTCTAGCTATGATACCAATCCCGCAAGATGATGAGGTACTCGATGCATCAGTATTGATCTTTATGAACCCAACCGGTGGCAACCTCCATCGAGCCTCTCCCGCACCAACAGGTCGACCACAACTACCCGACTTCTGCTGCATTTGCTTGTAGGAAGACATCCACTCAAGTTGATTTTCCACAATCAAACCAGCCTCCCGCTCCACATTTTGGAAGATAGCCATATTTCTGGCTGCCCAGATACCATGAAGAAGCATTGTCCATGCCTCCAACTGAGTAGGTTCAGCAATAGTAATCATCGCCCCAAAGATATCTTTAAAATGACTGCCATGTCGGTGCATCTCACTTAGCCTGGGCTCCATCTTCCAAACTCGCTTGGCTTTCACACACGTAAGGAGAACGTGTTCAACGGACTCCACACAGCCACATGCCCAACATCGAGGGTCGGACCTACATCGTCTGCGCATAAGATTGAGGTTACAAGGGAGAACATTCGTTAAGCAGCGCCACAGAAAATCCTTAACCCTCGGGGGAATGACCAAACACCAAAGACCTTTCCAGAAGCGTGCTTCCTCCGCCCCAGAAGATGAAGAACCCACATCATCATCCCGACGCTGCTTATCAATCAGAAGATGGTAACATGAGCGAACCGAAAAAACCCCACTTCTCTCATAGAACCAGGTCAGGGTATCACTTACAGAAGGGTCAACAAGGTGTAATCTCAAGATTAAAGCACTATCCTCCGGGTTGAATAAGGAGCGGACCACCTCTTCCCTCCATGTCGACGTACTCCAGTCGATGAGATCTCGAACATGTGTAAATTCATCATGTGCAGCAGGCATAATAAGAGGCTTAAACAATGATGGTCGTGGTAACCATCTATCATCCCGAATAGAAATGGAATTACCATTACCCACTAACCAATATGAGCCTTCCTTCAGCACTGATTGACCCCGTAATACACTTCGCCATGCATAGCTAGGAGAGAAACCCAAACATGCATCAAAAAAAGAAGAAGACGGGTAATACCTTGCTTTTAAAAGACGGGAAAGCAATGAATTCGGATGGGTAATGAGCCGCCAGCCTTGGCGAGCAAGAAGGGCAATGTTAAAGGATTCCAAGTCACGAAAACCCATTCCACCTTCTTTCTTTGGAGCACATAATCTCTTCCAACTCATCCAATGTATAGACCGACGATCCGCATCACCCCACCAGAATTTACAGATCATTTGTTCAATATCCCGGCATAAATCCATCGATAGAAAATAACAAGACATGGTATACGTCGGAATAGCTTGAAGCACGGACTTGACGAGTATCTCTTTTCCCGCCCTTGAGAGCAAATGACCTTTCCAAGATGAAAGTTTTTTCCACACTCTCTCTTTAACATGTGCAAACACAACTTTCTTCGACCGCCCAATCATTGTCGGAAGACCCAAATACCTCTCATGCCTCTCCACTTCCACAACCTGGAGAATACTCTGTATAGCCTCTTTGCTGTCCTCACTAACATTCGTACTAAATGATAGCTCCGATTTGCCAAAGTTAACTTGTTGACCTGATGCTGCTTCGTAAACACGAAGGATATTAACAATTTCTTGACTCTGTTGACAAGTAGCTCTAGCAAACAACATGCTATCATCTGCAAAAAATAAGTGAGATACCACTGGAGCCCGTCTAGCAATTTTTATCCCTTTCCAATTGCCACCTCGCTCGCTCAATTTAATAAGGCCAGATAGAGCTTCTGCACAAAACAAGAACAGGTAAGGAGACAATGGATCACCTTGACGAAGTCCTCGCGACGGGTAGAATGTCGGAGTTGGAATGCCTTCAACCAAAACCGAAAAGGAGACACTCCGTACACAACTCATAATCAGCCCCACCCAACGTGAATGAAAACCCAGTTTAAGCATACACTCCTCCAGAAAGCCCCATTCAACCCTATCATAGGCTTTAGCCATGTCCAGCTTAAGTGCCAAAAAACCAACACCTCCCTGCCTCTTCTTTTTCATATAATGGAAAATCTCCGCAGCAGCAAGTGCATTATCAGTAATTAGTCGGCCCGGGACGAAGGCACTTTGGGTTTCCGAAACAACCTTCGATAGACACCCTTTCAACCTGTTAGCAAGCACTTTCGAGATAATTTTATAAAGAACATTACATAAACTGATAGGGCGAAGATCTTTCATACGAGATGGGTTAGACACTTTAGGAATAAGAGAAATAAAGGTGTGATTAAGATTATTGGGAATACCCAAGCCGTTTAGAACATCAAGAACAAACTTTGTGACATCCGACCCAACAATATGCCAATGTTGTTGAAAAAACAACGCCGACATACCATCAGGACCGGGAGCTTTTGTGGGATGCATGGAGAAAAGGGCCGAATATACCTCCTCACCAGAAAAAGGACGTAAGAGCTCGAGATTATCTTCATCCGACACCAGTTGCGAGATTCCTTGAGAAGCCGTTGAAGGAGGTGCATTAAGACTAGTTTTAAACAGATCCCGGAAATACTGAACCGCAACCCGAGCCATTCCATCCCCACTCCGCCATTCCATCCCACTATCATCAACGAGTCTATGCAACATGTTGCGCTTGTGGCGTCCATTCGCTTTTTTGTGAAAGAACATTGAGTTCCGATCACCCCATTTTAATTCATTCACCCGTGCACGTTGGAACCACAATTGTTCTTCCTGTGTCATCAATTCGCTCTCTTCCCGCTCCAATTCTCGTCGTCGTCCGACTAATGCACCAATCATTCCCCTTTTATTCATAGCACGTAACTCTTCTCGAACTTTTTTCAACTTACATAAAATGTTCCCAAAATGCTTGTTATTCCAGTCTTTTAAATCCACCATACATGATTTAATTTGGCCCATGACTCCATCAACACCACTCCTAGCTATTGGATTGAGCCAAGCATTTCTCACAATGATCTCGCAACCTTCATCCGACGCCCATAGAGCTTCAAATCTATGTGGTCTCATCCCGGATCGCTTCCGCACCTCTGTCCCCTCAACTCGTAAAGGAAAGATCATAATGGGCACATGATCAGAACCTTCTCTATCCAAGTGAAGTACCGAAGCCCCCGGAAAAGACTCCAACCAGGCCTCATTTGCAAAGGCGTAATCAAGACGTTCTTGAATAAACTCGTTATCCTTACGCCCATTATCCCATGTGAATCTCGGCCCCGAGAAGTCAACCTCACTCAAACCACACTCCTCAAGTGACTCCCGAAAACGCAGCATATGTGAATAGATAGGTGCATTACCTCCTTCCTTATCCGCAAGCCCAAGAATCTGATTAAAATCACCAACACATACCCATGGCCCTACTGTATCTTCATTGAGTTTTTTGAGTAATTCCGTCGTATGGAATTTATCCGCCTCCTTCGGCCACCCATATATGCCCGTAAACCTCCATGAGCCTCCCCGTCCCTCATTATCAAGCATTGCATCAATATGGTGGCTTGTATATGATTGGATAGTCAGATTGACAGACGAATCCCAAAGAAGACAAATGCCCCCAGATTTACCCCTACAGTCCACAGTAAAACAATTAGCAAAACCAAGCTTCATTCTAACCTCCTCCATTCGCTTTCTTTCACATTTAGTTTCCATTAAAAACACTAGTTTGGGGTCTTCTCTTCTCACCAAATTTGTGAGTCGAATAACTGCTCGGGCCTTCCCCAATCCCCGACAGTTATAACTGAGGCAATTCATTGGTCCCGGCAAGGAAGGACCTCATCCTCCCCCGCCGATACAACATCATCGATGAACACCATCTGCTTTGCTTTCTTAGCAGACTCCCTCTCTTGTAATACATCCTCCCCAACAACATCCAGGATCTTTCTTTTGGACGTCCCCAGTGTAACTAGTAGCCCATCTGTTCTGACATCCCTCGCTAAGCGCTTCCACCTATGAGATACACCTCCTTTCGCACTCCCAACCCTCGTTTCCAAAGCCCCTCCCTCATTAGCTATCCCATGTCCAACCTCACCAGTTACACTCTCCCTCTCCCCCCCAGCCCCAAAAGCTGCCTCAGGAACTCCATCTGAACTCACGCCCTTGACATTATCGTGTAAACTTTTAGTTATTCCACTGAGTTGGTGAACCAGCTCCGACACATCCATCCCAGTTGCACTCTGGTCCTCATCCTGATCTTCTGTCTCCCCACTAAGTATAGATGCCAGAGATCGACATGGACGCCTTGTAGTAGCCTTGGATGCCGAATGCTGAGCAGAGCCCGGTACCTGACCATGCAGAGCTCTCAACATTGCCCGCTCCTTCTCCCTCTCAGTAGTACTACTGTCCACAATAGTCTTTAGGGGTGATGCACGGAGAAAATCGCCATACGCTGGTTGATCCACAGACAAGTCATCACGAACACAATCCATCGCAACATGACCGAGAGACCCACAGATATAACAAAAGTTTGGCATTCGCTCGTATCTTAACTCAACCCAGCATTTCTTGGATGCAATCTTCAAGACAAGACCCCTTCTCAACGGTTTTGTCACGTCAATCATAACTCGAAGTCTGAGAAATTTCGCCGATATCATAATATGTTCTTCATCAGTTTCTAGCAATCCACCAAATACCTGGCCAATAGCCCTGGCTGTACTCATAGTCATCGCAGTGAGTGGGAGATCAATAACCCTCACCCAAAACGGAACCTTGTCAAACGAGATCTGAGACGGTTGTTCGTTACCAGGCACTTTCAGCATCAGAAGAGACTTGTCAAAAGACCAAGGACCCCCCTTGATCACTTTGTCTCGGTCAGATTCATCCAGAAAATTGAACACAAAGAGGTTTGGACGAATCTCGCGAAATAAAAAGCTATTCCGGAGACGCCATGCTCCTTTCATCGTCGCTTTGAGGGCATAAACGTTGAAAGGTTTAGACGTAAGAAGGGACCCAACAAGGGAGAAGGTTGTCTCCGGTGCCGAATTCGACGTGCCCGTCTGTTCCACCGTAATAACCGTTGCTTCCTCCTCCGTAAGATCCAAACTGCTCTGATTCCCAGCACTAGCAGCCATAACCTGTAAAACCGGTACCTGCAAAACCTATCCTATGCACCTCCTACAACCGATCCATGTTGTTACATTTTAAATATATTTTTAAATATTTCTTTAGTAAAAAAGATTTATTGGCTTAATTAGTAATTTAGTAGAAGATTTAATTCGAAAAAAGACGTGGAGGCGTCACGTCAGCATCAGTGTAGTCTACTTTAGTAGTATACTAGTTTTAATACCCGTGCCCTGCACGGGTTAGACGATAATTGTGTGTCAAAAAATTATTTGTTAATTCATTATGTTGAGAATTGTGTTAATTGTTATGTGATAATTGTTGTAAGACCGTATTTTTCACATTATGAATGGAAATCAAGCAAAAATTCAAATGTTGCAATAACAACCGGGAAAGAGGAATCCGAGGCAATATCCTTTGAGATACTCGAATGTCAAAGTTAGTATCAATCCTAGAAAAAATTCAGATTTATTAAATTTAATTTTAGAGTACGTGATTTAGGTTAACGAATAGACAAAATTGATGAGGTGACCGCACAAAATTAAAAAAATATAAAAAATATTAAAAACACTTATATTAAAAAAAGAATTCTTTTAACTCTAAAACTTTATTTATTCTAAAACTATAAATAAATATTTTTGTTAATCCTTAAAAATGTTTTTTTAAATAAAGTTTATAAGTTTAGAAATAAACAATATTCAATTGAAATGTAAAAATATAAAAATATAAAAAAAATATTAAGATCTTTAAAAGTAAAAAAAATAAAGTTTATAAGTTCAATTGAAAATGTAAGTAAACAAAATGAAATTAAATTATTTAAGTTTAAGAAAGTATAAAGTCCAATTATAAATTAAAAAAAATATAAGTTTCAAATTTTAATATCTTTAAAAATTAGATTGCAAATTTTAACTATTTCGATTTTTAAATTATAAAAAAATTAAAGGTCATTAATAATATGAGAGCCTAATACAAAATTATATAATTAAATAATTAAAACAAATTCGTAAATTAAATATTTAAAATAATTTGGTTTAACATGGTGGGACCTGAATTAACAAAAAATTGACACGTGTAAATTTGATGAGTTGGTTGTACGAAATTGTGTCGAGTGGAAGTTCATGGGCTGAAGATTAATATTAAATGGTTGTGTTATTTTTTAAAACTATTTTTAATAACAATAATGATTATAATAAAAAAACTATATATATACCCAAATTAAATTTATAAGATGAATTGTCTACATATATAAAATGGTTTTATATTTATGTAACAAACATAATTTTTATTTATATAGCAATTATATAAAATTCATAAATGCAATCGAGTTATTGCTAACTCCTAACACTAAAATTTATTGAATAAAAATTCCTATATATATATATACCCCTACGAAATTTATAATCCCAACAAAAATAGGAAAAAGAGTTATTATATATTTTAATTAACATATATAATATCCTATATAGTATGTATTTATGCTAATATGGCCTCGCAATTTTTCTCATAATATTTTTTTTACTAAATCGTAAGTTAGTCTTAAAACATTATTTTTACTAACAAATATTTTAGAAATAAATATTTTTAATTAACTAAGATCAGTAACATGTTGTGTTTATGGGTTGAAGGAGTTTATATGAATGATTGGGGTTGAAATAGCTTGAAAAAGTTCAACTTCATAGAGATAGAGAAAAGGGGATGAAAATAGTGGTTTATTAGATTTATGTTTTTGGGACCTACATTTATACATTTTATCATTTTTATTAAATTATATAAGAAACACAAAATAGTATTTGACACGGGTGCTGAACTAGTAATATATTAAAGCATGTGTTATATTTTACGTGTCGCGTTCATGTTCGTTTTACTTATGTGTCGCGTTGAGGTTTAAATTCATTGAATTTCTTTTTTTTAAAAAAAAAATTATATATAAATTATATTTCCATTACCACTAAAATAAAATAAAATGACTTCGATTTAAATTAGAAATGCTTGTTAAGATATTTCTTTAAAATAAATAAAATATATTGTACTTGCAATTAATCGTGCACATTGAGAAATGCTCGCTAGCTAATAGATTGTATGAGTCCGCCAACGATAACATATTTACAATCAACAGGAAACAAACAATATGCACTAAATGACTTAATGTCAAGTGTAAATTAGTCCATGATAGTTGCATTTGAAGGGGGCGTTGAGATGTGTGAAAATATGTCATATCGACAACATGATAATATATGAATTTAACATATAATTAAGTCATGACCATTTATTATATTATCAATTGATTTTATGATAAAATCCGAAAATTTGTGTAGATTCACTTATAACATGTATTCCCTCCACGTTTTAGACCGTCGTATATGAAAATATAAAAATTAATAAAGATCAAACCTATCCATTTCGGTCTAAACCGTTTCAAGAAAAACGACCGGACCGGAATAGGAACATGCCTACAATGGATCTATAGTTCTATACCCTCTCAATCGTGTTTCATGCTTGTCATTAAGAGGTGCATGCATGTACGACTATAATATTTCTCCATAATATTAATTTTTTTAATCATTTACAAATTATTAAACATAACCAACTGACTAATTGTGGCATGAAATGGATCATTTTCCTGAACGGAGAATCTCAATCATCAATATGGACGAATGAGAGAATTTATAAACTTTGGCATATAAATAATTCAATAATAATGTATTTTTTCCCAAAATAAGTAATATATATTCCCCATTAATTTTATGGTTAAACACTTAAACTGGGATAACATGTAATTAGATGATAATTTCAGTCCTCACGTTGGAAATCCCTCTTGTGGACCCTACACAAATCTTTCAATACATACCCACCCGGCCCCACCACACCACAATGCGAAGCTATGTACTCCGTAAGCTGTTTACGTACGCAAGAAAGCTACAATACAACTTTACAACTTTCATTTCATTACTATTTAAACTACTAATGATACCATTTTCACATATTTTCTTTATATAAACTATCACATTTTATGCTATAATTAACATCTCTAAATTATAATATAAGGATATTAATATATTAACATAATTATCTAAAAACCACTTATCATTTATCGTATAGATACCAATTAGTTTACTTTTGTGGTGTTTTTTAGCAATAATTCCTCCATCTAGATTTACCACATTTATTTCGTGTAGAGTTAACAAAACTTTATAATAGAGAGGGAAAAAATTACATTATAAGTATCATTAAAAATAAAAAAATTTATATTACCATTAGTATAATCGTGAATGATAAAAAAAATAGGTTTAACGTCATCCATGAAGTTAAAATAAAATTTCAGACGGTTTAAGGCTCACTTCTTTTTTACATGTTAAAAGTGAGTTATTACCATTTCTATAACACGGCGTAACATATGACAAAACAAATTTTTTGGACAAGTCGATGCACTTAAATTCATACCAAAAAAATAAAATTTAAGCTTCATCTTGTTGCATTTAATATGCACCTAGGTAAAAATAATTTTTTTTAACTTAGATATAAAAGCCGATCACATCTTGAATGTTTTTATGTGAACGTATTGGAAGATATGATATATTATATTTAGAGAAGTTATCTTATTATTTTAGAATAGTTTCTATTTTATATGATCTTGTGTAATCTTTATTATTCTCCCATAATCCTATAAATAGGGTGATAATAAACACAATAAACGTGTGGTTCTACCTCCACCATAAATCTATCAGAACGCGTTCACCTATTTTCCTGTACATATATTAATAACTAACCATATATTTAGCAATTTTGATCTAAATTCAACTATCCCTAGTTTTACCTCAACTATGATCCATTGCGGCTTAATTTGGTTCATATGTCAAATTTAATCTTAAGTTCTCACTTTAATCTCAAAGTTTGGTTCAACTAGAGAGTTTCATTCATCAAATTCAATTTCAATATATAAACATAAAATCCAC
The DNA here is from genome assembly GCA_033239125.1 of Fagopyrum homotropicum. NCBI lineage: Eukaryota > Viridiplantae > Streptophyta > Magnoliopsida > Caryophyllales > Polygonaceae > Fagopyrum > Fagopyrum homotropicum. The sequence goes on from BSWB01000003.1 coordinate 12,332,437, forward strand.
AATTTTAAACAACAATACACCTACTTTTATTTTTCTTTCTAATAACCATAATATATATTTCGAACTCCATCAACTAATTGTAGTTTGCTTGTTATAAACAACATCGGTTAAAAGTCTAATTTTCGCGTTTTATATAAATTTGATCACGAAGAGTTGAATTGTCAGTAACATCACAAAAATAATAATTTTCCAAGTTAAATAAAATAGCACTTTTTATATAAAAAAGTCATAAATAATTTTAACATGGGTTAAAATTCAAACAATGTGGTAATTCATTTTGTATATCATTGCTTTTATTATTAATATAAAATTCTGCAAATTGTAACCGAAAAATCGAGATTATAAAAATAAAAAAAAATAAAATGATTAATCCAGCAAGTAAGACAGGCACAGAAACTGCCATAAAATGCCAACTTCGACTGACTCTCAAATTTCCACCCTTCCTTCCTTATCACACCATCCTCACACCCTTTCTATATTTTCACTCGATTCCTCTTTTCTCCTTCCCTCTTCTCTTTCATCTCTCCACTTATCCTCTGTTACTCTTACACCAATCTTCAATCTCCCCTCTTCTTTCAATTTTCACCAACTTCTCTTCAATTTTGCCGTTGCTTTCGCCATTAATGGCGCACCCACAATCTCAATTCTAAGCTTTCAATCACCAGGTGAGTTCTTTAATTTTTAATCAGTACTTTATTCAATGGAGATTCATCCATTATTGCTTCAGCTAATATCTTTGGGTTTTTTAAATCCTCAATTCTTCACTTTCGGTTCTCTTTGTGGTTTGTTAATGGGTTTTTAGTGCTCAATATTGGTTCAGCTAATTTCTTTTTCCTTTTTCTCTTCGGTTCAATAGGTTGTTTATATATTGAATTTGTTTACACTGTAACTCGGAAAACAAAGAAATGGCACCCAAAAACAGCAAGGGAAAGGGCAAGGGAGACAAGAAGAAGAAAGAAGAAAAGAGTATTTATAATCTTATTATCTTATCCGTTTGAATTTTTTAGAGTTAATTAAGCATGGTTTTGTTTAATTATTCATTTTAATCATTCTTTCAGTTCTTCCTGTTGCTGTTGATATTACTGTCAATCTCCCTGACGACACCACTGTCGTCCTTAAGGTCTGAAATTCTCCTTTGCCTTCGTCTTTGTATTACGCATAGTAAAATATCGATTTTCAAATCTCTGTGTAAAATTCTCGTGTATTCCCACATCGATTAGAAAAGTATATTCAGTATAATATAAAAGTGTTGTATTTGAATTGAATGTACATGTTAAGTTAACGGCTTTTGAATGAAGTAATAGAATTCGAGTAGTGCAGATAGATAACTAGTTAGAACTTAGAACCCCACTTTTTTTAAAAGGCCTATAAATGTTTGTAGTTATGGCAAGTTCTCATTGGCTGGACGCAAATCTCTATAGATAAGTCTATTTTCAGAAATCATTGTACTAAGCTCATTTATTTAAAAAAATATATAATGAAATAAAATGTCTTATATAAGTTATTACCCTATTAATACTATTACATAATTCTGATTATTTTGTATAATTTTCTTTATAAATTTAATATTTTTTTAAAAAAATATCTCAATAATTCTAAAATGATCAGTTCACCGAACACAACCAATAAAGACAAATAGATTAATAAACGTTTTCAACTATTTAGAAATATTGTTGCTTTTGCGTGTACGATAGAAAAGTTCGTAGGTTAGAGTTGATAGAAATTTTAATTGTATTACTCATGTGGTCTTTAATCTTCCAAATGTGTGATTGCAACGTATGAACTCGAGAGAAAACGAGTTATTAATATAAGTTATGTCGTTATAGACTTTTTCACGGAATCTAAAACCATTCAATATTCCATTAATTTGTTTAAATTGAACTCCGAAATTCATAGTGTGGGGTTGGTTGATTGCGATAATTTCAATTATTCACTACTTAACAAAACGGATTTTTCATTTTTCTCATGTTAATTATATTATAATTTGTATTAAACATTTTTTAAAAATTATTTATTCCTGCTTTTTAACAGGGTATATCTACGGATCGAATAATTGACATTCGGAAGCTATTGGCGGTGAATACAGTAACTTGCAATGTTACAAACTACTCTTTATCTCACGAGGTAAAACTATAATTACCATTTGCTAGTGATTTGATTTTTCCTATATAAAACGGTGTCGTTCGATGAATAATACTTCTATGTTGGGACATTTTTGGATTATTGGGGCTAGAGATATCGGCAACTTTCCTGAAAGGGCAAATACGACCATCCATTTTTAATAATAAAAAGTTTGAATAAATTAATTAATAATTTACGTGCAGGTCAGAGGGCCACGTTTGAAGGACACAGTGGACGTTGTTGCACTGAAGCCCTGCCTTCTCACGCTTGTCGAAGGTAATACTTTAGAAACGACGTCGCATCACCTTATCCTTTTGTCAGAACATGCTGACTAAACGACGTCGTGTGGTTCTCGTAAATTCTCTGACTCATCACTCATGCTTTAACTGATTTCTTTTGCAGAGGAATACGACGAAGAGATTGCAGCGGCCCACGTTAGACGGTTGCTCGACATTGTTGCCTGCACCACGAGTTTCGGTCCATCGTCGTCTCCGCCTGCCAATGGAAGGGAACTTAATAAGGTTGAAGGCGATGGTAAAGTTGCGAAGAAATCGGGGAAAACTAGTGAAATCGGAAACGGCAAGAAGCAATCGGAAGAGCAGGTAGATGCTACGGTTCCGGCGAAAGAAGGCTCGCCTAAGTCGTCGACGGTGTCGAAGGATGATCTGTCGATTATGGATGGTGACGGAGAGATGGACAATGCGTGCCCTAAGCTTGGAAGCTTCTACGAGTTCTTCTCTCTCTCACACCTCACTCCTCCTCTTCAATGTACGTTCAATTTGCGATGAAAATTTGATTTTTTTTTTCTGCAACGAGTTTCCAAACTGGGAGGATCGTTTTGGCATTTGAGTGTTTCTAAAAATTCGCGATATGTAATTCGCTGTTTTTTTTGGTTGTTGTGGATGATACAGATATAAGGAAATCGTCAAGAGAGTTGGATGATCTAGTTTTAACAGAAGATCATCTCTTCTTCCTGGACGTAAGGGCCTCTTTCATGTTTATTCGAAGTTCAAATGGAATTATTGGTCCATGTCTTTTGACATTTCTGTGGCTAACTGTCTAGGTGAAACTTTGCAATGGCAAGGTGATTCTTGTTGAAGCTTGCAAGAGGGGCTTTCTTGCTCATGGGAAGTATCAGATTTTGAGTCACAACCTTGTTGATTTGCTAAGGCAGCTTAGTAGGCCTTTTGACAAGGTATAAGTTAATAAAAGATAAACGAAACTCTCACATTTCAGATTAAAGTAGCTTCATTTTTTGAGTACCATATGGTACAGTATCATATATATATTTTGATTACAAACTCACCATACTATTTTATTTTTTTATACAATTATTGGGTCATTTTCATTCATTGAGTATTATAAGAAGAAGCTGGTCTGATTGAGTACGGTGCTTCATAGAGCACCAACTAATTGACATTGCATATTCACATAGAATTTCTACAACTACTGCTTGGACTTCACAAATTTATAGGCCCTTTGCTCTTCATTTCTACCCTACTTTGAGGTTCAAATCACAAATAATATCTTTTTACTTCCTATACTAGTCAACTAATATATTGTGTCTATAATTGTCAGGCCTATGATGACTTGATGAAAGCCTTTTCGGAACGTAACAAGGTGTATATCATCTCATCTGGATTGTTTTCAATATATCATTGCCCTAAAATTCGTTTGTTTACCTTTAAGTTATGTTTTGGCTTCAAGTATCTCATCCTTGATCAAATCTTATTTCTTTATGTAGTTTGGTAATCTCCCATTTGGCTTTAGGGCCAATACTTGGCTCATTCCTCCTGCTGCAGCACAGTCACCAGAAGCATTTCCAACCCTCCCTGTCGAGGATGAAAATTGGGGAGGAAATGGCGGTGGGTTGGGAAGAGATGGAAGAAGTGATCTTATACCTTGGGCAAACGAGTTCCAGTTTGTTGCATCAATGCCTTGTAAGACAGCTGAAGAGAGGCAGATTCGGGATAGGAAAGCTTTCCTTGTTCATAGCCTATTTGTCGACGTAGCAATTTTTAGAGCCATTTCTACTTTGCAGCACGTTATGGAAAAGCCAAGTTTGTCAGTTTCACCATTTACTGGTGAGATTCTTTACAAGGAGCAAGTTGGTGACATGTCTATTGCTGTAATGAAGGATGCTTCATATGCAAGCTGTAAAGTCGACACAAAGATTGACGGTCATTGGGCAACTGGGTTGGATCAAAAGTCTTTAACTGAAAAGAATTTGCTGAAAGGGATAACAGCTGATGAAAACACTGCTGCACATGTAAGATTTCTTTTAGTAAAAAAAATGCGATTAATATTTCCTATGATGTTACAGGGGTTTCTGGGATGAAAAATCAAAGAAAAATCTATAATACCTTGCAGGACATTGGAAGTCTTGGCTCTATAAACGTGAGGTATGGAGGTTACATTGCCTCGGTCAAAGTTGAGATAAAAGAAGACATGAAACCACCTTTGTCTAGCACAGAAAGTTTTGAGCAGCCTGACGGTGGTGCTAATGCTCTAAATATTAATAGGTAATCGAGTATCTATTTATGCTTTTTTTGTTCTTTGTGGATCTCATGTCCTCTTTTCCTTTTCCTCCTTCTCTTTCCTCCGCTCCAGATTTATAATTTTTTACAGGAAACTTCTAGCACTTAGTTATTCACTGACAAGCATTCTAATTTGTTAATGAACTTCTACCCTACAGTTTGAGACTGCTCCTTCACAGAGGAGCAGCTTCGGAGAACAACTCATCTGTGCAGTTACTAACTTCAGAGAGTGAAAAGATCCATGCAGCCAATGCATTTGTGGAGAAACTGCTGGAAGAGAGTCTTGTAAAGCTTCAAGATGAGAAGGTAGAACAAGAAAACTTTATAAGATGGGAATTAGGTGCTTGCTGGATACAACATTTGCAAGATCAGAAAAATTCAGAAAAAGATAAGAAATTATCAAATGAGAAGGCTAAGAAGGAGATGAAGGTTCAGGGACTTGGTACTACCCTCAGATCACTCAAGAACAAGAAATCAGATGGATCACAATCTGAGACTTCAAAATCCAACACTAGTGCTGATTCTGTGACAGCTGTGGAATCACTTGGAGCTAAGGCTGACAGCTGCGAACTTGGTCTGAAAAACATCTTATCTGAAGCAGGTTTCAATCGACTTAAAGAATCAGATACTGGATTGCATCAGAAGGTAATATTTATACTTTAATCTAAATGATCATATGATTGCTCATAGCTTAGCAGCAAAATAACACAATATATTTTGCAGTCTTTGCAGCAATTGATTGACCTCTCCCAGAAATATTATGACGACGTTGCACTTCCTAAACTGGTATCTCTTGAATGTTAATTTAAGTTGTTGACTATAGTTTTGTTATTGTGATTTGCATTTTCTTGAAGTTCTATGTGAACCACAGGTTGCTGATTTTGGATCATTGGAGCTCTCCCCTGTTGATGGGCGAACACTGACTGATTTCATGCACACAAGAGGCCTTCGCATGCGTTCCTTAGGACGTGTTGTAAGTTAATGCTGCACTCTATGATTTTTGGTTCCTTTGTGTTTTATCTTTATTTGTGTATTTGAGTAAACATACAACTGTACTAGAGTTATTTGTTTGCTTTTTATATGAGGAATTATTTCTCCGTCTTTTGATTTCAATCCACAAAAGCTATTTGTATACAAGCACCTGTTCCTTGCTCTTTTTTGATTTGGATGTTTCTGCAATTGCTTCAGCTCTCACTACGAAGTCTTAAGGCTTTTCTCTCTAAATAAGGCTTGGAAATGAATAAGAAATTATTCCAATATTCATTCAGTTCTGTGCACTGTGATCAGGTGAAACTATCGGAGAAGCTATCTCATGTTCAGTCTCTTTGTATCCATGAGATGGTTGTGCGAGCTTATAAACACATACTCCAGGCAGTTATTACTTCCGTTACTGCAGACAATCTGGCTGTTACTTTGGCAGCAGCATTGAACTTGATGCTGGGGTGTTCTGGCTGTGAAACTGACAAAACACAAGGTGTGCATCTACTAGTTCGGAGATGGTTGGAGGTATTTCTGATGAAGCGATATGATTGGGATATTAGTGGTTTCAACTTTAAAGATCTCAGGAAATTTGCACTACTACGTGGACTTTGTCAGAAGGTAGCTGACTGTTATGTTTACATTCTAAACTGAGGAATATGCACATACGTTGTTTCAATTTCAGCTATAGAACACAGTTGACTCATTTCATATATATTTTAGTTTAGTCTTATGCATGATGTAAAGAGAGGCCATAATGACACTCAACCTAGGGCTTGTTTGGATGCAGAACGCTTGCTTTATGAATCAAGTGTTATGTCCTATAAAAATTCATTCTACTAAGTGGCGTTTCCTATCATTCCACCAATAATGTTAAACTGTACAATACTATATATACTACATGTTACACCCGATCCTACATAGTTTAGTTTTAAATCCCAGTACCCTTAGTTGAATTTTCCTTGTGTAAAACTGTCATGTTGTTCTCATTTTAGGTTGGTATTGAGCTTGTGCCAAGAGATTATGAGATGAATTCTCCAAATCCTTTTAGCAGCAAAGACGTTGTTAGCTTGATACCTGTGCACAAGGTGAGGACTTCTTAACCTTTGTATTCCTCTTTACATTCCAAGGATGATATTTACCTTTATTATGATTTTAATAAAACTTATTGGTACCACAGCAAGCAGCATGTTCGTCTGCTGATGGAAGGCAACTCCTGGAATCTTCGAAAACAGCTTTAGATAAGGGGAAGCTTGAAGATGCAGTTAACTATGGAACAAAGGTAAGATCTTGCGTCCAATTTTTCTTTTGGTTTCTTCAGACATACAGCTAACATGCGCAATAGAATGGTTTCATAGGCTGAATGGCTTATTGATGCTCCTATATTACCTCTTTCACAGGCTCTTGCAAAACTAGTAGCAGTTTGTGGGCCATATCATAGGATGACAGCAGGAGCATACAGTCTTCTGGCTGTAGTATTGTATCATACCGGAGATTTTAATCAGGTTCTTTGATTACTAGCAATTTGATTCCTGGACATTACATCTGCTCAACTATCTTTGGCATATGGACTACAAATTTAAACAATTTAAATTTTTGCACGAGTTTTAGACATCTATTCACCACAAAGTGGAGGAAATTTTACATCATTCTTATTATGTTTATATTATGACAAATGCAGGCCACTATATACCAGCAAAAAGCCTTGGATATTAACGAGAGGGAGCTTGGCCTTGATCATCCTGACACAATGAAGAGTTACGGGGACCTAGCTGTGTTCTACTACAGACTTCAGCATACTGAGCTGGCTCTCAAGTGAGTTTTTTCCTATATGTTATGTGATTGAAACGCTTGCTATTCTTGTATTATTTAGCTTCTTAATCATTTTGGGTGAAATTTTGTTTATTTGTATTCCGTTAAAATTATGCCATAAGATAGATATTGGTGTCTTTTAGGTATGTAAAACGTGCACTATATCTACTACATCTCACTTGCGGCCCATCTCATCCAAACACGGCTGCCACCTATATTAACGTGGCTATGATGGAAGAAGGCCTGGGAAATGTGCATGTTGCCCTCAGATATCTCCACAAGGCTCTTAAATGTAACCAGAGATTGCTTGGCCCAGATCACATTCAGGTTCTTTCAATTTCAGTAGCTGCTTATTTATGTTAATACCTTTTGGATCTATGGGGGTATTAAAAATCATGTTTTCTCCTCATTAGTTTTTTATATAATACTTGTGTAGGCTACAATATATATTCTTCTTCTTTTCCTTCTTTCTTGTCAGACTGCAGCAAGTTACCATGCTATCGCAATTGCACTGTCCTTAATGGAAGCATATCCCTTAAGTGTCCAGCATGAACAAACAACCTTGCAAATTCTTCGAGCAAAATTGGGGCCTGATGATTTGCGCACACAGGTAAGTTCCTCACTCGATAAATATGAAATTAATTGGCTACGGAGGAAATTTAAACTGATGATTGAAAAAGATTTCTGCTCAATAGTAGATTTTACTTGTGATGTGCTCTGCAGGATGCAGCTGCTTGGCTTGAATACTTTGAGTCTAAGGCTTTTGAACAACAAGAAGCTGCACGGAATGGAACAAAGAAGCCCGATGCATCAATAGCTAGCAAAGGTCATTTAAGGTACATAATCTAAGAGCGCAGACTTTGAGCATGACTATATATCCCTGCCTCGGTGGCAAGTGCTTCTTCTGTATGTTAGTATCTAGAAAATGAGCCAATAAAGTTGTGTTGGGAACTTGTTATGGGATCGAATCTTTTTTGTTGGTGATATTTTTGTTGCATAAAGTAGAAACTAATTCATATGTTATATTGCATTAAAATCACATAATCAACCATGTGCACAGCAGAAATTAGATAAGTATTAATTGGTTGTGGAATTAAGCATGTCATTCATAAAGCAGGATAATCGAATTGATTTGAGCACTAATGATGTCAGTTGTTTATTGCATCGAATAAACTTGTATAGTTGTATTCAACAACATCCCGTTGAACTATGTTCATAAATGGTCCTTATTTTAACATCTGTAACAATAAATTCATTAAGAAATGTTGTTTATAGCAATGAAATGTATATGAACTTTTGTTTTGCTTCCATTACCGTCTATGTAGTTTCACGTGCTGTGCTTAAAACTCCTTAGTGTAGATAAGAATGTTTGTAATCTATCTGTATACAGCTTTTTGCTTTCGTGATACTTATTTCCTAAACTATCCGCCAGTGTTTCCGACTTGCTTGATTACATAAATCCCACGCATGATGCCAAAAGGAGGAGCTCTGTGGCTGCCAAGCGTAAAAACTTAACTGCTAAGGTTTGTTCCATTTTCCTTGTTTCCATGCACCTTTTGCAGTCCTACATTTTTTGTTTAAGAAATGAAATTAATTCCGTGAAAAAATTGAATAAGAATTGAACAAGGTTACAGTACAGATCCCTTGAATATTCCAGTATTGAACAGCGACTAGTCTTCACTCCACCCGAGTATTTTTCCCGAAAGTATAATAGGATACATTATCTAAATGACTAGGATGATACATCGAGTTTAGTTGCTATGTAAATAAATGTATCTGAATAAACAATATGTCATTGTGGCTGAACCTGTTGAATTCGATAAAGTTGTATACAATCTATGTAGATGGTACATGATGAATGAGTGCATATATTTATATGTATCTTAAATTTGTTCCAAATCGGTTATTTCCTACGAACTAATTTTTGTGACCTATTCCATTTCATGCTCTTTTCCATTCTTACTGATGCACTTAAATTAATACGGTAAACCTAAAGAATATATGCTTAGTATTTCGAATTTTAATCTTTGAGAAAAGAAATCACTTTCTGTGGGCATTAAACACCATTCAACTCCTACAGATTGATGCTTTCTGTCAGATTGTTATATCTAAACTGCTTGATAAACCAACCCTCGGAATTATTTGCATCATGCAGATCAAAGAAAAATCCACTCAACCTGAGGGCAAACCAAGCTTTGAAGAAGCTGATAGAGATGAAGAACCGGTGGCTTCTTTTGAAGAAAAAGAACTTAAGGAATCCGAAGTTACTGTTGATGAGGAGATTTCGACAAAAAGTTTGCCACCATTGCAGTCCGAATTGCCTGTTGTTGAAAGAGCTGATATAGAAAGCCCTGTCCCTGTTGAACAAGTTCTATCTGAAATGAATGCTGAAGGAGAGGAAGGATGGCAGCCAGTTCATCGCTCTAGGGCCGCTGGATCTTACAGGAGGCGTGTGAGACAGCGCCGTGCCACTGTTGGTAAAGTTTTTGGTTATCAGCAAAAGGAACCAATTCCAGAAACTGAGCCTGTTAAAGTTCACATTGCTAATCAGAATAGTAAATATTATGTACTTACGAAAAGGACTTTATCCCCTGGAAACTACATCGATCAACACACAGGGAAAGCTCCTTCGCTTGTAAATAAATTCGGGCGGCGGATTGTTAAAGCTGTTACATACAGGGTTAAATATGTGCCAAAAGCTGAGCCAAAAGAGCCCTCTGTAGAAGGAGAGAAAGCTTCTAGAGGAAAGAGTTCAGATAAGACTTCAATAGTCCGCCTTGGAAAATCTCCTTCTTACAAAGATGTGGCTCTTGCACCGCCAGGAACTATTTCCCAGTTGCAAGCCAAAGATGATGAAGAGCATGATGTCTGTAAACCTGGAGACACCTCAGCTAATGGTATTGCTGTGAACTCAGATATAGAGGTGGAGAATGTCAAAGATATCAATGAATATTGTGTTTCTGATATGAGGGATGAAATTGCTCGTATTGATGTCTCGAGAAGTATGGAGATTCAATCTGATGATGCTACAAGAGATCAAGAAAACACTTCTGGCCTAACATCGCCAGGTACTGAGGTAGTTGACTCTGATACTATTGATATTCATGAAGTGGCAGATTCAATGGATTCTCCGAAGGAATTAGATCTTGAGAAGGAGCAGGCGGAGGACAAGCCTATGGTAACGAGTCCAACTGATACACGAGAAATCTCGAGCAAGAAGTTATCGGCTTCTGCTGCTCCCTTTAACCCAACACCAGTTATGCCACGTGGTGGGCCATTGCCCATGAGCATTAGTCTTCCTTCGGGTCCTGTTACTGTTCAAGCTGTTGGTCCTTGGCCAATGAATATGGCTCTTCACCCTTCACCCGGGACTTTTATGCCAGGTGTAAATCCGTTGTGCTCTCCAACACATCATGCATATCCATCGCCTCCTCCAACCCCGAATATCATTCAGCAGGTTCCTTTCATGTACCCACCATATACTCAAGGCCAGCCAATGCCAACCAGCCCGTTTCCTCGGAATCACTATTCATGGCCGGGTAACATGAATCCTCCTATGCCCGACTATATACCGACAACGCTTTGGCCTGCCTGTCATCCTATTGAGTTTTCTGTCCCACCTCCTGTTTCCGAGCCTATTCCTGATCCAAGCTTGGATCAGAAAGTACAGTCTCCAAATACAGAGACCAGCTCTATATTGGCTCCCCTTCTTCCAGAGAATGCTAACAGCAAGCTAGAAGGGAAGGAAGAAGTAATATCAGTTATGGAATCAACCGACAGTCTCGTCAAACTGTCTTGCTTAGAAAGTGATGAGAAAGTTCTGAATTATGTCAATGGAAAGGAAATTGGTGACAAGGATAGTATATCAGAGATTCCTTGGGAAACTAATGAAAGAAGTGTGAGAATTTTGATCAGGGGAAGAAGAAACCGAAAGCAGACTATAAGAATGCCGATAAGTTTGCTTAAAAGACCTCATAATTCTCAGCCCTTCAAAGCAGTATGCAGCAGAATAGTTAGAGAAAATGAGACTCCCAGCTCCATTCCTGTCTCTTCTACCGGAGATAGTGTAGCGTGAGAATTTTGAGCCATGATTCACTTATATATCATCAAGGTACTGAACCTTCATCTTGTGACACAACAGGCGTCTTGGACTCTTCCTGAAATGTTCTATCACTCAAGCTCATAGCCTGCAAGTTGATGAAATGAGTCTCAATACAGTTAAAAAGGTTAGCTCCCTAAAAATGGTCGCCTTATTTACATGCCATTTTGGAAACAGAAAAAGTATGTTAGCTTATTTTTGCATATGATTCCAGAAACTACAATACGTTATTAGGATATAGCATGAGGAAAATAAATGGAGAACGCTGATGTGCTACGGTTCTGCATTTTCTAAAGCCCTTTATGTCCAACTAAAATAAATGAAAGAATTGGGTTAAATAGACTCTTTTTAATAGGCTTTTTGTTTTGTAAATCCCTCTAATTTTACCCGGTATATAATTTTCTCCTGTATGAAAGAATTGGGTTAAATAGGGGTATATTTACCAAATGAGTTAATGTTATAGGTACTCTTAATACAATAATAGTGGTAAAAGGACTAGTTAGTCATTTTACCCAATCTTACACTTTTCCATACTGTCACGGTTGTTTAAGACGATTAAGACCCACTTCATTAGATCTGTCGACTAATACTTTCTCGTGTCCTGACCAATGTATTTGCTAGTTTGCAGATCTGCACGTGACGGTGATGAGTTATAGTCTTACATTCAACAGTTTCCTTCAGAGGACTCAGAGCTCTTATTAACCAGCAATTTCCAGACCAAATCAGCTCAATCAATAATAGTGTCAATGGCAGTTATTTTTTCATTAATTCAACACGGTAACAAACATAGGTTGAACATTTTTAGTTCTACAAATTTTGCTGTTACACCACGGATTCACGATCTACTTTGGTTTCTGAATACAATTTTTGGTTTTCTCTATTGATATGCACCTTCTACATCGTTAAGAACCTGAACTATAGAAAATGTACTGTCATTGTTTACAGTAGATTGTCATGCAGTGAAATGGTATATGGAATTCAGGGCAAACCTAGTGAAAAACGCTATTTTGATGAATTGTTGATCTAAACTCAAAGTGTCTATGACAGTAATTTCTTCATTAAATTCAGCACGGTAATAAACATAGGTTGAACATTTACATTTCTACAATTCTAGCTGTTGCATCATTGTCTACTTTGATTTCTGAAAGCATTGTTAAGATTTTAGGTGACCATGTGTTTACCTACCACCTTCTCAAATAAATTGTAGCATTAAGTTTCAGTCAGAAATGGTGTTTTAGATCTCATCTCGTATTTGGAATATGGTGTTTTAGATCTCATCTCGTTTTCGGAACTTCAACAAGTAGAGTAATATGTATGATATCAAACTATCAAAGTGATTTGTATTTCACATACATACAGTATCAATCTTGGTATGATACAAGAAATGGAAAAAATGTGCAAAAAGTTGTCAACAATCGAACAGTAAACACACTATACTTGTACTATCCAAATCAGACAACAAAAAAGAAAAAGAATCAAAATTTTCAGATGAGTTTTGTCAATTCATTTGGTATGCAGGAGGTTGATCAATCTTATTATCTGAACTACTTCTCAACATTGACAGAACTTGTAGAACAATTGTTGTGACAACAATTATGCCAAGAAGAAAGCCATACCCAATCTTCCATTGAGATCCCGCGTCTCCAACTTGGATCCCGAAAACAATGTTGAGTGCACCGAAGAAAAGGGCAAGGATTCCGAAGGACATATGGTACAAATTCCAAATTCCTCGGATCTTACTGTCTCGGTTTGGCCTTATGAAGAATGCCAATACTTGTAATATGCTAAGTGTTAAAGCAAAGTATCCAATGCCTCTATGAGCTGCTACATTGGCATTAAAATTGTTGGCATGGATGTCATTGTAGAGTGTTTGGCCAACAACAACGCCTGCTAATCCGACAAGGAACCCGGAAAACTGAATTAAGGTATGGAGATAATACCAAAGTGGTTCCCGGTGCTTTAGATAGCGGGCAACCATGGCTCCTACCGGAAGGATCAAACCCCATCCTATGATTCCCAACACTCCATGGCTTCTCTTTATCTTGTCATACTTGTTGGATGAAGCAGGTGCAGCTATACCTGTACAATATGTGTTTTACATCCAAACAAACCCTTGATCTTCAAAAATTTTTCGAAAAAGATAGGGTTATTATCTGAGTCAAGCTTTAGTACGTTCATTTTCAGCTTAACTAATATAACAATCCTACGGAATACTGATCCATCTAGTTCTCTTTAGAGATATTATTAAAGCAAAATCCGAGTCAAGATATAACCGAGATTAAAATGTGCTCGTATTCGACTTATAGCAACAACCAACCTGCAGAGTAGTCAATGAGGATGCTGGTCTTATCATCATGTTGTGGAAGCTCATGAGTATTGACACTCGGATACCTACTCGAAAAGGCGAACAAAGTTGGCTGTCTTCCGAGAGGAGCTGAGAACTTAAGCTGGAAAGCTAAGTAAACGTTAGCCCCATCAAGTACAATAACTGGTGGGATTGAAGTGAAGTTCAAGTCTCCTCTTCCTGGTTTAACTTCTGTTGATGTGTATCCCTTGGCATGATACTGCTTGATTCTCGCGTGTCCGGTTCTGCTGATCCATCCGACTACTGCACTCGCACCTATCATCTTACCATTCTTCGAAAACCCGATCCCTACCCACCCGGATGTGTAGAGTGCCGACAACACGAAAGTCACAACATTCTCCTTGCTTTGCGAATGCTGCAAATTTGTTAATTTAACTTTTATATACATTGGCTCTAAGACGTGAAGGGTTTGCATGTCAAATTTAACCTACGCACACAAGTTTTCGGCTTCATCCTAAAACTAACCGACAATAAAAGTAGTAGTCTTGTACTTATATGTTAGATTCACGTGTCATTATATTGTCGATGTGTGACATTTTCATACTTAACACAACTGAACTTCTCCGGGTTATTAGGGCATGTTTGGATGTCATGCATTATAGTATTGTTTGTAAACTTATATTAGATCCAATCCAATAGTTTAATTAATCATTGATCAAGTGGGTCAAACTCCAAATCCCTAATAATTGCACAACAATTTGTAATCTTCATCTAAGACAAAAGAATGAAAAAAAAAGACCTTACTCTCAAGACAAAGGTGTTCCAAACAGGCTGGCAGTTCATCTGTGAAAGATTCCCATACGGAGGCGGAAGAAAGCTATTCAGATCAAGGCTGCAGATCCCGCCGTCAGCCTCGCCATTTCCGCCTTCTTCTCCCTGAGCAGCCACCAGCGTCTTCTTCTCCAGTAAAGACAGGGCTGAAAGGGCGAAAATATGAAGAATTAGACTAATAGACAAAAACCCAGATCTGAAAATGGCCATTGGAGTGTTCTTGGCGATGGATTTGCTAAGACTTGGAGATGAAGATGATGAACAAAAAAATGGTAAGAAAGGGGAGAAAGTTAAGGGTGTGTTTGGAGGTTGAGAGGTTAGAGTCTCTTTGATTTGAAGCCAATATGATGGGATTAATTAGGTGGTTAGTCATGGCAGGTAATGATTCACTCCCGCCAACTCTTTTAGTATAACAACCTCTACATTCCTTTTTCTATCTGAAAAATTATAGGAAAAAAAAAAAACAAATTGGACTTGATGGGCCTATGAGGCCCAATGGGCCCCAGTGTCTGAAGTAAATAACAAAGCAACCAATTAAATTTCACTTTCCAGAACTACCCATAAAATATTGTTAGCATGAAATATTGTGATATTTTAGACACGTTTTCTAAACGTATTTGATTCATATTGATAGTCATTGAATGAACATTGTTGCATTTGTGAGCTAGTTTGCCTATATTGTCGATATGGATGTCTACACAAGCTTTATGTTGATTATAGGTGATTGAGAGCCATTTCCGAACGGAATTGAGCAAGGATGAAGTTGTTTGACATGTCCATGGATTGAGGGCATTCTTAGGAGCAAAAAGGAGTTCAACTTGGAGAATGCACGAGGCTAGGGAAGAATCACGTTCTTGCCCTAAACCACGCTCTAAAATACGGCCGTATTACTTTCCACGATCAGTTCCACGGCTGTGGAACCCTAGCAAGTGAAGCGTGATTCATTCCAGTAGCTTCTACGGTCGTGGAATCATGTGTTCAAACCGTGTTGATTTCCACGCTCTAAATTACGGTCGTGGAACCTTCCACGACCGTGATCTTGGCGATCTTTTTCGCCACACTTTAAGCCACGATCTTTTAAAAGGATTGGTGATAGCATGAATTATAGTCTATATTTTGAGGTTTGTTTGGACGTTTTATCTTCAATAATGTGCATGTTAGCATGTATAATATGTGATTATATTACCATTTCATCTACCTTTGCGGGAATCGAGGTCTACACCTAGTTTTGCTGTAATTGCAGGTAAAATGGTACGTTTTGCATCAAAAAAGAGCAAAAGGAATCATAAGTCATTTGGAGCTACATTGAGGAGCATAAAGAACCATCCAGGAAGCATAGCCATGGATTAAGGATTCACTTTGGACCAGTTTTGAGAGATTTCACATTCAGTTATGACTCACCTCGGTTAACCAGAGATTCATCTCGACCGAGGTGATCCAGAGACGCCGACTCGACCGAGGCGAACACCTAGGACGCGGCGAGAATATTTTATTCTTGGCTGAGATCTTTTAAATTTGGAAGGTGATCTTATATTTTTGGGCTTGGCTTCTGGAAGGAAGAAGATCTTATATTTTACCTATTTTTATGGGAAAAGATCTTTCTAAGATATTTTATCTTTGGAGGGTTATTTTCCTATAAAAAGGGTTGGATTTCCACAAATCCAAGAACCCCGCATACAAGCCGCTTACACCGAAAAATCCGCTATCACCCCCTCTTATCTAACATACATCGCCGCAACCATACTCCAGTTGGGAGTTTTGAAGAACCTTTTTGAAGGTTGAAGGAAGATTGAAGATCGTAGCTTTTATAGCTTTTTGGAGGGTTTTGTAAGATTGTCTTCAATTCTCCTTCCTTGTTGTCTTGTCTTGTTGGATTGTTATCCAAGGAACGCTTTGTTGTGATATTTGATTCAGTTATTGAAGTCTTTTTCATTAAATTCTTCTTGTTCAAATATTCACCTTCTTCCCATATATTTAATACTTTCATAATGATGATAAGTGGCTAATTTCCTTGTGTGATTCTAGGGTGATTGGCTGAAGGTTGTGGGAAAAACAATGATAGAATAATCTTAGATTCCAGTAGGACCCTGAAAGTTCGAGTCTTTAACCTTAACCCTAAGCATCTCGCTCAGTCGATGAACATCTCGGCCGGGGTGGAATCTGGTTGACCGAGGTGACTTATCTGATCCTAAACTGAGAGTTAAGTGTTAGAGTTTGCCAAATCCTATTCTTATTATACCTTTCCTGGTTCAAAGCAAGCTTAGGATGAGACTTACCCGGTAATTCCTTAGTTTGTGTGCCAACGATCATAAGTGTAGGTAATAAAGGTTTATCCTTTATTGGGGTTTGAGTGTGTTTTCATCCCATCTTTGTGAGTTAGCCTGAGACTTACCCGGTAAAGGTTGATTCTATCCCCTTAGATGGTGTGTTAGTTTGAGATTATAGTTCTTTATCTTAATTCCTTGAGACTTACCCGGTAATAGGAGTTACGGTTTTGGATTAGGGAGCAGTGAGACTTACCCGGTGATCTACTCCACTTTAGTAACACCTTTCCCTTGCAAAAATCTCAGCTTTGTCCGCTTATCTTTAGATCTTGAGTTGAAACCACAACTAGATGCTTTAATCCCTAGAATTGCATGCTTGCTTATTTGACTTCTTATTCATCTTTGATTGTGTTAATTGCTCTTTGTGGTTAGTCTTCACGAAGCTTACCGTTATTGACTTTGTTTCACCGAATCCCTGTGATCGACCCCTGAAATTTCTTGCTTTTTACTACGATTGACCCATACACTGCGGGTTCGCATCCTTGTTTTAAGCTTAAGTCTAGGGTTATAAATTTAAAGCTTGCACACACCGTTTGGAGCGAACAAGTTTTTGGCGCCGTTGCCGGGGATTTGGTCTAGACCGAGCCGGTACGGTTTGCTCTTGGGGCGCTTGCCCCCGTGTCATCTAACCACTCTACTTGAGTGACTTTTGCAGGTTCTTTCTTAGGTATATGCGAAGAACCCGCACTGGGAAGGAAATCGTTCCTTACGATCCCGAACCAGAAAAGACATACAAGCGACGCTTAAGAGAAGCGAAGATGGCCCAACAAGACGACCGCGATCTTGCGGCCGAATTGAAAGAGACGCTAGAGCTGCTACGTCTCAGCAAAGAAGAACTAAGGCAAGAGAAAGAAGAGAATCACACCAGGACTGCAGCAATCGAAGCGGAGATAGCAGTCATACGGGACCAGATTCTACTTCGACCGAGGGAAGATCCTCCTATTGATCCTCGACCGATGCAGGATCCAGTAGCTGACCCTCGACCGAGGCAGGCTCCGGTACCTGACGCCCCGGCCGATGTACTTCCGCCTCGGAGGCCAGTCCGAGATGTTCTTCTTGGAGGAATCCCACAAACCCTAGGTCAAAGGATGGACCCTAATCAACAACTGAGGCGTCCACGAGTGAACCTAGGAGATCCAGCGAATCATGACTACGAACTTCGACCGCAAGTTCTATCCATGATTCGCCAATGCCAATTCGGAGGGCTAGAGAAGGAGTCGCCACATCAACATCTTCAAAACTACGAGATCTTGATGGAAACCTTGCGACCTTCCAGAATTGAAAATAACAACTACAAGCTAAGACCTTTTTACTTTTCTTTAAAAGATAGAGCTCTTACTTGGTATCAATCTCTTCCTCCAGGAAAAATTAGCACATGGGAGGAGATGACTACGGAATTCTTGACCAAATTCTTCCTCCCCTCAAAGACCGCTGAAATGAGAGGGAAGATCAATGCTTTCATTATGAAGGACAAGGAGAGTTTGTCCAAGTCATGGGAGCGGTTCAAGGACATCCTTTTGGATTGCCCACATCATGGGATTCCAAAGATCGAGTTGTTGGAGATCTACTTCAAAGGACTGGACGGAAGCACCCAGTTCAATCTCCAACTACTCTCCGCCGGTACCTTCATGGACATGGCGATTGATGAGGCTTGGGACTTCATTGAGAAGCAAGCCTTGCACATGGAGAAATATACCCACCAAGGAGCTGAAGGTGGAGTTAAAAGAGTCAACTTTTAAGAGACTCAATCCAACAACAATCAACTCACGTCTTTGAAGAATGACGTGAAGCAATTGAAGGAACTCTTGATGGCTCAAACTAAGAAGGAAGAGCACGGGCAAAGGAACAACAACAACAACGGGTACCGTAACAACAACAACGGTCCCCGAAACAACAACTACAACAATAACAATAGAGGATCCAATAGCAACAACTAGAGGGCGAATAACCAAAATCACGGTAACAATCATTCAAACTCCAACTCTAACGATTCCTCTAACCCTTTCCTCTCTTCCCCTTCTTCTTCTTCTCCATTAAAGAGCCGAGGGCAAGGATCAAGTTCGTCTCAGCCGGAAAAGAAAGACGCAGTTCTAGAGGCTATCTTGATCAAGCTTAGCGCTATGGAGAATTCTATGACTTCATTTTCGAGGGCCCAAAAGTCCTTCGAACAACAACTTGCTAGTAGGGCGAATGAAGCGCCAAGAGATCCAGGGAAGCTTCCAGCAAAGACGGAAACCAACCCTAAGGGCCAGTGCATGGTCATAACAACGAGGAGTGGACTTAAAACTGCAGATCCAATACCTCGTTCGACGCAGACCACCTCGGCCCAGACCCAGTCGAAGAACACCTCGACCGAGATGCCAACCGAGGTGGAGCAACAAAAAGCAGGAGGGACGACTGAAACTTATATTCCACCTCCTGCATACAAACCACCACTTCCATTCCCTCAGTCCAGAGCCAGAGCACATCTAGACAAGCACTTTGGTAAGTTTCTTGACTTGATGAATAAGCTACATATTAATATTCCTTTCCTTGATGCTATTTTAGGTATGCCCGCCTATGGGAAGTTCTTAAAAGAAATCTTATCAAGGAAGAGGAAGCTGGATGATGTTGGTGAAGTTAGGATGACATCTAAATCTTCGGAGCTCATACAAATCATGAAAGAGAAGATGCCTCCTAAGTTGAGAGATCCCGGCTTGTTTTGCATTCCCATTCAAGTTGGGGATGTCACTTGTGAAGCCCTTTGTGATCTAGGAGCCAGCGTGAGCATCATTCCGCTGGAGCTATGTACGAAGATCGGACTTGGAGAGCCCAAGCCGGTCAAGATTCGACTTTATATGGCGGATCGCTCCATCACCCATCCCGTGGGCATCTTGGAGGACGTTCCGGTCAAGTTAGGTAACTTCTATCTACCTATAGATTTTGTCGTACTTGACATTCCCGCAGATTATCCTGTTCCTATTATTCTCGGGAGGCCATTTCTAGCAACTTCGGGTTGCAACGTGGATTGCAAGAACGCCAAGTTGAAATTCAACGTTGGTGGCGATGAGGTGGAGTTCGCACTACTTGCAGCCATGAAAGGGGAGCAACTAACTGATGATATCTTCAACATCTACGATGAAGAAGAATCAAGAGAATTGGTGAGCTCTATCCTTATTAACGATCCACTCGAAAGAGTTATAAGCTTCAGTTTAATGGAGGAAGGTATAGATGCTTCTTGTGATGTAGATATACGGAGCTTAAAAGCACTGGAAGAGGATCCAGGAGCTAAAACTGAGAAGCTAATCCAGAAGACAGAGATCTCCAGTTTCGGTTCCAGTAGCAGTACCTCGACCGAGGCCCTTTCTGGATTGAGCGAGGCGACTGAAGAACATCTCGGTCAACGCCTCTGCGCCTCGACCGAGGTCGATGGCGAGATGATGTCAACTGAGACTTCTGAAAGTCCAGTTTCTGAATCCACTCGACCGGAAGGAGGAAGCAAGGATCCCCCTCAGAAGACACCCCCAGTTGTGGAGCTTAAACAACTCCCTAGTCACTTGAGGTATGTCTTTCTTGGGCCGGATTCCACTTATCCCGTTATTGTTAGTGCTTCCCTTTCCGAATCAGAATTGTCTAAATTAATGCATGTCCTGAGAAAGCATCGAAAGGCTATAGGTTACACCACGGACGATCTTATTGGCATTAAGCCTTCTTTCTGCATGCATAGAATTCTAATGGAAGATAATCATAAGACTTCACGGGAACCTCAAAGACGGTTAAATCCGATCATGAAAGAGGTTGTGAAGAAGGAAGTTCTTAAGTTGTTGGATGCAGGTATTATTTATCCTATCTCGGACAGCAAGTGGGTTAGCCCGGTGTATGTCGTTCCGAAGAAAGGAGGGATGACCGTTGTGACGAATAAGAACAACGAGTTGATCCCAACTAGGACCGTTACGGGCTGGAGGGTTTGCATCGATTACAGGAAGCTGAACACGGCCACACGGAAGGACCATTTTCCACTTCCCTTCATCGATCAAATGCTCGAGCGGTTGGCCCAGCATTCACACTTTTGTTACTTGGACGGCTATAGTGGATTCTTCCAGATTCCTATCCATCCCGATGATCAGGAGAAGACCACTTTCACTTGTCCATGGGGGACATTTGCCTATAGGAGGATGCCATTTGGATTGTGCAATGCACCCGCTACCTTCCAGCGATGCATGATGGCTATCTTTTCCGAGTACATAGAGGAGATCATGGAGGTATTCATGGATGATTTTTCTGTATATGGTTCCTCTTTTGATGATTGCCTATCTAACCTTTCTCTAGTGCTTAAAAGATGTGAAGACACTAACCTTGTTCTGAATTGGGAAAAGTGTCATTTTATGGTTAATGAAGGCATTGTACTAGGACATCTCGTTTCTAATCGAGGTATTGAGGTCGATCGAGCTAAGATCGAGACTATTGAGAAGCTCCCTCCTCCTTGTTCTGTTAAAGGTGTGAGGAGTTTTTTCGGGCATGCAGGTTTCTACAGGAGATTTATCAAAGACTTCTCTAAGATTTCTAAACCTTTAACTAACCTCTTGAATAAAGATGTTGTTTTTGAGTTTTCGCAGGAGTGTCTTGATGCTTTTTACAGGATTAAGGAGGCGTTGATCTCCGCTCCCATTATCCAACCTCCTGACTGGACCTTGCCCTTTGAGGTCATGTGTGACGCTAGTGATGTAGCCGTAGGAGCGGTGCTTGGATAGAAAAAGGATGGACGGACCACCGCCATTAATTATGCTAGCAAGACGCTAGATGAAGCACAACGCAACTACGCTACCACCGAGAAGGAGTTATTGGCGGTTGTATATGCTTTCGAGAAGTTTCGTTCCTATCTAGTGGGGGAGAAAGTCATTGTCTACACCGACCATGCAGCCATTCGTTACTTGTTGGCTAAGAAAGATGCCAAACCGCGCCTTATTCGATGGATTCTCTTGCTTCAAGAGTTTGACCTAGAGATCCGCGATAAGAAGGGATCCGAGAACTCAGTTGCGGACCACCTCAGCCGGCTACCGGAATCTTCCCGCGAGACGAATGACCCACCCATAGACGATTCATTCCCCGATGAGCACTTACACTTGTTGGAGCGTTTGATGGATTTACTTACTTCACCCCACGATGGAGGTGAAGTATGGGGTGAGGGCACCTCCCATCTCATTTGAGACGCATCATGGTCCAGCTAGCGACCTTAAATCAAGCGCTTCTTGGGAGGCAACCCAAGGTATTGTTTTCTTTTCCCGTTTTCTAGTCTAGTTTAGATAGTTTTTGTTTTTGCTTTGCTTTGCTTTGTTTTTGGCGTCCTAGACAGATAACAGGAGATATCTAAGAAAGGAGCATAACTGGAAGGACAGAAGTTCGAGATTCTGAGAAGACAGAAGCACCTCGGTTACTGTCAGAGCACCTCGACCGAGTTGATGCTTGAGCAACCGAGGCGACTAGGGTTTCTGCAGAACCGCCTCGGTCCATACCACCTCGGTCCAGTCGAGACCATCTCGACCAAGGTGACAGCAGATCCAGGAACAGTATAAAAGGGGGAAAAATTTATTTTTTCACTTTTTACCTTACTCAACTCGACCGCGGCGCCCTTCATCACCTCGCTTCCTCAGTTTTTGCTCGTTTTCGAAGATTTCCGCTTCCAAACTGCGATTGAAGGGTAGAGGAGCCTATTGCAACAACAGATCTGCGAAGAAATCGAACGAATCGACCGAACGAGGTAAAAAACAGTCGAAACCCTAACTCGTTCATTCGTTTCGATTTGGGCTTTGGTTGCCCCTGATTCTGCTGAGAAAAGGCTTAAGTACCCCTTAGGAAGCAATTGTAGTGATTTTTGGGGGAAAAGAACTGAATTTCTGAGATTGGAATCGAAATCTGCTGCGCCTCGGTCTAGTCGAACTGCATCTCGACCGAGGTGATTTCTGAGTATTGTCAGTGACCGAGGTGTTCTGACAGTGTTTGAGAGAAAATGAGTTCCGATCGTCGCCTAGCCCTCAGAGATAGATCCTCACCTTCTCCTCCTTCTTCTTCTTCTTCCCGACCTTACCGCCCGGTGATCCACGAGAGATGCCGGGTAGATTATGAGCGCATAGCTAGCCGTCTAGTTATCGCACCACGTTTTCTGGACGTGTCAGCTTTCGATTGCCTAGGGTTAGATGGAGACCTTAGGAGGATGATTGCCACTGTTGGGTTAGATCAGTTTACTGAGATCCGAGCCCCAGCCTATTTGGAGCCGACCTTAGAGTTTGTTAGCTCCTTCTCCTACCTCCCCACAGACCAGTCTGTGAAGTACCGGTTGATGAACCGGAACTTCATAGTTCCCTTGGAGATTTGGAGAGAGATTTTCGGCTTTTCTGAGCCCACCGCCACCGACTTCCCCTCCCGATCTGTAGCTAGGGAGTTCTGGGGGCAGATTGCCCATATTAATGAGCATGCAGATAGATGGCGCCCTGGAGATTCCAGGGAGAAGGTCATCTTCCACCCAGCCTTCAGATTAGCCCATAGGATATTCAGCGAGACACTTCTGGCGCGTACTGAGACGCCCCAGAAGATCCGACAGGGCGAGCTCTTCAGCCTTTACTGTATGGTCACGGGGGGTTTCCCAGACTTTGGCTTGATCTTGGCAGAGGACCTGCACAGGATCAAGGCCAAGGCGAAGGGAGACATTTGCTGCGGAGGTCTAGTCACCCACATTGCTACTTATCACGGGATGGACCTCAGTGTTTGTACGATGGCGGCGGCTCCGAAGCCGCTTGGATTGCAGGAGATGATCACTCGGAGGATTCTAGTTCCCCAAGGTTTGACCACTCCATATGTTGCTATGCCATGGGAGCGGACTGCACCACAAGGGATCCGCTGGTCTGCACAGTTCACAGTTTTCGATCCACATTACTGGCAGACAGCTTGGGCTCCGCTGATGGAGGATCATAGGGAGGCAGCAGCTGCCCCGGCTGAGGAGGAGGAGGACGACGATGACGAGGAGACGGTAGATGAGAGAGATGGTGGAGTCCCGATGGATACAGGGACGGATACTACAGGTACGAGCGCACCGCCGATCATTGACTTGGATGATGAGGAGGAGACTGAGCCTGCACCAGCTGAGACTTCTCCAGTCAGACCTGCTAGACGCAGGAGGCGCGGAGTGAGAGATCGAGCTGCTCACAGACGGATCGATGACCTGACGGATCAGGTTATTGACTCGTATGCTGCATTATCGCTGGATATCCGCGAGATGCAGGAGCGGCAGCACTATCAGCACGTCATGGCCCAGCTTCAGTTCGAGCGTGTCATGGGTTATCCGTTCGACCCGACACAGTATCCGTATGTGCCACCACCACCACCGGATCAGGATTACTGAGGAGCTGCAGGATTTTCTTATTATATTTCTTTT
Organism: Fagopyrum homotropicum; assembly: GCA_033239125.1. Classification (NCBI taxonomy): domain Eukaryota; kingdom Viridiplantae; phylum Streptophyta; class Magnoliopsida; order Caryophyllales; family Polygonaceae; genus Fagopyrum; species Fagopyrum homotropicum. Next base: position 12,356,852 of record BSWB01000003.1, read on the forward strand.
ATGCAGTTCAGCTATTTATCCGGTGAGTACTCTCATTTCCAGACTTATATTGACCCATTGGGACAGTGTGTCCCAAGTATGGGGTGTTTGTACTTATTTGACTACTTGATGTATTTATTTGACTACTTTTGATGTATGACATTCTATCTTATCGGATATTTTATTTATGCTTCACTTCTGCATTTATATGTTTATCTGATATTACATGCATACCTACAGGTTATTTGATTGAGAAAAACGTCGAAACTGAAAAAAAATGGTTTTAAAAATTTTTTTTGACCTCGACCGAGTCAGTTCTGGCCAAACGAGGCGTTTCACCTCGGTTGAACCAAGAACATCTCGACCGAGGTGGGTTAACTGAGAGTTTTCGAAAACGATTTTGTGTTACTTATCTGGATATGACCTCAGTGAAGATCTTGTTTACTGACTGGTTTTAAATTCTTTATGTGTTTGAAAGGTTTTATAATATGTTTAAGTTGCTAAATGCTTTGTTTGAAATTATTGGCATGTTTAATACTTTGTTTTTATCCAAATTATGTTGAATTTGAAGGTTGACACCACAAGATAAGTTCTCTCACTTTCTTCCTGGAAAGACCAAGGCAATTCATTCTTCTCTCTTCTTCTTCTTGATCATGCTTAGCCCCTCATATACATTTTGCCTCCCTTTACCTATCCGGGAATTTGGAAGCAAGCGAAGTGGTGAAAGCAAGTGAAGTAAAGTTGAGAAGTGGCTGGAGGTGAAAGTGTTAGAAAGCAATAATAGGTTTGGGAAAGTCAATCATGAAGATGAGTAACTCGGCACCATTCACATAGCCGGGTGTTTGTGTCTTGCCAAAGTCGGATTGAGCGATATTCCTACGGGTCATGGTATGTGCATCAAGGGTTTGATGCATCTCAAGAAATTGATGATTGCTGATTTCCTAGGCTTCGGTTATTGTGCACCTCTGTCCATGCATCCCAAAAAGTAAAGTAAAAAGAAAAAAAAGTGGAATAAGCAAAGCTTATTGGTGGAAGATGTTGCAAGTCAAAGTGAAAGTGAAGTTCATCCTTTTCCCGGATTCTAGCACCACATTACCTTACATACATCCCCACCCTACACGTTTCTTGACCTTTCTTTTGGGAAGCCCTTGAGACCTTGAGCTTGTTGATTGACTTAGTGGTTTAAACTGGATTATACATGATTAATTTTGATAATTATGATTTATTATGCATTCTATGGTTTTACACAAAGATGAACAACTTTTCTATATTTATAAAATGTTTTGAGCATATTGAGTTTTTAATTCCATGAAGTATTCTCTTAGAGTGATCTATGATTGTAATACACCATAAAAATGTTTTTGAAAGACTTTTCATTGATTTTCTTGACTTATAATCCATTCTATCTTGTCTTCAATATACGGAACTTGCTTGGGGACAAGCAAGGGCTAAGTATGGGGTGTTTTGATAGCATGAATTATAGTCTATATTTTGAGGTTTGTTTGGACGTTTTATCTTCAATAATGTGCATGTTAGCATGTATAATATGTGATTATATTACCATTTCATCTACCTTTGCGGGAATCGAGGTCTACACCTAGTTTTGCTGTAATTGCAGGTAAAATGGTACGTTTTGCATCAAAAAGGAGCAAAAGGAATCATAAGTCATTTGGAGCTACATTGAGGAGCATAAAGAACCATCCAGGAAGCATAGCCATGGATTAAGGATTCACTTTGGACCAGTTTTGAGAGATTTCACATTCAGTTATGACTCACCTCGGTTGACCAGAGATTCATCTCGACCGAGGTGATCCAGAGATGCCGACTCGACTGAGGCGAACACCTAGGACGCGGCGAGAATATTTTATTCTTGGCTGAGATCTTTTAAATTTGGAAGGTGATCTTATATTTTTGGGCTTGGCTCCTGGAAGGAAGAAGATCTTATATTTTACCTATTTTTATGGGAAAAGATCTTTCTAAGATATTTTATCTTTGGAGGGTTATTTTCCTATAAAAAGGGTTGAATTTCCACAAATCCAAGAACCCCGCATACAAGCCGCTTACACCGAAAAATCCGCTATCACCCCCTCTTATCTAGCATACATCGCCGCAGCCATACTCCAGTTGGGAGTTTTGAAGAACCTTTTTGAAGGTTGAAGGAAGATTGAAGATCGTAGCTTTTATAGCTTTTTGGAGGGTTTTGTAAGATTGTCTTCAATTCCCCTTCCTTGTTGTCTTGTCTTGTTGGATTGTTATCCAAGGAACGCTTTGTTGTGATATTTGATTCAGTTATTGAAGTCTTTTTCATTAAATTCTTCTTGTTCAAATATTCACCTTCTTCCCATATATTTAATACTTTCATAATGATGATGAGTGGCTAATTTCCTTGTGTGATTCTAGGGTGATTGGCTGAAGGTTGTGGGAAAAACAATGATAGAATAATCTTAGATTCCAGTAGCACCCTGAAAGTTCGAGTCTTTAACCTTAACCCTAAGCATCTCGCTCAGTCGATGAACATCTCGGCCGGGGTGGAATCTGGCTGACCGAGGTGACTTATCTGATCCTAAACTGAGAGTTAAGTGTTAGAGTTTGCCAAATCCTATTCTTATTATACCTTTCCTGGTTCAAAGCAAGCTTAGGATGAGACTTACCCGGTAATTCCTTAGTTTGTGTACCAACGATCATAAGTGTAGGTAATAAAGGTTTATCCTTTATTGGGGTTTGAGTGTGCTTTCATCCCATCTTTGTGAGTTAGCCTGAGACTTACCCGGTAAAGGTTGATTCTATCCCCTTAGATGGTGTGTTAGTTTGAGGTTATAGTTCTTTATCTTAATTCCTTGAGACTTACCCGGTAATAGGAGTTACGGTTTTGGATTAGTGAGTAGTGAGACTTACCCGGTGATCTACTCCACTTTAGTAACACCTTCCCCTTGCAAAAATCTCAGCTTTGTCCGCTTATCTTTAGATCTTGAGTTGGAACCACAACTAGATGCTTTAATCCCTAGAATTGCATGCTTGCTTATTTGACTTCTTATTCATCTTTGATTGTGTTAATTGCTCTTTGTGGTTAGTCTTCACGAAGCTTACCGTTATTGACTTTGTTTCACCGAATCCCTGTGATCGACCCCTGGAATTTCTTGCTTTTTACTACGATTGACCCGTACACTGCGGGTTCGCATCCTTGTTTTAAGCTTAAGTCTAGGGTTATAAATTTAAAGCTTGCACACACCGTTTGGAGCGAACAATTGGGCCGGGCCGCTACTTCATCATACCCTATAAAAGGACGGACGAAGAGAGATTCCGACACCTCGCTTTACACGTGTTTTTACACCTTGGCTTACGCATAGATGCATCCTACGTTGACGCTTGGAATTGCCCTAATCTCGCACTTTTGGTGGAGATTGTGATTGAGATTTCGAGATTTACAGAAGATCGAAGATTCGGAAGATTGTTCGCAAGAAGATCCCTCTTCTTGCTTAGGTTTGATTTAGAAGACGGATTGACATCCCGTTCTTCCTTCTTATCTAAGATTGTGTTTGTTTGTTCTATTCCGAATCTAGTGACGATATTTATCTTGATTGTGACATTGAGATTGGTTTGAAGTTTATTGAAGGTTTTCGGAAGTCTTCATCTTTCAATCTTTTAAATCTTGAATTTGATATCAATATGACTATTGTTGGCTAAAAAACCCTTAACAATTCTAAGGTGAAGGGTTGATAGTTGTGGCTTAGGTGATGATAGATCGATCATAAACAGATTGGACCCTGAGAGTTAGAGAGAATCGCCGACGAACCCTAAATTACGGCCTGTTCTTGAGTCCACGGCCGTGGAACCTCAAGAACTAACCGTGATTTCCCTTAAGTATACGAACTTGCTTTTACTTTAATCCAAAGTTAAAGATTTGCTTTAACTTAGTTTAGGCTTGCCTTTTCTAGGTGGTAGTGAAGCCTCAACAACCTCTACCTCGATTGTGAGTGTCACAACCTTAATCGGTTAAGTTAGTCTTGATCCTTGGATTACAAGTTTGGGTATTTGACATTAATTCTTGCCTTTAGAACCTTTCTATATTGAAGCCTCAACAACCTTTATAGAGAGTGTCTTGTAGGTGAGTCATATAAGGTTTTTGGAACTTCACCGTACGATTACCTCACTTTAGCATACCTTTGCATACCTTAACTCTGTCCTTATATAATTAGTATATCTTGAATCGATTGTCATAGCTGGATACTTGGATCTTTAGGATTGTTGTTTTCCCAATAATTTGCAAAGCTCTTATATTTACTTGCTTGTTAATCTGCAATTGAATTTGTTCCCCCCAAATCCCTGTGTTCGATACTCTGGAATTCTTGCTTAACTACGTCGATCCGTACACTGTGGGTTCGCTTGCTTGATTTCTAGTTTTATAAATTTAAAGCTTATTTGCACGCACGCTAAGTGGCAAACAAGTTTTTGGCGCCGTTGCCGGGGATTTGGTCTAGGCCGAATTCGGTAGCCGGTTGTCAAGCTTGGGAGCTTGCTCTCGTTATTTGATATCTTTTTGAGTGCATGCGCAGGTCTAGGAACACCGGAGATCTCTTGCCTCTTGATCAAGAGCTTGAGAAGACTTTAAGACACAAGCGAAAGGAAAAGAAGATGGCTGAAGAACACGAACGTGATCTTCAAACGGAGTTAGCGGAGAAAGAAGCTCAACTCCAATGGAATGAGAATATGCGCCGGGACGAGATGGATCGTCATCAATCCCAAGTCAATGATCTGAAGGACATGATGTTCCAGATGAGGATAGAAATAAGCAACCTTAAGAATAAGGGAAGCAAGAAATCCTCAAGGAGATCGATGAGATCGAATAGGGGTCAATCATCCGCTGATGATAGCGACTCTTCCATGCCACCGTTAGAAGAGATTGATCCAAGGATCAATGTGAATCCATTCGCTCCACGGGCAACCGCAAACCGACGCATTCCACCTAGGAATGTAAGGGTGAACCGTGTAGATGATGAGTCAAGGACTCTTGGCCAAAGGATGTATCCAACGCAGCAACCGCGCCGGCTAGGTGTGAACTTTGATGCCGATGATGTGCAAGGGTTTAGCTTCAACCCTCAAGTTATTACTCTTGTTCGCCAAAACCAATTTGGTGGGACAAGCGCTGAAACTCCACACCAACACTTGCAAAACTTTGAGTGTATGATGGAGACAATGAGACCGAAGAACGCTACTACCAACAACTATAAGCTCAAGCCTTTCTTCTTCTCCTTGAAAGGGAAAGCATTGTCTTGGTACCAAGCTCTTCCTAGTGGGAAACTAGATACGTGGGAAGACCTTTCTGCGGAGTTCCTCACCAAATTCTTTCCGCCATCCAAAATGGCGGAACTTAGAGGTAAGATCAATGCATTTTCCATGAGGTCTAACGAGAGTTTGTTTCAATCATGGGAAAGGTTTCAGGACTTGTTATTGGATTGCCCTCATCACGGCATATCCAAGCTTGCATTGCTGGAGATTTACTACAAGGGGCTGGATGCGGGGACGCAATTCAACCTCCAATCCCTCTCATGTGGAACATTCATGGACATGAGAGAAGATGACGCTTGGGACTTCATTGAGAAGCAAGCAAGGGTCATAGAGAAGTATTCTCACCGGAAAGTGGAGGGAAATCGTGTGGAGCAAGGAGCAAAGCTCACACATGAAGCTCAAAATTAGATTTTCTCCCTCAACAATGAGATCAAAGAGTTGAAGGAGGCTATCAAGACCAACTTCCCAAAGCAACAAGGCAAGGATGTTGGATATTTGGGCAACAACAACAATGGCGGTGAGAACACAAACCGCAACAACAACAACAATAACCGGAATAATAACCGGAACAATTGGAATGGCAACAACAACCGGAACAACAATTGGAACAATAACAGGGGTTCAAACAACAACAATTGGCGCTCCAATCAACAAAATTCCGGTAACTCTTATCCTTCCAATTCTAATTCACTAACTCCACCTTCCTCTTCCTCTACTCCTTTGAAAAGCCAGGGACAATCATCTAATGGAGGAAACAATTCGGGGAAGGAGAAGCCCGATCCCATATTGGAAACGATTTTGGGAAAGCTACAAGGGTTGGAGAACCGCATCATTAAGGTTGATGATCAAATTTCTAAGGTTGATAAAGCTCAAAAAGTTTTAGAAAACCAAATGTTCAGCCATGCGGAGGAAGTTCCTAGGAATCAAGGGAAACTTCCAGGAAAGACGGAGGACAACCCTAAGGGAAGGGTAATGGCAATCACAACTAGGAGCGGAGTGACTACCACCGATCCGCAGCCTAAGTTCATTGAAGTCCCCGTAGAGAAAGACAAAGAGAAGGGGAAGGAGAAGGAAGATGTCTACGTTCCTCCTCCAGCTTACAAACCTCCCCTACCATTCCCTCAATCTAGAGCGAGAGCGCGCCTAGACAAACAGTTTGGTAAGTTTATAGAACTCATGACCAAGCTGCATATTAATATACCCTTTATTGATGCTATTGTAGGTATGCCGGCTTATGGCAAGTTCTTGAAGGAGCTCCTCTCTAACAAGAGGAAGCTAGAAGATTTCGGTGAGGTTAAGATGAGTTCGGATTCTTCGGATCTCATCAAGACCATGAAGGAGAAAATGCCCCCAAAGCTAAAGGATCCGGGGTCATTTTGCATTCCCATAGGAGTGGGAGATGTCACATACGATGCGTTATGTGATTTAGGAGCAAGTGTGAGCATCATACCACTTGCATTATGTAGGAAGATCGGTTTAGGCGACCCTAAACCGGTAAAGATGACGTTGTACATGGCGGATCGATCCATTACTCGCCCCGTCGGTATTGTAGAAGACGTCCCGGTCAAGCTAGGTAAATTCTTTGTTCCCATTGATTTTGTCGTGCTTGACATTCCTGCAGATAGTCCGGTCCCGATCATACTCGGAAGACCGTTTCTTGCAACTTCTGGCTGCATAGTCGATTGCAAGAATGGTAGACTCGCTTTTGATATAGGAGAAGAGAAAGTAGAGTTCGTTCTTTCCACTTTACTAAAGGAGCCCATCTTTGATGAGGATATATTCGATATCCAAGATGAAGAAGGGTTGTCTAGGGAGGAGGTAAGTGCTATTCTCTTCAACGATCCTTTACAAAAGGTTATCACTATGAGTCTAACAAATGTAGGGGAAGAAGAGGAGTGCAATGAGGCAATTGAAGCCTTAGAAGCACAAGAAGAGATGCATGAAGTGGAGTTTGAAAAACTCCACGATGAGGCAGAAAACGTGAGAATCCACGGCCACACACTATATTCCACGGCCGTGGATCTCACAACCAAAACCGTGTCCCACTCCAGAGAGTTATACGGTCGTGGAGAAATTGAAACAACCGTATTTCCCTTCCACGCCCTAAACCACGGCCGTGGAGGACATAGGAAAACCGTAATTTTGGGCGTGGAAAGGGGTGATCGAGACACTTCTTTAACTTCTTCCGATTCTTCTCCCACACATTCAACACCCTTAGAAACTTCTAAGGAGACATCGGATGCTTCTCAAGGATCATTGGAAGCTCCAAAAGCAATAGAACTCAAACCACTTCCTACTCATCTAAGGTACGCTTTTCTAGGATCTAATTCTACCTTTCCGGTTATTGTTAGTTCCGATTTAAGCATAGATGAACATAATGAGCTCATGGTTGTCCTTAGGAAACATAGAAAAGCTTTAGGATATACTATTGAGGATTTAGTAGGAATTAAACCCTCCCTATGCATGCATAAGATACTAATGGAGGAAGATTTTAGAACTTCAAGACAACCTCAAAGGCGGTTGAATCCGACCATGAAGGAGGTTGTCAAGAAGGAAATTCTTAAACTTCTTGATGCAGGTATCATCTACCCTATCTCCGATAGTAAGTGGGTAAGCCCAGTTCAAGTAGTTCCGAAGAAGGGAGGAATGACGGTCATCACCAACAAGAACAACGAACTCATTCCTACCCGAACCGTAACGGGATGGCGGATGTGCATTGACTACCGCAAGCTTAACAATGCAACGAGGAAGGATCACTTCCCATTGCCATTCATTGACCAAATGCTTGAAAGGTTAGCACAACACTCACATTTTTGCTACCTTGACGGTTATAGTGGTTTCTTTCAGATCCCGATACACCCGGATGATCAAGAGAAGACCACATTCACGTGCCCGTGGGGTACGTTCGCTTATAGGAGAATGCCGTTCGGGCTTTGCAACGCCCCAGCCACCTTTCAAAGGTGCATGATGGCCATCTTCTCCGAATATATTGAGGAAATCATGGAAGTCTTCATGGATGACTTCTCCGTATACGGTTCCTCTTTTCACAATTGTCTTTCTAACCTTGCTCTTGTTTTACAAAGGTGTGAAGACACTAACCTAGTTCTTAATTGGGAGAAGTGTCAATTTATGGTTAAGGAAGGAATTGTATTAGGACACCTAATCTCTAGTAGAGGGATAGAGGTGGATAAGGCGAAAATAGAGACTATAGAGAAGCTTCCTCCCCCAACTTCGGTGAAAGGGATAAGAAGTTTCCTAGGACATGCTGAATTTTATAGACGTTTCATTAAAGACTTTTCTAAGATATCAAAACCTCTCACTAATCTATTGATGAAGGATGCGGTTTTTGAGTTTTCGCAGGAATGTTTGGATGCGTTTAACACCATTCGGCAAGCTCTAATTTCAGCACCTATTATCCAACCTTCGGATTGGACTCTTCCCTTTGAGGTTATGTGCGATGCTAGTGACGTAGCTATTGGAGCTGTTCTTGGACAACGAAAGGAAGGACGAATCCATGCCATATACTATGCTAGCAAGACGCTAGATGAAGCGCAGCTCAACTACGCCACTACCGAAAAAGAGTTTTTAGCCATTGTCTATGCTATTGACAAGTTTTGCTCTTATCTTGTAGGTGCAAAGGTGATTGTCTACACGGATCATGCTGCGATTCGGTACCTCCTTGCGAAGAAAGATGCGAAGCCAAGGCTAATTAGATGGATTCTTCTCCTACAAGAATTCGATCTAGAGATCCGCGACAAGAAGGGTTCGGAAAACTCTGTTGCGGATCATTTGAGTCGCCTAACACATCTAGAGGACGACCATTTACCCATCGACAACTCCTTCCCGGACGAACACCTACACATTATTGAGGAGTGCATCGATGTGATCTCCAAAGGTAACGAACCATGGTTTGCTGATTTTGTTAACTATTTGGTTTGTCAGGAGATACCACCCGGATTATCCTACGCACAAAGAAAGAAGTTCTTTAAGGATGTCCGGGAATACTTTTGGAACGAGCCTCTCCTCTTTAAGAGAGGTCCGGATGGCATCATTCGGCGATGTGTGCCGGAAGATGAGATGCAAAGTGTCATCCGCCATTGTCATTCACTACCTTGTGGAGGACACGCTAGTTCGAACAAGACTAGCGCAAAGGTATTGCAATCCGGATTCTTTTGGCCTACTTTATTTAGATATGTGCAATCCTTTGTTTCTTGCTGCGATGCTTGTCAAAGAACAGGTAATATCTCTAGGAGGAATGAGATGCCCCTCAACAACATCAAAGAGGTGGAGATTTTCGATGTTTGGGGAGTAGATTTTATGGGACCATTCCCATCATCTTGTGGAAACCAATACATACTATTGGCGGTAGATTACGTTTCTAGATGGGTAGAAGCAATTGCCTCTCCCACCAATGATGCCATGGTGGTGGTTAAGTTCTTCAACAAGACCATTTTTCCGCGATTTGGGACGCCAAGGACTATCATTAGCGATGGAGGTTCTCACTTCATTGCCCGGCGCTTTGAAGCTCTTCTAGCTAAGTATGGGGTTACTCACAAGATTGCTACCCCTTATCATCCACAAACAAGTGGACAAGTTGAGATCTTAAATAGGGAGATCAAAGGAATTCTAGAGAAGACGGTTTCAAGGACTAGGAAGGATTGGTCTTTGAAACTTGATGACGCATTGTGGGCATACCGGACTACGTACAAGACTCCTATAGGAACCACACCATACAACCTTGTATATGGGAAGTCTTGTCACTTGCCGGTGGAGCTGGAGCACAAGGCGTTTTGGGCTATCAAGTGGTTGAATTTCAGCATGAAGGAAGCGGGAGAGAAGCGTCTCCTAGACCTTAATGAGCTGGATGAACTCCGCTTGAACGCTTATGAAAACGCTAAGATCTATAAGGAGAGAGCGAAGCGTTGGCATGATAAGCATATCATTCCAAAGGACTTCAAAGAAGGAGATCAAGTTCTTCTCTTCAATTCAAGGCTTCGTCTCTTTCCAGGTAAGCTCAAATCTCGTTGGACCGGACCTTTTCTAATTAAGCGTATTTTCCCCCATGGTGCAGTTGAAGTATGGGGTGAAGCGGGCGGAAGCTTTAAGGTAAATGGCCAACGACTCAAGAAGTATACGCCGGAACTCCAAGCTGAAGAGTTTGCGCCTACCGCACTCGAATAAGTGCGAGATTGGTCTAGCTACGGACCTTAAACAAAGCGCTTCTTGGGAGGCAACCCAAGGTATTGCATTTTTGTTTTTGTTTTCGATTCATAGTTTAGCTTAGTATAGACGTTTTTGCTTTGTTTTGCCTTCGATTTCTTCCGGTATGTTCGTGTTTTTGGATGTAGGAACGATGGAAAAGGAAAAGGGAAGGATAATGTTGAAGAAAAGTGACGAAACTTGGACTTTGGAGCATTACAGAGAGTTCCACGGCCTAAACCACGGTCGTGACAGCTACAGTGACCGTAATTTCCAAAAGCCTTTGAAAAATCATCAAAACCACGGTTCCGTACAATTCCACGGCCGTGGAACCTCCCGACAGACCGTGATTTTCAAAATTTTTCCTGCCACTATATAAACCACGTTCTTCACAAAAATCACTCCACAAAAACCTCTTCCACGACCTAAAACGCCGAATCCACGCCCCCTCCTCCAAATTTTCGTTTGTTAATCGTTTTCAACGATTCTTCTTCCCAAATTGAAGCACATTCGACCACCAACAAAATCCAAGCGACGAATCGAGCGGAAATTCACCAAGGAACGCACAATTCGGATTTTAAAATCCGAAACCTAGGTTTTTCCACTCTTCTTGATCTTTGTCAATTTGGTTCGTTTTTGCTAGAAATTTTAGGAAGAACTGATTGAAATTGGAAGGAATTAGACTAGGGCTGCCTGATTGCTGAGTTTGAGTGTTGATTTCTGAGATTTGCGAAAAAAACCAGACAAACCACGGTTCCTGAGAGAACCACGGTCGTGGAAAGGCAAGAACAGCCCGTAATTTTGAACAGTAATGGATTTCGTGAGGAGAGTTTCAGGGAGGATTAAGGAGAAAAAGAATGACCAGAACAAGAAGAGGAAGGGTAATCCCTCTTCTTCCTCATCCTCTAGAGCACCACCACCCTCTTCCCCTTCACCTCCATCATCACCTTCATCACCCTCACCTCCTAGTCCTAGAGTCCCGACCATTCATGAGGATCACCTCGATGCATTTGAGAGGATCTAGGAGAGAGTTGTGATTGGACCTAGGTACCTATTGTTAGAGGATCTAGCTCCTCTTAACATCATAGATGACCTCACTTGGCTCTTGGATAGAGCCGGACTAGTTGTCTTCTCGGCTATCCGAGAAGACGCGTATGAGGAGATTACGAGGGAGGTTGTGACGTCTTTTCAGCACAGCCACGTGGATAGGACAGTCTCTTTCCGTCTTATGGAAAGAAACTATGATTTTACCATTCGTGAGTTCGGGACCTTCTTTGGGTTCCATGAGACCTTTAACGGTCGTTTTCCTAGTGGCGTTTACGCCAAGGACTTTTGGGAGGAGGTGGCGATGATCTACGCCAGCGAGGACCGCTGGCAACCTGCTGACACCAAGGCTAAGTTGATGTACCACTTAGCCTTGAAAATTGCTCACCGTGTTCTTTCGGAGTGTCTCTTCCCTAGGACGGAGACGCCCCAAAAGATCAAGACGGATGAGCTATTTTTGCTGTATTCTATGTTGTATGGGCGCCGAGCTGACTGTGTCACCCTCTTAGCTGCTACTATGAGCAAGCTCAAGAACAAGAGAAAGGGCAACATTGGATACGGTGGGATAGTTACCCACCTTGCTAGGAGTTTGGGTGTTGATATTTCTGCGTGTACCCGCATACCAGCCGTACCCTTAGGACTTCATGCCTTCATGACTAGAGGGCTCATCTTCCCCACACATAGAGGTCCGCCTTACGCGGCCATGCCTTGGGAGAGCAGGACGGGTAGGGGTATTGAGTGGCTGCAGGAGTACTCCATTATGGCTGGACGCCATAATTGGAAGGAGACGTTCGCTGCTATGCATGCGAACAGGATTGCAACTCCTCCGTATGTTCCACCACCGCCCGTAGTTGAGGAGGAGGAGATGAGAGATCAGTTTGAGGGTGGAGGAGGAGCCAAGCAGGAGTTTGGCACGTTTCCGGATCAGCCGGATGCGGCCCCCGATGTGCCTAGACGTTCTCCACGTCCAGCTAGAGCTTCAGGCTCGTCTTCTCGCCGCGCCAGCGTGAGTGAGAGGCCCACATGGTCTGAGACACCTCCTGCATGGTATGGAGCTCCACCTCCATGGGCTACACAGGTACCATCTGCACCAGCACCAGCACCAGCACCAGCACCAGCACCGTCCGACGCTCCAGCATGGTACAGCCAGGCTCCGGGATGGTATGAGCAGATGCCGGATCGGGCTACTGGTCTTTCGGAGAGAGTAGGAGCATTGGAGATTCGAGCCGATGCTAGAGATGGACGCTTGGACGACCTCGATCACATGATGAGAGACGTCTACCGCCAGCAGTTTGGGCGGTTTTATGATCCTAGCTTCTCTCCATTCCCGCCTCCACCAGCGCCGCAGTGATTGATTGCATGACCGTTTAGCTTTAGCCGCTCCACCGCCATTTTGTGAGTTTCTTTTTCCTTTCTTTCTTTTCTTTCTTTTATTTGAACATTAGGGACAATGTTCGTCCCAAGTATGGGGTGGGGTGTGACTAAAAGTTTGTAATAACTCTTACTCACTATGTTTGCTTTTATCGAGACTATCATTGCATGTTCATTATATTGTTGCATGTTTCGTTATTGCATTGCATGAAAAAGAACTTGAAAAACCCATAAAAATTGAAAAATTTTGAAAAATTTTGTGCTTCTAAGGAATTGAGATGATTTCCATGATAATCGCTACTTGTGAATTGAGTTTGATGACAATTGCATGCTTAAACGAATAGTGAATTGAAAAGGAAATAAATGAGTTGATTATACCTCTTTTGCAAGTTTCATAATGTGATGAATGTTACTTAAATCATGTTGAGAAATTGAAGTTGAAATCACACTATAAGTTCTTATACTTCTTGTTGAGATGATTAAGGCAATTCGATTTTTCTTTCTTCTCTCTTTGATCATTTAGCTCCTCATTGAAATATTGACCTCCTTTACCTATCCGGAAATTTGGAGAAGTGAATGAAAAAGGCATGTTTGATGTGGGAGGGCCATGAGAGCAATTATTTGCAATCAAAAGAATAGAAAAAATTGTAGGTTTGGGGAAGTCAATCATGACGATAAGTAACTCGGCACCACTCACATAGCCGGGTGTTTGTGTCTTGCCAAAGTCGGATTGAGCGATATTCCTAGCGGATTATGGTATGTGCGCTAAGGGTTTGAGGCATCTCATAAAAATTGAGAAACGCCAATCTCCTAGGCTTCGGTTTTTGTGCACCTCTGTCCATAACTCCAAAATTAAAGTCGAAAAATGAAAGGAAGAGAGCGAAGCTCTAAGTTGAAGTTGTTGCGGAAACCGCAAGAGAAGAAGAAGGAGTAGTTGTCCATTTTTCCGGATTCATACACCACATTCCTTAAAGTTTCCTTCCCTTTCCACATTCTAGACCTTTTTCTTTGAAAGTCCTTAAGATCAAAAGAATGTTATATGACTTGGTGATCTAAATTGAAGTTTCTTATGATTGATTTTGATAATGTTTAAGGGTTATGATGTTTGTATGGAAGTTTGATTGATTCATGAGTTTTCTTTACTCTTTACTCTTTGATTAAGTGTATGAAAGTCTTATAAACGATTGAAGCAAGATTTGAGAATGATCTATTGATTAGAAGGCACATTCCTCCAAAAGAAGTATTGCTTTGAGAAGGTACACATATTTCATCCTAACTCTTGTTTTAAAGCTTTTGAAAGACCTTGCTTAGGAACAAGCAAGTTGCAAGTATGGGGTTATTTGTTAGCATGAAATATTGTGATATTTTAGGCACGTTTTCTAAACGTATTTGATTCATATTGATAGTCATTGAATGAACATTGTTGCATTTGTGAGCTAGTTTGCCTATATTGTCGATATGGATGTCTACACAAGCTTTATGTTGATTATAGGTGATTGAGAGCCATTTCCGAACGGAATTGAGCAAGGATGAAGTTGTTTGACATGTCCATGGATTGAGGGCATTCTTAGGAGCAAAAAGGAGTTCAACTTGGAGAATGCACGAGGCTAGGGAAGAATCACGTTCTTGCCCTAAACCACGCTCTAAAATACGGCCGTATTACTTTCCACGATCAGTTCCACGGCCGTGGAACCCTAGCAAGTGAAGCGTGATTCATTCCAGTAGCTTCTACGGTCGTGGAATCATGTGTTCAAACCGTGTTGATTTCCACGCTCTAAATTACGGTCGTGGAACCTTCCACGACCGTGATCTTGGCGATCTTTTTCGCCACACTTTAAGCCACGATCTTTTAAAAGGATTGGGCCGGGCCGCTACTTCATCATACCCTATAAAAGGACGGACGAAGAGAGATTCCGACACCTCGCTTTACACGTGTTTTTACACCTTGGCTTACGCATAGATGCATCCTACGTTCACGCTTGGAATTGCCCTAATCTCGCACTTTTGGTGGAGATTGTGATTGAGATTTCGAGATTTACGGAAGATCGAAAATTCGGAAGATTGTTCGCAAGAAGATCCCTCTTCTTGCTTAGGTTTGATTTAGAAGACGGATTGACATCCCGTTCTTCCTTCTTATCTAAGATTGTGTTTGTTTGTTCTATTCCGAATCTAGTGACGATATTTGTTCTTGATTGTGACATTGAGATTGGTTTGAAGTTTATTGAAGGTTTTCGGAAGTCTTCATCTTTCAATCTTTTAAATCTTGAATTTGATATCAATATGACTATTGTTGGCTAAAAAACCCTTAACAATTCTAAGGTGAAGGGTTGATAGTTGTGGCTTAGGTGATGATAGATCGATCATAAACAGATTGGACCCTGAGAGTTAGAGAGAATCGCCGACGAACCCTAAATTACGGCCTGTTCTTGAGTCCACGGCCGTGGAACCTCAAGAACTAACCGTGATTTCCCTTAAGTATACGAACTTGCTTTTACTTTAATCCAAAGTTAAAGATTTGCTTTAACTTAGTTTAGGCTTGCCTTTTCTAGGTGGTAGTGAAGCCTCAACAACCTCTACCTCGATTGTGAGTGTCACAACCTTAATCGGTTAAGGTAGTCTTGATCCTTGGATTACAAGTTTGGGTATTTGACATTAATTCTTGCCTTTAGAACCTTTCTATATTGAAGCCTCAACAACCTTTATAGAGAGTGTCTTGTAGGTGAGTCATATAAGGTTTTTGGAACTTCACCGTACGATTACCTTACTTTAGCATACCTTTGCATACCTTAACTCTGTCCTTATATAATTAGTATATCTTGAATCGATTGCCACAGCTGGATACTTGGATCTTTAGGATTGTTGTTTTCCCAATAATTTGCAAAGCTCTTACATTTACTTGCTTGATAATCTTCAATTGAATTTGTTCCCCCCAAATCCTTGTGTTCGATACTCTGGAATTCTTGCTTAACTATGTTGATCCGTACACTGCGGGTTCGCTTGCTTGATTTCTAGTTTTATAAATTTAAAGCTTATTTGCACGCACGCTAAGTGGCGAACAAATATGTTCTTTAGAGCAAAATGAATAAACAGTACCCTATCTTTTAGGCTGTTTAGTATCCCGTCGTTTAAACTATTAGAACGGTACCTCATCTATTGAGCCCGACTAAAGATTAGTAATCGGATTAGTGTTCACACGTTAAGTTAACAGATCGGTGATAAATATCAAGGGGAACAATGTCAACCTGTTAACAGATCGGTGATAAATATCAAGGGGAACAATGTCCACCTACCTTAAGCGACGGTGCAAAATTGTCCACCTACCTTAACACCGATCTATTAACTTAACGTCTGAATAGTAATCTAGGTACTAATCTTTGATCAGACTCAATAGGTAAAGTACCGTTCTGATAGTTTAAACGACAAGATACTAAAGTTTAATCAGTCTAAAAGATGGGGTACTGCTTAGACAATTTTGTCTTATTTTTATTACAACCACTCATCATCCCTCACTACTTAAAAGTTAAAATGCATCTGAAAATGTAAAATTTTCATTTTTTCTCATTAAATAAAATGTACTGTAAATAAATAAACTAAAATGTGTATAGCTAAAATGATAACTTAATATTAGATATATTTCAAGGAGAGAAAAAAAAAGGAAGACAACCGGAAATAATCTTAATTATTACCCATAGGACAATTTAATAT
Organism: Fagopyrum homotropicum; assembly: GCA_033239125.1. Classification (NCBI taxonomy): domain Eukaryota; kingdom Viridiplantae; phylum Streptophyta; class Magnoliopsida; order Caryophyllales; family Polygonaceae; genus Fagopyrum; species Fagopyrum homotropicum. The sequence goes on from BSWB01000003.1 coordinate 12,373,436, forward strand.
ATAATTTAGAGTAATAAAATTGGCATCATCAAATTTTACAGATGTCGGTGAATTTGTGGACAAAAAAAAAAGATTGTCAACTTTCAAAAACCTTGATTTCTAAGCATGTGCTCATAAAATTGTTATATGAATCATATAACTTGTATAAACATATTGCTTAATTTTTGGAGAAGACAAATGAAAAGTTGGATTTTTTTTAAAAATAATAAGAGAACTTAATTTATTTCCGATATTAGATAGGGAATAAAACTAATTACGAGAATAAGAAGTAAACTAGGCTCGAAGCATAATCTTTGTTTAAAATAACGAGTTTCTTGAATAAATCGATGTTTGAAACATCGACTTTTTTTTTAGTTTTTTTTCAATTAAACGTATTACACATAAATCGTAATACTAAACTACGGTTTACATGTAAATCGTAGTATTAATTTACATGTAAACGGTTTACATGTATTTCTAGTTCATGATTTTAATTTATTTATAATTTAAAATCGAGGTTTTGTTAATTTATATGGGTTGGATATCACTATAAAAACATACGAAAGTCTGACAAATTAAAATGTATGAATCACATATCTTCAATATGATTAAAATGTATAAATCACGTATCTTCAGTGTTGTAAAAATGCATGAATCACGTATCTTCAATATGATAAAAATGCATGAATCACGTAATATTTCTTCCTCTACGTCTACCTCGTCTCCCACCTCATCCACCTATCCGTTCACCTCTTCTAGATCCTCTAGGTGTTGACGTGTCTTTAATAATTGTGGATAAGGACCGTGAGACCGGAACATGTGGTTCGCCTGGATCAGTATGTGCAACGGAATTCCTATATTAGGCATAATGTGGTATAGGCGGATATGCAAAAACACCCTGTCGGCCATCGTTTGATGGGCCCAAGAAACCCATCATGGGTTGCACACTATATGGAGCAAAACCCGATGGAGCGTAGGCTGGAAAGCCCGATGGAATGAAGCTCGGAAAGCCCGATGGACTGAAGCTCGAGGTCGTAGGCAATGATGACCCAACAATATATGATGGATGGGTGGATCGTGAAACTTCTAGTGTAGGCATATAAGATGAAGCTCCTCCTAATCTCCTACAACACCCCTAAGAAAGAAGAATGGATCAACGACTACTCTAGTCATTAAGCTAGAACATTGACTTGACATGTAGTTGCAATATGTGTCCAAGTTCTAACTCAACCCATCAAGATCCTGTGAATTATGTAGATCGTGAGCGGTATTTGCCGTTTTCCGCCCTCTCGCTCCTATATCAATCACGTACTGTCCCTACAAATAAATTAGAGAACGTGAAAGTTTGATTAAAAATGTTTATATCTCTTATTTCTTAATTGCTTGCCATCATGTACAAATTTGGGTCCGTCGGATGATAATATCCAAATTAGATTGAATATTGACAGGGAAATGAATCAGCGTGTGATGTTTGTCGACGACCTCCCATACCTTGATCCACCGGTAGATGAATTGAAACGTCATAGATGAGTTGTCGATTGTTGAATCTAATGATCGTTGCATGACCTCGCGCCTCCATATTTTTTACAATCATCTCTTCCACTTTCATTGAAAACTCATGATCATTGTAAACTCTGAGCATATCTTTGAACAAAATAAGCATTACAACAATACAAGAAGGACTAAACAAGAACAATAATAGGAGAACATCTAGCACCTTTCATCTCACCATTGAAACACTTTGACAAGTTTGTCGTAGTCATTCCATACCTTCGATCGTCATCGTGATATAACGGTCATTTTTCTTTTCCGGCTGATTCTAAATATTGATGAGCTTGTACATTCATTTCACCAATGGTATGAAAACCTCGGTCAAAATCTTCTTGTTCATGTTGATAGGCAGTGTATCCAAGAAGATTTCTCAAATGCTTGCTTTTGAGCTTGTATTAAAAATTTGATGGTAAATGACGCATGCAAAACCTATGATAGGCATTTCACTTCCTTCGTCTAGAAGATTTTGTCATGGTCTTCGTGATACATACATATCTGTCCATAATAACACACAAACCTACTCTTTGTGTAACAGGTTTACCAAGCAAATCCATGAACCAACTCCATGAATCATATAGCTTGTATAAAAAAAAGTTTCATTTTTTTTATAATGGAAAGCGGTTCGATCCCATAGACGGTGCGCCGACTATTGGATCGAAAGGCCGAAGAAGATCGGCAGACGGACTAACCGTCATGAAATACCAGAATAAAGGAGAAAAAGAAAACAAAAAAATACATCATAAAAACCCGAAAGCATGGAAGTCTATAAGTGAAAGCAGAATGATCCGGTCCGCCGGAAGCGACGAGCAGAAACGTTCATCTTCGAATGAAGTACACAGGTAGGAAGCCTGGAGAACAGTTGTGGACACCTCAGTTTTGGACTGCAACACATCCGTCAGAAGTCGATCACACATTCACGCCCCCTTCTCGAAAGCATGGAAGTCTATAAGTGAAAGCAAAATGATGCGATCTTTGGTGATATGAAAATGTGTACAACTTTGATAGTTTAAAGAGTACGATTTACAAGGGGAACATTGTTCGAGTTGATTTAAAAAATGATTTAAGCAAAAGAGCTTTGCAAAAGAGAAGTGCTCTTATTTTGATTGATCAGAATAAGTTCGATTATGATTTTAAAGATCTTTATTGTACAAGGGCAATAAAGATATGAGAAAAACCACAATCGAATTTAATTACTAATTTTGTCAATCAATATGGTGTTAAAGGTGTCGTTAGGCCGCAAAAAAGGAGACCAAAGGCCGAGATTAACCTCCATCTTCTACGAATAGCCTTTCAAAGAGGAAGAAGTGTCTAAGGTGAACCCTTTAGAGTATTAGAATGAAAATTTTGATGAGAAAATTTTAAATTATATTGGTGCCGTTAGGCCGGGAGTACTAATGTTTTGATTGATATGATTTAGTTCGACTTTTTAAACTTCAATTCTATATTTTCTTTTCAATTTTTTTTGGGGCTATTAGGCCGGGAACAATATCATTAGGCCTCGAGAATGTTAAGGTGTTTAGTTAGGCTTATGAGGGGTAATTGTTTATGAGGAACTGCTTCACTTTTGACTTCTTGGAGGAATCAAAAACAAATAAAATGAATTTGGACTGCATAGTAATTGAGGAGATCCAAAAGACAAAGGGAACGTAATTACAATGTTTGTTAGGAAGTTGATTATCACTAGGGTTAATAGTTATAATGGTATCAATCAGCATGTTCTAAACAAGTCAATTTTATCCAACTAGGTACCAAATCATGGTGATGAAATCGACACAATTGTTGAGTTGAAAGGTTTGTAGCCCATACCAGCTTTTGAAAGCAAAAAAATGGTCTTTTCTATGGTGGAAGGTTCATTCAGATTCAGAGCCTTGTTTCATGCATTCTTTGATTGTTTGAAGTATTACTTCATCTCTTTTTCATCAACCGCAACAAAGTTAACAGATTATCTGGGTTTCAACTGCATCATACATAGTTTTTTTTTTTGTTCTCTTTGTCAACTGGTGTTCTGGTGGTGTTATCCTTATAGTGTTTGTGGGTTTGTTTAATTTCAATCCAACTCGGCTTTTCGGCCTCAAGAGCGGTGATTTCAGAAATGACTGGTAGGTCGATACCGATGTCATTCTTATTTGAGTTAGATAAAAATTAGTCCAGAAAAGAAACCTTGGGGGTAACCAACAAGAAACAAAGAATGAAAGTCGAAAAAGGGAGCCAGAAAAGAAGGCAGATCATAGAGAAGGGGGTTATGAAGAGGCTATGAAAGACAGTAAAAGGAGCGCTTGGAAACGCCGAGGGAATAGAAGCCTGACGATCCTGTTGAGGCCATGGAAAGAGGGACTCAAGTCCCATCCACCAACTTTCAGAGGGAAGAGGAGCCCATAACGAAGGGCGAAAGTGGCGCCGCCAAGCAATAGAGCGGCCGTAAACGAGAAACGCGAGGGAGACGGCCGAGACGGGGACATACTCCACCATCGAATTTGAGCATTGAATTTGACGTTCTAAATTTTAAATATTTCTCACAAATTTCAATTTCAAAATATGACAAGTTCGAAATAATTTAACTTTTAGAATTTACTCACTCAATGAATCATATAACATGTATTAAAAAGAAATAATTCAATAACTTAATCATCTTATATTTTTGGAACACCGGATTTCACCATCGAATGTGACCTCAACCAACCATCTTATTCCGAAAGCACAGAGTAAGTTCATGTCCAAATATTTTATCATTGAAAAATTACTAAATTATATGATGCTTGTAAATGTAATGTTTATGGGGCCTACTGTGTCTGAATTTGCTCTTACTGTAACAAGAATACAAGATGGCTGGTTGAGGGCAGATTGAATTTTATGAAATCTTGTACATCCTCACTTTGGGTCCATAATAATGATTAATTAATAACCCTGACAAGTGACAACCATCAATGCAACTTAAGATGGAAGTTGTAGAAACCTTAGCCTTAGGCATCGTTTGGTATAAACTACAGCAAAATCGAAATGCAAACAGACCCAATTCACTAAGTGATATCATTCATTAATCACAACGCTTATCGTTTTTAACTTCATTTACACGAAGAGGTGCACGTTGAGCCGACACATATCCCGAATAGTCATGTGAGAACAATATATCCACACATCTTAATGGAAATGAACAATAATAAATGACCTTTAATTTCATACAAAAAGCAAATCTACATAAACAAATATGACATTAACTGGAGAAAAAATAGCACATCATGTAGTAGTCCAAAATCAAGCCAACTCTCACAAGACCCTGATGTGTTATGATCAACATTTCGATGTTCGATATCTTGCCCTGCTTGTCAAAGCCAACAAGCAAGAACATGTACATGAATCAAACATTCAATGCTAAATACAAGCAAACTAACCCCGGGGCATACGATACTTCTTTTATGTTTTCGAACCTAGATGGATCACTTGGCCCAAGCAACAGTTTCAATCTCTGTCTGCGCGTTCCGGTACAGCTCCAACCTCTTTGCAAGATTTTGACGCCTCTGCATGATTGCAGGGTCCTCATCCAAAAGCTTTCCTAGCACCTTTGCCTGCAAAGGAGCAGTATGAATGAGCACGAGCTTCTAAGGACTTGTTTGGAGGCAAAAACACATGTTTTACAAAACAAGTTTTATGTCCAAAATTGCCTTTGGATAAAAGTGTTGTTTAAATGCATTACATAATAATGCCTTATTGCCAACACTCATTTCACTTATGGATAACATGCTACATGTATCATTTATACTACATCTTACATCCAATAGTGCCTTATAGCCTTACAATGCATGACATCTGACCCTAAAACTACAAGATTCTGCAGTTTTAAGTTATGCGGTTGTGCATGCAACTCTCAAAAGTATAAATTTATAGTTACAGAATTCCGGTTTCTGATGTAGATATTTTGTATTGGCTAGTAAATAAGTAAATGAGTAGTAAGAGTTTCCCTCACCTCCTTTCCACCGAGTTCTGTAAAGAAATGATCAAGTAAGGTCCTTTTAGCATCACGCACTTGACAATAAACAATTGACTTGGGAATGGAGTTTCTGAGACTAGCGCAAACCATATTCACGTAGGACAGGACGGTTGATCCTGCACATTTTAACGAAGGGAAATAGTTCAGCATTATCCAAGCCAAAGAGATTAGGGGGTTGTTTGACAACCTTTCTGTTTTATAACGACATCTTATGAAATGAGAGTGCTTGCAAGCGACTGATTATTAATGGGACTTTTAACTTCCTTTTAACCAAAAAGGCCACACTTCCCAACACATTGTCCCTTTCTATTTTTATAAAGATATAATATTTCTTCAGATATTGCCAAATGCCAAACAATCCCCTCGGCAATAATACTTTTAGGGCTCGTTTGGTATGATTGAAGGAATGGAGTTGGAATTAAGAATCGGAATGGAGTTGGAATTAAGAATCGGAATGAAATAAGGAATTGGAATAAGTCATTCCTGATACTTGGTTTTGGTATAATGTTGGAATGCAATATTTTATGCAACGAGAAATCGTATCATATATATATATGCCATTTTTTAAACTACATTTAGAAAATAAAGACTCAATAACTTAAAGATTAAACACTAAACAATCGTCAACCCAAATAAACACGCATACATTTCTTCTATCAAATATATTTTTTCTAATTGAACAAACTATATTATTTTCGAGCATTTTCCGGTTACATTACATCTTGAAGAAATATTCTTATTATAGTTAAAAAAATTTCATCAAAAATCATTTTTTTTGTACAAAATAGTTATATAATTTTAATTAATTGATGGACAATAAAAAATTTTATTAATTTTTTTTATTTTATTTTGTGAAACTAAATAAACAAGTATATATACTTAATAAAAATATATAAATGTAATTTTAAATTTAAAAATAAGTTTAGGTTGGAATGGGATATCCACCTTTAATTTATGGAATCAACTCCTTCTCTAAAGTTGGAATGAGTCATTCCATGGAATCATTCTAATTCCGATTTCAAGTCTTACCAAACATGAAGTATTGGTATGACTCATTCCGATTCCAATTCTTGATTCCATGGGAATCGTACAAAACGAATGATGGTCTTATTACTAAAACTTACCGATTCTTCGGAGATACGCATCGTTGTATCGGTCAAATATCGAGTGTGTTGGATTTCCACCCTTCTCAACATCTTGCGGAAGCTTTCTGAAGAAGTCCACTGTCAGATAACCACACTCCATGTCCACTAATTGCAAGGTTGCTCTCTTGCTCTCGTCTCTCATTCTCTCCAATGACTCACATGCTGCGTTATTGAGCTCTGCTCGGAGGGTAGGATATTGCCTTAGTTCCTGACAACATAAGATAATCATTTAGACACCGAAATATATTTATTGCATCAAAATTTATCACCTCGGATTATCTCTGATCAGCGAAAGGAAAGATATATTTTACTGATAAATAACTATAGAACTGCGAATCAGACGTCTATGCAGTAACATCCTACCATGGTTTCACTAATCGATTTGTGAACAAGCTCCTTCAATATGGCATGAACCTGGAACATGAGAATATGTTGTTAGGTGAAGAAAACACATAGCATCATCAAGAACAAATAATGCCCAAATTGGTATTATAGGGTTTGAAGGCCACTAATATGAAATGGTGCTATATGGGCAGTAACGGCAGCAACCAGATTCGATAAAGCCTAGGAACAGGAATGGAACCTAAGGGCCATTGTTAACCGACTAGTAGGCCTTTGGAAATAACAATCATACCGACAGCTAACATGTGTAAGCCCCAAACAATTTCATGGTTAAGGTGCATACCGCATCTACACATGCCTCAGCAGGACCTTTGATGGAGACCAGGCAAGATTCAATTAAACGCCTATAACCTTGCTCAGGAGCAATAAGATGTGGCTGGTACCCATCAGCCTCGGTAATTAACTTCCGGACATTGTCCATGGAAAGATGTTTGTCAAATTGCAATCTTTTCAAAGCAGCAGGAAGCTGGTTATCAAATACACTGTAGACCTTATCACCACCTGGCCGTCTGCATATATGCGTGATCATTACAGCTTTAGTTAGACTCACTTTACTACCATCAAGTATGATCAGCTTCTGGATAATCAATAACAATAGTTAAAATACATACACTCCATCAAGATGTTCTTTGAATATCTGATCAAAACCACGACAGATTTCCATAGTCATGTACAACTTTCCCTGCAACACATACATGAGAAAAATGAGTCACTCAGTGAAACAAAAACCATAGGCCTAAATGTGTTTAGTATCAGCATGGTTTAGCTTTTCAAATGAAGGAGCAAAACATGTTGAATAACGAGTCCACAATGAAAGCTTAACCTACACGTTTTTTGTACATATTAAAAGGTGGCTCATCGAGGAAAAGATAGTGCATTACTATCATACACACTAAAATTAACAGAAACACCGTCATCATGATTATAGCGACTTGGATGGTTTAGACAGTTAAATCAGATCAAGAAGAGAAGAGAGTAAAGATGAACAAAAGGTTATGATGCCAAAATAACATCCAAAATAAAATACTTACTCCGGCATCTTGTGCAACAGGCCTCCCTAGCCGGCTCAGCTCTGTTTCAAGTTCAATTATAGTTTTGCTGATGAGGGATTGAAGGCCAGGAATTCGAGACTTGATGACATTTTCCAAGTGCTGGAAGATTAAAGATCATGCAATGAATATTACATTAGATTGGAGAAAGCTGTTAAATAAAAATTCGAAAAATGTGTCAGCTATAACAATTAATTCATAGATGCAGACAGTAGAGTATCTACCTTAGAAAGCATCTTGGCGAGATACTCAGAACCCATTCTATTTGCCATATGCCTGTACTCTGGACTATTAGCCCAGAAATCCCGCTCTCTACGACGAGCATCTAACATATCAACATTTTTGTTGATATCAGCCTGTGAACGATTTACAACACCGACCCAAGGAAATTGTAGTCTGTATGCTCGCCCCTCCAAAATCTAGAGAATGAGAAGTTCCAACAGTGAATGCAATGAATACTGACCCAACTGGATTATTCCAGAAGAATGAGTGCTACATTTATGAAGTGACTCAAATAAAAACACTGATTCAGTTCTAAAAAGAAAATCATACATCTACTGCATCTGTGCCCTTGTCCATAAGATCAACTTTCGTCAGAACTCCAAAAGTCCTCTCTCCTGAAATTTATTAGCATACAGTAAAATCCGGTCAAGAAATTACATAACACAGAAGTAGCAGCCCAGAAGCAAAGCATGATTATTAGATGGAAGAAATAAACTGCACAGGAAGATCTGACTAGCTAAGTTAGCAGTTCCCTTGAAACTTGAACATTAACAGAATATATAAATATATATATATGTATATATATAGAGAGAGAGTATAGATCCAATGAGACAGATTCGTAATTATTATTAGTTTTGTTACGAAGGTGTCATATCGTTTAATGTATTATTCGTAGTTATTGTTGGTTGAGTGGATTATTCGTAGTTATTGTTGGATTCCTAATTATTATTATTCATAGTTATTATTAATTATGATATCTACTCTAAATCTCAACCCTTAGTTTTGTTATGAAGGGGTATATATATATATATATATATATATATATATATATATATATATATATATATATATAATTGCAAAAGGCTCATAGTAGGCAGTTTCTCTGGAGTGGTAACAGTCGAGGCAACTATACCATAAACATCTCTCAAATCACATCATGGAAAGGGTCCGGCCATGTAGGCACTTTCTCTGGAGTGGTAACAGTCAAGGCAATAAATGCCCTATTGCATGTCTAATCTGACTGCTCCATTTGAAAGAGGACTTGGCATAAAGAGTAACTTTCCTGTACTAAAAAACAATCCTTTTCAAGCTTGCTTACAGGAAAAGACAAGGTGTGGAGGTATACTTGTAATCTGAAAAGGTGAGTGATTTCTGGTGCATTACTAATAAGCTTGATGAATCATGGATCTGGAAATCTACTATTAAGATTAGAGATGATAACCTCTCTCACAATCAGCTGGAGGTTCAACTACCAGCTTTATTATTCAGTATATTACTCAGAGCACCCTAACTAAATGAGTTGTCAAAAATCTTTATGCCATCCTAAGATGGAAAAAGCAGCAATACCCTTGGAAAGGTTTGTTTGGAATAATAAGTACTGCAGGAAGTGGACATTTTTTACTTCACTGGTTGTGCAACAGATGCCTAGTACCAAGGCAAAACTCATACTCGTGGGGAAATGGGAATGATTAACTCTCCTCTTTGCCCTTCTTGCCAAGTAGAAGAGGAAAGTGAATTACACCTCTGGTTTAGATGAAGCTGTATCCTCCTGGCTTAAGCTTCGTACCAGTTCCATCTCGCAGTGGCTCCTATGTTCCAATACAACCAAAAAGAAAAAAAGGATTCCTCTTCTAAGCTCTTCACTTTCAACTCCCCCGTCTACTTTCACATGGGCGGCCATGTTGGTAAAAGTCTATTATTCTTATCGATTTTATATTAAGGAATAATAATTCTGAAATTAGAAGGGAGTAAACAGATTTATTGAAAATCTGTGGCTGAGATTAAAAGTTGGTCTGTTTAATAGATCATCGACTGTGATCTTTCCCAGGATGGATTAGATCAGTTAAATAACTTCTTCACAGAAAAATAAGAAATCAGATTTGCTGTCTGTTTTTCTTTAGGGTTTGTTGTATCCTAGGAGGTGAATTTGTCTAAAACCCTACAACAATTGCAGGGGACAAATATCACTTTATAGATAGTGATCTTTTCCCGCCTCAAAGCAATTGCTACACCCTAATTTCCAACAGCCAGGAATCATATTGTCTTCAACAACACCAACATGTATCTTATTCATTTGGCTAATGGTATCGTCATCATATATAAAAGTAATCTCCTTAAAAAAGCAATCTCCACTCGAGAGTAGGGAAACACATTACTGACATAAGGCAAACCCTTAGTATTTAGATGTATCGAATCTTGAGTAAGTTTGTTTCACGCTTGATCTGATGGACTTCTGGTTGTTAATAGGTGCATTACAGTGAAGCTTTTATGAAGAGACCTCTTGTTAATGTCTCTTCATAGTTTGTTCTAACAGTCAGAACCTAGGTTTGGTCTATCTCTTTGTAAGTTCTCTAGACCTTTCAATAATATTTCTTTACTCTTTTGCAAAAAAAAAAAAAAAAAAAACTATACCGTACACTTCATAAAAATGATAAAATAGCTAAGTAGAGTACCTTTGGGGTCAACTTCACGGGAAATCTTGATTGCATCAGATGTAGCAAGATCTTGATTGGCCGGAGAAATAGCCAGAATGATACAATTGGGCTACAGAGTAACACAAATATATTAGCTCTTGATACTTACAAGTACAAGTTCCTTCTAACAAACTTAGAAAGGTAAACATGCTTCTACCTTTCATTTATTTTCCTTGACTGGTTACATCCCAGTTCAAAATAGAAAAAAATCAGAAATGAAATAGCATCTACGCACCTTCTCAATGAAAGCCCGAACCATATTCTCAATGTCCTGCACAATGCTGTCAGATTGGCCATCTACAACAACCCAATCATTCCCATATAAATGGTCAGAACTTCAAGATCACAGAAATTAGTCAAAATGAAAGTGATTATAACATCCTCTTTTAAAAAAGGAAAGCAATAACTCACCAACGGCGACTTTCGTAAGACCAGGAAGATCAACCAAAGTCAGGTTCACAACTGTCAAAGATCGAAATATGACAGAAGGTTTAATAGCAATAAAACTAGAAAGAGGATAAGCACAAATTCATCCAGAAGAATATAATACATCAGCTTGTGCAGTCTTTACAGACAGAACAACGTGTCAAAATGCACAATCACATAATATCAACTACAGGTTCTTGACACATAAGTTAAAACTATTGTTTTATATGATAAGAAAAAGAAATGCATAATCACACCACTAACTTAACTGAACCCGTTAATTTAAGAACCAGCAATCTCAGGAACTAGTAAACTATCATTACAAAAAAAGTAATGGTGTTATTTGTTCTTTTCAGGACCTCATCATACAGTTCTTGAATAGGAGCACCAAAAGAAAATATCAATTCGAGCATTAGATGTACTCTATATCTTACCTTTTGGGGAATATATACTCAAATGAATTGGAACGCTTGAAATCTGCTTGCTACGACCAGTCTCTCTGTCAGTTTCGTCTGCAATCTCCTTTCTCACAGCAGCTACATAGTTTAAAGAGAAGTTAAAAGTTTGTATGAGTGATAAAATTACCAAGAGCACAACAGTATCCAATATTTAACTACAAAAATAACGATCTACAAGTCGATTCATTGTAAAATTTAGCCTCTGACAAAGCTTGTTGCGCAAGAATTTTTACAAGATTGGATATACTCATACCAAAATCAGTGAACTTCTTTCTAGGAAGGTGCATGAATTCTCCCCATTCTCTGTTTTCCTCAACCTTATGAAGTTGTAAAACTAGAGGCCGCCTAGTGACAATACCTGCCAACAAAATATCATTGAAGTGGAAACAAATATTCATTCACAACAGTCTTGTGACTGAAAAGAATGCTACAATCAAATGAACTTGGCTACTTACCAGATCCACGAGGCAAAAAGTCCTTGCCTACAATACTTTCCAAAACTGACGACTTCCCTGAACTCTACAAGCAACAAAAATCATTTCAATTAAGTTGCTCCTTCTGATATCACAATGTATCCTTTGTAAATCTAGGCTCAAAGAATCAGCAAGATGATGCTAGTTGGAGGTTGAGCAAACAAATAAACTTCATACAGGTTCGTCTAGGTTTATTTTAGAAGAAACTTCCACAAATTCGAAAGAATTTTGAAGTATTTGAGAACGCAGTCCTTTAACTGATTCATCTACGGCCAATATGTTGCTGCTAGAACCTGATTAATATCAAGTAATACAAATCTGTACCATCACTCCAGAAAACGGTTGGCAATCCCCAAAATAGCGTCTATCTGACCTATCAAAACCCTAGATAAGTAGAGAATCCGATCCACCAACTAGAAAGAGAATTCGAACTCGATCCAAATCAAAATCGTATATGAAAGATCCACACCGAACAATCTACATCATTTCTGTGGGCAAAACTCATAATCAACTTCGATCCAGAAGAAGGGTTGGAGAGATCGGAGACAGACCTGTCCACCGACGACGGCGATGGAGGGAAGAGAGTCCCAGAGCGTAGGCATGGCGCTCTCCTCACCATAATCGCCAAGTGCGGTACACGCTCTTTGAATCTTGTTAACCAATTGTATCAGATTTTCCATGTCTCCTCCTCTTCGTTTTTTGGATCAACAACACAAGCTAATAGTAATCGCGAGATAGATGGGAGATCTGATTGACAGGGAAATGGGAGCTTAAGGGCTTGAAGAACCCTAGATCTGGTAGGGCTTTAGAATTTGAATATGAGTTGCAGTTTGAATTTGAAAGTGTCAAGGGAAAGACAGAGAGCTGCAGAGAGTCGCCAGAAGTGATGGGTATCGGTAGCTATGTATCGAGTTTTGTAACGGGGTACGGTGCGTAAATAAGCCGTTTGGTACTTTGGCTAATTTCATAGCTGTTAAGGCGATGGTTAGCTGTGTAACACGAAAGGGTAATAGGAAAGATATTCGGTTAACTTACTAAAACGAAAATTAAGGAAAATTTTGGAGGGTACCCTCGTGGTTTATTTATTTTATAAACTATAGTAAACAGTAACTTTTTTATAAAAAATGTTTTATATTAATTTAAAAATAAATTAATTAGATAATTTTAAAAAAAATCAAAAAAATAAGTGTTTTATTTTATTTTAAAAATAAATAAATTGGCTTAGCATTTTTAACAAAATCTAAAAACATAAGTGTGATACTTTATTTAAAAAATAAATAAAATAAAGATTCTTTTAAAAAAAAAAAAATTTTAAATCACTATTTTAATTTATTATTAAAATAAATAAATCAGTTTTCTTTTTTATTTTTATTTTTTAACATTACTTTATTTTCTTTCTTTTAGTTTTGAGAAATAAATAAAATAGAAAAAATATTTATTTATTTTTATAATAAATTAAAACATTGATTTTTTTTAATTTTTTAAAAGCGTCCTTATTTTATTTATTTTTTAAATAAAGTACTTATGTTTTTAGATTTTGTTAAAAAAAATGTTAATCCAATTTATTTATTTTTAAAATAAATAAAACACTGATTTTTTTGAATTTTTTAAAAATACCTAATTTATTTATTTTTAAATTAATATAAAATATTTTTTTTTAAAAAAAGTTACTGTTTTACTTTATGTTTAAAATAAATAAATTATTCTTTCTATTTTAATTTGTTTTTTAATTTTATTTTAATTTATTTTGTATGTTTTTAATGGAATTTAAAAAGTGTAATAAATTTGGACAAAATCAAGAAAACAACATAAACTTAAGGGTACCATCTGAACTTGAAAAACCTGTTGGACAAAATTCGAAATACCCCAAACCACGAGAGTACCATCTGAAATTTCCCAAAAACTAACATGATAAAAATGGATAAATTGGTCTCTAATTCAGAGTTGTTTGGGAATTTTCATGATCTCAGCATAATTATGCCACTATGCATTAAGAAAATTGATTAAATAAATTTTCGATGAGAATTATACTTTATAATTAAGAATAAGTATAAATAGCAAACACCTTTATTGAAAATTTTGCCAAGAGTATCAAAATTGAAGTGGTTATGCAATTTTCATATTTAATGATGTTTCTTGCTTTTTTTTTTTTGTACGTTAAGGCGTTGATTAGTTGATATTTCTACAATATTATGTTTTTGGAAAAAAAAATTCATTTTGGATGGCGTTATTGTAGTTTTTTAATTACCGTTATATGTCTTATTCACCCGATCTATCAATATTCCGTTACATATTTATGAAATACCTTCTCTTCTTTCTTGAGCAAATTTCATCAACGGGTTTGAACACTTCTTCCCACTCAACTTACCTAAAAAGATGGTCAATAATCTCCACCTCCACCAAGCAACAAGGGCACAAATCGGAAGGATTGATATGTCGCAAATGTCATTCAACCATACTGACACCTCCCGCCAAAAGCTTCCAACCAAAAAGTCGAGCCCTTTCCGACACACGGATAACCCACAACAATTGATAGAGGTGATCTTCACCATGCATAGTCCCAACTCCGGAAACAACATAGTAAGCCGAAAACACCGAATATTGGTCATCTTGCGCCAATTGCCAGCTAAACTCATTCTGGAGTGCCAAAGAAGAAGACGAAGAAGTATCGGTAACTTTGCCGATTGCACACTCCCAAACTTCAACGAGACCTCGAATGACAACTTGTCTCCAAACAAATCCACATGACATCCCTCTTTGGTGCTCTAGTAATGACAAACCGATACATTACGGGGGACAATAGAGATATGGTGCATAACCAAAATTTGACGCGGTTCATCCAGCAACCAGGCGTCTTCCCAAAATTGAAGTTGAGCCCATCACCCAACAACCAGGGAACTCCTAGCCTAACAACAAACTATAAACTGTGTAGAATGCCACCCCAAATTGCAAATAGAGCCAAATGGCATCGGTCATCACTTCTTACGTACTTATTATGCAAACCCCGTACCAAAGGTTGTCATAATATTTAATTAATAAAGTGGCAACTCAACTTCCCGATAAAAGCTCGATTAAGATACTTCAAATCACGAACCCAAGGCCACCAAAACTCTTAGGCATACAAAAAATAACTCAAGGCATAGTATGCATCTTCCTACTAGTTTCAACATGTCCCCAAATGAAATTGCGTATTATCTTTTCCAAATCCAAATGAACCCCCTTAGGGATGCGTAAAGAGGCTATAAAATATACCGAAAAAGAGGCATGAACAAATTGTTCCAAAATGATTTGTCGAGCAAAAATAAGATGCTTAATCCGCCAACCATTAATTCTTGTATTCATTTTATCAAGAAGGGAAGCAAAAGTATCCTTAGTTATCCGACCTTGCATAATATGCACCACTAAATATTTTTCTAAATTACGGGTAACATTAACCCCACTAATGATATCAAGCTCATTACATAAGTTCCAGGAAACATTCGGTGAGAGAAAATCTTTGACTTCACCGTGCTGACATAGACGCCTTACAAAGTAGCTGAACGTAGAAAAAAAAACAACTCTCATCTGAGTAATCGTAGCCTCCGCAAACAAGGTAATATCCTCGGAAAAGAATGTGTAGGATAAAGGAGGATCCCCACATAAGAAACTCCCCTAATCAATAGAATTAATAATCAAATGGCTAAACTGTTCAACACACATCACAAATATATAAGGACAAATAGTACCCCCACCGAATTCTTCTCTCAAGCATAAACCATTCCACAACAACTAAAATTGTGGGGGAAGTAAAAACTTTTCTTAATCATTTGCACCCAACTCACCGCGAAACCAGATTGAGTGACAATTTGTCCTCCACAAAATCCCACCTAAGTTTGTCATATACTTTCTATTAATCTAACTTGAGAAGCATCCACTTCTTACCATATCGCTTCCTCGTACGATATCCTGCATAAGATCAACATTCTCTTGAATATAGCGACTCGAGATGAAACTGCCCTTAGTAAGACCTACCCGAGTATTCATAATAATCAACATCTTTCTTTATTAGTGATCAAATAAGTTGACGAATTATTAGTAAGGTATAACTTATGATCAATTTATATACCTCAAAAGTATGTCCTAACTATACATCGTGAATAAGAACACGAACAAAACAATATGCACATCACAGGACCAAACTATAACCTAACCATCTTGATGTTTTTTTCCTCTCTTATAATTTTTGAAGAGATATTATAAAAAGTTTAAACTAAATTAAAAGTAATTAAAAATTAGAAAATTTATTTAAAGTAACACAGAGCAATTTATTACCAAACAAAAAAAACTACATACACGTCTGTGTTCTACTAACGTAAAAAAAAAAAAAAAAACTCGCAACCGTCGACCCCCAAATGCTTAAACCCGTTTTAACGGGCATTATTGTCTTCGAAGGGATATTGAAGTCGGAACCCAATTTTTATTAAAAAAGAAAAGAAAAAGAAAAAGGGGAGCCGTCGTGATCCAATGACGTTTAGATTGAGCATTGACGCCATACAAATTTCTTTGATAACAAGTAAATTGAAAATCGTGTAAATAATGCTCTTTATATTAAAATAGTAAATACACATAATATTTTTCATTCTCGCTAGACTAGCTTCCTAACTCATGAACAAATCCTACTTAAGGTAAAATTATTTCCGTGTGTTAATTTCATTGACATGTAGAAATATATTTACATATATGGACTAAATATAATGCAAAGTCACGATTTACAAATAAAATAGATGTGATAACATTTTTCATGATTATTATTTTTTTATATTAGTTTAAGTCGGATTAGTGTTCAATGTACTTATATGAAAATACTTTATAAATAAACTTTTATCTTTAGGTGATGACTCGAATCCAAACGACGAGACTATTTTACCAAACGTTAAAAATTTCATGCACAAAGATGGTATATAATGACCGACTTAATAGAGATTAGAGCATCTCCATCCCACACACTCAAAGTTTCTTCCCTAAATAATTTTTTAAAAATAAAAATTAATGTCAGAAGGTGGTGTGGGAATAGAGGCAATAAGTGGAGAGAAGTATCTTATTCAAGAGATGAAATCTGCCAATTTTCTGCACAAAACACAGAAATCAAAGTAAGTTTTTGTTTTGTTTTTAATATTTTTTTTTATATTTTAATTGTTATTTTTTTTTAAGTTTTGCTATAAAATAGGGAAATAGATGAGTTATTTAAAATTTTAATTCAAATATTAGACATAAAGTTTTAAGGTTTAAATATATAGTAAAAATAATAAAAATAAAAATAATAATTTTATGTGTAGATAGAAAATATTTTTATCTATCTATATACATTAATATTGATTATATTTCAATTATATTTTAATAAATTTTTTTTAAAAAATTAATACTTTAAACTTTTTTAATTAAAAACAACATTTATTATATTAATGCTTAAAAGAAAGAAAAAAAAACAAGAACTTGAAATATAAATAAACAACAAAAATATAACAATAACTAAAACATGTTAAGCAAGGTCTTCCATTTCTTCGAAATCTATCTTCATTAAGCGTTCGAGATATTTTTCTTCCATGCTAGTTCTCGTGGTCTTACTCGAGAGAATTCGGAGTGCTGCGAGACGTTGTTTTCTAACCTTTGTTTGTTCAATTCCCAATCGCATTTTCATCTCCTCCGCATTGCGTATTGCCAATAATAATAATAATAATAATAATAATAATAATAATAATAATAATAATAATAATAATAATAATAATAATAATAGTAATAGTAATAATAATAATACATAAAAATAAATAAAAGAATATAGGCTATAAAGTAAGTAGGGTGTAAGTTAAGAAAGTATCATGCAAATATGAGATAGAAAATTGAGTTTATTTAGATGAGGCGGAAGAGAGATAAAATTGTAAAAATGTATTAAAAAACTAAAAAAATAGTTTCTCTAACTCTTAGCCCCTTTTTCCTTAATTTTTATGTCGAGAAAAAAATGACTATCGTGTTTACTTTCTCTTTCTGAATTCATCATTTTCTCTACACCGATTTTAACAGACATATTCTTGTAGCTAATAATGTAAAGAGACGTTGTATAGCGAGCCCCACCGGCCCACCGCCAGCCGCCCACCGTTTTTGAATAGCAAGGCTCGGAAATGGAAGAAAGAGCCGTTAACAACAGCTCAAAAGTATGCAAGCTGAACTTTTTTTATTTTTTATTTTTGATAGGACCCCGCTGAAATTATAGGGTAAATTCAAACGGGTAAATTGCATAAAATATATTACACTTATCATATACCTATTTTTTTTTTAAAATATCTTTAAATTGCAATGCTGTACAAACTTATCAATGATTTTATCAAACTCACATTTTATAAAATTGCATAACATATATATATATTTTATATAAAAAAGAAAAGTAAGAATAATGGTTATTGTTACTATATGTTACTTGTTAGAAAAATCACATTTTATAATTTAACTTAAATTTATAGGTAAAATATTAGATATGTAGACTATTATATTTGGGTCAAGAAATTGAATGGCAAGATTTATAGGTCCCGTTCAGAGGTCGAGTTAGATTTTTGAATTAAGTTAAAATTTAAAATACATAACTCGATTCTTATTAAAATATATTTATATATTGTTAACGATACATATGTATTAGAACATTTGGATTTTTTTTTTTGAGAATTGAACTTAAATTTATTATTTAAGTTTACTCATTTATAGTATTATTTTTGTTCTTATTCTAAGTGTTACTTTGATACATTAACTTGTCAGGTTTATAATTTTATGGAATTGATCATTCATACTTTCATTAGATATTTTATGGATTTAAAACCAAACAAAATTATCGTATAACTTTGATACATTAACTTGTCAGGTTTATAATTTTAAAAACAAACAACATAAATATTAATTCTCACTAAATTTTTTTTAGACCATTTCAGTTATATTCTTTAATTAACTTAAATCCCACGCTCTATGTATTTTAGTGAATGATAATTTATTAGTTGGTGTTAATTTTATAAAAAGATTTTGTGGTTAACTTTATATAATTTGTTTTAAAAGGAGATTTAATGATAACAATAATTATAAAATTAAAATTTAATTTTATAAAATTAATAATTAATGGACACATAAACATAACATTACTTTTAACTTATGACAAAAATAACTCAAACTTTAATATATAATATAAATATATTCATTTATTATAAAATTTTCAAATCGACAACATCTGTAAAAATAAATCTATTATTTGGACAGGGAACTTTTTGATCTTTACTATGAAATTTAAAACACTATCAAACTTTTAAAAAATATTATCATTAAGAGTGACGATTTAATTTCAATCCATGCTGTAAACTTTATGATTCATGTTTGTATAGGCTAGATTACGTATGTGCACGCAATAGTATTGACTCGTAATGTTCCTAGATCTAGCTTAGTTGGGATGAGGGTATTGACGTGTGTTATAGCTGAGTCATGTAGTACTCGTTGCCGGTTCATTGGACCCTGGTGGCTTGTACTCATTAGGAAGCTGTGGCATGTGTTATATACTTATCTCTTGCATGTTGTTATGGCTTCGTGGCATGAAATGGTGTCTGATGGGCAACAGGTTGTGTTGTGTTATTGGACCGGGTTCGCGGCGTGATGTTATGTTCTGAGACGTGTTTTTTGGATCGGTTCAGAACAGGTTAAATGAAACGTTGCGTTTGAGCTATCCAGTGGAGGTATAAAAGCAAAGCTCAGCCTCCTCTAACCCTAAGCGAGTTGCAGCCCTTTGCCGCTGTGAGAGAACGAGAGCTCCTCTGAGAGAAAGCGAGAGAGTGCGATCGAAGAAGAGGATGGAGGTGGTTCACTAGGGTTTGAGACGCTCATCCTCACCTGCTCCTCTCCTAAAGAAGATCTTCTTGTTGAAGATTGCAAAGCTTTATCAGAAAGCTTTGCGTAGCCACACAGGGGCTATTTCTGAACCTTGTTCTTCGTATCCCCTTTCTTCTGACTTGTTTCTAGGTTTAGGGTTTTGCTTGTTGATCTTGCGTGCACCTTTGTAATCAAACCTATATTGTAATCGTCCTTGAATGCCTAGTGAAAAACGGGATCGGACCTCCCCTCTTGAGGTTCAGCAGACGTAGGGTTTTAACACCCGAACTGCGTAATCAATTTCGTGTGTTGATCTTTCGAATTAGTATTAAATCATATGAACGCATAATAATAAATTCTACACATGCCATCAAAGACTTTTTGCAATGTCTTTGAAAATTTGAGTTGTTGATTGTTGCTAAATTAACGGTATAACTAATATATTAACTTTTATAAAACATTTTATTTACTAATTGATCATGAATCGAACATTTTCATCAATAGAGTTGAACCGGGATGATCATTTCCGGAAAGTAATCATCCTAAGTTATTACTTTGCTAAAAAAAATCTCCATTTCTTGACTAGCAAGTTTAGCTAAAAAGAGTATGCGATAAACATTATTATTTAATTTAAATATCAATGGCAACTTCTAGAGCGTCCGATTAATTAGGTATAACGCGCTTCGTACTCTTGCCACGTCACGCCCCCTGTTTTATGTTCATTTCTCCACCACCTTTGTCCTCCTCCTCCTCCTTACCCCTTCACCAAGCTCCAACCTTAAGAATCTCTCCCTGGAAGCCAGATATTCTCTTTCATCTCCTCTTTCATTCTACTCATTTTTCACCATTCAGATCTTGATACTTTTTTGATTTTCATTTTCATCATCCTCTGATAAAAATCCAGGTTTGCCTTTTGATGATCTATACTCTCCGATTGTTGTGAAGGTTCAAAAGTTGTGGTAATCCCTGTGTATCCCTTTCAATTTGGCGTTCACTTCCAGTTTTGTTTAAAATTGATCATTAATTTGGTCAAACATGAAGCTCTAGGGCTAGAAATCATAACCCAAATCCCCTTTTGCTTAGAAGAAATTCCCGTATCGTTTTCTGTGTATTGTCGATAGTGAGTGTTGTTTTTTCCCCTCATTCATTTGGTTGAGGGTTAAAAACTAAAATCAAGATAAAGAAAATTGATGAGATGGGATTGCATTGATCAATTGAAGTTTTAGGGTTTCTGCTCGGCCTCATTTCTCTTTCAATTCAACCTCAAAGGGTTCATTTGATTTCCATCAACCGCCAAGATGTCATCCGCGGGGCTAGCTGTGAGTCGAATCGATGAATTTGTGAGCTCTCCTCGCTTTTTCGACCGAGGTCTGGATCTACCGTTAGACGAGTCGATTATGATCTATCTTAGTGTATCAGGGAATATTGTTCCTATGAGCGTTCTAGGTTCAGATTCAATTCAATCCGTGAAACTGAGGATTCAGACTTGTAAAGGGTTCGTGGTGAAGAATCAAAAGCTGGTGTGTGGTGGGCGGGAGCTGTCTAGGAGTAACTCCCTTGTTCGAGACTATGGGGTTTCGGATGGGAATGTTTTGCATTTGGTTCTTAGGCTATCTGATCTCCAGGTTATTAAGGTCAAGACTGTTTGTGGAAAGGAGCTCACTTTTCACGTTGAAAGGTGTAGGAATATAGGGTATGTTAAGAAGCAGATAGTGAAGAAGGGGCGGGGATTGGTTGATGCGGAGGATCCAGAGCTGCTTTGCGATGGTGAGCCTCTTGAGGATGAGAAGCTGATTATTGACATCTGCAAAAATAATGATAACGCTGTGATGCATTTGCTGGTTAAGAAATCAGCTAAGATTAGGGCCACACCTGTTGGGAAGAACTTTGAGTTGTCTGTTGATGCTTCTCACTTGAATAAACAGCAATCACCAGTTCCAAGCCCAGATTTCATCTTGGAGCCTGTAATTGTCAACAAGAAAGTTAAAGTCCCTTTACCTATAGTGCATCTTGTCAAGGAAACATTCAACGGGCTGGGTAATGGGTACGCACCGGTTAGATCAGCAGAGGGCTCCGGGGGAGCATATCTGATGATGGATTCAACAGGTCGGGAGTTTGTTTCGGTTTTCAAGCCTTTAGACGAGGAGCCTAAGGCTGTTAATAATCCTCAGGGGCTACCTTTGTCTATGGATGGTGAGGGTTTAAAGAGAGGTACAAGAGTGGGAGAAGGAGCTTTTAGGGAGGCAGCTGCTTACCTTTTGGATCATCCTAAGAATGGTTTAAGGTCAATAACAGGCGAGGAGACTGGTTTTTCTGGTGTTCCTCCTACTGGTTTGGTGAGGGGCTTGCACAGAGGGTTCAATAATCCAAAGGGCTTGACCGCCAAGATCGGATCCTTGCAGAAATTTGTGAAAAATGATGGAAGCTGCGAGGATATGGGTCCTGGTGCTTTCCCTGTGGAAGAGGTGCATAAGATCTCTGTGCTGGATATAAGATTGGCTAATGCAGATAGGCATGCTGGGAATATTTTGATGGCTAAGGAACCAGAAAGCGGGCGAACTAAACTGATCCCAATTGATCATGGATACTGCCTACCAGAGAGTGTAAGTGTTGCTTCTATTTCTCTTCCATGCGAGTTATTTTGTCTTAATTTATTTGATTGCATTTATAACTTTTGAATGTGTTCCAAATTAGCCGTCTTCATATGCTTCATTTGAGTAGTATGCTTATTTTTGTACCTCTTCAGCTTCGCAGTCTACAGATCTTCTGGTTGAAATGAGTTTAGTCTGACTATCTTTGCGGGCGTCAATAATTTATTATAGTATCCGTAGTATCATTGCTGTTATTTGGTCTAGTTGAGCTATGGTTTCTGAGTATTCTGTTTAAATGATAGGGTGGGTTTGGATTTCATAATTTACGCATTATTATGTATAGTTGTGTACTACATCTTACACCAAATACTAACTACACGATCTAATTTTAAAGCTCTATACTATATAAATTGTGTTATACTCCTGACATCCAAACATACCCTAAACCTCAATTTTTAATTCGTAGTTCAATCTAATATTTTTATACTCCGTGTCCCTTACAGTTTGAGGACTGCACATTTGACTGGCTCTACTGGCCACAAGCTCGTAAGCCATATGCTCCAGAAACAATAGAGTACATCAGATCCCTCAATGCAGAAGATGACATTGCCCTCTTGAAGCTCTATGGATGGGACTTACCTCTTGAAAGTGCCCGAGTGCTTCGCATCTCCACCATGCTTCTAAAGAAGGGAGTGGAGAGAGGCCTTACCCCTTTTGACATAGGAAACATCATGTGTAGGGAGACTTTGAATGACGCATCCGTGATTGAGGAGATCGTTCAGGAAGCTTTCGACTCAGTTCTTCCCGGATCGAGTGAACGCACCTTCCTTGAGGCGGTGTCCATGATCATGGATCGTCATCTTGACAAGCTTACCAAGTAAAAGCTCTTTTAGTAACAAACATGAAATTTGGTTGTTTGTATGGTACATACATGTAGCATGTTAATTGTTAAGTACATTTGCATATGTTTGGGTTTGGGTTTCGTTTTCTCCTCAAGTTTAACTTTGGCAATAATAGGCTAGATCTCTAGCATCAGGTAAATTCCTTGCAGGCACATTCTTTGTTTTCCTTGGTTCCTTGCTTGTTCTGTTTCGGGCGAAATTTGACAATTCTTACAAGGTGTCCAGATTCTGTCGTTTTTAATCTTGTTTATCCTCTCCAATTCCTTTTCCTGCTGTAATTAATCTTTGTGTTGAATAATTGTGTCTTTTATGTACGTCTTGTACTTTTCTAATTAGAATGAGACCCACAAAAACACCATGAAACACGTCAATAGCTTCAATACACCAGATGATCAGTAATGACTCTAATGAGCAGTTTTTCTGTAGTGAAATCAACTGTCAAACAGCACATATCGTCTCCTTTAGGCGTTTTCACTACTGTTAAGGACCTTTTTTTTTGGGCATAACCATTAAATTAGTGTTACCTTTTTTTTTTTTGGGCATAACCATTAAATTAGTGTTTTGCCACCACTGTCGCTGTGATTGTGAGTTTTGTAAAAAAAAAAAATATTTGAAATTGTGGTTTAAATATAAAAAATTGTAGTGCATATAGGTTTGGATAAATGATTTTGAATCGGTTGTTAAAAAAACAAATATAATTTGACATTAATAAATCAACTATTCAAAATGCTAACGGTACACATTTGCAACATCAGTTGGTGAGCTTTTTCGATTTTTCAAATGTTCTTGGAGAATTGGAGACGACACCGAGGAAGGGAAGAACAACTTTGAGTTATTAGATTCCTGTATATATTCAAATATCGCTTCTCCATTAGATTTGTTTTGGATGATTTTGCAAAGGTTTTTAATCGGATCTCTCGCTTGTTTATTCGAAGTTGCTAGATTAATAAAAATCCTAAATCATTTCAAACTAATATAACCTTCATTCAATTAAGGACTTTTTTTTTTTTTGTCAATTAATGTTTTTCAATTCTACAATTGAAGGTTAAAGACGAATCTGTACATCTTGCATTCCATGGCTACTAGGAAGGAGCTAGTGAGCTACTGCTGTGCAGAGTAGCGTACTAATCATTTTTCAAATCTAAACCATTTTTAGGATGAATATTTCAAAGCTCTTGAAATACAAATTTGATTTTTACAATCTTCACTAAACGCCTCTCTTTTTTAGTGAGCCTTAGTCAATCTTAAAAAACTCTACAAACCTACACCTAAACACAGTCTTAGTCCTTGAGCAGTCCAATCTCTTTCTTATATTAAAGTAGTACACCCGAGTAGCTAACAAGATTAAAAAAAAATTCATGGTTGAAGGAGTTAAAAAACCTGCTAACACGAAGAAATTAGGGCAATAACTTTTAACAAGAAGAAATTAGGACAAATACATGGTTGATCTAGCCATGAAATTGGACCCTTGTCCAAAACAATAGCATTAAGATCCTGAACATAGACATTTCAAATCAAACCAAGGATATAATGAACATTTTTGGGAAGAAGAAGAAGAAAGAGCTGATTAGCACTCAGCAAATTCTTCAAAATTTAGTGTATATATTACAACATTTGAAGCATCCCAATCGATTTCTGCACTTTTCACTAAATACTATCCAGACATTATCAGCTGCAGAGATTCGGGATACATGCCCCGCCATCCGGGTTCTGCTGTTCCTTCCAAATCCGCCCTGTAACTCTCAGCTTAAGCTCTTTTCGGTCCCCGCCAGAGAAGAAGAGAGCCATGTTTCTTTGGATGATGAGTCCATCGTGGCTATCCCTTACCTTTCGGTGACTATCCCTTATACTCCGTGGGGTCCCCTCCCAAATGAGCTTTCGCCCGTTGCCCCCAACCTCTAGACTGTAGCTATAGTTACGAGCATCCACCTCATCACCCATGAACCGGAGAAATGCCATATATACAGGTGCCATCCCTAGTTGGAATGCTTCAAAGTGGAGACAGAAGTATTGGCCGAAGCAGTGGAAGACCTACCAAAAGTTGGTTACAACACAATTATGCTTGCAGTTTGCATCCAAACAAGCCCTTAACTGAAACCAGCTATTGACTGATGTATTTTGGAAAAAGACGTTAGAAAAATAAGGGAATAGCACTCACAGTTAGCATCCAAGTGGCGTTTTCTACTTCACGGGGATTAGATTTCACATAACGGTGGTTGAATGTACATCCGGAATGCATGTCTACCTTGTGATCATCCCTTAAGTGAGACACAAGGTACGGGATATCCCCAACCACGGAACACTCTGATCCAGCATAAGGGCAATTGTACGGCCTGAAGTTGCATACAGATTCATGTTTAAGCTTACTGTAGTAAGGAAATATCTCCGGGCAGCCTAGGGAATAATATTTGCAAGGAAGTTCGAGTGATTCAGCCACTTTCTCCAGTGCTAGGCATCTTATATCTCCAAGCTCTTGCCTACAGGTTGGGCACCGGTTGTGTACTCGTGTTTTACAAGTGGAACAAAGGGTATGTCCATTGTGGCACTGGAAAAATCAGGAATTCATCAAAACATTTAGAGCACAAGAAACAAATGAATGAGAAATGCTGAGTGATTTACAAAGAGGGTGGTCCGTTACACGAGAATGTCAAAGGAAATGACCGAAGAGCTACCTAGAGCAGGCTCACACACGACGCAATATACACATGAATTGCCACGTTTGGAAAAAAATGCAGCAACATATTTTCAAGAGCAAAAATGTACTAATCAGCAATTATATGAACATAAACAATTAGAAACAGGCTGCAACAATATTAAATGCAAACAAAGATCCCAACAACCTACCACATTTAGATTTTTACTTTCAACATCAAAACTATAGATGCATTAGCCAATTTGGAACAATTTTATCCAGGGTGAACTTCCTGATTTACGGGTCCATGAAGTCATCAAAGTCAGAGCAAATAGAATATATTATAATGGATGATGATTGATTGAAACAAATCTTACAAGTTAATGCATTTTAAACTTCATTTCCGACATTGCATGTACACCTTATGGGTAAATACCAACGAATGAAGTAGAAATAAGAAAGAAAACGATGATAATAAAAGTGACAAAACCGCTCGAAGGAGGTCTGAGGGTCTTTTAATTGAGCTAACTTATGTATTCAGTATGGAATGCGAATACGCGATCAAAATTTGAGTCTCATTTCTTTAGGATTTTCAATAATTGGCATTTTCTGACATAAAATCAAAATTCCATCACTGATTCTTTTTTTACCATCTTCAGTGTTCTACCAAACAGGCCTGATTCTAGTCTCACGAGTGGAAGAATCTATAAATCCATCAATATCAAACCAAATAAACTTGGACCCGTTGGTTTTAACTTTGGAAACGGAAATGGATGAAAACGAATCTAGTGCATACATATACCCTTGTTCATAAAATTTTTGGTATCATTCCTTGTTGTTTAAAGTAATTGGAGTAGAATTGATTAGTTTTGATACATATAGAGAAACAAAATGGGGGAAAGCAAATGCATTTTGCATGAAACCACATAGAATGATTCCTAAAAATTTCATGAACAAGATACACATGTGGACTAGATTCATTTCCATTATGTTTCCGTTTCCGGAGTTACAGCCAACCGGGGGCTTAACTTATTCCCAAAAGAGGGATAAGTTGGAATATCCCATATAGTGTCATTGAGCAATCACAAGATCTCAATTCACACAAAACCAAACTATCCAAATAGTTTCTATAGCAAAGTATAAATTATCTATATTGATGCAAGTGTTTTTAATCACAATTCTAGTCCAATTATACATCAAAACATGTTAATAAGTAGTTTTAAGCCACACTCAACGAGGGCAAATTATAAACATGAAAACCATAGCAGAAAAACTAACCAATCAATTTAGGATAAGCATACAACAAAAAGACGCACAAAATTTGCAAACCTGATGAATTGGAGGATACATAGAATTGGTGCAAACGGGACATTCAAGAAGTTCATGGACACTGGTGGCAGGATGAACAGCTGAATTAGAGACAACGCCTCCATGAGGCTTTGAGGACGTGAATTGGGGATGATGGTGGTGGGGAAGACTAAGAGAAGGATGACGATCAATCTCATCTTCATCAATCATACCATCCATCGAAGAAACACATTCGACGTTATGCAAATCCATTCTTCTCCCCCACTTTTCAATTGATGTTCCTGAAAACCCTCAAAAACAATTTCTTCCCCAAATCAAAGGAAAAAGAAACGAAATTGAAAGGTACCCGGATTAAATTAGCTTGAAATACGTCATGGGTATGTGATCAAACACTCAATTATGATGACTTCATTTACAATTTTCATGGTGAAAGAGAGAAAAGGAGAGAGAAAATCCCCAGATCCCCATTATACAATAACAGAGAAAATAAAAGAAAAGCACACCACCGGCCAAAGGACGTTCTTTACTTGACGGGCCTATTCCGGGCTTGGAAAAAGGAAAATATTACAAATGTAAATGTGTAATTTTGATTTGGGAATTGAGAGTAGGTAGGGTTTGTTTCGAAAATTAGATCATGTTTTCTTGTAAATTCTCATTGCAGGGTAAGAAAGATCCTGTGCTATTGTTTTTTTGGTGGGAAGATCTTGTGCTATTGTTAATTGCCGTCATAAGTGTTTTTTTTGTTTAGGTTCATGTTAGATGTTACACAATCCTCACAAAGACATGTGAACGAGATATATTTACTAATTCTAATATTATTATAAATGTTATTTAAATATTTATTCATCTACATTCATAGAGATTTATAGACGTTTTAGAATTTATTTATTTATGTAGAATAAATAAAGCCCTAATATTATTGTTTTTAATATCTTTTTTCTATCAAGACATATTTTTTAAATAAATATATTAACGTTTACAAAGCAAAAACTTTAGTATATTAGATTACTTACACTAGAATTTAGAAAAGTTGGAATATTGTAAAAGTTGGACAATAGTCAATTTGAATAGAATTTCAAATCAAAGGCGTTGGAAAATGTCAAATTCAATAAAATGCAATATAATACCGTGTGGAATTTTATGGCCTTTCCTAGTTCCATGGTCTTGATTCATGAAGTGTTTGTGACCTTTTAGTCTAAAACTAGCTAAGCATTTTGAGTCCACAGATAACAATTGTGGTCCTCTCAATTCATTATCTTTAATCAACAAAGCGATGAATCAAATATCATTTGTAAATACCCAAATTAGTTATGTCATATATAAAAAGATCTGAATAACGTGCAAACAATTAGGTAGAGAAGATTTATGGTCTGAAAAAAGAATGACATAATTTCCAGCCAAAAAGGAACATACAAACACTCTGTAATCATAGTCCTTAGAGCAAGTACACACACTCAAAGGCCCTTTATTCATAGTTCATGTCTAAACAAAACCTTAGAAAGATATCTTTGGTAAGAGACACGAGCGAAACCTCGAATGTTGTCAAGCTAGGAGCCGGTGTGTTAAATATCCTCGTCTTGTTGCCTAGACCAATCACCGCTTTTCCCGCCAGTTTTTTTCTCGAGTCGAGCATTTGTAATCTGAATATCCTTAGAGGCAGCTTTGCACATATCATAAACTGTAAGGCCAGCAATAGTGACAGCAGTCAAAGCTTCCATTTCAACTCCAGTCTTTCCTGTAGTAGTAGCTTCACCCTCAATTTCAACACTATAATCCTCAACATTCAAACCCAGATCAACACGAACATGGCTCAAGCCGATATTGTGACAAAGTGGAATTAAGTTTCCTGTTTGTTTTGCTCCACTGATCCCAGCAATCTTTGCCACACTAAACACGTCTCCTTTGGATAGTTGGTTTGCTGCTACTAAATCGAACACTTTCTTGCCTAATATCACTTTACAACTCGCAATGGCAGTTCTCTTTGTGTTTTCTTTTGGGGAAACATCCACCATTTGTGCCTCTCCTTTGTTGCCTACATGGGTTAATTTGACGTTTTCACCGACTTCAGAAGGCGTAATCTGGGTAACTTCACGTTCCTGGTGGCTGTTATTTGAGCCAGTAAAACCATTTGGAGCTGGTTCCCCGAAAATCACCTCCATTTCCTAAGATCAAGAGAAAACAAAGGACTTGACTAGTAGACGCAAAAGAAAACAAGTTGATTGACTTATACAAGTTGATTGACTTATATATGGTTTGTAAGAATATGCAAAATACTCATTATATAACATGATCAGCATCACAAATTTTAATGCACAAGGAAGAGTGGGCTGAGTAAGTTACTTTGTTAAGCTCGGCAATGGTGGATTCAATATCAAAGCTACTTTTACCACTGAAGAATCGTCTAGATGTGGAAGCTGCCACCAGAAGCCGCCTGCGAAACATCTCTGGCTAAGTTTCCCAAGGTACCTATATATAATCAAATTTGATATAAGAAACTGCAAGTTAGTTGAAGCATTTTCGCAAACAGCTTACGGGCAAAGCTAATATAATCATCAAAAAAGGCACAGGGACGCAGCCAAGTTCATCTGAAAATTATCTGCAAGAGAGAATGAAGTACACAAACACAGATAGGCAAGCAAACATAACCTTAGACAATATTGTAAATCCAAGATCTGATCTAACTCAGTCAAGACACTCGGGAATTTCCTGTTCTATCAAATAAAACAACTGATATCGATTAAGCTCAGATTCTGACACGTATATTGCTCTTTACGGGTCAAAGCCCAATCCACTCCAGGCCCAAACTCAGTTGAAACGACTGTAAGCAGTAAGCGGTAAGGACTTCCCACATCGAAAGGGAAGGAAACAAGATAGCCAAAATAAAGGCGCGAGCTTGAGAGATAAGTAGCCTAAGTGCAGCACTGAGTTCCCGGTGCCTACCATTGTCTCCAAGTTTCCAACCACTTGATTGATGTTTTTTAGCCCTAACGATTTGCCATTCCCATTTTGTGCATAAATAAAATGTCTCTCGTCCCACTCTTTCAATAGCTAATCGATCTCAATATCAATTACTGTGTTTTTTTTTCCCGACTCTGAGACTGTGAGCAATCAGCAGAGCCATGGATTCGAAGACGAAGATGAAAGTGGAGGAGAAGGTTAGAGAAATTCTTGGAAAAGCCGATATGGACACGGTGACGGGGCAGAAGGTTCGAGAGATGGCAGCCGAAAGTCTTGGTATCGACCTCTCTGACATTGATTCCAAGAAGCTAATTAGTGACGTTGTGGATGCGTTCTTGCTATCAACGTTCGACGACGACGAACGAGCTAGGGTTAATGATCAAGGTTTAGCGACTAAGGAAAATACGAATGCGAATTTAGTTGAAGAGGGAAACCGTAGGGTTTTGGAGTCTAATTCGAATTTGGATGGAGAAAGAAAGGAATCAGACGCACAGCCGCCGGGGGCTAGTGAGCGTGACGCCGCCGGTGAAGTTCCGGCGAACAAGTGTGATGGGATTCGATTTATTTGCAAGGTTTGATTACTTTTCCTTTTCTTTCTCTCCTTTCTATACAAAAATTTCCGATTGGCAATGGCATTGTTTGAACTTGAAGATGTATGGATTCTAGTCGTGAACTTGGGAGCTGAAACTATCACAAAAGACTGCCAAATTCAATTTTCCTATCTGTATAAAAAACTTCTTTTGGCTTGTGTAGCTCTCAAACACGAAAAGTGTGGCCATTAAAGAGAAAACAGAGGAGAAAATAGTTCTTGTGGGAGAATTCTTTTTGAAAGATGGAAAGAGAGTTCCTGACAAAAGAGGTTATCTTTCTCTTGCAGACGAGGATCATTTTATTTTCTTTTTACTGTAAATTGTTTATTGGTAGTATATCGGATTTCTTGCAATTTTACATGAACTCAGATCATGCAATTTGTTTATTGGTTGCATTACAGGTATCAGTTTGACAGCTGAACAGTGGATAGCATTTAGAAAGAGCTTCCCTGCCATTGAAGAGACAATAAAAAAGGTCAAATCAAGGTATGAACAAATTTTAGAATGAATCCCAACATATGATTATATTTTCAGTTAAATGATTCTCTTAAATTGTATTGTATATACCATTGTTGCTTTAGATCTGAGCTTAAACACAAGCAAGTTGAGGTTGATGATAAATCTGATCCTAATGAACCTGAGTTCAAGAAACCGAAAATAGTTGTTGCTTCTACTCTGAACAAGCTTAACCCTATTGAGATCATCCGATTTGATGGCAAGAATTACCATGATTGGGCTCGTCGAATGGAGTTATACTTGAAACAGATTAATCTAGCTTATGTACTTACTGATCCATGTCCATCTGCTGTGGGAGCAAATAGCCATGAAATCCCTCAAGTCTCGGATTCTACACAGAATTGGATGAATGACGACTACATGTGTCGTACAAACATCTTAAGCTCCCTTTCTGATAATCTTTTTTCCTTACACTCCAAGAAAGCGGGTTCTGCTAAGGATCTTTGGAATGATCTCAAGCTTGTATACCTAACTGAAGAACATGGTACAAAGGTTTCACTAGTAAAAAAGTACATGGAGTTCCAAATGGTGGAAGGAAAATCGGTTGTTGCACAGACTCAAGAGCTACATGAACTTGCGGATTCACTCGATCCGCATGGAATGCATGTCCAAGAGTGTTTTCATGTGAATTCGATTATTTCAAAGTTGCCCGCGTCTTGGAAAGATGTTGGTGTTAAGTTAATGATGGAAAAAAATCTGCCTGTTCGGATGCTGATGGACTCACTTAAACAAGAAGAGCAGCTTAGGAGCACAGGTAAACGAGGTGCTTCTCCTTCTGTTACAGCTGATGGTTCCGAGCCTAATAGCAGGAGAGGCTTGCATCCGAGTTTCGTACCCGACAGGGACAGGAAAGTCTTGTTATGCACTAATTGTAAAAAGAAAGGGCATTTAGAAGAGAAGTGTTGGTACAAGAACAGCAAATCTTAAAGAGGTCAGAACTCGAACGGAGTTCCGAAAGAGGTGCAAGGAAGTCTATCTTAAACAGATTGTATTTGGAATCTGTACATAGCTTAGGATTCCATTTGGAAGATCAAATCTTATTGTACTTGTTTAGTGTTTAGGTTGCTATTTGAAGATCAATTTTCTTGTCACATTTGCACCCTTGCATGTATACATGTAATGACTAATGATGGCTATGTAAACTTCTATTGTCGGCCTACTTGAGACTGATAATGGGCCTTTAGATTGGGCCGTGGGCTTCCGACCTGTGATATCTCATATCAATAAAAAGTCCGTAATGCAAAATTTGAAATAAATATATCTAAAAACTGTTGCTGCCACAAAAAAAATATATATAAAAACTAAGAATTTAGAATGAAATCGTAACAAAAACTATGCATAGAAAAGAGTTTTACAGTAATTAAAATTACATCGCTTATGATATATACTAACCCCCGTTTGGTTAGAAGTCTGAAAACGGAAACGGAATGAAAATGAATTCAGTCCTAATGTTTACCTTATTCATGAATATTTTTTGGAATCATTCCTTTTGATTGCATGTTAAATGTAACCGTTTCCTCCATTTTGTTTCCCTATAGAGTATCATCACTAATCAAATTTACTACAATTACTTAAACCCACAAGGAATGATTCCATAAAATTTCATGAATAATTGTATACATATCACATATAAACTAAATTCGTTTCCATTTCATTTTCGTTTACAGAGTTGGAACCAAACGGGCCATAAGAGCTTTTGAATAAAAAACTAAACCATTATAACAAATGTAAAATATTTTTTTTTTAAAACACATGATTTACGAATATTCTGTATCAACCCTAATAGGAATATAGATTTCTTATAATATTACCAAAATTTGAATAGATTTTTTTTTTCCGTAGTATAAAATAAATATTTGATTGATGATAAGAAATTTTTGGATCGTAACTAAATGCATACCCGTATCCATTATTAAAAAAAATCTCCATTAATTTAAATATCTAGATAGGCAATATAATGTGAGAATTAAAATATTCAAATAAATAGTCTGACGTGAAAATAATACATATGAAATATAAAGGAAAAAGAGTTGAGCTGAATTTGAATTATCGGAGGGATAACAAATTACCTTATTCACTAATGTATTAACTTTTAAACATTATAGAGTAGAATATATATAAAAAAAATTCCTATTTTTTTATTTAATAAATTAATATATTATAAATTTTGGAATGAGTTTCACAAAAAAAAAACAAAAAAAAAAACATAGCAATATAAAGTTTAATTTTAAAAAATCCAAATAGAATGCCGATACTGGTTCAATATTAAAGATATTTTGACAACTTTCTTTTCGTGCATGGTTAAAGCCGACCATATAAAACTTTAAACTATTGACAATATGAACTTTGACTTTGACCAACACGAGGCTATGTAACTTGTGTCACGTGTTCCTTCTTAGATCCACAACCTTGATTCTTCAGCCTCTGCAAATTGTTTACCAAATAAACAAATAAATAATTAATACTCAATACGTGAAACCAATTACTTGGAGAAGGGACAATAAATGGACTCATTAAAATATCATAAATTAAATAAAATCACCAAAAGTTCGATAATGTTCACAAAAGGTTCGCCATGTATCAATTTTATATAATGTATTTTATTAGCAATCCTCACCATAACTCACTTCACACAAGACTTGAAAGAAAACTCTGAAAAATATAATATACTAATATATATATATATATATATATATATATATATATATATAATGTTATGTGACAAAATATAAATAAATGAGGGTGAAATTCACTTTTCTTGACGGTTTTTAATCCTAAATATAAGTTAAATGATATACAACTTATTTTGAAAAATCTACACTTGATAAATCTAGAAAAAAATATTTTTCAAATTACGGGTACCATTCTTCAAGCTTGGTACATTTTGTTGTATAGCTTTTGAAGTTTTCTTATTCGGAACTCATAGGAAATGAATTTAAAAACCCATATTATTTTTTACAGAAAAAAAAAAGAAGAAGAAGAAGAAGAAGAAGAGTATGGTGAGCTGGAAGAAATGATAATAATTGTAAGAATATAAGCAAAGATAGATCTTGTCTAGTTGTCTACACTACTTTCTAAAATGGGTAACGTATTATGATTATTGATTATTACTAAATTTGTAACCTAACCTTATCTAGAATGGGTCCTCTATCATAACCATTGCTTTGAATCGAATAAATGTGAATGAACAGTGTATGTAATTGTGGTTGAGTTTGAGAGGGCCACCATGCATGTGTTTCGTGATTTGAAAGGCATCTACTTTTTTTTATTTAGCTAACAAATCTACTTAAAACGTTTTACCAATATTATTTGTTTTCTTCTTTTTACATTAGAAAGTAGTTAGTAGGACAAAGGGAAAAAACCCTAGAAGTGTTTAGAGGTCTCGTGGTGATTGCGATGTTCTCCTTCTTCACCAACCGCTCTTTGGCTTGCTGTTAGGGATAGGTTTTGTTGTTGCCAGCGGTGTGTGGGACTTCATCTATGGGTTTGATCGATTGGTGGCTCTCGATGGATAGGGGGAAAGCAAAAAATCAAATTGACTGAGGAAGAATGTATGATGTCGAAATAAGGAGTGAAGTTGGTCCTTGAGGCGCCAACTCCTACGACAGTTCTCATTGGAAAGTTGATCACTTCAAGACCTTTAATGGGTACACTTTTTAGTCTACACTGAATGGAGATTGGAGATTGAAAAAAGGCTTCAATTTTCGGGAGATATAAAAAACTTGTTCACTTTCCAATTCGCTTAAGAGGAAGATAAAAGACATGTGCTTGACAAAAGTGCATGCACCTTTGATAAGGCATTGTTGGCACTGAAGGAGTCACAACAACGCAACCTTCAAATGTGGTCTTCTAGAAAGTTCCATTCTGGATAAGGGTAACATTCCCCTTGGTTTTGGTGATGCGACTTTGGAAAGGGACATATGAGATATAATGGGAGGTTTCATTAGTGTGGAAGAGGAAACACAAGGTCCAACTAGTAGTTTTTTGCGTATAAGGGCATATGTGAGCATCACGACTCCGCTACACCGAGGTATCCTAAACAATGGTTGAGGGGGATAAGATATGGCTTCTTATCCAGTGCGAGAGACTACCCAACTTTTGTTACGTTGCGGGATCTTGAGGCATGTAGAGTCAGAATGTCAAGATGAGGAAGCTAAGGAATACAAGAACGAGTACATTGATGATCTTAGAGCTCCTTTATACAAACCGATGAGGTTTAAGCAAGGCATACCTCCGAAATAGGTTGAAGTGAACAACAACATTAATGAGGTTAGGGAAGGAGACCAAGTTTTTGCAGGGACCGAGAGGTAGAAACGAGGGTAGACTTTGGAGAATTTGTTGAAACAACATGATGATGATGAGTGGGTTGGCCAGCCTAGGGAGATAAAGTGTCTAACAAGGAGGCTTTAACAATCGAGAAAATGCAGTTATTTGAGAAGAATGGCTCGGCGCAAGGATCAAGTGATCCAAAGAGGAAATGGAAACGACTTGCTCGCGACTTCATGCATATGGGTGATGGTCAAGGCCAGTTGGTGCGTGAGAAGGGGGGGGGGATGCCCGAGAACTAATGAAGAGGAAGAGGACCACAAGAGATATGAAGGAATTACCAAATTAATACATTCTAAACTCGACACTATGTATGTGTTCGCTCCAAAACATGTGCAAATAAGCCTTAATTTTATACCAAGAATCAAGCAAATAATAGCAATCCCGCAGTGTACGGATCAATCGCAATACAAGCAAGTATTCAAGGGTCGAACACAAGGACTATGGCCAAATCAAGCAACGATATATATTCTCAGGTTGTTTATGCAAACTCCAGGTTGTTTATGCAAACTCTCGAGCAACAAAGAACAATGATGTATATAAATCAGATAAGGGAATGCAGATTCTAGAGATCAAAGAAGACAGTTGTGGTTTCGACTCAAGACTTCTAAAGATAAACGCGGATAAAGCTGAGGTTGAGAAAGGAAGGTATTTCTATGATGGAATAGATCACCGGGTAAGTCTCACTATTCATTATCCCAAACCAAAGATCCTGTTACCAGGTAAGTTTCAAGGAACTAAGGAAATGAACTATACTCACAAACTAGCACACTACTTAAGGGAATAGAACTAGCCATCACCGGGTAAGTCTCAGGTTGACTCTCAAAGATAGGATGAAGGCACACTCAAACCCTAACAAAGTTTAAACCTTTGTTACCTAACACTCATTATCATAGGTAAACAAGCAAAGGAATCACCGGGTAAGTCTCTTCCTAGGCTTGAACATAAACTAGGAAAGGTGCAATAAGGATAGGATTTGGCAAATTATAACCTAAACTCAAGATCGGACATGCAGTGGGCAATCTCGTGCAGTACTTGACTGACCTCGGTCGATGTGACTCCAAGAACAACATGAGACTGGTTTTGGTTTAGGCAAAACTCAAGCTTTCAATGTCCACTCGTGATAAAGGTCTACTCTTTCATCGTCTATACCACAACCTTCAACTAATCACCCTAGAATCGCAAGGGTTTTTTTAGCCAACAATCATCATATTCAAAGCAATTAAGGTATATGATATCAAGATGTCAAGAATGGAGAATAAAACACTCAGCAAAGGTTTTCAATAATCAATAATGCAAACAAACCAACAATGCATCAATAACGTGTTCCAAAAGATGGTAGCAACTAACTAGAATCTTCCAAAAAAACCTTACAAAATCTCTTCTCTTCTTTCTTCCTTGAACTTCAAGTAATCCTTCCTTGATTTCCTTCCTTCAATCTTATGTAAAAGATATTTTCCAAACTCAGCATCCGCAACCGTATGCGAGTGTTTCTTTTTTCCATATTCACCTTCCATTCTTATAGAAGAACTTTGGGTCAAAATATTTAATTCTTTATGGGCTTGGGCTTTCGACCTCGAGCAAGGCCCAGTAGGTCATCTCAGTTGAGGTGCATTGCAGGTATAGGTCCGAGATCAGTAGTCCATTACGTACTTTTCTTCGTATCTTCTCTTGAATCCTTCTTCCATTCTTTTCCTATGGTTCCTGCCTTCCTTCTTGTCCTTCCAAAAGCTCCATAATGTAGCTCAATGGTCTTCTTAGACTTCAATGTCCCTTTTTGATCCAAAATGTGTCATATTCTCTACAATTACAATCAAGCTTGGTGTAGACTTTGATTTTTGCAAAGTAGACAAATAATGACATAATCATCAAGAATATATATCCATGCATCAGAATAATGATGAGAAAACGTTAAAACCATAACCGAAAAATAGACTATAATTCATGTTATCAGTATGTACGATCGGCAGGAGAGACAGAGTTTCTCTCTTGTCGGGACCAATGAATGCGTTAAGTTGGAATTTCCGAGGATTAGATAAACGTTTGGAAATGATGAAACTAGTTCAACTATTTAGAGAAGAGGATCCTAACATGTTGTTTTAGTGTGAAACTAAAAGTGATAGGAGGAGTGACCGATAGTATTTCTATGGTCGTCTATACCCAATCAAAAGTAAATCCCGACTTAGCACTAAGAACAAGTATAATGATTAAGTAAGGGTCGAACCCAAGAGAGTTAAGGTGTTTTATATGTACTTATCGATTATAGTGACAAGTAACAAAGGGGGGTTTTTGGTTGAATTGATGCACACAAAAACTTATGAAAACGATTAATGCGACAAGTAAGACAATTGGTGGATGAATCTACACTAGGTTGATTCTAAGCATGCAATTGCTACTATGAGTTCCTTTTACAAGTTTTCGAGTAATCTCCCGTCTCGATCATATATATGTGTTGAGTCAACCGGCATCAACACAACTTAACAAGTTAGCGTTCCATAAATCTACAAGAACAAATAACAAGTTAGCTTTCAAACAAAGACTAAAGGATATAAAGAGAAGATTAAAACCGTTAAACTTATCTTTATATTTGTGTTCCTTTTCTTTAAGTAATTACAACCCGTTATTACTTAAAGTTGCTACTAGATTAAAGACCCGAACCCGGAACCTATTAATCCTAGTTGTTTACATGCACTTTAGAACCTAAGGTGATCAATCTCAAGCAATAGTAAACATGCAATTAGACAATGGAGATCAAGGAAACACAAAGTATTACTGAATGAAAACTTATATTAAAAAGAACTTACAACCAAAGTAACAATGCAGCTTCAAACCAACCCAATGTAGCAAGGGAGTTAGCAACTCATTACAAAGGTAGCAAGACAATCTAAGTGGATAATTTGTTGGCTAACAAGATGGATAAGTTGGATGATTCTAGCAATCAACCCAAGACTATTTATACTATAAAAAACACTAAATAGGAGTAAATGACCGGCCTAAAACAGCCACCTTTAATGCCATAAAGGTGGTGTAAACAGCCGGAGTAAAGCTTCTGGCGTTAAACCACAGGGGCGGCCTTCAGGTCCGCAGGGGCGGTGAAGGCAAAAACCCTTGATCTTCTTCATGGTCGCAGGGGCGGCTAGGTAATTCCGCTGGGGCGGATCTTTAATGCTCTTCAAACGTCTGACCCTTTGACTTCTTGATGTTTCTGATGCCAAGCCGCCGGGACGTCCCTATATCGACGCAGGGGCGGTGACACAACCTCTTCGTCTTCCAGCTCCAGGTTGAGGGGCAGGCAGGAGCGCAGTGGGAGGCGCAGGGGAGCTGGTCTTTGTCTCTTCAGGTAAGGTCACCGCATGGGCGCCAAGGAGTGGCGCAGGGGCAGTGACTCACTTCATGGCCGGCGCTGGCGAAGGCACAGGGAGCGCTCCGGTGTAAGGCGTCACCCGCAGGGGCGGTGGCAAGGCTCCGTAGGGGCGGTGAGGCAACAGAAGCTTTGCTTCATGATCGATCTTCACTCCTAAGTGCTTATAACTCCTTTCTTAGCTTCTTTTAGTCTTCTTCTTCTGGACTAAGGAGTTAGTAGCATAAACCGACAGAAATGCAATAAAAAGACTCTAAAAACTACCCTAAACGATAGTGATTCCATCACCAATCAAACTCCCCCATACTTAGACCTTTTACTCGTCCCGAGTAAAACATATGACAACAACTAGACTCAAAGGCCTCAGGAAGCATGGGTAAGCAAGAAAGACAATGAAAACAAGAGAAAAGCCAAGAAAGAAAGAAGGAAAAGAGAGGGAATGTGAGGAAAAAGGAGAAACTACCATCCTTATTGCTCCAAGAGTGGCCTATCCGGACAACCTCCTTATGACTCCCCTTCTTATGTCGCCAAACTCCGTAAGGGAAATCTACACTCGGTGTCGCTCATTTTGCCAAGGCGCCCTTTCGGGTTTTCACCTTGCCACTCTTCTTCTTTTCTCACTTTGAACTCACATCCCTCAAGTCCAATTTTGCACCAACCTAAGGTTGGTCGGACTACCTTCTTTTTACCTAAACCGCCCTTTCGGGTTTTATTTTCATCCAAGGATTTTCATGCCTTTTTTCAATTTCTTTGGCTTTTTTTCTTTTTTTTTTGTGTGAATTTCACACTGAATTCAAAGATGCAAAACAAAACAAATAAAAACTCAAATGAACTGTACAAGCAATGATATGTCCCTCCCCCATACTTGAAGTACACTTTGTCCTCAAAGTGGAAATGAGGCAAAGATAAATGTTGGAGAAGGAAAAAGAAATGTACCCCTCAGTGGGGTGGTCTGGATGGACCACCAGGACCCTCCTCCGGTGGGTAAGGAAAATGGCGGAAGAAGAGCTCCTGCCGGCGGTGGAGCGTGTCAATACGGCCCTCTTGAGCCTCCATCCTCTCTCTAAATGATGTCTCGTAGCTAGCTTGCCATGCTAGCTGCTGAGTCTCCAACTGTTGTTGATGAGCCGCCTGCCAAGCATCCTGACGAAGGTCAAAGTGAGTGGTCATGAAGGAGGCGAAATTGGACTGTCAGGCCTGCTGCTGCTCAAGCATGGACCGCCGCTGGTACTCGGTCTGCCATGCCTGGTGCTGTGTAGTCTTGGCCGCCATCTGAGCCTGCAGACTCTCCATGGCTTGATTGTCGTGTACTGCCGTCGGCATTTCCTCATCAGTGGTGGGGGCTTGGCTGGAGCCAGCTGCGTATCTCCCAACAATATCCGCTTGAGGTCGTCTCGGAGGAACAGGGTCATCCGGTACATACAAATCGGACATCTCGTCTCCCAATGGAAGTCGTCGGGGGAGGTTGGTGATGTGACTCTCATCTGCTAACGAGATCCAAAAGCGGTGCTCCCCGTCTCTCCTGAGAAGCCTGCACCTCCTCAACATACCCTCCGTATAAAGTGGGGCCTCTAATCCGTCCTCCAGGGTAGAAAGATCCATCACCCGTGCAGCCAACAAGGAGATGATCCCTCCTCCCACGATATCTCGTGGCTCATTCTTCCTAATCTGCTATAAAGCGGTAAAAAAGAGGTATGACCAATCCGGTACCGAGTCGTTTGTGGAGAGGCAGGCGTATAGAAGTGGAAGGTCCTTAAGAGCAACCTTATTCTCCTCCTTGTGTCCACAGAAGACACTCATGAATACCTTCGAGATGATCCTCAAACAGGGGTGAGTGAATTTGTTGGAGTACTCACCCCCTGCATGAAACTCGGACCTGGTGGCGGCCTGCCAAAACTCCATCAAATTAGGTGTCGGAATAGGTTCTCACCCGTCGTCGGAAGCGGCTATAGTCACCCCTAATGCCTCCTGCAGCTGGGTGTAGTCCAATGTGTACTTCCTTTTGTTGAACTTGAATGTAAGTCCAACACACCCATGGTCCACCGTTTCCATTTTGAAGGTGGCAATTAACTGGCGGCTGAGCTCGGGTTATGTTGGGGCGGTTGTTATCAAAAAATCTCCGAGCCCAGCGTTGTTGAGAAGTTCTTGCATGCTCTCCAACATACCCAATTGTTCCAAAGTAGGAACGTCCAAAAATCGGGTTGCATACACATCCCGACTTTGTGCAATCCTATACCGCATCGTCTCGGCTTCTGAAAACTTATACTTCTTCTGATTCTCCATCTCTTGCAGTTTTAACAATCAAAGGAATAAGAAATTTCAGAAAATTGAATAAGAAACGAACCCTCTGTTGTATTTTCGGCAGGGACGGCTACAACAGGCGCAGGGGCGGCGCGACGCAGGGGCGGGAGCTTGCAGGCGCAGGGGCGGGCAAAGAGCAGAAGGCGATTTGAGCGTTCGGCGAAGGTGGTGGCGATGGAGATTTTCCGGCATCTTCTTTCCTGTTGCAGACGTCGCTGGAGGTGGGGCAGTGGAGTTTTGATAGTGAGAGTGTTGAGGTGGTGTTTGTGAGTGGTGGTGGAGAGGGTTGATGTCGCAAAGGGGACGGCGACACTAAGTTGCCGGAGGTGGCGCAACAGCGTCTAGACAAGGCGGTGTGAGATCTTCCAGAGGGCGCGAGGGCGTGGGATGCGAGTCGGCTAGGTTTTGGAGGATGAATGGAGAGGGAGTAAAGAGGGCGCTAGATGTAGGTTATTTTTGGGAAGTGTATTTTTTTTCTTTCCTTAACAGAACTGCAGGGGCGGCGTTTGTCAGCGCGGGGGCGGTGACAAGGAAGAGGGGGTACACAACCTCAGCGCCGGGGGCGGAGCTGAGGTTGTGTGTCAAGGGTGGCCGCCGCAGGGGCGTCGGGTGTCACCGCGGTGGCGGTGGCCAACGTGAGCAGATGCTGGCCCAGCGCCGGGGGCGGCGTTGGCCATGGATGTCACAGCAGGGGCGGGGACTCTGAGCCGCAGGGGCGGTTTTCTTGACAGAAACTCCTCTTCTTATTCCTTCGGGTTGCCTCCCGAGCAGCGCCTTTGTTTTACGTCGTTGGCTCGACGTAGGGACTCTTCCTCTATGATTGAGCCTCTTCCAGCATCACCTTTGGGTTTATAATCATTTGTGAAGGTAATCCTCCGGATGACCTAGTTTCGATCCTTGTAATGGCTTCCGCCATTTGACCAACCTGTTTTTCAAGGTTCTTGATGCTAGGTTCTGTTGTTTGGACATGAGTAGCAAAGTGTTTAGTTAAAACCTACAACATATCTTCAGTTGAGTGATACTTACCTTGACGGGGCTGCTGTTGTTGGTTTTGTTGATCCGTCCAACGAAAATTCTGTTGGTCACGCCAGTTTGGCATGAAATTCTGTGCATAGGGATCGTTCCTAGGCCTTTATTGTTGTGGTTATCCATAACCCATTGCGTTTACCTCAGCATCGTCATCATGGATTTGTGGACACATGTCCGTTGGATGGTATGGGTCAGCACAAACTCCGCAAGCTTTGAGCTGCTGTGGCGTTCCCATAAGTGTTAGTCTCTTCACCATTTCCTTCAACTCCGCGAGTTCGGTGGAAATCTCACTCTTCCCGGAACTCACAACATGAACTCCTTTCTTAGCTGGGGTCCTTCCAAAGTTCCGAGTACCTTCGGCTAGTTCTTGTCTCTTTTCCAAAGCAAGGTCAGGAGTAGAGTTAAGAATATTACCTCCGCAAGCTGCATCGACGATCCTCCTTTCATTGTCTAGCAAGCCATTGTACAAGTACAAGACTAGATCTTGAGTTGAATATCTGTGAAAAGGACAGCTGGATCGAAGGCGTGCAAACCTCTCGAAGTACTCGTAGAGAGTTTTATTCGCCTCTTGCTCGATGTTGCTTATAGCTTTCTTCAAGCTATTGGCCTTCTTAGCTGGAAAGTATTTCTCCAGAAACGCCTTGTGAAGGTTCTCCCAAGTGTCAATACTCCCGGATGGAAGGTGGTAATTCCAATCATCCGTAGAATCTTTGAGTGTGAAACCGAATTGATGCGCCCTTGACCCCTATGTCCCAACATGAGGAAGACGAGGCACTCCGGGTTCGCTCCGATGGACCGCTCACCCGTTCAGGTGCTAAGGCAATCGCCCAAGCTACCGGCTCCATCATTAGCCGCACCATTGCTTGTCACGGACCCATTGGATGCAAACCGTGTCTCTACGCCACAATGACTTGAAGCTTGTCAAGCCGGCACCATTCCGGCGCATTTTCCGCATTTTCCGTAATTTAGCGTTTTGTAATAATAAGTCATTTTATTTTCGGAATATTAATTTCCGGGACTTTATTTCCGGGTATTAATTTTCCGAATTTAAGATTAGACTTTTGGTTTCGGAATTTAATTCGGAAACTTAATTCCGAACTTAAATTCTCAACCTTTCATTTTTAGGTGTTTCATTCCGGAACTTAAATTCCGACTTTATTTCCGTCATTTAATTTCCGACTCTTTGTATAGCCTTCATCCACTATATAAGGGGATGCTTGGCTCATTTGTAAAGCATGTTCAATTTGATTAAGTAAAGAGAAGTATTTTCCTCCAACTTACTTGAGCATCAATCCCTCTTCCAATCCTCTCAAAGTTCTTCTTTTGGATCTTCGATCCAAACTCAACCATCTTCGAGGGTTCTTCAAGAACCAACTCAACCGACCCACTTCAAGGTTTGATCGATCAATCTAGATCGACTCAATCATACAACTTCCGCCTCCATCTCTAAGCTTCCGCAACCCATCTTCATTTGCATTCGCACTTCAACTAAGGAGTAGTTGAGCTTCAGCTTGATCTAGATCCGGAATCCTTCATTGACGTGTCCAAGGACGCATCAAATTGGCATCAGAGCAAAGGGATCTAAGCTAAGTTATCTTTACTCTTGTTTTTGTGCGTTATTATATTCATCCTTTTTGCCTTTTGTTCATCACCATCTTCATCTTGTTCTTCGCATCTTCATCCACGTTCTTGAAAATTTTTTTTTTCTCAATCCATTTTGCAAAGCAAATTTAGGAGATTTTTGGTTTGCCATCAAACCATTAATCAACAAAACATTTTTCCTTACCCAATCCGACATTTTTGTTAATCAATTTCACCATTTTCTTGGGATTTTTTTGTTGACAAAATCGGATATCACGCCTTTTGATATTCCAAAAACAAAAAACAAAGCAAAAACTCTTCAAAAAACGGATTTGTTTCAAAGAAAAGTGGATTCATCTCTTGCATTCCAAAGGTTGCATTCAAAAGTTTCAAAAAGAAACATTTCCACAAAAACAAAAGTAAAAGACGTCCGGCAAACCGGTCCATCCGAAAAATCGGATTTTTGAAAAGGTCAAAGACCAAAGCAAGTAAAACTTGCCGATAAACGATCCGTCCATTTCTTACCTCTCCATTTTCTCACAAGTTGCAAATTTTTCTCTTGAAATTGTGTGCATTTTGGTTCAAATTTGTTGGATTTACCTTCCTTGCCTAACCGCCAAACGGCTTTCCCAAAGGTAGAACCCTAA
Source organism: Fagopyrum homotropicum (assembly GCA_033239125.1). Classification (NCBI taxonomy): domain Eukaryota; kingdom Viridiplantae; phylum Streptophyta; class Magnoliopsida; order Caryophyllales; family Polygonaceae; genus Fagopyrum; species Fagopyrum homotropicum. The sequence continues at coordinate 12,418,214 of BSWB01000003.1, forward strand.
CGCACTTGAACTTGGGTAACGTTGACTTATCTTGTCACCTTGCTCATTTGATTGCTTGCAAATTTGTGTCCAATCTTGGAGTTATGACTAACGTCACAATTGAAAATTCTCAGGAATCTAGTGAAAGGCATGAGATCACTACTTTGACCGAAGAAAATGCCTCCCTAAGGCAAGAGCTTGAAACGTTGAAGGCCCAAATGCTTGCACTTACGACCGCTCCACCAAACCCGCATGGAACCTTGGTCGATGCTTCCACATCCGATGGACGTCGCAAAGGAAAAGGTATCTTGGGAGCCGAACCATCTAACGGTCGACGGCTTGCCTCCGTCATTGAAAACCACGGTCCCTCCCAAAATGACGGTCATGAGTCCCACAATGAAGGTGACGAGAATCCCGACCCTTCTCCAAATGATTTGTTATATGTTGACACGGAGAATCGGCACAAACGCTATGAGCATAACCGACGTAAGTATGGCTCTTCCCCTCCTCCATCTAGTGCCCAACGCACAAACCGTCCCTCCCGGATTGATGACCGGTACAATCATCAAACAAATGACCGCTCTCTACGTCCCGAGAATGATCGGTCCGGACAACGCCGCCAACGGCATAGCCGGCAACCGATGTATCATGATTATGAAGAGTATGATGAACGAGATGACTTTGACGAGTTCTCCGATGATGAGTCGGACTTGGAACGGGTGGCACATGTCCGTCCATGGCACCCACCCATCCAAGAGCCTTTTGAGAACCAGGATCGAGGAGATGAATGGTTACCTCCTCCTAACCCACAAAGGCATGCACCACATAACCATGGGCGCCAAAGGCATAACGATGGCCACCGGCGAGCCCATCACGAAGACGCCTATATAGCACCACCCCGACCGGATCCCTACCGAGCTCGTAGGGAAGGTAAGGTTAAATTTCCGGTATTTTATGGTGAATATGATCCTTGTGCGTTTCTTGATTGGGCACAGGATATGAAAAGAGCTCTCAAGCATTGCCATTATGAAGAGTACGAGAAAATCGAAGCGGCGACACTTTACTTTGAAGGTGATGCAAAATCTTGGTGGAACCGGTACGAGACCAACCGTGAGAACCGAGGATGGACACCGGTTGCGACATTTGATCAATTGATCTATGTCATGACTAAGAAGTACGTGCCCGACGACTTCAAAAACGACATGCGGTTGCAAATTGCCGAATTCCAACAAGGAAGCCTTACTCCGGTGGCTTACTTAGCCAAGCTGGAGGACATGCATATGAAGGCCGGCATTTCGGCCTCCGCCTCCGCCCTTCGAACCAAATTCATGAGCGGCCTAAATCCGTCAATCCGGCGCCCCCTCGAGATTGTCCCATACAAGGACTTGGGAGCCTTATGTCATGCCGCCATGAAACTTCACAAGCAACAACTGGAAAGGCCTCGATACTCAAGGTATAACTCTTCCAGTAGTCAATACTCTTATACCACTAATTCTCGTTCTCGAGATGTTTCTAGTCCCCAAGATTCCGGAGCCGCTAAAGGATCACCACGGATGAGTCAACCCACCCGGCAAGCGGCTACCGAGAAACCACCATACCGTGGCACCGCTGCTCCACCACAAACGCCTCCGGGCCGACCCCAACAAGGATCTCAAACGGTGGCCCGCCCAAGAGAACCCGTGTGTTTCAAATGTAGCGGGTTTGGTCATGTCCAACGTGATTGCCCGAACACCAAGCGGGTGATGTTTGCCAACCCATCATATGACGATGGCGAAGAGGATTATAATGGTGATATCCTCTTGGAAGATGACCAAGATGCCGACCCATACTATGGCATGGAGCCATGCGACGACCAACTTGCTTGCGGTCCGGCACAACCAGGTAAGTTTGCTCTTGTCTCTCGTCGCATTCTTGCTATAAAAGAGCATCTCCCTATTGACCAACGCGAGAATCTCTTCCACTCTCGTTGCTTGGTCAATGACACTAGTCTCTCTCTTATAATCGATGGGGGTTCGTGTTGTAATATTATCAACGAAAAAGTGGTGAAACACTTTAAGTTGCCTACAATCCCCCACCCACAACCTTACGGACTCCAATGGATTTCCGATAAGGCAAGTGACACCGTCACACAACAAGCGTGGGTGACGTTTTCTATTGGCGCCTATGTTGATAAGGTCCTTTGTGATGTTATCAAAATGGACGCCACACATGTATTGTTGGGACGACCATGGCAATTTGACCGAAAAACTTTTCATGATGGTTATCTCAACCGTTACATGTTCCAATACAATGGAAAACGGATCACACTTTTGCCTATGACTCCACAGGAAATTTTAGTTGACTATGCAGAACGAAAGAGGCAACAAGTGATCGATGACACCACTACACCGCCGGCCACATCGGACCCTTCTCGTCGTTCTCCCGATGTTGTGGATGTGCCTACTTCCGGTTCCCGTAATTCCGGCCATAAGGGTAATGCTACCGAAGCAAGAGGTAGTAAGAGCATTGTCCCGACACATGCACCTCCGGTTCCTACCATTCAAGGGCGATGTGAGCCCCGAATTCTTTTGGCCCGACGACATGACTTGACACCGGTCATGGAAGGTAAGTTTCCTTGTTTCTTACTTGTCCCTTTTTGTTTATCTATTTCCCATGACCCTAGTAATGTGCCGCACGAGGTGTCCTTGTTGTTGTCCGAATTTCAGGACATCTTGACCGACAAACTACCACCCGGCTTGCCACCAATCCGAGGAATTGAGCACCAAATCGATTTGGTGCCCGGCGCGTCTTTGCCCAACCGTGCCGCTTACCGTGCAAGTCCGGAGGAGACCAAGGAGCTACAACGCCAAGTCCAAGAGCTCCTAGACCGGGGCTATGTCCGTGAGTCCTTGTCTCCATGTGCAGTGCTGGTCATACTTGTGCCCAAGAAAGACGGATCTTGGCGGATGTGCGTCGATTGCCGAGCCATAAATCAAATTACCGTCAAGTACCGCCATCCGATCCCGCGCCTTGATGATATGTTGGACGAGCTCCATGGCGCCACTATCTTCTCAAAGATCGATCTCCGGAGCGGATACCATCAAATCCGCATGGCCGAAGGTGATGAATGGAAGACGGCTTTCAAGACGAAGCATGGCCTCTACGAGTGGCTTGTCATGCCATTTGGCCTATCCAACGCACCATCCACCTTCATGCGCCTCATGAATCACGTCTTGCGCAAATTTATGGGTATTTTCGTTGTTGTCTATTTCGATGATATCTTAGTCTTTAGCAAGTCTTTGGATGCACACATCGAGCACCTTCGCCAAGTGCTCGAGTGCCTTAGGCAAGAGCAATTATATGTCAATTTGGAGAAATGTGTCTTTTGCTCGGACACCACAGTTTTTCTTGGCTATGTCGTGTCTAAGGACGGACTACGAGTGGACGAATCAAAAGTTCGCGCCATTCGGGAGTGGCCTACTCCTACTACGGCCACCATGGTTCGAGCCTTTCTCGGCTTAGCGGGTTTCTATCGACGCTTTGTCAAGGACTTTAGCTCGATAGCGGCACCGCTACATGAGCTTACTAATAAAGGTGTCACGTTTGAGTGGCGTGACACCCATGCTCGAGCGTTTGAGTCGCTCAAAGACCGTCTTTGTAATGCGCCACTACTCCAACTCCCAAACTTTTCGAAAACCTTCGAGGTGGAGTGTGACGCATCTAATGTAGGCATTGGGGGGGTTCTCCTACAAGAGAATCGGCCCATTGCTTATTTTGGCGAAAAACTTTCCGGTCCCTCACTCAACTATCCAACCTATGACAAGGAACTATATGCTTTAGTTCGTTGTCTCAAAACATGGCAACACTACTTGTGGCCGAAGGAGTTCGTGATTCATTCGGATCATGCGGCTCTTTCGTATCTCAAGGGTCAAACTACCTTGAGTCGGCGCCATGCGAGTTGGGTAGAGTTTCTTGAGACCTTCCCTTATGTCATTCGACATAAGAAAGGTAAAGAGAATGTGGTAGCCGACGCCCTTTCTCGCCGATATATCCTTCTTGTGCATATGGACGCCAAGATCCATGGCTTTGCTCTTATCAAAGAGTTATATGCCACGGATCTTGACTTCAAGGATATATTTGCTCAATGCCTTGACCTCCGAGAGCATGAGTCTTTCTTTATTAACGATGGCTACTTATTCCGTGCGGGCAAACTTTGTATCCCGCGCTCGAGTATTCGTCATTTGTTGATAAAGGAGGCCCATGAGGGTCGTGGTCACTTCGGTGCTACCAAGACTCTCGCCGCTCTACAAGAGCACTTCTTTTGGCCCCGCATGCGCAAGCATGTGACACGGTTTTGCACAAGTTGCATCACATGTCACCATGCAAAATCACGCCAAGGTCCGGATGGATTGTATTCTCCTTTGCCTATACCAATGGGACCTTGGGAGGATCTTTCTATGGACTTTGTGGTTGGTCTACCCATGTCGAAACGAGGCAAAGACTCCATTTTTGTGGTAGTCGATCGTTTCTCGAAAATGGCACATTTTATTGCATGTAAGAGCACACAAAATGCTAGTGAAGTAGCTACCCTTTTCTTTGACAATGTTGTGCGCTTACATGGAATACCGCGTTCCATCCTTAGTGATCGGGACGTAAAGTTTGTGAGCCATTTTTGGAGAACCTTATGGGGGAAACTTGGAACCAACTTGTTGTTTTCAAGTAGCTATCATCCCCAAACCGATGGTCAAACGGAGGTGACCAATCGGACTCTAGGCGCTCTACTTAGAGCGACCCTTAGGAACAACCCACGCAAGTGGGAGGACTTACTTTCGATTGTGGAGTTTTCTTATAACAGGTCTCGACACTCGGCAACAAAGCTTTCACCCTTTGAAGTTGTCTACGGCCTTAATCCACACACCCCGATGGACTTCACTCCGCGTCCACTCAAAGACGGAGAACACATCACCGGAGCAAGTCGTGTCGCTCACATCATTGAGCTTCATGAGCGGACTAGGACACAACTCCAACGGCTTGCCGATCAACTTGCCACACAACACAACAAAGGGCGTCGTCCAATGTCATTCGAGCCCGGTGATCTAGTTTGGCTCCACTTAAGGAAGGAGCGTTTTCCATCCCGCCGCAAAGGCAAGCTCTCGGACCACGGTGATGGACCATTCCGCATCTTATCCCGCCATGGCCCGAATGCTTACAAGTTGGAGCTTCCGGACGACTATGGCGTGCACCCGACGTTCAATGTCAAGGACCTTGCACCATACATTGAGCCCCTATTTGACGAAGGTGAAACGGGGACGTTTCACATCCAAGATAGGGGGACTGATGCGCCCTTGACCCCTATGTCCCAACATGAGGAAGACGAGGCACTCCGGGTTCGCTCCGATGGACCGCTCACCCGTTCACGTGCTAAGGCAATCGCCCAAGCTACCGGCTCCATCATTAGCCGCACCATTGCTTGTCACGGACCCATTGGATGCAAACCGTGTCTCTACGCCACAATGACTTGAAGCTTGTCAAGCCGGCACCATTCCGGCGCATTTTCCGCATTTTCCGTAATTTAGCGTTTTGTAATAATAAGTCATTTTATTTTCGGAATATTAATTTCCGGGACTTTATTTCCGGGTATTAATTTTCCGAATTTAAGATTAGACTTTTGGTTTCGGAATTTAATTCGGAAACTTAATTCCGAACTTAAATTCTCAACCTTTCATTTTTAGGTGTTTCATTCCGGAACTTAAATTCCGACTTTATTTCCGTCATTTAATTTCCGACTCTTTGTATAGCCTTCATCCACTATATAAGGGGATGCTTGGCTCATTTGTAAAGCATGTTCAATTTGATTAAGTAAAGAGAAGTATTTTCCTCCAACTTACTTGAGCATCAATCCCTCTTCCAATCCTCTCAAAGTTCTTCTTTTGGATCTTCGATCCAAACTCAACCATCTTCGAGGGTTCTTCAAGAACCAACTCAACCGACCCACTTCAAGGTTTGATCGATCAATCTAGATCGACTCAATCATACAACTTCCGCCTCCATCTCTAAGCTTCCGCAACCCATCTTCATTTGCATTCGCACTTCAACTAAGGAGTAGTTGAGCTTCAGCTTGATCTAGATCCGGAATCCTTCATTGACGTATCCAAGGACGCATCACGAATGCCCTCATCTTGATTTATTCTTCGGTAATATTGGCCGGCTTCATGCTCATACATACGGTATGGAACTTCTCAAGGTGCTTGATGGGGTCTTCACCACTTAGCCCATGGAAGGATGGGAGCAAGTGGATGAGGCCCGGCTTGAGCTCAAAGTTGACTCCTTCCCCTAATGTCGGTATAGTGACCGCAAGAGGGTTTTGAGCCAAGGTGAGCTGCGTAAGTTCACGAAGAGTACGGTCAACCATCTCTTGTTGAAGTTGTTGTTGTCTTCGTTGTCGGATGTGCGTCCTCTCAATTTCTGGATCAAAAGAAGCAAAGCCGGAGTTAGTAGCACGGGTTTGAACCATAAAAATGGATTCAAACCAATAATCAATAATAACAATAAAATACTAAAACTCCCCGGCAACGGTGCCAAAATTTGACCGACGGTATTTCTATGGTCGTCTATACCCAATCAAAAGTAAATCCCGACTTAGCACTAAGAACAAGTATAGTGATTAAGTAAGGGTCGAACCCAAGAGAGTTAAGGTGTTTTAGATGCAATTATCTATTATAGTGACAAGTAACAAAGGGGGGGTTTGGTTGAATTGATGCACACAAAAACTTATGAAAACGATTAATGCGACAAGTAAGACAATTGGTGGATGAATCTACACTAGGTTGATTCTAAGCATGCAATTGCTACTTTGGTGAGTTCCTTTTACAAGTTTTCAAGTAATCTCCCGTCTCGATCATATATATGTGTTGAGCCAACCGGCATCAACACAACTTAACAAGTTAGTGTTCCGTAAACCTACAAGAACAAATAACAAGTTAGCTTTCAAACAAAGACTAAGGGATATAAAGAGAAGATTAAAACCGTTAAACTTATCTTTATATTTGTGTTCCTTTTCTTTAAGTAATTACAACCCGTTATTACTTAAAGTTGCTACTAGATTAAAGATCCGAACCCGGAACCTATTAATCCTAGTTGTTTACATGCACTTTAGAACCTAAGGTGATCAATCTCAAGTAATAGTAAACATGCAATTAGACAATGGAGATCAAGGAAGCACAAAGTATTACTGAATGAAAACTTATATTAAAAAGAACTTACAACCAAAGTAACAATGCAGCTTCAAACCAACCCAATGTAGCAAGGGAGTTAACAACTCATTACAAAGGTAGCAAGACAATCTAAGTGGATAATTTGTTGGCTAACAAGATGGATAAGTTGGATGATTCTAGCAATCAACCCAAAACTATTTATACTATAAAAAACACTAAATAGGAGTAAATGGCCGGCCTAAAACAACCACTTTTAATGCCATAAAGGTGGTGTAAACAACCGGAGTAAAGCTTCTGGCGTTAAACCGCAGGGGCGGCCTTCAGGTCCGCAGGGGCGGTGAAGGCAAAAACCCTTGATCTTCTTCATGGCCGCAGGGGCGGCTAGGTAATTCCGTTGGGGCGGATCTTTAATGCTCTTCAAACGTCTGACCCTTCAACTTCCTGCCGTTTCGGATGCCAAGCCGTCGGGGTTTCCTTATGTCGACGCAGGGGCGGTGACACAGCCTCTTCGTCTTCCAGCTCCCAGGTTGAGGCACAGGCAGGAGCGCAGTGGGAGGCGCAGGGGAGCTGGTCTTTGTCTCTTCAGGGCAGGTCACCGCAGGGCCGCCAAGAAGTGGCGCAGGGGCGGTGACTCACTTCATGACCGGCGCTGGCGAAGGCGCATGGAGCGCTCCGGTGTAAGGCGTCACCCGCAGGGGCGGTGGCAAGGCTCCGCAGGGGCGGTGAGGCAACAAAAGCTTTGCTTCGTGATCGATCTTCACTCCTAGTGCTTATAACTCCTTCCTTAGCTTCTTTTAGTCTTCTTCTTCTGGACCAAGGAGTTAGTAGCATAAACCGATACAAATGCAATAAAAAGACTCTAAAAACAACCCTAAACGATAGTGATTCCATCACCTATCAAGGAGGATGGAATGTCTTCAACGACGGATGGGTTATGATGGTTGTTTTGTTGTGGAGAGTTTTAGGTTCGTTGGACGTTTGTTCTTGATGTGGAAGGCCATTATTGATGTCTCTATTCAGTCTTACACACTTCATCACATTGATGTTATTGTGGGGAATGCCGTTTTATGGGTTTCTATGGTTTTCCCCGGAATAATGAAAAGAGGTAGACGCTTGAATTGATGAAGCACATCTGAGCTGTTGTTATTGAGCCATGGCTGATCTGTGGAGACTTTAATATGATCTTGACATCGGAGGGTAAGAGGGGTGGGTACAACGTGATTTCAAATTGATGGTTACTTTTCGGGATGCACTTCATCAGTGTGGGATGAGAGATGTTCAAATTAATGGTTTTAGATTTACTTAGGACAACAGAAGGAATGGCTCTAACTTTATTCAAGAGAGATCCGACTTTGCTTTTGCAAGGGAAGTTTAGTTGGATCTTTTCCCTCAAACTAAAGTATTCTATCTACCTAGGGTCATGTCTAACCATGCACCTCTTCTTTTGAGACCAAATGGCGATGAAGGAAATTTTGAGTGGTGTAAGTGGAACAAGCCGTTCCATTTCGAGGCTCTTTGGGTTCAAAATGAAGGTTGTACCGAGACCGTCAAGAGCGCTTTGTGCAATTCAGGGAGCAGGTTGACGGAGCCGGGTGTTAAGGGCAAATTGGCACGTTGTTGTATTGACTTGACAAACTGGATTTGAGATACTTTTATTCACATTGGCCATGAGATGAGGCGGTTAAGGCATTCTCTACGTGACATCAATGCACGTGGAGTTACTAGTGTGAATGTATTAAGTCGGAAAAAGCTAGAGGGTCATGAGAAGAAGCTTATGATTCAACAGGAGATTTTGTGCATCAACGTGCAAAGGCAAAAAAAAAATATGGGGATCAAAATATTTCATTTTTTCATAAAAAATATAATAGGAGAAGAAAGCATGATCGTATTTTCAAATTGATCGATGATAAACGAACTATCATGGCATACTTCTGTGGGCATAGCTCAGTTGGCTACTGAAAATTTTCATAAACTCTTCTATGCTAAACGCGAGGGAATGTCTTACTTACTATGACAAGCTGGTGTAAAATGGATGATATCGATAATCTGGAGCTTCTTAGAACTTGCACAGATGATGAGGTCAAGAAAGTGTTGTTCGATATGCATCCAATAAATTCTTGTGGTCCGGATGGTCTCCCGACATTGTTTTTTTAGAAACATTGGGACAATATTGGTAATGACATCACCCAACTTATTATTAGTTTATTTAATGGTGACCCTTTCCCTCCGTCTTTTAGTAATACTTTTATTTCCCTCGTTCCTGAAGTAAACGGCTTTGTCAGTATGCGTGATTTACGTCCTATAAGCTTACGTAATGTGATATACTAAGCTTTTGCAAAAGTACTTGCTAACAGGCTTATAAGATGTCTGGATAAGGTGATCTCGGACTCCAAGAGTGCTTTCGTTCATGGAAGTCTTATCACTAACAATGCAATTGTAGCTTTTGAGATTTTCCATTACATGAAGACTCGGGATGGAAAGAAAGGTTACATGGCCCTTAAATTGGACATGGCCACAACTTATGACAAGGTAGAGTGGACATACTTGAGATCTTGCATGGTGGCTATGGGATTTGATGACGATGGATGAACCTTATCATTAAATGCGTGAGTTCTATTTCCTTATATGTGCTTATGATGGATCGCCTACTGAGTCTTAATTCTAAAGAGAGGTTTGCTTCAAGGGGATTTGTTGTCCCTTTTTATGTTCCTTACTAGTGTCGAAGAGTTAACGAATATGATTAAAGCTAGTGAATTTAGAGGTAGTCTCCAGGGTATCAGAATTATTTCTTCTACGCCCATAACTTTTCACCTATTTTTTGCAGATGCTAGCATGTTTTTTGCAAAGGCTTCTCGTCAACAAAGCGATGAGATTATCACTATTCTCCATGAATATGAAGTAGTTTCCAATCAACAAGTCGACTTTACAAAATTTGAGCTTTTTTTTAGCAGTAATGTATATGTTGAACGTCAACCTGAAATTCAGACGTTGTTGGAAATTTAAGAAGTCAACAGACACAAAAGGTACCTGGGATTACCTACCATGGTTGGAAGATCAAAGACGACCATTTTGCTCATGTCAGGGAACAAATTTGAAAAAAGGTAAGGAGGTTCTTTTAAAAACGGTGGTACATGACATCCCTTCCTATACAATGTCTTTTTTCGAAATGCCAGTGAGTATTTGTCAAGCCATTGAGAGACTTATGAGCCAATTCTAGTGAGGCTCAAAAAATGGGAAACAAAAGATTCACTACATAAGGTGGAAACATATGTGTAATCCAAATATGAAGGTGGCTTGGGGTTCAAAGATATGGGAGATTTTAATCTTGAACTCCTTACTAAATAGGGATGGAGGATTCTTCTTTAACTCGTAGGCTCTTTGTGTTTGCCTTCTTAAAGCTAGGTATTTTTTTAAATTCTTCTTTCCTCTAGGCACATATTGATTATAGACCAAGTTATGCTTCGAGGAGTATTTTTAAGGGAAGGGAAGTGTTATCAAGAGGCTTGTGTTGGAATGTGGGAAACAGTAGTACTCTTTTGGTGTGGAGAGATCGTTGGATCCTTAGGCCTTCACTCTTCCTCCCGATTTTCCAATAGCCAAATGCTCCTCCTGATCTCCATGTTCTTGATCTTATTGATTGGAATCATGGTCTCTCGAAGGATGAGTAGCTTCAGGAACGGTTCTCCTCGGCTGATAGTGAAATGATTCTTAAGAATCCCTCTGGTTAGTTGTGATTGTGTTGACGATCTTTTCTGGTACTATTCAAGCAATGAGAGTTTATCGATAAGGACCGCCTATCATCTTGTGTTTTCGTATCTCTTTGAGCAAGATAGAGCCTCTTCTTCCTCGAAGTCTTCCCATGAAACTCCTATCTAGAAAAAGTTCTAGAATTTTAAGATGGTTCCAAGGATTACATATTTTGCTTGGAGGGTCATTGTAAACTAGATTCCTTATATTGATAACTTGGCCCTTAGTAACATTAAAGTCTAGCCTTGGCGTGATGTTTGTGGGCAGACGGAGGCGACTCTACATACTCTCGTTCGTTATCTCACAGATATGGCGGTCTAGGAAGCTTTTCCTCGTGTGGCTCATAACATCTGGCGAGTTTCAACTATGGCTCATTGGCTTGTTTTTTGGGGAAACTTTTGAAGCTTGACCAACAACTCTGGATGGTGCTTATGTGGGTTTTTTGGAGATCTCGGAACATCAAAGTTTTTTTAAGGTCATTATATAAGTGTGGTGGAGTTGATCCATGAAATTCACTCCATCATATCAAATTTCAACGATGTTGCCTCCCATGGTGAATGACTTGTTAATCCTGGCAAGAGCTTTACGTTTTCATGGAGGCGACCGACGAGTAGGTATTTTAAACTAAACTGCAATGCTTAGGTTAAGTGACGGAAGGACCGACATCAGAGTTGTTGCTCGAAACTGTGTTGGGAACGATGATCTTCGCGGCTTTAAGGCACCTTCAGGGTTGAGAAAAGAGTGGAAATTTGTGTGGATAATTTGTTGTCCCTTATATTTTAAAATTGCTAATTTTGAATAATGATTTTTCTTCTTGGTACCCTTCAAGTTTGGACTTTTTCCCTTGGCACGCACAAGTTTTCAAGTTTTCTCTTGGTACCCTCGTAGTTCAATTCGTTTTCCCGTGGAATTCATTCTTAATATATTACATTAAAATTTTAAATATATAATAAAAAATAAATTTATAGCTAATTATGACCTCTTAAAACTTTAAACTAAGAGCATGCACACTGGTAATTTTTCAACCCAATTTCTTAACTGGATTTTTTTAGACTTAATTAGGGAAATAGGACCCTTAAGATATTGCTTTTGTAAAATGGGCTCTTAGGAAAAACAATAAAAATTAGGCTTGCAGCTATAAAAATAGGGGGTTAATTGAAATGATGGTGTTGTACAAATATAAATAGTGATATGATGTTTACTTTTGACTTTTTTATTTTTTAAATAAAGTGAGAAAAAATTCTTACTAAATCATTCATTTAGAAACCCATTTCCCATCTCCTCCATTCTTCCAAAAAAATCTGGTCGGGAAAACAAGAACAGACCGAAGGGCGAGCGAGAGATCTAGGGTTTTCTTCGAGCGGTAGATATCTAGGGTTTCCGTCGAAGGGCGAGCGAGAGATCTAGGGTTTCGCCGTCAAGGTTGGCACAAGGAGGGGCTACGCCACTAGTTTCCGGCACCGGCGCCGCTGTCTGATCGTCGTTCCTTCACCAACCCTCCTCTCTCTCACCGTTGTATGCTCCGTCGTTGCCAGGAACCAGATCTGTATTTTTTGGGTAAGCTATTTCTACTAGATCTTTGATATGCATTTGATTCGTTTTGGTAAGTAGTAGTGGGTATGTGTTTGATTTTGTGTGTGCGGTTTGGGTATGTATTATGAAAGAGATTGATTACTTAACGTTTGTATTTTTTAGGTATTGTTTTAAATTGAGTATATGTGTGTGCATTTTGGGTATGCTTTATTGAAGATATAGGCTTTTGTTGTTTGGGGTATATATTTGTTATTGAAGATTGGTTTTTTTGGTTATTGATTATTGAGTATATGTGTGTGCAGTTTGGGCATGCATTTTTGAGTATATGAGTGTGCAGTTTTGGGTATTGCTTATTGAGGGATTGATATACATTTTTTTGGTTATGCATTTTTGGGTATTGCTTATTGAGTGTTTGATATGCATTTTTTTGGTATTGCTTATTAAGTATATGTGTGTGCAGTTTGTGTATGCACTTTTGAGTATATGTGTGTGTAGTTTTGAGTATTGTTTATTGAGTGATTGAGATGCATTTTTTTGGGTATACATTTTTGGGTATTGCTTATTGAGTTATTGATATGCATTTTTTGGGCATTGCTTATTGAGTATATGTGTGTGCAGTTTGGATATGCATTATTGAAGATAGGTTGCTTACCCAAAAACAAACAAACGTTCTAGGATTCCGGCGACGCAGAAGAAGGGGACTGCGTTTTTTGGGCTCTCCTCTTCATGGAGTATTTGTATTGGAACATGAAAATGGGTTTATAAAGGAAGAAGAAGGGGGCTGCGTTTATTGGGCAGAGTGCTGTAATTTTTTGGGCACAAATTCCATCCAAAATATTCATCTAAAGTGTCACCAGTCAAATCAATTTGTTGTCACTTTTTTCCCACTTTTCTAATTTTTTATGATTTAGCCTATTATATAGGAGCCAAATTTCTCAATTACAAATTGAAAGGACCTTAGTTTTCAACTTTATGGTGTAAAAGGCCAATAAAGCCAATTCAGCCATTTTTTTACTTTCTCTATTTTTCACATCATCATAATAACCCAACTTCTTGACTTTCTTTTTAAGTTAAAAGGGATAAAATAGTTTAATGTATTTAAATCTAAAAAACTACTGATGTGGATGATCTAATTAATCTTATAGTAGAAGTATTTTTTAATATATATTTTTTAAAATTAAAAATATAAAAAAAAAGTAAATTTAAAGCTATTTTTTGAATTAAAATAGTTGTTTTAAAAAAAATCGAATAAAATAAAACTTAAAATATTAAATTTAAAACAATTTAATAATTAAAAAAAATTCACTATATTTTTATTTTAAGCAAGGTTACATAATTAGTTTTATAAATTATTATGATCACTTTAAATTTTAAACTTATTAATTTTATAAAATACTAGGTAATGGTATAAAAGCATTTTTTATGTTTTAAATTTTTATTTTTATTTTTTATTTTTTATTTTTTTTGAAGTTTAAAAGTCAAGTGAAGTGTATATGAAATTACTTTTGTACCCTATTTAAAATAAAAATATAAAAAAATATATTTATTTTTGAATTAGTTTTAAATTTAATTTCTATAACTTTATTTTAATTCAAAAATATATAAAAATTTAATATATTTTTTATTTTAATTCAAAATATTAGCTTTACATTTATCATTTTAGATTTTTTAAATTCATAAAAAAAAATATGTCAATACATTACTTAGTATTTATAAATTTAATTTTTAATGTGATCATAATTAATTTTTAATTTATTTTTGTAGATTTTATTATTTTATAATTGAATTTTTAATGAAATATATTAAGATGGAGTATAAAAAAAAATCAAACCATGAGGGTAAAAAGAAAAAATTTAAGAACTTGTGAATAACAGGAGGAAAAGACCAAATTTGAAGGATATTAAGAGAAAAAAAATTCTTGAATAATTGCTACTATTGTCGTTCCCGTGACAAGGTGCGAGTATAAGTTTATGTTTTAAGGGGTATATAATTTTTTAAAATTTATAAAAAAATATTGATGTAACATAATGAATTTAATTAATTAACCCAAAAATTAATTAAAATTTATTATAATTTTAGTTGAACAAAAAAATGGCCTAATTTAGACAATGTTACATATCTTAGTTAAAGTTATTGTTAGTAGACTATTTATAAATGTGAAATAAAAATTTTTTAAAAGAAAATATAAATAAATTTCAAAAATATAAATATAATTGTTATAATAGAAAACATTTAAAAATGACATGTGGCGTAAGGTTCATAAAAGTATGACACGTGACATAAATCACTTCTGCTTTAATATATGTATATAGAGAGATATAGATGAGAAACCTCAACGAAGACTTGATTATATTGATAAGGGAACCAAAAACAACAATATATATATACTGAGGATGAAATGAGATCTTACTTTTGTAAAAAATGAGAAAATTTAATTTTGAGAAAAATGACATTGGTATGTATTTTTCGATTGTGGAGAAGAGTAAAGGAGAGAATAAGGTACTATTGCCCTAAAAAAATAGAAAAAGATTATTTATTAATTAATAAATTAAAAGATAAAAGAGTTTATCATTCCATTTGTCAAAGATTACGCCCTATATCAAATAAAAAATAGATACAAACTTTCTTTTAATATATTAGAAGAAAAGCTGTCACTCTTGAGATGTGTAATTTAATATATTAATAAATTTTTTTAAAAAAAGAACACAATACACCATTTTTATTAACAAAAATACTTTATTTGATAAAATTTTAATAAAAATAAAATCTTGATGTTTTAATAAAATTAAAACACACTAACATATATACGTATATTAAAAAAAGTATGTTTAGTATAGATACATATGTATAACTATATATAAAGTTATTTTGGTATAAGTTTTATCTAGGATAATTATTCTATTAGTATAATTTAAAGTATATTTAGTGTATGTATATATATAAACACGTTTGGTAAGTAGATAAATTTAAGTTCTAAAATAGGACAATTAATATATTAATTTTATAACTCTAATTTAAAATATGGCAATTATATATTAATTTTTTTTTAAAAAAAATAAAATTATAAAAAAATGACATGTGACATATTATAGCTAAGAATGAACCACATTGAGCTAAATGTTTTAGCTTTAATATAATATATAAATGGGCAATTTTGGTAAGTAGGCCTTTTTGAAAAACAATAGTAATAACTAGACTTTTTAATGTTTCAATTAAGTAAATATACCCCAATATTTTGTATTTATTCTCAAACTCTACACCCTCTTCTCTCAAGGGGTACATTTACTAAACGCAAAACTAGAAAAAGCCTAATAAACCAAATTTTTTCTATAAAATATAGATTAGTAACACAAATTTTAAAAAATGAAATTAAATTACTACTTTAGAAGGAAGTTGTATTCTGTCGGTGCAAATCTAATCTAGTGAATAAAATCCTATCTATATTTATTTACAATGTAAATTTTTTCACGAATATTGATGTCAAAAAAAATTACATGCGACCTATGAAATCACTTTTTTACCATGAAGTCATCAACAACAACTGATAGAATTGTATTAATAGGGGACCATTATGAGAGACTTCATCTGTACTAAAGCATGCATCATAGCCCAGCCCTAAAATTGATGTTTTATGATTTTTTTTTATAAAAAAAAACAAAAAGTGGTGCTTTATTTATTTATTTTTTTCAAAAAATAATGCTTTATTTTAACCTTCTCTAGTCCATGTACTTTGAAACGTTTTCCATGTTTTCCCCTTCAAGTAAAAAAATACAAGAAACAAATTCAATATCCAGAAAATAACTGCAGAGTTAGGCTTCAATTTTCAAGAAAAATCACGAGTAATGACTGACAAGGTTGAATATTCAAACACACTATTCCTACCAACTTATGAGAAATTGCATTAATGACTTCCAATTCCCATTTTTACACAAAATTGCATATTGTCTAAAAAAAGCAAAAATGGACCCAGATTATAATACAATGCAATAGATATCCAAAATATGAAGACTCAGCCAAGAAATAGCAAATGAAAACAACATCCCAACAATATAAAACAGCACGTTAAAAAGAAGGAACAATGAATCTTTCAATAAGTACCACAAAAGGGAAAAGAAAAAAATAATGTTAATAGCCATTAAACATCGACATCATTCAAAGTATCAAAATTCCCAGCTAATAAAAAAATGGCAATTTTTGTACTTAACTTTTGTCAGATTTTATTCTTGAATAAAAAGTGGAAGAAAATGTGGAAAAACAAAAGAGAGTTGAATTAGCATCCACAAGTGACACGTGACCTACCGTGTTATGACCACCACTCCTTCGATATCATCAATCAATGATACAAAATGAAAGGGGTCGGATCGGGTTAAATCGGGTCACCATCACGGGTGTAAAGTGAATTTTGAATGTAATAAGTTGAACCCACATGGAAAGCATGGGTAGTAAGTATGACTAAACACGAGAATTTGATAGTACTATAATGGCAGACAACTTGTTTTTAAGTTTACCTAACCACAAACACCAAGTTCGTGTATCTTCTTTAAGTGCAAAAACTCCGGGTTATTCTAACTTATTGAACTCGGGTATAAATTGGAAAAATCGTTATATTAGTAAAAGATCGACTATATCCGGTCAAGAACTTTCTAAATATTTGTAAATATTGGTTGGACGGGGATGACATCATGAAGGGTCTTATAGTTTTCAGATTTGACTGCGAATAATCGTTGAAGTAAAAATTGTAAAATAACTACAACCTTGTTTGGAAAGTCAAACGGAAAGTCAAACGGAAACTAAGAGTAGTGAGTACGATGACTCGATGAGGTCACTAGTAAGAGTTAAATTGAGAGCACGACGAAGAATCATAGAACTGATGGACTTGCATTCAATTGTAAAAAAATCAAATAAGTTGGACTATAGTAGCGAAAGAAGATAGTCATCATCGTAACCATATTTTAGAAAAAACGAGCATATTACAAGTCAATGATAGTCGAGGATTTGATGACATTACTCTTAGGGACATGATGGACCGCATACCGTCCCTATATTTTTCGAGAACAAGATGAGACGATATTGCAATACTTTGGATGAAATTCCACCGGGTTTGAAATGAGATCGAGAATTGTGCCCGGCTACCCCTATCAATATTTCTCAACGAAAGTTGGATCGGATATCCGAATGTCATATCCAATGAAACATGTCGGGTATCCAACATTTTTCTAGGAAAAAGCAGTTTTGAATCTGATATTGGACTTTTGAAGAACCCGAATTGAAAGAATTCGGATTTTTCGGGTGGATACTTTTGCTTACCTCTAAGCATCATACAACAAATGCTGTAAATGACTACACGACTATAAAATCTAATTGGTACGATAACAGCCTATCTTCAGCATCCATTGAAACCAATGGTTTTGCAGTCAATAAGTTACAAAAACATGATTCTCTTGCAAGAATACTTATGACAGAAAATGGTATACTATCAACAAACAAAAGTAATTTGCTGCCCTAATCTCCTACTTAATGACTCATTATTCTTCTCTAATTATCTATTAACTCTGCACAGCTTACCTTCTGTTAATTCCTTTGCTGCATATTAAAACCTGTGCAGAAATTTACTACATTGTCCAAGCTATCTGATAAAAATGGAAGAAAAAAACTACAAAATAGAGCTGAAATACCAGGTGAAATCATCCTGCAGATGATGGAGCTCGTGAAGAGCTTGAGGAGTTGGCTTTACGAGAGAATGCTGCAACTAGTCCTTCCTTGGTTAGCTGCTCAGATCCATGGGAATTGAGAACAAACCTATGAAGTACAGTGTCACTGCCGGCTGCTAGCCGTGAATCGATCACGTTAACCTCAGCTTCTTTCAATGCATTGATTACTTTCCCTAAGGGATGGATGTCTAAAGGGCTGGTAACTCTTACAAACACATCATCATTGACAGCTTCAATGTCAATTTCTTGTAGTTGACTCGGAACATCAATGTTCGAGCTAGACTCTATAGATGATCCGTCTACACCAAGCTTTTCTTTATCCGCTTCCATTTCCCGCAACTTGTTTTGCAATTCGGTTATGTAAGAAATGGCATCACCGAGTAATGAGGCTTTGTCCATTTTAGAAATGTTGGGAACAACAGCTCTAAGAGCGTAAAACCGCTGGTTTAGCTTTTCTCTACGGGCTCTTTCTGCCTCAACATGGTTTAGTGGTTCTTCTCTTCCGTTGGCTGGTTTACGCCCTCGTTTCCTTGGCTTTCCGTCGTCAAATGGACCTTGCCTTTCCTCTCTGCCAGAGACATTCACTTCTGAATTCTCAGACTCCATGCTTATAGGCCTGGATATCACAGAAGGCCTTGAAGTTGCCCCTGTGAAATCAATTTGCATTTGTGGTGCCGGCTTTTGTTGCTGAAAGGCATTATTTGCCTGAAATCCATCCCTTGATCCATTAGCATAACTCTGTAAATTGTTTACTTGAGCAACTGGGCGCGGGTTATAAACATCTGAACCACCCTGCTTCAGACCATGACTTTGTGACCATCCGGTGGAGTGAACGCCATTTCTTGGGCTGAAAGCTGTAAAAGAAAGCTTATTGCCATTACCATTTGTGGAAGGGTCCCATCGTCTCTCATCCATCTTCCTAACTGCGAGCTTTTCCCTGAATTGAGGTCGAACGGCATTCAAATTCTGCCCAAAAATCTTCGGAGCATTACTAATTACAGTCCCACTCAAGCCCAAATTTGTTTCCCGCTTCTCATTGACCATAGGCAGGGCTGTAATTGCCTTATTAGGCTTAACTAGCATTGAAGATGAGAAAGCAAACTTCACATCCTGCACAATCTCCAAATTCTCCGGCACCGATCTAACAGACCCTAATTCAACCACACCACAGTCAGTAGGGATCAGAACAATGGTCTGGATAGCAGCAGACTTTGCAAGAAACGACCTCACACAATACTCCGAATTCGACTTCAGCAAATCCGAAACCCAAACATGCTTCCCCGACATGAAGCACTTCCCAGGACCTGCTTGTCCTTTAGGAAAAGAGAAGTACATTGATACAAGAAACAGCATCTCCATATCAGTAACTCTATCCAACCTACACGCCAAGTAATCATCATCAGAACCCCCAAACAACACATTCAATTTCTGAAGCACCTTCTTCTTCATCCTCTGTTGACCTTCATCCTCAAGCCTAAAACTAAGAATCCTAGTTGCTTCAGACTCCTCAGTCTCCTTAGGCTCCCTACAAGATCCATCTCCCCATCCCAAGATCAAATCTCCAGACCTAGACTGTGAAATTTGCCAAAAAAACGCATAATTCCAGCTAAAATTCCAAGAATTCAGTCTCTCAACGAGATCCGATAGCCTAGGATGAACATTCTCGTTGGTGTCAACACTCACCAACAAAGTCTCAGCCATGACTGAGCTAGACATCAAGTACTCATACGCCTTGCTACCCAAAACCGAAGCAACAATTGAATTTTCCTCATCATTCCACACTAATCCTCCCATTCTAACCCCTACCTTCGTACTTGACATCTAAAAATCCAGAAAAAATCTCTCACAACAGCAAACAAATAGCCAACAACACAATTTTCCAAAAAAAACTCGTTTGATGAGGCTATATCATGTTCAATTCCAATACATTCAGCCACGTGCTTTCTCCTTTCATTTAATCCCTCACCTCTTAGATCTCAAAATCACGAGGAATCACTTACAAAATTGACGGATTCTATCAGTTTCCGCTCAATTCAACACCATCCACCTGCGGTTTCTCCGGTTGTCGACTTGTCGGTGACGAATTGTTTTTCCTCGCACTAAAAGCCTTCAAGCTTTACTATTATTTTACGCAAAACAAACGATCGCAGAATGGGATTGAGGAATAAGTTTTTGCAGTTCCTTTGATTTTAGCAAAAGTTAGAATTGAGAGAAGAAGAAGAGAAAGCATGAGAAGAAGAGAAGCTCAAAAGGGGAAGATAAAAAAAAAAATGGGAAGTTGGCAATTTTATGTTGTTGCTCTACCCTACACCATGGTTAGAAATTTCACCCTAGTTTGAGAAAGCTAACCAGGGCAAATTTGTCATTTCAGTTCCTTTTTATTATGTAGAAACTGGAAAATCCAAGTGTCTCATATATGGGTCCGGAACCGAAGTCTTTTTTTCATTAATATTATTTTTTATTTAAATATTAAGTATTTTAATTTTTGGAGTTCTTTTAAATATGCTTAAAACGTTTGATTATCAAAGGATGTCTTTTTAAATTTATTTACATAATTGGGATAAATTTGTTTCCTTAATAATATTAGTAACAACTAACAAGTAACCTATTTAAAGGTGTACATGCTACTATATTTGGAAGAAAAATTTAACACAATACTTACCACTAATTGCAATAGAATAATGTTTTTAAATTTAACAAGTAACCTATTTTATGATGATGAGTGATCAGTCTATTCTAGAATGATCATATACAAGTATTTTATTATAAAGAAAATAATATGTTTGAAAAGATTATAGGCTTGTAGAGGGGCATCTTGAAGCACGTGTTTAGAAATGTGTGAGAAAGGGTGAAGCATGTGACCTAAAATTAACAAAGCCTACCTTCAGGTACACTTCAACACCCTATGGCAGTGTGCACGAGATTCCCACCACCCAATTTATGCTTCAATTATTTACTTCTCTTTTTTCTTTTTTACTATTTTTGTAAGTAATATAAATTCTTAGAACATTCACAAAGATTGAAAGAGGGTTTGGTGAAATTTTAGCGGATCGGATTTATACGAAGGGTTTCGTCCTACTTATAGTGTCTTGAATTCGAACTCAACGTATCATGTTACTGTGTTTTTATTCATAAGTTATAGGGGTTTATATGGAAATTAACATTCTTTAAATACAAGGGTATGATTTGATTGATATTTGACGACATATTTTAATATTAACTATTTCAATTGGACAGGACAGTCATAGTCCAGATTCCATCATCAAATGTCAAGGTCCTATAACTCCATGCATGTGAAATTCCGACATGTAATATATATGTTGAGGTTTTGGCGCACCTCCGAATGCATATACGTGTTGAACTCGAACTCAATACATGAGTTAATTGATGTTTCATCTTAAAATCAATTGACAACAAAAGTAACTCATTAGTTTTATATATTAAGCTCGTCATATCTTTAATACATAGGAGAACAATAATCCTCTCAAGCTTCTTAAAAATATATCAAAAATTACTCCACTATAAAATAAGAATTGAAGGAATTTGACCAAATAGGCCCTTTTTTATTTCCATTACATTTGCGTATCCTTTCAACTTGCACCACTTTTATTAAATTGAAGTTGGAAGGGAGGGGGTTTGATTAGGGGTACATTTACTAAACATATTTATACGGCCTAGTTACTACAGAGAAATCTCAAAAAGGCTTAGTTAGCTAATTTGGCCATAAAAATTTCAAATATGTCATTTTTTCATTGTGCGAGTTTTTTAAATAACGTTCTTGAATTAAGAAACTGAAAAACTAATCGCCCACTTTTCATGTTTTAGCTTCTAACCACTTAATAAAAAGATAATTTCCTGATATTTTTTTTCTTGAGTCAACACTTTTTGACAATATATTTTACGCTTATTGACAATCCTACAGAATTATGAAAAAAATGTAATTGTTGATGGTCCATTTTACAGTTGTTGACAAACAATTTTACACTTGTTGCTCGTATATTTTACATTTGTTGACAATCCATTCAGTACTTGTTTAACAGTTCGGAAAATATTATGAAAAATATAATTCTTGACATTCCATTTTACACTTATTGTCAATCCATTTAATAGTTGTTGACAATACATTTTGTTTAGTCCATTTTACACTTACATTGTCTACAAATATTTCGTCAACTCATTGTCAGTCCGGGAAAAAAATAGATATTTTTTATTTTTTTTATTAAGTGGTTAAAACCCAAAACATTACATTTTAGACTTATTTTTCAAATTAGCTAATTTAAAATTGTTATCTAATCAAAAAGTTTATTTTGGTGAGTTTTTTGAAACTATCCAACTTAATTATGTAATTGAAAAAATAACTAACCATTTTACACTTGTTGATCGTAAATTTACACTTGTTAACAATCTATTTAACACTTGTTGAATAATATGAATTTTTTTTTGCGAAAAAAATATTTGTTGACGGTACATTTTGCACTTACTAAAAATACTTTTTACTTTTGTTGACAATCATTATTGCATTTGCACAGTTAATCGTTAATGATTGAATTGTCAACTTGTAAGCAAACTGGGGTATTTTTAAAAAAAAAAACAGATTTTTTTATTTAATTTAAGTGTTTAAAACCAAAATAAAAACTTAAATGCTAGTTTTTCAATTAGCTAATTTAGATTGATTATCCTAAAAAAGGTTACAGTTAATTATTAATTTTAACATTTAATGAAAAATTGTCTTTTCCATAATAAAATTCTATACTTATTCAGATTTTATGTCATGTACTTTTATATGTTGATTTTGCTATTATATTTTAATCAATCGACTAGGTCGATAGATATCTTAAGTATTGCATCATTTTTATTTAAAATTAAAAAATTAAAAATCACTTTAGATTAAAAGTAAAAATTCTAAATATATCAATTAAAACTACGAATTTGTGATAAGAATATTATTAAAATTTACTATAATACTAGTGTAGTTTCCGGACCAAGGCACAGATAAATAAATTGATTATATTTTTATTTATAATTTAATTAAATGGGTACATAATTTAGAAAAATTAAACAAAATTTTTGTATCATAATAATTTTAACAATATACTACTTTCAAAAAGTTCAATTAAATACACTATATTAGGTACTTTAATTATTTTTTTGAAAATAAAAAAGATGTAGCATTTGTTAATTTAGTAATTATTTCTAATGAATATAGAGATTGTATATTTCTATGTTAAAATTAGAATAAGAAATTATCTAATCATCTTATAAATTAAAGTGTTATTTTTAAAAAATATTTGATAAGAATATCTTATAAATCTGTTGAAAATTGTGATAAGATTAAAAATGGAAACAATATATCTATAGTCTATATTAATAATTTTTATTTATTTGTAATCATTACAATTATAAAACGGAGATGCACAAGAAAACGACATGTGACGCGAATTTCATAAGAGAATGACGTGACGCGAAAGTCTTACACATTACTAGTTATCTAATATTAACATAATTTCACATTAAAGTTCACCCGTAACCATTTTTAATAAAATGAAAATATATTATTTAAACATGTGTGTTTTTTTAAAAAAAAAGTATGTTTAGTGTAATATTTATATGACGAAAAGTAAATTTGGTATATGCATATATTTAAGTTATTAGGATAATTATTCTAATAAGAAATATGACAAAAATATATAATTTAATTAAAAATTTAAAATTATGAGAAAATGACAGGTGAAAAAAAATAGTTTAGAAAGCGACACGTGAAAAAAATATTTTCGCTTTAATAATAGTATATAAATAAACATTTGATCTCCTAAAATTTTAATTTTGAATATTTGTGTTATAGAAATATTTCAGTGTAAAATTTGATATTGTACCATATATTATATTTTACACGATTTAGTTTATAATATCCAATTGTAATAATTAAAATTATCGTGCATCCGATATTATATTAAATATATGTTTCATATACTTTATTTAACTATAAGTGACCAGGCCCACTACTAAACTACTATAGCACTTGGTAATGGGTCCACAACATTATTAACATATAAATCTAAATGGTCAAAAGCTAATTAAGGTTACCAAGAAGCTAAACTGCATATAAAATTAATAAACGTAAACCCTAATGCACCCTTTGTGGCACATGCTTTTGCTTTTTCAATCTAATTTCAGCGTCCCTTCGCAATAGAGTTTACGTTTATTAATTTTATATGTAAGGGGTCGGACTATCCCGTATGATGACTACCTAGTTTTTACTTTTTCTATTAATAAAAGCGCGTCTACATGCGCCGGAGACCACGGATTCTCCGTCTCACCAAAAAAAATTAACGTTTTTAATTTATAAATATAAAATAACTAAAATATGAATAGCTTAATCGTAATATTATCCGAATCATAAGTTTACTTAACCCGTAGAGATGCGTAATTGAGTGGAATCTAAGGCAACCAACGATCTAAAAGTAAAATATATCTCAATTTAAGAATTCACGATCCTTACAGTACTTGCTTATTTTATTAAAATATTTATTTTATATTTATATTTATTGTCTAATCTACCGGTCCACCACCCACGCTGCATTTCTTATAAAATTTTATATGTACACGTCGCACTCGCCCAACACGAGGAACATTGTCCTACCAAATAATTGATGTAAAATTAAATTTTATTAAAAATATAAATGATTACAAAAGTTAGTTTTGAGTTATTTGAAAATACAAAATAATATATCGGGATGATTTGAAAACTTATTCATAGAAGCTTATGAAGATTATGTATAAAGACATATGAAGAGGTTGGACATATGATAGCTCTAGAGCTTATGAAAACTTAAGTTATCTTTATTTTATAAATTAAATTAACAAATACTAAGATTATGATAACCTGTTTTATAATTTGTATAAGGGATTAAAGTTGGGGACGAGAAATATATGAGAGAGAAAAATGTATCGTACTTTTTTTCAGTCAGATATAATATTTATACAGAATATGTAAGCTGATTGTTGCAATTCAGTTTATACATTGAACAACCTAAATAAACTCAAATTTGTGAATGGCAAAGATCATTATATATTTTGCTCAACACCCCCAAAAACTAGGAGATTGATACATCATTAGTTTGGCAAGCAAACGATTCTGTTATTTTGGTGAAAGCGTCGGCCAATTGATCATGTGTAGAAATGTGTCGCAAATAGAGTAGTCCTTCCATGACTCTGTCTATGGTGAAGTGACAATCTATCTCTATGTGTTTCGTTCTCTCATAGAATATTGGATTCTTGCCAATTTGAATGGCAGAACTATTGTCACAATACACTTGAACTAATTGGGGAGGAGATAGCCCAATTCTAGAAGCAACCGAATTAACCAAGTTATCTCATCAGCTGCTTGAGCCATTGCTTTATACTCGGCTTCAGCTGAACTTCTTAAGACGGTGTTTTGCTTCTTAAAATTTTAAAAACTTATAGGAAAAGACCCACGAAGAACGATGTCGCCACCAACACTTCGACGTGTAAAAGCACAAGAAGCCTAGTCAGAATCTGTATATGTCAATACAGGGTTTGTCACAACTATAATACCATTTTCAATGGTGCCTTGTACATAATGTAGTGTATAAACAAAAGCATGCATTTGAGAAGTGTGTGGATGTTGTGTGAATGGCTTAGACATTAAACAAGATAGCATATATCCGGACGTGTGTGTAAGAAAATTTAACTTTCCAACAAGAGATCCATATATGGATGCATAAGAGAGTAAATCACCATCATGTGGAAGGAGCTTTAAGTTTAAAGGTAATATATTGAGTAGATGTATGCTTTCCATGAGGTAGATTTGCTTCATGTAAAAGCGCAAGAGTAATTTGTGATGGGCAAGAACGATACTAAAAGGCATGTGAGCAACTTCTATCCCCATGAAGAAGTGAAGAATCTTCAGGTCTTTGATGCTGAAGGTGGAATCGAGATAAGCTATAAAAGAAGCAATTTCAACCTGATTAGAACCTATAACTAAAAGGTCATCAACACAAATTGCAACGATTGTAATGTTCGAGCCTGACTATTTAACAAAAAGGGAATAGTCATTATTGGACTATCGAAACCCTTGATCAACTAGAGCAGTGGTAAGTCTATGAAACCATTGCCTAAAAGCTTATTTTAGGCCATAAAATGACTTCCTTAAATTGCATACAAGATATAGAGGATTAGGTATACCGGGAGGTAGTTTCATATATACATCCTCAAAAAAATCTCCATACAAAAAAGCATTGTTTACATCCCTTTGGTGAAGAGGTCATGCTTTGGATGCAACAATGGCAATGATGCTCCGAATGGTTGTCATTTCGACAATTGAAGAGAATATCTCGTGGAAATCAATGTCTCCCTTTTGGTTGAGACCTTTAGCAATTAAACGAGTTTCGTATCTCTCCAAGCTTCCATCAACTTTTAGTTTGACTTTGAAAACTCACTTACAACCAATGACTTTCTTGTGAATGGGCAATGTAACAAGATCCCACGTGTGATTTCTTTGGGCTTGATATTCTTTCTTCATAGCCTCAATCCAATTTGAATCCTTGAAATCCTCGGTATAGGTTATTGGTTCAACAAAAGAGGTTAGCGAGGAAAGAAAGGAGAAATTAGTGGAAGGTAAAGATGTAGAGAGGTTTTTAAAAAAAAAAAGATGTAGAGGGAAACATACTTGTTGAAGGTAAGCATGAACTATATGTGCATACAAAGTCAGATAAGTATGGCGGTGGATTGGGAATGCGAATGGATAATCAAAGGATAGGTGTAGAATTATGTGGAGAAGTAGTTGTGGATATGATAGAATTAGAATGTATGGAGTCGGCTTGACTAGTATTAGAATGTGAAATGTTGGACGAATTAGGAGAATGAAGTGGGAAATCAAGATCAAACGTGGGGCTACTTCCTGAACAGAAGAGTGAGATGGTAGAAGGATTAATGAGTCTAAGGTAGAATCAATAGAAAGAATAGGAATGAGGGATGAAGTCGTAGATAATAGATGATGAAATGGTAGGTAAGACTCATGGAAGACTACATCTCTTGAAACAAGAATGTCTCTTGTATAAAGAGTAACAACTTTGTATTCTGTTTGACCAAAAGGGTAACCAATAAAGACACAAGGTTAACACGTGGTTCAAACTTGTCTCTATGAACATTGGGAGTATGGACAAAACAAAGGCAACAAAATACTCTTAGATGGTCATATAGTGACTCGTTGTGAAAAAGGAATTCAAAAGGTGTTTTGTCGTGCAATAAAGGAGCAGATCTTTGATTGATTAAGTATATAGTTGTCAAGATGATGGTAGTTTAGAATGTAAACAACCTCCAAAAGGTGTCTATGCTTTCTTTTTACTATCACATTTTGTTATGGGTTATAAACACAAGTTGTTTGATGAGTAATACCCTCTGTGCGCAAAAAAGGGAGACAAATATGCTAGAAAACTCGAGGGCATTGACTGATCGTATACTCTTGATGAATTTCTAGAAATGAGATTTGACCATTGCAACAAAGTTTACAAGATGCTTAAAGCATTACTTTTATGGACCATCAAGTATGTCCATGTGCATATTGTATTTTCATCTACTATGGTCAAGAAATAAGAGAAAACATTATAGGTTGAATGTTTGTAAGGTCCCCAAATTTTTATGTGAATGAGCTCAAAAGGATGATGAACTTATGTGGAAGAATGATTAAAAGGTTGTATGTGTTGTCTAGCTTGTGGACAAATGATGTATATAGAATATGTCTTGGCAATAGTGATGAGAGTAAATTGATGTAATTGTCCAAAAGGTACACGACTTAGTGACAATGCCACAACACAATATGGAGTTTACTAGATGCAAAATGCATTAAGGGAGAAGTATCAAAAGTTGGCTGATTACAATTTTGGGAAATAAAAGATGAACCGTCACATGAAGGTTTGTCAACAACATATAGTCATTTAGATGCTTGATCAATCACCAATTGACTCTTCATCGAAGGGTCTTAAAGAATGCATGTGTTAGGTGTGAAAAAAATGTGAGATGAAAATTTTAGTGGAGAGTTTATGAATAGATATGAGATTGAACTGAAATTATGAAACATGAAGAACATGTGATTACATTATGGTTGTGTTTGGCATACTTTGCAAAAACACTAGTGTTAGTGTTCACTAGTGTTTTTGAAAGTGTTTTTGGAATTGTTTTCGTAAAAACACTAGTGTTTAGTGTTTTGTAAACACTAATGAGTGTTTGACTTTGTTTTCAGTATACACTAAAGAGTGATTGTTCTCCTCAAGCTCTCCTCCGCCAGCATTTGTCGCTCGCAAGGGAAACCTAGGGCTCCGACCTGAAAATTGGAAGCGAGGAGAGAGACTAAGTTGGCCTAGGCGTTGAATTCTCCACGGAGTTAAATGAAATTGAAGATTTCGAGTTGGATTGCGGACATGGAGGAGAAGCGATTGAGATGTAGGTTTTCAAGCCCGTCCAACAAGGGGTGTCATTCGGCCCAACAACACAGCCCCCCCCCCCCCCAGTTTTTTAGGTCACATAATATTTATTTTTAGTACATCTATTAAACAAAAGAGTGCTTGCCACAATGGTTAAACCTCAATAATATGTATAAATTGTCATGAGTTCAAATCTCGTTTCTGTATTTTTTATTAAAAAAATAATCTTAGTTTTTTCCCCTAGTTATTTTTCTTAATAAAACATATTTTTTTATATTGATTAAAAAAACATTGACATATGACTTCCGAAACTCATTGGACGGCCTTGTAGGTTTTGGACGAAGCGAAGGGGAGGCTTGAAATGGAGTAGATAGAAAGAATAGGCTACACGTTATTGTCATGGATGGAGAAACCCTATAGAGGTCTCGTCGTTCTTCCTCGAGAAACTTCAGTGGATGAAGACAAGGAAACGAGAGGTCAGATAAGCCCTCACTTTTGCTAAGTTCAGCCCCAAAAGACAAGTATTTCGTTGTCTGCTCAAACTTTTAAATTCAAGAACTTTATCGTCCGATCAAACCTTCCACCTATGCTTTTGTTTTGGGTGCTGGCTTTGTGTGTTGTTTTATTTTTGTTGATTTAGTTGTTGATTTTGTCTCATGTATGTGAAAGTTGGATTTTGTTTATCCTCCTGGCAAATAAGAAATTTGTGCTTGCTGATTTTGTCTCATACATGTGAAAGATGGATTTTGGTGTAGATATGCAGCAAGTCTCAACGAAATATACAACCGATTGAGAGAGAAGAAGATAAGGGAGAAGAGAAGAGTTTGCACAAACAAAAATTTTAGCCCATTTTCGGTACCGATTTGAAACTGGGATTGAGAGAAAAAGAAGAGTAATTACCCGTGGGATCCGAGAAGAAGAAGTAGAAGAATAGCAATCCTCATAAGAATGTTGTTTAGAGCTTGATGAGGGTATAAAGTAGAAACGAGGAGAGGAGAGGAGAGGGTGAGCGGAATAAATTTCAATCTCTTCAACCAAGATCTATTGGTCGAAAATTTTGATGAACTTAGGCCCTGTTCGGCGGAACTTTTTGTAAAGATTTTTGTAGAGCTTTGGAAAAATGAAAGCTAATGGGGTTCGTTACAACAATTTATTTGGTAGATTAGATTTTTCAGAAAATTTTTTGTTCAATTTTGAAAAGTTTCAAATAATATATTTTTGTGTAGATTATCGATTTTTTTTACAAATTTACCCCTTAAAGCTAACTTTAGCAATTTGTACATTTTTGTCCCTTTTAACCTTTTGATAAATCTATTATACTTACTAAAACAGAGCACGAGTTGATGACGTGGCGCACTGTGGACGCAGGATTTTTGAAATTGAGCTCCCACAATTAAAGCCAATAAATCTTTATTTTTTACACTATTTTTTAAACCATAAAATCTTTTATTATTAAAATAATAATTTTATAGAAACCAAATCTATTATACTTACTAAAACAGAGCACGGGTTGATGACGTGGCGCGCTGTGGACGCAGGATTTTTGAAATTGAGCTCCCACAATTAAAGCCAATAAATCTTTATTTTTTACACTATTTTTTAAACCATAAAATCTTTTATTATTAAAATAATAATTTTATAGAAACCAAATCTATTATATACTTACTAAAACAGAGCACGGGTTGATGACGTGGCGCGCTGTGGACGCAGGATTTTTGAAATTGAGCTCCCACAATTAAAGCCAATAAATCTTTATTTTTTACACTATTTTTTAAACCATAAAATCTTTTATTATTAATATAATAATTTTATAGAAACCAAATCTATTATACTTACTAAAACAGAGCACGGGTTGATGACGTGGCGCGCTGTGGACGCAGGATTAGATTAGATAAGTATACAAAACAAAAGCACGTAAAAAAAAACCTATTTCACAATATTCTTTTTAATTTTTTCAAAACCCACACAAGGTGCGGGTATTATACTAGTCTACCATAAAAATCTATCCACGATCTACTTTTACCAAACATCCATTAACTTCTTTATTAGTTTTTCATAATTTACAAAACTATTTAAAACTTTACTAACAAATTTACCCAAAAACTAAAACTCCTAAAACAAATAAGTAGCCATTTCAGGGCCTTCAACCGAGATTCAGTTGCTTCATTTTCGTTACCCAATAAAAAATAAGTAGAGCGATTGCCTATTTTTTGCATAAGCAAAATCTTAAAAGGTTGTTTAAAAAAACAATATTTAAATTATTTTCCATCATGAAAAAGGTAGGGACAAGAAACACATGAATAAGTATCGTGTTTAATTACTAAGATACCCTCAAGCAACGTGCAACTCCAAGCGAAGCCTAGTGTGGAAAGCCTAACCGCCCTTGGCTGCTGGCACGTGCGCTACCACCGTCTTCAAGCGTGTGGAGACCACAACTAAATCTTCGGGTTAATTTATTTTCTTTTTTACCTTTTTATTTTACTTTTTTGCAGTCAACCGCCCTTATTGTCAAATTTACAAGAACGCACCCCTTACTCTTATTTCATTTTTTATTCAATGAATTATTATTTCTCAAAATTGTTTGGTTCACTTACTGATAAAACGGAATCCTATGGAGGTGTTTAAATTATTTTTTATAAAAATATCGTTCATAACAAGTAAAAAAACAATTTGAAGAAATATCGGTAATGGTTGTGGCGATAACTCTTTCTTTTATCGCTTGCGGCTTTTATCTTGGACTTTTTCTATCAATATCTTCTCTTTTGTGTTTGATGAATACAAATAGTTAAGACGAAGATGTTGTTAATGTAAATTGAAAAGATAAGGTGCACAATTTGAAAACAAACAAGGATTAGTTGAAGTAAAAGTCTTCGAAATGACAAATTTTACCCTCAAGGTTAGTGCCATAATAAAAGTCACTTACCACACAACAATTTTCATCATTTTTTGAAAAAATTACATAAAAATTTAACTTAAATGTTAGCTGATATTTTTTATTTATTAAAGCGGGTAAGAAAACTGTTAGTTAATCATCCTATAACATCCTTTTAAATGATAACATAATAGATGCCGAAATTCTTGAATCATCCACAAAATAATCTTGACCAAAAGAACAAGCTGCAGGACCGTCGTGACCAATAGTTGCAAGTTTATCAACAACACCATTGATCTCTCTGAAGATGTCATTAACTTGAACCTGAGTGAACTCTACGAGTAAGACATAAATATTTGTAATGCCCGTACCCCAATTCCCATGGTGGCTTCCAAATTGTCTTAATGAAATTAATAATCATAAGATTATCCCCTTCAATTTCGATATTCTTTATTTCAAATTGCTTTGCTTTTATAAGTCCCATTTTCAATGCATATGCTTCCGTTTGGAGGATAAAGATGTGACCACATTTTCCGTAATCGAACTCAACAACTGAGGCATTATGGTCCCTTAAGATATATCTAAAGGTACTTTGACCATCATTCCGCTTAAAGTCGTCAAAGTTAAATTTAATCACTCTTGGTTTAGGAGCAGACCATTTGATGTTTCTTTGTTTTCTTTTCTTAGTAATTTTGTTTTCTTGTCATTATCCTTCAGGTTCTTCCATTCCAGTATTTGTCAGTCTACTGTTTGTGAGATAATTGTTATTTTGTTGTTATTAAAAATATTCTTATTTCTCATGTACCATATGTTCCACCAAGTGACGATCAGATTCATAATTGAAAAGTCACGCAGTTTCGTTCTTATAAGGGACATCACTTCCCTTAACTTCTTATTTGTCATATCAATGCTTCGTAGGAAATCTCGAATTTCATTATTAGATATATTATTAAGGGTGTATGGGCAATTGAAAAAAAAATATGTTTTGCGCTTTCATAGGGGTGCTGGCAGAAGACGCAACACATTGGTATTGAAACCTTTTGTTTTTCCAGGTTTTCCTTAGTTGATAGGTCATCCATTGATAAGTTTCAAGTAAAATTTTTAACTTTTGGCATGATGTCTATGTTCCAAATTCAAGAATTATCGTGTTGTCCTAAATCAATATTTTTTTATGGAGGAGGGAGAGAGCATCTTTTGTATGGAACCAAAATGTTAGCTGACTGATAAAATAATAACTTATATACAAATATTTTATTTAAAATAATTAAATGATAATTTCACTTAGTTGATACTTAATTTTATAAATAAATAATTATTATAAAAGTTATTAAATACTTAAGTACAATAAGAATATTTCTGTCTGGTCGAAATATATGATTTTTACTAGTGTATAGCACGCACCTTGTGCGGGTTTGTTAATAAAATAGCTTATCATATTACATTTTTTTACTATATTATATGTTGTTAACTTTATTAGTTATATGTTATGAGCTCGTATAAATAACACGTCAAGTGTTACATAGTAAATGAGACCACGTAGCCCATGTGTTGATCATTAATTAGTTTTATGCTAATAAATTTTTTTTAAATCTAATTTATTATTTAATAAATAATAATTTAAATAAAAAAAACATAATCTGATACGAATTCAATTAGTAAAAAAAGATTAATTGGCTTAATTTGTGATTTAGTAAAAAATTTAATCCGAGAAAAAACATAGGAGCGCCACGTCAGCATTAGTTTCGTATGTTTTAGTAAAGCATATAGAATATAGATGTATATTTAGTATATTGATAAAATAAGAATTGCAAATTTAATAGTTCAACAGTCCACAAATCAGTAGGTTACAAGGACCCACAAATTAGTAGATCACAAGGACTCCACAAGAGCACAACGACCAACAAATCATTAGGTCACAACGACCCAAAAATCATTAGGTCAAAACGACTCAAAAATTAGTAGGTCACAATGATTACATACAAATACTAATCCGATATGAATAAGTATTATATTTGATTCTGACCAAAAGGTTCAGAAAAGTATGAATTTTATAAGCCTCAAATACTCTAGATCTATTTATACATGTTTTCGAAGTGTCATCCTTTCCTCATAATCAATGTGGGAGAACAAAAATCATATTTTATAAAATAATTATGGTTTAATTAAAAAAAAAAGATTTATTAACTTAATTCGTGATTTAGTAAAAAGTTTAATCTGAGAAAAAATGTGGGGGCGCCACGTCAGAATTAGTGTCTTTTGTTTTAGTAAAGTATATAGAATATATATGTATATTTAGTATATTGATAAAATAAGAATTACAAATTTAATAGTTCAACGGTCCACAAATTAGTAGGTCACAAACGACCCACAAATCAGTAGGTCACAACGAAAATTAGCAGATCACAATGACCCCCCACAAATTAGTAGATCACAAGAACACACAAATCATTAGATCACAACTCACAACGACCCATAAATCAGTAGGTCACAACGACCCACAAATAAGTAGGTCACAACGATCCAAAAATCAATAGCTTAGTAGGTCACAAACGACCCACATATCAATAGGTCACAACAACCCACAAATTAATAGATCACAAGGACCCACAAATCATTATGTCACAAGGACCCACAAATCATTAGGTCACAAGGACCCAAGCATCAGTAGGTCACAACGACCCACAAAGTATTAGATTAAAACGACCCACAAAACATTAGGTTAAAACGACCTACAAATTAGTAGGTAACAATAATCCACATTCAAATACTAATCCGGAATGAATAAATATTATACTTGATTCTTACTAAAAGGTCCAGAAATGTATACTTGTATAATCTTCAAACCTTATAGGTCATTTTATAAATGTTGTCAAACTATCATATTTCTCTGATAACCGATGTGGGATAACAAAATTCATATTTTACAAAATGATTATGTTTTAGTAAAAAAAATATTTATTAGCTTAATTCGTGATTTAGTAAAAATTTTAATCCGAGAAAAAACGTGGGGCGCCACGTCAGAATTATTGTCTTTTGTTTTAGTAAAGTATATAGATGTATATTTAGTATATTGATAAAATAAAAATTACGAATTTAATAGTTTAACGGTCCACAAATCAGTAGGTCACAAATGACCACAAATCAGTAGTTTACCTACTAATTTGTAGGTCACAACGACCCTCAAATTCATAGGCCACAATGACCCACAAATTCATAGGTTACAACGACCCACAAATCAGTGGGTCACAACAACCCACAAATTATTAGATCAAATCGACCCACAAACTATTAGCTCAAAACGAACTACAAATCAGTAGGTTACAACGACATAAAAATCATTAAGTTACAACGACCCAAAAGGTCTTGAAATGTATAATTTGTATAATCTTCAAACCTTGTAGGTCTATTTATACATGTTGTCAAAGTGTCATCCTTCTCTAATAACCGATGTGAGATAACAAAATTCATATCATACAAAATAATTAAGGTTTAGTAAAAAAAAATTATTGGCTTAATTCGTGATTTAGTAGAAGATTTAATCAAATAAAAAAGTGGAGCGTCACGTCAGCATTAGTGTCTTCTGTTTTTAGTAAAGTATATAGATAGGAAGGAAGTTAAGCTTACGGGTATGAGATAGACTTATGAACAATATCTTTTAATTTTAAATATTTGAAAAAAAAATTAAAAGAAGAGGAAATGTTATTGTAATCTTAGTTAGTAATGCAAATAAAATACTTTAAAATTAGAACTAATTAAAAAAGATTAGGCTAATTATGATTTAGTAAAAAAAAGATTTATTAGCATAATTCGTGATTTAATAAAAAGTTTAATTCGAGAAAAAAAGTGGGGCGGCACGTCAAGAATTAGTGTTTTTTATTTTAGTAAAGTATATAGATGTATATTTATTATATTGATAAAATAAGAATTACGAATTTAATAGTTCAACGGTCCACAAATTAGTAGATCACAAACAACCCACAAATCAGTAGGTCACGAGGACCCACAAATCAGTAGGTCACGAGGACCCACGAATCAGTAGGTCACAACGACCCACGAATTAGTAGGTCACAACAACCCACAAATTCATAGTTCACAACGACCCACAAATCAGTGGTTCACAACGACCCACAAATTAGTGGTTCACAACGACCCACAAGTTATTAGGTCAAATCGACTCAAAAATCTGTAGGTCAAAACGATCCAAAAATCATTGGATCAAAACGACTCAAAAATTATTAGATCAAAACGACCTACGAATTAGTAGGTCACAACAATCCACATAAAATTACTAACCCGGTATAAATAAGTAGTATACTTGATTCTGACCAAAAGGTCCGAAAATGTATGATTTGTATAATCTTCAAACATTTGAGGTCTATTTATACATGTTATCCTTCTCTGATAACCGATGTGGGATAACAAAATTTATATTTTACAAAATAATTAAGGTTTAGTAGAAAAAAGTTATTGACTTAATTCGAGATTTAGTAAAAAAATTTAATCCGATAAAATATGGAGTCTTAATTTTTTTTTACAAAATAATCAAAGATTTTGGCTTTCTTTTAAACAAATCCTTTTAAAAACATAAAAGAAGGGTTTTTTTTAATATTCTTTATTATTTGTGCCGGAAAAGTGTTTACCAGTTTGTTTTATAAAATTTATATACTTTAATAAAAAAGATTTTTTGACCAGTTTATTTTCTGGCACAAAAAATAAAGATTTATTGGCCTATAAGATATTGAAGAATCTCCAATAAAAAAAAATTACGTATAATTTTGAATAGCAGTTTGTTAGTTTAGTAAAAAAAAAGATTTTATGGCTTAAAAAAATAAAGATTTATTGGCCAAAAAATTGTGGGAGCTCCATTTGATTGCTGGTCCCACCGCATGCCACGTCATCAAACCATGCACTCTCTTTTAGTATGTACTAGTTTTAATACTCGTGCCCTGCACGGGTTAGACGATAATTGTGTGTCAAAAAAAAATGATAATTCACTATGTTGATAATTGTTCTAATTGTTATTTGATACTTGTTATAAGATTGTATTTTTCACATTATGAATGTAAGTCAAGCAAGAATTCAAATCCTGCAATTACAATCGGGAAAGAGGATTTCAGGACAATATACTTTGAGATACTCGAATGCCGAGCTAACATCAATCCTAGAAAAAATTCGGGTTTTATTATATAAGATAGATAAGAAGTCATGTGTAAAACATATACTAACAAAAAAGAAGGGTAAAACAAATCATTAGATTTAAATTAACAATAATAATTAATAATATATTAAAATATAAATAAAAGAAGTTTATATAATATAAGTAGCATGTCTAAGTCAAAATTTACAATATCAAATAGTTAAATTTAAATAGTGAATTATCTAACCATTAATAAGACTAATAACATATGTCAATATGTCAAGTCACTAAATATTTTTTAAAAACTGATAAATTTTACTAAATATTTTTTTTAAAAAATTTAAAATAATAACAACTATCAATTAAACTCAAAATAATACAAACTTTAAAAATTATAAAAAATGATACATACTATTTCAGGAGTTTTTTTTTTTCTGATTTTGTAAATACGTTTTGTATTATTTTTTTCTGAAAAATAAATTAAGTAAAATATTTTTGAAACATTTTTTCTGATTTTTTAAATACTTTTGTGTAAATGACAAAAACTTTTTTAAAAAATATTTGATTTATTTTTAAAATGCCGATAGTTTTTTTAGAAAAAAAATTATATATAACGTTTTTTGGAAAAAAAAATTCGATTTTTTTCCATATCTTTTTTTATATGAAATTATGAGTTTTTATACAAATTATTTTAAAATATCTGAAATTGTTTTAAATACTTTTGTGTAAATGACAAAAAAATTTTTAAAAAGATGTTTGATTTATTTTTAAAAAGCCTATAGTTTTTTTAGAAAAAAAATTGAATATAACTTTTTGGGAAAAAAAAATTC
Source organism: Fagopyrum homotropicum (assembly GCA_033239125.1). Classification (NCBI taxonomy): domain Eukaryota; kingdom Viridiplantae; phylum Streptophyta; class Magnoliopsida; order Caryophyllales; family Polygonaceae; genus Fagopyrum; species Fagopyrum homotropicum. Next base: position 12,455,658 of record BSWB01000003.1, read on the forward strand.
GATTTTTTTTCCATATCTTTTATAATATGAAATTATGAGTTTTTATACAAATTTTTTTAAAAAAATATCTGAAATTTTTTTCAAAAAATAATAAAATTGAAAATGAAAAAACACTATTCTAAAAATATGAATTCTTTTAATTATAAAAAAAATTTTATTCTAAAAAAAATGAATAAATATTTTTGTTAATCGTTTAAAAAAATTATTTTAGGAGAAAAATTTTTTATAAGTTTAGAAAAAAATGAAGTTCAATTGAAAATAAAAAATATAAAAAAATATATTAAGATCTTTAAAATTTTATATAAAAAAAATAAAGTTTATTTCAATTGAAAAATATAAGTAAACAAAATAAAATAAAATTTAAAATAAAGTTTATAAGTTTAAGAAAGTATAAAGTTCAATTATAAATTAAAAAATATTAGTTGACAAAATATTAATATTTTAAAATTAGATTGCAAATCTTAACTATTTCGATATTTAAGCTACAAATAATTAAAAATCAGTTAATAATATGAGAGAATAAAAACAAATATTAATTAGTAAAATATTTAAAATAATTCATAAATTAAATATTTAAAATAATTTGGTTTAACAGAGTGGGAGCGGGATCAACAGAAAATGACACGTGTTAATTTAATGATGTGGATTCATCAGACTCTGCCATGTGTAAGTTTACGGGCTACTTTAATATATAGATAGATAATAGATTAGATGGTTTATTCAAAAAAATATTAAATTTAAGTTTAAAAAATATATGATTTTTTTTCAAAAAAGTCTTAAAAATAGCAGTGATTTGACATTATGACACACTTGCACGCTCCTTAAATCGCGTGGATGAAGAAATAGTGACGAGTCACGAGCGAAGAGGCTTTAATTTAATCGAGGGGTGGGGGCCCACTGGAGGAATTCACGCGTTTTGGGGCGGCCTGCCTTATCAGACACTTCGCATTTTCTCACGGGATGGATGAGAAATGATAAACTGATAAAGCAGGTCAACACGTGTTAATAGGAGTTATATCTGACACGTGTCGACTATTTGTACAACTATTCACACGTGTTATTGTGTGGCACTGACTACTGCTTCTGCACTACCAAACCTTGGAGATTTCAGATTTCAATACTCCACGCACGAATTAACTCCTAGGTTGTTATCCGACGTAAATGGTTTGAATGAACCGGGTTTATGTATTTTCATGTTCATACCGTTTATAATTGAGTTGAGATCGGTCCGAACTTCGATTTTATAGCAGGTTTGAAAAGTGTTATATGAACTCGGGGTCCGTTTGATTTTAACTCCGAAATCAGAAATGAAATGAAAACGAATTATAGTCCTATACCTTTATTTATGAAAGTTTTTGGAATCATTATTTGTGGTTTGAAGTAATTGGAGTAAAATTTGATTACCTTGATACCTTATGGGGAAACAAAATGTGGGAAAACAAGTGCATCTTGCATAAAACCACAAGGAATGATTCCATAAAATTTCATGAATAAAGATATACATATGGACAAAATTTATTTCTATTCCGTTTCCGTTTCGTCAATTCGTTTCGTGAATGAGTCCCTAATTATATTTTTGATATTATATTTCTGATAGCTTAACTCATATAACAATTTTACTGAAAATTAACTTATTTATCAATTTTTTAATGTGTGTTTTTTCTAATGAGAATGAGATGGGGTACAACATATCAACAATTATTTTCTGCAACGAAAGGCTAAAATAAAATATTATTCAATTTTGAATTTACTTGGTACCGAATATAAACATTTTGCGTTGGCGCTCAAATTGATTTGAGCGACAACGCTTTCTGACGACGCTCAAATCTTAAAATAAAAAAAAATTAGGCAAAAATCGAAAAAAGTAGGTTTTTGGGCGTCGGCGTATGGCGCTATCGCCCAAAACCCTATTTTTCCTTACTTTTGCCCCCCTTTTTTTTCCCCTTTTTTTTTTTTTTTAAGATTTGAGCGTCATCGGAAAGCGTTGACGCTCAAATCTTTTTTCCTTTTTTTTTTATTGATTGAGCGTCATGAAATGCGTTTGTATTTTAAGCTGGTAAAACGAACCTCGTGTCTTCAGCTTTTTCGAATATTAATGAAAGAACAATAATTTACAGCATAAAAGTCGAAGGGATTTTGGAATCACAAAAAGTTTTACAAGAAAATAAAAACCTTATGAAAATTACGGCTAAACTAACAAAAAGTGGTCAATATTTTCTGAAAACGTAAAAGTGAGGGTCAAACTTGTGTTCCTAGAATAGTAGAGTATGCCAGTACGGTGTACTAAGATGATGAGAAATTACATAGCAACCAAACATGCTTAAAACAAAAAAAAACGTGTTCCCTTGCGTACCTAAGTTGGACTCGATGATTGACTCTTTCGATTATTTTGGACAATTATTGTACGGCCATTAAAATAAATTTATGAATTTTAATGTAAAAGTGTTTGGCAAGAAAAGCTTACAAATTTTATAGTGGAAATAGCACATTTATTTACAGGGAAAGAACTTTCTGATATTGCAGTCATCTCGAGTTCTCATCCAAAACACAACATTTTATTTAAAATCTATCTATAATAAAGTATTTTAGTCTCTTGTCGTGTTTACTAGGTATGATATTTTGAAATCGGATGTTTTTAATGGGCCGATCACAATTGGAAGGCCAATGGGCCTGAACAAGATATGGACTATTGTTAATTTGTCAGCACACAACTTCCAAAAACGAAATAAAAGCCCCTAACTTTCCAAAAATGAAATTAAAGCCCCAAAATTTTATCCGATCCGGATAAACGTGTCGGATATCTGGATACTCCCGGATCGAACTTTTATAGATTACTAGTTCATATCCCGCACCTTGTGCGGATATATTTATATACTTGATGTTTTTTGAATAAAATGTCATCAACTTGTGTACGTGAAAACTAATGATATATTTATGAAAAGAAAAATAAATTAAATTTTTTTTAATTTATCACTAACAAAATTTTTGTAAAGAAAAAAAAAATAAATATATATATAATTTTTAACTTACAATATCTTACATTTAGATCTTTCAGTATTGTGAAAAATATTTGTTAAAAAATTAAAATTATTAAAAAAAGGTTTTAAACTTTTTTTTTAAAAAACGAATCAATTTTTTTTTTAAAAAAATAGTAAATATATTTGAAAATACAAAAAAAAATTGATTCTTTTTATAAAACTTGTACAAACGGTTTTTTCAGTAACAATATATATTTAAAAATTATCTATTTTTAAAAAAAGTAAAAAACCAATAAATTTTTTATACCTCTTATTAGTATGCACTGAAAACATTTTGATTATAAGTATTTATATAATATCTACAAAAATTTGATTCCAAAAAAGGTGATCTTTAATAAAATTTTTAATCCGAGAAAAATTGTGGGGCATCACGTCACTTATTAGTGTAGTGTAATTTAGTATTATATATATTGAATATAGATTTGATATTTTTGTTGATAAAGCGTATAGGAGAAGTCTAGAACTCTAGAACGTGATATGTTTAACTTATTTTGGATTAATTTTTTAAAAGATTAGTTATAAAGAAGATTTTTTTTAGATTTTGTTTTGGTAAAACGCACTGGAGAAGTGTAGAACGTGATACACTAACTTATTTTGGATTAATTTTTTTTAAAAGATTAGTTAAAAATTTTTATTTAGATTTTGTTTTAGTAAAACATTTGAAAAAATGTAGGGGCACCACGTCAGCATTATTGTAGTATACTTTAGTAGTATATATAGATTGGATCGAATATCCGAACCTTCGGATCGAATCGGATATCAGGAAATGCTCACCCCTAAATTCAACAGTATCCGAAACTTTAGTAGAGTCCGTTACACAAAAATCGGGCTCCAGCCGAATATTTGTTTCATGCTACTTAACGAAAAAAGAACACAATACAATATAGTCTAAGAGTCGATTGTCCAAAGGAAAATAACAGTGTGTTACCGGATAACAAGCACAAAACGTTTCGAGTTAAGTTACAAACTTTTGGAATGAGTTTCCACTGGGATGTGAAGTCAGGAGGCAAACTTGAAGGGCAGACCAAACAACATCTCCATCAGGACAATGAGTTCTCATGTAATAGAACATACTCGCGGCTGCACATATCCGAGACAAAAAGGTTATATAAAGGGGCGTTTGGTTGGAATGTAGGAATGAAAATGGAAACGTAAAGATCAAGGATAAACAGAGAAAATGACTACTTCTTTAACTACTTTTTAGTAAAACAATCGGTTCCTTAATTTGCATAGTAGCACCGTTGAATGGCTAAAAGACTAAACTCTAATTTGTATGATAATCGGTGTTGATAAGATATGAAAGGGAAATTGAAATTCAGGTCTCTAAAATCACATAAAACAGAAATACAGGGACAAAAATTCAAAGGTGAAAACACTTACCTACTATTGCCGAACTTAATGGTGTCCTTCTCAAATAGTTCATAATAGCGTTGTGGTTCAATAGGATTATCCTACATAAGTCAATAAGAGTACGAGGATATTATACCTTCTTAAATAATGGAATGCATATTCCTAAGTACTTCAGCCAAACAGAGCCCAAAGTAACAACCATATTTCAAAGTTGAGAAACTGAATGAATGTCTATGAAAGAGTGTTATTTAGAAATGCCAAGTATAACATTGCTTTGAGACATCAGTTTCTGGAAACTGGGTTACATGAAAACATAGCAACTATAAGAAACCTGAATAGCTGGTTATTATATTGCAGTAAGGTGAAAAAAATCACTTACATTGATGAAGGTTTTATTTGTGCTCCCAAGATCCATAATGTAAGGCCTGGATGATGCACAAGAATGCATATAGTTATGCCAAAGTAGATATGAAATTACTGTCACCTTACTTAGAAGTTTGAAATTGAGAAAAATCATAAACATTTAGTATCGAATTACGTTATTTGCTTTGTCATGGTACCATCAGGTTTCTCCTTTTCAACTTGTCTGTACATAAAGGAGAAAAGTAGGAAGACAATTAGCAAGCTTCAAAACTATTAGTTGTCAATAAAGATGGTATTCCACAAACAAAAACATGCCTATATTGAAGGACAGCATGCTGCTTGCTGCAGGAGGGATGATCTGTTGGGATATCCGCCACCCTTCTTTCTCTTCCGAAAAGATAGCAGCTCTGGCGATGGACATAAAGTGGCTCTGTACAAAAAAAGGTTAGTAGGAAATAAGCGCACTGATTATCATATCCTACCATTTAATAGCGAGGATATGGAAAAAGACAAGTGAAATACCGAATGCATCAATTATGTTTTATAGGAAAATGAATGGCCATTTTGTTGTTCTTTAATTACAAGCATTGGATGAAAAAGATATTAGGGATCAAAAACAACAAATAACTTGGTAGAACCAACGGCATCAATTAGTAGCATAAGGATATCTTTTAAGATTGTTTCACTAGATTCTTTCCTGATTTATTAACTTGCTTTAGTACAATAATGTCTAGGTTGCTGGAGCAGTTTCCTTGATAATGTTAGGAGATGATTTTGCCAGCTGTTTTATTGCTTAGGATTCCAAATTTCCAAATATCGTACTTCTCAACAAGAAGGAAGAAATTAGTCAAATATGATGAGAATACACAAAAGACCAAGCTACCCGACATCACTTACCATTCAACTGTTCAGCACCCTTGAAGACATACAATCGCCATCTTATACTTGGTTTGCGGGCATCAGGAGGCTCATTGAAGAGCAGAGTCACACCTACCAAGTGATATTACATCATAGGAGAACATAGTATAGATTGGATGAACGAGAGAAATGCAGAAGGCAGAAGGTGCGTTCTTCTCCAAATCCATAAAATCATGAACAGATACTCGTACCTTTGACTCGATTAGTTTCTTCAGCAAGCTTCCCTGAGTACTCAAATGATGGTTTTTGCTGCACAGTACAATAAAATATTGATACATAGTAGATAGTAAGATACATGAATAAGAACATATACCATCACATCATTACCTTCTTAGCTTCCAAAGCTTCCTCAGCAGCCTTCATTTTAGCTAATGAATCAGTAGTATCATCCCTGCAAGAGTAAGGAAACTGTCCGTGAGAGATGGATCTAAATTTATGAACAAAAGAACTAATATCATCAAATAGTCCGGTATAGTTATCAAAGCTAGTTCCCTACTTCCACTAACACTAAATAAAGTAGATATTGCCTCAAATTACAATCCCTTATTCCGGTATAAGACTGTATAACTAAGAAAAATCCAAAATCTGAAACTGTGCTTATTCATCCTTATAACTACAAAAATAACCAGTTGCTATAATTTTAGCATTATTTTAGTTCTCATCTAGAGGTTAAAATTTGAACAAAACATCCCTATGCATTAACTACAAAGATATGATAGTTTAAGTCTAGGACAAAGATTTAGAAACTGACACTATTACATAAATGTGCATTTATCATGAATAGCTTAGCAACAATGTTTTTAAGCCAATCTGAAAAAAGCTAAACCAAATGCACACAAGGGACTTTTTATATTTATTCAATTAATATATTTTCTCAGTTTTTCGAGGGATATCTGTATTCCATCTGATGTTATTTTCCAATTCTTATACGTAATGAAAATCCTTTATGTCTTGATAAAAAATTCATGCTTGATAATTCTAAAATTTAACAAGCAACTCACCTTTCATCACCTTCTGTGGATTTTGGATCCTGCAAGATAAATGAGAGAATAAATTAATGACTAGAGAGTCTAGAACATTCAACTATGTATTTGTATTGGCACACCAAATAAAGGGAAAAAGAGACAGAAATTACCAATGTTACAGCTGAAACAGGTACAAGTCAAAGTGAAACATATACCTTACGGAAGAAACAACGTCTACCTTTTTTTGGAAAAAAAAAACGAATGTGGGACGAACTAAAACATTGGGATTTCTCCTACCACGCTAAATTGCCTCAACAGTTAATTCTTGTGTAGCGTGAGTAATTTACAACATTCAACACAGATTTCATATACAAGTAGCAAAAATTTTTTTTCTCCTAATTGTTTTCAATCTCCTAAGCAACCAGAGAAAGAATGGATGGGAAATAGAACAAAGAATCAATTACTACATGAGTATAAGTTAGCTACCAACTTTTTAACCACTATCACATCCTTCCATAATGATCCACAAAAGTCTATTAATGTCTGTATAAAATGTGATAAAACTTCAAGAAGTATGCCAACATTGGCTTATGTTTAGTAAAGCATCAAGCAGTATGTCTTCGTAGGCTTATCTTCAGTAAAGCGTCAAACATCATATCTAAGTCAGCATCAGATTGCTAAGCAGCCATTTCCTAGGATGTGAGAACAGGATTTACCATACCAAACCTAACAGGAGCAATACAGAAACAAATAACTAACCATATAGTAAGGATCTCTAGTCGGGCAATGTAAACAGATTTAAATATTCAAATTTCTGCGTCAACAAATATTTCAAGACTCCAACACCAATAATAAAACAATAAAAAATGGGATATCGTAGCAAACCTCGGCACGGGCTCGTGAGCTAGAACGAGGCGGTGAACGTGAATGATTTCGACTTCTATGACGATCTGATGGTGAGTCTGAACGTCCATGTCTTGATCTAGAAGACTTTTCCTCAGCCACCTCTCTCTCTGGTCTATGCTCTCTTTTTTCTCTGGGACCCTCCCTTTCAGCATCTCTTTCCCGGTGCTTAGACTTCTCATATCCCCTGATTCCCCTCTCATGATCCCTTTCCCGTGCTCTCTCAGGCGGTTTCTCAACCTCTCTTTCAGCTTGAGCTCTCCTCAGCCTCTTGGTCCTTGGGGAAGGAGACCTTGGAGCTGGAGAATTCGACTTTTCTTGTTTGGGCCGACTTGAATGTCTCTCCCTTTTCGGTGAACTAACCCTATGAGAGCTCTTGTGATAAGCGGGAGATCGATCTCTTCCTGATGCACTACTCTTACGAGGAGAGCCAGCAGGTGATCTTTCTCTTACTGGAGAAACAGAATGTCTAGATCCATGGCGCCCCATAGGTGATTTCCGTGATACTGATGGGCTCATTAAACACCACAATGCAGCCAAAACCTGACAACTTCCTGGTAGACTAAGACTCAGTTATAATTCTTACAGGTTACCATGTAAATCTTCAAACTTCGAAGACCAAACAAATATAGAGATTAAAAGGGGAAATCCAATCCTATCAGTAAACTATTATTGGATAAACAACAGCAAAAAAAAGGCTACACTCTCTCTTATATCGAGTTCACATAGTCAGCTATATCACATCACAGTGCAAAGCCATTTAAGTTCAAATTCATAATCAAATGAGAAGTAAAACCCCAAAATCATGTCTATTCGTTGAGCGAGATGGCTTGAACAATTGAAAATTTATACAATGAACAGTTCAATCCCTAACTGATCCAATAACAACAATCCAATCCACAATCCCAGGTGCAAAACCCTAATTCGGTCTCAATAACAACAACTGTAATCCCTAATTTTCAATGCCAAATTCCAAGTAAGAAACACCTAATCAACTTACGAATCAAATTTGAGAGTTCGATTCTTACCTTGTTCGACCGACTGACCGCGAGCCCAAAAACTCCGAGTTGCAGAACCAATAAGAAGGGGTTTTGTTTTCTTCTTTTATGGCTTTTTACTCGTTTTACCAGATAACTATGCTTGTACAAATGTTTTTTTTTTTTTTTTTTAAACGGAAAGCGATTAGGACTTCCAGAGGTGCGGAGGAGAACACGAAGTTCAGGATTATCAGAAAAGGGTGTGTTGGGGTTCGAAATTCCCAGATGGTCAATCGGTCGGCAAAACAATTGATTTCTCTGAACACACGTCGGACATGGACTTCCTCAAAGAAGCGAAGATCCAGCCGGGGTCGGATAGGATCATCTCAACCTCTCAGGCACAACTCCAAAGTCCTTGGAACGTCTTGATAACACATAAGTTATGACCCTCAATTTCAATCTTTTTTATATTAAGTCTTATTGCTTTACTAAGACCAGTTTTCAGCGCGTAGGTTTCTGCTTTAATGACCGAGTTGAAATTGTTTTTCCTAGTATCCAAGCTTATTACTTTTTGTACAAACGATTTTGAAAGGTAACTAGTTGTCCGAATTTTATCAAAATAAAGAGTATATTATTTTAGAGTGACCTTATTTGACGCGGTCGGAAAATACATATAAAACAGCACATGCGGACTGTGTATGCGCCCCATCCAAATGCGGGTGCAACCCGCGTACCATCCTTTTGGTGCATGGGCCACAAGGCGAAATATTAGGGTGCAACCCGCGTACCATCCTTTTGCGGCTGTGTGAAATAAACGGAAGGAAAAAAAACGCAATCAAGACTCACAACAATCTCAAAGAAGCTACGGAAAATGGTCCGAGATTCAAATGTCGGAGATTCACAACAATCTCAAGGTAAAAGGCAACTTGTGGATCGGATTCAGGTTAGTTTTTTTTATATTTTTATTGTTTTTGTTATTTTGTGGATTATTATGATTTTATGCTTGAATTTAGTTATTTTAAGAAGATTCGGTTAGTTTGTATCAGCGATACAAAAAAGACATTATTATGATGGTGAGATTTTTTATGTTGAAATTTTAACTCACAATTTTATCTTAAAACAAAATACAGAATGTGATGGAAAAACATTAAAGAGAAGAATAAGCGAGAAGCTAGACTTGTCATAACATCCGCCCGTCGAGAGGCCAAAGCACAACGAGATAGACTTGTCACGACATCCATTTAGGCATCCGGGTATCGGTGAACACTCAATATGACCCGTCGAGAGGTCAAAACTCAACGAGATAGACTTGTCACGACATCCATTCAGGAATCCGGGTATCGTGAACACTCAATATGACGAAGCTCTACGTAACGATTTATATATACTCTTTCAAGTTTCAACAAACGGCACATATCATCCTCCAACACTTGGACCGTGATGGTTAATTCACATAATATTCAATTCTTGTAAAGGGGCATTGTCCTTCGGCCAAACCTACAAATTAGTAACAACACAAAAGGGTTATTAAAGATTGAGTTTAATTACGCTAAAGTGAGAAAATGTAAAACGTTGAGATACCGGTACAAAGTGTGTAGTTTGAGATAAATGCTATCGGCTATCAAACGGACTGCAGACAGACCGGAGTCAAAGTTGACCCAGTCTTTGCCCAATTTTTGGAGTCAAGGACTAATCCTTTGGCTTAGGACTGTTGCAAAGATGAGTTTGGCCCAACCTTATTTGCGCAGTTGGACTTTGAGTTGGGTTGGCCCAAAAGTGAACATAGGTGGCAAGCCCATGTAGTATATTGGTCTGTCTGTCTCGTCCCAACGCATTGCAGCACCCTCAGGACGCGTCTCGGCTCGAGCTCGGCCCGCACGTGGTGGTCTACCTATGCCGTTCCGCACTTAAATTGGGTAGTGACCCAACGGCCCAAAAATGAACATAGGTGTCCAACCCATGTAGTATATTGGTCCGCTTGTCTCGTCCCAACGCATTGCAGCACGGTCACGACGCGTCTCGGCTCGAGCTCGGCGCGCGCGTGGTGGTCTGCCTACGCCGTTCCATATTGAAAATGGGTAGTGACCCAACGGCCCAAAAATGAACATAGGCGGCCAGTCCATGTAGTATATTGGTCCGCCTGTCTCGTCCCAACGCATTGTAGAACGGTCATGATGCGTTTCGGCTCGAGCTCGACGCGCACGTGGAGGTCTGCCTACGCCGTTCCGCATTGAAAATGGGTAGTGACCCAACGGTCCAAAAATGAACGTAGGTGACCAGCCCATGTAGTATATTGGTCCGACCTATCTCGTCCCAACGCATTGCAATACGGTCACGATGCACGCGTGGAGGTTTGCCAACGCCGTTCCGCATTGAAAATGGGTAGTGACCCAACGGCCCAAAAATGAACATAGGTGACCAGCCCATGTAGTATATTGTTCCGACCTATCTCGTCCCAACGCATTGCAGCACGGTCATGATGCTTCTCGGCTCGAGCTCGGCGCATGTGTGGTGGTATGCCGACGCCGTTCCGCATTGAAAATGAGTATTGACCCAATGACCCAAAAATGAACATAGGTGGCCAGCCCATGTGATAGAAAAGTATGGGGCGACCTAGATTGAGTAAAAACTTCAACTACTTCTTGGTCGTTTGAATTGGATCAAACTTAGAATTTGGGTGGCAGAAGCGTTCGGTTGATCCTTCAAAAGGATCCTCGAATATGATAGGCTTGGATAAAAAACTAGATCCAAGATAAGAACTTTAAGAGGGTGGGAGAAGAAGGTGATGCCTAAAATAAGTAAGAGGGTTTTCCTTCTCAATACATAGATTTCAACTTAGAAATGATTTTACAAATGAGTCAAGCCATCATTATATAATGGATGAAGGCTAACCAAAGGTTCAAAACATAAATGACAGAATTAAAGTCGGAATTAAGTTCCGGTAAACGAAAGGCCTAAAATATGAAATGTCGGAATTTAATTCACGGAATTAAGTTCCGGAATTAAAGTTCAGAATATAAAAAGACCTATTATTAAATAGCCGAATAATAATAATTATCTTCAAAATGTGCGGGTCCTTCTAGCCGGAAACACGGATGACATCGTCATCCTGGGGCGTATCATTCTCCTCCTCTTAAATGTGAAACGTCCTCGTTTCACCGTAAAAAAAGAAAGGAGTCACTTGAGGAACAAGACCCTTGAAATTCAGTCTTGGGTGCATAATGTCGGAGTCGGGCGGCTTGGACTTGTAGTCTTTCAAAAGAACGGTGGGGTCGCCAAGCTTGTCGAATATAAAGAAAACAAACTCCGGATCGGGAGGCTCGAACTTGTAGTTCGACATGGTGGTGACGCTGTGGACTTTGTCTCTTATGCCGTAACTAGTCTTGACTTTGAACGGCGGAGCCATGCTGAAAATATTGAATGACAAGCCAAGATGGAAGTTAGTTGGCATTGTAAAGACAAACCTCGAATCGACCGGCTCAAATTGGTTTTCCATCAACAAAATGGTACCGTTGTCGGGGCTGGCTTCTTCTTCACTCTCAAAAATGGCCTCGTCTTTGTCATCTTCAAAGAACTTGCCATGTAATGGATTGGCCAATTGAATTGGAATTGCCGCGGAGACCTCTTGAATGATGATTTTTTTCCCACGTCTTTGACTCTGTCACTCTACGGTTGGACAACCAACTCACTCATTGGTTGTGACACCGCTTTAGGTTCTTCTTGTTGGGCAACCGTCGTTAGGGCAACCATTTGTGCCTTCAAAGCTTCTAACTCACGCTTTAGAGCATCATTTGTTACCTTGAGCAAAACATACTCCTCTTGGGGACTAGGACTCCGTCGGGGGGCAACATTGTCAACTTGCTCATGATTGACACTCCGTCTTGGGGCAACATAGGTATCCTTAAAATATTCTTGTCGGTGTGGATACCGTTGGTGCCCGTCCAAGGTATAAGTTGGCCTTGGTGGGTCCGGAGGAGACAACCACTCCTCCTCCTTAAAGTATTCTCTTTGTCGGTACCTCCGGATGGTTTGTTTGGCCGCTTTGAGCTTTAGTTCATGTGGAGAAGGAAAACACTCTCCATACAAATCAAACTGATCATCATCATCATCATCATCATCATCATCATCATCATCATCATCATCATCATTATCATAGAACATGATGAATGATGAAGAATACTGAAGAACACATTGAATATCTTCAAAAAATTCCGAAGAACACTTGAAGAAGGATGAAGATCTTCGAAGAACACTTGAAGAGAAAATTTTTTTTTGATGATGAACAATCAAAAACAGAAGTAAAGAACTTGACCTCTATCCCGAGCTCTGATACCAATGATAAATATATGGGCGATCTAGATCGAGGAGAAACTTCAACTACTTCTTCTTGATCATTCGAGTCGGATCAAACTTAGAATTTGGGTGGCGGAAGCGTTTGGTTGATCCTTCAAAAGGATCCTCGAGTATGAAGGCTTGGATCAAAGACTAGATCTAAGATAGAACTTTTAAGAGGATGGAAGAAGAAGTGATGCCTAAACCAAGTAAGAGGGTTTTCCTTCTCAACACTTGGATTCAACTTAGACATGATTTTACAAATGAGCCAAGCCATCCTTATATAGTGGATGGGGGCTAACCAAAGGTTCAAAACATAAATGACAGAATTAAAGTCGGAATTAAGTTCCGGTAAACGAAAGACCTAAAGTATGAAAGGTCGGAATTTAATTCACGGAATTAAGTTCCGGAATTAAAGTTCCGAATATAAAAAGACCTATTATTAAAATAGCCGAATAATAACAAATGTCTTCAAAATGTGCGGGTCCTTCTAGCCGGAAACACGGATGACATCGGTACTAGAGCGTTCGGTTGATCAAAAAGTATGGGGCGATCTAGATCGAGGAGAAACTTCAACTACTTCTTCTTGATCGTTTGAATTGGATCAAACTTAGAATTTGGGTGGCGGAAGTGTTCGGTTGATCCTTCAAAGGCTTGAATCAAAGACTAGATCCAAGATAAGAACTTTATGAGGGTGGGAGAAGAAGGTGATGCCTAAACTAAGTAAGAGGGTTTTCCTTCTCAATACTTAGATTTCAACTTAGACATGATTTTACAAATGAGCCAAGTCATTCTTATATAGTGGATGGGGGATAACCAAAGGTTCAAAACATAAATGACAGAATTAAAGTCGGAATTAAGTTCCAGTAAACGAAAGACCTAAAATATGAAAGGTTGGAATTTAATTCACGGAATTAAGTTCCGGAATTAAAGTTCCGAATATAAGAAGACCTATTATTAAATAGCCGAATAATAATAACTATCTTCAAAATGTGCGGGTCCTTCTAGCCGGAAACACAGACGGTGATGCCATCCGGGAGCGTATCACCATGTACTATATTGGTCCGCCTGTCTCGTCCCAACACATTGTAGCACGGTCACGACGCGTCTCGGCTCGAGCTCGGCGCACACCATTCCGCATTGAGAATGGGTAGTGACCCAAGGCCACGGCCTTTAGTGCATTACTCCTCTATATATCCCATAGGATTTTCCTCAATATAGTCGATGTGGGATTGCCCTAATTTTGATTATTTTCCAAGTTTTTGTCTATCAAGAAACCAACTTTTGGTCGTCATTTCTCATTCAAACGGAACTCAAATATAAAGTATGAATATACCATGAGAAAGAGTTAGCAAAGACGAAGTCAAATCTCTCACTTTCCGGTGTTGACAATGGTCGGAGTCTACCAAAAAAATGCCCGAAAAATATCCGGCACACTATGTGTTAAAAACATGTTAATTCATACTTTTAGTTACAACAGTATGTCAGGTAGCCATTCCCCGGAGCCACCTTCAATTGTCAATTCTCGTAGAGTGTTTGATAGCATGAATTATAGTCTATATTTTAGGGTTTGTTTGGACGTTTTATCTTTCATAATCTGTATGTTTGTATGTGTATTATGTGATTATACTACCATTTCATCTACCTTTGCAAGAATCGAGGTCTACACCTAGTTTTGTTGTAATCGTAGGTAAAATGGCACGTTTTGCATCAAAAAGGAGCAAAAAGGAGCTATGGAGTCATTGGAGCTACATTGAGGAACATAAGGAACCATCCAGGAAGCATAGCCATGGATTAAAGATTTACTTTGGACCAGATTTGAGAGATTTCACATTCAGTTGTGACTCACCTCGGTTGGCCACAGATTCATCTCGACCGAGGTGATCCAGAGAAGCCGACTCGACCGAGGCGAATACCTAGGACGCGGCGAGAATATTTTATTCTTGGTTGAGATCTTTTATATTTGGAAAGTGATCTTATATTTTTGGGCTTGGCTCCTGAAAGGAAGAAGATATTATAGATTTTATATTTTACCTACTTTTATGGGAATAGATCTTTCTAAGATATATTATCTTTGGAGGGTTATTTTCCTATAAAAAGGGTTGGATTTCCACAAATCCAATATCTTGCTTACGAGGAGATCTCGCAGACAGCCCGCTTACACCAAGAATCACGCAGCAACCATACTCCAGTTGGGAGATTTGAAGAACCGTTTTGAAGGTTGAAGGAAGATTGAAGATCATAGCTTTTATAGCTTTTTGGAGGGTTTTGTAAGATTGTCTTTGATTCCCTTCCTTGTTGTATTGTCTTGTTGGATTGCTATCCAAGGAACGCTTTTGTTGTGATATTTGATCTAGTTATTGAAGTCTTTTCATTAAATTCTTCTTGTTCAAATATTCACCTTCTTCCCATATATTTGATTATTGCTTTCATGATGATGAGTGGCTAACTTCCTTGTGTGATTCTAGGGTGATTGGCTGAAGGTTGTGGGAAAAACAATGATAGAATAATCTTAGATTCCAGTAGGACCCTGAAAGTTCGAGTCTTTAACCTTAACCCCAAGCATCTCGCTCAGTCGATGAACATCTCGGCCGGGGTGGAATTCGGTTGACCGAGGTGACTTATCCGATCCTAAACTAAGAGTTAAGTGTTAGAATTTGCCAAATCCTATCCTTATTACACCTTTCCTGGTCCAATGCAAGCTTAGGATGAGACTTACCCGGTAATTCCTTAGTTTGTGTACCAACGATCATAAGTGTAGGTAATAAAAGTTTATCCTTTATGGGGGTTTGAGTGTGCTTTCATCCCATCTTTGTGAGTTAGCCTGAGACTTACCCGGTAAAGGTTGATTCTATTCCCTTAGATGGTGTGTTAATTTGAGGATATAGTTCTTTATCTTGATTCCTTGAGACTTACCCGGTAATAGGAGTTACGGTTTAGGATTAGTGAGTAGTGAGACTTACCCGGTGATCTATTCTACTTTAGTAACACCTTCCCTATGCAAAAATCTCAGCTTTGTCCGCTTATCTTTAGATCTTGAGTTGGAACCACAACTAGATGCCTTAATCCCTATAATTGCATGTTTGCTTTATTGACTTCTTATTCATCTTTGATTGTTTTAATTGCTCTTGTGGTTAGTAATTACGAGGCTTACCGTTATCGGACTTTGTTTCACTGAGTCCCTGTGATCGACCCCTGGAATTCCTTGCTTTTTACTACGATTGACCCGTACACTGCGGGTTCGCATCCTTGTTTTAAGCTTAAGTCTAGGGTTATAAATTTAAAGCTTGCACACACCGTTTGGAGCAAACAAGTTTTTGGCGCCGTTGCCGGGGACTTGGTCTAGACCGAGCCGGTACGGTTTGCTCTTGGGGCACTTGCCCCCGTGTCTACTAACCACTCTACTTGAGTGACTTTTGCAGGTTCTTTCTTAGGTATATGCGAAGAACCCGCACTGGGAAGGAAATCGTTCCTTACGATCCCGAACCAGAAAAGACATACAAGCGATGCTTAAGAGAAGCAAAGATGGCCCAACAAGACAACCGCGATCTTGAGACCGAGTTGAAAGAGGCGTTAGAGCTGCTACGCCTCAGCAGGGAAGAACTAAGGCAAGAGAAGGAAGAAACTCGCACCAAGACTGAAGCGATCGAAGCGGAGATGGCAGTCATACGAGACCAAATTCTACTTCGACCGAGGGAAGATCCACTAGTTGATCCTCAACCGATGCAGGTCCCAGTTGCTGACCCTCGACCGAGGCAGGTTTCAGTACCTGATGCCCCGGCCGATGTACTTCCACTTCGGAGGCCAGTCCGAGATGTTCTTCTTTCAGGAATCCCACAAACCCTAGGTCAAAGGATGGACCCCAATCAACAACTGAGGCGTCCAGGAGTTAACTAGGAGATCCAGCGGACCATGACTATGAACTTCGACCGCAAGTTCTATCCATGATTCGCCAATGCCAATTCGGAGGGATGGAGAAGGAATCACCGCATCAACATCTTCAAAACTATGAGATCTTGATGGAGACCTTAAGACCCTCAAGGATTGAAAATAACAACTAAAAGCTAAGACCTTTTTACTTTTCTTTAAAAGATAGAGCTCTTACTTGGTATCAATCTCTTCCTCCAGGAAAAATCAGCACATGGGAGGAGATGACTACGGAATTCTTGACAAAATTCTTTCCCCCCTCGAAGACCGCTAAAATGAGAGGGAAGATCAATGCTTTCATTATGAAGAACAAGGAGAGTTTGTCCAAGTCATGGGAGCGGTTCAAGGACATTCTTTTGGATTGCCCACATCATGGGATTCCAAAGTTAGAGTTATTGGAGATATACTTCAAAGGCCTGGACGGAAGCACCCAGTTCAATCTCCAGCTACTCTCCGCCGGTACCTTCATGGACATGGCGATTGACGAGGCTTGGGACTTCATCGAGAAGCAAGCCTTGCATATGGAGAAGTACACCCACCAAGGAGCTGAAGGTGGAGTTAAAAGAGTTAACTTCCAAGAAACTCAGCCCAACAACAATCAACTCACGTCTTTGAAGAATGACGTGAAGCAGTTGAAGGAACTCTTGGTTGCACAAACCAAGAAGGAAGAGCAAGGGCAAAGGAACAACAACAACGGATACCGTAACAACAACAACGGTTCCCGGAACAACAATTACAACAACAACAATAGAGGATCCAATAACAACAATTGGAGGGCGAACAACCAAAATAACGGTAACAATCATTCAAACTCCAACTCTAATGATTCCTCTAACCCTTTCCTCTCTTCCCCTTCTTCTTCTACTCCATTAAAAAGCCAGGGGCAAGGATCAAGTTCGTCTCAGCCGGAAAAGAAAGACGCAGTTCTGGAGGCTATCTTGATCAAGCTCAACGCTATGGAGACTTCTATGACTTCATTTTCGAAGGCCCAAAAGGCCTTTGAACAACAACTTGCAAGTAGGGCGAATGAAGCACCAAGAGATCCAGGGAAGCTTCCAGCAAGGACGGAAAGCAACCCTAAGGGCCAGATCATGGCCATAACTACGAGGAGTGGACTGAAAACCACAGATCCAGTGCCTCGGTCGGTGCCAGTACCGACGAAGACCACCTCGGTCCAGATGCAGTCGAAGAACACTTCGACCGAGATGCCAACCGAGGTGGAACCACATAAAGCGGAGGGGAAAACTAAAGTTTATATTCCACCTCCTGCATACAAACCACCACTTCCATTCCCTCAGTCAAGGGCCAGAGCACATCTAGACAAACACTTTGGTAAGTTCCTTGACTTGATGAATAAGCTGCATATTAACATTCCTTTCCTTGATGCTATTCTAGGAATGCCCGCCTATGGGAAGTTCTTAAAGGAGATCCTTTCAAGGAAGAGGAAACTGGAAGACTTTGGTGAGGTTAGGATGACATCTAAATCCTCCGAGCTCATACAAATCATGAAGGAGAAGATGACACCTAAATTGAGAGATCCCGGCTCATTTTGCATTCCCATTCAAGTTGGGGATGTCACTTGTGAAGCCCTTTGTGATCTAGGAGCCAGCGTGAGCATCATCCTGCTGGAGCTATGTGTCAAGATCGGACTTGGAGAGCCCAAGCCGGTAAGATTCGACTTTATATGGCGGATCGTTCCATTACCCATCCCGTGGGCATCTTGGAGGACGTTCCGGTCAAGTTAGGTAACTTCTATCTACCTATAGATTTTGTTGTACTTGACATTCCCGCAGATTACCCTGTTCCTATTATTCTCGGGAGGCCATTTCTAGCAACTTCGGGTTGCAACGTGGATTGCAAGAACGCCAAGTTGAAATTCAATGTTGGTGGCGATGAAGTGGAGTTCGCATTGCTTGCAGCCATGAAAGGGGATCAACTAACTGATGATATCTTCAACATCTACGATGAAGAAGAATCAAGAGAATTGGTGAGCTCTATCCTTATTAACGATCCACTCGAAAGAGTTATTAGCTTCGGTTTAATGGAGGAAGGTATAGATGCCTCTTGTGATGCAGATATACGGAGCTTGAAGGCCCTGGAAGAGGATCCAGGAGCTAAAACACAGAAGCTAATCCAGAAGACGAAGATCTCCAGTTTCGATTCCAGTTGCAGTACCTCGACCGAGGCACTTTCTGGACTGAGCGAGGCGACCGAAGAACATCTCGGTCAACGCCTCTGCGCCTCGACCGAGGTCGACGGCGAGATGATGTCAACTGAGACTTCCGAAAGTCCAGTTTCTGAATCCATCCCACTGGAAGGAGGAAGCAAGGATCCCCCTCAGAAAGCACCCCCAGTTGTGGAGCTTAAACAACTCCCTAGTCACTTGAGGTATGTCTTTCTTGGACCGGATTCTACTTATCCCGTTATTGTTAGTGCATCCCTTTCCGAATTTGAATTGACTAAGTTAATGCATGTCCTGAGAAAGCATCAAAAGGCTATAGGTTATACCACGGAAGATCTTATTGGCATTAAGCCTTCTTTCTGCATGCATAGAATTTTAATGGAGGACAATCATAAGACTTCACGGGAACCTCAAAGACGGTTAAATCCGATCATGAAAGAGGTTGTGAAGAAGGAAATTCTTAAGTTGTTGGATGCAGGTATCATTTATCCTATCTCGGACAGCAAGTGGGTTAGCCCGGTGCATGTAGTTCCGAAGAAAGGAGGGATGACCGTTGTGACGAATAAGAACAACGAGTTGATCCCAACTAGGACCGTCACAGGCTGGAGGGTTTGCATCGATTATAGGAAGCTGAACACGGCCACACGGAAAGACCATTTTCCACTTCCCCTCATTGATCAAATGCTCGAGCGGTTGGCCCAGCATTCGCACTTTTGTTACTTAGACGGCTATAGTGGATTCTTCCAGATTCCTATCCATCCGGATGATCAGGAGAAGACCACCTTCACTTGTCCATGGGGGACGTTTGCTTACAGGAGGATGCCATTTGAATTGTGCAATGCACCCGCTACTTTCCAGCGATGCATGATGGCCGTCTTTTCCGAGTACATAGAGAATATCATGGAGGTATTTATGGATGATTTTTCCGTATATGGATCCTCTTTTGATGATTGCCTATCTAACCTTTCTTTAGTGCTTAAAAGATGTGAAGACACTAATCTCGTTTTGAATTGGGAGAAGTGTCATTTTATGGTTAATGAAGGCATTGTGCTAGGACACCTCGTTTCTAATCGAGGTATTGAGGTCGATCGCGCTAAGATCGAGACTATTGAGAAACTCCGTCCCCCTTTCTCTGTTAAAGGTGTGAGGAGTTTTCTCGGGCATGCAGGTTTCTACGGGAGATTCATCAAGGATTTCTCCAAGATTTCTAAACCACTAACTAACCTCTTGAACAAAGATGTTGTTTTTGAGTTTTCGCAGGAGTGTCTTGATGCTTTTTACAGGATTAAGGAAGCGTTGATCTCCGCTCCCATTATCCAACCTCCAGATTGGACCTTGCCCTTTGAGATCATGTGCGATGCTAGTGATGTAGCCGTAGGAGCGGTGCTTGGGCAGAAGAAGGATGGACGGACCACCGCCATTTACTATGCTAGCAAGACGCTTGATGTGGCACAACACAACTACGCTACCACCGAGAAGGAATTATTGGTGGTTGTATATGCTTTCGAGAAGTTTCGTTCCTATTTAGTAGGGGCGAAAGTCATTGTCTACACCGACCATGCAACTATTCGTTACTTGTTGGCTAAGAAAGATGCCAAGCCATGCCTTATTCGATGGATTCTCTTGCTTCAAGAGTTTGATCTAGAGATCCGCGATAAGAAGGGATCCGAAAATTCTGTTGCGGATCACCTCAGCCGGCTACCTGCATCTTCACGTGAGAAGGACGATCCACCCATAGACGATTCATTCCCCGATGAGCATTTACACTTGTTGGAGCGTTTGATAGACTTACTTACTTCACCCCACGATGGAGGTGAAGTATGGGGTGAGGACACCTCCCATTACGTTTGAGACGCATCATGGTCCAGCTAGTGACCTTAAACCAAGCGCTTCTTGGGAGGCAACCCAAGGTATTGCTTTCTTTTCCCGTTTTCTAGTCTAGCTTAGATAGTTTTTGCTTTTTGCTTTGCTTTGTTTTGTTTTTGGCGTTCTAGACAGATAACAGGAGACATCTAAGGAAGGAGCATAACTGGAAGTACAGAAGTTCGAGAATTCGAGAAAACGAAGTTTGACTGAGGCATTTCGGTTGCTATCAGAGCACCTCGACCGAGATGATTCTTGAGCAACCGAGGCGACTAGGGTTTTCTGACGAACCACCTCGGTTCATACCACCTCGGTCCAGTCGAGACCATCTCGACCGAGGTGATAGCAGATTTCAGAAAGGGTATAAAAGGGGGATTAATTTTCTCTCTCTTCACTTTCACCCCTCCTCGACCGCGGCGACAGATTCACCTCGCCTCCTTCGTTTCTTGCTCGTTTTCGAAGATTTCTGTCTCCAAACTACGATTGAAGGATAGAGGATCGCGTTGCAAGTACAAATCTGCAGAAAATCGAACTGATTCGGCCGAAACGAGGTAAAACGAACCGAAACCCTAACCTCTCCGTTTCGCTTCGATTTGGGCTTTGGTTGCCCCTGCATTTGTTGAGGAAAGGCTTAAGTACCCCATAGGAAGCAGTTGTAGTGATTTTTGGGGGAAAAGAACTGAAATTTTTGAGGAAATTAGATCCAGTTCGCCGCCTCGGTTCAGTCGAGTTGTGCCTCGGCCGAGGTAATTCTTGAGAGTTGTCAGTGACCGAGGTGACCTGACAGTGACTGAGTTGAAAATGAGTTCTGATCACCGCTTGCCCTCAGGGATAGATCCTCACCTTCCCCTTCTTCTTCTTCCTCCCGACCTTACCGCCCGGTGATCCATGAGCGACACCGGGTGGACTATGAGCGTATTTCCAGCCGTCCAGTGATTGCACCACGCTTCCTGGACGTTTCTGCTTTTGATTGCCTCCAGGTCGACGGAGACCTTAGGAGGATGATTTCTACAGTTGGGCTGGATCAGTTTACTGAGATCCGAGCCCCAGCCTATTTGGAGCCGACCCTAGAGTTCATTAGCTCCTTCACCTACCTTCCCACAGAGCGTTCTGTGAAGTACCGGTTGATGAATCGGAACTTCATAGTTCCACTAGAGTACTGGCAAGAGATTTTTGGCTTTCCTGAGCCCACCGCTGTTGACTTCCCGTCCCGATCAGTAGCTAGGGAGTTTTGGGGGCAGATAGCCCATATTGTTGAGCACGCAGATAGATGGCGCCTTGGAGATTCCAGGGAGAAGGTCATCTACCACTTAGCCTTTAGGTTAGCCCACCGGATCTTCAGTGAGATGCTTTTGGCGCGTACTGAGACGCCCCAGAAGATCCGACAGGGAGAGCTTTTCAGTTTGTACTGCATGGTTACTGGGGGTTTCCCGGACTTTGGCTTGATGTTGGCAGAGGATCTGCACAAGATCAAGGCCAAGGCGAAGGGAGACATCTGCTGCGGAGGGCTTGTCACCCATATAGCTAGCTATCAGGACATGGATCTCAGCGCTTGTACGATGGTGGCGGCTGCCAAGCCGCTTGGATTGCAGGAGATGATCACTCGGCGGATTCTAGTTCCCCGAGGTCTGACGATGCCGTACGTAGCTATGCCGTGGGAGCTGACTGCGCCACAGGGGATCAGGTGGTCTACCCAGTTCACTGTTTATGACCCACACTATTGGCAGACCGCTTGGGCTCCATTGATGGAGGATTATAGAGAGGCAGCAGCTGCCCCAGCTGAGGAGGGGGAGGAGGAGGCTGATGATGAGGAGACAGTGGATGAGAGAGAGGGTGGAGTCCCGATAGATACAAGGACAGATACTGTAGGGACGAGCGCACCACCGATTATAGATCTGGATGAGGAGGATACTGAGCCTGCACCTGCTGCATCACCTGCTAGACCTGCTAGGCGTAGGACACGCCGTCATAGGGATTCAGAGGCTCATCGTCGGATCGATGATCTGACGGATCAGATGATAGATTCTTATGTTGCCCTCACTGTGGACATACATGAGAGATTTGCTGCCCAGCACCGACAGATTGACAGCTGGACTCATCAGATGTTAGAGGGGCAACACTATCAGCGCAGGATGATGGAGATACAGTTCCAGCAGGCTATGGGTCATCCGTTTGACCCATCCCAGTATCCGTATATGCCACCACCACCACCACCGGACCAGGACTATTGAGAGCTGCAGGATTTTTCTTTCTTATTTTTATGCAGTTCAGCTTATCATCCGGTGAGTACTTTTATCTTTAGACTTATTTTGACCCACTGGGACAGTGTGTCCCAAGTATGGGGTATTGGATGTATTATTTGACTTTGATGTACGACTCGATTGACCGGATATTTATATTTATGCTTCACTTCTGCATTTATATGTTTATCTGAGATTGCATGCATACTTACAGGTTATTTGATTGAGAAAAACGTCGAAACTGAAAGAAAACTGTTTTTTTTAAAAAAAATTTATGCCTCGACCGAAGTGATTCTGACCAATCGAGGTGCAACACCTCGGTTGACTTAGAACATCTCGACCGAGGTGGGTTAACTGAGAGTTTTCGAAAACGATTTTTGTGTTACTTATCTGGATATGATCTTAGTGAAGATCTTGCTTAGTGACCGGTTTTAAATTCTTTATGTGTTTGAAAGGTTTTATAATATGTTTAAGTTGCTAAATGCTTTGTTTGAAATTATTGGCATGTTTAATACTTCGTTTTTGTCTAAATTATGTTGAATTTGAAGGTTGACACCACATTATGAGTTCTCTCACTTTCTTCTTGGAAAGACCAAGGCAATTCATTCTTCTCTCTTCTTCTTCTTAATCATGCTTAGCCCCTCATATACATTTTGCCTCCCTTTACCTATCCGGGAATTTGGAAGCAAGCGAAGTGGCGAAGGCAAGTGAAGTTAAGGTTGAGAAGTGGCTGGAAGTGAAAGTGTTAGAAAGCAATAATAGGTTTGGGGAAGTCAATCATGAAGATGAGTAACTCGGCACCATTCACATAGCCGGGTGTTTGTGTCTTGCCAAAGTCGGATTGAGCGATATTCCTAACGGGTCATGGTATGTGCATCAAGGGTTTGATGCATCTCAAGAAATTGATGATTGCTGATTTCCTAGGCTTCGGTTATTGTGCACCTCTGTCCATGCATCCCAAAAAGTAAAGTAAAAGAAAAAGTGTGAAATAAGCAAAGCTTATTGGTGGAAGATGTTGCAAGTCAAAGTGAAAGTGAAGTTCATCCTTTTCCCGGATTCTAGCACCACATTACCTTACATACATCCCTACCCTACACGTTTCTTGACCTTTCTTTTGGGAAGCCCTTGAGACCTTGAGCTTGTTGATTGACTTAGTGGTTTAAACTGGATTATACATGATTAATTTTGATAATTATGACTTATTATGCATTCTATGGTTTTATGCAAAGATGAACAACTTTCCTATATTTATAAAATGTTTTGATCATATTGAGTTTTTAAATTCCATGAAGTATTCTCTTAGAGTGATCTACGATTGTTGCACACCATAAAAATGTTTTTGAAAGACTTTTCATTGATTTTCTTGACTATAATCCATTCTATCTTGTCTTCTATATGAGGAACTTGCTTGGGGACAAGCAAGGGCTAAGTATGGGGTATTTTGATAGCATGAATTATAGTCTATATTTTAGGGTTTGTTTGGACGTTTTATCTTTCATAATCTGCATGTTTGTATGTATATTATGTGATTATACTACCATTTCATCTACCATTGCAAGAATCGAGGTCTACACCTAGTTTTGTTGTAATCGTAGGTAAAATGGCACGCTTTGCATCAAAAAGGAGCAAAAAGGAGCTATGGAGTCATTGGAGCTACATTGAGGAACATAAGGAACCATCCAGGAAGCATAGCCATGGATTAAAGATTTACTTTGGACCAGATTTGAGAGATTTCACATTCAGTTGTGACTCACCTCGGTTGGCCACAGATTCATCTCGACCGAGGTGATCCAGAGAAGCCGACTCGACCGAGGCGAATACCTAGGACGCGGCGAGAATATTTTATTCTTGGCTGAGATCTTTTATATTTGGAAAGTGATCTTATATTTTTGGGCTTGGCTCCTGGAAGGAAGAAGATATTATAGATCTTATATTTTACCTATTTTTATGGGAAGAGATCTTTCTAAGATATATTATCTTTGGAGGGTTATTTTCCTATAAAAAGGGTTGGATTTCCACAAATCCAATATCTTGCTTACGAGGAGATCTCGCAGACAGCCCGCTTACACCAAGAATCACGCAGCAGCCATACTCTAGTTGGGAGATTTGAAGAACCTTTTTGAAGGTTGAAGGAAGATTGAAGATCATAGCATTTATAGCTTTTTGGAGGGTTTTGTAAGATTGTCTTTGATTCCCTTCCTTGTTGTCTTGTCTTGTTGGATTGCTATCCAAGGAACGCTTTTGTTGTGATATTTGATCCAGTTATTGAAGTCTTTTCATTAAATTCTTCTTGTTCAAATATTCACCTTCTTCCCATATATTTGATTATTGCTTTCATGATGATGAGTGGCTAATTTCCTTGTGTGATTCTAGGGTGATTGGCTGAAGGTTGTGGGAAAAACAATGATAGAATAATCTTAGATTCCAGTAGGACCCTGAAAGTTCGAGTCTTTAACCTTAACCCCAAGCATCTCGCTCAGTCGATGAACATCTCGGCCGGGGTGGAATTCGGTTGACCGAGGTGACTTACCGATCCTAAACTGAGAGTTAAGTGTTAGAGTTTGCCAAATCCTATCCTTATTACACCTTTCCTGGTCCAATGCAAGCTTAGGATGAGACTTACCCGGTAATTCCTTAGTTTGTGTACCAACGATCATAAGTGTAGGTAAAAAGGTTTATCCTTTATTGGGGTTTGAGTGTGCTTTCATCCCATCTTTGTGAGTTAGCCTGAGACTTACCCGGTAAAGGTTGATTCTATTCCCTTAGATGGTGTGTTAGTTTGAGGATATAGTTCTTTATCTTGATTCCTTGAGACTTACCCGGTAATAGGAGTTACGGTTTAGGATTAGTGAGTAGTGAGACTTACCCGTTGATCTATTCTACTTTAGTAACACCTTCCCTATGCAAAAATCTCAGCTTTGTCCGCTTATCTTTAGATCTTGAGTTGGAACCAACAACTAGATGCCTTAATCCCTAGAATTGCATGTTTGCTTTATTGACTTTTTATTCATCTTTGATTGTTTTAATTGCTCTTGTGGTTAGTAATTACGAGGCTTACCGTTATCGGACTTTGTTTCACTGAGTCCCTGTGATCGACCCCTGGAATTCCTTGCTTTTTACTACGATTGACCCGTACACTGCGGGTTCGCATCCTTGTTTTAAGCTTAAGTCTAGGGTTATAAATTTAAAGCTTGCACACACCGTTTGGAGCGAACAGTGTTGCATATGAGTAGTACTTGTGAATCATAACCAACCTCAATCCCTTTCTTCAAATCTTTAAGTTCGAGTCTCTTGAAATGTTTAAGACTAAGCCGGGCTCTCCACGACATATGCAACTCTTTGTATTTACCGAGAGTCAACTCTTGTAAGGAGGTAAAATTATAAGGTAGTTATTGAAATAATTTTAATTAAATTCAAATTTACTTAATCAAATAAATATTTACCAAAAGAAAAGGAAAGAACTAGATAAGATTTAATTTCGTTATTACGGATACGTAGAAAATTTGATACAAAACAAATATGCATTAAAATCAATCGCACGCATATGTACTTTTTACTTCCAAATAAAATTAAAGGATAAATTCAAAATATAAATGTTCCCCAAAAAGCATTGTGTGATGTGATGTCTTCAAAAAAATACTACGTAAAAAGCTGGTCTTATAAATTACCGAGTTCAAACACACTTATTAAACTGACTTTAAAAATATAAATAGAGTCAATTAAAGTATTAAATAAAATAAAATAAATCTTCCAAAACTACGTAAAAATTTGATACTCGCATATGAGTTACGTAAGAAACTCGGTTTCAAATTAAAAGTTTAACAAAGTCTAAAATTAAAATCCTTCATAAAATACCAAAAGATAAATGAAAAAGATATAAAGATACATTTTCTAATCATGCAAATGATATTAGGATAGTTAAGAAACCCTTATAGAAAGTGGGTTTAATCTTATCCCTATTATACATGATCGAAAATATAAAACGATGCAAATGATAGTTGGGTTTTATTTAGGCAATTGAACTACATAAGGCTTGATTTTCCTTAAACGATATGTAGGCAACCAGTTAAAACTTGGGTTCAACCCAATCATCAAACTCTTAAATATTTTGTATTAATATTAATTTTAATCATAATTTTTTTAAATCATATTTTTATCCTTTTGTCATTTTTTCGCAAATTTTGCTTGATTACCCCACATCGGTTATCAAGTAAGGCTGATTTTTTGAAAACTTGTATACATATAAATTTAAATTTCTTGATCTCTTGTCTAATATCAAATATAATATTTATTCATATCGGATTAATATTTGGGATGTAGGCCATCAACCTACTAGTATGTGGGTTGTTGAATTTACTAAAATATTTGAGTAATGATTTTTTTATTACAAGACTGTCATTGTTAAATAATTATTAAAAAATAATTATTGATTTTTGTAGTAACAAATATTCTAAAACAAATTCACAATATCATTTTATTGTTATTTAGTTTAACAAAGTTATATAATTTAGGTATAATATCTTTTCTTTTTAAATTTAAATCTTTTTCTCATACTTATCCCTTTCTCATACTCATTGTCTTTGAGAAGGTAGGCAATCGTTTTTGATTGAATACAAATTGACGGGTTTATAAAGATGTAGCCTTTATTTGTGGTTGTGATGCTTATGTTAATCATTTAGGTTTTGAATGCGGTGATAGTAATTGTAACACCCCAAATTCTAGGAACTCGGGATGCTACGGGCTGGAACCTCACAATGAGTCATGACCCTAACTTGACAGCAAGTTCATTGGATCTTGCAACAAGGCACAAATAAACATAAAACTCCACATAGATAAAACGTCAAACTATTTAGAATTAATTAGGGAAATAGGACCCCTTGAAATTCTCTTTTGCAAATTAGGTCTCTATACAAAAAGAAGAAAAAATAGGTATGGAAACTAAAAAATAGGGGTAATAATTTCTCTAATTGAAATGATGGTGATTTGATGTTTACTTTTGATTTAAGTATCTTTTTACATGGATTGGTTTTGTAGTATATTTTTTGGGTATGATTGTGAAAATAGAGGCAATATATTTCTTGACAAATTTATTTTTGGGTATGATTATAACATTATTTGGGTAAACGGGTTTTTGGGTATGCTTTTATATGTGTATTGGCTTTGTAGTATATTTATTATTATTAAGTATATTTTTAAAGTGATATCGTGGGCATGTTTTATGGTTACCCAAACTGTGTTATAATGATCAAATTCAAGCGAATTTTTGGGTAATGATCAAATGTCATTTGATATTGATGTTTGTGTATAATATCGAGTTTTGAAAATTCTGGGTATGACAAATTTAAATTGGGTATGGTTTTTGTATTAAGTGATATTTAAATTGGGTATAAATATAAAATATTATCCAATTTATGGATATGATTTTATTTTGATATTTGATTTTTTGGGTATGTTGTTTTCGAGTATGTTTATGTACTTTGACAAATTTATTTTTGGGTATGATTGTGACATTATTTGGGTAAGCGGATTTTTGGGTAATAAGTGATAAAGTAAGAAGGTTGGAAATTACTTTTTCTGATTGATGTGACATGTGAGATAGTACAACATGTCACATCCGATGGATTGTCAAACTTTGCCCTCTTTTGTACTCTATTTCCTCTATTCTATTTTATAGGGGGTCAAAATACCAATCCCAAATAGTATGAGTCTTCTTTCTCAATTGATTTGCTTAAAAGGATAGTTTGCCAATTTTACCTTATATTTAACATATGAAATAATAATGTGACTCTCATCCGAGTACTACAATAATAAAGTCACGCAACATAATATAAACTCCCATATTGTCCTATAATGTACGGAACCCCCCGACTGACCACTCCGACAGGATCACTCGACAAGATCCCTAACCTACAAGACATCTACAACAACGGATAAAACCGTTAGCTAACATTCTATATATCAGAATAACGATAACAACAAATCACACATAAGGTACTACTACAAATACATCATGCTCACACTCAAGCCGTTTATTATCTTTTGTTAGGTGATTCACTTTACTAATTCAACTTCTTTTGTGACATGAGGATCTCCCGAACCTCGCCTTTGTCCCCTTATATCAATAGGATTGGATCCGATGCATCTCACCGTGTACTTCTGGACTAGTCGCATTCTCTTGTAGAATTGGACAAGTTGTCATTGTCCCTTACTAATTGGGTCAAACAACGATAAAAGGTCGTCCTAACATGTTATCATAATTAACATACAAGACACAACACCATCACAATCAATCTAACACACAAAAGTCAGTTAAGTAAGTCCAAAGGGCTTACTTGTCTCAAGGTAATCCCAACTATAAACCACGCTCACCTTCCCGTAGGAAATACTCTATGCCCGAACAACTAGGCACACAATCAAAGACTGACCGATATGCTAGAAGTCCTTAACTTCTAGTCTCAATAATCCCTACAAGATCATCTAACATCATGCTCGAAGGTTCCTATTTCTAACTAGTCTCAATAATCTCTACATGATCATATAACAATATGCTAGGATGTTCCAAATCCTAGTCTCAAGATCCTCACAAGATGAAACAACAACACAACAAGCTCTATGTTCTCACTCAATTTCCACAATCACCTAAGGGGTTAAACACCAAAGAACTCACAAACCACTAAATGACATTCTCACTAGTTATGCTAGGGTCCAACCTAGCATGATACAACTCTAGGATCGACTATGACAAAAGGTAGGAAGTGACATACCACAAGACAGTATCCATTGGAGGCAAGGTGCGACCGGAGGAGAGATGGGGCGTGACTACGGGAAGGCAAGATCGACGTGATTGTGGTGACTCAAGGCCGCGAATGCGGTGCCAAGGGTCCAGACTCCGCGATTGCGGTGTCTTAGAGCAGCGGGGGCGGTGACACAAGGAAGGAGAGACCGCGGGGAGATGAAAGCGCGGTCACGAGAGAACTCCAAAGGCAAACTTCATCAACATTCTTTGATGCACAACGGTGGTCCGGTGCCCTTTGGCTGGCTCAACTCGACACCGTGGTTCCTAACACGACCTAAGATCTTACCCTAGATGCCCACACAAACATCTAACACAAGGATGGGAAAGAATCAAGGATATATCTTGATTCAAGACTCGTCTACACAAGAAGACGAGGGAGAAACAAGGGAAGAAGAAGGCTTGCTTACCAACGTCCAAAGAACCCACAAGGCAATCTCTTGCTCCTCTAGATGCAGTCACGCGAAGGAAATTGGAATTACCAGATTGCTCGTTGGAGGAGGTTTAATGTAGCAAAGATCATGTCCCGCTAAGAAAGGAAAGAAAGATAAATGTTTACAAATGGATTGGGCCACGATTTGTCACCTAACTGCACCCGCGCCTAAACCTCACTGCGGCCGCGGCGATACTAGGTAGCCGTGCCCGTGGGCCTCTTAGGCCGCGGGGCGGAATCTCCTTTTGACACCACTCTTGTGGCTCCGGAAGAAGTTTTGAGTGTCGGTTTCCGAAACAAAAATTCTTGTTGTTACAGTAATTGCCGTTATGCAGGGTTTGGGTTCGACACCTATAATTCATTTGGGGGTAATTAAACTTTGGATGTTTGCTTGTGAGAGGGATGAGTTATCTGGCTTGGTATGTCCGGAAATCATGTTTTTGATAGATGTCAATAGACAAACGGTCTTCTATGCCCCGTCAATAATGATGGGGAGCTCTACAATGAGATGACTGGAAGGAAATGCGACTACATACTATCCTTGTTTGTTACGATGTTATATGGAGCTGTGTCATTTTTGCATTTAAGTTTTTTTTGGCTCCAAGTAAAACTTATGTTTTATTTTTATGCTCATAAACTAAATGCTTAATAGATTAGCCATATTGTTTCCATTTGGAGTATAATTATAATACATATAATATCATTCTCCTCTAAGAGTAATCAAATATGAAAACCAAATCGAATCTATTCAAATGAAATTTCTTTCAAGTCAAGGATATTGAGAAGATTTGTTATTATTCTATGTTGTGTGAATTGACATACCATACCAATACTTCATATTTTTGCCTCATTTTACTAAGAGTACAACTACTTGGGATGGAATTGCCCAAATGATCACTTATTCATATAAAACCTATATCCATCGTCTATGTCGTCCCTTCTTTCTTCTTTAAAGTCATATCTAATTTTGAGGTCATTAGCCTTAAATTACTATTTGAGGGGAAAAGTGAGGCTATACAATTTTGTTATGTGGGTGATACTTGAGGTTAAGTTTGAGGATATGTAAGGTCAATATAAGAACACATTTAAAGACCATTTTATCATTTACAAAACGTAGATTAACATGCATTATACTAAAACATATAGTTTTGACATCAAAGTGGAGATAAAGTATAAATTACATAAAAAAACATCATTCATGTGTAATACGTTCATTCAATTTTCACTAAACTTTAAAACATACCTTTGCAAGCAACTTTTCATATCATAGAAAATCTTGAGCAACTAGCTAGCACTTGATATATGGGACAGGATACGAGCACTAACTTCTTCATCCTCCTCTAAGTTACTCGAATATACATCATCACGCAAGTCCCCTTCTTGGGTTGACCTTGACTTGACAAATTCATCCAATTGAATCCATACTCAAAGGAGGACCTAAGTTCAACCCGTATATATTAAACTTTTAATTTAAAATATAAGTAAAACTGAATATCTAAGCCCCAAAAATTAGCTATATGATAAAAATAAAAGGAAAATTTTGGATGGTACCCTCGTGGTTTTGGATTTTTCGAATTTTGCCCAACAATTTTTTTCAGTTCGGATGGTACCCTTAAATTTTTGTTGTTTTCCGGATTTTACCCAAATTCATTAAAAATTTTCAAATTTCATTAAAAATATACAAAAGAAAATAAACTAAATAAAAAAACAAATTAAAATATAAAGAATGATTCATTTATTTTATATTAATTTAAAAACAAATCAATTAGATAATCATAAAAAAAATTCAAAAATCAAGTGTTTTATTTTATTTTAAAAATTAATAAATTGGATTAGATTTTTTTAACAAAATCTATAAATATAAGTGTTTTACTTAATTTAAAAAATAAATAAAATAGGTTTATAAAATTTTTAAAAAAATTACTATTTTAATTTATTATTAAAATAAATAAATCATTCTTTCTATTTTATTTATTTCCCAAGGTAAATGTTCAGGTACAGCCCTTTTATTGCGGTACGGTCATACGGCCGTACGTAAGGGCGACACGTGTCCCGAAATTTTTTTTTTTTTTTTTTCTCTTTTCTGAAACGATTTTTTTTTTTTCGGAAACTAATGAAAATTTATTTGAACTACCATGTTATAATTTATGCACTATTATCCTATAAACTTTGAACTATTCCCATATAATCCATGAACTATTACTTTTTAATATAATCCATGAACTATTCTATTATAATTCATGAACTATCTCATAATAAGTTTTGAACTATTACTTTCACTCCTTTATAAATTTTTGCACTTTAAACTATTCTATTATAATTCATGAACTATTCTATTATAATTCATGAACTATCCCATAATAAGTTTTGAACTATTACTTTCACTCCTTTATAAATTTTGCACTATGAACTATTCTATTATAATTCATGAACTATCCTTTTAGAAGTTATGAACTATTACTTAATAAGTTTTGAACTATTACTTTCAATCCTTTATAAATTTTACACTATGAACTATTCTATTATAATTCATGAACTATCCTTTTATAAGTTATGAACTATTCCATAATAAGTTTTGAACTATTACTTTTACTCGTTTTAAAAAAAAAAAAATTAAAATAGTGATTTTTTTAATTTTTTAAGAGAATTCTTATTTTATTTGTTTTTAAAATAAATTATAACACTTATATTTTTAGATTTTGTTAAAAAAATGCTAATATAATTTATTTATTTTTAAAATAAAATAAAGTACTGAATTTTTGAACTTTTAAAAAATTATATAATTGATTTTATTTTTTAAATTAATATAAAAAAAATTAATTTAAAAAAAAAAGGTTATTGTTTTACTTTAGTTTTAAAATAAATAAATTATTTTTTTTATTTTAATTTTTTTTAATTTTAGTTTATTTTCTTTTGTATGTTTTTAATGGAATTTGAAAAAGTTTAATGAATTTGGGCAAAATCCGGAAAACAACAAAAGCTTTAGGAACCATCCGGCCTAGAAAAAACAGTTAGAAAAAATCCAAAAAATACAAAACCACGAGGGTACCATCCGAAATTTCCCAAAATAAAATAAAATAATTATGCATTTTTACGTTGACAAATAATTGTAATTTGTCACGGTTTTACTTTTATTTTGATTGTTTAAACAAAAGTTAATTATTGTTTGTGAGAGTATGTAATACCTTGCTGTGGATTATTGGAAAATCAATGTCTTTTGTTTTAAGTGCGATATACACAAATATTTTGTGTGTGTAAATCGTAAAGTTTAAACACTATAAACAATTATAGATTAAGCGGGATTGATCACATCATATCCCGCCACGGTTCCGATCGATATGGGATCTGACGGGATTCATCTAAAAACACAAGGTCCGTCCAGATCTTGTCTCATGTATAATATATGGGATTGGACGTGGGATAACCTCAATCCCGTCTCATCTCGTCTCGTGCTCATCCCTAGTCCCTACAACTGAAATGACTTAAACATACTAACAACAAATTAACTTGATTATGTATAGTAGAAACCTCGAATTATCAACTAGTAATTTGAGGTAAAAAAACACTCTCTTCCTAGCTATGCTAGGTCGGACTTCAAACATGTTTATTGATTACTTATCGTAAATACACCATAGTATTCAACCACACTCATTCAAACCTAGATAAGCTAATCCAATACAATCTCAATAAGCCCGCCTACCCTAACTCCCAGGAAGCCTTTGTCTTTACCTTTAAGCTCCTTTTAATGCCTTGAGAGCTTTTATGTTCGATTTCTTCTCACACAGTGGTATATAAATGTATTATGAAGCGTTAACCTAATCCGTAGGTTGTCACTTAGGGGGGTGTATTCAATCGAGACTTTTAAAGATTTTGATGGATTCTTAATAATCATAGGATTTGCAAATTCTGTGGGAAATTTTAATTCTATATAGAGTCAATACAGATTTTGTGGAAATCTTATGTGTTGGGGGAAGATTTCTATGGATTTTAAGTAGTTATAAAAGTAATGAAGAATCCTACAAAATCAATGAAATAATAGATTCTTTTAAAATCCACAAACTTTTAAATACCATAGGAATTTTATGGAAAATTTTAAATTCTAATTGAATACCTACAGATTTATATGAACTTTAAAAAATCTATATTCAATACCCATAGACTTTTAAACTCCAAAAAATTCCTATACACTCTTAATTGAATACACCCCCTTTAGTATATATAGTCTAAGGTAAGATAATAATTAAACTATAATTAGGTAGAGTCGTATATTTGTTTATACATTTGCCAAAATACTAACAAGATCTCTTAGATGCATAATGTCCTAAAATAGAATATTAAAACAAGATACAATATTACAATCGACGACAGTAGGTTGATGATAATATAGTTGGTGGCATTGTGTTGGTTACAATCCGTTGACAAACCTACATTTAGTGACAATGCCATTGATAACAATATTATTGATGACGTTCTACTTGACAAACCTACATTTAGTGACAATGTCATTGATGACAATATTATTGATGATGGTCTACTTGATGACAAAACAATTGATAACAAGATAGTTGATGACAATTAAGTGATGTCGGTGTTTTGACAACAATGTAGTTAATGACATTACGAATGGTGATAATACAATTTGTGCAATTATTGTTGTCTACAATACAATCGTTGAGAGTACAATTGATGTCAATATATTCGATGTCAATACAATTAGTAATAATACAACTGATGACAATCAAATACAATAAAAAAAATTGTGTAAACCGTAATTAAAATTTTTCTTTAATCAAGAGAACAAAAAATAAAGATAAAAAAAACCAAGAGTTAAATTATCGATTGCATAACTTCAAGTGATTATCCTAACTGTATTTTGTTTATTACTAACCGAGTTATGATCATTTATATTTCAATCTATTTTTTATTTAATCTCACTTTTTATAATATGTTAAACTTATTAGAATATTCAAAAGAATGATCATGAAGTGATTGTACCGGATAACGAAAAAGTATTTCTTGTTATACTTTACTTTTATCATTCTTCACCTTAATTTCAACAAAGTCTCATCACTATAAATAAAATCGGTTAACCAAACTAAAAATATGTGGATACAAATATTAAGCTTGTTCGTATTGATGCTAGGAAACAATGTGTGCGAGCGTATGAATTGTAATATCCGGAAATTTTTACTTCCGATTTATTACGAAGCAAACCGGACCTTGACCAGTTTTGCGCTTTATCCGACATCTTATCGCCTTAAGTGATATGGAGTTTATGTTATTCTACCTTTTATCATTTTATGTGGGACTCTATTTCACAATAAAATACCTTACCTCTCTTTGCCTCTCCAAAATAGATGGGCCAACAAGAAAAGTCATCCGGGCCCATCAAGACAAGATTATCAGTCAAGCTTGACAAGCCTCTCTTGCTTCCACACCAGCTGGGCCCATAAAGGGGACTGGATTAGTCCTCAACAACCACCTCCTTTCACACCCCTCTTCTTGTACCTCCCTCTTTCCTTAATTCCCTAATTCATCTTTCACGTAACCACCTCCATCCTTCCCTTTTCTCATCGTCGGCAGTCGAACCCAATCTTGCACCTCGCCATCCTTACACATGCAGGTCAGTACCGGCACAACCTCTTGTATTTTCCGTTTTCGTTGCACTAAACTAGAACCATGGTGGTCACCCTCTTCTGCACGCCATCGACAGTACCGCCGTACTATTGGAACTAAATTTATTTAAAGAATGAATTAAACATGTTTTAACACATGTGTGCGCCGGACACTTTTCCGGGCACATTTTTGGTGGGCTCCGACCATTATCAACACCGGAAAGTGGGAGCATTGGCTTCGCCTCCGTGAGCTCTTGCTCGTGGTATATTCATATGTTAAATTTGAGTTCCGATTGAATGAGAAATGGATGCCCAAAGTTGGTTGCGTGATAGGCAATAACTTGGAAAAATAGTCAAAAATTGGGTGAATCCCACATCGACTATATGGAGATAAAAGGGAGTAGGATATAAGGGGCAAGTTTGCTCTAAGGCATGTGGCCTTGGGTCACTACCCATTTTCAATGAGGAACGGCGTAGGCAAAACATCACGCGCGCGCCGAGCCGAGCCCGTGCCGTGCCGTGCCGTACTGCGGGTGGACCTAATTATAATCTGGGCTGGCCACCTATATTATTTTTGGGCCGATCCAACTCGAAGTCCGGGATCAGCGGACCGGACTGGATATCCGAAAATCCAGTCCAACGGATCAGCCAACAACTCCTACAAAAGTGGGCGGTTATGGTCTTCAGTTGACCCCTAAAAATGTGGCTTCAAAGGTGAATCCGAAATCTCTTGGATTGCGGACACGTGTCACCCTCCTATTGGCTCCAGTTTTGGGCGGGTTCAATGGGCCTCGAGGCCCATAGCCCAATTCAGCTCCTCCAACACCTATAAATAGAGAGCTCTTCATTCATTCCACGTATTACATGCCTAACGAGTGCCCTTTGATGTCTCCTAATCCTACCGGAACAACCATAGATGAGCAGTACGGATTCATGCTATTTTCTGAGTTTTCGGAAGTGACAAACAATCAACTTCGGATCCAGATTTAGGTAAGTTAGACTCTTCCTTTGTTGCTGAATTTCGGATATGTTATAGTTGGTATTTCATAGTAGAACATACTGAAATTTGAGAGGAATCCGAGTTACAGTTTAAGAGTTATGGTGTCCCATAGTACAGAAGTCGAGCATTTTATAGATTGTGCTGAATTTTGTGTAAGTAATGAGAACACCGCTTGTGATGTAGTTTTGTCATACATATTTGATTGGGTTATATTCCTCGGTTAGACTTGAATTTTGGATATGTCATAGTTAAAATGTATAGTAGAACATATCAAAATTTGAGAGGATCCCATCGAGAGGTTTAGGAGTTATGATTTTTCAAAGTTGAGACCGTTTACAGTTTTGTTGAATGTTTGCTGAATTTTTAAGTGTTGGAAAAACTGCATGTTGATGCAGTTTTGTGATCCAGATTTGAATGAGTTAGATATCTCGGATGGACATGAATTTTTGGTATGATGTACATGGGTATACGTAGTATTAGACATTAAGTTTGGAGAGCAATCCAACGGTTAGATTCGGAGTTGTGATGTCTTGAAGTTAGGTATATGCATAGTTTGTATAAAGAAGAGTTTTTAGCTAGGTTTAGAATTTTGTGTTCTTGGAGATGACTTTGGGATTTGCGTGACTTTGCAGATTAGTATTATAAGGGTAGACATGACTTTGTACGTAAGTATGTATTCTCGGAATGTTTGGGATTTAGTAGCAATATGTTAGTTGAGCTTTAGTAGTAGATAGTAAGTTTGAAAGATATTATCTTTCAAACTCAGTAGATTCTTCCTCCGGAGAGTTAGATATCTGGATTGGGTTTCTAGTAGATGTTCTTGAGATATCAGAGAAACTTTAGAGTTTCCAAATTCTATGGGTGTCTTTTCTTAGAAAAGAGTTGGTTTAGTGTGGTTTCTCGATTTTCCATTGTTGACCTAGAAGTTGCGACTTCTAGAGGTTGGATAGTATATTGATATGAGATTTATGTTATGATCATGCAGTACTCAGCGGGATCGAGTGCTTTGGTTGACGGGACTTGACTTGGTTCGGGTAAGTCCACAGACTTACTTAGCTGGCTTCTTCGTATTAGCATGTTGTGTATTGGTGGAGTGTGTTAGTTATGTTAAACAACAAAAACAGAATAGGACGACCTATATATATTATATAACTGGCCCAAGTGTATGATAACGGGCGGTGGCATCACTGCCTAGCTCTTGCGAGAGCTAAGAGGTTCTCTGCGACTAGCCCAAACATGTAGACGGTCGGATGCATCAGTACCATTCTTTGCTGGTAAATGGGGACAGAGGCAGGTTTCGGGGAGATTCTTGTGTCACAAAACCGAAAGTTGAATTAGTAAAGAATAACGTAAATAAAGATAATAAACGGACTTGAGTGTTTGCATGTTGTATGTGTTGTCTTCATTATGTGTTTATGTGCCTTTACCTTTATTCTAATGCTTAGAATGTTAGCTAACGGTTTTATACTGCTTTGCCGATGTCTTGTAGGTTAAGACGGTTGTAGAGAGATCCAGAGGGATTGTCAGCCGGGTCCACGTACTCATTTAGATGGAGACGGGGCGTCTTCAGTCTTCATGTGCGTTGTATTTTTATCGTTGTCTTGTAAGATCCTAGTAAAGTTGTTGTCAAACTAAGATGGAGACCCATTGTGAGGTTCTAACCAGTAGCTCCCCAAGTTTCGAAAATTTGGGGTGTTACATGAGTGAAATCAACAAGCATTCTCATATAATCCTACTAGTTTAGTGTCCGTAATCGGTACGAGTTTTATCTAAAATAAAAATATAGTATTTTGGTGTTAAAAAAATATAAAAACTAATTAGGTGAATTGTTTGTGTATTTTTTTAAATTACTATAAATTAATTGGTGAAATCTTCTATATTGCTACCTTAATTATGAGTGCGTTTTTAAAAAAAATAAATAGATAACTTAAAAATCTATTAAGTAAAACGTGGTTGATTTTTTAAAAGATAATTAGATAAATGACCCACATAAGAGATATTAGTGCAATATAAGAATTGTATGATTTTTTTAATATTTATATCTCATGTTTATAAAAGTTCTCAAATTATTGGTCTTACTGATAACCAATATGGGATAAAAAAAATATATATTAAAAATGGCTTAATTAAGAAAAAGTTGTGGATAACAAATCATTTTATAAATAATTATGAGTAGAAAAAAAAAATTATATCAAAAATATACATATTTGTCTTTGTTAAATGAAATAACAAAGTCAAGTATGTATCTTTGATCAAGGATTTGTAAAAATTATATAATACGACATACATAATTGTAAGTTAACTTCTTGAATAAGTATAGGCCAACAACCCACATATTGTAGGTTAACTGTTTTAAAAGATACATATAAGCCTCACTTATAATCGAGTGGGATAACAAAAAAAAAAAAGAATATGCTTCAAAAAAATAAAATTTTAGGTACACAATTACGTAAAAGATGATATATATTTTACGAAAAATAATTAGTGATTTTGTTAAACAAAATAAAAATAAAAATTAGATTACAATAAGTATTTGTTTTAACTTAAAATTATTACAAAATCAATATATAATTTTTTACAAAATAATTAGTAATTTTTTACGCGTAACATATATTGCTTTAATACATTATATAGAATATAGATTCACTTGACTTTGGCTTTTACGCCAAATACTACGGCGTTTCGAAAACCACCGGTTCAGCAATTAATATTTGGGCCCGTACACTGTTACGCTGGTGATTTGTGTGGATTCGGATCCAGACAAGTGTTGCAGGCTATAGTACGAATATGGACCGTCAGTGCGTGAATGAGAGTGCCCCACCTATCATTCTTGTCGGGTTCGGATTCGGGCGACCATCGGGTGGGCCCGTTAACAATTCATCCTCGCACGTTTTTTAATAGCTATGAATGGACACAAACCATCCACCGATGTTGCTATATTAAACTAGATTTTTAATACTTAAATTTATTTTTATTTATTTTTTGATACATGGGTAAAAGAATCAGACGGATCAATTTCTAAAAATCGATCGGTGTAAGGCATCCTTATGGATGAGTTCTTTAACATCTTCCGGAATAGCATCGACATCCATCTTCAGATTGTGCCCAAGTATGGTTATCTTGTCCGCGACCATGTTAATTTCCCTGTAGACATGTTGCACTATGGAGCAAGATAATTCCGATATCGTATTAGAAATATCAGTGATGATCATATCTTGTTCCTAAGGGGGGTTTCCATACTCGATTTATCGAATTATCGATCATATCACCATTTTTGTATATCTCAAATACAGCATTATTTTTTCTTTAACTTCAACCCATAATTGGTCCCGGTTTGGAACTTTTTGGTAGGTTAACTTTGAAGAGCAATAATTATAATTTGATTAATAAATTGTGAATATATATTGCAATAAAATCTTTTGTGTTTGGTGCATGATAAATGCAGCAATGGCATGGCCGGTGAGTTCTCCACAGGAGACATGTGATTTTATGCTTACGTCTAAATAGTCATTTTAATTACTTAATCTTGCACTAAATCATCTCAATTATGAGAGTTAATCAAGTTCATATAATGAATAATAAACGTGGCTTAAATGCTCAAAAAGTCTTCAAAATTAAGTTATTATTTTTTAAGCAAATAACCCCAATAAATTCACAAATAAATCAAAATAGAGACATAAAAAAGTAGATAAAGTAAATATAAATCTCACTCTTTCTAATGATAATTAAACATTTTTCAATATGTATTTTTATGAAATAAGTTAATGAGAGTAATGAATATTTTTATTCTATTTATTTTGTTTGTTTGTTTTAAATAATTTTAGAAATATGAGAAACAGACAAGGGGTTCACCATCTTCCCGTGCAACCGCCTACATGTGAAAACTTTTCACCTCTTTCGTGGACAACAAAGGCCACTTCATCTTGATAACGAGATTAGCTAAAGGGTAGTTTTGTCATTTCAACCCCTCTTTCTTTCACGTACTTAATATTTGTACATGTATCAACTATCAAATATAGTGAATAATATCTTCACTCTTATATGTTCTATAATACCAAGTGTGATGAAAAAAGTACAACTCAACGATATATTTTAACGTGTTTGTTAAAAGATTATTGGAGGTTATTTTAAATTATATTAAAATATATTTTAGAGTGTTTTAGACATGAAAGTAGAAATTCAAAGCAGACGTGTCAAGTTAGAGATGAAGATTGTATATAATAATATGAAAATGATTTATAAAAATAAAAATAATCTCTTATCTTATCTAGATTAACCTTCTAAAAAATTTAAATTTTTAAACCATTAGTTTCACGAAAAAAAGTTTTTAAAAGATTCCTTTATTGAAAAAAATTACATGGAATTACTTGATTGTAAAAATTTATTTTCGTATAAATGCATTGATAATAGAAAAGTATAAATTTTATACTAAAATATATAAATCTTTTAGAAAAATACTTAATATTAAAAAAATTTATATGAATGAATTTGATTAATTTTTTGTTGTCATTTTCAAACAACTACATAATCTGTCTAAAAAATAAGCAAAATATATATTATAAAATTACTATTCAATTATGCTATTATTAATGGAAAATAAAGTTACTCTGAAATTTAAACCATTTTCTCTTGCATAGATATCCAATATCAATCAAACATTTATTTTAAGGTAAATAGATATAAATTTAACTAGGGTGGAATTTTTAAAATGCTTCACATAAATTTTTAATTTTTTTTACCATTAAATTATAAATTAATATTGGGGATGATATGTGTACTAAAAGTTTATTTTTATTATTTACAGAATATTTCATATATATATATATATATATATATATATATATATATATATATATATATAGGAATATTGAAAAGTCTGGATTATCTTTTTTGTCGAAGTACTTTTGAACGATGAGGTGGACCTATCACGCTTAAGAGTTGATACCCTAGATTTCCGGCACCCCCTATTGATTGGAGACACCAAATTATTTCTTTTGGCCTTTTATCCATAAGGGGCAAATTAGTAACTTTCCACAAATTTCCCATGTATAAAAATTTCCAAACAATAACAAAAACTTGAAAACCTCACACTCACTTCCTAATATGTCCTTAAAAATGGAGTCACCACAAACTTCCTCCACCGCAGCCACAACCAGCTCACCGGAATCCGGTGAACGGATGATATCTAGCGGGAGTGGGACCCGTCACCCAGTGTACCGAGGGGTCCGAAAGCGCCGATGGGGAAAATGGGTATCCGAAATCCGAGAACCGAAGAAGAAGAACCGGATATGGCTAGGGTCATTTCCGGTACCGGAGATGGCGGCACGTGCGTATGACGTGGCGGCGTATTGCCTTAAAGGGAGGAAAGCGTTGTTGAATTTTCCAGACGAAATTGACCTTCTTCCCCGGCCCTCCACGTCCGCCGCCAAGGACATTCAGACGGCGGCAGCGCAGGCGGCGGCTATGACGGTTCCCTGCAAGGAGGAGGAGGAGGAGGACAAGCGTTGTGATGAAGAAACGTCAACTTCGGATAATGATGACGTCAGCTTGGAGGAGGATTTTTGGCGGGACATTGAGCTGCCGGAGATATCGTTTGAAGGCGGCGGAGGAAGGCGGAGATGGGTGGAGGAGTATTGTATGGTAAATAGTAATGGTAATTGTTTTGTTGTTAGTGATAGTAATTGTTGGATGGAAGGTGAGATTATTATGTGATAATTTCATGATTTTATTATATAGTTTGATTTAGAGATATAGATCTTTGAAATATAAGATCCAAACAATAGAGTTTAAAAAAATATTGTTAAATTCCAAGGTAGAATATAATTGAAAACAAAATATTACATGAAAATACTGTCCTTTGATGTTGCGTTATAAATTCCTAGGTTAATATATATTTGAGAGATTTTATAATGCAAATTACAGCCGTTGATATAAGTTATATTTATTTATAGTTTACATACTCTATTATCATATAAACATTTTATTGCTCATAATTGTAAATGTACAATTATTGCTCACTTGCTTTGAATTTGATCAATAAGATAGCTAATTACTCTAAAATAGTAGTAATATTTTATAATAAAAAATAAAATGGATATAATATATATACAAGAATTTTATAGTGAAAAGTTTTTTTTTTTTATAGTTGTTATTCATATATAACAAGTACTTGTTAACTAAAATTTATTTTGAATTATTTGGGAGTGACTAAGTGCTCAACTACATCTAAAATTGCTCAACTATACGTTCAATCATTCAACTACATTAAAAATTGTATGATTGGTGAACTATATAAACATCGATATATTGAATTGTTCAACTATATTCGAAATTGTTCAACTATATAATCAACTGCTCAATTTGAAGAATTTTAAATATAGTTGTACAATTGGTCATATAAATAAATAATTTTGAATATAGTTGAACAATTGATTACATAGTCGAACAAAAGTTTGATTGAACAATTGAATATATAAATTAAACACTTTAAAAAATTAATAATATAATTGAACAACTTCGAATATAGTTAAACAATTAACATAATTAAATAGTTTTAAATATAGTTAACAAATACATATTGTACTTAACAATGATACTTTCGAGTATCTACCATAAGCAAATTTTCTATTGCACGTCCTCTTATTACTTCAACCTCTCTATATATTTGTGTTTATTCAATAATTTATATTAATTTAAATATTAAAGCGATATTAAACTCTATAAATATGTTTAAAACATTCAAGTTCTAATTTACATCGCGTATGTATACAAAATTAATGTTGAAAGATCTACTCTGAATCGAGATAATTCTAAACCTAAAACGATATCAATAGCCACCAAAAGCCAAAAAAAAAACTAATGTTCGATAAAAATCGAAACGTGTAACATGTAAAAGAATTTATATATATATAATAAGACATCAAACACATTTGTAGAATGATAACGAGGATGTTTTTTAAACAAACTACAAAACTGTTGATAATCATACCACTACGAAAAAAAAATGTCAGTTTCCACGATAAAAGTTTTGTAATTATTTGATGCAATTTATCAAGCCAAATTGGAGTCATTCTAACTAATATTTTATATTATAACTATATTTTTTAATTGTTTGATGTGAGAATAGATTTTTATCTTCCCCTCGACAAATGAAAGATCCTTAAATACTCACATTTTTTGTGAACAAAATTGCAAGGCTATAAAACGACAAACTTAGAACAATATGGGGAATGGGGATACATACTAAACCTTAGTGAGGGGACCAACACAGTTTATTTATTTATTTATTTATATTAAGTAAATTAGTTCGATGGATTGAACGACAGACCGTCTAATGGATCGAAAGGCTAAAAGAAATCAGTAGAAGGACAAATCGTTAGGAAGCGCGAGAGAAAAAGAAACATCAAAGAAAAACACAAAAGTACAACAAGTAGATCCGCCGCGAGCATGAGATCTTCAAGAGAGAGAAGAGCGAGTCAGTCTTTTGAGAACGGAGAGTATAACATTTGTCATCAAAGGAAGTGCACAAGACGGGAGCTTGGAGAACTATTGTGTAAACCTCAGTTTTGAACTCAAATAAGAATCTTCATGAAAAACCGATCACAAATTCACGACCCCTTGAAGACAAACAACTTCAATAAAACTTTCTCAAATCTCGAAAGAGTCCACTGCAAAACATGAACACTTGAAATACGAGTGAATAGCTCTTAAAAAAAATCGAGGAGAAGCACAAGGGATTCCTAAAATATGATCTTGTTGAAATTCTTAACTCCGAAGGTTTTCAAATATTATTATCGAAGCGTTTTCTTGTTCATTTTGTTATTAGATGTCTTTTGATATTTGATTTGCTTTCATTTTTTACTAATCTTATTTTTGTTTACCTCATATGCAGAAAGTAGATTCCGAAAATAACTTGAACTTGTTTAAATTGAAAGGCTTTAAGACCATATAGTTGATTTCTA
Source organism: Fagopyrum homotropicum (assembly GCA_033239125.1). NCBI lineage: Eukaryota > Viridiplantae > Streptophyta > Magnoliopsida > Caryophyllales > Polygonaceae > Fagopyrum > Fagopyrum homotropicum. The sequence goes on from BSWB01000003.1 coordinate 12,500,518, forward strand.
TGTATTGATCTTCTTTTGTTGTTTGTCTTGTCGTGAATAGATAGCTCCCTTTTTTATCTATCAAATTTGTATTAGTTTGTGAATTTGTCAAAAAAAAAATCGTATTAAGGAACCCCGGTACGAAGTTGGTTGGTTAAGCTACTTGTTTAAACTGGAAGACTTTAAATGTTTTCGGCAACCTTACTTAGAAGGTTTGTGTTTGAAAGAATGGTTTAAGCTTAATTAAAAATAAGCCCAAACATAAACAAGCCTAAAAAGACAAGCAAGTGGGCTTAGTTTTTGAATTATTTTGTTTCAAAAAGTTCGATGTCATAAAACCCTACATCCACTACAACACACAAGCGCAACCGTCAATGGAAATAGGAAATCACCGATTGGCTCATAGAGGATGTCGAGATCGATTTGGGAGAAGCAAACACAAATCGGGGGTTAAATGGAGATATGAATATTCTTTTATCAAAATGGAGATATGAATCTTCTTTTATCAAAATGGGTTTATGGTTGAAACGTGTATGATCAACCAATGAAATTGGGCACAAAAATGGCACATCTCGTCAAAGATTGAACCAAAAGCGGTGACCCTGGCAAGAGCAAGAGGATTTGAGGCCGACATCCTTCAAGGCTCCTAACTTCGGTTGCGATTGGACTTTTTGGCAAAGGCTAGTATGAAAGTGGTCAGTTTAGACTGAGAAAGACAAGAATATCTTGGTTCAAAAAAAAGCAAGGCATTGAGTTTATGGAAAAATATTCCGTTGAGAAATTTTTAGGTTTCATATTGTCCGTAAACTATTTTGTGGATTATTGAATGTTAATGCTCATAGAGTTCTTCCCAATGTAATAAATTAGGTGTTTGATAGAATTTCATTTTGGAGATCATGGGTCCGTTCGACTGCAAAAAAAAAAAGCCAGTTGAAGTTGAAGATTAAGGAGTAAAAGTGCTTTGTTATGTTCGGTGAAGAGTTTGAGGGAAGTTGAAGATGAGATTGAACTGGTTGAAGCTGATTGGAATTCCCCTCAAATCTTCAACGAAAGGACCCCAAGTTATCAAGGTTGAAAGAATTTATTCTCATTTCTACCCCTCAAGCTTTCAACCCTAAACTCAGGTAAGTTGTCCCGTCTTCTTCTTTTTCGTTGATCATTTGAGGTCCATTACTTGACTACGAGGTTTCTTCACCAGTTCAGTCAACAATCTTCTCTTTCCCTCCGTAATTTTAAGCGAAATTAGTTGACATAAAACAGTAACGGGTATTGAAGTAAATTAGGGTTTAATTTGGCCTCCTCGTTATTAATTTTAGAAGGATTTGTTTAAATGTTGCAGAATATCATCACTAACTTAGAAAATTTTGATGGACCATTGAGAACTTGCACGTTTGACTTTGATTAGAATTGATTTTTATTTTGTGTGAAATTGAAAATCGAATCCAGATTATTCAATTGGCGTTGATTGCAATTTTGAGTTGCACTCTTGAATTGCCTCATCTACATATTTATTTTAGTTGTGGAGAAGAACTTAAAAATTTTCTGATTGATGATGGTGTGGTCCTTATAATGCAGAGCATTCCATTCGAATTGGTTTGTTGAAATGAATGCCTGTAAATGAATCATATTGAGATCGACTATTTCGATATCGAATTGACATTGAGACTCTAATTTGGCCGAGCAGCCACATTATTTACACTTTACAGTGAGTTTAGCCTACCTATTTGCATAGTACACACACACACACACATATATATATATATATATATATATATATATATATATACACTTGAATCATCAATAAAAAGAAAGATCATATGAGTGATAGTCATTTGGTGGTTGTTGATGTTTAGTTGTAAAATTCTTGTTGTTGTTGACTTGTTGTTATTATGGCCTTTGTTATGTAGCTTTGTCTAGAACTTTGTTGTTGAATTGCATGTCTTCAGATGAATTGGATGAGACATGGAAAATTGAAGGGTAAATTTGCAGCAAAATAAGCAAATGATTTTAAAGTGAGTTTAGTTTTACAATAAAGGCAGAGTACTAAGACAATGATTCATATTGTATTATATTGATTACATAATGATATTGTGTGACCTAAGATTTGTTTGACAAACAGACTTCTTTTTACACATAATTCATATTGCATATAAATTGTTGCACTTCATTTGGTTGTACTGCAGCTTCAGAACAAACCATGAACAAATGCCATGTACGTGCTTTGAAAGGCCTTGATCTTCTGCAAGAAGCCAAAGTCGCAGATTTCAGACAATGGTAACCGGTGAAGCTTGGTTGAAAAGAGAAGTTATAGCCCATGGAACGACCAAGCAAGTGAAGATTCCGATTGCTATGATCATCGACAACAAAGAGAAATATCTAAAAAAAACCACGATCTTGGGGTACAAGTGTTTGATGGATATGGTGATAACTCCTCCACAAAAAGCACATTTAAAGCCCAAAATGAAGGCATGGTTGGCCTTTAAAGATGATGGTCGGTACCGGGTTTTCTTTTTTTTTCGTAGGGTAATTGTAACAAGGAAAACACAGAGACGGGGGAGATAGTTGATATAATCTCTTCCATGGAGTAGCGAGGAGCAAGAAGAAGATAAGGGTTATGAGTTTTATGAAATCTTGATTGAGCAATGTAGCGAACGTCGTCCTCTAGCCATGACGAAGAATCGAGTTGCAGTTTTGGAGTGTTAGAGAATCGAAGAATGGAGTATGTTCACTGCTGTCACGTGATAGCTCACGTTTCATATTAAAAAAAATATCTCCTACCCATTTTCGTAAACCTACCCATAATAATTTCCTTCGTACCCATAATAATACCCTTCCTATCAAACACCAACAACTTTTATTTTATTTCATCTCCTTAATCTTCATCCTCGTTTTTCAACTTCATCTTCATATTCAACTTTAATTTCAACTTAACACCCTAATAAACTAGGGATCCCCAAACGGACTTCATCTCACACTTTTGATTGAATTGCTAACTCGCTAGATAACCAAGATCAATTAAAAAAAATATATAGATTAAAATAAAATGAGTAGAGGGTTTTTTCCTGGGTTTTGAAGATCGAGGGAACCAACAAAATTACTTTCAAAAAGAAAAGCAAAAACAAATATTGTTTTCTAACTAAATATTTATGTTATTATTCTTTTGTAATTATGTTATAGTTAAAATTTTGGCTCCTATTCCAATAAAATTGTATGGAAAAATTCAATTAAAGTTAGAAAGTATTAACCATTAAATTATAATTTAATTATTTATTTAATTGAGTTTACCTCTAAAAAAATATAATTTTTTAATTTATTGTCTTCTTTAAGATTTTTCTAACTTTTTTTTTCTTCTATCATGTGAATTTATTTAATATTTATTTACTTTTTTTAAAAAAGGTGCTATGTTTGGTGGTCAAAATTTTATTTTATATGTTTGGGAAGTTCGGTATCCTCCTCGTTGTTAACACACTTCTATTAATAAAAAAAGGTTAAATATTCATCCATATGGGATAGAGATAGCCCGATTGTATTCATCATGTATTAAAGTATTAATTAAACTTTCGGAAGAGTCAATTAATATATAAATACCAAGAGCAATACTAAAGATCAATGCTAGCAAAGAAATTCGTTGTTATATACGTCTCGCGGTAGGTGTGATGATATTGGATAACTTAGTTTCTTTTTATATTGTCTTTATACATGAATCATACTTGAGAAAGGATAATATTGGGATTAGGGTTGTGTAAACTGATTATACCATACCGTAATCTTACGGACCGGAGGAGACCGTTTCATAGCGGTGAACGGTCCATGAACCGGACTCTGTTAGAGTATTAAGCTTATATCTTAGAGTATTGGGCTTATCTCTCACTATTGCACTTATATTTTGTTATTAGTTTATTATTTTATCCCTTTATATTTGCCTATATAAACAATGTTTGATCAATGAAATAAGACAAGCTTGCAATCCACAAATCTCTTCATGATATCAGAACGCTTTCCTTGACCTACGCTTCCATACAAAACAAAATCATTTGACCATCGGTATCAGGGAATACTTTGGCCGTCGGTATTAGAAAATACTTTGGCCGCGAGTATTAGAAACGACTTTGGCCGCCGGCATCAGAAAATACTTTGACCGTCAATATCATAAACGACTTTGACTGTTATCATGACCGCCATAATTATTGGGGTGGCGGGACAAGATAACTCCACATACCCCTTCTCTGGTCCCTTAGCCTTTGAGGACCGTAAAGACATTGACCTTGCAAATACTCAATGGAATACTCTCATGCTTTGAACTCTTACCGTTCAGATTCATTCCCTTGGATTCTTGATTCGGGGACTTCTTTTCATATGACAGGTGATCGTTCATTACTTTCATCGCTCAAGTCGGTCACCACTTGCCGGATTAAACTCCGTAATGGAGCTTTAGTGTCCGTTGAACGCGCAGGCACCTTGCGACTCAATAACTCCCTTCACTTGCCCCGGGTAGTATATGTTCCAGGACTTGATTGTCATCTACTTTCTCTAAATCAGTTAACTACGGATTTGAATTATGTTTTAATGATAACTAATAAACTTTGTGTTATACAAGACCGTACTTCGAGGACAGTGATTGGGGTGGGTGAAGCTCGTGATGGAATCTACTGGCTTCGTTGGATGATAAACGCTTCTCCGCTCCCTTCATGTCTTACCACTATTGACACCACCACCCACCATAACCGCCTTGGTCATCCTTCCATCACCAAAACCACCAATCCATGTAACATTTGTCCCCGGGCCAAACTACCTAGATCATCTTTTCCGGTTAGCAATTCTCATGCTTTGTCGTTATTTGAATTAGTCCACTTAGATATTTGAGGTCCTTATCACACCCTTTCTACTTCCGGTTGTTCCTACTTTCTTACCATTTTAGATGATTACTCTCGTTACACCTGGTTTATTTAATAAAGGGAAAAGCCAAAGTTGCCACTTTAATTAGAAATTTTTGTGTAATGCTTGATACTCAATTCCACACTTGTGTCAAAACCTTTCATAGTGACAATGCTAAGGAATTTATTTCCCTTCGACCTTTTCTTAAAGTTAAGGGTATCCATTTAGAAACATCTTGTATCTACACACCACAACAAAATGGGAGGGTAGAACGCAAACACCGTCATATCCTTAATGTCGCTAGATCCATAATGTTTCGAGCAAATTTACCCGTCTCGCTTTGGGGAGAATGTGTTCTTATAGCATGTTACCTTATCAATACTCTCATCCTCCATCACAAAACTCCTTATGAGCTTCTTCATGGCTCTCCACCAAATATTGATCATCTTCGGGTGTTTGGATGTCTTGCTTATTGTTTCTTTATACCTCGGTCTTCAGATAAATTTCGACCTCGAGGTTGAAAATGCATTTTTATAGGATAAACATCTTCACAAAAGGCTTGAAAAATGTTGGATCTTGATACCCAAGAAATTTTTACAACGCGGGAAATACGTTTTTACGAGAACATTTTTCCGTTCTCCGAACCGAAAAATTCTCCTGAACCTACGGAGTCCATAGCAGACCCCACTGAGTTTTCTCCTGAATATTACCAAGAAACCCCCAAAAAACAACCCCCACCCAAGAAAACCCCCCAAAATTCCCCTTGACGTGGAGCCCCCAACTCTACCTACTACGGTCCTCCTAGAACCCTCTCAACTCCCTCTTGTCCCTCCACCTACCGCGGGGCTTCTGTCATCTCACTCCTACCTTTGTTGATGCCCCCTACCCCTCCCTACTAAACCCCTCCACATTTTCTATAACCACCCCTTCAGCGTGTTCCCACCTCCCTCTACTAATCCACATATTTCTACCTCTCTTCCCATGGGCACCGAAAACCCTCAACCCATCATTCCGACTCCACTACCCGTTACTGCTGCTCCGACCGAAACCCCCCCTGTCGCAGCTCTCGTACTTCAAAACCATCTATCCTTTTATGAGACTATGTTTGTCAAAAGGCAAGTCATTTTGATTCCAAATCGGGTGAAACTTCTCCTCCACTGAAATTAGGTACACGGTATTCCATAAAGAATTCTTTATTATATGAATATTTTTCTCATGCCTATGATCCTGCTATTAACTCTGTACATCAGGAACAAGAACCAACCACTTTTAAAAATGCGGTTGCTAACCCAAAATGGAAAAGGGCCATGCAGGATGAAATGACAACCTTACACCGCAACAACACTTGAGAATATGTTGATCTTCCTCTCAATCGTAAACCTATTGACTCTAAATGTGTTTTTCACATTAAATACAACTCCGATGGACAGGTTGAGCGCTATAAGGCACGTTTGGTTGCACTCGGCAACCGTCAACAGGAAGACATTGATTGTAATGAAACTTTTGATCTTGTTGCTAAATCAGTTACAACTAAACTACTTCTCGCAATTGCCTCTATCTATAATTGGGAACTTCATCAGATGGACGTTCATAATATTTTTCTTCCTGGGATCTGCATGAGGAAGTATATATGCTACCATCTCCCGATTTTCAAACCTCGTCCCAAGTTTATCGTTTAAAGAAATCATCGTATGGTCTTTGTCAAGCTCCACGGAATTGGTTCAACAAGTTCACATCTGCTCTTCTGAAATATGGTTTCTCTCTAAAAAAAAAAAGGTTTATCTCAGTCTTTGGTTGATTACTCCCCTTTCACCTTCAGACGGTCAGGTATCATTCTTCACATTCTGATATATGTGGATGATCTAGTCATTACTGGAAATAATCCTGCTACCATTCGTTGATTTAAAGACTATCTTCATGCTTGCTTTCATATGAAGGACCTTGGACCCCTTCGGTTCTTCTTAGGCATTGAAATTGTTCGTACACCGTCTGGTTTATGGTTGAACAAACGGAAATACACTGTTGATATTCTAGTTGATTATGGACTTCTTGGATGCAAACCCGCATCGTTTCCGATGTCTGCTGATCATGGTCTTCAATCTGATTCCTCTGCTCTGCTTGATGATCCTAAGAAATATTGTCGATTGGTTGGCCGTCTTATTTACTTGTCCATCACTCGCCCTGAACTTGCATACTCGGTTCATACACTTTCTCAATTTATGGCTGCTCCGCGCCGTAGCCAATGAGATGCTGCCTTAAAGGTTCTTTGTTACCTAAAGTCAGTACCTGATCAAGGGATTTTCATATCTCGTTCTAGTGATTTGTGTATTCGTGTTTTTTGTGATTTTGATTATGCAACTTGCCCTATCACTAGACGCTCTACTACAGGCTACTTCATTCTCCTCGGTAATTCACCCATTTCTTAGAGAACCAAGAAACAAGCTACGGTTTCTAGATCTTCTGTCGAGGCCGATTATAGAGCAATGGCAGCTACTACTTGTGAGCTCCTTTGGCTTCATTCTCTACTTGATTCTCTCGGGGTTTCACACAAGGCTCATATGCGCCTCTTTTGTGATAATCAGTTCGTCATTCATATAGCCAACAATCTAGTATTCCATGAGCATACCAAACATATTGAGATTGACTGCCATACCATCAGGGAACAAATCTCGCTTGAGGGGAAGTGTTAGAGTATTGAGCTTATCTCTTAGAGTATTGGGCTTATCTTTTGTTATTAGTTTATTATTTTATCTCTTTATATTTGCCTATATAAACATTGTTTGATCAATGGAATAAGACAAGCTTGCAATCCACAAATCTCTTCAGACTCTAATGATCCGGTCTAGGCCGCATTGATTTTCCATTGGTTAAATATGATCAAGTTCAAAGTCATAGCGGACCGGACCATATTCATAGACTTTTACAAAATGTGTAAACAAACGGTCTGAACCGGAAATTATTGTCCAGTTTCTAGTCCGATCCAGATCTGCACACTCCTAATCGGGATCATAGTTTCTTTAGGGTTAATAACTACGAGCCAGTGTTTTGAGGATCACATTTAGGGCCTGATATTAGTATTTCAGATATCGGTATAGATATCAAGGATATGAATATGAGATTGATATTTGAGGAGACTTGAGAGAGAGACTTGGGAGGGAGATGTAGGGTTGTGCATACGGTCCGGACCGGTGGACCGTAAATTAAGAAAACCTTGGACCGTAGACCGGACCCAGTCCGGGGTTAGACCGGTTTGTACATAAATTGCGCAATTTTGAACATTACGGACCGGATTGGACCGAACCGGACCGGAAATTTATAGTTTACGGTCCAACCCGGGTTATGGTTTTATACGGTCCAAAAACCGGACCGGACCGTAACCCGGATTTTCAAAAAAAAACTGGACCGTAGACCGGACCGGAACCGATCCGGTCTATGGATCAGACCGTAAATTTCGGTCCGGTCCAATTTTCCGGTCCGGTCCGATTTTGCACAGCCCTAGGGAGATGTGAGAGGAAAAGAACGCGATACCGATCGATTTCTAGTTATATCAGAATCAATAAAAAAATATAGTATTGATATATAGATATATTACTTTGATATACATATATTCAATTACCAAACACGAATATTGAATACGTGTTATTCATATCCATATCTATATCAGGATATGGAATACGAACAGACCCTTGGTCGACTCTTATATTTCAAATAAAAAAAAATATGGAAAGCCCATATTGCTGTTAGCCCAATGACAGAGCATAAAAGCCCATACCACGTGTGGCAAGTCCATATTAGCCCAGATGGTCATTTGCATGATTCTATAGTTTTGTAAAACAATACAATTAAAATAAGATAATACAATTCAATTTTAGAGTGAGATTTGATATTTTCAAATAACTTGTTCGATAATTTTGATATTCAATATTTTTATGCTATTTGGGTATAAATAAACGACTTAAATCCGTTAATGTTTACAAGGTTGTTCGGTTGAATTACTTATTTAGTCTTTACATAAATGTTATTGCTTTAAAATATTATTCCTGAAAAAAATAGTAAGTTTTTTATTTATTAAATATGATTGTCTTTAATTATTATTATTATTTTTTTATAAAAATGAATCATATCTAGATTCTAAATGCGTTACCTACATCATAAATGACAAAAACTCTCCCATTAACACAAAAATATGACAAAACCCAATAGTTAGTTCAAAAGGTGGAAGTCTACTTAGCCACTGCATAAACCATTTATATGAACTCGAATCATATGAAAAAGCAATACTCTTAATTTTATATAAGTTAATGTATTAACCCAATCAGCAAAATAAAATTATTATGGTGACAATAATGACATTATTTTAGCATTTTTAAATGCACACATCAAGTTAACTCTCACCATTATATTAATGACAATAATTTAAAATATTTGGGACAAACAATTAACCTACCTATAAGTGCTATAAATACATAAATAATGTCATATTTATAAGAAATAAATATTAAATATATAAAAAGACTGGTTTTTTTTGTGATTTTTGGTTTGGTCCTTTTGGTTTGACCAATGTTTTTGATACATTATGCTTGTTGACATTGAATCACAAGTTAATAAAAAATGGTATAATGTATAATCAATTGATCATATATTAATAAATTATTTATAAATGGGCATGATTACATGCCCTCTTTTATGCTTTTGGCTCTTGTGAAACTTTTTCCTAAATGCATGGTCCCAATTCTTAACATCACACATAGTTAGGGGTCAATATTATAAATTTTGGATTCTTCTAAGCATGTTATTTATATTAACTTCTTGCCCCATATTAGACTTCATAGTATCAAAATAAGACTCACTCTAAAAGTTCTTTAAATTTGTCTATAAAATAACCTAAAATCGTATCAATTTTGACCATTTTCCCCGCGTCATGAACCTGAGGTGCGTACGTAATGGTTATGTTTTTGACGATGTGTATATAAACACCGATAAAAAAAAAAAATTTAATACCAGAAAGCGGTTATGTTTCCCTACTTCTAATGGTAGTTCAACACTTCAACCCAAAGTATCAGGGGTGAAACACAAATATCATCAGAAAAATCGGTGTTGAGTGTTGAGATTTGAAATGAGTCAATAGGTCACTAACACATTTAATAAATTTGAAAACATTTCTAATTTGGACTTTGTCAAAGAAATGAAGATTAAGTTTGGAGTTGGATATAATCATCGCGACCTCACACGGACAACTACAAAGACCTTAGAGTGTCTTGATGACACACAATTGTCACCCTCGATTTCGATATGTTTTTGTTTGCAGTTTTATAGCTTATTGCAACCCGAGTTAAGAGCATAAACTTTTGTTTTCGTACTAACTTGAAGTCAGCACCAAGACTTAAAACCTCTTCACTATGATTCGGAATAACTAAACCGATAAAAGTAACCTCAAAAATAAGTTTAGAGCCATCAAAATTAAGTTTGTAAAATACAAACACTAATTTATTTTATTTGAAGTTAGTTTTTTCCATTTAGGGTGTTGCACCAATAAAAAAAACTTATGGATACAAGTACTTATAGTTCCTTCACACATCTAGACCAAATAACCAATCCATTCCTTACCATTGTGCATAACAAGCCTGCAACATTACAACATTTGCATCTATAAATCAGCGCTCGCACCTAGTTCTTAGGTGTACGATCACCCAGTAATGCCATGAACAATTAAGAATGCACTATCATTCACCATGATCATTGGTGTGGCCGTCCAAGAACCATGAGCAATGGAAGTAAAGAGGAAGAGTACATGATATTCTTACAAGATGGAGAGGCAAATTAAAGTTCATTCAAGGAATAATAGAAATGAAGATCATATCAATGAGAGAGAAAGCATGAAGGAATACAAGGAAGAAATTTCAAGTCAAACCAATTCGATCCAACTCGAGTCATATGCGGTCAATCCATGATGAGTTTGGGCGTGCATATGGTTGTGTTTACACATTTGAATTATTTTTTTTATCAAAAGGTAAGAAGCTTGAAAACACCAAACAAACTTAGTGTATCGAGAGGCCGGAAACTGATAAACGGGCAAGTCATCACGCACATAGCAAAGGAAAAAAAACACAAAGAAAACACCACAAGAATATGACCGAAAAGGTCAACAAGAACAACAAAGTTGGAACAAACAAACCACATGCCAAGGCGTGGAACACTCAAGGTTGGCATAAACATGGAGAGGACACGGAATAGCTGAACTAGCGCGGTGTCTTGCCTGAAAGTAGGATAGTAAAAACCCTTTTCCAAGGGAAGTCATACCTCATGAGAGAATGTAAATCCCACGACGATCAAACACGATCAACAGGAGCATGTGACTACGGCATCTTCCGGAAAAATCATTTAGGCCACACTTGAGAAACAACTTCAAAAGGAAAGTCATCCCAACTAGATAAAATTCAAGACCACATTTTTCAAATAACCAAAGCCGACTTCAAAAGGGATGTCAACTTCCGGAACAATTTCTTTCGAGTTTATCATCTATACTATATATATATATATAGTATAGATCATATGAGAACAAGCCTTATCGTGTAATCATGAGAACAAGCTTTATTGTTTAATATATTATTCGTAGTTATTATTAGTTTTGTTATGAAGGTGTCATATCGTTTAATGTATTATTCGTAGTTATTGTTGGTTGAATGGATTATTCGTAGTTATTATTGGTTGAATGGATTGTTCGTAGTTATTATTATTCGTAGTTATTATTAATTATCATATCTACCCTAAATCTCGACCCTTAATACTCACCATCTGACGGTCTAAAATTGTTCTCATGATACACAATAAGTTTGTTCTCATGGGAACCGCACCCTATATATATACTTTTAATTATTTTTGGGATGTTAAGGTCCTTGTGGATTGATCTAATCGATTGAATCATGTCCGAACCAAAAAAGGTTTTTGGAGAGAGGTTGTCTGGAAATAGATCCCTTCGAGAGGTTTTAAGTTTTGAGTTTTTTTTTTTGTGTGTGTATCTCCACCAATGGAGATCGATTCTCAACCCAAGTGACTAGAAAGTGGATCGTCTGAAGTTGAAGCTATTAGTAAACAGACCTCCCGATTCATGGGTTTGACAAAGATACCCTAGGGGCTTTCGCAAGCACAAAGCACCTAGAAGCCCCGAATCTTATGCGGAAAGCAGTTTTTGGAACTCAAGGTTTGAAGAGTTGGTTGAATGGAAAAATATTCGAAAAAAGGATGAAGAGCTCCAACCAGAATGGAGGAAAGAGTTCAAAACGGGGAATAACAAATTCAGGAAGAGAAATACATCACTTCAAAGTAAGTAGAACACGAAACAACAAGATCGAGATCCAAACATTGTTCCAATTGTTGAAATGTGTTAGGGGTACATTGTTTGTTCGATGGGTGGTCAGAAGCCACAGTTTGGAGTCAAAGAGAGAGGTCTTGGAGAACGTGATCTCCCTTCACCTCGCCCAAGGGAGATCACGTCTACAAAATTGGATTTGGAGGTGTTTGTTTTGGAGATTGGCTTCATCATAAAAATAATGAAGATTCAAGATGAATATGAGGAGATTTGGGTTTAGGGTTGATTTTGGAGAGAGGTCAGATGTGGCGCCGTCTTTCTTTTTTGGTGATGGGTTTACACCTTTGAATTGTGTTTTGCTTTAGTCGAAATGACACCCTTTTTAGACTATTGAGTTATTTTTTTTATTGGGTTTTTAATGTGTTTTGAGCCCATCTTTTAAGTTAGTTTATTTTAATTATTTTTTTACCCTAAATCAGGTTATGTTATATAACTTATATTATTATGGCATCTAGGACATAAAAATTCGGGAGCTTGAGATATACAAAGTTGACGTTTGTCACATTTTGGTTCCATCGTGTTTCTTCATACGTAGTTGATGAGAGATTGAGTGAAAATATTAATCTTGCTAGTAGTTTGTTCTTGGATGTGTGTTAGTTTATTGAAAACTTGTTGCTCAAAACCGTAATACCCTATTTTGGCCTTCACCGCCCCCGCGGTGAAGAGCGCCCATGCGGCCAGCCGCCCCTGCGACAAGGTCTGCCACCCCTGCGGTTTTGACCCAGATTGCGCCGATATGTTTTTATTCTGTTTTATTTATTTCCATATATAGAAGGTCCGATCTTCTATCTTATGGGCCGGCCTTCCTATGATCTTCGAACCCTAGAAACGTCATTCCTTCTATCTTTTCCAACCGTTCCCTACATATTTCCACCTTTTCTTCCTTTTTCTATTTCTTGCTTACATCTTCTGCAACCTTGTGCAAAGCTGCATCCATTTCTTTGGGATCTTCTGCAGAACGTGTAAGTTTTCATCCCCTTGGATCTCTCTCACGTTCATGAACCTGTTGCATGCTTCTTCTTCTTCTTCTTCTTCTTCACAAGAATCAAGATCGAACCTTGATTCTTGTTGGCCTTTCCGTTGTTGATACGTTGATGTTCACAAGCTCCCCGGGTTGAGTGTTGACGTGTGTGAGGAGTGAAAGAACCAAGCTTTGGCCTTTGTTGAGTTCCTTGCCGTCGAAGGAGAATCGCAATTTCTATGCAAAAACCGCCCCCGCGCCTGGTCTATCCCGCCCCCGCGGTCGCAAGCTCCGTCACCTCCGCGCCTCTGTCTGGTCGCCCCCATGGTTCGTCTACAGTAACTCCCGTTCTTGGTGAGTTGCTTTCTTCCTTGCTTCTTTTGCCCTTTCCTTATGTTATATAATGTTAGGCTGGACCTAGATGATTAGTGTAAATGCAGTTAGTGGTTTGTTGATCCCTTTGAGTTGGTTACACCTTTGGGCTATGATGTTGATGACGTTCCTTGCGAACCTTGAGATTAGGAATCCTTCTCCTATCATGTTGAGACCATTAGCGATCATTGAGACTAGAAGTAGGGAACTTCTAACACGCTGCAGTATATCTTTTAGAGATCATTGAGACTAGAAGTGTATAGGCTTCTAGCATTTGTTCAGTTTCTGATTCCCGATGCCTTGTTTGAGCAGGCATTCATTCTTTCCTTCGGGAAGTTGAGCAATAGCGGATTTTTGAGTTTACCTTCGAGTGAGGTAAGTCCCTTGAACTTACTTAGTTGTGTTCCGTATATTGGTTTGACTGTATTTGTGTTTTTTACCTTATCGTTATAACGGATAACCGGACTAGGATTGACCTTCATACCCTTAATTGGCCCAAGTGTATTACAACCGGACGCTGACCACTTGTCTAGTTATTCAGGAGACTAGGAGGTGCTCTTGCGACCCAATCCCACAAGTGACGGATAATACTGATATATTCCTGTCGGTAGACGGAAGTGGAGGCGAGTTTCGGGAGATTCTCCCGTGACAAAAGAAGTTGAATGAGTAGTGGATAACTTAATGAAAGATAATAACTGGTTGAGTGCGAGCATGCTATATGTTTCTATTACCTTATGTGTGTTTGTGCCTTTACTGTCTTTCTGATATATAGAATGTCAGCTAACGGTTTTTACCGATGTTGTAGATGTCCCGCAGGTTAGAGATGTTGCTGAGTGATCCGGATGGTTTGATCAGTCGGGGTTCTCGTACATTATAGGACGAGATCGGATTTACATTTCTGTTATTATCTTTCCCTTTGTTTTGAACTCGGTTGCGAGTCTTTTACGCTTCCCTTTGTTACAACCTTTGGTTTTATTATAAGTTTTGGTTTTTATTTATGTGTGCCTTGTTGTAAGATCCGATGTTATCGTTGCTACTCTGAGGGTCGGAACCCATTGTGAGGTCTTATCTCGTAACGCTTCGAGTTCCCAGAACTTGGAGTGTTGCAAAAATATTCACAAAGCCCCCTCCTAGTGCTCTATTGGCATAGTTCTTTAATTATGTTAGGTTGTAAGGAAGGGTTTCTTTACTTTCGGATTGAATTTTGACAGCAGGATCAAAATTCTCGGTGTAATTTCAAGAGGTTTGACCGATCTATTCAACATTACTACTTATATCTCCATCTCTAGTCTATTCAACATTACCACTTTCATCTCCATCTCTACCCTATTTGTGATTTCCACCGGTCATCTAATATATATATAAAAAAAGATGTTTCAAATAAAAGTCTTATAGAAATGGTTTGGTATTTGAAGTTTTATTTATTTTGGTATTATTATGGTTTTTGAATGAGAGGGCCTAGAGGAATATAAGATTGCAGTAAAGATGCATTCTAATGATCCATCCAATCATTAATTGATTCAATATAATCTTCTACAACACTTTCCACTACCAACACATATGGCTTTGATTCCATTATCATATTGCAACTTTTCTTTGTTTAGGCAAAAAAACAATATATTTCGAATAGATGCTTTCTATTATAAAGTGCCAAAGATCATTAATTAGTCTTTACCATTCGACTATTCATGTAATATAAGTGATTAAAATATATAAGATAATTGTTTGCTACTAATATTTGATTAATAGGTAAGTAGAATATGACTATGAAAATAAATTTTTGCAATAGGCTAATTAATAAAAGTCTTAATAACTTATTACTAAAATAAGATTATGTGTTATAATTTTGGTTTTTAAAAATGTGATTAATAATATAGATTATTAGACATATTACTTAGGTATAAATAACAATATAAATAAAAATGAGTATTTTAAAAAGAAAACGACAAAATAAGGGTTTTTAATGCATAACATAATATAAATATAAGATACCATAATTCTTAATGTGAGAAATTACCAATCAACCAAATATTAAGACAATATTATTTTTGATAGGCTAAAAACTAGAAATATAAAGGGTTTTTTTAATACATAACATAATAGAAATTACGAATCAACTATATATGGGCAATTTTGATAATTAGGTCTGTTTTGAAAAATTATACTAGTACTAAGCTTTTTAATATTTCAATTAAGTAAAATATATCCCAACATTTTGTATTTATTTTCAAACTCTACACACTCTTTTCTAAGGGGTACATTTAGTCATTTACTAAACACAAAACTAGAAACAGTCTAGTAAACCAAATTGTTTCACTATAAATATTTAGATCTGAAAATTGTATGTATAGAATACGATCCACAAACATACGTAATACAATGTCAACAAAGGCCAAAAAGAGATATTCCCATTCGTGTGTTTAATTTTACTAAATATGTTTATATGATTGTAACATGGAATCAAATATTTTTATGCGATTAAAGATGAGATTTGTTCTCTAGTTATTTTAGTTTATCTATATACTATATAGGAAAACATGGGTATCAATATGTATTAATTATTATTATTATTATAACTGAAATATTCCTACATTTTTTAGGACTTCCATATCTTGGTCGGCAAATTAATTATTTTATTTAGATATAATTATCAATTACAAGATCTGAACATTATAATATACACAAATATAAGACTGACTTTTTTCAAATTAATTTAAAACCAAAAATATATGGCCGGATGTATATCCGACAAGCAAAATGATAATAACTTGTTTTTTTGACACGAGACAAAATAATAAATTTTAATACTTACAATAAAGAGATAAAACTATATTTATGGTTAAATACTTAATTATTAGTGATATAAAAACATTTTGACCCCTAATAATAATCATTAAAAAAATGTTGTCATTATTCTATGAGGTAACATATTATTCGTGTTGATAAGAGTATCTCTTAGAAGACTCTTACCACTGAGATTTACTATTTTTTACTTTATGTCATGGGTTAAATCGGAATTCACCTAATTACTGTAATATTAACCCACGAATCTTCAAACAAAATTTTTTGTTTATAATTTGTTTTAAAAAATAAAAAAAAGTATCATATGTATGTTTTTCAAACATGACTGTATTAAAAGGCAAGGTTTTTACTTCTTACTAGGGGTGGGCATAAATCCCGCTTAATCCCGTCTCGTCCCGCATCCCGTCCCGATCCCGGCGGGATTTGGAAAAAAAATGTGTATCCCGTCCCTTCCTGTCCCGCAAAAAATTTGCGGGACGGGACGTGGGACGAAGACTTCCCATCCCGGTTAATCCCGTCCCGTCCCGCATATATATATAAATAATATTTTTATATTTTTATAAATATTATATAGATAAATAATATACATAAATTATAATTTTTTAAAAAAAATTATTTTAAAATTATTAAATTGATGATTTTTCATCATTCATTCACTCATTCTCTACTACTCATTCGGTTGGATCTAAAATATTAGAGTTTCTGATCTCCCTTGATTTAGTCCGTTTGCCGCCTTGCTCTGATCCGTTCCAACGACACCCTTGCTCTAGTCGGTTTCATCGCCCTTGTATTTGTGGATTACCACAATTGTCATCGATAGTTAAATAAATATAATTTTCATTAAATTATCTGTTGTTATTTTTTGAATGTGAGTCGGTAAGACACTTTGATGTAACTTGAATTTGTTTTCAATGTATAAAATACTAATGTAGGCGTCATGAATCGATAATTCGGTATCGAGTTTTTTTTTTCCGGTCTATGTCTTTAAACACGAGAGAAAACAAGTATACATATTAAATATAATCGATGCGTAGTTTTCGCGGGATTTGTCCCGTCCCGTCCCGTCCCACATAGGACAGGGTCCGCGCGACGAAGAAAAAATGTCATAAATCCCGTCCCGTCTCACAAATAACTTGCGGGACGGAACGCGGGACTGCCCCTATCCCGTCCCGTCCCGTCCCGTCCCACCCCTACTTTTCTCATATTTGTTTCCACTTGAAAGAAAAGGGACTGGGCCGGCGACCGTAAAGCCCAAAAATATTCTGTTTGCATATTTTTTTCCTTCTCCTTTTAGGGAATCATATTTACCATACAAACTTCTAAAAGATAAAAATGAATGGGAAAATATTTAGTAAATAATTTTTTTTTTATTTAGGAACAAAAACCCTAATCAAATTGTCCTCGGAATGTAGTGCAATTTAACCGATGTAATTTTAAAAAATAATATTTATAATAATCATGATAATTTTAATACATTTGTAATAAAAACATCTTTCATAAAATTCGTATTAGTTAAAAAATAAATTTGGTATACTAAGGGCCCGTTTGGTTATAACTACGGAATCGGAAACGGAATGGAAACAAATCTATTCCATACATATACCCTTATTCATGAAAGTTTTTGGAATCATTCCTTGTGGCTTGAGATATTTGGAGATTACTTTCGATACCGAAACCCGAAACCTGAAAACCGAAACCCGAACCCGAAACCCGAAAACAGGGAAACAAAATGTGGGAAAACAAGTGCATTTTGTATGAAACAACAAAGAATGATTTCATACAATTTTATGAAGAAAGATATACATATGGACTAAATTCGTTTACGTTCCGTTTCCGTTTTCGGAGTTGGAACTAAACGGGCCCTAAATATATTTGGTGAATTGAAAGATGGCAAAGTGATAAATGTCATGCTTTATAAGGTTTACAAAATTTACATGAATATTTACAAAGTATAATGTTATAGTTATTGAATCATTAAAAAAATAGGGTACTTTAATATGTATGAATTTATATAAATACGGAAAGTAGTTATGAAAAATTAAATAGAATATAAATGTAGCCGTATATGGCAAAATCACATGCAGAGCGTGGAAAGCACGTGCGAGGCAGTAGAGTAAGGAGGTGATGGGGAGGGGGAGGGGGACGTATCAACTCCGCACATCGAGAGAGACTCTCTCCCCATGCCTTTGGTTTCGGGCTTTGTGTGTTGTGGGCTCCACTCAGCCACGTCACTTTTATTTTTTATGTAGTTTCTTCTGGGTTCCAAGGGCAAATGTGTCATTCTACACCTCATTATATTAATAAAAAGTACAAAGGGGGCAAAAATATTTCTGCCGGGTTTACTCGAAGCCAAAGAAGACTGCCCACCCCAGAGTCGACAAAGATGGAGACTCCACAGAAAGATTAGCAAATGCCTTTAACGGTAACGGACTTTCTCAATTTCTCCGTTTACCGTTCAAGCCGTCTTTGGCTTACCCAAGCTGACAAGATGAGCTAAACTCATCTAGCCGGCTTTGTTTCTCACCCGAATGTGTAGTTTTGCACTCTGCC
This sequence comes from Fagopyrum homotropicum, assembly GCA_033239125.1. Classification (NCBI taxonomy): domain Eukaryota; kingdom Viridiplantae; phylum Streptophyta; class Magnoliopsida; order Caryophyllales; family Polygonaceae; genus Fagopyrum; species Fagopyrum homotropicum. The sequence continues at coordinate 12,519,426 of BSWB01000003.1, forward strand.
GGGGGGACCACATCCATGGCCATAGAGTTTTCGTATTTTCATTTTCAAAGATGAATTGTTGACATAAACCTAATGCGATTTATATTTGCATCATTGATGTGCATTGTTACTGTGCGCCAACGCCTTATTTTTTTTATTGCAAATTCAACTATTTTTTGAAAAATATAATTTGACGGACAGTCCCGCTATGTGTAAGATTGATATCTAGGAAATTTATTGTCGTGTAATCAACTCACTTTCTTTTTTTTTCTCTTTAAATTTACAAAAGAAACTTAAATATGAAATTGGATCGAATAAAAATGTTTTTCACATAAACATAAGTTTTAAACTTTAAATTGTATGCCTACCAATTATTGAGGTTTTGTGTGAATGCATTTACAAAGACGTTAAATCTTTAAATTTTGTAACAATTTTAAAATCATAAAATAAATTTTTTGCCCCAATAAAATAAGTTAAAAAAGTGAATTTTAAATGAAATGTATTAATGATAGTTACCATTTTAGCAAAGAACTTTATTCACACTTTAAACGTTGTTAAACAATTTAACAATGTATCATTTTTAGATTGGATATAATCATATTAAATAACCCATATTTTTTCTTTACGGTAAAATTTATCTTCCATTTTGACCTAAGAGAAATACATGCCTACTAAAGATCAAAATTTAGCAATATTTGTATAACACTTTTTGTCGGTTAATGATTTTGTTAGTTAATACTTGTCAAAGTTGAAAAATTTTATAGTAAATAAAATCAGATCTCTTGAAATTGATTAGAAGAAGTTTCAATCAAAGTGGAATTCATCCTTTATTTTATCCTTTTTATTCCCTCAAATCCGCTCGGTTTCATCGATTTCGTCGAATCCTCCCATTCTTTCGACAAAATGAAAAAACAAAATCTTGTTGAGGGAATCCCTCTTGTTCCTTTCTTTCTCACTTTCCCTTTCTACCATTTTTAAGGTTTCTTGCAATTTTCTAAAAATGGGCAACGGCATTGAAATACTATATTTTTCTTCAAAAAATGTATAACTTAAAAAAGGAAACTAAATCCATATTTTTTTACAACTTTATATTAGATTATACAATATAATTTTTATGATTCAATATATACAATGTTTTATGATTAGATCATGATTTCCTTTTGAATTCATTTGATTGTCCTTTATAACTAAAAAGACGTATATACTAAAAACAAAATGCTCATTTGCTAATATTTGATCGACCGTTTGATCATGTTGATTTTCACACTTAGTTTTATAGGAAAAAACCCCTCTACCGATCCTACTTAGGGTCCGTTTGGTTCCAACTCCGAAACGAAATGAAAACGAATATAATCCATATGTATATCCTTATTCTTGAAATTTTATGGAATCATTCAGTATGGTTTAAAGTATTTGTAGTAGAATTTGATTAGTTTTAATACCCTATCTGAAAACAAATTGGGAAAAACAAATACAATTTACATGCAACTCAGGAATGATTCTAACAAATATTCATGAATAAGATAAATATATTGAATACATTTATTTTCATTCTATTTTCATTTTCGAAGTTACAACCAAACAGGGACTTAATATTTAAATTCATACATAATGAATGTTTAGTAACAACTTTTTTTTTTTTTGGTGGAAAATGTTTATTAACAACTCCGTATACCCATTCCATGGTATCGATATCAATATCCGATACATAAATTAAGTATTATACTACCCTACAATCCTCATAATATTAGTCAATTAAATACATCCTTGTTTATAATAGGAAAAAGTATAAATTCAAAATAGTCAATAAATAGTTGAAGGTCTCAACCCGACATGTTGGAAATCGGCTAAAAGACCAGTCGAGCCTACAAGATTCCAAATTAAGCCGTACGGAATTTAATTCCAACTAACCATGGTTAACTTCTTCCCCAACCTTAGTTAAATTTACCAGAGAGAAAGAGGGGCAAACGGATGTGTATGTGTGTGTATAATAGGAGGCAGTGAAAGTGTTCATGGGGATTTGGTAAGAACCGATTTTTAAGAGAGAGAAAACTGATAAGTATCAAGAGAGAGGCAAAGAGTTGTTTTGATTTCAATGGCGCCTGGTTTAGTAGTAGTAGATCGTCTTCATCTTATGACGACATAGAGAGTTTGGTTTCAAGGGTGTTAAATGATATTTTCGATGGATAGCGTTGTAACTGTCGAGTGCTTTAATGGCGGTTGAGTAATTGCAGTAAACAAATACAAAAAGGTTTTCCCCATTTCAGTTCATTTCCTTTCGTTCCATTCCATTTCACTTGTCACGGCATCCCGACAGAAATTTCGTCGATAATGGCGAGTATTGAGAAGCAACGCCTTCAGACAGGTCCCGGTAACTTTCCAAGCTTCTTTCTCGCTTGAGTTCTGTTCAATTTTTGGGAATCGTTAGGTCAATTTTTGTTGAAGCTGAAATACCCTGTGGGTGTTGATGGGTTTTGGGGGAATTTTGTAGGTGGAAGAGCAGATGCTTTGTATTCAGAGCTATGGAGGGCATGTGCAGGTTCACTAGTGGAGATTCCACAGTATGGAGAGAGAGTTTTCTACTTTCCACAGGGACACATGGAACAAGTAAGCTTTTCTTTAATCTTTCTCGTGTTGATTTTGATTATTTTAACCATCATGTCCTGTCTTAATTTGAAGCTTTTGAAGAATTTCAGATTGTTTCACCACATTTGTTCTTGATGCAGTATTGTTTTTTGTTTTCCTTGTTTGGAGATCTATGCAAGTACTGATGGTGATATGTGATTCTATTTTTTTGCTTTGTATTCATTTAGTTGGAGGCTTCAATTAATCAGGACCCAAACCAATATATTCCTCCATGTACTCTTTCTTCTAAGATTCTCTGCCGAGTTGTTGACGTCCAATTAATGGTAGGCAAACCAATCTCCTCTCCCGTGTTACAATTTTAGCTTAGAGGTTCAATTTTGGTAATCTTTTGTGTATTTGATCCAAAATTTACCAGGCTGAGCAGGATACTGATGAAGTGTATGCACAAATCACCTTGTTTCCTGAGCCGCCTGTAAGAAATTTGACTCTTTAGGGTTCAGGTGAATTGCCATGTGCCCATGTAAAATAGAAATTTGTTGATTTGATCATTTTGGTTGTGTTGACTCAGCATATGGAGGTCGCAAGCCCTGATCCACCTATGCCTGAGCTAGAGAGGCCAAAGGTCAATTCCTTCTGTAAGATTCTAACAGCTTCGGACACCAGCACCCATGGAGGGTTCTCGGTGCTCCGAAAGCACGCCAATGAATGCCTGCCTCAGTTGGTAATCATCATTACCATAGACAATCTTTCTAGTTTTCATTGGATGCATTGTTCATGATTTTGACGGTTTCTATTTTGTTCTTTTATCAAGGATATGACCCAGCCCACCCCAACTCAAGAATTGGTGGCGAAGGATCTCCACGGGTATGAGTGGAGGTTTAAGCATATCTACAGAGGTAATTGCGAAAACCTCATGATCCTTTTGGATCTATAAATAATGCTTTCACAATCGCGAAAAGTATAAAAGAAAGTGAAATTGTTATGATTGGTTGAGTCTCTTGATTGATCAAATACCTTATACCTCCTCATTTATGCCAATTTTGATCAGGTCAACCTCGTAGACATTTGCTTACAACAGGATGGAGTACTTTCGTCACTTCTAAGCGATTAGTTGCTGGAGATGCATTTGTTTTCCTTAGGTAGAGCATGGTTTTGATATAAGTCTCTTACGATCTCTCAAGTCTTCAGCTAGCTATTAATTTACCAATATTTCAATATATTTAGAGGTGAAAATGGCGAGCTGAGAGTTGGTGTGCGGAGGCTTGCACGCCATCAGAGCACCATGCCTACATCTGTAATATCCAGCCAAAGCATGCATCTTGGGGTGCTCGCCACTGCCTCTCATGCTGTCAGTGCACAAACTCTGTTTGTTGTGTATTACAAGCCCAGGTCTAGCCAGTTTATTGTTAGTGTGAACAAGTATCTTGAAGCTGCAAAGCATGGGTTTGCTGTAGGCAGGCGTTTTAACATGAGATTTGAGGGAGATGATTCACCCGATAAAAGGTATTCATCCGTTCTTGAATGATTATTGATGTTGATACTGATGTGCAGTTTGGTACCTTAGTAAATACTTAGTACTCATTGTATTTCTCAGGTTCACTGGCACAATTGTTGGTGTTGGCGATATATCTTCTAACTGGAAGAAGTCTGATTGGAGGTCTTTAAAGGTTAAGAATCCTCATCTTGATACAAACAAGTCTAAATTTCACCGCTTTTGTTCAAGTTTTCAACTCTTTGACTTTTCAGGTTCAATGGGATGAACCCGCGTCAATTCAAAGGCCAGAGAGAGTTTCTCCATGGGAGATTGAACCATTTACTCCATCTATTACCGTCAACCTGAATCCTACAATGCCAATAAAGACCAAGAGGCCAAGGCCTAACGATATCTCCATTCCTGGTATCTAATCAACTCTTACTCTAATTGCCATCTTTTAGTGACATGATTTAGGAAATGACCTTATTAATTGTTTTTTGCGGGTCTTTTGTGTCATGAAGATTCTGGCACCGCTTCACTCGCTTCACCCGGTTTTTGGTACGGATCAGCGCGAACCCATGAGCTCACGAAAAACCAACCTGAAAAGATATGGTCACCATCTCCCATTGTTAATGGCTCTCTGAGCCTGTTTTCGGATTCTGTGGAAGACGGCACAGTTTTATCCGTCCAATCCCCCATCCCGTCCCTGATGTCATCAAAGCTGAGCAACGAACCTGATCAGGCTGATAATGGGAGCAAAGGCGGTCCAACAACAAGTTGCCGCTTGTTTGGCATTGATTTGAAACACAACACTGCAGCTCCGCCCCCACAACCGGTGCATATCAGGCACAACGGTCCTCCTTCGTCTACTAGAAGTCGCACTAAGGTAGAAAGATAGCGTTTTGGACTTGAGTGTTTTTGGAAAGATCTTTCACAGTCTGACAAAATATTTTTTGCTAAACCTGTATAAAAAGGTGCAAATGCAAGGTATAGCAGTGGGCCGTGCCGTGGACTTGAATACATTACATGGATACAATGAGCTTATAAGCGAGCTGGAGAAGTTGTTCGACATTAAGGGAGAACTTCTACCCCAAAGCAAATGGGCAGTTGTTTTCACTGATGATGAAGGCGACATGATGCTTATGGGCGATGATCCGTGGGAGTAAGTCTTAGTTTTACTCCGCATTATATGAAAAATGATAAAAATAATAATTAATTGAAAGTATTGGGTTAAATAGACTATTTTTTTTAGACCTCTCTAATTTTTTCTTATATATTATTCTGTCTAGATGAAAATGCTCTGTTAAAAGACCTATTAGTCATTTTACCCAAAACAATTTCTTAATGAAGATTTCCAATATTACAGGGAATTCTGCAAAATGGTGAAGAAGATATCAATCTGTTCGAGTGAGGAAGTCAAGAAACTGGCTCCTAAGTCATCTCCAGACATCGATAGCTTGGACTCGGAACCAAACTCGGAGCCCTAAAAGCCTATCTCAACTCTATCCTTTTGGCTCCTAAGTAGTTTTCAAGGGCTTATCAAGTAAGTCCTTTCTCGCCGAGTTTCGAGTTTTTTAGAAGAGTGCAAATAACTCAATCACTCATCATCTTAGCTTTGCTAACTGTGAATACTTCAAATGTTGTTGTTGGGTGTGCTTTTTTTTTCTTCATCTGTTCTATCACCCTGTAACATATGACTGTCTTAGCTGTTATTCTTCTGTTTTTGTAATGGCTGAACTTTTCTTTGATGTAACCTTCCTTCTAAAATGGTACCAACTTTTGTTTTTAGTTTTTTATTTTTGGTATTGAATGGTCAAGTCAACCCGAAACCCGACCAAGGGAACGGGTCATGAGGAGAATCAGTATGATAAAGATAATATTAATTTTTAACTAACCCAAACCGCACCAGGTGGGAATCGAATCCGAACCTGAACACTCCCCACCTGTATTATTAACACTAATTGTAGCTTAAAGAGAGTGTTTGGACCACTTAATTGTACTATTAGCACCAATATAGAAATGCTAATTATGTGTTTGAAGTTAGGGCAAAGTTTATGTGAAACTTTGTTGGAGACTAATGGTGGTCCTAATTATATATTAAAGAATTGAATTAGCATCATAATTATTGCTTCAATGCTATTGGATGCTTAGTCCTTGTCAAGAGTTGGTATACAAATTTGGTTTAGTAAGCTGAAGTTATACTTTTGTTTAATAGTTGCCCTTTATCTTTCTTTAGTGGATTAAGGGTTGGAAAGTGTTTTTACCAATAAGCTTTGGTGTTATTTGTCCACGTAAAGAACCCTCTTTAGGTACATACAATACTAATAGACAAAATACATTAACATGAATCTTGCATTAGGTAAAACAAATTGTTTTTTGGTGCACAATGATTTTTGACCAATAAAAATTTGGGCCGGGCCCGCCCGTCTGTCCAGAAATAAATATGGGTATGTGCAGCTAGTTTGGTATGGTTCGACTTTGTCTGTATTTTAATGTGACAGAACGGGTAAACATTTTGATCCGCGGACTAACCGGTCCGGCCTATATATATATACATATATATATATATATATACATACATATATATATATATATACATACATATATATATATATACATACATACATATATATATATACATACATATATATATATACATACATATATATATATATATATATATATATGAAAGATTGTTTTGAGGTTACTATTATGACTTTTCATTTAATTTGTTTAGAGTATTTGATGAGTTATACTCGTTTGTAATGCAATTTATTGCAGGGAGTATAATTGGATTGAAAATTTGTGTTAAATGTATTATATTACTTGTTTTGAATGATAAAAATCTTGGGAAAAAATCGCACAATCAAGTGCATACGGCTGGACCGGCAGCCCGCCCACTTTTTACGTGGGTGGACATGAACAATGTTTGTTGCCCGGGCAGATTGGGTCAGCCCGTCCCGCACCTTCCTATAGAATTTTTAGTTATGACCTGGTTCGAACTCTGACCGGGCTCGCTTTTGTACAGGTTTGATAATATTCTATTGAAATTTCCCCAAATCTCATAAAGTCTTGTGTAGCCCATAAACTTATATATTTTGAAGTTGTTTTTGCAACCGAAGGTAAATTATAGATTTTTAAAAAAAATTTCCAACTAAAGGATTCTTGAAGGGTTGAATTTGAAAGATTTTAGATTTGGGTGCAAAGGTTACTTTCATGAAAAGATTGCCATGTCAATAGAAAAATTATGGAGAGTGATTGTAAAAGATCGGAGGATCTAAATGTCCGAAAAGGTCTTGGAAAATGTCACGTGGCATATATATATATATATATATATATATTATAATCCCACTTACCCAATTTAGGTTTCTTAAGTTTTTTTTTTTTGTAATAGGAAAACCTTAAATATGTCTTCAAATATAAATAATTAGTTATTTTATTTATTTTTATATGAGATAAAAATGGTTTTTATTATAAGTCAAATTGTTTGATTTTTGTGTTGTATTATTTTCTTACAATGTGCATACAATAAGGGACGAATAGGGACATTTTCATGTATGAGAGTAAGAAATTTCATAGAGGATAACAAATCAACGTTAAGATAAGTGGACAAAGTTTCAAAGTTAATGGGTAAATCAACGTTAAGATGTAAATTGAAAATTGAGGGTTATGAAGTGTAAATTGGACTATAAAATGTTAAAGTCAATGTTGAATTGAACAAGATTGGTTAGTTTCATTGATGATTATGACATAAAAATTGTTGTTACCTGTATTTGACTTAGGTAAATCACAAAAAGAACGTTATGTTCACATTTGGGCCTACTAATATTGATTTTTTAAACCTAACTATTACTTTCTAAATTTGTAGTGTAGATTTTTGTCCCCTTGAAATTTTAGTCTTGGAGAATATTGCACGTATGGAGCATAGCATAACATAATCTGTTGAATATGCTGTTTTTTAGTCAACTTTGACTGCTCCTTATTTCACTATATTTTTTTTTTTGTAAATATCTATATTCAAAGTCAGTTAGTGGTTTTAATTATGAGACTGTAGTATTTTCAATGACGTATAAACTACACTTATTGGTATAAATTGAATATCCACAAGAATAAAAAAGGTCAATTTATATCGTCATATAAAAAATAATAAATAATAATACAAAATCTCCACCAAGTATTTTAAATATTTTAAGAGTTCTTGAGAGTCCAAAATGGTTCTAAATTGTGGTGGCAATCAATCATTCATTTATTTGGGCCAAAAGCCCAATCCACACAAGAAAGCCCATACCAGAGAGGCCCATAACTTAACACCACCAAATTGTTTTGTGTTTGCAAGTTCAACAAACTAATTGTCTAATATGCCATCTTATCACTGAAAAAAGTTTTAATATTTAGTTTAAATTATTTAATCCACTAATATTCATAAAAAGACCATATCTTACCTAAAAATAATTGAAATTTTGTTTTAACACTACAAAACAAGTATTCCATGGACATTAAAACCATCAATTCATTAACAAATTAATATTTATTTATTTTACACTACAAAACAAGTATTTTGGTTCCATATTTATCGAAATATATAATGCTTTAAATTTAAAGCCAAATGTTCCACTTTTTTCTCCGTGTCATCATCTCTCATAAAAATCATTTATTTAGTTTATTTTTTCATTAATGTGTTTTATTGTAAATTAAAGAAATGTTGCTTTGATTTTGTTTCCTTTACTTCAAATTCATTTAATTTATCTTTGATCATTTTTAATTTAAAAACCTCCTTTTGATTTTATTTCTCTTTGCTTTTATAGAGTTCTTGAATGTGCCTATAGTGGAAGGGCCATAAATGGCTCTTTATTTACGTAATAAAAAGAGTTTTTTTTTTATTCCTCTCTCATAAGAAAATTACAAATTTCGGCCCTTTAACTTTTATTCATCATTTTTATTAGGGCTGGGTAAAATGAGCCAAACGAAACCGAACCGAGGCTTACCAACCGAACCAATTAAATTGGTTACCAACACGTTGGTTACCAATTTAATTGGTACGGTACTACCGAACCAATTACAAAGAGTTGGTTGGTAGGTGGTAACGATATCCGCGTACCACGGGATTACCGTACCAACCGAGTTTTTTTTTAAAAAAAAATATATACATACTAATCTTAATATAATAATTCATATATAATTATATATGCAATTCTTTTGTACCATTATATGTAAATTCAAGTAATGTTTTAATCTCACCCGTCCATTGAAGTGCTTTCTCAGTTTACTAATTTAGCCATCTAGCATTTACACTTTACGCCCACGGCTTCCCAAATCCCAAATTGAAACACAAAGTTCAAGCTCTCTACTATTCTTGCGTTCCGCCGCAGCCGAAACATAGTAGGCTAATACTCATCCCTTTCTCCTAATTTTGATCTCTTGTTCTCTTGATTCTTACATAATATATTCTCTTCACTCTTGATTCTCTGCAGATCAATCAACCCGTTAGAAGTTTAGAACCCTAGAAGAGAAGCAATCAGCCCGTTCGATACTACGAGAAGCCCTACAATCCATAGAGAACTTTCAGGTATTTTTCTTCTTTGCGATTGAATCGACTTTCTCAATCAAGGCTATGAGGCAGGAAGGAATGTAACAAGCTCTAGGTCGATCAAATATGAAATCATGTGGAGCACAAGTCAAGATTGGACCATTGAACTCCCTAGCCTATAACTTGGGATGATGATTGCATATTTAATTATTTTTCTTTGGTTTGTAATGAAGTATAATGTTCTATGAACTTGTTATACATACTGTACTCGAATTTGCGGGTTGTTGAATTGTTGAAGTTCTTGTCTTGTTTAAATATTGTACTAGAATTTGCGGATTGTTGAATTGATGAAGTTCTTGTCTTATTTAAATTTATTTTTAGCAAACATATAAATTGGTAAAATGCCATTACCAACCGAACCAACCGAAAAAGTTGGTATACCGAAGAGTTCGTAAGTGTGTTTAGGTGGTTGGTAATGGTACAAGATTTCTCATTACCAATTATAGTTGGTTGGTAGGTGGTAAGGGTAAAAATAAGTTGGTAATGTACCGAACCCAGCCCTAATTTTTATGCTTTAAAATAAAATGATGAAGGAGTTGCTTCTTTTTAATTTGACTTTGTCAAGGAAAAGGGACAGAAAAGCAGTGGGTTCATAGGAAAGACACTCCTTTTGTCCTCTTTGTTGAATTTGTTTAACATAATCACTGTTCCAAATTATATTTTCGGACCAAAAGGATCGAATAAATAGTTTGCTTTGTTCGATTTAATGTTTGTTTTGAAGTATCACCGTCGTTACCGTTGAAGGATTATAATCCACAAAAATCAAAATTATTTGTTGGTCTATGCTTTAAAGGGTTTGGTAGACGACAAATTCCTAAATTTAGTTTTTTTTACTATTATTTTAAATATTCTTTAATCTATAACTTATTAATTTATTTGGAAGTTAATTTTATGAAATCTTCATTAAAGTAGACGGCGTGGACGTTGACATGACGCTTTTTCTCGAAATAAATTTTTACTGAATCACGAATTAAGATAATAATTTTTTTTTACTCTAAAACATTTTTAAAAAAATAATTGTGTCAGTTATCCTTGTAACCTAACGTAAATATTTGATCAATAACTTGCTAGAGAAAAACTAAATTTTAATTACAAAATAGTAAACTTGTAGGATAATCACAAAAATAAGTTTTCGCAGATAAACTATTTTCCAACGCAAAACTTGCGGGAGTAGCTTTATTGTAACTCAACCTCAAGAAAGAAAGATAATTGTCCTAAGTCCTTGAGAGAGAACCTCTTTGCAAGTAAGGAAATTAGACCATCAAGCTTTGATTGCGTGTTCCCTGTGACTATGATGTCGTCGACATAGACTAGCAAATTGAGAAGATCTTGACCATGAGAATAGACAAAAAGAGAAGCATCGGCTATGAAATTTACAAACCCAAGGCCCAAGAGAAACAACCGTTATTCGTTGTACGGTACCAAGCCCTTGGAGGTTGTTTTAAGTCATAGATGGCTTTCTTGAGTTTGCTTATGTAGTTTGGATGATCTTTATCAACAAATCCGGGTGGTTGAGCCATGTACACGCCCTCATACTACCTTCCTTGCAGAAATTCATTATTGATATCTAGTTGGTGCACTGGTCAACCATTCGATATAACGAGGACAAGTACAATCCTCACTGTTACTAGATTGACTACGGGGCTGAACGTCTTGGTATAGTCGCAACCTGGTCGTTGATGACAACCCTTAGATACTAGCCTTGCCTTGAACATGCCAACCTTGTCATCGGGTGGTATTTGACTTTAAAAATCCATTTGCATCCAACTAGATTCTCCTTTGATGTCGGTAGTACTAGCTCTCATGCCTTGTTCAAACAAAGTGCATCATATTCACATTACATTTCCACGCGCCACTCAGGGTTCTTTAGAGCTTGTTGATCGATTTGGGTTCGATAGGTTGAGTTTGGCTAATAGTAGCATGCAAGTTGAGTTTTTGGATAGGTTTTACCACATTGTTCTGGGACCTAGTCACAATACCTTAGTGTGGTTGATTAAGAATGTTAGGCTCAAGATTAGGTTGCATGAGAGTAATTGACATAGTAGATGTGATGAGAGTGTTGGATTCGATTAGAGGTGTAGTTGGGTGAGGTAGAGATGGTGAGGTATTATCATTATGGTTGCTTGTCAAAGATGAGGGTTTAGTGTGCGTAGTGTAGTGATGATCAGCTAACCAAATTGGGCCCATTCTAGAGTTATGATCGAGGGCGCACTTGGGTTAGGTTTCATTTGACGATGTAGAAATTTATCCTTAATAACCTCACATGTCTAGACATATAGACTCGTTTTGTGATCGTATCTAGACATTGATAAGCCCTTTGGGTATTAGAGTACCCAATAAAGACACATGGTAGAGATTTTGGCTTGAGCTTGTGGCTAGTGTAAGGCTTTAGCCATGGGAAAAATATGCACCCAAAGTTTCTCAATTTGGTGTAGTTGAGTAGCATGTTGGTGAGGTTTTGGTAGGGAGTTGTATAGCCATGATATGGAGAGGGTAGCCGATTTATGAGATAGGTAAACATTATCATGGTTAAAGGCCAATGGTCCAAAGGGAGGGACGAGTGTGTAAGGAGTGAGAACAATTTTGACATTGTGTCGGTCTTTTATTTCTACTAGACCATTGTGTTCCGGGGTGTGTGAAGGAGAAGTGAGGTGTGTGATTCCATGTTCACCAAAGAATGTCCTAATAGCTATATATATTCTCCTCCATATCGGAGTAGAATATCTTGATTTTATGTTGGAAGAAATTTTCAACCAATGACATAAACCTTATGAATATTTGTTTGGCTTCCAATTTATATTTGATAGGATATAACCATGTATATGTAGTATAATGATCAACAAATAAAACATAGTATTTATACCCATCAAATGAGATAACCGGAGAGCTCCAAACATTACTAAATATGACCACTAAAAGTTTAGTTGACACAATGGATGATGAATGGAAAGGAAGTTAGTTTGTTTTATTCAAATTGCAAGACGTACAATCCTTTCGATGAAAAAGAGAACCTAGATCAACACTTTAATTGAGAAAATTGAAAACTTCTGTTGAAGGATGCCCGACCTTGTGATGCATGGACTTAGGTCTGACTCGGATGGCAGTGTTAACCATGAGACTTGTTTGAGGCCAAACGTAGACTCCATCAACACATGGTCCCTAAGAAATATTTTGTTGGACTTGAGGTTCTACACAAGGAAACTATTAGACTTAAAAAAAGGCAAAGGAAGTTTCATTGGTGAGTTTAGATACCGATACTATGTTCTTAATCATTGTTGGAACACACAAGACATTAGACAAGGAAACATTGTTATCTTTAGAAGCAGCCTTAGTTGAACCAATGTGAGTAATGGGAAGACCCTTACCATTTCCAACTACCATCTCATCCGGGCCAATATACGGGTAGTGCAAGGCAAGATTATTAAGATCATTGGTCATGTGGTGAGGAACACCATTGTCGACTAACCAAGGTGAGGTAGAGTTATAGTTAGTGACAATATTTATTTGATGGGTCGGCGGAGATGGAAACCTTGTCGAAGATGGAACCTCAATAGTAGGATGCAAAGCTCTATAAACCCGACATTGAGCCAAGAGATGTTCAACTTGTCTACACCATTGACACCTCTCTTTAAACGGTTTTGGAGATCCATTGATTTTGGTGAGAATGTGTTGAATGAGTTTTGGTTTTGATTATGGATAGGACGTTGATTTGAAGATTGGGATTGAGTGGGGTGTTGATATACATTGTAATTAGAAGACTTGCCATTGTTCTTCGAGGACCTTGTACAGGCATTAAAGGCCGTCATAACATTGTCTGCTTCTTTATGATTGTGCTTCAACGAACACTCATGGTTTATGAGTTTTTCGTGGAGTTCTTCAAAGGAAATGTACGAGTCTTTGGCATTGATGGCGTGCACCACAGGAAGATAGGGTTCATTTAAACCCTTTAAGACATAGTCTGTAAGGTCTTCAGCCGATACATGAGAGTCAAGTGAGGCAAGTATATTGGTCGTATTCCGAATGTTCTGCATATATATCGGCACTGATTATGATCCCTTTGTCATGGTGCACAAGCGTTCTTTGATCTGTTTCACATGACCTTTCGATGGCTTATCATATGTAAGTAGAAGTGCTTCCCATTCATCGTGGTACGTCTTGATAGTTGCTACAAAGCTTGCAACCTCAATGGAAAGTGTTCCTAATAGAGAGTCATAGATCAATCTATATTGTCTGATGTAGGCCTTGTAATATCCGGATTTTTTGGTCACCGCCCCGTGGTGACGTTGAGCCGCGGTCGCAGTAGGGTCAAGTCGCGGGTGCGGTTGACCCCAGATCACGTACGATTTGTTTTTAACCCTTTTATCTTCTTTCCTTTTTTAGAAGATGCGATCATCAATCTTCTGGGCCGTCTTTCCTCTATATTCTAAACCTAATTCTTGAACTTCCTTTCTTTCCTAGTTGTTCCCTTTATATTCCCGTCTTCTCTTTCGTTTTCCTCTTCTTGCTATCTTGTCTTCTTCAACCTCGAGTCAAGTTGCAGCCTTTCCGTGCGAATCCATGCAGAAACTTTATAAGTTCATGATACCTTTCGTTCACCTTTTGTTCCTATATATCTCTTCTGCATCTTTCTTCTTTCTTCTTCCTTCTTCCTCTTAGCATGAATCAAGATCGAGCCTTGACTCTTGTTTGGCCTTCGTTGGTTGTTGTGCATGTGTTTCCAGGCTCCGTCGGTTAGTACTGTCGTGTGAAGATTGAAGATGAAGCTTTGACCTTCTTGTTGTGCTTATGTTGTCGAAGAAGTCCCGACGTTCGCTGCTGTCATCTTTCCGTCCCCACGGCTGCAAGCTTCCACCCCCACGGCCTCACTTTTTTTGCCGCCCCCGCGCCTCCTTATCACCACCCACGAACGCGCCTTTTCTGTAGTGAATGCCGTCTTTGGTAAGTTGCTTCCATCCATCCTTGCTTCCTTTTCCCTTTCCTTGAGATAGATCATGCTAGCCTGGACCTAGATGAACTAGGGTGAATGGCAGTTAGTGGCTTGTGGTTTCTTATGAGTTGGTTATGGTTTGAGAGCCTTGAGCGTATGTCGTCGAGGCTAGAAGTAGGAGCCTTCTAGCACGCTGTTGTAGACCTTGTAGAGGTCAATGAGACTAGTTTGTAGACAGTACTTCTAGCATTCAGATAATTTCTTATTCGTGATGCCTTATTTGAGCAGGCGTAGATCTTTTCCTACGAGAAGCCGAGCATTTTAGATGATTCTTGAGTTACCTTCGATCCAAGTAAGTCCAAGGGACTTACTTAGCTGCATTCCGTGTATTAGTTTGACCGTATTGGTGGTGTTTGTTTACTTTATCGTTATAACGGAAAACTGAACTAGGACGACCTTATACCGTAATTGGTCCAAGTGTATTATAACCGAGCGGTGACCACTTGTCCAGTTCTACAGGAGACTGGGAGGTGCTCTTGCGACCAGACCTACATGTAACGGATAGATGCATCTGATCTATTCTTATTGGTAACGAAAACAGGATCGAGTTTCGGGAGATTCTCGTGTCACAACCTAATTTGAATTAGTAATGGACGACTTAATAAAAGATAATAACCGGCTTGTGTGCGAACATGCTATATGTTTATGTTTTATGTGTGTTTGTGCCTTTACTGTCTTTCTGATATCTAGAATGTTAACTAACGGTTTATACCGTCGTTGTAGATGCTCTGCAGGTTAGAGATGCTGTTGAGTGATCCGGACGGAGTGGTCAGGTGGGGTTCCCATACATTATAGGACGGGGTCGGGGTTTATATTTTAGTTGTTGTCTTTTCAGTTTGTTGTTGAACCTGACTGAGAGTCTTTCGCTTTTCTTTTGTTATACCTTTTGATATTTTATCTATTTTGGTTTTTATTTATTTATGCCTTATTGCAAGATCCGATATTATTGTTTTTACTCTGAGGGTCGGGATCCATTGTGAGGTCCTAACCCGCAACGCTCCGAGTTCCTAGAATGTGGGGTGTTACAGGCCTTGTATTCTAGATTGCTAGTTGTTGAGTTGGGTAGCATTTATGCTAGAACTTAAATTGTTCTTAGGATACAGCCATCAAGGTCATATCCTTCAAGTGTGGCTAGTATAGCATGTTTCCAAGTGATGTATTTTCTTGGGGTTAATTTGATGATGTTTGTGAGGATGACAATTGTGAAAGATTTGGTAGGTTCATGAGGATTGGCTAGTATGGTGTCGTGTTCAACCATGGTGTTTTGCCTAGGTAATGGATAAAAAATTCGATACCATATAAGCACTTGTCAAGATGATTTATACAACACATGTGAAGAATACTTATACATAAGATCATAAAGATACTTGACTAACTAAAACCTTAGTATCTCTCTAACTCTCTAGATAAAATATTTAATTAACGGCTGAAGATATTATCGTTTACAAATAGTAGTGTACTTGAACTTGATATTAGATACAATCTTATGTTATTTTAGTTGGATTTAAGTATTATCAAGAATGAAAGAACCAATTGATTTTTCCATTAGCCAATCAGATAAATAAATATACGTACAATATAAAACCTTAGGAGGTTACACAAAAATATTAATTACAAAAAGAACTCTAAGAAATAGGTATTCATACACAAATATAGATATTGTTATACATATCCCGCATAAATATTTTCTTAAATTTCAATATAATACTTTATTTATTATAAATCTACAAATAATATGTTAAACACCGGCTTGATCCATTCAATGTGAGTGAATTGGATGCGGGTGAGACCCTTAACTTGTAGTGGGTCATGTGGATGATTTTAGATAGAGATCAAGCATTCTATAAAAGAATCAACGGTTGAATGAGAACATTATCTCTTCATGTTTTTGTTTTCTTTTAAAATTCACCTCTCGCCCGTTCTATCTTTGTTTTCTATGTTTGAATTTGACTTTTCTTCACCAACCCTAATTTTTCATTAGTACTTTAGTATCATGCACCATCCATGCGTATTCAAAATGAATGGTTGTGCAAGACGATGTTTATCATCAACTATAAAATCAACATGCACCATTTGTGCTTGGTCAATATATATTCACGTTTAATAGTTATACTATAATAAAGAAGAGCCATTTCCTTCACGTATAATCTTGTAAAAGCACGACTACACATTACATTATATGCTGCACATTTAAATTTAAATTATTAAGAAAAAATATTATTCATTGTATTAATAAGATAGTACATACTATTTCATTAATTAGTGGGTATATACAGATCTTATCATAACCGTTGAATTATTTTGATCGTGTGGTTCATATTCTCATTTCTAAAATGGGAGACAAAATTACAAATTACCGTAACTATTGACTCCGGAGGGACACATATGGCATGAGAGAGTGGTACCACGTTATCGAGAGTGGAGAGAGAGAGGATGCATCATGACATTACATTCATACGCATGTCATGGTCATCATGCACATAACATTATACTGTACTTCTTTTGATAATTATTATTGTGGTTACGGTATAGTAATTCGTTTCCGTAATAATGATTTCTTGAGATTGTCCTTAAGAGTTGTTGCAAGCTATACGCTTCATATATGAGGGGTTCTTAGTAGTAACGTAGTTATGTGAATAATTCATGGGCATGTTTACCTTTTATGCATTTTTATAGTTTTATTTACCTTTTGTTCTCTCTACAATATATATCCATGTTTAGTCTGATCTTAGGGCTTGACCCTTGTTAGCTAACAAGTTTCATCCCGATTTTGTTGTTAGGTTCTTCTCCTAACAATAGGTATTACCGAGGTTACCTTGTAACTCGATGGTGTTCAGCCGGATTCATCGGTGCCTTATGACTTGGGGTGTTTCTGCTTGATAAACTCTTGAGTAGACTTTTTTTGTTTAGACTACGTTTTTCTTTTTTTTTTGAACCTTCATTGATATTGTTGTGATCCTTTGGTTTATCTAGGTTGTCTGCATACAATAACATTTTTCCGCATTTTGACATGATAATCAGGTTGGATGTTTTCTTATATTTGTCTTGTCCTTGTTGGAAGATCCAATTGATGTTGTTGTTGTCAGGCTATTATTGATGATTCCATTGTGTGAATCAAACCTAGTGACGTCTCAATTTGCTA
Organism: Fagopyrum homotropicum; assembly: GCA_033239125.1. Classification (NCBI taxonomy): domain Eukaryota; kingdom Viridiplantae; phylum Streptophyta; class Magnoliopsida; order Caryophyllales; family Polygonaceae; genus Fagopyrum; species Fagopyrum homotropicum. The sequence goes on from BSWB01000003.1 coordinate 12,537,181, forward strand.
AAAATTTAGGCGTTACAACAATTGTGAACATCTCAGATTTGGGTTGCAACAAAGCCGTCAAGAGTCAATCATACATCCACGGCTCCTTCTCAATAAAAAACTCAAACCGCCACCAAAAGACAACATCAAAACAAAGAATACGATTATGCCGAACGCGGGTATCATGATATATAAGTGTGTATAACTTTGATGGTAAGAGAATGATGATATATAAGGAGAAAATTGTTCATAAAGAGTTGGTTTACAAATTGGTTTAAAATAGTTGCTTTTGTTTTGATTATTTTGATTTTGTTCGATTTATTTTTGAACTCTTTATTTCCTTGGGCAATAAAGATTTGAGCCTTAACTCATTCGAAACTTGATTTTTATTTTTGCTTTTCATTTTTGGTGTTTTTGGTGCCGTAGGCCGAGATCGGTGTCATTAGGCCGCGAGATTAGTGCCCTTAGGTCGAGATTAACCTCCTCATTCTTCGTATAACATTTCATAGAGGAAATTAGTCAAAATTGTACCTATGTTTAAGAAATTAGAATGAATATTTTATAATAAGTAAAATCCATGTTTTTTATATTTCAAACCTTTCCAATAAAGAAGGAGAATTAGTCATTTTAACTTCTTTTTTAATGTTTGGTTTAATGAATATTTGAAAGCGTTTATGCAGATATGGTGGTCACCAACGAGGTTGGTGTCGGGTTGAGCCATGCATCATATTGTTGGTGTTAATTATGTTGTTTTTTCTTTCATGGTGTAAACCGTAGTTTTGGGCTTCTTCATTCGCCTTTCGGAATCTATCATTCTCCCCGAGTGCGAAGATAAATGAAGAATTTTGCTTAAACAAAAGAAGGAGAAGAAGGGGGTTAGGCTTTCTATTTTTTTAGGAAAACGGATAGTGATGCAATTTAAAGCATAAAGTCATAGATCTTGTTCAGATTCTCAAAACTAATCGAGATAATGGTTCGGATAGTGGACATAGGCCACATGATAGGAAGTTTCACAAGTTGAAACTCTATTTGTTAAAGCAACGTGTTGCTTAAGAAAAGCCGAACACAACAACTTAGAACTCTGCCATGATCCGGAAAAAGGACCCCATCATCCTTGCTGCCGACAGTAAACCAGTAAGAATTTCTTTCTTCTAATTCATTTGAAAGAGGAGAGCCGTTGAATGGTGGTGTGAACACCTTGAACAAACTTTGTAAAATCTTGATACACCATAAAAAGGATGTTTGAGTTTGGAGTTCTCCCTAACATATCGAAAGAGAATGATGGATCTCTCATCAGATAAGGAAATCCAAGGTAGAGAAAAATTGTTGGATCAATGGTTTGGGGTTGTGTGTGGTGACAAAGACATTAAGATTATCCGCATGTCGCATGGGATGATTTTTTCCCATAGATATAGGGTTCACGGGCTCTTGATCGGCCATGTTTAACTTTTTGCTTTGTTTTGGAGGAGGATAGGAGCTTCTAGCACTCCTGTTTTGTTTCGATTTAGAGAAAAGGCTTGAGGCAGCTTCCATGGTTGGTTTCTAGGGTTTGGGGTTTGTAACATGGATTTCCTTTTGATTTTTCATGAAAGAGGAATTTTCTTTATGGTAAACAGTAGAGAGGTTTTTTTATTTTTATGTTTCATTTCTCTTATTGGTTCACTCCTCCGAAAATTATAAATTTGGATTTTTTTTTTTATCTTTTAACTTTTAAACTAATTATAAATCAATGAGAGAACTAAGACACTAAGGGCCCGTTTGGTTTTAACTCCAGAATCGGAAAGGGAATGGAAACGGAATGGAAACGAATCTAGTCCATACGTATATCCTTGTTCATGAAAGTTTTTGAAATCATTCCTTTTGATTTGAAGTAATTGGAGTAAAATTTGATTACTTTTTGATACCCTATAAAGAAACAATACGTGGGGAAGCAAGTGCATCTTTCATAAAACCACAAGGAATGATTCCATAAAAATTTCATGAATAAACATATACATATGGACTAAATTCGTTTCCATTTCGTTTCCGTTTTCGAAGTTGGAACCAAACGGCCCCTTAAGTTCTAACATCCACTCGTATAAAATAAAATTTGGACCGATTTTCATATAACACGCAAAAAAGGTTTGATAAGGAGAATGAGGAAGAAATTGCATGCAAATTTGATGCAGGAGTGAGTCCATCAAATCTGCATTGCAAACCCTACAACAAACTAACCAAGTACATATGCCAAACATGACATGACACACAATAATTACTCCTATCTTATAACCTACTTTTGGTTTTGCTCTTTATAAAACTTCGTATGACAGTGCCATAAGTAAAATAAAACATATAAAAATTTGATCAAAGTAGATATCTTTTTTGTTTCTGTGCCTAGATTTGACATCTCAACAATTCATCACAATTTAATATTTACATTATATAAGATAAAAAAAGTATTTCACTTATTCCTTACGAGGCAATATATAATATTAATCAGTTTCTACGTTCACTAAAAAACAAAGTTTTTGATTTTTTTTATTAGACTTAAAAATCTAATATTTTCAAATTTCAATAACTTAATTATTGTTGAATATTTTAATGAGAATTTTAATTTCTGATAAATTCCTTCTCTTTTTTTTTTTTTTTTAATACTTTTCACGAGCACTCATAGATCTACATGCAGCAGCATTATGGCAAACCTCCATCGATATTAAATATATAAATATATAAAGAATGGGTTTCGTTGAAAATGATTAAAGGCAAATCCTCATTGTAGTAATTAGTAGAAAACTAGAAATGTCAAAGGCCACCCACCTAGATTAATAAATAAGGTCGAGACTTGAGAGCACTTGCTCACTTACAAGTGATAGTGAAAGTGTTGAAAATTAGACCACAAAAATGTTACATGATTATGATTCGAGTTTTTAAAGTATAGGAAAATTTATTTAAAATAATATTAGCTATTAACATTGAATTAAAATAAACTAAAATTATAAGGAGGTATTTTCCAAAAATATATGTCTTATTTTTTCGACAAAAATCTTACCTCCGATGATTATGTGGAACATAATTTTTTACGTGTTATCGAAATAAACTCTTTATATTGAATAAGACTTCTTAGTTTGTCTCATCAAATTTATATACAAAAATAATCTTGAAAAATAACTCGTGAATTGAATAATGATTTTGTTTTGAGTTTTTAAAGTATAGGAAAAGTAATTCAATATAATATCAATCTATCAGCATTGAACCCAAAATAATACCAATTTTTAAAACTAATAGGATTGGTATAAACTGTGGACGTATTTACCAAAAATAATACGTCTTATTTTTTCGAAGAAAATCCTACCTCCGGTGATGACGTGACATTATATTTTTTTACATGTTCTAAAAAAATTAGAATTAGTTGTGTGACGTGGATTTATTTATTTGAAAAAATTAAATTAATATAATTTAATATACTAAAATATAAATAAATATATATTTTAACTTTTGAAAATAATTGTAATCGAATTATATATTAAAAATTCTTTTTTTTTTTTGCAAAAATATAAATTTATTTATTTTAAAACTTAATTTAATTTTTTTAACATAGTAAATAATATAATCTTATTTTTTAATATTTAATGAAATACATGTATTAATCCTAGTTTTTGATGACACGTAAGAAATCGGTTTCATGTTATCGTCGGAGTCAATTTTTATGATATAAACAAGTTGTTTTATTTTTTGTGAATATCTTGGTAGTTTGTATGCTCTTAGTAATTTTCAAAGTTATTTTTTTGGGTTCAATATTAATAGTTGATATTATTTTGGTTATTTTTTCAAAAGTCTAATACTTTTAGTAGATTAGCATTGATTTCAACTAAACTTTTTTTGACAATATTTAGGATAAAATCTTTATTTTCTCCAATAGCAAAAAATGGCATTCTATCATTTAGATTTTGATCAAATTTAAGTGTCGTTTTATGTTTTTAAGTATTAGTTAAGAAATTTGTGATAATAATTACAGAATTTATATTGATAAATACTTTTTAACAAAATATTAAGGGTGATAATATATAATAAGTGTTAAAATTGAGAAAAATATTATAATTTGATTAATAATTGTGTTAATGATTTAAACGATATTTTTTCGCGATCGAAGCAAATATCTTTCAATAAGGACAAAATATTTGATTTATAGAATATTAAACTAATAAGTTAAATATGTTCACTTTCATAAGCCACATGAAACACACAAAAATTTGCAATGAACCATTGGAAAAAGGTTGTAATTCATGATATAATCGGATATCTACATGATTGACAAAGCAAAGATGCGAGGAGCTTATAAAAATAGTCAAAATAATTATCGCTTTATTACCTATAATATTATTTCATATGCAAGCAAAGCACTATCTCTTTGACTTCTTTTTCTTAGTATCATACCATCATGTACCTTTAATTTAGCCAAGATTCTCCAATTTTGAATATATTTTGATATTTAAATGTACATATTGATGATATAATAAAATTTATATTTATATTATTTATACAAATATTTATCATTATTCATATAACTTTATTAAATTATATATAAGTTTAAAATTTGATATTATATAATTATGTTATAAAATATGACATTTGAATAAATTATAAAGTTGAAACCCTCTATTTTCTTCACTATTCTTAATTCCACAACATTATGAAGAAAATGTAAAGGTAAAGATAGAAATAAAGTTGAAAATATAGGTAGCAATTAGCATTAACTTTTGCATTATTAGGTTTGAACATGTGAATCCCTCTTCTCCTTAGGAAACCCATTATGTTGACTAGATTGAGCTTTACCAAATTCATATAGCTAACCCTATTTATTTATTTATTTATTATCAAGAAGGTAAGATGTTCGATTACACCAAAAGTGATTGGTGTATCAAGAGGTCGACAATCGACAAACGGACACACCATCATGCAAAAAGAGGGAAACAATACAAACACCACAAGTAAAAAAAACGGAAAGGTAAGAAAGATCCAAAAAGTCGGAACAACCAAACCATAAGAGAAGATGGGGAACCTCGAGCCTGGCAAAACATGGAGACGATACGGGATAGATGAACTAACGCGGTGTCTCGCCGCCGAAAAGCAGGATAGTAAAAACCTTTTTTTAGGAGATGTCATACCTCATGCGGAAATGTGATCCACGACGTTTTAGAAAAATAATATTTATATAATTAGTAAAAAAATAGAATTTGTGGGTGAGTACAAATAATCCTCAAAAATTATAATAACCGTTTTAGAAAAATAATCATTATATATCATAAGCAAAAAAGAAATGTTTTTTAAGTACAAATTTACAAATAACTAAATATCAAGGTTGTGGGTGAGAATATAATCCTCAATAACTTAGAATCATATTAGTGAAAAGAAAAGATTCATTTTATACTCTAAATATATAACTAACAACTTATGATTATTTAAAAATACCTAACACATTTTACACACATGGTCATGGTGTAACATGTTATATACTTTTTTTAAATTACAAGTTGTGAATACGTACAAATAGTTCTCAATAACTTATAATTCGATTCGAACAGCCCATCTCATACTAACAGATCATAAGTATATAGGTACAACTTATAAAAAAGAGAAAATCATTCTTAAAATCAAATAAATTCACAAAAATGACGTTTTTTCAATCAACCACCTACTCACACTTTTTACATAATACTAAATATTAAATTAGTTTTTAAAATATAACTTCCATTAAGCAAGTAATAGAAAATTCTTTTTTTTATTGAAACCGATTAAGTTGAGTTATCTGAGTTAGAATATTACACAAAGTTCTGGATCATCATAGAAACGGTGTTAAGGGTTGAAGTATCCGGATTAATCGGTCAGCAACACAGTTTGATCACTATTATTGCTAATATTCTTCTAATTATAAAATCAATACTATAAAAAGCATATGATGATAACTATTTTGAAATAAAAATATATGAAAAACATTTTTGAAATATATATGGACTCATGGACCCATAGTTCATATAAATCACAATTCCATTCTTGACTTTTCTCCAAAAACCAAACATCATATGACAATTTTCCAAAACTCCACATAGGAATCCTGCAACTTTCATCTACTTCAAGCACAGAGAGAAGATGAGTTCAAAGGAAGAAGACGATTCAGCACCAAAACTGGCATTATTCTCAGTACCAACAGAGAAATTTACAGTCATGGGAATGGTAACACCGCCACATCACTCAGCTTCAATACCATTTAGATGGGAAGAAGAGCCTGGAAAGCCAAGACCTTGTAAAGCCCTTTCATTGATACCAGAAACTCCATTAAAGGGCTTAGAGCTTCCACCAAGATTACAGTACGAGTCCAAATTTACCAAAACACCCTCCCCTACAACAGTTTTGGAAGGGCCTTATATCAGTAAGTCAATCTTTCACTCTTTGAGGCTTATAAGGTATAAAGAAGGCTCTTCTTCCTTTGATGGCGGCGAGAGCGGCGGAAGTAGCCCAGATAGAGGCCTGTTGAGCTCTGTTGGGATTAGTAGGCGATGGTTTTTGCAAAGGAAGAAGAATGTTGATGAGGGTAGTTTTGTCTTTTCCACCTCTTCCGGTGAAGATGGTGATTCTAAGGTGGAGGTGACAAGGATTACTAGGAAGAGGAGCTTGTTGGGCCTTACAAAAGCTAGGTCTAATTTCTGGGTAAGTTCATTCTGCTTTGGTTTTTGTTCTTGCTTATTTCTAGAGGGTCAAAAAATTTGTTTTAAATTCACATAATTATCACTTATTTTCATGCTATTTCATGTAGGTTTTAGGGTTTTAGTTATAGAAACCTGAAAATTTCAGCCATGGGAGAAGTACAATTGATCTTTCAACATGAAGGGTAAATTACATAAAACCTATATTTTTAAAATGTTGAACTATATCTTCAATTATATAACTTATTAGGAATAACAATTACATTTCTAATAATATTTTTATTTACGAAAAGGGCGGTGGTGGTTGTTTTTAAAACAAAATCTAACCCTAGTTTGGTTCGGGCTTTACTAGTAAGTTCTTTCATTTGTCACGTTTGATTCGTTTATTAAACATGGTTTTTCTTCCTATGATTTTCCGCGGTAATTTATAATTTGTCATCATTTTATCCACGTTGAATCAAATGAGCACTAATTTTAGGAGTGATTTTAAGTAATGGAAAATATAGATTGCTTGAAATGGAGTTGATTAGTAGGGTGTACTTAGTTGAAATGTCAATTTTATTACCATTGCCATAAGGAGGTGGTGATGGTCCTAAATCGTAATAGATAGCTCTCATGTTTGCATAGAATGTGTTGTCTTTGTGAGTTGGAATGGGGCATCTGTTTTCTGACCCTTTGATAGCAACAATTTATGTTTGTGGTCCATTTGTAATCACCATTTCCACTAAAAGGGTGTTTTCATCGCGCTCTATAAACCTGTTTTTGGAAGATGATAGAATTAATGGGTATTTTCGTACACCTCTAGTGGAGTTAGAACTGAGCATGAGGAATAATTGATTCCGATCTCATGTTTTGTATAACTTAAAATGAGAAACATTTTCATTTCAAAGATGAGATATTTTGGGTTTTGAGTTTTCTTGGTATTCAATGTGCATGATGTTGAAATGAATACGAAAAGTTAGGGTTTCCATACCTTTATACCAAAAATGAGTATAGTATCGACATTTCATATGAACACGTTATATTCTTATTTGATATCGATATTGATATCTAATATCCGAATATCGATATCAATCCGGCCTTAATTTATGACTTTGATAAAGAAAGTACACAAAGAAAAAGTTGTAGAGAATGATATCCACATGATTTTTAGAAGGATTTGTGAAGCAAGCACATGGAACTGATCAACCTAACCACAATAAACTAATGGTGTTTTTTATTTATCTTGTGTGATGGTGATATGATGAACAGACAACCATCTATGGGGCCGTGAAGCAGGTGATCCCTAGCCCAAGGAGAAGCAAGTTGAAGAAGTGAAGAAAATGACAAAGTAGGTTGTTGATGTTTTATACTAGCATTCAAGACCTCCTTCACTCTGCCGTCAAGACTCCAATGGGAAAATTGCATCTTTGATGATTATATTCATCTTTTACCCAAAAAAGAAGGGAAAAGGCTGTGTGTTACAAAGAATTACTTTATTTAAACTCATTAAAAAATTGTGTGCTGAGGATGAGGAAATATGTATATCTGTGTGTAACATGAACTTCAAGGTTGTGTAGCATGTAACATCAAGATTAGGGCATCTCCGTCTTTGTTAGTCTGTTATTTTATGTACTATATAAGAAATGAAAATCGGAGTCGATGTGTTTTAGTCACTGCCGTGAGTTAAACACACTAAACCAGTAAACCAAGTCTATAACTTTCATTTCTTGAGGCAAGGGTTCCTATCATAGGACCAAAATCTGAAAACTTTACAAAGAAAATTCTATTCCTGAAATTCACTAAAGGCGAAAACAGAACCTGGTTATGTCTAGATTTGGTCGCAGGTCATAGCAGAAAGGGGACATAGCTTATGAAAAGGGTAAGCCCACTGCACTAATTGTGGATGGTAGATGAGGCAACTAATTCAGAACTGATGTGCATTTTGTTTGGGGATGGAAAAAATACAGACAAGCACATGTAATATGTCTCAATAGACATAAAAAAGTTCAAAGAGTTATCCTTAAAGTGGTCCTGAAGTCTGTACAGAGCAATTATGTAGGCTGATCTAGCACTTTATGGCTCAATGTCAGTCAATCAAACAGTAAAGATGAATATTTCATAATGCATATATCCTAATCTAGATATGTAGCAAAAACTGAATAATCTAAAACTAGAGTGGTTAGAGCGGTTATACCATAACTATGTCATATATCAAAGAAGCAAGCAGGGTTACGGAAACGCATGGTGGGGGTCGTCCATCTAACACGTATGTAGGACACTAGTTTTTTCTTCGAGAATCATGTAAGAGCTCAAAAAGGTCAGACTAACAATCAGAAAGGCAAGTATACATTCCATGAATTAGGATTCAAGTCTAAATCCTTTACATGACACAAAGTGAAAGATGACATGTTTTCTTTCTCAAACTAACTGGGAAATACGAACTTGACCTTTATTCATTGAAGAAGAATTTAGGTAAATAATCAGCAAAAAACAAGCTCCAGCCCATTTGATCACTGCTTTTTACCAGTCATTCCAGCAACAACCTGTAATAATAACACATGACAAGTCTGAATCACCAATTGACAAAACAAATCTGAAGGAGCACCACTTAAAGCAATGAAAGAAGCTCATTATGACCGTAGGCCCATATTGCTTGAATTCTATGCAAACTAAAGCGTTCCAAAACATAAGCAGTGCATAGTAAGTTATCAAATTATCTAATGGCTGTAGGCCCAAAGTGGGTAGATTTCATAAGAATGGATGCTTTATCAGGACTTGATAAAAAAAGAGAATGAAGCAATGATAGCAATGATAGCAATGAAACAATTAAATTATGGCACTATGCCCAAATTAGTTCATGGAATATATATGCAAAATGTTGGTGAAATGGTGAAGGCAAACTATATTAATTTTTCATATCCAGCGGGTCTAACTAGTGGAGGGGATGCACGCCTAGTGAAACTACGAACAAAGACTTCGGCGATGTTCCATCCTAAAACCAATTGGCAACGGGAGGAGTAGCCTAGGACTTATATGTTAGGTTCACATACTATCATATTGTCAACGTGGGACATTTCCACACATCTCAACAACTATACACGCTATTAACTCTCATTTGCAGAAGACTTAGCTAATGCAGAGTGAGAGTTGAACAAGAATATGTTTTTCATCTTATAAAAATATCCCACCAATATAAATGACAGAAAAAAAATAGCATGAACTCACGTCCTTTAAAGCAGGTTGTGGAACTTGCTTGGACGATTCAAAGGAATCCAATATCGGCCTGACAACAGCGGGAAGGAAGAGCCCTGTGAAAAGAAAAGAGTAATAAACTATAATCCTCAAAAAAGGTTACTGGCATGGATGGCTGTCTGATTTCAATTCAAGGCAAGATGAAGCGTGACATGTTTGAGTTATATCAGTGGACATAAAAGTCTACAAAACAAACACTGCTTGAGAATCATATGGTTTTCCTCAACACTCTAAACTGAAAACACATTACCATGAGGACAGATATTAAGGCCATTAACAACCATGAAAATGGCCAAAAATCAAGTTTAGAGGCCATAGGCAGACAAAATCCACCCACTGTGAATATTTCAAGGATCGACGTCCGGTAGAAAGAGGGAATACACAGATGATTGTTAAAAGTAATATCCCCTGAAATTTGGTAATTTGTTTACTGATTGAATCCATAACATCAAAAGCATTCAAATGTTATAGACATTTAACCAAATCATTAGGCTCCAATACCATGAATCATATATGAAATTATTAAGCTTCAGGCTAAGGTTTAATTGCATAGGTGGTTATCTAATTTCAATACAAGCTCAAGGCAAGATGAAGCATGAAAATGGCCAAAAATCAACTACATAGACCATAGCATCCAGCATTGAAATGTTATAGACAATTTAACCAAACTAATAGGCTCCAATACCATGGATCATAAAATGAAAATATTAAAATGCAGGCTAAGGTTTAATTTCCAAGAACTTCGTCAAAAGTTAGCTTCCATTAGACCTCAAAAACCAAAACACTGACCAGTTGGAGGAAATCAAATCAGTTCAGACAATAAATTCTGGTCACGCCGTCAAGGATATGAACGGGCTAACGCAAATTGTTTAACATGCCACACAATCGAATTTTTCTCGATGAGCATCAGAATGCTGAAAGATTCAGGTAAATTCCACAGATTGTCAATAATGGATATACCAGCAGACATATTAAAGTTTCCATCACTTGAACTTCAGGCCAAGGTTTAATTGCATGGATGGTTATCTGATTTCAATACATGCTCAAGGCAAGATGAAGCGTGACATGTTTGAGTTATATATCAGTGGAATTAAAAGTCTAAAAAAACAAACACTGCTTGAGAATTAAATGGTTTTCCTCACCGCTCTAAACTGAAAACTAATTAACTAGAGGACAGATATAAGGCAATTTACAACCATGAAAACGGCCAAAGATCAAGTATATAGGCCATAGGCAGAAAAAATCCACCCATTGTGAATGTTTCAAGAATCGACATCCAGCGAAAGGATAGTCCACAGATGTTAGATAAAAGTAACATCCCCTGAAATTTGGTGATTGAGTAATTTGTTGACTGACTGAATCCATAACATCCAGCATTGACATGTTATAGACAATTTAACCAAATTATTAGGCTCCAATACCATGGATCATAAAATGGAATCACTAAACTGCAGGCTAAGGTTTAATTGCTAAGAACTTCGCCAAAAGCTAGCTTCCATTACACCTCAAAAACCAAAACATTGACCAGTTGGAGGAAATCCAATCTGTTCAGACAATGAAATCAGGTCAAGCCGTCAAGGATATGAACGGGGTAATGCAAATTGTTTTAACTGCCACACAATCGATTTTTTCACGATGAGCATCAGAATGTTGAAAGATTCAGGTAAATTCCACAGATCGTCAATAATGGATATACCAGCAGACATATTCAAGTTTCCATCACTTAAACTAGTGAATGCTCAAAATCTTAAAACCTAATCAAAGAACAACTAGAGTTGATCAATTTCTTCACTTATATCGTTTCAGATCGCTAAAACTAGGGTTTTGAAAAGGGGAGAAAAATGGAGAGAGAATAATTGAGGGGTTACCAAAACCAGCGATGAGGCAAGAAGCGGCAACGATAGGCTCTTGCGCAACGAACATCCTCAACCTCTCCATCACTGCCATTTTCAATCTCTCTCGCCGATTCTCTCTCTGTCTCTCTTTTGATGGATGGACGAAGCAAAAAGCCTTGAAGTTGAAACACTGAAGATGAAAAGAAAGGACCATATTACATCTTCGAGTCGGATTCAAACCGAATTTTCCAATTCGGGTACGCCCGTTGATTGCTAGCACGCCTCTGTCAACACTCTTTCCTGTAAATGGGCCCATGGCCCAGGCCCATATTAAGCTTTTGATCTATTCTTGAATGGGCAATTTTCAACCGATTGGTTTTCCACTGGGAAATGGTAAGCAGAACCAAAAGGTCCAAAACTGAACTCACCACTAGCGGTTTAATATGACCTGAATGAGCCGAGCATCGACGCGCTCAAAAACGGGTCATAAATGAACCGAGTCTAAATTTTATAAGAGCTTTAATATGCGTTCATATTCGGCTCATTTAAAAATTGAACGAGCTCGAGCCGAATCCGAGTAGCACGGCTAAAATAATGCTCTTATAGTGTTATTTAGCTGAACGAGCCGAGTTTGACCCGAACAAGTCGAACATTGACGTGCTCAAGCTCGGCTCATGTGTAAACGAATCGAGCCGAACCTAAATTTTATACGAATTTTAAAATATGTACTTATTCGACTCGTTTAGAAATGAACGAACTTGAGTCGAGCCCGAACAACTAATCTCATATTACAGCCCAACTCACCACAACATGTGCATATCATTTTAGATACAATATGAACCTAAATTTTATTTCGTTTGGATACGACTGTTATATGACTCAAGTTTCTAGAATCTCCAGTTAACTTTTTTTAAAATCAAATATGAACGCATTAGGTTGGACTGTTCGGTTCGAGTAATAGTCCTACACTCCTACAGATTATCAGACGAGTCAATATCCACAAACTCGGTTCGTATTATTTCATTTAACTAAAAGTGGAAAAAATAAAAAAAAAAAAAAAAAAAAAAGAGAAAATGCGCATCCGGGGAATCGAACCCCGGTCAGTACCGTGGGAGGGTACTATGATACCACTACACTAGATGCGCTACTTTTTTATTAAGTCAGTGTGTTATTTAATATTACATGTCAGTCATACACCTTATAAGATGATTGAAAAAATACAACCCACAAACTTATTTAAGAAGGCAAATTTCTAAATAGAAAAACATTTTTCCCAACTTAAGATATTACCGAACAACCGGCCCAATGGTATGGGCTAATTGGGCTTAGAAAATCCATCCTGGACCAAGGCCCATTTAGCTCAACTAGAAATGTATATTCACTCAATCAAAATGTTTAAAATCATATATAAAGTGATTAGGTTAGATGTCTAATAAAGTACATCTTTTTATATGTGAACTCGATGAATAGTACTGAAAGAATTTCGAAAGTCGTGACACAATAGTCTAGTATGACAAATTTATCCGTCACAAATTTTCCATTTCTAAAACGTGTTTAGTTCGAAACTCTGACAATAATGCACAACAAATACAGCCGAAAATAGCGGACTCAATCTCTCAAAAATAGTAAAACAAACACAAAAACAAAAAAAGCGTTACATTTTTAATGTTCAAAATTAATTAAAAAAACAAAATTCTAAAAGTAATAAGTAAATTTTGTCGTGGAGTATGGCAAAACATACCAATCATGTGGGAACCTAAAATTTTGTCTTTTTGGGGGTTTCCCCTTTGGTCGGAGCGGGACAACGTAGAAAAGGGCAAGTGGGTTGTCATTAAAGTGGGCCCATGACTTTGCATTACCATTATTGTTGACTTGCTGGACATACTGAACTCCAAATGTTGCATCTACCAAATTACGTGGAATAGAAGATGTCCACGAGTTAACCTAACAATCATTATGTATCATTGTGTCTTGCCTAAGTACAATACATTGTTTCACCATTTTAATGGTCAACATTTACTAATTACTACCATGTTTCATGTGCCTATCTAACATTTTAGCCGACACTTAGCTTAAAGCTTCCATCTTTAGCCTCATTCATATGTTTATGCTTCATTTCCCTTAAATGTATCAACTTACATTTACCCTAAAGAAACGTTACAAACCATGTATAAATTAAATGAATAAATCTCGAAAATTAGAATTTCAAATACACCAAATTGTTCTTCCAAACGTATAATAGGCAATAGGAATATTACTAATATAGTATTGATAGATTTGGGTGGAAGAAGACCACAAATATGTTGATGTAGCAATAACCCTTTATATAGGGATTATAATAGAATAAGAATAGAATAATAAAACAAATATAAAATAGCCTAATATAACAGAATAATATCATTATTTATTTAATAGTAAGATATTGTGATATGTATCTTCCAATAAGAATATCTAGATGTGTTGCATATAACCATGTAAGATGCCAAAATTTCTACCTTTAGACACTGTCAAATTTCAATGGGTTGGATATGATGAGTTCAGAATATAAGACTTGTTAGATTTTATCTTAAAATTAATAATAAAATAATAAGTTTAGTAAATTTATTGTATAAGTTATAAAATATACGTGCATGTTATTTGCGTGGATCAATATAAGAATTGAATCTAACGTTATTTTTAATTACGTGTAATTGTAAAATACTATTTAAAATATTGAAGTAAGTAGAAAGGAAATTGAGAGTTGATAGATGGGTGATTCGACCATCCAATCATTATTATTGGTATTGTTTAAAACTATTGGCTATTTCTTTCCAATCATAATACGTACGTACTCATGAATCATGATGGATCCGAGATCAATTTAAGTAAGAAGATATTGTATCATAAAAATTATCGAAGTTTTAATTATGTTTGGGACATGCCTCTATATATATATATATATATATATATATGAATGCGTGTACCTACCCTCTGAAAATACTTATATGAAAGAGAATAGTGTAAGAGATAGTCGATCTCGAGAGTTCCAAAAAAGATAAATAATTTAAAAGAGGTTGCAGAGGATATTCTTCTTCCTCCTATGGAGACACTACACTTGCGTGGCTTCGTATCGTTCTAAATCAAATTTTGATACGCATTTATTTTGTTGGTTTATGATGTCATATTCAAGACCGGATACAAGCTAGTGGTGATCCGCTTTATGCTCACGACCTTCAATGTGGGTGTCAGCTTATATCTCCGGGATGATAAGACTCACCATAGAGCATTGTATCACAGAGTTTCATTATTCATTTAATAAACAAATTAAGAATTAAATTATCAAATTTGAAGAGAATCAAGATGACGAATGGAAAAAAGGTTTTCATAAAAAAAATTAAAATTTTGACACATTATTTTTTGTTCTAATAAAAAAAAAGAAACAGGAAAAGTTAAGAAAAGTAAAATGTGTATCTGGTCGAAGTTGCTCTTATTTACACTACACTTAGAACGTCTCCGTTTTAGAAGTGCAAACTAATTATTTGAAACAAGTATGTTTATGTTCATCGAATTCGAGATAACCTAAATTTTAATTGAGTTAAATAAAATGTCTATATTCCGCCTTTTTTTAATCAAGTGAACGAGTCCGAATTAGTCAAAATCGAGTAATTTGACTAGTTTAACAAATTCAGATGTTAAAGGAAATTGTAATGCAAGTTTGCATCGTATTTTACTTGGTATCAACAATTTATAAGATATTATTTTTGCCTTCCTTCTAAATATAATGAGACCGTCACACACTTACTATAAAGTAGACAACGTTTACGCTGACGTGACGGTCTCACATTTTTTTCTCGGAATAAATCTTTTACAAAATAACTAATTAAGCCAAGAAATTAGCTAGGGATCACAATCTCACCCACAACCGATGGTTATCCGAAAACCTTAACCAATCGAATGGTCGAAAACCTGATAATACGTGGTTGACATGCTGGTGATGATTGATCGGTTGATGGTTCGGTTACGGTTTAGAGTGAGAATATTAAAACACATCACCCGAACCACCACCCGACCCGGCTTTCACCCGATGTCCACCTGAACTATAATTAATATAAAATAATAATAAATACTTTTTACTTTTGTAATTTACAAACCCTATTCCATAAGTCTAAAACTCTAATGCATGTTTCTTTAAAAAAATAATAATAACACTCTAACTAGGTTAAGTAGTAACATTGATGTTCCACGCTCGAGTCGATGTCAAAGTGAAAACTCTAAGTCTATCGCATGATACACAACCCATGCTCGAGTTGCTTTTTCTGGTGCCACTCCAGGTTCCATTCTTTAATTACTCTCCGGTCGTTCCACGTTTTTACGCTGCTAAGTTTTAACCATATATAATTACAAACTTAATTTGCCGGTTGAACCCGAAAAAACCCGACCCACCCGATCATCTTCTCACCAACATGTTCGTCTCCTTCGCCGAAGTTATCGGTGAAACCACCGTTTGTTTCCTCTCCCTTTCACCATTGGAATTATGACATGCGATTATAGCTAATTAATTAGTTAATATCTTTGTTTGTGCTCTACATATTATGAGTACTAATCTATTTGTGATTTGGTGTACTTCCTAGCTTAATTCGAAGCTTTTGAAGAACATCCCCAAGCATCAACAACAACTTGCTCCGCTGCAACTCATCGAAGACTAGGAAGCATAGTGGTCGATGAGACCAAAGAGTCCAACTTTGTTGTGGGAAGATGACCTAATCAAGAATCAAGAGATTTGATATTATCAGAAAGAAGCCCCCAAAGATTAGAATATGTTTTGTGTATTGATTATTTTAGGGTTACAAAAAATATTGAGATTAGACTAAATTAGATTTTTTTTTTACGATTTTTATTTGCCGTACGTATTTGGACGTTGCATATCGCAATAGATCGAAGGGGAACGTGCACATGCATGTCCCCTCAAATTGTGGAAAAAATTACATGCATTGGACCCTCAATATTGCGGGTCCGCTTTCAAACCTACAACTTTAATTATTATTATGTAATTAACTCAAATTTTTCTATTTTCATTCATATATATATATCAATGAAAATAGAAAATTATTTCTTCACTGCCCGGTAAAAAAATAAAAAAAATTATTTACTCGATTTAGTATAAATCGGTGGAGGTTGGGTGGACAGAACGTCATATTCGAACTGCCATTATTATTTAGTACAAAATACTAACATTAAATTTAAGAATAACAAGTAATTTATCGACAACTCATTAATATATGGAAAATCACATCAAGTTCGATCTAAAACAAGTCCGAATGTTGTGGTTAGAACAAATGGAAAGAAAAGAAACACGTCGTACACTAATTAGGAGTGATAAAAGTTCCAGAAATCGACATATTGATAATGATTGGTGTCATTAATCTTGATATTTGATTTGAGAGTGATTAGTGATAAATGTAGATTGATTAATTGCGTAATACTCTTGGGGAGTCTACGATGCTCATGTGCATGCCACATGCATTACCTCCTTAAATTTCAGGTTGGTAATACACGTACGTACGTGCTTACGAAGAAGTGTAATTGTAGAACTGTATCACCAATCCACAAACCTCGTGTGTGTATATATATATATAGCTCTTGTCGTGTGAACCTGTATACAACCGAATATATGTGAGTATACCGCCGAATATATGTGACTATACCACCGAATATATAGATTCAGGTCCGGCGAATCTTCTTCCATTAAAAACATGAGTTTTTTTTATCCTTTAATATTGCTTAATCCCAACCATCTATTTAACGATCTAACGGATACAATTTGTTCTCATTTTACATGATAAGAGCTGTTTACATGGGAGTCAACCCCTCTCTATATATATATTTGAAAGAATTTGGTCAAATATTATAATTTTCATTAGATTTGTATATCCCTTTAATTTTTACCATTTGAAGTCGAAAGGTAAGGAATTTAATTAGAGGTACATTTACTAAACATATTTATATCATGAGTCTAGTTAATAGAGAGAAATCTCAAAAATACTTAACTAATTTTAACTAATATACCTATATAATTTAGTGTTGATTTTATGAGCTTGTTTGGTCCTTTGAAGGTAATATATTTTTCGAGGAACCCGAGGATTATCTTTCTCTTTATTGATGAATAATATAATCTCATAAATTAATCTATTTTTAAGGAAAAATACTATAAACCCCTGTCTTTTGTTATAAGGGATATTGAAAATTCTTATTTACACGTTACAAATATCGGGAATTTATTCATTGAATCTTAATTACTAGATTGTGACAACTACTATGAATATCGATCTTTATTTGTCGTTGATATGAAAAAGGTGATGGTTGACTATTTACGTGATTTTATAGTTAAATTCTACGACATTAAAATGATAAAATATGGTTGATGATGGATGTAAATTAAGGGCGTGATCAGTATGTTTGATCAGAACTATACGAAATCTATAATCCTCTTCATAATTCTCATAATCTATTAGTATGGGGTTAAAAAATTTTCATAATTTTTTTAAATTTCATCCCAATAAATTCTATAAACTTAATTAATGAAAACACCCTAAAATAATTGGAACTATGAAAATGAACCCCTCAATTGTTTGAAATTTTGGGGATGTGTTTTAGTAACCAATGATAGGATAAAGTGTGGGGGAAATTATGTCTTCTAATTTGGATTAGAATTATATGTTTAATTTTGATATGATGGTGTTTTTTTGTAAGAAGACGTTTCCCGAATAATACACACACGTGTAACACACATTTGGCAATTATTGACATTTTTAAAGTTTAATTAAGCTAGAAATCACACCCCGCAAAATATTTGCCTATATTGATGACATAAATATGGCACCGAAATTGTGAGATAGTTATGACCGATATGTGTATGAAGCTCCAGAAATTAAATTAACTCCTAAATAAAGTAAAAATAGTAAAAATTAAAAAGGGCCACATTGTATTGCAAAATATTATTATTAATATACAGAAATTAAATTAAAGCATACATATATATTTTACATGTCACTCTAATTGTTTATTCATGGAACTAAATTAAAATATAAATAAAAAGTTTTCATTTTCCCTAATTATTCAACACGGTTCAAAGAAATTTCAAAGACGTGGAGGAAGGTGTGCACGTGATCGCCTAATCTTCTAGATCACACTCTAATCTCACACTTAACGCACTAATTAGATTCACTTTTTTTCTTTTTCTTTTCTTTTTTTCTTTAACGAGTGAAATGATCAGATGAGCAAAGACTCAGCAAATGAATCCAGTTCCCTCGCCTGATCACTGTCAAGATCAAGATCAAAGTCAAGCCCATGATCATCATCATCCGCTTTAATAAGCTGCAAATACTCATCATAAAGCTTATCGAGCATGTCACTCTGATCCGATACACGCGGCTCCTCCATAGCTCCCTGTTCCTGAACCACTAAACCCGCCACGTCATCCTCCTCCTCACATCCAACTAGAAACCGGACCCCACTCGTCGTCAGATCGTACGGCTGCCAGTACGTCGGTGGCGCAATCGGTGGCCCGCCTGATCCCTGACTTGTTGGAGTTGAAACGCTTGTTAAGTTGCTCTCGAAGCTCGTGTTGCTGTTGTTTCTTGTGAGTGATAATGAAGTTAACCGAACCGGTTTTGGCTGGTGGACTTTCAGCTTATTCTGTGCAGTCGGATCCGAACCCTTTTGCTTCTTGTTATTGGTTTGTGGAGTTCGCTTCTTCTTAGGCTTGGAGGGCTTGGGCGGAATCAGGTCAAGATCCGAGAGCTTTTTGTGGGTATTTGGGTCGGTTCCTTGGCTACGAAGTTTCTTGGCCAGGTGAGTGTTCCAGTAGTTCTTGATCTCGTTATCGGTTCGACCAGGAAGCCTTCCGGCTATAAGGGACCACCTATTTCCTAGTAATGCATGAAGTCTTATGATGAGGTCGTCTTCATCCGGACTTATGTTGCCTCTCTTTATATCCGGTCTCAGATAGTTCATCCATCTTAGCCTGCAACTCTTCCCGCATCTAAGTAAACCTACAACCACATTGAAATACATATTACTACACAATAAAGACTTAACACACTAAACTCAATTGAATTATGTAATGGATGTGCATTTGCTTACCGGCGTTCTTAGGGAGAGATCGCCATTGACCTTCGCCATGAGTTTGGATGTAGTTAGTAAGCAACAAGTCTTCTTTCGGAGTCCATGGACCGCGATGCAATCCAATTTTAGAACAACAAGGAGCTCTTCCCATGATTCTTAGTAAGTGTCTTGGATTCGATTTGGGTTTCGGTTTGTCCTTTAAGAAACTCAAAGCTAGTAGAGTACTTAAGGGTGTTGGGAGAGAAAGAAGGCAAAATGATGAGGGAAAGAGAAAGAGTGTGTGAAGGAAATTTAAAGGTGAAAGCTGCTGATGCTCTGCCGAGCACAAGGGTACTCACACCCTTGTCCCCCTCTATTTATGCAACTTCATTTATATTATTTTAAATATTACTTTCATATATACTAATTAATGAAAGTCAAGTAGGCACCATAGTAAAACCAGTGATTTTAGTGATTATGAAATATAATTATAAGCGATAATATCAAAGGTGATTTTTCAATAGAAAGAAATTTGGTCAAATAAATCTTTTCCTATTTTTGTTAGGTTTGTATCCTTCAAATTTTACCACTTTTATTAAATTGCAGTTGAAAGATAAGGGGTTTGATTAAGGGTACATTTACTAAACATATTTATATCATGAACCTAGATAATAGAGAGAAATTTCAAAAAAAATTTACTAATCTAATTTGACCTTTTTAATATTGGGTTTTACTCGATTTTTGTGATAGACTTAAAACTATTACGTATATGCACTCGAATGCATGACATGTAAGATATATGGTGTTTTGACTAATATATAAGTCTAATTAGGTGAAATCTTGAATGATAATATCTTCTTTTTTGGAGTTTCTAGTGTGAGATTTTTAAAAATTATCAACGACTAAAATTTATTCTAAATAGTACAAATTATGAGCTATGTAGAGTTCTGTGTTTTAATTTTCAACAATTTGAAAGTTAAATTAGTGAAGACAAATTGCTTAAGTACCAAGAAATTCGTGTTTGAAATTTCCATAGACTAATGACATCAGGTTATGAACGAAGTTTAGAATTTTATTTTATTTGAATTGAAAAATCCATAGACATATCGAGTCTTACAAAAATATTTAGAATTGAAAAGAGTTATTTTTGTAATTTAAAAAGAAAGAGAAATTCCGGATAATACCCTTGTGGTTAGGGGATTTTCGAATTTTATCCAACAGTTTTTTCCAGTTCGAATGGTATCTTTAAGTTTTTGTTGTTTCCCGAACTTTGTCCAAATTCATTACACTTTTTCAAATTTCATTAAAAACATACAAAAGAAAATAAACTAACATTAAAAAACAAATAAAAACAGAAAGAATAAATTATTTATTTTAAAACTAAAGTAAAACAGTAATTTTTTTAAAATATTAATTTAAAATTAAATCAAGTAGATAATTTTTATTAAATTCAAAAGAATCAGTGTTTTATTTTATTTTGAAAAAAAATAAATTAATTTAGTATTTTTTTAACAATAATAAATTAAAATAGTGATTTTTTAATAATAAATTAAAATAGTAATTTTTTAAAAAAGAATTTTTATTTTTAAATAAAATATAACACTAATGTTTTTAGATTTTTTTAAAACAATGCTAATCTAATTTTTTTATTTTTAAAATAAAATAAAATACTGATTTTTTTTGAAATTTTTTTAAAACTATCTAATTGATTTATTTTTAAATTAATATAAAACATTTATTTTTTTAAAAAAAAGTTATTATTTTACTGTAGTTTTAAAATTAATAATCATTCTTTCTATTTTAATTTATTTTTTAATTTTAGTTTATTTTCTTTTGTATGTTTTAATGAAATTTGAAAAAGTTTAATGAATTTGGGCAAAATCCGAAAAACAACAAAAACTTAAGGGGTACAATCCGAACTGGAAAAAATTGTTGGGCAAGATCCGGAAAACCCGAAACCACGAGGGTACCATCCGAAATTTTTCTAAAAAGAAAAACATTTTAATTGTATAATTATTGACACATTTTTCTT
The DNA here is from genome assembly GCA_033239125.1 of Fagopyrum homotropicum. Classification (NCBI taxonomy): domain Eukaryota; kingdom Viridiplantae; phylum Streptophyta; class Magnoliopsida; order Caryophyllales; family Polygonaceae; genus Fagopyrum; species Fagopyrum homotropicum. The sequence continues at coordinate 12,559,023 of BSWB01000003.1, forward strand.
CAATAATTGGAAAAGATTACATTATAAGGTATTTAAATTTTTACAAAAAGTGCAATGATTTTAGATGAGAAAGTTTTTGTATAATTTCCCCCAATCATTTAAGAAACTTTGGCCACGTTTTTTCCTTCTGAAATTCTGACATTTTAAAAAATATTTTATATAAATTTGGTTAACCAAAGTTTGATTATTTGTGTCACAAATAAATGCCAAATATGGGGCGCTCGTGCTGGACGACTGTTCTACAGCCAAAATAAAAGACGGTTCATATAAATAGTATGAGTAGTGATGAACAAATAGTATGCTGCATATAAAATCGGCACGTTTATTGAGCACGTTACATCTCGATTATTAGTCACCTCTCTCGACACCTAATAAAGAAGGAAAGGAAGCCTTGCTGTGTTTTTTATGGTTATTAAATTATTAATTTAGAATTATCATTGGTGTATGCATATACGTGTATTTGTAAAGACTCTAATGCAACTCAACGAACCTTCTTACTCAACTCATCTGTCATTCCTATACATATTTTCCCACCATTTTCACTTATATATAGGTTACCAATTTCTATAAAAAAAAATTATTATATAATATAACCGCTTAAATAAAGTAATAATTTATTATTATTATTATTATTTATTAACTCGTTAATTTAAAAATAATTTAGTTTTGAAAATTTTACAGCATTAAAAGTCAATAATTGTCACGAAAGTGCCGGAAAATAATTTTAGAATTTTTTTAACTAGGGAATTAGAACCTAAAAAATGAAAAATTGAGGTTTGATTTTCAGTTTTAAAACTCAAGTAGTTTTTTTTTTTGAAGAGGCACGTAGGTCACCCGGTTCGATCAACTTTGCCGCTCTACGTCCGGATCGGGTAGTAAATCGTGGTCCATTGCTGGGGATACCCTCCCAATATCAATTTTTCTATACTAACACCACATCTCATTACACCAACTGAAAAGTATTGGTCAAATAGGTTGGTTTTGAAAATTCAGTCAAAAAACTATGCATGAATATATATACTTGGATAACTTCTATAAAATAATTTAAAAATAACTATACATGGTTATTAGTCGAGACCTGATTATGTTAAAAAAACGAATTATCAGTTCAATTATGCAAACAAAACAAAACTTACATATGGCGTTGTTAATTTATAAAATTAACATTAGGGGGCAACATTTTCTCATTGTTGGTGTAATTTTGTTTTTTTACACGAACTAGAATACACCAAATCTTACTTCATTTACATAAAATCAAACGGAATGATTCGACATATTGAGGAATAAGAGTATGAATATCATTAATATGGAATAGTGTGAAATTTCGGGAGGTCAAATATAACGCGGGGGCCAGGTTTTGTCACGAGTTCAAGCTCGCGTGAGCGTTATGTCCGAACCCAATACATAATTAGTCTAGTAATGATTTATATCAAAACAAATTGAAAATAGGAGAAATAACTCACTGAACTTAGATAAAGTTGCGAATTTGTTTCTTGCCCAATAGAATACTTTTATCTTATCTTCACATTAAATTCATTTCTATTTCGTTTTCTTTCCCTTTCACGCAATAAACGAGGGGTAAATGTTTTATCATCCGACTTAAATTTACGGTTTAGAAAATAATATAAATCGTTAATATTGTAAATGTTTATATTTATGCACTAGAAGCTTAAAAAAGGAAAAGAAATATCAAAACTAACATTTACGGATCGGGATAGATATACTATATCTACACGAATTGAGATTTTAACAACAATTTAATTTCCTAATTATTTGATGCTATTTAGTTTCTTTCTAATATTAGTAATATTGATAGACAAAAAAAAACCTTAAATTATCCCAAAAACACATAGATTTCTTCATTTGAAATGTCTCTGAAGTCGTAGTACAATATAATTAGCTATTTAGGGTTATGGAGATAGTCAAGACGAAGCAACCATGTCCTATTACTCCTATAGCTTCTATCGATGATCGGGATCGGTATGGGTTCAAACTCTGCATGAACGTACGACGTCGTTTTCTAAGTTTTGTTCGAGCTCTCAAACTCTAGTGTAGACTTATTTGTACGTATGGAATACTCCAAGATTTGCAAGATTGATTTGATAGAGTATGAGTTCTCAGGTTCTTTCAATATATATTATATATAGATTCGTATGAGTGTTTTTGTCTCTTGTTTGAATAAAAAATTGGTGTTTTAAAAAGGAATTAATTAATGTTAAGATGGATGTTTAAAAATTAATAATTTGCGATTATTAAGTGTCCAGGTCGACAACTTTTGTGTGGTTCACAAACTTGTCCTTCAACTTTGGTGTTTGTATTCTATTTTGGTTGCCAATCATAACAAATAAAAATTGGGCCCACTAGGCATCAAATGCTAACGTTTTGATTCATACGTATTTAAGTTACGGACCAATACTTCCGACCAAATAAAGTTATTGATCACCCCTAGATGAAAAGTTAAATTTTTTCACACTCGGGTCGGGTTTGAGTAAAACTTGTAGTATCAAACTTGACCAAACACGAATCTCGAGTTCTAGGGTATGTTCAAACCCGCTATTAGTCGGACTCGAGTGTCTCATGAGGAACCTTTAGTCTGAAAATAAAATGTAGATAGTGGTCTAGTAATGATTGTTGTTGAGATGTAAGGGAAGAAAATGTATCCCATATTGACGATACAAAAAGTTGTGAGACTAACATTGTAAGAGCTTTAGTCTTTGGAGCCTAGATGAGCTAGAGTGTGTCTTACCTTGACCCAGTCAGTCGCCCCTGCGCACCACCTTGGCCGCCCCTGCGTCTAGGCGCCCTTGCGCCTCAGGCTAGCCGCCCCTACGGCTCTGGCTATGTGCAGCCGCTTTCGTTGACTCTTGACTTATGCTTTGCGGCTGACTTCCCTTATAAGCTTCCTTAGACTTCAGAAGAGGGGTTTCCTTACCTCTTTTCAGCTTCTTCTTCCTCCTCACGTCCTTCATCATCTTCTTCTTCTCCCTTGATCTTCTTTGATCTTCTCTTGCTTGTGTGAAGGAGTTCTTGAGAGTTTGGAGTTGTTTTTGGTCTTGGATGACCTTGTTGATGTTGCTGTGTGTTGTTGTTGATGTGCTGAAGTGGTGAGAGGTGTGGATGCTCCTTAGTGCAGCCTAGGGCTTGTGTGGTAAGCCTTCCTCTTCATCTTTCTTTCTTCCTTCTCCTTTGCTTCTTATCTTTCTCTTTAGCTTAGGAATCACAAGTTTGGACTTGTGTTGGATCTTCCTGGACGTTTTGATGATCATATGTGTGTATATATGCATATGTATTGCTGTGGTGTGTTGAAGACGTGAAGAGAATCGAGAAAGGAGTCGAAGAGAAGTCGGGACCAACTCTCTGCATAGTTGGCCGCCCTGCGCCTGTCCTGAGCCACACCTGCGCCTGGTGTGGAGCCGTCCTTACGCCTCTGGTGAGCCGCCCCTGCGCCTCACTGGGCTGGCTGGTGTGTTCTTGCTTCTGTTGGTGCATACCTTGTTGGTATGTCTTCCTTCCTTCCTTTCTTTTGGCCTTGGCTTAGTTGATAGCTAGGTTAGGATGAGTTGTATTTTAGAGATGTGCCTTAGGCACTTATGTTGTTGTTGAGAGTATGCTATAGGCATATACAAGCCTGTGATGATCTTTAGGTTGTAGGTTGATTCTGGTTATGGAGACGAGTCTCCTAACCCTTTCAGGTTGTGATGTTGTGTGCCTTGCTCTTGCAGGCGTTGGTTTCTTCCCCAAGGGGAAGCCGTGACGTGGTAGAGGATACGTGTATATCAGGTAAGTCCATAGGACTTACTTAGCGTGCAGTTGTGGATTGTATGATTGTGATGGCTGTGTGTGTTCATATGATTGTGCATTATAATCTAAACCGGACTAGGATGACCATTCATTACATTTATATGGCCCAAGTGTATTATAACGGGCGGTAACCACCGGTCTCCACCTGCTGAGTTAGGAGGAGGTGCCCTGAAGATGATCTCACAGGAGGGGACGAGTGACGGTCACCCCCATGCAAAACTCCTGTGTTACGTTGGATAGGACGGGGTTCTTGAGGCTCCTCGTGTTACAAAAGAAGTTGAATTAATAATGGAATAACCTAATGAAAGATAATAAATGAATATGTGTGGCATTCCATGTATGAGTTATTGTGGTGTGTTTGTGCTATTACTTCATGCTTATCTATTGCTGTAGCTAACAGTGTATACCGTGTTGTAGATGATCTGCAGGTTAGGAAGACTGCAAAGTGAGCCAGATGGTGTGACCAGCCGAGGACTTCTGTACATTAGGATGCGTGGGTTGGGGATCTTTTGTGTCAGTTGATGTTGTTGTTATGGTTTTGTACTCGGCTTTGAGTTTGTAAACTCTTTTGATGTATTACACAACTTTTGATGTATTTGTTTTTACTCTACTTGTGCCTTGTTGTAAGATCCGGTGAACTTGTTGTCAGGCTAAGGTCAGGATCCATTGTGAGATCCTAGCCCAATGTAGCATTTCGCGTCCAACGAATTCGGGGTGTTACAAACATATAAGCTTATGATTAACTTATAAGGATGGGTTGCTACCCATGCCAACAAAAATTCTTCTTTTCCAGTTGTAGAGTTAGAAAATAACTCTGGAGTTAAGCATGCTCGTGCGGGAGCAATTTCAAGATGTGTGATCTTCCGGGAAAGAATCTGTTTTCAAATAGAACCCGCAAGGTCTCTACGTTTTCAAAAGGGGGTTTTGTTTTTAAACTTGTCGGTCTGGTATGGATGTACGGGCAACCACAACTACTTCCGCGGATCTCAGGAGTTAGTTTTTTTATATGTTGACCTTTATGTGTTGTTTCTGGATTTCTGCTTTAGTTGTAGCTCGATCTTATATATCTATATATATTTATCCTTATAGTAGATGGCGTATACTAGAGCTACATTTGTTATGGGGCGAGGAAAGGGTCGACCACCTCTTCCACCTGCCATCCATGGACGAGGATGTGCAGGGAGACCTCCACTAGCTAGAGGTCAGGGCCAAGCCCCAGTTGCTGATCCGCCTATCGATGATGCTTTCGTTGAAGAAGTTGTTGAGAGCGTTGTTCCAGAGACAAGGAACGGGACCGCTGCTAGGTTCGGAGCACAGTGAGCATAGTCGACCGAGTCTAGTCGAGTATCGATTGGAGCTTCTGCATATCGCGACTATGTGCAGAGAGTCGAGGAGGCTATCAGGACAGGAGGATCTGCATCATCACCACTAGTACCCACGAGATCAGCTGAGGTTTCGCAGAGAGTTACGCATGTTGTTGCTGCACCTGCTAGAGTTGCTGAGATTGCCAGAGTTCCAAACGAGGCGAGAGAGTCGAGACCCAATTGTTGGTTGAAGGCTTTCAACCAGTTGAGAGTTCCTTCTTTTAGAGGCAAGACTGGATTAGAGATGGAGTTGTGTCTAGGACAGCTGGATTCTACTATGGAGGCTATCGGTTGCCCAGATAGACGTCGAGTCGACATAGCACAAACCTTACTACAGGATCAGGCTCATCACTGGTGGAGGACCATGCGCAATAAGGTTACCAACTTTGAGCAGATGAAGACTGCGATCAGGGATTGCTACTGCCCTGCAGCTTTGAGGAGAGATCGAGTTCAAGATTTCCTCAAGGCTGGATTCGAGGATCTTCCGATTGCTGAGATCGTCAACAAGTTTCAGGAGGAGTTGTCTTTGTAGGGTCCTTATGCACCACCCGAGGATCAACATATTTATCTTTTCTCTTGGAGGTTGAGAGAGTCTACATGCTCGTATCTTGCTGGTTTCCGTTGTGATTCTTTGACGGACTATTAGGATAGAGCATTTGCTTATGAGAGAGACCGACTGGGTCAGAGGAGAGCTTCTCAGATAGGAGGCCCTAGAAAGAGGCAGAGGATTGGACCAGCTAGTGCTAGAGCCAGAGCTTCTGGTTTCCAACAGTCTGTGCAAAGTTCCGACAGAAGACGATAATGCTTTAACTGCGAGGTGTCGGACACATCCGAGCTGATTGTAAGAAGACTACAATGACTTGCTTTTCTTGTGGCAAGCCCGGACATAGAGTTGCATTTTGCCGTTAGGGCAAGGCGCTATCACAACAGGGTTCTTCACCTGCCAGTGTTGTAGGAGGTGGGCAGAGACCTCAATACCAGCAACAGTAGTAGAGAGCTCATGGTTTTACCACTCCTTAGGGTTTCGCTCAAAGACAAGGGAGAGGTAGAGGATGAGTTGGCAGTGCTACAGACACCAGAGATGCATCAGACAAAGTTTATGAGATGAGGAGTGTTGTAGAGCCGACAACGCCAACGACCACAAGTACCATTCATATTAATGGTTTTTCTAGTCAGAGTTCTTTTCGATACCGGTGATACGCATTCCTCTATATATGATGCATGTGTAGATAGATTGACTTTAGTTACCGTAGAGGGGAAACCTTATTAGACTGGGAGGTCGTGATTGGCCGTCTGACTTCTTCGTCATGTACTTGGTACACGAAGAAGTTATTCTGGGCATGGATTGGATGGATCGACATCGAGCAGTTCTGGACATCGGCAAGAGGACAATGACGATAACTACAAAGGTAGGCCATGTAGATATTTTCAAAGGATGGAATCTCAGGAAGACCGGTACATTCATCAGCGTAGTCCGAGCTATGAGACTTATCGGACAGGGTTGCGAGGCTTTCTGGTTCTATGCCATGAAGGATAGTACGAGCCCAGCATTGGAGGAGATTCCGGTAGCATTCGAGTTTATCGACGTTTTTGGAGAGCCATCAGGTTTACCTCCACAAAAGAGTGCAGATTTTGGCATTGATCTAGAGCTCGGGACGAGACCGATCTCGAAGGCTTCTTACCATATTGTGCCTACCGAGATGCTTAAGCTTAAGAAGCAGCTCGAGGAATTATCAGAGAAGGGCTTCATCCACCCTAGTGTATCTCCTTGGGGCGCACCAATACTCTCCGTCAGGAAGAAAGACGGGTCAATGAGGTTATGTATTGACTACCGAGAGCTTAACAAGGTGACAATCAAGAATAAGTACCCATTTCCCCGTATCGACGGTCTTTTGGACCAACTACATGGATCTTCAATGTTTTCACGGATCGATATAAGATCTGGATATCAACAGTTGAGGGTGAGGGAGCAGGACATAGCCAAGACGGTATTTCGGACCAGGTATGGTCACTACGAGTTTGTAGCGATGCCATTCGGGCTCACAAATGCGCCCACAGTTTTCATGGAGTTGATGAACATCATCTTCATCGACTTCCTAGACTAGTTTGTAGTTCTTTTCATATATGACAATCTAGTATTCTCTCGTAGCAGAGAGGAGCCTACTTGACCACTTAAGGATCGTACTCCAAGTTCTGCAGGATAGAAAGCTTTACGCCAAGCTCTCTAAGTGCGAGTTTTGGATGTCTGAGGTGACATTCCTTTGTCACGACATTTCCGCCGAAGGGATCAAGGTAGATCTGGCGAAGATTGAGTCAGTAGCATCATGACCGCCTCCTAAGAACATCAAGGAGGTACGCAACATCTTAGGATTGGCGGGCTACTACCGTCGCTCTGTGGAGGGCTTTTTAGTTATCGCTTGACCACTCACTTCCTTGCTAAGGAAGTCTATGAGATTTGTATGGTCCGAGCCGTGCCTGTAGAGCTTCGAGGAGCTGAAGAAGAGGCTGACCTCCGCTCCTATCTTAGCTCAGCCAGAGGGCATTGAGGACTTTGTGGCTTATAGTGACGAATGCAAGCTCGGCTTGAGATATGTTTTGATGTAGAGGGGTAACGTGATTGCTTACGCGTCGAGGCTTATGAAGACGTACGAAGAGAATTACCCTACCCATGATCTTGAGTTGGTTGTTGTTGTTCACACTTTGAAGATTTGGAGGCATTATTTGTATGGAGCTACGTGTCAGATATTCACAGATCATAAGAGTGTGAAGTACATATTCACTCAATGGGAGTTGAATAACCGCTAGAGGAGATGGTTGGAGTTGATCAATGACTTTGATCTTGAGATCTTATACCAGGGGAATGCTAATGTGGTAGCTGATACCCTTAATAGGAAGACTCCTTGGGAGATGGCGATTGTTAGGCTGACAACTCAGCCACAGTAACAACGAGACCTTGCGTGGCTAGAGATGGATATCCACTTTCCTGATTCCGACAGGCACCTATCAATCTTAGAGATATTACCTGATTTGTTGGTAGAGATCCGACAGAAGCAGGAGCATTGTCCAGCTTTGACACCGATCCGAGACTGAATGTCTTGAGGAGAGGCGCCACAGTTTGCAACCGGTGCTGATGGAGTTTTGAGATGTCGCGTTTGTGTACCCTCAAATCGAGAGATGAGATAGTGTATCCTACAACAGGCTCATTCTACACCTTACTCAGTGCATCCCGGTGCGAGTAAGATGTATCAAGACATCAGACACTCCTTCTGGTGGGCAGGTTTGAAGCTAGATGTGATGAGATATGTAGCTCAATATGCGACCTGCAGCAGGTCAAGATCGAGGACCATCGACTAGGAGGAGAGTTACACCCCCTTCCCCCTTCCTCAATGGAAGTGGGTGGACATCTCGATGGACTTTGTTACTGGTTTAAGATAAAGCCGAGGTTTTGATGCCATCTGGGTTATAGTAGATTGATTGACGAAGACCGTACGTTTCATTCCTATCAAGGAGATGTGGCCAATAAGTCGATTAGCGGAGGATTTCACTAGACAGATAGTGAGACTACATGGAGTACCTAGGACTATAGTCTTCGATAGAGACGGACGGTTCACCTCGAGGTTCTAGCAGCAAGTGCATGCTGCCCTAGGTACAAGTCTACAGTTCACGACCGCTTATCATCCTCATACCGATGGTCAGTCGGAGTGGACCATCCATCGATCAGGATGGCTCCTTATGAGGCTTTATACGGACAAAGATGTCGTACTCTGCTATGTTGGGACGAGTTGAGTAGTGCTAGTGGTGTAGCACCTGAGCAGATCAGGACGATATTGCTCAATTAGCGGTGATCCAAGAGCGGATGTGAGTCCCAAATATGTCGGACCTTTCAAGGTTCTTAAGCGAGTTGGAGAGGCAGCATACAGACTTGCATTGCCACCGAGACTATAGGGTATTCACCCCGTCTTCCATGTGTCTCAGTTACGAGAGTACTTACCAGATCCGAGGCACATCGTCAGTCATGAGGATCTAGTGGTCGAGCCTGACCATACGTTCGCGGAGAACCTAGTAGCTGTCTTAGAGCGTAGTACGAGACGCTTGTGATCAAATGACAAACCGATGATGAACATTTAGTGGTCGATGAAAATAGTTGATGAGGCAACTTGGGAGACAGAGGATAGTATCTAGAGGAACTATCCGGAGTTTTGCCCTGAGTTGGATGTACCTTTACCGTAGATGTTTGAGTTGCGGTTTTCTTTTGTTGTGTTGTGCACGCTTTTGTGACGTTTTGAGTTTTGTTCCCCGAAGGGGAATATATGAGTTGAGTTCAGTGTTTCTGCGTTGTTGTTGTGTGATCTTTTGGGTTGTTGCAAGTTTCGGGACAAAACTTCTTTTTAGGGGGATATGATGTAAGATACAGTTTTTGGCCTTCACCGCCCCTGCGGTTTTGCCCTTGCAGTTTTGCCCCAAAACGTTTTTCCTTCTATCTTTTCACCCTTACCTATAAATTCCCTCTTTCTCTTCTTTTTCCCGTTTTTTGCATACGTTTTCCTTCAACCTCGAAAGGTGCAACCTTCTTTCATGTGATTCCTTGCTGAACGTGTAAGTTTTCTCCTTCTTTGTTTCTCCCTCACGTTCATGAGTTATTGCATGTTTTTCCCTTCTATTTCGCTTTCTTCTTTTGTTTTTCCTCTTCTTCTTCTTCTTCTTCTTCAAGAATCAAGATCGAGTATTGATTCTTGTTGGCGTTCCTGTCGTTGATATGTTGATGTTCACATGCTCCCTTGGTTGAGTTGTGATGTGTGTGTTTGTGTGTGTGTGTTAAGAGAAGCAAGCTTTGGCCTTTGCTGAAGTTCCTTGCTGTCGCAGGAGAAGTCGGCACTTCTGTCACAAAAACCGCCTCGCGCCTTTGTTGTGCCGCCCCGCGGGATTTGCCCAGTGTTGCCCCTGCGGTTCTTCCTTCAGTCTCCCCGTCTTTGGTGAGTTGCTTACCTCCTAGCTTTTCTCGTTCCTTCCTTGAGTTGTGTTGGTTGTTGTTGAACCTTGGTGATCTGTAAGACTAAGGTTGAGACCTTAGCTTGTGGAGATCTCTTAGAGATCAGGGAGACTAGAAGTTATAGACTTTTAGCAATCGTTTCGGTTCCTGATTCCTTATGCCTTGTTTGAGCAGGCATTCTTCCCTTCCCTTTGGGAAACTGAGTTGTTGCTGAGTTACTTGAGTGAGGTAAGTCCCTTGGACTTACTTAGTTGCGTTCCGTATATTAGTTTGATTGTATTGACTTGTTTGTATTGTTGTTTATTGTTATAAGTGATAACATGACTAGGATTGACCTTTATAACCGTAATTGGCTCAAGTGTACTATAATCGGACAGTGACCGCTTGTCCAGTTTAAAATGGGGAAACTAGGAAGTGCTCTTGCGACCAGTACAACAGAGGCGAGATCGTAGCGATTCTCATGTGACAACCATAAGTTGAATTAGTAAAGGGACTGACCTTAATTAAAGATAATAACCGGTTGATTGTGAGCATGCTATATGTTTATATTACTTTATGTGTGTTTGTGCCTTTAATGTCTTTTTGATATCTAGAATGTTAGCTCACGGTTTATACCGATGTTGTAGATGCCTTGCAAGATATAGTGTTGCTGAGTGATCCGGATAGTGTGGTCAGCCAAGGCTCCCGTACATTATAGGACGAGATCGGGTTTATATTTCTGTTGTTGTTCTTTCAATTTGTTTTGAACCTGGTTGTGAGTCTTTTACGTTTTCCTGTGTTTAAACTGTAATAACCGAAAATTTTAAAACTTCGTTTAACACGGAATTTAACCGGATGCCGATCCGCCAACCTTTATCCTGTAAATGAAGTTAAAACGAGATTCAATTTCTATCAATTTATGTGACCTAATTCACATAAAATGATAAATGTTGTAACCGGAAATAAATTACATACCTTTAAAATAAAATAATAAGTTATATAATACGGAAGATAATTCCGTATTATATAAATTCCCGCACATAACCATAAATCCGGGCGAGTAACGAGTTTTTGTATCCTTATTTTAATGAGAAAGCAGGCCGGATCTGGCCTACCACTAGGCCCATTTACCAAGCCCACAAGCCCACCTCCGTAACTAATCCTAACCCTAATTTTAATCTTACGCTTAACCTACTCCTGCTGCTCCTCCTCTCCGACTACACGACTGACAAGTGGTAACTCACGACCTTCCCTACCACCCTCTGTTGTACGGTTGACGCACACACAACATCCATCCCGGATCGAGCCGGTCGCCACGACCTACCACCAAGACCGCCGTCGTCGCCTCTATCGAACACCCAGACACGCCAGCCTTCCACGCGCGAGTTTGCAAACGGAATCACTGTCCTCCCTCGACACCGAAGCCAGGGCCGCCGCAAGTGCAACCAAATCGCTCCGGGACCGTCACGCTGGTAAGTATCACGCCCTCGAGCCTTCTTCCTCTTCTGCACCACCTTTCTAACCCCCTCGCAACCATCAGACACTGCGAAGTTGAGCCGGTCGAGACTGCGACACATGAACCAGGCGGCAACCGCTGCATCTCGTCACCGGCGGAAGCCACACCACCTCCTGGACACCCGACTGGTATAACACTGCAGAAACCGTCCCACTTCGATCCAGAGCAGCACAATTCGGATGGGAACCACCACACCGCTGCCGGTAAGCGCTGAGCCCTCCTTCCTGTTGCATTTTTATACGTACAGAGGGTATAGAGGGTTAGTCCAGATCTTTGTGCAGTAGATGAATAAACTGAGGTGTGAAGGGAGTGAAAAATACCTTTCCTTTTGTGGTCCATGAGACTCGAACTGGAGACCTCTAAGTAAAATAAATAAGAGCACATGTTGATAGAGAGAATCGAACCTAAGACCTTCTGCACACCTCTTGTTGGAATTTCGACCTGCTGACTTCATGATATATTTTCTAGGGTTTAAATCGAGAATCCACCGTTGAAATTTTTATATGTTGTAGATTGCAATACGTAATTTAATGTGTTAAAATTTGAGAGAAAGTTAACGGTCGGATTGGGATTTACGAGGTCCTAAAGTAGGACAGTTGGGCTGTTTTTACAGCAAGGAAAAATTTACTAAGTATGAAATTATGTAAAAGAGATATAAATATATATATAAATAAGTTGGGATTTCAGGATTTATATATATAAAGAAACATAAGAATATATATATATACTCATGACGTAAGTGTACCTATATCCGTACAAGATGGGAAATAAAATATGTAGATATATATATTTGAGTACCGAATAATTACACAATTAAATAAGTAAGTTGAGGAGAAAGGTTAAAGTATATAATACGGATAATATATGTAATAGATGGTAACCGGGAAGGAGGAAGAGTGTTATTTTTTTTTTGAGGGGATTCAAGTTTGAACTGATGACCTATAGGTAGCTAACCGAGAGACACAAAGTTTAGAAACAAGTTTTAAAAGGAATAAGAAAGTTTAAGAATAAATTTGAGAAGCCTTGGGCTGAGGGTAAAATGGTCTTTTACCGTAAGAACTTGTTCCGTAATTCCTTAGCATGAGGTTGGACATCTGGATGTGATTTTGATACACATGCCTTATTTGATAGGCGTTTGAGTTACCACGAGTACGGACTGTTTGAGACGTGTTAGAGTGTATTTTGACTCAGGTAAGTCCTTGTGACTTACTTAGCTGGTTTCTGGATATTAGTTGGGTGATGATGGTTGTGTGTGTACAATGTGTGTTATAATAAAAATAACTTGCTAGGACAACCGTGGTTATATCGTGTTAAGGCCCAAGTGTATGTATAACGGGCCGTGACATCACTGCCCAGCTCTGCCAGGAGACTGAGAGGTTCTCTATACCCAGACCATCCAGGTACACGGTGAGATGCATCGGATCCACTCCTGATGGATACACGGGGGCGGAGGCGAGGTTTGGGAATCCCTCGTGTCACAAAATAAGTATCATTAGAGTGAATGACTTAAATGAAGATAATAAATGGATTGTTTGAAAGCATGATGAGTGTTTATTATTTTATGTGTGTGTGTGCTATTATTATTCTCCTAATGTTTAGATAACTAGCTAATGGTTGTATTGTTGTGTTTTTAGTTTTACCGCAGGTTAGAACAGTAGTTGAGTGATCCGGAAGTAGTGGTCAGCCGGGTCTCCGTACTCCTTAGAGTGGGGGTTGGGGGTTGTGTTTGTCTTTCCTTTCTTTTGGTTAAGACAGTTGTTCGTTTCTTTTGTTTAAGTACTTTAGGCTGCTAGACAGTGTTGCATTCATTACCTTAAAAATACTATTTTTATGAATTTCGGTTTCTTTATTTGTGTCTTGTTGCAAGATCCTAGTAATATTGTTGTCAAACTGAGGTCGGAACCCACTGTGAGGTTCTAACCAGTAATGTTTCGAGTTCTGAGAATTCAGGGTGTTACATAAACCTTTGGTTTTATTATAAGTTTTGATTTTTATTTATTTGTGCCTTTTTGTAAGATCCGTTGTGTCATTGCTACTCTGAGGGTCGGGACCCATTGTGAGGTCCTAGCCCGTAACGCTTCGAGTTCCCAGAACTTGGGATGTTACAATATGGTATCAAAGGTAACCCTGATTTACGAGTGTGTTCGCCCTAGTAGGCGGTCACTTGGCTCGGTGGACGGTTTTTAGGCCTGACGTGGACGTGAGGAGTTTAAGTGGGGGAGATTATAACACCCCGTAAAATTGTCTTCCCGCATCATATTACTAAGGATTTATGGTTAACTTATGATGACATGAATTATATAAAATTATAATCATGCATATTGTGAATGTTTTACCTCAGATTTTCATACATTTGAAGAGATTTGTGTGCCTTAAAACTTTATTTCATATATATTTCGAAAATAGAGGTCTACACGAGTTTTGATTGAATTATAGGTGAAAGCGGTAGATTTGGAAGCAAAAATGGAGCAAGGAGTAGTTTAGGATGCTAAGGAAGTATAAGAGACCATTATGGAGCAATGAGGAGCAACGGACGTGCGTGGAAGAGTCACACAAGAAGATGGAAAACAAGCCAAAAGACGAGCACTCTCAGATAAAGAAAATCGGGTGATTTATTGCTAGATAGACCAATTTTCATGTAGAAAAATCTGGTGAGTTATTGCTAATCGACCGATTTTTCTCTCCAACCGTCTAAAAAAATAACGTTCAAAAGCCCAAAGCATTGGGTCATAAGGGGGACATGTCTTGCATCCCATGAGAGACTTTTTGGGTTATCTTGGAACCCTAGGTGACTGGAAGGAGAAGGAGGGACATCATCGGAGATTGACGGCTTACGGAAGAGGATTGAAGATCAATTCTTGGAGAGGAAGGAAGTTCCGGAAAGAAGATAGGGTTCAAAGATTCAAGAAAGTTGTGAGATCTTTGATTATTTTTCGTTATTGTGGTTTGTGAACACATTCTATTGAGTGCTTTACGAGATTTTGTTAGAGTTTTGAAGGATTGATTACACGTTTTGAAGATTTGTCAAGTTTTATGCAAAGTTTTATTCTTTCTTGGTTTTCTTTATTCAATCTTGATTTTGAATCAAAAATGAAAATGATTGGCTAAAAACCTTGTGATTCTAGGGAGAATGGTTGATGATTGAGGTATAGATGATGATAGACTGAACTCATTTAACCTTTTGAACCCTGAGAGTTGGGATTTAACCTTTGCAGTTGCGAAAAATCGGGTTGTTCTACAAAAAAATTGACCGATTTTCTTTCAAGAACAGGGCGATTTTTCTTAGCTAACGTACCTTCATGCTTTATCCTTGAACCAAAGTTAAACCTTGCCTAAATCCTAACCTTGCTTAACCTTTGTAACCCTTATCTAAGTGTGAGGAGAGATTTCATCATTGATTCTTCGCTTGGTTACAAAAGTTTACAAGATTTTGGTAATAGAGAGACTCAACATCTTCTATTAAGATTCGAGTGTGCCCTTCACCTTTACCTCGAGAGTCACATCCTTGGGTTTTAGTGAGTGGTTTGAGTGTTAAACCTTTCTTTGAGTACTCTTCTTGATGAGACTCAACATCCTTCAAGTTGAGAGCTTTTAAGTTGGGAAGAGTGAGTAGTGGAAGTTCGTCGTAGATTTTTCCTTCCTTCGAAACACATAACCTTGACAACATCAATTGTGTCCTATGATCTTTAGAATGTCTTGAATCGAAAGCCGCAGTCGGATACTTGAATCTCTGGAATCATTTGTCTCTTAACATCTTTACAAAAGCTTTTACTTTTTGCCAGACGATATTCGAACTGAATTTATTCTCACCAAATCGCTGAATTCGAATCTGGAATTTGTTGCCTTACTACAGTTGATCCGTCCACCGCGGGTTTGCTTTTGCTTAAGTTCTGGACTATAAATTTAAGACTTTGACGTACACACTTTTGAGCGAACAAGTTTTTGGCGCCGTTACCGGGGATTTGGTCTAGACCAAATTCGGTTTTCGATTGTCTAGCTTGGGAGCTTATGCTTTTGCTATTGATCATTCTGCTTGAGTGCCTTTACAATATTATTTTCCTCTCTATGGGTCTCTAACCTTTGAAGGCCATCAATGGCTGCTAGGAGCTATGAGCCTATTTTTGATCCAATATGGATAGTGAGGCAAATAGCTAGAGCGGATCATTACGAATACTTGGAAGAGAAGTACGTCTTCCATTGGTTTGCCACTAAAAGAGAACGTGAAGAAGTCATTGAGGATGAGCTTGCGTATTGGGATAAGCTGCATATCCCTCAAAATGTTTATAAGCAACGTCCTGAAGATTCAATTAAATCAAAGTGCGAGAAATTGTTGAAGAGGCTAGACGTCCTCGAAAACAAGTTTTTCTATGCTAACAAAGCTAAGCCGGATGAGGTATACAAGGAAGAACTACAAGTTTTGAGCACTCTTCGTGCTGATCCCAAACCTACTCTTGTAGTCCTCACTGAAGAAGAGAAAGGTCTAGAATGTTGGATTTTTGGTGTCCGATTTTAGACCAAAGGGTCGTAGTCTCACTTATGTAAGTAGACGGTTCTCCCAATTGCCAATCAATTTAATATAATTATCTTGAACTAAAAACAAATTATTAACCAAGGGTTTGTAATCTCCACAAAGGAGTAGACAAAACCCAATCAAGAGTTTGTAGTCTCCAAAGGAATAGACAAAACTCAACCAAGAGTTTGTAGTCTCCAAAGGAGTAGAAAAAATTCAACCAAAAAGAGTTTGTAATCTCCAAAAGAGTAGACAAAACTCAACCAAGAGTTTGTAATCTCCGAAAAGGAGCAGACAAAACTCTAATAGAAGTTAAGTTCAATTGCACGTCTTATAAACCGGTTGTTATATGTTAAAACCATTGACTTGGATAATGTAATGAGTCATTCATAAATGAATTCTCCTTCTAAGTGTATTCTCCCCTACACCGGGAATATCCAAATACCTTAGTGGGATAAAACGTTACACGTTACAAAGACTAAGTAAGAGACTTACTTGTCTTACTTTGTAGAAAGGGTATTCCTAGGTTTTGTCAATATAAAACCAAACTAAGATGGATGCCTATCCTTTGTCAATACAAAGGAACTATACTGGTCTTCCGAGTTTTGCAAACAAGCTTATAAGAAGGCCTATCCAATGTCAATACAATGGAACTAAAAGCTTTATTGTTGCAAAAACGAGTGTCCAATCAAGTGCAAATGGCTCTCCCTTTTATAGGCATAGGGGGCCACGGTTTTGGGGAGTTAAAAGATGTTAAAATCGGTTATGGAAGTTACGTGGAAGTTACTTGGAAGATGGGCCTTGAAGCCCTAGAAAGCCCGAGGCCCACATAGGGAGCCCAAAACCGCTTCCCGGATCTAGCTTAGATCTAGCTTATTTTTTTTGATCCAAACACTTCCAATGAGATTCATTCACTTTAATATAGCTAGGGTAAGCTCCAAGATCCTCAAACACTCAATATCTTAGCTCAAGCTAGTGTAGCTCCTTAAGAAGCTCACTAGATGATTCATTGACATTCACTAAGCGTGTGAGCTTGGATTGCTCCCAATTTTAACCACATATTCTTTAGCCAATATAAGGCCTAAGAACCAAAGGTGTGCCGATAAAATATGGCTAAAAAGCCTCAAATGTCGGCCTTCTAAAAGCTAACACAAGTTGATCGACCTTGTCGTGAATCACCTTGCTTTGATTCGACTCCCCTTATAATACTAGTTGTTCTTAGTGCCGGTCACTTGTCTCGCCTCCCGCAACCCGGACCATAGTGACACACATGTGAACAACTCATTGCACCTTGTCTGAAGACAAGCTCAACGGTTACAATGAAGACTTAGCCCAAATTTCCAACATTCCTCCCCCATTTGAGCAAAGTCAAGAAACTTTTAATAGACATACATCCAAACAAAATATTCGCATAATCATAAATATCTTTCAATTGAATTTATTGAATTAGTATAATTACAAATTCTGCACTAAAGAATTGCGGTGTCCTAATGGATTGAACCACTTAACTTGTTTAAGTACATGAAGGCAACATACACAAAATTTACATTTCCTTTACAAATAAATGACACATTTAAAGGCTATTGTGTCCTAATCCTTTAATGAACATATAGGCGAGTCGAGCATCTACTCCCTTGAAGAAGCCTTGACACTTCACGTGCACCTAGCCAACTCTCTTTTGATCTTGCACCTATAATTGCAATTTTTCAAAAGAGTTGTTAAGAAATTACATATTTCAAACTATACATATTATATAGGCATAGAGCATTACCTTAGATGGACATTTTATGCTCACAACTTCTTGGAATGGGCTTTCCTCATTGAATTCGGCTAAGGCATCAAGCCATAGGCGAATTGGGTGTCCCACGACAAGTCGTTTTCAATTTAGGTCGTTAACCCCATCCCCTTGGCTGACTTTTGAATTAAGTCCCTAGCCAAGCTCTTGATTAAGTGATCTGCTAGATTATTGTGTGTTCTCACAAAATCGACCGATATTATACTGTGAGTTATGAGCTCTCTAACCGAGCTATGTCTTACACCAAGATGTCTTGATTTTCCATTGTACGTTTGGCTATAAGTTTTAGCCAACGTAGCTGCACTATCACAATGAATTGAGATAGGAGAAACCGGTTTTGGCCATAGAGGAATTTCTAGAACCAAATTTCTTAGCCATTCAGCTTCCTTACCGGCGGCGGCAAGTGCCACAAACTCGGACTCCATGGTCGAGGTTGTTATGCATGTTTATTTCTTTGAAGCCCACGAAATGGCACCACCACCTAACAAGAAAACCCATCCTGTGAAGGATGAGTGCTCATCTAGATTAGTGATCCATGACGCATCCGAGTAGCCTTTTTATCATTGAAGGATACTTATTGTACAAGATGCCAAAACCCATGGTCCCCTTGAGGTACCTAAGCACACGCCTTAGTGCCTTCTAATGTTGTGAGCTAGGACACCTTGTGTACCTACTCAATTTACCAATAGCAAAAGCAATATCTGACCTAGTGCTAGTCATTAATTGCATATATGCAACATCCTATTACTTGTGCATACTCAAGTTGAGAGACAGCTGATCCTTGGTTGGACATCAATTTTTACTTGAGTCCACAGGAGTACTAACAGTTGAACTTTTATCACATTGGAAGCGTTTGACAATCTTCTCAATGTAGTGTGATTGTGTGAGGCTTAAGCCTTTAGCATCACGTTTGATTCTTATGCCTAGAATCACATCCGCCTCACCTAAGTCTTTCATAGAAAACTTAGTGGACAAGAAATCCTTAGTGAGATCTACTTGTCTTTTGTTTGTTCCAAAGATCAATATGTCATCAACATATAAGCATATGATCACACCTTGACCGGTATGATCAAACTTACCATAGACACACTTGTCAGCTTGATTTATCTTAAATCCATTTGACAATACGACATCATCAAACTTTTGATGCCATTGTTTTGGAGCTTGCTTTAGTCCATACAAGGATTTGACCAAGCGACACACTTTGTGCTCTTGTCCTTTTAAAACAAACCCTTCAGGTTGTCTCATATACACTTCCTCATCTAGATCACCATTAAGGAATGTTGTCTTGACATCCATTTGATGAATCACTAGATTATGTATAACCGCCATAGCTATTAATAACCTAATGGTTGTAATCCTAGCCACCGGAGCATATTTGTCAAAGTAATTGACACCTTCCCTTTGTCTAAAGCCTTGGATGACCAAGCGTGTTTTAAACTTGTCAATGGAACCGTCAACTTTCATCTTCCTCTTGAAGATCCATTTGCATCCCAAAGGTTTGCAACCGGAAGGAAGGTTGGCTAACTCCCATGTATGGTTACCCATAATGGGGTCCATCTCCTCTTGGATTGCTTCCTTCCAGAAGGCAACATCTTGAGACTTCATGGCCTCGTCAAATGTCTTTGGATCCTCATCTATATGAAAGTAAGAGTGACGATTCATTTCATTATCCCTTGACCCTTCAACCAAGAACACTTGAAAAATCTATTTTTGGGACAAATTAGTACTCATAGGAGCAATCTTTGGCAAGTCAAGCCCGTGGGATGCTTGCCGGGATTCATCTTGAATCCTATGATGCTTGTTTGGGTATTCCTCATCTAAGGTCACGTTGATCACTTCCCTAGGCCTAGGAGCGGAGGTGAAACGATCTTCATCAAAGATGACATCCCTAGACTCTATTACGGTATTAACCGAGATGAAGTCATTTGGTTCTATCACATAGAACCTATAAGCTTTGGAGTGTTCGGCATAACCAATGAACACACACTCAACACCTCTTTCACCTAAAGTTTTACGTTTGTTGTCATTTAGCCTTACTATGGCTCGACATCCCCAAACTCGTAAGTAATGTAGGTTTGGTTTCCTTTTGAACCATAGTTCGTAAGGAGTCTTCTTGCTTCTTTTGTTTGGAACACGATTAAGCAAGTAGTTTGCTGTGAGCATAGCTTCACCCCAAAACGAATTCTTAAGACCCGAGTAAGACAACATGGCATTGACCATCTCTTTAAGCACTCGGTTCTTTCGTTCGGCCTCACCATTTGATTGTAGTGTGTAAGGTGACGTGGTCTCATGTCTTATCCCAACACTCTCAAAGTATTCCTTATCCATAAATTCACCACCACGATCCGTGCGTAGTCTTTTTATTAAGATACCTTGTTGCAACTCAGATTCATTCTTGAATACATAGAATTTGTCTAAGGCATCACTCTTTGCAAAGAGTAGATATACGTAATAATACCTAGAGTAATCATCTATGAATGTTACGTAATACTTCTTCTTTCCTAATGAAGGAGTAGAGTGCAAGTCGCCTACATCCGAGTGGACTAAGCCGAGCATTGATTGTTCTCTTTCAACTCTAGGAAATGGAAGTCTTGTTATCTTGGTCAACATGCACGTTTTACACTTGTCTTTTGGCAAGTCAAGTTTAGGTAAAATCCCATCCTTAGTCATGTCATTCATACGCTTAAAATGAACATGTCAAAGCCGTGCATGCCATATGACAAAATCACAATTGGAAGAAGAAGAAGACAATGTAAACAAACAATTCTTGTTTATATTAGTATTAGAAAGTTTATTACATAAAGAGAGAAGAAATATATTATTGTTCCAATGGCCAAAGCCTACAAATGTTCCGCTCCTAGATAATGCATAGCGGTTGGCTTCTATGACTTGTTTGAAGCCAAGCCTATTGAGTACACCACCAGAAACCACATTCTTTCTAATGGCTGGTGCATGTAGTACATTTGACAAGACTAGAGTCTTGCCACTTGTGAAGTATAGATCAACCCGTCCTCTTCCTATAACGGGGGTGGTAGACTCGTTTCCCATATGTATGAGTGCTCCATCGTTAGCAACAGCGTATGTCTTGAACCAACGCTGATCTTTGCAAACATGAGTTGTTGCACCCGAGTCCACCCACCATCCAAGGTCATCATCCTGCATGGACAAACATTCAAAAGTCAATGACACATAATTCAAATCAGAATTTATATCAAAGTTAGAATCAAGACTCAAAAGTGAGTCACCTTGGTTTGAGGGGTTTTGGCCACTTTGGCCTCCACCCTTGGATCCATTGTCCTTAACCTTGCAATCCCGCTTGAAGTGGCCAAACTTACCACACTTCCAACAAGAACCTTTTGGTTTCTTGTCAATATTATCCTTCTTGGACTTCTTAGACTTATTTCCCTTGCCCTTGTCTTGTCCTTTCCTTTGAACCTCTTCCTTTTGCCCTTGTGATGCGCCCTTGGATGCCTCTTTTACGTTGACCATAGACGAAGAGGACGAGGCTCTTAGAGTTCGTTCAGATGGACCGATCACCCAATCCCGAGCTAAGGCCATTGTTCGAGCCACCAGCTCCATCATCACCCGCATTACTTCTTCACTTGGTCCCACTACCGGCATGCCATGTCTCTACACCACCATGGCATAGGCTACCGGTTCCGTTAGCGGCATGTCCCGTCTTTCCGACTCCATGGCATGAAGCTAGCTTATTTTCGGACTATATTTTCATGTTTTCCTTTTTATGTAATAAAGGGATATTCCGTATAAGAATATTCCCTTTTGACCTTATCCTTTTAGGGTTTGCTCTTATCCTTTTAGGTTTTCCCTTTTGGGCTTTTCTTCATGTATTTTGTTTGACCCGTTGGCCCATAGGTAGGCAAGTCTCTCTATATAAGAGATATCTTGCCTCACTTATTTTCCATGTTCAATATTACTAAGTTTTGAGGAGAATTTCCTCCTACTTAGCTTGGGCATCAAAACCTCTCTTCTATCTCTCAAATTTCTTCCTTGGATCTCGTCTTGATCCCAGAAATCCATATTCGAGGATTCTTCTTAAGAATCAACCTTCGATCCACACAAAAAGGTTTATTCGATCTCTCTAGATCGAAGTAACCCTTGTTTCTTCATCGCTTCCGCCCCTTTGGATCCGAAACGATACAACATTGCACAAAGAGTCAAGGAGTAGTTGGAGTTTTGCTTGATCTAGATCCGGAGTTATCCTTGGTTACCTCCAAGGACGCATCAAATTGGTATCAGAGCAAGGGATCAAAGCTAAGTTCTCTTTACTCTTGTTTTTGTGCATTATTATCTTAAACCTATTTAGCCTTCGTTTGTTCATGATGTTCTTCATTTGTTCTTCATGATCTTCATGTTGTTCATCATGTTCTTCATCATGTTCATCGATTTTCCCTGAAATGTTTTCTTTCTTTTCCGTGTTAAACTCAAAACAAAAAGCACAAAAATAGGAGATATTTGGTTTGCCTTCAACCCATTTATCACACCCGTCTTTTTTTTTCTTAAACCAACCTAATCCGACAATTTTGTTAATTAATTTCACCAAATCTCTTGGGATATTTTTGTTAACGAAAAGTTCGGATATCTCGCATTTGATATTCCAAGAAAAGCAAAAAAAAAAAACTCTTCATCAATACGGATTTGTGTTAAAAAAAACAAAAAAAAACAAAAGAAAGTGTTCCTCAAAACGTTTCAAAGAAACGAAACACACAAAGTGAAAAGACGTCCGGCAAACCGGTCCATCCGAAAAATCGGATTTTACAAAACGGTCAAAGACCGAAAGCAAGCAAAGCTTGCCGAGTGAACAATCCGTCCATCTTCTATCTCTCCATTTTCTTACATACGTTTGCAAAATATCACTTGTTTATTTGTGTGTAATTGGTTCAATTTTGTTGGATTTGCCTTCCTTGCCTAACCACCAAACGGCCTTCCCCAAAGTAGAACCCGATAACGCACTTGAACTTGGGTAAAGTTGACCTAACTTGTCACCTTGCTCACTTGATTGCTTGCAATTGTGTTCTGATTTGGAGCAATGACTAACGTTGAAATGGAAACTTCTCAGGATTCGGGTCCGCAAGAGTTCAGTGAACCCTTGGCTCAAGAAACTGCTTCGTTGTCCCTTGAAAATGACTCCATAAGGCGAGAATTGGAAGCCTTGAAGGCACAACAAAAGTTTGATGCCTTGACCCGAGAAAACATTGCCTTGAAAAAAGAGCTAGAAGCTCTTAAGGCCCTTCAGATTGCTCGCCGTCCCACCCCAACTTATCCGAATGAGATCGTGGTCAATGCTTCCACTTCCGATGCACAACGGAAAGGCAAGGGACTTTTGGGAGCCGGACCATCAAACGTAACCCGGCTTGCGTCTGTCATTAAACGCACCCATCCTTTACCTCTTGACGGAAATGAGTCCCATGAAGAAGAGGAGGAATTCCCCGACCCGCGTCAAGATAACTTGCCCATAGTCGATACGGAACATCGGCACCAATATTATGAGCATAAACATCAACAGTATGTTCCTTCTCCACCTCCACCTAGTGTGCCCCGTACCGACCGACAAACCCGGGAAGAGCCCCGGTACCGTCCCAACTCAACCACCAATCATGGTCGTGAGCATGATCGTTCCGAATACCGTCACCAACGGTCAACCCGGCAACCGAGGACCCTTGACTTTGATGAATACGATGAGCAACACAACTTCAACGAGTTCTCCGGTGATGAATCCGATTTAGAACGGGTAGCACATAACCGTCCGTGGCACCCACCCGTCATAGACCCTTATGAGAACCAAGACCGGGGTGAAGAATGGTTGCCTCCCCCAAATCCACCTAGGCAGGCCCCACCCGTTCATGGACGCCAACGGCCTCATGGCGGCCACCGGCGAGCCCGTGCCGATGATGCCTACATTCCACCGGCCCGCCCGGACCCCTACCGAGCTCGTAGGGAAGGTAAGGTTAAGTTCCCTACCTTTCATGGTGAATATGATCCGTGTGTTTTTCTTGATTGGGCGCAGGATATGAAACGAGCATTAAAACATTGTCATTATGAGGAGGAATCCGAGAAAATCGAGGCGGCAACTCTATACTTTGAAGGAGATTCAAAGTCTTGGTGGAACCGGTATGAGTTCACCCGAGAGAGGCGAGGATGGGCACCAATTGAGACATTTGAACAATTGCTCTATTGCATGACCAAGAAGTACGTGCCCGAGGACTTTAAGAATGATATGCGGTTGCAAATTGTCGAGTTCAAGCAAGGCAACCTCACTCCGGTGGCTTACTTGGCTAAACTTGAGGACATGCACATTAAGGCCGGCCGAGACCTCCGCTCTCCGCACCAAGTTCATGAGTGGGCTTAATGCTTCCATCCGGCGGCCGCTCGAGATTGTCCCATTCAAGGATTTGGGAGCATTATGTCATGCCGCCATGAAGTTATATAAGCAAAAACTCGAAACACCGCGGTATTCTAGGTATACCTCTTCCTCGAGTCCATATCTTTATCCGTCTAACACACGTTCTCGAGATGCGCCTAGTCCTACAGGTACCGACGCTTCCAAAGGGACCCAACGGACGGGTCCTTCCAATAGGCAAATGGGTACCGAGAAGGCACCAAACCGTGGCCCGGCACCGGCGCCTCCCTCTCGAGGTCAACAAGGACCCTCACCGGCGGCTCGCCCAAGGGGCCCGTGTGCTACAAGTGTAGCGGTTTTGGCCATGTACAACGTGATTGCCCAAACACCAAACGGGTCTTGTTTGCCGACCCAACATATTTCGAGGACGACGATGGTCAATATGACGGTGATATCATTATTGAGGATGACCATGACACCGACCCACTTTTTGGCATGGAACCCTGTGATGACGAGCTTGCTTGCGGCCCAACACAACCCGGTAAATTCGCTCTTGTTTCTCGTCGTATTTTGGCTGTTAAAGAGCATATTCCTATTGATCAACGCGAGAATCTCTTCCACTCTCGTTGCTTGGTTAATAATACGAGTCTTTCTCTCATCGTTGACGGGGGTTCTTGTTGCAATATTGTCAACGAACGGGTGGTAAAACACTTCAAGTTGCCTACGACCCCCCACCCAACGCCTTACGGACTCCAATGGATTTCCGATACGGCATGTGACACCGTCACACAACAAGCTTGGGTGCCGTTTTCTATTGGCGCCTATGTTGATAAGGTCCTTTGTGATGTTATCAAGATGGACGCCACACATGTCCTATTAGGACGACCATGGCAATTCGATCGCCGCACATATCATGATGGTTATCTTAATCGGGACATGTTCCAATATAATGGAAAACGGGTCACACTTTTGCCTATGACTCCGCATGAAAGTTTGGTTGACTATGCGGAACGGAAGAGGCAACAAACTATTGATGAGTCCGCTAAAGCACCGGCAAAATCGGACCCCCGGAGTCCCGATGTTGTAGGTGCTAGTACTTCCAACTCCCGAAACACCGCCCCTCTTGTCCATGCTACCGAATCCAAAGGTAGTAAAGGTCGCATCGTTTCTTCGGGCGCACCTTTACCATCTTCGGATCCCGTAATTCAAGGACGGTGTGAGCCACGGATACTCTTAGCTCGCCGGCATGATTTACAACCGGTCATGGAAGGCAAGTTCCCATGCTTTTTACTTGTTCCGTTTTGTTTATCTACTTCTCATGACCCAAGTAATGTGTCACACGAGGTGTCTTTGTTGTTGTCCGAATTTCAGGATATTATGCCCAAAGATCTCCCACCCGGCTTGCCACCTATCCGAGGGATTGAACATCAAATTGACTTTGTGCCCGGTGCCTCTTTGCCAAACCGTGCCGCTTACCGAGCTAGTCTGGAAGAGACAAAGGAGCTACAACGTCAAGTGCAAGAGGTCCTAGACCGGGGACATGTGCGTGAATCCTTATCACCATGTGCCGTTCCGGTAATCTTAGTACCAAAGAAAGATGGATCATGGCGGATGTGTGTTGATTGTCGTGCCATCAACCAAATCACCGTCAAATATCGCCACCCGATCCCGCGCCTTGATGACATGTTGGATGAGCTTCATGGCGCCACCATCTTCTCCAAAATTGATCTCCGGAGCGGTTACCACCAAATCCGAATGGCCGAAGGTGACGAATGGAAGATGGCGTTCAAAACGAAGTATGGACTCTATGAATGGCTTGTCATGCCTTTTGGCCTCTCCAACGCCCCGTCCACCTTCATGCACCTCATGAACCATGTCTTGCGCCGATTCTTGGGTACATTTGTTGTTGTTTATTTTGATGATATTTTGGTGTTTAGTACGTCTTTGGAGGATCACATCGGGCACCTTCGCCAAGTGCTCGAGTGCCTTAGACAAGAGCAATTGTATGTCAACTTTGACAAATGCGTCTTTTGCTCGGACACCACTATCTTTCTTGGCTATGTCGTGTCTAAGGACGGACTACGAGTAGACGAATCTAAAGTTCGTGCTATTCGGGAGTGGCCTACTCCTACTACGGTCACCATGGTCCGAGCCTTTCTCGGCTTAGCGGGTTTCTACCGACGCTTTGTCAAGGACTTTAGCACGGTAGCGGCACCGCTCCATGAGCTCACTACCAAGGGTGTCACGTTTGAGTGGCGTGATATCCATGCTCGAGCGTTTGATGCGCTCAAAGACCGCCTTTGTAATGCACCATTACTCCAACTTCCAAACTTTTCGAAAACTTTCGAGGTGGAGTGTGATGCATCAAATGTGGGCATTGGAGGAGTTCTCTTACAAGAGAATCGTCCAATTGCCTACTTCAGTGAAAAACTGTTCGGTCCTTCGCTCAACTACCCTACATATGACAAGGAACTATATGCTCTAGTTCGTTGTCTTAAGACATGGCAACATTACTTGTGGCCGAAGGAGTTCGTGATTCATTCGGATCATGCGGCTCTTTCGTATCTCAAGAGTCAAACAAATCTCAGTCGGCGCCATGCTAGTTGGGTAGAGTTTTTAGAGACCTTTCCTTATGTCATTCGGCATAAGAAAGGCAAAGAGAATGTGGTCGCCGATGCCCTTTCTCGCCGCTATGCCCTCCTTGTGTATATGGATGCCAAGATACATGGCTTTGCTCTTATCAAAGAGTTATATGCCACGGATCTTGACTTCAAGGACATATGGGCACAATGCCTCGACCTCCGAGAGCATGAGTCTTTCTTTATTAACGATAGCTATCTTTTTCGAGCGGGAAAACTTTGTATTCCACGCTCATCTATACGCCATTTGTTGGTCAAGGAAGCTCATGAGGGCTGTGGTCATTTCGGTGCTACCAAGACCCTTTCCGCTCTCCAAGTGCATTTCGTTTGGCCCCGGATGCGTATGCATGTGACACGGTTTTGCAAGGGTTGCATCACATGTCATCATGCCAAGTCGCGCCAAGGTCCGGATGGGATGTATTCTCCTTTGCCTATACCAATGGGACCTTGGGAGGATCTATCCATGGACTTTGTGGTCGGGTTGCCTATGTCAAAACGAGGCAAAGACTCCATTTTTGTTGTAGTCGATCGCTTCTCCAAAATGGCTCATTTCATCGCATGTAAAAGCACCCTAAATGCTAGTGAAGTTGCCACCTTGTTCTTTGACAATGTGGTGCGTTTACATGGGATACCACGTTCCATCGTTAGTGATCGGGACGTGAAATTCGTAAGTCATTTTTGGAGAACGTTGTGGGGAAAACTTGGAACCAACTTGTTGTTTTCAAGTAGTTATCACCCCTAAACCGATGGTCAAACGGAGGTGACCAATCGGACTCTTGGTGCTCTACTTAGAGCCACCACTAGGACCAACCCACGTAGGTGGGAGGACTTACTTTCTGTTGTAGAGTTTTCGTATAACAGGTCTAGGCACACGGCAACTAAATTGTCCCCATTTGAAGTTGTCTACGGCCTCAATCCACACACACCATTGGATTTCACTCCCCGCCCACTCAAGGATGGAGAACACATCATCGCCGGAAACCGAGCCGCCCAAATCATTGAGCTTCATGAGCGGACTAGGACACAACTTGAACGTCGTGCCGCCCAACTTGCCGGACAACACAACAAGGGCCGCCGCGACGTCTCTTTTGAGCCCGGTGATCTTGTTTGGCTCCACCTACGGAAGGAGCGTTTTCCTACTCGCCGCATGAGCAAGCTTTCGGACCGTGGTGATGGCCCATTCCGCATCTTAGCCCGTCATGGTCCAAATACATACAAGTTAGAGCTTCCGGATGCCTACGGAGTACACCCAACGTTCAACGTCAAGGACCTTGCCCCTTATGTTGAGCCCCTCTTTGACGATGGTGAAACGGGGACGTTTCACAGCCAAGATGGGGGGACTGATGCGCCCTTGGATGCCCCTTTTACGTTGACCATAGACGAAGAGGACGAGGCTCTTAGATTTCGTTCAGATGGACCGATCACCCGATCCCGAGCTAAGGCCATTGCTCGAGCCACCGGCTCCATCATCACCCGCATTACTTCTTCACTTGGTCCCACTACCGGCATGCCATGTCTCTACACCACCATGGCATAGGTTACCGGTTCCGTTAGCGGCATGTCCCCTCTTTCCGACTCCATGGCATGAAGCTAGCTTATTTTCGGACTATATTTTCATGTTTTCCTTTTTATGTAATAAAGGGATATTCCGTATAAGAATATTCCCTTTTGACCTTATCCTTTTAGGGTTTGCTCTTATCCTTTTAGGTTTTCCCTTTTGGGCTTTTCTTCATGTATTTTGTTTGGCCCGTTGGCCCATAGGTAGGAAAGTCTCTCTATATAAGAGATATCTTGCCTCACTTATTTTCCATGTTCAATATTACTAAGTTTTGAGAAGAATTTCCTCCTACTTAGCTTGGGCATCAAAACCTCTCTTCTATCTCTCAAATTTCTTCCTTGGATCTCGTCTTGATCCCAGAAATCCATATTCGAGGATTCTTCTTAAGAATCAACCTTCGATCCACACAAAAAGGTTTATTCGATCTCTCTAGATCGAAGTAACCCTTGTTTCTTCATCGCTTCCGCCCCTTTGGATCCGAAACGATACAATATTGCACAAAGAGTCAAGGAGTAGTTGGAGTTTTGCTTGATCTAGATCCGGAGTTATCCTTGGTTACCTCCAAGGACGCATCACCTTGCCATCCATCATGTTGGCCTCGTGGGAAGTAGAAGTTTTATCCTCCTTCTTGAGTCCCCCTTCTTGTGCCCTAAGACCTTGTTCAATTTGAAGATGAGAGCCAAGTTCCACCAACGTGAGTTCTTCCTTCTTGTGCTTTAGCACATGGCGGAAGTCCTTCCAAGAAGGGGGGAGCTTATCCATTATAGACAAAACCGCAATGACCTCATCCATATGCATGGCATGTTGAGTGAACCTCTCAAGAATCCGGAGCAATTCATTGTATTGTTCCATTACCGGCCTTGAGTCCACCATTTTATATGAGTTAAAATCCGAGACTAAGAATTTGCGAGATGAAGCATCCTCCGCCATGTACTTAGACTCCAGTTGATCCCACATTGATGTTGATGACTCTACACTTTGGTAAACATCAAACAATGCATCACTCATGCCATTGAGAATATGACCACGACATATGTAGTCATCATTATCCCATTTGCTCCTTCGTCGGACAACCTCTATCTCTTCTACCATATCATCAACCGGCTCGGCCGGTCTAGGTGTAGTGAGTACATAAGCGACTTTTAGTGTAGTCAAGAGGAAGTGCATTTTCTTTTGCCACCTCCTAAAGTCTACACACTCAAACTTATCTGTTACGCTAAGAATGTGACACGCAAAAGTCTTAAATTTATAACTCGTTATATTTCTCCTAACTCCTAGCGAACTCGCAGTGTACGGGACGTTTTGTAGTAGGGATAGTATTCCGAGGTCGAACACAAAGACTGAGATTCAATTAGTGACTAAGGATAGTGTTGATCTAGGCTAAGAAAAGAGAAAGAAACAAATAAATGAAAATCTCAATATCTTTTTGGGTTTGGTTTTGTGCGGTGATCAATGAAGAATCACAGCGATATAAGAATGCAAAACAAACTAACAATCTAGCAAATAAACACAAACGAGCAAGACAAACACGAGATATGAGATCAAAGAGAGAAAAGCGGATTCTAGGGGTTGGAAATTCCGGTTATGGCATTGGACTCAAGCTTCTAATCATTCTTTGGATTAACTATGGTATGTTGGGAAGGACTGTTTCTCAAGTGGGGTCAATTACCGGGTAGGTCTCATGATCCACTATCCCGCTCCTAAGGTTCTATTACTAGGTAAGCCTCTAGAAGCCTAAGGAAGGGATATCTACACAAACCGGATGGTATTCTAGGGATCTAACCTCTCCTTACCGGGTAAGTCTCGGGAAGGCAAGTCCTAAACACCTATCCTAGCACACTCAGTCCAATAGCGGCTTGTGAGGCTCACTACTACCTAGAGTTCGTCATCTTCGGTATCTAAGAGCAAGAATCACCGGGTAGGTCTCTTCTAACACTTAGTTGCTAACACTAGGTCACCCTAGGATAGATTTAGCTCAACTAACACTAGGATTTCAAAAATCTAACATTCTAGCACTTAGATTTATCAAATCAAACGAGTTAGTCAGAACCACGGGTTGTTCATCCCTTCCACGGCCGTGGACTAGCAAGAACGAACCGTGGTTTCTAACAGTAGCTCAGTTCAAGCAAACGAATCATCAAAAGGTATATCTAAGTCCATCCTATCATAGTCTATGCCATAACCATTATTTCCTTAACCTAGAATCGCATCTATCTAGCCAACAACAAGCATCTCAACAATCAAACTCAACAAGCATACATTCATGGCTTCCATAGCAAGTAAATGAAGTAAAATAGAGATGAACAAGTAGAACAAAGAAAACCAAGCTGAATATGAGTTTAAGAAAGACTTACAACCCTTCAAAAGAAGGTTCAATCGATTCTTACAAAATACTTGCAAAACGTCTTCACAAATCTCACTCAAAACTATCAAAAACTAAGAATAGTGTGTTCTTCTCTTCTTCTCCAATGGACCCTTTTTTTCTCCTCCAAGTGAAGCTCCAATCCAATCTTCCAATGAGAGAATATATGTTGTTGAGAGTGTGGGAGAGAATGGAGTGATGGGGTTTGTCCATAACAACCTGCAGGACCACCTTTTATCCTCAACAAATTGCAAGAGTCGGCCATGAAGATCGTGGGACAGCTGTCACAGCTGTCTGGAAAAAATCACGGCCCATTTCCACGCCCGTGGAAGTCCCAGTGGCCGTGGTTTTGGTGCTTCTGCATTCTATGGATCATTAAGCCACAATTTGGTGCATGGCATGCACCAATAAGGTCTCATGTGTCCTCCTTAGCCTCTAGCTTGCATCCCAATGAGTCCGAAGGTGTGTCATCTCGAGGAACGATCCTCGAATGTATCGATTAAGCTCCTAAATCTCCCAAAATACCTACAAAGCATGAAAAAGTCCGTGTAGACGTCTATCTCGACAAAATACATGAATTGAGTGCAAACGTCGTGAACTAGTGCTAAACCATGCATGAATGAGCGGAAAAACTATCTAAATGAGTGCCTAAACCTAAGTCATAAATCGTGTTATCATTATCCAACTTCCCAAAACGTAAAGTCATTTCTGTCATTAACGTCTTACTCATTATTGATCAATCCAATCCTACAAAACAATTAACAATAAATACACTTAGAAGATTGTTGGAATTTCGGTGTCCGGTTTTAGACCAAAGGGTCGTAGTCTCACTTATGTAAGTAGACGGTTCTCCCAATTGCCAATCAATTTAATATAATTATCTTGAACTAAAAACAAATTATTAACCAAGGGTTTGTAATCTCCACAAAGGAGTAGACAAAACTCAATCAAGAGTTTGTAGTCTCCAAAAGAGTAGACAAAACTCAACCAAGAGTTTGTAGTCTCCAAAGGAGTAGACAAAATTCAACCAAAAAGAGTTTGTAATCTCCAAAGGAGTAGACAAAACTCAGCCAAGAGTTTGTAATCTCCGAAAAGGAGTAGACAAAACTCTAATAGAAGTTAAGTTCAATTGCACGTCTTATAAACCGGTTGTTATATGTTAAAACCATTGACTTGGATAATGTAATGAGTCATTCATAAATGAATTTTCCTTCTAAGTGTATTCTCCCCTACACCGGGAATATCCAAATACCTTAGTGGGATAAAACGTTACACGTTACAAAGACAAAGTAAGAGACTTACTTGTCTTACTTCGTAGAAAGGGTATTCCTAGGTTTTGTCAATACAAAATCAAACTAAGATGGATGTCTATCCTTTGTCAATACAAAGGAACTATACTGGTCTTTCGAGTTTTGCAAACAAGCTTATAAGAAGGCCTATTCAATGTCAATACAATGGAACTAAAAGCTTTATTATTGCAAAAACGAGTGTCCAATCAAGTGCAAATGGCTCTCCCTTTTATAGGCAAAGGGGGACACGGTTTTGGGGAGTTAAAAGATGTTAAAATCGGTTATGGAAGTTAATTGGAAGATGGGCCTTGAAGCCCTAGAAAGCCCGAGGCCCGAGGCCCACATAGGGAGCCCAAAACCGCTCCACGGAGCTAGCTTAGAGCTAGCTTATTTTTTTGGGTCCAAACACTTCCAATGAGCTTCATTCACTTTAATATAGCTAGGGTAAGCTCCATGATCCTCAAACACTCAATATCTTAGCTCAAGCTAGTGTAGCTCCTTAAGAAGCTCACTAGCTGCTTCATTGACATTCACTAAGCATTTGAGCTTGGATTGCTCCCAATTTTTAACCACATATTCTTTAGACAATATAAGGCCTAAGAACCAAAGGTGTGCCGATAAAATGTGGCTAAAAATCCCCAAACGTCGGCCTTCTAAAAGCTAGCACAAGTTGATCGACCTTGTCGTGAATCACCTTGCTTTGATTCGACTCCCCTTATAATACTAGTTGTTCTTAGTGCCGGTCACTTGTCTCGCCTCCCGCAACCCGGATCATAGTGACACACATGTGAACAACTCATTGCACCTTGTCTCAAGACAACCTCACCCAATGTTACAAATGTGGTCGAGGTGAAAGAAGAATCAGTTGAGTTGGAAGAGGAAGAGAATATGGAGAACCTTGGCCAAATTATTGAATCTATGGCCAAAGTTGAAGAGGATCCAGCCGAGTTGGGAGACATTTCATGTGTGGATCATCATCCTAACATGAAACTTGTCCCAAGCCTTGAAGAACTTTATAAGGTACAGGCTCTTACTCCCGTTAAAGTTCTATATTTCTCCAGGAAAACACCGAAAAGTCTACCAAACCAACCCCTAAGGTCAAGATGAAACATCCATTAAAATTGATGGAATAAATGCTCCTTGAACTACAAGGAGTAAATTTGGCAAGCGCTTTGACGCCAATGCCAATAGTTGTTTCATGTTCAAGTATGGGGCCCCTCGCATGCTAAGACCTTGTACTATTCCCAAGCTGAAGATGGGAAAGCTACTAGAATTCTCGAGAAGTTGTTTTCTCAATCTAGGAAAGGATCGGACGCAAAGCTGAGTTATGTCCCATGGAGGCATAAGAAGAAAGGTAGGATTCCAGTGAGAACCAAACCGTACAAGTTTGTACGTGGGGATCTTACCATTTGCCGGAAAAATTAGGAACCCGAATATTTTTGGAAGAGTTTAACGATGAATTTGAAGAGCGATCCAAGATGTTTGAAGTGCATTGATCATCTATGGAGTAAGGTCTAGCTAAAGACTTTAAACAAAACACTTCTTGGGAGGCAACCCACGGTAGTTCTAGATTTTTCCCTTTTTCTATAATGTAGCTTAGGTTAGTTAGTGTAGTTTCCTTTGTTTTTATTTTTCCATGATGCGCTCTCGGTTTGTTTGTGTCATAAGTTGCAGGAACTAGGTACAACCTTGAAGAATTGGTGGAGAATTTGATACAAGTGTACTTAGGGATGTTTTCTCAAGAAGCAAGGGGTGATAAACCAACTTTACCATAAATAAATCGGTCGATTTTGGGACATGAAGGCTTTAGAACATATCAATTTTCCTTCTATGAGAGAAAAATTGACCAAAAAATCGACCCCCTCAGGAAAAATCGGTCGATTTTCTGCCTTAATAAGCAAAAATAGAAGAAAATCGGGCCGATAAAAAAATCGACCCAAAATTGGTCGATTTTCTTTGCAAAACGTCGACCCTATACAAAGCCTTCTCAACTAAGAATTGAGATTCTACTTCATTTTACATTGTAAGTATTTTTCTCCATCTTGTGCTTGACTTCTCACATTGGGGACAATGTGAAGATTAAGTATGGGGTGGGGGTACTTGCAATCTCTTTCCTATTGTCGCACGTTTATGTACTCTACATTGAACTTTATGAACTTGGTTTGTAATAACTCTTGGACATCGTTTCCTTTATGACATTTGCATTGTGTGTTTTCTTTAAACGTTTGTGAAAATTTTAAAAAAATGTGTGCTTCTTATGATGGAAATGACCTCTATGATGATGATTGTGATGTGAAAAGGCAAAAGACAACTTGGTTATGTTGAGAGTTTAATGGTAACAAGTATGGATTTGATTGTCTTATTTGAATGCATGTATGATTTATATGATGTTGATACCTTGATAGGAGAATGAAATAATGATCGAAGCTATATTATAAGTTCTTATGCATCATGATGGAATGACTAAGGCAATTCGCTTCTTCTATTTTCACATCTTGTTCATGCTAGCACCTCAATGAAATATTGGCCTCCTTTTGACTGTCCGAGAATTAGGATAGGTGGTAATGTAAGGCATGTTTGATGTGGGAGGGCCTTTGTAAAAGTGTTAAGTGAAAATTTAGCAAAATAGGTTTGGGGACGTTGAACATGAGGATGAGTAACTCGGCACCATTCACATAGCCGGATGTTTGTGTCTTGCCAAAGTCCAAATGAACGACAAGTCCTAGCGGGATATGGTATGTGCATCAAGGGTTTGAGGCATCTCAAAAATTGAGTATCGCCGATCTCCTAGGCTTCGGTTTTTGTGCACCTCTGTCCATACTCTCAAAAAGTAAAGTGAAAGAAAATAAATTTTACATGCAAAGCATGTGTTGGCGGAATTATGTTCTTAATGCTCTCGTTGTGTTGTTCCTCTTTTTCCGGATTAGCACCACATTACCTTAAAATTCTCCACCCTTAACACGTTTATTTGGCCTCTTTATGATTGGAAGACCTTGAGACCTTTGTGCACATGTTTAAGACTTCATGACTTAGATTTGTCCATGGTCCGATTTTTATTGATGCATATTTTGTTTTTCTATGCCTTGAAACATTACTTTGAGGGTGATCCAAAGGAAGAAGCACATTTCAAAAGGTTTTTGAGTTTTTCGCTTTATATAATTCATGACATCTTGTGCGCTAGATTTGAACCTTGCTTGGGGACAAGCAAGAGGCAAGTATGGGGTATTTTGATGACATGAATTATATACCATTATAATCATGCATATTGTGAATGTTTTACCTCAATTTCTCTTACATTTGAAGAGATTTGTGTGCATTTAAGCTTTGTTTTATATATATTTCGGAAATACAGTTCTACACGAGTTTTGATTGAATTATAGGTGAAAGCGGTAGATTTGGAAGTAAAAAAGGAGCAAGGAGTACTTTGGGATGCTAAGGAAGTATAAGAGACCATTATGGAGCAATGAGGAGCAACGGAAGTGCGTGGAAGAGTCACACAAGAAGATGGAAAACAAGCCAAAAGACGAACACTCTCAGATAAAGAAAATTGGGTGATTTATTGCTAGATAGACCAATTTTCCTGTAGAAAAATCTGGTGATTTATTGCTAAATGACCGATTTTTCTCTCTAACCGTCTAAAAAATATAACGTTCAAAAGCCCAAAGCATTGGGCCATAAAGGGGACATGTCTTGCATCCCATGAGAGACTTTTTGGGTTATCTTGGAACCCTAGGAGACGGGAAGGAGAAGGAGGGACATCATCGGAGATTGACAGCTTACGGAAGAGGATTGGAGATCAATTCTTGGAGAGGAAGGAAGTTCCGGAAAGAAGATAGGGTTCAAAGATTCAAGAAAGTTGTGAGATCTTTGATTATTTTTCGTTATTGTGGTTTGTGAACACATTCTATTGAGTGCTTTACAAGATTTTGTTAGAGTTTTGAAGGATTGATTACACGTTTTGAAGATTTGTCAAGTTTTATGCAAAGTTTTATTCTTTCTTGGTTTTCTTTATTCAATCTTGATTTTGAATCAAAATGAAAATGATTTGCTAAAAACCTTGTGATTCTAGGGAGAATGGTTGATGAATAAGGCATAGATGATGATAGACTGAACTCATTTAACCTTTTGGACCCTGAGAGTTGAGATTTAACCTTTGCAGTTGCGAAAAATCGGGTTGTTCTACAGAAAAATTGACTGATTTTCTGTCAAGAACAAGGCGATTTTTCTTAGTTGACGTACCTTCATGCTTTATCCTTGAACCAAAGTTAAACCTTGCGTAAATTCTAACCTTGCTTAACCTTTTTAACCCTTATCCAAGTGTGAGGAGAGATTTCATCATTGATTCTTTACTTGGTTACAAAAGTTTACAAGATTTGGGTAATAGAGAGACTCAACATCCTCTATTAAGGCTCGAGTGTGCCCTTCACCTTTACCTTTGAGAGTCACATCCTTGGATTTTAGTGAGTGGTTTGAGTGTTAAACCTTTCTTTGAGTACTCTTCTTGATGAGACTCAACATCCTTCAAGTTGAAAGCTTTTAAGTTGGGATGAGTGAGTAGTGGAACTTCGCCGTACATTATTTCTTCATTCGAAACACATAAACTTGGCAACATCAACTCTGTCCTATGATCTTTAGAATGTCTTGAATCGAAAGTTGCAGTCGGATACTTGAATCCCTGGAATCATTTGTCTCTTAACATCTTTACAAAAGCTTTTACATTTTGCCAAACGATATTCGAACTGGATTTATTTTCACCAAATCCTTGAGTTCGACTCTGGAATTTCTTGCCTTACTATAGTTGATCCGTACACTGCGGGTTCACTTTTGCTTAAATTCTGGATTATAAATTTAAGACTTTGACGCACACACTTTTGAGCGAACAACTTATAAGGATGGGTTGTTACTCATGTCAACAAGAATTCTTCTTTTCCAGTGGTAGAGTGAGGACAAATTACTTTAGAATTAAGCGTGCTCGTGCGGGAGCAATTTCAGGATGGGTGACCTTTTGGGAAAGTTTCTGTGCGAACATGGTTGGCATGGGGACAACGTCCCTAAGACCTCGGGTCATACAATTCTAGGATGATTGGTTGAATATTTTGGTTGAGATGATGATAAAATGAACCTCACGTTGAGATTGGACCTTGAGAGTTGAGTTTAACCATCGCATAGAAGAAAAATCGGTGTATTCTTGAGTAAATCGACCGATTTATGATGGTGAATAACCCGATTTTCTCTTCTATCGTACCTACCTTGCTTTATCCTTAATCTTTGGTTAAAGATTGATTAAACCCTAGCCTTGTTGAACCTTCCTAACCTATATCCGAGTGTGGGAAGAGACTTATCCATTGATTCCCGTTCTTGGTTGCCGACGATTACAAGATCAAGATAATAGAGGATTTAAAACCCTCTATTAAGGTTGAGTGTGTCAAAGCCTTTACCTTTGTCAATTAACCTAATTTCCTTTGGTTTTGTGTTTGGTTTGAGAGTATAATCCTTCCCTTAGAAACCCTATCTTATCAAGACTCAACATACTTTCTTTAGAGCCTTTGGGTTGAGATAAGTGGGTAGAGGAACTTCACCGTACATTATCCCGTTTTAGAATATACTTTCTTTGCAATCATGCTCTGTCCATAAAACTTTAGAAGTCTTGAATCGAAAACCACAATTGGATACTTTGATCCTTAGAATTCCTTTTCCCAATTTTTAAAAAAATCTTGTCTTTGTCTTTTATGATTGAAAAATCGTTTTGCTAGATTGCTTTTACCGATTTGATTTCACCAAATCCATGTGATCGACCCTGGAATATTTGTTATTGCTGCGATTGATCCGAACACCGTGGGTTCGCTTTTGCTTTTATTCTTGGTTATAAATTTAAGACTTATTTGCGCACACCTTTTGGAGCGAACATCATGGCGTAGTGAAGACAAGACATGCCGATAGACGGTGAGAGGGGTGGAGACACATATTTCATATCCACGGGCGTATCATTCTTCTCCTCTTGGTTGTGAAACGTCCCCGTTTCACCGTTGTCAGAATGGTCCCGCCGTAGGAATCGGGAGGCTTAAACTTGCAGTCTCTCAAGATTGTGGCGTTGTGGAATTTATTGTATATGTCGGCAAGGCGCTGGAACGGCACTGATATTGGAATGATGTCGATCTTTGATGGTACCGGATGAGTGGCAAGCCGGGTGGTATATCGTCGGACATAAAGAGGACAAACTCCGGATCGTGCGGTTTGAATTTGTAATCCCTCAAGGTGGCAGCGTCATGGAGTTTGTCTATCATATTGTCAAGACCCTTGATGGGGAACGTTGGGGTCATGCTGAAAAGATGGAACGGCAAGCCAAGAGGTACTTTTGTGGGCATAATAAAGACAAACCTCGGAACGAGTGACTCAATTTTACTGTCCAACAACATCATGGTGCCATTGTTGGAGTTGACGACTTCTTCTTTCTCGATGATGGATTGTTCTTTGTCTTCTCCAAAGAACTCGCCAAATAAAGGATTGACATACTTAATTGGAAGTGCTGAGGAGAAATCTTCAATGACAACATCTCCCTTGTCTTCGACTTTTCCCTTGTCACACGATAGAACCAACTCACACTTTGTTTGTGTCACCGCTTTTTGTCCTTCTTGTTGGGCGACCGCCATGAGGGAAAACAACGTAGTCATCTTTGGGACTGAGGAACATGCTATGGGTACCTCGATCCCGTCGGTTATGGTTAATCCAAAATCACAAAATCTGATTCCGGTATGAGCCTCTTGAAAAGAGGTTCCAACTGGAGGGTTAGGAACAGGTCAACTACGAACGGTGCTGGATAAAAGTTTTATCGGAGGGAAGATCTCTATATCGTTCCGAAAAGGTGAGGATAGGGATCCGGTAGTTCTTTATCCAAGGATGTATGATGAACACCTTGATTATGTTCAAGGAGAACTCTGGATCTAGATCAAGGTAAAGCTTCAACTACTCCTTAGTTGATGTGTGGATGGGTTCGAACATTTGAATATGGGTGGCGGACGCTTTGAAGGTGGAGGCGGAAGTTGATGGGTTGGTTCGATCTAGAGTGATCGATCAAGCCGGAATGTAGATTGATTGAGTTGATTCTTGAAAAATCCTCGAATGTGGAAGTTTGGATCGACGATCCAATGAAGAAATTAAGAAGGAAGATTTGGTGCCCAAAATATAGGATGAGAAAAAAGCTTCTCAAATATACTTGACTAAAACCGAGTATGATTTACAAGTGAGTCAAGCATCCCTTATGTAGTGGGTGTGAACAAACCAAAGGTTGGAAATTAAATGACGGAATTAAAAGTTGGAATTAAATTTCTGAAAAGTCTAAAATATGAAAGGTCGGAATTTAAGTTCGGAATTAAGTTTCTAAATTAAATTTCGAAACCAAAAGTCTAAAATTAATGTTGGAAATTAAGTTCCGGAATTATTGTTCCAAAATAAAAGACTATTATAAAATGGAAAAATATGGGTAATATGTCAAAACGTTGTCAACTTCATGCAATGACGTAGCGAAGACAAGACATGCCGCTAGACGGGCCGAGAAGGGCGGATCAATGTATATGATGCCCTTACCCTAGTTTAGTCCAAGTCCTTGGTTATCCAAGTTATGGGATTTTCAATAGCATTCTCGGTGATAAAAAAAGAAAGTGGGAGGGCAAATCCCTAGTTGCCTTCCACATTAAACAATGGCCGCCGCTACTTTTCCTAAGTGAAATGAAGGGAGAATCAACAGTGGTGGTGACTGGCCAAGAATTTGCCCCAAGAGTTAAGACTCTCCTCCGTCAACCCCCTGCTTACTCCTTCAACTCTTTTAACAGAGTCGTTCAACTTCTCGAAGCTAGGTTTGGCCAAGACCCCTCTCACAAAACAGCCTTCATGTAGAAGGTCCTTCCACCGGAGATTAAGGTTGCTCCTCAGCTTCAACACCCGCCGCAGGGTCCACTGCCACCTCCGTCGAAGATTGGTGGTGGTGGTCCGTTCAATCCTTCCTAACCCGAGCAGGCTTCACAGACTCGAGTTTTTAAATCCGAAAATATCTCATTTTTGCTCTTGTTTCAACCCCTTTTCCTTTCTTTTTCCTTGCTTCTACTCCCATCTTCCTGCGTTTCCTCTTTTGTCTTCTATTTCTTTTTCACATGCCCAAGACTATGTCTTTTGGTCCCCTATAGAACCAACTTATGGATAAACTCCTATCTACCCCATTGAAAAACAATATGGGTATAGACCTACCAATGACTTTGATAAGGCCGAAAAGTCAAAGATTGACACCATCAATCCTACCAACAATCACAGCAAGAGCGACTTCACCTCTAATCCTCTAAAAGATATCGGAAAAAAACAATGTATGAAGTTATTGATTCTCAAGAGCAACTGACAACAAATGTTAAAGTAGTCTTTGTGATGAATTTACAAAATAAAGAAATTTTCAAATCAAACTCATCTACTACATTTGCTCTCTACTTTAGATTCGGAGGAAATCCCCTCTTCTACTCATTTAAAAGAAAACCCCCTCTTTTCATCTTCCAAAGCAAAGCAGAAAAGACCTCATGTCTCCACTATAATCAACTTCTAGGAACCTACAAAGTGAATATTCAACAAATGGGTTCTTCTAATTTTAGAAACCTTCAACTACTAGGAACCAATAAAGTGAAACTTCTGCAAGTGGGTTCTTCTAATTTCATAAACCTTTATTAAAAAAAATCTCTTAAGATCATAAACTTAAAATTATATGTTCGATTTGAAGAACAACCGAAAATATATAGTTGATAAAAACAAGTAACCCTTATCCATAAATAAATAAATTAAACTTTAAGGGCTTTTACAAATATAACTATGTTTTTCTTTTTTCTAACTCTAATGTATACAAAGCCCAAAACAATTACTCTCCACAACATAATATTACCCTCTATGAACAATCTTCTCCCTACAAATCATTTTTCTTATATCCATCAAGTTCTATACAGTTGTTCATCAAGATATCCGTGTTCCGCAATCTCGTCTTTTGAGGTTTGATTCAGTCATTTGTTTGTGGTTTCGTGGGTTTGTCGAGAAGGGGGCATGAATTTGTGATCGACTCCTGACGGCTCTGTTGTAGTCCAAATCTGAGGTGTCCACAGTTGTTCTCCAGACTTCCTCCCTGTGTACTTCCTTCAAAGTTGAACGCTTATGCTCGTTGCTTTCTGCTGGTTGCATCAGCCTGCTATCATTTACCTTTTTGCTTTCGGTTATATTTTGATGTAAAATGCAAAATCGCACAAGATCGAAGGCTAGAGCGCCGTTCGAACAAGAACAATAACACAAAACAATTTTAACGAGTTTCAGAAATATTTCTCAAAAATATTTTCACTCCTCGGGAACTCAAGAAATTACCAATCCACTATCAAAGACTCACAACGAATATAGATTCGTGAGAATCAAGTCAAGTATCCTCCTCCCGGAAGTCTTCTATGTCAGTAGGCACAAGGGTTAACCCTATATCACCTCACTTAGACATTAGATCTTCACTTGGAGAAAAAGGCTCCAAAAACTCTTGATGTAATATGTAGAAAGAGAGTGAAGAAGAGAGCTGCTGAATTTTTATGTTGAGCGTTGATGTGCAAAGTTGACCCATGAAGCTTATAAATGAACTCCTTACAAGACCTAGATGAAACTCAGCGTTTCATTTATTCTGTGCAAAGCCAGTCAGCATATTGCCCTACATCACACTACAATACTCAGCCCAATAGAAGCAGACCTTTTTGTTTGGGCCCACTTAGAAACTAACGTACTTCACATGATGTATTTTGTGTATTTCTTTTCTCCTTTATTTATGGTCCTTCGTGATGGTTAGACCG
Source organism: Fagopyrum homotropicum (assembly GCA_033239125.1). Lineage (NCBI taxonomy): Eukaryota > Viridiplantae > Streptophyta > Magnoliopsida > Caryophyllales > Polygonaceae > Fagopyrum > Fagopyrum homotropicum. Next base: position 12,601,032 of record BSWB01000003.1, read on the forward strand.
TATGTCGATTTTTTCGGCCTTTCGACCCACTAGACGGTGTGCCGTTTACTGGTTTCGAACCGCTTTCCATTTTCAAAAGAAAATAGCATTCCCGGTGCTGGAGAGAAAGCTACATATGCTATGGAGGTTTGGAAATCGAATGTAATCAATTGATTAGTCTAATGGGTTCTTCTTGGTGCGCTTCGATAATGGAAGTGATTTGTTATCCTTTCTAACGAGAGGTCCTTGGACGATATTTGGTCAATGTCTTGTTATGAAGAGATGGTCTCCAGTGTTCAGACCCTCATGTGATATAACTTCGGCTCCGGTGTGGATTAGACTAACTGATGTTCCCATGCAATATTATAAGGAATTTGTCTTGTGGAACATGGTTGTATAATGATGGACCCGAAAACCCTCTTCACGAATAGAGGTAAGTTTGCTCGAGTTTATGTTGAAGTCGAGTTAAGTTATCCACTCATGAAAGTAGTGATCATTGAAGAGATAAGGTGTCCAATTGAATATGAAGATTTAAGTTCTATTTGCTTAAGTTGTGAAAGATGTAGGCAGTGATCTTAATGTCCAATTGAATAACTGTCCATTTTCGTGACTACCAAAGGGATAAGGAATCTGTTAGACATGCCGTGACTACCAAAGTGAAAGATGTAGTCATTGAAGAGGATTTTGACGATTCGGATGCAACCCTCGAGGTAGCGGATGCAGCTTATGAGGAGATGGGTGTTGATATGTAAAGGTACCAAACACATTACATTTTATATCCATCTTAAATTATATATGAATATTCTTACATGGAAGGTGATTGCAAGAAAGGTTTTCACATAGTAATTAAGTGCATTTGTAGTCAACATAGTATAGATATTCTAACGATTTTTGAACCTCGTATTTTGGGTGAGAAAGCCAAGAATATTTGTGATAAGTTGAATTTTGCTTGTTCTTTAAGCTAGATGTGATCACCATGAATATGAGTTTCATTCATGTCCTTGTGCAACCGGGTTCGGAGGAGTTCCATTTGATCATCGTCTATGCACCTCTAAAAGCGCATAGGATAAAGGTTTTCTGGGAGGATATAGCCAAAGAGCTTGATATAGTGCAAGTCTGTAAACGTTTAGGTTTAGTTTTTCTTAAACGCGGGGAGTAAATGGGAAGATGTCTCGGTCCGTCATTTGACTAGATGTTCGTCAGATCATGCTCCTTTCCTCCTTTGTTTTAAGTTGAGAATAAGTTTGAACCCGAAGAAAAGGCCCTTTCATTTCGAAGCTGCGCGGATTGAGTGGATGGAAATGCAAAAGTCTTAGTTTTGCAAAGAGGTTAACTTTGACAAAGTCTATTTGTGACGGAATTGAAAAGTTGTGTACGTCATTCTTATGGGGCTCGACAGATGGCTCGAAGAGCATGCACGTTGTAGCTTGAAATTTGATTTAATTTGCAAACCTAGGATGCAAGGTGGTTTAGGTATAAAGAACATGTAGAAATTGAACATATCTCTTGCAATTGTATGAATTCAACGGCGGATGGAGCGGAGAACTCACTAAAAGATTACCTAGTTTGGAAATACAATGCGGATAGTACGAGCGGAGGAGAAGACACATGGCGACTATCAACAATTACGAATGTTTTAGGGTTTCTCTTGAGACGAATTCGCATTTGTTTCAAGATTGTTTCGCAGTTAAGAGAACGTGGAACAGTCTAGTAAGACAATAAATCTAAGTATATTGATATGATGGGCCAATGACCGAGCGAGACGAGCGAAACCACAAACGTTTTCTCTTAGCTGCAAGGTTTGTGCAACAAAACCACAAACGCTTTCTCTTTTCTCTCTATTCACTGATTAACTCGTCAAAAATCACAATAGTTGGTGTGATATTCTTGCAATGAGTCTTTGGTGGTCTTGAAAATGGAGAAACGACAAAATCTTCAATGGTGTAAGCTTTACGGGTGATAAGGCTAGCCACATTTAGCATATAGTGGAGTATATAAAATCTTGGGACATGCGTATCGAGAAGGGTATGCAACAAATGAATACTCGGGTGAATATTTGTTGGTGTCGTCCGCCGGAAGGAGTGATGAAGATCAACACTGTTGGAGCGGTTCGGGAAGATGGTGCAGCGGTTGCGGCCGGGGTCGTTAGGGATCATAGGGGCGCATTGCAACGGGGTTTATTGTGAATATTGACGTGTGCTCAGTTCCCATGGCGGAGCTGTGGGGAGTGTTGTATGGGCTAAGATTAGCTTGGCAGTGTGGGTACCGGTTTGTGGAACTGGAAATAGATTCTAAACTGGTCTCCATTCTTTTGTCTAAAACATCCAACGTTGTCATCCGCTTGCTAATCTGGTGCTTAGATATCAAGACTTTCTTAAAAGGAGTTGGATTATCCAATTCTGTCATGTTTACCGCAGGGCGAACTCTATCCCGGATTTTTTTAGCTGGCTTTCCTTATAGTTTTCCTGCAGGTTATCATGTATTGCTTGACCCTCCCGATGATGTTATAAACTTGCTTTCTCATGTTGTTTGGGGTCGAACTATCTCCGACTTGTTGATCAACTACTTAACCCTTTTTCCATATATAATAAGTCCAACTAGATGCGCATAGACCACTGATTCTCCTTCTCATCCAAAAAAAAATAAACATGCCCTAATTATATGATATATAGAAATAAAAACTATTTTATGTTATATGTTAAACCCTCTCAAGTGATGTCACGAAATTATGTAAACTCTTAATATGAACAAGTTCCTTCTCGTCAGCCCTTTTATGTTACATGTTAAACCCTCTCAAGTGATGTCACGAAATTATGTAAACTCTCAACATGAACAAGTTCCGTCTCGTCGGCCCTTGACCTTTTATCATAAACTATATATATATATATATATATATATATATATATATATATATATATATATATATATATATATATATATATATATATATTGTATCATACAACAAAATCGTAAAAACGTGATGATTTTAATGGGAAAAAAAACACACAATAATATATAGATTTTGGAGTATATATGTAGAAGCACAAATATATGTTGGTAAGTCACATGGATGATCATCTCGTAGTTTGTAATAATTTTGTATACATAGTGTTATGAATATGTAAGTCTAACTTCGACAAAAAAACAATAAATATATATATATTTTAGAGTGAAGTGTATAATGAATAAATTAGTAATCTGAAGTGGCCCATTCCAGCAAAGCGATTACGACTTATCGTTGAACTTAAATACAGTACAACAACCACAAGACAATTCGTATAGGTGCATTATGTACACATGCATGTCAACATTTTACGTACGTTTTTGTAAGGTCGTAAAAATGTAAGGCTTTAATTTGTTTTCAGTGAAGAATTTACAGAGTATAAATAGTACTTTCTTTACTCCATCGGTATATTCGGCCGGACTCTGACAATAAAGATGAATGATCGACCGGTGATTACATAAGTGTGTTGCCGGAGGAGATATCGATGATAAAAATATTCATTACGTGTCGAGTTTAAACCATATACACTCGACCCAACCGTCTCCTAAATTATGATAGAATGATAATTTGTTTAAGTCTTGATATTATACAGTTAGGTGTTGATTTTCAAGTTTTGGTATATGTAAACAAATTATAGAAATATTAATTTATAAATTTTTACTTATGCTTCAGATGTCATGTGAAAATGACAAGTCAATTACCCTTTATTGGGTGTGTTTTTTTTAGGTAAAGGTTTTTATTGTGTGTGTGATTTGGAATCACAAATGAGAGATCGACGTAAAAACTACAAGAAAATTAGATTTATTGGCGGTATCTAAAATTGCTTTACTTATTATTTACTTTAAAGTATCTATATATTAATTTAGGATTCGTGTCATGCATGAATATTTTTAATACATAAAAATAAAAGAGAAAGTAAATATCTTGTCCCGTTTCATCCCGATCTCGTCCCAATTCAGATGGAATTTCATAAAATTAGCAACGTCCCACCAATAAATATTCGGGATGACATACAATTCTTAACTTCTTCATTTCGTTAGGTTCATCCCGTCCCATTTATATAATATTAAAACACGATAAATAATTTGGAATCGTTCTAAAACTTAAAGCACGTCACTTGTAATATAACAACTAAAAAAAATACAATAACATTTTTACCGTTTTATATGAATTTGTGGGATAAATTTGTATTATCAAACCACTTGTTTTCAATACTTTATAATTAAAATAAATAAATGTTATTAGAAATTAATACTTAGTTATTGTTTAGTTATTGATGGTAAAAAATGTATAGCTATTTTATTTAACATGCAGTTATTTGAAGTAAACTCGAGAATTAGCAACAAATAGTTTTCATATCAAGTGTAAATATTTAATTAATTTCTTTTCCATATAAAATAGAAAATAATGATGGTTTAGAGATAACTTGAATATAAACTTTTAAAAATAATAAGAGATAACTTTATTTTTGAATGTACAACTTTATTATATAATATTGATGATATATAATTTTTCTAAATACTAAAAACTTTGTTCATTAACAAAAAAAAAAAAATTTTAAAAATTAGAGTATTTTTATCCAAATTTTGTAACATTACATTTGTTGTAGTTACTGAACTTAAATTGAAATAACTTGACGTTAAATTTTTACAAATATTATTTGAGTTGTTAAAATAAATAGGAATTAAAAAAATTGATATATTTGAAACAATGATAAGATTTATTAAAAATATAAAATTAAGATTAAATAATTTGACCTTAATACTCAATTCTTAGAGCGTAACGTAAGCGATTTCTCTTTTACTTACTAGTTTTAATATTCATGCCCTACACGGGTTAGACGTAGTTTATTTTGTCACAAATATTTAATAATTCATGTTCTCATCCGCAAGGATGCTTTATGATGGACTATCTCTAGAAGATAGTTCTTTCTAACCGCTTTCGTTTTCAAAAAAAAAATATATTTAATAATTCATTACGATGGGTATTGTTTTACTTGTTATGTGATATTTGTTGTAAGTTTTTTTTATTGTGTTTTTTGTTGTGTTAGTTTGTGTACGTTTTTTTCATGTAAATTATGTAATTCTCCTTTTAACATATATTAACAAATTCATGTACAAGCATGGTTTATGTAATATACACAAATATACTATTAACTACATAAAATATTTTAAAATTGAGAAACTATATTATATCCACAAATCATCTACACAAAAGATTTTAATGTTACACTTATTTAACAAACCGAGGAAAACTTACATTATCTACACAAACATATTATTTTTTTGACAAACAATATTTTCATAAAACTAAACTTGATAACACGAATTTAAACAAACAAAAAAATCCAAACTATTTAAACTCAAATTGTTAAATCTACATAAATTTAAAAAAGCAACACAAAGTTGTGGGTTTTATTTATCAACACATCTACATAAGAAATAAAAAAAATATAGATAAATCTATTTAGGGAAATAAATATTTATTTATCTCCTTTTTTATTCACATAAAAATTACAAAATTAAATATCTTATAAATTGAACTAAAGGCATAAATCCATTTAAGGATACAATATCATTATTTAGCTTTACTTTTTCTTACATAAAAACTATAAATAATTACACAAAGACTAATTAGTATTTACATAGGCTTAAAAAGACTAGAACCTATTTTATCAATTAAAAATTATAAAAAGCCCACTTTCTCCAATTTCCTCAAACATTAATTTTTTAGTCTATATGAAACAACATTCGGATATTTAAGCACACCCCATCAATTCACCTTGAGTTTTTCATACTATGAATGGAAATCAACCAATAATCCAAGCCCTCCAATAATAGTAACGAAAGAGGCACTCGTGACAATATACCGTGAGCTAACTACTTGGATGACAAAGTTAGTATCGATTCAATAGAGCATTATGGTTTAATATATTAAATTTTTTATCATCTATTATGTGATGTTTGATGTAAGGACAAATATTTTATGATATGAATGGACGAAAATTAAACCAGAAAGTTGAAAACGATTTGAGCACTACAACCTTGCAATAACAATCGTGAGGGAGGACACTGAGGCACTATCCGATGTTGCTCCGATGTCAAAGTCAATATCGATCTAAGCAAACATTATGGTTATATATATGTAGCAAAATAATACTGATGCAATAGAACGTTAGGGTTGATTAAATTAAAAATTGTATTACCTATTATGTGATGCTTGATGTAAGGACAAATTCTTCATGTAATGTGTTCGCTCCAAATGGTGTGTGTAAGCTTTAAATTTATAACTCAAGAAGTATGCTTAAAACAAGGATGCGAACCCGCAGTGTACGGATCAATTATAGTATAAGCAAGAATTCCGGGGTGTCGATCTCAGGGACTTAGGTGAAACAAAGCAAGTATAGGTTGTCAATATTGCAACTAGCCACAAAAGCAATTAAAGCAATCAAAGATGATAATAAGGTCAATTAAAGGAAATATGCAAATTCTAGGGATTAAATCATCCAGTTGTGGTTCCAACTCAAGATCTCAAGATAAGTGGATTGTAACACCCCGAATTCTCAGAATTCGGGACATTACTGGTTAGGACCTCACAATGGGTCCCGACCTCAGTTTGACAACAATATTACTAAGATCTTGCAACCAGACACAAATAAGAAAAACCGAAATTCATAAAGATGTGTTTTTAACGGATGAAGGCAACAAGGTCTAACAGCCTATAATACTTAAACAACGGAAAAGACTAACTGGCTATAACAAAAAGAAAGAAACCCCAAAGTAAACATTCAACCCCACTCTAAGGAGTACGGAGACCCGGCTGACCACTACTTCCGGATCACTCAGTTGCTGCTCTAACATGCGGTAAATCTAAAAACACAACAAAACAACCATTAGCTAGTTATCTAAACATTAGAAGAATAATAATAGCACACACACAGCATTAATAACACCCATCATGCTTTCAAACAAATTCATTTATTATCTTCATTTAAGTCATTCACTCTTACTAATGATACTTATATTGTGACACGAGGGTTTCTCAAACCTTGCCTCCGCCCCCGTGTACCCATTAGGAGTGAATCCGATGCATCTCACCGTGTACCTGTATGGTCTGGGTATAGAGAACCTCCTAGTCTCCTGGCAGAGCTGGGCAGTGATGTCACGGCCCGTTATACATACACTTGGGCCTTAACACATAATAACGACGGTCGTCCTAACAAGTTGTTATTATAACACACATGGTACACACACCACTATTATCACTCAACCAATATCTAGAAACCAGCTAAGTAAGTCGCAAGGACTTACCTGAATCCATTCACAACTCTCAAAAGTCTCAACTCGGTCTGCAACCGTAGTAACTCAATCGCCTATCAAACAAGGCATGTGGATCAAAATCACATCTCATACTCTTAGAAGTTATAAACTTCTAAGAGGTGAAATCTCATATAGAGAAAATACGAACGTACAACTCTCTTAAAGAAACAAAAGGCTATTTTACCCCTGGTCTAGTATCTTCTAAAAATCTCGTAATATGTACTTAATACTTACTTGGGACTAGCTATCATATTCTAACTCTTAAAGTTGAGTTTAGGTCAAGACTAGAATATTTCATGTATTCTTTAACCTTCTAAAAAGGTCACTAGGGTCCAACTTTGGCTACAGATATGAAGCCTAAATAAAAATAAAAAAATCCGGAATAATTCTCCAAGTCATCTATGATATACCTACTAACCATAAGAGCAAAGATCTCTCCAAAATTCTCAACAATCATCTCTACAAAAATCTCCCAAGTTGGTTCCCAACTCACATTCTATACTTAGTCAATTCTGAGTATATTTTGTAACTGCACAACCAGTCAACTTTGAGCCTCTATAACTCTAAATCTAACCGTTTGATATGTCCCAAATTTTAAAACATCATTCTATGCATATCAGCCGATAACATACTAAAAACTGAACGGTAGATTTCGTATCTAAGATATCGAAAAAGAGGTTCAAACATGCTTGCTCAAAACTGTTTCTGGACAGTCAAAACTAAGAGTGCAGAAGGTCTCAATTTCGAGTCTCACCTGCAGCGTCCAAAGCTAAGGTCCAGAATGGCTAAAGATCTCAAGTTCGATTCCTGGGGTGGCCATAACTCAAGGTTAGATATACTTCTGCACACACTGCTATGGAGGGAGAAGGATGGCTTAAAACTCTCACCTGGTTCCTATAGGGTCGCAAGAGGGTGGCTGCGCAGGAGGCTCAAGACGGTGGCGCTTCTGGTTGGGTGATCGATCCGGACGTAGGTCCTTGTCTCCTGCAGCGCGTATGCATCAACAAACGAGACCAGATGAGGGAACTGGAAGAGGACAGATGGGCTCACCTCTCGTTTTGTCTTCTGACTGGTGAAGGGGAGACTCGATCTTGTGCAGGAGGGAGACAGATGTTCGTAGCGTGACGATCTCCCTGGCAGCAAGAGTGGCGTCAAAAGGTTGGTGAGCGAGAGGGACTAGCGTGCTCAGGGAAGGATGAAGCGGAAAGTCTTGTACAAAAGGGAGGAAGGAGATCACTGCAGATGCAAAGACTTGGGCGTTCCTCTGTAGATGGACGAGGCTGCAAGTGATCCTGGAGTAGTTACGGTAAACAGATCATCAATCTTGCTCAGTAGATCGTGGGAAGAAGGGAGTAAGGGCGGTGTGATTCTGTGCAGTTAAGAGGGGATAGATTTGCTCTCAATTGCCCGTTACAGAAGATAGGAGAGAGAAGTCCGTCTGAGGTCCGTCCGGGCCTTCTCCAGCTGCTGGGCTGCGTACCAAGGATGGGCTGAAACAAGAGTGATGTTGGGCTGAGCAAGGAAACATCAAGCGGGCTGAAGCAAGGAAACATCAGGCAGGCTGAAGCAACGCAGCATTAGGCGGCTGAAATAGTCAAGAGAAGTGGGCTGAGGTTGTCACAACTTGTCATGAATTTGTCAAACTCATGCATGGCCTTGTCAAACGCTTGTCACGATCTCGTCTTGGCCTCGTCAATTCTTGTCATGGCCTCGCCATGTTCTTGTCAAAACTCGTCGGTAACGTTGTCATGGTCTCGCCATGTTCTTGTCAAATGGAATGAGCTAGAAGTGGAGTAAATCTAGGGTTTGATGAATAAAAAGAATCTATTATTTTATGTGGAGTGAAGTTACATAAAAGGATAAAATTTGAGATAGTGTGTAGGACTAGGTAGAACGAGAAAAGATCAAAGGATCGAAATCCGGTTTGTTACGGGATTAAACGGAGTTTAAATTTTTTGGTTATTACATCAATGCCCTCTTAAAAGAAGTTTCGTCCCGAAACTTAGAATAATATTCCTAATCACACGACTTTCTTGGTATATTTTAGTTTCTAAAAAAAAAAATCAGTTTCTACCAAGCAACTACTCAATCATCATACTCAGACACACATCACATAAAACATAATCACTCAATCCAATATAAAACGTGAACGGTCAAACAACACACATCCGAGTACTAACTCGTCGATACAGAAGTAACATCTAACCCCGTAGAGAACTCGGGATAATTACGTCTAATACTCTCCTCTGTCTCCCAAGTGGCCTCATCAGCTCCTCGTCTAGACCACTGAATGCTCAACATCGGTATCTCTTTGGACCGTAGACGTCTAGTACTGCGCTCCAGGACAACTACTGGATACTCTACAAATGTATGGTCGGGCTCAACTATCAGATCCTCATAGCTGATGACGTGTCTCGAATCCGGGATGTACTCTCTCAACTGAGATACATGGAAGACCGGATGGACACCCACTAGTCTCGGCGGCAGTGCTAATTTGTATGCAACCTCTCCAACTCTCTCCAAGATCTCAAAAGGTCCGACATATCAGGAACTCAGCTCCCCCTTAATGCCGAAATGCCGGACTCCCCTCGTCGGTGACACTCTCAACTACACCTGAGCACCCACCCTAAACTCCAAGGGTCGACGACTTTTGTCAGCGTAGGACTTCTGACGACTTTGCGCTGCTAACATCCACTCCCGGACCAGGGCCATCTGAGCGATGTCATCTTGTGTCTGATATGGAGCTACTCCATCAGTTTTGCTAGGCTCATCCCAGCATAGTAGCGTGCGACATCTCCTCCCGTCAAAGTCTCATAGGGTTCCATCCCAATAGACAAGTGTCAACTGTTATAATATGAATACTCTAACAGAGGGAGGTGATCAGGTCATACATGTCCCCAATCTAGTACACAAGCTCGCAGCATGTCCTCTAACGTATGGATGGTCCTCTCAGACTGACCGTCAGTCTGTGGGTGGTAAGTAGTAGTAAAGTGGAGACTTGTCCCTAAAGCAGTATGTACCGGCTACCAAATCTCGAGGTGAAACGTCCATCTCTATCGGAGACGATAGTCCTCGGTATTCCATGGAGTCTCACAATATGTCTGGTAAACTCCTCAGCTAGATGACTTACCGGCCACATTTCCTTAATCGGAATGAAACGTACGGTCTTCGTCAGACGGTCTACTACCACCCAAATAGCATCAAAACCTCTGCTGAGTCTCAATCCCGTGACAAAATCCATCAATATATCCTCCCACTTCTATTGTGGTACTGGTAGTGGGTGGAGTTCTCCTCCGGACCTACGGTACTCAATCTTGACCTGCCGATAGGTCGCACACTGAGCTACATACCGAGCCACGTCAGGCTTCAAACCACCCCACCAGAGGGAACGTCTCACATCCTTGTACATCTTACTCGCTCCAGGATGTACTGAGTATGGGGGTAGCATGAGCCTCACCTAATATCCTCTGTCTCAACTCATTGTCTGATGGCACACAAATACGGTCCTAACGTGTAATCACTCCATCAGCATCAATAGTGAACTGAGGTGCTTCATCTCGGGACATTTTGTCTCGGATCCTGGTCAAAGTCGGGCAAGTCTCCTGCTTCTTTCGGATCTCACCCAAAAGGTGAGGAAGTAACTCCAAGGTAGCTAACTGGTGGGTTGTATCTGGAAACTGAATCTCTTCCTCTAACCAAGTCAAATCTCTCTACAAATGCGGTTGTACTCTCAACCGCGCTATTGCCTTCTCCCGAGGCGTCTTCCGGATCAAAGCGTCAACAACTACATTCGCCTTTCCGGGGTGGTAGAGAATCTCAAGGTCGAAATCCTTGATCAACTCTAATCACCGCCTCTGAAGGTTATTCAATTCCCGCTGAATGAATATGTATTTCAGACTCTTATGGTCTGTGAAGATCTAACATGTTGCCCCATACAGATAGTGACGCCAGATCTTAAGAGCATGGACTACTGTAGCTAACTCTTGGTCGTGTGTGGGGTAGTTCTCCTCATACATCTTCAACGGCCGAGACGTATAGGCTATGACCTTACCCCTCTGCATCAAGACACACCCCAAGCCTAGCTTGGATGCGTTGTTGTATACCACAAAGTAATCTGTACCCTCAGGTTGTACTAAAATTAGAGCAGACGTCAATCTCCTCTTCAGCTCCTCAAAGCTCCGCTGACACGGCTCAATAGTATTACTTTTGCTGACATCCTCTAGTTTCATTTGTATAAAAATTTTATTTTATTTTATTTATTTATTTTATTATTATTTTTATTATTTTTTTTATTCTTATTCCTCAGTCATGTCTACTAGGTTGCCAATATACTCATGTCGCTCTACTATTTTTCAAATCCTTACACCAGTTATAATGGTCAAAACCTTTTAGGTTTTCTCGTACAATCCACATTGACTAAATTTAATACTTTCGTCAATTCTTCTCCCATCAGTCGAGAAAAGACTCTAGGGTACACCATTCATACGCGGTTCTATAACTACCCATCCATCTACATATTACAGGGTTATCTGGATTAGTTTGAATTTCCTTGAAGTACCACCATTTACCATTAAACTCTTATATAAACACTTTTCGGTAATTATCTTATCGGCGTGATATCGGATTTGTATAATACCTTCAGTTATTCCTCATTATTCTTTCTCACGTCCTGTTCCAATGAGATGTTGATTCCATCTAGAATCACTTCAAAACTCGATGAGACATATTATCAAGACACTAAGGTCATAATCTCTATGTTTGCTCCGTCTCTATAACTGTAGTTATTCTGTGTGACATCTTTAGTCAAAAAGGCTTCTTCTGTAAACCTCAGGAGAGCAACATCAGTCTCTTATGTGTGGCATGTTAAGCACCTTCTGTCTTGATTGACGTGGGACATGATTAAAATCATCTACTTCTTCTTACTCCTCTAGTTCTCCTTATGCAATCCATTAGTACTACTGTGAACTGTACCTTTTTCTTAGCCAGAAGGTAAGAAACTGCTCACAATCATTTCCTTAATCTCTTTAAAGACATATGGGGTCATTCCCGGCCGTCAAAATCTTCTCCTTAAATTCTTAATTAGAGATATTGGCTCGAACTCCTTCCATGTTACTACTAAGGGTACTGGTACTTGCATCGGTTTAACTTTATAATTGTCGTCATTGATCTTTTGTAGAGATTCTTCATATGTCGGTAACATTATTTAGTAAATCTGATGTTATTCTTCTTATCTACCAACCGGTCATCACCGGTCAACTCAGACGTGTGAATTCTCCGTTATTACTAGTTAGTTTATAGTTGGTCTTCTACCAGATCGTAGACTTACTTTTCTTCTATCTCTTTCGATGCGGATATACAAGGTGAAAACTTATCCCCTATAGGTTATCCGTTTATACACATTTAGCTCCTTCCACAATTTACACTTTTCGTTCTTTTTTTTTTAAGATCACTTTATCCGAGTCTAGTTGCATTATTCACCTGCCATCTATGGGTTTATCAAACCTTCCGTGATAGCTTGCAAACCCATCTTCGCGGTTCCTTTTTCCTAAGTTATCGTCTACCTGCAGCTCTTTGTAGTGAACCACTAGTATGGTTAACTTAAGTCTCTTGGTGATTGAGTAGTTATTATGATTCCTCAAGTCCATCATGATCATTCCCGCACATGCTTCTTCCTCGGTGGATGTTGTTTTGTAACATTACCTTCATGGAAATCCATTGTCTCAATTTCAGACTTCTACTATCTTTGATACTTGTGTCGTGCTTTCCTTCAACATTATCGTGTCTCTAAAGGAGTCAACCCATCTCCATGGTTATGAAATTTATTAATTTTTTTGTCTTTTAAACTCGATCGTAAATCTCTGTCTTGTTACTCCTTTAATCCTTTACATCTGGGTCAACACTCTATTTTCTCTGTACTCTCATGCTCATACTTGTCTATGGTGGCATCCACCTTGGTTGTAGTGTCCTTTAACCCGCCAAGTGTAGTTGTGCTATACTTTGTTTGAATTGTGTTTCTATGTTGTCCTCTTCAATCCGCGCTCTTATTAGTCCTTACATGCATCTTGAGTTTCACCTCTCGTCGTCATACCGCTAAAATCCTTGTACGGTTTTCTATTACTTCTATTTGAATTGCTTGATGTTCCTTTCTCGCCCGATTGTTCTTGTTGTTAACATCCTCTAGTAATCCTCAACTCCTTAACCACTCGTTCTTCGGACAATTGTTGGAACCACCAGGGCGTCCGCCATAATGTAATGTTCCAATCTTGTATGAGTCCACTATCTTCTTACAGATACCCTTTAAGATCTCCAAACATTTTATCGTGAGACGATGATCGCATCATGATAACTCAACTAAAGGATATTTCATATCCTCTAAGGTAACAACATGCTACATATATATAGATATTTATATAACATACCTAATTGTACAATACTATAAGTCTATACTAAGCATACTGAGATCCGCGGTAGTAGTGGTGGTCAGCTGTACTTTTCTATCCCCAACCAGACTATGCATGCATTTGAAAACCAAAAGTCCTTTTTAAAACTCAGATCCCTTTTTGAGTTCTGCTCAAGTACTTATTCGGTCTTTCAAAAGATTTCAAGTGTCATTGTTGCCAACCTAGAGCTCTGATACCATGTTGTAACACCCCCGAATTCTCAGAACTCGGGACATTACTGGTTAGGACCTCACAATGGGTCCCGACCTCAGTTTGACAACAATATTACTAGGATCTTGCAACCAGACACAAATAAGAAAAACCGAAATTCATAAAGATGTGTTTTTAACGGATGAAGGCAATAAGGTCTAACAACATATAATACTTAAACAACGGAAAAGACTAACTGTCTATAACAAAAAGAAAGAAACCCCAAAGTAAACATCCAACCCCACTCTAAGGAGTACGGAGACCCGGCTGACCACTACTTCCGGATCACTCAGTTGCTGCTCTAACCTGCGGTAAATCTAAAAATACAACAAAACAACCATTAGCTAGTTATCTAAACATTAGAAGAATAATAATAGCACACACACAGCATTAATAACACCCATCATGCTTTCAAACAAATTCATTTATTATCTTCATTTAAGTCATTCACTCTTACTAATGATACTTATATTGTGACACGAGGGATTCTCAAACCTCGCCTCCGCCCCCGTGTACCCATCAGGAGTGGATCCGATGCATCTCACCGTGTACCTATATGGTCTGGGTATAGAGAACCTCCCAGTCTCCTGGCAGAGCTGGGCAGTGATGTCACGGCCCGTTATACATACACTTGGGCCTTAACACATAATAACGACGGTCGTCCTAACAAGTTGTTATTATAACACACATGGTACACACACCACTATTATCACTCAACCAATATCCAAAAACCAGCTAAGTAAGTCGCAAGGACTTACCTGAATCCATTCACTACTCTCAAAAGTCTCAACTCGGTCTGCAACCGTAGTAACTCAATCGCCTATCAAACAAGGCATGTGGATCAAAATCACATCCCATACTCTTAGAAGTTATAAACTTCTAAGAGGTGAAATCTCATATAGAGAAAATACGAACGTACAACTCTCTTAAAGAAACAAAAGGCTATTTTACCCCTGGTCTAGTATCTTCTAAAAATCTCGTAATATGTACTTAATACTTACTTGGGACTAGCTATCATATTCTAACTCTTAAAGTTGAGTTTAGGTCAAGATTAGAATATTTCATGTTTTCTTTAACCTTCTAAAAAGGTCACTAGGGTCCAACTTTGGCTACAGATATGAAGCCTAAATAAAAATAAAAAAAATCTAGAATAATTCTCCACGTCATCTATGATATACCTACTAACCATAAGAGTAAAGATCTCTCCAAAATTCTCAACAATCATCTCTACAAAAATCTCCCAAGTTGGTTCCCAACTCACATTCTATACTTAGTCAATTCTGAGTATATTTTGTAACTGCACAACCAGTCAACTTTGAGCCTCTATAACTCTAAATCTAACCGTTTGATATGTCCCAAATTTTAAAACATCATTCTATGCATATCAGCCGATAACATACTAAAAACTAAACGGTAGATCTCGTATCTAAGATATCGAAAAAGAGGTTCAAACATGCTTGCTCAAAACTGTTTCTGGACAGTCAAAACTAAGAGTGCAGAAGGTTTCAATTTCGAGTCTCACCTGCAGCGTCCAAAGCTAAGGTCCAGAATGGCTAAAGATCTCAAGTTCGATTCCTGGGGTGGCCATAACTCAAGGTTAGATATACTTCTGCACACACTGCTATGGAGGGAGAAGGATGGCTTAAAACTCTCACCTGGTTCTTATAGGGTCGCAAGAGGGTGGTTGCGCAGGAGGCTTAAGACGGTGGCGCTTCTGGTTGGGTGATCGATCCGGACGTAGGTCCTTGTCTCCTGCAGCACGTAGGCATCAACAAACGAGACCAGATGAGGGAACTGGAAGAGGACAGATGGGCTCACCTCTCAGTTTGTCTTCTGACTGGCGAAGGGGAGACTCGATCTTGTGCAGGAGGAAGACAGATGCTCGTAGCGTGACGATCTCCCTGACAGGAAGAGTGGCGTCAGAAGGTTGGTGAGCGAGAGGGACTAACGTGCTCAGAGAAGGATGAAGCGGAAAGTCTTGTACAAAAGGGAGGAAGGAGATCACTGCAGATGCAAAGACTTGGGCGTTCCTCTGTAGATGGACGAGGCTGCAAGTGATCCTGGAGTAGTTACGATAAACAGATCATCAATCTTGCTCAGCAGATCGTGGGAAGAAGGGAGTAAGGGCGGCGTGATTCTGTGCAGTTAAGAGGGGAGAGATTTGCTCTCAATTGCCCGTTACAGAAGATAGGAGAGAGAAGTCCGTCTGAGGTCCGTCCGGGCCTTCTCCAGCTGTTGGGCTGCGTACCAAGGATGGGCTGAAACAAGAGTGATGTTGGGCTGAGAAGGAAACATCAAGCGGGCTGAAGCAAGGAAACATCAGGCGGGCTGAAGCAACGCAGCATTAGGCGGCTGAAATAGTCAAGAGAAGTGGGCTGAGGTTGTCACAACCTGTCATCAATTTGTCAAACTCATGCATGGCCTTGTCAAACGCTTGTCACGATCTCGTCTTGGCCTCGTCAATTCTTGTCATGGCCTCGCCATGTTCTTGTCAAAACTCGTCGGTAACGTTGCCATGGTCTCGCCATGTTCTTGTCAAAACTCGTCGGTAACGTTGTCATGGTCTCGCCGTGTCCTTGTCAAATGGAATGCGCTAGAAGTGGATTAAATCTAGGGTTTGATGAAAAAAAAGAATCTATCATTTTATGTGGAGTGAA
The DNA here is from genome assembly GCA_033239125.1 of Fagopyrum homotropicum. Classification (NCBI taxonomy): domain Eukaryota; kingdom Viridiplantae; phylum Streptophyta; class Magnoliopsida; order Caryophyllales; family Polygonaceae; genus Fagopyrum; species Fagopyrum homotropicum. The sequence goes on from BSWB01000003.1 coordinate 12,617,641, forward strand.
GTTACATAAAATGATAAAATTTGAGATAGTGTGTACGACTAGGTAGAACGAGAAAAGATCAAAGGATCGAAATCCGGTTTGTTACGGGATTAAACGGAGTTTAAATTTTTTGGTTATTACATGGACAAAGCTGAGGTTTTGCAAAGGGAAGGTGTTACTAAAGTGGAATAGATCACCGGGTAAGTCTCACTACTCACAATCCCAAACCAAAGAACCTATCACCGGGTAAGTCTCAAGGTACTAAGAAAAGGAATTATAATCTCAAACCAACAAACCAACTAAGGGAATAGAATCAACCTTTACCGGGTAAGTCTCAGGCTAACTCACAAAGATGGGATGAAGGCACACTCAAACCCCAATAAAGGATAAACCTTTATTACCTACTCTTATGATCATGGGTAAACAAACTAAGGAATTACCGGGTAAGTCTCATCCTAAGCTTGCATTGAACCAGGAAAGGTGTAATAAGAATAGGATTTGGCAAACTCTAACACTTAACTCTCAGTTTCGGATCAGATAAGTCACCTCGGTCAGTCAAGTTCCACCCCGGCCGAGATGTTTATCGACTGAACGAGATGTTCTAAGGTTAAGGATAAAGACTCGAGCTTTCAGGGTCCTACTGGGATTTAAGATTATTCTATCATTGTTTTTCCCACAACTTTCAGCCAATCACCCTAGAATCGCACAAAGAAATTAGTCACTCATCATCATGAAAGCAATAATCAAATATATGGGAAGAGAATGAATATTTAAACACAAAAACCTTAAGAACAAGGCTTCAATAACTGAATCAAATAAACAAATCAGCGTTCCTTGGATAACAAATCCAACAAGACAATCAAACAAAGGGAATCTAAGAAAATCTTACAAATCCCTTCACAAAAGCTATCACAAGCTATGAACTTCTTTCCTTCAATCTTCCTTCAATCTTCCTTCAACCTTCCAAAAATCCTTCCTAACTGCAGCTTCTTCAATCTCCAAGTGCTGCGATGGTAGCGGGTTGCTGAATTTGTTGAAAAATTCAACCCTTTATATAGGAGAATTATCTTCCAAAAATAATAATATCTTAAAAAGATAATTTCCTAATAAAATATATTCATATCTCTAAAATAGATCTCCAAAATATATGATCTTCCTTCCAGAAATCCAGCCCAAAAAATATAAGATCTCTCTTTCCAAAAATAAAAGATCTCAGCCAAATAAAATATATCTCGCCGCATCCAGGGTGTTCGCCTCGGTCGGGGCGCTCCTTTAGATCACCTCGGTCGAGGTGACTTTGTGGTCAACCGAGGTGACTCTCATCTGAAGGTGAAATCTCTCAAATCTGGTCCAAAGTAAATCTTCTTTGTTAATTCCTTGCTTCCTGAGCTCCTCTTTAAGCTCCTGAATGTAGCTCCAATGACTCATTTGCTCCTTAGCTCCATTTTGATGCAAAACGTGCCATTTTAACTACGATTACAACGAAACTTGGTGTATACCTCGATTCCCGTAAAGATAGATGAAACGACAATATAATCACATAATATACATCCAAACATGCAGATTATTGAAGATAAAACGTTTAAACAAGTCACAAAATATAGACTATAATTCATGCTATCATATTGAATGACCGAAAATTAACCCAAAAGGTTAATGGGCTAATTAGGTAAGTAGGCTTTTTATTTTATTGTATACTAACTAGGGTCTTTTCTAGTAGTCTATTTAGTAAATATACCCCATAATTTTTTTACCACTTTCATTTAATGGTAAGCTAAAACTAATTAACCCTTCTATTAAAAAAGAAAGAATATTTGATGTTTGTTATGTAAATTTTGATTTTAATTACTGAATTTTTTTATTTTATTTTATTTCCTTTTTAATTTTTTGTTTTCATACCGGACATTTACATACTGGACATTAACATACCGGATATTTTACATACCGGACATTTACATACTGGACATTTTATATACCGGACATTTACATACCGAACATTTTACATAACGGAAGTTCATAACGAAATTTTTTATACCGGAAGTTCATACCGAATTTTTTTATACCGGAAGTTCATAACGAAGTTTTCCATAACGGAAGTTCATACCGAAATTTTTTATACCGAAAGTTCATACCGGAAGTTCATACCGAAAATTTTCATACCGGAAGTTCATACCGATATTTTTTACACCGGAAGTTCATACTGAAAGTTCATACCGAAAGTTCATAGCGGAAGTTCATAACGAAGTTTTTCATACCGGAAGTTCATACCGAAATTTTTTATACCGGAAGTTCATAACGAAAATTTTCATACCGGAAGTTCATACAGAAATTTTTTACACCGGAAGTTCATAACGAAGTTTTTCATACCGGAAGTTCATACCGAAATTTTTTATACCGGAAGTTCATACCGAAATTTCATACTGGAAGTTCATACCGTTCATACCGGAAGTTCATACCATAAAGTTCATAACGAAGTTTTTCATACCGGAAGTTCATACCGAATTTTTTTATACTGGAAGTTCATACCGAAAGTTCATACCGGAAGTTCATACCGTTCATACCGAAATTTTTTATACCCGAAGTTCATACCGTTCATACCGGAAGTTCATACCGAAAGTTCATACCGGATGTTCATAACGAAAATTTTCATACCGGAAGTTCATACCGAAATTTTTTATACCAGAAGTTCATACCGGATGTCAATGATGTTTACACTGGTGAATTTACAATCTTTGCTCGCTCAGGGTGATGCTGACAGTGGTCTTGATCGTCTTTGGGCAAAGAAGAAAGATATACCATTTTTAGAGACATTTTTGTTGCTTCAAGGTTGATACATGAATGTTGCGTTTTTGCTCATACCATTTTTATAACTTCCGGTATGTAATTCTCCGCTTTGTAATTCTTCGGTATGTAATTCTCCGGTATGTAATTCTTAATTCTAAACTATGACATAAAATCAGTTTGTTTGGTATAACTTCCGGTATGATAACTTCCGATATGATAACTTCCGGTATGATATGATAATTTCCGGTATGATATGATAACTTCCGGTATGATAACTTCCGATATGTGAAGCTCCGGTATGTGAACTTCCAGTATGTGAAACTCCGGTATGCATTCCAAAAAATAAAAACAAAAATAAATAAATAAAATAAAAAAAGACAAAAAAAAATAAAAGAAAATAAAAAAAATAAATTTTGGTATGATAACTTCCGATATGATATGATAACTTCCTGTATGATAACTTCTGGTATGATATGATAACGTCAGGTATGATATGATAACTTACGGTATGATATGATAACTACCGGTATGGTATGATAACTTCCGGTATGTGAACTTCCGGTATGTGAAGCTCCGGTATGTGAAATTTCGGTATGTGAAATTTCGGTATGTGAAAATTTCGGTATGTGAAATTCCGGTATGTGAAAAATTCTTCATTCCAGAAAATAAAAAAAATAAAGAAAATAAAAAAGAGAAAAAAAATTAATTACAAAAAAAAAAATCAATTTTTAAAAATTAAAACTTACACTTAAATAAAAATTAACAAACATTTTTTTTTAAATAGAAGGGTTAATTAGGTTTACCTACCATTAAATGAAATTGGTAAAAAAATATGGGGTATATTTTCTTTAACAAAAACCAAAAAGAGCCTAGTAGGCCAAATTCTTTCAAGGGTAATTACAAATTCCTTATAATAGTCAATTAGTTAATAATTTTATAAAAATATTTTTTTGCAAAAAAAATTAAATACATCAACTAATTTATGGAGTAAAACTAATTTTAGAAAGAAAAACATTAATCTATATAACTTACTAAAACGAAGGACACTAATGCCACGTGTCAATTAACGAGGGATACCACCTCAGTATTTTTGTAAAATATTTACAGAAATGCCACTCCTAAAAAATTTATGATATATTACTAAATTGTCATTCTTAAAAAAAAGATGTCGAATTACTAAATAAATATTAAAGATTATCAGGAACAAATAATTAAGAATATTTAAAAAAAATTGAGGCTTCTTTTATGTTTTTAAAAAATTTGTTTAAAAGATAGCTAGAATCTTTCATTATTTTGTAAAAAAAAAAATCCAGGCTCCTACATTTTTATCAATATAGTAAATATACATCTATATACTTTACTAAAACATACGAAATTAATGTTGACGTGGCGCTCCTACGTTTTTTCTCGGATTAAATCTTTTACTAAATCACAAATTAAGCCATTTTTTACTAATTGATTTCATATCAGATTATGGTATTTTTAAATTATATGATTTTTTATTTAAATTATTATTTATTAAATAATAAATTTAGATTTTAAAAAAATTATTAGCATAAAACTAATTAATGATCAACACATGGGCTACGTGGTCTCATTTACTATGTAACACTTGACGCGTTATTTATACGAGCTCAAAACATATAACTAATAAAGTGAACAACATATAATATAGTAAAAAATGTAATATGATAAGCTCTTTTAATTATTAACAAACCCGCACAAGGTGCGGACTATAAACTAGTTTAAATATAATAATTAAGTGTAAAAAGGGTATTCAAGACAATGTAATCAAATACTCGTTAGAAGTTTACTTGAAAACAATATATGTGTTTCAATTCAATGAGATATTTATTATAATGTGGTTTAATTTATAATAAAATGCAGTTTGTTAAAAAAAATGGATAATAAAATGTGTTGCTTTTTTTAATTTTTTTAATATATATTAATCACATCATCAATAAAAATATGACTAAATAATTATATTTGAAAAATTACCTATGAATTGTACAGACTTAGTTGTTTAATTGTTATTTTACTATTTATATATATGCATATATAATGTATAAAATAATATGTTTACCTATGATAACTGAGATTTAGAGGATAAAATGATAATAATATATTTTTATCTTTAAAACAATGATAAATTTTTATTATATAACTCTTATTTTTTTTATAAGTATTTGGACATGGTGATAATAAATATTTCTTATTGTATGGGATTTTTTATTTAAATTGTCGAAATAATACTGATTGTAAGAATATCAAAACGCAATAAAATAATTTTGGGATCTCAATAAAAAAATAAAAAAAATTTTAAAATATATCGTTAGATAAATATACCTTAGTAACCAAAAAATTAATTTATATTTAAAATTGATTAATATTTTTTTTTTAGTTTATTAAATAATTCATGTTTGTAGTCTACAATAACAAGAGAAATAAAATTGTTAATAAAAATCAATTTAAAGTAAATATTTTATAATTTTAGTTATATAATATAAAAAAATTGTTGTTATATACGTTTAAAGAAAAATTAAAATTTGAATTAGTATAGACTCAAATTTAAATGTGAATTGTTAAGATATTAACTAATTAAATGTTAATGTGATGTGGATTAACGAATAAACGACACGTGTAAAATTGATGGGTCGGCTGTACGAAACTAGTCATACGTTAAATATCAGTTCACGGACTAGTTTTGTATATATATATTGTAGATATATACTTGATAACATTTTTAATAAATTCCCTTTAAATTTTGTAGGGCAATTTGATAACTAGGCCTTTTTGAAAAAAAAGAGTAGTAACTAGACTTTTTAATGTTTAAATTAAGTAAATATACCCCAACCTTTTGTATTTATCTCAAAATCTAAACACTCTTCTCTCAAGGGGTACATTTATTAAACACAAAACTAGAAAAAGCCTAATAAATCAAATTGTTTCAATTAATTTTGTTTTGCTATTAAACAACTTATTTCAAAATTTCATTTATTACTTATATAATAGTTAATTGTTGTCCATTTTTTAAAATATTAAAATAAATATACATATTTATTAATATTTTTAAAATTATCATTAACAAATTTTACACATTGTCAAACTGTTATTTTATATGTTTTTATATAAATATAAATTAATGTTATAAAGGTCAGTCTACCGCCACCAGTGAATCACTACTTGTACCACCCAGTGGCCACTACTAACCAGTCCCCACTAATCCTCCATGTCTGTGCTCAGTCGTCCACTGTCGCCATAAATGACACTAACTTTCTAACCTGTCAAAAAATAAAGGGTTTACCTACACCGTGATGGATTCACAAATGCAGTGCGGATTCGAAACGCGTAATCGTTCTATATTAGACTATTAGTTCATAGTTACATGTTCTGAAACCATGCAAAAAAATGTGGGGTTTCTGACATTTGACACGGGTTCTGAAGCCATGTATGTGTCAGTTTTTTTTAGATTTGCATTTACAAAGAAAATTTATTACGGATTCGGAACCTGTTATTGTGACGGTAACCGGTTCCGGATCCGTTGTGCTTTTGTGAACTTCATCGTTGTGCGTTTACAACTTTCGAACTTATTTATGTGCAGTCATCTACCAATTCATCTAAATTACTCTATAAGATTAACAGTGATAAAACTAAGGGTGTGTTCAGCGTATATTATCGTGTCGATTTTTTTTATATTTACGAGATCAGTTTTTTTATGTAGACTATTTAGTGTGATTTTATCCGATCACACTGAAAATTACAATCGAGGCAGTGTAATCGGATCCGTTTACGAAGCGGAGACCAATTACGACAACAAGGCGGAGCCCAAATGTACAAATGAGCGGAACCCAAATGTGCAAATGCGGAGCCCAAACGCGGTTGTGTCCCATGCGAGGGTTATAACACCCCGCCTCTCGGACACATTGCCTATGCGGCCCAAACGAGGGTTTATCAAATATCATTTTTTTTGTGGGGGGATTTTTGGTTGGTAACCCTAGGGGGGAGAGGGATTTTTGGTTGGTACCCCTAGGGTTTTGAGTGTTTTGAAATTTATCCAACACTTTTTTTCAGTTCAATTTGTGTCCTTATGTTTTTGTTTTTCTGGATTTTGCCATATTCTATCTATAACTATAACGGCTATTAAACCATTTGTTAGTCCACAAAAAATAAAAAAAAAGGGCAATTTTGGTAACTAGACCTTTTTGAAAAACTATAGTAGGAACTATGCTTTTTAATGTTTCAATTAAGTAAATATACCCCAACCTTTTGTATTTATTCTCAAAATCTACACACTCTTCTCTCAAGGGACACATTTACTAAACACAAAATTAGAAAAAGTCTGGTAAACCAAATTGTTTCAATATAAAAAATAAATAAAAGAAGAATATGATTAAAAAAAACCCAATCTAATCTAATCTAATTTAATCTAATCCTCTTCTTTCCAAGCCAAGTTGCCTCTCATCATCTCCGCTTCTCCCTAGGTTTGAACATTAATTTGCCTCCCCTCTCATCTCCATTCCTCTCCAAGCGAAGCAAATCGAATCCTCTTCGGGCGAAGCAAATCGAATCTTCTCAATCTTCAGAAAGAACTCGATTTCCATGTTCGCAATTTTTCATCTCCTCGCCTTCAAAATCACGATTGGGTTTCTAGGTTATTTTGATCAATTAGGTTTATGTTATTTTGATCAAATCCTCTCCAAGAAAACGTAATTATGTCGTGATCCCTCTTCAACTTCCTTTTCTTTCTTTTTTGTTATTTTGATAGATTAGGGTTTATAGTTAGGATTCAATTTTCATTTTTCCGAGTTACTCATTTCATTTGTGTGCCGTTCGGTGTTAATCGGCTCATTTGTGTGTAGACATTAGGAACTAATTCACGTTTATTTTTTTGCATACATCCATAACTAATTCTGAGTTACTCAGTTCACTTGTGTGTTGACATTAGTACATTAGATGAGAATCTGATTTTAAACTAATTTAGTGATTAACAAATAATTCATGTTTATTTGTTTTGTATGGAGTTGGTTTGTTAACACGATATGTGAATTTTGCTGAATTTTTTCGGTTTATGTTTCTTAACATCTTGTTGTAATTGTAGCTCCAAAGTAATTGTTATCATATTGATGATATTGGGAATTTTGTCGGGGTTTGACATATTTTGTTTATTCAACCAAGTATGCGTTCAATTTTGCCAATGTTTTTATTATTTTTGCAATGAACACAACTTTTGGCATATATTCAAAATTAAGAGCGCTTGAAGTCTACTATAGCCAAAACTGTTCGTGAAAAGGTGTTCATCTTTGGTGCAAGGCTAGAACCCAAAGAACAAATGCTCCGTTGTCCCAACTCATAACTCAGAATAACATAATATTCTCCGGTTGATCAATTGTTGTCGTGGCATAAACAATAACACATGTTAAACATTGAGGTAAAGGATTTAATCTCAAGACAAAAAGTGAATTGTCGATGTCTTATATATCAGACACGATGACAGAATTACATAATTATGTGTTTGTACATTTTCATAGCCATTTGTATATTTGAAATCCAATTATAATGTTTGTACTCAAACTTGCAAAGATATAACTACTACTTCCTTTTCATTCAAATCACAAATAAATTGGTGATTATTACAAACAAACAGTAGAGTAGTCAAATTGGATGGTATGATTCGTCTTTGTTGGATGAGCAAAAAGTTAGGTTTTGCCACAACTAGTGATGTCGGGATATTCAGTATTAGAGCAATAAATGGTGATCAAATAACCAACGGCATTCACATCTCATAAACTTACCAAACCTTTTTAATTTTAGCATTATATTTTCAACACTTAGGTTAACAAACTCTCATATATCATCATATCCAAATGAGTATTTATTTTCACTTACTGAAAAATCTCACCTTTATCATTTTTTATTATTAATATTTGACATTTGCACCGCGGAGCCAATGTTTGAGAGAACCCCATTATCTTTAAGAATGCTTTTAGGGTCGAACTTCGATCATGTCATCCTTAAAGATTTTCGGGTTAGAACTTGATTGTGTCGTAATTATTTGTTTCACTTCTTGCAAACAATTAGGCTTCTTGACGATTTACAATGCGTTTTTCTAGTTTGAATCTTTCATATTTGCACATTGGCTTCTCTCTTTCATTCAATTTTGCAAAATAAACTAGTATTACTCTGAGAAATTGGAGTATTTTGCATATAGTCTTGAAGGTGTTATATTCCCTCACACTGGTACACTAACTGGTTAACCTACTACACATTATGCATTGGTCTACCTACTACACATTAATCTCTACTCTCTTTTGTGTGATCTTGGTCTCGATAGACCAAAGTAGATATTGGAAGATTAGAAGTGAGTTGAACGAGGCGTCCATTGAATTGAATCACCAAATTGTTGATGTTGTCAACACAGTTGCCCCTTCTGCTTTTGATAATAAGCTAGGTATGCACCCAAGTGGGTATGTTCCTACTATCACAATTAGGAAATGTGTTGTGTATAGATTTTTCTTGCACCCAAGTGGGTATGTATGAGATGAGTTTTTTTTGTGGGAATATGAACCAATTAGCAAATGTGATGTGTATAAGATGAGTTTAGCATAATGAATCAACAAGTTCATTATTATGTATATGTATTTATTTACTCATCCTGTAAAAGAATTAGTTACAGTGATATGAACAAATGATGCATCGTCCTACTCAATTTGATGACTAGGTAAGACGGACAAAAATATGAACTGTGACTTTTAAGTTTTAACATAAATCTCGAGAAACCTAACCAATAAAAAAGCATCACACGTACATGGCATTACTACTCGGGTTCAACATCCTCATCAACACATAGTTAGCACGCTTTTCATGTTCATAATAACATAAAACACACATACATGACATTCCTACTCAAGTTAAGAACATCAACATTAATTAGTTAAATGTCTTTAGCGGAAGTATCAAATACAAGTTTTGCGTGTAAAAACATAAACGTGTAAAAACATAAACTCAATATAAAGGTAAGTGTAAACCGAATTAATTGGTTAATCATTAAATTAGTTTGAAATCAGAACCCAACCCAATATAATGATGTCTACACACAAGTGAAGTGAGTAACTCATATTTAGTTATTGATGTATACATACAAATACATGTTAATTAGTTACTCATATCTGCACACAAATGAGACGATTAACACTGAATGACACACGAATGAACTGAGTAACTCGGGAAATCATAGAATGAATTGAGTAACTTAGAACCGCACACAAATGAACTGAGTAACTCATGCTAGAATATTGACTCCATCTCCAACTAACCTAGAAACCCAATCAATTACACACACAACTAAACCTAAAAACCCAATCAGTCAAAATTAAAAATGGAATCCTAACATAAAAACCTAATCGATCAAAAAAAAAAGAAAAGAAAAGAGGGATTAGGGCATAATTACGTTTGTTTGAGAGGATTGGAGAGTATTCAATCAAAATAACCCTAATCGATTAAAATAACAAAAACCTAATCGATCAAAATAACCTAGAAACTCAATCTTGTTCTTGGAAAAGATGAGAAGAAAATTTCCAAATCCGGAGATCGAGTTCTTTTCGAACTTGAAGAAAATTTAGAGAGGAAAAGAGAATATCTTCGGACCCGGAGAGGAGGGACAACTTTGCTCGGATTGGAGAGGATTCAATTCACACTCTTTTTTATGCTTTTCTTTTCTTTCTTCTTTTTGGACTAATAGATGGTTTACTATCACTGTAGTTTTAGATAGAATAGCGCAAAATCTTTAAAAAAAAACAGAAGGGCCTGAACCGAACTGGAAAAAAGTATAAGGTAAATTCCATAATTCCTCAAGTTGAAGATTCGATTTGAAAGTTTTGATTAGGGCTGTTAACGGTTCCAGAACCGGTATTTTTTTTTGTGGAACCGGGAATTGAACTGAACTGAACTGAACCGAACCGTTTAAGGTAAACGGTTCGGTTTCAATTTTTTTTTAGGTGGAACCGTTTAGAACCAGACCGGTCATGAACCGTTTTTTCAAAACCGGAACCGGACCGTTTAATAAATTAAGAGAACCGTTTGGAACCGGACCGGGATGAACCATTTGGAACCGGAACCGTTTGGAACCGGAACCTTATAGAACCGTTAAACACTTCAATTGTTAAATTGTGTATGAAATAGTTAAAGTGTTAAATTGTTAAAGGATGACCTGTAGGGATTACTGATTTAGTATATGTTGCATATGAGTTAAAGTCTTAAACTATTAAACACTTAAACTGTTAAATTGTCAAAGCTAATAAGCTATTGTGTAAGTGTGTATGAAAGAGTTAAAATTATTGTGTAAGTGTGTATCAATCTAACAGCAGCCAAATCATGCAATTCTTAGGCCTTTAAGATCCATAATAGTTCATTGTATTCTACAAGAGATGAGATTAAATTAAACTGAGATTAAAATGAGAGTTCACTGTATTGAATCTGCATCCAAACCAGTTCAGTTACCACTTACCAACAATTTCAAACAGCCAAATCATGTCATTCTTATTTGCAAAATGTTAAATTGTGTTAGGATACGATTCTGATATCCAGATCTTATATTTGTATACCAAAGATCTCTCCTATTTTGTTATGAGTCTGTTGCATATATTTGTTGTATATATACGTTTCTGATCAATAAGAAAATCAGGCCTTCTGATATACATTCTGTCACATGGTATCAGGCTTTTTCCTCAAACACTCTTCCGCTCAACATGACCACACCAACAGCTCTCACCCCAACCTCACCATACTATCTCCATCCTTCTGATAATCCAGGCCAAACAATTTGCCCCATTCTTCTTACAAATGACAATTATGTTGGTTGGTCTTGTGCAATGTCCAATGCTTTCTCTGCTAAACAAAAGTTGGATTTCTTGACAGGCAAAATTGAAGAACCAGCAGCGACGTCTGAAGATCATCCCTATTGGCTAAGTGTCAATTCCATGCTTTCCGGTTGGATTCTTGCTGGCGTTGATCCGTCTGTTCAGCCATTAGTCTCGCTTATGCCCACTGTGAAGGAACTTTGGGACGACATAAAACAGCGATTTGATCAAGGCAACGGCCCTCGTCTGATGCAATTACGGGCTGATCTTGCCAAGTGCTTTCAAGACGGTCAGAAAGTGGCTGCTTATTTTGGCCGGATGAAGAAGCTATGGGAGGAGATTGCTTCACGCAAGAGCAATGCTTGTACGTGTAATTGCACCTGCGGAAACAAAATTAAAAGCAAAGAGGAAGAGGAGGTTCATCAGTTTTTAATTGGACTAGATGATGACTACTTTTCCTCACTTCGATCCAGCATTGTTTCCCAGGAACCCCTGCCAAAACTGAACAAGGTCTATTCAATGGCGGTTCAGGAAGAAAGATTGAAGACTATTGCCCGTGAACGTGATACAAAGGCGGACTCTGTTGCTTTTGCTGCGTCTCGCGCAAAATCTAGTTACCAGAAAACAGATAAGAGCAAGCTTTTTTGCAAACACTGCAATAAAAATGGCCATGACACTGCTGCTTGTTTCAAAGTCATAGGTTATCCAGATTGGTGGAATAACGGCCGGGGTGTCGCTGATCCAGCAACCGGTGCTCCTCCAGGAAACAAAGCCAAGTCTGTTGCTGCTGTCTCAAATGCTGCAGTCACGGCCTATGCAAGCAAGGCATCTTCCAGCAGTCCGCTTGCATTAACAACACAAGATCGTCAAGCCCTAGGACCATCAATTTCGGACGCTCAGTGGACTACTCTTCTCTCAGCACTGAATAACTACCGAACTCAGACTACACTTGATACGTCTGCAGGTACATTTATGTTCCCTTGGATTCTCGACTCTGGTGCATTGTTTCACATGACAGGCGATTGCAGTCTCTTAATCAATATCCGAAAGGTCTTTCAGCGACGTATTAAACTCCCTGACGGTACAATTGTTGGCGCAACTCAGTCCGGATCTATCCGTATTGCCAACGATATTGTTATTCATGACGTATTTTATGTACCTGGCCTACAATGTCATTTACTGTCGATCAGCCAACTAACGCTTGATTTCAAATGTATTATTACGTTTACTAATAGAGTTTGTGTTATGCAGGACCGCATTTCGAGGATGGTGACTGGAGTGGGTGAACTTCGTGACGGAGTCTACTGGCTTAACTGGATGACACCTCCCGCTCTCACTCACCTTTGTCATACCAGCATTCTCGACCCCGCCATCCTCCATCATCGCAGACTTGGCCATCCATCTTACACAATTAATGAGTCCATTTCTTTAAATAAAAGTAGTCTTAGTCCTTGCGACATTTGTTTCAGGGCTAAGCAACCTCGAACATCTTTTCCTGTCAGTATTTCACATGCATCTATGTTATTTGAACTTGTCCATTTGGATATTTGGGGTCCGTATCGGGTTCCTTCAACCACTGGTGATTCCTATTTTCTTACTATCCTAGATGATTTTTCTAGGTGTACTTGGGTTTACCTAATCAAACATAAGAGTCAGGCGCATCAAATCATCCATCATTTTTGTGTCATGATTCAAAACCATTTCAAACTCTCAGTCAAAACTTTTCGCAGTGATAACGCAAGAGAATTTTTAACTCTACGACATTCACTTGCTCAAAAAGGCATTCATTTGGAAACTAGTTGTCCGTATTCACCCCAACAAAACGGCCGGGTAGAACGCAAGCATCGACATCTCTTAAACGTTGCCCGAGCTTTAATGTTTCAAGGCAACTTACCAGTAAAGTTTTGGGGGGAATGTGTTCTATCATCTTGTTATTTGATCAACCGTACACCAACAAAATTATTACAAAATAAAACTCCGTATGAAATACTTTACGGCGTCAAACCACCACTCAAACATCTTAGAGTTGTCGGTTGTCTAGCTTATTGCCCCATTTTACCTCGTAATTCTGATAAGTTTAGTCCACGGGGTCGAAAATGTGTTTTTCTCGGGTATCCACATAGTCAAAAGGGTTGGAAAATGTTGGATCTAAATTCAAATAATATTTTTGTAACTTGTGATGCAGTCTTTTACGAACATATCTTTGCATTCTCCCTTGCTAAAGCCCATCCCACAACTAGTAAACCAAATAACCCATATCATTATTCTATTTATGATGAATTCAGCCCTCCGTTACTTAGCCCTAATACCCCCCTATCCAAACCCCCCATTTTGAAAACCCTACTAATGAACGCTCTACTACACCTCCTACATCACCAACCCCCACACCTGCAGATTCTTCTACTGCTGCCCCACATTCCGTCCAAATAAACCATCCTCCAACACAATCTCAACCCGTAGCTCGTCGCAGCTCTCGACAAACCCAACCTTCATCCCGGCTCAGGGATTTTGTGTGTCAAACAGTTACTCCAGTCAATTCCGGCAGAAGCAAGGTCACTCCGTCATCAAACTTGGGTACGCCTCATTCGCTTGCCTATTATTTAACATATGATCATTTGTCTTCAGCGTATGTAAGTGCTCTCAGGTCCATTCATAACGAGACCGAGCCTCGATCTTTTGGAGAAGCTGCTCGTATTCCTCATTGGCGCTTGGCTATGCAACAAGAAATGGATGCTCTTCAAAAGAATCATACGTGGGATCTAGTTGATCTTCCTCCCGATCGAACTGCTATCGGATGCAAATGGGTCTACAGAATAAAGTACAGATCCAACGGCGAGATAGAGCGTCATAAAGCTCGGTTGGTAGTGCTCGGAAATCGACAAAAAGAGGGTATGGACTACGTCGATACCTTCGCCCCTGTTGCCAAGATGGTCACCGTTAAACTATTCCTTGTAATAGCAACTATTCGCCGTTGGGAATTGCATCAAATGGACGTCCAAAATGCATTCTTGCACGGCGATCTCTCTGAGGAAGTATACATGACGCCTCCTGCAGGTTTTCGACATCAACAGTGCAAACAAGTGTGTCGTCTACGCAAATCGTTGTACGGTTTAAAGCAAGCTCCACGCAACTGGTTTCATAAGCTCACATGTGCTCTACTTAAGTATGGATTTTTGCAGTCACAAGCTGATTATTCGCTCTTCTGTTATGAACGATCAGGTATTTCTTTGCAGGTCCTGGTTTATGTAGATGATTTGATCATCACAGGCAGCAATCCCGCAACAATAACTAGATTCAAGGCCTATCTTAGTCATTGCTTTCATATGAAGGACTTGGGATTGTTGCGTTTCTTTCTCGGAATAGAAATCGTCCGCACCCCGGATGGTCTGTGGCTTAATCAACGTCGTTATACGTTGGATATTCTCCAAGAAGCAGGTTTATTGGCATGTAAACCATCAACCGCTCCACTGCTTCCCAACCACAAACTGCAGCTAGATACCAGTCCTTTAATGACAGATCCCGAACCATATAGACGGCTTGTTGGCAGACTAATTTATCTTTCAATTACAAGACCAGAGCTTGCATATTCTGTACACATCTTGGCACAACAGATGCAGGATCCACACCAAGGGCACTAGACAGTTGCTCTTCGCATGCTGCGATATTTGAAATCTGCACCAGCTCAGGGCATTTTTCTGTCAAATACTAGTGACCTATGTATCCGTGCTTATAGTGACTCGGACTTTGCAGCTTGCCCCCTCACTCGTCGATCAACCACAGGTTATGTCATCTTCTTGGGCACATCTCCAATTTCCTGGAAAACTAAGAAACAAATTACAGTGAGCAGATCCTCTGCAGAAGCCGAATACCGAGCCTTGGCTGCAACAACCTGTGAATTGTTGTGGTTACAATCTCTCCTTCGATCTCTAGGGTATGAACATCGTCAACCAATGAAGCTCTACTGTGATAACCAGTCCGCTATTCACATTGCAAACAATCCAGTTTTCCATGAACGTACGAAGCACATCGAAATAGATTGTCATACGATCCGCAACCAAATCCAATTGGGCACCATTCGGTTACATTTTACACGTTCAGTGGATCAGCTGGCTGATATTATGACAAAGGCATTAGGTCCATCTCGGTTTCAAACTCTGTTACGCAAGCTTGGAGTTCGTTTTCAACCACCTCCAGCTTGAGGGGGAATGTTAGGATACGATTCTGATATCCAGATCTTATATTTGTATACCAAAGATCTCTCCTGTTTTGTTATGAGTTTGTTGCATATATTTGCTGTATATATACGTTTCTGATCAATAAGAAAATCAGGCCTTCTGATATTCATTCTGTCACAAATTGAGATTAAATATATATGAATACTAAATACAAGACAAGCTTCTTCACTGTATTGAGTATTCTACAGCCAAATCATCTCATTCTTAGTTACTAGTTCAGTTACCACTTACCAGCAAAGTGCAAACACAATAGTCAGAAGAAGAATCCCGTTGAAGAAGAAGATAAGACTAAAGTATTATACTGAGAAGAAGAATCCCGTTGAAGAAGAAGATGGGATTAAACTGAATAGAAGAAGAAATAAGGTTAGTGGATGCTTAATTATCAAACAACAAATCAGTGAAGAGAAAAAAATAGAAGAATTGAAAAACGGAAAAAGTGAAGAACCAGGTAGTGAAGAGGGTCGGCGAGGGTCGGTGAGGGTCGAGACGGTCGACAGGCGGCGAGATGCGAGGCTGCGAGCAGCTACCAGCGAAGAGAGAATTGTGAAGTGGCGAGGGTCGATTGAAAACAGAGAAAATAATGACAAAACTAAAAAGTGAAAACCTAAGTTTCTCTCTTCTTTTTTTTTCTTTTTCTAAAACGGTTCAAAACGGTTTTGGGTTTTTTTAAAAATTTGGAACCGGACTGGACCGAACCGTATGTAAACGGTCCGGTTCCAAAAATATCTAACAAATTATTTTTGGAACCGAACCGCTAAATTTCGGTTCGGTTCCAACGGTTCCTAATGGAATCGGACCAAATTAACACCCCTACTTGTGATGAACTCATTCAAAAAAGTATGTAAAAAAGTGATATTCATTTTCAATATATTTGAACTCGATCCGATTTGAGAGATTTGTTAGATCATTGGACCGACACAAATCACATTTTTGTACAAAACAGATATCCGTTATCCAGACACTCGGATATTTTAAAAATCATTATATTTTTAGTGTATTGTTTCAGTAATTGGAAAAAGAAAATAGAATATTCTTTTTTAAAAATTAGTTACGTTATTTGACCTTGGATTAAATATTTAGTTGTTTTTTTAAAGGAACAAAGAAAGAAAATCATATTTGAAAATAGGGTTTTTTAAAGAAACAAAGAAGGATCCAAATCAAACAGATATCCGTAGTTATTGATACATATCACACTTTATAACACGAACATCCGTTATTCGGATACTCGAATAACCGGAAATCATTATATCTCTTTAATTTATTATTAATAATTATAAAATATTAATTTTTTTAAATCTCAATGACCTTTGATTATATATATATATATATATATATTAATTGTTTTTTTAAGTAACAAATAAGGAAAATCATATTTGAAATTAGGGTCCAATCAAACGGATATTCATAGTTATTTATTTAAGTAAAATTCTTGGGCTAAGAGGGCAAAAGATCACACAGCCATTTGGGCCAAAAAGCCCAAACAAAGCAAGATCCGAATATAGTAATGGGCTGCGCCCGGGTATTCAAGTATCACAAAGCAAAATTTTAAACAAGAACTTCGAGATCAAAATTTTCACAAATTGTACAAAATGTTCCATGTTTACATTATTTATCTCCCATGTCATTTCAACTAAGAACTAACACACATCCCGTCCAAGTATCAAGAGCCTCTTGATAGCCATGGATGCTCAAATCGCTACAAGCCCGTCATCCAAAGAACTCGAAAACTTGACCATTTCAATAAATGAATCAAATGAAAAATGGAAATCCCTCCTATTTTGATCTTATCGCATGTTAATGCTCGAGAAATTTTCAATCTCAATAAGGTTCATATGAACAGGCAACACATCTCATGACCGGCTTCGAACAAGACGGTAAAGACATCGAGTAACTCTAATTACACTTATAATTCGATAAATATGAATGACTAACCCGTTTCCTCGTTCGTCATTTGATCCGAAAATGCGTGTTTGTATGTACTTTTCAGCCAATGGTGGTCTATACGGGAACGGGTAGGCCGTAGTTTTCGAAGACACGGATCTTACCATCGAAGCCAGCAGTTATGATCACTGATCCCCAAGCATGATGAGAACCCGTCATGTTCTGGCAAGTCGTTTTTACGAACTTGTACTCGGATTTACAAGCAGATGATGATGATAATACCAGAGAGCCTGAATCATCAGCAAGCTTCTCTTCTGGCCAAGTTGCAGAGCCTCTTGAAAATGGCGGTTCAGAGAAGCCCAGAGAGAGGGTTTCTGGCGAGAAGAGTGGAAACCGGTTGCAGGGCTTCTCAGCTGCAAGGTGCTGTGGGGTCTCGGTTTCTGTCCGGTACTTGACTACGATTCCGGTGGGACCCATCAGCCCAGAAAAGACGGAGCTGCCACTCAGTGTTCCATTCCAAGGAATTGCAATAGATGCATTGTTTGAGAGGAAGTGTTCATATGACCAGATGCTCTTCACATGGGAGGAGACGGGTCGATCTGGCGCAACATGGTCCCACATATAGACATTAGAATCCTCACTTGCTGACACAATATGGGCTCCGTCTGCTGTGAATGATGCAGATATCTGACTTCCACCATTACGAATCCCTGAAGGCAGACGATAATGAGATGATCCAAATCAGGCTATATTTGCATTATCACTCTAGTTCTTGTTTGTGAGAGGAATTTAGTGAACATTTAGGTACCTCGGTATTTGCAGATAACGTTACCGCCTTGAAGTACACGCACATGAGAGTCGGCAGAAGTGACCATCAATTTGCTAGGATCAACCGGGGAAAACTGATCAAAGTTAACGTATTAAACTACTGCAAACCCGGGTTTACATATGAGAAGTACTATGGCATTGGGAGGAAAGATGAATTAGATACCTGTAGCCCGGTTATTCTTCTCAAGGGCGACGACTTTTTCTTTCCCTGTAGACATGTTTGGTTAATGAGTTGCAGCCGGTTATCTGTGAATGCAAGGGAAACGAAATTTATGAACACTTGGAGCCGGCCACGGCATCAGAGTTCTCACTCATAATAGAGCTAGCACTAGTAAAAGAGAGACGTGAAAGTGTGAAAACATAAAATACTTCAAATTTCAATCTCAATAATCCTGAGATGTTACTTATCAAAATTGGCTCTTTGTTAAGAAATAAATGAACAGAATGAAACTAAGTAGCTACTAGGAAAAAGTAAAATCACAATAACAATTAACTTAGCTATGTGCATACCTGAGGTATCAAAGAAGATGCAATCACCAGCCATAGAGCCAACAACAGCCCCCTAAATGTACAGCGGAAAAAATACAAGTCAGAATCTGTACATCCAATTGATTTTTCGATACTAAAGCTATACACTCCTATCAACTGTCAATGATCTCAAGTTCAAGGGGCCAAAACTAACCTTTCCATCAGGCTGATACGAAAGCGCTGTAACTATCTCTTTAACATCAGTCCAATCAACAACTTCACATTCATTAATGGCCCAGATTCGTACTTTACCATCGATGGAGCCACTAATGAAGCAATTCTCATCCACGGGATTAAAGTGAACACATGTAACTGTTTAATCAATACCAGAAAATTAAATCAATAAGAATGTATGTAAGCGCTGCAGCTTATAACAATCAAGTGAATCAACCAATAGTTCCAAGAGAACATGCAAAAGTTACGAACCATAGTCATTGTGAGAGAAAAGTTTTTGGCAATGATCAAATCCGACTCTCCACAAGCGAACAGTCTTGTCAATAGATGATGACAATAGATGCTGCAAAGAGCAAAAGAAATATGAAATGCCTATGGCTTGTAACACAAGTAGTTTGTTGACATATATTGACTGTCCGTGTTGTTTATAAAACATTAAAACCAACCTTATCTTTTGACCAAGACAGATCCAAGACTTCACCACGATGTCCATGAAACTCGTGAAGAGGCTTTTCTGCTAAATGGAAGACACTTTCAGGGAAAATGACGCAGGCTGAATCAGATGACTTCCCCAAGCCTTTCATTTTGCTCCGTTTCTCTTTATCTACATTAAACGGCACCAATTCACCCAGATCATTTATCATGAAGTAAATGTTTGGTGATTTGGTACCCGAAGTGTGAAATGAACTTGATCTCTGAGTTTTCGTTACTTGCCAAACACGAACAACTCCATCTTCACCAGCACTAGCAAGCAGTTGTCCATCCGGACTAAACTTCATGGTTAAGATGGCACCATCATGTGCCTTCATATCTTGGCTCACACGGAGAGCCGACAGCTCCTTGGAACGCTTCCGAAGCGTGCGAACCTTCACAGACTGATTTCCATCCCGAGCAATTCGGAAAGATCTGCAACCATCAGCAGTAGCATTGCTTAATCGTATTTGGGCATTGGCAACACCCGCAATTGCACCTAATCGTCTCAACCATCCCTTCTTAGTTTGTCTTTTAACTACAGAGCTTTTAGGTGCCTGTCCAGCATCTTTTTTCATAACCTGTTGAACCAAAGGAGACAACCCAAGAATCCTCTCAAACTCTTGACCCGTAACCACCCGATCTGAACCCACTTCACGGAGTCTCCTTAAGAACCCATCCTGACCCAGTTCATCCACGATGAACACTGTTCCATTATCCAAATTCCTAATACTACAAACCAAATTCTCATTCAGTACTTCACCAAACGGCTGCGATGAACCAGTAGAACAACATGATTCTAAATCCTGGTCCGAAAACTGCATATCGTGGTAACTTGATCTCAGAACTGCTCCACAGTCTTCAGTAATCCTACTAGTGTCTATTCCAACAACACCATCTAAATTACTTGCAGGGTCTTCTTTCTCTGCCCAATCTACAGATAAACCCATCAATTTAAACAGCCTATGGCGACGCTCAAAGATTGCTTCAGGGCTCTTAACCCATACATCGTAACCAAAACTAGACAGCAACTCACTGCTGCCAACTACAGATTCTAAATCTGACTTTTCTCCAACATCAGAGTTTGAATCCGACAAGGAGACAATTTCTTCTCTCGTATCAAAGAATTGGTCTAGGTCTTCAGTCAAATCTCCCATCATTTAGTTCAAAAAACTACAGTTCATCCCATCAGGAAAAACCTAATTGATCCAATATAAATAGGAGATTTCAGTACTAGACATGAAAAATCAAATGAATTTCCAGCCAAGGAAGTGAAACAACAAATAGATCCAAAAATCAAGCTAAGTAAAATTTTCCAGCACAGATTCAATAGAAATCAAGCATACCCAGATGAAGAATTCAACTCTAATAGCACTTACAGATCAAGCCAACCCACTGGAAGAAGAAAAAAAGTTTGCAACAATGGATTCCTAGAAAATTGGGGCAAATTATTTAATCTATCGAGTCAAGCCAAGCACAACTTAAATCCCTAAAATGAAAAAGTGGGAAGCTGCGCGGTTGAACAATAAATAAGACAGACAAACGAGGCAGAAAGACAGTCATGATAAAAGCAATACTACTACTACTCTATGATTCTATGAATATATTAAACAATTTCACAAACAAGTAGAAGCAAAAAATAAAATAAAAATGAATGGTGACAGAAGCAAAGGAAAAGCAAAATTGAGGGTGGGTTTGGTAAAATGGTAACGAAATTGAACCTGATTAAAACGAATGGTGCCTTGTATATTTTACAGCTCTGGATCTTCTTTGTATTATGGAGGGAGTAGCAAAGACGAAGAAGAGGACTGAAGAAACTAAAAAATTGGGGGAAAATATATGAGGCGGAAAGAGAGAGGGAGATTTATAGTATTATGTAAATAAATAATGCGTTGAAAATTATAGAAGATGTTGACAAAATTAATATAATAATCAATGGGAAAAAAAAAGTATAGAAAATTCTGGGAAATGGATTTCGGTCTAAAAACGAGTTTTTTTTTGGAATTTTTTACTTAAGGAAATTATATCCATAATAATAAATTGGGACAATTTTAATAACTAACCTTTTTTTAGAAAGTAAAGTAATAACTAGGTTTTTTTAATATTTTTATTAAATAAAGATATCTCAACCTTTTGTATTTATTTTTAAACTCTACACACTCTTCCGTTAAGTACTACATTTACTAAATATAAAACTAGAAAAAGCTTCTTAAAATTATAGAAGATGTTGACAAAATTAATATGATAATTAATGGAAGAAAAATAAAGTGTAGAAAATAGGGAACGAATTTGTTGTCACGTAAGAAAAACTTATCCATAATATGAAATTTTTTGCTCTTAAACCTGAAAAAATCCAAAAAAAAATAGGTGTAATTTTATATTTTATTTTTAGTTTAAATAAAAGTAAAATAAATACACTTAAATAAAGATAGTCTAAATAAAAATGAACTTTAACTTTATAATGATATGGTTTAAGAGGCCAATTTTAGTAATTATTTAATGATTATTATATGATTCGACCCAATCGGAACATATAAAGCGAATCAAAATCCCGTGTTTCCTATTATTTATAGTTTGTTACCAAATATATAGATTTTTGGAAAATGTGAAATTAGTTAAATAAGATAATTGAACCTTTAGGAAAAAGACAAAATCCGTACTAATTGATATTGGACCGATTTGGTCTTTATTATATATTGTTTTTTTTCATGCTCGAGTTTGATGAGTCTTATTCTAACTTGATACACAATATGGCTTCCTTATATTATTTATATGACGGTAACAAAATCGACCACTACAAAAATATCTTAAAAATAAACACCACTTTTTAAAAGGTTAATTATATCTGTAAATGACAAGTTTATGATATTTAGAGTAATTAATATGTGATTTAAAATATTTTTACATTAATATAAAGATATTTCACATTTACTTTGACGGCATTTTCTATATGTGGTATTTTGAGGAGTGGAGTGGAGAAAATCCATTGAAATTGAATGATAAAAGAAGAATGCTGGTAAATAGGAAGACACAAACAAGAAATGGGAGACTGACAAAAAGGAAAAGATATGAGAAAGAGCATTCAATTGAAAACTACCAAAAGGTTAATTATAAAGTTTGTATGTGTCATCCTATCTCTTCATAAGATAAGATAAGGGGAAATTGAAGGTACATAATAAATGAGAGCTAGGGGAAATAACTATAAAGAGAATTTCAAAGAAAAGAATTTTCTTTGTTTTTAATTTTATCCAAAACTTAGATTGATTTTACAACGTATTAATTCACCACGATCGAGGGTCGTTGAGTTTTAATCATATTTCATGTCATTAAAATGATGTCATAAAAGATACGGGAGTTAATACTATAAAGAGTTTATATAGATGTAGGTTCCCTTTATTTTGTAACTTCAATTTTCCGAATTGCTGATGATTACACACTTTACAATGTATATTTACCACAAATTTTCTTTAATCTAGTTTTGTCTTGACTGATAGACCATCCTTTGTGATTTTCATTGATAAAAAAGTCTTACTTTTTGGTGAGCATTCAACATAAGATTGCAAGTATTTTGTTGTGTTGTGTATCTTTGTTTACTTGGTTGTTGATTTGGAGAGAACCGTTCGTTTTGACTACATCTTCCAACATACCATATTTTGTATCTCATTTTTAGGAGTGATTGTTTTCTTCCTATAATTTTAGGATCAAGGATGTTATGAAGCTCAAAATCAAGTTTAGTACATCCTATTCATTTTCATTATTCACGATTCACGAAGTAGTTAAGTTTAATGTTGGTATGGATCAAATTTCCGTTAGAAACACGTGTTATAAGTGGGGTCGTGTGGATACGAGTAACAACCGACCTTATATTTAGACCTGAGCAAAGTCGGGCCAACATGCCAGCTTGAACCCGATATCTGATGGGTACGATGAGCAAGGGTCAAGGCCCGTTCGGGCTTATAGCACAGTCTGGAATCCCATTTTATTGTTTTAAATTAATATGTAAAATTTATGGGTAAATGGTAAGATCAAACTCATGACTTCAAGGTAAGGTCTAAATATCTACATTTATTGGACTACTTTGTTATTTGTGTATTACTGTGACGTCTTTATTTTTAATACGAATATTTTTTTCTCTCTTTCTAAAATAAAAAATTCGGGGTACCTCCCGACCCGAAGCCCAACCCGAGTGGGTATGGATAGGGCATTAGACTCGAATTCAAACTAGCCCTAGTCCGAGAACGGGTACAACACATTAAATCCGGCCCGATTCTGGACCGGATCCGGGCTGTTTAGGTCAACTTATATTATGGGCATCAAATTTTAGACACGAAAAACTATTATCTCCAACACGTCCGACAAGTGCAACAACGATACATGGTACCTAGTTGACACTTGGACAAACAATTATAACATCTCAATCTCCTTACATCTCACTTGTCCAATAGGATATCTTTAAATTCATATGTAACTAATGTAACTTTTATAAGATTGGTTAAAAGCTTAAAAGTGCCCCTCTCATTTGACAGTGAAACAAGTTAGTATTCCAATGTATATTTCTTTAACAACTTTAACCAAACATTATGTGATTCCATAAGTATTTTCAAAAAATTTTGTTTACAAACTTCATTCTAACAAATAACTAGTCTATGTTACTCACCCTTATTTCAGAAGAAGTTTTTATATAGGACCCATTTGGTAACGTAAGATTACGTAGATGAAGATGAAGAGAATTATTTAGGACAAGAATTAAAGAGACGAAATTGTTTAAGAAGATGAGTATGAAAATAAGTGAAATGAGTGTTTGGTAAAATAAATATGATTGTGGGTAAAATTACGAAAAAATACGTGTTAAACTTTTTTTTATAGACGAAAGAGTTGAAATAAAGGAAGAGGGGTAAAAATGAGATTTTAATCTCAATAATCCTTATAATCTCTACAATCTAAGTTTTATTGGATTACAAAATTTTCATAATCCAATCACCTTAATATTCATAATCTAACCTCTTTAATCTCCTTAATTTTCTTACCAAACGAGATTACTAAAATTATTTATCTTTTTTAATTCTCATAATCTTAATCCCTTAATTTTTCCTCTTACCAAACGGGTCCATAATCTGCCCAATTCCTAAGCAAATAAATTGAGAGACTGAAATATTTAGGGCTTCTTCGATAAAACGAGATTTCGAGTAACTTAAGATTTTTGAATATCTTTAATTTTTTGATGATTTTTTTTTTTGGTAAACGAGCTCTTAATTGACAAGGGATGATATGGATAAGTACAATATTACATAATTGGAATATATGAGACGAGGAGTTCAAATCAAATGTCTTAGTTTGGTACTAGTAGTGAAAGAAGGTAAAGTTTGTCCTATTATTTGCAATATGTTGAAAAGTTAAAAGGGTTGGTGTCGTACGAGTGTGATCTGAGTGATTGAGTGGCATGGGGAGGAGGAGGTGGCGGTGGCTGCAGCGGCCAGCCAGCTTGGCTGCCTGCGCTGCCCATCCTCATCTCTGCCCTCTGCCTTCCTTCCCCTTTTCCTGTTCTTCTCAATCAATTCAAACATTTTTTTTATGCTTTCAATTATTTCTTTTGTATTCACTATCGACAACAAAATAAGTATGAAAGTGATGTAATTTGTGCATTTGATTCTCTAAATGCTCATGTTTTTCCATGGTGGAGATTGAAAAAGAGAGAAGAGAAATTATTATTTTTGTTTGGATAATGTAAATTAATTTGATATATCAAACGACACACGATTTGTCGAATGGTAAACTGACTAATCATCATGAAAAAACCAGAAATAAACGAAAATCAAACATAAAAAATAAGAGATTAATTACTATGGATCAGTTTTTTTTAGTACGGGTTGAAAGGTATTAAGTGGTTGATGGGGTTTAAATTTAAGAAAAATCTTGTTAATGTGTGGAAATGTGATTAGCGAGATGCTATATGTCCGTTTGGCTAAGCTGCCTTAAGGCTACGTGTCAAGTGTCAACTAGTTCAGGATAGTTGCACTTAAGGCTACTTGTGAACCTAACATATAAGTCCGAGGAGATACTCCTCTTATAGTCAATTGGTTTTAGGATAAAATCCCGAAAGGTCTGTGTGTAAGTTCATCTTTACGTGCAAACCCTCCACATATTAGACCCGACGGATTTTAAAAGATAATTTAACAAATCTTCAACCATATAGAGATAAATTATAGGTATTAAGGGGTTAAAGGGAAGTTCAAATAAATTGAGGATAGAGTTGAGTCTATATCTATAAGAATGATACAAACAAATATTTTTCAACTTTTATAAGTTTTTTCTTGAAAACGGAAAGCTACTTGAATCAATAGACGACACATCGTCTATTGAATTAAAAGGGTGAAAAATTGACGGACAAACTAATCGTCGTGAAGGATCACTGACCCCACAACAAAAAGAAGAAATTTTTTTTAGGATTTTTAATATTATATACCATAGTATTTTCTCTCGAGTAACTTGTTCATCTATTGTAATAAATATATGTATCCTTTATGTTTTTGTTAAAAATACCCTCGGTTATCAATCCAAATCATTTGTCCCTAATACCGTTCCAACATACTGTCCCTGAATTCTTATTCGTCCACGTGACCGAAGTTATTATAAAAATTGAAGTTTTAATTGCTGGTTTGGTTCAGATATTAAAAATAGGGTTTATTGAACGAATAGGAATTCAGGGACAACATCAGAGACAACATCGGGGACAGATGATTTGGATCGGTTATATTGTATGATATTTTTGAGATTTTTTTCCATGAGATTAGCCACAAAATAAAAATATTTACGGAAATATAAGGCTTTATGGTCAGGAGAAAAAATCACTTATCTATATATATTACTAAGAGTACCCACATTGGTAGTGATCTTAAGTGTCCTTAAGTGCCACATAGGAGAGAAGTATTTTGATTTTGTTAGAACCCATGCAAAATGATCTACTGCAAGATGAAAAATGAAGGATCCAATTTATGAAAAATGAAGGATCCAATTTTGCTCACCCTCCACTTTGAGGGGGTGATATTACCCACCAATAGAATTTATCATTGTTTTTAATAAAGCTACATATAATCCTTTGAACATGAAGCATTTTTATTGGTGGGTAATATCACCCCCTCAAAATGGAGGGTGAGCAAAATTGGATCCTTTGAACATGCAAGATCAAACAATATCCACTTACATGTTGACATGTGGATCCACTTTTCTAAAAATATTTTAAATGGCTTTAAATGTTAATAGGTAAACTATAAAAATTAGATATATATATTTATAATTTATAAAATAATTTTGACTATCTATTAACACCCATCTTATATATATTTATATTATTTTTAATTGTTGAAAATAAAAAATAAAATACATATATATAGTGATTAGGCAGTGAGAGAAATTTAAAAATAGCAAAAAAAATAGGCTAAGATCAATCTTAAAAATTCTGCAATGTGGATGCTCTAAAGCAGCACCCATTTTGTCCACGTGTCAACCTCTAAGGCAGTCCACGTCAGCATTTTTTCAATTTATTTACAGATTTGCCACAATGTATTTACAGATTTGCCATTAACTATTTTATAAGAAAATTTTTTTATTAGAATTTGTAAACAGTCATCATGCCACGTCAATTTTGTTAAAATAAAAAAAAATTAAAAAATTAAATCTACCTACCAATCAAAGTTAACAAACTAATCTATTATAATTTGATTTTGTTGAGAAAATTTCAGGCAAATCTTCTAAAAAGATTTGACACATTTTTTAAATTTAAAAAATAAATCTAAATTTAAAGAAAATTGATAATATATTGAGATATAAATATAATACTCGAACAATAATCTTTGTAATAGATTTTTAATTATTTTCTTTTATTTATTAAAAAAATAATTAATCCTCACGTGTTAGTCATATTAATTAATAAAAATAATTTTTTTTTATAGATTAATATCAAATAAAATGAAATAAAATGATACATGGAAGTAAAAATATAATATTTTTTATTTAGAAAAAATCCGCACAAGGTACGGGCGCTAAACTAGTTTGTATGAAAAAACTAGTTTAAAATTACGATTTTTTTTAAGTTTTTTATTCTCATAACCCACAGTTTTTTGTTTTTTTTAAAAAAAAATTGAATAAACGTCAGTTTAAACTACGAATTATTTATATTTTAAAATAAAAAATTAAACTGCAATTTAAAACTGTAATTTATGAAAAATAATATTCGAAAGAAAATAGTAATTTTAAGTAACGGCTTTACTCCATTCAGACATTCTGAATATGTTATTTCTTTTTTCAATATTTTAGGGGAACCCCCCATATTTGAAGTCGATTTTGTGTAATTATTTATATACTTTGAATTAAGGCGGATGATAGATGTACCGGCGAAAATCTATATTAGTAATCTAAACTACGCACGCGAAACGCGTAGTTTCATTTTTCAGTTCCGGAATCTAATTGCGCTTGTGGCGTGCGTAGTTGGAGCCGATGCGAAGCCCATAGGAGTCGATGAACTACGCTTATGATAAGCGTAGTTGAAGTTAATTTTTTTTTAAAAAAACTCCAACTACACTATTGGCAAGCGTAGTTGAAGTGAATTAAAAAAAAAAACTTCAACTTTGATTCTCATTACCAAAGTTAAATTTAAAAAAAAAAAAGAACTCCAATCCTGCTATTGACAAACGTAGTTTAAGTGATTTTTTTTTTTAAAAAAAAGGAATTTCAACTTTCGTTGTCATTACCAAAGTTGAATTAAAAAAAAACACTCCAATTACGCTATTGGCAAGCGTAGTTGGAGTGATTTTTTTTTAATTATTTTTTAGAAAAAGTAACTTCAACTTTGGTTCTCATTATTAAAGTTGAATTAAAAAAACACTCAACTACGCTTACCAATAGTGTAGTTGGAGTTAATTTAAAAAATTTTCATCGGCTCCAACCGGCTCAGGACGGCTCTCCAACTACGCTTGTCAAACGCGTAGTTTGAACTCAAATGCGAAAAGTGAAACTACGCAAAGTGCGTGCTTAGTTATGACTACAAATAGCGTTTTTTGCCGGTACGTCTAAAATTCCCGTAAATTAAGTTCTCTCCTTTTTGTAGTAGATGAGATAAGAGTGCATGGATTTGATGAGAAAGGTTAAGGAGATGATGAGATGATAATGATGGAGTTTGTGAATACTATTTTGCATTAAAAGACGTGTCTCTATATATCGTTATCATCTGCACCTTGGAAATTGTATTTATAAATACTCATATTTATATATATAATTCTTCTTATTTTAAGACTTAGTCACATTCATTATTCAAACTATACCACCCAGTCAAATCCACCTGTTCGACTTGTTTAATCAAGAATCTTAATTTCACTTTATTACTTCTCACTTTTTTTGTTCCCATTTGATATTTCAAATTTTGCCATCTTTTCAATTTCGTATGCTTAATTCAAATACTTACAATCTTCAACTAATCAACGAATGACAACTATCTTTTCAGAGGATAAACAAAAATATTAAAATTGAGTTTTGATTTACAATCACAATAACTAACATATAAAAACCAACTATTAAACTTTTTAAAATATAGATAATTTGTTCATGATTAATATTGGTTTATGAAATATGAACTGGGTTAGCCTTGAAAAACCACCCGAAAACAATACGGGTTAGACGTTTTGGTTTGAATGAACCGACTTGTACCGTTTAATATGGATAGACTTAGGTTATTATGTCGGCTCACGGGTTGTACTTAGGTTATTATATCGGCTCACGGAACTAGGGCTGTGCAAAATCAGTCCGGATCGAAATTTACGGTCCGTTCTACAGTCTATGTTTTTGTTGAAAACCCAGGTTACGGTCAGGGTCCGGTTTTAGACCGTACCGGGTTGGACCGTAAACTGCGAATATCCGGTTCAGTCCAGTCAAGTCTGTTCCGTTCCGGGTCCAGTTTTGAGCCGAAAAACTTCACCAAAATTGCACAATTTAGGTACAAATCAGTCCGGTGCGGTCCAAAATATTCAAAATTGCACAATTTAGCTACAAACCGGTCTGGTCCGGGCCGGTTTGCGGTTCATGGTGTTATCAATTTAAGGTCCACCGGTCCGGACCGTATGCACAACCCTACATGGAACAACCCGGTCCGGCACATTTTTATATATTATGTTATATATAGTTCTTTTAATATAACATTGTCATTTTATTTACAATAATTATGTCATTTGACCCCTCAGATTGATTTGAGTATATGGCCAAGTTTGAACAGCCATTTGAGGTATGAGCATAGTACGCCGGCTGGACGTTCCGACATAATCTACTTCACAAACTAGTCCGACTGAGTGTAGTGGTGGCCAAGTACGAACAACCATTAGGGTACGAGCATAGTACACCGGCCGGACGTCCCAATATAATTTAGTTCTGACCATAGTAGGCCGGTCGAGTCCAGATTTGTATAGGTCTAAAAGGCATCTATTTTTGTTTTTATGGAAGATCCGTATATTTCAACACTTGTAACACATAAAAGAAACCAAAACACACGAATTATTGTACAAAATAACATAAGATTTCATAACTATTCTATTTAAGGCAAAATGTTCTAGTGAGAAGTATCATCTGACATCATTTGAAAGCATTATAACAGCTGAGACCAATCAAAGCATGATCCTCTCATACATTAGGATCATTACTGTACAAACATAACTCAAATCTTAACTATTAGTTCCTTGTCGTCTTCGAGTCTCCACTTCCAGATCCAGGTGATATGAAAAAGAAAAAACATACAAACAACTATAGTTTTTACCTTCAGGTTTCCGTTTCTATACAATGGTGACATTTTCGCGATGATGACGAAAACAGAGGCTTTTAGCCTTGCAAGTGTGAAACCTCCTGTGGTAATTTTTACTGATCTCCATTGATGCCGAAGATTCGAACCTTGTGCATATGAGGGAATTTCGCCACGACTAGGATAAAGACGGCAAGTGTGTTGAAGAATAGCATTGGATGCTGGTAATCGGTTGTGTGAGACGCGATTAGGTACCTGTCATTTGTAATATAACCATAGACTGAGAATAAATAGCAGACAAGAAATCTGGTAATGTTGCTGGTTATTTAAGCAATTAATATGCAACCATATTAATATCACATGCCTTATAATGTCAATATCATGTCAGCTAATCAAAGCCTTGTGCAGTGACCCCATACAGCCTTTAAGCCTAAAATGCAACTTGCAGAAGTTTGATGGTAGAAATTGGAAGAGCAAAAGATTCCCATTGAAAAAAGTGCTTCTTAATAGGACTTTCCACTTAGGGTTCGTTTGGTTACCAACTACAGTAAAGGTAATGGAAAGGAAACGAATTTTAAATACTTTTGCTCCATGTCTCATTTTTTTTTTACCAACAACGTAAGATGCTTGATGACACCAAACAAACTTGGTGTTTCGAGAGGCCAAAAGCCGGTAAATGGACAAACCGTCATGCAAAAACCAACGAAAGCAAGAGATAAACACTACAAGCAAAAGACCGAAAAAGTAAAAAAGATCCAAAAAAGTCGGAACAAACAATCCACGGGAGAAGGCGAGGAACACTCTAGGCAGACAAAACATGGAGACTCCATGTCTCATTAAACATTCGTTTGGTGGATTGAAAAAATGAAGGAAAGAAAACAAATTTTATATGAAAAGAGATAGGCTGGTGTATGGATGATCAATTAGATAACAGAAACAAGGACCACGCTTGTTTCCTTTACCAGTTTGTACAAAACGGGCCCTAAATTTACACAAATTATGAGCAAGACATGTTTGAACAATAATACTTGAACAAACTAGGGTGATTAGAACAATATTAGCTGATGTCAAGGCAGAGAGAAGTAACAAAACCAGAGTAAGGGAATACAATACAGATGCACATATCGAACTAATCCTTCATGATTATAGTTGCGTTCCTCAGCTAGTTGACCTATCAACAGAAGTACAGTCCACTTAGTTGGTGGATACTAGCTTTGATGGACACTAACTCAACTATATGCAAGTCTATATGTGGTAAATATTCGCAAGTTTTCATATGTTGCACATATTTGAGGCTTGGGCATGGAAGCTTATCCAGAACAGAGACAAAAAAAATCACTCTTGTTCTAGTGGAGATCAGCTTCGATCTTTACAAAAACAAGGGAGATTTATATTACTTCCTATGCAGAATAACTAGTCGAGTGAAAACAACTAGTGTAAATCAGATGAAAAAACAAGGCAGCAAAGAGAAGGAGAGATGCAGGCACTTGTGGATTGAGATCTTATGAAATTCATCATAGGCTAGACAGACATGGGTTCAGCAAAGTTATCAATATGCAAATTAAATATCCAAATACGCACTTAATAAAGCTAAGCTCCTCGTATTATATGGAGTATTAACCATATATATAGAATACTGCAGTAAATGTGATTGTTATGAAGATAACTTACAGCACAATAGGAACAACTGTTAGGAATTTTCTGTTGCGTGTAAGCTGTTTTCCATTGTCGACCTGCTCCCACCAAGTCAAGCGATTGTATATTCCTTGATCTTCAGAAAACGGAGTTCCTTTCTTCCAGTGGAAAAAGTGATAAGTGACCTGCAACGGAAGGAAAAAGGAGCATGTTAATCACTCAAACTTGAGATAAGAGCATACATTACATGTTCAGCACGAAAAGGAGCACAGACAGATTACACTTCCATAATACAAATTACAAAAAAAGAGCCCTATCCTTGGAATCTTGGATAAGCTGAAAAAATATGAACCCTAATTCATCAGAGTGGTTCATATTTTGGTTCTTATGTTGCATTTGTAATAAGAAACTGGAAAGATGAGTTTGCTTTTCAAAATCAATCAAGTGAATGAGATCACAAGCTGCCAAAGGTCGCATAGAATTGGCATATACATAACCACCAGGTAAAAAAACATCGACAAAAAGCAAAGTGATTGAGCCTCAAAAGACCCCGACTATATAAATAAAAAAGCAGCGGAAGATCATTGCAATTGTTATACTAATCGCCCGAAAGAAGCATAACTCATCTCATAAATCAATATGCCATATCACAATGATCGAAATTCAGTACAGATCAATTAATCATATCAATGAACGAAGATGAGCCATTTAACAGCAACCCAAAAGAGATCAATCAGAAACCCTAAACCCAAGTCGAGACTTTTAGATCAAGAGAACAAACAGAAATCAGGACGGAACACAATTATTAACCTAAAGAACCTCAAATTGCACAAAAATAGGAACACCAATTACGGTTTCAACATCTTCATAGGAAGGAAGAATGAACAGAGAGAGGGGGGCAACATACAGCGAAATGGACGAGATTAACGATAGTCCAAGCCATGCCAGGGGTACAACCAAAGACGGAGAGAACAACAAGCCACGCGAAGAAGAGGATCAATATGTAAGTCGTCCAAACGCCAGGGTACATGAACCACTCGGTATTACGGTTCAGATCCGTCGTGGGCACCGCCTTTACGTACAAATTCGCCATAGAAGAACCGCCGATTCTTATTGAATTGCAGGAAGATATCTTGAATTTGACCTCAAAAGCAAAAACAGGATTTGGTTTGTAAACGCCCTAAATTCTCTCTGGTTGCGATAGCGTGTGTTGGTGGCGTTGAGAAATTATGCAGATATTTTGGGGATGAATCGTAGAAAAACAATTCAACATTGGAAGCCTCTCGAACTCTCGAAGGGCATAAATGAAAATAGGGCGACTCGAGGGAGTCTATTTTTGTAAATTATCATTCTAATCTTTAAATATTTTAATATCTTTATGAGTCTTTATAGCTAAAAATAATTATAAGATATTTGTACATAACGATTTTCAATATTTAAATCATGTGATAATATTTTTTTTTGATAGAATTTACGTTTCTTCATATAACAATTTTTTTTTTATTTTTTTTAACATTCAATAGATTATTAAAATATTTGAGATAAGTCTTGATGATATTGAGGTATTATCTTTATTATAAGTTATTAATAGTATAATAACACAGATTAAAACCTATACTATTAGTGAATTAGTTAAAATTATTCTTTTGATAGAAAGAGATTATTAGGGATTATAGGGTCATTTCTGTCATTATGGATACTGTTTTAGAATTATAATTTTCAATAATCCGTTGCATTAATTGATAATCTAATGGTGTCCAATTAAACAAGGTTATTTGGTAGTTTAAGCTTTTTTTTGGGTTTTTGGTAGAGTAATGAAAAAAATTTAAAGTGTTTGGCAATTGAAGAGTTATGGTTATATTTGTACGATGAATTTACTAGAAAGAACAAATTAAAAAAATAATCAAAACATCTAAATGGATTTAGGATATATTGGACTAAAGATATGAAAATCTACCAAAAAAAATCAATTGAAAAAGATTTTTAAAAAAAATTCTCAAAAACTCTCCGATAACCTCCAAAATTCTACAAACAAATAATCTAAATTTACTAAACACTATAATTTTTCAAAACACTATAAAATTTTAAAGGACTAATTAGGTAACTAGTCTAATTTGAATTTTTAGTTTAGTAAATAGGCCTTTTAATTTTTCATTTAGGTTAATATACTCCAATTTTTTGTTTTAACCGTGAAACCCTACTTCCCTTACTCTTCCCTTA
Organism: Fagopyrum homotropicum; assembly: GCA_033239125.1. Classification (NCBI taxonomy): domain Eukaryota; kingdom Viridiplantae; phylum Streptophyta; class Magnoliopsida; order Caryophyllales; family Polygonaceae; genus Fagopyrum; species Fagopyrum homotropicum. Next base: position 12,652,008 of record BSWB01000003.1, read on the forward strand.
AATGCTCCGAAGTCTGAATCCCACCAACTACTCTCTCCCATCTTTCCATTCTCCATTCTCATTCTCCATCCTCAGTCCGGGGTTGCAGAAGAGCCAAACAAGCGAGTCAGTGCTGAAGAAAGTGAGATGAAGAAGAAATTGAGATGGGAGGAGGAGAAGCCATGACTGCAATGGTGGGTGCTAGATATGGATCTGGAAGAAAAAGATAAAGGAAGTGGAAGTATAAAAAGAGCATTTGAGTTGTTGCCAATACATCACCTAATTCACCAACAACAAAGCTTCCTCTTTTCAAAATGAAGGAAGGAAGCCATGGATGCCATCAGTTGTACGATGATAATGAAAAAGAAGAAGAGTTGAGTGGTGACGATGGTGGTGGTTGTGGTGGGATTGATATTGGGGGCGGTTGTTGAGGTGAAAAGGATGGATCATCCACGTAAGATAGCCGGAGACGTCAGCTTTCTGGTGATCGGAGATTGGGGATGAAAGGGCAACTACACTCAAACCCTCATTGATAATCAAGTATCTTCTCTTCCTCACTCAACTATTTCACATAAATTCATAAGATGAACATTAGTAAAGGAAATTATTGCCAAAATAAATATAACAATGTTTCGTTGTATTGTAAATTTACAATCAATGGATCTACATTCTACAGGTGTGGTATTAAGTGGATTGTGCGCTCGGGTTCGGATTGTTAAAGTTAACGCCGGTGAGCCTTTGGTGAGACTTCGTTCATTGACGGCGGGTATCGGCATCTAGGGTTGTTCGTACTGCTTGATGTTGTTGTGTAGTCAAATATTGATCATTTTGTTGTTTATGTGTATGTAATTTCCGGTACGTAAATTCCGGTACGTAAATTCCGGTACGTAAATTATAAAAACTAAAAAAGGACAAAAAGAAAACAAAAAAAATTTGGTATGAGTTTCTGGTATGAATTTCATACCAGAAAATTGTAAAAAATAAAAAATGACCAAAAAAACAAAAAAAAAACTTCTGGTATGAAAAAATTATAGCATGAACTTCCGGTATGAAAAAAAATTCTGGTATGAAACTTCTGGTTTGAAAAATAAAAAAGAAAAAAAAAACAGTAATTAAAATTTAAAACTTACACTTGTATAACAAATAACAAACATCAATTATTATTTTTTTTAAAATAAAAGGGTTAATTATTTTTACCTATCATTAAATGAAGTGGTAAAAAAGTATGAGTACATTTACTAAACACAAGACTAAAAAAGGCCTAGTAGGCCAAATTCTTTCTTTTGAAAGAATTTGGTAAAGTGCGCCCTTTTCAATTTTCTTTTGTTTTCTATACCCCATTAAAATTTTCCACTTTCATTAATGGTAGGTAAAAATAATTAACTACTCTATTTAAAAAAAAGAATCATACATAAATTTGCTTGTTACGTACAAAAAGGCATTCGAGAAAATTTGTGAGGTAAAACCCTTTTTGTATCTAGGAAATTAACCCGGCCCATCAATTATCAATTTAAAATAAAGATAAATATGCTAATTAAGGCTAATAATAATTAAGAAAAGAGAGAATATTTAAGTAAAAACATATATATTAAACTGCCAAAAAAATTGGTAACTAAATTTTTCAGTTTTTTCGTATTTGTCTTGTCTGCCTTGTATCAATCACGTGCTGAAATATCGGAATCAAATCAAAACTTCTCAAAATCGGTGACAAAGAGAAGCTCTCCAAAATCGGCAACATAGAAAAACAGGAAACAATTTGTCTTCCCCATAAACCGTCGTCAACGACATCTTCAAACTTCTCCTTCAACCTAAATCTTCGGCTTTAACTATATTCGAACTTCGACTGAAACCGTCTGCAACAATCCTCTTATTCTCTCGCTTCCTCGTCTGTCAAAAGCATATATTCTAATGGTTACATAGATTTGTAATATATTGATACATAAAAAACATATATTCTAATGGTTATATATATATGTGTACATATTATGTATACATACGTATACAAACAAAACCAAAACATAAATGTAACAGTGTTGTAATACCGATCTCCTTAGACATGGTCGCGATGTCTTCACGAGTCTCACCCATCACGTCCATCAGCAGAGTCACCTTTGAATCTAAGGTCGAAGCTGGATTGGTCGGCACTTCAGTGGCCTCGGCCCTAAGACGGATCAAAGAAAAGTGAGGAACCTCTCGCAACAATGGGAATAAATGCAGTTCCAGTAAGTTTTTTTCCTGCTTAGATTTCTTTGTTTTGTGTGTTCCCGAGAGGAATTCAGACTACACTCTAACAAAGGTGCTTTCACGAGACACTGTCTACCTTCTCAACTTCCGATTCATCATATACATTTGGATCAAAAAGAACCTTGTGTTAAGGGCGATCTAACAATCGTGTTTTTTTCGCCTCCTAAAGAGTGGGAGGCTCCAACTTTTGAAGAACTCTTTCGAGCTCTTCTATGACGTGGTCTAGAAGGGTGTTGTCGGGATGACCAGGAGTTTTGCCCACCTCCTGATCCCTTCTAAGCTCTTATGCGCTAGAAGAATTAACGATCCACGATTTATCAGATGGACCGGGTGGTGAATTGAACCCCCCCCCCGACCCCGAGGATATACATAGTGAAATGATGAGTGAATTTTTAGTAATGTACTTAACATATACACATATCAACAGTTACACAAATTTGTATTATCTTGATACATAAAAAACATATATTATATTAGTTTTATATATATGTGTAGATATTATATATACAAACGTATAAATACAAAACCAAAACATAGTTGTAACAGTGTTGTGAGACATATACATAGTGAATTGAAGAGTGAATTTTCAGTAATGTACGTAACATAGATAGATCAAGGCAAAAGTTTATGTAGAGATTTAGTTATGTATCTTAATTAATACATAAACAAGTAATATTCAAAAATTTGTTAATATATCGATATACTTATAAGTACACAACATTACCGTGTGACACTCACTTAGAGTTAATCACCCACATATCCATATTGTTTTACACTTACAAAACCATATAATGAACTCTAGAATACAACAGTTTGTGTACAAAATATAAAAAACACTCACAGCCATATTAGCGTACACAAGATTCAAACACACAATCACAATTTACTACTTACTTGGAACACAAACTGCGCAGTTACAATGCCCCAAAATTTCTAATTTGAAGATGTGGACAAGGTTACCGGTTTATCTGTGACCGAACACATTTATTTATGCCAGATCTTTAATGCAAAGTCACTATTGAAGCAGTTGACAACAAGGAAATTAGCAGAGCTTTGCAGCCCTAGAAAAAATGCATCTAGATTAGACGATTATAAGTTGCCTGCTACATAATCAACGAAAAATCCCGAGAAAATAATGATCTATTTGCTGACACTAATTTTTCGATCAAATCGGCATGTAGGAACGACCGTTGCAAAATGAAAGAGCACAAGAACACCAATTTATTGTTTCCAAAAAAATCTCGCCCGGATTATCACAAACCCACAATTGAAGGAGAAGGATAACCATTACTTCCTTGTTTAACGGTAAAAAAAAAGGATGAGTTGACTAAGTAGACAGTTTATGTATCAAGGTTCATAAAATAGGCCATTTTGTTTATACGTTGACAAACTAGGCCCCTCCAAATTTTTATAAAAAGATAAATTATAAGCAAAATTAAAGATTCTCCATAAATCACGATCTTTCACTCTCCTTAATTAACTTTATTAATTTGCCTAATAAAATAAGCTAATTATTTTAAATCGTTAATTAAAGAATATATTGTTATCGTTTTCCTTCAAACGTGGAATGTGAATTGAGCGTTTAATTTTTCGGATAAAAACGACGTTGCTTTTCTTTTGTTATGGCGTTATTCATAGTTCGTATGTAGATGTCGATACAAGTATGTGTAAGATATGTACATAAGAAAATCTGCAATATAAATTGAGGTGTAAGATATGTACATAAGAAAATGTAATTTGCTTATGTATATGTTAACTTACTTCCGTATGTGTAAGATATGTACATATGTACATACGAAAGTACGATATGTACATAAGAAAAGGTAATTTGTTTATGTATATGTTTAACTGTACTGCACTATTATATACATTATGTACACCAACACAAGTGTCATTTATTGTACGTGATTATGTATTAATCTGTGTAAATTTTATGTACTTACATGGAGAAATTATCGTATTTGGAGGAGACAAATAATAGAGAATGACGAGGTGTCAGCATGGAGAAATCGCTGGCAAACGACGAAGATGAAGAAACGAAAACGAAGCTTGGAAGACGGTGGAGACGAATAACAGAGATGATATCTTCAATAGGCTTCAATGAAGACGGTGAGAGAACAAACAATATTTTTGGCTTGAAATCTGGTGATTTGATTTAAGAATGACGGAAAATAGCCCACTCAATAGGATTTATAGAATCATCAAAATAAAGTTTCCAAAATATTTCAAACGGTTTATCAATTTTTGGCAGTTTTTTTATTTTAATTTTAATTAACCACCCAAATCACTTTCCTTAATTGTAGCCCTAACTAGCCACTTATCAATTATCGGTAGTTTTTTATTGAGAAAATTGGTGTAGGGAAGCCCTTTTAGTATCCATGATACAATCTAGGCCCCTCCAATTTTTCTCCCTAAAAATAAAACTAAATTAAATTATAAAGAATCTATTAATTGTGGGGGACCACTCTAATTAAAAAGATTCCCTCTCTTAATTAAGAAGGATAAATAACTATTAAAAATTAAAAAGATAAATTAAATTAAATAGATAAGTGAATATTAATTGTGGGGACCACTCTCATTAAAAAGATTTCATCCCTTAATTAATATGACTGTTTTTTTGTTAAATAAGAAAAATGAGAGTGGTCCCCACAAATTCTGTACATAATTTTATGTACATAATTTCGCAAGCAGATTATGTACATAATTTCGCACGCAGATTATGTACATAATTTCGCACGCAGATTATGTACATAATTTCGCACGCAGATTATGTACATAATTTCACACGCAGATTATGTACATAATTTCGTACGCAGATTATGTACTTAAAATTATGTAATTAATTTTAATGCCAACAAATAAGCGACTCTTTGAAAAAAAATAAGCAATATTAACTAAGGGATAGAATCTTTTTAATGTTAAAACTAATTACTTAATTGTAGGGGACCACTCTCATTTTTCCTTTTTTATTTAAAAAAATTAAGGGAGAGAATCTTTTTAATTTTTAATAATTGTAGGAGACCACTCTCATTTTCCTTTTTAATTTTGAAAATATCTTAAATTTTTTTAGATTTTATCTTTTTCTCAAAATTACAAGGGGCCTAGTTAATACACATTGAAACAAAAAAGTTTACTTAATCTACATTTATACAATAAAAGCATACTTACCCCTTTTACTCTTTTTTATTTTAATTTTAATTAACCACCCAAATCACCTTCTTTAATTGTAGCCCTAATTACTGATTTTATCTTAATTTTTTAATTTAATTTTGTTAAGGGCCTAGTTAGTCTACACTAAACACAAAAGACCCTATTCCACCAATCTTCTCAAAAAAAATATTAATTAACTTATTTCTCAACTTCCAACTTATTTGGGATGATGGTGATAATGTATTATTAGAAGGTAGTGACCTTGCTCATCCGACATGACATGAATCACCAAACATTAATTAGGAAAATGAAGGAAACTAAATTGGAGAGAACGTTGATAAATTACGTAGGATATTTATTTATTTTTATAATAAATTGCTGATAACCATTTTCATGAATATCGATCGTGATTTTCAGTTTTACATAATTACATTAAAAACAACTTATTAATTATGAGAGATATTATGGTTAATTTTGGTAGGATTTTGTATTATTAATGATTTTATCTTTTCTACAAAAATTCAAGGGGCCTAGATTATCTACATAATTACACAATTGCCTATATTATCTTCATTTATTCAATAAGTGCCTACATGCCCATTTTACTCAAGCCATTCTGACATCTATTTTTAATTCTTTCCAATTCATGACTTTGTTTTTTTATTTTCTTTTATATTTTTGTCATTTTTATTTTTTATTTTTTGTTTTTTTTATTTTCTGGTATGAAATTCATACTAGAATTTTCTGAAATGAAAGTCATACTAGAATTTTTTGGTATGAAATTCATATTTGAAAAATCACTCGAAACAGGGAGATTAGAAAAATCAATGTTTCCACTTGCAATTCCCGCTAGTCTTTGATCATTTTTGTGACTAAATAAACCCTAGTAGGTAGGTTCTTCCCTTCCACTCTGTCTGCAAATTTTATCTCCAATTGCTTTAGTAATGACATTTACAACAAATTCCCAATGCTACTCTTCCACTTTATCACCTATTTTCATTTCTTCCAAAGCCAATCGACCCTTTCCCTTTCATGCCAGAATTTATTTCAAATCCCTAAAGTTCGAGGCTTTCGCTTCAGTTAGTTACTCCAATGTCTCCATTGTCGATAAACATTTTTGTCCCGACTATACAAAACAGACCCAGGAAGGAAGCGTGGCACCATTGGAGTCAAAATATGTGAGGAGATCGGGATCAAGTTTGTGGCTTTTCGGTGAGTCGGGAACGACGAGGGATTGATGGACTTGAGCAGCGACGACGAGACGATTTTGCTCAACACCGGTAATTCCGGTGAGTTCTTTGACTGAGCAGAAGTGAAGCCTTCGTGGAATATAACGGATATGAGAGGAGCGTATTCAAACCAAAGACCCAGACGGTTAGCCAAGATTTTGATTCTTCTCGAAATGTCAAGATTGCGGCAGTGAGGAGGGAGAGGGGAAGGTGGCGGCCGGAAAACCAATGCCGGGGGAGAAGGAACTCCTTAGGGTTGTGGATCTGGTGGCTTCGATTATCAACCCACTCCAAAGTGAAAGAAGAAGGCGTGAGATATCCACGAACTGGAACCATGTGCTTTGGGGTTTGAATCGTAAAATGCCATGGGCCTAGTTAATGGAGCAATAACTAAAAAGGGTCTAGTTAGTAAATATAACCTTAACATTTTGGTTCAAATAATCTTAAAAATAATCTAAATCAAATAACTCCTCCAATAATTCCTTAGAAAAATGGTTGCCGAACGGGGTCATAATCTAAGGAGATTATTCTAACTTTTTTTTTTATTTTTTTAAATTCAACGTGAATTGTAATCTCATGATAATCTTAGTCCTTTACCGAAGTTTTCAAGCCTTTTTATTATCAATTACTTAACTTTTATAAAATTTAAAAAAATCACCCATATTTTTTTAATTTACAGAATTGATCGAATTTACAATCCAACTCAAAAGACTAAATAATTAAAAAATTTTGGGTTGATCCGGTTTTTATTGTAAGTTTTATGTTGTTGACCGAACTGGAGTTGGTGGCTGCATTGAATGAAGTGGGTTGGCATAGAATTTAGTTTTGACTTGTGCTCTAGGCTTCTTCCAACCAAATTTCCTAATATTGAGTGCCCCAATCTAAGTTTGTGTAATATTTTTCTTCAACAAACTAGTTTATAGTTAGAACTTAAAAATTTTTTATTTACGTGACAAATTAATGAATTCACTACAGTTAGGGGTCCATATATATCTATAGCCGGAAAGTAAAGTGGAGCTTATTCCGCAAGCTTTACGTTTGAAAATACCTTATTTGAGAAAATTTTTACTTTTGTGAGTATCACAAATTTTTTTTTATTATTAAAATTTCAGGTTAAAATAGAGTTTTTCCAACAAGATTGTCATTAATCAAATATTAACGTTACTTTACAAGGATAAATGACTCAATTATTTTTTAAAATATAATATAGTAAAATTATTGACTTGATTATTAAAAATATTATTTCATTAAAAATTGTGAGACCGTTAACGTTAACGTCGCCTACTTTAGCAAATGTGTATAGACGTGGAGAAATATTAGTTTATATTTATCATATGTAATTCAGTTTTATAGCATAATAATTATAATCAAAGTTGTTTAAATTTGATGAGTAAGATAATTTATACAATTAACATGTTTACTTACATGCTAGGGTAAGTTCAAACATAACTTTATCTTATCATGCATATTTACATATGTGCACATTCATACATTTTGCATGAGCTTGTAACCGAGAAAGGTACAAATATTTTGCATGACCAAGATAACCGTTCGAAAAAAACGTTATTTTTTCCTTAAACTACGTTTTTTTTAATCCAAAATCCAAAAATCTTACCATCAGCTTGATCACGTAACCTAAGATAAAGTACGAGAGAACTCGTCTCGACAATATATAATACTATCATCAATATAAAAACATCCCCGTACCGTTAAGTAAAGAATACCAAAAACATTGTTTATTTAATGGACGACATTTGATCACCTAACCCATGCTGATACATAAGAAACATATGATAAGAGATATAATCGTGTTATTGTGTACAAAGATAAGCTAAAATAGATGCAAAGTGTGTGAACCACAAATTAGTCATCTAACCGGCATAAATGCTTTACAACTGGAACATCACCTTTATAAATTGAGTTGACAACAATAATCCAAATATATAAAATGTAGCATTATATCCACCAATAACTTGCTTTAGCTTCATCTTATTGTCACATAATTGGCCTAAGTTGCTCTACTACCTCTTCAAAATCATTATCTTTGTAGTTGAACCAACTTCCTATATGTAACAACTCACATCCCGATATCACCCAATTTCGACAGAATTTTATCCAAATATAACAACACTATGATCTGATTCCATTCCAATAATAAAATATCAAGATGGGATATTAGCCTTAACTTATTTGTCAGGTTAGAATAATTCCATTCCGAACATAACTTCATATGTAATTTAGAATTTAATTAATCATAACAATTGTTCAAGTTTTATCTCAACCACTAATTAGCTTTTTAACTAAGTTCGATTTAAATTTTGTCTTGTTCATTGCTTGACTAGTCAAAATTTTTAAAAAAAAGAATTGGGTGAAGTAAATTTTTTTTTTTTTTTTATGCGGTTTTGTCTTAAAGACCCCTCTAATTTTTACCATTCTAATTGGCTTTACCACTATTACATTAAGAGTATATGTTCTTAATGAATTTATGCTATAAATACTTTTAATAGAGTAATAGTGACAAAATAACGTAGTTAGCCATTTTATCCATTCTTAAATAAGACTATAACAATGACTTCATAGTTCTTCACTCCTATAATTTGTTAGTCTTGCTCTAGATTATTCTCAATGGAACTACATTGTGCAAGTTTAGCGGTTCCAATATTCTTCATCCATAAAGACTAATTAAGGCTAATTTGCTGGTGGATTTGTGGGTAACTGATTCTCGTGTTATAATGGATGATTGAAAATTATTGTAGCTGATATACATTTAAATTTACTTAAAAAAAATTTATTTTTTAAATAATATAATAATTTCATAAGTTATATTTGTAATACATCGTTCAAGGATTTACCATATGATCCGTAAGACTCGGCTTGTTTTATAGCGTTGGGACCGGAATAGACTCGGGTTGATTATGCCAACGGATTCTCATGTGCTTGGCTACCTTCAATATTCTTCATCTAGAAGTTAATATGGGATGTAGCAAGCGGAAGTGCCAAACGAAGATTCTGAGATCGATTCGTTGGGAGGTACCGGCCAAGGGATGTAGCAAATTGAATTCCGACAGCGCAGTTTGGTGACCTTCCAGCCAGGTCACAACCGGGGGACGACAAAGGTCATTGGATTAAGGGCTTTGTCTTCTCCATTGGGTCTTGCTCGGGGCCGATGGCGGAGCTCTGGGCCCTATGCATGGGTTGATACATGGCATGTGAAGTTGGTGTTCGTAAGCTGGAGGTGGAAGTCGACTCTAAGCTTGCGTTCTCGCTTGTGTCTAGATCGGTCTCACGTTCACATTGCTTATTCAGTGTGGTATGCAGGTGTCAAGGCTTCCCCAATAGGGATTAGGTGATCATATTCCGTTATATTTACCATGAAGTAAATTTTGCGACAGATTTTATTGCTAATTTTGATTTTAATTTTTCGGTGGGTTATCATGTGTTATATGAACCACCTCGGGGTTTATTACCCATTTTGAACAATGATACCATGATAATGCGTCTTAAAGGTATGTTATTGTTAGCCGTCTATTTGTTTCCGGAATAAATTGGGTAGGAGCCTAGGATCCCACCTACCTTCTTTACCAAATAAATAAACAAAATAAATACGATACCGAACTATCCATGTATATATTTAACGTGGGAATAGTTTAGGTAAGGAGGGTACTTGTGGTAAGGCATTACAGAGTAATGTTGATCGTTGATTCACATGATCCAATTATCTACATTCATCCACATTATTTAATGATTTAGGAGGTGCGACGACAATTTTGTAATTTTTAGAAAGTACGAGATACTTTTGTCCTTTTGAAAATTTGTTTTAAAAAGGGAGATGCGGTGAAATTTTTTGTAATTTTCATGAAAAAAATTGTAACCATTATTATCTCGATCACTTCCTAACTTTAGTTCAATTCATTCAAAATTTATATACTATCGATTTAATACATTTTTATGGCCGGTTCATGTATTATTTTGTTAATTTATTAGTTATATTTTAATGCACTTTTTTTACTTATACATGTTTGAACTAACATAATACAATATTTGAACTAATGATATCCAAATTTGAACTAATATTATAAAAGTTCAAAATTTTATAGTTATGGTTATTAGAAAATTTTATTGTAATAATTGTTAGTTCAATTTTTTTTGCAATTTTTATAAGGTACGGGGATAACTTTTTCCTTTTGAAAATTAATTTTTAAAAAAGTAGATGCGGTGATAGTTTTGTAATTTTCATGAGAAAAACTATAACAATTATTATCTTAGTTCATAATTTTAGTTCAATCCATTCAAAAATTTTATATGTTATCAATTATGATATTTTCTATAGTTTGTTCATGTATTATTTTGTTAATTTATTAGTTATGTTTTAATTCACTTTTTACTTGTACAATTATCAGAACACAATATTCAAACCAATGATACCCAAATTTGCAACTAAAATTATAAAAGTTCAAATTTTTATAGTTATGTTTTTAGAATACTTTATTATAATATTTGTTAGTTCAAATGTTTTATACTAGTAGTCCAAATCGAGTGTTATATTAGTTCAAATATGTTATGTTATTAGTTCATGCATTCTTTTGAAGTTATGAAAAAAATTGTAAAAGTATATGAACTATTAATATAATATGAACCAACAAAATAAATAATTTGAACAAAATGCACAAAAATTTTGAACGAAAAAAATGCTCGTTAGAAAGAGAAGAAGGAAAAGAAAAAATTTAGAAGGAAAAATTATAAAAATGTATGAACCATTAGTACATATAATTTGCACTAACAATACAAAAATTTTGACCTAAATGTACAATTTTTTTTTTTAAAAAAATGTGTCGTTAGAAAAAAATTTGATTTGTTTTTGAAAAAATATGACACGTGTTACTACGACGATGTTTTGTATCTTTGCATTAGTAGCATGACACAGTATCTTAACCTATACCTAATAATGTTAGGTAATTTAAAAGTTATAAATTATTTAGAATATTATTATTTTAAAAAATTATTAAAGAGATTTTGTTTGGGAGGGGTTCAAACAAAAGATTTTCCGCCAATATTATTCCTCTAAATTTGAGTGACTTTTTTTAAAAAATTATATAAATTCAATCCCAAAATATATTTATATATCTCCCTTTAAAATATTTAATTTGAAAAACGAATCTAGTTTTCAAAAATCCTAGAAAAACTACCCAAACAAGTTAAAATATTAAGAAGTCTTATGTCGTAAATGTTCAATTGTAGGCTTGTAGCATACCATGTCTCAATGGATTGTCATAATTTTTTTACCGCGTGGATATTCCCATAATGATGTTATTTTTTCAAAATTAAACTTTGTTGCTTTATTATAAAAGACCAGATTGGCCTCTTCTACCATAAGTACTTCCATTTTTTTTTTGGTAATGACCATAAGTACTTCCATATTCTGCTGATTGAGATTCAACAATGAATGGGTTTAAGTTAATGATTGGAAAACTTATTTTCTGAATCATAAAGTTCTCGAGAGGATATGATTAAGTACCATGAGTAGGCTCGATAAAATCCTTGTATAGCTTCGTCAATTTCTCGATAAAACGAACTATCAAAATTTTTTTATCGAATATAATCATAACATTTCTTATTTTATATAGAACTTATTCATGTGTTTTAGGTTTTCTTAAACTTTGGATACCTAATCAAACAAGCATGAGATCAAAAAGGCATGAGGATATTTTTATTACTATAGTGGAATTTCCCTACCTCCATCAAGTATATGCACTTGTCCATGCCCTAACAATTTTATCACTTAATATTGGAAAATTATGGTATCTTATCATGGCTAAAGTTAGGTCATACGTAATGGCACCATTAATGTGTCCAAACATTGGAGAACTTATCACTCTATAAATAACAAAAAAATAATACTTAGTCACAAATCCACCTACCATCCTCAACTTCTCTATGTGATCCACCTTTAATCTCCTTCTTCATGCCTCCATAACACAAGGCTTATCATTAACTGGACCAAACTTAGTTGGACGGGGCACTAACTTTTATGTATTTCGTCATATTAGACACGCAAAAAAAAAAAATGTCTCACATCGATAATAAACATTTCTATAACCAGTTTGTATATGAAGTTAGTGGACTACTTTTTTTACGCATATTACGCTTATGAACGGACGTGTAAAACCCTCACGTTATTCGATTTAGCTTAGCTTATCATATTGTCCTTCTTTGCTCACGGCCTAAAGGTGGCATGAATATACCTGAATTTTACTTTGAATAAAGAAGTATATAGAAAACAAAATGCATTTTCTGACCTAACTAGCTAGACCCACCACTAAATTTGTACCATTATGTACAAAGTGTTACATGAGTAAAGTTGAGCAATATATAACACATATAAATATCCTGTGACAACACCAACATAGAAATCATACCAAAGCATTAGTCACAAATCACAGAGATGGGTAGAGGAGAAGAGACTAGTAATGGAACCCTAGAGTGGACTATCAATGTCCCCGGAGAGGCACCGAGGAAACTCGTACCCGAAATGCGTCTACACGAGCGAGTTTCGTCGTGGTTTCGAAATTTAGCTATATGGAGTTTCTTGCTTAGTTGTTGGAGGATAGGTGTGAATGAGCCTAAGAAGTTCATTCATTGTCTTAAAGTGTCTTTAGCACTTTGTATCGTGTCGTTGTTCTATTACATGAGGCCTTTGTATGATAGTGTTGGAGGCAATGCTATGTGGGCTATTATGACCGTTGTGGTTGTGTTTGAATATACCGTCGGTAAGTTTATATTTGAACGTAGATAAACTTTTTTTCATTTGAACACTTGTGTTATGTTCTTATGTACTATTGAAAATCGCAGGTGCAACTCTTTATAAGTGCATAAATAGAACCATTGCAACTGCCTTTGGAGGGTCACTAGGGTTTGGAGTTCATTGGATAGCTAGTCAATCAGGAGAGAAACTTGAGCCTATAATTCTTGGATCTGGACTTTTCGTTTTCGGTAAGAACCGAACATACTAGAACTCGTATTACTACAACTGTCATTATCATTGACGTTTATATGATTGCGTTTAAAAAAATGTCATAAAAACATTTTTAAAAACGTCATGAACGGTCGTGGATTCCCCCCACAAAATATCCATGACTTTTATATATAAACGCCGTAGATGTGAAGATCTATTACGTTTATAAAACATTGTGGAATATGAATTAAAAAGACGACGTTAAATGATGACAACCGAAAATACCATTTAAAATTTTTAAAGACATTTTATAAATGTTGTTCATACGTTAGCATGTACAAGTGTCTTTTATTAAAATTTGAGTCTACATATGCTTATAAGTTTTGAATGTAGTGTATATGGTCGATGAGCTACCTAAATTTAATGACAAGGTTTTCTTTTCTCAAATGTAGCCGGATTAGCTACCTATTGTAGGTTCATTCCGAGAGTGAAGGCGCAATTCGATTATGGAGCTACGATTTTTATCCTAACGTTCAGCCTCGTATCCGTGTCTGGATTTCGCTTTGATAGTAAGTTGTTGCCTCTAGCCTACCAAAGGGTTTCAACGATTATGGTCGGGACCTCATTGTGCATCCTCATAAGCATGCTCTTCTATCCGGCTTGGGCCGGGGTTCATCTTCACAACCAAATCATTCAGAATTTGGAAAAACTTGCTAGTTCTATTGAAGGTAAGAAGACATTTGACTAGACTAATAGTTAATGGCTTTAACTGTTTGAGGTACTTACTATCTTGTTTTGACCTAATTATAGCATGCGTTGAGGAGTACTTTGAGAGTTGCAAAACCTCTAAGACATGCAAAGAGGATGATAGGAAGAAACGTGATGGATACATATGTGTCTTGAACTCCAAGGCAACAGAAGATGCAATGGTGAGTCAACAAAGTGTTTTAAACTACTTTCTTTGATAGTATCGTAGGGTTGTGTTTCGAGTTGAACAAGCGTCGAGATTTGTTATAGGTTTAACTTGTTTAGAATCGAGACGAGATCGTGTAGAAGTAAATTTTAAACACTCAAAATAGAAAAATCTCGAGCCGGGTTTTTTTTTCTAGCCGAAGTTGAGTTGTTTAGCTCATATAACATCCTATTGAAGATTTACTCATCTAGTAACCATTAGGGATTAACTTTGAGTGGAACAAGTGCCAAACTTCGGTATGCTCATGTTTAGATCGTTTAGAATCAAGTCAAACCTAAAATCTGATTGAGTTTTAAAATGTTTTTATACTCAGAATGTTTAGTACCTGAACAACCCCGAGTCAAAAATTTTTTTTCCTAGCCGATAACTCAAGGCGTTCAACTAATATAACAATGTATTGAAGATTGACTTTTCCGATCACTATAAAATTTTTTATTAGAGTTGAACGAACGCCAAACTTGACTATGCTTATCCTTAACTTATTTAGAATCACGGCGAACCTAAACTATCGAGCTTACTCAAATTGTTTAGTAAGTGAACAAGTTCAAGTCAAAATTGAGTTATTAGCTCATATAATAACCTAAATGAAAAATTGAAAATTGACTTACCTATCAAAAATTATTCAAGCTGAATGAGCCGAACTTTAGGGTGTTCGTATTCCACTCGTTTAAGATCAATATCGAGCTAAGCTCATCTAAGAACCCTAGATATCGGTAGCAAAGTGTTATCATGTTAAAAGTAAAGCTTCAAATTCAATTTTGACTAATGTTGATGATATACTTAACTTGACAGGCGAACTTTGCTATATGGGAGCCGGCACATGGAAAGTTCAACTTTGGACATCCATGGAAATCTTACCAGAAGATCGGCGCTGCAACAAGGAATCTTGCTTATTGCATTGACAGTCTTAACATATGCTTAGATTCTGAAGTTAAGGTACTTGTCAACGAGGAATCATGTTCATACTTCAAAGTCAAACGTATATATGATTGAAAAAACTTATCAAGTAATTGTCTTTGTAAATGTAGGTTCCCGAGTTTCTAAGGAAGATCGTTGAAGACGAATGCTTAAAAGTGAGCTCATACTCGTCACAAGTCTTGAAAGAACTCGCTTCAATGATAAGAGGAACAAAGAAATCATCCAAAATTGAGTTTTCGGTGGCGGAAATGAACTTTGCCGTGCAAGAACTTCACAATGCATTGAAGTGTTTACCTAAAAAACTTCAAGTTGAAGTGAATGACGAACAAACAGAGAAGAAGCAACTTAATCCGTCGATCATTGAGATCTTGCCATTGGCTGCTTTGGTTTCGATATTGACTGAAGCCGCGTCGAGAGTTGAAGAGATAGTAGACGAAGTTAACGAACTCGCGAAATTGGCCAAGTTCAAGGCGAAAAAAGATAGGAAATCCGAAGAGAATGATCAGTCAGTTGATGAGATTGAATCTTTGGATAACCTAGAAGAGCAACCTAGTAAGGCTGTTTAAAGATGCTCAAATGGTTTTGAGTTTTGGGCAAAATTTGCATTTGCTTGATACTATACGCTCATGTAATATAGTATATGTATGTTGACCGGAATATGTAAGTCCGATGAAGTTCCGTCTTAAAATCACGGAAAAAGGCTAGACTAAAGTCTTTAACACTATGCCTTTGGTATAAACAAAGAAAGGCTTTTAAATTAAACTACTATTGTAAAGGCCCGATTGTGAAAAGGGCTTAAACTATTTTAAAGAACAACGATTTATTTAATCAATATCTAATTTGTATGTTTGTTTGATAAATCAGGGAGATAATACATTATTCTACATAGTAAAGAGTATTACCGTGCAATGAAACCGGTGAGTTTCGAATTTGTGATGAAACAAAATCTGTGAGGTATTTGGGATGATGATCATATCCGACATAGCTGCGGGCAATCTGAGATGATTAGACTCGTTAAGCCCCAATGAATTAAGGAGTCCAACATGTGATTTATGTAGGAATCAAATGGCTTGAACCGAATATTTTGTTTTAACCGGCTTTTGAGCCCAACATGTGATAAATCAGGGAGATAATACGTTATTCTACACATGTAAGTCCGATGTCACTCGAAGGACATATATAAAGGTTAAACGAAGCTCACATAAACCCTAATAGCCGGTACTCCTCTCTTCTATGCCTATCTCTTTCCCCTTTGAGTGTTCTTGAGCGAAGAAGTAGATTCTCCTTTCGAGAGTTGTCTTCATTTGAGTGTTGGCTTTCATAACAAACATAAAGCTCGAGCGCCGGAGTCTTTGACGTTTCTAACTTGAAAAATTTTGAATCAACTCAATAAGGTTCAGGAAGAAGATCTTTGTATCTCCAAACTCGTGTGTTCTAGCGTTCATTCAGTTTTTCGATACTCTTACTTTCTTTGTTTAGTTTTATGCTTACACTTTCTCCTTTGTAATTTCTTGCTTGTATTGGTTTTGAAACTATAATGGATTGGATCTGATTGAGATCACACAGGCGTAGGACTTCATCCGAACTTCGTGAACAAACATCTTGCGTTCTCATTACTCTTAGCGACGATCGCTCTAGACTGTTCTCTATATAAATGTTTTCTATTTAGATATGTTATTACGTTTTCATACATGTTGATTGATATATAGAGTTTCGAATCTAAAGTATAATCCAAACCCGGTTTTCTAAATATAAAAGGTATTTCATTTGTGTATATTGAAAATTAGAAAAATCAATCTAGCCAATTCAAGTTCACAACTATCTCTAGTTGCCCTTATGTTTACTTTCTTCACTGATTTATTTTTATAATCATTGATATGTTTTGAAGATCACACTTCGGATATTATTATGGGTTTGGGAGAATGAGTTGGTGTTAGGTCACCGACAAAAGTTATTCGTCTTAGCTTAGTTGAGTCATTCAAGTAGAGTTGAAACTCGGCCTAGCCTCCATAAAGATATGGTTTAGAATATATAGTTGGTTATGCTCTGCAAGTTGTTGAAAAGGTAAGTCCGCATGAGTTGTCCACCTACAAAGATGTCGTATTTGAGTCTGAAGTTGCTTAGTGGTTTGTAGTAATGAGAGATGAGATGGAGTCGTTTCATAAGAATCAAACTCGGGAGTTGATCATATAACTTAGAGAGAGAAATGTTATTGCTTGCAAAATGGGTTTTCAAAAAGAATAAAGAGATGGCGTGCTTTAGTGTCAGCGTAAGGCTCGAGTTGTTGCAAGAAGTTTTCAATAAAGAGATGGAGTGGATTACAGAGATACTTTTTAGTCGGTAATTAATCATACTTCCATGAGAGTGTTACTAGCAATAATGGCACATCACATACTACTTAAGTCCACCAAAGAATCATGCTTCAGCTAGTTTTCAAGTCCAACAAAAAGAGGTTTATGTTTGCAAGTTGAAGAAGTCTTTATATGGACTTAAGAAATCTTTGAGGCAATGATACAAGAGATTTGACACATGGATTTAGTGTTGTGAGCATGTTCATGGGGTAACCGGGAAAAGAACGCTAACAAGATGTCAAGAGGATTTTCGGGTACCTTAGAGGTGCATATGATATTGAACTTTGTTTTTTGGATCATACATAGTGTTTGGTCACATGATACCGTGATGATAATTATGTTGGAGATGTTGACATCGCAAGATCTATGACACAATATGTTTTCACTCTTATTGGTTATGTTATGAGCCGGAAGGGAACTTTACAACGTGCGATTATATTGTCAACAATAAGGCAAAGTATATGGCATTGACCTAAGCATTTAAAGAAGGAATATGGTTGAATGGACTGATTAGTGATTAAACTGGATCTTATATCATGTTCGAGCTATTATGTATAGTGATAGTTTGAGTGCAATTTGTTTGACCAATGGTCAAATTCATTATGAGAGAACTAAACTGATACATAAGCCGAGTGGCATATACCGATGCTATAAGCTAAAATACATAGCAGATGGTGACTATGTCAAATATCAATTAGAGGTGATTGAGATCACGAGTTCCCACAAATTGGGCCAAGAAGCCCGGCCCATTTAAAATGAAATGAATATGGGCCTATGGCAAGGCAATTTTCCAGCCCACAAGGCTGCAAAATAGTTTTTACACTTAACTACTAAAGATTCCCTGAAACTCATATTTACAATTATGAATTGATATTTTTATTTGTTTCAATTATTAATTGATATTTGGTCGTGTAGTATATGTGCATGGAACCAAGGGAATTTTATCAAACAAACCCTAGATTGAGAAAATCCCAAACTATAAACAACAAATGCAACATACACATTATTATTATTATTATTATTGTTGGAATTATATCTTATATTTATTTTAAAATAGTGAGAGTGTCAACACCACAAATCAACACCAACTCTTTATGTGGCTATGTTATCATATTGGCCCATATTGGACCCTAACAAGAGAGGATCCAACTCCACACATTAAACATCACATCACTTTTCTTAACTTTTACATAATAAGCTTTGTTTTTGGATAATTTTTTCACAAAATTAAGGGTATCCAATGAAAAAACACAACAAGGTCGATCCCATTTCTTAAAATTATAATTGGAATCCAAAGATGATTTTTAAGATTAATTTATGAAAATCAAATAGAAAAAAAAAACTAGTTTAAAGTTCCCACCTTTAGCCATGTTGTTATTAAATATTGTTAAATTTTATGATTTAAACTATATTTATTTAAAATAAAATATTACTATTAATTTAAGTATAAATAATAGAGTCTATTATTCGTGTGGTCAAGGTCATATACTTAATTTAATACCTTGTAACTCAGCCAAATGACAAGTTTGATCAGTATGTCTAAATCAACTCAAGATACATATAAATAATAGAACATTTTATTCGTGTTATCAAGGTCATATACTTGACACCTCGTAATTGCAGGCAGAAACATCCCAGAAAATGACATCAATTTACATGAAATCTAGGTCAAAGAGATTTTTAGATAATGCATATACAATGCATCGATAATATAATTATTGCTATTAGTACCACGGAGACGTGCTATTCATACCCTTAACTACGGTTACGCAACTGCATAGTCGTAGTCATTTTTCCTTAATTTTTGGAACGAAATTTTTGCTATGAACTACTGCGCATGGCGTATGCGTAGTATGGTTACACATTCACCATGCGTAGTCGTAGCCATTTTCCTTTATTTTTCGAACGAAATGAACTTGTTGCTACGCCTACGCAATGCGTAGTCGTAATCAGGGTATAAATAGCACGTTTCATGTGGTACGAATAACAATCTCGCGACAATACCGAACGTGAAGATGAGAATATGTTACATCGATTATAAACAAACATACGGTTAATTAGTTTTAAGATACAAATTCATCGATCTTATATGTTCACTCTTCACACACGATATACACGTTTAAAATCCTATGATAATGTAACAAGTTGATATATATATATATATATATTAACTTTGACACATTATCATAGAATTTGACACATCTATATAGAGAGGTGAAGTAATTTACATACAAATTTTTGACATAGATAGCGTTTTAGGATGGTACTCAATTGGTTTATGTGTTGGGTTCAGATCTAATGCGCATATATTCTTAAACATGAGATGGAATTCCGTATAAATTTGACCTGTCGGAATTTCAAAAAAAACGAAAGTGGATAGAAATCCCCCACCTCACATGACTAGTCACTCAAGCTGTCAAGGAAAGATTTTGGTGCAGCACATGTTAAGGGTTTGGTCATTAATAGGAAAAAAAAACAGCATTATAGGCAGCAGAATTTCAAGATTGCACATATATATAACTATGCTTAGCTCTTTGGACATTACTAGCCAAACTACTAGCGGCCAAATTACACATCACAAGCTTAGCTACCCACTCTAACTAACCATTGAATCTTAACCAAAGTATTTGCCTTAAACCTAATTCGATCTGTCATGACTAACTATACTATTTGATTCGTGCAAGAAACATTCTCTTTTCTCATCTCTAATGTATATGCATGTATATATTAGTCGGCGCATGCATCTACTAAACTTAATATCAACATTCCATGTGGTGTGGATATCCATTAACTTTGGGATTGGATTGTGTTAAACGTAGGATTAGTACTAGTATGGTTACTTCAGTCTTTCCAATGCGTTAAGATGTAAATTCATCGGACTTATGTGTTGGACTTTAATATGGTCCTATAGTGGTTTAGCATAAAGACCCGACCTGACTTTCGATTATCTCACTCCGAATATAGAACGATAACAAATCTAATATTTAAGATCGGTGAATACTCTTCATATTGAAAACCACTGAACTTGTGTTGATAATGTGCGATCGTAAACACACAATCCTAGTCATTGGTCCCGAACTTTTATCAATTGTGTACGGTTATAACTTGTGTGTCTGGAGAAGATTGAAGCGTTTATTTGAATCCAGATCCACAACTTAAATTCATGGTGTGTGTTACGCATGTGCGCCTTATGAAGCAGACAAATACGCATGTATACCATATGCTGCACAAATGAGACCCACATATGTGATGCTTATATGTGTGGTTTATGAGGCGTATATGTGCGGTTTATGGGACGTACATATATGTGGCCTCTACGCTCACCGTGGAATCTGACACATTCGATGAATATGGTGATAGTTTATGTAATTAATATAAATATAGGGTGCCCTAAGTGTAATTATGTAAAACTCTATTATTATTAATATGAGCCGTCTGATGACAGAAACCCTAAGGGGAATTCATCTCATTCTCACATGGTATCAGACTTCTCGTTCTTCTAAACCCTCTTCCGCTTTTCTTCCCCTTCACCGATTTTTTCGATGGCCTTCAATCGGAAATCCCCTTTCCATTATGCCCTCGGAATCTCAAATATCAAAAACAACATTGCTCTCGTCCTTGATCATAGGGTTGGGTTCGGTACATTACCAACTTATTTTTACCCTTACCACTTACCAACCAACTATAATTGGTAATGAGAATTCTTGTACCATTACCAACCACCTAAACCCATTTACCAACTCTTCGGTATACCAACTTTTTCGGTTGGTTCGGTTGGTAATGACATTTTACCAACTTATATGTTTGCTAAAATTAAATTTAAATAAGATAAGAACTTCATCAATTCAACAATCCGCAAATTCGAGTACAATATTTAAACAAGACAAGAACTTCATCAATTCAACAATCCGCAAATTCGAGTACACTATTTTTACAAAGTTCATAAAACTTCATTACAAACCAAACACAAATATTTATATATGCAATCATCATCCCAAGTTATAGGCTAGAAAGTTCAATAGTCCAAGTTATAGGCTAGGGAGTTCAATAGTTCAATCTCAACTTGTGCTCCACATGATTTCATATTTGAATCAAGCTAGATCTTGTTGCATTAATATTCCTTCATGCCTCATAGCCTTGATTGAAAGCATTCTCTATCAAAAGAATGAAGATTAGATGATAAAACAAGAGTTGTAACAATAACAAAATTCCTATAGAACAGATGTTGTTACGGTAACAAGCTAAACTTTGGGTTTAATATGCTGATTATAATAGAAACATTAGAAATAGATGTTGTTATAGTAGAGATGCTACGACGGTAACTAATACAAAAATAATTGCATATATAATTATATATGAAGTATTAGATTAAGATTAGTATGTATACTTTTTTTATAAAAAACAAAGCTCGGTTGGTACGGTAATCCCGTGGCACGCAGATATTGTTACCACCTACCAACCAACTCTTTGTAGTTGGTTCGGTAGTACCGTACCAATTAAATTGGTAACCAACGTGTTGGTAACCAATTTAATTGGTTTGGTTGGTAAGCCTCGGTTTCGTTTGGCTCATTTTACCCAACCCTACTTGATCATGATACTCCATATACATCATGGGTCACCTTATTTCGCATTACTGCGAAAGCTCACAATGTTCTTGATCACATCGACCCAAAGGTTCCTCGACCTGCAGACATCGATGATTCGTTATGGCTTCAAGTCGACGCAGCAGTTTTACAATGGATCTACAACACCGTCTCCCGCGAGATCCTTCTCCAAATCCTTGACTCTGACGATACTGCGCTTCAGGCATGGAATCGAGTAAAATACATCTTTCAGGATAACAAGAATACCCGCGCCGTCTACCTCGAGCATGAGTTCTCAAATTGTAAGTTATCTGGATTTGCCTCCATTAACGCTTATTGTTTGCAACTCAAATCATTAGCAGATCAACTCAAAGGGGTCGGCTCACCGGTTCCTGACACTCGTCTTGTTCTTCAACTTATTTCGGGATTACCTATTGAGTATAATGTTGCAGCAAGTTTTATTCAGCAAAGCGATCCGCTTCCCTGCTTCACTAAGGCTCGATCTCAGTTGCTTCTTGAGGAAACTCGATTAAATGCTCAATCGGGTTTCGGTTCGTCTGACACAACCCTCACCGCTGATGCACGTTCCCAGGCATCTTCCGGCTCCTCGTCGCACACGCCGGCGGGCTCGTCATCTCAGTGCCGGTCCGATTTCACCCCTGCAGCGTCGGACTCTTCCAGTAACCGCCGCGGTCGAGGCCGGAAAGGCAAGTCACGTCAGCAGCAGGTCGGCGCTCCTCCTCGTGCGGTCTAGCACCCTAACTTCGGTTGGGTGTTGCTTCCACAATCCAGCAACTCAGCCGGCCCAAAACACAGCAGGCCCACAACGACCACTATGCCCCTTTCCTGTACAGCCTCAGCAGTCCATTCTTGGGTCCGGTCCAGTTTCTCCATATCAGCCACAGCAGCAGCTCAGCCGACTGATTTGGATCAAAATTTCTCTTCCATGACGTTAAATCCGACAGATAATTACTGGTACATGGACACGGGTGCAACCTCCCATATGACGAATAATTCAGGTTCCCTCTCGTCTTTTTCACATAATGGTTCTTTAAATTCGATAATTGTTGGGAATGATATGCGTGTTCCTTCTACAGGTATTGGAGATACTACTATCCCCACCTCCACAAAACCTTTACACCTATCCAATGTCCTTATTGCCCCAAAAATTGTCAAAATTTTAGTGTGTGTTCGACGGTTTACTACTGATAACAATGCCTCTGTAGAATTTGACCCTTTTGGTTTTTCTGTGAAGGATCTACAAATATGAGCGGGTCGGATGACGGAAACCCTAAGGGGAATTCATCTCATTCTCACATATGGTTCATTCTTATTTCTCACGTTAATACCGTTCTCATTTGATCAATTTCATATATATATATATATATATATATATAGGTATTGTACTAGGATTAATGGGTTTCAAGTACGAATGGATGCATGCATCTAATACATATTCCACAAATGTACGTTTTCCCGTACATCGATCCTATAGAACGAAACATTTTTGTCTTTTTGATGAATTATAGATTGAAGCTTTGATACGAAAATAACAATTTATAAGGTTAGAATGAAAATTGTGAAATGATTTGTTTGTGTCATAATACAAAAATATTCAACTCATAAACTTACGATTGGTTGAATATAGTACTATTTGTTCATTCCTACAAAAAAAAAAGTACTATTTGTTTCGTAATGAATATTTTTTTTTATCGTTATAATTGACATTTATCATTTTATTCATCAAAATTTAACTTTTATTACAACAATTACGACAAACACTCATTTAAAATCATCTTAGTCCCTCGCAGGTTTGATATTTCCTATGTAATATAATTAAACATAGGAGATGCCATCGGATAAGGTTGTCACTATTTTGGATGAATAATTAGAAGGTTATGTAAGCCATATTTAAGACTAACTAATTGTAATTTGTGTGAAACCCAAACCAATTAAGTTGGGTTTGGATAACATAATGTGGGCCGTGAGCCAAAACCTAGGCCCACTAAATGGGCCCAACATCAATTATCCACACAGTAGAAAAGTCTTAGGCCCAAAACATAGGCCCACTAGAACCAATCACTCTCACTCTCTCTCTCCAACGATCTTCCCTTTTTCTACTTCACTTCATCGAGCAATTGATCTCACAACAAACCCAATTGTCATATTTCTCTCCAAGAGAAAAAAATGAAGGTAGCCTCTTATTTCCTCTTTCATAACATTTCACGTACAAAATCAATCTTATTTTTGCATGTATATTACAATATAACTTTTCGTATTGGTCACTTTAGATATTCAACTGGATACATCGGCATCGGTTTCCTCGCAATGTTCAACCCTCAGAAATTTCACTCATTGAAGGTTAGTACATGCATTTGAGATCGACCCACGTAACCTATAATCGTGTGTAACATTTCACTTAATGTATAGATGGATCAAGTGTTAGGAGATCCGGCTCATCGTCGATTCGTAAGGGCGGTGTAGAGGAGGAGCCACTACTCGAAGAAGATGTGAAAGCCATTGAGGATTGGGAGTTGGACGGAATTTTAACCATAGGAACCCTAGCGATCAATCCGTTCGAGACCGTCAATCTCGAAGATCACGAAATGGGTGATGATGGTGAAGCCGAGATGTTATTCGATGACAATGATCATTGTGACGATAACAAGATCGATACGATTTTACTCAAAGATGATTCTAAATGTGAGATTGAAATGTGCAAGTTTTATGTTCATAAACTTAGGTATGTGACATAGATTCTTAACCCTATACGTTACTCTCTCTATATATATATTATATATAATATATATTTATATTTGTCAGAGATGTGGTGAAGGGATGCAATACTGAGATAGAGGAGGTTGTTAAAGAGGAGATTATGTATGAGAACTTGACTAGTTTGGGGAAGAGAGTGACGCTTCTTGATTTGTTCTTGGCTGATAAGCTTCATGGGAAAGTTGCAGAGAAAGAAAACTCAATCGTCGAAGATGATGATGACGATGACGAGAATAAGGTGATTAAGAGGAAGAAGAAGCTCATTCTGTACAACAAATTACCAGCTGCTTTGGGCGGAAAAAAAGGCATTCTTTCAAAAGCTAAGAAGAATGATGGAGATATTCGTCCTCTAAAGAAGCTACAAAGGGTAAAATCGACATTTCACTTTCTGTTATATGTGTTCTAGGGTTTTATGCATGAATTTGAATAGTATAGATTGGGGTTTTATGCAGTTTATGACGAAAATGATGAAGAGGAAGATTCATCCTGACATGGAAGCTAGGCTGCAAAAGAAAGGTCAAGGGAAGCTAAACGACGACGTTTCGATGGAGATTGATGGTCGTGACTCTACCAACGAGCAATATGCAGCCAATGAGTTTGTTTCCCTGCTGCCTTTTCGAGGTACATTATCCTTTTTATTTACTTTTAATATTTGTCCATTTTCTATTTTATGTTTTCCACTGCACTTTATTCTTTCTATTTTTTTTCATAGGATCCCTTTGGTCAAATTTATATATTTTAAAAAAGTTAAATAGATAGACTTTAGAATCAATAAATAAATGAAATTAATTAACTAACATTTTGATTACCTTTCTAACTTCAAGTTTGTATAGCATAAATTATAAATTTGAAATTTAATAAATTGTAAATAATAGTAATAGAAAGTAATTGGTACATGTGGGTACAAAATTTACAATAACTTAATTTTGTTGATATACAAATTAAAACATTTATAGTCAATAATTTCAAAACACGTACCTTACATTTTAGACCCGATAATAATTTATGTTCCCTCATATAATATAGTCGATATAAAATAATATTGTTTATGCTCAAATTAACATATTATATTTTACAAATAATTATAACAAGAACTATATGCACATTTATAAGTAATAGTTTATATTTCATTATAAAGTATATAGTTAAATATCATACATTCTACCAAATTTATATATATATATATATATATATATATATATATATATATATATATATATATATATATATATATATATATATATATATATATATATATATATATATATATATATATATATATATATATGAAGTTGACATGTGATTGTGTGATAGCCAAACTACTAAGCTATATGTGTATAGGCTATTTGAAAAATTTGGAAATTATGCATGCCAACATAAATATAATGATATGAAACCCCCTTACCCGAAATTTTGCAATATGTCTGCTATCATTGATGGATCAAAAAATGTATTATATATATGATTTTATGTTGTTGGATTGTTGTCATTAAATAATTATATATATATACTCCATACATAAAATAACAACAATTAGAATCCATACATATAAATGTTTCAAAAGTAATATAACCCTGATTCATGCATGTTTTGTATGTGTTACTGATACGTCAATTTTATTTGCTTTAATCACAGGAATTGTGGTTTAATGAATTGAAGAATGGTGAAGATACAATCATTAAGTAATTATAATGTTCTTTTTTGAATTGTTTGATTGTATCATAATGACAAGAGATCGAGTGTGTTTGTTTTAATGTACTATTTATAGTGGTATATCACATGGAATATTGGCGTTTGACATGTGATTTGGAAAAATTAATGTAATTTCAATTATTGTTCATGTTTTCTTATCTTCATAGTTGTGGTGATTATGCTGTTAATTGTACAATAAAATGTGTTATTTTTTAATATGTTCTTTGTCTATTTTACCATATTTTAATTTTGTAAGTACAAGATAATTTATCAAGTGATGCAAAAAATAAGTAAAATTTAAATAATCTTGGATATTACATTCTTCTAAAAAGTCACATTCGATATTGTAAGCCACATATCTGTGATTTTTATTTATATTCGATCTTGAAGTAATGACTCATTTTGATTACTATCTCTTTTTTTTTAAATATATTTTGTGTAGTAGGAATGAGTATAATACTCTTAAATCTTAGAGTACAAAAGTGTATATAGTTTATGATAAAATATAATTGTAAATAGAATATAATTGTGGGCTCTCTTTGTAATTATTGTAAATACGTTGATTATTAATATGACCATCTGACGATGGAAACCCTAAGGGGAATATTATCCAAATTCTCACATGATATCAGAGGCTTCTCTCCTCTAACCCTATTCCGCTGCTTCATCCCCTTCACCGTATTTTTCCCTTTTCTCCCCGGCAATCTCGCTCCGATGACCGACAAAAAGTATTCCTTCCACTCTTCTCTCGGAATCTCCAACATCAAGAACAACATCGCTCTTGTTCTAGATCATGATACTCCGTATACATCTTGGGTAACCCTTTTTCGCGTACTGCGAAAGCCCATAATGTTCTTGATCATATTGATGAATCTGTTCCGCGACCTACGGACATCGACAACTCCTTATGGCTTCAAGTTGATGCAACTGTCCTTCAATGGATATACAGTACGGTCTCCCGCGACATTCTTCTCCAAATCCTTGACTCCGACGACACCGCGCTACAAGCATGGAACCGAGTCAAGGATATTTTTCAAGATAACAAGAACACTAAGGCGGTGTATCTTGAGCACGAGTTCTCCAATTGTAAGTTATCCAGTTTCTCCTCTGTCAATTCCTTTTGTCAACATCTCAAGTCCTTGGCAGATCAACTAAAGGGTGTCGGATCACCGGTTCTTGCAACTCGATTAGTCCTTCAACTAATCTCGGGTCTCCCTTCTGAATACAATGCCGTGGCGAGTTTTATTCAACAAACGGATACTCTTCCGAGTTTTATCAAAGCTCGCTCTCAATTGCTTCTCGAGGAAACCCGGCTGGCGGCACAAACGGGTGATGGCAAACCCTCATCAGCGCTGACCGCTCAATCTGCAGCCTCCTCTGGATCTGTTGCTCATCATCCGGCCCAGCCTGCTGCAGAGAAGCCCAACAGCACAAGGCCCAGGGGGGAAAAAGAATAGAAATAATCCCAGCTTAGGCCCTGTCTAGCGATTCGTCTTCAGGCCGCAATACGGGTGGATTCCGCTGTCTTCAGCTCCTGGTGGGCCGCCTGCTGCACAAGGTTGGACGCCAACCCATTTCAATTCCGGCCCAGTACCAACCCCACCTTGCCCCTACCCAAACAATCAACAAGGATTACTTGGGGCTGGCCTAATTTTCAGCTCACCTCAGACCCATTTTGCACATGATCAAAATGCATTTGCTGCTCAGCCCACGCAATTGGACCAATCATTCGCCACAATGACGTTAAACCCAACAGACAATTTATGGTACATGGATACTGGCGCCACCTCGCACATGACGAATAATTCCGGTAAACTCTCGTCTTTTTCGCATAATGGTCCATTAAATTCGATAATTATTGGAAATGGTATGTGTATTCCTTCTACAGGTCTTGGTGATGCTATCCTACCCACCCCAAACAAACCTCTCCGTTTATCCAATATCCTTGTCGCACCCAAAATTGTCAAAAACCTCGTATCCGTTAGACGTTTTACAACTGATAATCTTGTTTCTGTGGAATTTGACCCTTTTGGTTTCTTTGTGAAGGATCTACAAACGGGGACCGTTCGTCTGAGGGGTAATAGCTCCGGGGAGCTCTATCCGGTTACAAATCCACCCATCCGTCCATCTCATGCCCTCTCGGCCGAGTCTTCTTCCACTTGGCATGCTCGTCTAGGTCATCCCGGCATGCCGGTTTTTAATTTTCTTCGCAATTCTTCCTTTTTTAAATGTGTTAAGGAGACATCCCCTCCTCTTTGTCATGCATGTCAACTTGGAAAACATCATAGACTTGCGTTTGATCGCTCATCTACTAGTACTTTTGCCCCCTTTGATATTATTCATAGCGATATTTGGACCTCTCCTATCCCTAGCCGGGAATGTTTTAAATATTGCTTGTTATTTCTTGATGAATTTTCTCACTTCTTATGGGTCTATCCAATCAAGTTTAAGTCACAAGTTTTCAATCTCTTTGGGAAATTTCACAAATTCGTTCAAACACAATTTCGCACAACCATCAAAAGTTTTCAATGCGACATGGGGCGTGAATTTAACAACACGAATTTTCACAATTTTTTTGCTACTCACGACATCTCTTTTCGATTTTCGTGTCCTCATACATCCCCTCAAAATGGCAAAGCTGAGTGTACCATTTGTACGGTTAATAATATGATGCGATCCCTTATGTTTCATGCGTCTATTCCCGTCTCCTACTGGCCTCACGCCTTACAGACATCTTGCTACCTTCTCAATATTCTTCCATCCACCACTATTCAAAATAAATCTCCTACCCAAGTGCTATACCGTACTACACCATCTTTCCGTCATCTCCGGTTTTCGGTTGTCTTTGCTATCCTAATCAAAGTGCAACCATTTCCCATAAATTTCAACCTCGCACTACAAAGTGCGTTTTCCTAGGGTACCCCACTCATCATCGGGGTTACACGTGTCTCGAATTAGGTTCCAATAAAATTATCATTTCCCGACATGTCACTTTTGATGAGTCTTAATTTCCGTTTTCCACCCGGAATGACACCTCCCCGGAATCCTATAAATTTTTCACCGATGACGGACCTTCACCGTACAACCGTGCTTTACTTAGGAACCTTGAGGAACATTCCCAACAAGCTACTGCACCTGCTATCACCAGCCCACCTGTATTTGGCCCAATATCCACGTCCGGCCCATCCTCCCCACGTCATCCATGTCAGCCAGCTCCTGTTATTTCTTCCCAGCCGGACAACCCTCCAGCCCTCCTCCTTTCCTTGTCGGGCCCTTTGATGATTCCAGCCCTGCCCCACTTACCGGCCCAACTGCAATTATCAGCCCACACCCATTACCCACACCTTCCAACTCCAACACCCCTCCTATACAAACCGTTCATGCGCAACCTGTTGCCGTACCTACCCGACCTCAGACCCGCAGTCAATCCGGTATTGTGAATCTCAAACCTATCTTCGATTTATCCGTCTCCACTACCCCGTCGTCCCGTATTATCTCGCCCATACCTAAATCACATAAGCTAGCTCTTCAGGATCCGTATTGGAACCATGCCATGCTTGATGAATATCGAGCCCTTATGCGTAATAAGACTTGGGTCCTGGTTCCTCGTCCTAATGATGCTAATATTGTGCGGTGTATGTGGATCTTTCGACATAAGTACAGGTCTGATGGCTCTTTGGAACGATACAAAGCACGTTTGGTTGCAAATGGATGCTCACAACAGATTGGAGTAGATTGTGATGAGACTTTCAGCCCAGTGGTCAAACCAGCTATCATCCGCATGGTTTTTAGCATTGTTCTATCTCGGTCCTGGTCCATTAACCAGCTCGACGTTCAAAATGATTTTCTCCATGGGCATTTGAATGAAACGGTCTACATGTTTCAACCTCCAGGTTTCCGTGATACATCTCGACCTAATCATGTCTGTCTACTCCAAAAATCTCTATATGGTCTAAAACAGGCTCCCCGTGCTTGGTTTAAACGCTTTGCAAGATTCCTGACTCACATTGGCTTTATCGGCAGTAAGAGTGACTCTTCTCTTTTCATTTTCCGACAGGGAACTAACACTGCGTATCTGCTTCTATATGTTGATGATATCATCTTAACTGCATCTTCTGATTTGGTGCGAACTCATCTGATTATTCTTCTAAGCAAGGAATTTGCCCTCAAAGATTTGGGCACACTATCTTATTTTTTGGGCATTTCCGTTCGTCAGAGTTCCTCTGTATTATTCTTGTCCCAAGACAAATACGCCAGGGAGATTGTTGAGCGTGCCCAAATGACCAACTGCAAACCTTCTGCTACACCAGCTGAGCCCTTTGTGAAACTCAGTGCCTCATCAAGTCTTGCAGTCAATGACTCAACACTATACAGAAGTTTAGCAGGAGCACTTCAATACCTGACTTTCACACGCCCCGACATCAGTTATGTAGTACAACAAGTTTGTCTTTTCATGCATGATCCCCGAGAAGCTCACTTTGCTGCTCTCAAGCGCATCATCCGCTATATTTCGGGAACCGATTCGTTAGGTATCACAATTTCTCCTTCTCCGAAGACAGATCTTATTGCTTATACAGATGCCGACTGGGCTGGATGTCTTGATACCCGCCGATCTACCTCCGGTTATTGTGTTTTCTTCAACGACACTTTAATCTCGTGGTCTGCCAAACGTCAGTCTGTGATTTCCCGATCTAGCGCTAAGGCAGAATACAGGGGTGTTGCCAATGTTGTGTCAGAGTGTTCTTGGCTTCGCAATTTACTACTTGAGCTACATTGCCCTCTTACCAAAGCCACTGTGGTCTACACTGATAACATCTCAGCAACGTACCTTGCCACCAACCCGGTTCAACATCAACGAACCAAGCATATCGAGATTGACATTCATTTTGTCCGAGATAAGGTTGCCCGCGGTCACGTTCGCGTTCTACACGTCCCATCGGCTTTTCAGTATACAAACATTTTTACGAAGGGGCTTCCACGACAATTGTTTCTAGATTTTAGATCCAGTCTTACTGTATTACCTCCTCCAGTTTCGACTGCGGGGGCATGATAGAATATAATTGTAAATAGAATATAATTGTGGGCTCTCTTTGTAATTATTGTAAATATGTTGATTATTAATATGACCCATCTGACGATGGAAACCCTAAGGGAAATATTATCCAAATTCTCACAGTTTACAAAATAAATGTCAATTTATATTATAGTAATATACATTTTTAATTGAAATGTTTATGTGACTTAATTGGTTGTTGAACATATCACCTTATTCAATTTGTCGAAGTATATATTAAGTTTTGTTCGTTCAAGTAGGATCGAAACTCATAGTACAAACTAGTGTAAACTAAAATAATTATATCATACTAAAATTTAGATTATGATCTTAAGATAAATGTTATATTATTTTAGCATTTTAATTTTACGGTTTATGATTTATGTTGCACATCAAAACACGAATCTGAAAGAATAAGACACGTAAAAAAAACACAACATGTCATGTGTTGTGCATTTGATCATCGTGATTTGACGTTTACAACGTATTCAAAAATTTTACGAGGGTGTTATTCTCATATGATCGGAAACCAAATTAATGTAGGTTAGTATTAGCATAATTTACACATAATTATCAAATAAATATTTTAACTTAAAATACATTTTGGGTAAGTAAGAACGAGTAGTCTAAAGTACAAAAGTTTATATCGTTTGAAATTTAGTATCAGTAGTAATTTTTATATTAAACTTGAAAGTACAATGAAAATCTAGATAAATACAATTTGTTTATTTATGTATCCTACATATTTTCCGCCGGGGATCCCATCGGGCTTCTCGTCAGGTTCCCCAACGAGCTCGGGTTTGAATCGGGAAGCGGAGCGGATACCCCTATTTTTATCCCGTCCCCATCCGGTTAAAATCCTCATCCCCATAACACGCAATACCCGTAAATTTTGGAAATTCCTCATTCCATTTACTCCCCTAATGCTAAATATGCACTCTAATTTTTATAATATACTATGTACTTTGATTTCTTTGATTTTAACCCCCCAAATAGTGGTTTCCTTTCCCATTAGAAACTTTCAATGGATCCTTCTAAGCTTAATCCCTATTTTATGTAATTGTATTTTGAATGTTATTTAAAAGTGAATTTGAAGCATGTTTATAGAAAAATTGAAGGAGAAGAACACATTGAAGTGATGAGTATTTTTTATGGAAATATGTTAATACGGTGTTGACCGAAACAAATCTCAAACTACAATTATCTGATCGATGTCCTGTCTTCTTCAACGATTTTCGTCTTCATCCCTTAATTTTCAGTTCTGAATTCTACTAAAGTTTTTAGTATGCATGATGATCTCAACGGCAAAAACTATGAATCACCTTGATAAATAGAAGCTTACTAATATGCAACTTCGTTCCAACTTACATGTAAGTGGGATGAAGACCGACCGTTGCCGTCACCGGAGAAATACTGGTCGCCGCCTTCCATTGCTGCTCTCACTTGCCCTAGTAACTCCGGAGAATGACCGGCCTCGTCGCCGTCGGTTGGGTTCCCCATAACCCTGAATCAAATGGGGAAAGAATGATATTTGTTTAAATTATAAAAAAAAATTATCCTATATTTTGTAATTGTGTTAATATTCCAAATTTTTGAACTTGTACATTTTTTACCCTAAAAAATAATTAGGGAAAATTACCTAAAGTTATAATTGTAAGGAATGACCCAAGTTTGCGAAACTACATAATTTGCACCAAAAGGATAAAGTGTGTATGTAAAATTGGGTAACAAACATTAGGTAAGTGAGTGAAGTTGGGTACGTGAAGTTGGGTATGGGCAAATTGGGTAAGTAAAGTTGATTATGTGAAAATTGGGTATCTGAGTGAAGTTGGGTGCGTGAGTGAAGTTAGGTACGTGAAGTTGAGTACGTGAAGTTGGGTACATGAGGTTGAGTATGTGAAAGTTAGGTATTAACATACTAGTATTACGTAATTATGTTGGGTATTGACATATTGAGTATCAAAATTGGGTATTAAGATATTGATTATCAGACTTGGATATTAACATATTGTGTATCACGGTTGAATATTGACATATTGGGTACCACACTTGAGATTTAAGATATATTGGGTATTAAGATATCAGGTATTACATTGGATGTTAACATATTTTGTATCAGACTTGGTATTACGTTGGTTAATACAATATTAGGTATTACGTTGTATATTAACATATTGAGTATCAAACTTGAGTATTAACATATTGTGTATTACGGTTGCGCATTAAAATATTGGGCAACAGATGTAACAACCGGAATTTCATCCTGGTGTTACAATGGGAGACAACCAACCGTGCCCCGCGGTCGCGTAGGTTTGCTTACCCGCGGGTGCGGCCCGCGTTCGCGGCCATGTTTGACCGCGGTTGCGGGAAAACAGAAGACCGTGATCCGATCTTTTATAACTGTCATTTTATTCCTTCCTTTTTGTGGAAGCTTGAGCTTCCTTCCCCATTTGCTGCATCCTCTTAATCCTACCCTAAAAACTAGATACAACTTCTCTTACCCTCTTCTCACGTATTTTTCATTCCCCTCCTTTCTTTTCCTCTCCTCCATTGATTTCAATCTCCCGTACATCCTTACATCGAGCCTGTTTTAGCCTTCTTCACGTGGTGGGGAGTTAAAGGAGCTCTTGGCAAGTCTTTTGGAGCGGACAACAAGCCTCCCCCATTCTTCTTTCTTCCCTTCTGCTTGTCTAGTGTCTTAGAATCATGACATATTCTTGGTATTTCTTATTTGTACGTGTCTTACGTTGATGGATGAATCTAAGGAAGTAGTGGTATCATTAGTCTCGTAGTGGACAACAAGAGTAGAGGAAAGCTAGCCAAGGAGGCACCAAAGGAACACTTCGTCGTACGATTTTGGAGTTCTCCTTCGATCGCGCCTGCTTCCTTCCGCGGTTGCGTCTTCACCTTGTCACCGCACCCGTTCCATAGCCCACCGTGGTCGCAACGTCTTGGACCATATCACCGCGGTCGCACCGACTTTGCTTCCCCGCGGTCATGCCTTCGTTCCTCCGTGGTCGCAGAATCACTCCAGTAGGTTCATAAGCTTGAGCTTTCGGCTTAAGGATTTACTAGGTACATTTTCTAACCCTTCGAGTTGTCCTTTGAGTATTGTTGAGCATGTGGGGTGTAGATTATAGTTGTGTTGGTTATATGATCTTGTGTTGATCATTGAGACTAGAATTTGAAAACTTCTAGCGATTGGATGGTTTATGACGTGTGTGCCTTGTTGGATTAGGCGTAGAGTGTTTTCCTACCGGAACTGAGCGTTGATTGATAGTTGGAATTACCTAGACGCATGTAAGTCCCTTAGGCTTACCTAGTTGACTTCTATGTGTTAGCATGATTGTAGTAGTGGTGTGTGTTGTGTGTTAATAATGAAATTTGTTAGGACGACCTTTATCGTTGTATGGCCTAATTAGTAACAGGCGGTGACATCACTACCCAAATCTGACATGATACTAAGAGGTTTTGTGCGACTACCCCAAACAAGTACACAGTGAGGTGCATCGGATCTAATCTTGTTGGTATACAAGGACAGAGGCGAGGTTCGGGAGATCCTCGTGTCAAAAAAGAAGTTAAATTAGAAAAGTAAATCACGTTTATAAGATAATAACCGGTTGATGTGTGAGCATGATATGTGGTATTTCCTGATTTATGTGTGTTATGTGTTATTACTGTTATTCTAATATATAGAATTTTAGCTAACGGTTGTATCCGTTGTTGTAGATCCCTGTAGGATAGGGATGATGTCGAGTGATCCGGTAAGAGTGGTTAGCTGGGGTTCCCGTACGTTATAGGACGGGGTGGTTGGATTTGTATTTCTTTTCTTTGGAATATTATAGAGTGTAGTACTCGGCTGGGAGTCTTGAGTTTTATTCTAATTTATTGGCATTTTAGTATGCAAGAATTTGGTGAACTAGGCTCTTTTTTACAGGCTTTTGTTTTGTAGATGATAGGTGATAGAATCACTATCGGTTTTAGGTAGTTTTAGAGTCTTTATAGAGTCTTTTAGTTGTGTCTTGTTGCTAATGTTTGGATCCAGATGAAGAAATTCAAAATGAAGTAAAAGAAGGATCTAGCAACACTTGGGAGAAAAAGAAGATCAACGAAGATGAGCTTCTGGTACCACACTGCCCTGCGGCAGAAGCCACCGCCCCACCGATGGCCAATGTCCCCGACGCCACAACCTGCGCCTCGCCAGCATTCCGAGAGCAGCGTGTCACCGCCTCCGCGACGTCACCTAGCCGCCCATGCGGTGACACCCCTGAAGACCAATGTTCGGCACCTTCGTCTACACCCAAAAGATCCCTATCCCCGCCCCTGCGGCACCCTCTAGCTGCCCCAACGGTGACTCATCCTAAAGAAGGGAAGCCAACGCCCCTGTGCCCATGCCTGCAGACCTACGAAGGTGAAGAGACCGTGTCACCACCCCCGTGGTGACACTAGGCCGCCCTTGCGGATCGATACCAGAAACGTCACAAAGATCAACAGTCAGACGTTCCAAAGCATTAAAGACCCCGCCCCCGCGGCCCTGCCATCCAGCCCCGCGGTGCAGTTGAAGATGGAGCGTTTTGGTCTAAACCGCCGCGCCAGAGGACTTAACTCCGGCTGTTTAGCCACCTTTATGACATTTAAGGTGGTTGTTTACAAAATCCATTTACTCCCTTTTATTGCATTTTCTAGTATAAATAGAGCCTTTGGCTGATTGCTAGAATCATCCTCATTTTCCCCTAAAAAGCTCTATTTTCTCTAAGTGCCATTTGTATGGAGTTCTAAGCTTCCTTACTACATTGACTTGATTAAAGATGTATGCAATTTGGTTGTAAGTCTTTTTAATAGAAATTATTATTTAGTATCCACTTGTGTCATGTTCTTTGTTCTTTAACTTATGTTTGCATGTTCATTCTCACTTAGTTTGATCATTTAAGTTGTACAATTTTGTTCGCTCCAAAAGGTGCGTGCAAGCTTTAAATTTATAACCGATGAAATATGCTTAAACAAGGATGCGAGCCCGCAGTGTACGGGTCAGTTGTAATAAAAGCAAGAAATTTTAGGGGTCGAACACAGGGACTTAGGCGAAACCAAGCACATAATAGGTTGTCAAGTAATGCAAGTAACAAAAGCAATCAAAGATGATATAAGTCAAATAAGGAGAAATGCGGATTCTAGAGATCAAGACATCCAGTTGTGGTTCAAACTCAAGATCTAAGGATATAGCGGACAAAACTGAGATTTTGCAAAGGGAAGGTGTTTCTAAGATGGGAATAGATCACCGGGTAAGTCTCTCTACTCACTATCCCAAACCGAAATTCCTATTACCGGGTAAGTCGCAAGGAACTAAGGTAAAGAACTAAAACCTCAAACTAACACACCAACCAAGTGGATAGAATCAACATTTACCGGGTAAGTCTCAGGCTAATTCTCAAGATTGGAATGGAAGCACACTCAAACCCCAATAAAGGATAAATCTTTATTACCTATCGCTTATGATCTTAGGTAAACAAGCAAAGGAATCACCGGGTAAGTCTCATCCTAGGCTTGCATTGAACCAGGAAAGGTGTAACAAGGATAGGGTTTGGCAAACTGGATCTTAGCTCGGATTAGGATTAGGAAAACGTTCACCTCAGTCAGACAGAATCCACCCGGCCGAGGTGTTCATCGATTGAGCGAGATGTTCGTCGGTTAAGATAAAGACTCGAGCTTTCAGGGTCCGATTGGGATTAAGATCATTCTATCATCGTCTTTCCCACAACCTTCAGTCAATCAACCTAGAATCGCAAAAGAAACTTAGCCAGCAATCATCATGATAACAATAATCAACTTTATAAAGAAAGAATCAATTATCAAACAAGAAGACTTTAATAAAAGAACTTCAATAATTGAATCAAATATGTGACAAATCAGCGTTTCCAAGTCACAAATCAACAAGAACAACCAACCAAAAGAAACCAAGAGTAGCCTAGAGAAATCTCACAAAACTCCTTCAAGGGCTATCTTCAATAAAGAAATCTTCCTTCTTCCTTCAACTCCGAAGGGAAATCTTCTGCAACCGCAGGACTTTGATGCAGCGGCTGTCTCAGCACGTCTAAGCATGTGATGATCCGAAGATGGGTGAATTGTAGAAAATCCAACCCTTTATATAGGAGAATTATCTTCCAAAGATAAAATATCTTAAAAAGATAATTTCCTATAAAATATATCCATATCTCCTAAAATAAATATCTTCCTTCCAAATATAAGATATTTCTATAAAATATATCCATATCTCCTAAAATAAAATTATCTTTTTAAGATAATTTTATAGGAAATATCTTAAAAGATAATTTCCTATAAAATATATCCAAATAAATCAGCTGAATATCTTATCTTCCTTCCAGAAATCCAGCCCAAAAATATAATATCTCCTCCTTCCAAAAATAAAAGATCTCAGCCAAAAATATAATCTCGCCGGCGACAGGGTGTTCACCTCGGTCGGGACGCTCCTTGTAGCTGACCGAGGTGACTCTTCAACCGAATGTGAAATCTCTCAAATCTGGTCCAAAGTGAATCTTTAATCTATTTCCATGCTTCGTGGGTTCCTCCTTAAGCTCTAGAATGTAGCTCCAATGACTCTTTAGCTCCTTTAGCTCTATTTTGGTCCAAAACGTGCCGTTTTACCTACGATTACAACGAAACTAGGTGTAAACCTCGATTCCCGTGAAGGTATATGAAATGGCAATATAATCACAGAAAGTATGCTCATACATGCAGATTTATGAAGATAAAACGTCTAAACCCGTCTCAAAACATAGACTATAATACATGCTATCAAATTTCACGCAAAAGGTTAGGGTTAATCGATTCCGGGTTCATGTCCTTAATCTAGTAGCAAACTCCTAGGTAAATACGGGTTGTAATTATCTAAGGGAAAAGAACATAACTACATAATAAGATTAACGGTTGTTTATCTTTTATGTATCTCTTTATCTTTGTTTGAATGCTAATTTGTGGTTTGATCTTGTAGGTTTAGGGA
Organism: Fagopyrum homotropicum; assembly: GCA_033239125.1. Taxonomy (NCBI): domain Eukaryota; kingdom Viridiplantae; phylum Streptophyta; class Magnoliopsida; order Caryophyllales; family Polygonaceae; genus Fagopyrum; species Fagopyrum homotropicum. Next base: position 12,690,922 of record BSWB01000003.1, read on the forward strand.
TCGATAAACTAGTTAAGTTGTGTTAATGCCGGTTGGCTTAACACATAAATAAGATCAAGATGAGGACAAGTGATGATTGCTTCTAAAAAGAACCAATCAAGTTGTGTGCATGCGAAAATCCAACCAACTTAACCTAGTGTAGTTTCATAATCAATCATTTATCACCATCTTTTCTTGCTTTTTAATTGCTTTTGTCTTCTTCAACATTGCAATCCAAACCCCCCCCCTTTGGTTACTAAATTGATAATTGAATCTAAATAATACTTTGACCATAACTCCCTTGGGTTTGACCCTTACTTACACACTATACAATCGTTTAAGTGTTAAGTTCGGAATTGTACTTTGATTAAGCAAAACACAAAGATCATAAGTTTTTAGGCTTGTATGTAGACCCCTCTTATTTTTATCATTCTAATTGACTACTGTTCGCCCCTAGAGGTGTGTGTGCAAATAAGTTTTAAATTTATAAAACTAGAATCAAGCAGCGAACCCGCAGTGTACGGATCGACGTAGTTAAGCAAGAATTCCAGAGTATCGAACACAGGGATTTGGGGAGAACGAACTCGATTGTAGGTTATCAAGCAAATAAATATAAGAGCTTTGCAAATTATTGGAAAAACAACAATCCTAAAGATCCAAGTATCCAGCTGTGGCAATCGATTCAAGATATACTTAATGATGTAAAGACAGAGTTGAGATATGCGAAGGTATACTAATGTAAGGTGATCGTACGGTGAAGTTCCAAAAACCTTATATAACTCACCTACAAGACATTCTCTATACAGGTTGTTGAGGCTCAATATAGAAAGATTTTAAAGATGAGAATTAGTATCAAATACCCAAACTTATAACCCAAGGATCAAGACTAACTTAACCGATTGAGGTTGTGACACTCACAATCGAGGTAGAGGTTGTTGAGGCTTCACTACCACCTAGAAAAGACAAGTCTAAACTAAGCTAAAGCCAATCTTTAACTTTAGATTAAAGTAAAAGCAGGTTCGTAGACTTAAATGAAATCACGGTTGGTTCTTGAGGTTCCACGGCCGTGGACTCAAGAACAGCCCGTAATTTGGGGTTGTCGGCGATATTTCTCTAACTCTCAGGGTCTAATCTGTTTGCGATCGATCTATCATCATCTAAGCCACAACTATCAACCCTTCACCTTAGAATTGTTAAGGGTTTTTAGCCAATAACAGTCATGTTGATACCAATTCAAGGATTAAAAGATAAAAAGATGAAAACTTTCAAGAACTTTCAATAATCTTCAATTCAATCTCAAGGTCACAAAGAGAACAAGTAATGTCAAAAGATTCAAAGTAAAACAAACAATCACCACCTTAGGAAGGAAGAGAAAACGGGATGTCAATCCGTTTTCCAAATCAAACCTAAACAAGAAGAGAGATCTTCTTGCAAAATCCTCCAAGAATTACGATCTTCTGCAAATCCGGAGATCTCAACAGCAATCTCCACCAAAAGTGCGAGATTAGAAGAATCCCAAACACGAACTTCGATCTCTTCAAAGAGATGTCAATTGCTTCCAAGCAAGCTAAGCAAAGTGTCTTCGTGTCTAAGCGGCGATCAATGAGGGTAAACAGGGTAGCGAAGGTGACGGAATCTTGCTTCGTCCGTCTTTTTATAGTGTAGGGCAATTGTCAGCCCGGCCCAATCTTTAAAAGATCGTGGCTTCAAAGTGGGGCGAGAAGATTCGCCAAGATCACGGTCGTGGAAGTGTTCCACGACCGTAATTTAGAGCGTGGAAACAAATACGGTTTGCAACATATGTTCCACGGCCGTGTAATCCCCTGGAATGAACATGAATTTCTGACTCCAAATCCACGGCCGTAATTCTGAACGTGGTTTGTGATACGGCCGTATTTTAGGGCGTAATTTAGGGCAAGAACGTGATTCTTCCCTAAACTCGTGCATTCCTCAAGCTAAGACTCCAAATTGCTTCCAAAGAATATCCTCAATCTATGGATATATCAACTCAACTCTCCTTTGCTTGATTCCGTTCGGAAATAGCTCCAAATCACCTATAATCAACATAGAACTAGTGTAGACATCCATATCGACAATATAGGTAATACTAGCTCACATATGCATAAAGTTCAACCAATGACTATCAATATGAATCAAATACGTTTAGAAAACGTGCCTAAAATATCACAATATTTCATGCTAACAAATAACCCCATACTTAACACTTGCTTGTCCCTAAGCAAGGTCTTTCAAAAAGCTTTAAACAAGAGTTAGGATGAAATATGTATACCTTCTTTTGGATGAATGTGACTTCTAAAGAATAAATCATTCTCAAACCTTGCTTCAATCGTTTTTCAAACTTTCACACACTTAATCAAAGAGTAAAAGGTAAAGAAAATTCATGAATCAACTCAACTTCTAAATAAGCATTATAACCTTCAAACATTAACAAAATCATTCACAAGAAACTTCAATTTAGATCACCAAGTCATATAACATTCTTTTGATCTTAAGGACTTTCAAAGAAAAGGTCTAGAATATGGAAGGGAGGGGAAAACTTTAAGGGAAAGTGGTGCATAAATCCGGGAAAGTGGACAACTACCTTCTTCTTCTTATGTGGTTTCCGCAACACTTCAACTTAGAGCTTCACTCTCTTCTTTTCACTTTTCGATTTTACTTTTGGAGTTATGGATAGAGGTGCACAAAAACCGAAGCCTAGGAGATCGGCGTTTCTCAAATTTTTCAAGAGATGCCTCAAACCCTTAGCGCACATACCATAATCCGCTAGGAATATCGCTCAATCCGACTTTGGCAAGACACAAACACCCGGCTATGTGAATGGTGCCGAGTTACTCATCGTCATGATTGACTTCCCCAAACCTATAATTTCTTTCTATTCAATTGAATGCAAAAAATTGCTTTCATGGCCCTCCCACATCAAGCATGCCTTTTTCTCATTCACTTCTCCAAATTCCCGGATAGGTAAAGGAGGCTAATATTTCAATGAGGAGCTAGATGATCAAAGAAAGAAGAAAGAAAGTATTGAATTGCCTTAATCATTTCAATAAGAAGTATAGGAACTTATAACGTGATTTCAACTTCAATTTTCTAGCATGATTTAGGTAACATTTTCACATTATAAAACTTGCAAAAGAGGTAAAATTCATTCGTTCAAATTCTTTTCAATTCACAATCCTTTTAAGCATGCAATTGTCATCAAACTCAATTCACAAGTAGTGATTATCATGGAAATCATCTCAATTCATTAGAAGCATAAGATTTTCAAAATTTTTCAATTTTTATGGGTTTTTCAAGTCATTTTTCATGCAATGCAATAAGGAAACGTGTAACACATAATGAAGATGCAACGATAGTCTCGAATGAAAGCAAACATAGAGAGTAGAGTTATTACAAACTTTTAGTACATCCCACCCCATACTTAGGACGAACATTGTCCCTAATGTTCAAAAGAAAGAACAAAATAAAGAAAAGAAAAAAAAAGAAACTCACAAGTGGTGGCGGGAATGTCTAAGACAACGATCATGCATCAATCACTGCGGCGCCGGTGGAGGTGGGAATGGAGAGAAACTCGGATCATAGAACCGCCCAAACTGCTGGCGGTAGACGTCCCTCATCATGTGGTCAAGGTCGTCTAAGCGTCCGTCTCTAGCATCCGCCCGGATCTCTAGCGCTCCAACTCTCTCCGAAAGTCCGGTAGCCCAATCCGGCATCTGCTCGTACCATCCCGGGGCGTGACTGTACCATGATGGAGCATCGGATGGTGCTGGTGCTGGTGGCGGTGGTGGTGCTGCTGGCTGCGCCGTGGACCAAGGAGGGGGTGTGTCATACCAAGTGGGAGGTGTAGTCATCCACGTGGGCCTCTCACTCACGCTAGCGCGGCGAGATGACGAGCCTGAAGCTCTAGCTGGACGTGGAGAGCGTCTAGGTACATCCGGGGCCGCCTTCGGCTGATCCGGAAACGTGCCAAACTCCTGCTCCACTCCTCCATCACTCTCGTACTGACCTCCCATGTCCTCCTCCTCCACAACCGGTGGTGGAACGTAAGGGGGAGCTACTAGCCTGTTCGCATGCATCGCAGCGAACGTCTCTTTCCAATTGTGGCATCCCGCCACAATGGAATACTCCGGCAGCCACTCAATCCCTCTACCCGTCCTAGTCTCCCAAGGCATGCCCGCATAAGGCGGACCTCCATGTGTGGATTTGCTGCAGTTTAGGATGAAGAATCGTTGAAAACGATTAGAAAACGAAGAATTGGAGGAGGTCGTGGGGTTTCGGCGTTTAGGTCGTGGAATGGGTATTTTTGGGGCAATTTTGTGAAGAATGTGGCTTATATAGTCGCAGACAAAATTTTGAAAATCACGGTCTGTCGGGGTGTTCCACGGCTGTGGAAGTGTACGGACCCGTGGTTTTGGTGATTTTTCAAAGGCTTTTGAGAATTACGGCCACTGTAGCTATGACGACCGTAATTTAGACCGTGAAACCTTCTGTAAAGCTTCAAAGTCCAAATTTCGTTGCCCTTCTTCGACATTATTCTCCCTTTCTCCTTTTCCATCAATCCTACAACCAAAAACACGAACATACCGGAAGAGATCGAGGCAAAATAAAGCGAAAACGTCTATTCTAAGCTAAACTATGAATCGAAAACAAAAACAAAAATGCAATACCTTGGGTTGCCTCCCAAGAAGCGCTTTGTTTAAGGTCCGTAGCTAGACCATTCTCGCACTTATTCGAGTGCGGTAGGTGCAAACTCCTCAGCTTGGAGTTCCGGTGTGTACTTCTTGAGTCGTTGACCGTTCACCTTAAAACTTCCGCTAGCTTCACCCCATACTTCAACTGCACCATGGGAGAAAATACGTTTGATTAGAAAAGGTCCGGTCCAACGGGATTTAAGCTTACCTGGAAAGAGGCGAAGTCTTGAATTGAAGAGGAGAACTTGATCTCCTTCTTTGAAATCCTTTGGAATGATATGCTTATCATGCCAACGCTTTGCTCTTTCTTTGTAGATCTTAGCGTTTTCATAGGCGTTCAAGCGAAGTTCATCCAGCTTGTTGATGTCTAGGAGACGCTTCTCTCCCGCTTCTTTCATGCCGAAATTCAGCCACTTGATAGCCCAAAACGCTTTGTGCTCTAGCTCTACCGGCAAATGACAAGACTTCCCATACACAAGGTTGTATGGTGTGGTTCCTATGGGAGTCTTGTATGCAGTCCGGTACGCCCATAATGCATCATCTAGTTTCAAGGACCAATCCTTCCTAGTCCTTGAAACTGTCTTCTCTAGAATTCCCTTGATCTCCCTATTTGAGATCTCAACTTGTCCACTTGTTTGTGGATGGTAAGGGGTAGCGACCTTGTGAGTAACCCCATACTTAGCTAGAAGAGCTTCAAAGCGACGGGCTATGAAGTGAGAACCTCCGTCACTAATGATTGTCCTTGGTGTTCCAAATCGCAGAAAGATGGTCTTGTTGAAGAACTTAACCACCACCATGGCGTCATTTGTGGGAGAGGCAATTGCTTCCACCCATCTAGAAACGTAGTCTACCGCCAATAGTATGTATTGGTTTCCACAAGAAGATGGGAATGGTCCCATGAAATCGACTCCCCAAACGTCGAAAATCTCCACCTCTTGGATGTTGTTGAGGGGCATCTCGTTCCTTCTAGAAATATTGCCTGTTCTTTGACAAGCATCGCAGCAAGAGACGAAGGATTGCACATCTCTAAATAAAGTAGGCCAATAGAATCCAGATTGCAATACCTTTGCGCTAGTCTTGTTCGAACTAGCGTGTCCTCCACAAGGTAGTGAATGACAATGGCGGATGACACTTTGCATCTCATCTTCCGGCACACATCGCCGAATGATGCCATCCGGACCTCTCTTGAAGAGGAGAGGCTCGTTCCAATAGTATTCCCGGACGTCCTTAAAGAACTTTTTCCTTTGTGCGTAGGATAGTCCGGGCGGTATCTCCTGGCAAACCAAATAGTTAACAAAATCAGCAAACCATGGTTCGTTACCTTTGGAGATCTCGTTGATGCACTCCTCTATGATGTGTAGGTGTTCGTCCGGAAAGGAGTCATCAATGGGTAGATGGTCGTCCTCTAGATGTGTGAGGCGACTCAAATGATCCGCGACAGAATTTTCTGAACCTTTCTTGTCGCGGATCTCAAGATCGAATTCTTGTAGGAGAAGAATCCATCTAATTAGCCTTGGCTTCGCGTCTTTCTTCGCAAGGAGGTACCGGATCGCAGCATGATCCGTGTAGACAATCACCTTTGCACCTACAAGATAAGAGCGAAACTTGTCAATAGCGTAGACAATGGCTAGAAACTCTTTTTCTGTAGTGGCGTAGTTGAGCTGGGCTTCGTCTAGCGTCTTGCTAGCGTAGTATATGGCATGGGTTCGCCCTTCCTTTCGTTGTCCAAGAACAGCTCCAATGGCTACGTCACTTGCATCGCACATAATCTCGAAGGGGAGAGTCCAATCCGGGGGTTGGATAATAGGTGCTGAAATTAGAGCTTGCCGAATGGTGTTAAACGCATCTAAACATTCCTGCGAAAACTCAAAAACCGCATCCTTCATCAATAGATTAGTGAGGGGTTTTGATATCTTAGAAAAGTCCTTAATGAAACGTCTATAAAATCCAGCATGTCCTAGGAAACTTCTTATCCCTTTCACCGAAATTGGGGGAGGAAGTTTCTCTATGGTCTCTATCTTAGCTTTGTCTACCTCTATCCCTCTACTAGAGACTAAGTGACCTAATACGATTCCTTCCTTAACCATGAATTGACACTTCTTCCAATTAAGAACTAGGTTAGTGTCTTCACAACGTTGTAAAACAAGAGAAAGGTTAGAAAGGCAATCGTTAAAAGAGGAACCGTATACAGAGAAGTCGTCCATGAAGACTTCCATGATTTCCTCTACGTACTCGGAGAAGATGGCCATCATGCATCGTTGAAAGGTGGCTGGGGCGTTGCAAAGCCCGAACGGCATTCTCCTATAAGCGAACGTACCCCAAGGGCACGTGAATGTGGTCTTCTCCTGATCGTCCGGATGTATCGGAATCTGAAAGAAACCACTATAACCGTCAAGGTAGCAAAAATGTGAATGTTGTGCTAACCTTTCAAGCATTTGATCGATGAATGGCAATGGAAAGTGATCCTTCCGCGTTGCGTTGTTGAGCTTGCGGTAGTCTATGCACATTCGCCATCCAGTCACGGTTCGGGTAGGAATGAGTTCGTTGTTCTTGTTGGTGATGACCGTCATTCCTCCCTTCTTCGGAACTACTTGAACTGGACTCACCCATTTGCTATCGGAGATAGGATAGATGATACCTGCATCAAGAAGTTTAAGAATTTCCTTCTTGACAACCTCCTTCATGGTCGGATTCAACCGCCTTTGAGGTTGTCTTGAAGTTCTAAAATCCTCCTCCATTAGTATCTTATGTATACATAGGGAGGGTTTGATTCCTACTAAGTCCTCGATAGTGTAGCCTATGGCTTTTCTATGTTTCCTAAGGACTGTCATGAGCTGTTCATGTTCATCTATGCTTAGTTCGGAGCTAACAATGACCGGAAAGGTAGAATTAGATCCAAGAAAAGTGTACCTTAGATGAGTAGGAAGTGGTTTGAGTTCCATCACTTTCGGAGCTTCCAATGGTTCTTGAGGGGCATCCGACGTTTTCTTAGAAGTTTCTAAGGTTATTGAGTAATTTGGAGAAGAATCAAAAGAAGTTGAAGAAGTAAGCCGATCACCCTCTTCCACGGTCAGAATTACGGCCTCTCCATGTGTTCCACGGCCGTGTAATCCCCTGGAATGGAGGTCGATTTTGGTTGTGAAATCCACGGTCGTGGAATACAGGGTATGACCGTGGATTCTTACATTCTCAGCCTCATCGTGGAGTTTTTCAAACTCCACTTCATGCATCTCTTCTTGTGCTTCTAAGGCTTCAATTTCCTCTTTGCACTCTTCTTCTTCTCCTACATTGGTTAGACTCATAGTGATAACCTTTTGTAAAGGATCGTTAAAGAGAATCGCACTTACCTCCTCCCTAGACAAACCTTCTTCATCTTGGATATCGTAAATATCCTCATCAAAGATTGGCTCCTTTACTAGAGTGTAAAGAACGAACTCTACTTTCTCTTCTCCAATATCAAAAGCGAGTCTCCCATTCTTGCAATCGACCATGCAGCCGGAAGTTGCAAGAAACGGTCTTCCGAGTATAATCGGGACCGGACTATCTGCAGGAATGTCAAGCACGACAAAATCAATGGGGACAAAGAATTTACCTAGCTTGACCGGGACGTCTTCTACAATACCGACGGGGCGAGTGATGGATCGATCCGCCATGTATAACGTCATCTTGACCGGTTTAGGATCGCCTAAACCGATCTTCCTACATAATGCAAGTGGTATGATGCTCACACTTGCTCCCAAGTCACATAAAGCTTCGTATGTGACATCTCCCACTCCAATGGAAATGCAAAATGACCCCGGATCCTTTAACTTTGGGGGCATTTTCTCCTTCATAGTCTTGATGAGATCCGAAGAATCCGAACTCATCTTGACCTCACCGAAATCTTCTAGCTTCCTCTTGTTGGAGAGAAGCTCCTTCAAGAACTTGCCATAAGCCGGCATACCTACAATAGCATCAATGAAGGGTATATTAATATGCAGCTGGCTCATGAGTTCTATGAACTTACCGAATTATTTGTCTAGGCGCGCTCGCGCTCTAGATTGAGGGAACGGTAGGGGAGGTTTGTAAGCTGGAGGAGGAACATAGACATCTTCCTTCTCCTTCCCCTTTCCTTTGTCCTTCTCTACGGGGACTTCAACGAACGTAGGCTGCGGATCGGTGGTAATCACTCCGCTCCTAGTTGTGATCGCCATTACCCTTCCCTTAGGGTTGTCCTCCATCTTTCCTGGAAGTTTCCCTTGATTTCTAGGAACTTCCTCCGCGTGGTTGAACAATTGGTTTTCCAAAACTTTTTGAGCTTTGTCAACCTTAGAGACTTGATCATCAACCTTGATGAGGCGGTTCTCCAACCCTTGAAGCTTTCCCAAGATTATTTCCAACATGGGATCGGACTTCTCCTTTCCCGTATTGTTTCCTCCATTAGATGATTGCCCCTGGCTTTTCAAAGGAGTAGAGGAAGAGGAAGGTGGAGTTAGCGAATTTGAATTGGAAGGATAGGAGTTACCGGAATTTTGTTGATTGGAGCGCCAATTGTTGTTGTTTGAACCCCGATTGTTGTTCCAATTGTTGTTGTTCCGGTTGTTGTTATTTCCATTTCAATTGTTATTTCGGTTATTGTTCCGGTTATTGTTGTTGCGGTTGGTGTTATCACCGCCATTGTTGTTGCCCAAATAGCCAACATCCTTCTCTTGTTGCTTTGGGAAGTTGGTCTTGATAGTCTCCTTCAACTCTTTGATCTCATTGTTGAGGGAGAAAATCTGATTTTGAGCTTCATGTGTGAGCTTCGCTCCTTGCTCCACACGATTTCCCTCCGTCTTCCGGTGGGAATACTTCTCTATGACTCTTGCTTGCTTCTCAATGAAGTCCCAAGCGTCATCTTCTCTCATGTCCATGAATGTTCCGCATGAGAGGGATTGGAGGTTGAATTGCGTTCCCGCATCCAGCCCTTTGTAGTAGATTTCCAGCAAGGCAAGCTTGGATATGTCGTGATGAGGGCAATCCAAGAGTAAATCCTGAAACCTTTCCCACGATTGAAACAAACTTTCGTTAGGTCTCATGGAAAAAGCATTAATCTTACCTCTAAGTTCCGCCGTTTTGGAGGGCGGAAAGAATTTGGTGAGAAACTCCGCGGAAAGTTCTTCCCACGTGTCTAGCTTCCCATTGGGAAGAGCTTGATACCATGACAACGCTTTCCCTTTCAAAGAGAAAAAGAAAGGTTTGAGCTTATAGCTGTTGGTAGTAGCGTTCTTCGGTCTCAGTGTCTCCATCATACACTCAAAGTTTTGCAAGTGTTGGTGTGGAGATTCAGCACTTGTACCGCCAAATTGGCTTTGGCGAACAAGAGTGATAACTTGAGGGTTAAAGCTAAACCCTTGCATATCTTCAGCATCAAAATTCACACCCAAGCGGCGTGGTTGTTGTGTTGGGTCCATCCGCTGGCCAAGAGTTCTTGGCTCATTATCCACACGTTCGACTCTCGCATTCCTAGGTGGAATGCGGAGATTAGCAGCTCCTTGTGGATGGAAAGGATTCATATTGATCGTGGGATCAATCTCTTCTAACGGTGGCATGGAAGAGTCACTATCATCAGCGGATGAGTGGCTTTTTCTTCTAGACCTTGATCTCCTTCTTGAGGACTTCTTGCTTACCTTATTCTCAAGGTCGCTCATCTTTATCCTCATTTGGACGATCATGTCTTGTAAACCGTTAACTTGAGATTGATGACGATCCATCTCATCCTGACGGAGAGTCTCATTCCATCGGAGTTGAGCTTCCTTCTCCGCCAACTCCGTTTGAAGATCACGTTCGTGTTCTTCGGCCATCTTCTTTTCCTTGCGCTTTTGCCTCAAGGTTTTCTCTAGCTCTTGATCAAGAGGTAAGAGATCTGCGGTGTTCCTAGACCTGCGCATGCACTCAAAGAGATATCAAATAACGAGAGCAAGCTCCCAAGCTTGACAACCGGTTACCGGATTCGGTCTAAACCAAATCCCCGGCAACGGCGCCAAAAACTTGTTCACCCCTAGAGGTGTGTGTGCAAATAAGTTTTAAATTTATAAAACTAGAATCAAGCAGCGAACCCGCAGTGTACGGATCGACGTAGTTAAGCAAGAATTCCAGAGTATCGAACACAGGGATTTGGGGAGAACGAACTCGATTGTAGGTTATCAAGCAAATAAATATAAGAGCTTTGCAAATTATTGGGAAAACAACAATCCTAAAGATCCAAGTATCCAGCTGTGGCAATCGATTCAAGATATACTTAATGATGTAAAGACAAAGTTGAGATATGCGAAGGTATACTAATGTAAGGTGATCGTATGGTGAAGTTCCAAAAACCTTATATAACTCACCTACAAGACATTCTCTATACAGGTTGTTGAGGCTCAATATAGAAAGATTTTAAAGATGAGAATTAGTATCAAATACCCAAACTTATAACCCAAGGATCAAGACTAACTTAACCGATTGAGGTTGTGACACTCACAATCGAGGTAGAGGTTGTTGAGGCTTCACTACCACCTAGAAAAGACAAGTCTAAACTAAGCTAAAGCCAATCTTTAACTTTAGATTAAAGTAAAAGCAGGTTCGTAGACTTAAATGAAATTACGGTTGGTTCTTGAGGTTCCACGGCCGTGGACTCAAGAACAGCCCGTAATTTGGGGTTGTCGGCGATATTTCTCTAACTCTCAGGGTCTAATCTGTTTGCGATCGATCTATCATCATCTAAGCCACAACTATCAACCCTTCACCTTAGAATTGTTAAGGGTTTTTAGCCAATAACAGTCATGTTGATACCAATTCAAGGATTAAAAGATAAAAAGATGAAAACTTTCAAGAACTTTCAATAATCTTCAATTCAATCTCAAGGTCACAAAGAGAACAAGTAATGTCAAAAGATTCAAAGTAAAACAAACAATCACCACCTTAGGAAGGAAGAGAAAACGGGATGTCAATCCGTTTTCCAAATCAAACCTAAACAAGAAGAGAGATCTTCTTGCAAAATCCTCCAAGAATTACGATCTTCTGCAAATCCGGAGATCTCAACAGCAATCTCCACCAAAAGTGCGAGATTAGAAGAATCCCAAACACGAACTTCGATCTCTTCAAAGAGATGTCAATTGCTTCCAAGCAAGCTAAGCAAAGTGTCTTCGTGTCTAAGCGGCGATCAATGAGGGTAAACGGGGTAGCGAAGGTGACGGAATCTTGCTTCGTCCGTCTTTTTATAGTGTAGGGCAATTGTCGGCCCGGCCCAATCTTTAAAAGATCGTGGCTTCAAAGTGGGGCGAGAAGATTCGCCAAGATCACGGTCGTGGAAGTGTTCCACGACCGTAATTTAGAGCGTGGAAACAAATACGGTTTGCAACATATGTTCCACGGCCGTGTAATCCCCTGGAATGAACATGAATTTCTGACTCCAAATCCACGGCCGTAATTCTGAACGTGGTTTGTGATACGGCCGTATTTTAGGGCGTAATTTAGGGCAAGAACGTGATTCTTCCCTAAACTCGTGCATTTCTCAAGCTAAGACTCCAAATTGCTTCCAAAGAATATCCTCAATCTATGGACATATCAACTCAACTCTCCTTTGCTTGATTCCGTTCGGAAATAGCTCCAAATCACCTATAATCAACATAGAACTAGTGTAGACATCCATATCGACAATATAGGTAATACTAGCTCACATATGCATAAAGTTCAACCAATGACTATCAATATGAATCAAATACGTTTAGAAAACGTGCCTAAAATATCACAATATTTCATGCTAACAACTACCACCACTATTACTCTATAAGGGGTACATTTACTAAATGAGTTTATGGCGTGAGCCTACTTAATAGAACAAATATTGTAAAAGACCTACTTAACAAATTTGTCCTTTTAGTATTATATCTATTTCGGTTTAATATTTATTTGTGTTTTGTTGCAAGATCCGATGAAATTGTTGTCGGGTTAGGGTCAGGACCCATTGTGAGGTCCTAACCCGTAGCATCCCGAGTTTTGAGAATTTGGGGTTACATCACACTTGAGTATTAGGGCTCGTTTAGAAGCGCTAAGAATCATTTCCGATAACATAATGATTCCGAATCAATAAAAAATTATGTTTGTTTATAGGTCTTTTTAACAAATCTCATCATTTCTATTTTCTTTCCTTACCCTTATCCGCTTCCATTCCCTTTCAATTTCACCGCTCCAAACAAACAGACACTTAAGATATTGGGTAACAAGATGAAAGATTGTTTTTCCGTTCTTCTCATGATTATTAAAAAATATCATTCAACTAAACTAATTATTTTATTATTGTTGTAATTTGATTGCTTTTAAACACCTTGATTACTTAGACTTTTGTGGAATGTGTTCAAGAACACTTAGAATGATGCTAGAAGAGAGGAGTGAATAAGAGAAGTAGATTTCTTACTTGCTCTTGGTACACTTGTTACAATGGGTGAATGCCTCTATTTATAGGCAAAGTGCAGGTGAATTTCCTAATAGAAAATTAGGAAGGTAAAGAAGGTGAACAATTCACCTTGTACAATTTACCACAATATATCTAGCAATAATTCACTCTAGAATTCTCCTAGCAATCATGTTAGTAAACATACAAATATTTGTAACTTATACTTGTAGAATATATGTCTAACATGTATTTGTGATATTCCATAACACTCCCCCTTGAATGTTCACCTTCTTCCATTATCAAACTTGAACGGTTGTTGTTGACTTCATACTCATTATACGCTTGGGTGAAGCTGCCTCATTAAAAACCTTGTCAGGAAAACCCAATGGGATAAAAAAAACCTGATCGAAGGGAAAAAGAGTGCAGCGCGTATAGTGCTCCCCCTGATTTCAACATATGTCTCGGAGTCTACACATTCCAATCTTGCGCACAAGCTCTTCAAATTTCTTCGGGCACAATGATTTTGTGAACAAGTCAGCAAGATTGTCACTAGAACTGATTTGTTGAATATCAGCTTCCCCAGTTTCCTCCAGCTCAAGAGTGGAGAAGAACTTTGGCAATATGTGCTTTGTACGATCTCCCTTGATATGTCCTTTCTTCATCTGAGCAATGCATGCTGAATTATCTTCGTACAAGATGGTTGGTTCTTTAGTGATAGGTTTCATCCCACACTCCTTTTGTATGAACTCGATAATTGCCCGTAGGGACACACACTCTCTTCCAGCTTCATACAAACCGATCAACTCTGCGTGATTTGAGGAAGTGGTGGTAATTGTTTGTTTTGTTGACCTCCATGAAGTTGCCGTGCCTCCATATGTGAACACATATCCATTTTGGGATTTGTCCTTGTGTGGGTCAGACAAATATCTTGCATCTCGAAGGTAGCAAAATATACGTTTGATGTCATTCCAATGTCTTCTTTTAGGTGCACAACTGTACCTAGACAACAAATTTACAACAAAGGCAATATCAGGTCTTGTATTATTAGTAAGATACATTAAAGCACCAATTGCACTTAAATATGGCACTTCTGGGCTAAGGATTTCTTCATCCTCTTCTCGAGGACGAAACTCATCGTTTTCCACATTAAGGGATCGAACGACCATGGGTGAGCTTAAAGGGTGTGCTTTGTCCATGTAGAATCTCTTTAGTATTTTCTATGTGTAATTGGATTGATGGATAAAGATTTCATCCCTTAAGTGCTCAATTTGTAGGCCAAGACAAAGCTTGGTATTTCCGAGATCTTTCATCTCGAATTCTTTCATCAAATACTTTGTAGTTTCTTCAAGCTCGTTGGAAGTTCCAACGATATTTAAATCGTCAACATAAACTGCGATTATAGAAAATCCACTTTTGGATCGCTTGATGAAAACGCATGGACATATAATGTTGTTCTTATATCCCTCCTTGAAAAGATATTCACTAAGATGATTATACCACATTCATCCTGATTGTTTTAATCCATACAAGGATCTTCTCAATTTTATGGAAAACATTTCTCGTGGCTTTGAGGAGTTGTCCTCAGGCAATTTTAGTCCTTGTGGGACTTTCATGTAGATGTCGGTATCATGTGACCCATATAAATATGCAGTCACGACATCCATAAGGCGCATATGTAGTTTTTCAAAGACAGTCATGCCAATTAGGAATCTAAATATGGTCGCATCAATTACTGGCGAATATGTTTCATCATAATCGATTCTTGGGATTTGAGAAAAACCTTGGGCTACAAGTCTCGCTTTATATCTCACAATTTCGTTTTTCTCATTTCGTTTTCTTACGAAAACCCATTTATAGCCGACTGGTTTTACACCCTTTGGTGTATGGACTACAGGCCCAAAAACTTTACGATTTTCAAGTGATTTTAATTCTGTCTGAATTGCCTCTTTCCATCTTGGTCAATCCTTTCTATGATGACATTCATCAACTGATTTTGGCTCAATGTTTTCATCTTCAATTGCGATATCATTAGCCACAGAATAGACAAATATATCATCAACAATGATATCTTTTCTATTACATTGTATCCTTGTATCGACATAATTTATAGCAATTTCATAGTTGTCGATTCTTTCATCAAGGATATTATCTTCATTTGGGATGTTATAATCCTCATTTTCTTTGTCTTTCTCATGTTCCTCATTTGATGCATTCACTATAGCCTCTCCTGCTATACCCTTTTGGTTCCTTGTTTTTTTCGGTTTCAAATGTTTTGAACCAAGTGGTCTACCACGTTTTCGACGTGTTGTAGACTCATTTGCAATGAACACATTTGGTTGTCCAATGGGTACATCAATTCTTGCAGGGACATTTGCTGCAAGAACATGTGACTTTACCACCTTCTTAGTGTTTGTAAACACATCTGGTAATTGATTTGCAACACCTTGTAAGTGAATGATTTGTTGAACTACTTGTTCACACTTTTTTGTTCTTGGATCAAGGTGTGATAATAGTGTTGCATTTCATGTAATTTCTTTCAAACTTGGGTCCACTTTCTTCTTTTCTCCCCCTAAGATTGGGAATGTATTTTCATCAAAATGACAATCAGCAAATCTTGTTGTAAACAAATCACCCGTTGTTGGTTCAAGATATCTAATGATCGAGGGGGATTCAAAACCAACATATATTCCCTATCTTCTTTGTGGACCCATCTTTGTACGTTGTGGTGGAGCAATAGGAACATAAACTGCACATCCAAATAATTTTTAGATGTGATATATTAGGCTCCTTACCAAACACTAATTGCAATGGTGATTGTTCATGGTTTGCACTTGGTCTAAATCGAACCAAGGCTGCAACACGCAATATCGCATGTCTCCAAGCAGATTGTGGTAATTTTTATTTCATCAATAATGGTCTAGCAATTAATTGTAATCTCTTTACCAATGATTCAACAAGACCATTTTGTGTGTGAAAATGAGCTACTGGATGTTCCACATCAATCCCAATTGACATGCAAAAGTCATAGAATGTTTGGGATGTAAATTCTTCTGCATTGTCAAGCCAGATTTTCTTTATCGTATAGTCCGGAAATTGAGCTCTCAATCGGATTGTTTGAGCAAGGAGTTTAGCAAATGCCGCATTTCTAGTTGATAATAGACTTACATGTGACCATCTTGTAGATGCGTCAATTAACACCATAAAGTATCGAAATGGGCCACACGGTGGAGCAATTGGTCCACATATATCTCCTTGTATCCTTTCCATAAATGCAGGAGTCTCACTTGTAACCTTACTTTTAGAAGGTCGAATTATAAGCTTTCCAAGTGAGCAAGCCGCACAATTAGTATGACTTGGCGGCAGAACTTTCATGTTCTTTAGTGGGTGTCCAAGTGAACCCTTAATAATTTTGTGCATCATCGTTGATCCTGGGTGACCCAATCGGTCATGCCAAAGTGTAAATTCATCTCGGTCATCCGACCTTTTTTTAGATATCACATTAGCCTTAACCGGATAAATATTTGTCTCATATAATCCGGAGGCTTGTCCTGGCATTTTCTCAAGGATCTGTTTCTTATCATATTCATGTGTTGTGATGCACAAATATTCTCTCCCATTTTCATTCATGGTTTCCATATGAAACCCATTTTGACGTACATCCTTAAAGCTCAATAAATTTCTTCGAGATTTACTCGAATATAATGCGTCATTTATTACTATTTTTGTTCCTTTTGGGAGTAGAACAAGAGCTCTTCCCGAGCCTTCGATGAGTTTAGCCACACCAGATATGGTATTCACATTTCCCTTAAAGGATTTCAATTGTGTGAAATACTCTTTATTTCCCAAGATGGTAAGTGTGGCGGCACTGTCCACAAGACATTGCTCCTTCTCATCGAGTCTTTCCTTAGAAGGTTCCATGTATTCTATAAAGAGGGAAACATTAATAAGTCAACCCATTTAAAAAGAAAACTTCATATTATACATCAGGATAAGCATATTTTACATAGTCCTACTAGATCTTAAAGAAAGCATTACATGACATTTCATGGCATTACATCATATTATACATTATTATACAATAAAGGATGATATCATAAGTTCTTAAACCAATGTTTCAGTCCAAGGCACATGCATCATCATTCTCAAAGTTGAGAAAGTGAGAGACATCTAGGCTGGTCATGGGTGAACTACCTACATCTTTGTTTTCAACAAAGTTGGATTCATTAGCCTTTTCTTTGTTTCTTTCAGCTTGGTAAGCATCCACCATATGTGATGCGGTACGGCATATTTTTACCCAATGACCAGCTATGCCACATCTGTAGCAAACAGTTATTGGCTTATGAGAGGGCCCCTTTTGACCCTTATGGACCTTTTGCTTTTCATTCCCTTTGTAACCGTAGTTACCTCAATTATCAAGACGGCCATCATTATAGCCTTGCCAACGGCCACGACCGCGACCACCACGACCACCACGGCCACCACGATCTCCACGACCTCGGTCACGGCTATTATAGTTCTGTGATTGTTTCCCACGTTCTTTGTGATTTTTGTTTTTGTCATCGGATGCCTTTTCGGTGGCATTGACATCCGGAGCTGCTACTGATCCAGTGGGTCTGAGGTTAAGGTTTCTCATTAAGAGCTCGTTATTTTTTTCAGCCACTAATAATACTTTCAAGAGGTTTGAGTACCTCTTGAAGCCTCTTTCTCGGTATTGTTGTTATAATAATACATTTGTGGCATGCATAGTAGAGAATGTTCTCTCTAGCATTTCTTCTTGAGTGATCATATGACCAGATAACCTTAATTGGGAGGTGATCCTGTGTATAGCATTGTTGTAATCAGATATGGACTTAAAGTCCTGGAACCTTAAGTTGTTCCATTCATACAAAGCTTGTGGGAAGATGACTTCCTTTTGGTGTCCATATCTTTCATTCAAAATTTCCCACAACTCTTTAGGATCCTCCACAAATAAGTATTCGGTCTTGACGCTCTCATGAATGTGGTGGCGGAGGAATACAATTGCTTTTGCCTTCTCCTGTGGAGTGGCATCATTGTTCTCCTCAATTGTTTTTTCAAGGCCATTTGTCTTAAGATGGGTCACCGCGTCTACCTTCCATTCAAGGTATTTTTGACCCGATAAGTCAAAAATATCAAAGTCTCTTTTTGCAATATTTGCCTTTGGTTACTACATAAACATATAAATCAAATATATAAAGTAAGTAAAAGATGACAAAATTATAAAATTGTTAGTACGCGTTAGTCATATGTTAGTCATGTGTTAGTAACATGTTATACATAAACATAAGCAAATAAATAGTCAATAGTCAGTTGTGTTAGTAGTCCGTCACGTGTAGTTTGTGTGTCATTGTTCGTCAAGTACAATAATGTAAGTCATAGTCAATGGTCCGATAGGAATGTCGTGTAAGTCATAGTAATAGTCTGACAATAGTCCGAGTAGTCATGTATGTGATATCAATAGTTCGAAAAATGGTTGATTATGTATCATAAATTGTGATCATAGAGTTAAATTAGTCTAGTGGGAAAAATTGTAAAAACCGATTCCTTTTATCCTCTTTAATCTCCATCCATTCATTTTACTTTCATTTTCACTTTCACTTTCACTTTCACCATTCTTATCTCCTTCTTCCTTAACTCCATTTTCATTGTTCAAGCTCAAAGAAAAAAATGGCCAATGATGATATTACTAATCGGCTTGTTGCTAATAACAACCGATTTTTAATCGAGCTTTTCATTTGTCTTGTCCTTATTTACATCATTATCATTATCATAATCATTATTTTGATGGGAAATCTTCGTTCATAAACCAAGTGGTGGGAACCAAGAAGTTTGTGGGGCTTTGTCAAAAAAGGTAAGCAAATCTTAATTTTTATTTGTATCTTAGCATAAATTCAAAAAGCCATGATTTTATTTTGACAAAAGTTATTTTAGATCTCAGGTTAAAATAACGAGTTTCTGATGTAGAGGTTCACGAACTTGGGCAACTACAGAGTATACTCCTCGGATTTAGTTAGTTTACAAATACTTGAGTTTTTGATGTAGAAGATCCCGCAAAGGGCAACTACAGAGCATAATCCTCAAGTAGATTTTATGTAATAGTTTTGTGTAATGAAAGACTAAGGAATGTTTAAGAAACATATCTTAATAGTAGTAAAGCTCAGTTGGAAGTTAGAACCTCGTGCTGATAACGTGTTGTAATTTGATTGCTTTTAAACACCTTGATTACTTAGACTTTTGTGGAATGTGTTCAAAACACTTAGAATGATGTTAGAAGAGAGGAGTGAATAAGAAAAGTAGATTTCTTACTTGCTATTGGTACACTTGTTACAATGGGTGAATGCCTCTAATTATAGGCAAAGTGAAGGTGAATTTCCTAATATAAAATTAGGAAGGTAAAGAAGGCGAACAATTCACCTTGTACAATTTACCACAAAATATCTAGCAATAATTCACTTTAGAATTCTCCTAGAAATCATGTTAGTAGACATACAAGTATACGTAACTTATACTTGTAGAATATATGTCTAACATGTATTTGTGATATTCCATAACAATTATTTCTTTTTTTCCATTTTCCGTATTTCTAATATTTTTTAAAAAAAACCCTCTCTTTTATAAAAGTACGTACTTTGTACATACTATAAAATAAAGTTGCAATCTTTGTACACACTATAAAAAAAGTGCATATTTATCAAATTAACCTTTACTATACTAATTAATTTTTATATTACACACGGGTTTATTAAGATCAAATTATTATTATTAATATTATTAGGATATAGTTATGTAAAACAATTACTTCAGTGATGATAGTGTGTATTTAAGATTGTAATAGAATGAAAACAAATTATTGTGGTGAGAAAAAAAATAACACGAGACATTCATTCACCTTTATTAATATTAGTTGTTATTAATGAGAACATATGTGGCTAACAGTGTAACACATTTTTATTTTTCTTATTAGATTTAAATAGTACTTTAATTTAAAGATACTTTTTTTGAATTTTTTTACCTAAAATTTTTCTCTGGTTTTAATTTCAAATGGTTTAATTAACGAGTACACATGTCGCAGACACACTAAACTCATGTATTAGCGTAGACCGCATATGTTTAATACTAATGAGTATACATATCACCTACATTACATTGCGATCATATATCAAATTAGACTACACATGATATATACTAATGAGCGTGAATATCACCTACACTACTACATTACATTGCACTTGTGTATGCAGTTTGACTACACATGATCTACACTAATGTGTACATCTACACTAAACTACACTCGTGTATCAAACTGCACATGATCTATATTAATGAGTGCACATATAACCTACAATACATTGTATTCATGTATTAAACTAGATTGCGCGTAATTTATACAAGTCATCGCACATATCACCTATGTTACACTGCACTCATGAATCGAACAAGATTCAACGATTTATACTAATGAGTGCACATACTACACGCGTGTATCAAACTAGATTGAACATGATATATATTAATGAGTGCACATGTCACCTACACTACACTCATGTATCAAACTAGATTGCACATGATTCTGATTAACGAGCGCACATAGCACATACACTACACTTCGCTCATGTATCAAACTATATTGCACATGGTCTATATTAACGAGAACACATATCACATTGATAGCACTCCAAGTAACGTTATTTTTTTACCATAATAACTATATCATTCTCTATCCTTCTAAGCTTAATAAATATATCATTTTGGTTTATTATCCTTATATTCCTATTTCGGAGATGTACTAGCTAGTTTATGTAATTGGAAGGCATCATAGGCACTTGAGGAGAAAAAATGATACATCTACCGTTAAATGTTCTTATATACACTAAAGGCTCCCTACAGTCACCGAAGTCAAAGATCTTGGCGGAAATGATTAAGTCCGGGAGTGAAGAGAAGAACAGCAGGCAAAGATCCATGAGTTCTCGACTTGTATTCCATTGCACAACGGTCTGCCCATCACTCCTGCATTTGATCCCGAAATGATCATCCACTTTTGTTGAGATGATCCTAGAGCAATTATGTACACGGCCCACACTTTTGGAACATAAGGTGGGACAACGACCCTGTGCTCGATCGATCCGCGTCAACATTTATCTTTACTATTTTGTTTATATCTAATCTTTACTCCCATGAGATCTAGGTTTTCCGAGCCTTTTCGAACCCTATAAATAAAGTTTCTCATCCATTAGGTTAAATATCTCTTTTTCTAACATTTTGCGAAGTTTTTTTTAATACAATTTATGATATCTAAAAAATTTATTGGTTTCTTTTAAGATATACGTATTTTTACTTCTTGAATATTTACAATATTATTTTTTATGTTTTGAAGCCAATTTAGACTATAATCAATCTTTCATAATTTGGTATATAAAAAATATAATATAATATGTTTTGCTCAGATAAAACTCGTTCAAGACGTGGACACTACACTACTCTATTTAATAATGGTCAAATTAATTAAGTAACCCTTTTTAAGTTTAATCTCTAGTAACTAGGCCCGTGGTATAAATGTATCCCTAATCAATCTCATTACCTTCCAACTTCAAGGAGTACACCAAATTTAACGTAAATAAAAAATAACCTATTTGCCAAAACAAAATTTAGTAATTAAGTTTTTCCCCTTATAATACTAGATATGGACCCTTTAAATGATAAAGCCGGTGTGGTGTAAACATTGACGTGACACAATATCTTTAAGAATAGTACTAAGTTTAGCATAAAAAGGTTAATAGCACTTGCAATTAATCAAAAAGTCCCAACCCCTATGATAATGTTGTCACATAACCACCTATTTTGTAAGGAGGTTATACATAACCTCAACGAGCTTTGGATGTTTACCATCCGACATTTGGTGTCTTATATTTCACCAAACAAACTAATTAGACCAACAAATGTGCTAATCAATCTCACTCGTCTCTTGGATCTATATGTGATACATTTTCATCATACAAATATAATATTTCAAATTAGTTAAGATATTTATCTATGGTTAAGATATTTATGTATGTACAAAACATAATATCTATCGTAATTATTAGAATATATTAATTATAATTCGCAATGGTTAAGGTCAAATTTGACTAGTATATTATTATAAATTATATTTATTTTTTGAAAGTTTATTATAAATTATATAGATATTAAGCATTAAGTAGCGGCCCAAAACTGTACGAACCGCAAACCTATAAAATGTAGACCGCAAAATGAACCGTTTTGTTGTTGTTCGGTTATGGTTTGAACCGCATTTAGGGGTTTGGTTGCGGTTTACGGTTTGAACCGCATTTTGCGGTTCGGTTCATCAACCAAACCGCAATGCAAAATACAATGAACCGTAAAACGAGTTGATTAGTTGCGGTTTTGATTTGGTTCGATGAACCGAACCAACTTCTGTTAAACCTACATTATGCTAATAGTTTATATTGCTTAATGTTTGTCTTGTGCACGGGATTTGATAAAAAAAATTATAAGATATTATATATTGTTTTCTAAAGGGTGGCATAAAATTTGAAAAAAAAAATTTAGGTGAAATATAATATGAATCGGGTGAAGTTCGAACCTAAATTTACCGTGAATCTTATATCTATTAAAGCAGAAGCCTCTATTGCCACGTGTCAACGCCAGATTTCTTGAAGCCTAAAAAATTATTTTATAAAGTGATTTTTAAATGTTAATATAAATTGAATTTGATTTTTAAATTCTTTAAAAAATATTTAAATAATTATTTTTATAAAAATAGTTTTTAAACTTTTACGAATTTTTTTTACCAACAAGCATATCTTAACAAATCAATTTAAAATATAATTAATTAGAAGAAATAAATAATTAAATGGGAATTAAAAATCTTAATATTGATTACAATTTTATTTTTTGAATTTTTATTTTACAAAAATATGCATATGAATTTCTAAGTATTAAATATTTATTAAAACTGAACCCGCACAAAGTGCGGGTAATACACTAGTTAATACGTAAACTAATGGTCACCTCATTCATTTTTCTCTTCTAGTAATTGATTGTAATTTTTTTATGTTTATACATTTTTATAAATTTCCTTAATATCATTCATATATTTGTTAACAATTTTTATTAAATTCAAACATGGTGTAATAAAGTGTAAACAACTTTTTTACAATAGTTCAAGGTGAAAATTTGTATGGAAAAGAAGAAATAATATTTTTAAAATATAAATAATAAATTTTATTTGTGGAAGGTTTAACTATTAATTATATTTATTATAATTCAAAATTTAAATCTCATATAATTGGATGGAGTAATATATTTTAAGGATTTCTTGAAATTTTCTTAGTTGACAAAAACGACATTTGAAAATTTGGATGGGGGATTGAATGTATCGGTTACTTTATTGGGGCGGCCCGTCAAGAGTGGCCCAATCGAACGGGTTGAATTCCATCATTTTGCTCGGAAAAAGCTCGTTGCTTTGACTTCCCCACACAGCACTGCCAAATTGACTTCAAGATCAAGCTTCGAAATCAGAGATTCCAGCTTGAATTTATAGAGGGTTTTTCAGTGGTAATTGAGAGCTTCAAGTAGCTGTCACCAATGGAGTCAAATTCCAAGGTGTTTTTGTTCGAGGAAGTTGCAGACCACAACCAGAAAGAGGATTGTTGGCTAATCATCTCTGGGAAGGTCTGATTCTTCTTCTTTTTTGTTTAATCCGTGTTTAGTATCCCCCCTTGTTGTTTAATCGCAATTGATGCTACCTAATTTTGAGTATTTTGTTTCAGATTAGGTTTAATTTGTTGGGTTTCTGAATTAGGGTTCTTGAGAACATATATGTTGATTTCATCCCTAAAGCTAAAATTGCTAAAGAAACAAAAGTTGCACCAATTCATATCGATTCTCTAGCTCAAATCGTCATCTGAGTTTGGAATAATTTTGATTCTTAGGTCTCCTCTCGGAATTATTGGGTCTTTTACTGTAGAGTTTCAGCTGCACTGTTTGGTTTAGTGTATTAAGGTAATAAACCATTTTTGAGACCTTTCTTGGGAAGCTTATATATGTGCTTGTTTAAACAAATCTGTAACATAGTATTATGGAAAGTTACCATAGACTACACTGATCATAATCAAAGTGAACAATCTTGTCTAGTGCAAGTAGGCCAGCCTATGATTAACAGTATGTTGAATTTGTCTTGATAATAGAGATTGAAGCATTTTCAAGAATGTGTTGATCTTACTCTTGTGAAAGAATCGTTGAGCTAATGATTTTCCTTTGAAATGGGTAACGGGGTTGAGTCAATGCTGGATGATACTGAACTTGCTGAACATGGCTTCATTGATTTCTTTGTGGAGTATATTGATTGCTCGGTAGCCATTCAGTTGTAGTTGTTTTGCATAGACGGTTGTTAGAGCTTCTATTAATCAATGTGTTCTCTTTCGTCTTGATTTCTTTGTTCTGTAAGTCATGAGCACAGAACTTTTCAAAATGACATATAGGCTTTGTTTTGTGCATAAGCTTACTTTGTGATTTACAAACAGGTTTACGACGTCACTTCCTTTCTAGACGACCATCCCGGAGGAGATGATATTCTTCTAACCGCAACAGGTAACATCACTTTGGGGACCATTTGATTTTAACTCCGGAAACGGAGATGAAATGGAAACAAATCTAGTTCATACGTATACCCTTGTTCATGAAACTTTTTGGAATCACTCCTTGTGGTTTGAACTAATTGGAGTAATATTTGATTAGTTTTGATAAGGGAAACAAAATGAGGGGAAGCTAATGCATTTTGCATGAAACCACAAGGAATTATTCCAAAAATTTCTTGAACAAGGTATACATATGGACCAGACTCATTTCTATTCTGTTTTCGAAGTTACAACCAAACGGGGGCTAAATCATGTCTAGTATAGTTGAAGACCAAATACGAAACATGTTATATCAATGCAGGAAAAGATGCAACCGAAGAATTTGAGGACATTGGTCACAGCGATGATGCTAGACAGATTATGGAAAAATATTACATCGGGAAGATTGATTTGTCGTCTCTTCCAAGTAAATCAAAGCACACACAGCACGGTCCATCGTCACAGCAAGCTAACGCCCAAGGATCTAGCGTTGTGATCAAGGTTCTTCAGTTCTTGGTTCCTCTACTGATGTTGGTCGTCGCGTTCTATTTGAAAAATCTGAAGAAGGAATAGAGTTGATACTCGTTCCACGTTACCTTGTTGATCAGTATATGTGCACTGTAATTTGCATATCAATCATGTTGAAATTGTTGTGTTGTAATTTGTAATAACATTCATATGACACTGCATTTGAATAATTTGCATATCTTTGTGGATGTGTATTGTGAGTATTGTGAGTATCTTTCCTTGGGGGTTATTTATCTGTTCTTCGTATTACATATGATTAATGGGCCTAAAAGTTGTTTGTGAATATTGGGCCTGGATAAGCTTTTGAAAAAAAAATTAATTTAGTAATATTTTAATAAAAAAATAAGTTAATTTTATAAGCGTAAATATGTATAAAAAAAATGTTAATCTACCTTTAACTGTTTAGAAAATTTTAAACTTCAAAGAAAATAATTTATATTGTATGGGAGTGGTTCATATGAACTTATGAACTAGACATTCAATTTTTTTTGTTAAATGAACTAATGCTCATTTCTTTGTTAATAATTTTTGATATAATTTGGTTTACTAGGCTTTTTCTACTTTTGTGTTTAGTAAATGTACCCCTTGAGAGAAGAGTGTGTAGAGTTTGAGAATAAGTAAAAAAGGTTGGGGTTTGAAACATTAAAAAGCCTAGTTACTAGGCTAGTTTTTCAAAAAGGCCTAGTTACCAAAATTGCCCATAATTTTTTATAACTCTTTTTATATAATTTTTGTTAATAATTTTTGTATAACTCTTTTTATGGAAAGATGAATTGTGCATTGACCAAACCTGAACTAGATTATATCCTTATAAAAAAAAAGAGAATTATAACCATTTTTATATAATTTTTTAGAATATTTTTTTTGGAAAAAAAAAATCATATTTGTTAGTGTTTAGTTGAAATATTTTATACCAATAAATTTTTTTATTTTAATTTTAGTTCACATTTTGTACACTACCGATTTTTATCTTTTTGAGTTGTACTCGTGTAATATTTATGGAATACAAATTATATTAGTACGTTTATTATTATAATGTTTGTTGATTCAAACCTTCACATAAAATATTATATTAGTTTAAATATTTTATATTCTTTTTAGCTTATATTTTATTATATTTTTTTATGTTTACATTTTCAAAAAAGTAGAACATTTGTAATTTAAACTTTTATAATATTAGTTAAAAGTTTGTGAACTAGTAGTTTAAACATTGTTTTTTTTTTTAGAGGAACAATACTTTTAGTACAAATTTTAAATAAATTGAACATAATTTTTGTACTAACAAAATAACAATTACAAGTTTTTATTGTGAAAATCGAACAAGTAGTATATAAAGCTTGAATAAAAAATACTCGTAATTTTTTTAAAAAATGATATGTGTCAGTTCCACAACACTTGATATTTCCGTATTAAATGAACAATATTTTACTTGAACGGTTGAACCAAAGCCATATTGTATTTGTTCAATACGTTAATTATTCATATTTTTTTATATAAAAAATCTCAAGTAAATGACATTTAATATATTAGTTGTCTAACCTAACCTATGAAAACTTAATTGATTATTTAAAATTGGAATCATAGTGTGATGTATGGAAAATCTCCCACGTCACATGACTACACTAAGAACAACACAAGAAGTGAATGACAAAAATGAATTGTCAAGAAAACACTTAAAAATTAAGAAAAAAAAAACATTTAAAGAAAGCAACACAAGAAACGAGGGCCATTCTTCTCACTTCTAGTCGACTCATTAGCCCTACCATATCACAAAAAGACTATAAATTATCCATCAAAAATCACAAAAAATAAATTACAATAATTCATTTTCAAGATTGGATTTTTCTTTCTAAAATTCATTTTAAACTTTGAAAAAAAGAAACAAAAGCTATTCACTTTGTACATAGAGTCTATATAGAACAGTGAGTGGAGAGTAAAAGAGTCAAACTACGTAAAAATTTGTACGAGGTCAAATTGATTTAAGACATACCATAAATACAATGTTCCTCTTTTTTCTCAAATTACACAAAATTATTTCAAAATTTTTTAGGAGCATTTATGAAATAGTCAGTGAGCCTCTCACCCAACGTTCAACATTTAAAGCAACAAATTAATTAATTTTGTCTGCAAAACCTGTCTCTTTTGTCCTTTTCTTTGTGTCTTAATATTCATTCAATTTTTATTTTTATTTTAATATTTCTTTCTGTTTATTATAACTCATCCCCACCGAACCAAACCCACATACTTCTTCTTCTCCCCCTTCAACACAGCCGAATTTCATGGGGGACAAAATAAAAACCCCCCATTTTCATCTCCAATTTAGGGTTTTATCGTAAATTGAGGGGAATGTTGTCTGGCCCGGTGACTTTTTGACGGCGACTTTGTGTTTGTTCGTCTGAAGAGTCGTCGGACCAGGCTTCATTCCCCCCAATTGATATCTTCCTTGCCGTCTTGGATCGATATTATGTTCAGTAAGCTATGGTGATTTTATTTGTGTTTTATTTTTCTTCTAATTTTGAATATGAGTTGCAGTCTTTGCAGATTGGTGTAATGATGAATAGAAAGATTGGTCTTTTGACCTGAAAACAAGTTTTTAAGGAAAATCTCTGCAGATTGCATGTTGAAAAGGCAATCATTACCTTTTTTTTTCTCAGATCCAATTATATTGCCATCATTGTGTCTCTCTATTCAATTTGAAAACCCTAATCGTGAATTTAGTGAAATTCAGTTTTGTTTTTTGTTTCTTTCTTTCTCGTTCGGTGTAGTATGGATCTTCATCTTTGTGTTCAGATCTCTTCCTCTTCTTCTTCTTCCTCTTCTTCTTCTTCTTCTTCCTCTTTTAGGGTTTTGGCTACTGATGTTTCGTCATCATTTGCACAAGTTACAGGCACATCAAATAGCTGATTCTGGAGACATGCATGATGATGGACTTTGTTTTCTTGTATGATTCTTAACTGGATCAAATGAATATATTAAGATGAAAACTAATGGGATATGAATGGAGAAATATTGGATCCCTGATTGTTAACACAAGTGCTATTATTACATGTAACTAGTTTAGTGTCCGCACCTTGTGCGGGGTTGTCTAAATAAAAAATATTATATATTCACTTTCCTGCATCATATATTTGATATTAATCTATAATAAAAATTATTTTTATTAATTAATATGACTAATATGTGAGGATTATTTTCTTAAAAATAAATAAAAGAAGATAATTAAAATTCTGTTACAAAGATTATTATTCGAGTATTATATTTATACCTTAATATTTTATCACTTTTATTTATATAAAGATACAGGAGCAAAATTTGATTTAGTTTTAAATTTAACAAATGTGTCAAATCTTGTTAGAAGATTTGCGTTAGATTTTTTCAACAAATCGAGTTAGAATAGACCAGTTAATTTTGAATGGTAGATAAGTAAATTTAATTTTTTTTAATTTATTTATTTGAATAAAATTGACGTGGCATGACGACTGTGTACAAATTCTAATAAAAATTTTTTTTATAAAATAATTAATGGCAAATCTGTAAATATATTGTGGCAAATCTGTAAATAAATTGAAAAAATGCTGATGTGGACGGCCTTAAAGGTTGACACGTGGACAAAATGGGTGCTGCTTTAGTAATATACTAGTGTATTACCCGTACCCTGTACGGGATATGATTTAATACCTATTATAGATATATAAGTATAAAATTATTTTATTAGAGTTTAATATAATTTATGCACTATAAATTTTAAAAAATTTTTTAATACACATAATGTGTTAAAATCAATATAGAAAACTTAAATTACACTTTTTGAATAAAATTGACAAAAGATTTTAGGTACGTTTTTTTTAAATTATCAATTTATATCAGCAATTAAAAATATACATTTAAATTACATAATGAAAAGATTTAAAAAAGTTTGTGGGTCGAGGAGAATTATGAGTCAATTTTTTTGTAATTCTTTTTGAATTTTAACAATCTTATTGAAATTACTGAATTTAAAGATTTAAGATTTAAGATAAGATTTGAGATTTAAGAAACTTAATTATTTTTTTTGAGATGTTATTAATTCCTAAAATGACACGTGTGATTAGAGTTCTCATGGTGAGACACGTAAATTTAGATGCTACTCTTATAATATATATAAGATAGATAGATAATACAAAATAAAATTATTAAAAATTTACTAATTTAAACACTTAAATTAAAAATCTGATTATTAGAACAAATTTGTAGATACTTTCATTAAACAAAATCAAGTACAAAATTAAAAATCTCATATTTTAACAAAATTTATTTAAATAATTTGGTAGACTATTTTTAACAAAAAATATTTAAAATTTTTCAATTTTTTATTTTTTTAATTTATATTATTGAATAGATATTTTGAATATTTTACCAATTTTTTTAAACAAAATTTCGTTTTTAAAATTTTAATTTATATTATTGAAGAGATTTTAGTGGATCAAAAAAAGATTTGGGTCGAGAAAAATAATCTATTTTAAAATTTTTAATTTATATTACTAAAAAGATATTATTGAATATTTTAACAATTTTTAAATGTATTTATTATGACTTAGTAATAATTTAATTAATAAATGTAATTAATAACTTTTTAAAATATTTTTTTGAGCTTCGAGAAATCTGGCGCTGACACGTGGCAAAAAGTCCTCTGCTTTAATAGATATAAGATATAGATTCTGACGAGAGATGTGAAACAGTTTGAATCTAATTTATAAGTTTGATTCACCTGTGATGCGGGATATATCCTATTATGTGTTTTTGTAATTTTTTTACCTTTAAAATTTTGTATTGATGAAAATCTTAATCGTTTGCAAAAGAAATATGTTAACCAAGTGCACTAGCGTCACAACCGTCCAATGAATTTTGGTGGCCCTGTTTAAAACGGGAGTTCGTCTTCTTTTAACCACTAATTCGAATTCAATCTTTCACAATTTTGGGTTCAATCTTCATTCTTTCATAGAGAAGCAACGAATTGTGTAAACGGATCTTCGAGTTCGTCGTCTTCAGAATAGAGATAGAGAAGCAAATGATTTTGAGTAAACAAATATTCGAGTTTATAGTCTTCTGAATAGAGATTAGTGAGTGAGGATGATGTTGTGAAACGGATTTGTCGATCTGCACTTGGATTTGAGTTTAGGTATGAAGATGTCGATTTGATGATCTGCAAAATATAAAAGCAAACGAACTGTCAATTCAGGAGAGGAAAAGTATAAGATATTGTTTTAAATTTGAGTGGAAAAAGAAAATAGTAGATAAAATAGGAGATATATTGTGTTATATTTGAGTATAAAAAGAAAATATACGACAATAATTTAGTACTAAATCTTTATTGATAATAATAATAATATATAAAAGAATGAAAAATATGGTGTCCTTTAAAATTGGGGACCCTGTTCCGTTGGGCTCTTTGAACACCCGATGGACGGCTTTGACTAGGGTATTAGTCTAGATGGTAACACCAACATTTCTGGATATCCGATTCGATCATATCTAAAGGTTCGGATATCCGATAATCCATAAAAATAGTTAAAAGTCCGAGATTACCCGAATATCCGAATTGGATATTCTATCCGAGCATTTATTACTGGACTAGTCGGATATATCATAACCAATATGTTTTTTTCTTCTCAAAACCTTTATCTTCAATTGATGACCATTGGGCCAATGGTAGTCTTGGAAGCCCAATTTGGGCAATCTTCAATTGTCAAAGCCCAAAAAACATTGGGCCCATTAGCAACGCTAAGGTAGTCTCAAAGGCCCGATGGGGACCATCTGCGATTGTAAAAGCCAAAGTTGACAAATGGCCGCATAGTATACTCTTAGGAGGCCCATCTTCATACAGCAACGCAGGCAGCGGTGCATACTGCATACAGCTAATTACTCGGGACGCAAGCGGACACGTCCACCTAAACGAATAGGTATGAACAAGGGTTAAGGGCCCTTTGACAGTGATACGTAGATTATTTGGGAGATTAAAATTTCACAATAATTCTCAATAATTTCGATAATCCATGTTGAAGTGGATGGAAAAAATGGACAGAATAATCTTTCAAATTAATCTCCCGAGGTTATAATTCTCGATAATCCTGGATCACCGAACGCACCCTAGTCTTTTACTCGTCTAAAAGCCTTTTTTGAAAATTTAATATATAAAGTAGGGTGGGGGCAATTTGAATCTAAAATTTATGGTAATGGTTGAAACAACTACAAGTTCAGACAAATGTTACCTTTATTTTTGTGTAATATTTATTTTTTTTTTTAATATGTAAATTCAATTTATTTATGTGTTTTCAAATAAATAAAATGGGATCCAAGAGCCCGCCCAAAACTTGGCTAGGCTCAATCCGAATTCGACTATATATATATAGGGTAAGGTTCCAAAGAGAGATCATTTTTATGTGGAGGAATGAGAATTTTTAAGAGCCGTTAGGTTATTAGATGAACGATCCATGATCAATCCCTTATTAATTACAGTAAGTATTTATTAGCTACACGTATGAGAATATTCACTGACTGCATATTAGGTAACAAGCGTCTTTTAGACATTCCATATTTTTTTCCATGGATACAGTTGTTGCCTATATTACACGATTCATGACACATTTGTAATAATGGTGTGTATACTAGTATATCACTAGTGTATGTCTCATGCACGTGTTGTTCAAATAGGTGATTTTTTGGCACGTGTTGTTCATGACCCGTAGGGCTGTAATATGAGACAAGCTACTCGGGCTCGGCTCGGGCTCGGTTCGTCAAAAGCTCGGCTCGAGTTCGTTCATTTTCTAAACGAGCCAAGCTTGAGCACATTTTAAAGCTCGTATAATTTTTAGGCTCGGCTCGGGCTCGGCTCGTTTATAAACAAGCCGAGCTTGATCATGTCAAAGCTCGGCTCGTTCGGGTAAAGCTCGGCTCGTTCGGCTAAATAACACTGTAGGAGCATTATTTTAGCCGAGCTACTCGGGCTCGGCTCGGGCTCGGCTCGTCAAAAGCTCGGCTCGAGCTCGTCAAAAGCTCGGCTCGAGCTCGTTCACTTTCTAAACGAGCCAAGCTTGAGCACGTGTTAAAGCTCGTATAAATTTTAGGCTCGGCTCGGGCTTGGCTCGTTTACAAACGAGCCGAGCTTGAGCATGCCGATGCTCGGCTCGTTCGGCTCGTATTACACCCCTAATGACCCGTATTCATATCTTATATAATTTTATAATAGTGTCCCATGTATGTGTTTTTCTTTGTTCATGCACGTGTTGTTCACATAAGTAATTTTTTGGAACGATTCATGACCACAATTATTGCATGAATCTATCATATGATTCAATCAAATGACACAACGAATTAATACTAGGCTATAGGTAATTATTTGGCACGGCGAGCCAATTCTTGATTAATGATGAAATCTTTTGGTAATTGAACATAAAATTATAATCATGCGTACAAGCTATGATATATTCCGAGAAAAGAAAGCAATTCAATCACATATTCAATCTTAGTCGTTAATATATTATAACTTAATAATTTTAAAAAGTTCTCATTTTTTCTTCGTAATTCTCATCCGAACCAATTCCTATATATATAATTGAGAAAATTTGCCCTTTTAAGAGTTGGTTAGCAAGTGAACTCGATATTGTGTTGAATCATGGCCGAAAAAATTGCTCAACTTCACAAAGGGAGTTGAACTAATTTTATTTTGCTCAAAAAATGTTTTAATGTGGGTCGTATTGATATATTTTTTTTAGAAAAAGCGTGTTGTACATGAATTTGTATATTAGATATTTGTAATAATCTTTGACATTTTTGTATTATTTTAGTTCGATTGGACTACGGTTTCAAACTAAAATTTTACACAAGCAACAGATTACTAAAATACTTTTATCTTATCGATCCAGATCAGGTGCAGAGTAAACTTACGAGTACGGAGGTAACATTTTTCACCGTTAATGTATTTGATCCAACGGTCCAGATTATTGGAACCAATATTTTTAATAGTGTGTTGGGTTTTCCGGACAAATTTCCGGTGGGATCCAACCATCGTCAACATCGAAAATCGGAAGCATTGAGAAAATGAACAAAATTGTGGCTATCCACATCGACTAAAAGGAATAGAATCCTTATAGTATATAAGGAGGATAACGTTTAAGCTGAATCTAATAATGGACTATAAAGTTAAAATGTATGGGTCAAAAGATTGATCAATCAAGCATCAACTACATAAATGAAAAATCAAAAAAAATTTCAAAAGTTCTAATTTGATGAAATATCCGAATTTAAAATCTCGGATTAAAAATAAAAAGGAGTGTACTCTCTTTTGTCAAAGAATTCCGATTTGCTTCTAGATAGTTATAACATGAGGGCATTTAGGTAAAAAAAAATATTTATTCGTGTTTGGCAGCCATTGACTGAACTGAGCCGACAGTAAGTTGCCGTCAACTAAGAACACAAAACGTTTGAATCTTAAGGAGTTAACCTCGGACTATATGTCCCAACCCTAACCACTCAATAAGTAGCTCAACAATGAACACTAATATATGTTTTTATATTAAAATAATATATGTTAAGAAATCTTATTCTTGTACTTATTTTAAGGTTTCAGGACCGGCTAGGCGGCTAGGTAATATGTTCATACTATCAAAATAATATATGTTAAGAAATCTAATTAAAAAATACTTATTTATTTATTAATAGTAAAATAACTTTAATTCAAAAGCTAAAAAATGAGACTCACTGGTTAGATTTAGAAAATTAAAGCTTTTTAATAGGTATTCAAAGAATACAACTTGGAAAAAGCTAGTCATATTATGTACAGTAGATAATAATACTAAGTATCACAAAAGTTTCAAATTTGGAGTTATTTTTCTATATTTCTCCCACCAAGTTGACTGATTCTTTTATTTTTCATTATTTAACCGCTTTGAATTTCATTTCACAATTTTCATCTTCGTTCTCCTCGTTATCAATCGGAGCCTATATAACTGACATTAAGGCCATGTTCGACGGAGATTATTGGGTAGATTATTGTAGAGCTTTGTGTTTTTTAAAAGCTACAAGGTGGTTGGCATCATAGATTTTTTAAGAGTATTTTGGTGAGATTTGAAAAAGCTTTTGATGATAGCTTTTTGGATAGATTATCAAAATTTTTACAATTTTACCCATCTTTTAAATTATTAACAATTTGTACATTGTTTTTCCTTTTGCTTTTTGGTAAATCTATCATACAAATCTATCCACAATCTAATTTTACCAAACATCAATTAGCTTATTTGTTAAATTTTCGAAATTTACAAAGCTATTTGAAACTTTACTAACAAATATATACAAAAAGTTAAAGCTACTCAAAAAACTTAAAACACTCAAAAATCTCGCTTTACCGAACATGGCAAAAAGTTGACAATTGGTCTCGTTTTGTACTTATTTTAAGCATTTAGGATTTGCTAGATTATATGTTCATACACTACTATTATCTATTTATTTATGATATTTTACTCTTAAATCAAATAATATATGTCAAGAAATCTAATTTAAAGTTACTTATTTATGAATAATACAATAACTTCAATTCAAAAACTAAAAATGAGACTAACATGATAAATTTAGAAAATTGAAACTTTTTAATAGGAAACCGAAGAATATAACTTTGAAAAAGCGAATACGATCATATCAAGCATACAATAATAGGGACATGTATTACAAAAGTTTCAAATTTTGTGGTTATTTTCTACATTTCTCTCCAAGTTGATTGATTGATTCTTTCTTCTTTTTTTTTTTATCGCTTTAACTACTTTGAAATTTATTTCACGATTTTCATCTTCATTCTTCTTGTCACCGAACAGAACATAAATAGGCGACAATAAGTTGATTATTGGTCTAATCTCGTACTTATTTTAAGCATTTAGGGCCCGTTTGGAAGCGTTATGAATCATTTCCGGTAACGGAATGATTCCGAATCAATCAAAAAATACGTTTGGTTATAGGTCTTTTAACACATGAAAGTAATCCCATCATTTCCATTTCCATTCCTAACCCTTATCCGATTTCATTCCGTTTCCATTTCACCGCTCCAACCAAACGGGCACTTAGGGTGCTAGGTTATATGTTCACACACTACTATTATATCAAAATAATATGTGTTAAGTGATCTAATTTATAAATACTTAGTTATTAATGATAAAACAACTTCAGTTCAAAAACTAGATGAGACTAATCGGATAAAGTTAAAGATTAAAAGTGTAACATCCCGTAAAAGTGTCATCCCGCATCATTTGAATGGGGATTTGTGATTGACTTATAAGCATGTGTTGTTACCCATGTCAACAAGAATTATTCTTTTCCAGTGGTAGAGTGAGGACAAATAATACTGGAGTTAAGCGGTATACGGATAATACAACTTTGAAAAAACGGAGTAGAGTTAAGTAAATAATAATAACAACATGTATTACAAAAATTTCAAAATTTATTGTTATTTCTACATTTCTCCCTCCAAGGTGATTGATTTTTTCATTTTCCACTCTTTAATCGCTTTGAAGTTCATTTTATCATTTTTATCTTCTTGACTAAGGTATTTTTTGTATGTATGATACAAACTATATCCTTATTAATTTAAAATTATTTTTAAATTTAAAAAACATCTAATTATAGGGATGAAAAAGGACTAGTTTGTCTTATAATAAAAAAAAAAAACTTATTTGACACTACATTAAACAAAAAAATATATTTAACCAATTACTCTTTTGTCTTTATTCTCATTGTAAATGAACCAAATCGACAACAATAAGTTGATTCTTAGTCTCATCTCGTACTTATTTTAAGCATTTAGAACTTGCTACGTAATATGCCCATGCAATACTATTACTTTTGAAACAATTTGGTTTACTAGGTTTTTTCTAATTTTGTATTTAGTAAATGTACCTCGTGAGAGAAGTGTGTATAGTTTGAGAATAAATACAAAAGGTTGGGGTATATTTACTTAATTGAAACATTAAAAAGTCTGGTTACTACTCTAACTTTTAAAAAAGGCATAGTTACCAAAATTGCCCTATTTTTTTAGTTATATTTTTACTCTTATATCAAAATAACATACGTTAAGAAATCTAATTCAAAAGTACTTATTTGTTAATAATAAAATAAATTAATACAAAAACTAAAAGAATGAGACTAACCTGTTAATGTAGAAAACTAAAACTTTTTTTTATAGGTATCCGAATAATATAACGTTGGAAAAGCAAATACGTTCATATTAAGTAGATAATAATAACGACATGTATCACACAACTTTTATAATTTATGCTTATTTTTCTACATTTCTCCCTTCAAGTTGAGTGATGCTTTCAAATTTTTTTTCTCTTTATTTTCTTTAACATTCACTTCACAAATACTATTTTGACGAAAACCAATTATACCATGTCTAATCGTTTAGCTATTATCACGGATTTGATATATTTTTTCTTTGATTTATCCGATTCAGTTAGGTAAGACGCTTATTTTAGATATTTTATTGTCTTATTTCTCTAACTATTAATGCGTTTATGTGTTATTATGAGAATTTTAAAAAAAATTTATTAGTAGACCGGTTAATACTATTAGACTTTATAGTTTTTTTTATTGACCTTATAAATTATAAGGGGTAAATTTACTATGTAATTTAAACTCATAACAATTAGTTAGTGGATATTTTTTTAAATATAATTAAATAAATATATAGTGTTTTTACTGAAGAACAAACTAATTTGACCTTATTTAATATATACATTTTTCTCAATATATTACAAGATTTTGTATTTAATTTTTGTATATTAATTTTTGGTACAAAAAATATTCAAATAATTTGTGTATAAGAAAAATAATCTAATAATATTTTTGAATTTTAAGTTACTTGTATACTATACAATAATCGTGTACACGAAAATGAGTTACACTAATTCTTGTACAAGAAAATTAGTTACTCTAATTCTTGTATACATGAAAAAATTCAAATATCATAATTGACGTGACGTATATTTATAAATTTTTTTAAAAAAAATTATGAGATCCAACATATTGTGTTAATATAATAGTGAGTGGGAGAGAAAGATACCAATCAGATATCAATTCTATATGATTACATTTATTTATTAATTTTTATATATTTTATAAAAATTATAAAAATACCAAAAAATATATCTCATTTACAATAATAAATTAACATTTCATAAAATTCTCTTAATTATAGGGTTGAATTTAAAGCAAGTTTTATATAAAATTCCACGTGGGCTATATCCAATTTGGCAATTATTTCATGCCCACTAAATTGATGTAGAGAATCAATTAGGTGAAAAGCAATTTTTATATTGACTTAATGCTTGAAAAGCAATCACTATATCTCTCTTTGGGTGCCCATTCTACATTTTTTTTCTTCTCACAAATTAATGGATAATAGTATGAAAATTACAAGATATATTCGCATCAATAATAAATTAAAATATTGTTTAATGATTGATATAATAGTCTTGTGAATTATTTTTAAAAAAACAAATTCGGTGAATCTATTATAGATACTAAAACAGAGCACAAATTGATGACGTGGCGAGTTGTGGATGCAGTATTTTTGAAATGGAGCTCCCACAATTAAAACCAATAAATTTTTATTTTTAAGTCAAATAATCTTTTATTATTAAATTAACAATTTTATAGGAATCAAATCACTCTCAATAAATATTGTATTATTAGAAAAACATTGTTCATGATGATATTAAAACATAAAATTTTTTCTTAAGTCAATTTAACCTGAATTAAATGTACTATAAATAAATATGCGGTACATAATACATAAAAAAAAACAATAAAATACTTTTTATTTTAAATAAAACCCGCACAAGGTGCGGGGATTAAACTATTTTAGTTGAAGAGTTAACTCCTATCAAAGACTCAAAGTTGATGTAATAAGCTATATTATGTACATAAATTAACACTTTTAAAATTCTAATTACTTTTTAATTTGAAGATAATCGATTGTTTATAAATAAAAAAAAAAATGGTGAATTTTCCTTTCAAATATATTTTTTGGTAACGACTTGCGAATACGATTCCGAATACGATGGGATGGTTGAATTAGACAATTTTGTCTTCACCAAATAACCTATTCAAAGAAGAGAAAAATGAAAACTAAAACCCAAAATTTATGTAGAAATTACATTTTTTTTAAAAGTACATAATTTTAAAACTATTAACGTGTGTATTTATTTATATGATCGATACGTTCCACAAAGTATAATTTTTATTTATGAATATCAAATATAAAATTTTAGATATCTTACAAGGAATATTTATTTGCTTATTCACATAAACAACTTATGTGTTGTTTGAATGTGAATATAAAATTGATTTTTTTTTTATGATTTTACTGTAGTTTAATGATTTTTTTTTTTATCAAATATGAATATTACTTTATAAATTTAATATCATGCATATATAGCAATAACATCCCTTTAAATGTGAAGTATTCAAAATGTTATATAAAAATATGTAGTAAATGTTTGTTTTTTCGTACGGTTTTCATATTTATTAGGGAAAAAAAAGTTATTTTTAATGATTCATTTTAAGAATAGACCTATTCTAGTTTTTTTTGGGCGTGTTATATACACAATTTTGAAATTACTTGGTATCAAATATGAACGCTTTGCGGTGGCGCTCAAATCTTAAGGTAAAAATAAAGTAGGCAAAAATTCGGGAAAATTAGGGTCTTGAGCGTCGGCGCATGGCGCTGGCGCCCAGACCCTTTTTTTCTTATTTTTGCCCTTTTTTATCTAAGATTTGAGCGTCTTTCTACTTTTGCGCTTTTTTTAATTAAAGATTTGAGCGTCTTCGGAAGGCGCTGGCGCTCAAATTCTTTTTTCTTTTTTTTTTTTTACTTGTTGAGCGCCATCGGAATGCGTTTGTTTTTTACGCTAGTAAAACAAACCTCGTGCATTTAGCTTTTTCGTTTTTTTTTGTTCACTGTTTTTTTTTTAACTCATTCTAACTTGTTCTTTCATTTGTAATATTTTGGATTATTGATTGATTATAAGTAAATTAGGATATTAACCATTATTTTAAATATATTTCTATTGTGTCCATCCTCGTTTTATCTCGATACGCTACATGCATACTAAACGAGCCCTATGAATATAAATTGCATATATTTATTAATTTAAATACAATAGAAATATTATGTATACGGAAATATGGATTTTTAAACCTTGAACTAGCACAATGTAAAATATACATCTTATGATATCAGATGCTCTTTATTTTATTAATTATACACGACATTCATATATTTTAACATAAATATTTAATATATAAATATATTATATACAAATATTAAAATATGATATCATGTGGACATTACTAACAATATAAAAGTGCTCCAAATTTGTACACAATATATTAAATATTCAAAATTATACACAAATACTCTTTATTATATTAGCAACTCTATATTTATCTCTCGATTTATCTCTATTTCCAAGTCTAATCATAATAACAATTAAGAATGGAAAGTTAATATTTTTTTCATAAAAATAAAAATAATATCGAATCAAACTTATTTGTAACGAATCCCCTCCATTCCGGTCTAATCGTATGAACCCGCAAAGATTTTTCATTCTCTAAGACTGCTTTTAGAGTCTTCTCTTTCATACCAAAACCAAATCAAAACAAATCTATAATAAAAAATAAAAAAAAACTATTTATAATCCCTTAACTTCCTCTTTCTCTCCTCATTCAATCCTCCTCTATCTTTCTAGGGTTTCCTATCTTCACGAAAAAAAGAAACAAATATAAAAAAATCTCTTCTTTACCCATCTCAGAATATCATCTTCAACTCTATCATGGAAGAGAAAACCTCAACCCAAACAAACACTTCTTCTCTACTTCTTTCAATCTACCCTTCTTTCCTCTAACCCTATTCTAATCAACCCTTTAATTTTGACACAAAAAGATCTCATCTTTAATCTTCGAGAGAGAGTAATCGATCGATGGGAGTTGAAAAGGGGATTCTGAAGCTTGGGAGTTTCAAGAAAGGAGCTTCAATGGTGAAGGATATACCAAAGGGCTGTTTGGCGATAAGAGTCGGCTCAGAAGGCGAAGAACAACAAAGATTCATAGTTCCGGTTGTTTACTTCAATCATCCATTGTTCTTGAAGCTTCTCAAAGAAGCTGAAGAAGAATATGGATTTCATCATAAAGGAACGATTACGATTCCTTGTCATGTTGATGAGTTTCGCTATGTTCAAGGCATGATCGATAGAGAGATGTCTGTTCATCATCATCACCATCATCAACATCATCACCATGCTATTGTTGGGTGTTTTAGGGCTTGATTTTGTTTTTTAGGGTTTTGTTTTGTAAATTTTGAATCTCTGTGATTTCTGAAGTTTCAAGCTTTGGATGTTTTCATGGAAGTAGATTTCTGGGTTTTTTTTTGTTTTGTTTTTTGGTGGGGTGGGTAGGATCTAGGGAGGGTACGTAATGAAGTTGTTGATAATAATGACATCAAAATTATGCTCTCTTTTTTTGCAATAAATATTTTCATTGCTTTGATGGAAATCTATAATCTCAATCAATTGTGAATTTGTGGCTTCTCTTCTCTTATCTTCTTTTTCTTAAATGGTGATGCATGAAATCAAATTCAAATGAATTTGGTTTATTCTATTCCGTACATGAATAATTAGACTATTCCGTTTGATGACTACTTAGTCTCGAGTGTGGAAAAAACCGTCTTTTTTCCGAAAATAAAGACTTTTTTCCCTTGTTGATCATGGATGCCATCAATGGAGGATGGAGAAAGAAGGATTGTGATGGAAGCAAGGAGAAAGATAAGAGGAAGCTAGTGGGAAGAGGGACCATAAGCCCTTTGTTTGTATTTGTTTTTCTTAATTTGTGATTAGTGTTTATCAATTGATTAAAGTGATAAGATTAAGACATAAACATATTTTGATTTTTGTATTGTTGACACATAGTTTGGAGATGTACCAAATGACAGATACTGATTAATTCACTATAACTAATTTGAGTAATAAGTGGTTTAAAAAGACAAATTTGTAGTTAGTGGGTATGTATTTAATGTATTAAGATGGTATGTAAATATAAGACTTATTTGTCAATTAGCTTAACACATGGGTTTGGTTTATAGGGTGATGCAGCTAGAATTCAACCATGACATAGTTTAGAGATGTTTGATTAGTGCATGTTAGAGATGTTTGACTTATTAAAGAGGTTAAGAAGACAATGGTAAAATATTTAGAATATATAGTGACAATATAAAGTTGTAAATCACTTTGTTTTGGTAATATACTCTACATAAGGGAATTAAAATTATGAGAAATGTAAGGGAGAAATAATTTTCGTAATTTCGTTTGTAAAGAGATGAAGAGAAAGGGGTTAGTTTATGAAAATTAGATTATAAAAATTTTATAATTTTATCAAAATTTCGATTATAAAGATTATTGATCTTCAAATCTCATTTTTACCCCTATTTCTTTTTTTCATTTTCTGATTCTTCATCTAAATACTTCTCATCCTTACCTTCATCTACGTAATCTTACGTTACCAACTCTGGTAACGGGCACATGATATATATATATATATATAGGGTGTGGTTCCCATGAGAACACCCCTTAACGTGAGAACATGAGAACAATCGTACACCGTTGGATGTGAGTATTAAGGGTTGAGATTTAGAGTAGATATAAAAAATAATAATAATTACGAATAATAATAATTAGGAATCCAACAATAACTACGAATAATCCACTCAACCAACAATAACTATGAATAATACATTAAACGATATGGCACATTCGTAACAAAACTTATAATAATTACGAATTTGTTCTCATGTTCTCACGTTAGAGGGTGTTCTCATAGGATCTATAGTCTATATATATATATATGTGTGA
Source organism: Fagopyrum homotropicum (assembly GCA_033239125.1). Classification (NCBI taxonomy): domain Eukaryota; kingdom Viridiplantae; phylum Streptophyta; class Magnoliopsida; order Caryophyllales; family Polygonaceae; genus Fagopyrum; species Fagopyrum homotropicum. The sequence continues at coordinate 12,733,115 of BSWB01000003.1, forward strand.
CTTTAATGTATGTAGTGGACGTAGGCAATAAGAAATTTGATACAAAATTCCACTAGTGGTGTGTATATGACTTCCAAAAACATTGCAATATTAGTGTCACATCTTAGTCTCACTTTTTATCTCTAAACTTGTTTATAAATTTGGAGAACCTTTCTTTTCTTTACTTTACTTTTTGACCTTTTTTTACAAAGAATTATTTGCACCAAATGACTATGCTTACTTTTATTTAAAAAAAAGATAAGATGAGAAGGATGTCCTCATGTCCTCTTTAGTGTACTATATAGCACTTCCAAATAATTTACATAACAATAATTATGTTTAGTGTAATTGCATAATCTAAAGATTTTGTTTGTCTTTTGCTTTGCAAAAGCAAGATCCCAGACAAATGCTTCACGAAGAGAAATACCACTTTATATATTCTCGTGTTTTCTCAATCTACCACTTGAATATATCATAAGGCCAAAGAATAAAACACACATGAATCTAGCCCGACCCATCCATGTGTTATTCACCATCTAATTAATCTTAAAATGCCATGTTTTTAACCAATCTAATCTCACTTATGGATCATCAATGACAACGTATATTGTTAAATATTCCCCAATTTTTTGTATGTTGGGTGATTGGATATCCAGGCTATTCAAACAGTCAGGACCAAACCGGACCGTAAATTCTCGGACCGGACCAGACCGAATTTTACAATTACGGTCCAGCACCGAATCGGATTGTAAGTTCCGGTCCGGTCCGGTCCAAAGTTGTGCAGCCCCAGATATCCGTTAAACACGGATTAAATTATCAACAACTTGAGCAAACTCAAAACGTCACAGGGTAGAATAAACTATTTTGACCATTTTCTCGACTCACCCCATGCATTCCCGCCCAATTAAGTGGGGTAAACTATCGGGTAAGCAGTCGAAACGATCTTGCAGTTGGCCGTCCTCGTTGGATTTGGGCTTTCGGGTCACACGGGGCCTATAGACTTCCATATCCGACCGTTTATCCGGATAAGCACGTGCTTGCCTATCTATTAGCCTACAAATTTAGCCCCAATGTTTGAAGAACATGGTAGATTTGGGCATGGGATAAAGGCTATAGGGTTGTCTTTATGTCAGTCAGCGGTCACGCACAAACTAGTAAGCCTATAGTATAAGCATTAAGTGGTGAACGACATCAATCCAAGCATTGAATGTACGTATAAGTGTGCACACACAACAACGTACACATGCATCAGTCAAACAATATACAATTGTGTTCAATTTCCAGGTGGTGTCTGCAATCTCTGACTTCTCTTTAATGTTCCCCTAAAGAACTTATCAATCCATGCTATAGGGTAGGTAAGAGATTTTTACCGGTGATCCCTAAAAGTTATGCTATGCATTACTTTTATAAACATGTTCTCGTTACTTCTTTCTCGCTTTGTTTGTCTAACACTTTCTTTGGGACTACTTCTTATTCCCGTAAAGATTTTATCAATTCATACTTAGTCTCTACTAGACGGTGTGTCGTCTAGTGGATCGAACTGCTTTACTTTATCACAAAAAGAAATTAGAAACAAATTTCATAAATTTCGGTCTTGTTCCGGTCTCATCTTAATCCCGTCTCATTCCGACAAAAAAGTATCGGGACGGGATACAAACTTTACTTGGTCATTCCGCTAGACCAGTCTCATATACAACTGCTTTTTATTAAAATCTAAATTTATTATAACCATTGATTCAATTTAGTCTCGACCTTTAACTTTTTATCCTAAAGATTAAGGTCGAAACGAAATTTTCAAATTTGATCGTTGTCTTTTCATTGTTCGACTTTTCGAAATACTTAAATGACGCTTCAACGGACTTCATGTTTCTTCAATCTTACAATCCTATCGCTTCTTCGATTCTTCACCATCGAACTACAAGTATAAATAAATATTTTCGTAAATGTGGGTAACTAATTTTCATGTAATGATGAATGATTGAAAATTTAGATCTTTTTTCATATTAGTCAAAATATAAATAAATCTTTACATGTGTAATCGATAAAATGTAAACTAGCGGGATCGCGTCCGGTACCGATACCAATCGGAATAAGACCCAATGATTTATCTAAAAATAAAAGGCTCATTCATATATAACGGAGAAACTAAAATTGACAGGATCCCTTTATACATGATTTATCGAATTCATATATGAAAGGACACTAGGTGAATGATCGAATTGGTAAAACCAATTTCAAGGATTCATAAACTAAATTTTAACGGATCTAAATTTCATTCTGGAAGTACTTCTATTGGGTAAGTGATTCGAGACTATAATGGAAAAGTCGTTAGTCTTGATGCAAATTTTTTTTTTTAACTCGGTCTTAAAGGCTGAAGCTTTTGCCCTAAGCAGGCCTTCACGAGGCAATTGGACTACAAATCAAAAAGATCGAAATCGAAGGGGACAACCTATATGTTATTAAGCACTCCAAGGTTTTTGGAGCTGCCCCTGGAAGATCGAGATGATTATTTCCGACTCCAACAACAACTTTTCTGACGATCGTGAACTTTGTGTTCTCATCCGCAATGATACTTTTGGATGGACTACCTCTAGAAGATAGTCTACCCTAACCGCTTTCCATTATCAAAAAAAATAATAATAAAAATTTCAAGGATTCAATATACAACATTGTCAATAATTTAAATGACAATATTAATATTCAGGTGTAAAAACACGAAAAATAATGATTTCTTTAGTTTCTTGTCTGCCACCCACTACTTTTGAATTTTGTATTTATCTATTTTAATAACAATTTATACTACTTTGACAAAAAAAAACATTGATTATTCTTTTTCTATATCAAAACAGTCCAAGTATGAAACAAGATACACTCAAAGCTATAAACTTTTCCCAGATTAATTGAAGTGTTTGTATTTTGGAAAAGAAGTACAATCCAAATGTGCATTATATATAACAAAACATCCATATGATCAAATGTGTTTTTTTTTATGAAAACTGAGCATCATTCTTTTTTTATAGCAAAACAAATGTGTTGAGCTCTAGGCCACATAAGAGTACACAGTCATCAGAGTTGATACATCAACAAAGGCCTCACAGAGCAAAAGCAAGAACTACAAACATAGAACAATCTATACTTCCTACTATTGCCTAAAACAAGGTCTAACAACCTCCCAACTGCTGACTGAACTTTACATCTCCTATTGTCAACCCAACACAACAAGGTTGAGGAAGAAAGAAACATGTCTACCTACTTCAAGATTGTCGGAACACTCGTACCTAGTGTATCGAATTTCACTTTCCTTGAGCAGCTCCTTCATCACCACCGCCGTTTCCACCACCAGAGCTTCCGGCAACATCACTGCCATGCCCCGCCTCATGACCACTCTGCCTATTCTGGCCACCAGACCCGCCAACTCCTCCTAGACCCATTTCAGATTGCATAGGATGCATTCCGTTACCAGGGCGTACGTTCATCTGTCCTTGCATAGCTTGTTGGTGAAGAAGCTGCTGCTGCTGCTGTTGTTGATGTGGACTAGCAGCAAATTGCATCTGCAACTGCATCTGCATCTTGGAAGCGAAGTCTGGTGATTGTTGAGTCATAGGAGTGCCTTGAGGAGGCATATAATATCCTCCCGGTTGCATTACCGGGTGTTGGGCTACAGCGGCTGTCATCTGCTAAAATTAAAAACGAAATCAAACAATGAAATGTAGATTCTTATTTGAGCTTCAATAAAGTAGAGACTTAGATGTAAATAATCAATACCTGGCTTGGCATTGCAGGCATTTGTGGCTGTGAATCAGCAATCGCAGCAAGATACATCAAGTTTTTCTGAAGCTGAGCTTGGTACCTATGGAATATAATTGAGTATTTATGAGGAAGAAACATTTTTACATTTACGGTCCAACAATCATCAAAAAAGCTACCAGACCAATTGCTTCATTGCACACAAATTCCCGTTCAAAATAATTTCCGTATCCGTCTTTTTAACCTATTTCCTTACCGACAAAAAGATAAACCCTAAATATGATTATGAACATACTAAATAATTAAACCTTGAAGGTTAGAAAATCCGTTTATGCATTTATAACTTTTTGCCTATATACTCCTGTTAAGGTCCGTGTGATGTTGTTTGTTTGTGTTATCTAAGTTCCAAATACAGCACGCCACAATCGTATGATCAAGAAGTGGCAACTCAAGGTTTGAATGCATATATGGATAATACAGACACAACTTCATGGCATAACGCAATCATATTAGTTTATTCCAAATAATAAGCACAAACTATAAATGATCACTTACTGGGCACACTCGGCAAGTTTTCCAAGATTTTGATTGTCCAAAATAGCCACGATCAACTTTTTGTTCTCATCAAGGTACTGCATTCACAAAAAGTGAGCTCAATAAAGTTACGGAGAAATGGAAGGAAAATGAAAACTTCCTTAATACAACACAGTTTGTAGCCAATTCAAAACAACCAAATAGCAGCTTACTAGCGTATATATCACTTAGTTATTACTCCATATTAATATTCTCATCTACATATTCATCTTTCCTATTAGAAACTACATTCTAGTTTGTCATGGTATCATAGACAACCCTAATTATCCTTTTAACCTGCCTCCCTTTCCTGCGGAGTCTCACTCCTGCCGCCAACACCAGCACTTCCGATTTTTCTCAAATACTATTTGTTAAAAAACAGATCTAATGTGTCATCTGTTCTCCATCTCAAACTCATGTGTTACATATAAACTGATGTATACTCAAACAGGCTACACCAATTAAGAATGAAATAACTATGGATGAACCTGCTGAAACTTCGAAGACACCAAAGAACATGCAAGTTGTGATCAATCCCAATGGTTCAAAGAATCATAACAAGATGAAAATCAAAGGCAACAACTAGTGGAACTGATACACACAACAGTAACTTAGAAGTGTCGACAATCTAACAAAAATCAAAAAACAGAGACGAGTAAGTCATAAATCGTGCAGTTTTATCTACTGTTATCCGCGTAAACAACTATTTTTCACAATTTGTTTCTGTTAATCCATGTAACGAATCAAGCTTTGAACGCAAAATCAAGCAAAATTTGCAGTAGCTATAAAAATGGACAATCATTTTGAGCTTCAGATGCTGAAATTGATGAAACTATAATAACATTACCTTCTGAATTTGCTCGGTTGTGATGTGGGGAGGGTGAAAGGAGGCCATAGCAGACATAACTCCTTGTGGCTGCTGCATTTTTTCCCCTTTGTCTGCTTCCTTTGCTTGTTTGAACGAAACCCTAACCCTAACGACACACAAAATTACGCAAGTTGGAAGCTACTAATCAAACGAGCATGAAAGATGAGAACGATAATGGAGAAAGAGAAATTCAAAGCTTACCAGAGGAAGAGAGTAATGGCGGTGGGAGATGAAAGCGGAGACGTCGCCGGGTCTCTCGAATTTATGCCGACATGTAGACGAAATTTGTCGGTATTTATAATTCATATTATTTATTTTATTAGGAAAGATAAAATTATTTCCGTTTGTCTCTATGGACAAATTTGGACAAATGAAATTTTATTCTGAAAAAACACATACTCCAGTATTTTAATGTCAATAGGAAAAAAATATATTGCATAGAAATAATCTCAATAATTTATTTTTCATTCTAGAAAAGCCTATTATTTTTCTATAATAAAAATCATGTAAACATTGATGCAATGAATTAGATTAAGATTGAAATATTCTCATAATAAAAATCTTTTTAAACATTGATGCAATGAATTAGAATAAAGATCGAAATATTCTCGTTATTCGATAGAATCAACAAATAAAAACACTACTATATTAGTGAAATTAATTATTTTTAAAAATAATAATTCTATTCTAAAAACAATGAAGGAAAACTATTAATATATTTTAATAGTTTTTATTTTAACCTATTTTCATTTTTTTTAAAAAATAGATTTATCGTGTAGTCTTACTTTATTTATTAAGTCTCTCAGCTAAAAACGTAATATACTCTTCGGGTAAAAATCTACACGATCTCACACTGTCACAATAAAAAAAAAACTCAAGCACAAGCTGCCGGAATAGAAAAAGTCATATACATAGAAAATAAAAAGTAAGATAACCTTAAAAACAAAAGCTCCCTGTCGTCAGTCCAAAAACTATAACTCCTCGTCTCAAAAAATGTCATTTATTACACGGCTCATTGTTTTCATTGTGAAATAGGAAAGTTTTAGACCTTTTGCTCCTTATTGTGAGTCTCTTCTCCCTGGTGAAAGAAGGCTTGAATATTGTAGTTCCGAAAAAAGGAAGTTTACATAACCGTTTTTTGTTTGAGCTTAATAAACTCTAGCAAATTAAGATGAGAAAGTTTCGAAGATAACTGATTTGACGGATAGAGGTAGATGAATATCCGACGGCTAGGGGGTTGCCACACTTTCAAACTTAAAAGCGATCGGTGATTCATCGCTACTCTTTTTCCTCTTTTTCGGATTGGTTTTCCATACAGAGTCGTGTTAGTTTTTGAAACAAGTGATATGTCCTATTAGATATCGATGTTGGACAAGATTTGTTTGTCCCGGGTTAATCTTTGATGGATGGTCGAAACCAAAAAAAAGCACTACTATACTAATGAAAAATATTATTTATAAAATAATAATTAATAACCCTAAAATCGATGAAAGAAAATAATTATTCATAGATTTTAATACTTTATATTTTCGCTCATCTTCATTTTAAGAAAATAGGTTTATCTTCTAGGCTTTCTCTATTCATCACGTTCGTCCTGAAAACGAAATATCCTGTTGTAAAATCTATGTGTTCCCACGTTCCAGAAAAACTCAAACTCAAGCCGCCGGAAAAGGAAAAGCCAAATACAAAGAAAACAATAAATAAAATAACCCTAAAACAAGATATTTCTACCATCAATCCAAAAATCCTATCCTCTCACATCAAAAAGTGTTATCTATCACAGGATCCATTGTTTTCATGGCGAAGTAGAAAAGTGGGGTGACTTATATTCCTTATGGTGAGTCTCTTGTCCCTAGTGAAAGGAGGCTTGATTATAGTGTCGAGAAGAAGGAAAGTTTATATAATCTTTTTTTATTGAGCTTAAGAAACTTGAGCAAATTAGGATAAGAAAGTTATGAGGATAGTTAATTTGGTGGATAGAAGGAGATGAAGATCCAACAGCTAGGGAGTTGTCCGATCAGCTTTCAAACTCAAGGGGGACCGGTGATTCATGTCTATTCTTTCTCCTCATTCTCGGATTGGTTTCCATATGGAGTTGTATCTGTTTCTTTTCACACTAATAAAAATATTTTTCTAGATATTAATGTTTAACAAGAGTTGTCTTTTCCTGGGTTTAGTCTTTGACGGATGGTCAAAAACAAAATATTAAACAAGATACAACAACAGACAAATGAATCCCAATTGTATCCTAAACCATATTCTCTTACTCCTAGACAACATTTCTGATTTTTTGTTTTGTGCATTTGTCTATGGATCTTAATTTGATCCCCCTAAAATCAATATTTGCATTGCTAAACTGCCCTTTATGTGTGATTGACAAGAATCTCCAGTTTGCTATTCATGGGATTGTTGATGATTGTGCTTGTTTAGAGATCATAATGTTGCGATTTGAGATGTATAAAAGCAAAATTTTAATAACTATTGGCCGTTGTCAATAGTTCGTTGTTTGCGCTCACAATTCTCGATGCCCATTCTCTGCTCGATCTCGTTGCCTTGTTCTCTCTCCTTTGTCCTATGGTCGTAGGTTTGTTGTTTCTCTTCGCTGATTTTGTCCTAGCATTTGTCCTATCTATCCCATCTTCCGCATTGTTTTTTATTTTTTGGGTTTTTTTTGTCTATCCTTGTCCCGACACCTTTCTCTCTCTCTCTCTCTCTCTTTTTTGTTTTCTTGTCCTTGTCTTACTTCGATCTTTGATTTGCTCTCTCTTTTTTTATATTTTTATTTCCCCTAGTTTTCTATCTTTTATAAGGTTTTCTCTATTTCGTCCATTTCTGCCTTTTTTGTTTTCTCCCATGGATAGTCCTCATCAAGCATGAAATAGGCTTAATCTATCGGATTACAAGCAACAAACTGTTGATATACCTGACCATATCTCCGTTGATAAATGCAAATGTATTGAGCTTTGTTTAATTGGTATCATCCATGCCTAAAAAAGGTCAATTATATGTAATTGCTAATTATTTCTTCATTCTCAATAGCAATATTATTCATAAGTATTTTAAGGAGTGGTTTATTCGACACCTGGTTTTTTTAAAACTTTACAATTTTGCCATCACCTACACTCCATCGAAAACCTAACTCAAAATTAGGTATAAGATTCATAAGTTTCTTTCATTGCCAAGAGATATTTTTTGTAGTTTTGTAGTTCCATAAAAAGGAACCTTCAAGGTATTTTTTTTGTTAATGACCTTAACCCACATATTATCAGGTCAACCATAATTTTCCACAAAAATTTTATTTGGAGAACCTTATTCATTTCCTCTACTTTCCTAATACCCACTCCACCTCTTTGCTTAGGCTTATAGATTTTATCCCAACCGTTAAGAGGGTGGAAATTGAGCCATTTGTTCCAAAAGAAAGTTCGATTTATTTGATCTAATTCTTTATGAATACTCGTTCGGAGCATAAAGCATTGCATGATGAAGTTTGGTTTAGCATTAAGGTTTACTTTGATTAAGGTTGTTCCTCCTTCTTAGGAAAGGGTGGAAGCCTTCCATTTAGTTAATTATTGTCTAGATTTTGTTATCATATCCTCAAAGTCACTCTTATTTACTCTACTAGTAATAATTGGACACCCCTAATATTTATACAATCAATTTGTAGCGGTTATTTTAGTATTTAATTGGATTTGTCTTTTCACATTGGAACCAAGATTTTGTGTAGTTTGAAAGGATGATTTGTGGAAGTTAACTCTTTGTACTGGGATATGAAAATATCCATTCAAGATATCTAGTACCTTAGTACTTGCGGGTTGTTGTTGCTTTGGCAAATATTATTATATCATTTGCAAAGGTAAGAAATGAGATAATAGTCCAACCCCTAGTTATTGAAAACCCTTTTTTTTTATTCTGGTTATTTTGTTTTTGTATATTGCGTGCAAGAACTTCCGCACCTAAGTTGAATAACACAAGTGAAATTAGGTCGGCACAATCGCTTTTTGGGACATATCAGATACGTAGGTTTATCGTTGATTAGAATAGAATAGGAAACTATAGAAATACATTTCCTAATCCAATTAAAGAATTTCTTCTCAAAGCCAAAATTTTTCAACACGGCGAGAATAAAAGGTCATGTCACCCTATCATAGGCTTTCTCTATGTTGTGTTTGATGACCATATACCCCTCTTTTTCTTTTTTTAGTTTTAAATCCATGAAATCCTGGGCAATAACAATATTATCATGGATAGATCAACTTTGCGTAAAGGCACTTTGAAGAGGGTGAATCAATTTTGTACATTGTTGATCATAGACTAATATGTCTATAGTGGTCAGTCGAAGTTGGGTTATTTGTGTTTGGGATTAGGTGATGAAGGTATGATTGATTTGTTTTAGGATTTTACCCGTACTATAGAAGCTCTTAACTGCACAAATAACAGTTGACCTATTATGATCTCCTAATATTTTTGGAAGAACCCGGCAAGCATACCATCAAGATCTAGTGATTTATCGCTACCAATATCGAAGACTACGTTTTAAATCTTCTCATTTGAGAATGGTTTGGTTAGTTCGTTATTTTCCATATCAGTTATTTCGCTTGTGATTACTTCAAGGTATTGCTTTAGTGAATTCTCGTTAATATGACTTGATCGGAACCGATCTTTATAGTCTTTGGAAAATTCTTGATTATTTCATCTTCAGTATTCAGAGTAGGGCCATTCACTCTTTCAATTGAGATTATTGATTTTCTATCTCTTCTTCCCATAACTTTCCTATGATGGTATTTTTTGTTCTTGTTGCCGTATTCTAGCAACTTTGATTTTTCTCGTTACATCCAATACTTTTGTTGGAACTCAATTAGAGGTTTTTTTTAGTCTATTCAGTTTCTCATTTTGTTGGTTAGAAAAATTTCGAAAATTTAACTTTTGTCGATTCTCAATCGATGAGTCAATTTGACGGACTTGCTTGTTGATATTTCCAAATTTGAGTTTGCTCCAAACTTTGAGTTTGATTTTGATGAGATTAAACTTTTTACTAAGTTAACCATATGTGTCCCAAAGATGTGGGTTCTCCAAGTTTTCTCAATAATATACTCTCAATCTTCTCGATCGGTCCACATGCATAATTTCAAAACCTAAAGGTTTATTTTTAAATTTTTGTTTCGTGTTATTGAGATCAATTGAAGTTAGGCAATGATTTGACGAGGTGAAAGCATGACATCATACATGAATATAATTATAAGTGCTAATCACCTCAAAGTGGGTCATTGCTCTATGTAATTTCTCAAATGTATTATTATCACCTTCCTTTCCTTTTCGCTAAGTGAACTCATTTTCTTTTGAAATAAGATCCACGAGATTACACTTTTGAACGGGGTTGTACAGTATATGGAATCGATTATTACTTATAGTAGCTCTACCCAGCTTTTCATAAGAGCTGGGAATATCATTAAAGTCTCTCATCATGAGAACATGTTTGTTTTGTGAGTTTATAGATTCCGTGATCTTATTCCAGAATTCTTCTTTAAATCTTTCATTTGGAGGAGCGTATGATAAGAAGATACTTATAGAGAATTTTGTTTCTAAATTAGTTTGTTCTACTATAACGAATATTTTATCCTTATGATGAATCACAATTTTTCATTGGTGAGTAGGTTGTTTTTCCATAATAGGCATAAGCCTCCTGCTAGACCATCCAACGGGATAAAGCAAATGCTATCAAAACCAACACTTCGCTAACATATTTCGATGGGTTTAATTGTTGTTTTTATTTTTGCTAGCAAAATGATATCAATATGCTCATTTTGAGTTGTTATTTTAATGTCAGTCCAAAAGTTCTTTTTCCGGATTCCACAACAATTCTAGAAGACGACCTTTATGTAAACCATTCATAAAGGTTGGATGATAGTGATCTATTTTTACTACCTTGACATTGAATAAATGTAGTTAGTATGTTTGTTATTTGATAACATGTCACTTAGTATCACTTCTTTTAAGCATCGGTAGATTTCTCTTGTATATACTTACAAGATTAAAAAGTTTCCTATTATTTCTCTCACACCATGAGCAACATAAATTGCAAATTGTTTTAGAATTCAAGAAGTTCAAAATTTTATGACTTGTGAACAACATTATTGATCTTGTAGACAGGTTGTAGCTGAGCCAAAATCGTTTTTATTTTCCGATATTTGTAACATATGAAAGTTCTCTTTTTGTTGGGTCTTTTGGTTACAGAGTAGAAGATTGGTTTTTGAGGCGGATAGGTCCTCTTTGCTATGTACATGAATTCCACAAGGAAGTTCACGTTAAGGTTTGTACAATATTTTGCACTAGTATTATAAAATTTCAACAGGTTAAATGGTTGATAAAGGAAATGTAAGCGCCTACAAGGCAATAACATTATTCCAATAATGCAGTAGCTAGTAGGCATATCATAAATTAAGGGCCTTCTATTTTTACTAAAAGGTAAAATGTCACGATGGCTAGTTAAGTAAATTAAAAGCCGTTCAATCCACATATTTAAGTAATAACAAAACATAGAGGATCTATTTGGGTTATATAATTAGGATACCTTACAGAAAGGTGAGTACATGAAGAGTATAAACTCTCATCATAATTGTCGATAAGTTCACCATATATATGTCTCATCAAGGATATATCTTGTTGTTTTCTAAAGTCACTTTTGTCTTTAGATATGAGTTTGCTATTCTTTCAGAGAAGAAATATTGGGGTTGGAACCTTTAGAGTTGGTATCATGCATTCTTACTATTGCTATCTTTTGCATTCTCACCATCTTGAACATCGGTTTGTTTTGTCGGTTTAGAGCTTTCACCACACACAACTTCTTTGAACAAAGGTTTGGAAGTATCAAAAGGATCATCCTTAGGGGTTGACATGATTGATAGACTAGAGAAAAATAGAAGTGTATGAGGGTTTTTTAGAGGGGATGGTACAACATTACACCATTGTAGGTTTAAATAGGTAGATTTTGTAGGGAGTATCAATATGAAATTTAAAACGAAATATAGATAGAGTTTGGAGATAGAAATCTTCAAGCAATTAGATGATAGGATAGATAGTTTAGGAATTAACATCTAGTTACACTTTATTAGAATATTGGCCCAGTATATTTGGCCGTATATTAGGCTTATCACTTATTTAGTAGTTTACCGTTTTACCCCTTTATATTTGTCTATATAAATAATATTTGATCAATGATATAAGCAAGCCTTCAGTTCATAAATCTCTACATGATATCACAACATACGATCCCTAAACACATTTTCGCTTATACAAACCCTAAATCACAAACCCTAGCTGTGATATCATTACCGTTGTCGGTGATGGAGGCAACGGCTATCACGCCAACCTACAAATGCCCTAAAGCCGACTCTACCGACGTGTTGTTATCGCCAACCTAACAAAACAAAGACCAAATAAGGGAGGATGGTACATCAATTCCTCATATCATACCTTTGTACCCTAGGATGCTAATCTGCCTGCATCATAGAGCCTAAAATCTACCTTAAGACGCTAACCTACATGCGTCTAGAACGCTAATCAATTTGGGTCCTAGGGCCCAAAATCTACCAAAGGCGCTAATCAACCTACGTCATAGGGCCCAAAACTATACTATGATGCTAATCTACTCGCGTCCTAGGACCCAAAACCTGCCATAAGACGCTAATCTGCACGTGTCCTAAGAACCTAAACCTACCATATGATGCTAATCTACATGCGTTCTAGGACCCAAAACCTACCCTAGGACGCTATTCTACCTATGTCCTATGGCCGAACCTGCCCTATAACGCTAATCTACCTACGTGTTAGGACTCAACCTACCAGCGTCATATCGACGCAACAAAACAAATACCAATGGAGGGAGAGAGAGGTCCATCAAATTCCTTCCAACATCTCTTTGATTCAACATAAATTTTCGCGCTCAAAACTCAAGTGCAAGTAATGAGGAGAATCAAAAACCAAAAAAATACCCCTTCAAGTTTGTCTCGTTCTAGTTTGGAGTTGTTGCAACTTGAGGGGGTGATGAGGGATCATCCCCAACACTACCTCAAGGACCTACTACTAGATCAAGGGCTAAGGCATTGAAGGAAAAGACAACCATAACATCTTCAAGCCCCATCATGGAAGGAGTCATCACTAGAGCAAGAGCAAAGGCCATCCATGAGGAAGTTGCTAACTTATTAGAAACATGTACACTCAAAGAGACCCTACTCACACTTAGGTCTCCTTTAGTGACATTGTTGACTATTATAGAAGAATCAAGAAAGGGCCAAGAAGATCCAACAAGCATAGAAGGTGGCTAGGACGAAAAAAGAGCCACAAAGAAGAAATATCGGCCTTGAGGACCAAAATATTGCCCGAGATTTTCACAAGTATTGCCCGAGATCTGGCTCATGTCAAGAATTATGAGATCCATCCGTGATCTTATTAGTTATAGATATATTTATTATTTAAATACCTTTAAAGCTCTTAAACATTCTTGGAGGTATTTGTTGCTCTTATCCTTAGGATTATCTTTTAGTTGTAGATTTTATCCTTTCTTAAAATTTCACCTATAAATAGCCTTAAAAGGTGAGATTATTAGGTAGATTGATTTTGATATTATTTTCACAAATTGTGTGGACTCGTTGCTTCACTTACGAAGTTTGTGTTTTATTCTGTTAACCATATTATTCTCAATGATATTGTTGATATTATTAAGAGATATATTAGGGCTGTTAGTTAAAGATCTCTCAAAAGATCTTCATGATCTTCATCTATGTAACAGTATATATACACTCATTCACTACGTCAATAAATCATCTCATTCATTCATCTGTCTTATATGGTATCAAAATAATCGATCCAGAACAAAACCATGACAGAACACTCCAGCACCCTCCCAAACCCATATGAACCCACTAAACCGTTTACCATTGTTATCCTCAACAACGTGGTAAAGCTTACTCAAACCAATTACGTCGTATGAAAATCCTCCATTCTAGCAACTCTAGAAGGGTATGCTCTGGATGAGTATCTACTAGGTACCATTGTCATCCCCAACAAACTCTTGCCTGATGAATCCACACCAAACCTAGCCTACAAAACCTATCTAAGGCAAGATCGACTCATATACGGGTCTCTACTAGGAACATTATCAACTGATGTTGCTAGTTTTGTCACCAATGCAAAAATCCTCTCATGAAGTTTGGGAAACTCTATGGCTCACTTATGGCAACCCATCTAGGGGACATATCAAGCAGGTCAAGGAAAGATTACGCAATATGACAAAAGGAGGTGACTCAATCTCCACGTATATGCAAAATATACGAAAGGCTACAAATCTACTTGCATCTCTGGAATCTCCAGTGTCCCCAGAGGATCTCACCGACTATGTTCTCAAAGGACTCGATGAACCATACTTACCTGTGGTCCATGCAATCAATGCAAGAGAAACTTCAATTACATTTGAAGAACTTCATGAAAAGCTAATCAACCATGAGCTTTCATTGAAACACAATCACAAGGAGGCTGGCGGGGTTATGACTGCGTTCAATGCTCAACGGTCTTGGCGGAGTGCAGGTAAGTCATCCTCTACTGCAAACTCATAAGCCACTAACCCAAACTCCCGCCCCCAAAACCCTAATTATCCACCGTCCAACTCACCACCAAACCAGTCCACTCCAGCTGTGCCCAAACCCTTCAAAGGTAGATGCCAATGGTGTCGCCAAATAGGTCACGTTCTTGCTCAGTGTTGGGTCTATAAGTCCCTCCACCCCACCATTGAAGTTCCATCGTCTGCGAGGTTTCCTTCAACACCATCGTACCAAACAAATACTGCTACAACAAATAACTCCACATCACCTTGGTTAGTAGACAGTGGTGCTTCCCACCATGTCACTAACGACCTTAACAATCTTGCTCTACATTACCCTTATCAAGGTGAGGATGAAATGCTCGTTGGCAATGGTAAGGCTCTTTCCATAACTCACATTGGCATGTCCAATCTTAAACCTTCCAATACTCGTCTCACAAACGTTCTTTGTGTTCCCACTATGACAAAGAATATTGTATCAGTCTCCAAACTTACAAATGACTTCAACTATTCAGTAACCTTCAAAGCTGATGGTTTTCTTGTGCAGGACATCCACATTCCACAACAATCGTCCAATCCTTAGAGGACCATGTGTCAATGGAGTCTATCTATGGCCCAACCCAAGTCCCACAGTTCACATGGCTGTCAATGTGAACTCAAATTCAATGCACCACAAACTCGGCCACCCTTCTACAGAAGTTTTCAATTATCTGAATAAACATGTTAATCTAGGCTGCTTGTCTTTTCAGCAACAAAATTGTGTTTCATGTCAGTTGAACAAGTTTCACAAACTTCCGTTTCATAAATCAACTATTGTTTCCACTTATCCTCTTGAAGTGATTTATAGTGATATCTTGAGTTCTCCAGTTACATCTTTCGAAGGGTATAAGTATTATGTTCTATTCATTGATCATTTTACCAAGTACACATGGCTTTACCCTCTCAAACAAAAATCACAAACCAAGCAAACATTCATAAGGTTCAAAGCCCTCGTTGAGAACTATTTTCGTCAACAAATCAAAATCTTTTATTCTGATAATGGTGGTGAATTTGTGGCTCTACGAGACTTCTTAGGTGACCATGACATTACTCATTTAACCTCCCCACCACACACTCCTGAACACAATGGCCTAGCTGAGCGCAAGCATCGCCATATTGTTGAAACTGGCCTTGCTTTGCTCACTCATGCTTCCATACCCCTTGATCACTGGCCAATGGCAATGATCATGTCCACCTTCCTAATCAATCGATTACCATCACCATCTAATCACTTCAGCATTCCTTACCATTCTCTAACGAAAGTTCATCCAAACTATACAAAGCTACGGAGCTTTGGCTGCCTATGCTTTTCTTGGGTCAAGCCCTATACTGACCACAAGCTTCAACAAAAGTCCATTTCATGTGTCTTTATAGGGTACTCTTCAACTCAAAGTGCGTATCAGTGTTTGGATCCCATCACAAAACGTGTTTATACTTCTCGACATGTCCGTTTTCTTGAAGATATTTTTCCCTACCAACACATGAAAGAAAATCTTCAGCATCCACCCATCACTGAAGAATGGACTAAATTTGGCCTACCCCTTATCCTGCCATCACAGCCTACATTAACCCCAAACAGCCCTTCCTCCACCCCGTCATCAGTACCAGTACAGCCCCAGAATATACCCTCTCCACCACCAGTCCAATCACCAACCACTCAGCTTCCTCACTCACCAACCTCAACATCTCCACCACCCCCACGTCAAGGCGTTGTTACTCGTTCGAGAAACAATGTCGTGAAACCTATACAAAAACTAAACCTTCATGCCATGGTAACCCAATCAACCCCTACCGAACCTAAATCCATTACCCAAGCCCTAAAGAATCCAGAGTGGCGACGTGCTATGTAGTTTGAGTATGATGCCCTCCATTCCAATAAAACCTGGGAGCTTGTTCCACCAATGAAGCACGCCAATATTGTGGGTTGTAAGTGGATCTACAGAATTAAGTATCATCCAGATGGTAAAATTGACAGGTTAAAAGCAAGGCTTGTGGCCAAGGGTTTTCATCAAAGGCCAGACTGTGATTATACAGAAACCTTCAGCCCAGTAGTCAAGCCTGTTACAGTGCGTCTAGTACTTCAGCTAGCTGTTTCCAATCACTGGACAATAAGGCAACTCGACATCAACAATGCCTTCTTGCAAGGCACATTGCTTGAAGACGTCTACATGAGCCAACCTCCTGGCTTCTTTGACAAGGATCATCCTAATCATGTATGCAAACTGAGGAGAGCCATTTACGGCTTAAAACAAGCACCACGAGCCTGGTACAATGAGCTTCGCGAATTTCTATTGCAACTAGGGTTCACAAACTCCATTGCTGACGCCTCCTTATTTGTATATCATTGTGGTAAGGAAATTTTGTATCTCCTGGTCTATGTAGACGACATAATTATTACCGGAAGTAGCAATGCCAAACTGGAGTATCTTGTTAAGGTACTTTCAAACTGCTTCTCACTTAAGGATCTAGGACTTCTCTCTTATTTCCTAGGTGTTGAAGTTAAACCTTCATCGAGTGGTCTCTTCTTATCACAACGAAGATACATTCTGGATGTACTGGAAAAAGCAGGCATGATAGATGCAAAACCTGTGTCTATACCATTACAGCCTGGAGACCCTTTGCTATCGACAACTGGAGATCCTATTCCCTCACCTACTGAATACCGGATGCTTGTTGGTAGTCTACAATATCTGTACTTAACTAGACCTGACATTGGCTTCTCCATCAACAAACTCTCACAGTTTATGCATAAACCCACGACTGCTCACTGGAGTGCTCTCAAAAGGGTCTTACGCTATCTTGTGGGCACACTCAATCTAGGTATTAATATATCTGCAAGTTCTAGCTCGAACATTCACGCCTACTCAGATGCAGATTGGGCTGGAGATAAGGAAGATTTTCTGTCAACCACTGGATACATTTTTTACATTGGAAAAACACCTATCAGCTGGAGTTCTAATAAACAAAGATATGTGGCACGATCATCAACTGAGGCGGAGTACAAAGCATTGGCTGACACCACAACTGAAATTCTATGGATCAAGCAGCTATTAAATGAACTTCATCAAAGTACTACCTGTTCACCAGTTATCTACTGCGACAACTTAGGAGCTACGTTTCTGTCAGCAAATCCTGTTTTTCATTTCCGCATGAAACATATAGCTCTTGCTTATCATTTTGTCAGAGAACAAGTCAAGAACAAAAAACTGAGGGTCAGCTTTGTCTCCAACGAAGATCAACTGGCCGACATCCTCACTAAACCACTGCTAAAGAACCGATTTCAGACCATGTCAAGCAAGTTACAGCTTCAAGATACCGCTTCACTTGAGGGGGGATGTTAACCATAATATTCTCAATGATATTGTTGATATCATTAAGAGATATATTAGGGCTGTTGGTTAAAGATCTCTCAAAAGATCTTCATGATCTTCATCTATGTAACAGTATATATACACTCATTCACTACGTCAATAAATCATTTCATTCATTCATCTGTCTTATATATTCATTATTATTCAATCAAAGAGAGAGCCTTGATTGAATCGTTGTAAGTCATTGCTAGATTGTGCTTGTGTGTGCTAATCTTCTTAAAGTTTGGTGCTCCTAGTCAATTTTAGTCTCTCCTTGTGTTTGTCTTACTTAGAAGGCTCGTGTAAGGTTAAAGAAGTGAGGGTTAATGTAAGCTCTTCGTTAAGGAGTTTTGACACATAATTGGTCAAGGTTCTTTGCGGGAATATCTTGGTTCGTATCTTATTATATTTCCACTTATTTTTTTTTTCCATATAATCATCTTCTTATCGTTCCAATCCATCAAACTCACGTTCTTTGGTTTAGAAGTTACAAAAGTCTCGGCCAACAAAAGAATCTTGCCCGAGATTCTCCATCGAGATTCGTTCTCTGAGACAGTTTCGCGGACTTTCAGTCTAAATCGGAAACTACGACTTCAACCCCACATCAGGGGGAGTGTTAGAGTATGTGCCCACTATATTGAGCCATAAGGGTGGGCATAAATCCCGGTTAATCCCGTTCATGTCCCAATCTTGGTCCCGGCGGGATTTGTAAAAAAATGTGAATCTCGTCCCGTCTTGTGAAATATTTGCGGAATGGGACGCGGGACGGAAGCTTCCTATCCTATCCTATATATATATATATATATATATATATATATATATATATATATAATTTTTTGTATTTTTAAAAATATTATATGGATAAACAATATATATATATAAATTTCAATTTTATATTGATAAGAATTATAAAAGTAATAAAATACTAAAAGAAACAAACAAAATTGTCTTATACGGTTTTACACTTTTACCCGCTACAATAATACTAATTAGAATATTTTCAATTAATATTCTAATTTTTCATATTGACGGTACTTGACAATATATGTTATTTCATATGAGTCACATCGGTCATGTATAATTTAAGGATCACAACATGTAAAAGAAAGTTATCTTTTGTAAACTATCTTTAGTGTAGTACAACGCTAGTTTTTTTTTTAATGTGAATCGGTAAGACACACTTTGGTGTAACTTATATTTGTTTTAAATGTACTAACTATTAATGTAGGTATCTTGAATCAGTAACTCGGTATCGATTTTTTTTGTCATTTGCGTCTTTAAAAATGAAAAAAAAGGTACAAATGCTGAATATAATCAATACATAATTTTTGCGGGATTAGGTCCGTCTCGTCCCGTCCCGTCCCATGTGGGACAAAGCCCGTGCCAGACGAAGAAAAAAGTTACAAATCCCGTCCTGCTTAAAATTTGCGGGACGGGACGCGGGACGACCTCCATCCCGTCTCGTCCCGTCCCATGCTCAGCCCTATTGAGCCGTATATTGAACTTATCCCTTATTTATTAGTTTACCGTCTTACCTCTTCACATTTGTCTATGTAAATATATTTGATCAATGAAATAAACAAGCCTTGAAAAGTAACATGACATGTGATATTTGATAATTCGAATATTATTAGGTAGTCGTAAATACATGGCGATGGAATTCACAAACGCACAACGGATCCGGAAACTATAACCGTCACGGTTACGAGTTTCGGATCCGTGAAAAATTTGTCACAGATTCGAAATCCGTGACGGTTCCAGGTTCCGGATCCGTGATAATTTTCTTATTGAACTCTAATAATAAAAATAATATTACACGGTTTCGGAACCCGTAACCATTACAAGTTCGAATGCACGGTACGTTTGTTAATTTCATCACGGTGTAAGTAATACCCCTAGTATAGCCATATCATTTTACAGATTAAATAATTTCCATTTCTTAAAATAAGACAAAGAAAAGGGGAACGAAATCGTGTCCGTGGGAAGAGAAAAATGGATAAAGCGTTAGGCTGGTCATATGATCAGATCAACGCAAAATCAAGGGATTCGTCTCCAAACTCAGACCCAAAACACAACTGAGAAGCAACGAACCCCTCTTTTTCCTCGGTGTTCTTAGCCCCAAAACAAAAATTACAAAAACCCTGGCTTCGTTCAACTTGAAACGCCTGTTCCCAGCTCGAACTAGAAAGTCGCCGCCGGCGACTCCTCTCTTACCACCTCCCCGGATCGGGATCGGAATTGGCCGGATACCCATCTCCGATATGGATGTCAACCCTTTCAAGTATTGCTCATGTCTTAAATACTTGGGCTATTTGATGATTTTGCTTGTTCTAGGCATTGTTGGATTGTCTTACGATGCTGTTGTAGTCCTCACTTGGGGTCCTCAGTTGCTTGCCGGCCATTTGAATGCACTTGGTGCTTTCTTCATCCTCGCCCTCTTCCACATTTTGGTGGGTTATGTGTTTCTTTTTGTTTGAATTTGAATTTTCTTTTGCTATTTTGGTGGAGATAAATATTTGTAGGGTTTTTCAGGGTTGTGTTGAACTTGAAGGAAAATGAATCTTTGAGCTGGTTGTGTTGAACTTGAAGGAAAATGAATCTTTGAGCTGGTTGTGTTTTACTCGTGTATGTTAAATTTGACCAGGTAGCTATTTTGATAGATTTAAAGTGAAGAATTTGAATTTGCTGGTGTGATTTTAGGTTGTAGAAGGTGGAAGTTTGATCCCATTGTAATGCATAAAATTTCATAGCTTTAATAGGATTTGGAGCTTCACTTACATCATCCTTGCCCTCTTCCACACTTTGGTGGTTTGTGTTGCTTTTCTTTGAATTGCAAGTTATTTTGGGGCCATTTTGGTAGGTGTGATGTTGGGAGAATTTGTAGGTCTTTTTCAGGATTGTGTTGAATATGAAGCAATTTAGAAATATTGTTGAGTTGGTTCAGTTGTATATACTAAATGGATCTGTGTTGATTAGTCATTAGTGAACTAGAATGTTGACTAGGTAGCTGTTTTGAAGGATTTGAAGAGAAGAATTTGAACTTACTAGTATGGTTTTAGGTCTTAGGAGTGGATATTTGATCATATTGTTAATTTAGTGGCAATTGCTATAAAATTCATGTGTAAGGTTTAGTTGTCAGGATTAAATTTCTGAAGTTTAGGATTTTGTTCACTCGGCAAAAAAAAAAACTTGAGCACTACACGATATAGGTTTAGAGATGATTCAAATTTCATCTATTATAGGAAATATAGAAAATTGCAATTGCTGTAATCATCGCATTTTGGAAATAATTACTAGATACTATGCATCAGCATTAAATTAATTTCCATCCTATTGGCTTCGGTTCTCTAGATTAGGTAGGTTTTGATCCAGAACAAGCTATAGATTTCAGTTATGTTTAGTTTGTTTACTGTACAGTAAAACTTTATGGTAGCTCACATGTCATCTTGGTCCTTAGAAGCTGAATTTTGAAGCCATATCATGTAGCCAAAGACTCTTGGGAGCTTCCTTCTATATTTGATATACGTCAATGCTTCGTTTTCAAAAAGTGCAGCTTTGATTAAGTTCTTCATTGTTATCTCTGATTTTACCACCTTTTTTTATGGTCCTCTCTTTCTCTCTGTGTGATATCCATTTTTAATGTTTTGCTAGCTATTCAGATGAATACGTCTTTTAACCTTAAAAATTGTTCTAAATTTTCGTAAATTATCTATGCTTGTAGCTTATACTGTTAACATGGAGCTACATTATGGTAGTCATTCAAGATCCTGGTTCTGTCCCAGAAAATTGGAGGCCTATGTTAGAGGATCATCTAGAAGAAGGTACCTCTAATTCACAGCCAAATTTGGTGGCTCCTGGTACTTCATCCTCTGTTATGTCTGTGCCAGATGGAGCGGAAACAAGATCCGCTGTTCGCTTTTGCGTTCGGTGTCAGAATGTCAAGCCACCACGCTGTCACCATTGTTCTGTTTGTAAGCTACTGATGAAATCCTGTTTAGTTGCGGAATCTCACTTGTCTTTTCCATAATAAAAACCTGGAACTAAACCATCACTTTATGAGAATATATATTCAAAATTTTTTTATATGAATGCATCTTTCTATAATACTTTTCTGCTGAGTATGAATATAAAAGTTTGGCCTTTTATTTGGTTTCAAATACCTCACACAATTTTGTTTTGATTGTCTCATGTAGGTCAAAAATGTGTTCTGAAAATGGACCACCATTGTGTATGGGTTGTAAACTGTGTAGGGGCACGGAACTACAAGTTTTTTCTCCTTTTCCTGGTAAGCTGTTCTTTCTTCTCTTCTCTTGCTTGTAGCAGTATATATTATGTTACTCATGATGCTGAACAATGCTGAATATTGAGATAATTCCCTTATTATTTCGTTGGACCTTATGGCGCATTGACTGCGTAGATGTTGATCAATTTATGTTCACTAAAGAATTAAGTGTTGAAGAGACAATCAAACTGTGATTGTCTGTGTGAGTTAGTATCTCCTTGACGGTTGGCCAACATTTAAACTATCTTTTTGCTATCATTTTAGGCCAACAACTGAAATCCACTAACTATCTAAAGTGAAATCGAATATGCAGTTCTATACATTTTTGGAGACAGCATTGGACGCTCTAGTGTTGCTTCCCCAAGTGATTAAATCATTTAAAGAAGCCATTGACAGCTCTGGTTCGGCCGGCAGTATTGCTGTGACCTTTTTGGCTTTTGGTGAATCCTCTTGTTTCTCTTTGTATCTTCTCACCAAATTACTTTACAAAATCTTATTCCACTCGGTGTCTCTTACAGATGTTGTACCTTCATGCAGTTTTAAATTTGACGTTTTCTCTTAGTCTCCTTTGCTTTGTGATAATGCACATATCGCTGCTGTTAAGCAACACCACGACTATAGAGGTATCACATTGCATTCAAATCAAAATACTTCACGACTAGTGATTGTTAGAAATAATGTATATGCTCATTCTCATGTCATAATGAGTTAATCTTTTCTTGTAGGTCTATGAGAAGAGGAAGTCGGTCAGGTGGAAGTATGACGTGGGCCAGAAGAAGAACTTTGAACAGGTAAATCCGTTACCATAAGCGTATAGGAAGGGCGTCATTGCAACAAACATTGTGATTAATGAATCATAACGCATAATTAGAGCAGAGTCATTTCCTTTTTTGTCTTACATCATCATATATTCATATGTAGTGTAGCTGAATATTTTCAAACTCCTCTTAAACTCTTGCATGTTCTTTGAAGGTCTTCGGAACGAAAAAGGCATTATGGTTCCTCCCTATGTACTCAAAGGACGACATGGACAACATGCCAACATTACAAGGCCTAAGCTTTCCATTACGCGAAGACGTTGAGCCATAACAACAGTAACGAAACTGCTGATTCCCGTCATTCTGATTCAACAGCCAGGGTTCCGCAATTAAGTGAACCGTATCTTTTCGCTCCGGGTTGTTTGTAGATATGTACTCTAAGCCAAATTCTTTATAGCTCCATTTTTATTCCCTTTCTCCCCTTGTTTTCAGCCTCTGTTTTTCTTGTTCATGTCAAAATAGAAAGACAACTTGTTGCCTTGAACACCATAATTTGATTGCTGCAATGAAAATGGTTATCCAAATGCTGAACTCTAAGGGTGTTATACGACCCAAACGAGCCGAGCCTTACGAGCCTATAAACGAGCCAAGCTTTTGACGAGCCTATAAACGAGCCGAGCTACGTCTAAAGTAATGCTCATATAGTGTTATTTTAGACAAACAAGCCGAACTTTACCCGAACGAGCCGAACTTGAGTAGCTCGTCTAAAATAATGATCATATAGTGTTATTTTAGACAAACGAGCCGAACTTTACCCGAACGAGCCGAGCATTGACATGTTCAAGCTCGGCTCGTTTATAAGGTTTGCCTCATGTATCATCCCTATTGAACCAGGTGAATCTTATTGAATAAACGCAGTTTTCTATGAAAACTAAAGCTTTCCATACATTATTGTCTCATCTGAGTCCATTGTTGAGTGCCTCGACTCGAGTTCACACCGGTGGTTGCAAAGCGGTGTCGCGACCACCGGCTTCTTTAGAGCAACAAAGCTCAGAAACTATGCAGGAAACCCATATGAAAACAGGTGTTGAAAACATAATCAGACCAACAGGAACCATCCATAGCTGTGTATTACTACGATGATACTTCACCTCCCAAAATACCAAAATTGCCCCTCCTATAAAGCTAACAAAAAATGACAGTAATAGACTTGGTAAGTATGTTTTCCAACTCCATTTCATGTTGTGTTTCTTCTCTTCATGGATTGCTGATATGCTCGTTTCCTTCACTATTTCATCATCTTTAAACTTGATGCTGATCATTAAAATTGAACAAGCTGTTAAAAAAACAATTTTATATAAGCCATAGAAAAAAAAAAGAAAAGAAAAAGAAATACTTCGTACCTCTCTAGTCTCTATAGTCTCTATATACAAGTGAATGTAGCGAGAAGAAGTGCAGGTGTCTGAACTTAGATTTTCTGGGAAAAAAATGGAGAATTTAAGAGAGGGGGATGACCATGTTTGGTGAGAGGGCTGCTGCAATTATTGATTTAATTTATATTATGAAAATTAAATATGCTGGTGGGATCTTTTTATTATTTTATTGAAAGACTTGGACTTTATTTCTGGAAGGAGTTTTATCTTATTAGTTACTAGTCATACAAGCAAAGTCTGAATTGAGTTTCAAAATAAATATATATTTATATATATAATTTTAGGAAATGGTTCAAGTAAAACAATTTTTTCGGTACAAAATTAGATAAGAGATGAATGGTACGTTTAGTTAATAGAATATGAGCCAAACATTAATTTTTTGAAAATAAACGATTAGTACACAAAGACAATATTCTAATAAAAAAATATAACTTAAGAAAAAATTAATGTATCGTTTTTCAGAAAAAAATGATTGTCATTACAATTTTAGTTCAACTTTTTTAATATAATTGATCAAAGTTTTTGTTATTTTAGTTTTTACACTACCGTTTTATATCTTTTTATAATATTCTTGGGTAATGTTTTTAAATATAAATTTTATTAGTATGTTTTCTAGTTCAGAGTTTTTATATTATTAGTGCATATCGAGTGTTTTATTAGTTCAAATATTTTATATTATTAGGTCATATTTTAATATATTTTATTAATTATGTTTTGAACTTTTATAATATCAGTTTAAAAGTTGTGTATCATTAGTTCGAACATTGTATTTTGTCGCTTCAAATATGTATTTTAATAGTTCAAATATATACAGGTAAAAAAATACATAAAACATAACTAATAAATATACAAAAAAAATGCATGAATGATAATAATAAAAAAAACATTATAATACATAGTATACAAATTTTGAACAAAACTTTCAACTAACACAATAACGATTACAAACTTTTTAGGTAAAAATGTATGAATCATTAGATACAAAAGTTAGGGAATAATCTCGATGTTCAATGATTCGGAAAAAAAACCTCAATATCGTATCGAATTCAGGTGAACAGATGGGGAATAATTTCGGATTGGACCACAATCGAATGGATCATACATTAAATTTCCTTGAAGAATAAGCCGAATAACCAAATTCTTGCAGGATTGATTGGTTAACGTAGAAAACAAAAAAAGGAAAGAAACTCCATGACATTGACAACATAGACTTATTAGTCTACATTGCAAGGTTACTATAAAGTCTTAAGCAATACGCAAATATAAAGAGCATATACAGTGCCATACAAATCAATTCTACGCCAAGTTCAATCAGCAAACAACAATTAGAATTGGTGGATGGCAATCCACAAGTAATTGATCAAAGAACCAGCAAGTCATCCAACACCAGCTTACATCTTACTTGCAGGTTACTGCTCGAAATTATCAGCAATCTTAGATATGTTATGATAACTAATGAAGTCACAGTGACTCGAACTTTCTGCCATTTTGCAGTATAAAGAGTTGTTAAGCAAATGATGCAAAATGGTATCAGGTTGGTATAGTTTAAGTACTATGTATGAAAAATCTGAAATTGAGTATGAACCAAAAATCATCATCTAGCTTGCAGAGTATTTGGTGCTGAAAACAACAATTAGAATTGGTGCCGAAAACGAGCAGCTAACAGCTTTGGATATTCTTAATCAATCAAACCCAAGTGTAGAGAACACAAAGCTCATAGCCATACTGAAAGAAAGCAACAGAAATTTCCCAGACAATAAGATCAGCCTGTCTCAAGGTAAAACACATATACACTACTCACTAGTCTGTATATCTACTTCAAAAAATACTAAAACCCACTGGTTTTCATTCTTACCTGCAGGTTTTGTGGTAATAGAGGAGGTAGACCAAGCAAATGAAGATCAAATCGAACAAGAAGACAAACTGCACAAGAATAAGAAGATCAATGTCAACATTTGCAGCTGGTATAAGCCGACCTGGAGGACGGTCCATTAAAGGGAAAGTCTCTAATGGCAGAGACAAAAGCCTTGAAGATCTTCTTCATAAGCAACGCCATTGCTTTTGTGATGTCTCTTTGCACCATTCTAGATCTAATCAGTATATCATTCCATTCCGTAGAAAACACCTGATTTTCCTGCTGCTGACTTCTCATTAGGTCATTTGTCTGTCGGTTGCGTTCATGACAATTGAGTTTGTTGCGGCCTCATGGACGCTAACAAACAGTGATGGCGCCGATGGTTTAGAATGGATTGCTATAGCTCTACTGACCATCTGTGTTGGGAGTGTGGCTACTGTATTTCTAGGTCTAACCACTATGTTGGTTACATTTCCCTTGGGGATGTCCAAGTGGAGGAGAAGAGAGATTTGAGATATGGAAAAATCCGAAGCTGATTTACGAATTTCCATTTGAATTCAGTGAAGTGAATTACATAACTACGTCGTCTTGCTTTCAACTGCATTGCAATCTGAACTCAATGGGGGCTTCCACAGTTTGCTGAACCAGCTTCAGTGCTTTAGCAAATTCATACAATTGGGCCGCCACCTGCGTCCATAGATATTGGGCCGAATGTTTGTTAGCTTCTACCCAATATAACTTTCAGGATGTAATTACCATTTTGTTAAGAATATATTAGCTTAATTCAGGTACGTTGTGCGGGCTTTTCTAATAATAGTTGAATAGTTGGATAACATATCTTATATCTATTAAACCAGAAGCTTATATTGTCACGTGTTAACATCACGTTTCTGGAAGTCTAAAAAAGTTCTTATAAAAAATAATTTCTAAATGTTAATATAAAATAGAAATGATTTCTAATTTTTTGTAAAAATATTTTTTAAAAAATTATTAAAAATAGTTTTTAAACTTTTACGGATTTTTTGTCATCAATTTTATTAAAATATTTAAATAAGTATTTTTACAAAATAGTTTCAAAAAATAGTGAAGAATATAACTTGATAAAAATTTAAATTTAATACACAATATTTTTTTAATAAATTTATAAATAAATATAATATTTTATAACAAAAATTAAAAACAATACCCGTGCAGTGCACGGGTAGTACACTAGTTTTGTAGTATTGAGACGTAGTGCGATTTCGTTAACCGTCGTAATAAAGATTTTTTTTTTTGGTGGGAAGGAAAGTTAGTGGTCTCCGGCACTTCTAGACGCGCTTTTATTAATAAAACAGAGGGCTAAGTAGTCATCACGCGGGGATAGTCCGACCACTTACATCATCAAGTAAAAGATCAACTACACCTTCCAGCGGGTCACCACTCAATCCAATCGGAAGGTTCAAAGCAGAATACGCAAGATAGTCCGCTACTCTATTCGCCTCGCGGTAGGCATGACGAAATTGGAAATTCCAATCTCTTTTGAGAAAGTCATGGCACACAAGTACCAGACTAACTAGTGGATGGTGAGAGTCAATAGGTTTTTTAGGAGATTGACGACCAATTCGGGATCAGTTTCCATGATTACCGATCTGTGTCCAGTCTCCCAAGCCAACTTTAAACCATGAGCCATGCCCCATAGCTCAGCTAGAGGGATGGAACATATGCCTAAGTTGACACTAAAGCCTTTCATCCATCCACCAATACTATTTCTAATCACACCTGCGGGGGCTCCCACTTGATATAGCTGATGCTCTTCTTGATACCTTGGGGTCCCTTGCTCCTCTTGTTCCAGACTATCATGTACTCTTTGGCTCTTTCTTGAGTGAAATGGTTTTTCTCCCCCATGAAGAGGGTGTCATTGAAGATCTTGTCATTTCTCCATTTTCAAGTCCACCATATTGTTACTGCAAAAACCTCATTCCACATACAAAGATCATCAAATTTGACAAAGGAAAGGATGTTACCTCGTATCCAGGAGGCAAAGGGGAGTGTGAAGAAGTCCGCCATGCACCTTCCAGCTTGAAGGTTATGCCATGCTTTCCTTGTAGCTTCACAGTCCCGGAATAAATGAAGGATTGTTTCAGATGATTGCTTGCAGATGGTACATACATCACTGACAGCTATGTGACGTCTCTTCCTTTCTGTATTACTCCATACTCCACCCTTCAACAACTTCCAAATAAAGCATTTAATCCTCTCTTGTATTCGAATGCTCCAGACAGTCCGATACAGATCCCCTTCACTTTGCTGTAGAGAATCAACTTGAGTAATCATGTTATATGTAGAAGCAATAGTGTACTGGCCATTCTGCGTACATCCCCAGCCCAGCTCGTCAATCTGTGAGGGATGGGAGAAGATTGTTCAAGCTCGCCCAGTCTCATCCACAATTCTCGTCCCAATAACTTGCAACAGTACGCAAGGCTTCGACAGGGCTTATGACGCTCAAGGTCTGCATCTATAGAGGGTCATTATCGAGCCATCTATCCCTCCAGAAGTTGATAGTATTCCCACCTCCCAGGTTCCATTGAGCTCCCTGTGAAACTATCTGGTAGATCCCATTCACCAACCCCTTCCATAAATGAGAATCCATTGTATGGGAACCATAGCCATTTTTACAGTATTTACCTTGCAAGACTTTTCCCCAAAGACTATCCCCACTTTTAATATATCTCCAACCCAACTTTCCTATATGAGCTTGGTTAAGATCACGCATGTTGCGTAACCCTAGACCGCCTCTGTTGCATGGAAGGCAAAGTTTGTTCCAACCCAGAGTGTGAATGTTACGTCTTCCATCTGTATGACCCCAAATAAAGTCCCTACAGACTTTGTCGATAGTGTCACATACACTCATAGGCAAGGAAAGAGATGTCATGGTATAGACCGGGATAGAAGATAGCACTGTCTTGGTTAAGGTTACGCGTCCTGCAAAGCTAAGAGTCTTAAACCTCCACCCATTCAGCTTGTTGTTGATCTTATCTAGGAGTCCCGAAAAAATATCTTTAGCAATTCTACCAAGGAGGATAGGCACGCCCAGATAGTTTCCTAGGTTTTTGGTAACCTCAATACCGCTTATCCTTTCAATGGTCGAAATAAGTTCATTCGAAACCTTTGGTGACATGAAGATTTTCGACTTTTGGATGTTGATCTTTATCCCCGAGGCGTTGCAAAGCATATCCATAATGCCCATAACGATCTTCATCTGACTAGTAGAGACTTCGGCACAAAGGGTTATGTCATCCGCAAAGAATAGGCGTTGCAAA
Organism: Fagopyrum homotropicum; assembly: GCA_033239125.1. NCBI lineage: Eukaryota > Viridiplantae > Streptophyta > Magnoliopsida > Caryophyllales > Polygonaceae > Fagopyrum > Fagopyrum homotropicum. The sequence continues at coordinate 12,762,890 of BSWB01000003.1, forward strand.
GCATATCCATGAGATGGCTTAACCTTTCCACACATAAGACGAACATATAAGGTGATAGCGGGTCACCCTGTCTAATAACTCTCTCCGGCGTGAATTGTTCCGTGAGCTCACCGCTCCACATAACCTGCATTCTCGAAGTGCTGATACACTCATGAATCATGTTAACCCATATCCTAGGGAAGCCTGCTATGGACAAAGTATCTAAAATGAAATCCCATCTAATATGGTCATAAGCTTTCTCCAGTTCTAGCTTAAGGAGCATCCATTGTTTTCCTATTTTCCGTGAGCTCACGTTGCAAAGAGCGATCGGTTGAAACTGGTTTATGATCTCAAGTTTCCTGACCTTGGCTATAAGGGAAATAAGAGTATCATTCATAACCGGGTGCAACTTCTGGCATGCAAAGAATCTTGAGATCTCCTCTTTCAATGAAGCTCCGACAATGCTCCAATATTTTGATAAAAGATAGGTTGAAATCCATCAATACCGGGAGATTTGTAGGCGCCCATATTTTTAATAGCTTGCCATACTTCATTGATGGTGACCGGTTTGCATATGTCCGTCCAATCACTAGGCTCCAGTACAAGGAAGTCTGTGTGATCCAGATAGCTGGGGGGATAGGTGATATCCTTCTCAAAGCTGTAAAGATTCTTGAAAAACTTCACAGCATGGGCTTCCAACTTATTCTGATCTTCCCAGATATCGTTCTCCACTTTGAGTCCTGTCACTCTATTATGGTTTCTTCGAATGATAGTGGAGGTATGAAAGAACGAAGTGTTCCGGTCCCCCAATTCGAGCCATTGTTCTCGAGATTTCTGGAACCACAGAAGTTCCTCTTGCTCTAGAAAACTCTCCACCTCCTTTTTTAAGGTTTACCTCCTCGAGAATAAGTCCGTCCGATTTGTTGTGGCTGATCTTGGCTTGCACATTAGAGAGCTTTTGTAGAGCTACATGTTTCCTGCGGAATACATTACCAAAAACAACCCTATTCCAGTTAATAAGATAGGACTTTAGATTAAGAAGAGCTTTACTTACCTACGGATTAAGAAACCAGCAAGCCTCTACCATAGGTTGAATATCTAGGTGTGTCATCCAGGCTGCTTCGAACCTAAACGGGCGTCGTTCCTTTTTACTATTGATAATAGGCTCCAGGGTAAGAAGGATAGGTGAGTGATCCGAAGAAAAATGCACAAGGTGACGGACGTGCGCATTCGGCCATTGCGGTCGACCACCTTGATTCATGAAGATCCTATCAAGGTGTTTCATGACCCTATATTTACTAGCCTTACCGTTATCCTGGGTAAACTCAGCATCAGATACCCAAGGTCGATGAGGCCATGATTGAGGACAAGCTCATTAAAAGTTCCAAAATCACTATGCAGCCTACCAGACCCCCCTTGCCGCTCATGGTTAAAGCGTATACAATTAAAATCTCCACCACAAATAATAGGATCCGATATATGCAAGCTCCTTATCAAGATCCCTCCAGAACTCTCTCATGCGTGTATGCGTCGGAGCAACGTAGATAGCGATGAAACTATAGGCTCCAGAAGAGGTATGTACTCTAGTGTGGATGAACTGTTTGGTGCAGGTAGCAATGGATATGGTTAACTTATCCTTATTCCATAACAACCATATACCTCCTTCAAAACCCTCCCCTTCAACACGAAAACATTCCGAAAAGCTCATACGTGCACAAACCTCTTTAGCTCTAGTACCAGAAATCCGAGGCTCAAAGATGGCAAGCAGATCAATATGATGATGACGACATAAATATTTAATCGCACGTCGTAACCCGTTCTTACCGACTCCGAAGACATTGCAAAGAAGGCAATTCATAATGAAACTTTAATAAGAGTAGGGATAAAACCAAATACCACCATCGGACAGTCTGGTTGACTGCTCCTTCCGTGTCCATAATTGACAAGCCCTTACACATTATGGGAGCAACAAGTTGCTCACTTATAGGTTGATCATGACTCTTTGTTGCCACTTCTTCTCTTTCGACCAAGGACTCATGAGACTGACCATCATCACCTTGGTTCTCGACTGTATTATTCAAGGGTGCATTAGCAGTAACTTCCGCTCTATCCTTCATCAAAATATCTGGGTGTTGAACCAGCTGTGTTGGTGCCATAGTGGTCCTAGTTTTGAGGAGAGGGGTATAACATTCTCCTAACGTTGTCTTTTGAGGGTACCTGTTACACTAAACGTTTCTTCAGCTTTCTTAGCTCTCCAGGCTGCCCGTCTAGCTTCATTCTTCATCCTTTGTCATCTCTTCTTGGAATTGTCTTTGGATATACTTCCCTTTCCTTCTTCTGCAGTAGCTTGAAAAGTAGGGTTAGTTATGATATTATTATTAGATTTACTTACTAGGGGGGAACTTGATGCGTCCTTGGAGGTAACCAAGGATAACTCCGAATCTAGATCAAGCAAAACTGCATTTCTACTCCTTGATTCTTTGTGCAACGTTGTATCGTTTCGGATCCAAAGGGGCGGAAGCGATGAAGAAACAAGGGTTACTTCGATCTAGAGAGATCGAAGAAACCTTTTTGTGTGGATCGAAGGTTGATTCTTAAAAAGAATCCTCGAATATGGATTTCTTGGATCAAAGACGAGATCCAAGGAAGAAATTTGAGGGTTAGAAGAGAGGTTTTGATGCCCAAGCTAAGTAGGAGGAAATTCTTCTCAAAACTTAGTAATATTGAACATGGAAAATAAGTGAGGCAAGATATCTCTTATATAGAGAGACTTACCTACCTACGGGCCAACGGGCCAAACAAAATACATGAAGAAAAGCCCAAAAGGGAAAACCTAAAAGGATAATAGCAAACCCTAAAAGGATAAGGTCAAAAGGGAATATTCTTATACGGAATATCCCTTTATTACATAAAAAGGAAAACATGAAAATATAGTCCGAAAATAAGCTAGCTTCATGCCATGGAGTCGGAAAGACGGGACATGCCGCTAACGGAACCGGTAGCCTATGCCATGGTGGTGTAGAGACAAGGCATGCCGGTAATGGGACCAAGTGAAGAAGTAATGCGGATGATGATGGAGCTGGTGGCTCGAGCAATGGCCTTAGCTCGGGATCGGGTGATCGGTCCATCTGAACGAACTCTAAGAGCCTCGTCCTCTTCGTCTATGGTCAACGTAAAAGGGGCATCCAAGGGCGCATCAGTCCCCCCATCTTGGCTGTGAAACGTCCCCGTTTCACCATCGTCAAAGAGGGGCTCAACATAAGGGACAAGGTCCTTGACGTTGAACGTTGGGTGTACTCCGTAGGAATCCGGAAGCTCTAACTTGTATGCATTTGGACCATGACGGGCTAAGATGCGGAATGGGCCATCACCACGGTCCGAGAGCTTGATCATGCGGCGAGTAGGAAAACGCTCCTTCCGTAGGTGGAGCCAAACAAGATCACCGGGCTCAAAAGAGACGTCGCGGCGGCCCTTGTTGCGTTGTCCGGCAAGTTGGGCGGCTCGACGTTCAAGTTGTGTCCTAGTCCGCTCATGAAGCTCAATGATTTGGGCGGCTCGGTTGCCGGCGATGATGTGTTCTCCATCCTTGAGCGGGCGGGGAGTGAAATCCAATGGTGTGTGTGGATTGAGGCCGTAGACAACTTTAAATGGGGACAATTTAGTTGCCGTGTGCCTAGACCTGTTATACGAAAACTCTACAACAGAAAGTAAGTCCTCCCACCTACGTGGGTCGGTCCTAGTGGTGGCTCTAAGTAGAGCACCAAGAGTCCGATTGGTCACCTCCGTTTGACCATCGGTTTAGGGGTGATAACTACTTGAAAACAACAAGTTGGTTCCAAGTTTTCCCCACAACGTTCTCCAAAAATGACTTACGAATTTCACGTCCCGATCACTAACGATGGAACGTGGTATCCCATGTAAACGCACCACATTGTCAAAGAACAAGGTGGCAACTTCACTAGCATTTAGGGTGCTTTTACATGCGATGAAATGAGCCATTTTGGAGAAGCGATCGACTACCACGAAAATGGAGTCTTTGCCTCGTTTTGACATAGGCAACCCGATCAGAAAGTCCATGGATAGATCCTCCCAAGGTCCCATTGGTATAGGCAAAGGAGAATACATCCCATCCGGACCTTGGCGCGACTTGGCATGATGACATGTGATGCAACCCTTGCAAAACCGTGTCACATGTATATGCATCCGGGACCAAAAGAAATGCTCTTGGAGAGCGGAAAGGGTCTTGGTAGCACCGAAATGACCACGGCCCTCATGAGCTTCCTTGACCAACAAATGGCGTATAGATGAGCGCGAGCGCGGAATACAAAGTTTTCCCGCTCGAAAAAGATAGCCATCGTTAATAAAGAAAGACTCGTGCTCTCGGAGGTCGAGGCATTGTGCCCATATGTCCTTGAAGTCAAGATCCGTGGCATATAACTCTTTGATAAGAGGAAAGTCATGTATCTTGGCATCCATATACACAAGGAGGGCATATCAGCGAGAAAGAGCATCGGCTACCACATTCTCTTTGCCTTTCTTATGCCGAATGACATAAGGAAAGGTCTCTAAAAACTCTACCCAACTAGCATGGCGCCGACTGAGATTTGTTTGACTCTTGAGATACGAAAGAGCCGCATGATACGAATGAATCACGAACTCCTTCGGCCACAAGTAATGTTGCCATGTCTTAAGACAACGAACTAGAGCATATAGTTCCTTGTCATATGTAGGGTAGTTGAGCGAAGGACCGGACAGTTTTTCACTGAAGTAGGTAATTGGACGATTCTTTTGTAAGAGAACTCCTCCAAGGCCCACATTTGATGCATCACACTCCACCTCGAAAGTTTTCGAAAAGTTTGGGAGTTGGAGTAATGGTGCATTACAAAGGCGGTCTTTGAGCGCATCAAACGCTCAAGCATGGATATCACGCCACTCAAACGTGACACCCTTGGTAGTGAGCTCATGGAGCGGTGCCGCTACCGTGCTAAAGTCCTTGACAAAGCGTCGGTAGAAACCCGCTAAGCCGAGAAAGGCTCGGACTTTAGATTCGTCTACTCGTAGTCCGTCCTTAGACACGACATAGCACGAACTTTAGATTCGTCTACTCGTAGTCCGTCCTTAGACACGACATAGCCAAGAAAGATAGTGGTGTCCGAGCAAAATACGCATTTGTCAAAGTTGACATACAATTGCTCTTGTCTAAGGCACTCGAGCACTTGGCGAAGGTGCCCGATGTGATCCTTCAAAGACGTACTAAACACCAAAATATCATCAAAATAAACAACAACAAATGTACCCAAGAATCGGCGCAAGACATGGTTCATGAGGCGCATGAAGGTGGACGGGGCGTTGGAGAGGCCAAAAGGCATGACAAGTCATTCATAGAGTCCATACTTCGTTTGAACGCCGTCTTCCATTCGTCACCTTCGGCCATCCGGATTTGGTGGTAACCGCTCCGGAGATCAATTTTGGAGAAGATGGTGGCGCCATGAAGCTCATCCAACATGTCATCAAGGCGCGGGATCGGGTGGCGATATTTGACGGTGATTTGGTTGATGGCACGACAATCAACACACATCCACCATGATCCATCTTTCTTTGGTACTAAGATTACCGGGACGGCACATGGTGATAAGGATTCACGCACATGTCCCCGGTCTAGGAGCTCTTGCACTTGACGTTGTAGCTCCTTTGTCTCTTCCGGACTAGCTCGGTAAGCGGCACGGTTTGGCAAAGAGGCACCGGGCACAAAATCAATTTGATGTTCAATCCCTCGGATAGGTGGCAAGCCGGGTGGGAGATCTTTGGGCATAATATCTTGAAATTCGGACAACAACAAAGACACCTCGTGTGGCACATTACTTGGGTCATGAGAAGTAGATAAACAAAACGGAACAAGTAAAAAGCATGGGAACTTGCCTTCTATGACCGGTTGCAAATCATGCCAGCGAGCTAAGAGTATCCGTGGCTCACACCGTCCTTGAATTACGGGATCCGAAGATGATAAAGGTGTGCCCGAAGAAACGATGCGACCTTTACTACCTTTGGATTCGGTAGCATGGACAAGAGGGGCGGTGTTTCGGGATTTGGAAGTACTAGCACCTACAACATCGGGACTTCGGGGGTCCGATTTTGCCGGTGCTTTAGCGGACTCATCAATAGTTTGTTGCCTCTTCCGTTCCGCATAGTCAACCAAAATTTCATGCGGAGTCATAGGCAAAAGTGTGACCCATTTCCATTATATTGGAACATGTACCGATTAAGATAACCATCATGATATGTGCGGCGATCGAATTGCCATGGTCGTCCTAATAGGACATGTGTGGCGTCCATCTTGATAACATCACAAAGGACCTTATCAACATAGCCGCCAATAGAAAACGACACCCAAGCTTGTTGTGTGACGGTGTCACATGCCGTATCGGAAATCCATTGGAGTCCGTAAGACGTTGGGTGGGGGGTCGTAGGCAACTTGAAGTGTTTTACCACCCGTTCGTTGACAATATTGCAACAAGAACCCCCGTCAACGATGAGAGAAAGACTCGTATTATTAACCAAGCAACGAGAGTGGAAGAGATTCTCGTGTTGATCAATAGGAATATGCTCTTTAACAGCCAAAATACGACGAGAAACAAGAGCGAATTTACCGGGTTTTGCTGGGCCGCAAGCAAGCTCGTCATCACAGGGTTCCATGCCAAAAAGTGGGTCGGTGTCATGGTCATCCTCAATAATGATATCACCTTCATATTGACCATCGTCGTCCTCGAAATATGTTGGGTCGGCAAACAAGACCCGTTTGGTGTTTGGGTAATCACGTTGTACATGGTCAAAACCGCTACACTTGTAACACACGGGCTCCCTTGGGCGAGTCGCCGGTGAGGGTCCTTGTTGACCTCGAGAGGGAGGCGCCGGTGCCGGGCCACGGTTTGGTGCCTTCTCGGTACCCGTTTGCCTATTGGAAGGACCCGCCCGTTGGGTCCCTTTGGAAGCGTCGGTATCTGTAGGACTAGGCGCATCTCGAGAACGTGTGTTAGACGGATAAAGATATGGACTCGAGGAAGAGGGATACCTAGAATACCGCGGTGTTTCGAGTTGTTGCTTATATAACTTCATGGCAGCATGACATAATGCTCCCAAATCCTTGAATGGGACAATCTCGAGCGGCCGTCGGATGGAAGCATTAAGCCCACTCATGAACTTGGTGCGGAGGGCGGAGGGGGAGGCCGAGACGCCGGCCTTAATGTGCATGTCCTCAAGTTTAGCCAAGTAAGCCACCGGAGTGAGGTTGCCTTGCTTGAACTCGGCAATTTGCAACCGCATATCATTCTTAAAGTCCTCGGGTACGTACTTCTTGGTCATGCAATAGAGCAATTGTTCAAATGTCTCAATTGGTGTCCATCCTCGCCTCTCTCGGGTGAACTCATACCGGTTCCACCAAGACTTCGCATCTCCTTCAAAGTATAGAGTTGCCGCCTCGATTTTCTCGGATTCCTCCTCATAATGATAATGTTTTAATGCTCGTTTCATATCCTGCGCCCAATCAAGAAAAACACACGGATCATATTCACCATGAAAGGTAGGGAACTTAACCTTACCTTCCCTACGAGCTCGGTAGGGGTCCGGGCGGGGCGGTGGAATGTAGGCATCATCGGCACGGGCTCGCCGGTGGCCGCCATTAGGCCGTTGGCGCCCATGAACGGGTGGGGCCTGCCTAGGTGGATTTGGGGGAGACAACCATTCTTCACCCCGGTCTTGGTTCTCATAAGGGTCTATGACGGGTGGGTGCCACAGACGGTTATGTGCTACCCGTTCTAAATCGGATTCATCACCGGAGAACTCGTTGAAGTTGTGTTGCTCATCGTATTCATCAAAGTCAAGGGTCCTCGGTTGCCGGGTTGACCGTTGGCGACGGTGTTCGGAACGATCATGCTCACGACCATGATTGGTGGTGGAGTTGGGACGGTACCGGGGCTCTTCCCGGGTTTGTCGGTCGGTGCGGGGCACACTAGGTGGAGGTGGAGAAGGAACATACCGTTGATGTTGATGCTCATAATATTGGTGTCGATGTTCCGTATCGACTATGGGCAAGTCATCTTGACGCGGGTCGGGGAATTCCTCCTCTTCTTCATGGGACTCATTTCCGTCAAGAGGTAAAGGATGGGTGCGTTCAATGACAGACGCAAGCCGGGTAACGTTTGATGGTCCGGCTCCCAAAAGTCCCTTGCCTTTCCGTTATGCATCGGATGTGGAAGTATTGACCACGGTCTCATTCGGATATGTTGGGGTGGGACGTTGAGCAATTTGAAGGGCCTTAAGAGCTTCGAGCTCTTTTTAAAGGCAATGTTTTCTCGGGTCAAGGCATCAAACTTTTGTTGTGCCTTCAAGGCTTCCAATTCTCGCCTTATGGAGTCATTTTCGAGGGACAACGAAGCAGTTTCTTGAGCCAAGGGTTCACTGAACTCTTGCGGACCAGAATCCTGAGAAGTTTCCATTTCAACGTTAGTCATTGCTCCAAATCAACACACAATTGCAAGCAATCAAGTGAGCAAGGTGACAAGTTAGGTCAACTTTACCCAAGTTCAAGTGCGTTATCGGGTTCTACTTTTGGGGAAGGCCGTTTGACGGTTAGGCAAGGAAGGCAAATCCAACAAAATTGAACCAATTACACACAAATAAACAAGTGATATTTTGCAAACGTATGTAAGAAAATGGAGAGATAGAAGATGGACGGATTGTTCACTCGGCAAGCTTTGCTTGCTTTCGGTCTTTGACCGTTTTGTAAAATCCGATTTTTCGGATGGACCGGTTTGCCGGACGTCTTTTCACTTTGTGTGTTTCGTTTCTTTGAAACGTTTTGAGCAACACTTTCTTTTGTTTTTGTTTTTTTGAACACAAATCCGTATTGATGAAGAGTTTTTTTTTCTTTTCTTGGAATATCAAATGCGAGATATCCGAAATTTTCGTTAACAAAAATATCCCAAGAGATTTGGTGAAATTAATTAACAAAATTGTCGGATTAGGTCGGTTTAAGAAAAAGACGGGTTTGATAAATGGTTTGAAGGCAAACCAAATATCTCATATTTTTGTGCTTTTTGTTTTGAGTTAAACACGGAAAAGAAAAAAAAATTCAGGGAAAATGGATGAACATGATGAAGAACATGATGAACAACATGAAGATCATGAAGAACAAATGAAGAACATCATGAACAAACGAAGAACATCATGAACAAAAAAAGGCTAAATAGGTTTAAGATAATAACGCACAAAAACAAGAGTAAAGAGAACTTAGCTTTGATCCCTTGCTCTGATACCAATTTGATGCGTCCTTGGAGGTAACCAAGGATAACTCCGGATCTAGATCAAGCAAAACTCCAACTACTCCTTGATTCTTTGTGCAACGTTGTATCGTTTCGGATCCAAAGGGGCGGAAGCGATGAAGAAACAAGGGTTACTTCGATCTAGAGAGATCGAAGAAACCTTTTTGTGTAGATCGAAGGTTGATTCTTAAAAAGAATCCTCGAATATGGATTTCTTGGATCAAAGACGAGATCCAAGGAAGAAATTTGAGGGTTAGAAGAGAGGTTTTGATGCCCAAGCTAAGTAGGAGGAAATTCTTCTCAAAACTTAGTAATATTGAACATGGAAAATAAGTGAGGCAAGATATCTCTTATATAGAGAGACTTGCCTACCTATGGGCCAACGGGCCAAACAAAATACATGAAGAAAAGCCCAAAAGGGAAAACCTAAAAGGATAATAGCAAACCCTAAAAGGATAAGGTCAAAAGGGAATATTCTTATACGGAATATCCCTTTATTACATAAAAAGGAAAACATGAAAATATAGTCCGAAAATAAGATAGCTTCATGCCATGGAGTCGGAAAGACGGGACATGCCGCTAACGGAACCGGTAGCCTATGCCATGGTGGTGTAGAGACAAGGCATGCCGGTAATGGGACCAAGTGAAGAAGTAATGCGGGTGATGATGGAGCTGGTGGCTCGAGCAATGGCCTTAGCTCGGGATCGGGTGATCGGTCCATTTGAACGAACTCTAAGAGCCTCGTCCTCTTCGTCTATGGTCAACGTAAAAGGGGCATCCAAGGGCGCATCAGAACTCCCTCGTTAATTTCCTGGTCTTCCTTGTATTTTAGCAATCTGATTTGGAGATTGTTGGCCCACATTATTGTTAGAGTCAGCCGGTTTCTGAGGCCCATTAACAGCTGAACCCTTAGATCCCTTTTGTTGGGCCGTTTGGTTCAGGCCCGCACCTTCATAGCTCCTCTTATGACCGTTAGTTTGGCCTTGGTGATTCGAAGCCTTCATTTGTGGAAGCTTTCCTTGTGCAATTTTATTTTATGACCCATTCATTTGATATTCTTGGCCTGTTTGCTTTATCTGCGAATACATTCCTTTCTCTACACTGTGGCGCCTTGCAACCATCATCCACGGGCCATATCCCAGAGAATATTCCTCCGGCGCCGGAGCTGCTACCGGTTGGGCTTCTCCTTTAGTAGTTGGTTTCATGGTATGAGTAGTAGTGGTTTCATCTCGCCTATGATTAGTGTTACCCTCGAAATCACAGTGAGATGCCAGATTCCCATACCGGCCACATTTGTAGCAGATCGTATCCAACCCTTCATACTCTATTGGGCATCTCCTTCCATTGATTATGATGGATTTCTTTATTCGATGAATCAGGTCAATTTCGACACATAATCTAATAAATCTCCCCCTGTTGAAATGTAATGTTTTTGGGTCGATTGATATAGGGATGCTGATGACATGAATTATGTATCATCATATTCATGCATATTGCAGCACATTATCTCTATTTACCTTGCATTTAGAGGGATTTTGTATACCTTTTATGTTCTATTCAATCAATTGTCGGAAATAGAGGTCTACACGAGATTTTGATGAATTGCAGGTAAATAGAGCTGAATTGGAAGCAAAAATGGAGCAAGAAGCATCTAAGGATGTTAAGGAAGCTAAAGGAGTCTTAGGAGGATCACAAAGGGCTAAGGAATTGCAAAGGAGAAGCATAGAAGACGAACCAAAGGAAGAGCACTTTCTGTTGAAGAAAATCGTGCTAATGCATATAAAAATCGGACGATTTTTATACCTAAAAATCGAACGGTTTTTCACTAAAATCGACTGGGTCGATTTTCTTCACGATTCGGCCAAATGAAAAGACGACATAAAGCCCAATTAATTTGGGCTAGATGAGAGTTTTGCCAAACGGCCCATCTGCAAGAAACTATAGAAGAGAACCCTACGAACAAAGACGGGGAGGTCGCACCAGATAATCTTTACACGTTTTGAAGAAATCAAGAATTCTTGGAGAAAGATTGAAGAGCTTTTGCCGGAAAGTCATTCTTGATCTTTGATTGTGAGATTTCTTTGTTCCATTGTCTTGTTTGTGATTTATGAACACGAATTTAAGTTGTTGAGAGATATATTGAACAGATTTGACGATTGTTTTACGGATTTAAGAGTTATAGAATTTTTCATTCAAAGATTTGGTTTCTTTGCAATATCTTCTTCAATAATTAAATTGATTCGATTTTGAAAATGGTTGGCTAAAAACCTTGTGATTCTGGGGAGAATAGTTGATGATTAAGGCTTAGATGATGATAGACTGAACTCATTCAAACGTTAAGACCCTGAGAATTTAGATCTTAGTTTTGCGACAACAGGAAAATCGGGCTGTTCTTGAGGAAAATCGGCCGATTTTTCCTATGAACAGGGCGATTTATTCCTCTGACGAGCTTTAATCGAATTGATCTTTAACCAAAACTAATCCTTGCCTAAATCCCAATCTTGATTTACCTTTTTACCCTCTAATTGAATGTTCGAATGCGATTCAAACTTGTTTCTACATTCAATGGATTAAAATTGCAAGATTCGGGTAATAAAGAGACTCAACATCTTTTATTAAGATTTTAAGTGTGCTTTCTATTCATACTTTGGAGAATCATATCCTGGAGTTTTAGATAGTTAGTTTGAACATAATTCTTGTCTTTAGATCTTTCTATATTGCAGCCTCAACAACCCTTATAGAGAGAACCTATAGATTAGTTATATAGGTTTCGGAACTTCATCGTACGAATCCTACCTTTGAACATTTAATCTTGGCAATATAAATTCTGTCCTATACCCGTAGAAGTGTCTTGAATCGAAAGCCTAAATCGGATACTTGAATCCTTGGAATCATTTCTCTCTTTATTACATCACAAAAGCTTTTATACTTTCGCTAGATAATTGAAATTGGAATCTTTCTCACCAAATCCCTGAGTTCGACTCTGGAATTCTTACCTTTCTACAGCTGATCCGTACACTGCGGGTTCACTTTACTTTTAAGTTCTAGATATAAATATTAAGACTTTGACGCACACCTTTTGAGCGAACAAGTTTTTGGCGCCGTTGCCGGGGATTTGGTCTAGATCGAACCCGTTTTTCGGTTGTCTAGCTTGAGAGCTCTTGCTCTTGTGATTTGATTTGTCTACTTGAGTGATCTTCGCAGGTTCTTTAGGTATATGCGAAGGAGTAGATCCACTAAAGATCTAATTCCTTTCGATCCCGAATTAGAAAGGACTTTGAGGAGAAAGTTGAAGGAGAAGAAAATGGCTGAAAACGATGAGAGAAACTACAAGGCTGAACTGAATGAAGCTCAACGCCAACTCCAGTTGAGTGAGAAGGCTCGAAAGGAAGCTGAAATAAGTCATCAATTTTAAATTGATGAACTAAGAGCTATGATTTTGGACATGAAGTTGGAGACGAACGACTCCAAGAAGAAGAAGAAAGTCAAGACACCAACTAAGTCCATTCGAGATGACTCGTCCGATGATGACGAGATTGATCCGGATATGCCGGAACTTGAAGAGATTGATCCATCACTTCGTCCTAACCGAAACACTCCAACACCTAAGGTCGTCCCTCGCATCACGACTAGGAATGTTAGAGCTGCCAATAACGAAGATAGACCCCGAACTTTGGGGCAACGGATGGATCCAATTCAGCAACCGCGCCGTCTAGGTGTGGATTTCGGAGCTGAAGACATCCAGGAGTTTAGCTTCTCACCACAAGTCATTACTATGGTTCGCCAAAGTCAATATAGCGGAGCAAGTACTGAATCTCCGCATCAACACTTGCAGAATTTTGAGATTCTCATGGAGACTATGAAGCCGAAGAAGGCTACTACAAGCAACTACAAGATCAAGCCGTTCTTCTTCTCTTTGAAGGACAAGGCTCTAGCTTGGTACCAAACACTTCCGGCTGCGAAGTTAGCTACATGGGAGGAACTGTCTTCGGAATTCCTCACCAAGTTCTTTCCGCCATCCAAAACGGCGGAATTAAGAGGTAAAATAAATGCTTTTTCTATGAAACCTAACGAAAGCTTGTTTCAATCTTGGGAAAGGTTTCAAGATCTCTTGTTGGATTGCCCACACCATGGCATTTCCAAGCTGGAATTATTGGAGATCTACTACAAAGGGTTGGATGTGGAGACACAATTCAACCTCCAATCTCTATCTTGCGGCACATTCATGGATATGAGAGAGGATGATGCTTGGGACTTCATCGAGAAGCAAGCCCAAGTGATTGAGAAGTATTCCCACCGGAAGGTGGAATCAAACAGCCGAAATCAAGGCGATACGGGAGCCAAGTTGAATCAAGCGGCTCAAACACAAATATTCTCCCTCAAAGATGACATCAAAGAATTGAGGGAAGTGCTCACAACGAGTCTTCAAAGGACTCAAGAGCAAGAAGCCAACTACATGGGGCGAGACAACAATCAAAGGAATGATAACCGGAATTCCAATTGGAGCAACAACAACAACAACAACCGAAACTCCAATTGGAATAACAACAACAACAATAGGAACTCGAATAGCAACAATTGGAGGTCAAATCAGCAAGGTTCAGGTAATCCTTACTCATATGCCGAAAAGGCTCTAACACCTCCATCTTCTTCTACTCCTTCTACAAGCCAGGAACAATCAAGCGGATCAAACAAGCCGGATCCTATGCTAGAAACGATCCTAGGCAAGCTACAAGGATTGGAGAGCTACATAACTTCGGTTGACAAAGCTCACAAAGCTTTAGAAAACCAAGTTTTCAACAAGGCCGGAGAAGTTCCAAGAGATCAAGGGAAGCTTCCCGGAAAGACAGAAGATAACCCAAAGGGAAGGGTTATGGCTATAACTACTAGGAGCGGGAAGACAACCGCCGACCCTCAACCTAAAGTAGTTGATACCTCCACAAAAGAAGGAGAGGCAAAAGAGAAGGAAGAAGTCTATGTTCCTCCTCCCGCTTACAAACCACCTCTACCTTTTCCTCAATCTAGAGCGCGAACACGCCTAGATAAACATTTCGGTAAGTTTGTTGAACTTATGAGCAAGCTCCATATTAACATACCTTTTATGGATGCGATTTTAGGTATGCCAGCTTACGGGAAATTCCTCAAGGAGATCCTCTCCAACAAGAGGAAGTTGGAAGATATAGGAGAAGTCAAGATGAGTATGGAGTCATCCGAACTCATCAAGACTATGACAGAGAATATGCCACCCAAGCTCCGCGATCCAGGATCATTTTGCATACCCATCACCTTGGGAGAAGCTACCTATGATGCTCTTTGTGACCTTGGAGCAAGTGTGAGTATCATACCTCTAGCTCTATGCAAGACAGTTGGTCTAGGAGAGCCTAGACCGGTGAAGATCACACTCTACATGGCTGATCGTTCCACCACTAAGCCGGTGGGAATATTAGAAGACATTCCAGTAAAGCTAGGTAAGTTTTACATACCTATAGATTTTGTCGTTCTTGACATACCTGCAGATTACCCGGTTCCCATCATCCTTGGGAGACCATTCCTCGCCACATCTGGATGCATGGTAGATTGCAAGAACGGCCAGCTATCCTTCCACATCGGTGAAGAAAAGATAGAGTTCACACTATCTTCCTTAATCAAGGAACCAGCCTTGAAAGATGACGTTTTTGAAATTGTTGAGGAAGAAGAGTCTAGAGAGATAGTAAGTTCGATCTTGATGAAGGACCCTCTTCAAAAGGTTCTTAGCATGAGCATCATGGAGGAAGGGGTGGAACATGACTGCAATGAGGATGTGAAAGCATTAAATGATGTGGAGGAAGAACTAGGAGCAAAAATTGAAGAACTAGAGTGGACTCCGGAAACTGTGAAGAAAATCGACCTGCCAGAAATAAATCGTCCGATTTCTGAGGTTTCAGACCGATTTTTTTCGACAGAAACTAAAATCGACCTACCAGAAATAAATCGTCCGATTTCTGAGGTTTCAGACCGATTTTTTTCGACAGAAACTAAAATCGACCTACCAGAAATAAATCGTCCGATTTCTGAGGTTTCAGACCGATTTTTTCCGACAGAAAGAAAAATCGTGCAGAAGATCGACCGATTTATCACAGGGGGGGTCGATTCAATGGGAAATTTTATGAATCCTCCAAACTTTGCCGCAGCCGCTTCCGAATCTAATGATGAAGTACTTCCACCTCTAGAGACCTCTTCCACAACACCCGAAAGCCACAATTCATCACCAACCAAGGTACCTCCATCATTAGAATTGAAGCAACTTCCCACACATTTAAGGTACGCATTTCTTGGCACTAATTCTACATATCCAGTTATAGTCAATGCAAATTTGAATGATGATGAATTAGAGAAACTCATGCATGTTTTGAAGCAACATAGGAGAGCACTAGGTTACACCATTGATGATTTAGTAGGAATAAAGCCTTCTCTATGTATGCACAAAATACTAATGGAGGAGGATTACAAACCTTCACGCCAACCTCAAAGACGGTTAAACCCGGCAATGAAAGAGGTCGTGAAGAAAGAAATCCTTAAGCTACTTGATGCAGGTATCATCTACCCGATTTCTGATAGCAATTGGGTGAGTCCGGTACAAGTAGTACCAAAGAAAGGAGGCATTACCGTTGTTGCCAACAAGAACAACGAACTCATCCCTACACGGACAGTTACAGGGTGGCGAATGTGCATCGACTACCGCAAACTGAACGTGGCCACAAGGAAGGACCACTTCCCCCTTCCTTTCATCGATCAAATGTTGGAAAGGTTAGCCCAACATGCCTACTTTTGTTATTTAGATGGATATAGCGGTTTCTTTCAGATACCAATTCATCCGGATGATCAAGAGAAGACAACCTTTACGTGCCCATGGGGTACGTTCGCCTATAGAAGAATGCCATTCGGTTTATGCAACGCTCCAGCCACTTTCCAAAGGTGTATGATGGCAATCTTCTCCGAATATGTAGAGAATATCATGGAAGTCTTCATGGACGACTTTTCGGTATATGGTTCTTCCTTTGATAACTGTCTCTATAACCTTTCACTAGTTCTTAAGAGATGTGAGGACACTAACTTAGTCTTAAACTGGGAAAAGTGTCATTTCATGGTCACCGAAGGAATTGTGTTAGGTCATTTAGTGTCAAAAAGGGGAATAGAGGTGGATCGATCAAAGATAGAAACCATTGAGAAGTTACCTCCCCCTTCATCGGTAAAAGGAATTAGAAGCTTCCTAGGACATGCAGGCTTCTATAGGAGATTCATAAAGGATTTTTCTAAGATTTCAAAACCCTTGACTAATCTTTTGATGAAAGATGCGACTTTCGAATTTTCGAAAGATTGCTTAGATGCTTTTTGCAGGATCAAAGAAGCTTTGATTTCGGCACCAATCATTCAACCACCCGATTGGACTCTTCCTTTCGAGGTCATGTGCGACGCAAGCGATGTCGCTATAGGAGCCGTTCTTGGACAGAAGAAAGATGGTCGCACTCATGCCATCTACTACTCTAGCAAAACGCTAGACGAGGCTCAATACAACTACGCAACTACGGAAAAGGAACTTTTAGCCGTAGTATATGCATTTGAGAAATTTCGTTCCTATCTTATAGGTGCGAAAGTAATAGTCTATACGGACCACTCCGCCATCCGATACTTATTCACGAAGAAGGATGCGAAGCCAAGGCTTCTACGATGGATCTTACTCTTACAAGAGTTTGATTTAGAGATCCGTGATAAGAAAGGATCGGAGAACTCCGTCGCCGATCACCTTAGTCGTCTTCCGCAACTCACCGGCAACTCGGATGAGCTTCCGATAGACGACTCCTTCCCTGACGAGCAGCTGCACGAGATTGAAGAGTGTCTTCAACACATATCACAAGGTAATGACCCATGGTTTGCTGACATTGTAAATTACCTTGTTTGTCAGGAGATTCCACCGGGACTTTCATATGCTCAAAAGAAGAAGTTCTTGAGAGACGTCCGGCATTTTTATTGGAATGAACCTCTTCTATTCAAAAGAGGTCTAGATGGCATCTACAGGAGATGTGTTCCCGAAGATGAGATAGATAGTGTCATCCGACACTGCCATTCTCTACCATGTGGCGGACATGCTAGTTCCCACAAGACTTGTGCTAAGGTACTTCGCTCCGGCTTTTATTGGCCTACACTTTTCAAAGATGTGCAAAAGTTTGTTGTTTCTTGTGATGCTTGTCAAAGGACAGGTAATATATCCAGGAGGAATGAGATGCCTCTCAACAACATACAAGAAGTAGAGATCTTTGATGTATGGGGCATCGATTTTATGGGACCTTTCCCATCTTCATGCGGCAACCAGTATATACTTCTTGCCGTAGACTATGTCTCAAGATGGGTGGAGGCAATCGCTTCCCCTACTAATGATGCAATGATAGTGGTGAAGTTCCTCAACAAAACGATCTTCCCAAGGTTCGGAACTCCCCGAACCATCATTAGTGACGGAGGAACGTATTTCACAGCCCGTCGATTCGAGACTCTATTAGCTAAGTATGGGGTGACCCATAAGATAGCTACACCTTACCATCCGCAAACCAGCGGACAAGTCGAGATATCAAATAGAGAGATTAAAGGGATTTTAGAGAAGACCGTCTCTAAAAGACGGAAAGATTGGTCAATGAAGCTGGATGATGCACTATGGGCATACAGAACGGCCTTCAAGACACCAATAGGTACGACTCCTTATAATCTCGTTTATGGTAAATCATGTCATCTTCCTGTAGAGCTAGAGCATAAGGCTTATTGGGCTATCAAGTGGCTCAACTTCGACATGAAAGAAGCTGGAGAGAAGCGGCTCTTCGACATCAATGAGCTAGATGAGCTCCGACTGAATGCGTATGAGAATGCAAAGATTTACAAGGAACGGACAAAGCGCTGGCATGACAAACACATCATCCCAAAAGACTTGAAGGAGGGAGACCAAGTCCTCCTATTCAACTCAAGGCTGCGTCTATTTCCAGGTAAGCTCAAATCCCGTTGGACAGGACCTTTTGTGATTAAGAGAATTTTCCCCCATGGTGCAGTTGAAGTATGGGGTGAACAAAGCGGAAGTTTTAAGGTTAATGGCCAACGGTTGAAGAAATACACACCGGAAGCTCCAGTCGAGGAGATAGCTCCTATCCTCCTCCGTTAAACACAACATCATACACCGTCCAGCTAAAGACGATAAATAAAGCGCTTCTTGGGAGGCAAACCAATGATAGTATAGTTTTCCCTTCTTTCCCTCACTTAGTTAGAGTAGATTAATTGTTTTGGTTCTTCGTTTTTCGTTTTTATATGTTCCTCGATGCACTCTTGGTTTGTCGTGTCATTAATCGCAGGAAACTAGGTTCAAATGTGAGAGATTCGCGGAGAATGGAGCACAATTGGGTTATATCTTCGAGATTCAAGACAAACAAGGAAGAAAATCGACCTACCATACGAAGATCGTCCGATTCAGCAACAGAGCAAGTCGATTTTTCTCAACAGAAACAAAAATCGACCTGGAGATCGACCTGCCAAAATAAATCGTCCGATTTTTTCAGTCAGAAAGAAAAATCGCCCCGACAAAAAAATCGACCTGAAAAATCGGCCGATTTTCTTCAGAAATCTTCGACTCTATATAAGGCGATCACACTTGATCTTCTTCATTCCCACATCTCCAACTCTCGATTTCCCTCTCTCAAGAACGCCGAAAAATCGCCACACCCTCAAATCCTCATTCCTTAACCATTTCAAGAGATTCTTGGCTCCAAACTGAAGCATTTTCAACAAGGAACACGGATCTAACAACAACACGCACGGCAATCGACTACTCCATAAGGAATTCAGGTTTTTCTTTCCAAAACCTAAGTTTTCTCACTTGAAATCGAAGTTGCCTAGGAAGTACTTTGTTGTTGGAATTGATAGAGGAATTTGCTTAGGATTCATTGTGGAGAACTGTGTGTGGTGATAGATTGAACAGAACTTTACAGAATTGTGAGAATCGTTGAAATCGAGATAAAAATCGACCCAGCCCAGAAAAATCGGCCGATTTTTGTGAAGAACAGGTCGATTTTTAGGACTTAGAATGGATCTTATCAAGAGGATAACTAGAAACACGGGGAAGAAGAAGGGATCTTCTTCCAAAGCTCCAGCCCCACCTCCACCACCACCTACCAACATCCCTAAGCTTCCCCCTCCCCTATCCAAGCATAAGAAACGCTATGCACGCATTATAGATCGCCCATTCACCCCTCCTCGCTACATAGTACTTGATGACTTAGATCCGTTATATGTTCGAGAGGATGTTGATATGATGCTTGATAGAGCAGGGTTGAGACAGTTTGCTACGATCAGGGAAGATGCTTATAGGGAGATCACCCTAGAATTCCTTAGCACGTTTGAGCACGATCCTAGGGAAAGGATGGTCACTTTCCGCCTTATGAGTCAGGACCACACTTTGTCTGTTGATGCTTTCGGCGACTTGTTTGGATTTTCTTATTCAGATGCAGGCACATTTGCTAGAGGCCTCAATGCTAGTGATTTTTGGGAGGCTATTTCCGTAGGAGAGTACGGAGGGGATAAGTGGAGACCCGGAAACTCCAAGGAGACAAGCATGTACAACCTTTCCTTCAAGGTAGTGCATAGGATACTCAGTGAGAGTTTGTTTGCCCGGACTGAGACTCCGCAGAAGCTCAAGGCTGATGAGCTTTTCATCCTCTACTGCATGACATCCACCACCACTCCCGACATCTCCACCATGCTTGCTGACTATCTAGGAAAGATAGCCAACAAAGCCAAGGGTGACATATGTGCAGGAGGCTTGGTCACTCATGTGGCTAGGACTCTAGGTTATGACTTCTCGGGATGCACTCTAGCTGAGAGTGCTCTTCCTTTAGGCTCACAGAGGTTGGTGGTTCGACAGGTCTTGATTCCTTGAGGGAGAGGAACTCTTCATGTGCCGATGCCATGGCACAGGGATCCGAAGAAGAAACCATCCGAGATCATATGGAAATCCGAATACACCATTCGGAATAAGAGGAACTGGAAGGAGACCTTTGAGGCGATGCTTGAGGAGTTCTCACCTCCTACTTACTATGATGATGATGCAGGTGATTCAGATGAGGAGGAAGAGGATGGAGGACAGGACACCATGCTCGAGTTTGAGAGCGATACCCATAGCGGGCATGCTACGGATGCCATGGACACTGACACTCATGGAGCAGGACCGAGCAGGACTAGTAGGCAGGATGAGGAGACGGAGGATGATATGCAGCCACCTCGACACTCTTATGCACATGCTCCAGCTCCTAGACGAGGACGCCGAGCTCCACGCCACTTCAGGGAGCTCGTTACTAGCTTCCAGAGCCTCAGCACCGACTATCATGCTCTCCACACCGACTTTCAGACCCTGAACACTCAGTTCAGGAATTACAGAGAGGAGACGGACGCTATGCATTCTTCATATGATGGCCAGATGAGGGACATGTACTATCACCAGTTCGGCCACTTCTACGATCCCTCAGCACCGATGTATCCATATCCACCACCTCCACCACCGACAGAGGATTGAGCTTCCACATCTTTTACATTGTAAGTATTTTTCTCCTTCTTATGCTTGATTTTCACATTGGGGACAATGTGGATGTCAAGTATGGGGTGGGGGTACTTACAATACCTTATGTCTCATTCTAGCACTCTATGTACTTGCCACTACTCTTGACAATTTGGCTTGTAATAACTCTTGCACGGCTTGCTTTCTATTATGACACTCGCATTTGCATGAACTTTTTCAAAACCTATGAATTTTCAAGAATTTTAAGTGCTTCTTATATGGAAATGACCTCTATGATGAAAATTGTGCATATGGATAGGTAGAAAGATGCTTAGTTGTGTTGAGATCTTGATTATAGCATGAATGAAATTGCTTTTGTTACTTGAATACATGAATAAGTTATATGATTTAGTTGTTTTGATGAGAAAATGAAATAATAGTCGAAGCTATATTGCAAGTTCTTTTACATCATTTAAGGATGACTAAGGCAATTCACTTCTTTTCCTTTCTCATATCTTGATCATGCTAGCTCCTCAATGAAATATGTAACCCTCCTCTTACCATCCGGGAATTAGGATAGGTGATTGAAAAAGGCATGTTTAATGTGGGAGGGCCAAGGAAAATATATTGAAAAATTGAAAAATTTCATAAGTTTGGGGACGTTGAACATGAGGATGAGTAACTCGGCACCATTCACATAGCCGGGTGTTTGTGTCTTGCCAAAGTCCGATTGAACGACAAGTCCTAACAGGATATGGTATGTGCATCAAGGGTTTGAGGCATCTCGAAAATTGAGAAACGCCGATCTCCTAGGCTTCGGTTTTTGTGCACCGCTGTCCATACTCTCAAAAAGTAAAGTATAATGAAAGCAAAGCTTTCTACATGCGAAGCATGTGCGGTGAAGAAAATTCTTGAAGGTGTTATGTGTTCCTCTTTCCCGGATTAGCACCACAATTGCCAAAAAGAACTCCTTCCCTTAATACGTTTCTTGAACCTTTCCTTTAATTTGAAGACCTTGAGACTTTTATGCATGTGTTTAAGACTTAATAGCTTAGATTTGTTTGAATTTGATTGCCTCTACACCTTTATCATGTTCTTTATTTATGCTTTCAAGAAAGAAAAGGGAATTTGTTCATCTTATAGTCATCATTGATACATGCTTTGCCTCTTTTATGCCTTGAAATATCACTTTGAGAGCGATCCAATGAAAAGAAGCACTACCAAAAGAAAAGTTTTTGAATTTCATACATGCATAATCCATGACATCTTATATTCTAAATTTGAGTCTTGCTTAGGGACAAGCAAGAGGCAAGTATGGGGTATTTTGATGACATGAATTATGTATCATCATATTCATGCATATTGCAGCACATTATCTCTATTTACCTTGCATTTAGAGGGATTTTGTATACCTTTTATGTTCTATTCAATCAATTGTCGGAAATAGAGGTCTACACGAGATTTTGATGAATTGCAGGTAAATAGAGCTGAATTGGAAGCAAAAATGGAGCAAGAAGCATCTAAGGATGTTAAGGAAGCTAAAGGAGTCTTAGGAGGATCACAAAGGGCTAAGGAATTGCAAAGGAGAAGCATAGAAGACGAACCAAAGGAAGAGCACTTTCTGTTGAAGAAAATCGTGCTAATGCATATAAAAATCGGACGATTTT
Organism: Fagopyrum homotropicum; assembly: GCA_033239125.1. NCBI lineage: Eukaryota > Viridiplantae > Streptophyta > Magnoliopsida > Caryophyllales > Polygonaceae > Fagopyrum > Fagopyrum homotropicum. The sequence continues at coordinate 12,785,416 of BSWB01000003.1, forward strand.
TATACCTAAAAATCGAACGGTTTTTCACTAAAATCGACTGGGTCGATTTTCTTCACGATTCGGCCAAATGAAAAGATGACATAAATCCCAATTAATTTGGGCTAGATGAGAGTTTTGCCAAACGGCCCATCTGCAAGAAACTATAGAAGAGAACCCTACGAACAAAGACGGGGAGGTCGCACCAGATAATCTTTACACGTTTTGAAGAAATCAAGAATTCTTGGAGAAAGATTGAAGAGCTTTTGCCGGAAAGTCATTCTTGATCTTTGATTGTGAGATTTCTTTGTTCCATTGTCTTGTTTGTGGTTTATGAACACGAATTTAAGTTGTTGAGAGATATATTGAACAGATTTGACGATTGTTTTACGGATTTAAGAGTTATAGAATTTTTCATTCAAAGATTTGGTTTCTTTGCAATATCTTCTTCAATAATTAAATTGATTCGATTTTGAAAATGGTTGGCTAAAAACCTTGTGATTCTGGGGAGAATAGTTGATGATTAAGGCTTAGATGATGATAGACTGAACTCATTCAAACGTTAAGACCCTGAGAATTTAGATCTTAGTTTTGCGACAACAGGAAAATCGGGCTGTTCTTGAGGAAAATCGGCCGATTTTTCCTATGAACAGGGCGATTTATTCCTCTGACGAGCTTTAATCGAATTGATCTTTAACCAAAACTAATCCTTGCCTAAATCCCAATCTTGATTTACCTTTTTACCCTCTAATTGAATGTTCGAATGCGATTCAAACTTGTTTATACATTCAATGGATTAAAATTGCAAGATTCGGGTAATAAAGAGACTCAACATCCTTTATTAAGATTTTAAGTGTGCTTTCTATTCATACTTTGGAGAATCATATCCTGGAGTTTTAGATAGTTAGTTTGAACATAATTCTTGTCTTTAGATCTTTCTATATTGCAGCCTCAACAACCCTTATAGAGAGAACCTATAGATTAGTTATATAGGTTTCGGAACTTCATCGTACGAATCCTACCTTTGAACATTTAATCTTGGCAATATAAATTCTGTCCTATACCCGTAGAAGTGTCTTGAATCGAAAGCCTAAATCGGATACTTGAATCCTTGGAATCATTTCTCTCTTTATTACATCACAAAAGCTTTTATACTTTCGCTAGATAATTGAAATTGGAATCTTTCTCACCAAATCCCTGAGTTCGACTCTGGAATTCTTACCTTTCTACAGCTGATCCGTACACTGCGGGTTCGCTTTACTTTTAAGTTCTAGATATAAATATTAAGACTTTGACGCACACCTTTTGAGCGAACAGATGCCAACTCCTCTTGCCATATTCCATATGACTGCCTCATGGAACCATTGCACTGGTACTCCATTAATACGAATCCAAATTGGAGCAGAGGTAATGGGACTAGATGTGATGAAATCAGGGGACCATTTTTTTTATTATCAAACATCGTCCAAACACGACCCAAGGGCCACCGGTAAGCACTGGTAGCAGTTCGTTTTCATTATGAAATCGAGCCAGGAAATAATTGTTCTCCAAATCAAGGAGTTGAACATTAGTACCACACTTCCACATCTCTCTGACCTTCCTTTCCATGAGGTGGGAACGCCACTGGGAAACCCAGAACCTTAAATACAATGGAGTTCTTCCATCTTGATTCCAGCTCCTGTGTGACGGTTCTGTCAATCTCGATGACAAGATCCCCATCTTCACCATTAGGATAGGAGACATTGATTTTTTTGCGTATGAGTTCTCGAGTGATTGTTTCTTCACTGTGTTGTTTAGCCTTGGGCCCTTCAATGACTTCAAGCCACGTTTTCATCAGTTTCCCTCCTAAATCGATATTAGGGGTTTTGGGTTCGTATGCTTCTTAGATTGAGTCTTAGTGATCAGGGAGGCTGTCGTCGTGGGAATTGCAGTTGTGACATTTAATTGTTTTTCTTTCCCTTGCTTTATCTTTGTCTGGGTATTAGTTGTATGGATCGGAGCCATTGCATTGTTTTCTTTTTCTTTAGCAGCAGTACTCTCGTCGCTACATAATACCACAACAGATTATGTATCATTGGAATTGTCTTTCATAACGTACCAGTTACCACATTTGATGCTTTGGGCTCCTCCGCCGTTGGCACCGCCTTTGGACGATCCTCCGGCATCGGAGAGGGATTATCAGAAAAACGCTCAGACGTCACCGGCCTAGACTTTTGGCTTCTAGGAAGAGAGCGTTTTTCCCTTGTACGTCTTAAACGTAATGCGTCGTAATAAAGATTAGTGACTGTTAGATACCATACAAGAAAATAATTATAAAATAGGGAAATTCCGAATGGTACCCCTGTGGTTTGGGGTTTTCCGGATTTTACCCAAGGGTTTTTTATAGTCCGGGTGGTACCCTTCAACTTTACACAATTCCGAATTTTGCCCTTTTTTTTTAAAATTGCCAAACAATCTTTATGATTCATGAAAATAAAAAATATAAAACAAAAAAATTGAAGAAGAAGAAGAAGAAGAAGATTGGTATATTTTGTTTGATATCATACCTACACTTAACCATTTCAATCCATCTAAATTGATCAATTTAGTATCATTGACCATGAAGAAATAGATTTATATATTTTCTTGATCAGTTTAGTTGAGAGATTACATTGTCATAGGAATAATATTGTTTTGGCCTTTAATTGCTCAAAGAAGTAGTCAGTGCAGGAGGAGGATGCGATGTCGGCGCCGTCCAGATCTACGGAGCTGATGACACACATAATATAATTTGTTTAACATCATACCTTCTTCACTAATTACTTATTTAGTTTAGGGTGTTAACTTTTGAAATGATTTGAGTGGTACCCTCCACACCATCTCCGGCGAAGACGGCAACTCCATCACCAGCGGAGTACTTACTTATCATTTGGGGTTCTCTCATTCTCTAGTTCAGACTTTCAATTCAACTAAATTAAATTAGAAAATCACCTTATTTTCAGTTTCAATTCCAATAACTTGTCAGTTATATGCAGCAAAACAAATTCAGCTAAAAGTTATTCAACAGAGGGAAGAGCCATATAAACACTTCAATTTCAATTCAAGACACCGAACAAAACAAATCTAAAAATAGTTTGACTGAAAAATGAAATAGATTGGGGTTGGAAATATTTAAATCTAGAGAAGGAGAGAGAGCCCCAAACGTCGAGTAAGGACGCCGCCGTCGTCTTCGTCGGAGATGGGTTGCCGGGTGTGGAGCGAAGGTGCGGAATGAAGTCGTCAATGGAGATTTTCTTTTTTTTATCTGAATCTGTTTTTTCTTTTCTTTTATACTTTTTTTTATTTTTGTTAATCAGATAAGCACCGTTTGGAAGTTTTTTTTAAAATGGGCAAAATCAGGAATTGTGTAAAGTTGGAGGGTACCACTCGAACTACAAAAAACCATTGCGCAAAATTCGGAAAACCCCAAACAACAAGGGTACCAATCGGAATTTCCCTATAAAATATATAGATTTATTTATTAACTTATCATGATTAACAATAAAAATAACAATAACATCTAAGTTATTATAGATACTTTTTCTATCGTTAAATATGTTAAAAAAATTCTTAGTTGGTGTATTTCGATCGTTATAATTAAGTAGCGAACGTTTACAAGTGCTTTTCATATTAAAAAATGGAACGGACGTAAATATTATTTTTCTCTAGCTCGTTCAATAATTTCAAGTTTATGAATTTTGACCGAAATATGACTATTTCGAGCAAAATACGTTCAATCAATACATTAAATGACGAATATATTGCTCTGTAACAATCGGAGTAAAAAGTTGTAATTTGAAGTTGGATGAGTTGGCTAAGTAGGCAACTTATGTAATAGTGTGTACAAACTAGGCCCATTTTGTTTCATGTTAACAAACTAGGCCCCTCTATATTTTACTAAAAAGATTAATCTCATATTATATAGAAGATTCTGTAGATTTGCTAAATATCTCTCTATCCTAATTAGGCGTATTAATTTTCTTAATTAAAAACATTAATAGTTATTGTCAGCCGTTAAACAAGGAAATAAACCGTGGACAATCTCCATTAATTTGGGGATATCAATCAAACGAGCCATTACGAAGAAAATTCGGACGCCATTGTTGTTGCAACGTTGCTTTTCTTCTGCTATGACGTTCTTCATAGTTCGTATGTAGATGCCGATACAAGTATGTGTAAGATATGTACATAAGAAAATCTGCAATATAAATTGAGGTGTAAGATATGTACATAAGAAAATGTAATTTGCTTATGTATATGTTAACTTACTTCCGTATGTGTAAGATATGTACATACGAAAATACGATATGTACATAAGAAAAGGTAATTTGCTTATGTATATGTTTAATTGTACTGCACTATTATATGCATTATGTACGCCAACACAAGTGTCATTTACTGTACGTGATTATGTATTGATTTGTGTAAAATTTATGTACTTACATGGAGAAATTATCGAATGGAGAAATCGCTGGCAAACGATGAAGATGAAGAAACGAAAACGAAGCTTGGAAGACGGTGGAGACGAATAACAGAGATGATATCTTCAATCGGCTTCAATGGAGACGGTGAGATAACATACAATATTTTTGGCTTGAAATCCGGTGATTTGATTTAAGAATGACATAAAATAGCTCACTCAATAGGATTTATAGAATCATCAAAATAAAGTTTCCAAACGGTTTATCAATTTTTGGCAATTTTTTTATTTCAATTTTAATTAACCACCCAAATCACCTTCCTTAATTGTAGCTCTAACTACCCACTTATCAATTTTCGGCAGTTTTTTATTTCAATTTTAATTAACCACCCAAGCCACCTTCCTTAATTGTAGCCCTAACTACCGATGTTATCTTTATTTTTTTATTTGATTTTGTTAGGGGCCTAGTTAGTCTACACTAAACAAAAAGGGCCCTATTCCACCAATCTTCTCTTTGAAGTTTATGAGATGTACTCGTTCAATAACATCTAAGTTGTAACCTCGCTCGCTATTTTTCCGTCTCGCTCGATCCATGTTTCATCTAATCAATATACCTAGAATTATTGGTTTATTATAACAATATATATAGAGAGAGAGTTAGGATCAAGTAAGAACAAAATTTACAGTAAGAAATGATAACAAATCTCGATCACATGATTAAATCAAATTAACATCCATGATTCAGTATTATTTTTATACACTAATTATATACCTTGTATTTTGGAAATACATATATGATTATCATTTACAAATGAAAAGTATTTATTATCAAATTAACTTCTTACGAATAATTACTTATCTCGTTAATTTGTATACATGTGCATGTCTATGTATAAATGTACATGTGCATGCATCACTATCGCACAACAAATCCAAACTACACGTGCATGCATCACTAGTGCACAAAAAAAATCAAACTAGACATGCATGCATTATTATAATGCACGATTATGTACATCACATATACATCAATAGTGCAAACCAAATTCAAAATATACTTGCATGTGCATGCATGACTAGTGCACAACAAATTTTAAACTACACACTCCTATAAGCACGATTACATATGTATAAAGAAGTAATGTATGCACGTTCATGACTATATATGAATTAGTAACTACACGTGCATGCAAACAACAAATTCCAATTAACACGATTATTTATAAAGTAGGAACTATACATGATAAGCACGACTACATAAAAATCTCATGCATATGAACAATAACTCGTGTATATTTTCAAACATGAAAAAAAATCTCTTTTTTAAGTTAAATGAAATCGGCAGGTGGAAATAACAAATTAATTAGAGTAGAAAATTTTATTTCCATATAATTGAATGCTTAATATTCTTATTACCGTATCGATCGTATTATATTAAATCACAATATAAGATGTCTTATTTAGACGTTAAATCTAGATCATTTGTGCATTCATGATCCAACGATCTTTAGTTGTCTTTATTTCTTATCGTAACACACGTTCTTACCCAATCCTGACCCTATATACATATGGAGTTATTGAAGGGATGATATGATCGATGGCTTTACTGCCACTAGAAATGATTTTCTGACATTTGAATATGCAAACTTCTGAAAGCCCACAAGCAGGTCAGATTTTGTTGAACAAAATATGTTTTAAGGTGGAAAAGGCAAAAATACAGTCAAAGATCCTCTTCATAGCAATGAGGCATCCAGTAAAAGGGTTAAGGTAGTTGCAATGAGGCCTAAAGGACATACATATTTAACCAGAAATAAAGGGGAAAGTTCTAGAAGCAAATTTGTTGTGTTTGATAATGAGTCTTCTTCAGGTGAACCTAATATTTCATCTTATTCTGCTGATGAAGAATTTAACTGTTATGAAGAGTCTGAGTATGAGAACGAATCACAGTTGGATGATGAGGATTTTGATGCTAATGTGGATGGAGATGGTGGGGGAGAAAGGGTGAGGAATTAGGTGTCAGGGGTTTAGGTGTGTTTATTTCAGATGATGAATTGTATGAGGATTCTAATAAGGAAGGTACACTATTTCCTGTAAAGTGTAGGAAAAGATTCCACGAAATTATTTCCTTTAACCCAAAGATCCACATGAAGAATCTTGACTTTAGTTTGGGTATGGAGTTTCAAAGCTCTAAAGTTTTCAAACAGGTTGTGAGGAACCATGTTGTGCTTACAAGAAAGCAATTGAAATTTTCAATTAATGCTAAGCATAAGGTTGTTGCTAAGTGTGTATCCTCTTTAGGTTGCTCATGGAGGATATATATATATGCATCATCTGCAGACAAGGATTGTCCTTCAATCTGGATTAAAATGATCCCCATACAATTCATCATCCGAAATAAGACAAAAAGGTGTATCATTTGCATGCACCATTCATAGCCCAAGAGTATCAACATTTCTTCTTGAGTGATCCTAGTTGGAGTAGAGTGTGTATACATAATGCCATTAATAAGGACTTTGAGATGTAGATTGACAATCAGATATGTTATAGGGCAAAGAAGATAGCTTTGAGAATGGCACAAGGGCACCATGAGAACCAATATAACTTGTTGGATAGTTATGCACATGAGCTTAAAAAGAAAAATCTTGGGACATCAGTTTGGATTCAAAATGAATTGGATAATGACATTCATAGGTTCAAGAGAATTTACATATGCATTGATGTAGTGAAAAAGGGTTGAAAGACAAGGTGTATATCATTCATTTGTTTAGATGGAACCCATCTAAAAGCTGTTCACAAGGGACAATTGTTGTCTGTAGTAGGCATTGATGCCAATAATAGGATATATCCAATTGCTTGGGCAGTGGTTGAGCAAGAGAGTAGAGATAGTTGGACTTGTTTCTTAGAGTTTTTGAAGGTTGACTTGGAGATAAATCAATCCTCTCATTACTACTTTATGAGTGACAAGCAAAAAGGTTTAGAGTAGGCAATCAAGGATCTCTTTTCAGATGCCACACACAGGCATTGTGTCAGACATTTACACAATAACTTCAAGCTCGATGAATTTAGGGGTATACTCTTCTGCTTGTAATGTGTTTGTCTAATTTTTTTTGTTGAGTTTATGCCTTTAATGATATGCTTGTTTGTTTATTTGTCTAAGGATTGGAGGTGAAAAATAAATATTGGGCAATTGCTAAAAGCTCCACTCTGAACACATATGAAGAAGCAATGGAGGACATGAGGTTGACTACAAAAAGGGGCTGAAAGTAGTGCAAGGAGAGGGCTGCAACTCATTGGAGCTTTTCTCACTTTGATCAAAAGTTCAAGTGTGATATCTTGCTAAATAACCATAGTGAGAGCTACAACAAGAGCATTATATGTGCAAGGAAGAAAGGTATTGTAGGGTGTCTAGAGGAGATTAGAATTGCAACAATGGCAAGGATGGGTAATATAAGATTTTTTTTTGGTTGGATGATGGGTAATAGAAGATTATCAGGTGGTAGATGGAAAATACTTATGGGACCAAGGGTTGAAAAGATCTTGAGAAACGCAGTGAGGTGGAGCAATGAGTATAGGGTTCTAGCATCTAGTTTGTAACACCCCAAGTTTCGAAACTCGGGGAGCTATTGGTTAGGACCTCACAATGGGTCCCGACCTTGGTTTAACAACAACATTACTTAGATCTTACAACAAGGCACAAATGTACTTAAAACAATTTCAAAACATAATATTTTTACTGTATGAATGTACACATGTGACAGCCTTACAAAACATATATATATACATAACATGCATGCTGTAAGGGAGACTCCCCCGTCCCCATCTAATGAGTACGTGGACCCGGCTGACCATCCGTTCCGGATCACTTTGCAACTGTCTATCTCTACAAATCTACAACACGGATAAACCGTTAGCTAACAATCCAAATATAAGCAAAATAAGGATAGCACAAACACACTCAAGATAACATAAAACAATCATCATGCTGGCACACAAACCGGTTATTATCTGTTCATTAAGTGAGTCACCTTATTCCATTTTACAGTTGTGGCACGAGAAATCTTAAGAGTTCTCGCCTCCGTTCCTTATCCAACTGGGTGTAGGTCTAGCTTACCTCCGCCGGTAGCATCACTACAAACCGAGTGTGGACTAGTCCCTAAAGAAACCCCCAGCGCCCTCAAGCTAACTGAGCAGAATGCCACCGCCCGTTACTCTTAGGCCAAGGTATAGGTCGGTATATAAATATTACTAAAATATAACTATAAGCATCTCATTCACTCACCACTACCATTATTCATACTCATATCTAGAAGTCAGCTAAGTAAGCCCAAAGGACTTACCTGAGTCAAGTCGCAACTCTCTTAATCTCAACTCGGTATGTAACCGTAGGAACTCAATTGCCTGTTATACAAGACAAGGGAATCAATAATGTATCCCACTTTCTTAGAAGTCTCCAACTGCTAAGATATAAAAATCGATCAACAAGAGATTACCAAAATACCCTTATACAGGTAAATGACCATTTTACCCCTGGTCCCGAAACTTCTAAAAATTTCATAATTTATGTTTAAACTCTTATTTGAGACTAACTAACCATTTTCTACTCCCTAGGATGATTTTAGGTAACAATTAGAAAAACCACCCATTTTCTATTTCTCGAAAAGTCACTAAAGTCCAATTACAGCTTCAAATATAAAATTCGAATAATCTTATAAAAATTCCGAAATAATTCCCTAGGTCATCTATGATATCCTATCTACTCATAGGAGAAAGAATTTCTTAAAACTGTTAAAGCATCGCTTCTACAAAAATTTCTAAAGTTGGTTACAACACCTAACGAACAACACACTGTCTTAACTTTGAAAAACATAACTCCTAAACTACTCGCTGGATTTATCCCAAATTTTGATATGTTCTAATATAAAATGTTATCTATAATATATCCAAAATTTAGCTGCAAAGGAGATCAAAATCCTATTTAAAACTATCTCCCAAAACCGAATTTCAGCACAACAGAAAAACTGCTTACGACTCAATCTTGGAAAAATCATAAATCCCAAACCACTCGCTGGATGCCTCTCAAATTTTAATATGTTCTACAATAATATGTCAAATATATCATATCCAAAATTCAAGTCCAACGGAGATCATGAGCTTATTCAAAACCATCTCACAAAACAGCATCACTTGCTGTTTTCCCCAACACTCAGCACATATATAAAAACGTCAACTTTGAAACACAATAACTCTCAAACCGTAACTCCGATTCTTCCCAAATTTTAATATGATCTACAACAAGATGTCAACTATATCATATCAAAAATTCAAGCCTAACAGAGATCAAAAGCCTATTCAAAACTATCTCACAAAACAGCATCCCATGCTGTTTTTCTCAACTCAGCACATTTATAAAAACTGTATGAGTCAACTTTGAAACCCCATATCTCTCAAACCATAACATGGATTCCTCTGAAATTTTAGTATGTTAGACTATACAATATCGACTAAAACATATCCGAAAATCAGCAGTAAAGGTGGAGTCTAACCTACCCAAAACTGGGGCTGAAGTGGACTGTTCTTCACTTCCGAAAACTCAGCAAACGCCTCAGCTCTTCAAGCTATCTTCCGAGGTTGTTCTAGCAGGTTTCCCGACACAACAGGGTTCTAATCAGGATGTATAAAGAGAGGGTAATGCAGCAAGGTGAAGTGAGGTCCTTACCGGCAATCAAGACCCGACGCTCACGTGCAGCAGCAACATTGCTTCCTTGCTGGCATTGAGAGGGCTTTGCCGGCACCATCCAAGGCTGCGGTTTGAAGGCAGCGGCGGGGTGGAGACGACCAGCGACACCGGTGGTTGGAGAGCTAGGGTTCCAGCGGCGTGCGAGGGCCGGAGGAGGCTGAAGAGGAGCGCACGCCTTCCTGCGCGGTTGGGAGTCTGCTGCGCACACGAAGCCTGCTAGGACCCCTGGTGGTGGACGGTTGCACCGGCCTGGCGTGGAGGAGGAGGAGGCGGACGGCTGGAGTAGTGCAAGTAAGGGCAGCGGCCTGGCGTGTAGGAGGAGACGGACGCTGGTACGTGACAACGAGAGAAGGAAGAGGGTTGTTCTTAGGGTTTACGTGAGAGAGGGAGAGAGTATGGGCTGGCTGTAACAGCTGGTGAGTTTTGGGCTGGCCGTCCATACTCAAGATCAGGCCTTGTCTGGGCCTCGTCAAGGCTTGTCTTGGCCTTGTCAACTGCTTGTCTGGGCCTCGTCAACTGCTTGTCTGGGCCTCGTCACAGCTTTGTCATGATCTCGTCAACTGCTTGTCTGGGCCTCGTCACAGCTTTGTCATGATCTCGTCTAAAGTCGTCGTTAATGATTAATTATAAGAATTAGGGTTTGATATAATTCTATCATTTTATGTGAATTAAATTCTACATAAAATGATAAATAATTATAAGAATTAGGATTTGATATAATTCTATCATTTTATGTGAATTAAATTCTACATAAAATGATAAATAATTATAGGAATTATAGCTTGATATAATTTTATCATTTTATGTGAATTAGCTTCTACATAAAATGATAAAATTTGTGAAGAAAGACTTGCTATATAGAATGGAAAACCGTCAATGGCTCTGTAATAACCGGAATTTTTTTAAACTCCGTTAAACCTGAATTTAACCGATTTCCGAAACGTCAATCTTAAATAAATGAGTACATAAATAAATAAATATAATAAAACGAGTTTAAATGTTATCATTTTATGTGACTTTAAGTCACATAAAATGATGAAACCTTTTAACCGGAATTAAATTACGCACCTTAAAAAAAATAAAATAATAATAATAAATTAGATAATACGGAATTTAATTCCGTATTATATAAATTCCCGCACATAAGTAATAAGTTTCGAATTTTTCCGTTTTAAAGAGAAGGGCCGGATATAAGCCCACTTCTCAGCCCACTTCCTTACACCTAATTCTGGCCCAAATCTAACCCTAACCTAATTAGATTAACCCTAATCTAATTACTCTCTAACCTTACCTTACCCTCGTACTACCGCTTCTCTCTTCAGCAGCAACCGGCGGATCTGTAATCGACTCAATTGTAAGCCGACAACCACCAGCAGCCGCGACCACCGAGAGAGAGAGAGAGTACACCGCCGACGCTGGTGGGAGGGAGAGCCGCCGCCGCTCCAACAGCCAGTCGCACGGTAAGCCCCGCCTCTCCTTCTCCGCTACTCCCCTTCCTTCCCTTCTCTGTCGAGACTCACCAATCGCCTCCGGATTTACGCAGCAGTACGCCGTGCCGTCGCCGAGTCCAGCCGCCGCCGACGCCGGACTGCAGTAGTAACACCAGCACCCACCGGTATGCCTCCTGGACGACCCTTCTGCAACCAGCAATCAACCGGGACTCTGAGATGCTGAAGCCCTCCTACTCCCTCCTCTGATCTGGATCGACTGGTGACAGACAGAAGGTCTCGCAGGACATTAGCAGCCCCCACCGGAGCCTCTGCGACCTCCTCCGTCGACCATCAGCAGTGACAACGCTAGGACGAGTTTGTGCACCTGTGTTGAGTACATTCGAGTCAACATACGAGCCCCGGTCCAAGACGCCCCAAAAATCGTAAAATCGGACCTGCTGCAGCCTGCGGTAGGTAAATCCTTTCGGTGCACTATTGTGTGTGTAAAGATAGAATTATAGGTATAAGTATGCTGAATATGTATAGGTATATATATGTATAGGTGTACTGGATGTATATAAATATATATATATATATATATATATACTTTGGAGCAAGAGATATGAGCAATTGTAGATAGGGTGCGGTGAAAGATATTAATATATATATATTAGTGTAGTTTACATCTAAATGAATGGTGGAAAATATGAATATATATATATATATATACCAGTGTAGATAGGAGTATGTTTGTATATAAATAAATATACATGTATGAATAAGAGATAGTAAGAGATGTAGAAGTGTATTAAATATGTAAGGGTATAATGATCAATAATATATAAGAGCATATTTAATTGGAGAAGGTATAGTTGCTTATACTTGAACTGTAGAGTGGTAAACGTGAGAGATAAAATATGTATATATATATATAAGCATATCGTGTAGTTACATGAGTATATGAGTTGAAGGAAAAGTGAAGATATGTACGTAAGTATATATAAATGTATAAGAGTAGCGTAATAACCGGGAAGGAGGAAGAGGTTTATTCTTTTTCGAGCGGATTCAAGTTTGAACTGATAACCTATAAGTAGCTAACCGAGAGACACAAAGTACGCGACAAGTTCCAAAAGGAATTAGTAAGTCTAAGAATAAACTAGGGCTGTTAACGGTTTGGTTCCCGGAATTTTTTTAAGGAACCGGAACCGGAACCGTTTAAGGTAAACGGTCCGGTTCTGGTAATTTTTTTGGCCGGAACCGTTTGGAACCGGACCGGTTAAGGAACCGGAACCGTTTAAGAAAATTTTTATGGAACCGGAACCGGAACCGATTAACAAATTATCGAACCGTTTGGAACCGGACTTGGTGGAACCGGAACCGTTTGGTTTCAGAAATCAGAATTCAGATAGTAATCAGTCAATTTAAGACAGTAATCAACAAATTTAAGATTTGTTGCTCATGCTTTGTCACACAGCTGCAAAGTGCAAACCAAGGACAACAAGAAATAGTACTTACAATTTGTTTTGTACTAAGACATCAGCAAACTCAGTTGCAAATAAAAGTGCCAGTTAAAAAAATAAAAGTGCCAGTTAAACAACAAGTTTGAAACATATGCAATTGAAACATCAAATAACACTTGAATTGAATAACATTGGTAGTGGATGGAGGGAGTCACCGGCAGTTACTGTATAGACTATAGAGTCACCGGCAATGCAAACTACAAAGAGCCACCGGCACAACTTGAGAAGTCAAATCAATCTGTAAAAAAAACTCTTATGAGATTAGAAACCAAGATTACTTTATCTTCAACCACAGAATATCACAGGCTTGTGGCTGCACCGATGGGAATGATGAATGATCAAACTCAATAAGGGAAATTAAATTATTAAACTCAATAGGCCATCATTAAACTTTCCTAAATTGCTTCCTTATCATTAGAATCAATAAGTCATCAATGTAGTCACAGATCCAAACAGAAGAGTGCAAACATCATAGTAGAAGATAACTTACCGGCGAGAGAGCGGGAGCGGCGGAGGCGAGCGAGCGGAAGCGCGAGCGGTGGCGAGTGAGCAGGAGCGCGAACGGAGGTGCCTGAACGTCCTTGGAAGGCTGAGATTTGAGGGGAACATGTGAGAAATCAAAGAAAGTTTAGAGAGTGACCAGTGGTTGTGGAAGGAAGAAGAAGATAACTTACCGGAGAGAGAGCGGGAGCGGCGGCAGCGAGCGGGAGCATGAACGGCGGCGGAGAGCGAGCAAGAGTATGAGCGGTGGTGGCGTCAAGTCGTGAACCCTAGTCGTTCGGCTGAGACAGTGAGACTTGAGAGTCGAGGGGAAGACCAAGAAAATTGGGGTAAGTGGGAATCGCTACGTTTCAATCTTTTTTTTTTAAACGGTTCCGTTAACTTCTTTTTTTTTTGGAACCGGACCGGAACCGGAACCGTATTTAAACAGTCCGGTTCCAAAAATTTATAACTGATACTCATAGGAACCGAACCGAACCGCTAAATTACGGTTCGGTTCCAACGGTTCCAGCAGGAACCGGACCAAATTAACAGCCCTAGAATAAACTTTGAGATTTTCGACGTTAAGGGTAAAATGGTCTTTTACCGTAAAAAAGCTTTTTCCGTAATTCCTTCGCATGAGGTTGGACATCTGGATGAGATTTTGATCCACATGCCTTATTTGACAGGCGGTTGAGTTACCACGAGTACGGATCGTTTTGAGACTTGTTAGAGTGTGATTTTACTCAGGTAAGTCCTTGCGACTTACTTAGCCAGTTTCTGAGTGTTAGTTGAGTGATAGTAGTGGTGTGTGCTATTGCGTGATTTAATAATAATAACCTGCTAGGACGACTGTTATTTTACGTTTAAGGCCCAAGTGTATGTATAACGGGCCGTGACATCACTGCCCAGCTCTGACAGGAGACTGGGAGGTTCTCTATACCCAGACCATTCAGGTTCAAGGTGAGGTGCATCGGATCCATTCCTGATGGTTACACGGGGGCGGAGGCGAGGTTTGGGAATCCCTCGTGTCACAAAATAAGTATCACTAGAGTGAACGAGTAAATTAAAGCAAGATAATAAAACGGACTTGTTTGAAAGCATACTGAGTGTTTATGTTTATCTGAGTGTGTTTGTGCTGCTATTATTCTGCTAATATTTAGATAACTAGCTAACGGTTCTTCTTGTTGTTGTTTTAGATTTACCGCAGGTTAGATCAGCAGCTGAGTGATCCGGAAGTAGTGGTCAGCCGGGTCTCCGTACTCCTTAGAGCGGGGTTGGGGTTGTTTTGTCTTTCCTTTCTTTTGGTTAAGACAGTTGTTCTTTTTTGTTGTTTAAGTACTGTAGGCTGCTAGACAGTGTTGCATTCATTACTCTAAAAACATGGCTTTTATGAATTTCGGTTTCTTTATTTGTGTCTTGTTGCAAGATCCTAGTAATGTTGTTGTCAAACTGAGGTCGGGACCCATTGTGAGGTCCTAACCAGTAATACTCCGAGTTCTGAGAATTTGGGGTGTTACAACATGGTATCAGAGCTCTAGGTTGGCAACAATGGCACTTGAAATCTTCTGAAAGACCGAATAAGTTTTAAGCAGAACCCGAAAAGGGGTCTGGGTTTTAAAAAGAGAATTTTGGTTTTTAAATACATGCATAGTCTGGTTGGGTATAGAAAAGTACGGCTGACCACCACTACTACCGCGGATCTCAGTTTGCTTAGTATGGACTTTAGGTTTTACTGTAGTTGGACTTTTAGCTTGTTTATAAAGATATGTTATATAGATAGGTATATGCCGAAGATTAGTAGAAATTGTAGTTATGTTATGTCCTTAACGGAGATAACATAATGAGTTTCTCACTCCTTGGACACATCTAAGTAGATGTTGAAGGGTGACAACGTGAAGATTCGTATGCACATCTTATGTGCATTAGGGTAGACGAACGTCGGACAACTCCTTCGAGCTTGTTGAGGAACATCGAGACGGAAAAGTGAAGAATCAAAGACAACACCAATTACAATGACAAGAAGAGAATCCAGAATCAACTCAACGGGATCAAATGACGGATATTAAAGAGAGTAGTTCCGGAGAAGCAAGAGATGATCGCCAACTAGGGAATTTGAGAACGACAACGGAGAGGCTCCTCCAATTTGTGTAAAATGACTTCACAAACAAAGAAGATGACGTCGAAAATTTCCATAGACATGAAGGCCAAAAGGGAGATATAGTAGCGATCAAGAAAAGAGACATAAAATTTAAGCTCACTGACAGACTAGGAAGTGAAAGTTGATGCCAAAAGCAAGGCGAAATATGATCACTCTCAACAAGCTAATTGCCACCACAATCCAGATTGATAACCGAGACAGTCAAGAATATGAAAGTCAACACGAGATACATTATCCATCCAAATAGAAAGAATTAAAGAGCTGCAACTTGGAAGCTTACGCAGTGCCAGAAAGGGAAAGGTGGATTTCACCAACGTGGAAGTGGAGGGATCTCATAGAACACAGGAGAATTTTGACCTAGACCGTGATACAACAATAACCAGCTTCTGTAAAGGCAGCATTACAAGCAACACTCAAGGAAGAAGAGTGTGTGAGAGGAGTATTGGTGAACCCGAGGGACCCCAATAACTTCTCATTCAAAAGGAATTTAAGCTAACAACACTACAAGTTCATAATAGAGGACCGCAAATAGACGATAACTCAGGTAAAAGAATCACGGAGATGTACCTACAAGCTACCCTAGAAGGATTGAAAAGTCTGTTGATGGAAGAAGAATGATACCACTGGACTCGTAAGAGTATAACAATCTTACAAAAGTGTTGATTGTAGGAGGAGCTAAAGAAGAATAAACAAAGAGACTGAACAGATATATTTCACCAAGTATATCAAGCCTCAAAAGAGATGGAAGAAAAGTAAGTCCATGATGTTGTAGAAGGTCAACTACATCCTACTTGGACAACTTAAAAGTTACATGTGCGGGTTAACTAGTGATGGTTAGTTAACCGATAAGAAGAATAGCCACAAGGTTATAAAAGTATTTTATCGACATCTAGTGGATTTCTTTCGGAAATCCACGACGAAAATGGTGAAGTAAATCGATACAAGTACTAGTAGCCTTGAGGGTAACATTGAATGAGTCCAATATGAAAACCCTAATAAAGAAGATGAAGAGAAGCTCTTGACAGACGGTAAGGACCATTGACGATATTAATGGTGTAAAGAGGATTGTTGTGAGTAGTTGCTTACTACTAACTAAGGAAAGATACATATCAAAGTTAGTATGTAGGGATCCCTGTAAGAAGAACTAGAGGATTAAGAAGAAACAAATGATTGTGGGCATGTCCTAGGTCTTGGCATTCCACACAAGTTGAAATGATGGTGCTCCTCCGAGAAAAAGGTGGGGTCAAAATGTCTAGATTGACAGAGGAAGCCTTTGTGATTAAAGTTGTGACACAGAAAAAAATTGAAATGGTAGAGGCGGCACAAACATAGAGAGTATGATTTACAGCCTTGGTGAAATTTATGATCGAGTGTGAGGTGATTGCAAAGGGAATCTGCATGTTGGCTGGAAAGACTTGAGAAGGAGTAAAGTTGAATGACTAAAGGTTTCTAAATAGATCTGATATTATCACACCAATAAGATGGTTACCGAAAGGACTAAAGACTGTTATTTAAGGGAGAAATGGAGGTACTCCATGGAAAATTCAGCTGGACTGATGACCTAAGAGTTGCTGAAAGTAATAAGACCAACCAACGCAGTTGTAAAGTGTGTACGAGAAGACTCAAAGAGAGTTAACTACCTTACGGAGTGTAAATATCAAAGAAGGTAAAACGACATGAGCATAAGGAAGACATAATAAATGCGATGCGAGAAATTTGATTGGTGGGAAAATCATATGCACCTAAGGTGTTGTATACAAATGGTACCATTGGATGTTTAATAACAATCATACCAATGGACTGATGACACTATGATGGATTTAGTGTAAACCAAGTGTATAACTTATCCAGTGAGAAGGAAAGTCAGGTATCAAAATTGCGAGTTACGATAAATTTTAAATAAAGTTTTGAGATGAGGATGTCCTTAGGAAATCTATGCAAGAGTACAAAGCAACTGAAGTTCCAACACAGAATGGGTAGTAATGATTAACAGACAGTTAGAGACCGATGCAGAGAAGAAAAATGTATAAGACGAGTCACCTAGTAGAAGAGTTCACAAGACAAGCTTGTAAGGCCAAAAGAGATAAAATGTCGACCCGGATATGAGGGTCTAAGGTGCATGGAAGGGATACCTACAATGGAGTGTAGATACAAATATAGACTTTACAAGTGTGGAGAGGTTTTAACCTCCTCAAACATATAGGAATTTGAAAGAAATCGCAATGTCGGTATCAAAGAGTTGAAGCCCTGTAGCGGAAACAACGGAGTATCAGGAAGACAATGTTGCCGGTAACACCAGCGAAGAAATGTATATATAAGAACGGCCTGGGTGGACTCGAAAGTCCAAGGTAACCCCAATTATCACGGGACCTAAGTCATCAACACCGACGGTCCGTGCAAGCGGAACTGCAAGGGGATGATAACTAAAATCATCAGAACTACAACGACACTTACCAGCTATCGTTGAAGACTTGGAATGACTATTTATGTCAAGATGGATGACCCAGTTGAGCTCGAGAAGTAGAGTTAGCCTAAGGAAACAGAAGTGTGGAATAGAAAACGAATTAGTGAAGCATGAAAGGATTAATCGAGCAGATGATGCTCACCAAGAATTTAACGCCAGTATAGGTATGAGGAGAGCAGGTTCGGAATATTGAGATAAGTCAATTTTAGAGTGACCGACATCAACTGAGGACGTATAAGTGATGGTTGGTATTGACGAGCAGGTACCATTAAGAAGAGATATTTGTGACTGCGAATTTAAGAGATAACTTTACCGATGACTTGGAGGAATCCCCAAGTAGGCAACGCCAACTTTCTCGGGTGATCTAAAGATATAGATAGAATCGATTAGAGGGTGCTTACTAGTTGGTTAAGAACAGCCTACGGTTGAGTAAGAGAGTAAGGATCTGTTTGAGGAGGATCTTGATAGTAGTAGAAGAAAAGTATAGGCGGGAGTTAGGTGAATCATGTTGACCCTTAGAAAGACGTCATTGTGACTAATGGGTGTTACACCAAAAGCGTGGTAGGCCCATAAACCACAGATGAAGAAAATCAATGTTAGGTTAACTATGATTTCAATAAGGAATTAGAAATCTATATGAAAAAGTCCACTTGGGTGTGTGATTTGTTTGGAGTTATATAAATTTTAAAGCTTGACAAGAAGTAAGTGAAAACAATTAATTAAGGAACGATCCGATAAGGTCACGTTAAGGAAACCGGGTCAAGCGGTTTGTATTACAAAGAGCATTAGGCGACAGAAGTTTAAGATCATTTTTTTTCATAATCAATAGTCGGAAACTTTCGAAAGGAAAAAGTTTTTATGTTTTGGAGAGTTATCAAAAGAACTGGAAGTAAGTTTAGATAACCAAACCGCGGAGAGAGTACCTACCGGATTCTAGACACGTCATCAGTCACGAGGATCTGACAGTTGAGCCTGACCATACATTTGTAGAGTACCCAGTGGCTGTCTTGGAACGCAGTACCAGACGTCTGCGATCCAAGGAGATACCTATGCTGAGGATCCAGTGGTCTAGGAGAGGAGCCGATGAGGCCACTTGGGAGACTGAGGAGAGTATTAGACGTAACTATCCCGAGTTCTTTGCGGGGTTAGAGGTTACTTCTGTTTGACGAGTTAGTACTCGGATGTGGTGTTGTTTGACCTTTTAGGTTTTCATATTGTTGTGAGTGTTTTTATTTTGTGATACTTGTTTGTTGATGCCTGAGTAGCTGCATGGTAGAAAACGGAATGTCGAGAAAACTAAAATATACCGAAAGAAATGTGCGAGTAAGGGGAAACAATCTAAGTTTCGGGACGAAACTTCTTTTAAGGGGGCACTGATGTAATAACCGGAATTTTTTTAAACTCCGTTAAACCTGAATTTAACCGATTTCCGAAACGTCAATCTTAAATAAATGAGTACATAAATAAATAAATAAAATAAAACGAGTTTAAATGTTATCATTTTATGTGACTTTAAGTCACATAAAATGATGAAACCTTTTAACCGGAATTAAATTACGCACCTTAAAAAAAATAAAATAATAATAATAAATTAGATAATACGGAATTTAATTCCGTATTATATAAATTCCCGCACATAAGTAATAAGTTTCGAATTTTTCCGTTTTAAAGAGAAGGGCCGGATATAAGCCCACTTCTCAGCCCACTTCCTTACACCTAATTCTGGCCCAAATCTAACCCTAACCTAATTAGATTAACCCTAATCTAATTACTCTCTAACCTTACCTTACCCTCGTACTACCGCTTCTCTCTTCAGCAGCAACCGGCGGATCTGTAATCGACTCAATTGTAAGCCGACAACCACCAGCAGCCGCGACCACCGAGAGAGAGAGAGAGTACACCGCCGACGCTGGTGGGAGGGAGAGCCGCCGCCGCTCCAACAGCCAGTCGCACGGTGAGCCCCGCCTCTCCTTCTCCGCTACTCCCCTTCCTTCCCTTCTCTGTCGAGACTCACCAATCGCCTCCGGATTTACGCAGCAGTACGCCGTGCCGTCGCCGAGTCCAGCCGCCGCCGACGCCGGACTGCAGTAGTAACACCAGCACCCACCGGTATGCCTCCTGGACGACCCTTCTGCAACCAGCAATCAACCGGGACTCTGAGATGTTGAAGCCCTCCTACTCCCTCCTCTGATCTGGATCGACTGGTGACAGACAGAAGGTCTCGCAGGACATTAGCAACCCCCACCGGAGCCTCTGCGACCTCCTCCGTCGACCATCAGCAGTGACAACGCTAGGACGAGTTTGTGCACCTGTGTTGAGTACATTCGAGTCAACATACGAGCCCCGGTCCAAGACGCCCCAAAAATCGTAAAATCGGACCTGCTGCAGCCTGCGGTAGGTAAATCCTTTCGGTGCACTATTGTGTGTGTAAAGATAGAATTATAGGTATAAGTATGCTGAATATGTATAGGTATATATATGTATAGGTGTACTGGATGTATATAAATATATATATATATATATACTTTGGAGCAAGAGATATGAGCAATTGTAGATAGGGTGCGGTGAAAGATATTAATATATATATATATTAGTGTAGTTTACATCTAAATGAATGGTGGAAAATATGAATATATATATATATATATACCAGTGTAGATAGGAGTATGTTTGTATATAAATAAATATACATGTATGAATAAGAGATAGTAAGAGATGTAGAAGTGTATTAAATATGTAAGGGTATAATGATCAATAATATATAAGAGCATATTTAATTGGAGAAGGTATAGTTGCTTATACTTGAACTGTAGAGTGGTAAACGTGAGAGATAAAATATGTATATATATATATAAGCATATCGTGTAGTTACATGAGTATATGAGTTGAAGGAAAAGTGAAGATATGTACGTAAGTATATATAAATGTATAAGAGTAGCGTAATAACCGGGAAGAAGGAAGAGGTTTATTCTTTTTCGAGCGGATTCAAGTTTGAACTGATAACCTATAAGTAGCTAACGAGAGACACAAAGTACGCGACAAGTTCCAAAAGGAATTAGTAAGTCTAAGAATAAACTTTGAGATTTTCGACGTTAAGGGTAAAATGGTCTTTTACCGTAAGAAAGCTTTTTCCGTAATTCCTTCGCATGAGGTTGGACATCTGGATGAGATTTTGATCCACATGCCTTATTTGACAGGCGGTTGAGTTACCACGAGTACGGATCGTTTTGAGACTTGTTAGAGTGTGATTTTACTCAGGTAAGTCCTTGCGACTTACTTAGCCAGTTTCTGAGTGTTAGTTGAGTGATAGTAGTGGTGTGTGCTATTGCGTGATTTAATAATAATAACCTGCTAGGACGACTGTTATTTTACGTTTAAGGCCCAAGTGTATGTATAACGGGCCGTGACATCACTGCCCAGCTTTGACAGGAGACTGGGAGGTTCTCTATACCCAGACCATTCAGGTACAAGGTGAGGTGCATCGGATCCATTCCTGATGGTTACACGGGGGCGGAGGCGAGGTTTGGGAATCCCTCGTGTCACAAAATAAGTATCACTAGAGTGAACGAGTAAATTAAAGCAAGATAATAAAACGGACTTGTTTGAAAGCATGCTGAGTGTTTATGTTTATCTGAGTGTGTTTGTGCTGCTATTATTCTGCTAATATTTAGATAACTAGCTAACGGTTCTTCTTGTTGTTGTTTTAGATTTACCGCAGGTTAGATCAGCAGCTGAGTGATCCGGAAGTAGTGGTCAGCCGGGTCTCCGTACTCCTTAGAGCGGGGTTGGGGTTGTTTTGTCTTTCCTTTCTTTTGGTTAAGACAGTTGTTCTTTTCTGTTGTTTAAGTACTGTAGGCTGCTAGACAGTGTTGCATTCATTACTCTAAAAACATGGCTTTTATGAATTTCGGTTTCTTTATTTGTGTCTTGTTGCAAGATCCTAGTAATATTGTTGTCAAACTGAGGTCGGGACCCATTGTGAGGTCCTAACCAGTAATACTCCGAGTTCTGAGAATTTGGGGTGTTACAGGCTCAAAGTCCGATTTGATTCGGAATTAAACGGAAATAAAAATTCTGGATATTACATAGTTGTGCTATGTATGAGATTCATGGAAGGGGAGTTGCCTGCATAAGTGGAGTCACTACTCAACATACAGTGGTCTTAGACTTGAAGACATGCATATGTAGGAGATGGGATGTGTCACGATTACCTCATGGACATGCATGTTATGCTATTTTTTTCTCTTGGAAAAACCCCATATGAGTTTGTAGATGAATGTTACAGTTTAGAAGCATACATGAGAGTCTATGAGCCTATCATGAATCCAATTGTAGGGGTTAGAGAGTGGGAGAAGATGAGTAGATCTATTGTACATCCATTGTATAGAAGGCAACCTGGAAGACCTCATGTTCTAAGGACTCCATCTCAAGGTAATATTAAGTTCAATGTTTTTATACTTATTTGCTAACTAAGTTTAAATAATTTTGCTATTGTATTTATTTTGTAGGTGAGATCCCTCCACCACCTGGTGCAAAGAAGTTGTCCAAGGTATACTATATGCAGGTCACTTGCTCAATATGAAGGGAGAAAGGACACAACAAGAAGACATGTGCAAAGAGGAATGAAGCAACACTAAACCAAGAACAAGAGCATGATCACACTTCCTTATGAAAGAAATGTTTAGCTAAACTTCTAATGTTCTAGATGTGGTGAAACAGATTTCCATTTGCTGTCAATTGTACCTTCTTTTAATTAAACTTCTTTTGTTCAATTGTTCAATCGATGTCATTTTGTAAAACTTCTAAATTGTTCAATTATTTAATTTGATTTGGCTCAATTATTTGCTGTCAATTTTGCCATTTTTTGGCTTTCATTTATTCGTTTTGGTTAAACATATTTCCATTTCCATTAGCTGTCAATTTTTGGTTTTTCAAATTTTTGGTCAATTTGTCAATTATTTATTTTGGTCAATTTTTTGCTATTATGACAATGCGATTCTTAATTGTTTTGCTCATATTTTCATTTGTGTATATGTGATTCTTAATTGTTTTGGTCAGATTTCCATTTGTGTCATGACAGTGTGATTCCTAACTGTTTTTCATCCCTACAGTCAACATATCCAATCACAGAATCATATACACTAGAACACTTAAACTTCCCTTGTTGTTCTGGTCAATCTGTCAATTACATTAGAACACTTGAACGTTACATCAAAATGGAAACCTTGACAGATTCATCAATGACAGATTCAAAATGAAAACCTTGATCATCAAATTGGAACCATTTACATAAAGCTTACATTACTACAGATTTTCAACATCTCATACACAATTCCTCACAATTCCTCAAATCTCAAGGTAGTATCTAATCAACATTCCTCAATCTCAATTTTAATCCTAATTTAATTAATTAACCTTCAATTAATTAATTAGATTTCGCCATAATAACGTTTTGCCCGCAGGCAATTTCTAAACCCCCTGTCATCAGATTTCATCAAACAAACAACCCATAATGACCAGAATAATATAACGACCATAATGGAATTTCTAATTGTCCTATTTGACAAGCCTAAACTCAATTTAGGCCAAATCGCAGTACGAAAAACGAATAAATTCATAACTTATTCGTTACTAACCCGATTGACGATCTGAAAGAAGATTCGGAATCACAACGACGCAGGCTACGCATGGACAGCATCAAATTCATCGGAATCTGAGCGACGGAACCATCCTGGTGACATATATGCTCGACCAGCCCTCCATATACTCGGAAATGCAGAAACTCGGTACCGTTATGAAGAGAATGAAGAGAGGAATCCAGAAACTCAAACGGAATTGAAATCGGATTAGAAACGGAGAGTAGATGTGAGTTTGAAGGTTGAGAGAAATCAGAGCTTTTACGAGAAAACGTGAAATGAAATGAATTAATAATGGATTTTCCGCTATTTATAGTGAAGACGATAATTATCCTTTAGTAAAGTCGATAATTATCCTTTAACCGATCCAAAGGCGGGTCGAACCTCTTTCTCCAAACTTCTCCAGATTGGAACATTAAATCTGGAATATTGTAGGGATAATTATTCCACAAATGCCTCGGAAAACGTGTATTCCTAAGAAACGAAATAGCGACTCTTTTGGCCGTTTTGTCTCTCCATGTTATTTCATATCTAAGACATATCCGATGTCCTGATCATTTCTCTCAACTGCATTTTTATTAATTGGAGCTCCCAAATGCTCCAAATAACACCGGAGGGTAAAAATAATTACCCGGGGGAAAAAGTAAAAATTTCCCCAAACGTCCAAAATTACGCCAGGAACATAACGGTGTGACTCTTACTCATCACTTGCGAAGTCTTCGCGAGTTATATGTTAATTACTATCAACGATTAAGTTAATCAACATTAATTAGAATTCGAAATCCTAGCTATTACATCACACACCCCTTAAAAAAAAGTTTTGTCCCGAAACTTGAACAATTCCCAAATCCTCTCAGACCCATACGCCGAGGTATAACTCTCTC
Organism: Fagopyrum homotropicum; assembly: GCA_033239125.1. Classification (NCBI taxonomy): domain Eukaryota; kingdom Viridiplantae; phylum Streptophyta; class Magnoliopsida; order Caryophyllales; family Polygonaceae; genus Fagopyrum; species Fagopyrum homotropicum. Next base: position 12,810,142 of record BSWB01000003.1, read on the forward strand.
TCTTTCTATCGGAGGTATCACATCTCCGTTCAAAAGATCAAAACCTATAACAATCTATAACCTCAAGTATAAACATGGAGGAATCATCACTCCAGGAAACAGGGCCCTAACGCTACCCAAAGGCGTAGAGGAATCACGTCTCTCGCCATACCACATCACAAGGCATAGAGGAAGCACATCTCTAGCCAAAACATATCACATGCATAGAGGAAATACGTCTCTAGCCAACCCATAAACATATATATCGCATGGAGGAATCACATCTCCATTGAACTATGTCCATCAAGGTAGCATGGAGGAAAGAACTATCTCCAGCTGAATCCTAACCCACTTAAATAGCATGGAGGAAAGAACCATCTCTAGCTATAAATATGATCATACTCGGTTAGCGTGGAGGAAGTAATCATCTCCAGCTATAGCATACATCACGCTAGCACATCAAGATCTACTAAGATCATAAATCACATCACAACTAGCATAGAATAACATATCAAGGCATATAAGCACATAAGCACAACATTCATCAAGATAGCACTAAGATCTACTCGTGCTCCCACAAATGGGTATGTCCTAACATATACTCTGGATAGTTCCTCAGGACACTATCCTCAGTCTCTCACATAGCCTCTTCAGGTCTTCATCTCGACCATCATATCCTCAATATGGGCATGTCTTTCAAATGCAAGTGTTTCATATCTTATTCCAAGAATGTAATCAGATGCTCAACAACAATGTGGTTCAACTTAACCACTAGATCATTATAACTCACAAAGTGTTTCCAGCCTGGTATATACTTTCTCAGTTGAAACACAGGAACACTGGGTGAACATCCACCAACTTCAGAGTGAAAGCTAAACATCATGTTGCCTTCACAAAACTGATCAAGATCTCAAGTAACCGACATATTGGAAACTCAGTTCCCCTTTCCATAATACACAACTAACGTCTCACAGCTAAGATACCTCCAGCCGGACATGAACTTTTGCTTGAACTTTAGAGGTTAATGCCTCTTGTCTACATATAATATCTAGCGACTCTGTACAGCCAGCATTCTTCCTTCAATCAACGTTACTTGAACTATAAAATCCTGAATCTGGTCAGGTGTTATTCCACTACTATTGCTAGATCACTTCTAGCATAAGGATATACGACATCTATGTCTATATATTGCCTCATAGGGCCATCCCAGAAAGATGCACGTCCTTCATTATTATATAATAAACTCATTAATGGAAGGTAATATAACCATCCACGTTTCCCATTCGACTTACAACTTATAATAGATCTTTAAGATCTAGATGATCCTCTCTAACTGACCATCTGTCAGGGGGTGAAGTGTAGTCATGAGATACAGACTCGTCCCCAAAGCAGTCTGAATCTGCTGCCTAAAATCTCAAAGTAAAAACATCCTTCTCGATCAAAAATGATCGTTCTTGGTATACCATGGAGTCTCACTATCTGTCAAGTGTACTCCTCAGCCAATTCATTCACTAGCCACGTCCTTCTGATAGAAATGAAACGTGCCAGTTTCATTAATTTGTTACCAACAATCCAGATAACATAAATATTCTGCTGGGTCACAATCCCATAAAAAAGTCCATAGAGATGTCCTCCCAAATTCTACTACTGCACTGGTAGTGGGTGGGGCTTATCTCTAGATCGGAAATACTCTATCTAGACCTGCTGACAAGTCGCACACTGTATCACAAATCAGGTTATATTGGCTTCATACAATATAATCGTCTCATCTCGTGGTACATCTTACTCGTACCTAAATGTACTGAATAAGGCGTACAGTGGGTATACCGTAATATTCTATGTCTCCATCTGCATCAGCAGGTACACAAAAGCGGTCATGACTCTTCATCAGTCCATCTACTCCCATGGAGAACTATGGTGCCTCAGTACGAGACATCCTTTCTCTAAACCTTGTCAAGGCCCGGCAGGTCTCCTGCTTTTGTTGGACCTCATCCAACAGACCAGGTAGAACCTCTGAGGTATAATAGGGTATCCTCATCAAAGAACTGATTGTCCAACTCTAGCCAAGCTAGATCTCTCTGAAGTTGAGGCTGAACTATTAGTCTCACAATCATCTTCTCTTGGAGCGTCTTTCCGTTCCAGTTGTCGGTGACAATGTTCAACTTCTCGGAATGATATGGAACCTCCAGGTCAAAGTCTTGATCAACTTAAGCTCTTAACACTAGCGGTTATTCAATCCCTGTTGCATAAAATATACTTCAGATTTCTATGATCTATAGAAATCTGACATGAAGATCACACCGGTACGGTCTTCAAAACTTAAAGGCTTGAACTACCACTACTAACTCTAAATCATGAATCGGGTAGTTCTCATCATACGTTCTCAGCTGTAAATACACATATCAATAACCCTACTCCTCTGTAGTAATACACATCTCAGACTTAGCTGGGATGTATCACCGTAAATCACGGGATCCCAAAAATCTTCTCACTAAAACAGAATGGAAGTAGAGGTCAAATGCCTCCTCAACTCTTCAGAACATAGACACACTGCTTTCATCACGTAGTTATGGTGATCTTCTCAAAAGACTCGCAAATGAATATGTAATCATATAAAATCCTTCCTCAAATCATTGGTAGCAATCGGCTGAGCCGAGAAAACTACGTATTCCTTAATGTTCATCAGTATCTCCCATGTTACAACATACTTAATTCTCGCCAGGTCAACCATGATCCCACTAGCGGAGACAACATGGGCTAAAAAGGCTACCACTGGCATCTCAACTTACACTTAGAGAGCGTAGCATACAACCCTCTATCTCTCGAAATCTGCAGAACAGTCCTCAGACAATCGGTTTACTATTCTCTGCTATGAGAGTATACCGACATGTCATCAATAAAGTCCACCACCAACTAATCAAGGAATTCGATGAAGATACTGTTCATCAACTCCATAAAAACTACTAAAACATTCGTCAACCCAAATGACATCACTACAAACTCGTAGTGTCCATAACGGGTATGGGATGCTATCTCATACACATGTTGCTCTCTCATCCATGACTAGGGATATCTTGAGCATAAAGGAATCCTGAAAACACAATTGCTTCTTGAAGTTAACTCGTCAGGTCGTCAATACGGAACATGGAACCCACTAGGGTAAACCCGTTTCGATCAACTTTTCAAGTTATCAGTACAATATCTCAACAAGCACCATATAGTGTGGCTTTTCCATTCAATCTTGTATCATACTTCAACTCGATACAATGTCCACACTCCGTTGAGGTGGCAACTAGACGGTTTAGTAACACGTCTATAAACTCATAAACAACTGAAATACCTTCCATTGTTGGACTATCTCGCTCCTTCATGGTATAACACTAGAAGGCGTCACATCCCTGTGCTATCAGCTCGCTACTCGTACAGTCCTGATGACAAACCCATCTCTTCAAAGGTCTTAACCTTAGAAGACCTCTAATTACCATCTCAGTAAAGACTATAATAGCCTTACTATTAATATCTAACACCGCATGATATATATTCATACAATCCATACACATAATGACTTCCTCATGCACCTACGGCATGACAAAGAAGTCTACAAGCCATACACAAATCCCGGAATAAGGGAACAAATACATATCTCGCGGTACCTCAGACCCCAAACTGGTAATCCTGTAAAGGAAAGTCCACATTCTACTATATATCAAAGATCAACCATTAACGCATGCATCGAAAGACAAGAAGTGCATAGCACTCATAACAAACAAAACTCCACTAGGTAAACCATTAACGAGAATGGTACCTGTAACAGCTAACTCCCGTAGCTCCACTACATATCATTACTCGATCTCGGATATATGCTCCTCAAGTATCACTGAGGTCCTCACGATAGCCTCCACTTCCACTCTTTCTGCACCGGAAAGAGGAAGATCTTGCTGGGAAGAAACAGCACCCTGCTGATAGAAAAGGGCCAGATGGCCTAGCTCACCATAAGTGAAACAAGCTATCAGTGTCAAAGGGCACACATAACGCAAATGATCTGGATAGCCACAATTGAAACATAATCGTCCTATCCTTGCAACCTGTGCAACTGAAGGGTAACTCGACCTTCGTCGTCCACCTAGAATGATCTCACTCTTGAAAGGAACCTGTAAAGGCAATGCCTTGCCTTGTCGACAAAATTTCGCTCTATGCCCTGCTTTACCACACGTAAAGCATATGATGGGAGCCTTTGGGCACACAACTCGTCAGTGTCCCAACTTCCACACAATTAAAACACTGTAGTCCCATGCTAGTCATCTTCATGGCCAAAGGATCACTAGATTGTCCTGATATCGGACTTGGTTCTCCATTCATCATCTTTGCTTCTCCAGTAACTGATTCAATCCATTGCTTCTTTCCGGATCTAGAAGCTTCAGTTGATCTCACAATTGTTGGTAAATCCGGTGTGGATCTACCCACTATCACCGCTTCATATACTTGTTACATATATTCTTGAAACTCGGATCTACTCATGGAGACACGATCAGCCTCTTCAAACTCGTTCTCTGCCATAGGCGAAACAACAGCGGAAATTGGTCCCTAACTTATCACCACTGGAGGAAGAGGGGGTGTACCCCTACCTCATCCCACTACAGATACTACTCTAGTCTGAGTCATCTGTAGGATATACGCACCTAATCTTATAAGGCTATATATATGCCATAGGTATCGATATGTATATAATACATCCACATAATCTATAGTACACACAGATATATATATACATATCTACGCTGTAGAGATCCATGGCAAAGGTGACGACTTCTCGTACATTCTATCCCAAAACCACACTTAAAACCAAAACCTTTGAAAACGTCAGATCCCATGTGGGCTCTGTTTATTTTACCTATCAAACCTCATTGCAGGTAGCAAGTGCCATTGTTGTCAACCTGGGCTCTGATACCAACTCTGTAACACCCCGAATCCGCGGGACTCGGGATGCCACATTGGGCTAGGATCTCACAATGGATCCTGACCCTAGCCTGACAACAAGTTCACTGGACCTTACAACATGGCACTGACAGATATAAAAACAAATACATAAAACCGTATAAACTGTATAACGAAAGGTAAACAACAACATAGCCGAGTATGAAACGACATCCTCACTCAGGAGGGAAACAAGACATCATCCTCACGCAGGAGGGAAAACATAAACAACCCCAAAACCAACCACCTAATGTACGAGAGTCCTCGGCCTGTCACCCTGCCAGATCACCCAGTAGCGCCTAACCTGTAAACATCTACAACACGGTATGAAACCGTTAGCTAACCATACATATATGAGGTAATGCATAAGCACAAGCACAATCATGAAAGATAAACACATCAGCATGCTATCACACATTTACCCATTTATTATCTTTATATAATAACCATTCACTCAAAAACCGTATATATAGATATAGATAGATGAAAGTATGTGACACGAGGACCGATACATCCCCACCTCTGAGTACAATGTCCAGCTGTACGAGTATCGGTCACACAATCCGTGTACCCTATGGGAGTGGATTGCGCCCTTCCTGTAAACCAGTCTGGCCCGACATCAGAGAACCTCCCAGACTCCACGGCAGGATGAAAGGGAAAGGTTATCACAGCCACGCAGTGGGGCAGTCAATAGAACATAGGTCGATAAAAACGACAACTCATGATATCATAGCAAACATATAAAGCACACACCACTCATGCAAACACCCAATATAGGGATGGTAGCTAAGTAAGTCCTACGGACTTACCTCAACCTCGTACAAACTCAACCACGATCACCTCTACACTGTAGGGACAACACGGCCTATAAACAAGGCGTAAAGAGATATATCAACCTCTATTCATCAAAGGGGTCACACCTAGACCCAAAGGGATCCATAAGGATCATACTCAATCTATGAGCCTCACAACCAACTAAACCTCAATATCTCAGCATAACTCACAATTCCTCAAATCTCAAGGTAGTATCTAATCAACATTCCTCAATCTCAATTTTAATCCTAATTTAATTAATTAACCTTCAATTAATTAATTAGATTTCGCCAGAATAACGTTTTGCCCGCAGGCAATTTCTAAACCCCCTGTCATCAGATTTCATCAAACAAACAACCCATAATGACCAGAATAATATAACGACCATAATGGAATTTCTAATTGTCCTATTTGACAAGCCTAAACTCAATTTAGGCCAAATCGCATTACGAAAAACGAATAAATTCATAACTTATTCGTTACTAACCCGATTGACGATCTGAAAGAAGATTCGGAATCACAACGACGCAGGCTACGCATGGACAGCATCAAATTCATCGGAATCTGAGCGACGGAACCGTCCTGGTGACATATATGCTCGACCAGCCCTCCATATACTCGGAAATGCAGAAACTCGGTACCGTTATGAAGAGAATGAAGAGAGGAATCCAGAAACTCAAACGGAATTGAAATTGGATTAGAAACGGAGAGTAGATCTGAGTTTGAAGGTTGAGAGAAATCAGAGCTTTTACGAGAAAACGTGAAATGAAATGAATTAATAATGGATTTTCCGCTATTTATAGTGAAGACGATAATTATCCTTTAGTAAAGTCGATAATTATCCTTTAACCGATCCAAAGGCGGGTCGAACCTCTTTCTCCAAACTTCTCCAGATTGGAACATTAAATCTGGAATATTGTAGGGATAATTATTCCACAAATGCCTCGGAAAACGTGTATTCCTAAGAAACGAAATAGCGACTCTTTTGGCCGTTTTGTCTCTCCATGTTATTTCATATCTAAGACATATCCGATGTCCTGATCATTTCTCTCAACTGCATTTTTATTAATTAGAGCTCCCAAATGCTCCAAATAATACCGGAGGGTAAAAATAATTACCCGGGGAAAAAGTAAAAATTTCCCCAAACGTCCAAAATTACGCCAGGAACATAACGGGGGGACTCTTACTCATCACTTGCGAAGTCTTCGCGAGTTATATGTTAATTACTATCAACAATTAAGTTAATCAACATTAATTAGAATTCGAAATCCTAGCTATTACAGTAACAGCTGGTGAGTTTTGGGTTGGCCGTCCATACTCAAGATCAGGCCTTGTCTGGGCCTCGTCAAGGCTTGTCTTGGCCTTGTCAACTGCTTGTCTGGGCCTCGTCAACTGCTTGTCTGGGCCTCGTCACAGCTTTGTCATGATCTCGTCAACTGCTTGTCTGGGCCTCGTCACAGCTTTGTCATGATCTCGTCTAAAGTCGTCGTTAATGATTAATTATAAGAATTAGGGTTTGATATAATTCTATCATTTTATGTGAATTAAATTCTACATAAAATGATAAATAATTATAAGAATTAGAATTTGATATAATTCTATCATTTTATGTGAATTAAATTCTACATAAAATGATAAATAATTATAGGAATTATAGCTTGATATAATTTTATCATTTTATGTGAATTAGCTTCTACATAAAATGATAAAATTTGTGAAGAAAGACTTGCTAGATAGAATGGAAAACCGTCAATGGCTCAAAGTCCGATTTGATTCGGAATTAAACGAAATAAAAATTCCGGATATTACATCAGTACCCCCCTTAAAATAAGTTTCGTCCCGAAACTTAGGACAAGGTACTTAATTAAACGACTTCCATAAATAAACTGGTATGTCCTAGTCTCACTAAATTTTCATTCCGTTTTCTAAACTCCTCTAACTCTATCAAAGCGTAATGAAAAATCCATTCGTTACATCAGATTCCCCTCAAAATAAGTTTCGTCCCGAAAGTTAGGGTAGGACAATCCTGATCACCCTTTAAGGCACCAAATGGGTGTGTTTGATCACTACACAAAAGTCTCGTCGTTTCCACATCTAAGTTTCCCGCACATCAAGGTTACCAAAAGCACACATCACTGACTAAACACTAAATCATGAAATAAACAAGTAGTCAAACAATATCACCCATAAAAGGTCAACTCGTCACTCTCGAGGTTACAACTATCGCTACATAGGTCTTTGAAATGTTACGTCTCTTACTATCCCCAATATATTAGGTAGCCTTATCACCTTTTCATAAAACCACTAAATCTTAAATCTTTCCATCACAAGCGTCTGCTACCACGTTCTAGAGTGGTTACCGGATATCTCACCGGTATCATCCGGCTTAACTGTCTGATCCTCTCATATGATAACCTAACCCGTGTCTGGTAGGTATTTCTCCAACTGAAAATCTCAAACTCAGTTCCCCAAACTTAGTCTCCGTGGAAAACTGAAGTTGCGCTCTCCAATATGGTGAGGAATACTAGTCCATCAGTCACTTTTAAACCGTTTTAAAATTTCCAATGGTTGCCTTACACAACTCACTTCTAGATCCTTTGATGACCCTACGGAAAATGATTTATTCAACTTTCTTCCCTTGTTATGACCACTTGCTTCCGGCCTTCTGAAAAGGTTCTGACTACACACTAAGGCCAAAGGTCTTGGACATCCACCAACACTTTACCAAGTGCCTAATGCTCTTCGTACCACGACCCACTTGGTCTTGTCTTTTAATATTACTCGGTCATCTTATTCCTCAAGTAAGGAATCATCACTTATACCCTTTTCTGCTCTAACACTTGAGACAACTAAAAAAAAAAAGAATTAACCCAATGGTCATCCTCTGCGTTCACTTGGCGTTATAATACTATTTATAGATCTATAATATAACGTTAGCTCAACCTTAGGCTTCTCACGAATTTTACAAGATCTTAAGTGACATAGAATATGTCCGGAATGACGGCCTTTGATAATAACTACTCAATAAATGTTAACATACCATCAATAGTGCGCCCTTTTATCCACCATTGTTACCAGCCCGATAGTATCTCTCTGACTCAAACGCAACTCGGATCCGTTCTACTATAACATTACACGTAAAATCTACTCCGAGATTACGCTTTCTTTAAGCACGGTTACTGGGTTGTAAGTATACTCCCGTCGCTTCTCTTTCTTATGTATCTTTGACTCAGAACGGTAGTTACTCACTTTGAGCTTTCTAGTGCAGGCCATGCGCCATACTTTTATTGCATCATTAATGCTTTCCTAATCCATCCGGAAAACTCACTCTAGAGTATTCCATTAGTATAGAATTCCAAAACTACTTGTCTGGCAACATGTAACAAAGCCATCACTCTTCACTCGGATCCATAATAGGGTATCAGTCTACTTCTATTACTTCTACATGCACATAAGTTCCCGTACAACATTTCCAGTTACTCACATAGCCTAACCCACGTTTCTTCCAACTAGAATGCATTTCACCAACTACCACCATCTTAAACTCGACACGACATCCATCAGTACCCTTGAGCTTCTTGCTTTGTGGGTTAGGTCCCACCATGCTTCCGCTGCGCTACTCTGATAATTCTGTTGTCAGTCATTAATCCTAAGGACCTTTTCTGTAAGTATAAAGTGATTGACCCCAAAATTCTTTCTTCCAATTACACCATGAGTCTTATACGGATGAAGTACCAAGTACCTTCTTTACTTGCCTTAAGAAAATAAAACAACGATTGAAAAACAACTTCTTCCGCTTACTTTCTTAATTCTTCTACCACGGGTTCAAACTCCCTGACTTGACCGGAGTTTAATCTTAACTAGCCAAGAAGTAACCCTTAAAACGTTCCTCTTTATACCATTAATTCATCCAGGAAGATTGTTGTTGCCTACTTGAGGAAATCCTCTAAGGCGTCGGTAAAGCTACTCCATAGATCCACAATCACATATATTTCTTCTTACCGGCACATAACTCGTCAATACCAAACAATACTTGCACGTCCTTGGTTGATATCTGTCAGGCTATAATTCACTTATCTAAATTTTATACCTCTACTGGTATTAAACTTTTGGTGCACATCACCTACTAGATTAATCCTTTTATCCTCCTTTTAGTTCATCTTATCTTTCACTCTTCTGCTTCCTTTGGAACAACTCTCTTTCTCAAGTCTCACTGTGCCATTCGCCTGACGTCAAAAAGTTGTTCCTAACACTCCACGATAGATTGTAAGCGCCTCGTAGTTCCGATGACTTTTAATTACCTCCCAATTGTAGTCCTTTTACAAGGACCGTCTGTGTTGATGACCTATGTTCTGTTATAAATGGGGGTTACCCCGGACTCGTGTGTCCACCACACGATTCTCACAAGCACAGGTTCCTTAATCGGCGTTGTTTGTAATATTTCCTTCCAAATCTCTGTTGACTATGCTACGGGCTTCGATCCTTTCAATACTGGCGTTGTGATTCCACTTAGAATTCTTATCTTTAAAGAAGACAAAATGTCTCCAGGCTTGTGAAGTCTACCCATCGCTCTTATATTAAGTTGTAAGTCTCCATTTCGTGTAAATTGTGATCTGTCAAAATTTCCTTAGCTAGTAGGTAAACAGTTGCTCACAACAATCCTTTTATACTTCTTTAGTTCGTTCTACCTTCCACCCTTCCGCTTCTTATAGGCTAACTCCATTTTCTCTAGTCCGATTTTGTCATTCATCTGGCACAAATAGTCGTTTCAAGTTTCCACGATAGCTTGCAAGCGTCTTTGAAATTCTTATGGCCGTAATGATCATCCACTTGTGGTTCCTTTTGCATGGACCATCTGTGTTGATGGCTTAGGTCCAGTGATAATTCGGGTTACCCTGGACTCTCGAGTCTAGCAAGGCCGTTCTCTCATACAAATTTCTTTACTGGTGTTGGTGGTAATATCGCCTTTCTGAAACTCCGTTGACCCTGCTACAGGCTTCCATTCTTTGGATATTGGCGTCGCGGTTTCTTTCAAACTTCTTATATCTTTGAGGTCAAAACCTCTCCACACTTGTGGGGTCTACCTTTTCGCTTTTACACTCAATTGTAGGTCTTTATTCTGTGTACCTTAGATCCACATATCCGGGTTGACACCCTAACTCTTCTGGTCTCTCATGCCCATAATTGCCTATGGGCATCCGCCTCGATTGTAACACCCTTTATTCCGCAAATCTTGGTTGTACTCCGTTCCTCTTGGTACTTGCTCCAATATTGTTATCTCTAATCTGCGCTCTTGTCTTCTCTTGCATGGTTCTTCTAATTCATCTCTCGGCTTCATACAGCCAAGTCCCTTGTATGACTTTTTATTCCTTCTAATGAAGCTGACTCAGGAATTTCTTACTCATCTGATTGTGCTTGTGGTAAGAATGATCTTCACAACTTTACTTCCTTGCTCAACTAATCTTTGGATGATTTGTAAGGGTCGCCAAGCAGCCCACCCGAGTATAATACTCAATTCAAGGTCCGATTCCATTGCCTCGTGTTGAAACCTCTTCAAGTCCGCTACCGATTTATAATGAGGCAATAATCGCTTCATTATATCACAACTAAAGGATACAAAATATCATTTAGGATACTAACATGCTATCCATATACATATATATAATAATACATTAGAACAAATCGATATAAGTCTATATACGAACTCACTTATCATTCCAAGTTGCAGAGATCCACGGAGAACGATGGTGGTCCGACGTACTACTAACCCAACAACCCGACTATGCACGTGTGTAAAAACAGAAATCCGTTTTGAAAATCTTAGACCCCTTTCGGGTTCTGGTTATTTTATACATTCGGTCTTTTAGAAGATTTCAAGTGTCATTGTTGCCAACCCAGAGCTCTGATACCATATTGTAACACCCCAAGTTTCGAAACTCGGGGAGCTATTGGTTAGGACCTCACAATGGGTCCCGACCTTGGTTTAACAACAACATTACTTGGATCTTACAACAAGGCACAAATGTACTTAAAACAATTTCAAAACATAATATTTTTACTGTATGAATGTACACATGTGACAGCCTTACAAAACATATATATATACATAACATGCATGCTGTAAGGGAGACTCCCCCGTCCCCATCTAATGAGTACGTGGACCCGGCTGACCATCCGTTCCGGATCACTTTGCAACTGTCTATCTCTACAAATCTACAACACGGATAAACCGTTAGCTAACAATCCAAATATAAGCAAAATAAGGATAGCACAAACACACTCAAGATAACATAAAACAATCATCATGCTGGCACACAAACCGGTTATTATCTGTTCATTAAGTGAGTCACCTTATTCCATTTTACAGTTGTGGCACGAGAAATCTTAAGAGTTCTCGCCTCCGTTCCTTATCCAACTGGGTGTAGGTCTAGCTTACCTCCGCCGGTAGCATCACTACAAACCGAGTGTGGACTAGTCCCTAAAGAAACCCCCAGCGCCCTCAAGCTAACTGAGCAGAATGCCACCGCCCGTTACTCTTAGGCCAAGGTATAGGTCGGTATATAAATATTACTAAAATATAACTATAAGCATCTCATTCACTCACCACTACCATTATTCATACTCATATCTAGAAGTCAGCTAAGTAAGCCCAAAGGACTTACCTGAGTCAAGTCGCAACTCTCTTAATCTCAACTCGGTATGTAACCGTAGGAACTCAATTGCCTGTTATACAAGACAAGGGAATCAATAATGTATCCCACTTTCTTAGAAGTCTCCAACTGCTAAGATATAAAAATCGATCAACAAGAGATTACCAAAATATCCTTATACAGGTAAATGACCATTTTACCCCTGGTCCCGAAACTTCTAAAAATTTCATAATTTATGTTTAAACTCTTATTTGAGACTAACTAACCATTTTCTACTCCCTAGGATGATTTTAGGTAACAATTAGAAAAACCACCCATTTTCTATTTCTCGAAAAGTCACTAAAGTCCAATTACAGCTTCAAATATAAAATTCGAATAATCTTATAAAAATTCCGAAATAATTCCCTAGGTCATCTATGATATCCTATCTACTCATAGGAGAAAGAATTTCTTAAAACTGTTAAAGCATCGCTTCTACAAAAATTTCTAAAGTTGGTTACAACACCTAACGAACAACACACTGTCTTAACTTTGAAAAACATAACTCCTAAACTACTCGCTGGATTTATCCCAAATTTTGATATGTTCTAATATAAAATGTTATCTATAATATATCCAAAATTTAGCTGCAAAGGAGATCAAAATCCTATTTAAAACTATCTCCCAAAACCGAATTTCAGCACAACAGAAAAACTGCTTACGACTCAATCTTGGAAAAATCATAAATCCCAAACCACTCGCTGGATGCCTCTCAAATTTTAATATGTTCTACAATAATATGTCAAATATATCATATCCAAAATTCAAGTCCAACGGAGATCATGAGCTTATTCAAAACCATCTCACAAAACAGCATCACTTGCTGTTTTCCCCAACACTCAGCACATATATAAAAACGTCAACTTTGAAACACAATAACTCTCAAACCGTAACTCCGATTCTTCCCAAATTTTAATATGATCTACAACAAGATGTCAACTATATCATATCAAAAATTCAAGCCTAACAGAGATCAAAAGCCTATTCAAAACTATCTCACAAAACAGCATCCCATGCTGTTTTTCTCAACTCAGCACATTTATAAAAACTGTATGAGTCAACTTTGAAACCCCATATCTCTCAAACCATAACATGGATTCCTCTGAAATTTTAGTATGTTAGACTATACAATATCGACTAAAACATATCCGAAAATCAGCAGTAAAGGTGGAGTCTAACCTACCCAAAACTGGGGCTGAAGTGGACTGTTCTTCACTTCCGAAAACTCAGCAAACGCCTCAGCTCTTCAAGCTATCTTCCGAGGCTGTTCTAGCAGGTTTCCCGACACAACAGGGTTCTAATCAGGATGTATAAAGAGAGGGTAATGCAGCAAGGTGAAGTGAGGTCCTTACCGGCAATCAAGACCCGACGCTCACGTGCAGCAGCAACATTGCTTCCTTGCTGGCATTGAGAGGGCTTTGCCGGCACCATCCAAGGCTGCGGTTTGAAGGCAGCGGCGGGGTGGAGACGACCAGCGACACCGGTGGTTGGAGAGCTAGGGTTCCAGCGGCGTGCGAGGGTCGGAGGAGGCTGAAGAGGAGCGCACGCCTTCCTGCGCGGTTGGGAGTCTGCTGCGCACACGAAGCCTGCTAGGACCCCTGGTGGTGGACGGTTGCACCGGCCTGGCGTGGAGGAGGAGGAGGCGGACGGCTGGAGTAGTGCAAGTGAGGGCAGCGGCCTGGCGTGTAGGAGGAGACGGACGCTGGTACGTGACAACGAGAGAAGGAAGAGGGCTGTTCTTAGGGTTTACGTGAGAGAGGGAGAGAGTATGGGCTGGCTGTAACAGCTGGTGAGTTTTGGGCTGGCCGTCCATACTCAAGATCAGGCCTTGTCTAGGCCTCGTCAAGGCTTGTCTTGGCCTTGTCAACTGCTTGTCTGGGCCTCGTCAACTGCTTGTCTGGGCCTCGTCACAGCTTTGTCATGATCTCGTCAACTGCTTGTCTGGGCCTCGTCACAGCTTTGTCATGATCTCGTCTAAAGTCGTCGTTAATGATTAATTATAAGAATTAGGGTTTGATATAATTCTATCATTTTATGTGAATTAAATTCTACATAAAATGATAAATAATTATAAGAATTAGGATTTGATATAATTCTATCATTTTATGTGAATTAAATTCTACATAAAATGATAAATAATTATAGGAATTATAGCTTGATATAATTTTATCATTTTATGTGAATTAGCTTCTACATAAAATGATAAAATTTGTGAAGAAAGACTTGCTATATAGAATGGAAAACCGTCAATGGCTCAAAGTCCGATTTGATTCGGAATTAAACGGAAATAAAAATTCTGGATATTACATAGTTGTGCTATGTATGAGATTCATGGAAGGGGAGTTGCCTGCATAAGTGGAGTCACTACTCAACATACAGTGGTCTTAGACTTGAAGACATGCATATGTAGGAGATGGGATGTGTCACGATTACCTCATGGACATGCATGTTATGCTATTTTTTTCTCTTGGAAAAACCCCATATGAGTTTGTAGATGAATGTTACAGTTTAGAAGCATACATGAGAGTCTATGAGCCTATCATGAATCCAATTGTAGGGGTTAGAGAGTGGGAGAAGATGAGTAGATCTATTGTACATCCATTGTATAGAAGGCAACCTGGAAGACCTCATGTTCTAAGGACTCCATCTCAAGGTAATATTAAGTTCAATGTTTTTATACTTATTTGCTAACTAAGTTTAAATAATTTTGCTATTGTATTTATTTTGTAGGTGAGATCCCTCCACCACCTGGTGCAAAGAAGTTGTCCAAGGTATACTATATGCAGGTCACTTGCTCAATATGAAGGGAGAAAGGACACAACAAGAAGACATGTGCAAAGAGGAATGAAGCAACACTAAACCAAGAACAAGAGCATGATCACACTTCCTTATGAAAGAAATGTTTAGCTAAACTTCTAATGTTCTAGATGTGGTGAAACAGATTTCCATTTGCTGTCAATTGTACCTTCTTTTAATTAAACTTCTTTTGTTCAATTGTTCAATCGATGTCATTTTGTAAAACTTCTAAATTGTTCAATTATTTAATTTGATTTGGCTCAATTATTTGCTGTCAATTTTGCCATTTTTTGGCTTTCATTTATTCGTTTTGGTTAAACATATTTCCATTTCCATTAGCTGTCAATTTTTGGTTTTTCAAATTTTTGGTCAATTTGTCAATTATTTATTTTGGTCAATTTTTTGCTATTATGACAATGCGATTCTTAATTGTTTTGCTCATATTTTCATTTGTGTATATGTGATTCTTAATTGTTTTGGTCAGATTTCCATTTGTGTCATGACAGTGTGATTCCTAACTGTTTTTCATCCCTACAGTCAGCATATCCAATCACAGAATCATATACACTAGAACACTTAAACTTCCCTTGTTGTTCTGGTCAATCTGTCAATTACATTAGAACACTTGAACGTTACATCAAAATGGAAACCTTGACAGATTCATCAATGACAGATTCAAAATGAAAACCTTGATCATCAAATTGGAACCATTTACATAAAGCTTACATTACTACAGATTTTCAACATCTCATACACAAGATAATAGAACACTTAAACCTTACATCATGACTTAAGTTAAATAGCACAGCATCTCAAACTTTCAACAACAATATCATTGCAAAAATGAACAGCACAACAACCACAAATTTTAACACTAAAATATCTTGTTGCATCCTTGCAATGTATGGGGGAATTGCAGATTCATCAGTTGATCGTATTGAGCCTTGTAATATACCTTATGGCTCCTTCATATCTCTTGTAAACCCACATCCTTGTCCAACCTAGAAACAAAGGTAAAAAAATCACAGTTTCAATAAAATACAGAAAAACCAAGCTCATATTCCCCAAAGTTCAAGTATGTTCATCAACTGGAAAACGAAGACAAAAACCCTAATCGGACATACCTTCCACATAGAGCAGCCATAAAATCGTTTTCCGACGTTAGGAGGTCGCTTGCAAATGGAAATCATCGCCAAAATCCCATGGTAGCAACGAACGCAATCAGATTTTGGCACTCCTCTTCTTCACGAGCTTGAAGACCCAAACGAAGATCCTTGATCCATAGCCTCCAGTCTTCAATTCACGACGGGTAGAAATTTGGAGATTAATCGCAACAGAAAATTGGGGCTTACGAAATTTAGGGGTTAGGGTTTATGTGGAGAAGAAAATGGTTGGCGGTTTTTCTTATTTAACCGTTGGAAATTTATATCAAAGGTTTATGGACAATTTTTCCCCTCAGAGTTCATCTTTGAATTTAACGTGTGAACATTAACGTATATACTAATCTTTGGCCGGACTCCATAGATGAGGTACCGTTCTGATAGTTAAAATAATGGATATTAAAGTTTAGTCAGTCCAAAAGATGGGGTATTGTTTAGACAATTTTAGCTAAGAAGAATATAAACATCAATATCATGTAAACTTATAATTATCACAGAGCATGAGTCAATTTACCTCGTCAAAGAGAACCATTCTAGAGTATGTCAATCATGCGTCAATTTACCTCGTTTAAACTTCCCTTGTAAATAGAAAGTGATTGAATTGTGAATAAACAACAAACCATTTATTACATGAAGCGATTCTTAAACCGTCAAACTGAGAATAAGTAATAGAGTCTCTATTACTCATTCAGTCATTTCCTTCTAGGGTTATGAATTCAAAACCGAACGGAGAAAAACTTCATTTAGCAACAAAATGGAACTAAGATCCCAAAGTGTTTGACAAGAAAGAGATAAACCAACAATTTTTAGGGTTATGATTTGTGAAATGAGATAAATCAGATCAACGAAGAGCAAGCATGGTCGCAAGTGGCCTTTTCAGGACTTGACAACGAAGAGAAAAATTCAACCCGCCGGTGGCATCATTGGGACTTGAATCAGAAAGGAACGAAGAACAAACGAAGAGCAAATAGATAAATTAGAAAGGAACACGTACCTCATCGTCGGTGGCCTCGTTGGAAGCAATTTCAAGCCTCCGCCCGACACTCTTCTCCCTGTTCGTTCTCACTTGCAATGGTGAAGAGCAGTGGTTGTTTGGTTTTTCTTCTCTTCTGTCGGAGTCACTGTCAAGTTTTGTTTCTTTCCACAAGGGTCTGTGTGGAATCGATAATCATTGAAAGAGATTAGTATCATTTAACCTTATTGAAATAAGGTTAATTTTTTTATCCAATTTTAATTCCTAATAATCTCCCTACAGTCTCCATCTTCAATCAAACACCTCCAAAAAATTAATATTCTCAATTTTAAGCTAAAATAACCTTCATCAGTATTCTACCAAACACCCCATAGATATAACAATATGACCTGCATCTTTCTCTATTATGAAGTTTGTATACTCTTATGATGATAAATACCAAGTCAATTATGAAATTTGTCTTCATCAACATTATTGTGAAACGATAAGATAATATTTAATATTTGTATTTGAGGAGTTATAGTTTTTTTTGGTAATTGATGAGAGGCGTTGAGGAGTTATAGTTTGACACGCCACGTGCAACTTATTATTGAGTGGTATACTTAATTGGGTGCAATTTAGTGTCTTATTAATCTCATATGTCGTCTGAGTATTTTGTTAATCTAAAATTGAACTAAAAACATTTTGTAAGAGTTCAGTGTAAAAAATCCCAAATTTTGTAAGGTGGTTGTAGACTCTATTTCTTTAATATTTTGGATTTATTATCAATATTAATATAAATTTATAATTATTGAGTTTTGTTTAGATCCAAAGTTTATTTTAACTATATTTATAACATATTCAAAATATTAAATATATAGTGCAATACTAATTTTTATGGTGGAGCTTGTAATTATCCGAAGAAATTTAAATATTTGAACTAAAATACTTTTTTTAAATAAAAGAGATACATCTCAAATATATATAGATGCTGTGCTCGTTATGTTATAATTGACTGAGTATATATATATATATATTAAAGGAAGAAATAGGAACAAATCACAATTTTTGAATATCTTAGATCCAACATGTAGAGGCCACACATATGAATCGTGCGATGAGCCTCATAAAATATATATGTGCAGCTTATTTTATGGCAATTTTGATAACTAGACCTTTTTGAAAAACTATAGTAGTAACTAGACTTTTTAATGTTTCAATTAAATAAGTATACTATAACTTTTTGTATTTATTCTCAAACTCTACACACTGTTCTCTCAGTATTTACATTTACTAAACACAAAACTAGATAAGCATAGTAAATCAAATTGTTTCTTTACCTATTATATGCACGTGTATTTGTGCACCTCATACATAACACGCATCAAATTTTGAATTATAAATATGAATTAAAATAAATATTTTATATTTGTTTTTACCTCATATATTCACCAAATTACATTCATAATTAATAATAATAATAATAATAATAATATATTTTTATTTGTGATAGGTAGAGATTAGATTAACACAATTATTGGGGAAGGCGGAACTAGGGAAGGCACGAAATAATACCCTCAAAGCCCCCACACGGACCAAACGCGGTCTGCGGTTATGGACTAAAATCATTGCAACGGGTTATAAAATGTGGGACCCACACTCAGTACAAATGGAATATCCGTATGTGGGCCACCCCTTTTGGATATATTTTCCTGTATTTTTCGTTCTAACTGAGTTTGTATTTTGCTTTTCTGCCACCACACCCCTCTTCCCGTACGTCTTCCTTGTCATTCTCCATTTCTCCTTCTTCTCTCTTCGTTCCCATCTCTCTCGGCGCCAAATCGGATAATCTAAACAGAGAGAAATCGACGATACAGCGGGAACGATAATGGAAAGACGATCCGACGTTAGCGTCCCGGCGACTAGGACACGTGTCGGAAAGTACGAGCTCGGTAAAACCATAGGCGAGGGAAGCTTCGCCAAGGTCAAGTTCGCTAAGAATGTCGATACCGGAGATGTCTTCGCCATCAAAATCCTCAATCGTGATAAAGTCCTTCGCCATAGAATGGTTGAACAGGTCTTTGATTTCTTATTCCTCTCTTTCTAGGTTTCTTAATCACGCATGTTCGATTTTCGTGATTAATTTTCCAGTTGCATTTGCGAACTGTTTTTCTATTTTGTTTTACTTGATGCGATTATTGAGATCAGTTACCTCCGCTCTAAGATCTATCCATTCAATCGCACCAGAAACTATATTAAAACATAGAAAAATAGATACGAATCGATTTTTTTTGTGTCGATGTAATTTGAAGGTGTAATTTTCATGTAGAAGTTTCAGTTTATTGAGGAAGAAGATTTTTGTGATGTTTACTTGTTTGTTTAGTTAATAGATATGAGTGAGGTGACAAGTCATGTGAAGAGAAATGTTGATTTGGCCTTCATTGTTAAAGAAGTAAGCTGACAATTAACAAATTATTAAATTTTAGTAGTTTTCTACCTAGGACTGTTGATTACTTATATAATAGGTGGAAATGTTTGGATCATTAGTAATTTGGCCTTGCAAATTACTTAAACTCAGAATGTGATATTAGAAATAGAATTTGAATGGAGAATGTTGTGATTTTATTGACATGATCTCTGTTTGGTATCATTGTCATTTGGTTTTCTTGTGTCCAACCATTTTACTATTATTTATTTACCTTTATTACACTTCTTATATGCAGTTGAAAAGGGAAATATGTACTATGAAGGAGATCAGGCATCCCAATGTTATCAGAATTTATGAGGTATCTGAATTTCTCACCATTATGGAGTTGCTAAGGAGGGGCATGTATAAAGTTTGAAGAAGCTATCCTTGTGTTAATTAACTGCCATAATCATAGATTCTTGCTTGCTTATGGAGAATTTATCAAGATGTTTGTGTGCAGGTTATGGCCAGCAAAACAAGGATCTATATTGTACTTGAATATGTGGATGGAGGTGAACTCTTTGACAAAATTGTAAGTATGAGTACTGATGTGCATAAACTTTTATCCAACAACTACATTATATATAGCATGATTATCATTGACGTTAGCTTTCTATGGAGCTTCATAAATCATAATTCACACATTGCGTCTTGTTGATGATAGGCCAAAAATGGAAAACTGAATGAGAATGAAGCTAGGAAATATTTTCAGCAGCTTATTGACGCTGTAGATTTTTGCCACAGCAGAGGTGTCTACCACAGGGATCTAAAGGTGAAGCTTACAAGTTCTCCTTTGTCTTGTACACCTGTTATTTTGTGGTTCATGACCAATAAAATCAGACCATAACATGTAGTTTCTGACTGATTTGCAGCCTGAAAATCTGCTTTTGGACTCTTTTGGCGTTCTTAAAGTTTCAGATTTTGGATTAAGTGCATTTTCTCAGCAAGTGCGGGTAAGTAAACTAGCTGTTGCCTATTGTGTTTGTTTTCTATGATTGACATCTACTAGACAAATTGGCAACTTATTTGGATGGCCTACCAATGATTTTGTGTTTGGCTTTAGCTTTGTTGTGTAAGATCCCTTCCCTCATGGCACATAGATTAACTTTGACGTTTTTTAATCTTTACTCTGAATGTGTTTTACATTTTATCTGGATTGATGTATATTGAGCGTTATTTGCTTCTTATTTAATCAATTTTCCTTAATAGGAAGATGGGCTTCTTCACACTGCTTGTGGAACCCCAAACTATGTTGCTCCTGAGGTAAATAACACAATTATTTTAGTTGTGGTATATGCAGTCCATATGCTAACAATCCTGCATGCAACACTTCAGGTTATCACTGATAAAGGCTATGATGGGACAGCTGCTGATGTATGGTCTTGTGGGGTCATTCTCTTCGTGTTGATGGCTGGTTACTTGCCTTTCGATGATTCAAATCTCATGGGATTATATAAGAAAGTAAGTTCTTTGTGTATGTCGTATTCCTGACATTATTGTGCCACATAGAAACATCCCTGAGTCATTTATGCTGCCTGTTTCAGATCCAAAAAGCAGATCTCATGTGTCCGCCATGGTTTTCTATCGGTGCTAAGAAATTGATCAAACGTATAATTGATCCAAAGCCCATGACAGTAAGATCTTGATAAGGCTAGGCTTTCCCATTTTTACATGAGGATCATTATTCTCTTTTTAAGGAAATTCGTAAATTTGAGTATTCATCTGTAGAGGATTACAATTTCCGAGATCCGGCAAGATGATTGGTTCAAGAAACATTATCAACCACCTCGTTTTGCAGAGGAAGGAGGTGTAAATCTAGCTGACATAGATGCTGCTTTTAACAGCTCTGAGGTTAGACATTTTCCGAATGGCTTAGAAGTTTTTTATCCAAAGTAATCAACTTAAACAAGAACTTCTATTCTTCAGTGTTTAGAAGATGGCAAGGTCAAATGGAATTAAAATTACTCACTTGTTAGTTGGAAAATAAGATCTATATTTTTTGTAATTTGACATGCTCTCAAAAGGTATTAACACAGTGTTCTCTTGTGCATGCTGCAGCAAAATCTAGTTACGGAAAGGAGAGAGAAACCAATGTCTATGAATGCTTTTGAGCTTATTTCTGGATCACAGGGCTTCAATCTCGACAACCTGTTTGAAAAAAGTGTACGGTCTCTTTCACTGTCTCTTGTCCATGTCTGAACTAAAGATTTTTTATGTAGGTAGAATTTGAATCAGATGTTGCAACATTAAGATCTTGTGCTTATTGTTTGTGTTCAATTAAGGGAAATAATTAGTTCTACTCACTCCAAAGGTCACACAAGCATGAACCATATGTAAACTTTGTCACTTATGCTGTCTCAGGTGTACGTAATATACTATCTGCTGAATTCTTTGGCATTCCCTATTGCTTGTTTTTATTAGGGCACTGCAAGACGTGAATCGCGTTTTACATCCCCATGCTCTGCAAATGAGATTGTCTCTAAGATTGAGGAAGCAGCAAAATCTCTAGATTTTAATGTCAACAAGAAAAACTACAAGGTTATAGTTGCAATTATTCATTTCCTTACTCTTTCAAAAGTACGCCACTGTGAAAGGGAATCTAGGATTGTTTTAAAGAAGAGTAGAATTGAAATCTCATTATGTTAATTTGCTCGAACTTAACCTTTTCAGATGAAGCTAAAAGGCCATGAAAGTGGTAGGAAGGGACATCTTTCCCTCACTACAGAGGTATTCATATTTATCCCACTTTTTCATGATGTTAGTACTGAATTCCGTAATATGACTCGTCAAACCAAAACCATTCGAGTTATAAAGGAAGAAGTTTTTATGTTTGAACTCAGGTATTCGAAGTGGCTCCTTCTTTGCACGTGGTAGAGATGCGCAAGCTTGGTGGTGATACATTGGAGTATAACAAGGTGACACATTCTATCCTTCTTTCTCGTAATCAATTCAAAGTGGCCCCTTGTTTGTATTCACATTCCCTTGATTCATTTGATCATGCAGTTCTACAAAAACTTCCAGTCGGGATTGAAAGACGTCGTATGGCAATCGGAT
Source organism: Fagopyrum homotropicum (assembly GCA_033239125.1). Taxonomy (NCBI): domain Eukaryota; kingdom Viridiplantae; phylum Streptophyta; class Magnoliopsida; order Caryophyllales; family Polygonaceae; genus Fagopyrum; species Fagopyrum homotropicum. The sequence goes on from BSWB01000003.1 coordinate 12,833,026, forward strand.
GAAAACACGAAAGACTGAAGATCTCTTCATTTCTTTCTCTCATACCGAATGGCAAGCTAGGAGCTATCTATTTGAGTTAGTGTATGCCTTCACATTTTCCAGCAAGCCTACAAAACTGTAAGGCCAATGGGATCTCCTAATTTGAGAATCATGTGAAGAGTGGCAAGAGAAATGAAGGTGTCTTATGTACAGAAAAACTGCATGGTGTTATGAAGAATTAGGTTCTGTAATGATTTTGACACTAATCCATGCAAGGCCACTTTGCTTCACTAATAATTATGCTGTTAATTTGCATTATGTCATCACAATTCTTGTTATTTGTAGTTTGATCCTCCATCTTTCTTTTTATTTTATGGACATTTTGATAAAGAATTGCCTTCTTTAATGATCATTTCTTAACCAATTCGATTCTCCACATCGAGCTGTGTATCAAGTTCGTAGGTAACAAACATATATACCATAGTAAATTTTTGTCAAATTACTTTAAATTATATATCATTAAACGTGTTTATTTTTATCTAATTTGAAATTTAAAATCATAAGTAGGAGATATATACATGTGACCGATCACCAATAAAACAACTGAAATTATATAAAGAGGTTATAATAAAAATACAAACTTTTTTTGAATATTAGAGTAAAATTACTATATTGAAGGGATGAATAAAATAATAGATGAACTAACCTTAAATTTTTGATAAAAAAAAAATTAATGATGTGTGACTTTTAGAGGGTATATACACATAATTAATAGTATCTTATTTGTTAAAGAACAGGCGACATTTTTTTATTTAATAAAAATAACAAAACTGATACGTACAAAAAATTTATAATTATTGAAAAAATCATAAATTATTTAAGTATATTCAAAATTATCAAAATATTTTTTTAAGATTAACAACCTACTAATCCTTTATAATTGAACGTCTATTACAACTTTTTTTTACCATGGTATCATAAAATATTTTTATGAATTGAATCAAAATTATTTAAAAAATATAAAATAATAAAATATGTTTATCTATCGGTAAAATTTCAGCATTACATATGTAATTTTTTATTTTCCTCAATTTCATAAAATAAATATACTAAAAATGATTAAAATAATTATAAATAAAAAAGTTATGACATATCTCAATCTTAAATTATTTGCAAATTGATGCATAGTTATTTGAGAATGCGAATTATTCTGTGAACAAGGGATCACTAGTGTATTACCCGCACTTTGTGCGGGTTGAATTTTAAAAAATATTTAATACTTAAAATTTTATATGTATATTTTTATATAATAAAAATCCGGAGAATGAAATTATAATCATTATTATGATTTTTAATTTTCTTTTAAGTATTTATCTCTTCTAATTAATTATATTTTTAAATTGATTTGTTAAGATATGCTTGTTGGTAAAAAATAATCCGTAAAAGTTTAAAACCTATTTTTATAAAATATTTATTTAAAGTATTTAAAAAAAAATTTAGAAATCAATTTCCAATTTATATTAACATTTTAAAATCACTTTTTAAATTAATTTTGTAGACTTCGAGAAACATGGCGTTGACACGTGACAACAGATGTTTCTGTTTTAATAGATATAAGATTACTCGTCACTTCAAATTTGGCTTTTACTTGTTAATTTTATTCTTTCTTATCTACAATGAGAAAAAATATTTGAGTGAATCATAATTACTTAATTAGATGATAGTTATTATTGGGTGTTTAAATTTTCAAGTTAGGATGGCCCTTTGGCCAATCCCTAATTCCCTACCATACCTACCGTGATTAACTGGATCAATATCGAAATCCCACTTAAATCTGTGATTAGCTGTCCTAATTACATCAATTAGATGATCATTGACTAACATCGTGACATAACACACGAATCTTTTTGCTCCAAATTCATCTATCTAGCCTTCGATATTGAGTCAATTTTTTGAAAACGACAAATCAAACCTGTAATATTTTATTTGTCGCCTTACTTTCTAGTTTCCCTTTTTAAAAAAAAATAATTTTTGCTCTTTAAACAATTATTTTTATTTTTTACTTTTTGTGTTTGTTTCGTTTTTTGTAGACAAATATATTTGGACTTGATTGATAGGCAAAGTAATTGCAGTATGTAAATCAATTAAACTGGACCTCGAATATGTATATTTAATGGGACAATCCGGTAAAAAAAAACGTTATTCTTTTGACCATGAAATATTCTTCTTGACAATTTTTTTTATTAAAAAAAAAGTACGACTACCAATCATTTATGCCTAAAACTATTATCGTATTAAATGTACAAAAAGAAGAAGGCTAGATAGATGAATTTGGAGCAAAAGAATAAAATATTACAGGTTGTAACTCAAAATAGTATATGTGTTATTTTTATAAATATTTATAATTTTTTAACATAATTATATCTTTACTATATTGGCTTATAAATACCATTTAACATATATAGAAATAACAGTAATAATTTTTATTAAATATTTTATATAATTTTAAAAAAAACATGAAATTATAATTATTATTCAAAAAATATATACAAAATATAGGAGTTAAACCGGTTAGATTAAAAATATGATGAAGAGAAAATTAGAAATCACGAATTCTACCTTTATTGATAAAATATTTTTAGTTTTTAAAATTATAGCACTAAAACAATGCGGCTAGCGGAAACACGTTGATCTCATAACCCAAATATTTAGGGATCGAATCCTCACTTTGCCTTTTACGCATTAGGTTTTTGGTATTTATGACTAAATAAGGTATATTAATTAATTACTTTAATAAAAGGTTTCATGGTCTAGTGGTTAAGCCATATGTGTTGAATCTATTGGTTCGAGCTCAATTCTCAATGTGACTGATAGTCAATTAGAATGCTAAAAATTTGAGTGATCTACAAAATAAAAAATAGCCTACTTTATCAAATTGTTTGGATTCAATAAATATTATTATTTTTAGTTTAGGGTTAGTTTGGTCCAATAAACTTTATGTTTAGCTTAGAATTTGAACCATTAGTTTATAGCATAGCTTGGTTCGACAAATTTTATTATTTTAGTACAAAATATTATGGTCTAATTTACAGTTGAGTAAGGTTTTACAATATATATATATATATATATGACTAAATTTGGAAGTGTACAAATCTGAAGTTAGATTATTGAACCATGTCCTTCTATTAAAAAAAGCTCAAACATATAATTGAGTAACAAATATGAAATATGTGTACTTTCCTTGAATTATATGTTTCACACTACTTTTAAATATTGACTTGGTTCACTCAACAAGGTAATTAAATCAATAGAGAATCTTTTTTAAGTAAAAGTTGTCAATAATTAACATATAACTTTTTTAACCTCCACCGGGTCCAATGAAGTGGAACAATACATTTTATCAACCTCCACAAGTTTAAATAATTTCACCATAAAATCAATTAATAATAAACAAAATAATCCATAAAATTCAATAAATGTAATCCAATATTATATTAACTATTAATATTGAACTCAAAATAGTAACTATATAAAACGATACAATATTATCAACATATTTACCAAATATAATACAACTTGTTTTTAAACAAATTTATCTCGGCGATAACTTAAGGACCGGATTTTTTTTTAAAATGGGTTAGGAGTGTGGAGAGAATTTATTCTTTAAAATATTATATTAATATCCTTTAATTTAAATTTAATTTATCTTTTGAATTTTTTTACAAACAAATTCATTTGTTTTTCGGATTTTTTTGGGGATTTTAGTATAAAAAAATTAAACTTTTTTTTTAAAAGTAGATGAAAAGAAATTAATTTTTTAATTAGGAAATAGAAACCAAAATATGACTTTCTTACTTATTTTTTAACCTTCTGGTTATTATTCCCCAGTTAAAACAAAATTCTAAAAAATATTTTTCTAAAAATTTATTTCACTTAAAAACTCTATACAAAAGTAAATAATAGTTTAAATTTTTGCGATAATATGTAACAAATTATTTATCACGTCATCGCTGAAATCATAACTTTACCGGAAAAAAAAAATAGTAATGTTTTTAGTAATAAAATCCCTAGGTTCTATCGTTAACAATAATTTCAATATTGATATTATTTTAAATTTAATATCAATTAACTATTATTTAAACTATCCATGATATGATGTTGGACAATTTATCTCTAAGACTCTAACATTGTCAACGAAAAAAGCATTAACCATAGAGTTGTCATCTATCACTTTTACATCTATAACTTATTTGTGGAAAAACTATATTGCAGATATATTTTTCCTTTCTACATAAATACGATAAATATAACAAATATTCACTTATTAATTATAAAAAATCTGAATTTTTTTCTGTACAAAATTACGCACTTATATTTTTAAATAAACTATAAAGACGTATTTATATATAACTTTTTTGAAATTATCATAATGTATTGATATAGATATTTTGTTATGCTACCTTTTTCTTTTACAAAAAAAATCATGAAACTTTATCAACATATAAAACTTCACATTTGAATTTATTACATCACTTACACATTTGGGTGAGTTGGTTAAGTAGATACATAACGTATTTTTTGTATATAGTAGGTATGTTTTGTAATGGGTAGACAAAATATGCACTTAAAATTATGTATAAAAAGATTAATTAAAAAACAATAACAGATATTATCTAATTTGGATATATTCTCTCTCCTATATTAAATAAAAGATTCCTAATTAATGATGTAAACGGATTTGCTGATATGTTAAAATTGGAAATAGTAATTAAAATTTTTCTCTGGACGAGTTGCCCCTCCCACCTGCCCTTATACCAGTTGGGCTAATTAAACTGTGTATTATTTTGATGATACACAATATTAATACACAATTTCAATTACACAATAGTGATACATATTTTCAAATACATAACGTTAATAAATGAAAGACTTGTGTAACAAAAAACCTTGTGTACGAAATACTCGAGCATACACAATTTCAATTACACAATAGTGATACATAATTTCAAATACATAATGTTAACAAATAAAAGACTTGTGTAACCAAAAAACTTGTGTACGAAATATTCGAGCGATATAAAATGACTCGAGTATACATACTGTACCTACATATTATTCAGGAAAGAAATTCAGTGAAAGGTATTTCGTACACAAGTCTTTTATTTATTAATATTATGTATTTGAAATTATGTATGAATATTGTGTAATTGAAATTGTGTATTAATATTGTGTATCATCAAAATAGTATCACAAAGTTTAATTAGTCCAACTGGTATAAAGATGAGAGGGAGGGACAACTAGTCCAGAGTTCGAAATACCTTCTTTCACCAATCTTCTCTACACATTTTTGTTTTTAATAATGACTTTACAAAATTTAAAAATAATGACATGTATACATCCATTGAGTGAAATGTCAACTATTTTAACGATAAAGTATCACACGTCTCTCTCAAAATACTGAATATGTAAAATATATATAAATTTTTCATTATATTCGTAATATCAAACTATTTTCTTAATTTGTTAATTATTCTTCAATAATCAATTGACAGTAACTTGGTTTCTTTTTCCATATAGTCTCCATTTTGTCAAAAAAGTAAAAGATTCCAAATGAACATAAAATAAATTATTTCATAAAGTTTTTTACTTTTCATGATATAAATAACGAAATTTGAAAGGAAAAAAACTATGTAAATGTCTATTTCCCCCACATGTTACATGAGTTTTTACAAATTACTTATAACTGTGTATAAATTTGTCTGCTGCATATTCAATCGCCAAAGATATGTATTATTGGCAAGGCCGTCTCAACTATTTCGAAGGCCCGTTTAATTTTAATAATTAGGAACTAAAAAGGTTAACAATCTAAATTTTGTGTAGTTTAATAATATATGTAATAGTAATTTAGTTATAAAAATATAAGAAAAAAATTAAATACATTAAACGAGAGCAAAAGAGAAAGAAAGAGGTCTAAAAATTGAACTCTTGACCTACTTGTTAATGAGAGCTTTGCCTACTAACTACAATATTAATTCTGAAGGCACTTATATATATTACATTGTTAATATATATTAAGTCCCCATGTTTTGGGGGCCCTGTTCTAATGAACCTTATGGACTACCCTTCGAATTCGAAGGGACCTGATTATTGGAGAAGATATCCAATGATAAGGGTTTTTATGGAAAAATATATAATCACGGATAGTTACTAATTTATGTTATTTTATATTTATAAAATATTTATTTAATGTATAATATATATACCCACGTAATTATAGTTTTAATGTTCATTTTAATATATGGTGTGGGAGTACATTATAGTTTTTGCAATTTTCACTATGTATAATAAAAAAATATTTATATTATAACTATGTATTTTTTCGATCTTGGTATATATAAATACCTTCATAACATAATATTCCTTCTTCTTGTATACTAGATTGAATTTGTACAAATTTTAGGGGTACTAAAATCCGTGTTTGAATAGTTTTATGTATTTTTATTTGAAACAATTTGGTTTACTAGGCTTTTTCTAGTTTTGTGTTTAGTAAATATACCCCTTGAGAGAAGAGTGTGTAGAGTTTGAGAATAAATACAAAAGGTTGGGGTATATTTACTTAATTAAAACATTAAAAAGCCTAGTTACTACTATGGTTTTTCAAAAAGGCCTAGTTACTAAAATTGCCCTTTTTATTTTAAGGTATTTTGTACAAATTTTAGGGTGTTAGATGAACCACAAATAAACTTTTAGGGTACCAAATGGGGTATGTTTACTAATAGCTTATTTGTGTTTTATTTAGTTTATAAATCCTAAGTTAAATTTTTGTAGGTGTTTACTTAGGGATTAATTTATTTCTCTAGAGGTTTATTTGGGTTTATAAACCATTTTAAAATAAACTTTTCAAACCAAAGTTATTTTTACTTGCATGAGTTTTTTTTTGTTTAAAACCCGATTTTGGCCTTGTGGTTTTCCATCTTGATATTATTTGTTCATGTCTGGGTATTCAACGTTATTTTTTGGGTTTTTTTAGGGGTACAAGAGTCTTTTGAAGTAAAATAAACCAAAAAAATAAACTCCAAGTAAGCAGTTATATCTGATTTATTTATATAAACCCATTAAGAAATAAACCTGAAAATAAACTATAAACCCATATAAACTCATTTAGTTTATAAATCCGAAAATAAACCAATCTACAATTAAGGATGCCCTAATTAAAATGATCGAATTGATTGGTGATTTTACCATGCATTAAGTATTGGTGCATTATACCAATCAATAATTTAGACATATATTATATTTATAAGATGTTTATCCTCTAAAAGTGTAAGAAGATTAATTAGGGAGAAATGAATTAGCATTGTAGGGCAGAGATTAAGATATTAAATGAGGAAGCTACACCCACCATGTGTATGATAAAAGTTTCTTCCACAAAATTATTGTCCTTTTTTGATATATGATCTACATGCATGTTAGTCTCACCAATATGTTTCATCATTCTTTTTAATTATTTCTTTCATTTCTTATAATAAAATCATATTTTTAATTTATAGTCTTACTATGATACATGTTAAATCCATCTTAGATTGGACAAAAATATCCCTGAGTAAATAATTTAAAATTATTACTTTTGTTATTATATTTTCAAAATATCTATTTAGGATAATATTTATTTATAAGAAAAAGTAATTAGTTATTTAGTTTATTTATTGAAAAGTTAGTTTTATAGATATTTAAACTTAAAATATTATATTATAAAATTATTAAATGTGAACTTTAGAAGAGAAGAAATCTTATTTTACATAATAACAGGTTTACAAATAATTCACCACAAATCATTAATTAATTAACAAAATATATTGTAGTCAGTGAACATAAAATTTTTGTGTAATGACTATATTTAGTGAAATATTACGTATGGTGAATTTTTTTAAAAGTGGGTTTCCATGAAAAAATGTATAATGAAATAACCTTTAAAATTTGATGCACACTGATTTGTCTTTGCCTTTATGGCTTTATGTCACGTATGATGCCCCTATCTATCTCCTCTCACCAAACGTTAAAATATAAGATAAATTTAATATTACGATAATTCAAGTTATTTTAAAAATATAATATGCATATATGTATATGTCTTGATATTTTGACAGTATTAAGTTTGTACCAATTTATATGATATGATATGTCAGGTTAATACTGTAAATTATTATCATTCAAAACTAACAAAGGATATATATATATATATATATCCTTGTTGCAGATTTATCTCTTCGATCAAATGAATTGTAGTTATTGTTTTGTTATTGGATGAAACAATCTTCTAAGAGTCCTGAAACATCACCAAACCCTCTCGTTATGCGGGTAGAGCTCAACTAGTGAAATCCGTTCTCTTCTCCATTAACTACTACTGGAGTTCTATGTTCTTGCTGCCGGTCAAGATCATTGGCATGATAAATGGGATAATTCGATCTTACTTTTGGTCGGGTATTGAGAGTAGCAAGAGAGCCTTAGTGGCCTGGAAAGTCATTTGTTCCCCTAAGCCTAATGGTGGTCTCGGGTTCCCTGACCTGCTTATGAGGAACAAAGTTGCTCTAGCTCGACTTATCTTCGACATTGATAGAGGCGACAGCAGTATCTGGACTCAGTGGATTGGCAAGCACATCTTCAAGGGGAGCTACAATATCTGGAATTGTAGGCCTAAGCTGCACCACAGTGCCTTCTGGAAGGGCATCCTTACTATCCGTGATGACATTGTGGCCTCTGGTGGGAATGGTAACTCGCTTTCTAAGCCGAATGGTACCTTCTCTCATCATCAGGCCTATGACATCTTCATGCCCATTCTTCCCCTAAGTACCCCTAATCCCTTCAAAGCTATATGGAACAGATCAAACATTTCCAAATGCAGCTATATTGCATGGCTTGCTGCACTCAAGAGGCTCCCCACATTGGCTAGAATCAAAGCCTGGAATAAGACAGATAATGACATCTGTATGATGTGCAAGAGTGCTACGGAGGATGATGACCACCTATGGCTCCATTGTAGTTATGGTTCCCTCGTCTTGGACATCGTTTCTAGATGGACTAGAACTCCATTCCCAGCCCCCTATCTACGTAACATCTGGCACTGGTTGAGCACATGTAACACGCAGAAGCCAAAGCTAATTGACCATATTAGAATCGCTTCAGTCATCGCATTCATCTACCACGTTTGGATCGCCCGCAACAACCTAATCTATAACAAAGTATTCACTAGAGCCATTGAGTGTGCAGCTAATATAATCAGCTCCATCAAGAGCCACTTTGGAACCAACTGGAAGGACAGGTCTCACCAATCTCTCCATGCCGCTGGTATGCTGAACATCCGGCTCGACTAGGTTGCTGTTTCCCTTAGCTGGGATGCTCTTATTCCTATCACTTGTTTATAGTTTTGTTCTCGCATCCTGAACTAGTGTTCTATCCCATCTTGTAAATTCATACTCAATACAATTAACATTTCAAAAAAAAAACAATCTTCTAAGTTTGAATTTGTTGTACAAGGTTTGCATTGGTTATTATAAGTATGTCGGGCGGGTGTCTAAATCCATGTACGTACGTAAGTAGTCTATCGTCCTCGCCTACTAGGTATAGTTAGTTAGTTACTATCACTATATAGATACACATTTCAATTAAATTTGAAAAAATAATGGGTAATTTTAGTAACTAAGCCTTTTTGAAAAATTAGAGTAGTAACAAGGCTTTTTAATGTTTCAATTAACTAAATATACCCCAAACTTTTGTATTTATTCTCAAACTCTATACACTCTCCTCTCAAGGGGTACATTTACTAAACACAAAACTAGAAAAAGCCTAGTAAACCAAATTGTTTCAAAAAAATAAATAAATAAAACATACCAAAGTAAAAAACTTTATAAATATCCAATAAAAATGTTCATTAACTAAACAAGTTAGGCGAGCTTGTTTGGATTACATTTTTATAAACTAATTGGCATTGTAATATTATTTTTAAGAAAGTAGAAACCGCTGTTGATTTTAACTTTTGGTGTTTATTTTGACTTGAATTTGTGTTATATGATTAAATAGTTGTGGATGAGCCAGACCGTAGCACGGTTTGAATTCTAATTTTTTCTTCAAGTAAGTGTTGTTTATTTGTAGCTTATTTTTATTTCATTTAGTTTATAAACTGTAAGTTTAATTTTTGTAGGTGTTTAATTATTTAGGGTGTGTTTGGTTGGAGATTAAAAGAGGTTCATTTAGATTAAATTTACAAAATTAAATTTGTGCAAGTGTTTGGATGAAGATGGAAATTGTGGAAAAAATTATGGAAGAGATTAATCGAGATTAAAAATGGCCAAAAAATAACCTTATATTATCAAGGTTAAAGGAGATTAATCTACAACCATCAATTAGGATTCCATTCATGTCCCCTATTTAAAGTTAAAATAATGATAAATTTGTAAATCAATATCAATTAAACCTATTAAAAGATCTTCAACCAAACAACTTGATGTAGATTATTAATCTCCAATAAATCTCATATAAAATTTAACCCCTTTTAAATTTCATCTTGATTAATATTCAAAATAACCTCCATCTCCTACCAAGCACACTCTTAGGGATTGATTTATTTTCTCAACGAGTTTATATGAGTTTATAAACCACTCAAAAATAAACTTTTCATATCAAGGTTATTTTTTCTTGGATGGGTTTATTTTTATTTAAAACCCGATTTTGACCTTGTGCTTTTCCATCCCGATATTGTTTGTTCATCCTTGGATATTCAATGTTATTGTTCGAGTTTCTTAGAGGCATGAGTGTTTTTTGAAGTAAAATAAACCAAAAAAATAAGGTCCAAGTAAACGGCCTTACGTGGTTTATCTATATAAACCCGTGGAGAAATAAATCCGAAAATAAACTATAAACCCATATAAACTCATTTAGTTTATAAACCCGAAAATAAACCAATCTACAAGTAAACAGACACTCGTATCTCAAGACGATCCATTAATTTATGAACCATTAATTTTATAATTTACCTCCTACCGTTACTATTGCTCTTCACCTCAACCTTTTGGAATTAAACTTGCATAGTTGCATGCACGTAAAAGATGTAAATAATACTTGTGTTTATGTACTGTAAATATATTGATTTTGGTAAGAATCCTCCTTATAGATTTCGGTCAAGATTAATCCACACCATTCATTTGATTTAATAAGCTACATTTATTTACGTCATTTAATAAGTTAAGAGATACAATGAAAATTTTGTAATTTTTTAAGATACAAGGATAAATTTACCCTTTTAAAAATATGTTTTTTAAAGAGATAGCGGTGATATTTTTGTAATTTTTATGAGAATTATTATCTAATTTCATAATTTTAGTTCATTTTGTTTAAATGCATCATTAGTTCTGAAATTTTCTATAGTTACTTCACGCATTATTTATTTAATTTTATAATTATTTTTTTTATATACTTTGATACTTGTATATGGTTGAACTAATAAAACACAATGTTTGAACTAACAGTACACAACATTCAACTAATGATACACAAATTTTGAACTGATATTATAAAAGTTTATATTTTTATAGTTAGGGTTATTAGAATTGAGTATTTTATTAATTTAAATATTTTATATTATTAGTTTATACATTATTTTGAACTTGTGAATAAAATTTATAAATATAGTCAAAAAAATTAACATAGTTAAACATTTATAAACATAGTTAAATAATGTCTAATTATATAATTAGATATTATATTTAAACAATTATTATTTAATAAGTGGTTAGAAATCCTTCATTCTTTAGACCCTAATACTCTTTCAATTGAACTCAGCCTCTATATATATATATATATATATATATATATATATATATATATATATATATATATATATATATATATATATATATATATATATATATATTCCGTTAATTATAACACAATGAGGACGTCATGTATAAAATGTAACTAACATAACGTACTCTTCGCAATTGAAATTATGATATAGTATATGTATATATATACACACAAACGAACCACAAATCATTTATTACTAATGATAACCTTTAGGACTTTGTTAAGACTCATGCGTCCTTCTTCCCAGCCAAGATAATCATTCCACAGAGATAAGATGCCTGTATGTTTTCAACCAACTGTCACATAAGATGGTCCGACGTCGTTGACGACGATAACGATGATTTGCTGATTAGACTCCATAGATCAACCTCCGTTGTTGCGGTGATGGACGTGTAGTAATCATGTGTTCCCATTCCCGGATTGGATTCCACGGCCGAGGAAGATGAATTCAACGAAGACGATCTTCCGATCTCCACCCTCTCGGGACTGCAGAAATCAGAGGGTGGTGGTTGTGGTTGTGGTTGTTGTTGACCGTTTAAGTGGGCGGCAAGCATGCGATCAATCGTTGCCCAATCACTTGGCATCTCGGAGTTAGGGGCAAAATGGTAACTTCCGTCACTAAGGTGATTTGGGTTCGTCATGGGGCTTTCTAATCGAGGAAGGGTGTTGTAAATGTCGTCGTTCTGAGTTGAAGTTATCATAGTTGGGTTAATTCCTTCCATGTGTTGGAGAAAGATATGCTCTAGGGATCCTTCGTCGGAGCTGCATGAAGGCGAGAGCATGCTTTGGAGGTTTGATGTCGACCCCGTGAACTCGGAATTAGCAATCGATTTATGAGACTTGTTAAGGCTCTTCTTCTTAAAGATCCGACATATCACCCATCCTTCTTCTTGACCCGTCTCTCCAATCTACAACATTAACAAATAGCAATATAGAGGTGAATCTCAGTTTATAAAGGTAAAGTACCTTGTCAACTATTATTGCAATGTGTTTCTTACGTTGGAGGTGATCATGCCCGTGGCTCCATTATCATCGAGCCGGTACTCGTGCATGATCCAATCGGATTTTTGACCATGAGGGGCTCGACCTTTGTAAAACACGAGGGTTTTCCGCATTCCAATCCGAGAACCGTTACCATAGATGATCTTATCGCGTCCCGTGGCTTTCCAAAACCCGGCCATTGTTGCCCGATTAGTCCGGGTCCCGGTCGGGTATTTCTTGTCTTTGTGACTAAAGAAGTACCAATCATTTTGTGGTGTGGAACCTATCTTACACCTCTCTATTATTAAACCAAACAAAAAACATACAATTAACACTAAAAACCAAATCATTAACCAAATCATCAACGAAACTCTATTCCATACCTTGAATATCCCATGGCTCGAGCTTGTTGAGATCAACCTCGACTATGACATCCAAATCGATCTTCTCAAACCCGACTTTCTTACGAAGATAGTACTGGAGGAGCTCCTCCTCGGTCGGATGGAACCGAAATCCGGGTGGCACCCGCGATTGCCCGTTTACCGATATGCTCACATTCTCCGGCATCGTTGACACAATTAGTTGATGAATTTCATGTGAGTATTTGAACTTAAAACATCAAACTGTGAGAAGAGATGGAGAAGACAAAAGGAGAAGAGCTCAAAATGATGATTGCAAACGTTTGGTGGTACCACCCTCAAAGGACGCATATTTATAAGGAGTATTATGTACACAAATATGTTTAGTAACTATATATACTTGTATAAGTATGACACCATACAAGTATGATTACGTATGGTCGGTCCAAGTATACCAATTACTAATCACATAAAATCATGAATCGGTGTCAATGACCCAATGAGTCATATTTTAAAAAAAATATGAAAAATCCTTATATATCAAACATTTTAGATCAAATTAGCTAAGTAATTGTTATTTTTCTTATATCTGTCCCGAAACCAAATGACGCGGAGGACACACGTCCGGTAAACCACACATACAAGTATACGGGGTTCCATCCTAAAACCAATTGGCAATAGGAGGAGTAGCTTGGATGCTTATATGGTAGGTTCACTAGATTGCGTGTTATTGTTGTGGGAACTTTTCCCTACATTCCAAGAGTAATTTTTTTTTATAATTTATGTTAACGAGTTCTATGATATAAATATGTTTAGTAAATATATTTCTAATTAAATAAATAAAAAGAGTACACAAATCTAGTAAAAATAGAAAAGAGTTTATTTGATCAAATTCTTTCAATAATTTATATTAGAAATTGTGGTACGTCATTTATAATTTTAATCTGATTCTCTTACCAAACTAGCCATAACTAATGGAATGACAAAAAAATATTCAAGTATTTATTATTTGTAATAAATAAATTCCCTCTAGTTTTAGCTTATAAGTTGATTAGACGTATATATCAAATCAAGCAAGATATTTTTTTTTAATGATAGGCCAATTCGTTCTAATAAGTGCAGGCAACCAAGATTTCATTTTAAAAAATATTTCTGAAAATATATATTGAAAAGAAATTTATTATATTTTCCTAGGTTTGGATTTATAGTTTTTTATTCAAACAATTTGGTTTATTATATTTTTTCTAATTTTGTGTATAGTAAATGTACCCTTGAGAGAAGACTGTGTAGAATTTGAGAATAAATACAAAAGGTTAGAGTATATTTATTTAATTGAAACATTAAAAAGCTTAGTTCCTACTATAGTTTTTCAAAAAAGCCTAATTATTAAAATTGTCCTTTTGTATTCCGAATATTTCTGAAAAATATTAGTATACATGAGACCAAAATGATAGCATATACGACCAAAAAAATAAGGATAAAAGTTAAAATTAAGAAGAATTGAAAAGTCAAAAAAAAAAAAAAAAAATCGGGTTTGAAAGGCAGAGTATGAGTTTGAAAATGACAAGATAAGAGTTTTCACTTTGGCGTACATCTTCTTTCACCAACCTACTTTTAACAATAAAATGGTGGACTTGTATGGCTACTTGCTCCTCTTAATCTCCATTAAGGTAAACAAAACCAATCATAATCTCTTCTAGATTTCTAGCCATATCAAAACTCACCATTTTCTGACAACATACACTTTCTATCTTTTAATTGATATGAGAATGATGAATTCATAATTTAGAAAAGGAAAAGTAACATCTTGTTTGTTTCGTAGAAAAATAATTCAAAATAATATCAATTTTGAAAATTATTGGCATACATTTATAAAGCTTTGACGATGACTTGACAACCAGCTTTTTAGATGACATAAAAAGACTGTAAATTTTATTGTTGAAAATTTTAATTAACATTCCTTTTTAGCACTAGAATGGTAAAAAATTTAATACGATAATTTCGGTTTTTAAGATATTAAATATTTTTCACGTGTAAATTTGTACATTAAAAAATATAAAGTATGAGACGAGATCAAGACGTACCTGGTATTTCTTAGGAAAAAATCTTCGGGGCATATCTTGGTAAGAATTTGGACAAGATAGGATGAGACGGGACAAATTCCGATGAGTTTTTTTATATAGTTTGTTTACAATTTTTATTATGCAAGAAAATATTTTTTGATTTTGCTCTTACTAGTCATGAAGATGGTGTGTATTATTTTTGAGGGCCCACACACAACGAGAATGTAGGAGGAAGGAAGCTATCGAAGAGAAATTAAAAAGGAGGTTCATTTTTCTTGTCTTAACAACCGCATCAACTAAAGCTACCGTCAAGGTAATTATGGGGTTCGGAGACATTGAGCTTTCACTCATTTTTATAGTTGAATAGTAGTCACACATTTTTCTTAAGGAACATCTAAATATGGACATTTCTCAAACTAACCCATCTTTTCTATTGGGCCGTTGGGCTACATATGGAGATTTCTGAAAGCCCAATATGAACATCTAAATGGGCCACTTACATCGTTCATCGTTAATGGGTCGTTGTTTCGGATTTCGGAATCTAAATCGGGTCTCCCTGCAGGATGCCACGACAAGGAAATACCTCATCCACAATACGACCATTGATTTTGAATGAGTAGGTAGTTGACATGACACAACTCATAATCAACGCAACAAATCTCGGGTTAAACCTTACCCGAGCCTGGAAATAACAACCTCTAGGAAATGCCACTCTACACGTTCAAAAGCTTTAGAGAGGCCGAGTTTAAGAGCCAAAGCTCTTGTGTTTCATATGGTGGAAGCATTCCAATGCAATGAGCGCATTATCATTGATTATGTTGGTAATTAGTTTGTATAGGACGTTACATAGACTTCTAGTCCGGAAGTCCCAGCTGTGTGTCTGGGATGGGAAATTCGACACAAGAGTAACCACCATTTTATTGAGTTTGAAATTTTGTTCTTTCATTTTCGTTCCGATGCCTTGTGGTGGAAATCGGAAGTATTTTTGCTCCGTCTCTTAGTTTTGTTGCCCGATACCACATGAACCAATAGATCTCCTTCTCTTTATTAAGTTTTTTGAGTTGCACTATAATGGAGCTTCCACTGGAAATCGCTCCTTGCTGGACATGGGCAAGATCTCTTTCAAGGTGGATGATTTCAGCTTTCCTCTAGCTCACGACTGTTCTTCCCCAAACATTAAGGTCGGACATGACCTTTAGTAGCCTAAAATGAGCGCGAGTTGTAGTTCATGTTACAAATATAGTTTTTCGTTCATATATTTAGAAATTTCATCATTTTGGTGAACGATATTTTGTATACAAAGTTAGAAAACTTAAAGTTTGTACTTTAATAATAGTTGGTATTTTTTAAGTACACCAATAAATTTGGTTCAACTCGTCGTTTTATTGATTTGCATAGCTGGAGTGGACAAATTGTCCATTGTTGAACGATATCTTCTGTTATGAGTCGGTGTTGTATACTTGTACAAGATCGAAGAACTCAATGAACTCGCTAAACTCGGCGTTTCGTTCTTGCTTGCAACCTCTTCGATCAACCACAAAATACTCATTTTTTTCACTGATCTTCCATCTCGGGGATGTAGCTCAGATGGTAGAGCGCTCGCTTAGCATGCGAGAGGTACGGGGATCGATACCCCGCATCTCCAACTTTGTATTTTTATTTTATTTATTTGCCAATATTAAGATGAGGATCCACGTCTGCGGCTCTTCACATCCACGAAAATGACTTTTGTATTATTCTTTTTAAATTGCTTGGATCTGATCTAAATATGCGGTGAATAAAGACTACAATCAATATACGATTTGGAGTTAGTTTTTTTTTGGGTCATTTCATCTCTATAATTCCCTTATTAAACCCTATTCGAATCAAAGTCCAAGTAGGACAACATCATTAGTCTATCTATTAGCACATTATTTGACCCCAAACTAGCACAAGTGTACAGGTCGAGTTGGGTGACTAACTCTGCCATCTCTCTCACGCACACACGACAGTTAACTATCATCTCAGTTCTCCCCCATTTCCCTCTCTTGTTTTCTCCGCCCGTCCTTTTCTTTCTTCTCCTCAATTCCCTCTCCACCTCCAATAACAAGGGTTTTGTGAGAGGAAACCTCACACTGATGCCTACAATGTCTTCAGCACTTGCAGCTTCAAAAATCATCCAACCCTTCAATTTGACTGCTCAGATTAGATCTGCTGATAAGCCTCGCTCTTCTATCCCCTCTACATCTTTCCTTGGTCCCGCTCAAACCCAACTTCGTATCCCCAATGCCCAGACCTTAACCTTCTCTAATCGCCGCCGCCATGGATCCGCTTCCGCTACTAAGGTTGTCGCCGTTTCGGAGGCTGTCAAAGAAAAGAAGCCCAAGCCGTCCTCTCCTCCAAATCTGGTATGTTTCTGCGGGATTGGCATTCGGTAAACTCGATGTTTTAGCTTTTGCATAGATGGGTTTGTGCAATTCGTGGCGAATCGAGACTGATTGTTAAAGTTTAATTTGATGTATTGATCCAATTTCTGGGTAGTATTCAGACAATGACATTAAGCTTTTTTTCGTTGAAACCAGAATTTGTGTTATTTATCAAAGTATTGGGATTGATTCTGACTTTTGTTTGATTGCAAATGTTGTTTAAGGTCAACTTGATCCTATGCTTATGGGTTCTCTACTAGATTTGGGTTGAACACACAATTGCTATTATCAAGTTTCCAAGTATTTTGATTTGATCTGATTTTATTGTTTTATGTGGGTACGTATTTGTAGTTGGTTACAAAGCAAGAAGGATTGGCTTTCTACGAGGACATGGTTTTAGGAAGGTATTTTGAGGATATGTGTGCTCAAATGTATTATAGAGGCAAAATGTTTGGATTTGTTCATTTGTACAATGGGCAAGAGGCTGTTTCAACTGGGTTCATCAATCTTTTGAAGAAGGAAGATTGTGTGATCAGCACTTACCGTGATCACGTCCATGCCCTAAGCAAAGGGGTCAGTGCTCGTGCTGTGATGAGCGAGCTCTTTGGTAGAACAACCGGGTGTTGCCGTGGCCAAGGAGGTTCTATGCACATGTTCTCGAAAGAACATAACGTTCTCGGTGGTTTTGCATTTATTGGTGAAGGAATTCCCGTTGCCACCGGTGCTGCATTTACTATGAAGTACAAGAGGGAGGTGCTTAACGAGAAATCTGATGGTGTGGCAGTTGCGTTCTTTGGGGACGGAACTTGTAACAATGGACAGTTCTTTGAGTGTTTGAATATGGCTTCTTTGTGGAAACTGCCCATTGTTTTTGTGGTGGAGAATAATTTGTGGGCAATTGGGATGTCACACTTGAGATCTACTTCTGATCCACAAATATGGAAGAAAGGACCCGCATTCGGGATGCCAGGTGTTCATGTGGATGGAATGGATGTTCTGAAGGTCAGAGAAGTGGCTAAAGAGGCAATTACTAGGGCTAGGAATGGTGAAGGCCCTACCTTGGTTGAATGTGAAACTTACAGATTTAGAGGA
Organism: Fagopyrum homotropicum; assembly: GCA_033239125.1. Taxonomy (NCBI): domain Eukaryota; kingdom Viridiplantae; phylum Streptophyta; class Magnoliopsida; order Caryophyllales; family Polygonaceae; genus Fagopyrum; species Fagopyrum homotropicum. Next base: position 12,851,764 of record BSWB01000003.1, read on the forward strand.
CACTCTTTGGCTGATCCTGATGAGCTTCGTGACCCTGGTACGTTTCTTATTGAGTTTCACTTTTCTGTAAATTATAAAACTTTCTTGTTTGTTTGCATTAGTTCTGGTTTTATTTCTTGGTATTGGTTGATTGAATATGATAATACTGACTCTAAAATGGAAATATTTACCAGTTACAACAAAGTTGCATCATCTAAGCTTTCATGTGAAGTGTGCTGTGGATGAGTGATAGAGTTCATAAATTATAACTGTAGTAAGTTTCGATTGAATAATCAATCTAATGCTTAAGTAACGGAAATGACAGCCATAGGTTTCCTGGTTTCTTTCACTGAACTAGTAAGATACATTTTGATTGCAACATTGGTGATACCATAAGCCAATTCGGTCTCATCATTTCTTGTTTTTTCATGTCAGCCGAGAAGGCTCACTATGCAACTAGAGATCCGATCACAGCTTTGAAGAAGTACTTGATCGAGAACAATTTAGCCAGTGAACCTGAGTTGAAAGCCATAGAAAAGAAGATAGATGAAGTTTTAGAGGATGCTGTTGATTTCGCTGACCAAAGCCCTCATCCTGCACGTAATCAGCTTCTCGAAAACGTCTTTGCCGATGCAAAGGGATTTGGAATTGGCCCTGATGGAAGATACAGATGTGAGGATCCTAAGTTCACAGAAGGAACTGCGCAAGTCTAGAGACTTATTATTATATTCATATTTGTATCCTTTGAAATCACATAAATGAGTTTGTGGTAGGGCATGTATTGTTATTTATCATCTTTCTTGTGTGCACTCCTATTGTTTTTATTTCTAGTTGTACTGTTTCGAGTATTGAAGTGTTCGTTTTATGAATACTAATTTAGCATGTTTTATTCGCTGTCCAATCTAATAATTCATTGACTTGTAACCTCAAATTCGCTAAAACAAATGGATGAATCCTTCAATTCTTTTTTTAGGGATTCAGCGTGCTTTCTCCTCGACTCCTTACTTGAATTTATTCATGTCAAGTGCTACATGTTTTGCAGTGAAGTTGGATTCTTTTGGCATTTCGACCCATTAGAGTATGTCTCGTTTAGTACATTGAATTATTTTTCTTTTTAAAAAAAAAAGATTTCTAAATACAATGGTGTTTCCTAGCCTAAGAATTTTCAATAAACATCATCACATCAGCAAACTCATTACCTTTCCAGCTAATAAAATAGTTACAAGGATTCAATTCAGGCACGAACATGGAGAAGACAGCTGTTTTGCATATGACCGAAAGCCCTTTGATTCCATGAAGTAATACAATAAAAGTAATGCCACGCAGGGGATGACTCATAATTCAGAGAACCAAAACATACCCAAAGGATATTTTCTAATATAAAATTTTTACCTACGATGAATTTCCACCTATAAAATTTGTTACAAGGATTCAATTCAGACAAGAACATGGAGGAGGAGAAGATGGAGTCGTCGGAGGTGAAGGTTCTAGGGTTCTGGGCGAGCACTTTCAGCCACAGGGCAAGATGGGCTTTGGAGCTCAAGGGAGTTCATTACGACTACATAGAAGAAGACATCACCCAGGAGAAAAGCCACTTACTTTTGGAAGCAAACCCGGTTCATAAGAAAGTCCCGGTTCTCTTTTATCAAGGCCGAACCGTTGCAGAGTCCACTGTAATAATGGAGTATATCGAAGAGATCTGGCCGGAGAAGCCATTGATGCCGGCAGATCCGTACCAGAAAGCTTTGGCTAGGTTCTGGATCAAATTCGGAGAAGAAAAGGTAATTATTTCCTTTTGTGGAAATGAAATCGTAATTGAGAAGCTTGTATGATTTGAGAAATGAATCAATTTCATTTTTAGGTCATGCCGATCGTCTACTCCTATATGATTACAATCGGCGAAGAGCACGAGAAAGCAACAAATGACGTTAGGGAAATGCTGAGATTTTTAGAAGAAAATTGCCTTGGGAACAAGAAGTTCTTCGGAGGGGATGAAATTGGACTGATTGATCTCGCATTTGGGTGGTTAGCTTATTGTCTCGAGCCAACCGAGGAGGCGGCGGCTGGTGGTGGTGGCGGAAAGAAGTTGATGGACGAAGATGTGCTTCCTCGGCTGTGTGCTTGGGTTGAGGCTTTCAAGGGAGTTCCGGTGATCAAGCGTCACATCCCTGACTATGACAAGTTGCTATCACATCTCGTTCGGATTAGAGAGAAGCTCGTCTCGTCGTCAGCTTAGGGTTTGTTTGGTAGTCGGAATTAATGTGGAATTAAGTTGAGGTTGGAGACGAAAAAATATAATGAAATTGACTAGATTGCTATTCGTACCACATGAAATGTACTAATCATATCCCTTATCCGATTACGCACTGCAAAGCCGTAGCAACAATCTCATTCCGTTTGAAAAATAAAGAAAAATGGTTACAACTACGCATGACGAACTCCTAGTATGACTACATACTATAAGCTGTTGAATGAATGGATGATCTATTAATAAAGATGCTGAGGGTATATATACATGAGAGATGAAGATCCTCTCATGAGATCTTTGAGATCTCTGTCTAACAACCTAATATACATCTCTAACAGAAGATGAGATTATATTGTTAGTTGTTACAACATATTATTGTTTACATTTCCCCTCAAGTGAAGCATAACAATATTATTGTTTACATTCCCCCTCAAGTGAAGCATCATTATGAAGCTGTAACTTGTGTAGTAGTTGCTGAAAACGATGACGCAACAGAGGCTTTGTTAGTATGTCAGCAAGCTGATCATCTATGGAGACGAAACTGACACGTAAGCAATTGTTCTTCATTTGTTCACGTACAAAGTGATAGGCTAGAGCAATGTATTTCATCCTTGAGTGAAACACCGGATTGGCAGATAAGGAAGTTGCTCCCTGATCATCACAATAAATCACTAGAGCGAGGTTTGAAGGTTGATGAAGCTCACACAGGAGTTGTTTGATCCAAAGAATCTCTAATGTTGTATTTGCCAATGCTTTGTACTCGGCTTCTGTTGAAGATCTAGCTACTGATTTTTGCTTCTTTGAACTCCAGCTCACTGGTGTAGATCCAATGTAAACAATGTATCCAGTAGTAGAAACATAGCCATCCTTATCACCGGCCCAATCTGCATCTGAAAAGGTGTGCAGGTTGGTTGTTGAAGACCTTGATACATGTAAACCAAGATCAAGTGACCCAACAAGATAACGTAGAACACGTTTCAGTGCAGTCCAGTGTGTCGATGTTGGACATTGCATGTACTATGATAGCTTGTTGACAGAGAAGCCAACATCAGGTCTAGTTAAGTACATATACTGCAGAGATCCAACAAGCATACGATAATCTATTGGATTAGGCAGCTCACTTCCAGATGTGCGTTGGAGATTATCAGTGGGTTGTAGTGGAGTAGAGATAGGCTTGGCATCACTCATTCCAGCTTTCTCTAAGAGATCAATTATGTATCGCTTCTGGGAGAGGAAAATACCTTGCTCAGTAGAAGTGACCTGAACCCCAAGAAAGTAGGACATGTAGCCTAGGTCTTTGAGAGAGAATCTATTGGCAAGTGTCTGCATCAAACTCTCGAGTCTTGGACTGTTGCTACCTGTAACTATTATATCATCGACGTACACAAGTAGATAGAGCACATCCTCACCATAATGATAAACAAATAAAGATGCATCTACTATGGAATTTTTGAACCCTAAACTCAAGAGAAACACCCTCAGTTCATTGTACCATGCTCGTGGTGCTTGTTTCAACCCATAAATGGTCTTCTTCAATTTGCAAATGTGTTGTGGTTTGTCCTTGTCTACAAAACCGGGAGGCTGGCTCATATAGACATCTTCAACCAAGGTTCCCTAAAGGAACGCATTATTTATGTCAAGCTGACGGAGAGACCAACCTTTCGAAACTGCAAGCAATAGAACTATTCTCACTGTAACCGGTTTGACAACCGGACTAAATGTTTCTGTGTAGTCAGCTCTTGGATGTTGAGTGAACCCTTTTGCTACAAGCCGCGCCTTGAACCTGTCAATGGAGCCATTTGGTTGATATTTAACTCTATAAATCCACTTACATCCTACCAAGTTCACTGTTGTAGACGGTGGAACAAGATCCCAAGTCTTGTTCAAACATAGTGCATCAAATTCAGACTGCATAGCATTCCGCCACTCAGGGTTCTTTAGGGCCTGAGTAATAGATTTTGGTTCAATGGTTCTTGATGTGGGCTGGTCAAGAATGGCATGAAGGTTGAGTTTTTGAATAGGCTTCACCACATTATTTCTGGATCGAGTAACAACACCTTGTCTAGGTTGAGGAAGAGTAGGTTGATCAAGAATGAGTGCAGGTGAAGGTACGATAGGTTGATCAGCTGTGATGACTTGGTTGTTTGGTAACTCAGAGATGGTGGTTGTAGCATGAGATGAGGATTCAGTTGGTGTATTGATCACTAGAGGAGACGAGTTGGAGCTAATGATAGGGATTCCAATCTGAGTCCATTCTTGAGTAACAACGGAAGATAATGTTTTATTATTGGCCATTCGGCTATAAGGATATACATCCTCTAGGAACCGAACATGACGAGAAGTGTAAACCTTCTTGGTTATAGGATCTAAACATTGATAAGCACTTTGTGTGGCTGAATACCCGATGAAGACACAAGGGATAGATTTTGGGTCGAGTTTGTGTCTAGTATATGGTTTTAGCCAAGGAAAACACAAGCATCCAAAGTTCCTCAATTTTGTGTAGTTTGGAGACATGTGGGTTAGGTTTTGGAATGGATTGGTAAAATGATTTGAAGGCGATGGTAACCTGTTGATTAAGTAGGTTGCCATGATCATAGCCAATGGCCAATGATCTAAAGGCATGGATGCATGAGTTAACATAGCTAGACCCGTTTCAACAATGTGTCTATGTTTTCGTTCAGCTAGACCATTATGTTCCGGTGTGTGTGGAGGCGATGTAAGGTGTGTAATACCATTATCACCAAGAAATTGATTGAGGGCCACATACTCACCACCATTATCTGAGTATAAAACTTTGATTTTCAGATTGAAGAAATTTTCAACCAAAGATTTAAACCGAATGAATGTATGTTTGGTTTCAGATTTAAATCGAAGAGGATATAACCATGTATATTTTGTAAAGTGATCTACAAATATAACATAGTATTTGAACCCATCGAAGGATATAATTGGTGAACTCCAAACATCACTAAAGATATACTCAAGAGGTTGAGATGACACAATCGAAGAATTGTAAAAGGGTAACTTGTGTGTTTTATTCAAATGACAAGAGTTACAATCCGATTGAGAGAAAGAACGAAAACCTAATTGAGCACTTTTATTGAGAAAATGAAAAACTTATGTGGAAGGATGACCCAATTTGTGATGCATTGAAGAAGGAGAGACACGAACAGTAGTGTGAGCCATAGGAGATGATGAAGGCCATATATAGACACCATCAATACAAGGTCCTTTAAGTATGGTGGTGTTTGTTCGGAGGTCCTGCACATGAAAGCCATCATAATTAAAGATAACTAAGTATGAGGAATCTTTTGTGAGTTTTGAAACTGAAACAATATTTTTGGTCATAATAGGCACACACAACACATCAGACAAAGCAATGTTATTGCAAGGAACCCGAGAAAAACCAACATGAGTTATTAAAAGTCCCTTACCATTGCCAACTATCATTTCGTCATCTCCAGTGTATGGATGGTGTAAGGCTAAGTTATTGAAATCGTTGGTGACGTGGTGGGAAGCTCCACTGTCGATCAGCCAAGGTGAGGTTGAGTGGTTGGTATGCAACAAGTTTGTTTGAGGAGGCGGAGTAGATGGAAATCGTGCAGATGAAGGTACTTCAATAGTAGGATGTAAGGTCTTGTAAGTAGGGCATTGAGCCAAGACATGACCCACTTGACTTACTTGTGTTTTTAGAAGACCTGGTTTGTACTTTGAAAGTCGTCATTGCCCCTCCAGCCTCTTTGTGGTTATACTTTAATGAGAGCTCATGATTTATGAGTTTCTCATGAAGCTCTTCGAAAGCGATTGAGGAATCCCTTGCATTTATGGCATGTACGACAGGCAGGTACGGCTCATCTAGTCCCTTCAATACATAATCAGTGATGTCTTCAGAGGATACAAGAGACTCGAGGGATGCAAGTAGTTTCGTTGCTTTTCGAATGTTTTGCATATAGGTTGAAATGGAGTCAGTGCCTTTTGTCATGTTGCGCAGGCGTTCCTTGACTTGCTTTACGTGTCCTCTTGACGGATTGTCGTAGGTGAGACGTAATGTCTCCCACACTTCTCTGGACGTAGTTGCAGTGGCCACAAAGCTGGCAACTTATGTAGTAAGTGTGCCCAGCAATGATCCAAAAATCAGGCGATCTTGACACTGATAGGTTTTGTATTCTGGATTGGGAGAAGATGAGTTTGGTAGCATTTGTTGTGGTATGGCAATTGTGCCTAAGATTTACTGATAGGTGATGGAATCACTATCAATTAGGGTAGTTTTTAGAGTCTTTTTATTGTATTAGGGTCGGTTTATGCTACTAACTCCTTGGTCCAGATAAAGAAGAGCAAAAGAAGCTAAAGGGGGAGTTACAAGCACTTAGGAGTGAAGATCGATCAAGAAGCAAAGCTTCTGTTGCCTCACCGCCCCTGCGGGTACTTGCAGCCGCCCTTGCGGATGACGTTTCCACTTGAACGCTCCCTGCACCTTCACCAGCGCCGGCCATGAAGTGTGTCACCGCCCCTGCGCCACTCCTTGGCGCCCCTGCGGTGACCTGCCCTGAAGATATGAAGACCAACTCCCCTGCGTCTCACACTGCGCCCCAACCTGGGAGCTGGAAGACGAAGAGGCTATGTCGATGCCCTTGCGTTGACATAGGGACGCCCCGACGGCTTGACATCAAAAATGTCAGGAAGGCGAAAGGTCAGACGTTGAAGTGCATTAAAGTTCCGCCCCTGCGGAGTTATGTAGCCGCCCCAGCGGTTCTGAAGAAGATCAACCGATTCTGCCTAAACCTCCCCTGCGGTTCCTGAAGGCCGCCCCTGTGGTTTAACGCCAGAAGCTTTACTCCGGTTGTTTACACCACCTTTATGGCATTTAAGGTGACTATTTTAGGCCGGCTATTTACTCCTAATTAAGTGTCTTTTGTAGTATAAATAGTCCATGGCTGATTGCTAGAATGATCCATGCTTTTCCTCACAAAATTTTAGACTTGAGCTTTCCATTGTAATGAGTTGCTAACTCCCTTGCTACATTGGGTTGGTTTGAAGCTGCTTTGTTACTTTGGTTGTAAGTTCTTTTTAATCTAAGTTTTCATTCAGTAATACTTTGTGTTTTCTTAATCTCCATTGTCTAATTGCATGTTACTATTGCTTGAGATTGATCACCTTAGGTTCTAAAGTGCATGTAAACAACTAGGATTAATAGGTTCCGGGTTCGGGTCTTTAATCTAGTAGCAACTTTAAGTAATAACGGGTTGTAATTACTTAAATAAAAGGAACACAAATATAAAGATAAGTTTAACGATTTTAATCTTCTCTTTATATCCCTTAGTCTTTGTTTGAAAGCTAACCTGTTATTTGTTCTTGTAGGTTTACAGAACTTTAATAGGTTAAGTTGTGTTGATGCCGGTTGGCTCAACACATATATACGATCGAGACGGGAGATTACTTGGAAACTTGTAAAAGGAACTCACCAAAGTGGCAATTGCATGCTTAGAATCAACCTAGTGTAGATTCATCCATTATTGTCTTACTTGTCGCATTAATCGTTTTCATAAGTTTTTATGCATCAATCCAACCCCCCCCCTTTGTGTCACTTGTTAGTATAATCGATAATTGCATCTAAAACACCTTAACTCTCTTGGGTTCGACCCTTACTTAATCACTATACTTGTTCTTAGTGCTAAGTCGGGATTTACTTTTGATTGGGTATAGACGACCATAGAAATACCTTCGGTCAAATTTTGGCGCCGTTGCCGGGGAGTTTTTGTATTTTATTGTTATTATTGATTATTGGTTTGAACCATTTTTATGGTTCAAACCCGTGCTACTAATTACGGCTTTGCTTCTTTTGATCCAGAAATTGAGAGGACGCATTTCCGGCAACGAAGACAACAACTTCAACAAGAGATGGCTGACCGTACTCTTCGTCAACTTACGCAACCCACCTTGGCTCAAAACCCTCTTGCGGTCGCTATACCGGCACTAGGGGAAGGAGTCAACTTTGAGCTCAAACCGGGCCTCATCCACTTGCTCCCATCCTTCCATGGGCTAAGTGGTGAAAACCCCATCAAGCACCTTGTAAAGTTCCATACTGTGTGTATGAGCATGAAGCCGGCCAACATTACCGAAGAACAGATCAAGATGAGGGCATTCGGCTACACACTCAAAGATTCGGCGGATTATTGGTATTACCATCTTCCATCCGGGAGTAAATACACTTGGGAGAACCTTCACAAAGCGTTCTTGGAGAAATACTTTCCAGCTAAAAAGGCCAATAACTTGAAGAAAGCTATAAGCAACATCGAGCAAGAGGCAACCGAAACTCTCTACGAGTACTTCGAAAGGTTTGCACGCCTCCGATCCAGCTGTCCTTTCCACGGATATTCAACTCAAGACCTAGTCTTGTACTTGTACAATGGCTTGTTAGACAATGAAAGGAGGATCGTCGATGCGGCTTGCGGAGCTAATATTCTTAACTCTACTCCTGACCTTGCTTTGGAAAAGATACAGGAACTAGCGGAAGGAACTCGGAACTTTGGAAGGACCCCGGCTAAAAAAGGAGTTCATGTTGTGAGTTCCGGGAAGAACGAGATTTCCACCGAGCTAGCGGAATTGAAGGAAATGGTGAAGAGGCTAACACTTATGGGAACACCGCAACAACTCAAAGCTTGTGGAGTTTGTGCTGACCCGTATCATCCAACGGACATGTGTCCACAAGTTCAAGATGATGATACTGAAGTAAACACAATGGGTTATGGACAACCACAACAACAAAGACCTAGGAACGATCCCTATGCACAGAATTTCATGCCAAATGGGCGTGACCAACAGAATTTTCGTTGGAGAGATCAACAAAACCAACAACAGCAGTCCCGCCAAGGTAAGTCTCACTCAACTGAAGATATGTTGCAGGTTTTGACTAGCCACTTTGCTACCCATGTCCAAGCAACAGAATCTAGCATCAAGAACCTTGAGAAACAGGTTAGTCAAATGGCGGAAGCTATTTCAAGGATCGAATCAAGGCTTTCCAGAGGATTGCCTTCCCAGACGTTTATAAACCCCAAGGAGAATATTAGTGCCCTGACATTAAGGAGCGGGAAGCAAATCCAACAAGAACCAGCAAAAGAATCACAAAGCAAACCTTCTATCGTTTTTTCCGCACCCACAACAGCCCCTACGGCTGCAGCTGCGCCCAACACAGAAGGAACGACGCCCATGCGGCTAGCTGCCCCCGCCCCTGCGGTGACAACCCCCGAGCCGCCCCTACGCCTTCAAGCTGGAGCCCCTGCGGAAAACACAACAGAAGGTCTTGCTGAAAAGGATACCTACGTCCGGCCTAACTTTCCGCCACTATACTCCGAGAAGCCATCGGCTCCTTTTCCTGAAGCCTTGAAGGAGCGAAGAATCATAGAGGACAAGGACCTCTTTGAGACTTTCTCTAAATGCGACTTTCTCTTTGAGACTTTCTCTTTGAGACTTTCTCTAAATGCGAGGTAAACATTCCCCTCCTTAAGTTGGTGAAAAGTATCCCTAAGTATGCTCGTTTTTTGAAGGAACTTTGCACTATCAAGAGGAATCAACAACTAAAAGGGAAACAGAAAGTGCAAGTGAGTGAACATGTGTCGGCAGTTTTCCAACGGAGAATGCCCAAGAAGTGCAGCGATCCGGGCATGGTAAGCATTCCTTGTGTTATAAGGGAAACCCGCTTTGACAAAGCAATGCTTGATCTCGGTGCTTCTATTAATGTCTTGCCATATTCGATTTACAAATCACTTGGCCTTGGGCCACTGATGGAAACTAGGTTTGTAGTACAACTTGCTGATAGATCTAATGTGTACCCAAAAGGGATAATTAAAGATGTATTAGTGATGGTAGACAACCTAATTTTTCCTACTGATTTCTTTGTAATGGATATGGAAAATGACTCACATGCTGCACCCATTCTGTTAGGTAGGCTATTTCTGAAAACGGCTAGGACTAAAATTGATTATGTTAGTGGTAAATTGACCATGGAGTTTGATGGAGAAGTAGTGGAATTTGACATTTATGATGCAATGAAATTTCCTAGCGATGATCATTCTCTATGTACTATTGACATTGTTGAACCTTTTGTGCAAGATGTTTTTGATAACTCTGACGTGGATGAATTGAGAAATGTGATTGAGCATGACATTGATGGTTTCAAATCAGAATATGTGTTAACATCTAGCATGAAAGAGGTCATAGCCCAATTAAATGGGCATAAAAGGCTACCCATCTCTAATTTGGCTATTGGACCCACTTTACTAACCCCGAGCGAGAAGCTTATTCCGTCCATAGTGCAGACACCTGAAATAGAATTGAAGGACCTTCCGTCACACCTCAAGTACGTTTTTCTTGGAGCACACAATACCTTGCCAGTGATTATCTCCAACAAGTTAACCACCGGACAAGAAGATAAGTTGGTGAACGTACTAAAGGAGCACAAGACGGCCCTTGGATGGACTATTGCGGACATCAAGGGGATAAGTCCTTCCACTTGCATGCATAGGATTTTACTTGAGGACGAAGCTAAGCCCTCTAGGCAACCTCAAAGGAGGTTGAACCCACCAATGATGGATGTGGTCAAAAAGGAAGTGTTGAAGCTCCTCCAAGCGGATATGATCTTTCCTATCACGGATAGCACTTGGGTTAGCCCGACCCAAGTAGTTCCAAAGAAGGGAGGCATCACTTTGGTGGAAAATCAACATGGTGAGATGGCCCCAAGCAAAACACAAACCGGATGGAGAGTTTGCATTGACTACCGCAAACTCAATAAGGTAACACGAAGATACCATTTCCCATTACCTTTTATTGATCAAATGTTGGAACGTCTTGCAGGTCATCAATACTACTGTTTTCTGGATGGATAATCGGGCTATTTCCAAATAGCCATCGCACCAGAAGATCAAGAGAAGACGACGTTCACTTGCCCATTTGGCACTTTTGCATATCGTAGAATGCCATTTGGACTTTGCAACGCACCGGGCACCTTCCAACGGTGCATGATAAGTATTTTCTCCGAATACATCGAAAATTTCATTGAAGTCTTCATGGATGATTTTACCGTCCATGGGGACAGTTTTGACGCATGTTTAGGGCATTTAAAACTTGTTCTTGAAAAATGTGTTGAAACCAATCTAGTTCTTAATTCGGAAAAATGTCATTTCATGGTCGAACAAGGAATTGTGCTAGGACATGTGATATCCTCAAAAGGGATAGAGGTAGATAAGGCAAAGGTTGATGTTATTCAAAATTTACCTTATCCTACTAATGTTCGGAAAATCCGATCTTTTCTTGATCATGCAGGTTTCTACCGACGGTTCATCAAAGATTTCTCAAAGATTTCAACACCCTTGTGTAAATTGCTCAAGAAAGATGTCACCTTTATAGTGGATGAGGATTGCAAGAAGGCTTTCGACACTTTGAAAGCATGTCTCACCACCGCACCGATAATCCGATCTCCGGATTGGGAGAAACCTTTTGAAATCATGTGTGACGCTAGTGACTACGCCGTCGGAGCTATCTTAGGACAAAAAGACGGACGGGCCTCACATGTGATCCATTATGCGTCTATGACACTCAATGGAGCGCAAAGGAATTACTCTACCACCGAGAAGGAGATGTTAGCGGTAGTTTTCGCCCTTGAGAAATTCCGGAAGTACCTACTTGGGGTAAATGTAATTATCTTCACGGACCATGCAGCTCTTAGGTACCTCATGGAAAAGAAGGAGGCAAAGCCACGATTAATCCGTTGGGTGCTTCTGCTAAGCGAGTTTAACCTAGAGATAAGGGACAAGAAGGGAGCTGAGAACCTGGTGGCCGACCATTTGAGCAGACTAGTGCAAGAGGAGGAAGATCCAGGAAAAACAGAAATAGCCGGAAGTTTTCCAGACAATATATTCTACACAAATCTCTGTTGTGTAACCGCCCCCGCGCATCACACCAGCCGCCCCTGCAGCCCCCTCTAGGCGCCCCTGCGGAATTGTCGACAGAGGTTTGTCTTAAGCTTCAATCTTTTAAGCCTTGGTTTGCTGACATTGTGAATTTCATTGTCAGGAAGGAGTATCTTCCAGAGTTCACCAAGGCACAACGAGAGAAAGTAAAAGCTGAAGCTCGACACTACGTTTGGGACGATCCTTACCTTTGGAAGCATTGTAGTGACCAAGTGATCCGGCGTTGCATTCCAAACAATGAGGTACAATCCGTCCTAACTTTCTGTCATTCTGAAGCATGTGGGGGGCACTTTGGGGCAAACAAAACTGCAAGAAAAGTTTTGGATGTCGGTTTCTTTTGGCCACACATTTTTCGAGACGCTTTTGTGTTTTGTAAAGTGTGTGATAGATGCCAAAGGGTAGGAAATTTTTCAAGGAGACATGAAATGCCTCAATCCTCTCTTATATTTTGTGAAATATTTGATGTTTGGGGAATTGATTTCATGGGGCCGTTTCCTACTTCATTCGGGAACACATATATTTTGCTTGCGGTGGACTATGTTTCCAAGTGGGTGGAATCAAAGGCCACCAAAACTGATGATCAAAAGTAGTTGCAGCTTTTCTAAAGGAAAATATCTTTGCTAGATTTGGAATCCCAAAAGCCTTAATCAGTGATAGGGGTACCCATTTTTGCAACAAGACGATCACGGCTCTCCTTAATAAGTACCATGTTCACCAAAGAGTGTCAACAGCTTGTCATCCACAAACAAACGGCCAAGCTGAGGTGTCTAACCGGGAAATAAAGATCATCCTTGAAAAGATGGTTTCTCCCAGACGGAAGGATTGGAGTGCAAGGCTAAATGACGCCCTATGGGCATATCGGATAGCCTACAAAACTCCCATCGGAATGTCCCCTTTTAGGCTCGTGTTTGGGAAAGCTTGCCACCTACCGGTGGAATTAGAGCACAAAGCTTGGTGGGCGGTAAAGAAGTGCAACATGAACATAGAAGAAGTGGGAGAATTCCGGAAGCTTCAATTGCAAGAGTTGGAGGAACTAAGGCTAGATGGATATGACCATGCCACCACATACAAAGAAAAGACCAAAGCATGGCATAGCCGGAACATTCTCCGGAAGGACTTCAAGGTAGGTAACAAGGTACTTCTCTTTTAATCCCGTTTGAAACTCTTTGCAGGTAAGCTGCGTTCAAGATGGACAAGGCCGTTCATAGTAGCCGAAGTGTACCCTCACGGGATTGTGGATCTCTATGACCCCCAAACGCACAAGGTGTTTAAAGTGAACGGACAAAGGCTAAAGCTTTACCTTGAAGGAGTCAAGAACGATCCGATTGACGAGATGGTACTAGAGGAGGCACACTCAGAGAAGTAGAAATCTTACGTCGAGCCAACGACGTAAAACAAAGGCGCTTCTCGGGAGGCAACCCGAAGGAATAAAAAGAGGAGCTTCTGTCAAGTAATCCGCCCCTGCGGTTTTGTTTCCCGCCCCTGCGGTGACACTCAGGCCAGCGCCTGCAATACGTTTGTCACCACCCCCGTGGTGACATCCCCACGCCCCTGCGGCGGCCATCCTTGACACAAATTCCCAGCGCCGCCCCCGGCGCTGGGCCTGCGTGCCCCTCTCCCTTGTCGCCGCCCCTACGGTGTCAAAACCCCGCCCCTGCGGGTTTACCCAAAAAAGAAAAAAAATAGGATCTCGCAAAACGCCTACACCTACCACGCACTACTCACCAGCCTTCTTCACCAACCACAAACCCTCCAAACTCCCTTCCTTCAAGCAACACCCTCAACGCCCCTGCGCCCTCTGCCCTAAACCAAGCTCGCCGACGCTCCTGCGCCACCTCCGACAGCTAGCCACCAGTCGACACCCCTGCGCCACCTTCTCCCGCTATCCCTGTGCTCTCTCACAACCCTACAGCCTTCCTCCTCACCCACCTCATACATTCCACTCCAGCTATATCACCGGCAAGCCTACACCACCAAGGACGTCACCGGAGCAACCTCAGCAAAAACCCTCTCCATCGCGCCTCAGGAATCGTCTCTGCACTTCTCCCGCACCTGCGGCTGCAAGCATCCGCCCCTGCGCCTCACCGCCCCTGCGCCTGCACAGCCGCCCCTGCGGAAATCACAACAGAAAGGTTATTTTCTTTTCCTCATTTCAACATTTACTTATCCTTTGCTTCAAATACTTTCAAGAATGGAAGCCCCAAGGAAATACAAGATGACGGAAACAGAGAAGGACCGATATAGGATTGTGCAGGATCGAGTTGTACGTGTATGCAACTCGATTTCTACATATCCCGACCTTGGAGAAACTAGGCATGCTAGAGAGCATGCAAACGTTTTTGGCGAATGTTGGGCTAGGAGACTTCCTCCAGAAGAGTGCTCCGACATATCCGGAGCTCAGCAGACAGTTTATCGCCACTTTCACAATGCAGAAGGAAGACCACGTGTGTACCGGCCTCACCTTCAAGTTCAACAAGGTGAAGTACACTCTTGACTACAACGATTTACGGGAGGCTTTTGGGGTAACTCTAAACCCCTTTGAGAATTGGTGGGATCCAGTCCCGGCCTCGGACCTATGTGAGTTTTGGCAAGCAGCTACCGGGTCGGAGTTCCATGCTGGGGGTGAGTACTCCAACAAACTCACTCACCCCAGTTTGAGGTTGATTTCCAAGATCCTCATGAGTGTCTTCTGTGGGCACAAAGAGGAAAACAAGGTTGCTCTCAAGGACCTCCCACTACTCTACTCCTGTCTTTCACAGAGCGAGAAGTTGATGGATTGGCCCTCTCTCTTCCTCACCGCTTTGAAGCGGATCAGGAGGGATGAGCCGAGGGATATTGTCGGCGGTGGGGTGATCTCTTTGATCGCCTCACAAGTGATGGACCTGTCCGAGTTAGAGGATGGGATGACGGCTCCTCTCTACACTGAGGGGGTGCTTAGGAGGTGCAAGCTCCTCCGGCGGGACGGGGAGAACCTATTTTGGATCTCCCTTACAGATGGGAGCCACCACACCTACCTTCCCCGGCCTTTACCTCTAGGAGGTGAGCTCTCCGAGCTCTACATTCCGGCGGATCCTTTCGTGCCGAGGAGGCCACTAGTGTCCATTGTGGAGAGGCATGCTGCCAGCTCCAGTCGGGCCCATCAGGAGGAGCACCTGTCCGACCCAGATGACAAGGAGATACCCATGGCGACACCAGAGGAGGACCCGGCCCTTGCGAGCCATCAGGCTCAGATGGCGGCTATGACGACCCAACACCGGGCATGGCAGTCCGATTACCAGCGGACTATGCTGGAGCAGCAGCAGAGCTGACAGGACACTTTTGCCACCTCCATGATCTCACACTTCGACCAGAGGCAGGAGGCCTGACAAGCAGCCCAACAGCAGCAGCTAGAGGCTCAGCAGTTGGCCTGGCAAGCCAGTTTTGAGTCCTCTTTTGGTCGCCGGATGTCTGCCCAGCAGGGCCGCATTGATAACATCTACCAGCGCCAGGAGCATTTCTTCCGCCACTTCCCTTACCCACCGGAGGAGGGTCCGGGTGGTCCATCTGGACCACCCTAGTGAGGGTACATTTCTTTCCCTTCTCCCACATTTATCTTTGACTCATTTCCACTTTAAGGACAAAGTGTACTTCAAGTATGGGGGAGGGATATATCATTGTTTGTACAGTTTTTTGGAGTTGTTTTGATTTTGTTTTGCATCTTTTGAATTCAGTTTCATTCGAAAAAAAATAAAAAAAATAAAGAAAAAAAATAAAGAAAAAGCCAAAGAAGTGAAAAAAGGCATGAAAATTCTTGGATAAACCGAAAACCCGAAAGGGCGGTTTAGGTAAAAAGAAGGTAGTCCGACCAACCTTAGGGTGGTGCAAAATTGGACTTGAGGGATGAGAGTTTAAGAGAGAAAAGAAGAAGAGTGGCAAGGTGAAAACCCGAAAGGGTGCCTTGGCAAGATGAGCGACACCGAGTGTAGGTTTCCCTTCCAGCGTTTTGGCGACATAAGAAGGGGAGTCATAAGGAGGTTGTCCGGGTAGGCCACTCTTGGAGCGATAAGAATGGTAGTATTTCTTTTTCTCACATTTTCTCTCTTTTCCTTCTTTCTTTCTTGGTTTTTCTCTTGTTTTCCATTATCTTTCTGCTTACTCATGCTTCCTGAGGCCTTTGAGTCTAGTTGATGACATTTGTTTTTACTCGAGACGAGCAAAAGGTCTAAGTATGGGGGAGTTTGATAGGTGATGGAATCACTATCAATTAGGGTAGTTTTTAGAGTCTTTTTATTGCATTAGTGTCGGTTTATGCTACTAACTCCTTGGTCCAGAAGAAGAAGAGCAAAAGAAGCTAAAGAAGGAGTTACAAGCACTTAGGAGTGAAGATCGATCAAGAAGCAAAGCTTCTGTTGCCTCACCGCCCTTGCGGGTCCTTGCAGCCGCCCCTGCGGATGACGTTTCCACTGGAACACTCCCTGCGCCTTCACCAGCGCCGGCCATGAAGTGTGTCACCGCCCCTGCGCCACTCCTTGGCGCCCCTGCGGTGACCTGCCCTGAAGATATGAAGACCAGCTCCCCTGCGTCTCACACTGCGCCCCAACCTGGGAGCTGGAAGACGAAGAGGTTATGTCGACGCCCCTGCGTCAACATAGGGACGCCCCGGCGGCTTGACATCAGAAACGTCAGGAAGGCGAAAGGTCAAACGTTGAAGTGCATTAAAGATCCACCCTAGCGGAGTTATGTAGCCGCCCCAGCGGTTCTGAAGAATATCAACCGATTCTGCCTAAACCGCCCATGCGGTTCCTGAAGGCCGCCCCTGCGGTTTAACGCCAAAAGCTTTACTCCGGTTGTTTACACCACCTTTATGGCATTTAAGGTGGCTGTTTTAGGCCGGCTATTTACTCCTAATTAAGTGTCTTTTGTAGTATAAATAAGTCCATGGCTGATTGCTAGAATGATCCATGCTTTTCCTCACAAAATCCATTTTAGACTTGAGTTTTCCATTGTAATGAGTTGCTAACTCCCTTGCTACATTGGGTTGGTTTGAAGATGCTTTGTTACTTTGGTTGTAAGTTCTTTTTAATCTAAGTTTTCATTCAGTAATACTTTGTGTTTCCTTGATCTCCATTGTCTAATTGCATGTTTACTATTGCTTGAGATTGATCACCTTAGGTTCTAAAGTGCATGTAAACAACTAGGATTAATAGGTTCCGGGTTTGGGTCTTTAATCTAGTAGCAACTTTAAGTAATAACGGGTTATGATTACTTAAAGAAAAGGAACACAAATATAAAGATAAGTTTAACGGTTTTAATCTTCTCTTTATATCCCTTAGTCTTTGTT
Source organism: Fagopyrum homotropicum (assembly GCA_033239125.1). Classification (NCBI taxonomy): domain Eukaryota; kingdom Viridiplantae; phylum Streptophyta; class Magnoliopsida; order Caryophyllales; family Polygonaceae; genus Fagopyrum; species Fagopyrum homotropicum. The sequence continues at coordinate 12,869,276 of BSWB01000003.1, forward strand.
TGAAAGTTAACCTGTTATTTGTTCTTGTAGGTTTACGGAACATTAATAGGTTAAGTTGTGTTGATACCGGTTGGCTCAACACATATATACGATCGAGACGGGAGATTACTTGGAAACTTGTAAAAGGAACTCACCAAAGTAGCAATTGCATGCTTAGAATCAACCTATTGTAGATTCATCCATTATTGTCTTACTTGTCGCATTAATCGTTTTCATAAGTTTTTGTGCATCAATCCAACCAAACCCCCCCCCCTTTGTGTCACTTGTCAGTATAATCGATAATTGCATCTAAAACACCTTAACTCTCTTGGGTTCGACCCTTACTTAATCACTATACTTGTTCTTAGTGCTAAGTCGGGATTTACTTTTGATTGGGTATAGACGACCATATAAATACCTTCGGTCATATACCCATCTAGGTCATATCCTTGTAGAGTAGCAAGAATTGCTGATTTCCAGACAACATAGTTGTTTTGTGTAAGTTTGATTATGTTCGTGAGAATGACAAGGATGAAGGGTTTAGTTGGTTCACGAGGGTTTGCTAGTGTGTTTGTGTATTCAGCCATGGTTGTTTGATCTGAAGGATCGAACTAATCTGATACCATATAAGTTGTTGAATGAATCGATGATCTATTAATGAAGATGTTGAGGGTATATATACATGAGAGATGAAGATCCTCTCCTGAGATCTTTGAGATCTCTTGCCGGATCGTAGTCTTCCATATCAAACATTTCATTTGAAAAAGTAAAGAAAAATGACTACGGCTACATATTGCGTAGTTGTAGTAGGGGGGAAAATTTTTTTTAATATATATAGATTTTTTTTACGGCTATACAATGCGTAGCCGGAATAGGGGTATGAATAGCACGCTTCGTTGGTACGAATAGCAATAACTTGAAAATGAAGAGGATGAAATGAATTATTTGGTTTGGTGTTGAGAAGAGAATTATTAAGAATATGACGGAAATTGTTTATAATTGAAATTATGAAAAAGGTACAAAATATTTTTGTATGGTTTTAAATGATTCTTATTAGAGAAATCGTGTTTAGTGTCCTTGAGGTTTTGACCTTTTCGGTTGGTGTACCTTAAGTTTCAAGTGGTCGGTTGGTGCCCTTAGGATTGTCTTCTTTCTTTTTTTTTCCGGTCGGTGTCCATTCTTAACAAAACCGTTAGTTTTTTTTAACTATTCTCTAAGATTCTCTTTATAAAAATTAAAAAATAAAGGATAAAAAAGTAATTTAAGGAAAATTGGAGAAAAACAAAAGACGGTCTTTGGAGTTGCTCTTCTTCTCCGTCGACATCACTCTTCTACTCAAACGTCGACATCACTTTGGAGTTGCTCTTCTTCGAATCGAAACCAAGTAGCTTCTCTTTCAACGAAATTTGGGTTTCGCTTCAGGCCGGAGGTTTATTTGATCTCCTTCAAAATTAAGATTAGGTTTCGGGTTCAATTTATGGCTTTGGTCGTTCACAACTTCGGTTCAAGAGATAAGTTTCACAAGTTGTTATTTTCCAGGTTGCCTCTTCTTGCCTATAACACTTTGTAAATGATTATTGGATCATTTGTGAGTGAATAAGAACCTTGTTTTATTTGATCTTGCATAGTTTTTACTCACTTTGTAAGGCTTGAGAATTCAGTATAATTTTTCCTTAATCTTTCTCATAAACCTGATTGGTTTTGCTTAGATAAACAAATCAGTTTTGCTTAGATCCTCATAATTTTTTGTCACTTTTATGCTCAATTTTGTTTAGTTTATGCTCAATATTGCTCTCATTTGTTTATTTGTGTGCATTAGGTTGTGCTCTATTTGTATGATACAAGATGGAAGATAAAAAGATATTAAGAATGCGTCGGTATGTGGATTGGTTTTTGGATGTAGAGTTGGATGGTATTGATAAGTGTAATGTATTGGATGTTTACCTCGAGTTATATGAGAATGGTGAGTTTCATACCGCTAATCAGTTTGAGTTGATTAAGATTAGACAATGGATGATTTTCTTCAACAAGGAACACTTGTATCATATTTTGAGAGATTTGTGTATCCAAGGAGTTGCCATTGTTACTAAAAAAATCATTTCCTAAAAGACTAAAAGTTGTTTGCGTAGATACAAGTTGTGAATGGAGTCTTCATGCTTGTAGATTACTAGATGGACATACTTGGGATATAAAAAGTACTAGATGGTGAACATACTTACACGAGACTAAATGAATTTAATCCTATGACAACCGTGTATTGGACAGTAGAGAAGATCATTGAAGATGTAAGGAAAAATCCAAACATATCGGGAAAGACCATTGATCAACTTTTGAAGTCAAGATACAATGTTATGTTAAGGAGATCAAAAGCTTATAAAATAAGAAGTTTGTGCTTGGAGGAGATTAAAGGAAGTCGTGACACTTCATATGCAAATTTACCGGCTTATTGCGAGGTTTTGAAAAGTACAAATTGTCCATTGTTCATGGCAGGTTGTTGATGAACTTCCAGAGAAGCCCATTCAATTAAAGAACATCTTTGTTTCCTTAAAACCAATTATTGAGGGTTTTAGAGGGTGTAGATGACTGATTGGGGTCAATGGTTTCCATTTAAGGGGAAATATGGTGGAGCTGTAATTTCTACAATAGCCTTGGATGAAAATCAACAAATATTCCCTTTAGCATACGGTGTATATGCAAATAAGAGCAAGAACACATGGTTCCACTTCTTTTTGCGTTTAAAAGATGCTATGAAGGATGCCATGAGATAGTATTTGATATACAAACGGTATTTCCTTAAATCAATTGTCTTTTACACATCAGTGTTTCTCAAATGCATGTAACTATTATTAATGTTGTTTCTTGTTATTTAGAGCATTGAACTAACCCTATATGATATTTGGTCGGGTGTTTGCAAATGTCTATGTTGTACACATTTGTGTGCCAAGTTCAAGAAAAAATATCCAAGACGCCGGATGTGTAATTTGTTTTGGGAATGTTGCAAAGTGTAAAGGTCGTAGAAGTAATGCAAAAAGAAGATTGATCTGGTGTTGTTTAGTGTTTACACGAGGCGGGAGATAAAGAACAATGGGCTAAACACACATTTGATTATATATTATGTAGTGATCAAGTCACGGGTAACTTTATCGAGTCCTTCAATAATACAATGGGAATAGTAAGGTGTGGCCTCTGTTGAGTCTACCAGAAGGTTAGTTTTGAAATTTTTAGGTAGTTACTAAATCTATTGAATACAAAGAACCCCTATTTAAAATTTTTAAACATAAACATCAATAATTGTAGGTATCCGAAGAACATATATGGTGAGATATGTGAAGAGGCAAAAATAGACACTAATTTGACCATTAAATGACTAAACACCAAAAATTATTGAGAAGTTTAAAAAGAACGTTTTAGATTTATGTGCGCTTCAAGTATGCCTAACTCTAAACCATTTTCTATTTTTGTATGCACGGTTTTTTTAATTTTTGGTAGTGTTTATGGTTCATTTTGTTTTTTTTAAATAGGTTTTTAAAGCATCGAACACTGAGTGTGAGGTCCCGGATGGTCGTTCTTATTGGCTTCTGCACTTCAACAACCGGGTACATGCATGTGGAGTGATGACATGATTTATGACACTAGTTTAGGCATTCATTTAGGTAGTTTTCCCCTTATTGATGCATGGTTTGATATTAGCTTATGACATTTATGCTTAATCTAGCCATATTGTTAGAAAAGACGTCTACACGAATTTTTGTCGGTTTTGTAGGTATTTTGCGGATCTTTTGAACATTATTGATACATTCGAGGTTCAAGCCTCGTGGTGGCTCATTTCCGAGGTTCCAAAGGAATCAAACTTAGAAGAAAGAAGAATACAAGGACCCTAGTTGTTGCAAGCCATGCACCAACTCATGGTCAACCATGATCCAAGCTGCATTTGACCAAAATCTCGGTTCATGGCATTAAATCTCGGCCGAAATGGGTCCTAGGGCATCCGAGATTCATGTGCTGAAGATGCCCGACACTTGTCACATAATCTCTTTTTTTTTACCCTTGCTTTCCCTTGGTTGTGTATTTGAGTTGCTTTGCAGGCTGATTTTCAAGGGAGCTCTCTCCTCTGGTTGCTCTCTTCCAAACCCCTTGTGGGTGTTCTTGGGGGAGATTTAATTAGAACATTTCACATTGTAAGATCTAGAGTGAATTGAGTGGTTTTAAGTGAGGTTCTTGTGGAAATTCGTAAGATCTGCTTGGAAATTTATAAGACTGTTGTAAACTCTTATTCAGCTAAGTAACATTGCTTTTATTGTTCTTATTTTCATTATCTTGCGATGGAATGCATGTATGCTTGTATGATGAGTTTTGCCTTTGAAATGTATGTTGTTGGATGAATAGTAACTAAACCCTTTACTAACATAGGTTTTGCCTTTGAAATGTATGTTGTTGAAAATTCATCGTGTAAACACTTAACAACACCAGATCTTACAATGTATGTTGTTGAACTCTAGGTAGTAGTGAGTCAAAAGGGGTTTGGAAGGGTTTACAAGCATACATGCATCTTGCGTGTAAACAGTCTTGTGGAAATTAGTAAATTAATTGAGGAATGAGACTTACCCGGTGAATTTTGATCTTAGGCATAGAAGATGATGAACTCTAGGTAGTAGTGAGCCAAAAAAGCCGTTATTGGATTGAGTATGCTGGAATCGTTGCTTAAGACTTATCTTTTCCGAGACTTACCCGGTAAGGAGGGGTTTGACCTTTAGGTAGTGGCCCGGTTTATGTCGAATTCTTGACCTTAGCTCCTGAGACTTAGTTGGTAATATGACTTTGGTTTGAGACTAGTGGAACATGAGACTTACCCGGTAATTGTTTCCATTAGAGACACACTTTTTTGAACAACCGCAGCTTATCCTTAGATGTTTAGAACCTTGAGTCCTATGCCATAACCGGAATTCTTGATTTCTAGAATCCGCACCTCTTACCCTTACCACCTATCTTGTGTTTGTGTGTTGTTGTTTGCTTGTTTGCATAACTTGTGATCTTTGTTTGATCACCACAAAATTAACCAAAAATAATGTGATTTTCATTTCTTTATACCTTTTTCTCATCTTAGTTTAGATTTGCACTATCCATGATCATTTGAATGATTTAATTTCACCTCAATCCTTGTGTTCGACCTCGGAATACTTTTCTTGCTACGAAACGACTCACACACTGTGGATTCGCTAGGACTTCAACAACCGGATCCCTTGTAAACATGGAGAATGGAAAATTAGCCGGATCCCTTGTAAACATACACTTGGAGGACTTCAACAACCGGATTGTGTTTTAACTATTGTAATATGTTAAGTGTAAGTTTTAAAATTTAACAATAAAAAAACAGAGAAATCATTTGAACATTGTTTAATTTTTATCCTAATTAATGGTCAATGTTAGACATACCTCAAATATTTTATGGATAAAAATTACCGAGTTTCGAACTTCAGGTGCGAATCAAATTATTTTATTTTTTGGGCTCAAGTGTGGAATTGAATCAAACTCAATTCCGGTTTCGGGGCTCAAGTGCGGAACTAAAGTTTTTTAAAATTCCGTTGATAAGGATATCAATTTGTTTAATTTGATAAATTTTCTCATAAAAGTTTAATTTATTTAGACGAGATCACACCATAATTAAATTAGATAATTTTTTCAATAATTAGTTTTACAACAGTATTTTGCCTATAAAATTAAAATAGTCAAGTAACCATAAGAATATGTAAGAAGAACATGAAAGTAACCAGAATATGTAAGATCACACCGTAGGAAACTGCTTAACCAAGTAACCAGAATATGTAAGAAGCACATGAAAGTATATCCTCATATCAAAACTACTCTAAGAGATCACAATATAATTAAATTTGTTTTGGTGTATGAATGACTATTTGAGTCGTCATCCAATATAGCATACAAAAGAAACAAAAAATATAACATACAAAAGAAACAACTCATATCAAAACTACTCAAAGAGAAGAATGATATGAAAAAGAGGTGAGAGAAGAAAGCGTGTAGATCTTCTAAGCTAAGAAGTATATATAGACATTGTCAACAAATAAATCACATGTTAAAGATTGTTCAAGAAGATTTGCACATTTAAATTGGTGAGATAAGATCAACACTACTCTTTTAACAATATAATTTAGAGTTTTAGCTTTAAATTTTGACGTTACTTACAGTAAAAATTTGAAGACTGTTTAAGAAGATTTGTTCATAAGTTGGTGAGATAAGATCGAAACTAGTTCTTTTATCAAAATAATTCAAAATTAAAGTTTTTAATATGAAAATAATTATTATAAAACCCGATTTACAAAATTTTGATTTAAATTACAAATTTTAAAAAAATTTAGCTAATGCTACCCGATAAGATATACAAATAAGAAAAGATAAGATAAAATAAAATAAAACAATTAATAAAATTTACCAATTTAAATACTTAATTATAAAATCTGATTATTAAAAAAAGTTGTAGATACTTTGACAAAAAAAAATCACATACAATAATATGATATTTTAACAAAAAGTTTTAAATCATTTGGTAAACTACTTTTGTTGAATATCTTAACAAAAAATATTTAAAATTTTTGAATTTAAAAAAAAATTAATTTATATCGCCGTAGAGATATTGTTGGGTATTTTAATGATTATTTTTAAAAACTTTGTTTTTATTTTTTTAAATTTATAATGTTGAAGATATATTATTGGCTTAAAAAAAATTGGGCTGATTTCCTTTAAATTAACAGTTTTATACATCTTTAGTAAATCTACTAGTTATCTAACTTTTAAAAATATTTTGGTGAGCTTCGCTAATTGTGGCGTTGACATGTGACAGAAAGTCCTATGCTTTAAGACTACCCACAATGGGAGTCTCTAATCTATAAAATATAATAAGTATTGAACAAAAGTGATAAAGTACAAAACAAAACTCTTCCCAAATCTCTAAGTAAAAAACGATGAGAGAGAAATATCTATTCATTTTGATTGGTGCCATATGTCAAAGGAAATTTGTTTTAACATTTGTTTGTTTTTAAAGTTGTTAGATTATAATTTATTAAATATCATGATTAATATAAATATATTTTGATATATTTTGATTTTTTATTATTTATAATTTATTTTTCTCTATTCATAGAGTCTAATATTGAGTATGTTTAAAATACATAATTTTTTATATAAAAAATAAGTAATATAAGCAAATGAATTGATTTTAAGTTGATATTGATAATATAAATTATTAATATAACACATAAAATTAATACAATTATAAATAAATTAAAAGCGTCATATTTTCAATAATTATATAAATATATTATATAAATAAATATAGAGTTAAGAAACCATGAATGTAGAGAAAAAGTAGATAGAGTTTTATAATCTGATGTGGCGGAGAGAGAGTGTTAAGAGATGAGGGTTTAAAAACCCACCATTGTACATGGTCTAATAGACTAGTCAAACCGCGCGTTCGTTGCACGTGCGTGCTTTGATCGGTTACATTTAGAAAGCGATATCGAAAGTGAAGAACTTAAACAAGTAAATTAACTCGTAAATACATACGAACTAGTCTAATACCCGCACCTTGTGCGGGATTGAGTTTGAATAAATTGTAAAAAATTTTTTAATTATTAAAAATTATTATCTAAATAAATTACAATTTTTTTAAAAAAAAGCGCTAAATGTTAAGAAGAATATATTAATATCAATATGATTAGATCATATAACAAAAAAATTAATTATTAAATTTATAATAATTGCCAAAGTTTTAAATAAAAAAATTACGTATCAAATTTATAATTTATTTTTTATTATTATTACTTATAACTAAAAAATTAATTTTTTTAAAAAAATCCTTTTTTAAAATCGATTATTTTAAAAAAAATAAATTTAATAAAACGATTATAAAAATCTTTATTAACAATAATACAAATATTTAAATTAAATATTTTTATATCTCATATTGTAACCCATAAGATTTAAATGTTAGTTCGGATTTATTTTGTAAAATCTTGAATCCAAACAAAATCCATTGAAATCTCTAAATTCGGTTAAGTGATATGATTATTTTTTAAAAATTATTTTTATAACCGTAAGATATTGAATATGATGAGATAGGATTTTTTTTTTTATTGGTATAATGAGATGGAAAATATTTTAATTTTGACTTAAAACAATTATTGAACAATGACATAATTGTAATTAAAATGTGGCAAAATTGTAAATATTTGACAAAAAGTCCTATGTGGCATCATTAAGGTGTTGACATGGATTAAGAGGGTTCTATTTTAGTAGTATATATAGAAGATATAGATGTTACACAATATTAATTAAGAAAGTGAAAAAAATAATATGTACAAAATACTAGATGGCCAACAACACATTGAATGTAAATCTATTAGTAGTTAGTGAAGTTGTAATAAAGTAGCCCTTAAATATTAGATTTCTCTTATTTAAGCATACACAGAGCCATAAGAAAGGGCCATCAAGAGTACAATAACATGCTCTTTCACATCCATCTTCCTCCAATGCTTCTCCATTTTTGATCTCTACATAAACACCTGAAAGAGCTTGTTAAGATCAAAATTAAGAAGAGAAGAGGAATGACCAAAATGAAGTAATGAACCATTAATTGTGATAGTTCAGTTCTTATGCAAATTCATTTAGATCCTTATCTGATGCTCAAAGTTGAAGGTGAGTTAAGGCAATTTCTCAGCTAATGGGTGCTGCTATGATAAAGTGTAAAATTTGCAAACTTAAAGAGTAGAGGCTACTCCCTTAGAAAAAGAAGCAACATAAGAGTAGAGGCAATTTTCTTCATATTTACCATATATTTTTATTTTACCTGAAAAATACAAAATAATTAAGCATCTTCTCCTCCACTTAACGGAGCAAACGTGACGGAGAAGATGCCACACTTGATGAAGCGTGGAGGGAGGATGAAGTGCCAATAGGAGCGTGTACTGGAAGTTGTGACACGTGGAGCGATAAACAAGATCCGATAGAAACGTGTCCAGTAAACCCTATTTGCATGACACGTCTGGATATACTGAAACGGGCTGCCAACAGAAGATCTGAAGCAGCTCAAACAGTCTACCGGGCAGATAGGAACATGGAGGAGGAGGAGTCGAAGGTGAAGGTTCTAGGGTTTTGGGCGAGCGCTTTCAGCCACAGGGCAAGATGGGCTTTGGAGCTCAAGGGAGTTCATTACGAATACATAGAAGAAGATATCACCCAGGAGAAAAGCCACTTACTTTTGGAAGCAAACCCGGTTCATAAGAAAGTCCCGGTTCTCTTCCACCAAGGCCGAATCGTTGCAGAGTCGACTGTAATAATGGAGTATATCGAAGAGACCTGGCCGGAGACGCCATTGATGCCGGCAGATCCATACCAGAAAGCATTGGCTAGGTTTTGGATCAAATTCGGGGAAGAAAAGGTAATTATTTCTTTTTGTGGAAATGAAATTGTAACTGAGAAGCTTGATTGATTTGAGAAATGAATCAATTTCATTTTTAGGTCACGCCGATCATCTGCTCCTATCTGATTACAATCGGCGAAGAGCACCAGAAAGCAACAAATGACGTTAGGGAAATGCTGAGATTTTTAGACGAAAATTGCCTTGGGAACAAGAAGTTCTTCGGAGGGGATGAAATTGGACTGGTTGATCTCGCGTTTGGGTGGTTAGCTTATTACCTCGAGCCAATCGAGGAGGCGACGGCGGGTGGTGGTGGCGGAAAGAAGTTGATGGACGGCGATGTGCTTCCTCGGTTGTGTGCTTGGGTTGAGGCTTTCAAGGGAGTTCCGGTGATCAAGCGTCTCATCCCTGACTATGACAAGTTGCTATCACATCTTGTTCGGGTTAGAGGGAAGCTCGTCTCGTCGTCGGCTTAGGTTTGCTCGGTGGTCGGAATTACTGTGGAATTAAGTTGAGGTTGAAATGAAAAAAAATAGAATGAAATTGAAGAGATGAAATAAATTATTAGATTTGGTGTTGTGAGGATAATTTTTTTTAAAGGTTTTAAATGATTTTTATTAGGTAAAAGGTTTTGACTGTACACTAAGTTTTAAGTTTTTTTTGTTGCTTTTTATCAATTCTTAACAAAATCATTAGTTTTTAACTATGTTGCCAGTCACTTTAAAAAAATAGAAAATAAAAATAAAGGAGAAAAAAGCAATTTAAGAGAAATTGGAGAAAAACAAAAGACGGTCTTTGGAGTTGCTCTTCTTCTCTTCTCCGTCGACATCACTCTTTTACTTAAACGTCGACATCACTTTGGAGTTGCTCTTTTTCGAATCGAAACCAAGTAGCTTCTCGTTGAATGAAATTTGGGTTTCGTTTTGGGCTGAAGGTTTATTTGATCTCCTTCAAAATTAAGATTTATTTTCGGGTTCGATTTATAGCTTTGGTCGTTCATAACTTCGGTTCAAGAGATAAGTTTCACAAGTATTTATTTTCAAGGTTGCCTATAACACTTTGTAAATGGTTATTGGATCTTTTGTGAGTGAATAAGAACCTTGTTTTAATTGATCTTGCATACTTTTACTCACTTTGTAGGGCTCGAGAATTCAGTACAATTTTTGCTTAATCGTTCTCATAATCTAATCAGATTGCTTCGATAAACAAATCAGTTTTTCTTAAATCCGCACAATTTTTGGTCACTTTTATGCTCGATTTTGTTTAGATAATGCTCATTGTTGCTCTTTCTTGGTTCTTTGTGTGCATTAGGTTAGGTTGTGCTCTATTTGTATGATACAAGATAGAAGATAAAAATATATTGAGAATGCGTCGGTATGTGGACTGATATTTGGGTGTAGAGGTGGATAATATTGATAAGTGTAATGTATTGGATGTATACATTGAGTTATATGAGAATGATGAGTTTCATATCGATAATCAGTTTGAGTTGATTAAGCTTAGACAATGGATGGTTTTCTTCAACAAGGAACACTTGTATTGTATCGTGTTTTGAGAGATTTTTGTATCCAATGAGTTGCCATCGTTACTAAAAAAATCATATCCTAAAAGGCTAAAAAGTTGTTTGCGTAGATGTAAGTTGTGAATGGAGTCTTCATGCTTCTAAATTATCAGATGGACATGCTTGAGATATAAAAAGTACTAGATGGTGAACATATTGGCACAAGGTTAAATGATTTTGATCCTATGACAAACATGTATTGTGTAAAATCCGGAATTTTTATTCCGTCTATTTACGTTATAAAATAGATCTCGATCAGTCGACCCATACCCGTCTACCTAGTTAGACATATTATTATAGGATTTATCATTTTATGTAGATTCCTTCACATAAAATGATAGAATCTTTTATATAGTTTATCATTTTATGTAGGTTACTTCCGCATAAAATGATAGAGTTCTGAGCCGATCTTAAATTAAAATAAACTCCCTATCCGCCTAGTCCGTATATTTACATATCGGGATCTTGCCCAACCAGAAACTCGTTAAATTTAGGAGGCCAGCTGCAGCCTTTTTAGCCCATCTATTAATCCATAATTCAGCCCACGGATCCAGCCTGCTAGCCCAGCTCCAGCGCTGCCAGCTCCAGCCCGTTGCCTGTCCGCTCCAGCCCAGAAGCAACTGCTGCCTTGTCCGCTCCAGCCCGTTGCCTGTCCGCTCCAGCCCAGAAGCCCAGTCGCCCAGCTGCTTGTCCGCCCAGTCCAACCTTCTGCAGCCTCCAGTTCAGCCCAGCAGCAACCGCAGTCTTCAGCCCAGCGTCACACTAACTCGCCACCTCCTCCTGCTGAACAGCCGTTACAACTCTTCCCCTTTCTGTAACCGTTCTCTTTCCTATCATATCCCCCGAATCTCGCTCTTCCCTTCTGCGTTTTGTTTCCTTCCGTTTCTGCGTTTCCTTTGCTTCTGCATCGCTCGAACCTTCACCTTGCAGACGGTACAGATCTTCCAAACCAACGCACATCTCGCTCAGCAAGGGACTGAACCAAGACGTTCTCTTCTGTCTACGATTCTCAACAGCAAACACGTCCCTTCTTCTGCACTACGTCCAGATCGACTGCCCTTCGACCTGCTGCATCGCCCTTCTGTTTCGACCTGCTGCACGCCCCTTCTGTGATCGACCTTCTGCATACACCCTCCGGTAGGTCTTTTTCTACTCTTCTTTCCTCACTCTTAACCAATCGGAGTAGTGATCTCCCTCCTTTTGTTTCGCTTCAGCAACGTAGTCCAGCCTCTCGGTTACGAGTCAGGAATCAAGGAACGCAGAACCACTCTACTGCAGCGAGTAAGCATTGTTGTATGTTGTTTTGTTGCCCCTTTACAATTAGGTTGTAATGTCTCTAGCTATATTGATTCATAATATTCTTTAGGCTGCTGTTGTTCGGCCTTAAGCATAGATAAAATAGTGATAAGTAGCTGCTGAAAATTTCACATAAAATGATAGACAAATGGCTGCTGTAATGTCTTTTATTTCCTTCAGCTTTTAGGTTACCAATAGCCCATCTTGTCGATCAATTATTAAACGTTTGGATAAAGATCCACCGTTGAATTTTGGATATGTTGTAGATGGATATATGTAGTTTAGCATATTAACATTTGAGAAGAAATGAACGGTCGGATTGAAAGTTATGAGCTCCCGAAGTTAGGTAGTTGAGCAGTTTTGGTAAACTTGAATTTTGGCTAAGTATAGGAAATTAGAGTGAAGGAACCGACTTTGTGAATTATTATAAAAATATCGGCTGAACAGTTTGGAGAAATTCTTTCTTCTAAGGTTAGATAGAACCGCATAGATGAACTAGAGATTTAATTCGGAAATTTTATAAGCTGTTAAGAATTTTATATCTAGAGCCGAAGTTAAACCTTTTCGATTCTTCCGGAAAAATAGAAACATAGGAAAAACGTCAGTTTGGAACCAAATAAAATTTTAGGAGTTAGAATATATTTTTAGAACCTCAAATAGGAGTTTAGACATGAAATTTAAGGTTTTCGAGAAAATCGGGACCAAGGGTAAAATGGTCATTTTACCCTAAAACAAATACTGTAACTAGTACGTCTTAATACCTTATTTGATCTTAGAAGTCTTAGACTTCTATCTACGTGAAAGTGTGCTAATACACTTATCGCCTTTGACAGGCAACTGAGTGATTACAGTTTACAGAGCGAGTGGTTTATAAAGAGTCGAGCGTTATAACAGGTAAGTCCTTTGGGCTTACTTAGCTGACTGCTAAATATGGGTATAAATGATGACGGTGGTGTGTGATTGACATGTTAGAGAGATAGGTTGTGCTATACGATTACCGACCTATATTTTGGCCTAAGAGTAACGGGCGGTGGCATTTTGCTCAGTAGCTCGCGGGGCGCTGGGGGTTTCTTTCGGGACTAGTCCATACATGGTTTGTAGTGATGCTACCAATGGAAGTCAGCTAGACCTACACCAGTTGGATAAGGAACGGAGGCGAGAACTAATAATAATTCTCGTGCCACAACTTAAATTGAATAATGTGAATCACTAAAATAATAGATAATAATTGGTTGAGTGCCAGCATGATGTTTGTTTATTTTTATTTCTGCTTGTGTTTGTGTTGTTATCATTTTGCTTATATTTGGATAGTTAGCTAACTGTTGATATGTTGTTTAGACTTGACACAGGTTAGAGCAGATGCCGAGTGATCCAGATGGTAGTGGTCAGCCGGGGTGTCGTACTTTAGGACGTTTTGCAGTTTTTGCATTTGTGGGTTTTACAGTTGAACATTGTTTCCTTTCGTACTTTGTTATATTACGTTTTCCAGCTGTAGTTGATCTGGTCACATTCATGCATTGTTAAAAAACTATTTTATGATTTCTGGTTTTCCTTATCTGTGTCTTGTTGTAAGATCATGTTAAGTTGTTGTCAAACTAAGGTCGGGACCCACTATGCGGTCCTAACCAGTAACTCCCTAAGTTGTAAAATTTGGGGTGTTACAACATGGTATCAGAGCTCTAGGTTGGCAACAATGGCACTTGAATCTTCTGAAAAGGTCATATAAGTAAATAAACAGAACCCGAAAAGGGTCTGAGTTTTCCAAAAAGAATTTTGGTTTTAAAATGCATACAGAGTCGGGTTGGGATAGAAAGTACGGACGACCACCACTACCTCTGCGGATCTCGATAATCTTAGAATATTTATAGACTTGTATTGTTATGATAGATTAGCTAGTTTATAACTGTAGTTATTACTATTCGTACAGATGGCATGTACTAGGGCTGCACAAGTGACTGGCCGAGGTAGGGGTCGTCCCCCCTTCCCCCAGTCAGACAGGATCGAGTTGATAGCACCCCTACTGTTAGAGGGCGTGGTCGTGGGGGTAGACCTCCACTAGGGAGAGGTCGAGGACGAGTTCCTCGAGATGACCCACCTGCAGCAAGCATACCAGAGGTCGCGGTAGAAGAAGTAGCTGAGAGTGTAGGCCCCGAGGTCAGGCCTGAGACCGCCGCTAGGTATGGAGCGCAAGGAGCTCGTTCTACTGAGTCGGGACGTGTCTCTATTGGAGCATCAGAGTATAGGGAGTTCAGAGCCTATGTTGAGCGCAGGAAGGAAGCTGCCAGAGTGGAGAGGCTTACTCAGGTACCACCAGTGGTACCGGCTAGGTCAGCTCAGGTGACACAGGGAGTGTCTCAGGTGCCGGCTATATCTGAGAGGAGGGCTGATGTTGATAGAGCACCTACTGGGGTCAGAGCACCGAGACCGGATGAGTGGTTGAAGGCTTTCAACTCTCAGAAGGTCCCCTCATTCAGCGGAGAGATAGGGCTAGAGGTGGAGCACTGGATAGGGAAGATTGAGACTGCTTTGGAGGCAATACGTTGCCCCGTGGACCGACAGGTAGATTTGATACAGACCTGCTTCACAGATGATGCTCATTCATGGTGGCGTACCATTCGTGGCCGAGTCACCAGCTGGGAGCAGATGAAGAACATTGTTAGAGACAGGTACTGCCCAGTTTCGCTGAGGAGGGAGAGATTCCAGGATTTCATTGAGGCGGGATTTGAGGATATCCCGATTGCTGCAGCCATAAAGAAGTTTCAGAAAGAGTTGACTTTGCTTGGACCATCTGCACCTCCAGAAGAGCAGCATGTTTATCTTTTCTCCAGGAGGTTGAGAGAGAGTACCCGATCCTACCTGGCTGGATTCCGCTGTGAGACCTTGTCTGATTATCAGGATAGGGCCTCTGCTTATGAGAGAGATAGGCCAGCTTCTAGGAAAGCAGCACAATCTAGTGGGCCGGATAAGCGGCAGAGGACAGGACATGCTGGTAGCAGTGGAGCAGTAGTAGGTTATGGTAGAGGACAGACTCAGGGGAGGTCCAGCTACCCCTCTACAGTTCGGACTCCCAATGGAGATCGACAGTGCTTTAACTGTGGTGGCCGTGATCACATTAAGACGGACTGCCCGAAACCACCGGTCACTTGCTTCACTTGTGGGAAGCCGGGACACAGGGCTACTTTCTGCCGTCAGGGCAAGGCTTCTTCTCAGCAGGGGTCTTCTCCTGCAGGTGCTGAGAAGAGTGTACAGAGACCCCCTCAGTACCGAGCTCCGAGTCAGCAGCAGCAGCAGTACCGAGCTCCAGGACATCCTGCTTCATACAGTACTGCACAGGGATCAGGTCGTGGCAGAGGACGTGGTAGTACCACTGACACCAGAGGAGGACCATCGAGAGTGTTTGAGCTGAGGAACACTGAGCAGCCTGCAGCACCTGCGACCACAGGTACTATTTGGATCCATGACTAACCTGTGCGCGTTTTATTTGATACGGGTGCCACGCACTCCTTTATATCAGATGCATGTGTAGATAGGTTGTCCTTAGCTACAGTAGAGGGTGTACCTTTTGTGGTTGGGTTACCAGATGGGGGTAAGGTTAGAGGATCTCGAGAGATTTATGACTGCCCTATCCACCTGGGAGGCCGGATCTGGTTAGTAAATTTTCTAGTCATGCCCTTAGCACATGAGGACGTGATATTAGGGATAGATTGGATGACTAGACATGGAGCCGTCTTGGATATTGGTAGGAGGATTGTGACTGTTGCCACGGAGGAGGGCCACAGAGTTATATTCCGAGGCTGGGACCTCGGAAAGTCCGGCACAGTTATCAGTGCAGTGAGGGCAGCCAGACTGATAGCACAGGGTTGCGAGGCCTTCTGGTGTTACGCCATGAAGGAGCGCAAGAGCCTGACAGTAGAGGAGATACCCGTCGCATGCGAGTTTGCAGAGGTCTTCAGGGATGACTTACCAGGGCTACCTCCACAGAGGAGTGTGGATTTTAGCATCGAGTTAGAGCCTGGCACGAGACCGATCTCGAAGGCCCCGTACCGTATGGCCCCAATAGAGCTGCTTGAGCTGAAGAAGCAGTTAGAGGAGTTAGCAGAGAAGGGCTTCATACGCCCTAGTGTTTCTCCCTGGGGCGCACCAGTGTTATTTGTGAGGAAGAAAGATGGTTCGATGAGGCTGAGTATCGACTACAGGGAGCTGAACAAGGTCACCATCAAGAATAAGTACCCATTGCCTCGCATAGATGATCTGCTGGACCAGCTGCATGGAGCGTCAGTGTTCTCGAGGATAGATTTGAGATCGGGTTATCACCAGCTGAGGGTGAGAGATCAGGACATACCTAAGACGGCATTCCGGACTAGGTATGGTCATTATGAGTTTGTAGTGATGCCATTCGGGCTCACTAATGCGCCAACAGTATTTATGGAGTTGATGAATGGGATTTTCATCGACTTCTTAGACCAGTTTGTAGTGGTTTTCATTGACGACATTCTAGTTTACTCTAGAAGTCGAGAGGAGCATGCCGGACACTTGAGGACAGTGCTGCGGATTCTACAGGATAGTCAGCTATATGCTAAACTATCCAAGTGT
This sequence comes from Fagopyrum homotropicum, assembly GCA_033239125.1. NCBI lineage: Eukaryota > Viridiplantae > Streptophyta > Magnoliopsida > Caryophyllales > Polygonaceae > Fagopyrum > Fagopyrum homotropicum. Next base: position 12,886,135 of record BSWB01000003.1, read on the forward strand.
GAGTTCTGGATGTCAGAGGTGGCATTCCTAGGCCATGTAGTGACTGCTGAGGGGATTAAGGTCGACCCAGTGAAGATTGAGTCAGTGTCATCTTGGCAACCTCCGAAGAATGTTAAGGAGGTTCGCAGCTTCCTAGGATTGGCAGGTTATTACCGTCGGTTTGTGGAAGGGTTTTCCCTGATCGCCCGACCACTTACTTCCCTCCTAAGGAAGACTACTCGGTTCGTATGGTCTGAGCCGTGTCAGTAGAGTTTTGATGAGCTGAAGAGGAGATTGACGTCTGCTCCGATCTTAGCACAGCCTGAGGGTACAGAGGACTTCGTAGTGTACAGTGACGCATCCAAGCTGGGCTTGGGGTGTGTCTTGATGCAGAGGGGTAAGGTTATAGCATATGCGTCTCGACAGCTGAAGACGTATGAAGAGAACTACCCCACTCATGACCTAGAGTTAGCAGCAGTAGTGCACGCTCTTAAGATCTGGCGTCATTATCTCTATGGAGCGACCTGTCAGATCTTCACAGACCATAAGAGTCTGAAGTACATATTCACTCACCGGGAGTTGAATAACCGCCAGAGACGGTGGCTAGAGTTGATCAAGGATTTCGACCTTGAGATACTTTACTACCCCGGAAAGGCGAATGTAGTTGCTGACGCTTTGAGTCGGAAGACGCCTCAGGAGAAGGCGATAGCTCGGTTGACAGTACAGCCACAGTTACAGAGAGACTTAGCTTGGTTGGAGGTAGAGATCCAGTTCCCCGATACAGCTCATCAGTTAGCCATCTTAGAGTTACTTCCTGACCTGTTGGGTGAGATCCGACAGAAGCAGGAGACCTGTCCGATGTTGACCCGGATCCGAGACCGGATGTCACGAGATGAGGCACCTCAGTTCACTATTGGTGCCGATGGAGTGATGAGACGACAGGACCGTGTCTGTGTGCCATCAGACAGTGAGCTGAGACAGAGGATACTAGGTGAGGCTCATGCTACCCCTTACTCCGTACATCCAGGAGCGAGTAAGATGTATAAGGACGTGAGACGTTCCTTCTGGTGGGGTGGTTTGAAGCCCGATGTGGCCCGATATTGTAATAACCAAAAATTTTAAGTTCCGGTAAAGGGAAATTAAACAAGTCCGATGAGATCATGGTAAATAAATAAATCAGTAAAATTAAACGAGTTTAGTTTTATCATTTTATGTGACCTGGATTCACATAAAATGATAAATTAAATTCTCGGGAATAATTTACGCTTTTAAAATAAAATCAATTATAATTTATAAATACGGAAACTAATTCCGTATTATATAAATTCCCGCACTTTAACGAGTTCCGGATCCTGTTCTAAAAAGAGTGAGATTGGAGTTAACCCGCTACTAGGCCCAAATTTCCGGCCCAGCCCAGCCAGCCCATTCCTAATGACTAATCTAATTAACTTAATTAATTAAACCTTAATTAAAAACCCTAATTTAACTAATCTAAACCTAATCCTACTCCTGTGCCGCACCTCTCCGTCTCGCTTGAGCGTACAACAACAACAACTGACGACAATTACCTCCACCACTTCTCATCGACGCCGGAGCCACCGCAGCTGCCACCGAGCCGTGCGCCTCCGCCGTCCGCCTCCAGTCGACTGGTAAGCCTCCGGCCCCTTCTCCCTTCCATCTTCCCTCTCGCGTTCTGTTTCGAATTTGAGGGCCGTAACTCCGCCTCCCTGCAGTCGGTAGCCACGCCACCAGCCCGGACCTGCCGCCAGCGAACCGCCGCCGCCCGCCGGACCACCTCCCGTGCCGACGCGTGACGAGGTACGCCTCTTTCGTTTTCCCTCTTCTGTTTCGTTGGGCGCAACAGCAAAGCTAACGGCTTCTCTGTTCGCCGGTGATGCAAGCCAGGCACGAGCCTCCAACGGAACAGTGCAACAGTGAGTATACGAGCCATACCTTTGCAGCCGCAGGAAACGCCGGAACGCTACTGTTTAGGACCCTAACGCCGGACTGCAGATTCCGTAAGCTTGCTACTCCTCTCTTCGATTTCACTGTCACCCATGTGTTTGTGAACTGCTGTTGTTGAGCCTAAGCATAAATAACGTAAATGAGCTGCTGAGTATGTGCATAAATGAATGGAAGGGCTGCTGTAAATTAACTTCAATTCTTCAGCTTTTAGGTTTCGAACAGCCCACCTTGTCGAACAATTATAAAATGTTTGGATAAAGATCCACCGTTGAATTTTGGATATGTTGTAGACGGATATAAGTAGTTTATCATATTAAAATTTGGTGAGAAATGAACGGTCGGATTGAAAGTTACGAGCTCCCGAAGTTAGGTAGTTGAGCAGTTTTATTGAACTTATAAAATTTGGCTAAGTATAAGAAAGTAGAGTGAGGAACCGACTTTGGGAATTATTATAAAAATATCGGCTGAACAGTTTAGTGAAATTCTTTCTTCTAAGGCTAGATAGAACCTCATAGATGATCTAGATGATAAATTCGGAAATTTTATAAGCCGTTAAGAATTTTATATTTAGAGCCGAAGTTAAACCTTTTTCGGTTCTTCCGGAAAATTGAAACATAAGAAAAATGTCCGTTTCGCACCTAATAAAATTCTAAGAGTTAGGATATATTTTAGAACTTCAAATAGGAGTTTGGACATGAATTTTAGGGTCTTCAAAAAAATCGGAACGAAGGGTAAAATGGTCATTTTACCCTAAAACTAATAATGTAGCTAGTACGTCTTAATACTTATTTAATCTCAGAAGTTTTAGACTTCTATCTACGTGAAAGTGTGCTAATACACTTATCGCCTTTAACAGGCAACTGAGTGGGTACAGTTACAGTGCAAGTGATTACTAAAGAGTCTAGCATTATAACAGGTAAGTCCTTTGGGCTTACTTAGCTGACTGCTAAATATGAGTATAAATGATGATGGTGGTGTGTGATTGACATGTTAGAGAGATAGGTTGTGATATATAAATACCGACCTGTATTTTGGCCTAAGAGTAACGGGCGGTGGCATTCCGCTCAGTAGCTCGCCGGGCGCTGGGGGTTTCTTTCGGGACTAGTCCACACATGGTTTGTAGTGACGCTACCAAAGGAAGTCAGCTATACCTACACCAGTTGGATAAGGAACGGAGGCGAGAACTAAAAATAGTTCTCGTGCCACAACTTAAATTGAATAATGTGAATCACTTAAAGAACAGATAATAATTTGTTGACTGCCAGCATGATGTTTGTTTATTTTTGTTCTGTGTGTGTTTGTGCTGTTATCATTTTGCTTATACTTGGTTAGTTAGCTAACGGTTGATATGTTGTTTAGATTTGACACAGGTTAGAGCAGATGCCGAGTGATCCAGATGGTAGTGGTCAGCCGGGGTGTCGTACTTTAGGACGTTTTGCAGTTTTTGCATTTGTGGGTTTTCAGTTGAACATCGCTTCCTTCCGTACTTTGTTATATATTGCTTTTCCGGCTGTAGTTGATCTGGTCACATTCATGCATTGATAAAAACTATTTTATGATTTTTAGCTTTACCTTATCGGTGCCTTGTTGTAAGATCATGTTAAGTTGTTGTCAAACTAAGGTCGGGACCCACTGTGCGGTCCTAACCAGTAACTCCCTAAGTTGTAAAATTTGGGGTGTTACAACATGGTATCAGAGCTCTAGGTTGACAACAATGGCACTTGAATCTTCTAAAAAGGGTCGTATAAGTAAATAAACAGAACCCGAAAGGGGTCTGAGTTTTCCAACGAAAAATTTTGGTTTTAAATGCATACAGAGTCGGGTTGGGATAGAAAGTACGGACGACCACCACTACCTCTGCGGATCTCGGTAATCTTAGAATAATTATGGACTTGTAATGTTATGATAGATTAGCTAGTTATAACTATAGTGATTACTATTCGTGCAGATGGCACGTACTAGGGCTGCACAAGTGACTGGCCGAGGTAGGGGTCGTCCCCCCGTTCCCCCAGTCAGACAGGATCGAGCTGATAGCACCCCTACTGTCAGAGGGCGTGGTCGTGTGGGTAGACCTCCACTAGGGAGAGGTCGAGGACGAGTCCCTCGAGATGACCCACCTGCAGCAAACGTACCAGAGGTTGCTGTAGAGGAAGTAGCTGAGAGTGTAGGCCCCGAGGTCAGGCCTGTACCCGCCGCTAGGTCGGGAGCACAGGGAGCTCGTTCTACTGAGTCGGGACGTGTCTCCATTGGAGCATCGGAGTATAGAGAGTTCAGAGCCTATGTTGAGCGCAGGGAAGAAGCTGCCAGAGTGGAGAGGCTTACTCAGGTACCATCAGTGGAGCCGGCTAGGTCAGCTCAGGTGACACAGGGAGTGTCTCAGGTGCCGGCTGTATCTGAGAGGAGGGCTGCTGTTGATAGAGCACCTACTGGGGCCAGAGCACCGAGACCGGATGAGTGGTTGAAGGCTTTCAACTCTCAAAAGGTCCCCTCATTCAGCGGAGAGATAGGGCTAGAGGTGGAGCACTGGATAGGGAAGATTGAGACTGCTTTGGAGGCAATACGTTGCCCCGTGGACCGACAGGTGGATTTGATACAGACCTGCTTCACAGATGATGCTCATTCATGGTGGCGCACCATTCGTAGCCGAGTCACCAGCTGGGAGCAGATGAAGACCATTGTTAGAGACAGGTACTGCCCAGTTTCGCTGAGGAGGGAGAGATTTCAGGATTTCATTGAGGCGGGATTCGAGGATATCCCGATTGCTGCAGCCATAAAGAAGTTTCAGAAGGAGTTGACTTTGCTTGGACCGTCTGCACCTCCAGAAGAGCAGCATGTTTATCTTTTCTCCAGGAGGTTGAGAGAGAGTACCCGATCCTACCTGGCTGGATTCCGCTGTGAGACCTTGTCTGATTATCAGGATAGGGCCTCTGCTTACGAGAGGGATAGGCCAGCTTCTAGGAAAGCAGCACAGTCTGGTGGGCCGGATAAGCGGCAGAGGACAGGACATGCTGGTAGCAGTGGGGCAGTAGCAGGCCATAGTAGAGGACAGACTCAGGGGAGGTCCAGCTATCACTCTACAGTCCGGACACCCAGTGGAGATCGACAGTGCTTTAACTGTGGTGGCCGTGATCACATTAAGCCAGACTGCCGGAAACCACTGGTCACTTGCTTTACCTGTGGGAAGCCGGGACACAGGGCTACTTTCTGCCGTCAGGGCAAGGCTTCTTCTCAGCAGGGATCTTCGCCTGCAGGTGTTGAGAAGAGTGTACAGAGACCCCCTCAGTACCGAGCTCCGAGTCAGCAGCAGCAGCAGTACCGGGCGCCAGGACATCCTGCTTCATACAGTGCTGCACAGGAGTCAGGTCGTGGCAGAGGACGTGGCAGTACCACTGACACTAGAGGAGGACCATCGAGAGTGTTTGAGCTGAGGAGCACTGAGCAGCCTGCAGCACCTCCGACCACAGGTACCATTTGGATCCATGACTTACCTGTGCGTGTTTTATTTGATACGGGTGCCACACACTCCTTTATATCAGATGCATGTGTAGATAGGTTGTCCTTAGCTACAGTAGAGGGTGTACCTTTCGTGGTTGGGTTACCAGATGGGGGTAAGGTTAGAGGATCTCGAGAGATTTATGATTGCCCTATTCACCTGGGAGGCCGGATTTGGTTAGTAAATTTTCTAGTCATGCCCCTAGCACATGAGGACGTGATACTAGGGATAGATTGGATGACTAGACATGGAGCCGTCTTGGATATTGGTAGGAGGACTGTGACTGTTGCCACGGAGGAGGGCCACAGAGTTATATTCCGAGGTTGGGACCTCGGAAAGTCCGGCACAGTCATCAGTGCAGTGAGGGCAGCCAGATTGATAGCACAGGGTTGCGAGGCCTTCTGGTGTTATGCCATGAAGGAGCGCAAGAGCCTGACAGTAGAGGAGATACCAGTCGCATGTGAGTTTGCAGAGGTCTTCAGGGACGACTTACCAGGGCTACCCCCACAGAGGAGTGTGGATTTTAGCATCGAGCTAGAGCCGGGCACGAGACCGATCTCGAAGGCCCCGTACCGCATGGCCCCGATAGAGCTGCTTGAGCTGAAGAAGCAGTTAGAGGAGTTAGCAGAGAAGGGCTTCATACGCCCTAGTGTTTCCCCCTGGGGCGCACCAGTGCTGTTTGTGAGGAAGAAGGATGGATCGATGAGACTGTGTATCGACTACAGAGAGTTGAACAAGGTCACCATCAAGAATAAGTATCCATTACCTCGCATAGATGATCTGCTGGACCAGCTGCATGGAGCGTCAGTATTCTCGAGGATAGATTTGAGATCGGGTTATCACCAGCTGAGGGTGAGAGATCAGGACATACCTAAGACGGCATTCCGGACTAGGTATGGTCATTATGAGTTTGTAGTGATGCCATTCGGGCTCACTAATGCGCCAGCAGTATTTATGGAGTTGATGAATGGGATTTTCATCGACTTCTTGGACCAGTTTGTAGTGGTCTTCATCGACGACATTCTAGTTTACTCTAGAAGTCGAGAGGAGCATGCCGGACACTTGAGGACAGTGCTGCAGATTCTACAGGATAGTCAGCTATATGCTAAACTATCCAAGTGTGAGTTCTGGATGTCAGAGGTGGCATTCCTTGGCCATGTAGTGACTGCCGAGGGAATTAAGGTCGACCCGGCGAAGATTGAGTCAGTGTCTTCTTGGCAACCTCCGAAGAATGTGAAGGAGGTTCGCAGTTTCCTTGGATTGGCAGGGTATTACCGTCGGTTTGTGGAAGGGTTTTCCCTGATCGCCCGACCACTTACTTCCCTCCTAAGGAAGACTACTCGATTCGTCTGGTCTGAGCCGTGTCAGCAGAGTTTTGATGAGCTGAAGAGGAGATTGACGTCTGCTCCGATCTTAGCACAGCCTGAGGGTACAGAGGACTTCGTAGTGTACAGTGATGCATCCAAGCTGGGCTTGGGGTGTGTCTTGATGCAGAGGGGTAAGGTTATAGCATATGCGTCTCGACAGCTGAAGACGTATGAAGAGAACTACCCCACTCATGACCTAGAGTTAGCAGCAGTAGTGCACGCTCTTAAGATCTGGCGTCATTATCTCTATGGAGCGACCTGTCAGATCTTCACAGACCATAAGAGTCTGAAGTACATATTCACTCACCGGGAGTTGAATAACCGCCAGAGACGGTGGCTAGAGTTGATCAAGGATTTCGACCTTGAGATACTTTACTACCCCGGAAAGGCGAATGTAGTTGCTGACGCTTTGAGTCGGAAGACGCCTCAGGAGAAGGCGATAGCTCGGTTGACAGTACAGCCACAGTTACAGAGAGACTTAGCTTGGTTGGAGGTAGAGATCCAGTTCCCCGATACAGCTCATCAGTTAGCCATCTTAGAGTTACTTCCTGACCTGTTGGGTGAGATCCGACAGAAGCAGGAGACCTGTCCGATGTTGACCCGGATCCGAGACCGGATGTCACGAGATGAGGCACCTCAGTTCACTATTGGTGCCGATGGAGTGATGAGACGACAGGACCGTGTCTGTGTGCCATCAGACAGTGAGCTGAGACAGAGGATACTAGGTGAGGCTCATGCTACCCCTTACTCCGTACATCCAGGAGCGAGTAAGATGTATAAGGACGTGAGACGTTCCTTCTGGTGGGGTGGTTTGAAGCCCGATGTGGCCCGATATTGTAATAACCAAAAATTTTAAGTTCCGGTAAAGGGAAATTAAACAAGTCCGATGAGATCATGGTAAATAAATAAATCAGTAAAATTAAACGAGTTTAGTTTTATCATTTTATGTGACCTGGATTCACATAAAATGATAAATTAAATTCTCGGGAATAATTTACGCTTTTAAAATAAAATCAATTATAATTTATAAATACGGAAACTAATTCCGTATTATATAAATTCCCGCACTTTAACGAGTTCCGGATCCTGTTCTAAAAAGAGTGAGATTGGAGTTAACCCGCTACTAGGCCCAAATTTCCGGCCCAGCCCAGCCAGCCCATTCCTAATGACTAATCTAATTAACTTAATTAATTAAACCTTAATTAAAAACCCTAATTTAACTAATCTAAACCTAATCCTACTCCTGTGCCGCACCTCTCCGTCTCGCTTGAGCGTACAACAACAACAACTGACGACAATTACCTCCACCACTTCTCATCGACGCCGGAGCCACCGCAGCTGCCACCGAGCCGTGCGCCTCCGCCGTCCGCCTCCAGTCGACTGGTAAGCCTCCGGCCCCTTCTCCCTTCCATCTTCCCTCTCGCGTTCTGTTTCGAATTTGAGGGCCGTAACTCCGCCTCCCTGCAGTCGGTAGCCACGCCACCAGCCCGGACCTGCCGCCAGCGAACCGCCGCCGCCCGCCGGACCACCTCCCGTGCCGACGCGTGACGAGGTACGCCTCTTTCGTTTTCCCTCTTCTGTTTCGTTGGGCGCAACAGCAAAGCTAACGGCTTCTCTGTTCGCCGGTGATGCAAGCCAGGCACGAGCCTCCAACGGAACAGTGCAACAGTGAGTATACGAGCCATACCTTTGCAGCCGCAGGAAACGCCGGAACGCTACTGTTTAGGACCCTAACGCCGGACTGCAGATTCCGTAAGCTTGCTACTCCTCTCTTCGATTTCACTGTCACCCATGTGTTTGTGAACTGCTGTTGTTGAGCCTAAGCATAAATAACGTAAATGAGCTGCTGAGTATGTGCATAAATGAATGGAAGGGCTGCTGTAAATTAACTTCAATTCTTCAGCTTTTAGGTTTCGAACAGCCCACCTTGTCGAACAATTATAAAATGTTTGGATAAAGATCCACCGTTGAATTTTGGATATGTTGTAGACGGATATAAGTAGTTTATCATATTAAAATTTGGTGAGAAATGAACGGTCGGATTGAAAGTTACGAGCTCCCGAAGTTAGGTAGTTGAGCAGTTTTATTGAACTTATAAAATTTGGCTAAGTATAAGAAAGTAGAGTGAGGAACCGACTTTGGGAATTATTATAAAAATATCGGCTGAACAGTTTAGTGAAATTCTTTCTTCTAAGGCTAGATAGAACCTCATAGATGATCTAGATGATAAATTCGGAAATTTTATAAGCCGTTAAGAATTTTATATTTAGAGCCGAAGTTAAACCTTTTTCGGTTCTTCCGGAAAATTGAAACATAAGAAAAATGTCCGTTTCGCACCTAATAAAATTCTAAGAGTTAGGATATATTTTAGAACTTCAAATAGGAGTTTGGACATGAATTTTAGGGTCTTCAAAAAAATCGGAACGAAGGGTAAAATGGTCATTTTACCCTAAAACTAATAATGTAGCTAGTACGTCTTAATACTTATTTAATCTCAGAAGTTTTAGACTTCTATCTACGTGAAAGTGTGCTAATACACTTATCGCCTTTAACAGGCAACTGAGTGGGTACAGTTACAGTGCAAGTGATTACTAAAGAGTCTAGCATTATAACAGGTAAGTCCTTTGGGCTTACTTAGCTGACTGCTAAATATGAGTATAAATGATGATGGTGGTGTGTGATTGACATGTTAGAGAGATAGGTTGTGATATATAAATACCGACCTGTATTTTGGCCTAAGAGTAACGGGCGGTGGCATTCCGCTCAGTAGCTCGCCGGGCGCTGGGGGTTTCTTTCGGGACTAGTCCACACATGGTTTGTAGTGACGCTACCAAAGGAAGTCAGCTATACCTACACCAGTTGGATAAGGAACGGAGGCGAGAACTAAAAATAGTTCTCGTGCCACAACTTAAATTGAATAATGTGAATCACTTAAAGAACAGATAATAATTTGTTGACTGCCAGCATGATGTTTGTTTATTTTTGTTCTGTGTGTGTTTGTGCTGTTATCATTTTGCTTATACTTGGTTAGTTAGCTAACGGTTGATATGTTGTTTAGATTTGACACAGGTTAGAGCAGATGCCGAGTGATCCAGATGGTAGTGGTCAGCCGGGGTGTCGTACTTTAGGACGTTTTGCAGTTTTTGCATTTGTGGGTTTTCAGTTGAACATCGCTTCCTTCCGTACTTTGTTATATATTGTTTTTCCGGCTGTAGTTGATCTGGTCACATTCATGCATTGATAAAAACTATTTTATGATTTTTAGCTTTACCTTATCGGTGCCTTGTTGTAAGATCATGTTAAGTTGTTGTCAAACTAAGGTCGGGACCCACTGTGCGGTCCTAACCAGTAACTCCCTAAGTTGTAAAATTTGGGGTGTTACAACATGGTATCAGAGCTCTAGGTTGACAACAATGGCACTTGAATCTTCTAAAAAGGGTCGTATAAGTAAATAAACAGAACCCGAAAGGGGTCTGAGTTTTCCAACGAAAAATTTTGGTTTTAAATGCATACAGAGTCGGGTTGGGATAGAAAGTACGGACGACCACCACTACCTCTGCGGATCTCGGTAATCTTAGAATAATTATGGACTTGTAATGTTATGATAGATTAGCTAGTTATAACTATAGTGATTACTATTCGTGCAGATGGCACGTACTAGGGCTGCACAAGTGACTGGCCGAGGTAGGGGTCGTCCCCCCGTTCCCCCAGTCAGACAGGATCGAGCTGATAGCACCCCTACTGTCAGAGGGCGTGGTCGTGTGGGTAGACCTCCACTAGGGAGAGGTCGAGGACGAGTCCCTCGAGATGACCCACCTGCAGCAAACGTACCAGAGGTTGCTGTAGAGGAAGTAGCTGAGAGTGTAGGCCCCGAGGTCAGGCCTGTACCCGCCGCTAGGTCGGGAGCACAGGGAGCTCGTTCTACTGAGTCGGGACGTGTCTCCATTGGAGCATCGGAGTATAGAGAGTTCAGAGCCTATGTTGAGCGCAGGGAAGAAGCTGCCAGAGTGGAGAGGCTTACTCAGGTACCATCAGTGGAGCCGGCTAGGTCAGCTCAGGTGACACAGGGAGTGTCTCAGGTGCCGGCTGTATCTGAGAGGAGGGCTGCTGTTGATAGAGCACCTACTGGGGCCAGAGCACCGAGACCGGATGAGTGGTTGAAGGCTTTCAACTCTCAAAAGGTCCCCTCATTCAGCGGAGAGATAGGGCTAGAGGTGGAGCACTGGATAGGGAAGATTGAGACTGCTTTGGAGGCAATACGTTGCCCCGTGGACCGACAGGTGGATTTGATACAGACCTGCTTCACAGATGATGCTCATTCATGGTGGCGCACCATTCGTAGCCGAGTCACCAGCTGGGAGCAGATGAAGACCATTGTTAGAGACAGGTACTGCCCAGTTTCGCTGAGGAGGGAGAGATTTCAGGATTTCATTGAGGCGGGATTCGAGGATATCCCGATTGCTGCAGCCATAAAGAAGTTTCAGAAGGAGTTGACTTTGCTTGGACCGTCTGCACCTCCAGAAGAGCAGCATGTTTATCTTTTCTCCAGGAGGTTGAGAGAGAGTACCCGATCCTACCTGGCTGGATTCCGCTGTGAGACCTTGTCTGATTATCAGGATAGGGCCTCTGCTTACGAGAGGGATAGGCCAGCTTCTAGGAAAGCAGCACAGTCTGGTGGGCCGGATAAGCGGCAGAGGACAGGACATGCTGGTAGCAGTGGGGCAGTAGCAGGCCATAGTAGAGGACAGACTCAGGGGAGGTCCAGCTATCACTCTACAGTCCGGACACCCAGTGGAGATCGACAGTGCTTTAACTGTGGTGGCCGTGATCACATTAAGCCAGACTGCCGGAAACCACTGGTCACTTGCTTTACCTGTGGGAAGCCGGGACACAGGGCTACTTTCTGCCGTCAGGGCAAGGCTTCTTCTCAGCAGGGATCTTCGCCTGCAGGTGTTGAGAAGAGTGTACAGAGACCCCCTCAGTACCGAGCTCCGAGTCAGCAGCAGCAGCAGTACCGGGCGCCAGGACATCCTGCTTCATACAGTGCTGCACAGGAGTCAGGTCGTGGCAGAGGACGTGGCAGTACCACTGACACTAGAGGAGGACCATCGAGAGTGTTTGAGCTGAGGAGCACTGAGCAGCCTGCAGCACCTCCGACCACAGGTACCATTTGGATCCATGACTTACCTGTGCGTGTTTTATTTGATACGGGTGCCACACACTCCTTTATATCAGATGCATGTGTAGATAGGTTGTCCTTAGCTACAGTAGAGGGTGTACCTTTCGTGGTTGGGTTACCAGATGGGGGTAAGGTTAGAGGATCTCGAGAGATTTATGATTGCCCTATTCACCTGGGAGGCCGGATTTGGTTAGTAAATTTTCTAGTCATGCCCCTAGCACATGAGGACGTGATACTAGGGATAGATTGGATGACTAGACATGGAGCCGTCTTGGATATTGGTAGGAGGACTGTGACTGTTGCCACGGAGGAGGGCCACAGAGTTATATTCCGAGGTTGGGACCTCGGAAAGTCCGGCACAGTCATCAGTGCAGTGAGGGCAGCCAGATTGATAGCACAGGGTTGCGAGGCCTTCTGGTGTTATGCCATGAAGGAGCGCAAGAGCCTGACAGTAGAGGAGATACCAGTCGCATGTGAGTTTGCAGAGGTCTTCAGGGACGACTTACCAGGGCTACCCCCACAGAGGAGTGTGGATTTTAGCATCGAGCTAGAGCCGGGCACGAGACCGATCTCGAAGGCCCCGTACCGCATGGCCCCGATAGAGCTGCTTGAGCTGAAGAAGCAGTTAGAGGAGTTAGCAGAGAAGGGCTTCATACGCCCTAGTGTTTCCCCCTGGGGCGCACCAGTGCTGTTTGTGAGGAAGAAGGATGGATCGATGAGACTGTGTATCGACTACAGAGAGTTGAACAAGGTCACCATCAAGAATAAGTATCCATTACCTCGCATAGATGATCTGCTGGACCAGCTGCATGGAGCGTCAGTATTCTCGAGGATAGATTTGAGATCGGGTTATCACCAGCTGAGGGTGAGAGATCAGGACATACCTAAGACGGCATTCCGGACTAGGTATGGTCATTATGAGTTTGTAGTGATGCCATTCGGGCTCACTAATGCGCCAGCAGTATTTATGGAGTTGATGAATGGGATTTTCATCGACTTCTTGGACCAGTTTGTAGTGGTCTTCATCGACGACATTCTAGTTTACTCTAGAAGTCGAGAGGAGCATGCCGGACACTTGAGGACAGTGCTGCAGATTCTACAGGATAGTCAGCTATATGCTAAACTATCCAAGTGTGAGTTCTGGATGTCAGAGGTGGCATTCCTTGGCCATGTAGTGACTGCCGAGGGAATTAAGGTCGACCCGGCGAAGATTGAGTCAGTGTCTTCTTGGCAACCTCCGAAGAATGTGAAGGAGGTTCGCAGTTTCCTTGGATTGGCAGGGTATTACCGTCGGTTTGTGGAAGGGTTTTCCCTGATCGCCCGACCACTTACTTCCCTCCTAAGGAAGACTACTCGATTCGTCTGGTCTGAGCCGTGTCAGCAGAGTTTTGATGAGCTGAAGAGGAGATTGACGTCTGCTCCGATCTTAGCACAGCCTGAGGGTACAGAGGACTTCGTAGTGTACAGTGATGCATCCAAGCTGGGCTTGGGGTGTGTCTTGATGCAGAGGGGTAAGGTTATAGCATATGCGTCTCGACAGCTGAAGACGTATGAAGAGAACTACCCCACTCATGACCTAGAGTTAGCAGCAGTAGTGCACGCTCTTAAGATCTGGCGTCATTATCTCTATGGAGCGACCTGTCAGATCTTCACAGACCATAAGAGTCTGAAGTACATATTCACTCAGCGGGAGTTGAATAACCGCCAGAGGCGGTGGCTAGAGTTGATCAAGGATTTTGACCTTGAGATTCTTTACCACCCTGGAAAGGCGAATGTAGTTGCCGACGCTTTGAGTCGGAAGACGCCTCAGGAGAAGGCGATAGCCCGGTTGACAGTACAGCCCCAGCTGCAGAGAGACTTAGCTTGGTTAGAGATTGAGATCCAGTTCCCGGATACAGCTCATCAGTTAGCCACCATAGAGTTACTCCCTGACCTGTTGGGTGAGATCCGACAGAAGCAGGAGGCCTGTCCGATGTTGACCCGGATCCGAGACCGGATGGCACGAGATGAGGCACCTCAGTTCACTATTGGTGCCGATGGAGTGATGAGACGACAGGACCGTGTTTGTGTGCCATCAGACCGTGAGCTGAGGCAGAGGATACTAGGTGAGGCTCATACTACCCCTTACTCTGTACATCCAGGAGCGAGTAAGATGTATAGGGACTTGAGACGTTCCTTCTGGTGGGGTGGTTTGAAGCCTGATGTGGCCCGTTATGTAGCTCAGTGTGCGACCTGTCAGCAGGTCAAGATTGAGCACCGTAGATCCGGAGGAGAGCTACACCCACTGCCAGTACCACACTGGAAGTGGGAAGACATTTCTATGGATTTCGTCACTGGATTGAGGCTCAGCAGAGGCTTTGATGCCATTTGGGTGGTAGTAGACCGTTTGACGAAGACCGCACGTTTCATTCCGATTAAGGAGACGTGGCCGGTAAGTCGTCTAGCAGAGGAGTTCACCAGACATATTGTGAGACTCCATGGAGTACCGAGGACTATCGTATCCGACAGGGATGGACGTTTTACCTCGAGGTTCTGGCAGCAGGTACATACCGCTCTGGGTACGAGTCTTCACTTTACCACTGCCTACCACCCACAGACAGACGGTCAGTCAGAGAGGACCATCCAGACCCTGGAGGACATGTTACGGGCATGTGTGCTAGATTGGGGGCAGGTATGGCCAGATCACCTCCCACTAGTAGAGTTTTCATATAATAACAGCTGGCATGCGTCTATTGGGATGGCACCTTATGAGGCTTTGTACGGCCGGAGATGTCGTACACCGCTATGTTGGGATGAGCCTAGCAAGGCTGATGGAGTGGTACCAGATCAGATACAGGACGACATCGCCCGGATTGCCTTAGTCCGGGAGAGGATGTTAGCAGCTCAGAGTCGTCAGAAGTCCTACGCCGATAAGAGGCGTCGACCTTTGGAGTTTAGAGTAGGTGCACAGGTGTGGTTGAGAGTGTCACCTACGAGGGGAGTTAGACGTTTCGGCATTAAGGGGAAGCTGAGTCCCCGGTATGTCGGACCATTTGAGATCGTAGAGAGAGTTGGAGAGGTTGCCTACCGACTAGCACTGCCACCGAGATTAGAGGGAGTACATCCAGTTTTTCATGTATCTCAGCTGCGAGAGTACATTCCGGATCCGAGACACGTCATCAGTCATGAGGATCTGATAGTGGAGCCTGACCATACATTTGTGGAGTACCCCGTAGCTGTCTTGGAACGCAGTACCAGACGTCTGCGATCCAAGGAGATACCTATGCTGAGGATCCAGTGGTCTAGGAGAGGAGCTGATGAGGCCACTTGGGAGACTGAGGAGAGTGTTAGACGTAACTACCCCGAGTTCTTTGCGGGGTTAGAGGTTACTCTTGTTTGACGGGTTAGTACTCGGATGTTGTGTTGTTTGACCTTTCAGGTTTTCATGATTGTTTTGAGTGTTTCTGTTTCTCTTTTATGATACTTGATTGATTGCTGCCTGAGTAACTGCGTGGTAGAAAACAAAGGTGTTGAGAAAACTAAAATATACCAAAAATTTAAGTTTCGGGACGAAACTTCTTTTAAGGGGGCACTGATGTAATAACCAAAAATTTTAAGTTCCGGTAAAGGGAAATTAAACAAGTCCGATGAGATCATGGTAAATAAATAAATCAGTAAAATTAAACGAGTTTAGTTTTATCATTTTATGTGACCTGGATTCACATAAAATGATAAATTAAATTCTCGGGAATAATTTACGCTTTTAAAATAAAATCAATTATAATTTATAAATACGGAAACTAATTCCGTATTATATAAATTCCCGCACTTTAACGAGTTCCGGATCCTGTTCTAAAAAGAGTGAGATTGGAGTTAACCCGCTACTAGGCCCAAATTTCCGGCCCAGCCCAGCCAGCCCATTCCTAATGACTAATCTAATTAACTTAATTAATTAAACCTTAATTAAAAACCCTAATTTAACTAATCTAAACCTAATCCTACTCCTGTGCCGCACCTCTCCGTCTCGCTTGAGCGTACAACAACAACAACTGACGACAATTACCTCCACCACTTCTCATCGACGCCGGAGCCACCGCAGCTGCCACCGAGCCGTGCGCCTCCGCCGTCCGCCTCCAGTCGACTGGTAAGCCTCCGGCCCCTTCTCCCTTCCATCTTCCCTCTCGCGTTCTGTTTCGAATTTGAGGGCCGTAACTCCGCCTCCCTGCAGTCGGTAGCCACGCCACCAGCCCGGACCTGCCGCCAGCGAACCGCCGCCGCCCGCCGGACCACCTCCCGTGCCGACGCGTGACGAGGTACGCCTCTTTCGTTTTCCCTCTTCTGTTTCGTTGGGCGCAACAGCAAAGCTAACGGCTTCTCTGTTCGCCGGTGATGCAAGCCAGGCACGAGCCTCCAACGGAACAGTGCAACAGTGAGTATACGAGCCATACCTTTGCAGCCGCAGGAAACGCCGGAACGCTACTGTTTAGGACCCTAACGCCGGACTGCAGATTCCGTAAGCTTGCTACTCCTCTCTTCGATTTCACTGTCACCCATGTGTTTGTGAACTGCTGTTGTTGAGCCTAAGCATAAATAACGTAAATGAGCTGCTGAGTATGTGCATAAATGAATGGAAGGGCTGCTGTAAATTAACTTCAATTCTTCAGCTTTTAGGTTTCGAACAGCCCACCTTGTCGAACAATTATAAAATGTTTGGATAAAGATCCACCGTTGAATTTTGGATATGTTGTAGACGGATATAAGTAGTTTATCATATTAAAATTTGGTGAGAAATGAACGGTCGGATTGAAAGTTACGAGCTCCCGAAGTTAGGTAGTTGAGCAGTTTTATTGAACTTATAAAATTTGGCTAAGTATAAGAAAGTAGAGTGAGGAACCGACTTTGGGAATTATTATAAAAATATCGGCTGAACAGTTTAGTGAAATTCTTTCT
Organism: Fagopyrum homotropicum; assembly: GCA_033239125.1. Lineage (NCBI taxonomy): Eukaryota > Viridiplantae > Streptophyta > Magnoliopsida > Caryophyllales > Polygonaceae > Fagopyrum > Fagopyrum homotropicum. The sequence goes on from BSWB01000003.1 coordinate 12,903,047, forward strand.
TCTAAGGCTAGATAGAACCTCATAGATGATCTAGATGATAAATTCGGAAATTTTATAAGCCGTTAAGAATTTTATATTTAGAGCCGAAGTTAAACCTTTTTCGGTTCTTCCGGAAAATTGAAACATAAGAAAAATGTCCGTTTCGCACCTAATAAAATTCTAAGAGTTAGGATATATTTTAGAACTTCAAATAGGAGTTTGGACATGAATTTTAGGGTCTTCAAAAAAATCGGAACGAAGGGTAAAATGGTCATTTTACCCTAAAACTAATAATGTAGCTAGTACGTCTTAATACTTATTTAATCTCAGAAGTTTTAGACTTCTATCTACGTGAAAGTGTGCTAATACACTTATCGCCTTTAACAGGCAACTGAGTGGGTACAGTTACAGTGCAAGTGATTACTAAAGAGTCGAGCATTATAACAGGTAAGTCCTTTGGGCTTACTTAGCTGACTGCTAAATATGAGTATAAATGATGATGGTGGTGTGTGATTGACATGTTAGAGAGATAGGTTGTGATATATAAATACCGACCTGTATTTTGGCCTAAGAGTAACGGGCGGTGGCATTCCGCTCAGTAGCTCGCCGGGCGCTGGGGGTTTCTTTCGGGACTAGTCCACACATGGTTTGTAGTGACGCTACCAAAGGAAGTCAGCTATACCTACACCAGTTGGATAAGGAACGGAGGCGAGAACTAAAAATAGTTCTCGTGCCACAACTTAAATTGAATAATGTGAATCACTTAAAGAACAGATAATAATTTGTTGAGTGCCAGCATGATGTTTGTTTATTTTTGTTCTGTGTGTGTTTGTGTTGTTATCATTTTGCTTATACTTGGTTAGTTAGCTAACGGTTGATATGTTGTTTAGATTTGACACAGGTTAGAGCAGATGCCGAGTGATCCAGATGGTAGTGGTCAGCCGGGGTGTCGTACTTTAGGACGTTTTGCAGTTTTTGCATTTGTGGGTTTTCAGTTGAAAATCGCTTCTTTCCGTACTTTGTTATATATTGCTTTTCCGGCTGTAGTTGATCTGGTCACATTCATGCATTGATAAAAACTATTTTATGATTTTTAGCTTTACCTTATCGGTGCCTTGTTGTAAGATCATGTTAAGTTGTTGTCAAACTAAGGTCGGGACCCACTGTGCGGTCCTAACCAGTAACTCCCTAAGTTGTAAAATTTGGGGTGTTACAGATATGTAGCCCAGTGTGCGACCTGTCAGCAGGTCAAGATTGAGCATCGTAGATCCGGAGGAGAGCTACACCCACTTCCAGTACCACATTGGAAGTGGGAAGACATTTCTATGGATTTCGTCACCGGATTGAGGCTCAGCAGAGGTTTTGATGCCATTTGGGTAGTAGTAGACCGTCTGACGAAGACCGCACGTTTCATTCCGATTAAGGAAACGTGGCCGGTAAGTCGTCTAGCAGAGGAGTTCACCAGGCATATTGTGAGACTCCATGGAGTACCGAGGACTATCGTCTCCGACAGGGATGGACGTTTTACCTCGAGGTTCTGGCAGCAGGTACATACTGCTCTGGGTACGAGTCTTCACTTTACCACTGCCTACCACCCACAGACAGACGGTCAGTCAGAGAGGACCATCCAGACCTTAGAGGACATGTTGCGGGCATGTGTGCTAGATTGGGGACAGGTATGGCCAGATCACCTCCCACTAGTAGAGTTTTCATATAATAACAGCTGGCATGCGTCTATTGGGATGGCACCTTACGAGGCTTTGTACGGACGGAGATGTCGTACGCCGCTATGTTGGGATGAGCCCAGCAAGGCTGATGGAGTTGTACCAGATCAGATACAGGACGACATCGCCCGGATTGCCTTAGTCCGGGAAAGGATGTTAGCAGCTCAGAGTCGTCAGAAGTCCTACGCCGACAAAAGGCGTCGACCTTTAGAGTTTAGAGTAGGTGCACAGGTGTGGTTGAGAGTGTCACCTACGAGAGGAGTTAGACGTTTCGGCATTAAGGGGAAGCTGAGTCCCCGGTATGTCGGCCCATTTGAGATCGTAGAGAGAGTCGGAGAGGTTGCCTACCGACTAGCACTACCACCGAGACTAGAGGGAATACACCCAGTTTTTCATGTATCTCAGCTGCTAGAGTACATACCGGACCCTAGACACATCATCAGTCATGAGGATTTGATAGTTGAGCCAGACCACACTTTTGTGGAGTATCCAGTAGCCGTCCTAGAGTGTAGCGTTAGGCGCCTGCGTTCTAAGGAGATACCGATGCTGAGGATTCAGTGGTCTAGACGAGGAGTTGATGAGGCTACATGGGAGACAGAGGAGAGCATTAGACGTAATTACCCTGAGTTCTTTGCGGAGTTAGCCGCTACCTCAGTACCGACGGGTTAGTACTAAGACGAGACCTTATATGACTTCTGTGATTATATGTTTACATAATTGTTTACGTTTATGTGCTTGATGATGTGAGTAGTTGCTTGCTAGAATATATTTCTCGAGGGGAAATGTATGGGGTAGGTATCTTATTCCAAGTTTCGGGACGAAACTTATTTTAAGGGGGTACTGATGTAAAATCCGGAATTTTTATTCCGTCTATTTACGTTATAAAATAGATCTCGATCAGTCGACCCATATCCGTCTACCTAGTTAGACATATTATTATAGGATTTATCATTTTATGTAGATTCCTTCACATAAAATGATAGAATCTTTTATATAGTTTATCATTTTATGTAGGTTACTTCCGCATAAAATGATAGAGTTCTGAGCCGATCTTAAATTAAAATAAACTCCCTATCCGCCTAGTCCGTATATTTACATATCGGGATCTTGCCCAGCCAGAAACTCGTTAAATTTAGGAGGCCAGCTGCAGCCTTTTTAGCCCATCTATTAATCCATAATTCAGCCCACGGATCCAGCCTGCTAGCCCAGCTCCAGCGCTGCCAGCTCCTGCCCGTTGCCTATCCGCTCCAGCCCAGAAGCAGCTGCTGCCTTGTCCGCTCCAGCCCGTTGCCTGTCCGCTCCAGCCCAGAAGCCCAGTCGCCCAGCTGCTTGTCCGCCCAGTCCAACCTTCTGCAGCCTCCAGTTCAGCCCAGCAGCAACCGCAGTCTTCAGCCCAGCGTCACACTAACTCGCCACCTCCTCCTGCTGAACAGCCGTTACAGCTCTTCCCCTTTCTGTAACCGTTCTCTTTCCTATCATATCCCCCGAATCTCGCTCTTCCCTTCTGCGTTTTGTTTCCTTCCGTTTCTGCGTTTCCTTTGCTTCTGCATCGCTCGAACCTTCACCTTGCAGACGGTACAGATCTTCCAAACCAACGCACATCTCGCTCAGCAAGGGACTGAACCAAGACGTTCTCTTCTGTCTACGATTCTCAACAGCAAACACGTCCCTTCTTCTGCACTACGTCCAGATCGACTGCCCTTCGACCTGCTGCATCGCCCTTCTGTTTCGACCTGCTGCACGCCCCTTCTGTGATCGACCTTCTGCATACACCCTCCGGTAGGTCTTTTTCTACTCTTCTTTCCTCACTCTTAACCAATCGGAGTAGTGATCTCCCTCCTTTTGTTTCGCTTCAGCAACGTAGTCCAGCCTCTCGGTTACGAGTCAGGAATCAAGGAACGCAGAACCACTCTACTGCAGCGAGTAAGCATTGCTGTATGTTGTTTTGTTGCCCCTTTACAATTAGGTTGTAATGTCTCTAGCTATATTGATTCATAATATTCTTTAGGCTGCTGTTGTTCGGCCTTAAGCATAGATAAAATAGTGATAAGTAGCTGCTGAAAATTTCACATAAAATGATAGACAAATGGCTGCTGTAATGTCTTTTATTTCCTTCAGCTTTTAGGTTACCAACAGCCCATCTTGTCGATCAATTATTAAACGTTTGGATAAAGATCCACCGTTGAATTTTGGATATGTTGTAGATGAATATATGTAGTTTAGCATATTAAAATTTGAGAAGAAATGAACGGTCGGATTGAAAGTTATGAGCTCCCGAAGTTAGGTAGTTGAGCAGTTTTGGTAAACTTGAATTTTGGCTAAGTATAGGAAATTAGAGTGAAGGAACCGACTTTGTGAATTATTATAAAAATATCGGCTGAACAGTTTGGAGAAATTCTTTCTTCTAAGGTTAGATAGAACCTCATAGATGAACTAGAGATTTAATTCGGAAATTTTATAAGCTGTTAAGAATTTTACATCTAGAGCCGAAGTTAAACCTTTTCGATTCTTCCGGAAAAATAGAAACATAGGAAAAACGTCAGTTTGGAACCAAATAAAATTTTAGGAGTTAGAATATATTTTTAGAACCTCAAATAGGAGTTTAGACATGAAATTTAAGGTTTTCGAGAAAATCGGGACCAAGGGTAAAATGGTCATTTTACCCTAAAACAAATACTGTAACTAGTACGTCTTAATACCTTATTTGATCTTAGAAGTCTTAGACTTCTATCTACGTGAAAGTGTGCTAATACATTTATCGCCTTTGACAGGCAACTGAGTGATTACAGTTTACAGAGCGAGTGGTTTATAAAGAGTCGAGCGTTATAACAGGTAAGTCATTTGGGCTTACTTAGCTGACTGCTAAATATGGGTATAAATGATGATGGTGGTGTGTGATTGACATGTTAGAGAGATAGGTTGTGCTATACGATTACCGACCTATATTTTGGCCTAAGAGTAACGGGCGGTGGCATTCTGCTCAGTAGCTCGCGGGGCGTTGGGGGTTTCTTTCGGGACTAGTCCATACATGGTTTGTAGTGATGCTACCAATGGAAGTCAGCTAGACCTACACCAGCTGGATAAGGAACGGAGGCGAGAACTAATAATAATTCTCGTGCCACAACTTAAATTGAATAATGTGAATCACTAAAATAATAGATAATAATTGGTTGAGTGCCAGCATGATGTTTGTTTATTTTTATTTCTGCTTGTGTTTGTGCTGTTATCATTTTGCTTATATTTGGATAGTTAGCTAACTGTTGATATGTTGTTTAGACTTGACACAGGTTAGAGCAGATGCCGAGTGATCCAGATGGTAGTGGTCAGCCGGGGTGTCGTACTTTAGGACGTTTTGCAGTTTTTGCATTTGTGGGTTTTACAGTTGAACATTGTTTCCTTTCGTACTTTGTTATATTACGTTTTCCGGCTGTAGTTGATCTGGTCACATTCATGCATTGTTAAAAAACTATTTTATGATTTCTGGTTTTCCTTATCTGTGCCTTGTTGTAAGATCATGTTAAGTTGTTGTCAAACTAAGGTCGGGACCCACTGTGCGGTCCTAACCAGTAACTCCCTAAGTTGTAAAATTTGGGGTGTTACATATTGGACAGTAGAGAAGATCATTGAAGATGTAAGGTCAAATCCACCGGGGAAGACCATGAATGATTTGTTGAAGTCAAGATACGATGTATTGTTAAGAAGATCAAAAACTTATGAAATAAGAAGTTTGTGTTTGGAGGAGATTTGGAGAAGTCACTACACTTGATATGTAAATTTACCGGCTTATTGTGAGGTTCTGAAAAATACAAATCCCGATTCTAAGGTCCATTGTTCATGGAAGGTTGTTGATGAACTTTCAGATAAGCTCATTCAATTTATGAACATCTTTGTTTCCTTAAAACCATTTATTAAGGATTTCAAAGGGTGTAGAGGACTGATTGAGGTCAATTATTTTGTTGCCATTTAAAGGGGAAATATGGTGGACTTGTAATTTTTACAACAGTCTTGGATGAAAATCAACACCTATTCCCTGTAGCATACGGTGTGTTGTGATTTTCGACGAGTTAATTAGTGAATAGAGAGAGAAGACAAAATGTTTGAGGCTTTTCTCCACATAACTTGCAATTAGGGTTTTCAATATACTTTCGTGGATAAAAAGAATACAACCCTAAACTTATCTATTTAAACCCAAAAGATAGAATCCGTATCGTGGGGGCTCCGCCCTTCGCACCCCCTGTCACCCCGGGCCCATTAATCCGTACCGCGGGGGACCTCGCTCGATCCATGGCCCATCGTATCAATCTACCTAGATTTATTGTCTTATTATAACAATGTGTATATGCAAATGAGAGCAAGGACACATGGTTCTATTTCTTTTTGCATTTAAAAGATGCTTTGAAGGATGACATGAGATAACATCTAATATACAAAAGGTATTTCCTTAAATCAATTTTCTTGAACTTGGCACACAAATGCATGTAACTTCAAGCACGGATTTAGGGGTGGGTTGAGGTTTGCTACAGCCCACCCCATTAATATAAAAACGAAATGAATATAGACAAATAAAACATGATGGCACGGTGGTATTTGAATTTGAGAGATAACTGAAATTTGAGAGATAATTTCAGGCCCTTACTATTCTAGGTTTAGATTATTTTTATTTTTTTTTGGTGGGATTAGATTATATATTTTGTGAAACTTTTTTGTGTAAAATTCATCTACTTCCCATGTTTTCCACTTATAAATCAATTTATTTAATTAATCACTTGAATACAAAATTAATATTTTGTCAAAAGATATCTTATAATTTATTAAAAAAATAAGATTATTTTAATCAAGCTCTTTTCAATTAATTTTCTTCTTTATATAGCTTCATAAAAATATCATAATGAATATACACCTTTTATATGAATTTTTTTTGATATGTAAGTAAAATACTATTTTATTGATAAATATAGTAAGAATTTTGAAAATAATTTTTCAGCTCTAATAGTTTAGAAGAAGAAACAAAATCAAAATCTTATCTTCATATAGCCTAGCCAAAATTTTGATCCTAGATCCGTCCCTGCGTAATTTGTTTTGGGAATATTGTAAAGCGTAAAGGTCGTAGAGGTGATGCAAAAAGAATATCGATTTGGTGTTGTTAAGTGGTTACACGAGGCGGGAGATAAAGAATAATGGGTTAAACACACCTTTGATTCTACATTATGCAGTGATCAAGTCACGAGTAACTTTGTCGTGTCCTTCAATAATACCATAGGAGTAGAAAGGTGTGGCCCGTGTTGAGTCTACTCGAATGTTAGTTTTGAAATTTGTAAGTAGTTGTTGAATCTTTTGAATACAAATAACCACTATTTGAAATTTTTATACAAAAACATCAATAATTGTAGGTATCTGAAGAACACATATTGTGAGATATGTGAAGAGGCAAAAATAGACACTAATTTGGCCATTGAATGGCTATACACCAAAAATTATTGAGAAGAGTAAAAAGAACGTTTTAGATCTGCGTGCAATTCAAGTATGCCTAACTCTAAACCATTTTCTATTTTTTTATGCACATTTATTTTTTAACTTTGGTAGTGTTTATGGTTCATTTTTTTATGATAGGTTTTTAAAGCATCGAACACAGAGTGTGAGGTCCGGGATGGTCGTTCTTATTGGCCTATGCACTTCAACAACCGGGTACGTGCGTGTGGAGAATGGAAAATTAGTCGGATCCCTTGTAAACATGTAGTTGGAGGACTTTAACAACCAGATTGTATTTTAAATATTGTAATATGTTAAGTGTAAGTTTTAAAATTTAGCAATAAAAAAAACTGAGAAATCTATTGAATATTGTGGAACAATCATTTGAACATTGTTAGTTTATCCTAATTAATGGTCTATGTGAGACATACCCATATATTTTATTGATAAAAATTACCGAATTCCGTACTTCGGGTACAGAAATTTTATATTTTATTTTTTGGAAATCAAGTGTGGAATCAAATCAAACACAATTCGGGTTTTGGGGGCCAGGTGCGGAATTAAAGTTTTTTAAAATTTCGTTGATAAGGATATCAATTTGTTTAATTTGATAGATTTTCTCATAAAAGTTTACTTTATTTAGATGAGATCATAACATAAATAAATTAGATCATTTTTTTAATAATTAATTTTACAACAGGATTTTGTCAATAAAATTACAATAGTCGAAATTTGTATCTTGAATAACATTTATGCTCTTCTCCAATTAAAAGGTCAATTAATGTGTGTACAATAATTTGTTGTGGCGTGTGAATGATGAATATTTGCATGAAATATTGTCAAGTGCGAAGAACCACACCGTAGGAAACTGCTTAGTCAAGCAACCAGAATATGTAAGAAGCACATGAAAGTATATCCTCGTATCAAAACTACTCTAAGAGATCACGACATAATTATAATAAAATTGGTGTATGAATGACTATTTGAGTCGTCGTCCTATATAGCCTACAAAAGAAACAAAAAATATAGCATACAAAAGAAACAACTCACATCAAAATTACTCTAAGAGAAGAAGGATACGAAAAAGACGTGAGAGAAGAATGAGTGTAGGTCTTCTAAGCTAAGAAGTATATATAGACATCTATATATACTATAACACAACTCTCTTAGTCCACATGTCAACACATTAACCATGCCACCTAGGATTTTTTGGCAAATAATTACGGATTTGCCATATTTTAATTACAGATTTGCCATATTTTAATTACAATTATAATTCAAAATTAAAATATTTTCCATCTCATCATCACAATTCAACAAAAAGGATGTCATCCCTTCATGTTTATTATTTTATGGTTATAACAATACGATTTTGTTTGTTATCAAATCTACAAACATCTATAACAACTTATTTGTAGTGCGTAAATTTTTTGGCAACAAAATTATATGCATGAGTATAATTAGGGTAGTTTATTTATAAGCTTAAAAAAAAGGTATGTTGTATAAGAATTAGATTAAAGTCTAAATAATGAGACACTTCTTTATCCGCAAATATTTTATTATCGTGAGAATGATTGAATGACTATTATAATATTTTGTACATATATCATTAGTTCATACATATACAAGCTCATGATATATTACTACAAATTCAATATATAAATATACCCGCACAAGGTGCGGGTTATAATATAGTTGTCAATAAATAAATCACTTGTTAAAGATTATTCAAGGAGATTTGCACATTTAAATTGGTGAGATAAGATCAAAACTACTCTTTTAACAAAATAACTCACAGTTTTGGCTTTACGTTTTGAGGTTAATTATAATAAAAGTTTGAAGATTGTTTGAGAAGATTTGTTCATAAGTTGGTGAGATAAGATAAAAACTAGCTCTTTTATGAAAATAATTTAGAATTAAAGCGTTTAATATGAAAATAATTCTTATAAAACCCGATTTACAAAATTTAAAAACAGTTTTAGTTGATGTTACTTGATATAAGATAAGATAAGTTAAATAAAACAATTAATAAAAATTTACTAATTTAAAATACTTCATTAAAAATCTAATTATTAAAAAAGTTGTAGATACTTTGATAAAAAAATCACGTAAAAAAATTAAAAATATGATATTTTAACAAAATTTAATTAAATAATTTGGTAAACTACTTTTGTTTAATATTTTAACAAAAAAATAGTTTAAAAAATTTTGAATTTTAAATTTTTTAGTTAATATTGCTAAAGAGATATTGTTGGGTATTTTAGTGATTATTTTTTTAAAAAATTGTTTTTAATTTTTCTAAATTTATATTGTTGAAGAGATATTATAAGATAATAATGTCACAAGGGATGACTCATAATTCAGAGAACCAAAAGATATTTCAAAACATTACAGCTATAACTCTTTGAACTCAAACAGTGGAAGAAACCCTAAAAATCTCTCAAGCTCCAAAGGCGAAAAGTTGCCCGCCAGATGTATCCATGGTCGTCACTTGAGTCAATCTCAATCACCACCACTACTATGATTTTGAGAAACTCCTATTCTGTTGAGACCCATCAATATCAAAATCAAAAACAAATTACAATACAAATTCCCTAAAAGTACAACTTTTTAAATCAAAATATGTTTTTTGAGACCCAACCAAACCTCCCTTCACCGGGATACCATACAGATCGCACAAAAGACTATCAATCTTCCGATACATCTCTACTTTTCCGCTTCACCGGATTCCGCCCATCTGACAACCACGGAACACAACTATCCCTAACTTTATCCAACCTCCGGTGTTCAATCAACCTCTTCCTCCACCTTCTTGTCTTTGTCTAGTTCAGCCAACCTTTTTTCATTTCGGGATTTGGCCACCGCCTCATTCTCAATCGCTATTTCCATCCACCACTCGTTATCGGCGTCCACCCCTCACCGATGCACGTGACCAATCCGCTATCCCCGCCTTTCGATTTCGCCTTAATACTCGACAGAAGGAAGTTCGTCAAAATGGGGGAGTTCTTCATGTCTTCCAATCTTCAACCGCGAAAAGGCTAACCCCATCGCAAAAGTCTCTACTGGAGTATAAGGAAAGCCCTTCATCCCAAACTTCCGCCTACCGCCATCCCAATCTCTCTCTGTTTCAAGCGACTCAATAGGAAACACCAAATTCGTTCTTCATTTCAAAGAAAATCAAACTTTTAGTTCAATCACTCCATAAGCTGCTTCAGAGCTCTTTTTGGACGAATGGTGGTTGACGGAACTTTCAAGACAAAGCAAACAAACCAGGGTCCAAATCCCTCTTCATAATGTCTCATCTGCGGTTTTTCACATTCCTCCATGTGTTCACCTTTCTATACCTTATCTTGTTTTAAGACCACTTTTAATTATCATCAACGGATTAATAATACCTATTCAATCTGGCTTGTCTTACAAGACTGGTCAATTTTCTAGTTATTTTTGACCTTGGAATTATGACCTTGAGTAATTTGTGTTTTGCTATCTTTCTCGCTTGTTTGAACTGCAATCTTCACAAGGGTTTCTTACTTTGCTTGACGTTTCAACAGTGATTACCTATCCAACCTATACGTGAAGATTGATCATCTCTCCTAGTTTCCTATCTGGTTTTGGATATGGATTGCCTTTCAACAATCCTTGCTTCTGTTTTCTTTTGCAGGAAAATTTTACTACACAAATGTGAACCCTTTGGAACTCCTTATTTTTGATTACCAAAAGAAACATTCTATCTGTATGATCCTGTACATTCAGAAATACCATGGTCTGCTACTCAGATCCAAAAGCCTTGACAAATGTTGCCGGTACAATTTTTTCTTCCTTGGTGATCAACAATTGTACTCCAATAAAGATCAAGCGAACTATTCGGCACGTTGTGAAGAGGAAGACGAAGATCTTGTATAGTTTGTTTCCTATGGAACAAGAATTTTGGACCCTTAGCATGATGTATGAACTACATTATTTTCTTATTGTATTGAGTCCTTTCCTATTTAAATGCTTTTATGTGTTTATACTCATGATGCCTTGGATTGTAACAAATTCCTCATGCAATAATCTTGCGTTCTTTGTCATATTTATCACTGTTTTTGGGTTAAACCCTTTGATTATGGGCTACAACCCACATCATCTGGCTCTCTTAAGGTGCTTTCGAAAGATCCGTTCCTAATTGATTCTCATCATATAGTGGTGAAGATCCATTACAAATGGATATCCCCCTGCTACGAGGTTTTAAGGACTCTTTTGATAGTACCATAGCTTCGCTCTAATTTTCCACAAATTCCCAATTACGAAGTTTTTTCACGCCACTCGTCTTACCATATAAGAATTGACAAACTCACCCATAAAATCATATGTCATAACCTGGTGTTACTATTTGATTTTGATTTAGTTGTTCATGGGTGCTCGCCTCGAGGTGGATTTGGATCTGGTTATCTATCATAGTTCTCTAACATTACTCTTGGGCTTAACCCCAATTTTAACAACACAATAAACATGATTATCTATCACAATACACTAACATTACTCTTGGGGGTAATATTTCGGCTTCCAAAGCTTTATCAATTCTTTCGTTCCTTATAAAACGAGTCTCGGCACCTATTAAACCACCATAACAGTTGATCGGACAAACACATTTTCATTCCAAAAATTAAGTTGTAAGAGCATAATGCTTTTACAAACAAAACAATTTTTTTCCCTTTCTTATTTTTTAACCCTGATGCATACAAAGCCCAAACAATCACACCCGACAAAATTAATCAACCCTCTATGAACAATCTTCTCCATACAAATTATCTTTCTCTTATCAATCAAGTTCTACACCTTTATTCATCAAGTTACCCGTGTTCTGCAATCACGTCTTCTGAGGTTTGATGTAGTGTTTTTTGTTGGCGGTTTCGTGCGTTTGTCGAAAAGGGGGTGTGGATTTATGATCGACTCCTGACGGCTCTGTTACAGTCCAAATATGAGGTGTACATAGTTGTTCCTCAGGCTTCCCTTGTCTACTTTCTTCGAAGATGAACGTTTATTTGCATTGCCAGTTGCTGACTAGATCATCTTTTTTTCCCTTGAAAACTTTTTTTTGCTTTCGGTTTCATTTTAATGTAAATTTATATATTTTTTTTCCTCCTTTATTTGTGGTCCTTCGACCGTCGGTCGATTTTTTCGGTCTTTCGACCCACTAGACGGCGCGCCGTCTAATGGTTTCGAACCGCTTTCCATTTAAAAAAAATATATATTTTTTCTAATAAAAAATATTTACCAAAGATGAGGAAATTTAAATAAGTTTCCTCATAATTCAGAGAACCAAAAGATAGTTTCTAATTCCCACCAAAAAAAAGATAGTTTCTAATAAAAAATATTTACCAAAGATGAGAAAACAAAATATATTTCCACCTATAAATTTTGTTGCAAGGATTCAATTCAGACAGGAACATGGAAGAGGAGAAGATGGAGTCGTCGGAGGTGAAGGTTCTAGGGTTTTGGGCGAGCACTTTCAGCCACAGGGCAAGATGGGCTTTGGAGCTCAAGGGAGTTCATTACGAATACATAGAAGAAGACATCACCCAGGAGAAAAGCCACTTACTTTTGGAAGCAAACCCGGTTCGTAAGAAAGTCCCGGTTCTCTTCCACCAAGGCCGAACCGTTGCAGAGTCGACTGTAATAATGGAGTATATCGAAGAGACCTGGCCGGAGAAGCCATTGATGCCGGCAGATCCATACCAGAAAGCCTTGGCTAGGTTCTGGATCAAATTCGGAGACGAAAAGGTAATTATTTCCTCTTGTGGAAATGAAATTGTAATTGAGAAGCTTGATTGATTTGAGAAATGAATCAATTTCACTTTTAGGTCATGCCGATCACCTACTCTTATCGGATTACAATCGGCGAAGAGCACGAGAAAGCAACAAATGACGTCATCGAAATGCTGAGATTTTTAGAAGAAAATTGCCTTGGGAACAAGAAGTTCTTCGGAGGGGATGAAATTGGACTGGTTGATCTCGCGTTTGGGTGGTTAGCTTATTATCTCGAGCCAATCGAGGAGGCGACGGCAGGTGGTGGTGGCGGAAAGAAGTTGATGGACGGCGATGTGCTTCCTCGGCTGTGTGCTTGGGCTGAGGCTTTCAAGGGAGTTCCGGTGATCAAGCGTCACATCCCTGACTATGACGAGTTGCTATCACATCTTGTCCGGACTAGAGAGAAGCTCGTGTCGTGGTCGGCTTAGGTTTGTTTGGTAATCTGAATTATTGTGAACGAATTTGAAGATGAATGAAAAATGAGAATGAAATTGATACTGATGAACTAAATTATTTTGTTTGGTGTTGTGAGAGAATTATTAAGAGTATTAAGGAAGTTGTTTATGATTCAAACTATAAAAAAAGGGTACGAAATATTTTTGAATAATTTTGGTAACCATGCCTTTTTTAAAAACAACTAGTAATTCAATTAAGTAAATATATCCAACCTTTTTGTAAACCAAGTATATTGTTTGTGTATGGTTTTAAATAATGATTATTAGAGAAATTATGTTTGGTGTCCTCGAGGTTTTAACTTGTTAGGTTGGTGACCACTAAGTTTTACATTTTTTATTGGTGCCCTTAGTATTTTTCTTTTTTCGATTGGTGTGTATTCTTAACAAAATCGTTATCTTGTAACTATTTCGTCAATGTCTCTTTGAAAACAGAAAAATAAAAATAAATCTATATAACTTATTAAAACAAAGGACACTAATGTCACGTGTCAATCAACGACGGATGTCACCTCAGCATTTTTGTAAAATATTTACTGAAATGCCACTCCTAAAAAATTTATGATAGATTTTTAAATTGCCATTCTTAAAAAATAGATGCCGAATTACTAAATAAATATTAAAGATTATCAGGCACAAATAATTAAAAATATTTTTAAAAAAATTGAGGCTTCTTTTATGTTTTTAAAAAATTTGTTTAAAAGATATCCAGAATCTTTGATTATTTTGTAAAAAAAAAATCCAGGCTCCACATTTTTATCGGATTAAATTTTTTACTAAATCTCGAATTAAGCCAATAATTTTTTTTACTAAACTTTAATTATTTTGTAAAATATGAATTTTGTTATCCCACATCGGTTATCAGAGAAGGATGACACTTTGACAACATGTATAAATAGATCTAGAAGGTTTGAAGATTATACAAATCATACATTTCTGTACCTTTTGGTAGAATCAAGTATAATACTTATTCATACCGGATTAGTATTTATACGTGAATTGTTGTGATATATTAATTCGTAGGTCGTTTTGATCTAATGATTTTTGGGTCGTTTTGGTCTAATGATTTTTGGGTCGTTTTGATCTAATGATTTTTGGGTCGCTTTGACCTACGGATTTTTAGGTCGTTGTGACCTATTGATTTTTGGGTCGTTGTGACCTACTGATTTTTGGGTCGATTTGATCTAATAATTAGTGGGTCATTGTGACCTAATAATTAGTGGGTCATTGTGACCTAATAATTTGTGGGTCGTTGTGACCTACTGATTTGTGGGTCGTTTGTGACCTACTAATTTGTGGACCATTGAACTATTAAATTCATAATTCTTATTTTATCAATATACTAAATATACATATAAATTCTATATACTTTACTAAAACAAAAGACGCTAATTCTGACGTGGCGCCTCCACGTTTTTTCTCAAACTTTTTACTAAATCACGAATTAAGCTAATAATTTTTTTTTTAACTAAACCATAATAATATTTGTAAAATATGATTTTTGTTCTCCCACATCGATTATGAGGAAAGAATGACACTTTGAAAATGTATAAATAGATTTGGAGTGTTTGAGGATTATAAAATTCATACATTTCTGAACCTTTTGGTCAGAATCAAATATGATACTTATTCATATCAAAATAGTATTTATATGTAATTATTTTTGAGCCGTGTTGACCTAATGATTTTTGGGTCGCTGTGATCTAATGATTTGTGGGTCGTTGTGCCCTTGTGGGTCCTTGTAATCTACTAATTTGTGGGTCGTTGTAACCTGATTTGTAGACCGTTGAACTATTAAATTCGTAATTCTTATTTTATCAATATACTAAATATACATCTATATACTTTACTAAAACATACAAAATTAATGTTGACGTGGCGCTTCTACATTTTTTCTCGGATTAAATCTTTTACTAAATCACAAATTAAGCCAATTAATCTTTTTTTACTAATTGATTTCATATCAGATTATGGTATTTTTAAATTATATGATTATGTTTTTTATTTAAATTATTTTATTAAATAATAAATTAGATTTAAAAAAAAAATTTAGCATAAAACTAATTAATGATCAACACATGGGCTACGTGATCTCATTACTATGTAACACTTGACGCGTTATTTATACGAGCTCATAACATATAACTAATAAAGTTAACAACATATAATATAGTAAAAAAATGTAATATGATAAGCTATTTTATTAACAAACCCGCACAAGGTGCGGGCTATAAACTAGTTTTTGGGAAAATAAAAGACTTTTGGAATTGGGAAGTATGTCGACATCACTTTGGAGATGCTCTTCTTCAAATCGAAACCAGTTAACTTCTCTTTGAACTAAATTAGGATTTCGTTTCGGATTAGAGGTTTATTTGATCTCCTTCAAAATTAGGATTTGGTTTCGGGTTCGATATATGTGTTAGTCATTCTTAACGTTGAAGATGAAGTGATTGAATCCATCATAATATTTACACTACAAAAAGTAAACAACATTACACAGTTAATTAAAGACTGTTTATGAATTTATATGCATAAAAAACTGTTATTGAAACCCAAAATGACATTTGTTGTATCAACATTCACAAAATCATTCTATCCATAATTGCAGCTTTTATGCATACAAAGAGTAGACTCTTACATGACTAAGAAACCCAAAATGAAATTTGATCACAGTTGCCCAAATATAATCTCAACAGTCTCCACCTAAACAATCTAAATAAACCTGCTAAGATCTAATATAAAATAAGCTCTTATCCACTAAAACCGGGTTCCTAATCTGATCCAAAAGCTCAACACCATCAGCCACTAAAAATGGGCAGTCATGGATCTCAGTTGCCGGGGACAACCCACAATTGGATTTCAACAATTCTCAAAAATTTCAACCTCCTCACCCCCTTCATTCTTGATTTCAATCTCTTCATTTGGCCTACAGAACAACTTGAAACTTAAGATTGAAATTCAACTTCAATTTAAGTTTCTTCATTCGAATTCTTCCGCCATGGCCACTCAAGAATCTAGTCCAAAAATACCAATTTGCTGTTAAAGCTCGTCTCCTACTCTCCTCGGCACCTTATCATCATGGGAAAGAACATCTACAAAAGAATCCTTGGAATCACTTACAAGTTGCCATTTTTCAGTTTTCAATGGCCTCTTAATTACAATCTCATTGCAAAGAAACACAGGAAATGAGAGGATCTCAACTACCATCACATTCCCTTACCTCATGTTTTCAGATTGAAGAAGCTCTCCTCGTGTTCTTGCAAACATATCCATCAACTCCAAAAGGATGAATACATGACAAAGTGAAGAAAACAAGACAATCAATCAACCATTTCTTGATTTATTTCTCGTCTTCTTGATCAAATAATCCTCCAAAACAACACCAGCTTTGACTAATCTCATGTGAGGCTTAATCTCAATCTTCATCACCTCATCCAACACAGAACCCAAACTCTCCATCTCCTCCGCATTATAAATTGCGGGAATGATCTCAACCCAAGTATCAACATGAGGCGTTTCGCCATGTTTCATTAAACCTCCCAACACTGCACAGGCATCCTCTACTTTACCGGCATTGCACAATCCCTTGATGACGGAATGGGCAACCGCGAAATGTGGAGAGAAGCCCTTGGACATCATCTCATCCATATACTTCCATGCTTCATCATGCATTCCTTGATCACTTAACCCACCAACCAAAGTCCTATAGGATACCAAATTCGGCAGGCAACCGTTCTTATACATATCATTCAAGACTTTGATAGCATCAACAGCGCGCCCTTCTCTACACAGGCCTAAAATAACTGTATTATAGTGAACAATGTTAGGGTTGCACCCCTTGACTTTCATTCTACAAAGCAACTTATAAGCCTCTCTAAGCTTCTTCTTCCTGCACAAACTATTCAACAACGTAGTATAACTTAATGTGTCTGGTACAAACCCTTTATTCAACATGTCCTCTAGCAAGTCCACAGCTTTATTCACTTGACTCTTCCTGCATAATGCCTGCATTAATTCAAACAACCAACAATCCATATCAATCAAGATATCAACATCTAATATCATGCTAAAACAATAATCACAGCACTTAAGCCCTACCTGCATTAGGATCCTATATGACTCAACATCAGGCATGATATCTCTCTTAAACATTTGACCGAACAGCTTGTAGGCAACACTGATCTCATCGTTGTAGCAAAAAGCACGCATCATAACATTGTAAGATCTCGCATTAGGATCGACGCCATACTTGTGCGCTATCCTAAAAAGGTCAAACGCCGGTCGGAGGAACCCACGGCGGGCGACGAGTATCTCAAGGACCCGATTGAGATGCTTGGAGGTGGGCTTAGAATTGAACTCCACAATCGAATAAAACGTCTTTAGCGACTTTTCAGGCATTTGAGCATCTCCATAAATTTGAATAATTTTCGAAAACAGGCCTGGAGCAACTGGGAAGCGGGCTCTTTTGAGCTGAATTAGAATATCCTCCATGAGAGATAAACGAAGAGACTGTCCCAGCTTAAGAATCAGGGTGTGGTAAGTAGCATAGGAATGATGAAAATCGGGCTGTCGGGAAGCCAAATCGAAGATTTCCATGGCCAAGAGAGGGTCTGTTTGGGAGGAAATTAGTTTGGTGATTCGAGACGGGGAAGCGATTCGATGTGTAGAAAGGAACTGTAAGTCCTTATCACCATCGTGTTGCTGTCGGGTTAGGGAGGGAGATGAGTGGAATTGGAAGGTTAAGATTACTGACCGGAACTTGGAGACGCCGTCGCCGTTGGCGATGGACGTTAGGGATTTCAAACCGGGGGTTGGCATTGCTTCTCGTCGGACACGGTGAATCGCTAGGTTGCTGCAAGGCCATTATAGTCCATGTGATTCTGAAGCGCAATTTGGGCTACTTTTATGTTTAGTAACCGATCCAACTATATATCCGGTTAGATAAAATTCCCTAGTGTTAACCGGGTATCCGCTTACCTTTTTTCTCCAAAAGATAGCAATCCAATCATATATAGTGCCCGTTTGGTTGGAGCGGTGGAATGAAAACGGAATGGAATTGGATAAGGGTTAGGAATGGAAATGGAAATGATGGGATTACTTTCATGTGATAAAAGACCTTTAACCAAACGTATTTTTTGATTGATTCGGAATCATTCCGTTATCGGGAATGATTCCTAGAGCTTCCAAACGGGCCCATAGAATCTTAACACAACCCAACCCCAACAATAACACAGAACCTAATCCAACATGAAAATTAAGCAACTAGGAACTAAACAAAACATCCGCTGAGCAAAGTTGTGCCAAGAAGTGAGTTGCAACAATAACACAGAACCTAATATGCCTTGGATATCATCTTCTATTTTCACCATGACATTCCGGCTAAAAGAAATCTTAGATTTACTAAAATTCACTTGTTATCCGAAGTTGCTCTATTGACAAGTAGCATTAGCAAATAAGATGCTATTATCTGCAAAAACATATGGGTAACTTGAGGTGTTGGCCAAACAATTTGTATTCCTTCCATTGACCATAACACGGTCTTGCATGAATCATGCATGACAAACGCTATGCACACAAAAGGTACAAGGTGATAGAGGGACTCCTTGCCCTAATCCCCATAACGGTGCAAATTGTGTAATAGGAACACCGTCAGTTAAGACCGAAAATGAGATTGAAGAAACACATTTCATAACAAATGGACACTCATTCACTAGCAAAGCCCATCTTTCACATACTAAGATTAACAAAGGGACACTCATTCATCAAGCAACTTAGGGATCTTATGAAATGAATTTTTGTAAGGGTGTTGATAAGGTATTCAACTTAATTTGTTGATTTTGCTATTTTTACTCATCTTCCTTTCTCCCCTTCGATAATTTGCCTTGTTTTTTGTTGTTTTGGTTTCCGATTGACTCAATTTGTTGTTTTTATAAGTGTGTAAGATATTTAAGTATTTAACTGAATGTTGTTGCTTTGGTTGTTGTTTCTAAAGTTCTTGGTTGTTGGTTCAATGAAAAAAGTTGATGTTCACTGATACTTTCGAATTGCCTTCAAATAGGCATGAGATGGCTGGTAGTTTGAGAAGAGCATCAAAAGGTGAATTGAATCTTATAGTATGTAACATTGTTTGATTTCTCCATTTTTATAATAAACTATCATTAGTGAATATAAATCAAGAATTGCCATGAAAAACATATGCAAGTTGTTGCGTTCATCAAAAGATTTTACATTTCGGACAAGTTGTCCATGCAAAATATACTTGTTGATTTGGTTCATCAACTCAACCAAGCTTTTGCAAATGTATGAGAAAAACTGCATACTTTTTATATAGACTTGATTGCCCTTACATAAGACAATTTAATTGTTGTCATTGAAGATTAGGCATTTTGGTTGATGTTTTAGTTTCTCAATGTTTTTTTTTTTTGAAAACCCAAAAGCTCCTTACTCAATAACGTCATCAAAATTCAGAGTCATACACAAGTCAAGAGGGAGAGAAGAGTTAACATTGTAAAATACGATCCCCTGAGGGCGAGACCTAGCCAACCAGTTTGCAACTCCATTACCTTCACGTCTAGTGTGAGACCACTTGCACACTTCGAAACCACACGCCAGAGAAAGAAGGAGGGAGACACTGTAGCCCATAACACCACGATGAGGGCGCCCCGTTTTAAGCAAGGAAATTACCTCCAGCGCATCTGACTCGCATATCACTTTGGACCAGCCGCAAGCAGCAGCACATTCCATCGCCCAGACCAAGGCTTCCGCCTCCGCTTCCTTTACGGTCCATTTCCCCGGCAAAGGTTTACCACCCATCATTAACGTCACCCCAAAACAATTACGAACAATAAAGCCTACTGAGGTCACATTATCCGAAAGAACTGACGCAACAGTGTTGATTTTTACAAAACCAGCTGCCGGACGTATCCACCTGCATTTAGGGAGGCCATTTGTAGGAATAGAAGAAGGCCGATCCGAGCACGTCAAAGCATCCTTGGAGTATTGGGAAAGGAGTTCCATAGTCTCTTTTAAAATGTCAGACTGAGAGATAGTTGTACCTTCGAACACCCTGGCATTGTGAGCCTTTCAAATGAACCAAACCGTGGCCATCCATTGCTGACGGACAAGCATGGGAAGAGGGAGCAAGGCACGAAACCAGTCAATCGCCGAGATCGCCCGCTTGAGTGAGGCAGCAAGAATAGGAAACTGGTTCCAGATCGGGCGGACGACGGGGCATAGGCCAATGACATGAAACCCAGTCTCCATCCGGGACACCACGGCTCAACCGTCAGTCTGCGCGAAGCCAGCTTAGCCATGCACGGAAGGAGTCGTTGCACACCCTCCACGCAAATTCTTTAGCTCGGGGTAGCATCTTGCATTTCCATAGAGCTTTCCAGAGGTGTCCATTACGAGCATCCCTATTATCCACCATGACGTCTGTGATGATCTTTACTGGTTTTTCTCCAACAATGGCATTTTCTCGGTCCGGTCGGCTTCTCAATGTTGTTATATATATATATATATATATATATATATATATATATATATATATATTTTTGTTGATTTTTTTCAAGTGTTTTATTAAGGTTTCTAACTCAATGTTGTTTTGATTGTTGTATACGAAGCTCTTTTGGTTGTTGATTTCAATCAAGAGAGCTAATGTTCGTTTATTTTAGCAAGTGTGTTAATAAGTTTGATTACAATCATGAATAAGCTTTTGATTCATCAGTATGAACACATTATATTACTATGAAATCTTTTTGATTTCAAATGATAATATAACCTTGACAAGCAATACTTCTTGCACAATGTATGCATTATAATATTGTACTTTTGGTTTTCTTTTAAGAATCTACAATATATTGCGTATTCACATACCTTCGAGGAGCATTGAGTAGAAACGAGGACGATCACTTTACTCATGTGTTTTTAGTTCTCATTCAACTTCTTGTTGACGTCGGTTGATAACTACTTTGTAAATAATTTCATCACCACATTCACAATTTACAAGTGAAGCTTCATCCTCAATTTTCATCTTTATTTTCATCTTTAATCTCAATTTCATAGTCATTTCCGACAATTCCCGACTTATTGAACGCGCCCTTAATTTGAATATGAGATATAATATATTAGAGTGTCAAATCTAATCAAAGAGAAGCTTATAGTTAATCATAAAAGAAAATTTTGTGAAATTAATAATTTGTGGAAACTTTTTAGTATTTAATTTGGATTAAAGATGGTTTGAAAGAAGATTTTGTGGATTTATCATCTCATCTACTCTTAAAGGACTTGTTTCATACAAGTGTAAGAAGCGGAATAGAACGAGAAACGACCCATCTTGAAACATGGTGTTTGATTAAGATTATAAATTAAAAACTAGGTTAAAACACATTAGTTTTTTAAAATAATGGTTGATATCTTAATTTGCTCCCGATAAATCAATGCGTTAAAGTCCTATGTTTGGAAAAATAAGTTGAAAATGACCCAATCTCATGATAAAATTAAGGAATTGTGGAATGAAAAATAGGGGAATGACTCATTCAATAACTTTTTGATACCAAACGCAAAAATTGATTTGTATAATCTCAAAACAAAATTTTATAAAAATCGTGTCAAACAAATCCAAATTTATTGACAAACAAATCCAAATTTATTCATCAATGGAAAACCAAGACTTCCCCTTAATATTTATAAAATACTTAAACAATTCTTTTACACAAAGTAATAAAATCAACTTTAAGAACTCTCATTTACAAAAATGTTGTAATAAAATTTGGTATTGGCCAGCATTGAATTTTAAGTAGAAAATAGCATAATCAACACGAATTTAAAAATAATTGGGCATATAAAGCATATTACCCCTACATGGCCCAGAAGTAAAACCGTCCATTGGATTTCATTGGCCTAGCGTTTCTCAATTATAGCCACATATGCAAAAAGTCAAGCCTAAAATTACCAAAATTCATCTTTATTTTAATTTTATAGAAACTTAAATATACGTATTTGATTGAATTATATGATTAAAAATAAATTAATTGAAAATGAAATTATAATTCTTTACAGTAGATCATATATCTAATTTTAACGCAATAAAAGACATGAATTCGTTAGACAATTTACAAGTAGGTTGGCTTTAATTAATGAACAGTTGAATAAAAGTATTTGATAAAAACCTAACCTTGACACCACCCAATACCAAACAACTAACAATTTTGTCCTAATCTTTATATTGTTGAGGTGGGCCTCAATAGCATGCAAGATATTTTTCTTCTTTCTTCATATTAATTTTCCGTACGCCTATCAATTTACCATCCCTCACATATTTAACTATAACCCCAAAAAAAAAACTTTTTAACTTTTAACCTACAATAATAGTTTAAAAACCGCTTTAAAACATTATCGTGATTTTTTAACGTACCGGCGAAAATCTGTAATTGTCACCCCAACTACGTACTTCACGTGCGTAGTTGTTTAGGTTCCTTAAAAAAATTTAAATTTTTTTTTTTTGGAATTCCAACTACGTTCCCCACAAACGTAGTTGATATTTTTATTTTTTCTGAACTTCAACTACGCTCTCAAAAGCGTAGTTGAGGACCCTAACAACTACGCACGCAAAGAGCATAGTTGGGGTGACAATTATAGATTTTCGTCAGTACGTCTGTCAAAACCTCAACATAATACATTATTGGTACTTATTAACAATGGGTCTGTTAGGTAAGAATTTGTAATGTTACTATTCAAAAAAAAAAAATTTATTCGGATCATTTTTCATCTTAAACATAAATTATAACATTATTGTGTGATTATAAATTATAACCTCTAAAATTAATCTCAAAGTGTCTATCGAACGGACACAATATTATGGATTATGGGATAAAGTTATTTATCTTTTATTTGCTTAATTGGATCTCAAAAAAACAAAATTAAAATGATTACCAATTATTACGAGACAGCAATTATGATGAGCACGTGACACGTGTGAAGACAGTAAGGTTCAGCGGCGCGTCAAATTCACGCAACATTGCTTCGTGGGCCCACTGACACCCCTGTTTCCCTCCAACTCCTACAGAAGAGTGTCGTACAAGACCAGCACATGAAAAAATTGCACTTGGGCCCTAGATTAGCTGTAAATTAGGACCATAAACAGAATATTTCTACAAATTAGGGTCAAAAGTCACAAAGATTTACCAAAAATGTCCCACTATCCAAATTAGGACCATATGCTTTGGTGGATGTATCTAATGTCCTACACGCACTTTTTTAAGGTAAAATCCTCACAAAATAGGGCATGGGGTGGAATGACAATTAGGTAAATACCCTAAATTAGGTCGTTTATTTTATCACGTTTTTCATGTTAATTATGTTTATTTTGTCACGTTTTTTTTAACAAAGGTTATAGATTAGGCGACCATACATGATGAGCAGGTTATTAGAGTGCTTCCTAATTTGAGGGAAACAAAGAGATCAATATATGAATAAATTTAGGGTCCGTTTGGTTCCAACTCCGAAAACGGAAACGGAATGGAAACGAATTTAGTCCTTATATATATCCATATTCATGAAATTCTATGGAATCATTCCTTGTGTTTACGTGCAAAATGTACTTACCTCTCCATATTTTGTTACCCTATAGGGTATCAAAAGTAATCAAATTCAACTTCAATTACTTCAAATCACAAGGAATGATTCCAACAACTTTCATGAATAAGGGTATACATATGGACTAGATTCGTTTCCATTCCGTTTCCGATTCCGGAGTTCAAACCAAACGGGCCCTTAGTAAAGATTCATTTTTGTATAAGAATATAAACTAAGACCCCCATAGCCTAACCTGAAAAAGATCTATTGGTTAGCAGTTTGTAGTGTATAGTCATATTGTGAGGCTAAAAATTATTGCTTGATTACCTAGTTTTTTTTTTAATATTTATTAAAGAGGTTTATGTTAAAAATGATTTTTTTTTCTTCAAGTTTAAAATTTTCTTTTATATCCAAAAATTAAAAGTTATTTATAATTAAATTTGATCTTTCATATCAATTTTTAGTATATTATATTAAAATTTTGATTATAAATATAAAAAATAAAAATATTTTTAAAACTAGTAATGACTTCATTAAATTTTAAACTTATTTTATATACTTTTTAATTTAAAAATTCAAGAAAAATAAATTTAAAGCTAACTTTTTTATTTTATTATTTTTAAATTATAATAAAATCTAAAAATAATTTAAAACTAATTTAAATTAAATAACAAGTTACTATATATTATTTTAAATAAAATTAAAGTTTATAGTAATCACATTAAAATTTAAACTTATTAATTTTATAAAGTACTACGTGATGGTGTAGAAGTATTTATATATTTTAAATAATATTTTTTTAAAATTTTAAAAGTCTAGTAAAAGAAATTTACAACTAATTATGATCCGTATTTAAAATAAAAATATAGTAAATATTATATATTTTTGAATTAGTTTAAAATTTAATTTTTTGAATTTAATTTCAATTCAAATAAATAAAAATTTTTACTGTATTTTCTAATTTTAATTCTAAAAAATCTTTAAATTTATTTTTTTATAGATTTTTTAATACTAAAAAATAAATAATAATTCTATTTTAGTATTTTATAAAATTAATATTTAATGAGTTCATCATTATTTTTAATTTATTTTTTAGATTTTTTAATTTTATAATTAATTTATAATATATAAGAAAGGCCATAAGGAAAAAAATCAAAACATGAAGGTGCTAAGAGAAAACTTGTTGATATCAAGAAAAAAAAATGCAAATTTAAAGCGTATTGAGAAAAAATTCCTTTTAAAAATTTACATTTTAACTATATATTTAATTAAATATCGTAAATCGGCCCTTAATTTCGGTCTTTGATCGATGGATTTTTCGATCCTACTTTTACAGTGACATTTAATAACGTATTGCAGTATCTTTATAATACTCATATACATACTTTTATTTAGGATATCAATATCAAACCGGCACTTAATTTTTCTCGGTCTATTTTTATTCCCATATAAAAAATATACATGTATAATTTTGACCAACCAGTTTTAATAAATATTAATGTATTGTTTGGAGTGAATTTGAATTTTTTGGTACATCTCCACCCAATTATTCTATTTGGAAAAAAAGGAGGAGAAATATCTAGAAGAAAGTTGTAATGGATCCAATTCTATAAACGGAAGCGAATTTTATGATTTTATGTAGACTATGGGTTAAAATTGGGCATTGAGTGCAAATGTTTGGTTGAGGTTGTCCTGAAATGCAATATTCCCCAAATATAAACATGGGAGCCACAAACCGAAAAATAAGAGGGAATTGATCTGCTTGCTTTTACGTGTCGCTCTGTTGACCATTGATCTTTATTAAGTATTCGAAAACCATCAGAAAATATCCTCTACTCTTAAATCAATCCGATGGTCGACACGTGTCAAATGCCTGGGACCCATCTACGGGGTAATCTGGTCCGCACAATTTGATTGGGAGGATTCACATATCTAACAAGAGATCAAATGCGTGATCCATAGCCTGCCAGCTCAGCTCAACCAACTACAAACCAATGGCGGCCCCTCTTTTGATCCCCACGAGAAAATCAAGAATCAATTTTTAATAAATCAACAAAAC
Organism: Fagopyrum homotropicum; assembly: GCA_033239125.1. Lineage (NCBI taxonomy): Eukaryota > Viridiplantae > Streptophyta > Magnoliopsida > Caryophyllales > Polygonaceae > Fagopyrum > Fagopyrum homotropicum. Next base: position 12,929,095 of record BSWB01000003.1, read on the forward strand.
CTAGCCTAGTTGAAGATATTTTTTGGGCAACTTGCGGTCGAGATCAAAAGTTGAATTTCTAAGTTCTAAAGGCGGTATCGACCATTTTTCTTCTTCTCTTAACTTGAAAACACTTATTATCCACTAGAATTCGTCGACGCTGGGTAGATATTTTTCTAGGGTTTTCTTTGCTTTACTACTTGCTTGCTTTGAAAGTCCGAAATTGGGGATGATATTTGGTCCCATTATTGGTTATTGAGCTTTGATTTCAACTAGGGTTTTGTGAAATTGATGGAGAAAGAGTGTTCTGGTGTGAGAAATTGTGCTAATATTTTAAAGTTTGGGTGAAACAAATTGTGCTAAGTTTATAAAGTTTGGGTTAAAGATGGGCGATTTGATGGTGCTTGATCGTGAGGAGAGTTCAAGGATGGATGTTGAGAAGGACGAAGAAGAGGAGAGAGAAAGTGGGGTGGTGAGATGGGATGAGTATTTGCCTAGGATGGTGATTAGAGTTCTTTTGGTGGAAGCTGATGATTCTACGAGGCAGATCATAGCTGCTCTTCTTCGTAAATGCAATTACAAAGGTCATTGATCTCTTTCTTGTTTGATCAATCGTTAGGGTTTTATGTCCGTTTCAGTGATTTTTTGAGTATATTACTTAGATCATGATTTTGGATAAATTCTTTGTGCTTTAGTGCACGCGCTTCCTGTTTTACCTGCTTGTCATTTCAAGTTTGATTGTATCAAGTTGGAAGTTTGAATTTAGTAAAGATTGAAGTGATTTTGGTTGCTGCTTGATTTTGAGAAAGAATTGTGCAAAATAAGGTGATTAAGTATTAAAGCTTTTATAGTCCATTTGCGATCACTTTTAAAGATGGAGTAAATTTATCTCACTATGGATGGTGGCTCTTATGATGAGTGTCAATGCAGGACTGAATTGGTAATGCTGAGTTCGATGCTTTAGAGATCCTTTGTATTGTCCAAGTAATAAAAGAGAATGGGTCAAATAACATGAGCTTTGAGTGGATGTGCACTTGTTTCCATTTTAGTTTGCAGAAGCGTTCTATCTATAAAAGATGTTTGTTGTTACACTTTTGATGCCTCTGAGCTCGAACGTGAATGTTCCTGTTCTTTAATTTTGTATCTTTTTTCAAATTATTTCGCGAAGTATGCTACTAAGCTCACGGGGTTGTTTGATGTTGGATTACAGTCTTATTCGATGGAGATATCTACTGATGTTGAGCATGACTTGTTTGATATGCAGTTGCTGCAATTCCTGATGGTTTAAAGGCTTGGGAGATCCTAAAGCAGAAACACAGTAACATTGACCTTATATTAACAGAGGTGGATTTGCCATCTATATCTGGCTATGCACTTCTCACGCTAATCATGGAGCATGATAGCTGCAAGAACATTCCTGTCATAAGTAAGTCTTCTGAGCGAAAATGTGCCGTGATATAAAATGATGTTTTCTAGTGATTTGCCATCTATATCTGGCTATGCATATTCAGGTTGGTAACTAATGTCTGCATTTTATGCCTGGCAGTGATGTCTTCTAGTGACTCAATTAGCATGGTCTTTAAATGCATGCTAAAGGGTGCAGCTGACTTCCTTATTAAGCCTGTGAGGAGAAATGAACTGAAAAACCTTTGGCAGCATGTTTGGAGGAGGATTTCTGTTAGTTCATTACCTTATTCTCCCTTGAATTTTCTCTGTTAATGTACTTATCACATGATGAGCTGTTTTTTTTTCCTTCCAATTTTGGTTATTGTGTAAACTTATTGATTTAACATTTTCCCCTTTGTAGCAGTCAAACAACGCATCCGGTGTACAAAATCTATGCGGTAGCCCTGGTAAAGCTGAAACCAGTTCCAAAAGCAAAGGAACTATAAACTGTTCAGATGATAATGTATCTTCTAGCAAAGAAAAAAGTCATTTCCCTGAGAAAGCTATTGATGCTCAAGTGAGTTTTTTTGCCATGTATAGCTGCCAAATATGGATCATTTTGATTTCTTTAATTTATGGTCTGACTTTTGCACAACGGCAGTTCCTGTTTTATATGCTTATAATAAACATCAGTCCTTGCAATTTGTATGATGTTGAAAATAAAATTAGGGTGCAGGTGTAAGTGCGCGTTGCATCTTGTCTGCTTCATGAAATATTTCATGAAGATCGTATGTGTTTATTTGCTGAGTTCATGCGCAACACATTACTTGGAAGCTGAGACTCCACATTTGGAAAATATGCAGGGGTTTTCACAGGTGAAGCATCATGGATCATCTAATTCGAGCCATAATGAAGTTCAACAACATGAAAACGGAATGAGATTAGGGGAAGAAACCGATGAAGGTATAAGATTGTTAACAATCGCTGCTTATTTCTCACCTATTATTACAGTTTTTTTGTGCTAATACCCGAAGGGTCACTATGCAGGGAAATCAACTAGGTTTGAGGCATCTAGAGTAGCTCAGGACAATGAAGCATATGCATCAACATCAAGGCTGGAACGTGTAGGGTCCAGTTCTGGAAGAATGGTGCAGTTTGAGAGAAGTGAACCTGAAAGCTGTAGGAATATGGATGCTGTATCCAGTGAAGAACTCAACGAACAGACAGGGGAAGCCATTGACTTGATTGGTACAATGAATAATCACTTTGAGTATCCCCAACAACAATTCACTGCAAACTGTGAAATGCATAATTCCAGTGCAACTCAGCTTGAACTATCATTAAGCAGAACCAATGACCCAGAGGAAGGAAAAAGTGACGGAAAACAGAAACTAAACCACTCTAATGCCTCTGCCTTTTCACGGTGAGTCACTTCAATACATATTTAAAGATTTTTGACTCAACACAACTTTTCAAAAAAAATTCACGAGTTCTTCGACTTGCCTGATCAATTAATGTTGTCCCGGTGCAGTTATAGCAGCAGCAGCAAGAAGTTGGGGACGCTTTTCCCGTCATTTTTCAATAGTCTTACTGAAGTCGAGGAAGTGGTCGCTTTGCCAAAACCAGCAAGTGCTTGCGATATAGACGAGGAAAACAAGAGCACTATAATGACTGGCCCAACTGCACATCCAGAGCCAACATTTCCATCCCCTCAAATTGGGTTAGTTCCTGTCCCTGGTTGTGGTCCTGTATACCCTTCCATGTTCAGCCCACAAGCTAGTCGAGGAACCATTGGCTTAAAACAGAGAAACCAAAAGGACTCATCTCCCCTTTTAGCCAGCACCTCTCTACATTCTGATACGGGAACATATTGTTCTAGTCTGGGACACTCCGGATTTGATGAAACTAACAACACCGATGAAAAAATTGCTTCTGTGGATCAACAAAAGTATGGTAATGGCACCTTGGGAAACAACGGCTTTGTAGAACATATTCACAACAATGCCACGAACAATAATGCCAATCAAGCTATGGTGAAAACGATTAACAATGGAGAAGAGTTTGTAAGAGATAGTGGTGGCAACATGCTAATGAATGAGCAATTTGGAAGAGCAAAGGGCGGTATACACAATGCCCAGAGAGATGCTGCATTGGCCAAGTTTAGACAGAAGCGAAAAGACCGTTGCTTTGAGAAAAAGGTATATGATCACATTTACTAACACATATGTTGATTGATCACATTTTCCAGGGTTTAAAATTTGATGAACTTGTTGCTATGTGTAGGTTCGTTATCAAAGCAGGAAAAGACTGGCCGAGCAGCGACCGCGGGTGAAAGGGCAGTTTGTTAGACAAGTACAGAATGATCAACCAATCTTGAATTCAGATACCCGGTATGAAGACAATGGTTAATGATCTTCTTCTGCTAAATCTCAGTGTGTAGATAAAACATACTAGGAGCATATGTAGCCAGAGAATTTGTAGGTTGCAAAAAGTTAAGCTACTTAGCACTGGTTGTACTTGTAGGCTTGTACTATGATTAGTATAATTTGTATTTGGATATGATGTTATATGTTAGCATTTGTATTTTGTGTAACCTTTTCTGGATGAAAAGGTATGATTTTTGAGTTTCAGAGATGATTATAAATGCATCTTTATGTTTTGAAGGTGGTGTGTTGACTTTTTGCAGTTGCTACTTGCTAGGCATTTGGCTCTAGAAAGTAGAAACACGAGCTTTAATTTTGTGGACGTTATTTTCTGTATCTAATAATTTATTAGGCTTTTGTGAAGATTACATTATTTTTAAGTTTATTTGACTAATTACACAATCCTGTTTCAATAGTTTCCTCCAGTTTTTTTACTAGTTACTGAAAAATATTTTATATTCATCTTTTATGTCGCATATTTTTCAAATAAAAATGTTGTTTAGGTAATTTTTAGTTAAAAAAATTAAAATCTACAAATTTCTTTATCGAACACTTACCTTGAAAATGTTTGAATAGAGTAGAATTATGAATATATATATTAAGGTGCGGTGTTTTAAAACTGGTTTATTGCCTAATTGCAATTGGTAGGCTACCTTTGGGGTTTCAACGCATTAAGATAATTAAACATGATTATTGTTTATACCAAGTTTGTCGATATAAAAACTATTTGATGATATCCTTTTCTTTGGTGTTCCTCTAGTTCTAAACTACTGTCTTGTATGGTCTTCTGCTTTGCTTCTATTGACTACTTTGATTGGTTGTTATTTGATTACAGGACGGTCAACCATGCTCTTTTTAGAAACAAAACTCCATTGCTAAATCCATTTGATTATCAAAAGGCATGGTTATTGAGTTCATTCATATCTCGTGTACCATTTTTAAATTTGCTACTGCTTGCTTTGTGATGGCCACGACCAACATTTCTCGTGAATAATCAGTATATTATTATGGTCAATCAGCCTTGCCAGTTGCCACCAACAATAATTACTCATTCTAATGATATTTTTTATTGTTCTAAATTTTTCTAAGGAGATATTAACTGAACCAGTATAAAAAAAAATGCCAGGATGAGAACCCAGTTTGATAAAGTCTTCTATTATGTATTGCCGATCTGGGAATTTAGGTATCTGCATGATATTTGACATTAATTTTAGCATGAAATATGAAGTATGTATATAGGTGTTAAATCAAGACATCAATTATGAAGCATGAGTGATGTTATCATCAGTAAATATAAATTTTGTCTGTCAGTAATTCTTGATATAGGATTGGATATATCAACTCCAATTTTATGTTCTAAGCAACAACATGTGCAACAATCTTATACTAATACAAGCTTATTTATTACTTCAATTCTTTAAATAAACAAAGTCATAGGGGTCATTTAGAATTTGGAAAAATAGAAAAAAAGTGGCCCAAAACTGGAATTGGAGAGCATGTAGAGAGTGATGGTCCTGATGGAAGAAGAAAAAAAAACAATTTTTTTCTCTTTTCTTTCTTTTATTAAAGGTTGAAATCGATATCCAACGACTCGTAGGAGTCATTCGCTTTCAAATGCAACTGTAAGCATAAAACCAGCTGTGCTCCTCCTCATCAGATTCCTGCCTCAATGGAACTTCTCCTTCTTCTCTCTCCTTTAAACTTTTCCTTGTGTTGAGCCATGCCCTGTTGCTTTCAAGGTTCTGCTAAAGGTTGTGTGTCCCCCCATTGAAATTATTATCTTTGTTTTCACTATAAAAGCTCTGTCGCCTTCTGACTAATCTTAATAGTTTTTGGGTTAAGTGATTGTCGATAGTGGTGGGTTGTCTTCCTGATTTCATTAACAGTTATCTTGTGTTTCTGCTGATATGGGGTTATTTAGAAAAGTTACGTTCTTGGGACTTTTGCTTCTTAAAAGAATGAATCTTTCTTCAAAATTAGTTTTCTTGTGGGATTTTAGGTGTTTGACCTTGTTTGGCTTATTCTATTTGTCGATCTTATCCTATTTGGTATTATTTGTGTGCAGAATGGAAGTTGTGCTTCCTCTATGTGTCCGTGTACCTGAGTTGGTTGCTATTTGTAAAAATAATGTGTTCTTAATCATCCTTCAGTTTATAACTTATTGGGCCCCTTTTGCTTGTTTTTTTAGTATGTCTTATGATGAGCAAAATTTGATGGAATTTGTCGTTTTTGATAAATTGTGATCTGATATTTTGTCATTGAAGAACATTATTGGCTTCTGCTGTCATTTGTTGTTTTGTCTTTCATTTAGGAGGATTGGAATTGGTTCCATAATCTGATGGTATTAGCCTATAATCTGAAGGAACTAGTTGTAGGACTTGTTTGTCACCCATAGATCAACTTTATTTTCTGCTTAAATGATGCATTGTAACATATAATTCCTTTAATCAAGGCATATACTGCATTAATATGAAAGCGTTTTCGGAGACAAAATGCAATGTTCAAGAAGACGCTAAGACGGAGACAGAACGGATAGGCACCGTCTACCGTCTAGACGGATAATAGACGGCCAAGACGTTTTTGGCTATTTTCATGCATTTTGCCCTAAAATACATAAAAATAAGCTAGGTTACCACAACTCACAAGAGTCACAACACGTGAACATTTAGAATTTAAAAAATAAAACTAATTTGTTTAGGTTTGGTTTTAGACATTAGGGTTTTTTAGACCGTATTGAAACCGTCTAGACCGTCTAAACCCGAGTTTTTCCGTCTTGAACCGTCCAGTGTCTGAACCCGTCGAGGAAGGGCCGTCTTTTAGAACACTGACAAATGTGATTCTGGTTTTTAATTCCGTTGATTTTTCTTGCATCATATGAAGTCACTAGTCAGTGAACTTCTGAGAGAAATGAGATTGATAACTTATCATTTCCCTTTATGGAATTTATTGATATGTTGCAGATGCTGTGTGTTTTTCTTGTTGAAGGTTTACGAACTTGAGATGTTTCATTTCTTTTACTACTTGTCAACCTCTAGTTTAACATGACTTAAAAACACTATATTCTGTTCTGAAGAAGCCTAGAGATGATCAGTTAACCACTCTCTTCACAGCCTGCCAATTATCCGAGAGTTCCTTGTTACAGCAATTTTTGGCATTGATCCTTGTTTATACTGTTTGCATGCAGCTTGAAGAAGTTTAATGAATTTTCACATTGTGGATGGGATTCGAAGAAGCTTCCTTTTTTGAATTGATATTGATTAGCTAACTTGTCCAAAGGTATGCTTATGCAGTTACTGAGGCTGATGATGGATTATATGAAGCTAAGACTATATGATTCAAGTACTTGGCTATCCATTGCAAAATGTAGCAAAATTTTAGGATTTCTTAGCTATTGATAAGTTCCAAACTTATGGGGGGGAAAAATGAAAGTAAACATTGCTCCATTTCTGATAATCAAATTGTCCTTGATGTTTGTTTTCACTTGTTTGTTGATTTGAACAACAAATTGCTTTCACGTTCTAATTCCTTCTCAAATCCTACATTCAGATGCAAACAGATAGACGCCACATAGTTGAGGTACATCAAGATGTTCTTGGAGGGGGAAAAACAACAGAAGAATCCTCCTCCAAGCTTATTCAGACGCAAACAGATAGACATCACATAGTTGAGAATCTTGAGATAAATGTTGATGTTCTTGGAGGAAAAAGAAGAATTGAAGGATCCTCCTCCAAGCTTTGTGGGGAAGTGCCATGTGGGTTTTCTGATTCTGGTTCGAGCTCCAAGGATGCCAAGGAGAGATCAGCATCCATGCGCAAGCTCTTTATTGCTGTTTCTCTCTGCATTCTCTTCATGATCATTGAAGTGGTTGGTGGGATCAAAGCCAACAGTCTTGCTATTCTAACTGATGCAGCTCATTTGCTTTCTGATGTTGCAGCCTTTGCCATCTCCTTGTTCGCCATATGGGCATCAGGATGGGAAGCCACACCTCGACAAACATACGGGTTTTTCCGAGTGGAAATTCTCGGTGCCCTTGTCTCCATCCAGCTCATATGGCTCCTTGCCGGAATCTTGGTATATGAAGCCATTCTCAGGCTCATAAACAACACTACTGAAGTCAATGGCTTCTTGATGTTCCTCGTTGCCGCCTTTGGCCTTGTTGTTAACATTATCATGGCCGTACTTCTTGGTCATGATCATGGTCACCACGGTCACAGTCATGGCCACAGTCATGATCACGGTCATGGTCACAGTCATGATCACGGTCATGACAATGGTCATGACCATCATGATACAAGTCCTAGTCACAATCAACGTCGAACTGTGGTACTTACCCATAATGAACACCATCATCACCATTTAGATCAAGGGCATGATCACAATCACTCAGAACCACTTCTTAACAATGGAGAAGGCAAGGCTAAGAAGAAACGCAATGTAAATGTTCAAGGTGCCTATCTCCATGTGTTGGGTGATTCGATTCAGAGCATAGGTGTGATGATCGGGGGAGCCATAATATGGTGGAAGCCAGAGTGGAAGATAATTGATACTATCTGCACCCTAATCTTCTCAGTCATTGTCCTAGGAACAACCATCAAGATGCTAAGGGACATTCTCGAGGTTCTCATGGAGAGCACTCCAAGGGAGATCGATGCTACCCAGCTCCAAACAGGACTTTTGGAGATAGAACAAGTGGTGGCTGTTCATGAGCTCCATATTTGGGCCATCACTGTAGGCAAGATCCTATTGGCCTGCCATGTCAAAATCTTACCAGACGCAGACGCGGATCTGGTTCTTGACAAGGTGATAGAGTATATCCGAAAGGAGTATAACATCAGTCACGTGACCATTCAGATCGAACGTGATAATTAGGCTCTTTGCTTACTTCCACACTGCATTTTCTTACACCAGATTCTTATACCTTCAATTTGTTAACTTAGTTTTCATTTCCATTTCATTTAGTCGTTTTTCCCCGGCTATGTTTCATAATACATGTTCCGAGTTAGCTATGCTTAACAGATGATAAGACTGTCTGTCTGCCTTATCTTGGCACCATTTGAATTATATGAAATTATTCTTCCATTTTGTCTGTATTTTTATATTCTATATGAATTCTAGGTCTGCATTGTATCACCTTCTGTACATTATGCTTTTTCATGGCTGTGCAGCAGTACTACTGTAATGAGATCTCTGGACTATTTGACAATGTAAAATATGCAGATCAGCTTCTGACTCAGGTAATCTTTTGTTCATCTTAGTGTTGGCATGGTAAAAGACTAGATAACAATTATCTTCACAGGCTTACAGTTGGTCCTAACCAGAAGATATAGGATAATCAGCACCATATAGAGCGACCATGTACGTGCGGATGAGGATAAGAATTCTTTGGCCTTGCATGAGATTTAGAAAAGATTCATATGGCTATGGTATAGATAACTAGATATGCTTGAAATTTTTAGTATCAGACTTGATACTGATGTTTTCACTATTTCCTGAACTTTACAGATTTACTATTTGCTGTCAATAGCAAGTTCTAATCAGGATTAGTTTCTCATGATCCTTATTGATAATTCGTGTCATTTTCATGTCAAATAAGTCCATATATCTTTGGTTGCCCGGATGTCAGGATTTAGAATTGCAAGCAGATAAGATTTTGGGAGCTTCTGTCTTCTGAGTGAAGTTTATTGTCTCTATATGAAGTTTTAATTTTTCAATTTGCTTTTCATGTCCTTCTTAACAACATACATGGCCCAAGGTGCTAAGAATCATAAGATGTTAGGATTGAATCCGAAAAGGGTAATCCTAGCCAGCTGAAATGGTTATCAGGAAAGAGGAAATATGTGGAAGAAATGTAAGCTGACCTTAAAACACTATTTTTTGTTGTTGTCTTGTTAGGCTGTAAATAATCTCAGATATTCATAACAACATGCATATGCTTATTACAGGTTGTCCTGTTAAACGACTTGTCGAGACAGCTATCGTTTGTTTCCAGTGTGATGGTTACTTACAATTAGCGGTTTTGAACTCATTGAGAAGTAACACTGAAATTAAGCTTTCAAGTGATTCAGTTTTGATGATTGTGATTAAGCAGATGTTGAATTGTCATTAAAAGTGCAGGTTTTAAGCGAGTGATGCTGACTATTGAATAAACCTGTTGGTAGGAACAAGTTGTACGTCAAAGTTGCCAAAGATTTGTAAGTTAAAGACAAGAATTACATTTTCATATGAAATTGGATTCCCTCCCTGCACATGTTTCACAAATAATTGAGAAAGGGGTGACCCCATTTAGGGACAATCCCCACTCCATACTTGTTTGGTTCTATTCCCTCTTAACAAACAAATTCACATGATTTACCTTCTCATTCATCAAATTAGGTCTTAGTATCATTCCAAGTTCTCGCCTTTTCGGCTAAGATCAGTAAACCCTCGTAACGAGTCCTACCCATATGTCGCACTGATGCTAGATCAAGCGAGTATTGGTATGGGTAATCTTGTTTAAGACATTAGTATGCAAAAACACCCTGACCATGTAAAATTAAGGGTGAGTTGTAAACATGCTTGACAAGTAGACTGAATGAGACTATTCTGATCACAGCAAATTTTGCTTAATTATATGCTACTCTTCATTGGATGGGCAATCTATAATCCAGGTAAATGGAGTAATAGGGACTTCAATTTTTTTGTTATTTACACAAAAATGGTTGAACCTAAGCCGAAAGTAGTTGGCCCCAATTTGGTACAAAAAGGAAAAGCCTAGTTAGTAGTGGGTCGGGAGCCTAGAAAATTTTGATGTAGAGAAAGAAGCTTGTTATTACAAGGCACCCAAAGGAAAAGACTGCATATACATCAAGCACTAATTGTAGGGTATTTGGTCAATTTCAAGTAAAAAATTATATTAAAAGTAAATAAAACCTGCAAATTTCAGAAATTTCTAGGGGGATAATTTATTTTGGGATCCGGTTCAGGTACTGAGCAAAAATACGGGTACGGTTGTATAAAATAATATGCACCGTTGATCTGTTTGATTCAATTGTCTAGATTTGTCCACGCCATTTAATAAATCATGAGGATCAATTTTTATAATTATAGGAAGTTCAAGCAGTATTTTTATCCTTTCGAAAATCAAATCTATTTTTTAAAAGACGAGGACGCAGTGACAATTTTATAATTTTCATGAAAACTTTGACAATTATTATCTCAGTTCACGAGTTTAGTTCAATTCGTTCAAACGGTTTGTTCTAATGAACACACATAAAAAGGTATTTTATTTTCCTTTATCTAATCTAATATGCATGCGATCTTTGCTTAGATGTTTAGTAAATTATAGGGGTCGTCCCACGTCCCGTCCCGCAAGTTATTTGCGGAACGGGACGGGACGGGATTCATGACTTTTTTTCTTCGTCCCGCGTGGGCCTTGTCCCATGTGGGACGGGACTAGACGGGACGGGACGGTACGGAACGGGACACATTTCGCGCAAATTATGCACCGATTATATTCAATATGTATGCTTGTTTTCTCTCATGTTTAAAGACACAAATGATCGGGGAAAAAACTCGATACCAAATTATTGATTCATGACGCCAACATTAGTAGTTATTACTTTGAAAACAAATTCAAGTTATATCAAAGTGTCTTACCGATTCACATTCAAAAAATAACAACAAATAGTTTGTAGAAAATTACATTTCTTTAACTATCGATTACATTTGTGAGAATCCACAAATACAAGGGCGATGAAATGGACTAAAGCAAGGGCGGCGATGGAACGGACCAAAGCAAGGCGGAGAACGGACTAAATCAAGGGAGAGTAGAACCTCAAGTATTTTAGATCCAACCAAATGAGTCATAAAGAATGAGCGAATGACTGATGAAAAATTATCGAACTACTAATTTTGAAAATACAAAAATATTTTTAAAAATAATATCTTTTAAAAATTATAATTTATGTATGATATTTATCTATATAATATATATAAAAATATAAAAATATATTTTTTTATATATATGCGGGACGGGACGGGATTAAACGGGATGGGAAGTCTCCGTCCCGCGTCCCGTCCCACAAATTTTTCATGGGACGGGACGGGATACACATTTTCTTTCCAAATCCCGCCGGGATCGGGACGGGATTAAGCGGGATTTATGTTCACCCCTAGTAAATTGTTTGGTTCATATTTTTGTTCAATTAGTTCAAATTGTTTGTTCTTATTTTTTTTTAACACTTTTAACGTTCAAAAATTTTATACATTTTTGTTCAAATTTTTTTTAAATAGTATTATAAAAATTTGAACTTTTTTACCATAGTTCCCCCTTATTCTCTTAATTTAAAATGTTTGTTCTAATGATTCATATTTTTGTTCAATTAGTTCAAATTTTTGTTCTAATAGTTCTTAGTTTTTAACCTTTTTTTTCAAAATTAATATACAATTTCACTCAAACGTTTTTAAATTAATAGAATAAAATTTTAAACTTTTTTTATTCCAGTTTTTTCCCCTATTTCTTCACTTAGTTCAAATTGTGTGTTCCAATGGTTCATATTTTTGTTCAATTAAACAGTTCTAGTAGTTCAAATTTTGGATATCATTAATTTGAATATTGTGTATTGTTAGTTCAAAAATTGTGTTTTATTAGTTCAAACATGTACAAGTAACAAAGTGCATAAAAACATAACTATAAAATTAACAAATAATACGTGAACTAATTATAGAAAATATCAAAACTGTTTGTGTATACTTTTTAACGAAATGTATTAAAATTATAACTTCATAATAATAGGTCAAAATTTCGGTATCATTAATTTGACTATTGTGCACAATTAGTTCATACATTGTGTTTTATTTCTTCAAGCAAAAAAGTGTATAAAAAACATAATTGCTAAATTAATAAAACAATGTGTGAACTAACGATAAAAAATATTAGACTTATAGTGTATAATTTCGAACGAATTGAATAAAAACTATGCATTGAGCTAACAATTGTTACAGTTTTTTCATGAAAATTACAAAAATGTCACCGCGTCCTCTCTTTTAAAATAAATTTTTCGAAAAAAAAAATTATCCCGTACCTTCTAAAAAATTGCAAATTTATCATCGCACCTCTTTTATTCAGCAAATGATGTGGATGATAGTAAGTCATTGGATCAAGTGAATCAACAATCCACGTTATTCCGAAAGGCCTTGCCACAAAAAACACCGCGTAATTGAATCCCTTTCTTTCGAAGGTTAATAATACAAACTAAATCTAGAGAGTCAATTTCTTTAAGGGAGACATGATGGAACAACTTTTTATGTGATTATATTCTCGTACTCATTTGAATTAAGTGATGACTTGACCTTAAAAAATAGATAATAATTTCCTGCAATTTACACTTGTTATAGTCATTAATTTTAGAAGTCATCTTGTAAGAGTTATTATTTCCACAAAATAAGAAACTCTTAAAAGCCTGAATTTTTTGTATTTACTTATATTTCAAAGCCCTACTTTTTTTTAAGAAAAAACAAGATATTCAATTCGAACATTAAAAAAAAAAAAAAAAACTTGATTTCAATAAAAATGGAAGTTCAAAACTCTAATTGTTTTTCCTTAGAAAATATCAAAAAATGGGTTTCCAAAGGCAACCCCACAAGTCTGTCCTGCCAACTTCCAAAGGCTCAAATAATAAAGGTTTTGGGGACCTTGCAAACCAGACAACCCTACCCCCTTCTCTGTCTTCCCTCTTTCTGTTATCTCACCAACTCCATCAGACTCTCAAAATACCAAAGATTTATATCTCTTCTTAAGCAAGATAATCACCTTCCATGTTCTCTAAAAATCTTGTGCTCTTTGCAAGTATTGCTATTTTCTATAAGATGCTCAAATATATGAATAAACTATGTGTTTGCAGTGTATATGTTGCTGATACATGTTACTTTGGAATGTTGGTTGTCTAGAGAAGAGCAGAATATATTTTTTTTTTAATTTGAGGGCATCTTAAGCAAGGAGATAAAAAAGAGAGAGTATTTACTGCAGAATTTGTACTGACTGGTTTCACCAAAACTTACTTGCTCCTCTTCTGTGTACTCAAATCTCTCTAACTTTGGGTGTGTGTAATGGAGAAGCTCCAAGGACCCATTAATCCCTGTGTATGTTTTCTTGCTCATTTTTGTATACTTTAAAGCTTGTATCTTTTATTTCTGTTTGTATTTTGTTGACACTCTATTTTGGGGTAATCCCCCACCCCCAAATTGTGTAATACTGCACTTCATTTACTCTTCATCTCTCCCCTTAATTTCATGCATTCAATGCTCTATTGAAGTTTTAATGCAAGTCTCTGTTTACTTTCTAGTTTCTTTTACTTCTTGTTTTGACATTCCATTCTCATTCTCTCTGAAATCACTTTCTTTTACTCTCAACCAATCCCTAATTTAGTTTGCCATTTTTATTTGCTTTTTTGACAGTTCTTTGAAGAGCATGTGGATGAAGAAGCCTTCAGATTTGAAGAGTACACTGATGAACAACACCAACTTCTACAACTACAACAGCAACAAACCCTAGAGTACACACTACCAAGCTTAGAGGACAAAATGCCATTTCTTCAGATGCTACAAAGTGTAGAGTACTGTACACCCTTTTTCCATGAACCCAATCTCCAACTTCTTTTGAGACTTCAAGGTCAAGATCAGAAGAAGATGCCATGGAACAATTCAAGCTATGAGCTTGAAAGCTGTGTAACCAACGAAATAGTGGATTTTTATAGCTCTCCGGCAAAATCGGAGGCTATCAACTTGAATTGTGGCGAGAATATGGGCAATGAATGCAAATCTAAGCAAACCCAGATGGACAAACCTCCTGTTGCCACTAAGGAGAGGAGGAAAAGGAAGAGAACAAAGATTACCAAAAATAAAGAAGAAGTTGAGAGCCAAAGAATGACCCACATTGCCGTCGAACGCAATCGCCGGCGACAGATGAATGAGCATCTCAATGCTCTCCGCTCCTTGATGCCTTCCTCTTACATTCAAAGGGTATGTACATATCAGTTTTTGCTTTTAACCCAGATTATAATTTTTCATGTTTACATTCAAAGGGTAAAACATGCAGAGAATATCCAAATTTGCTTTAAACCAAATTGAATTTTAACAATTTTTTTAGTACCCATGTTATTTTCAATCCAATGGAACAAAACCCATATTTTAATTTTTCATTTTGAAGAAAAATATAGTCTAAAGATAAGTTCTTTCTTCTAGGGTGACCAAGCTTCAATTATAGGAGGAGCAATTGACTTTGTGAAGGAGCTAGAGCAGCTTCTGCAATCCCTACAAGCTCAAAAGAGAATGAGACACTCAGAAGACTCAAACGGCGACGTTTCAACAGGATCAACCTCCACCTCATCTTCAAACTTGCTAACCAATATGTTCATGAGCCCCACAAGTACTAATATCAATGAAAATGATGGAAGCTGTAGTGCTGAGCTGGAAACTGCGGTGGCCGGAGTTCAGAAAGGTGATGAATTCACGGCGGAGAACCGATCTCCAGCGGCTGATGTCGACGTGGTTGTGATACATAACCATGTTAACTTGAAGATACGATGTCAAAGAAGACCTGGGCAGCTTATAAGGGCAATTTTGGCATTGGAAGATTTGAGGCTAACTGTTTTGCATCTTAATATTACATCCTTGGAGAGTTTAAATCATTACTCTTTCAATCTTAAGGTAAACACTAAACACCACTTTCATCTACACATTTGATAAATTCAAGAAAAGTAAAGACTGAATCTTTTTTCTTTTTCCTTTGTTGGGTTATGGTAAATAATACAGATAGAAGATGACTGTAAGCTAAGATCTGCAGCTGATATAGCAGGAGCAGTCCATCAAATATTCAGTCTCATCTACAACATGGAAACCTAACAAGCAAGAGATATATGGGATTATGGATCCTATTTCACAAAGCATGGGGCTTTTAATTTTTGTGTCCATCCTTCAAATGAACTGATCTTCATAATGAAATGTCTCTTCTTCCTGTTCATCAGTTCCACAAAAAAAAAAAAGAAAAAAAAGAGAGTTTCCATATGTCTCCATCTATGTGCTGTGTGTACAAACACAAAAAGCCTGCAAGAATAGCTGGGGGAGCCTGGGAGAAAGTGCTGCACAGTGCAGGGAAACAAACAGCTACTGTAGTAGTTTGTGATTATGATGATTGTGATTAATGTTAATGACCCTAATGAAGTAGTGATTAGTAGAATGTTTAGTCTGTAGTACTAGAGATTTGACCCTTTTTTCTTGGTATTTGGCCTTATGGTTGGGACTTGTGTATTGAGAGACTATCTGGCTGCATGCATGAAATTGTAGTGGTGACTGGTAATCTTGGTGGTGGTGGTTGTGGGACCCAAGGAGGATCAGAAAGACAATTTTTTTTGTTTTGAAAATGAGTGGACCCACATAATCAGCTTTTAAGAATGGTACTTTGATTTGCTAATCTCATCATGATTATATCTTTTTACATTGACTTTGTGTATATGAGGGTTGTTTCTTTGATATTGCATGGTCCCTTGTCTCCTTGTAGGAGGAGCCAAAGCAAAAAAGGACTTTTCAATTGGCAAAAGGGGAAAAGGAAAATCTCAAAATTGATCATTCATGGTTGCTTTTGTGGATGGTGCAGTACACAAAGCATGGCTTATGTTTTCTGTACTTAACAATTAGGTTTCTAATCCAATCTTCTTAAAAGTACTATGCAATACTTGGACTGTTATTAAAATTAATAAAAGAAATTGGGGCTCATTTAGTGTAGATTGAGGTGAACACAAAAAACTGTGAATAGAAGCAAGCCTTCATGGAAAGAGATGAGAAGCAAAGGCAGCAATCTAACTAGCCAAGGCTTAAACATTAGTAGGGATGACATGAAGGATAAGATGTTACTGAAAGCCTTGAAGCGGAAAAAAACTCAATCGTATTTAAGGCACCGGATATTCCATGGCTTTTCCGGTTAGGGAACGGAAGATATGTGTGATAATGTTAGTGTTTAGAACTCGTACCCACATGGATGGGCACCGGACTTTTGGCACCCACGTACATGGATATGTGTCATTTGGACGCCGGTGCAATGGTACGACGAGACTATATTATGGAACATGGTAAAAGGTTAGTAAAACTCGCACGGAATATCTAATTTGAGAATATTGTATTCGTTTTTAAAAAAAAAATGTGAATTTTTTTTCTATTTATATGATTCATACTATTCCTTTAAGCCTAAAAAACAATACCTTGAATTTTGGAAAATTTTAAGTTTTTTGTATAGACTTCGCTCAAAATCTATATATAAAACAACGTTGCTTCAAATATTGTGAAAAATTATGTATACAAGTTATAAAATACATAGAGTTAATTCAAACCCAATAAAACAATAAAAATAATTTTATTTTATTTTGATGTTTTTTAAAGTTTATAATACACAAAATTAGCACGAAATTTAAAATTTGAGAACGTTTTGTCATTGCTCCAAAAATTGTGGAACTTTTGAATAGGAGTTGTATGATCATAAAATAAGTTTATGTCCAAGCAACCAATACATAGAATTTTGAGATCTTATGAAATTCTTTACAGACTATAGTTTGCAAAATTATTCCAAAATCTCTAAAATTTAACATCATATCCGTTCCCTCCAAAATAGTGAAAATTCTTTTAAATAAGTTATATGATGCATATAGCTAGTTCCTTACTGTCCCCAAAGGACAAATATAATTTTAACACTTTTTTTTATATAAATTTGATGCTTGTTTGAAAATCAATAACTTATTAGAGTTAAAACTAAAGATTATGAATGTTGAAGTTGATTGAATGAATTTTATTGGGTGTTTAAAAAAAACTTATTAAAGTTGATGTAGTTGTAAAATTACATAAAAGAATTTGTTTTTTATGTAGTATAATTTTTATAGTGATATGATTGTAACATATCACCCAATCGCTTTGTTAATCTTCGTAAACTTTCACTTTGTAATTTATGAGGAAAAGAATATAAGCTACGATAAGATTTATGCTCTGAAAGACATACTTCATATCTTATTCTTTTTTTCGTAAGTTCCGCTACTAAATATAAGGCTTCCAAACAAACCCATAATCCTCAAATTTTGCCCAAAATATCTAAAATTAAGAACGTGATGGAAAAATAGTGAAATTTGTTTCCTACAAGTTATAAGATATATAGGGTACCTTCATGCACAAAAGTTAATATATAGAGAATATTAACATTTTTTTAAGTTTAAAGACTATTGTTTACAAAAACTCGCTCGAATTCTATGTCATATCCGTTGTTTTAAAACTTGTGAAGTTTTTTTACATTAACTCTCTATATTATATATATATATATATATATATATATATTATCTCATAAATAGGAAATTTTGAATTTTTTTTTTGAAAAGTGAGAAATGAGTGTCAGGAAAATGGAGAGAGACGAGACCCACTTCTATTATGAAATTATACATAGGATATATATTGCCATATTACATACTGCAAAAGCCACAATGTGTCCTTTTAATTTCTAATTTAGCCAATTCTTTCTTAAAATAGAATAATAGGTATTAAAGATAAAATTAATATAACAAATAAGCTAAATTAATAGGATTAGTATCTTATGATAATTGATCAGTTGATGGCATGCACCACGAACTTGGAATGATATGCGGATGCATGATGATGGCGGATGATGAATGATGATGATGGTGAGCGTGTTATCCATGTACGGCCAAAACGCCATCAAAGTCATTTGCTTCTTCTTCTGCTGCTTCTTCTTCTTCATTGGAAGACTGACAGCAATAATGGACACTCTTTTCTTTCGCTTCTGAAAAAGAAAACCTTATCAATTTTGGGGAAAACTAAAACTCAGAAAAGGGAACCGTTGACGTTGTACAAAAACGTTCTTCATAGAACCACGACAAAAAAAATACAACGATTGTAAATGGAAATTATACGAATTAGCTACGTGGCCAAATATCTGTGAAATGTCAATGGATAATGAAGATTAAAATTTTAAAACCATATATTTTTTATCTGAATGCCACGT
Organism: Fagopyrum homotropicum; assembly: GCA_033239125.1. Classification (NCBI taxonomy): domain Eukaryota; kingdom Viridiplantae; phylum Streptophyta; class Magnoliopsida; order Caryophyllales; family Polygonaceae; genus Fagopyrum; species Fagopyrum homotropicum. The sequence continues at coordinate 12,947,914 of BSWB01000003.1, forward strand.
TTACACTCACAATATCCACTTTATGCAATTGTGTGGTTCCACATTCTATGATGATTCTTCTCCACATTTTGCACTTTCAACTTATCGTCTTTTCTTGTTCTTATTCAATTCCTAAATCATAATTTTAAAATTATTACTATTAATCCATATTAAACATGCATGAGCTTGCGACATTAACGTAAGATATACATTACTACCTTTTCTTTTTCATAATTTGTCGATAATCTCTCTCTCTCAAGCAAAACACCTAACTTTAGCCATGGCTTCAACCACCTCTCTCTCAACCTCATCCACCCTCGTCGACACCGGAGCTTCCCGGCATCCTGCTGTGTCACCGCAATGTGTCTCCCTCCCCATCCTAGCTCCTCCGGTGCCGGTGCAACCTCAAAGCCGCTTAGCCAAGACCACTGCTTACTGTATATATATACTTCTTCATTGTTTTACCTCAAAAAGATACAAACTTTTGGAAGGATGAGAATGAAATGAGATAATTATGTTTGTGGGTTTTTCGGGTTTCAGGTCGGAAGATTGCGAGGAATGTTGCAGCCATGGCGGCGGGCGATGCGCAGGTGCTGACCAGAGAAGAGCTGCCACTTGCTCCGGCAGCCACACAGCCGGCAGATGTTGCTGTAGTTGAATTGCCAGAGATGATCAAGACAATCCAAGCAGCTGTAAGAAGAAGAGACATAATTATTTCTTAATTGATTGGTTTAACCTGGTTTGAAGATATAATTGTTGTATTTATAGTGGGACAAGGTTGAAGACAAGTATGCAGTAAGCACTCTAGGTGTGGCTGGATTCATTGCACTTTGGAGTTCAGCTGGAATGATCTCAGTAAGTCTAAGACAATTATCTGTGCAGATTAGTTTGCTCTTAAGCTGACAGTCAAATTGTATTTCAGGCAATCGATAGACTTCCCTTAGTTCCTGGTGCTCTTGAGATTGTGGGTATTGGCTACACTGGGGTAAGTCTATATTCATACTAAACTCATCATTAATCTGAAACCACAGGGAGATTAATGATGTTTAACAAATCTTGCAGTGGTTTGCCTACCGGAATCTGGCATTCAAACCCGACAGGTGTTTATCATAACTACTGCTATAGTTATGATTTTTGTTTATCATTCATGTTTAACAAATTGGCAATGTATGTTTCAGGGAAGCTTTATTTAGGAAAATCAAGGAGATATACAATGAAATAATAGGCAGCAGCTGAGACTAAGGCCAACCACGACATCATTCATATATCTCAATTCTCTTTCGCCTTGCTAAATATGTATAATTCTCTAATCACCGTAAATTATTGTAATCTATTTACAGACTCTTTCTATGCAACACAATCAGCTTGTGCATAAAATCCCAATCGTTTCAGGCTTAGCAATCTGGAGTTGGGCCTAAATTTAACCTAATTTCATTTCCGAAATTCCATAAACCTAGAAATTGCAAATGAAATTGGTTTACCTTCTCGCTGATTGGCAATTCATTGTAGCAGTTCTTGAATAATCGGAGGTTAACCGGCAATTGATCGGGGAATCCAACATCGGAGATCACGCGGTTGAATCCTGCGGGGTAACAGTCATCACCGATGGATCGAGATTGATCGCCGTCGAAAACGAGACCGAGTTCGCCAATATGCGTAAACCTCTGATAAAAATTTTTTATCATGAATTAGACCCACGTAAATGGGCCTATGATTCGTATGGGCCGTAGTTCAGGCCCAGTAACTGGATCTTCGAAGGCCTACATCATGATTTCTCTTAAGGATGAAAATCGGGTAAACCAGAAATAACATGCAACTTTGTAGTAATCAGGACGAAATGAGTCGATGGATGTACAACTTTTATCTAAGGGTGGACAAAACCGATCTGCCAATTCGGTCCAAAAATATCGTTGACCCGCCAAAAAATCCGATAATTTAGTACCCGTTTTGATCCGGTCTGAATCCGATATGAGAGATTTTTCCGGATGCTTGGATTGGATACGGATCGGGTTTAGGCTTTCCGGATATCCGTGAATACCCGGATAAAAAACGGAAATCCGGGTAATCCGGGATATCGGATACTCACAAACCACCGGATATCCACGGATCATCGGATCGTCAGATATCCGGATAGACCTGAATCGCCGGATAGCTCCGGATTACCGGATATCCGGATAGTCCCGGGTCACTATATATTCCTGGATATATGGCTATTAAAAAAACTTTTATTATAATATTAAGGGTGTGTTTGGCATGAATGGGAGATTATCTTGGGAGATTTTTATTTTCAATAATCTCCCAATAATCTGATAATCTAAGTTGTAGAGGATTAAAAAATTTGGTCAAGTAATCCCCAAAAATAATCTTGACAAAAATAGTCCCTTAATAATCCCCTATAATCTGGCATACGAAACACACCCTAAAGTGTAGTTGTGTTAGAATGGATGAATCAAGATTGTATATTACAATTTTTTTACTAATATTTATATTTGAAAATATATTAATTGGAAAAATATTTTGATTTAGGCAAAGTAATGAATTAATAATTTTAGTTTGCTACAACTTAATAACTTATGCATACTAAGTTACTTTATATCACTGTGTAATTTTGTATTAATATTTATATTTGACATTTATTACAATATTACATATTTACATTGTAAACTATTTTAGTTAATCAAAGTAATGAATTGAAATTTTTTTATAACTTTGTATGTACTCACATAGTTACACTGATATCATTTATTTAGTCCGTGCCCTCTCCATGTTTTGTCAGCCTCGAGTGTTCCGCGTCTTCTCCCAAGGTGTAGTTGTTCCGACTTTTTGGATCTTTCTCACAATTTTTGGTTTATGATGGTGGTGTTTGTTTTGTTTCCCTTTTGGTTTTTCTTTTTGCACGACGGTCTGTCCGTTTGCCGTTTTCGGCCTCTCGATACGCCAATTATTTTTGGTATAATCGAGCATCTTACCTTCTTGATCAAAAAAAAAAATTGATATCATTTATTTAATTAAACATATATGCATCTATAATATATACAATTTTGTACATACTCACATATGCATATCTTTCGGAATAAATATTCATAATATTTTTTTTAATTATAAATTGATCTTATTGTAAGATATATATTTTTATAAATATGATTATAAGTTGGTCTCAATAATAGTAATTTTATTAGATATTGACTCTTATAAATATGATTATAAGTTGGTCTCATTTTAAGATATTGATTCTTATAAATGTTCATAAGAATCTCCCGAAACTCGCCTCCGCTTCCGTCTACCAACATGAATAGATCAGTATTATCCGTTACCTGCGGGCCTGGGTTGCAAAAGCACCTCCTAGTCTCCTGTAGAACTAGACAAGTGGTCACCGCCCGGTTTATCATACACTTGGGCCAATTACGGTTATAAAGGTCAATACTAGTCCGATTATCCGTTAACAACAATAAACAACGCAAACAAGTCAATACACTCAATGACTCAAACCAATATACATAATGAAGCTAAGTAAGTCCAAGGGACTTACCTCACTCGAAAGTAAACTCAAGATCAACAACAACTCAGTTTCCCTCAGGAAAGAAGGACGGAAAGCCTTCTCAACAAGGCATAACGAATCAGGAACGAAACGGTTGCTAAAAGTCTATAACTTCTAGTCTCAATGAAATCTAAGAGATCTCCAGAAGCTAATGTCTCAACCTTATTCTTACAGATCACTAAGGGTCAACAACAACATTGTTCGCTCCAAACGGTGTGTGCAAGCTTTAAATTTATATTCCAAGAAATATGTTTTAGACAAGGATGCGAACCCGCAGCGTACGGATCAATTATAGTAAAAATCAAGAATTCCGGGGGTCGATCTCAGGGACTTAGGTGAAACTAAGCAAGAATAGGTTGTCAATGTAACTAATAATCACAAAAGCGATTAAAGCAATCAAAAAATGATAATAAGGTAAAATAAGGGGAAATGCGGATTCTAGGGATTAAAGCATCTAGTTGTGGTTCCAACTCAAGATTTCTAAAGATAACGCGGACAAAGCTGAGATTTTGCAAAGGGAAGGTGTTTTTAAGGTGAGAATAGATCACCAGGTAAGTCTCACTACTCACTATCCCAAACCAAAGCTCCTATTATCGGGTAAGTCTCAAGGTACCAAGGAAAGGAACTATAATCTCAAACCAACACACCACCTAAGGGAATAGAATCAACCTTTACCGGGTAAGTCTCAGGCTAACTCACAAAGATGGGATGAAGGCAAACTCAAACCCCAATAAAGGATAAACCTTTATTACCTACACTTATGATCTTGGGTAAACAAACTAAGGAATTACCGGGTAAGTCTCATCCTAGACTTGCATTGAACCACGAAAGGTGTAATAAGAATATGATTTGGCAAACTAGAACACTTAACTCTTAGTTTCGGATCAGAAAAGGTCACCTCGGTCAGTCAAGTTCCACCCCGGCCGAGATGTTCATCGACTGAATGAGGTACTCTAGGGTTAAGGTTAAAGACTTGAGCTTTCAGGGTCCTATTGGGATTAAGATCATTCTAACATTGTCTTTCCCACAACTTTCAGCCAATTACCCTAGAATCGCACAAGAAATTTAGCCACTCATCATCATGAAAACAATAATCGAATAAAAGGGGAAGGAATGAATATTCGAATAAGTAAACCTTTAGAGAAAGGCTTCAATAACTGAATCGAATAAACACAAATCAGCGTTCCTTAATTCACAAATCAAACAAGACAATAAATCAAAGGAAATATAAGAAAATCTCACAAACTCCCTCAAAAGCTATCTCAAAACGATCAATCTTCCTTCCTTCAATCTTAAAAGCTTTCTTCAAACTTCCAGAAAATCTCCTAACTGCTGCGTTGATCCAGAAAATCCGATGATCAAAAGATGGCTGATTTGTGGAAAATTCACCCTTTATATAGGAGAATTATCTTCCAAAGATAATAATATCTTAAAAAGATAATATCCTATAAAATTTATCATATCTCTAAAATAGATTTCCCAAAAATAAGATCTTCCTTCCAGAAATTCAGCTCAAAAATATAAGATATCTTCTTCCCAAAAATAAAAGATCTCAGCCCAAAAATATGATCTCGCCGGCGACAGGGTGTTCGCCTCGATTGGGGCGCTCCTCAAGATCACCTCGGTCGAGGTGACACTGTAGCTTACCGAGGTGACTCTCTACTGAATGTGAAATCTCTCAAATCTGGTCCAAAGTAAATCTTCTTCATTAATTCCATGCTTCATGAGGTCTTCTTTGTGCTCCAAAATGTAGCTCCTATGACTCCTTAGCTTCTTAGCTCCAAAACGTGCCATTTTACCTACGATTACAACGAAACTTGGTGTAGACCTCGATTCCCGTAAAGGTAGATGAAATAACAATATAATCATATAATATACATCCATTCATGCAGATTATTGAAGATAAAACGTCCAAACTAGTCCCAAAATATAGATTGTAATACATGCTATCAAACATCATAAGCCAAGGAAAGGAATGAGGAAAGTAAGGAAGGAAGCAGCTCACCAAAGACGGGAGTTACTGCAGGAAAACCGCATGGGCGGCTGGACAAGGCGCAAGGGAGGCGCTGGGCTGATCCGCGGGGGCAGCAAGGAGGAGGCGCGTAGGCGGTTTCTGGACAGAAGTAATTGTCGGGCTTCTCTTTGATAGCGGAATCACAGCAGGGGATCCAAAGCTTGATACACGTCAAGACTCAACCAAGGGAGCATGTGAACGTCAACGAATTAACAACGGAACGCTCAACAAGAATCAAGACTCAAACTTGATTCCTGAAGAAGAAAAAAAGAGAAGAACGAAGGAAGAAAGTGAAACAGAAGGGAAAGACATGCAACCACTCATGAACGTGATGAAGAACTCATAAAAGAACTTACACGTTCAACAAGGAAAGGGGAGAAAACGGTTGCAGCTCTCAGGGTTTAAGAAAAACGTATGCAAGAAACACAAAAAAGAAGAGAAAGAGGGAATTTATAGGAAACGGTGGGGAAAGATAGAAGGAAGGACGTTTCAGGGTTAAGAAAAAGATAGGAAAACCGGCCCATAAGATAGAAGGAAATAAAAACAGAATCAAATCATATCGGGCGTGATCTGTCTTCTGCCGCGGGGGCGGCCCTTTTCATGGCGGGGGAGGTGAAGACAAAACTGGGGTATTCCATCAGATCCCCCTAAAAAGAAGTTTTGTCCCGAAACTTGCAACAATCCGATAGATCTTACAACAACAATGCAGGAACACAAAATTCAACTCATATATTCTCACTCGAGGCACAAAACTCAAACGTCATAAAAGCGTGCACAACTCAACAAAAGAAAGCCGCAACGCAAACATCTACGCTAAAGGTACAACCACATCCGCATAGTTTTATATGATGGTCTCAATAACAACCTTTTATTATAATGATCTTGTATTATAATTTGATCTCATTGCAAGATATATATTTTATAAGATGGTCTTTATTATAATCTTTTATTAGAAGTTTATCTCATTTAAATGAACAAATGTCCATAATAATCTTTTATCATAAGTTGATCTCTTTTTAAGATGTATAGTTTTATAAGTTGGTCTCAATAATAATGTTTTATTAGAAGTTGGTCTCATTTAAATTAATAAATGTTCATAATAATATTTTACTCTAAGTTGATCTCATTGTAAGGTGTAAACTTTTATAAGTTGATCTCAAGAATAATAATTTTTTATTAGAAATTGACCTCGTTTAAACGAATTGATCGCGTTACATGGTAATAATTTAATATATAGGCAAAACAATGAATACGCCATGTTCATTTTGTTTACTACATATATACACACGTTTATAAATTAATTTGATCATAATTTAAATGGTTGTTTTATTAATAAGGTCATGTTTTTACTAACTCTCATACTAATATTTATTTATAAGGTTGTAAAAACATTATCATATTCTAACATGGTTAAAAGAGTTAAACATACGTATAATATATTTTGATTCAAATAAGATTCCACTAGAATTCTAAAAATTCATTTTTATATATTATAATTTACTATACACATTAATTATCATAGGTCTATAACGTGCTTTTTAATTCAATTTTTAACTTCTAGTTTAGTAAACAAGATTACAAGTACGAAATTACATACTATAAGTTTATATAATGATGTTTTATAAGTCTAACTATTTTAGCCATGTTAAACATAAAAGGACAAATTTGGTAACTAGCCCATTTTGAGTTTTTTATTTAGTAATTAGACTCCTCTTATTTTTTTTATTAGGTTAATGTACCCAGCATATTTTTTACCGTTCAAATCTAATTAGGGTTTATCCTCTCTTCTGGTTCTTCTTTGCCGCCTCTTCTCGTTCTCCTCTTTCTCACACACGAACTACAACCCCTCTTCACCTCCCTCATTCACAACCTTCTTCTCCCAAAATTTATCTTCTCTCACCCTCTTTCGCATCCTCTCCTTGGAAACCTCCCTTGTAACTCTCCTCACAACCTCCATCTCTCTTCTCGCTTCCGATATGGGATTACGAGAGCTCTTTGTATGACCCCTTCGAGCTCAAATCCTTCCAGCGCCGCCTTAACTCCGTTACCCACGCCTGAAAATCGACTTCATAGTTTGATTCTCTTTTCCACATCCTGAATGGAGCTCCAGGGACTTTGTAATCCTTTCTGGTATGATTCATACCAGAAAGAGGCTCAGCTGCTTCATTTCAGCACAAAGAATGATGATGGGGCTAGGATCGGGCTTGGATCTAACTATACTCCTGTCGTTGCGGCTAGGGCTTACGACACGGCGGTCTACCAAGTGGCTTGTTCTCTCAATCTCTCATTTCAATTGATAACGGTTTGTGAGTTGTTATGATTCTAAAGTTTCTTCTTTCATCTGTTTTCTGTTTTTCATGGGTTTTGTTTTGATTGTCAATGTTTAGATGAGATTGGTAGAAGGGACGGCTAGAGCAAGGGCCGCCATTAGAGAGGCGTCTCATAGTCGGACTTACACCACCAACAAGAATGAGGACTTCATCTCTAGAGGGCATGTTTACAGATTCAATGTTCTCCTTCAAAATCTGAAAGGAGAAAGTTGGACTTTAAGTTCTGTTCCAACTGTAAGGGTGAAAACGATGCACACTCTATGTGGAGGGTGGCAAGTTTTCCTTTACTTAAGACTAATACATTCTATGTTTATTGGATTATTCTTCATGAACCTGTTTTGTATTTCTTGTCAGAAATCTATTTTATAACCTTGCCTGATTGATAACTGAAGAACACTGGCTCGTTAATTTATGACAAATGTAGAGTGTACTTACCATTTTACAAGTCAGTAGCTTGTCTTGATGATTTAGAGTATGTTTGAATGTCATTTATTGTAAATGCGATTATGTAGTAGCAGGCATTAAAAATAATTAAACATAGTATTTAGAGTAAAATTTAATAATGTTTTGTAAGCTGTGATGTCAAAACTACATTATAATGCATTGTGTTCAAATAACACTTGCCACAAAAACATGTAGAATAAAACTTGCGTTATGCATCCAAACAAATCCTTGATCTCTTTGTTGACATTTGCATCTAATATGTTTTTACTGCTTTTTGAATACAATTATTGTTGTCAAGTGTCAACACTAGCTCCATTTTTTATGCTTACACCAGATGCCAACATGAAGGTTGATTTGTTGCATCTAGTATAGTTAATTCGACCCTTATGCAGAATATTCAACGTGAAATTGCTACAAAACATTTCATCTTAGTATTTAGATTCTACTCTAATTGATGTTTAATGTGTTGTTTCATATCCACTACACTACAAGGTTTACATATGGGATAGTCTTTGACAACAGCTACAAGCGTGGTAGGCATCTCACAATGTGTATTGGTGTTGGAAAGGTCAGCTCACTGTTTCCCAATCCATTCTTGCCAAAGTTGACGGTTCCGATTGAGCTGGTTTTTAGTTGATTGCACTTTAATGTTTCATATTATTTTCTACTGTATAATCCCAAGGTCGAGAAGTCTGCGGTTGAGAAGCTTGGCTCCCAACTTGATGTTCTTGTTGTAGACAAATATTGATCACTCATGGGATTGTAACTTTGTTGTTTGTGTAGACAATTTTCCGGTATGTAATTTCCGGTATGTAAATTATAAAAAATAAAAAAGGCAAAAAAGAAAACAAAAAAAAATATCTGGTATGAGTTTATGGTATGAATTTCATACCAAAAAACTCGTATCGGAAAATTATAAAAAAATAAAAAAGGACAAAAAAAATCTGGTATGAGAAATTCTGGTATTAACTTCTGGTATGAGAACTTCTGGTATAAACTTTTGGTATGAGAACTTCTAGTATGAAAATTTTTTGATATGTTAATTACAGATAATAAAAAAAGAAAAAATAATATAAAAAAAAGGTTTAAAAAAATATTTAAAAAAAACAAATTCAGTAATTAATACAATTCTATAATACTAAGAAACATATATTATTCTTTTTTTATTAAACTAGAGGGGTTAATTACTTTTACCTACCATTAAATGAAAGTGGTAAAAAATTATGGGGTACATTTTCTAAACACAAAACTAAAAAATGTCTAGTAAGCCAAATTCTTTCAACATAAAATGTGTTAAAGTTTTAAAAATAAGTTTCTCAATAATATAAGTAATGATGATTATGATAACTATAACTTCAGTCATTTTTTTCCTTATCAAATCAACCTTTTATTATAAGATCGTATTATTTAATGAAACCGCCATATATATATATATATATATATATATATATATATATATATATATTCATACACACATATATACATATCTACACACAAGATTTTTGTTTTAGAATATATATAAAGTATCATATTATATTATAAATTTGAATTAATATTATTTTTCTTGTGTAATTATTATTCATAATATTTATTTACAATCAATTAGATTTTACTAAAATAAAGATAAGTTAATTGATCGACTTTGATAACATTTAATAATAACATTAGCTAAATATCAATGTTTTCAAGGCTAAAAAATTAAAATTTTGAAAGATAAATTATTTAAATTTACTTTAACATTCTCTTTTTTTTTTTTATGAAATTATTATAAAGCGTAAAGATAGAGATATTTATTATTTTAAACCCTTATTTTTAACTTCTTATGATAAGATACTTTAATATTCTCAATTTTTTTTTTATCATCTATATGATTTTTTTTTATGATCTATATAATTCAAGAATTAAGGCTATCTAATAACCGGTATTAACTCGAACAATTGATACCCGATCTAAACTGACCGGACCCGAAACAAATTGCTAAAAAGAGAGATTTTTTTTGACTCGACCCGTTTGATACCCGATCCAAACCAACCTGACCTGAAACAAACCGCTAAAAAGAGAGATTGTTTTGATCTGATCCGCTTTGAACCCGACCATATGGTGGCCGGCCTGACTCGTTGCCCCTATTTGAAACCGCTACAAAGAACCGAACTATACCGCCCCGTTATGACCCGATAACCGAGGCTACCCGGTAACCTGAACAATCGAAACTCAGCCCAAACCGACCCGAAATAAACTGATTATTAACCAAGCCTTTTTGACCCGACCCGTTTCAACCGAGCATGTTGTGACCCAATTCGAATCCGACCCAATGACCCCGTTTGACACCTCTAGGTATGAGGACAAGACTGCGAGCCTCTTTTATACTTGGATTTAGAGGGGGGAAAGAGAATATGGTTCCAATTAATTAGCTTGTAAGTTTGGATTTTGAATTTTTTGGGTCAAATTGGTTATATACTTAATACTCATGGAGCTTTTTTTTTTTTTTAATTTAATATTTGAGCCCCGGGTGGTCATCCAACCTGCCCTTGCTCGCACCAGTCATATTTTTTTTTTTTTGATACAAAAGTAAAAGAGTTAGGCGGATCAGTTTTTAGACACCGATCAACCTAATGCATCTTCGCGGATGAGGTCTTGAACATCTTGTGGAATTGCATTGACGTCCATCTTGAGATTGTATCCATGCATGACAATCTTGTCCGCGACCGTGTTGATTTCCCTAAAGATATGTTGTGCAGTGGAGTAAGAAAATCCCGAGATCGACTTGTTAATATCATTGATAAGCATGTCAAGCTCGCACCCGTCATATGATTCACTTTCTTGCAGGGTCCTCAAATTTCACTAAAATTCAATTTAAACTCCAACATTTTCTTCTTTGTTCATTATTTACCATGTTTTATGAAGTTATATTTATATTGTAGCCCCAGGTGATATTCTCTTGGCGACTACTGAATCAAACAATTGAATTAGATACTCCGTATTAGTTATTTACACGTGCTATTGTGTGAACTATGTTCCAATGCATTCATCAAATGCACCAAATCGACTCACTTTCAACATATTGATTATATATATGGTCATAAACATTTATGATAAGTTGCAACCTAAAGAAAACACACACCGTATTGCATTAAAGTATGAATTTTGGTTCATGAAGTTTCTAAATAATGATTTTTGGTACGTGCATATTTTTTCCATCCCACGATGAAACAAACCATTCTATACTCGAAAAGAAAACGTGCACCGTATTAGTTTAAATCAAGCGTCGTAAGTTTTACAATATCAAGTGAATAATCTCGAGTTGTTTAAACTGAGAACTTGAATCCTACTGTCGGAGGGACATCTCCCCGCGAGTAGATGGACCACCTTATAACAAGGACGATTACTAAAAATAGATGAAATTTCTAATTTGGGTTTTTTCTTATTACATATATGGTTTATAGAACCACATACATTTATAATATGTGAAAATATTTAGTCCGTAATGTTTTCAATTTCAACTAGGAAAATTAACTTACCCCATTAAATGTACAAAATTGAAAATAAATTGATATTTTGATTGATAGTTTTATACCCAGACTGTGCGAGGTTTGTTTTTAATAAGGATAGCATAATTAATATTATAATTTTTTGACAACAATATTATCAAATACGTTAGTAAATTTGTAATTTATATTATTTTTGTATTTAATAGTTGGTATAAACTATATTTTTACCATGGGTTAAAATTCAAGCATTAGATTTACAGATCAAAATACCTTCTCTCGATTACGTAAGAGAACAAACATTAAAAACTAATTTTAAATCGATAATATAAAAAAAAAATTATGACATTAATTGTGTCCTTTAGTATTATAGTTGAATAGATAATATATGTCGAGCTTGCTTGTTAGAAAATTGATGATTATATACACATTTTAAACTAGGAAAAATGACCAAGAATAATACCAACTATCAGGTATGAACAAAAAATAATACAAACTTTAAAAATTACTAGTTGGTATACAAACTATTTCAAATTAAATCAAATTTGATATGGGGGAAGTTATAGCCAATTTTATTACAAAAATTGCCCATAACTTTTTAAATCACACAAAATTACCCCTACATTATATTTTCTTTCACAAAACACCCATATAATTTTTTTATACCTAACAAATTATATAATAAAGGTTATTTATCACTTCATTCTTAAATACTTTAGGTCATTTATTTAAAGTATAACTATAAAAATGATTGTGAAGTTTTAGCACTTTAAAATAAAATTTTGGTTAAAAGATTCATACTTGTGACATTACCACAATTTTTTTGTATAAATTGAATTTTGAATTTTTAAAATTTAAATATGAAATGTAGATTCTTTCACAAATTTACGTTAAATATATTAATTTTAAAATTTCAAATTACACAAATTTCCAAATTAGTATTATACTCTTTCGTTAAGTTTTACCTGCAAATATGGATTATTCCCTAAAACTACACCCATAAAACGATAACGACATCAAACATTGTTCTATTAACCAAAATTTCATATTTAAAACTTATTAATTTTTTTAATAAATAAACTACCTTAAATATTAAAAATAAAGTGATGACTAACTTTTTTTTACCTAATTCATTAAGTATAAAAAAATATGGGTGATTTTTGAAAGAAAATAAAATATATAGGGGTCATTTTGTGTGATTTAAAAATATGTGGGTGATTTTTGTAATAAAATTTGGCTAAATTTTCACCCCGTATCAAAATTGGTTTAATTTGAAATAGTTTTTGCATCAAATAGTAATTTTAAAAGTTTGTATTATTTTTTGTTCATACCTCATAATTGACATTATTTTTGGTCATTTTTCCTTTAAACTATAGAGAAAGTGATATTGTGAAAAATAAAGTCGTACTACGGAGTATATATACACACCAAATATTTGTATTATCTTTTATTTTGTATATGTAGTAGTTTAGATCAGAAAATAGCATACTATACAAGTTAGATAGTTAGACCATCTAAAAAAACAAAGAATGAACATGACCAAGACAAAATAATTTGGGCAACCTAATTGCAACTGATATTTGGCAACATATATTCCTAATTCATAATCATCATCTCATCAATCTCTTCAGTTCAAATAGGGGATGCTATACGTTGCTTGCAATGATTTGGAAACTATACATTAAAGGCATACTAAAAGATGACTTTACCTATTTCCTTTTCTTTACTTATACCTTCACTAGACAAAATATGAATTCAACCACATATTTTTTTTTGTTGTTGTACAATATGAACAAGGGATGACGTGGTCGTTTCTTAGAGGTGTCCACCCAATGCTACTCTTTCGAAGAGCACTTTCATTTCACGGATAAAATAATTTGTACAAAACTTGTCAGAAGAGATTAAAATTAAAAAATATCTTATACGATCAATTTTTTTTAAACAATTTGGTTTATTAGACTTTTTCTAGTTTTATATTTAGTAAATGTAGCCCTTGAGATAAGAGTGTGTAGAGTTTGAAAATAAATACAAAAGGTTGGGGTACATTTACTTAATTGAAACATTGAAAAGCCTAGTTACTACTCAAGTTTTTCAAAAAAGCCTAGTTACCAAAATTGCCCTAATTTTTTTCAAGGGTTTTTAGATTTAATTGTTCTAGTTGGTGATATATATTATATTTATGTTGCAAAGGTTCAGATATTTAAGAACCAAAGCAAAACTTGCTTATTTCATTGATCAAATATTATTTATATAGTCAAATATAAATAGATAAAACAACACATTAAAAATAAAAGATAAGCCCAACATACTACTCAATATAATATGTCTAATCTCTAACACTCCCCTCAAGTTGGAAGTGGAGGATAAACAATTCCAAGTTTGCGAATCAAGAAGTTGGATCTGGCGGGCCAAGTGTCTTAGTCATGATGTCAGCAAATTGATGGGTGTCAGGAACATGCTGAGTCTAAATGATGTCTCGCTAAATCTATTCCCTGGTGGTACGAAAATCAATCTCAATATGTTTCATACGTTCATGGAAGAATGGGTTGTTGGCGATATGAATAAGTGACTGATTATCGCAATAAAGGCGCATGAGAGTCTTATACGAAAACCCAAGGGACTAAAGGAGAGAATGAAGCCAAAGAAGCTCACAAGCGGTAGCTGTCATTGCCCTATACTCAGCCTCAGTAGAAGATCGGAAGATGGTAACCTGTTTTTTGGTTTTCCAAGAAATGAGTGAGGTACCGAGTAAAATGAAGTAGTCTGTACAAACTGGATAATCAGAGTCACATAAAGCACAATAAAAACACCTTGAACAGACGCTAAGATTAGATAAGAAGAATTTTCAAGGCAACATGCGATAAATTCAAATTTGTGGAATCATTTTAACATTGTTAAGATTTTAGGCATTAAATTACCAATAGATTCTTGTTGGTGGTATTATTTTAACATTATACAAAAATTGGGTATTAAAATTACAATCCTCAAATATTAGGATATTAAAATAATATTAACCCTATAAAAAATGAACCTAATTTTTAAAAAATGTAATTAGGGTAAATAAACCACAAATCCCTCATTTATAAGGTCATGGCTAGTGATGCTCTTAAAAATCAACAAGAAAGTATATTTTAATGTTAAATGATTATTGAACTCAAATTCGTATTAATTGCAAACCTAACTTTTGGGGTCTGATTATCTTGTTTGGCTGCCTTTAGCAAATCGTGGTTAGTCAAATCAATTTGCTTAAACATTTTAGTACTATTCAGAAAGGCTTTCTTGAAGGGTAACCGGAAACCGGAACCCGCTGGAAAAAAGACCCGCCACGTCACTTATGGACCCCACTTCCACCAAAGGGTTACGCTTTTCTCCAGAAAACTCGTCTGAGTCCACTCGCTCTTTCCCCGAGTTTGTGGCCGAGATTGGAGATTTATCCTTTTGTTACAATACTCTATACGAAAAGTGCAGAGTTAGGCTCAACTGTACAAAACTTCACCACTAAGAACTCGCCACTTGGCACCATCCAACGTGCATTCCTGTCCCCTTCTCTCTCTACAATTGCACAGCAGCCTCAAATCTCAGAAATTATTTCCAGAAAAAGAAAAAACTGAAGAAATAATAGTGGCTGAGATTTTCTCTCACAAACTTCTGGCTTCGCTTGCTTCTCCTTCTTCGTCCCCCCTCTTCTTCCACAGCAATCTATGCAACTCGCTTTTTTTCTACTCTCTGCTCTGCTTTTCTGCTGTGAGCATTCCTTCTTTTAGCTTCTCTGAGATTTTGTGATTATCTTTTTTTCCCCCGATTTTTATTGGCGGTGAGGAATTTTATGGATATTTCTGGAGAGTATGGGTTGAAATTGAAGGTAGTCGTTGTCTAACTAATGTCCCGAGAGTTGTTCTTCGATCTGTCTAGGGCTCTTCCTCAGGTATGTCTTTCTCGATTTAGGGTTTCGCTAATGCAAATCTCATCTGAGGGATTGAAATAAAGCTTTTTAGATTCAAAGCGATCATGGTGGTGCTTTTGCTGTAGGTTTGGGCGAGATGATGGATACTTTGGTGAGGATTTTGAACAAGGAAATTTTCTTTTGAATAAATCCTGGATAATCAAATAAAGGAGGCTTCCGGTGCGGTGCACTTGTCGTCCCGATTTGAATCCTATGGGGGAAGGAAACCAAAATCTTTTTTACCAATAAGGGAATTTAAATGGAAAAACATCCAAGTTTGGTATTGTAATCATATAATAATTGAAGCTTTATTTGGAAACTTACTGTTTGATGCTGTTTCAAATGGCTTGATGCTTGCAGTTAGGAAACATACAAGGATTTGTTGTTGTTACATGTGTTGTTCTGCGGTAGTATCTACTTAAAATACCAGGTCTCAACAAAAGATGTGTAGTGTGGAAAGAGGAGAGGTGGAATTTGCATCTGTTTGCTGACAAGGAACTGAAGCAGGCACTCGTTGCTGCTGTTTCAGCAAATGGATACATATTCATCTGGAGAAGACTTGGTTGTTAAGGTAGTTTTTGTTTATCAATCATGATGTTTGGATGTATAAATATTCGGTGCTTTGATATAGAACAAGAAGTCTTAGAAAATCTGTTTGAATATTGAAACTGTAGACAAGGAAGCCTTACACGATTACAAAGCAACGTGAGCGATGGACAGAGGAGGAACATAATCGATTCCTGGAAGCTTTGAAGCTTTATGGCCGAGCCTGGCAACGAATAGAAGGTGTCTTTTGAATTATAAAACTTTAGTATTTGCAATAGTATAAGTTTTGGTTTCATTTCTTTGATGTCTTAATAATTGTGCTAATTTTGTTGCATTGATTTGTTTGGTGTTGTCTTTTAGAGCATTACCGTATCTACATAAGCATAAAAAACTGGAACTAAAAATTCTATTGTTTGGCTTTCTAAATAATTAGATTGACCTTGGTTAATGATCCTATTAGGCATTTAAGTATAGTATAACTCATTTCATTGATGTATTTCATTTGCTGGGGATATAGGGTAAACATCTGAATTTTAGAGCCCTGACTAAAATTTCATCTTTGCATATTTCAGCAAGATGAAATTTGACTCAGAATGCATAGCCAAACATTAGAATTGCAAGGAAATTCATTTTTAGCCCAATCAGAACTATTCTTTATCTGGATATGGAATAGTTGTGCTCTTTGCTGCGTTACCCTTATCATCTTACTTGAAGAATTGCTCCTTCAATTGTTTTAAGTTTCTTGTTTGATATGGTTGCAGAACATATCGGAACAAAGACTGCTGTCCAGATAAGAAGTCATGCACAAAAGTTTTTCTCAAAGGTTCATTGGTATCTCTCACCTCTGATGCTGCCATTTTTTTTTCTCAAAGGTCCCCTCCAGTCAGGGGTGGCCTATAAACTATGCCCTTGCTGACGTATTATTTTCTTGCTTGGAAGAGCTTGTGTATCTTTTCAATGATTTTCGCTGGGAAATACTTTAGAGGGGGCTTTCTCTTACTAGTAGTGTTAAAGTTGCAACTTATTATCTTGATTTACCTTTGTTTAAGTTGATCCCCCCTCCCCCCTACACAAAAAAAAAAAAAAACACCACCACTATTTTCCTAATTTTGAACCTTGGTTCAATATGGTACCCATATATTAACGAGAGTAGCATTTTTAGCATTCATTTCACATGTTTCATTCTTCTTATATGGTATTTAAACATAGGTCCTATATAAATTACTACCTGGCTATGTCCGTGTTGTTTTCATCTTTGTTTATTTAAGCTTACATCCAACTTTGTTTGTTCATAATCGAAGCAAAAGAAAAATGTCAGTTTGGTTCTTTGCATAATTTATTATAGCCCAGTATAATTAATCATGGTTCAGTTGTTTAAGAGGTAACTAAACTGTTGCTTGGTGAACTTTATTTAAAGTTCAGAATCTAAGGTATGATGAGTGTGAGGCTTATAGGAAGTAAAAATAATTTAACCAGACTGCCTGAACACGGATTATATGTTGGTTTAAGTTTGATTTTTGTTTTCTTCATATATTGTCATTTTATATCACTTTAACTTCCCAAATTCTGAGCCAAAAAAAGCTTTCACCTCCCAAATACAAAGGAACTCTTCTTCCTTTGTAACTCTTCACAAAAGAAATGTGGTTATTTGAATAGTACAAAAGTAATGGGGTCGAGTTCTATTCTTGAGACTGATAAGCACAATATGATGAAAAAGTTCTCTCCCCGTACTTTTATTTACTTTTCACCTTTTCTGAGATTTGTGGCTATCTGAATTTTGGTTCTTAAGACTTTTAAATATGCTTTAATGAGGGGGCTGGTTTGATCAAAGCTTGTAATGCTTGGTCAAACCAGCCCCCTTTTTTCATTTATGTTATTGTGATGTAAGAATATTTGTACTAGCACTAATTTAAGCACTAACCAATTTTTTGTATCTTCCAATAATTTAGTAAAATAAGAATCGAAGTAGGGTACCTGAGGGAAGAGAGATGGTTTATTTGGAGTTTCTTGTTCCTGGGGAATACTTTGAGCAGATTTCTAGTGCCTGAGGAACACACTGAGCAGTATAAAACTCTTAACAGTTTAACTTTCATGTTGTATGACTTACTTGGTTTTTGATAATATAGCAGTTCTTGTTTGATTAGAATTCTCATTTTCCCTTCCATTGATTCATAGATTGGTACCAAAAAGGTTCTAATGTTTTTAAAGGACCTTTATTTCCTTATGTGGAAATATTTCTCGTCATTTATGAGCATATATTCTCCAGAATTATGTTGTCCTTCGTGTCACTGACCATTTGAAATGGGCACTGAACTAGTTTATATGTAAATATACATTTTGCTTATAGTTGGAAAAGGAGGCACTTGTTAAAGGCATTCCTGTTGGACAAGCTACTGATATTGAAATTCCACCTCCACGCCCTAAGAGGAAGCCAAACAATCCATATCCTCGAAAAAATGGTGTTTTTGGCGTTCCAACTACGCTGGTTGGAGTGAAGGATGTGAAACAAGGAACTTCTTATCCTGGTAAACAGGTACTTGACTTGGAAAAAGAACCACTTCCTGAGGTAAATCCTACTACAACTTCCTTACTGTAATGCCCTGGCTTCCTATCTAGTTTTTGGTTGAATGATTTGTGATTTATCTGTTACTGTCAGAAATCTATTGTGGACGGTGAGACAGAAGACACACATGACAGCCATGGCAATGATCTGTGCTCCGAGTTTACAGTGTATCAAGAAACACCCTCAACCTTTGCATCAGCTGCAAACAAAAGCTCAGAAATATCAAATCCAGATGCTAAAGAATTATGCAGTTTTCAGGAGTTTGTGCCTCTGGTGAAAAATGTGGTCGACAAGGACAATACCAGTGAATCTCATATGACTGATGGCCTAGAAAAAATTGGACCAGGTAAGATTTTGATAATTGGACTAGCCAAACTAGTTGAGCGTAGTTTCAAAATGCACACTGATGATACATGTCTGCTAATTGCCAGAAAATGAGATGCGAGGTGCTAAAAACTTCCCTCGACATGTTCCTGTTCATATACTTGATGGAACTACGAGCCAAGCTCTTTCTTCTGACGTATCTTACCAAGAACCTGCATATCAGCAAATGGGAGGAGTTCATGCTCACCCAAGCACATCAAGACCTGACAATCATGAAAAACTTGCCGGCTTTCACCCACCTTTTCATCCATTCCGTGGAACCCAAGAAGATTATGCCTCAATGCTTCAAATGTCGTCCACCTTTTCAAGTCTCATTGTCTCTACTCTTCTACAAAACCCAGCAGCTCACGCTGCAGCCATTTTTTCTGCTAGCTTCTGGCCCTGTACAAACCTGGAAACCTCAACCGACTCTCCTAATGGAGGATTCTCACCGAAACCTATCAATCCAACTCCAAACATGGCTGCTATTGCTGCTGCTACAGTAGCAGCAGCCACAGCTTGGTGGGCCGCGCATGGACTTCTACCAGTGTGTGCTCCATATCATACTGGTTTTACCTGCCCTCCTGCAACCACTACAAATGATACTTGTCAGCCTGAACCCATGAATAATGAAAGAGAGGAGAACCATGATATACAGAATTGTTCATCTCCGGGTCAGCAATTGGATCAGAAAATTCTTTCAAAGTCACCATCATCGTCATCAGATTCAGGTGACCAATCAGCCCCAAATTCTAACAATGTATTAACATCCGGTGATCAGGAGAAAAACAACCCAGTGGCAGCAGAGAATAATGATTCAAGCCCAAACAAAAACATAAAACGTGTGGATAGGTCCTCTTGTGGCTCTAACTCAAGCAGTGAAGTAGAGGCTGATGCATTAGAGAAGAATGACGAGAAAGACAAGGAAGAAGACAAAGAAGCTGATGCTGATGAGGCAGCTGGAGAATCTAGTAGCCGTCGTAGTAGAATCCCAAGCATCTCTAGTGATTCTTGGAAGGAGGTTTCTGAGGTGGTAAGTTCAAAAAGACTGATGTTTTCTTATATATCCTGTACATAAGTTTTTTGTTTTGTTTTGTTTTTCTTACTTGTATATATTGATCATGGCAGGGACGGATGGCCTTTCAGGCACTTTTCCTGAGAGAGGTATTACCACAAAGCTTTTCGCGTCTCCATGATTCCAAAAACGAGGCATTTTTCCTGAGCGATGATCCAAACATCCAACAAGCCGAGCAATGCATTGTAGGTACATCACAGTTAGACCTTAACAGAAATATTGGGGAGTCTTGTTCAAGCCATTATGAACCACAGAAAAATAGTACTGAAGAAGATGCTACAAAGGCAAAGGAGGAGGGGCTTCTGACAATGGGGCTAGCTCAAGGGAAGCTGAAAACCCGAAGAACAGGCTTCAAACCATACAAGAGATGTTCAATGGAGGCCAGGGAAAGCAGAATGCCAAACAATAGCGCCCAAGAACAGAAAGGCCCCAAACGAATACGCTTGGGAGAGGAAGCTTCAAGTTAGAAAGAGGTGATACTGCTGCATATCAAATTCTTGCAACGTAACACCTTTTTCGTTCTTGCTCGAAATCCTCCTACCCTTGCTATCCGTTTATAATTAGCTTTTAAGTTTACAAGACATTTTGTGGTGTGTACTATACTATTTGTTCGCGCAGATACTCTCCCCTTCGTTTCTTTTCTCGAACTGCATCAAAACTGCGCAAGGACTCCATCAGTAGAGACTTTGGTTAAGCATTGTTCATAATCCTGCTTGGATAGACTCTTCTAATCTTGTTCCCAAATAAGTGTTAATGAGTTGTTCTTCAATCTTTATTATGACTCTTTGTGTGCACTTCTTGTAGGTTGAATCCGGGACTATGCAGCCCAAATCTTTCCATAAATTAATGCAATGAAACATATTATGGGTCCGCTGAAGACTTTTTTACGAGATTATTGGAGAGGTTATTATATCAGATCATTTTAACCCAAATAAATAACCAAATACACATGAATTATCAGATTATTGGAAGGTTAATGAAAATAATAATTTCGCAAAATAATTTGCAATGTGTACCGAATAGACCTTATGGCATTATGCCTAAAATTTCAAATTCAAACTTCTCGATTCTATCTATTTTAAAGTCCATTAAAAATAACATTTTGCTTCCATACAAAGGAACTATAACCAACTTCTTAGGTGGCCAATATAGTTTATAATATAAATATAAATATGAAATAATATATTTTTTTACTATTATTTTTTTCATTAACGATAAATGAAGGTCAAAATAGATTAAAAAAAACAATTTGATCAAATAAAGTAAAATAAAAAGGAAGAAAAATTGTAAATCGAAACTAAACTGTCTATAAAAAGTGGTTTTGCTCACTAAAAAATGTTTATTTTGATATGTCATCGTCTATAATATTGTTTTGTTAAATCTATAAGCAAACTTCTTACTCCAAGGAGGCTAACTTGTGCAGTAAAACCCAAGAAAATTTAAAGAAACTAGATGTCTCTCACATTCTCCCATGCCTTTATATCAAATTTAAAGGATAATAAATTTTATACAAGTTTAAAGGACAAGAAATATATATTTTAAAAATCTCATATCACAAGAATATTTGTGAGGATTCCACTTGTACTAATACAAAAATCATAATAAAGGGTTATTATAAAATTATATGACAATGCCTTCATTACAAGGAATTTGTAAGGCATTCACAAATTCCTATATATTAGTCAAACTAACTGCATACTATTTCTTCAACTTTACATAACATAGCTCACTCATTCTTATTTTTTGCTCCTGCACGTGAGACATTGACCCTTCTCCCCTAAATCGAGTGTTGCACGGTTTTACTTGAACGAGTCGGTTCTAACACTTAAATCCGATGAAATTTCATTTTATATCTTTGTACAAGCGACACAACATACTTTGATCATCATCTTAATATTGTGTAAATCTATGAAATTTTCGGTGTCTTTTGAATTCAGAATATGTTAAAATAATTGGATTTCAATTAAAAAAGATTCAGAGAGGTTATGGTAATGTATTTGAAAGGTCCAAATGTGTATAAGAATATAAGTTGAAATGTTTATTTCTGATTTCGACTGAATCTCCATTTCTTTGACGAGGTTCAGAACAAGCATATTTTCAAAAAAATCAATTGTGTTGCTGACCAACTGATCTATCTGAAAATATCGAACCCCAACACCTGTTTTTTCTGATTATCCCAAAATTCTTCCTGTTCTCATTTTCTAGCACATTGATCAACCTAACCGCTTTCCGTTTATAATTTTTTTTTCCAAATATCTATATTTATCACTCTATTAGGCACAATATATTTTAAAAAAAACATACAAGGGTGTTTTGGTAAAAACCATATTCCTTCACAACTCAAGAATAACATACCACATGCACCAAGAAAGCACAAATTTACATGCTACTTTGTGTAGCCATAAACCGAGACCAATCGTCTTCCATCTCTCACTTCTAAGACCCCTCAATTTTGCCAGAAATATAACTCTCTTTTCTCCTTCTCTAGTCTTCTTTATCTCAAAATTCATCTTCAAAGTCTAATTTTCTTCCAAAAATGTCTCCTTTCAATTTAACTTTCTTCTTCACTCTTGTAGCACTCTCCCATTCCCTAAAGCCCATTTCTCATTGCAATGAAACATGTGATGGCTTGCAAATCAATTTTCCATTCTACTTGAACAACCCATCTTGCGGTTGGTCAAACTCCTCTCAGTTCCAACTTATGTGTATAAACTCAACCAATCTTTATCTCAGTATTGGCAACGAAAACTACCGTGTTCTTGAGTTCTATCCAGATGGGATTCTTCTAGACTTTCCGGGTTTTTCGAGCATTTGTCGCCCCTACAATGACTTGAACTCATTTGGGTTTGCTAGCAATGCTTATTTCAGCATTTCTAGTGACAACATAGTTGGTTTGTATGATTGTGAGGATTCTTCCCTTTGCAAGGCCAATTGTGAAGGCATTGATCTTCCCGGATGCAATAAGAATGGCGAAAACGGACCATCTTGTTGCTATCCTTTGTCTGATGACAGTCTTTGGAGTGTTGGAGATGAATTTTCAGTGTTTGGTAAGTATGAGTGTAGAGGCTTCTCTTCTTGGGCTGTACCAAGAGGAATGAGTTCCGGAAAACGCGGAGTTAAGCTCGAATGGGCTTTTCCTAGAAATTTTTCCAAGGATGTTTGTCATGTTAATGCACATACTGTCAATGCTACTACTGTTAAGAATGGTATTAGGTGTGTTTGTGATGATGATCTCTCTGGAGACGGCTTCACAAATGGTACCGGTTGCTTGAAATGTGAGTAAATATAGACAAAACAAAACTCTTTTCTTCAGTTTTCATAATATCTAAGCTAATGAGAGCTTCATTTGCAGCTTGTTTGAAGGATGGAAAAGAGGCTTATGGCAATGATTGCGAGATCAGAAGGCAAAAGAGCAAAAGAAAGATCATAATTCTAGCCGGTATGCTCATAACATTAACAATGAATTTAAGGGTCTGCTTAGTTCCCATATTCTGATATCAGATATGGATATCACATATCAGATATGTGTTTGGTAATTGGATATATCGATATCAAACTGATTTATCCATATATTCATACTTTATATAGATATCAATTTCATACTCAATTGATATTGATATCAGATATGCTGATATCAGAATATGGGAAACAAAACATGCCTTAAGAGTTTAATCTGAATGAATGCATATCAATATGTGCAGGATTAGTTGCATCAGTTCTTGCAGTGGTCATTTTAGCTACACTTATCTGCCTGCTACAGCATTCCTACAGAAAAACTCGACCCTCAAACGAAACCAACAAGGCGCGATTCAAAAGCAAATTGTCGTTCCAAAAAGCGTGTATGGGGCGGTTGTTCGCTTCAGCTGAGCTAGAACAAGCCACCAATGGATTCTCAGATGAACAAAAATTGATTGACCTGTACAATGGTTCAGTCTACTCTGGCTTGCTTACAGACGGGTCTCGTATTGCAGTCCATAGAGTTCACTGTCAAAACGAAAAGGATCTCCTTCAAGTCCTAACACAAATCGAGCTCTTATCCACAATCCTACACCGCCACATGGCTCAAATCCTAGGTTGCTGTATAGATTCAGGATACACTCCTATGGTTGTGTATGAATTCCCTGAAAATGGCACATTGGCACAACACATAAGAATAACAGAAACCAAAGATCAGCAAATCATCACCACACTTGATTGGTACAAGAGGCTAACAATTGCAGCTCAAATTTCCAGCACATTAGCATTCTTACAACGAGAGATCTCCACACCTGTGTACCATTATAACCTCAAGACAAGCTGTTTTTTCTTAGACCGAGATTTCTCGGTGGAGCTGGCGTGTTTTGAGCTGATTAATCCGATTAATCCACATAGAAGTGATGTCTATGATTTGGGGATGGTACTTTTAGAGATCATATCAGGGTCAAAGCATGCTGATTTGCCTGCAATTGCTCTACAGAAGATTAGGGATGGGAAATTGGAGGAAATCGTTGATCCATTGCTGTATTTCCATGAACAACCTCAGTTTAGAAAGGAGCAAATAGAAATCATGGCTGATGTCGCTACAAGGTGCTTGTTGTTCGGAGGAGCAGGCGAGCAAGGGGGTTCTTGTAAGCTTGAGATGATGGATGTCGCAAGAGAGCTTGTTCATCTTGCTAAAGAGAGTATCGATGGTGGAAGCAAAAAAGGGCCTGCAATGGAGGAGACGTTTTCGGATTCTAGCCTTCTTGAAATGGTATCCATGTCGCCGGAGCATCATTCTGAATCGGATTCCGCCTACTTCAACTTACCCTTCAAAAAACTTATGCAGAAGTAGTGTTAGATTGTTTACGAATCAAATGCAATCGTTTTGTACACAGTGTAGCCAGTTTATAAATGAAAATAAAATCGAAGCTGCGATGTATTATTTACTTTAAGGATTCTAGGTTATTCAAACTTTAGGGCATGTTCATTTCCCATATTCTGATATGAGATATGGGATATGAATATCACATATCCGATATCCATATTTCGTAATTGAGTATATGGCTACGAAAGTGATATCCTAGATATCAATACTTTACTTTTTTTATTGTTTTTGATATCTTAAAAAATTGAGAGATATCACATTCATTTTCTCTCACATTTCCCTCAAACCTCTCCCTCCCCAGTCTTCCTCTTTTGATATATCTCACCATCTTGCTAAACACAAGTATCAGATATGAGATATCAATTTCATATCCATATCTATGATATCTATACCGATACCCATATCTCATATATGATATACTCATATCTGATATGGGAAATGAACAAGCCCTTAATTCTACAGGGTTAAAGATCAAACCTTTATTACAATAGTAAACAGCCATAATAAAACCAGGAACGCAAGCTTCAGTGGTCGAATCAGGTTTTTCTTGCTCTATTTGAACTTATTTAGGACGGTAAGCATTCCAATTATTCGAATCGGGGGCCAATTTGAAATCCCACTGTTTGAGTAAGCATTAATTTGGCGTCTCGGGAATTCTAGGGTTCTTGAGCTAGCAAGTTTAGGGTCAGTATGGCGATCCGATTGTTTATACAATCCTTTTGTTAAATTGGTCAAGGGATTTCATTCATATGATTTTTATGAGGCTAATCCTAAGAGTAATGACTCTGAAAAATTGATTTGAAGAAGATTTGAACTCTTTCTTAAGAAATTTAGTACTAAGGCGGATCGGATCGAATATCCGAATTTTTTTACTATATTGAATTCTGGATTCGATTCGGTATACGTCGGATATTCGATCCGAAAGTTTCGGATCAGATATATTTGAACTCTGTGTGGAAGGGTAACTATGAAAGAATCCAACCAACTGAGCTAGGTGTTTTGTTCGAATATATTTGAAGATTATAAAATATATTATCGGATATAAGAACACTACCCTAGATATCCGAAGTATTAAAATACTCATTCCGAATCCGACCCCTCAACCCGGCGTACTTTTTCAGATCGTACCGGATTCGGATATCGTCGGATCGGATTTGTCGTATATTCGAACCGGATTAACGGATGAGATTATTTTGAACACCCTAATTAATGAAATGATTTACTATATAAACTAAACCAAATGTAAGAGAATCTTTGTAAATAGGGAGTACATTATTATAAGTGGGAACTTGAGATGTTGGCCTAAACATTGGAATTCTGCAACTTTTATTGGGTTAAGCATATAGACATACCCTTGTGTTTGACATAGTGCCTAACCTGAAATTTGCCTTTTTTACTTTTGTCTCCTCATTTGAACTAATTGGTGATTTTGGATTATTTGGAACACATTAAACACTTGTTTCATTATAAATTATAATGATGATGTTCTTGCTGTAAACATGATCATGACAAAGACGGCATCTAACATTTGTTAAATGTTTAAAATTAGATAACCAGCACAGCTTTATATTATATATTAATACGCTGCTATTCGAAAATCTTCTGCAAGTTATATTCTCTACATTTTGAAGTGTGTTTTACCTCATGGTTTAATAAGATTCTAAAGGTTATAAGCTTTTGTGATGTTTCAATATAAACTAAAGAAATCTACATATATAAGATTTCCACAACTCAATCTAAGAGTTACACCATTTGATCTGCAAATTGCAACTCAACTTCAAGCAAGATCAACTATTTGATTTGCACCTGAACCACAAGCAATTATGCAAGTAGAGATCATTGATTCCAACCAACAACAACCGTTTCACAAACATTCGGCTTATTTCGGGACACCCGTCAATAGTCAATACTTGTAGAGATTTAGTAGCAAGCATGTACCCCGGCAAAGCAGTCGAACACAGGCAACTGATCAAGCTTAGTCCCAAAAGAGAAATGCAGTGCTGAAACCTTTCCGGCATTACTCTCAAATTGTGACATTTTTCAATTATAAAATGCTACAATCAAATATCCTCAATTCCTCAAGATGTGTGAGGTACTACATATCTCTTCAGATATAGATGTCAAACGAGGACAATCCCACAATGTCAGGTTATGCAAAGAGCTCAATCGATACATGCCGGAAAGAGTGAGGTACCTTAGTAAATTTGTGGAAATCTTTTGGAAGGCCTTCCACTCGAGTACATCTAAAAATAACCGATGACTGAAGATTCACGAGTTTGCATACTAATTTCAGACTTATCGTTCCTCTAATCTATTCCACTCTTTTCCAAACCCTAAACACGTTCCCCTTAAAACACGTTCTTCCATGGCCGTCGAACGGAAACCTTCATTCCATTCCGCCCTTGGGATCTCCAACATCAAGAACAACATCGCCTTTGTCCTTGACCATGACACACCATATGCGTCTTGAGTTACCCTTTTTCGCGTTACTGCAAAAGCACACAACATTCTTGATCATATCGATGCGAAGGTTCCCAAACCAACGGATATTGATGATTCATTATGGCTTCAAGTCGACGCTGCGGTTCTCCAATGGATTTACAGTACCGTCTCCCGGGACATTTTGTTGCAAATCCTTGACTCTGATGATACTGCGCTACAGGCATGGAATCGAGTCCAAGACATCTTTCAGGATAACAAAAACACTCGTGCCGTTTACCTCGAACATGAGTTCTCAAATTGTAAGTTATCTGGATTTGAGTCAATTAAAGCTTATTGTCTTCAACTCAAGTGTTTGGCCGATCAACTCAAAGGAGTTGGCTCACCGGTTCCTAAAACCCGTCTCGTTCTTCAACTTATTTCGGGTTTACCTGCGGAATACAACGCTGCTGCGAGTTTTATTCAACAAACAGATCCACTTTCGAGTTTCACAAAAGCTCGATCTCAATTGTTACTTGAAGAAACCCGTATGGCGTCGCAAAGTACATCGAGCTCATCTACCGCTCTCACTGCGGCTCATTCGTCGGGCTCCACTCCGGCTACCGGCTCACCGTCACCACCTCCGGGCACCGCTCCAGCGCCACCATCCGGAAAGCGAAGTCGTGGCCGCAAGGGACGTGGCCGGACCACCAGCGCCTCGCAACCCCAACAGCAGGTAGGGTTTCGCCCTCCAGTCGCATGACTGCCATTGCAACAGCCCAAACCTAATGGGCCGTCCTCTCCTGTTGCCTGGTATCCGGCCCAGTATGTTGCCAGCCCAGTCCGGGCCCCTTGCCCTTATCCTCAGCAAGGATTACTTGGGCCTGTTCTTGCACACCACTCTGCTCAGGCCCAACTGGCCTCCAATTTCCAGCCCACTGCACTGGACTATTCTTTTTAATCTCAATCCGACGGATAATTATTGGTATATGGACACGGGTGCGACATCACACATGACGAATAATTCAGGTTCTCTCGTCTTTTTCTCATAAAGGTTTATCAAATTCGATAATTGTTGGGAATAGCATGCGTATTTCATCTACAGGTCTTGGAGAAACCACCATACCGACCACTAACCAACCTCTTCGACTATCCAACGTCCTCATAGCCCCACAAATTGTCAAAAACTTAGTCTCTGTTCGTTGCTTTACAACTGATAACAATGCTTCTGTTGAGTTTGACCCTTTTGGTTTTTCTGTGAAGGATCTTCAAACAGGGACAATTCGTCTGAGGTGTAATAGCTCCGGGGAGCTCTATCCGGTTAGTCGTTCGTCTTTCAGTCCTCATCAAGCCTTGTCCGTTGAGTCTTCCAGTCTTTGGCATACGCGTCTTGGTCATCCCGGCAAGCCTGTTTTAGAGTTTCTTAGGAATGCTTCTTTTTTCAAGTGTAACAAACAAACCTTGTCTCCTCTTTGTCATGCTTATCAATTAGGAAAACATCATAGGTTGCCGTTTGAACGCTCACAAACTAGTTCTTTTGCAGCTTTTGATATAATTCATAGTGATCTTTAGACCTCTCCTATCTCAAGTAGGGAAGGTTTTAAATATTACTTGCTTTTTCTTGATGATTTCTCACATTACTTATGGATCTTCCCCATTAAGTTTAAATCTCAAGTCTTTGATCTCTTCGTGCAATTTCATCAACTAGTAAAAACGCAATTTCAACACAATACTAAAAGCTTCCAATGTGACATGGGCCGTGAATTTAACAACATCAACTTTCACAAGTTCTTTGTTGATCATGGCATCGTTTTTTGATTTTCATGTCCTCACACTTTCCCCTCAAAATGGCAAAGCCGAACGAGTCATCCGGACGATCAATAATCTGATGCGCTCCCTCTTGTTTCATGCCTCTCTTCCCGTGTCTTTTTGGCCTCATGCCGTGGAAACTGCATGTTATCTTCTTAATATTCTTCCATCGGTCTCCATTCAAAATAAATCTCCCACCCAATTTTTGTATCTTACAACACCTTCGCTCAATCATCTCCGAGTCTTTGGTTGTCTTTGCTATCCAAATCAAAGTGCCACTATCTCTCACAAACTCCAACACCGCACCACACCGTGTGTGTTTCTTGGGTATCCCACCATCATAGGGGTTACAAATGTCTAGATAGATCCACAAACAAAATCATCATTTCTTGTCATGTCACCTTCGGCGAGAACATTTTTCCGTTTGCTACTTCCTCCCGAGTCTCCCTGGAATTATCGACCCTTTCGAATGATGATCCGAACTCCCGGTATTTTTTTCAACAGCTCAACACTGTTTTTCCCTCAGCCCAGCAGCCGCCCCAGTCCACCAGCCCTAACCCACTGTTGCCCAGCTCTCCTGACAGCCCACAGTCTTCTCTCCCACGCGCCGGCCCAATCCGGCCCACTCCCACCCTTCTTCCACGCTGCAGTGACATCCCCTTCCATGATGTTTTGTACTCTGGGCCTGTACCTTCCATTCCTAGCCCAGTCCGGCCCATCCCAGCTCCGGCCTACTCTCCCCCTACCAGCCCAACACGCCACTGTGTTCTTCAGCCCACCTCACCTCCAATCCCACACCATCAAACCTCCCTTCACACCCCAGCCGGTCATCCCTTAAATGCGCCAGCTCCACCCATTCAACCCACATGTTTACCAGACCGGCCCCACACCCGCAGCCAATCCGGCATTGTGAAACCAAAACCGATATTTGACATATCCGTTTCGACCGCTTCTTTATCCCCGATTCCCAAATCTCACAATGTAGCCCTTCAAGACCCGTATTAGACCGCTGTCATGCTCGATGAATATCGAGCCCTTATGTGGAATAAGACTTGGGTCCTGATACCTCGTCCTGCGGATGCTAATATTGTACGATGCATGTGGATTTTTAAGCATAAGTACAGGTCAGACGGTTCCCTGGAGCGATACAAGGCTCATTTAGTTGCTAACGGTTGTTCTCAACAGGTTGGAATTGACTGTGATGAGACTTTCAGTCCTGTTGTTAAGCCAGCAACCATCCGTATGGTTCTCATCATTGCAATATCCTGCTCTTGGTCCATCCATCAGTTGGATGTTCAAAATGCTTTCCTCCAC
This sequence comes from Fagopyrum homotropicum, assembly GCA_033239125.1. Taxonomy (NCBI): domain Eukaryota; kingdom Viridiplantae; phylum Streptophyta; class Magnoliopsida; order Caryophyllales; family Polygonaceae; genus Fagopyrum; species Fagopyrum homotropicum. The sequence goes on from BSWB01000003.1 coordinate 12,978,581, forward strand.
GGCCATCTGAATGAAACGGTGTACATGTTTAAACCACCAGGCTTCCGCGATCCCTCCAAACCCAATTATGTATGTCTTTTGCAGAAGTCTTTCTATGGTCTGAAGCAAGCTCATCGGGCATGGTTTCAACGTTTTACAGGCTTCTTACATCGCATTGGGTTTACTAGCAGTAAGAGTGACTCCTCCCTTTTTATTTATAATCAAGGATCTGACACTGCCTATCTGCTTCTATATGTCGATGACATTGTCCTTACGGCTTCTTCTGACGCCCTGCGCAAGCATCTGATCAAGCTTCTGAGTAACGAATTTGCTCTGAAAGACTTAGGCCCCTTATCATATTTCTTGGGCATTTCTGTTCGTCGCACATCCTCTGGCTTATTCCTGTCCCAAGACAAATATGCTTGCGAAATTGTTGAAAGAGCAAAGATGTCTAACTGCAAACCCTATGCTACCCCAGCTGAGACGTCTGTCAAGTTAAGTGCTTCATCCAGCCCTGCTATTAGTGATCCGACGCTTTATCGCAGTCTAGCTGGAGCACTGCAGTACCTCACCTTCACCAGGCCTGACATCAGTTTTGCAGTACAACAGGTGTGTCTCTTTATTCACGACACCAGGGAATCTTATTTTGCAGCTCTCAAGCGCATTATACGTTAAATTTCTGGGACGTCATCCCTAGGTATCACCATCACCTCTTCCCGAAGTCTGATCTTATTGCCTACACAGATGCTGATTGGGCAGGATGCCCTGATACACGTCGTTCGACCTCAGGTTATTGTGTATTCTTCAATGACACCCTGATATCGTGGTCTGCCAAAAGACAATCTGTGGTATCTAGATCCAGTGCAGAGGCAGAATACAGAGGAGTTGTCAATGTTGTGTCAGAATGTTCCTGGTTGCAAAACTTGTTGCTTGAGTTACAGTGCCCGCTTACCAAGGCTTCCATTGTATACACGGACAACATCTCTGCTACTTACCTTGCCAGTAATCCCGTTCATCATCAACGGACCAAGCATATTGAGATAGACATTCACTTCGTCCGCGACAAGGTTGCCCGTGGTCACGTTAGAGTTCTTCACGTACCTTCGGCGTTTCAATACGCAGACATTTTTACAAAGGGTCTTCCCCGCCAACTTTTTCTTGACTTTAGATCTAGTCTCACTGTTCAACCTCCTCCAGTTTCGACTGCGGGGGTATGATAGTGTAACACCCCAAATTCTCGGAACTCGGGGAGATACTGGTTAGGACCTCACAATGGGTCCCGACCTTGGTTTAACAACAACATTACTTGGATCTTACAACAAGGCACAAATGTACTTAAAACAATTTCGAAACATAACATTTTTATTGTATGAATGTATACATGTGACAGCCTTACAAAACATAAACATATACATAACATGCATGCTATATGGGAGACTCCCCCGTCCCCATCTAATGAGTACGTGGACCCGACTGACCATCCGTTCCGGATCACTCTGCAACTGTCTATCTCTACAAATCTACAACACGGATAAACCGTTAGCTAACAATCCACATATAAGCAGAATAAGGATAGCACAAACACACTCAAGATAACATAAAACAATCATCATGCTGGCACACAAACCGGTTATTATCTGTTCATTAAGTGAGTCACCTTATTCCATTTTACAGTTGTGGCACGAGAAATCTTAAGAGTTCTCGCCTCCGTTCCTTATCCAACTGGGTGTAGGTCTAGCTTACCTCCGCCTGTAGCATCACTACAAACCGAGTGTGGACTAGTCCCTAAAGAAACCCCCAGCGCCCTCAGGCTAACTGAGCAGAATGCCACCGCCCGTTACTCTTAGGCCAAAGTATAGGTCGGTAGATAATTACTACTAAATTATAACTATAGACATATCATTCACACACCACCATCATTATCCACACTCATATCTAGAAGTCAGCTAAGTAAGCCCAAAGGACTTACCTGAATTCAAACAAAATCTCGCTATCTCGACTCGGTCTGTAACCGCAGGAACTCAACCGCCTGTTATCAAAGGCAAGTGGATCAATAATGTATCCCACTTAATTAGAAGTCTCTGACTTCTAAGATATTTAACTCTATCATCAGATAAATTACCAAAATACCCTTATATGGATAATTGACTGTTTTACCCCTGGTCCCGAAACTTTATAAAATTCCCTAACAAAGTTCCAAACTATTCCTTGGAACTCAAAACCACACTCAAACTCTCAAAGGAAAGTTTGCTAAAGATTTAGAAGAGTTAACTACATTCTTGACTTTCATAAAAAGTCGTCAAGGTCCGACTTTGGCTTAAGATATGAGAACCGGATAAAAATATAAAAAGTCTAACAAAAATCTCTAACTCTTTTATGCTATGCACTCTATTCATAGTAGTCAGAATTTCCCAAAAATACATACTAATCACTTCTACACAAATTCTCAAAGTCGGTTCCAAAACCAGAAATTTATACTTAGCCAATTTCTGAGTTTTTTCTCAAACAGCTCAACTAGCCTACTTTGAGCTCCTATGGATCCAGATCCGACCGTTAGATTGGTCTCAACTTTTGATATGTTGAACTATGTATGACACTCTATAACATACTAAAAACTGAACGGTGGATTATGTTTCTAAGGTATCCAAACCTAAGCTCAAACATGGCTGCACAACCCAGAAAAATTCCAGCACTTAACAATTTCAGCAACATCCAGAAACTGTTTAAGGTCTCAACTTCAAAAATTCATAACTCCTAAACCACTAGCTGGATTCATCCCAAATTTTAATATGTTCCACCACAATATGCCAACTATATCATATCCAAAATTCAAGTCAAACAGAGATCAAACTCTTATTCAAAACTATCTCTCAAAACAGCATCACATGTTGTTTTTCCCAACACTCAGCATAGTTATAAAAACTGTGTGAGGAGTCAACTTTGATAAAATCATATCTCCTAAACTATAACTCAGAATAGGCTCAAATTTCAGTATGTTCTACACTGCAATACCGACAACAACATATCCAAAAACCAGGAGCAAAGGAAGAGTCTAGCTTACCCAAATCTGACCTCAAAGTTGACTGTTCGTCACCTTACAACCCAGAAAAATGCAGCAGCTCTTCAAGCCATCTTCTAGGGCTTCTATGGAGGGTCTAAAGACATAATTTGTACTCTCATCAGCACATACACAAAGAGGGTAACACATAGAAGAGGGTTGCGATCCTTACCCAACTAGCCGGACAAAGCATGCTTGCGTGAATGAAGGCAAAGAAGGGTCATGACTTGCTGCTGTTAGGGTTCCTTGGTTAGAGATCTGGCATCAGAAGGTAAGGGGTCGGCTGTTGCAAGCGGCTGTCCACGACCTGTTGCTCCAGTGAAGTGTGTACGAGGAGGATAGCTGGTCTAACAAGCCATAGGGCTCGCAGCGTCCACAACACCGACAGGCCCAGGAGAGTGCTGCAGTCGACCTTCTCCTCATGCCTGCTGCGTGTAGAAGGGAGCCATAGGGGCTCGAGATGAAGATGGAAGGAGTGTTGAAGTCGACTGGGATGGCTGGACGAGAAGACGCACTGCTGGTTCTTAGAGTCGACGGTGCAAGAGTTGGGAAGTTCGCCGCTGGTGTTGGCTCGACAGAAGCGGGTAATGCAAGGCAGAAGAAGGAAGGAAGATCGCTGCGTGAACCTGGACAGATCTAGACGGGGCTGGAAAGGAAAGGATCGTTGTGGCCTGATATCTTGCGTGAATCCCGGCCGATTACGATCCTCTGTAATGTGCATCAGTGGACGTGAAAAGTTGTAGGAGGGTTGGAGTGTTCTTGGGCTGGTGAAGGTGATGGCCGGCTCCTCTCTTCAATTTGATGGGCTGAACATGTTACTGGGCCAGCACTTCCACAAACAGGCGGCTGCATCCGGGCAAGGGGTCACTGTAATATGGGCTGAGGCAAAAGCTGGCATTAAGCTGGGCCAGGAACAAGGTAAGGGTTTGGGCTGGAAGTTGTCAAGACTTTGTCAAAGCCTTGTCAACAGCTTGTCATGGCCATGCATGGCTTTGTCACGAGTTAGTCATGGTCTTGTCATAACTCGTCATGATCTCGTCTTGACTTCGTCTTGTGCTCGTCTTGACCTTGTCAAAGACAAGTCATGTTATAAACTAGGGTTTGACGTATTAGGGTTTGTTATAAAAACTTATCATTTTATGTGAAGTGAGGCTACATAAAATGATAAAATTTTGAGATATTGTGTTCGACTAGATAGACATATAGGGATCAACGGATCGAAATCCGGTTTGCTACGAAATTAAACGAAATAAAAATTCCGGATATTACAGATAGTTTATGTAATTAATGTAAATATAGGGGTGCCCAATTGTAATTATGTAAACTCTGTCATTATTAATATGAGACGTCTGATGACGGAAACTCTAAGAGGAATTCATTCTATTCTCACATTAGGTGCTTTTAATCCCTAACTGAATCAGGCAAATCCTCAAATTAAGAATTAGATATTTCTTTCTTATAAGAACTCATAATAACAATAACCACCTCTGATACATATGTTGCTAAATCATGCATTTCAAAAGAAACTACCTTATCATCTAACAGGAAAGGTTCTCTATAAACTACATCCTTGTCCTAATTTACGTTGTTTCTAAACATACGTGCAAGGTTATACTATAGACTCCATTCATCAAACTCTTCACCATAGCTTGTGATAACATTCTTCATCACAGCATAGCCTGGAAACTGAAAAAAAGCTCACTTTCTTCAATTCGCTTCAAAGTGTGATAATCCCTCGCACCATGTGACACACTACCTAAAGTTTTTGCTGCTAAAGGAACTTCCTGACACTTTTGAACTATTGATTTCCCAACCTCCACCAACAACGGAAAAGCTTCGTGTTCAACTCCGTTGAATGCGTATTAAGAAAATATGGATCAATATTAATCATCGGAGAGACCTTTTAACCTATGTGCTTCTGTAGTCCAGTGACAGAGGCCTCCCTTTCTTCACGGCTTGTCACTATAATTCTGCTCCTTGGTGAACCTATAAGTAACAACTCTTTTAGCTCCATCTATTGCTTTGGATCACTAATCCACACATCATCTAAAATAAGAAGATAAGTTTGACCCTCTACTTCCCCACACAATTTGTTCTACAGTGATTCCATATTCCAGTGACCAAATTCTGGTATGTGGTAACTTGTAGAATGTTGGCTATCAAAGTTTTCAGGACAAATTTGTTTGAGGCATGAGCCCATAATCTCAAATCAAATCTTGCCTCAACTACAAAATCATTGAATATCAATCTTGCTAACGAGTCTCTCTTTATCTTCTTATCTTCCAATGCCCTCCTATTCTGATCAGTTGGAATGACGTACAAGAAATCAACATCATCAGCAGAAGAGCATAATAAACTAACGAGTCTCTCTTTATCTTCTTATCTTCCAATAACATTGGATCCGTGAACAAACGAGTAGGCCTCTCTTTGCACTATTGTCCCGACATCATTACCGGAACAGAAAATTGCCTAATCGATCGTTTAAACTATCAGAATAGTAACTCACCTATTGAGCCCAATCAAAGATTAGTATTTGAATTAATGTTCACCCGTTAAATTAACAGATTAGTGTTAAATATTGTGGGCAAAATTGTCCACCTACCTTAGACAAAATTGTCCACCTACCTTAGATATTTAACACCGATTAACTTAACGTGCTAATATTTGGTTGAGCTCAATAGGTGAGGTACCATTCTGAAAGTTTAAACGACGGGTACCAAAATTTAGTCAGCCTAAAGATGGGTACTGTTATGGCAATTTTCTTTTTAGATAAAGGAATGTTGTAATTGATCAACAAAAATTGCTATATATTTTTCTAGTACATCTGGTCTCTTGTATGAGATTAAAAATGTACAATTTAAATATATATATTTTACATATTAATTATCATATATATACTTAATAAAAGTAAAAAAATTATTGTATGAGATTAAAAATATACAATTTAAATATATATTTTACATATTAATTATCATATATATACTTAATAAAAGTAAATAAATAAATTATTGTTCATATAATTGTAAGTTATAAAATAAATTTAGGCCAAATTCACTAACTAGGTCTTTTTCAGTTATTGCTTTACTAACTAGACACATACCATCTTCAAATTTAGTAAATGTACCCCGTTTTTATTTTTTTTATTTTTACTGTTTTCCCAAACTTAATCTCCTCAGTCCTCAAGCCGCCTCAGTCTTCCTCTGTTTCTATCTCACTCGCCTTGTTCTGTGTTCTTCACCGGAGATCGGAGTAGCCACGCCACCGGAAGGAGCACCACGCCGCCAGCCTTACACCGTCTACCCTGGCCCCTGCCTTCGCTTACCATTTGAGAAGACAAGGATCCTGCAAATGGAGTTCTTCTTCTCTTGTCTAATTCTTCTTATCTTATTTGTTTCTCCTTTGTTGCTTTCTTGGTCTATGGTTGTTGGATGGATCCTCATATACGCCATGAAATTCGAATAATCCAAGTTTGTACTAAATTTCACCCTCAAAAGTTCAAAACTCTTTTCTATTCACAACTACAACAATCTTCATAACCTCATCTTGTTCATCACTTCAAGCTCCTGTAATAAATCAAGATTGACACTTTATTGTCTTTCAGAAAGACAATTTTATGATCAATTGGGACAATTTGTGTAGGATCCTTGGTTGCACCAATGATTTGGCTCTTTCAGGTCTTGTCCAAGGCAATGATCCTTGACAGCAAGAAAATTTCTAGTATGAAATTCATACTAGAAAATTCTGGGATGAATTTCTGGTATGAATTTCATACCAGAAAAAAAGCCTACTTAGTAAATTTTTTGGTATGAATTTTGTAAAAAAAGAAGCTTGTATTGTTATTCCAATCGTTAATCCGATCGAGTACATGGTTACCAATCTGAAATTGGTTTAGAAACCCAAAATCACGATTTCATCTGCCTCCATTGTTAGGGATCACATCGCCAACGGCCCCCATGACTATGGCTAGGAAGAAGCGGTCTGACGACACCAATACGCTGACCGAAGAAAAACCACCCTCCCCCGCTTTGCTTGGCTCGACTTGGTCTAGATCCCGCTACTTGCTAAGCTTGTCAAACCTCCTCTTCCAAGATCTGCTACTCCTTAGTAGTAGTGTTGTTTGTTTAGTCGTCTTGGAGCTCTTCGTAACTCCTTAGTAGTAGTGTTGCTTGGCTTGACTTGGAGCTTTATGTCGCTTTGCTTGGCTTGACTTGGTCCATATTTGCTACTCCTTAGTAGTGTTTCTTGTTTAGTCGTCTTGGCTTGAATTGGTCCAGATCCCGCTTTGCTTGGCTCGACTTGGTCTAGATCCCGCTACTGGTTGATCTCCTTTTCAATCAAACCGAATGAAGTTGATGAATCAGATGTACCAGTGTCATAGAGTCTTGCTTGTTTCATTTCACTAAGCATGAGCTTCTTGCAGATGAACAGGCTTGACATTGTGAGAACTGCACAAGAACAATTCTTGAAAAGAGGAGGAAAAAGGAGCTCAAACCTGTATTGACAACTCAAAATGGGTTTGCTGATAATTTTTCAGGCATTGGGGATGCTAATCAAAGTAATGAGAATGCTGACTCATATATGAAACAACCGCACTATTACGACAATAAAATTCTTTAAAGAAGTTGTAGAAATTGGTTGATGATAGTGTTTTTTAGTATGAACTTTCTAATATAAATTCATACGAGAAAATGATCTAGTATGAATTTCCGCTTAGAAAATTTTTGGTATGAATTTTTGGCATGAAAATTTTTGGTATGAAAATTTCTGGTATGAAAATTTCTTGTATGAATTTCATACTAGACGTACTAGAAAATAAAAAAAGGGCAAAAAAAAAAAAACAAAGTCAGGGCTCATTTTACGTAACAAAGTAATGTTTGTTTCTTCTTTTTTTTTAAATAGAAGAGTTAATTGTTTCTTACGGGCAATTTTGGTAAATAGGCCTTTTTGAAAAACTATAGTAGTAACTAGACTTTTTAATGTTTCAATTAAGTAAATATACTCCAACCTTTTGTATTTATTCTCAAACTCTACACACTCTTCTCTCAAGGGGTACATTTACTAAACACAAAACTAGAAAAAGCCTAGTAAACCAAATTGTTTCTTACGGTACAAATTATTTCTTACTTTTATCTACCATTAATAAAAAGTGATAAAATTAAAGAGGTACACAAAATAAAATGAACTATTTGACCAAAATTTTTTAAAAAAATTATTAACGATAATAATAATAATAATTATAATAATACTTATAATTATTATAATAATAATAATAATAATAATAATAATAATAATAATTATAATAATAATAATAATAATAATAATAATAATAATAATGATAATAATAATGATAATAATAATGATAATAATAATAATAATAATAATAATAATAATAATAATAATAATAATAATAATAATAATAATACCCCAAATCCACAAGACTCGGGATGCCACATTGGGTTAGGATCTCACAATGGATCCTGACCCTACCTTGACAACAAGTTCACTGGAACTTACAACATGACACTGACAGATATAAAACAAATACATAAAATTGGATAAACAATACATCTCAAAGTTAAAGACAACGTAGCCGAGTAAAAACAACATCCTCACACAAGAGGGAAAACAAGACATCATCCTCACGAAGGAGGGGACAGGTAAACATCACAAACCAACCACCTAATGTACAAGAGTCCTCGGCTTGTCACCCTGCCCAATCACTCAGCAGCGCCTAACTTGTAAACATCTACAACACGGTATGAAACCGTTAACTAACCATTCATAGATGAGGTAATGCATAAGCACATACGCAATCAGGAAATATAAACACATCAGCATGATGTCATACATTTACCCATATATTCATCTTTACATAATGGTCATTCACTCAAAAACCGTATATATATATGAAAGTATTGTAACACCCCGAATTCTCAGAACTCGGAGCATTACTGGTTAGGACCTCACAATGGGTCCCGACCTTAGTTTGACAACAATTTTACTATGATCTTGCAACAAGACACAGATAAGAAAAACCGAAATTTATAAAATATTATTTTAAAGAGATGAATGCAACAACATCTAACAGCCCACAGTACTTAAACAACTCAAAAGTCTAACTGTCATAACACGAAGAAAGAAACGACAAACAACCCCCCCAACCCCACTCTAAGGAGTACGGAGACCCGGCTGACCACTACTTCCGGATCACTCAGCTGCTGCTCTAACCTGCGGTAAAAATCTAAAAACACAATAGAACAACCATTAGCTAGTTGTCTAAACATTTGAAAAATAATAATAGCACACACACACATAAAATAATAAACACTCATCATGCTTTCAAACAATCCATTTATTATCTTCATTTAAGTCATTCACTCTAATGATACTTATTTTGTGACACGAGGGATTCCCAAACCTCGCCTCCGCCCCCGTGTACCCATCAGGAGTGGATCCGATGCATCTCACCGTGTACCTGGATGGTCTGGGTATAGAGAACCTCCCAGTCTCCTGGCAGAGCTGGGCAGTGATGTCACGGCCCGTTATACATACACTTGGGCCTTAACACATAATAACGACGGTCGTCCTAACAAGTTGTTATTATAACACACATGGTACACACACCACTATTATCACTCAACTAATATCCAGAAATCAACTAAGTAAGTCGCAAGGACTTACCTTGATCAAAAATCGCTTTCTCAAATCTCAACCCGGTCCGAACCCGTGGTAACTCAAACGCCTGTCAAATAAGGCATGTGGATCATAATCACATCCAGATGTCCAACCTCATGCGAAGGAATTACGGAAAAAGCTCTCTTACGGTAAAAGACCATTTTACCCTTAGTGCCGAAAATTCTCAAAGTCTATCATTTAGTTCTAAAATTTTCTTTTAGAACCTATGTCCATAATCTAGTTCTCATTGAAAAGTTTGGTAAGGATTTAGTAAGGTTTTATAAGAGTTATCCAACATTCTTAATTTATACCATAGTCGTTAAGATCTGATTTTGGGTTCATAAACGCCGCTTGGATAAGGTTATAAAAATTCCAAAAGAAAATCCTAGCTCTTCTATGATATACATACTAAACATAGGGGTAAAGATCTCAAAACAAAACTCAACTATCCCTCTCCCATAAATCTCACAAGTTGGAACAAAAGCTGAATTTTCTATACTTAGCCAATTTTCTTCTGCTGTAAAAACAGCCCAACTGTCCTACTTTAAGCCCTCGTAAGTTCTAATCCGACCGTTAACTTTCTCCCAAATTTTAACGCAGTAAACTTCATATTTCTATCTACAATATATCAAAAATTCAACGGTGGATTCTCGATTTAAGGTATCGAAACTAGGTCCTAAAGTCAGCAGCTCAAGGCTGGAATATAAGGTGTGCAGGAGGTCCTAATTTCGATTCTCCAGGGCAGCACTTGTTCCCATTATTTATACCCAGAGGTCAGCAGTTCGAGTCTCACTGCACACTAAAATCTACAAAATCCTATGAAGACCACTAACACACATACATAACTTCAACTTTCCAGTATACAAGAAACAAAGGAGGTTTGATCAAATACCGGACTGCTGCACCGATGGGTCCACGGAAACTACTGGTGTCGCTCATCACCACATAACTAGGGGATCGAGGCTAGGCTTGGCTCCACTACTGCAGCGGTTGGACGGCTCCACTTGGTCTCACTATTGACATCCGCTTGGGTCGAGATTGGAGGTCCGTTTGGCACATAGAAGGAGGGGGCGTGAGTCATTATGTTTCGAACATTAAGAAAATGAAGAATGGACTGGAGACATGTATTTACCGGATGGACAAAGGGAGGTCGAGACTCGCTCGATCTACGAAGTTGGCGGTGCTCGGCGCTAACGAAGCCCTGTCTGGAAGGGTTGGCAACTTCCCAATCCTACGCCGGTTACAAGTGCTGGAAGGCTTCACCTAGTCCTGCTGTCGACGTCAGATGGGGCTGGTTTTGGTACTAGAAGACGGATTACAACTAGAAGAAGAAGATGAAGTACCCCGGCTCACCTATGAGTAGGCTGTGTGCAGGAAGGTTGAGTCGTACAAGGTTGCAACCGATTGGAACGCAGAGGAGAAGGTCGAAGAATGCAGCCAGGAAGAAGAGAGGCATGTGTATCGGCTGGGAAGGAAGGTAGGAGATCCTGCAGACGTGAAGACTGGGAGGAAACCGTAACCTCTTGCGTGATTTGCGGCTTGCTACGTTGAAGATCTCCTTAGGCTCCAGCTCAGCTCGCGTAAGGGAGGAAGCAGGCTTTAGCTCGTTGGGCCGGTGTCTTGGCGGGCCTGCTGGCTGGTGTGTACAGGCAGTACGGGTTGATTACAAGCAGGAAAGGTGGGCTGAGTGTTTGTTTGGGCCGAAAACATATGCAAAGGAATGGGCTGAGGGTTTGCCAATACTTGTCATGGCCTTGTTACAAGCTTGTCATGGTCTCGTCTTGATCTCGTCAAATGTTGTCATATACTCGTCTTGGTTTCGTAAAAAGGACGTCATGACCTTGTCCCGGACATGTCATGATAAAAATTAGGGTTTGGAAAACATCATTTTATGTGAGTTATGCTTAACTAAAATGATATAAATTTGTATGGGTATAAATCTTAGGTATCAAATAAATGATCACGAATCGAAATCCGTTTTGACTCGGTAATAAAATGGAACTAAAATTTCCGGATATTACAAGTATGTGACACGAGATCGATACATCCTCGCCTTTGAGCCTGATAGCCATCTGGAGTAGCCTCGGTCACACAACCCGTGTACCCTGTGGGAGTGGGTTGTGCCCTCCCCGTATAGCCATATGGAAAGGTTATCACAACCACGCAATGGGGCCGTCAATAGAACATAGGTCGATAAAAACGACAACTCATACTATCATAGCAAACATATAAAGCACACACTACTCATGCAAACACCCAATATAGGGATGGTAGCTAAGTAAGTCCTACGGGCTTACCTCAACCTCGTACACAGCTCAACCACAACAACCTCCAATCTTGAGAGAGGGGTACTGCTTAATAACAAGACATAAAGATATATCTACCTCTATCCATCAAAGGGGACACACCTAGACCCAAAGGGATCCATGAGGATCATACTCAACCTCACAACCTCAAACAACATCAACCTAAGTCCGTAAAGCCGTACAAGACATAAATCGATCATAACCTCAACCAAACACATCCTCACACATCTAGCATGAACCTATACACTCATACTAGGAAAGAAGGGAACAAAGGCATCCTAAGGAAAGCCTAGAAGCAACACACACCTGCAGAACCAAGTGCAACACCAAGCTGGTGCAGGTGGCCGCAGGGGCGGCTCACTGCTGACGTAGGGGCGGTCCAGAGATGGCGCAAGGGCGGCTCAATGCTGACGCAGGGGCGGTCCAGAGATGGCGCAGGGGCGGCTGGTGTGCAGAGACACACCACTTCAGCTTCTTCTTCACTCCTTTCTTCGATTCTCCACTCTTCTTTACTCCAGCAGTAACATAAACATATCACATACACATATATACATCAACATGAGCCAAACATGGCTGGAACAAGATCCAAACCTAAGGAAAGCTAAACCAAGCTAAGGAAGGGGAGAAAAGATGAAGAAAAGGGGAAAGTAAGAGAAGAAACCAAGGAACTCACCAAGCTGAGATTCCCAAAAAATCAAAACCACTCCAAAACAACCTCAAGTTGGCTCCACAAGGCACAACAACATCATCCACCATAAACCACAAGCAAGGCCAAGCACAAGCTCACAAAACTCACACATGGATCAAGAAGAGATCCAAAGGAAGAAGAGAGGAGAAGAAGATCGTGAGGGAGAGAGAGATGGGGCTGAAAAGACCAAACCCTCATCAGAAGGGAAAGAAGGAGAAGCTTATAAAGAAAGGAGAGTAAAAAAGCAAGGCTCGGGTCAAAGAAGACGGCTGCAGCACACCACAAACCGCAGGACGGCTGGCCTGGCCGCAAGGGCGGCTCACAGGCACGTAGGGGCGGCCATACAGGGGCACAGGGGCGGCCCACTGCAGCTCCAAAGGTGAAAGGCAGCTGCGTCTCATCTGAGGCGCAAGTGCGGATCTCTCGAAGACTAAGGTTCTTACAATAATAATAACAATAACAATAACAATAACAATAACAATAACAATAACAATAACAATAATAATAATAATAATAATAATAATAATGGGGTATCACTTTTTTCCCTTTTCCTTTTCCACGTTTGACGACTTGGGTGACGACGCGGTGGAACTTATTAAAAGGTTGGGCTCGGTTGCTAAAGAGTTTCCCGGATATAGTAGGAGTACCTGCTTTATTTTGACTAGGATTGCGTTTACCATTCAAAAGGGATGCGGAGCCCAACATGTTAGTCAGCTCCCATCCAACGGCTTGTAATGTGTTTTACCTTCGGTTATAATAATAATAATAATAATAATAATAATAATAATAATAATAATATAATAATAATAATAATAATAATATGTAGAAAATCTATATTTAGTTATGATCAAGTAAATTAGTCAATTAACTTATTATATGGTTATACATGAAATTGACCTTTGAAATATGAGTTAGTTGTAAAAATAATTTTCAATCATCAATTTTTTTGTGTAGAATTTTCAAACATCACGAGATTTAGAGGTTGAATATGTGGAAACATTGCACCTAGATGTTTGAAATTATTTTCACAATTAATGTTCGTCTGTTTGAAACTCATATTTTCCAAATGTCATTTAATGCATTTTAAGTAAAGAGAAGGGGTTATTTCGGGATTCTAGGGGGCGTCCGGAAGAGGGTGTGATTATTTGAGGGATTACAATTCCACCGGTAAATCTCGTTAATCCCAATTATCCAAATTGAATTAGAATAAAAAAACAAAGCCAGAATAATACTTAAAAATGATCTCTTGAGAGAACCCCAACATGTTAGAATATCCCTAGAATCATGTTAATATTATCTCATATGGTATTCTTGTATCAGAATATATATTTCCTTTGCTTAAATTATGCTATTACCTTAGTTAGTGTATTCTCATAGCTACTATATATATATATATGTAATCTCTATTGCAGATTAAAACAGATCAGAACATTATATTCAAGGAATTCTCTAAAACCTATTCCTACATGGTATCAGGCACAAAATCGATTCTCTAAACCTACTCAGAATTTTTCCAGCGTCTCCTACTCGATCTTCATCTCTCGAGTATGTCGCCTACTGCTCCTCTTGACTCTACTAATCCTTATTATTTGCATCCGTCCGACCACCCAGGTCTCTCTTTGACGTCGGTGGTTCTTCACGGCAACAACTTTTCCGAATGGAAAAGGAACATGGTCAATGCATTCCGTGCCAAACTTAAGCTAGGATTCATTGAAGGAACCATTAAAGAACCAGATGTTGCTTCTTCTGATTATGTTCACTGGCAAACAGTGAATTCAATGCTTATTGGTTGGCTCCTTCAAACTATTGATCCCTCTCTTCGCTCCACAATATCAGATTTGAACACTGCCAGGGACCTTTGGCTGGACATTGAACAACAATTTTCTGTTGGCAATGGTCCCCGAGTACTGAAGTTGAGGGCTGACATCTCACAATGTCGTCAACAGGGCCAATCTATCACGGCGTACTTTGGTCGTCTCCGACGGTTGTGGGACGAACTTGCCTCGTCTCTTCCTTCTCACAACAAAATCTGTACACCCTGCTCCCAGATCTTGGCCTCTGCGAGGGACGATGAACGTGTTCATCAGTTCCTCATAGGCCTAGATGACTCGTACAATAACCTAAGGTCTTCTGTAATTTCAAAAGACGTGCTTCCAACTATCAACAAAGTCTATGCTTTGGCGATTCCAGAGGAATGCACACATTCTGCAACAAAGGAAACGGAAATCCGACTCGACACCCTTGCACTGGCTGCTCGGAATTTCTCTCGTCAAACTTCAAGTAAACCCGACAAATCTAACCTCTACTGCACTCATTGTAACAAACCAGGTCACGAGAAAGCTGGCTGTTTCAAAATAATTGGATTCCCGGACTGGTGGAATAATGGTCGCGGAGTAACTGGGGTTGCACCACAGAAACAACGATCAAATTCCTCCACTGTTCCCAGAGGGAATCCTCGTACTGGTGCTTCTAATGCGGTTCAGGTAGCACACGCAAACTCTGCTGCAGTCTCAAGTGAACTTACCAGTCAGGACCGTCTCCAGCTTGGTTCAACCGTGACAGAGGCACAATGGGCTGATCTTCTAGAGAATTTTAAACAGTATCATGCATCTTCTAACGAAACGATGTCAGGTAACCCTTCTTGGATCCTAGCCAGTGGAGCGTCTTTCCATATGACGGGTAACCTACATCTACTCTCGAATTTAAAAACTGTTAGTCCTTATACTATACAATTACCCAATGGATCTCTTACAACATCTACATGTGTAGGTTCTATTGTGTTCAATAAATATGTAACTATTTCTCATATTTTATACGTTCCGGATCTAAAATGCAACCTCATTTCCGTAGCATGTTTAACAAATTATCATCGTTGTACGGTTATGTTAACCTCTAAAATATGTGTGATACAGGACCAAGTTTTGCGGACTCTGATTGGAGCGGGTGAAACTCGTGATGGAGTATACTAGTTGCGGTTCTTTGATTTTTCTGCTCCTGTTGCCGCTCATGCTCGTTCTTTTCCTAATATGACGTTAGTCTGGCATCAACGTCTTGGTCATCCTGCTCACAATCTCGTAACATCCTTTCCGGGTGTTACCAACTCCGATTTAGCTCAAAATAAAAGTTTTCCTTGCGATGTTTGTCACAAAGCAAAACAAACTAGATTGCCTTTTTCTATTAATATTTCGAACGCTTCTGCCGTATTTGATATTATTCATGGTGATATATGGGGACCATATCGATTAACTTCCATGTGTGGTGCTTCATATTTTTTTAACTCTTGTTGATGATTATTCACGAATAACATGGGTGTTTTTGATGAAAAACAAATCTGACATTTCTCGATTAATACCAGAGTTTTGTAAAATGATTAAAAATCAATTTAATCACAATATCAAAACTTTTCGAAGTGACAACGGTGCAGAATTTATTTCTTTAAAAACCTTTTTTAACCGCAAAGGAATTATTTCCGAAACATCATGTACATATACCCCTCAGCAAAATGGTCGAGTTGAGCGTAAACATCGACACATTCTCAATGTTGCTCGAGCACTTATTTTTCAATCCATTCTACCTTTAAGTTTTTGGGGAGAAGCGGTTCTTACCGCATGTTACCTCATTAATCGAACACCTTCATCGGTTCTTAATGGAAAGACGCCTTTTGAAGTATTTTTTAATACAAAGCCCAAATATGAATATTTACGTATTTTCGGTTGTCTTTCCTATGCAGCCAAACTGCCTAAGGATTCTAATAAATTTAAACCTCGAAGTCGAAAATGCGTTTTTATCGGATACCCTTTTCACCAAAAAGGTTGGCGTCTTTACGATTTGGAAACTAAAACGTGTTTTATATCCCGTGATGTCATATTTTATGAAAATATTTTTCCATTTTCAAATCCGAATCCATTACCGGATTCAAATTTGTCCTCTTCCGATTTAAATCCGCTTGTTTACGAGTATTTTGACCCACCTAATCTAAACCCTAATTTGACCCATTCACCACCAAGGGGGACCCACCCTTCTTCTTCAACGTTAAATATTCCCTCTCCTAATTGCTCTCCTGATCGATTTTCAGAAGAACTTCAGCACAACTCGCATCTTCCTCTATCCAGCGCACACTTGGATTCTTCTGTCCTTCCTTCTCATACATCCCGATCTTCTAATGTCTATTCGCACTTATTCTCGACGATCTTCCATGACTGCTAGAAATCCCGTGTTTCCCTCTATTGAAAATAGCCCACCTTCCTTGCCCAGTCCAGATCCCCAGATTTCTCCACCTACCCCAAATACAGATTTTATTCCTAATCAGAAATCTTCCATAAATATGCCTCCCCCTTCCATCTGACGCAGCACTCGAGAATCTCTCTCAAACCCTCGTTTCAAAGACTTCGTCTGTAATCACATTCAACCAGGTTCTGCTATCACGACTTCACTCGAGCCTATTCAGTCCAATGGTAATGTTCACTATCCCTTATCTGCTTATCTTGATTATAAACATTTATCTCCTGCGTATCTCAATTTTGTGCAAGCTTCGACACAGATACATGAACCTCAAACGTTCAAAGTCGCCAATGAAAGTAAGGTATGGCGAGATGCTATGGCTTTGGAACTCGAAGCTCTCCGCAGGAACAATACATGGATTGTACGTCCTCTTCCACCTGGTAAACGCGCAATCGGCTGTAAGTGGGTATATAAAACTAAACTCAAGTCTGATGGAACGGTCGAAAGGCATAAAGCTCGTCTGGTTGCTCTAGGAAATCGTCAAGAGGTAGGTATCGACTTTAACGAGACTTTTGCCCCAGTTGCTAAACTTGTTTCCGTTAAAATTTTACTTGCAGTTGCATCCATTAGAAATTGGGAGTTGCACCAAATGGACGTCCATAACGCGTTTCTTCATGGTGATCTCCATGAAAACGTGTTTATGAAATTTCCGCCGGGGCTGACTACATCTGATCCATCACAAGTTTGTCATCTCCAGAAATCAATTTACGGATTACGACAATCTCCACGTAATTGGTTCTCCAAATTACGTTCTTCCCTACAAAAGGTTGGTTTTGGGCAATCATACGCAAACTATAGTTTGTTCTCATACACCAGCCCAGGTACAATTCTTCACATACTCATATATGTTGATGACTTGATCATTACTGGCAATAATCCTTCTGCTATTGCTCGATTCAAAATGTATCTCAATTCTTGCTTTCATATGAAAGATCTCGGCGTGTTACGATATTTTTTGGGTATTGAGGTAACTCGCACCCCAACAGGTTTGTTTCTTTCTCAACGTAAATATGCTTTGGACATTCTGACTGAATCTGGCAATTTAGGTTCTCGTCCAGTGCCCTTTCTCATTGAACCGGGTCATCAGTTGTCCCTAGACAAGTCTGCTCCATATTCTGATCCTGAACGGTATCGCCACCTTGTTGGACGTCTGATATATCTAACGATTACGCGACCAGATTTGACATATTCTGTCCATATTCTATCCCAATTTTTACAATCTCCTACTATCCAACACTGGAATGCCGTGATTCGTGTTCTCCGTTATCTCAAACGTAGTCCCGGTCAAGGTATTTTTCTGTCTAGTTCTAGTTCTCTTCATATTTCTGCGTTTTGTGATTCTGATTACGCATCGTGTCCACTAACTCGACGTTCTTTAACCGGTTTTTTCATATTACTTGGCGAGTCTCCCATTTCGTGGAAAACAAAGAAGCAAACAACTGTTTCTCGTTCTTCCGCCGAAGCCGAATACAGGGCAATGGCCACCACTACATGCGAACTCAAATGGATTAAATCGCTACTTTCATCTCTCGGCATCTTACACCGACAACCGATGGATCTCCACTGTGATAACCAGACCGCACTCCACATCGCCTCCAATCCGGTCTTCCACGAACGTACTAAGCATATTGAGGTCGACTGCCATGTTGTACGGGACCAAGTTCAAAATGGATCCATTCGTACATCTCACGTCCGTTCCGCAGAGCAACTCGTAGACATATTTACGAAGGCTTTAGGACAACAACAGTTCCAGTATCTCCTTCGCAAGTTGGGCATTCGTCACATTCATGCTCCAACTTGAGGGGGAATGTTAGAATATCCCTAGAATCATGTTAATATTATCTCATATGATATTCTTGTATCAGAATATATATTTCCTTTGCTTAAATTATGCTATTACCTTAGTTAGTGTATTCTCATAGCTGCTATATATATATGTAATCTCTATTGCTGAATAAAACAGATCAGAACATTATATTCAAGGAATTCTCTGAAACCTATTCCTACCCAACAATCTCCTACTAAACGCGCCCTTACTTACAATCATACAATTATGTATAATCAAATAATACAATAGTAAATTTCAATGTACTTTTTATTTTCATTTTACAAGTGAATTTTACTCTTGCACAAGAAAGTATAAGTAGACACTGAATATGCTTTGAACGAAAAGTTACATATATAACCTAATCTGTAAGACTGTAACTAAGCACAGAAGAGAGAAGAACACTTCAAAAAAAAAAAATCAGAAGAAAAAAGTTCATCATTGATTCAGTATCTTACCTGTTCTTGCTTTGTTTTGTATAACTTGATGATCAATACGAATCTCAGAAACATGAGAGATCAAATGCCAATCACTCCCTGTGTCTTTCTGACATCGTCGACTTATCTCAGGACACCCATCAATATTCAGTACTTGTAAAGAGTTAACAGCATGCATATCTCTTGGCAAAGCAGTCAGATTAGGACAGCTGATCAAGCTTAGCTTCAAAAGAGAAGTACAATGTCTCAAACTTCTGGGCATTGTCTTCAGACTGTAACATCTGTCAATTCTGAAGTACCTTAAAGAGCCACCAGTAAAAGAGTCAAGTCCATATGGGAAAAACATCAGCTTTGGAAGCTCTCTAAGATCCAAGTACTTTAAGCTTCTTAACCCATACAAACCTTCCCATCCTTCCAACTCGAGATTTCTACAATCAAACAGCCTCAATTCAGCAAGATTGGTGAGATACTTCATATCATTCGGAAGAGAAGCAATCTTAGGACAACCAATGATTGTTAAATTGCGAAGGTTGTTCAGTTTTCCTATCCCTTCTGATAAAGATCTCAGTTTTTGACAGCACCATAGTCTTAAATTCTCTAAAGAACTCAACCCGTATACTCCTTCCTCACGTAAACATGTGATTCTCGACGTGAGGCACAGAAACCGCATACTTGTTAGCTTGTGGGTGTCTTTTGGAAGCGTTTTCAGTAAAGTACATCCGAAAAGATCCAATGATTGAAGATTCACAAGTTTGCTTGTTGTTTGAGGAAGCGCAATGAGTTTTGAGTTCAAGCTAAGATTTATATACCTTAGATGCTTCAACTCGCCAATCAGATCAGGTAACTCTTCAAACTCGGCATTATGAAGGTTGAGAATCCGCAAGCACTTCAAGTTAGACAGTAAGCCTTTTAGAAAAGATTTACTCACTGAACCCATAGGATGAACAAATGAGAATACTCTTGCTTTACTTGCTTCCATTACATTTACAGGGAAATCTTTAATTGACAGATCCTCATGATCCCATACAATATGTTGAACTCTTGGCGAAACTGCTTTCTTGTTTGAACTAATAACGACAGTATCCTCCTCTGATACATACGCTGCTAAATCATGAACTAAATCATGCATTTCAACGAAAACTACTCTGTCGTCTAGTAGGAAAAACTCCTCGAATACTAAGTTCTTGTTCCTGATCAAGTCTTGTTTTAGCATGAGTGCAAGATTATACCACGGACTCCATTCATCAAACACTTCCCCGTAATCTGTAACAACATTCTTTGTTACAACATAGCCCGGAAATTGAAAAAATGACCTTGATAGAAGCTCATTCAAGTATCTATCTCCAATGGCTTCAATATCCTCGCCACCTTTCGACTGCAAGAGTCCTGAAGCTAACCACATATTGATCAAATGAATCCTAAACAAAGGATAGCCTTTTTTAAATGCACACAAAGCGAAGCATGATCTTAGATAGTCTGGAGTTTGATCATAGCTTACTTTCAAAGCTGGTAATATATCATTAGGTCCTTGCTCAATCTCCCAAAGATCACTTTCTTCAATTCGCTTCCATGTTCGATCATCTCTTTCACCATTCAACACACTGCCTAGAGTCTTTGCTGCTAAAGGAACACCCTGACACTTCTGAACTATGGATTTCCCAATCTCCACCAACCGCGGAAAATTTTCATGTTCACCTCTGTTGAATGCGTATTTGGCAAATATAGACCAACAATGATCATTAGAGAGTCCTTTTAGCCTATATGATGCCATAGTTCCGGTAATAGAAGCCGCCCTTTCATCGCGGGTTGTCACTATAATCGTGCTCCTCGGTGAACCCACATTCAATAGCTCTTTCAGCTCAACCCATTGCTTTGGATCTCTAATCCAAACATCATCTAGAACAAGAAGATAAGTCTTGTTTTCGAGTTTCTCGCGTAAAGTGTTCTGCAATGATTCCACATTCAAGTGTGAGAGATTCATGCCTGTGGCCGATTGGAGGATGTCGGCTATCAATGTTTTCAATACAAATTTGCTTGAGACATGTGCCCATAATCTCAAATCAAATCTTGCAACCACTGTAGGATCATTGAATACTAATCTTGCTAGTGTTGTTTTACCCATGCCTCCTATTGCAATTAGTGGAATGACAGATAAACACTCAACATCAGACCTAAGTAAATTTGCAATCATCTCTCTATCTTCTTCTCTTCCGATGACTTCTGATTCACGCACATACGAGTATGTTTCTCTCTGCGCAACTCTCCCAAGGTGAGCAGGTCTCTCTTCGAAGTTAAAACGCCTTCGATTGTGTTCAATTTCATCCAACTTATGACGAATCACTTTCAACTCTCGGCCCACATCATAATTCGCGAATAATCTAGTGATTTTCCGAAACAAGCTTCTTCCATTGACTTTAAGCTCCAGATTTTGAGTTGAGATGAGATCAAGTACATCCTCAATATCATAGGCAACAAATTTGAGATTTTGAAGCCAATTTCTCATTGACTTGCTGGTGGATTGCTGCTCCTGAGCATCAAGAAGAACAGCGTTGATTGCCACTAGGGTTTCCTCAATCGTTCGAAGCTCATCTTGAATCCCAGAGATCCAACTGATTTCCTTAAGAGCTGATGATCCAAGACTTTCGAGAATTCGAGTAACAAGCTCGGAAGTTTGATCAGCCATAAATTTACCTGAGAAATCTAGAGTATTATCATCAAATTTCTTCAATTAAGAACATAATTGTAAACTCAAAGGAGATTATTACAGAAGGTTTACCTTGCCAGATTCTACCAGCGGCTCAGCTGGAAATTCAGAGGATTAGAAAACAGAGGACTAAAAAACAGAGGACTTTTTCATACTTCTTGAGAATTTTTTATGATAATAAATCATGTTTAAAAAGGATAAATTACACAGAACACCCCAGAACACCCCTTATTTCAAGTGATTTGTGAAAATACTTACAAATAAGGGATGGTTTATGTAAATTACCATTTTTTTTAAAGGGAAATTGCGGATGGTACCCTCGTGGTTTGGGGTATTCTGGATTTTGCCCAACAGTTTTTTCAAGTTCGGATGGTACCTTAAGTTTATTGTTTTTCGAAGCCCAAATTTATTACACTTTTTTAAATTCCATTAAAAACATACAAAAGAAAATAAACTAAAATTAAAAAATAAATTAAAATAAAAAGAATAATTTATTTATTTTAAAAATAAAGTAAAACAGTAACTTTGTTTTTTTAAAAAATATTTTATATTAATTTAAAAATAAATAAATTAGATAATTTTTAAAAAATTCAAAAAAATTAGTGTTTTATTTATTTTAAAATAAATAAATTGGATTAAATTTTTTTTAACAAAATCTAAAAAGATAAGTGTTATACTTTATTTAAAAAATAAATAAAATAAGGACTCTTTTAAAAAATTTAATAAAATAACTGTTTTAATTAATTATTAAAATAAATAAATAAATTTTCTATTTTATTTATTTCACAAACTAAAAGAAAGAAAATAAAGTAATATTAAAAAATTAAAAAAAAAAAAGAAAACGGTATTATTTATTTTAATAATAAATTAAAACAGTGATTTTTTGAAAATTTTAAGAGAATCCTTATTTTATTTATTTTTTAAAATTAAGTATGACACTTGTGTTTTTAGATTTTGTTAAAAAATGCTAACCCAATTTATTTATTTTTAAAATAAATAAAACATTGATTTTTTTGAATTTTTTAAAAATTGTCTGATTAATTTATTTTTAAATTAATGTAAAATATTTTTTTTTATAAAAAAGTTACTGTTTTACTTTAGTTTTAAAATAAATCAATTATTCTTTATATTTTAATTTGTTTTTTAATTTTAGTTTATTTTCTTTTGTATGTTTTGAATAGATTTTAAAAAAATTTAATGAATTGGGCAAAATCCGGAAAACAATATAAATTTAAGGGTACCATCCGAACTTGTAAAAATCTGTTGGACAAAATCCGGAATACCCCAAACCACGAGGGTACCATCCGGAATTTCCCTTTTTTAAATTAATCATTTTTTATTTTAAAGTTAAAAAAACATATAAGATTCATCGTCTACAATATAAAACAAAATTTATAAGTTGGGATTTGGACCGGACACCAAACTAATAAAATAACATATTTGATGTTTTTAATGAGTTTTTTAGTATAATCAATTGGTCAAGAACTGAAGGCGCGAACGCTGGCTCAACGGTCCTCGTACGGAACCAATCCCCCGGGGTCCAAATTTTTTTCTAAATTACAAAAATGTCGGATTTGTTTGCATTAATTTACCAATATGTCCTTAGCTTGTGCTGAACACCAAAAAATGATCTAACAAAATGGCCACACAAACTCTTCGGATATTCGATGGAAATCTTGCACACAATCTTGAATCTTGATTGGGCCTGAAAAGTTGCAGAAAAGAATATAAATGAGTACACTGCAGCCTAATGTTTGACTGAATTCATCCTTTTAAGGATCACAAACCAATATGGGTGCGGACAGAAACGGGGAAACAGAAAATCCGGGTTGAGCGGTGCTAGCTGATCAAACTCCATATATACTCAATGTACCTTGAGCCAGCCAGTCAAGTTTCACAAGGCCCCGACCAATGAAGGGATACCAAATGAACAGATACAGTTTCAACTGTGGAAGAAGGTGCAAAATTACTGATTACAAAACTATGAGAGATGAGCTGCAAAGTCTTCACAGTAATTTGCAGTGCAGGTATAATTTGAGTATACCTTCAAGGCAGTTACTTAATGAAAAATCAGCTCTTCAGCAATCAATTGGAGAAGAACTAGCGAGTAGCGATTTAGGGGAACACCGAAGATGAAAGGAAGTGTTTTACATCTAGCCAGGCATAAATAGCTGTAATATATGTTGAAAATAAGATGACATTCCAAAACAAGTATGAAAGTGAACCTGATCAGTGATGTGAGAAACCTAACAACAAACTATGAACAAGCAGTTCAACCATGATGATCCTTGCAAAGTTGGATCCAGCAGTTTTGGATAAGATGATGACATTTGCAGATTACAAAACCAATGGAGATGATTTGCAAATTACTAATAGGACCAACGAGCCCAGTGTACATCAGCCCAATGATAGGACAGCTGTAACCTAAGAAGGCTCTATATAAACATTGTATCTGTCTATGAAATAGTATAACAGAATCAATCATTTCTTATCATCAATATCCACTAATTACAATAACTTGCAATCAGTCAAAAGAACAGCTGCAAAGTTGAGGGCCTTCTAGCAAAGTCTTCACAACAACCTGCAGTGAAGGTATACTAAAGCTTATATAATACATGCTGAAAATGCTAGAGAGATGAGATTACAAAAGAAGTATGAATTTGAACCTGATTAGTGAGGTGCTCTCGTATGGATGACTTGATTATCAATGCGGATCTCAGGAACGTGAGATATTAGATGCCAATCACTCCCTGTATCCTTCTCACATCTTCGTTTTACCTCAGGACACCCGGTAATAGTCAATTCTTGTAGAGCTTTAAGACCATGCATGTTCCTTGGCAATGCAATCAAATTAGGGCAAATAACCAAGATTAGTTTCAGAAGAGAGGTGCAATGTCCCAATCCTTCTGGTAATGTTCTCAAACCTTTACACTTTTCAAGTTTAAAAAACCGCAAAGAGCTAGCAGCAGAGCAAAGTCCATCAGGAAAACGTAGCAGATTCGGTAGTTCTTCAAAGTGAAGATGCCTGAGGCTTTTTAAGCCCCACAATCCATCCCATTCCCTGATATCAAGGCTTCTACACTGAAATATCCTCAAATCCACAAGACGACTAAGATATTTCATTTCATTTGGGAGAGTGGTAATCTTGTCACAACCAATTATTTCCAAACAAAGGAGGTTTTTTAGGCTTCCAATTCCTTCTGATAAGGAAGTCAAACGTTGGCAGTTCCATAATCTCAATACTCGTAAGGACAACAATCCATCCAACCCTTCTTTAGGCAAAGATGTGAGCTTTGATGTCAGGCTCAAATGTCTTAGCTGTGCTAATTTGTGGATGTGTTCTGGAAGCATTTCTAACTGAATACATTTTAAAAGCTCCAATGTTTGAAGATTCACTAGTTTGCATATCGATTCTGGAAGCACAATGAGTTTCAGGTTCCAATTAAGGCAAAGGTGTCTTAAATGCTTTAGATCTCCAATTGAGCCAGGCAGCTTCTCGAAATCAGAAAAACCAAGATTTAACATGCGAATCCACTTGAAGTTAGAAATCAATCCCTCAAGAAAAGATCTGCTCACACGACCCATTGGGTGTAAAAATGTAAATACTCTTGCCTTGCTTTGCACAGAGAGCTGCATTGGAAACCCTTTTCTTGATAAGTCCTCAAAATCCCACAGAATATGTTGGGCTCTTGGTGGAATTGATAGTCTATTAGAATTCACAATGGCAATCTCCTCTTCTGCTACGTAAGTTGCTAAATCGTGCACTAAGTCATGCATTTCAACAAATGTAAACTTTTCATCAGGCCGCAAAATTGATTGTAAAACTAAATCCATGTTCTTAACTGAGTTTTTATTGAACATATGCCCAAAACTACTCCATGAACTCCTTTCATCAAAAACTTCCATATACTTTGACATAACTTTCTTTGATATAGCATAACCTGGAACCTGGAAAAAAGACCTTGATAGAAGTTCATGGAAATATCTATCCCCGACGATTTCAGCATCTTCACCTCCATCTGTTGTCTGTAAAAATCCAAGTGCCATCCACATATTGATTAGGTTATTCCTAAATAAGGGATAACCTTTTCGAAGTATTGCACACACCGAGAAAAGTGATCTAAGATGGTTTGGAGTTCGATCAAAGCTCAATTTTAATGCTGGTAATATGTCATTTGGTCCTTGCTCGATCTCCCAAAGCTCACTTTGTTCAATTTGCTTCCATTTGCGATCATCTCTCTCATGACACAATGCACTACCCAAAGTTTTTGCTGCCAAAGGAACACCGTGACACTTCTGAACAATTGATTTTCCGATCATCACCAACAATGGATAAGCTTCTTGCTGACCTCGGTTGAATGCATATTTGGCAAATATGGACCAACAATGATCATTTGACAACCCTTTTAGCTTGTATGCTTCCATTGTCCCGGTGATGGAAGCTGTGGTTTCCTCACGGGTTGTCACTATAATTTTGCTCCTCGCTGAACCTACAGACAACAGCTCCTTTAGCTCCATCCACTCCTTTGGGTCTCTAATCCACACGTCATCTAGTATAAGAAGATAAGTTTGCCCACCTAGTGTTTCACACAGCTTCTTCTGCAGCAATTCCATATCAAAGTGGGAGCAAATCATGCCGGTGACACTTTGGAGAATACTGGCTAGCAAAGTTCTCAACACAAATTTGTTCGAGACATGAGCCCATAATCTCAGCTCAAATTTCACCATGACTTTAGGGTCATTGAATACCAACTTTGCTAGAGTTGTTTTACCCATTCCTCCAATTCCAATTATTGGAACTACCATTAGACCCTCGACTTTATGAAGGGAAGTGTTTACCAGAGAGTTAATTACTGACTCCTTATCTATCTCTCTTCCGATAACATCTGATACACAAACATACGAATAGGTCTCTCTTTGCAAAGTATTCTCAGCAAGCATAAGAACCGTGTGTCCCTCCTGGAAGTTAAAACTCCTCCTGTTGTATTCAACTTCATCCAACCTCCGACGAATCGAATTTACCTCTTTTGCCACATCATAATTTGTGAATAATCTCGTAATCTTCCGAGTCAAACTTCTCCCATTGGCTCTGATCTCCAGATCTTGTGTTGATATGAGATCTAGAACATCCTCAATATCATAAGCAACAAATTTGAGATTCTGAACCCAAAGTTTCACTGACTTGCTTCTTGACTGCTCCTCTTGGGCATCCAGAAGAACTCCATTGATAGAAATCAAGGTTTCCTTAATCCTTCGAATCTCATCTTTCACCCCATAAATCCAATTAATTTCCTCCAGAGCTGATGATCCAAAACTTTCAAGAATTCGGCTAACCAGCTCAGAAACATTATCCGCCATGCTGTAACTGATAAGAGACAAGCCGCAAGAAAATGCCAGAGATTAGTTCAAGTGAGATGGGGAAGCAACCCTTACGAGTGAAGAAAGAAAGGGAGCTTAAGGGTGTGCTTGATGTATCAAAAGGTAGCAGTACTGTTGAGTTTGTGGTATTTTAGCGTTTTAAACCATACCCCTCTCTTGATTCCGATGGAAAAATGATACTTTACCCTCTATTTAACCCTAAAGCCAATCATGCTCTAAACTAATGGATAGAAAAGGAAAATCAAGCAATCACTCCTATACTGTCATATACTGAACTCTATTCTACAAATATCAATAAGCAGCCAAGTAGAAATCTTGCAAGAAGAACATCAGAAACAACAATCAAAGAAACAAAGGTACAGCAACTTACCGGTGGCTCGGTGAATCGGATTGTCAGAGTTGTATTTTACGAAGAAACAATTTGCTGGGTACGGGGTACCGTCGAATGATCCCATCGCCCTGCATATGGCCATTTTTACAAGTCAAGGGTCAAAAAAATGTGCAGACGGATGGGGAAGATAATTCCATTTCTAGAGAAAGATAGCGAAAGTTTCCAACTTTTTAATCTGTGGCCTGATAGTCGAGCAAGTTCCTTGTTAGCGCCCAATC
Source organism: Fagopyrum homotropicum (assembly GCA_033239125.1). Taxonomy (NCBI): domain Eukaryota; kingdom Viridiplantae; phylum Streptophyta; class Magnoliopsida; order Caryophyllales; family Polygonaceae; genus Fagopyrum; species Fagopyrum homotropicum. The sequence goes on from BSWB01000003.1 coordinate 13,006,522, forward strand.
TTTGGCTTGGCAAATCGTATTTACCAAATATTAATACTCTTAATCAACTAATCAAAAGAAAATGTCACCTCAGCATTTTTGTAAAATATTTATAGAAATGCCACTCCTAAAAAATTTATAATAGATTACTAAATTGTCATTTTTAAAAAATAGATGCCGAATTATTAAATAAATATTAAAGATTATAGGCACAAATAATTAAGAATATTTTTTTAAAAATGAGGTTTTTTTATGTTTTTAAAAAATTTGTTTAAAAGATAGCCAGAATCTTTGATTATTTTGTAAGAAAAAAAAATTCAGGCTCCACATTTTTATCGGATTAAATCTTTTACTAAATCTCGAATTAAGCCAATAATTTTTTTTTATTAAACCTTAATTATTTTGTAAAATATGAATTTTGTTATCCCACATCGATTATCAAAGAAGAATGACACTTTGACAACATGTATAAATAGACTTACAGGTTTGAAGATTATACAAATCATACATTTCTGGACCTTTTGGTCAAATCAAGTATAATACTTATTCATACCGGATTAGTATTTGTATGTGGATTGTTGTGACATACTAATTCGTGGGTCGTTTTAATCTAATGATTTTTGGGTCGTTTTGATCTAATGATTTTTGGGTTGTTTTGACCTACGGATTTTTAGGTCGTTGTGACTTATTGATTCGTGGGTCGTTGTGACCTACTGAGTTTTGGGTCGATTTGATCTAATAGTTAGTGGGTTGTTGTGACCCACTGATTTGTGGGTCGTTATGACCCACTAATTTGTGGGTCGTTCTGACCTATGAATTTGTGGGTCGTTGTGACCTATTGATTCGTGGGTCGTTGTGACTTATTGATTCGTGGGTTGTTGTGGCCTATTGATTCATGAGTCGTTGTGACCTATGAATTCGTGGGTCGTTGTGACCTATGAACTCGTGGGTTGTTGTGACTTTTGTGACCTGTTGATTCGTGGGTCGTTGTGACCTATTGATTCGTGGGTCGTTGTGACCTACTAATTTGTGGGTCGTTGTGACCTATTGATTAGTCGGTCGTTTGTAACCTACTGATTTGTGGACCGTTGAACTATTAAATTCGTAATTCTTATTTTATCAATATACTAAATATACATATATATTCTATATACCTTACTTAAACAAAATACACTAATTTTGACGTGGCGCCCCCACGTTTTTTCTCGGATTAAATTTTTTACTAAATCACGAATTAAGCTAATAAATTTTTTTTTTACTAAACTATAATTATATTTGTAAAATATGATTTTTATTCTCCCACATCGATTATGAGGAAAAGATGACACTTTGAAAACATGTATAAATAGATTTAGAGTGTTTGAGGATTATAAAATTCATACATTTTTGAACCTTTTAGTCAGAATCAAATATAATACTTATTCGTATCGAATTAATATTTGTATGTAATCATTGTGACCTACTAATTTTTGGGTGTTTTGACCTAATGATTTTTTAGTCGTTGTGACCTAATGATTTGTGGGTCGTTGTGTCCTTGTGGGTCCTTGTGATCTACTAATATGTGGGTCGTTATAACCTGATTTGTGGACCGTTGAACTATTAAATTCGTAATTCTTATTTTATCAATATACTAAATATACATCTATATACTTTACTAAAACATACGAAATTAATGCTGACGTGACGTTCCTACGTTTTTTTCGGATTAAATCTTTTACTAAATCACAAATTAAGCCAATTAATCTTTTTTTTACTAATTGATTTCATATTAGATTATGGTATTTTTAAATTATATGATTATATTTTTTTATTTAAATTATTATTTATTAAATAATAAAAAAGATTTAAATTTTTTTTATTAGCATAAACTAATTAATGATCAACACATGGGCTGCATGGTCTCATTTACTATGTAACACTTGACGCGTTATTTATACGAGCTCATAACATATAACTAATAAAGTTAACAACATATAATATAATAAAAAAATGTAATATGATAAGCTATTTTAATAACAAACCCGCACAAGGTGCGGGCTATAAACTAGTTGTTTTAAAAATGAATTTTTTGTATCAATCAAAATTTTAAAAAAATCAATTCTGAATAAATATTATTATAAACAGTATTTAGGACTCGTGCCTTACACGGATATTTGAAAAGTATATTAAGTTTGAGCATATTGATATTATACGTCAATATGTTTAATATATAATATAAAGACAATAATTAGGTGGTTGACTCGTATCCAATTATACACCCAACGTCCATAATCGCTCGGAGAGATTTTGGGAGATTAATATTAATTTGATTACTTTCTTATCCTCTACTGATACGGTTTCGAAAAGAAAAAAAATATCAATTTAATTTTCATTAATAGTCGTTAATTTAGATTAAAAACTTTTATAATTTTCATAAGCAAAATAGAATATACGGATTTTAATATATATATATATATAGAGAGAGAGAGAGAGAGTGTAGATCATATGAGAACACCCCTAACGTGTATACATGAGAACAGATTCGTAATTATTATTAGTTTTGTTACGAATGTATCATATCGTTTAATGTTTTATTCGTAGTTATTGTTGGTTGAGTGGATTATTCGTAGTTATTGTGGTTATTCCTAATTATTATTAATTATGATATCTAGACTAAATTTGGATGAATTGGCATTTAGGGTCTTTTACATTATAGAGTTAAAATTTAGGCCCTACTAATTACAAATTGAGAAATAGGGCTCCTACTTTACTATACTAATTTATAAATATGACAAAAAGTTGACAAAAGTGATGACTAATGAGTGATGACTGATGTGAGTGCTGACTGTGACACTTTTGATTGACATTTGGAGAGAATTTGGGGCAAAAAAAACGCAGCCCTCCGCTTACCCAAATAATGTCACAATCATACCCAAAAATAAATTTGTCAAATTACATAAACATACTCGAAAACAACGTACCCAATAAATCAAATATCAAAATAAAACAGTATCCATGAATTGGATAATATTTTATATTTATACCCAATTTAAACATCACTTAATACAAATTTCATACCCAATTTAAATTTGTCATACCCAAAATTTTCAAAACTCGATATTGTACACAAACACAATATCAAATGACATTTGGTCATTACCCAAAAATTCGCTTGACATTTGATCATTATAACACATTTTGGGTAACCATAAAACATACCCACGATATCACTTTAAATATACTTAATAATAAGAAACATACTACAAAGCCAATACACGTATAAAAACATACCCAATTTGAATTTGTCATAACCAAAATTTACACAAATCGATATTGTACACAAACATCAATACCAAATTTGGTTCTTGTAACACGGTTTGGATAACCATAAAACATACCGAAAAATATCACTTTAAGCATACTCAACAATAAGAAACATCCCACAAAAACAATAAACATATACCCAATAATGAGAAAAATACTACAATTCATATTTGGGTAACGAAAACAATGTCACCCAAAAAAATTAAACATTCATGGACTTGAAAAATTCATCAAACTAGCTACATTAACCAAAAATAAAAGGTAAAAGGTAAACATGTAAAAAATATACTTAAACTAAGAGTAAACATCTAATCATCATCATTCAATTAAAGCAATTATTGCCCCTATTTTCTAGTTTCCATACCTACTTTTTCTTTCTTTTATGTAGAAGCCTACTTCACAAAAGATAATTTTAAGAGGTCTTATTTCCCTAATTAATTCACTAAATTTCGACCCTAAATACTCACCATCCGATGGTCTAAAATTGTTCTCATGTATACACGTTAGGGGTGTTATCATGGGAATCACACCCTACATATATATATATATATATATATATATATATATATATATATATATATATATATATATATATATATATATATATATATATATATATATATTTAAACGAGTTTGAAATTTAAAATAAACAAAATTCATTCAGTAATTGATAACAATTGAAATCGTTGGATAAAATAGAAATGATATTTTATCAAAAATTACAATCGGATTGATTTCGAAAGAGATACGAAATGAGAAAATTGGTGTAAAGGAGCCCTTTTTGTATCCATGATACAATCTAGGCCCCTCTAATTTTCTCTCAAAAAATAAAACTAAATTAAATTATAAAGAGGTTATTAATTGTGGGGACCACTCTAATTAAAAAGATTCTCTCCCTTAATTAAGGAGGATAAATAACTATTAAAAATTAAAAAGATAAACTAAATTAAAAAGATAATTGAATATTAATTGTGGGGACCACTCTCATTAAAAAGATTCTCCCTTAATTAATATGGCTGTTTTTTAATTAAATAAGGAAAATGAGAATGATTCTCAGAAATTCGGTACATAATTTTATGTACATAAATTCGCACGCAGATTATGTACATAAATTCGCACGCAGATTATGTACATAAATTCGCACGCAGATTATGTACATAAATTCGCACGCAGATTGTGTACATAAATTCGCACGCAGATTATGTACATAAAATTATGTAATTAATTTTAATGCCAGCAAATAAGCGATTATTTAAAAAAAAAAAGCAATGTTAATTAAGGGAGAGAATCTTTTTATTTTTTAAAAATAATTCCTTAATTGTAGGGGACCACTCTTATTTTTCCTTTTTTATTTAAAAAAATTAAGGGGAGAATCTTTTTAATTTTGAATAATTATAGGGGACCACTCTCATTTTCCTTTTTAATTTTGAAAGTATCTTAAATTATTTTTGATTTTATCTTTTTTTCAAAATTACAAGGGGCCTACTTTATCTACATTTTTACAAAAGAGACTAGTTAATCTACATTAATGCATAATTAGCCTACTTTCCCTTTTATCTCATACGAAATCTAGTTCATCAAATAAAAATTATACTTCAACTTAGCCAAAAGGTCAAGAAATGTATGATTTGTTTAAACTTCAAACCCTCTATTTATACAAGTTATCAAACTATCAGTCTTACTTGATAATCGATGTGGGAATGAAAATATTTAGCAATCTATAAAAATTAGGTCAACGACCCACAAAACAGATAGTAATCTGATATTAATCCGTTATGAATAAAAATTATACTTCAACTTAGTCAAAATGCAAATTAAATGTATGATGTGTGTAATCTTCGAACACTCTGTTTATACAAGTTATCAAACTATCAACCTTACTTGATAATCGACGTGAGAATGAAAATATTTAGCAATCCACAAAACAATAGGTCAACGACCCACAAAACAGATATTAATCCGTTATGAAAAAAAATTAGACTTCAACTTAGTCAAAAGGTCAAGAAATGTAAGATTTGTTTAATCTTCGAACCCACTATTTATACAAGTTATCAAACTATTAAACTTACTTGATAATCGATGTGAGATTGAAAATATTTAGCAACCCACAAAATATTAGGTCAACGACCCACAAAACAGATATTAATCCGTTAGAAATAAAAATTATATTTCAAATTAGCCAAAATGTCAATAAATGTTTGATTTGTTTAATCTTCAAACCCTTTATTTATACAAGTTATTAAATTATCAACCTTACTTGATAACCGATGTGGGATTAAAAATATTTAGCAACCCACAAAACAGTCAACGACCACAAAGCAGATATTAATCAGTTATGACTAAAAATTATATGAATACAAAATATACTTCAACTTAGTCATAAGGCGAAAACATGTATGATTTGTTTAATCTTCAAACTCTCTATTTATACAAGTTATCAAACTATCAATCTTACTTGATAATCGATGTGAGACTGAAAATATTTAGCAACCCACAAAACATTAGGTCAACAAAGTTTTTTTATACTTCAACTTATCCAAAAGACCAACAAATGTATGATTTGTTTAATCTTCAAACCCTCTATTTAAAGTTATCAAACTATCAGCCTTACTTGATAATCGATGTGAGATTGAAAATATTTAGCAACCCACAAAACATTAGGTCAGCGACCCACAAAGTAGTAGACAATTCGTTATGAATAAAAATTATAATTCAACTTATCCAATGACATAATTTTTTTTATTTGTTTAATCTTTAAACCCTCTATTTATACAAGTTATCAAAGCTATCAGCCTTACTTGATAATTGATGTGGTATTAAAAATATTTAGCAACCCACACAACATTATGTCAACGATCCACAAAGTAGTAGGTCAACGACCCACAAAATAAATATTAATTCGTTATACTTCAACTTAGTCAAAAGGTCAAGAAATGTTTGATTTGTGTAATCTTCAAATTCTCTATTTATACAAGTTATTAAACTATCAGTCTTATTTGATAATCGATGTAGGATTGAAAATATTTAGTAACTCACAAAACATTAGGACAACAACCCACAAAATAGTAGGTCAACGACCCACAAAACAAATATTAATCTGTTATGAATAAAAGTTATACTTCAACTTAGTTAGAAGGCTAATAAATGTTTGATTTGTTTGATTTATTTAATCTTCAAACTCTCTATTTATAAAAATTATCAAACTATCAAGCTTATTTGATAATCGACGTGGAATTGAAAATATTTAGTAACTCACAAAACATACATTAAGTCAACAACCCACAAAATAGTAGGCCAACGACCCACAACAAAGTGCCAAGAAATGTTTGATTTGTGTAATCTTCAAACACTTTGTTATACAAGTTATTGAACTATAAATTTCACTTGATAATCAATGTGAGATTGAAAATATTTAGTAACTCACAAAACATACATCAGGCCAACAACCCATAAAATAGTAGGTCAACGATCCACAAAACATATAGTTATCCGTTATGAATAAAAGTTATACTTCAACTTAGTCAAAGGCCAAAAAATATTTGATTTGTGTAATCTTCAGACCCTCTATTTATACAAGTTATCAAACTATTATCGTTACTTGATAATCGATGTGGGATAGGAAAATCCCTGAAAATATTTAACGTAAATAGATTGAGCTTATAATCCTTCAAAAATAAATTTAAAGAATAAAAAACTTTCTATAAAAATTTGTTAAAAAATCATTATTTTAATTTTGTATTGGAATCATATTAACATATATTGATTGTGATTGATTTGATAGTTATAAAAAAATTATTTTGGTAATATAAAAAAGGAATTTTGACTTTAATTGAGAAAGCTCGGTTTCAAAATACTCTCACCGGGAAGCGCACGTCAACTCTAGTGAACTCTACTTTATTATATTGATATTGATTAGTTGATTAAAAACAGATATTAACCCTGAAACAAGATACTCTCCGATCGCCATTTTATCAATATAGAAAAAAATTCTTATCCAACATTTAAAAAAATACATTAAAATCATGTTTTTCAAACCTTTTTCATTTTTTTAATCTATACACCATATTTTTAAGGCAAAAGGGCAAAATTGCAGATATTTTGCATTCAATATCAACCCAAGATTTTAAGAGTAAAATGGGTGGGTAGGTACATTTTGTAATCAACATAAAAAAGGTCTCAAAATAATAAAGGTCTTTCTATCTCCTACTAATTATATTTAATTTTGATGATTAAGGTAATTAATTTTTTTTTTCTGATTCGAACTTTGGATGAGTTGGCCCTCACTCTCACCCTTATACCAGCTAGACTAATCAAACTTTGTGTATTCTTTTGATGATACACAATATTAATACTAATTTCAATTACAAAATATTAATACATAATTTCAATTACACAATGTTCATATACATTTTCAATTACACAATTTTGTTTTTTAATTGTGTACTTGACATAAACAAACGGAATTTGTGTAACTAAAAAACGACTGTTACGTCTAGGAATGGTGTACGCAAAAAGCCTTAAATTTATAACTCGTTATATTTCTCCTAACTCCTAGCGAACCCGCAGTGTACGAGACTTTTTGTAGTAGGGATAGTATTCTGAGGTCGAACACAAAGACTGAGGTGAGATTGAATCGATTAGTGACTAAGGATAGTGAAGATCTAGGCTAAGAAAAGAGAAAGGAATAAAGAAATGAAAATCTCAATGTTTTTGATTTGGTTTTTAAGTGATCAATCAAAGATCACAAATCATGCAAAATCAACAATCAACTAAGTTAACACCACAAGTAAACAAACAAACTCGAGATAAGTAATCAATAGAGAAAAACGGATTCTAGGGATTGGAAATTCCGGTTATGGCATTGGACTCAAGCTATCTAATCATTACTTGGATTAACCATAATATGTTGGGATCAAGTGTTTCTAGATTGGGATCAATTACCGGGTAGGTCTCATGGTCCACTAGTCCGTTCCTAAGGTCTCATCACCGGGTAAGTCTCAAAGAGCCTAAGGATAGGAATTCTGCACAAACCGGATGATATTCTAGGGATCTAACCTCTCTTTATCGGGTAAGTCTCGGAAAGGCAAGTCCTAAACACCTATCCTAGCACACTCAGTCCAATAGCGGCTTGTGAGGCTCACTACTACCTAGAGTTTGTCATCTTTGGTATCTAAGAGCAAGAATCACCGGGTAGGTCTCTTCTAACACTTAGTTGCTAACACTAGGTCACCCTAGGATAGATTTAACACAACAAACACTAGGATTTCAACAATCTAACAACCTAACACTTGGATTTATCATTACAAGCAAATTCATCAAAATCACGGGGTGTTCATCATGGTCCACGGCCGTGGTTTGTCTAGAACAAACCGTGGATTCTAACAGTGACTAGGTTCAATCAACGAATCATCCAAGCATATATTTAAGTCTATTCTATCATAGTCCAAGCCATAACCATTCTTTCCTTACCCTAGAATCACATCTATTTAGCCAACAACATACATTATCACAATCAAAATCATCAAACATAAAATCATGGCTTCCATTTGCAAGATAATGAAGAGAAAGAGATGAACAAGTAGAACAAAGAAAACCGAGCTGAATATGAGAATTAGAAAGACTCACACCCCTTCAAAAGAAGGTTCAATCGATTCTTACAACCCTAGAAATCGTTCCGAAAATCGTCACTCTAAAATCTATCAAAGACTAATAGTGTTGTGCTCTTCTCTTCTTCTCCAATGGAACTTTTCTTCTCCTCCAATGTTAGCTCCAATCCAAGCTTCCAATTGAGAGAATCTTCTTGTTGAGAGTGTATGAGAGAATGGTGGTGAGAGTGGATGTGATTGGATGCCCCTAACAGCCTTGCAGGACCACCTATTTATCCTACAAATTTACAAGGGTCGTCCATGAAGATCGTGGCACAGCTGTCACAACCGTCTGGCAAAAACCACGGTCCAATTCCACGCCCGTGGAAGTCCCAGTGACCGTGGTTTTGGTGCCTCAGCTTGTTTTGGATCATTAAGCTACGATTTGGTGCATGACATGCACCAACAATGTCCCAAGTGTCCTCCTTAGCTCCTAACTTGCATCCAAACGAGTCCGAAGGTGTGTCATCTCGAGGAACGATCCTCAAATGTATCGATTAAGCTCCTAAATCTCCCAAAATACCTACAAAGTAATGCAAAAGTCCGTGTAGACGTCTATCTCGACAAAATACGTGAATTGAGTGCAAACGTCGTGAACTAGTGCTAAACCATGCATGAATGAGCGGAAAAACTATCTAAATGAGTGCCTAAACGTAAGTCATAAATCGTGTTATCAACGACCAAATGTGTTAACTACATAAACTGACGTAACAAATGAAATTGTGTAATTAAAAATGTATATGAACATTGTGTAACTGAAATTATGTATTAATATTGTGTATGATCAAAAGAATACACAAAGTTTGATTAGTCTAACTGATATAAGGGTGGGAGGGAGGGCCAACTTTATGTATTTTTTTTATGATACATAATATTAATACACAATTCAATTACACAATATCAATACATAATTTCAATTACACAATGTACATACACAATTTCAATTGCACAATTTCGTTTTTTAATTGTTTATATGACATAAACAAACGGAACTTGTGTAATTAAAAAATGACCGAATGTGTTAACTACATAAACTGACATAACAAATGAAATTCTGTAATTGAAAATGTGTATGAACATTATGTAATTGAAATTATGTATTAATATTGTGTAATTGAAATTGTGTATTAATACTGTGTATCATCAAAAGAATACACAAAGTTTGATTAGTTTAACTAGTATAAGGGTAGGAGCGAGGGCCAACTCATCAAGAGTTCGAATCTTACATTTCACAAAAAAATTTATTTATTATATTAAGAGGAGAGAAAAATAATTAATTATCCTAATTAACAATATTAAATATAATTAATAAGAGAGAGAAAGATCTTTTAATTTTCATAATCTCCTTTTTTATTTTAATAATTAACTATATCTCCTTAATATCGACAACTACCTAATAAAGATCATCTTAATATCTAATTTAGCTTTTTTTAAAATTGTCAAATACTAGGGGTCTAGTTTATTTTTTAAAAACAAAAGGTGCCTTAGTAGCTTAATTTTTTCTTAATTAATTGGGTTGAATAGGGGAAGGAGTATGTGGGAGTGGTGTTGCCGGTGTTTGTGGAGACTAAGTGGGTTGTGAACGGATAGACGTGGAAATAGGGTTAGGATTAGGATGGTTAATTAGTGGGGGAATATTAGGAGGATTGGGTATTGTTGATCAATGAGTTGTCGGAATTGGGGGGAGGTGGGCTCAAGGCGTGGAGGATTATCTTCAATGTCATTAGGAGCTAACGGATCATGGGAGTTGGGATTGGATAGTTGGGTGAATGGGTATTGTGACTCAACAAAAGTCACATGCTGGGATGTGTATATTTTGTAGGTTCGAGGTCGCGACACTAGCATGCACTTTGGTGAGGGAGTAACCAACAAATACACATGTGACGGATCTTGGCTCCATTTTATTTTTATTGTATGGTCTTAGTAATGTAAAAGAAATACAACAAAACATTTTAATTTGTCATAATTAGGTAAAGTTCCAAAAAAAGTGAATAAAGGGGACTTACTTTGGAGGGTGGGTGTAGGGAGCTTATTGAATAAATCGACTACAGTAGAAAAGGCCAAAGGCCAAAGTTTGTGGGGCATTCTTGAGTGAGAGAGTAGTGCTAGTCCTGTTTCGACAATGTGCCGCTGACGCCACTTAGCATGACCGTTGTGGCTCCGGGGGTGGGGGGTGGGGGTGGTGATGTGAAGCGTGAGACACCGAGGACGCAATGAGAGAGCAAAGGGCAACGAACTCTCCACCATTATCCGAGTAGAGTGTTTTGTGTATCAGGGTGTGTTTGGGTGGCAAAGGAAAAACATTGTGTTAGTGTTCATATGTGTTTTTGGATGAGTTTTTGGAAAACACTAGTGTTAGTGTTTTTTAAATCCTAACGAGTGTTTGGTTGGACCAACTAACTTACACTAGTGTTTCTTCTTATCACGTGCATATCACGTGACGTTAATTAATAGATCATTGGTGCCGCCTGCTTCCACATCTTTTGCTAGCTGCTTCTACTACACGATAGTATATGAATGTAACATGTTGTTGTTGCATGAAATACATGAAAAATTAGAAACACATGACAAAATTATGATTCCATTGCACAATTTTACTCAAGACTTCAATTACAATAACAAAATGGCACTAGGCATTTAGCAAAACAGTTTTAGTGCCAGAATGTACATCATATTGTATTGTACATTCTAGATGTAGAAGCAAAATTGCTCGAGGATAACTCAAAGTTTTCAGCAAAAAACAACCCACTTCAGTTGATCCCAACATTTAAATCAAATGACAACACTCAATAATCTAGGCATTTAGGAGAACAATTTTAGTGCGAGAATGTACATCATACTGTATTGTACATTCTAGATGTAGAAGCAAAATTGCTTGAGGATAACTCAAAGTTTTCAGCAAAAAACAACCCACTTCAGTTGATCCCAACATTTAAATCCAAAAGCAACACTCAATAATCAACCGTTCAAGGTCATTGAAGTAACTTATATAATTATATCCTTCTAAAGATGGTGACAAAAAGCTCTATGCAATAGAAGGATTATCAAGAGTGTAAATGTAACTCTTCCCATAACCAATATCCTTCGTCAACTCGGTAGGTGCACTTTTAAGATGAAGAGGGACACTACTGTGAATAGACAAAATAGAGAATAGTGAAATGATTCTTGAATTTCCTTAACATTGTTACATTGTATCCTCTGATATATATAGATCTGTATAGTGGGCTATGGGCTTTACATATATATGGGTTGTGTATTCTATCATGCCCCCTCAAGCTGAACGTCACACATTGAGAGTTTAGGTCGAAGTAATTTGAAACGTGTTGTAGAGAGTGGCTTGGTAAGGGCATCCGCAATTTGATCCTTGGAGGTGATGAAAGCAACTTGAAGGGTTTTGGCAGCCACCTTCTCTCTAACAAAATGATAGTCCAACTCAATATGTTTCGTTTGTTGATGGAAGACAAGCTGCAAGATAAGTATAGCACCCAAGTTATCACACTAGAGGATTGGGGTATGATGCAGGAAGACTCCCAGTTCAGGAAGAGGATGTTGCAACCATATAAGCTCACAACTGGTTTGTCCAAAAGCATGATACTCAACTTCAGTGGATGAGCGGGAAATTGTTGGTTGTTTCTTGGAGGACCAGGATACGAGTGAGGATCCGAAGTAAACATAGTAAGAAGGAGTAGATCATCGATCGGTGTGGTCACCATCCCAGTCCGCATCACAAAATCTAGATAGAGTAAGAGAGGAATTAGAAGAAAGGTGAAGGGAAAGAGATATTGTGGAATTTAGGTAGCGAATAATTCTCTTAATGGCTTGCTAGTGAATTAGACGAGGATTATGCATAAATTGACAAACCTTGTTGACAACAAATGAAATGTCAGGACGGGTGAAGGACAAGTATTGGAGACTCCTTGCAACACTCTTGTATAGAGAGGCGCCAGGGAAGAGGGGTGAGTTTGTGGGGGTGAGATCACAATTGGTGGCCATTGGAGTGGAAACTAGTTTGGAATTGTGCATATTTGTGGATTGAAGAAGAGTACGAATGTACTTAGCTTGAGAAAGAGCGAAACCAGAAGAAGAGCGAGAGACATCAACACCTAAAAAGTAATGAAGGTCGCCCAAATCTTTAACAGAGAAGTGTGAAGATAGAGAGAAGATGAATTTGGTGGCAAGGGTGTAGGATGTGTAACACCCCAAGTTCTTGGAACTCGGGGAGCTACTGGTTAGGACCTCACAATGAGTCCCGACCTTGGTTTAACAACAACTTTACTAGGATCTTACAACAAGGCACAAATGTAATTAAAACAATTTCCAAAACATAATATTTTTAATGGTATGAAAGTACACATGTGACAGCCTTACAAACATATATAAAGATACATAACATGCATGACGTATGGAAGACTCCCCCGTCCCCATCTAATGAGTACGTGGACCCGGCTGACCGTCCGTCCCGAATCTCTCTGCAACTATTTATCTCTACAGATCTACAACACGGATAAACCGTTAACTAACAATCCAAATATAAGCAGAAAAAGGATAGCACAAACACAAACAGGGTAACATAAACAATCATCATGCTGGCACACAAACCGGTTATTATCTAGTAGTTAAGTGATTCACCTTATTCCATTTTACACTTGTGGCACGAGAATCTTAAGAGTTCTCGCCTCCGTTCCTTATCCAACTGGGTGTAGGTCTAGCTTACCTCCGCCGGTAGCATCACTACAAACCGAGTGTGGACTAGTCCCTAAAGAAACCCCCAGCGCCCTCAAGCTAACTGAGCAGAATGCCACCGCCCGTTACTCTTAGGCCAAGGTATAGGTCGGTATATAAATATTACTAAAATATAACTATAAGCATCTCATTCACACACCACTACCATTATTCATACTCATATCTAGAAGTCAGCTAAGTAAGCCCAAAGGACTTACCTGAATTCAAACATAATCTCGTTATCTCGACTCGGTCTGTAACATCAGAAACTCAACCGCCTGTTATCAAAGGCAAGTGGGTCAATAATATATCCCACTTAATTAGAAGTCTCTGACTTCTAAGATATTTAACTCTATCATCAACTAAATTACCAAAATATCCTTATACGGATAAATGACTGTTTTACCCCTGGTCCCGAAACTTTATAAAATTCCATAACAAAGTTCCAAACTATTCTTTGGAACTCAAAACCACACTCAAACTCTCAAAGTAACGTTTGCTAAAGATTTAGAAGAGTTAACTACATTCTTGACTTTCATAAAAAGTCGTAAAGGTCCGACTTTGGCTTAAGATATGAGAACCGAATAAAAATATAAAAAGTCTAACAAAAATCTCTAAGTCCTTCATGCTATGCACTCTATCCATAGTAGTCATAATTTCCCAAAAATACATAATAATCACTTCTACACAAATTCTCAAAGTCAGTTCCTAAACCAGAAATTCAGACTTAGCCAAAACTGAGTATTTCTTAACTGCTCAGCCAGTCCACTTTGGACCTTCATAGATCTAACTCCAACCGTTGGATCAACCCCAAATTTTGATACACCACACTATGCATGACACTCTATAATATATTAAAAACTGAACGGTGGATTATGTTTCTAAGGTATCCAAACTTAAGCTCAAACATGACTGCACAACCCAGATAATTCCAGCACTCAATAATTTCAGCAACATCCAGAAAAACTGTTTAAGGTCTCAACTTCAAAAATTCATAACTCCTAAACCACTTGATGGATTCATCCCAACTTTTAATATGTTCCACCACAATATGCCAACTATATCATATCCAAAATTCAAGTCAAACAGAGATAAAACTCTTATTCAAAACTATCTCTCAAAACAGCATCACATGCTGTTTTTCCCAACACTCAGCACAGTTATAAAAATTGTGTGAGGAGTCAACTTTGAGAAACCATAACTCTCAAACAGTAGCATGGAATCCTCTAAAATTTTAGTATGATCTACTATACTATATCAACTATAACTTGTCAGAAATTCAAGTCTAACAGAAGTCAATAACCCCTCCAAATTTATTCTACAAAACTGCATCTCAAGCAAATTTCCTCAAACTCAGCACACTAAAAGAAAAACTGCATGAATAGCCAACTTCAGGATACTATAACTCTCACACCGTAACTCCGATTATTCCCAAATTTTAGTATGATATACTATGCAACACTGACTACAACATACCCGAAAATCAGCCAAAAAGGAGTAGTCTAACTTACCCAAAATTTGACCCGAAGTTGACTGTTCAACACTTCTAAAAACTCAGGAAACGCATGAATCTGCACAGCTCTCCTACGGTTGTTCAGAGTAGATTTAAATATACGTTAGGCAAGGAAAAGAAGGATAGAAGTGTAGTGTAGCAAGGGGTACAAGCCTTACCCGATTTCGAGACTCGAAGGCACGGAAAAGACAACACTAAGGCTGTTGTGAAGCGGATCTGGCTGCTCGGTGTCACTGGTGTGCTGGAATCGACAGAAGCAAAGCGAGTCCACTGGTGCAGCGCTTGGGGTCGCCAGAAGGAGATGTACTCGATCCTGGGTGTCGGTTTGGGTCGACCGAAGGAGACCAACCGCTGCTGCTGCGTGATTGGAGCAAGGAAGGTCCCATGGTTGCCTGCTGTAAAGGGGACGAAGGAAGGGGTACGAGGCCTGTCTGGGCTCCTGGCTCGCCGACAAAGAGACGCCAAGGCTCCGCCGCTGGCCTGTGTGAGAAGGCGACGAAGAAGGCGGTGCTTCGTTCGGGAGGACAGTAGCGGCACTACTGGTGTCGACTGAGAGGAGAAGGGAGGGAAGAGAGGGGAGAGCGGCCGCCAGCGTGAAGGTAGCAACAACGTGGCAAGAGAGAGGGGAGAGCAGCCGCCAGCGTGAAGATGCAGGTGCGGTTTAGGGCAAAGAGATGTAGGAAGAGGAGGTGGGAGATAGGAGACTTAATGGGCCAGTTGGCTTACTCGAAACGGGCCCGGATGGTAAGGTTCATGGCTTAAAATGGGCTTGTCAAACTCATGTCCTGACTTTGTCAAAAGTTGTCATGACTTCGTCTGGGTCTCGTCATGACTTTGTCAAAACTCGTCAAAAGACCTTGATATATATATATATATAACTAAGGTTTGGTGTATTTTTTATTATTTTATGTGGTTATAGTACTTACATAAAATGATAAAATTAATTCTAGTCATAAAGTTAGGTATCTTAAAGAGGTCAACGGTCTCTAAAACTCGGTTTGGCTCGGAATTAATCGGAAATAAATTTTTCGGTTATTACAGGATGAGGCAATTACTAGAATGTCATCAACATATACTAGGACAAAAACAATGTCAGAGTGAGCCTGATAGGTGAACAATGAGGTATCGGCTTTTGACAAAGTAAAACCAAGATGGAGAAGAATGTCACTAAGCTTAGAATACCACGCTCGAGGAGCTTGGCGTAATCCATAGAGGGACTTCTGTAACTTACAGATGTAATTAAGAAATTGAGGGTGAACGAACCCTGGCGGTTGATGTATGTAAACAACTTCATTCAAATCACCAGGAGGAAGGCATTTTGTATGTCTATCTACTTGACTGTCCAATTCTTCATTGCAGTAAGTGAGAGGACACGACGAACGGTTGAGGGCTTGATGACTGGGCTAAAGGTTTATGTGAAATCAATGCCATGGATTTGCGTAAAGCCTTTAGCAACTAGGCGGGATTTCCTGCGTTGTAGAGTACCATCAGAGTTCCTTTTGGTCTTGTAGACCCATTTGACATCAAGAGGGTTGAACTGAGGATTCGGTGGGACAAGAGACCAGGTATGGGTGGATAAAAGGGCATGAAATTTGTTAGACATGGCATCTCTCCATTCTGAGAACGAAGAAGCCTGGGTAAAAGAGGTGGGTTCCTCTGGGACAAGAACTGTGGAGGATGAAGACGGTGGAGGCTATGGGATTGTGTCGTCAGTCCTAACCATAGGTTTAAATATGTGATTTTGAGATCGAGTGGATATTGTTCTAGCAGAAGCAGGGCAAGGTTCAAAAGGTGGAGGAGGCGGGTTTGTTGAGTCAAACATTGGACTTGTCACGTTATTGGGTTGTAAAGGTGGAGGGGATAAGACGTCATTTGTGGGTTGACATTGGTTGGAGGAGTTAGTGGGTTGAGATGAAGTTGGGCTTTAGGTTGGTAGTGGGTTGTGATTGGAAAAAGAGTTTTGTTGTATGTGAGCTTGTAAGAAAGGTTGAGATAGTAAGGGAGGCAAGGTGCAAGCAAATATGGGTTGTTGTGGTGATTGGTTGACTTGGTTAACATTTGAGCTGGATGATGTTTTGTGTGGAAATTGAGATTCATGAAAAATGACATCTCGAGACAAGTAGAGTCTATTAGAGACATAATAAAGGCAAATATACCCCCTATGATCCGGAGCATAACCCAAGAAGACACAAGGTTTGACCGGAAATTTAATTTGTGTGAGTTATATGGTAGAAGATTTGGGAAGCAAAGAGAACCAAAGGTTTTGAGGTGTTTGAGATTAGGAGCATTATTGTGGAGAGCAATAGAGCATGGTAGGGTGAATAGTTGTTTAATGTAGGGGTGGGTAGACGATTGATAAGATAAACAGCGGTTTCAAAAGCGTAATCCCAAAACAAGAATGGGAGTAATGAGTGAGCTAAGAGGGCAAGACCGGTGTCAACAATATGGCGGTGTCAGTTTTCGATGCTACCATTTTGTGGATGTGAATATGGACAAGTGAGACGATGATTGATCCCATGTAGGGCAAAGAATGATTTAAGCGGTTTGAACTCGGTGTCACCATCGGTTTAGATTGACTTTACTTAGATGAAAGATAATTGTTGACATTGTAAATGAAGGCTTGCACATAGGAAGTGGTGGCTGTTTTGCTAGACATAGGAAAGATCCACAAGTAGTTGGTAAAGTCATCCAAAATAGACAAATAAAATCGGTTCCCTCTTGATGAAGTAGTGTGGGCCGGGGCCCAAAGGTCCATAAACACCAGTCCAAAAGCTTGGGCTCCCGGGTTGAAGAAGGCTGATGAGGGAACATGTGGGATTTTGCTCTTCGTAGGAAACAAAACGGAAATGAGATACAAAAGAATTAGGGCATGGAACAACCATAGATCGCAACATTTGTTGAGTGGTTTGTGAAGAGGGTGACCACAACATGAATTGCGAAGTTGAAAATTGGTGAGGGTGGAAACGTTTGCCTGTGGAGAAGTCTTGAAAACAGTCAACGGAAGGACATACAACCCATCCTCAATGGTTCCTCAAAGAATTGTTGCCACGGAACGCCGATCCTTCATAAAGAAGCAGTCATGATGAAATTCAAAGAATACAGGATTATCAATGCAAAATTGACGGACATATAGAAGGCTTTTGTTTATTGAGGGAACATGTAGAATATTTTTAAAAGAGAAGGAAGAAGCAGGATATTGAAGAGAGGAAAATGAATTAGAACCATAATGCTGAATGGGCAGAGAAGAGCCATCACCAATAGTGTCGGTACCGTGATATGACTATGTGTCAAACAAAAGGTTGTTTATATCAAGTGTGAAGTGGTTCGTTGCAGTAGTATCCGGAGTCTATTGAGAGGTCGAATTGTGAGCTTGAATTGAAGTAGGAGCAGGAGCTTGGTAAGATTGGTTGAATCGATGCCAACATTGCAAGGCAATGTGGCCTGGTTTGGAACAAACCTGACAGAATGGGCGTGTGTCTTGTTGGCTTGTGAAGTTGTTCCTGGTAGAAGAAGCACCTTTGTTGGGAGATGAATAGCTATTACTAGGGGTATTGTTCCCTTGTCCTCGACCCCTATAGTTCCGATTGTTAGGGTTTCTGTTGGAGATATTGTTTTGATTTCCTCTACCACGATTTATGTTGGTGGTGTGGTTGTTATCCGACGAGTTGGTGGTGTATGAAGAGTTGGCAGACATGTTAGGAATGTGTGAGCAGGATGAAGAGTGGTGAAGGATACGGGCTTCATGGTTGAGAATGTGAGACAATATCATGTTGGATGTGGGTAAAAAGGGTTGAGTACTGAAGGAAGTGATGATAGGGTCATATTTTGGTGGGAGACCAATAAATAGAGATGCAACAAATTCATAGTCTGAAACATGTTGGCCAACTGTTTGAAGAGAGGAGACTAAGGATTTTACTTTGGTAAAGAAAGTTGTAATGGAGTCACCTCCTTTCTTGACAGAGGCAAGTTGAAGCCTGGTTTGAAGAACGTGAGCACTAGAACGAACGGTGTAAAGCTCATGTAACGTTTTCTAGACCTGTCGAGAGGTCGTGCAATCTGTCACTTGGGTAAGAACTTCCTCTGTAAGGGAAGAAGTGAGTATGGCTAAGACCAGATGGTCTCTAGTGAGCTAGTCAAGCTGGGTTTGAGTGGGTGTCGAATAATCAAAAGATGAAGAAGGGTAGGGAAGGGTACCATCAACATGGCCAAACAAATTGTAGGCTCAAATAACATGAAGAACCCGTGTATTCCAAAGTGGGTAGTTGCTAGAAGAAAGTTTGATGTTGATGAAGTTTGAAAAACCCGGTAGGGGTGTGAGCTGCAGAGGAGCTGGAGGCGATATGTTTGAAGAAGGTGGTGATGTTGGTGGTGGGGAGAGATGGTTGGTTGGAGAGGTGGAGGAGGATGTGTCGTCCGACATTGTTGAGGGAGACAGAATTAATGGACGTTTGTCCTTTTGGTGCTCTAATACCAAACTGTCAATAGACAAATTAGAGAATAGTGAAATGATTCTTGTATTTCCTTAACACGTTACATTGTATGATCTGATATATATATATATATATATATATATATATATATATATAGATATGTATAGTGGGCTATGGGCTTTACATATATATGTGTTGTGTATTCTATGATATACCCTCATTACCACCAAGAGATTTCTTAACTAATCCTTTGTCTTCCCCAATAGCTCGATAAACAACCACCAATTTTGGTGCCAATGCTAAGTAAACTACACACTGAGCAAGAGTGGTATTGCACTCCAACATCACTATGAAATGACATGCCTGATACAAGCAATAGCCTGCAACAACGCAGATGCGTCAACTAATCTGACATCCTCACTTGCAAACCTAATGAGCCTCCTTGCGATATGAAGAGATTTGTGAATCGAAAGCTTTTCTTTATTCTATTGGTCAAACAATGTTTATATAGGAAAATATAAAGAGATAAAATAATAAACTAATACTAAAAGATAAGATCAAAAGATAAACTAACAAATAAAGGATAAGCCCAACATATGATCCAATATACTAGGCCCATACTCTAACACTCCCCTTCAAGCTGGAGGTGTGATCCAACAACTCCAAGCTTGAACAGTAGAAATTTGAAGAAGAGCAGCTTGATGTAATCTCTTCCTTCATCATCGATCTTTGAATTGACGCCGGTGGGTTGGACCCTGACGCAGGTTGATTAAGTTTTGAGCCCTAGGACGCAAGTTGATTAGCATCTTAGGGTCCTAGGACGCAGGTAGATTAGCGTCCTAAGGTAAGTTTTTGGCCCTATGACGCAAGTTGATTAGCGTCTTAGGGTCCTAGGACGCAAGTAGATTAGCGTCCTAAGGTAAGTTTTGGGCCCTAGTGTAATAGCTAGGATTTCCAAATTCTAATTAATGTTGATTAACTTAATCGTTGATAGTAATTGACATATAACTCGCGAAGATTTCGCAAGTGAGGAGTATGAGTCCCATCGTTATGTTCCTCGCGTAATTTTGGACGTTTGGAAAAAATTTTACTTTTCCCCCAGGTAATTATTTTTACCCTCCGGTGTTATTTGGAGCATTTGGGAGCTCCAATTAATAAAAATGCAGTTGAGAGAAATGATCAGAACATCGGATATGTCCTAGATATGAAATAACATGGAGAGGCAAAACGGCCAAAAGAGTCGCTATTTCGTTTCTTAATGCCTAAAAAAGACGGCTTAGGAATACACATTTTCCGAGGCAGTTGTGGAATAATTATCCCTACAATATTCCAGATTTAATATTCCAATCTCGGTAAATTTGGAGAAGGAGGTTCGACCCGCCTTTGGATCGGTTAAAGGATAATTATCGACTTTGCTAAAGGATAATTATCGACTTTGCTATAAATAGCGGAAAATCATTTATTAATTCATTTCCTTTCACGTTTCCTCGTAAAAGCTCTGATTTCTCTCAACCTTCAAACTCAGATCTACTCTCCGTTTCTAATCCGATTTCAATTCCGTTTGAGTTTCTAGATTCCTCTCTTCATTCTCTTCATATCGGTACCGAGTTTCTGCATTTCCGAGCAGATGAAGGGGTGTCGAGCATATATGTCACCAGACAGGTTCCGTCGCTTAGATTCCGGTAAATTTGATGTTGTCCATGCGTAGCCCGCGTCGATGTGATTCCGAATCTTCTTTCAGATCGTCAATCAGGTTAGTAACGAATAAGTTATGAATTTATTCGTTTTCCGTACTACGGGGGTTGAATAACCGACTTCTATGGATCATAGAAATCTGAAGTATATTTTAAGCAACGGGGGTTGAATAACCGCCAGTGTTAAGAGCTTAAGTTGATCAAGACTTTGACTTGAAGATTCCATATCATTTTGAGAAGTTGAACGTTGTCGCCGACAACTTGACCAGAAAGACGCCCCAAGAGAAGACAATTGCGAGACTGACTATTCAGCCTCAACTTCATAAAGTTCTAGCTTGACTAGAGTTGGACCTACAGTTTCCTGATAAGGACGCTAGTTACATGTTTTATAGGTTCTACCTGGCCTGTTGGATGAGATCCAACAGAAGCAGGAGACCTGCCCGGCCTTGACAAGGTTTAGAGAAAGGATGTCTCGTACTGAGGCACCATAGTTCTCCATGGGAGTAGATGGACTGATGAAGAGTCATGACCGCTTTTGTGTACTTGCTGATGTAGATGGAGACAGAGAATATTACGGTATACCCACTGTATGCCTTATTCAGTACATTCAGGTACGAGTAAGATGTACCACGAGATGAGACGATTATATTGTATGAAACCGATATAACCAGATTTGTGATACAGTGTGTGACCTGTCAGCAGGTCCAGATAGAGTATTTCCGATCTAGAGATAAGCCCCACCCACTACTAGTGCAGTAGTAGAATTTGAGAGGACATCTCTATGGACTTTGTTATGGGATTGTGACCCAGTAGAAGATTAATGTTATATGGATTGTTGGTAACAGATTAATGAAACCGGCACGTTTCATTTCTATCAAAAGGACGTGGCTAGTGACTAAATTGGCTGAGGAGTACACTAGACAGATAGTGAGACTCCATGGTATACCGAGAACAATCATTTTTGATCGAGATGGATGTTTTTACTTTGAGATTTTGGGCAGCAGATTCAGACTGCTTTGGGGACGAGTCTGTACCCCATGACTACACTTCACCCCCTGACAGATGGTCAGTTAGAGAGGATCATCTAGATCTTAAAGATCTATTATAAGTTGTAAGTTGAATGGGAAACGTGGATGGTTTTATTACCTTCCATTAATAAGTTCATTATATAATAATGAAGGACGTGCATCTTTCTGGGATGGCCCTATGTGGCAATATATAGACATAGATGTCGTGTATCCTTATGCTAGAAGTGATATAACAATAGTAGTGGAATAACACCTGACCAGATTCAGGATTTTATAGTTTAAGTAACGTTGATTGAAGGAAGAATGTTGGCTGTACAGAGTCGCTAGATATTATATGTAGACAAGAGGCGTTAACCTCTAAAGTTCAACCGAGAGTTCATGTCCAGCTGTAACTATCTCAGCTGCGAGACGTTAGACGTGTTAATATGGAAAGGGAACTGAATTTCAAATATTATGGTTTATTTGGGATCGACCAGTACGGAGAAGGCAGCATGATGTTTAGCTTTGCCTCTGAGATTAGAGGATATCCACCCAGTGTTTCATATGTCTCAATTGAGGAAGTATATACCAGACTCGAGACACCTTGTGAGTTACGATGATTTGGTGGTTGAGTTCAACCACACTTTTGTTGAGCATTCGATTACATTCTTGAAATGAGATATGAAACGCTTGCATTCGAAAGACATTCCCATATTAAGGATATAATGGTCGAGATGAAGACTTGAAGAGGCTATGTGAGAGACTGAGGATAGTGTCCTGAGGAACTATTTAGAGTATATGTTGGGACAAACCCATTTATGGAAGCACGAGTATATCTTAGTGCTATCTTGATGAATGTTGTGTTTATGTGCTTATATGCCTTGATGTGTTATTCCATGCTAGCTGTGATGTGATTTATGATCTTAGTAGATCTTGATGTGCTAGCGTGATCTATGTTATAGCTGGAGATGATTACTTCCTCCACGCTACCCGAGTATGATCATATTTATAGCTAGAGATGGTTCTTTCCTCCATGTTATTTGAGTGGGATTAGGATTCAGCTGGAGATGATTCTTTCCTCCATGCTATCTTGATGGACATAGTTCAGTGGAGATGTGATTCCTCCATGCGATATATATGTTTATGGGTTGGCTAGAGACGTATTTCCTCTATGCATGTGATATGTTTTGGCTAGAGATGTGCTTCCTCTATGCCTTGTGATGTGGTATGGCGAGAGACGTGATTCCTCTACGCCTTTGGGTAGCGTTATGGCCCTGTTTCCTGGAGTGATGATTCTTCCATGTTTATACTTGAGGTTATAGATTGTTATAGGTTGTGATCTTTTGAACGGAGATGTGATACCCCCGATAGAAAGAGTGAGAGTTATACCTCAGCGTATGGGTCCGAGAGGATTTGAGAATTGTTCAAGTTTCGGGACGAAACTTTTTTTAAGGGGTGTGATGTAATAGTTAGGATTTTTGAATTTTAATTAATGTTGATTAACTTAATCGTTGATAGTAATTGACATATAACTCGCGAAGATTTCACAAGTGATGAGTATGAGTCCCACCGTTATGTTCCTCGCGTAATTTTGGACGTTTGAGGAAATTTTTACTTTTTCCCCCGGGTAATTATTTTTACCCTCCGGTGTTATTTGGAGCATTTGAGAGCTCCAATTAATAAAAATGCAGTTGAGAGAAATGATCAGGACATCGGATATGTCCTAGATATGAAATAACATGGAGAGGCAAAACGGCCAAAAGAGTCGCTATTTCGTTTCTTAACGGCTAAGAAAGACGGCTTAAGAATACACGTTTTTCGAGGCAGTTGTGGAATAATTATCCCTACAATATTCCAGATTTAATATTCCAATCTCGGTAAATTCGGAGAAGGTTTTTCGACCCGCCTTTGGATCGGTTAAAGGATAATTATCGTCTTCACTATAAATAGCGGAAAATCCTTTATTAATTCATTTTCTTTCACATTTCCTCGTAAAAGCTCTAATTTCTCTCAACCTTCAAACTCATATCTACTCTCCGTTTCTAATCCGATTTCAATTCCGTTTGAGTTTCTGGATTCCTCTCTTCATTCTCTTCATATCGGTACCGAATTTCTGCATTTCCGAGCAGATGAAGGGGTGGTCGAGCATATATGTCACTAGACAGGTTCCGTCGCTCAGATTCCGGTGAATTTGATGTTGTCCATGCGTAGCCCACGTCGACGTGATTCCGAATCTTCTTTCAGATCGTCAATCGGGTTAGTAACGAATAAGTTATGAATTTATTCGTTTTCCGTACTGCGATTTGGCCTAAATTGACTTTAGGCTTGTCAAAATGGATAATTAGAAATTCCATTATGGTCGTTATATTATTCTGGTGATTATGGATAGTTTGTTTGATGAAATCTGATGACAAGGGGTTTAGAAATTGTCTGCGAGCAAAACGTTATTCTGGCGAAATCTAATTAACTAATTAAAGGTTGATTAATTAAATTAGGATTATAATTGAGATTGAGGAATGTCGATTAGATACTACCTTGAGATTTGAGGAATTGTGAGTTATGTTGAGATATTGAGGTTTAGTTAGATGTGAGGCTTATAGATTGAGTATGATCCTTATGGATCCCTTTGGGTCTAGGTGTGACCCCTTTGATGAATAGAGGTTGATATATCTCTTTATGTCTTGTTTATAGGCCGTGTTGTCCCTCCAGTGTAGAGGTGATCGTGGTTAAGTTTGTACGAGGTTGAGGTAAGTCCGTAGGACTTACTTAGCTACCATCCCTATATTGGGTGTTTGCATGAGTGGTGTGCGCTTTATATGTTTGCTATGATAGCATGAGTTGTCGTTTTTATCGACCTATGTTCTATTGACTGCCCCACTGCGTGGCTGTGATAACCTTTCCCTTTCATCCCGCCGTGGAGTCTGGGAGGTTCTCTGATGTCGGGCCAGACTCGTTTACAGGAAGGGCGCAATCCACTCCCATAGGGTACACGGATTGTGTGACCGATACTCGTACAGCTGGACATTGCACTTAGAGGCGGGGATGTATCGGTCCTCGTGTCACATACTTTCATCTATCTATCTATCTATCTATCTATCTATATATATATATATATATATATATATACGGTTTTTGAGTGAATGGTTATTATATAAAGATAATAAATGGGTAAATGTGTGATAGCATGCTAATGTGTTTATCTTTCATGATTGTGCTTGTGCTTATGCATTACCTCATATATGTATGGTTAGCTAACGGTTTCATACCGTGTTGTAGATGTTTACAAGTTAGGCGCTACTGGGTGATCTGACAGGTTGACAGGCCGAGGACTCTCGTACATTAGGTGGTTGGTTTGGGGTTGTTGTGTTTCCCCTCTTGCGTAAGGATGATCTTTTGTACCTCCTATGTGAGGATGCCGTTTTATATACTCGGCTATGTTGTTGTTTACTTTGGGTCGTACAGTTTATACTGTTTTATGTATTTGTTTTATATCTATCAGTGCCATGTTGTAAGGTCTAGTGAACTTGTTGTCAGGCTAGGGTCAGGATACATTGTGAGATTCTAGCCCAATGTGACATCCCGAGTCCCGCGGATTCGGGGTGTTACACCTAGGATGCAGGTTGATTAGCTTCCTAGGGTCCTAGGACGCAGGTAGATTAGCGCCCTAAGGTAAGTTTTGGGTCATAAGACGCAGATTGATTAGCGTCTTAGGGTCCTAGGACACAGGTAGTTTAGGGCCCTAAGGTTAGTTTTGGTCCCTATGACTAGGGTCCTAGGACGCAGTTAGATTAACGCTGTAAGGTAAGTTTTGAGCGTTGATTAGCGTCCTAGGGTCTTAGGACGCAGGTAGATTAGCGCCCTAAGGTAAGTTTTGGGCCCTAAGACGCAAGTTGATTAGCGTCTAGGGTCCTAGGACGCCGGTAGTTTAGCGTCATAAGGTAAGTTTTGGTCCCTATGACTAGGGTCCTAGGACGCAGGTAGATTAGCGCCCTAAGGTAAGTTTTGGGCCCTAGCACGCAAGTTGATTAGCGTCCTAGGACACAAGTAGCTTAGAGCCCTAAGGTAAGTTTTGTGTTTAGGTAGGTTTTGTGTTTAGGTAGCTTTTGTGTTGAGGATGAAAAATAGAGGGCAAAGTATTTTCTGATACCGCGGACCAAGTATACTCTGATACCACGACCAAAGTCTTACGTGATACCGCCGCCATCACCGCCGTGATGACGGAGACGATGACGGCGCAACTAGGGTTTTGTTTTGTGCGGAAGCGTAGGTTAAGGAAAGTGTTCCGATACCATGAAGAGATTTGTGAATCGAAAACTTTTCTTTATTCATTCCATTGGTCAAACAATATTTATATAGAAAAATATAAATAGATAAAATAATAAAATAATATTAAAAGATAAGATCAAAACATAAATTTAAAAAAAAAAAAATCTAACAAGCCCAATATAGACTTATGAAGAAAACTGATTAGATTGTAATACTCTTCCCCAACTCGACCATAGGTTAAATGCTTATACTGAAAGGCTTTCTTGGCATCTTCCACACTCCCTAAAACACACTAGAATCAGGCGGATACCTTGAGTGCATTCAATGCCACCCGGGTATCCCCGTCATACACTCATACTACGATGATAAGAGCTCTATCGCTCCCCCTTTACCAGTTAGCCAAATTGAGCTTGCGAGGACTAGGGTCCTTGGACTAAATAACAGTAACCCTGGACTAAACCCCAATTCCTAACCCAATTCCAACTTAACCTAATAGAGAACAACGAAGAAGAAGAGATGGATGATTTGTAGATTTGCACGACAATAACCCTAATTCCAACCTAGCCCAAGAGAGAAACATATGATTTGCAGATTTGCAAGACAATACCCAGTGAATGCGTTTGACGAACAACACAAAAGAGAAGAATTCTGTCGCTGGAGCAAAAGAGAGGAGACTTGGAAAGCGTTGTCGATGGACGATTGATGAATGCCTTCAATGAATGCTTTCGGCGAGCAACACAAGAGAGGGAAGAGGAAGTATGTCGATGGAGCCCAAGAGATGGGAAAAGTTTGTCGATGAATGTCTTCTTCTTCGATGAGCAACACAATTTCAATTCGCAAGGTTTTGAGTCAGAGAAGGTTTTTGAGTGAGAGAAGGCTCTTTAAATATGTTGTTCATCAATGTTCTTCGACGGATTTCCTTTTTTTTTCTTCGACCAGCATTACAAGAACCAGAAAAGGGGAGAAGATGTTGATTGTGTTCTTCTTCTTCGCCGAGGAGAACAAAAGTTTGAAGAATGCCCTATCCGGAGTGATGGTGAGGTGATAGAATGTTGTTTTAAGTACCAAGTGTGTAAATACAGAAAATAATTAAGGGTAGTTTAAGTTTCATGCCAAACACAGCCCTGATCGTCGAGCTGAGAGTGTGGAAATCTTCGGCAAGTTATGCCTGTAAGTAACTATGACCAAATGAGGGTTAAATCTTCCCCTTCTGCAGGGTGAAAAGACATATACATCCTTACTGAATCTGAATGTTACATTGAGGACATGTAAAACTGCAGTGAAACAGATAATATTCTATACTTCTTGAATATTTATCTCACATCATATTGCATCGCCCAGTAAATTTATGCATGAATCATACAGTAAAGTTTACTTTTTGTGTAGAATCCAATTCTCAGGAAAGCAATATAATCAGACACTGCAAGAATAATATGCCCTTTCATGTGTAAAAAATCAGATATATTTTGTTCGCCATTGATGTCACATGATCAACCTAAAAAGAGGATGCAAGATTTGCATGCAACATCAACCAAAATATCAGAACTTACTAAATAATCTTCTCAAAACTATTGCTTGTGAAGCTTTTCTTCATTTTCATTTTTATACAAAGAAAACTAGAAAATTTTCATGAAGTAGACAAATTGCAACAGAATCATTCACAAGAAACGTGAAAAAGATTGCACAGGCAAAGAAAACTGGACAACTCGAGAATACAAAAACACACAAATACGTGGAAAAGAGCATTCAGCTGTGAGAAGCCAAATTAGGTGTTCTTTTCTTTTGCTCCTTCAGAAGAAGACTTGAACCAAGGAATCCAAACTGATGTTGTTTTCTGATAAAGCTTGTATGCTTCAGCTCTATAAGCTTGATTCAGCATACGTTCCTCAACGAGAATCGTTACATATGCCAAGCACATGCTGTTTATGAGTGCACCCAATAAAGCCCATCCATGACCTAGGCTCCATGCAAATATAGCAAGACCCCACCACCATAACTGCTCCCCAAAGTAATTAGGATGCCGGGAGTAACGCCATAGGCCCTTCTCAATAACAGGTATTATGGGTTTCCCCCTCTGTTTCAACTCATTGTTCGCGGTGACAAATTCATGCAATTGTGTGTCAGCATAGTAAGCTGTCACAATTCCAGTCACACATACAAGAATGGCAACAAAATCCCATATACTCCATGGCTTGTCAACAGAATGGATGACATAAAACGGCATTGTTATGCCAATCAAAAACATCTGCACAGATTTGACGATGATAATCATTCATAAATCATAACATAAACCAGCCTAATCATTGTATGGAGAAAATTCATCCCAATTAAGAACCTTAATTTAAAGTATAAACTAGATTTGAAAGTAACTTGAAGCTCATGGAAAAAGATCATGCTGATAGCTTCAATCTTATAATGGCAAGCAGGAGATTTATGGCAAAGCTCATTCAGGCAATTCATCAAACACTTGGAGCTCAATCTATAGAAAGATTAGGTAGTCTAACAGTTTACCTGCTGCGATACATAAACGGAAAAGAAAGAAACCCACCACCAGTGGTTTCCGTACTGGCGGCTCATATCAAAGAATCTCCAGTCCTCACGAGCACCCCATTGCCATCTCTCTCTCCTAAAGTAGCTGTGAGTGAGCCTAACGCTCCATAGCCAGGTCAACAAGATCACAACTGTCGATCTCCCAACATTATAGGAGAAAGACAACGCCAGCAATGGGTGTGTGGCGTAGTAATGAACCAACATCACAGGGATCACTGTCCAATACGGATCAATCATCTACAACAACAACCCATCGCAGCCAAATTCGATTAAAAAATGAAAACCTATAATGTGCTGAAAATCGTAAAATTGAATAAAGGTGAATGGTTACCCAGTGGCTGGATTGAATTTGCCCAATGATCCAGAAGAGGACGTTGACATTGAAGAAGAAGAAAGCGTTAGCGAGGAGAAGTGGATGATGGTAACACCATGACCAAATAGAGGAGAGAGAATTGGAAGGGTCTTGGTAATATCGAAGGAATGAAAGGTAGAAGATGATGGAAGGGAGAGGGACTATGAATGAAATTATTGCATTCTTCAAGTTGCTATGACCTTTGTCTCCCATGGCGGTCTCTGTTTGTCAAATCGGTTTGCTTGTTCAGTGAAGAGGAGAGAGTGGATTTATATATAATGCTCGTAAATTAGCTGATATGTCAGGAAATTAAGATTAATGACGTGATAATTAAGACACTTACAGAGTTACAGCAATGTTAAATTAGCAAAAAAATCTGGAAAGTATGAAGCTCTTGGGGATGTAGGGGACTGGAGGTGTTGTAATCATGGTAGCCATCATAAACATACATAAATTATTGCTAATCTTTTCGTTAATTATGCTGATTATTGATAAAGTAATTAATATCATATACAGTTGATCCTTGACAATGATGTTCTCCAACCTGTGAGTTTGATTTTGTTTTAGGGTTCGAGCTACGAAAAGATAACTAATTTCAATTCGAATCTACAGAATTTTTTGATGGGGCATTTTGAATTTAATGTGAATATATGTTGAGTTTGATTTATTTTATGATTCGATTATATTAGGAAAATGGTGAGTCTAAGAGCATCTTCATCCCACACACTCAAAGTTTCTTCCCTAATTAATTTTTAAAAAATAAAAATTAATGTCAGAAGATGGTGCGGGAATAGAGGCAATAAGTGGAGAGAAGGTTCTTCTTCAAGAGATGAATTCTGCCAATTTCATGTACAAAACACAGAAATCAAAGTAAGTTTTTGTTTTGTTTTTAATATTTTTCTCTTATTTTAATTGTTAGTTTTTTTGTTATTTTTTTTATATTTTAATTTTTGCTATAAAATAGGGAAGTAGATGAGTTATTTAAAACTTTAATTCATATATTAGACATAAAGTTTTAAGGTTTAAAATATATAGTAAAAATAATGAAAATAAAAATAAAAATTTTATATTTAGTTAGAAAATATTTTTATCTATCTATAGACATTAATATTGATTATTTTTTAATTATATTTTAATAAATCTTTTTTTAGAATATTAATACTTTAAGTAGGGTGTAAGTTAATTTTAAATAAAACTTATCTTTTAATCTACATTGTTAATTAAAAATGATAATATATAAATAAATAATAATAATATTAGTTATATCAATTGATGATGATAATAATAATAATAATTATAATAGTAATTATTATAATAATAATAATAATAATAATACATACATACATACACATAAATAAAAAAATATAGGCTACATAAAGTAAGTAGGGTGTAAGTTAAGAAACTATCATGCAAATATGGGATGAAGAATTGAGTTTCTTTAGATGAGGTGGATGAGAGATAAAATTGTAAAAATGTATTAAGAAACTTAAAAATAGTTTCTGGGATGAAGATGCTCTAATGATATAAAGCGTGCAACTCAGGTGAAGTGTAGTTTTACAGGTTGAAAGAGATGGCTGGTCCCTACCCGGCCGAGCCCACCACCAACCAACATGCGCCGAGCACCTTATGATATTGGACTGGTTAGTGCGCCGAACACCCTCCCCTTTCCGGCTACAACCACCACCACTCTTTAGTCTTTACAATAAGTGCTGTAAAAAATAACAAATATATCGGTGACTTTTTTGATTAATCATGTACAATATTTGTAAGAAATCTTCTGGGTAATTTGTAATTTGTAGATGATATGTGTAGTAAATTAGTAATAGTGGTTTCATTGTAATACGAAGTATAAGGATGCTTCGGTTTCTATGAGCTTGGTTTATAAATTTGGTTTATACATAAGGATGCTTCGTTTGACTAAATCTATTATCCTAAAACATAGCACGGGTTGATGACGTGGCGCGCTGTGGACGCAAGATTTTTGAAATTGAGCTCCCACAATTAAAGCCAATAAATCTTTATTTTTTACACTATTTTTTAAACCATAAAATCTTTTATTACTAAAATAATAATTTTATAGAAACCAAATCTATTATACTTACTAAAACAGAGCACGGGTTGATGACGTGGCGCGCTGTGGACGCAGGATTTTTGAAATTGAGCTCCCACAATTAAAGCCAATAAATCTTTATTTTTTACACTATTTTTTAAACCATAAAATCTTTTATTATTAAAATAATAATTTTATAGAAACCAAATCTATTATACTTACTAAAACAGAGCACGGGTTGATGACGTGACGCGCTGTGGACGCAGGATTTTTGAAATTGAGCTCCCACAATTAAAGTCAATAAATCTTTATTTTTTACACTATTTTTTAAACCATAAAATCTTTTATTATTAAAATAATAATTTTATAGAAACCAAATCTATTATCTTATATATATTAAAGCAGGAGCCTCTATTGCCACGTGTCAAGCCACCGTTCTCCCAGCCCACCAAATTTTTTAAAAATAGTGGTTTTTAAAATTTAAAATCTATAAAAAATATTTTAGTAAAGTCGTTAATTAAAGTTAAAATATATTTAAAATATCTTTGAATTTTGTTAAAGTAAATGTCACTAAAATAATTAAATTTTGATTTTAGAAAATATCTTCTCTTATCTTATATCTTATCTTATCTTATATATATTAAAGCAGAAGCCTCTATTGCCACGTGTCTCACCGCGAGCACTCTAACGCCACATGTCAATTTAGCAATTAATATTAGCCCCAAATTGTTTTTAATTAAATTTCTCAAAACATAAATTTTATATAAAAAAAATCTGACCAACGTAAATCAACAAGGGAATAAATTTTCAAAATCATAATTTTAAAAATTCAAATTTCAACAACATTCCTCATCCTTTCTATATTTTATTAATTTTGTAATTTGTTACACGTATTAATTTATTACACATTAATTTGTTACACGTAAGCCCAAAATTTTTTAAAGTCAGTAATTTTAAATTTTAATAATATTGTTAAAATTTAAAAATAGTTAAAAATATTTTGTTCTATTTAACCGATCCATTTAAACAGATTTCTTTTAGTTTCAATTAACAACCAAATCTTTTTTAAGATTTTCAACTTTGGATTTTACCCTAAAAATCAGAAAATATTTAAAAATATTTTATGGTATCTAGAACTTTTAAATCGAAAATTAAAAAATTAAATTGTTGTACTCGAAATTTTGATTGATGATATTTATATCTTTATTTAAA
Source organism: Fagopyrum homotropicum (assembly GCA_033239125.1). Lineage (NCBI taxonomy): Eukaryota > Viridiplantae > Streptophyta > Magnoliopsida > Caryophyllales > Polygonaceae > Fagopyrum > Fagopyrum homotropicum. The sequence continues at coordinate 13,039,245 of BSWB01000003.1, forward strand.
TGAAAATTTAACCAAATAAATTAAAATTAGTCATTAAAATTTGATTATTTTTATAAAAAGGATTGATCTACATGGATCCACTCAAGTACATTGACAACCAATAAATTGGTAAAATTAGTGATTAATATAAATTAGCTAAAAAAAATAGATCAAAAGAAAGTCATTTAACGTTGATAAGTATGGTAAGCCGATGGTTTTGCTAGAAAATTAGTTCGCCTATATCTTATTTGTTAGTGGTATTTAATTCAATTTAGATTTGAAAACCAAATTTATAATGATACAAAAAAACTTTTGTTAAAACTAACTACTAATCCTAAAATCTCTCGCATCACCAGATTATTAATCTCTATAAATTCATTCTACTTTTCTAGAAGATCATCGATCAACCTTTCTTCTTCTCTCCTCCTCATCCTGTTGAATCCTCTTTATTTTTACCTTCTTTAATTAGTTAATTAATTTTTATTTGTTTTAGTTTCATCTTTTCTATCGACTACCATTGTTGGATGGAGAATGATAAACTGCTCCACTTCCATTAGTGTTGCCACTATTGTCATTTGTTTCATCTATGTTGTAAAAGGCATCATTTACTTGAAGGGAGGACAATGAGGATGTAGGTGATGCCTCTCGAGTATGGAAGGTCCCCAGTTATATATTATATGCATTGGGTGATCGACGCCGATGCCGAAATTCCAAAGGCGAGGGTGGAGGTTGATCGCTTCCGCCAAAAGTAGAGCTTCGATGCCCTTATGCATTTGTGGGTACATGCTACTTCTTTCAAAATTGTGGTTGAATTTTGTTACATGCAAATTAGCATAGACTACCTATCAACTAATATGTAATGAGTTGGAGATTCTGATATGGAATGCGGTTCAATCCAAAGTTCGCGATTTGAGCTCAATTTTGCAACAAACAACACCATTGATATTGTGTTTGGCTTGATTTAATTAAACCATTGGCTGAATGGATGTAGTTTCATTGTAGATCTTTAAAGTGATGGAGATTGGAGAGAAGAAAATTAATTTGTGATGGATTCAGTGATTCGTGAATGTTGGATTTGAGAGTAAGTTGGTGTATATGTAAATATTAAATTATGCTAATTTGAGAGTAAGAGTAAACAGAAACTGTTAATTACTACCACAATCGGGAATTGAATCGGCTCACCTGTGACAAATTAAGTCAAGCAATTTATTAAAACATAATCCGTATGAGGTGTGGGTAATCTATTTGTATGAGATACTTGGCGTTGTCCAATTTTTTTAAATAGTTAAATTGAAACTGATTTTTTTATAAAAAAAAGTATATTTCAAGTCGTAATTTACATAAACTTTTCTCGATAAATTTATAATAATTTAAAACCTATAAATAAGTATTTGGCAATTTTATAGATGCGTTTTTAAATATATATGAATATCATATTTGGTTAAATATGCATAATCGAAATAAGACTAATAGAAGAACTATATTTTAATCAATCCCGTGCAAGGCACGGGTAATACACTAGTATATATATTAAAGCAGGAGCCTCTATTGCCACGTGTCAAGCCACGGTTCTCCCATCCCACCAAATTTTTTTAAAAAAGTGGTTTTTAAAATTTAAAATCTATAAAAAATATTTTAGTAAAGTCGTTAATTAAAGTTAAAATATATTTAAAATATCTTTGAATTTTGTTATAGTAAATGTCACTAACACAATTAAATTTTAATTTTAGAAAATATCTTCTCTTATCTTATCTTATCTTATATATATTAAAGTAGGAGCCTCTATTGCCACGTGTCAAACCACGGTTCTCCCAACCCCTTATTTTTTTTTAAAAAGTGGTTTTTAAAATTTAAAATGTATAAAAAATTTTTAGTAAAGTCGTTAATTAAAGTTAAATTATATTTAAAAAATCTTTGAATTTTGTTATAGTAAATGTCAGTAAAACAATTAAATTTTAATTTTAGAAAATATCTTATCTTATATATCTATTAAAGCAGGAGCCTCTATTGCCACGTATCAACGCCAGATTTCTCCAAGCCTAAAAAATTATTTTTAAAAGTGATTTTTAAATGTTAATATAAATTGAAAATTGATTTTTAAATTCTTTAAAAAATATTTGAATAATATTTTTATAAAAATAGTTTTTAAACTTTTACGGATTTTTTTTACCAACAAGCATATCTTAACAAATCAATTTAAAATATAATTAATTAGAAGAGATAAATACTTAAATTAGAATTAAAAATCATAATATTGATTATAATTTCATTTTTTGAATTTTTATTTTACAAAAATATGCATATAAATTTCTAAATATTAAATATTTATTAAAACTGAACCCGCACAAAGTGCGGGTATTACACTAGTACTTACTAAAACAGAGCACGGGTTGATGACGTGGCGCGCTGTGGACGCAGGATTTTTGAAATTGAGCTCCCACAATTAAAGCCAATAAATCTTTATTTTTACACTATTTTTTAAACCATAAAATCTTTTATTATTAAAATAATAATTTTATAGAAACCAAATCTATTATCTATTATACTTACTAAAACAGAGGCACGGGTTGATGACGTGGCGCGCTGTGGACGCAGGATTTTTGAAATTGAGCTCCCACAATTAAAGCCAATAAACCTTTATTTTTTACACTATTTTTTAAACCATAAAATCTTTTATTATTAAAATAATAATTTTATAGAAACCAAATCTATTATACTTACTAAAACAGAGCACGGGTTGATGACGTGACGCGCTGTGGACGCAGGATTAGATTAGAGAAGTATACAAAACAAAAGCACGTAAAAAAAATCTATTTCACAATATTCTTTCTCATTTTTTTCAAAACCCGCACAAGGTGCGGATATTATACTAGTTGGTCTTAAAATTTGTGTCAAGTATCAATTAACTCAAACTGGTTGCACCTAAAGAATTGTTGAGATATGAGGATATATTATTCCACCTTCACTATATCATATATCAAATATGTGATACTAACATATAAGTAAAATGATTTCTCATATTATTGATTGGTTTTAGGGTTGAACTCGTGAAATTGTGTGTAGGTTCATCTAACGCGTATTCCATCCCCTCTATGTATTAGACATGTCGTATACGAAAGATTAATACAATTGGATTGCTAGTCTTTTTCAGGCCACGTGTAGACTACAATTCACGGGTTTTAGACTGGTTAACTGAGGAACGTTAATTGAACATGCATAATGCCTATGCTAATTTTTAGTTATCCAAATCTAAATAGACTACAGTTAAGCATCAAGCAACCATATGAATGTGATTAGCCATTTTTATTTAAAGGAATCATGATTAAGGATGTGATATCAACAATGTTTAGCGGTGGATAAACGGATCAATAATATCTACTTATTCGACATAATTTTTTCAGTTAATCTTGGATTGTATTTGATTTGTATCCGTTGGATATTCGATACATCTAATCATAGTGATTTGGTTTAGAGTATTAATTAAATTACTTTAGGGAAGTTCCGATTGATACCTATGTGGTTCGGAATTTTTCACAATTTGTCCAACACTTTTTTCAACAGCTCGGTTAGTATCCTTGCGTTTTTTACAATTTCATAATTTTCTCTATTCAATCCAAAACTGTAACAATCATTACCCTCTTTGTTAGTACACACACAAAAAACTTTTTTTTTTTTTAAAAAAAAAAAGGAAGAGAAATCGTAAGGCCGTATCTATTTTCCTCTCGAATGAAAGTCTTTTTCTCCTCCAAATAAAAAATCGTAAGCCTTGTTGCCTCTCTTCTCCGGGTTAACGTATCTCTTCCCCAGGTTTGAGAAGTACTCATCTCTAGTTTTAAGAAGAATTGAACTTTGATGTTTACTTAGATGTTTAAGATTTCGTTTATGAAATTTAATCTACTTATTAATACATGTGTTTACACGATTGAATCAATTCGAAGAAGGGTTTGTGAGAAATGGTACAATTAAAATTTAGTGTGAGAACAAGACATTCAATCCGGTTAAGGTTATAATCAGATTCAAGCACTCGCATCCCGGTTCTGTAGTGGCTTTTGTCCTGCGGGAAGTTGTCGACATACCCTCTAGGTTTTCTCGGGTCAAAATTAGGGTTTGTATAAGGAGTAGGAGTTCACGAAAAGGAAGAAGAAGAACGGAAAAAAAGAGGAGTTGAAGAGTACAAATAATATCGGAGGTGGAGCTGAGAGACGGTGAAACTATGAGGTTGTCGACTGTGGCTGATTGCGGTAAAGAGGGAGGACAAAGATCATACAATGAGTGGGTGAATGGAGAAAATTCAATGATCATCTTTTTAAACATCAGAGTTCAAACCTCGAGATGAGTTCTTCTCGAACATGGAGAAGAGATATAAATGCCTGGAGTGGAGGTACGATAGCCCGGAGAATCGAGGCAGCACAACTCATGATTTTTCATTCGAGAGGAGAATAAGACTTTCATTCGAGAGGAGAAGAGAAGCGGCCTTACGAATTTTCTGTTCTTATTTTTTAAAAAAATATTTGTGTACTAATAGAGAGGTTAACAATTGTTACGGTTTTGGATTGAATAGGATACATTCCAGAACCGTAAAAAAAAAGGGTACCAACCAACGTTCTAAAAGTGTTGAAAAAATATCGGAAAATTTCAAACCACAGGGGATACCAATCGAAATTTTCCATTATTTTATTACATTAAAAAAAAAAAGTTTATATCCGGTTCAAAAATTTCTCACATCAAATTCAAACCGGTCTAAAGGAACAGCAATGGATCCGTTGAGTTGGGCTCGTGTTTTGTGCTTTCTACTGTGAAATTGTTTAAGGCCCAGTCCAGTTGTATCCCACCATCTTCTACCCAGTACCCATGCTAGTAGTATTACTGAATGAAGGAAGCTATTAGAGCAGTAGTACTAACAGTCACTCAAGATGTTTTACTTGTCCCACGAGAAAACTCGTCTCCTTTTTCCTTCTTCAAGCTTTGAACACATGGAGTTCATAGCTAATCAAACTCTAGCTGTAATCTCCTTATCTTTCAAGCTTCACCGTTTCCCTTTAAAAACTCCACATTCACCATTTCCTTCTTCAAGCTTCACCGACCATGGCGACCTCTCACTTTCTCAACTCTCCATTAGTTTCCATTCCTTCCAATTCTATCCACAACCTTCGCCGGCAAACCGTTTTCTTCGGTGGATTCCGTCGGAAAGGGTTTCCGGTGAAGGTGACGTGTCAGAAGGCTGTCGGAATTGACCTCGGAACAACAAACTCGGCCGTAGCGGTGGTCGATGCAGGGAAGCCGGTGATCATTACAAACTCCGATGGCCAAAGGTTTACGCCGTCAGTAGTTGCCTACACTGAAAATGGAGAAATCCTGTTGGGGGAAATCGCCAAAAGACAGGCTAAGATTAACCCGGAAAATACCTTCTTCTCTGTCAAGAGATTCATCGGACGAAAAATGCCGGAAATCGACCAACACTCCAAGAACTCCCCTTACGAAATAGTGGAAGATGAAAATGGGATTGTCACTTTCAATTGCCCCGCCAATAAAAAACAGTTCACACCTGAAGAGATCTCTGCTAAGGTGATTCAACTAGACTCTGCTTTTTAAGCTTTTGTTTAAATAACTGGATTGTGATTCAGCAAATGCTCTGTTTTGATAGGTTTTGAGAAAGCTTGTTGACGATGCATCAAAGTTCTTGAATGAAAATGTGAAGAAGGCAGTGATTACAGTGCCTGCTTATTTCAATTCTTCTCAAATGACAGCAACGAAAGATGCAGGTAAAATCGCGGGTTTAGACATCCTCCGGATAATAAACGAACCTACTGCAGCTTCGTTAGCATTCGGATTTGAGAAGAAAACCAATGAAACAATTCTAGTCTTTGATCTTGGAGGCAGTACTTTTGATGTTTCAGGTATACTTTAGATATTCATCCTAAATTTCTGTCCTAATTTAACTTATGTTTTGACATATCTGTTTCCTTCTAGTTGTTCAAGCGGGTGATGGAGTCTTAGAAGTACTTTCAGCCTCGGGTGATATTCATCTCGGTGGCAACGACTTTGATCAGGTCTGCTGCTAAATCTTCAAGGATTTTGAAGTGTTCTTCTAAATGTGCAATTTATATTGTCTGTTTGTTGATACAGAGAATTTTGGAGTGGCTTGCTGAGAATCTCATGCGGATTAACGGCTTAGATGTGTCGAAAGACAGGGAGGCTCTTCAAATTGTTACAGAAATTGCAGAAAAAGTGAAGATTGATCTCTCAGCTCATACTGAAACTAGCATCAGGCAAGTCCTTGTCATTTCTTCATTCAAATTGTTTTATAATGTTTACTGAACTAAAATTAACCTTGTTTATGCAGTCTGCCGTTCTTTGCAGCAACACCCGATGGTCCAAAGAAGATTGAAACTACTCTAACAAGGGTTAAATTCGAAGAGTTGTGTTCAGACTTGCTTGATAGGTAACAGTTTAGCTTCATGTAGAAATGTAAATTTAATTTTACCTCAGTATCATTAACTTTTGTAATTTGCAGGTTAAAAAAGCCTGTTGAAATTGCTTTGAGTGAAGCTAAGTTGTCGGTTGAAGGTATTGATGAAGTGATTCTTGTTGGAGGATCATCAAGAATACCCTCTGTGATTGAACTTGTGAAGAAGATGACCGGAAAAGAGCCTAATTGCAGCATCAACCCGGATGAGGCGGTTGCTCTTGGAGCAGCCATTGAAGCTGATGTTTTGGTTGGGGATGTTAAGGATAGAGTCCTAATGGATGTGACACCGTTGTCTATCGGTTTAGAGACGTTGGGTGGTGTTATGACCAAGATCATCCCGAGAAACACACCCTTACCAGCTTCTAAGTCGCACGCGTTTTCTACTGCGGCTGATGGCCAAACTGTTGTTGAAGTCAATGTACTTTTAGGTGAAAGGGAGTTTGTCAAGGATAACAAATCATTAGGAAGATTTCGTCTTGACGGGATCCCTCCATCTCCAAGAGGAGTTCCGCGACTTGAAGTTATGTTTGAGGTTGATACTAATGGTGTGTTGTCAGTAACTATACTCGACAAGGGAACCGGGAAGAAGCATGTTGTGAACATGACTGGTGCATGTGTTTTGCGAAAGCATGAGGTAGATGAGATGGTGAGAGAAGCTGAGAAGTTTGCAAAAGAGGACAAGGAAAGGAGAGATGCCATTGACATAAGGAATGAGGCTAATTCTGTCATTTATCATACTCAGAAGCATCTAAATGAGCTTGGTGGCAAAGTACCAGTTGAAGTTCTGCGGAGCATTGAAGGTAAACTCAAGGAGCTTAGGGATGTTATCTCTGGTGGTGTGACTTGTGTGATTAAGGATGCAATTGTGGCACTGAACCAGGAAGTGATGCAGCTAGGTCAGTCAATTTACAGTCAACCAAGAGCAAGAGATGGTGATGAACCGAAAACAACTTGACTATACATATGGTATAGCTCGAAGGATTCAAGTCAAGGTGGAGATTAGTTGATATATGTCTTTCAATAAAAATTGATCATAGCGAATTATAATATGAAACTTCATTTGATCCGAGTTTTGTTAAGGTTTGATACTTTGAGGCAATAATCTTGATAGAATCATTCAATCAAGAAGCATGTTGACAACATCTCTCATGGAAGGTCGGGATGATGGAAGTGTCACCGTGCACCGGAGAGCAATGTCAATGACCTTATTCATGCCATTCCGGTTCCTTGTTGATTCCGCGGTTAATCTTTGATCTAGAACTCGGTCACCATTTGAGATTTGCCATAGATCTTGCACCCATGATACAATGCTTCTTCCTTCACCAAACTCTTCTTCAATAGCCTTTCTTCCGGTTATGAGCTCCAACAACACTACACCATAGCTATACACATCACTCTTCTCCGTCGCCTTTGTTATGTATGCTAACTCTGGAAACATATCAAAGCACATCATATTATACAAGGCTACCTTAAGTTATTAGAGACAAAAATCTACCGAAAGAAGTCTAACCCGGGGACATGTATCCATGGGTGCCTATCAAGTTGCTCGAAGCTGTACTCGGCATCTTACACTTTGCAATGCCGAAATCTGAGATCTTTGGTTCGTACTTGTCATTGAGCAATATATTGCTAGACTTGATGTCTCTATGGATAATCGGAGGAGAGCAATCGTGATGGAGATAACAAATCCCTTGGGCAACTCCGACTGCAATCTTGTACCTCGTACTAAAGTCTAGATTACTTGTTGCTTCTCCATGGAGTGCTTCATACAAATTCCCATTCTCCATCAACTCTAAAACCAAGTAATAAGATCTCCCTTTCTTGAAGTATGCATAAAGCTTCAATATACTCTTGTGACGAGTTTTACTCAAAATCTCCATTTCTTTGAAGAAAGACTTCAATATAATCCTTTCAAAGCCTTGCATTTGTAGAAGTTTCACTGCAACCGTTACTCTAGGCTGTTGTCGAATAAGATCTAGTTTGTACACAATGCTTGTACTTCCTCTTCCGACTACATTCTCTTCCACAAGCCTTAGTATATCCGTCGTATTAATCTTAATCCTAGGATTAAAGATCTCAAACTCCCATGCTTGCTCATCATCTTCCTTTACTTGATGCTTTGCTAGGCAAAGCATCAAGATATTGTGTTTGTGAATGACCTTTACAACTAAGAAGTAGATAAGAACAACGGCTACAATAGGAGGGAATGCATAACACAATGTTATCATATGAAAACTCATTCTCTTATGAGATTGATTAGAATTGCATCTTTTGATCTTAGAATCATCCAAGTCAAAAGGAAGACACAACCCTTTGTTCCCTAGAAAGCCATTGTCACCACCCATCATGTAAATCTCAAGAGGGATGATCCCTGAAAGTTGGTTTTCGGAAACGTCTAGTAAACTCAACTTAAGCTTTGTTAAGCTTTGAGGAATCAAACCCGAGATCTTGTTCCTCGAGATATTGAGAGAATTCAAGTTCAATTTCGAAAGTGAACAAGGGATATCCCCAGTAAGTGAGTTCCATGCAAGATTGATCTGTGAAAGACTAATGCATTCAGCTAACTCCGATGGGATTGTTCCTTTGAAAGAATTACCATCCAATTGCAATGAAGATAGTTCTTTAAGATACCTGATTCCCCGAGGTATCTGACCAGATAGACTGTTGTTGCTCAAAACAAGTCTTTCCAGTTTTCTGTAACTTCCTGTTCAATCAATAACATGGTCAGATTAACATTCGAACTTCTGCAAAAATTAAACAAACCCTGATGAATAGCAGAACAATACCTATCGCTTGTGGGAGGTCACCTGAAAACCTGTTGTTTGATAAAATAATCTCTGTAAAGCAAGTTGAGTTGCAGGTTTGGAAGGCGATGTTTCCGGTGAAGTCATTGTCGCTTAAATCGATTAATGACACATGAGGTAATGCCCATAAGCCATTTGGGATTTTTCCGAACAAGAGATTATCGTTCACCCTTATCCTTGTTAGGGATTTGCAAGTCGAGTATGATACCGGAAACTCGCCCGTAAAGAAGTTGCTCAGCAAAAGTAAGTACTGTAGCTTCTTGTTTGCACATAAATGCATCGGAAACTCCCCGACAAATTTATTCTCGGAGATGTCAATTTTACTCAGCGGTGAGAACTTACCAAATTCCATGGGGAATTTTCCTGTGAAACTGTTTTGGAAGATATAAACCTCGGAAAGAAATGGCATGTATGCAAACCCTATCGGGAAATTGCCGGAAAAGGAATTGTTCCGTAACCCTAGATATTCTAGATTCTTCAATTCTCCAATATTTGGGTGCAAATTCCCGTGAATTTTATTTTCACCTATGTCGATTGCGCGCAGAAAGGTAAGATTTGTGTGAATGTAAAATCTAACCAATCTATATTCCTTAGTCGTAGAATCGACCAAAGACACACAAGTATAAAGCACACAAGCAATTTGATGACGCAGTTCGGTAGTATATAAAATACTCCTACTCTGCGAGATCTCAAGAGGGGAGATCCGATCCCAGGTTTCACTAGGTATCCAAGAACACAGATTACAAACACTGGACAAGAGATATACTAGCACCTTTCTATAGATCTAGCAAAGAAAACAACAAAGACAGAACTCAGGAGATACAAAGAAGTAATGGTGAAGAAAAGCCCCCTCAAAGGCACCTTGACGAAGATCTGAGATCGATCTTCGTCTATTCTGCAAACCAACGAAGCAGAGATGAGAGATAACAGATCTCTCTTAGTCTTCTACGGATCCTTCTCACTTCAGATCGAGATTTGGAAGATCCATTCTCCTTCTTCTCTTTTCTCTCTCTCTTTTTCCTCTCTTTCTCTTTGGACGAAGAACACTCAAGATTCAGATCTAGGGTTTAGGAAAGCTGCGTCTGAAAGCTTAAGTACCAAAGCTTAACAAGGTCAAACGCATCGTTTAATGACACGCCCTTATTAAACCCTTCAGCCCAGCTCAACAAACTCGTAAGCAGCTCTTTCAATCGTGGATCAAGGAGATGGACCAACTGCATTGGGCTGTCAAGCCCAAGTCTTCAACTTCAGCCGGACAAGTAAACCAATACACAACAATACACATACAATACACCTTACAACATTTGTACCTCCTAATTTCATATAATAGCCTACACATATATAAGAGCATTGTCACCATATCTATCACCAAGCTACATCACTTAATCTAAGTGGCAACATTGGATCAAGATAGGCATCAATATCAAATACATAGCAAGCTATCATATGAGTTTTATAACTCTCTACTTAGACCATAGTATAAGGTGCTAGTTTAATCTCTAAGTCCTAATGCTAAGAATGTTACAAGAATCAATTAACATAACAAATGCCCTCCTGATTCTTGTATCATGTCAATCTGGTTCCGTTCCCCAATAGTGTGTCATGGATCATCCTTCTTGTCCGTCATCAGTCTAGGACCTGCACAACCACTCAAGGAGCATCAAAAATCTGTAGAAAATTTCTACAGAAAACAAACTTATCAGCAGTAACAATCTTAGTTCCAAAGTCTGCAGGATTCAACTCACCCCTAATCTTTTTAACTAAGAAATGTTTCTTTTTAACCCTATCTCGAATGAAATGATTTCTAACATCAATATGTTTAGATCTTTCATGATAAAAAGGATCTTTACACAAATACAAGGCACTTTGACTATCCATATGAATTACAGGAATACAAGGTTTATGAGATATTTCACTAACTAAACCTTTAAGCCAAATAGCTTCCTTAGAAGCTTCAACAGCAGCAATATATTCAGCTTCAGTAGAGGATAAAGCAATCACAGATTGTTGTTGAGATTTCCATGAAACACAATTACCAGTCCAAGTGTAAAAATAAGCAGTAGTAGATTTTCTATTATCATTATTACTAGCATAATCAGAATCTACATAACCAAACACTTCACCAATATTATCATGCTCAGAAAACATTAAACACAGGTTTTTAGTTCCACTGATATATCTAAGAATATATTTCATAGCAGTCCAATGTAATTCACCAGGATTAGACATGTATCTACTTAGTACACTTATACCAAAAGCAAGATCAGGTCTAGTGCATAGCATAGCATACATGATAGAACCAACAGCCACATCATAGGGAATTTTAACCATTTTTTCAATTTCAGCTTGATTACTAGGACAGTGTTGCTTAGTTAAGTCTAAGTGCCCTCCTAAGGGTATAGAAGTGGATTTAGCATTTTTCATATTGAATTTTTCTAAAACCTTTTCAATATAGTCGACTTGAGATAACCACATCTTTTTATGCTTTCTATCCCTTATAATTTTAACACCTAGTATTTTCTGTGCAGGGCCCATATCTTTCATGTCAAAGTTTAATTTTAAATCCCTCTTAGCCCCAGCTATCAACACAGTAGACTTACTAATAAGTAGTATGTCATCAACATATAATTGCTTCTTAAAAATCCTAAGTTTTTCATGCATTCATCAAACTTAAGGTTCCATTGTCTAGGTGACTGTTTTAAGCCATAAATAGATTTTTTAAGCAAGCAAACATGATCAGGTTTAGATCTATCTACAAAACCCTCAGGTTGTTTCATATAGATAGTTTCATCTAAATTTCCATGTAAAAAAGCAGTTTTTACATCCATTTGTTCTATATCCCAATCATGCACAGTAGCAAAAGCAAGCAACAATCTCAATGTTTTATATTTGACAACAGGAGCAAATATATCAGTGTAATCAATTCCCTCTCTTTGGGTAAAACCCTTAGCAACTAACCTAGCCTTGTATCTAGGTGGTTCACTCAGTTTAGTGGCTTCTTTTAGTTTATAAATCCATTTACAGGGCACAATTTTTGCATTTTCAGGTTTAGCTATTAACACCCAAGTTTTGTTAACAATCATGGAATCTATTTCATCTTGCATTGCTAGTTTCCAATTTTTAGATTGAGAACAGTTCATAGCTTGCCTATATGTGTCCGGAGTATATGGATTATCAACAACATCACTAGTCAAGAAAGCATACTCAACCATATTAAAATCATTTGTAATCAGAACATATTCAGAATCATTATATTTCCTATTAGGTATTCTAACCCTAGGATTTCTATCTCTAGTTAACTGATAGTTATCTTCATCATTGTCATTCAAATAATCATCTTGATCATGCATAGAATCACCAATATCATGCAGTGAATCATTATTATTATTATCATGCAATGCAATATCAGAATGAGATGAGGGAGCAGTAGAGATATCACCTATATTTTCTACCCCCCTTGATTCTGACCTATGGTTCTCACTGCCTACAGCAGTGTTTTCATTAACATTTTCATCATTGTTAGAAGTATTATCAACATCATAGTTCTCTTCACTAGTACTAGGTGTTTGATAATATCCTATATCAAATTCTTCATCTATTAATTGATCTTCCCTTTTATGGTCGTTTGTGTAGAAATGAAAACTTCTAGTTGACTCAGTATCATTTTCAGTGTTACTGTTATTATCCACAGAGTTATTATTTCTGATTTTAAAATAGAATTCTCTTTCAGTAAAGGTCACATTTCTAGATGTTATTACTTTATAGCCATGTGGTTGTATGAGTAACAATTTATATCCTTTAACACCTTCAGGATAGCCTAGCATTACACACTTTTGTGCTCTTGGGTGCAACTTCCCTTGTATTATATGGGAATATGCAGTACACCCAAAGGGCCTTAAGTGGGTAATATTAGGCTTCCTTCCAGTCCACAATTCTTGGGGTGTCCTAAAGTCTATTACAGAGGAGGGAGACCTATTAATGAGATAAGCTGCTGTAGTAACAGCTTCACCCCATAGACTATGTTTCATACCAGCACTTATTAACATACATCTAGCCTTTTCTAAGAGGGTTCTATTCATCCTTTCAGCTGTACCATTTTGTTGAGGAGTGTAAGGGACTGTTAGATGTCTTTTAATACCATTTGTTTTACAAAATTCATTAAAACTAGTATTACAAAATTCTAGACCATTATCAGTTTTAAGGCATTTAACTTTTAAATCTGTTTCATTTTCAACTGAAATTTTCCAATTTTTAAAACTTTCAAAAGCTTCATCTTTAGTTCTCAACAAATATATCCAAACTTTTCTAGAATAATGGTCAATGAAAGAAATAAAATATTTCTTTCCACCTACAGTTTCTACATGAGCATGACCCCATAAGTCTGAATGTATATATTCTAGAGGTTTACTAGCTTTGTATAAAGATTTGTTGAAACTATTTTTATTTGCTTTACCAAGCACACAGTTTTCACAAAAGCTAAGGTTTGTCAGTTTATTGGTTAAAATACCTTGTTTATGTAACTGATTTAATCCATTATTTCCTATATGACCTAATCTGCTATGCCATAAAGTAGTTTGTTCTAGGTTGTTTTTATCAATATCAGTAATGGAGAGATTTAATTCAGGTGATTGTTCTACAAAGTACAAACCACCCTTTTTAGAACTCCTAATAAGAGTAAGACCATTTTTGACAACTTCTCTTATACCATTACTAGTATTTATATTACAACCTAAATCATCAAACATGGACTCAGATAGTAGATTTCTCCTAAGGCCAGGAACCCATCTAACATTTTGAATTACCCTAATTTTTCCATCGTACATGCACATAGGTATGTTACCTATTCCTTTTATTTTTAAAGCAGTATTATCACCTAACATGACATCACCACCATAAAAAATTTCTAAAGAACAAAACAGAGTTCTATCAGGACAAGCATGCATGGTACATCCAGAATCTAATATCCAATTATCAGATTTGCATTTGAAAGGAATAGTACACATTAACAGTTCACTAGAGTACTGAGCATGAAGATTTTCAAATAAAGAAACATTATTGTCAGTATTTCCTTTATTAGATTCGTCCTTCTTTTTCTTTCTACAGTCATTAATAAAGTGACCAAGTTTTTGACAGTAAAAACATTTTTTATTTTTCTTGTCATTTTCACTACTAGGGCTCTTATCATAGAATTCATCTTTCTTATCCTTTTTATTTGACTTATTAGATTTTTTAAATTTTCCTTTAGTTACTAAGACTTCAGACTTAACTTCTGATTTCTTATCATTTGGTTTAGTCTTAAAAATTTTCATAGATTCATTTTTATCTACAATTGACTCAATGATCTTAGTCTTAGTTAAAGTTTCAGTACTGTACTGTATCACATCTCTAAAGGTGTCAAATTGTGAAGGCAATGATCCTAACAGGATAACAGCTAAGTGAGTATCTTTAATAGTGTCATCACATCTCTCTAAGTCCATTTCCATTTTTAGAAATCTATCTAGGTTATCGTTCAAGGTCACATTCACATCCATCTTAAATGTAAACAACCTATGTAGAGTAGATATCCTAGAGGGCAAATATTTTTTATTGTATTGCTTATCTAAAGTATCCCACAAGGGTTTAGCAGAGGAGATACTTACAAACTGACGAGCCACGTCGTCAGTCAATCTTATCATTATTTCAGCATGAGCCTGCTCATCCATTTCCATTTTTCTGGTTGTAGAGGTTTCTGCCAAGTAGTCACCAGTTATGGCCCTCCAACACTTTTCCTTGGTCAAAATTGCTTTCATTTTGACCTGCCACATGATGAAGTCAGAGACTCCATCATATGGCTTGAGTCTGATGCTAGCTTCTGTCATT
Source organism: Fagopyrum homotropicum (assembly GCA_033239125.1). Taxonomy (NCBI): domain Eukaryota; kingdom Viridiplantae; phylum Streptophyta; class Magnoliopsida; order Caryophyllales; family Polygonaceae; genus Fagopyrum; species Fagopyrum homotropicum. The sequence continues at coordinate 13,054,356 of BSWB01000003.1, forward strand.
TTTTATCTCCTGTAAACAAGAAACAAAAAAGGTTAGAAAACAGTCGAGAAAAGTGAATACAGATAGGAGGTAAGATAAGAGAGTAAAGATAAACACAGTAATAAAAAACCAGTCAAGATGATCACTATTAGAACTAATTAGATTAAGTCCAACCACACAAGGCAGAACAATAAGCGGAAGCAAAAAACAGAAAGCAAGATATACGAAGATATCAAGAACAACAGAAAACCCCCAAAAATTAGGGTTTTTATAGATTCGAAAGAAAAAACACAGAATGCTCTGATACCACTTTGTGAATGTAAAATCTAACCAATCTATATTCCTTAGTCGTAGAATCGACCAAAGACACACAAATATAAAGCACACAAGCAATTTGATGACGCAGTTCGGTAGTATATAAAATACTCCTACTCTGCGAGACCTCAAGAGGGGAGATCCGATCCCAGGTTTCACTAGGTATCCAAGAACACAGATTACAAACACTGGACAAGAGATATACTAGCACCTTTCTATAGATCTAGCAAAGAAAACAACAAAGACAGAACTTAGGAGATACAAAGAAGTAATGGTGAAGAAAAACCCCCTCAAAGGCACCTTGACGAAGATCTGAGATCGATCTTCGTCTATTTTGCAAACCAACGAAGCAGAGATGAGAGATAACATATCTCTCTTAGTCTTCTACGGATCCTTCTCACTTCAGAGCGAGATTTGGAAGATCCATTCTCCTTCTTCTCTTTTCTCTCTCTCTTTTTCCTCTCTTTCTCTTTGGACGAAGAACACTCAAGATTCAGATCTAGGGTTTAGGAAAGCTGCGTCTGAAAGCTTAAGTACCAAAGCTTAACAAGGTCAAACGCATCGTTTAATGACACGCCCTTATTAAACCCTTCAGCCCAGCTCAGCAAACTCGTAAGCAGCTCTTTCAATCGTGGATCAAGGAGATGGGCCAACTGCATTGGGCTGTCAAGCCCAAGTCTTCAACTTCAGCCGGACAAGTAAACCAATACACAACAATACACATACAATACACCTTACAACATTTGTACCTCCTAATTTCATATAATAGCCTACACATATATAAGAGCATTGTCACCATATCTATCACCAAGCTACATCACTTAATCTAAGTGGCAACATTGGATCAAGATAGGCATCAATATCAAATACATAGCAAGCTATCATATGAGTCTTATAACTCTCTACTTAGACCATAGTATAAGGTGCTAGTTTAATCTCTAAATCCTAATGCTAAGAATGTTACAAGAATCAATTAACATAACAATTTGCAATCTCTTTTGGTAATTCTCCTGTAAGATTGTTAGACGACAGCTCAAGAACAGCTAGTTTTTTCAATTTAGAAATTGAACTTGGGAGATTTCCAGAAAGCATGTTATTCATAAAATCCAAGTTTTCTAGCTGCTTGAGCTCGAAAACCCATTGGGGCAATTCCCCGATCAGATTTACGGAACGTAAGGATAATTTTGTGAGATTCTTCAACTTCGCGATACTTGCAGAAATCTGAGCCTGCTTGAAGTTATTGTATCCAAATTGAAGAACAGACAATGAAGTCAAGTTTCCAACCCAAGTAGGAAACTGCCCAGAAAAGAAATTTGCTGACAAATCAAACACTTTCAATCTTCTCAACACAGTGAGATCTGAGATTTCTCCGAAGAAATAATTGGAAGAAAGATTAAGAGTTTGAAGTTGGGTCAAATTCCTAAGGTTCGTAGGGAGGGTTCCATTCAAACTATTGTTAGCGAGTACAAGGGAATTGAGGCTTTGAATGTGAGAAAGAGAAGAGGAGATGCTACCCCCCAAATTCATGCTGTTAAGAGAAATTCCGATGACTTTACCGGTGATCGGATTGCACGAGATTCCGATGAATTGACAAGGAGAATTGGAGGAGTTCCATGAATGAAGGTAGTTCAGAGGATCATGGAGGTTGGATTTGAATTTGAGAAGTGCTTGCTTTTCAACTGTAGCTATAATAAATACCGGCATCAATCCTGCTATTGTGATGACCCATAACAATTGTAATCGGGTCAAAGGAGATGGGCTATCCATCATTCTCGGGTCGGGCTTCAATATCAATCAACCTGCGTTTTTACAAAATGAATAAATTTTACAAATATTAAAAATTGAAGTTGTAAGAAGTACTGCATACCGATATATAATGAGATGGTATGTTCTTGAATTTGCAAGACATGCTAGTGAGTTTTAAGTAGTGTTGTTTATATAACCGTAAGTTTAAGTTATTTAATTGTTAGGGCTACAAGTTTGAAACTCTATTTATTGACTACGGTTTCACAAAGATTCAACAATCTTTTAGAAATTAATCATTTTTTTTTACCGTAGTAAACAAGTTTGCATGACTTGGACTTTTGATTCAATCATACATTTGTTAAAGTATCAATGCTTTTATTCAAACTATTAATATTTACAAGTATTGGCAAGAAAAGGAATTTAGGAGTCAAAAAGAAGAGAATAAGATAAACGAGATTACTTGACTTACGCTTCATTATCACCATTCATATCCCACTAAAAAAAAATTATCACCATTCATATGTTGGGTGAATTTATGGAATATGTTCTCTTGTATACCCATATATATTGTTTTTTTTATTGAAGGTTGATGTTTTGGTCAATATGAGTTTCTCCTTGTATTTGTCTTAATTAGAAGACTTGTATAAGGTTAAAGAAGTGTGGGTTAAGGTAATCTTCTCGTTTTAGGGTTTTTGACACATCATAGGTCAAAATTCTTTTGCGGAACTATCTTAGTTCATATCTTCCTATATTTTTGTCATTAATCGTTTAATAATCATCTTCTTTTCTTTCCATATCATTCACTAATCCGTATCCCGAGTTTGTCGAAAAAATCGGCCGTTTTTCTCTATAGAACAACCCGATTTTTATCCTAATTAAGGACCTTCAATCTATATCGAGAACTACGGCTTATCCCCGCATCAAAGTGGTATCAGAGCTAAGCGATTGAAGTCTGAGCATTCATTAAAAAGGTTTGATTTTCTTTTGAGTCTTCTTTGAGTCTTTAAAAGTCGAGTCTTTTCTTGTTCGCCATCTTTGCGAGATTATTTGAGTTTAACGTGTGTTAATTTGTGTAAGTTTCGGAAGGGAAAAACGCCATCAACCAAACACAAGCCAGCCGTTGACCTTGAAACCTCGCCCGTACAAAAAAAAGTAAAGGAAAAAAAGTTTTTGAATGATGAATCGGAGAGTCGATTTTATCAAAGAAAATTGGCATGTTCTTCCGAAAAATTGTCCGATTTTTCACTCGATTTTTGCCAATGTTGTCAATTTTTGAGAAACTTTTGAGGCACACTTTGCAGAATCCAAGTGCACCCTCTACATGAGTATTACAAAAGAAGAATTTCCGTATATACCTTGATCCAATTAAAGAGTTCTAACTATACATAAAATCCAAACCCCAACTAACTCTCTTTTCTTAACTTCGCAACTCAAGGTACGTTCTTCTCTCTTCTTAATCTATTGTGTGCGTTTCTTTAGTCTCTTTTCTATTCTAAAATCCGAGTCTTTCTTTGAGTGTGTCAATTAGTATCTATACTTCTTAACATACTACTTGTCTATCCGCAATATTTTCTTTCTACCTTGTCGTGTGTGGAGTAAACTTCTTACAAGGATTCCTTAACCATCGCACCCCACAAAAACCTTTAACCAAATGAAGTTGACCACTTGATTCAGTCAAGAAGTCCTAGTGAGACCAATGCGCTAATTTGTAAAGAAGCATTAACCCATACAAGTCAATTCCGTCATACCATCTTGCGAAAACACAACACGAGTGAGAGCGAGAGAAAACAAGTAAGACCATTTACGATTTTTCTAACCTTACGAGTTTGTTGTTACTATGCGTGTTTTTGCAGATATCAGGAAGAGATAGTCCACACGGATCTCAGAGGAACAACGTTCCGGATATAACGGACATGTTCAAGAAAATTATAACCAAGACGTCCAACATGGATAAATGGCTTGAACAAGTGGAAGCAAGACCTAATATGAAGGTTGTTTATGAGATTGGAGGAAGCTCTGCTAATCCACCCTCCCCCCCTCCAACACCATCAATAAATCATCAACCGATGCTCGGTAATACTCACCCTAATCAATTCTTTAATGCTAACCACAATCCACGTTTTGGTGACGAATTTCAGGACATGAGTGATGAAGAGGGTGAAGGTATGTGGAGAGATCACCCACGACGTCATTAACGAAGGGGACACTATAATGAACACCATAGACCCTAACAGGATAATGAAGGACTTGGGAAGTCAAGGTCAAAATCCCGAGTTTCGAAGGTAGATGCGATCCGGATGCACACATGGAGTGGGAGATCAAAATTGAACAACTTTGGTCTTGTCACAACTTTAGTGAGTAAAGGAAGATCCAACTTGTTGCGTTGGAATTCTAAGGCTACACTCTCATTTGGTGGGATAATCTAATCAAAGAACAGAGAAGAGCGGGAGAGCCGAACATCACCACTTGGGAACGCATGAAAACCTTGATGAAGGCTAGATTTGTGCCACCACACTATGGTCGGGAGGTGAGACAATGATTAGAGAACCTTAAACAAGGTTCCATGTCCGTAGAGGAAATCTACACCGCCATGCAAACGACAATGGTGAAAGTCAGCATACAAGAGGATGAGGAGTCTATTATGGCTCGATTCTTACGAATTTTACATTCCTATTTAGCTAATGAAATTGATCTTTATCCCTATGTTTCTATCACTAACTTACTACATTTGGCTATCAGGGTGGAGAAAAAGATCAAAAGGACGAAATCAAGGAACAAATTCTTGGACTCCAAAGAAAAAAAATCAAACCACTAAAAGGAAAATCGACCGATTTTCTTCTCAAAACGATGACGGAAAACATTCTTTGCCCGATCCAGCAACTCCCAAACCTTCTAATTAGTCTCGTCCTTTCAATGAGCCTTCAAAGGACCATAAAGGGAGTACTTCTAACTCTACCTCACGATCTAGAGATATTGTTTATTTTAAATGTCCAGGTAGAGGTAATTATATGCACGATTGTCCTAATAAGCGAGTTTTATTTATTAATCAACAAGGACAATATGAAAGTGAGGAAGAAATTGAGCATGATCATACCCACATCAGTGCATTAATTGAGCATGATCATGATAATCAAAGTGATAGTGAATGTGAATATGAGCATGGCGATTCTTTGATTGCTAGACGCACTTTGCATGCTAAAATTGATTTATGTGAGGATAATCAACGTGAAAACCTTTTTCATACTCGATGTCTTGTTCAAGGAAAGGTTTGTAACATGATTATTGATGAGGGTAGTTGTTGCAACATTGCTAGTGAATAATTGATCACTAAGTTGCAAATCACTACCTTCTACCATCCTCGACCTTATAAATTGCATTGGATGAATGATTGTGGAGAATTAAAAGTTAATAAATAGGCTCACATTGCGTTTACTTTGGGCAAATATGTGCAGAATGTTGTTTGTGATGTTGTGTCTATGCAAGCATGTCATATTTTGTTAGGCCGCCCTTGACAATTCGATAAAAAGGTTATTCATGACGGATTTTCTAATAAACATTCGTTTGAGTTTAAAGGAAAATCCATTATTCTCAAACCCATGACTCCTTTGCAGATTGCTGAACATTACAACAATAAAAAGGCAAAAAGCAAGCAGAAGGACAAAGAAACAACTCTCAGAGAAGAAAAATCGGGTTGTTCTTCGAAAAATCGATCGATTTCTAAACAAATTCGGTTTGTTCAAGGGATAATCAACCAATTTTCCTATATCTCATCCGATTTTTCCTCTTTGGGACAACAACGAGCCCTTCTTTCTTCTAAAAGGGAGTTTCTCGATGATTACATCCCTTTAGATCTCTCTTTACTAAGTCTATATAAAAGCCTACTGTCTTTAAGTGATGATGTAAAGGCCGCTTTGCCTTCAAATATTTTACAGGCTTTGGAAGAATACAAAGACGTATTTCCGGATGAGATTCCTACCGGACTTCCACCATTCCGAGGCATTGAGCATCGGATTGACTTCATTCCAAGTTTGTCACTTCCTAACCGTCCAAAAAAGGACAACACTTGGAGGATATATGTGGATTTTCGAGCAATCAACAACGTCACTATCAAGTATAGCCATCCCATTCTTCGATTGGATGATATGCTAGATGAGCTTAGCAGTTCCAACCTGTTTTCAAAGATCGATCTTAAGAGTGGATATCATCAAATCCGAATGAGGGAGGGAGACGAATGGAAGACAACATTCAAAACCAAGTTTGGACTTTACGAGTGGTTGGTAATGCCTTTCGGTTTAACTAACACGCCTAGTACTTTTATGAGGCTAATGAATGATGTCTTACACCATTTTATTGGAAAGTTTACGGTTGTTTACTTTGATGACATCCTCATTCATAGAAAATCCATTGAGGAGCATGAAGAACACTTAAGGGAATTACTTGAACTCTTAGATTTGAATCTTTATATGCCAATATTAAGAAATGAGAGTTTAGTACTAATCAAGTGGTTTTTCTTGGATTTGTGGTCAACACAAGAGGTCTTGAGGTGGACAAAGAGTATATCAAAGCCATTCAAGAATGGCCTATACCTACCACCGTTGGACATGTGCGATCTTTTCATGGATTGACAACTTTCTATAGGCTCTTTGTGAAGGATTTCAGCACCATCGCAGCCCCTCTCACGCAGCACACGAAGAAGCAAGTATCGTTTGAGTGGGGAGAAGCGCAAGAGAAAGCATTTTCGGAACTAAAGAGGCGACTATCAAATGCACATCTTCTTGCACTTCCGGATTTCACCAAACCGTTTGAAGTGGAGTGTGGCGCTTCAAAGTATTGGTAAAAGAGGAATACTCATGCAAGAAGGTAAACCTCTAGCCTACTTTAGTCAAAAATTAAAAGGTCTATGTTTGAATTACTCTACTTATGATAAGAAACTATATACTTTATTTCAAAACATGGCAACACTACCTTTGGCCTAATGAATTCATCCTCAGAACTGATCATGAGTCTTTGAAGCATTTTTGAAGTCAAGATAAGTCGGACAAGAGACATGGACGATGGATGGTTTTCATTGAGATATTTCCTTATATTATCAAATATAAGAAAGGGGAGAATAATGTTGTAGAGGATGCCCTTTCGAGGAGGTATACTTTGATCACAACAATGGATTCCAAAGTCCTAGGATTCCATTATATCAAAGATCTATATGAGGATGATGAAGAATTTGGCGACATTTACACTGGATGCAAAAATCGACCCAGTGTCAAGAAAATCGACATTTACACTAATGAATTTATTGCTTCCCATAAAACAAATGATTCATATGATGTAGCTAACTTGTTTTTCAAGGAAGTTGTTCGATTGCATGGAGTGCCAAGAACTATTATGAGTGATATAGATGTTAAGTTCTTTAATTTTTTTTGGAAGACACTTTGGGAAAATCTAGGTACAAAGTTGTTATTTTCAACTTCTAGTCATCCTCAAACAGATTGTCAAACGGAGGTAACCAATCGAACTTTAACTACTATATTAAGAGCAGTTTTGAAGGATAATTTGAATGTTTGGGATGACGTGTTACCACATGTTGAATTTGCTTATAATCGAACCTTGCATTCATCTACTAACCTAACGCCGTTTGAGTGTGTTTATGGAGTGAATCCTTTGACTCTCTTTGATCTTATACCGTTGCCCTTAGAGGAGCAAGTAGATTTTGTTGCAGGACAACAAGTGGAGTTCATAAGGGAATTACATGAGAAGACACGCTTACGGCTGGAGCAAAAGGGAATTTCCGTAGCTTCCAAAGCAAATTGGAATCACAAAGAGATGTTATTCAAACCCGGAGATCTAGTGTGGTTTTATCTACGGAAGGAGAGATTTCTGGACAAGCGGAAGTATAAATTATCTCCAAGAGGAGACATACCTTATAGAGTAAAAAGGAAATCTGATGGGAATGCTTACGTCTTGGAATTTCCAACTGGGTATGGCGTAAGTCCCACCTTCAACGTTAGCGAATTAAGTCCTTACGAGTTTAGAGATGATCATGCCAATGATTCGAGGACGAATCCTTCTCAAGAAGGGGAGTCTGATGTGGGGTCATTTCCAACACCAGGTCTAGTGACACACTCAAAGGCTAAGGCGTTGAAGGATAAACCAACAACACCTTCACCTTGTTCGGAATCAATGGATGGATCAATCACAAGGTCAAGAGCAAAGACAATTCAAGGCGAAGTTATGAACATACTCATGATTTGTACGCTCAAGGAAACTCTCCTCACTCTCAAGAGTTCCTTGGTGACGTTATTGATTGTAATAGAAGAGTCAAGCCACGACCAAGAAGATCCACCAAACAAGGAATAAGGATAAGAGCAAGGAAGAATTCCAGAGGAAGAAAATCGATCGATTTTTCATATAAATCGACCGATTTTTCTGTAGGAAATATTCTATCAATTTTTTTGTTGCCGATTTCCTTCACTGGAACGAGTTTTGCGAAAGATCCGGCCATAATCTTCTATCTTTTGGCAATTCTATATTGTTATAATTTCTTAAAGCTCTCAAATTATCTTAATGGATTATTTAGTTTTATCTTGTTAGATGTTATATTTTATATCTTAAAGATATCTTTGTAAGATTATCTTTAAATATATTTTCCTAGTTTTAGTTGGTTTAATCTCCCTTATAAATAGCCTTAGTGGGGGAGATTGTTAGATTGATTAGATTGATATGTTTCCACAGATTGTGAGACTTGCAACTTCACTTACGAAGTTTGTGTTTTATTCATTAAATTGTTCAATCAATAAAGAGAGCTTTTGATTGAATTGTTTGTGAAGTCATTGTTAGATTGTGCTTGTGTGTGTTAATCTTATTGAAGGTGGTGCTCCTTGTCAATATTATTCCTTCCTTGTGCTTGTCTTAATTATAAGACTTGTGTAAGGTTAAAGAAGTGTGAGTTAAGATAATCTTCTCGTTTTAGGGTTTTGACACATCATTGGTCAAGGTTCTTTTGCGGAACTATCTTAGTTCATATCTTTCTATATTCTTGTCATTAATCGTTCCATAATCATCTTCTTTTCTTTCCATATCATTCACTAATCCGTATTCTGAGTTTGTCGAAAAAATCGACATGTTCTTGAGGAAAATCAGCCGATTTTCTCTATAGGAGAACCCGATTTTTATCCCAGTTAAGGACTTTCAATCTAGATCGGGAACTGCGGCTTATCCCCGCGTCAGTATTAGCTTATGATAAGATGCGTTTCATGTTTATAGTGGAAATAATGTGAGAAGTGTACTTGTGAAGTTTACGTTAAGTTTATCTGAAATCAAGATATTGATTGCTTCCCTTGCAAGTTAACATCGTAACGTACATGAGAAGTTTAACAATCAACCTATCATATCTTTAGAAAGTTAAAAATTTATAATTTAGATATTGTTTTAGTAAAAAAAGATTTTTGTTAGCTTAATTTTTGATTTAGTAAAAGATATAATTTGAGGGAAAAAAACGAAAGGTCGTCACGCCAGCATTATGTCGCCTGCTTTAGTAAAATATATAGATATTTAAGTTAACATTTTATTATCCCTAAAATTTTGTTAAAGAATAATTTAGTAATCAAAAAAATAAATGATATCAAGATATGAATCTATAGATACCATATCTAGAAAAAAAACATGCTATTTGCTACATGTTTTGTAATAACTTAACCAATCAAGATTAACATCCTCAAATTAATCTATGATTTTAATTTTTAAAATAATTAACTAAGTCATAAATCCCTCTATTTAAAAAGCTGATAAATCATACATAACGTACAATGGAAGATTGGGAAACATAATCTTAAGAATGAATAATGTCATTTGATCTTCAAATTACTTTTTATCAAGATAATCTCTATATTATTATTTTTCAAATGGCATAATTAAATTTATAATTATTTTGTTTGTTTCTTAAGTATTGTTTTAACAAATCTCATCGTATATAAACTATAAAAATATCTTATCAAACTTCTCCCACAATCTTGATCTAATTAAAAAAAATTAAAGGCTAATTTGATTAGTGAGCTATTTTTAAGTTTTTGTTTAGTAAGTAAGCTTTTTACATTTTATAGTTTAGTAAATATGCCCCATTTTCGTGTCGACCGTTCTTTCAAACCCTACAACCCTCCTCCCCCGTATTGATTCCTTCTCTTTCGAGTGTTACGATCCATGGCGGCTCTTCTCCTTCCTTCTCTTCTCCCCGTACTCCTCCTCCGCCGCCGCACTAGCCATCTTCCCTCGCCTTCCTCCTCCTCGACTCTCTCTCTAACCCTCTGTCGATCTAAATCTAGATTTGTAGATCTAGTTTGCACCTCCTTCCTTCCTCTCCACCGTGACGATCCATGCGGCTCTTTGCAAGTATGCCTGCCTTCCATTGTAGACTTGACATGTTCTTCCCCTTTGATCCATGCTTGTTGCGAAGATCCGATGGGTTTGTCTAACTTCACTTCTTTGAAACCCATTTGCAGGACTATGAAGTGTATACCAGCCTTCAAACTAAGATCTAGATCTATATCTAAGTTTGAAGCCTCTGTTCTATGACTACCTGCCTAACGGGATCCTGAGCTCCCTCTTGCACGGTGTAGGGAAGGGAAAAGCCGAATGCGAGACAAGGTATGACATTGTGCTGGGAGTTTCACATGCATTGGCCTACTTGCATCATGATCGTGTCCCTACTATACTCCACGGAGATGTCAAGGCCATGAATGTTCTCTTGGGTCCGAGATTTGAGTCTTATCTTGCTGATTTTGGGCTAGCTAGGCTTATATTGTGATGTTCCACTTGATCTGCGATTCATGCGTTTTCTCTGATTCATTTGGATAAGCGGCGTTGTTTCAATTTGCCTCCATTTTCCAATTTCTTTTTTAAGGACATCTCATTATTCACAATAATCGGATCCGAGTACAATATTTTGTTTTGAACTTTTTGTTCGGATTTAAGTTTCCCGGGATTCTTCTTCCTCCTATACTTGAAGCCGAATCTTTTGTTAAAGGAAATGGAAGTTTTTGAATTTTCAATTTTTTTCTGCAATTTGAACTTCAACGTGGGATTATGTGGGCTATGTGTAAAATTCCTGAAAGACACTAGAGTATGAGCAAGATATAATTTGTTTAATTGATGAAATTGTATTTCCTGTAATGTCAGATTCGGGAAAACTCATAACATAGGATTCAACAGATGATCTAGGGCAAAGTTATCAATCTTTCTAGTGACGGTTCTAAATTGAACCCGGCCCCCCTAGCTAGCTCCTATGGGTATATGGCTCTAGGTATAACTCCTCCCCCCAACCCATTTTTATGCCTTCATTTCACATTCAAATATCTATGTCTAACAGTCTCTGATAATTACTCAGAGCTAGGTTCGATGCAAAAGGCGACAGTTGTGCTCTGAGATGTTTGCAAGTGATGAACCACTGTTTAATGTTTATAAAGCCTTGTTGTTGAGAGCAGGGCTTAAGTGTATACCAGCCTCGTTAATCTTGCGTCTAGCTTCATTTTTTTTTATACTTTTTAAGAATTAAGATAATTTCTAGTGTGTAATTTTCTGGTATCATAATTTTTGGTATCTAGTTTCTTGTAACATAATTTCTGATAACTGGAAAATTTTGGTATGTGAAATTCTGGTATGTGAAAAATTTTGTATGAAAAATTCATTCTAAAAAATAAAAAAGACAAAAAAAATAAAATAAAATAAAATTTCAGTAATTAAAAATTAAAACTTACACGTACATAACAAATAACAAACATTTTTTTTAAATAGAGGGGTTAATTACTTTTACCTACCATTAAATGAAAGTGGTAAAAAAAATTATGGGGTACGTTTACTAAACACAAAACTAAAAAAGGCCTAGTAAGCCAAATTCTTTCAAAAAATTAAAATAATCCGAATTCATAGCTTATGGAAGAAGTTTTAATTTTTCTTCTAAATATGCCCTAAATTTTTGTCAATTTTTTTGTATATATACGTGTACATGGCACACGGAAAAAAACTCGCATACATTTTATTGAATGTTTGTTATTGCTTATCATTCAAGATTTCTAGTATCGTTTCTTTTGAAGGAGTCAGGCTCCCGCAACACAAAAGATCAAACATGCAGCACCGTCACATATTTGGAGGAGCATTGTTCAAGGTATTAAGGAAGTGGTCGACCATCCCAGCAGCAAGTGGACCCTCAATGATGGCAATGTAATAACCGGAAATTTTACTTCCGGTTATTTCCGAGATAAACCGGAAGTCGACCGATTCAAGTCTTTTTCCGTCGCCTTATCTTTCTTTTTGTTCACTACAACATTTAGAAGCATTCATAGCGTTTGAAAAACGCTATGATATACATTAATAGCGTTTTTATAAACGCTATGACAGAGCCCGCTATAATAGGGTCACAGTTTTTCATAGCGTTTGTGCAAACGCTATGCAAAAGTGGACATATTACAGCGTTTGCAGAAACGCTATGAAAAAGTAACCAATAATAGCGTTTGTGCAAACGCTATGAAAAAGTGGACTTATTATAGCGTTTGCAGAAACACTATGGAAAAGTAACCAATAATATCGTTTGTGCAAACGCTATGAAAAAGTGGACCTATTATAGCGTTTCAGGAACCCCTATGGGAAAGTGGATCATTAATAGCATTTGTGCAAACGCTATGAAAAAGTGGACCTATTAATAGCGTTTCCTCAAATGCTATGGAACTAATGTCATTTATAGTGTTTTATAAACGCTATATAACCCAATAATGGCGTTTGTGATAAACGCTATAAAATCTAACAATAGCGTTTTCTATAAATGGTATAAAAACTCAATAACGACATCAAACAAAAAGTACATTGTTTCATTTTTAAAGATTCAAAATGATACAAAACATGAGTTGTTTAAAACAATTGTTCATCAAGAGAACATAGTTTGACAATACTAATCTAAAATGGATAACCATCTATTGTCGTTTCATATTATAACAACTTTGCCTACTGGCCATGCAATTGTTGTATCGACATCTTCAATGCACTCTGACTCGGATGTTGCCCTCCAAAGTGTTGCACCAGGAATCTTAGGTATGTCAACCCAAACTCGTACAACATTAGGACCGAAAGGAACAAAATGAACAAGCTCATTCAGATCACATGAAGACCACCGGCCATCAGCAACTACCTTTCCTGAGCCACTCAAATCCAATAAGTTGCACTTTTTCTTTGAATTGTTCACACCCTAGCAAAATAAAAATCAACATAATTTCATTTCCATATTATAACCAATAATATGTATCATGTGAGAACTTGGCCACCACAAAAATTCTTTAGCACTAATTGGTACATCAACCAATATCATCATGACATTAGGTCCAAGAGGAATACCATTCACAAGCATTTCTGGATCACTCGAAATCCTGGACCTTTGGCAACAATGTCACTTTTTCCAGTCCAATCATATACTTTACATTTAATCTAACAATTAGCACAAATACTCATTACTAGATTCAAAATGATTAAAAAAAAAACTCATGACAAAAAAATATGTCAAATATATATTTTCTTCATTCACAATTTTACATGTTGTATTCAAACAAAAGAGTAGTTTACCTCAATTATATAAACAGGTGTATACAGAGAAGCCCAATAGTAGGTACCTAGGTATAACTTTTTATATGAAAGATATCGGTGGAAAATAGGATGGAAATTAAACAATAATAAACTGAGCAAAGTTTACTGACCAAAAATCTTCTAACTAGAAACCTACAACCTGATCAATATCATACAATAATATCCACGTGAAGATTATCAAATAGATAATGACCCATCTAATGAAGGTGAAGACGAGGAATAATGCATTCGACCCGGAGGCAAAAGAACTGAGGAATAAAGCAAGAGAAAAGGCCAGATAAAGAACACATAAGAAGAAGAAGGCCGTGGCTTGTATGTTGACTGATCCAAGAAGCTATCTTGAAATAGGAGAAGACTCCTTATAAGATTGAACAGCAGATTTAACATGAAAGAATCCTTTTTGTGATACTTGAAGATTTCACTGTTAGATCTTTCCTATAAATTTGGTTCCATTTCTATTGTCTTTATCCGTAAATTTCTTTGCCATTTCCCAATTGCTTGTATCTACTGCATGAATAAGGTGTCAGCTGTATGCGTTATATTTATAATACATGGATTATCAGCATATTAACCTAATAATGATTTCAGCAAGTCCTAAAGTAGGACATCTTTAATCTCTAACATTTATATTGTTTCACTTCATTCTTGTCATTAAGCTATTGTCGAGTGAATGATAGTTTGAGGCACATTTAAAATTTGTTCTAAAATAGTGTGGGGTCATTTGATAATCTCTCATTGATAGAAGGACTAAAAGTGAAATGTTTGAAACAAAGAACTTAGGGATCCATCGATTAGGGATTTTATATGAGATTATCTATTTGGCTCAGTAAACTTAATTGCTCAAGAGTCATTTTACCATCTCTTAATGACCCATTTTATGAAGGTGAAGACAAACAACTGAGAGTTGATTAGTAATGACTATAAATATAGGTGGATGTAGGACACTACAAGTTCAGCTACTAACCTGAGTTTCCAACTGACTTCATAACATCTGATTGTTTCAAACTACATACAAAAAGCTTTCTAGTACACAAATTTTATCAAAAGAAGATAATATCAGTTACGAATTTGTTCTAATTTGTTCTAACTGCTAAGAATTTGTCCTCACAAAATTCTGATCTTGTGAAGCATTTACGAAAATAATAATAATACTTGTAAGTTGTAACTAATTAGATCAGGTCTGCAGTGAAGCTTTAATGAAAATCTAACTGTTGTACAGAAAGAAACTAATTATAGAATGTACTTTACAAACAAATTATAGAATCTACTTTACATGTTGTCAAATTATAGGTAAGCAAGGTGAACGTTGTATACTAACCAGCATGCCTTTCTGCGACACCTCCTTGTGCTCCAAAACATCGAACATCAGCATTAATAACACCTTGAATACCATTTTTTAGAAGAGCCTAAATCAACATGTAAAAACAAGGTCATATAAAAAAGGTTTACAATCAATTTTTTTGTGAAGGGTTGTGTTACCTAAAGCCATTTCATAATTTACCCCTTCCACATCAGAAAGTATCACTAGCCAACTTACTGACTGAACTATTCCCTGCAGATTCACAAAAAATTGGTATAATATAAGTGTTCATTATTGCTTGCGGGAAGGATACCAAGGGAATCCCGAAAGATGGAAAAAAGTACAAATAAAGGGATCAAACTCTTACCGGTTGTTGATCATATCTTTATCCTCTGAAATTACTAATCATCTTGTTCCACAACTGGGCAAACTTTACTGATTTTTTTTCTTTAGTGAACTGAAAGAATGGTCATTAAATTAAAACAAACAGCAAGTAAAGCAAAAGAGGCAGCAGAATAAGAGGCTTCAAAGGAGACCTACAAATGTACGAGCACGAGAGAAGGAGATACCTGTAAACTGGTTGGCTAGAGAGAAGAGACCGGAACTAGGGTGTAATGTGAAAGAGCTTTGACACCAGGCTGCTGGTAGAAGAAAAATGAAGACATTGAAAAATATACTCAATTCATTCTTCCTATATATCTGGTAAACTTGACCAAGCATCTTCCACCTTGTTTCTCATCATCAAATGGGACCTGTGAAGAAAGATAAACACGAAACGTAGAGCATTCAATTTAAAAAAATTAGGTCAAGAAATATTAGAAAACAAAGAAAGCGGAGAAAATGATTCTGAACATCATCTTCTCTTCTCCATAGCTATACTTTACTTTTCAGCTATACTCACAATAGTGAACAACATAAAATTTCTCAAAGAATAAATATCAAGAGTCAAGAGTAAGCAAGACAAAAGCCATCCAATTGTGAACTTCATTTCAAAATCAACTAACATATCCTTACATAGAGCCAATACACATATCAAAGTTACAATCTGCACCATTTCCTACGACTCTTTTCTCCAGGTTGTGAACTCATGTCCACTGGAATGATCCTACCTGCAATCAAATGCCATCAGAAATTGTAATTGAAATTATCATGAATTCAAAGATTCGAAAGCCTCTGCGTCCAAAAACATTAGTAAGATAACAATCAAAGGAGAAAATTACACAAATAAAACCTATCAATACTCACAAATACTCGAAGATTTTGCAAAGTATCAAACAAAAGTAGAATGTCCTCCTTGTTCTTGCAAATCTCAGTCGAGTTCCACATATATGAAAGCAATCACGGAAGGAACTTTCCGCTATACGAAAATGGGATAGATCTAGTCAGTACCCACTCACAAAACCTCAAAACAAGATTAAAAGAAATCAGACAAAGACGGGAAAATGCCACCACCATCTGGCTCCTCTTCGGCATCTATCTCGCTGCGTACTCATGATTAGCTTTTATGACATTCAAAAGAAGTTGGCAGCTGGGTGATTTCACTATGAAAACCGTATTTAGAATAAAAAATAATGCAAAAAGTAATTATAGAAGCAAACAGTTACATATCAGCTGGTTAAATCTTACAAGATAATTTTTTCAGGTTAAATAAAAAGAATCAGTTAAGACTATCCTCGCTACTCAGTCCAAGTTTCTTCTGTTGTTCTAGAACACAGACATTAACTAAAATCAAAAGAAAGGCCCTGAAACAATTTTTATAAAAGACTAAGGAGATAATTTTTATAAACCTAAAGCTCATATGATATTAGACAAACATTGCTGCAGAATATAATCCGAAAAAATGTCAAGTTCTCCCTAATAACAAACAAGTCATATCTTTACTATGTGAACAACCTAACTGAATAAGTACACTTTCTACAAAGAAAAACACCTATAAGTCTATAACCATACATTTACATCTTACTCTAATGGATACACATCAAATGAACAGACAAACACAAGTTTTCTTACTGTATAGTGAATATCTCACTTGAAAGTTCCAGCAATCTTTGCAGCTCTGTAGTAGCAATCACTTGGTTTGCCAGCAATTATGCAATAGCTAAATCCTCTCCTCAAGACAAGCTCATCAACACTTTGTATACAAGCAAACCAATATTAAGCAAAAAATAAGTTATTTAGTTTTCATCTGAGTTGACTATAACCTGATTGCATCAATCTAGACAGCTCTATAGTAGCAATCTTTTTTTAGTTATTATTTGTATTCAAGAGAGACCTAGTGCAGTTGACTATAACCTGATTGCATCAATCTAGACAACTGAGGAATGCTAGTTATGTTATTTCATTTTCATCTGAGTTAAAAGTAAACTAGTACATATTTACCATATTATTTCTCATATTTTCATGTAGTGAATCATCATACAATGAGGCTAAATACATCAGAAATTAAAAAGATGAAGTGAAGAATTTTAATACCAGTAGTCGATTTCCTAGATTCTTGTATACAATTTCCAAACAATCTCCTTCATGAACAACTTCTTGTGGTTTCTCCTCCTATGGTCTCCTCACAAATCAATAGTAGCAGGTTTAAAAAACTCAAATCAGAATTTGAAGCACTTATATATGAAATAGAACATAACGAAGGAAAAGAAGAGGGAAAACCTGATTAGTTGATTCAAGTTTTCAACCCTCGTCGAATGGGAGAGGGGAAATCGTCGATAACAGTGGCTGAAACCCTGGTCGGTTAACAGAAAATGAAAAGGTGATTGCAAGTTTGCAACCGCCGTGTCAACCCTCATCGAATGGGAGAGGGGAAATCGTCGATGATATGGATTAGTTCTGTAAAGATTTGAAGAGAAGAAAGGAAGTTGTGTAAAAGTCTGAAACCGAAGAGAGAAAGGAATGGGGAGCCGCTGTGTCAACCCTCGCCGCTGAAGGGAAGAAAGGAAAAAATTCAATTTTTTTTTCCCTATGTTATATATAGCGTTTCTACATAGCGGGATAGGTTAAAAAAAATAAAATACGCGCTAAGGCACTAAAAAAAAGGGCCGAATTTTTTTTAATATTTTTAATAGCGTTTTTATATTAAGAAATGCTATAAAAAAAAATTGGACCATGTTATCTATAACATTTACGTTATAAACGCTATCATTTAATGCTATATAAACCTAGTTTTGTTGTAGTGGTTTTTGAGTATCACGTTTCTTCAATTTCTTTATTTTATGTGAGGATTTCTACTCACATAAAATACACGATTCCTCTAGTTATCTTAAAACCGTAGGAGGTTTTTTAAGAACCAGTAGGTGAAATAAAAGATTAAAAGATACTGTAGAAGGGGGTTGAATAGAGTATGAGAACTTTTCGCAAAACCAATCTCAAGGCCTTGAAACTCCTTTCAAAGGCCTTGATGTCGATCTGAGCTCTTTGTGACACACTTTGATTTCAAGGGCTTTAAAATTGATTTCAAGGGCTTTGACGTTGTTCACCTGCAAAACAAAGTTAGTCACAATAAAGCAAATAAAGTACGGAATGTAAAAGATCGACACGAGGATATGTTTACGAAGTTAGGCTCTAAATAGCCTACTCTCCGTCCCAGGGTATAGCCTTAGGATCTAACTATCTATTATCAGCTTCAAAGAGTCCTAGATACAAATTAGAAGAAATCCCGTTCTTCTCTCACTGTAGCCAATGCTACGATCTAGCTCCAACTCTTCACTTTGCTATAATATCTGATAACACGATTTATGACTTAGATTTAGACACTCATTCAGATAGATTTTCCGCTCATTCATGCATGGTTTAGCATTAGTTCACGGCGTTTGCACTCAAATCACGTATTTTGTCGAGATAGACGTCTACTCGGACTTTTGCTTGCTTTGTAGGTATTTTGGGAGATTTAAGAGCCTAATCGATACATCCGAGGATCATTCCTCGAGATGACACACTTCCGGACTCATTGGAATGCAAGCTAAGGGCTAAGGAGGACTCATGGAACCTTGCCAACACAAGCGATGCACCAAATCATGGCTTAACGAGCCTAGAAGAAGCCTCTGGAACAAACCACGGTATGGACCAAGACCACGGCCGTGGACTATGCCCGTGGTTCTTGCCAGGACCACATTGACAGCTGGCCACGATCTCTTCCATCGCTCTTGCAACTTAGTGGGTATTTAAAGGATTTTGCAGGCTGTAATTGGGGATCCTCCTCCTCTCTTTTGACCTATCTTCTTCCCCAAAACACTTCTCCATTGTTGCCTCTCTTCCAAGAACCCATTGTGGGTGTTCTTGGAAGAGATTAGTGTAGATTCTTGTTTTAGAGTGAGATTAGAGTGGTTTTGAGGGAGGAGTCCATTGTTGACAACTTGGATTAGTTCTTGGAGCCTTGTAAGAATTGGTAACCTCTATTCTAAGCCTTTAATGTCTTTTCTTGAGATTGTTCTTCATTATTTAACCATGACTTGCAAGCATGCTTTATTGGTGAAGTTTGATCTTGAAAATTATGTTGTTGGGTGAATAGATGTGATTCTAGGGTGAAGGAATGATGATCATGTCTTGGATTATGATTGTATGACCTCCATGTTAGCTTAGGATCGATTTGTGTTCGAAATACCAACTCGGAGTCAAACCACGACTTGTTCTTCATACTTCCACGGCCGTGGTTTGTATGATCCACCCGTATTTGCTCTGTTGATCTCGAATTGATTGAATATGGATGTTTGGATGTAGATGTGTTGAAACCCTAGTGTTTGTTGAGCTTAACCTAACTTAGGTAGACCTAATGTTAGCAACCTAATTGAGGAATGAGACCTACCCGGTGATTTCCCCTCTTAGATACCTAAGATGATGAACTCTAGGTAGTTGATAACACGATTTATGACTTAGTTTTAGGTAACATTTAGATAGAATTTCTCGCTCATTAATGCATGGTTTAGCACTAGTTCACGACGTTTTGCACTCAATTCATGTATTTTGCCGAGATAGACGTCTACACGGACTTGTGCGTGTTTTATAGGTATTTCGGGAGATTTAGGAGCAAAACGATACGTTTGAGGATCGTTCATCTAGATGACACACCCTCGGACTCATTAGGACACAAGTTAAAGGCTAAGGAGGACTCATGGAGCCTTGCCAACACTTGCCATGCACCAAACCACAGCTTAATGATCCAAAGCGAAGTTTCTGCACAGAATCACGGTTCTCTGACACTCCACGGCCGTGGAATCAACCGTGAATTTTGCCAGATTCTTGTGACAGATGTGCCACGACTCTCATGGCCAACTCATGCAAGTTTGTTATAAAAGTGGTCCTTCATGGGCTGTGAGAGGCAGCTGGGAGTAGTTGGGAGCAGCTCATCCATTATCCATTTCTCTAACAAAAATATTCTCTCAAGAAGAAGAGGTTTTTCTAGGAAGGAAAGTATAAAAGAGAAGAAGAAGAGCTCCATTGAAGAGGAGGAGAAGAACACACACCATAGTTTTTTTGTATTTCGGATTCTGTTTCTAGAATTGTATGAACCATTTGAACCTTCTTTTGGAAGGATTGTGAGTCATTCTAATCCTATTTTCAGCTTGGTTTTGTTTGAAGTTCACTTGTTTATCCCTTTTCCTTCATTATCTTGCAATGGATGTTATGATTTTATGTTTGTTTGTTTCGATTTCTATTATGAACGTTGTAGGCTAAATTGATGTGATTCTAGGGTAAGGAAAGGATGGTTATGGCTAGGGCTATGATAGGACGGACTTAGATTTACCTTTGGATGACTTTTGTTTATGAACGTAGCTGCTGTTAGAAATCACGGGTAGTTCTTGTCAGACCACGGCCGTGGTTTAGGTAGAACAAACTGTGATTTTCCCTGGTTCGAAGGATCTTGCCTTAGATCTATTGAATGTTGAAATCCTAAGTGTTTGTTGAGTTTAACCTACCCTAGGGTAACCTAGTGTAGTAACTAAGTGTTAGGAGAGACTTACCCGGTAATCCTTGCTCTTAGATTCTAAAGATAACAAACCCTAGGTAGTGGTGAGCCTAATAAGCCGCCATTGGATTAAATGTGCTAGGATAGTTGTTTAGGATTTTCCTTTCCAAGACTTACCCGGTAAGGATAGGTAAAACCCCTAATTAGCAATCCGGTATGTGTAGAATTTCTATCCTTAGGTTCTTAGAGACTTACCCGGTAATAAGACCTTAGGAGTGGACTAGTTGGATCATGAGACTTACCCGGTAATTAATCCCAATTTAGAAACACTTAATCCCAACATATCATAGTTAATCCAAGGAATGAATAGATAACTTGAGTCCTATGCCATAACCGGAACTTCCAACCCCTAGAATCCGTCTTTTCTTTCTTTGATCATTGTCTTGTTTAGCTTGTTTATTTGTGTTGATTCTTAGCTTAGTTTGATTGTTTACTTTGCATGAATTGGGATCTTTGATTGATCACCAAAAACCAACCAAAAACATTTGAGATTTTCTTTTCTTTATTTCCTTCTCTTCTTTCAACCTAGATCTTTACTAAATTAAATCACAATTCGAATCAATTTCACCTTAGTCTTTGTGTTCGACCTCGGAATACTAACCCTTCTACAAACGTCCCGTACACTGCGGGTTTCGCTAGGTAGTTAGGATTTAGTTCGAGTTATAAATTTAAAACCCATTTGCGCATCACGATCTTAGCGTAACAGTAGTAGTGAGCCTCACAAGCCGCTATTGGATTGAGTGTGCTAGGATCGTTGCCTAAGACTTGCCTTTTCCGAGAC
Organism: Fagopyrum homotropicum; assembly: GCA_033239125.1. Taxonomy (NCBI): domain Eukaryota; kingdom Viridiplantae; phylum Streptophyta; class Magnoliopsida; order Caryophyllales; family Polygonaceae; genus Fagopyrum; species Fagopyrum homotropicum. The sequence continues at coordinate 13,076,064 of BSWB01000003.1, forward strand.
TTACCCGGTAAGGAGGGGTTTGACCCTTAGGTAGTGACCGGTTTGTGTAGAATTCCGTCCCTTAGGCTCTTAGAGACTTACCCGGTGATGAGACCTTAGGAATGGACTAGTGGAGCATGAGACTTACCCGGTAATTGCCCCCATTTGAGAAACACCCAACTCCGAACAACCACAACCTTCCTTTGACCTTTAGAAGCATGAGTCCAATGCCATAATCGGAATTCCTAATCTCTAGAATCTGCTTTCTTACCTCTTATCTCTCATCTTTGTTTGTGTTTTGTGTTTGCTTACTTGTTGTGTCGAATTACTTGTGGCCCTTGTTTGACCACCAAAAACCAACCAAAAAACATTGTGTTTTCCATTTCCTTTATTCCTCATCTTATCTTAGTCTAGATTCACACTATATTTGATCATTGAATGACTTAATTTCACCTCAGTCCTTGTGTTCGACCTCGGAATACTATCCCTACTACAAACGTCCCGTACACTGCGGGTTTCGCTAGGTAGTTTAGGATTTTAGTTCGAGTTTATAAATGTAAAGCTTTTTGTGCTACTAATCCTAGCGTAACAATATCCTAGTTACTTCGCAGAGTAACAAAACCTTCGAGTATAACGCTCTTTAGATATGTCAATGGAGCTCTCGAGTTTATCTCTCTAAGGAATAAAGCTTTGGTATAAAGAGAGAAAGAAAAACTTCTTGGATCGAATGAAGACGCTTTTAGATCTCTTGAAGACTTTGGATATTTCCGTGTAAGCTTCTGTTCTATTCTTCTTCAATCTTCATCATCATTTATATTCTTCTAGGAGGAACTTGTAGCCGTTGTAACGTTCATATTTCCTCCATAGAACACGCTACTTGGTTGAGGTAAAGTAGCCGTTGTAAGATCTTCTATCTTCTTCTTCTTCTTCTTCTTCTTCTTCTTCTTCTTCTTCTTCTTCTTCTTCTTCTTCTTCTTCTTCTTCTTCTTCTTCTTCTTGACGCTCGTTGAATATCTTCATCACCGTAATCTTCTCTTTGAAAATCAGCCGTTGAAGATCTTTGTTTGTTGAAGACCCTAGATCTTCTTGTTATCTTAAGATCTTTGTGAGATCTTGTTGTTGGGGCCAAGATCTTCTAATCAAATCTGTTGAATATCTTCTAGTTGGATGGCCAAGATCTTCTCTTAAAATCTTGTTGAAAGATCTTCTTTTTATCCTTTGAATATCTTTTTGTTGGCTGACAAAAATCTTCAATTAAAATCTTGTTGGAAGATTTTCTTTTTTATCTTTTGAATATCTTTTTATTGGCTGGCCAAAATCTTCTCTTAAAATCTTGTTGGAAGATCTTCTTGTTATCCTTGGTAGAGATCCTTGATTTGGTTGTTGAGATTTGAATCTTGTTTAAGAAAGCCTTCAGCCGAATCTTCCTTTGCATCAATTTTCAAGGCTTCAGTGTTTATCCCTTAAAACGTGTATCAAGGCTTCCTGTTTGTCCTTTGAAATCTGTTTTAAATCTGTTTGTCCTTTGTAATCTGTTTCAAGGGATGCGTTCTTCCTTTGAAGACGCTTTTCAAGGTCTGCATAGATTTAACAAACACAAACCAAAACAAGCAATCTAGAAATATGATTGATATTTGTTAGTTTATCAAACCGCTCATAAACGTTAAGTCTTCCATCATCCACATAGACAATTCATAATCAAGGTGGAGTTATCAATCTCCCCCTTGATGGAAATAGAACAAATATCGTACCTGCATTCAATGTTAGATATATGCATCACCATCACATATAATCTCTCCCCCTTTGTCTTTCAACAAGGGAGAAAAACAATATAAGTTCAAGACCTTGAAATCAAAGAGAATACCACCAAATATGAAAGAGGGCAATCAGATTAGTATTTTAAAAACAGTAGACATTGCTCCCCCTATGATAATGCTTCCTTAATCTTGGTGATATCATGTAAAACAACTAAACATCAACCTTTTCGGCTATACCAAATGACAAATTGATTCATACTCAGGTTGAACCATGTTTGGTGGTCTAGTCCCTTTAGGAACCCAAATTTGCTTAACCTGTTCTCTCAGACATAAAGGATAAGTATTTCGTATGATGTAGGGGTCATTTCTCCTATACGGGCAAGTTGATTTAACATGTCCCTTTTTACAACAATAAAAACATGTGGGTGTATGTGAACTTCCTTTAGCTTTAACAAAAGTGGTCACCGATTTTCTTGAAAATTTTTTGTTAACCAAGACCACTCTTGTTAAGAGATGATTCTTATTCACCCATCATCCTTTCGAGATTAGCTTTAGAACGAGTGAATTGAATGTGTGTTGTCTTCTGGTCTCTACACTTCACAGTTAGATCAATCTTCTCTTTCTCTAGATTAATATAATCTTGATGTAGAGAAGAAAGATTTTTCTTAAGAATCACATTTTCCGATTCCAAGGCCTTGATATTGGCATTAAGGTCTAACTTAGAAGTTTTGAGATTTTCAACTTCCAAAGACAATTCACTCACTCTTTCTCTCTTGTTTATTTAGCTTTTCCCTTAAGGATCTATTTTCAAGAATGTGTTCTTCTTCACTAATGATCATATTTTGAAGAACATCAGAAAGAACAACAGTGGGACTAAAAATTAAATTTCTTACAACTCCATCAAGGTGTCGTTTAGGATTTTCTTCTTCATCACCCATCAAGCATAGATTTACTTGATCACTTTCAGTCTCACTAGAGGAATCCAAGTCACTTCTTGAGGCTACCATTGGTTTCTTCTTTCGATCATTCTTCCGATTGTTGTTCTTTTTCCTTTGTGGACACTCACTCACTAGATGATATGTTCCTCCACATTCAAAACACGTTTGAACATTAGATTTCTTACTGGATTTAGAATACTTACCTTTATACTTTGATGATCTATGATATTCTCTGTTTGAGAGTTGTTTCAATATCTTCAGAATTTGAGCAAGTCCTCTTGTAATCAAAGTAAGAGGATCTTCTTCATCATCCTCACTTTCTTCATCTTCTGATGAATCTTCTTCCCTTTTGGATTTTAGAGCCAAGTTTTTCACTTTTGAAGATAGTTCTCCATCTTCTTCATTAAGAACCATTTCGTGAATGATAAGCTTTCCTAGTAGATCATCCAAGGTTAGAGTCCTCAGATCTTGTGCTTCCTCAATAACAGTCACCTTTGGCCCCCATTTCGACTTAGGTAGACTTCTCAATATTTTCCTGACTTTCTCTTCATTTGTGAAAACTTTGCCGAGAGAATCTAGATTGTTCACAATTTGAGTGAATCGTGTGAACATTTCATTTACCGTCTCATTAGGTGTCATGTTGAACAACTCATAATGCCTTAGGAATATGTTGATCTTGGTTTGCTTTACTTGACTTGTTCCTTCGTATGTTACCACCAATTTATCCCATATCTCTTTTGCACTTTTGCATGATGAAACACGGTTGAACTCGTTACCATCCAATCCACAATAGAGTAAGTTCATGGCTTTGTAGTTCTTAGCCACCTTTTCCAAATCAGCTTGGTTGAAATCATCTTCCTTTTTAGGCACAGTAATTCCAGTAGCATTGGTCGTAGTTGGAACTTTTGGACCAGTTTTGATGATGCTCCATAGTTCCAGATCCTGATCAATGATAAACATTTGCATTAGAGATTTTCAATGTAAAAAATTATTACCACAGAAAAGGGGTGGTCGAAAGGTGGGTCTTCCTTGTGTGAATCCTCCATCACCTAAAAAATTCATGATTAGTCTCACTGATGGTTAAATCAAATATACGTGAGCCTAGCTCTGATACCAATTGAAGAACCGGTAGGTGAAATAAAAGATTAAAAGATACTCTAGAAGGGGGGTTGAATAGAGTATGAGAACTTTTCGCAAAACCAATCTCAAGGCCGTGAAACTCCTTTCAAGGGCCTTGATGTCGATCTGAGCTCTTTGTAACACACTTTGATTTCAAGGGCTTTGAAACTGATTTCAAGGGCCTTGATGTTGTTACCAATAAAACAAAGTTAGTCACAATAAAGCAGATAAAGTGCGGAATGTAAAAGATTGACACGAGGATATGTTTACGAAGTTCGGCTCTAAATAACCTACTCTCCGTCCCAGGGTATAACCTTAGGATCTAACTATCTATTATCAGCTTCAAAGAGTCCTAGATACAAACTAGAAGAAATCTCCTTCTTCTCTCACTGTAGCCAATGCTACGATCTAGCTCCAACTCTTCACTTAGCTATAATAGCCTAGTTACTTCGTAGAGTAACAAAACCTTCGAGTATAACGCTCTTTAGATATGCCAATGGAGCTCTCGAGTTTATCTCTCTCTAAGGAATAAAGCTTCTGTATAAAGAGAGAAAGAAAAACTTCTTGGATCGAATGAAGACGCTTTTAGATCTCTTGAAGACTTTGGATATTTCCGTGTAAGCTTCTGTTCTATTCTTCTTCAATCTTCATCATCATTTATATTCTTCTAGGAGGAACTTGTAGCTGTTGTAACATTCATATTTCCTCCATAGAACACACTACTTGGTTGAGGTGAATTAGCCGTTGTAAGATATTCTATCTTCTCTCTTCTTCTTCTTCTTCTTCTTCTTCTTCTTCTTCTTCTTGACGCTCGTTGAATATTTTCATCACCGTAATCTTCTCTTTGAAAATCAGCCGTTGAAGATCTTTGTTTGTTGAAGATCCTAGATCTTCTTGTTATCTTAAGATCTTTATGAGATCTTGTTGTTGGGGCCAAGATCTTCTAATCAAATCTGTTGAATATCTTCTAGTTGGATAGTCAAGATCTTCTGTTAAAATCTTGTTGAAAGATCTTCTTTTTATCCTTTGAATATCTTTTTGTTGGCTAACCAAAATCTTCAATTAAAATCTTGTTGGAAGATTTTCTTTTTTATCCTTTGAATATCTTTTTATTGGCTGGCCAAAACCTTCTCTTAAAATCTTGTTGGAAGATCTTCTTGTTATTCTTGGTAGAGATCCTTGATTTGATTGTTGAGATTTGAATCTTGTTTAAGAAAGCCTTTAGCCGAATCTTCCTTTGCATCACTTTTTAAGGCTTTAGTGTTTATCCCTTGAAACGTGTTTCAAGGCTTCCTGTTTGTCCTTTGAAATCTGTTTCAAATCTGTTTGTCCTTTGTAATCTGTTTCAAGGGTTGCGTTCTTCCTTTGAAGACGCTTTTCAAGGCCTGCATAGATTTAACAAGCACAAACCAAAACAAGCAGTCTATAAATATGATTGATATTTGTTAGTTCATAAAACTGCTCATAAATGTTAAGTCTTCCATCATCCACATAGACAATTCATAATCAAGGTGGAGTTATCAGTTTTGTTTGAATTGGTTGTGTCATCTGGGCCCATCAGAACACTCCATCTGGGCTGTCATGGGCAAGTCGGATGGGCCCATCACGGGGCTGATGAAAGCTCAATGCTCCCCACGCTCCTTCAGCAACCCTAACGATCGCAACCCTCCGTGCTTCCTATGTGAAACTTAGGCTGATGCTCCTCCTCCATTGCACCTTGCCCTAACCGACGGCGGCTCCTGCGCTTCCCTTCCTCACACAGTCACGTACACCAGCAATCAGCACATCACCCAGTGGGCTCGCTTCAGTCTCTGTCTACTCCATCACACTACCGACGAGCCCTTCTCTCCAGACGTGCAGTCGCGAGCCCACCTCTCCGGATCTGTAGTCGCGAGCCGCCTCTCCGGTCGACTCAACACTTGCGCTCCCCTGCCTCCATGTCAAGCCGGCAACCTCACAAGCAGTAGTGACAGACGTGGGATCGGCTCTCAACGCTAGTGCGGCAGCCTCTTTTCTGCAGGCACGCCGGGAGTAGGCTGCAGGTGCACCCATGTGACAGGGTTACAACTACGTTTTCGGCTTCGTACTCTTAAGCTCATTGAGTTTGCTTGTTGGGTAAGGACCACAACTCTTTTTTTTGTGTTACCCTCTTTGTGTATATGCTGATTGAGTACCAATTGATGTCTTTAGACCCTCCAAAGCATCCATGGAAGATGACTGGAAGAGCTGTTACATTTCTGGATTTTTTGAGTTGACGAGTAGTCAACATCAGGTTCAGTTTTGGGTAAGCTAGAGTTTTCCTTTGATGTAGATTTTTGGATACGATATAGTCGGTATTGCAGTGTAGAACATACTAAAATTTAAGAGGAATCCGAGTTACATTTTGAGAGTTATAGTGTCCTAAATTTGGTTCCTAGTGCAGTTCTTATAAGTGTGCTTAGTGTTGAGAAAAATTGTGAGATAGTTTTGAATAGGTTTTTGATCTCTGTTGGACTTGGATTTCGGATATGTCATAGCTAGGATTAAATAGTATAATATATCAAAATTTGAGAGGATTTCATCAATACGTTTAGGAGTTATGGTTTTTCAAAGTCGAGGCTGTAAGCAATTTTCTGGATGTTGCTGAAATTTTTAAGTGCTGGAAATATTGTTGGTCGTGCAGTCATGTTTGAACTTAAGTTTAGATACCTTAGAAATATATTCCACCGTTCCGTTTTTAGTATGTTATAGAGTGTCATGCACAAGATGATGTATCAAAAATTGTGGTTGATCCAACGGTTAGATATAGATTTATGAAGATCCAAAATTGACTGGTTGAGCAGTTAAGAAATTCTTAGTTTTGGCTAAGTGTGAATTTCTAGTTTTGGAACCGACTTTGGGAATTTGTGTAGAAGTGGTTATTAGGTATTTTTGGGAAAATTCTTACTTATATGGATAGAGTGCATAGCATAAAAGACTTAGAGATTTTTGTTAGAATTTATATATTTTTATTCGGGGCTCGTATCATAGGCAAAAGTTGGATCCTAGTGACCTTTATGAGAAGTGAGGAGAATGTGTTTCTTCTAATTTCTACCTAAACGCATTCTTAAAAGTTAGAATATGAAATTGTGTCTCAAAGAAGAGGATAGACATTTTTAGGGGATTTTTGGATGTTTCGGAACCAAGGGTAAAATGGTCATTCTATCCTAGCTAGGAGGGTATTTTGGTAATTTCTCTTTTGTTAGAATCTTACATCTTAGAAGTCATAGACTTCTAAGTGTATGGGTAATATTTTGATCCACTTGCCTCTTGTGACAGGCAATTGAGTAATCTATGGTTGCTGACCGGGTTGAGATTTGAGAGTCGATATTGATTCAGGTAAGTCATTTGGGCTTACTTACCTAGCTTTCGGATATGAATGATAGTGGTGTTTGTACGATGTGTTTATAAGTGTATTTATTATTAATTATCGACCGACCTGTATAATTGGCCTAAGAGTAACGAGCGAAGGCATTTTGCCCAGTTAGCCCGAGTGCGCTGGGGTTTCTTTAAGAACTAGTCCAAACTGTGTTTGTGGTGACACTACCGGCAGAGGTGTGCTAGACCCACACCAGTTGGATAAGAAACGGAGGCCGTGCCAAAACTTTAAAGCGGAATAAAGTGAATCACCTAAGCTATCAGATAATAACCGGATTGTGTACCAGCATGATGGGTGTTTATGTTACCTTGGTTGTGTTTGTGCTATCTTTATTCTACTTATATTTAGATTGTTAGCTAACGGTTTATCCGTGTTGTAGATTTTGTTGAGATAGACAATTGCAGAGAGATCCGGGACGGATGGTCAGCCGGGTCCATGTACTCATTAGATGGGGACGGGGGAGTCTTCCTTTCAGCATGCATGTTATATATATTTATGTTTTGTAAGGTTGTCATGTGTTGATCATTCATACAAATTATATTTATTATTTTCAAAGAATTTAAATACATTTGTGTCTTATTGTAAGATCCTAGTAAAGTTGTTGTTAAACCAAGGTCGGGACCCATTGTGAGGTCCTAACCATTAACTTTCCTAGTTCGAAGAATCCGGGATGTTACTGGCAAAAAATTGGCAATCGGTCTCTTACTCCAATTGAGATAAAAACTTAATAAATAATACTTGGATATTGTTGAAGACATTACAAAATTGACCTTTTAACATCACAAATTAGCATAATAGTGTAATGTCAACAAAGTATTTTTTAAAGTAATCCAAAACAATCCTCCCAAATAAAATAAGCTTGTTTAGAAATAACATATAAATGTATAAGGAACTGACCATGTACAAACGCCTTAAAAACAACTATAAGTTTGCAAAGAAAATACAAATTTAATAAATCATTTATTCTATGTTATATGTTTACTATGCCACTTACAACATTTGGATTTTAAATCTTTTTATTTTTATATTTTCAAGGTCAACAATACTATTGTTCACAAAATGCATGAAGTACTAAATTTAATAGTCAATATACATGAATGCATGTCTTCTTTAATTTAGATAACAATAAGTATTTTTTATATTATTATATTTACTCTTAATCATTAATTATAAATAGATTGAAATGTAGCTAAAACATACATTCATAAAGTATTAACCTTTTATATCAAATATTGACTTTATCAAATATTACAACAACAAGTAATAAAATACAAATAAAAATAAATGTTTACACTAAATTTAAAATGCCTAATCATTTATGAAAAAACACTTAAAACAAATTGTTACGTTCATCCTTCTAAAATTAAAAGCAAAAGCCCATGAACAGTAATGAAATGCGGAATAGGCAGATAAATAGTTTAGCTGACTCTAGAAAGGGGAGGGATGAATAGAGTATGGAAACTTTTCGCAATCTCAGGATAGTTAAGACCTTAACGAAAAGGATAAGACCTTATCAAAAGAGATAAAGTCTTATCAGTAACTATAAGACCTTATCGATGGAGATAAAATCTTATAAGCAAATATAAGACCTTACTCGTTTCTCTGAGATTGATTTTAAACGTAAAGGTTTAGACAAACCAGGAATGTTAAGAGCAAGACGAGATCAGCAGTAAAGGACACACGATATGTTAACGAGGTTCGGTCACCAACACGACCTAGTCCCCGCCTAGGATTGATTCAACCCTAGGATTCCAAGTAGCTTTATTTTCCTTCTTCTTGATGAGTTCCAGATACAATCTTCAGAAGACTTTTCCTCTTCTAAACTCAGAAGTCTTACACTTCCTATCTAGCAACTCACACACTCAAAAAGGAAAACTAAAGTACTCCAGATACAACAATAGTATCCAACGTGCCTAGAAGTAATAACGGTTTGTATGATCCTAGTTGAATTGTACTATACGCTCGAATAAGATCTCACACTCTCAGAGAAGTAGGACAATAGAGCTTTGAATGTGAGAACAACACTTTGTGAGAAGAAATAGATAAGTCGATTTGTCACTTGTGTTTCCGTCGTAGGTAATGAACGTGTGTTTTGTTTCTTGTTCTTTGTCTCTTTAAATAGGCAAGCGTATCAGCATTCTTTAACGTTGAGAAAGATCTTGCCTTCGTGATCCAGAACAATCTTTCCTTCGTGATCCTAGGAGATCTTGGGTTGTTGAGATTTGATCTTGGGTTTGTTGAGATTTTGTTTGTTGTAGTCAAGCAGTCAAAGTCAAGCACGATTTGTTGAGTTGGAGGAAATCTTCCAATTTTATCTCAAGAAGATTTAATTAAAACAAATTAAAGATTTGTTAAAATCAAATCCCTTAATTAACTCAACAAGAAGGAAAAGCTATTTGGACGTACGTAACTCACTTGTAGTTTTTGTCCAATTTTGGTAAGGTCGTACCAGTTTATGTAAGGCCTTACTGAAACCTGGAAACCAAGGTTTTCTGTAATATGGTAAGGCCTTACTAGACACTGTAATGACTTTACCAAAACTTGTAAGGTCTTACAAAAACCTGGAAACCAAGGTTTTGGCTTTTATCAACCATAAGTAATGTCTTATTTATCAAGGTGGAGTTAACAATCTCTCCCTTGATGAAAGACAAAACTTATGATCTATTTCCTGCATTTGAACAACACAACAACACAATAACAAACAATATAGCATAATCACATGTAGGATCAAATTTTTGAAAAAGATCAAATCATGCAAGTTTTTCAAAACCAAAAACAACCAAACCAAAACAAAGGTTTTCAAAGCATTCAAAAGACAGAAATATTCTCCCCCTTTTTGTCTTTCAGCAAGAAAATTTTACAAATAGAAAAAAAATCATTCTTCATCTGATATCATCAACCGGTAAGGCCTTGAAATATATATATCAAAGTCTTAATGTAGGGAATAAGATCAATATTGTATAACAATAATTGCTCCCCCTACATTTGTGCTTCCCTGTTAAGCATACCAAGGATGTTGCATTTTCCTTTGTCACCAAGAGTTATAGTACCAGTGGTTTGCTTCTTTAGATTTTCGAAAAGAGATTCTTTTCAACTCATATGTTTTGAGCAACCACTGTCCATTATCCATTTTTTACCCTTTATCTTGGTGATATCCTGCAAAACAGAAAATTAACCTTTCCGGCTTGACCAATAGACAGATTTGGATCCATTATGGGGGTAGACCATGTTAGGTAGCCTAGTCCCTTTAGGAACCCATATGTGTTTTACCCGTTCATTTAAACGTACAGGAAAGGTATTTCTAATAATGTACGGATCCGTTCTCCTATAAGGACAGGTTTCCTTTACATGACCCTTTTTACAGCAAAAGAAACATGTAGGAGATCTCCAATTTCCTTTTGCCTTGACAAAAGTGGTAGTAGGTTTTGCAGGAAAATTCCTGTTATACCCTATGCCAGTTCGGTTTAAGGATAATTGTTGTTCTCCAAGCATTTTGTCAAGAGTAGCTTTAGATTTAGTAAATTGCATAAGAGCTATTTGCTGTTCTTGACATTTTTCAGAAAGTTTCACTTTTTCAATCTCTAAGTCAGTATTACATGTCTTAAGAGATGAGAGGTTTGCCTTTAGTTCGGAATTTTCCGATCGTAAGGCCTTAACCTCAGTGTCAAGATCTGATTGTATGCTATCAAGATCTTGAACTTTCAGCGAAAGCATTCTTATGCAAGTTTCCTGATCCTTTAGCTTTTCTTTTAAAATGTTGATTTCTTCGCTGTAAGATTCTTCATTAGAAATCATGTTTTTTAGCACTTCTGATAAAACAGCAGTAGGACTGGATATAAGATCTCTTACCATTCCATCTAGATGTTGATCTTGGTTTTTATCGGTTTTTGCCATAAGACACAAGTTTGAATGATCATCTTCAGAATCTGAATAACTTGATGAGTTTGAATCACTCCATGCTGCTATCATGGCCTTCTTGCTAAATTCCTTTTTCTTGGATTTGTTTCTCTTCTTTTGAGGACATTCTTTAACAAGATGATCTGTTTCACCACATTCATAGCAATTTAGAACACGATTCTTTTTCAAGGGGTTAGAAGACTTACCTTTGTATTTAGATGATCCAGCATATTCTTTATTTGAGAATTGCTTTTTCATTTTCAATATTCGTGCTAGTCCTCTTGTGATAAGAGTGAAAGGATCTTCATCATCATCATCATCACTGTCAGAATCTTCCAGTGGTTCCTCTTTCTTTGCCTTGAATGCCATTTTCGGCAATTCCCCATCGTCCTCATTGAGGATCATTTCATGGGTGATTAATTTGCCCAGCAAATCATCAAGAGCAAGTGTATTAAGGTTTTGTGCTTCTTCTATAGCGGTTACCTTGGGACCCCATTTTGCTTTAGGCAAGCATCTAAGTATCTTTCTGACTTTTTCTTCATTGTTGAAAGTCTTTCCCAGTGAGTCAAGATTGTTAATGATCTCCGTAAAACGGGTGAACATTACTTTGACTGATTCATCTGGGATCATTTTAAACAATTCATATTGCCTCAGAAAGATACTAATTTTGATTTCTTTGACCTGGCTGGTTCCTTCATAGGTGACTACTAATTTATCCCATATTTCTTTAGCGGATCTGCATGAAGATATACGATTAAATTCATCAGTACTTAAACCACAAGGCGGATTTGGTCAAGGAAGATCAATTTCTCGACCACCTCTTTTTGTAGGAAACAATTTTATGCACTGGAAATCCTTGATGCGGATGTTTATTATCGATCAAGATTTAGAGCTTTGACATATTATCAAAAACGGACCTCTTACTCCTACCAAGGATGGTCCCGACAATACAACAGTAAACAAGATAGAAGCTGAATTCAATCAGAAAGATCTTGAGAGCGTGGCGAAAAACTACAAGGCTATTAATCTCAGGATAGTTAAGACCTTATCAAAAAGGATAAGACCTTATCAAAAGAGATAAAGTCTTATCAGTAACTATAAGACCTTATCGATGGAGATAAAATCTTATAAGCAAATATAAGACCTTACTCGTTTCTCTGAGATTGATTTTAAACGTAAAGGTTTAGACAAACCAGGAATGTTAAGAGCAAGACGAGATCAGCAGTAAAGGACACACGATATGTTAACGAGGTTCGGTCACCAACACAACCTAGTCCCCGCCTAGGATTGATTCAACCCTAGGATTCCAAGTAGCTTTATTTTCCTTCTTCTTGATGAGTTCTAGATACAATCTTCAGAAGACCTTCCCTCTTCTAAACTCAGAAGTCTTACACTTCCTATCTAGCAACTCACACACTCAAAAAGGAAAACTAAAGTACTCCAGATACAACAATAGTATCCAACGTGCCTAGAAGTAATAACGGTTTGTATGATCCTAGTTGAATTGTACTATACGTTCGAATAAGATCTCACACTCTCAGAGAAGTAGGACGATAGAGCTTTGAATGTGAGAACAACACTTTGTGAGAAGAAATAGATAAGTCGATTTGTCACTTGTGTTTCCGTCGTAGGTAATGAACGTGTGTTTTGTTTCTTGTTCTTTGTCTCTTTAAATAGGCAAGCGTATCAGCATTCTTTAACGTTGAGAAAGATCTTGCCTTCGTGATCCAGAACAATCTTTCCTTCGTGATCCTAGGAGATCTTGGGTTGTTGAGATTTGATCTTGGGTTTGTTGAGATTTTGTTTGTTGTAGTCAAGCAGTCAAAGTCAAGCACGATTTGTTGAGTTGGAGGAAATCTTCCAATTTTATCTCAAGAAGATTTAATTAAAACAAATCAAAGATTTGTTAAAATCAAATCCCTTAATTAACTCAACAAGAAGGAAAAACTATTTGGACGTACGTAACTCACTTGTAGCTTTTGTCCAGTTTTGGTAAGGTCGTACCAGTTTATGTAAGGCCTTACTGAAACCTGGAAACCAAGGTTTTCTGTAATATGGTAAGGCCTTACTAGACACTGTAATGACTTTACCAAAATTTGTAAGGTCTTACAAAAACCTGGAAACCAAGGTTTTGGCTTTCATCAACCATAAGTAATGTCTTATTTATCAAGGTGGAGTTAACAAGTAATATTATATACAAGTGAGTATCCATGGTAAACGGTAGTCATGTTTATCGCCAGTCGTACTAATTCAGTAATTCCAATCGAGAAGCATGTTCACAACATTTCTCATGGAGGGTCGGCTATATGGATGTGGTTCAGTGCACAAGAGAGCGATACTCATGACATTTCTCATGTTATCGAAAACCCTTGCTGATGTTGTTTCTAACCTTGGATCGAAAACCTGATCCCCATCCGGGTCACGCCGCAAACTCCGTGTCCATGAAACAATGTCGATTCCTTCACCAAATTCCTCTCCATTTGGCTTTTTTCCTGTTAAAAGTTCCAATAGTACAACACCAAAGCTGTAAACATCGCTCTTTTTGGTTGCCCTCATCGTGCTTGCCAACTCTAACCAATCCAAACCATACAACACAATGAAATCAATAAAAAAAGGAGATGGCGTACGTCTATATACGTACACCATGCGTTAGAAATCCAACACAGTATAAAAGACGTAGAAAAGATAACTCTAACCTGGAGCCATGTATCCACGAGTACCCATCAACAAGTTTGAACTCGTACTTACAATCTCCGAACACATTGCAATCCCGAAATCCGAAACCTTAGGCTCACAATCCTTATCGAGCAATATATTGGCGGGTTTGATGTCTCTATGGATTATCGACGGAACACAATCATGATGAAGATAAGCAATAGCTTGTGCAACTCCAACCGCAATCTTGTACCTCGTACTAAAATCCAATACTTGATTCCACCTACTTTCCCCATGCAATGCTTCATGCAAACTCCCTTTCTCCATAAACTCCAATACCAAATAATGTGCACATCTTCCTTTCTTGAAGTAAGCATAAAGCTTCAATATATTCTTGTGACGAACCTTAGCTAGAACTTCAATTTCATTCGAGAAAGACTTGTTATCTTCTCCCTTAAGTAATTTCACCGCAACTTTCTCTTGAGCTTGTCCATGCAAATCCAACTTGTAAACAATCCCTTCGCTTCCTTTTCCGATTATATTCTCCGTCTTTAATCCTTCAATGTCGCTTGCATCGATCTTGATTCTAGAATGAAAGATCTTATATCTCCACTTAGATTCCATTTTTTTCCTAACCCTAAGTTTATGAGAGATTCTTACTATAACAAAGCATATAGCAACTAATGCTATAGTAGCCATTAGGGCAGAACACAACACTAACCCATCGAAACTACTTTCCTTAGGAGATTGATTGACAATGCATCGTTTGATCTTCGAATCGACACGTAGAATCAAGTTAAGAGGAAGACAAAGCTCCTTGTTTCCTCGAAAGCCATTGTCGCCACCTATCATGTAGAGCTCAACTGGGATGATTCCTGATAATAGGTTTTCCGACAAGTCTACGAAACTCAACTTGAGGGATGTTAAGCGTTCCGGAATCAAACCCGAGATATTGTTCTTTGAGATATTGAGATAATTCAAGTGTAGCATGGAAATTGAATCGGGGATCTTCCCATTAAGAGAGTTTCCGGCGAGATTCAGCTGCGAGAGGCTTGTGCTTTCTCCTAGCTCTCGCGGGATTGATCCGCTAAAAGAGTTGGAATCTAACTGCAATGAAGATAGTTGTTTAAGGTGTTTAATATGAGAGGGTATCTCACCGGAGAAGCCATTGTTGCTCAACACCAACCTTTCTAATTTGGTGAGATTACCTGTTCAAACAAACAAAAGAAAAGCTAAGAATATAGTTAAAAAGGGAAAAATAATTAAAAATAATATTGATTATCAACATTGAAATTAAAATAATACCAACTTTAAAAATTATTATAAGCGATACATAATATAAACCTATCTTCCAAAAATAACACGTTGTTTTTCCAGCATAAAACTTAACTCCAGCACTACGTGATAACCGGCTTTTTACATGATATAAAAAAAATTGGCTTTTTTTTAGAAAAAAAACAATTTGGTCAAATAGGCCTTTATATTTTTATTAGGTTTGTGTACCCTTCGATTTTTATAACTTTCAATATATTGAAGTTGGGAGGTAAGAGAGTTTAATTAGGGGTACATTTATTAAACATATTTATACCATAAACCTAGTTAATAGAGAAATCTCAAAAAGACTTAATTAATTTAGACAAAAAAAAAATATTGTAATATTTTATAATTAATTCGACCTAATATAAGCTAAATTATAATTTAATAACTAACTAAATTTCATCGCTTTATTTTGGAAAAAAAATTTCAGTATTTGCTTAAAAATTAACATAAAATTAAAATTTATTATTTTATCAAAAAAACTAAAAGGTAGTTTGTGAATTGTGAATATTTAAAGCAAGCTTAGTACAAAAGTTATGTTCTGAACAAATATTTGATTTAATAATTAATAATTTCAGAAAATAGTATCTATAAAACAAATTATTATAGAGTTGTTTTACTTTAAAAATAATTTGTTAATAAACATGATTTTTAAAAATGACTTAAAAAGACAGAAACTTTAACGAAGATAAGAATTTGAGTTGATATACCTATCTCTTGTGGAAGCTCACCGGAGAATTTATTGTTTGACAAAATTATCTGCGAAAGATTAGTTGAGATGCTGATCTTTGAGTTGATTTTTCCACTGAATTGATTGTCACTTAAATCTATCATACTCAAATGAGGCAACGCCCACAACTCATCTGGAATTTCGCCATACAACCGATTCTTGTTGATCCTTAATCTTACCAAGGACTTGCAAGTAGAGAGTGGTACCGGAAACTCACCGGAAAATGAGTTATTCAATGCAAGCATGAACAGCAACTTCTTCTTTTGACAGAGGTGTTTTGGAAACTCTCCGATAAACTCATTCTCAGATATGTCGATCAATTTCAATGGCGAGAACTTGCCAAACTCCTTTGGAAAGGGTCCTGAGAAACTGTTTCGGTAGATCGAGAAATCGGAGAGAAATGGCAAGTATGCGAATTCGCGAGGAAGTTCGCCGGAGAAGAGATTCTCGTACAATTGAAAGTACACTAGATTCTTCATATATCCCATCTTTGCAGGCAAATTTCCATGGAATTGATTACTGGATATGTCAAAATCTCGCAGAACAGTAAGATTTGCAATCTCCGGCGGAAATTCGCCGGTGAAATTGTTCTGGAACAATTCGAGATAGATTAGCTTGTTCAATTGAGAAATTGAACTAGGGATTTTCCCGGAAAGCTGGTTCATCGAAACATCCAACTCTACCAAATGAGTGAGATTAAAAACCCAACCTGGTAATTCCCCTATCAAATTGATACTACGAAGGTAAAGTCGGGTAAGATTCTTCAAATTAGCAATACTATCTGGAATCTTCGCTTCGTTGAAATCGTTGTAACCAATTCGAAGCGAAACCAATGAAGTCAAGTTTCCAACCCAGACAGGAAAATCCCCTTGGAAGAAATTTCCAGACAAATCAAACACTTCTAATCCCTTTAACATTGAGAGATTTGGGATTTCTCCAAAGAGAAGATTCTCGGTGAGATCAAGAAATCGAAGGCGACTCAAATTCTTGAGCTCTGGAGGAAGAATTCCAGTGAAGAAATTTGAAGCGAGAAGTAGAGAAGTGAGGCTTTGAAGGTTAGAGATAGACGACGAGATCTTGCCTTCCAAATTCAGGTTGATCAAAGAGATTTTGGTGACTTTTCCGGTGATTGAATCACAGGAGATTCCGAAAAAGTGGCATGGAGAATTGGAGGAGTTCCATGAATGAAGATAATTGAGAGGGTCGTGGAGACTGTGCTTGAATTCGAGTAGGGCTTGCTTCTCCGCTGTCAATGAACTGAACTTTGGCGCTAAAAGGCAGATCGCGAGTAGAAAGAGAACTAGCATTTGGGCCATTTGGCCCATTGGGCTGTACCTGAACTTCATCTGGAGAGTGGAAGGCCCAATTCTCCTGCTCAAGAGAGGAGAAAAAAATCAAATTCATGGTACTTGTTAAAATGTACCTTGCATGTTGAATTTATTTATTAGATTATATATAATGTATTATTATTTAGACTTTTAAATTTCAAGATTTATTATTGAATAACACAAGTGTTAAAAGAAATATAAGATAATACACCTACAATAAACTTATATGACTTTTAACAAAAATTAAGGGATCAATGATTTAAATAAATGGGTTTAAAAGTGAAACCATTTGGGTCCAACGAGTCACATACTAGTAGGCCAGCAAATCACGTATCACTAGGTTGAATGCAAGCCCGTACAACAAAGGTGTCATTCAGCCCAACAGCACAAGAACCCCCAGTATTTTTGGGGCTCCATAATATTTACTTTTAGTTGTTTTAAAACAAAAAATGTGCTTGTCATAATAGTTAGAACACAATATTTGACGCAATTGGTCAAGAGTTCAAATCCTCTCTCCTACAATTTTTTTCCATACATGTTTTGTGATATTTATTTTTCCTCTTTTGTTTAATTATATTCGTTTATATCAGTCTTATTTTACTTTTTATCTTTTTATCGTCATTCTGTCATGGTTAGCGGTTGAAATCCCTTTTTAATATGTTCTTTTTTTTCTTACATGTTTTATAATTTTTTTTCTTTCTTTTGTTTAATTTTTCTCTCCGAAAAACTATTTAAAATTAAAAAAAAGTCTTGTTTTGCTTTTTATCTGTATTTTTTTATTAAAAAAGTATTTTTTATTAAAAAATATTTTTTAGTCTTTTTACTTTTTTCTAATAAAATCTAATTTTTAAAATTGATTCTGGTATTTGGGTCACCGACTTACCGGTACGTGAGTCGTTAAGCTTTATATCACATTGTTTAAAAATATATTCAACAAATCTTTAAAAACATAAAATGACATCATAGGGTTGTATAGATGTTTTACTGGAAGCGTATGTTAGTTCTATACTTTTATATAATTTGTATGTGTGATTTATGAAGAAAAAAATAGTACTATACTTGATGAATATATGTACGTACGACTAGACATGGGTCCGGTTTGAGCCAAACCACCAAACCGGTGGTTTGTAAACCGGCCCAAATCGTAGGTTTGCGGTTTAGCCCGGATTTTTTTTCCTTGACTAAACCGGTTTGGCCTTCGGCCCACAACGGCTATAAGCCGGTGGGCCCCACAATGCCAACGGCTTTTATAGCCGTTGGCTTGTGGTTTTTTTTTTTTTTTGTTAGTTAATTTATAAAAAAAAAAAAATTCCTACACAATTCCTATAAATACCCTACTTATTCTTCCATTTATCTCACACCAACATTCTTATCTATCTACTACTACTACTCTCACTCTCAATCTCGATCCCGAATTCTCGTATTCTCGATTTCTCAATCAAGTGAAATGGCAAACCCTAGTTTCCCAAGTGACTACGAATTCACTCCCGCTTTCTTTCCTACCACCCAAGAAAGCGAGACTCAAATGCCCGATTCGGAAATGCCACAAGTCCCACAAGGTCAAGGTGAAGGGCCTTTCCGACAAGCCCCTCCGCCGAAAATGCTCAAATCCGACATATTCACGAAGCATTACAAGAAGGGTCTGGTAGTGGAAGATTATTGTCAAGTCTCGTACAACTATTGTCCGAAGGTGTACAAGTGGAAAGCGAAGGGCGGATACGGGACTTTGCAAACCCACATGCAAAAGTATCATCCCGAGAAGCTCGGAATATCATGGGGACAAACTCAATTGTCCCACGGGTTTGCATCCTCTTCCTCTCAATCTTCTTTATTTATGTATAATCATGTTGATGAATCATTAGGATTAGCCAACTTAATTGCATCTCAAGCTTTTCCATTTTCTTATGCGGAATATGAAAGTGTAAATAACACTACCTATCTTCAACCGGCTTTTAAACCAACTTTTCGTAACACAAGTTTCCAAATTGATCCTAGACTTAAAATTGATGGTGTTACCGAATTGTTAAATGTCTATTATGAATGTTTAGGTTTATATTCTACTATGAATGTTAATTCCATTATTCTTCATGTTCGTCTTGAAATTGGTAAATTGCTTCCTATATTTGAAACAAGTGTTAAAACTTCCACCAAATCGACTCCCACACCCTCTTCTTCTTCATCTTCTATTCTTTCTAAAGCTAAGCAAATTTTAGCTAAAAGAACAAAAACACCAAGGCATTCATCCGCAATTGCGGAATTTCAAGATTATCTAACATCTTGTTTTAGTTTTGATGGTGAAAGTGATAATTTTCAAGTCTTAGATTGGTGGAAGAAGGTAGCCCCGAAGTATCCAACATTGACCAAGGTTGTGCAACAAATTATGGCCGTGTCAGCATCAACGTGGCCGTGGAACAAGCTTTTAGTCAAGGAGGAACATGCTAAGTTACAAGAGAAGTCAATTGAAGCCCGACAAATTGGAGGCTCAAGTATGTGCTCAAGATTGGATAAGGGCGGAGAAGCGGAAACAACGGAATGCACCCGTTTATGACTCAAAATCGGATTCCAACTCCGATGATCCGGCCACCACTTCCGAGTCCGAGGTGGAAAGGTAAGGGGGTAACGGAAAAAACCCGGAAGTCCGAAAAAAGGTAAGCAAAGGTAAGAGAACTACGTAGGCTTTGATTACTCTTAAACCCAAGAGGATACGTAGGCAACCGAAAAACCGGTTCAAGTCCTCTCCTTTTTTTTCAATTAGTAATTTAATTAAGTTACAAAAAAAGAGAGACCAAACTCGGTTTATTATAAATAAATGAAATTACTAACTTTGAAAAAACGAGTTTGTTCTCGTTTTTTTATGTTAATAATTTAATTTATTTTAAAAAGTCGAGTTTGGTCTCGTTTTTTTAGTTAGTAATTTGATTTAGTTAGTAATTTTATTTACTTAGTAATTTTATTAAAAGGCTAATGCCGCTAATGTAAAAAACAACCAATGTACAAAAATTTACTTACTTAAGGGCCTGTTTACTTGTAGCTTATTTGTGTTTCATTTAGTTTATAAACCCTAAGTTTAATTTTTGTAGGTGTTTACTTAGGGATTGGTTTATTTCTCTAGGGTTTATATGGGTTTATAAACCACTCAAAAATAAACTTTTCAGACCAAGGTTATTTTTGCTTCCATGAGTTTATTTTTGTTTAAAACCCGATTTTGGCATTATGGTTTTCCATCTTGATATTATTTGTTCATCCTTGGGTATTTAACGTTATTGTTCGCTTTTTGTAGGGGCCGAGAGTCTTTTGAAGTAAAATAAGCCCAAAAAATAAACTCCAAGTAATCAGCCTTATCTAGTTTATTTATATAAACCCATCAAGAAATAAACTTGAAAATAAACTATAAACCCATATAAACTCATTTAGTTTTTAAACCCGAAAATAAACTAATCTGCAAGTAAGCAGGCCCTTAGTAATTTGTTTAGTTGGTGATTTAATTCATCTACAAAAAAAAACAAGTTTGCTCTCTTTTATTTTAGTTATTAATTTTATTTACTTAGTTATTCTATTAAAATGCTAATGTAATAAAAAAAATTTCAATGTACAAAAGTTTACTAATGTAAAATTCTAATCTACAAAACTTTATGTAATATCCGAGATTTTTATTCCGTTTATTTTCGAGTCAAACTGGTTTTCGACCAACTCGATCGTTCATACCGCGATTTTAGTGATGGTTCGAATTAAACCAATTTAGTATGTGTGAGTTCTTATTCATATAAAAGATACAATCCCTATTTAATTCTTAGTAAAATTTTCAGTCTGGGCCTTTTGTTCCCTTCTTAAACCGGCCCATTTTTCAATTGGAGAGCTTTTATTGGACTGTACACTCACGGGATGTTGGGCCGCCCACCTCCATGCTGCACGTCCCAGCCAGCAGACCAAATCTCCCTTCTTCTGCAGTAGATCACGCTGTCTGTCCATCGGTTAGTCACCATGCAGTAACCTACCAGGCAAGTCATCTTTCCACCTCACCTTTATGACCTTAACCCTATCTCGAGCAGTTATAAACCGAGATATATTCTTTCCTTTGCGAGCCCTACAGGATTTACGACTACCTTATACTCTTGAATCACTACTACCGCTTCTAAACCGAAGAACCATTCCGTCTGCTCGCCGTCACCATTGTTGCTTTCCAGACGACCTTCAACTCACCCAATCCAGAAGTTTTCAGACCGCTCTACACACATAATCTCTCTCTCTCTCTCTCTCCCATCTTCAACAGCTATCCACGCCCACTGCTCTTCACAACAGTTCAACCGCCCGAGATCCTCGCTGCGATTGGGGGCGAGATCCAGTTGCCCACCTCTTCGATCCGGACGCACACGCAGCAATCCTATCTTCATCTCTCTTTCGCTCTCCTGCACACAATGCCAACGACGGAAGCACCATCCCGCACACAACCCATATCGACGAGCTCCTCTCGCCAACATCTGCATGTTTTTCCGAGGTTGCTGTTGGAGCCAAGACTGAGCCTTTTGTTCGATCCTCGTCACAGGCGACTCACCGGTAAGTCTCGACCTCCTGCTCTTGCTTCGACTCTCGTACGCGGGATAGGCCAATGATCTCCATTTTTTGCAACAGCGTTGTAAACAAGGACCTCCAACACGTATATGCCGGACCCTCGTTGTCTCTGCCGCAAACCAGCCACCAAGAACCTAGACACCCTACGACAGTGGTCACTTTTTTTTTTTTTTTAGATTTTCTTTTTGTAAATAAAAATTGGTATTTATATTTTTATAAGTATATAAGTATGTGTTCATTTTTAAAAGAGTCATTGTTCATATTTTTATTAATAAATGTTCATTTTTTTTAAACACTAACTGTTTATTTTTTAACATTAATTGTTCATTTTTGTATTTTTTTAAAACATATTTTTTGTATTTTTTTTTGAAAATTATACTATTCTTTCAAATCTTGTTAATAAAATATGATGCTCAGTTTTTTACAAGTATGTATTCATTTTTTTTACAAGTATGGTGTTTATAGTATGATGTTCATTTTTTTTGAAAATTATACTTTTCTTTAAAATCGTGTTTATAAAATTCAGAGATCGATTACTGATAGCATGAATTATAGTCTATATTTTGGGGTTTGTTTGGACGTTTTATCTTTCATAATCTGCATGATTGCATGTATATTATGTGATTTTATTACCATTTCATCTACCTTTGCGGGAATCGAGGTCTACACCTAGTTTTGTTGTAATTGTAGGTAAAATGGCACGTTTTGCATAAAAAAGGAACAAATGGAGCTATGGAAGTCATTGGAGCTACATTGAGGAGCATAAGGAACCATCCAGGAAGTATAGCCATGGATTAAGATTCACTTTGGACCAGTTTTGAGAGATTTCACATTCAGTTATGACTCACCTCGGTTGACCAGAGATTCATCTCGACCGAGGTGATCCAGAGACGCCGACTCGACCGAGGCGAACACCTAGGACGCGGCGAGAATATTTTATTCTTGGCTGAGATCTTTTATCTTTGGAAGGTGATCTTATATTTTTGGGCTTGGCTCCTGGAAGGAAGAAGATCTTATATTTTACCTATTTTTATGGGAGAAGATCTTTCTAAGATATTTTATCTTTGGAGGGTTATTTTCCTATAAAAAGGGTTGAATTTCCACAAATCCGAGAGCTCGCTTACATCCCGCTTATCACGCTATACCGTCGATCAGGGTTTATAGCACGCAGCAGCCATACTCCAGTTGGGAGTTTTGAAGAACCTTTTTGAAGGTTGAAGGAAGATTGAAGATCATAGCTTTTATAGCTTTTTGGAGGGTTTTGTAAGATTGTCTTCAATCCCCTTCCTTGTTGTCTTCTCTTGTTGGATTGCTATCCAAGGAACGCTTTTGTTGTGATATTTGATTCAGTTATTGAAGTCTTTTTCATTAAATTCTTCTTGTTCAAATATTCACCTTCTTCCCATATATTTAATACTTTCATAATGATGATGAGTGGCTAAATTCCTTGTGTGATTCTAGGGTGATTGGTTGAAAGTTGTGGGAAAAATAATGATAGAATAATCTTAGATCCCAGTAGGACCCTGAAAGTTCAAGTCTTTAACCTTAACCCTAAGCATCTCGCTTAGTCGATGAACATCTCGGCCGGGGTGGAATCTGGCTGACCGAGGTGACTTATCTGATCCTAAACTGAGAGTTAAGTGTTAGAGTTTGCCAAATCCTATTCTTATTATACCTTTCCTGGTTCAAAGCAAGCTTAGGATGAGACTTACCCGGTAATTCCTTAGTTTGTGTACCAACGATCATAAGTGTAGGTAATAAAGGTTTGTCCTTTATTGGGGTTTGAGTGTGCTTCCATCCCATCTTTATGAGTTAGCCTGAGACTTACCGGGTAAAGGTTGATTCTATTCCCTTAGATGGTATGTTAGTTTGAGGTAATAGTTCTTTATCTTAATTCCTTGAGACTTACCCGGTAATAGGAGTTACGGTTTTGGATTAGTGAGTAGTGAGACTTACCCGGTGATCTACTCCACTTTAGTAACACCTTTTCCTTGCAAAAATCTCAACTTTGTCCGCTTATCTTTAGATCTTGAGTTGGAACCACAACTAGACGCTTTAATCCCTAGAATTGCATGTTTGCTTATTTGACTTCTTATTCATCTTTGATTGTGTTAATTGCTCTTTGTGGTTAGTATTCACGAAGCTTACTGTTACTGACTTTGTTTCACCGAGTCCCTGTGATCGACCCCTGGAATTTCTTGCTTTTTACTACGATTGACCCGTACACTGCGGGTTCACATCCTTGTTTTAAGCTTAAGTCTAGGGTTATAAATTTAAAGCTTGCACACACCGTTTGGAGCGAACAATTGCATAAAAAATTGTGAAATCAAAGAGAATACAAGACGATTCAGGTTTTGTTTCTTCGAATTTCTACTCTCACTGTTTAGATTTCCATTTTTAAGGTTTATGTTTCATTATGATTGATGTTTGTGTTCGAAATCAAATTTGCTTGAATCATTTTGTGTTTGATAAGTTTGATTGAGAAAATACATGTATATACATATGTTGAGTTGGTATAACAGCTCCAATTGAATAATCTATATGCTCCTTTAAGTGTGCACGCAAACTGTTCGGCAAAATGCCTTATAGAAAAATAGTTCATAATATTCACAAGAACAATGACATAAAAAGTATGAACACTGACGAATAAAAACATGAACAATGACGTATAAAAGTATGAACACCAATGACTTATCTATAACTTTGACACATACATAACAAATTATGATCATCTTTTAACGTTTTGTGGTGAGTTTATTTATTTTTTGTGGTTATATACTGTAAATGAACATCTATGCATTATAAAATGAACAAAAAAAATAAATGGATATGACACTTTGATGAATAAAAATACTATGAACACCGATGTATAAAAACATGAACAATGACATATAAAAGTATGAACATCGATGACTATTTTGAACGTAAGGGTATTTTTTTCAGATTTTAAGTCAATTTACAAAAATGTCATCAATGATGAGCGTGTGAGAGTCATTGATTTAAATTCATCCAATGGCTTACAACCCTCCTAATTCCTATCTACAAGCTCTCTCCTCACTTGAACTAAAATCTATATATATATATATATATATATATATATATATATATATATATATATATATATATATATATATAGGGGAGGAAGAGTTCTTGTTCTTACGTTCATACAGGAACCATGAGGATCAGTGTTCAGATTGGGTTGAGATCTAATAGTTGTCACAGTGGAGTATCGAATCTATGATCAAGAGTATGCCTAGTTTGGATTTCTTTTTATTCTTCTACTCCTTGTAGGGCTTGAACTGGGTACATTTGGATAGGCCCCTTTTTTGATGATGTTGTCAAGGAGAATAGAACTCTTGAGTCTTGACCACTTGCTGTCATATTTTGATTGCCCAGATTTTGTTTTCAGAGTTTACACTGTTGACTTTGAGGATTAACTTCGATGCTTTATAATGATCATCCACCGTTGAATTTTTGATATGTAGGCGGAGTTATATAGTTTAATTTATTAAAATTTCGGAACAATCCAACGGTCGGATTTGGAGTTATGATGTTCCGAAGTAGGGAAGTAACGCAATTTGGTATTCTGCAGATCTTTGGCTAAGTATGGGAGATTTTGTGTTGAGTAATCAACTTGGGATTTTTGTGTAGGATAAGTTTTTGCTCCATTTTGGAATTTCTTTATCTTAATGAGTAGATTGCATAGCAAAGGATGTTGAGATATTTTGTTTGGGATTTTTAGATTTTGGTGTGAGTGTTTTAAGTGAGGTTAAAGTGATGCCTTAGTGATTTTTTCATGGAAGTTAAGAACTTGGAAAATCTTCCACTTAGCTAGATCTTTCGTGTGAGTGTTAGATTATGGTTTTGGACTTCATAGGAAGTTTTAGAAATATTCTAAGAATATTTCTAGGGTCTCGGGACCAGAGGTAAAATGATCATTTTTATCTTAGGAGGGCTTTTTAGTAATTTCTTTTGATGAGATTGTACATCTTAAAAGTAATAGACTTCTAAGAATACGGGATGTATGTTGATCCACTTGCCTTGTGTAACAGGCGGCTGAGTTTCTACGGTTGCAAACCGAGTTGAGATTAAGAGAGTTGAGATTTGATTCAGTAAGTCCCTTGGGCTTACTTAGCTAGCATCTAGATATGAGTGAGGATAATGATAGTGATGTTTGAATGATATGTTTATAGTTGTATTTAGTAGTAATTATATACCGACCTATACATTGGCCTAAGAGTAACGGGCGGTGGCACTCTGCTCAGTTAGCCTGAGGACGCTGATGGTTTCTTTAGGGACTAGTCCACACTCGGTTTGTAGTGATGCTGCCGGCGGAGGTAAGCTAGACCTACACCTAGTTGGATAAGGAACGGAGGCGAGAACAATTAAGATTTCTCGTGCCACAAATGTACAATGGAATAAGGTGAATCACTTAATCAACACATAATAACCGGTTTGTGTGCCAGCATGATGATTGTTTATGTTATCTTGAATGTGTTTGTGCTATTATTATTTTTGCTTATATCCGGATAGCTAACTATTTTTAATTGTTGTTTAGATGCACCGCAGGTTAGAGCAGATGCCGAGTGATCCGAATGGTAGTGGTCAGCCGGGTGTCGTACTTCATAGGACGGGTTGCAGTCCTTTCTTTATGTTGGTCTTTTGATTAAGACTTTTTCATATTCTCAGTTTGTGAGAATTTGTTATTTCCGGCTGTTAGTATTTCTGGTCACATTCATGACTTTGTTAAATATGCTTTATGATTTCTGGTTTTCCTTATCTATGCCTTGTTGTAATATCTAGTTAAGTTGTTGTCAAACTAAGGTCGGGACCTACTGTGAGGTCCTAACCAGTTTCTCCCCGAGTTTTGAAAACTTGGGGTGTTACACTTTACCAATTTAAAATAAATTAAAAATGTACAAAAATTTACTAATGTATAATTTTATTATTAATTTACTTATAAACTTTTTTTCTTTTAAATAATGTGCCAAACCGGTTTGACGGTGAGTCCAACCGATCGGTTCCCAAACCTAAACCGTCGGTTTAGGTTTGGGACCCATGTCTACGTACAATCATGCAAGTGTAATAACTTAATCACACAGCGTATAAAATACATGTACTTACCGATGATCGTGGTCAGTAATACGGCATCGTTGCAATTTGCATCAGATAAACACTTGGTATTATGGGACGATTAGTTGAAGTAAGAATGGTGGTTAATAGCTATGGACAGAATAAGTGTTTATGTAACCCCGTACCTTATTCTTTTCACATTTGTTTTTCATTGTTTATACTTTGGATAAGGTCATGCAATATCATCGGGGTCAAAAGGGTCTTTATTGACTAGACTCTTTGGCGCAAGTCTTTCTTTAATCTTAACCATTTCATCAACTGACCGGTAATTAAGCCATATGTTATTTCTATTTTTTATTGTAGTAATTTTTATCTAAAGTTATTTTTCCAACTTATTGTTAGGAAATTTTTTTTTTTTAAGAGTTAAATGGTATAGAGTAATCTGAAGGTTTAGTTATGGTGAAGTTTTTGAAAAAAAACTCTACCTAGAATTGAATGAATCTCAGTCATTAAAAGATGATTCAATGGTTAATCAGGTTTAGTTACGGTGAAGTTCTTGAAAAAAACTCTACCTAGAATTAAATGAATCTCAGTCATTAAAAGATGATCTAATGGTTAGATTAAGTTCATTCTCTCTCCAAATTTTTTTTATTTTCAATTACCTTTAATTGTGTTTGATTATTTCTATAGGATTTTTTTAAACTTCACCTAGAGTAATTCTAGGGGAACAATTCAAGAACTTCACCTAACTAAACCCCAACCATTACTAAACAATACACACAAATAATAATAAAAACTTCATTGTGTTTTCACTTTTATAACCACAATCTTAGTGAATATTAACAAGATCTTATCCAAAATTATAAACTACTAAGAGCATCCCAACAACTTCCTATTTTGGAGAATTCTCCATTTATTTGGAGAATATGTTAGATCAAAAAATTTTAAAATTCTTCAAATATTCTGAAAAGTGGAAGCTATTGGATGCTCTAACAACTTTCATTATATATATATATATATATATGTGTTAATTAAGTTGAAGGAATATTTAGTTTGATTGATCATATCTAACTTCCATTATAATAAGATTAGATTGCAATTTGATCATAGTAAATTGAGATATTGAGAATTTGTGCTTGATCTGGTGCAAATAAATTGAGATACTAAGTATGTGAATGTTGTTAGATGGTCAAAGACTCAAAGGAATATCTTTTTGAAACATTTGCTAATCAAATTGAGTTGTTATGAAATGTAATGTTTGAGAATTTGAAGCATGATTTGGATTCCAAATTTCAAATTAGTGTCTCTTTTTCCAACTTCTGTGGTGACTAACGTATAACAAAATCTTATCTTATCTTATATGTATCAAAAGAGAGACCTTCTTTGCCACGTGTTAACGCCACAATTTACGAAGCTCCAAAAATATTTTAAAAAGTAATTATTTTGGTTATTTTTGATAGAAAATAAAAAACAAATACTCAAATCTATAATATTTTTTTAAAGAACTAATTTTAAGTAAAAGAACGTGATCTAATTATATTAATTATATTTAATATATAATTAATTATAAGAAAAAATTTAAAAGAAAATAAAAAATAATAACCAATTATAATTCATTCTCCGAATTTTTTTATTACAAAAGTATACATATAAAATTTTAAATATAAAATATTTATTAAAACTCGACTCGCGCAAGGTGCGGGTAACACTAGTTATATTTTAAGTGACAATCACGACTACACTGAATCCAAGCACTAATTGTGCTAAAGTGTGATTTAGAAGCTCTTATTCACGAGAATCAAACCCGTTTAATAATACAACTTTTACAGAGTGCTACAAGACAATGGAGAATTGTTTACTAAATCACTAATCAAGTCAAACACGGGCGAGCCGTAGGCCTCCCCGTCCCTATTACCCAAAAAAAAAACACAAATAAAGCCATATTTTAGACTAATCAACGATAGGTGTGATTGTGATTAAGAACATATAAGAAATTAGTACGGAGTATTGGTTTATCATTGTCGATTAATTGGTACCCAATTTACCATTGATGTCATTATATTTTGGTTTTTTTTTTGAAGGGTTATTTTGGGTTAGTGCCAAAGTCATAAGTTGGGGTCTTTCATCGTTATTAAAGACTTGAGAGTGATATATAAGATGATGATGACCTCTCTAGTCTATCTACCACGTAATGACCATTTTGCCCCGGGTTAGTAGTCATCTACATAGAAGTATGGATCATGTTAAACCCTTTGTACATAATATGTTTGATGTAATCGATTTCGTTATTTATTCACGTGTGGCTAATAGCTTAGTAGATGCACGATCGTACACCTTATATTTGTGAAGCGGTGCAATATGTGTATAAAGAGCAAGATCACAATTCACAATCGTTCAATTAATCATGCGTACAAGGAGGTGTACGATCACAGTGCACGATCGTTTTCATACCAAACACAAATATAAGTATTCCAACAAACTCTTTTCTGACGACTGAAACTTCGTGTTCTCATCCACAAGAATGAACTACCTCTAAGAGATAATTAATTCCTAACCATTTTATGTTTTCCAAAAAAAAAATAGAATAGAATATTGTGATATCAAACTAACCCTTAAACTCCAATAACACACCAAGAAACCCTAAAACAAGTTGTCACCCACTCTTTTTCTTTGCACAATGAATTTGGGCTGGCAAATCCCTAAAATTCAGCCCTATTTGGCCTTTACCCACCAAATGATCCAATCATACAACATAAGTTTAGCCATATGCAATGGCTCATAATTGCAAGCAACAACAAAGACACAAAATATTTTGACCCAATCAATCATAAGAATAAAAACATCAATGTAATTCAAGATAGATTCCCAAAGACAAAAATTGCATGTGACTGCAGCCGGTTCCGAATATGAAAACCTCCTGTTTATAAACCATATGGCTTAACTTATGGTGTATGATTGGATCATGCGGTAGGTAAAGGCCCATCAATTTCAAGTTCAGCTCGTTTATAAATCAGCCATACATAATGTATAAGATTCATTGTGTCCAAACGTATATTTGAGGATACACCGCTGAATATCCCACAAGTGCTTTGAGGATTATAAAGCATGAACCGAGAGGCAAATTATGTGGGCCTTGGCTCTGCCGAGTAGATGGCACCCACCGCAAAGGAGCACAGTGAAAGCGAACGTCGATGCTGCAATTATCGAAGGGATCGGGATTGGAATAATTGTTGTATCTCAAAAGGTGGATGGAATGCTCCTCGTTAGTAAGGTGCAAATTAACAAGGTATGTAAAATAAAAGTTTATAAGAAGAGTATATTTTACTCAAATTTTTTTTTTTTTTTTGGTGGGAGGGAGATTCGGAGGTTTCCGGCGCTTCAAATGCGCTTCTTATTCATAAAAATAACGGCTAAGTAGTAATCACTCGGGGATAGTCTGACCCCTTACATCGAAGCGTAAAAGATCAACTATACCCTCGGGAGGGTCAAGCAATACACTCAAGCCAATAGGAAAATTAAAAGCAAGACTAGCGAGAAAATCCGCAATAGAGTTCGCCTCGCGGTAGGCATGACGGTAATGGATATCCCAGTCCCTTTTGATGAAGTCATGACACTTACTTACCAGACTAACGAGTGGGTGACAACTCGGGATCGTTTTACCCAATAAGGTGATTGCCAACTGAGAGTCAGTTTCGATAATCACTTTACGGTATCCATACTACGGAGCAAGCTTTAGACCATGACACATACCCCACAACTCTGCCATTGGTACAGTGCATATACCCAAGTTTACGACAAACCCTCGCTGCCACTCACCCACATTATTTCTAATAACGCCCGTTGCCGTGGCATGCCCGTCTTCCCTGACCGACCCATCGGTGTTAATCTAAACAACGTCTCTTGGAGGAGGATCCCACTTTACTTGAACAATACGTCTACCGGGCTTAGTGTTGCTAGAGGCCTTGCTTTTCCTTGCTTTTAATTAAGAATGATAAAAGGTTGTAATTCATTACATACACGTCTATAACAAACAAACAGCATAAACGGGATCTTAATAAGCTTTGGTACAAGTAAAGTCATAGCTAGATTTCCTAACCCCAAGTAGTCCGAATGATCTTCTTCTTAGCATCGATTATGTCGTTATAACACTTCTTTTTCTTCGCCTCTAGATCCTCAACGGCTTTCGAAAACTCCTTAATCTTCCTTTCCATATCTTCAATCATAGTCTTAACCTCGGGGTCCTTAACCGCAACTTTATCATTGACGGGTAAGCTTTTCATCTTCTCGCTTAACTCGTGAACCACGGGCCTCATCTCCTCCAACTCCTTGACCGTCATTTGACTCTTGGCTAATCCCATAAGCACGTTGACCAATTCGCTCCTCCTCTTTAACTTATCCTCGTACTTGCCCCACATGTAATTCGCCCCCCTCCTTATCGCATCGGTTGGGTTCATGGCTGCAATCGCCGCCAAAGCCGCCAAAGGTGGAACCACCATCGGAGAGAGTACAGCCGACACAGCGGCGCATGCCATCAACCCCACGTAGACCGACACGAGAATCGCGGTCGTCACCCTCCGGTACACTTTACACCGGCCAATCGTGCGCTGATCCACCTCTTTCTTCTTAGTCATGAGCTTCTCGTACAACTTCTTTTGCTCGTCGAGAGCGACTCCGAGCTTCGCTCGAAGCTTCTCCATGCTAGTGGCATCATTGGTTGCCACCATGAAGTCTTGTAAAGCACTCTGTAGTAATATACTACTATTACTCGTACTGGTTTTGTCCATTTTGTAATCGTGAAGCCTGCTCTTCACACGGTCGAGCTGCCGGCTAACGCCGTTGCCGCCGTGCAGCCATAGGTGTAGGGTGTTCAAGAAATCGTGCGTCGTGTGGCTGCAATTGAAGTAGTCTTGCAACAACTCGAGTAGCTCGCGACTGCCATGGATTTCCTTCTTTGATCGGAGGAGAACACGGACCACATCTTTGTTGGATTCACCAAGGCATTGGATGACGAAGACCAAAGAGTCCAAAGAGCCACTCCCATGCTCGCGGTTCGACATAACCATTCTGATCATATGGCTGATGCGGTTTTCGAGGGCCGCATCCAGAGCCTCGAGCTTCTTTTCCTCGCGCTCCATTGGTGCGGTGTTGATCCTTCAAAGAACTTAACAATGTAAGAACATTTATAATATATATAGGATTAATATATATAGTTAAAAATGTAGTCATTAGTCGGCAGAATTGGAAATTAGTTGACTGGAAGTTTTTGTTTTCAAAAACAGTTTAAAAAAATGGTTTTCAATTTGTCAGTGAAGTAAAGACATTAACAGACAATGAAAGGCAACGATAACAACAGTGCTTGAAAAGCTACTGCACATTAAAATAAAAGTAATTAGTGAGAGAAAATTAAGGATTAAAAGCTAAAGCGAAGGATTAAGGAACTTGTTGCTTGTGTCTACTCGATCGATTTGTAACGAAGACTCCTACGAATAAAGGTTATATACGAATCTATCGGTTGATTCATGTTTAAGTCTAGATCAGTTATACCGTTTTGATTTTGAAACAGAATCACAAATAATATAACAAACAATTCGTATAATGTTTATCAATTGGAAATATGAATGAAATGAGTTTATAACAAGTATAAAGCGAGGTGTGTTCCCAGTTCCCACGCTTATACATTATTGACCTTTCAATGTAACCCTAGAGAATATAATATCACGTACGGTAAAACCCTACAAATATTAACTTGTAAACAAAAACTCATTCAAAGTTTAGACATTATAAAAAAGTCATACAAATATTAAGTCATAACTAACCTATAACATGTTGAAATATATAGCATATTTCACAAATTCGCCTTATTTGAGTTCTCACCGAACACAAATGATATTTCAATAATTTTGCTCTTTATTTGAGTCCCCAGTCAATACAAATGATATTTAGCAAAGCTTGACAATTAACGATGAATTTAAGACATGTCTAAGATAAAGGGTGGTTTTGTATGAATAACAATGGCTTTGTTCCAATTAAACATTACAATTAGTGAATTGAACAAAAGTGTTAATTTCGCAAAAATATAAAATATGTACGTACGACCATGCAAGTGTAATAACTCAATCACACAATGTATAAAATACAGTAAGCTAGCTAGGTAGAGATGATGATGATGATCACAAGTATGTACTCACCGTGGCCAGAAATACGACATCGTTGCAACTTCCGAGAGATAAACACTTGGTATTATGGGATGATTAGTTGAAGTAAGCATATATGTTGGTTAATAGCTATATATAGACAGATCGAATAAGCACTTGGATAAGGTCATGCAATAATATGATGGGGATCAAAAGGGTATTTTGACCTGACTCCTTTGCCCCAAGTCTTTCTTTAATCTTAACCATTTGATCGATAGACCGTTAATTAAGCCACATGTTATTTCTATGATTTTATTGTGGTAATTTTTATTAGGATTATTTTTCCAACTTAGGAAATTATCTTTTTCAAGGGCTAAATAATAATAATAATAACTTCATTGTGTTTTCACTTTCATAACCACAATCTTAGTCAATATTAACAAGATCTCTCCAAAATTGTAAACTACTAACAACTTTTTCATTGTATACATATTTGTTAATTAAGTTGAAGGATTATTTAGTTTGATGCCTGGCCTTGATCATATCTAACTTCCATTATAATAAGATTAGGTTGCAATTTGATCATAGTAAATTGAGTTATTGAGATATTGAGAATTTGTGTTTGAAATAAATTGAGATACTAAGTAAGTATGTGAATGGTGTTAGATGGTCAAAGACTCGAAGGAATCTATATCTTATTGAAACATTTGCCAATCAAATAGAGTTGTTGTGAAATGTAACGCATGTTTGAGAATTTGAAGCATGATTTAGGTTCAAAACTTCAAATTAGTGTGTCTACTTTCTCCAACTTCCATGGTGACTAACGCTTAACAAAATTATATTTTAAGTGACAATCACGAGTACACTGAATCCAAGCACTAATTGTGCTATAGTGTGATTTAGAAGCGCTTATTCATGAGACTCAAACCCGTTTATTAACACAACTTTTACAGAGTGCTACAAGACAATGGAGAATTGTTTATTAAGGGTCCGTTTGGGGATCTCTAGTTTATTAGTGTATTAAGTTGAAATTGAAGTTGAATATGAGGATGAAGTTGAAAAACGAGGATGAAGATTAAGGGGATGAAATAAAATAAAAGTTGGTGGTGTTTGGTAGGAATGATATTATTATGGGTAAAATTACCAAAATGGGCATGAGACATTTTTTATTTTTATTTGGCACGTGATGGTCACGTGATAGCATCCTCGCCCTTCTATCATCGATTCATCGCCAGTCTGAAGTAGCCAAAGGAGTTCGTTCGCTCGTTCGGTCTTCGTCAAGGCTGGAGGGTGTTCGTTCGCATTCTTCCCCACTCAACATACACAGGTAACCTCTATCTTCGAAGCCACAATTCCAAGCCCTAAATTGGAAAGAAAGAGATTCTTTGATTCACGACCTTATTTCTTCTGTTGGCAGCCCCAAATCGCCATTCGTGAAAGAGCTGCACAAAACGCCATTTGTGTCTGGTTAGCACATTTAACCTTAATTCTCCATCTAATATTAGCTTATTTCTTATTAATTGTACCACATGTTGGGTTCAATTTCACATTTGATTGATGAGTTCTTGTTCTAGATTTAGGGTTTCCGTTGTAAACCCGAAAATGGAGATAATTGGTCTATTCGTGATTTGTGTAAACTTCTTGAGATGAGTATTCAGCTCACAAAACTGTGCTTGTGGTGGATTTAGGGTTTCTTCTTGCTCTTGGCATGGGGTTATGGATTTTCCATGTACTATGATGCCAAACTTTTGTACAGTTTCTAAGTTTCAATTATACCTGGACCCATAGTTCATAATTTACTTCATTTATTTTAGTATGTAATCACCTGTTACAATGGGATTTTTATCATTTGGAACCCCTTACACTGATGATCAATAAATCTAACTGTAACTACATTTTTTTAGTGAAGCCACGCATATTGGTTAGGACATTTAACCTTAATTTTGCATCTAATATTAGCTTCTTTCTTGTTAATTATACCACATGTTGGATTCAATTTTACATTTGATTGTTTGGTGAGTTGTTGTTGTTCTAGATTTAGGGTTTCCGTTGTAAACCCGAAAATGGAGAGTATGATGGGTATATTTGGTTAATTTGTGATTTGTGTAAACTTCTTGGTGTATTGCTTAGTTGTACTACTGTCATGTATATTGATGATAGACCTCTTGTACATTGTCAAGCATCAGTTCCTAAATTCTATATATATTAGTGACAAGATATTGTCTGCTTATGATGATAGACCTCTTGTACACTGTCAAGCATCAATTCCTAAATTCTGCATATATTAGTGAGAAGATATTGGCTACTTATTATGGGTATAAGTTGTAGAGTTGTTGCTTATTACAAGTGTTTACTTCAGTTCAACTTTTACTTGGTCGATGGCACCGAAAACAAATATTTCGAAAAAACAGAAACAATTATGTTGGACCCACGATATGACACTCCTATTCCTAAACATATGTCGTCAATTCCAACTAAAACATGGAGAAGATCAACCTTTTGTGTGGGATGATATAGTGAAAGAAATGACGGACAAAAGTGGTCAACCTTGTGACCTAAAATGTCTTAAAAACAAATTCAATCATATGAAAAGGATTTGGAGTGTTTGGAAAACTTTGAGGAATGGGGAAACAGGACTAGGATGGGATCCGGTAAACGGAAGAATCATGGCCGACAATGCGTGGTGGGAAAAAAAGTTGAAGGTTGTCAATGCAATTGCTACTAACCACAAAAGCGATTAAAACAATCAAAGATGATAAAAAGTCAATTAAGGGAAATATGCAATTCTAAGGATTAAAGCATCTAGTTGTGGTTCCAACTCAAGATCTAAAGATAAGCGGACAAAGCTGAGATTTTGCAAAGGGAAAGTGTTTCTAAAGTGGAATAGATCACCGGATAAGTCTCACTACTCATTATCCCAAACCAAAACTCCTATTACCGGTAAGTCTCAAGGAATTAAGGAAAGGAACTATAACCTCAAACCAACACACCACCTAAGGGAATAGAATCAACCTTTACCGGGTAAGTCTCAGGCTAACTCACAAAGATGGGATGAAGGCACACTCAAACCCCAATAAAGGATAAACCTTTATTACCTACACTTATGATCTTGGGTAAACAAACAAAGGAATCACCGTGTAAGTCTCATCCTAAGCTTGCATTGAACCAGGAAAGGTGCAATAAGACTATGATTTGGCAAACTCTAACACTTAACTCTCAGTTTCGGATCAAAATAGGTCACCTCGGTCAGATAGAATCCACCCCGGCCGAGGTGTTCATCGACTGAGCGAGGTACTCTAGGGTTAAGGTTTAAAAACTCGAGCTTTCAGGGTCCTACTGGGATTAAGATCGTACTATCATCGTCTTTCCCACAACTTTCAGCCAATCACCCTAGAATCACACAAAGAAATTAGCCACTCATCATCATGAAAGCAATAATCATATATATGAGGAAAGAATGAATATTTGAACACAAAAACCTTAAGAAGAAGGCTTTAATAACTGAATCAAATATCAAACAAATCAGCGTTCCTTCAATCACGAATCAAACAAGACAATAAACCAAGAAGCACCCTAAGGAAAGCTCACAAACTCCTTCAAAGCTATCTTCTAACAAGGAAATCTTCCTTCTTCCGTCAATCTTGAAGGGAAATCTTCTGCAACGGTAGGATCTTCAACTGCTGCATGTTGTGTGGGTTGTTTCAGCCTCCAAGCACCTGTTGAATTTGTGGAAAATCAAACCCTTTTTATAGGAAAATTGCCTCCCAAAGATAAGAGATCTTAGAAAGATATTTTCCCATAAAATATATCTAATTAAATCAGCTGAATATATCTTCTTCCTTCCAGAAATCCATCCCAAAAAATATAAGATCTTCTTTCCATAATTAAAAAGATCTCAGCTATAAAATATATCTCCTTGCCGCGTCAGGATATTCGCCTCGGTCGGGGCGTTCCTCAAAATCACCTCGGTCGAGGTGATATTGTATCTGACCGAGGTGAATCTCAACTGAAAGTGAAATCTCTCAAATTTGGTCCAAAGTGAAACTTTAATCCATTTTCATGCTTCCTAAGTCCTTCCTTAAGCTCCGGAATGTAGCTACTATGACTCCTTAGCTCCTTTAGCTCCATTTTAGCCCAAAATGTGCCGTTTTACTTATGATTACAACGAAACTAGGTGTAGACCTCGATTCCCGCAAAGGTAGATGAAATGGAAACATAATCACATAATATACATCCAAACATGCATATTATTGAAGATAAAACGTCTAAACAAGTCCCAAAATATAGACTATAATTCATGCTATCAAAATACCTCATACTTAGCCCTTGCTTGTCCTCAAGCAAGTTCCAAATCTTAGATACAAGATATAATGGATTATAAGTCATAAGGATCAATGAAAAGTATTTCAAACACATTTTGGTGGTGTGCTCCACTCATAGATCACTCTAAGAGAATGCTTCATGGAAAATAAACTCAAGACATGATAAAAACATTTTATAAATATAAGAAAGTTGTTCATCTTTGCATAAAATCATGGAATGCATAATAAATCATAATTATCGAAATCAATCATGTATAATCCAGTTTAAACCACCAAGTCAATCAACAAGCTTGAGGTCTCAAGGGCTTTCCAAATGAAAGGTCAAGAAACGTGTGAGGGTGGGATGTATATATATGGCATGTGGTGCTAGAATCCGGGAAAAAGGATCTTAACTGCACTTTGCTTTGAACTTCAACATCTTACACCAATAAGCTTTGCTTATTTTACTTTTTTTCTTTACTTTTTGGGATGCATGGACAGAGGTGCATAATAACCGAAGCCTAGGAAATCAGCAATCATCAATTTCTCGAGATGCCTCAAACCCTTGATGCACATACCATGACCCGTTAGGAATATCGCTCAATCCGACTTTGGCAAGACACAAACACCCGGCTATGTGAATGGTGCCGAGTTACTCATCATCATGATTGACTTCCCCAAACATATTTGTTTCTTTCTAAACTTTCAGCCAACATCTCAACATTTCTTTCACTTGCTTTTCACTTGCTTGCTTCCAAATTCCCGGATAGGTAAAGGGAGGCAAATATGTATATGAGGGGCTAAGCATGATCAAGAAGAAGAAGAGAATGAATTGCCTTGGTCTTTCCAGGAAGAGAGTGATAGAACTCATAATGTGGTGTCAACCTTCAAATTCAACATAATTTGGATAAAAACAAAGTATTAAACATGTCAAAATTTCAAATAAAGCATTTTGCAACTTAAACATATCATAAAACCTTTCAAAACATATAAAGATTTCAAAACCAATCTGCAAATAAAATCATCACTGAGATCATATCCAGAGAAGAAACATAAAAATAATTTCGAAAACTTTTTCAGTTAAACCACCTCGGTCGAGATGTTCTAAGTCAACCGAGGTGAATCACCTCGTTCGGCCAGAATCATCCTGGTCGAGGTCAAAAATTTTTTTTATTTTTAACCAGTTTTTGACGTTTTTCTCAATCAGATAACCTGTATGTATGCATGCAGTCTCAGATAAACACATAGAGCATAAAGAAAATCATAAATATCCATCAAGAGTCATACAAACATACTCATAAGTCAAATAAGTACATCCACATACCCCATACTTGGGACACATTGTCCCAATGGGTCAAAATAAGTCTAAAGAAACAAGATACTCACCAGACATAAGCTGAGCTGCATAATAAATAAAGAAAGAAATCTTGCAAGCTCTAATCCTGATCCGCTGGTGGTGGTGGTGGATATGGCACGTATGGATGCAAAGATGGGTCAAATGGGTAACCCATGACCTGTTGGAATTGAATCTCAGCCATCCGGCGCTGGTAGTGTTGGCTCTCCTGTATCTCCATCATCTCTAGGGATAAAGCGGCGTAGGAGTCGATCATCTGATCCGTCAACTCATCTATCCGTCGATTGGCTACAGGATCTCTTTGTCTGCGGGGTCGACGCCTAGTCGGACGTGGTGGTGCAGCGGCCTCCTCCTTTGTCTCCTCATCGTCTAGATCGACGACTGGCACATTGGGACCAGTTGTATATGTCCCTGTCTCCATGGCAGCTCCACCATCATCCTCCTCATCCTCATCCTGCTCCTGGGCTGCTGTTGCTGCGTCTCTAGCGTCCTCAATATAAGGAATCCACGCAGTGGACCAGTACTGAGGGTCAAAAACTGAAAACTAGGATGACCACCTAATACCCTAAGGGGCAGTCTGCTCCCAAGGCATCGCCACGTATGGTGTAGTAAGTCCACGAGGCACTAGAATCCTCCTGTTGATCATCTCCTACAGACCTAGTGGCTTGGCAGCCGCCACCATAGTACATGCGCTCAAATCAAGGCCCATCACTGTAGCTATGTGAGTCACTAAGCCGCCATAGCAAATATCTCCCTTCCCCTTGGCCTTGATCCGGTGTAGATCATCAGCTAGCATGGCCCCAAAATCAGGCACTCCCCCAGTCATCATACAGTATAGACTCAGAAGCTCACCCTATCTAATCTTCTGGGGCGTCTCCATACGCCAGAAGGGTCTCACTGAAGATCCGGTGGGCTAGTCGGAAAGCAAGGTGGAAGATGATACGCTCTCTGGAGTCTCCAGGTCTCCACCTATCAGCATGCTCTACTACGTGAGCAATCTGTCCCTAGAACTGTCGAGCTACGGCTCGAGAAGGGAAGTCGGGAACTATGGGGTCGGGAAGCCAAAGATATCTCTCCACTGGTCCATGGGAACGATGTAGTTCCGGTTCAGCAACCGGTACTTGATGCTCCTCGTCTCTGGAACGTGATTCACAAAACTCACGAACTCTAGTGTGGGCTCGAGGTAGGCGGGAGCTCTAATCTTCATAAACTGCTCCAGCCCAACCATCGAGACCATCCTCCTCAGATCATCATCTACGTGGAGGCAATCAAAAGCGGAGATATCAAGAAACCGCGGCGCAATCACAGGGCGCGTGCAGATGCGGTCGTAATCAACCTAGTGACGCTCATGGATCACCGGTATGGAAGGTCGGGAAGAAGAAGAGGGTGAGGATCTATCTCTCAGAATAATCTAGCGATCTGAACTCTTTTTTTTTCTTTCTGTCAAACCACCTCGGTTGCCTGACAACTCTCAAGAACACCTCGGTCGAGATGCAGGTCGACTGGACCGAGGTAAGAAGCTGTTCGATTTCAACTCGCTGAATTCCAGTTCTTTTCCCCCGATTTCACTACAGATTGTTCCTAAGGGGTACTTAAGCCTTTTTCAACAGGAATCAACGGCAATCAAATCCAAACTAGACTGAAATCAACGAGAAGAGGAAAGTTAGGGTTTTCGAACGTATTACCCCAGATTCGGTCGATTGAGGCATTTTTGTTGCAGATTCTCGCTTGCAAATGGTTCCTCTAGTCTTTCTTTGCAGAATGGAAGCAAGAATCGTCAAAAACGATCGAAAAATGGAGAAACGAGGTGGTTATTCCGCCGCGGATGAGAAGGTGAAGGAGGGAAGAGAGAGAAATCAATCCCCTTTTATACCCCTTGATGAACCTGTTGTCACCTCGGTCGAGATGGTCTCGACTGGACCGAGGTGATACGGACCGAGGTGGATTGCCATAAGCCCTAGTCGCCTCGGTTGCTCAAGAATCATCTCGGTCGAGGTGCTCTGACAGCAACCGAGATGTGTCTCAGTCAACTCTGTCTTCTCAATTTCTCAAACTTCCGGCCTTCCAGTGTTGCTCCTGAGCTATATTCCTTCCTTAGGGAGTACCTGGTTTCTGTCTAGGACGCCAAAAACAAAGCAAAGCAAAGCAAAGCAAAAGCAAACTATCTAAATCTAGACTAGAAAAAGGGAAAAAGAAAACAATACTTTGGGTTGCCTCCCAAGAAGCACTTGATTTAAGGTCGCTAGATGGACCTTTCCTCATGGATTTACTCAATGTACCTTGAATATCTTGGAGTGCTCATCAAATCCATCATAAAATTCTTCCAAGAAGGTTCCGGTTCCTAATTTCACCGGCAAATGGTAGGATCTCCCACGTACAAGCTTGTTCGGTTTGGTTCTCACCGGAATCTTACCGGTCTTCCTATGCTTCCATGGGACATAACTCAGTCCTTCGTCGCATCCGTTCCTTGATCGAGAAAACAGCTTCTCGAGGATCCACTTAGCTTCCCCATCTCCATCTTGGGGATAGTACAAGGTCTTTGTCACGTGAGTGACCCCATACTTGAACAAATAACACTTTATTGCCTTAGCGATGAAGTGCTTGCTAGCTCCACTCCTTTTAGTCCAAGGAGTATTTACTTTCAGCAAATTCAATGGAGGTTTCATCTTGATCTTAGGAGGTTCTTTCGGAAGAGACCTCCAACTTTTCGGTGTATCCCGGAAGAAATCTAGAACTTTAAAGGGAGTGGGAGCAAGTACCTTATAAAGTTCTTCAAATCTTGGGACAAGTTTCAGGTTAGGGTGATAATCCACACATGAAATCTTTCCCAACTTAGTTGGATTCTCTTCAACCTCGGCTGATATCTCTTCCATCTCGGCCGATATCTCTTCAACCTCGGTCGATCTGTCTTCAACCTCAGCCGATGTTTCAGTAGTTAGATCGAGATCTTCCACTTCTTCCTCTTCTTCAAGAGCTTCAGGATAAATTTCTAGTTCGACTGGAGGAATGCTCGAAACTTGCAGTACTTCCTTATGCTCCTCTTTCGGCTCAAGATAGGATAGGGTGCTTTTCTTTAGCTCCTCCACCTTCTTCATCAACTTCTCCCATTGTAATTCAAACAAATCTTCAAGAGGTTGCTCATAAACCTTTCTAGGGACATTCAACTCATCCCATATCGCAAGCTCCTCCTTAATGGCCTCTTCTCTTTCCCTTTCGTTGTCAAACCAATAGAAGGAGTATTTCTCTTCCAAGTATTCATAATGGTCTGCCCTAGCACTTTGTCTTGCTATCCAGGCTGGATCAAATGTAGTCATCGGATATCCTAAAAACTACAAAACTCATAGGAAAACTTGTTCTTTGGCGAAACTCTGTTCTGTTGTCGGAACGAGAACTTCGTATGTACCTAAGAACACAAATCTCCAAGAACACTCAAGTAAAATGGTTAATAGCAACAGGGGCAACTGCCCCGGAAGACAACCGCAACCGGCTTGGTCTAGACCAAGTCCCCGGCAACGGCGCCAAAAACTTGTTCGCTCCAAACGGTGTGTGCAAGCTTTAAATTTATACCGAGGAAATATGCTTAAAACAAGGATGCGAAACCGCAGTGTACGGGTCAATTGTAATAAAAGCAAGAAATTCTAGGGGTCGATCACAGGGACTTAGGTGAAACCTAAGCAAGTATAGGTTGTCAATGCAATTGCTACTAACCACAAAAGCGATTAAAACAATTAAAGATGATAAAAAGTCAATTAAGGAAAATATGCAATTCTAGGGATTAAAGCATCTAGTTGTGGTTCCAACTCAAGATCTAAAGATAAGCGGACAAAACTGAGATTTTGCAAAGGCAAAGTATTTCTAAAGTGGAATAGATCACCGGGTAAGTCTCACTACTCATTATCCTAAACAAAAACTCCTATTACCGGTAAGTCTCAAGGAATTAAGGAAAGGAACTATAACCTCAAATCAACACACCACCTAAGGGAATAGAATCAACCTTTACCAGGTAAGTCTCAGGCTAACTCACAAAGATGGGATGAAGGCACACTCAAACCCCAATAAAGGATAAACCTTTATTACCTACACTTATGATCTTGGGTAAAACAAACAAAGGAATCACCGGGTAAGTCTCATCCTAAGCTTGCATTGAACCAGGAAAGGTGTAATAAGATAGGATTTGGCAAACTCTAACACTTAACTCTCAGTTTCGGATCAAAATAGGTCACCTCGGTCAGACAGAATCCACCCCGGCCGAGGTGTTCATCGACTGAGCGAGGTACTCTAGGGTTAAGGTTTAAAAACTCGAGCTTTCAGGGACCTACTGGGATTAAGATCGTTCTATCATCGTCTTTCCCACAACTTTCAGCCAATCACCCTAGAATTACACAAAGAAGTTAGCCACTCATCATCATGAAAGCAATAATCGAATATATGAGGAAAGAATGAATATTTGAACACAAAAACCTCAAGAACAAGGCTTTAATAACTGAATCAAATATCAAACAAATCAGCGTTCCTTCAATCACGATCAAACAAGACAATAAACCAAGAAGTAGCCTAAGGAAAGCTCACAAACTCCTTCAAAGCTATCTTCTAACAAGGAAATCTTCCTTCTTCCGTCAATCTTGAAGGGAAATCTTCTACAACGGTAGGATCTTCAACTGCTGCATATTGTGTGGGTTGTTTCAGCCTCCAAGCACCTGTTGAATTTGTGGAAAATCAAACCCTTTTTATAGGAAAATTGCCTCCCAAAGATAAGAGATCTTAGAAAGATATTTTCCCATAAAATATATCTAATTAAATCAGCTGAATATATCTTCTTCCTTCCAGAAATCCAGCCCAAAAAATATAAGATCTTCTTTCCATAATTAAAAAGATCTCAGCCATAAAATATATCTCCTTGCCGCGTCAGGATATTCGCCTCGGTCGGGGCATTCCTCAAAATCACCTCGGTCGAGGTGATACTGTATCTGACCGAGGTGAATCTCAACTGAAAGTGAAATCTCTCAAATCTGGTCCAAAGTGAATCTTTAATCCATTTCCATGCTTCCTGAGTCCTTCCTTAAGCTCCGGAATGTAGCTACTATGACTCCTTAGCTCCTTTAGCTCCATTTTAGCCCAAAATGTACCGTTTTACCTATGATTACAACGAAACTAGGTGTAGACCTCGATTCCCGCAAAGGTAGATGAAATGGCAACATAATCACATAATATACATCCAAACATGCATATTATTGAAGATAAAACGTCTAAACAAGTTCCAAAATATAAACTAATATTCATGCTATCAAAGGTCAGTACATGTATATATTTTTTCAATATAAGATTATCTTTAAAAAAGATGTCTCTAATAAGACTATTTTTTTGTAGGAGGATCCAAGGTACAAGACTTTTCGTAATAAAGGGATACCGGCTGATATTAGTGACTTGTGGGATGAAATATTTAACAACACCGTCGCCACTGGGAAGCAGTGTGGTTCTTGGTATGACACAAGACATTCATATTGAAGTGGTAGAAGATGTACAAGATGTTCATGAGGACGCTGAAGATCAAGGAACCGAAGAACCATACACAAATATGACGGACCTCAACCTCGATGTTTTTGATGAAGAGTTCCTTAATGATGTGTATCTAAAAGTAACCCAGACACAAGCACAGTCGTCAAAGCAGGACAACTCTGTACAAGCAAAGTCAAAGGTTGGTAAGACAACAAAGTTCAAGAAAAAGGCATAGAAAGGATCCGCGTTATTCAACCAGAGTCTTGAAGTGATCGGAAAAACTAGTGAGAAGATGTTGACGTTGTTGGAGGGAGATATTGGTAGTTCAACTCCGTGTGCAAAAGAAATAGTCACCTTTTGCTGAGAGTTTGGAGGTTCTTGCGGGGATGGTAGCTGAAGGTCAACTAGTTCAAGGTTCACCTTTATGGTGCTTCGCAGCGGATCTACTTATG
This sequence comes from Fagopyrum homotropicum, assembly GCA_033239125.1. Lineage (NCBI taxonomy): Eukaryota > Viridiplantae > Streptophyta > Magnoliopsida > Caryophyllales > Polygonaceae > Fagopyrum > Fagopyrum homotropicum. Next base: position 13,120,560 of record BSWB01000003.1, read on the forward strand.
GTTGAGGAAGCCCGAAAATGTTTTATGGACTTACCCCCGGGCCCTGAGGGAAGACTACCATGGCTGAAATGGCGCTTTGCAAAAGAGACTAATAAGTGATGGAGAATTTCTAATTTCTAGTTTTAATGCTTTTACTATTTTTATGAATATGTGACCTTAGAAACTGAATCACTATAACATTTTCCCTAACGCGTTTTTTTAGCGTTTTATTATTTAGGTTCCTAATAACCTCTTCTATGGTTTCGGATTTGTTTGTACTGTTGAGTTTCAAAACTTTTCAATGCATGAGTTGTGTAATAAGTTTGTTGTTCACATTTTTTTGGTTGCAGATTTACACTTTACTATGGCACCACGTACAATTAGTAAGCGACAAAAGGCTTTAATGATGAATCAAATGTGGCTCCAAAACAGTCTTGCTAAGTTAGGCAGCCACTACAACAAGCACATCCACAAGGTTCCTTGTTATACTTCTGAACTTACAGGAGCCATGTGGATGGAACAATTACTTACCTCAGAGTCTAATGTGCGTTGTAAAAATGTTCTTCGTATGGAAAAACAAGTTCTACTTAGATTATGTGATGAGTTGAGTGAAAATCATGGATTACAACCGTCTTCACATATGTCTGTCCTAGAGAAGGTGGGAATTTTTTTGTATACGCTAGCTGCGGGTGTCTCAAATCGTGGTGCTAGTGAGAGGTTTCAAAGATCAGGAGGTAACATAAGTCGAACGTTCCATGAGGTGTTAGAGGCAGTAATTGGACGATCACAAAACTTCCAAGGACTTGCTAGCGAGTTACTAAAACCTCATGATCCTGAATTTCGAGCCATCCCAGAGAAAATATTGAAGGATAATAGATATAAGTTTTTTAAGGTACTGTTATTACAATTTTCTGGAGGACCTTTGTATTGCATAAGATTAACTTTTAAAGTCATCACATAAAAAAGATGAAATAATTTCAGGGTGTCATTAGATGCATTGACGGAACTCACATCAATGCCACAATACCCGTTGAAGAACAAATGCCTTACAGAGGCCGTAAGGGCGGAACTACCTTCAATGTTATGGCCATTTACGACTTCGACATGTACTTTACTTTCTTGTCAGCCGGTTGGGAAGGAAGTGCGCATGATGCTAAGGCGTTCAACCACGCTTTAAGTACAAGGGCCCTAAATTTACCCCATCCATTGTTAGGTAGTGATATACATTTATATGCATTGTAAATAGAATACATATTTTCACTTTTGCCTATATATAATTCAATCCTTATTGTCATCAGGACGCTACTATTTAGTCGATAAAGGATACCCTGACAGGCAAGGGTACTTAGTTCCATACTCAAAGGTACGATACCATCAACTTCAATTTCAAAGGGAAACCCCTAGAAATGCAAAAGAGGGTTTCAACCAATTACATTCCTCTGCACGTAGTCATATAGAGCAAGCATTCGGTATATGTAAGGGGAGATGGAGAATACTGAAGCAACTGCCCAGCTACACAATTGACACGCAAGTTGACATAATTGTTGCATGTTTTGCTCTGCATAACTTTATACTTAAGCACAAACGGAAAGATGATTACTTTGATGAGGACACATTGAGGGAAACTGACATGCCACAATTCAAAGACGGTGTAGAGGAAAATCAAGGGGGGATGAAATACCGGGTGGAATGCGTGAAACACGGGACGTAATTGTTGCTCAGATTTGGAACGACAGAAGGATGAACCGTCTTTGATGTATGATTATGTGATCTTACCTTTTGTAGAGTATTTTGCTAATCAGCTGAGGGTACTTGGTTGACCTTTATTTGTGTATTTATTACAGCTGATAGTTTTTGTAAACTTTGAACTTTTTGTGATGTATGAACATCTTCATGTAGTTATTGTTAATCTTTTCTATCTAGTCATCTTGCAACTGGATATGTTTTTCTAGCAATTGGATATGTTAATATGTACTCATCTTTAAGTTTGAATATGTAGTAGTGTCATGAGCATGAGCTTTATATTCAGCTTTGAGGTGGGTATATAGTTTTAATATATACTCATCTTTAAGTATGCTTTCTAATATCTTCTTCTACTATTTTTCATGCCAATTTTCTAAGTGGGAGATTGTTATGTGAAACTAAGATTTTTTTATCATCCACCCCAGCGAACTGGACTTGTCCATCTTCCATCATGTGTGCATAGAGACTTGTTCGCTCCAAACGGTGTGTGCAAGCTTTAAATTTATAACCCTAGACGTAAGCTTAAAACAAGGATGCGAACCCGCAGTGTACGGGTCAATCGTAGTAAAAAGCAAGGAATTCCAGGGGTCGATCACAGGGACTTAGTGAAATAAAGTCCAATTACGGTAAGCTTTAGTAATTACTAACCACAAAGCAATTAAAACAATCAAAGATGATAAAAGTCAATAAAGGGAATATGCGATTCTAGGGGTTAAAGCATCTAGTTGTGGTTCCAACTCAAGATCTAAAGATAAGCGGACAAAGTTGAGGTTTTTTGCATAGGGAAGGTGTTACTAAAGTGGAATAGATCACCGGGTAAGTCTCACTACTCACTAATCCTAAAATGTAACTCCTATTACCGGGTAAGTCTCAAGGAATTAAGATAAGAACTATAACCTCAAACTAACACACCATCTAAGGGAATGGAATCAACCTTTACCGGGTAAGTCTCAGGCTAACTCACAAAGATGGGATGAAAGTACACTCAAACCCCAATAAAGGATAAACCTTTATTACCTACACTTATGATCTTAGGTAAACAAACTAAGGAATTACCGGGTAAGTCTCATCCTAAGCTTGCATTGAACCAAGAAAGGTGTAATAAGAATAGGATTTGGCAAACTCTAACACTTAAATCTCAGTTTCGGATCAGATAAGTCACCTCGGTTAGAAGAATTCCACCCCGGCCGAGATGTTCATCGACTGAGCGAGATGCTTAGGGTTAAGGTTAAAGACTCGAACTTTCAGGGTCCTACTGTGATTAAGATCATTCTATCATTGTTTTTCCCACAACCTTCAGCCAATCACCCTAGAATCACACAAAGAGATTAGCCACTCATCATCATGAAAGTATTAATCAAGTATATGGGAAGAAAGTGAATATTTGAACAAGAAGAATTTAATGAAAAGACTTCAATAACTGAATCAAATATCACAACAAAGTGTTCCTTGGATAGAAATCCAACAAGACAAGACAACAAGGAAGGGAATCTAAGATGATCTTACAAAAACCCTTCAAAAGCTATAAAAGCTACAATCTTCCTTCTTCAACCTTCAAAAAGGTTCTTCAAATCTCCCAACTGGAGTATGGCTGTTGCGGTGTATAAACCCTGATCGGTGGTATAGCATGTTATGGATTTGTGGAAAATCCAACCCTTTTTATAGAAAAATTACTCTCCAAAGATAAGATATCTTAGAAAGATCTCTTCTCATAAAAATAGGTAAAATATATGATCTAGTATATCTTCTTCCTTCCAGGAGCCAAGCCCAAAAATATAAGATATCTTTCCAAAGATAAAAGATCTCAGCCAAGAATAAAATATTCTCGTCGCGTCCCAGGTGTTTGCCTCGGTCGAGTCAACTTCTCTGGATCACCTCGGTCGAGGTGAATTTGTGGTCAATCGAGGTGAGTCACAACTGAATGTGAAATCTCTCAAATCTGGTCCAAAGTGAATCTCTAATCCATGGCTATGCTTCCTGGATGGTTCCTTATGTTCCTGAATGTAGCTCCAATGACTCCATAGCTCCTTTTGCTCCTTTTTGATGCAAAACGTGCCATTTTACCTACGATTACAACAAAACTAGGTGTAGACCTCGATTCCCGCAAAGGTAGATGAAATGGTAATATAATCACATATTATACATACAAACATGCAGATTATTGAAGATAAAACGTCCAAACAAACCCCAAAATATAGACTATAATTCATGCTATCAAGTCCCTAGTTCACTTCTAAGTTGTTGATCGAGGGAAGATAAAAATGTAAGGAAGTGCAAATGATGTTAGCATGACACATGCTGCTCATGTTAGTGTTGGAGTTAGTGGACTAGAGGGAATGCAGGCAGTTATGACTAGTGACTTTGCTATTGCACGGTTTTGATTTCTTACATGTCTACTTCTTATTCATGGGCGGTGGACTTACACTGGGTGTGTGCAAAGGAGCAACAAGGAGCTGACAGCTGAAGCAATCTTCACTTTGGGAGAGGTGACCTCTTTGTTTTTTTACATTGGGTCTTACATATGGGCGGTGGTCTTACATTTGCAAGAGTCGACACACAGAAACTTGGAGGTATACTATCTGCAAGAATCCAAGCCAGATAGTCTGCATGATCATACAAACAACAGCAAGTAGGTAGTAACTTGGAGCTATCCCCGGTCTGCAAGAGTCGACATACAACAACAAGGAGCTACCAAGTTGGAGCTATCCTCAGTCTGCAAGAAACCAAGACAGAAAGAATCTGGCGAAGCTAATATTTGCAAGAAACATCAACAAGGAGCTAGCAAAGGAGCAACAAGGAGCTATCAGTTGGAACAATCTTCACTTTGGGAGAGGTGACCTCTTTGTTTCTTTACATTGGGCCTTACATCTGGGCAGTGGTCTTACATCTGCAAGAGTCGACACATAGAAACTTGGAGCTACATTAGCCAAATAGTTTGCAAATTATATAGACAGCAACAAAGAGGTAGCAACTTGGATCTATCCCTAGTCTGCAAGAGTAGACAGACATCAACAAGGAGCTAGCAAGTTGGAGCTATCCCCAGTCTGCAAGAAACCAAGACAGAAAGAATCTGGCGAAGCTAATATCTGCAAGAAACATCAACAAGGAGATAGCAAGGCAAGTTTAACAAAGATTTTGTCATCATCAGCTAGAATCCAAGCTACAATAGAACTCAGTAAAGTAGAAGGAGATAACAGTTAATTTATCGGTCAAAAATAGAACTCAACACGAAATTAATTTGCAAGGATCCAAGCCAGAAAGAATCTGTCGAACCAAGTTCATCAACATAACATTGCATTTATGGCTAGTTTCCCTTGTTTTCCAACAATAAAAGAACATACATATATCATTGTACTAGAAATGTCACATTGTTTTGACCACTTAAACACAAAAGGGATAGCATACAAGCACATTCAATAACAAAATACATTGACTATTCGTAACACATCTAGTAGTCAAGCTTATGGGCAATACATGCAACAAACCAAACAACCATCCCAAAGACGCAAATCTTTAAGTAGCTTGACGTCTTCGCATGTTGACTTGCCTCCATACGAGCTTCTTCAAGCCTGAGTGACAGTTAAATATTTGATGATGCCAATTCTGAGACGTGGTCATATACTTGCAAGTTCGCATTCTCAATATTTCCCATGTTGTGATTGGTGATGTCAATCTCATCTCGCAGTGCTTGATTGTCAGCCCTAAGACGGCGAGCAACCTCTTGGATTAGTGAAACGATAGGAGAGGTTGTAGGTGTGTCAATGAGCTCATCATCCAAATCAAGCTCGAGCATCTTCAGCCAATCAAACAACTTTTATATGTTTAGAGTAATAATGCACATTTAGGGACAATAATAATATGGACCAAAGCTCATTGTAGTTACCACAAGGCCTGGATCAGGCGACGACAGGTCGTCCGATACATCAGGGTCAAATTCATATGGAAAGGAGGCATCAGACGGGAAGGAGAAGTGACTTCCAGATGCAGAGGACATCGTGCTAGGAATTGCAAGGACAAACAGAGAAAGAAAAAAAATGAACATAAGCATAAGAACCCATTTATCAAGTCTTTGGTGATGGTCAATGAAGCACATAATAAATAAAATGACACTGTCATCACATATTTTAAGCATAAAAAAATGTCAAGTATGTGATGATAGTTAAATGTGCTTGAGCACAACTAACACAAGGGACAGAGTTTTATGTGACTGTCAACCAAGAAGAATTGAAACCATGACAAGTAGCACATGGGGCAAGCATAAGCACATTTAAAACCCATGTATATATCTCACTGTCAAGCCAAAACAAATGTCAAAACTCTGTGGTCATGGTTAATTAAGCACAATCATAAATAAGTGACACGTAAACACTCTGTGGTGATGGTCAAGCAAGCACATTTGTACCATAATAGAATGTCACTCTGTCAAGCAAGCAATAAGCAATGAGACAAACATAAATAGCACAACACAAGCAAGCACATTTGAATCACCATCGCTCACTGTCATGCAATTATCAATAGCACAACACAAGCAAACAGAAGAAGACCAACAAAAAAAGCTAGTGTCATACCAAGCAAGCAATGAGACAATCATAAAACTGGCTAAAATTGGAAGAATAGCGTCAACCAAAAACTGGTTTGTCATACCAACACTGTCATACCAGCACTACTGTCAACCAAGCAGAAGAAGGGCAACAAAAAAGATACACTGTCATACCAGTGAGTTACTGAAGCAAGCAATGAGACAAACATTTATAAACTGGCTAAAATTGGAAGAATTTCTTCAACAAAAGAAAAATCAGTTGACAAAACTGGTTTGTCATACCAGCACTACTGTTATGGGTAAAAAGAAGAAGGCCAACAAAATTTATATACCAGCACAACACAAGCAAGCAATGAGACAAGGGCCCTAAACTGGCTAAAATTGGAAGAGTTGTTCATCCAAAGAAAAATCAGTTCACAAACCTAAACTGGCCAAGATTGGATCAACAATTTTTGAAGAACATTGTTACCTGAGTTAGGGTTAGGTTTCCGTTCAGCTCCACCTGAAAATTGGCCTGCAACAGAGATGGCATGAAATGAGAAAAATTTATAGGGTTGAGGCAACAAAAGAAGACGACATTTTAAAGAGAACGATCGATGGCGGCACCGGAGAAGAAATAGCGAAGAGAAGCAGAAGTAGAGAAGAAGAAGACGACATACCTCAGACACCGATCGATGAGCGAAGAAGAAGTAGCGAAGAGAAGAAGAAGAAGAAGAAGAAGAAGAAGAAGAAGAAGAAGAAGAAGAAGAAGAAGACGACGACATTTACCTTGAGACCGATCGATGAGGAGAGCACTTCTCTGAAAAACAGTGGGTTGAAATTTGTGGGTAGAAATGTGAAAGAATCCCTTCAACCTTGATAATCTTGCTTCCATCGGTTGAAAGTTTTCCCAAATTATCAATCAGATTCAACCAGTTTATCTTCAACTTCAACTCCTCTCACTTGCGTCACCGAACAGAATAAAGCAGATGATAAATATCAACTTCAACTTCAACCCTTCTTTTTGTGCATCCGAACGGACCCTAAATCATTAATCAAGTCAAACACAAATAAAGACAATATTTTAGGCTAATTAACGATATGTGTGATTGTGATTAAGAACATATAAGAAATTAGTACGGAGTATTTGTTTATCATTGTCGATTAATTGGTACCCATTTTACCATTGATGTCATTATATTTTGGGTTTTTTTTTAAGGACTATTTTGGGTTAGTGCTACGGCCAAAGTCATAAGTTGGGGCCTTTCATCATTATTAAAGACTTGAGAGTGATCTATAAGATGATGATGACCTCTCTAAGTCTATCTACCACGTAATGACCATTTTGGCCCGGGCTAATAGTTTAGTAGATGCACGATCGTACACAAGTAATGCAACATCGTGTATCAAGATCATAAACTATCATCCTACTTGTTCGTTTACACGATAAACAATATAACGTGAACATGATATAAACATTGTGTTGAGTGTTGAATGTCCTGCATCGACAATATAATATTACGTGAACCTAACATATAATTTAGAGTTACTATTCATATTATCAATCCATTTATAATGCACTCTCTTTTTCATACCAAACACAAATATAATAATATTGTGACATCAAACTAACCCTTAAACTCCAATCACCAAGAAACCCTAAAACAAAGTTGTCACCCACTCTTTTTCTTACAATGAATTTGGGCTGGCAAATCCCTAAAATTCAGCCCTCTTTTGGCCTTTACCCACCACATGAACCAATCATACAACATAAGTTAAGCCACATGCAATGGCTCATAATTGCAAGCAACAACAAAGACACACGAAATATTTTGACCCAATCAATTTTAAGAATAAAATCATCAATGTAATTCAAGATAGATTCCCAAAGACAAAAATTGCATGTTCAAATAAACAAACACCCCACATCAAATTTACACAATAAATAAATTATACAAACCCAGAAGAGAACATTTTGTCTCAACAAGACAAAACATAAACAACAAATCAATATAAATCCCCCAAAAAAACAAAAATTACCATAAGTATAAGGCACAAATATGCAGAAACATTCTTAAATTTCATGATTCTTTTCATTTTTTACTCAGAAACCTTGATCTTCGACCTGTAAAGAAGCTTCTTCTTCTTGTTGGTATGGTTATCAATTGTAAGAATAACTTTTCCAGGCTCTCCGATCTTGAATGTGTCACTGATAATAGGATCTTCATTAGGGTTCAACTTCCTTGGCTTTGAAACCAACACTGTATATCCTTCTTCTGGTATGAACTGTGCTTCATAAGTGCATTCCCATCCAACAACTCTTAGCTCCCATACCAGTACACTTGTCTACACCAAAGATCAAGTTTTGTATCAGTAAATTGGGTTTCGGTTACAATTATCAAATTGAATATGAGAAACTTATATCAATTAACTCACCTCCTTGAATGAGAATTCAACAGTGTGCTTTGAAGAAGGTTTGATGGTGACTTCAGTTACAGCATCTTCAGTAGTGAATTCACCAGCTCTGCTATGGCCTCCATACTGAACTGGGATTTGCTCAGGAGCTACATACCTGTTAAAAAGCTTAATTTGATCAGGAATTTTTGTAATTGAATTTGAGTGATTACAATTTATTTTATTTTTTTTAAGTTTTACCTGAAAAGAGTTTCAGCTGCCTTGGATGAACTTGCAAACACAAACTTGCTCTTGCTTCTGGGTGTGAACACAGAGATGTAAACCCAGCTGTAGGCTAAGTACCACCTTGAAACATTGATGCAAACCTTCAATTATGCACAACAACGAGAAAAAAAACATGTCAGATTAAGATTAATATATATAAATGGACAAAATTTGAAGATTGTTCAGATGATAGCAAAAGATGTTACCTGTTTAGCAACAAATTCGGGGTAATTATCCTGGAGGAGGGCAAAGAACTTGTTGATGATCTTGTAAAACTCCCTTTTGCCATATCCAGGAGAGTTCTTGAGATCATTCACAAGAACAAAGGAGCTAACACCAGTAGGACTCAAATCAAGCTTCCTTATCGTCTTCTCCAAGAACTGCACCAACCATTTCAGGAACTTCTTTTGTTTTTCAGCATCAGAGAAAGTCGACTGATACAATTCCTTGTCCTTAAATTCACCGAATACGTTGTAAACGACTGGGCGACCTTCTTTGTCAGATCCATGGGCGAAGACCACCTTGTCGTAGTCAGTTCCGAGATCTTCTTCCGTAAGTGAATCGACTTCGAATTCCTTTCTCCATCTCACACACTTCTTAATCATGGCTAAAGATTCCTTCACCTTGAAATCTCTTGCTCGGAGGAACTTGAGGAGGATGACGTCACTCCTCTCGTCGCCTAAGAGTGGGATTCCCCATATGAAGACCTCCTCTGGCACCGGGGGTGGTGGTGCGGCGGCTTCGACGGCAGGAGTCTCCTTCTCCGGCTGTGGCTCCTCTTCTGTTTTTGTGACAGAGACGATTGTTTCTGCGATGGCTTCAACGGTCTTCTCCTCGTCTCCAGCGGGTGTGGGAACAACTTCTTCCTCCACCTGTGCAACCACCACCACTTCCTCCACCGCCTCCACGACTGCAGCCGGTTCCTCTTTTTTCTCTTCTTCGACCTTTACGGTTTCAGAGACAGGAGCAGCAGGAGCAGCTTCCTCTGCTTTCTCTGCTTCTGGTTCTTCTCCAACCTTGAGGACTTCAGCAACAGGAGCAGGAGCAGCCTCCTCGATTTTCTCCGCCTCCTCAGTCGCAGGTGCCGGAGATTCCTCCGCGACAACCTCAACTTTCTTCTCAGAGAACTCATGGTTGTTGAGAGCATCCTGAATCAATTTCTTAAGTTCTTCCAGAGCCTTCCTCTGAGATTCAGGAAGCTCACTCACAACGTTAGTCTCTTCCTTAAAAATAGGCTGATGTTCAGCGATTTTCTCCTCATCTGCCTCCGGTACCGGAGCTGCAGACTTCTCAGTAGCCTCCTCTGCAACCTCCGGCTCAGGCTTCTCAGCGACTTCAGGCTCCGGGGCGTCGGAGACAGGTTGAGGTACATCGGATACCACCGATTGGGGAGTCTCAGAAGCAGGGTTGTGTGATTCCTCTGCCATGTCTGGACAATTTTGCGATCTTTGGATGTATTGTCGAATCAGAGAGATAGAAGAGAAGAGAAGTTGTGTGGAGAGAGATTGCAGAATCGAGGGTTTAATAAGGGAATGGGGGCGGATGGTCATGAGAATGTGAACGTTGGAGGTGGAGAGAGAAAAATTGCCAGCTAGGAGGGCACTCTGGACGTGGGCCCCTTTGCACCCTTGCTTTTCTCTCGTTTTTCTGCCAAAAGAAGAATTTTTTAATTGAAGAAAAATAGAAAGAAGAATTGCTTATGATGTTGGCAACGGGCAAAGATGCAACGGCAGGAAATATAGAGGTGAAGACTCCCACGTCTATAATCTTTATTTACGTTATTATTTTTGTAATTTCACTAAATTTTATAAACGGTATAAAAATATACGTATTTACACGAGATAGGTGAACTACTTTTTAAGTTCGATTAACCCTGGTTTTGTTTCATAAATGTTTATTTTACTGTGGGTGGTGACACTGGTGTCGTCAATAGGTTGCCGAGTGAACTTATGATCTTTACTGCTGTGATTAATAAATTACATAAACTTATTCACCAACTTTAGTTAGTTTGATACCATATTTTTTTTTATAGGCGGTTGATAGATGTACTGATGAAAATCTTTATTAGTCACCAAAATTACTCATATCGTCTTCGTAATTTTGCTTTTCATCTTCGGATTTGAACTACACGTTTGGCATGCATATTAGAGCCAAAGTGAAGCCGGTAGGAGTCGATGAACTACGTTTCCGAGAAGCGTAATTGTAGTTATATTTTTTTAAAAAAAATATACTACTGCACACCCCATATGCGTAGTAGTGCCAACGGTCAGATTTTGGCAATACCTTATGACTACGGATGTCATAAGTGTAGATTATAATATGACCGTTAAAATACAGTCATATTTGTAACGACGATATTTTTTTTCCTATATATAGCATAATTATCGTTTTTATCTTAATAATTCTCTCATATGCTACAAAAACTAAGAAAAAGAATGTCATCTAATGAAATCAACAGTATTTCTTCCGACGATGAATTGCAATCCCGTATGTTTTCTCGTATTGTTATATTAATAATTTAAAGTATGATATATATATATATATATAATCTTAGCTTATGAATGCAATGGAAAATCAACCTAAAATAGAGGAACTGGATTATTCCGACGTGTTCGGAGTTGAACAATATTCTTTTAGAAAAAGATTCTCTTGTTAATTGGGTTCGTGAGGAGGTAGAAAACATCTTATGGTGATAATCATATTAAAATCATACAAGCCAGGTGATCATCAATATGGGAAGATTGTATTGGTGTGTGAGAAATTTGGGAGGCGGAAGAGTATGAAAAAGAACGATGTTGATCATTAGAAAAGACGTAGATCGAAGTCAAAGAAAAGATATTGTAAATTGAAGATAAATGGGGATGAAGTACAACGAATAAATGGAGTTGTACCGACTAAGTGGAAGATTATAGTGGCTCACGGTAGTCACAACCACGATATTCTACCATCACTAGCAGATCATTCATTTTTGGGTCGGCTTATGAGCGAACAAATGCAAAAGGTGAGATCTAATTTCGCTTCCGGCGTTAAACCGGTAAATTTTTTGGATATGCTTCGAAAGGAATATCCCACAAATGTCAAATCTACACAATAAATTTACAACGCATGATATAAATTGAAGATCGAAGATAGAAGCTGGCGGACGATAACACAACAAGCATCACATTTTTTGGGTGAGTGCAATTATTACACAGATTATAGGACTCTTCCAAGGACAAACACCATCAGTGATCTTATCTTGAGTCACCATATAAAAAGGCATTGGTTAAGCATGTTTCCGTATGTCCTCGTGATGGACACAACCTACAAGACAAGTCGGTTAGTATCTTATTGCACCTTCATTAATGTTAATATGTTTTTTTTTTCAATTTGATTCATTTTTTTATATGATATTAGGTACAAATGCCGTTGTTAAAGATGGTTGGATTCACTAGCACGGGAAAAACATTTGCCGTCGTGTTTGTATTCATGTCGAGGGAAACTACGGATCACTTGAGTGGGTATTGGAGCGTGTTGGGATATTTTGCGGGAATCGACTATCAGACATAATTACGATGAACCGGAATCTAGCCCTCATCACGCCATCGGAAATGTCTTCCCCAATGCGAAACATATAACTTGCAATGTTCACTTGATACAAAACATTGAATAAAACGGAAAGTACAAGACACGTTCAGTTGCACAACAAAATAAGTTTAAACAAGATTGTATGGTTTTGTTCTCTTCACACTCTAGCACAACTTATGAGGAGAGGCTTCACAGGATGAAAGTGAAAAGGGGTGATAAGTGGAACCTAATACTTGATTGACATTGTTCAAGAAATATCTTGTTCGAGCATGGATGGATATATACCATCACTTTGGAACAAGGATGACAAATAGGTAAGCAAAATTCTCTTGTGTATTATATTTATTATTTTAATTTGTATTATAAAAACTTTAATATCTTGCATGTTGTAATCACAAATAATGATATTTTGTTGTAGGGTTGAGAGTGCACACTCATTGTTAAAGAATACATTGACGTCATCACAAAGCGGATTTGGCAATGTTGTTCAGAACATTGACTTGATGCTTGATGATCAGAATCATAAAATCACGAGTTCTTTGGAGAAGACACGTGACTTTCACATTTTAGAAGTAGAAGATAATCCGATGTTTGTCAAGGTCTTGTACAAGATATTAAACACATGCATGGAATACCTTATTGAGAATTATAAAAAAAAACATTGGATGGGCAATACGAGTCTGAATGGTATTGAGATGCACTAATAGAATTTCTTGTGTGCATGTGTTTGCAAATGTCATCCAAGCTGGTAGGCCGATTAATTGAAGAGATACATAAATTTTGGAAGCAAATAAGGTGGGACCGTGTGAATGTCGAAGAAGATGAAGGACTCCAACCAACACCTATTTCTATAGTTAAGCAAAATTATCTTGTATAATATATTTATTATTTACATTATTAAAACTTCAATATCATTCATCGTAATCACAAGTACTGATATTTCTCTAGGAGATATTCTTTGTTCACAAATGCATAAGGATCATAAGGAAGGAAAACTTGGTCGAAATCATATTGAAAATGTGGGTCGTTATTACCAAAACATGAGAAACCTGGGGCGTTCAATGTTAAAGGAACCGGATGTTTTTTGCAAAAAAAAAAAAGGGAAGGCCGAAGAACTCAACAGCCCGAGACGCTCATCATTTCAGTATGCCCGAGAAGATATGGAAGCTAACTTGAGCAAGAGGGCATCACAAGTTGGGCGCGGTCTTGAGAGAGGACGTCGAAAAGAAAAGGCCGAGACATTCGGTACAAGTGAGATGATACCGTAAGAACAAGTGTTTGACGCTCTGTTTGCACAACAATTTGAGCCTTATCGTTATCTTAAGCGTAGAGATACTATGTGATGTATTGATTTAGTTTATTTTCACTTTTTATTTGAAGATTAATTTGCATGTATTTGAGTGACCCTTCCAGGTGTTTTAGCTTATTTTCCTTATGAAATCGAGTCCAACAAAATAACTACTTCAAAAAAATAAAATCAAGTCCGACAAAATAACTAGTGCAAAAATAAAATCAAGTCAAACATAAAACTAGTCCAAAGTACAACTAGGTAACTAGTGACCGCTCGGGCAGCCTGATCACGTTGTGAAGTCCGGAATGGAGGTGGTGCTACTAGTCGGTGTCTCTAGTAGCGATCTCAATCATGCGATCAAGCTAGTCAGCCTCTAAGGTAATCAGAAAAGGACCCCTTCTAAACTCGCATAGCATACCTGTCAAGATCTGGAGTCGCTACACAAAATTATTTTCATGTTAGTTACATATGTACTACTATTTGAAATTATAAACTCACACTTGAACGGACTCCGCAGCGGGAGCAAGATGATATGGAAGGGGAGGGTCATGTCTGATGGCCTCCCTAGAGACGTAAAAAATGGATATATGACTGAAACCAATAATAATAGTGTTCGCCCACATTAGGCATGTTTTCAAATAAGATTATTTCCTACTCCAAACTGGACCTCAGATTTTTTGACGAAGTCCACATTAGGCATGTTTTCAGAGAAGTAAACTGTGTTGCATACCGACTAACCCATATGGGAATTTCGACACGCAACACCAACTTTTCTGATGATCTTGACCTTGGTGTTCTCATCTGCAAGGATGCTTTAGGATGGACTACCTCTAGAAGATAGTCATCCTAACCGCTTTCCATTATCAAAAAAAGAAAAGTGTTCGTCCACATCTCAAACTGAAACCACGAGATCGTGCTGAAAAATGTCATAGAGATCTCACATCGAGTCGCCCAATAATGGCCTTGTGTAAACGTCAACTCGTAACCACCTTTCCCTGGTCGCTTGCAACTCGTAGGCTCAAGGTAACAAGCTAAGTTTGATCCCTCCCTCCTTGATTTGTTTCCTAACATCATCGCCGACTATATCAAAACATACCCTCAAACATATCTATCAGTGAGTCACGACTTGAGGTACTAGTGAGTATATCCCCGTCTTTCTGCAATCCTGATATCTTCACGACATCGTGAAGCGTGATCATGATCTCACCCCAAGAAAAGTTAAAGTTGTTGGTCTCCGGATACCAACGCCTTACAAATGCAAATATCAAACTACCATCATCACTCTTCTAGTCAACCTCGTGCAAGCCAACAAGTCCACTACGACGAGCAAACCATAACCAAGTCTCTAACTCATCCGGTTGCAGTCTAACAACCTCGGTCCACTGAGCAACTATCGGGAGATGTTAATGAACACCCAAAACTCCCCTCTCAATACCCTATCATATGTCGTTGGTCACGGGTGTATCACAATGCTTTATGGTGTCAACAATCAAATGGGTGGAGGCTCAAACCTCCATCTATGGGACAACCTCCACCACATCTAGGGCCACCACCTCCTCCCAGACCTCAACCTCCTCCTCCTCCTATGGGACTTTCCCCTCATCCCAAACCTCAACCTCACCACCTAGGACCACCACCTCCTCCTATACATCAACCTCCTCATTTGGGACCACCTTCTTCCCCAAGAAATCATCCTCATCCCGTACAACTAGATTCCCGAGGACATCATCATGCTCCCGAGGCACATCAATCATCTCGCTAATATGTTCCCAAGACTCGTCAACTAAAGATGTTCCTAACGTTGAAATAGGGGCCATTGAGTGGAGACAAATCACTCTATCACGCCCGATGCAGTCACAAGTCTACTAGAGATGTTCCTATCAATCTAAATAAACACATGATGCGTGCTTCTATCAATCTAATTTAAGCAAGATAAAATGACGCATTGATCATGACTACAATGGTAACAATAGTAAAATCAACAACAATTCATTTATCAATTCAAGCAAACAACCAGAATGAGACAATAAACAAGAACCACAATAAACAACGATAATAAAATTCAATAAAATCGATTCAAACTTACAACAACACCAAACTATCATGGCTAATTTAATTTCAAGACAAGCAAAAATCCAAGTATACATTTCAATTTTCATTAAATTCAATTCAATCAAAATTCTGGCTTTCTATTTCGGTTTCAATTCAATCAAAGTTCTGGGTTTTAGAATCAATCACGGTTATAATTTCAGTTTCTAGAGACTCAACTTTTGTTTCCACCCGTCATTGCTCGATTTTTTGGACCCGGTTCTGATTTTCTTCTTCCTGCTTCACCTACGAAAGTTTCAACACCTTCAAACGCTGCTGATTTTAGATTCTATCAAGATGAATTTTGAACATAGAAATTAGGTCTTTTAAAAATCGAGATAACTTCGAATTATAGGGACGAACTACAGGGATGTATTAGGGTTTTCGAATTTGGAAGGAGCACTACCGTCGCCTACCAACCTTTGATCATCGTTAAAGTTCTGATCCACTATCAAAGTTGAGTAGTGAAGACGAGGCAGTGATGACAACTCTTCCCCGACATAGCCCTGACCCGCCTGGAGCACGCCACCAAGAAAGCAGGGCCGTTCGCAGGAAACCTCTACAACCACCTTTGGACGGCGGGGTCAGACGGAGCCTTGACCCGCCTAACCCACAGTACCCGTGTCCTCACCGAAGGATGTTGCGACCGCCTCTTCCGCCAACTTTCCCCTGATTCCACCACCCAAGCAGTGGAGAAACTCATTGCCACCTAATCTTGTTATCTCTCCACCCCGACAGGCCCAATCATGGGACCCTCTACATCTCAAACTGTTGAGTGACCTTCTCTTACGACCAGCCACTGAGGGTGGTTACTAGTTAACACGACATCTCAATATGAATTTATTGTGCAAATCAGTTGTCGTGGTGTTATTATAAGGTGGTCGTCATGCTAACGACGGGTTTGCAGATCCAGGGTCGTAGATTCGGGGGTCGGTTTTGGTATAATGGTGGCTTTGGGTTCGCAAATCCGACATTCCTTTGCACATACATCTTGCACAAACATGAAGTAAACCTAATATCATTAGGTTTTACAATATTTTGTATAAATACATTAGCCACTATTTTTTCAAATTACCAAATCTGCCTAAAATTTTAATAAGAGAAATCAACCCAAATTTTTAGATTTGTAATTTGAGTAATTAGAAATTAGGCTTTTTAGTTAAATCGATTGGGTCTTGTGTAAATTAAATGAGGACTTGTTTAAATCAAATGAGAATTGGTGTAAATTAAGAAGGCTTGTGTAAATCGAATGAGAGTGTATGTAAATCGAGAGGGCTAGTGTAAATTAAAAGAGTGACCATGGTTCGAGTAGTTCAGCTTGTGTAACTCGATCGACCTTGTATAACTCGATCGGGCTTAACCAAGGTTCGATTAGTCCAGCTTGTGTAACTCGATCGACCTTGTGTAACTCGATCAGACTTGTGTAACTTCATTAAGTTTATACTTGTGTAACTCCATTGAGATTGAAATGTATAAATCGAAATTACCAAATAACCTTCCAAAAAAAATCTGTTTAAATAAATACAATAGGCCAAAAAAAAAAAAAAAAAGTCAACCTACTCACCCTATTAATATCAAATTTCTTTATCTATATTATCTCTAAATCCATCATATTTGTTATTTGGGATTGACTATTAATATCAAATTTCTTCATCTGTATTATCTCTAAATCCATCATATTTGTTATTTGGAATTGACTAATGAGCTATGCATAAACAATAAAGTCTAGATAGAATCGGTCTATACTTGAATAAAAACATATAGAAATGGAGATTGAATCGAATAATATATTTATAGCGGCATTTGAGTAGAAACATGCATCAATTAATGATGTTTGTCCACAATGGACAAATGAAGCCTTAAAGATTGCATCAATTCACCTTTCTTCCACGCTTTCCCTTTTCCCCTCTTTTCTTTCTTTTCTACATGCCTCCATTTTATCGTCAAAAAATAAAATTGTACTTTTTTAAATTTCAAAACTTGATATATAAAGCATGTCTAATCTATATACATATATTAAAGCAGAAGCGTTTGAAGGTTCATCCTAACAAATAAAAAAATATGTCAAATGTCATTTTTTTAGATTTTTAGTTTTTTTTTAAAATAATATATATAGTTACCATATTTTAATTATCCTATTATAGAATTTATATTTATCTACTTACCAAACATATATGTATATATACTATTAGTGTCAAAATATATATCTATATACTAATAATAATGTAGAATAAAAGAAGCTTTTAATGTCATATGTTTTTTTTTCCGTTCTTTTTGTCAATGCAATTTAAAACGCACTCTCATTTTAAAATAATTAATTAAAAAATTATATAAATTAACTATATATATTATATTATATATATATATATAGTAATATTAAAAAAAACCTTAATTACATAAACCACGGTTCCATATATTTTTATATTACGGGTCGTTTTAACGTTTAGTTTCAATTAAGACATTTTTTTTATCAAGAATATGTAAACTATCATTTATTTAAAAATATCCTTTTTTGTTTTTATTATCTTTTACTTTCCCTTATAATATTATAATCCAACTCACTTTTAATTAATAATTAGATTTGTTTTACAATTTATTAAAACTAATCCCGCACACGGTGCGGGTATTAGACTAGTAAGAAATTCAATACGGAGTATATTTTTTTAAAGTTGTGATAAATATAGATAAATTAAGGAATTTATAGACAATCAATTCAACCGTTAACCATCAACCATGCTCATAAATTTCATATCTCATCCTCTTAATGATTTGTGGATTGTATCCCAAAGTATCTATTTTTACCAAATACCCTAAATCTGTAATATAATGAATTTTTAGTTAATTTTTCGGCTAAAATTTATTTTTCTAAAAATAAACAATTTAAATCTCACTTGTTCCAATTTTGTCATAGGGTATAACTTCAGGCATGATAAATTCCGGTATGATAACTTTCGGTATGATAATTTCCGGTATGTGAACTTTCGGTATGTGAAACTCCGGTATGCATTCCAAAAAAATATAAATATAAATAAAGAAAATAAAAAAGCCAAAAAAAAATAAAAAATAAAATAATAATAAATTCCGATATGATAACTTCCGATATGATAACTTTCGGTATGATATGATAACTTCCGGTACGATAACTTCCGGTATTATATGATAACGTCTGATATGTGAAGCTCCGGTATGTGAACTTTCGGTATGTGAAACTCCGGTAAGCATACAAAAAAAATAAAGAAAATAAAAAAGATAAAAAAAATAAAAGAAAATAAAAAAATAAATTCAGTAATTAAAAATTAAAACTTACATAACAAATAACAAACATATTTTTTAATAGAAGGATTAATTAGTTTTACCTACCATTAAATGAAAGTGGTAAAAAATATGGGGTATAGTTTCTTAAACAAAAAAAAAAAACTAGTAGGCCAAATTCTTACTTATTTCTTTTATCAGAAACATAATAAAAATTTTTTATATTAAAATTATTTTCAAAAATCATTTGTTAACGATGATTTTGTAAATTCGATCATATTTTCATGAATTTTACAATTCCATATTGATTATCAACTAAGAAATATAGTTTTCAAAATTGTATAAATATAAATAGAAGATTTGAAGATTAAACAAATCATACATTTATAAGCCTTTTAACTAAGATAAATTATAATATTTAATCTTATTGGATTAATATTTGCGACGTGGGTCATTGATCGAAGTGAAGTCATATTTATATGGCATATATACTAGTTAATAAATAAGGGTGAGTTGGTTAAGTAGACCTTTTTTTTGCCTAATGTAACGTCAAGTAGACTCATCTGTTTATTAAATGACAAACTAGGTCATACCCAATCGATTAAAAAAGCACATGCCCAACCAGACCCACCCGAGTTACACAAGCCCAAGCCCACTCCAAAATACAAATATTGTAGTTAGTGACTTTTGAACTCTAGATGACTTTTCCTCACACCCTTACATCAGCTTCAGTTGGACTAGTTGAACTTGTGTAGACTATTGATACACGGTGTTAATACACAATTTCAATTGCACAATGTTAATATACAGTTTCAATTAAAATGTTAAATTGTGTAACATCGGTCATTTTTCAATTACACAAGTCCGGTCCGTTGTTTACACAAGATTGAATTACACAAGCTCGAACGAGTTGCACAAGTCCAAAAATCCATCATTTACACAAGGTTGAGTTACACAAGTTCAAGGCTCCAAGTTGATCGAGTTACAAAAGCCCAATTATAGCTATAAAAAAATATAGGTCATATCCCGTATTTATAAAGTTGGTTCAAATTCTATAATTAAAAAAATCGGGGGAATTGTTGAACTTTCAAAACTCTATGCCTTCCTTGCAATTAAAAAACCCGGGTCATTTTTTGCAGTTATCCAATTAGGGGCAAAATTATAAATTTCAAAAGTATAGGCCAATTTGTAGTACAAAGTTTGGGTTATTCATTGTAATTTACCCTAAAATCGGAGAAGCCCGATTAGAGTTTTCTAGGACCCCTCAAAGAAGGCGGCGACGTTGGTGGCTTCCCTGTCGGAGCATCGGAGGTAGCCAGGTAGGCGGTGGCACAACGAGGACAACAATTGACGGTGGTGAGCTCTGGTACTGGGCGGCATTGTGATTGCTTCTTCAAGGTTCTTCTTCCTCAAGGCTACGCCGGATCTGCGAGGCTTTAAAAGTGGATCGGTTGGACTTGCGAGGCTTCGACGTGTGCTAGGATTAAGAATGGATCGGAACTTTAACGGGATCCCGAAACTGTAGGGCTCCGGCCGGTGCGAGCCTCGTTTGCTGGTGACCGGTGTTCTGGTCAACGAAAGGGGAAGGAAATGCCGGGATCCAGCTGGAGCTCGACGGTTTTAGTTTATAAGATTTTGTATAACAAGATCTGAATCGTGAAATTTATAGGTTTTTTATCTCCCTATTAATTAATTATTTTTAAATTAAAAAATTTATATAAAAATATAGATGACCTAACCTATATAAACGATATAAAAAAGGTATAGTAACTCATTCTTCTCCTAAATAAATCCCAACATCTTTTCCTTAGTTCTAACAAATAATTTAGAATATCTAAAACGGGTACAAGAGATGAAGATATTCCAAATGGGATGTTCTAAGATTTGGCTTTCGCAAATCACTTGCTTCACCGGATGCATCTATATGACTATGTCCATTGTTGCAAGTTTGCGGCCCCGACCACTAAATCATCACTTTTTTTAAAGGACTCAATTATCAATTCTTCCTAATCTTAATTAGCTGTCATCGTCAATCACTTAAATAACCTTAAAAAAAGCCCGTTTGGTTCAAACTCCGGAAACAAAAACGGAATGAAAACGAATTTAGTCCACATGAATATCCTTATTCATGAAAATTTATAGAATAATTACTTGTGTTTCATGTAGAATGCACTTATCTCCCCGCATTTTGTTCCCATATAGGGTATGAAAAGTAATCACATTTAACTCCAATTAACTTAAACTAAAATGAATGATTCCAAAAACTTTCATGAATAAGAGTATACATATAGGGT
Organism: Fagopyrum homotropicum; assembly: GCA_033239125.1. NCBI lineage: Eukaryota > Viridiplantae > Streptophyta > Magnoliopsida > Caryophyllales > Polygonaceae > Fagopyrum > Fagopyrum homotropicum. The sequence continues at coordinate 13,141,972 of BSWB01000003.1, forward strand.
TGTGCCAAATCGGACCGGACCGGAACTTACGGTCCGGTCCAGTTTTTTTTTTTTTAAATCCGGGTTACGGTCCGGTCCGGCTTTTGGACCGTATAAAACCGTAACCCGTGTTGGACCGTAAACTACGAATTTCGATCCGGTTTTGGACCGGAAAACCTCACCAAAATTGCACAATTAAGCTACAAACCGGTCCAACCCGGAACCGGACCGGACCGTTACGGTCCGGTCTACGGTCCAAGGTTTTCTTAATTTACGGTCCACCGGTCTGGACCGGACCGAAAATATCCTGTCCGGTCCGGTCTGGACCGTATGCACAACCCTATATACATATAGACTAGATTAGTTTCCATTCCGTTTCCGATTGAAGAGTTAAAACCAAACGGGCCCTAAATCTCACAAAGATCAAATTTGTATTAGAGAGGACTAATTCTAATTACTACTCCAACATATACAATAGTTATACAAAACCAAAACTTCAACACAAAAACATACCATGATTGAAACCTTCAACTATACTTAAAATCCCACGTCAATTATGAAAAAAATTATCAAATTTACTATAAGTTGGTGGATTTTGACTTTTGAGCTAATTTTGATGGCGATTGAATACATATTTAGGATTGTTTAAGTTGTATTCTTTTATTGAGATTAATCTCATCTTAAACTGAGAGACATTCTCCATGCATGATTCTTCTTCTGCCTTACAATGAATGTTTAGTTTGGTGAGCAATAAAATATGAAGAATCTTGAATAGCTTTAATCTAATCTTAATAAACTAATCAAAATCTTGATCAATTTGATTAGGATTGAACAGTGGAGCTTGAGATGGCAATGATTATGGGGAGATTGAAGTAAAAAATTTATGTGCTGTTATGTATCATGACAGATAGAAGCCAACTGTCATATAGATGAACCATTTTTCAATATTGGAATCACTTCTTTTATTCAAAATATTTGACAACCAACCATATTCATTGATTTAATATATGCTTTATAAGGTGTCTAACTACTTTAATGGATATCTCTATATTAAAGTATAATCATGAAATAGCCACATAAATATAATTTAGAATCACTTACAAATAAATTTTGTATATTTTATTTATTTGGTTCCGGTTAAACCTAAACCGTCAAACCGGCCTAAACCGCCGGTTTGTAGATTTAGGTTTAGGAAGAAAAAACCTCTAAACAGGCAGTTTAATCGCCGGTTTGGTCCGCAAAGAGCCGATCGCTAATTTTTTTATTTAATTTTTTTAACAAACCGTTGCTAAGCCAGCGGTTTTTATTTGATTTGAATACCCACGGCTTAAGTTTACAACCCAAGTATGTCAAACACATATGTGTATTAGGTGTGAGCAAACCACACTAGGTTAGTTACCTAGTTCATCGTCGATGAATAAGCATTGTATTTTTCACGCGTCCCTTCAAGTGCAACCGTTTGACCCACTAACACTTGACAACACGTCTTAAAGGTCGATTAGTGCAATCGGTCTGATAGCATGTGAAAGTCCAAATAGATCAAGTGTACATGAGATGTCGACGTACATCCGGTATACATACGTGTTAGTTTCAATTTCAATGACACCAACTTTATAGATATTATGATAGTTACCTTGCATATTATCAAGAACAATTTGTTATCTTTTAATAGTATGTGTTTGTCAAAAAGATCCACTAATGTATACTTATAAGAGGTGATGAGTAGAAGCAGAATGATGAGAGAGCCTCACAAATACAGGCTTACCAGCCCCACTCCAGGGAATCAATAATGGATTACACCAAAGCATACCCACCATGGATTCCTAACATGCAACATTTGATATGACACAAATTAAAGATAGTTTGAACAACCCTTTCAATTTCATTGACTTTTTCTAAATCAATATTTCTTGTCTTTCCTTTTAAGTTTTAGTTACACTAACTTAAATACATCACTTGGAATCCCTTTTCAAAACAGAGATCGAATTTGGGCCGTCACATGGGCCTTCTTTTACAAACCGGCCCAATTGCGGTTACGGTCCACTTCACAATAAGCCAATAACTGCTAACACTGAAGTCAATATATAAGTTTGAATATATTTAGTAATTATATAAATATATTAAAATTACTTACATAAAAAAAATATTATATTTAAAAAATAAAAAGTTTAGTTTTAGTAAGTTTTTCATTTTTTTAAAAAGATTTGATACTATATCTTAACAATAAAGATATTGACCATATTTGACAGTTAATTTATTTTTGATTTATATATTATTTGTAAACAGTTTTATAAATGGACCCGGTGTGTAGATCTTTTTTTTTTTTTTTCCTATCTAAGAAATGTATACATTATTTTATTTTTAATCCCATTTTTGTTTTCATTAAATTGAAATGAAAGTCTTGAAGATGACGAATAAAATAAGGAGGGCAAACGAAAAATAAAATAAAAATTGGAAACCTCCATAGCTGATAGATTAGACTCCGCAGATCTAATCTTCATCTTTCTCCCCTCTTCCGAGTCTTTGCAGATCCGACTACTTCGTAATTGCAGGGCGGATCAGGTTTCCATGGCTCGATCTCTCTTCTCCACCTTCTTCTTCTTTCCTTTTCTCGCTCTCTCCCTCTTCTCTCTAACCCTCGCTTCCGAATCAGATCACAAGGTCAGGATTTCAATTCACTTCTTCATTCGCTCGAATTCTCTCTGTTATGCATTTTACTTCGATGGAGTTGGTCCGTTTGTCTGATTTGAATTTGTGTACGATGTCAAGGTTATCAGTTTATTTTATTGGGACTTGTTTGTGATTTGAGTGGTCTGTAGCTTTTAGATCTCTGATTACGTTTGTTAAGGTGGTGAATTTGTGGTTTGGATTTTGGATTGTTTTCTAATTTGACCTAGTTGCTGAACTGCAATTGTGAAATCCCATGGTTCTGGGAGAATTTTAGTAGGGTCGTGGTTGGATTTAGGGTTTTTAAGCTGCAATTGGTGACTGAATGTGGAAGGCGTGTATGGAAGTTGCGGCGAGTTGCTTGTGTCGCTGGGCGATTGGGTTTGACTGTGAGTTTATAGGAGTAGACGAAAGGGAACTTGGAGATTTATAAAAGCATTCAAGCTACCCACAGTTGTTGACGATACTACATTGCATGTATAGCAAGTTTATGATGTATTTACACTTTTGCAGATAGTTTGCTTATCACCTTTATCTGGATTTTCTTTTACTTCTGTTCCTTTTTCTAGATCGAAATTTTTTCATGTTATGAAGTGTGAAAGGTTCGAAAGGATCATATTTTTGTGCGCAAATATGTCATCATTAATGGTGATAGTCATTTATTTTCCCTCTGGCAGTACAATGCTGATGATGCGGTGACACTGTGGGTGAACAAAGTTGGTCCATACAACAATCCACAAGAAACTTACAATTATTACAGTCTTCCCTATTGTCACCCATCTGGTAATGCTGCTGTTGCTGCTCACAAATGGGGTGGCCTTGGGGAGGTTCTGGGTGGAAATGAATTGATTGACAGTGAACTCAGCATAAAATTCGGGAGTATGTACATTTGGTTCATCTTATCAGAGTATCCTCTTTGATGTTTTATACACACAACCTGACATTGATTTCTCTACAAACACCCTGTGGCAGAAAATGTTGACAAAACTACAATATGTGAACTTGAGCTGGATGCAGCTAAGGTTGCACAGTTTAGAGATGCTATTCTCAATTCCTACTGGTTTGAATTCTTTATCGGTATGCCGCTGGTTATGTTTCCTGTATTTTTTGATTGCTATATGTTCTTTTCTTTGTATGTCAAGATAATTTTTCTCTCTCTCTTTCTGTGCTTCTGTACTCTGTATGTTTAGACTGATTTACTCATTCAGTTCTGTTGTTTGCTTTGTGATGCAAATTTGCTCCATCTCTGGCTTCTGGCAACAAATTTCAGATGATCTACCACTATGGGGTATGATGCAGTTCATTTTTGTTCTCTCCTTATTTCCATTCATGTTATAAATGTTTTAGTATCTTTTGTTCTGATTCTTCTTGTTTTAAGGTTTTGTTGGGGAGTTGCAGCTCGATAAAAATGGTGATGCCAGACCATTGCTGTTCACAAACAAAAATTTTGTTATCAAATACAATGGTAATCAGGTAAGTTCTCAATTTGGTCCAATGTAAGATATTGTTTGCTTGGTCTTATTTTTTTTAATTTTTTTTTTTCCCTTCTATTTTAGCTCTGAATATTTTGTAATGTGCTTGAACTATGATGTTTGCAGATCATACATGTCAATCTCACTCAGGATGTTTCCAGGCCGCTGGAAGAGGGGAGGGTATATGACATGACTTACACTGTTAAGTGGATTCAAACAAATGTTACCTTTGCAAGGCGTTTTGATGTTTATTTGGACTACCCATTCTTTGAGCATCAGGTATAGTGCTTGGAAGCCCACTTGGGTACACTTTGTTTGTTTATTTATATATTCTGCTTTGGAAGTTTGGTTCTTACGATCCTGGAGTTGAAGGAGTGATACCAAATTCTCTTATTATATGTTTTTTCAACTGATCTGTTATGTACTAATGTTGCTTTGTGCAGATCCACTGGTTCTCCATTTTTAATTCTTTCATGATGGTGATCTTCCTAACTGGTTTAGTTTCAATGATATTAATGCGCACACTTAGAAATGACTATGCGAAGTATGCCAGGGAAGATGATGACTTGGAGACCCTGGTAAGTGGTAACTCAATTTTCATCCAATATTTTGATATGTTGGATGATGTTACATAATTATGTTACCCAATTGTTATTATCAGGAAAGGGATGTCAGTGAAGAATCTGGTTGGAAATTGGTTCATGGTGATGTTTTCCGTCCTCCCCGCAATTCGGCGCTTCTCGCAGCTCTTATTGGAACGGGTGCTCAGTTGGCTACTCTTGTTCTCCTCGTCATCATCTTGGCAATTGTTGGCATGTTGTATGTTGGGTAAGTAAAAGTAGAAATATATGCAAAATAAATTTTAACCACCATGGTATTTTGTTCGGTATCTCTGTCAAGTTGAGCTCTTAAAATATAAGATTGATGCTTTTTTTTGGCACGGAGGCACTGTGTATCTATTTATTTGCATATTTTTTAAAATACTTTTCTTTCTTATTCTTCTTGAAGTACGGTGTTCAAATAGTTCCAATCCTATCTTGGTAAATTCTTATTTTCCGTTCCTTGCAGTTATCAATCATAATTCTTCATTTTTGTTTGTGCTTCAGGAGAGGAGCAATTGTTACAACTTTTATAGTATGTTATGCCTTGACATCGTTCATTTCTGGCTATGTCAGTGGTGGCATGTATTCTCGTAACGGTGGTACGTTCCTCTATTTTTGGATGCAAGTTATCCTTTTTTTTCTTTGAAACTTCCTCTTTCCTTGGTTGAATTGATGTTTGTTCATGTGTTGAGTGACTTGTCTGCTGTTGGTACATTTCATTAACATGGTTGACTCTTGCTCTGATTATTTTATCAGGCAAAAATTGGATAAAGGCAATGATTCTCTCTGCTTCTCTTTTCCCCTTTTTGTGCTTCGGAATCGGTTTCATCCTCAACACAATTGCCATATTCTATGGTTCTCTTGCTGCTATTCCTTTTGGAACAATGGTGGTCATATTCGTTATCTGGGCTTTCGTCTCCTTCCCGCTTGCACTAATTGGCACTGTTGTGGGAAGAAACTGGAGTGGCGCACCAAACAACCCATGTCGAGTGAAGACCATTCCCCGACCCATTCCTGAAAAGAAATGGTATCTCACTCCATCTATAATCGCGCTCATGGGTGGGCTACTTCCCTTTGGTAGTATTTTCATCGAGATGTACTTTGTCTTCACATCCTTCTGGAATTACAAGGTGACAAAGCATTTTTTCATCTCTATTCTTAGTTCAACATCTGTGTTTATTGTCTTCATTTAGGGTTTTTGTGGCAAACAGTTTATAAATACTGTTTCACAAGTATAAATGTTTCTAAACAGTGCCAAACATACCAGTGCAGCAATGGCTTGATTACTTAATGATTTATTCACTCCTTAACTATTTTAAATTTCTTTTATGTCCTGTGTGCAGGTGTACTATGTTTACGGGTTCATGCTGCTCGTTTTCCTCATATTGGTCATTGTCACCATTTGTGTTACAATTGTCGGAACCTACTTCTTGTTGAATGCCGAAAACTACCACTGGCAATGGACTGCGTTTTTCTCTGCGTCTTCCACAGCCATCTATGTATTCTTGTATTCAATCTACTACTACCATGTGAAGACCAAGATGTCAGGCTTCTTCCAAATCAGTTTTTACTTCGGTTACACCATGATGTTCTGCCTTGGGCTCGGAATTCTTTGTGGTAAGTATCCTTTGAACCTCAACTCCTCCCTTTCCCAAATCCAGAGCCTTTCTAATGCAGTCATTTAATCAAACAGGGGCAGTTGGCTATCTGGGCTCAAACCTGTTCGTCAGGAGGATCTACAGAAACATCAAATGCGACTAGAGATTCATCCAATTCAAGCTTTGTCTGTACTCAGATAGATATTGTGAGCAACTCAAAGTCATTATTGTGGGTCAGATTGCAGATTACCGGGGGAAATATTTTGTACAACCAAGTGCCTGAGAAGAGTAGTAGACGTTACGATGAAAAGGTAATTTTTGACAATAACTATAAAAAAAATCATGTTTTATAACCATGCCTCGAACCCTTTTCAAGTAGAATTTTCAATCCCCCTTTACGCTTTTGTTTATTGGATTTTCCTGTCTAGGTACCAATGAGCTGACAATTTTATACTTATGTCATTGATGTTCAATAGTATAATCTTTCATTGTTACTTGTTAGTCTTGATTATGATGAACTAAAATTAATGGTTCTAGGATTCAATAGTATAAACTTTCTCAAAAATCTGAAAACTCTAATGCTCTTCATAATCATCGAAAAGCATAGCCAACGACCCACGTTACATGTGTATTTGACACGAAAGTTTTATTGTGGAGAATCAACTCGAAAGTTTTGCTCGAATATTCCTTTTTCCCCTAGTCGATTTTTTGGGATTTGTCTTATAAATAAAAATTTTCCCGTATAACTATAAAGAATATAAAAGGTGTTAATGCAGGTTTGGAGATCACGAAAAAAGATGGAACAAATATAGGAAAAAAAGTATGGGCCCTGGCCCATAATGGTGCAGTGGGAAGTCCATTTTGTGGAGTAGTGACATTCACTGTTTCACACGAATGCAATGTGAATCCCCACGCGCATTTCACTGTCTCCTAAATTTTACCCCAAACCCTAATCATCAGTACCTCGAAGAAAGGATTAAAAAGATCCTTTATATTTTGCTCTGCACTTATCACGCGAATCAGCCCTGCGTGATTGCCACTTTACCCCCACATATATAGCCTGCGTACACCAGTAGAACCAATTATATGTACGCCCAAGATCCTGATCCCGCCTGATCGTCTCTTTGTCGGATTTTAATATGATATCATAATAGTTAACCACTAATCGATCCAAGTTTTATTTTGAGACATAAAATTTATTGGTACTCAACTGTTCTGGTGGTTAATATAAGTGTTTTATACAAGAATTAAGTTTGAATTTCGTGATGATATATATGAAAAAAATTAGTTATTAGTACACAAGACACTTTTATGGAAATAGAGAGTTATGTACTCTCATTTTAGAAGAAAGTCCTTGGAAAGGGCAACTGTCTTTTTAATTCATTTATGAGGCGCGTGATTTGTGAAGAGCGTGAGGGAGAAAGCTGTCATCCCACTTTCGTCACCGGATTCCACTGTAGCCTCAACGTCATAACGGCGTCTGTGTTTCTGAGTCCTTAGCCAGTTCACGACGCTCAACGGAGTTATGGTCCTCACGGAGTACAAAAATACAAAAAATAAATATTAAAAGAGGAGGGAGAAGAGAGAGAAAGAGAGAGTGTCGAGACTGCTCACCAAAGCTGAGGAGAATCATCTGGTCATTGTTGCTTTCCTTCATCCATAGGAGAGAGAAAGTAAAAAAAGAGAGTGAGAAGTGTTCGATGGAGGCCACATCTGGCGGCGGAGGAGGAAGAGGCGGTGCTGGTATGGGGAACGAATCGGCCAGACTCGGAGGCGGTGGCGGAGGACTCGCCCGATTCCGCTCCGCTCCGGCGACATGGTTAGACGCGTTGCTTGAGGAGGATTTAACAAGAGACGAAACGCTCAAGGTAGGTTCAAGCTCCGGCGGACTTACTCAGCTTCTCACCGCCGGAACCTCCAATCCTCCGGCCACCGCTTCCACCGGCCTAGCCAGGAGCAACTCAAGTTCTTCCTACTCTATCTCCGCTGCTGCTGCCGATCCGGCGTTCTTTGACGGTGGTGGCAGTGGTGTTGGTCCCCACCAGCACCAGCCATCGAGCTTGGGAGCTTTTCACCGGCAGAACAGCTCTCCGGCTGAGTTTTTGAGTGGCAATATCGATGGATACTATTCCAACTTCGCCATGTCCGGGAATTACGACTTCTTGTCGGGATCACAGATGGAGATTTCTCCTACTGGCAAGCGGATGAGGGACTCCGATTCTGACCTTCCTTCTCCTAGCAAGTTCTCATCTCAGCTGGTACGCCTGATGATATCTAATTCTTCGTTACATCTTTTAATTTCTATTCAAATTGGCCAATCATGATCAACTCAAAGTCATCGGACATATTTATCATGCCATTAGGGCATGATTTTGACCTCTTTTTCTCTCCAAGTAACCAAAAGTGAAATTTGAACATATTTAGAAAGGGGAGCCAAGTAGCCTGTTGGACTTGGAGATGGATAAGTTGCTGGAGGACTCGGTGCCTTGCAGGTTACGTGCCAAGCGCGGTTGTGCCACCCATCCTCGAAGTATAGCAGAAAGAGTGAGTGTTCACATGAAAGCCTTTTTTTTTTTTTTACTAGGAATTAAAACACTTATCAGGATGCCTAAAGTTTGTCTTTTTAATTTGTGGGGACTGGGGCTGTACTAGGTCCGAAGAACACGAATCAGCGACAGGATTAGGAAACTTCAAGAGCTTGTACCAAATATGGATAAGGTAGGTGATGCTTTTTTGTGTACTTGTTTGGTTTGTTCATATTCTTATAGATTTTTTGATGTTGTCTATGTTTCTTTGGTATCTGGTAGTTAAATGCTATATTCTAGCCATTTAGCTGCAGAAAATTTATTTTCATTTGAGAACCGAGAAGTTAAAGCAAGCACATAGTAAACTTAGGAGGCAGTAAGTTGGTTCATTTTATTTATCTCCTACAATGATTTGTAATTGCAACTGCAATTTGAATTGGGTGGTAGGTTACTACCTTAGAGAAGACTTGACAGAGGTGGGAAAATTTTGATGCTAGTCCCATCAAAAGATGACATCATAGAAATTAGGATACACATACATGTCTTTCACATTTCTAGTAAAGGTGGGTATGAGGTCACATATGGCATCATCACCAAATTGGAGATTATGTACTTGTTTAAAACGGTGAGGTCTTTATCTCTGGTTTTGATTACATGTGCTTATGTTCTCAAGTTAGAAGTATCACTGTAGACAAAATGATGATAAAGGTTAATCACTGTAGAAAACCTTAATTCCTTCGTTTAAATGCATATTGCAGTAGCACAATTTATAGTATCAATCATTTACTGAAATTGTCTGGATCAAGATAAAATAAGTAATGTTCATAAAATATATTAACCCAAACCTGATTTGAAGTTGGAAAATTCTTGCTGATCATTATAAAATTCCAGTTTTCGAGCACGTGGAATAAGGATTTATGTGCTTTTTGAGCTCCTAAACAACGAAATATATCATCCGTGCCCCCAAAAGAGGGTTTATTATGCTTATCTATTCTCTCACCTGATACATGAAAGCAAAACTAAGGATCTCTAATTTGCTCACTACAATTGTCTAAGCTGTATACAGAATTCCTATGATGAGACCTGCCCACTAGTGATATATATATATATGCATTTCATGAGTGGGGCGATTTAACAGTCTATGTAGGGATCTTTGTTAACCATGCATTCTGATAGTCCTGCTCCGAGCTTCTTTTTTTGTTTGCTTGAGTATCCAACATCTTCATTTTTGGTCAAATTCTGGAAAATGTAATGCCCCCATTGAAGGTTGAAGATACTGCTGCATAAGCCGCAAGTAAAAATTTTCTATCTTCATCATGATGCATTTTCTAATATAAGATATCAAATTGTTGGCAGAGGCTAATCCATTATTGTAGTTCACTCATAACCCTTAAAGTCTTAAACATCAACATGTATAAGTTCTGTATTTTTCTTTAATCGGTTTTAGCCTCAGAGCAAATATGGGATGTCACCACACCATGTGATTTAGGCATTTACTGTAGAATGCTGGGAATACCCTCGATGATCTTCATCTATATAAATCGACAAATCTATTCGTAAGAAGTTATGTTAATTGCAAATAAAAAATTTGGTGCTTTACTGGTCACTGGACACCCTTTTATCCATAAATTAAGGTTCAGAATGACAATTTTGTTTGCAGCAAACAAATACGGCAGACATGTTAGAAGAGGCTGTTGAGTATGTGAAGCGTCTGCAAGAGCAAATTGAGGTATCCCCCGTGACAGATTTTTCTCCTAAGTGTCCCATTTTAGTATAAATGGAAGTTATGCATATCCTGGATGTTTGGACGTCTCTTATATTGGATAATACCATAAGAATTTTTATGTCCTAGTTGTTCGGCATATGAACCGTTTTCTAGAGCTGTCAAAATTTTGACAGAATTTTCTGGAATTGCTTACTCAACCACTTAGTATTAAGTCTTGACTGTTGAGGGAAAGAGTAGATTAAAGACAACTTCCCTTGTTTCGTATGTTGTTACTTACTAGGAAGTGATCAGAGGAGTTTAAAAGCTATTCTAGTTATCCAACGGGCTTTAATGAAAAACAATGAACAGTTACCTATATCCCGTTAAGCCAGAGAAACCTTCTTCTACAGGGACACCCATAAGCCCCATATACCTATTCAAATCCAGATTTAGTTGGAAATTTTGAATTGAATGTTTTTCATCTACTCTGCTACTTATGACATCAAAGCATCTATTGTGGCTTATCTTCTGTTTCTATCCAAAACATTGCATGAGAACTGAACTGAACTGCAAAATAAGTTACATGGTAATGAAATGAAGAAATGGCTTGATGTGATATACTATCATCTTAGAAGTCCTAAGCTGCTAGTATGTGAATAAGTTGTGGTTGATGGCTGTGACATTTGAGTTGGTTTTCCGTCTGACTAAATTGAGCATCGAAATATGATGACAGGAACTTACAGAACTCCAGAAAAAATGCACGTGCATGCCTAAGGATTGACATACAAGAAAATCATTAAATTTCTCTCCCTTCCTCTTGATAGATAGGATATTCATCTGAATATATGGGCTGTAAACTGAGATTCGAGTAGTGACAGGCTGCACTATCTCGAGAAGTCTACCTTGAATTCTTTGGATGTTGTGTTATTCAGTATGGGAATGCTACTCCAATCTAGATCTCTCGGGTGGGTCATATTATCGGTGTGACAGATTCACAATGGCGAAGCCATTTGCTCGAACAAATAATCTAGGCAAGTTCTACTCTCTAAACTCTATTAGACTGCTAGCGCTGTTGTACTTATGTAGCATGTTGTACACATTAAATATGTTTCTTTTGTTCTTGATGATCACGGTTAAACATTCTTATTTTTTTGCTTCGTTGTTTTATTTGGAAAGGTGATGCATATGTGAATCAAGCTACCAGAATAAGAGATAAAACTGCTGTATATGAAATCTTTTGTAAACTCTCGAGTCCCATAAGTTCAGTTATCTAAGTACGGTTAGTTGTCTCTTACTCTGTCGGTCTCTCTGTTTTTCGGGTAGGACAATTTTGAAAGCTAATGCAAAATTCGTGTTGTCACTGTAATCTCATGTAAGGTTGGACCTTTAGATTTTTGCTTCTGAAACATGCATTCTGCAAACTATAACATAGTGGAAGTTGGTAATTCAAATTGCATGGTGTTGCATATGTTCATGCTATTAGTTTTGCCCATACAGAACAATCTTATCTAACATTGCTGATACATAACATTGCCCTGAACACAAATTACTACAAATGAGATGTCAATGCTATCATTACTCAATCCATGTATTCACTAGTTTTTCAAGTGCAGCCATGGAAGACCCGCCTTGTTTCCGAGCAGCCAAGGCCATGGCTCTCATTGTCTCGCTCTTTTCCTCCATTTCTCTCCCTTTCTCGGAGTTCATCAACTCATTCAGTCTCGTTGCAAGCTCCTCACCAGGCACAAATCGGTCTCCTTGCCTCTGTTCCACAGGGATGACCATTCTCATGATCTTCACTAACGCAGCTCGGTTCACGTATTGCTCTGCATATAGTGGCCAAACAACCATGGGTTTTCCGGCCACCACAGCCTCCAGCACCGAATTCCATCCACAATGAGTCACAAACCCGCCTACCGAGTCGTGACTCAGTATTGCGACTTGCGGGGCCCAACCCTTGACTACAATGCCAGTGCCCTGGGTCCTCTCTAGGAACCCTTCTGGCAACAGCTTTTCCATGTCGATTTCCTGTGAGTTGTCATCTGGAGGATTCTTTACAACCCATATGAACCTCTGCCCGCTCCTCTCTAGCCCCTCGGCTATCGCCTTTGTCTGAGTCGTCGTGAATCGGCCCCGGCTCCCGAAGCATAGGAATACAACGCTTTGACTTGGCTGCAAGTCCAGCCATGACAAGGTGTCGTGTCTACAACATAACAAAATTAAGACATCCAATGGCAATGACTAATCTAGAGCTCAATTCTTGTTAATTTATAGTGACAAACATGACACTTAAAAATTTATCCGAACAATCTTCTATATCAAACAATTACATTTTTAAGGGATTTTCCTTATGAAATTCCACTTTCTAAGCTGTATAATTTCAGCCTTAGTTTACACGTTACTAGCGAATTAGAACCCTTAAAGTTTTCTAGTGATTATTGTCGCTTCATCTAACATACTTGTTAGAGCGGAAATGTATCAACTATGAATATAATATATATATAGTAATAATAACCGGTTTGCTATTTACGTGAACTTTACTCAAATAAAAACTATGTGATCCAATTAATGTAGGTTTTAGTAGAAAATTTTTGAAACAATTTGGTTTATTATGCTTTTTCTAATTTTGTGTTTAGTAAATGTACTCCTTGAGAGAAGAGTGTGTAAAGTTTAAGAATAAATACAAAAGGTTGGGGTATATTTACTTAATTGAAACATTAAAAAGCCTAATTACTACTATAGTATTTTAAAAAGGTCTAGTTACCAAAATTGTCCAAACTTTTTCTCTAAAACTTCAAGTTCACTATGAAGAATTTTCCTTAAATTTAAAACTATTAGTTTTACAATTTTCTACTATGTACTTTACCAAAACTAATATTAATTTTGACAATACAAGCATTTTTAAGGGATAAAATTTTTGGGAAATTTTTCATGGTGCCCATGATATTTCGTATCTTTTATCTGGTAGCATTAGTTTTATATAAACTAGTCTAATACCCGCACCGTGTGAGGGATTAGCTTTAATAAATCGTAAAACAAATCTAATTATTAATTAAAAGTGAGTTGGAAGATAATATTATGAGGGTAAGTAAAAGATAATAAAAACAAAACGGGATATTTTAAAATAAATGATAGTTTACATGTTCTTGATAAAAAAAGGCCTTAAATGAAACTGAACGTTAAAACGACCCGTAATATAAAAATATATGGAACCATGATTTATGTAAATAAGGTGTTTTTTAATATTAGTATATATATATCGTTAGTTTATATAATTTTTTAAAATGAGAGTGCGCTTTAAATTACATTGACAAAAAGAACAGACAAAAAAAACATATGGCATTAAAGGCTTCTACTTTATTATTAGTATATAGATATATATTTTAACACTAATAGTATATATACATATATGTTTGGTAAGTAGATAAATATAAATTCTATAATAGGATAATTAAAATATGATAACTATATATATTAATTAAAAAAACTTAAATTTTAAATAAATGACATGTGGCATATTTTTTTGTTAGGATGAACCATGTTGAAGTAAACGCTTCTGCTTTAATATATGTATATAGATCCTCATGAAACCGACAAAATTTTGATAAACCAAATTCCATAACCCATCCTACTTTTCTCTACTCTTTCATTACTTTCCATCCAATCATTTTTAATGAATGTTAGTATTTTAAAACTAAGCCTAAATTTTGTCAATAAAGTATGCTACAACAATTTTATTAAAAAAGAAAAATTGAAGCAATATCAAATTAGGTTTGTGTTGGCTTGTCAATGGATTCTTGTATTTTGTCATTATCGTTAAATGCTCGTTCATGTTATTTGATCGTGTATTTTAACGATAATATTTAGCAATTCGTTTTTGTTATTTGGTTGTTATCATTAAATTCGGCGGGGGGGGGGGGGGGGGGGGTCGTGATCGTTAAGTGACAAAATTAATTACGGGAATTCAACAGTAACAACAAAATAACAATCAGTAACAACAAAATAACAATAATGAAATGGGTTCAATATGCTTTTTTTTTTTTTTTATATGGAATTTTGTTTTGTAGACCCTTCTAATTTTATCCTATATATAATTTCTCCTATATGAAAGAATTGAGTTAAATAGAAGTATATTTTGCTAATAGAGTTTAAGCTATGGGTACTATTAATAGAATAATAATGGTAAAAAGCCTAGTTAGCCATTTTGCCCGAATAACAATCACGGTAATTCAAAGATAACGACAAAATAAGAAGAACAAGAATTTAGCGATATCGTTAAATTTCCGTTCTTGTTATTTTAGTCGTTATCTTGTTAAATTCTCGTTCTCGTTAAATTTCTGTTCCCGTTCTTGTTTTCTTTATAAAGTTTGTAGTGTTATCATTTATCATTAAGTTTTTGCTTTGTTTTACGGTTATCATTAATTCCTTGTTCTTTTTATTTTGTCATTATCGTTATAATTTCGTTTTTTATTTTGTCGTAATATCATTCTTGTTATAATCCATTGTCGTTAAATTATTATTTTTGTTATTTTGATAAATTTCCGTTTTTGTTGTTTTGTTAACATCGCATTGTTGTTATTATTTCATTATCGTTAAATCTTCGTTTTATCCGCTCCGTTACAGTTGGGTCAAATGTGATCAATGAGAGTGTGATGTTGTGCGTTGAACAACAAAACGTAAAACCAAAACTCGTAAACATAAAACATTAACCGAACCGGGACTCGTAAATGGAAAAGTAAAACCAAATAAAATTACAAAATAAAAGACTTAGGCTATGTTTAGTATGTTGTGACTGAAACTGAAAAATGTGACTGGAAGTGAATGAAATGAATCGAATTAGTTTGTTTCTATGTTCGTTTAAGATGAGAATTAATGGGTTGAATGAGGTGTTAATTGACCAAAACACCCTTACATAATACCCCTACAATTTTAATTATTTTTTAAAAACTTTTGTAAAATTAAAATGAAGAATGGTGATTCGAGACTCGAGACCTCATTTTCCTTCACTCACCTTCCCTCTTCAACCCTAGCACATGAGACGGGAAACCGAAATTGGGTACCGTAATTCAATCTTTCCCATACTAGAGTGTTGCTTTGGTTGCTGGAGTAATCCTTCACCTGCACCGCCCGATTCCCCCTTCACCACCGGAGTTCCATTATCCAGGTAAGGTGATCTTTCTCCACTGAATTGAGTAAACCTAACCTAAATTGTTAAAATCTGAGCTTCTAGTGTTGAAGTTGTTGTTTGATTTTTGAAAATTTGTCGACTTCCATAACCTAGATTGTAGAAACTGTTGTTGCTTGATTTTAAAAAAGCTTTTGTTGAATTGTGAGTTGTGGAATTGATGTCGAATTGTGAGTTGTTGAATTATCAAGTTGCTGCATATGTAAAACTTTCTTCCATAACCAAATTTTAAAATCATAATTGTTGGTTGTTGTTTGTTGTTTGATCTCATGAAGTATGAAATGTTGTTGCTGAATTGTGAGTTGTGGAATTGTTGTTGAATTGTGCTTACGAATTTATCAATGAGTTTACAATTGTGACATGTGGAATTATTATTGGTTTTTTTCAAGGGTAGAAAAGCCATTAATTGCTCATTCAACTCATTCAACTAGTGAAAGTCGGTTGAATGATTCAGTTCATTCAACCCCGATTTATAAACTCGATTGAATGCCATGTAATAACCGAAAATTTTAATGTCCGTTAAACTTAAATCTAATCGAATTCCGATACGTCAATTTGAAATAAAATAAAACGAGTTTAAATTCTATCATTTTATGTGACCTTGATTCACATAAAATGATGAAATTATGTAACCGGAAATAATTTACGTACCTCGAAAATAAAATAAGAAATTATATTATACGGAATTTAATTCCATAATTATTTCCGCAAATTTCCTACCGATCCGTACGAGTAACGGGTTTCGTTTCAGCTTATTTTCTTAAAATAAGAATAGGCCCATTTTTTTTTTTACAAGCCCACCAGCCCATTTCCTTAAGCTAATCCTAACCCTAACCTAAATTACACTTTAACCTAATCTAATCCTAATTTTACCCACCTACTGCTGCCGCTTTTCCGTCTTCCCTTGCCCTCTGAAGAACGACGCAACCAGCAGCCCTCCGTCTTCATCTGTAGACGCCGCCGCCACCGCCTCCTGTCCGCCTTTCTCGTTCGCCGGCGACATCGGCCCTAGGTGAGCATCTTCTCCGTCTATCTCTCTTCCTCCTCGAATTCAACAGCAATTGACGGGATTTCACAGCAGCAACATCTTACCTCGCGTTGCTGTCGCTGCGACGAACAGGCCTCCCTCGCCTTGCTGCCGCCACCTTGAGCCCAGACGGGACAATAACGAAGCTAACCGCCCGCCCTATCGCACCGCCAGACGAGCCGTGCACCGCCAGTCACCACCGAGTAGCCGGACGCTACTGTAGTCGTCGCAATCGGTGAGTATCGTGTCCCAGTCCCCTTCCCTTTCTCCTCTTTGTCCCTTTTGTTTCGTGTGGTAACAGACCGTGTCTCGCCCCTCTGATCCCTGCAGTGACTAGCCAAGCCTTTCGGTGCACTGTAGGAAGTACATTCGAGCCAGCGTACAAGCCCCGTTCCAGGATGCCCCAACAACCGTAAAACCGGACCTTCTACAGCCTGCGTATGTAAGTCCATTCGGTGTGCTGCTGTTGTGTATAGATAGAATTAGGTATAAGTGTGTTGAATATGCATATGTATATATACAGATAGGTGTTTGGATGTATATAAATATATATTTAAATATATATATATATATATAGATATTTTGGAGCAAGGAGAGATAAGCTTTTGTAGATGAGGGTGCGGTGTACGTGTATAGGTGCATCTAGATGAATGGTTTGGAACATATGAATATATATACATACATGCACGAGTGTAGTATACGTAGATGGGTATATATAGACGTATAGAATGGAGTATATATAGGTATACCTATATAGGTACAAGGGTAAGGTATATATATAAGTTTTTATATATATATATATATAGGAGTAAAGTGGTGAGGATAAGAGCCAAGGTGACGGGTGGTAGAATCGTAACCGGGAATGGTTAAAGTAGTACGACCGGGTAAGGTGCACTAGAGATGAAGGTTGCGGTGGTTCCGAGGAGTGGTCAAGGGTTATCGTTGCACTTACGGAAATATTTTAAGGATTCGTGATGTAACTTACACTAAGCTTGTTTAGGATTTGACCTTAGACCTAGTAGTTAAGTGTAAAGGTCGGACCTTAGCAACCGCTTTGAATTTCTAAACCTTGTAAACTTTAGAATCTCTAGTTATCTTATCCTTGAGAAACAGATTTCGAAAATAAGTTCTAAAAGAAAAGATTAGAATTTAATGATAGACTTTTGAGAGTTTTCGGTACCAGGGGTAAAATGGTCTTTTACCATAAGAGAGTTTGTTTTTCCGTAATTCCTTCGCAAGAGGTTGGACATCGAGATGTGATTTTGATACACATGCCTTATTTGACAGGCGTTTGAGTTACCACGAGTACGGACTGTTTGAGACGTGTTAGAGAGTATTTTGACTCAAGTAAGTCCTTGCGACTTACTTAGCCAGTTTCTGAGTGTTAGTTGAGTGATGGTAGTTGTGTGTGCTATTTGCGTGTTTAATAATAATAACTTGCTAGGACGACTGTTTTATTACGTTTAAGGCCCAAGTGTATGTATAACGGGCCGTGACATCACTGCCCAGCTCTGACAGGAGACTGGGAGGTTCTCTATACCCAGACCATGCAGGTACAAGGTGAGGTGCATCGGATCCATTCCTGATGGTTACACGGGGGCAGAGGCGAGGTTTGGGAATCCCTCGTGTCACAAAATAAGTATCACTAGAGTGAATGAGTAAATTAAAGCAAGATAATAAAACGGACTTGTTTGAAAGCATGCTGAGTGTTTATGTTTATCTGAGTGTGTTTGTGCTGCTATTATTCTGCTAATATTTAGATAACTAGCTAACGGTTCTTCTTGTTGTTGTTTTAGATTTACCGCAGGTTAGATCAGCAGCTGAGTGATCCGGAAGTAGTGGTCAGCCGGGTCTCCGTACTCCTTAGAGCGGGGTTGGGGTTGTTTTGTCTTTCCTTTCTTTTGGTTAAGACAGTTGTTCTTTTCTGTTGTTTAAGTACTGTAGGCTGCTAGACAGTGTTGCATTCATTACTCTAAAAACATGGCTTTTATGAATTTCGGTTTCTTTATTTGTGTCTTGTTGCAAGATCCTAGTAATGTTGTTGTCAAACTGAGGTCGGGACCCATTGTGAGGTCCTAACCAGTAATACTCCGAGTTCTGAGAATTCGGGGTGTTACAACATGGTATCAGAGCTCTAGGTTGGCAACAATGGCACTTGAAATCTTCTGAAAGACCGAATAAGATAAAGCAGAACCCGAAAAGGGGTCTGAGTTTAAAAAAAAAAAAAAAGAATTTTGGTTTTTAAAT
The DNA here is from genome assembly GCA_033239125.1 of Fagopyrum homotropicum. Lineage (NCBI taxonomy): Eukaryota > Viridiplantae > Streptophyta > Magnoliopsida > Caryophyllales > Polygonaceae > Fagopyrum > Fagopyrum homotropicum. The sequence goes on from BSWB01000003.1 coordinate 13,160,979, forward strand.
GCATGCATAGTCTGGTTGGGAATAGAAAAGTACGGCTGGCCACCACTACTACCGCGGATCTCAGTTTGCTTAGTATGGACTTTAGGTTTTACTGTAGTTGGACTTTTAGCTTGTTTATAAAGATATGTTATATAGATAGGTATATGCCGAAGATTAGTAGAAATTGTAGTTATGTTATGTCCTTAACGGAGATAACATAATGAGTTTCTCACCCCTTGGACACATCTAAGTAGTTTTTGAAAGGTGTCAACGTGAGGATTAGTATGCATATCTTATGTGCATTAGGGTAGACGAACGTTCGACAACTCCTTCGAGCTTGTTGAGGAAGTCGAGACGGAAAAGTGAAGACTCAAAAAACAACACCAATTACGATGACAAGAAGAGAATCCGGAATCAACTCAACGGGATCAAATGAAGGATATACAAGAGAGTAGTTCCGGAGAAGCAAGAGATGATCGCCAACTAGGGAATTTGAGAACGACAACGGAGAGGCTCTTCCAAGTTGTGTAAAGTGACTTCACAAACAAAGAGGATGACGTCGAAAATTGCCATAGACATGAAAGCCAAAAGGGAGATATAGTAGCGATCAAGAAAAGAGACATAAAATTTAAGCTCACTGACAGACTAGGAAGTGAAAGTTGACGCCAAAAGCAAGGCAAAATATGATCACTCTCAACAAGCTAATTGCCACCACAATCCAGATTGATAACCGAGACAGTCAAAAGTATGGAAGTCAACACGAGATACATTATCCATCCAAATAGAAAGAAATAAAGAGCTGCAACTTGGAAGCTTACGCGTTGCCAGAAAGGGAAAGGTGGACTTCACCAACGTGGAAGTGGAGTGATCTCGTAGAACACAGGTGAATTTTTACATAGCCCGTGATACAACAGTAACCAGCTTCTGTAAAGGCAGCATTACAAGCAACACCCAAGGAAGAAGAGTGTGTGAGAAGAGTATTGGTGAACTCGAGGGACCCCAATAACTTCTCCTTCAAAAGGAATTTAAGCTAACATCACTACAAGTTCATAATAGAGAACCGCAAATGGACGATAACTCAGGTAAAAGAATCACGGAGATGTACCTACAAGCTACCCTAGAAGGATTGAAAAGTCTGTTGATGGAAGAAGAATGATACAACTAGACTCGTAGGAGTATAACGATCTTACAAAAGTGTAGATTGTAGGAGGAGATATATTTCACCAAGTATATCAAGCTTCAAAAGGGATGGAAGAAAAGTAAGTCTATGATGTTGTAGAAGGTCAACTACATCCTACTTGGACAACTTAAAAGTTACATGTGCGGGTTAGCTAGTGATGGTTAGTTAACCGACAAGAAGAATAACCACAGGGTTATAAAAGAATTTTATCGACATCTAGTGAATTTCTTTCGGAGATCCACGACGAAAATAGTGAAGTTACATCAATACAAGTACGAGTAGCCTGGATGGTAACGTTAAATGAGTTCAATATGATAACTCTAATAAAGAAATTTAAGAGCAGCTCTTGACGGTCGGAAATGACCTTGATGATAGTAATGGTGAAAAGGGAATTGTTGGGAGTAGTTACTTACTACTGACTACGAAAGATACATATCACAGTTAGAATGAAGGGATCCTGTAAGAAGAACTAGAAGATTAAGAGGAAGTAGATGATTGGAAACGTGTCCTATGTCTTAGTATTCCACACAAGTAAGACTGATGGCACTCCTTCGGAAAAAAAAAAAAAAAAAGGGGTCAGACTGTCTAGATTGACAGGGAAAACCCTTGTGATTAAAGATGTGACACAGAATAATCGGAAATTCCGAGGCGGCACAAACATAAGGAGTATGATGTAAAGCCTTGGTGAAATGTGTGGTCGAGTTGTGAGGTGACTGCAGATAGAATCTACAGGTCGACTAAAACAGACATAAGAAGGAGTAAAAGTGAAAGACTAAAGGTGGTTATATGGACCCGGTACCACACCAATAAGATGGTTACCGAAAGGACTAAAGACTGTTATTTGAGGGAGAAATGGAGGTACTCCATGGAAAATTCAGCTGGACTGATGACCTAAGAGTTGCTGAAAGTAATAAGACCAACCAACGCAGTTGTAAAGTGTGTACGAGAAAACTCAAAGAGATTTAACTATCTTACGGAGTGTAAATATCAAAGAAGGTAAACCGACATGAGTATAAGGAAGACATAATAAATGCGATGCGAGAAATTTGATTGGTGGGAAAATCATATGCACCTAATGTGTTGTATACAAATGGTACCATTGGATGTTTAATAACAATCATACCAATGAACTGATGACACTATGATGGATTTAGTGTAAACCAAGTGTATAACTTATCCAGTGAGAAGGAAAGTCAGGTATCAAAATTGCGAATTACGATAAATTTTAAATAAAGTTTTGAGATGAGGATGTCCTTAGGAAATCTATGCAAGAGTACAAAGCAACTGAAGTTCCAACACAAAATGGGTAGTAATGATCAACAGACAGTTAGAGACCGATGCAGAGAAGAAAAATGTATAAGACGAGTCACCTAGTAGAAGAGTTCACCAGACAAGCTTGTAAGGCCAAAAGAGATAAAATGTCGACTCGGATATGAGGGTCTAAGGTGCATGGAAGGGATACCTACAATGGAGTGTAAATGCAAATGTAGACTTTACAAGTGTGGAGAGGTTTTAACCTCCTCAAAAATATAGGAATTGGAAAGAAATTGCAATGTCGGTATCAAAGAGTTGAAGCCCTGTAGCGGAAACAAAGGAGTATCATGAAGGCAATGTTGCCGGTAACGCCAACAAAGGAATGTATATATAAGAACGGCCTTGGTGGACTCGAAAGTCCAAGGTAACCCCAATTATCACGGGACCTAAGTCATCAACACCGACGATTCATGCAAAGGGAACTGCAAGGGGATGATAACTAAAATCATCAGAACTAAAAAGACACTTACCAGCTATTGTTGAAGACTTGGAATGACTATTTATGTCAAGATGAATGACCCAGTTGAGCTCGAGAAGTAGAGTTAGCCTATGGAAACAGAAGTGTGGAATAGAAAACGAATTAGTGAAGCATGAAAGGATTAATCGAGCAGATGATGCTCACCAAGAATTTAACGTCAGTATAGGTATGAGAAGAGCAGGTCCGGAATATTGAGATAAGTCAATTATAGAGTGACTGACATCAACCGAGGACTATCGTCTCTGACAGAGATGGACGTTTTACCTCGAGATTTTGGCAGCAGGTACATACTGCTTTGGGGACGAGTCTCCACTTTACTACCGCCTACCACCCACAGACAGACGGACAGTCTGAGAAGACCATTCAGACCTTAGAGGACATGCTCCGGGCGTGTGTATTAGATTGGGGACAGGTATGGCCAGATCATCTTCCACTGATAGAGTTTTCATATAATAAAAGATGGCACGCGTCTTTTGGGATGAGCCCAGCAGAGCTGATGGAGTAACTCCAGATCAGATACAGGATGACATCGCTCGGCTTGCCCTAGCCCGAGAGCGGATGTTAGCAGCTCAGAGTCTTCAGAAGTCCTACGTCGACAAAAGGCGTCGACCTTTGGAGTTTAGAGTGGGTGTTCAGGTGTAGCTGAGAGTGTCACCTACGAGAGGAGTCAGGCGTTTCGGCATTAAAAGGGAGCTTAGTCCCCGATATGTCGGACCTTTTGAAATCTTGGAGAGAGTTGGAGAGGTGGCCTACAGACTAGCATTACTGCCGAGACTAGAGGGTGTTCATCCGGTCTTCCATGTATCTCAGTTGAGAGAGTACATTCCGGATTCGAGACACGTCATCAGCCATGAGGATATGATAGTTGAGCTTGACCATACTTTTGTAGAGTACCCAGTAGTTGTCTTGGAGCGCAATACTAGATGTCTACGGTCCAAGGAGATACATATGTTGCGGACCCAGTGGTCTAGGAGAGGAGCTGATGAGGCCACTTGGGAGACTGAGGAGAGTATTAGACGTAACCATCCCGAGTTCTTTGCGGGGTTAGAGGTTACTCCTGTATCGACGAGTTAGTACTCGGATGTTGTGTTGTTCGACCATTCATGTTTTTATATTAGATTGGGTGTTTACGTTTTATGTGATATACGTCTGACTATGATGTGTGAGTAGTTGCATGGTAGAAAATGAAAATTTTGAAGAGAAAAGATACAAAGGAAACGTGTGATAAAAGAAATGATTCTAAGTTTCGGGACGAAACTTCTTTTAAGGGGGCACTGATGTAATAACCGAAAATTTTAATGTCCGTTAAACTTAAATCTAATCGAATTCCGATACGTCAATTTGAAATAAAATAAAACGAGTTTAAATTCTATCATTTTATGTGACCTTGATTCACATAAAATGATGAAATTATGTAACCGGAAATAATTTACGTACCTCGAAAATAAAATAAGAAATTATATTATACGGAATTTAATTCCATAATTATTTCCGCAAATTTCCTACCGATCCGTACGAGTAACGGGTTTCGTTTCAGCTTATTTTCTTAAAATAAGAATAGGCCCATTTTTCTTTTACAAGCCCACCAGCCCATTTCCTTAAGCTAATCCTAACCCTAACCTAAATTACACTTTAACCTAATCTAATCCTAATTTTACCCACCTACTGCTGCCGCTTTTCCGTCTTCCCTTGCCCTCTGAAGAACGACGCAACCAGCAGCCCTCCGTCTTCATCTGTAGACGCCGCCGCCACCGCCTCCTGTCCGCCTTTCTCGTTCGCCGGCGACATCGGCCCTAGGTGAGCATCTTCTCCGTCTATCTCTCTTCCTCCTCGAATTCAACAGCAATTGACGGGATTTCACAGCAGCAACATCTTACCTCGCGTTGCTGTCGCTGCGACGAACAGGCCTCCCTCGCCTTGCTGCCGCCACCTTGAGCCCAGACGGGACAATAACGAAGCTAACCGCCCGCCCTATCGCACCGCCGGACGAGCCGTGCACCGCCAGTCACCACCGAGTAGCCGGACGCTACTGTAGTCGTCGCAATCGGTGAGTATCGTGTCCCAGTCCCCTTCCCTTTCTCCTCTTTGTCCCTTTTGTTTCGTGTGGTAACAGACCGTGTCTCGCCCCTCTGATCCCTGCAGTGACTAGCCAAGCCTTTCGGTGCACTGTAGGAAGTACATTCGAGCCAGCGTACAAGCCCCGTTCCAGGATGCCCCAACAACCATAAAACCGGACCTTCTGCAGCCTGCGTATGTAAGTCCATTCGGTGTGCTGCTGTTGTGTATAGATAGAATTAGGTATAAGTGTGTTGAATATGCATATGTATATATACAGATAGGTGTTTGGATGTATATAAATATATATTTAAATATATATATATATATATATATATAGATATTTTGGAGCAAGGAGAGATAAGCTTTTGTAGATGAGGGTGCGGTGTACGTGTATAGGTGCATCTAGATGAATGGTTTGGAACATATGAATATATATACATACATGCACGAGTGTAGTATACGTAGATGGGTATATATAGACGTATAGAATGGAGTATATATAGGTATACCTATATAGGTACAAGGGTAAGGTATATATATAAGTTTATATATATATATATATATATATATATATATATATATATATATATATATATATATAATTATTTAAAATAAGTTACACATTCATGTTCTCAAAGAATCATGTTTAGTCAACACAACAAATCCTGATTTGAAATCTATATATACTGATTTGAAATCTATATATATTTACTAATGTAGAGTACACTTTGATGACGCGCTAAAAAATTAAAAATTTAAGCTAAATTTTCATATATTACTAAATTGTCATTCGTTAAAATTATCTATTTTAAAAATTAATTTCAACCAAATTCAATTAGCTATTTCTTAATTAATTTCCGTTACATCTAGTTGTTTACAAAATAAATAAATTTTATAAACTTTCATTAATTTCGTTTTTTATAAAACATTTCAATTCATGTGGAGATTTTGTTACGATTACAACTAACTGATTCAGATCAATATAACCCAAATTTAAAACAAAATCATTAACTAATTATTCAACTATCATTTTCTAATGAGTTTTATAATTATTTTTATAAATTTTTTTTGGTAGGAATTTTTTTTAATCTTATTAGTCATATCATACTAATCATATTTCAAGGTAACGAAAATTTGATAATAAGTTATAAATTAAAGTTTTACTTTACTTACTCGATTATGAATGAGCCTATTAATCGACTTAATGTTTTGAAACCAAAATTCTTAAAAATCTATATTTAAAAATATTTTTATGTTAACTTAGGTAGTGGGCAAGGGACGGGATGAGATGAAATTGAGGTTATCTCAGTGCCGTCTCAACTATTTTACATTGAGTATTTTAGATTGAATCCCATTAGGTCCTATCTCGTTTGAGATCGGGAAGAGACATGTTCAATCCCGCTTAACCCTTAATTGATTTAATTGTCTTTGAATTTTACACTTTATCCACAAAAATATCTATCATACTTAAATAAGTTAATGCCCATATTCCGGCAGTATTTGGGTCATTTGTCAAATTTGACCGTTTGACCAACATGATTTTTTTTAATATATAAGCATAGCTATATAATAACTATATGTATATTACTAATGCTTATAAATTTTATTTATATTTATTATTTTATAATAAAAGCTTTATTATATATGAGACGGGCCTAGCAGGTGGAAAAAGTTAAGGCTCATGTACCATTCCGGATAGTTTTTAGCGGAGCGGGTTCAGAACGAGAGTTCTAATTTTGAATGAATTCCCGCCGGGATTTGGATGGGACCAGGTTTGGCGGGACGGGACTGAGTTTGGTGGGATGGGACGGGATCATGATGTTTGAAGTTTAAATTTGTTGTAGGTGTAATATTTTTATATTTGCATAAGATCTTGTATTATTTAGTGATGAAAATTTTTATTTAGATTTATAAATAAATTTATTTGATCAATACTATCTTTATTAATCTAATTATGATAGGAAATATAGTGCAATTTCCTAACTTAACAACGCCCCAAATATAATCATTTTTTCATCGCATATTTCATTATTTTTTTAGTATTTTTTCATTGTCCTCGATTTTTAGCATAATTATGAACTTATTCAAAAGCGTCGTGGATGACGTTTACATATTTCTTATAATATAAAATACACTATATATTTAGATGTATATATCTTACAAATACCCATGCACGACACGGATTCTAAACTAGTATTTTCTATAAACGTACATTAAACACATAAGATGGATTTGATTTTGTTAAAAAAAATTATATTGTTTTTAGCTTACCTTATCGACAAAATTTAGTACCCCATCGTTTAAACTATCAGAACGGTACATCAACTATTGAGCCCGACCAAAGATTAGTATCTAAATTACTTTTCACACGTTAAGTTAAAATAACAACTTTGCTCATTCCGACCAAAAAAACAACTTTGCTCCTTTCGACAAAAAAAACAACTTTGTTCCTAGAACTTTATCTTCTGTTTCTTGTTAAATAAGTATCTCCTGTAGGCCTCATTGCAAATGTCTTAAACCTTTTACTTAACGTCTGAATAGTAATTTAGATAACAATCTTTGGTCAGACTCAATAGGTGAGGTACCGTTCTGATAGTTTAAATGACGGAAAACTAAAGTTTAATCGGTCTAAAAAATGAGGTATGTTTAAGCAATTTTCTCATGAATCTATATGTACTACTAAAGCAACACCCATTTTGTCCACGTGTCAACCTCTAAGGCTGTCCACGTCAGCTTTTTTCCAATTTATTTACAGATTTGGCACAACGTATTTACAGATTTGCCATTAATTATTTTATAAGAAATTTTTTTTATTAGAATTTGTAAACAATCATCGTGCCACGTCAATTTTATTAAAATAAATAATTAAAAAAAATAAATCTACCTATCTACCAATCAAAATTAACAAACTGATCTATTGTAACTTGATTTGTTAAGAAAATCTAACGCAAATCTTCTAATAAGATTTGACACATTTGTTTAATTTAAAACTAAATCAAATTTTGCTCCTCTATCTAAATCTAAGTAAAAGTGATAATATATTAAGGTATAAATATAATACTCGAATAATAATCTTTGTAATAGAACTTTAATTATGTTATTTTATTTATTTAAAAAAAAAATTAATCCTCATATGTTAGTCATATTAATTAATAAAAATAATTTTTACTATAAATTGATATCAAATATATGATGCATGAAAGTGAAAATATAATATTTATTTAGACAATTCCGCATAAGGTGCTGACACTAAACTAGTTTATATAAAAGAACTAGTGTATAACCCGCACCTTGTGCGGGTATCTTTATAATATTAGTTGTACGAACTTAAGATATATATTTATGAAATTTTATAATAATGATTCGGATTTGATTATTCTCAAAACGAAAAAATAGTCACAAATAAAAAAACTTCTTATTATTCTACACTTGATAAATTTAATCCTTAAACAATGCACAATTATTTTTAAAAAATTTCAATGCACAGCTCCGTTATAGACTTATAACTAAATTGCTTTAATATAATATATTGTAATTATCTAAATGGAACCCGAAATATAATTTTGTAAAAAAAAAATTTGAAACGAAATGTGTGATAAATAATAAAATAAAAATTGAAATTTTTTAAATAAATACACAAAATGTTGAAATAAAGTTTAAAAATACAAACAGAAGCAAAAACAAATTATTGGATGAACGAAATTTAAAATGTAGAACTTTATTCTTGTAACGACCGATGTAATATAAAAAGAATACCCGTATTTTATAATTAAAAAACATAATAGGACAACAAAATACTTAGATAAAAAAGAATACCCGGAGAGTAATATTTTTATTTAAAAAACATACATTTTTAATAAATCATTTATATTTAAAAAATCAGAATCTGAAAATTTGTAAATTAAAAAACAATTTATTGATTGACGACAAAAAATTCTATAATATAAAATTAAACAAAATTTCATACAATAACAGATAAATTAGTATTAATTTAGACAATTATAAACGCTTTCAAGTTCTCAAAGTATCGGCCTTACTCGATAATCGACGTGGGATAGCAAATTCGTTGAAAAAAGTAAGTAAACGACCCATTAAAAAGTAGGTCAAAGACCCATAAAACATATATTAATCCGTTATGGATAAAACTTATAGCTCAACTTAGCTAAAAGACCAAAAAATGTATCATTTGTTTAATCTTCAATATCCGTTATTAACCTCTATTTATACAAGTTCTCAAACCATCACTTTTGGTAGGTCAACGACCCATATACGGATATTAGTTTATGACTAAAGATTATACTTCAAATTAGCTAAAAATCGTTGAAAATACTTAGCGACCCACAAAACAGTAGGTTAACGACCCACAAAACAGTAGGTCAACGACCCACAAAATAGTGGATCAACGACCCACATTACAGTGGGCCAACGACCCACATTACAGTGGGCCAACAACCCACAAAACAGTAGGCCAACGACCCAAATACAGAAGGCCAACAACCCACAAAACAACGACCCACAAAACAGTAGGCCAACGACCCCCAAAACAGTAGGACAGTAGGCCAACGATCCACAAAACAGTAGACCAACGACCCACAAAACAGATATTAATCCGTTATGAATAAAAATTATACTTAACTTAGTCAAAAGGCCAAAAAATGTGTGATTTGTTTAATCTTCAAACCCTCTATTTATACAAGTTATCAAACCTATCAGACTTACTTATAATCGATGTGGGGTAGGGAATTCCGTGAGATTTTTTAACGTAAATAGATTGAGCTTATAATCCTTCAAAAATAAATTAAGAAAAAAATAAAAATCTTCCCAATAAATAAATTAATTAAATTTCGACGGCTTAAAAATAAAAGAAATACGTAAACCAAATTATTTTTTAAAATATTTAGGAGATCTTGTTAGTTAATTTTACAAAATTTTATTTTATTTTTGAATTAATAAAAAATATTTTATGGTTTAATAATTAAATTAAAAAAAATTTAACCCTACAAAATTTGTGATAATGACACGTCAGCATCAATTTAGTCTAGTTTAGTAGTATATATAGAAGCCTACCAAATAAAAAAAAAGTAAATCTCATGGACACAATTATGTTAAATTATGGATATTTATGTGACAAAGACTTTATTTAAGATAGTAATTAAAATTTGTAATTTTAAGTTATTAATTTTACGTTGACTTGTGCAAGTAGGGAGATAAGATATATGGTTCAATGAGGGTAATATAGGATTTTGCAAAATTAAATTATGGATGATTGAGGACCCAACAGGCAACAACCATACCTTAGGTCACCATCCATGGCGCTCTCAGTCAATGGGCCAATACTGTACAGAGGCGGGGTGGGCCCATCCGGCACACAAGCGCCACCGGCGATGACCTCTATGACCACCGGCTCGAGTTCATTGAAGGTGTTCAAAACAATGCCCTCCGATTTCTGTAAGCTTCTGCAGAAGGAAACAATCTCATGGTAAGTCGGATCCCTTGCATCCAAAAGCGGCCCCGGCATATCGGTGGCCGGAAACGACGGCAGGCCTGGGACCTCGATCAACAAATCCGGCAAGTCCTTAAAAGGCCGGTCTACCCTCCGATCGATTGTCGGCATGTGGAGGAAGACGGCAAGGGCCGCGGCGCCGGTGGTGATGTAGAAATAGACGGGATCTCTTGCTCGACGGCTACAGGGAGAGCGGTGCCGCAGAACAGATCGATGACGAGGGCTCGGATCCTAGTTCCATCTGCGGCGATGCGGCGGAGTGCGTCAGCGAGGTCTGGGGCTGATAGAATATGTAATTATTGTAAATAGAGGTCCGCCCTATGTAATTATGTAAAACTGTTATACCTATAAATACGAGTCATCTGACGATGGAAACCCTAAGGGGAATTTATCCAAATCTTATTATTCTCACATGGTATCAGAGGGTTACGTTCCATAACCCTTCTCCTCCACACCTTCCGCTCTATTAACGCCGGCTTCTTCCCTTCAACGCCGTCGCGTAATCTACTTCTCTTCGTCCTCCTTTAACCGACCCCAATGACTACGGAGAAGAAACATACGTTTCATTCCGCTCTTGGGATATCCAACATCAAAAATAATATAGCTCTCGTTCTAGATCATGACACGCCATATGCATCATGTGTTACTCTTTTTCGTGTCACCGCCAAAGCACACAACGTTTTGGATCACATTGACGCAAAAGTTTCCCGCTCTGCTGATATTGACGATGCTCTCTGGAATCAGGTTGACGCTACTGTTCTTCAATGGATTTACAGTACGGTTTCAAAGGATATTCTTCTTCAAATTCTTGATCCCGACGACACCGCTCTCAAAGTTTGGGGTCGCATTCAGGATATTTTTCAAGACAACAAGAACACGCGCGCAGTTTATTTGGAACATGAATTTTCCAATTGCAAATTGGCGTCGTTTGCTTCCATAGCCGCCTACTGTCAGCACATGAAAGCCTTGTTTGATCAACTCAAGGGTGTTGATTCACCAATCTCCGACAATCGGTTAGTCCTTCAATTATTGTCCGGTTTACCTGTTGAGTATAACGCAACTGCTAGTTTCATTCAACAAACGGATCCCTTGCCAACGTTTCAAAAAGCACGTTCGCAACTCCTCCTTGAAGAAACACGTATGGCCAAACAAAAAGCGAATGAAACCGATTCTGCGGCTCTCACCGCCGCCACTGGAAGCTCCGCCAAGTCACAGTCGGCCGACCACCGTGGAACCACCTCTGCCGGCAACCAGGACGCCGCCCAGCGCAGCCGCAACAGGGGCCGGAAGGGCAAGAATCGAACCGGCGGCGCACAGCAGCAACCCACGCAGTACGTCTTTCGCCCTAACTCCGGATGGGTTCCTGTGCACTCCGGCCCACAGCAGCCTCAGGCCCAATGGTTTCCGGCCCACTGGCCTGTTTACCCCTCTGGCCTGCAGCGTCCACCGTGCCCTTTTCCTACTCAGCAAGGCTTATTGGGCCCAGCCCCTGCGCAACCCACTTCTGCAGCCCATGTTGCTGATGCTTCTCAATTTCTGCAGCCCACTTCTGTCGATCAAGCTTTTGCAACTATGACGTTAAATCCCGCAGATAATTTATGGTACATGGACACCGGAGCTACTTCCCACATGACGAATAATTCAGGTAACCTCTCGTCCATCTCTTATAATGGTTCATTAAATTCGATAATTGTCGGAAATGGCATGCGGATACCATCTACAGGTCTTGGTGAAGCTAATATTCCAACCCCATCCAAACCACTACATTTATCCCAAGTTCTAGTTGCACCTAAACTAGTTAAAAACCTTGTCTCCGTCCGCCGATTCACAACCGATAACCACGCCACAATTGAGTTTGACCCGTTTGGTTTTTCTGTGAAGGATTTACACACGGGGAACCTTCGCCTGAGATGCAATAGCTCTGGGGACCTTTATCCAGTTACCAAGGATTCTGCATCATCTCATGCTTTTTCTGCTCAGTCATCGAGTCTCTGGCATGCCCGTCTAGGCCACCCTGGCACGCCGGTTCTAGATGTTCTTAAGAAATTTTCTTTTCTTAGTTTTAATAAGGAGCGCGACTCCTCTCTTTGTCATAGTTGTCAACTTGGAAAACATCATAGGCTACCGTTTGAACGTTCTATTAATAAAACTGTTGCACCTTTTGACATCATTCATAGTGATCTTTGGACTTCCCCGATTCCTAGTCGGGAAGGTTTCAAATATTATCTTCTTTTTCTTGATGATTTCTCACATTTTCTTTGGGTATTTCCAATTAAATTCAAATCTCAAGTCTTTGATCGTTTTGTGCAATTTCATAAATTCATTCAAACACAATTCAATGCCCCTATTAAAACTTTCCATTGTGACATGGGTCGCGAGTTTGACAATCATCAATTTCACTCATTCTTCGCACTTCATGGCATTTCTTTTTGGTTTTCTTGTCCTCACACCTCCCCACAAAATGGAAAAGCCGAACGTGTCATCCGCACCATCAACAACATGATGCGTTCTCTTCTATTTCATGCTTCCCTACCCATCACGTTTTGGTCTCATGCTCTTGACATGGCATGTTTTCTACTAAACATCCTTCCGTCCACCACAATACAAAATCAACCCCCCACCCAAGTGTTGTATTTTTCAACACCTTCCTATCATCATCTCCGCGTTTTTGGGTGTCTTTGCTACCCAAATCAAAACGCAACAATTCCCCACAAATTAACTCCTAGGACAACTCCTTGTGTCTTTTTAGGATATCTGAGTCATCACCGAGGTTACAAATGTTTGGATTTGAAATCAAATAAAATTATCATTTCCCGTCATGTAACTTTCGATGAGTCCATTTTTCCGTTTTCAAAGCTTGAGTCGTTTCGCTCTTCTTCTGCGGTGCTGGAAAATGACCCCAATTGCTCTCCTTATCATCAGGCCCAACAATCTGCATCTCAGGCCCGCATACATCCCTCACCAACCCGGCCCACTTTGAATGCCTCACTTGCTGCCCTCCCACTTTCGCCTGGGCCCACCCGCTTATTCCCACATCCGCCAGGCCATCTTTCTGGCCCACCTTCCTTCTCTGACCACGCCGGCCCATCTTCCTCATCTGACCAAGCCGGCCCACCTTCCTCATATGTTCCCACTGGCCCAGCTGATGAGCCCACTGTTGGCAACGCAGCAACTGAGCTGCCTCTTCAACCAACGACCGAACCGCATCCCACATCCTCCACAGTACACTCCACCCATCAGCTCCTCACGAATATAAATCCCACCAACCGGCCTAATACTCGCTCTTTAAGCGGTATTTTTAAACCCCGCCAAATATTCGACCTCAATACCACCACCGCATCCGACTTATCTCCTATACCCACATCCCACAAATTAGCTCTCCAGGATCCTAAATGGTCCGCTGCCATGCTCGACGAATATCGAGCCCTTATACGAAATGGTACTTGGGTTCTTGTTCCTCGTCCTGAACAGACTAATATTGTGAGGTGTATGTGGATTTTCCGTCATAAGTTCCGATCTGATGCTTCTCTTGAGAGATATAAGGTGCGCCTAGTAGCTAATGGATGTTCCCAACAAATTGGAATAGATTGCGATGAGACTTTTAGCCCAGTTGTTAAGCCCGCCACCATCCGCACGGTTCTCAGCTTAGCTGTGTCTCGCTCTTGGCCTATTCATCAACTTGATGTAAAGAATGCTTTTCTTCATGGGCATCTCAACGAGACAGTTCACATGTTTCAACCCCCTGGGTTTGTTGACTCTGCTCGTCCTTCACACGTCTGCTTATTAAAGAAATCTCTGTATGGGCTAAAGCAGGCACCCAGGGCTTGGTTTCAACGTTTTGCAGGATATTTACTCAGCATTGGTTTCATAGGCAGTAAGAGCGATTCTTCTCTGTTTATCTATTGGCATGGGACTAATCTTGCTTATCTATTACTTTATGTTGATGATATCATACTCACAGCCTCATCAGATGCCCTCCGCAACACTCTCATTGCTTCCCTAAGCAGGGAATTTGCTATGTCTGATCTCGGCTCCATATCTTATTTTTTGGGCATTTCTGTTCAGAGATCTTCATCAGGACTGTTTTTGTCTCAAGACAAGTATGCTCGCGAAATTGTTGCACGAGCCAAGATGACTGCATGTAAACCAGCTGTCACTCCTGCTGAACCCTCAATCAAGCTCAGCGCCTCCTCTGGACCACCTGTCAGTGATCCCACATTATATCGCAGTTTGGCAGGGGCACTCCAGTACCTCACTTTCACAAGACCTGACATCAGTTTTGCTGTCCAACAGATATGTCTTTTCATGCATGATCCTCGAGAGCCTCATTTCGCTGCCCTGAAACGTATCATCCGTTATATTTCTGGGACAGCTTCATTAGGTATCACCATCTCACCTTCACCAAAAACTGATCTCATTGCATACACTGATGCTGATTGGGCTGGCTGTCCTGATACACGCCGATCCACATCAGGCTATTGTGTCTTCTTCAATGACACCCTTATCTCATGGTCTGCCAAACGGCAATCTGTGGTTTCTCGCTCCAGCGCAGAGGCAGAGTATAGAGGAGTTGCCAACGTTGTCTCTGAATGTTCCTGGCTTCGCAATCTTTTGTTTGAGCTTCACTGTCCTCTTGCCAAGGCATCCATTGTCTACACCGACAATATCTCTGCTACTTATCTAGCCAGCAACCCGGTTCAACATCAACGGACCAAACATATCGAGATTGATATTCATTTCGTCCGAGATAAGGTTGCACGCGGTCACATTCGAGTTCTTCATGTGCCTTCGGCTTATCAGTATGCTGACATTTTTACAAAGGGCCTACCACAACAACTTTTTCTTGATTTTAGATCCAGTCTCACTGTTTCGTCTCCTCCCGTTTCGACTGCGGGGGTATGATAGAATATGTAATTATTGTAAATAGAGGTCCGCCCTATGTAATTATGTAAAACTGTTATACCTATAAATACGAGTCATCTGACGATGGAAACTCTAAGGGGAATTTATCCAAATCTTATTATTCTCACAGGGGCAGAGTTGCGGATGGACTCAAAGGAGACGGCGGCGTGGCTACGGGTTGGGGAGGTGTCGACGGGGCGTTGAGGGAGGTGGAGGAATGATATGGCGGGATTGGAGGTAATGATTTGGGAGATTGCAGTGTTGGTGCTTGGTGGCTCACATAGGTGTCGACGGGGCGTTGAGGGAGGTGGAGGAATGATATGGCGGGATTGGAGGTAATGATTTGGGAGATTGCACTGTTGGTGCTTGGTGGCTCACATGGATCGGTGCCGTAGATGACAGTGAGGGAAAAACGACGGTGAGGGTGGCGGAGGAGAAGGTGGTGGCGAATGACCTTGGCCAACTCAATCATGGAGATAATGTGTCCCATTTTTGGAATAACATAAAAAACAATTGCTTCTGCCATGCTCGACGAAATCCCTCTATCAGAATTTGAAGTAACTTATGTGCGTAAGAACATTATATTCATTCCCCATATTGTGACTTTAATAGTTCCATATGATTAAGTGATTATAAAATAATATATTTTTTTTACAGGAAGTAGCCGGAGAATTTAGAAGTAGAGTGGTTTCTCATAGTGAAAGGAGATGGGATCTTTAACAACACAAGTCAATGAAGATGATAATCCACTTCCAGCTCATCGACAATGTTGAGTATGTAGATTCTTTAACGCATCTGTCTTCTAGTCTTAGCGCTGTTTGGTATTAGATACATAAATATTCATTTAGATTCTTTTTTGGGTATTCTTCGGAATACAAAAATTGTGAACGTTTGGTATCGGTTTCAGTTTTTATATTGTATTCTTTTCGGTATTCTTTTGTCAAAAGAAACCCGAAAAAAGAAGCTCAGGGAGCCAAGCTTCTTCGAGATTCTTTAGGTTAGATTTTTTGTTTTACCCCTCCTACCCTTCACTCTCCCAGTCTTGATAGAACTCCAGTCTCGATAGAACTCTAGTCGTTCGAAAGAGGAGAACTCCACAGTTCGGTTTTGTGCAGATCCTCTCGTTTCTCCATCAGTTCCTCTCATTTCTCCTTCAGGTTCTTCTCATTCCTTATGTTTTGCTTTTGTTCTCAGATCGCAGTTTCCTATTTTGCTTTCCATTATTTTTCAATTCGGTTTTGTGTAGATTATCGAGTATGGGACCAGATGACAAGCCAGTGGGAAGAAGGGTGAAGCAAACTCCGATTCGTCCCATCAGAAGGTAAGGTTTCGCTTCAATTTGTTTGATGTTTTTGGATTAGGGTTTCGTTAGGTAGTGTACTGATTTATCGATGTATGTTGCCCTTTTTCACAGCAGAGAGCATAGCCGTTTGGCAATGATGTAGTATTTATAACTCAGCAAGTAAAATGAACTTTCTTTGTATACCTTGGCATTGTTCTATTTATTTGAACTAGATGAATCACAATAATTTCTAAAGAGTAGAATACTGACCTCCAAGTACTCATAACACAGTTCGTTGAAAATATTTTGTGTTTGGATTTCAGACAGAGGAAAGAGTGGGCATTTATTGGTAGTTCTTCTGTGTGAACATTATGGTTACTGTATGTAAAATGGTATCGTCTGATTTTAGTTCAAGGGCATTTGCTGGCCAATATGAAACTGGCCGGAGATGAGAGAATAATAGAAATAATATGAAGCAATGGGTATCAGTCACTTGGAGACCCTTAAAACCTAGATATTGTCCCTGCTTTTTTTTGATGTTTCTAATGGACTGAAGCTTTTGGTGGTTGGGAGATATTAGATGGTAGATTGGACGACTTTCCTACTTGTGCAACCAGGGTTCTGTAGAGTTCATGCACCAAGCAGATTACTTCATCATTTTATGTTTTGATAGCATTTTTAGTGCAACTAAGACTGAGCTGATTTGTGGGAAGGATGTTTACATGCCTGTGTGCCGAGATCACTATGTGAAAGAGCAAGCTGTGATGGAGATTCCAAAGGCTACTATAGTTGCAGGTGCTTGTAGTTCCCAAATTGATGATCCTATCCTTGAGCCATCTGTGTTGATCTGATCGACATTGAGCCTGCGGTGTTGATCAAATTGGGCTGCTAAAGGATCATCTATAGCTGTTTCTGGGCATACGCATATTAAAAGGATCATCTATAGCTTTCTATATGGCATCTAACAAGCAAGTTATTGTAGTGTTTGTTCTTCTGTCAACCTCTATCTCGGAATTATTTATGGCTGACATTAGGATTTCTTAGGTAGTGTTTGTTCTTTTGTTAATCTTTGAGTGATCAGTAATTGCTAACTTCTCAACCTTGATTTTCTTGCCTCTTTTCATAAAGTCATCATCATCTTCCTCTTCCAGATTAGGTTCCTCTTCCATATTAGGTTCACCATTCTCATATTCTTCATAATCAGACTCTCCCCATACATTTATATGAATCCCTTTTTAAAACCCTTTTGTTAGTTTCTGACGCACTAGACACCCTGTTCTGATCAAGTGTTGCCCGTTTATTTGTGAATTAAATGCAGTGAACTCACTTATAACATCATATTATGTTACTCATTCTGAGAAGCCATTCTATTTTCATAAATGGTAATAATTCTTTGAATCATTACCGCACTGGAGTGACAATTGACGAGCCACAACGATTGGTAGAAGTTCCCGGGACCAATAGATTACGTGCAGTCCCGCTGGTAAGAGGATTCATCACCTTGATGGGAATGTTAATATGTTATAAATTTGACATTTTTTATTGTTGTGTTGTTGTTCCAGTTTCCAAAAACACAACTTCCTGTGGAGGAAGATGATTCATCACCTGAGGATGAAGAGAATCCTCATCATCGGTTTGAGGATTGTGTAATAACCGAAAATTTTAAATCCCGTTAAACCTGTATTTAACCGAATTCTGATACGTCAATCTTAAATAAATGAATAAATAAATAATTAAAACGAGATTTAAGTTCTATCATTTTATGTGACCTTAAGTCACATAAAATGATGGAACTTTGTAACCGGAAAATTTAATCTCCGTTTAGTAACGAACTTAAATCGGACTTCGATCCGCCGACCTTGTTTTCTTTTAAATAAAAGAAACGAAATTAAATTCTATCAATTTAATTGACTTTATTCCACATAAAATAATAACTGGTAACTAGTAAACAATCCCGTAAATAATTCCGTAATGTTAGCGATTCCAGACGAAGGACGAGCTTTCCTTCAGCCGTTTGTTTAATAAAAAGAGTAAGCCAGTTGATCCAAAACCCGGCCCAAAAACAATTAAAAGACCAACCCATTAAGTTAACCTAACTCTAACCTAACTCTAACTTAATTAGATTACCCTAATCTAATTAAAACCTAAACGCTGCCTATTCGTCTCTCTACGATACCGCCGCTTCATCCCCATCTGCAGCTTCCGACGCCCGAACCCAAGGCCAACAGAGAGCCGACGGCAACCACGCAGCCACCGGGCCTTCCTTCCGCCAAACGTACCGACCACCAGCGTCGCACAGCCGCGATACGGGACGCCGGTGAAGGGCTGTTGAAGACCGATCGACACCGCCAGCCTCCCACGCTCCAGTTGCAAACGGATTCACCAATCTCCCTCGACGCCGGGACCGCACACACCAGCAACCGATGCACACGACTGGCGGCAACCCCTCCAGACCGACGAACCGCAGGGGACTGCTTCGACTTCCGTCTTCGATCCAGGCCACAACGCATCTGACTGAGGACGTCTCAGCGTCGTAGCAACCATTACCGGATTCCTTCGACTTCTTTGTCAGCAACGAGGTAAGCAGAATGCCGTTCTCCTACCCCTCTTAACTCCTCTCTGCTTGCGCCTAATGATAGCGCCGGAGACGGTTGTTTCACGCAGCGAGTATTATCGGGGCATATTTACCGACCCTATGGTTGGCTGGGCTACGCAGAACTGCGGGGATTCCGTTCGAAGGTTGTTCCGAGCGATAGGCACCGAGGCACTGCAGGGGCGTGACGACTGTACTAGTGGGTGAGTGCTTTTACCTTGCAGTGTATATATAAGTTTGTATGTATGTATAAGTTAGTGCAGAGTGCAGGAAAGGAAATGTATAAGTACGTACGTATAAGTTAGTGCAGAGTATGCAAGTACCACACATATATATATAGAGAGTGTATAAGTATGTATACTTAGATGAAGAAATGGAAGTATGAGTAATATATATATATATATATATATATATATATATATATATATATATATATATATATATATATATATATATATATATATATATATATATATATATAGACCCTAGTACAATACGCAGTTACATATAAGAGTATAGAAGAGATGTAAAAATAAGTATAAACGTAGCTACCGGAATAATATATACATGAATTTATAAATAAGTATAAGAATAAAGTGTGAAGATACTGAATGTAGAAAGGTATATACATGTTGGAGCAGAAGATTAAACATGCTTATATAGGAATACAATACATAAATGTATGTATATATAGAAGGAGGATTTTGAAAGAAATAAAATATACCAAATATATATGTATCAGCAGTGTACATATATATGTACATATAGATTTACGAGTTGAAGGAAAAGTTAGAGTATGTACATACGCATTTATACATGTAGAAGAGTAGAGTGGTAATCGGGAAAGAGGAGGAGTGTTGTTCTTTGAGGAGTGGTTTCGAGTTTTAACTCATAACTTATAAGAACTATCAGAGAGAAACAAGTTATGGAAAAACAAGTTCTAAAGGAAATTAGTAGAATTCAAGAATAAACTTTGAGAATTTCCGGCACTAAGGGTAAAATGGTCTTTTACCGTACGAGAGCTTTTTCCGTAATCCCTTTGCATGAGATTGGACATCTGGATGTGATTTTGATCCACATACCTTATTTGACAGGCGTTTGAGTTACCACGAGTACGGACCGATTTGAGACTTGTTAGAGTGTGATTTGACTCAGGTAAGTCCTTGCGACTTATTTAGCTGGTTTTTGGATATTCGTTGGGTGATAATGGTTGTGTGTGTACAATGTGTGTTATAATAAATAACAACTTGTTAGGATGACCGTGGTTATTATGTTTTAAGGCCCAAGTGTATGTATAACGGGCCGTGACATCACTGCCCAGCTCTGCCAGGAGACTGGGAGGTTTTTATACCCAAACCATACAGGTACACGGTGAGATGCATCGGATCCACTCCTGATGGGTACACGGGGGCGGAGGCGAGGTTTGGGAATCCCTCGTGTCACAAAATAAGTATCATTAGAGTGAACGACTTAAATGAAGATAATAAATGGATTGTTTGAAAGCATGATGAGTGTTTATTATTTTATGTGTGTGTGTGCTATTATTATTCTCCTAATGTTTAGATAACTAGCTAATGGTTGTTTCGTGGTGTTTTTAGATTTACTGCAGGTTAGAACAGCAGCTGAGTGATCCGGAAGTAGTGGTCAGCCGGGTCTCCGTACTCCTTAGAGTGGGGGTTGGGGTTGATATTTGTCGTTCTTTCGTTTGTAAGACAATTGATCGTTTTTCTCTTGTTAAGTACCTTAGGCTGCTAGACCGTGTTGCATTCATTCCTTTGAAAATACTTTTTCATGAATTTCGGTTTTTCTTATTTGTGTCTTGTTGCAAGATCCTAGTAATATTGTTGTCAAACTGAGGTCGGGACCCATTGTGAGGTCCTAACCAGTAATGCTCCGAGTTTTGAGAATTCGGGGTGTTACAACATGGTATCAGAGCTCTAGGTTGGCAACAATGGCACTTGAAATCTTTTGAAAGACCGAATAAGTAATTGAGCAGAACCCGAAAAGGGATCTGAGTTTTAAAAAGAAATTTTGGTTTTCAAATGCATGCATAGTCGGGTTGGGAATAGAAAAGTACGGCTGACCACCACTACTACCGCGAATCTCAGTATGCTTAGTATGGACTTTAGGGTTACTTTAGTTGGACTTATTAGATTGATTATAATGATAGGCGATGTAGATAAGCAGATGCCGAAGATTTGTAGAATTTATAATTATGTTATGCCTTAATGGAGATAACAGTATGAGATCCTCATTCAGTTGACACACCTAAGTTTTGAAGGGTGTCAACGTGAGGAATAGCATGCACATATTATGGTCATTAGGGTAGGCGAATGGCGGGCAACTCCTTCGAGCTTGCTGAGGAACGTCGAGGCGGGAAAGTGAGGACTGCAGGATAACATCAACGAACATGGCAAGCAAGGGATCCTGAGTCAATTTAACGGAAGCAAATGAAGGTTATACATGAGAGTAGTCCCGGAAGGGCATTGGATGATGGACAATTATGCAAATTGGGAGCGACATCACCTAGGTTCTTTCAAGTGTGGTGTAAAGCAACGTTACAAACAAAGTAGATACCTTCTGAAACACACATGAGCATGAAAGTCAAAGTGAAATATAGTAGCGATCCAAACAAGAGACATTGAATCTAAGCTTACTGACGGATCAGAAGGTGAGAGTGTGAGACTAGAAGCAAAGCGGAAGATGATCACTCTCGACAAGCTACGAGACACCACAATCAAGATGGGAAACCGAGACAATCATAAACTTAGGAGTCAAGATGAGATACCTTGTCCATCCAAATACGAAGAATAAAAGAGCCGAAAAAGGTAAGTTTACAGGTTGCTAGAAAGTGGAAGTCAGATTTCACCAATAGGGAAGTGGGGGTGACCTCCTAGAACACACAAGAAATTCAACAAGGATCGGAATACAACAAAGCCCGGATTCCTATGAAGGCGGAAGTACAAGTAGCACCCCAAGGAAGGAGGGTGTAGGAGAATAGTCTGAGTGAAAAAGAGGGTCTCTAATAATTTCTCACTCACGAGGGGATTTAAGTTAATAAGACTAGCAGGTCATAATAGAGAATAACAAAGACAATAACCCGGGTAAAAAGAATCATGGAGAAATGCCTACAAGTTATCGTAGGAAAAGTGATAAGGTCATTGGCGGAAGACGAAGATACAACTAGACTCGTAAGGGTATAGTGCCCTTATAGGAGTGTAAGAAGGAGCTAAGGAATATAAATGGAAGAAATATATTTTCACCTGGTATCTCAAACCTCAAAAGAGATAGAAGAAAAGTAAGTCTATGATCTTATAGAAGGTCAACTATACACTAATTGGTAACAACAGAGAATTTACACGTGCTGGTTAACTAAGGATGGTTGGTTGGCAGATAAGAAGAATAATCAAAAGGTTATTAAATAATTTTATCGACATCTGGAGAAATTCTCCCAGAGATCAATGAAGACAATGGTGAAGTCCAACTGATACGAGTGCTAGAAAAACTTAATAGGTTCAAAGTCAATAACTCTAATTAAAATTTTCGTGGAAGAGCTTGACAGTAGAGGAGATACCAGTTACATGTGAGTTTATAGAAGTATTCAATGACGACCTGCCAGGGCTACCCCCACAGAGGAGTGTTGATTTCAACATGGAGTTCGAGCCGGGCACGAGCCCAATCTCGAAGGCCCCGTACCGTATGACACCGATAGAACTACTTGAGTTGAAGAAGCAATTAGATGAGTTAGCAAAGAAGGGCTTCATACGCCCTAGTGTGTCTCCTTGGGGGGGGGGGCGCCATTATTATTTGTGAAGAAGAAGGACGGATCGATGCGGTTATGCATAGACTACAGAGAACTGAATAAAGTCACCACCAAGAACAAGTATCCACTGCCGCGCATAGATGATCTGTTGGACCAGTTGCATGGAGCGTCTGTGTTCTCGAGGATAGACTTGAGGTCAGGTTACCACCAGTTGAGGGTGAGAGATCAAGACATACCTAAGACGGCATTCCGGACTAGGTATGGTCATTATGAGTTCGTAGTGATACCATTTGGGCTCATTAATGCACTAGTGGTGTTTATGGAGTTGATGAATGGGATATTCATTGACTTCTTAGACCAGTTTGTAGTGGTCTTCATTGACGACATCCTAGTTTACTCTAGGAGTCGAGAGGAGCATGCCGGACACTTGAGGACAGTATTGCAGATTCTACAGGATAGTCAGTTGTATGCTAAGCTATCCAAGTGTGAGTTTTGGATGTCAGAGGTGGTTTTCTTAGGTCACGTGGTGACTGCTGAGGGTATTAAAGTCGATCCGACGAAGATCGAGTCAGTATCTTCTTGGAAACCTCCTAAGAATGTGAAGGAGGTTCGCAGCTTTCTAGGTTTGACAGGTTATTACCGCCGGTTTGTGGAAGGGTTCTCCTTAATTGCCCGACCACTTACTTGTCTTCTGAAGAAGACTACTAGGTTGTCTGGTCTGAGCCGTGTCAGCAGAGTTTGGAAGAGCTGAAGAGGAGATTGACGTCTGCTCCGATTTTAGCACAACTTGAGGGTACCGATGACTTTGTGGTATACAGTGACGCATTCTAACTAGGCTTGGGGTGTGTTTTGATGTAGAAGGGTAAGGTCATAGCCTATGCGTCTCGACAGTTGAAGACGTATGAGGACTATCCCACACATGATCTAGAGTTGACTGCATGTCAGATCTACACAGACCATAAGAGTCTAAAGTATATATTCACTCAGAGAGAATTGAATAACCGCCAGAGGCGGTGGTTAGAGTTGATCAAGGACTTCGACCTTGAGATTCTTTACCACCCCGGAAAGGCGAATGTGGTAGCTGATGCTTTGAGCCGGAAGACGCCTAGGGAGAAGGCGATAACCGGTTGACAGTACAACCACAGTTGTAGAGAGACTTGGCTTGGTTAGGGATAGAGATTCAGTCTCCCGATACTGATAGTCAGTTGGCTACTTTGGAGTTACTTCCTGATATGTTGGACGAGATCCTACAGAAGCAGGAGACTTGGCCGACTTTGACCAGGATCCGAGACAGGATGTCTCGAGACGAGGCACACAATTCACTATTGGAGCGGATGGAGTGATGAGACGTCAGGACCGCGTTTGTGTGCCGTCAGACAGTGAGTTGAGACAGAGGATACTAGGTGAGGCTCATGCTACCCCATACTCAGTACATTCGGGAGCGAGTAAGAGGTACCAGGATGTGAGACAGTCTTTCTGGTGGGGTGGTTTGAAGCCCGATGTGACTCGGTATGTAGCTCAGTGTGCGACCTGCCAGCAGGTCAAGATTGAGCATCGTAGGTCCGGAAGAGAGCTCCACCCACTTCCAGTACCACAGTGGAAGTGGGAGGATATATCTATGGATTTTGTCACCGGTTTGAGACTCAGCAGAGGTTTTGATGCTATTTGGGTAGTGGTAGACCGTCTGACGAAGACCGCACGTTTCATTCCGATTAAGGAAACGTGGCCGGTGAGTCGTCTAGCTGAGGAGTTCACCAGACACATTGTGAGACTCCACGGGATACCGAGGACTATCGTCTCTGACAGAGATGGACGTTTTACCTCGAGATTTTGGCAGCAGGTACATACTGCTTTGGGGACGAGTCTCCACTTTACCACTATCTATCACCCATAGACAGATGGTCAGTCTGAGAGGACCATTCAGACCTTAGAAGACATGCTGCGGGCGGGTGTACTAGATTGGGGACAGGTATGACCAGATCATCTCCCACTAGTAGAGTTTTCATATAATAACAGCTGGCACGCGTCTATTGGGATGGCTCCCAATGAGGCTTTGTACGGGCGGAGATGTCGTACGCCAGTATGTTGGGATGAGCCCAGCAGAGCTGATGGAGTAGCTCCAGATTAGATACATGATGACATTGCTCGGATTGCCCTAGTCCGAGAGCGGATGTTAGCAGCTCAGAGTAGTCAGAAATCCTACGCCGACAAAAGGCGTCGACCTTTGGAGTTTAGAGTGGGTGCTCAAGTGTGGCTGAGAATGTCACGTACGAGAGGAGTCAGGCGTTTCGGCATAAAAGGGAAGCTGAGTCCCCTATATGTCGGGCCTTTTGGGATCTTGGAGAGAGGTGGAGAGGTGGCCTACAGATTAGCATTACCACCGAGACTAGGGAGTGTCCATCCGGTCTTCCATGTATCTTAGTTGAGAGAGTACATCCCGGATTCGAGACACGTCATCAGCCATGAGGATCTGACAGTTGAGCCGATCACACTTTGGTAGAGTACCCAGTAGCTGCCTTGGAGCGCAGTACTAGACGATTGCGGTCCAAGGAGATACCTATGTTGCGGATCCAGTGGTCTAGGAGAGATGCTGATGAGGCCACTTGGGAGACTGAGGAGAGTATTAGACGTAGCTATCCCGAGTTCTTTGCGGGGTTAGAGGTTACTCTTGTATCGACGAGTTAGTACTCGGATGTTGTGTTGTTTGACCATTCATGTTTTTATATTGGATTGGGTGTTTACGTTTTATGTGATATACGTCTGACTATGAGGTGTGAGTAGTTGCATGGTAGAAAACAAAAATTTTGAAGAGAAAAGATACCAAAGGAAACGTGTGATTTAAAAAATAATTCTAAGTTTCGGGACGAAACTTCTTTTAAGGGGGCACTGATGTAATAACCAAAAATTTTAAATCCCGTTAAACCTGTATTTAACCGAATTTCGATACGTCAATCTTAAATAAATGAATAAATAAATAATTAAAACGAGATTTAAGTTCTATCATTTTATGTGACCTTAAGTCACATAAAATGATGGAACTTTGTAACCGGAAAATTTAATCTCCGTTTAATAACAAATTTAAATCGGACTTCGATCTGCCGACCTTGTTTTCTTTTAAATAAAAGAAACGAAATTAAACTCTATCAATTTAATTGACTTTATTCCACATAAAATAATAACTGGTAACTAGTAAACAATCCCGTAAATAATTCCGTAATGTTAGCGATTCCGGGCGAAGGACGAGCTTTCCTTCAGCCGTTTGTTTAATAAAAAGAGTAAGCCAGTTGGTCCAACCCGGCCCAAAAACAATTAAAAGACCAGCCCATTAAGTTAACCTAACTCTAACTTAATTAGATTACCCTAATCTAATTAAAACCTAAACGCTGCCTATTCGTCTCTCTACGATACCGCCGCTTCATCCCCATCTGCAGCTTCCGCGCCCGAACCCAAGGCCAACAGAGAGCCGACGGCAACCACGCAGCCACCGGGCCTTCCTTCCGCCGAACGTACAGACCACCAGCGTCGCACAGCCGCGATACGGGACGCCGGTGAAGGGCTGTTGAAGACCGATCGACACCGCCAGCCTCCCACGCTCCAGTTGCAAACGGAGTCACCAATCTCCCTCGACGCCGGGACCGCACACACCAGCAACCGATGCACACGACTAGAGGCAGCCCCTCCAGACCGACGAACCGCAGGGGACTGCTTCGACTTCCGTCTTCGATCCAGGCCACAGCGCATCTGACTGAGGACGTCTCAGCGTCGTAGCAACCATCACCGGATTCCTTCGACTTCTCTGTCAGCAACGAGGTAAGCAGAATGCCGTTCTCCTACCCCTCTTAACTCCTCTCTACTTGCGCCTAATGACAGCGCCGGAGACGGTTGTTTCACGCAGCGAGTATTATCGGGGCATATTTACCGACCCTATGGTTGGCTGGGCTACGCAGAACTGCGGGGATTCCGTTCGAAGGTTGTTCCGAGCGAGTTAGGCACCGAGGCACTGCAGGGGCGTGACGATTGTACTAGCGGGTGAGTGCTTTCACCTTGCAGTGTATATATAAGTTTGTATGTATGTATAAGTTTGTGTAGAGTGCAGGAAAGGAAATGTATAAGTACGTACGTATAAGTTAGTGCAGAGTATGCTAGTACCACACATATATATAAAGAGAGTGTATAAGTATGTATACTTAGATGAAGAAATGGGAGTATGAGTAAGATATATATATATATATATATATATATATATATATATATATATATATATATATATATATATATATATATATATATATATATATATATATATATATATGTAGACCCTAGTACAGTACGCAGTTACATATAAGAGTATAGAAGAGATGTAAAAATAAGTATAAACGTAGCTACCGGAATAATATATACATGAATTTATAAAGAAGTATAAGAATAAAGTGTGAAGATACTGAATGTAGGAAGGTATATACATGTTGGAGCAGAAGATTAAACATGCTTATATAGGAATACAGTACATAAATGTATGTATATATATAGAAGGAGGATTTTGAAAGAAATAAAATATACCAAATATATATATATCAGCAGGGTACATATATACGTACATATAGATTTACGAGTTGAAGGAAAAGTTAGAGTATGTACATACGCATTTATACATGTAGAAGAGTAGAGTGGTAATCGGTAAAGAGGAGGAGTGTTTTTCTTTGAGGAGTGGTTTCGAGTTTTAACTCATAACTTATAAGAACTATCAGAGAGAAACAAGTTATGGAAAAACAAGTTCTAAAGGAAATTAGTAGAATTCAAGAATAAACTTTGAGAATTTCCGGCACTAAGGGTAAAATGGTCTTTTACCGTACGAGAGCTTTTTCCATAATCCCTTTGCATGAGGTTGGACATCTGGATGTGATTTTGATCCACATGCCTTATTTGACAGGCGTTTGAGTTACCACGAGTACAGACCGATTTGAGACTTGTTAGAGTGTGATTTGACTCAGGTAAGTCCTTGCGACTTACTTAGCTGGTTTTTGGATATTAGTTGGGTGATAATGGTTGTGTGTGTACAATGTGTGTTATAATAAATAACAACTTGTTAGGATGACCGTGGTTATTATGTTTTAAGGCCCAAGTGTATGTATAACAGGTCGTGACATCACTGCCCAGCTCTGCCAGGAGACTGGGAGGTTCTCTATACCCAGACCATACATGTACACGGTGAGATGCATCGGGTCCACTCCTGATGGGTACACGGGGGCGGAGGCGAGGTTTGGGAATCCCTCGTGTCACAAAATAAGTATCATTAGAGTGAACGACTTAAATGAAGATAATAAATGGATTGTTTGAAAGCATGAAGAGTGTTTATTATTTTATGTGTGTGTGCTATTATTATTCTCCTAATGTTTAGATAACTAGCTAATGGTTGTTTCGTTGTGTTTTTAGATTTACTGCAGGTTAGAACAGCAGCTGAGTGATCCGGAAGTAGTGGTCAGCTGGGTCTCCGTACTCCTTAGAGTGGGGGTTGGGGTTGATATTTGTCGTTCTTTCGTTTGTAAGACAGTTGATCGTTTTTCTCTTGTTAAGTACCTTAGGTTGCTAGACCGTGTTGCATTCATTCCTTTGAAAATACTTTTTCATGAATTTCGGTTTTTCTTATTTGTGTCTTGTTGCAAGATCCTAGTAATATTGTTGTCAAACTGAGGTCGGGACCCATTGTGAGGTCCTAACCAGTAATGCTCCGAGTTCTGAGAATTCGGGGTGTTACAGATTGTTGCTTTGTGCAAAGGCTAGTTGCCATCAACAAGCGCAATAAGGCGCAATATGATAAGGTGAAGGCCAGAAATGAAGTACTTCAGGCTCAATGTGGAGCGATGAACGAGAAGCTTCTAAAGAACGTGGAAAATGAGATGAACAACCACTGTGAGAAGTACGAGATCACCAACCTTCTAGCAAGGCGCAACAAGCATTATTTAGACGCAAGATCTCTAATACAGAAACTGTGGATCGTGGTCTTCGCTGTGTGTTTCATTTGTGTCCTTCTTGTTCTTGTAATTCTCTTTAAATGTAATCGTGGTTAAGTTGTTGGTAATGTACTCCAATTTCAGCTTAAGTACTTCAGTCTCTATGTTTGTAGGATCAAATGACTGTTATTCAGTAAGACACTTATGTTATGACATTTTGTTTAATTTAACAGAAAATTTCAGCTGAATGTTTTTTATTAGTTGAATGTAATGTTTTTTATTTGTTGATAATGCACTTCAATTCTAGTTGTGGTCTATTTGTAAAGCTCGTCAAATGTGATTGTTTTTTAATGTATACAGGATTGTGTAAGCATGTATGGTAAGTGTTGATAATGTACTTCAATTATATTCCATTGTTGATGCAGGATGATGTGGGTCGTTTAGTTGCACAACTGAGAGACCTTAAAAGGAGTAATAATGAATTGGAAGAAGATAATAAGAAACTAAGCTCAAAGGTGAAAGAAAAACCCATCTGAGCATGTAATCTGGGTCTATTGATCTGTGATTAGTATGATTTTAAACCCTGTTTGTCTTCCAGCTCCAGGCTAGAGAAGCGGAATTCGACATACTGCAGGAACGGCTAAATGA
This sequence comes from Fagopyrum homotropicum, assembly GCA_033239125.1. Lineage (NCBI taxonomy): Eukaryota > Viridiplantae > Streptophyta > Magnoliopsida > Caryophyllales > Polygonaceae > Fagopyrum > Fagopyrum homotropicum. The sequence goes on from BSWB01000003.1 coordinate 13,190,630, forward strand.
TCTGGTAATTGGCTGTTAAATTTTATGTCACGTTAGATGTAGTTTAGGTTTCATACCTATTCTGAGCCCTTTTTGTTCATTTCAGGAGCAAAGTACTTTACCCTCATTGCGTAAAGCTTTAAGGGATGTTGCTATGGAGAAAGATGCAGCAGTTGTTGCAAGGGTATGTGCCCTATGTGAAAATCTAGTAGTGTTGGTCCTTCGAGTTTGAGATTGCTCCCTCTTGTCGTCATGTATGAAATCATTTGTACTAGTGTAGGAGGATCTTTCTGCTCAGATCCGGACAATGAAGATGCGCTTGAAGGATGCGGAAGAGGAGCAATATAGAGTATGCATATTGATCTTGTATAACTTTACTTCACGACTTCCATCTCTATGTGCTGATTAACTGGTACGCAGGCAGAAGAGGATGCAGCTGCATTGAGAGCTGAACTCAACTCAATCCAGCAACAAGCAATTAATAATACAATTGGAGGAACCCAGTTCTTAACTCAATCCAGCAGCTGCATTAGAGGTTGTTATTTATTCAAAGAAGATTATCATACTTGTTAGGTTATTCAAAGAAGATTAGTTGTATGTTCAAACTCATTTGGTTTCTTATTTTTTAATCATCTTGACAAAGCAACCCAGTTCTTAAGTTTTCGCAGGTTGAAGCTGGAAATCCTAATGTGATGTGGAGTGCGAGTGAGGATGGGGCTGTTTGGAGAGCATGTATGCCCGCTTGATGTCAACCAAGGTACAATATCCATCAATACCGCACATGTCTGAATCTGTAACTGAGTTGGGGCTGTTTGGAGAAACTTCTTGTACTAGAAACGGTTCAGCAGGTATTTATGATCTTTAATTTATGTAGAGCTAAAACCCAGGAATGCATTTGAGTACTTCTCTTCTGGAATATCTCGTTTCCTCAACAGTTTCATCCCAAAGCACTCAGTGTAGAACCTACAAAAGAAGCAGAAGATTAGACGCAATAACCTACAAAAATCCCTTAAAATGTGCATTTTAAAGGTGATCAAATACAGAATTATCCTCAAACAGATTAGCCAAGGATTTCTATATCAGAACTTAATACTTTTGTCACAACATGGAACCCTAAGAAACTACACATCAACTTAAACAAACTATCATTTGGTTCAATAACAACACCATCAACAATTTTGTTTCCTTCTAGATTTCTGGATTGGTTCCTCGGAGAAATTCAATTTTGACAGCATTTGTAACTCAGTTTTCATGGCTATTTCCTTGCTCACGCATCATCAATTTCTCACATAGCTCAATGAACAAGGGAATGACTAGTTGGCCTGAACTGGCTATTTTACAGGATGCTAGGTGCAGGAAATTGCTACAAACAGCTGAGAGATGCTTCAAGGAAGGGACTCAAGGGAGTGATTATTATCATGGAATTGAGTTATGCAATGAAGCTTTTTGGTTGTCGATCTGTAAGCAGTGTAGCATGTCTAATGAAGACAGAATCGAGCAATATGAGCAATCTAAATGAAGACAGAATTATTTGCTTCCAGTTTGATGAAGCTGAACCTTCTGATACGAGCAATCTGAGCAGTCTTTCAAAAATCTGTAAGCAGTGTAGCAATCTGAATCGAACAATTTGATCAATCTGAATCTGTAAGCAATCTGAGCAATCTGTAAGCAGTTTGATGCTATACATTTAATTTAGTTTGATGCAATCTGAGTCTGTAAGCAGTGGAGGGTTGGAAGCTGCACCTTTATTTCATGCTGGTGGTAGTTGTAATTCTGAGACTAGCAAAATTTAGAAAAATAAAACAGCATCCTTTGTGATATAACTCGTCATCTTTCAAAAATCATAACTCCAAATTTATGTGAAGGAACGACCCAAAATTTTAACTATAGTAACGTTACAGTACGTAGAAGGTCGTCTAAAAATTTCGTCCACATCCGATCTCATATGAACGATACACGTCCAGCTGAATATTACAGCCCACAAAATTCAGAAAAATAAAACAGCATCCTTTGAGATATAACTCGTCATCTTTCAAAAATCATAACGCCAAAATTATGTGGAGGAGCGACCCAAAATTTTAACTGTAGTAACGTTACAATACGTAGAAGGTCGTGTAAAAATTTCGTCCATATCCGATCTCATATGAACGATACACGTCCAGCTGAACACTACAGCCCATAAAATTCAGAAAAATAAAACAGCATCGGACTCATTGTCATCCTTCAAAAATCATAACTCTTAAGTAGCAACCCATAACATGGTGGCAATGTCATCTCGTATCTTCCTAGTTTCCCCACCGTTTGATGGATAGTTTCTTGCAATATCTTCTTCATCGGACTCACTGTCATATTCATCATCGAACTCCTCTTCATCCGTGTCATCTTCATCCAATTCATTTTCAACAGTGACCGTAGTAAACATGTCATCCTCCGTACCCTTTGTTGTACTACGAGACTTTGTCACAAAGTTATGCAATGAAAAACACGCCAAGATAATGTCAACCTGTGTATCCACACTATAACTTGGCATAACTTTGAGTATCTTCCAACATCCTTTCAAAATGCCGAAGGACCACTCAATGTAACATCGCAGTGATGAATGTTTTCTGTTGAAAGCCTCCTTAGCATTATCCGGGGGTACATTCTCAAACTGTGACAGATGATATCGTGTCTTTGGATAAGGAACCATGTACCCCTCTTTGTCTAGGTAATCCTTGTCCACCAAATAGTAGCGGCCTATTTTTTCAAACGTTGAAGACTTAATAGCTGACATCTAATGAGTTTAGTAAAGTAGACATTGAATTGACGTGATTAATTCGTACCTGGTGGAGGGTGTGGAAAACCCATAGCCGGAGTACTAACTGCCTGTTCAAATACTTTTGCATCGTGTGCAGATCCCTCCCAACCGGCTGAGACAAATGTGAAACACATGTCAAAGTCACAAACAATCATCACATTGAACCTGTATATCCCTTTCCGACCTCTGTATGGAATTTGATCCGCCTCTGGTATACATGCGTTGATATGTGTACCGTCTATGCACCCAATTGCACCACTAAAGTATTCTAAATATCTTGGATCATTCTTGATTTGATTTGGCACTTCAGAAAAAGAAGGATCCATAGGTTTTATTATGTCCCTTGACATGCCATCAAACCCTTTACGACGACCGACAATGGCGTCCAGTACATCGTGCACAACACTCGATATAGTTGATGTAGACCGTTGGAACCTTTCCGATGCAATTCTGTAGTTTATTCCCTGAGCTATTATGTATACAAATATGCCTACCTTTTCCACAGGCCGCATATTTTTAGAGCCACATAGTCCACACTTGTTCACCAAAAGACTACATAGCTCTTGAAACATTTGCTTCTCCATTCGGAACGCATTGAAGCATCTTGTCTCCGTACTTGAGTTTAGTATTTCATCCATCCACCGCGAACCGTTGAACTTTGTATCATACACACGTTCCTTGCAAACATGTGTAAAGTAATGTTTTGCTATTAGATCATTTGTAGGTTGTAAAGCACAAAGTTGTTGGATACGTCGCAAATGTTTAAGTCTTCCGTTTGACGGCATTTTCCAAGATCACAAACTTGTAAAGCTGTAAAAAAGTTTTACGTAGTTAGACGTAGCAACTCAAAATTCAAATAATGACATTACAATGAGTCATGAAGTTCTTACACACAAACACTTAACAAAGATAGTTATTACACATGAACACACACATAAGGTTCAACCATAACAAGGTCAGAAAAACACATAACAAAGAAATGTTTCACCTAAACAAACAAGTTCAACACAATTACTCTTTTGGCAAAGTACCCTTAAGAATCTCCTTCTTGTGCTCGAAGTCTAGCCAATGCAATCTTTCCTCGTTTGTAGGAAGCCAAATAAACTGGTTAGCCACAGCTTCAGACATCAGAAACGTCACAGAGAAGCCCCAAAGCGGTGAAAACCTCGGTAACAGTCCTTCCATAACCATATCAGACAGGACACTCAATGAACTACATTGTGCAGGAACGGTTGTTTTTGAAGTTTCTTCTGCAAGAGACCTTGCCTCCTCAGCAATGGACCTCGCCTCCTCAACATCACATAACGCAATTATCCTCTTGTTGGCATCACTAGATAAATTCATATGCGCTAGGTAATTTGATTTCCCACTAGGCTTCTTCTTAACATTGTGCTTGTTCACATACGTTTTTTTTGTCTTTCCATGGGACTTGAGGGGACATTGAGATGTCTGATTCTCTTCATCGGGGTAATTCACGTGATCCGCTTCTTGATCGTTAGCTAGATCAGCTGCAATGTTCAAACCATCCCAGTCAATTGGTTCTTCATCATCAAAACATGGCTCAACATCGGGGTTAATCGGTGGGGGTCCATTGACGGAGCAACACAATGAACACTAGTCGCTACCGTGCCCTCAAACAACATCTCCATCATAACTTGAACTTCCGGATGAAGACCATTTTTCCTGAATACACGGTACTCACTGTTTTCCTACACATATAACATTTGTAAATTTTATAAGTGATAAGTAAGAACAAACACTTGAAATTTATAAATATTAACTATATTACATACCTGCAACTTCTTTGTCCACCATTCGTCAGTTGCTTCAATACAGTTTCTTTCTTAGTCCCATCCCAGACCAGTATCATTGTGCTTAAGGTTGATCCATAATCTCCATAATGATTTTAAAGAATTGTACTTGTTCTTAAAAGTGTTTTTTAAACATTTAATAGAGGTCTTCAACTCGAATTGTTCGGTGAAAGTTATCCAACTAAAACCATTCTTCTGTCCATTTTGTTTTTAAAATTCACACAAAATTTCAAGAAAAGTTCTCATCAACAGATCATTCCACGCAGAGTAAACCTTTTCCTTAGATTGTTGTGTCAATTTCTCATTCTGGTCAGTCATTTTGCTGAATTAAAATTAATTAATATCTCAAAGAGCAATACAATACACTCAAAAGATCGAGCATATTGAAAAACAAATACACAGCAATACGCAAATGAGAGAAAATTGAACAAATGAGGGAAATAATCAGCAATACATGAAAGCAAATGGAAATGAGAGAAATTGAACAAATGAGAGAAATAGACACATAATGTTTACGCATAAGAGAATAAGGAGAAGAACAAAGAAGTCAGCCTATACACACATTGCATTCTGCATAAGCAAATCGAACACCCTATTGCATACGAAACAGAGAAAGCCAATCGAACACCCGATTGCATTATACGAACATCCCGTAATCGAACAACAAAGGTAATAAGAACAACAGAAAAATATTTCATAGCTCTATACATACAACCCTAATCAATTAAAAAAAAATTATCTATACCAATAGAAGTGACATCTCACTCGAGTTCCTAATCGAACAGCGTTTTGAACACATAAGAAGCACCGCATAAATGTTTTCCTATACGCAACTTTTTGAAATGGTCTCCAGTAGACATCTTACTCGAGTTCCTAATCGAACAGAAGAGGATGCAAGAAGCATGGCAAAGAAACGAAGGAGAAGGGAAGAAGATACCTTACCTGCAGTAGCAACTCGACAATGGTCTCCAGTAGGACGCGAAAGGCAAGAAGCAGGACACGACAGAGAGAAACGAAGGAGAAGGGAAAGCACGACAATTAGGGTTGCTCATCAATTAAAATTTTAAGGGCATTTTGGTCAATTAAACATAAATAATCCCGCAAAAATTTTACGTAAAAAACAATCTATAAGAATACCCATCTACAACAATCCCCATGAATCTCAACAAACTCCATCTCGAAGAATCTAAAAAAAAGAAACCCCATCTAATATCAAACAGGGCCTTATTACATTCATCTTTCTGCCATTTTCTTTATTTGATATTCTTCTTCAATTGTCGGTAGAATGCAAGTGTAACAAAATGGAAGGTCAAAGAAGAATTCCTTTGAGAAATGTTTCTATTGCTAGTGGAATGAAAGGGAAAGGATATATAATTAAGCAATTTGCCTACCCAGTATTTTCTAGTCTTGCTGTTTGTGAACCAAGTGACATTGGTCCTTCTGTTTTCTTGGAAGTATGATTCTCAAGAGTAACTGTGAATTTGTGCTTCGTCATTGTTCATATGTAAGATTAAGCTCCAAGTTTTGCTTCTGAAACATCAGTTCTTGTGTGCTGACATTTGTCTATCAAGTTGGTACTGAATTTGCTTGTTTACTGCATGCATTATGCTCTATGAATTTTGCACATTGGTCCTGCTGGTTTCTATGACTTGGATTGAATCAGATTGAGATGACATCTACTATTTCCTGCTGTTGCTTCGTCTAAATGGCAGGGAAGTTTCACCTTTCAAGTGAAAAGCAAGAACATGTATGCAAAACAATCTCATCTATATTACTGATACAACATTCCTTGTGAAACCATTCATACCTCCATCCATGTATTCACCAGCTTCAACAAGGCAGCCATGAAAGAAGGCCAAGCTACCATCGGTTTTCCGGCCACCACTTGCTTGTAAGCTTTGAAAGAAGGAAAGCAACTGCTTGTAAGCTGGATCTTTTGTAAATTGGCTCTGGCATCTGGGTGACCTGAATTGCTGGCAAGCAAGGGATCTCAATAAACAAATCCGGTGAGTCCTTAAAAGACCGGCCTCCCACCCTACTTAAATATGTAATTTATATTATTAACACGTACTTAATGTTAGTAGCTTTTGGATCAACCGAACTTTCGAAATTGTCTCATCTTTCATTGGTGATGCCAAATCATCCATTATGATGTATTCACTAGCTTTTCGAGTGCAGCCAGGGAAGACCCGCCTTGTTTCCGAGTAGCCAAGGCACCATAGGCTTTCTAGCCACCACATCCTCCAAAAATCAAAGGGAATTCTGGTGAACACTTTCCCAAAGCCTTTACTGGATGCAAAACATCTGGCTTATCCGGAGATGGTGTATTTCTGCGAAAACTTACAGAAATCAAAGGGAATTCTGGTGAACAATTTCGATGAGCTGGAATCGGTAGTGACTAGGGAGGCGATCGACAATGGTGGTTGCGTGCCGGGTGGACCCACCCCCGCCGTGTATAATATTGGGCCATTGATTGAGGGCTCTATAGACAGTGACACAAGGTATCTCAGTTCAGTTGAGAAAAATCTCATCCTATGTTAATTAGTTAATAATTGATTCAAACAGATCGATTGTCTTGCTTTTGTATGTTCTAGCCACGAGACCTTGTCATGGCTTAACACGCAGCCGAGTCAAAGCGTTGTGTTCCTCTGCTTCGTAAGCACGGGACGATTCACAGCGGCTTAGACGAAGACGATAGCTGAGGGTCTAGAGAGGCAATATAAACGAAATTACGAAAGTTTTTCCGAAATTAGGTTCGGATGAAACTTTATTCCGAGAATACACGACGGAGTCAGGTTAGGAACAAAACGCGGTGAGTCACCGCGTTTCTTTTGTAAAGAAACACAGTGAATAATCACCGCATTAAAAATAAGTCGGAAATTTTTTTAAAAAAAAATTAAAGGAAAGAAACGCGGTGACTCACCGCATTTCTATCATTAAAAAAATAAATAAATACAAGAAACGCGGTGAGTCACCGCGTTTCTATTATTTTTTAAAAAAAATACTTGCACTATTATATAAGTACTCGAAAATATGTATTTACGTATTCATTTGATACACTTGTCAATCTAACACCACAACAATGAGGAACCTAATTTAATTTGTTTCTCAAATATAAAAGGGCACGTTATAATTTTCCATTTGTTTCCGAAACTTTTATTTTTTTCTATTTTACTAGTTATTGTTATTAAAATAAAAATAATTGTTCTCTCCACAAATATTTTTTAATAGTGAAACAATAAATGAAAATAAAAAACATAATTATTAAAACAAGTACAATCAACAAATGCATCATTCATTAGTTTATCAAAAACATAAATAAATGCATCATTCATTAGTTTATCAAAAAAAATAAAAATGCATCATTCATCTTCATCATCTTCATCACTTTCATCGATAACTGACATGTTTTCGCCTTGATAATCTGTAGACGGACCAATGTACCTGATATGATCTATATATGAAGACCGACGAGGAAGAGGGGGAGATACGAAAGGTTGTGAGATCGTCCCAAAGTGCGACATGCTCTCAGATGGATATGAATATGACATGCTCTTCATAAGGCTAACAAATCCTGAGCCGGTGAAGTATCCCGACGGCCCTGGCATAGCACCCGATCCCGAAACACCTCCATATGATGTAAAATCTGGTTGGGTTTGGGGCTGAGCATGGGGAGGTGTCGCTTGTGGATAATGTGTCGCATGTGGAGGTGTCCCCTATGACGTACCAGCGCCATGTGAACTCGGATGTTGGTAGTAAGACGGATGAAAGGGTAGGTGACTAAGTATATTTGCGCCTTATGAGTTCATGTAGTCATAGTACCCTGAAACTCCACTCATCATGTCCCCATATTGCTGTTATGAGTGCAACTGTGAAGCTTGGTCAACAGTTTCTCTTCCTCTACTTGTTATGTCAGAAATATATTGACCTTGGAAAAAAAATCATTATACCAAGAACTAATTGATTAACTATATGTTTATTAGTAAAATACTCATGCTGGCATAAAGATCAGGAGCGAGAGGCTGATAATGGGCAAGTGATGTCTGTCCTGAAGGGCTGATCAAAATACGCGTCCTACTCGTGTACCAAGTCATATAGTCATGTAAGAAGTTTGGCACACTTTCAAGTGGGTAAGAATATGCTATAGTTTCTGCGCGCCTCTCCCACTCAGCGATGTAGGTGCTATGAAAAATTGCCCAGTCAGTATGACGTTGGCCCCTTCTATCAACAGCGTACAACTCCTTGATGTAAGCACATGAGATAGGTGGGATTTGCACTTGCCCAAACTGTCTCAAAACACGCTCAGGCCGATGATGCTCCACTATATCAAAACATATCATGGGTGTCTCGCTCCTCCAAATATGTCGACCCTGACAACAAATAGGAGCAAGGGCATCCAAAATGTCGTCTGTATATGGCTCCCATACAAACTACAAAAACATTTTGGTGAGAAAAACATGTATAATTTACAAGATTATGCCGTTAAAGAATATTAGATCTAACCTCATCAGACCTCTGACTATCTAGGGCATCCCGATAATACGCTAGATTTTTAGGGGCATGCTCATATGAGAATACGTGGCCTATCCATCTATAATATTTTAAAAATAAAAAAAGAATTTTATCATTGATATAAATGTATATACACAACCGAAAAATTATCAATTTATATACCTCATAGCCAACGCATCTACTCTGCGAAGAAAGTGATCACCAAGTGGAGGTGGGTGTAGATTTGCTACTGGATGTCTCTATCTCCTATGCCTTCTCGCAGCATTCCAGCGATCTGCTTTAGTACCCTGAGTCGGGTAAAACGAGCATTGGGGTCTTCCTATGGGGCTCCTCTCCCACGACCATAACTACAATTGCTTAATGAATATTAGAATGTAAAATAAGTTAATTTATTTACTGAAAGATGTTCAATATTTAGGGTTTGCCTGCAATAAGATCAATGGTCCTGTAATCTCGTATTTTTCATTATGGACCGCTTTACATAGTTGTCTGTACAGAAAAGTCAACGTCGCAGAACCCCAATTGTATCAACCAGCTGCCTCTAGATCCCCCAACAATGAGAGGTACAAAAGCTGTATAGAGCCACCACTGGTATCTGCAAAGATCACCGCGCCCATGAGCAACAATATATATGCTCGAGCATGACGCTGCACTATATCCTCGTCAGCATCCTCTGGGAGACCTCGTGCAATGAACCTTCGTAGCCACGAAAATTTTAAAGATGAACCCTTAATTTCACTCGGCTCCGGGCGCTCTCCAAGAAGCAACTCAATAACTCTCCCCCACTGGTATCTGCACTACCAGTCATAGCAGGTCCATCTATGGTAAGACCCAACAATACTGCGACGTCCTGAAGTGTGATCGTCGCCTCACCGACAGCTAGGTGAAAAGTATGTGTCTCAGGTCTCCATCTCTCAACTAATGTTGTGATCAACTCAACATCTAACTGAAAGGAAGATCCAAGACGATATATCCCATAAAATCCAGCCAGCTTAAGATAATGAATTACCCTCTCATCTGGTGGGAGGCATGAAACAATGTTTTTAAGATGCATTCTAGCAGTCAATGTCTGCTGAGTCTGCAAATGATTAAGCATATTGTTAAGATTAAGAAATCAACACCAAATTATAAAAATTATCAATTTTAGTTTAGAGTTGTTCTTACATAAGGGACACGTGACCACACATCATCACTACGATGCTTAGCCTGACACCTAAGCAAATCTGGTACACGGGGGCCAGGATCCATCTATATGTGGTAAATAACTTTAAGTTTTATTGACTAAACAATATCACAACAAACAAACACAACTTCATATTTCATTGATAAGACAACTTAATATAAAAACAAACAACTTCATATTTCATTGACAACTAAACTTAATACAACAAACAAACAACTTCTAATCTCTGCTTGATGACCCAACTTGAGAACGACAACTCCTTCTATTATGACCAAGTTGTCCACAACTTCCGCAACGACTTTTTCCTCTTTCACTTTAATCCATTTCATTTCTGATTCTCGATTTTCTTTGTCTTCCACTTGGGCGCTTAGAACTTGGATCTGGGACTATTAACGGCCCATGTACTATTGGCCATTCTGTTTGATCACCAACAAGTTGGAAGTATGGCTTGTACGTCTCAAGATATGAAAGTGTGGTGAAAAATCCATCAACAAAGGGCTCAAAAGACCACTTGTGATAATAACAAACATCAAGTACGTGGGGGCACAAAAACTTCAGCAACTGTCAGGTATGACAACTACATTGACGTTGCTGTAAACGAACGGTAAAGTTGCGGCGACTGCCCCGGTCTACTCTAGGGACCTGTACTTGATATATTCCTTGCTCAATGTTAAATGGACTCAGTGTTGCTGTCATGGCTACCTCCTTAAAGTTTTCAATTTTTTGATCTATATGTTGAGATAAGGTTAAGCCGTCTTGTATGCGTTTATAGCTTGACCATGCCTTGTAATAAAATAACTGTTCAAACGGCCGAACGTTGCTTGCACAATGCCAGTGACTGGAAGAGATCTTGTGCCTTTCATTACCCCGTTGAAACACTCAGACATGTTTGTGGTCATGCATCCATATCGTAAACCACCGTCATGATGTAGAGACCATTTCTCGAGGCCAATTTCTTGGAGAAACTCACGGACGTATGCAGTCACACCCACTAGGAATTTGAGTTGCAAATCTTTATAACGAGTTTGAACATTAGATTTAAGATGACGGATGCAAAACCTATGATATGCATTTGGTGGACTCCATCTTGGATCCGTCATTGCCCTACTTATCCCTGCGTGTCTATCAATAATTACACACAAGCCGACTCTATCTGTCACATGTTCGGAATGCAACTCATAAACCATGACCAACTTTCTGTATTCTCCGCTTTCACAAGGGAAAATGCAAGAGGGAAAAGTTGTTCATTTGCATCAACAACCATATCAATTAGCAAGACGTGCTTGTACTTTCCGTATAAGTTGTAATAACCGAAAAATTTAAACTCCGACTAATAGCAGATCAAACCGGATTCCGATCCGCCAACTTTTATTCTTTTAAATAAAAGAAAACAATATTTAATTTCTATCATTTTATGTGATCTTGATTCACATAAAATGATAAAGTAAGTAACCGAAAATAATTCCGTACAATTAAAATAAAACCGAAGAGTGATTCCGTGCGAATAACGATTTAATTATCAACCCATCTTAATTAGATGAGCAGACCCAACAGACCCGGCCCAAATACATGGCAGCCCAACCCATCCCATAATCTAAATTAACCTAAACCCTAATCAGCCACCTTAATCACGCTTAACCCTAAACCTAATTTAATTCCCTAATCTACCTACCGCTACGCATCGTCAACCTCACCACCGCCGCAACAGCCTCGCACCAGGAAGAGATCCACCGTCGCCGGCTTCTCAGTAGCCACCATCTGTCGCCGCAGCCTCGCACACCGAAGGAGCTTCACTGTCGCCGGCTGCTCAGTAGCCACCACTAGCGCATCGGCATCGTCTTCGTCAAAGGCCCAGCGATGAGAGAACATCGGGCTGTCGTCCACCACCGGAACCAGTGCCGACGCAAGCCTGGGTCACCTTCTCGTGCGTCTACCACAGTGGCTAACCACCCCATCCTAGCTGCGACTCGGTGGTCCGTCAACAAGGTAAACCAGATCCGTTCCGCCCTTGGTATGTGCTGCTTCTATCGTTATACCAACCTAATCGGGATCGCAGCAGGGAAATTGAAGTCGAGCCTGGACTCATAACCACTGCAGCGGTGCAACCGGACTGAACCAGCGAACCCGGGAGATGTAGCCTCCACCTAGTCGCGTATTGGCGCCTCCTACGCTCACCGACGTCAACGCCGTCCCGCCGAGTTACAGCCATCCGCCACAGTCAGAATGAGACCCGCTGGTCGACGAGGGCCAGCGCCGGAATTACTTCGTCGAGCCATGCATTGCTGCACTTCAGACGGCTACACACATGAGGGCTGTTGCTGATCGGGATCGAAGCAGATAGAGTGGTGAGTCCTTTGTGCTGCTTCTCCTACTTCCTTGTACTGCCATAAGGTTGAGTTTTATTGTTAGAATAAGTGCAACCCATGAGTTTCGAATTAGAGACCTGCTGGATGTTAAAAGAGAGGGACTGCTGGGAGTAAGACTCGAACTTAGGACCTTCTGCACACTCTACATTTCAGCTTCGACCTGCTGACTTTAGAACCTAATTTCTATAGCTTAAATCGAGAATCCACCGTTGAATTTTTGATATGTTATAGATTGAAATATGTAATTTACTGTGTTAAAATTTGGGAGAAAGTTAACGGTCGGATTGGAACTTATAAGGACTCAAAGTAGTACAGTTGGGCTGTTTTTACAGCAGAGGAAAATTGACTAAGTATGGAATTTTCTAGCTTTCTTTCCAACTTTGGAGATTTTTGGGAGAGTTATGTTTGATTATCTGTGAGAGATATTTGCCCCTATATTTAGTATGCATATCATAGAGGATCTAAGATTTATTTTGGAATTTTTATAACCTTATCCAAGCGGCGTTTATGAACCCAAAATCAAGCTTTAACGACTTTGGTATCAATTAAGAATGTTGGATAACTCTTACAAAAACCTTACTAAATCCTTACCAAACTTTTCAATGAGAACTAGATTATGGACATAGGTTCTAAAAGAAAATATTAGAACTAAATGATAGTCTTTGAGAATTTTCGGCACTAAGGGTAAAATGGTCTTTTACTATAAGAGAGCTTTTTCCGTAATTCCTTCGCATGAGGTTGGACATCTGGATGTGATTTTGATCCACATGCCTTATTTGACAGGCGTTTGAGTTACCACGGGTTCGGACCGAGTTGAGACTTGAGAAAGCGATTTTGATCAAGGTAAGTCCATGCGACTTACTTAGCCGGTTTCTGGATGTTAGTTGAATGATAATGGTGGTGTGTGCGATGTGTGTTTATAATAACAACTTGTTAGGACGACCGTTGTTGTTATGTGTTAAGGCCCAAGTGTATGTATAACGGGCCGTGACATCACTACCCAGCTCTGTTAGGAGACTAGGAGGTTCTCTATACCCAGACCATACAGGTACACGGTGAGATGCATCGGATCCACTCCTGATGGGTACACGGGGGCGGAGGCGAGGTTTGGGAATCCCTCGTGTCACAAAATAAGTATCATTAGAGTGAATGACTTAAATGAAGATAAGAAATGGATTGTTTGAAAGCATGATGAGTGTTTCTTATTTTATGCGTGTGTGTGCTATTGTTATTCTTCTAATGTTTAGATAACTAGCTAATGGTTGTTTTGTTGTGGTTTTAGTTTGACAGCAGGTTAGAACAGCAGCTGAGTGATCCGGAAGTAGTGGTCAGCCGGGTCTCCGTACTCCTTAGAGTGGGGGTGTGGGTTGTTGTTTTGTTGTCTTTCCTTTTGTTAAGACAGTCAGTCTTTTCCGTTGTTTAAGTATGATAGGTTGTTAGACTTTGTTGCATTCATCCTTTTACAAATGTATTTTTATGAATTTCGGTTTTTCTTATTTGTGTCTTGTTGCAAGATCCTAGTAATATTGTTGTCAAACTGAGGTCGGGACCCATTGTAAGGTCCTAACCAGTAATGTCCCAAGTTTTGAGAATTAGGGGTGTTACAACATGGTATCAGAGCCAGGTTGGCAACAATGACACTTGAAATCTTCAAAAAGACCGAATAAGTACTTGAGCAGAACCCGAAAAGGGATCTGAGTTTTAAAAAGAACTTTTGGTTTTCAAATACATGCATAGTCTGGTTGGGATTAGAAAGTACGGCTGACCACCACTACTACTACCGCGGATCTCAGTATGCTTAGTTTAGACTTATAGTATTGTACAATTATGTATGTTATATAAATATTTATATATATGTAGCATGTTGTTACCCTAGAGGATATGAAATATCCTTTAGTTGAGTTATCATGATGCGATCATAACCTCATGATAAAAGGTTTGGAGATCTTAAAGGGTATCTATAAGAAGATAGTGGACTCATACCCCGGACTGGAACATTACATTATGGCGGATGCCCTGGTGGTTTCTACAATTGTCCGAAGAACGAGTGGTTAAGGAGTTGAAGATTACTAGAGGATGTTAACAACAAGAACAATCGGCCGAGAAAAGAATATCAAGCAATTCAAATAGAAGTAATAGGAAATCGTACAAGGATTTTAGCGGTATGACGACGAGAGGTGAAACTCAAGATGCATGTAAAGACTAATAAGAGCGCGGATTGAAGAGGACAATATCAAAACACCATTCAAACAAAGTATAGCACAACTACACTTGGCGGGTTAACGAACACTACAACCAAGGTGGATGCCACCATAGACAAGTATGAGCATGAGAGTACAGAGAAAATAGAGTGTTGACCCAGATGTAAAAGATTAAAGGGGTACCAAGACAGAGATTTACGATCGAGTTTAAAAGACAAAAAAAATGATAAATTTCATAACCATGGAGATGGGTTGACTCCTTTAGAGACATGAGAATGTTGAAGAAAAGCACGACACAAGTATCAAAGATAGTAGAAGTCTGAAATTGAGACAATGGATTTCCGTGAAGGTAATGTTACAAAACAACACCCACCGAGGAAGAAACATGTGCGGGAATGATCATGATGGACTGGAGGGATCATAATAACTACTCAATCACGAAGAGACTTAAGTTAACCATACTAGTGGTTCACTACAAAGAGCTGCAGGTAGACAATAACTTAGGAAAAAGGAACCGCGAAGATGGGTTTGTAAGCTATCACGGAAGGTTTGATAAACTCATAGATGGCAGGTGAATAATGCAACTAGACTCGGATAAAGTTATCTTAGAGAAAGAAAAGTGTAAATTGTAGAAGGAGCTAAATGTGTATAAACGGATAACCTATAAGGGATAAGTTCTCACCATGTATACCCGCATCGAAAGAGATAGAAGAAAAGTAAGTCTACGATCTGGTAGAAGACCAACTACAGACTAACTAGTAATAACGGAGAATTCACACGTCTGAGTTGACCAGTGATGATCGGTTGGTAGATAAGAAGAATAACATCAGATTCACTAAAGAATGTTACCGACATATGGAGAATCTCTACAAAAGATCAACAACGACAATTGTAAAGTTAAACCGATACAAGTACCAGTACCCTTAATAGTAACATGGAATGAGTTCGAGCCAATATCTCTAATTAAGAATTTAAGGAGAAGATTTTTACGGCCGCAAATGACCCCATAGGTCTTTAAAGAGATTAAGGAAATGGTTGTGAGCAGTTTCTTACCTTCTGGCTAAGAAAAAGATACAGTTCACAGTAGTACTAATGAATTGCATAAGGAGAACTAGAGGAGTAAGAAGAAGCAGATGATTTTAACCATGTCCAACGCCAATCAAGACAGAAGGTGCTTAACATGTCACACATATGAGACTGATGGTGCTCTCCCGAGGGTTACAGAGGAAGCCTTTGCGATTAAAGATGTCACACAGAATAACTACAGTTATAGAGACGCAGCAACCATAGAGATTATGACCTTAGTGTCTTGATAATATGTCTCATCGAGTGGTGAGGTAATTGAAGATGGAATCTGCATGTTGGCTAGAATAGACATGAGAAGGAGTAAAGTTGAATGACTAAAGGTTGCTAAATAGATCCGGTATTACCCCAATAAGATAATTACCGAAATATGTCTATATAAGAGTAATGAGAAATGGTGGTACTTCGATGAAAATTCAAGCTCGACTGATGACATAAGAGTTGATAAAGTAATAAGACCAACCAACGTGGTTCGTAAAGCGAGTACGAGAAAACTCAAAGGGGTAACTATCCTACTAGGGGTAAAGATTTAAAGAAGATAAAGCGACACGAGCATAAGGACAACATAATAAATGCGAGTCGAGAACCTTGATCGTTGAGAAAGTCATACATATCGGACCGATAACGCGAGGATGGATAAATTGTAAACCAAAAGAATAACTTAACCAGTAAGAAGGAAAGTCATGTATCAAAAGGCGGGTCTTGCTAAATTGGAATAAAGTATTGAGATGAGGATGCCTTTGTAGAATCTATGCAAGAGTACAAAGTAACTGAGGTTCCAACATGAAATGGGCAGTAATGATCAATTGGAAATTGAGACCGATTCAGGGGAGGAAATTGTTATAAGACGAGTCGCTTAGTAAAAGATTTCACGAGACAAGCTTGAGAGACCAAAAGAGATAAAATGTCGACCCGGATATGAGAGTCTAAGGTGCATGGAAGGGATACCTACAATGGAGTGTAGAAGCAAAATGTAGACTTTACAAGTGTGGAGAGGTTTTAACCTCCTCAAAGAAATCGCAATGCCGGTATGAAAGAGTCGAAGCCCGGTAGCAGAAACAACGGAGTTTCATGAAGGCAATATTGCCGGTAACACCAGCGAAGGAATGTATTTATGAGAACGGCCTTGGTGAACTCAAAAGTCCAAAGTAACCCCAATTATCATGGGACCTAAGTCATCAACACCGACGGTCCATGCAAAGGGAGTTGCAAGGGGATGATAACTAAAGTCATCAGAACTACAAAGACATTTACCAACTATCGTTGAAGACTTGAAATGACTATTTAGGTCAAGATGAATGACCCAGTTGAGCTCGAGAAGTAGAGTTAGCCTAAGGAAACAGAAGTGTGGAAGATAAAACGAATTAGCGAAGCTTGAAAGGATTAATCGAGCAGATGATGCTCACCAAGAATTTAACGCCAGTATAGTTATGAGAAGAGTAAGTTCGGGATATAGAGATAAGTCAATTATAGATTGACCGACGTCAACTGAGGACGTGTAAGTGTTGGTTAGTACTGACGAGTACGGTACCGTTAAGAAGAGACATTAGTGAATGCGGATTTAAGAAGTAACTTTACCGATGCCTTGGAGGATTTCCAAGTAGGCTACGACAACCTTTTGGGATGATCTAAGGATATGAAGAGAAATCGAGTTAGAGGTTGCTTACTGGATGGTTAAGAACAGACTACGGTTGAGTAAGAGAGTAAGGGTCAGTTTGAAGAGAATCTTGCTAGTATTAGAAGGGAAGTATAGGCGGGAGTTGGGTAAATCATGTTGACCCTCAGAAAGACGCCATTGTGACTAATGGGTGTTACACCAGAAGCGTGGTAGGCCCATAACCCACAGATGAAGAAAATCAATGTTAGGAACTATGATTTCAAGTTAAGGAATTAGAGATCCATATGAAAAGGTCCACTTGGGTGTGTGAGTTGTGTTGAGTTATATAAATTTGAAAGCTTGACAAGAAGTAGGTGAAACCCTATAATAAAGGAACGATCCGATTAGGTCACATTGAGGAAACCGGGCCAAGCGGTATGTATTACAAAGAGCATTAGGCACTCAGTAAAGTGCCGACAGAAGTTTAAGATCATTATTTTCAGAATCGATTGTCGGGAACTTTTAAAAAGAGGTGGAACTAATGGAAAGAAAAAATTGGTAGAGTCATCAAAAGAGGTGGAACTAAGTTTAGAAAACCAAACCATTGAGAGGGTACCTACCGAATCCGAGACACGTCATCAGCTATGAAGACCAGAAAATTAGCCGGTTCATGCTTTTGTAGAGTTCCAGTGGTTTAGATAAGTAGCTAATGAGGCCACTTGGGAGACAGAGGAGAGTATTAGACGTAATTATTCCGAGTTTTATGCGGGGTTAGCTGCTACTTGTGTACCGACGAGTTAGTACTCGGATGCTGTGTGG
Source organism: Fagopyrum homotropicum (assembly GCA_033239125.1). Taxonomy (NCBI): domain Eukaryota; kingdom Viridiplantae; phylum Streptophyta; class Magnoliopsida; order Caryophyllales; family Polygonaceae; genus Fagopyrum; species Fagopyrum homotropicum. Next base: position 13,208,978 of record BSWB01000003.1, read on the forward strand.
TTTGACTTCTCATGTTTTTACTTTGGAATGAGTAAATGTGTTTCTTTGATGTGTGCCTGATTCTAATGATTGAGTAGTTACATGTTAGAAAACGAGACTTAATGAAACCAAGTTATACAAAGAAAGTCGTTTGATTAGATACATCATTCTAAGTTTCGGGACGAAACTTATTTTAAGAGGGCACTGATGTAATAACCGAAAATTTTAAACTCCGACTAATAGCAGATCAAACCGGATTCCGATCCGCCAACTTTTATTCTTTTAAATAAAAGAAAACAATATTTAATTTCTATCATTTTATGTGATCTTGATTCACATAAAATGATAAAGTAAGTAACCGGAAATAATTCCGTACAATTAAAATAAAACCGAAGAGTGATTCCGTGCGAATAACGATTTAATTATCAACCCATCTTAATTAGATGAGCAGACCCAACAGACCCGGCCCAAATACATGGCAGCCCAGCCCATCCCATAATCTAAATTAACCTAAACCCTAATCAGCCACCTTAATCACGCTTAACCCTAAACCTAATTTAATTCCCTAATCTACCTACCGCTACGCATCGTCAACCTCACCACCGCCGCAACAGCCTCGCACCAGGAAGAGATCCACCGTCGCCGGCTTCTCAGTAGCCACCATCTGTCGCCGCAGCCTCGCACACCGAAGGAGCTTCACCGTCGCCGGCTGCTCACTAGCCACCACTAGCGCATCGGCATCGACTTCGTCAAAGGCCCAACGATGAGAGAGACATCGGGCTGTCGTCCACCACCGGAACAAGTGCCGACGCAAGCCTGGGTCACCTTCTCGTGCGTCTACCACAGTGGCTAACCACCCCATCCTAGCTGCGACTCGGTGGTCCGTCAACAAGGTAAACCAGATCCGTTCCGCCCTTGGTATGTGCTGCTTCTATCGTTATACCAACCTGATCGGGATCGCAGCAGGGAAATTGAAGTCGAGCTTGGACTCATAGCCACTGCAGCGGTGCAACCGGACTGAACCAGCGAACCTGGGAGATGTAGCCTCCACCTAGTCGCGTATTGGCGCCTCCTACGCTCACCGACGTCAACGCCGTCCCGCTGAGTTGCAGTCATCCGCCACAGTCAGAATGAGACCTACTGGTCGACGAGGGCCAGCGCCGGAATTACTTCGTCGAGCCATGCGTTGCTGCACTTCAGACGGCTACACACATGAGGGTTGTTGCTGATCGGGATCGAAGCAGATAGAGTGGTGAGTCCTTTGTGCTGCTTCTCCTACTTCCTTGTACTGCCATAAGGTTGAGTTTTATTGTTAGAATAAGTGCAACCCATGAGTTTCGAACTAGAGACCTGCTGGATGTTAAAAGAGAGGGACTGCTGGGAGTAAGACTCGAACTTAGGACCTTCTGCACACTCTACATTTCAGCTTCGACCTGCTGACTTTAGGACCTAATTTCTATAGCTTAAATCGAGAATCCACCGTTGAATTTTTGATATGTTATAGATTGAAATATGTAATTTACTGTGTTAACATTTGGGAGAAAGTTAACGGTCGGATTGGAACTTATAAGGACTCAAAGTAGTACAGTTGGGCTGTTTTTACAGCAGAGGAAAATTGACTAAGTATGGAATTTTCTAGCTTTCTTTCCAACTTTGGAGATTTTTGGGAGAGTTATGTTTGAGTATTTGTGAGAGATATTTACCCCTATATTTAGTATGCATATCATAGAGGATCTAAGATTTATTTTGGAATTTTTATAACCTTATCCAAGCGGCGTTTATGAACCCAAAATCAAGCTTTAACGACTTTGGTATAAATTAAGAATGTTGGATAACTCTTACAAAAACCTTACTAAATCCTTACCAAAATTTTCAATGAGAACTAGATTATGGACATAGGTTCTAAAAGAAAATATTAGAACTAAATGATAGACTTTTAGAATTTTCGGCACTAAGGGTAAAATGGTCTTTTACCGTAAGAGAGTTTTTTCCGTAATTCCTTCGCATGAGGTTTGACATCTGGATGTGATTTTGATCTACATGCCTTATTTGACAGACGTTTGAGTTACCACGGGTTCGGACCGAGTTGAGACTTGAGAAAGCGATTTTGATCAAGGTAAGTTCATGCGACTTACTTAGCCGGTTTCTGGATGTTAGTTGAATGATAATGGTGGTGTGTGCGATGTGTATTTATAATAACAACTTGTTAGGACGACCGTTGTTGTTATGTGTTAAGGCCCAAGTGTATGTATAACGGGCCGTGACATCACTACCCAGCTCTGCCAGGAGACTGGGAGGTTCTCTATACCCAGACCATACAGGTACACGGTGAGATGCATCGGATCCACTCCTGATGGGTACACGGGGGCAGAGGCGAGGTTTGGGAATCCCTCGTGTCACAAAATAAGTATCATTAGAGTGAATGACTTAAATGAAGATAATAAATGGATTGTTTGAAAGCATGATGAGTGTTTCTTATTTTATGCGTGTGTTGCTATTGTTATTCTTCTAATGTTTAGATAACTAGCTAATGGTTGTTTTGTTGTGGTTTTAGTTTGACAGCAGGTTAGAACAGCAGCTGAGTGATCCGGAAGTAGTGGTCAGCCGGGTCTCCGTACTCCTTAGAGTGGGGGTGTGGGTTGTTGTTTTGTTGTCTTTCCTTTTGTTAAGACAGTCAGTCTTTTCCGTTGTTTAAGTATGATAGGCTGTTAGACTTTGTTGCATTCATTCTTTTACAAATGTATTTTTATGAATTTCGGTTTTTCTTATTTGTGTCTTGGTTCAAGATCCTAGTAATATTGTTGTCAAACTGAGGTCGGGACCCATTGTGAGGTCCTAACCAGTAATGTCCCGAGTTCTGAGAATTAGGGGTGTTACATAAGTGGGCTCCATCAATTGAGATCACAGGACGGCAATGCTTGAAACCAGCAATAGAAGGCCCAAAAGCCCAAAAGACGCGTTGAAACATCCTCATTGACCGATCACTTGTTTCTGTTGTGACCTAGTCAACCACTGTACCCGGGTTTGATTGTTGTAGGGCTTCCATATATCGCGGTTAATCAGCATACGACTGCTTCCAATATCCATAGATATCAGCAATTGTTTTTTGTTTGCCCTCCCACGCTTTCTTGTAACTTGGAATCACTTTGTATTTCATGTTTATAACTTCTATAATGGTTCGCGGTTTGATTGTCAAGTCTTGGTGAACAAGGTTATGAATCTCATTGCTGATGAATCTGGAAGTTGCATTACGGTTATCGAGTTCTTGTGAATGAGAGATACAAGCAGGGATATGAGGCCCGTTATGCCGGTGCACAGACCACAAATCTAGCGCTTGATCAACCCGATGAGCAGAAACTAGCCATGTGCATCCGGTTTTGCTTTTTTCTAGCACAATAGACGGTGTAATAATGTGCATATGCTCTACCTGTCTTGTAAGGGTATGCACTTCTTAGGGATTAAATTCAAAGCTGCATTTTCTATTCGCTCAATGAGTTGAAACATTGACCTATATAAAATCCATCAACGTCGTGCATTTGAATGGAAGCATAAGGATCCTCCCATGAATTCATCTATGTTGATACTGGTTCGACGACGTTGTTCCAGTTTGGGTTGATGGCTTGAGCTCTTATTATTCGATCCGCTTCTACTACGACTTGATCATAATCTGGTGTTGCAGGCCATCTTCAACGTGACGATCTTCTTCAGTTTCAAGAATCTCATCACCAGTCTCAACACCATTCTGATCAACATGTATATCATCGTCATCAACTTCATTTTCATCTCCATGGCTTGAGGACACATGTGACGTCGATGGTGCCATGGTGGGATGAGTTGTATGCATGGGAATATTTTCATACCCGGCCATCACAGTTTACGCGTACTCATTATCCGTCAGCAATCTCGTGTGCGTTTCCATGTTTTGCCATAGGGGGTAGTTATTGTTGTCATCCATCTATTTTACATTACGTTAAATTATTTTACTTAATCTAAATAAAATATTGTCTACTCAATATTCATAGTAAATCTATAAATTTTATATAGTAATCTTAATAATGATTAACAATTATACTAATGATTAACAATTTTTTAGTGATAATCTATTATACTAATGACAAAATCATATTAATACTAATCTATTTAGACATTTCTTAATAAATATATTTAGACTAACATTTTTTTTTACCTATTTTACAAAAATATTTTACTTAAATTATTCTACTTAATCTAAATAAAATATTTCCTACTCAATATTCATAGTAAATCTATAAATTTTATATAGTAATCTTAATAAAATGTTGGAACAATTTGGCCTACTAGGCCTTTTTGAGTTTTTGTTTAAGAAAATGTAACCCAAATTTTTTACCACTTTTATTTAATAGTAGGTAAAAATTATTAACCCTTCTATTTAGAAAGAAAGAATAAATGATGTTTGTTATTTGTTTTATAAGTTTTAATTTTTAATTACTGAATTTGTTTTCTTTTATTATTTTTCTTGCCTTTTTTTATATTTTCTTTATTTTCTTTTCTATTTTCTGGACTGAATTTCTCATACCAGAATTTCTCATACCAGAATTTTCATACCAGAAATTTCATACCAAAAATTTTATACGAAATGTTCATACCAGAAATTTCATAATAGAAATTTCATACCAGAATAATAGAGGTTTGTTAGTATTATGTAAGTGTAAGTTTTAATTGTTAATTGCTGAATTTGTTATTTTAATTATATTTTTTTATATTTTTTTCCTTTTTTATTTTTTTTATATAATGAACATACCAGAATTATTACATACCAGAATCATTACATACCAGAATCATTACAGTGTTAGCTTCTCTGCTAGTGGCATCAAAGTTGACAGGAAACGATAATCTTACAATTCAGGACCCTCTTCTCCACTGCAATCTTCGGAACCCTATTGTTCCCTTATTTAAAAGAAGCATTCCATTCCCTCTGCCACCTCTTCCACCGAACAATAGCAACACCCTCTGGCCAAGATACAACAGTTCTAGCAACACCTCCCCTTCAAATCCATCATCACCGGCCTCTCAGATAACTGTACCCGGCGCAACCTTGACCACCATATCCTCCCCATTAGCCCCATGTTGATCCCTTCCCTGCCCATTTTTCCCGTTTCCAGCCCTAAAATGGATGTGCTTCCTGAAAGGCAACAGCGAATTCATGCTACAAATACCAAGGAAAACAAATTACCCGAGATCAAAAGTGTGTTCCTCAATTACGGATATAATGAAATCCTACAGCAAACAGATAGACAAGAGAAACAATATTTCACACTTGATGTATGGGTTCTTAAGAGGAGGAAAATAGTAATTTATTATTTACATATACCAGAATTTTTAATACTCTATATACAACTTCTCAATTTCAAACCAGAAACAGTATTAGGCCACTATATTTTCATGAAATCCTACAGCAAACAGATGGACAAGGGAAACAATATATCACACTTTATTGTATGGGTTCTTAAGAGAAGGGGGTGGCATCACTCGATAGCGCAAAGCAACAACTGATTGCGAAACTATTACCTGAAGAGATCGAAACCAGCCCAGGGTTGAGAGCAATGATGAGGCTGGTACTTGGTTCCAAGACCTGCTAGGACAAGTTGAAAGCAAAGTAACATTCAAGCCTTTTGATTTTGACGCACTCATTGCTAAACTGTTGAAAAGATGAACCAAAGCTTACAAAGAAAGTCAGGAATCAGGCTAGATGTTGAGGCTTTAGTTGCTTCTTCCTCCTTAGCCTTCTCCACGCCTCATACGAGAAAACCTTGTGCTGCTCCTTAGCCTTCGCATTGATCCATGAGCCACTGCTCTTTAGCCTTCAGTTTTATTTCAGCCTCCTTATTCGCATGAATCCACCTTAAACTTTCACACCTAAAAACGCAAGAAGCGAGGTTCTATGTCTACTTCCACAGTCTCTTCCTTCTCGTCACCTGTTAATCCCTTTTGAGTTTTCTATCTATTGACTTCCACAGTCTCTTCCTTCAGCTCCTCCACGAACCTATCCACCACTGTTTTAATCCTGAGCGACATCTCTCTTCAAATTGAAGAAATCAAACCCTCAATGTGTGTGATGTGAATCTAAATCCATTGAAGAGGCAGATTGATTAATCGAAAAGTGAAAGCGTTGATTTGATTGGAGGGTTCAAAACGAGAGAGGTTGGCAGTTACGAGAGGAGAAGCGAGAGACTGAGAAAGAATGAGACGGGAGTAGGGTGAGGCAACATGAGAAATTAGGGTTGAAAGAGGGCAAACAGTACAAAATTCAATATGGGGTACACTTAATAAATTATAAAGTATAAAGGGCTAGTTACTAAATGTAAATCTCAAAATAGCCTATTTACCTAATTAACCCTAAAATGTTTCATATTAAATATTTTTCGTTTAACTAATGATTAACAATTTTTTAGTGATACACTATTATACTAAGGGCAAATTTGGTAACTAGGCTTTTTTAAAAAACCATGATACTAAGACCACCTGCAATGGTTGGGTTTCTAGCAAAGTTTCTAAACTTTTTTTTCCTTCCACCAACTTAAAATTAAAAGATAATTATAGTGAATATTTATGCATATTGTGTAAATAAAACAAAAATAATCAAAAGCTGCAGCAAGGACCCACCAACAAGTGTACAAATGAAGAAAATAAAAATTAAAATAATCAAAAGCTGCAAAAAGTACGTTTTATAAAGGTTTTCATCTAAGAGATCCAAATTGAGGTTTTAAAATAAAAAAGTAATTTTAGCTAAGAGATTAATTATTTTTTTATTGTTAAAAACAACCATTGTATGTGGTCTAAGTAGGCTTTTTTATATTTTTCATCAATAAAATATACCCAAAATCATATTTACCGTTCAAGTAGAAATTAATTACCATAATAGTTAGGTAAAATCTCCTCTTTCTCTCTCTTTTCTGTTACAATCAAAGAAACCCGATCTGGTTTCTTCTCCTCCTCTCGATCTCGATCTCAGAATCCATTCTTCTCCTCCTTTGATCTCGCAAGTTCTCCTTCTCGCAAGCTTCTCTGGTATCACAATTATCGATATATTTTCTCTCTTATCTCTCACAATCGACATCGATCGGGCAATCTTCTCTGGTATCAATCGATCAAACACCAGAAACGAATACAACGCAATCGACTTGTGATTCAAGACTTCTAATACCAGAATTTGCTTCGATCTAAGAGGTATCTCTCTCACAATATTCTACTCTCTCTCTCTCTCGCCATCTTCTTTAGTATTATTCTGGTATTTTGTTCACCATTGTGAAATTTTGATCAGATTCTTGTATTTCTGGTATAAGGTATCGTCAGATTTGGTTTTGTTTTAAATTATGTTTCTGGTATGAATGAGTGTGCTACGATTCTGGTATGAACCTTGTTGCTAGTTTGTTTTCTTAATTCTGATATGAAAGAATGAGTTCTGATATCATTAATTCTCTGGTATAATGATTTGAATGAATTCTGGTATACTTGAACTTCTGGTATTTGTCGTGTTGTGCATAATTATGGTATACTTAATCTTCTGGTATTTATGTTCTTGTGCATAATTCTAGTATACTTCAACGTCTGGTATACTTGAACTTCTGGTATTTGTGGTGTTGTGCATAATTCTAGTATGAATTAATGAGTTCTGGTATACTCTCTTTTGTAGTATGATAATTGTCTTTCTGATATCATTAATTCTCTGGTATTTGTGGTGTTATGCATAATTCTGGTATGAATTAATGAGTTCGGGTATAATCTCCTTTGTAGTATGATAATTATCTTTCTGGTATCAATTAATGAGTTCTGGTATAATCTCTTTTGTAGTATGCTAATTGTCTTTATGGTATCATTAATTCTCTTTCTGGTATTTGTGATGTTGTGCATAATTCTGGTATACTTTAACTTATGGTATACTTGAACTTCTGGTATTTGTGGTGTTGTGCATAATTTTGGTATACTTTAACTTCTGGTATTTGTGATGTTGTGCATAATTTGGTATACTTTTAACTTCTGGTATACTTATAATAGTTTTTTATGGTACATACAAAACTTGTTAGCCATGACTCAATTACAAATTGTAGTTTATTGTGGAGGAGAATGGAAATCTGTGGGAAATGAATGGACATATTTAGGGGATAAAGTAGTGTGCAAACCCATCACTGTGGGAGATCCAGTTAGCATACCAGAAATTAGGATGTTGATTGCATAACGTTTTCAAGTAGATGAGACAGTGAACAAATTGGAACTTACATACAAGAATACCTTAAATAAAGCGTTACAACCATTTGATATTGAGATAGTAGAATATTTCGAGGATTTTGTTGAAGTTAATCAATTGACTCAACCATGCTGGAGTGTGCCATTGTGTGTGAGATTAAAGTCTACAATTATTATACCAGAAATTGAAGAAATTAATGAATATCATCCATACACTGCCATTGTTCCTGCTCCCAGTGTGACTGAAATAGAAACAGAGAATAGCTATGCAATCACTGAAGTTCAACCTGAAGAAACTCAATGGGGTCTTAAGCTTGGTCAAAAGTTCAAGGATAAAAACGCAGTGAAAAATGCATTGTGTTTGAATGTTGTTGCCGAATGTACACAATACAAAATAACAAAGTCTATCAAGCTTGCTATTCTTGCGCGATGTCTAGATAAAGATTGTAAGTGGCGCGTGCGGTTCTCAAAAATCAAGAAATCGAAAGCGTTTACACTAACAAAGTATACCAGAGAGCACACTTGTTCATTCCATACCAGAAGAAATTATCGCAGAAAGGTCTCATATCCTGTCATTGCTGAAATAGTTGCAAAAATGTAAGTCCATTGCTTATTATCACATATAATATTCAATTCTATATTGTTTTCTTTCATTCTGGTATGAACTACATTCAAATCATATTGTTTATGTTATTCAGGTATGCTAATACACATAAACTCCACGAGTCTAAGACAAATATTGGAGTTTTGAGAAACGAGCATTGTTTAGAAGCTAGCTACTGGAAATGTTGGATGACACAAGAGGTTGTCAAGGACAATATAAGAGGAACAAATGAAGAGAACTACAAGGGTGTGCCGGTGTACTTACATCGATTGCAAGAGGAAAATCCGAACACTATTGTAGCACTACAATTGGATGATGAAAACAAATTCAAGTATGTCTTCTTTGCTTTGGGACAATCAATCAAAGAATATTCAGTAATGAGAAAGGTATTATCCTTGTTCTGGTATGTAATAAAGTTATGCCTCTAGTATTATCAATTATGCATGAATGATATAGATTCTGGTAGTAATGTTGTGTTTCTGGTAAGCAGTATAATTATCTTTCTGGTATGCTCTTTTCTAGTTTGTATAATCAGCATCTGGTATTGTTAGATAAATGTACTTCTGGTAATATCATTTCTGATTTGATTTCAAGCTCATCTTCTAGTATAGTGATATATATTTGAACAATTAAGTTTCTGGTATGACTATTATCCAGTTCTGGTATACCAGAAAACTAATTGATTGGTGGTTGTTGTTGTTTAAGGTTATATCAGTTGACGGAACATTTTTAAAAGGACGATATGGTGGGGTGCTATTACTTGCAACAGCGCAAGATGCAAACCAACAAATATACCCGCTAGCATTTGCGATTGTTGACCGTGAATGTGATGACTCATATGATTTCTTCTTCTATCATATACACAAGTTTGTCCCTGACAGCGAGGAACAACTATTTATATCGGACAGACACATGTCAATCAAGAATGGTAATGCTAAGCACTACACAAAAGCATCTCATGGAGTTTGCATGTACCACTTGAAAGGGAACATCAAGAAAAAATCAACCAAGAATATAGTTCAACAAATGTTCGTGGATGCAGCTAGGTGCTATAGAAAGGATAAGTGTCTTGAACTGTTTGAAAATATAAAGATGGTATGTTTATTCTGGTTTTTATTATTTTCTGGTATGCAATCACATTATGCTTCTAGTATTTCAATTCTGGTGGTTTATTTCATTTATAGTATTGTCCCTTATCTCTCATTTATAGTGTTTCTGGTATGAATGTTTTTGGTATGAACGCAGGTTTGGTTTGTTGTATGAAAATTATCATTTCTGGTATTACATTTAATCTTTGGTATGAATTCTGGTATGCTTTTTGTGATCGTTTCTAGTATCATAATGTCATGTTTCTGGTATTCAACATTATTATTGATTACCAATGATTATGGTATTACCTTTTTCTGGTATTGAAACATGTTAGGTGTATGGTATGTTTTTTCTGGTATTATATATAACTTCATGTGTACCTGCTAGTGTTTGTAGGAGAAGGTAGTAGTTGCGCAGCTGTTGGAAGAAATTGGATTTGTTGCTTGGTCCCGAGCTTTTTGCAACGCGAAACGTTATAACATTATGACAAGCAACAATGCAGAATGTAATATAGGGAGTGGGTGAAAACAAAACACATCAAACAAAATTGTTCCTTGAAAGCTAGGACCCATTCTTTTCACGTAAACCCATTCTCCTCGATCCTCTGGTTTTAACTTTCCTTTTCCCTTTCACATCTACATCTGCTATTGGTTTCTGTACCAGAACGACAACATAACACAAACATTAACAAATATGCACAGAAACAAAACACATGAAGAATAGTAGTGTATTATACCTCTTCCACTGCTTCTTCCTTTGGCTGATCAACTTCAGCTTCCTCCTTGGGCTCGGGTTGGGACTGGGGCTAGGGTTGGGGCATTGGCTTTTCTGTAGATAGCGTCTCTTCAGAACTTGAAGAAACCCCAAGAACTTCTAACTTAGGAGCATCAACTGGAGGTTGGGAGGCCGGCTTTTTAGAGGCTTTGGTACCTTTAGAAGAACCGACCATCCTTTGAACATTAGTGACGATCTTGAAACATTGACTTTCTATTCTGTGTTGTGTCATAGTTTGTGCCTTCTGCCTCATAACAGCTTGGTAGATAGTGGCATTTTGTTGCTCAACCTTCTTGACCAACTCAGAAATCAATTGATTTTGGGTTTGTAGTTGTTTCTTTAAATCCTCAACCCAATCAGGCACCCTATACATTAACATAGTAAAAGATTACAAATGGGATATCAAATAAGCATTTGAAACTAATAAATTATGGTATGTAAAATATCAACTACCTGTTTGTGGTAGAAATAGTGGAGGTGGTGGGATCAGAGACAGGTGGTGCAACCACAACTTCTGTGTTGGAGGTGGTGGGATCAAGGAGAGGTGGTGCAACCACAACTTCTGCATTGGAGGAGGTGGGATCTGGCAGAGGTGGTGCAACCAAAGCATCTGTAGGGACAATCGTATCCATTTTTGGAACAACAACAATCCCAACAGTGCTAGAAGGTGCAACACCAACAATTGGGGGTGTAGCCAATGCCAGCATGTCTTCTTCGGGGCTAAAACAATAGAACAAATTTTGTAAAAATTAAGAATTCTGGTATGATAATATAAATACATATTCAACTTCAGTTTACCATTCAACTTCCTCAACAATCTGTTCTATCTTAGGCTTCTTAGATGGAGCCCTACATTAGGAAAAAAACATTATTAAGAAAATGATAAACATACTAGAAACAGAAACCAAACAAAACACAACAATATACACAAGAAACAAGATTCAAAAGATTATACCAGAAAACATATTAAAACTAATACAAGAATGTAAGACAAAACTTATACCAGAATAAAGATAAAACAAAAACCGGAAACAAAAAGGCACGTACCAGAAAGTAACAAAGCATTCATACCAGAAAACTAAAACAGAAACTCATACCAGAAGTTATATTAGAAGCATACCAGACACTAACAGACACATACCAAAAAGCAAAAAAGCAGTCATACAATAAAACTAAAGAGACTAGTATAACAGAAACTAATGTCACATAATTAAAATATAGATTGAGTATGAAATGTATTGAGATACCTTTTCCTTCCCTCTTCAATTTTCCTCTTCTTTGAGCCATCTTCTTTCTTGACAACCTTTTGTGGTCTTGGCAACCTCAAAATATGACGAGAAGGGGGAGGAGGAGGAGTAGCAAAGTCATCACTGTCGGTTTTCTCCTTCTTTGGGACTTCCTTGATAACCTTGACATCATGCCCTCCAGGTCTGGATACACGTACATTGTGGAACCCAACTTTGAAAATATGACAAAGATAGCCAGCTGGGTCCAAAACTTCATCCCCCACCATTTGTAGTCATCCTCGGTTTCTGGGTCTTCTAGGTTAAGGGGGATAATTTTGATGTCATCTTGGGCCACCGATGACGTTGTATCCTTTATTGTTTGGAACCTGCATTTCATCTTCCCCTTGGTTGATGAAACCCAATTAAGACAAAGTGGGGTTGTTTCTTCATCAACACATGTAGCAAACAAAGATGCCAGTGTGAGGATAGAGTAAAGGATGAAAACCTGCATAATATAGACAGGAAACAAATGAATATACCATACCAGAAACTCAAACCAATAAATAATATAAAACTAATAAAATAATATCATACCAGAAAATGAAACCACAAATGCATATCAGAAAACCAAAAAGCAAGTAAACTCATATAAAAAAGTATAAACTTAAGAACATACCAAAAACAACACAATACATAACATAACTCAATTATAAAACATAAACAATCATACCAAAATCAAACACATGAAAACAAAATACAAGAAACACAAACCAGAAAGATATACCAGAAATGCTATTGCAATAAAGCATACCATAAATCACAAAATTAATATTTTTGGTAACTAATTGCTCATACCAGAAAACAAGTAAATTCATACCAGATAGTATAAAATTCAGAACATACCACCAAGAAAACAATACATCACAGAACTCAATTATACAACATATGTAACACCCCAAGTTCTAGGAACTTGAAGCGCTACATGCTAGGACCGCACAATGGGTCCCGACCCTCAGAGTAGCAACAACAAACGGATCTTACAACAAGGCACAGACGAATGAAAACAAAACTCAATATAAAACCAAAGGTTCAAACAGAAGAAAACACAAAAGCTCCACAGCCGGGTCAAAACAAAAGGGAAACAACAAACGAAACAAAAACCCAATCCAGTCCTAATATGTACGGGAACTCCGGCTGACCACACCATCCGGATCACTCAGCAGCATCCTGAACCCGCGGAACATCTACAACGACGGTATAAACCGTTAGCTAACATTCTAGGTATAAGCAAAGTGTAAAGGCACAAACACACATAAGGTAAAGAAAACACATAGCATGCTCACACATCAACCGGTTATTATCTTTCATTAAGGTTATCCATTACTAATTCAACTTCTTTTGTCACACGAGAATCTCCCAAAACTCGCCTCCGCTTCCGTCTACCAATAGGAATAGATCAGTACTATCCGTTACCTACGGGTCTTGGTTGCAAGAGCACATTCTAGTCTTCTGTAGAACTAGACAAGTGGTCACCGTCCGATTATAGTACACTTGGGCAGTTAAGGTTATCAAAGGGTGAATCCTATTTCCAATTATCCGTTATAAACATGATAGCAACACAAACAAGCCAAAACAATCCAACAAATACGCGGAATGAAGCTAAGTAAGTCCAAGGGACTTACCTCACACGAAGGTAACACAAGAGATCAACGAACAACTCGGAAAACACTCAAGGAAGCTCAGTTTCCCTCAGGAAAGGAGCAAGGAAAGCCTGTACAAGCAAGCAACACGGATCAGGAATGAAACGGTTGCTAGAAGTCTATGACTTCTAGTCTCAACGATCTCTAAGAGATCAACACATGCTAAGGGCTCAACCTTAGTCTTACAACAACTCAGGGAAACAAGGAACAACCATAAGCAACCAAGGAAGGAACGAGGAAAGGAAAGAAGGAAGCAACTCACCAAATACGGGAGCTACTACAGGGAAACCGCAGGGGTGGTTAGACAAAGGCGTAGGGGCGGCTGAACAGAGGCGCAGGGGCGGCTCTGTGCAGGCGCAGGGGCAGCGGCGTGATAGAAAGTGCTGTCGGCTTTCTTCTTCGACAGAACTCACAGCAGGGGCAACCAAAGCTCGAACCTTGGGTTCCAACATGTCGAGGCTCCACTCTAGAGAGCCTGAGAACAATGAAGGGTCAACAACAGAACACTCCACAAGAATCAAGGCTCATGCTTGATCCTTGGAGAAGAAGGAAAGAGAAGGACGAAAGGAAGAAACCAAAACAGAAGAGAAGGCATGCAGCGCTAAAGGAACGTGAGGAGGAATCATAAAAGATGCACTTACACGTTTAACGAAGTCGTGGGAAGCAAAGGACGGCTGTAGTTCTCTAAGGTTGAAGATGATAGCAAGGAACGGGAAAAAGGGGAGAAAGAAGAGAATATATAGGGACGGGTGGAAAGAAAAGAAGGAAGGGCGTCTAGGGTTTAGAAAGAAGATAAGGAAACCGGCCCATAAGATAAAATATCGGATATTCTATCTATAGAAGGAAGATAAAAGAACGAAAGAAAAGATCGTGATCTGTCGTAAATCCGCAGGGGCGGATCTCACAGTCGCAAGGGCGGCCCTCTTCACCGCAGGGGCGATGAAGACAAAACCTAGGATCTTACATCAGATCCTCCTAAAAAGAATTTTCGTCCCAAAACTTGAAAAAGCTCACAAGCACAACACAAATAGAAACAGAATCGAACTCATATATTCCCACTCGGGGCACGTAACTCAAACGTCATGCAAAAGCGTAAGCAACACAACAAGAGAAAACCAAACAACTGACTATAATAAAGGTGTATCCAGCCCAGCGTAAAACTCCGGATAGTTCCTCTGGATACTATCCTCTGTCTCCCAAGTCGCCTCATCGGCTCCTCGCATCGACCATTGTATCTTCATCGGTATGTCCTTCAAACGCAAGCGCCTCGTACTACGTTCTAAGACAGCCACCGGGTGCTCTACAAACGTGTGGTCTGGCTCGATCACTAGATCCTCATGACTGACGATGTGTCTCGAGTCAGGTATGTACTCCCGTAGCTGAGACACATGGAAAACTGGGTGAACACCCTCGAGTCTCGGTGGCAACGCAAATCTGTATGCTGCCTCTCCCACTCGCTCAAGAATCTCGAATGGTCCAACATATTTGGGACTCAGCTTCCCCTTGACACCGAAACGTCTGACGCCTCTTGTCGGAGATACTCTCAACAAAACCTGAGCTCCAACACTGAACTCTAGAGGTCTGCTCCTCTTATCTGCATAGGATTTCTGGCGACTCTGCGCTGCTAACATCCGCTCGCGGATCACTGCTACACGAGTCATGTCATCCTGTATCTGCTCAAGTGCTACCCCGCTAGCACTACTAGGCTCATCCCAACATAGCGGTGTACGACATCTCTGTCCATATAAAGCCTCAAAAGGAGCCATCCTGGTCGATGCGTGCCAACTGTTGTTGTACGAAAACTCCACTAAGGGAAGGTGATCTGTCCACAGTTGTCCCCAGTCTAACACGCAGGCTCTAAACATGTCCTTGAGAGTCTGGATGGTCCGCTCGGACTGACCATCGGTCTGAGGATGATAAGCTGTCGTAAACTGTAGACTCGTACCTAGGGCGGCATGAACTTGCTGCTAGAACCTTGAAGTGAACCGTCCGTCTCTGTCAAAGACAATGGTCCTAGGTACCCCATGAAGTCTAACTATCTGTCTCGTGAACTCCTCTGCTAACCGACTCACCGGCCACATTTCCTTGATCGAAATGAAACGTGCGGTCTTCATAAGTCGATCTACGATGACCCAGATAGCATCAAAACCACAACTCGGTCTCAAACTAGTTACAAAATCCATAGAGATGTCTTCCCACTTCCACTGAGGAACGGGGAGTGGGTGTAGCTAACCTTTGGGTATATGATGCTCGATCTTGACCTGTTGACAGGTCGCACACTGAGCTACATATCTCGTCACATCTAGCTTCAAACCTCCCCACCAGAAAGAGCGTTTGACATCCTGATACATCTTACTCGTACCAGGGTGTACAGAGTAAGGTGAAGAGTGAGCCTCCTGAAGGATCCTCTGTCTCAACTCCCAATCTGACGGCACACAAACACGCTTCTGACGTCTCAGAACTCCGTCAGCACCAACTGCAAACTGTGGTGCCTCTCCTCGAGACATCCGGTCTCGGATCTGTGTCAAAGTTGGGCAACTCTTCTGCTTCTGTCGGATTTTGGCCAACAGATCAGGTACTAACTCCAAGGTGGACAACTGACAATCGGAATCTGGGAAGTAGATATCCATCTCTAGCCATGCCAAATCTCGCTGTAACTGGGGATGAGCTGTCAGTCTAGCGATAGCCATCTCCCGGGAAGTCTTCCTACTGAGGGCATCTGCTACCACATTAGCCTTTCCCGGGTGGTATAAGATCTCAAGATCAAAGACCTTGATCAACTTAACCATCTGCGCTGGCGGTTATTCAACTTCCGCTGAGTGAATATGTACTTCAGACTCTTATGGTTTGTGAAAATCTGACACGTGGCTCCGTACAGATAATGTCTCCAAATCTTCAAAGCATGAACAACAGCAGCTAACTCAAGATCGTGGGTAGGGTAATTCTCCTCGTACGTCTTCAACTATCGAGACGCATAAGCAATCACCTTTCCCCTCTACATCAAAACACATCCCAAGCCCAGCTTGGATGCGTCACTGTAAACCACAAAATCCTCAATGCCCTCTGCCTGAACTAGAATAGGAGGAGAGGTCAATCTCTTCTTCAGCTCCTCGAAGCTCTATAGACACGACTCAGACCATATAAATCTCGTAGACTTCCACAATAAGGAAGTGAGCGGTCGGGCGATAACAGAAAAGCCCTCCACAAAACGCCGGTAGTAGCCCGCCAATCCTAAGAAGTTGCGGACCTCCTTAACGTTCTTAGGTGGCAGCCAAGATGCTACTGACTCGATCTTCGCCGAATCTACCTTGATCCCTTCAGCTGAAACAATGTGACCAAGAAATGCTACCTCGGACATCCAAAACTCGCACTTAGAGAGCTTGACGTACAACTCTCTATCCTATAAGACCTGAAGAATAATCCTCAAGTGTCCTGCATGCTCCTCCTTACTACGGGAATAAACCAGAATGTCGTCGATGAAGACAACTACAAACTGGTCTAGGAAGTCAATGAAGATGTTGTTCATCAACTCCATGAAGACTGCGGGTGCGTTCGTAAGCCCGAATGACATCACGACAAACTCGTAGTGTCCATATCTAGTCCGAAATGATATCTTAGCTACGTCCTGCTCTCTCACCCTCAGCTGGTGATATCCAGATCTCAAATCGATCCTCGAAAACACTAAAGCTCCATGCAGCTGATCCAAAAGATCGTCGATACGGGGCAATGGGTACTTGTTCTTGATCGTCACCTTGTTCAGCTCCCGGTAGTCGATACATAACCTCATTGACCCATCCTTCTTTCTGACGAAGAGAACTAGTGCACCCCAAGGAGATACACTAGGGCGGATGAAGCCCTTCTTTGCTAACTCCTCAAGCTGCTTCTTCAACTCAAGCATCTCGATAGGCGCCATACAATAAGGAGCCTTAGAGATCGGTCTCGTACCTGGCTCTAGATCAATGCCAAAGTCTACACTCCGTTGTGGAGGTAAACCTGATAGCTCTCCAAAGATGTCAGCAAACTCGCAAGCTACTAGAATCTACTTCAAAGCTGGACTAGTACTATCCTTCATGGCATAGCACCAAAAAGCCTCACATTCCTGACTGATAAGCCTCGTAGCTCGAACTCACTGATGACTGTACCAGTCTTTCCGAGATCCCTGTTCGCTCCAAACGGTGTGTGCAAGCTTTAAATTTATAACCCTAGACTTAAGCTTAAAACAAGGATGCGAACCCGCAGTGTACGGGTCAATCGTAGTAAAAGCAAGAAAATTCCAGGGGTCGATCACAGGGACTCGGTGAAACAAAGTCAATACGGTGTGCTATGTCGATTCTAACCACAAGAGCAATTAACACAATCAAAGATGAATAAGAAGTCAATAAAGCAAACATGCAATTCTAGGGATTAAAGCATCTAGTTGTGGTTCCAACTCAAGATCTATAGATAAGCGGACAAAGCTGAGATTTTTGCGTGGGGAAGGTGTTTCTAAAGTGGAGTAGATCACCGGGTAAGTCTCACTACTCACTAATCCAAAACCGTAACTTCTATTACCGGGTAAGTCTCAAGGAATCAAGATAAAGAACTATAACCTCAAACTAACATACCATCTAAGGGAATAGAATCAACCTTTACCGGGTAAGTCTCAGGCTAACTCACGAAGATGGGATGGAAGCACACTCAAACCCCAATAAAGGACAAACCTTTATTACCTACACTTATGATCGTTAATACACAAACTAAGGAATCACCGGGTAAGTCTCATCCTAAGCTTGCATTGAACCAGGAAGGTGTAATAAGAATAGGATTTAGCAAACTCTAACACTTAACTCTCAGTTTTAGGTCGAATAAGTCACCTCGGTCAGCCAGTTTCCACCCCGGCCGAGGTGTTCATCGACTGAACGAGATGCTTAGGGTTAAGGTTAAAGACTCGAACTTTCAGGACCCTACTGGAATCTAAGATTATTCTATCATTGTTTTTCCCACAACCTTCAGCTAATCACCCTAGAATCACACAAGGAAATTAGCCACTCATCATCATTATGAAAGTATTAAAATATATGGGAAGAAGGTGAATATTTGAACAAAGAAGAATTTAATGAAAAGACTTCAATAACTGAATCAAATATCACAACAAAGCGTTCCTTGGATAACAATCCAAAAAGACAAGACAACAATTGAGGGAATTGAAGACAATCTTACAAAACCCTTCAATAAAGCTATAAAAGCTATGGACTTCAATCTTCCTTCAACCTTCAAAAAGGTTCTTCAAATCTTCCAACTTGGGGAAGGCTGCTGCTGCTGCGTGATTTCCGACTGTAAGCGGGATCTAAGCATCCTCGGATTTGTGGAAAATCCAACCCTTTTTATAGGAAAATAAACCCTCCAAAGATAATAAATCTTAGAAAGATATTATCCCATAAATATAGGTAAAATATATATATTCTGCATATCTCCTTCCTTCCAGGAGTCAAGCCCAAAAATATAAGATCACTTTCCAATTTTAAAAGATCTCTTCCAAGAATAAAATATTCTCGCCGCGTCCTAGGTGTTCGCCTCGGTCGAGTCGGCGTCTCTGGATCACCTCGGTCGAGGTGAATCTGTGGTCAACCGAGGTGACTCACAACTGAATGTGAAATCTCTCAAAACTGCTCCAAAGTGAATCTTTAATCCATGGCTATGCTTCCTGGATGTAGCTCCAAATGATTAATGACTCCTTTTGCTCCTTTTTGATGCAAAACGTACCATATTACCTGCAATTACAACGAAACTAGGTGTAGACCTCGATTCTCGCAAAGGTAGATGAAATGGTAATAGAATCGCATATTATACATACAAACATGCAGATTATTGAAGATAAAACGTCCAAACAAACCCCAAAATATAGACTATAATTCATGCTATCAATCCCATCCTCGGAAAATCTCAACATGGCCTGCATCTGTAGTTATTGTCATAGTCCTCTTGCCGATGTCCAGAACTGCTCGATCTCGATCCATCTAATCCATGCCCAGAATAACTTCTTCATGTACTAAGTACATGACGAAGAAGTTAGCTGGCCAATCGCGACCTCCCAATCTAATAGGGCAATCGCGAACCTCTCGCGTACCTCGTATCTTACCCCCATCGGGTAATCCTATAAAGAAGGGTCTACCCTCTACAATAACTAAGGCCAATCTATCTACACATGCATCAGATATAAAAGAATGCGTAGCACCAGTATCGAAAAGAACTCTGACAGGAAAACCATTAATGTGAATGGTACTTGTAGCAGCTGGCGCTGTTGGCTCTACAACACTCCTCAACTCATAAACTCTGGCTGGTGTATTTCTGGTGTCTGTAGATCCACCAACACGTCCTCTACCTCTCCCCTGTCCCGGAGTGGAACCTTGAGGAGCGGAAGAACCTGAAACTCTTTGTTGCTGCTGGTACTGAGATCTTTGTCCTCCTCCAGCAACACTGGCAGGTGAAGAACCCTGCTGAGATAGCGCCTTGCCTTGATGGCAAAACGCAGCTCTGTGTCCGGGCTTGCCACAAGAAAAGCAAGTCACTACTGACTTCTTGCAGTCAGCTCGGATGTGCCCAGCTACTCCGTAGTTATGGCACTGCCGTCCTCTATCAGAACTCTGCTGGAAACTAGAACGTCCAGGCATCTGACTACGCCCAAAACTAGCTGCTCCAGCTCCAAAACTGGCTGATCCAGTCTTTTGTCTCTTCTCAAGACCTCCTGTCTGAGAAACTCTCCTCTGACCCGGTCGGTCTCTCTCATAAGCAGAAGCTCTATCTTGATAGTCCGCCAAAGACTCACAACGGAAACCAGTAAGATAAGAGCGTGTTGATTCTCTCAACCTCCAAGAGAAAAGGTAAACATGTTGATCCTCCACTGGTGCGGACGGACCTAGCAACGCCAACTCGTCCTGAAACTTGAGGATGATCTCAACAATAGGCAAATCCTCAAATCCAGCCTCAAGGAAATCCTGAAGATGGTCTCTCCTCATGGTTGCAGGGCAATAGCGATCCCTGATCACTGTCTTCATCTGCTCATAACTGGTGACCTTATCACGAATGGTTCTCCACCAAGAATGAGCCTGATCCTTCAGCAATGTTTGTGCTATGTTGAATCGACGTCCCTCAAGGCAACCGATAGCCTCCATAGCAGAATCAACCTGTCCTAGCCATTGCTCCACCTCCAAGCCTGTCCTTCCCACGAAGACGCGAACTTTCAACTGATCGAAAGCCTTCAACCAATTGTCAAGCTTTGGCTTTTTTGCCTCAGTTGGCGCTCTAACAACCTCAGGAACTCCAGCAAGCGGGGCAACACCTTGTGTAACTCTCTGCAAAACCTCAGCTGATCTTGCAGGAACTGGCAGCACTGGCGCTGGTCCTCCAGTCCTGAAAGCCTCCTCAACCCTCTGCACATTGTCGCGAAATATAGAAGCTCCGATAGACACTCGTGCGGACTCTGTTGATGGCGCTCTCTGTGCTCCAGACCTAGCAGCGGTCCCATTTCTAGCCTCAGGAACAATGCTCTTAGCAACCTCTTCAGCAAACGCCTCGGCGATAGGCGGATCAGTAACTGGGGCTTGGCCCCGACCTCTAGCTAGTGGAGGTCTTCCTGCACGTCCTCGTCCACGGACGGCAGGTGGAAGTGGTGGTCGACCCCTTCCTCGCCCCATAGCATATGTAGCTCTAGTACGCGCCATCTGCTATAAGGATAAATATATAAGACTATATATATATAAGGCCAAGCTACAGCTAAAGCAAAACTTCAGAAAAAGCACACATAAAGGCCAACACAAAAGAAACTACACTGCTGAGATCCGCGGAGGTAGTGGTGGTCGCCCGTACATCTATCCCAGACCGAAAGGTTAAAACAAAACCCCCTTTTGAAAACGTTAAGACCCCTTACGGGTTATATTTATTTATCCATCCGACCTGTAGAAGATTTCGAGTGCCATTGTTGCCAACCTAGAGCTCTGATACCATATTGTAACACCCCAAGTTCTAGGAACTTGAAGCGCTACAGGCTAGGACCGCACGATGGGTCCCGACCCTCAGAGTAGCAACAGCAAATGGATCTTACAACAAGGCACATACGAATGAAAACAAAACTCAATATAAAACCAAAGGTTCAAACAGAAGAAAACACAAAAGCTCCACAACCGGGTCAAAACAAAAGGGAAACAACAAACGAAACAAAAACTCAATCCCGTCCTAATATGTACGGGAACCCCGGCTGACCACACCATCCAAATCACTCAGCAGCATCCTGAACCTGCGGAACATATACAACGACAGTATAAACCGTTAGCTAACATTCTAGGTATAAGCAAGAGTGTAAAGGCACAAACACACATAAGGTAAAGAAAACACATAGCATGCTCACACATCAACCGGTTATTATCTTTTATTAAGGTTATCCATTACTAATTCAACTTCTTTTGTCACACGAGAATCTCCCAAAACTCGCCTCCGCTTCCGTCTACCAATAGGAATAGATCAGTACTATCCGTTACCTACGGGTTTGGGTTGCAAGAGCACATTCTAGTCTCCTGTAGAACTAGACAAGTGGTCACCGCCCGGTTATAATACACTTGGGCCAGTTAAGTTTATCAAAGGGTGAATCCTATTTCCAATTATCCGTTATAAACATGATAGCAACACAAACAAGCCAAAACAATACTACGCGGAATGAAGCTAAGTAAGTCCAAGGGACTTACCTCACACGAAGGTAACACAAGAGATCAACGAACAACTCAGAAAACACTCAAGGAAGCTCAGTTTCCCTCAGGAAAGGAGCAAGGAAAGCCTGTACGAACAAGCAACACGGATCAGGAATGAAACGATTGCTAGAAGTCTATGACTTTTAGTCTCAACGATCTCTAAGAGATCAACACATGCTAAGGGCTCAACCTTAGTCTTACAACAACTCAGGGAAATAAGGAACAACCATAAGGAACCAAGGAAGGAACGAGGAATGGAAGGAAGGAAGCAACTCACCAAATACGGGAGCTACTGTAGGGAAACCGCAGAGGCGGTTAGACAGAGGTGCAGGGGCGGCGGCGTGACAGAAAGTGTTGTCGGCTTTCTTCTTCGACAGAACTCACAGCAGGGGCAACCAAAGCTCGAACCTTTGGTTCCAACATGTCGAGGCTCCACTCTAGAGAGCCTGAGAACAACGAAGGGTCAACAACGGAACACTCCACAAGAATCAAGGCTCATGCTTGATCCTTGGAGAAGAAGGAAAGAGAAGAACGAAAGAAAGAAACAAAAACAGAAGGGAAGGCATGCAGCACTAAAGGAACGTGAGGAGGAATCATAAAAGATGCACTTACACGTTCAACAAAGTCGCGGGAAGCAAAGGATGGCTGCAACTCTCTAGGGTTGAAGATGATAGCAAGGAACGGGAAAAAGGGGAGAAATAAGAGGATATATAGGGACGGCTGGAAAGAAAAGAAGGAAGGGCGTCTAGGGTTTAGAAAGAAGATAAGGAAACCGGCCCATAAGATAAAATATAGGATATTCTATCTATGGAAGGAAGATAAAAGAACGAAAGAAAAGATCGGCATGATCTATCGTTAATCCGCAGGGGCGGATCTCACGGCCGCAGGGGCGGCTGGCCGCGGGGGCGGCCCTCTTCACCGCAGGGGCGGTGAAGACAAAACCTAGGATCTTACAACATACACAATCATACCAGAATCTAATACATTAAAACAAAATACAAGAAACAAAAACCAGAAATGCTAATGCAATAAAGCATACCATAAAATCACAAAATTAACATTTCTGGTAACTAATTACTCATACTAGAGGAAAATAAATGAAAAACAAGCATGCTAGAAACGTAAAACATGATAAAATATAACCATACCAGAGGCACATAAATGGAAAACCAGAAGCATACCTGGAATGCCAAAGGAAAACCAGAAAGGCAGTAATTTCCGGATGCCCTAAACTTTGTTGGCTCACAATCCCTGAGGTTGTCAAGTGTCTTATTGAAGACAAGGCGCCCCCATGGATAAGAATTAAAGGCATCCATGTCCTTCAGAAGTGATAGAGGAAGATTGGAGACAAACTTCTTCTTGTCATTGCCAAGCAAAACAAATTCAATAAACAGCAGCAGAGCCATCTTGAATTTCCTTTCATCATTCTTTTTCAGCTTTGAATATTTTTCTTCCAATTGCTCCAATTTTCACTTGGGCATGCCGAACAACTCCTTCATGTCGACATTTTCTTCTTCATTGTACACTCAAGGCCAGTAATTTCAGAAAACTCGCTTAAGCCAAACCTTATGAACAAAAATATACAACAAAAAAAGAAAGAAACACATTAACAATAGAAAGTGGAATGGAGGTACAAAACTGAACTAAAAAGGTTGGGTGTATAGTTAATAAATACCTAAGCAGGGTTTGTTGATTGCAAACCACATTGAGTGTTTGCGGTCAGTTTGAACCTCATGCAGAAGCATGAAGTGTATTAATTGGTTGGAAGGTTTAAGATTGGTACAAAGGGAGATGACTGGTGAAAAAATAGAGTTCTTAAACAATTCTTACCCATTGGCATCCAACCCTTCAAGTAAAAATTTAACAATATTGACACGAGACAAAACAGTTATACGTGTTGTCTCGTATTTTGGGTTGTCATCGAATCTGTACATTAACTAGTAAAGGAAATAAGATTGTTAATTTAAGAAAAACATTCAACAACAAATCAGAAACTCGTATCAGGCATTCAACTTACAAAGGACTCTTCATGTCCATAACTAATATTTTCCTCAATAGCAGTGTAAACATACCAGAAAATAATGTCAATATATACATCAACATGAAATACCAGAAAGTAATATAAAAACCTCATATCAACAAATACAAGAAAACATTAATAAATAAAACAAATACCAGAAACCCTAACTAGAACATCTAATACCAGAAACAAATAGCATACCAGAATATATACATCAACATGATCAGGCACAACATAAAACAAATAACATACCAGAACTTCTAATGCTAGAAAACATTAAACCTCATAATGAACAAATACCAGAAAAGATAACAGAAAGTAATACAACAACATGCAATACCAGAAACTCAAACCAAAAACACATACCAGAATTTTAAACTAAAGCAAATACCAGAATACTTGAAATAAAAAACCTCATATGAACAAATACCACAAAACATATACCACAAAGTAATACATGAACCTGCAATACCAGAACACTAACAATAAACACATACCATAAACTTATACTAAAGCAAATACCAGAAAACTTGAAACCAATAACATACCAGAAAATCTAATAACATACAAACATACCAGAAAACTCATGTAAATATAAAGACGAAACAAACATAGAACAAACCATATCAAAACAGATACTAGAAACGATGATTAAACTTACAAACACTAATATGAACAAATACCAGAAACTATAATACCATAAAACATGAAAGAGTATCAAAGCAATACTAACCATAGGTATATCAACTGTTCGAGGACCACTAGATACTACAATTTGAAGGCTTGATTCATCATGAGACACAACAGAATCATCGCCTTCGTTTGGTGTGGCAATTTCAACAGATAAAGGAGGCGTAAGAGTTAGAAGGTTGAAGGTAGGAGCATCACAAGAAGATTTGTTGGCAGCAACCTTTGATCGAGTCGACATTTTCGTTTTCTTAGGGTTTACAAAACTCGAAACGATTCCGGAGTATTTGGGGTAAAAACGAAGACGAAAAACAAAGAACAAGTGAAGGAGATGGCCGAAAAGTGACGAGAGATGAATCAAACTTGAAGAAAATGGAGATTACGAGAGAGATTGATGAAGATGACAGTTAAAGGTGAGGAGTCGAACGGGCGAAGGGCGAAGGGCGAACGGTTTCTTCTCTGGTATAACGAAAACAAAGTGAATTTGGTAGTTAGTGAGTGAATGAGCGGAATATTGGGTAAATTAATGAGGTAAATTAATATCAATTAACAGTAAATAAAATAGGGGTATACTTTCTTTTATAAAAACTGAAAATTAGCCTAGTATATCAAATTTTGCCTTATACTAATGGCAAAATCATATTAATACTAATCTATTTAGACATTTCTTAATAAATATATTTAAACTAACATTTTTCACCTATTCTAAAAAAATATTTTACTTAAATTATTATACTTTATTTAAATAAAATATTTTCTACTCAATATTCATAGTAAATCTATAAAATTTATATAGTAATCTTAATAAAATGTTTCATATTCAATATTTTTCGTTTAACTAGTGATAAACTATTATACTAATGACAAAATCATATTAATACTAATCTATTTAGACATTTCTAAAAAAATATATTTAGACTAACATTTTTTACCTATTCTATAAAAATATTTTACTTAAATCTATTTACACATTTCATATTGACATTTTTAAAAAAATATAATAACATTTTTTTTTCCTATTATTTAACTTATCTATTTAGACTAATTTGTTTATACAATTTCTATTTAATACTAATCTTAGCTAAGTTAACGATATTTTCATAACTAAATATATTGCAAGCCTAAACTAATGTAACTAAACTAATAACATATCTTAACCCTAAACTAACTTTTTTATACTAACAAAATATTTCATATTATTAAATTTTTAACATTATGTTTTTATATTACACAAAACTACATGACTAAATACAATGATCTAATCTAAGTATATACTACCAAAATACGTAAACTTAAACTAATCTAACTAAACTACTAACATGTCTTAACCCTAAACTAACAATTTTATACTAACAAAATATGTAAACTTAAATAATTTGTTTAATATCCTGTTTCTTTTTATATTATACAATTTAAATAACTGATTATAATCATCTAATTACTAACAAAACCCTAACCCTAAATATGCTAATACAAAATTAACAAATATTAAGAAGGAATCACTTACTTGGAGAAAGGTTGCGGTACAGGGGTACAAGGGTGATCCGGCGGTTTCACTGGTGGTCCATCTGCGGTCTAGTGATCGGATAGTCTCCTATGAGGTAACTTCTATTATCTTATTGGAGAAAAAACAAGAAAGAAAGGAGATAGAAGAAGGTAGATGTAAAAAATATGGAGAAGAAGTGAGGATTTATGGGAGAAAAAAGCGGTCTTCAACCTTCGTCGTCTTCAATGTCTTCGTCGTCTTCAATGTGGAATACCGTTCAACGCCTTGCCCTCAATAATGCCGAGTTAAATTTTTTTGCAGTGCCCCAGACACGCGGTCAGCCACCGCGTTTTTTACCATTAAAAACGCGGTGGTCCACCACTTTTTTTGCCACGGGCAGAAAAAGAAAAAACAATAATATCGCGTTTCTCTAAAAAAAATTTTTAATGAAAGAAACGCGGTGACTCACCACGTTTCTTTTCTTTATTTTTTTTTTAAAATTTTCGTCTGATATGGTTATTCACCGCGTTTTAGTTCCTAACCTAACTCCGTCGTGTATTCTCAAAATAAAGTTTCATCCGAACCTAATTTCGGAAAAACTTTCGTAATTTTGTTTATAATGGCGAAGAATTCTAGAGAGGAGCGCAAAGGGTTGGTGACTTAGGGCCCGTTTGGTTTTAATTCCGGAATCGGAAACGGAATGGAAACGAATCTAGTCCACATGTATATCATTGTTCATGAAAGTTTATGGAATCATTCCTTGTGGTTTAAAGGGATTGAAGTAGAATTTGATTACTTTTGATACCCTATAGGGTAACAAAATGTGAGGGAGCAAGTGCATTTTGCATTAATCCACAAGGAATGATTCCACAAAACTTCATGAATAAGGATATACATATGGACTAAATTCGTTTCCATTCCGTTTCCGTTTCCGGAGTTGGAACCAAACGGGCCCTTAGTGTGGGTGGAAACTCTTTCAAAAAGTTCCCTTATCCATACAAATATTTTTTTTTAACGGATGTGACTATTTCTGCATAACGGAGTAGGCCAGCCAGGCAGCCAGCTAATTACACCAAGGCAACCCGAGTTAGCCAACCCTGGTTAGTTCAGGGTTTGGAATTTGAACCTGTTGCCCCATCCTCACTCTCCTTCGTTCTTCCCACTATATAAACCCCCAAGAAGCGGAAGGCTACCAAAGTTGTTTTGCCATTGTAGAGCGTCTTGATACACGCTCCGTTCTTTCACATCCCTGTCAATTTTTTCTCTTCCTTCTCCAATTCACATTTCGTGAAGCTTTCCCTGCCAGCCTTTCCTAGAAAATGAGGGAGTGCATCTCGATCCACATTGGTCAGGCCGGTATCCAGGTCGGCAATGCCTGCTGGGAGCTTTATTGTCTCGAGCACGGTATCCAGGTAAATTCCTCATCTGCTTTTTTAACTGATTTGATAATACTTGAGTTTTAGATGAGAAATGTATGGTGATATTTATAGGTTTCGGCAAGTAGTTCAGATCTTATGCAGATCTGGTGGATTCCACCATAGATCTATGAATTAGATAGTTCTATTTCGCACTCTCCTTATTGGACGTTCCGCAATTTATGAATCTTTGCGTTTCATATGAGAAACTGTTGGTTGCTTTTGAAATTCAGTTCTGTATTAGTTCAGATCTAGGTTGTTTCCGTAATTTTTTTGACAGATCGGATGGATTCCACAATGGATCTGTGAGTTTGTTGGTCTTCCACTGTGTTACACTCTTGAGATCCGCTTTTCAAATTTCAGTTCAATTTTGTCTAGAGTATTAGGTCTTAAGATTTTGAATTTCATCGCAGGTTTTTCTTAACTTTATATTGTATTGTAGTTTGTGGACCGTTATAGCAAAGATTGAGATCATGCAATCAATCACTCCTTGATACTGGTGTGTTCTACATGAGAAAGTGAATGTTGGCATTTTGTCTATTTTAGCAATTATATCCGATCCAAGTATTTTATTGTAAGATTTTTACAGATCTGTAGCATACCACCATAGGTCTATGAGTTTGGTTTTTCTTCCACGGTGTTCTACGCTTGAGATCCGCTTGAGCATGTAGTTAGTTTACATTTCAATTCACTTTTCTCTAAACTAACTAGATTTAAGAATTTGATTGCATCAACACCTCTCACTTGATATAATCTGTACTCGCTAGACCTTTTATGATGAAGATTTTGTAATCTTTAATGTATCAGCCAACAAGTTTCTTTCTCTAAAACAAAGATCTGTTATTTTACTTGAATTACATTACAGCTCTCTTGTGTGACCTGCTTGTGTCTTAATTGTATTACCTTCTTTGTTTCAGCCTGATGGCCAGATGCCAAGTGACAAAACTGTTGGGGGAGGTGATGATGCCTTCAACACCTTCTTCAGCGAGACTGGTGCAGGGAAGCATGTTCCTCGTGCTATCTTTGTCGATCTTGAGCCCACTGTGATTGATGAGGTAAGGACCGGAACATACCGACAGCTTTTCCACCCTGAGCAGCTAATCAGTGGAAAGGAAGATGCTGCCAACAATTTTGCTCGTGGTCACTACACAAGTATTTTCCTTAATCTAATCTGCCCAGCAGTATTTGTAAGATTGTGTTTCTTATTATTGGTTACAACTTAAAATTCTGATGTTAATGCTTTTGGTGTCAGTTGGAAAGGAGATTGTTGATCTGTGCTTGGACCGGATCAGGAAGCTGGCTGACAACTGCACTGGCCTTCAAGGTTTTCTTGTGTTCAATGCTGTTGGTGGTGGAACTGGATCTGGTCTAGGGTCGCTTCTCTTGGAAAGACTCTCAGTTGACTATGGCAAGAAGTCCAAGTTGGGTTTCACTGTCTACCCATCTCCGCAAGTCTCAACCTCTGTTGTTGAGCCTTACAACAGTGTTCTGTCCACCCACTCCCTCCTTGAACACACTGATGTTTCAGTGCTTCTTGACAATGAAGCCATCTATGACATCTGTAGGCGCTCACTTGACATCGAGCGTCCTACTTACACCAATCTTAACAGACTTGTTTCTCAGGTCATTTCCTCACTGACTGCCTCTCTGAGGTTTGACGGTGCTTTGAATGTGGATGTTAATGAGTTCCAGACCAACCTGGTTCCCTACCCCAGAATCCACTTTATGCTTTCCTCCTATGCCCCAGTCATCTCAGCTGAGAAAGCCTACCATGAGCAGCTGTCGGTTGCAGAGATCACCAACAGTGCCTTTGAACCCTCATCCATGATGGTCAAGTGTGACCCGAGACACGGGAAGTACATGGCATGCTGTCTGATGTACCGTGGTGATGTGGTGCCTAAGGATGTTAATGCCGCTGTTGCTACTATCAAGACCAAGAGGACAATCCAGTTTGTTGACTGGTGCCCTACAGGTTTCAAGTGTGGTATCAACTACCAACCACCAACTGTGGTTCCTGGTGGTGACCTAGCCAAAGTTCAGAGGGCTGTTTGCATGATTTCGAACTCCACCAGTGTTGCTGAGGTCTTCTCTCGCATTGACCACAAGTTTGATCTCATGTATGCTAAGCGTGCCTTTGTTCACTGGTACGTGGGTGAGGGTATGGAGGAAGGAGAGTTCTCTGAAGCTCGTGAGGATCTTGCTGCTCTTGAGAAGGATTACGAAGAGGTTGGTGCAGAGGGTGTTGAGGGCGAGGATGATGACGGTGAAGAGTACTGATGAGTTTTCCAGTATCAAGTGTTTTTTAAATCTTGAAATATGTTGTGATCTTAGTGATCTATCTACTTGCAGACTGTTGTGCTTCCTCCTTGGGTTGATCTGTGTTTCTTGTTTCTGCATTAAAGAATTTGGATTGATTTATGTTTTTTTGTCTTTGTATTGAAGGATTTGGATTTGAAAAATCTTGAAGTATCAGTTTGGATGATCTATGTTTCTGTGATGAATAATCAGTTTTGTGTCTGCTGACATTTGCTGATGTTACCTCCGTTTCACATTCTGCCTGGAATACCCCTAGTAATTTTGGATTTCACAACTCATCCTGTTTCCATCCGTTCTAAAGTAAACACAATACATCCATGTACCAAATTCTAATTCCTTGGCCGCAAAACCTCTATCATCAATGGCATGAAAGACGTGCACACAGCGAAGGACATCTGCTAAAAGGAGAGAACGCGAGCGAAGGACATCTGCTAAAAGGAGAGAACGCGAGCGAAGGACATCTGCTAAAAGGAGAGAACGCCTTGTGTGAACCTCAGTCGAGTCTAGGTCATCATTATTGGAACAATTTGTATCAGAGAATGAAGGATGGGGTTGTCCTTGATGGGAACAAAGGAGAAGAGAAGGGAAGTGACTACGAGATTGTGGATTTGATCTAGAAAACGGCGGAGATTGAAGTCATGACTCTTGGGGAAGAAGAGAGCCTCTTTGGTGAGTTTTGGGCACTTCTCTAGTACAGAAGATACTCGGGTATCATAATTTTCCTTTCAAGAGTGATGAGCATAACACTGTCGCTAAAGATGTAATGTAAGTGTGAAAAAACAGTGTTTGAAAGTGAAGTTCGAACCATCAAAAGATTAATAAGGATCTATTTGACAAACTTTTCTGTCGTGATACAGTGACAAGAAAGAGACACAAATTTGATACATCAACAGTGTATGTGCTAATTCTTTTCTGGAGGTGATTCAATCGATCAATATAACTTTTATATATATGGTATATGGTATGACATGTCCATTTTTTAGATTTTTTTCTTCTAAAATCTATTTACAAACACAACAATAGTAGGCGAGGCCTTTTGCAGAATTGCTGTTAGTTATAGCCAAATTTCAAACGATGCATTGCTGTTGGTTACAACGTCCTCTTTGGTTCCTTCATCTATCGTTCTTCGCTCGATTCATACGGTTACTATTTGCATTTACCGAATTTACGGTTAACAAACGAATTCCGCTGATGTGTTAGTTCAATGAAGCACCCTCTTCCATTCATCATCAATATCATGTTTTTGGTTACCTACCGCGTTGCTTTATTTGAAATTTTATGCAAGTTTTAAGTGTATTAAAGAATGCTTTAGACAGTACACTTTATTTGGAAATTTGGTAAATTTGTAATTTAATGTATATTAAAATAATTTTGATAGTATTTATGTAACTTGAGTTCAATTCGTACTTCTTCGTCTACCACTCTGTCGGTCATTCGCATTTTGCACAGAAGCATTTCGTCTAACATGGAGGAGGCAATCGTTTTCTACAGCGCTCCCGGAATGGGTCATATCGTCTCCATGGCCGAGCTCGCCAACCTCATCCGCCGCCAACTTCTCCTTCACTACCCCAACCGCCGCGTCTCATACACCGTCATCTACGGAAGCCAACCCTTCGAACCTCCGACCACCACCGCCGCCATCTCCCAGATCGCCAACTCCAATCCTTCAATCTCCTTCCTCCACCTCCCCCAACACCCTATAAACACTTTCCCAGCTCGCAGCCCCGCTGCCATGGCCTTCGAATCCATCCGTAAATCCGCCCCAGACTTCGCCGAATCCCTTCGCCGCATCTCCGATGCTGGAGCCAAGATCCGATCTCTCGTCATCGACCTGTTCTGCAGCACCGCGCTTCCTATCGCTGCTGAGCAAGGAATTCCTGTCTACTATTTCTTCACCTCCGGATCTGCAGCCCTAGCCGCCTACCTCCACATGCCAACAATTCATCAGAGAGTCGGTGGTAGAGTTTTCAAGGACTCGCCGGATTTGTTGATCGACATCCCTGGCCTACCTGCGATTCCGGCCGACGAGATGCCCGAGCCTTTACTGGATGCAAAAGATCCGGCTTATCCGGAGATGGTGTATTTCTGCGAATGCTTACAGAAATCAAAGGGAATTCTGGTGAACACTTTCGATGAGCTGGAGCCGGTAGTGACTAGGGAGGCGATCGACAGTGGTGCTTGCGTGCCGGATGGACCCACCCTCGCCGTGTATAATATTGGGCCATTGATTGAGGGCTCTAAAGACGGTGACACAAGGTATCTCAGTTTAGCTGAGAAAAATCTCATCCTATGTTAATCAGTTAGTAATTGATTCAAACAGATCGATGATCTTGCTTTTGTATGTTGTAGCCACGAGACCTTGTCATGGCTTAACACGCAGCCGAGTGGAAGCGTAGTGTTCCTGTGCTTCGGAAGCAGGGGACGATTCACAGCGGCTCAGACGAAGGCGATAGCTGAGGGGCTAGAGAGGAGCGGACAGAGATTCATATGGGTGGTAAGGAATCCTCCAGATGACAACTCGAGCGAAATTGATTTGGGAAAGCTGTTGCCAGAAGGCTTCATCCAGAGGACAAAAGACATTGGCATTGTTGTCAAGGGATGGGCACCACAAGTTGCGGTACTGAGTCATGACTCGGTGGGTGGGTTCGTGACTCACTGTGGGTGGAACTCGGTGCTGGAGGCTGTGGTTGCCGGAAAGCCAATGGTAGCTTGGCCGCTGTATGCTGAGCAGCACCTTAACAAAGCTGTATTAGTGAAAACCATGGGAATGGCAGTTGCCGTGGAGCAGAGGGAAGGAGACAGGTTTGTGTCCAGAGATGAGCTGGCCAGCCGACTAATTGAGCTGATGAACTCCGATAAAGGGAAAGAAATGAAGGAGAAGAGCCGGCTGATGAGAGACAAGGCTTTGGCTGCTAGGAATGAAGGTGGCTCTTCCATGGCTGACCTCCAGAAGGTAGTGAATGAATGGATGAAATAGTCATTTTTAGTTTGATGTGAAGGAAGCTATTTTCTGTTTGATATTTGTCATGAATGGAAATGACCTTGATTAGACTTAAAAAACTTGCAAAAATTTTCCAAATAGAACATCAGATTGATGATGAATGTAAGATGGTTCATAGAGCATCTTCCAACACAGTGGCACTCCTGATTACTAAGAGATCGACTCTTTGCCCTTCACAGTGGCATCACTTTCTTGGTTGGTTTGACCTCTTTGATAGTTGGCCTAAATTTGTTATTTAATTGAATAATAGTAATTTTTTATATTTATATTCGAATTAAAATAAAATATAAAACTAAAACTAATTCGAAATAATTAATTCAAAAATTATAACTATATTTTATAAAATATAGAAACTTAAATGTAGTCCTAATTTTTTTTAATTTTTTATTTTATAATCCAAGAGAAACTTTTAATGAAATATATTTAATATTTTATTTATTTATTAATATAATCATTTGATTGGAACTTTGTTACGTGAAGAAGGTGCTCCTCAAAGTTCTGCCTAGGAGTGGGCATGGGACGGGACGGAACGGGACAAATCCCGCGCAAATTATGCACCAATTATATTCAATACGTATGCTTGTTTTCTTTCAAGTTTAAAGACACAAATAATCGGGGAAAAAAACTCGATACCTTATTATCGATTTATGACGCCTACATTAGTAATTAATACATTGAAAACAAATTCAAGTTACATCAACGTGTCTTACCGATTCACATTCAAAAAATAATAACAAATAATTTACAAAAAATTACATTTATTTAACTATCGATTACAATTATGGGAATCCACAAATACAAGGGCGATGGAACGGACCAGAGCAAGGGCGACGATGAAACGGACAAGAGCAAGGCGGCGAACAGACTAAATCAAGGGAGAGCAGAACCTCTAGTATTTTAGATCCAACTAAATGAGTCGTAAAGAATGAGTGAATGACTGATGAAAAATTATCGAACTAATAATTTTGAAAATATAAAAATATTTATAAAAAATATAATTTATGTATAATATTTATCTATATAATATATATAAAAATATTATATATAATATTTATCTATATATATGCGGGACGGGATTAACCGGGACGGGAAGTCTCCGTCCCGCGTCCCGTCCCGCAAATTTTTCA
The DNA here is from genome assembly GCA_033239125.1 of Fagopyrum homotropicum. Lineage (NCBI taxonomy): Eukaryota > Viridiplantae > Streptophyta > Magnoliopsida > Caryophyllales > Polygonaceae > Fagopyrum > Fagopyrum homotropicum. The sequence continues at coordinate 13,243,345 of BSWB01000003.1, forward strand.
CGGGACGGGATACACATTTTTTTTCCAAATCTCGCCGGGATCGGGACGGGACCGGGACGGGACGGGATTAAGCGGGATTTATGCCCACCACTAATTCTGTCAATTTTATATTGTGGATACTAAAGATGAAGAACGAGACCGAATTCGTGCACTAAGGTATAATTTTAATTATTAATAAAAGAAATATAAATTTTCCAATTTTTTTTTACTAAGCTATGTTTGTCAACTGTTTATTGGTGTTTTCAGTAAGACGGGCAAAAGCACATTGAACCGGTCTATTGTAGCTGATATAAAGAGTATGGTTGATCAATTCAATCCACCCGCAAAGGCATTCAGAGTTGTGATAGCATGAAATATGACCATATTTTAGGCACATATTTTGGTTGTTTTTCCTCTTCTTTTGTGTATATGGATATGAGTTTGAAGTATTTATGAGCACATTCACCTATTATGTTGGTATAGAGATCTACACAAGCTTTGTTTGTGTTTTTAGGTGAATAAAGGCTTGGATTGGAGCATATATGGAGTAAGTAGGAGTATTTGATCATGCTAGGCATCAAGAGGATGCATTGGGGAAGCTAAGGAAGGAGCATGATTGAAAAGCTTTACAAAACAAAGACTTTTACGAAGGATTTAGAGTTTTCACTGTCAAACATGAAGAACCACGGCCGTGATTTATGTATTGAGGTCTTGGAAAAACATGTCGAGAGCAAGTAAGTGGTTCCACGGTGCATTCCACGGCCGTGGAAACTTGTTCTTGGCCGTGATTCTTGTAACGGTTGCCACATGTCATTTTGCCACGTCAACAACGGTTATTGGGCTTTTGTAACCTTACTTTTTTCCTATAAGAAGGCTGAAGAAAGGAGGAAAACGGATGTCTTGCATCCATCAACATTTCGAGGGCATTGCTTAGAGAGATTTCGGAAGATCTTGTTGCGTACGGGGAAGATTCGGAGAAGGACGCAATTTGAAGATTGCGTACTTAGAGAAGATCTTAGGGTTTTACCTTGAAGGCGGATTGACATCCCGTTCTTCATTGTTCCTTGAGATTTGTGAGAGATTCCTATCTTATTCTACATTCATTGAACGCAGTTTGCGATTATTGTGTTTGATTGACATTTGTTTTGAGTTTATTATTGAGATTTCAAGGTTTTACCTTTACCCCCTTTTATATTTGATTATTGATTTCATGATGATGATTTTTGGCTAAAAACCTTAAGCGGTTCTAAGGTGAAGGGTTGATAGTTGTGGCATAGATGATGATAGATTGAACCAAAACAGTTTGGACCCTGAGAGTTGCGAGAAACCTCGTCGCCAAGGCTTTCCACGGCCTGTTCTTGAGTTCCACGGCCGTGGTTCTTCAAGATCTGGCCGTAATTTCCTTTGTCGTACGTCTTTTGCTTTTGCTTTAATCCAAAGTTAAAGATATGCTTTAACGTAGCCTTGACTTACGTTTTCTAGGTAGTAGTGAGACTCAACATCCTCTACTTCGGTTTCGAGTGTCACAACCTTAACCGTTTTGGCTTATCTTTGATTCCCTTGGGTTTGGGCATGAGTGTTTGAGAGTAATTCTTATCCTTTGATCCTTTTTATACTGCAACCTCAACAACCTTTATGGAGAGAGCCTTTGGGTGAGACATATGGGTTTTAAAACTTCACCGTACAATTCCCTACCTTAGATATACCTTTGCAATCCCGACTTTGTCCTTATATCCTTAGAATATCTTGAATCAATTGCCACAATTGGATACCTGAATCTTTAGAATCGTTGTTTTCCCAATTATCTTTATAAAAGCTCTTATTATTTGTCTGACGATTTTGTGAACTGAATTTGTTCCCCCCAAATCCCTGAGTTCGATACTCTAGAATTCTTGCTTTACTACGCCGATCCGTACACTGCGGGTTCGCTTTGCTTTGATTTTAGTTTTATAAATTTTAAGACTTAGTGACGCACACTTTCGAGCGAACAAGTTGCAAAGGATAGATTGTTATCTAACCCTATAGACAACATAAGTATTAAATTGGTTAGCACCAGAACCACTGATGCTAGGAGATATAATAAGTGGCTGCTATTATAGTCGGAGATGTTGCAAATGTTAATAGAGATAGAGATATCTATGTGGAAAAACACGGAGGTCAGTTGCGGCGTGTTACCGAAACTCATCCTTCATTTCTTGCTCTCCAATATCCGTTGTTGTTTCCGTACGGCGAAGACAGATATAGGATTGATATTATACTACGAGAGAGTGGCAGGAGTAAATCAAGGAAGAGACTTAGGTTAAGCTTGCGGGAGTTTATAGCATTTCGTCTTCTGGACAGGGAAGGTGAAGCAAAAACTCTAATGGTATCCAAGAGGTTGTTTCAACGGTTTGTGGTGGATGCACATACAATGATTGAATCTCAGAGACTGAACTGCCTAAGATACAATCAGAAAAAATTGCGATCGGATTTGTATTGTAACTTGACATCTGTTGTTGGGAGTGGTACTACTACTGAAGCATCTTCTACAGGTAAACCGATTGTCTTTCCGTCATCGTATACAGGTAGTTCGAGGTACATGATGCAGAATTACCAAGATGCTATGACAATTTGCAAATCTATTGGTTATCCGGACTTATTTGTTACATTCACATGCAACTCTCAATTGGCTTGAGATAATTAGATTTTGTTAGAAAAGAGGTCTTCAACCCGAGGATCGTCCGGATATTGTTAGCAGGATATTTAAAATGAAGCTGGATCAAATGATTAAGGATATAAGATTCAACAATATTTTTGGAAGGGTTTCGGCAAGTATTCCTTTAGGCACATCTCTTTTATAAAATATTTTATCTATGTTTATTAACTTTATTATATTTTTTTTCCAGTTGTATACACCGTTGAGTTTCAAAAGCGGGGTCTTCCACATGCTCAAATTCTTATCTTTCTTCATCTGATAACAAGTGCTCTACAACTGAAGACATTGATCGTATTATATCTATTGAGATTCCTGATCCGGTTGCTAACCCCACTCTCTATCAAACCGTGAAGGATTGTATGATGCACGGACCTTGTGGAAACATGAATCCAAGGTGTATTTGTATGGTGGATAACAAATGCACCAAGTACTACCCTAGAAAATTCACGGATAGTACCACTATTGACGATGATGGTTATCCCGTCTACATGAGGAGGATTTTTGGAAGAACAGTAACCAAAGAAGGGTTTGAGTTGGATAACAAGAACGTTGTGTAACATTCGGAAATTTTATTCCGGATGGTTGGCAGGTTTTGACCTTTCCGCAGACGCGACTCAGTTTCCCGCATGCACGGGATGCTGAGTAACGAGTTTTTATTCCGTTCCGACCCCTTGGTCTCCCTCTTTTGGCTTGGGCCCCTCGTTACTTGTGCCTAGGGGACAAGAGGTCAGCTGACCCCTTGTTTCCCTCCCACCTTGTCATCCAAAATTTATCCCTCTCTCTCCCCTTCACTTTTCATTTCACGCTCATTCACTTCTCCCATTTTCCTCTCTTCTCTCTCTTTCTCTTCTTCCATCTTGGAGCTCTTGCATGTGTGGACTACAGAAGAAGAAGATCAGATCTGTGTGGTAAGTTTCTTCCCCTTCCTTCCTTCTGCATCCTTGGTTGTTTACATTCTTCTTCCCCTTTTCATCCATAGCCATGGATGAAGCTTTTGAGAAGCTTTTCCTTAGATCCGTTGCATGTCCATATTCTTAGATCTATTAGGTCGTGGAGAGGAGCCTAAGATCAGAGGATAGTGTTTGGAGAATACCCAGCAAGAAGAGGAGGAGATTGGAGCCAAGGATCCATAGTCGAAGACGAAGAAGACGACATTCTGCTGCTTAAACCGCGGGGGCAGATCTTCACAGCCGCAGGGGCGGATCCAGGCCATCGTAGGGGCGGCTCAGTGACCCGCTGGGGGTGGATCCAGGACGCCAAGAAGACGCAGGGGGCGGTGTCAGGGTTCCGCTGGGGCGGTCACAGGGGCCACGCAGGGGGCGCCAGCTTGTTCCGCGGCTGCGTTTTCTTCAACAGTAGGTTTCCCTCTCCCTTCCTCTTCGTTCCTTCCTTAGCTTTGTAGTTGTATCATGTTAGTATCACGCCTAGGATGGCCTAGAGTAGCTTGAGAATGCAACCTATTGGTTGAGAACCTAGGAGCCCTTATGGCTCAATGTAGTTGATGGCTTTAAGTTGGTTTAGCATGTTGTACCTTCTAGGCTAGTTTGCCCTTTCTAGACTGAGGTTATGTTCATATGAGGATGTAAGTTGTTTGAGTTGTTTTCGTGAGTATGAGAGTAGTAGGCTGTTGAGCGATCTCCTCACACGTTGAGTGAGATGTGAGTGTTACAGATTCTAGGATGCGGTCCTAGAATGAGAGTCAAACAATTTTGCGTAGATCGTTTGTGTGAGATGCCTTAGACTTTTGAGTTGAGCGTGTTGTTGATTTATATATCCTCTTGTGAGCAGATCGTGGGCTTCTTCCCAAGGGACGCGAGAGTGTTGTGAGTTGAGAGTGAAGAAGAGGTAAGTCTTCGGACTTAGCTTTTATTCTTCGTATTAGTTGCGATGTGTGTTGGCGGTGTGTGGTTACTGTTTATATTATAACAATAATGAAACCGGAAATAGGACAACCTTATATTATATTATTGGCCCAAGTGTATGATAACAGGCGGTGACATCACTGCCTAGCTCTTGTGGAGAGCTGAGGGGTTCTCAACGACTAGCCCGGGCAGGTAGACGACCATATGCATCAGCGCCATTCCTTGACGGTGAGCAGAGACCGAGGCGAGATCATGCGGTGATTCTTGTGTCACAATCAAAAGTTGAAAAAGTAACGGGATATGACTTAATAAATGAAAAGATAATGAACCGGACTTATGTGTTTTGATCATGTTGTGTGTTTTGTTTATTTACATGTGTTTTGCCATCACCTTGTTTCTAATGCCCTGAATATTAGCTAACGGTTTTAAACCGATTGTGTAGATGTCTTGTATGTTAGGGATGCCGCCGAGTGAGGCGAAGGAGTGAATAGTCGGGGTCTCCGTACATTATAGGACGAGGACATTTTTGGGGTTATGTCTTTTGTTAGTTTTCGGTTTAAGTTGTACGTTTCGGATTATCACTTTGGAGTTGTGTTGTTTGAGGACTCGGCTGTGTTTCCAAGTTGTACCTTTCCTTTAGAATTGGTTGCATTGCATTCAAACGATTTCGATTTTGCCTTTATATGTGCCATGTTGGAAAGATCGGTGAAATTGTTGTCAGGCTAAGGGTCAGGACCCATTTTGAGGTCCCAACCCGTAGCGCCCCGAGTCCCGCGGAATCGGGTTTTTACAAAGTGGTATGAGAGCCCTAGGTTGACAACAATGGCACTCGCAATCTTCTAATGGCCGAATGAGGAATAAACAGAACCCCACGGGTTCTGACTTTTCGTTTTTAAAATCATATGCATGAGTCGGGATGGGTTAGAATGTAAGGGAGCACCACTCCTTCCACGGACCTCGGTAACGTAGATTTCTGGATTATGATTTGCATATAATATTACATAGCTATATATATATATACATATGGCCTTAGGCTTGTTTTTTGACTTGTATGTACCTAGTTATGTATGTGACCCTAGGATGTTTTGGGCTTGTATGCCTTGGATGTGTTTTGTGAGCATGCTTATTACTTTCGCATTTCCAATACCGTACGAGATATACGCACAAATGTTTATACAAATACATTATACGATATTAGATGGCACGCATGAGAGCTACCGCTTACGTAGGACCCGCCAGGGGTAGATCCCCTCTTCCTCTTACCGTCCCAAGGCAAAGACGAGTAGGAAGACCTCCAGGCGCAAAAAGTCGGGGACGTATCCCCATTACGGACCCACCAGTTGTGGATCCGCCAACAGCTAAGGATCCCGTTGAGGACGTGGCAAAAAGCATCTTCCCCGAGGCTAGGGATAGGACCGCTGCGAGGTCCGGGACACGGGGTCCTCCATCCGTTGAGACCTATGGAGCGTCGATAAAGATTTCGGTGTTTAGAGAGTATGTTAGGCAGGTTGAGGAGGCGTTTAGGACGGGAGCACCACTTCCCGCACCACCGGTACCTGCGCCTGCGAGATCAGCTGAGGTCTCGCAGAGGGTTACTCAGATTAGGGCCGCACCAGAGGTCGTGGCACCAGCGGTAGTTACACCCAAGCCGGATGTGGAGATTGCTAGGGCTAGAGACGAGCTGAGGTCTCCTAGACCTGATTCATGGTTGAAGGCTTTCAACTAGCAACATGTACCCTACTTCGATGGGGGAGTAGGACTGGAGGTGGAGCATTGGATTGGGCACGTAGAGTCCGCTTTAGAGGCGATCCGTTGCCCGCAGGAGAGGCAACTTGAGGTAGTCTAGACGCTATTCCAGGATCAGGCCCAGTACTGGTGGAGGACAGTTAGAGGAGGTGTGACCAGGATGGACCAGCTATTGAGCCTTGTTAGGGAGACCTTTTGCCCAGATTCACTGAGGAGAGACAAAGTCCGGGACTTCTTGGAGGCGGGGTTTGAGGATGTCCCGATCATCAAGGCTATTAGGCGATTTAGGGCTGAGTTAGCCTTGTTGGGTCTCGCCACACCTCCGGCAGACCAGCATGTCTATCTCTTTTTACGAAGATTGAGGGAGTCCACCCAAGGTTACCTTGCGGGATTCTGTTGTGACTCCTTGGTGGAGTACCAGGATCGAGCTGCGGCGTATGAGAGGGACCACCTGGGTCCTAAGAGAGCTCAGTCCGAGGGGCCGGACAAGAGACGGAGGACAGAGCCCACTAGTTAAGGAGTAGGAGCCTCAGGATATGAGCGGAGCTAGGTGCAGAGCCGTCCTAGTCCTCAGACTACCGCCCCGATACCCGATCGGGGGCGTCAGTGTTTCAATTGTGGAGGGTATGGACACATTAGGAATGCATGTAGGAAGCCACTTGTGGCTTGTTTCACTTGTGGCCAGGTGGGCCACTGAGCTGCTTTTTGCCGTCAGGGCATGGGATAGTCGCAGCAGGGTTCTTCACTTGCTAGCGTGGCGGGAGGGGGGCAGAGGCCGCCTCAGTCCCAAGCGTCGAGCCACCAGCAGAGGTTCCAGGGTCAGGCCCGTTCGCATGGATCGGCCCAGGGTCAGGGCCTAGGTAGGGGATATGGTGGAGGCACCACAGAGGCTAGAGGTGCTCAGGCCAGGGTTTTCGAGCTTAGGAGCGCCATAGATCCAGCGGCGCCGGTGGACACAGGTACTTTTTAGATCACGACTTCACGGTCGAAGTATTGCTTTATTATACGAGTGCTATGCACCCTTCTTTTGCCGCTATTTATGTAGCTAGGATTGACCTTAGTTACGTTAGAGGGGAGACCCTCATTATAGGGTTACCCGACTAAGAGTAAGTTTGGTGGTACCTACGAGGTACCCGGTTGTCTCAATCGCTTGGGAAACCGTTCTTGGGGAGCCGAATTCCACGTATCATGCACTTCAAGTAAATTGGGAAGACATCGCAAAGACGGACGGGATATACCTCCATTGACCTTCTGGGACATCAGTCGGAAGATCGTGATGACCACCACAAAGACGAGACAAAGTGTCCTTTTCTAAAGCGGGGCAAGAAGAAGCGATACTTCCATCTTGATCAAAAGAATATGTACGGTAAGATGGCACTAATGTAGGGAATATTGTGCTTTTCAGACCTATACGGAGGAGCTATGCTAGCAATGACATTAAACGGGGGCCTTAACATGAACAGGAACGAGCGAGAGGTGCATAAGATGGACAACAAGAGGAAGAAAAGACCAAAGCGGGAAGTGGATATTGACATGAGGTACCAGGGGATAATATGGAAGTATAAGATTTGAATCCTTACGAACGGATGGACGTTACCTACTCGAAGGAATGACGCATAATTATGAAGAAGGAGTAGAACTTCCCTAGTTTGTTGGGATGTCGAAGGGTCAAGCTTTAAGTATGACTTAACCAAAGCCCAAGGGCTAAAAGACTCGAGCAAGCCTCTCGAGCTCCGAAGATGAAGTACGGTCAACCTTGTACTAGAAGACAGAGCAATATGTGTTGAGAGGCGTCACCCCAACAAATTGTGGTAGATCTTTAGTATTTGACCATTGAGCAAGTACTAAGATAAGATTGTGTTAGGTGATTACGTAACGTACAAAAAGAGAAAAGACAGTAACCGTGATATCGTAGAGTCTACAACGTTGGATTGGGTATGTTGCCATTAACGGCAGCTTAAATTAACTCGAATATTCAGAGTGCCATGAACGATGACCAGAGAAGAAGCTTGAGTTGTGGAGGCATTTGATGGGAACCTACTACAAGACCTTGTGGATAAAGGTCCACATGAACCGGTGCACAAAAGAGAAAAGAACACCACACGTTATTTTGAACCCTTGTTTGAGGTGTCAGGAGGGACACCAGTTGTGAAAAGAGAAGAAGCTAAGTGACGAGTTGTCTCGAGATGGAAAACCCTGGAGTGTGAGAAGGAAGTTGAGTTCGATATATCGGACCCTTTTGAGATCCTAGAGTATTTTAAGGGAAATGACCTACAAGACAACCTTTCCACCGATAGTGAGTTCGAGCGTAGTATGAGACGATCCTGAGATCTACCCTTGTTTGCGCTTGTATGCTCTATGTCATGAGATGTCACGTGAGTTCGTATGAGAGTGTGTTTACCTTGCTAGGTAAAAAAGTATTATTGACCGCGTGTTTTTTTTCTGGCAAAAGGTAAAAAAAAGTATTATTGACCCGCGTGTTTTTTTTAATATATTAGAAATAAAATGATAAAACCAAAGAAATTACGAGATACGAGATTTGCACACGGGCGACAAAGGACAATTGGAAAATTAACAGTCGTTTGAAATATTGTACCATGTTAATTTCATTGAATATTCTTGCTTCCGTATGTATTTATAGCCAAAGGCGCTTAAAAACATGAACACAATTACGGATTCTATTAAAATTATCGGCTATTCATTTACGACTTTTAGGTTTATAGATTATCATTCTATCATATATATATATATTAATTAAAAAAATCTAGTAATTGAATTTTTTCATGAAGTTTATTTATTTATTGTAAATAATAACTAGAGAAAATTATCTAAACAGTTCCATCTTTCGGGCTGACTAAACTTTAATACCCGTCGTTTAAACTATCAGAACAGTACCTCACCTATTGATCCGACCAAAGATTAATAGGTATGTTACTGTTCACCCGTTAACTTCACAAATCTCTGCTAAATTTCAAGGGCAAAATTGTCCACCCACATAAACTTTCCACATAAACCCTAATCACCAAATTTCCCAACCCAAATTTTACATGGATGATTCCAACACTTATATATGGAATTAGGATTTATGTCCTAAATTCGTCTCAATTACTTCACAATCGATTCATCGGTGTTAGGAAATTCATCGGCGTTAGGAAATATGTTGGTTTCGATATTTATGGTGCTTCTCCTGTCGAGCATAGTTTGGACCTGAGTTTTTCTGTTCTTAGCAAAATCCTTTCTGAGCGAGGACAACAAGCCAAGTAGGCGCCAATTCGAGCATCCTCAACCAACTTCAAGCTTGAGCACCCTCATCTCCAGCTTCCGCTACCATGGTCTTTCTCTCTAGGACTTGGTTGCCCTTTCTGGTAAATATTCACATTTAATTCATTTAATTCCAATCTAATCCAAGTGTATGTACAAATCATGGGTGCATCTAATTAACCAATTAAGTACTAATTAATGAATGAACAGGTACGCACACAATTGGAGAAGCAATATTTGGAATCCAATCCAATCCAAGTGTATGTACAAATCATGGTTGCATATAGTTAACCAATTAAGTACTAATTAATGAATGAACAAGTGCATACACAATTGGAGAAGCAAGGTGCTTAAGCTTCAGAGGACACATATACAACGACACCAACATAGACGCAACATTTGCCCAAACTAGAAAATCAAGCTGGCCCAAGAACTCAGGCAACGAAGACTCAAGCTTTGCACCACTCGATCTCCAGAATCCTTCTTGGTTCGACAACTCGTACTACAAGAACCTTCCTCCTTCATATCTTACTTCGCAGTTAAGTTCTTATTCTCTCTGTTCCATATTGACTTTTCTTTCTTTTTAGGTGCTCGGATTTCTGGGTTGCTTTTGGATGCTTGAGCAGCAATTGACCGATACACGCTGCTTTGCTGGGATCTGCTCTCTTGATCCATTATCAAATAGGAATTCAGTCTTTTGGGTTTCGGAATCGGCATCCATCGGATTGCAGATTCGGAATCGGTATCCATCGTTTGGGTTTCAGATTCGGCATCCATCGGATTTCTGGGTTGTTTTTGGTGGAACTATGAAGATTCGTTCGGAACTGCAAACTTACTAGATTTCTAGGGTTTTGACTTTTTTCCATAGTTTAATTTGTGTATGTGATGAAATATATTCAGATAGTGTTTTGAAATCAATGGCTTATGCAAGTGATGAGAGAATTTTGGTATAAATTTGGGTTTAGGGTTTACGTGGAGTTGGACAATTTTGCCCCTGAAATTTAACAAAGATTTGTGAAGTTAACGGGTGAACAGTAACCTAGGTATTAATCTTTGGTCGGTATCAACAGGTGAGGTACCGTTCTGATAGTATTAATCTTTAGTCGGTATCAATAGGGGAGGTACCGTTCTGATAGTTTAAAATAAAATTTTGTGATTAGATTTAAATTTTCAAGGCTTAAAATACGAATTTGGAAAATCTTAAAATAATCAAGTTTATTAAAACTATCGTTAATTAATATATGTATTTTATGAAAAAATGTATAAGAAGGACACATCAAGAATCAACAAAAATTAATTATTTTTGGATGTTTTCTACAGTTATTGTTTATACTTTGAAAATATATTGTAAGATCCTAGGTTTTTGCCTTCACGGCCCCTGCGGTGAAGAGGGCCGCCCCCGCGGCCAGCCGCCCCTACGGCTGTGAGATCCGCCCCTGCGGATTTACGACAGATCGTGTCGATCTTTTCTTATGTTCTTTTATCTTCCTTCCATAGATAGAATATCCGATATTTTATCTTATGGGCCGATTTCCTTATCTTCTTTCTAAACCCTAGACGTCCTTCCTTCTTTTCTTTCTAGCCCGTTCCTATATATTCTCTTCTTTCTCCCCTTTTCGTGTTCCTTGCTATCGTCTTCAAACCCTAGAGAGCTGCAACCGTCCTTTGCCTCCTGCGATCTTGTTGAACGTGTAAGTTCTTCATCCTTTGTTCCTTCTTGCGTTCTTGCACTGCAGCATGCTTCCTTCCTTTCGTTTTCTTCGTCTTCTCTCCTTTTCTTCTTCTCCAAGAATCAAGTTTGAACCTTGATTCTTGTTGGCTTCTCGTTGTTGATGTATCGTTGTTCTCAGGCTCTTTGGAGTTGAGTCTTGACGTGTTAGAGCCAAAGGTTCGAGCTTTGGTTGCCCTTGCTGCGAGTTCTGTCGAAGAAGAAATCCGACAGCGCTTTCTATCACGCCGCCGCCCCTGCGCCTGCGCAGAGCCGCGCCTGCGCCTCTGTTCTGCCGCCCCTGCGACTCTGTTCAGCCGCCCCTGCGCATCTGTCTAGCCGCCCCTGCGGTTTCCCTGCAGTAGCTTCCGTCTTTGGTGAGTTACTTCCTTCCTTTCCTCGTTCCTTCCTTGGTTCCTTGTGGTTGTTCTTTGTCCCCTGAGTTGTGTAAGACTAAGGTTGAGCCCTTAGCATGTGTAGATCTCTTAGAGATCGTTGAGACTAGAAGTTATAGACTTCTAGCAGCCGTTTTGTTTCTAATCTGTGTTGCTTGTTCGCACAGTCTTTCCTTGCCCCTTTTCTAAGGGAAACTGAGCTTCCTCCTGAGTTGTTGTTGATCTTTTGGTTTACCTTCGTGTGAGGTAAGTCCCTTGGACTTACTTAGCTTCATTCCGCGTATTAGTTGGATTGTATTGGCTTGTTTGTGTTGTTTATCATGTTATAACGAATAATCGGAAATAGGATTCACCCTTTATTACCCTTAACTAGCCCAAGTGTATTATAACCGGGCGGTGACCACTTGTCTAGTTATACAGGAGACTAGAATGTGCTCTTGTGACCCAGACCCCTAGGTAACGGATAGTACTGATCTATTCCTATTGGCAGACGGAAGCGGAGGAGAGTTTCGGGAGATTCTCGTGTGACAAAAGAAGTTGAATTAGTAAGGGATAACCTTAATAAAAGATAATAACCGGTTGTGTGCAAGCATGCTATATGTTTACATTACCTTATGTGTGTTTGTGCCTTTACTCTCTTGCTTATACCTAGAATGTTAGCTAACGGTTTATACCGTCGTTGTAGATGTTCCGCAGGTTCAGGATGTTGTTGAGTGATCCGGATGGTGTGGTCAGCCGGGGTTCCCGTACATTATAGGACGGGATCGGGTTTATGTTTCTTTTGTGGTTTCCCTTTTGTTTTGAACTCGGCTGCGAGTCTTTTCCGTTTTGTTTGGTTTAAACCTTTGGTTTTATATCGAGTTTTGTTTTCATTCGTCTGTGCCTTGTTGTAAGATCCGTTTGCTATTGCTACTCTGAGGGTCGGGACCCATTGTGCGGTCCTAACCCGTAGCACTTTGAGTTCCCAGAACTTGGGGTGTTACATATATGCACGAAAATTTTTATTCTAAAAGATAAAAGAATAGAAAAACATCAAAATAATCAATTATTATATACAAAATTATTATTTTTAAATAATATAAATAACCTCATGAAAAATTTAATTACTAAATTTTAAAAATTTTATTATTCATATATGTGGTAAGACTATAATTTATAAATATAAAAGTCATAAATGAAGAACCGATAGAAATCAGATTATAATACATTCAGAAGCAAAAGTATTCAATGAAATCAACATGATAATGTGGTTTGAAAGAGTGTTCATATTTTAGTTGTTCATACTCAACCGTGTTCGAGTCTCACTTCTTGCATTTTTTATCATTTATTTTACAGTGTACTAATTCAATATATTAAACAAAAAACACGCAAAGTAAGATTGTTTTTTATGTACCTTTTTGCTAGAAAGTTTGCTATATTGAAAAATAAGTTTTAGAATTTGATATTTTGATAATTATTTTATATAATTTTATCATATCGGTAAAACAAAATCATATTCTTATGCTTACCTTTGGTCATTTTAGTTGTTCACAAATGGTTATTCTAAAAGAAAGTTTAAGATTCGCCATTGTAGAAGAAAAACAAAAAAAAGAGGATGAAGGTGAGTGGGTGATTCAAGAGTCGTTGAACTAGGTTTATGAAAATAACCTTCAAACAATTACCGAAGTCATCCTAGTTAAGCTGATGATTCTATGATTTATGCTATTGTAATTATTAATCAATATGACATTATCTAGTTGTCTTTAATTGTCTGTTATATAAGAGGAATGTCACATTATTTAAAAACTTCCAATTAGGTTTTTTAAAAATATAATAAAATCTTATCCAACCCTCAACGGCCACCCAAACCTCCCTCCCCTAAGGTTCAAACCTTCGAAAAGCAAACCCCAGTCCATCGTTGGTTACCTTTGGATCCACCAATCTTGGTATCGTTCTTCCATCTCTGGTTGTAGTTCAATTACCAAATCCACCAAATCCATTTATAGAAAAACCCTCATGGAAGGAAGTTGCTTATGTTTGAGGTGGTAGAGCCAATTCCAACATGTGCTCGAAAGTCAGTTCATTAATGGCAAGATTAATGTATCTTTCTCGGAAGGTAAGAATGGTGACCCCGTGTTTACCCTCGATAAGGATGTGGCGGTTTCTCTAGCTCATGTCTTGACTAAGTCTCTTGTTATCAAGGTTGCGAGATACCCGATTGCTTTCCTTGTTATGAAGCGCACGTAATGGAAGTTTGGAAACGATTGCAAGTCATGGCTAGTCTAATTGGTTTTTCATGATTCGTTTCAATAATAAAAGTGAGTTGATATATGTCATTACCGGAGGTCCATGGACTATTTTTGGTAGATGCATCTTTATGAAACAATGGACTTTTCCTCATGTGATATTACCTCCTCCCTAGTTTGGATCTGACTAACAGATGTCCCGATGCAATATTATGAACAAACGGTGTGGTGGAATATGGTTGTGGGAATCGGTAAACCGATTGATATCATATTGATCCCAAAACCTTTTTTACCAACAAAGAAAATTTTGTTTCCGATGTGCTTGATCCGAATCGTCCATTAAAGAAAGCAATTGTCATTGGAGGTGTCATATGCCCTATCAAATACGAAGGCTTTGAATCAATATGTTTCCAATGTGATCGCTTTGTACTTCTAACTCCAATTGTTTTTTTTGTAAGCCCCCATTTACGTTTGTGCATGATAGTCAAGGTATTGAAGGAGGGTCTTGGTCGAAAGATTTTACAAGTCAAGGGACACAAGTTCAACATGGGGTTGCGGAGGAATGTCCGGCGAATGCCAACGACGGCTATGGATCTTGGCTCCTAGCTAATTCACGCAAGGGGAAGTTTAATCCTAAAGGAAAGGAAAGATCATCTTCCCATACGGGGAATATGATCGACGGGCCAAAATAGAAAATCACAAGGCACTAATCAAGATAAATCTATGGGAAGTAAAGGGCGGAACCGTCCGGGTGATCTCTTACCAAAAAACATGATTGTTAATAAGACTTGGACCTTAGTTCCTAAACCTAAAGATGCTAGGTTAATAGGCTACAAACGGATTTATAAGGTTAAGGAGAGTCATAATACTTGTGATCCTCCTAGATTCAAAGCCAAATTGGTTGATAAGGGTTTTACCCAAAGAGAAGGTGAAGATTATAATGAAAATTTGCTCCTATTGCAAGTATACAACTTTGAGGTTGCTTATGTCCATTGTTGATGTTTGTGATTATGAATTAGAACAAATGGATGTTAAGATTGCGTTTTTACATGGTTATATGGATGAAACTACATACATGCACTAGCCCAAAGGTTTTATTGACATGAAATATCCGGATTATGCTTGTTTGTTAAACAAATCCATCCATGGTTTAAAGCAATCACCTAGACAATGGAATAAAAAGTTTGACTATTGCATAAGAAAATTAGGATTTATACAATGTTCTTATGTGGATGACATCTTAATTGTATGTAAATATAAAGCTGATAGCATGAATTATAGTCTATATTCTGGGGCTAGTTTAGACGTTTTATCTTCATAAATATGCATGTATAGATGTATATGCTGCGGTTATATTGTTGTTTCATCTACTTTTGCGGAAATCAAGGTCTACACCTAGTTTTGTTGTAAATGTAGGTAAAATGGCACGTTTTGGACTAAAATGGAGCTAAGGGAGCTAAAAAGTCATTGGAGCTACATTCTGGAGCTTAAAGAAGATCTCAAAAAGCATGGAAATTGGACAGAGATTAATTTTGGACCAGATTTGAGAGGTTTCACATTCAGCTGAGATTCACCTCGGTCAACTACAGTATCACCTCGATCGAGGTGATTTTGAGGAGCGCCCCGACCGAGGCGAATATCCTGACGCGGTGAGATATATTTTATTTGGCTGAGATCTTTTAATTATGGAAAGAAGATCTTATATTTTTGGGCTGGATTTCTGGAAGGAAGAAGAGATATTCCGCTGATTTATTTGGATATATTTTATAGGAAAATATCTTTTTAAGATATTTTATCTTTGGAAGACAATTTTCCTATATAAAGGGTTGGATTTGCCACAATTCAGCCATCCAGAAATCTTCGGATCATCGCTGATTAGGAGATTGAAGAAGCTGCAGTTAGGAAGATTTTCTGGGGAAGTTTGAAGGAAGATTGAAGATCAATCAAGGAAGGATTGATAGTTCAATTATAGCTTTTGAGGGGATTTGTAAGGTTTTTCTAGATTCCCTTTAGTTTCATTGTCTTGTTGGATTTGTGATCCAAGGAACGCTGATTTGTTATTTCATTCAGTTATTGAAGCCTTGTTCTTAAGGTTTTTGTGTTCAAATATTCATTCCCTTTTCATATATTTGATTATTGCTTTCATGATGATGAGTGACTAATTTCTTTGTGCAATTCTAGGGTGATTGGCTGAAGGTTGTGGGAAAAACAATGATAGAATGATCTTAATCCTAGTAGGACCCTGAAAGCTTGAGTCTTTATCCTTAACCCTAGAACATCTCGCTCAGTCAATGAACATCTCGGCCGGGGTGGGATTTGACTGACCAAGGTGACCTTTTCTGATCCGAAACTGAGAGTTAAGTGTTAGAGTTTGCCAAATCCTATTCTTATTACCCATTCCTGGTTCAATGCAAGCCTATGATGAGACTTACCCGGTAATTCCTTTGTTTGTTTACCAAAGATCATAAGCAATAGGTAATAAAGGTTCATCCTTTATTGGGGTTCGAGTGTGCCTTCCTCCCATCTTTGTGAGTTAGCTTGAGACTTACCCGGTAAAGGTTGATTCTATACCCTTAGTTGGTGTGTTGGTTTGAGATTATAGTTCTTTTCCTTAATTCCTTGAGACTTACCCGGTAATAGGAGTTTTGGCTTGGGATTGTGAGTAGTGAGACCTACCCGGTGATCTATTCCACTTTAGAAACACCTTTCCTTGCAAAAATCTCAGCTTTGTCCACTTACCTTTAGATCTTGAGTTGGAACCACAATTAGATGCTTTAATCCCTAGAAATGCATATTTCCTATAATTGACTTTATTATCATCTTTGATTACTTTAATCTTCTTTGTGGTTAGTAGTTACATAGATTACCTATACCTGCTTTGTTTCACCTAAGTCCCTCAGATCGACACCCCGGAATTCTTGCTTTTACTACAATTGACCCGTACACTGCGGGTTCGCATCCTTGTTTTAAGCATATTTCTTGGGATATAAATTTAAAGCTTGCACACACCATTTGGAGCGAACAAAAGCTAGAATATCTAATATTAAAGCTTTTTTGAAAGTTCTTTTGATACTAAGAACGTTGGTCCTGCTTAGAAACTCTTGGTATTATATCGTTCGTGATAATCCAAAAAGAAAAAATTGGTTTTCTCAACATGACTATATTCTGAAAGTATTGGATAGATTTAATGTGAATATTGAAAATCATGCTAGCATTCCTCTTGGTGATCATTTAGATCTCACTAAGTCTAGAAACATATCTACTGCTTAGGTAAATCACATAAAATCGGTTCTATATGATGCTACAATAGGTTTTATAATGTATGCCATGATTTGTACAATGTCTAATTTGGCATTTGTTGTTAGCATTCATAGTAGATATATGTCTAATACATTTGAGAAACACGGTGTGCTATGAATTTTCTACTTAAGTATATTGCTGGCACAACTAACCTTTCTCTTGAGTATGACATTCACAGTAAGTCCAGATACTTACTAGGCTATATTGATTCAGATTATGTTAGTAATAAGGATACTAGGAAATCAACCACAACTTGCTCTGAGAACTGTATGTCATGGAAGTGACAACAACAATATACTATTTCATTATCCTTCACTGAAGCTGAGTATATAGTAGCTACTGAAACTGCAAAAGAAGTTGTCTCGTTACAAGGAATCTAGAAATTGAGAATACTCCTTATGTAGCTACCTTATATATAGATAGTCAATCTGCTCTATATTTGTGTAAGGATCATGTATACCATGAAAGGAACAAACACATTAATGTCAAATATCATTACATTAGGCATAAATTGGAGAATAAATAACTGTATATGAAGAAAATCGATGATGAGGTAAATCCTACAGATTTTGGAACTAAAAGTGTCACAATTGAAAATTTGGTATTTTGCATGGACTTCCTCTACCTGAAGGGAATCACTTGATCAACCTTCACTGAATAAGCATCGATGAAGAAGTCCAATCCACTATTGCAAAATGTTATCAGAAGAGTTTCAAATTACAACTTACAAGTAGGGTTATTCATTTCCATATATCCGAAATCGGATATCAGAGAATTTTTTTTCTATAAAGTTGGTATCCGGATCCGATTCGTAAACAAACGGATATCCGATCCAAAATATAAATGGATCCGGATATCTAAATACGGATATCCGAAATGTATGGTTACACTTTTCTTTTCTTTTTTCTCATCAAAATTGTATGGTGGTGGGACTAGTAGCACTGTAGCAGTGAAGATTTGCAAATCAGCACGCAAATGCGTCATTTTTAATGTTAGCTAATAGTGGGTCGTCGGGGAGAGAGTAGTTGGGCGGAGGGAGAAGCAGTGGGATGCTAGAGAAGTGGAAACGAAGATAGAGAACTGGACATCAGTTGGACATCAAAGAAGACGAAAAGAGACAAACAAAGAATTAGACATCAAAGAAGGGGAGACCAAAGACGAAGCGGAGACGAAGAGAGAAGCTTGGAGTTTGCCACACCCGTTGATGTCGCCTCACTGGTACGTTGTAACCCCGTAGTCTCGCAATGGAATAAGTGAACTGGAGAAGAGTGTTGCAGACTTGCATTGGAGAAGAATAGTGAAAAGCGTAGCTTTGAGAGGATATATCAAATTAGGGTTTTATTCTCAAAAATAAAAAAGGCAAAAATATTTGCTGCCTTGGTGATTTGAACTTTGGCCGTACAATTTGTGTACGCTAAAACAAGATCACACTCCACAAACCAACTCAACTATTGCAACTTAGTTATAACTTTTTAAAATATAAGTTATATATATATGGATATGGATATCCGCGTTAATAAAAATCAAAATTCATATTCGATCCTTAGATCCGTAAAGTTTGAACGGATCGGAGCAAATCTTGATGTATAAACATCGGATCAATTAAATGTCAGATATTCCAAAGTTGGATCGTCGGATTATTGTCGGATTGGATTTTTTTTTGAACACCCCTACTTATAAGGATTAAGAGGGTGAATTGTAAAGGAAACCTTGGGCTATGAATTGAATTCATGCCTGCCTTGATCAGATTACAATGCTTGAGCTAGCTCAATGAGGGGTTGCAAGGATGAAGAAGATCATATTGTAGGCCTTGATTCATGCAGCCCACGTGCCCATGATGTAAGATCCTAGGTTTTTGCCTTCACCGCCACTACGGTGAAGAGGGCCGCCCCTGCGGTTGTGAGATCCGCCCCTGCGGATTTACGGAAGATCGTGCCGATCTTTTCTTCCGTTCTTTTATTTTCCTTCCATAGATAGAATATCCGATACTTTATCTTATTGGCCGGTTTCCTTATCTTCTTTCTAAACCCTAGACGCCCTTCCTTCTTTTCTTTGCAGCCCGTCCCTATATATTCTCTTCTTTCTCCCCTTTTTCCCGTTCCTTGCTATCGTCTTCAAACCCTAGAGGGCTGCAGCCGTTCTTTGCCTCCTGCGATCTTGTTGAACGTGTAAGTTCTTCATCCTTTGTTCCTTCTTGCGTTCTTGCACTACAACATGCTTCCTTCCTTTCGTTTTCTTCGTCTTCTCTCCTTTTCTTCTTTTCCAAGAATGAAGTTTGAACCTTGATTCTTGTTGGCTTCTCGTTGTTGATGTATCGTTGTTCTCAGGCTCTTTGGAGTTGAGTCTTGACGTGTTAGAGCCAAAGGTTCGAGCTTTGGTTGCCCTTGCTGCGAGTTCTGTCGAAGAAGAAAGCCGACAACGCTTTCTATCACGCCGCCGCCCCTGCGCAAAGCCGCCCCCGCGCCTCTGTTCTGCCGCCCCTGCGCCTCTGTTCAGCCGCCCCTGCGCATCTATCTAGCCGTCCCTGCGGTTTCCCTACAGTAGCTCCCGTCTTTGGTGAGTTGCTTCCTTCCTTCCTTTCCTCGTTCCTTCCTTGGTTCCTTGTGCTTGTTCTTTGTCACTTGAGTTGTGTAAGACTAAGGTTGAGCCCTTAGCATATGTAGATCTCTTAGAGATCGTTGAGACTAGAAGTTATAGACTTCTAGCAGCCGTTTCATTTCTGATCCGTGTTGCTTGTTCGCACAGGCTTTCCTTACTCATTTCCTAAGGGAAACTGAGTTTCGTCCTGAGTTGTTGTTGATCTTTTGGTTTACCTTCGTGTGAGGTAAGTCCCTTCGACTTACTTAGCTTCATTCCGCATATTAGTTGGATTGTATTGGCTTGTTTGTGTTGTTTATCATGTTATAACGAATAATCGGAAATAGGATTCACCCTTTATTACCCTTAACTGGCCCAAGTGTATTATAACCGGGCGGTGACCACTTGTCTAGTTCTACAAGAGACTAGAATGTGCTCTTGCGACCCAGACCCGTAGGTAACGGATAGTACTTATCTATTACTATTGGCAGACGGAAGCGGAGGCGAGTTTCGGGAGATTCTCGTGTGACAAAAGAAGTTGAATTAGTAATGGATAACCTTAATAAAGATAATAACCGGTTGTGTGCAAGCATGCTATGTGTTTACATTACCTTATGTGTGTTTGTGCCCTTACACTCTTGCTTATACGTAGAATATTAGCTAACGGTTTATACCGTCGTTGTAGATGTTCCGCTGGTTCAGGATGCTGCTGAGTGATCCGGATGGTGTGGTCATCCGGGGTTCCCGTACATTATAAGACGAGATCGGGTTTATGTTTCTTTTGTTGTTTCCTTTTTGATTTTAACTCGGTTGCGAGTCTTTTCCGTTTTGTTTGGTTTAAACCTCTGGTTTTATATCGAGTTTTGTTTTTCATTCATCTGTGCCTTGTTGTAAGATTCGTTTGTTGTTTCTACTCTGAGGGTCGGGACCCATTGTGCGGTCCTAGCCCGTAGCACTTCGAGTTCCCAGAACTTGGGGTGTTACACATGCAAAACCTAAAGAATAGATCGATCTGAGCCAGGTCTATTGAAGAGAAGAAGTTCTGAATCGGGTTCACTTTGGGTTAGTTGAAGCCGCGTTCATTATATGAAGCTCGGCGTTTTGATTGAAACGCAGTACTTTGTCCCTTGTGAGATTTAAAAGGTTAGTTTCCCTTGAGCTCAACACCCTAATCTCATACATTGCTGCTGCTCCCCTCTTCGTGTCTTCTACTCACTTCCTTCTTTGAGAGAAATCCACATTAAAAAGCGAGATCGAGAGCTTTGATACGAAGCGTGAACTGGTTCTCACCACTAGTTGTGGGCACGAAGAAAGTTTTGGAACTTTCAGACTCGTATGATTTGTATCTCTTAACATGTTCTACTTTCCTTTTAATTTGTTGGATTTTTGTCAAACAATTTAGTTTTATAATCTCTTGTAACTTTGGTTTTGTTCTTGAGAAGATAGTAGTGGATTGAATTTTCTTGAGATATAAGGGACGCAGGACTTTAATCCGAATTCGTAAACAAATCTTTGTGTACTTTGTGTTTATGAACAAATTGCTCTATAACTTGTTCTTTGTGAATTTTTACTCTACATTTTTTCAATTTCATGGAAAGTATGTTAATTAAATCGGTAAATTTGTAATTTGATTTATATTAAAATAATTTCAATTTCAAGGAAAGTATGTTAATTAAATCGGTAAATTTGTAATTTGATTTATATTAAAATAATTTTGATAGTGTTTATGTAACTTGAGTTTAATTCGTGTTTGTTCGTCTACCACTCTGTTGGTTATTCGCATTTCGTGTAACATGGAGGAGGCAATCGTGTTCTACAGTGCTCCAGGAATGGGTCATCTCGTCTCCATGGCCGAGCTCGCCAAGCTCATCCGGCACCACCTTCTCCTTCACTACCTCAACCGCCGCGTCTCATTCACCGTCATCTACGGAAGCCGACCCTTCGAACCTCCGACCACCACCACTGCCATCTCTCAAATCATCAACTCCAATCCTTCCATCTCCTTCCTCCACCTCCCCCAACACCCTATAAACACTTTCCCAGCTCGCAGCCGCGTCACCATGGCATTCGAATCCTTCCGTAAATCCGCCCCAGACTTCGCCGAATCCCTCTGCCGCATCTCCAATGTTGGAACCAAGATCCGATCTCTCGTCATCGACCTGTTTTGCCGCACCGCGCTTCCTATAGTTGTTGAGCAAGGAATTCCTGTCTACTATTTTTTCACCTCCGGATTTGCAACCCTAGCCGCCTTCCTCCACACGCTAACCATTCATCAGAGAGTCGGTGGTAGAGTTTTCAAGGACTCGCCGGTTTTGTTGATCGACATCTCTGGCCATTTTTAGTGCGTATGCTTTAATTAATCCCATTTTTAATTAATTCCATAGTCTAGTGCAATAAGTGAGGCATTATGATCTCTTAATATATACCCAAAGGTACTTTGACCATCATTTCATTTATATCCATCGAAATCGAGTTTAACCACTCTAGGGGTGGCGCAGACCGTTTAATGTTCCTCGTTTTTCTTTTGTTAGCTTTTGTTATTATTATTTTTTCCTCCTTTGAGTTTTCCCAATCCAATAGTTGTGACTCAACAATGTGTGAGATGTTCTTGACTTTTTCATTATTAAAGATAATCTTATTCCTCATAAACCAAACGTTCTACCAAGTGACAAGAAGAGTAGTGATAGTAGATTCTACAAGCTTAGTTCTAACAAAGGACATGGCATCCCTTAACTTCATATTGGTTATATCAATACTTTGTAATAAGCTTCTTGTTTCATTGTTAGCTATATTGTCCATGGTATACGGGCAGTTGAAGAAAATGTATTTTGCACTTTCGTTTGGGTGTTGACAATGTACGTAGGACATAGGTGTAGGCACCTTTTGTTTTTCAAGGTTCACCTTGGTTGGAAGGCCATCCATTGCTAGTTTCCAAATAAAGTTTTGGACCTTGGGCATAATGTCTACACTCCATATCCATGAGATGTCTTGTTGTCCTAAACTGTTGTTGTGTTTATCGTACACGATTGAAAGAGCATCTTTTGTACGGAACAAACCATCCTTATTTGGATCCCAGTAGAGTCTATCTTTGATAACGCTCCTTGGGAGCTGGTGGTTTAGTATGTTATTGATAATGATTTGTTTGTTCAGCCGGCTTTTCAGATTTTCTATCCTCATCTGATCCCATTTTTTGTTCGTAATAAGGGTGCTCACTATGTCCTCATTGTTGGTTATTAGTTCCTTATTCTGGACTAGTTGTTCTAAGGGGCGATCATCAATCCAACGATCCTTCCAAATCCTAATAGTTTTCCCGTCCCCGACATTCCATTTAATTCTTTGTTCAAACTCTAGCTGTAGGCTCATCAGTCTCTTCCATTGCCATGACGTGTTATTACCCAATTTATACTTCAATAACTGGTTCCCCTTCAGGTATTCTTCCTTTGACCCAAATCTTGTCTGGTTCTATCTTGATTTTCCATAGAAGTTTTATTTGCAGCTCTTTGTTCATATCTTCAGCTTTCCTTATCTCAACCCCTCCTTTACTATTTGGTTTGACCTCTTTGATAGCTGGTTGCAATTCTGTTTCACATTTTCAACAACAAAAGTATATTCGTATGAGATTTTTTTTACCCGAATAATAATTTTATATAAAATAAATATCAAAATATCAAACCTAAAACCTATTTTTCAATATAGTAAATTTTCTGGTAAAAGGTAAAAAAGCATATCCGCTTGATTTAACTTTAAACATTGGAAAATAAAATGATAAAAACAAAGGAAATGCGAGATACAGAACTTGAACACGAGCGACAAAAGGACGATTGAAAAATTAACAGTCCTTTGAACTACCGTACCATATTAATTTCATTGAATATTCTTGCGCCCGCATGTACTTATAGCCAAATGCTCTTAAAAACATGAATACAATTATTGATTCTATTACAATTATCGGTTATTCATTTATGCTTTTAGGTTATATATTATAATCCTATCATATATATGAATTAAAAAATAATAATCTAGTAATTGAATTTTTTTCATGAGGTTTATTTATTTATTAAAAATAATAACTGTATATAACTGATTGTTCTGGTTTTTTTTTATTCTTTTTATATTTTAGAATAAAAATTTGTGGTTACATTTAAAATTTCAAGGCATAAAATACAAATTTGGAAACATCTTTAAATAATCAAATTTATATAAAATTATCACTATTTAATATATGTATTTTATGAAAAAAATGTATAAGAAGAAGGACACTCAAGAATCAGCAAAAAATAATTATTTTCGGATGTTCTAAATTTATACTTTATACTTTATAAATATATGCACAAAAATTTTATTCTAAAAGATAAAAATAATAGAAAAACATCAAAATAAATATTATTATATATAAATTATTATTTTTAAATATAAAAATAACCTCATGAAAAATTTAATTACTAAAATTAAAAAAAATTATTATTGATATATATGATAGGATTATAGTTTATAAACATCAAAGTCGTAAATGAAGAACCGGTAATTTTGTGTTCGTATTTTTAAGAAAAATAGGTTATAATACACGCAAAAGCAAAAATATTTAATGAAATCAACCTGGTATGATGGTTTGAAAGAGTGTGCATATTTTAGTTGTTCTTGGTCACCCGTATGCGTGTCTCATCTCGTATTCTTTTTATCATTTACTTTACAATGTACTAATTTAATATATTAAACAAAAAACACGCAAATTAAGATTGTTTTCATGTAATTTTTGTTAGAAAGTTTCCTATATTGAAAACTAAGTTTCAGAATTTGATATTTTGATAATAATTTTATATAATTTTGTCATTTGGGTAAAAAAATCATATACTAATGCTTATCTTTGGTATTTTTGGTTGTTCACAAATAGTTATTCTAAAAGAAAGTTTAAGTTACTCCATTGTAGAGGGAAAAAAATGGAAGAGGATAAATGTGGTGATTTAAGAGTCGTTTGAACTTAGGTTTATGAAACCAATCTTTGAAAAAAATTATAAAAGTCATCCTAGTTAAGCTGATAATTTTATGATTTATGCTATTGTAATTATTAATCAACTAGTGTGGACGCGCGTCCGTGACTTATACTCGTAAATTATGTCGTTAAGGGCTAAGAGGAAAAAATTAATTTGAAATGAATGGTAAAATTATAGTTAAACACTGAACATAATAAAATAATAAACATAAATAAGATCGAGTGTTACACTAAAACGAGACGTCAACTTTACAGTTGAATTCCGCCATACATAAGAAAATTTAAGTTCCTTTGCTTTATTTATTTGTTGCAAGGTCCATGATGAAATCAACACTAATAACCTAATTAACAATCAAAAAGGCAATGATTCTCACTTACAAATTATTATAGTATAAGCCAAATAAAAAAGAAAAGTTGTTGCAGGATTTAGAAAATAAAATGTGTTTCTTGTTTCTGCATTAAAGAATTTGGATTGATTTATGTTTCTTGTCTTTGTATTGAAGGATTTGGATTTGAAATATCTTCAAGTATCAGGTTGGATTGATCTATGTTTCTGTGATGAATAATCAATTTGTGTTTGCTGACATTTGCTGATGTTACCTCCGTTTCACATTTTGCCTGGAATACCTCTAATAATTTTGGATTTCACAACTCATCCTGTTTACATGCGTTCTAAAGTAAACACAATACATCCATGTGACAAATTCTAATTCCTTGGCGGCAAAA
Organism: Fagopyrum homotropicum; assembly: GCA_033239125.1. Taxonomy (NCBI): domain Eukaryota; kingdom Viridiplantae; phylum Streptophyta; class Magnoliopsida; order Caryophyllales; family Polygonaceae; genus Fagopyrum; species Fagopyrum homotropicum. The sequence goes on from BSWB01000003.1 coordinate 13,268,809, forward strand.
TCTCTATCATCAATGGCCTGAAAGACGTACAACAAAGGGCGTCTGCTTAAAGGAGAGAACGCCTTGTGTGAACCTCTGTGGAGTGTAGGTCATCATTGTTGGAGCAATTTGTATCAGAGAATGAAGGATGGGGTTGCCTTGATGGGAACAAAGGAGAAGAGAAGGGAAGTGACAACGAGATTGTGGATTTGATCTAGAGATTGGCGGAGATTGAAGTCATGATTCTTGGGGTAGAAGAGAGCCTCTTTGGTGAGTTTTGTGCACTTCTCTAGTATAGAAGATACTCGGGTATCGTATATTTTCCTTTCAAGAGTGATGAGCAAACTACCGTCGCAAATGTTGAAAGTGTGATGTGTTATGTTTTTGATTCTTGTATTGATCATGTAACATAGGACATAAGAATAAATCTAGCACTTTGTACTATGGTCTAAGTAGAGAGTTGTAAGATGTTCATATGATAGTTTGCTATGTGTTTGATCTTGATGCCTATCATGACCCAAAGTTGCCACTCAGTTAACCTAAGTGAGGTAGCTTGGTGATTAATATGGTGACAAGAACAAGATTCATATACATGGGTATGCTATTGTGTGACTTAGGAGATACGTAGCTGTAATGTGTGTGTTTGTGAGTTGTGAACTTCTCCGGCTAAATTAGAAGACTGGGCTTGGAGGCCCACTTGAAGCCCATCTCTTGATCCAGAATGAAAGGCCTGCTTACGGGTTTATGATGAACCGGTCACTTGAAGGATGAAACCGGGTTTGAGGGTTTTGTTAGAGCGTATCATGAAACGCTGCGTTTGACCTTGGTTAAGCTTTGGTATTTAAACGTTCTAAAGCAGCTCTCCTGAACCCTAGTGAGAATGCGGCAGCCTTGGAGCTTCCCCACAAAAGAGAAAGAGAGAGAACTAAGAGAAGAAGAAAGAGAATCATCCAAATCTTGCTTTGAGCAATAAGGATCCATAGAAGAAAAGAAGAGGAAGAGAGATTTGTTATCTCTTGGTTATCTTCTCACCATCGCTTCGTTAATTTGCGACAGTGACGAAGATCAAACTCAGATCTTCGTCAAGGTGCCTTTGAGGGGGCTTTTCTTCACCTTTGCTTCTTTGTATCTCCTGAGTTCTTCCTTGTTACTTTCTTTGCTAGATCATAGGAAAGTGCTAGTTTCTCGTGTGTCCTGTGTTTGTAACCTTGTTCTTGGAAACCTAGTGAAACCTAGGGACCGGATCTCCCCTCTTGATGTCTCGCAGAGTAGGGTATTCATACCACCGAACTGCGTAAACAAATTGCTTGTGTGCGAATGTTGTTTGTGTTTTTACTCGGATCTACGGCTAGAGAATCTAGAAACTTTAGAATTAACTATCACATGATGGTCGCAAAAGATGAAAGTGTGAAAAAACAGTGTTTGAAAGTGAAGTTCGAACAACCATCAAAAAATTATTTAGGGTCTATTTGACAAACTTTTTTGTCGTGATACAGAAACTTTAACTAGCATTAATTTCCAGTTAGTTAACAAGCCCAAATATCTGCAGGTGAATGGCTTTTCATGTAATTTCTTTTAAAAGTCAGGCTAATTCTTCTACTATTCCTAAGAGTTTTCTACTTTTATATATATGATATGATATATATGATATATGGTATGATATGTACATTTTTTAGATCTTTTTTTTCTTTTCTAAAATCTATTTACAAATACAACAATTAGTAGGCGAGGCCTTTTGAAGAATTGCTGTTAGTTATAGCAGAATTTCAAACGATGCATTGCTGTTGGTTACACTGTCCCCTTTGAAGAATTGCTGTTAGACATTGCACTTTATTGTAATTTAATTTATATTAAATAATTTTGATAGTATTTATGTAACTTGAGTTTCATTCGCATTTTGCACAGAAGCATTTCGTCTAACATGGAGGAGGCAATCGTGTTCTACAGCGCTCCAGGAATGGGTCATATCGTCTCCATGGCCGAGCTCGCCAACCTCATCCGCCGCCACCTTCTCCTTCACCACCCCAACCGCCGCGTCTCATTCACCGTCATATACGGAAGCCGACCCTTCGAACCTCCGACCACCACCACCGCCATCTCCCAAATCATCAACTCCAATCCTTCCATCTCCTTCCTCCACCTTCCCCAACACCCTATAGACACTTTCCCAGCTCGCAGCCGCGTCGCCGTGTCCTTCGAATCCGTCCGTAAATCCGCCCCAGACTTCGCCGAATCCCTCCGCCGCATCTCCGATGCTGGAACCAAGATCCGATCTCTCGTCATCGACCTGTTCTGCGGCACCGCGCTTCCTATCGCTGCTGAGCAAGGAATTCCTGTCTACTATTTTTTCACCTCCGGATCTGCAGCCCTAGCTGCCTTCCTCCACACGCCAACCATTCATCAGAGAGTCGGTGGTAGAGTTTTCAAGGACTCGCCGGATTTGTTGATCGACATCCCTGGCCTGCCTTCGATTCCGGCCGACGAGATGCCAGAGCCGTTACTGGATGCAAAAGATCCGGCTTATCTGGAGATGGTGTATTTCTGCGAATGCTTACAGAAATCAAAGGGAATTCTGGTGAACACGTTCGATGAGCTGGAGCCGGTAGTGACTAGGGAGGCGATCGACAGTGGTGCTTGCGTGCCAGATGGACCCACCCCCGCCGTGTATAATATTGGACCATTGATTGAGGGCTCTAAAGACGGTGACACAAGGTATCTCAGTTTAGCTGAGAAAAATCTCATCCTATGTTAATTAGTTAATAATTGATTGAAACAGATCGATGGTCTTGCTTTTGTATGTTGTAGCCACGAGAGCTTGTCATGGCTTAACTCGCAGCCGAGTGGAAGCGTCGTGTTCCTGTGCTTCGGAAGCAGGGGACGATTCACATCGGCTCAAACGAAGGCGATAGCTGAGGGGCTAGAGAGGAGCGCACAGAGGTTCATATGGGTGGTAAGGAATCCTCCGGATGACAACTCGAGCGAAATTGATTTGGGAAAGCTGTTGCCAGAAGGCTTCCTCCAGAGGACAAAAGACATTGGCATTGTTGTCAAGGGATGGGCACCCCAAGTTGCTGTACTGAGTCATGACTCGGTGGGTGGGTTCGTGACTCACTGTGGGTGGAACTCGGTGCTGGAGGCTGTGGTGGCCGGAAAGCCAATGGTAGCTTGGCCGCTGTATGCTGAGCAGCATCTTAACAGAGCCGTATTGGTGAAAACCATGGGAATGGCAGTTCCCGTGGAGCAGAGGGAAGGAGACAGGTTTGTGTCCGGTGATGAGCTGGCCAGCCGACTGATTGAGCTGATGAACTCCGAGAAAGGGAAAGAAATGAAGGAGAAGAGCCGGCTGATGAGAGACAAGGCTTTGGCTGCTAGGAATGAAGGCGGGTCTTCCATGGCTGATCTCGAGAAGGTGGTGAATGAATGGATGGAATAGTGAAAATCTGGTTTTTTTGATTTGAATGAAGCTATTTTCTGTTTGGTATCTGTCATAAATGGGAATGGAAGAACTTAATTAAACTTAAAACTTCCATAAAATTTCCAAATAAAGCAACACTAGGTAGCCAAAAACATCAGATTGATGATGAATGTAAGATTGTTCATAGAGCTTGAACATATATGTTAGTCATAATGAGGAGTTAGTGGTTGATGTGCCTCGTGAGTTAAAAACTGATTTGAATGATAGTCATGCATCCATGATTGAATTTGTCTTCAGTTTTATATAGAAGATTACTAAGAGATTGCCTCTTTGCTCTTCACAATCACTTTCTTGGTTGGTTTGACCTTTTTGATAGCTGGGGTGCAATTCTGTTTCACATTTTCAACAACAAAGGTATATTCATATGGGAGTTTTTTTTACTCGTAATATTATATAAAATAATTATCAAAATATCAAATCCTAAAACTTATTTATCAATATTCATATGGGACTTAACACGGCCGACAAAGGACAATTGAAAAATTAATAGTTCTTTGAACTACCGTACCATGTTAATTTCATTGAATATTCTTGCGTCCTTATGGATTTGTAGCCCAATGCTCTTAAAAATATAAATACAATTACTGATTCTATTAAAATTATCGGTTATTCATTTACGACTTTTAGGTTTGTCGATTATAATCGTATCATATATATGAAATAAAAAAATTAATCTAGTAATTAAAATATTTTTCATGAGGTTTATTCATTTATTTATTAAAAATAATAACTATATATAATTGATTGTTTTGGGGTTTTTTTATTATTTTTATATTTTAGAATAACAATTTGTGATTACATTTAAATTTTTATGGCGTAACATAAGAATTTGGAAAAATCTTAAAATAATTAAATTTATATAAAATTATCGTTAATTAATATATGTATTTTATGAAAAAATGTATAAGAAGAAGGATGCATCAACTTAGTAGTAGACAGTCAGTTTGAATGATAATCATCGTTCAAACTCAGTAGATCTTTTCCTTTTAGAGTTGGACTTTATGTCTTGTGGTTTCTGCGGAAGTTCTTGAGACTAGGTTTGGGACACCCTAACATATTGTTATACGATCGTGTGAGGGTCAATGAGACTAGAAGTAGTAACCTTCTAGCGTATTGTTATATGATCTGTAGAGATCATTGAGACTAGAAGTTGAGGACTTCTAGCATATCGGATAGTCGTAGATTTGTGTTCCTTGTTATTCAGGCATAAAGTACTTTCCTGCAAGAAACTGAGCGTGATATGAGAGTTGGGATTACCTATGATACAAGTAAGTCCATAGGACTTACTTAGCTGCCTTTTATGTGTTAGCATAACTATGATAGTGGGTTCTGTTTATTTATTATTATAATGGTAAACCGGAATAGGACGACCTTTTGAAGTAATTAGCCCAAGTGTATGGTAACCGGGCGGTGACCATTTTTTTAGTTCGACAAGAGACTAGAATGTGCTCTTCCAACCCAGGCCCGCAGGTAACGGATAGTACTGATCTATTCCCGTTGGTAGACGGAAGCGGAGGCGAGTTTCGGGAGATTCTCGTGTGACAAAAGAAGTTGAATTAGTAATGAGAATAATTGAACGAAAGATAATAACCGGCTTGTGTGCGAGCATGTTATGTGTTTTACTTCTTGACGTGTGTTTGTGCTGTTATGATTATTCTGATTCATAGAATGTTAGCTAACGGTTTATCCATGTTGTTAGTTCTTCGCTGTTTTAGGTAGTTGTAGAGAGATCCGGAGCGGATGGTCAGCCGGATCCACGTACTCATTTAGATGGGGACGGGGGTGTCTTCAATTTTTTTTCATATGCATTGTAGTATTACATCTGTCTTGTAAGACTGATACATACCATTCATGTAAATATTATCTAACGTTTTCAAATGATTTAAATATGTTTGTGCCTTGTTGTAAGATCCTAGTAAAGTTGTTGTCAAACTAAGGTCGAGACCCATTGTGAGATCCTAACCGGTAACTCCCCAAATTTTGAGAATTTGGGGTGTTACAACACAAGCGCAGAGATTGGAAAGCATTTCAAAGGTTCATCACGGAGGCCTTAAAAACCATTTCAAAGGATCAAAGCCAAAGCCGTAAAACAAGATTCAAAGGACATGAAGACTGGAAGAAATTCAAATCAATCTCAAACAACCAAATCTACCAAGAATCAAGAGAAGATCTTCCAACAAGATATCAAGAAGGATTTTAACCAACAAGAAGATATCAAGGAGATCTCGACCAACAAGAAGATTCGGTCTTAACCAAATCAAACGCAAGTTTGAAGATCTTTTCCCAACGGATCTTAAAAAGATCTCAAAGATCTTAAGCCAAAGATTTTCAATAAACTTGAAAATCTCGGAGCTGGAACGACAAGATCTTCAAAAACATTTTTCAAGAGAAGATTACGGAGAAGAAGAATCAACCTGTGTTAAGGAGATGAAAAAGATAAGGAAAATCTACAACGGCTATCTCATCTCAACATACACCGTTTTCTATGGAGAAGAAGAAAAATCTATAGTATCCGGAAAATTTTCTTCCAGCTATTTCAGAAACAAAACAGAACTCGACCATTTGTGACCTCTTTCCGGCGCTTTATTTCTTTTGTATGGACTCCGACATTATGAGGTCTTCTTTTAAGTTTCGGGACAAAACTTATTTTAAGGGGGAACTGATGTAACATTCGTAGATTTAATTTTCATTTAATTCCGAGACAAACCGGAACTCAACCGGTTTGGACTTTTTTGTCATTTTGTCATTTTATATGACACCGAGTTCTTCGATATTTTTATTATTTTATGCGAGGTTTCTACTCCCATAAAATACGCGGAATCGATCTACCTTCTTTAATCTCTAAGCTTAACCATTCGGGCCCATAAGGACAAGCCATACGGGCCCGTAAAAAACAAGACATTTGGGCCGTCATGGGCAGCCAGCTGGGCCCATTAGTACACTTCCCTTCCGCTGAATCTTTACTCTCCCTCTCATGTACAAACCCTATCACGCAACCCTTTCTCATCTTCACGCCTTCCTGGTCGTCTCCTCAGGCAGTTCCGGCACCAACCGCAGCCTCCTACACGCAGCAACTCTTCCCTCTTGGTCTCTCTCACTCACGTAAGTGATCTTCCCTTCTCTCTCTCTCTGTACAATCATCCCTCATGCCTTTACCCTTCGCAACCCCTACATCGTCAACCATCACTCGAACTCTTCTCCCTCTTTTCCTCTCGCAACACAGGAAATCCAATCATCGTCGACAACGCGCGGACAACCGTAGGCATAGAACCATCAACGTTGCAATGACGTCCTTCCTTCCAGCCTTGTAATACCGGGTAAGAATCAGACGGAGTCGGCCAACCTTGTCTTCCCTACTACCTCAATCGGCACTAGTAACTACACATATGGGGAGTTTCAGCTATTGGAGGCGGGCAAGAACTCGATGGGTGTTGGTTCCTCTTTAATCAAGCCCAATTAATAAGTGGATTAGTCCAATGGGCTAAGACCCAAGAAGGAGGAGTCCATTATGGGTGAAAGACCTAGAGAAAGAAAGATAAGAAGAGAATGATCTAGAGAAGATTAGTCTAGAACTAATCTAGAATCTTCTTCTAAAATATCTTCTAGGAATTTGTGTAATTCTAGAATCCTCTTCTTAAACATCTTCCTAGATTAGTGTGTAGAAAATTTGATATCCTCCCACTATAAATAGGTGGAGAAGTTGTACATTTTGATCATCCACAAATTGAGAGCAAACAAAACATAAGTTGTGAGAGTGCCCACACAAAGTCTTGTAAAATTCCTTCTCCATAAAAAATATAAGTGAGTTTGTTTGTATCAATTAAGTCATTGACTTAATTAGTCCATATTCCCATTCTACCAACACGAAAGTGGGAGGTTTTCCCAACAACTGGTATCAAAGCAAGGTTAGTCCGGCCATTTTTCCTTAGCTCGTGTTGTCAAGATGGAGGCTAACGTCATTCACGATGGCGAGATGTTCAAACTCACAACGGATAATTACTCTTATTGGAAGCCGATGATGGAATACCACCTTTATTGTAAGGATTTGTACGAGCCCATCACCAGCAAGGATAAGCCCGAAGGGAAGAGCGAGAAGGAGTGGGAGCTTCTAAATCGGAAAGTGGTCGACATGATCCGTAAGTACATCGACAAATCTCTATTTGAACATGTATCTACATATACAAATGCTTTTGAATTATGGACAAAGCTTGAGTCCGTGATTCAAAAGAAAACGCCTCGTAAAGCCTTTCTAGTTCAACGGTTGGTGAAGATGGAGTACAAGGATGGCCAAAACATGATCGAGCACTTGAATAATTTCAAGGGGCTCGTAAATCAGCTAAGTAAAGCTGGAATGAAACTTGAAGATGAGTTGCAAGCCCTTCTACTCCTTAGTTCCCTTCCAGAGAGTTGGGACACTCTCGTGGTTACTCTTAGTAACTCAGCCTCGGAAGGGAAGCTCACCATGGACGCCGTTAGTGATAACCTCCTTGGCGAAGAAGTTAGAAGGAGGGAACGAGGCACATCTACTCAGTCTGAGGCGAACATTTTAGACAACCGGAGTAGAAGCGATACACGTGGGCGCAATATGAACCGAAGCCGAGACCAGTCTCGTGGTCGGTCTAAGTCACGGTCTAGGCCAACTTGTTATTATTGTGGAAAAATAGGTCATAAGAAATCAGAATGTCGATTTCTTAAGAAAGATCAAAAGGCCGACAACGTCAAGCCAGACCAAATTAACCTAATAAAGAGGCGAGAGGAAGACAAGGGTACGACCGCCATGGCAGATGAAGGCGATGATCTATATCTCTTCGGAGAAGATAACTTCTTGAACATCGCCTCTGACGATAGCTCCTGGATTGTCGATTCCGGTGCATCATTCCACGTCACCCCTCATGAGAGTTTCTTCTCAACCTACAAAAGCGGTGACTTTGGTAATGTTTAGATGGGGAATCAAAATAGGAGCAAGATTGTTGGTATAGGAGACATCATCCTGATATCAAATACGGGATGCAAGCTTACCCTTAAGGATGTGAGGCATGTCCCGGATATGCGCCTCAACCTCATATCAGCTAGAAAGCTTGACGATCTTGACCTAGTAAATCAGTTTGGTGGTGGCAAATGGAAGCTCATCCAAGGAAGCATGATAATGGCTCGAGGAAAGAAGGAAGGGTCATTATACGTGACACAAGCCAAGCTCTGCAAAGGAGAAGCCAATGTCGCAGGAGAAGACATGGAACTATGGCACCGAAGGCTCGGGCACATGAGTGAGAAGGGTCTTCACACACTAGCGCGAAGACAACTCCTCCCAAAGGTGCAAGGTAACTCTCTTGACCCTTGTGCCAATTGTTTAGCTGGTAAACAACATAGAGTGTCCTTCAAAACGTCTTCTCAACCTAGAAGACGAAAGAATATTCTAGATCTTGTGCACACCGATGTTTGCTCCATGTCCAAAAAATCCCTTGGTGGTGCGTCCTATTTTGTCACCTTCATAGACGACCACTCAAGGAAGGTATGGGTTTATCTCCTAAAGACCAAAGACCAAGTTCTTGATGCATTCAAGGAGTTTGTTGCTCGGGTGGAACGAGAGACAGGACAAAAGCTCAAGAGTGTTCGGTCTGACAATGGAGGAGAATATCGAGGACCATTTGAGGCATACTGTAGATCTCATGAAATCAGGATGGAGAAAATACCACCTAAGACACCACAATTGAACGGGCTTGCAGAGAGAATGAACCGAACAATTACAGAAAGAGTTCGGTGTATGCTATCTCACGCAAAATTGCCCAAGTCGTTTTGGGGAGAAGCTGTGAAGACTGTCGCTGACATTGTCAACCTTACGCCATCCGTTCCCCTGAATGGAGACACCCCGGAGGAAGTTTGGTCAGGAAAGAAGGTTTCGTATGACCATCTAAAGGTGTTTGGGTGCAGGGCATTCGTTCACATACCTAGGGACGAACATGCCAAGCTTGATGCCAAGACCAAAGAATGTATCTACCTTGGCTCACCCAAAGATGAACTCGGATACCGGCTATGGGATCCGACCACCAACAAGATCGTTAGAAGCCGAGATGTGGTATTCTTCGAAGATCAAACAATTGAACGGGCTTGCAGAGAGAATGAACCGAACAATTACAGAAAGAGTTCGGTGTATGCTATCTCACGCAAAATTGCCCAAGTCGTTTTGGGGAGAAGCTGTGAAGACTGTCGCTGACATTGTCAACCTTACGCCATCCGTTCCCCTGAATGGAGACACCCCGGAGGAAGTTTGGTCAGGAAAGAAGGTTTCGTATGACCATCTAAAGGTGTTTGGGTGCAGGGCATTCGTTCACATACCTAGGGACGAACATGCCAAGCTTGATGCCAAGACCAAAGAATGTATCTACCTTGGCTCACCCAAAGATGAACTCGGATACCGGCTATGGGATCCGACCACCAACAAGATCGTTAGAAGCCGAGATGTGGTATTCTTCGAAGATCAAACAATTGAAGATATTCAAAGGTCAGAGAAACCAATGACAAGAGTCAAAAGGGGCACATCAGACCCTCATCCGTCTCCTACACGAGAAATCACTTCGGAAGAAGTCACACCAAGAAGCGGCAATAATGAAGAGAGTGATCCTACCTCAGAGCATGGTGATGAAGAAACCCACCAAGGACTAGAAGCACAATCAAGCACTCCACCAGACTCTCAACCGATAAGGTCATCCAGAGAAAGACGACCATCTACATGATACACTCCGGACGAATATGTGACCCTCACAGATGAGGGGGAGCCTCAAAGCTACAAGAAGGCTATGGATGACACCCACAAGAGTGAGTGGATAAGAGCCATGCAAGATGAAATTGAATCCTTGCATGAAAACCACACATATGAGCTGGTGAAGCTACCAAGAGGGAGGCGAGCTTTGAAGAACAAATGGGTATACCAAATAAAGTCGGAGGATGAAAACTCAAAGCCTCGGTACAAAGCTCGATTGGTCGTAAAAGGATTCCAACAGAAGAAAGGCGTCGACTTTGAAGAGATATTCTCTCCAGTAGTAAAGATGTCATCAATCCGAGTTGTTCTTGGTATAACAACTGCTCTAGACTTGGAGATCGAACAACTCGACGTCAAGACCGCCTTTCTCCACGGAGACCTTGAAGAGGAGATATTCATGGAGCAACCTGAAGGATTCAAAGAACCAGGCAAGGAGAATCTAGTCTGTCGACTAACGAAGAGTCTTTATGGGCTAAAACAGGCACCAAGGTAGTGGTACAAGACGTTCGACTCTTTCATGACAGTTCATGACTTCAAGAAGAATCCATGTGACCCATGTGTCTTCATGAAGAGGTACGCTAGTGGCAACGTTTTCATACTCTTACTTTATGTCGATGACATGTTAATAGTAGGTCATGATCGTGACAAGATAGATGCTCTGAAGATCATGACTTCATAAAGTTGTGAGAGTGTCCACACAAAGTCTTGTAAAATTCCTTCTCCATAAAAAATATAAGTGAGTTTGTTTGTATCAATTAAGTCATTGACTTAATTAGTCCATATTCCCATTTATCAACACGAAAGTGGGAGGTTTTCCCAATAACGGGCTCTCCTCCTTTGCAGTCACACAACACGAACCCCGGAGCAGTCGAGCCGCAGTCGCGCTCAGTCCTAGCCGCGGGTGCGCCCTTTTGCGCCGCATGTGCGCCTAACCTTACCGCGGGTGCGCTTCTTGGAGACAGTGGCCAAGCTTCCTCCGCCTGGTGCATGCAGTCTTGAGCAAACATGGACACTAAGCCTCTCTTGTTATGTGTAATATCCAGCTCGATAACAACCTAGTGCCATCTCCTTGCTCCCCCTCGAGTCTTGGAATCGGGTAGGGTTGATACCCTTCTCTTCCTTGCACTTCCGTCCATGTATTTCATGCCTAGTGAGTGCCTTTTATGTCTCCGAAATCTACCCAGAACAACCATAGAGGAGTAGTAAGGATACATGCATTTTCTGAGTTTTATGAAGTGACAAGAAGTCAACTTCGGGTCCAGATTTGAGTAAGTTATACTCCTCATTTGCTGCTGAATTTTGGATATGTCATGGTTAGTATTGCATAGTTGAATATATCAAAATTTGAGAGAATTCCATTGAGAGGTTTAGTAGTTATGATTTTTTGAAGTCGAGGTTGTAAGCAGTTTTCTGGATGGTTGCTAAAATTTTCGAAGTGTTGGAAAAACTGCATGTTGGTACAGTTTTGTGATCCAAATCTGGGTACGTTAGACTCCTCCTTTGTTGCTGATTTTTGGATATGTTATAGTTGGAATTGTATAGTATAACATACTGGAATTTGAGAGTATTTGGAGTTATAGTTTAGGAGATATGGTTCTCCAAAGTTGGTTCCTCATACAGTTTTTATAAGTATGTTGAATATTCTAAGTGTTGGGAAAAACTACTTGTGATGCAGTTTTGCGAGATAGATTTGAATGGGTTATTTACCTCCGTTGGACTTGAATTTTGGATATGTTGTTTATGGATATGCATAGTAGCATGTGGTAAAAGTTGAGAGCGATCCATTGGTTTAATCCGGATTTGTGATATTCCGAAGTTGGGTATAAGTATAGTTTGGTTTAGAAGAGTTGTGCTAGATTTTAAGTGGGTGTTCTTGGAGATGGTTTGAGATTGTTTATCTTTATGGTTTACATCATTGGTAGTCATGGTTGAGCATGTGAATAGGTGAATCAATATGTTTGGGTTTTAGTAGCGATATGTTAGTTGAGCCATAGTAGTAGATAGTCAATAGATCCTTCCTCCGGAGAGTTAGATATCTGGGTTGGGTTTCTGGTAGACGTTCTTGAGATCTCAGAGAAACTTTAGAGTTTCCGAATCCTAAGGGTAAAACCGTCTTTTGTTAGAAAAGAGTTGGTTTTGTGCGGTTTCTCGGTTTTCCATTTGTTGACCTAGAAGTTGTGACTTTTAGAGGTCGGATAGTATATTGATATGAGCTTTATGTTATGATCAGACATTTGAGATATTATTCAACGGAATTGAGTGCTTTGGTTGACGGGACTTGACCTGGTTCAGGTAAGGCCACATACTTACTTAGCTGGCTTCTTCGTATTATATGTTGTGTATTGGTGTGTGGGTTAGTTATGTTAAAACAACGAAACTGGAATAGAACGACCTATGTATTATATTATTGGCCCAAGTGTATGATAACGGGCGGTGACATCACTACCTAGCTCTTGCGAGAGCCAGAAGGTTCTCTGCGACTAGCCCAGGCAGGTAGACGGTCGGATGCATCAGTACCATTCCTTGTTGGTAAACGGGGACAGAGGCGGGGTTCGGGGAGATTCTCGTGTCACAAAACCGAAAGTTGAATTAGTAAGGAATAACGTAAATAATGAAGCTCTTCTGGTTTTCTCTCTTTAAGGATTAAAGCTTTTGTAAACTAAGAGGAAGAAAAAATCTTGGATCGAATGAAGATCCTTTGAATCGCTTGAAGACTTTAGATATTTCCGTGTAAGCTTATTGATGTTCTCTTCAATCGACATCTTTATTTATAGTCTTCGATGGAGAAGTCTTCTAACCGTTGAGAAGGACCGTTGTTGATGTTGTAACACCCAAATTCTCGGAACTTGGGGAGCTACTGGTTAGGACCTCACAATGGGTCTTGACCTTGGTTTGACAACAACTTTACTAGGATCTTACAACAAGGCACAAACGTATTTAAATTATTTAAAAACGTTAAATCATATTTACATGAATGATAGCTAAGTTAAGAGTTGGAACTAGATCGTAGCATTGACTAATGTGAGAGAAGAAGGGTATCTCTTCTAGGTTGTATCTACGACTCTTTATGATTACTAAATTTTAAAAAATTGAAAATTTATTACGATCTAGTTCGATCTTTCATTTGTAGGTTTTGTGTTTAGGATGATCAGTATTTTGTGATACCGTTCTAACCGGGTGAAAAATCTTTTTAAAAAAAATAAGACAAGCCCTTTTAAGATTGTTACGTTTATTTAGTTGTTTTTATGATTAATATCGTTAAGTTATGCCCTGAGATTTAATTCATACTAAGTTGAAATTTTGAGTGACTAATTAACGGACCATAAGAGTGACATTGCGTTATTGTGGGCTTGTTTTGTGTTTGACTTGTGTAGATGAAATTTTGAGTTACATGGTTGAATAAGACTACGGGCAACGGACTTGCGGCTAATTTGAATAAGGAATTAAAAGTAACCACGTGAATTAAAAATTCAAACTAATAAGTTGATATGGTATACATGTTGAACATGGAACATATATTATTCATCGGTGATGACAGTACATAATCATTGGTTAAACATCCTAGCCTTCTTTTTTTTTTTTTTTATTAGGGTTCATAGTTATTTATCCGTAATAACAATCTAAAAGATAAACTCATACGTACAATAACTTACGGTTATTGTTTCCAAGAGTAACAATGAACACAAGTGTCGGTGTTCGGATCAAGTCCAACGTCCCCATAATTTCTATATTGATTCAATCCACTATAATTTTGAGAACAAAGCCAATACAAGAATTACCGTGGATAAACATGCAAATTTAAAACAAATAATAAAGAAAGATAAGAGTGGAAAACTAAAAATAAATGAACAACAAAACACACGAGTATGGAGATCCCAAGATCTCCTTCATGGTTCACACTAAAGGTGGTTCGAAGTTCGCTTTCTATCCAGAAACTATCAAAGACTCCAACGCTCAATCTCACTTTCCGTTGTTGAAGACAACACTCGACACAAAGCAACCCTCATTTTGTGTTAATTCGATCGTTATAATTCAATTTGATTTTATATTTCGATCGTAATATACAACATGTTCGTAATCGGTATACCAATGGTAGTATTACAAAGTTTTCCATGCTTACACTATTATGTCAGTTAATATTTAATTTCGATCAAAATATTAGTTTTTTCATTTAACATCGCCTGTTACAATATACGATTCAATTTAGATCGTAATATACAAATGTCAATCAAAATATTACGTTTTTCCTTTAACATCGCTCGTTACAATATATAATCTTGATTGTAATATACAAAATTTGATCGTAATATACAACTCTCGATCGAATTGCTAATATTACGATCACAATTTTTTATTGTCTACTATAAAATCAAGACGATATTTAGTAACCATAACGATCGAATTTTGAATTATAATAGAAAATTTTGTGTTCATGCAAAATTTTAAAGCTTTTGTAAACTAGATCGTAATATACAATTTTTTATTGTCTACTATAAAACCAAAACGATATTACGATCATGAAAAATTTAATCACTAAATTTTAAAAAATTTATTATTGGTATATATGATAGGATTATAATTTATAAACATAAAAGTCGTAAATGAAACGATAATTTTGTGTTCATGTTTTTAAGAAAATTAGGTTATAATATATACATAAGCAAATATATTGAATGAAATCAACATGGTATTGTGGTTTGAAATAGTGTGCATATTTAAGTTGTCCCTGATCATTCGTGTTCGAGTCTCACATCTCGCCTTTTTTTTATCATTTATTTTACAATGTACTAATTTAATATATTAAACAAAAAACACTTAAAATAAGATTATTTTTTATGTACCTTTTTGTTAGAAAGTTTGGTAGAAAAATAAGTTTTAGAATTTGATATTTTGTTAATTGTTTTATATAATTTTGTTATTTGGGTAAAAAAAATAATCATATTCTTATGTTTATCTTTGGTCATTTTTGATTGTTCACAAATGGTTATTCTATAAGAAAGTTTAAATTTCTCCATTGTAGAGGAAAAACAAAAAGGAAGAGGATAAAGGTTGGTGGGTGATTCATGAGTCGTTGAACCTAGGTTTATGAAACCAACCTTCCAGAAAATTACCAAAGTCATCCTAGTTAAGCTTATAATTCCATAAGTCATGCTATTGTAATTATTAATCAATATTAAATTATCTTGTTGTCTTGATTGTTTGTTATAGAAGAGGAATATCACATTATTTAAAAACTTCCAATTATATTTTTCAAAAATATTATTATTTTTTTAACTGAAATTAAATTTCTTTCATGAATACGCTCACATTCAACCCTCAACGGTCACCCAAACCTCCCTCCCCTAAGGTTCAAACCTCCAAAAAGCCAACCCCAGCCCGTCGTTGGCTATCTTTGGATCCACCGGTCTTGGTATCGTTCTTCCAATTCCGGTTGTAGTTGAATTACCAAATCCACCAAATCCATTTATAGAAAACCCTTATGGAAAAAAGTTGCTTATGTTGGAGGTAGTAGGGCCAATTCCAACATGTGCTCAAAAGTCAGTTCATTAATGGCAAGATTAATGTATCTTTCTCGGAAGGTGAGGATGGTGGCCCCGTGGTTACCCTCAATAAGGATGTGGCGGCTGCTCTAGCTTGTGTTTGGACCAAGTCTCTTGTTATATAGGTTGCGGGGTACTGATTGCTTTCCCCGTTATGAAGCACAAACGGTGTGGTACAATATGGTTGTGGGAATCGGTAAACCGGTTGATATTGATCCCAAAACCATTTTTACCAACAAAGAAAATTTAGTTTTCGAAGTGGTTGATCTAAATCGTCCATTAAAGAAAGAAGTTGCCATTGGAGGTGTCATATTCCCTATCAAATAGGGAGGCTTTGAATCAATATGTTTGCGATGTGGTCGCTTTGTACATCTAGCCCCAATTGTGTTTTTGTTAAACCCCGGGTTACGTTTGTGCATGAGAGTCCAGGTACTGAAGGAGGGTCTCGGTCGAAAGGTTTTACAAGTCGAGGGACACAAGTTCAACATGGGTTACGGAGGAACGTCCGGTGAATGCCGACGACGGCAATGGACCTTGGCTCCTAGCTAACTCATGTACGGGAAAGTTTAATCCTAAAGGAATTCATAGACCATCTTCCCATACAAGGAATATGACAGGCATAGAAAAAACAAGGCACTAATTACGTTAAATCTATGGACAGTAAAGGGCGGAACTGTCCGGGTGATCTTTTACCAAAAAAATAATTGCTAATAAGACTTGGACCTTAGTTCTAAACCTAAAGATGCTAGCTTAATAAGTTGTAAACGAGTTTATAAGGTTAAGAAGAGTCATAACACTTTTGATCCTCCTAGATTGGAAGCCAGATTGGTTGATAAAGGTTTTACCCAAAGAGAAGGTGAAGATTATAATGAAAATTTTGCTCCTTTTGCAAGTATACAACTTTGAGGTTGCATATGTCCATTATTGGTGTTTATGATTATGAATAATACAAATGGATGTTAAGATTGCATTTTTACATGGTATCTTGCTGAAACTATATACATGCACCAACCCAAATGATTTATTGACATGAAATATCCTGATCACGCTTGCTTGTTAAATAAATCTATCTATGGTTTAAAGCAATCACCTAGAAAATGGAATAAAAAGTTTGACTATTGCAATAAAAAAGTTAGGATTTATACAATGTTCTTATGATTCTTGCTTGTATAAGAAGTATGTTAAATCTGATGCTCCTTTGCATGTTCTTCTTTATGTGGATGGCATCTTAATTGTATGTGAATCTAAAGCTAGAATATCTAATATTAAAGCTTCTTTGAAAGGTTCTTTGGATATGAATAACCTTGGTCATGCTTAGAAAAGTCTTGGTATTAATATCATTCGTGGTAAGCCTAAAAGGAAAACTTATTTGACTCAACATGACTATATTCTGAAAGTATTAGATAGATTCAAAGTGAGTATTGAAAAGCATGCTAGCATTCCTCTTGGTGATCATTTAGATTCCACTAAGTCTAGAAACATGTCTACTACTTAGATAAATCACATAAAATTTGTTCTATATGACGTTGCTATAGGTTCTATAATGTATGTCATGATCTGTAAAAGGCCTAATTTCGCATTTGCTGTTAGCGTTCTTAGTAGATATATGTCTAATCCATCTGAGAAACACGGTGTGCTATGAAACTTCTACTTAAGTATCTTGCTGGCACAACTAAACTTTCTCTTGAGTATGACATTCACAGTAAGTCCAAAGACTTGCCTGGGCTATGTTGATTCAAATTATGTCAGTAATAAGGATGCCATGAAATAAACCACATACTTTTTGTACACTTGGTATGGGAACTGTATGTCATGGAAGTCACAACAACAATATATTGTTGCATTATCCTTCACTGAAGTTGAGAATATAGTAGCTATTGAAATTGAAAAAGAAGTTGTCTAGTGACAAGGAATCTTGAAAGAAATTTAGAATACTCCTTATGTAGTTACCCTATATATATAGATAGTCAATCTACTCTATATTTGTGTAAGGATCATATATACCATTAAAGGAACAAACACATTAAACCCAGATATCATTACATTAGACATAAACTGGAGTATAAAATAAATGTATATGAAGAAAATCGATGGTGAGGTAAATCCTGCGTATTTTGGAACTAAAATTGTCATAATTGAAAATTTTGTATTTTGCAGGGACTTCCTCGACTTGAAAGGAATCACTTGATCAACCTACACTGAATAGGCATCAATGACAGAGTCCAATCAACTATTGCAAAATGTTATCAAAAGTGTTTCAAACTACAACTTACAAGGATTAGGAAGGTGAATTGTAAAGGAAACCTTGGGCTATGAGATGAATTCATGTCTGCCTTGACCAAATTCCAGGGCTTGAGTTGGCTCAATGAGGGGTTGCAAGGATGAAGATGATCATAACCAAGGCCTTGATTCATGCAACCCACGTGCCCACACAAAACCTACAAAATAGATTTGAGTCAGGTCTAGTGAAGAAAAAAAAGTTCTGAGTCGGGTTCACTTTATGTTAGTTGAATCCACGTTCATTATATGAAGCTCGGCGTTTTGAATGAAACACATTACTTTGGTCCCTTGTGAGATTTAAAAGATTAGTTGCCCTTGAGCTCAACACCCTAATCTCATACACTGTTGCTCCTCTCTTCGTCTCTTTTACTCACTTCCTTCTTTGAAAGAAATCCACATTCAAAAGCGAGATCGAGAGTTTCAATACGAAGCGTGAACTGATTCTAACCACTAGTTGTGGGCAGGAAGAAAGTCTTGGACTTTCAAGCTCGTGTGATTTGTATATCTTAACCCGTTCTACTTTCCTTTTGATTTGTTTGGATTTTTTGTCAAACAATTTACTCCTGTAATCTCTTGAAAGTTTGGTTTTGTTATTAAGATGATAGTGGATTGAATTTTCTTGAGATCCCGGGGACATAGTACTTTGATCGTAACCTCGTAAACAAACCTTTGTGTGCTTTGTGTTCACGAACATATCACTCTAGATCCTGTTCTTTGTTAACTTTTACTCCGTTAAAGACTACGATATTCAATTTCAAGGAATGTATGTTAATTAAATTGGTAAATTTGGAATTTGATTTATATTAAAATAATGTTGATAGTGTTTATGTAACTTGAGTTTAATTCGTGTTTCTTCGTCTACCACCACTCTGTCGGTCATTCGCATTTTGCACAAAAGCATTTCGTCTAACATGGAGGAGGCAATCGTGTTTTAAAGCGCTCCAGAAATGGATCATATCGTCTCCATGGCCGAGCTCGCGAAGCTTATCCGCCGCCACCTTCTCCTTCACTACCCCAACCGCCGCGTCTCATTCACCGTCATCCACGAAAGCCATGTAATACCCGGAAATTTTAATTTCCGTTTAAAACCCGATCGAACCGGATTCCGATCCGCTAACCTTTCTCTTTTTTTTAAACAAAATAAAACAACACTAAATTCTATCATTTTATGTGACCTTAATTCACATAAAATGATAACTATGTAACCCGATTAGAATTTCGTATAATTTAAAACTCGAAGAGCGGTTCCGTACGAGTAACGACGCATTTATCAGCCCATCATTTTACTAAATGAGCAGGCCCAACAGATCCGGCCCAATGACCCTTCAGCCGGCCCAAACCTTACCCTAATCTTCTCTTTAATTATTTTAACCTAATCTAATTCTTAACCTAATATAACCCTAACCTAATCGAACGTACGCTACATCTACGAGAGTTGCTGCACAACCGAAGCCAGTCCAAAGACCACCCTTGACGACCTGCTGTTGCACAGCGAGCCCAGGCTACCAGCGACGGACCACCGCAGAGAGAGACTCGACGCCGTCGTCGTCCTTGCAGTAGGTAAGTCGGTGCAGCCCCTTCCCCTCCTTCTCCTCTAACTCCTCTGCACATACACCTTCGCTTACACTGCTGCGCCACAGGGAAGGATTGCTGATGCTGTCACAAACACGTTTGCACGCTAGCCCTCTCGCCACACCAGTGACGGTCATCGATCTCGATCCAAGCAGGCCAGAGTGGTGAGCCCTCTATCCTGCAACCTCCTGCTTCTTTTGTACTGCTTTAAGGTTTTCAACAGTATAAGTGTATCTAGTATAGTATTTTGAGAGGGGTTGAGTTAGGAGTTTTTGGAGTAGAGTAGATTGTCCTCTTGGTATCATGGTGAAGGAGGTAGAGATTACTAATGGGTTGTATAGTTGTATCTTGTTCTCTTAAGTTTTGAAGTAGGATCTTCAAGGTAGGATAGGGGTAAAAGAGTGTTGACATGAGACTTGAATCTAGGATTCAAAATCAACCCAGAAAATTCAGTTTTATGAGCTGAAACTACTGACTTTGAACACGTAATTTGGATAGCTTAGATCAAACATCCACCGTTGAATTTTTGATATATTGTAGATAGAAATATGGAGTTTACTGTGGTAAAATTTGGGAGAAAGTTAACAGTCAAATTAGAACTTATAAGGACTCAAAGTAGGACCTGTGGGCTGTTTTTACAACAGAGGGAAATTGGCTAAGTATGGGAATTTCAGTTTTTATCCCAACTTGTGTGATTTATGGGAGAGTTATAGTTGAGTATTTTTTTAGAGATCTTTACCCCTATGTTTAGTATACATACCATAGAGGATCTAGGATTTTATTTCGGAATTTTTATATTTTATCCAAGCCTTATATCTTAACCCAAAGTCGGACCTTAACGACTTTTTGTGTAAACTAAAAATTTTGGTAAATTTTATAAATCCTTATCAAACTTTTCCATAAGAACTAGATTTTGGAAATAGGTTCCAAGGAAGAGATTTGAAACTAAGTTATAGGAAAATCTGGAAGTTTTGGGATCGGGGGTAAAATAGTCATTTTACCTAAAGAGGGCCTTTTAAGTAGTTTCTCTACATAAGTTTGTACACCCTAGGAGTTTATAACTTCTAAGAACATAGGATGTAATTTTGATCCACGTACCTTGTGTGACAGGCGTTTGAGTCTCTACGGTTACAGACCGAGTTGAGGATTTGAGAGTTGTGATTTGATTCAGGTAAGTCCTTACGACTTACTTAGCTAGTTTATGGATGTTAGTTGAATGACGATAGTGGTGTGTGTGCTGTGTGTTTAAAATAACAACTTGTTAGGAAGACTGTTGTTATTATTTTTAAGGCCCAAGTGTATGTATAACGAGCCATGACATCACTGCCCAGCTCTGACAGGAGACTGAGAGGTTCTCTATACCCATACCATACAGGTACAAGGTGAGATGCATCGGATCCATTCCTGATGGTTACACGGGGGCAGAGGCGAGGTTTGGGAATCCCTCGTGTCACAAAATAAGCATCATTAGTAAGAGTGAATGACCTAAGTAAAGATAATAAATGAATTGTTTGAAAGCATGATGAGTGTTTACTTTTGCTATGTGTGTGTGTGTTATTCTCATTTGTCTAATGTTTAGATAGCTAGCTAATGGTTGTTCTGTTGTGTTGTTTAGATTTACCGCAGGTTAGAGAAACAGTTGAGTGAATCCGGAAGTAGTGGTCAGCCGGGTCTTCGTACTCCTTAGAGTGGGGTTGGGTGTTTACTTTGTTGTTCTTTCTTCGTTTTAAGACAGTTAGACTTTTATGTTTATTGAGTACTTTGGGCTGTTAGATGTTGTTGCATTCATCTCTTTAAAATACTGTTGGTATGAACTTTGATTTTTCTTATTTGTGTCTTGTTGCAAGATCCTAGTAAAATTATTGTCAAACTGAGGTCGGGACCCATTGTGAGGTCCTAACCAGTAACGTCTCGAGTTTTGAGAATTCGGGGTGTTACAAGCCAACCCTTCGAACCTCCGACCACCACCACCGCTATCTCCCAAATCGTCAACTCCAATCCTTCCTCCACCTCCCCCAACAACCTATAAACACTTTCCCACCTCGCAACCGCGCTTCCATGGCCTTCAAATCCATCCGTAAATCCGCCCAGACTTCGCCAAATCCCTCCGCCGCGTCTCCGATTCTGGAACCAAGATCCGACCTCTCGTCATCGACTTGTTCTGCGGCACCGTGCTTCCTATCGCTGCCAGTGGCGGCCGTAATATTTTTAAAGGGGGGGCAAAAATAAATTATCGATAAAAAATAGCTATGGAAAAAATTGTTTCACATTAGACATTGTAATCAAATAAATTTTGCATATATAGTATCAACAAGTAATTGGAATCACAACTGCAAATCATGCAATATACAAACACATATTTCCAATTGATACGGTGAGTATCTAGAATATTCTTGCAAGGTCGAATCCTACAAAATTGCACATTAATTTTGAGTTCCACAAGTTACAAGGTAACAAGAGTGTAAAAGGTTGTCAGAGATTATAAAGAACAAATGCTTACCCAATGATAACTACTTGGATCTAATGTGAACTTTGCAAAAAAGATGGCTGCAGCATCAACCAAAGATGGTAGAAACTGGATGCATCCATAGTCCACCAAGCTTAGCTCGGCCAAGTAATACCAAAGAAACTCAAATTTCATATCCGTAGTCTGCATATGGCAAGATAATTTAGAATACTTACAATTTTAAGCTAGTCTTGAGAACCCATGTAAATATAGAGTAACTAATCAATGCACAACTTACTTCCAAGTTTTCTTGTGCAACTTTGATGAATTTCCTCAAAAACGTTTTTACTGTAGGATTCCCTATCTCAAAGCAAAGAGATTTCAGAACATCTGATTCCATGCTTACAACCTTCTCAATTCCACAGATGAATGTACTCAGTATTTACAAAACTCCATCAAACGCAAATAAGAAAATAGCAAAGGAAACAAGCAAAGAGATGTACCTCCTCCTTGGTATAGGTGTGATCCGTTACTGTTTTTAGCCTCAGTTATTTCTTCAGTCTCATTTCTACCCTTTATTTCCTTATATACTGGCACCAAAAATCCAATCAATAGCACAAAAAATCATTGTTTTCTGATGGCCTAGATTATAATGTCAAGATAGTGTTATAGGAAAAACAAAAAAAAAAAAAAAAAAAGGTAGCACTTCCATGTCATTGATTTTTCACTACAACATCTAAGACCATTGATAGATACAAACCGATCAGATGTAAGTAAAAAAAGAAGAAAATTCTATTAATAGTCATAAGAGTAAAAATGAAGAATTTTGACTAGATTTTTACCCAAAAAACATAAATCCAAGTGGTATTGTTGTTGCTATTTGGATTTAAATGAAGCAAGTGAAAGTTAAGTTGCTAAAACCCGTTACTAATCTCATTTTCAGCCATATTAGTGGGTTCTTCCCAATTGTCTTTAGATGCATCATCAAAATTGAGAGCATAGCTTGAAGGGTCTTACTGAAACTTTCTTCTTCCTCTTCCATCGCTAACTTTCTTCACTGCAGCTCTCATCTTCCAAAACAATCTTCTACATTGTTGCTTGCCTTAAATGCTCACCCAAAAAAACTTTCCTGTAAAACCCCACTCAAAGATTGATTTTTTCTCAAATCTGGATTATTATAATGAGAATCTAAGAACTACCCAAAAAAGTATAGCGAACTTGAGATAAAGGGTAAGTGAGAAATCAGAACAAAGAGAATTTCCAAAAACCTTAAATTCTAGATCAAAGTCCAGAAATAAGATTCAAGCAAACTCGTATTAAAAAAAACATTCAAGCAGTCATTTGGTGCCCTGATCAAGGGTTGCATTGGCTCGTTGAGTCGATGGTGGAGTCCTTGACACTCGTAGTGGCGGCCTTAGGGGAGGGAAGGCCCGCCAGGGTGGGGCATCCACCAACGGAAAGACCGAAGACGGCAAAGCCTGTGGGTCTGCGACGGCAAGAGTGTGAGACCAGGTCCGGGAAGGAGATATGGCGCCGCTGGTGTTGTTGGGTAGTGGAGTCGCATTCGCTGGTGCCTCGCTCGGCAGTGGAAAGGCCGGCGGCGAAGCCTGTGGCCTTGGTTCAGTGCGAGACTGGGGCCGGGACGCGAAGCCTGCGAGAGTCGGGAGGAGACTCGGGAGGAAAGACGTGAAATGCGAGAGTGACTGCAAAGTGCAAACCCTTAACCCTTTTTTGAAATTTTTTTTTCATTCTCCACGTTCCACAAAACGACGTGGTTTTGTAAAAAAAAATTTTCCTGGAGGGTGGTGCAGCTGCCCCACCCTACCCTCCCCTAAGGCTGCCACTAGTTGACTCTGTCTAGTATCCTTCAAATCACTAATCGAGTCCTTCTTCAGGTTTTCTTCTTTTACTAGATTCTTTGTAATTTGTACAATAGCGAGATAAACCATATTCCTGAAATTAGGTTACTCTTCTCCGTGAGATTCTTTCTTGTTCAACAAATTTTAGTCGTGTGGATTTTGATTTTGTGTGTTTCGGTTCAAACAAACGTTGTTGGCTTTAGGGTTTAGTGATTGGAATGTTGAAGTTATTGTTTCCATTACAAGGACTAGAATATTGAATTCAAACTTATAGTGAATATATCAAACAAATATTGACAGAAGACCTCTTAGGTTGTGGGGTACTTATTCCAATTAAACGAGACTACTAAAGCTCTTAACTGATGCCTTCTTTTCACGCCCATCTGATCTACATCATGGACTATTTTCTTTGTCTTAATGTCTCCACTATAGTAACCTTCACTCCATTCTACTGCCGTGAAAAAGGTTGTTCTAATTCATAATTCATGAGAATTACCAAATTGATACAAAGTTACAAGATCTTTTTCAGAGTAATATTAGTGGAGAATGATTTTTGGCTAATTGAGCTTTGTGTTATGACAATTCATTCCATACTAGAAACTCTTAATGTGCAAAGGCTGACTAACCTCCGGTATAGCATGTGTCAACTTCATCTGGAGCTTATGTGGACATTTGTTCCTAATTTCAGTTGCTTGCTCTTCAAATAGTGGAGGTTGTTGAGAAACAAGACGGTTCTTCCATAGTATTAAAAGAGGAACATCAAACAAAGACATTAATTAACAAATTTAATCTAATAGATCAATCATTTTTTCTGTGAAGAGGTTACATCATTCTTCCTCTATTGACAAGTGTGCTAATATGGCTTCTTTTGAAAATCCAACAACAAGTAATGGTTATATTAGCATAAATTCTTAGGGTTTGACATATGAGGAAATAAATGAAGTAAGTACAATATCAAGCAGTGTGTCACCATGGTATGAGCTACAAAGGGATACTAAAATTTGATAAACATGAAAGAATCTCACGGAAAATGTAATGATCATTATTTTGAAGTGATTAGATTGTTTCTAGTAATGGAGGCGCATTCTATAAGATATCCATGGTCGCATTACACTTCATTTGTTAATGTTAGATTATTTAACATCATCTTGTTAGAAGATGTTCATGGTTGCATTCTACAAGAAAAACATTTTTTCCATACTCATTTGAGCAGGTTTTCTTCTTTCAAGGGATACACCATGCCGCTAAAATGAATACTTTCACAAAGAGTAACAAAAAAGGGCATACCTTCAAAAATCAAAGATACTTTCGAGGAAGATAAAGTATCAAGGACCTTGGTGAGTAGGGTTGTTAAAAGAGCAAGGGTTATGAAAAATGTGGTTAGAGAAGGTGATAGAGCAGTGGACTATACCTTAGAGCTTCCTGATTCACTCGTTCATGATTTTTTGTCCTTTCTCCATGCAAGAGAGGCAACTAGAATGAGCATTTTGTCTAAGAAATGGAGACAAGTAGGGTGCTCATTCCCACAGTTGGATATCGATCATAGGTATTTCAGGTAGTATGGAGATGATTGGATAGATAAATTGAAAAATCATGTCAATAGTGTCCTACAAAATTGAGCTATGGAGAGGAATGTTAAGGAGCTACACTTACAAGTTACGTGATACCTCTTTTTCAATGAACCTTCTACTTTGCCAATATCTATCCTTTCTACAACCATGCTAACTGTGTTGGTCTTATCTGGATGTAACTTGGGAACTACTAATAAAATAAAGCTTCCCTTGCTGCAAAACTTGTCACTGAATAAGGTCCATTTGAGCGATCGGATGCTACAAAACTTGATCTATATTTGTGCATTGATTGAAGATTGAGATTGGTTAAATGCATGAAATTGAAAAATGTGAATATTTTCTTTCCTACCAAGCTCGAGAGATTTCACTTATACTAGTGTGTGGACCTTGTAAGTGTTAAAATTTCAGCATCAACGCTTTGGTCTATCTAGATACGGAAAATGAGTTATTTTCGATGGTTATCTTGGTTGGACCTCATATAAACCTAAAAGGATGCATAGGTCTGGGAGAGTTAGTCATGGAATACCCGAAATTAGTTATTGGAGATTTTCTAGAGCTTCCCGTGGTAAATTCAGAATGACAAGAAGGATGCTATTCGATTATAAAGTTCACTCCCTTAAGAAGTTTGTCCTAAGAAAGGGTGTGTTTGGGTCTTTCATGCAAATATCGGATGAAAATATCACTAAAATAGGTGTTGTAAATTGTCTACATTTGGTTGAGCACCAAATTTCTGCACCACAAGTAATTTCTCTGGAATATAGAGGTAATGGCATCCCAATAACTTTGATAGGACCTACAAATCTAAGGGACGTAAAGCTTTTTGTTAAGCGAGTTGGTGATGGTACAGAAGACTGCAAGTATCATGAACTACTCCGTACCCTTGGCAGTTGTCGCAACCTTAAATTGCTCACTCGGGACAAATATGTGAGTATTCTCTATCGTCTAAATACTCTCTACTTAATGCGGTTTTGGTTTGTGATATATGGATGGTAACTTGTCAACTTTGTTGTCTTTTGTAGAAGGTTACTATTCAGGAAGATATGAGTAGAGTGTTTCCACCTCTGAGCATGGGTTACAACGTCCGAACAATCCAACTATCAACAAGTATAAACTGTTTGATTGAAAGTTTACTAACAAGGCGTAAATATCCATATAGGCTTTCTCTTCTCTCATGAAGACAACAAATTGCACGAGATATTTCAAATCCCTTACCAAAGTACTTTTATTTCTCTGAATTTCCTATTTTAAACCAAGATGTTCATCTTAACGGTCTACAGAGATTTCCTTTACCATGACAAATTTAGTTGGTTGGGTTGACTGATTAAATAGGTTCACCTCACTTTAGAATAAATATGATAAGTTGAATGATGGAATGGAGAATCTAAATTGATGTAACTATCTCAAGAACAAGTTTTGCAGACATTACCGAAAGAAACTGACTTATAAACGGAGTAAAGCTAAATTGTCAGTGGAGTTCGACAATATGGACAGCACGGTGCAACCCAGGGATGATTGGTTGGACTCAACCATATGGTTGCATTGTCAAACTAATAAAGCATGCTAAGAAAACCTATGAAATTGATCTGTCATTTTAGGTATAACTGGTTTTTTGAAACCACCATTATGTTGCATTGACAAATTGATTTTTAGCTACGTGAATTGGAATCTAGGGCGTGTACGGTATGTTAGGGTATTTAAGGTTATTTTGAAGATTATTGTCAAGAGCTTAAAATTGGTGACTATTTTGGGCCTTTTTTTATCGAACGGTGCATTTGGTTATAGATGGACGTTTTTGAGAGAATTTAATGCATGATAAGATTGTTATAGATGGAGGTATTCAAGAGAATTTATTGTATATTAATATTATTAAGGATTATAGGTTGAAAAAGAGATAATCTTACATTTTAAAAAAAATTATATTATGGTGTTTGGTTAAGCGTTTTGTAAGGGGTTAAACTATTCCATATTACAAAAATAACCTCGTGTGTATCTTCTCTTGTAATTACCAGAAAAGACCCCACCTACTAGAAAATCTTGAAATCCTATCTCTAGTAATGTACTGATTACTGCGAATTTGGCTTATATCCTTACTCGGCAACTCGAAGGTTAAACTTAGAGTTTTTTTTAGCTTCGTTGACTTCATGCTTGTATCCTTTCTTGTTTTTCCTTCTTCCTTTGCTCATGAGGTGCATGATGAGTTGATGTTTGATGCTTGCTTGACATGAGTGACTTAGATATCTATACTTAAGCTCCATTTTTTTTGCAAAGTACCTACAAACACATAAAACAAAGGGAGTAGACATTATTTTGACAATTTATCTCTAGCTAAGATATGAATGTCCAAATCATGCAAAACTAAGGGGAAACACACAAAAATACATCTAAAAACATAGCATGAAAAAATGATATCAAAATACCCCAAATTTAGTCATTGTTTGTCCCCGTATGTGTAATTACATGGAGTTTATTTAACCCCCATCGTGGGGGATGATAAACCCCATCGTTCAATGTGTCCTAATTCCATAGAGTTTATTTAACGACACGTACAAGTTTTCGGTCAATGACAGATCTTTCCCGGTGAGGAAGAAGGGCATAGCACACCCCAATGCATGAAAGATACGACTCACCATGGCTTGAAGAAGTAAAGAAGCAAAAAGTTGAGTGACAAGAACAAGCGGAGGCTACCAACTAATAGGCATACAATCCCAAGAAAATCGTTTTCCCTCCAATCCAGCTTGTAGTTGGATTCGAGATCTCTTGATTTGCTTCCAAATTTGTCTCTATCTTAGCTAGATATAAAATGTCAAAATAATGTCTACTCCGCTTGTTTTGTGCCACCTACTAGAAAATCTTGAAATCCTAACTCTAGTAGTGTATCAATTACTACGAATACGGCTTGTATCCTTATTTCGCAACTCGAGGGTCCAACTTTATGGCAAGATCCAACGTTTACGAAAAATCTTAACTCTAGTAGGGCATAGCATGCCCCAATGCATGAAAGATCCAACGTTTATGAAAAAAATTTAAGGAAACTTTATGGCAAGATAGAGACAAACCTAGAAGCGTATCAAAAGATCTCGAATCCAACTACAAGCTGGATTGGAGGAAAAAAGATTTCCTTTGGATTGCATACCTATTGCCTCTGCTTGTTCTTGAAACTCAACTTTCTACTCGTATACATCTTCAAGCCAAGTTGAGTCGCATCTTTCATGCATTGGGGCATGTTATGTCCTTCTTCCTTACCGGGAGAGATCCGTCATTGACTGAGAACTTGTACATTTCGTTAAATAAACTTCATGCAATTAGGGCACAATTGAACGATTGGAGGTTTTATCATCCCCGCGATGGGGGTTAAATAAACTCGACGCAGTTAACAAAATATGGGGACAAACAATAACTAATAATGGGATATTTTGATAGCATGTTTTCATGCTATGTTTTTATATGTGTTTTTGTGTGTTTTCCCCTTAGTTCTGCATGATTTTGACATTCATATCTTAGCTAGAGATAAAATATCAAAATAATGTCTACTCCGCTTGTTTTGTGCCATCTACCAGAAAAATCGTGATTTCCTAACTCTAGTAGTGTATAGATTACTACGAATCCGGTTTGTATCCTTGCTTGGAAACTCGAGGGTCCAACTTAGAGTTTTAGCTTCGTTGACTTCATGATTGAATCCTTGCTTGTTTTTCCTTCTTCCTTTGCTCATGAGGTGGATGATGAGTTGATGTTTGATGCTTGCATGACACGAGTGACTTAGATATCTTCACTTAAGCTCCATTTTTGCCAAAATAAATACAAACACATAAAACAAGGGGAGTAGACATTATTTTAACATTTTATCCCTCGCTAATGTAATATCCGGAATTTTTATTCCGTTTAATCCCGTAGCAAATCGGATTTCGATCCGTTGATCTTTCTCATTCTACCTAGTCGTACACACTATCTCAAATTTCTATCATTTTATGTAACCTCACTTCACATAAAATGGTAGAATTTTTACATCAAACCCTAATTTATATCATGACATGTCCTTGGCAAAGTCATGACGTCCTATTGATGAGACCAAGACGAAATCATGACAAGGTTATGCATGAACTTGACAAGGCCATGACAAGTTTTGACAAGGCCTTGACAACCTCAGCCCACTCTTTCTACCTTGTTTCAGCCCAACCCCTTTGCCTTTGCTCCAGTCTAACATTGCCCTTGCTTCAGCCCATCTCCTTGTTTGTGTGCTGGCCCAGCGGCACGTCGAGCCCGGGAAGAAGAAGAGGAGCAGCTGGCCTTCACTCTCCCTCTTAATTCCCACGTAACAGCTACTGAGTAGGATGAAGATCATCTCGTAACCGCCGGGAATCATGCAGCAATCCTCTTCTCCTTGCAAGCAGCCCACGTTCTGTACTCTTTCCTTTCTAGTAGATCGACGCCTTCCTTCTGTCACGCTACTAGACCCATTCCTCTCCTCTCCTCACGCCAGACATACTCTCATCGTCACCCTCCTACCACTTCCGCCATAGACAACAGCCGCCTCATGTGCCAGGAGTAGAAGCAGCCGCCTCATGTGCTAGGAGTAGACAACAACCGCCTTATGCTAGTGGTGGTACAGTTGTATCCGGGTTTGGACGAGGGCAGACTCAGGGAAGACCGAGCTATCACACTACAGTTCAGGCTCCGGGTAATAAGCGACAGTGTTTTAATTGCGACAATCGTGATCATCTCAGGCCAGACAGTAAGAGGCCATCTACTACCTGCTTCACTTGTGGTAAGCCGGGACACATGGCTACTTTCTGCCATCAGGGTAGAACTCTATCATAGTAGGGTTCTTCCCCTGTAGGGGTTGAGAGGAGTGGACAGAGGCCCCCTCAGTACTGAGCACCGAGTCAGCAG
Organism: Fagopyrum homotropicum; assembly: GCA_033239125.1. Taxonomy (NCBI): domain Eukaryota; kingdom Viridiplantae; phylum Streptophyta; class Magnoliopsida; order Caryophyllales; family Polygonaceae; genus Fagopyrum; species Fagopyrum homotropicum. The sequence continues at coordinate 13,299,175 of BSWB01000003.1, forward strand.
CAACAGCAGTATCGGGCTCCAGGACACCTTGCTTCACACAGTACTGCACAAGGATCGGGTCGTGGCAGGGGACGTGGTGGTACTACTGACACTAGAGGAGCCCCGTCGAGAGTGTTTGAGTTGAGGAGTGTTGATCAACCAGCGGCACCTGCGACCATAGGTACTATCTGGATTCATGATTTACTTGTGCGAGTTTTGTTTGATACGGGTGTTACGCACTCCTTTATATCAGATGCATGCATAGATAGGTTGTTCTTAGCTACGGTAGAGGGTGTACCTTTTGTAGTTGGGTTACCTGATGGGGGTAAGATTAGAGGATCCCGAGAGATTCATGAATTCCCCATTCATTTGGGAGATCGGGATTGACTGGTAAATTTTCTAGTCATGCCCTTAGCACATGAGGACATGATTTTAGGGATAGATTGAATGACGATACACGGAGTAGTCTTAGACATTGGCAAGAGGACTATGATTGTCGCCACTAAGGAGGGTCACCGAGTGATATTTTGAGGTTGGGATCTCAGAAAGTCCGGCACCGTTATCAGCACAGTGAGAGTAGCGAGACTGATAGCACAGGGTTGCAAGACCTTCTGGTGTTATTCCATGAAGGAACGCAAGAGTCTGACAATAGAGGAGATACCAGTTGCATGCGAGTTTGCAAAGGTATTTAGTGACGATCTGCCAGGGTTACCCCTACAGAGGAGTGTTGATTTTAGCATTGAGTTAGAGTCGGGCACGAGACCGATATCGAAGGTCCCGTATCGCATGGCACCGATAGAGCTTCTTGAGCTGAAGAAGCAATTAGAGGAATTAGCAGAGGAGGGCTTCATACGCCCTAGTGTTTCTCCCTGGGAAGCACCGGTATTGTTTATAAGGAAGAATAATGGATCGATGAGGCTATGCATCGATTACAGAGAGTTGAACAAGGTCACCATCAAGAACAAGTATCCACTGCCTCACATAGATGATCTGTTGGACCAGTTGCATGGAGCGTCAGTGTTTCAAGGATAGACTTGAGGTCGGGTTATCACCAGCTGAGGGTGATGGACCAGGACATACCTAACACGGCATTCCGGATGAGGTATGGCCACTATAAGTTTGTAGTGATGTCATTCGGGCTCACTAATGCGCCAGCGATATTCATGGAGTTGATGAACGGGATTTTCATCGACTTCTTAGACCAGTTTGTAGTGGTCTTCGTTCACGACGTCCTAGTTTACTCTAGGAGTCGAGAGGAGCATGCCGGATATTTGAGAATAGTGTTACAGATTCTGCAGGATAGCCAGCTTTATGCCAAGTTGTCCAAGTGCGAGTTCTGGATGTCATAGGTGGCCTTCCTAGGCCATGTATTGACTGCTTAGGGGATTAAGGTCGATCCGGCGAAGATCGAGTCAGTGTCTTCTTGGCAACCTCCGAAGAATGTTAAGGAGGTTCACAACTTTCTCGGTTTGGCAGGCTACTACCTCCGGTTTTTGGAAGGGAATTCCTTGATTGCCCGACCACTTACTTGCCTTCTGAGGAAGACTACTCGGTTCGTTTGGTCTGAGTCATGTCAGCGGAGCTTTGAGGAGCTGAAGAGGAGATTGACATCTGCTCTGATTTTAGCACAGTCTGAGGGTACATATGACTTTGTGGTATACAGTGATGCATCCAAGCTAGGCTTGGGGTGTGTCTTGATGCAGAGGGGTAAGGTCATAGCCTATGCGTCTCGCCAGCTGATGACGTATGAGAAAAACTACCCCACACACGAACTAGAGTTAGCTGCAGTAGTCCATGCTCTTAAGATATGGCGTCACTATCTCTATGGGGCGACATGTTAGATCTTCACAGACCATAAGAGTCTGAAATACATATTCACTCAGCGGGAGTTGAATAACAGCCAGAGGCGGCGGCTAGAGTTGATCAAGGATTTCGACCTTGAGATTCTTTACCACCCCGGAAAGGAAAATGTAGTCGTTGGCGCTTTGAGTCGAAAGACGCCTCGGGAGAAGGCGATAGCCCGGTTGACAGTACAGTTTCCATATACAGTTCGTCAGTTGGCTACCTTAGAGTTACTTCCTGATCTCTTGGGTGAGATCCGACAGAAGCAGGAGACTTATCTGACTCTGACCAGGATCCGAGACAGGATGTCTCGAGATGAGGCACCTCGGTTTACTACTGGTGCTGACGGAGTGATGAGACGTCAGGACCATATTTGTGTACCATCAGACAGTGAGTTGAGACAACGGATATTTGGTGAGGCCCATGCTACCTCATACTCAGTACATCCAGGAGCGAGCAAGATGTACAAGGATGTGAGGCGTTCCTTCTGGTGGGATGGTTTGAAGCCCGACGTGGCTCGGTATGTAGCTCAGTGTGCGACCTGCCAGCAGGTCAAGATTAAGCATCGTAGGTCCGGAGGAGAGCTCCACCAACTGTCAGTACCACAGTGGAAGTGGGAGGATATCTCTATGGATTTCGTCACAGAATTGAGACTCAGTAGAGGTTTTGATGTTATTTGGGTGGTGGTAGACAGTTTGACGAAGACTGCACGTTTCATTCCGATTAAGGAAACGTGGCCGGTAAATCATCTAGCTGAGGAGTTCACCAGACACATTGTGAGACTCCATGAAGTACCGAGGACTATCGTCTCCGACTGGGATGGATGTTTCACCTCGAGACTTTGGCAGCAAGTACATACTACTTTGGGGACGAGTCTCCACTTTACCCCTACTTACCACCCACATACTGACGATCAGTCTGAGAGGACCATCCAGACGTTAGAGGGCATGCTGCGGGCCTGTGTACTGGATTGGGGACAAGTATGGCCGGATCACCCTCCCCTTGTAGAGTTTTCATATAATAACAGTTGGCACGCGTCTATTGGGATGGCTCCTTATGAGGCTCTTTACGGGCGGAGATGCCGTACCCCATTGTGCTGGGATGAGCCTAGCAGAGCTGATAAAGTAACTCCATACCAGATACAGGATGACATCGCTCGTATTGCTCTGGTCCGAGAGCGGATGTTAGTAGCTCAGAGTCGTTAGAACTCCTACGCCGACAAGAGGCATCGACCTTTAGAGTTTAGAGTAGGTGCACAAGTGTGGTTGAGAGTGTCACCGACGAGAGGCGTCCGGTGTTTCGGCATTAAGGGGAAGCTGAGTCCCCGATATGTCGGACCTTTTGAGATCTTGGAGAGAGTCGGAGAGGTTGCCTACCGATTAGCACTACCACCGAGATTAGAGGAGGTTCATCCGGTCTTTCATGTATCTTAGTTGAGAGAGTATTTACCGGACCTGAGACACGTCATCAGCCATGAGGACCTGATAGTTGAGCCCGACCACACTTTTGTGGAGTATCCAGTAGCCGTCCTAGAGCGCAGTACTAGACGTCTACGGTCCAAGGAGATACCGATGTTGAGGATCCAGTGGTCTAGACGAGGAGCCAATGAGGCCACCTGGGAGATACCGATGTTGAGGGTCCATGATGACCCTTTCAACATGTGTTTAAGTTCCAGAAAACTGTGTTAAGCAGTCATGTTCAGGCCTCTTTTTCGACCCCTTAGAAGCATGATCCACCGTTCACCTTTTAGTATGTTTTTTTAGTGATATGCATACTATAATGTATCAAATTTTGGGACTTATCTAATGGTTAGATTTAGATCTGTGAAGGTTCAAAGTGGACTGGTTAGGCTGTTTGTGAAATGACCCAGAAAAAATACTAAGTATAGAATTACTGGTTTTGTGTTCAACTTTAGAGAATTTCGTAGAAGTGATGGTTGGACAGTTTTAAGAAATTCTTACTTCTATGAGTAGAATGCATATCAAAGGAGACCTAGAGATTTTTATCAGAATTTTTATAAATTTATTTGAGCTTCATATTTGGAGCCAAAGTTTAATCCTAGTGACTTTTTAGAAATTAAAAAAAATGTGTAGTTTTCTAAGTTCTACCTCAACTCACTCTTAGGAGTTAGAATTATGATATTTAGTCTCAAGTAAGAGTTTAAGCATGTATTAAGAGATTTTTGGAAGATTCGGGACCAAGGGTAAAATGGTCATTTTACCTAAGATGTGTATTTTGATAGTTTCCCTTCTGATAGGATCTTACATCTTAGAAGTCTTAGACTTCTAAGTATATGGGAAATGTGTTGATCCATTTGTCTCCTATGACATGCGATTGAGTTTTGACGGTTATAGATCGAGTTGTGATTAGGAGAGTGGAGAACTGATTCAGGTAAGTCCTTCGGGCTTACTTATCTAGCTTTCAGATATGAGTGTGAATAATGATAGTGGTGTTTGAATGATGTGTGTATTAGTGTATTTAAAATTAATTATCGACCGACCTACATATCTGGCCTAAGAGTTATGTTAACGTGCAGTGGTATTCTACTCAGTTAGCCCGAGGGCGCTGGGGGTTTCTTTAGGGACTAGTCCATACTTGGTTTGCGAGGACGCCACTGGCGGAGGTGTGCCAAACCATCACCAGTTGGATAAGAAACAGAGGCGAGAAATCTTAAAATTTCTCGTGCCACAACTTTTAAAACGGGATGAAGTGAATCACCTAAGCTATCAAATAATAACCGGATTGTGTGCCAGCATGTTGAGTGTTTATATTTCCTTAGATGTGTATGTGCTATTTATTATTCTGCTTATATTTGATTAGTTAGCTAACTGTTATATTGTTTTTTAGACTTGCTTCAGGTTAGAGCGGATGCCGAGTGATCCGGATGGTAGTGGTCAGTCGGGGTGTCGTACTTCATAGGACGGGTCGCAATCTTTTCTTTATGTTGGTCTTTCAGTAATGACTTTTTCATGTTCTCAGATTGTGAGATATTATTATTACCGGCTGTTAGTGTTTCTAGTCACATTCACATTGTTAAACATATTTCATGATTTCATGTTTTTCCTTATCTATGTCTTGTTGTACGATCTAGTTAAGTTGTTGTCAAACTGAGGTCCTAACCAGTAGCTCCCAGAGTTCCGAAAACTTGGGGTGTTACAGCTAAGATATGAATGCCCAAACCATGCAAAACTGAGGGGAAACATACAAAAACCCATCTAGAAACATGAAATGAAAAAATGATATCAAAATACCCCAAATTTAGTCATTGTTTTTCCCATATTTTTGTAATTTTATGGAGTTTATTTAACCCCAATCGTGGGGGGTGATAAACCCCATCGTTCCATGTGTCCTAATTCCTTATAGTTTATTTAACGGCGCGTACAATTTCTCGATCAATGACAGATCTCTCCCGGTGAGGAAGAAGGGCATAGCACGCCCCAACGCATGAAAGATACGACTCAATTTCTCGACCAACAGATAGGTATATAATCCCAAGGAAATCGTTTTTCCCTCCAATCCAGCTTGTAGTTGGATTCGAGATCTTTTGATTCGCTTCTAGGTTTGTCTCTATCTTGCCATAAAGTTTCCTGAAATTTGGGAGGGCCGCAGTTCGCATCCAAACGATGATCCTCCTACTTATTCAACTATAATATACATGGAAACGGAGAAACATTATCTTTCGTTCGGAAACGGATAAGCATTAACTTGTAGTTGAAAGCGATTGAAACACAAGTTTGGATCCAACGTTTATCCGATAAACTTCCAAACGCAAGGCTTGTTGAAGCCAAGAAGCTAAACACCAGCATCCCAACCAAGTCTTGCGTTTGGAAATTTTTCGGATGTACATTGGATCCAAACTTGTGTTTCAATCGCTTTCAACTACAAGTTAATGCTTCTCCGTTTCCGAACAAAAGCTAACGCTTCTCCGTTTCCATCTATATTATAGTTGAATAAGTAGGAGGATCTCATCGTTTGGATGCGAATTGCGGCCCTCCCAAATTTCAGGAAACTTTATGGCAAGATAGAGACAAACCTAGAAGCGATTCAAAAGATCTCGAATCCAACTACAAGCTAGATTGAAGGGAAAACGATTTCCTTTGGATTGCATAGCTATCGGTCGTAGCCTCTGCTTGTTCTTGGAACTCAACTTTCTACTTGTATACATCTTCAAGCCAGGTTGAGTCGTATCTTTCATGCATTGGGGCATGTTATGCCCTTCTTCCTCATCGGGAGAGATCCGTCATTGACCGAGAACTTGTACGTTTCGTTAGATAAACTCCATGCAATTAGGCCACAATAGAACGATGGGGGGTTTTATCATCCCCACGATGGGGGTTAAATAAACTCCACACAATTACAAAAATATGGGGACAAAAAATAAATAAATATGGTATATTTTGATAGCATGTTTTCATGCCATCTTTTTATATGTGTTTTTGTGTGTTTTCCCCTTAGTTTTGCATGATTTTGACATTTATATCTTAGCTAGAGAAAAAATGTCAAAATAATGTCTACTCCGCTTGTTTTGTGCCATCTACCAGAAAATATTGAAATCCTAACTCTAGTACTGTATCGATTACTACGAATCCGGCTTGTATCCTTGCTTGACAACTCGAGGGTCCAACTTAGAGTTTTAGGTTCGTTGACTTCATGCTTGTATCCTTGCTTGTTTTTCCTTCTTCCTTTGCTAATGAGGTGGATGATGAGTTGATGTTTTCATAAAACGAGTGACTTCGATATCTTCACTTAAGCTCCATTTTTTGCAAAAATAAATACAAATACATAAAACAAGGGGAGTAGACATTATTTTGAAATTTTATCCCTCGCTAAGATATCAATGCCCAAACCATGCAAAAACTGAGGGAAGCACACAAAAACACATCTTAAAACATAGAATGAAAAAATGATATCAAAATACCCCAAATTTAGTCATTGATTTTCCCATATTTTTGTAATTTCATGGAGTTTATTTAACCGCCATCGAGGGAGGTGATAAACCCCCATCTTTCCATGTGTCCTAATTCCATAGAGTTTATGTAATGACAAGTACAAGTTCTCGGTCAATGACAGATCTCTCCCGGTGAGGAAGAAGGGCATAGAACGCCCCAATGCATGAAAGATACGACTCACCTTGGATTGAAGATGTAAACAAGCAAAAAGTTGTGTGCCAAGAACAAATGGATGCTACCAACTGATAGGTATACAATCCCAAGGAAATCATTTTATGTCCAATCCAGCTTGTAGTTGGATTCGAGATCTTTTGATTTGCTTTCAGATATGTCTCTATCTTGTCATAAAGTTTTCTGAAATTTGGGAGGGTCGCGGTTCGCATCCAAACGATGATCCTCCTACTTATTCAACTATAATATACATGGAAACGGAGAAACATTATCTTTCGTTCGGAAACGGACGAGCATTAACTTGTAGTTGAAAGCGATTGAAACACAAGTTTGGATCCAACGTTTATCCAAAAAACTTCCAAACGCAAGGCTTGTTGGTGGCAAGAAGCTAAACACCATCATCCCAACCAAGTCTTGGGTTCGGAAGTTTTTGGATATACATTGGATCCAAACTTGTGTTTCAATCGCTTTCAACTACAAGTTAAAGCTTCTCAGTTTCCGAACAAAAGTTAATGCATCTCCGTTTCCATGTATATTATAGTTGAATAAGCAGGAAGATCTCATCGTTTGGATGCGAACTGCGGCCCTCCCAAATTTCAGGAAACTTTATGGCAAGATAGAGACAAACCTAGAAGTGAATCAAAAGATCTCGAATCCAACTACAAGCTGGATTGGAGGGAAAAACGATTTCCTTTGGATTGCATACCTATCGGTCGTAGCCTCTGCTTGTTCTTGGAACTCAACTTTCTACTTGTATACATCTTCAAGTCAAGTTGAGTCGTATCTTTCATACATTGGGACATGCTATGCCCTTCTTCCTCACCGGGAGAGATCCGTCATTGACCGGGAATTTGTACATTTCGTTAAATAAACTCCATGCAATTAGGCCATAATGGAACGATGGGGTTTTATTATCCCCACAATGTGGATTAAATAAACTCCACGCAATTACAAAAATATGGGGACAAACAATAACTAAATATGGTATATTTTGATATCATGTTTTCATTTCATCATTGTATATGTGTTTTAGTGTGTTTTCCCCTTAGTTTTGCATGATTTTGACATTCATATCTTAACTAGAGATAAAATGTCAAAATAATGTCTATTCCGCTTGTTTTGTGCCATCTACCAGAAAATCTTGAAATCCTAACTTTAGTATTGTATCGATTACTACGAATCCGGTTTGTACCCTTGCTTGACAACTCGAGGGTCCAACTTAATGTTTTAGGTTCGTTGACTTCATGCTTGTATCCTTGCTTATTTTTCCTTCTTCCTTTGCTAATGAGGTGGATGATGAGTTGATGTTTGCATAAAACGAGTGACTTCGATATCTTCACTTAAGCTCCATTTTTTGCAAAAATAAATACAAATACATAAAACAAGGGGAGTAGACATTATTTTGAAATTTTATCCCTCGCTAAGATATCAATGCCCAAACAATGCAAAACTGAGGGAAAACACACAAAAACATATCTAAAAACATAGAATGAAAAAATGATATCAAAATACCCCAAATTTAGTCATTGATTTTCCCATATTTTTGTAATTTCATGGAGTTTATTTAACCCCCATCGTGGGGGGTGATAAACCCCATCTTTCCATGTGTCCTAATTCCATAGAGTTTATTTAACGACACGTACAAGTTCTCGGTCAATGACAGATCTCTCCCGGTGAGGAAGAAGGGCATAGCATGCCCCAATGCATGAAAGATACGACTCACCTTGGATTGAAGATGTAAACAAGCAAAACGTTGTGTGCCAAGAACAAGCGGAGGCTACCAACTCATAGGTATACAATCCCAAGGAAATCGTTTTCCGTCCAATCCAGCTTGTAGTTGGATTCGAGATCTTTTGATTTGCTTCTAGATATGTCTCTATCTTGCCATAAAGTTTCCTGAAATTTAGGATGGCCGCGGTTAGCATCCAAACGATGATCCTCCTACTTATTCAACTATAATATACATGGAAACGGAGAAACATTATCTTTCATTCGGAAACGGAGAAGCATTAACTTGTAGTTGAAAGCGATTGAAACACAAGTTTGGATCCAACGCTTATCCGAAAAACTTCCAAACGCAAGGCTTGTTGGGGGCAGGGAGCTAAACACCATTATCCCAACCAAGTCTTATGTTTGAAAGTTTTTTGGATATACATTGGATCCAAACTTGTGTTTCAATTGCTTTCAACTACAAGTTAATGCTTCTCCGTTTCCGAGCAAAAGTTAATGCTTCTCCGTTTCCATGTATATTATAGTTGAATAAGCAGGAAGATCTCATTGTTTCGATGCGAACTCCGGCCCTCCCAAATTTCAGGAAACTTTATGGCAAGATAGAGACAAACCTAGAAGCGAATCAAAAGATCTCGAATCCAACTACAAGCTGGATTGGAGGGGAAAACGATTTCCTTTGGATTGCATACCTATCGGTCGTAGCCTCTGCTTGTTCTTGAAACTCAATTTTCTACTCGTATACATCTTCAAGCCAAGTTGAGTCGCATCTTTCATGCATTGGGGCATGTTATGCCCTTCTTCCTGAGAGATCCTTCATTGACCGAGAACTTGTACGTTTTATTAAATAAACATCATGCAATTAGGGCACAATTGAATGATTGGAGGTTTTATCATCCCCACGAAGGGGGTTAAATAAACTCCATGCAGTTACAAAAATATATGGACAAACAATAACTAATAATGGGATATTTTGATAGCATGTTTTCATGCTATGTTTTTATATGTGTTTTTGTGTGTTTTCCCCTTAGTTTTGCATGATTTTGACATTCATATCTTAGATAGAGATAAAATGTCAAAATAATGTCTACTCCGCTTGTTTTGTGCCATCTACCAGAAAAAATCGTGAAATCCTAACTCTAGTAGTGTATCGATTACTACGAATCCGGTTTGTATCCTTGCTGGCAACTCGAGGGTCCAACTTAGAGTTTTAGCTTCGTTGACTTCATGATTGTATCCTTGCTTGTTTTTCCTTCTTCCTTTGCTAATGAGGTGGATGATGAGTTGATGTTTGATGCTTGCATGACACGAGTGACTTAGATATCTTCACATAAAAACTCCATTTTTTGCCAAAATAAATATAAATACATAAAACAACGGGAGTAGACATTATTTTAAAATTTTATCCCTCGCTAAGATATGAATGCCCAAACCATGCAAAATTGAGGGAAAACACACAAAAACACATTTAAAAACATAGAATGAAAAAATGATATCAAAATACCCTAAATTTAGTCATTGTTTTTCCCATATTTTTGTAATTTCATGGAGTTTATTTAACCCCCATCGTGGGGGTGATAAACCCCATCTTTCCATGTCTCCTAATTCCATAGAGTTTATTTAACGACACGTACAAGTTCTCGGTCAATGACAGATCTCTCCCGGTGAGGAAGAAGGGCATAGCACGCCCCAATGCATGAAAGATACGACTCACCTTGGATTGAAGATGTAAACAAGCAAAAAGCTGTGTGCCAAGAACAAGCGCAGGCTACCAACTGATAGGTATACAATCCCAAGGAAATCGTTTTTCCTCCAATCCAGCTTGTAGTTGGATTCGAGATCTTTTGATTTGCTTCCACATGTGTCTCTATCTTGCAATACAGTTTCCTAAAATTTGAGAAGGTCGCGGTTCGCATCCAAACGATGAGATCCTCTTGCACATTCAACTGTAATATACATGGAATGGAGAAGCATTAACTTGAGGTTGGAAGTTTGGAAACGGAGAAGCATTAACTTGTGGTTGAAAGCGATGTGAAACACAAGTTTGGATCCAACGTTTATCCGAAAAACTTCCAAACGCAAGGCTTGTTGGGGGCAGGAAGCAAAAAAAACACCAGCATCCCAACCAAGTCTTACGTTTGGAAGTTTTTCGGATATACATTGGATCCAAACTTGTGTTTCAATCGATTTCAACTACAAGTTAATACTTCTCCGTTTCCGAACGAAAGTTAATGTTCTCCGTTTCCATGATTATTATAGTTGAATATGCAGGAGGATCTCATCGTTTGGATGTGAACTGCGGCCCTCCTAAATTTCAGGAAACTTTATGGCAAGATAGAGACAAACCTAGAAGCGAATCAAAATATCTCGAATCCAACTACAAGCTGGATTGGAGGGAAAACGATTTCCTTTGAATTGCATAACTATCAGTCGTAGCCTCTGCTTGTTCTTGGAACTCAACTTTCTACTAGTATACATCTTCAAGCCAAGTTGAGTCGTATCTTTCATGCATTGGGGCATGCTATGCCCTTCTTCCTCATCGGGAGAGATCCGTCATTGACCGAGAACTTGTACGTTTCGTTAGATAAACTCCATGCAATTAGGTCACAATGGAACGATGGGGGTTTTATCATCCCCACGATGGGGGTTAAATAAACTCCACGCAATTACAAAAATATGGGGAAAAATAATAACTAAATATGGTATATTTTGATAGCATATTTTCATGCCATCTTTTTATATGTGTTTTTGTGTGTTTTCCCCTTAGTTTTGCATGATTTTGACATTCATATCTTAGCTAGAGATAAAATGTCAAAATAATGTCTACTCCGCTTGTTTTGTGCCATCTACCAGAAAAATCGTGAAATCCTAACTCTAGTACTGTATCGATTACTACGAATCTGGTTTGTATCCTTGCTGCCAACTCGAGGGTCCAACTTAGAGTTTTAGCTTCGTTGACTTCATGATTGTATCCTTGCTTGTTTTTCCTTCTTCCTTTGCTAATGAGGTGGATGATTAGTTGATGTTTGATGCTTGCATGACACGAGTGACTTAGATATCTTCACTTAAAAACTCCATTTTTTGCCAAAATAAATATAAATACATAAAACAAGGGGAGTAGATATTATTTTAAAATTTTATCCCTCGCTAAGATATGAATGCCCAAACCATGCAAAATTGAGGGAAAACATACAAAAACACATCTAAAAACATAGAATGAAAAAATAAAATCAAAATACCCTAAATTTAGTCATTGTTTTTCCCATATTTTTGTAATTTCATGGAGTTTATTTAACCCCCATCGTGGGGGTGATAAACCCCCATCTTTCCATGTCTCCTAATTCCATAGAGTTTATTTAACGACACGTACAAGTTCTCGGTCAATGACAGATCTCTCCCGGTGAGGAAGAAGGGCATAGCACGCCCCAATGCATGAAAGATACGACTCACCTTGGATTGAAGATGTAAACAAGCAAAAAGCTGTGTGCCAAGAACAAGCGCAGGCTACCAACTGATAGGTATACAATCCCAAGGAAATCGTTTTTCCTCCAATCCAGCTTGTAGTTGAATTCGAGATCTTTTGATTTGCTTCCACATGTGTCTCTATCTTGCAATACAGTTTCCTAAAATTTGAGAAGGTCGCGGTTCACATCCAAACGATGAGATCCTCTTGCACATTCAATTGTAATATACATGGAATGGAGAAGCATTAACTTGCGGTTGGAAGTTTGGAAACGAAGAAGCATTAACTTGTGGTTGAAAGCGATGTGAAACACAACTTTGGATCCAACGTTCATCCGAAAAACTTCCAAATGCAAGGCTTGTTGGGGACAGGAAGCAAAAAAACACCAGCATCCCAACCAAGTCTTACGTTTGGAAGTTTTTCAGATATACATTGGATCCAAACTTGTGTTTCAATCGAGTTCAACTACAAGTTAATACTTCTCCATTTCCGAACGAAAGTTAATGTTCTCCGTTTCCATGATTATTATAGTTGAATATGCAGAAGGATCTCATCGTTTGGATGTGAACTGCGGCCCTCCTAAATTTCAGGAAACTTTATGGCAAGATAGAGACAAACCTAGAAGCGAATCAAAAGATCTCGAATCCAACTACAAGCTGGATTGGAGGGAAAACGATTTCCTTTGGATTGCATAACTATCGGTCGTAGCCTCTGCTTGTTCTTGGAACTCAACTTTCTACTAGTATACATCTTCAAGCCAAGTTGAGTCGTATCTTTCATGCATTGGGGCATGTTATGCCCTTCTTCCTCATCGGGAGAGATCCGTCATTGACCGAGAACTTGTACGTTTCGTTAGATAAACTTCATGCAATTAGGTCACAATGGAACGATGGGGGTTTTATCATCCCCACGATGGGGGTTAAATAAACTCCACGCAATTACAAAAATATGGGGACAAACAATAACTAAATATGGTATATTTTGATAGCATATTTTCATGCCATCTTTTTATATGTGTTTTTGTGTGTTTCCCCTTAGTTTTGCATGATTTTAACATTTATATCTTAGCTAGAGATAAAATGTCAAAATAATGTCTACTCCGCTTGTTTTGTGCGATCTACCAGAAAATCTTGAAATCCTAACTCTAGTACTGTATCGATCACTACGAATCCGGCTTGTATCCTTGCTTGACAACTCGAGGGTCCAACTTAGAGTTTTAGGTTCGTTGACTTCATGCTTGTATCTTTGCTTGTTTTTCCTTCTTCCTTTACTAATGAGGTGGATGATGAGTTGATGTTTTATGCTTACATGAAACGAGTGACTTCATTATCTTCACTTAAGCTCCATTTTTTGCCAAAATAAGTACAAATACATAAAATAAGGGGAGTAGACATTATTTTGAAATTTTATCCCTCGCTAAGATATGAATGCCAAAACCATCCAAAACTGAGGGAAAATACACAAAAACACTTCTAAAAACATAGAATGAAAAAATGATATCAAAATACCCCAAATTTAGTCATTGTTTTTCTCATATTTTTGTAATTTCGTGGAGTTTATTTAACCCCCATCGTGGGGGGTGATAAACCCCCATCTTTTCATGTGTCCTAATTCCATAGAGTTTATTTAACGACACGTACAAGTTCTCGGTCAATGACAGATCTCTCCCGGTGAGGAAGAAGGGCATAACACGCCCCATTGCGTGAAAGATACGACTCACCTTGGATTGAAGATGTAAACAAGAAAAAAGTTGTGTGCCAAGAACAAGCAGAGGCTACCAATTAATAGGTATACAATCCCAAGAAAATCGTTTTCCGTCCAATCCAACTTGTAGTTGGATTCGAGATCTTTTGATTTGCTTCCAGATGTGTCTCTATCTTGCCATAAAGTTTTCTGAAATTTGGGAGGGCCGCGGTTCGCATCCAAACGATGAGATCCTCCTGCTTATTCAACTATAATATACATGGAAATGGAGAAACATTTTCTTTCGTTTGGAAAGGGAGAAGCATTAACATGTAGTTGAAAGCGATTGAAACACAAGTTTGGATCCAATGTTTATCCGAAAAACTTCCAAACGCAAGGCTTGTTTGGATCAGGAAGCTAAACACGTAGGGGCGGCTGGTGCAGCCGCCCCTGCGTGTTGCCGCCCCTGCGCCTCTGTCCACCGCCCCTGCGGTTTTCCTTACTGTGACTCCCATCTTTGGTGAGTCGCTTTCTTCCTTCCATTCCTCGTTCTTTTCCTTGTTCCTTGTGGTTGTCCCTTGTTCCCTGAGTTGCTGTAAGACTAAGGTTGAGTCCTTAGCTTGTGGAGATCTCTTAGAGATCGTTGAGACTAGAAGTTATAGACTTCTAGCAACCGTTCCGTTCCTGGTCCGTGTTGCTTCCTGAGTGTTCTCTGAGTTGTTGCTGAGCCTTTTGAGTTACCTTCGTGTGAGGTAAGTCCCTTGGACTTACTTAGCTTCATTCCGCGTATTAGTTGGATTGTATTGGCTTGTTTGTGTTGTTATCATGTTTATAACGGATAATTGGAAATATGATTCACCCTTTGTTAACCTTAATTGGCCCAAGTGTATTATAACCGGGCGGTGACCACTTGTCTAGTTCTACAGGAGACTAGAATGTGCTCTTGCAACCCAAACCCGTAGGTAACGGATAGTATTGATCTATTCCTATTGGTAGACGGAAGCGGAGGCGAGTTTCGGGAGATTCTCGTGTGACAAAAGAAGTTGAATTAGTAATGGATAACCTTGATGAAAGATAATAACCGGTTGAGGTGTGAGCATGCTATGTGTTTTCTTTACCTTATGTGTGTTTGTGCCTTTACACTCTTGCTTGTACCTAGAATGTTAGCTAACAGTTTATACCGTCGGTGTAGATGTTCCGCATGTTCAGGATGCTGCTGAGTGATCCGGATGGTGTGGTCAGCCGGGGTTCCCGTACATTATAGGACGGGATTGGGTTTTTGTTTCGTTTGTTGTTTCCCTTTTGTTTTGACCCGGCTGTGGAGCTTTTTTGTTTTCTTCTGTTCGAAACTTTGGTTTTATATTGAGTTTTGTTTTCATTCGTATATGCCTTGTTGTAAGATCCGTTTGTTGTTGCTACTCTGAGGGTCGGGACCCATTGTGCGGTCCTAGCTCGTAGCGCTTCAAGTTCCCAGAACTTGGGGTGTTACAATATGGTATCAGAGGTCTAGGTTGGCAACAATGGCACTCGAAATCATCTAAAGGTCGGATGGATAAATAAATAGAACCCGCAAGGGGTCTAACGTTTTCAAAAGGGGGTTTTGTTTTACCTTTCGGTCTGGAATATATGTACGGGTGACCACCACTACCTCCGCGGATCTCAACAGTGTAGTTTCTTTTGTGTTGGCCTTTATGTGTGCTTTTTCTGGAGTTTTGCTTAGCTGTAGCGTGACCTTATATATAGTCTTATATATTTATCCTTATAGAAGATGGTGCGTAATAGAGCTACATCTGCTATGGGGCAAGGAAGGGGTCGACCACTACTTCCACTTGCCGTCCGTGGACGAGGACGTGCAGGAAGACCTTCACTAGCTAGATTTCGGGGCCGAGCCCCAGTTGCTGATCCGCCTATCACTGAGGCGTTCGCTGAAGAAGTTGTTGAGAGTGTTGTTCCCGAGGTTGGGAACGGGACCGCTGCTAGGTCTGGAGCATAGAGAGCGCCGTCAACAGAGTCCACACGAGTGATAATCGGAGCTTTTGTATTTCGCGACTATGTGTAGAGAGTTGAGGAGGCTATCAGGACTGGAGGACCAGCACCCGTGCCGCCAGTTCCTACAAGGTCAGCTGAGGTTTCACAGAGAGTTTCACAGGTTGTTGTCCCACCTGTGAGAGTTGCTGAGGTTGTTAGAGCGCCAGCTGAGGCACATGAGCCGAAGCCTGACAGTTGGTTGAAGGCTTTTGATCAGCTGAAAGTTCCTACTTTTGTAGGAAGGACTGGCTTGGAGGTGGAGCAGTGGCTAGGACATGTGGATTCTGCTATGGAGGCTATCGGTTTCCCTGAGAAACGTGGAGTCAACATAGCACAGACGCTGCTGAAGAATTAGGCTCATTCTTGGTGGAGGATCGTTCGTAGTAAGGTCACCAGTTATGAGCAGATGAAGACGGTGATCAGGGATCGCTTCTGCCCTGCAGCTATGAGGAGAGACCGTCTCCAGGATTTCCTTGAGGCTGGATTCGAGGATTTGCCTATTGATGAGATCATCAGCAAGTTCCAGGATGAGTTGTCTTTGTTGGGTCCGTCTGCACCACTTGAGGAGCAACATGTTTATCTTTTCTCTCGGAGGTTGAGGGAGTCGACACACTCTTATCTTGCTGTTTCCATTGTGATTCTTTGACGGACTATCAGGATAGAGCTTTTGCCTATGAGAGAGACCGACCGGGTCAGAGGAGAACTTCTCAAACAAAAGGTCCTGAGAAGAGACACAAGACTGGATCCGCCAGTGCTGGAGGTGCAGCAGCTGGTTTTGGGCGTAGTCAGACGCCTTGACGTTCTAGTTTCCAACAGAGTTCTGATAGAGGACGGCAGTGTCATAACTGCGGAGTAGCTGGACACATCCGAGCTGACTACAAGAAGCCAGCAGTGACTTTCTTTTCTTGTGGCAAGCCCGGACGCAGAGCTGCGTTTTGCCGTCAGGGCAAGGCGCTATCTCAACAGGGTTCTTCACCTGCCACTGTTGCTCGAGGAGGACAGAGATCTCAGTACTAGCAGCAGCAATAAAGAGTTTCAGGTTCTGCCGCTCCTCGGGGTTCCACTCCGGGACAAGGGAGAGGTAGAGGACGTGTTGGTGGATCTGCAAACACCAGAGATGCATCAGCTAGAGTGTACGAGTTGAGGAGTGTTGTAGAGCCGACAGTGCCAACAGCTACAGGTACCATTCACATTAATGGTTTTCTTGTCAGAGTTCTTTTCGATACTGGTGCTACGCATTCTTTTATATCTGATGCATGTGTAGATAGATTGGCCTTAGTTATTGTAGAAGGTTGACCCTTCTTTATAGGATTACCCGATGGGGGTAAGATACGAGGTACGCGAGAGGTTCGCAATTGCCCTATCAGATTGGGAGGTTGCGATTGGTCAGCTAACTTCTTCGTCATGAACTTAGTACATGAAGAAGTTATTATGGGCAAGGATTGGATGGATCGACATCAAGCAGTTTTAGACATCGGCAAGAGGACAGTGACAGTGACTACGGATGCGGGCCATGTTGATATTTTCCGAGGATGGGATCTCGGAAAGACTGGTATAGTCATCAGTGCAGTTCGAGCTGTGAGGCTTATCAGTCAGGGATGTGAGGCTTTTTGGTGCTATGCCATTAAGGATAGTACTAGTCTAGCTTTGGAGGAGATTCCAATAGCTTGCAAATTTGTGGACATCTTTGGAGAACCATCAGGTTTACCTCCACAACGGAGTGTAGACTTTGGCATTGATCTAGAGCCCGGTACGAGACTGATCTCTAAGGCTCCCTAACGTATGACGCCTATCGAGATGCTTGAGTTGAAGAAGCAGCTCGAGGAGTTAGCAGAGAAGGGCTTCATCCGCCCAAGTGTATCTCCTTGGGGTGCACCAGTTCTCTTTGTCAGGAAGAAAGATGGGTCAATGAGGTTATTTATCGACTACCGAGAGCTGAACAAGGTGACGATCAAGAACAAGTACCCATTGCCCCGTATCGATGATCTTTTGGATCAGCTGCATGGAGCTTCAGTGTTTTCGAGGATCGATCTGAGATCAGGATATCACCAGCTGAGGGTGAGAGAGCAGGACGTAGCCAAGACAGCGTTTCGGACCAGATATGGACACTACGAGTTTCTAATGATGCCATTCGGGCTCACGAATGCGCCCACAGTCTTCATGGAGTTGATAAACAACATCTTCATCGACTTTCTAGACCAGTTTGTAGTTGTCTTCATCGAAAACATTCTGGTTTACTCTCGCAGTAGAGAGGAGCATGCAGGATACTTGAGGATCGTTCTTCAGGTCTTACAGGATAGAGAGCTCTACGCCAAGCTCTCTAAGTGCGAGTTTTGGATGTCCGAGGTGGCATTCCTTGGTCACATCGTTTCAACTGAAGGGATCAAGGTAGATCCGGCGAATATTGAGTCAGTAGCTTCCTGGCCGCCACCTAAGAACGTCAAGGAGGTTCGCAGCTTCTTAGGATTGGCAGGCTACTACCGACATTTTGTTGAGGGCTTTTCAGTTATCGCCCGACCGCTCACTTCCTTGTTGCGGAAGTCTACGAGGTTTGTATGGTCTGAGTCGTGCCTGCAGAGCTTCGAGGAGCTGAAGAAGAGATTGACCTTTGCTCCTATCCTAGCTCAGCCAGAGGGCATTGAGGATTTTGTGGTTTACAATGACGCATCCAAGCTGGGCTTGGGATGTGTTTTGATACATAGGGGAAAGGTGATCGCCTATGCGTCTCGACAGTTGAAGACGTACAAGGAGAATTACCCTACCCACGATCTTGAGTTAATTGTTGTTGTACATAGTTTTAAAATTTGGAGACATTATCTGTACGGAGCCACGTGTCAGATTTTCACAGACCATAAGAGTTTGAAGTACATATTGACTCAGCGGGAGTTGAATAACCGCCAGCGCAGATGGTTAGAGTTGATCAAGGACTTTGATCTTCAGATCTTATACCACCCGGGAAAGGCTAATGTGGTAGCAGATTCCCTTAGTAGGAAGACTCCCCGGGAGATGGCGATCGCTAGGCTGACAGCTCAACCACAGTTACAGCGAGATTTGGCATGGCTAGAGATGGATATCTACTTCCCAGAATCCGACAGCCAGTTGTCCACCTTGGAGATAGTACTTGATCTGTTGGCATAAATCCAACAGAAGTAGGAGAGTTGCCCAGCTTTGACACAGATCCGAGACCGGATGTCTCGAGGAGAGACACCACAGTTTGCAGTTGGTGTTGACGGAGTTTTGAGACGCCAGGAGCGTGTTTCTGTGCCGTCAGATCGAGAGTTGAGACAGAGGATCCTTCAGGAGGCTCACTCTTCACCTTACTCAGTACACCCTGGTGCAAGTAAGATGTATCAAGATCCTAGACGCTCCTACTGGTGGGAAGGTCTAAAGTCAGATGTCACGAGATATGTAGCTCAATGTGCGACCTGTTAGCAGGTCAAGATCGAGCATCATAGACCAGGAGGCGAGCTACACCCACTTCTCGTCCCTCAGTGGAAGTGGGAAGACATCTCTATGGATTTTGTGACCGGTTTGAGACCGAGTCGTGATTTTGATGCTATTTGGGTCATAGTAGATCGATTGACGAAGACCACACGTTTCATTTCAATCAAGGAAACGTGGCCGGTGAGTCGATTAGCAAAGGAGTTCATGAGACAAATAGTGAGACTTCATGGGGTACCTAGGACCATAGTCTCTGACAGAGACGGACGGTTCACTTCGAGGTTCTGGTAGCAATTTCATGCCGCCCTAGGTACGAGTCTGCAGTTCACGACAGCTTATCATCCTCAGACCGATAGTCAGTCTGAGCGGACCATCCAGACTTTGGAGGACATGTTACGAGCATGTGTGTTAGACTGTGGACAGGTGTGGCTAGATCACCTTCCTTTAGTAGAGTTTTCGTGCAACAACAGTTCGCACGCATCGATCAGGATGACTCCTTATGAGGCTTTATATGGACAGAGATGTCGTACACCACTGTGTTGGGAAGAGCCTAATAGTGCTAGCGGAGTAGCACCTGAGCAGATTCAGGATGACATAGCTCGAGTAGCATTGATCCGGGAGCGGATGTTAGCAGCACAGAGCCGACAGAAGTCTTATGTAGATAAGAGGCGCAGAACTCTGGAGTTCAGAGTTGGAGCTCAGGTTTGGTTGAGAGTATCCCCGACACGAGGCGTCAGACGTTTCGGTGTCAAGGGGAAGTTGATAACCAGATATGTTGGACCGTTCGAGATTCTTGAGCGAGTAGGAGAGGCGGCATACCGACTTGCGTTTCCACCGAGACTCAAGGGTGTTCACCTAGTTTTCCATGTGTCTTAGCTACGGTAGTACATACCTGACCCGAGACACATCGTCAGTCATGAGGATCTAGTGATCGAGCCAGACCACACGTTCGTAGAGCACCCGGTGACTGCCTTAGAGCGTAGTACGAGACGCTTGCGTTCGAAGGACATACCGATGATGAAGATACAGTGGTCGATGCGAGGAGCTGATGAGGCGACTTGGGAGACAGAGGATAGTATCCAGAGGAACTATCCGGAGTTTTACACTGAGCTTGTTGCACCGTTAGCTTAGTCTGTTGTTTGGTTTTTCCTTTGTTGCGTTGTGAACGCTTTTGTGTGACATTTTGTGTTACGTACCCCGAGTGGGAATATATGAGTTCAATTCTGTTTCTGTGTGTTGTTGTGACCGTTTGGCTTTTGCAAGTTTCGGGACGAAACTTCTTTTTAGGGCGATCTGATGTAAGATCCTAGTTTTTGCCTTCACCGCCCCCGCGGTGAAGAGAGTCGCCCCCGCGGCCAGCCGCCCCTACGGCTGTGTTGGTCCGCCCCTGCGGATTTACGACAGATCGTGCCGATCTTTCTTCCGTTCTTTTTATCTTCCTTCCATAGATAGAATGTCCGATATTCTATCCTATGGGCTGGTTTCCTTATCTTCTTTTTGAACCCTAGATGTCTGTCCGTCTATCTTTCCAGTCCGCCCCTATATATTCTCTTCTTTTTCTCTTTTTCCCATTCCTTACTATCGTCTTCTTCAACCCTAGAGAGATGCAGCCGTCCTTTGCTTCCTACAACCTCGCTGAACGTGTAAGTGCATCTTTTCTAGTTCTTTCTCACGTTCCTATAGCGTTGCATGCCTTCTCCTCCTGTTTTGGTTTCTTCCTTTTGTTCTTCCCTTTTCTTCTTCTCCAAGGATCAAGCATGAGCCTTGTGGAGTGTTCCGTTGTTGATCCTTTGATGTTCTCAGGCTCTCTGGAGTTGAGTCTTGACGTGTTGGAACCAAAAGTGCGAGCTTTGGTTGCCCTTGTTGTGAGTTCGGTCGAAGAGGAATCCCGACAGAACTTTTGTCAGTGCAGCCGCCCCTGCGTGTTGCCGCCCCTGCGCCTTTGTCCACTGCCCCTACGGTTTTCCCCTGCGGTTTTGTCAGTGCAGTCGGTGTAGATGTTCCGCATGTTCAGGATGCTGCTGAGTGATCCGGATGGTGTGGTCAGCCGGGGTTCCCGTACATTATAGGACGGGATCGGGTTTTTGTTTCATTTGTTGTTTCCCTTTTGTTTTGAACTCGGCTGTGGAGTTTTGTGTTTTCTTTTGGTTTAAACCTTTGATTTTATTTTGAGTTTTGGTTTTCATTTGTTTGTGCCTTGTTGTAAGATTCGTTTGTTGTTGCTACTCTGATGGTCGGGACCCATTGCGCGGTCCTAGCCCGTTGCGCTTCAAGTTCCTAGAACTTTGGGTGTTACAAACTAAACATCTACTTTGAGCAGAAATCTTAATTTTACCATCTCACCTATTTATTAACAACACAACTGTCTAATATTGTCACAAAACCTTATAACTAAACGCTCTTTTATGCTTCTATTTTCTCAGAGAATAGTTGACTTAGTGAACTCAACTGGCCCTATCTCACATAATTATTTTGCAAGAACGTTATTATATATGCAACTCTGTGCATTAGTTACCTGTGTAGAAACACAAAGAGTATGCACTAGTTGTGTCTTCCCGGAACTGAGATATTCACGACCAAAACACCAGGGTAGAATGTTCACATGGGAATGCGGAGGGAAGATGCCTCATATCAGGGTAGAATAGCATATCGGAAGGAAGATCATGAGAATCCGGAGGTAGCGCCATGGAGAAGCAAGACGTCTCGTACCAGATCCAAATCTAGAGATCGAAGGAAGATGCGCGTAGATCTAGATCTGGATCTACATCGATCTATTCCGGATCCGCTCGTCTTCAAGAAGCCGGATGAGTGTTGGAAGTTCGCGAGTTTCGACGAGGTCGAAGCTGTTCTGATCAAACGCAGGGCTCGAGCCGAGGTCAAAGTTGTTCCGGCGGTCGATAAATGGGCTGAGACGGTGGAAATCGGATATGGAGAGCTTGAAGACTCTATTGTTGGAGGTTAAAGATGATGGGTCTTTGAGCTTGAAGACTCCATTGTTGAAGGTTAAAGTTTTGGAGGAAGAGGGAGAGTAAAGACTTGCGTAGAATGTTTGAAAGAGAAGAGAGGAAACGGTTATGCTGGGTTTTTCTGTAAAAATAAGAGGAAGGCATATATTAACTTAATTAAAAAACTAAAAAGCCTAATTACTAAATGAAAATCTCAAAAGAGCCTACTAACCAAATTAGCCTATAAACTTATACGATTATGTTATTGATTTAATTATATCTATTTCCCTTTAAAAAAATTCTTTTTTTATATCTATATAAACCTTATAATTTTCTATTTTAATTTTTATGATTAGATCTATATAATTAATTATTTTATAATCTAAGATAATTTAGCCAACCTATAAATTCTAGATCCGTCCAATACACCACCGTTCATTCAACTTGTAGGGGCATATGAGTAAGTTTACTCATCTATAACTTTGACACTATTTTGGGGCTTAGAGTTGTTCTACTTTTCGGTGTTGTGTGAAAACTTGTTTTGAAAAAAAAATCCGAAAAAACATATTTTAGTTTTTCATTTTACAGTTTTTTGGAATTTTATTTTCAGAACAAAAAATATTTTAAAAAAGCGGTCCTTTTCTTCCGAATTTCATAAAAATAAATCCAGAAATATCCAGTTTTGGGTAAAAAAAACAAAAATTGATTATTTTTTTTAATTTATTAACATCACAATCAATCGACTAAAATCTGTAACATATCATAAAAATAATATTTAATAATTTAATTGTGATGTAACAACCATATCTTGGTTATTAGGTATAGTTTGTAATTTTGTATATCAGTCAAGTCGAAGAATAATTTGCTCTATGGGCCTGGGCCTAATCGAATATGGGCCATTAGTATCTAATAATTTTATCGGGGAGAGAAGCCAGCTGAGTTATTTTTCTTTGATTTTTATCCGGTCAGACACGGGAGGCAGCGACGGATTGTGTATGTGCCTCCTGACACAGTCCAAGTCTGCCTTCAGGGTGCATTATTATTGTGCCTCTTGGGCGCATTGTGATTGTGCCCGGAAGCATATTGTGGTTGTACCCCGCTGTGTATCTTCGACTTCGCCCGAGCCGCCTTATGTTTTGAACAGACATCGCTTGTCTCACTTACAGGAGAATGCCTCAATATATATTTTACGTGATTCCAAGTCACAATTCGACTTCTCAATCCAAAAAACCTCGTAAAATATGTCAACGTTTTTCGAAGAGATCGAAGTTGAATCCGATGGTGAAAGCGTTAATCTTCCGTTCGATAAAAAGAAGTATAGCGATTCAAATGAGCTTCTTACACATATGGAAGTCAATATATTATTTCATTTAGTGTGACTGTTATTTCCCTTTGTCTTTTATGTCATTTTATATCCTAGTTTTAAGCATGACAGATTTGAGAACCAATATCGTATAATTTATACCTTTATTTCGTTTTTGCTAGTTTTATACATGTTAGAATAGAAAATTTTAGTTTTAGGCGTGGTAGAACATAGAACGGAATTTTAAAACTAATTTATTGATAGTTCACCTCATAAAATATTATTTTAGACATGATAGAATATAGTTACGATATCGTATAATTTCATTGTTCTTGTAATTGGTTGCGATTCACTTCAGATTTAAACAGATTTGAGAACCAATATCGTATAATTTCATTGTTGTTCTCGTTTATTACGGTGAAGAGTCAATCTCCTTTGGTACGTTTTTGAACTAGTGTTCTTGTAGTCTTAGCTACGTGTTGGGGCTTAAACAGGTTGGTTTTGACTCATATTTTGGAGCTTATAATCATTCGTTGTTGTTTATATTGTCGAAGAGCCGATCTCCTCTGTTGCCGCGGGAAAATTTTGTTTTAGATTTGGTTTTCAATGTGTTTGTTCTGTCGACACTAAAATTGTTATATCCATAGTGAAATTGTTTATTCGAAGACAGTGAAATTGTTTTAGACTTGTTTTGTCGAGAGAAATTGATTTACATATACTTGGTCTTGTTCAAGATGAATAATTAGGATATAGAGGTGACGTTAACGAAGATAGTGAAATTTGTTTTATAATCCATTTTTGAATATTATAGTTTCCGAGAGAAAGCGTTTGTCGAGCGATATTTTCTGGCGAAAATCATAACCAATACATGAATCAAGACTCGAATATTGTAGATCCACAACGATCGGATGCAAACACTAGTCGAAAATGCAGATTATCGCCACTCGAGGTGTGTTTTTCTCCTTTTTCCCGTTTTATAATTGATACTTAGTAGATTAGAAATCAATTAGATTAAGAAGAATCGGATTTAGAAGTTGCGGAATTTAGCGTTAAATAGATTAGATTTTTTGTGTTTTTCGGAATTGAAACTGTCATTGTAGACGTTGTGGAAGCTCTTGCTCTAACTTTAAAACATTCGAAAAAAGTTAGAAAAATAAAATTCGAATATTTATAACTTTTAAAAATTCGAATAAAGTTAGAAAGTATAAAAATCGCATATTTTTACATTAAAAAATTCAAATAAAGTTCGAGAAAAAAAAATTTTAATATCGTTTAATTGTCCATATAAATAACAAAATTGCATATTTATTACTTCAAAAAAAATTTTTAAAAATTGTAAAAATAAAATTCTCACATTTGTAACTTTAAAAACTAATCACATATTTGTAAATTTTTTTAAAAAAATCGCATGTTTCTAACTTAAAAATTACAAATAAAGTTAGATAAAATAAAAAATTCGCATATATCTAACTTATAAAAAATTGAAACAAAGTTAAAAAAAATAGTATATGTCTAACATTAAAAAGATTCAAATAAAGTAAGGAATAAAACATTGTTTAATTGCTCATAAAAATAATAAAAAATTTAAATAAATAAAAAATAAATAAAATTCACATATTTATAACTTTAAAAAAATAATCCCATATTTCTAACTTTTAAACAATCAAATAAAGTCAAAAAAATTTTTAAACACCCTTTAGTTATTCATATAAATAATAAAAATTGCGTGAAAAATTGAAATAAATTTTGAATTTAAAAATTGAAATAAATAGAAGACGGAAGATAATACTTGTAACGGCATCCTCCCGTCGAGTAGGGAGATGTGGAGTGATATATATTGAGGAGCATACGCTAACGAGGAGTAGACATCTCCTACTGATGTTGATGTACCTATGGAGAAGCAGGCAACTTGTCCTACTGACACAAATATACCTATCGAGGAGCGGTTGTCTCCTATTTGCGTTGAGGTAGATGTCGAGGTCGCAACATCATCACAATCACACTGTTTTGCCAAGTATCATACGGAAGGGTCGGATGATGATGGACATCTAGACGACATTAGACATGATGAGCAAGTAGTTGGTGAGCATGTCCAAAATACTTGAGGAGCATATACACCGGATGAGTAGATACCCCAGGAGGAGGATCCGCTACCGGTGAGGAGGATCAACTACTGGAGGAGCATATACATCCGGAGTTGTTGGCATATTACGTTACTCGTATAGCTAGAGCGGTATGGGATGGCGAGGCATAATTTTCTTGTTTTAACAAAATTATGGTATAAAAATACTCTAAACAATTTTTTATTAATTTTCTTGACAACACTTGTGTCACCTCAAATTCAAACTCACACATACGTTTATTCGAGTTTTTTTTCCCGGCTAGTACTTGACACGTGATCGGGATCAAAATCTTTCTCCTTTATAGGTGTTCCGTGTCTATCGCATGCCAAATGAAAGATATAAAACCTCAATTTATCCAACCATGATTTGTTTTGACCAACACTATATTCATCGAGTACCCCACAAATCGAGTTCAACCCACTAAGCTATTTCTATCCAAAAAATATCTATGAAGGTCAAACTTGAACTAAAAATCGGCGCTGATCAAACGATAATATTCTATAAGATCCTATTGTAAACAAAATAAAATATTAATTTTAAAATTTCGGTTCTCTATTCTAACATGTCTAAAACTAATAAAAACGAAATAAACTATCAATTCTAAAATTCCGTCTAACATGTCTAAAACTAATAAAAAAACAAAATAAAACATTAATTCTAAAACTCCGGATTATTATTCAAACATGTCTAAAACTAGTAAAAACGAAATAAAGGATTAATTATACGATTTTGGTTCTCAATTCTATCATGTCTAAAGCTAGGAAATAAAATGACAAAAAGAAGGGAAGTAACAACCCCGTTAAATGAATTAGTATACTTACTTCCATATGTGCAAGAAGCTCATTTGAATCGGTATACTTTTTTTTCCATCGAACGGAAGATTAACGCTTTCACCATCGGATTCGACTTCAATCTCTTCGAAAAATGTTGACATATTTTACAGGGTTTTTTGGATTGAGATGTGAATTGTGATTTGAATTTTACGTAAAATATATAGTGAGGCAGTGGGCTAGGGTAAGCGAGATGCTCGGCCCGTTCAAAAGACTAGTCCCGCACGCAATAAAAAAATTGACAACGGGGCGCAATTACAACGTGCCTTCGCGACAGTCACTATGCCCCCTAGAGACGCAACCACTGTGCGCCCTGGAGGCGCATTTAGACTGCGTCCGGGAGACACATACGCATTGTGCCCGTATTACCTCCTGCCCGTTAATTTATAGTTAGAAATATTAAAAATTTTCTTATTAAACTCAACCCTGCACAAAAATAGTATTAGACCTACTTATTACTAAAATTCTCCTATTCATATTCTAATAACATATTGGCTCAAAATCAATGTATAAAATAAACCCAAAATATCTGTTGTAGACTAGTAGTCCCAATGAGTCATGAAATGATATGCATGATCATCACATTGTAGAAGTATCTTGTTATATTAAATTACCCATATGATATTGAATCTTAATATGAGCATGGCCCAAGTACATGGTAACATGGTGGCTCTTTTATTATTAAAAACAATAATAATAATAATAATAATAATAAGTGGGGGAAATGTCAGAAAAGAAAGAGAATAAGTGGCATTAAATAGAGTGTCCATCATCTAATATTGGATAGTAAATGAGGTGCTAGCAATGGGAGTAGTTATATGTTGTTGTTGTTGTTGCTGCTGCTAATTTATGATACTACTACTTGATGTTCATATAATATTTCCTAAGGTTATGATATTTTCCATTCATATCTATGCCTTCACATCCACCATCACATATTCACTCATTGCTTCCACAACCACCATTACTTTTGGCAACAAAATTGGGACATGCATTTACTGCTTAAATTATTTTACCCCCTTTAGGGCCTATATACTTCAAAATAAACTGGATAACCCATATTCGCTGAATTTGCGAGGCTAATTTAGTTAATAGATTTTTTTAAATTTTACTTTCATTAATTAGGCCATTTAATTTTTTAATTAGGTAAATGTATCTTAACCTTTTATATTTTTTCTCAAACTCTAAACACCCTTATCTCAAGGGGTACATTTACTAAAACTAAAATTCAAAAAAGTCTGGTAAACCAAATTGTTTCAATCAATCAATCCATATTTAGTTAACTTGATTTATATCAAACATAGTTTAGTTGACTTGAATTCGGTTTTAAAAATTATATAAAACGTTTTGTATCATTATATGTAAATTAACCGAAACTTGATTACCTTAAAGTTGGTTCTAAAACATACTAAAATTCATTTCTATATAGTTTACGGTTAAGATTATAAATTTCTAATTTCCACCGATTGCTTAGCCTTAAATACTCACATTCTTGTCTTAAATATTCACATTTTTAATTTATGGGATTTAAGCCCAACTCTAACAATCAAATTTATTGACCTTCGAATTAAAATAAATAATCTAAAATATTATAATATAATTTTGGTTTAAATATAAACAAATAAAAATATAAAAAGATAATTCAATATATATATACATATATAAGACAAATTATTGACGCGGTGTTTTAAAATTGTGTATTAAGGTCAGATCTTCATATATTATTATTATTTTCTAAAACTAAATAAATCTTAATTTTATATTTATAACAAATCATACCAAATCTATATAATTTTTTTTACGTAAATTTGTTTAAATATATATCTAGCAAATCTTTTTACTAATTTTTTTTTAAATCGATCATAACATGAATTTTGCAATCTCCCATCTACTAAATATAAGAAAAAGAGAAGGGTTAATGATAAAAAAAAATCATATAGTTCTTTACTTTTGGCTAAGATCAAATATAAAAAAAAATTTCATATCGAGTTAAAATCTTGTATGTGTTACATACCTATTCGTATATGTGGGTTACCTGCCTAAATGTCGCCTAAACATAAACTCTTTTTTTTATAGTAGGTGTATTATTTTATATTTTTTTTACATCAAACTTGTGCTATTTAGTCATGAATATTTAAATTTGAAATTTAAATTAGTAATACATTATGTATCATCTTATAAATAAATTCAAGATATTATTATCAATATACTAAAAATCACAATTTTTGAAAAACATATATCTTACAAGTGTACGACACCTTGGACACGAGTCCTAAACTAGTTAACCATAAAAATTACCATCTCTCAATTATATTTAAATTTTGATTAATTTTAAAGGCCTAAAGTAAAAAAAAAAAATTAGGTAAGAATTTTCATTTATATTAAAATAATTCAGCCTTTAGTTTTTTTTAATACATATTCATGAGTATAAATATTGTTTCAATCCACAATATTATCTTACGTCCAAGAAATTATATTGCAAAAAAATTATAAAAAAATGTAAAATGATTTGAAATGTACATGAAAATATGATGATATATATACGTTTCAAGTTCTTTTTTATGAGAGGAGCATTTTACATGTTTTTCTTAAAAAAAATTATGAGGTGAACTATCAATAAAGTAATTAATTAGGCAATGAATTTTACTAAGAATTCCTGAAATCATTCCTAATAATCTTGATGATCAGGTAAAATAAATAACGAATCTAAATTATCGGTAAGTAAATCTCGATGATTTAGCATAGGGCCCCACGCACAAGCCCAAGATATTCACAATTCCTGGGGGCTAATTAGGTTTTGAATGGAGGTGGGCCCCATGGGTGGCAGTCGACGGGCCCACCGGGCAACCACTGCCTGCTCCGCCGTGGGATCCACTTGCCACCCCTCCTTCCACCTCAGGAGGGGGTTGTTTCCTACATGTTACTAGTCTCACTTATCATATAGAAATTATATTAATAAATTATAATTAATATTATGTTATGTAATTATTAAAAATAAAAAAATACTGTATTTGACCATGTTTAAATTAGCGATGATAAATTTGACTATAAATTAAGTTATGTTTCCATGTGATTGGGAAAATGAGATATTTTCTCATAAAAAGAAAAAAGAAAAAAGAAAAAAAGGGTGGGTACCACAGAAACACTCTTCACCCGGCTAGAGAAGAATAATGAATTCCGAAAAAAGCTCCTCAAATCCCTATCAAATTCCCTTCTACTGCTCTAATGGGCGTTCTCAAATGGCCCCCACCCTCTTCCCCTGTTGAAGTGCAATTTGTTGGGTTTTGGTGACTTTATTCCATGCCGTCACCTTCTTCGCTCCAATCGCCAGGATCAAAACTGGCTTAGAGTTGTGCCAAGAGAGATCGCCCCTTTTCGTTTTCTCTCTCTTTTTCTTTGCTTAACATCTCGCTGCAGATTGTTTGATTGGCTGTTCAACAACTTCACCACCCGCATCTAGAGGTAGAGAATCCCTTCAAATGAGAGATTTAGGTTTCGCCTCTTTCTATATACCTTCTTCCTGTTATCGCTTTGAATGCCCTTTAATCAATTCTCCTCCCTCCATTCCTGGTTTCGTTTAAGATCAGGTTAGTGTTTGTCTACAATTTCTCTTTGGTTTTCCTCTTCTTATTTGGGTTTTTTGTCTTCATGGTGATTCGAGATAGGTCCCCCATCCCTATCTCTTTCTTTCCATCTCTATCTGTCTTTTTCCTTGTGTGTTTGTATCTGTGAAAATGAATTCTGGACACTTTTGTTTGCATGTGGATTGATGGTTGCCTATTCATGTGAAATTCTTCAGATGTGGCTTGATTTTTCGTTATGATTTTGTTTGATTTTTTTACTTTTTCAACATAGGTTCCTCCTGTTAGCAATTGTTTTGGGAAGATGACATCTTGTACGAAGGAGAAACATAACTATATACTGTATATCAGGAATTTTTTTTGTTCAGTTTCGTTGTTTTGGGAGAGTTATAATGTGGGTTTGCTTTAAATTCATGCTAATATGGAATCTTAGGAGTTCTACTTTTATCATGTTGCATCTGAACCCTGTTGTTGCGTGGTGCAGCATTGAATTAATGGTCAACATATTGCCATCTTGATTCGTATTCTGCTTTTATGATCCTGGTCATTTTTAGTATCATTTTCCAAAATGACCCAATTTCCAATTAAGTCATCCTGATTATTAAAAATATTGGCTCTGTGTTGTTTTTTTCCTTCAGATTGGAAGATCAATCCTTGAGGTTCTAAAGATTGCACTAGGTTTGGAAGCAACTTCATTGTTAGATAGTGTTACTTAATGACATTCTTCGGTTCAGCATTTGAATCCTCGTCTGGTTAGGCTGTGATCCGTGTCATTTCAGTTCTCTGTTAGTCTATTGGTACTTTCTTGTAAGGTGCTTAGTGGTAATTGTGTTATCTGAACATAAGTTTTACAGCTATGGGAAGAAAGGGCGGTTCGGATAATAATGTTTCCTATGGCGGTTCTACTACTAGCAAAGATAAAATAAAGCTACAAAGCTGTGTTCTCTCATCTGTTACACATTCAACAATTGATGCCGGAGCAAGCGTAACTAAAAGTCTTTCTGAGGGAACTATTACAAGACATCAGAGGGATGCTGAGGCCTCAACCATTTCCTCTGACGGGATTCCATTGACACGCCAGTGTTCCCTTAGGAGAGTTGTTAGTTTAGAGCCTGTTCTACCAGGTGCCAAAGAGGAGATCATAAATACTGTTGTTGGGGAAGTAGAGAAAAACGAACCAGTGGATGATATGCAGAGCAATCTCAAGTTGACATCTAAAGCTCTATGTGTTGACAAGCATCTTCTAAGCGAGTCCTCTTCATCTAACTCCTCACATGTAATTGCTCCTAAGAGCCAGTTGGAGCTGTCTGCGGAAACCAAGAAGGGTGAGTTGTCGAAAGGAGCAGTGAAGCAGTTGAAATCATGTGATGAACAAGCTAGTTCGGAAACGTCTCAGTTGAGTGAGCTGCTTTGCTCAGAGAAGCTGAAACCGAGTGGTCCAGAAACATGGGATGAGTCCAAAAAAGCGACCCGTGAAGAGCAGCCATTGTCAAAATTAGGAGTTACCAGTGACCAGGGTCCAAAGGTTTGTGGGTTTGACCTAAATGAAGACTTGGAGGTAAATGAAGCGGGAAATGCAGACAATACTATTGATGAATTAGTTTCTTGCAATTATGAAGCGAGTGTATCAGATCCGATAGTTGTGGTAGCTAAAGTTGGGGTTCCAAATGGCTTACCCACTGTCCCTTTGCGGTTTGATGGGGAGCTAGGTTGGAGGACATCTGTGGGAGCAAGTGCCTTTCGCCCGACTTCTACTTCCAAGAACTGTCCTAAAGGCTTTGACCTCAATTTTGCTCCTCCATCAGAGCCTGGTCATGCTGTAGGGTCTTCTATGGAAATCAGTTTAAAAGACTCGGAAAGCGTCACCTCCCTCAATTTTAACTCTGAAGGTACTAATAGATATATTGCTAGGCCGAATTCGCAAATCCTGAGTTTTGATTTAAATGATAACTTGTTGACCGATAAGGATACAAGCAGTGGCCTTCACCATCCAGCAGGTCTAAGTAGCCAGCCAAAGAGAAATTATCCACTCGTTGATCCGATGAACGGGAGTGCAAGGCAGGGCAATGTGAATGGTATTAGGCCTGCATATTGGGTTGATTTGAGTTCAATGCCTGGATTTACACATGTTCAAGGGCAACCATTTCTTGTAGCAGCCCCGAGTTTATATCCCTCAGTTGAACACAAACAGACCCTTTCGCCCTTACAGCCGAACATTGCCTTTACTCCAGGACCACCACCTTCTGGTTATTACATAGGAACATCTAATGGCTTGTCCTCGTCTATTTATTCTCCCAATATTTTTCCACATGCTGGCAGTCAACATGGAACAGGTCCCACTCTTCCTCAGATTTCTGGTCCACTGCTTGCCACCTACCCCGGAAGCCTACACCTCATGGAGGCCGCCACACAAGGGTTCAACCCTGGGGCCTATACAACCATGAGACCGAACTTCTTTCTGAATGGCGGGGTGGGTCCCTCGGAAAATACGGTAGCTGATGAAAGAATGAGATTGTCACAGACAATTGCTTTGCCTGCTTTAGCAGATAAAAGAAAGGAACCCGAGGGGAGCTGGAGTTCGTACCAGCATAACCACAGAAGGATGACTACATGGAAGTAGGACAATGCACATAAGTCTGCTGTTGAAGCACTTAACATGGTTATTTAGTTCAGATAGGTAGTCAGAGGACCCGATTCAAGGCTCGGTGCTGTTTATCATCTTCGTCGTTTTCCACAAGAAGGTGTGTCGTTGCAGGTATGGCGGACCTTTAAGGAAGAAGTATGCTGTTACTGATGTGCAGTATGCACTTAGCAGTTAGTATAGCATTTTTAAGGTAAGGTGTATATTGAACTGATGATGGTTAGTTTAAAACAACTCTTGCTAAATTATTTTGGATGAGTAGATTTGCTTCAGATGCTTAGTGGGAAATTTCTGTTGAATGGTAAAACTCATAATCTTCTATGATCCCTTTCTATTTGCATGTATATATTATGGGTCCAAACTACATTATAAGATTTACTTCCAAAAATAGCCGCCCTAATGAAGGGCTTTTTAGGCCCCTCTTTTCACCACCTTTTTTCCCACTTCAAAACATACATCTGAATGGTAAAAAACAAACGATGCCTATTCAAGTTTCAACATTTCTCTTTGTTTTCCTCGTCTATGCCTGTCCCTTATCCTGTCTCTCATGCTGTCCCTGAATTCTTATTCGTCCACGTGCCCCTATTTTTAATATCTAAACCCAACCAACACTTAAAGCTTCAATTTTTTTTAAATATATGGGTCACGTGGACCAAGTGCCCCTATTTTTAATATCTAAACCCAACCAACACTTAAAGCTTCAATTTTTTTTAAATATATGGGTCACGTGGACCAATAGGAATTCAAGGGACAGCATGAGAGACAGCATCAGGGACAGAAGATTTGGATTCCTGTGTCTATATCCTGAAGGTATATATATGTTAAGGATTTAGAGTTAGACAAATATTATGTCATTTAGCTTTTCTTTTAATTAATTAATGGGATTTATCCAAGTTTCAACATCTTCCTATAGCTTTTTTTTTTCGTGCTGATAGTCCTCCTCCGACTTCACCCTTCTTCTATTTGGCTCCGTTTGATCTTCTCGGATGTCTCCTCTTGGATCTCCGGTTTTGATCAGCTTTGTGCTCACCACTATTTCTGGGATTTCAACACCGTAGCAGATTAACTTGCGTCGCATAACTTTGGTTGGTGACGAGGTGCTATCGGAAGATGTTGAAGATCTCATCCGTTTGCTTACCCTTGTATAAAAAAAATAAAATAATAACAATTGTCATGAATACAAAACAGAAGGGTTTTAAACCAACCGCTAATTTTGGAGATACTTTGTCTATTTTAGAAAAAAAGTTATATACACGTCCCCTTTTCATGGAATTTTAAATAAAAAAAAGGGCCCGGTTCTTGGTTCCGGTGCCAGTTGAGTCGAACTACCGAAATTCTCGCTTTTGCCATTGGAGGTCTCTTCTAACCTACTATGAAGCCTGTGTTTCACACGGAATTCAAAGAAAGCGTTGTACAACGACACTATGCTTTCTCTTTTACAAGTGACTCCGCTACTCAATTCAAATTGGAGAGTAAATTTTCAGAATCACAACGGCAGATCCAAAAGCAAAATTTTCGAAACCGTAGTTCAATATTGTTGATTTAGAGGATAATTATCTCTGGTTGTTTTATTCAAATCCCTTATAAAGCACATGATTCAAAGTATGTTAGAAGAGATCTACAATAGTAAAGACAAGGGTTTTGGTATTTCGATTCAACCGGGCGCCTAATTTTTTTCTCTTGTACCTTTTTTTTTTAAACGGACGCGCCAGCTCTTGACGTCATCGGATTGCAAATTTATTTACGTTAGTAAATCAAACACCGTCTATACAACATGCCCCCTTGTTTTATTATGACCTTTGAAGGTCAACTGGAAAGTTCAAAAAATATAGGTAAGCACTCAATCTCTTCATCCACCAAAACATTTGGCAATAACAAAAAGGGCAATACGTACCAGTAACAATAAAAGCAACACGCATAAACAAAATTGAAGTTCCTTCACGAATTCAAGAAGATACTATACTATATAGTATTTACCTTGAATGAATAAGAATTTGATGGATTTTTTAAATTATTGCCGTGGCAAGATGTTAACTCTTCTCAGCTTTTGGGCATCCTCTCTTCTCCAATGAGCCATCTTGTTAACTGGGCAGGATCACTGGCAAAGGATTTACACGTAGGGAAGATTCCGAGATCGGCTCCTATTTGATCATACTCCTTCAACACAGCTTCCATTTCTGCTTCAACTTTTGGGTCGTCCATAAATTCTACCTTTCCTGTTCTAAGGACATTCTCATAGTACTGCTCACACTCGGCATCATTTTCGAATAGCTCCATTAATGGCCCCTCGCAAAGCTCTGCGTAATGTTTGTAGATCTCACTATTTTCATCTAGATCGCCGAGCAAAGTCCCACCATACCACCCATTGTCTTCATTCGTTGATGTCATAGAAAGATAACTGCAAGGAAATTAAGAAGTATATCAGATTAAATGGGAATCTGATAATTCGAAATGTGTGTAGAATTCATCAGTCCAGCTTTTCCTCCATAAGCATACCTCTGGTAGTTATCCTCTTCACCGATATCATCATATGTAGAAAGCCAGGTTAGGTCAAGTGAATTATCTTCCGTTTCTTCTTGCGAGATGCCATTGAGATTTGCACATGAAGCCATTTTAAGGGCTGTAGCATTTTCTTCATACTTTCTCTGGCCAAAGAGCCAATTTGGACTCTTAAGTTGTACCTCTCTGCAAAAAAAGTTGCATATTGTGTATAAAGTCTTTTTTATTTTAGAGAATCCGTAGCTTCTTGTCAGGATGGAGAAACTTACACAGCATCAGGGGCCACTCCAGAACTCCCAGCACCACCGCCAGACTTATGATCTGATTCACTGCATAAGCGAACATTCTTTATTGCGCTGCAAGTCCTTTCTATCAGCTTATCAAATGATGTTAGCTTGATCCTTGAGAAGTCTTCTTTGCATGCAGGAATGGGTTCAAAAGTACTGCTTACTTCTGTAGGTATAGTATCTTCTGATGAACTACAATCACCAGAGTTGGAAAATAAAATTTGTTATGTCACACATTAGGTTCAAATTTTTTGTCAATTTTGAAAAAAAAGAGCTTTGCTTCACCTCTGAGCTGGGAGCAGCTCGTCTCCAACTCCAGACACATGAAGATAATAGTCAGAATCAAGCTCCCAAAGTGCAGGTTTCCCTTCCTGTGGCTTGAAGTAACCCAAGAATCTGGAGAATCCATCATAAGTCATCAATTTGGAATATCTAAGAGAAGAAGCCTCGCCAAATGTAAAGGAGTCCGTCAAGTGGCAATATTAACTAAGACCCTTAGGATGATCGATAAATGACGGTTGTATATGCCTTTGTCAAAAGTGATGTTCACAGAATCTTTCAATGAGAAGAATATTAAATTTATCATGTTAACTCTTTTATTGAGATACAACTTTCGTAGAAATAACCATTGGTTAGTAAAGTATTAACCCTCTAAAAAGACCCCAACAAGACCACATGAGATTGTAAGCACTCTCAGCTAAAATACATCTCCATTAGAAGTCTATATAGTTGGTTAGAAGTAAACTAAAAAAGTTGTAACATTGCTTACAAATTTATTGCATCTTGTTTTTCCCCGTCAGTGTATGCATTGCTGTAATATCGCTTGATAGACTTGAAAAGTTCTCGGGACTGAGTAGTGGCTTTCCACTTCCCCTGCTTATCTGGAAATACCTAAAAGGCCAACATACATATTCACGTTTAGGATGTAAGAAAACAAGTTGATCAATGAGAATTGGATGAAAGAGTAGATACAGTGTTGTGAGCAGCAGATCCTCCATACTGATGGGCAAGGGCATCACCCATACCCTGATACATATCCATAAGAGCTGCAGCTATGCTACTATCTGGGTCCACTTTAGGTGTATCCGTCAAGCACATTGCATGAAGCTGACGGCCCAGAGCTGCTAGGCCATAAGCATACTGTGCAACATTTGTACGATCCAAACAATCAATACAGTTTGTGCGAAGTACACCACTCTGGAAGCAAGGTTCCGCACCGCCATAAATTTCTTTTTCAAAACTTTGACTAGAATCAAAATCTTTATCTCTACCGATGAGCGAATTTAGCGTATCAGTGCTTGCGATTCGAGAAAGATCACTGGAACTAGTTTTGAGATCCCTAAGAGAAGAATCCCTCAGAGTGGTAGTTCTGCTAAGTTGGGTAGCTTTCTTTTTCACAATGGGAGACTTTCCGCTATAGTAAAATCCAGTCAAATCAAGTGCTTCATCTGCCACAGCTCCTAAAACTGCCAACACATTGGCAGATTTCCTGTGAAGAGATCAAGAAGGTGACACGGTTATAACGAAGCGCATTGTCATTTACTCATCTATTCTTCCCTAAAATAAATTGTGTGCTTACGTCTTTGCAAACTTATGGAAGTCCCAATGGATAAACTTCAGATGCTTTTCTTCTGAGAGTATCTGGTTTAGATAGCCAACAGCATTTGCAAACTCACGCCGGAGCATCATTTCACGAGGTCTTTTCTCAAAGGTCTGCATTGTTACACAGACATTAAATTCATGACAACAGTAACTTAACCAGTTAGGAGGATTGACAAGCATCCTAAGTGTAACAGAAAAGTCCACCTTCTTACTAAGAAATTCACGATAAGGAAAATTACAGTACGTAAGTCGTATAATAATTCAACAAAAGAATGTTCGCACAACACAGAAATTTTGTAAAACACTGTTTTGCGCTAATGGCAATGAACAGACCATCATCAAGTACAGAGCTGTGCACTAAGCCAGCCTCAAACAAACAAACAAAAAAGTGGACGTTTAGACAACCTTTATTAAGTTGAGCACAATAATAGGATTGCCATATCTTTCAGCTAGATCTTCAAAGTGCTTTTTGGTGGCCTCATAAGTAGGGTCATATCTCTGCACTGACATAAAAAAAATAGAAGTTGATCATGAATATAGTGTTCAATAACGAATTCACAGAAAAAAGCGGCCTTAATTCACTTGATGTAAAAAATTTATCATGTCACTATTCCAAGAAATTATAGTCTCCTGATCTCCTCTATGTGTTCAAATACTAAATACTCATACCGGCACAATGACCAGAACTCAATGCTGGATCAATCATATCAAACAGACCAAATATATCCTTACATATTATGTCTGGCTTGGGACTGAATCTTGAGGCTTCTTGTGACCAAAAGAGAGGAATTGAACCCCTCATCTGCACAACAGAACTCATTTTGCCCTTGCATGACCCAGCATCTTCATCAAGAACAATTTGTTCTGTTTCAACATCATTTGCAACTCTTCCTTTGTCATTTACACCCCTCTTTAGATACCTGACGTAAGAAAAAGCAAACAGAAGTTACATAGTTCTTAAAATTGAACAAAAAAAAATGACTGGCATTCTTTTTGACAAAAGAGGATAATGCTTCCCCCAAGATTAAGCTGAAGCAGTATAGTCCATAGTTCTACAAAATCAATCAAATATACCAACGCTTTGGCATTCACATGTGCAAAGGATCATAAAGACACATATGGACCAACAGAGATGCTAACTTTTCATGTCCTTGTGAAAAATCTTCAAAGAAGCTACCATATA
Source organism: Fagopyrum homotropicum (assembly GCA_033239125.1). Classification (NCBI taxonomy): domain Eukaryota; kingdom Viridiplantae; phylum Streptophyta; class Magnoliopsida; order Caryophyllales; family Polygonaceae; genus Fagopyrum; species Fagopyrum homotropicum. Next base: position 13,337,453 of record BSWB01000003.1, read on the forward strand.
TATTCATAAGTCAGTGCTTCCAAACACTTGGGTTCGTTTGGGAACACCAAGCTTATTAGAGTTGAAGTTGAAGCTGAAGATTATTGGTAGCTGATTGTGTAGGTGAAACATGTTGATTGAGCAAGGTTATTATTTTAAGAAGCTTGATGGGTATTTAGGAAAACAAAGCTTATTGAAGCTGATATATGTGTAAAATTACATAAAAGGGTTTACTTTTTATTTAAATATAATTCTTGGTGGGGTTATATTAGTAATATATTGTTCAAGAAGCTACCATAATTTTCATAAACTTCCTCCGTGCAGCTTATGGAATGATAAGCTACCATAATCTCCGTAAGTGCTCTCAAACGCCCACTTCCTAGCTTATTCTTTTTTCCATAAGCTAGTAAGATATGTCTCCCAAACGGACCCTAAGTATAAATTCGTTCAGCTTTATTTATTCTTTTTTACATAAGATATGCATAAGGGCATACATAGTATAAATTGTATAATACCATTACCACAATTAATGAACAAAAGGAGAGGCAACAATTAGAAAGAAAATGTTTACGGAAGATTTGGCCAATTTTACTCGTAAATACGGGGCCTGTTTCTCATAAACCTAGTCCCTTAAAATTAAGAAAGTCACGATTAATGAACAAAAGGAGAGGCAAGAATCAGAAAGAAATGTTTACGAAAGAGTTGGACCATTTTACTTGTAAATACGGGGCCTGTTTCTCATAAGCCTAGTCCCTTGAAATTAAGAAAGTCAAGATACACTGCACACGGAAGGGGGAGTGAAAGAAAATCTGCAACTTAAGCTCTTCTCCACATAAATTCAGTACTTCAATAAGCTTACCTAGTCCCGGCAAAATGTCGGGAACGCCGAGAGACCAAAGTGACACTGAAGTCCCGGCCAAAAATTGACATCCTCACCTGCCAAGAAGAAGTATCAAATGTGCATTGGACAACAAATTCAATTTCACTTAAGTACAGGTGACGAAAATCAAATTCAAACAGGGAACGACTATAAGAAAGAACTGGAGGAGGACAAGGGAGTAAGAGATGCCTACTTGCTTAAAATGCCCATGAACTAGTGCAATAGTCCAAATATTATTTTTGCATCTTGAGCGTATGGCTTCAGTCAGATACGCATTCCATACAAACATGTTGTCGTACGGCATCCCGCCTTTGCCCTTTGACTGTACATTCTTTTGCAGGCTCTGCATAATAGGATATGTGTAGCTGAAGAAGAAGTCTTTTGTCAAATCCACACTAGAAAAGAGCTTCTTGTACCTGTACTTCCATAAATACGAGTTATAGGTCCATAGGATAAGAAAATGCATAAAATGGCAAACCACACTAGATGCAACTATAGGTAAATTAGCAAGATAATATTGACTACACACAATTGGCAATTTTCAAGTCTCCGAGCAAAAGAATAAAATACCTCAACTCGGTCTTCGAGTTTGCAACATCAGACTGAATGGTAGCATGAGGTATAGTAATCAATTGTCTTTCATCGATTGTGTATATTGCATGACCACAAATTGAGCCAATCTGCCGGCGCTTTGTCACCAGGATCAAGTAATAAGACTCAAGAAACTTAATGCAGCCTTTAAAAAAAAAACATAAACAAGGACCAATCAGTACAGTGCGTTTACCAAACTTGAAACCAAAACAAAAACAATCAGATGGAAGACATACCAGCAACAGCGAAGACCTTAGCCACAAACAACAACCCTCCAGTGGCGCGATTTCCTTCCGCAATCCGCTGCAGCAAACTCTTGACCTCCTGCTGCGAATACACCACCGGATCTTCACTTATGTTGAGCTCGGTGACCTCGCATCGATCGATCTTCAATACTCGGAAGAACCTCTTGTGCCGATCACTCCCAATTAGGTAAAACCTCTGATCACATACCCAAAATAAATAAAAAATTGAGAATTGGGGATATTTGTTGTGATAGAAGAGACAATAATTTCCAAAACAATCATACTTGTCGGGTTTCGTAAAGCATAAATTTCTCCAAGACGTAAGAGCTGGGGTCGATATCGGGATCGTTAGAAGGATGGACCTTGGCGGATGGAAATGAACCCGCTTTGGCAATCGAATTGCTATCGGATTTGCTTGCCATCGGAGAAAGCCGAAATTGGTCGCTGGTACAAACTAATGAGGGGCTGAATTTATGGCCATATCGCCATTAAACACTGCGGAAAGGGAAAAGTGAATTAGGGGAAATGTTAGGGTTTATATAGTCTTCGATTAGATTGAGGATAAGTTTTCTTCGTTTCAGTTATTTTCCTTTTTGCATTAAAAGAAAAAGAAGAAGTCAAATGCATTCACTATAGGTAAATATTTAATATTCTCACGTTCACTAATCACGTTACATGTAATATATATTTTACTAAACTACATTACATTAATATTGACCCCTAGTTATTTAATTAAATTTTTTACTAAATTACGAAGATGATAAATATTTTTTTTTTATTAAAGTAATATCTAAAAAATATTTTTTTTAACTACATCTATTAAAACAATATCTAATTAGTTAGTTTAAAATAATATTTAATTAATTAGTTTAAAAACTAATCCAAACAATAACCTAATATTTAATTAGTTAGTTTAAAACAGAATCTAAATTATAAATGTTTAATTTTCTGAAGATACGATAGTCTGATTATAAAACTTCTACGTTATGTTGTTAACTTACAAAAAAAGCAATATGTTAATTTTAAATAACTTAATGTAAACTTCTCATGTACACTTCTCACATTATTTTCACTATATATATATATATATGAAGCACATTTTCTTATAAGTCAATACACTTTTCTTATATTCCATGTTAATCTAAATTTTTTTACACCTTCCAATTCCAATTCTACTTTTTATTGATCATGTTTCGTCGTCTTTTTAGAGTTTCGACGATTTGAAGATATTTTTCAGGTTACAATTTTATTATTTTGTCGTACTTTTTTACAGTTAAATCTCGCATTGATCTAATATTCAAAAGTTCGTATATTAATCTGTTTATTGAAAATTTTTATGTTTTGTTGTATTTTTCATGTTCCATCTAATAAGCTTCGTCGTATTTTTCATGTTTGACCGTAATTTTTTTAAAAAATTTTGATCAGATTTCAATCGCCCTAAGCACCGTCTCATAAGCAACAAATTGTTTTTTAAATTTTTTATTAGATTTGTTTTTTTAAATGCCGAAATACTTTAACACTTTGGTGAGATTTTAATCGGCCTACACCATCTAATAAGCAACATATAGTTTTTAAATTTTTGATCAATTTTTTTTTTAAATATCTATATAGATAAATTAAAAGATCTATAAATCGTTTTTCTTATAAAAGAGATTCGTTTTTTATCTTTAATATTTTTTTTCTACATATTTTTTTAACAAAATTTTAATGAGGTTTAATATTTTTAAAATGCCAAAAAAAAATTTAAAATAACTTTTGAAATATCTATATTTTATTTCTATTTTTTATTACAAATATTTTTTAAAATGCCGAAAGATTTAAAGCTAAGATTTTGTAACTTATAAATTATATTCTCTTTTTTTATTTTTCTTTTTCTGTTAGTGATAAATTAAAAGAAATATTTTATTTATTTTTTTATAAATATATTATTAGTTCCCACATACACAAGTTGATGACATTTTATTCAAAAAATATCAAATACATAAATATACCCGCACAAGGTGCGGAATATGAACTAGTGTAAATAGATTAGCAAATACATCTTCTTCTTTTTTCGAAAGGAAAACTATTATTATTATTAAATATCAGAACATACCAATCGAATCAACTATGCAGGATAATCAGAGAAATACAATAACCGATTGAGAGAGCTACGTAAGCAGCATTATGGGCCACTACATTTCTTGTACGACGGACATGCATACAATACAATTGAAGAAACCTAGAAAGTGTGAAAGCAAATTATACAAGAGGCAATAATTTCCAAAACAATCTTACTTGTCGGTTTTGTAAAACATAAATTTCTCCGAGACGTAAGAGTTGGGGTCGATATCCGGATCGTTAGAAGGATGGACCTTGGCCGATGGACCTTGGCCGATGGAAATGAACCCGCTTTGGCAGCCAATTGCTATCGGATTTGCTTGACATCGGAGAATGCCGAAATTGGTCGTTGGTAAAAACTAATTAGGGGTTGAATTTATGGTTGTGTCGCCATTAAACACCTGCGGAAAAGGAAGAGTGAATTAGGGGAATTATTAGGGTTTATATAGTCTTCAATTAGATTGAGGATAAGTTTCTTTTGTTTTAGGTATTTCCCTTTTTGCATTAAAAAAGAAGAAGCAGTCAAATACATTCAAGATAGGTAAATATTTAATATTCTCTCACATTCACGATACATGTAATGTAAGCAGCATTATGGGTCACTGCATTTCTTGTACGAATGATATGCATACAATACAATTGAAGAAACCCATAAAGTGTGAAAGCAAATGACTCAACCTGACAAATTTCATAGTAAAGTAGTTGTAAAGGCTAAGTACTTTTACGATCTCCTACAAATCAGGCATTATAACTACTCAAAAAGTCTTATCCTAAAGACCAATTACGTAGTGTAATTGTTGTTGATTAAGTCAGCTTAGGAAAACATAACCAAATTACTTAATTATAAACAACTAAACACGTAGGAAATATGAAATGTTTCATCTAATATGTCTAACATATCCTCCTCCAAGGTGAAGCTTATGTACAAAATCAACTTCTGATTTAATCTTCGGTGGTGAAGTTAGTTACTTCACATACTCCCAACTTATCCCTCGGATGAAAAAAAAATTCAACTTGAGTGCCTTTGTCATCAGACTCATCACATTTGCAACTTGATCATGAGTGTCACAATGCTCCGACTCTATCACTTCATCTTTAAAAAGGTCACGCAGAAAGTGGAACGCACATCTATGTGCTTACTTCGGTCATGCAGAACCCGATTCTTTGATAACTTAATAGCTGAACTATTGTCACATGTAATCATGGTTGCAGATTTCACACTAGAATTCCAACCAATAGCCTCCAAAATTATCATCATCTAGACACAGTGTGCTACACATTGTGAAGCTGCAACAAATTCAACCTCGGTTGTTGAAAGTGTGACAATTGGTTGCTTCTTTGATGCCCACGACACAACTCCTCAAGCTAGAAGGAAAACATATTTACAAGTGCTCTTTCTATCATCCACATATCCCGCATATTCACTATTTGTATATCCAATCAAACAAGTTTCCTTAGCATTCTATTTATATCATACTCTATAACTTAGAGTTCCCTTTAGGTACCTCAAGATTATCTTGGCAACAAGCATGTGTTGCCTAGTAGGTTTCTACATATACCTACTTAGTAAATGTACCGTGAACATGATATATGGTCGTGTTGCATTGATATACACCATCTTCATTCACTGACATTTTGAAACCATGAACCATAGGATTATGGACAGAATTGCACTCTAGGAGCCGTAATTTTTTCATAATTTCTTTGCCATACTTTTACCGAGTGATGAAGAGTCTAATAGCACTTTGAATCACTTCAACTCCCAAAAAATACCTCATTTTTCCTAGATCAGTCTTTCAAACTCAGGCTTCATTGTGCCTTTGAATTCCTCTATCGTTTTAGAAGAAATACTGATATATATAATGTCATCTACATACAAGCTAACCAGTAGAATATGTGAGTTTCTTTTCCTTATAAACAATGTGTGTTCATAGGTGCATCTTTCGAATCCAGTCTTCGAGAAGTATTGGTCAATTCAACTGTACCAAGCTCTTGGAGCTTGTTTCATTCTGTGGAGTGCTTTCCTCAATTTGTAGACCGTGTTTTCCTTCCCAACAACTACAAAACCTTGTGGTTGCTCAACATAAACTTTCTTCATTCAATTAACCATAGAGGAATGTACTCTTTACATCCAAATGATAGATAGGCAAGCCATAATAAACTGTCATAGTCAAGAGACTTCTAATGGTATTCCACCGTGCAACAGGGGAAAATACCTCAATGAAATCAATACCTTGTGTATGTTTTGGATAGATAGGCAAGCCATAATAAACTGTCATAGTCAAGAGACTTCTAATGGTATTCCACCGTGCAACAGGGGAAAATACCTCAATGAAATCAATACCTTGTGTATGTGTGAAGCCCTTAACTACAAGTTTTGTCTTGTACTTATCAACCTCCTCATACTCATTCAACTTAGTCTTGAAAACCCACTTGACTCCTATTTGCTTTACTCCTAGTGCAAGGTCGGTGAGAATCTAAGTGTTTTTTCTTTCAATAGCAATCATCTCGTGTTTCATAGCTTCTAATCAATTTTCTTCTTTAACATCCTCTTCAAACAACTAAGGGTCTCTAGTAGTTGCCATCATTGCACACCAATCATCTTGACTGAACCCCAAATCATAGACACTAAGATAGCTGGGACTTTTCTCTACCTTGGTGCCAGTTCTAAATTGGGTAGCTCCGGGGATTATGCTGCATTATCAGATTCTTCTTCTTGTGAGTGGGAATCTTGAGAAACAATGGGCTATGTGGCATCAACAACAGGTTGTGCTTGTGTATTTGTGTAGGAGCTTCACCTAAATATGTGTCAACTTCTTCTGAATCTGATTCATCGGTGTCATCACAACCTTCCCAATATAGTACAACTCAGGTATCATATGTATCATCCTTCCAATCCCAGTCATGTTACTCATCTAATGATACATCCCTGCTGACAATAACTTTCTTTGCACTTGGGTTGAACAATCTATAAGCCTTTGATTATGAGGAAAGGACTAGAAAGAAGCACTTGATGCTTTTCACATCCAACTTCTTTCTATTCTAATTAGGAACATGCGCATAAACAACACAACCAAACACTTTGAAGTGATCTACTGAGGAGGTGAGTCGTCCAAACCTCTTGTGGAGTTTTTTTCCTGATTTGTTGATGTAGGACACCTATTTAAGCTATGATTTGTTCAACTTACAAATTTTGGCCAGAATGATACAAGAACTTTTGTGTCATCCAACATACACCTCACCATATTTATTATGGTCTTGCTCTTCCTCTCAGTCACCTCATTCTGTTGTGGATTGAGAGTTGTTGTAAATTACCTTCTTGTTCCTGCTTAGTCACAAGCAACTTTGAAATCATTAAGAGTGAATCCCCCCCCCTCGTCGGTTCTCAAACAAGCAATGGACAATTCTCTTTCCTTTTCCACTTGCACTCTAAGTCTCTTAAATACTTATAATGCTTCAGACTTGGCATGTAGAAAATACACCCACGTTTTATTGCTAACATTATTATTGATGGTAAAATTGTATCTCTTGCCACGATTGGAAATAGGAGTAATAGGCCCACATAGATCTGCATGAAGAAGATGAAGCTTTCGAGTTGCACACCATTGACTTTGTTTAGGGAAATGGCTTCTCTGTTGTTTGCTATTCAAACAGGTGGAGCAAATGGATAGAGATCCTTGCAGACTTGGAAATCCCATCACCAATCCCTACTCTCATAGCTTTATCAAACCTTGTTGGCTTAGGTGACCAAACCGCCTATGCCAAAGTACCAAGGTCGACTCTTGAGTCTTTGTAATATGTAGACATTGATCCCCTATGTTCATATTATCAAACTTTAAATCAGAATGTATCACAAACATTTTGCTAGTTGTCATAATAGTTTACAAAATTATGTCTTTCTCATCATCATATATCTTGCAAAGTCTACCCTTGACCAGAAACCCATATTTCTTTCTTGCATTTGACCCATGCTCAATAAACTTGTATGTAAACCATGAACATAGAACACATCTTGTATAACAATGGATTTTTTCCCCAACAAACAACCTTATATTCCCTTTACCCACCACTTTTAGTTTCATTTCATTCCCCAATTTCACAACACAAGTGAAACTCATATTTAGTAAAATAAACCACTCCTTCCTACCACTAATGTGGTTGTTGCAACCATAATCAATGAATCACCAACCTTATTGGTTGTTATCTGGATGACTATCAATGCAAGAAAGGTCATCATATTTAGTGCATCAACCCTTAAATTTGCACTTTTGACTGACGCCATTAACAAAAAATCTTCTCTACTCTTATGATCGTGTAATGCGGCTGTTGAGAACCCCATTTAGGACACTCGTTCTTGAAATGTCCCAATTTGTGACAATTATAACATTCAACTGTCTCTCGGGACCAAGATCTGTCACCACGACCTCTTCCTCGACCACGAGAAGAGCTTCCTCTTCCTAATTAATGGGGGCAAAAGGGGGATCATATCAATTTGTTCCGGCCTAGGATAATAAGCTCATGAGCTTAGTCTTACTTCACCCCCGAGAAACGAAAGATGACTTCTATCTCCAAGCAGGCGTCGCTCACTTCTTTTTGGGTGTGAAGTAGTGTCAAAACAAAACACCCAACAAGCATTAGCTCTCCCTACAAAGGAGGTAATCCAGCTGAACCTTCCAATACATCTACCTTGTTACGACTTCACTCCAGTCACTAGTGAGTGTATCTATGTATTTCGACTCCTCTATATAACACACTATATAATTAAACTTTCCAGTCAAAGTTCTGGGTATTTTTTTCATAATTTTAACATCATTCATGGTTTCACCATAATTGCGCATAGAATTTGCTACCTTTAACACTCTTCCAAAATAGTCATTCACATATTTCCCTACCTTCATCTCTAGAAGTAAGAAGTTTTGCATGAGGGTTTGAAGTTGGGCCCTTTTGACGTGAATGTTGCATTGGAGCTTATTCTTCATGGAGTCCCAAAGCTCTTTTACACCCGCCTTCATGGTGAGGGTATTGAGAATGGTCTTGTCAATTGAACTACACATGTAGTTCTTGGCTTTAAAGTCTTTGAGTCTCACCTCTCCTAGAAGTTTGATCTCTCTATCACTTAGAACAACCCCTACAACAGGCTCCTTGAAACTGTTTGTCACCACTTGTCATAACTCCTTAGATCGTAGTAGATTCTCCATGAGTAAACTCCAATGATCATAATCGTCATCAAACTTTGGAATGCAGACTTGTGCAAAATTAATGTTGTCTCCCATGTTTTTTTTACTCAAATGAAAAATACTTGTGTTTAGCCGATGTATCTCACAAGGTTACAATTTGATATTTCTTTGATACCACTATGTAAAAACAAATGACTCAAACTGACATATTTCATAGTGAGGAAGTTGCAAAGGCTAACTACCCACAAACTCTTAGCCTTAAGACCAGTTACGTAGTGTAACTACAACTGACTAAGTCAAATTAGAGAAACTTAACCAAAGTACTTAATTAAAAAAAAAACTATGCACGTAATATGTAGGAAACATGAAAGACTTCATCTATTATTTCTAACAAAAAGAAGCATGCAAAAGTCAACCACCGAAATATCTTCATATTAGTGACCCAATGAAAAAGTTGAACTCCTAATGCGGCCAACACTACTAAGAGAATCTAGCTCCACCTGTATAGAAGAAGCCTCTTTGACAGTCAACACTTGGGCAACAAACACAAGTGCCTCCAATTCCGCAACAATGGGTGATCGGTTACCATGTAATTTCGAAGCCTGGCACCCACAATAAAACCAACAAAGTTACGGACCACCACACCCAGACCGGTCGTTGAACCACTCACAACTGCATCTGAATTATCTTTCAACCAACCATGTTCCGGGGGCAACCATGAATTGATTAAAACCGGCAGAGAAGAGACAATAAGGATCATACCATGCGCTTTATAATCAAGAACATATTTAAGCAGACCATGGAGAACAACAAAATCATATCTTGGCTCAGTTTCAAACACTTGCTCATTTCTGAATGTCCAAGCAACCCAACTGTGGACGATGAAATCTTTGACACCCTGCTTGCCACATAAAATCATGAGGTGTTCAACGTGTAAGATTTTATTAATCTTATTATTATTAGTGGGCTTACATATTATAATAACCAATTATATTATGTGACTAAATTTATTAGCCGGCTAATAAAAGTGATGCACTCGAGCAAAGCCCGTAAACTTTAATTAAGTGGTATGGGCTTAATGGGTGGATACTAGACTTTGGCCCAATAGGTTTAATGGGATTCTATTAGGTCATTATATAAACGTTATTAGGTTATGATTCCCAATACGTCAAATCAATCAGCAGTTTTCTATTCTCTTCCCATCAGAGAAAAAAAACCCTAAAGAAACCCTAAGGAGGTTTGACTGAGGAAGACTGTATACCTACGGCGCTCATTCGGATCATAGATTCTGCACTAAGGTTTGATCTGATTGCTATTGTTTCATCCGATTGCTACTATGGAACCAGGTAAGTAAATTCTAGATTCCTTAATAACCCTAGCATGATATTGATCCTTGCGTTTACGGTTTAGGGAATTTGATTATTCCAACACAGCGACCCTATACCCCCCACCAATAGACCTGCCCAAACTAGCCATCAACAAGTCCTTCGATCCCCAAACACTCTTCCATGTCTAACTAGAATTATAGTCAACCGGAGCATGCACAACATCCGGAAGTCGGAATACACTCATAATTTATAGCGGGTTATCACAATATTTGTAGAAAGACTTCCAGCATTAGATATTGGTTATGTGTTTTGTGTTTAGATGTAATGTTATGGGATTGAAGAAGACTAGTGATGCAACTAAGGGAGACAATTATAACCCAATGGATGTCGACTAACATCGTATAAAAGATGGACCAGCCTCACCTAAGTCATGAATAGTTCTGAATCGGTCGTAAAGAATGAAATGTGAAGATATTTCAGCTTGTAGCATATGGAATCCGAGTAACTACAATGAAGATTAGTTGCGGGATTGTTGGTGCTTCAACATACAGTTGAGAAGCTTTGAAATTGGTCACCACACGACTAAGAGATTAAGCGAAGTAAAGATTTCGAAATGAAGAAAATAAGGGGGAAAAGAGTCTCTTAAAATTGAGTTGATTTTGACTTGAGGAGAGATTACCGGTAGATGAAGGCTTATAAAAGTGAAGGTTACCTCGAAGTACCGACATGTGTATAACCCAAGAATCGTGATAGTTGAGATGAAAATTGACAATAGAGAAACAACATGACCAAAGTAACTCACAAGAATAATTTAGAGGTAGGGACAAGTTTTAGAGTAACAAATTCCCTTCATATTTCGAAGCTATATCAAGGAGTTATGGAAGACAAACTGGATGAAAATTCCAAAGTGATTATTCTATGGAGTGATGACATACTCGGGAAAATAGAAGACAATGGTAACTCATTTGGTGAGTGATTTTTTTTTATAGCAAGTGATAAATACTGACATGTTTGCCTCGTGTCGAAATTTTGCACAGATTGAAATTAGTGATAACCCGGTAGGAGACAATTTGTGAATGGTTTTCCGAGGATCTGATCGAATCACCTTGGTGAAAGAATCCAATATAGGGTTGATCTAATATCAACAGAGAGGTCGGTCAAGGCCGTGAGAGATTGTTAGGAGCGTCACGACCCGAGCCACAAAAGTAGTTGAATGCATTTCATCGGATGATGGTTCCATCCTTTGTTGAGGACATTGAGTAGAGGTGTAGTAAAGACATTGACGAGTTAGTGGTGCCTTAATTCGGGGAGAGCACCCATGGGACGGAGATTGAAGTTAGTACATATATTACAAGTAAGAGATGCACTTCATAGCGGTTCTCCAGACATCATCAAAAGGTAACGAGCTTCGAGAATGTTAGGGTGTTGATAAGGGAAAGATTTTGCCTCTCCGATATTAGAGAGGCTATAGTACATGCATTTTAGGAGGCCGAGCCAAAGGAAAAACCCGTGGTTGATAATGTAAGGAAGTTCTAAAGAGAGTTGGTATTTGTGGCTGAGAAGTACCCGAATGAGAGACAATGGATCCGAGCCTTCGTCATGCGTTTAAAGCCATATATTCAGGCATATGTTTAGGGATTTAAGTGCACAATATTGGACCAGTACCAGAACATTGCGATGGCGTATGAGATGACTCACCGACGCATGAGAAGTTAGAGAGCTCCCAGGGTCCGAGCAAGAACTCAAAGACCGTGTTTGATGCTAGTGAGTATGGTAGATCGAGATCCACTTCTTGAGGTAATTTCACTCAAGATAGAGTGAATCAGTTAGACATGTTAGAAGGAGATGAAGATAGAAGATGTTATAGTTGTGGAAGCACAAGTCGCACGATGAACGATTGTCCGAGACATATTGTGACTTGTTTCACTTGCGGTCACATAGGACATCGAGTTGCATATTGTTATAACTGACGGAGGTATAGTAAAAAGAAGTCGGTGTTGGTCAACCTCAAGTGTTAGAGATGAAAAGGGCAAACGAGCCAAATATGTTTGTTACACCAAGTATGATAAGAATTCAACTTTTGATAGTATGGTTGTGTTACATATACACATGTGATCGTGTTTTGAGACAAGTTTAGTTTGGTGAAATTGGTGAGGTAAAACCCTTGAAATAGCTTGAACGTGTTGATGATTTGGAGACCTTTTGACTACTTGTTTTATCTTTAAGTTTCTTTTTAATAGTAGTATATGTAATACCCAAGTTTGAAAATTTTCATAATCGGTTTAAATTGAATTAAATTGAGTTGGTTAATTTTCAACAAGTTAAAGACGAATTTAATTGAATATTTTGAGGTAACATGATGCGGAGGGATTAAGAAATCTCGTTATGGTTACTTGTAGATTGATTTATTTTCGGGTTTATAAACTAAATGAGTTTATATGGGTTTATACTTTATTTTTTTGGGCTTATTTTACTTCAAAAGAGACTCATGCACCTAAAAAACTCGAACAATTACGTTGAATACCCAAGGATGATCAAACAATATCGGGATGAAAAAGCACAAGGACAAATCGGGTTTTAAAGAAAAATAAACCCATCCAAGCAAAAATAATCTTGGTCTGAAAAGTTTATTTTTGAGTGGTTTATAAACTCAAATAAACTCGTAGAGAAATAAACCAATCACCAAGTAAACACCTACAAAATTTAAAATTATAAACTAAATGAAATACAACTAAGCTACAAGTAAACATATCCTTAATTTAAAAGCTATATTCTTGAAGCTACTATTCATCTCCTTCACCGCAGAAACCCTAACACTATTCACCGACTGAACCTCCACCGAGCTCGTGAACCCTTAGCCATCTAGGTCCATAATCGCCGGAGGAGGAGAATGTCGCTGCCAAAACCACGCTGCGAAGCCAGCCCTGGAACCAGATATGCAAAACCAACCTCGATCGAGAACTACGAGCCCAATTATGCACCGACGTCGTCTCCCTCACGCCAGCCTCCGCAACTACATTTGCAACGACGTTGTCTCCCTTGCACTAGCCTGAGTCGAGAAGAGGAGTCTGTTGGAACCGCTTTTCCCAGAAACGGCCTTGCCGAAGGAGAACCCGCCGCCAATGTCCCTCTATCGATCCATTGAAGACGGAAACCCGAGTTGCCATGCCAGTCCTGAGCCAGAACGGCGCAACCACGTGCCCTTCTCCCTTCGTCTAGGACTGGAGCTGCCGGAGGAGAACGGTCTCGCCGCCGGAATCTTGCCGCCCAGATTTGCGTCGCCGTTCTTGCCTCGCATGCACGCTGCCGCCACCGGAATCTGCAAATATTCACCTGCAAAGTTAATTACAGATTTTAGCTACCCATACTTCTTATTTGAGTTTATGATCCTAGTTTTTCGAAATCTGCAAATATGCCCCTGCAAAGTTAATTAAAGATTTTTGCTCAGGTTCATATTCACAGAATGACCCCAAACTTTTGGAAAATCAACAATGCCTTTATTTGGTAGATTACAAAATATGACCCAAATTTATAATTATAGAAAAAGTCCCAAAAAATTATAATTATAATTAATGGCCCAAGTTTTATCAAATGGACTTAAACTTGCGTAGTTGACTTGTTTGTGTTGTTTCTAGGTACTTGGTTGCTTGGATTTGTATCGGTGATTATTGAATTCGTCTTTTTGAGGTAAGTCATATTGGCTTACTTAATTGCCTTTTTGTTTTAGATTATATTTGTTGTCGAGTGTGAGTAGAACATGTTATGGATATTATATTTACACCATTTATGTTTTAAATAATTTTCATTAAATTATGTTGACTGTTATATCTTAAGTGTTTAGAAGAGGTTGATATTATGATGGCAGTGGCTAGGAGAAGTGTTTTAGAGTGATGAAAAATGATTATGAAAAGTGTTACAAATAGAAATGAGAGTGTGAGATGTGCTTATTATGAATATCTAGATTATGATTACATAGGTGATAGTATAGACGATGACACACATGATTGTATGTATGAATGATAGGATATGATGTCAGTTATGAAGCGGGATATAAGTTGATAGTTTCATGGAAGTGAAGTATATAGGATATGGTGAGGATTGTGATAAGCTAGGGGATTAAATAGTTGTCTTGTTAGTGATAAGAATTGAAGGAATTAAGCATATGTATATTATGTCAGCAATTGTTAGAGATGGTTGGTAATTGTGTTATCCTAGGAAGGTATTGGTGTAGATAGTATGCTAAAGAGATTCGATTAATTAAAGAGTTATGGTTGGTTTGAGTTAATGCTTAGTATTTTGTCCTTTGAGACCTTGCATAAATAAATGGGTAGGGGGCGAGAATGATATGGGGGTATGAGTTCAAAGATGAGTAGTGGTGTAGATAATTGTGTTGTGTGATGTGAATGTGATGGTTGACTCTAGGGATTATATGAGGATATGTTAGAAGCATATATGTTAGATGAATGATGTTGAGAAAAAGTGTTGTAAGTTGGGGTGTGTTGCCTTTGAGGATAGTTGGAGTAATCTGTTTTTTAGGAATAATTTATAGCCTTATACACATATATACATATTATATAGTTATAAGTAAAGTATTTTACAACTGGTAACCACCGGTACGATAGGCATGGTGACCTCGATGAGGGATTGATATCCTAAGTATGATTGTGCGACGTAGTGGGGGTCCCTTCCATATAAAACTTGCATACATATTTTGGAAGGTGCTCTAGTAGAGACCGGACGGTGAAAAAAAGGTAAATATAAAATGGGAGATCTTCGTAACCATTAGTACATTGGAGAGGCACATGCGGATTGAAAGAGCGTTGTGTTACCATGTGTTGCCGGGAGTTGAGAGATGACATCTTCATTACATTGCATTGCATTATGTACAGGTCGTCATAATCATTATCATCATGAGCATTATCATCGTCTTTGTTTGTTACAATATTTAGTGTGATATATGTTTACAACTACAGTGTTACTCGTACGTTTTAAGGAAATTTTATTACCAGTTTGCACTACTTCTATAAAGTTAATGTGGTTACAAGTTCATTGGATTAGTGTACCTACTCTTGCTTGTCGTTTATTATGCTACTGTTAGGAAGTTATATAGTTTGATTTGGTGAATCGTGACCTATCATTTACTTGTTGGTTTGGGTTAATTGTGATAGTTTTAGGAGGTAAATTTTAGTGTATATTTTTCGTAATTTTGTTTTGATGTTCCTCATATGATGCGTACAAGTTTGATATGATTCTTGAACCTTGACTCTAATTTTGGAACGCTAGCTAATGGTTTTATATGTTGTTGTTTTTAGGATAAGCTTCAGTTCTAGGTATGTTCGCGAGAAATTCTAAGAGTTGGTGATCAGCCGGACCCGCGTGTGTCTTAGGTTTTGGGAAAGTCATTTACTTGTTGGTCTTTGTCTTTTATGACTTTTGAGTTGGTTATTAAGGTTGTTTCGGTCCTTGTCTCTGTTTTTATATGATTCAAAGTGCATGTTACTTGTAAAATGAAGGTCGGATAGGTTATATTGTTGTGTTGTGTTCTTGTTGGAGGATCCAATAATGAATGGTTGTCAGACTAAATCTAGTGAACCCACTATGTGGTTCATATCCTAGTGACACTCCGAGTTTTCAAATCCGGGGCGTTACAGAGAACTTGTATAAATACAAAGTTTTCTTAATTTTTATTACTATTAGTTTGAAAACTTGTATAAGTAGAGGATTTGAAAATTAAACAAATCATACATTTCTATACCTTTTGACTTATTACTTCACGTATAGTTATATTGATAACGGATTCATATATGTTAGGTAGTTCATTTACCTAATCCTGTCATAGTTATCTTTTAAAAAATCATTCACGATTACTAATTTTGAATTACCTAATTGTTTAGGAGATATCACTCATAATTTAAGATAACAATATATCATACTTTATCTAACTAATTTATAATAAATTTTTTTAAAATATAAAAACGATTGACCTAATTAATTTTTATAGTTAATTTAAATAAAAATAATATACTTCTTATTTTAGATTAAACATGTACAAGGTGTGGAGAGGTGAACACTATAGTATAGATAAAGACTAATTTAGGGATGGGAGAATTTGACCTACTAGGCCTTTTTGAGAATATGATTTAATAAATGTACCCTATAATTTTTTACCACTTTCATTTAATGGTAGGTAAAAATAATTAACTCTTCTATTTAAAGAAAAAAAGAAAAATACATGAAAATCTTTCAAGTGTTACGTGACTTCTATTTTAATTTTAATTTTCCTTTCTTTTTTGTCTTTTATTTATTTTTTATTTATTTTTTTTGGTATGAATTTGATACCAGAATTTCATATTCATACCAGAATTTTTTTCATACCAGAAATTTGTTCATACCAGAATTTTTTTCATACCATAATTTTTTCAAACCAGAATTACATACCAGAATTTTTTTACATACCAAAAATTTTTCACATACCAGAATTTTATTTTTCACATACCAGAATTGTATTTTTTCACATACCAGAATTTTATTTTTCACTTACCAGAATTGTATTTTTTCACATACTAGAATTGTATTTTTTTCACTTACTAGAATTGTATTTTTTTTCACATACTAGAATTGTATTTTTTCACATACTAGAATTGTATTTTTTCACATACTAGAATTGTATTTTTTCACATACCAGAATTGTATTTTTTTCACATACCAGATTTGTATTTTTTTCACATACCATAATCAAATTTTTTCACATACCAGAATTGTATTTTTTCACATACCATAATCAAATATAGTTTCTAAGAAGATTTTACATACCAGACATTTTACATACCGGAATTTACGTATTGTAATTCACATACCGGAATTCACATACCGGATTTATGAACATACCAGACATTTCTACGTACCAGAATTTCAACATACCAGAATTTCTACATACTAGAATTTCTACATATCGGAAGTTCACATACCGAAAGTTTTAATCACCAACAAAATCGAATCATCATACAACGGTCCGAAAACCCGGGTTATAATCACCAACAAAATCGGAGACGGCGTTGATTTAACATTCCACTGCAAATCCGGCGACGACAAATCCGGCGGCGACGACTTGGGAGTTCATGTGTTGAAGAACGGAGAAGATTACCACTTCAAGTTTCGTCCCAATTATCTTTGAAATACCCTTTTCTTCTGTGGGTGTACGAGTATCAAAGGACACGTTGTGTTTGATACTTATAAACAGGTTTATGATCAACTCCATTGTGGGACGATGTGTCAATGTACTGCCGACAAAGAAGACGTTCATGGCGGTAAAGGACTCGAAGGTATTGAATTTAAGTGGTAAAAGAACTGGATTAGTACGTAAGTAATAGTAGCCATGAAATATTTATACTTTTTTTTTTGTATTAGAAGTTAGATTATAGATTAATATATTTCTTATACGATTGAGATGGTTGAATATTTTATAATAAAGGAAGTGTTTGGTTGGATGGAGTTTACGTAACAAACATCAAATATTCTCTTTTTTTTTTTAATAGAAGGGGGTAAAAAAATTATGGGGTATATTTACTAAATAGAAAATTCGAAAAGGCCTAATTAGTATACAATTAAAAAAAAAAGTCTAATTACCTAATTAACCCTTTAGGGATCATAATATCCCTCTTGTCGAAGGAGGGTGTATAAGATACAAGAAACATGTATTTCGCTTGTTTTCTTTAGAAAGAAATAGAAAATAAAACATTCAACTTGCAGAACACAACATTCCTAAATAATAAATATCATAGTTCATTTGTCATGTAGTTTACCAATCGATTAATGGATATTTCTTATTATTTTAACTAATAATTTATTTGAAATGTAAAAAATTGACCGATGATGACTTATTTTAGCTTTTTATCAGTGGATATTCGTAACCTCTTGACTTACCAATTTTATGCTTTTTATCAATTTATCATAATTTGACTTTTAAGATAACGTATAATAAAGGTTAAAATATAAAAAGATTGTATCACGCAACTAAATTATTGATAGTAGTACTATTTTTGTTATATGTATAACTTTGTAATATTGAATAAATTAAGTTGTACAAAAATAATGTCAGGGGCAATGGGCCCAAAAATAATTTGAGACAATTTTGACCAATCAATATTCGCCTAAACTGACAAACTTAACTTACTCGTTTTCTTTTTTGAAAGGGGACCAAGCTTACTCGTTAAGTGTACGAAGCTCAGCTACTCCATATCAGTATATTTATGCACCCCAATCTAACCTTCAAAGCTAAAGCCTAATAAAGTCTTTTCCCCATCAAGAACACGTTTTCCCAAGGGTTTGGTGATAATCACGCGCATGTCACGTGCCATAGCTATTGTTTGGTTGTCAAGGACATTTTTGGAATTTGGACCATCATGGTAAAAAAAAAAAAAAAAGTCAGTGAACGTGTATAGCCGTATGAGTTTAGGTTGCGTAATTTATACAAAATTACCATTAAAAAATTTAAGCATAAAATGAGAGGTGGGTGTTTTATTGAAAGAAAAGACTATTTAACGGGTAATTTTGTAAAAAAAAGAGTGATGCTATTTTAAAAATAGTTTAAATAACTTTTATACACTAATGCTTATACAATGTCAAAGGGGTCCGACATAATAAGTTTTTACGTCGAAAGTTGAGGACATTTTTGGGTTCACACGACCCAATTCTATCGGTCCGTCTGTATCGGACTTTGACATGATATTAGAGCGGTTAACATCTATTCAACTTATACAACTCTGTAAATCCGTAGTGCTTTGACAATGGGTCAAAATAAGAAATTAATATAACGTTATTACTTTAATAAACAAAGAAAATTCAAATGAACATTTGACGTTTGTCCCTAGTCCAAGTAAACGAAGTGCTATTTGCATATACTCAAAGATAAAGAAAAAAAAAACTAATAAATTTTTTGACGCAATGAGAATTGAGAATGGCTATGATTTGGCTTTTGGTTTGAGGTTTGAGGCGTCCCATTCGAAACCATACCTAAAAATCGAATTTATATTCCAATCCAATCCCTCATAATCATTTTGGCAAGAAAGAGAAGGAGAGAACAAACAAGTGGCCCTGCTTTGTCCTCTTTTCCCTATCCCTTTTTCTGCAACACAACAATAGAAGATTATTATATTAAGTAGAGCTTTGGATTGGCCAATCCATCCTTGAAAAACTCCCCAAAATCCCTCCAAAGTCGCTTCAAACGGAGAGATATATAGATTCCAACGACGATGATCCGAAACGGCGCTAGTGGTGGTCGTTTGAATTTCAGAGGGATTGACAAGGTATCACATGGATTCGGATCCGGATCCGGATCATCCTCGCCGACGCTAGTCGTCACTACGTCGGGATCTCGTCGCCGATTGACGTGCTTGGCTGCTGGATTCAATCACTACGCCGTGTTAGGCCTGTCTCCGTTCGCTTCCAAGACCGATGTTAAATTCGCCTATAAGCGTTTGGCTTTGAAGGTTGGTTGATCGATTTCTTTTTTTTGTGTGTGTGGAATTCGTAAACTGTTTAGCTTATTGATTGAGAAAATGAATGTTGAAATTGAATTTCGCAGTATCATCCGGACGTCGCGAGAGCTGAAAGCTGCTCCGGGAAGAATGAAACGTTTCGAGAGATCAAATCGGCGTATGAGGTTAGTTTGAACGGATTTTGTTTTTCCTGTTTTTGTTGTTTTTGTTTAAACTCAACCAGTTTTGAACTTATCGTTGATATTCCAAATTAAATCATTTAAAAAATCGAAATAGAAAAAAGAGTTCAATTGTGATATATAATATGCTTGGTATCATCCAAAAGCGTTTTCATGGGGTCCAGCTGAAGTCTTCATCACGATAAATCTGAAATTTCATAATTGTGTTATTATAATTTCAATTTTAACTTTAAAAACAAAATTGTAGACCTCATAGATTTTCATATTTATCCATTTATTTATTTTTTATGATGATATATAATCTCTATTTATGAAGCTTGTGTATTGTTGTGTATAGAGTATAATGCAGAAGTTGGAAGAAGAAGAAGAAGAAATGACGACGATGAATTCGTTTGATGAATGGGATGAGTGGGACGAATGGATGGGTTGTGAAGGAGGCATACCTACTCCTACATACAATGCTCTTTAGTTTGTCCTCATCGTCTCTTTTCAAAATTGTACCATAATATTTTCAAATTTCGATGAAGATGTAAATTAGTTGATTATCTTAGCTTCATTTCTGACAGTAATTTTGTCGTACATAAACTCTGGCCGGACAATATTTTACATGTGTCCATGTAATTTAAATAAATTTGTTTAATGTCGATTCAAAACCAACCATCAAAATTCACCTTTGTATGTGATGTGATTGATCGGGCAAACACAAACGTATGTTGTTACTTGTTACTTGAAGGACTCAAGTATTATGTCACACTTTTCTTGTGAAATTTAGGGACTAAAATGGAATCAAATGCCATGCATTCGGGAATGATTGCAATTAGTTACTGTTTTCCATCTATTTGAATTTGAAGTTCGAGGTAAATCAGATCATTTGTTATTTCATTGTTGATGAAGAAAATAAATAAATGATTACGGTATAGATTAAGGGTCCGTTTGGTTTTAACTCCGAAATCGGGAACGAAATGGAAACGAATCTAGTCCATATGTATACCATTGTTCATGAAAGTTTGTGGAATCATTTCTTGTGGTGTGATAGAATTGAAGTAGAGTTTGATTACTTTTGATACCCTGTAGGGTAAGTAGAGTTTGATTACTTTTGATACCCTATAGGGTAACAAAATGTGGGGAATTAAGTCATTTTGCATTAATTTACAAGGAATGATTCCACAAAATTTTATGAATAAGGATATACATATAGACTAAGGGCCCATTTGGTTCCAACTCTGGAAACGGAAACGGAATGGAAACGAATTTAGTCCATATTTATATCCATATTCATGAAATTTTATGGAATCATTCCCCATTATTTAATGAAAAATGGACTATTGTGTTACCCTATAGGTATTAAAAGTAATCAAACTCTCATCCAATTACTACAAACCACAAGGGATGATTCCAAAAATTTTAATGAATAAGGGTATAAGTATTTACTAGATTCGTTTTCATTCAGTTTCCGATTCTGGAGTTAAAACCAAACGGGCCCTAAATTCGTTTTCATTCCACTTCCGTTTCCGGAGCTGGAACCAAACGGGCTCTAAATGTTCACATGGTTGTTACATTTGTACTTGACACTGTATTATCTCTCAATTTATCTGAGAACTAACACTCTCATTGTGATGGGTGTCTACACATCAAAATCAAAGTTGTTAACCTCAAATTTATGATTTTTGGACCGAAGATGTCAACTTGTATCTCACAATTTCATCTTCAAATTTTCAACCAATCCAATTTCAACCCACAGATTCATCTTTCTCATTCTAAATATATATTATAAACAACTCAAAGGTGTCGAAGGTTGTGTTCCAACAAAGAGGAGCTAAGAGAATCGAAGGCTACGTTACATAGAGTCCTGGGAGACTATGAAGACCAGATTTCCCAGGCTAATCGAGGGCGACTATGAATACCAGAACCGAAGGAGCAAACGCAGGCTAATCGAGGCCGACTATGAATGTAAATATAAAGTTTGTGATATGCTGGAGGACAATGAGAGGAAATGAAATAGACCAAGGATTGAGGAATGGCTTACACAAGTTTAATTGAGGAATGGTTTACACGAGTCAATTCATGAATGTAAATATGGGCCGTGAAATTGTGATGGGCCGTGATGAGTGGGCCTTGGGCTAGAAAATTAACTTATGTTTAGTCCAAACACTCATTTCGCTTTCTTTGTTGTTGTCGTAATTGGCATATGTACAAGCAAAGCATAAGGAGTGGTTAGCTTGCAAAAGCTTTCTTCCCCATTCAACGGTCTCACACTATTAATCTCCCTCACTCTGATCCCGGCCACCTCCATATCTCTCCCGTCTCCCGATACCGACTTCAAACTTTCATCCCTTGAAACACTCGAAAGAGTCGTATGGGGTTTCGATAAATCTTGGAATATCATATCGACAAGTCAGTTATTTTGTTGTAGTAGGATGAATTAGGGTTTGAGTGTGGTCAATAATCGAATTGGGAGAAATTATGACGGAAATTCAACAGGATCATTTTATTGGGAACTACTTCCTTGAACTTGCGAAGCTTAGGGCTACCCAAGGAGGTGGCGGCCATGCGGAGATTGTCGTTGGTGAGGAGGAGGAGGATGCGCCGACGGAGCTTAACACGATCAACAGCTCCGGCGGTTTCCAGGTTGTGTCAACGGATAAGTTGTCTGTGCAATACACAGGTGTTAACCTGCACGGCCACGATGTTGGCGTTGTTCAATCTAATCGGCCGGCGCCAGTCAAGAGATTGATGTATTACTTTGAGATGTATGTGAAGAACGCCGGTGCCAAGGGGAAGGTTGCAATCGGATTCACAATTGACAGCTTCAAGATGCGTCGGCAACCAGGGTTAGACATGATTTTTCTTCAGTTCTTGTTTGCTTTGATTTACTCTATCAAGAGATTTAGACTTCCGCAAAAGAACATTCACTGTTGCTTGTTAGTATGATTGGTCTGGCTCGAGTGTATAAGGAGGTGATATTTGGAGTATAGCATTTGTGATAGCTGTACCTCATTTTGGAGAATTGATATGGTTGAGCTGTTTATTCAGTTCACTTGTTATAAACTTGATGTCCTATCTCTGACTCTATGCATGACATATTGATGCAGATGTTGTATAGCAATAGAATCTGATATGTGGCTTAACTTAAATAATATGTAGATGGGAACCAAATAGTTATGGCTATCATGGGGATGATGGTCTTCTTTACCGCGGTCAAGGAAAGGGAGAAACTTTTGGTCCAACTTACACGACTGGTGATACAATTGGCGCTGGAATCAATTATTCTTCTCAAGAATTATTCTTTAGGTAAGAAAGTTGGGGCTTTTAACAGTTTTAGAATGAAAATAGAGTTCTATCAGCTCTTCAAGTAGATTTAGTCAACTAGCCTGCTTAGTGATCAACTGTAATGGAATTATTTTGCTGATGCTCGTTTCTCATAAAAATGCATGCCATTTTGTTTCTTGTCAGCAAAAATGGTTTGGTTGTTGGTACTGTATACAAAGATGTTAAGGAAGCCTTGTACCCCACAGTTGCTGTTCACAGTCAAAATGAAGAGTAAGTACCTCAGGATTAGATGTTGAGTGCATCATCTGTTGTTTGCATAGCTTATTTAGAAGATTGTGCATACATCCATATTAGGAATGGCTTTTACATTAGTATTAGAAATCTTTACTCAAAGCAATCTATCATTTATTTGCAGGAAGTTACTAACTTTTACGGTGTGTTTTCTTGCACATCATTATAAACTAGTGTATGCTCAAAACAGAGTTTAAAAGGAAAAGCTGATAAAATTTGATTGTATTTTAAAAAATATCATAAATTGTGTTTGGTTGTACAAAACTAGTTTAAATGTTCACATATATAAATTTATATAAACTATTTGCCTTAAATATCTCAGTTAGTTTGTTATTAATGTAAACATAAAAGGATAGATTGGTATTTTTATTATAAAACACTAGTTCAATTTAACATACCCTTGTCAGTTTGAGTGTTTCATTTAAACACTAAACTAGTTTATTTTATTATAGCAAACACCGTTTATATGATATTTTAAACATAATCTAGTTTATAAACTAGTGTTTATAGACAAGCAAACACACCCTTAATATAATCCATCACATCCATTTATAATAATTTCCTTCTGAAACTCACATTCAAATTTCTCATGGTTTATGCGACATCTATGCTCGTATTTATGTGATCTCGTTTAATGGAATAATATAAGTTTTAACTGCTGTAGTCACTTTTCCCCATGCACTCTACTATGATAGAATGTTTGTTTTTTAATCTGTGTAGGGTGTCTGTCAACTTTGGGAAGGATCCATTTCTTTTTGATATTAAGGTAAGCTTTTAGTCATCATATTTTTCTTGTGTATTCTTCGTATTCCAGCATCACTCTCCTTTTGTTTTCGGTAGCTTATTGTTCTCCATTAAGTTAGGTACTTGTGCATTCATAGTGAGGATTCATGTGAATTAAGTTGTTGGACACAAAGGCCTCATGTGGTATTAGAGCAGCTTTAGTTTCTCAATAACCAATTATAATTCTTCCTCTGCATATGTTTTAATTTTCCTCAGGCATATGAAGCACAAGAGAGAGCCAAGCGACAAAATATGATCGAGAAGATTTCTGTGCCTCAAAATGTTAGTTATGGGTGAGTTCCTCTTGTCTCTATACATCTTTCTATGTACAAAATGTTCTGTTTATGTATCTTGCATCATATTTTGATTTTCTATCATATTCTGACTGGAGTATAATATTGGAGGTCATTTAACATGTAATTTTGTTCCTGGAAAAATGAATCAGTCGAACTCTTTTGGTAATTGCTGAGATGGATTAGAGGTTTAATGTGTACGTTGTCTTTCTTGGTTGTTCCCCCTTGCAGGATCGTTCGTTCCTACTTGCTTCATTATGGCTATGAAGAGACACTTAATTCATTTGACTTGGCTAATAAAACTTCTGTACCTCCTGTCACTTTAGCCTTAGAAAATGGATTTAACGACCAAGATAGCTATGCTTTAAGTCAGAGAAAGACCCTTCGTCAGGTAGTAATTTTATATTTGGCTATTTCTCAAAGATCTCATTTATACTAGAACATGATTACACCCCCACCTTTGATGAACTATTTAATTCTTTCTGTAACTTAAAGTATCCTTCTGTGTCATTAAAATGGGCATCCATGTTTAGTTTGTATCATCTGTGTTTGAAGTGAAATGCACTCTGTATAGTGTTCAAGAAAGCATTATCTCTTTGCTCATTCTAATTGAGGTGGCATTTTCCTAGTTTTTTTGATACATTCCTCGAGTCAAACCATTCTCATTTATGTGATTATGGTTTATGCCTGTGGATATTAAAATACTTTATACAGTTTTTAACTTCAGTTTCAATTAGGTCCTAACTAGTTCAATGTCCGCGCCTTGTGTGTTTTGTTTTAAAGTTTTAACAATAAAATAATTAATATTATAACCTTTTGACCTGTTAAATTATGTATTGTTTTATAGAAAATATTTTCGCAAATTATGTAAATTAAATACTTTCATTAAAAAAATTGTGAAATATTGTAAAATATGTTTTTACCATCGGTTCAATTTCAAGCATTAAATGTGCAATTCCCGTTTTTAACTTGTTATCACCTCAAAATTAAATTGGAACCAAATAAGAAAGAAATCTAATTTTAAACTGGAAGATAAAGTCACTTAGTTATAATCGGGTAAGATATTTTCAATTGTAAAACAGATCTTTAAATTTTGAAGGGAAGAAAAATCTATTTTATTACGTTAAGTTTGGGATTGACACATGACACCTCAACCTTAAATCTGTACCTCAACGACCCTGATATAAATTACTTCACTTTTAGTATAATAGATAGGTCATCTGTCTTTTTCCACATACATATAATCTCTAACGTTCTTGCCTTTGCTGTTCAGATGTCATATATATATGATAATTGATGTGTGAAATATGATTGCATTGCTCAGAGCCTTCTTATGATTGCTGATTTCCGTTGGCTTTTTTCACTCCTAGTCATTCTTCTGCGGCCCCTTTTTGTATGTTGCTAACTGTTAATTATACTGTCCAATTGTGAAGCTGATCAGGAGTGGAAACATTGATAGTACATTTGACAAACTGAGTCAGTGGTATCCTCAGATTGTTCAGGTACAATTGTTTCAAGACATGCTTTAAATTCTATGATGGAGTTTATGCACGTTTGCTCCCAAAATGAGCCTAAAAAGATCTTTGCACTTTCGAGTCCAATGTTTAACTTCTTCTACAACATTTTACTTATTTCCACAACAGTGAACT
Organism: Fagopyrum homotropicum; assembly: GCA_033239125.1. NCBI lineage: Eukaryota > Viridiplantae > Streptophyta > Magnoliopsida > Caryophyllales > Polygonaceae > Fagopyrum > Fagopyrum homotropicum. Next base: position 13,363,715 of record BSWB01000003.1, read on the forward strand.
TATTCCTCTCTGATTTAAATATTACAAATCTAATAAATTTAAGTTTGATTACATCTCCTTGTTTTCCTTTCAAAATCGTTGTATTGATCACAGTCAACAAAGGTGGGAAGCATAGTGATACCTCCAATTTTGTATAGGTTGAGTCACTTGAGTGTTTGTACCGAGTACCTTTCCTAGGGAGGATGAGGAAGGTACAGGTTGAGTGGGTCATGAGATTAACAGTTTTTCTTTCTGTCCCACCTTTTGTCATATTTATTGTCCAAAATAATTTCCGTAATTGGTGCTCTGGGAATCTTCTGCACTATGGTGTTCGGCAAAGAGGGGCAAAATGTCATCATTAAATGCCTTACCAAAGACCTTTTTTTTCCTTTTCAAAATGCCATCATGAAAACAAAACAGCTTTCGTAATAGGCAACGTAACAATTCCTAAATAAATTGCTTTTATGCCTCGATAATCTTGATTAATCATGTGCCATACTGTTGTGTGCAGGATGATAAATCAACTACGTGTTTTCTACTTCATTGCCAGAAGTTCATTGAGTTGGTTCGGGTGAACACCTCTCTTCTCATTTAGCATTATACAATTATACTAGTAATTGTTTAGATTTTGTAGATGGTGATATGAATCTTCCGTTTGATCCTTAATTACTGAACCTGTATTGAGATAAATTTCAAGTGTAGAAAGGTCAATCAAAATGACTGAGAATGATGATCTATTGAATATTTTCTCAACTCCATTTACGTGTGTATTTAATCTTTTTTTTATACAGGTTAAGGAGCTAGAAGAAGCTGTGAAATATGGGAAGAATGAGTTGGAAAGATTTTTTTACGTGGAAAGCTTCAAGGAGCTACTAAAGGTACCCCCTTCTTTAATAGATTATTCCTGTGAACTTGGTCAAACGAATTTATGCCAATATACATTTTAAAAATAATATGGTTCTACTATAAACAAGGATCTGAAAATCAAACACTGTTGATATTGCCTCAATGACATCCAATTTTTCAAGCTAAACCAGTTGATAGAATCCTTTAAGGGCCCGTTTGGTTCCAACTCCGGAAACGGAAACGGAATGGAAACGAATTTAGTCCATATGTATATCCATATTCATGAGATTTTATGGAATCATTCCCCATGGTTTAATGAAAAATGCACTTGCTTCCTCACATTTTGTTACCCTATAGGGTATCAAAAGTAATCAAACTCTCATCCAATTACTACAAATCACAAGGAATGATTCCAAAAATTTTAATGAACAAGGGTATACGTATTGACTAGATTCGTTTCCATTCCGTTTCCGATTCCGGAGTTAAAACCAAACGGGCCCTAAAAGTAAGGATCTGACTCCTAGGACTGGAATGCAGGAATCTCACAGCAATGAAATCCAGGAATGCTGTTTTCTGTTCAATAGGATATAGATACTAACTCCTAATAGTAACTAAAAGACTTTTTTTTTTTCTAAGTGAAGTAACTGAAAGACTTAATACTAGAGATTCAGCAAATAAAACAAAGCAGTGTGATGGTAAAAACATGGAGAAAATGGGCAAGTTGAAGAAATTAACTGAAAAATGAAGATAAATATTAAATGTGTTAGATGTGAAGCTTGTGCATGTATCATAGCTAGTTGATGGGTGAATAGGCTCCTTCCATATTAAATGTGCAATATTGTGTGAGTTGTAATTTTTCACTTTTGTCCTTTGCCTTGTTCTGGATTCTGTCCAGGACTGTGTTGCTCTGCTAGCATATGAAGAACCTCTGCAGTCGTCGGTCGGTTATCTTCTTGAACACAAGCAACGAGAAGTTGTAGCAGATGCTGTCAACTCTATGGTATTGGCCACCAATCCGAACTTGAATGGATCACAACAGAACTGTCTGCATTCAAACCTCGAGAAGCTGCTTAGGCAGCTGACTGCTTGCTCCTTGGAGAGGAGGGGCTTGAATGGAAATCAAGGTGAAGCCTTTAATCTACAGAGAGTGTTGACTACTGGTAAATTGGCAAAGTAGAAACCGAGGAGACATGTCTTTGTTCATATTGTCATCACTTGCCCCCCAACAAAGGTAGCCCTGTGGTAGAAACCTTGGTTGGTTGAAACTGTGGAGTTGGGTATGATATACATATAAAGTGGTCTCTAAAGATGCTTTTGGGATTACTTTGAAAACCTGTAAATGTTTCATTGCATTGTTAATGGTTTCTCCTGTCACGTAAACATAGACGTAATTCATCCTAATGTTGAAAGTTTTGCCTTCGTCTTCTTGATGTTCGGTTTTGCAATGCTTGAATTTTGTATTTGCAACCCAAGTTGGCTGGCAATCAAGGCTGGTTTTCGGATCAACATACATCATTTTCTAGGTAAGAACTAAGGAGCATTTGACCTAAACTGGAGAAGGAATGTAGTTTTACAAGCATGAAAAGGCATTAGTTAGCATTCTGTCTTCGAAATCATACATAATTTCTAAGAATAATGGATGTGGACTGAGCTTCGAATCCCATAGTCTCAGAAGCATTTTCTGTGAACGACAGCTGGGCCGTGCTCGTCATAGTCTGCCTTGGTAACATGCTGATTTTGGGGAAAGACGACCTTGGCAAGAATGGCACCTCCCACCCACGCTTGGTATGTTGACAAGTTTTCTGGCATGTATTCCGGAGGCTGTACAAAGTTTGTGCAAAACAAAAAGTCAAGAGTAGTGCACAAGTGTATTGAACAACATATCAAAATTTCATGTACCAATCTGTCTGCCATTCATTCTTGATTGGTTCACAGATAGCTAAATAATTCGAGATGGAACTCGAGGATGATTAACTGCTCAAGCTTTTCATATGTGAAGTGACGGAGCTTTACGAATATAGCCAAAGACACCGCCCTTTTAAATAAGTTTATCTTTCAATCAATCACACCCCCCTTGTTTTATGCTTCAAATATAACTATTTTTTTAAAAATATTACCACAATTTTTCTCATAACATATAACTTACTAATAAACAATTAACCAGAATGTATAAAATGTAGGTGATAACTAAACATGCTTTTAGATATATTTTGAACATATATTGAGGAATGTGTGGTTGATTGAAAGAAAAAATGATTTTATCGGCGGTTTTGTGTAACTTTCTCATCTATTAATGTTTTGTGACACTATGCTACTGACATGTTAAAAATGTTACAATTATGGAGAGTGGCTCATCTTACCTTTACCACAGAAGGATGAATAGCTGATGAGCTCATGTGTGCTTCTTTCTGGAATCTATTCTCAAAACCTGCATTTTGCATAAACAATTTCAAGGTAATTGCATATGAACAACTCCGATGACTTATTTTGTGTTTGTTCTTACAAAGACGGAAAAACAGGTGAATTTTATAAATAGTTTCCAAGAGTTTGGACAGAATACCATATTGAATAAAATCATAAGATTCAAAAACTGTTGTTGATTGCTTCAAGTAATAGATCACTCACCAGCCATTGAGGCAGTGCCACCACATAGCACAGTGTTCTCAGATAGCTGTCTCTGATTCTCGGATGACACGGTTGATATGCAACGTACAAGCTGCTCCACTATCCCGTGTGCCTCCAGACCCAGTATAGATGGCTGGAATAAAGCCTCTCCTACAGTGTATCGCTCCCTCCCAACTGTTATCACCTAGAGATATAGTTGAGTTTGAGTCATTTGGGTACTCAAAAAGTTTGATCCCTAGTGCAAGGACGTCAGAACTGATTATTAATGTTATCCTTGACTATCCCCATTGGTATTTATATCTATAAATTTTCCATCAGAAATACAACGGAACAACCTATGTTCAAAATGTAGCAGTAACGGCATCAGAAGCGAAAGACAGAAAGTTAAAGCAGGACTTGTCGGTGTTTGATTATAAGTAAGAAATATTAATATGGAAGGGACAGAAAGTGAAGCATTAAAAAATAAAGGATTTTTCCGTTTGGTACCCTTGAGTTTTTGGCTTTTCCAGACGGTCCCCAAAGTTTTTTACGTTTCCGTTTGGTACCCCTGAAGTTTCAGTTTTTCCGTTTGGTACCCTTATTTCTTATTATTTGCCTAAAATAACGTTTTTTATATTAACATTATTTTAAAAAACGGAAAAATATATATAATAACAATTTATATTATAAACTTCGAAGCTAAATATATTTTAATTAAATAAACTATGATATTTCTTAAATTATATAAGATTTTTACCTATTATTTTTATGAATTTTAATATATTTATTACTATTTGATATTTTATCATGTTTTGCATCAAAACATGAGAAATTAATTATGTTTTATATAAAATATAAGAAATTTAATTTATATTTATATGATATTTTAATCAAAAGTTTTAAAATTAAACATAATATGATAAATTATAATAAATTTTTTATTAAAATTGTAAAAAGTATAACACAGTAATATCAAGTATTGTAAAATTTTATTTTATGCAGAACCTATAAAACTAAGAATGATTAAAATTGTAAAAAAATATTTTACATGTTACGAATTTTCCGTTTCACGGAGTATACCAACAACGAAATATCATATAATTATAGATTATGTTTAATTTTAAAATTTTTGATTAAAATATCATATAAATATAAAATAAAATTCTTATATTTTATATAAAACATAATAAATTTCTCATGTTTTGATGCAAAATATGATAAAGTATCAAATAGTGATAAATATAATAAAATTCATAAAATAGTAGGTAAAAATCTTATATAATTTAAGAAATATCATAGTTTATTTTAATTAAAATATATTTATCTTTGAAATTTATAATATAAAATTGTTATTATATATTTTTTCCTTTTTTTAAAAATAATTTTAATATAAAAAAACGTTATTTTAGGCAAAAAAATTAAGAAATAAGGGTACCGAACGGAAAAACCCAAACCTCAGGGGTACCAAGCGGAAAAGTGAAAAACTTTGGGCACCATCCGGAAAAGCCAAAAACTCAAGGGTACCAAACGGAAAAATCCAAAAATAAAGGGTGGTGTTAATAGCATATTCTGCACCAAACATCACCCACTTGTACATGACTTTGAAAAGGTTACAAATAAGCTTTTGGAGAGAAAGTTAAAAACAAGTCTTGGAACTTTTTCTTGGGTTCATTGAAGTCATGAACTTTGGAAAATATTATGAATTGTCCCTAAATTGTGAGAATTGGTTTAAATATATTTCCTCTACAAATATAAATGACAAATTTTCAAGGACTCGTTTATTACTCTTTTCAAAGTTTAGGGTGCAATTTAACCTAAGGAATACACGAGGGTGGTATTTGGTAAGTAATATGCTTTAAGGTTGGTGTTCTACAAACATGCTTTCGACCGAGGATTTTCTGCAAAAAGTTCTACTTTAAGTATGATTGACTGCATTTTACCCAAGAATGAAATAGCTTTTCAGCAAGAGCTAGATTTAGAGAAACAATTCAAACCTGGCCATCAGGAAGAGTATGCTGCTCATTAGGGCATGAGTTCTGGGATTTCTCGTAGTCAAGGTCATCATCAGCACAAATTGCATACTGTTCTTTGATCTTCTCAACATCCCTGAGGCTTATATTCACTAGTGGATTGGATTTCCCAAGCTCCCGAGCAAGAAGGTCAGTCAAATCGGCACCTCCAATAGCAAACCTCCTAGACGCAATGTGATGAACTGCACCTTCAATTACCGGTGCAATATCTGGTAGATTTGTGGCAGCCTTAGAATCATAATTATCAATTAATAATTCAACACTTCATGCACCTCAAGGCCAAATATTGCAGAATATACAGAATTGTCATCTGAAGTATGTTAATATTTACATCAACAAAGTTTACCTTGTGACTTCTTCTAATCAAATGATTCAAATCTAAACTAAAGCTTGGATTATATTTTTTTTCAAGAATTGATCAGCCTTGATCAAAGTTAATACTAGCTACATGAGTAATTGGCTAGTGCAGTGATCAAAAGAGTAAACATATAACTTCAGTACTAACAAGTGCTACGTGCAGTGAACAAAACATATATTCAAATCCACAAACATGCCCAATTAAAACCGATGAACAATATCAAGTTGGAAAATACCTATCTTCCCATGACCAATATCAACAGTGCAACCAGAAATCCGTCCAGCAGCATAGAGAGACAAAACCGCTTGCTCGGTTGCATAGAAGCCTGATACATTAAACTTCTCAAACATCAACTGCACCAAATGCTCTCTCACAGCCTGACAAAAACAACACTGGAATCTAAGCACTCTGACAGTAAAAACCCTAAGCACAGGTGATTTGTAGGAACTACCAAGTTGCATAATGACATTGTCAGGTGTGTCAAACAAAGAGCGAATTTGAACCTTTGGGGTTAAAAGTGGGTCTGTGAATAGTATCTGGCCTTCATTGCCAATCTCCCATCCAAGGTTCGTGTACAGTACGTGGTGCATCAAATCCTCCATCGCATCCCAATCTGTTATGTACCCTCGAACTACTGGATCAACGGTAACTCCCTCGGATTCCACAAGATCATCGCCCTTGCTATCCTCAGGTACAACCTTCATTTGCGTAGGAATAATCTGAAAGAAGCTCGAAATTTTGAATTGTCAATTTTGAGCACTCGTGAATCGAGGCTTAAAACAGCCAAGAATACTTGTAAAAATTGAAGAAAGCCGGAAAACATCATACAACCCCCTTTTTCCCCATTTCCACTCCCTTCACTGTTCGAATTTGAGCATCATAGCTTTCAATTTTAGGGTACTTCAGAGTGAAGCCTAACTTAGAAGCAAGAGAAGAGAGGCTACCGTAGAAGGGGGCTGGTCAGGGATGGCAAAGCCTGCCTTGAGAAGCTTGGATCCAACGTCGACCACCACTGCCTCCATTGTCGAATAGTATCGAGCTCACCTTCGTTGTTTAATCTTGGGGGTGTGTACAGATAAAGGATAAACGAAGAACAAATTTTGAATTTGAAAATGGATGAAATTTATAGATTTGGGACGAAAAACAAAGAAAATCCCAGTGTATGAGAGCTTGCAGAAAATTAGTGAGAGTAAATTAAGGAGAGATTCGTCGATTGCTTTCAGAAATCTGGGGCTCTTTTCGAACAAAGTGATATGGACTATGGCACTGTTTTCTTTTGTTCGGGTCGGATCCCTTCTTTACGCGTGGACACACGCGCAATATTTATATTAATTTTTTGAATAAATTACAGAAATTTTTTTTTTTTTTAAATGGAAATCAGTTCGAACCAGTAGACGGCGCGGCGTCTAGTGGGTCGAAAGGTCGAAAGACCGAAAAAGATCGGCAGACGGACCAGTGGCGGCCGCAGGATTTTAAAAGGGGGGGCGAAATTTTATTTTCGATAAAAATATTTATGAAAATAAAATTGCGATAAAAACAAAGTCAATATGTCATCTACCTACAATAAACAACAATACAAAAAAAATTATAAAAACATTACACTTAAAAGGCGCGGTCATAGACCGCGCCTATATATTTAAAAAAAAAAAAGCTGTCCTATAGGCGCGGTCTATAACCGCGTCTCTTTAGTGTTTTTTTTCAAAAACGTTACACTATAGCCGCGGTCTAGGACCACATCTCTATTTGTGTTTTTGTTATCTTTATTTCAGATATTAAAACGTTATCCTCGACAACGCTTTTTACAAATAAGAGTGTGATCTAAGACCGCGCTTCTAATCCAAACAACAAATCTCGTGCATTTTGGTGAATTATTTCACTCTAGAGTCTAAAACGGGAAATACTTATGAAGTTTCGTTCACTTCGACGAAAGATCCAAAAAAACATTTAAATATAACACAAGAATAGTGATATTTAAAAAAAATTAATTGTAGAAAATTTTTTTATAAACGAGAGAAGCACAACCCATTTTAAAACGATTTTTTTCACAAAAAAAAAAAAAAAAAACTTCTCGAAGGGGGGGCGGCCGCCCCACCCCGCCCCCCGCCCATGAGACGGACTAACCGTCATGAATGACCACAAACAAATGAGAAAAGAAGTACACAAAAATACATCAAAATAACCCGAAAGCAAAAAAGTTTTCAAGGGAAAGAGGGATGATCCAGCCAACAGGAGACAACAAGCATTAACATTCATCTTCGAAGGAAGTACACAGGTAGGAAGCCTGGGGAACAACTGTGGACACCTCAGATTTGGACTGAAACAGAGCCGTCAAGAGTCGATCACAAATTCACGCCCCCTTCTCGACAAACGCTCGAAACCGCCCTCAAAAGACAGGATCAATCCTCAGAAGACGAAAATGCAGAACACGAGTATCATGATCTATAAAGGTGTATACCTTAATGGATAAAAGAATAATGATTTATATGAAGAAAGTTTGTTCACATAGGGTTGATTGCAAAACATTGCTTTTGTTATGATTTATCAAATTATGATCATTATTGCCTCGGAAAATAAAGAGATGAGAAAAACTCATTGGACCTTAATTTTAAATTTCTTTTCATTTTTTATGTTTATAGGGCCTTTAGGCGGGATCGAATACTTAGAGTCGCATTTGCTTGACAAGTTATGCCGTAGATTGAGGAGTTATTGATGTGAAAACGAAATCGATAGGTTATATTGTAGATTTTATATTATTGTTCTTTTTTTAAATAAAGTTTTTTGCTTGAGCTTAATAAAACCAAGCCCAAAAAATTGAAGCACAATAAGGACAAGAAGAGAAACTGAGAATGGCCAGTATTAAATTAAATTGAAATTAACGTAGAAAGTGACTAAGCCAATCAAACTTAAGGGCAACTCCAAAGCGCAACAGCAAAAGAAAAAGGAGATCAGTCGTCAAACTCAAAAAGTCGAAGAAGCCATTGTCGTAGGCTTGATTTTAAACATTTTGTGTTGTTTGAATTTAAATCTTTTTTAGCATTCAGTTGAGTGATTTCCTCTAAAGGAAGAATAAGGAGGTTGTTCGAGTTGTTGAGGGTTTCCTAAATGTTTCTTTTAACAGATTTAGATCTGTAACATCTGTTTGTTGTTTTAAAAGGACTCAGAATAAGAGAGAGCCGGTGGAGAAGGGTGGTTTTCCAATCGACTTATTGAGCGGAATTGGAGAGGGAGATGGGGTTGCCGTCGGACAAAGCCAAAGTATTCACGCGGGGGCTAACTGCTGGTGATGGATCCAGTCGAAAAGAGGGTTTGGGAGTGTTTGTTAGGCATCAGGTGGAGTTGCGGATGAGACAGTTGAAAGGATGAAGTTGCGACATGGTGTGTGGGGTTGCTGCCGAGTAGAGACGGTGACAGAAGTTGGAGTGGTATTACGGTGGTTAACGGTGACAAGCGGGGGGGTAGTTGGTGGTGTAGTAGTGTGGTGGGTTGTGATGGAAGGTACTGATCGGCGGCCGTATAAGAGTAAAGAGAGTAGGATTAAAAAGTAAAGAGGAAATCCCTCTAATAAGGACAAATCAAGACCATAATCAATAAAAATCAAGAGGAAATCCCTCATCATCTCCACAACTCAACACCCAATTTCTAGAGAGAAAAAAAATACAGAAATCTCCTCTTATTTATCATTAAACACCTCTTATATATTTTTTTTCTCCTTAGCCCCCTCATATTCCACTTATATTAACAAATCACCACCCGAATATATTTTCGGTTGTAGTTCCGTCAAATTGTTGGTGGGGCCCACAAAATATTGTATTTTAAGTTGATATGCTTCAAGGCTCTAGGAAGACTCGGTGCAAGATGATTGCTTGATTGAGGATGAATGGAAAATGAATTTGTTGTGATAAGATATTAAAAATGGTGTGGAGATGGAGATGATGTAGGTTGGGTAGTTGCTCTTCTTTCTATGGATATGACACACCAAAGGTGAAAGAGGAAGATTGAAAACTCTTGAGTTGCAACACACTAGAGAAGTTTCAAAGCACTTGATACAACACACAAGCAATGAAAAAAAAGTGTACGTTTCATTCGAGAGGAAAGCTAAAAATACAATTGGTTTATGAGATATTGGGTGTGTATTTCTAACTAAAACTATTCTCTATTTATAGTTTAATTATCCTAAGAAGAAAAATGCTAAAAATACTAACTAGTGGGCATTCACTACTCCTACTTGTATGTCAAGCTGGTCAAGGATAAATAAAATAAAAAACTATTTTCACTATATTTTTCTACTTAGAAGCCAAGGAACTTCTACTTGGATGCCAAAAAATGACATAAATTATTGTCCTAAATAATGTCATTAAAACAATAACAATGATATCATGTACTTGGATGAGTCTTGAGAATAGTGAGTAGCTCAAAGGAGGTTGGACTAGAATTTCCGAGGCATATAAGTCCCTTCTTAAGCTCTAGTTAAATCTCCTTAGCTCAAGCTCTTGTGATTGTTCCGAGTGAAAGTTGTTCACCTTGCTCTTGTTCTTGGACTATGCTTGGATCATCTATCTCCGTATGCTCAGTTTGGACATCCTTCTCCTCATGATCTAACTCAATTGGGACATCGATTATCTCTTGATTCTCTTGGTGGGGCTTGGGCACATCATCTTCTCTCTCTTGAAAGGGATTCGATCTCGAATCTAGTTCATCACTTTCATGCACACAAAAGGGAACTAAGTCAATCACATTAAACACACTATGTACACCATAAGAATGAGGTAAATCAAGTTTGCAAGCAATGTCATTGATTTTCTCTAACACTTGAAATGGTTCATCTCCTCTTAGTTTTAACTTGAAGCTACGAAGTGTTGGGAAGCGTTATTTCCTCAAGTGAACCCAAACCAAGTCTCATGGCTCAAAGAAACTTCGTTGCGACCTTTGTCAACATGTCTCTTGTATTGTCACATCTTCTTCTCTAGCTGCAGCCGTATTTCTTCGTGTAGATTCTGAATTTTTAATGCATGATCATCTCCTTCTTTACTTTCTTGGTCCGTGATGGTATATGACAAGAGCTCAAGTGGTGTCTTTGGGTTGACGTCATAGACTACTTCGAAGGGTGTCTTCTTTGTGGTCGTATAGACTGATCAGTTGTAAGCATACTCAATGAAGGAGAGACATTCTCCCCACCTACGCATATTAGTTTTCAACAAATATCTAAGCAAAGAACCAAGTGAATGGTTTGTTACCTCATTTGTCCATCCGTTTGAGGAGGACAAGTAGTTGAAAACAATAGCTTCGTACCAAGCTTAGCCCATAGCGCCTTCCAATAGTAGCTTGAGAATTTCACATCCCTATCCGACACAATTGACCTAAAGAACTCCACGTAATCTCACAACTTGATCAAAAAAGGTTATCAAGACGAGTAACGTCGTCCATTTTATGACAAGCAATGAAATGAGCCATTTTAGAGAAGGGCAAAATGGTTAAGTTGGTAGTTTTTGTATTATTGTGTACAAAGTAGGTCCTTATGTGTTTTAGTTGACAAACTAGGCCCCTAAATTATGAAAAGAAAAGATTTGATAAAAAAGAAAATTAAAATTCCATATCTTTCTCTCTCCTATTTACAATTATTAATTTCCAAAATTAAATGGGCTAATTGATGATAATAATTGTTTAGTAAGGAAACAGTTGCATCCATCATCTCTAATCTCTAATCTCTAGTCTCGTCATCTTCTTCAACTCTTGCATTAAATGTAGCACTGGAGAAAAAAATATTTATGTACATATCATAATAAAATCGTTTACATACGTTAAACACACATAATACATAATTGTTGATACAAGAATTGTTACATTATCTGATGTCAGCCACACAAGCAATGTGTACATTAAACAAAATAGTATAAGCAAACATGTACATATCCTACACAGATTACCATACACAATCACATAAAAATAGTCTACGTACACAAACTATACATATCCTACACAGATTATCATGTACATATTATAAGCAAACATGTACATATGCTACACAGATTACCATACACAAACACATAAACATAATCTGAAGCCACCCATACAAGTAATGTGTACATTAAACAAAATAGTCTACGTACACAAACTATACATGCGTACATCATTTATGTACACGAATTATATGACAACCACACACCATTGAAGCAATAAAATCGAACACCATTGAAGCATAAACAATCGATGAAAGAACATAATGTTAATCTCAAAAACAAAAATTACCGATTTTCTGCTTATATAGCGAATCGAAGACAATTACTGATTCATTCTCCTTGTCAAATTGTCGGTTGATGAACGTAGGTTAACATCAAAAGCCGTCTTTTGTTCTCGTTCAAGATGGACGGCCTATCTCCGATTCATCTATAAGACGCGATATAGGAGATGAATCGGCGGTTTTCAAAGACAAAGTAGGCAGAAGAAGAGTCGATAAAGAGTCGAAGAATACGACGATGGCGAGCTTCGAAGTTGCTAAGTTAATGGGCGACGACGGCAAATATATGTTGACGCTAATCAATGGAGAAGATGAAGAATCTTTATTCTGATTTTTCAGGTACCAGTATCCCTTTATAAGATGTCTCAAAGATTCTACAAATCTTTGATACACAGTTTGCCATTTTAATTAGCCGGTTTTGAATTAAAGGCAGTTTCTAATAAACTAAATTACAATAGTTGCCATAACTTCTTCCTAAAATTCAGCCTTTTATTTTTATTTTATCTTTATTTTTAAATAGAAATTAGCTAGGGGCCTAGTTAGTATTCTATAAACAAAAACTACCCTAATAACTATATCTTCTCTTTAGATAACATATCTACAACTACAAAGATGGGTCTCTTCCTCTATTAAACTTATGTTAGCCTAGTACAAAGCCCATGAAAATGTCTTCCCAATGAGCTTTAGGTATAGGTAAAGGCGTGTAAAGGCCATGAGGGTGAGTTATAGACTTAACAAGCAAACAAGTAGTACATGAAGCACACAACTTCTCTACATTCCTAAGCATGGGAGGTCAATATAAATGTTCTCTAAGAGTATGCAGATTCTTAAGTACTCCAAAATGTCCCATAAGCCCTCCTTCATGGGCTTCTTGCACTAAAAGTCTCCTAATAGAATCCTTAGGAATGCACAACTTATGAACTTTAAATAAAAATCCCTCATGCACATAAAATTGATCTTTGCTACCATGAGACACGATGAGCAAATATCACAAAAATCATATTCACGTGCATATAGTTCTTTTCATAAATGAAAAGCCAAGTGGATTAGCATCTAGTAAAGTTAAAAGAGTGTACCTTCGGGAGAGTGCATCAATCACAACATTGTCCTTACCCTTCTTATGTTTGATCACATAACGGAAAGACTTAATAAACTCATCCCAATTAGCATGTCTTTTGTTGAGCTTGTTTTGCCCATTTAAGCACTCCAATGCTTCATGGTCGGTAGGTATCACAAAATCTTTGGTAACAAGTAGTGTTGCCACACCTTAAGGACTCTCACAAGTGGCGGTAGCTCCTTATCATATGTAGGGTAGTTCAACTCAACCTCACCCAGTTTCTCACTATAATAAGTTAAAGGTCTATCCTCTTGCATAAGCACTCCTTCTAGTCCTATGCTCAATACATCACATATATATTATCTCAAAGTTTTTTTGAAGTTAGGTAATGCAAGGAGTGATGCTTGTGTTAGACGTGACTTAAGGGTGTTAAAGGCGTTTTATTGAGGTGTTTCCCACTTGTATATCATGTCTTTCTCGGTGAGCTCGATAAGGGGTGTAGCTAGGGTACTAAATTCCCTCACAAAGTGACGACATAAGCCAACCAAGCCTAAGAATCTACGAATTTGAGTCATAGTAGTAGGTGTAGTCCATTCATGAATAGTCTTTACCTTCTCCTCATCTACCCTCAACCCTCTTTGCACACAACATAACCTAAAAAATTCACATGGTCGGAGCAAAAATGACATTTTTAAAGTTGGCATATAACTTTTGTTCTTAAGTACCTCAAAGACCTTCCTAAGGTGACCAACATGCTCATCTAGTTCACGGATATATACTGAGATGCTGCCAAAATATACCACCACAAACTTTCCTAGAAAAGGCCTTAAGGCATGGTTCATGCATTAGTTAGACCAAAGGGCATTACCATCCATTCATACAACCAATACTTAGTTTTAAAGTTGTTTTCCACTCACCTTCTTCTTTCATCCTAATTTGATGGTATTCACTCTTAAGGTCTATTTTCGAGAATACTTGCTCTATGAAGTTCATCTAACATGTCATCCAATCTTGATATGGGGTGACGGTACTTGATGGTGATGTTGTTAATTGCACAATAATCAACACGCATCCTTAAGGCTGTTCAAACGGTCCGGACCGGACCGGACCGTTTCACACTAGCGGTGAAACGGTCCGGTCCAATATGGTCCGGTCCGGACCATTTTATTAATTTTTTTTTTAAAAAAATAAAAAAGAATATTTTTTTTGTATGCATTAAATCCGGTCCGGTCCGGGTTTGGACCGGACCGGACCAGATACTCTTCTTATTGAAAAAAAATTAAAACGACAGGTAACGGTCCGGACCGGACCGGAAATTACGGTCCGGTCCGGTCCAAAGTTGTGCAGCCCTACGCATCCTCCAATAACATCCTTCTTAGGCGCTAAGATGACCGGACTAAGACTTTCCTTAACATATCCCTTGTCAAGTAAGTCTTGCACTTGTCGTTGTACTTTAGTCTCTTTGAGATTATCCCAATAGGCAGGCGGATTAGGTAGTGTTGCCCCCGGGATGAAATCAATTTGATGCTTAATACCCTTATGGGAGGCAACACAGTCGACATATTCTCTTGAAAAATCATCAAATTCAATTATTCAAGCAAGAGATGTGCAATGGCATTAAGAAGTCCTTCAAAGTTAGAAGAAGAGAGCAAAGTGTCCTTATAATTAAATAATAGGCACGTCTCCCCTCTTTTAATAGCTTAAACAGCTTCCTTTGGCTTAGCTAAGAACATATGATTTGAAGCACCACCTTTACTTCCAATAGCCAAGTTTTGATTCTTACTTTGCTCTTTGTTTTGAATAGCCTTTGTTTGTTCCCTAGCCACATGATCATCCATGATTTCATATGGAGTCATAGGGTGTAGGGTTATTATTTTACCATTCATCATAAAAGAATACTCATTAGATACTCCATGATGAAAGATACCCCTATGAAATTGCCAAGGTCTTCCTGGAAGGAGATGACATGTTGTTGTAGAAAGAACACCACACACAACCTTATCCTCGTATCCCCTACGACAAATTGAACTGTGGCTTGGTCTTTGACCTTAAGATGAGTGTTGGAATTCAACCAACATAAGGTGTAGGATTGATGATAGGGAATGGTAGATAGATTGAATATACTTACCATTTATTGGTCAACGATGTTATAACATGACCCTTCATCCACAATGACACTACACACCTTTTCATTAATGATGCACCTAGTGTGAATGTGGTTTCACGTTGATTAGGCACACTAGAGACAATTGAATTCTTTGCGATCTCATACTCATCCTTAGTCAATCGACATTCAAATGCACGCGCCTCGTTGTATTTCGACGGTCTATGATTGTGACACCCATGAACAACTGACACTTTACAAGCACTGTGAGAGATCTCATTACAGTTGATTTTAAATTTACAACCACATTTTTTTGTTCCGAACTTGTTACCCTTCACATACAATCTCATTCCTAGCGTGATTATGAACTTACCGTATCTTTCGCGTACAAGATAAAGCTTCCCTAAACGCCCATTTTCGGGTGTAGTAACATGATGTATGATGAGCACAAATTTTGAGTTTTCCCCTTTTCCTCTAAGTCATTCCACACATCCATTACGGTATTGAAAAATTCGTCCGTGGTAAAAACTACTAAAAAGTATTTATTTTCAACCGTCGGTTGCTCGGGTGGTTCATCTCCAATGAGGTCATCTTATTCAACATCATATTTGTTACACAAACCATATTGATGTAATTCAAATCTTGATATTCGATAATTTGTAAAATAAAAAAAGAAAAAATAATTATTACGAAATCAACGACGAACATATACGAATAATAATACACCCCTGTACATAACATGGATAAATATAAAATACGTTAAATGTTGGTGTTAATAATGTTTAACCACGTTGAATATATACCGGCATGACTTTGCTTTAACAACATTAGGACAAGATTTTAGTAAGACTTATTTGCGTTGGATCCCGGTGTGACTAGATCTTACCCACGTTGAGTCCTAGCGTGATTATAGACAACACACGCTATGTCACATCCTGCGATCATCGATCGAAAAATATTATGCAAAACTTACGTCATGGCAAAACGTGCGATAACTGAAAATCGTTTGATTCGCTAATTCATTTATTGTTTTTAAACGGTATCATAATCACAATATAACGTACCTCCGGAAGAATGATGTAAATCTGATTCAATTTACATAGTTGTAGAAGATGAATGTCTCATAGTTCTTGTCAATGAACATGATATTTTAAGCTCAAACCGATTTAGGTTTATATAGGTATTACTAGAGTGTTTTTTCCCCTTTCCGTTTGGGCTCAACCACGTTATATCCTGTACCAAATTACAAACTTGAAATATGGTTACACTCATACGTGAGGTAAACAACTACATTGAGATCCAACGTGAATTTGTCTTAGATACGTCAGCTTTTAACGTGAGTTAAGTTATCTCTCACAAACACTCAACGTGTGACGTGATCAACGTTTCCGATGTTGAGATACAACGTGATTATGTTTTAGTTATGTTTGCTTATAACGTGAGTTAATTGGTCTCCCATTCCTTCATTTTTTTTGTATTCTACTTTTCGCTACGATATTTAAACAACTTTTTGTTTTGATACTGTAAAGAGTAAACAAGTCATTGGTTAGTCTACATCCCAATAGAACCCAAGTGATCCAAAAACAAAGGTCTGTCCAGATCTCGAATGGGAAAACCTACCTGGACTCCGTCCCGTCTCGTGCCAACATATCCATTAGGGACCGGGAGAGGATGAAATTGCAGAGTCCTGAAGACAAGTCTCGAAAATTTGAACAGTTTGCCGCCAATCCGCCATTTTTGTATCATTCAAAGGGGAACACCACCTCTCCCTTTCTCCATTCGAAGCGTCCATGGCTGCACCTGTTATTCTAATCGGCGACGATGAAGATGTTAGTCTCTCTCCATTATGTTTCCCGAGTACCCTATAATCTTTAGCTTGACTGGTTAACTTAAGAGTTGTCTTTTCGTCAACGTCTCCAGGAATTTGATTGGGAAGCAGCCGTTCAAGAAATCGATGTCGCTTGCCAGAATACAGCAGGACCGGTTTCATCTTATTCGTTTCAACCGCCGCCCACATCCGCTTCACCGGTGTGGGCGGAGAAGAGGGGTATTAGCAAGAGTCTCTGCGGCCAATCGAACGGATTGCACAAGAACAGTCGCCAATCGACCCTTGACCAGTTTATTAATCGGGATTCCGCCACCAATTCGAATTCCCATACGAAGAAGGGCAAAGAGCCGGAGATAGAAGCTAGGTTTAAGACTGATGTTAAGAGTTCCTTCGTTGAAATTGATCCAGAGGCCGCTAAAACTTGGATCTATCCAGGTTTGAACATGACCTATGGTTCTTCTTTACTTTCTATTTGAATTTTGCTGTTTGGGTTTTAACTTCTGGGTAGTGGATGTTTTGAATCGTTGTTATTAGGGTTTTATGGTGTCAAAGTGTCTGACTGAAGTGACAATTGCCTTCTGTTGTTGCTAATTTGACTCGAGGAGTTTTGTAGATTCACCCAACTGCTTAATTGAAACAGAGATATACACGAGAAGAAACTTATGTAGTATTAGTAGTCTAGATGAAATATACTGATCACAAAACGGTGTCTCTTTTGATTATTAGTTGCAGAAAAAATCCCTCTTCGTGAGTATCAGCTTAATATAACCAAGAAGGCTTTGTTTTCCAATACAATGGTTGCTCTACCAACCGGACTTGGCAAGACTCTCATAGCAGCTGTTGTTATGTACAATTACTTCCGGTGGTTTCCTGAAGGTATTTGAATTTGATTGCTCTACAGCCTTTTATGTCCTTCAAACCATTTGGCAGCAACATCTAAACGGTGTAACCTCATAGGTATCTCCATAGTTATATACCTATATAAGCATCATAGCTTCAAATGTGGTTGCATGAGTCGCATGACTAAGAATTTGGTCAAAGAAGAAGCTAAAAACTCATATTACTGCAATGTTTTAAATTATGCTGTTGTATCGCCAATAATCCCTGATGTATTTTATTAATTGTTTAAATATCCTGAATCCATATTTGTTGAAATGGCAGGAAAGATAGTTTTTTCTGCTCCTTCGCGACCTTTAGTAGTGCAGCAAATAAAAGCATGCCATAAAGTTGTTGGCATACCACAGGCAAGGCATTCTTATGGTTTGCACTTTGTGGTGATTTCGTCGTATAGTTGGTTCCATCTGTCAATTGTTAGTTGTTACATAGTACCTAACTACACATATATATAACTTTTTGAATCAATAAATGATAGTTTAAGAGGCCTTATATATTGAGCTTTTGTCTATTTTTATAAAATCATAATTTTGTGGACTATTTTTTTGTGCATTTATAAGCCACCACATTATTTTTTTGTTGACGAGGAATAATCAGTTTTCCCCCCAACAATAACCACAATATGCTCACATTGAATTTAACATTCTTCCAAATTTTCAAAAATATGAATTGATTTTGAACAAATAATTATAGGATTTTTCCTCTTGGTGCTCTTCAATTTTGAACTTTTCTCTTTGTATCCCTCATGGTTTGATTTGTTCCCCTTTATACCCTTTCTTAATATATTACATTAAATATTCAATTATAAAAAAAGTCATAATAAAAAATTTAAAACTAAATATGACCTCATTAAATTTTAAATTTATTAATTTTATAATAGAAGTATTTTTTATATATTTTTTAATTTAAAAATCTAGAAAATTAAATTTAAAGCTAAATTTTAAATTAAAATAAAAAATATTTTATTTATTTTCGAATTAAAATAAAATCTAGAAAGTTAAATTTAAAACTAATTAAAAAATTAACAAAACTTACTATATTTTATTTTAAGTAAGAGTACATAATTAGTTTTATGAATTATTATGACCACATTAAATTTTAAAATTATTAATTTTATAAAATACTAATTAATGGCACATAAGTATTTTTTATGTTTTAAATTTTAAATTTTTTATGTTTTAAAACTAATAAATATTTTGATCAAAATTGAAAACATTAATTGCAGGAATGGACAATTGATATGACAGGGCAGACAGCTCCTGCAAAAAGGCGATGCTTATGGAAAGAGAAAAGGGTTTTCTTTGTTACACCACAAGTGTTTGAGAAAGATATTCAATCTGGTGAATACTTGAACTATGCTATCGATATTGTTGGTCAGGTTTCTATGCATCGATGATTGTTAAGGCAGTTTCATTCTGTTTTTTTTACGTAGTATGGCTTATTTAAGTTAGATAACATATTGGTTTATGACCTGCTTAAGGCTCTTGATTTGCGATGTCATGACTGATATATCTAAGAAGACTAAGATGATGAAAAGGGTCTACAAAAGGTTGATGTATAGTTTACTGTTCTGGTTCTCATTTTTTAATGGTAATATTTCTTTCAAGTTCCATAAAACTATTACGGCAGTGGCTGCAACCTGATTACAAGTTTATTATCCACTTATGCTTCTGACTGTTATCAAGGAGCATGCTTGGTACAATATTTGGTCTGTTTGGTGATTGACGAGGCTCATCGCGCGACAGGAAATTATTCCTACTGTGTTGCAGTCCGAGAGGTTAGATTTCCATCAATTACGTACATTCATTAACACTTCTATTATGAATTCTGATTATATATTAATTGTATTTACACTGTTTGTTTGCAGTTGATGGATGTTCCTGTGCAGCTAAGAATACTGGCACTAACTGCCACCCCTGGAGGTAAGTTAATATATCCTCCTTTTGGTCTCGGTAGATTTTCCCAATCCTATATCTTTGACGGAAGCATGGTCTTCAGCGAAGCAGCAGGCTATCCAGCACGTCATTGATAACTTGCAGATATCAACACTAGAATATCGAATTGAAAGTGATCCAGATGTCGCTCCTTATGTCCACAACAGGAAGCTAGAGTTGATTGAGGTATAGGTATCTTCATTGTAGACAAAGTAAAACTACGTGTCACATTATAATCTTATTAACTTGGATTTTGTAGGTTCCCATGGGTCAAGATGCTCTTGAAATAAATAATTTGCTCTTGGATGTTATACGTCCAATGGCAGCTCGGCTTTTTAAACTGGGAGTGTTGCCTAATAGAGACTTTCAGACGGTGTGTCTATTATTCTCTTCACTTATTCTTTCTTTTCTTTATCTGAACTTTTTTTAAAAATACCATGTTGCTTCTGAGGTACAGAATTACAGACCATGAGGTAGTAATTAAACTGCCACATACAAGGAGTTTTCTTTCATCCTCCAATTGTAGCTGTGCATGAACCGCTTGTTGCCCTATTGCTTCTCCTCGTCATATCTTAACAATTATTTTTTTTAAAATTTTTTTACAGCTGAGCCCACATGATTTTCTCACTTCAAGGGACAAGTTTCGTCAGGCACCACCTCCAGACCTTTCACATGTAAAATGTCAGGAGGTAGAAGGGTGTTTTGGCGTGCTTATCTCACTTTATCATATGCGCAAACTGCTCTCAAGTCATGGGATCAAGCCAGCTTGTGAGATGCTTGAAGACAAGTTAAAGCAAGGGTATGTAGACTTGCACTCCTCATTTGGAATGTGTTTGGTGATCTTGAAATGTGCCATATCAAATAGATGACCCAGTCTTATCTTAATCAATCTTACAACAATCAATGTCATCATTGGTGTTAAGAATGACTACTACCTAGGCGATCTCAATATATTTGATGTTAAAAGAGTTGAATACTTGGAGGTTACAACTTACAGGACCTTAGAAATTGATTGACGAATGTGCAAGACTTTTTCATCTAGAAAATGCAATGCTGCTTGCTTGGAGCTCATAGTTGCCAATAATTGCATTTTTTTTAGTAGTAGTCAAATATTCCCAAAGTTCCATTTACTGATAACACTATAACAGAATGTCTTCTATGCCTGTAGATTTTAGATAGGACATTATCTAACCTCCTGCCATATTTCAAGTACGTAAGGCCACATCAATGTCCTGTATCCTTGATCAAATGAACTCAGTACCAATATTATAATCTTGTGCAGGTCTTTTGCCAGGCTAATGAGTAACAATGAACATATTCATCAAATGAAGGTTTTAATGAAGCGAAGCATGTCACATGGAGCCCCAAGCCCCAAGTTGTCAAAATTGATAGAAGTGTTAGTCGATCATTTTAGTATGTATTTCATTTAGTTGCTCCTTTTTTTCTTATGTTAGTTTTTCATCATAGCTATCTTCATCCGAATAGTACCAAGTGCCAGTTCTTTTCCATTACTATTTCTGTTTTTGTATGCACTAAAATTACTATTGTCTGACACTGTTGTGTTCAATGTTTGATTATACAACTGGAAAGATTTCCCTGAATGTTGATTATGTTAGTGTTCATTCTTGATATGATAGTCATCACTTAGTTACTAGACCAGAGAATTCAATTCGTTTTTTCTTCATATGTTGAAATTATTTGCATGTTGGCTGCAGAGAATAACGATCCAGAAAGGTCTAGAGTCATCATATTTTCAAATTTTAGAGGAAGTGTCAGGTGAACAAATTACTGTGATGAGCTAGTTGTAATATACTCTACATCAATATATATTTTGGTATTGAAAGCTTCTATGATAATGTAATCTTCGATTTCATGCAGGGACATTATAGATGCATTATCAAATCTTGGAAATTTTGTAAGACCTGCAGAGTTTATTGGTCAAAGCTCAGGTTTGTTAGTGATATCATCTCCATCTCATGTGTACATGGTCATGCATGATTGTTTCTCAGATCAAGGAGTTAAGTACACATACATAGTTTTCCAACTTCTGTAAGACTGTTGTAGCGG
Source organism: Fagopyrum homotropicum (assembly GCA_033239125.1). Lineage (NCBI taxonomy): Eukaryota > Viridiplantae > Streptophyta > Magnoliopsida > Caryophyllales > Polygonaceae > Fagopyrum > Fagopyrum homotropicum. The sequence continues at coordinate 13,385,651 of BSWB01000003.1, forward strand.
CTCTGCCCTGATTTCATCCTGTTGTGACAACTACTTACGGTTTTGTTGATAAATGTGAGCTAAACTAATAAGTATAAGCATGATGTAGATGTTGATTACTCTTCCAGGTTCTATTTTTCATTGCCCCAACGCTAGTACTGAAATCTTGGTCAAACTTACAATTTATACGGCATGTTTTGTTGTGCAGGAAAGATTTTGAAGGGACAGACACAAAAGATTCAACAGGCTGTTCTAGAGGTGACATACATCATCTTTGCATCGTGCTTTATTTCTTTTCTTGATTTTTTACAATGTATCTTCTGATAAAAAGGACTTGTGCAGAAATTTCGGAAGGGTGAATACAATGTCATTGTTGCTACATGCATTGGTGAAGAAGGCCTTGATATTATGGAGGTTGATCTTGTTATATGTTTTGATGCCAATATTTCATCAGTAAGAATGATTCAGCGCATGGGAAGAACTGGAAGGAAGCATGACGGACGAGTTGATATCCTTCAGTTATAATAAAACTATTTTCCATCAATAAATGTTAGTTAATTATTATTATTGTTCCAATGGACTGGATACTTAGATTATGAATTTTGTTTTCATGAATAATCCTTGACAAATATTACTAATTTTAGCTTGTGAAGGCCCGGAAATGAAAGGTTACATGCGAAAGCAAGCAATCAACAAAACTGTAAGCAAGCACATGCGAAATGGCGGCATGAATAGCTTTAATTTTCATCCTAGTCCGAGGATGGTGGGTACTCTCTATAGCCAAATAAATTTATTATCATTTGACTCGCTTTAGCTTCATTACTTTGTGCACTTCCACTGCAGGTTCCCCATATTTATAAACCGGAACAGAGGTGTCTAGAACTTTCAATTCCAGTGTTTGTCCACCGTGGAAAGAAAGTGAAGGATGATTCTGTCCCTGTGCTAAATTTTGAGGAGAAGCTTACTGATGCCGAGGCTCTTAAATTAGCTAGGTACTTCCCCGACAAGGACAGTACCTGGAAACCATCTCTCATTGCTTATCCCCAATTCCAGACATTTCCCTCTAGAGTGCATATGGTGAAGCACTCATCGAGGACTGTATTGTTGATTGACTCAATGCAACATCTGCAAGGACAATCCTGTACATGGAACAATCCCTCGTGTGATTTTGAGGTATTATGAGACCGGTGCTTTTGTGTTTTGATATTTATGAATTCTTTCGTGCATATGCATATTAACTTCTCTTGTGACCTTGGTACCTGAAGTATCCAGATCAACGTGCAGCAGTTGAGAGTATTGAGAAAGTCAACAATATTGAAGGTAACAACTATTCAGCGTTCAACTTTCTGCTTAAGTGGATAATAGTATGGCTTTCTAGCGTTTTAAATCCAACCACCTTCAATAACAAAACTTGCAATATAAAAAATACCATTGTACTTCATGATGTAGAGGCATACTTCTATACTTCTGCATGGGGTTAGTCCTCGGATGAATTAAGTGTAATACCTACAAGTGCAATAAAAATTAGTAAATACTGTTACTGGTTCATAATATGCTGTCCATGTTGCAGAAGAATGGGTGGAAGTATCTAATCCCGAGCTCTCTTCATGTACTTTAGATACTGAGATGCTTAGCGTTCCAACTTCTCCTGAAGAGCCATTAGGCAGCACAAGTCCTGCTTTGGGTACTTTATTAGGCAAGGACAGATACATTGAGCCAGCCTCTATTGGCAATGCACTGGATGCTGTGCTAAACAAGGAGCACCTTCTGGTTCCAAATGTGATGTCTATAGCCCCCTGTCGTCACTTAAGTTTTTTTTCATCAGAACTTGCATCAGTTGATTCTTGTGGGAGGGTTTTAATTGCTCCTGTCCCTATGCTGGATGTCAAAGGAATTTTATATTCTAAGAGCCCAATTGCAAGGAATTCTATACTGCTGAATTGTCCAGGCCAGGTATCGGTTGCTGACTCAGAAGCCGTATCTGGAGATGCCAAAGAATTACTCGTGCAAACAACTGTTTTTGCATCTCTTGGTTCACCCGTTGAGGGTAGATGTGAGAATGTGGAAACAATGGTTCAATCTCAATCACCAGGTCCTTCTAAGATAAAACCAGTGCTTAAGACTCAAGAAGGAAGTTGTTTAGGCAAGACACGAAATGTCGTGATTCCTGGTTCTCCAGAATTCCTAGACTCCTCGAGTGAGGATGAAGAAGAACCCGATCTTAGTCCTCGACTAACAAATTTTATCAAAAGTGGATGTGTGCCCGAGTCTCCAATCAACGGTACTAATTATACTCCAGAATTTCTTATACAGTCCTTGTTTATTAAGGAACCGATAATAATCATATAGTAATCACTTAGCATTAATGAAGGTCGGGTATTAAAGTTTTTTCAGGTGGCGATAAAGCGGATAGTCGGATAACTGGTATCGAACCTGAAGAACTTGATCTTAGTCCTCGAGTAACAAGTTTTATCGTAAGTGGATGTGTGCCCGAGTCTCCAATCAACGGTACTATTTATACTCTAGAATGTCTTATACAGTCCTTGTTTATTGATGAACCGATATTAGTCCCATGGTAATGGCATTAATGAAGGTTGGGTATTACAGGTTTTTCAGGTGTCGATATAGAGGATAATGGGATAACTGGTATGGAACCTGAAGTACTTGTGACGTCATGTGCAATACCAAAATCTTTGAAGGCTGCTGAGGATGACGGAGCCACTGTGATCAGAAGCCCCTGTACTCCCGTGTTGAAGGCAGCTAAAAATAGTATCAACACCGAGGGCAGTTGCGAAGTTTCTAAGGAATTTCGAACCCCCTTAGCAAATTTGACAAACAGTACCTGCAGCAAGGATTGGTGTATGAGTTCAGGGGAGAAATCTGTGGATGCTAAAAGGACTTGCAAATTTAAAAGGCTTAGAAAAGTTGGTGATAAAAGGTCTTGCAACGGTGTAAAGGAGAATACAAGGAAATACTCCATGAATCATCCAGGGAAGTTTACTAGTATAGATGATATAGATCCTGTTCGAAGAAAGCGTAACAAAGGTATGGCTTTGTCAGTATGGACATATTTTAGCTTGATCTGTTATTTGGAGAAAGCCTCTAATTTGCATTGAATATATAGGTCGCCTGGAGACAGTTGTAGATGCTAGAGACTTAATTCTAGTAGAAGCAGAGTAAGTTGCATGTTTGAACTCTTAAATCTAACATTGCAAGATACGAAGGCATTTAGCTTGACTTGTCATTGTTCTTTGTTTCTCAGGGTTTCTTCGGAAGTTGAAGTGTCTGCTGACGAGGAAGATGACCATAATGATGATACATACGAGGATAGTTTCATAGATGACAGGGTAGATCCTACCATGGCAACCCAGGAGAATGGTAGCGAGGTTGATATGTTGGCCATTTACAGGTTCTTCCTCTCTAACTCTTTTCCTTCCAATTAATAATAATACAACGTTCTTTCTAAAGGGCATAGTTTAAGAACCTTGATTTGAATACTATCTCCCTAAATTGAGGATAAACCCCAAAAAGATTTTTAGAAAAATGCAAAATAACTAAATCTAGTAGAATCTTTCCAAATGAGGATTCTTAAATAATCACTCTTCAGGCGATCATTGCTTAGTCAATCACCAATCAGAAGGCAACAGAAACACTCAAGTTGTGTGACACCGGATTCTTCGGTCTCTGAAACAAGCCTAAATAGTTTCAGTGAGACCGAAACTTCGTTGCAAACACCTCAATCTAGCACAAGGCTTGGTAATCTTTCCAGCAAGAGGAAATCAGTGTGTTCCAAGCTGGAGAAGATAGCAGAAGAAGCCATGCCAAGCACGAGTGGGACAATCCACATTGACGACATTGATCCTACACAGAGAAGGAAGAGGAAACTCAGCTGCCATGAGCTCCATGTATCTGCAGTCAACCTCGAGAAAGAATTTTCATCTCATTCCGCGAGTATAGGCAAAGCATCATCCTTGCAGGGTGAAGCCAATGGAAACGATCCAACTTGGAACTTTTACGCAGATGACGAGTTTTATGAGAGCCTTGATTTGGACGCGTTGGAAGCACAAGCTGCCAAGCTTCTTAAAGAGAAAGCAGGCTCTTCTTCACGGAAAGAGAGTGCTTCGAAACCCATCCAGCCAAAGGGTGACATTTTGGATTTCCCTTCTTTTGATCTTGGGATCTCATGAGATGAATTTGCAGTACAGAGAATAAGCAATCAACCAGTATTGTGCAGATGGGTGTTTTTGATCAAAATATTGGCACCATTGCTCAAATCAAGACTCAACCAGCCAGTCCAGTCCCGTGTGCATTGGAGTGCCTTGTTGCAATGTTCAGACACAGCATTGGCTAGATGCAGGGGGCAATTTTGAGCTGTATTAATGGGACATAAATTGGCATTTTCTTAATTTAACAGGTCAAGTTTTTCAAGTTTGCTGCATAGTGTATAGAGAAGGAAAAGAGATGCTCACCGATTCACATGTGTAGAAAGGAAAATTTTGTCAGCACTTTCTCCTTAACATATGTGATCTCCAATTTTTTGAGGAATTTCTTTTGATTCATAGTTAAGCCCTGTTTGGTTGTAACTCCGGAAACGGAACTAGAATGAAAATGTATCAAGTCCATATTTGTTTGGTTGGAATGATTCGTTGTAGTTTTATGCAAAATGCACTTGTGTACACCTATTTTGTTCCTATAGGGTATTAAAACTAAACTCTAATTACTTTGAACACAAGGAATGATTCCAAAAAATTTCATTCCAAAAAATTTCAGGACTAAAAGCGTACGTATGGTCTACGTTTGTTTTCATTCATTTGGTTTCCGTTTTCGGAGTTAAACGGACTTTTGTCACAACTAAAGCTTAGGTAAGAATTTTCTCTTTATTGATCAATATAGAGATTAGGTAAAGTTGAAAGGATTTGAAAACCACTTTTTTACTGATGTGTAATAAGTAGGCAGCATCTGTAAACAAGTAGTCAATCTCAATGTGAAAAGCTATCCAAATATTACTTTGCCCAACTTGGCAAGTAACTCATCTAATCCTAAAATCATCCAAAATGTCAAAAGTTGTACTGTATAAAGGGATAACACCAATCTTTTTAAATTTACAGTAAGGAAACTAAACAGAAAATTTTTAATTAGAAAAAAGTCATCATATAAATTCCATTTTAACGACAAAATAAATATGAAACAATTTGGTTTACTAAATTTTTTCTACTTTTGTGGTTAGTAAATGTACCCCTTGAGGGAAGAATGTGTATTTTTTGAAAATAAATACAAAAGGTTGGAGTATATTTACTTAATTGAAATATTAAAAAGATAGTTACTACTATAATTTTTCAAAAAGGCCTAGTAAACCAAATTATTTCATAAATATTACTCGATATGAATTGTCCGAGTCACAATTTTATATTATGAGCTATTTTTAGTAAAACGAACGGATCTTATAATATCTAATAAATTATAAATATTTATTTTAGCAACATTTTTGTAAGATGCAGAAGCCACATTCTAGAATATAAATTAGGTGGATTGGGAACCGAATATTTATAATGACCCACCCACAAGCATTTGATTACGATACTCCCCACACTTGACATTTTACCTAAACCATCCAAAATTAGGTAACACTAAATGATTGTGAAATGTGAAAATGGGCTATTTTAATTGTTTGTTTTTTTGGGCTAGCTAAGCATCTTGCTTTACTAATATTATGATGATATTTCCATGTTAAACAAACCGAACATTGATATGGTCAAGTTTAACTCGTGCTTAGAAGCAAACCGAGCTCAATTTGAACCTTTTTTGAGCCCGAATAGTCAGCTAACGTAACAACCTATGGTGTTATTTTAACTGAACGAACGAGCATTGATATAGTCAAGTTTGACTCTTTATAAACAAACCGAACCGGTCTTTTTTAGAGCCGAGCACGAATAGATCACGTCATGTAACAAAAAAAAAAAAGCTTTAAATCTTAGAAAAATATAAACTCATATCAATTTGTATTCAAAATGTTTTGTTATAAGAAAATTTAGTTTGACCGTTAATAGAAAATTGACCAAAGTAAGTGTAACTTAGAAGCAAATAAAGCAACAACCTTTAAACAGTTTCTGAAAATAAAAAATAATAATTGAGTTCTCCATTTCCCCAACTTTTTTGTCATGAACCCTAACGGTCTAAAATACACCTATAGAGCTACCTTGGTGGTTCGACAACTACAACAAACATATTTGAATATGACCACTCTCAAACCCTAATGGACAACAACACTATCACCAGAGATATATCAGAACAATCGCTAATAGCCTTTCTCAGTTCTAAATCCAAACAGCCCAATCGACAGTTCCAAATCAATTTCCTCCACTTTTTGCAATCGAGCATCATCATTCGTTATCGTCGTCGTCGTTTCACTGTTGGAAGAATCACCACTCTGGACGCTGATTTGAGCTTCTGGGCAGCTGATGTTTTCAAAATTAATGATCTGGGAAACTGGGCTTGTATCTAGAACAGGTAGAATCGAATCTGGATTCGTTACGAGAGGCTTGTGGGTTTGTGGGTCGAGACCGCGATTAACAAGCTTCCTCTTGATGTGAGTATTCCAGTAATTCTTTATCTCATTGTCCGTTCTGCCGTGTAATCTCCCAGCAATCAAAGACCATCTGCCATGTAATACCTCAAATTAGTAAGTAAAAATACAATAAATATAAAAAGACAGTGAATTTGATTGAAGAGATCGAATACTTGTTTCCGAGGAGGCTGTGTAGTTTGATTATAAGCTCGTCTTCTTCATCTGTGAAATTACCACGTTTAAGGTCTGGCCTTAAGTAATTCATCCACCTTAGCCTGCAGCTCTTTCCACATCTAAGCAACCCTGTAAAAAGGATAAAAAGCCAGTGAGAAATTTGACAAGAGGAAAAGGATGGAAAGCTGTACAAAGATAGAAACCTGCGGATTTGGGGAGAGAACGCCAGCAGCCCTGGCCATGGAGTTTGATGTAATCAATGAGGATTTGATCTTCTTCAGGAGACCAAGCTCCTTTGTTTGTGTGTGACTTCTCACAGCAGGGAGACCTTCCCATTAATTAAAGAAGCTCTGTTTTTGTAGAAAGGCTTTTCTGTAAAAGAAGGGGGAGAAGAGAAGAGAAGAGAAGAATAAATAAGAAGGAAAAGGTAGGGGGAGTTTGGTAGAGGACACTCAGAGATGATTTATATGCAGGGGGAAAGTGAATGTAAAACAGATTCATTGATATAAAATACAGGACAGAAAAAAGAGGAAAAGAAAGGAGAAAAGAAAGATAAGGCAAAAGACTCTCGATCTATGGGAGAAGAGGAATTTGACCTTTGACCAGGTTGGTAAATTTGTAATTGGTTAGGCGACGGATATGGTAGGTAGGTCTACTTTTGCGTTTAGCCAAACAGCCGCAAAGAGAGGGATGGTGGTGTGGTGGGTGGGGCTTCACAATTCTTTGTCTCCATCTTCATCCCTGTTTTTATCGGTATCTAATTCTTCTTCAATCGGTTATAGTTATGTCATGTGGCTTATGGTCGCCGGGCCACCTGGAATCCTTTTGAGTGAAATTCGAGACCCACAAAACTCGTTTAAATTAAAGGCAACAGATTGTATTAAATATTCTGGATTTTGCAGAGCATAGGATTTGATGATTAATAATTGAATTCCATGAAACGCTGCGTTTTCGTTTGTACACAGCTGTTTGCTCCTTTATAGGTCAAAATATACGTATTGAAAACCCTTCCCTCTTCCTCTCTCCGGTGACGATTGACTCACAGCCATGGCTATGAACGGCGGATTGAGATCCTGTGCTTCTAAGCTGTTGAGCTCTTCTGGTTCGCTCGTCTCAAAATCAGGTGAACATCGTCATAATCTAGGGCTTCTTTGTTTTTTTCCGACATTTTTTTTACCGTCATTGATCTGGAATTTACGGAGATCTATTTGGTAGCTTATTAGATCGATGATCAATGAATTTTTAATTGCGGATTGTATAATGTTCTCGAGCTTCTCTTTTGAAGGATCGACTAATTTAGAGCTCTTGGTTGGATCGATGATATCTAATTTAGGGTTCATGTTTGATGAAGAGCTGCATTAGTTCTCCTTAGCAATTAGCAGGGAAATAATCAGTAATTATTAAGAATTGGATTGGATGTGTGATTGTTTGATAGGCAATAGGTTTGATGGTCAGATCTTTTGTTTGACAGGAAGCTGGAAGAAGTATGTGCATTTATGATTTTGTTTTACAAGATTTTATCTTTTTCTTAATTTTATTTAGCAGACCAAGATGACTATTGATTGTCTGATTGGTAGCATTCGTTTATCGGCTTTGTTTTCGAGATTGGATCTCAATTTTAGGGAATGTGACATTGTCAAATGGAATTCTGGAACTAGGAAAAGTTTTATTAGTTACTTGTTTGTTGCCCTCAAGTCTGAAGCATATCTCTTGATCATTGATTATTTGTTTCTGTGATCAATTTTTTTTAGATTGTATTCTCTTTGGATTGTATTTAGTCTAACTGTGTTTACTTACATCTTATGTTCAATATTTGACAGTTAAAAGAGAATTTCACTCTAGCAAGATGAGAATGATGGGTGGAGGACATGCTCATGGGCACGACGAGCCAGAATACATCCATGCAAAGCACATGTACAACTTGGACAAGATGAAGTATCGGCAAATTAAGATGCCACTCTTTGTTTTCTCATGCTTTGCTATTGGAGCAGGTGTTCCTGTTTACGCGGTTGTCTTCCAGCAAAAGAAGACGGCTTCTGGCTAAAGCTTGGGACTGGTTCACTGCTTTTGCTCATGTTTTCAGATTTAGATCGTGACCTCATCCTCTTAAAATTTTTGTTTCGGCTTAAACCGTGAATGATGATTTCTGGCAATAAGACAGGAAACTTTTCTCTGTTGAGCTCGTAGTCTGAGGCTTTGAGAAATTCATGTTTACAATTCAATGTAAATAAACTTTAACAAATAAAAAATAAATATTAATAGTTACTTGCATTTCTAAGGTTGGGTTGTAAGTTATTTGAGTCGTGTGTTACAATTATGAGTTATGATTATACTCATTACTCACTAATAGTAACAGAAACAAATGCTATTTAGAAGTTCTTTTTCAATTAAAACAGAGATACCTCTTATTTAAAAAGCCACAAGCAAGAGTTCAGCCAGAGGTTTTCCTGTACTGAATACCGATGTTGGTGGCAAAGAGAACCATTGACATGACAATTGATGATGGTTGTGATACTGAAATTGCCAATGAATTAACAAACTGATAACCCTTTTTGACCGAAGACTCTGTTCCTGCTTTGTTATATTGCTAAAGTGAAATGACTTCTATGCTTTATCAGGGGGCTTAGCATGGCCAAGATGATGATCTCTTCATCAATGGCTTCATAAGCTTGTCTTCTTCAAGGGAGATCATCCCCAAGTGTGAGGGATCCTCCAACATCATCTTTGCAACCAGGTATCCTGCAATGGACCATGTTTGTACCTTCCTAGCTTGTTTACCAATGTATGTACCTAGCTTCCCGTCATAGTATTCTGGCCAGTTGTCCTTATGAAGACGGCTCTCTGTCAGGTCAATGGCCCGTCTTGCTATCTGGACCCTACCGGTCTTGATACACGCAGCTGTTAACAACCACAGAAGAACTGCACCAACACAACAGTAAACAAGAGTGAACATGAGCAAATACCACTTTGAAATATTGCTTGATGGAGAAATGTTTCACGGCTATTTGCAATCAAATAAAGGATCCTTAATCATGTCAAGCAATCAATTAGGATGAAGATCATCACTCTCGTGTTACCTCAGCAAATCAGTTATACATAGCTAGCATCATATTGACTGCTAAAGACAGTAGCTAGTACAGAAAAAGCTGAGAGATAAATGGTATCCAACTTCATCATGCTCATTGCACGCTTTATCCAGATTGATCACAAGATTACCATATCAAACTAAACATCCCAAAGCACAAGTGAAAGATAATCAAACTAAGCTACTCACTCAATATTCACTGATATATTTCTATACAGATTGATCACAAAAATAGAAGGGATGTTAAGAAGAAAAAATAAACCTGGCCAAGATCCTCCATTGTGATAACTCCACCGAGTATTCTTGGGGTCACACCCGGTAACAGTTCGCCACTCATGACTCTCTATTGCAGGATAGCAAATCTTCATGGGCATCTCCCCAATCAATTCCTCCCAACGTTCTTCAATAAGATCCATAATAGCCATAGATTGCTCAGGAGTGGCAAGAGAGCAAAGGACAGCAATACAATTTCCTAAAGCAAACCACCTAAAGTCCATCCTTGCAGGACTAACATTGCCAATGAAGTAACCACCACGAGTAGGCATAAAATCGAAAATCCAATCTGGAATAGAATCAGGAATCACGTTGAACTTATTTACAGCAGTGTGGGAATACTCCTCAGTTTTATAACGGTAGATGTCATTCAACTGCCTAAAGTCAAGCCAAAAGTAACTTCTCATGTGATAGCGTAGCGCATGTAAGCGTTTCTCAATTCTTTCAATGAATTCCTTCCCCTCAGTGTCGTGTTTTAACATGGATAGAGCACATCTCAGTGCCATGAAGAAGAGTGCTTGAATCTCAATAGGATAACCATAAACACCCTATACAAAGATAAAAGTTAATATTCAGATGTTTACGAAACCAAACTGAATTATCTTGCTAGTTGCCATTGCCAACACTTGAATTTGTAAATTCGTTGACACATTTTTCACGTGTATCATAGTAAAATGTAGTTTCATATTATCAATACAGCAAGTTCATTCATGAGCCATGTTCAGTGCTTGACGTATTTCTTATTTCCAAATTTGTGTTACATGCAGCAGATAGCTAATAATATAGCAAGGAGCATGTGTGGACCATGTGGTGACAAAAACAACGATCACAGGAAACATAGATATCAAATAAGACATCTTACCATTCTCCGATCAATCATACAGCAGCCATCAACACAGAGAAGAGTCGGAAAGGTATCGAATCCCTTTGACAAGCACAAAGCCAAAATAAGCCTCATCCCTCTTTGGCATTCAGCTGACTCTGCCAGTGTCATGTCACCAGTAGACTTTGTATATGCTCGAAGCAGAATAATCCACCAGAAACCTGAGTCAATAGGAGCAACTCTTCCAATAGCACTCTCACCAAAGTCAGCAACTATGGTGTCAGTCTTCCGAGTTGGATTATGACACACTTTGAAGCTTGCTGGCATTGCTCCTTCTCCTAGCTTAAACCTGTCAATTGTTTTTTCCCAACCCTGAAGTTGATGCGTCTTCAACAGGAAGTTCCTCACTATGTCAGGTTCACCATTCATTAGGAAAGCCAATGCACTGGGCACAAAATCTCTCACAAAAACCTAACCGAAATACACATTTTTGCACACTTTACTAATCAATTTTCTCTAAATAAGCACAGTAGTGTTCTGAGTTATGTGAAGTGTTTACCTGATCATAGTTCAAAATTTCCTCCGAAGAATGGTTAGAAGCAGCAATTGTGCCAACAGGTTGACCTCTGAAGAGCACCAAAGATCGTCTGAGAGCTTCCCATCCTTCTTTAAAGGCAGTAACGGGCTCGAATGAATTCCTTGCAAATGAACCTGGAGTATCGAGACTAGACCTAGTCCTCGGAGAAGGCAAGCTCTCAAGATTCTCCCTGTTCAATCCAATCGACATCTCAATGAACGATACTTCATCAAGTGATCTCCTATCGGTATTCAAAAACTTGTGCTTATCAAGAGGTTTTGAGAGATCGGAAACATCAGTCTCAGCAATTGAGAAGTTAGAGGTCACTTTCTTGTTCCCGCCTCTTTCCATTCTTGCAAAACTCAAAAAACGAAGCAGTCAGGAAACTCCTAACAGATTGTACATCATATATCTCAGCAGACATTCTAGCGCAAACCATAATGATTAACGAAATAATTTCAATCGCTTGTTAAAATGGACAAGGAAATTTCATGAACAACACCAAACAAGAAGATATAGGTGCTAACTAGGCTACATGCCACAATGCCAGATATCCAAAATTTTCAGACAACCTAACATCCTTGCTAAATCCAGATAGAATCACAGTCAATCGAATCTCTTAATTCCTCTTTCAAAAAGGAAGTAATTATTGAAGTACTAAAGCCTTGATGAATCAGTTACTACTTACGACTTTCTACCAACATTTTCCCTGAACAATAGGAAACATAGTTCGACTTTCTTCTAAGCATCAGCCGTGATGTTGCTAATGCAAGCTTGATACGAAATTTTGAAGAACAGGAAAAATGTTGGCGTTCCACATGAAAAACAGATCTGTCGCAAAAACTCGCAATAGAATTTCACGGTAATCTTGACAAAGGAAAAGTGAAAAACTATAGATATGCTAGTATGAAGAAATTTTACACTAGATCAGTGCATTGTGTAAGAAAATTAAGCAACAAATCCATGGAAAGAGAAGATCATTTCAGAAAGCTAGAACAAAGAGAACCTTGGAGAGATCAGTGAGCTTAATTGTTTTTATTGCTCAGGGTAGAAAAAATCCGGTAAACCGGCGCTGGATATTCGTCTTCGTTTGTCGACCGACCGAAGAATTCTAGAGATGGAAAAGGAGTATATGTGCCAGAGCTCCAATTTATACTCCTCCTGACACTCATGGCTCATGAGTGAGAAAGAGGGTAGGCAACAGAAAATGAGAGGTAACGGCCAAGGAAAGGAAAAAGGAAAAGAAATATCCGTACATTTTAAAACGAGGCGCCCTTTGGTTGGTATCTAAAGCTCCTTGGGTTGGTATGTAAAGCTACGTCTCATGTTTTTTTAGGGTATTACTTGATTGTGAACGCGCATTCAAAACTCAGAACCATTTCGTTTACAGATTTTGAAGCCGTGTAAAAAAAAAAGATTTTTTTCCCTGAAATCTGCTAACAAGGGTTTTGAATCCATGTCAGTGTCAGATTTTTTTTTTATTAGAATTTACAAAGAAAATCATCACGGATCCGGAACCGTAACCGTGACAACGTGACAGCTACAAGTTCCGGATCTGTGAAAATCTGTCACTTTTTTGGGGTAGAATTCACAAAGAAAATCATCACGGATCCGGAACCCGTGATCGTCACAGTTACGGGTTCCGGATCGTTGAATATTTTGTCACGGATTCGGAACCCGAAACCGTAACGATTACGGGTTCCGGATCCATTGTGCTTTTGTGAATTCTATTATCGTGCGTTTACGACTTCCCTGTTTTTTTTATCACCTTATAAAATGTATTTATGAAACGGGATAGAAATATGTACTTGATAACAACGATAAGAATCAAGAAGATGTGATCTTGATACAGAAAAATCATGATCTAAGGTCGGGCGTGTAGGGGCAATATCGAAAGAGACGGAAAATGGGATCCCGATTCATCATTGGATAGAAAAGGTCAAACCTCAACGAACCAAATAAAGAACATTGATTTCAATTTATCAAAACCCCAGACAAAAGTTAAAAAAAGCCCAAGGCGAAAGTAAAAAAAAAACACTATTTTATACAACCTAAGGCAATCAATGAATTAAGTCAAGATGACACTAAGAGAAGGCTTGTGAATGTTTAATAGCACCAAAATCTCAATGAGTTGACACACATCCAATAATATACCAAACTAACTAAAGATCCGTACCCTCCTAAACATTCATAAACACTAGTTTTTCTACCTTGCAAAACACAGCCTAAATCATCAAAATGATCTTTCACTCAATCTCCCTAAACTACGTATAAGTAGAACACATAAGTAACCAAAACGTTTTCAACGTCAATTCGATTATCCAAGTTGCCAAAAATATGAGTGCTGCGTGCCCTAATGTAATCTAAATTAGGGTTGAAAAATAAGAAGAAGAAAAAAACTTATGTCAATGTGCTCAAAACACATAAAAAGGAAAAAAAAAAAAAGCAAATAGTTTGAATAATGTTAATTGAGTTAAAACTAGAATAACTCCAAACCTGGAAAATATCATGGAGGTCCCATATGTTGTTTTCATTCATTGAATTAGATCATTGGTTTGACTTGAGTCTTGTATATTTTAATCCTTGATGCCTTCACTCTTCTAGAGTTGGTCTGCCTTTACCTTTTTGTATTAAGTTTGATAATTGGTTTGTATGGTTTTGTATCGTGTTAAGTTCATGGATGATCCCTCTTTAATTTCGAACTGAAAACTATTGTATTCATTGATTAAAATTTAAGAACTTGCTTTAAAAATTGTAGAACTTTTGTTATATAGGGGCGAGTCTATTCCCAAAAATCAAATTAATTTCAAATTTTGCAATTTTTGAGTTTCCAGAGATCGTAGTAAATGAAACTCTCATAGAATCTCTAAAATGTGAGAACGCAAATCGGTTGTTCTAAAAATTGTTTAACTTTTTATGTCCAAGTTATAAGATGCATCATTCTAAGTTATTTAAAATTATCATTTTATATTTCGAAAGTTTGTATTGTTTCACATGTGAATATTTTGTGGAGGTTCTTTATATTTTGAAAATTTGTGTTATTTGACATGTGAATATTATTTGCAAGATTGACTTTTTTCGGAGTTTATTGGGTAAATTATTGGTCTTTTTTAAAAACTTTAAATGATAGGTTTTTGGAACTTTTTTAGGGGCTTATCAACTTGTTTACGATTTTGCTTTCCTAAACAAAATTAATTAGTTGCAGATCTTTGGTGCTTTTGTGTTTTGTTACATCTACCCTAAAATGAACCCACAAACCTACTTTTACCAAACACTAATTACATATTTTTAATTATGTTTACGTATTTTACAAAACCTTACAGAAATAAAAACTACACAAAAAGTTTTAACTATTCAAAAAGCTTACCATACCCGACAAGGCCTTCGTCCACCCAATAATCCAATTATTTAAAAAAATATCGTTTTATCAAATTTTTTTAAAGGCCAGATAAAATTCGGCCAAATTTTTTAAATTGAACATTGAATTTGTTAGTCCAAAATTATGAAGTTTTGTTCAACACTGTATGATATATCACATGCGCAAACTTTCAATTATTAAAACATTTTTATTATTTGAATTCTTCAACCAGCTTCAACTGCCAATAAAGTGTTCACAAGCAAACTCTTGAACTCCACAAGCAAGGTCCATCATCTAGACATGTTGTCAATAAAGACTAAAGTGATTTAAATGAATCCTTAATATTCCGATGAGGAAGCGTCCACTCGGTTGCTCAAAAATTATCGTAGATGAAGTTGAGGTTGGAAAATGAGGACTAAAGTGAAAGAAATTAAATAAAAATTAATTGATGGGTATTTGGTAGAAATCGAAATATTGGGATGAAAGAGTGAATACCAATTAATAGGTTAGATGGTTGCCACAAAATCATTAAAGATTTTCATGACAATGTGCTCAAGTTAAAAATAAGGAAAACATCATTCTATATGAATTGTAGATACCACAATCACAAATCAAACAAATAAGTGACCAAAATATGAATTGTTGAGACCACAATCACATACCTAGGGGTGTGCAGTTTTGACCCGAATTGGATCCGGTTCACGGTACACTATAAGTTGAATTCCGGGATCCAATCCGGTGCTAGTCTTGGATTGCCGGTGTGGTTCCTCCTTTGAGTCCACTCTTCTCCTCTTCGGCTTCTGGCTTGATTAACCGATTCCTCCTCTCCTCTCATCTTTGACTTTCAGGTAATAGAAATTACAAAATTTTAAAGATCCGGCACTGACAAATATATAACAAATTGTATGAGTTTCAGCTCGTGTTCAGCTGCCTTTCCGAGTTCCGGCGTGCTTCGGGCGACTACTTCCGGTTCACTTCATTATATTCTCCCAAGTTATTTTTGTTTACGATTACTTCGGTTGCCTCTCCGAGTTCAAATTTATTTTGCTTCCGTCCAAACGGTCCGGACCGTTTCCTGGTCCACAGTCCGAGATTTGCAAAATTCCAGTTCCTCGGTTCGGACTTAAAACACCCAGTCCGGACCGGATGCACACCCCTACCATACCAAACGATAATAAGTGACCAAAATATGAATTGCAGTATCAACAACAGTATGCTTCTAGATTCTGCTATATTTCTTCATAGATTTTGTTATATTTCAAGTAACTAGCTAAGAACTATGATTAGACTTTTGATTTGTGCATCCTTTATAAGTCTGCTTGGACACATTTTCTAATTTCAACTCAAAATATGCTTGAACAATAATAGTTAGCCTAATATTGATATGCAATATGAATTGCAAGATGCTACTGATTTGTGACCAGTATACGAACTTCTAGATGCTGTTAAACATGAATATTTGTTAAGAACTCTACTAAACATGAAAATCTGTTAGGAACTGCAATGCGAATTGCAATATGCTACTGATTTGTGCATCCTTTATAAGTCTGCTTGGACACATTTTCTAATTTCAACTCAAAATATGCTTGAACAATAATAGTTAGCCTAATATTGATATGCAATATGAATTGCAAGATGCTACTGATTTGTGACCAGTATACGAACTTCTAGATGCTGTTAAACATGAATATTTGTTAAGAACTCTACTAAACATGAAAATCTGTTAAGAACTGCAATGCGAATTGCAATATGATCTTGCTATGCGAATTGCGAATTGCAATGCGAATTGCAATATGCTACTGATTTGTACTATAATTCTTCATAGATGTTGCTATGATCTTGCTTAGACAAATTTTTTAATCTCAACTCAATAATATAACCAGAATGAACGCCCACGACATCACAAGCCAAAATGTTTCTCTTCGCAGTAAGGGTAGAAAAGACAAACTTTTTCACATGCCAAAATAGAGTCTTTCTCTTCACAAATACTCACAAAGAACATGATTTGCGGGTGAGATCGATTCCAATCTAAAATGAAAGCACAAAAATTTCTTGAGAATAGAATGGAAAAATAGAAGAGGTAAGAAGATGAAATGCGGAATAGGTAGATAAGTAGTTTAACCAATACTCTAAAAGGGGATGAATAGAGTATGTAAACTTTTCGCAATCTCAAGATAGGTAAGACCTTACTCGTTTCTCTGAGATTGAATATAAATGTAAAGATAAGATAAGACAAACCAAGGATGATAAAAGCAAGACGAGAACAGAAGTAAAAGACACACAATATATTGACGAGGTTCGGTCTCCAATTGACCTAGTCCCCGCCTAGGGTTGTCCAACCCTAGGATTCCAAGTAGCTTTATTTTCCTTCTTCTTGATTAGCCCTAGATACAACCTTTAGAAGAACTTCCTTCGTCTAAACTCAGAAGTCTTACACTTCCTATCTAGCAACTCACACACTCAAGAGAAAACAAAGTACTACAGATACAACAGTATCCAACGTGCCTAGGATAAGTAACTCTTTGTATGATTCTAGTTGAATTGTACTATATGCTCGAATATGATCTCACACACTCAGAGGAGTAGAACGCTAAATTTCGAAGGTGAGATCAACGCCTTTATGAGAAGAAAGCAGATGATTCGATTTTGCACTTGTGATCCAGTCGTGAGTTCTTGTTATTTACTGTCTTCTTCCTTGTCTCTTTAAATAGGCAAGCCTATCATCAAAACGAACGTTGAAGAAGATCTTGACTGCAATATCTTGATTGGCTGTTGAGATTTGAAGATCTTCCAATTTATTTTCAGAAGATTTAATTAAAACAAATCAAAGATTTGTTAAAATCAAATCCTTTAAAGATTTGATTTCAATCTTGGCTGTTGAGATTTGAAGATCTTCCAATTTATTTTCAGAAAATTTAATTAAAAAAATCAAAGATTTGTTAAAATCAAATCCTTTAAAGATTTGATTTCAATCTTGGCTGTTGAGATTTGAAGATCTTCCAATTTGTTTTCAGAAGATTTAATTAAAACAAATCAAAGATTTGTTAAAATCAACTCCTTTAAAAAACTCAACAAGAATCGACTTTATATATTTGGTTTGAAAATCAAACCAAATATAAAATCCAGTTCATAAAAAAATATTGTTAGCCCAATAACTTATTGGACAAACTTAAACCAAGTATAGGTTTTGTCCAGTTTAGGTAAGGTCTTACCAGATCATGTAAGGCCTTACTGAAACCTGGAACCAAGGTTTTCAGCAATATGGTAAGGCCTTACCAGACACTGTAAGGTTTTTACCAAAACTTGTAAGATCTTACCAAAACCTGAAAACCGAGGTTTTGGCTTTCATCAATCATTTTCATAATGCCTTATTATCAAGGTGGAGTTAACAATCTCCCCCTTGATGAAAGACAAAACTTGTGATCTATGTGCTTGTAAAAACGAAATATCCAAACAATATAGCATCGCAGAATAGTAGCATAAGTAGGATCAAATTTGAACAAAGATCAAACCAAGTTTTTTCAAAGCAGTCATCAAACCAAGTTTTTCAAAGCAATCAGAGACAGAAATATTTCTCCCCTTTTTGTCTTTCAACAAGAAAAATTGTTTCAAATTTTTTTTGAAAAAGTCATTCTTCATCATCAGATATCACCAACCGGTAAGACCTTGAAATATATATCAAAGTCTTAATGTAGGGAATAAGATCAATATTGCATAACAATAATTGCTCCCCCTACATTTGTGCTTCCCTGTTAGGCATACCAAGGATGTTGCATTTTCTTTTGTCACCAAGAGTTATAGTGCTAGAGGTTTGCTTCTTTAGATTTTTGAAAAGAGATTCTTTTTCACTCATATGTCTTGAGCAACCACTGTCCATTATCCATTTTTGACCCTTTGTCTTGGTGATATCCTACAAAACAGAAAATCAACCTTTCCGGCTTGACCAATAGACAGATTTGGATCCATTATGGGGGTAGACCATGTTAGGTAGCCTAGTCCCTTTAGGAACCCATACGTGTTTTATCCGTTCATTTAAACGTACAGGAAAGGTATTTCTAATAATGTATGGATCCGTTCTCCTATAAGGACAGATTTCCTTTACATGACCCCTTTTACAACAAAAGAAACAGGTAGGAGATCTCCAATTTCCTTTTGCCTTAATGAACGTGGTAGTAGGTTTTGCAGGAAAATTCTTGTTATATCCTATGCCACTTCGGTTCAAGGAGAATTGTTGTTCTCCAAGCATTTTGTCAAGAGTAGCTTTAGATCTAGTAAATTGCACAAGGGCTATTTGTTGTTTTTGACATTTTTCAGAAAGTTTCACTTTTTCAATCTCTAAGTCAGTATTACATGTCTTAAGAGATGAGAGGTTTGCCTTTAGTTCGGAATTTTCCGATCGTAAGGCCTTGACCTCAGTGTCAAGATCTGATTGTATGCTGTCAAGATCTTGAACTTTCAGTGATAGCATTCTTATGCAAGTTTCTTGATCCTTTAGCTTTTCTTTTAAAATGTTGTTTTCTTTGTTGGAAATTTCTTCATTAGAAATCATGTTTTTCAGCACTTCTGATAAAACAGCAGTAGGACTGGATATAAGACCTCTTACCATTCCATCCAGATGTTGATCTTGGTTATTATCGGTTTTTGCCATAAGACACAAGTTTGCATGATCATCTTCAGAATCTGAATAACTTGAGGAGTCTGAATCACTCCATGCTGCTATCATGGCCTTCTTGCTAAATTCCTTTTTCTTGAATTTGTTCCTCTTCTTTTGAGGACATTTTTTAACAAGATGATCTGTTTCACCACATTCATAGCAATTTAGAACACGATTCTTTTTTAAGGGGTTAGAAGACTTACCTTTGTATTTAGATGATCCAGCATATTCTTTATTTGAGAATTGCTTTTTCATTTTCAATATTCGTGCTAGTCCTCTTGTGATAAGAGTGAAAGGATTTTCATCATCATCATCATCACTGTCAGAATTTTCCAGTGGTTCCTCTTTCTTTGCCTTGAGTGCCAAATTCTTTATGTTTGTCAGCAATTCTCCATCATCTTCATTGAGGATCATTTCATGGGTGATTAATTTGCCCAACAAATCATCAAGAGCAAGTGTATTAAAGTTTTGTGCTTCTTCTATAGCAGTTACCTTAGGACCCCACTTTGCTTTAGGCAAACATCTGAGTATCTTTCTGACTTTTTCTTCGTTTTCAAAAGTCTTTCCCAGTGAGTCAATATTATTAATGAACTCCGTAAAACGGGTGAACATTACTTTGACTGATTCATCTGAGATCATTTTAAACAATTCATATTGTCTAAGAAAGATACTTATTTTGGTCTCTTTGACCTGATTGGTTCCTTCATAGGTAACCACTAATTTGTCCCATATTTCTTTTGCAGATCTGCATGAAGATATACGATTAAATTCGTCAGTACTTAAACCACAATATAATAGATTAATGGCCTTGTAATTCTTCGCCACGCTCTCTAGATCTTTCTGATTAAATTCAGCTTCTCTCTTGTTTACTCTTGTACTGTTAGGACCTTCCTTGGTGGGAGTGTTAGGTCCGTTCTTGATAATATGTCAAAGCTCTAAATCTTGATCTATAATAAACATCTGCATCAAGGATTTCCAGTGCATAAAATTGTTTCCTACAAAAAGAGGCGGTCGTATAATTGATCTTCCATGACCGAAACCTCTTTGTCCTTCACCTGCCATGATTAGACTCGCAGATAATAATATCTAAGAAAACGTGAGTTAGGCTCTGATACCAATTGAAATGCGTAATAGGCAGATAAATAGTTTAACCAATACTCTAAAAGGGGGATGAATAGAGTATGTAAACTTTTCGCAATCTCAGGATAGGTAAGACCTTATCAATAAAGGTAAGACCTTATCGATAAAGGTAAGACCTTATCAAAGGAGATAAGATCTTATTAACAACTATAAGACCTTACTCGTTTCTCTGAGATTGAATATAAATGTAAAGATAAGATAAGACAAACTAGAGATGATAAAAGCAAGACGAGAACAGAAGTAAAAGACACACGATATGTTGACGAGGTTCGGTCTCCAATTGACCTAATCCCCGCCTAGGGTTGTCCAACCCTAGGATTCCAAGTAGCTTTATTTTCCTTCTTCTTGATGAGCCCTAGATACAACCTTCAGAAGAACTTCCCTCTTCTAAACTCAGAAGTCTTACACTTCCTATCTAGCAACTCACACACTCAAGAGAAAACAAAGTACTACAGATACAACAGTATCCAACGTGCCTAGGATAAGTAACTCTTTGTATGATTCTAGTTGAATTGTACTATATGCTCAAATATGATCTCACACACTCAGAGGAGTAGAATGCTAAAGTTTCGAAGGTGAGATCAACGCCTTTATGAGAAGAAAGCAGATGATTCGATTTTGCACTTGTGATCCAGTCGTGAGTTCTTGTTATTTACTGTCTTCTTCCTTGTCTCTTTAAATAGGCAAACCTATCATCAAAACAAACGTTGAAGAAGATCTTGGCTGCAATATCTTGATTGGCTGTTGAGATTTGAAGATCATCCAATTTATTTTCAGAATATTTAATTAAAACAAATCAAAGATTTGTTAAAATCAAATCCTTTAAAGATTTGATTTCAATCTTGGCTGTTGAGATTTGAAGATCTTCCAATTTATTTTTAGAAAATTTAATTAAAACAAATCAAAGATTTGTTAAAATCAAATCCTTTTCAATCTTGGCTGTTGAGATTTGAAGATCTTCCAATTTGTTTTCAGAAGATTTAATTAAAACAAATCAAAGATTTGTTAAAATCAACTCCTTTAAAAAACTCAACAAGAATCGACTTTATATATTTGGTTTGAAAATCAAACCAAATATAAAATCCAGTTCATAAAAAAATATTGTTAGCCCAATAACTTATTGGACGAACTTAAACCAAATATAGCTTTTGTCCAGTTTAGGTAAGGTCTTACTAGATCATGAAGGCCGTACTAAAACCTGGAAACCAAGGTTTTCAGCAATATGGTAAGGCCTTACCAGACATTGTAAGGTCTTTACCAAAACTTTTAAGATCTTACCAAAACCTGGAAACTGAGGTTTTGGCTTTCATCAACCATTTTCATAATGTCTTATTATCAAGGTGGAGTTAACAATAGAGATACCGATCACTTACTAGAGTTTTCCCTCTAGCGTTGAAAGAAATGCTTCATCCTCATCCCCGTAATGCGCAAGCTTCAATCGCTATACTGAACATACAAACCACAAATCAAGTTTAACTACAGCAATCACTCACCTAATGATCACGGCTTCACTTGTATTCCAAGAGCATCAGGAGATTTACATGAGGGGATAATATTAATCGTGGATAAATGAAAGGCGACTTCTATACAGACAAAAAAAACAAAACATCAGCACTTGCCTGCCTTACCCTGTACTTCGAGATCATCCAACTGAATTTGCAAATTGCTGTTGGGTATATAGCAACTTTCTTGATGTAAATTAGCAGGCAAAGTCGTTTGCATTGAGGTGAACGCAGAACCATATGCAGTCATCAGACAGAGGATAACAGTCACCCAACAGAAACACACAAATGCACTTGTAGTCTTGTATAACAGTTTACAGAAATGTACATTTTGGATACACTATCATAGAAACAGGTAGTAATTATAAATATATGAATGATGTTTTATTCAAGCAATTGTTTTACAACAAGAAATGTCAGGATGATGACCTATTAAACAAAAAAAAATCTTCAAACAGGGAACCCTTTGATCATATTCCTTTTTGAGGATACTGCTAATCTTTTGACACCCTTAGCATTTCTATACGATTCCAGCAACTCCTCACTAACATCTGGAGGGTGGCATGTAATGAATGCCTTGGTGAACCGCTTATCCGTCATCCTTAATGCTGTCAAAAGTGCAGGGCCCTTGATTTGAGGAACAAGACCCAATTCATCAATCTTGCAAGCAAGATGCATCCTTGGCTTTAAAGTAGTTTCTAGGTTGAAATACAACAAAAAAGGGTGATCCAAGACAATTTTTGCAGATAGCTTCATGATACCAACAACAAATGTCATATTCCTCTGAACCTTATCAGTAGACAGAGTCAGTAAATATGGAGAACGACCAATTGCTCCGAGAATCTCATCTTCAGACATTCCAAACTTCTGAAAATGGGCCAGCTTCTCACGAATGGTGTCAACACGCGAGATGGCAATGATGGCCACCACATACTTGTACATTCTGGATTCCTTAGAAGCACCCGTCCTGGTAATGTAATCTAATTTCTCCTCGCATAATTTAGAGCGAGGAATCAACGTCGGCCGAGAGGAAAGCAACGAAATGAAGTCGGATTTCCCAATGCCTAGTTTAGCGTACAAGTCAACGATAGGCATAACAGTTTTCTGAAAATCATAGGTTAAAAGGGAAGGATTACTAACTATGCCTTCGACTAAGAGCTTTCTGGACCCAAAAAACGACTCCAAGTATTCAAGGCGGTGGTCGAAGTACCTGTTGATGCAGTACCCAAGGAATCGTGGACGACGATTGATAATGTTGACTAAATCAGAAGGGCTTATCCCTAATCCACGAAGTAAACTGAGCTTGGATTGGAGAAGAGCAAGATCAGCATTGCGTAGGGAAGGACGACGTGTCAAAATTCGTTGTATATCGGAATCGGTACATCCCCAGTGCCTGAAAACATCGAAAACGTCTTTACGGGTAGAAATCTCGGCCGAATGGCTGTCAATAGCTGCGGCGTTGGAGGTGGAAGCTGTTCCATTAATGGTGGAAAAGAATTGGAATTTGGACTGAGATGAGAGGAATATACCGAGGCGTTTGATGGGGGATTGGAATCTGAAAAGGGCATTAAGATTGGATTTCATGATATTTATCTCTCAATCGACGAATTTAGCAGAGAAGGGTTTACCGGCATCCTCGATTGAAATTTGAATCACAAAATCCCTAACACCACTATTATACGAGGCGGGAGGGTTTTAGGAAAGACCGCAGAGTTGGGGCAAAAGTATGATGAACTTCAAAACCCTAATTCAGAAACTAGACGCGGGAGGGTTTTACTGACGCCGAGGCCCAAATTTAAAGCCAGGAAGAACAGAGAGATAGGAGCATATAGTGAGAGAAAAAAAAATAGGACAATTTTAATAACTAGGCCTTTTTTTAAAATCATAGCAGTAACTAGACTTTTTAATGTTTCATTTAAGTATATATATTCCAACCTTTAGTATTTATTGTCAAACTCTACACACTCTTCTCTCAAAGGTATATTTACTAAACACAAAACTAGAAAAAGCCTACTAAACCAAATTGTTTAAAAAAAAAAGAAAAGAGAGAGAGGGGCAAATTGGAAATAAATAGGATTTCTAATTTAAATAGATTAAAATTTTTCTCCGTCCAAAAACAATTTCATCACATGTTAGTATGTTACTACGATGCATCACTCAAAATTACCGTGTCTAATTTATGTTTTCTCAACAAGGCGCTCTTATGTTCGTCCAAAATTTATGTTTTAATTCATATTTTTCGTGTTTTGTTTTTGTTTGTAAATCTTTTGCCGGATTTTAGACTGAATGTCACCGAATGTTAGGATGCTTTCGACTGCTAGTATTTAAAATTTTAAAGGTAAACTTAAATCCCTTATCTTTTTCCGACACTACTCAATTGTTAGACCAAAAAAGTATAATGGTTCCAACGCTAAAACAACCACACATACGAGGTAGCCCATCGTCAAGTGAATTGTAACTTGTGTAACTAACTCTTGCAACTTGATCTACTTGCCTCCAAGGGGACCATGACTTCTAGGCCTATATAAGGGGCATTTGGCTAATTGTAAAAATATCAATTCACCAATTCACATACATCTCTCTCATATACTCTCTTAGTAGTTTGGTTGTATAAAAAACGTTTGGAGTTTGAATTGGCCGAATTTGGAATCAATCAAAGTAAGAAGCATTGTTGTTCTTCATTCTTGTTCTTGTTATATCTTATTCCCAACTTGATTTGCTCTTAACTTTGGATTGGTAAGTCTAAATTGGTCCATTCTTTTTCCTCCATTCCTTATTTCTCGTCTACTTTGCAACAATGTCACTTGTTTCTACTATTACCATGCCCACTTTTTTTATATGTGAGTAGTTCCCTTTCTAGTTTTGGGGGTGAAAATCCTCAAATCATGCTAGACTAATATTGTTCTTGTGTTGTGTTTATGACTTGAAGGGAAACTAAGCATGTTAGTAGCATATAGGTGAGATCGAATCTACTTGTTATTCATACATGTTGGATTTATTTTGAACGTCAGATGTTAGACTATCAGTCGTTTAATTTTTCCCCCTAGCACATTGTATATTTCTAAGCACGAATGAATGATGCTTAGATTAATAATCCAAATTGGAACCTATAAGTAATAAGAGAATGATTGTGCAATGTTGAGATGCTTATCATGCTAAAGTAGGGAGGTTATGGCCGAAAGGATTGTTTCCCTACTTGTGATGTTATTGTTCAAATTTTGGTGATATTGGATAGTGTAAGCAAATAGCAAACACCATGTGATGCTTATATTATCGAGTATCATCATAATTGCCACCAAGCTTAATCAACTAGTATGCAAATAGCAAACACCATGTGATGCATATTAGTTGACATAAAGCCATATGTTGTGACAAAGTTCACCTAATCACACATGTTACCTTCATATTTCCCTTCATTGATTGAACATAACTATGCTACTAGTTATAGTGTAGGAGTAATAACCTGAAACCTAGTGTTTCTCCATACTTAATACTTGAGTGTGTTTACTTGCCTAATTACTCAAAACCTCCAAAGATTTGATCATTTGATCACCCATTTTGCTTTCGGTTACACACTTAGACCTTCCTCTTGAACTTGAAACACTTCAAATTCTATGAAGTTCTCTTGGAATTCGACCTTATGAAAAAAACATCATATACTTGCATTGATAATAACCGTATACTTGAGATAATATGTGATAATTGAGGTGTATCATCACTTCACATCAGTTGGTTTGGAAGGGAGGAAGCCGAGAGTAGGCAACCCGGCTGCAACCAGATGTCAATACTATTGCATGAGAATTTAGGGTGGTTTCTTTGCAGTTCAAGTTTCATTCATAGCCATCTGCATAATATTATCTGGGTACGCAGGTGGTCTGAATCATCAAGTAGATTGCTTGTAATGGAGGAATTGAGGAACTCATACACATTTGTTCTATACTACAGTTTGGTTGACAGAGATTTACTTTACGAAAATTCTGTTATACTTGCAATCCATAAAATGTTGTAAGCGATGGTAAGAGATTGAGTTTTACATATTTACAACAAACTCGTAATCTATCATATACACTTGATAATCAATTTGAGTAGATCACCTTTGACAATGCTGGACTGACAAAACAAACCCTAAAATGCTAAATTATCATTATAAACAAACTGTTTACAAGCTAACAACCAAACCGACCCTAAAGTGATCATTATAAAAAGAAAAACACTATGCATGAATGTCATCAACGATTTTGCTTTTGAATCTCACAGCCTACTCAGCTCACTGCAAAGGGCAAGAAACGTTTAACACACGCACAGCCTACTCAGCTCACATATACTCAAGAAAACAAGTATATTTACATTGTAACCTTCAGCGTGAACCCGAACCTGGTTCAACAGTCGGGAAGTGAGTGTGCAGAAGCATACGGGGAAAAGCTCGCAGCAGATTCACTGTAGTGTAACGGGTTTGGAGGCCGGCTAGTTGAAGCTGACCCCATGTACATTGATGACATGTAGCTCGGGCTTGGTACATAAGGTGACATGTACCGGGAGTTGAGAGGCGATGAAGGGTACCCTAGGGATGACGAATGTGGTGAGGGTGAGACCAGATGGGAGGAGGATCTCCGGGCAGATAAGTTTGTTAGATCAGCAGAGCTGCGGTTCATACTCATCGAGGAAGACGGGATGTGATGGGTATGGTAGTGGTAGACAGGACGATTTTGGCGGTTGGGGCTGTTCATGGCTGAGTAGTTAAGTGGGGATGAGCAAGACCGGGGTGATGGGGAAGCGATACGTAAGGCTGAGGAAGAACGGAGAGATGATCGGACGGAGGATACGGGAGACGATGCAACGGAGGATGGGGCAGAGAAAAGCAGAGGAGTGGATTCAGATGCCGGTGGGATGCCTGTACTCGTCCTTGCATCTCTCTTGCAGACCGGGCAAAATGTTCTCCACGAGGTGAGCCAACAGTCAACGCAGATAGCATGAAACTCTGTTAAAATCCAGAAAGCAATCAGTTTAGGAGCAAAACAAGATCTTCTAGCTTTCAAATGAAGTATCGAAAATAATTCATCCACTAATATTTTCAAATGAAAGCTACATTTTAGAATATTTCAGAATAGCTATCCTTTACCAATTTTTTATTGGGGAGGTTTACGTACAGACAGCCATTATCAATCCCTAATGAGCTGGAAATGAAGCATCCTTAAAATGGGTTCAAGAGCAGCAAACAAATGCATGTGAATGCCAAAACCATAATAATGATTGAAAAACAACTCTTAACAGCTGAATAAACAATACAACAAGATTCATGGGGACCTGAATAAAAAATGTAAGGATTCAGAATTCGGTTGTAGCTTGAATTGAATTATCAATAAATGGCTCTTTCCTCTCAAACTACCGACTTTCTTCACAGATCTTCCGAAGATAAGAATATGGCTTTGTGAGCATAAATGCCAAACTATAGTCCAAAATAGAGTAAGAGCGATAATGCAAGTCAACGTCATTTTGATCCGAGTTCATTCAGCTACAAATTTTTAAAAGGGATGCCAATATTGGAAAGCAATGCAGCATGCAGGAAAGTTTAAGATACAGTGGACTTACTGTGTTTGCAAGGAAGAACTCGAATCTTGTCTCCAACATTGTAATCATCGAGACAGATTGCACATGTGGCAGATGTGCAATTATCCTCCAAAACAGCAGTAAATATCAAGCTTGGCATTGCTTTTACCAATCTGCTGCTCATCCCATGAAATTCTCGGACTTGCTGTCTAGGTTGTTGGCGTCTTATGCGATGTCTCCTGACAAAGAAACAAGTAGCTAGAAGAGCTGACATGGCAAGTAGAGCAATGAAAGAGATTGCCATTATCGACCATGCTGCGTCTTCAAAGCTAGGAACCAGCCACACATCAATGTTGTCTTGGCCAGCATAATTACTCAGTTTCTCTCCCGATGCTTTCGAAACAAACACCGCGGGTATTTTAATGCCAGCTGAACTGCCTGCCACTACAGATGGCAACATATTTGCTCAGTTTTTGTTAGGCAGATGTACATCATGGATACTCTCAAACTCAAGAAGATAGATTCATTACTGACACAACGTACCGAGTCTAACGGATCATGAAAAATACCAGGCAATAAGACCACACTAAAATGAAGCAGGTCATTTAGTTGTAACAATAGGGAAAAGATGATTACTTTTAACCAAAACCCCGGCATCTTCATTGTCATATACTATAACAGCTTTGAAGCCAGCCTTTTGGGCTCTTCTAACCTTCTCCTCGAAGCTACAACTGTTCCTTGTAATCAATACAAAACGTGAGCTCGAATTCCCCTTCGGGCTAAACTTATTTGTCAATGGTGAACAAGCATCAAGGGGCTCAGCTACATAAAGTTTCCCACTTATTCCAGAGGATTTTATAGCTGGTGCTGAGATCAATCAAATACAAATTGAATACCCAAATCAGCGAGGAAACCGACATAACATCATTGTAAAATTCAATTCCCATCATTCAAAAACAAGAACAATAATGAAAAGTTGAAAACCAAACAATAAAGGTGCAATAAAATAGTAAAGAAAGCTTACCGAAGTTTGCTGCTATATCCTCAAACGAGAGTGTTACATTCTTCCCCATCAAAATCACAGTGGCTGATCCCCAAGTGAATACGATTGAATAGAAACTCAAAAAAAATAGTAAACTAGGAAGCTTTAGAGGTCTTGAACAAACCCTAGATGCCATAGCAATACGACTGAAACTTGGAAAACAGGAAGACAAATTTTGAAGTAGGCTACTAGAGTCGGAAGGGTTTTTGAAGAACAAATTTTCTTGCAAGTGTTTTCATAACACAAGCAGAGTAGCTTACAGTCATAGAAGACGAGAAATTGGGGAATAAGTAAACCCTAATTCCACAAATCCGACAAAGGAAAGATGAGGCAAGGCTTTGAAACAATAGTTTCTTCCAGTTGAAAGGTTAAGCAGGTAAAAAAAAAAAAAAAATGATTGATATTTTTAATTTCAATAAATTAAAAATATAATAATTGGAATGGAGGTGCCAAATTGACAACAGGAGTAATATTTATCTCAAATAGTCTAAAATCATTATCTCTAATTAAAAAAATTAAAGGTTTTTATTATTTCTAAGTTGGTATTATATTTTATAAATTTTGTTCTTCAATATAACTTAACCACATGTGACTAAGTGAGGGCCCATAGTCTACACATTCTCCACCATAATAAACTGTCGTCAACATTAATATTGTTGGAATTTAGATATTTATGATCGATATTTGTTGGATTCGATAAAGTGGGAAAATCTATAAAATTATGTATATTATAAAAAAATATCTGATAAAATGTTTATTACTTCTTAAGTAAACTGTTATTATAACTCTAACGTGAAAATAATATTAGAATCGTAAAATTAGTTTAAGAAGGTAAATGACAATCACATGAAACAAATTTGTTTATTAAAATAAATTAAATGTACAAATGATTTTTTGACATTAGGAATCGAAATAAAATAGAGAACGGGTTTATAGTACTATGAAAATCTTTAATAAATATCAAAACTACACATTTCGCGTGCGTATTTAATATTTTCTTTTAGGGTTTCAGACTATGGATCGTGTTGTTGGAGCCGATGACAAGCCGTCGCAACCGATGAACTATTCGCTCATTCGTGTACCTGATCGAAAAAAGAAAAAAAAACATGTTTTGGATCTAAACTCCAATTGCATTCCCCAATATCGACACATATATCCGAGTGGAGGAGGATATTACGTTGTTTGTTTGTGTCTCCATAAGGAAGAAAGGCTTGGCTTCTTCTTCCCCTTTCTCCGTTGTTTGTTCGTGTCGACGGGAACCGGAACCTACCTTCACCATGAGCCTATGATGCACGGACACGGACAAAGAAATAGACAAGGTGAGAAATGGGAAAGCGGCAATCCTCAAAAGTATAGAAACCGGGCACACAAGGATAAAAACAAATAATATATCATTTTAAGGCTATTGAAATGTCGAATTCATAAAATAAATATATATGAAAAATCCAACGATATATGAATAGATAAAAACATTAACATGACAACAAAATAACCGAAACAAAAGTTTAGAAACAAACATTTCAATCTTACAAAACATATAAATAAATATATTTAGTCTTACAATCATAAATAAGCATAATTAGTGTTACAATTGTAAATAAACATACTTAGTTTCCAAATTGAAGAACGAATCCATTTTGCAAATCAACAACAACCGAACAAAATAAAAAACCAGGGAAAACAATAATAAAAAATTAAGAAGAAGAAAATCAAGAAGAAAGGCTCTATCGAAGAATAAGAAGATCGGTGTCTAACTTCCGGCAACTACAATCTCGCAGTTGGACATATAAGGGTTAGGTTTAGTCGAAAAAAATAGGAAAGAAGAAGAAATATTACGGTAAATCAAAATTTTTAATTGTCTTTTTCTTTTTTAGCCTTAAAAATGGAGAAAACTTCCGTTGACTTAGTCTTGATCGGGCACAATAGTGTCCATGTCATGTCATAGGCGTGTCCTCGCCGTGGCCTACATCTGAAACGTGTCTTGACCGTGTCAGGACAAATTTGACCGTGTCCCGCCATGTTCCCGTGTTCGACAAGGTAGGATACGGGACACTCCGTCTTCTAAAGGTGTTCATGCATTATAGCCAAAAACCAATCCAGAGGAGGAAATGTTCATTTAAAGTTCGTCTTCTTCTTTTTCCCCTCTCTCTGATGCCTGTTCGTGCCACCATAAACCGGAAACCCTTCTCTCCGCCTTCAACAGTAACCGAAATCCCTTTTCTGCCTTCGTCATGAACCATTCCAAGGAAGGAAAGGATTGTCATCATCTTTCCATACATTAGGATTTTAAACCACCTTATTTGGTTTCAATGAGGCAGGATTGGGATTTCTAGGGTTGCGGTGACTAAAAGCGCATGTCCACGGTCATGGAGATATCGAATTTAAAGAAGATGGTACATATGAGGAACACCCGGTACAGATTTTCGAGTATGAGACAAAGAAGTTGAAAAACAAAGTGATATCGTTAGTGAAGATTTTATGGTGTAGACATAGTGCCGATGCATCTACTTGGGAGACCGAAGCGGAGATGAGGGAGCGTTACCCCTCGCTTTTTGAGTCTTAGTTTCGAGGACAAAACTCCTTCAAGGGTGATGGTGAAACGCCCCCTATTTTAAGGTGCGTTTTATAAATATCTTCCCCGTATTTTATTATTTTGTATATCGTAGATTTAAGAGTATATATATATATATATATATTCATATCTTATTTTTGTTAAAACTTCAAAAAATTACCCGGATTTGTAAATTTGTATATGAATATATATTTATCGAGTATCTTATTTTTGTTAAAATAAAAATGTATAGAAGTTACATAATTACAAACTGTTATTTATTAAGTTATAAAATAAAGATATTTGTTCTATAATAAATGTAAAGTGAGTTAGATGTCAATATAATCGGGATAAATTATAATACCCCGCTAAATAAGGTACAATATTAATTAAAATTTTCTTTTTAAAATCTGTTATGAGTCTAAATTATATAGACTTATACCAGGTAAATATTAGTTAGTCGGTACAACTATATATAGTATTGTACATTACGAATGGTTACATGAAGTATACTATTATAGTGTCATATACAGAATAACTTATCTAAATTATAAAATAAAAAGTATAAGATAAGTTAGGATAATTAAAACTTGTAAAACAATAACTATAAAGGTTATTTATAATTGTAATTAATTCATATATATATACATATATAAGGGTAAATTATATTAAGCTAATTTATATAAGGGATCTTTTCACAATTAACCCAATTATGGGGTAATAAGGTAAAAAAAGGTAATAAAGACAAAGTGAAGGTGAGTGGATAGTCTAGGTGTAGCTTGGTAAGGATACATTTAAGGAGAAAAAGCCACGTATCTTGTAGATAGATTTTAACATTCACCATGCAGTAGAAAATTGGACAATAAAAGCTCATAGTTGGACTTGGAATTGAAGGCACAACAAAATAAGCAAAGGAAACATATATTAACGCAAGGTTACGAGTTTAAGCAAGGAAGGCAAATTGCTATAGTTCGATCCGATTTGAATAGGCAAGTGGGTTATAGTTATTTTAAATAACTATCGTAATCGGTAATGCTTATATATTTATATATGTATTAGAAAAGTAATAATTATAGGTATATTAATCGAGATATGTGAAGTTATATGCATATATTTTTGTACTAGACGGACGTATATTTTATTGGTTCAGTAGTTACTGGGACGGTAAAGTGATAGTATACGCGTGTCGTTAAAGGATGCGGACATTATGGGTAAATAATAATGACGGCTCGGCAGTATTATTAGAAATGTCCGTTGGGGCTTAGTGGACCCCGGGAATTAGGTCGTCTAATTCCGAGCTCGCTACCGGTAGGCGAATTTAGGAGTCATGGATTTACCAAGAGGTTCTCCAAGGCTTGCCTTTCGGCTGATTAATGGCTAAAATCAGACTTGGTATCCACGGTGAAATTGCTAGCGTAACGCTAATGCAATTAAGTGCTCTTCTTTTAAATTAATTAAGGATTGATTGTCAAGTAAGGTTGAAACTATGAATAGTATTTATTATAGAATTTTAAGTTATTTTAAAAACTAGGTTAATCCAGCTTGCCAGTTTATTCGATAAACTGACCCATGTTTTTTTTTTGTACTTGTTTTACTGACAGGTTAAGGTGAGTAGGAGATGAAGTATGAGAAGCACACCGGAGTTACACCTAATCACCTTTCACCTCCCTTGGAAGTTTATATATATCTACACTTAAATCTATGTTTTAATATATGTAAATAACTCTAAGTTGATGCATAATAAATATGGTATTATATAATTCATTGAAGTCTTGTTAACTAGCCTGAAGCGGATTTCAGTAGTAATAAAGAAACCGCTGGCGGTGTAGCAAACCTAGTAAAATGTTAGATTGGGGTGTTACAATGGTTGGTATCAGAGCGTAGGTTTTATATATATAATAAAATAGTGATAGTAAAGCTAAATAAGTAGTATATAAAAAAAATAATAATAATCGGATAAGGGTGTGATCAGGTGAACTCCAGGTGCCATCTCTACACCTTATTTGTCTTAACTTCATTTATTTTATTATTTCATTATATAACGGTAACAATTATTATAATATTGCAAAAAAATTTTATGGTTAGATGCCGACTTCTAGCGAACAACGAAGAATCTTAAAGGGAAAAGCCATAAAGGTCGAACCCGATAGTCTACCTCCAGCTCAGTGGTGTGAAAATGAAGGAGATATAAACCCAATATCTTCATTTTGGGAATTACCATGCCCAACTCCAATTCAGTATGCCCCACCACAAGAGTTTCAGTATGACCCAACGGGAAACCATTGTAGTATATATCCTGGAGAGGCTCAAGGTTATCCCCCAGAGATGTACTATCCCGGACCTCTAATGCCCATATACGCTCCTCAGGAGCCAAGATATGATTATATAGACTACTGCGAAATCCTTAGGGATGAAGGTTCAATTCAATGATCAACACATGGAAGTACCCTCTCCGAAGAAGAAGTAACATCGAAACCAAAGTCTACAACTAAAAGACGTCAAGAACTGCAAGAGGAAAGGAGGGAACTTAGAGCTCGTCTGCAGGACGTGGAAAACGAACTTTGGAAGATAGAGGAAACCCAAGTTGAGAAAACCTCTTGTTCAGAGCCAAACACAAAAATGACCGCCAATAAGAAGGGTAACCACGTCCTTAGGATTAAAAACCCTAAAAAGAACTAAGTTAAGAGAAATGAGACCAAATTTGTAAAATACCCATACAAATAAATGACTAGAAGTATGGGTGTGTGAATATTATGTAAGTCTAGCTCTAGAGAAGCAAAGTCTGAACCCTGAATTTTCCAGATTGTACAGAGGGGAAGGAAAGGATATCGTTGTGTGTATGTAAAATAAAATCTTATATGTATGAAATAAGTATATGTTATAAAATGATATGTTTTAGAATGTCACTAACAAGCGTCAAATGTTGACATTCAGATGAACAACCAACCACAACATTCACACACGGCAGAAAACCAACCTCAAATGGCTGACTATGAGCAATCTCACGAAGAGATTGAAGGAAATATTAATGCACCACAACAATCAACGGTATGATCTCACCCATCCCAAATTCCACCAATTAACATTTTGGAAAACACAATGGGACCAGAGACCTTGTATAATCTGATCCAAGCTGCGGTAGATAGAGCGATGCATCGTGCATCCTCTGGTTTGGCCAGGGTAGCCGAATCATCACCGCCACCAATTTTGCAACCATTGGTGCAGAACGAAGAATGGAGTTATGACCGCGCCTATCAGGTGATACGGGATATGAAACCCGATAAGTATGACGGAACCGGCGAACCAATGAGGCTACAACATTGGTTTAGTCACATAGAACAAAGGTTCAGAGGAGTCAACTGTTCAGAGGCAACCAAAGTTCGCATTGCTGCGTTGTACCTTCGAGACAGCGCCCATTTCTGGTGGGAAACAACCAAACCCGCAGATGATAATTCCATAAGTTGGGAGTTATTTAAGACCAAGCTGATGGATCGTTTCTTTCCATCAGCTAGACAAGAGGAAAAGAGACGGGAGTTCTTATTTCCACATAATGACGGACTCAAAATACCCCAGCTGGTAGAAAAGTTTCAACAGTTATTACCTTATGCCGGATCAATAATTAGGAATGAGGAAGATAAGATCCGACAATTTTACGAATGGTTACCTCCTGAGATTGCACCGTCCATGATACGACACAATTGTGTTATCTTGGAACAATTTATGGACGAAACTTTACATATGGAAGCTGCAATAGACAATGCGAATAAGCGGATGGAGAACGAGAATCGGAAGAAAGGAGGACAATCGAAATTGCTAGCGTAACGCTAATGCAATTAAGTGCTCTTCTTTTAAATTAATTAAGGATTGATTGTCTAGTAAGGTTGAAACTATGAATAGTATTTATTATAGAATTTTAAGTTATTTTAAAAACTAGGTTAATCCAGCTTGCCAGTTTATTCGATAAACTGACCCATGTTTTTTTTTTTTTTGTACTTGTTTTACTGACAAGTTAAGGTGAGTAGGAGATGAAGTATGGGAAGCACACCGGAGTTACACCTGATCACTTTTCACCTCCCTTGGAAGTTTATATATATCTACACTTAAATCTATGTTTTAATATATGTAAATAACTCTAAGTTGATGCATAATAAATATGGTATTATATAATTCATTGAAGTCTTGTTAACTAGCCTGAAGCGGATTTCACTAGTAATAAAGAAACCGCTGGCGTTGTAACAGACCTAGTAAAATGTTAGACTGGGGTGTTACATAAATTAGTAAACTATAATAAATGAATTTGCTAAAATGTATAAAAAAGATATTTTTTTGAAAATAGTTAGTTTACATAAATTTTAACATAAGTACTATAATATTTACTTATATAAATAAATTATTATTAGTAGTATATGAAAAATTAACTCTTTTATTCATGCAAATTATAATAAGTAAGTTTAGTAAGTAGTTATTATTATTTACTATGTAATATGATTATTTTAGTATATAAGATGTTAAGTATATATAGATATTTAATAAAGTAAGTTTGATAAGTAAGTATTTTGTATTATGTGATTTAACTATTTTTTGTATGTAAGATTATATATAAATATTTAAAAAAAAATTATGTGAAAATGAAATGTGTCATTGAATATGTAACTATGTAAGAGAGTGGCACATGCCGGAAAACATTTTGACTTTAATAGTATTATTTAGAATTAGGGTTTTTATTTTAATATTAGTATATATATAATTTAATATAAAAATGCACTCAGTGATTTACGTAATTATAAACTATTATTTATCTAGTTATAAAATAAATATATTTGATGTATTATAAATATAAAATGAGTTTGATGACAATATAACGGGATAAATTAGTAAAATATAATAGAAGAACTTCCTAAATTGTGTACAAAAAGGTATTTCTAAAAAATAGTTACTTTACATAAATTATTTCAAATTAATTTTAATGTAATACTTACTTATATAAATAATTTGTTATTAGTAATATGCATAAAATAATATTTTATTTATGTAAATTTGTAATAAGTAAGTTTATTAAGTAATTATTATTATGTAATATGTAATATAATTATTTTAGTATATAAGACGTTAAGTATATGTAGATGCTATAAAAAGTAAGTTTGTAAGTGCATATTTTTTTTTGGTGGAAAGTTTGTAAGTGAATATTATGCATTACGTGATTTAACTATTAAGTGATACATGATAAAAAAAATACTTTAAATTTAATAATTGCACATAAAAAAAAATTATTTCAAGATTGACGCTAATTATTAATGTGTTATCATCTCCTATTTTTGTGCCTCTTCTTTCTTCTTGGTCACTTTATGGATACATTTTCGTTACAAAACTTGCTAGTTTACGTGCCTTAAAAAAAAATTTTTGATGAAAGAGAGCAAGCTCTCCACCCTAGGGCTTTATTGAATAGAACGTGTCTTACAATCGAATAGTGCGGGGAAGAGTAACTCCCCTAACATCATCGAGAAGCAAATTACAAATAGAAGGCGGAGCAACCGAAAGTCGGTGAACCCCAAAATCGAATGAAAAAGCAAGGTCTGCCATAGCATCCGCCACCCTATTCCCTTCCCGATACACGTGCTTGAAACTGAGAATCCAGTATCGAATGATGAAGCCTTGGCAGCGAGCAACCAGGCTGGAAAGCGGATGAGCGCTGCTCACACCCCTCTCAATCAAACCAACAACCAGCATTGAATCTAGTTCCACTTCAACCCTTAGGAATCCAAGATCCCAGGCGAGTGTCAATCCCTCCAACACCCCACACAGCTCCGCCGCTGGTGCTGATGTAACCCCGATATTAAACACCACCCCCGCAATCCATTCCCCATTTTCATCTCGTACAATAGCCCCCGCTGAAGCAAGCCCCTGGTTCCCCCTAGATGCACCATCGGAATTAACCTTGACCCAGCCAGCTTTAGGCTTACTCCAGTGAATAAATCTCTCCTGTTTGTATGGTCTCGGTTTATTAATGCCCACATTGCTTGCCTCCACATACTCATCACAACATCCCTTGATAAAACCCGCTTTATCACTCATGATACGACCATCCTGAAAGGTGCGTGCATTCCTCCACCTCCAGATCCACCACAAGGCAATACCAAACAGATCCCTCCAACATCGCTCCACCCCTTGGACCTTACAAGTGCTGACATTTTCAAACAACCATGAATCCCAAGTCAGAGAGAAAAATCCATGTTGTAGACGAGCTGGGACAAGTTGCTTCCAAATATCCTTAGCGAATTTACAGTCCCGCAGAAGATGCATAAGGGTGTCATCTTCACCCGGACAGGCCAGGCACGTAGACTCCTCGGAGATGTGTCTCCTTTTACGTTCAACGTTCGTAAGTGGTACCCCCCAGGCAACCTGCCACATCCAATACCGAACCCGCTCTTGAA
The DNA here is from genome assembly GCA_033239125.1 of Fagopyrum homotropicum. Classification (NCBI taxonomy): domain Eukaryota; kingdom Viridiplantae; phylum Streptophyta; class Magnoliopsida; order Caryophyllales; family Polygonaceae; genus Fagopyrum; species Fagopyrum homotropicum. Next base: position 13,423,352 of record BSWB01000003.1, read on the forward strand.
CCCTTAAGGTCCAGACTTGTTTGAACAGCCCTTCACGAACCTGAACCCGTGGGTTAGCATCACAGAGGTAGGAGTACGTTGAGCCCATCGAGAACACTCCATCCTTTGTGAGTAACCATCTGACCGTATCATGACCAGTCCCCACACACAATCACATTGCTATCACTCTCAGCATACTCGTGTTATCTAGTCGGCTGCTCAGATAGTTCCAGTCCCATCCAGTTTCATCCCTCCATATATCACACACTTTTAGTTCAAGTTCCAGAGGGGAGAGGGGGACTTGACTAGACAAACATAGTGGCTCCGCTATAACCCAAGGGTCACTCCAAAACCGGGCTTGCCTACCATCTTTGACACTCCAACCAAGATTTGGCCTAATGACATTATTATAACCTTCAACTATGCCCTTCCAAACGTATGAAATTATGAATCACCTCCTTTCCAGCGCAGTGCTATTGGCCAGTCCCTGTGGAGCACCTTATATTTCCGTAGAAGTACCTGGGCCCATACTTGCTCTCTTTGCCAAAACAATCTCCAGCCAATCTTGCTGGTAGTAGCTAGGTTCACATCCCTAGCCGACTTCAGACCCAAACCACCCCTATCCCGAGGTTGACAAATTTTCTCCCAGCTAATCAGATGTAGCTTCCTAGCTCCCAAGGAGGAGCCCCATATGAAATCCCGGCAGAGTTTATCGATCCTGCTTGTGATACTATTCGGAAGCACAATAGGGGTCATATAATACCGAGGCATAGCAGAGATTACCGACCTTACTAGCGTTGTTCTACCTGCAAGGCTGAGTCGATTCGCCTTCCAACCTGTAAGTTTTGATGTCATCCTCTCAATCAACGGGCTAAACGTTGCTCTAGATACCGATTCGTGTAGTAATGGGATGCCAAGGTACATGCCCATGTTTCTTGTACAGGAGATACCTCCAGCCTCACTGAGCCGTTGTTCTAGCGGACCACGCACATTGTGAGAAACAAATACCCTGGATTTAGCAAGGCTGACTTAGCTTTCAGCCCCGAAGCACCACAAAACAAATCAAGAATGTCTTTAATGACTCTCATTTGCGTAGAGGAGGCTTCCGCAAACAACAAGATATCATCCGCGAAGAAGAGATGCGAGATCAAAGGGCCCCCCTAGACAGACGCATAGCTTTCCATTTATTCTCGTTCACCGCTCGATCAATAAGGTGACCAAGTCTTTCCAGGCAAAGGACAAAAATGTACGGAGACATTGGGTCACCTTCCCTGACTCCTCGCGCCATTGAAAAACTAGCCGTTCTCTCTCCATTCCACAAGAGACTCATCGAACTTGTAGAAACACATGTAAGAATCCGCTCTCGACATACTATCGGAATATTCAAATCCTCCAAAGTATTGGCAATAAATTCCCAACGGAGCATATCATATGCTTTCTCGAGGTCCAGCTTTAAAATCATCCAGCCTTTCTTCCCTTTCTTCCGTTTCATGGAATGAATAGCTTCTTGGGCGAGAATCACATTGTCGGATATGGATCGCCCTGGAACAAAGCTGGCCTGCATAGGGCTCACAAGATAATTCATGAGAGGTTTAAACCGGTTAGTAAACAGCTTAGTGATAACCTTATATGAGACGTTACAAAGACTTATAGGCCTAAACTAGCGTAGAGATTCTGGCTTGGCCACTTTCCCGATGAGAACAATCAGAGTCTCATTCACTGCATCCGGTAAATTCCCAGTTTCAATGAAATTCTGCACTAACCGAGTCAGCGATGATCCCACCGTACTCCACTGTTTTTGGTAAAAAAATGGGCTGAAAGCCATCCGGGCCAGGTGCCTTCAGAGCCCCCATATCTTTTACCGTTGTAAAAATCTCTTTCTCTGTGAACGGGTTAGCCAGAGAGACTCGCTGTGTATGGGACAACACAGGGAACCCTCCACCCATCAAAGGCGCCATGGTATCTAGCTGTTCTGGGCTATATAGCTGCTTGAAAAAGAGTACCGCCTTCTCTTCAAGAGCCGTCTGATCAAGACACCAAATCCCATTCTCGTCCTTCAAAGCATCTATACGATTATGTTGTCTCCGGATAATGGTGGATAGATGAAAAAAAGCCGAGTTACGGTCTCCACAAGAGAGCTAAGATTGCCTCGATTTTTGACACCACATGAGTTCCTCTTGCTCCAATGTACTCCCAAGATTCGCAGAAACCTCTCTTTCCTTGATGATAAGCGAGTTCGAAGGTTGCGCAGCCAGCTCATTTGTAATCTCCTCTAATCTCTTTAGTAGTGAATCCTTCCTCTGTATGATATTACTGAACGTGGTTCTATTCCATTTCTGGAGGGTCTGTTGCAAGCGCCGTAGAGCGACTAGATGAGTAACCCACTTTTCCCATGCACCCGAGATAAGCTCATTAAACTCAGGGTGAGTCATCCAAGCCGCCTGAAAGCGGAAAGGGCGTCTCTTGGGATTGGTGGAGAACCCCACCTCAAGATGAAGCATAAGTGGGTTATGGTCTGAAGAGAGCCTTGGAAGATGTTTAACAGTTGCACTTGGCCATCTTACTCGTGCGTTTGGACAAACCAGAATCCTGCCGAGTCGTTTGGCAATGTAATTAGCATCCGTTTTCCCCCTAGCCAAGTGAACTGCGAGCCAATGTATCCCATGTCAATTAATCTATTCTCGTTAATCCAGTTGCTGAAAGCGAGAGAGGCCGGCGGAAGACGAGTATTCCCCCCACTATGCTCCTCTACGGATTTTATTACATTCATATCCCCTCCGATAATAACTGGAATAGTCGAATCTTGGACAATAGATGCAATGTCCTCCCATACCCCTCCTCGCCGAGAAGGGTCTGGAGAGATGTATGTCACAATAAGTCCGAAAGTAGAATCCCCCTGGCCAACCTTAGCAAAGATGAATTGCCGCTCCTTCCTGACAACATTAATGCAGCAAACTTGAGAGTCCCATAACAGCCAAATTCCACCACTTCGACCTTCTGCTTCCATTCGCTCCCCAGAGTCAAATCCAATGCTCGCACAAATTCTATCCGCTGTGACCCCAGAGCAATGTGTCTCAAATAACGCTACAAAACTGGGCTTATGCTTACATAGCATATACCGCATTGATCTTCGGAAACTGGCCTTCACAGTTCCGAAGCTATTCCAAAATAAACCTATCATTTAAAAGAGTAAAACATAGGACCAAACCGTCATCAATTCTTCGGATCCGGCTCAATGGACATCTGACCACCACTCAGCCTTTGATCATCAGGTCTCATTTCGGAATCTTCCGGACTCATGTTCACATCATTGTTCTTCGAAGCTTGAGCAGTGAAGACTACCTTCTCTGGTATAGCTTTGAATAGGATCTTCACCTGTTGGGTCGGCTTAGGAGTCATCTGTTGTTGCTGGGACTGGTCTTGACCACCAGGGACCACACCCACCACTTTACTATGCCCTCCTAGCATGCCCTCTTGCCCTCTATTATTACCTCTTGATCTCTTGCGATTCTGGTCTCTCTGAGGACTTGGTGGGACACTCCTCTGACCATTATTCGTAATGTTAGAACTTTGTCCTTGACCCATCTCAGGCCCGTAGCCTTTGTAGGATAAGGAGTTCAGACGTTCCTCAGCTCTGTCCCTTCTTTGATCCGAACCTCTCCCATTTATTTGATTCTTCCTTCTTGGAACTACCATCCAAGGACCATGCCCATCCCCATTATCCTCTTGATCAATCATAACCGTCTCCTTTGCCTTTCTAGAGTCAGAAACATTACTACCAACTTCCTGAGTTCCTTCCTTCTGCACGGTTTCAGTACGTTTGGTCTGTTCAGCGTTAGCCCCACTATACACACATAACTCCTGCTTGTGTCCATATCATCCACAACTAAAACAAATGGTATGTAAATTCTCATTTTCTAATAAAAGACGTTTACCATTCAATATCACATCCCCTTAAGTGGCCTCGTTAGATCAACTGACACACAGATTCGAGCATATCGACCCCGTGAGATCCCTAGGGTATTCGCATCAATACGGAGAGGGGTGCCTATGGCAGAAGCAATAGCCTTCAACACATTAATGTTGTACATAGCAAAAGGAAGCCCCGAGATACGGATCCAAACTCCCGTATACTTCATCACCGAAGTCATGGGATCAAAAGACTCATCCCATTGCTTCATCATAAGATAGTGGCCAAACATCTTCCATGGTCCCCCAGTAAGGACATCCAGCATATCCGATTCTTTCTCAAATCTGACCAGGAAGAAGTCATTCGGAAGGTCAATGACAGTCCATCCGCCCGGAGTTGGCCATAACTGTGTGAGTCTACGTTCAAAGGAGGGGAGCGAGACCATTCTGCCAAGCAGTTTCATCACCACCGAATTTCTCCAAGGGACATTCAATACTTGGACTATATCAGGCGCCACATTAATTACAGGGGTACAATCCTTTCCTTTCGGGAAATCAATTTGAATCTTCCCAGTCTCCACCAAATTATCCGGAAGAATCGGCATTTGTTTCCATGCCGCATCGCCAAATAACATCGTACTCCATGAGGGAATAGTTCCTGCATGGTCCTGTTCACGTTCATCGGTTCCACCTAAATGAGTATTTAGTCGTGACTGTGAAGAAGTGGAAGGCGCTGAAGACGATGCAGAAGCAAGGGAAGAGGAGGGATCCGGTGCCGCAGGTGGTGGGAGAGTTGTCGCCTCGGAATTCGCAAGAGCAGTCGCCATTATTTACGTGCCTTAAAATTTGTAGCTTACCAAGCTAAATATTACATTTATTTATTATCATTATATATTTTTTAAAATAAGATTTTTTTAAAACAAAGAAACTTTTATACGGTAGTTGTCTGGGCTAGTCATGTGTGAAACTGGGCTTTTTTGCCCAATAGTCTCAGCCCAATGGGCTCTTGATGGGCCGTAATATTTTCTTCTTATTTTTTCCCTGTAAACTATAGTTGCCTTTTCGTTACCTTAAAAAGTTGGTCTATTTTGTTGATCACCTGCCCAATATCCACCTTCCCTAGGTACATACAATTATACAATCATGATGTGTTTATTTTATAAGGTTGTCGGGTTAATTCCCGATCCCCGTGTTTTATTGTTCCACTCGAGTTAATCATATATGTCACATCCATTCGTCATAAAGGGTTATAACTTATAAACAAGGAGATTTTATACGACATAATTTACATTATTTCATCTCCATATAAATTATTCAAAAAATTTAAAATGGTTTAAAATATGTGTTTTCTTACTATCATTATAAATTAGTGCATGTTAAATCATTGTTTACAAGGATAAGATGATAAACTTTGAGTTATATAAATTATATTTTGGTGTATAAAATTAGTTTAAATGTTTATTTATTTACACAATATTTTATATCAACTAGTTGTTTTAAATATCTTGGTAGTTTGTTACGAATGGAAAATATAAGGGTAGGGTAGGTGTTTTTATTATAGAAGTTAGTTTATTTAAAAAAATAAAAAGGAGAATTTGACCTATTATGCATTTTGAGAATATGATTTAGTAAATTAACCCCGTAATTTTTTACCACTTTCATTTAATGGTAGATAAAAATAATTAACCCCTTTATTTTAATAAAAAAAAGAATAATAGACATTCGTTAGTGTTAAGTTGTAATTACTATAACTGAATTTATTTATTTTTTATTTTTTCTTTTTATTTTATTTTTTATTTTTTTATTTCCTGGAATAAATTTCTGGTATGAAATTTTTCATATCAGAAATTTTTCATACCAGAAATTTTTAATACCTTAAATTTTTCATACCAGAAATTTTTTATGCCAGGAATTTTTCATACAAGAAATTTTTCATACCAGAATTTCACATACCAGAATTTTACATACCAAATTTTTTTTACATACTAGAATTTTTCACATACCGGAATTTTACATACCTGAATTTTTTTAGTATTGTTGCTAGTACCAGAAATTATCATACCATAATTTCTCATACCAAAATTTTTCTCATACCAAAATTTTTCACATACTAAAATTTTCACATACCAAAATTTTCACATATCAGATTTTTTCACATACCAGAATTTTTCACATACCAGAATTTTATATGCCATAATTTTTTTATACCGAAAGTTTCATACATACCAGAAATTATCATACCATAAATTATCATAAAATTTATAGTATGTAAAACAATGTCAACACAAGAAGCAAAAGCAAAATACACAATCTGAAACTCAAAGAAAAATACACAGTCAACACAAGAAGTTAACAACGTATATCCCTGTAAAGCCTCAAGCAAAATAATTAAGGCTGAAACTTAAAGAAAGGGCATATTATAATCTGTGATATACCTAAAGACGATAAGCAGACTGATTTTAGCAGTAAAAGCAAAATACATAGTCAACACAAGAAGTTGACAACGTTTAAACAAACTTCAAATTAATACTGCATATTTGTCATCGACTAAAGAGGAAATGCAACCCAGGTTTTCAAAATCAATAAGGCTATCCAACTCACCATACGTCTCAATACAGTATCCAGACGATAAACCAATCAGGAAGCTCCATCAACGTATATCCTTGTAAAGCCTCAAAATAGCAATGTCGAGCCAAACAAAGCGGGATCTGGACCAAGTCGAGTCAAGTAAAGCGGGATCTGGAACAAGGACCAAGTCGAGCCAAACAAAGCGAGATCTGGACCAAGTCGAGCCAAGTAAAGCGGGATCTGGAACAAGGACCAAGTCTAGCCAAACAAAGCGGGATCTGGACGAAGTCGAGCCAAGTAAAGCGGGATCTGGAACAAGGCGAAGAACTCCAAGTTGTGGACGGTGAGTGTATAGAGAGTAGGAAAGCGAGAGGCAGTGAGAATGATGGTTGAAGGAGAGACGGTGAGAATGGTGGTTGAAGGAGAGAAGCGAGAGTTGGTGAGTTAGGTTTCCACAGTAAAAAAAAAAAAGAGTTTGGGTTACATTTACTTAATCAAAAATAAAAAAAAAGCCTAGTTACTAATGCATAATTTCAAAATAGCCTATTAACCTAATTTGCCAAAAAAAATTCAATTCGAGTATTTTATTTAAACACTCATTTAAACACCAAACTAGTTTATTTTGTTATTGAAACCATTATTTCAAAGATATTTTAAACACATTCTGATTTATATACTAATACATATACAAGTAAGTACACTCAAAATAACAACAATCGAAATCTTCAAATCTTGGTTGATGTTCTATTTATAATATTTAACCTAAATTATGAACTCAAGAAATCTAATGGACTATAGTAATTGTCTTATTCATTCATTGGACAATATTCATTGATACGAATTACCTACATGGATACCACAATGAATGATAGATTGTATTGAATCTTAATTCTTACCTAACCAATCTGAAATCATTTCAATTAAAATAAAAAAAAATACCAACTTACATACTTTTTTTTTTTGAAAGAACCAACTTTCATACTTATTATGATCTCATATATTATAGATTATTAATTTATTAAAAGACTTGCAACCCACTAGGAAGTCTTCTTTGACTTCAATAAGAACGTTCTTACAATCCATGACTTCATATTCCCTATTGGTTAGGTTGGGATGTTTGACCTAAAAACGAGGTTATATTTAGTGCCCGTTTGGTTGGAGCGGTGAAATGAAAACGGAATGAAATCAGATAAGGGTTAGGAAAGGAAATAGAAAAGACGTGATTATTTTTATGTGTTAAAAGACCTCTAACCAAACACATTTTTTTAATTAATTCGGAATCATTCCTTTATCGGAAATGAATCCTAACCCTTCCAAACGAGCCCTTAGCGTAATTATACTTGACTACGTCAAGTTGTCAATTTCCATAAAAAATTTATTATATTGTTAGTTTTTCTTAAATTCATTTCAAAATCATAAATCTTCTATGCATACGATATTTCTCATTAAGAATATTTTTTATAGGTCAATACACATTAAAATATCTCTTAATAAATATAATTATATTTATTTATTTTCATAATTAGGGTAAGTAAATACTGATTGGTGAAAATAGGTTGAATAAATGAGATAATTTTTTTATAATTGTGAAGTCAATGCAGCGTTTAAGTTTACCTGGCAGGGCCCACAATGAACCGGGTCAAACAAGGCGCACGTATATCCACCGTCAAACCAGATGACTTTTCTAAGATGTTGTAATGGAGGATCATTACGAACGATGAGGATGGCTCGATGATGATGAGTCATCAAGAGTGCCTTCCTACTAATCAACACGAATTGGGAAAAAAACAAGATTCAGTGTAACAAAACCACCCACAAAATATCTCTTTTTACATCAAATCACCCATAGATATAGATCTGACCATTTGCACCCAAATCTCTAAGAGTAGAACTCTTCTTCTACATGAAAAAAATATAGGGGTGTTACGGGCACGGTTCAAGATTTCGTTAATACACCACGCTTACGCAATGCGTGACCATCACGGTCACGTATTCCGTAACCGTACAAAAAAAATTCCTGACATCATGGTTACGGGTTCCGTCCCGTAACCGTGACCTTATGACGGTTACGGGATCCGTAAACGTGGTGCATTAATGAAATCTTGACCCGTGCGTTTACGACTTCCGAAACTGTATTGGATGACGGGTCGATTACTCGATTGGATGCACTTATGAGTAGAATAAGTAAGTTTATCTTTAAGGGTTGTTTGGTGCAAAAAAACATATTTAGTGGGTGGTTTGTGAAATTTATTCTAAAAGCAAACCAACATTGCAATGCACAGAATTTTTTGCAGACATCCCCTTTTCAGTTTTCCCATCCCTCCTCTCACATGCAATGGAATTGCAAAAATATGCCACCGCCATAAATAATTTCCACTGACTGCTCTTCTTCTTCAAAGCTCAAATTCTCTCAATTCCCTCCTGTTTCGAGATAGTAGTTGAGAGGGAAGTTCAATTTCCAAATCCAAATCCCAAATTCAAGCATTTTTGAGTGTCCGTTGACGATCACATTGACCTAGACGAGTAAACCCTAAATTCAAGACAGATCCCATTAGATTCGCCGAATTCATGTCGGAGAAACCGAATCCGGCGGTAAGGAGGTTCACGCCATCGGCGAGGCCGACTAGCTCTGTTCTCCCCTACCAGACACCGAAGCTTAGAGAGCATTACCTGATCGGGAAAAAACTTGGTCAAGGCCAGTTCGGTACGACTTATCTTTGCACGGAGAAAGCGACTGGGTTGCTCTACGCTTGCAAGTCGATCCCGAAGAGGAAGCTAATTTGCAAGGATGATTACGAGGATGTGTGGAGAGAGATCCAGATAATGCACCATTTGTCTGAGCACGATAATGTGGTGAGGATCAAGGGGACTTATGAAGATTCCGTGTTTGTTCACCTGGTTATGGAGCTCTGTGCTGGTGGAGAGCTCTTTGATAGGATTATATCCAAGGGGCATTACAGTGAGAGGCAGGCTGCTCAGCTGATCAGGACGATTGTTGGCGTGGTCGAGGCTTGTCATTCTCTCGGGGTTATGCATAGGGATCTTAAGCCTGAGAATTTTCTCTTTTCGAGCTTCGATGAAGATTCTAAGCTGAAGGCTACTGATTTTGGACTGTCCATTTTCTACAAGCCTGGTTGGTTTCTGTTTTCCCTCTTCTTGTTTCTTGTTTTAAATTTGTAAGTTTAGGGGCAACGCTTTCAGTTCCTTTTCTTCTATACTTCTTTTTTGGGTGCCTTTTCCCTTTATTCTAATATCTGATCTATTTGCTCAGTACTAGCATACATGTATGTTTTTTAAACTGGGGGTTCCAGAAGGATTAAACAAAGAATGAAAGAAGGAAGATGCTCAACCTGATTTACATTATGCATTCTATGTAAGAATCAGAATGGTGCATCTAAAAGACCAAATAAAATGTGAAAAAATATCATTTAGAGTTAGGTAGCTGCGAAGAGAACTTGGTGGTCCCTCTGTATCTAGAATTAATGGCTACCTGTGCTTTTGTTAGGTTATATTTGTAGGGTTCTTCAGATGTTGTTGCCAAAACACTTCACTGATTCCAACATTTGCTGCCTCACAAAGTTGTCCTAAGTTTAACATGTCACATACATAAAATTCAGAATCTGTAACTCTCTTAAATAATTTTATTTTAGAAGAAATTATCATTAATATTTGATATTGAAACTTTATGCTTGTGATTACCCATTAAAATTTCTACATCTTTGGTAGGGCAATATTTTGGTGATGTGGTTGGCAGTCCTTACTATGTTGCGCCTGAGGTGTTATGCAAGCGCTATGGACAGGAAGCGGATGTGTGGAGTGCTGGTGTTATTCTTTACATCTTGTTGAGTGGCGTTCCCCCATTTTGGGCAGGTAAAAATTGAGAGTTTTGTACTTAAGTTTTCCTCGATATAGGTTGTCCGTTTACTTTGCATCATTAGTCTGTATAACCATTTTCATTGTTTTTCATTATACTCAGAGACTGAGTCAGGGATCTTCAGACAGATTTTACATGGAAAGTTAGACTTTGATTCTGAACCGTGGCCTAGTATTTCAGACAGCGCAAAGGATTTGTTACGTAAAATGCTTGACAGGGATCCAAGAAGCCGGCTGAGTGCTCATCAAGTTCTCTGTGAGTTTAATTTAGTGATATGCTTTGCCACTCTTGTTGATTTGTTCATAGGGCAGTCCTCCATGAATGTCATGTGAACTGATTTTTTTCCTACTATTCTATCTTGCAGGTCACCCATGGATTGTGGATGACGATGCTGCTCCTGACAAACCTCTGGATTCAGCTGTTTTGACACGCTTGAAACAATTCTCAGCTATGAACAAACTCAAGAAGATGGCGTTGCGTGTAAGTCATTAATACCATCACTCTTGATACTTTGCAGTAGGTTTATATGTCCTTATGAATTGTATCCATGAAGTTGCCAATGGTCATATTGCGGTCACTGATTTGTTAAGTAACCACTACTGAAACTCGAGTGGATTTTGTACCACACCTTGAAAATTGATTGAACTTACGGTAACATGTGAATTACGCTGCAATTTGCTTATATTCATTTACATTTTATACTACATTTGTGTCTAAACTCTTCAGCTGGTGGCATGCATACTGTTCGCATCAGATTTGTGTTCATTTTTATTTTGTAGGTCATAGCCGAAAGGCTCTCAGAGGAAGAGATTGGTGGTCTAAAGGAGTTATTCAAGATGATTGATACTGACAATAGTGGGTCAATTACATTTGAAGAACTCAAAGTGGGATTGAAAAAAGTTGGATCTGATTTGGGGGAGTCTGAAATCAAGTCTCTTATGGATGCGGTAACATGAAAAATTTCTAACTGCATCCCTCTAGTTTTTTAATTTTTCCAGTTCTAGCAAGAACCAAATATGTAGATGTCAATAATTGCTTACTAGTTTGATTCATTTTCTTCTCAATAGGCTGATATTGACAATAGTGGAACCATTGATTATGGAGAATTTCTCGCTGCCACTCTGCACGTGAACAAGATTGAGAGGGAAGAAAATTTAGCGGCAGCCTTCTCTTACTTTGACAAAGATGGCAGTGGCTATATAACCATTGATGAGCTTCAACAGGCATGCAAAGACTTTGGGTTGGGTGACGTTCACCTTGACGAGATTGTTCAAGAAATTGATCAGGACAATGTGAGTTCATTACTTCCATTTCCCACAATTGTTCATAAGAACTTTGGGACACTGACATTCTGCATATATGATTATATCCTGATACAAGAAGATATACGAAGATGGAAGATGATGAGATTGAATGTTTTCATTTTTGACAGGATGGGAGAATAGACTACGCAGAGTTTGCTGCAATGATGAGGAAGGGTGATTCGGGGATAGGAGGAAGAACCATGAGAGGCAACCTGAAGTTTAACCTGGCCGAAGCATTTGGAGTAGGCGACAATGATGCTACCAATTTATCCGATCCAACTTCCGGCTGAGGATGCCTGTATTTCTGAGAGTTTTACCGGCCACGGACATGGCATTTTGTGAATTTTAGGACTTTGTAACAACTCTATTTGAGGAGCTGATGAGATCCTGTGATTCCTTTTGTTGTTATTGAGACTGGCAAGGCATAGATATCATAAGGCATAAGGCTTCTTTCAGGCATTTGAAATTTTGATTTCAACTTCTTATCATAAAGTTCCTAAAACAAAACTCACTCATTTGGTATTCTTATTTATTTATTCTGAATTTTTAGTTTTAGGAGGCTTTATATTTTCTAAACTTATTTGTGTAATTACTTTTAAATTGTGTAATACTGTATCAAACGACTTTTTTTATACCACAAAAATTGTTTGTTAATCTCTATTGTCAGAACATTAAGATGTTTGGGAGGCTTTTTTTTTTTTTTTTTCATTTTACTTAATTTTCATTCGATTTACCTATATTAATTTTACATTTTTTAATTATTCATTTTGATATTGTGAACCTAAGTTAGAAATTTCTAAATCAGCCAGCATACATTAGTTTTCATGAATCCGAAGGCAGGCATGGGGGCAATTTAGTAAATCCAGTACGGTGATAAGATAAGAGATGGGGAAAGGAAGGAACAAGCTGAAGAAGGAAGAAAGGGAAGACAGCAGCGAAAATGGCGGCACCAACGCTCGGCTTCGGTTCGGTCTGCTGCTCTACCAGTAGAACCACCTCAGTTTCTCTACCTCTCTCAACTCCTTGTTCGTCTCTTCTCTCCTCCTTCTCTCAGAGGCCTTTCCCGTCTACTCTCTCCTTCGCCCCTCGTAGGCCCAACATTGCATTGTCTACCGTCGTCAAATTCGCAGAATCGGAGGCACCGGTGCTAGAGGCTGAATCGACGGCGGTGGAAGTGGAAGTAGTGGCAGCCGAGTTTTCTGAGCCATTGGAAGTCGTTCAACCCACTCTCCCTGCTCCCAAGCGCGAAGAGATCTTCGCTGTGGTCATGGTTAGTGATTTCTTCAGTTAATTGATTGAATTTTGAAACTAATTGGATTCTTGCGCCCGTGATTATGATATTCTACACGCTTACGTTGATTTTCTCCATTTTGCTATTTCCTTGGGGCTTTTAGGTTGGTTCTCGACAGTACATTGTTTTCCCTGGGCGATGGATTCACACTCAGAGACTCAAAGGTGCAAATGTTAATGATAAGGTACTTCTCCTTTAACTTCATTTATGTTATTTGCAGTTTAGTCGCTTACTAGTTGGTCATTATCAATGGAGTTTAGCATGTATGTAGTGTATAATAAAGGGAAGATATCATGCTTACCCTTATAGTCGTATGACTGGTATGAGTTGACATTGCTTTCCCTGAGAATTGCAGGATCAGCTGAGTTTATGTTAGTTTAGCCTTTCGTTTTCCCGATTGCTGACTTTTTAGGAGTATTATTAATAGATATGTTAATGGTGCAAGCTAGGCTTTCTTGAGCTTACTATTGGGTTAAATCTGCTTTCATTTGTTCACTTTTAACCCTAGTAGTTAAGTTCTGTTGAATTAACATTAACCTACGCTCTAGTGATCTCTAAGGCTGTTATGATTATTATTGATGAAGATGTTGGTGTGGCATAGTGCAATCCAGGCTGATAGCTCCATCTTGAACTGCTATTGGGTTAATTCATTGGGTCATTTTTAAGGCCAGTAGAGTATTATGCAACTAGTACTCTAATTTCAACATTCTCCTCCCTGCAGATTATTCTTAGCAAGGTTCTGCTGGTGGGCACGAAAACAAGCAATTATATTGGGAAGCCTGTAGTTACAAATGCTGCTGTTCATGCTGTAGTAGAAGAACAGGTTCTTCCATTTCCCTTTCATTTTATCGAACATGGAGCTAGATATATGAAAAGCCATGAATTGTGATGCTTGCTATTCATAATGCAGTTGCTTGATGATAAAGTGGTGGTCTTTAAATATAAGCCGAAAAAGAACTACAGAAGAAACATTGGCCACCGTCAGGTATCACTGGGCTTTGTTATGACTTGTAGATGGCAGTTTACATTAGTCACTTTAACTTGATTCTGAGCATAAATCTCATAATTGTTGGTGCAGCCCATCACTCGTATCAGGATCACAGGGATCACAGGCTACGAAGATTACCCCGCGAGTTGATTATGCAGGATCAAAAGAAAGGTTTTGAACCATCAAAGTGATCCATTCGGTTTTGCGGTAATCCTGTAATTTGTAGTTCTTCACTGTCTGTCATATTTTGAAGACATTTCCTCACATTATGAAGGAAGGGTTGAAGGTTCAATTAGGAACAAATCAAGTTTGCCAACACATATTGTAACTGTGCTTAATATTTAGTTATATATATGTGTGTGTTCACATAAAAGCCAACTAAATAACAAGAAACAGGAGCAAGAAACCCAGGTAAAAAAATCAAAAAAGGATTATACTATGCTTGCTATGAAAGCACGAGGTACAATGAGAATCCGCAAAGCCATTCAATCTAGTTGAAAAGGCAAAGTTGGTACAAGCTTAAACTCTGGTGCTCCGATGCTTCTTGTGGCACAAAGGGCATCTTCAATCAGCCACATATGACAGAAGTGCAATTACAAAATTCACTACACTGACTTCTACATATGCTTTTCTTGTATGTCACCAAATTTGCTATTTGATTGTGCAACCGGAGTTCATCAGGTTCCTGACCGTAGCTGTTAGAGACAGCAAGACCTCTGAAGGTTATTCATATGTCCGCTTCCTCTTGATTAAGGTGGGGAAGATGATAATTGATCCGATGAGAAATAGAACAGTAAGCGTTTTAAAATCGTATAGATCTTTGACAGACTTCAGCTCTCCCAGGGCAAGACCAGCCTGATAACCAAGTAGCAGAACCCAATATTTAGGTTAAAAGCAATATGTATGATGAAGCAAAATCAGCTCTAACAAAAATTTAACTTCAGCCCGTAAAAACCTAGTTGCAAAGCCTTTCTACTTAGTATCTGCGTATTTTTCGAATCAATATTCCAATGCAAGTGTAAACGGAAGCCTTCAGCTTGACGCGTAACAGTAGTCAAATTTAAGTTACTCGCCAGCCATATTCCGCTTAACTAATTATATGATAATGCCAGCCATATTCCGCTTAACTAATTACATGATAATACAGCTACATAGAATGGCCTGAAAGAGTGAAAGGACAATATGCAAGAGATAAGATGGCAGGCTAAATGCAATCCTTTCCTAGACAATTAAGAAACTTAAATGTAATGGATTACCTTGACAGTGATGAAAGAGGCAGGTACAAGTCCTACTACTGTTGCCAGGAAGAACACGTGAAAAGGTATATCCACAATCGGAGATGCCAAGTTGATAAACAGATTGGGTAAGGATGGAGTAACCCTCAGAAAAAGCATGTAATTCAACAATTTCTCCTTATGTTTGGCAATCTGAAGAATACAAACACAGTGTCATTCAGCAAATCACAAATGAAACGACCCAAAGAGCTAGCAAATTATGTAAAGCTTGGGACAGCACCTCTGATTGGAAGAGCTTTAACTTCTCGGGCCATAACCAATTCACTAATGGCTTGCCTATCAACTTTGAGAGAAAATAGCAGGATGAAGCTCCCGCGGTAGCATTAAAAACTACCAAGATGAGACCCCTAAATACACCAAAGAGAGCTCCTGCCAGCAATGACAAGAATATGGTTCCAGGAATCATGAATGTCTGCATGAAGATATATGTTGCACAGTAACCAAGAATGAATGCTGCTGGATGATCCTGTGCATACATTGCAAGATTATCTCTGAAAAAAATTAAAAAAAGTGAAAACATCTTAGAAAGCATATCATGCAGGTATCAGGTATCCATGATTCCAACAGAAAACAACCAAGAAAAAGACAGCATGATAGCACAATTAACATAAAATCCATACAAAACAATATAATCCCCTCCTTACTGTTCTGTTCACTATTAAACATTCATGAAATCAACTTTCAAAATTGTCAACCTAACACATCAACCGATTTACAGCTGAAATGTGTAACATGGCATCGGTTTAAATCAACAAAACAGTCCACCTCAAACATAATAAAAAAAACTATCATTGACTAGAATTTCCCACATGATATCTAAACAAAAAAGCACAAAAAAATAGGGATGAACTCATCTAGATCAACAAGCAAAATTGACAAACATACTTTAGCATTCGAAGGTCGGAAATGGTGCGAGGCAGCTTAATCTGCCCATACTGAGCCGCCGGCATTGTCCAGAAGATACAAGACAACCCAATAACGAAAATGAAGATGACGGCCATGGCGGCAGCCATCTCCCCTCTGGTTAACGGAAACTTGGACTCGAGCTTGAGTTTCTTACTGCTCGGCGAATCATCCAGCTTCGAAGCGCTTTCCTCGTCTCGCAACGAAACCCTGCCATCGTCCCCAGTCAAACCCCTCGAAGCCACCATTACAAGCCGCGCCCAAATACCTTCCCCAAGTCTCCGCAAACCCTAACTTAATTATATTCAGCTGCCGAACAATTGATCATTCTATTCCACAGCTGAGATCAATTCGCCTTGAATTGATCGAATCGGATCAAACAACAAAATGCAAACCAGAAATTGATCTTGAATAATAATTGAATCTGAAAAATCAAACTTCCTATAAGGTAGAAGATGAGATAGATATAGCTAGTATCAACCTGTTGACAGCAGATGCCTGTTAAATTTAGGGTTTTTGGAAATTGGGGATAAAAATAGCAATCGGCAATCTGGTTAGAAATGGGGGTTTTAAAGGAGGTCAAGCTGGAGAACAGAGAGAATTAGGTTAGGTTTACCACCCAGAAAAAGGGGAAGAGGTGGGACCATTGCTACTTTGCCACCGTCTTCGCTTATGTAATAAATTAGTGCAATTTTCGTGGTTTGTATTAATTTTTTTGAAATTCAATGTAAAATATATTTTTTAATAGTTATAAGTAAAGTATATTTATTTTGGTAATATATTAAAAAATTTAATAAGATAAAATTAAAATTAAAAAATCTATCTAATCGATATATTAGAAAATAAGTACATAAAAAATAATTTATTTATCAAAATTAAAATATATTTAAAAATATCAATTAGGTATTATGTTATATGATAAAGTAGTTAGATTTTAGTTGATAAAAATAAAATAAAACTAAAAATTATAAATTATGATAAAATAATACGTTTTATTTAATGTATAAATTAATGATACATAATTTTAAGTATTTTTACTTTTATATATAGTATATAGATTTCAATCCTTGTGTTATTAATGAATTAACTTCTATCCATATAAATTCAAATTAAACTTATAAAATAATTGAGTAACTCTTGACATCCCATAAACCAAATTTAAAATCAAATCTAAGTACCAAAAATTATCAACAATATTTTCATAAATGCTAAAGTATAGAAGTTGGAAGATAAATATATAAAAATAAAAATTATAAACTTACTTTGAAAAATCTATAAATTTGACTAAAATGTTATAACTCATGACTGTTAAAATGTTATTACAAATGAAATTGTTAGAAAATATAGTTTACAAGTAATATTTTGGTGGAAATTATAGATAAAAAGTTAAAATATGAATAAAGTTTGTAGTGATTATACAATGCAATTAGATGGGGAATGATAATTATTGGATGTGCTGCTTTGTGGTAGATTGGAAGAGCATCTCAAATGTTCCATGTATATTCCATTGTCATTTTCCAATTAACATACATAGAGAGCAAATAAGCATATCGGGCCCAATATCCCATTTTACGAGTTTTGAAAAAAAAAAAAAGAATTCATTACTAAAACAAAAATACAAGTTTACGTACCGAAGGTATTTCTATGGTTATCTATACCCAATTAAAAGTAAATTCCGACTTAGCATTAAGAACAAGTATAGTGATTAAGTAAGAGTCGAACCCAATAGAGTTAAGGTGTTTTAGATGCGATTATTGATTATAGTGACAAGTAACAAAAGGGGTTGGTTGAATTGATGCACACAAAAACTTATGAAAACGATTAATGCGACAAGTAAGACAATAATGGATGAATCTACACTAGGTTGATTCTAAGCATGCAATTGCTACTTTGGTGAGTTCCTTTTACAAGTTTTCAAATAATCTCCCGTCTCGATCATATATATGTGTTGAGCCAACCGACATCAACACAACTTAACAGGTTAGTGTTCCGTAAACCTACAAGAACAATTAACAAGTTAGCTTTCAAATAACGACTAAGGGATATAAAGAGAAGATTAAAACCGTTAAACTTATCTTTATATTTGTGTTCCTTTTCTTTAAGTAATCACAACCCGTTATTATTTAAAGTTACTACTAGATTAAAGACCCGAACCCGGAACCTATTAATTCTAGTTGTTTGCATGCACTTTAGAACCTAAGGTGATCAATCTCAAGTAATAGTAAACATGCAATTAGACAATGGAGATCAAGGAAACACAAAGTATTACTGAATGAAAACTTATATTATAAAGAACTTACAACCAAAGTAACAATGCAGCATCAAACCAACCCAATGTAGCAAGGGAGTTAGCAACTCATTACAAAGGTAGCAAGACAATCTAAGTGGATAAATTGTTGGCTAACAAGATGATCAGATGGATGATTCTAACAATCAACCAAGGACTATTTATACTACAAAAGACACTAAATAGGAGTAAATGGCCGGCCCAAAACAGCCACCTTTAATGCCATAAAGGTGGTGTAAACAGCCGGAGTAAAGCTTCTGACGTTAAGCCGCAGGGGCGGCCTTCAGCTCCGCAGGGACGGTGAAGGCAAAAACGCTTGATCTTCTTCATGGCCGCAGGGGCGACTAGGCAATTTCGCTGGGGCGGATCTTCAATGCTCTTCAAACGTCTGACCCTTCGACTTACTGACGTTTCTAATTCCAAGCCGCCGGGGCGTCCCTATGTCGACGCAGGGGCGGTGACACAGCCTCTTCGCCTTCCAGCTCCCAGGTTGAGGCGCAGGCAGGGGCGCAGTGGGAGGCGCAGGGGAGCTGGTCTTTGTCTCTTCAGGGCAGGTCACCGCAGGAGCGCCAAGGAGTGGCGCAGTGGTGGTGAGACACTTCATGGCCGGCGCTGGCGAATGCGCAGGGGGCGCTCCGGTGTAAGGTGTCACCCGCAGGGGCGGTGACAAGGCTCCGCTGGGGCGGTGAGGCAACAGAAGCTTTGCTTCGTGAACGATCTTCACTCCTAAGTGCTTATAACTCCTTCCTTAGCTTATTTTAGTCTTCTTCTTCTGGACCAAGGAGTTAGTAGCATAAACCGACACAAAAGTAATAAAAAGACTCTAAAAACTATCCTAAATGATAGTGATTCCATCACCGATCATTTACAATTATATATATATATATAGAGAGAGAGAGAGATTTTAGTTGAAGTGAGGAGAGAGCTTGTAGATAGAAATTATGAGGGTTGTAATTACGAATAATAATAATTACGAATAATATATTAAACGATATGACACCTTCGTAACTATAATCCCGGCTGGTTTGACGTTGGATGAATGGTGTAGAGAGGATAATGACGTTGGAAAGTATTAGAGAGACAAGAGAGGAGTTATCTTGTAAATCTCTTCTAACAAACTGTTACCTAAAATATAAGATTATAAGAATATTTAAAAAAAACATGGATTTTTCCTCTTGGTGCCATCAAGGTTTGGACATTTCCTCTTGGAATTCACTAAGTTTTAAAATTCCTCTGGGTGCCCTCAACATTCCATTTGTTTCCTCTTTATACCCATTCTTAATATATTACATTAAAATTCATTAAAAATTATATAAAAAATTAGAAAAATAAATTTAAAATAGATTATGACCTTAATTAATAAATTTATAATATAAATATTATATATATATATATATATATATTTTGAAATAAATATATTTTTTATTTTCGAATTACTTTTTACTTTTTACTTTCGATTTAAAATATATATATATATATATATATATATATATATATATATATATATATATATATAATTTATGTTAATAATATTTATTAAAAAATTTTTTTTAACTTTTTAAGGGTCCAAAAAATTAAACATATAGTATTTTTTTAAAGTTAATTTTCTATAATTTATTTTAATTTGAAAATAAAAATATTATTTTTATGTGTTAATTTATTATGTTTTATAATATACTTTTCCATAATCTTAAAATAAATAAAAAACATAATTTTTAAAAATTTTCGAATTAATATAAATTATATAAAATTTAAATTCAAAATAAAATTTTTTTTATTATATTTTAATTCTCTAGACTCTTAATAAAGTTTCAAAAAAATGTTTTTATTTAATTTATATATATATATTTTAAATGAAAGTAAAAAGTAAAAAAAAATATATTTTAATTCAAAAATAAAAAATATATTTATTTCAAAAAATAAAAATAAATAAATAAAAACTATTTCTATTATAAATTTGTTAATTAAATTTAATGAGGTCATAATCTATTTATATTTATTTTTCTAATTTTTTAATTATTTTTTAATGAATTTTAATGTAATATATGAAGAATGGGTATAAAGAGAAAACAAATGAAACCTTGAGGACACCAAGAGGAATTTTGAAACTTAGTGGATACCAAGAGAAAAAGTCCAAACCTTGATGGCACCAAGAGGAAAAATCCATGTTTTTTTTTAAATATTCTTATAATCTTATATTTTAGGTAACAGTTTGTTAGAAGAGATTTACAGGATAACTCCTCTCTCGTCTCTCTAATTCTTTCCAACGTCATTCTCCTCTCTACACCATTCATCCAACGTCAAACCAGCCGGAATTATAATTACGAAGGTGCCATATCGTTTAATATATTATTCGTAATTATTATTAGTTTTGTCACAAAGGTGTCATATCGTTTAATATATTATTCGTGGTTATTAAAAGTGATTGCAATTTGGTCAATACTATCATTGTAGTGAATTGTTTACAAGCTTATCATGTAAATCATAATACTTGCAGCATCAACATTATTTATTCATAATTACAACTACTATTTCACCAACAACTAACATTATCATTAGTTTATGATAACAACGAATTATTCGTAATTATTAACTTAATACCTGTCATTTTCAAATGATTCAAACCAATATTATTCCTAATTACTCAGTCTTTTTAACTTTGAATACACATGCTGAACCCAAGGGACACTGATATGTCCGACTGCATTCGAGCACGTGTATGTCGTCTTCAACGTCTTTGTCAGCGTCCCCGCCGACAACAACATGTATGCGAACACCTACTCAAAAACATAACTATCATCATGTTAGTTTATAAATTCGCATATAAATATTAAGTCTTCCATGATTCACATAAAACAATATTCATAATTAAGGTGGAGTTATCAATAACTAGTTTAGTGCCCGCACCTTGTGCGAGTTTGTCTAAATGAAAATTATTATATTTTTAATTTTATACATTATGTATTGGATATTAATCTATAAAAAATATATTTAAGACTAAGAAAAACCTTTTCATCCAAACTTATTGAAAAAGTTAAAATAAAAAAAAATAATAATATAAAATTAAATTAAAAAAATTAAAAAATAAGAAAACAAAAACTATGATATAAAATTCAAAACTAAAAATTAAAATTAAATTCAATAATTAACTTTAAAAAAAATCAAAAATTAAAATAAGGAGAAGAAAATGAAATAAAGTTTTAAAATGCGTCTATATTATTTTTGTAATAAATTATAAAAACAGACTTTCAAAAATGTTAAAAAGATTTCAAGATCTCGTTTGTTAAAATTTTGAGGATTTATTTTGTTATTAATATCTTATAATTTTTTCATTTTAAAGATTTGATAAGTATATTGTAATAAATTTTTAAATAAGTCAAACAAATTCTTACGTGACATATTTAAAACGTGACGTGGCATTGCTAATTGTTTATTAATGTTTATAAAAGTTATTTTATAAAAGAAAAATGGCAAATCTGTAAATATCTTGTGACATATCTGTAATATATTTATATTTTATTATTTTATGTAACTCGGGTAGGGCTTTTTGGGTTGATCGGATCTAGGCGGGCTTTCCGGTCCAGCTTCATCCCTTGTCCAAGCACCCACTTTTTGATGGCCCGGACTAGTTCGGGGATGATTAGTTCACCATGGAGTAAAAGTTTGAAGGAAGTGCATCGGTGATTTTATTTATTAAACGTCGGAACTAAGCAAGTTGCGCTCGTAATTTCTATTTTTTTTTTGTCGAGGTCATAACTACTGATTTGGGGACCATAGTTGGAACTGAATTTGAGGCGACAATAGCTTATGTCCGAAATAAAAAATTTCTTATGGAAACTAACTCTTGATGGATTACCTACTAAACAGAATCTTGATAGACAACGAATTCCCGTTGTGATGAATTGCGAGTTCTGTAACCACCATACGGAAAGTGAAAAGCATTTGTTCTTTCAATGCCCTTATATGATATCAAAATCTCAAACATTTTAAAGAATTATGACCTGGATAATAAGAACATTGCGGAAGCTATTTTGGACCTTAAAGGAACAATCACATCTTCTGATTAAGGTTACTTACTATCATTTGGTGGAACATTTGGTTATAACTACTGATTTGGGTTAAGGCAATACATGTTTAAAATGTAACTTGTTGATTGTTTATTAATATTTGTAAAAGTTATTTTATAAAAGAAAAGTGACAAATCTATAAATATCACGTGACATATCATATATATATATATGTTATTCTTTGTAACTTGGGTAGGGCTTTTTGGGTTGATCGAATCTAGCGGGGCTTCCCGGTCCAACTTCATCATCCCTTGTCCAACCCACCCACTTTTTTGATGGCCCAGACTAGTTCGGGGATGATTAGTTCACCATGGAGTAAAAGTTTGAAGGAAGTGCATCAATGATCTTATTTATTAAACTTCAGAACTAAGCAAGTCGCACTCGTAATTTCTGTTTTTTTTTGTCAGGGTCATATACTCATTTGGGGACCGTAGTTGGAACTGGATTTGAGGCGACAATAGCTTATGGTTTTCGGTTTTTAAATCTCATCTACACGTTTTGTCTCGTATTGCCGCAATGGTCACGATAGTCAAACTGAACTACGCGTTAACCCCATACCCAAAGTTGAACAAGAAAAATCAAACACACGATTATTCTATCGGTTACTTGTATTAATGTCAATAAACTACACATATGGAGAGTGTAGTTACCTCATCGATTGGATTTTTAAAATTGTATAAAACTTTGGCTTATATAGTCTCAAACTCGGCTCCAATTACGCTCACCAAGTACGCTATGACTCTAATAAAAATTCCGAAACTACACATTGTAATTTCCATATATTTGACTTTGAATCAAAAGAACCACTTTCGTCTAGAAAACTCATTTCGTCGTTTTGATCAGTGTTATGTAATTCAAAATCCTATATCCTATATCCTATAAAAAGGGGGAGTTGCCCCTTGCTATAGTACGAGCTAAAGCAGATTTGGGCCTTTGACGTTTACTATCTTGGACGGCCCATTCATTCATGATTGTGGCAGCCGGCGTGCCTTGTCGCTTCACCTTTACCTTCTTCTCTAATTGTTAGGGGCCGGCCGCTATTTTTGTGAGCTCCCACATGTCTTCTCTCTGCCGCTATTGGCTGCCTCTTCGGAGAGACATTGATATGTGGTGGTTGCTATTGACAACATCTTCTCCGAGATCTCGATACCTATTGGTAGCGTGTTTTCTTTTGAGTGTGCCACGACCGGTCATTCATTAAAACTATATTTGAGTTTTCAATGTCCTCGCTTTAAATGCGTTCACGGTGGTTTCAATGGTCATCTGCTCTCAACTAGGAACGCGCAATAGTCTGTGTTATTCAGGTTTGGTTTTAGTTAATTTATCAATGTCGCTCTTCTTATTCTTCTTCGCTCCTTCTTCCGCCTCCTCTTGACTTCCGCCTGTTTTTTATTAGTTTTGCGTTTTGGA
The DNA here is from genome assembly GCA_033239125.1 of Fagopyrum homotropicum. Classification (NCBI taxonomy): domain Eukaryota; kingdom Viridiplantae; phylum Streptophyta; class Magnoliopsida; order Caryophyllales; family Polygonaceae; genus Fagopyrum; species Fagopyrum homotropicum. The sequence goes on from BSWB01000003.1 coordinate 13,447,227, forward strand.
CTAAAGCAAATTTGGACCTCTGACGTTTACTATCTTGGACGGCCCATTCATTCATGATTGTGGCAGCCGGCGTGCCTTGTCGCTTCACCTTTACCTTCTTCTCCAATCGTTAGGGGTCGGCCGCTCTTTTTGTGAGCTCCCACGTGTCTTCTATCTGCCGCTATTGGCTACCTCTTCGGCGAGACATTAATACGTGGTGGTTGCTATTGACGGCATCTTCTCCGAGATCTCGACACCTATTGGTAGCATGTTTTCTTCTAAGCGTGCCACAACCGGTCACTCATTACAGCTGTATTTGAGTTTTCAATGTCCTCGCTTTAAATGCGTTCACATGTGGGTTCCAATGACCATCTGCTCTTAATTGGGAATGCACAATCGTCTGTGTTATTCAGGTTCGGTTTTAGTTAATTTATCAATGTCGCTCTTCTTATTCTTCTTCGCTCCTTCCGCCTCCTCTCGACTTCCGCCTGTTTTTTATTAGTTTTGCGTTTTGGATACTAGATTTATCAGATTACGTTACTCACTATTTTGTTGTTGTTGATTGTAGTTCGGTTTTAAACACGGAAACGAATGTGATGGTATCTATGAAGAAAATAGCGATCGCTTTTGACAACTACACGACTGCTAAGCGTCCGCTTCGCGAGATTAGGCTTCTTGTTTTAATGAGATTCGTGTGGATTACTGGTGAAGCCTCTAGTTCAATCTCAATTTATGCCTCTATGTTCAAGTTACAATGATTTTGTTTTTCCTTTTCTGTTTGTTTTGGTTTCACTGATTTGAAGTTATCTTTTTGCATTTTTCCAGTGTTGCATATATTAAGGAAACTAAAGACTAGAAGTTTTTATGATTTCCTCAATCACCAGAGCTTGGATGTCTTTGATCCAAGAAAAGGAGGAGTCAAATGATGCAAATGGTAAACTTTCATGACTCTTCTTTTGTAATTAGCTATTTGTTTGCCATCAGTTTATGGTTAATTGTTACAGACCATTTGTTTTGTCATTATACTTGATTTTGTTTTATCCACAGCGGTTCTTGCCCTTATGTTGATAAAATTTTTGATTGCTTCATCAATGGAAGGTCACATGATTGGTTTGTGCAATGGAGATGGCAACCAACTAAGTGTACAACTTAATTCGGTTATTATTGATTTAAATTTTGGTTTTGCTTGAATTGGAAGTTTTTGGTTTGTGCAATGGTTTTTTAGATTTTAATTTGTTGGGTTTTGGGAAAAGACTATTTATTTGGAAAAAAAAAATGTATTATTGTGTTTGATCTATTTTTTTTTGGCTTCGGCATCATTCAAAACTTCTCATTCTTCTGCAGGTTGGATGATCTTGACTCAAGGGCGTCTTTGTCATTTGATATTAGCAGAACAAAAATATGGGTTTCAACTTATTTTCTGCTAAAAATATGAACATTGATTCTTGTAAGGTAGGGACGAGGAAAGATTCTGGAGGGTTGTGGTTCATTGTTAAATCACTTGAAATTGAGGTATCTCGTGCTTTATTCCCCGACGATCTAAAAATTGCAAAAAAGAAGCTTTTCAGGTTCTGATTTCATCTTCAATGGACAAAATTGTTCCTTAAAAAAAATGGAAAGTTGTACGATGCTGGAGCTTGGCTAACATGAGTTGTTTGCAAATATTTTCGCGCAGTGATTGTCTTATGCCTGTCACGAGTAAGAATTGCAAGCAGTCCTGATTCTTACCTTTTTTTCCTCTCTTCTAATTCTTAATGTCGTTATTTTAATTGCAGGTCCATTTAGCCGAAGAAACAGTTGACCCCATTCATCCACTCTTTCATCTTCGCAGTGTAGATAATGCATTGTTCGAAATTATTCTTATCTTCTTCCAGCTGAAGTTACTGGGATAACAAAGAACTGCTCCACATATGACATCATGAGAGGCAAGAGTAGTTGGGAGTGAAATGAATTCATATTAGTTTAATATGAATCTATGCCAGAGATATGTATGAGTCTATGCAGAGATATGTAATGTGATGTGTACTATGAATTAAGTCTGCTGAATTTTCCCGTAGGTTTTAGACCATAGAATTTCATGTTGGCGGCTTACATGGAATAACAATTAGCTCCATAGGATTTCGAATTCTAAATGATGTTTTTTCAGTTTTCATATTGGCAGAGTGTAGTTTTTGATAGCACACATATGTAAATAGAATATTATTGCGGGCTCCCTTTGTAATTATTGTAAATATGTTGGTTATTAATATGACCCATCAGTCAATGGAAACCCTAAGGGGAATTTATCATATTCTCACATGGTATCAAACTCTTCGTTCCTCTAAAATTTCTTCCGCCTCTTCCAAACCCTACGGCTATGTCATCTTCACGCCGGATCTTCTCCTTCATCAATTCCTCGATGGCTACCGAACGGAAACCTTCATTCCATTCCGTATGCTTCATGGGTCACCTTATTTCGCGTATGCTTCATGGGTCACCTTATTTCGCATATGCTTCACGCCGGATCTTCTCCTTCATCAATTCCTCAATGTTGTTCTTGATATCCAATATCAAGAACAACATTGCCCTTGTCCTTGACCATGACATTCCGTATGCTTCATGGGTCACCTTATTTCGCGTTACTGCGAAAGCACACAACGTGCTCGATCACATCGATGAGAAAGTTCCCAAACCAACGGATATTGATGATTCGTTATGGCTCCAAGTTGACGTTGCGGTTCTTCAATGACTCCACAGTACGGTCTCACGGGAAATTCTCTTGTAAATTCTGGACTCAGATGATACGACTCTTCAAGCCTGGAATCGAGTCAGGGACATCTTTCAAGACAACAAGAACACCCGTGCCCTCTATCTCGAACACGAGTTCTCCAACTGTAAGTTATCCGGATTTTCCTCAACCAATGCTTACTGTTTACACCTCAAGTCTTTAGCGGATCAACTCAAAGGCGTTGGTTCACCGGTTCTTGAAACCCCCCTTGTTCTTCAACTAATTTCGGGATTACCTGTTGAATACAACGGTGCAACAAGCTTCATTCAACAATCTAATCCCCTTCCGTCATTCACCAAAACCCGATCCTACTTGCAACTTGAGGAAACTCATATGGCATCGCAATCCGGCACTGGACAATCCCAATCAACCCTTGTTGCAGCCCACCGCAATCAGTCCGCCCCTACACTAGCACCGACATCCAGCAGCACACCTCCTGCCGACTCGGACCAGCCTCAGCAGCGCCGCAATCGGGGAAGGAAGGGAAAGCAGCGGACATCCGGCGGCGGCGGAAACCCTGGCCAGCAGGTGCGCTACGTCTGGCGCCCTAACGCCGGATGGGTGCCCATCTCGCAGCACTGACCCATCCCCCTCCAGGCCTACCTGCTTCTATTTGGCTCCCTACAAGCCCACCTGCGCATAGGCCCATCTGTCCCTATCCTCAACAACCTTTTCAGCCTAGTATGATGGGCCCAATCCCTCAACAAGCCCATATGCATGCTGATTTTCAGCCCATTGTGCTGGATCATGCATTTGCTACTATATCCTTAAATCCGACGGACAATAATTGGTACATGGACACGGGCCCCACTTTCCACATGACTCATACTCCAGGTATACTCTCGTCTATTTCGCATAATGGTCCATCAAATTCGATAATTGTTGGAAATGACATGTGTATTCCATCTACAGGTATTGGAGAAACCAGCTTTCCAACCTCAAACCAACCATTACGCTTATTCAATGTCCTTGTTGCCCCCAAAATTGTTAAAAATCTTGTTTCCGTTAGACGTTTCACTTCTGATAACCTTGCTAGTGTCGAGTTTGACCCTTTTGATTTTTCTGTGAAGGATCTTCAAACGGAGGCGGTCCGTTTGAGATGCAATAGCTCTGGGGAACTTTATCCGGTCACCGAGTCTTCCCAAGTCCACGCTCTTTCCTTAGAGTAACCAAGTCATTAGCACGCTCGTCTAGGTCATCCGATGCTCCTGTTCTAGATTTACTTCGAAATTCTTCTCTTTTTCGGTGTAATAAGGAGTCATCCTCCTCTCTATGTCATGCTTGTCAGTTAGAAAAACATCACAAACTTCCTTTTGAACGGTCTATTACCACTACTTTTGCACCCTTTGACATCATTCATAGCGATCTCTGGACCTCTCCAGTTGAGAGCAAAGAAGGATTCAAATATCATCTTTTGTTTCTTGATGATTTTTTACATTTTTTATGGGTTTTTCCCATCAAATTTAAATCTCAAGTATTTGATCTTTTTGTGTAATTTCACCAACTTGTCAAGACTCAGTTCAATGAATCCATTAAAACTTTTCAATGTGACATGGGTAGAGAATTCGATAAATCCAATTTTCATCGCTTCTTCACTTCTCATGGAATTGCCTTCCGCTTTTCTTGTCCCTACACTTCACCCCAAAACGGAAAGGCCGAACGCATTATATGTACCATCACAAATATGATACGTTCGCTTCTTTTCCATGCTTCCTTTCCCGCTTTCTTTTGGCCTCATGCCTTAGACATGACATGCTACCTCCTTAACATCTTACCCTCCACCACAATAAAAAATCGATCACCCACCCAAGTGTTGTTCTCAACAACACCCTCCTACAATCATCTCCGAGTCTTTAGTTGCTTTTGTTATCCAAATCAAAGTGCTACCATTTCTCACAAACTTTAACCCCGTTCCACCCCTTGTGTCTTTCTAGGATATTCGACTCAACACCGCGGGTAAAAATGCTTTGATTTAGCCACACACAAAATTATTCTTTCCCACCACGTCACCTTTGACGAGTCAAATTTTCCTTTTGCCACCTCATCATCCCCTTCCTCGCCTTTTCCGAGTGATCCGGATATTTCTCCATACCATGCTGAAATGCATGCTCAGGATTCCGTCCCCCGTCGTTCTGACTCGGCCCAACAGCCCTTACACCCTCCTGCGCTAGCTATTGTCCCTGGCCCATTAACCTCCGGCCCAGCACGCCCTCCACAGTCCAGCACTTTACTACGCTTCCCAGCTCTTCCCCTGGCCCAACACACCTCTACACTCCCATTTCCCCTGGCCCATTACGTGTCGGCCCATCAACCTTGACTAGCCCAACACGTATCAGCCCCCAGCAATCCAGCCATTGGCCCGCCTTCCACAAGCCCACAACTCCCTCACTCCCTAATCCCACATCAACTAGCTCTCTTCCCCAGCCACGTTACCTCCCCTCAAATAATGAACAACTCCCACCAGTGATTCCCCAAACCCGCCCTCACACGCGCAACCAAACTGGAATCACCAAACCAAAACCGATCTTCGATCTTTCTGTATCCACCATAAAAATATCTACCATCCACAAATCCCACAATGTAGCCCTCCAAGACCCGCAGTAGAACACTGCCATGGTCGATGAATATCGAGCTCTTATACGGAACAAGACTTGGGTTCTGGTTCCTCGCCCTGTTCAGGCTAACATTGTGCGATGTATGTGGATTTTTCGTCATAAGTACAAGTCTGATGGTTCCCTTGAACATTATAAAGCTCGGTTGGTTGCCAATGGATGTTCCCAACAAGTTGATATTGACTGTGAAGAAACCTTCAACCTAGTTGTGAAACCAACCACTATCAGGTCTGTTCTTAGCATTGCAGTGTCCCGATCTTGGTCCATCCATCAACTTGACGTTCAAAATGCTTTCCTACACGGGCATTTGAATGAGACGGTCTACATGTTTCAACCTCCAGGTTTTCGAGACCCCTCTAAACCTAATCATGCATGTTTATTGCAGAAGTCTCTCTATGACCTTAAGCAGGCACCAAGAGCTTGTTTTCAGCGTTTTGCAGGTTTCTTACTTCGGATAGGATTCATCGGCAACAAGAGTGTTTCATCCCTCCTCATTTATCGTCATTGATCCAACATTGCTTATCTACTACTTTATGTTGATGACATCATTCTTACTGCATCTTTTGATGAGCTCCGCACTCATTTGGTAACCCTTTTCAGTAAGGAGTTTGCTCTTAAGTATCTCGGGCAGTTATCATACTTCTTGGGCATTTCCGTTCGTCGGAGTTCCTCTGGTCTATTCTTATCTCAGCTAGGGAGATTGTTGAACGTGCCAAAATGACCAACTATAAACCGTCTGCTACCCCTGTTGAGCCATCTGTGACACTGAGTGCGTCTTTTGGTCCAACAGTAAGTGATCCGACGTTGTACAGAGGCTTAGTTGGAGCACTTCAATACCTCACTTCACACGTCCTGATATCAACTATGCAGTACAACAAGTTTGCCTCTTTATGCATGATCCCAGAGAAGCTCACTTTGCTACCCTTAAGCGCATCATCTGCTACATTTCAGGCACATCGTCATTAGGTATCACAATTTCTCCTTCTCATAAGGAAGGAAGATCTTATTGCTTATACAGATGCCGACTGGGCTGGTTGTCCTGATACTCGGCGCTCTACCTCCGGTTATTGTGTCTTCTTCAACGACACCTTAATCTCGTGGTCTGCCAAACGACAATATGTTGTTTCCCGCTCTAGCGCCGAGGCAGAACACAAAGGGGTTGCCAATGTTGTGTCCGAATGTTCATGGCTACGCAATTTACTACTTGAACTTCATTGCCCCCTTACCAAAGCTTATGTGGTTTACACTAATAACATTTCCGCAGCGTACCTTGCGAGCAACCCGGTTCAACACCAACAAACCAAGCATATCGAGATTGACATTCATTTCGTCCGCGATAAGGTTGCTCGTGGTCACTTTCGCGTTCTCCACGTTCCATCGGCTTTTCAATATGCATACATATTTACAAAAGGTCTTCCAAGACAATTGTTTCTGGATTTTAGATCCAGTCTTACTATAATACCTCTTCCAGTTTCGACTGCGGAGTGTGATAACACGCATATGTAAATAGTATATTATTGCGGGCTCTCTTTGTAATTATTGTAAATACGTCGGTTATTAATATGACCCATCGGTCAATGGAACCTAAGGGAAATTTATCATATTCTCACAGTTTTGACATCAACAATTCGATGTTCCTTCAGTTTGAGACAAGAAGCTTTTATGAACAACTCATTTCTCTACAACTTACTACCCTAACCACATTCGGTTTGAGACAAGAAGCTCTAATGAACAACTCAATTCTCTAAAACTTACAACCCTAACCACCTAGACACTCGCATTGAACATTCGACCGCATACAACCCCTATGCAAGCAGTCTCGTAAAATATTTGTCTTGGGTGAAGACATATCGATCTTTTTTTTTTAATCCCTTTTTAATTTTTAATACACTTGACTAGTTTTAGGCATTGATCATCTTTTCACTATAAAATAAATAAATAAATTATAATATTGAGTAGATCGTTGTTTGGTTAGAAATAGAAAGAATCAACTTCTTTCTCCTTTCTGTTTTGAATCCTTTTTCTCATTTTCTTTCTCTCATCTTCTCTCAATTCAGCACTGTCAGAGGACTGACATAAGGAACCCTAATTTCCTGCAATTTCCCCCCCATAAAAAACGGGTCTGTTTCAAATCCACACGCTTTCCGCGAAGCTCAATTTCTCATGTTTTCCTAAGCAACCACCAATCTGCTTCGATCTCTCTTCGTTCCTCTGCATTGGAACATAGAAACGGATTTGAGGGATATGAGAAGTGGCCGGAGAAAATTGTTGTTGTTGTATTGAATCAACAATGCGCCGATGGCTCAGCACAGGCAATCCGGCTTCGATAGGTCTGGAGGGAGAAACGCCAATGGTGCCGGTTCTGACCATGTCGCGATCGGTGTCCGAGCTTCTCACCACAATAACAAGCAGCATCGCTCCCGACGATTAACGCACAAGGGAGCCTCCGTTTTCAGGATCTCCATCATTACGGTTGTCGTTGTCCTTTGTCTCGTCCTCACCCTCACTGCCTTCGCTTATACTTACGTTTCCAGGGATAAAGGTCAGTTGACATTATAATTACCTTCTTGTTGAATCGGCTCATCTATAGTAGACTAGTGTTGTTCCGCAATTAATACTTGCAATTTTTCCAAAACCAACCAGATATCCTACCATTTATATTTAACTTATATGGGAAATAAGATCCTGGATTGATGTCTAGTTAGAAGCGGGCTGATATCATTTTATAGATCAAAGTATTAGATACGTTAAGAGTTTTGCACCTCATTTTAAGCTTAATCATCTAATAGATTGGGCTTAAGATTTTGAGCTCAGAGTTTAATTGACTCCTTCAGCCTGTGACTCTTCCAAATCTATGATTGTCTAGGCTATGAAGCACTATGTCCATGTGGGCTAACTACATACCTCTCTCAAATCCATTTTAGTGGCCTATGCTGCATGATTGTGATAATGCTGCCTTCCACTAACTGTTGTTTCTCTAAATATTAATTTTAAATGGAAGTTTGTGAAGTTTCTAATAACTTTGAGTTGATGCAGAGATAAACAGTGATGATACTATCCAAGATGATGATTTCAAGAATGATTTTCTTACAAATGTGTCACGGATAAATATGTCCAGAGTGAAGTTTGGTCGAGGTTCAGATACACATGGGCGTGACTCAAGATATTGGGATGGAGATGATAGAAGAAGAGATGAAGATTACAACGAAGATGTGGTCGACAAGAGTAGTAGGGATGAACATTTAAAGCGTCATCCTGGAGTTAAAGGGAAAAATGCTAGCAGGAAGTCATATAATTATAAGCTTAAGGGCAATAATCATCATGGTTTATACAATGAAGCTGGGCGAAATGAACTAAAGTTGTATGAGGAAAAGTATGTGGCTTCTTTGAAGAATGTTGGCCAAACTGGTGAAGGAAGTGACGCTGAAATTCATGTTTCTGATGATGGAAGCTTGGACATGGAAAATGAGGAAATTGATATAGATGATGAGTATGATGATGGGATTGATTCACATGATGCTCGAACGGAAGAGGATGAAGATACTAGACACGATGAGGCAGCGAGTGATCCACAAAAGTCATACTCTGAAGAAGAAACATATTCTACACCTGGGGATCTAACAACTCGGACTATGGTTGAAAGGGATGTTGCTGCCTCTGAGCAATCAGCACAGAATAAAATCATAAGCACACATAATTTAGATAACACTAATACAAAGCCTACAGATGTCCACTTAGGTGGACAAACAAAAAGAAAATCTACATCAAGAAGGAAAAAACGTCGCAAGTTTTCCTGTATGCTTCCCCTTTCTCTTTACATGTGTTTCTATTTTTGTGGCAGTACCAGGCATACATTTTATGTCCTTTCTCTTGACTAGTTTTTCTGTGTGCTCCTGCCTTTCTCTTGTTTTCTTGTATGCTAGTGGCAGAAACCTTTTTGTGATTTTTTCAATTATGTCTGCAGCTTGTAGGACTGTATACATAATTGTGAAAGGTATTTCCAACTTTCTAAATACCAGAATATCTGAAGAAACTTTTGACACATTACATACTTAGCGTAGACAAATATCAGTAATCTTTATTTCGCAGCATGATATCAATCACAATCTGGAGCCTTTTTGTTAGCTTGTGTAGCGAGAACTACTGCATTTGTCTGTTAATACTGATTCGAGCTCATTGATTGGCCATGAAGACATAATTGCCCTTTTGTGTTTTCAATATTGCGGTATCTGGTTTGTTTTCAGTTATTGCTTAATTACTCATTGCATTTGTTTGTGCAGCATCAAACTGTGAGCTGAAATTCTTGAATTCTACTGCAAATCTTGTAGAGCCTGGAGAAGATAGAAAATTTTCAAGATTTTCTTTGCAATATACAGAAGCTGAGGAAAAGCGTGATGAGTTGGAACATTGGCAACCAAGATTTGCTGGACACCAGACCTTGCAAGAACGTGAAGATTCATTTCTTGCACGTGATCAGAAAATAAATTGCGGTTTTGTTAAAGGCCCCCCAGGGTTTCCAAGCTCTGGGTTTGATTTAGCTGAAGATGACTCGAGATATATTAGTAAATGCCATGTGGCTGTTGTTTCTTGCATATTTGGAAATTCAGATAGGTTAAGATCACCTACGGGCAAAACAGTAAGTAGAATCGGTAAACCTGTCATGTTAGTTTCCAGTTCTGTTTGGATCTATGCGGGTGCTTCTCTCAACAAATCCCTGTCCCTCCTCGGGAGCATGGAGGGAGTAACTATGACACAGCTTATGATCATCCTTTATTTCAGGTCAGTAGCTTATCAAGGAAAAATGTCTGCTTTGTGATGTTCATGGATGAAACAACTTTGCAAACTCTTTCTTCAGAGGGTCAAATGCCAGATCAAATGGGTTTTATAGGGTTTTGGAAGATAGTGGTGGTAAAAAATCTGCCATTTGATGACATGCGGAGAGTAGGGAAAATCCCAAAGCTTTTGCCTCACCGACTCTTCCCATCAGCAAGGTAAGGAGTGAAATGTTGAAAGAACTAATGTTTATCATGTCAGCTTGGTTTTTTTTTTGCCTATTACATTCTAGATGTTTTTTTCTGTAAAAAAAGTTCATGCTATTAGTTTATCAATGATCCTGCTTCATTGCAAATAAAACAGGTGGGGTTAAGATAAAAATTATTAAGCTTCTATCGAACCAACGTTCCCCCTCAGTATGGTAAGAAATGGGAACATGAAAGAACCAAGATTCTTGTTATCATGCTAGCTTGGATTTCGCCCTGTGAAATTTATAGATTCTAACTGTTTCTTTCTCTTGCGATTGTAATTTTTTATATTGTCTTGCATAATAGCAGCCAAAGGTTGAATATGTTGGCTTGTTTTCTCCAAAGTGAAATGCTGGAATTTCTCTGCTTTTTGTAATTGTTTATGTCAACAAGGTGTTACTCCATCATTGAAAATGTTATTATATTGGCAGGTATTCAATTTGGCTGGACAGCAAATTGCGCCTTCAACATGACCCTCTTCTGATCTTGGACTACTTCTTGTGGCAAAAAGGTCATGAATTTGCAATTTCAAACCACTATGACCGGCATTGCGTATGGGAAGAAGTTGAACAGAACAAGAAGCTCAACAAATACAACCATACCATTATAGATCAACAGTTTGCATTCTACCAGGCCGATGGATTGAAAAGATTCAACTCCTCGGATCCTCAAAAGCTGCTTCCCAGCAGTGAGTTAATTTTGTTCTTTTCAGTGTGACTATTGTAAAGCCCCTCCCAACCCATTTTCTTTCATCTAATATAATAAAATCATCTTTTCTGCTGTGCATAGATGTACCCGAAGGGTCATTCATCATAAGGGCGCACACACCAATGTCGAACTTGTTTTCCTGTCTGTGGTTCAACGAGGTGGATCGTTTTACTCCTAGGGACCAACTAAGTTTTGCATATACGTACCAAAAGTTGAGAATGAAGAACCCGAGCAAACCATTTTATCTCAACATGTTCAAGGTAAAATCTCCACGCACCTGCAAATCATGAAGAACCTATTTGCTAACAAAAACTGATAGTAGTGTAAATTTCTTACTTTTATGACATTTTATAATCACAGGACTGTGAGAGGAGAGCAATAGGGAAGCTATTTCGTCATAGATCAGAAGAGAAGCCTGCCGTTTCTCAGGATGCAACAGAATAGAATGAGTCATTCTACTGTTTGCACGTACACAGTCTGTTGCATTCATTCTTTTGAGGATGTAAGCCCTTCGAATTGCATCACAAGTTCCCCATTCCAGTGGGAACGCATGATATAGTGCCATTTTACACCAGAAACCGGGTTTGAAAGATCCTGATTCCTGATCAAGATTTCCATAAAGCCAATGAAAAAGAATGGGGTAGGAGGACAAGATCTTCACATGGGTGGAAAAAGTGCATCCCATATTACAAATATTGTGTGTGCCCCGAAAGAATCTACTGTTGTAAACATGAGCTGATGAACACTATATTTCTATGTATTCTTATATTGGTAAAGGAAACTAGGTTTATTTGCTGTGTGGGAGATGAACAAGTTTTTGATGGGTTATAAATATTTTGTATTATTTCTCTGTATTTTGATTCATCTATGGAAATATCCTTCTCTTGTCATTGATGAATGAACTCATAGCTCACCACTTGCCGTACATAGTAAGCGTACAAGCATGTTTGCTATTACAAAATACATGTGATTATTGTGCAATTTGAAATAGTTAAGGAAATCAATTACCAACACCTCTTCTTCACAGGTTGTCCAACTAGAAATAGCCTCTTCAACACCTTGGAAAGCACCACCGCCCCAACCTTCTTGTTGTTGTCTGTCACCGCCCTGTCACCACCATCAAAGCTGCCGCCGACACTTGCAGCTTTTGATGGATTGAAGTCTATCGAAACAAACCCAAACTCCGAAAGACGGTAAGAAGAAGAGGAGGAAGAGTTGCACATGAATGTGGTTTGGTTCCTATGCAGCTCCTCATTGAACTCCTCCCATAACAAGTCCATTCTATCGTGACAATCCATTTCGATCGATCTATTATGATCTCGAATCACACCTTCCATGGTAGATAAAAACTTTCTTTGACAGGCTTGTGACTTGTGGTGGTGGTGACCATTGAGGCTGCTGAACAAGTGCTTGTATAGAAGAGGGGCTCCAAGAAGTGGGTTTGGTGTTGTTTTACTTTGGTTTTGCAGATTTGTTGATTAACAATTTTCTTGGGTGAAATTTTAGTTCAACTGCTATCATTTGCAATTTCTCCTTAATTTATTTGCAGATTTGGCCCACACATGATATAAGTACGTGTTAGCTCTTCCAATGAAGTGAATACTTACATTTTGTAAATGCAAACTGTACTTCCCAATGCATCTTTGCAATTTAAACCTTAACTTTATGATTTTGTATGGTCCAATTGTGACTGTAACATATCGATAATGAAAACGCCCAAAAAATAATTAAGGGGTGTGGAAGAATCAGTCTATTTAATCCTATACAGTCGCTATCATTCAACTGGTAAACAAAATATTTCAAAGCTAAAATTAAGGAGGAATCCTGTTTCAGATGAACCAAACTGACTTTCTTGTTTCCTCTTATCTTTTTCCTTCGTAGCCCTAAAGCTCAATCTTCTCTGCAGATTATGGTTCGAAGACGAACTCTACCCTTGCTGTCAAATGATTTGATGATTAATCAATTACAAGGTTATATGCAGATACAGCTCCAAGGCAAATCTGGTTCTGTCCTTGATCCTTGAACATGCAGGTTGATAGGGACATAGGATCATCAACAAAATATCAATCCATATTCCGAAGAGGGGTGCTCTCTAGGTCATAACCATTAAATTCTTCATTGAAATGCCTGGAACTTCTTGGTGACAGCATGCCTGATGAGAAGTCTTGTAGAAAGAGAGAAGTGTTATTCTATTTTGTTGAATATGGGAGGTAGTGTGAAATACAGGAACACGAGAAAAATGTCACTTACTATCTGACATGTCTTTGGTCCGGTGTAGAAGAAAAGTCCCGGACAGTATGGTCACAAATCCACACAGCTCGGTGACGATCTGAGCAGCGTTTTGACCATCCCAATCCTGCATCAAACCAATTCATTGTTGAATAAATCTGAATTTGATGCCAATTGTTTTAGAAAGTTCCAATTCATAATAAAACAAGGTAAGCACTAATCATGTAGATGTTTAGATTCGATGCAGGGGAAGTTCAGCAACATTTAAGTTCAATTATTCAGTTTTTTTGAAAGATAAAATACACCGGTATGAAATATTACCTTAAACATAATAACGCTGGCTAAGATGGTTAGTGATGTGAACATCACGTAATAAATGGGAGAGACGACAGCAGTATTGAATGTATCAAGAGCCTGTATAGAAGCAAATGTCATAACTTTCAGCATTTCAAAGATAACAGCAATCTCAGAAACCATTAACAGAAAAAAAGTTGTAGAATATATTCAAATTAAACTACACATTTGATGTCTAGTTCAACTTAGCTCCGTTATTCAGATATACATTCTGTATCATTTTATTCATATATTCTTGACTATGAAAGACCATATATTGTGTTGATACAAGTCGTGACAGTTTTTTTTTTTATCAATAAATGTTAATGCTAAATAACCACTGAACTACCCCGATCCTCTCCCTATGCTACCTAACCGTTCGGTTGCCATTGGGTTGAAGTTTAAAAAAAATTTGGTCTCAATAATCTATTAGAGGGAGTTTGAAGAAAAAGTCATAATTCCCCATAATCTTCATTCCCATCATCCCCTTCAACCCATAAACTACCCATTACAGAACGCAGCCAGGATCAGAAACGATTTCTATTCAACATGAACATTCCAGTTTCACAAGAGAAGGAAAGGTCACAACGATTCTGCAACATTCTTTACTACAGCTTGCAACTTGTATGAGTCATATGACAGTGATAGTGATGTTAGCAAGATTAGAAGGAAATGTGCAACAAGGACTGGGTTCCAAAAGCATTAAATTTGACAAAAAGGATAAGAATAGCCCAGAAAATGAATTTGATTAACTACCAAATGAGCCAGAGTAACCAAATTTACCTTGTTTAAATAATTCATCTGTGTGATGATACAAGATATCACAAGCATAGCAAATACCCATGTTTGGGGATATATTAATTGATTCGTTCCAGAAAATGTCAGCTTCAAAGCAATTCCAAGTGCTTTAACACCCATCACCTGCAGTGAAACCAATTATAATATAACTCGAGGAATCAATTTTAGAAAAGAAATGACTGAACATGGAAAAAATGCTAAAGTTGTACCGACAAAGAGCCAACAAGTGAACAGATCCCAATGTAAACCATGACATTAGTATGCCCATACTGTGGGGCGTAGCGTGTAACAAGAACAGCAACTGCAACCATCACTAGACATCCATATAGTAAAAATCCTGCAGCGAACATGTGAATACCTCCATAAACTATAGAATAGATGGAAAAAAAATATACAAGGACAAAAAAGATCAACAGAGAATTTTCAAAAAAAAAAATCTAAACCTGGTTCTGTAGCAAGATCCCATAGTTGGGCAACAGACTCGATTGGGCGCTCTCCAGGTGCATGCATGACGATTGTTGTTGAACCCACAACACACAGTATACAACCAAGAACACCAAATATGTGCAACCTCTCTCCTAAAATTAAGTGTGCAAGAGCAGCACTGAAGAAGACAGGAGAAATCATTTCAAAAAAAAAAAAAGTGATAAAGAGCAAGATAATAGTTAAAAAAGCATATCCACTTGCCTTATAATGATACTAAGGGCACCAAGAGGAGTGACTAAAATTGCTGGCGCAAATGCATAAGCAGCAAAGTTAGCAATTTCGCCCACAATCACTGAAAGGAAAGTTCGTGTTAATATCTGCAAGAGGCAAGAAGAAGTAATTCTGCTTATAAATAAACAACCCAATGATGTCCCTAGCTGTCCCTGCAGAACAAGCATAAGTTTCTGAAGATAATCAAAGTCTATCACTACTCTAGTATCCTTCTTATAAGCCTGAAGCCCCATATTTTGCATTCAAAAAGGAGCTTCTACAGAATGTATCGCATATTTATCTTCAAGAACTACATATGCAGTGGCCTCTGGAAAGAGAAATTTATCAGAAGCAAACTCCTAGAGTCATAGGTTTTCTGGAAAGCAGCTCAATTAACATAATCTTAAGAACATATAACAATCTATTCCCACCACTCAAATGATGTAAATAGTAAAGAGGAGAGGGAATTTGAATTATGTACATGTATAAAAATGACACAAAGTAGTAGAAATCTTGAGTTATAGACGTACTAGTGATCATGCCAGTCCACCAAAGTGGCTCGAGCAAGTAAGAGTAACCGCCAACACCTGGACACACAATTTGCAATTTTGTTCAGTGTTTATCATAGTTGAGCGCAGTATAACAAATAATGAAACCATTTAATGAATCACATGAGCCATGTGTGTACAAGACACTGTTATGCAAACCACAATCAAACTTCACAATTTAATCAGTTAAGAGAGCTAAAACATTTTAAAATTTTGGTGTAAACTTTTTTTCTCCCTCATTAAATTGCCAATACCGGTCATACAAAGAAAATTGTCTACAAAATTTTCTCTAAACTTCAAAAATCACAAAACTACTGCCTCTATATAATATGCATACATTCTAACACCATATAGACTATAGAGGAAATAACAAAATTAATTCAAATCACAAGGAATGATTCCAAAAACTTTCATCAACAAGGGTATACGTATGGACTAGATTCGCTTCCACGGTTCCGCTTCCGGAGTTAAAACCAAACGGTCCCTTAGTTTCGCAACTGCATCTGCTAGACGTAAAGTAACCAAGTATGAAAATTCAACTAAAAGCCATCATTGGTCTCCATTCAGATAAGCAAAAAACACACCTCAATACATAAACACACAGAAATCATGGAAACATGTAAATTGCATGCTAATTTGATATCAATACATCCAAGTGAACACTAAAAAGCCAAAAAAAAAAACAAATTAAAGGAGATCACAACACATTGTAACCAAAGCTAAGCAACAATGTAAAAATTCAAATTAAATACAAGATTGCTCACCAGCTCTAACACCAGAAGCCCCAGCCTTTCTCAAACCCTTCTTCTTGATGATAAAACTAGCCCCAATGAACAAACTAGAAGATAAAGCCAAGACCAACCCCTTAATATTATCAGGGGACATGCCCTCGTAAAAGCTCGCTAATCTCCGGGTAACCGTAGAAGCGTCCATAGCTCCCATTCTCTGAATAACAATATGCATATAAAGAAAAACGATATGCAAACTGAATCTATTCCATAGTAACAAATCCTCAAAATTCACCGCACGGGTCTTGTTAAATGTGTCTTTGAAATCCACATTCCGCTTTCAAAGGGTAAATTGTACCGCAATTATGCCAAGCAACGGAGAAACTGGGAGGACAATTGAGGGCCTTTTTGGGCTGCCTAAGCAAACGGATGAAGGAATTGTAAAGGGGTCGAGATTTGCGAAGAGAGAGGAAACTTTTTGTTTAAGAGAGAGCGGTGAAAGCGCCGACAAGAAGCGCAGGCTTAGGGATTCAGAGGGGAAACCGGAGAGGGGTGAGATCTCCACAGGCAACCGTTGATGCGTAACTTGTTCTTTGTGAGTTGGGTCGACAGCGACTCATCAGATTTTCCTACTGCTATTATACAGATGGTAAGATAGAGATACAAAAGAAATAGCCGGCAATAAAGCATGAACATTTAAAGTATAACTTTTTTAAAAAACAAAACAAAACAAAAATAATATCTATCACTTATAAATATAAGGGAAATTCCGGATGGTACCCTCGTGGTTTGGGGTATTTCGGATTTTGCCCAACAGTTTTTTCAAGTTCGGATGGTACCCTTAAGTTTACGTTGTTTTCCGGATTATGCCCAAATTCATTAAACTTTTTTAAATTCCATTAAAAACATACAAAAGAAAATAAACTAAAATTAAAAGATAAATTAAAATTGAAAGAATGATTTATTTATTTTAAAACTAAAGTACAACAGTAAAAAAAATTTTAAAAAATAAATGTTTTATATTAATTAAAAATAAACAAAATTACATAATTTTAAAAAAATTCAAAAAAAAACATTGTTTTACTTTAGTTTTAAAATAAATAAATTATTCTTTCTATTTTAATTTATCTTTTAATTTAATTTATTTTCTTTTGTATGTTTTTAATGGAATTTTAAAAAAATTTAATGAATTTGGGCAAAATCCGGAAAACAATATAAACTTAAGGGTACCATCCGAACTTAAAAAAACTGTTGGGCAAAATCCGGAATACCCCAAACCACGAGGGTACCATCCGGAATTTTCCTAAATATAAAAAGTATACGATTTTTTATACAGATTTTCCTACTGCTATTATACAAATTTTACTACTGCTATTATCGACTTCGCTAAAGGATAATTATCGACTTCACTATAAATAGCGTAAATTCGTTTATTAATTCATTTCCTTTCACGTTTCTTCGTTAAAACTCTGATTTCTCTCAAACTTTAAACTCAGATCTACTCTCCGTTTCTAATCCGATTTCAATTTCGTTTGAGTTTCTGGATTCCTCTCTTCATTCTCTTCATATCGGTACCGAGTTTTTGCATTTCCGAGCAGATAAAGACCTGGTCGAGCATATATGTCACCAGGACAGTTACGTCGCTCAGATTCCGGTGAATTTGATGTTGTACATGCGTAGCCTGCGTCTTTGTGATTCCGAATCTTCTTTCAGATCGTCAATCGGGTTAGTAACGAATAAGTTATGAATTTATTCGTTTTTCGTACTGCGATTTGACCTAAATTGACCTTAGGCTTTTTAAAATGGATAATTAGAAATTCCATTATGATCACTATATTATTCTGGTGTTTATGGGTTGTTTGTTGATGAAATCTGATGACAGATGGGTTTAGAAATGACATGCGGGCAAAACATTATTCTGATGAAATTTAATTAATTAATTAAAGGTTAATTAATTAAATCAGGATTAAATTTGAGATTGAGGAATACTGTTTAGATGCATGCTAGGTGTCAGAATGAGTTGAGGATCATGATGATGTTATGTTGAGGATATGCCTTAGGCATTTATGAACGTGTTGAGGATCTGAGGTTTAGATTTGAGATATAGGTTGGTTGTCGTTAGTGAGACGAGTCTCCTAAACTTTGCAATATGTGATTGTGTGTGCCTTGCTATTGCAGGCGTTGAATACTTCCACAAGGGGAAGCTGTGACGTGATACAGGTTACGAGTATGTCAGGTAAGTCCATAGGACTTACTTAGCGTGCAGTTGTGGATTGTATGATTGTGATGGTTGTGTGTGTCCATATGATTGTGCATTTATAACCTAACCCGGACTAGGATGACCATTCATTATATTTATTTGGCCCAAGTGTATTATAACGGGCGGTAACCGCCGGTCTCCGCTTGCTGGTTAGGAGGAGGTGCCCTGAAGATGATCTCACAGGAGGGGACGAGTGAAGGTCACCCCCATGCAAAACTCCTGTGTTACGTTGAATGGGGCGAGGTTCTTGAGGCTCCTCGTGTTACAAAAGAAGTTGAATTAGTAATGGGATAACGTAATGAAAGATAATAAATGAATGTGTGTGGCATTGCATGTATGAAGTGTTGATGTGTGGTTGTGTTATTACCTTCATGCTCTTCATTGTTGTAGATAACGGTTTCATACCGTGTTGTAGATGATTTGCAGGTTAGGAAGACTGCAGAGTGAGCTAAATGGTGTGACAAGCCGAGGACTTCTGTACATTAGGATGCGTGGGATGTGGGATCTTTTGTGGTTGTGGTTTATGATGTTGTTTTGTACTCGGCTATGAGTTTGTAAACTCTTTTGATGTATCATACTCAACTTTTATGTATTTGGGTTTAATCTACCTGTGTCTTGTTGTAAGATCCAGTGAACTTGTTGTCAGGCTAGGGTCAGGATCCATTGTGAGATCCTAGCCCAATGTGACACTCCAAGTCCCGTGGATTTGGGGTGTTACAGAGTTGGTATCAGAGTCTTAGGTTGACAACAATGGCACTTTCTATCTGCAATAAAGGTAGAGTGGATAAATAAACAGAACCCACATGGGGTCTGACTTTTCAAAAGGTTTTGGTTTTAAGCGAGTACAGATGTTTTGGGATAGTATGTACAGAAGTCGTCACACATCTGAGGATCTCGACAATGTATATATATATATATATATATATCGATACATACGGCATATATATAGCCTTATAAGTTTAGGGGCGTATATTCTACAGATGGCTCAGACTAGAGTAGTATCTGTAGTGGGACGAGATAGGGGTACACCCCCGCTTCCTTCAGTAGTGCCAAGTCAGGGACCAGTATCCGCTGTTGTGTTGCCTATGGTAGAGAACGAGTTTGAAGAGGTTGATCGTGTCTCCATGAGGTTGGATATTCGGGTTGCAAACAAAGCCCGACTTGTGGACGTTTGAGTATTTCTCGTTTCACTCGGACTTCAGGTGAACCGAGGACTTGTTACAATTGTGTGAAGCCTGGACATGTACGACCACAGTGTCCAAGATCGCCAGTGACTTGCTTTACTTGTGGTAGACAGGGTCATAGAATTGTCTTCTGTAAGCAAACTGGAGTGGCATCACGACAAAGTTTTATTTCTGCTAGTGTGATGGGAGATGGTCAAAAGACACCTCAGCAGCAGACGCGGGGACAACAAAGGGTCCCAGATCATTCGCCTACTCAAAAATCCGTTTCCAGGCTGAGTAGAGGTAAGGGTCGTGGTAGGAGTACCATTGACACTAGAAGAGCTCAATGTAGAGCCTTTGAGCTGGACAGTGTAGAGGAGCCACCCGTACTAGTGGCAGGGATGAGACGTATATGTCTTAACTATGGTTATCCAGATCATGTGCGCTCTGAGTGCCCCATGGCACCGATAGCTTGCTTCACTTGTGGTGAACTAGGCCATCTGGCCCCTTACTGTCAGCAAGGTAGTGTTTCTTCTCATCAAGACCTTCCTCTTTCCGATGTAGGAAGATTAGAAGTGGAAGCTATGACGATGACCTCAGTGATACCTGAGGAGCATAGGTCTGAGGTTGAGTGATGATACGTAGTAGAGCTTCGGGCGTTAGTTGTTACAAGTACCATTCTTGTTAATGGTTTTTATAAGAGTTGATGAATACTATCTTCATCGACTTCTAAATCAGTTGGCGGTGGACTTTATTGATGACGTTATGATGTACTCTCACAATGGAGAGGAACGTACCGGTTATCAAAGGACGGTGTTGCAGAACTTGAGAGATAGAAGCTTGAATGCTATGCTCCCTATATGTGAGTTGAAATGCCAAAGTTAGCCTTTTTTGTCATGTTGCCCCTGCCAGCGGGATCATAGTTGATGTGACGAGGAGTGAGTATGATGCCTTGTGGATGATGCTATTGAATATTAAGGGAATGTGTAGTTCTCGGCCCAACCGATTGCTACCAACTCTTTGAGGAAGGATTCTATGTGATTGTGCATCCAATTACGAGTCTTCTGAGGAAGACCACCATAAGTGTGTGGTTGAAGTAGTATGTCGGAGTTCTGAAGAGTAGAAGAAGCATTTGACCTCTGCTTCTATTCGGTGATAATTAGAAGATTCTGGGAATCACGTGACTACAGTGCTGAGAATGTATGAGGAGAACTGCCCGACTCATGATTTTGAGTTAGTAGTGGTAGTTCAAGTGTCCAGATTTGAAGGTAATATATGTGTGGTATTTCATGTTAGATTCCCACCGATCATAAGAGTTTGAAGCATATTTTTATGCAACATAAGCTGAATAACCGCCAGCGTCGATGACTGGAGTTGATCAAGGAGTTTGATCGTGAAGTCTGGTACCATTTTGGCAAGGAAAATGTGGTAACTGATACCTTGAACAAGAAGACGCCTCGAGAGAAGGCGATTGTTGGAATTGTTGTACAGCCTCGGTTGCAGAATGATCTAGCTTGGTTAGAGTTGGACCTAAAACTACTGATAAGGACGTTAGTTTCATGTTTTAGGGGTTCTACCTGATTTGTTGGATGAGGTCCAACAAAAACAGGGGACTTGCCTGACCCTGAGGACATTTGATGGAAGGATGTCTCATGGCGAGACACCATAGTTCTTTAATGGAGCAGAAGGAGTATGAGGCACCGCAACTGCATCTGTATAACCGCTTATGCGGAGTTGAGTGGAGAAGATTACTGTACACCCATAGTACACCTTCTTTAGTACATCCATGTACGAATAAGAGGTACCCTGAAGTAGTAGATCAGGTTAAAGTGTTACTGACTTGGAGATGAGCTCATCCACTACCAGTGCTGTAGTGGAAGTGAGAGGACCTTTTTGTGGACTTGTGATGGGATTGAGACCTAGTAAGAGTTTTGGTGTTATCCAGATTATTGGTAACAAATTTACGAAGTCGACACGTTCCATCTCTACTGAGAGACGTGGCTAGTGAATGAAATAACAAAGGAGTACATTAAACAGATGGTGGGACTCCATAAGTGTACCAGGGACGATCGACTATGATTGTAGTAGACGGGTTACTTTGAGGTTTTGATAGCAGATTCAGACTGCTTTGGGAACACGTCTACACTTCATGATTGAGTTTCACCTCAGATAGGCGGTCAGTCTGGGAGGATCCTCCAGACCGTAGAGAACATGTTGCGAGCTTGTGGAATGGATTAGGAACAGGGACAATCTGTTTATCTCCCACTCGTTGAATTCTTATACCACGAGCGTTGGCATGCATCTATAGGGATTGTCCCTATGAGACATTGTGTAGACATAAGTGTCATACACCTTTATGCGGGGATGAGTCTGGCAGTACTAGTGGGTTAGCGCCAGAGCAGATTCAGGATGATATAACTCGAGTAACGTTAATCAGAGAAAGGATGATGGCTGCACAGAGTCGCCAGAAGTCGTATGCAGATTGGAGGCTTCGACCTCTAGAGTTTAGGGTAGGAGCTCATGTCTGGTTGAGAGTATCTCCGACGTGAGGCGTCAGACGTTATGGCATAAAGGGAAAGCTGAGTCCCCGATAGGTCGGTCCTTTCGAGATATTGGATAGAGTTGGGAGAGCAGTGCACAGATTGGCTTTGCCACCGAAGTTAGAGGGTGCTCACCCTATGTTTCATGTGTCTCAACTGACGAAGTGCATACCAGATCTGAGGCACATTGTGAGTCATGATGATCTAGTGGTTGAGCCGGACCACACTTTTGTAAATCAACCTTTTGTGGTTCTAGGAAGAAAGGTGTGAGACGCCTGCATTTGAAGGATATTCCTATGATGAGGCTATGCGGGAGACTGAGGATAGTATCCAGGGGAACTATTCAGATTTTTAGGCCGGGACAGATGCACCTGTAGGATCCACGATTAGATTTTGGTGCTATCTTAGTGAGTGTATGTTATGCTATGTGCTTATGTGATATGCTGTGTTGTCGTGCTAGATGTGAGTTGTGCATATGATCTGTTAGATCTTGTTTGTTAGTACGAGATATGTATAGCTGGAGATGGTTCTTTCCTCCATGCTACGGTGTATGTGTTAGGATTAGCAGGAGATGGTTCTTTCCTCCATGCTATCTTTGATGGACATAGTGTGAGTGGAGACGATTTTCCTCCACATTGTTGTGTTACGAGTACGATTGGTTGGAGACGGCTTTCCTCCATGCCTTGTGACATGGTTAGTAGTTGGCTAGAGATGATTTTTCCTTTATGCCTTTGGATAGCGTTATGATCTTGTTGTTGGAGTTGGTGATTCTTCCATGCTGTGTTTTGAGGTTATAGAGTGTTATAGGTTGATACGTTTGAACGGAGATGTGATACCTCCGATAGAGAGAGTGTTTATACCTCGGCGTATCGGTCCGAGAGGATTTGGGAATTGTTCAAGTTTCGAGACGAAACTTTTTCTTAAGGGGTGTGTGATGTAATAGCTAGGATTTCCAAATTGTAATTAATGTTGATTAACTTAATCAGTGATAGCAATTGACATATAACTTGCGAACATTGCGTAAGTGTTGAGTATAAGTCCCACCGTTATGTTCCTGGCGTAATTTTGGACTTATGGTGAAATTTTCACTTTTTCCCCGCGTAATTATTTTTATCCTCCGGTATTATTTGGAGCATTTGGGAGCTTCAATTAATAAAAATGCAGTTGAAAGAAATGATCAAGACATCGGGCATGTCCTAGATATGAAATAACATGGAAAGGCAAAACGGACAAAAGAGTCGATGTTTCGTTTCTTAACGGCTAAGAAATACGGCTTAGGAATACACGTTTTTCGAGACAATTGTGGAATAATTATCCCTACAATATTCAAGATCTATTATTCCAATTTCGAGAAGTTTGGAGAAGGGGGTTCAACCCGCCATTGGATCGGTTAAAAGATAATTATCGACTTCGCTAAAGGATAATTATCGACTTCACTATAAATAGCGTAAAATCGTTTATTAATTCATTTCCTTTCACGTTTCTTCGTTAAAGCTCTAATTTCTCTCAAATTTTAGGCTCAGATCTACTCTCCGTTTCTAATCCGATTTCAATTCCGTTTGAGTTTCTGGATTCCTCTCTTCATTCTCTTCATATTGGTACCGAGTTTCTGCATTTCCGAGCAGATAAAGACCTGGTCGAGCATATATGTCACCAGGACAGTTACGTCGCTCAGATTCCGTTGAATTTGATGTTGTACATGCGTAGCCTGCGTCGTTGTGATTCCGAATCTTCTTTCAGATCGTCAATCGGGTTAGTAACGAATAAGTTATGAATTTATTCGTTTTCCGTACTGCGATTTGACCTAAATTGACCTTAGGCTTTTCAAAATGGATAATTAGAAATTCCATTATGATCATTATATTATTCTGGTGTTTATGGGTTGTTTGTTGATGAAATCTGATGACATATGGGTTTAGAAATGGCCTGCGGGCAAAACATTATTCTGATGAAATTTAATTAATTAATTAAAGGTTAATTAATTAAATCAGGATTAAATTTGAGATTGAGGAATACTGTGTAGATGCATGCTAGGTGTTAGAATGGATTGAGGATCATGATGATGTTATGTTGAGGATATGCCTTAGGCATTTATGAATGTGTTGAGGATCTGAGGTTTAGATTTGAGATATAGGTTGGTTGTGGTTAGTGAGACGAGTCTCCTAACCTTTGTAGTATGTGATTGTGTGTGCCTTGCTATTGCAGGCGTTGATTACTTACCCAAGGGGAAGCTGTGACGTGATACAGGTTACGAGTATATCAGGTAAGTCCATAGGACTTACTTAGCGTGCAGTTGTGGATTGTATGATTGTGATGGTTGTGTGTGTTCATATGATTGTGCATTTATAACCTAACCCGGACTAGGATGACCATTCATTATATTTATTTGGCCCAAGTGTATTATAACGGGGGTAACCGCCGGTCTTCGCCTGCTGGTTAGGAGGAGGTGCCCTGAAGATGATCTCACAGGAGGGGACGAGTGAAGGTCAACGCCATGCAAAACTCCTGTGTTACGTTGGATGGGGCGAGGTTCTTGAGGCTCCTCGTGTTACAAAAGAAGTTGAATTAGTAATGGAATAACGTAATGAAAGATAATAAATGAATGTGTGTGGCATTGCATGTATGAAGTGCTGATGTGTGGTTGTGCTATTACCTAGGGGTGTTCATTCCCGGATATCCGGGAAAAATTTATGTCGAATATGCTATCCGAATCCGATCCGGAAGTTGCCGGATATCCGATCCGAGAAGTGTAAACGGATCGGATATCCGGCAGCGGATATCCGGTGATCTGGATACACAAAAAATGTATCTGTAATTCTGTAAGTTGGATTCTGTAATTGGCACAACAAAGGAGACGAAGGTGTAGACGATAGTAGTAGAAGAGGGTTAAGCTTCTGCAGGTCGAAGACGAGAGAGTAGAAGAAGAGGGGTTGAGCGCCTGAGCCGACGAAGCCCGAAGGAGTAACGAGATGAAGGCGGCTGCGAGACTACGAGAGAGCTCAGAGAGGTTGCGAGAGACTGATGGTCGGAGCGTTGAGTAGAAGAAGAGGGGCTGAGCGCTTGAGCCGACGAAACCTGAAGGAGTAAGGAGACGAAGGCGAGACTGCGAGAGACTGATGGTCGGAGTCGTCGGAGACTCGGAGCCGACGAAAGCGAGAGAGGTTGAGGGACTATCGCCGTGACGCCGTCGCCTTGGAGTGTTACGAATAGAGAGTCGGCTATCGACTGCAAGTGCGCAATGCTCATAGGATATTAGGGTTTCTGTATTAAAAAATGAAAAAAAAACATTGGAGAGTTGGCAAGGAAGACTCGAACTCTTGACCATCAGGAAAAACGAATAAATCTATACTCCATCTCGCCAACTCAGCTGGTTGAACATTTGTGATATAAATCAGTTAATGTTTTCTATATACTCGGATAACGGATATCCGGGTATAAAAAAACAAGATCCGTATCCAATCCGTATATCCGAAATTTTTTTCCGGATCGGAGCGGATACGGATACCTTTCTGCCGGATCGAGTAATTGTCGGATATCCTTATATCGGATCCTCAAATTATTGGCGGATCGGATAATTTCTGAACACCCCTACTATTACCTTCATGCTCTTCATTGATGTAGCTAACGGTTTCATACCGTGTTGTAGATGATTTGCAGGTTAGGAAGACTGTAGAGTGAGCCAGATGGTGTGACAAGCCGAGGACTTCTGTACATTAGGATGCGTGGGATGTGGGATCTTTTGTGGTTGTGGTTTATGATGTTGTTTTGTACTCAGCTATAGGTTTGTAAACTCTTTTGATGTATCATACTCAGCTTTTATGTATTTGGGTTTAATCTACCTGTGCCTTATTGTAAGATCCAGTGAACTTGTTGTCAGGCTAGGGTCAGGATCCATTGTGAGATCCTAGCCCAATGTGACACTCCAAGTCCCGTGGATTTGGGGTGTTACATCCAGAGCCACCATAAACCTACAACAAACACAACATTCCAATTGCATAAACTATTATATTTACTAGTAGAAAGAAGGTTACTTCTCAACCATGAAGCGAACGGAAGCTCGAAAAATTTCGCTCCAAATCATGTTGCCACCAAACTCTTCCAAAACTTATCAGTGACAAAACAATCTTGGAAAAGATGTTTGAACGTTCCGAGCAGCCCACACATCTCGCGCAGCTACCATCCCTACTCACATGGCGTCGTAAGCTCTCTTCATTCGTAAGTATACCACCTTGAACTAGTTTCCAGAGAAATAATTGTATACGCTCTTGTACTCGTAAAGTCCAGATCTGGCGGTAGATGGGATTGTCGATCTAATGATTACTATCTTCCATACGCAACATTCTATACGCAGATGCAACGGAATAATTATCGTCGCTACTTCATTTCCATGTAAGCTCATCTCTGTATTCCATCTCACCTTCCCCTCGACTTCCTCCATCTTCAGAAACAAGGGTTGTAGTTACAATTTTGAGAACAATACTCGCAGGAAGAAGGTCACTGAAGTCACTCCATATCCAACTAGTCTCTGCTTCCCAAAACTCCCTTACCTTTCTATTCAGCAAACTTCCGTCTATCTCATAATCTACCAGCTCGATGAGGGGTCTCTCCAGGACCCAACAATCTCCCCAGAAATCGATATCCTCCTTCGAACCCATGAGCTTCCACTCTTCTACAACCTCCAAACTTCAGTTTAGTACAAACTTTCTCAGCATTGTCTCCCGAAATTCGGGGCTCAAAACTGGCTAACATATCAACCTTGTGAGATTTACATAGGAAACTAATAGCCCTTCTAAAGCCGCTCTTGCCTGCTCCATGCACGTTCCAAAATAGACAATTCATATCTAAATAAGAAAGAAGGTGAGCTACACACCTGAAGGCATACTAAGGTAGCCTCTCTTCTAGTCAAATGTCCCAGACATCCGTATCTCTTCTCTACTTTTCATGCCATCGGTCTCCTCACACTCCATATTTTCCTCCAACTCAGAACTAAGCTGCCGACCATTCTAGATAGCTTCACTATTCTGTTCCTACAATCTCGCGTTCGAACTACTTGGGCTGTTTGTGTCTTCTCCCCTAAGTATTGGGGCAGAAACTAACACCTTCCACACTAATCCTTGTGAATCAGTCAAAGGGGACCCCATATTCATGGTAATTGGAATAGGATATTCCCCCAAGCACTTTGTTTCCAACCTTCTCAAGAGTATTAGAAGGTAATTGTCCCATCAAGTCATTCTCTATGTACTAGTTCTCAATGACCCTCTTCTTATCCTCCGGTTTGTCCCTTCCTTCATCAGTATTTGACACCACAAAAATATATGTCCCTCTCCCATGTCTCTTCCGTTTTAGTGCTGCAGTCTTTTCTTTATCAGTCTCCTCTATCTTGACTCTCCTTGACATCTTACGCCTCTTATTTCTAACTCTGTTGCGCCTCTTCTTCCTCTCTACTCAATCTCTTCATCCGATCGAGCTTCTACTTGGAATGTAACACCCTCCTTCACTCCTAACTTCTGGGCTTTACTAGTACTCGCAATATTGATACTTCATTAGACGACTTATTTGTCTCTCCTTCTAACTATTTTCCTTTTCCCTTACTCTCTTTACCTCTCTCCTCACCCACCTTGGGGCCACTCTTCTGAATATAATATTCTCCTTGAGACTGCTTTCCATAACTGTTTTTACCAAATTGGTTTTTTCCATGTAGGGGACGGTTCGAATATTTTTAATTCGTTCCACTTTCCCTGAATAAGCGGCAATATCTTATTTCCCTTTTTTGATTCCTGCCTCTCTTTCCGACCAACATCCATGGACCATATTAAGCCTCCTCCAGAGCCGCTTGAGTTTCAGTTTCCGGTGACTTCCCGTCCGGTTGAGGTTGAAACTCTTTCTGACTTTTTTCTTCCACGACTTCATTATTCTTACTCTCACACTCATGGATATCGGATTTGTGAGGACACGTAGAGGTGTAGTGCCCATACCTTCCGCACTTAAAGCATACCACTTGTAATCCCTCATACTCGATGGAGCAACACATTCTATTAATGAAGACAACTTTCTTTAAGGGTTTGCTTAGATCTAACTCCACGCACAT
Organism: Fagopyrum homotropicum; assembly: GCA_033239125.1. Lineage (NCBI taxonomy): Eukaryota > Viridiplantae > Streptophyta > Magnoliopsida > Caryophyllales > Polygonaceae > Fagopyrum > Fagopyrum homotropicum. Next base: position 13,475,697 of record BSWB01000003.1, read on the forward strand.
CCTAACAAATCGTCCTCTATTGAGGTTTAACGTCTTCGGATCCATATCAATCAGTTTCCCTACTCCACTCGCTACATTCCAAAGTATAGCCTCGTTAAACCATTGCATAGGTACTCCCGTAATCCTGATCCATGTTGGGGCTGAGGTGATATGCTTTGTAGTCACGAACTCTAGTGTCCATCTTTTCAAACTCATGTATCTTCCGAATACAACCCAAGGACCACCCGCCAGAACCATAAGCAATTCGTTCTCAATTTTGAAACGAGTCACCCATTATCTAGATCAATGATTTTAACGTTGTTCCCGAGCTTCCAAACTTCCTTAACCTTCCTCTCCATAGCCGGGAATGCAATAGGAAAGCCCATACTTTGAAGACTATGGACAGTTTCCAATCATCTTCAAGCGTCATCGAGATACTCGGATCTATCTCAAAATAGGATCCCCTTCAGGCCCAAACAGGAATGATAGAACCATCTTTCCCCCGAGAGCATTCATATCCACTTTGTTAGGCACACATCCCTTTTCTGAGTCTCCAGTCATAACTTCCTTCCAAGTTTCTTCTGATCTGTCCCTTTCCCTTGACCACTAGCCTTCTTTCTACCACTAGTATTCTTGCTTCTGACTTCGAAGAAGAGGGAGCTCCCAACAATGGTGTTCAGGAAAGGCTTCCTCAATGACTCTTGTCCCAAATTGTTGTTAAACTTACCTCTCTCAATAACTTCACCCTTATCCGTCTCATTCTCACCCTCATGGGTCTCAGTTTCAGTTTCCATGTTTGCATCTTCCCTAACTTTCTCAACATCATTTTACTTGTTGTCGTTGATATTCCCCACCTCTATTTCCGGTATGGAAGTTTCCACCTCCATTCTCCGACCACCAGAAACGCCGACTGATAGGAACTATCTCACGCTTTTTTGCTGCTAGGGTTTCCTAGAAAGAGAGCGTTTTTAGGGTTCCCTCGATTACTACTTTGTTGGTAAGTAGACATGTAGATCATTTTCTTTCCTTTAATGTTTTTTTACCTTTATAGTCACCGACATCCACGGGATATATTCATCCATCTCCTCACTCGCAAGAATTCGGACCGAAGGTGCATCTTTCCTTATATCAATTTGACCTTTTTTAGTACAATCTCTTCGTTCTTTTTTTTTTATTTCTCTTTATTGCCCGACTTATTTAAACTCACGGATCCGTCTTCTGCGACCACTTGCTCATGTATTATTGATTTCGACGGATGATAAGTGAAATTAAAATTACCTAAATTACTCATTCATTCTTTCAAAATTTTGCCCAAATATTCCAATCGGGTGTGACTTTGAGTGAGTATATCAGTCACAACTCACACGGTCACATACTCTCACAAAGCAAATTCACATGGCACGGTTTCTTAGCACCTTCCTCTTCGCTTTCTCCTGTAGATTTAGGGTTTTATATTGCTCGGCAATCGTGCAGGCAGCTTCCTAGCAATCGGCAACCCTCACCTCACCACCCATTCTTCTCCAACCCACCTTCCCTATTTCAAAGCTTATCCGTGCCCAATTCCCAAAGAAGTCAAAGAAAGGAAGATGAAAATAGGACTCTCAATCAATCCAAGTCAAACCCACAATCAAAGCTCCGACTTCGAGCCCGACTCCATTGAGGAAAAAAGTTAGTTGCTTTATTGATTTTTAGCCCCTTCTGTTCGTAATTTAGCTGAACTCATCAATACAAAGCTTTTCCAAGTGGTGTCTGAAAGTGAAGGGTGGAGAGGAACCACCACATCCTCCTTGGTAATGCCTAGTAGGCCACTCCAGTTTTTGCGATTCTTCTTGTTAAACATTTTTAAAAAAATTATTATTACTTTTCTTCCTCTTGACTTTTTTTGGGGCCATTCGGTTACTTACATAGTATTTATTAGTCTATCCTTTGGCCTAGCTGATTTGTTGATTCACCAGGTTAGCTGCAAGTCTGGCTTCCCAAAGAGACACCAACACCCTTGGTTCATGCAAAAGGCATCCGAAAAAACTCTTGAATTTGGTGAGTTTCTCTTCCTGATCCCTAAATTTATGGTTCCTTTCGAGAATTTGAGTCCTTTTGACGTTATTTCTGATGCTCCGTTGACCTAGGTTATTATTTAGGCTAGTGGGCAACTGGGTAGGATCTATTCCAATTGAAAGTTAATCAGTTCTATTTGATGGGTTGTCATCAAGATTGGAACGTTTCGGACTAGTTCTCGAAATCAGATGACATTTGATCTTTGTGCTAAAGGTCTGAAGTGAATTTGTTATTTGCTTTTAATTTGACTGATAAAGTTCATGAAGCTATTTCATGTTTCTTGCCTATTGGTGGCAAGAGTTGTTTGTCTAATCAATTAGCTAAAACATTGATCAGGTTTAAAGTTGATGGTGGTTTAAAATAGATTTCTTAGCTGGGAGGGGCAAGCTGAATTTATTTGTTTGAATTAGTGATTTATTTGTGGTTTCTTAGCTCCTAAAATGGATGATAGATTGATATCTGTTATATATTTTGCTTAAGTTCTTTATTTAAAAGTTGGTTTTCTTAATGAAGTTATACTTAGTAGATCATTGTCTTATTTGCCATCTTTTACCATTTCCATAATCGGTTCAGGTTGAATATTTGGTGATATCTTTTGCATCTTGGAGGAAATAGATATGGAACCTGGGAAAGGGCTAACTGAAGAAAGTTGGGGCAAGCCCATGTCTTTCACGGGGTTAACTCAGAGTTCGTTGTTCAGCAACCAACCTTTTGATGTAGCAAACTTGCAGCAGCGTGAACAAAACTGGGAAAACACTTTGATGTTAGATGATGGGGCCAAGGTGGAGTCTTTGTTCTCTAAATTCAGTCAAGCTTCCGAAAACCTGTCTACTCTAGCTGGATCCTTGAATGATCAAAACAAGATTCCGAATGCAGAAGATGGTCTGAGGAAAGAGATGCTTCAGAACGGCAATATTCAGGATTGGGATCCGAGAGCTATGCTGAGCAACCTCTCCTTCTTGGAACAGAAAATCCATCAGCTACAGGAACTTGTGCATATAATTGTAGGGCGTAGGAGTCAAGTGTCAGCGGGTGTGGACGAGCTTGCCACCCAACAGCAACAGCTTATCACAGCAAACCTTACATCGATCATTATACAACTGATATCGACAGCAGGTAGTCTTTTGCCGTCTGTGAAGAATGGCCTCTTATCCTCTAATCCTTCTACCGGGCAATTCAATGGAGGTATCTTCCCTCCTGCACAAAGCAAAGGAGGCTCAGTACAGCAAAACATGTCTGATTTTAAACCTTGTGTTGACAATAGTCATGTGGAGCCCACAGGGAATTGTGGGACGATGGAGCAGAGTTACAACTGTATGGACGCAGATATGAAAGACGAGGATGACCCCATTGATGAAGAGCACCTTCCTCCTGGTTCTTATGAGATTCTACAGCTGGAAAAGGAAGAGATTCTTGCTCCTCATACACACTTTTGTACAATATGTGGGAAAGGATTCAAGAGAGATGCTAATCTTAGGATGCATATGAGGGGACACGGGGACGAGTACAAGACACCGGCTGCACTGGCAAAGCCCCATAAGGATTCTGATGACTTGGAGCCAGTTTTGCTTAAGAGATATTCCTGCCCATATATGGGTTGCAAACGAAACAAGGACCATAAAAAGTTTCAGCCTTTAAAGACAATTTTGTGTGTGAAGAATCATTACAAACGAACACATTGTGACAAGACCTACACTTGTAGCAGATGCAACACCAAGAAATTTTCTGTCATTGCAGACCTCAAGACCCATGAAAAGCATTGTGGTAGGGATAAGTGGCTTTGTTCTTGTGGTACCACTTTCTCGAGGAAAGACAAGCTTTTCGGGCACATTGCGCTCTTCCAAGGCCATACCCCTGCTATTCCTCTTGAAGAGAATAAGGCCTTGGCTGGTTCATCTTCAAATCCAATTGAAAATGGCGAACCGTCTAACAGTAAGTTTGAAAGCATGACTTTTAGCTTTGCCTCTGATAATTCTATTGGGGTCGGTGGTATACAAAACATGATTGATGCTAAAGGAAGCATGGATGACACTTACTTCTCCTCCCTCATGGGCTTCGACGGTTGTAACATGGTTGGGCTCCAAGAGTTCTCGCAATCAGCTTTTGATGATTCTGGAACTTCATTCCCGTTCCTAATATCCGGTAATAAGGATGAGCTGCAATCAGGTGCTGGTGATGTTCATTCATAGATCATTTCAGTTTCCATGAGTTTAATTTCCCTGTGGCTTATTTCATGTTTTTGCTGGAATTGGCTTATTTCTTGTTGGGTAACACTCTTGAATCCCTGATTTGTTAGCTTACATGAAAAAAGTGCTTCTCCTCTCTATAATTTCTTCTTTGAATGAAGACCTATCGGGAAATGGCCAGATTGCCTGTGGGAAGATTGTGTATTAAATGCGTTTGTTTTTTCATTTCACATGGCTATAGTCTTGAATTGGACAATGTCTATATTTCTTCTACAATATGAATAACTTTGACAGAGGGGATCATTTTATGTACTGATCTGAATCAGGCAAAGGCATATTGGGCTAAGGTTTGCTGAGTGCTCTTGTACTAATGTCAAACCACTTAGGCTCGTTTCGTACGCGTGCAGGAAATCGAATCGGAATAAGGATTCAATGAATGATTTAAATCACTATATTTGAAAAGACAACATTATAAATAAAAGTTTTGGGATAAAAATATAGGTTTTATAAAATAGTACTTTTTTGCTATCAAATGCAGAAATTGGTGAGTGATTTTAAAACCGATTCCTAAGAAATCAGAATAATACCAAACGAGTCTTTAAAGTTGCGATAGTTTTGATTACCTATTTTTTATTTTTGGTCTAAAATACAATTGAAACATCACACACAAAACGGATCTATTTGAAGTCACGAAGCTCGGTGGATTACCTCTCTTTCTGATATTGATTTCTCAGAGAAGAGAACATATTGATGATAAACCAGTTTCTTGAGAAGAACTTTAGTTTCATTTAGTAAGACACAATAGATTGCATTTACACTCTCCTGGCAACGCTTATAGCTGATTCACTGACATTATGGAATCACGGAGTTAGCAGTATCAGCTTCAAGCCCATTGCATTCTCCACTCCCTTAAAAGCCCCCGGATATAATTTCTCCGCCTGAATTGGGTCATCTAAGTAAGACCAGGTTCGTCCTCTAGCCAAACTATCAGGCCACAAGAACCTCTTGGAGAATGGTTTCACCAGACTTCGACGGAACTCTTCTGCAGTCTCACAAATCAAACCCTGGAAAACCAGATCACGTATATATAAGTGCAAGAGTTCACAAAACATGAATGAAAAGGGAAGTTAAGATATTTACTTGTGCCATTGCTTGGATCTTAGTGGTAGAATCATCACTAAGAAGGACGAGCTGTCCATCATTCTGAATTCTCTTTAAGTAGACAGCATGATCAAGAATTTGATCACCCTCCATAGAACTCGGAATTTGAATCCACCACTTACTTCTTACTGCACACTCTTCGATCCATTGGGATGCCAAGTATGCATCTGTGTTTGTGTTCTTTCTAAAGAAGCTGACTTGCTGCTTCATATCATCCAACTCATTTATCACTGTTAATAAAATAGTAAATCACATTCCAAGTCTACAAAATTATTCAATGGAACAGGGTAAAAAGTTTGTGCTGAAAATATTACCAGTCCTAGGAATGATTAGTTGTGATCCCTTGATACCTTCAAGGAGCTGTAGTGCTTTTCTTGAGGTCTTGTTGAGGAGGGAGGCAATGTCTACAAGCATTGTCCACCTCTTTACTTGCCGTTTGGAATGCTTTTTCTGCAAGAAACCCCACATACTTGAGCAATGTAATAAATATAATTACACTGTACTGAGAAAAGAGACGGTTTAGATTTATTAGAACCTTGTCCGCGGAATTTTCATCAGTGTTCTTCTGAGGATAATCTACAAATAAAGTTTGAAATGGTGTCCTTTTGGGTTCTTGTTTTCTAAGAGAGGAGAGTTTTGTGTGCCCTGCTGATGGATGCATAGCTGATTTAGGTGTTTGATTCTCCTTGTCGGAACAGGCAGACAAGCTAGCATCACTGGAAGTATGAGTGTAACAGGTGCTCCTCTGAGGAGAATCAGCAAACAAAGCTTGCAAAGGCATCCTTTGTTCGCTTTTTGAAGGAATGGACAATTTCATGCACTTTGCTGATGTACGCTTTAGAGATTTCTGCTCCTTTTGAAGAAACTTAGGTGTTTGATTCTCCTTGTTGAAGCAAGCAGACAAACTAGCAGCACCTGAAGTACGAGTTTTAGAGGTGCATTTCTGAGGAGAATCCAAAGATAAAGTTTGCAAAGGTGTTCTTAGTGCTTCTCCTTTTGACTGCATGGACAATTTCATGCAATTTGCTGATGAATGCTTTGCTGATTTCTGCTCTTGATGGTCTTTCGGTGTCGGAATCTCCTTGTTGGAGTAAGGAGACAGGCTAGCATAAAAAATATCTTCAGAGACACTTTTCTGAGGTGAATCTGCAAACAAAGCTCGCAAAGGTGTTCTTTGTGTTTCATTTTTTGTCTGTATTGAAGATTTCGTATTCTCTTCTGATGGATGCCTAGCTGATTTCTTCTCTGCAATTACTTTCTGGGTCATATTCTCCTTGTTGGAGTAGGCAGACGCCAAGCTATTCTCTGAATCCATGCCATCTTTCAATGTACCTAACCACTCGGTTGCTTTAGTACTCGGGGCCAAATTTTCCTTTTTCGGCGTGATATACTCTTCCTCAAAAAGAACCCTTTTGATTGGATCATACTCTCCCAGACTCATGTTTGCAGCTTCGTTGTTACCAATACTCGAGGCTGACCTATAAGGAGAGCTCCCTTCAGATGGTTTGTCACTGCATATTACTTCCATGGAATGCATAGAACTTGGGCTATGAGACAAAGATGACGAATGCACTGCCCCTGGAATTCCAGACCAGAAGCTCCATAGCAAATTCTGAGTTGCACCATAACTTGGTTCCTCCAAAGAGCACTTTGTACTTTCACCTTCTGGTCCCTCATTGCTTAGAGACCAGAAATTCCAAGCTGTACCCATCTCTTCATCATCACATGGTGGTGTCAGATTCTCATTTGTCTCCTCTGCAAATGATTCACTGCTTACTGCATCATCCAAATTTTTCATCAAATTAGATGTTAAAGCAGGTTCACTCGAGCACCCCCATTGACTTTCAGTTAGAGAGGATAGTTGTGAGAAAAATAGATCTTCTGATCCCTCCTTTTCATACTCACTTTCTGCAAATGATTCACTTATTACTCCATCCAAATTATCCATCAAATCAGATGTTGAAGAAGGTACACTAGATGGCTCCCATTGCGTTTCAGTGGGAGCTGATTCTTGTGAGAAGAGGAGATCTTTTGAACCCTCATTTTCTGTTTCCTCCTTTTCATATTCATTCTCCTTTAATGGGTTCACTGCCAGTTCCCAGAAAGGATCTGTTGACGATCCAGAGATAAACACTTCTTCTTCTTCTTCTTCTTCTTCTTCTGAGATGCTCATTCCATCTTCCAAATTCAGCACTGATGACATTTCTTCATATTTATCCATCATATCATAAGAATAATCGACATCTTCGTGCATTGCACGTGAATGTTTACTTTCTTCTGGTGCAACTAATAGAGAACTTCTATCTAGAAGCAACGTTTCTGAACCATCCCAAGCAAAATTCACAAACTGCATATCCCTACTTTCTAATGGCATATCCAAAGCTTTCATTGCGTCTGGTAATTGAACCGCGGATAAAACATCTCCATCCTGAGAGGGTGGTTTGAAATTTGAATGATATGTTAAGTCCTCTGGAGGAGAATCAACTAAATATTCATCTTCATTTTAGCATGCTAGAGTATACTTATCCTAATAAGTAATGCCAGACGAAACCACACAAATGATGTTAAATAGAGCACATTGCTTATCACATACCGTAATTCCATTAGGTACCTCCACTTCCGCAGAGGCTTCAAACTGGTTGGAAACCAAAGCCTTTATAGCTTCCAAGGCAGAATCCAGTGAGCATTCACATCCTCCTGATACCACATCTTTTTCACCTTCATCTTTATCCTAATAGCAGAATGAAGAAATCAAATGAAAACCATAGATGCTGTAAAAAACTATTTAATGTTAAATGAAGCTCTTTGATACATCAGCAGAATTTCATTTAGTACCTTAATTTCCTTTAAGGTTTCAAACTGGTTGGGCAATAAATCCATTGGAGAAGCAGAATTCACAGATTGCATTTCATTTTCCAATACTGGAGCATTTTCATTCTAAGGCAAAAAATGATGGAAACAAACAAAAACCATAAAAATGACAAATCATACTCAGCATATGTCAATGAAATATTTATCACTATATTTAAAGCTTTCCATACTGCTTTAATCTCTTCTTCCTTTTCTTCATCTAGCGGGGGAAGGAATGGGCTAATTGGATCATACGCCTTATGGAAGGGAATCCAATGCAGCCTATAAACCCTACTGGATACTCCAATTCTCAGTGCATCACCTTCATTGACGTCCATCGGCGTGTTCGGTTCAATCCTGTTTCCTGATATCCATGTGCCATGTACTGAACATGACCGAGTAACAGTAAATCAGGAGCCAGAAAACAAAATGCAAGTAGACAGATTAAAGACCGAGGTAGGGAGGTATATGCGTTAACAATATCACGGAATTTCTTTCAGAATTATACGCAAATTGTTCAAACCCTACAACTGAAATGAACCATAATCCAGATCAAATAAAAACCTATTAATGGAACATACACCCAAAGGTGTAGGGAGAGAAAGAGAAGCATTACCGGAGGACAAATCGGTAACATAAAGGCGTTTGGAAGAGGGTTTGGAGTGAATTCGGAGGTGGAATCGGCTGATGCTGGGATGCTCCAATCGAATGTCACAGTCCGGGTGTCTCCCTACCACCAAAATCTGGTCCAATTCTTGGCAGACCTTGCTCGAATCTTGTGGATGCGTGTCTGAAATCGATGAACCGGAGTTGATTAGAAATATGTTCTTGAGAATCGCGTTGTTCTTCACCACTGTGAGCACTGGGATTTCCCGTTGTCGTTCGACATTTCCTTCCATGTCTCCATCAGAAGCCATCGGAGGAGCCCTATGAGAGAGTGAAAGAGAAGGGTTTCTTGAATGGAAGTACAGATGAAAAATCAGGGTTGAAGGGCTTTTTGGTGCATTTGGGTGTTTTTTTCTGAAGAAGCAAGCGATTGATGATACACCTCGTAACGCCAACGGCTACCTTTATCGTTCAATTTTTGAATTGGTAAGCGGGCTGGATATTTCGATGGGCTAGACTGTCTACAGTGAATACACAAAACTTTTCGTTACATAAACAGGCAAAATCTATGTATTTTGTCTGTCTAAGAAATAAAATAAGAATTCCAGGGCAATATGGTAATATACCAATATGGTAATTTTTTGAATTGACATTCTCAACATTAATTCTATCTTCTTATTTTTTATGACGAAATGTGAAGAATAAAAAATATAACTATTATAATAAAAATTTGTTTATAAAATAAATTATATATGAAATATTAAAATCTTACTCATATGTAACCTATATAAAATAAGTTATAGAGGAATGTGAGAAGTGGAAAATTCACGGAGTGAATACACGAATTAATATACAGAGTGTATTTATAGGATTATATATAAAATGCGAGATTGTTATTTGTACCACATGTTTCGTGTTATTCATATCCGTGGTCCGGCTACATCTGGCGTACGCGTTGCAATAAGTTGATTTCGTAGAAAAAATATAGGAAAATGGCTACGCGTAGTCCTACTATGCATACGCCATGCGTAGTCGTTCTTAACATACATTTGGTTTGAAAAATTAAGGAAAATGTGTGTAGGCGTAGTAAGGTTTAAAAAAAAGAGAGTATATATAGCATGATTTATGTAGTACAAATAGCACGAACCATAAAATGTGATAAGGTCAATTTTATGGATTGGACATTTTATTTACTGAGCATGACTCTAATGAGGTTAGAGAATAAACTTTATAATACCTTCATCTAAAATTATTGGTAATCTATATATATATTACTAAAACAACACCCATTTTGGTCCACGTGTCAACCTCTAAGACCATCCACGTCAGCATTTTTTCAATTTATTTACAGAATTGTCACAATGTAACATTAACTATTTTATAAGAAACTTTTCTATTAGAATTTGTAAACGGTCATGCCACGTCAATTTTGTTAAAATAAAAAAAAATTTAAAAATTAAATCTACTTAACTACCAATCAAAATTAACAAACTGATATATTATAATTCAATTTTGTTGAGAAAATTTTACGCAAATCTTCTAACAAGATTTGACACATTTTTTAAATTTAAAAAATAAATCAAAATTTAAAGCAAAAGTGATAATATATTGAGATATAAATTTAATACTCTAACAATATTCTTTGTAATAGATTTTAATCATTTTCTTTTATTTATTAAAAAATATAACTATTCCTCGCATGTTAGTCATATTAGTTAATAAAAAATTAATTTTTTTATAGATTAATATCAAATAAATGATGCATGTAAGTGAAAATATAATAATTTTTATTTAGTCAAATCCGCAAAAAGTGTGGGCACTAAACTAGTTGGGTTAAAATTAAAACTAAAAAAAGTCTAGTAAACCAAATTATTTCTTAATTTATTGATCAAGGCTATTAGATAGTAACTAAGTTTCGATTAAAAGGGAAACACAACTTATTCTTATTTTTTTTGAAATGTAAGGATATAAAATTAATTTTAGTTTTTATATTTTAATTGATTAATTTTACTACATAGAAAATTACAAATATTGATAAAAAGGAATAAGATGTTCTTTTTCTAAATGTAAGTTAATAAAGTAGTCTGAAGTAAATATTTGAATCGTTTAGGCCGTGGTAACTATTTACAATATGTATTACCCCCAAGAACAAATATATATGATAAAATTTTATAACATAAATTTTAGCATTCATTCAATTATTCAATCCAAACCCTCTAAAAATTAGTTCAGTTCTTCTATAACAAAATTTTATGTTTGTGTTACAAATTTGGGAGAATTTGACATACTAGGCTTTTTTGAGAATATGATTTAGTAAATGTACCCCATAATTTTTTACCACTTTCATTTAATGGTAAGTAAAAACAATTAACCCCCCATTTTATAAAAAAGAATAATTCTTGTTTGTTATTTGTTATATAAGTGCTAGTTTTAATTTTTAATTACTGAATTTATTTTTTTATTTTTTTATTTTTTTTAATTTTTTTTTTATTTATCATACCAGAAAAGTTCTCATACCAGAAATTTTTACATATCGGAATTTTTTCATACCAGAATTTCTCAGACCAGAACTTCTCATACCAGAAGTTCAAACCAGATTTATTTCATACCAGAAGTTCAAACCAGATTTATTTCATACCAGAATTTCTCATACCAGAAGTTCAAACCAGAAATTTTTTTCTTACCAGAAAATTTTTATACAAGAATTTTATTTTTGTTATTTTTGTTCTTTTTTATTTTTTATAATTTTCTGGTATGAGTTTCATACCAGAAACTCATACCATATTTTTTTTTGTCTTTTTATATATTTTTTTAATTTACATATCGAATTTACATACCGGAATTTACATACCAGATTTTACATACCGGAATTTACTCATACCAGGCCTCACTTGCACGTATACTAACAGCAAACCTGAGAACTCCCTTCATTTGATTGCAGTTCTTACTTTGCTTTACATGAAATTTACATCCTTTGCTTCTAGCAATGCTACCTGGTATAAGAACTGTGGCATTTATTTCAGCTGTGGTGAAGCAATGTTCCAGTACTAGGAATCATGGGTCATGAATACCAAGTTCTGGGAACCAATCACAAAAAAGCAAACAATCAACATTCAAAGGAAGATTTGGTAAGGAGTAATGGACTCCAAAATCCAAATTCTCTGCAAAATTTTAATTACCGTCGCACTCGAAATAGAGTCGTCGAGATTGAAATTTGAAACAAAAATCAAGCAAAATAATAATTGTTGGAGCCGAAATCAATGGAAAACAGTCTAAGATACTGCTTAGGGTGTGTTCTTCCTTGCGGAGCACTCGATTTGATCCGAATCGTTCATCTCGGCGGCCATGTTGACGAGATCACTTGACCGGTCACAATCGGTGAGATCCTCAAATTAAATCCTAACCACGTCTTGAGCAAGCCGTCCGTTCACGGAGTCGACGTTTGCCGGATGGTAATCGTTTCTTCAGATTCCGAACTCAAAAGAGAAAGCATCTACTTCCTCAGCCTATCGAAGATCGATAGCAACAAAGTCGGTCAATCCTTCGCCGGTGTGGTTGTTGTCGAAGAGAATAACAAATCGAAGTCCATGCGAAAAATAAACAGAAGATCTAGAGGAAAGAGTAGTTCGAATTGGACTCCTCAATTGGAGTGCATTTGTCTGACGAAATAATGGAAGGGGTTGACAGATTGAAATTGCAAGATCATTAGAATTGAATTTTTGTGCTGAATACCAAAGAGGGGAATTAGAGGATGAAGTTTGGGGATGATAGGGGAATTAGAGATGAAGTTTGGGGATGGCTCCCTAGATTCTCCCAGCAACTTGCGGCTACCAGAGGGAAGAGTGGAGAGGAGATTAGGTTTACGAAGGAGTTGAACGGTTAAAAAAAAATAGGGGCATAGTTACTTAACAAAAAAATAAAAAAAGGCTAGTTCCTACTCATAAATTAAAAAAAGCCTACTTACCTAATTAGCCCTACAAATTTTAATCATATTTTTTAATTAACTTGTTCATGCATATAACTAGGGTTGAACATCGGTTCAAAACCACTCCTCAACCGAATCTCAACCGCAAACATGCAAAACATTGACCGCAACCCGAACAACGTATGCGGTTCAGGTGCGGTTCCAACCGGTGGCAAACCGCATTTTACGGTTTGCGGTTCACTAAACCGAAACCCAGAATTGCAAATTGCGGTTCACTGAACCGCAAATTGCGGTTTATACCTGAACCAATTGAGAGTTGAGCCGTTGAGCGTGGCGTATCATGTATGTATGACTCATACATACACTCATAATATATGAGTGTATTGCAACCGATGTCGAAACACACTAATCGTAATTAAAATATTAACAATCATCCAAACTAGAAAACAATTTCAAAATTTTTAAACTTAAGTAACAATGTAAAATAACAAAGTAACTAACATCCAAAATACTAAATAAATTTGAATCAACAACACAATTTCTCAAAGTTCAAACTTCAAAGTGCCGACATCCAAAAAGACCAAGATAAGACGTACCATTGGCCAAATCTTCATCATCTCTTCTTTTTCATCATCTAAAATTTCCTCACCAATGGTACATTATTGATGTTAGACCTAGTTTTTGCAACTAGCAAATCTTGTGCATAAATAAGACCTTCAAGTGTCTATTATAAGTTTTACCAAAAAAAAAAGTGTCTATTATAAGAAGATAATAATTAATAAATTATAATATAAGTTGAAAAGTTAAAACATAATACAAAAACATGTTATAACTTATAAGAAATTAACCATACATTGAGATTCTTCTTCAACCAACTATGCAATGCAACCTTTTCATCCAAGTACACCACAAAACAATCTCTAGCAACAATGTGACGCGAATGTACTTTAAAAGCAGGACAAGAAGTAGCAACAAATTCTTTAAAACCACGTTTTTCCACTTGTCTAAAAAGTAATTCATCAATAATTATCATTTCAGCCAAAGATTTCCTACACACATCTTGATTTAGCACCCAACTCTTTACTTTACATTGTCCACTTTCAACAATTTCTTCTAAGACAATTTTAGATTAAGTACCTTTACTTTTGTTGTCCAAATTATCTACACATCTTCCGACATGACCAGTCAGATTTGATGTGTCATTGATCCTTTGATCAACTACAAAAGTCTTGTGACAATGGATGCATGACTGAAGGTATGTCTAAGGTCGTCTATACCTAATCAAAAGTAAATCCCGACTTAGCACTAAAACAAGTACAGTGGTTAAGTAGGGGTCGAACCCAAGAGAGTTAAGATGTTTATTAAGTTCAATTATTGATTATCGAAACAAGTAACAAAAAGGGGGGTTTTGGTTGAAGTGACGCACATAAAACTTATAAAAACAAGTGACACAAAAGACAAGACAATGATGAATAAATCTACACTAGGTTGATTCTTAGCATGCAAATGCTACTTTGGTGAGTTCCTTTTACAAGTTTTAAGTAATCTCCCGTCTTGATCATATATATATGTGTTGAGCCAACCGGCATCAACACAGCTTAACAGATTAATGTTCCGTAAACCTACAAGAACAAGTAACAAGTTAGCTTTCAAACAAAGACTTGGGGATACAAAGAATGGATTAACACCGTTAACCCTATCTTTATATTTGTGTTCCTTTTCTTTAAGCAATTACAACCCGTTATTACTTAAAGTTTACTACTAGATTAAAGACCCGAACCCGAAATCTAATAATCCTAGTTCTTTGCATGCACTTTAGAACCTAAGGTGATCAATCTTAAGTGTTAATCAAACATGCAATTAGACAATAAAGATCAAGGAAACACAAAGAATTACTGAATGAAACTTATATTAAAGAAACTTACGACCAAAGTAACAATGCAGCTTCAAACCAACCCAATGTAGCAAGGAAGTTAGCAACTCATTACAATGGGAAATTTAATTCTAAAATGGATTTATGTGGATAAGCATGGATGAGTCTAGCAATCAGTCAAGGACTATTTATACTACAAAAGACACTAAATAGGAGTAAATGGCCGGCCCAAAACAGCCACCTTTAATGCCATAAAGGTGGTGTAAACAGCCGGAGTAAAACTTCTGACGTTGAACCGCAAGGGCGGCCTTCAGAACCGCAGGGGCGGTTTAGGAAGAATCGCTTGAACTTCTTCATGGCCGTAGGGGCGGCCAGGCCATTCCGCAAGGGAGGATCTTTAATGCTCTTCCAAACGTCTGACTCTTAAACTTCCTGCCGTTTCTGATGCCAAGGCGCAGGGGCGTCCTAGTGTCGACGCGGGGGCGGTGACACCGACTCTTCATCTTCCAACTCACAGGTTGAGGCGTAGGGGAAGGCGTAGGGGCGCTGGTCTTCGCTTCTTCAGGGCAGGTCATCGCAGGGGCGCCAAGGAGTGGCGCAAGGGCGGTGACACACTTCTTGGCTGGCGTTGGCGAAGGCGCAGGGAGCGCTCCGGAGTGCTCTGTCACCCGCTGGGGCGGTGACACTTCTCCGCGGGGGCGGTGAGGCAACAAAAGCCTTGCTTCGTGAACGGTCTTCACTCCTAAGTGCTTATAACTCCTTCCTTAGCTTCTTTTATTCTTCTTCTTCTGGACAAAGGAGTTAGTAGCATAAACCGACACAAATGTACTAAAAAGACTCTTAAAAACTAACCTAAATGATAGTGATTCCATCACCTATCAATGCACTCAACCCTTTCTTTGTTATTCTCTTCAAGGTATTATTTGTAGTGAACCCAAAACAACCCTTTCCCTTTTCCTCTTCTTTATATCGATGTAAACTTTATCGACAAAATTACGATTACTCGGTGGAGTCGGTACACCAGTACTCGGTGGTGGTGGGTTCATTGACGGTGACAACATCTCTTCTTCATTCTCGTCATCGTCCAGAGTACGATAAGAATTTGTTGAGGTATCCGAAGCATAAATAGGTAGGTGGGGTAGTTACAATATTACTCGATAATTGAATCTTTTTTGCGGTAGTTTTCTTTCTTTTTCCTATTTGGACTTGGAACTCATTAGTAAAAACATAAAGTATAAGTAATACACCCAATCAATTAGTACTCACTATAGAAACATGTTACATAATCACACAAAATACAAGTAATACACACTCACTAATACCCACGGCAAAAACATGTTACATAACAACTTATAATCACAAGTGTTCATTACACAATCACTAAACAAAATCACAGTAATTTACTAAACACAATCACACTCACTAAACAAGTAAACAACAATCACGAAGTGCAAATAAAAAAATGAAGTGCAAATAAACAACAAACACGAAGTGCAAATAAAGAAATGAAGAAGAAATATTAGAAACAAACCTGAGAAAGTGAGAAGTGAAGCTTTGCTGCTTTAGACTTATGAGTCGAGAGTCGGGACTACTCGGGAGGGAGTGACGGACTAACTGACAAAGGGGCAGAGGGAAGGGGCTCATCAACTAAGCGTGTGAGCAGGTTGAGAAGTGAGAATCACAAAAAAAGGAATAAACAAACATGAGACTAGGGTATTGGCTCTTCGACTTTAATGTAATCACTCTTCGGTCTTCTTTTTTAAGTAAACGTTGCGCTTTATAAAAAACTAGTTTATAACCTGCACATTGTGTAGGTATATTTATATATTGAATTTTTAATAATATGTCATAAACTTGTATATGTATAAACTAATGATATATTGATGAAACATTATAATAGTCATTCAATTGTTCTCACGATGATAAAATATTTATGAATAAAGAAGTGTCTCATTATTTGGACTTTAATTTGATTCTTATACAACATACTCTTTTTTAAGCTTATGAATAAATTATCCTAATTATATCCACGTACATTAAATTTGTTGTCAAAAAATTTAGGCACTACAAATGAGTTGTTAGAGATGGTTGTAGATTTCGTAGCAAACAAAATTACATTGTTATAACCATAAGATACTGTACATGATGAGATGAAATTTTTTTTAATAAATTGACATGATGAGATGAAATTTTTTTTAATTTTTAATTAAAATATGGCAAATCTGTAATTAAAATATGGCAAATCCGTAATTATCTATCAAAAAGTGCTAGGTGGGCATAGCTAATGTGTTGACAGATGGATTGAGAGGGTTGTGTTTTAGTAGTATATATAGATCTGCGTTTTCTTTCTCGGTTTGGACCGCATTTTGCGGTTCGGTTCATCAACCGAACCGCAAACCCTAAATTCATGGATCTCTAATCGAATTGTTAGTTGTAGGTCGGTTGCGGTTCAAATCGAAAAGTGCAGTTCGGTTGCGATTCTTCTGAACCGGCCTATACATGCTCAACCCCTACATACACATAATTTTTGTTTAATTTCATAAACTTTTGATAAATAGTTACTTTAGCATGATTAAAAATGTTGATCTTTTATTTCAAATCTCATGTCCTTCCATTTTCAAAAATAAAGTCTTATTTCCTTTTTCTATATCAAACTCTTATATTGTCTAAGTAGCTTAATTAATTAACCTTAACCCTTCATTTTAGATAAGGGAATTAGATTCAATCAATTTCATAGTGAACTCCACTCCAGACAGAGTCCAAGAGGAAAACTCGTGCATGAAGTCCTGAGGCGCCGCGTAAGTAGGGTTGTGCAAAATTGGACCGGACCGAAAAATCGGACCGGATCGGAATTTACGGTCCAGGTTTTTTTGAATATTCGGGTTACGGTTCGATCTGCTTTTGGACCGTATAAAAACCGTAATCCGGGTTGGACCGTAAACTACGAATATCCGGCCCGGTCCGGGTCCGGTTTGGACCGAAAAACCTCACCAAAATTGCACAATTTAAGTACAAACCGGTCCAGTCCGGTCTGAAATATTCAAAATTGCACAGATACAAACCGGTCCAACCTGAAACGGACTGGTCTAGACCAGACCATAACGGTCCGGTCTCGGTCTAGGATGTCATCAATTTACGGTCCACCGGTCCGGACCGTATGCACAGCCCTATGCATAAGATGACCCCTCCCTCCTGATAGTAATATTACTATTGTGAAGGTGGCGGGGGGTAGGGGGTGGTCACGCTTTTGAACGTAGGAAGTTGTACGTTGGATAAAGTCGTCCCCACCGTCAACACCACCACCATCAACATCATCATCACCACCCGCTCCCTCGTCATCGCTGACTGGCTGCTCATATTCGAATAGGATGAAAATGTCTAGATAGTTATCGGGGTCCTGAATAAATGCCTGAAGATTGTACCTCAGCATGTTGCCCCGGACATTCACTCGGAGCTGGCCATCAATGCCGGACCACATGCTCTTTCGAATCAAAGTCTTGAATCCGAAAAACCTAGAATGAGGGTGAATAGCAATGAAGTAAGAGACGCTCGGGTCATATGACTGCATCATACAGGTCACTAAACCTCCATTAACTATGGTACCATTTCCAAAAATGGTTCTCTTTCCACTCTCCATTTCCAACAAAAATCCAAAACAAGTCTCTAATCATTCATTCCACTATAAATTATAAGGCATCTTATTTACTCCATTATTTTAGTTCGTTTTGGTGTTATTTGTTGGTTTGCTAATGCCATTTTGTACAAGTATATAGGGTCCATTATACATGTCAAGAATACGGGTTATTTTTTGGAGATTATTTGGAGTGTATTATTTTTGGAATTATTAAAATAAAAATTTATAATTCCTTGACTGAGAGATTTTAATTTTTTGAGTTATTTTTAGTCATATAAGCCATTTTAATAATTTCAATTACAATCTCCAACTCTTATCGAACACACATAAAAATATAATTCCTTCATTATAATCTAAAATAACCCCAATAATCTCTTACCAAACAGACCCCAAATTATCAATTATTTTGAGATTATAATCCCCTCAAATAAACTGAACTTTTTACAGAACGTACCCATAATCTTTCTGATCGAATTTCGCTCTCTATAAGCGTTTTCAGGTTATTAATCTGAACTTTCAGATTATTCCAACAAAAGAACACAAAAAATTCAGTAATCTGAATGGTATTAATCAGTATAATGCTATAAACTACAGTGAAGAATAAATTTAACTAGTATATATAGGCATGTTCATACAGATTGCCATGCAGAAGCAGTGATCAAAACCCTATCTTGCCATCCAACAGAAATGGATTTTCCATTCTCCCTCTCAAAAACCCTAAACCCACCTCCATAGTTTAAGTCCCCTTCAAACTGTGTCTGGCAATGGCTCCTCATCCTCAGCAGAAGCTTTGCCTGCATCGTCGTTCTCGAGCTCAGCTTCATCCCGCGAAACCCATTGCTCTCCATCATCTCCTTCCACCAATCCAACCTGGGATTCATCATAGCTTGATGATGATCATCATGAAAGCAGTTAACAATAGCATCCTTGATCTCTTTTCCAAGATGGTTCCTCTCTATGCACATCCTTTCAAGGCTCTCCCTCGGAAGGCAATCGTCTAAGGATTCGAACATGGCCGCGTAATATCCCAAAGAATCCATGAAGCTCGAGATTCTCGAGTCATGGCCTCCTCGTTGCACCAATACTGTAATTGTAGGGTTCAATGAACGTATGGATTTTAATGTATCCGAAATCTTGAATGCATTATTCCATGATGTATGTAAGCAAGAAACTAAGTTAATTGCAAGTGTTTCATTTTCTCTTCTTCTCACAAGATTGTGAGTGAGCTTGGAGCCTCTCAAGAGCCCTTGGAACTCGAATACTATGTTCTTGAACCCTTGTGAGAAACTCACAAGCCGAGCCTCGGTCTCCACCAGCTCCTCCAAGCTCCTCGTGAATCCGGTGATCCGAAGTGATATTGTGTTTGTGGTGGTTGCTTTTTCTGATAGAGATTGTATAAGAGAAGGCCATTGAAGCCCGTAAGCCAACTCGAAATCTACAACGTGTAGTTTCGAGTTGTTTCTTTCTTCTAATCCCCTCTCGAAAGCTTCAAGTATCGCTTGGTTGGCTGTGAAGTGGGAGAATTGGTAGCACGGAGAAACTCTATAAAGGTGTGTAAAACCCAAGAACTCTTCAGATGTGGTTGGATCCTTGATGATCATATCATACAAGAATGATTTGTTTTTCAGTAGCCTGGCAATCAAGGCCTCAGCAAAATATGCAGCAACCCTTTGCATTGAATCACCTGTAAACGAGGCGGATTGGTAGATCTTAGCAAGATCAACCATGGATGAGCTCAAGTTGTATTCATCCACAGAAGCCATGGATTTGAGCAAGAGATGGATCAAGTAAAGACCCTTCTTGTCTCCTTGCTCAACAACAGATGATTTAGCCTCTTTGATCATCTCTTCTCGGAGTTGGAGAAGCCGCAGAAGCTCCCCTTGATAATCATAAATATGATCACCTCCATCCGAAGAGCCACGAGAAGTAGAAGACTCGTGATCATTGCTCCTCTTTTGTCTTTTGTTGTGATTATCATAAGCATGAGACACCAAGGAGAGGCTGAGATTCAAAAGCTGTTGCTCCTCCTCCTCCTCCATCATCTCTAAGCCTTCCATCAAGAAAGAAAGGAAACAAAGAAAAGATATGGAGAATCAAAGAGGAAGTATGGTGTTAAAAAGGTTATAAGGAATGTGGGAATGGAATAATTCCTCAGAAATTCCTTGTCATTACCTAAGAAAAGCACCAAACATGCACCAAATAAAGGAGTATTCAACTTATACTTGAGTAGTATATTAAAACTTGGAAAGGCATTTCAAGAAAAGAATATATATATACACATTAATTGATTTCTGGGTTTCTGGTTTTGAGGTGTAAAACTCCAATGAGGATAAGAGAGAAGAGTATATCTTTCAATTCTTGTTTATATTGAACAGCTTTTGAGTTATCTCTGTCGATGATGCTCATATATTTTATACATTTTATAATATTGTTCATAGATATTGAGGGATTTGTGTTTGTATTAGGGTCCTTTGGCAGTTCAGAAAGATTATATTAAAATAAGATGCCACAGACAAATATAATAGCAAGCAAAATCAGTTTGGAATCTGACCTACTTCCCTCTTTTTAGATCTTTTGTCTGCAACCCATCACCTGAATTTGACTTAACAATTTCAATCAGGATGAACTTCACTAATTTTGGAGGTATACACAAACCCATGAATCATGAAATATTTTCTCTTGATCTATATATATAATAGAGGGTGATATGACCTAAGAATAAGCAGAAAACATGGAGACAAAGAGTGCGAACTCACACGGATGGAACGCTAATCTCTGCACGTGTCTGTCAAATAGAAGACATGTTAGTTATTTAATTCAGGACCTTACTGCATAAACCAGCTAGCTAAGACAGCTACAGCATCTCCTGCACATGTATAGGGTTATTCTCGATCACTGTACATGTTGAATATACTCTTGAAGGAGTTGAATGTGAAAGCAAGAAGAATCAGTAATTCTAGAGAGCCTGATTTGACCAGTTCAGCTGTAATTGATATAGAAAAACTAATATTGCCCATAAAGAAGGGCATGATTGATTTAATCATAAGTGGGAAAAAGTAAGTAATAATTTGGTTAAGCATATCTGTGCAACAAAGACTTTAGATTGGGTAGCAGATTCTCCTCCATTTCTTCTTACCTTTCCCCTTTTCTTTAGGAAGTGGACACGTAATTTCAGGATCTCTTCTGCCCATAAAATAGAGCATCTAAGATTCCTTTTGAGCTATTCTAAGGGTCATTGGAGAATAACTCAAAATATGGAATAATCTTAGACCAGGATCTGAGGTGACAATGTCAAAAGTCAACACCAAATTAGGCTTTTGTGTTTCTAGTAACACAAATCACCTAGCTTCCTTGTGTGTTTTCAAACTTTTGCTTTAGTTAAGATGATTCCGGAAGGGTTTCGTTGCACGTCCTAATATACATGCACTTTGGGCCCGAACCCAACACATAAGTTTTCAGTTAGGTTTCATCCTCAAACCAATTAACAACGTGGAAACATTTCATCTTCCACGGTTACACTTGTTAACGGGATAATGTATGGCTCAAACTCATGTCTAAGAACAAGGGTTCATAGAGAAAGGGCAGAAAATCCTTTTATCAACATGAAAGGTCATGGTACCCTTTCTCTTAATCTCCCCATCAAACAGACGCCAATAAAAACAGTTTAATGATATGATTTAAAATGTTCAGATGGATTTGGTAAGGGAAAGGCAAATTTGTTTATAATTTGCATATATCCCTAAGACTTCGAATCCTAATCTACAAATTGTCCTTTTGCCACCTAAAGCCTATTTGTCCTTGTCAGAATCCAAAGGCAGATCCACAGCAATTTGGCATATTGAAATACCCAATTTCATAGTGGTTTCTTCCTTTTTCAGATAAGCATTATTTTCCTGGTTTTAAGATGCTCATAATTTCAAGCTTTTATGAGGTGGGTCATTGCCCACCCACCACCATTACATTCCTTCTTCTACCTTCTCTTCTCTTTCCACGCCTCCTATTACTCAATCTGGCACGCCTTTGCTTTATCACATACCATCCATACACACCCTAAGATTACACAACTTTCAAACTGTGTCCATAATTTTGGAAATTCATAAATTATAGCTCTGATTTGGGAAACTTTTATGATTGTTCCTTGTGTCTACAAAGATGTCACATAGATCATGTGGGTGTAAAATTTAAATGACATTAAATTATTGAACTTCAAGGGTTAAAGAGTACAGAAGAACGATCATGGTTACCGGCACACTGTCATCTTCTCTGGATTGTGGAAGGAACAACAGCTTTAGTCTTTCTCTTGAAGAAGAAATATAACGCAGATCCCAACAGAGGTGAACTTGATGCAATGGAGATGTAAATCAACCACCACAGTGATCTTTGAGACGTACAACAAAGCTGATTTATTCGTCTCCTAAGGAAGTTGGACCCGGAAACAGGAGGTTGTTTGGTGGTTTGGGGGGTGGGATCAGAACACTTTACTTCTGTCATATGTTCAGTTGAATCCTTTGAATCAGAGGTGTTTTCATCAGTTTTTGTCGTTGGCACATTTGCTATAGCAGCTACCGTTCCATCTTGAGTGACATTTACGAAAGGGCCATGATCTATAGACGAGTTGGATGAAGTAGGTTTCATCTGCATCCATAGTGACAAATAATGTAGACTCAAGCATCTTCAATTTCGATATGGCTAAAATTGATTATATTGAAGTAAAGTTTTTACCTTTAATTGTGCATATGGGCTTGAAATCAAAATGTTGAGGAATTCATTGACAGCTCTCACCCACCTGGAAAATAACACAGAGTTGCCTCAATATGGCTATAACTCAGATCAAGTGAGGCAACAGCCAACTTCTTTGATATTTAGAAAGAAATTACCATAAGGTAGATGCAGTAATTCCTTCAAAGAATGCAAGATGCCCACCATGTTGTGTTGTAGCTAGGACAATGTTTTTATTTAGCCTAAAAAACAAATGAAAAGATGAGCCTCTGAAGCAGTGTGCATCAACAAAATCCGGAGAGGACAAATGAAAAAACAAGCAAACAAAAATTAGACCTGCATTCATCCCAAGGGATGGCTTCCCTTGAACAGAGGGGATCATCCAAAGAACTAATGCAAAGGAGTGGAATAGACACATTGCTCACAAAATTAGCACTACTGCATCGCCTGTAGAATGTATCAACAGTCTGACAAAACCAGTGAATGAGTTTGTACCATGGCAGTGAATTCATTTTGGACGAGACTACAAACAAGCAGGAAGTTAACAAGAATGGCCATACCTCATATTTTCCCACGATAATGGTGGCGTGGTGGTCAAAATCTCGGATACGAAACGACTGTTAAGCAGATCAGGAAAAGTTGGATTAAATTTTTTTCTTATTACATACTTTTTTGTCTTTGCAGGACAAATTGGTGAAAAGAAGGCATGTAGGACGTGTGATACTGGCATGTGGAAAATAGTCAACATCAAACCTTACCTTTAGAATCCCTTCCCAATTTGCAAGACGAGATATATGAGACTGATGCCTGAAACCATTTTAACATCAAAATAAGCTCAATGACTCAAATCCAGATCAGTAATACTAAATGTTATTCCACAGTTGAGTGCTTTGGCTAAACCAGAGTATAGGACATACAACTTTGCATAGCCTTGAAGACCAATAGCAAGAGCTCTGTCATAAAACTTCTGCACTAGTCTACGACCTATGAACCTGTCACCGATCTGTTCAGGAAGATAAGGCATACAAGATAATGGTTATTGCCAAAAGGTTTAGCCAGAGTATTTTAACATGCCCTTTAACACGAGGTTTCTAATGTAGGGTCCATACAATTTCTCCCTTCAACAGTAAAGAGTAGAAAAATGCCCTTTACGGTGCATTGATGAACTCCAAACAATTGGAACTAAGTAGCATAAATACGGATGAGAATATCAAAAGTTTCTAGTGCATGAAGGTTATTGAGAAGTGCACTAGAGTAAGTTGTAGTCTATAAGGAGACAAGCCAGGTGTAGAGAAGCCAATTGACAGAACCATCCAAGGGAACCCGCAAGGCCAACATAGGGCTAAGCAAACCAAAGCTTTCGCTAAATAGACTCAGTTGTACTCACTAATATGGTATCTTGGATAGAAGTCAATAATGCTTGATGTTAAAAGCACTCGTAAGGATTGAGATGATACTAAATGCTAAATAGATCGACAGAACTGGAGCTTGACTAACCAAAAGATCCCATGGTGAGCAAATAGCAACTGCTCCTGCAATTGGAATGTCATCCCCGTCTTCTCCAAGATATTTTACCTAAACAAAAGGAAGCAGGTTCATAAGCTCAATTCCGAGCTGATATTCAGTCGGACAGTGGAAAGCGCCATTCTAAACAAAAGAGCACAAGTAAAGACTACTAATTGATAGTTATTCACGTGTTTGACTGAAACTGCTGATATAGAGTTATATTGATTGAAAAATGATTCACCGACAGAAAATTCATGAGCAACATCATCCTGAACATTAAAGGCCTTGAGTTGAATATACTTGTCACCACAATGTACTGTATCTGGGAATGAAAGTTGACATACCAAAACGTTGGCACCAACGCTCGTTCCAATCACATATAAAGGAGCAGCTGGATATTCACTGTGCAGATAACGAACCAAAGCACGGATATCCTCCGTCCATCCAGCATTATAAAAACAATCAGACTGCGAGGCCAAATTTTATGTTTAAAAGCATTATATTTCCTAGACAAAAGATAATGGACAGGAAATACTAAAGAACTAGCTGATGTATAATGTACAAGTTATCTATTTTTATTTGCCCTTCTAAATAAAGAAAGGACGTTAATCAGGTCAAATATTAATATGAAACTACTCACTGTAACAGAAACTCCACCGAGGCCTCTGTGATTGGTAATAACCGCATTCCATCCAGACTTTGCAATACTGTAGACAAGATGCTTCAAGTACTGCACATGTAAACCAGATATATGACATAATTAAATCAACAGGTTGGATTGAACTTTAAAAAATGCCAAGAGAGAAACCCGTATCACAGAACCATCAGTAACTTCTCAGAGAGATTATCTATTCTCAAAAGGGAGTGAAGACATTAATCCACTGATGCCCCAGAGCCATTAGGCAAGGATTTTAAAAAAAGCTTACAAGCCCATCCACGTTATGTAAATTATATTCACAAGCACAATAACAAGTCCATTTAGATCACAAGCAAAAAAAAGAAGATTTACACCATTAAACTGGCAAAAAAAACATCAATTGACAGAAGTTATTCAGACATATGGTTCCATTTAAGAAAGTATATGTCCATATAACACCAACACATTGGCAGTTTCCCAGAACCATCATTATGCAAAGAATATGGAACAGAACTTACTGCAGAATTAGAGTCACTGCTTAAGCCTGGAACTACAATGATGATTGGTGTTTGATCATCTTTACTGATATCATTGCTCATGTAAACATCACCATTTACAACTGTAGATTCACCATACACCAATAAGGGCTACAAATTCTAGTTGTGAAACTTGTGAATATGATAATAGGCTTAAATTTACCATCAGAACTGAGTAGCCAGTCCAGAGCAATAGTACCACCATCAGCAGTTTGAAAGATTTTTCTGGACAGGAAGGTATGCATACAGAATCAAGCTTTAATTAAGTAGAAAGGAAAAGATAAATACACATAGATAATGTTTAATTGATGATTCACCTTCTGTATCTGAAAACAGGAGGCCTTCCAAAGAAAT
Source organism: Fagopyrum homotropicum (assembly GCA_033239125.1). Lineage (NCBI taxonomy): Eukaryota > Viridiplantae > Streptophyta > Magnoliopsida > Caryophyllales > Polygonaceae > Fagopyrum > Fagopyrum homotropicum. Next base: position 13,501,718 of record BSWB01000003.1, read on the forward strand.
TTAAGAAAGTAGTTTGCAAATGGGGACTTGCAAGCCAAGGAGTTGCCAAATACCTGCAAGCTTTCAAAATTTTCCAACAAAAATTCATCCGAAAATCTCTTATGTACAAATCAATTACAAAATATACTCCAACAAAGGAGGGGAAGAGGGAAATATTCACCTGCCGTGCAAAATTTTACACTTGGATACAACTTCATTGTAGAATTTGGAATCTGGATTAAACGTTAGTGTAACGGGTTGTCCTCTAAACATATGAAGAACATCCCCTATCCAATGACACTCCAAGAAATTGTATAGAAAGACAGCGAAGATCCCCGCGAACGCGACGAGGTAGTGCGATATCGGAATCATCAACAGCGACTGGAATAGCAATTTGTAGGGTGATCCAAGTGGATTTGGGGATGAACAAATCGAAGAGTTCATGGGGAGAAAGGAATGACAATTCATCGGATGTGCAGAGACTCAAGAGAGTAGGAGGATCATTCAACGGTTGAAGCTACGGAGATAGACAAAGTGTAATTTTTTTCCTCTTTTTTTCTGATCGATAAAACTTTTAATTTAAAAGATAAGCAAATTCTATTTAAAATCAGTCAGTAATTATAATTTTAAGATGCTCGATCAATAAAAAAAAAATCAGAAATCTATATACGCACCTAAAGTTTACTTAGAAACGCAACAAGTTATATGTACTTCTGGCAATACACATATAACAACAATTATTTTTCGCTTTTAAATTGTGTGGCTCTAGTATACGCCTTTGTCATGCACATAAGCTTTATTATGAACGTTTCCTTCTATTCTGTGTCATTTTGAAACTCAAAAAAATAATGTTTCTTGTCGATTTGTTCCGCATTTTGAAACTCAAACAAATAGTGTTTCTTGTCGATTCGTTCCGCTTTCCCTTTATTGCTAAGTAGGATTCAAAAGGACTATTGAAACTAGTGGAGCATAACTCCTATTGTACAGGTTAGTTTCCCTTTCCCTTCTACCCTTGTCAACCCTAATTCTACTTTTTTCCGTACACATGGTACAAAGAGTTAGTCAAACTGGTCATAATCCAACATTTGCAACGTAGTCTCCTTATGTAACACCCCAAATCCGCGGAACTCGGGATGCCACATTGAGCTAGGATCTCACAGTGGATCCTGACCCTATCCTAACAACAAGTTCATTAGACCTTACAACATGACACTGACATATATAAAACAAATACATAAAGATGTATAAACTGTATAACCAAAAGGGAAAACAGTATCATAGCCGAGTATAAAACAACATCCCCACACAGGAGGTAAACAAAACATCATTCTCACGCGGGAGGGAAATATAAACAACCCAAAAACCATAACCATTCTATGTACGAGAGGTCCTCGGCCTATCACCCTGCCAGATCACTTAGCAACACTTCTATATGTAAGGCATCTACAACATGATATAAAACTATTAGCTAACCATACATATATAAGGTAATGCACAAGCACAATCGCAATAATAAAAGATAAACACATAATCATGCTATCACACATTTACCCATTTGTCATCTTAATATAATAGTCATTCACTCAAGTCGTATATATATAGATAGATAAAACTATGTGACACGAGGAACGTATCATCCTCGTCTTTGGGCCTGCTAGCCATCTGGAAGTAGTGTCGGTCACACAACCCGTGTACCCTATGAGAGTGGATTGCGCCCTTCCAGTATACCAGGTGGCCTGACGTCAGAGAACCTCCCAGACTCCTCGGCTGGATGAAAGGGAAAGATTATTACAGCCACGCATACGGGGCTATAAATAAAACATAGGTCGGTAATAAACGGCATCACGTGCTATCATAGCAAACATATAACGCACACACCACTCATGCAAACACCCAATATAAGGATGTCAGCTAAGTAAGTCCTACGGACTTACCTCAACCTCGTATAATCACAACCACGATCAACTTCCAATCCTGAGAGGGACACTACCTAATAACAAGGCATAAAGAGATATCAATACTCATATCAATAAAAAAGGTTACACCTAAACCCAAGGGATCCATAAGGATCATACTCAATCTATAAGCCCCACAACCAACTCACAATTCCTCAAATCTCAAGGTAGTATCTAATCAACATTTTTCAATCTCAATTCTAATTCTAACTTAATTAATTAACCTTTAATCAATTAATTAAATTTTTGTCAGAATAACGTTTTGCCCGCAGGCAATTTCTAAACCCACCTGACATCAAATTTCATCAAATTAACTACCCATAATCACCAGAATAATATAACGATCATAATGGAATTTCTAATTATCCACTTTGACAAGCCTAAAGTCAATTTAGGTCAAATCGCAGTACGGAAAACGAATAAATTCATAACTTATTCGTTACTAACCCGACTGACGATATGAAAGAAGATTCGGAATCACAACAACGCAGGCTACACATAGACAACATCAAATTCACCGGAATCTGAGCGACGGAACCTGTCTGGTGACATATATGCTCGACCAGCTCTTCATCTGCTCGGAAATGCAGAAACTCGGTACCGATATGAAGAGAATTAAGAGAGGAATCCAGAAATTCAAACGGAATTGAAATCGGATTAGAAACGGAGAGTAGATATGAGTTTGAAGGTTGAGAGAAATCAGAGCTTTTACGAGCAAACGTGAAATGAAATGAATTAATAAAGGATTTTCCGCCATTTATAGTGAAGACAATAATTATACTTTAACGAAGTCGATAATTATTTTTTAACCGATCCAAAAGCGGGTCGAACCTCCTTCTCCAAACTTCTCGAGATTGGAATAATAAATCTGGAATATTGTAGGGATAATTATTCCACAACTGTCTCGGAAAACGTGTATTACTAAGCCGTCTTTTTTAGCCGTTAAGAAACAAAATAGCGACTCTTTTGGCCGTTTTGCCTCTCCATGTTATTTCATATCTAGGACATAATCGATGTCCTGATCATTTATATCAACTGCATTTTTATTAATTGGAGCTCTCAAATGGTCCAAATAACACTGGAGGGTAAAAATAATTACCCGGGGGAAAAAGTAAAAATTTCCCCAAAAGTCCAAAATTACGCCAGGAACATAACGGTGAGACTCATACTCATCACTTGCGAAATCTTCGCGAGTTATATGTCAATTACTATCAACGATTAAGTTAATCAACATTAATTAGAATTCGGAAATCCTATCTATTACACCTTACACCCAAGCCTCAAAGGTGGCTTTAGTCCATGAGCTTGTAGGGGACAATATGATTTATCCTCCTTCAGGTACATGTCCAGCTTCATTGTGGTTAGAAAGAACAACATCTTCTGTTGCCTGTTTTGAAGCTCATTCCATTGAACTTCTCAGGCTTTAGTCATGCGCTCAGCGACCCAGGCATCCTTATTGTCTATGGGTTTGGGGCGGGGTTGTTATTTTCCCCGAGACCCGAATTTTCCAAATTAGTTAGTGATAGACCCCTCCTAAACTGAATTTGGGTCATCGACTCATGTCAGTTACCATCACTCGTATATGTGCCGTTTTGCGCTTCAGGTTCGCGCCTATATAAGTCGGTGCCATTTATTATCTTATTCACGAGGGTATTGTCGTTTACACGCAGATTCAACCATTTTCATAATTTCTATTGCACAAAAAATTCAGCGCAAGAATTAGTGGATCGTTTTTTGTAATTTCTTAAAATCGGATAAAATTACAAATAAAAGCCGATTATTTATTAGTTTAAAAATCCGTACAAGAACATATTCTCGATTTAAAAAATCAAAATTAAAAAAATGATTTAACTATTTCTTTAAAATCGTTTTTTTTTCTTCAATAAACCCAAAATGAATAAAAAGAAATTCTTGGATGCAGCTGTTCCTGCACAGAAATAGTTAGTTTTCCAAAAAACATTCCGGCAATATTTCCTCTGAATTATGAATCTGCAACACTCAAAGAAAATTTAGTTACAACAGTTTTACGAAAGAAAGTTTCTTTTTTCAGAATTAAGCTTGTAGGAACGTCTTTTTCAAGACTTCTTCCGAAAACTGTAAGAACGTCAAAATTAAGGGAAAAAACCCCGTAGGATTACAATACCGTTAATATGTGCATAGTCGAAATAGAAGATCGATACCTGTCCTTAATTATGAATGTTGAGGAAAAATGTGTATAAATTTCCAAAACATTATTTCATTTAATTTTCATGATATTTTAGTTCGACCCTATTTTTTTACCCTTTTGATTCAAAATAATATTAATACAACATATTAAGGGGTTTTTATTAATTGGACTGCACCCGAATTTCATGGGTTGCCTACGTATCTCTTTAAAGAGAATCAAGTCTCACGTAGTTCCGTGCGGTGTTTTCATGCATCAGAGAATCAAAGTCCAAATCCACCTTCTAAGAAGGGTTGTCTAGACGATGACTCAACTATCATTTGCATGACATTTATATCTCAATCATGCATCAAAGGATTAAATTAAACCCACCTTCTAGGAAGGGTTGCTTAATTTATCCCTACTATCACGCACATAATCAAGAACAGTGATAGGTTATTTTATTTTATTTTATTTTATTTTATTTTAAAACTTGTGACTGAATCTGTTTATAATTTACCAAATTTCCTACGTATCCTTTATTAGGAATCAAGTCGTACGTAGTTCTTAAATGATTGTTTGAAATTTAACTTTATGACTTTCATTTCATATAAAAGTCAAAAATATACTTTGTGATTGAATTTGATATGAATTCTTTTGTATTAAGAGAATATTTAAATTTTAACTTTATGACTTTCATAAAAGTCAAAAATATATTTTGTGATTGAATTTAATACGCATTTGTTTTGTATCAAATTTCCTACGTATCCGTAAAAATAAACGGAATCAAATCATACGTAGTTCTTTTCCGACTTTTACATTTACATAAAAGTTAATTTTATTTTTGCGGTTGAACTCGACAGTTTATTAGTCGAGTTTCCTACGTACTCTTATGAAAGAGATCAAACCACCCGTAGTTCGTTATGTTTATATAAAAGAAATTTTATTTAACTCTATTTTTTTGTTAAGAAAACGACGACCCGATAAATTTGCTTAGAAAGACGTTGCTCGAATTTTTTTTTGAATAGCCTATGATCCAACCACGAGTCTTGTATAGTAACAATGGTTCATCGCCGGTTTGGTGTGGCGGTCGAAAGTAATTACTTTCGGACCAACCACGAGTCTTGTATGGTAACAGAAGTAATTACTTCTTAGAGCATCTTCATCCCACACACTCAAAGTTTCTTCCCTAATTAATTTTTAAAAATTAAAAATTAATGTCAGAAGATGGTGTGGGAATAGAGGCAATAAGTGGAGAGAAGGTTCTTCTTCAAGAGATGAATTCTGCCAATTTCCTGCACAAAACACAGAAATCAAAGTAAGTTTTATTTTTATTTTTAATATTTTTCTCTTATTTTAATTGTTAGTTTTTTTGTTATTTTTTTTATATTTTAAGTTTTGCTATAAAATAGGGAAGTAGATGAGTTATTTAAAACTTTAATTCATATATTAGACATAAAGTTTTAAGGTTTAAAATATATAGTAAAAATAATGAAAATAAAAATAAAAATTTTATATTTAGTTAGAAAATATTTTTATCTATCTATAGACATTAATATTGATTATATTTTAATTATATTTTAATAAATCTTTTTTTAGAATATTAATACTTTAAGTAGGGTGTAAGTTAATTTTCAATAAAACTTATCTTTTAATCTACATTGTTAATTAAAAATGATAATATATAAATAAATAATAATAATATTAGTTATATCAATTGATTATGATAATAATAATAATTATAATAGTAATTATTATAATAATAATTATTATAATAATAATAATAATAATATTAATAATAATAATAATAATAATAATACATACATACACATAAATAAAAAAAATATAGGCTACATAAAGTAAGTAGGGTGTAAGTTAAGAAACTATCATGCAAATATGGGATGAAGAATTGAGTTTCTTTAGATGAGGTGGAAGAGAGATAAAATTGTAAAAATGTATTAAGAAACTTAAAAATAGTTTCTGGGATGAAGATGCTCTTATCCCATAATAGTTTGGAGAATAAGCCTCCAGACGATATTTCCGATCGGTTGCTCATAGAAATACGATTGTTTGATTTTCACGATAAAACAAACGAAACAATTTAGAACAAAATATTGTAATTATGTATATAGTATAAACTGTGACCGTAGTATGGATTGAATAACCTACTATAAATTTGCAATCATAGCCTATAATGGGTTTATTTTTTAAAAGAAGTAAGTCTTCTACTTTTCATTTTTTTGAAAGAATCGATTGTTTTGAAAGAAAACAAGAACATGATTGATAGATTTGACTAGACTTAAAATGGGAAGGATTTGCAGTAATTTTTTCCATATAAAAAAATTCAAAGAAGAATGGAAGAACTCTAAAAAATAGAGTGCGTACTTACTAGTGTTAAAAAACTAAATAAAAAAGTTGGAATCCTTTCTTCTTTCCTTTCCCACTTTTCTATTCTATCTTCTGTAAGTATGCCTTTTCTCTTTCCCTCCAATTGTATTTGTTTTGTGTGTGCAGAGTGTGTTTCCCTCCCTTTTTTTTTACCATTCTTATCTCACGCATATATATACACAGATGCAACCGGACAGTTGGGACTTTTAACTGCAAACAAAACTGCCAGTGAATTAAAACTGTCCTTATCTTTTCTTTTCTTTTTTTTTTTTAAAAAAAATAAAAATAAAAAAATAATTTAGTTAAGATTTCAACACAATGTTTAAGATACAGGAAACAATAAATTGCATTCTTCCTCTTTTATTTATTTATTTTTGTCATTAATTAAATTTTTTTTTTTATTGTATGTTATGAAGAATTGTTTTACATTTTCGTCGAAATATGAGGTTAAACAGATGCCCCCAAACTTTGTAGGTGTGAACCGTTGAACGCATTCAAAGTTTGTTGTGTGAATAAATTCGAAGTTTACCTTCCTTAATCGATGATCTTCATTTTTTTTTTAGGAAACAAACATGCAATTTGTGGTAGGGTTGGCAGAGAACGAGCGATGGATCAAAATGGAAAGGAAATTTCTTATGGTCCTTTCTACTACAGGAGTCTTTCCATGAAGGAGTTGAATGCTGATTCATCAGGATATGAAATAGTTGCATTAACCAAAAAGGAGGAAGTCTCGGAAGGGAGCTTCAAATTCACCATATAAAGTGACAAAGGATGTATATTACCAACTAAAGGCTTCGGTCCAAGGTTCACAGCTACACTTCTTGAAAAGGTCCAACTTGAAGATGATTTTTCTGAGGTGAATGAGGAATTTTATCCTATCATAAAACGACTCATGAGTATACCTATGAATTGGGGGGTAAAGTTTACTTTCCGTGGATTATCTACTTTTGCTGACAAGCTTATAGAATGGACTAGCCATATTCTCACAAGGCATGGTCGGAAGTTGAAAGCTATTGACATGTACGGGCTTGCTGGGGCGTCTCAATATCCATATAATTACAATAAGGATGTATGGAAAGCTTTTTGTGAGCACTGGAGTCCTTTGACCAACACTCTTCATCATGGAGGTGGAGAGTTAGGAATATCGCTACATGATCTAAAGTATATTTGCGGTCTCCCTATCCTAGGTCATCCTTATGAGGAATACCTTCCGCCTAATAAACACCTCATTGATGAAACCAAATGTCCTTCTACCGTAGCAGAACTTTTGAGGATTCATGCTGACCTTTATCGCCATGAATGTAACACCCCAAATTCTCGGAACTCGGGGAGCTACTGGTTAGGACCTCACATTGGGTCCCGACCTTGGTTTAACAACAACATTACTTGGATCTTACAACAAGGCACAAATGTATTTAAAACAATTTCTAAAACATAATATTTTTAATGGTATGAACGTACACATGTGACAGCCTTACAAACATATATAAAGATACATAACATGCATGACGTATGGAAGACTCCCCCGTCCCCATCTAATGAGTACGTGGACCCGGCTGACCATCCGTTCCGGATCTCTCTGCAACTGTCTATCTCTACAGATCTACAACACGGATAAACCGTTAGCTAACTATCCAAATATAAGCAAAAATGATAACAGCACAAACACAAGCAGAAACAAAAATAAACAAACATCATGCTGGCACTCAACCGTTTATTATCTATTATTTAAGTGATTCACATTATTCGATTTAAGTTGTGGCACGAGAATTTTTATTAATTCTCGCCTCCGTTCCTTATCCAACTGGTGTAGGTCTAGCTGACTTCCACTGGTAGCATCACTACAAACCACGTATGGACTAGTCCTGAAAGAAACCCCAGCGCCCCGCGAGCTACTGAGCAGAATGCCACCGCCCGTTACTCTTAGGCCAAAATATAGGTCGGTAATTATATATCACAACCTATCTCTCTAACATTTCAATCACACACCACCATCATCATTTATACTCATATTTAGAAGTCAGCTAAGTAAGCCCAAAGGACTTACCTGAATCGAGTGAAAATCCCGTGTAAGCTACTACTCGATTCCGAAAGAACAACAACTCAACGATCTGGTTATAACAAGACAAAACTTAGATCGACCATACATTCACACACTTAGAAGTTCTTTAACTTCTAAGTTAGCAACATCATCTAATAAAGAAACCAACAAGAGGAAAACGGTAATACCTCTGAACCCGAAAAACTTCAAGATTCCTAAAAAACCTAGAGATGTAACTAGTCTAGACCATCGTGCCTCTAATAAAACTACCCGCATAAACACCCTTAATCTAGCACGTCTCTAAGTTATAAAAATAAAACAAGAAAGCCTAAAGCTAATATCCTAACTTCGGTACTTCCACTACTCCCAATTTACAAAAGAAAAAAAATTACTAATTAATCCTAATTAATCATCCAATAATAATCATCATTAATTAACCATGAAACCTAGACAAACAGCACCTCTCCTGCGCCTATATATGCTTTATAACCAAAATGAAGCTTCTACCCTTCTACTGTTATTAAACCCATCCCAACACCGTACCCATCCACTCACCTAGGCAACTACACCCAAACGATACTCTCGCAACCACGTACCAGCCCCTACTACGTCTAACCCTTCAAGATAAAACACAGTACTTGCAGGATACAAGATAAACTTACGCTAGGGTTGTAGATCGCTCAGCACGCTACCAACCAAAACACGATCGAGACGGAGTGTGAGCCTAGACTAGATATCGGGACAACCGCTTAAACCAGTCCACTCGAGTTCGGTGAACACCCGGAAAGAGGTAGACCTCGTCGGTTTCGATCGATGACGGTGCAGCCTTCCAGATCATAGTCCATCGTGCGCAAGGTTCAGGACGGTTCGTACAATATCCTGATTGCTTCACTACGGGAAAATCTCGGTAAGGATTGTTGCTCCCATTCACAAATACGAGGGAAGAAGAAGAAGGGTAGCAGGGTCGAGACTTACCCGTGAGCCTACTATGCCGATGCTTACGAAAGGGCCTTGCTTTGAGCTCCAACAGCCGGCTTCCAAGAAGGCGAGGGAGACGGGGCTGCTTGTCCGACGACGTTAATCGGAAGATCAAGCCGGGAAGATATGCAGAAGATTGGGGCTATTAGTCCAGCGACGTCAATCGCGAGGGTGAGGGCGACTGTTTCCGATGCTATTGCGTGAATTTGGAATTGCAAGATACGTTTATTGAGGCTGATACTCTCTTCAGGTAAGTGGCGTAAAAGAAGGGAATGAGGGAGTTATGGCCGTAGGCCAGCTAGAGGTAAGATAAGAGATTGGCCCATCAGCCCTATCCATTGCAGGAAGAAAACCGGCTGCACGATTCAAGGGGAAGGCTCGTTGCGCAGGAGAGAGCGCAAACGACCTTAGTCCTCCTGGTTCGATGCTGCAAGGCGAAGAAGGTCGCTACCATGACTGTTCGTAGTCGATGGAGATGTTGTCGCCAATATCTATGTAAAAGGAGACACAATATGGATAGGAAGGGATGAAACTCGGTCAAGGGTGCGATCCCGATCTTGAGAAGGTAAGGAATTCTTGCGGTTATTGCGTTTGAGATTCTCCCCTGGATTTACGGGATGGGCGCTATTATCGTGGGAGAAGGTTGAACATGGGAAATTAGGGTGATGTCTAATTCTGCGTTAACGTCTGATGAAGAAAGGTGCGGCCCAAACTCCCGGCCCAGCAGACATAATTGAGGAGTAGGATAGGCTGGTCAATCTCCCTTGTTGTTGGCCCAACTGCTTATATCGATGGGCCTGGTATTTGGGTTTACTTTTAGGTTGGTATGTGTATTTTATGTAGTTATAATCTCACACAAACTTAAAAAAAAAATAAAAATAAAAAAAAACTCTTCGAGATTATGATAATGATTATTGTGTCAAAATATAGAGTTGGTCGAAATCCGGTTTGACTCGGGAATAAACGTAAATAAATTTTCGGATATTACAATGAAGATGTCCAGGAGTTGTCATGGTACAAATGGATTCAACACTTTTATACAGGGAAACAGACTATCGCTGCATATGGGGAAGGTCATTGTAAGTCTTATACCAAGAAGCTTCCTGCTACTACTAGTAAGAGGTCGTTACCACTAAATATCTCTGATAAAGGAGAGCTTGCAGCCTTTTTAGCCTTGTTACTTAGCAGATTTGTGTTACCAAATAAAACTAGATCTGTTAGGCCCGAGACTTTTATGATGGCTTCACTCATGGCTCAAGGCGAAAAAGTGTCTCTTGCTCCCTCGGTTTTAGGACATATATATAACGGAATGGGAAAGATAGCAACTTTTCAAGGTAATCCTGGGAGTGCAAAGCCTAGTTTCGGGATTCACTTTGTTATTGGTTGGCTGGCAGAATATCTTCCTTCTCTATACCCATGCCGTCCTGACAACGAAATTGAAAAGGACTATTCACCTTTGGCGAGATATGGTGGTATAAGTGGTCATCCTTTAACTTTGTACCAAGCTAGGCTCTTATTCAGAGGTACTGATCACGTTTCCTATCGAGCCACGAGATTTGGGGCCGGCATTGGTGGAAAAGATTATGTAGACTCTGATGACCTCTTAGACTTATGTTTCGAGCACTTGTTGAGTATCCGACATACATTTTTACTAGTTCGCTTTGAGGATACTCTAATCTTAGAACCGTACTATCCAAACAGATTTGCCAGACAGTTTGGCTTTGATCAAGGGGTTCCCTCAAACAGGCTAAATTATTGCTTCTCTCATCGGAGTAGAAAATCACTGGAGGATATCGCCAAAGCGTATGCACGCTTATTCAGAAAGAACACTGGCACTCTTTTCCATATCCCATTTGTTTACCATCAAGGGACTTACACATACGCCTACTGTAGTTGGTGGGCTAGAGTTTCTACACCCTATCTAGCTCAATCATGCCATAAGGTCAAGACCATTCTTCTTGGGAAGGACTGCGTCGAACGGGATCCTGTATTTGTGATTAAAAACATAAGAAGTGTGGTTGCGGGTTTACAGGGAGCTGTAAAATTTTCTGAAGAGAGAAAGCCTAAAACTGACTCCCCTTCTTTGATTGAGTCTTCGTCTCAGTTAGACATTGGAACTTCGTCAAGGAAAAAAACAGGTGTTGTTAGAAAAGAGGTTATCAAGGCTAAAGTGGTATCGAGAAGAAAGTCCCCTAGTGACGATGTGAATCCCAAAAGGGCACGTTACACCAGACCCGAGAGATCCGACAGTTCAAATTCAATTGGGTTTCAGGATCTTCCTATTCTTGATACCCCAGCTGATGTTGATGTCATTGCTCCGGCTGAAGAAGCCTCAGCCTTGGTTGCTGTCCCAGGCAGCACTGCTGTTATAACCTTGCCCAATTCATCATCCTCAAGCGACAAACGAGACATGCTTATTTATCGAGAGACTCCTTCAACTTTGCAAGATGTACTCTCCGGAGTGCAAAACGAATGGATCCGCCAAAGCATCTCCAATGGGGTAAATTTTATCCTAAAGATTATTTCTGCTTCAGAATCTCCAGAGGGATTGACGGGTTCTCGTCATAAAATCATGGAATCTGTCGGGACGTTGGAGGCTATGGTAGCAATTGTGCCAGTTGACCTTAGTTGGTTTGTTTCAAAGGTTCGACAATTACTACACGTAGTTGATGATCTGGTTACCATGCAGAATAAAGTTGATGTGCCCCGCATTGAGCAACTACAAGTTGATTTAGCACAGTGTTCTACTGAACTTTCATCCGAAAGGGCTAAACTTTCCACGATATCAGAACGTTTTCTTGCCTTGAAGGAAAAAGAATCAGAAATCATGGCTTTAAAAGAGAGGGTCAGCAATCTGGAGATTGAAGTTGAGGTCAACAAGACTTCTTTAACAAAAGAAGAAATTGAAGTGCGACAATCGATCCAATTTAATGAAAATAAGCTACAACAAGTCCAAAGCCAACTGGACCAAGTGAAGCATACTGATACTGAAGAACTCAACGCTAAGAAGCGTGATTCTCGTGATTTGGTTAATGTTATCGGTCGCTTTGTCTCTTCTCAATAGACTAGTTTTACGTATATCTCCATTATAACCCTTCCTATTTGTTGCTCTCTTCTTTCTTCTTTTTTTTTTTAATAAATAATAATCTTCATTCAGACACTTATAATGTATGGAGAAGTTTACTACATTCTCGTGCTACATCGCTTTGTGCAGTTTACTAGGGAGTCTTTATTTATCATTTTATATATTTATTTTATTTTGTGGTGGTGGCTGCATCTAACGTTTTTTTATAGCTAGACTGCCTACGTACCTTCTTGATGAAGGATCAAGCCATTCGTAGTTCTTTGCGAACTGATTTTTTGTTTTTTTTTTTATTTTTTTTCCGCCCCTTCATCGTACACATCACCGAAATAATTTGAGCCCACCTTCTATGAAGGGTTTCTCAAATCACTCAACTATCATTTGCATACTTAAGGGCTCTAAAGTAAACTATGCCCTTTTTTTTTATTATGATTTTTTTTTTATATATACATTTTTTTTATCCCGAGTTAAAAAGTTAACGACTGAATTCGATACCTATTTGTACCGAATTCCTTCTGTAACCCCTAGGAGTACATCAAATCTTAATGTAGCCCTCCGAATATTTAGAGATCTTCAAGTGAAGTACTTCTTCACAAACTTTCCGTTTACAGAAGTGTAAATCACTCCACCATCCGTATGCGAGAGTTCGTAAGCACCTTTTGGGAAGACTTTAGTGATGACGTAGGGACCTTCCCATTTTGGTTCAAACTTCCCTTGCGATATTCTATTGATGACAATAGGTCTTTTTATTGTAAGAACGAGATCACCGACCAAAAATGAGCGGAATTTGACTCGCTTATTAAATGCCCCAGTAACTTGTGCTTGATAAATCTCAAGTTTTAGTTGTGTTGCCAATCGATGCTCGTCTAAAGCTTCAAGCTCAGCCAAACGAATCTTAGCATTCTCGTCTGGATTTGATACTTGTACTGCAACTCTAAGGGAAGGTAGTTGTATTTCCAAAGGCAAGACAACTTCTGACCCAAAGACCAAATTGTAAGGCGTACATCCAGTGGATGTTCTGTGTAACACCCCGAATCCGCGGGACTCGGGGCGCTACGGGTTGGGACCTCACAATGGGTCCCGACCCTTAGCCTGACAACAATTTCACCGGATCTTGCAACAAGGCACAAATAAAGGCCAAAACCGAAATACATTTTTATGCAATGTTATGAAACCCGACAATAAAAGAAAGGAAATGTAACACCCCAAATTTTACAACTTAGGGAGTTACTGGTTAGGACCGCACAGTGGGTCCCGACCTTAGTTTGACAACAACTTAACATGATCTTACAACAAGGCACATATAAGGAAAAACTAAAAATCATCAAATAGTTTTTATCAATGCATGAATGTGACCAGATCAACAACAGCCGGAAAAGTAATATATCAAAGTACGGAAAGAAACGATGTTCAGCTGAAAAACCCACAAATGCAAAAACTGCAAAACGTCCTAAAGTACGACCCCCCGGCTGACCACTACCATCTGGATCACTCGGCATCTGCTCTAACCTGTGTCAAATCTAGACAACATATCAACCGTTAGCTAACTAACCAAATATAAGCAAAACGATAACAGCACAAACACACGCGAAAACAAAAATAAACAAACAACATGCTGGCACTCAACCAATTATTATCTGTTATTTTAGTGATTCACATTATTCAATTTAAGTTGTGGCACGAGAACTATTATTAGTTCTCGCCTCCGTTCCTTATCCAACTGGTGTAGGTATAGCTGACTTCCTTTGGTAGCGTCACTACAAACCATGTGTGGACTAGTCCCGAAAGAAACCCCCAGCGCCCTGCGAGCTACTGAGCGGAATGCCACCGCCCGTTACTCTTAGGCCAAAATACAGGTCGGTATTTATATATCACAACCTATCTCTCTAACATGTCAATCACACACCACCATCATCATTTGTACTCATATTTAGCAGTCAACTAAGTAAGCCCAAAGGACTTACCTGTTATAATGCTCGACTCTTTAGTAATCACTTGCTCTGTAACTGTACCCACTCAGTTGCCTGTTAAAGGCGATAAGTGTATTAGCACACTTTCACGTAGATAGAAGTCTAAAACTTCTGAGATTAATAAGTATTAAGACGTACTAGCTACATTATTAGTTTTAGGGTAAAATGACCATTTTACCCTTCGTTCCGATTTTCTCGAAGACCCTAAAATTCATGTCCAAACTCCTATTTGAAGTTCTAAAATATATCCTAACTCGTAGAATTTTATTAGTTGCGGAACGGACATTTTTCTTATGTTTCTATTTTCCGGAAGAACCGAAAAAGGTTTAACTTCGGCTCTAAATATAAAATTCTTAACGGCTTATAAAATTTCCGAATTTAATATCTAGATCATCTATGAGGTTCCATCTAGCCTTAGAAGAAAGAATTTCACCAAACTGTTCAGCCGATATTTTTATAATAATTCCCAAAGTCGGTTCCTCACTCTACTTTCTTATACTTAGTCAAATTTATAAGTTCAATAAAACTGCTCAACTACCTAACTTCGGGAGCTCGTAACTTTCAATCCGACCGTTCATTTCTCACCAAATTTTAATATGATAAACTACATATATCCGTCTACAACATATCCAAAATTCAACGGTGGATCTTTATCCAAACATTTTATAATTGATCGACAATATGGGCTGTTCGAAACCTAAAAGCTGAAGAACTTAAATTAATTTACAGCAGCCCTTCCTTCTATTTTATGCACATACTCAGCAGCTCATTTACGTTATTTACGCTGAGACTCAACAACAGCAGTTCACAAACACAATGAGTGACAGTGAAGTCGAAGCGAGGAGTAGCAAGCTTACGGAATCTGCAGTCCGGCGTTAGGGTCCTAAACAGTAGCGTTCCGGCGGTTTCTCCTGGTAGTCGGCCTGCTGTTGCTGCGGGACAGTGGTGGCGGTTCCGGCGTCTCCTTCGGCTGCAAAGGTATGGCTCGTATACTCTCCTGTTGCACCGTTCCGTTGGCCGGCTATCACTGCAGGATCCGTGAGGGACCGCTCTAATCGATTAGGCACACAGAACAGGAGACATTGAAGGGGACGGAAGGAGAAGAAGGCTCACCAGTCGGTCTGCAGTTCTGGCGTGCGAGGGAGTTAACGGAAGCAGTGGTGGCGTCTTCTCCGGTGGAGCGCGAAGCGAACAGCAGTCGGCTGCGAAGAAGCGGCGGTTACGGTCCGGCTCGAAACAAAAGCCGAAACAACAGAGGGGTTCGGGAGGGAGACGAGAGAAGGGAGAATCGGATCTTACCGGCCGGCTGGGGCGTGCAGGGCTGGGCGGCTGGATCCGGCGGGGAGCGGCGCAAGGTGCTGGGCGGCGTTGCTGGTGGAAGCGGACTCCGGCTGGTGGTGGCTTCGGCGTTGCAATCGTCTCTTCTCCGCGGCAAGGAAGGCACGATACGTTACAGAAGGTGAGTCGATTAGCGGTAGGTTTAACGTAGGTTTAGAATTAGGTTTAATTAATTAGGTTAATTAGATTAGTCATTAGGAATGGGCTGGCTGGGCTGGGCCGATAATTTGGGCCTAGTAGCGGGTTAACTCCTATCTCACTCTTTTTAGAACAGGATCCGGAACTCATTAAAGTGCGGGAATTTATATAATACGGAATTAGTTTCCGTATTTATAGATTATAATTGATTTTATTTAAAAGCGTAAATTATTCCCGGGAATTTAATTTATCATTTTATGTGAATCTAGGTCACATAAAATGATAGAACTAAACTCGTTTTGTTTTACTGATTTATTATTTACAATGGTCTCGTCGGATTTAATTTCACTTTACCGGAACTTAAAATTTTTGGTTATTACATCAGTGCCCCCTTAAAAGAAGTTTCGTCCCGAAACTTAAATTATTTCCCCTATTCACATATTTCTTTCGGTATATTTTAGTTTTCTCGACATCTTTGTTTTCTAACAAGCAGCTACTCAGGCAGCAATCAAACAAGTATCACAAAAGAAAAACAGAACCACTCCAAACAACATGAAAACCTGAAAGGTCAAACAACACAATAACCGAGTACTAACCCGTCAAACAGGAGTAACCTCTAACCCCGCAAAGAACTCGGGATAGTTACGTCTAATACTCTCCTCAGTCTCCCAAGTGGCCTCATCAGCTCCTCTCCTAGACCATTGGATCCTCAGCATAGGTATCTCCTTGGATCGCAGACGTCTGGTACTGCGTTCCAAGACAGCTACGGGGTACTCTACAAACGTATGGTCAGGCTCCACTATCAGATCCTCATGGCTGATGACGTGTCTCGGATCCGGAATGTACTCTCGCAGCTGAGATACATGAAAAACTGGGTGTACTCCCTCTAATCTCGGTGGCAGTGCTAGTCGGTAGGCAACCTCTCCGACTCTCTCTACGATCTCAAATGGTCCGACATACCGGGGACTCAGCTTCCCCTTAATGCCGAAACGTCTAACTCCCCTCGTAGGTGACACCCTCAACCACACCTGTGCACCTACTCTAAACTCCAAAGGTCGACGCCTCTTATCGGCGTAGGACTTCTGACGACTCTGAGCTGCTAACATCCTCTCCCGGACTAAGGCAATCCGGGCGATGTCGTCCTGTATCTGATCTGGTACCACTCCATCAGCCTTGCTAGGCTCATCCCAACATAGCGGTGTACGACATCTCCGGCCGTACAAAGCCTCATAAGGTGCCATCCCAATAGACGCATGCCAGCTGTTATTATATGAAAACTCTACTAGTGGGAGGTGATCTGGCCATACCTGTCCCCAATCTAGCACACATGCCCGTAACATGTCCTCCAGGGTCTGGATGGTCCTCTCTGACTGACCGTCTGTCTGTGGGTGGTAGGCAGTGGTAAAGTGAAGACTCGTACCCAGAGCGGTATGTACCTGCTGCCAGAACCTCGAGGTAAAACGTCCATCCCTGTCGGATACGATAGTCCTCGGTACTCCATGGAGTCTCACAATATGTCTGGTGAACTCCTCTGCTAGACGACTTACCGGCCACGTCTCCTTAATCGGAATGAAACGTGCGGTCTTCGTCAGACGGTCTACTACCACCCAAATGGCATCATAGCCTCTGCTGAGCCTCAATCCAGTGACGAAATCCATAGAAATGTCTTCCCACTTCCAGTGTGGTACTGGCAGTGGGTGTAGCTCTCCTCCGGATCTACGGTGCTCAATCTTGACCTGCTGACAGGTCGCACACTGAGCTACATAACGGGCCACATCAGGCTTCAAACCACCCCACCAGAAGGAACGTCTCAAGTCCCTATACATCTTACTCGCTCCTGGATGTACGGAGTAAGGGGTAGTATGAGCCTCACCTAGTATCCTCTGCCTCAGCTCACGGTCTGATGGCACACAAACACGGTCCTGTCGTCTCATCACTCCATCGGCACCAATAGTGAACTGAGGTGCCTCATCTCGTGCCATCCGGTCTCGGATCCGGGTCAACATCGGACAGGCCTCCTGCTTCTGTCGGATCTCACCCAACAGGTCAGGGAGTAACTCTATGGTGGCTAACTGATGAGCTGTATCCGGGAACTGGATCTCAATCTCTAACCAAGCTAAGTCTCTCTGCACCTGTGGCTGTACTGTCAACCGGGCTATCGCCTTCTCCTGAGGCGTCTTCCGACTCAAAGCGTCGGCAACTACATTCGCCTTTCCAGGGTGGTAAAGAATCTCAAGGTCAAAATCCTTGATCAACTCTAGCCACCGCCTCTGGCGGTTATTCAACTCCCGCTGAGTGAATATGTACTTCAGACTCTTATGGTCTGTGAAGATCTGACAGGTCGCTCTATAGAGATAATGACGCCAGATCTTAAGAGCGTGCACTACTGCTGCTAACTCTAGGTCATGAGTGGGGTAGTTCTCTTCATACGTCTTCAGCTGTCGAGACGCATATGCTATAACCTTACCCCTCTGCATCAAGACACACCCCAAGCCCAGCTTGGATGCATCACTGTACACTACGAAGTCCTCTGTACCCTCAGGCTGTGCTAAGATCGGAGCAGACGTCAATCTCCTCTTCAGCTCATCAAAACTCTGCTGACACGGCTCAGACCAAACGAACCGAGTAGTCTTCCTTAGGAGGGAAGTGAGTGGTCGGGCGATCAGGGAAAACCCTTCCACAAACCGACGGTAATACCCTGCCAATCCAAGGAAACTGCGAACCTCCTTCACATTCTTCGGAGGTTGCCAAGAAGACACTGACTCAATCTTCGCCGGGTCGACCTTAATCCCCTCAGCAGTCACTACATGGCCAAGGAATGCCACCTCGGACATCCAGAACTCACACTTGGATAGCTTAGCATATAGCTGACTATCCTGTAGAATCTGCAGCACGGTCCTCAAGTGTCCAGCATGCTCCTCTCGACTTCTAGAGTAAACTAGAATGTCGTCGATGAAGACCACTACAAACTGGTCTAAGAAGTCGATGAAAATCCCATTCATCAACTCCATAAATACTGCTGGCGCATTAGTGAGCCCGAATGGCATCACTACAAACTCATAATGACCATACCTAGTCCGGAATGCCGTCTTAGGTATGTCCTGATCTCTCACCCTCAGCTGGTGATAACCCGATCTCAAATCTATCCTCGAGAATACTGACGCTCCATGCAGCTGGTCCAGCAGATCATCTATGCGAGGTAATGGATACTTATTCTTGATGGTGACCTTGTTCAACTCTCTGTAGTCGATACACAGTCTCATCGATCCATCCTTCTTCCTCACAAACAGCACTGGTGCGCCCCAGGGAGAAACACTAGGGCGTATGAAGCCCTTCTCTGCTAACTCCTCTAACTGCTTCTTCAGCTCAAGCAGCTCTATCGGGGCCATGCGGTACGGGGCCTTCGAGATCGGTCTCGTGCCCGGCTCTAACTCGATGCTAAAATCCACACTCCTCTGTGGGGGTAGCCCTGGTAAGTCGTCCCTGAAGACCTCTGCAAACTCACATGCGACTGGTATCTCCTCTACTGTCAGGCTCTTGCGCTCCTTCATGGCATAACACCAGAAGGCCTCGCAACCCTGTGCTATCAATCTGGCTGCCCTCACTGCACTGATGACTGTGCCGGACTTTCCGAGGTCCCAACCTCGGAATATAACTCTGTGGCCCTCCTCCGTGGCAACAGTCACAGTCCTCCTACCAATATCCAAAACGGCTCCATGTCTAGTCATCCAATCTATCCCTAGTATTACGTCCTCATGTGCTAGGGGCATGACTAGAAAATTTACTAACCAAATCCGACCTCCCAGGTGAATAGGGCAGTCATAAATCTCTCGAGATCCTCTAACCTTACCCCCATCTGGTAACCCAACCACGAAAGGTACACCCTCTACTGTAGCTAAGGACAACCTATCTACACATGCATCTGATATAAAGGAGTGCGTGGCACCCGTATCAAATAAAACACGCACAGGTAAGTCATGGATCCAAATGGTACCTGTGGTCGGAGGTGCTGCAGGCTGCTCAGTGCTCCTCAGCTCAAACACTCTCGATGGTCCTCCTCTAGTGTCAGTGGTACTACCACGTCCTCTGCCACGACCTGACTCCTGTGCAGCACTGTATGAAGCAGGATGTCCTGGAGCCCGGTACTGCTGCTGCTGCTGACTCGGAGCTCGGTACTGAGGGGGTCTCTGTACACTCTTCTCAGCACCTGCAGGAGAAGATCCCTGCTGAGAAGAAGCCTTGCCCTGACGGCAGAAAGTAGCCCTGTGTCCCGGCTTCCCACAAGTAAAGCAAGTGACCAGTGGTTTCGGGCAGTCCGGCTTAATGTGATCACGGCCACCACAGTTAAAGCACTGTCGATCTCCACTGGGTGTCCGGACTGTAGAGTGGTAGCTGGACCTCCCCTGAGTCTGTCCTCTACTATGGCCTGCTACTGCCCCACTGCTACCAGCATGTCCTGTCCTCTGCCGCTTATCCGGCCCACCAGACTGTGCCGCTTTCCTAGAAGCTGGCCTATCTCTCTCATAAGCAGAGGCCCTATCCTGATAATCAGACAAGGTCTCACAGCGGAATCCAGCCAGGTAGGATCGGGTACTCTCTCTCAACCTCCTGGAGAAAAGATAAACATGTTGCTCTTCTGGAGGTGCAGACGGTCCAAGCAAAGTCAACTCCTTCTGAAACTTCTTTATGGCTGCAGCAATCGGGATATCCTCGAATCCCGCCTCAATAAAATCCTGGAATCTCTCCCTCCTCAGCGAAACTGGGCAGTACCTGTCTCTAACAATGGTCTTCATCTGCTCCCAGCTGGTGACTCGGCTACGAATGGTACGCCACCATGAATGAGCATCATCTGTGAAGCAGGTCTGTATCAAATCCACCTGTCGGTCCACGGGGCAACGTATTGCCTCCAAAGCAGTCTCAATCTTCCCTATCCAGTGCTCCACCTCTAGCCCTATCTCTCCGCTGAATGAGGGGACCTTCTGAGAGTTGAAAGCCTTCAACCACTCATCCGGTCTCGGTGCTCTGACCCCAGTAGGTACTCTATCAACAGCAGCCCTCCTCTCAGATACAGCCGGCACCTGAGACACTCCCTGTGTCACCTGAGCTGACCTAGCCGGCTCCACTGATGGTACCTGAGTAAGCCTCTCCACTCTGGCAGCTTCTTCCCTGCGCTCAACATAAGCTCTGAACTCTCTATACTCCGATGCTCCAATAGAGACACGTCCTGACTCAGTAGAACGAGCTCCCTGCGCTCCAGACCTAGCGGCGGGCACAGGCCTGACCTCGGGGCCTACACTCTCAGCTACTTCCTCTACAGCAACCTCTGGTATGCTTGCTGCAGGTGGGTCATCTCGAGGGACTCGTCCTCGACCTCTCCCTAGTGGAGGTCTACCCACACGACCACGCCCTCTGACAGTAGGGGTGCTATCAGCTCGGTCCTGTCTGACTGGGGGAAGGGGGGGGCGACCCCTACCTCGGCCAGTCACTTGTGCAGCCCTAGTACGTGCCATCTGCACGAATAGTAATCACTATAGTTATAACTAGCTAATCTATCATAACATTACAAGTCCATAATTATTCTAAGATTACCGAGATCCGCAGAGGTAGTGGTGGTCGTCCGTACTTTCTATCCCAACCCGACTCTGTATGCATTTAAAACCAAAATTTTTAGTTGGAAAACTCAGACCCCTTTCGGGTTCTGTTTATTTACTTATACGACCTTTTTAGAAGATTCAAGTGCCATTGTTGCCAACCTGGCTCTGATACCATGTTGTAACACCCCAAATTTTACAACTTAGGGAGTTACTGGTTAGGACCGCACAGTGGGTCCCGACCTTAGTTTGACAACAACTTAACATGATCTTACAACAAGGCACAGATAAGGAAAAACTAAAAATCATCAAATAGTTTTTATCAATGCATGAATGTGACCAGATCAACAACAGCCGGAAAAGTAATATATCAAAGTACGGAAAGAAACGATGTTCAGCTGAAAAACCCACAAATGCAAAAACTGCAAAACGTCCTAAAGTACGACCCCCCGGCTGACCACTACCATCTGGATCACTCGGCATCTGCTCTAACCTGTGTCAAATCTAGACAACATATCAACCGTTAGCTAACTAACCAAATATAAGCAAAACGATAACAGCACAAACACACGCGAAAACAAAAATAAACAAACAACATGCTGGCACTCAACCAATTATTATCTGTTATTTTAGTGATTCACATTATTCAATTTAAGTTGTGGCACGAGAACTATTATTAGTTCTCGCCTCCGTTCTTTATCCAACTGGTGTAGGTATAGCTGACTTCCTTTGGTAGCGTCACTACAAACCATGTGTGGACTAGTCCCGAAAGAAACCCCCAGCGCCCTGCGAGCTACTGAGCGGAATGCCACCGCCCGTTACTCTTAGGCCAAAATACAGGTCGGTATTTATATATCACAACCTATCTCTCTAACATGTCAATCACACACCACCATCATCATTTGTACTCATATTTAGTAGTCAGCTAAGTAAGCCCAAAGGACTTACCTGTTATAATGCTAGACTCTTTAGTAATCACTTGCTCTGTAACTGTACCCACTCAGTTGCCTGTTAAAGGCGATAAGTGTATTAGCACACTTTCACGTAGATAGAAGTCTAAAACTTCTGAGATTAATAAGTATTAAGACGTACTAGCTACATTATTAGTTTTAGGGTAAAATGACCATTTTACCCTTCGTTCCGATTTTCTCGAAGACCCTAAAATTCATGTCCAAACTCCTATTTGAAGTTCTAAAATATATCCTAACTCGTAGAATTTTATTAGTTGCGGAACGGACATTTTTCTTATGTTTCTATTTTCCGGAAGAACCGAAAAAGGTTTAACTTCGGCTCTAAATATAAAATTCTTAACGGCTTATAAAATTTCCGAATTTAATATCTAGATCATCTATGAGGTTCCATCTAGCCTTAGAAGAAAGAATTTCACCAAACTGTTCAGCCGATATTTTTATAATAATTCCCAAAGTCGGTTCCTCACTCTACTTTCTTATACTTAGTCAAATTTATAAGTTCAATAAAACTGCTCAACTACCTAACTTCGGGAGCTCGTAACTTTCAATCCGACCGTTCATTTCTCACCAAATTTTAATATGATAAACTACATATATCCGTCTACAACATATCCAAAATTCAACGGTGGATCTTTATCCAAACATTTTATAATTGATCGACAATATGGGCTGTTCGAAACCTAAAAGCTGAAGAACTTAAATTAATTTACAGCAGCCCTTCCTTCTATTTTATGCACATACTCAGCAGCTCATTTACGTTATTTACGCTGAGACTCAACAACAGCAGTTCACAAACACAATGAGTGACAGTGAAGTCGAAGGGAGGAGTAGCAAGCTTACGGAATCTGCAGTCCGGCGTTAGGGTCCTAAACAGTAGCGTTCCGGCGGTTTCTCCTGGTAGTCGGCCTGCTGTTGCTGCGGGACAGTGGTGGCGGTTCCGGCGTCTCCTTCGGCTGCAAAGGTATGGCTCGTATACTCTCCTGTTGCACCGTTCCGTTGGCCGGCTATCACTGCAGGATCCGTGAGGGACCGCTCTAATCGATTAGGCACACAGAACAGGAGACATTGAAGGGGACGGAAGGAGAAGAAGGCTCACCAGTCGGTCTGCAGTTCTGGCGTGCGAGGGAGTTAACGGAAGCAGTGGTGGCGTCTTCTCCGGTGGAGCGCGAAGCGAACAGCAGTCGGCTGCGAAGAAGCGGCGGTTACGGTCCGGCTCGAAACAAAAGCCGAAACAACAGAGGGGTGCGGGAGGGAGACGAGAGAAGGGAGAATCGGATCTTACCGGCCGGCTGGGGCGTGCAGGGCTGGGCGGCTGGATCCGGCGGGGAGCGGCGCAAGGTGCTGGGCGGCGTTGCTGGTGGAAGCGGACTCCGGCTGGTGGTGGCTTCGGCGTTGCAATCGTCTCTTCTCCGCGGCAAGGAAGGCACGATACGTTACAGAAGGTGAGTCGATTAGCGGTAGGTTTAACGTAGGTTTAGAATTAGGTTTAATTAATTAGGTTAATTAGATTAGTCATTAGGAATGGGCTGGCTGGGCTGGGCCGATAATTTGGGCCTAGTAGCGGGTTAACTCCTATCTCACTCTTTTTAGAACAGGATCCGGAACTCATTAAAGTGCGGGAATTTATATAATACGGAATTAGTTTCCGTATTTATAGATTATAATTGATTTTATTTAAAAGCGTAAATTATTCCCGGGAATTTAATTTATCATTTTATGTGAATCTAGGTCACATAAAATGATAGAACTAAACTCGTTTTGTTTTACTGATTTATTATTTACAATGGTCTCGTCGGATTTAATTTCACTTTACCGGAACTTAAAATTTTTGGTTATTACAGGAAAGACTTCAGCCGTCCTTACAACAACGTCAACATAATATATAATAACAACAACACAAGGATTCCAAAACCCAACTCAACCTAAGATGTACGGAACCCCGGCTGCCCACTCCTCCGGATCACTCGGCCACATCCTATCCTGCACATCAACTACAACAATCGGTATAAAACCGTTAGCTCACATTCTAGGCATTATAAGAATAATATGGCACAAACACACATAGGAACACAAACACACAACATGCTCATAAACATACACATCCATTACTTATTATCTTTTTAGGTTATTCCATATCTAATTCATTCGTTCAAGTGTGACACGAGAGTCTTATAACTCTCGCCTCTGTCCCCGTGTAACCAACAGGAGTGTGGCGGCGCCCAACCCGTATACCCTGAGGGAGTGATGAAGAAGCCCGCCCGTATACCGTGTATGGCCTGGTCGCAGAGATCCCCCCAGTCTCCCTCGGGAAACTGAGCGGTGATGTCACCGCCCGATAATAATAATAGTAACAATGGGCCAATAAATAAGGTCAAGTAAATCCTAATCCATTTTCATGCTTAAAAGCGGTAAACACACACCACCATATACATCCAAATAAGGCATAGAAGCGGCTAAGTAAGTCCGAGGACTTACCTCGTCTCAAAGCTAACTGAAACCAATAACACTCTCCGAAAGAATATAACCAAAGCCTGTTCAAGACAAGGCACGATAATCAACAACTACTTACGCAAGCTAGAAGCCCTTAGACTTCTAGTACTATATACTCTTATTAGGTCATACACTCCCATAATCTAGGATATGCTCCTAGCCCTCATAAACTCACGAGATCTCAACTATAACCACATGCTAGGATACTTCCATCCTAACTCCACAATCTCAACAAACACATACCCACAACCTCAACAAAGCTCACATGATAACATACACACCTCAATCCTTATAACGTTCCAATCATCCTCAAATCCTCACCTAAAGTTCCAAGCCACTACTTGGCATTTGCCCTAAGTTATGGTAGATCCAACCTAGCATGATTCTACCACTAAACATAACTAGATCGAGGAAGAAGGTACTCACACATAATCCGAGGCTGAAGAGGATCTACGGACGTCGAGAATGGATTCGTTGGTCTATAACGGCCGCTTCCGGACCTAAACCAAAGTTAAGGAAATTTAGCTTGTATGCTAAATTGATAGTAATATATACGATATAATTAATTTGAGGTAAAACTCGTTTTCAAAAGCCAACATTAAAAACCCACAATACATTTTCCGGGCAATTTATACAATTATATAAACATAGGTTAAAATCCGCAATTAAATCTCCGGACCATAAATATGGAACTCAAGAAACTTAGGCTAATTCCCGAAAATAACTTTGGGCCAAAACTGTAATTTATTCACAACGGCAAAAACTGCATATCTCAAGAATAATGGGTCAAAACCTTGATTATACAAATCAGTAGGGGCTTAGGTTGCAAATTCCAAAAGAGTGGGTTCAAACTGAAATATATATAATGATTTGGGTACAGTTTGCAATTATATCCATTTTAGGGCCAAAATTACAATATTGTAAAATAAACCCATCTTCAACCTACTGTTACGCGATTGCAGAAGAAGGAAAGGGGAAAGAATAGATCTGGTGGCTGCGTCGGCGGAGGAAGGAAGAGCCGGCCAGCGTCGGTGCAGACGGAGGAAGGGACGGCGGCGCCTGGCGGTCCAGACTCCGGCGGAAGCGGCTTCCCCTCCTTGCGACAGAAGTGAGTAGGTGAAAGGGGAAAAACGGCGGCTTCCCCGCTGTCGATTCGGTCCCT
The DNA here is from genome assembly GCA_033239125.1 of Fagopyrum homotropicum. Lineage (NCBI taxonomy): Eukaryota > Viridiplantae > Streptophyta > Magnoliopsida > Caryophyllales > Polygonaceae > Fagopyrum > Fagopyrum homotropicum. Next base: position 13,527,944 of record BSWB01000003.1, read on the forward strand.
GTCCCGGCGAAGCGGCGCGTCTCCGGAGGCTGCTAGGCTCCTTCACTAGTGAGTCGACCTGCAGGCGGCCGAGGGGTAGAAGAAAGGTAAGGTATGGGAGGGGGGGGGGGGGGTGAACTGCTGTTGTTGAAAAAATAGAGGGGGAGAGAGAGAGATCGCAGGGCCGCAGGTCCGAACTCCAGCACGGCGCAAAGGCAGTGTCCTGGGTGTGCTTCTCCGGCGGCTGCACTAAGGTGGAAAGAGGAGGAACAACCAAGGGAGGGCTGCACTGCTCGATTTCCTGTCACAAACACAGAGGGAGAGAAGGGGGTGTGAGTTGGGGTAGAGTTTGAGTGAGGGAGATGAAGATTGCAGTTGAGAGTTGAGTAGAGGGTGAGAGTGAAAGGTTGGGGCTACATCATAGGTGACAGCAGGTTGTGGGTTGCGAGGAGTCGAGGTGCAGGGTGACGGAAGCGAGGGGTCGGGGAGAGGGCGACGTTCACCAGCCAGGAAGAGAGAGAGAAAAGAGAGAAGAAAGAAAAGGGGGAAAACGAAAAAGGAAAAATAAATAAAATAAATAAAATATAATAAACTCGTTCGAAACGAACCGAACGGGATTTTTGGATCGAAAAACTTTTCCAAATTTTCCGGAATAAAATACGGAAAAAAAATATGTATGGGTTCAACATATATATAAACTCGTAAAAATATACTTTGCAATACAAAACCCGTTCTCGTGAATTATTTACGAGTTTATATAATAGTTTAAATACGGGTAATAAAATATATCGATATATACTTGTGGGATTTAACTTACACGTCAAAATACTCGTATACAAAAAAAGTAAGCTATTTAAAAAATAGCGATAAGATCCGAGAAATAAATAACGGAACGTGCCAAAAACTGGGGCGTTACATCAGATCCCCCTAAAAACAAGTTTCGTCCCGAAACTTGCTATACGCCGAACTTCTCGATCCCTAAGGTCGAGGTATAAACTCATAACTAGGAAGGCTTAGACCTTTTAATCTATATACACTAAAACTGCTCCAACCACCATCGCAATATAACTATAACTAGTCATAAATCCTATTTCCGCACGGCGTGCAAACAACATATAACATCACGCATATACACAACCAAGGGAAGAACTAGGTGCAACCCTTCAGTCTATCAACGCTACTAGCTCAGCGTAAACTCAACTAAAGATACTATCCTCCGACTTCTTATTAGCCTCATTGGTTCTACGACGCCACTAACTCATCAAGACCGAAAAACTTCTCGAGTCATACCTTTACTTCCTAGATTGATACTTATGAAACCCGGGTGAACACCCTCTACTCTCTGTGGTCACGCCAACCGGTAAACCACTTTCCCGACTCGCGCTAAGATTTCAAAAAGGTCCGATATATCGGAATCTCAACTTTCCTCTCGAGTCCTTTTCAGTGCAGCCTTTTCCATTATATTTCTCTTTGACAGTCTCTAACAAGGAAGATCGAACTTCCAATTTACACTGCTGGATCTGGTTCTTGTTAAACCAAACTTTGATGTTATGTTTTCACAGTTCTTGCTGCAATTCCAAGTAGTTAAGGAGCACTTTACTCCATACTACTTCTACTAACAAGACACGTATGCTATAACTTTTACATTATTCGTTAATACTCAATCAAGACCTTGTCTTAGATAATCACTTGTACAACCCCAAATCCATAACACCTCAAGGTAAATTAAAACAGTTGCACCAATGAATCCCCTCTTAACTCTCAGCAACTCTATTGTCAATTCTTCGTCCCATTCAATACTTCATCGTCATGTGTAGTAGGTTACCATAATTGGCATTATACAACTCCTCTCTTCACATATTTGGTAAAGCTCAGCACATCTAAGCAACTTGTAACTTCTTTCACATCTTTCGGGGTTGTCATCCCGTGACAACTTGTCAAACATCTTCTCTCTTTTTCAAGAGTAGACCCAAAGTATCCCTTCCGGGCATTCGTAAGCCCATATGGAGTAACTACAACTCGTAGTGACCCTGGTTGATCCGGAATGCCGTAATTGAAATATCCGAGTCGCACATTCTCAAACGGTGACAATCAAATCTTAGTTAATTTTAGAAGAAACTACCGACCATTGCAACTGATTGAGTAGGTCCCCCATTCGCTGTGAGGAATACTTGTCCTTCATTGTCATCTTGCTCAACTTATAGTAATCAATGTACAAACGGAGATAGCCATCTCTCTCTTCGCAGGCTGGTGTCCTCTATAATAACTTCAAATCAAGAATTCAAGATATATCCCAACGTGAACTTCAAATCAAGAGTTCAAGATACACTTCCAAAGTGAACATCAAATCTTCTTAATGGTACATCCTCCTTCCGATGCATTGGAATCCGTTCTATCTCGGGTTCTAGCTTTTCTTCTCCCACAACATATCGTAAGATGTCGACACAATCTTGTCTTAACATTGGTCAGGTGGTCCACCCCAATCTGTTGAGATGACGTCCATCGAACACGTGGTTTAATACTTCTTTAGCTGCAATGTTCCCCGTCCTCTTTCAAAGATCCTTCATCTCCAGAACTCGGGAGACTTGCTCTATTAATCTTTTTAAGGTTTCACAATTATATGAAGTCATGAAGGTCCTAGCTGCAGGACTTAATCACGCCTTATAATATATTAGTATTACCTTCTTCGTATTCTACCAAAGGTTGCCTCATTCCTTCAAGTAGGTGTAGAACTTACTCCCTTTTCTTATGTAACGTCCAATCGACCGTAGAGGTTCTAACCTCAATATTTCATGTATTTCTTGTACATCTCACATCGACTTCAAACTTCAAAACTTCAGTCTTCCCTTACTATTGTTAGTCACCTTATGTATTTCTTGGTATTCTATGTACAACTACAATGGGAGTCTCATCTTACGGTTGATCCACTAGCTCTTTTTAGTCTGCTTCAACTCCGTTAGCTCTTCCTACGCTCCTCTCTTCCTTCCGCTTCTGTAAGATAACCATACCTACCCAACTCTCTCGTCTCATACGTCCCACATTTGTACGCTTAATCGCTCTTCATAATGTTTTGCAAATGCACTCCTCAAATATTATGACATTAATCAGCCTCCACTCGCATCCTTCTTGGTTGATAACTTAAGTTCTTCTATCCAGCTCCTTGTTTCCTCTTTAATCTTCTGAAGATCATCATCCTTACACACTTCTTGCTTCTTAGCATTGATCAGTCTCATCACAATGACGGAATTCGATTGACTCCCACGGAAATTCCACTATGTAAATTTTCACCATGTGATCCTCCTCGTAACTCTCAAACTTCTAAATAAGTCACCCGCTTAGGATCTCGTAAAGATCGTCACTTCACCCTCTGGTACTTCCATAAGCTTAACTTACGGTTCTCATAATTCTTTCCCAATTGTCCGACCACTCTTTTCCTCTTGACCCCCATCCTTAGGTGCGCCTATTGAAAACTCGTCTTACTTAAAACACTAGTTTTATTCTCGAGCGAGAATGTAGTCCTCTTTACTTGATTCACATCTTTAGTTCATTGACACCGCACTTGAAAAAAAAACATTAAGTTCGTTGTCTCTAGTTGCCCCATTGATGCTCCTTCATTGTTTCCTTGATACCTCTCTCATGTCTTCATGTCGCTTTTATATTGGTATAGTCTCCATCTTGGTTTCGCTTAAGTCGACACGAGGTTCCCCTTTTATTTGTTTGTCCTTGCCGTTAATGTCCTCTTTAGTCTTCATAGGATTGCTTTGACGTCCTCTAAAGGAGTGCAATGATTCGCCAGGATATTCGCCATAACGTGACGCTCAACTCGATACTTGAGCATATTCTTCTTCGTATGTATACTATCCTAAGCCAAAAAGGCGTTGTCCATGGGGCGACGATAGCTTTCTATCATCTTAGCTATAAGGTCCTCTATCACTAATATGATATTAACATACCATATGTTTATATATACATATATAAAGATATAAACGTCATGCTATTACTATAAACATAATATGTCCATAAACAATTTACAATTCAACATACAAGTATAATCCAAAACATCCTAAGTCCACATATACATATCTACATACATACACATATATATATATATATACATAATATAATAATCAATAACTACGTCGCCGAGATCCGCGGAGGAAGTGGTGGTCCCGTACATTCTACCCCAACTGACTCATGCACATGATTTGAAAACGAAATTCATTTCTTTAAAACTCAGAACCCTTGAGGGTTCTGTTTATTTTTATTCGGCCTTTAGAAGATTGCGAGTGCCATTGTTATCAACCTAAGGCTCTGATACCACTTTTGTAACACCCCGAATCCGCGGGACTCGGGGCGCTACGGGTTGGGACCTCACAATGGGTCCCGACCCTTAGCCTGACAACAATTTCACCGGATCTTGCAACAAGGCACAAATGAAGGCCAAAACCGAAATACATTTTTATGCAATGTTATGAAACCCGACAATAAAAGAAAGGAAAGACTTCAGCCGTCCTTACAACAACGTCAACATAATATATAATAACAACAACACAAGGATTCCAAAACCCAACTCAACCTAAGATGTACGGAACCCCGGCTGCCCACTCCTCCGGATCACTCGGCCACATCCTATCCTGCACATCAACTACAACAATCGGTATAAAACCGTTAGCTCACATTCTAGGCATTATAAGAATAATATGGCACAAACACACATAGGAACACAAACACACAACATGCTCATAAACATACACATCCATTACTTATTATCTTTTTAGGTTATTCCATATCTAATTCATTCGTTCAAGTGTGACACGAGAGTCTTATAACTCTCGCCTCTGTCCCCGTGTAACCAACAGGAGTGTGGCGGCGCCCAACCCGTATACCCTGAGGGAGTGATGAAGAAGCCCGCCCGTATACCGTGTATGGCCTGGTCGCAGAGATCCCCCCAGTCTCCCTCGGGAAACTGAGCGGTGATGTCACCGCCCGATAATAATAATAGTAACAATGGGCCAATAAATAAGGTCAAGTAAATCCTAATCCATTTTCATGCTTAAAAGCGGTAAACACACACCACCATATACATCCAAATAAGGCATAGAAGCGGCTAAGTAAGTCCGAGGACTTACCTCGTCTCAAAGCTAACTGAAACCAATAACACTCTCCGAAAGAATATAACCAAAGCCTGTTCAAGGCAAGGCACGATAATCAACAACTACTTACGCAAGCTAGAAGCCCTTAGACTTCTAGTACTATATACTCTTATTAGGTCATACACTCCCATAATCTAGGATATGCTCCTAGCCCTCATAAACTCACGAGATCTCAACTATAACCACATGCTAGGATACTTCCATCCTAACTCCACAATCTCAACAAACACATACCCACAACCTCAACAAAGCTCACATGATAACATACACACCTCAATCCTTATAACGTTCCAATCATCCTCAAATCCTCACCTAAAGTTCCAAGCCACTACTTGGCATTTGCCCTAAGTTATGGTAGATCCAACCTAGCATGATTCTACCACTAAACATAACTAGATCGAGGAAGAAGGTACTCACACATAATCCGAGGCTGAAGAGGATCTACGGACGTCGAGAATGGATTCGTTGGTCTATAACGGCCGCTTCCGGACCTAAACCAAAGTTAAGGAAATTTAGCTTGTATGCTAAATTGATAGTAATATATACGATATAATTAATTTGAGGTAAAACTCGTTTTCAAAAGCCAACATTAAAAACCCACAATACATTTTCCGGGCAATTTATACAATTATATAAACATAGGTTAAAATCCGCAATTAAATCTCCGGACCATAAATATGGAACTCAAGAAACTTAGGCTAATTCCCGAAAATAACTTTGGGCCAAAACTGTAATTTATTCACAACGGCAAAAACTGCATATCTCAAGAATAATGGGTCAAAACCTTGATTATACAAATCAGTAGGGGCTTAGGTTGCAAATTCCAAAAGAGTGGGTTCAAACTGAAATATATATAATGATTTGGGTACAGTTTGCAATTATATCCATTTTAGGGCCAAAATTACAATATTGTAAAATAAACCCATCTTCAACCTACTGTTACGCGATTGCAGAAGAAGGAAAGGGGAAAGAATAGATCTGGTGGCTGCGTCGGCGGAAGAAGGAAGAGCCGGCCAGCGTCGGTGCAGACGGAGGAAGGGACGGCGGCGCCTGGCGGTCCAGACTCCGGCGGAAGCGGCTTCCCCTCCTTGCGACAGAAGTGAGTAGGTGAAAGGGGAAAAACGGCGGCTTCCCCGCTGTCGATTCGGTCCCTGTCCCGGCGAAGCGGCGCGTCTCCGGAGGCTGCTAGGCTCCTTCACTAGTGAGTCGACCTGCAGGCGGCCGAGGGGTAGAAGAAAGGTAAGGTATGGGAGGGGGGGGGGGGTGAACTGCTGTTGTTGAAAAAATAGAGGGGGAGAGAGAGAGATCGCAGGGCCGCAGGTCCGAACTCCAGCACGGCGCAAAGGCAGTGTCCTGGGTGTGCTTCTCCGGCGGCTGCACTAAGGTGGAAAGAGGAGGAACAACCAAGGGAGGGCTGCACTGCTCGATTTCCTGTCACAAACACAGAGGGAGAGAAGGGGGTGTGAGTTGGGGTAGAGTTTGAGTGAGGGAGATGAAGATTACAGTTGAGAGTTGAGTAGAGGGTGAGAGTGAAAGGTTGGGGCTGCATCATAGGTGACAGCAGGTTGTGGGTTGCGAGGAGTCGAGGTGCAGGGTGACGGAAGCGAGGGGTCGGGGAGAGGGCGACGTTCACCAGCCAGGAAGAGAGAGAGAAAAGAGAGAAGAAAGAAAAGGGGGAAAACGAAAAAGGAAAAATAAATAAAATAAATAAAATATAATAAACTCGTTCGAAACGAACCGAACGGGATTTTTGGATCGAAAAACTTTTCCAAATTTTCCGGAATAAAATACGGAAAAAAAATATGTATGGGTTCAACATATATATAAACTCGTAAAAATATACTTTGCAATACAAAACCCGTTCTCGTGAATTATTTACGAGTTTATATAATAGTTTAAATACGGGTAATAAAATATATCGATATATACTTGTGGGATTTAACTTACACGTCAAAATACTCGTATACAAAAAAAGTAAGCTATTTAAAAAATAGCGATAAGATCCGAGAAATAAATAACGGAACGTGCCAAAAACTGGGGCGTTACATCAGATCCCCCTAAAAACAAGTTTCGTCCCGAAACTTGCTATACGCCGAACTTCTCGATCCCTAAGGTCGAGGTATAAACTCATAACTAGGAAGGCTTAGACCTTTTAATCTATATACACTAAAACTGCTCCAACCACCATCGCAATATAACTATAACTAGTCATAAATCCTATTTCCGCACGGCGTGCAAACAACATATAACATCACGCATATACACAACCAAGGGAAGAACTAGGTGCAACCCTTCAGTCTATCAACGCTACTAGCTCAGCGTAAACTCAACTAAAGATACTATCCTCCGACTTCTTATTAGCCTCATTGGTTCTACGACGCCACTAACTCATCAAGACCGAAAAACTTCTCGAGTCATACCTTTACTTCCTAGATTGATACTTATGAAACCCGGGTGAACACCCTCTACTCTCTGTGGTCACGCCAACCGGTAAACCACTTTCCCGACTCGCGCTAAGATTTCAAAAAGGTCCGATATATCGGAATCTCAACTTTCCTCTCGAGTCCTTTTCAGTGCAGCCTTTTCCATTATATTTCTCTTTGACAGTCTCTAACAAGGAAGATCGAACTTCCAATTTACACTGCTGGATCTGGTTCTTGTTAAACCAAACTTTGATGTTATGTTTTCACAGTTCTTGCTGCAATTCCAAGTAGTTAAGGAGCACTTTACTCCATACTACTTCTACTAACAAGACACGTATGCTATAACTTTTACATTATTCGTTAATACTCAATCAAGACCTTGTCTTAGATAATCACTTGTACAACCCCAAATCCATAACACCTCAAGGTAAATTAAAACAGTTGCACCAATGAATCCCCTCTTAACTCTCAGCAACTCTATTGTCAATTCTTCGTCCCATTCAATACTTCATCGTCATGTGTAGTAGGTTACCATAATTGGCATTATACAACTCCTCTCTTCACATATTTGGTAAAGCTCAGCACATCTAAGCAACTTGTAACTTCTTTCACATCTTTCGGGGTTGTCATCCCGTGACAACTTGTCAAACATCTTCTCTCTTTTTCAAGAGTAGACCCAAAGTATCCCTTCCGGGCATTCGTAAGCCCATATGGAGTAACTACAACTCGTAGTGACCCTGGTTGATCCGGAATGCCGTAATTGAAATATCCGAGTCGCACATTCTCAAACGGTGACAATCAAATCTTAGTTAATTTTAGAAGAAACTACCGACCATTGCAACTGATTGAGTAGGTCCCCCATTCGTTGTGAGGAATACTTGTCCTTCATTGTCATCTTGCTCAACTTATAGTAATCAATGTACAAACGGAGATAGCCATCTCTCTCTTCGCAGGCTGGTGTCCTCTATAATAACTTCAAATCAAGAATTCAAGATATATCCCAACGTGAACTTCAAATCAAGAGTTCAAGATACACTTCCAAAGTGAACATCAAATCTTCTTAATGGTACATCCTCCTTCCGATGCATTGGAATCCGTTCTATCTCGGGTTCTAGCTTTTCTTCTCCCACAACATATCGTAAGATGTCGACACAATCTTGTCTTAACATTGGTCAGGTGGTCCACCCCAATCTGTTGAGATGACGTCCATCGAACACGTGGTTTAATACTTCTTTAGCTGCAATGTTCCCCGTCCTCTTTCAAAGATCCTTCATCTCCAGAACTCGGGAGACTTGCTCTATTAATCTTTTTAAGGTTTCACAATTATATGAAGTCATGAAGGTCCTAGCTGCAGGACTTAATCACGCCTTATAATATATTAGTATTACCTTCTTCGTATTCTACCAAAGGTTGCCTCATTCCTTCAAGTAGGTGTAGAACTTACTCCCTTTTCTTATGTAACGTCCAATCGACCGTAGATGTTCTAACCTCAATATTTCATGTATTTCTTGTACATCTCACATCGACTTCAAACTTCAAAACTTCAGTCTTCCCTTACTATTGTTAGTCACCTTATGTATTTCTTGGTATTCTATGTACAACTACAATGGGAGTCTCATCTTACGGTTGATCCACTAGCTCTTTTTAGTCTGCTTCAACTCCGTTAGCTCTTCCTACGCTCCTCTCTTCCTTCCGCTTCTGTAAGATAACCATACCTACCCAACTCTCTCGTCTCATACGTCCCACATTTGTACGCTTAATCGCTCTTCATAATGTTTTGCAAATGCACTCCTCAAATATTATGACATTAATCAGCCTCCACTCGCATCCTTCTTGGTTGATAACTTAAGTTCTTCTATCCAGCTCCTTGTTTCCTCTTTAATCTTCTGAAGATCATCATCCTTACACACTTCTTGCTTCTTAGCATTGATCAGTCTCATCACAATGACGGAATTCGATTGACTCCCACGGAAATTCCACTATGTAAATTTTCACCATGTGATCCTCCTCGTAACTCTCAAACTTCTAAATAAGTCACCCGCTTAGGATCTCGTAAAGATCGTCACTTCACCCTCTGGTACTTCCATAAGCTTAACTTACGGTTCTCATAATTCTTTCCCAATTGTCCGACCACTCTTTTCCTCTTGACCCCCATCCTTAGGTGCGCCTATTGAAAACTCGTCTTACTTAAAACACTAGTTTTATTCTCGAGCGAGAATGTAGTCCTCTTTACTTGATTCACATCTTTAGTTCATTGACACCGCACTTGAAAAAAAAACATTAAGTTCGTTGTCTCTAGTTGCCCCATTGATGCTCCTTCATTGTTTCCTTGATACCTCTCTCATGTCTTCATGTCGCTTTTATATTGGTATAGTCTCCATCTTGGTTTCGCTTAAGTCGACACGAGGTTCCCCTTTTATTTGTTTGTCCTTGCCGTTAATGTCCTCTTTAGTCTTCATAGGATTGCTTTGACGTCCTCTAAAGGAGTGCAATGATTCGCCAGGATATTCGCCATAACGTGACGCTCAACTCGATACTTGAGCATATTCTTCTTCGTATGTATACTATCCTAAGCCAAAAAGGCGTTGTCCATGGGGCGACGATAGCTTTCTATCATCTTAGCTATAAGGTCCTCTATCACTAATATGATATTAACATACCATATGTTTATATATACATATATAAAGATATAAACGTCATGCTATTACTATAAACATAATATGTCCATAAACAATTTACAATTCAACATACAAGTATAATCCAAAACATCCTAAGTCCACATATACATATCTACATACATACACATATATATATATATACATAATATAATAATCAATAACTACGTCGCCGAGATCCGCGGAGGAAGTGGTGGTCCCGTACATTCTACCCCAACTGACTCATGCACATGATTTGAAAACGAAATTCATTTCTTTAAAACTCAGAACCCTTGAGGGTTCTGTTTATTTTTATTCGGCCTTTAGAAGATTGCGAGTGCCATTGTTGTCAACCTAAGGCTCTGATACCACTTTTGTAACACCCCGAATCCGCGGGACTCGGGGCGCTACGGGTTGGGACCTCACAATGGGTCCCGACCCTTAGCCTGACAACAATTTCACCGGATCTTGCAACAAGGCACAAATAAAGGCCAAAACCGAAATACATTTTTATGCAATGTTATGAAACCCGACAATAAAAGAAAGGAAAGACTTCAGCCGTCCTTACAACAACGTCAACATAATATATAATAACAACAACACAAGGATTCCAAAACCCAACTCAACCTAAGATGTACGGAACCCCGGCTGCCCACTCCTCCGGATCACTCGGCCACATCCTATCCTGCACATCAACTACAACAATCGGTATAAAACCGTTAGCTCACATTCTAGGCATTATAAGAATAATATGGCACAAACACACATAGGAACACAAACACACAACATGCTCATAAACATACACATCCATTACTTATTATCTTTTTAGGTTATTCCATATCTAATTCATTCGTTCAAGTGTGACACGAGAGTCTTATAACTCTCGCCTCTGTCCCCGTGTAACCAACAGGAGTGTGGCGGCGCCCAACCCGTATACCCTGAGGGAGTGATGAAGAAGCCCGCCCGTATACCGTGTATGGCCTGGTCGCAGAGATCCCCCCAGTCTCCCTCGGGAAACTGAGCGGTGATGTCACCGCCCGATAATAATAATAGTAACAATGGGCCAATAAATAAGGTCAAGTAAATCCTAATCCATTTTCATGCTTAAAAGCGGTAAACACACACCACCATATACATCCAAATAAGGCATAGAAGCGGCTAAGTAAGTCCGAGGACTTACCTCGTCTCAAAGCTAACTGAAACCAATAACACTCTCCGAAAGAATATAACCAAAGCCTGTTCAAGGCAAGGCACGATAATCAACAACTACTTACGCAAGCTAGAAGCCCTTAGACTTCTAGTACTATATACTCTTATTAGGTCATACACTCCCATAATCTAGGATATGCTCCTAGCCCTCATAAACTCACGAGATCTCAACTATAACCACATGCTAGGATACTTCCATCCTAACTCCACAATCTCAACAAACACATACCCACAACCTCAACAAAGCTCACATGATAACATACACACCTCAATCCTTATAACGTTCCAATCATCCTCAAATCCTCACCTAAAGTTCCAAGCCACTACTTGGCATTTGCCCTAAGTTATGGTAGATCCAACCTAGCATGATTCTACCACTAAACATAACTAGATCGAGGAAGAAGGTACTCACACATAATCCGAGGCTGAAGAGGATCTACGGACGTCGAGAATGGATTCGTTGGTCTATAACGGCCGCTTCCGGACCTAAACCAAAGTTAAGGAAATTTAGCTTGTATGCTAAATTGATAGTAATATATACGATATAATTAATTTGAGGTAAAACTCGTTTTCAAAAGCCAACATTAAAAACCCACAATACATTTTCCGGGCAATTTATACAATTATATAAACATAGGTTAAAATCCGCAATTAAATCTCCGGACCATAAATATGGAACTCAAGAAACTTAGGCTAATTCCCGAAAATAACTTTGGGCCAAAACTGTAATTTATTCACAACGGCAAAAACTGCATATCTCAAGAATAATGGGTCAAAACCTTGATTATACAAATCAGTAGGGGCTTAGGTTGCAAATTCCAAAAGAGTGGGTTCAAACTGAAATATATATAATGATTTGGGTACAGTTTGCAATTATATCCATTTTAGGGCCAAAATTACAATATTGTAAAATAAACCCATCTTCAACCTACTGTTACGCGATTGCAGAAGAAGGAAAGGGGAAAGAATAGATCTGGTGGCTGCGTCGGCGGAGGAAGGAAGAGCCGGCCAGCGTCGGTGCAGACGGAGGAAGGGACGGCGGCGCCTGGCGGTCCAGACTCCGGCGGAAGCGGCTTCCCCTCCTTGCGACAGAAGTGAGTAGGTGAAAGGGGAAAAACGGCGGCTTCCCCGCTGTCGATTCGGTCCCTGTCCCGGCGAAGCGGCGCGTCTCCGGAGGCTGCTAGGCTCCTTCACTAGTGAGTCGACCTGCAGGCGGCCGAGGGGTAGAAGAAAGGTAAGGTATGAGAGGGGGGGGGGGTGAACTGCTGTTGTTGAAAAAATAGAGGGGGAGAGAGAGAGATCGCAGGGCCGCAGGTCCGAACTCCAGCACGGCGCAAAGGCAGTGTCCTGGGTGTGCTTCTCCGGCGGCTGCACTAAGGTGGAAAGAGGAGGAACAACCAAGGGAGGGCTGCACTGCTCGATTTCCTGTCACAAACACAGAGGGAGAGAAGGGGGTGTGAGTTGGGGTAGAGTTTGAGTGAGGGAGATGAAGATTGCAGTTGAGAGTTGAGTAGAGGGTGAGAGTGAAAGGTTGGGGCTGCATCATAGGTGACAGCAGGTTGTGGGTTGCGAGGAGTCGAGGTGCAGGGTGACTGTAGTTGGTGGGCTAGAGTTTCTACACCTTATCTAGCTCAATCATGCCATAAGGTCAAGACCATTCTTCTTGGGAAGGACTGCGTCGAACGGGATCCTGTATTTGTGATTAAAAACATAAGAAGTGTGGTTGCGGGTTTACAGGGAGCTGTAAAATTTTCTGAAGAGAGAAAGCCTAAAACTGACTCCCCTTCTTTGATTGAGTCTTCGTCTCAGTTAGACATTGGAACTTCGTCAAGGAAAAAACAGGTGTTGTTAGAAAAGAGGTTATCAAGGCTAAAGTGGTATCGAGAAGAAAGTCCCCTAGTGACGATGTGAATCCCAAAAGGGCACGTTACACCAGACCCGAGAGATCCGACAGTTCAAATTCAATTGGGTTTCAGGATCTTCCTATTCTTGATACCCCAGCTGATGTTGATGTCATTGCTCCGGCTGAAGAAGCCTCAGCCTTGGTTGCTGTCCCAGGCAGCACTGCTGTTATAACCTTGCCCAATTCATCATCCTCAAGCGACAAACGAGACATGCTTATTTATCGAGAGACTCCTTCAACTTTGCAAGATGTACTCTCCGGAGTGCAAAACGAATGGATCCGCCAAAGCATCTCCAATGGGGTAAATTTTATCCTAAAGATTATTTCTGCTTCAGAATCTCCAGAGGGATTGACGGGTTCTCGTCATAAAATCATGGAATCTGTCGGGACGTTGGAGGCTATGGTAGCAATTGTGCCAGTTGACCTTAGTTGGTTTGTTTCAAAGGTTCGACAATTACTACACGTAGTTGATGATCTGGTTACCATGCAGAATAAAGTTGATGTGCCCCGCATTGAGCAACTACAAGTTGATTTAGCACAGTGTTCTACTGAACTTTCATCCGAAAGGGCTAAACTTTCCACGATATCAGAACGTTTTCTTGCCTTGAAGGAAAAAGAATCAGAAATCATGGCTTTAAAAGAGAGGGTCAGCAATCTGGAGATTGAAGTTGAGGTCAACAAGACTTCTTTAACAAAAGAAGAAATTGAAGTGCGACAATCGATCCAATTTAATGAAAATAAGCTACAACAAGTCCAAAGCCAACTGGACCAAGTGAAGCATACTGATACTGAAGAACTCAACGCTAAGAAGCGTGATTCTCGTGATTTGGTTAATGTTATCGGTCGCTTTGTCTCTTCTCAATAGACTAGTTTTACGTATATCTCCATTATAACCCTTCCTATTTGTTGCTCTCTTCTTTCTTCTTTTTTTTTTTAATAAATAATAATCTTCATTCAGACACTTATAATGTATGGAGAAGTTTACTACATTCTCGTGCTACATCGCTTTGTGCAGTTTACTAGGGAGTCTTTATTTATCATTTTATATATTTATTTTATTTTGTGGTGGTGGCTGCATCTAACGTTTTTTTATAGCTAGACTGCCTACGTACCTTCTTGATGAAGGATCAAGCCATTCGTAGTTCTTTGCGAACTGATTTTTTGTTTTTTTTTTATTTTTTTTCCGCCCCTTCATCGTACACATCACCGAAATAATTTGAGCCCACCTTCTATGAAGGGTTTCTCAAATCACTCAACTATCATTTGCATACTTAAGGGCTCTAAAGTAAACTATGCCCTTTTTTTTATTATGATTTTTTTTTTATATATACATTTTTTTTATCCTGAGTTAAAAAGTTAACGACTGAATTCGATACCTATTTGTACCGAATTCCTTCTGTAACCCCTAGGAGTACATCAAATCTTAATGTAGCCCTCCGAATATTTAGAGATCTTCAAGTGAAGTACTTCTTCACAAACTTTCCGTTTACAGAAGTGTAAATCACTCCACCATCCGTATGCGAGAGTTCGTAAGCACCTTTTGGGAAGACTTTAGTGATGACGTAGGGACCTTCCCATTTTGGTTCAAACTTCCCTTGCGATATTCTATTGATGACAATAGGTCTTTTTATTGTAAGAACGAGATCACCGACCAAAAATGAGCGGAATTTGACTCGCTTATTAAATGCCCCAGTAACTTGTGCTTGATAAATCTCAAGTTTTAGTTGTGTTGCCAATCGATGCTCGTCTAAAGCTTCAAGCTCAGCCAAACGAATCTTAGCATTCTCGTCTGGATTTGATACTTGTACTGCAACTCTAAGGGAAGGTAGTTGTATTTCCAAAGGCAAGACAACTTCTGACCCAAAGACCAAATTGTAAGGCGTACATCCAGTGGATGTTCTGGTAGTCGTTCGATATGCCCATAATGCTTCAGGTAGACGTTCATGCCAATCCCCCTTGGATTTTGATACCATCTTTTTGAGGATTTTGCAAAGCACCTTATTAAAAGCTTCGGCTTGACCGTTTGAGGATGGATTGTAGCTTGATGAGAAGCTATGTTTAAAACCAAATTTCTGGGCTTGTCTCACCATGAGTTGATTCTTGAAATATAGGGCGTTATCTGAAATTAATTTTGAAGGAACTCCGTATCTATAGATCAGTTGAATCCTTATGAAATCAACAACTTCTTTGGCCCCCACTCGTTTCAACGGTACGACTTCTGCCCATTTTGAGAAATAGTCAGTTGCAGCCAATATGTATAAATGACCACGAGATGATGATGGTTTTATAGGGCCTACAACATCAAGACCCCATGCATCGAAAGGCAAAGACAAGGCAGTTGGATGAAGAAATTGGGGTGGTTGATGAATGAAGTCACTGTGTATCTGACAAGAGTGACAAGCTTTAGCGAACTCTATTGCGTCCTTCACCATGGTCGGCCATTAGTATCCCAAACGTTTAATTTGATCGGCTAATTTGGGACCAGCTTGATGTGCCCCGCATATTCCTGCATGAGTTTCTGTAAGGATAAATTTGCTTTCTTCTTTTGATAAACATCTAAGTAAGACTCCGTCAAAAGCTCTACGATATAAAGTATCATTTTCTAACAAGAACCTTACTACCCGTCGCTTTAGATCTATCTTCTGTTTCACGTCCTCGGGCATGATTCCACGTTGCAAATATTCAAGAAATGGTTGTCGCCAATCCATCTCTTCATTAATCTCAAAAACTGAGACCCCATGCCCTTCCTCAATTGGCGTGAGCCGATCTAGGGCCGATGTTAACAGATGACGTTCTCCAACTGTCACTTGAATTTCTCTTTCGTCGGGGAGCGTTAGTGATGCTGCTAATTTGGCTAGAGCATCGGCTTTATTATTTTCAGACCGTGGTACGTGCATAATTTTGATATCTTGAAACTGTTGCACGAGGTCGTTTGCTCTTTGGTATAAAGGAATTAGACTAGAGGTTTTGACCTCATATTGTCCATTTACTTGTCTGATGATCACTTGAGAATCACCAAACACCCTTAAAGGATCAATATGCATTTCAAGGGCTATCTCAAGGCCAATGAGAAGTGCTTCATATTCTGCTACGTTGTTTGTACATGTCTCCAAAAGAGAAAAGGAATAGGGCACTAATCCACCGGAAGGTGTGATGAATATAATGCCCACTCCAGCATTTTGTTTTGTTGATGCACCGTCGAAATATAATTGCCATGTACCTTCTCCTATCGTGAAAACTTCCTCATCAGGTAATTCGTCTGATAGCTCCTCGTTGTCTGGGGTCGGATGAGCAGCTAGAAATTCAGCAATGATTTGTCCCTTTATTGCCTTTTGAGGTACAAATTTGATATCAAAGGGTGCTAAAAGCATAGCCCATTTGGCCAATCTTCCAGACAAAATTGTTTTTGATAAAATATATCGTAAGGGATCAGCTTTTGATACCAATGTAATTGGGTGAGACAACAAGTAATGTCGCAATTTTTGAACGGCGAATATTAGTGATAGACATATTTTCTCCATGGTGGAGTAATTATGTTCTGCTCCTACCATTGTCCGACTTATGTAGTACAAAGCATTTTCTTTTCCTTCATCATTGTGTTGGGCAAGCATAGCCCCCAATGATCGCTCAAGGGTTGCCGTGTATAAAATCAGCGGCCTTCCTTGTATAGGTGCCATTAATACTGGTGGATTTGACAAGTATTTCTTGATACTGTCCAAGGCATTTTGACACTGTTGATCCCAAATAAATGGTGAGTCCTTCTTCATTAATCGTAGAAATGGTTGACACCTCCCTGTTAAATTTGAGATGAAACGTCTTATGTAAGCGAGCCTCCCTTGTAATCCACGAAGTTGGCGAAGGTTCTTTGGAGGTGGCATTTGAACAATTGCTTTTATTTTATCGGGGTCGATTTCAATTCCTCGGTAGCGTACAATGAATCCAAGAAATTTTCCTGAACTTACACCGAATGCACATTTGAGAGGATTCATCTTGAGTTGGTGCATGCGCAACCTATCAAAAATTATACGAAGGTCATTGGGGTGATCCACCTTTTCATTTGTTTTAACCACTAGATCATCTACATAACATTCAATGGACCCGTGGAGTAAGTCATGAAATATGGTCGTCATAGCCCGTTGATAAGTGGCTCCAACATTTTTTAAACCGAAAGGCATCACTGTATAACAAAATGTTTCTTGGGGGGTTCGAAAGGCCGTCAGTTCCTCGTCTTCAGGATTCATCTTAATTTGATTATATCCCGAAAAACCGTCCATGAAAGACAAGGCTTTGAATCCAATAGTAGAATCTACCAAGAGCTCGGTGATGGGTAATGGAAACTCATCTTTAGGGCATGCTTCATTCAAATCCCTAAAATCGACACATATGCGAAGTTGACCATTCTTTTTCTTGACGGGAACTATGTTAGCGAGCCAAATAGGATATTGAACTTCGCGGATGAATCCTGCTTTGATGAGCTTATCCACCTCAACATTGATTTGACCAGTTAACTCCGGACGGAAGCGTCGTTGTGTTTGTTTTACCGGCTTTTTACCGTCAGAGATTGCCAACTTGTGAATAGCAACATTTGGATCTAAGCCAGGCATATCTTGGTATCCCCAAGCAAAAACATCTTTGTACTCTCGAAGGAGTTTTTCATATACTACCTTCTCATCTTCTGTTAACAAAGCACTAATGAAGATGGGCTTAGGATCCTCACTTGTCCCCAAATTAATTTCTTGAAGTTCATCAACAGTAACTTGTCCTCCATCCTCTAGTTCTGGTGGTGCTGGTTGAATTGTGTTGATGAAATCAAGTGATTTTTCAGATGCCTCTTGATCATGATGACTTTGGGATTCTCTTTCATCTGTTACGGACATCATATTTACTTCTTCAGTATAGGTATTTGTAGGAGTCTTTTGCTTCCATGAAATGATTTTCAAGTGTTTCTTCTTCTTGAGTTTCCATTTTCTACCTCCCTTTGCCGATTTGTCTTTAGGTATTTCAAGTCTTTGGAATACGGAAACTCGTGACATATCTTTCATGGGAGTTGCATCGATCCTGTCAAATACTGACACTTGAGGTGATATAACCATATCTTCGGAGAACATATATTGTTCTTTGGGTGTTAGTATTGTTGACTCCATAAATTTTGACGTCAAAACTCCTCCCTCTAGAGAAATCTGTAAATTTCTACAGATTTCTTCATCTAAAAGTTTTTGTAGGGATTTTCTTTTTTTCTTTTGCATTTTGACCTTGCGATTTCTGTTTGCTCTTGAAGATGAATTCTCATAATGAGGATTGAAAGTTTCACTTCTTAAAATCATATTTTTATTGTCATCTTCCCGATCTTCGGAAGACTTATGGATGATTATCGCTTTCCTTGGCAACGATTGGTCAATCTTCCGAAGAGGACAAGTATAACTCGTCATAAGAGAATGCATGACTCTTTCTACGGAAGTTAAAGGCCTTTCACCAGCCTTTCTCTTATCCTTCGGTGTATATTTGAACAACACCTTAGGTTGTGAACTTTTATCATTATCATTTTTCGAGGATACTTGGGCTACCTTCTTGCTCTCTTTATCCTTTTGCAAGCAAGAGATTTTGTCACCTCTGTGTATGAGTGTATTTGGGTCAAAGCTTATGGATTTGTAAAACTTAGCATCGGCATAATTGACATTCTCCCCGTAAAAAGGGTTAGAATCTCCCCGAATAGTTCTTACATTTCCTTCATCATCGGTGTATTTCAGGCATTGATGAAGTGTGGAAGCTATGTAACCACGGACGTCCGAGTAGGGCATTGTAGGAAGTGTTTGCATCGATTACATGGAAAAGAGCATCTTTGTAAAGATCATCTAATACTACTTTTAAAGCTATAGTACCCATGGCTCTTTGCCCAACTTGATTAAAGCCTTGTATTGTGAGCAAAGTAGGGGATAATTGATTAGATGTTAGCCCCATCGCTCTTAAGGCCTTGAATGGAAGGAGGTTTACAGCTGACCCACAATCAAGCAAGATTCGGTTAATCTTAGTATCTTCAATTGTGCCCGTCACATATAATGGCCTATTATGATGCTCTTCCCCTAACTGTAAATCTTCGTCAGAGAATGATATACAAGCCATGCATGAAGCACATTGGATTATCGGAGCTAATGATACCTCATTAATTTCAACTGGATCTACTTGGTCTTTATAATTTTCCGGATCTGTAAGGGCTTGAATGAGTGCCTTTCTCAAATCCTTTGACATTTGTAATGCATCATACACACTTAAACGTGCTGGGATGCGTTTTAGATGATTTATCACATCGTATTTGACTCCTTCTCTCTTAGGTATTTTTTTAGTTAAATCTAATCCCTTAAGAGTAGGGTTTTTTTTGTGTTCTTCCTTATTGTCTTGAGGTGAATTAGGAGGTTCTTTGTCAAGCCATCCTTTAGGAGTTGATGCTTTTGAGCCTTCTATAGTGGTTGACTCTTTCTCCTTTCCTTTTGTCAATGGAGGAGAAATTTGGCGTCCGGATCGAAGAGTAACCGTGTCTACTTCCGATTGCTCCTCTTCACAACTATCTGCCCACGAGACCATACAACATTGGGCGATTTCGTCACCCCAAAAATCTTCCTCATTTGGAGATTCATCTTTAATAATTTCCTCTGGGATGAAATCTTTCAAGGTAATGGGTGTCCGTTCAGGTTGAGTGTAATTATCTTCACAACTTTCACATTGTTTCTTTTCCTTCTTAACTTTTTTGCTCTTAATATTCTTTTTCTTGTTTTTCTTCTGTCTCATGTTGCTTGTACTATACTCTGGCTGACTTACACATCTAGTGAATACTTGTTGAGGCTTTCTTCGACCGGCACAAGTTTGCCACTCAAAATCACTATCATAGTTGTCGTCATCGTCTGAGTATAAATCTTCAATGTCAGAGCAAGTCATTATCTCATATAATGTTGGAATCCCTGGACCATCTCTCGGCATATCGGGGTATGCCCATACAATGCGGACGTCATCTTCGTCTTCGACGGAAAACCGCACTGGTATTGCCATTAGAGGTAGAGAAACTGTCGGAATTTGTAAGGGGATCTCCAACTCTTCTACAACTTTTGAGACTGAGTTTATGGTCTCTATGGCTTCTAATGTAGAAATTGTGTTTGATGATGCTTTTGGAGCATGTGATGGTCCACTTTCAATCTCAATTTCACCTTTGTTTACCATCCTTTCGATAATGTCTTTAAAGACATAACAATCTTTAATTGTGTGACTAATCAATTGATGGAACGGGCAATAGTTTGGGTCGCCCGTTTTGTCAACCTCTCTAGGCCTTTTTGGCTCTGGAAGAGTTATGAGTTTAGCAGTCATCAACTCATCAAAGATCCCTTGAACATCGTCATCATCAAAGGGATATTTCTTTTGTTTTCTTTCCTCAAGGGTAAGCTTTTTGCTAGCATCCCTTGACTTATTATTTTTTTCTTGAAATCTAAAATTGTTTCCGCCATAGGTTCTATTGTCTGTCTTAATGAAAGTCGCAAGAGAATCTCCTTTCTTTTGTGGCTTCTTGACTTCTTCTCTTCTACTATCGCCAATTTGAGGTCGATTAATACTTTTGGTGCGACGTGTGAGTTGTCTTTCAACATTACACGCCTTCGAAACCAGGGCACTAAATGAGGTTGGCTCGGCACTTCCGACATGCACTGCTAATTCTGGAAGTAGATTAATTGTACATATTTGCACACATGCGTGCTCGCTTAGCTTTTCTGGGCATTGCAACCTGAGACTTCTCCATCTTGCAATAAAATCATTCGCGAGTTCATTAGGTCTTTGGAAGGTGTTTGCAAGATCCATGATTGAAACTTTGGCTTTAGAGCTCACAAATTGAGCTAGAAATGCCGCTTGAAGATCGTTCCATGTTTGGATGGACTCTGGTTGAAGTTGTGTATACCAGGTAAATGACGATCCCCTTAGTGATTGTACAAACTGTCTAATAAGTAGTGCATCTTCAAGTGCCGTTTCACCACATGCTGAATAGAAATGGGCTAAATGTTCATGTGGTGACCCATGAATCCCGTCAAATTTATCAAAATTTGGTTTTTGATATCCAGGAGGAAACGGAATTGAATCATAGTGTGCCGGGTACGGCTTTCTATATCCGACAACAGAAGGATTTTGGGCTTTTTGAAACTCCTTAATCCCTTGGGCAATTATCTCCCGGACTTCTTGAGGAGAGATGGATTGGTTATTGTGTGAGCCATCATGACTTGTACCTATATGCTCGCGCAGGTTTTCATGAGTTTGAGTTTCTGCTTGAGCTACGAGTGATGCTATTTGGGCATCCTTCTCGGCCAATTGTTCTTGTAAAT
The DNA here is from genome assembly GCA_033239125.1 of Fagopyrum homotropicum. NCBI lineage: Eukaryota > Viridiplantae > Streptophyta > Magnoliopsida > Caryophyllales > Polygonaceae > Fagopyrum > Fagopyrum homotropicum. Next base: position 13,549,616 of record BSWB01000003.1, read on the forward strand.
TTCGAAGTTGTTCTTCCATGCTTGTAGTTTCTGTAGTCAACACTGGCATGCTATTTACTTCATCTTGAAGACCAATGTATTTCTTTTTCATACCGGCCATAGGTGGGAACTCTTCTTCTTGAAAAAGAGTAGTCTTATCTCCATACAAAGGAGAGAAAATGCTTTCTTCCGATAAGCTCCTTGATCCTGTTGTAGGACGAGGTGACGGGGATGGTGTCCTTGAAACTGTATCAGCAAAGGACATTTGCAAGGATTTTGACCTTGTAACGGGACCTGTGTAGGTCTGAGGTCGATCATCTTGTGAAATTGCTTTATTTGTTTTTGACGAGACTCTCGTTTTTACAAGAGTCCGTGGGACTTGAACAATCTGCTTGTCGTCTTGATTTCTTTTTGACTTTGCAGACTTGATTATCTTGGCTTTAGATGCCTTTGGTAGACCCTCCTCATAAGAAGTCATATTCACTTCAGCGGACCCTCCAATGAAGATGGGGATGGATCCAATGTATATTTGAGTTGGTAAAACATCTTGAAAAGTCCTAGTTGGACCACTTTGTTTTGTTAGATCGTGCTTCGCCTCGCCTAGAGTTTTCTTTACTAACTCTAAGGCTGTAGATTGTGCTAGCCGACGAAGCGCCTTTGGCCTCTTGGACCCATTCTTGCGAGTCCTTCTTTTAGGCTTAGTGATCTTTGTGGAGGTTGAGTGACTCTCCTTAACCCCTTCACCGGTCTTGATGATTTGGATAATGGTTTTGTAGGGGTGTCCAATTGTTGGCTTGGTGCCGCTGGTACTTGGTCCCATATTGTAACTAACTTGGGACATGTTTGGCTTCTTGCTAGTCGGATGGACTGACTTGAAGCTATGAAGCTTTGTGCCCCTTTTGTGTGTCACCGTTGTAGGCGGATTTGGTATCCAACCATGGGTGATCTTGTCCTCCGAGGCTTGCAAGGCTCCGAAAGAGTTTCTTAGTGGGATTTCTGCTGTGATTGAATCCCGGGTAACTTGGAAAAGCATTTCAAATGACCTTTTCCTCATCATTTGGCCTCCCTTGACAACGAAGGTTGCGGGAAGCTCGTTGAACTTGCTTGTTGCTTTTGGCGCCATTTCCCTTACACCAAAGTAAACTTAAAGTTAGCATCAATATTACTAAGAGATGAAAAGGAAAATAAGGTCCCACTGGGCGTGCCAAAAATATGTTGAGGAAAAATGTGTATAAATTTCCAAAACATTATTTCATTTAATTTTCATGATATTTTAGTTCGACCCTATTTTTTTACCCTTTTGATTCAAAATAATATTAATACAACATATAAAGGGGTTTTTTATTAATTGGAATGTACCCGAATTTCATGGGTTGCCTACGTATCTCTTTAAAGAGAATCAAGTCTCACGTAGTTCCGTGCGGTGTTTTCATGCATCAGAGAATCAAAGTCCAAACCCACCTTCTAGGAAGGGTTGCTTAGACGATGACTCAACTATCATTTGCATGACATTTATATCTCAATCATGCATCAAAGGATTAAATTAAACCCACCTTCTAGGAAGGGTTGCTTAATTTATCCCTACTATCACGCACATAATCAAGAACAGTGATAGGTTATTTTATTTTATTTTATTTTATTTTATTTTAAAACTTGTGACTGAATCTGTTTATAATTTACCAAATTTCCTACGTATCCTTTATTAGGAATCAAGTCGTACGTAGTTCTTAAATGATTGTTTGAAATTTAACTTTATGACTTTCATTTCATATAAAAGTCAAAAATATACTTTGTGATTGAATTTGATATGAATTCTTTTGTATTAAGAGAATATTTAAATTTTAACTTTATGACTTTCATAAAAGTCAAAAATATATTTTGTGATTGAATTTAATACGCATTTGTTTTGTATCAAATTTCCTACGTATCCGTAAAAATAAACGGAATCAAATCATACGTAGTTCTTTTCCGACTTTTACATTTACATAAAAGTTAATTTTATTTTTGCGGTTGAACTCGACAGTTTATTAGTCGAGTTTCCTACGTACTCTTATGAAAGAGATCAAACCACCCGTAGTTCGTTATGTTTATATAAAAGAAATTTTATTTAACTCTATTTTTTTGTTAAGAAAACGACGACCCGATAAATTTGCTTAGAAAGACGTTGCTCGAATTTTTTTTTGAATAGCCTATGATCCAACCACGAGTCTTGTATAGTAACAATGGTTCATCGCCGGTTTGGTGTGGCGGTCGAAAGTAATTACTTTCGGACCAACCACGAGTCTTGTATGGTAACAGAAGTAATTACTTCTTAGAGCATCTTCATCCCACACACTCAAAGTTTCTTCCCTAATTAATTTTTAAAAATTAAAAATTAATGTCAGAAGATGGTGTGGGAATAGAGGCAATAAGTGGAGAGAAGGTTCTTCTTCAAGAGATGAATTCTGCCAATTTCCTGCACAAAACACAGAAATCAAAGTAAGTTTTATTTTTATTTTTAATATTTTTCTCTTATTTTAATTGTTAGTTTTTTTGTTATTTTTTTTATATTTTAAGTTTTGCTATAAAATAGGGAAGTAGATGAGTTATTTAAAACTTTAATTCATATATTAGACATAAAGTTTTAAGGTTTAAAATATATAGTAAAAATAATGAAAATAAAAATAAAAATTTTATATTTAGTTAGAAAATATTTTTATCTATCTATAGACATTAATATTGATTATATTTTAATTATATTTTAATAAATCTTTTTTTAGAATATTAATACTTTAAGTAGGGTGTAAGTTAATTTTCAATAAAACTTATCTTTTAATCTACATTGTTAATTAAAAATGATAATATATAAATAAATAATAATAATATTAGTTATATCAATTGATTATGATAATAATAATAATTATAATAGTAATTATTATAATAATAATTATTATAATAATAATTATTATAATAATAATAATAATAATATTAATAATAATAATAATAATAATAATAATAATACATACATACACATAAATAAAAAAAATATAGGCTACATAAAGTAAGTAGGGTGTAAGTTAAGAAACTATCATGCAAATATGGGATGAAGAATTGAGTTTCTTTAGATGAGGTGGAAGAGAGATAAAATTGTAAAAATGTATTAAGAAACTTAAAAATAGTTTCTGGGATGAAGATGCTCTTATCCCATAATAGTTTGGAGAATAAGCCTCCAGACGATATTTCCGATCGGTTGCTCATAGAAATACGATTGTTTGATTTTCACGATAAAACAAACGAAACAATTTAGAACAAAATATTGTAATTATGTATATAGTATAAACTGTGACCGTAGTATGGATTGAATAACCTACTATAAATTTGCAATCATAGCCTATAATGGGTTTATTTTTTAAAAGAAGTAAGTCTTCTACTTTTCATTTTTTTGAAAGAATCGATTGTTTTGAAAGAAAACAAGAACATGATTGATAGATTTGACTAGACTTAAAATGGGAAGGATTTGCAGTAATTTTTTCCATATAAAAAAATTCAAAGAAGAATGGAAGAACTCTAAAAAATAGAGTGCGTACTTACTGGTGTTAAAAAACTAAATAAAAAAGTTGGAATCCTTTCTTCTTTCCTTTCCCACTTTTCTATTCTATCTTCTGTAAGTATGCCTTTTCTCTTTCCCTCCAATTGTATTTGTTTTGTGTGTGCAGAGTGTGTTTCCCTCCCTTTTTTTTTACCATTCTTATCTCACGCATATATATACACAGATGCAACCGGACAGTTGGGACTTTTAACTGCAAACAAAACTGCCAGTGAATTAAAACTGTCCTTATCTTTTCTTTTCTTTTTTTTTTTAAAAAAAAAATAAAAATAAAAAAATAATTTAGTTAAGATTTCAACACAATGTTTAAGATACAGGAAACAATAAATTGCATTCTTCCTCTTTTATTTATTTATTTTTGTCATTAATTAAATTTTTTTTTTATTGTATGTTATGAAGAATTGTTTTACATTTTCGTCGAAATATGAGGTTAAACAGATGCCCCCAAACTTTGTAGGTGTGAACCGTTGAACGCATTCAAAGTTTGTTGTGTGAATAAATTCGAAGTTTACCTTCCTTAATCGATGATCTTCATTTTTTTTTTAGGAAACAAACATGCAATTTGTGGTAGGGTTGGCAGAGAACGAGCGATGGATCAAAATGGAAAGGAAATTTCTTATGGTCCTTTCTACTACAGGAGTCTTTCCATGAAGGAGTTGAATGCTGATTCATCAGGATATGAAATAGTTGCATTAACCAAAAAGGAGGAAGTCTCGGAAGGGAGCTTCAAATTCACCATATAAAGTGACAAAGGATGTATATTACCAACTAAAGGCTTCGGTCCAAGGTTCACAGCTACACTTCTTGAAAAGGTCCAACTTGAAGATGATTTTTCTGAGGTGAATGAGGAATTTTATCCTAGCATAAAACGACTCATGAGTATACCTATGAATTGGGGGGTAGAGTTTACTTTCCGTGGATTATCTACTTTTGCTGACAAGCTTATAGAATGGACTAGCCATATTCTCACAAGGCATGGTCGGAAGTTGAAAGCTATTGACATGTACGGGCTTGCTGGGGCGTCTCAATATCCATATAATTACAATAAGGATGTATGGAAAGCTTTTTGTGAGCACTGGAGTCCTTTGACCAACACTCTTCATCATGGAGGTGGAGAGTTAGGAATATCGCTACATGATCTAAAGTATATTTGCGGTCTCCCTATCCTAGGTCATCCTTATGAGGAATACCTTCCGCCTAATAAACACCTCATTGATGAAACCAAATGTCCTTCTACCGTAGCAGAACTTTTGAGGATTCATGCTGACCTTTATCGCCATGAATGTAACACCCCAAATTCTCGGAACTCGGGGAGCTACTGGTTAGGACCTCACAATGGGTCCCGACCTTGGTTTAACAACAACATTACTTGGATCTTACAACAAGGCACAAATGTATTTAAAACAATTTCTAAAACATAATATTTTTAATGGTATGAACGTACACATGTGACAGCCTTACAAACATATATAAAGATACATAACATGCATGACGTATGGAAGACTCCCCCGTCCCCATCTAATGAGTACGTGGACCCGGCTGACCATCCGTTCCGGATCTCTCTGCAACTGTCTATCTCTACAGATCTACAACACGGATAAACCGTTAGCTAACTATCCAAATATAAGCAAAAATGATAACAGCACAAACACAAGCAGAAACAAAAATAAACAAACATCATGCTGGCACTCAACCGTTTATTATCTATTATTTAAGTGATTCACATTATTCGATTTAAGTTGTGGCACGAGAATTTTTATTAATTCTCGCCTCCGTTCCTTATCCAACTGGTGTAGGTCTAGCTGACTTCCACTGGTAGCATCACTACAAACCACGTATGGACTAGTCCTGAAAGAAACCCCAGCGCCCCGCGAGCTACTGAGCAGAATGCCACCGCCCGTTACTCTTAGGCCAAAATATAGGTCGGTAATTATATATCACAACCTATCTCTCTAACATTTCAATCACACACCACCATCATCATTTATACTCATATTTAGAAGTCAGCTAAGTAAGCCCAAAGGACTTACCTGAATCGAGTGAAAATCCCGTGTAAGCTACTACTCGATTCCGAAAGAACAACAACTCAACGATCTGGTTATAACAAGACAAAACTTAGATCGACCATACATTCACACACTTAGAAGTTCTTTAACTTCTAAGTTAGCAACATCATCTAATAAAGAAACCAACAAGAGGAAAACGGTAATACCTCTGAACCCGAAAAACTTCAAGATTCCTAAAAAACCTAGAGATGTAACTAGTCTAGACCATCGTGCCTCTAATAAAACTACCCGCATAAACACCCTTAATCTAGCACGTCTCTAAGTTATAAAAATAAAACAAGAAAGCCTAAAGCTAATATCCTAACTTCGGTACTTCCACTACTCCCAATTTACAAAAGAAAAAAAATTACTAATTAATCCTAATTAATCATCCAATAATAATCATCATTAATTAACCATGAAACCTAGACAAACAGCACCTCTCCTGCGCCTATATATGCTTTATAACCAAAATGAAGCTTCTACCCTTCTACTGTTATTAAACCCATCCCAACACCGTACCCATCCACTCACCTAGGCAACTACACCCAAACGATACTCTCGCAACCACGTACCAGCCCCTACTACGTCTAACCCTTCAAGATAAAACACAGTACTTGCAGGATACAAGATAAACTTACGCTAGGGTTGTAGATCGCTCAGCACGCTACCAACCAAAACACGATCGAGACGGAGTGTGAGCCTAGACTAGATATCGGGACAACCGCTTAAACCAGTCCACTCGAGTTCGGTGAACACCCGGAAAGAGGTAGACCTCGTCGGTTTCGATCGATGACGGTGCAGCCTTCCAGATCATAGTCCATCGTGCGCAAGGTTCAGGACGGTTCGTACAATATCCTGATTGCTTCACTACGGGAAAATCTCGGTAAGGATTGTTGCTCCCATTCACAAATACGAGGGAAGAAGAAGAAGGGTAGCAGGGTCGAGACTTACCCGTGAGCCTACTATGCCGATGCTTACGAAAGGGCCTTGCTTTGAGCTCCAACAGCCGGCTTCCAAGAAGGCGAGGGAGACGGGGCTGCTTGTCCGACGACGTTAATCGGAAGATCAAGCCGGGAAGATATGCAGAAGATTGGGGCTATTAGTCCAGCGACGTCAATCGCGAGGGTGAGGGCGACTGTTTCCGATGCTATTGCGTGAATTTGGAATTGCAAGATACGTTTATTGAGGCTGATACTCTCTTCAGGTAAGTGGCGTAAAAGAAGGGAATGAGGGAGTTATGGCCGTAGGCCAGCTAGAGGTAAGATAAGAGATTGGCCCATCAGCCCTATCCATTGCAGGAAGAAAACCGGCTGCACGATTCAAGGGGAAGGCTCGTTGCGCAGGAGAGAGCGCAAACGACCTTAGTCCTCCTGGTTCGATGCTGCAAGGCGAAGAAGGTCGCTACCATGACTGTTCGTAGTCGATGGAGATGTTGTCGCCAATATCTATGTAAAAGGAGACACAATATGGATAGGAAGGGATGAAACTCGGTCAAGGGTGCGATCCCGATCTTGAGAAGGTAAGGAATTCTTGCGGTTATTGCGTTTGAGATTCTCCCCTGGATTTACGGGATGGGCGCTATTATCGTGGGAGAAGGTTGAACATGGGAAATTAGGGTGATGTCTAATTCTGCGTTAACGTCTGTTCGCCCCTAGAGGTGTATGCAAATAAGCTTTAAATTTATAAAACTGAAATCAAGCAAGCGAACCCGCAGTGTACGGATCGATATAGTTAAGCAAGAATTCCAGAGTATCGAACACAGGGATTTGGGTGGAACGAACTCGATTGCAGGTTATCAAGTGGTGAATATGAGAGTTTTGCAGATATTGGGAAAACAACAATCCTAAAGATCCAGGTATCCAGCTGTGGCAATCGATTCAAGATATACTAATGATATAAAGACAGAGTTGAGATATGCAAAGGTATACTAATATAAGGTAATCGTACGGTTGAGGTTCCAAAAACCTTATGTAACTCACCTAAAAGACTCCTCCTATACAGGTTGATGAGGCTCAATATAGAAAGATTCTAAAGACAAGGATTAGCATCAAATACCCAAACTTATAATCTAAAGATCAAGACTAACTTATCCGATTGAGGTTGTTGAGGCTCACAATCGAGGTAGAGGTTGTTGAGGCTTCACTACCACCTAGAAAAGACAAGTCTAAACTAAGCTAAAGCAAATCTTTAACTTTGGATCAAGGTAAAAGCAGGCTCGTAAACTTTAGGGAAATTACGGTTAGTTCTTAAGAATCACGGTCGTGGAACTCAAGAACAGGCCGTGATTTAGGGTTTTCGGCGACAATTCTCTAACTCTCAGGGCCTAATCTGTTTGCGATCGATCTATCATCATCTAAGCCACAACTATCAACCCTTCACCTTAGAATTGTTAAGGGTTTTTAGCCAATAACAGTCATATTGATATTAATTCAAGATTTAAAAGGTAAAAGATGGGAACTTTCAAGAACTATCAAAAATCTTCAATTGAATCTCAGAATCACAATCAAGAGCAAGTGTTTGTCAACAGATTCAAAACGGAATGAGCAATCAAAATCTTAGGAAAGAAAAGAAACGGGATGTCAATCCGATCTTAAATCAAACCTAAGCAAGAAGAGGAATCTTCTTGCAAAATCCTCCAAGAACTTCGATCTTCCACACGAAGATCACAGACGGTGACTCTCCAAAACGAACTTTGGAACTTCAATGAGATCTCTCAAATCACCCCCAAGAATGAAGGTTTTTGTGTGTTTCTAAGCTTGCGTTTTTACCGCTAAACTTAGGGTTGAAAGGTCGTAAGCGACGTTCACGAGGTTAGGCGAGGTGACGGAATCTTGCTTCATCCGTCCTTTTTATAATGCAGGGCCAAATGTCGGCCCGGCCCAATCTTCAAGAGATCATGGCTTCGAAACGTGGCGAAGGGATTCGCCAAGATCACGGTCGTGGAAGATTCCACGACCGTAATTTTGAGGCGTGGAAACAAATACGGCTAGCTTCCACGGCCGTAATATCCCCTGGAATGAACATCGAATTCTGACTCACAATCCACGGCCGTAATTTAGGGTAAAACCGTGATTCTTGCCTTCATTCGTGCATTCCTCAATCTAATACTCCATTTTGCTTCCAACGAGTGTCCTCGATCTATGGACACATCAACTCAACTCTCCTTTGCTCGATTTCGTTCGGAAATAGCTCCAAATCACCTATAATCAACATAGAACTCGTGTAGACATCTATATCGACAATATAGGCAATACTAGCTCATATATGCATAAAGCTCAATCAAAGACTATCAATATGAATCAATTACGACTAGAAAACGTGCCTAAAATATCACAATATTTCATGCTAACAACGTCTGATGAAGAAAGGTGCGGCCCAAACTCCCGGCCCAGCTGACATAATTGAGGAGTAGGATAGGCTGGTCAATCTCCCTTGTTGTTGGCCCAACTGCTTATATCGATGGGCCTGGTATTTGGGTTTACTTTTAGGTTGGTATGTGTATTTTATGTAGTTATAATCTCACACAAACTTAAAAAAAAAATAAAAATAAAAAAAAACTCTTCGAGATTATGATAATGATTATTGTGTCAAAATATAGAGTTGGTCGAAATCCGGTTTGACTCGGGAATAAACGTAAATAAATTTTCGGATATTACAATGAAGATGTCCAGGAGTTGTCATGGTACAAATGGATTCAACACTTTTATACAGGGAAACAGACTATCGCTGCATATGGGGAAGGTCATTGTAAGTCTTATACCAAGAAGCTTCCTGCTACTACTAGTAAGAGGTCGTTACCACTAAATATCTCTGATAAAGGAGAGCTTGCAGCCTTTTTAGCCTTGTTACTTAGCAGATTTGTGTTACCAAATAAAACTAGATATGTTAGGCCCGAGACTTTTATGATGGCTTCACTCATGGCTCAAGGCGAAAAAGTGTCTCTTGCTCCCTCGGTTTTAGGACATATATATAACGGAATGGGAAAGATAGCAACTTTTCAAGGTAATCCTGGGAGTGCAAAGCCTAGTTTCGGGATTCACTTTGTTATTGGTTGGCTGGCAGAATATCTTCCTTCTCTATACCCATGCCGTCCTGACAACGAAATTGAAAAGGACTATTCACCTTTGGCGAGATATGGTGGTATAAGTGGTCATCCTTTAACTTTGTACCAAGCTAGGCTCTTATTCAGAGGTACTGATCACGTTTCCTATCGAGCCACGAGATTTGGGGCCGGCATTGGTGGAAAAGATTATGTAGACTCTGATGACCTCTTAGACTTATGTTTCGAGCACTTGTTGAGTATCCGACATACATTTTTACTAGTTCGCTTTGAGGATACTCTAATCTTAGAACCGTACTATCCAAACAGATTTGCCAGACAGTTTGGCTTTGATCAAGGGGTTCCCTCAAACAGGCTAAATTATTGCTTCTCTCATCGGAGTAGAAAATCACTGGAGGATATCGCCAAAGCGTATGCACGCTTATTCAGAAAGAACACTGGCACTCTTTTCCATATCCCATTTGTTTACCATCAAGGGACTTACACATACGCCTACTGTAGTTGGTGGGCTAGAGTTTCTACACCCTATCTAGCTCAATCATGCCATAAGGTCAAGACCATTCTTCTTGGGAAGGACTGCGTCGAACGGGATCCTGTATTTGTGATTAAAAACATAAGAAGTGTGGTTGCGGGTTTACAGGGAGCTGTAAAATTTTCTGAAGAGAGAAAGCCTAAAACTGACTCCCCTTCTTTGATTGAGTCTTCGTCTCAGTTAGACATTGGAACTTCGTCAAGGAAAAAACAGGTGTTGTTAGAAAAGAGGTTATCAAGGCTAAAGTGGTATCGAGAAGAAAGTCCCCTAGTGACGATGTGAATCCCAAAAGGGCACGTTACACCAGACCCGAGAGATCCGACAGTTCAAATTCAATTGGGTTTCAGGATCTTCCTATTCTTGATACCCCAGCTGATGTTGATGTCATTGCTCCGGCTGAAGAAGCCTCAGCCTTGGTTGCTGTCCCAGGCAGCACTGCTGTTATAACCTTGCCCAATTCATCATCCTCAAGCGACAAACGAGACATGCTTATTTATCGAGAGACTCCTTCAATTTTGCAAGATGTACTCTCCGGAGTGCAAAACGAATGGATCCGCCAAAGCATCTCCAATGGGGTAAATTTTATCCTAAAGATTATTTCTGCTTCAGAATCTCCAGAGGGATTGACGGGTTCTCGTCATAAAATCATGGAATCTGTCGGGACGTTGGAGGCTATGGTAGCAATTGTGCCAGTTGACCTTAGTTGGTTTGTTTCAAAGGTTCGACAATTACTACACGTAGTTGATGATCTGGTTACCATGCAGAATAAAGTTGATGTGCCCCGCATTGAGCAACTACAAGTTGATTTAGCACAGTGTTCTACTGAACTTTCATCCGAAAGGGCTAAACTTTCCACGATATCAGAACGTTTTCTTGCCTTGAAGGAAAAAGAATCAGAAATCATGGCTTTAAAAGAGAGGGTCAGCAATCTGGAGATTGAAGTTGAGGTCAACAAGACTTCTTTAACAAAAGAAGAAATTGAAGTGCGACAATCGATCCAATTTAATGAAAATAAGCTACAACAAGTCCAAAGCCAACTGGACCAAGTGAAGCATACTGATACTGAAGAACTCAACGCTAAGAAGCGTGATTCTCGTGATTTGGTTAATGTTATCGGTCGCTTTGTCTCTTCTCAATAGACTAGTTTTACGTATATCTCCATTATAACCCTTCCTATTTGTTGCTCTCTTCTTTCTTCTTTTTTTTTTTAATAAATAATAATCTTCATTCAGACACTTATAATGTATGGAGAAGTTTACTACATTCTCGTGCTACATCGCTTTGTGCAGTTTACTAGGGAGTCTTTATTTATCATTTTATATATTTATTTTATTTTGTGGTGGTGGCTGCATCTAACGTTTTTTTATAGCTAGACTGCCTACGTACCTTCTTGATGAAGGATCAAGCCATTCGTAGTTCTTTGCGAACTGATTTTTTGTTTTTTTTTTTTATTTTTTTTCCGCCCCTTCATCGTACACATCACCGAAATAATTTGAGCCCACCTTCTATGAAGGGTTTCTCAAATCACTCAACTATCATTTGCATACTTAAGGGCTCTAAAGTAAACTATGCCCTTTTTTTTATTATGATTTTTTTTATATATACATTTTTTTTATCCCGAGTTAAAAAGTTAACGACTGAATTCGATACCTATTTGTACCGAATTCCTTCTGTAACCCCTAGGAGTACATCAAATCTTAATGTAGCCCTCCGAATATTTAGAGATCTTCAAGTGAAGTACTTCTTCACAAACTTTCCGTTTACAGAAGTGTAAATCACTCCACCATCCGTATGCGAGAGTTCGTAAGCACCTTTTGGGAAGACTTTAGTGATGACGTAGGGACCTTCCCATTTTGGTTCAAACTTCCCTTGCGATATTCTATTGATGACAATAGGTCTTTTTATTGTAAGAACGAGATCACCGACCAAAAATGAGCGGAATTTGACTCGCTTATTAAATGCCCCAGTAACTTGTGCTTGATAAATCTCAAGTTTTAGTTGTGTTGCCAATCGATGCTCGTCTAAAGCTTCAAGCTCAGCCAAACGAATCTTAGCATTCTCGTCTGGATTTGATACTTGTACTGCAACTCTAAGGGAAGGTAGTTGTATTTCCAAAGGCAAGACAACTTCTGACCCAAAGACCAAATTGTAAGGCGTACATCCAGTGGATGTTCTGGTAGTCGTTCGATATGCCCATAATGCTTCAGGTAGACGTTCATGCCAATCCCCCTTGGATTTTGATACCATCTTTTTGAGGATTTTGCAAAGCACCTTATTAAAAGCTTCGGCTTGACCGTTTGAGGATGGATTGTAGCTTGATGAGAAGCTATGTTTAAAACCAAATTTCTAGGCTTGTCTCACCATGAGTTGATTCTTGAAATATAGGGCGTTATCTGAAATTAATTTTGAAGGAACTCCGTATCTATAGATCAGTTGAATCCTTATGAAATCAACAACTTCTTTGGCCCCCACTCGTTTCAACGGTACGACTTCTGCCCATTTTGAGAAATAGTCAGTTGCAGCCAATATGTATAAATGACCACGAGACGATGATGGTTTTATAGGGCCTACAACATCAAGACCCCATGCATCGAAAGGCCAAGACAAGGCAGTTGGATGAAGAAATTGGGGTGGTTGATGAATGAAGTCACTGTGTATCTGACAAGAGTGACAAGCTTTAGCGAACTCTATTGCGTCCTTCACCATGGTCGGCCAATAGTATCCCAAACGTTTAATTTGATCAGCTAATTTGGGACCAGCTTGATGTGCCCCGCATATTCCTGCATGAGTTTCTGTAAGGATAAATTTGCTTTCTTCTTTTGATAAACATCTAAGTAAGACTCCGTCAAAAGCTCTACGATATAAAGTATCATTTTCTAACAAGAACCTTACTACCCGTCGCTTTAGATCTATCTTCTGTTTCACGTCCTCGGGCATGATTCCACGTTGCAAATATTCAAGAAATGGTTGTCGCCAATCCATCTCTTCATTAATCTCAAAAACTGAGACCCCATGCCCTTCCTCAATTGGCGTGAGCCGATCTAGGGCCGATGTTAACAGATGACGTTCTCCAACTGTCACTTGAATTTCTCTTTCGTCTGGGAGCGTTAGTGATGCTGCTAATTTGGCTAGAGCATCGGCTTTATTATTTTCAGACCGTGGTACGTGCATAATTTTGATATCTTGAAACTGTTGCACGAGGTCGTTTGCTCTTTGGTATAAAGGAATTAGACTAGAGGTTTTGACCTCATATTGTCCATTTACTTGTCTGATGATCACTTGAGAATCACCAAACACCCTTAAAGGATCAATATGCATTTCAAGGGCTATCTCAAGGCCAATGAGAAGTGCTTCATATTCTGCTACGTTGTTTGTACATGTCTCCAAAAGAGAAAAGGAATAGGGCACTAATCCACCGGAAGGTGTGATGAATATAATGCCCACTCCAGCATTTTGTTTTGTTGATGCACCGTCGAAATATAATTGCCATGTACCTTCTCCTATCGTGAAAACTTCCTCATCAGGTAATTCGTCTGATAGCTCCTCGTTGTCTGGGGTCGGATGAGCAGCTAGAAATTCAGCAATGATTTGTCCCTTTATTGCCTTTTGAGGTACAAATTTGATATCAAAGGGTGCTAAAAGCATAGCCCATTTGGCCAATCTTCCAGACAAAATTGTTTTTGATAAAATATATCGTAAGGGATCAGCTTTTGATACCAATGTAATTGGGTGAGACAACAAGTAATGTCGCAATTTTTGAACGGCGAATATTAGTGATAGACATATTTTCTCCATGGTGGAGTAATTATGTTCTGCTCCTACCATTGTCCGACTTATGTAGTACAAAGCATTTTCTTTTCCTTCATCATTGTGTTGGGCAAGCATAGCCCCCAATGATCGCTCAAGGGTTGCCGTGTATAAAATCAGCGGCCTTCCTTGTATAGGTGCCATTAATACTGGTGGATTTGACAAGTATTTCTTGATACTGTCCAAGGCATTTTGACACTGTTGATCCCAAATAAATGGTGAGTCCTTCTTCATTAATCGTAGAAATGGTTGACACCTCCCTGTTAAATTTGAGATGAAACGTCTTATGTAAGCGAGCCTCCCTTGTAATCCACGAAGTTGGCGAAGGTTCTTTGGAGGTGGCATTTGAACAATTGCTTTTATTTTATCGGGGTCGATTTCAATTCCTCGGTAGCGTACAATGAATCCAAGAAATTTTCCTGAACTTACACCGAATGCACATTTGAGAGGATTCATCTTGAGTTGGTGCATGCGCAACCTATCAAAAATTATACGAAGGTCATTGGGGTGATCCACCTTTTCATTTGTTTTAACCACTAGATCATCTACATAACATTCAATGGACCCGTGGAGTAAGTCATGAAATATGGTCGTCATAGCCCGTTGATAAGTGGCTCCAACATTTTTTAAACCGAAAGGCATCACTGTATAACAAAATGTTTCTTGGGGGGTTCGAAAGGCCGTCAGTTCCTCGTCTTCAGGATTCATCTTAATTTGATTATATCCCGAAAAACCGTCCATGAAAGACAAGGCTTTGAATCCAATAGTAGAATCTACCAAGAGCTCGGTGATGGGTAATGGAAACTCATCTTTAGGGCATGCTTCATTCAAATCCCTAAAATCGACACATATGCGAAGTTGACCATTCTTTTTCTTGACGGGAACTATGTTAGCGAGCCAAATAGGATATTGAACTTCGCGGATGAATCCTGCTTTGATGAGCTTATCCACCTCAACATTGATTTGACCAGTTAACTCCGGACGGAAGCGTCGTTGTGTTTGTTTTACCGGCTTTTTACCGTCAGAGATTGCCAACTTGTGAACAGCAACATTTGGATCTAAGCCAGGCATATCTTGGTATCCCCAAGCAAAAACATCTTTGTACACTCG
This sequence comes from Fagopyrum homotropicum, assembly GCA_033239125.1. NCBI lineage: Eukaryota > Viridiplantae > Streptophyta > Magnoliopsida > Caryophyllales > Polygonaceae > Fagopyrum > Fagopyrum homotropicum. The sequence goes on from BSWB01000003.1 coordinate 13,564,738, forward strand.
AAGGAGTTTTTCATATACTACCTTCTCATCTTCTGTTAACAAAGCACTAATGAAGATGGGCTTAGGATCCTCACTTGTCCCCAAATTAATTTCTTGAAGTTCATCAACAGTAACTTGTCCTCCATCCTCTAGTTCTGGTGGTGCTGGTTGAATTGTGTTGATGAAATCAAGTGATTTTTCAGATGCCTCTTGATCATGATGACTTTGGGATTCTCTTTCATCTGTTACGGACATCATATTTACTTCTTCAGTATAGGTATTTGTAGGAGTCTTTTGCTTCCATGAAATGATTTTCAAGTGTTTCTTCTTCTTGAGTTTCCATTTTCTACCTCCCTTTGCCGATTTGTCTTTAGGTATTTCAAGTCTTTGGAATACGGAAACTCGTGACATATCTTTCATGGGAGTTGCATCGATCCTGTCAAATACTGACACTTGAGGTGATATAACCATATCTTCGGAGAACATATATTGTTCTTTGGGTGTTAGTATTGTTGACTCCATAAATTTTGACGTCAAAACTCCTCCCTCTAGAGAAATCTGTAAATTTCTACAGATTTCTTCATCTAAAAGTTTTTGTAGGGATTTTCTTTTTTTCTTTTGCATTTTGACCTTGCGATTTCTGTTTGCTCTTGAAGATGAATTCTCATAATGAGGATTGAAAGTTTCACTTCTTAAAATCATATTTTTATTGTCATCTTCCCGATCTTCGGAAGACTTATGGATGATTATCGCTTTCCTTGGCAACGATTGGTCAATCTTCCGAAGAGGACAAGTATAACTCGTCATAAGAGAATGCATGACTCTTTCTACGGAAGTTAAAGGCCTTTCACCAGCCTTTCTCTTATCCTTCGGTGTATATTTGAACAACACCTTAGGTTGTGAACTTTTATCATTATCATTTTTCGAGGATACTTGGGCTACCTTCTTGCTCTCTTTATCCTTTTGCAAGCAAGAGATTTTGTCACCTCTGTGTATGAGTGTATTTGGGTCAAAGCTTATGGATTTGTAAAACTTAGCATCGGCATAATTGACATTCTCCCCGTAAAAAGGGTTAGAATCTCCCCGAATAGTTCTTACATTTCCTTCATCATCGGTGTATTTCAGGCATTGATGAAGTGTGGAAGCTATGTAACCACGGACGTCCGAGTAGGGCATTGTAGGAAGTGTTTGCATCGATTACATGGAAAAGAGCATCTTTGTAAAGATCATCTAATACTACTTTTAAAGCTATAGTACCCATGGCTCTTTGCCCAACTTGATTAAAGCCTTGTATTGTGAGCAAAGTAGGGGATAATTGATTAGATGTTAGCCCCATCGCTCTTAAGGCCTTGAATGGAAGGAGGTTTACAGCTGACCCACAATCAAGCAAGATTCGGTTAATCTTAGTATCTTCAATTGTGCCCGTCACATATAATGGCCTATTATGATGCTCTTCCCCTAACTGTAAATCTTCGTCAGAGAATGATATACAAGCCATGCATGAAGCACATTGGATTATCGGAGCTAATGATACCTCGTTAATTTCAACTGGATCTACTTGGTCTTTATAATTTTCCGGATCTGTAAGGGCTTGAATGAGTGCCTTTCTCAAATCCTTTGACATTTGTAATGCATCATACACACTTAAACGTGCTGGGATGCGTTTTAGATGATTTATCACATCGTATTTGACTCCTTCTCTCTTAGGTATTTTTTTAGTTAAATCTAATCCCTTAGGAGTAGGGTTTTTTTTTGTGTTCTTCCTTATTGTCTTGAGGTGAATTAGGAGGTTCTTTGTCAAGCCATCCTTTAGGAGTTGATGCTTTTGAGCCTTCTATAGTGGTTGACTCTTTCTCCTTTCCTTTTGTCAATGGAGGAGAAATTTGGCGTCCGGATCGAAGAGTAACCGCGTCTACTTCCGATTGCTCCTCTTCACAACTATCTGCCCACGAGACCATACAACATTGGGCGATTTCGTCACCCCAAAAATCTTCCTCATTTGGAGATTCATCTTTAATAATTTCCTCTGGGATGAAATCTTTCAAGGTAATGGGTGTCCGTTCAGGTTGAGTGTAATTATCTTCACAACTTTCACATTGTTTCTTTTCCTTCTTAACTTTTTTGCTCTTAATATTCTTTTTCTTGTTTTTCTTCTGTCTCATGTTGCTTGTACTATACTCTGGCTGACTTACACATCTAGTGAATACTTGTTGAGGCTTTCTTCGACCGGCACAAGTTTGCCACTCAAAATCACTATCATAGTTGTCGTCATCGTCTGAGTATAAATCTTCAATGTCAGAGCAAGTCATTATCTCATATAATGTTGGAATCCCTGGACCATCTCTCGGCATATCGGGGTATGCCCATACAATGCGGACGTCATCTTCGTCTTCGACGGAAAACCGCACTGGTATTGCCATTAGAGGTAGAGAAACTGTCGGAATTTGTAAGGGGATCTCCAACTCTTCTACAACTTTTGAGACTGAGTTTATGGTCTCTATGGCTTCTAATGTAGAAATTGTGTTTGATGATGCTTTTGGAGCATGTGATGGTCCACTTTCAATCTCAATTTCACCTTTGTTTACCATCCTTTCGATAATGTCTTTAAAGACATAACAATCTTTAATTGTGTGACTAATCAATTGATGGAACGGGCAATAGTTTGGGTCGCCCGTTTTGTCAACCTCTCTAGGCCTTTTTGGCTCTGGAAGAGTTATGAGTTTAGCAGTCATCAACTCATCAAAGATCCCTTGAACATCGTCATCATCAAAGGGATATTTCTTTTGTTTTCTTTCCTCAAGGGTAAGCTTTTTGCTAGCATCCCTTGACTTATTATTTTTTTCTTGAAATCTAAAATTGTTTCCGCCATAGGTTCTATTGTCTGTCTTAATGAAAGTCGCAAGAGAATCTCCTTTCTTTTGTGGCTTCTTGACTTCTTCTCTTCTACTATCGCCAATTTGAGGTCGATTAATACTTTTGGTGCGACGTGTGAGTTGTCTTTCAACATTACACGCCTTCGAAACCAGGGCACTAAATGAGGTTGGCTCGGCACTTCCGACATGCACTGCTAATTCTGGAAGTAGATTAATTGTACATATTTGCACACATGCGTGCTCGCTTAGCTTTTCTGGGCATTGCAACCTGAGACTTCTCCATCTTGCAATAAAATCATTCGCGAGTTCATTAGGTCTTTGGAAGGTGTTTGCAAGATCCATGATTGAAACTTTGGCTTTAGAGCTCACAAATTGAGCTAGAAATGCCGCTTGAAGATCGTTCCATGTTTGGATGGACTCTGGTTGAAGTTGTGTATACCAGGTAAATGACGATCCCCTTAGTGATTGTACAAACTGTCTAATAAGTAGTGCATCTTCAAGTGCCGTTTCACCACATGCTGAATAGAAATGGGCTAAATGTTCATGTGGTGACCCATGAATCCCGTCAAATATATCAAAATTTGGTTTTTGATATCCAGGAGGAAACGGAATTGAATCATAGTGTGCCGGGTACGGCTTTCTATATCCGACAACAGAAGGATTTTGGGCTTTTTGAAACTCCTTAATCCCTTGGGCAATTATCTCCCGGACTTCTTGAGGAGAGATGGATTGGTTATTGTGTGAGCCATCATGACTTGTACCTATATGCTCGCGCAGGTTTTCATGAGTTTGAGTTTCTGCTTGAGCTACGAGTGATGCTATTTGGGCATCCTTCTCGGCCAATTGTTCTTGTAAATTTCGAAGTTGTTCTTCCATGCTTGTAGTTTCTGTAGTCAACACTGGCATGCTATTTACTTCATCTTGAAGACCAATGTATTTCTTTTTCATACCGGCCATAGGTGGGAACTCTTCTTCTTGAAAAAGAGTAGTCTTATCTCCATACAAAGGAGAGAAAATGCTTTCTTCCGATAAGCTCCTTGATCCTGTTGTAGGACGAGGTGACGGGGATGGTGTCCTTGAAACTGTATCAGCAAAGGACATTTGCAAGGATTTTGACCTTGTAACGGGACCTGTGTAGGTCTGAGGTCGATCATCTTGTGAAATTGCTTTATTTGTTTTTGACGAGACTCTCGTTTTTACAAGAGTCCGTGGGACTTGAACAATCTGCTTGTCGTCTTGATTTCTTTTTGACTTTGCAGACTTGATTATCTTGGCTTTAGATGCCTTTGGTAGACCCTCCTCATAAGAAGTCATATTCACTTCAGCGGACCCTCCAATGAAGATGGGGATGGATCCAATGTATATTTGAGTTGGTAAAACATCTTGAAAAGTCCTAGTTGGACCACTTTGTTTTGTTAGATCGTGCTTCGCCTCGCCTAGAGTTTTCTTTACTAACTCTAAGGCTGTAGATTGTGCTAGCCGACGAAGCGCCTTTGGCCTCTTGGACCCATTCTTGCGAGTCCTTCTTTTAGGCTTAGTGATCTTTGTGGAGGTTGAGTGACTCTCCTTAACCCCTTCACCGGTCTTGATGATTTGGATAATGGTTTTGTAGGGGTGTCCAATTGTTGGCTTGGTGCCGCTGGTACTTGGTCCCATATTGTAACTAACTTGGGACATGTTTGGCTTCTTGCTAGTCGGATGGACTGACTTGAAGCTATGAAGCTTCGTGCCCCTTTTGTGTGTCACCGTTGTAGGCGGATTTGGTATCCAACCATGGGTGATCTTGTCCTCCGAGGCTTGCAAGGCTCCGAAAGAGTTTCTTAGTGGGATTTCTGCTGTGATTGAATCCCGGGTAACTTGGAAAAGCATTTCAAATGACCTTTTCCTCATTATTTGGCCTCCCTTGACAACGAAGGTTGCGGGAAGCTCGTTGAACTTGCTTGTTGCTTTTGGCGCCATTTCCCTTACACCAAAGTAAACTTAAAGTTAGCATCAATATTACTAAGAGATGAAAAGGAAAATAAGGTCCCACTGGGCGTGCCAAAAATATGTTGAGGAAAAATGTGTATAAATTTCCAAAACATTATTTCATTTAATTTTCATGATATTTTAGTTCGACCCTATTTTTTTACCCTTTTGATTCTAAATAATATTAATACAACATATAAAGGGGTTTTTATTAATTGGACTGTACCCGAATTTCATGGGTTGCCTACGTATCTCTTTAAAGAGAATCAAGTCTCACGTAGTTCCGTGCGGTGTTTTCATGCATCAGAGAATCAAAGTCCAAACCCACCTTCTAGGAAGGGTTGCTTAGACGATGACTCAACTATCATTTGCATGACATTTATATCTCAATCATGCATCAAAGGATTAAATTAAACCCACCTTCTAGGAAGGGTTGCTTAATTTATCCCTACTATCACGCACATAATCAAGAACAGTGATATGTTATTTTATTTTATTTTATTTTATTTTATTTTAAAACTTGTGACTGAATCTGTTTATAATTTACCAAATTTCCTACGTATCCTTTATTAGGAATCAAGTCGTACGTAGTTCTTAAATGATTGTTTGAAATTTAACTTTATGACTTTCATTTCATATAAAAGTCAAAAATATACTTTGTGATTGAATTTGATATGAATTCTTTTGTATTAAGAGAATATTTAAATTTTAACTTTATGACTTTCATAAAAGTCAAAAATATATTTTGTGATTGAATTTAATACGCATTTGTTTTGTATCAAATTTCCTACGTATCCGTAAAAATAAACGGAATCAAATCATACGTAGTTCTTTTCCGACTTTTACATTTACATAAAAGTTAATTTTATTTTTGCGGTTGAACTCGACAGTTTATTAGTCGAGTTTCCTACGTACTCTTATGAAAGAGATCAAACCACCCGTAGTTCATTATGTTTATATAAAAGAAATTTTATTTAACTCTATTTTTTTGTTAAGAAAACGACGACCCGATAAATTTGCTTAGAAAGACGTTGCTCGAATTTTTTTTTGAATAGCCTATGATCCAACCACGAGTCTTGTATAGTAACAATGGTTCATCGCCGGTTTGGTGTGGAGGTCGAAAGTAATTACTTTCGGACCAACCACGAGTCTTGTATGGTAACAGAAGTAATTACTTCTTAGAGCATCTTCATCCCACACACTCAAAGTTTCTTCCCTAATTAATTTTTAAAAATTAAAAATTAATGTCAGAAGATGGTGTGGGAATAGAGGCAATAAGTGGAGAGAAGGTTCTTCTTCAAGAGATGAATTCTGCCAATTTCCTGCACAAAACACAGAAATCAAAGTAAGTTTTATTTTTATTTTTAATATTTTTCTCTTATTTTAATTGTTAGTTTTTTTGTTATTTTTTTTATATTTTAAGTTTTGCTATAAAATAGGGAAGTAGATGAGTTATTTAAAACTTTAATTCATATATTAGACATAAAGTTTTAAGGTTTAAAATATATAGTAAAAATAATGAAAATAAAAATAAAAATTTTATATTTAGTTAGAAAATATTTTTATCTATCTATAGACATTAATATTGATTATATTTTAATTATATTTTAATAAATCTTTTTTAGAATATTAATACTTTAAGTAGGGTGTAAGTTAATTTTCAATAAAACTTATCTTTTAATCTACATTGTTAATTAAAAATGATAATATATAAATAAATAATAATAATATTAGTTATATCAATTGATTATGATAATAATAATAATAATTATAATAGTAATTATTATAATAATAATTATTATTATAATAATAATAATAATAATATTAATAATAATAATAATAATAATAATAATAATAATAATAATACATACACATAAATAAAAAAAATATAGGCTACATAAAGTAAGTAGGGTGTAAGTTAAGAAACTATCATGCAAATATGGGATGAAGAATTGAGTTTCTTTAGATGAGGTGGAAGAGAGATAAAATTGTAAAAATGTATTAAGAAACTTAAAAATAGTTTCTGGGATGAAGATGCTCTTATCCCATAATAGTTTGGAGAATAAGCCTCCAGACGATATTTCCGATCGGTTGCTCATAGAAATACGATTGTTTGATTTTCACGATAAAACAAACGAAACAATTTAGAACAAAATATTGTAATTATGTATATAGTATAAACTGTGACCGTAGTATGGATTGAATAACCTACTATAAATTTGCAATCATAGCCTATAATGGGTTTATTTTTTAAAAGAAGTAAGTCTTCTACTTTTCATTTTTTTGAAAGAATCGATTGTTTTGAAAGAAAACAAGAACATGATTGATAGATTTGACTAGACTTAAAATGGGAAGGATTTGCAGTAATTTTTTCCATATAAAAAAATTCAAAGAAGAATGGAAGAACTCTAAAAAATAGAGTGCGTACTTACTGGTGTTAAAAAACTAAATAAAAAAGTTGGAATCCTTTCTTCTTTCCTTTCCCACTTTTCTATTCTATCTTCTGTAAGTATGCCTTTTCTCTTTCCCTCCAATTGTATTTGTTTTGTGTGTGCAGAGTGTGTTTCCCTCCCTTTTTTTTTACCATTCTTATCTCACGCATATATATACACAGATGCAACCGGACAGTTGGGACTTTTAACTGCAAACAAAACTGCCAGTGAATTAAAACTGTCCTTATCTTTTCTTTTCTTTTTTTTTTCTAAAAAAAATAAAAATAAAAAAATAATTTAGTTAAGATTTCAACACAATGTTTAAGATACAGGAAACAATAAATTGCATTCTTCCTCTTTTATTTATTTATTTTTGTTATTAATTAAATTTTTTTTTTATTGTATGTTATGAAGAATTGTTTTACATTTTCGTCGAAATATGAGGTTAAACAGATGCCCCCAAACTTTGTAGGTGTGAACCGTTGAACGCATTCAAAGTTTGTTGTGTGAATAAATTCGAAGTTTACCTTCCTTAATCGATGATCTTCATTTTTTTTTTAGGAAACAAACATGCAGATTTGTGGTAGGGTTGGCAGAGAACGAGCGATGGATCAAAATGGAAAGGAAATTTCTTATGGTCCTTTCTACTACAGGAGTCTTTCCATGAAGGAGTTGAATGCTGATTCATCAGGATATGAAATAGTTGCATTAACCAAAAAGGAGGAAGTCTCGGAAGGGAGCTTCAAATTCACCATATACAGTGACAAAGGATGTATATTACCAACTAAAGGCTTCGGTCCAAGGTTCACAGCTACACTTCTTGAAAAGGTCCAACTTGAAGATGATTTTTCTGAGGTGAATGAGGAATTTTATCCTACCATAAAACGACTCATGAGTATACCTATGAATTGGGGGGTAGAGTTTACTTTCCGTGGATTATCTACTTTTGCTGACAAGCTTATAGAATGGACTAGCCATATTCTCACAAGGCATGGTCGGAAGTTGAAAGCTATTGACATGTACGGGCTTGCTGGGGCGTCTCAATATCCATATAATTACAATAAGGATGTATGGAAAGCTTTTTGTGAGCACTGGAGTCCTTTGACCAACACTCTTCATCATGGAGGTGGAGAGTTAGGAATATCGCTACATGATCTAAAGTATATTTGCGGTCTCCCTATCCTAGGTCATCCTTATGAGGAATACCTTCCGCCTAATAAACACCTCATTGATGAAACCAAATGTCCTTCTACCGTAGCAGAACTTTTGAGGATTCATGCTGACCTTTATCGCCATGAAGATGTCCAGGAGTTGTCATGGTACAAATGGATTCAACACTTTTATACAGGGAAATAGACTATCGCTGCATATGGGGAAGGTCATTGTAAGTCTTATACCAAGAAGCTTCCTGCTACTACTAGTAAGAGGTCGTTACCACTAAATATCTCTGATAAAGGAGAGCTTGCAGCCTTTTTAGCCTTGTTACTTAGCAGATTTGTGTTACCAAATAAAACTAGATATGTTAGGCCCGAGACTTTTATGATGGCTTCACTCATGGCTCAAGGCGAAAAAGTGTCTCTTGCTCCCTCGGTTTTAGGACATATAAATAACGGAATGGGAAAGATAGCAACTTTTCAAGGTAATCCTGGGAGTGCAAAGCCTAGTTTCGGGATTCACTTTGTTATTGGTTGGCTGGCAGAATATCTTCCTTCTCTATACCCATGCCGTCCTGACAACGAAATTGAAAAGGACTATTCACCTTTGGCGAGATATGGTGGTATAAGTGGTCATCCTTTAACTTTGTACCAAGCTAGGCTCTTATTCAGAGGTACTGATCACGTTTCCTATCGAGCCACGAGATTTGGGGCCGGCATTGGTGGAAAAGATTATGTAGACTCTGATGACCTCTTAGACTTATGTTTCGAGCACTTGTTGAGTATCCGACATACATTTTTACTAGTTCGCTTTGAGGATACTCTAATCTTAGAACCGTACTATCCAAACAGATTTGCCAGACAGTTTGGCTTTGATCAAGGGGTTCCCTCAAACAGGCTAAATTATTGCTTCTCTCATCGGAGTAGAAAATCACTAGAGGATATCGCCAAAGCGTATGCACGCTTATTCAGAAAGAACACTGGCACTCTTTTCCATATCCCATTTGTTTACCATCAAGGGACTTACACATACGCCTACTGTAGTTGGTGGGCTAGAGTTTCTACACCCTATCTAGCTCAATCATGCCATAAGGTCAAGACCATTCTTCTTGGGAAGGACTGCGTCGAACGGGATCCTGTATTTGTGATTAAAAACATAAGAAGTGTGGTTGCGGGTTTACAGGGAGCTGTAAAATTTTCTGAAGAGAGAAAGCCTAAAACTGACTCCCCTTCTTTGATTGAGTCTTCGTCTCAGTTAGACATTGGAACTTCGTCAAGGAAAAAACAGGTGTTGTTAGAAAAGAGGTTATCAAGGCTAAAGTGGTATCGAGAAGAAAGTCCCCTAGTGACGATGTGAATCCCAAAAGGGCACGTTACACCAGACCCGAGAGATCCGACAGTTCAAATTCAATTGGGTTTCAGGATCTTCCTATTCTTGATACCCCAGCTGATGTTGATGTCATTGCTCCGGCTGAAGAAGCCTCAGCCTTGGTTGCTGTCCCAGGCAGCACTGCTGTTATAACCTTGCCCAATTCATCATCCTCAAGCGACAAACGAGACATGCTTATTTATCGAGAGACTCCTTCAACTTTGCAAGATGTACTCTCCGGAGTGCAAAACGAATGGATCCGCCAAAGCATCTCCAATGGGGTAAATTTTATCCTAAAGATTATTTCTGCTTCAGAATCTCCAGAGGGATTGACGGGTTCTCGTCATAAAATCATGGAATCTGTCGGGACGTTGGAGGCTATGGTAGCAATTGTGCCAGTTGACCTTAGTTGGTTTGTTTCAAAGGTTCGACAATTACTACACGTAGTTGATGATCTGGTTACCATGCAGAATAAAGTTGATGTGCCCCGCATTGAGCAACTACAAGTTGATTTAGCACAGTGTTCTACTGAACTTTCATCCGAAAGGGCTAAACTTTCCACGATATCAGAACGTTTTCTTGCCTTGAAGGAAAAAGAATCAGAAATCATGGCTTTAAAAGAGAGGGTCAGCAATCTGGAGATTGAAGTTGAGGTCAACAAGACTTCTTTAACAAAAGAAGAAATTGAAGTGCGACAATCGATCCAATTTAATGAAAATAAGCTACAACAAGTCCAAAGCCAACTGGACCAAGTGAAGCATACTGATACTGAAGAACTCAACGCTAAGAAGCGTGATTCTCGTGATTTGGTTAATGTTATCGGTCGCTTTGTCTCTTCTCAATAGACTAGTTTTACGTATATCTCCATTATAACCCTTCCTATTTGTTGCTCTCTTCTTTCTTCTTTTTTTTTTTAATAAATAATAATCTTCATTCAGACACTTATAATGTATGGAGAAGTTTACTACATTCTCGTGCTACATCGCTTTGTGCAGTTTACTAGGGAGTCTTTATTTATCATTTTATATATTTATTTTATTTTGTGGTGGTGGCTGCATCTAACGTTTTTTTATAGCTAGACTGCCTACGTACCTTCTTGATGAAGGATCAAGCCATTCGTAGTTCTTTGCGAACTGATTTTTTGTTTTTTTTTTTTATTTTTTTTCCGCCCCTTCATCGTACACATCACCGAAATAATTTGAGCCCACCTTCTATGAAGGGTTTCTCAAATCACTCAACTATCATTTGCATACTTAAGGGCTCTAAAGTAAACTATGCCCTTTTTTTTATTATGATTTTTTTTATATATACATTTTTTTTATCCCGAGTTAAAAAGTTAACGACTGAATTCGATACCTATTTGTACCGAATTCCTTCTGTAACCCCTAGGAGTACATCAAATCTTAATGTAGCCCTCCGAATATTTAGAGATCTTCAAGTGAAGTACTTCTTCACAAACTTTCCGTTTACAGAAGTGTAAATCACTCCACCATCCGTATGCGAGAGTTCGTAAGCACCTTTTGGGAAGACTTTAGTGATGACGTAGGGACCTTCCCATTTTGGTTCAAACTTCCCTTGCGATATTCTATTGATGACAATAGGTCTTTTTATTGTAAGAACGAGATCACCGACCAAAAATGAGCGGAATTTGACTCGCTTATTAAATGCCCCAGTAACTTGTGCTTGATAAATCTCAAGTTTTAGTTGTGTTGCCAATCGATGCTCGTCTAAAGCTTCAAGCTCAGCCAAACGAATCTTAGCATTCTCGTCTGGATTTGATACTTGTACTGCAACTCTAAGGGAAGGTAGTTGTATTTCCAAAGGCAAGACAACTTCTGACCCAAAGACCAAATTGTAAGGCGTACATCCAGTGGATGTTCTGGTAGTCGTTCGATATGCCCATAATGCTTCAGGTAGACGTTCATGCCAATCCCCCTTGGATTTTGATACCATCTTTTTGAGGATTTTGCAAAGCACCTTATTAAAAGCTTCGGCTTGACCGTTTGAGGATGGATTGTAGCTTGATGAGAAGCTATGTTTAAAACCAAATTTCTGGGCTTGTCTCACCATGAGTTGATTCTTGAAATATAGGGCGTTATCTGAAATTAATTTTGAAGGAACTCCGTATCTATAGATCAGTTGAATCCTTATGAAATCAACAACTTCTTTGGCCCCCACTCGTTTCAACGGTACGACTTCTGCCCATTTTGAGAAATAGTCAGTTGCAGCAAATATGTATAAATGACCACGAGACGATGATGGTTTTATAGGGCCTACAACATCAAGACCCCATGCATCGAAAGGCCAAGACAAGGCAGTTGGATGAAGAAATTGGGGTGGTTGATGAATGAAGTCACTGTGTATCTGACAAGAGTGACAAGCTTTAGCGAACTCTATTGCGTCCTTCACCATGGTCGGCCAATAGTATCCCAAACGTTTAATTTGATCGGCTAATTTGGGACCAGCTTGATGTGCCCCGCACATTCCTGCATGAGTTTCTGTAAGGATAAATTTGCTTTCTTCTTTTGATAAACATCTAAGTAAGACTCCGTCAAAAGCTCTACGATATAAAGTATCATTTTCTAACAAGAACCTTACTACCCGTCGCTTTAGATCTATCTTCTGTTTCACGTCCTCGGGCATGATTCCACGTTGCAAATATTCAAGAAATGGTTGTCGCCAATCCATCTCTTCATTAATCTCAAAAACTGAGACCCCATGCCCTTCCTCAATTGGCGTGAGCCGATCTAGGGCCGATGTTAACAGATGACGTTCTCCAACTGTCACTTGAATTTCTCTTTCGTCGGGGAGCGTTAGTGATGATGCTAATTTGGCTAGAGCATCGGCTTTATTATTTTCAGACCGTGGTACGTGCATAATTTTGATATCTTGAAACTGTTGCACGAGGTCGTTTGCTCTTTGGTATAAAGGAATTAGACTAGAGGTTTTGACCTCATATTGTCCATTTACTTGTCTGATGATCACTTGAGAATCACCAAACACCCTTAAAGGATCAATATGCATTTCAAGGGCTATCTCAAGGCCAATGAGAAGTGCTTCATATTCTGCTACGTTGTTTGTACATGTCTCCAAAAGAGAAAAGGAATAGGGCACTAATCCACCGGAAGGTGTGATGAATATAATGCCCACTCCAGCATTTTGTTTTGTTGATGCACCGTCGAAATATAATTGCCATGTACCTTCTCCTATCGTGAAAACTTCCTCATCAGGTAATTCGTCTGATAGCTCCTCGTTGTCTGGGGTCGGATGAGCAGCTAGAAATTCAGCAATGATTTGTCCCTTTATTGCCTTTTGAGGTACAAATTTGATATCAAAGGGTGCTAAAAGCATAGCCCATTTGGCCAATCTTCCAGACAAAATTGTTTTTGATAAAATATATCGTAAGGGATCAGCTTTTGATACCAATGTAATTGGGTGAGACAACAAGTAATGTCGCAATTTTTGAACGGCGAATATTAGTGATAGACATATTTTCTCCATGGTGGAGTAATTATGTTCTGCTCCTACCATTGTCCGACTTATGTAGTACAAAGCATTTTCTTTTCCTTCATCATTGTGTTGGGCAAGCATAGCCCCCAATGATCGCTCAAGGGTTGCCGTGTATAAAATCAGCGGCCTTCCTTGTATAGGTGCCATTAGTACTGGTGGATTTGACAAGTATTTCTTGATACTGTCCAAGGCATTTTGACACTGTTGATCCCAAATAAATGGTGAGTCCTTCTTCATTAATCGTAGAAATGGTTGACACCTCCCTGTTAAATTTGAGATGAAACGTCTTATGTAAGCGAGCCTCCCTTGTAATCCACGAAGTTGGCGAAGGTTCTTTGGAGGTGGCATTTGAACAATTGCTTTTATTTTATCGGGGTCGATTTCAATTCCTCGGTAGCGTACAATGAATCCAAGAAATTTTCCTGAACTTACACCGAATGCACATTTGAGAGGATTCATCTTGAGTTGGTGCATGCGCAACCTATCAAAAATTATACGAAGGTCATTGGGGTGATCCACCTTTTCATTTGTTTTAACCACTAGATCATCTACATAACATTCAATGGACCCGTGGAGTAAGTCATGAAATATGGTCGTCATAGCCCGTTGATAAGTGGCTCCAACATTTTTTAAACCGAAAGGCATCACTGTATAACAAAATGTTTCTTGGGGGGTTCGAAAGGCCGTCAGTTCCTCGTCTTCAGGATTCATCTTAATTTGATTATATCCCGAAAAACCGTCCATGAAAGACAAGGCTTTGAATCCAATAGTAGAATCTACCAAGAGCTCGGTGATGGGTAATGGAAACTCATCTTTAGGGCATGCTTCATTCAAATCCCTAAAATCGACACATATGCGAAGTTGACCATTCTTTTTCTTGACGGGAACTATGTTAGCGAGCCAAATAGGATATTGAACTTCGCGGATGAATCCTGCTTTGATGAGCTTATCCACCTCAACATTGATTTGACCAGTTAACTCCGGACGGAAGCGTCGTTGTGTTTGTTTTACCGGCTTTTTACCGTCAGAGATTGCCAACTTGTGAACAGCAACATTTGGATCTAAGCCAGGCATATCTTGGTATCCCCAAGCAAAAACATCTTTGTACTCTCGAAGGAGTTTTTCATATACTACCTTCTCATCTTCTGTTAACAAAGCACTAATGAAGATGGGCTTAGGATCCTCACTTGTCCCCAAATTAATTTCTTGAAGTTCATCAACAGTAACTTGTCCTCCATCCTCTAGTTCTGGTGGTGCTGGTTGAATTGTGTTGATGAAATCAAGTGATTTTTCAGATGCCTCTTGATCATGATGACTTTGGGATTCTCTTTCATCTGTTACGGACATCATATTTACTTCTTCAGTATAGGTATTTGTAGGAGTCTTTTGCTTCCATGAAATGATTTTCAAGTGTTTATTCTTCTTGAGTTTCCATTTTCTACCTCCCTTTGCCGATTTGTCTTTAGGTATTTCAAGTCTTTGGAATACGGAAACTCGTGACATATCTTTCATGGGAGTTGCATCGATCCTGTCAAATACTGACACTTGAGGTGATATAACCATATCTTCGGAGAACATATATTGTTCTTTGGGTGTTAGTATTGTTGACTCCATAAATTTTGACGTCAAAACTCCTCCCTCTAGAGAAATCTGTAAATTTCTACAGATTTCTTCATCTAAAAGTTTTTGTAGGGATTTTCTTTTTTTCTTTTGCATTTTGACCTTGCGATTTCTGTTTGCTCTTGAAGATGAATTCTCATAATGAGGATTGAAAGTTTCACTTCTTAAAATCATATTTTTATTGTCATCTTCCCGATCTTCGGAAGACTTATGGATGATTATCGCTTTCCTTGGCAACGATTGGTCAATCTTCCGAAGAGGACAAGTATAACTCGTCATAAGAGAATGCATGACTCTTTCTACGGAAGTTAAAGGCCTTTCACCAGCCTTTCTCTTATCCTTCGGTGTATATTTGAACAACACCTTAGGTTGTGAACTTTTATCATTATCATTTTTCGAGGATACTTGGGCTACCTTCTTGCTCTCTTTATCCTTTTGCAAGCAAGAGATTTTGTCACCTCTGTGTATGAGTGTATTTGGGTCAAAGCTTATGGATTTGTAAAACTTAGCATCGGCATAATTGACATTCTCCCCGTAAAAAGGGTTAGAATCTCCCCGAATAGTTCTTACATTTCCTTCATCATCGGTGTATTTCAGGCATTGATGAAGTGTGGAAGCTATGTAACCACGGACGTCCGAGTAGGGCATTGTAGGAAGTGTTTGCATCGATTACATGGAAAAGAGCATCTTTGTAAAGATCATCTAATACTACTTTTAAAGCTATAGTACCCATGGCTCTTTGCCCAACTTGATTAAAGCCTTGTATTGTGAGCAAAGTAGGGGATAATTGATTAGATGTTAGCCCCATCGCTCTTAAGGCCTTGAATGGAAGGAGGTTTACAGCTGACCCACAATCAAGCAAGATTCGGTTAATCTTAGTATCTTCAATTGTGCCCGTCACATATAATGGCCTATTATGATGCTCTTCCCCTAACTGTAAATCTTCGTCAGAGAATGATATACAAGCCATGCATGAAGCACATTGGATTATCGGAGCTAATGATACCTCGTTAATTTCAACTGGATCTACTTGGTCTTTATAATTTTCCGGATCTGTAAGGGCTTGAATGAGTGCCTTTCTCAAATCCTTTGACATTTGTAATGCATCATACACACTTAAACGTGCTGGGATGCGTTTTAGATGATTTATCACATCGTATTTGACTCCTTCTCTCTTAGGTATTTTTTTAGTTAAATCTAATCCCTTAGGAGTAGGGTTTTTTTTGTGTTCTTCCTTATTGTCTTGAGGTGAATTAGGAGGTTCTTTGTCAAGCCATCCTTTAGGAGTTGATGCTTTTGAGCCTTCTATAGTGGTTGACTCTTTCTCCTTTCCTTTTGTCAATGGAGGAGAAATTTGGCGTCCGGATCGAAGAGTAACCGCGTCTACTTCCGATTGCTCCTCTTCACAACTATCTGCCCACGAGACCATACAACATTGGGCGATTTCGTCACCCCAAAAATCTTCCTCATTTGGAGATTCATCTTTAATAATTTCCTCTGGGATGAAATCTTTCAAGGTAATGGGTGTCCGTTCAGGTTGAGTGTAATTATCTTCACAACTTTCACATTGTTTCTTTTCCTTCTTAACTTTTTTGCTCTTAATATTCTTTTTCTTGTTTTTCTTCTGTCTCATGTTGCTTGTACTATACTCTGGCTGACTTACACATCTAGTGAATACTTGTTGAGGCTTTCTTCGACCGGCACAAGTTTGCCACTCAAAATCACTATCATAGTTGTCGTCATCGTCTGAGTATAAATCTTCAATGTCAGAGCAAGTCATTATCTCATATAATGTTGGAATCCCTGGACCATCTCTCGGCATATCGGGGTATGCCCATACAATGCGGACGTCATCTTCGTCTTCGACGGAAAACCGCACTAGTATTGCCATTAGAGGTAGAGAAACTGTCGGAATTTGTAAGGGGATCTCCAACTCTTCTACAACTTTTGAGACTGAGTTTATGGTCTCTATGGCTTCTAATGTAGAAATTGTGTTTGATGATGCTTTTGGAGCATGTGATGGTCCACTTTCAATCTCAATTTCACCTTTGTTTACCATCCTTTCGATAATGTCTTTAAAGACATAACAATCTTTAATTGTGTGACTAATCAATTGATGGAACGGGCAATAGTTTGGGTCGCCCGTTTTGTCAACCTCTCTAGGCCTTTTTGGCTCTGGAAGAGTTATGAGTTTAGCAGTCATCAACTCATCAAAGATCCCTTGAACATCGTCATCATCAAAGGGATATTTCTTTTGTTTTCTTTCCTCAAGGGTAAGCTTTTTGCTAGCATCCCTTGACTTATTATTTTTTTCTTGAAGTCTAAAATTGTTTCCGCCATAGGTTCTATTGTCTGTCTTAATGAAAGTCGCAAGAGAATCTCCTTTCTTTTGTGGCTTCTTGACTTCTTCTCTTCTACTATCGCCAATTTGAGGTCGATTAATACTTTTGGTGCGACGTGTGAGTTGTCTTTCAACATTACACGCCTTCGAAACCAGGGCACTAAATGAGGTTGGCTCGGCACTTCCGACATGCACTGCTAATTCTGGAAGTAGATTAATTGTACATATTTGCACACATGCGTGCTCGCTTAGCTTTTCTGGGCATTGCAACCTGAGACTTCTCCATCTTGCAATAAAATCATTCGCGAGTTCATTAGGTCTTTGGAAGGTGTTTGCAAGATCCATGATTGAAACTTTGGCTTTAGAGCTCACAAATTGAGCTAGAAATGCCGCTTGAAGATCGTTCCATGTTTGGATGGACTCTGGTTGAAGTTGTGTATACCAGGTAAATGACGATCCCCTTAGTGATTGTACAAACTGTCTAATAAGTAGTGCATCTTCAAGTGCCGTTTCACCACATGCTGAATAGAAATGGGCTAAATGTTCATGTGGTGACCCATGAATCCCGTCAAATTTATCAAAATTTGGTTTTTGATATCCAGGAGGAAACGGAATTGAATCATAGTGTGCCGGGTACGGCTTTCTATATCCGACAACAGAAGGATTTTGGGCTTTTTGAAACTCCTTAATCCCTTGGGCAATTATCTCCCGGACTTCTTGAGGAGAGATGGATTGGTTATTGTGTGAGCCATCATGACTTGTACCTATATGCTCGCGCAGGTTTTCATGAGTTTGAGTTTCTGCTTGAGCTACGAGTGATGCTATTTGGGCATCCTTCTCGGCCAATTGTTCTTGTAAATTTCGAAGTTGTTCTTCCATGCTTGTAGTTTCTGTAGTCAACACTGGCATGCTATTTACTTCATCTTGAAGACCAATGTATTTCTTTTTCATACCGGCAATAGGTGGGAACTCTTCTTCTTGAAAAAGAGTAGTCTTATCTCCATACAAAGGAGAGAAAATGCTTTCTTCCGATAAGCTCCTTGATCCTGTTGTAGGACGAGGTGACGGGGATGGTGTCCTTGAAACTGTATCAGCAAAGGACATTTGCAAGGATTTTGACCTTGTAACGGGACCTGTGTAGGTCTGAGGTCGATCATCTTGTGAAATTGCTTTATTTGTTTTTGACGAGACTCTCGTTTTTACAAGAGTCCGTGGGACTTGAACAATCTGCTTGTCGTCTTGATTTCTTTTTGACTTTGCAGACTTGATTATCTTGGCTTTAGATGCCTTTGGTAGACCCTCCTCATAAGAAGTCATATTCACTTCAGCGGACCCTCCAATGAAGATGGGGATGGATCCAATGTATATTTGAGTTGGTAAAACATCTTGAAAAGTCCTAGTTGGACCACTTTGTTTTGTTAGATCGTGCTTCGCCTCGCCTAGAGTTTTCTTTACTAACTCTAAGGCTGTAGATTGTGCTAGCCGACGAAGCGCCTTTGGCCTCTTGGACCCATTCTTGCGAGTCCTTCTTTTAGGCTTAGTGATCTTTGTGGAGGTTGAGTGACTCTCCTTAACCCCTTCACCGGTCTTGATGATTTGGATAATGGTTTTGTAGGGGTGTCCAATTGTTGGCTTGGTGCCGCTGGTACTTGGTCCCATATTGTAACTAACTTGGGACATGTTTGGCTTCTTGCTAGTCGGATGGACTGACTTGAAGCTATGAAGCTTTGTGCCCCTTTTGTGTGTCACCGTTGTAGGCGGATTTGGTATCCAACCATGGGTGATCTTGTCCTCCGAGGCTTGCAAGGCTCCGAAAGAGTTTCTTAGTGGGATTTCTGCTGTGATTGAATCCCGGGTAACTTGGAAAAGCATTTCAAATGACCTTTTCCTCATCATTTGGCCTCCCTTGACAACGAAGGTTGCGGGAAGCTCGTTGAACTTGCTTGTTGCTTTTGGCGCCATTTCCCTTACACCAAAGTAAACTTAAAGTTAGCATCAATATTACTAAGAGATGAAAAGGAAAATAAGGTCCCACTGGGCGTGCCAAAAATATGTTGAGGAAAAATGTGTATAAATTTCCAAAACATTATTTCATTTAATTTTCATGATATTTTAGTTCGACCCTATTTTTTTACCCTTTTGATTCAAAATAATATTAATACAACATATAAAGGGGTTTTTATTAATTGGACTGTACCCGAATTTCATGGGTTGCCTACGTATCTCTTTAAAGAGAATCAAGTCTCACGTAGTTCCGTGCGGTGTTTTCATGCATCAGAGAATCAAAGTCCAAACCCACCTTCTAGGAAGGGTTGCTTAGACGATGACTCAACTATCATTTGCATGACATTTATATCTCAATCATGCATCAAAGGATTAAATTAAACCCACCTTCTAGGAAGGGTTGCTTAATTTATCCCTACTATCACGCACATAATCAAGAACAGTGATAGGTTATTTTATTTTATTTTATTTTATTTTATTTTAAAACTTGTGACTGAATCTGTTTATAATTTACCAAATTTCCTACGTATCCTTTATTAGGAATCAAGTCGTACGTAGTTCTTAAATGATTGTTTGAAATTTAACTTTATGACTTTCATTTCATATAAAAGTCAAAAATATACTTTGTGATTGAATTTGATATGAATTCTTTTGTATTAAGAGAATATTTAAATTTTAACTTTATGACTTTCATAAAAGTCAAAAATATATTTTGTAATTGAATTTAATACGCATTTGTTTTGTATCAAATTTCCTACGTATCCGTAAAAATAAACGGAATCAAATCATACGTAGTTCTTTTCCGACTTTTACATTTACATAAAAGTTAATTTTATTTTTGCGGTTGAACTCGACAGTTTATTAGTCGAGTTTCCTACGTACTCTTATGAAAGAGATCAAACCACCCGTAGTTCGTTATGTTTATATAAAAGAAATTTTATTTAACTCTATTTTTTTGTTAAGAAAACGACGACCCGATAAATTTGCTTAGAAAGACGTTGCTCGAATTTTTTTTTGAATAGCCTATGATCCAACCACGAGTCTTGTATAGTAACAATGGTTCATCGCCGGTTTGGTGTGGCGGTCGAAAGTAATTACTTTCGGACCAACCACGAGTCTTGTATGGTAACAGAAGTAATTACTTCTTAGAGCATCTTCATCCCACACACTCAAAGTTTCTTCCCTAATTAATTTTTAAAAATTAAAAATTAATGTCAGAAGATGGTGTGGGAATAGAGGCAATAAGTGGAGAGAAGGTTCTTCTTCAAGAGATGAATTCTGCCAATTTCCTGCACAAAACACAAAAATCAAAGTAAGTTTTATTTTTATTTTTAATATTTTTCTCTTATTTTAATTGTTAGTTTTTTTGTTATTTTTTTTATATTTTAAGTTTTGCTATAAAATAGGGAAGTAGATGAGTTATTTAAAACTTTAATTCATATATTAGACATAAAGTTTTAAGGTTTAAAATATATAGTAAAAATAATGAAAATAAAAATAAAAATTTTATATTTAGTTAGAAAATATTTTTATCTATCTATAGACATTAATATTGATTATATTTTAATTATATTTTAATAAATATTTTTTTAGAATATTAATACTTTAAGTAGGGTGTAAGTTAATTTTCAATAAAACTTATCTTTTAATCTACATTGTTAATTAAAAATGATAATATATAAATAAATAATAATAATATTAGTTATATCAATTGATTATGATAATAATAATAATTATAATAGTAATTATTATAATAATAATTATAATAATAATAATAATAATAATAATATTAATAATAATAATAATAATAATAATATTAATAATAATAATAATAATAATAATACATACATACACATAAATAAAAAAAATATAGGCTACATAAAGTAAGTAGGGTGTAAGTTAAGAAACTATCATGCAAATATGGGATGAAGAATTGAGTTTCTTTAGATGAGGTGGAAGAGAGATAAAATTGTAAAAATGTATTAAGAAACTTAAAAATAGTTTCTGGGATGAAGATGCTCTTATCCCATAATAGTTTGGAGAATAAGCCTCCAGACGATATTTCCGATCGGTTGCTCATAGAAATACGATTGTTTGATTTTCACGATAAAACAAACGAAACAATTTAGAACAAAATATTGTAATTATGTATATAGTATAAACTGTGACCGTAGTATGGATTGAATAACCTACTATAAATTTGCAATCATAGCCTATAATGGGTTTATTTTTTAAAAGAAGTAAGTCTTCTACTTTTCATTTTTTTGAAAGAATCGATTGTTTTGAAAGAAAACAAGAACATGATTGATAGATTTGACTAGACTTAAAATGGGAAGGATTTGCAGTAATTTTTTCCATATAAAAAAATTCAAAGAAGAATGGAAGAACTCTAAAAAATAGAGTGCGTACTTACTGGTGTTAAAAAACTAAATAAAAAAGTTGGAATCCTTTCTTCTTTCCTTTCCCACTTTTCTATTCTATCTTCTGTAAGTATGCCTTTTCTCTTTCCCTCCAATTGTATTTGTTTTGTGTGTGCAGAGTGTGTTTCCCTCCCTTTTTTTTTACCATTCTTATCTCACGCATATATATACACAGATGCAACCGGACAGTTGGGACTTTTAACTGCAAACAAAACTGCCAGTGAATTAAAACTGTCCTTATCTTTTCTTTTCTTTTTTTTTTTTTAAAAAAAATAAAAATAAAAAAATAATTTAGTTAAGATTTCAACACAATGTTTAAGATACAGGAAACAATAAATTGCATTCTTCCTCTTTTATTTATTTATTTTTGTCATTAATTAAATTTTTTTTTATTGTATGTTATGAAGAATTGTTTTACATTTTCGTCGAAATATGAGGTTAAACAGATGCCCCCAAACTTGGTAGGTGTGAACCGTTGAACGCATTCAAAGTTTGTTGTGTGAATAAATTCGAAGTTTACCTTCCTTAATCGATGATCTTCATTTTTTTTTTAGGAAACAAACATGCAGATTTGTGGTAGGGTTGGCAGAGAACGAGCGATGGATCAAAATGGAAAGGAAATTTCTTATGGTCCTTTCTACTACAGGAGTCTTTCCATGAAGGAGTTGAATGCTGATTCATCAGGATATGAAATAGTTGCATTAACCAAAAAGGAGGAAGTCTCGGAAGGGAGCTTCAAATTCACCATATACAGTGACAAAGGATGTATATTACCAACTAAAGGCTTCGGTCCAAGGTTCACAGCTACACTTCTTGAAAAGGTCCAACTTGAAGATGATTTTTCTGAGGTGAATGAGGAATTTTATCCTACCATAAAACGACTCATGAGTATACCTATGAATTGGGGGGTAGAGTTTACTTTCCGTGGATTATCTACTTTTGCTGACAAGCTTATAGAATGGACTAGCCATATTCTCACAAGGCATGGTCGGAAGTTGAAAGCTATTGACATGTACGGGCTTGCTGGGGCGTCTCAATATCCATATAATTACAATAAGGATGTATGGAAAGCTTTTTGTGAGCACTGGAGTCCTTTGACCAACACTCTTCATCATGGAGGTGGAGAGTTAGGAATATCGCTACATGATCTAAAGTATATTTGCGGTCTCCCTATCCTAGGTCATCCTTATGAGGAATACCTTCCGCCTAATAAACACCTCATTGATGAAACCAAATGTCCTTCTACCGTAGCAGAACTTTTGAGGATTCATGCTGACCTTTATCGCCATGAAGATGTCCAGGAGTTGTCATGGTACAAATGGATTCAACACTTTTATACAGGGAAACAGACTATCGCTGCATATGGGGAAGGTCATTGTAAGTCTTATACCAAGAAGCTTCCTGCTACTACTAGTAAGAGGTCGTTACCACTAAATATCTCTGATAAAGGAGATCTTGCAGCCTTTTTAGCCTTGTTACTTAGCAGATTTGTGTTACCAAATAAAACTAGATATGTTAGGCCCGAGACTTTTATGATGGCTTCACTCATGGCTCAAGGCGAAAAAGTGTCTCTTGCTCCCTCGGTTTTAGGACATATATATAACGGAATGGGAAAGATAGCAACTTTTCAAGGTAATCCTGGGAGTGCAAAGCCTAGTTTCGGGATTCACTTTGTTATTGGTTGGCTGGCAGAATATCTTCCTTCTCTATACCCATGCCGTCCTGACAACGAAATTGAAAAGGACTATTCACCTTTGGCGAGATATGGTGGTATAAGTGGTCATCCTTTAACTTTGTACCAAGCTAGGCTCTTATTCAGAGGTACTGATCACGTTTCCTATCGAGCCACGAGATTTGGGGCCGGCATTGGTGGAAAAGATTATGTAGACTCTGATGACCTCTTAGACTTATGTTTCGAGCACTTGTTGAGTATCCGACATACATTTTTACTAGTTCGCTTTGAGGATACTCTAATCTTAGAACCGTACTATCCAAACAGATTTGCCAGACAGTTTGGCTTTGATCAAGGGGTTCCCTCAAACAGGCTAAATTATTGCTTCTCTCATCGGAGTAGAAAATCACTGGAGGATATCGCCAAAGCGTATGCACGCTTATTCAGAAAGAACACTGGCACTCTTTTCCATATCCCATTTGTTTACCATCAAGGGACTTACACATACGCCTACTGTAGTTGGTGGGCTAGAGTTTCTACACCCTATCTAGCTCAATCATGCCATAAGGTCAAGACCATTCTTCTTGGGAAGGACTGCGTCGAACGGGATCCTGTATTTGTGATTAAAAACATAAGAAGTGTGGTTGCGGGTTTACAGGGAGCTGTAAAATTTTCCTAAGAGAGAAAGCCTAAAACTGACTCCCCTTCTTTGATTGAGTCTTCGTCTCAGTTAGACATTGGAACTTCGTCAAGGAAAAAACAGGTGTTGTTAGAAAAGAGGTTATCAAGGCTAAAGTGGTATCGAGAAGAAAGTCCCCTAGTGACGATGTGAATCCCAAAAGGGCACGTTACACCAGACCCGAGAGATCCGACAGTTCAAATTCAATTGGGTTTCAGGATCTTCCTATTCTTGATACCCCAGCTGATGTTGATGTCATTGCTCCGGCTGAAGAAGCCTCAGCCTTGGTTGCTGTCCCAGGCAGCACTGCTGTTATAACCTTGCCCAATTCATCATCCTCAAGCGACAAACGAGACATGCTTATTTATCGAGAGACTCCTTCAACTTTGCAAGATGTACTCTCCGGAGTGCAAAACGAATGGATCCGCCAAAGCATCTCCAATGGGGTAAATTTTATCCTAAAGATTATTTCTGCTTCAGAATCTCCAGAGGGATTGACGGGTTCTCGTCATAAAATCATGGAATCTGTCGGGACGTTGGAGGCTATGGTAGCAATTGTGCCAGTTGACCTTAGTTGGTTTGTTTCAAAGGTTCGACAATTACTACACGTAGTTGATGATCTGGTTACCATGCAGAATAAAGTTGATGTGCCCCGCATTGAGCAACTACAAGTTGATTTAGCACAGTGTTCTACTGAACTTTCATCCGAAAGGGCTAAACTTTCCACGATATCAGAACGTTTTCTTGCCTTGAAGGAAAAAGAATCAGAAATCATGGCTTTAAAAGAGAGGGTCAGCAATCTGGAGATTGAAGTTGAGGTCAACAAGACTTCTTTAACAAAAGAAGAAATTGAAGTGCGACAATCGATCCAATTTAATGAAAATAAGCTACAACAAGTCCAAAGCCAACTGGACCAAGTGAAGCATACTGATACTGAAGAACTCAACGCTAAGAAGCGTGATTCTCGTGATTTGGTTAATGTTATCGGTCGCTTTGTCTCTTCTCAATAGACTAGTTTTACGTATATCTCCATTATAACCCTTCCTATTTGTTGCTCTCTTCTTTCTTCTTTTTTTTTTTAATAAATAATAATCTTCATTCAGACACTTATAATGTATGGAGAAGTTTACTACATTCTCGTGCTACATCGCTTTGTGCAGTTTACTAGGGAGTCTTTATTTATCATTTTATATATTTATTTTATTTTGTGGTGGTGGCTGCATCTAACGTTTTTTTATAGCTAGACTGCCTACGTACCTTCTTGATGAAGGATCAAGCCATTCGTAGTTCTTTGCGAACTGATTTTTTGTTTTTTTTTTTTATTTTTTTTCCGCCCCTTCATCGTACACATCACCGAAATAATTTGAGCCCACCTTCTATGAAGGGTTTCTCAAATCACTCAACTATCATTTGCATACTTAAGGGCTCTAAAGTAAACTATGCCCTTTTTTTTTATTATGATTTTTTTTTATATATACATTTTTTTTATCCCGAGTTAAAAAGTTAACGACTGAATTCGATACCTATTTGTACCGAATTCCTTCTGTAACCCCTAGGAGTACATCAAATCTTAATGTAGCCCTCCGAATATTTAGAGATCTTCAAGTGAAGTACTTCTTCACAAACTTTCCGTTTACAGAAGTGTAAATCACTCCACCATCCGTATGCGAGAGTTCGTAAGCACCTTTTGGGAAGACTTTAGTGATGACGTAGGGACCTTCCCATTTTGGTTCAAACTTCCCTTGCGATATTCTATTGATGACAATAGGTCTTTTTATTGTAAGAACGAGATCACCGACCAAAAATGAGCGGAATTTGAATCGCTTATTAAATGCCCCAGTAACTTGTGCTTGATAAATCTCAAGTTTTAGTTGTGTTGCCAATCGATGCTCGTCTAAAGCTTCAAGCTCAGCCAAACGAATCTTAGCATTCTCGTCTGGATTTGATACTTGTACTGCAACTCTAAGGGAAGGTAGTTGTATTTCCAAAGGCAAGACAACTTCTGACCCAAAGACCAAATTGTAAGGCGTACATCCAGTGGATGTTCTGGTAGTCGTTCGATATGCCCATAATGCTTCAGGTAGACGTTCATGCCAATCCCCCTTGGATTTTGATACCATCTTTTTGAGGATTTTGCAAAGCACCTTATTAAAAGCTTCGGCTTGACCGTTTGAGGATGGATTGTAGCTTGATGAGAAGCTATGTTTAAAACCAAATTTCTGGGCTTGTCTCACCATGAGTTGATTCTTGAAATATAGGGCGTTATCTGAAATTAATTTTGAAGGAACTCCGTATCTATAGATCAGTTGAATCCTTATGAAATCAACAACTTCTTTGGCCCCCACTCGTTTCAACGGTACGACTTCTGCCCATTTTGAGAAATAGTCAGTTGCAGCCAATATGTATAAATGACCACGAGACGATGATGGTTTTATAGGGCCTACAACATCAAGACCCCATGCATCGAAAGGCCAAGACAAGGCAGTTGGATGAAGAAATTGGGGTGGTTGATGAATGAAGTCACTGTGTATCTGACAAGAGTGACAAGCTTTAGCGAACTCTATTGCGTCCTTCACCATGGTCGGCCAATAGTATCCCAAACGTTTAATTTGATCGGCTAATTTGGGACCAGCTTGATGTGCCCCGCATATTCCTGCATGAGTTTCTGTAAGGATAAATTTGCTTTCTTCTTTTGATAAACATCTAAGTAAGACTCCGTCAAAAGCTCTACGATATAAAGTATCATTTTCTAACAAGAACCTTACTACCCGTCGCTTTAGATCTCTCTTCTGTTTCACGTCCTCGGGCATGATTCCACGTTGCAAATATTCAAGAAATGGTTGTCGCCAATCCATCTCTTCATTAATCTCAAAAACTGAGACCCCATGCCCTTCCTCAATTGGCGTGAGCCGATCTAGGGCCGATGTTAACAGATGACGTTCTCCAACTGTCACTTGAATTTCTCTTTCGTCTGGGAGCGTTAGTGATGCTGCTAATTTGGCTAGAGCATCGGCTTTATTATTTTCAGACCGTGGTACTGTTCGCCCCTAGAGGTATGTGCAAATAAGCTTTATATTTATAAAACTAGAATCAAGCAAGCGAACCCGCAGTGTACGGATCGATATAGTTAAGCAAGAATTCCAGAGTATCGAACACAGGGATTTGGGTGGAACGAACTCGATTGCAGGTTATCAAGCGGTTAATATGAGAGTTTTGCAGATATTGGGAAAACAACAATCCTAAAGATCCAGGTATCCAGCTGTGGCAATCGATTCAAGATATACTAATGATGTAAAGACAGAGTTAAGATATGCAAAGGTATACTAATGTAAGGTAATCGTACGGTTGAGGTTCCAAAAACCTTATATAACTCACCCAAAAGACTCTTCCTATACAGGTTGATGAGGCTCAATATAGAAAGGTTCTAAGGACAAGGATTAACATCAAATACCCAAACCTATGATCTAAAGATCAAGACTAACTTATCCGATTGAGGTTGTTGAGGCTCACAATCGAGGTAGAGGTTGTTGAGGCTTCACTACCACCTAGAAAAGACAAGTCTAAACTAAGCTAAAGCAAATCTTTAACTTTGGATCAAGATAAAAGCAGGCTCGTAAACTTTAAGAGAATTACGGTTGGATCTTGAGATTCCACGGTCGTGGAACTCAAGAACAGCCCGTAATTTAGGGTTTTCGGCGACAATTCTCTAACTCTCAGGGTCTAATCAATTTACAATCGATCTATCATTATCTAAGCCACAACTATCAACCCTTCACCTTAGAATTGTTAAGGGTTTTTAGCCAATAACAGTCATATTGATATTAATTCAAGATTAAAAAGGTAAAAGATGGGAACTTTCAAGAACTATCAATAATCTTCAATTGAATCTTAGAATCACAATCAAGAATAAATGTTTGTCAAAAGATTCAAAACGGGATAAACAATCACAGTCTTAGGAAAGAAAAGAAACGGGATGTCAATCCGATCCTAAAGCAAACCTAAGCAAGAAGAGGAATCTTCTTGCAAAAATCCTCCAAGAACTTCGATCTTCCACACGAAGATCACAAACAGCAACTCTCCAATACGAACTTTGGAACTTCAATGAGATCTTCAAAATCACCTCCAAGAATGAGGGTTTGTGTTGCTAAGCGTGCGTTTTTGCCGCTAAACTTTAGGGTTGAAAGGTCGTAAGCGAGGTAGCGAGGTGACGGAATCTTGCTTCATCCGTCCTTTTTATAATGCAGGGCAAAACGTCGGCCCGGCCCGATCTTCAAGAGATCATGGCTTCGAAACGTGGCGAAAGGATTCGCCAAGATCACGGTCGTGGAAGTTTCCACGACCGTAATTTTGAGGCGTGGAAATAAACACGGATATCTTCCACGGCCGTAATATCCCCTGGAATGAACATCGAATTCTGCTTCACAATCCACGGCCGTAATTTAGGGTAAAACCGTGATTCTTGCCTTCATTCGTGCATTCCTCAATCTAATACTCCAAATTGCTTCCAAAAGGTGTCCTTGATCTAGAGACACATCGACTCAACTCTCCTTTGCTCGATTCCGTT
Source organism: Fagopyrum homotropicum (assembly GCA_033239125.1). NCBI lineage: Eukaryota > Viridiplantae > Streptophyta > Magnoliopsida > Caryophyllales > Polygonaceae > Fagopyrum > Fagopyrum homotropicum. Next base: position 13,593,323 of record BSWB01000003.1, read on the forward strand.
CGGAAATAGCTCCAAATCACCTATAATCAACATAGAACTAGTGTAGACATCCATATTGACAATATAGGTAATACTAGCTCTCATATGCACAAAGCTCAATCAAAGACTATCAATATGAATCAAATACGTTTAGAAAACGTGCCTAAAATATCACAATATTTCATGCTAACAAATAACCCCATACTTAACACTTGCTTGTCCCTAAGCAAGGTCTTTCAAAAAGCTTTAAAACAAGAGTTAGGATGAAATATGTGTACCTTCTTTTGGATGAATGTGACTTCTAAAGAATAGATCATTCTCAACCCTTGCTTCAATCGTTTTCAAACTTTCACACACTTAATTAGAGAGTAAGAGGCAAAGAAAAATCATGAATCAATTTAGCTTCCAAACAAGCATTATAACCTTCAAACATTATCAAAATCAATCATAAGAATTTCAATTTAGATCACCAAGCCATATAACATTCTTTTGATCATAAGGACTTTCAAAGAAAAGGTCTAGAGCATGGAAGGGTAGGGAAAACTTTAAGGGAAAGTGGTGCATAAATCCGGGAAAGTGGACAACTACCTTCTTCTTCTTTTGCGGTTTCCGCAACACTTCACTTAGAGCTTCGCTCTTTCCTTTTTATTTTCCGACTTTACTTTTGGAGTTATGGATAGAGGTGCACAAAAACCGAAGCCTAGGAGATTGGCGTTTCTCATTTTTGCGAGATGCCTCAAACCCTTAGCGCACATACCATAATCCGCTAGGAATATCGCTCAATTCGACTTTGGCAAGACACAAACACCCGGCTATGTGAATGGTGCCGAGTTACTCATCGTCATGATTGACTTCCCCAAACCTACAATTTCTTTCTATTCAATTGATTGCAAATATTTGCTCTCATGGCCCTCCCACATCAAACATGCCTTTTTCTCATTCACTTTCCAAATTCCTGGATAGGTAAGGGAGGCTAATATTTCAATGAGGAGTTAGATGATCAAAGAAAGAAGAAAGAGAATATCGAATTGCCTTAATCATTTCAACAAGAAGTATAGGAGCTTATAATGTGATTTCAACTTCAATTTCTTATATGATTTAGGTAACATTCTCACATTATACAACTTGCAAAAGAGGTAAAATTCATTCATTCAAATCCTTTTCGAATTACCATCCTTTCAAGCATGCAATTGTTATCAACTCAATTCGCAAGTAATGATTATCATGGAAATCATATCGATTCGTTAGAAGCATCAAATTTTTCAAAATTTTTCAATTTTTATGGGTTTTTAAAGTTCTTTTTCATGTAATGCAAGAATGAAACGTGTAACATACAATGAACATGCAATGATAGTCTCGGAATAGAAGCAACATATAGAGTAGAGTTATTACAAACATTTAGTACATCCCACCCCATACTTAGGACGAACATTGTCCCTAATGTTCACAAGAAAGAACAAAAGAAAGAAAAGAAAAAGAAAACTCACAAATGGTGGTTGGGATGTCTAGAAACGAGCTGTCCGGTCATCTATCACTGCGGTGCCGGTGGAGGTGGGAATGGAGAGAAACTCGGATCATAGTACCGCCCAAACTGCTGGCGGTAGACGTCCCTCATCATGTGGTCAAGGTCGTCGAAACGTCTGTCTCTATCATCCGCCCGGATCTCTAGTGCTCCGACTCTCTCTGAAAGTCCGGTAGCCCAATCCGGCATCCTCTCATACCACCCAGGGGGGTGATCATACCATCCGGGAGCATCGGCTGGTGCTGATGGTGGTGGTGGTGGTGCTGCTGGTGCTGCTGACTGCGTAGTGGACCAAGGAGGGGGTGTCTCGTACCAGGTGGGAGGTGTAGTCATCCACGTGGGCCTCTCGCTCACGCTAGCGCGGCGAGATGACGAGCCTGAGGCTCTAGCCGGACGCGGAGAGCGTCTAGGTACATCCTGGGCCGCATCCGGCTGATCCGGAAACGTGCCGAACTCCTGCTCTGCTCCTCCCCCACTCTCATACTGCTCTCCCATATCCTCCTCATCTACTACCGGCGGTGGAACGTAAGGGGGAGCTACAAGCCTGTTCGCATGCATCGCAGCGAACGTCTCCTTCCAGTTGTGGCGTCCCGCCACAATGGAATACTCCGGCAGCCACTCAATACCCCTGCCGGTCCTACTCTCCCAGGGCATGCCCGCATAAGGCGGACCTCTATGTGTGGGGAAGATGAGTCCCCTAACCATGAAAGCGTGTAGCCCTAATGGAACTGCCGGTATACGTGTGCAAGCCGAGAAGTCCACTCCAAAAGTCCTAGCTATGTGGGTCACTATCCCACCATATCCAATGTTCCCTCTCGATTTGTTCTTTAGCTTACTCATCGTCGCCGCCAAAAGGGTAGCACAATCGGCGCGGCATCCATGAAGCATAGCGTAGAGGAGGAATAGCTCGTCCGTCTTGATCTTTTGGGGCGTCTCCGTCCTAGGAAAGAGACACTCCGAGAGAACACGGTGAGCTATCTTCAAGGCCAAATGGTACATCAATTTGGCCTTGGTATCAGCTGGATGCCAACGGTCCTCGTCAGCATAGATCATCGCCACATCCTCCCAAAAATCCTTAGCGGAAACGTTCCTAGGGAGGCGACCGTTGTAGGTCTCATGGAACCCAAAGATGGTCCCGAACTCAACAATGCTAAGGTGGTAGTCTCTATTCATGAGACGGAAGGAGACAGTCCTATCAACATGGCTGTGCTCAAAAGACGTCACAACCTCTCGGGTGATCTCCTCATAAGCGTCCTCACGAATGTTCGTGAAGACAAGCAAACCGGCTCTATCCAAGAGCCATGTAAGGTCATCTACTATGTTGAGAGGATGTAGATCCTCCAACAACAAGTACCTAGGGCCAATCACTGCCCTCTTCTCTATCCTCTCAAATGCAGCTTGGTGGTTTTCGTGTATGATCGAGATGCTAGGGTGAGGTGGTGAGGATGGAGGTGAAGATGGAGGTGAAGGTGAGGGGGATGAGGGTGGCGGTGCCCTAGATGTGGAAGGGTTGCCCTTTCTCTTCTTGTTCTGTTCCCCTCTCTTTTCCTTAATCCTTCCCGAAACTCTCCTCACAAAATCCATTCTGTTGAAAATTACGGTCTGTTCTTCCCAAAACCACGGCCGTGGAACGTCTGTAGACCGTGATTCGACACAGTAATTCTCAATTCTCAGCAAATCAGCAATCAAACTCCACAACAAGCAGTCCTAATCTAATTTCTTCCAATCTCAATCAGTTCTTCCTAAAAATTTCTAACAAAAACGAACAAAAACGACTAGAATCAAGAAGAGAGCAAAAACCTCTTTTTCGGATTGAGAAATCCAAAATGCGGGTTTGTTGATCGTTTTCCACGCGATTTGTTGCTTGGATCTTGTTCTTGGTTGGATTTGCTTCAGTTTAGGAAGAAGAATCGTTAAAAACGATTAGAGAACGAAGATTTGGGAGGAGCTGCGGGTTTTCGGTATTTAGGGCGTGGAAATTGGGGGTTTTGTGGTGTTTTTGTGGTGAAGCGTGGCTTTTATACTTGCAGGCAAAATTTCAAAAATCACGGTCTATCGGGGCATTCCACGGCCGTGGAAATGTACGGACCCGTAATTTTTGTGATTTTTCACAGGCCTTTGAGAATTACGGCCACTGTAGCTATGGCGACCGTAATTTAGACCGTGGAACTCTCTGTAAAGCTTCAAAGTCCAAATTTCGTCACTTCTCTTCGACATTATCCCCTTTTTCTTCTTTTCCATCGATCCTACAACCAAAAACACGAACATACCGGGAGAAATCGAGGCAAAAATAAAGCAAAAACTTCTATTCTAAGCTAAACTATGAATTGAAAGAAAAAAAACGAAAATGCAATACCTTGGGTTGCCTCCCAAGAAGCGCTTTGTTTAAGGTCCATAGCTAGACCATTCTCGCACTTATTCGAGTGCGGTAGGTGCAAACTCCTCAGCTTGGAGTTCCGGTGAGTACTTTTTGAGTCGTTGACCGTTCACCTTAAAACTTCCGCTAGCTTCACCCCATACTTCAACTGCACCATGGGGGAAAATACGCTTAATTAGAAAAGGTCCAGTCCAACGAGATTTTAACTTACCTGGAAAGAGGCGAAGTCTCGAATTGAAGAGGAGAACTTGATCTCCTTCTTGGAAATCCTTTGGGATGATATGCTTATCATGCCAACGCTTTGCTCTTTCCTTGTAGATCTTAGCGTTTTCATAGGCGTTCAAACGGAGTTCATCCAGCTCGTTGATGTCTAGGAGACGCTTCTCTCCCGCTTCCTTCATGCCGAAATTCAGCCATTTGATAGCCCAAAACGCTTTGTGCTCTAGCTCTACCGGCAAATGACAAGACTTCCCATACACGAGGTTGTATGGTGTGGTTCCTATGGGAGTCTTGTATGCAGTCCGGTATGCCCACAATGCATCATCTAGTTTCAAGGACCAATCCTTCCTAGTCCTTGAAACCGTCTTCTCTAGAATTCCCTTGATCTCCCTATTTGAGATCTCGACTTGTCCACTCGTTTGTGGATGGTAAGGGGTAGCGATCTTGTGAGTAACCCCATACTTTGCTAGAAGAGCTTCAAAGCGACGGGCTATGAAGTGAGAACCTCCATCACTAATGATCGTCCTTGGTGTCCCGAATCACGGAAAAATGGTCTTGTTGAAGAACTTGACCACCACCATGGCATCATTTATGGGAGAGGCAATCGCTTCGACCCATCTAGAGACATAATCTACCGCCAATAGTATGTATTGGTTTCCACAAGAAGAAGGGAATGGTCCCATGAAGTCGACTCCCCAAACGTCGAAAATCTCCACCTCTTGGATGTTGTTGAGGGGCATCTCGTTCCTCCTAGAGATATTGCCTGTTCTTTGACAAGCATCGCAACAAGAAACAAAGGATTGCACATCTTTAAATAAAGTAGGCCAATAAAATCCAGATTGCAATACCTTTGCGCTAGTTTTGTTCGAACTAGCGTGTCCTCCACAAGGTAGTGAATGACAATGACGGATTACACTTTGCATCTCATCTTCCGGCACGCATCGCCGGATGATGCCATCCGGACCTCTCTTAAAGAGGAGAGGCTCGTTCCAATGGTATTCCCGGACGTCCTTGAAGAACTTCTTCCTTTGTGCGTATGATAGTCCGGGTGGTATCTCCTGGCAAACCAAATAGTTAACAAAATCAGCAAACCATGGTTCGTTACCTTTGGAGATTACCTTGATGCACTCCTCTATGATGTGTAGGTGTTCGTCCGGAAAGGAGTCATCAATAGGTAAATGATCGTCCTCTAGATGTGTTAGACGACTCAAATGATCCGCAACAGAATTTTCCGAGCCTTTCTTGTCGCGGATCTCAAGATCGAATTCTTGTAGGAGAAGAATCCATCTAATCAGCCTTGGCTTCGCATCCTTCTTTGCAAGGAGGTATCGGATCGCAGCATGATCCGTGTAGACAATCACCTTTGCACCTACAAGATAAGAGCGAAACTTGTCAATAGCATAGACAATGGCTAGAAACTCCTTTTCCGTAGTGGCGTAGTTGAGCTGGGCTTCGTCTAGCGTCTTGCTAGCGTAGTATATGGCGTGGGTTCGTCCTTCCTTTCGTTGCCCAAGAACAGCTCCAATGGCTACGTCACTAGCATCACACATAATCTCGAAGGGGAGAGTCCAATCCGGAGGTTGGATAATGGGTGCTGAAATTAGAGCTTGCCGAATAGTGTTGAACGCATCTAGACATTCCTGTGAAAACTCAAAAACCGCATCCTTCATCAATAGATTAGTGAGAGGTTTTGATATCTTAGAAAAGTCTTGAATGAAACGTCTATAAAATCCAGCATGTCCTAGGAAACTTCTTATTCCCTTCACCGAAATTGGGGGAGGAAGTTTCTCTATGGTCTCTATCTTAGCTTTGTCTACCTCTATCCCTCTACTAGAGACTAAGTGACCTAAGACGATTCCTTCCTTAACCATGAATTGACATTTCTCCCAATTAAGAACTAGGTTAGTGTCTTCACATCTTTGCAAAACAAGAGAAAGGTTAGAAAGACAATCGTTAAAAGAGGAACCGTAAACGGAGAAGTCGTCCATGAAGACTTCCATGATTTCCTCTACATATTCGGAGAAGATGGCCATCATGCACCGTTGAAAGGTGGCTGGGGCGTTGCAAAGCCCGAATGGCATTCTCCTATAGGCGAACGTACCCCAAGGGCACGTGAATGTGGTCTTCTCTTGATCATCCGGATGTATCGGGATCTGAAAGAAGCCACTATAACCGTCAAGGTAGCAAAAGTATGAATGTTGTGCTAACCTTTCAAGCATTTGATCGATGAATGGCAATGGAAAGTGATCCTTCCGCGTTGCATTGTTGAGCTTGCGGTAGTCTATGCACATTCGTCATCCAGTCACGGTTCGGGTAGGAATGAGTTCGTTGTTCTTATTGGTGATGACCGTCATTCCTCCCTTCTTTGGAACTACTTGAACCGGGCTCACCCACTTGCTATCGGAGATAGGATAGATGATACCTGCATCAAGAAGTTTAAGAATTTCCTTCTTGACAACCTCCTTCATGGTCGGATTCAACCGCCGTTGAGGTTGTCTTGAAGTTCTAAAGTCCTCCTCCATTAGTATTTTGTGCATGCATAGGGAGGGTTTAATTCCTACTAAGTCCTCAATAGTATAGCCTATGGCTTTTCTATGTTTCCTAAGGACAATCATGAGCTGTTCATGTTCATCTATGCTTAATTCGGAACTAACGATAACCGGGAAGGTAGAATTAGATCCAAGAAAAGCGTACCTTAGATGAGTAGGAAGTGGTTTGAGTTCCATTGCTTTCGGAGCTTCCGATGTTTCCTTAGAAGCTTCTAAGGATGTTGAATGGTTTGGAGAAGGATTTGAGGAAGTTGAAGAAGTGTGTCGATCGTCCTTTTCCACGGTCAAAATCACGGTTTCCTCTGGTTTTCCACGGCCGTAATATCCTCTGGAATGGAGGTCGAATTTGGTCATGGAATCCACGGCCGTGGAATACAGAGTATGACCGTGGATTCGAGTATTTTCTGCCTCATCGTGGAGTTTCTCAAACTCCACTTCATGCATCTCTTCTTGTGCCTCTAAGGCTTCAATTTCCTCTTTGCACTCTTCTTCTCCTCCTACATCGGTTAGACTCATAGTAATAACCTTTTGCAAAGGATCGTTAAAGAGAATCGCACTTACCTCCTCCCTAGTTAAACCTTCTTCGTCTTGGACATTGTAAATATCCTCATCAAAGATTGGCTCCTTCACTAGAGTGGAAAGAACGAACTCTACTTTCTCTTCCCCAACGTCAAAGGCGAGTCTCCCATTCTTGCAATCGACCATGCAGCCGGAAGTTGCAAGAAACGGTCTTCCGAGTATGATCGGGACCGGACTATCCGCAGGAATGTCAAGCACGACAAAATCAATGGGGACAAAGAACTTGCCTAGCTTGACCGGGACGTCTTCTACAATGCCGACGGGACGAGTAATGGATCGATCCGCCATGTATAACGTCATCTTCACTGGTTTAGGGTCGCCTAAACCGATCTTCCTGCACAATGCAAGTGGTATGATGCTCACACTTGCTCCCAAGTCACATAAAGCGTCATATGTGACCTCTCCCACTCCAATGGGAATGCAAAATGACCCCGGATCTTTCAGCTTTGGGGGCATTTTCTCCTTCATAGTCTTGATGAGGTCCGAAGAATCCGAACTCATCTTGACTTCTCCAAAATCTTCTAGCTTCCTCTTGTTAGAGAGGAGCTCCTTCAAGAACTTGCCATAGGCCGGCATACCTACAATGGCATCAATGAAAGGTATATTAATATGTAGTTTGCTCATGAGTTCTATGAACTTACCGAATTGCTTGTCTAGGCGTGCTCGCGCTCTGGATTGAGGGAATGGTAGGGGAGGTTTGAAAGCTGGAGGAGGAACATAGACATCTTCCTTCTCCTTCCCCTTTTCTTTGCTTTTCTCTACGGGGACTTCAAAAAACGTAGGCTGCGGATCGGTGGTAGTCACTCCGCTCCTAGTTGTAATCGCCATTACCCTTCCCTTAGGGTTGTCCTCCGTCTTTCCTGGAAGTTTCCCTTGATTTCTAGGAACTTCCTCCGCATGGTTGAACATTTGATTTTCCAAAACCTTTTGAGCTTTGTCAACCTTAGAAATTTGATCATCAACCTTGATGATGCGGTTCTCCAACCCTTGAAGCTTTCCCAAGATCGTTTCCAGCATGGGATCCGGCTTCTCCTTTCCCGTATTGTTTCCTCCATTTGATGATTGCCCCTGGCTTTTCAAAGGAGTAGAGGAAGAGGAGGGTGGAGTTAGTGAATTGGAATTGGAAGGATAGGAGTTACCGGAATTTTGTTGATTGGAGCGCCAATTGTTGTTGTTCGAACCCCGATTGTTGTTCCAATTGTTGTTGTTCCGGTTGTTGTTGTTCCCATTCCAATTGTTGTTCCGGTTATTGTTCCGGTTATTGTTGTTGCGGTTGGTGTTATCACCGCCGTTGTTGTTGCCCAAATAGCCAACATCCTTCTCTTGTTGCTTTGGGAAGTTGGTCTTGATAGTCTCCTTCAACTCTTTGATCTCATTGTTGAGGGAGAAAATCTGATTTTGAGCTTCATGTGTGAGCTTTGCTCCTTGCTCCACACGATTTCCCTCCACTTTCCGGTGGGAATACTTCTCTATGACTCTTGCTTGCTTCTCAATGAAGTCCCAGGCGTCATCTTCTCTCATGTCCATGAACGTTCCACATGAGAGGGATTGAAGGTTGAATTGCGTTCCCGCATCCAGCCCCTTGTAGTAAATTTCCAGCAAGGCAAGTTTGGATATGCCATGATGAGGGCAATCCAAGAGCAAATCCTGAAACCTTTCCCAAGATTGAAACAAACTTTCGTTAGGTCTCATAGAAAAAGCATTAATCTTACCTCTAAGTTCCGCCGTTTTGGAGGGTGGAAAGAACTTGGTGAGAAACTCTGCGGAGAGGTCTTCCCACGTCTCTAGCTTTCCACTAGGAAGAGCTTGGTACCAAGATAGCGCTTTCCCTTTCAAAGAGAAAAAGAAAGGTTTGAGCTTATAGCTGTTGGTAGTGGCGCTCTTTGGCCTCATCGTCTCCATCATACACTCAAAGTTTTGCAAGTGTTGGTGTGGAGATTCGGTGCTTGTACCGCCAAACTGGCTTTGGCGAACAAGAGTGATAACTTGAGGGTTGAAGCTAAACCCTTGTACATCTTCAGCATCAAAGTTCACACCTAAACGGCGTGGTTGTTGTGTTGGATCCATCCGCTGGCCAAGAGTTCTTGGCTCATTATCCACACGTTCGACCCTCGCATTTCTAGGTGGAATGCGACGGTTAGTAGCTCCTTGTTGATTGAAAGGATTTATATTGATCGTGGGATCAATCTCTTCTAAAGGAGGCATGGAAGAATCACTATCATCGGTGGGTGAGTGGTTTCTTCTTCTAGACCTTGTCCTCCTTCTCGAGGACTTCTTGCCCACCTTGTCCTCAAGATCGCTCATCTTTATCTTCATTTGAACGATCATGTCTTGTAGACCATTAACTTGAGTTTGATGGCGATCCATCTCATCCTGGAGGAGAGTCTCATTCCATCGGAGCTGAGCTTCTTTCTCCGCCAACTTATTTTGAAGATCGTGCTCGTTTTCTTCAGCCATCTTCCTTTCCTTGCGCTTTTGCCTCAAGGTTTTCTCTAGCTCTTGATCAAGAGGTAAGAGATCTTCTGTGTTCCTAGACCTGCGCATACACTCAAAGAAAAATCAAATAACGAGAGCAAGCTCCCAAGCTTGACAACCGGCACCCGGGTTCGATCGAAGCCAAATCCCCGGCAACGGCGCCAAAAACTTGTTCGCCCCTAGAGGTATGTGCAAATAAGCTTTATATTTATAAAACTAGAATCAAGCAAGCGAACCCGCAGTGTACGGATCGATATAGTTAAGCAAGAATTCCAGAGTATCGAACACAGGGATTTGGGTGGAACGAACTCGATTGCAGGTTATCAAGCGGTTAATATGAGAGTTTTGCAGATATTGGGAAAACAACAATCCTAAAGATCCAGGTATCCAGCTGTGGCAATCGATTCAAGATATACTAATGATGTAAAGACAGAGTTAAGATATGCAAAGGTATACTAATGTAAGGTAATCGTACGGTTGAGGTTCCAAAAACCTTATATAACTCACCCAAAAGACTCTTCCTATACAGGTTGATGAGGCTCAATATAGAAAGGTTCTAAGGACAAGGATTAACATCAAATACCCAAACCTATGATCTAAAGATCAAGACTAACTTATCCGATTGAGGTTGTTGAGGCTCACAATCGAGGTAGAGGTTGTTGAGGCTTCACTACCACCTAGAAAAGACAAGTCTAAACTAAGCTAAAGCAAATCTTTAACTTTGGATCAAGATAAAAGCAGGCTCGTAAACTTTAAGAGAATTACGGTTGGATCTTGAGATTCCACGGTCGTGGAACTCAAGAACAGCCCGTAATTTAGGGTTTTCGGCGACAATTCTCTAACTCTCAGGGTCTAATCAATTTACAATCGATCTATCATTATCTAAGCCACAACTATCAACCCTTCACCTTAGAATTGTTAAGGGTTTTTAGCCAATAACAGTCATATTGATATTAATTCAAGATTAAAAAGGTAAAAGATGGGAACTTTCAAGAACTATCAATAATCTTCAATTGAATCTTAGAATCACAATCAAGAATAAATGTTTGTCAAAAGATTCAAAACGGGATAAACAATCACAGTCTTAGGAAAGAAAAGAAACGGGATGTCAATCCGATCCTAAAGCAAACCTAAGCAAGAAGAGGAATCTTCTTGCAAAAATCCTCCAAGAACTTCGATCTTCCACACGAAGATCACAAACAGCAACTCTCCAATACGAACTTTGGAACTTCAATGAGATCTTCAAAATCACCTCCAAGAATGAGGGTTTGTGTTGCTAAGCGTGCGTTTTTGCCGCTAAACTTTAGGGTTGAAAGGTCGTAAGCGAGGTAGCGAGGTGACGGAATCTTGCTTCATCCGTCCTTTTTATAATGCAGGGCAAAACGTCGGCCCGGCCCGATCTTCAAGAGATCATGGCTTCGAAACGTGGCGAAAGGATTCGCCAAGATCACGGTCGTGGAAGTTTCCACGACCGTAATTTTGAGGCGTGGAAATAAACACGGATATCTTCCACGGCCGTAATATCCCCTGGAATGAACATCGAATTCTGCTTCACAATCCACGGCCGTAATTTAGGGTAAAACCGTGATTCTTGCCTTCATTCGTGCATTCCTCAATCTAATACTCCAAATTGCTTCCAAAAGGTGTCCTTGATCTAGAGACACATCGACTCAACTCTCCTTTGCTCGATTCCGTTCGGAAATAGCTCCAAATCACCTATAATCAACATAGAACTAGTGTAGACATCCATATTGACAATATAGGTAATACTAGCTCTCATATGCACAAAGCTCAATCAAAGACTATCAATATGAATCAAATACGTTTAGAAAACGTGCCTAAAATATCACAATATTTCATGCTAACAGGTACGTGCATAATTTTGATATCTTGAAACTGTTGCACGAGGTCGTTTGCTCTTTGGTATAAAGGAATTAGACTAGAGGTTTTGACCTCATATTGTCCATTTACTTGTCTGATGATCACTTGAGAATCACCAAACACCCTTAAAGGATCAATATGCATTTCAAGGGCTATCTCAAGGCCAATGAGAAGTGCTTCATATTCTGCTACGTTGTTTGTACATGTCTCCAAAAGAGAAAAGGAATAGGGCACTAATCCACCGGAAGGTGTGATGAATATAATGCCCACTCCAGCATTTTGTTTTGTTGATGCACCGTCGAAATATAATTGCCATGTACCTTCTCCTATCGTGAAAACTTCCTCATCAGGTAATTCGTCTGATAGCTCCTCGTTGTCTGGGGTCGGATGAGCAGCTAGAAATTCAGCAATGATTTGTCCCTTTATTGCCTTTTGAGGTACAAATTTGATATCAAAGGGTGCTAAAAGCATAGCCCATTTGGCCAATCTTCCAGACAAAATTGTTTTTGATAAAATATATCGTAAGGGATCAGCTTTTGATACCAATGTAATTGGGTGAGACAACAAGTAATGTCGCAATTTTTGAACGGCGAATATTAGTGATAGACATATTTTCTCCATGGTGGAGTAATTATGTTCTGCTCCTACCATTGTCCGACTTATGTAGTACAAAGCATTTTCTTTTCCTTCATCATTGTGTTGGGCAAGCATAGCCCCCAATGATCGCTCAAGGGTTGCCGTGTATAAAATCAGCGGCCTTCCTTGTATAGGTGCCATTAATACTGGTGGATTTGACAAGTATTTCTTGATACTGTCCAAGGCATTTTGACACTGTTGATCCCAAATAAATGGTGAGTCCTTCTTCATTAATCGTAGAAATGGTTGACACCTCCCTGTTAAATTTGAGATGAAACGTCTTATGTAAGCGAGCCTCCCTTGTAATCCACGAAGTTGGCGAAGGTTCTTTGGAGGTGGCATTTGAACAATTGCTTTTATTTTATCGGGGTCGATTTCAATTCCTCGGTAGCGTACAATGAATCCAAGAAATTTTCCTGAACTTACACCGAATGCACATTTGAGAGGATTCATCTTGAGTTGGTGCATGCGCAACCTATCAAAAATTATACGAAGGTCATTGGGGTGATCCACCTTTTCATTTGTTTTAACCACTAGATCATCTACATAACATTCAATGGACCCGTGGAGTAAGTCATGAAATATGGTCGTCATAGCCCGTTGATAAGTGGCTCCAACATTTTTTAAACCGAAAGGCATCACTGTATAACAAAATGTTTCTTGGGGGGTTCGAAAGGCCGTCAGTTCCTCGTCTTCAGGATTCATCTTAATTTGATTATATCCCGAAAAACCGTCCATGAAAGACAAGGCTTTGAATCCAATAGTAGAATCTACCAAGAGCTCGGTGATGGGTAATGGAAACTCATCTTTAGGGCATGCTTCATTCAAATCCCTAAAATCGACACATATGCGAAGTTGACCATTCTTTTTCTTGACGGGAACTATGTTAGCGAGCCAAATAGGATATTGAACTTCGCGGATGAATCCTGCTTTGATGAGCTTATCCACCTCAACATTGATTTGACCAGTTAACTCCGGACGGAAGCGTCGTTGTGTTTGTTTTACCGGCTTTTTACCGTCAGAGATTGCCAACTTGTGAACAGCAACATTTGGATCTAAGCCAGGCATATCTTGGTATCCCCAAGCAAAAACATCTTTGTACTCTCGAAGGAGTTTTTCATATACTACCTTCTCATCTTCTGTTAACAAAGCACTAATGAAGATGGGCTTAGGATCCTCACTTGTCCCCAAATTAATTTCTTGAAGTTCATCAACAGTAACTTGTCCTCCATCCTCTAGTTCTGGTGGTGCTGGTTGAATTGTGTTGATGAAATCAAGTGATTTTTCAGATGCCTCTTGATCATGATGACTTTGGGATTCTCTTTCATCTGTTACGGACATCATATTTACTTCTTCAGTATAGGTATTTGTAGGAGTCTTTTGCTTCCATGAAATGATTTTCAAGTGTTTCTTCTTCTTGAGTTTCCATTTTCTACCTCCCTTTGCCGATTTGTCTTTAGGTATTTCAAGTCTTTGGAATACGGAAACTCGTGACATATCTTTCATGGGAGTTGCATCGATCCTGTCAAATACTGACACTTGAGGTGATATAACCATATCTTCGGAGAACATATATTGTTCTTTGGGTGTTAGTATTGTTGACTCCATAAATTTTGACGTCAAAACTCCTCCCTCTAGAGAAATCTGTAAATTTCTACAGATTTCTTCATCTAAAAGTTTTTGTAGGGATTTTCTTTTTTTCTTTTGCATTTTGACCTTGCGATTTCTGTTTGCTCTTGAAGATGAATTCTCATAATGAGGATTGAAAGTTTCACTTCTTAAAATCATATTTTTATTGTCATCTTCCCGATCTTCGGAAGACTTATGGATGATTATCGCTTTCCTTGGCAACGATTGGTCAATCTTCCGAAGAGGACAAGTATAACTCGTCATAAGAGAATGCATGACTCTTTCTACGGAAGTTAAAGGCCTTTCACCAGCCTTTCTCTTATCCTTCGGTGTATATTTGAACAACACCTTAGGTTGTGAACTTTTATCATTATCATTTTTCGAGGATACTTGGGCTACCTTCTTGCTCTCTTTATCCTTTTGCAAGCAAGAGATTTTGTCACCTCTGTGTATGAGTGTATTTGGGTCAAAGCTTATGGATTTGTAAAACTTAGCATCGGCATAATTGACATTCTCCCCGTAAAAAGGGTTAGAATCTCCCCGAATAGTTCTTACATTTCCTTCATCATCGGTGTATTTCAGGCATTGATGAAGTGTGGAAGCTATGTAACCACGGACGTCCGAGTAGGGCATTGTAGGAAGTGATTGCATCGATTACATGGAAAAGAGCATCTTTGTAAAGATCATCTAATACTACTTTTAAAGCTATAGTACCCATGGCTCTTTGCCCAACTTGATTAAAGCCTTGTATTGTGAGCAAAGTAGGGGATAATTGATTAGATGTTAGCCCCATCGCTCTTAAGGCCTTGAATGGAAGGAGGTTTACAGCTGACCCACAATCAAGCAAGATTCGGTTAATCTTAGTATCTTCAATTGTGCCCGTCACATATAATGGCCTATTATGATGCTCTTCCCCTAACTGTAAATCTTCGTCAGAGAATGATATACAAGCCATGCATGAAGCACATTGGATTATCGGAGCTAATGATACCTCGTTAATTTCAACTGGATCTACTTGGTCTTTATAATTTTCCGGATCTGTAAGGGCTTGAATGAGTGCCTTTCTCAAATCCTTTGACATTTGTAATGCATCATACACACTTAAACGTGCTGGGATGCGTTTTAGATGATTTATCACATCGTATTTGACTCCTTCTCTCTTAGGTATTTTTTTAGTTAAATCTAATCCCTTAGGAGTAGGGTTTTTTTTTGTGTTCTTCCTTATTGTCTTGAGGTGAATTAGGAGGTTCTTTGTCAAGCCATCCTTTAGGAGTTGATGCTTTTGAGCCTTCTATAGTGGTTGACTCTTTCTCCTTTCCTTTTGTCAATGGAGGAGAAATTTGGCGTCCGGATCGAAGAGTAACCGCGTCTACTTCCGATTGCTCCTCTTCACAACTATCTGCCCACGAGACCATACAACATTGGGCGATTTCGTCACCCCAAAAATCTTCCTCATTTGGAGATTCATCTTTAATAATTTCCTCTGGGATGAAATCTTTCAAGGTAATGGGTGTCCGTTCAGGTTGAGTGTAATTATCTTCACAACTTTCACATTGTTTCTTTTCCTTCTTAACTTTTTTGCTCTTAATATTCTTTTTCTTGTTTTTCTTCTGTCTCATGTTGCTTGTACTATACTCTGGCTGACTTACACATCTAGTGAATACTTGTTGAGGCTTTCTTCGACCGGCACAAGTTTGCCACTCAAAATCACTATCATAGTTGTCGTCATCGTCTGAGTATAAATCTTCAATGTCAGAGCAAGTCATTATCTCATATAATGTTGGAATCCCTGGACCATCTCTCGGCATATCGGGGTATGCCCATACAATGCGGACGTCATCTTCGTCTTCGACGGAAAACCGCACTGGTATTGCCATTAGAGGTAGAGAAACTGTCGGAATTTGTAAGGGGATCTCCAACTCTTCTACAACTTTTGAGACTGAGTTTATGGTCTCTATGGCTTCTAATGTAGAAATTGTGTTTGATGATGCTTTTGGAGCATGTGATGGTCCACTTTCAATCTCAATTTCACCTTTGTTTACCATCCTTTCGATAATGTCTTTAAAGACATAACAATCTTTAATTGTGTGACTAATCAATTGATGGAACGGGCAATAGTTTGGGTCGCCCGTTTTGTCAACCTCTCTAGGCCTTTTTGGCTCTGGAAGAGTTATGAGTTTAGCAGTCATCAACTCATCAAAGATCCCTTGAACATCGTCATCATCAAAGGGATATTTCTTTTGTTTTCTTTCCTCAAGGGTAAGCTTTTTGCTAGCATCCCTTGACTTATTATTTTTTTCTTGAAATCTAAAATTGTTTCCGCCATAGGTTCTATTGTCTGTCTTAATGAAAGTCGCAAGAGAATCTCCTTTCTTTTGTGGCTTCTTGACTTCTTCTCATCTACTATCGCCAATTTGAGGTCGATTAATACTTTTGGTGCGACGTGTGAGTTGTCTTTCAACATTACACGCCTTCGAAACCAGGGCACTAAATGAGGTTGGCTCGGCACTTCCGACATGCACTGCTAATTCTGGAAGTAGATTAATTGTACATATTTGCACACATGCGTGCTCGCTTAGCTTTTCTGGGCATTGCAACCTGAGACTTCTCCATCTTGCAATAAAATCATTCGCGAGTTCATTAGGTCTTTGGAAGGTGTTTGCAAGATCCATGATTGAAACTTTGGCTTTAGAGCTCACAAATTGAGCTAGAAATGCCGCTTGAAGATCGTTCCATGTTTGGATGGACTCTGGTTGAAGTTGTGTATACCAGGTAAATGACGATCCCCTTAGTGATTGTACAAACTGTCTAATAAGTAGTGCATCTTCAAGTGCCGTTTCACCACATGCTGAATAGAAATGGGCTAAATGTTCATGTGGTGACCCATGAATCCCGTCAAATTTATCAAAATTTGGTTTTTGATATCCAGGAGGAAACGGAATTGAATCATAGTGTGCCGGGTACGGCTTTCTATATCCGACAACAGAAGGATTTTGGGCTTTTTGAAACTCCTTAATCCCTTGGGCAATTATCTCCCGGACTTCTTGAGGAGAGATGGATTGGTTATTGTGTGAGCCATCATGACTTGTACCTATATGCTCGCGCAGGTTTTCATGAGTTTGAGTTTCTGCTTGAGCTACGAGTGATGCTATTTGGGCATCCTTCTCGGCCAATTGTTCTTGTAAATTTCGAAGTTGTTCTTCCATGCTTGTAGTTTCTGTAGTCAACACTGGCATGCTATTTACTTCATCTTGAAGACCAATGTATTTCTTTTTCATACCGGCCATAGGTGGGAACTCTTCTTCTTGAAAAAGAGTAGTCTTATCTCCATACAAAGGAGAGAAAATGCTTTCTTCCGATAAGCTCCTTGATCCTGTTGTAGGACGAGGTGACGGGGATGGTGTCCTTGAAACTGTATCAGCAAAGGACATTTGCAAGGATTTTGACCTTGTAACGGGACCTGTGTAGGTCTGAGGTCGATCATCTTGTGAAATTGCTTTATTTGTTTTTGACGAGACTCTCGTTTTTACAAGAGTCCGTGGGACTTGAACAATCTGCTTGTCGTCTTGATTTCTTTTTGACTTTGCAGACTTGATTATCTTGGCTTTAGATGCCTTTGGTAGACCCTCCTCATAAGAAGTCATATTCACTTCAGCGGACCCTCCAATGAAGATGGGGATGGATCCAATGTATATTTGAGTTGGTAAAACATCTTGAAAAGTCCTAGTTGGACCACTTTGTTTTGTTAGATCGTGCTTCGCCTCGCCTAGAGTTTTCTTTACTAACTCTAAGGCTGTAGATTGTGCTAGCCGACGAAGCGCCTTTGGCCTCTTGGACCCATTCTTGCGAGTCCTTCTTTTAGGCTTAGTGATCTTTGTGGAGGTTGAGTGACTCTCCTTAACCCCTTCACCGGTCTTGATGATTTGGATAATGGTTTTGTAGGGGTGTCCAATTGTTGGCTTGGTGCCGCTGGTACTTGGTCCCATATTGTAACTAACTTGGGACATGTTTGGCTTCTTGCTAGTCGGATGGACTGACTTGAAGCTATGAAGCTTCGTGCCCCTTTTGTGTGTCACCGTTGTAGGCGGATTTGGTATCCAACCATGGGTGATCTTGTCCTCCGAGGCTTGCAAGGCTCCGAAAGAGTTTCTTAGTGGGATTTCTGCTGTGATTGAATCCCGGGTAACTTGGAAAAGCATTTCAAATGACCTTTTCCTCATCATTTGGCCTCCCTTGACAACGAAGGTTGCGGGAAGCTCGTTGAACTTGCTTGTTGCTTTTGGCGCCATTTCCCTTACACCAAAGTAAACTTAAAGTTAGCATCAATATTACTAAGAGATGAAAAGGAAAATAAGGTCCCACTGGGCGTGCCAAAAATATGTTGAGGAAAAATGTGTATAAATTTCCAAAACATTATTTCATTTAATTTTCATGATATTTTAGTTCGACCCTATTTTTTTACCCTTTTGATTCAAAATAATATTAATACAACATATAAAGGGGTTTTTATTAATTGGACTGTACCCGAATTTCATGGGTTGCCTACGTATCTCTTTAAAGAGAATCAAGTCTCACGTAGTTCCGTGCGGTGTTTTCATGCATCAGAGAATCAAAGTCCAAACCCACCTTCTAGGAAGGGTTGCTTAGACGATGACTCAACTATCATTTGCATGACATTTATATCTCAATCATGCATCAAAGGATTAAATTAAACCCACCTTCTAGGAAGGGTTGCTTAATTTATCCCTACTATCACGCACATAATCAAGAACAGTGATATGTTATTTTATTTTATTTTATTTTATTTTATTTTAAAACTTGTGACTGAATCTGTTTATAATTTACCAAATTTCCTACGTATCCTTTATTAGGAATCAAGTCGTACGTAGTTCTTAAATGATTGTTTGAAATTTAACTTTATGACTTTCATTTCATATAAAAGTCAAAAATATACTTTGTGATTGAATTTGATATGAATTCTTTTGTATTAAGAGAATATTTAAATTTTAACTTTATGACTTTCATAAAAGTCAAAAATATATTTTGTGATTGAATTTAATACGCATTTGTTTTGTATCAAATTTCCTACGTATCCGTAAAAATAAACGGAATCAAATCATACGTAGTTCTTTTCCGACTTTTACATTTACATAAAAGTTAATTTTATTTTTGCGGTTGAACTCGACAGTTTATTAGTCGAGTTTCCTACGTACTCTTATGAAAGAGATCAAACCACCCGTAGTTCATTATGTTTATATAAAAGAAATTTTATTTAACTCTATTTTTTTGTTAAGAAAACGACGACCCGATAAATTTGCTTAGAAAGACGTTGCTCGAATTTTTTTTTGAATAGCCTATGATCCAACCACGAGTCTTGTATAGTAACAATGGTTCATCGCCGGTTTGGTGTGGAGGTCGAAAGTAATTACTTTCGGACCAACCACGAGTCTTGTATGGTAACAGAAGTAATTACTTCTTAGAGCATCTTCATCCCACACACTCAAAGTTTCTTCCCTAATTAATTTTTAAAAATTAAAAATTAATGTCAGAAGATGGTGTGGGAATAGAGGCAATAAGTGGAGAGAAGGTTCTTCTTCAAGAGATGAATTCTGCCAATTTCCTGCACAAAACACAGAAATCAAAGTAAGTTTTATTTTTATTTTTAATATTTTTCTCTTATTTTAATTGTTAGTTTTTTTGTTATTTTTTTTATATTTTAAGTTTTGCTATAAAATAGGGAAGTAGATGAGTTATTTAAAACTTTAATTCATATATTAGACATAAAGTTTTAAGGTTTAAAATATATAGTAAAAATAATGAAAATAAAAATAAAAATTTTATATTTAGTTAGAAAATATTTTTATCTATCTATAGACATTAATATTGATTATATTTTAATTATATTTTAATAAATCTTTTTTAGAATATTAATACTTTAAGTAGGGTGTAAGTTAATTTTCAATAAAACTTATCTTTTAATCTACATTGTTAATTAAAAATGATAATATATAAATAAATAATAATAATATTAGTTATATCAATTGATTATGATAATAATAATAATAATTATAATAGTAATTATTATAATAATAATTATTATTATAATAATAATAATAATAATATTAATAATAATAATAATAATAATAATAATAATAATAATACATACACATAAATAAAAAAAATATAGGCTACATAAAGTAAGTAGGGTGTAAGTTAAGAAACTATCATGCAAATATGGGATGAAGAATTGAGTTTCTTTAGATGAGGTGGAAGAGAGATAAAATTGTAAAAATGTATTAAGAAACTTAAAAATAGTTTCTGGGATGAAGATGCTCTTATCCCATAATAGTTTGGAGAATAAGCCTCCAGACGATATTTCCGATCGGTTGCTCATAGAAATACGATTGTTTGATTTTCACGATAAAACAAACGAAACAATTTAGAACAAAATATTGTAATTATGTATATAGTATAAACTGTGACCGTAGTATGGATTGAATAACCTACTATAAATTTGCAATCATAGCCTATAATGGGTTTATTTTTTAAAAGAAGTAAGTCTTCTACTTTTCATTTTTTTGAAAGAATCGATTGTTTTGAAAGAAAACAAGAACATGATTGATAGATTTGACTAGACTTAAAATGGGAAGGATTTGCAGTAATTTTTTCCATATAAAAAAATTCAAAGAAGAATGGAAGAACTCTAAAAAATAGAGTGCGTACTTACTGGTGTTAAAAAACTAAATAAAAAAGTTGGAATCCTTTCTTCTTTCCTTTCCCACTTTTCTATTCTATCTTCTGTAAGTATGCCTTTTCTCTTTCCCTCCAATTGTATTTGTTTTGTGTGTGCAGAGTGTGTTTCCCTCCCTTTTTTTTTACCATTCTTATCTCACGCATATATATACACAGATGCAACCGGACAGTTGGGACTTTTAACTGCAAACAAAACTGCCAGTGAATTAAAACTGTCCTTATCTTTTCTTTTCTTTTTTTTTTTTAAAAAAAATAAAAATAAAAAAATAATTTAGTTAAGATTTCAACACAATGTTTAAGATACAGGAAACAATAAATTGCATTCTTCCTCTTTTATTTATTTATTTTTGTCATTAATTAAATTTTTTTTTTATTGTATGTTATGAAGAATTGTTTTACATTTTCGTCGAAATATGAGGTTAAACAGATGCCCCCAAACTTTGTAGGTGTGAACCGTTGAACGCATTCAAAGTTTGTTGTGTGAATAAATTCGAAGTTTACCTTCCTTAATCGATGATCTTCATTTTTTTTTTAGGAAACAAACATGCAGATTTGTGGTAGGGTTGGCAGAGAACGAGCGATGGATCAAAATGGAAAGGAAATTTCTTATGGTCCTTTCTACTACAGGAGTCTTTCCATGAAGGAGTTGAATGCTGATTCATCAGGATATGAAATAGTTGCATTAACCAAAAAGGAGGAAGTCTCGGAAGGGAGCTTCAAATTCACCATATACAGTGACAAAGGATGTATATTACCAACTAAAGGCTTCGGTCCAAGGTTCACAGCTACACTTCTTGAAAAGGTCCAACTTGAAGATGATTTTTCTGAGGTGAATGAGGAATTTTATCCTACCATAAAACGACTCATGAGTATACCTATGAATTGGGGGGTAGAGTTTACTTTCCGTGGATTATCTACTTTTGCTGACAAGCTTATAGAATGGACTAGCCATATTCTCACAAGGCATGGTCGGAAGTTGAAAGCTATTGACATGTACGGGCTTGCTGGGGCGTCTCAATATCCATATAATTACAATAAGGATGTATGGAAAGCTTTTTGTGAGCACTGGAGTCCTTTGACCAACACTCTTCATCATGGAGGTGGAGAGTTAGGAATATCGCTACATGATCTAAAGTATATTTGCGGTCTCCCTATCCTAGGTCATCCTTATGAGGAATACCTTCCGCCTAATAAACACCTCATTGATGAAACCAAATGTCCTTCTACCGTAGCAGAACTTTTGAGGATTCATGCTGACCTTTATCGCCATGAAGATGTCCAGGAGTTGTCATGGTACAAATGGATTCAACACTTTTATACAGGGAAACAGACTATCGCTGCATATGGGGAAGGTCATTGTAAGTCTTATACCAAGAAGCTTCCTGCTACTACTAGTAAGAGGTCGTTACCACTAAATATCTCTGATAAAGGAGAGCTTGCAGCCTTTTTAGCCTTGTTACTTAGCAGATTTGTGTTACCAAATAAAACTAGATATGTTAGGCCCGAGACTTTTATGATGGCTTCACTCATGGCTCAAGGCGAAAAAGTGTCTCTTGCTCCCTCGGTTTTAGGACATATATATAACGGAATGGGAAAGATAGCAACTTTTCAAGGTAATCCTGGGAGTGCAAAGCCTAGTTTCGGGATTCACTTTGTTATTGGTTGGCTGGCAGAATATCTTCCTTCTCTATACCCATGCCGTCCTGACAACGAAATTGAAAAGGACTATTCACCTTTGGCGAGATATGGTGGTATAAGTGGTCATCCTTTAACTTTGTACCAAGCTAGGCTCTTATTCAGAGGTACTGATCACGTTTCCTATCGAGCCACGAGATTTGGGGCCGGCATTGGTGGAAAAGATTATGTAGACTCTGATGACCTCTTAGACTTATGTTTCGAGCACTTGTTGAGTATCCGACATGCATTTTTACTAGTTCGCTTTGAGGATACTCTAATCTTAGAACCGTACTATCCAAACAGATTTGCCAGACAGTTTGGCTTTGATCAAGGGGTTCCCTCAAACAAGCTAAATTATTGCTTCTCTCATCGGAGTAGAAAATCACTGGAGGATATCGCCAAAGCGTATGCACGCTTATTCAGAAAGAACACTGGCACTCTTTTCCATATCCCATTTGTTTACCATCAAGGGACTTACACATACGCCTACTGTAGTTGGTGGGCTAGAGTTTCTACACCCTATCTAGCTCAATCATGCCATAAGGTCAAGACCATTCTTCTTGGGAAGGACTGCGTCGAACGGGATCCTGTATTTGTGATTAAAAACATAAGAAGTGTGGTTGCGGGTTTACAGGGAGCTGTAAAATTTTCCTAAGAGAGAAAGCCTAAAACTGACTCCCCTTCTTTGATTGAGTCTTCGTCTCAGTTAGACATTGGAACTTCGTCAAGGAAAAAACAGGTGTTGTTAGAAAAGAGGTTATCAAGGCTAAAGTGGTATCGAGAAGAAAGTCCCCTAGTGACGATGTGAATCCCAAAAGGGCACGTTACACCAGACCCGAGAGATCCGACAGTTCAAATTCAAATGGGTTTCAGGATCTTCCTATTCTTGATACCCCAGCTGATGTTGATGTCATTGCTCCGGCTGAAGAAGCCTCAGCCTTGGTTGCTGTCCCAGGCAGCACTGCTGTTATAACCTTGCCCAATTCATCATCCTCAAGCGACAAACGAGACATGCTTATTTATCGAGAGACTCCTTCAACTTTGCAAGATGTACTCTCCGGAGTGCAAAACGAATGGATCCGCCAAAGCATCTCCAATGGGGTAAATTTTATCCTAAAGATTATTTCTGCTTCAGAATCTCCAGAGGGATTGACGGGTTCTCGTCATAAAATCATGGAATCTGTCGGGACGTTGGAGGCTATGGTAGCAATTGTGCCAGTTGACCTTAGTTGGTTTGTTTCAAAGGTTCGACAATTACTACACGTAGTTGATGATCTGGTTACCATGCAGAATAAAGTTGATGTGCCCCGCATTGAGCAACTACAAGTTGATTTAGCACAGTGTTCTACTGAACTTTCATCCGAAAGGGCTAAACTTTCCACGATATCAGAACGTTTTCTTGCCTTGAAGGAAAAAGAATCAGAAATCATGGCTTTAAAAGAGAGGGTCAGCAATCTGGAGATTGAAGTTGAGGTCAACAAGACTTCTTTAACAAAAGAAGAAATTGAAGTGCGACAATCGATCCAATTTAATGAAAATAAGCTACAACAAGTCCAAAGCCAACTGGACCAAGTGAAGCATACTGATACTGAAGAACTCAACGCTAAGAAGCGTGATTCTCGTGATTTGGTTAATGTTATCGGTCGCTTTGTCTCTTCTCAATAGACTAGTTTTACGTATATCTCCATTATAACCCTTCCTATTTGTTGCTCTCTTCTTTCTTCTTTTTTTTTTTAATAAATAATAATCTTCATTCAGACACTTATAATGTATGGAGAAGTTTACTACATTCTCGTGCTACATCGCTTTGTGCAGTTTACTAGGGAGTCTTTATTTATCATTTTATATATTTATTTTATTTTGTGGTGGTGGCTGCATCTAACGTTTTTTTATAGCTAGACTGCCTACGTACCTTCTTGATGAAGGATCAAGCCATTCGTAGTTCTTTGCGAACTGATTTTTTGTTTTTTTTTTTATTTTTTTTCCGCCCCTTCATCGTACACATCACCGAAATAATTTGAGCCCACCTTCTATGAAGGGTTTCTCAAATCACTCAACTATCATTTGCATACTTAAGGGCTCTAAAGTAAACTATGCCCTTTTTTTTATTATGATTTTTTTTTATATATACATTTTTTTTTATCCTGAGTTAAAAAGTTAACGACTGAATTCGATACCTATTTGTACCGAATTCCTTCTGTAACCCTTAGGAGTACATCAAATCTTAATGTAGCCCTCCGAATATTTAGAGATCTTCAAGTGAAGTACTTCTTCACAAACTTTCCGTTTACAGAAGTGTAAATCACTCCACCATCCGTATGCGAGAGTTCGTAAGCACCTTTTGGGAAGACTTTAGTGATGACGTAGGGACCTTCCCATTTTGGTTCAAACTTCCCTTGCGATATTCTATTGATGACAATAGGTCTTTTTATTGTAAGAACGAGATCACCGACCAAAAATGAGCGGAATTTGACTCGCTTATTAAATGCCCCAGTAACTTGTGCTTGATAAATCTCAAGTTTTAGTTGTGTTGCCAATCGATGCTCGTCTAAAGCTTCAAGCTCAGCCAAACGAATCTTAGCATTCTCGTCTGGATTTGATACTTGTACTGCAACTCTAAGGGAAGGTAGTTGTATTTCCAAAGGCAAGACAACTTCTGACCCAAAGACCAAATTGTAAGGCGTACATCCAGTGGATGTTCTGGTAGTCGTTCGATATGCCCATAATGCTTCAGGTAGACATTCATGCCAATCCCCCTTGGATTTTGATACCATCTTTTTGAGGATTTTGCAAAGCACCTTATTAAAAGCTTCGGCTTGACCGTTTGAGGATGGATTGTAGCTTGATGAGAAGCTATGTTTAAAACCAAATTTCTGGGCTTGTCTCACCATGAGTTGATTCTTGAAATATAGGGCGTTATCTGAAATTAATTTTGAAGGAACTCCGTATCTATAGATCAGTTGAATCCTTATGAAATCAACAACTTCTTTGGCCCCCACTCGTTTCAACGGTACGACTTCTGCCCATTTTGAGAAATAGTCAGTTGCAGCCAATATGTATAAATGACCACGAGACGATGATGGTTTTATAGGGCCTACAACATCAAGACCCCATGCATCGAAAGGCCAAGACAAGGCAGTTGGATGAAGAAATTGGGGTGGTTGATGAATGAAGTCACTGTGTATCTGACAAGAGTGACAAGCTTTAGCGAACTCTATTGCGTCCTTCACCATGGTCGGCCAATAGTATCCCAAACGTTTAATTTGATCGGCTAATTTGGGACCAGCTTGATGTGCCCCGCATATTCCTGCATGAGTTTCTGTAAGGATAAATTTGCTTTCTTCTTTTGATAAACATCTAAGTAAGACTCCGTCAAAAGCTCTACGATATAAAGTATCATTTTCTAACAAGAACCTTACTACCCGTCGCTTTAGATCTATCTTCTGTTTCACGTCCTCGGGCATGATTCCACGTTGCAAATATTCAAGAAATGGTTGTCGCCAATCCATCTCTTCATTAATCTCAAAAACTGAGACCCCATGCCCTTCCTCAATTGGCGTGAGCCGATCTAGGGCCGATGTTAACAGATGACGTTCTCCAACTGTCACTTGAATTTCTCTTTCGTCGGGGAGCGTTAGTGATGCTGCTAATTTGGCTAGAGCATCGGCTTTATTATTTTCAGACCGTGGTACGTGCATAATTTTGATATCTTGAAACTGTTGCACGAGGTCGTTTGCTCTTTGGTATAAAGGAATTAGACTAGAGGTTTTGACCTCATATTGTCCATTTACTTGTCTGATGATCACTTGAGAATCACCAAACACCCTTAAAGGATCAATATGCATTTCAAGGGCTATCTCAAGGCCAATGAGAAGTGCTTCATATTCTGCTACGTTGTTTGTACATGTCTCCAAAAGAGAAAAGGAATAGGGCACTAATCCACCGGAAGGTGTGATGAATATAATGCCCACTCCAGCATTTTGTTTTGTTGATGCACCGTCGAAATATAATTGCCATGTACCTTCTCCTATCGTGAAAACTTCCTCATCAGGTAATTCGTCTGATAGCTCCTCGTTGTCTGGGGTCGGATGAGCAGCTAGAAATTCAGCAATGATTTGTCCCTTTATTGCCTTTTGAGGTACAAATTTGATATCAAAGGGTGCTAAAAGCATAGCCCATTTGGCCAATCTTCCAGACAAAATTGTTTTTGATAAAATATATCGTAAGGGATCAGCTTTTGATACCAATGTAATTGGGTGAGACAACAAGTAATGTCGCAATTTTTGAACGGCGAATATTAGTGATAGACATATTTTCTCCATGGTGGAGTAATTATGTTCTGCTCCTACCATTGTCCGACTTATGTAGTACAAAGCATTTTCTTTTCCTTCATCATTGTGTTGGGCAAGCATAGCCCCCAATGATCGCTCAAGGGTTGCCGTGTATAAAATCAGCGGCCTTCCTTGTATAGGTGCCATTAGTACTGGTGGATTTGACAAGTATTTCTTGATACTGTCCAAGGCATTTTGACACTGTTGATCCCAAATAAATGGTGAGTCCTTCTTCATTAATCGTAGAAATGGTTGACACCTCCCTGTTAAATTTGAGATGAAACGTCTTATGTAAGCGAGCCTCCCTTGTAATCCACGAAGTTGGCGAAGGTTCTTTGGAGGTGGCATTTGAACAATTGCTTTTATTTTATCGGGGTCGATTTCAATTCCTCGGTAGCGTACAATGAATCCAAGAAATTTTCCTGAACTTATACCGAATGCACATTTGAGAGGATTCATCTTGAGTTGGTGCATGCGCAACCTATCAAAAATTATACGAAGGTCATTGGGGTGATCCACCTTTTCATTTGTTTTAACCACTAGATCATCTACATAACATTCAATGGACCCGTGGAGTAAGTCATGAAATATGGTCGTCATAGCCCGTTGATAAGTGGCTCCAACATTTTTTAAACCGAAAGGCATCACTGTATAACAAAATGTTTCTTGGGGGGTTCGAAAGGCCGTCAGTTCCTCGTCTTCAGGATTCATCTTAATTTGATTATATCCCGAAAAACCGTCCATGAAAGACAAGGCTTTGAATCCAATAGTAGAATCTACCAAGAGCTCGGTGATGGGTAATGGAAACTCATCTTTAGGGCATGCTTCATTCAAATCCCTAAAATCGACACATATGCAAAGTTGACCATTCTTTTTCTTGACGGGAACTATGTTAGCGAGCCAAATAGGATATTGAACTTCGCGGATGAATCCTGCTTTGATGAGCTTATCCACCTCAACATTGATTTGACCAGTTAACTCCGGACGGAAGCGTCGTTGTGTTTGTTTTACCGGCTTTTTACCGTCAGAGATTGCCAACTTGTGAACAGCAACATTTGGATCTAAGCCAGGCATATCTTGGTATCCCCAAGCAAAAACATCTTTGTACTCTCGAAGGAGTTTTTCATATACTACCTTCTCATCTTCTGTTAACAAAGCACTAATGAAGATGGGCTTAGGATCCTCACTTGTCCCCAAATTAATTTCTTGAAGTTCATCAACAGTAACTTGTCCTCCATCCTCTAGTTCTGGTGGTGCTGGTTGAATTGTGTTGATGAAATCAAGTGATTTTTCAGATGCCTCTTGATCATGATGACTTTGGGATTCTCTTTCATCTGTTACGGACATCATATTTACTTCTTCAGTATAGGTATTTGTAGGAGTCTTTTGCTTCCATGAAATGATTTTCAAGTGTTTCTTCTTCTTGAGTTTCCATTTTCTACCTCCCTTTGCCGATTTGTCTTTAGGTATTTCAAGTCTTTGGAATACGGAAACTCGTGACATATCTTTCATGGGAGTTGCATCGATCCTGTCAAATACTGACACTTGAGGTGATATAACCATATCTTCGGAGAACATATATTGTTCTTTGGGTGTTAGTATTGTTGACTCCATAAATTTTGACGTCAAAACTCCTCCCTCTAGAGAAATCTGTAAATTTCTACAGATTTCTTCATCTAAAAGTTTTTGTAGGGATTTTCTTTTTTTCTTTTGCATTTTGACCTTGCGATTTATGTTTGCTCTTGAAGATGAATTCTCATAATGAGGATTGAAAGTTTCACTTCTTAAAATCATATTTTTATTGTCATCTTCCCGATCTTCGGAAGACTTATGGATGATTATCGCTTTCCTTGGCAACGATTGGTCAATCTTCCGAAGAGGACAAGTATAACTCGTCATAAGAGAATGCATGACTCTTTCTACGGAAGTTAAAGGCCTTTCACCAGCCTTTCTCTTATCCTTCGGTGTATATTTGAACAACACCTTAGGTTGTGAACTTTTATCATTATCATTTTTCGAGGATACTTGGGCTACCTTCTTGCTCTCTTTATCCTTTTGCAAGCAAGAGATTTTGTCACCTCTGTGTATGAGTGTATTTGGGTCAAAGCTTATGGATTTGTAAAACTTAGCATCGGCATAATTGACATTCTCCCCGTAAAAAGGGTTAGAATCTCCCCGAATAGTTCTTACATTTCCTTCATCATCGGTGTATTTCAGGCATTGATGAAGTGTGGAAGCTATGTAACCACGGACGTCCGAGTAGGGCATTGTAGGAAGTGTTTGCATCGATTACATGGAAAAGAGCATCTTTGTAAAGATCATCTAATACTACTTTTAAAGCTATAGTACCCATGGCTCTTTGCCCAACTTGATTAAAGCCTTGTATTGTGAGCAAAGTAGGGGATAATTGATTAGATGTTAGCCCCATCGCTCTTAAGGCCTTGAATGGAAGGAGGTTTACAGCTGACCCACAATCAAGCAAGATTCGGTTAATCTTAGTATCTTCAATTGTGCCCGTCACATATAATGGCCTATTATGATGCTCTTCCCCTAACTGTAAATCTTCGTCAGAGAATGATATACAAGCCATGCATGAAGCACATTGGATTATCGGAGCTAATGATACCTCGTTAATTTCAACTGGATCTACTTGGTCTTTATAATTTTCCGGATCTGTAAGGGCTTGAATGAGTGCCTTTCTCAAATCCTTTGACATTTGTAATGCATCATACACACTTAAACGTGCTGGGATGCGTTTTAGATGATTTATCACATCGTATTTGACTCCTTCTCTCTTAGGTATTTTTTTAGTTAAATCTAATCCCTTAGGAGTAGGGTTTTTTTTGTGTTCTTCCTTATTGTCTTGAGGTGAATTAGGAGGTTCTTTGTCAAGCCATCCTTTAGGAGTTGATGCTTTTGAGCCTTCTATAGTGGTTGACTCTTTCTCCTTTCCTTTTGTCAATGGAGGAGAAATTTGGCGTCCGGATCGAAGAGTAACCGCGTCTACTTCCGATTGCTCCTCTTCACAACTATCTGCCCACGAGACCATACAACATTGGGCGATTTCGTCACCCCAAAAATCTTCCTCATTTGGAGATTCATCTTTAATAATTTCCTCTGGGATGAAATCTTTCAAGGTAATGGGTGTCCGTTCAGGTTGAGTGTAATTATCTTCACAACTTTCACATTGTTTCTTTTCCTTCTTAACTTTTTTGCTCTTAATATTCTTTTTCTTGTTTTTCTTCTGTCTCATGTTGCTTGTACTATACTCTGGCTGACTTACACATCTAGTGAATACTTGTTGAGGCTTTCTTCGACCGGCACAAGTTTGCCACTCAAAATCACTATCATAGTTGTCGTCATCGTCTGAGTATAAATCTTCAATGTCAGAGCAAGTCATTATCTCATATAATGTTGGAATCCCTGGACCATCTCTCGGCATATCGGGGTATGCCCATACAATGCGGACGTCATCTTCGTCTTCGACGGAAAACCGCACTAGTATTGCCATTAGAGGTAGAGAAACTGTCGGAATTTGTAAGGGGATCTCCAACTCTTCTACAACTTTTGAGACTGAGTTTATGGTCTCTATGGCTTCTAATGTAGAAATTGTGTTTGATGATGCTTTTGGAGCATGTGATGGTCCACTTTCAATCTCAATTTCACCTTTGTTTACCATCCTTTCGATAATGTCTTTAAAGACATAACAATCTTTAATTGTGTGACTAATCAATTGATGGAACGGGCAATAGTTTGGGTCGCCCGTTTTGTCAACCTCTCTAGGCCTTTTTGGCTCTGGAAGAGTTATGAGTTTAGCAGTCATCAACTCATCAAAGATCCCTTGAACATCGTCATCATCAAAGGGATATTTCTTTTGTTTTCTTTCCTCAAGGGTAAGCTTTTTGCTAGCATCCCTTGACTTATTATTTTTTTCTTGAAATCTAAAATTGTTTCCGCCATAGGTTCTATTGTCTGTCTTAATGAAAGTCGCAAGAGAATCTCCTTTCTTTTGTGGCTTCTTGACTTCTTCTCTTCTACTATCGCCAATTTGAGGTCGATTAATACTTTTGGTGCGACGTGTGAGTTGTCTTTCAACATTACACGCCTTCGAAACCAGGGCACTAAATGAGGTTGGCTCGGCACTTCCGACATGCACTGCTAATTCTGGAAGTAGATTAATTGTACATATTTGCACACATGCGTGCTCGCTTAGCTTTTCTGGGCATTGCAACCTGAGACTTCTCCATCTTGCAATAAAATCATTCGCGAGTTCATTAGGTCTTTGGAAGGTGTTTGCAAGATCCATGATTGAAACTTTGGCTTTAGAGCTCACAAATTGAGCTAGAAATGCCGCTTGAAGATCGTTCCATGTTTGGATGGACTCTGGTTGAAGTTGTGTATACCAGGTAAATGACGATCCCCTTAGTGATTGTACAAACTGTCTAATAAGTAGTGCATCTTCAAGTGCCGTTTCACCACATGCTGAATAGAAATGGGCTAAATGTTCATGTGGTGACCCATGAATCCCGTCAAATTTATCAAAATTTGGTTTTTGATATCCAGGAGGAAACGGAATTGAATCATAGTGTGCCGGGTACGGCTTTCTATATCCGACAACAGAAGGATTTTGGGCTTTTTGAAACTCCTTAATCCCTTGGGCAATTATCTCCCGGACTTCTTGAGGAGAGATGGATTGGTTATTGTGTGAGCCATCATGACTTGTACCTATATGCTCGCGCAGGTTTTCATGAGTTTGAGTTTCTGCTTGAGCTACGAGTGATGCTATTTGGGCATCCTTCTCGGCCAATTGTTCTTGTAAATTTCGAAGTTGTTCTTCCATGCTTGTAGTTTCTGTAGTCAACACTGGCATGCTATTTACTTCATCTTGAAGACCAATGTATTTCTTTTTCATACCGGCCATAGGTGGGAACTCTTCTTCTTGAAAAAGAGTAGTCTTATCTCCATACAAAGGAGAGAAAATGCTTTCTTCCGATAAGCTCCTTGATCCTGTTGTAGGACGAGGTGACGGGGATGGTGTCCTTGAAACTGTATCAGCAAAGGACATTTGCAAGGATTTTGACCTTGTAACGGGACCTGTGTAGGTCTGAGGTCGATCATCTTGTGAAATTGCTTTATTTGTTTTTGACGAGACTCTCGTTTTTACAAGAGTCCGTGGGACTTGAACAATCTACTTGTCGTCTTGATTTCTTTTTGACTTTGCAGACTTGATTATCTTGGCTTTAGATGCCTTTGGTAGACCCTCCTCATAAGAAGTCATATTCACTTCAGCGGACCCTCCAATGAAGATGGGGATGGATCCAATGTATATTTGAGTTGGTAAAACATCTTGAAAAGTCCTAGTTGGACCACTTTGTTTTGTTAGATCGTGCTTCGCCTCGCCTAGAGTTTTCTTTACTAACTCTAAGGCTGTAGATTGTGCTAGCCGACGAAGCGCCTTTGGCCTCTTGGACCCATTCTTGCGACTCCTTCTTTTAGGCTTAGTGATCTTTGTGGAGGTTGAGTGACTCTCCTTAACCCCTTCACCGGTCTTGATGATTTGGATAATGGTTTTGTAGGGGTGTCCAATTGTTGGCTTGGTGCCGCTGGTACTTGGTCCCATATTGTAACTAACTTGGGACATGTTTGGCTTCTTGCTAGTCGGATGGACTGACTTGAAGCTATGAAGCTTTGTGCCCCTTTTGTGTGTCACCGTTGTAGGCGGATTTGGTATCCAACCATGGGTGATCTTGTCCTCCGAGGCTGGCAAGGCTCCGAAAGAGTTTCTTAGTGGGATTTCTGCTGTGATTGAATCCCGGGTAACTTGGAAAAGCATTTCAAATGACCTTTTCCTCATCATTTGGCCTCCCTTGACAACGAAGGTTGCGGGAAGCTCGTTGAACTTGCTTGTTGCTTTTGGCGCCATTTCCCTTACACCAAAGTAAACTTAAAGTTAGCATCAATATTACTAAGAGATGAAAAGGAAAATAAGGTCCCACTGGGCGTGCCAAAAATATGTTGAGGAAAAATGTGTATAAATTTCCAAAACATTATTTCATTTAATTTTCATGATATTTTAGTTCGACCCTATTTTTTTACCCTTTTGATTCAAAATAATATTAATACAACATATAAAGGGGTTTTTATTAATTGGACTGTACCCGAATTTCATGGGTTGCCTACGTATCTCTTTAAAGAGAATCAAGTCTCACGTAGTTCCGTGCGGTGTTTTCATGCATCAGAGAATCAAAGTCCAAACCCACCTTCTAGGAAGGGTTGCTTAGACGATGACTCAACTATCATTTGCATGACATTTATATCTCAATCATGCATCAAAGGATTAAATTAAACCCACCTTCTAGGAAGGGTTGCTTAATTTATCCCTACTATCACGCACATAATCAAGAACAGTGATAGGTTATTTTATTTTATTTTATTTTATTTTATTTTAAAACTTGTGACTGAATCTGTTTATAATTTACCAAATTTCCTACGTATCCTTTATTAGGAATCAAGTCGTACGTAGTTCTTAAATGATTGTTTGAAATTTAACTTTATGACTTTCATTTCATATAAAAGTCAAAAATATACTTTGTGATTGAATTTGATATGAATTCTTTTGTATTAAGAGAATATTTAAATTTTAACTTTATGACTTTCATAAAAGTCAAAAATATATTTTGTGATTGAATTTAATACGCATTTGTTTTGTATCAAATTTCCTACGTATCCGTAAAAATAAACGGAATCAAATCATACGTAGTTCTTTTCCGACTTTTGCATTTACATAAAAGTTAATTTTATTTTTGCGGTTGAACTCGACAGTTTATTAGTCGAGTTTCCTACGTACTCTTATGAAAGAGATCAAACCACCCGTAGTTCGTTATGTTTATATAAAAGAAATTTTATTTAACTCTATTTTTTTGTTAAGAAAACGACGACCCGATAAATTTGCTTAGAAAGACGTTGCTCGAATTTTTTTTTGAATAGCCTATGATCCAACCACGAGTCTTGTATAGTAACAATGGTTCATCGCCGGTTTGGTGTGGCGGTCGAAAGTAATTACTTTCGGACCAACCACGAGTCTTGTATGGTAACAGAAGTAATTACTTCTTAGAGCATCTTCATCCCACACACTCAAAGTTTCTTCCCTAATTAATTTTTAAAAATTAAAAATTAATGTCAGAAGATGGTGTGGGAATAGAGGCAATAAGTGGAGAGAAGGTTCTTCTTCAAGAGATGAATTCTGCCAATTTCCTGCACAAAACACAAAAATCAAAGTAAGTTTTATTTTTATTTTTAATATTTTTCTCTTATTTTAATTGTTAGTTTTTTTGTTATTTTTTTTATATTTTAAGTTTTGCTATAAAATAGGGAAGTAGATGAGTTATTTAAAACTTTAATTCATATATTAGACATAAAGTTTTAAGGTTTAAAATATATAGTAAAAATAATGAAAATAAAAATAAAAATTTTATATTTAGTTAGAAAATATTTTTATCTATCTATAGACATTAATATTGATTATATTTTAATTATATTTTAATAAATATTTTTTTAGAATATTAATACTTTAAGTAGGGTGTAAGTTAATTTTCAATAAAACTTATCTTTTAATCTACATTGTTAATTAAAAATGATAATATATAAATAAATAATAATAATATTAGTTATATCAATTGATTATGATAATAATAATAATTATAATAGTAATTATTATAATAATAATTATAATAATAATAATAATAATAATAATAATAATAATATTAATAATAATAATAATAATAATAATACATACATACACATAAATAAAAAAAATATAGGCTACATAAAGTAAGTAGGGTGTAAGTTAAGAAACTATCATGCAAATATGGGATGAAGAATTGAGTTTCTTTAGATGAGGTGGAAGAGAGATAAAATTGTAAAAATGTATTAAGAAACTTAAAAATAGTTTCTGGGATGAAGATGCTCTTATCCCATAATAGTTTGGAGAATAAGCCTCCAGACGATATTTCCGATCGGTTGCTCATAGAAATACGATTGTTTGATTTTCACGATAAAACAAACGAAACAATTTAGAACAAAATATTGTAATTATGTATATAGTATAAACTGTGACCGTAGTATGGATTGAATAACCTACTATAAATTTGCAATCATAGCCTATAATGGGTTTATTTTTTAAAAGAAGTAAGTCTTCTACTTTTCATTTTTTTGAAAGAATCGATTGTTTTGAAAGAAAACAAGAACATGATTGATAGATTTGACTAGACTTAAAATGGGAAGGATTTGCAGTAATTTTTTCCATATAAAAAAATTCAAAGAAGAATGGAAGAACTCTAAAAAATAGAGTGCGTACTTACTGGTGTTAAAAAACTAAATAAAAAAGTTGGAATCCTTTCTTCTTTCCTTTCCCACTTTTCTATTCTATCTTCTGTAAGTATGCCTTTTCTCTTTCCCTCCAATTGTATTTGTTTTGTGTGTGCAGAGTGTGTTTCCCTCCCTTTTTTTTTACCATTCTTATCTCACGCATATATATACACAGATGCAACCGGACAGTTGGGACTTTTAACTGCAAACAAAACTGCCAGTGAATTAAAACTGTCCTTATCTTTTCTTTTCTTTTTTTTTTTTAAAAAAAATAAAAATAAAAAAATAATTTAGTTAAGATTTCAACACAATGTTTAAGATACAGGAAACAATAAATTGCATTCTTCCTCTTTTATTTATTTATTTTTGTCATTAATTAAATTTTTTTTTTATTGTATGTTATGAAGAATTGTTTTACATTTTCGTCGAAATATGAGGTTAAACAGATGCCCCCAAACTTGGTAGGTGTGAACCGTTGAACGCATTCAAAGTTTGTTGTGTGAATAAATTCGAAGTTTACCTTCCTTAATCGATGATCTTCATTTTTTTTTTAGGAAACAAACATGCAGATTTGTGGTAGGGTTGGCAGAGAACGAGCGATGGATCAAAATGGAAAGGAAATTTCTTATGGTCCTTTCTACTACAGGAGTCTTTCCATGAAGGAGTTGAATGCTGATTCATCAGGATATGAAATAGTTGCATTAACCAAAAAGGAGGAAGTCTCGGAAGGGAGCTTCAAATTCACCATATACAGTGACAAAGGATGTATATTACCAACTAAAGGCTTCGGTCCAAGGTTCACAGCTACACTTCTTGAAAAGGTCCAACTTGAAGATGATTTTTCTGAGGTGAATGAGGAATTTTATCCTACCATAAAACGACTCATGAGTATACCTATGAATTGGGGGGTAGAGTTTACTTTCCGTGGATTATCTACTTTTGCTGACAAGCTTATAGAATGGACTAGCCATATTCTCACAAGGCATGGTCGGAAGTTGAAAGCTATTGACATGTACGGGCTTGCTGGGGCGTCTCAATATCCATATAATTACAATAAGGATGTATGGAAAGCTTTTTGTGAGCACTGGAGTCCTTTGACCAACACTCTTCATCATGGAGGTGGAGAGTTAGGAATATCGCTACATGATCTAAAGTATATTTGCGGTCTCCCTATCCTAGGTCATCCTTATGAGGAATACCTTCCGCCTAATAAACACCTCATTGATGAAACCAAATGTCCTTCTACCGTAGCAGAACTTTTGAGGATTCATGCTGACCTTTATCGCCATGAAGATGTCCAGGAGTTGTCATGGTACAAATGGATTCAACACTTTTATACAGGGAAACAGACTATCGCTGCATATGGGGAAGGTCATTGTAAGTCTTATACCAAGAAGCTTCCTGCTACTACTAGTAAGAGGTCGTTACCACTAAATATCTCTGATAAAGGAGATCTTGCAGCCTTTTTAGCCTTGTTACTTAGCAGATTTGTGTTACCAAATAAAACTAGATATGTTAGGCCCGAGACTTTTATGATGGCTTCACTCATGGCTCAAGGCGAAAAAGTGTCTCTTGCTCCCTCGGTTTTAGGACATATATATAACGGAATGGGAAAGATAGCAACTTTTCAAGGTAATCCTGGGAGTGCAAAGCCTAGTTTCGGGATTCACTTTGTTATTGGTTGGCTGGCAGAATATCTTCCTTCTCTATACCCATGCCGTCCTGACAACGAAATTGAAAAGGACTATTCACCTTTGGCGAGATATGGTGGTATAAGTGGTCATCCTTTAACTTTGTACCAAGCTAGGCTCTTATTCAGAGGTACTGATCACGTTTCCTATCGAGCCACGAGATTTGGGGCCGGCATTGGTGGAAAAGATTATGTAGACTCTGATGACCTCTTAGACTTATGTTTCGAGCACTTGTTGAGTATCCGACATACATTTTTACTAGTTCGCTTTGAGGATACTCTAATCTTAGAACCGTACTATCCAAACAGATTTGCCAGACAGTTTGGCTTTGATCAAGGGGTTCCCTCAAACAGGCTAAATTATTGCTTCTCTCATCGGAGTAGAAAATCACTGGAGGATATCGCCAAAGCGTATGCACGCTTATTCAGAAAGAACACTGGCACTCTTTTCCATATCCCATTTGTTTACCATCAAGGGACTTACACATACGCCTACTGTAGTTGGTGGGCTAGAGTTTCTACACCCTATCTAGCTCAATCATGCCATAAGGTCAAGACCATTCTTCTTGGGAAGGACTGCGTCGAACGGGATCCTGTATTTGTGATTAAAAACATAAGAAGTGTGGTTGCGGGTTTACAGGGAGCTGTAAAATTTTCCTAAGAGAGAAAGCCTAAAACTGACTCCCCTTCTTTGATTGAGTCTTCGTCTCAGTTAGACATTGGAACTTCGTCAAGGAAAAAACAGGTGTTGTTAGAAAAGAGGTTATCAAGGCTAAAGTGGTATCGAGAAGAAAGTCCCCTAGTGACGATGTGAATCCCAAAAGGGCACGTTACACCAGACCCGAGAGATCCGACAGTTCAAATTCAATTGGATTTCAGGATCTTCCTATTCTTGATACCCCAGCTGATGTTGATGTCATTGCTCCGGCTGAAGAAGCCTCAGCCTTGGTTGCTGTCCCAGGCAGCACTGCTGTTATAACCTTGCCCAATTCATCATCCTCAAGCGACAAACGAGACATGCTTATTTATCGAGAGACTCCTTCAACTTTGCAAGATGTACTCTCCGGAGTGCAAAACGAATGGATCCGCCAAAGCATCTCCAATGGGGTAAATTTTATCCTAAAGATTATTTCTGCTTCAGAATCTCCAGAGGGATTGACGGGTTCTCGTCATAAAATCATGGAATCTGTCGGGACGTTGGAGGCTATGGTAGCAATTGTGCCAGTTGACCTTAGTTGGTTTGTTTCAAAGGTTCGACAATTACTACACGTAGTTGATGATCTGGTTACCATGCAGAATAAAGTTGATGTGCCCCGCATTGAGCAACTACAAGTTGATTTAGCACAGTGTTCTACTGAACTTTCATCCGAAAGGGCTAAACTTTCCACGATATCAGAACGTTTTCTTGCCTTGAAGGAAAAAGAATCAGAAATCATGGCTTTAAAAGAGAGGGTCAGCAATCTGGAGATTGAAGTTGAGGTCAACAAGACTTCTTTAACAAAAGAAGAAATTGAAGTGCGACAATCGATCCAATTTAATGAAAATAAGCTACAACAAGTCCAAAGCCAACTGGACCAAGTGAAGCATACTGATACTGAAGAACTCAACGCTAAGAAGCGTGATTCTCGTGATTTGGTTAATGTTATCGGTCGCTTTGTCTCTTCTCAATAGACTAGTTTTACGTATATCTCCATTATAACCCTTCCTATTTGTTGCTCTCTTCTTTCTTCTTTTTTTTTTTAATAAATAATAATCTTCATTCAGACACTTA
Organism: Fagopyrum homotropicum; assembly: GCA_033239125.1. NCBI lineage: Eukaryota > Viridiplantae > Streptophyta > Magnoliopsida > Caryophyllales > Polygonaceae > Fagopyrum > Fagopyrum homotropicum. The sequence continues at coordinate 13,631,758 of BSWB01000003.1, forward strand.
TAATGTATGGAGAAGTTTACTACATTCTCGTGCTACATCGCTTTGTGCAGTTTACTAGGGAGTCTTTATTTATCATTTTATATATTTATTTTATTTTGTGGTGGTGGCTGCATCTAACGTTTTTTTATAGCTAGACTGCCTACGTACCTTCTTGATGAAGGATCAAGCCATTCGTAGTTCTTTGCGAACTGATTTTTTGTTTTTTTTTTTATTTTTTTTCCGCCCCTTCATCGTACACATCACCGAAATAATTTGAGCCCACCTTCTATGAAGGGTTTCTCAAATCACTCAACTATCATTTGCATACTTAAGGGCTCTAAAGTAAACTATGCCCTTTTTTTTTATTATGATTTTTTTTTATATATACATTTTTTTTATCCCGAGTTAAAAAGTTAACGACTGAATTCGATACCTATTTGTACCGAATTCCTTCTGTAACCCCTAGGAGTACATCAAATCTTAATGTAGCCCTCCGAATATTTAGAGATCTTCAAGTGAAGTACTTCTTCACAAACTTTCCGTTTACAGAAGTGTAAATCACTCCACCATCCGTATGCGAGAGTTCGTAAGCACCTTTTGGGAAGACTTTAGTGATGACGTAGGGACCTTCCCATTTTGGTTCAAACTTCCCTTGCGATATTCTATTGATGACAATAGGTCTTTTTATTGTAAGAACGAGATCACCGACCAAAAATGAGCGGAATTTGACTCGCTTATTAAATGCCCCAGTAACTTGTGCTTGATAAATCTCAAGTTTTAGTTGTGTTGCCAATCGATGCTCGTCTAAAGCTTCAAGCTCAGCCAAACGAATCTTAGCATTCTCGTCTGGATTTGATACTTGTACTGCAACTCTAAGGGAAGGTAGTTGTATTTCCAAAGGCAAGACAACTTCTGACCCAAAGACCAAATTGTAAGGCGTACATCCAGTGGATGTTCTGGTAGTCGTTCGATATGCCCATAATGCTTCAGGTAGACGTTCATGCCAATCCCCCTTGGATTTTGATACCATCTTTTTGAGGATTTTGCAAAGCACCTTATTAAAAGCTTCGGCTTGACCGTTTGAGGATGGATTGTAGCTTGATGAGAAGCTATGTTTAAAACCAAATTTCTGGGCTTGTCTCACCATGAGTTGATTCTTGAAATATAGGGCGTTATCTGAAATTAATTTTGAAGGAACTCCGTATCTATAGATCAGTTGAATCCTTATGAAATCAACAACTTCTTTGGCCCCCACTCGTTTCAACGGTACGACTTCTGCCCATTTTGAGAAATAGTCAGTTGCAGCCAATATGTATAAATGACCACGAGACGATGATGGTTTTATAGGGCCTACAACATCAAGACCCCATGCATCGAAAGGCCAAGACAAGGCAGTTGGATGAAGAAATTGGGGTGGTTGATGAATGAAGTCACTGTGTATCTGACAAGAGTGACAAGCTTTAGCGAACTCTATTGCGTCCTTCACCATGGTCGGCCAATAGTATCCCAAACGTTTAATTTGATCGGCTAATTTGGGACCAGCTTGATGTGCCCCGCATATTCCTGCATGAGTTTCTGTAAGGATAAATTTGCTTTCTTCTTTTGATAAACATCTAAGTAAGACTCCGTCAAAAGCTCTACGATATAAAGTATCATTTTCTAACAAGAACCTTACTACCCGTCGCTTTAGATCTATCTTCTGTTTCACGTCCTCGGGCATGATTCCACGTTGCAAATATTCAAGAAATGGTTGTCGCCAATCCATCTCTTCATTAATCTCAAAAACTGAGACCCCATGCCCTTCCTCAATTGGCGTGAGCCGATCTAGGGCCGATGTTAACAGATGACGTTCTCCAACTGTCACTTGAATTTCTCTTTCGTCTGGGAGCGTTAGTGATGCTGCTAATTTGGCTAGAGCATCGGCTTTATTATTTTCAGACCGTGGTACTGTTCGCCCCTAGAGGTATGTGCAAATAAGCTTTATATTTATAAAACTAGAATCAAGCAAGCGAACCCGCAGTGTACGGATCGATATAGTTAAGCAAGAATTCCAGAGTATCGAACACAGGGATTTGGGTGGAACGAACTCGATTGCAGGTTATCAAGCGGTTAATATGAGAGTTTTGCAGATATTGGGAAAACAACAATCCTAAAGATCCAGGTATCCAGCTGTGGCAATCGATTCAAGATATACTAATGATGTAAAGACAGAGTTAAGATATGCAAAGGTATACTAATGTAAGGTAATCGTACGGTTGAGGTTCCAAAAACCTTATATAACTCACCCAAAAGACTCTTCCTATACAGGTTGATGAGGCTCAATATAGAAAGGTTCTAAGGACAAGGATTAACATCAAATACCCAAACCTATGATCTAAAGATCAAGACTAACTTATCCGATTGAGGTTGTTGAGGCTCACAATCGAGGTAGAGGTTGTTGAGGCTTCACTACCACCTAGAAAAGACAAGTCTAAACTAAGCTAAAGCAAATCTTTAACTTTGGATCAAGATAAAAGCAGGCTCGTAAACTTTAAGAGAATTACGGTTGGATCTTGAGATTCCACGGTCGTGGAACTCAAGAACAGCCCGTAATTTAGGGTTTTCGGCGACAATTCTCTAACTCTCAGGGTCTAATCAATTTACAATCGATCTATCATTATCTAAGCCACAACTATCAACCCTTCACCTTAGAATTGTTAAGGGTTTTTAGCCAATAACAGTCATATTGATATTAATTCAAGATTAAAAAGGTAAAAGATGGGAACTTTCAAGAACTATCAATAATCTTCAATTGAATCTTAGAATCACAATCAAGAATAAATGTTTGTCAAAAGATTCAAAACGGGATAAACAATCACAGTCTTAGGAAAGAAAAGAAACGGGATGTCAATCCGATCCTAAAGCAAACCTAAGCAAGAAGAGGAATCTTCTTGCAAAAATCCTCCAAGAACTTCGATCTTCCACACGAAGATCACAAACAGCAACTCTCCAATACGAACTTTGGAACTTCAATGAGATCTTCAAAATCACCTCCAAGAATGAGGGTTTGTGTTGCTAAGCGTGCGTTTTTGCCGCTAAACTTTAGGGTTGAAAGGTCGTAAGCGAGGTAGCGAGGTGACGGAATCTTGCTTCATCCGTCCTTTTTATAATGCAGGGCAAAACGTCGGCCCGGCCCGATCTTCAAGAGATCATGGCTTCGAAACGTGGCGAAAGGATTCGCCAAGATCACGGTCGTGGAAGTTTCCACGACCGTAATTTTGAGGCGTGGAAATAAACACGGATATCTTCCACGGCCGTAATATCCCCTGGAATGAACATCGAATTCTGCTTCACAATCCACGGCCGTAATTTAGGGTAAAACCGTGATTCTTGCCTTCATTCGTGCATTCCTCAATCTAATACTCCAAATTGCTTCCAAAAGGTGTCCTTGATCTAGAGACACATCGACTCAACTCTCCTTTGCTCGATTCCGTTCGGAAATAGCTCCAAATCACCTATAATCAACATAGAACTAGTGTAGACATCCATATTGACAATATAGGTAATACTAGCTCTCATATGCACAAAGCTCAATCAAAGACTATCAATATGAATCAAATACGTTTAGAAAACGTGCCTAAAATATCACAATATTTCATGCTAACAAATAACCCCATACTTAACACTTGCTTGTCCCTAAGCAAGGTCTTTCAAAAAGCTTTAAAACAAGAGTTAGGATGAAATATGTGTACCTTCTTTTGGATGAATGTGACTTCTAAAGAATAGATCATTCTCAACCCTTGCTTCAATCGTTTTTAAACTTTCACACACTTAATTAGAGAGTAAGAGGCAAAGAAAAATCATGAATCAATTTAGCTTCCAAACAAGCATTATAACCTTCAAACATTATCAAAATCAATCATAAGAATTTCAATTTAGATCACCAAGCCATATAACATTCTTTTGATCATAAGGACTTTCAAAGAAAAGGTCTAGAGCATGGAAGGGTAGGGAAAACTTTAAGGGAAAGTGGTGCATAAATCCGGGAAAGTGGACAACTACCTTCTTCTTCTTTTGCGGTTTCCGCAACACTTCACTTAGAGCTTCGCTCTTTCCTTTTTATTTTCCGACTTTACTTTTGGAGTTATGGATAGAGGTGCACAAAAACCGAAGCCTAGGAGATTGGCGTTTCTCATTTTTGCGAGATGCCTCAAACCCTTAGCGCACATACCATAATCCGCTAGGAATATCGCTCAATTCGACTTTGGCAAGACACAAACACCCGGCTATGTGAATGGTGCCGAGTTACTCATCGTCATGATTGACTTCCCCAAACCTACAATTTCTTTCTATTCAATTGATTGCAAATATTTGCTCTCATGGCCCTCCCACATCAAACATGCCTTTTTCTCATTCACTTTCCAAATTCCTGGATAGGTAAGGGAGGCTAATATTTCAATGAGGAGTTAGATGATCAAAGAAAGAAGAAAGAGAATATCGAATTGCCTTAATCATTTCAACAAGAAGTATAGGAGCTTATAATGTGATTTCAACTTCAATTTCTTATATGATTTAGGTAACATTCTCACATTATACAACTTGCAAAAGAGGTAAAATTCATTCATTCAAATCCTTTTCGAATTACCATCCTTTCAAGCATGCAATTGTTATCAACTCAATTCGCAAGTAATGATTATCATGGAAATCATATCGATTCGTTAGAAGCATCAAATTTTTCAAAATTTTTCAATTTTTATGGGTTTTTAAAGTTCTTTTTCATGTAATGCAAGAATGAAACGTGTAACATACAATGAACATGCAATGATAGTCTCGGAATAGAAGCAACATATAGAGTAGAGTTATTACAAACATTTAGTACATCCCACCCCATACTTAGGACGAACATTGTCCCTAATGTTCACAAGAAAGAACAAAAGAAAGAAAAGAAAAAGAAAACTCACAAATGGTGGTTGGGATGTCTAGAAACGAGCTGTCCGGTCATCTATCACTGCGGTGCCGGTGGAGGTGGGAATGGAGAGAAACTCGGATCATAGTACCGCCCAAACTGCTGGCGGTAGACGTCCCTCATCATGTGGTCAAGGTCGTCGAAACGTCTGTCTCTATCATCCGCCCGGATCTCTAGTGCTCCGACTCTCTCTGAAAGTCCGGTAGCCCAATCCGGCATCCTCTCATACCACCCAGGGGGGTGATCATACCATCCGGGAGCATCGGCTGGTGCTGATGGTGGTGGTGGTGGTGCTGCTGGTGCTGCTGACTGCGTAGTGGACCAAGGAGGGGGTGTCTCGTACCAGGTGGGAGGTGTAGTCATCCACGTGGGCCTCTCGCTCACGCTAGCGCGGCGAGATGACGAGCCTGAGGCTCTAGCCGGACGCGGAGAGCGTCTAGGTACATCCTGGGCCGCATCCGGCTGATCCGGAAACGTGCCGAACTCCTGCTCTGCTCCTCCCCCACTCTCATACTGCTCTCCCATATCCTCCTCATCTACTACCGGCGGTGGAACGTAAGGGGGAGCTACAAGCCTGTTCGCATGCATCGCAGCGAACGTCTCCTTCCAGTTGTGGCGTCCCGCCACAATGGAATACTCCGGCAGCCACTCAATACCCCTGCCGGTCCTACTCTCCCAGGGCATGCCCGCATAAGGCGGACCTCTATGTGTGGGGAAGATGAGTCCCCTAACCATGAAAGCGTGTAGCCCTAATGGAACTGCCGGTATACGTGTGCAAGCCGAGAAGTCCACTCCAAAAGTCCTAGCTATGTGGGTCACTATCCCACCATATCCAATGTTCCCTCTCGATTTGTTCTTTAGCTTACTCATCGTCGCCGCCAAAAGGGTAGCACAATCGGCGCGGCATCCATGAAGCATAGCGTAGAGGAGGAATAGCTCGTCCGTCTTGATCTTTTGGGGCGTCTCCGTCCTAGGAAAGAGACACTCCGAGAGAACACGGTGAGCTATCTTCAAGGCCAAATGGTACATCAATTTGGCCTTGGTATCAGCTGGATGCCAACGGTCCTCGTCGGCATAGATCATCGCCACATCCTCCCAAAAATCCTTAGCGGAAACGTTCCTAGGGAGGCGACCGTTGTAGGTCTCATGGAACCCAAAGATGGTCCCGAACTCAACAATGCTAAGGTGGTAGTCTCTATTCATGAGACGGAAGGAGACAGTCCTATCAACATGGCTGTGCTCAAAAGACGTCACAACCTCTCGGGTGATCTCCTCATAAGCGTCCTCACGAATGTTCGTGAAGACAAGCAAACCGGCTCTATCCAAGAGCCATGTAAGGTCATCTACTATGTTGAGAGGATGTAGATCCTCCAACAACAAGTACCTAGGGCCAATCACTGCCCTCTTCTCTATCCTCTCAAATGCAGCTTGGTGGTTTTCGTGTATGATCGAGATGCTAGGGTGAGGTGGTGAGGATGGAGGTGAAGATGGAGGTGAAGGTGAGGGGGATGAGGGTGGCGGTGCCCTAGATGTGGAAGGGTTGCCCTTTCTCTTCTTGTTCTGTTCCCCTCTCTTTTCCTTAATCCTTCCCGAAACTCTCCTCACAAAATCCATTCTGTTGAAAATTACGGTCTGTTCTTCCCAAAACCACGGCCGTGGAACGTCTGTAGACCGTGATTCGACACAGTAATTCTCAATTCTCAGCAAATCAGCAATCAAACTCCACAACAAGCAGTCCTAATCTAATTTCTTCCAATCTCAATCAGTTCTTCCTAAAAATTTCTAACAAAAACGAACAAAAACGACTAGAATCAAGAAGAGAGCAAAAACCTCTTTTTCGGATTGAGAAATCCAAAATGCGGGTTTGTTGATCGTTTTCCACGCGATTTGTTGCTTGGATCTTGTTCTTGGTTGGATTTGCTTCAGTTTAGGAAGAAGAATCGTTAAAAACGATTAGAGAACGAAGATTTGGGAGGAGCTGCGGGTTTTCGGTATTTAGGGCGTGGAAATTGGGGGTTTTGTGGTGTTTTTGTGGTGAAGCGTGGCTTTTATACTTGCAGGCAAAATTTCAAAAATCACGGTCTATCGGGGCATTCCACGGCCGTGGAAATGTACGGACCCGTAATTTTTGTGATTTTTCACAGGCCTTTGAGAATTACGGCCACTGTAGCTATGGCGACCGTAATTTAGACCGTGGAACTCTCTGTAAAGCTTCAAAGTCCAAATTTCGTCACTTCTCTTCGACATTATGATGTGATCCCCACCGGGGAAGAAATCATCGTCATCAAGCCGGAACCAATCGTTTTGCCACCAACCGTCCAAGTCAAAAGTCAGCCGGAACTTATCAAAATCAATAGTTATGTGTTGGAGGTCATGCCTAAAACTGAGCCAAAACTTATTGAAATGAAACCGAAAATGCTTGCACCGAGCATGCCAAATGGAAGCCAATTTTCACTCTCTCCGGCTAAGCTGTCAAGTTTGCGCACTCTCAGTAAAACGACTATAACTGAGACAATTCTTGGAACTAAAATACCCATGAGTACTACTTTGAAAGGTATTTTCAAGATCTACAACTTTGTAGTTTATGGGAAGTCAAGAATCCAAGAGGAACAGGGTGAAAATGACCCGACAATGAAGCAGCGTTTATACTTGAGTGGATTTTTGACCAAGATCACTCATGGAGGCATGGAAGATGGTTATACAAACATATGCACGTCCACCCAGTACATATTTTATGCAGCATATCATCCTCATATTATTCATATATTATGCATGAATTTATGTATTAATTATGTGAAAGTTGGTGGAAAAAAGTAGGTGGAAAAGTAGGTGGAGAAAGTAGGTGGTGAAAGTCCCTTTGTTTTTCCTTTGTTTAATTTCCAAACTCTTGAGCTTGTAACCTTTAATTGTTGGGAGTTAGGTGCTGAATTTTCAGCCTATATAAGGCCTCTCCCACAAACCTTTTTTAGAAGACGAAATAGAGTTGAGTTATCAATCAAAAGTTATGTTTTCACTTTGAGAAAAACAAAACCCGAATTCTAGGTGAGATGCTTAGTTTTCAAACATCTAGGTGAGATGCTTAGGTGGTTCTAAGGTGAGAGGCCGAGGGACAAAGGTTCGAACCCCAAAGTGAGATTCCGAGGGTAGTTCGTTCGAGTTGAGGGATTCCCAAAGTGAGAGGCTGAGGGAATTTGCTCTTCATATCCAAAAACACAAAATCCAAAAAAAAAAAAGAGAGAGTTCCATTTCATCGATTCCAATCCGATTGTGAACTTGTGCCGGTGGATCCTCGTGTTCGAATCGAGTTCGATCACATCAAGTGGTATCAGAGCCCAACGGTGCGATTTCCTCAAGCTTTCGGGTTGTGAACTGTTCGAGAATGTCAAGACGCGATCGAAAAAGAACAATAAATGAAGAATACGTTCGATGGGCTATTCGAGAGTATGACGATGGTTATCTTTGTTTGAGTGAAATGGAAGACGATCTTTACGAGGCCGTCTATGAAGAACTACGAAGACGACGAAAGAGAAGAGAAGCCCGTCGCCATGAAGACGAAGCTCGTAAACAAGAGGAAGAAGATCGACGTCGTCGTCGAGAAAAGGAGGATCGGAAAAAGGAAGAGGAAGATCGGCGCCGTAGAGTGGTCGAAAAATGGATGAAGGAGGCAACTTACTTTCCAACGAGCCGAGTTGAGAAAGCAACCAGCAAAACAAAGTACATATCACCGCCTCCACCACCACCGACTTCTCCACCGAAAATCAACGACAATGGAAACGGTGGTAATCGAATCGACCAACGTTTGGATAGGATTGAAGCCCAACTAGCTGAAATATTGAGAAGGTTTCCTCCCCTTCCCTTGAACCCGGATCGTTGTCAAGCATCTCGACATGATGGCGGCGAAGTCGAGAGAAGTAGTTACCATGATAATAAATCCGACAATCACTTTCCCAAGAATGGCATGACGGATTCGAGGACGAATCCTTTTCAAGGGAAAGGGGATGATGTGATCCCCGAGAGCCCCAAGATGAAGCCGAAAATGTTCACTCCGAGTGTGGTCAAGTTAAGTCATATTTCGCTCGATCCGGATAAGCTGTCAAATGTATGCACTCTCAGTAAAATGCCTATATCTGGAGCTTCGTTTGGAGTTAGAAGACCTACAAGTACTACTTTCGAAGGTATCTTCAAGTTCTACCACTTTATAGTTTATGAGAAGTCGAGACTCCAAGAGGAAGAGGGTGAAAATGACCCGACAATGAAGCAGCGTTTATACTTGAGTGGGTTTTTGACCAAGATCACGCATGGACGTATGAAAGATGGTTATACAAAACATATGCACGTCCACCCAATACACATTTTATGCAGCATATTATCCTCATATTATTCATATATTTTGCATGAATTTATGTATTAATTATGTGAAAGTTGGTGGAGAAAAATAGGTGGAAAAGTAGGTGAGAAAGTAGGTGGTTGAAAGTCCCTATGTTTGCTCTTTGTTTAATGTCATAACTCTTGAACTTGTAAGCCTTTAATGTTGGGAGTAGGTGCTGAATTTTCAGCCTATATAAGGCCTCTCCCACAAACCTTTTTAAGAGGACGAAATAGAATTGAGTTATCGATCAAAAGTTGTGTTTTCACTTTGAGAAAAACAAAACCCGAATTCTAGGTGAGATGCTTAGTTTTCAAACATCTAGGTGAGATGCTTAGGTGGTTCTAAGGTGAGAGGCCGAGGAACGAAGGTTCGAACCCCAAAGTGAGATTCTGAGGGTAGTTCGTTCGAGTTGAGGGATTCCCAAAGTGAGAGGCCGAGGGAATTTGCTCTTCATATCCAAAAACACAAAAATCCAAAAAAAAGAGTTTCATTTCACCGATTTCAATCCGAGTGTGAACTTGTGCCGGTGGATCCTCGTGTTCGAATCGAGTTCGAATCACATCACATTATCCCCTTTTTCTTCTTTTCCATCGATCCTACAACCAAAAACACGAACATACCGGGAGAAATCGAGGCAAAAATAAAGCAAAAACTTCTATTCTAAGCTAAACTATGAATTGAAAGAAAAAAAAACGAAAATGCAATACCTTGGGTTGCCTCCCAAGAAGCGCTTTGTTTAAGGTCCGTAGCTAGACCATTCTCGCACTTATTCGAGTGCGGTAGGTGCAAACTCCTCAACTTGGAGTTCCGGTGAGTACTTTTTGAGTCGTTGACCGTTCACCTTAAAACTTCCGCTAGCTTCACCCCATACTTCAACTGCACCATGGGGGAAAATACGCTTAATTAGAAAAGGTCCAGTCCAACGAGATTTTAACTTACCTGGAAAGAGGCGAAGTCTCGAATTGAAGAGGAGAACTTGATCTCCTTCTTGGAAATCCTTTGGGATGATATGCTTATCATGCCAACGCTTTGCTCTTTCCTTGTAGATCTTAGCGTTTTCATAGGCGTTCAAACGGAGTTCATCCAGCTCGTTGATGTCTAGGAGACGCTTCTCTCCCGCTTCCTTCATGCCGAAATTCAGCCATTTGATAGCCCAAAACGCTTTGTGCTCTAGCTCTACCGGCAAATGACAAGACTTCCCATACACGAGGTTGTATGGTGTGGTTCCTATGGGAGTCTTGTATGCAGTCCGGTATGCCCACAATGCATCATCTAGTTTCAAGGACCAATCCTTCCTAGTCCTTGAAACCGTCTTCTCTAGAATTCCCTTGATCTCCCTATTTGAGATCTCGACTTGTCCACTCGTTTGTGGATGGTAAGGGGTAGCGATCTTGTGAGTAACCCCATACTTTGCTAGAAGAGCTTCACAGCGACGGGCTATGAAGTGAGAACCTCCATCACTAATGATCGTCCTTGGTGTCCCGAATCGCGGAAAAATGGTCTTGTTGAAGAACTTGACCACCACCATGGCATCATTTGTGGGAGAGGCAATCGCTTCGACCCATCTAGAGACATAATCTACCGCCAATAGTATGTATTGGTTTCCACAAGAAGAAGGGAATGGTCCCATGAAGTCGACTCCCCAAACGTCGAAAATCTCCACCTCTTGGATGTTGTTGAGGGGCATCTCGTTCCTCCTAGAGATATTGCCTGTTCTTTGACAAGCATCGCAACAAGAAACAAAGGATTGCACATCTTTAAATAAAGTAGGCCAATAAAATCCAGATTGCAATACCTTTGCGCTAGTTTTGTTCGAACTAGCGTGTCCTCCACAAGGTAGTGAATGACAATGACGGATTACACTTTGCATCTCATCTTCCGGCACGCATCGCCGGATGATGCCATCCGGACCTCTCTTAAAGAGGAGAGGCTCGTTCCAATGGTATTCCCGGACGTCCTTGAAGAACTTCTTCCTTTGTGCGTATGATAGTCCGGGTGGTATCTCCTGGCAAACCAAATAGTTAACAAAATCAGCAAACCATGGTTCGTTACCTTTGGAGATTACCTTGATGCACTCCTCTATGATGTGTAGGTGTTCGTCCGGAAAGGAGTCATCAATAGGTAAATGATCGTCCTCTAGATGTGTTAGACGGCTCAAATGATCCGCAACAGAATTTTCCGAGCCTTTCTTGTCGCGGATCTCAAGATCGAATTCTTGTAGGAGAAGAATCCATCTAATCAGCCTTGGCTTCGCATCCTTCTTTGCAAGGAGGTATCGGATCGCAGCATGATCCGTGTAGACAATCACCTTTGCACCTACAAGATAAGAGCGAAACTTGTCAATAGCATAGACAATGGCTAGAAACTCCTTTTCCGTAGTGGCGTAGTTGAGCTGGGCTTCGTCTAGCGTCTTGCTAGCGTAGTATATGGCGTGGGTTCGTCCTTCCTTTCGTTGCCCAAGAACAGCTCCAATGGCTACGTCACTAGCATCACACATAATCTCGAAGGGGAGAGTCCAATCCGGAGGTTGGATAATGGGTGCTGAAATTAGAGCTTGCCGAATAGTGTTGAACGCATCTAGACATTCCTGTGAAAACTCAAAAACCGCATCCTTCATCAATAGATTAGTGAGAGGTTTTGATATCTTAGAAAAGTCTTGAATGAAACGTCTATAAAATCCAGCATGTCCTAGGAAACTTCTTATTCCCTTCACCGAAATTGGGGGAGGAAGTTTCTCTATGGTCTCTATCTTAGCTTTGTCTACCTCTATCCCTCTACTAGAGACTAAGTGACCTAAGACGATTCCTTCCTTAACCATGAATTGACATTTCTCCCAATTAAGAACTAGGTTAGTGTCTTCACATCTTTGCAAAACAAGAGAAAGGTTAGAAAGACAATCGTTAAAAGAGGAACCGTAAACGGAGAAGTCGTCCATGAAGACTTCCATGATTTCCTCTACATATTCGGAGAAGATGGCCATCATGCACCGTTGAAAGGTGGCTGGGGCGTTGCAAAGCCCGAATGGCATTCTCCTATAGGCGAACGTACCCCAAGGGCACGTGAATGTGGTCTTCTCTTGATCATCCGGATGTATCGGGATCTGAAAGAAGCCACTATAACCGTCAAGGTAGCAAAAGTATGAATGTTGTGCTAACCTTTCAAGCATTTGATCGATGAATGGCAATGGAAAGTGATCCTTCCGCGTTGCATTGTTGAGCTTGCGGTAGTCTATGCACATTCGCCATCCAGTCACGGTTCGGGTAGGAATGAGTTCGTTGTTCTTATTGGTGATGACCGTCATTCCTCCCTTCTTTGGAACTACTTGAACCGGGCTCACCCACTTGCTATCGGAGATAGGATAGATGATACCTGCATCAAGAAGTTTAAGAATTTCCTTCTTGACAACCTCCTTCATGGTCGGATTCAACCGCCGTTGAGGTTGTCTTGAAGTTCTAAAGTCCTCCTCCATTAGTATTTTGTGCATGCATAGGGAGGGTTTAATTCCTACTAAGTCCTCAATAGTATAGCCTATGGCTTTTCTATGTTTCCTAAGGACAATCATGAGCTGTTCATGTTCATCTATGCTTAATTCGGAATTAACGATAACCGGGAAGGTAGAATTAGATCCAAGAAAAGCGTACCTTAGATGAGTAGGAAGTGGTTTGAGTTCCATTGCTTTCGGAGCTTCCGATGTTTCCTTAGAAGCTTCTAAGGATGTTGAATGGTTTGGAGAAGGATTTGAGGAAGTTGAAGAAGTGTGTCGATCGTCCTTTTCCACGGTCAAAATCACGGTTTCCTCTGGTTTTCCACGGCCGTAATATCCTCTGGAATGGAGGTCGAATTTGGTCATGGAATCCACGGCCGTGGAATACAGAGTATGACCGTGGATTCGAGTATTTTCTGCCTCATCGTGGAGTTTCTCAAACTCCACTTCATGCATCTCTTCTTGTGCCTCTAAGGCTTCAATTTCCTCTTTGCACTCTTCTTCTCCTCCTACATCGGTTAGACTCATAGTAATAACCTTTTGCAAAGGATCGTTAAAGAGAATCGCACTTACCTCCTCCCTAGTTAAACCTTCTTCGTCTTGGACATTGTAAATATCCTCATCAAAGATTGGCTCCTTCACTAGAGTGGAAAGAACGAACTCTACTTTCTCTTCCCCAACGTCAAAGGCGAGTCTCCCATTCTTGCAATCGACCATGCAGCCGGAAGTTGCAAGAAACGGTCTTCCGAGTATGATCGGGACCGGACTATCCGCAGGAATGTCAAGCACGACAAAATCAATGGGGACAAAGAACTTGCCTAGCTTGACCGGGACGTCTTCTACAATGCCGACGGGACGAGTAATGGATCGATCCGCCATGTATAACGTCATCTTCACTGGTTTAGGGTCGCCTAAACCGATCTTCCTGCACAATGCAAGTGGTATGATGCTCACACTTGCTCCCAAGTCACATAAAGCGTCATATGTGACCTCTCCCACTCCAATGGGAATGCAAAATGACCCCGGATCTTTCAGCTTTGGGGGCATTTTCTCCTTCATAGTCTTGATGAGGTCCGAAGAATCCGAACTCATCTTGACTTCTCCAAAATCTTCTAGCTTCCTCTTGTTAGAGAGGAGCTCCTTCAAGAACTTGCCATAGGCCGGCATACCTACAATGGCATCAATGAAAGGTATATTAATATGTAGTTTGCTCATGAGTTCTATGAACTTACCGAATTGCTTGTCTAGGCGTGCTCGCGCTCTGGATTGAGGGAATGGTAGGGGAGGTTTGAAAGCTGGAGGAGGAACATAGACATCTTCCTTCTCCTTCCCCTTTTCTTTGCTTTTCTCTACGGGGACTTCAACAAACGTAGGCTGCGGATCGGTGGTAGTCACTCCGCTCCTAGTTGTAATCGCCATTACCCTTCCCTTAGGGTTGTCCTCCGTCTTTCCTGGAAGTTTCCCTTGATTTCTAGGAACTTCCTCCGCATGGTTGAACATTTGATTTTCCAAAACCTTTTGAGCTTTGTCAACCTTAGAAATTTGATCATCAACCTTGATGATGCGGTTCTCCAACCCTTGAAGCTTTCCCAAGATCGTTTCCAGCATGGGATCCGGCTTCTCCTTTCCCGTATTGTTTCCTCCATTTGATGATTGCCCCTGGCTTTTCAAAGGAGTAGAGGAAGAGGAGGGTGGAGTTAGTGAATTGGAATTGGAAGGATAGGAGTTACCGGAATTTTGTTGATTGGAGCGCCAATTGTTGTTGTTCGAACCCCGATTGTTGTTCCAATTGTTGTTGTTCCGGTTGTTGTTGTTCCCATTCCAATTGTTGTTCCGGTTATTGTTCCGGTTATTGTTGTTGCGGTTGGTGTTATCACCGCCGTTGTTGTTGCCCAAATAGCCAACATCCTTCTCTTGTTGCTTTGGGAAGTTGGTCTTGATAGTCTCCTTCAACTCTTTGATCTCATTGTTGAGGGAGAAAATCTGATTTTGAGCTTCATGTGTGAGCTTTGCTCCTTGCTCCACACGATTTCCCTCCACTTTCCGGTGGGAATACTTCTCTATGACTCTTGCTTGCTTCTCAATGAAGTCCCAGGCGTCATCTTCTCTCATGTCCATGAACGTTCCACATGAGAGGGATTGAAGGTTGAATTGCGTTCCCGCATCCAGCCCCTTGTAGTAAATTTCCAGCAAGGCAAGTTTGGATATGCCATGATGAGGGCAATCCAAGAGCAAATCCTGAAACCTTTCCCAAGATTGAAACAAACTTTCGTTAGGTCTCATAGAAAAAGCATTAATCTTACCTCTAAGTTCCGCCGTTTTGGAGGGTGGAAAGAACTTGGTGAGAAACTCTGCGGAGAGGTCTTCCCACGTCTCTAGCTTTCCACTAGGAAGAGCTTGGTACCAAGATAGCGCTTTCCCTTTCAAAGAGAAAAAGAAAGGTTTGAGCTTATAGCTGTTGGTAGTGGCGCTCTTTGGCCTCATCGTCTCCATCATACACTCAAAGTTTTGCAAGTGTTGGTGTGGAGATTCGGTGCTTGTACCGCCAAACTGGCTTTGGCGAACAAGAGTGATAACTTGAGGGTTGAAGCTAAACCCTTGTACATCTTCAGCATCAAAGTTCACACCTAAACGGCGTGGTTGTTGTGTTGGATCCATCCGCTGGCCAAGAGTTCTTGGCTCATTATCCACACGTTCGACCCTCGCATTTCTAGGTGGAATGCGACGGTTAGTAGCTCCTTGTTGATTGAAAGGATTTATATTGATCGTGGGATCAATCTCTTCTAAAGGAGGCATGGAAGAATCACTATCATCGGTGGGTGAGTGGTTTCTTCTTCTAGACCTTGTCCTCCTTCTCGAGGACTTCTTGCCCACCTTGTCCTCAAGATCGCTCATCTTTATCTTCATTTGAACGATCATGTCTTGTAGACCATTAACTTGAGTTTGATGGCGATCCATCTCATCCTGGAGGAGAGTCTCATTCCATCGGAGCTGAGCTTCTTTCTCCGCCAACTTATTTTGAAGATCGTGCTCGTTTTCTTCAGCCATCTTCCTTTCCTTGCGCTTTTGCCTCAAGGTTTTCTCTAGCTCTTGATCAAGAGGTAAGAGATCTTCTGTGTTCCTAGACCTGCGCATACACTCAAAGAAAAATCAAATAACGAGAGCAAGCTCCCAAGCTTGCAACCGGCACCCGGGTTCGATCGAAGCCAAATCCCCGGCAACGGCGCCAAAAACTTGTTCGCCCCTAGAGGTATGTGCAAATAAGCTTTATATTTATAAAACTAGAATCAAGCAAGCGAACCCGCAGTGTACGGATCGATATAGTTAAGCAAGAATTCCAGAGTATCGAACACAGGGATTTGGGTGGAACGAACTCGATTGCAGGTTATCAAGCGGTTAATATGAGAGTTTTGCAGATATTGGGAAAACAACAATCCTAAAGATCCAGGTATCCAGCTGTGGCAATCGATTCAAGATATACTAATGATGTAAAGACAGAGTTAAGATATGCAAAGGTATACTAATGTAAGGTAATCGTACGGTTGAGGTTCCAAAAACCTTATATAACTCACCCAAAAGACTCTTCCTATACAGGTTGATGAGGCTCAATATAGAAAGGTTCTAAGGACAAGGATTAACATCAAATACCCAAACCTATGATCTAAAGATCAAGACTAACTTATCCGATTGAGGTTGTTGAGGCTCACAATCGAGGTAGAGGTTGTTGAGGCTTCACTACCACCTAGAAAAGACAAGTCTAAACTAAGCTAAAGCAAATCTTTAACTTTGGATCAAGATAAAAGCAGGCTCGTAAACTTTAAGAGAATTACGGTTGGATCTTGAGATTCCACGGTCGTGGAACTCAAGAACAGCCCGTAATTTAGGGTTTTCGGCGACAATTCTCTAACTCTCAGGGTCTAATCAATTTACAATCGATCTATCATTATCTAAGCCACAACTATCAACCCTTCACCTTAGAATTGTTAAGGGTTTTTAGCCAATAACAGTCATATTGATATTAATTCAAGATTAAAAAGGTAAAAGATGGGAACTTTCAAGAACTATCAATAATCTTCAATTGAATCTTAGAATCACAATCAAGAATAAATGTTTGTCAAAAGATTCAAAACGGGATAAACAATCACAGTCTTAGGAAAGAAAAGAAACGGGATGTCAATCCGATCCTAAAGCAAACCTAAGCAAGAAGAGGAATCTTCTTGCAAAAATCCTCCAAGAACTTCGATCTTCCACACGAAGATCACAAACAGCAACTCTCCAATACGAACTTTGGAACTTCAATGAGATCTTCAAAATCACCTCCAAGAATGAGGGTTTGTGTTGCTAAGCGTGCGTTTTTGCCGCTAAACTTTAGGGTTGAAAGGTCGTAAGCGAGGTAGCGAGGTGACGGAATCTTGCTTCATCCGTCCTTTTTATAATGCAGGGCAAAACGTCGGTCCGGCCCGATCTTCAAGAGATCATGGCTTCGAAACGTGGCGAAAGGATTCGCCAAGATCACGGTCGTGGAAGTTTCCACGACCGTAATTTTGAGGCGTGGAAATAAACACGGATATCTTCCACGGCCGTAATATCCCCTGGAATGAACATCGAATTCTGCTTCACAATCCACGGCCGTAATTTAGGGTAAAACCGTGATTCTTGCCTTCATTCGTGCATTCCTCAATCTAATACTCCAAATTGCTTCCAAAAGGTGTCCTTGATCTAGAGACACATCGACTCAACTCTCCTTTGCTCGATTCCGTTCGGAAATAGCTCCAAATCACCTATAATCAACATAGAACTAGTGTAGACATCCATATTGACAATATAGGTAATACTAGCTCTCATATGCACAAAGCTCAATCAAAGACTATCAATATGAATCAAATACGTTTAGAAAACGTGCCTAAAATATCACAATATTTCATGCTAACAGGTAAGTGCATAATTTTGATATCTTGAAACTGTTGCACGAGGTCGTTTGCTCTTTGGTATAAAGGAATTAGACTAGAGGTTTTGACCTCATATTGTCCATTTACTTGTCTGATGATCACTTGAGAATCACCAAACACCCTTAAAGGATCAATATGCATTTCAAGGGCTATCTCAAGGCCAATGAGAAGTGCTTCATATTCTGCTACGTTGTTTGTACATGTCTCCAAAAGAGAAAAGGAATAGGGCACTAATCCACCGGAAGGTGTGATGAATATAATGCCCACTCCAGCATTTTGTTTTGTTGATGCACCGTCGAAATATAATTGCCATGTACCTTCTCCTATCGTGAAAACTTCCTCATCAGGTAATTCGTCTGATAGCTCCTCGTTGTCTGGGGTCGGATGAGCAGCTAGAAATTCAGCAATGATTTGTCCCTTTATTGCCTTTTGAGGTACAAATTTGATATCAAAGGGTGCTAAAAGCATAGCCCATTTGGCCAATCTTCCAGACAAAATTGTTTTTGATAAAATATATCGTAAGGGATCAGCTTTTGATACCAATGTAATTGGGTGAGACAACAAGTAATGTCGCAATTTTTGAACGGCGAATATTAGTGATAGACATATTTTCTCCATGGTGGAGTAATTATGTTCTGCTCCTACCATTGTCCGACTTATGTAGTACAAAGCATTTTCTTTTCCTTCATCATTGTGTTGGGCAAGCATAGCCCCCAATGATCGCTCAAGGGTTGCCGTGTATAAAATCAGCGGCCTTCCTTGTATAGGTGCCATTAATACTGGTGGATTTGACAAGTATTTCTTGATACTGTCCAAGGCATTTTGACACTGTTGATCCCAAATAAATGGTGAGTCCTTCTTCATTAATCGTAGAAATGGTTGACACCTCCCTGTTAAATTTGAGATGAAACGTCTTATGTAAGCGAGCCTCCCTTGTAATCCACGAAGTTGGCGAAGGTTCTTTGGAGGTGGCATTTGAACAATTGCTTTTATTTTATCGGGGTCGATTTCAATTCCTCGGTAGCGTACAATGAATCCAAGAAATTTTCCTGAACTTACACCGAATGCACATTTGAGAGGATTCATCTTGAGTTGGTGCATGCGCAACCTATCAAAAATTATACGAAGGTCATTGGGGTGATCCACCTTTTCATTTGTTTTAACCACTAGATCATCTACATAACATTCAATGGACCCGTGGAGTAAGTCATGAAATATGGTCGTCATAGCCCGTTGATAAGTGGCTCCAACATTTTTTAAACCGAAAGGCATCACTGTATAACAAAATGTTTCTTGGGGGGTTCGAAAGGCCGTCAGTTCCTCGTCTTCAGGATTCATCTTAATTTGATTATATCCCGAAAAACCGTCCATGAAAGACAAGGCTTTGAATCCAATAGTAGAATCTACCAAGAGCTCGGTGATGGGTAATGGAAACTCATCTTTAGGGCATGCTTCATTCAAATCCCTAAAATCGACACATATGCGAAGTTGACCATTCTTTTTCTTGACGGGAACTATGTTAGCGAGCCAAATAGGATATTGAACTTCGCGGATGAATCCTGCTTTGATGAGCTTATCCACCTCAACATTGATTTGACCAGTTAACTCCGGACGGAAGCGTCGTTGTGTTTGTTTTACCGGCTTTTTACCGTCAGAGATTGCCAACTTGTGAACAGCAACATTTGGATCTAAGCCAGGCATATCTTGGTATCCCCAAGCAAAAACATCTTTGTACTCTCGAAGGAGTTTTTCATATACTACCTTCTCATCTTCTGTTAACAAAGCACTAATGAAGATGGGCTTAGGATCCTCACTTGTCCCCAAATTAATTTCTTGAAGTTCATCAACAGTAACTTGTCCTCCATCCTCTAGTTCTGGTGGTGCTGGTTGAATTGTGTTGATGAAATCAAGTGATTTTTCAGATGCCTCTTGATCATGATGACTTTGGGATTCTCTTTCATCTGTTACGGACATCATATTTACTTCTTCAGTATAGGTATTTGTAGGAGTCTTTTGCTTCCATGAAATGATTTTCAAGTGTTTCTTCTTCTTGAGTTTCCATTTTCTACCTCCCTTTGCCGATTTGTCTTTAGGTATTTCAAGTCTTTGGAATACGGAAACTCGTGACATATCTTTCATGGGAGTTGCATCGATCCTGTCAAATACTGACACTTGAGGTGATATAACCATATCTTCGGAGAACATATATTGTTCTTTGGGTGTTAGTATTGTTGACTCCATAAATTTTGACGTCAAAACTCCTCCCTCTAGAGAAATCTGTAAATTTCTACAGATTTCTTCATCTAAAAGTTTTTGTAGGGATTTTCTTTTTTTCTTTTGCATTTTGACCTTGCGATTTCTGTTTGCTCTTGAAGATGAATTCTCATAATGAGGATTGAAAGTTTCACTTCTTAAAATCATATTTTTATTGTCATCTTCCCGATCTTCGGAAGACTTATGGATGATTATCGCTTTCCTTGGCAACGATTGGTCAATCTTCCGAAGAGGACAAGTATAACTCGTCATAAGAGAATGCATGACTCTTTCTACGGAAGTTAAAGGCCTTTCACCAGCCTTTCTCTTATCCTTCGGTGTATATTTGAACAACACCTTAGGTTGTGAACTTTTATCATTATCATTTTTCGAGGATACTTGGGCTACCTTCTTGCTCTCTTTATCCTTTTGCAAGCAAGAGATTTTGTCACCTCTGTGTATGAGTGTATTTGGGTCAAAGCTTATGGATTTGTAAAACTTAGCATCGGCATAATTGACATTCTCCCCGTAAAAAGGGTTAGAATCTCCCCGAATAGTTCTTACATTTCCTTCATCATCGGTGTATTTCAGGCATTGATGAAGTGTGGAAGCTATGTAACCACGGACGTCCGAGTAGGGCATTGTAGGAAGTGTTTGCATCGATTACATGGAAAAGAGCATCTTTGTAAAGATCATCTAATACTACTTTTAAAGCTATAGTACCCATGGCTCTTTGCCCAACTTGATTAAAGCCTTGTATTGTGAGCAAAGTAGGGGATAATTGATTAGATGTTAGCCCCATCGCTCTTAAGGCCTTGAATGGAAGGAGGTTTACAGCTGACCCACAATCAAGCAAGATTCGGTTAATCTTAGTATCTTCAATTGTGCCCGTCACATATAATGGCCTATTATGATGCTCTTCCCCTAACTGTAAATCTTCGTCAGAGAATGATATACAAGCCATGCATGAAGCACATTGGATTATCGGAGCTAATGATACCTCGTTAATTTCAACTGGATCTACTTGGTCTTTATAATTTTCCGGATCTGTAAGGGCTTGAATGAGTGCCTTTCTCAAATCCTTTGACATTTGTAATGCATCATACACACTTAAACGTGCTGGGATGGGTTTTAGATGATTTATCACATCGTATTTGACTCCTTCTCTCTTAGGTATTTTTTTAGTTAAATCTAATCCCTTAGGAGTAGGGTTTTTTTTGTGTTCTTCCTTATTGTCTTGAGGTGAATTAGGAGGTTCTTTGTCAAGCCATCCTTTAGGAGTTGATGCTTTTGAGCCTTCTATAGTGGTTGACTCTTTCTCCTTTCCTTTTGTCAATGGAGGAGAAATTTGGCGTCCGGATCGAAGAGTAACCGCGTCTACTTCCGATTGCTCCTCTTCACAACTATCTGCCCACGAGACCATACAACATTGGGCGATTTCGTCACCCCAAAAATCTTCCTCATTTGGAGATTCATCTTTAATAATTTCCTCTGGGATGAAATCTTTCAAGGTAATGGGTGTCCGTTCAGGTTGAGTGTAATTATCTTCACAACTTTCACATTGTTTCTTTTCCTTCTTAACTTTTTTGCTCTTAATATTCTTTTTCTTGTTTTTCTTCTCTCTCATGTTGCTTGTACTATACTCTGGCTGACTTACACATCTAGTGAATACTTGTTGAGGCTTTCTTCGACCGGCACAAGTTTGCCACTCAAAATCACTATCATAGTTGTCGTCATCGTCTGAGTATAAATCTTCAATGTCAGAGCAAGTCATTATCTCATATAATGTTGGAATCCCTGGACCATCTCTCGGCATATCGGGGTATGCCCATACAATGCGGACGTCATCTTCGTCTTCGACGGAAAACCGCACTGGTATTGCCATTAGAGGTAGAGAAACTGTCGGAATTTGTAAGGGGATCTCCAACTCTTCTACAACTTTTGAGACTGAGTTTATGGTCTCTATGGCTTCTAATGTAGAAATTGTGTTTGATGATGCTTTTGGAGCATGTGATGGTCCACTTTCAATCTCAATTTCACCTTTGTTTACCATCCTTTCGATAATGTCTTTAAAGACATAACAATCTTTAATTGTGTGACTAATCAATTGATGGAACGGGCAATAGTTTGGGTCGCCCGTTTTGTCAACCTCTCTAGGCCTTTTTGGCTCTGGAAGAGTTATGAGTTTAGCAGTCATCAACTCATCAAAGATCCCTTGAACATCGTCATCATCAAAGGGATATTTCTTTTGTTTTCTTTCCTCAAGGGTAAGCTTTTTGCTAGCATCCCTTGACTTATTATTTTTTTCTTGAAATCTAAAATTGTTTCTGCCATAGGTTCTATTGTCTGTCTTAATGAAAGTCGCAAGAGAATCTCCTTTCTTTTGTGGCTTCTTGACTTCTTCTCTTCTACTATCGCCAATTTGAGGTCGATTAATACTTTTGGTGCGACGTGTGAGTTGTCTTTCAACATTACACGCCTTCGAAACCAGGGCACTAAATGAGGTTGGCTCGGCACTTCCGACATGCACTGCTAATTCTGGAAGTAGATTAATTGTACATATTTGCACACATGCGTGCTCGCTTAGCTTTTCTGGGCATTGCAACCTGAGATTTCTCCATCTTGCAATAAAATCATTCGCGAGTTCATTAGGTCTTTGGAAGGTGTTTGCAAGATCCATGATTGAAACTTTGGCTTTAGAGCTCACAAATTGAGCTAGAAATGCCGCTTGAAGATCGTTCCATGTTTGGATGGACTCTGGTTGAAGTTGTGTATACCAGGTAAATGACGATCCCCTTAGTGATTGTACAAACTGTCTAATAAGTAGTGCATCTTCAAGTGCCGTTTCACCACATGCTGAATAGAAATGGGCTAAATGTTCATGTGGTGACCCATGAATCCCGTCAAATTTATCAAAATTTGGTTTTTGATATCCAGGAGGAAACGGAATTGAATTAGTGTGCCGGGTACGGCTTTCTATATCCGACAACAGAAGGATTTTGGGCTTTTTGAAACTCCTTAATCCCTTGGGCAATTATCTCCCGGACTTCTTGAGGAGAGATGGATTGGTTATTGTGTGAGCCATCATGACTTGTACCTATATGCTCGCGCAGGTTTTCATGAGTTTGAGTTTCTGCTTGAGCTACGAGTGATGCTATTTGGGCATCCTTCTCGGCCAATTGTTCTTGTAAATTTCGAAGTTGTTCTTCCATGCTTGTAGTTTCTGTAGTCAACACTGGCATGCTATTTACTTCATCTTGAAGACCAATGTATTTCTTTTTCATACCGGCCATAGGTGGGAACTCTTCTTCTTGAAAAAGAGTAGTCTTATCTCCATACAAAGGAGAGAAAATGCTTTCTTCCGATAAGCTCCTTGATCCTGTTGTAGGACGAGGTGACGGGGATGGTGTCCTTGAAACTGTATCAGCAAAGGACATTTGCAAGGATTTTGACCTTGTAACGGGACCTGTGTAGGTCTGAGGTCGATCATCTTGTGAAATTGCTTTATTTGTTTTTGACGAGACTCTCGTTTTTACAAGAGTCCGTGGGACTTGAACAATCTGCTTGTCGTCTTAATTTCTTTTTGACTTTGCAGACTTGATTATCTTGGCTTTAGATGCCTTTGGTAGACCCTCCTCATAAGAAGTCATATTCACTTCAGCGGACCCTCCAATGAAGATGGGGATGGATCCAATGTATATTTGAGTTGGTAAAACATCTTGAAAAGTCCTAGTTGGACCACTTTGTTTTGTTAGATCGTGCTTCGCCTCGCCTAGAGTTTTCTTTACTAACTCTAAGGCTGTAGATTGTGCTAGCCGACGAAGCGCCTTTGGCCTCTTGGACCCATTCTTGCGAGTCCTTCTTTTAGGCTTAGTGATCTTTGTGGAGGTTGAGTGACTCTCCTTAACCCCTTCACCGGTCTTGATGATTTGGATAATGGTTTTGTAGGGGTGTCCAATTGTTGGCTTGGTGCCGCTGGTACTTGGTCCCATATTGTAACTAACTTGGGACATGTTTGGCTTCTTGCTAGTCGGATGGACTGACTTGAAGCTATGAAGCTTTGTGCCCCTTTTGTGTGTCACCGTTGTAGGCGGATTTGGTATCCAACCATGGGTGATCTTGTCCTCCGAGGCTTGCAAGGCTCCGAAAGAGTTTCTTAGTGGGATTTCTGCTGTGATTGAATCCCGGGTAACTTGGAAAAGCATTTCAAATGACCTTTTCCTCATCATTTGGCCTCCCTTGACAACGAAGGTTGCGGGAAGCTCGTTGAACTTGCTTGTTGCTTTTGGCGCCATTTCCCTTACACCAAAGTAAACTTAAAGTTAGCATCAATATTACTAAGAGATGAAAAGGAAAATAAGGTCCCACTGGGCGTGCCAAAAATATGTTGAGGAAAAATGTGTATAAATTTCCAAAACATTATTTCATTTAATTTTCATGATATTTTAGTTCGACCCTATTTTTTTACCCTTTTGATTCAAAATAATATTAATACAACATATAAAGGGGTTTTTATTAATTGGACTGTACCCGAATTTCATGGGTTGCCTACGTATCTCTTTAAAGAGAATCAAGTCTCACGTAGTTCCGTGCGGTGTTTTCATGCATCAGAGAATCAAAGTCCAAACCCACCTTCTAGGAAGGGTTGCTTAGACGATGACTCAACTATCATTTGCATGACATTTATATCTCAATCATGCATCAAAGGATTAAATTAAACCCACCTTCTAGGAAGGGTTGCTTAATTTATCCCTACTATCACGCACATAATCAAGAACAGTGATAGGTTATTTTATTTTATTTTATTTTATTTTAAAACTTGTGACTGAATCTGTTTATAATTTACCAAATTTCCTACGTATCCTTTATTAGGAATCAAGTCGTACGTAGTTCTTAAATGATTGTTTGAAATTTAACTTTATGACTTTCATTTCATATAAAAGTCAAAAATATACTTTGTGATTGAATTTGATATGAATTCTTTTGTATTAAGAGAATATTTAAATTTTAACTTTATGACTTTCATAAAAGTCAAAAATATATTTTGTGATTGAATTTAATACGCATTTGTTTTGTATCAAATTTCCTACGTATCCGTAAAAATAAACGGAATCAAATCATACGTAGTTCTTTTCCGACTTTTACATTTACATAAAAGTTAATTTTATTTTTGCGGTTGAACTCGACAGTTTATTAGTCGAGTTTCCTACGTACTCTTATGAAAGAGATCAAACCACCCGTAGTTCGTTATGTTTATATAAAAGAAATTTTATTTAACTCTATTTTTTTGTTAAGAAAACGACGACCCGATAAATTTGCTTAGAAAGACGTTGCTCGAATTTTTTTTTGAATAGCCTATGATCCAACCACGAGTCTTGTATAGTAACAATGGTTCATCGCCGGTTTGGTGTGGAGGTCGAAAGTAATTACTTTCGGACCAACCACGAGTCTTGTATGGTAACAGAAGTAATTACTTCTTAGAGCATCTTCATCCCACACACTCAAAGTTTCTTCCCTAATTAATTTTTAAAAATTAAAAATTAATGTCAGAAGATGGTGTGGGAATAGAGGCAATAAGTGGAGAGAAGGTTCTTCTTCAAGAGATGAATTCTGCCAATTTCCTGCACAAAACACAGAAATCAAAGTAAGTTTTATTTTTATTTTTAATATTTTTCTCTTATTTTAATTGTTAGTTTTTTTGTTATTTTTTTTATATTTTAAGTTTTGCTATAAAATAGGGAAGTAGATGAGTTATTTAAAACTTTAATTCATATATTAGACATAAAGTTTTAAGGTTTAAAATATATAGTAAAAATAATGAAAATAAAAATAAAAATTTTATATTTAGTTAGAAAATATTTTTATCTATCTATAGACATTAATATTGATTATATTTTAATTATATTTTAATAAATCTTTTTTAGAATATTAATACTTTAAGTAGGGTGTAAGTTAATTTTCAATAAAACTTATCTTTTAATCTACATTGTTAATTAAAAATGATAATATATAAATAAATAATAATAATATTAGTTATATCAATTGATTATGATAATAATAATAATAATTATAATAGTAATTATTATAATAATAATTATTATTATAATAATAATAATAATAATATTAATAATAATAATAATAATAATAATAATAATAATAATAATAATAATAATAATACATACACATAAATAAAAAAAATATAGGCTACATAAAGTAAGTAGGGTGTAAGTTAAGAAACTATCATGCAAATATGGGATGAAGAATTGAGTTTCTTTAGATGAGGTGGAAGAGAGATAAAATTGTAAAAATGTATTAAGAAACTTAAAAATAGTTTCTGGGATGAAGATGCTCTTATCCCATAATAGTTTGGAGAATAAGCCTCCAGACGATATTTCCGATCGGTTGCTCATAGAAATACGATTGTTTGATTTTCACGATAAAACAAACGAAACAATTTAGAACAAAATATTGTAATTATGTATATAGTATAAACTGTGACCGTAGTATGGATTGAATAACCTACTATAAATTTGCAATCATAGCCTATAATGGGTTTATTTTTTAAAAGAAGTAAGTCTTCTACTTTTCATTTTTTTGAAAGAATCGATTGTTTTGAAAGAAAACAAGAACATGATTGATAGATTTGACTAGACTTAAAATGGGAAGGATTTGCAGTAATTTTTTCCATATAAAAAAATTCAAAGAAGAATGGAAGAACTCTAAAAAATAGAGTGCGTACTTACTGGTGTTAAAAAACTAAATAAAAAAGTTGGAATCCTTTCTTCTTTCCTTTCCCACTTTTCTATTCTATCTTCTGTAAGTATGCCTTTTCTCTTTCCCTCCAATTGTATTTGTTTTGTGTGTGCAGAGTGTGTTTCCCTCCCTTTTTTTTTACCATTCTTATCTCACGCATATATATACACAGATGCAACCGGACAGTTGGGACTTTTAACTGCAAACAAAACTGCCAGTGAATTAAAACTGTCCTTATCTTTTCTTTTCTTTTTTTTTTAAAAAAAAAATAAAAATAAAAAAATAATTTAGTTAAGATTTCAACACAATGTTTAAGATACAGGAAACAATAAATTGCATTCTTCCTCTTTTATTTATTTATTTTTGTCATTAATAAAAAATTTTTTTTTATTGTATGTTATGAAGAATTGTTTTACATTTTCGTCGAAATATGAGGTTAAACAGATGCCCCCAAACTTTGTAGGTGTGAACCGTTGAACGCATTCAAAGTTTGTTGTGTGAATAAATTCGAAGTTTACCTTCCTTAATCGATGATCTTCATTTTTTTTTTAGGAAACAAACATGCAGATTTGTGGTAGGGTTGGCAGAGAACGAGCGATGGATCAAAATGGAAAGGAAATTTCTTATGGTCCTTTCTACTACAGGAGTCTTTCCATGAAGGAGTTGAATGCTGATTCATCAGGATATGAAATAGTTGCATTAACCAAAAAGGAGGAAGTCTCGGAAGGGAGCTTCAAATTCACCATATACAGTGACAAAGGATGTATATTACCAACTAAAGGCTTCGGTCCAAGGTTCACAGCTACACTTCTTGAAAAGGTCCAACTTGAAGATGATTTTTCTGAGGTGAATGAGGAATTTTATCCTACCATAAAACGACTCATGAGTATACCTATGAATTGGGGGGTAGAGTTTACTTTCCGTGGATTATCTACTTTTGCTGACAAGCTTATAGAATGGACTAGCCATATTCTCACAAGGCATGGTCGGAAGTTGAAAGCTATTGACATGTACGGGCTTGCTGGGGCGTCTCAATATCCATATAATTACAATAAGGATGTATGGAAAGCTTTTTGTGAGCACTGGAGTCCTTTGACCAACACTCTTCATCATGGAGGTGGAGAGTTAGGAATATCGCTACATGATCTAAAGTATATTTGCGGTCTCCCTATCCTAGGTCATCCTTATGAGGAATACCTTCCGCCTAATAAACACCTCATTGATGAAACCAAATGTCCTTCTACCGTAGCAGAACTTTTGAGGATTCATGCTGACCTTTATCGCCATGAAGATGTCCAGGAGTTGTCATGGTACAAATGGATTCAACACTTTTATACAGGGAAACAGACTATCGCTGCATATGGGGAAGGTCATTGTAAGTCTTATACCAAGAAGCTTCCTGCTACTACTAGTAAGAGGTCGTTACCACTAAATATCTCTGATAAAGGAGAGCTTGCAGCCTTTTTAGCCTTGTTACTTAGCAGATTTGTGTTACCAAATAAAACTAGATATGTTAGGCCCGAGACTTTTATGATGGCTTCACTCATGGCTCAAGGCGAAAAAGTGTCTCTTGCTCCCTCGGTTTTAGGACATATATATAACGGAATGGGAAAGATAGCAACTTTTCAAGGTAATCCTGGGAGTGCAAAGCCTAGTTTCGGGATTCACTTTGTTATTGGTTGGCTGGCAGAATATCTTCCTTCTCTATACCCATGCCGTCCTGACAACGAAATTGAAAAGGACTATTCACCTTTGGCGAGATATGGTGGTATAAGTGGTCATCCTTTAACTTTGTACCAAGCTAGGCTCTTATTCAGAGGTACTGATCACGTTTCCTATCGAGCCACGAGATTTGGGGCCGGCATTGGTGGAAAAGATTATGTAGACTCTGATGACCTCTTAGACTTATGTTTCGAGCACTTGTTGAGTATCCGACATACATTTTTACTAGTTCGCTTTGAGGATACTCTAATATTAGAACCGTACTATCCAAACAGATTTGCCAGACAGTTTGGCTTTGATCAAGGGGTTCCCTCAAACAGGCTAAATTATTGCTTCTCTCATCGGAGTAGAAAATCACTGGAGGATATCGCCAAAGCGTATGCACGCTTATTCAGAAAGAACACTGGCACTCTTTTCCATATCCCATTTGTTTACCATCAAGGGACTTACACATACGCCTACTGTAGTTGGTGGGCTAGAGTTTCTACACCTTATCTAGCTCAATCATGCCATAAGGTCAAGACCATTCTTCTTGGGAAGGACTGCGTCGAACGGGATCCTGTATTTGTGATTAAAAACATAAGAAGTGTGGTTGCGGGTTTACAGGGAGCTGTAAAATTTTCTGAAGAGAGAAAGCCTAAAACTGACTCCCCTTCTTTGATTGAGTCTTCGTCTCAGTTAGACATTGGAACTTCGTCAAGGAAAAAACAGGTGTTGTTAGAAAAGAGGTTATCAAGGCTAAAGTGGTATCGAGAAGAAAGTCCCCTAGTGACGATGTGAATCCCAAAAGGGCACGTTACACCAGACCCGAGAGATCCGACAGTTCAAATTCAATTGGGTTTCAGGATCTTCCTATTCTTGATACCCCAGCTGATGTTGATGTCATTGCTCCGGCTGAAGAAGCCTCAGCCTTGGTTGCTGTCCCAGGCAGCACTGCTGTTATAACCTTGCCCAATTCATCATCCTCAAGCGACAAACGAGACATGCTTATTTATCGAGAGACTCCTTCAACTTTGCAAGATGTACTCTCCGGAGTGCAAAACGAATGGATCCGCCAAAGCATCTCCAATGGGGTAAATTTTATCCTAAAGATTATTTCTGCTTCAGAATCTCCAGAGGGATTGACGGGTTCTCGTCATAAAATCATGGAATCTGTCGGGACGTTGGAGGCTATGGTAGCAATTGTGCCAGTTGACCTTAGTTGGTTTGTTTCAAAGGTTCGACAATTACTACACGTAGTTGATGATCTGGTTACCATGCAGAATAAAGTTGATGTGCCCCGCATTGAGCAACTACAAGTTGATTTAGCACAGTGTTCTACTGAACTTTCATCCGAAAGGGCTAAACTTTCCACGATATCAGAACGTTTTCTTGCCTTGAAGGAAAAAGAATCAGAAATCATGGCTTTAAAAGAGAGGGTCAGCAATCTGGAGATTGAAGTTGAGGTCAACAAGACTTCTTTAACAAAAGAAGAAATTGAAGTGCGACAATCGATCCAATTTAATGAAAATAAGCTACAACAAGTCCAAAGCCAACTGGACCAAGTGAAGCATACTGATACTGAAGAACTCAACGCTAAGAAGCGTGATTCTCGTGATTTGGTTAATGTTATCGGTCGCTTTGTCTCTTCTCAATAGACTAGTTTTACGTATATCTCCATTATAACCCTTCCTATTTGTTGCTCTCTTCTTTCTTCTTTTTTTTTTTAATAAATAATAATCTTCATTCAGACACTTATAATGTATGGAGAAGTTTACTACATTCTCGTGCTACATCGCTTTGTGCAGTTTACTAGGGAGTCATTATTTATCATTTTATATATTTATTTTATTTTGTGGTGGTGGCTGCATCTAACGTTTTTTTATAGCTAGACTGCCTACGTACCTTCTTGATGAAGGATCAAGCCATTCGTAGTTCTTTGCGAACTGATTTTTTGTTTTTTTTTTATTTTTTTTCCGCCCCTTCATCGTACACATCACCGAAATAATTTGAGCCCACCTTCTATGAAGGGTTTCTCAAATCACTCAACTATCATTTGCATACTTAAGGGCTCTAAAGTAAACTATGCCCTTTTTTTTATTATGATATTTTTTTTATATATACATTTTTTTTATCCTGAGTTAAAAAGTTAACGACTGAATTCGATACCTATTTGTACCGAATTCCTTCTGTAACCCCTAGGAGTACATCAAATCTTAATGTAGCCCTCTGAATATTTAGAGATCTTCAAGTGAAGTACTTCTTCACAAACTTTCCGTTTACAGAAGTGTAAATCACTCCACCATCCGTATGCGAGAGTTCGTAAGCACCTTTTGGGAAGACTTTAGTGATGACGTAGGGACCTTCCCATTTTGGTTCAAACTTCCCTTGCGATATTCTATTGATGACAATAGGTCTTTTTATTGTAAGAACGAGATCACCGACCAAAAATGAGCGGAATTTGACTCGCTTATTAAATGCCCCAGTAACTTGTGCTTGATAAATCTCAAGTTTTAGTTGTGTTGCCAATCGATGCTCGTCTAAAGCTTCAAGCTCAGCCAAACGAATCTTAGCATTCTCGTCTGGATTTGATACTTGTACTGCAACTCTAAGGGAAGGTAGTTGTATTTCCAAAGGCAAGACAACTTCTGACCCAAAGACCAAATTGTAAGGCGTACATCCAGTGGATGTTCTGGTAGTCGTTCGATATGCCCATAATGCTTCAGGTAGACATTCATGCCAATCCCCCTTGGATTTTGATACCATCTTTTTGAGGATTTTGCAAAGCACCTTATTAAAAGCTTCGGCTTGACCGTTTGAGGATGGATTGTAGCTTGATGAGAAGCTATGTTTAAAACCAAATTTCTGGGCTTGTCTCACCATGAGTTGATTCTTGAAATATAGGGCGTTATCTGAAATTAATTTTGAAGGAACTCCGTATCTATAGATCAGTTGAATCCTTATGAAATCAACAACTTCTTTGGCCCCCACTCGTTTCAACGGTACGACTTCTGCCCATTTTGAGAAATAGTCAGTTGCAGCCAATATGTATAAATGACCACGAGACGATGATGGTTTTATAGGGCCTACAACATCAAGACCCCATGCATCGAAAGGCCAAGACAAGGCAGTTGGATGAAGAAATTGGGGTGGTTGATGAATGAAGTCACTGTGTATCTGACAAGAGTGACAAGCTTTAGCGAACTCTATTGCGTCCTTCACCATGGTCGGCCAATAGTATCCCAAACGTTTAATTTGATCGGCTAATTTGGGACCAGCTTGATGTGCCCCGCATATTCCTGCATGAGTTTCTGTAAGGATAAATTTGCTTTCTTCTTTTGATAAACATCTAAGTAAGACTCCGTCAAAAGCTCTACGATATAAAGTATCATTTTCTAACAAGAACCTTACTACCCGTCGCTTTAGATCTATCTTCTGTTTCACGTCCTCGGGCATGATTCCACGTTGCAAATATTCAAGAAATGGTTGTCGCCAATCCATCTCTTCATTAATCTCAAAAACTGAGACCCCATGCCCTTCCTCAATTGGCGTGAGCCGATCTAGGGCCGATGTTAACAGATGACGTTCTCCAACTGTCACTTGAATTTCTCTTTCGTCGGGGAGCGTTAGTGATGCTGCTAATTTGGCTAGAGCATCGGCTTTATTATTTTCAGACCGTGGTACGTGCATAATTTTGATATCTTGAAACTGTTGCACGAGGTCGTTTGCTCTTTGGTATAAAGGAATTAGACTAGAGGTTTTGACCTCATATTGTCCATTTACTTGTCTGATGATCACTTGAGAATCACCAAACACCCTTAAAGGATCAATATGCATTTCAAGGGCTATCTCAAGGCCAATGAGAAGTGCTTCATATTCTGCTACGTTGTTTGTACATGTCTCCAAAAGAGAAAAGGAATAGGGCACTAATCCACCGGAAGGTGTGATGAATATAATGCCCACTCCAGCATTTTGTTTTGTTGATGCACCGTCGAAATATAATTGCCATGTACCTTCTCCTATCGTGAAAACTTCCTCATCAGGTAATTCGTCTGATAGCTCCTCGTTGTCTGGGGTCGGATGAGCAGCTAGAAATTCAGCAATGATTTGTCCCTTTATTGCCTTTTGAGGTACAAATTTGATATCAAAGGGTGCTAAAAGCATAGCCCATTTGGCCAATCTTCCAGACAAAATTGTTTTTGATAAAGTATCGTAAGGGATCAGCTTTTGATACCAATGTAATTGGGTGAGACAACAAGTAATGTCGCAATTTTTGAACGGCGAATATTAGTGATAGACATATTTTCTCCATGGTGGAGTAATTATGTTCTGCTCCTACCATTGTCCGACTTATGTAGTACAAAGCATTTTCTTTTCCTTCATCATTGTGTTGGGCAAGCATAGCCCCCAATGATCGCTCAAGGGTTGCCGTGTATAAAATCAGCGGCCTTCCTTGTATAGGTGCCATTAATACTGGTGGATTTGACAAGTATTTCTTGATACTGTCCAAGGCATTTTGACACTGTTGATCCCAAATAAATGGTGAGTCCTTCTTCATTAATCGTAGAAATGGTTGACACCTCCCTGTTAAATTTGAGATGAAACGTCTTATGTAAGCGAGCCTCCCTTGTAATCCACGAAGTTGGCGAAGGTTCTTTGGAGGTGGCATTTGAACAATTGCTTTTATTTTATCGGGGTCGATTTCAATTCCTCGGTAGCGTACAATGAATCCAAGAAATTTTCCTGAACTTACACCGAATGCACATTTGAGAGGATTCATCTTGAGTTGGTGCATGCGCAACCTATCAAAAATTATACGAAGGTCATTGGGGTGATCCACCTTTTCATTTGTTTTAACCACTAGATCATCTACATAACATTCAATGGACCCGTGGAGTAAGTCATGAAATATGGTCGTCATAGCCCGTTGATAAGTGGCTCCAACATTTTTTAAACCGAAAGGCATCACTGTATAACAAAATGTTTCTTGGGGGGTTCGAAAGGCCGTCAGTTCCTCGTCTTCAGGATTCATCTTAATTTGATTATATCCCGAAAAACCGTCCATGAAAGACAAGGCTTTGAATCCAATAGTAGAATCTACCAAGAGCTCGGTGATGGGTAATGGAAACTCATCTTTAGGGCATGCTTCATTCAAATCCCTAAAATCGACACATATGCGAAGTTGACCATTCTTTTTCTTGACGGGAACTATGTTAGCGAGCCAAATAGGATATTGAACTTCGCGGATGAATCCTGCTTTGATGAGCTTATCCACCTCAACATTGATTTGACCAGTTAACTCCGGACGGAAGCGTCGTTGTGTTTGTTTTACCGGCTTTTTACCGTCAGAGATTGCCAACTTGTGAACAGCAACATTTGGATCTAAGCCAGGCATATCTTGGTATCCCCAAGCAAAAACATCTTTGTACTCTCGAAGGAGTTTTTCATATACTACCTTCTCATCTTCTGTTAACAAAGCACTAATGAAGATGGGCTTAGGATCCTCACTTGTCCCCAAATTAATTTCTTGAAGTTCATCAACAGTAACTTGTCCTCCATCCTCTAGTTCTGGTGGTGCTGGTTGAATTGTGTTGATGAAATCAAGTGATTTTTCAGATGCCTCTTGATCATGATGACTTTGGGATTCTCTTTCATCTGTTACGGACATCATATTTACTTCTTCAGTATAGGTATTTGTAGGAGTCTTTTGCTTCCATGAAATGATTTTCAAGTGTTTCTTCTTCTTGAGTTTCCATTTTCTACCTCCCTTTGCCGATTTGTCTTTAGGTATTTCAAGTCTTTGGAATACGGAAACTCGTGACATATCTTTCATGGGAGTTGCATCGATCCTGTCAAATACTGACACTTGAGGTGATATAACCATATCTCTGGAGAACATATATTGTTCTTTGGGTGTTAGTATTGTTGACTCCATAAATTTTGACGTCAAAACTCCTCCCTCTAGAGAAATCTGTAAATTTCTACAGATTTCTTCATCTAAAAGTTTTTGTAGGGATTTTCTTTTTTTCTTTTGCATTTTGACCTTGCGATTTCTGTTTGCTCTTGAAGATGAATTCTCATAATGAGGATTGAAAGTTTCACTTCTTAAAATCATATTTTTATTGTCATCTTCCCGATCTTCGGAAGACTTATGGATGATTATCGCTTTCCTTGGCAACGATTGGTCAATCTTCCGAAGAGGACAAGTATAACTCGTCATAAGAGAATGCATGACTCTTTCTACGGAAGTTAAAGGCCTTTCACCAGCCTTTCTCTTATCCTTCGGTGTATATTTGAACAACACCTTAGGTTGTGAACTTTTATCATTATCATTTTTCGAGGATACTTGGGCTACCTTCTTGCTCTCTTTATCCTTTTGCAAGCAAGAGATTTTGTCACCTCTGTGTATGAGTGTATTTGGGTCAAAGCTTATGGATTTGTAAAACTTAGCATCGGCATAATTGACATTCTCCCCGTAAAAAGGGTTAGAATCTCCCCGAATAGTTCTTACATTTCCTTCATCATCGGTGTATTTCAGGCATTGATGAAGTGTGGAAGCTATGTAACCACGGACGTCCGAGTAGGGCATTGTAGGAAGTGTTTGCATCGATTACATGGAAAAGAGCATCTTTGTAAAGATCATCTAATACTACTTTTAAAGCTATAGTACCCATGGCTCTTTGCCCAACTTGATTAAAGCCTTGTATTGTGAGCAAAGTAGGGGATAATTGATTAGATGTTAGCCCCATCGCTCTTAAGGCCTTGAATGGAAGGAGGTTTACAGCTGACCCACAATCAAGCAAGATTCGGTTAATCTTAGTATCTTCAATTGTGCCCGTCACATATAATGGCCTATTATGATGCTCTTCCCCTAACTGTAAATCTTCGTCAGAGAATGATATACAAGCCATGCATGAAGCACATTGGATTATCGGAGCTAATGATACCTCGTTAATTTCAACTGGATCTACTTGGTCTTTATAATTTTCCGGATCTGTAAGGGCTTGAATGAGTGCCTTTCTCAAATCCTTTGACATTTGTAATGCATCATACACACTTAAACGTGCTGGGATGCGTTTTAGATGATTTATCACATCGTATTTGACTCCTTCTCTCTTAGGTATTTTTTTAGTTAAATCTAATCCCTTAGGAGTAGGGTTTTTTTTTGTGTTCTTCCTTATTGTCTTGAGGTGAATTAGGAGGTTCTTTGTCAAGCCATCCTTTAGGAGTTGATGCTTTTGAGCCTTCTATAGTGGTTGACTCTTTCTCCTTTCCTTTTGTCAATGGAGGAGAAATTTGGCGTCCGGATCGAAGAGTAACCGCGTCTACTTCCGATTGCTCCTCTTCACAACTATCTGCCCACGAGACCATACAACATTGGGCGATTTCGTCACCCCAAAAATCTTCCTCATTTGGAGATTCATCTTTAATAATTTCCTCTGGGATGAAATCTTTCAAGGTAATGGGTGTCCGTTCAGGTTGAGTGTAATTATCTTCACAACTTTCACATTGTTTCTTTTCCTTCTTAACTTTTTTGCTCTTAATATTCTTTTTCTTGTTTTTCTTCTGTCTCATGTTGCTTGTACTATACTCTGGCTGACTTACACATCTAGTGAATACTTGTTGAGGCTTTCTTCGACCGGCACAAGTTTGCCACTCAAAATCACTATCATAGTTGTCGTCATCGTCTGAGTATAAATCTTCAATGTCAGAGCAAGTCATTATCTCATATAATGTTGGAATCCCTGGACCATCTCTCGGCATATCGGGGTATGCCCATACAATGCGGACGTCATCTTCGTCTTCGACGGAAAACCGCACTGGTATTGCCATTAGAGGTAGAGAAACTGTCGGAATTTGTAAGGGGATCTCCAACTCTTCTACAACTTTTGAGACTGAGTTTATGGTCTCTATGGCTTCTAATGTAGAAATTGTGTTTGATGATGCTTTTGGAGCATGTGATGGTCCACTTTCAATCTCAATTTCACCTTTGTTTACCATCCTTTCGATAATGTCTTTAAAGACATAACAATCTTTAATTGTGTGACTAATCAATTGATGGAACGGGCAATAGTTTGGGTCGCCCGTTTTGTCAACCTCTCTAGGCCTTTTTGGCTCTGGAAGAGTTATGAGTTTAGCAGTCATCAACTCATCAAAGATCCCTTGAACATCGTCATCATCAAAGGGATATTTCTTTTGTTTTCTTTCCTCAAGGGTAAGCTTTTTGCTAGCATCCCTTGACTTATTATTTTTTCTTGAAATCTAAAATTGTTTCCGCCATAGGTTCTATTGTCTGTCTTAATGAAAGTCGCAAGAGAATCTCCTTTCTTTTGTGGCTTCTTGACTTCTTCTCTTCTACTATCGCCAATTTGAGGTCGATTAATACTTTTGGTGCGACGTGTGAGTTGTCTTTCAACATTACACGCCTTCGAAACCAGGGCACTAAATGAGGTTGGCTCGGCACTTCCGACATGCACTGCTAATTCTGGAAGTAGATTAATTGTACATATTTGCACACATGCGTGCTCGCTTAGCTTTTCTGGGCATTGCAACCTGAGACTTCTCCATCTTGCAATAAAATCATTCGCGAGTTCATTAGGTCTTTGGAAGGTGTTTGCAAGATCCATGATTGAAACTTTGGCTTTAGAGCTCACAAATTGAGCTAGAAATGCCGCTTGAAGATCGTTCCATGTTTGGATGGACTCTAGTTGAAGTTGTGTATACCAGGTAAATGACGATCCCCTTAGTGATTGTACAAACTGTCTAATAAGTAGTGCATCTTCAAGTGCCGTTTCACCACATGCTGAATAGAAATGGGCTAAATGTTCATGTGGTGACCCATGAATCCCGTCAAATTTATCAAAATTTGGTTTTTGATATCCAAGAGGAAACGGAATTGAATCATAGTGTGCCGGGTACGGCTTTCTATATCCGACAACAGAAGGATTTTGGGCTTTTTGAAACTCCTTAATCCCTTGGGCAATTATCTCCCGGACTTCTTGAGGAGAGATGGATTGGTTATTGTGTGAGCCATCATGAATTGTACCTATATGCTCGCGCAGGTTTTCATGAGTTTGAGTTTCTGCTTGAGCTACGAGTGATGCTATTTGGGCATCCTTCTCGGCCAATTGTTCTTGTAAATTTCGAAGTTGTTCTTCCATGCTTGTAGTTTCTGTAGTCAACACTGGCATGCTATTTACTTCATCTTGAAGACCAATGTATTTCTTTTTCATACCGGCCATAGGTGGGAACTCTTCTTCTTGAAAAAGAGTAGTCTTATCTCCATACAAAGGAGAGAAAATGCTTTCTTCCGATAAGCTCCTTGATCCTGTTGTAGGACGAGGTGACGGGGATGGTGTCCTTGAAACTGTATCAGCAAAGGACATTTGCAAGGATTTTGACCTTGTAACGGGACCTGTGTAGGTCTGAGGTCGATCATCTTGTGAAATTGCTTTATTTGTTTTTGACGAGACTCTCGTTTTTACAAGAGTCCGTGGGACTTGAACAATCTGCTTGTCGTCTTGATTTCTTTTTGACTTTGCAGACTTGATTATCTTGGCTTTAGATGCCTTTGGTAGACCCTCCTCATAAGAAGTCATATTCACTTCAGCGGACCCTCCAATGAAGATGGGGATGGATCCAATGTATATTTGAGTTGGTAAAACATCTTGAAAAGTCCTAGTTGGACCACTTTGTTTTGTTAGATCGTGCTTCGCCTCGCCTAGAGTTTTCTTTACTAACTCTAAGGCTGTAGATTGTGCTAGCCGACGAAGCGCCTTTGGCCTCTTGGACCCATTCTTGCGAGTCCTTCTTTTAGGCTTAGTGATCTTTGTGGAGGTTGAGTGACTCTCCTTAACCCCTTCACCGGTCTTGATGATTTGGATAATGGTTTTGTAGGGGTGTCCAATTGTTGGCTTGGTGCCGCTGGTACTTGGTCCCATATTGTAACTAACTTGGGACATGTTTGGCTTCTTGCTAGTCGGATGGACTGACTTGAAGCTATGAAGCTTTGTGCCCCTTTTGTGTGTCACCGTTGTAGGCGGATTTGGTATCCAACCATGGGTGATCTTGTCCTCCGAGGCTTGCAAGGCTCCGAAAGAGTTTCTTAGTGGGATTTCTGCTGTGATTGAATCCCGGGTAACTTGGAAAAGCATTTCAAATGACCTTTTCCTCATCATTTGGCCTCCCTTGACAACGAAGGTTGCGGGAAGCTCATTGAACTTGCTTGTTGCTTTTGGCGCCATTTCCCTTACACCAAAGTAAACTTAAAGTTAGCATCAATATTACTAAGAGATGAAAAGGAAAATAAGGTCCCACTGGGCGTGCCAAAAATATGTTGAGGAAAAATGTGTATAAATTTCCAAAACATTATTTCATTTAATTTTCATGATATTTTAGTTCGACCCTATTTTTTTACCCTTTTGATTCAAAATAATATTAATACAACATATAAAGGGGTTTTTATTAATTGGACTGTACCCGAATTTCATGGGTTGCCTACGTATCTCTTTAAAGAGAATCAAGTCTCACGTAGTTCCGTGCGGTGTTTTCATGCATCAGAGAATCAAAGTCCAAACCCACCTTCTAGGAAGGGTTGCTTAGACGATGACTCAACTATCATTTGCATGACATTTATATCTCAATCATGCATCAAAGGATTAAATTAAACCCACCTTCTAGGAAGGGTTGCTTAATTTATCCCTACTATCACGCACATAATCAAGAACAGTGATAGGTTATTTTATTTTATTTTATTTTATTTTAAAACTTGTGACTGAATCTGTTTATAATTTACCAAATTTCCTACGTATCCTTTATTAGGAATCAAGTCGTACGTAGTTCTTAAATGATTGTTTGAAATTTAACTTTATGACTTTCATTTCATATAAAAGTCAAAAATATACTTTGTGATTGAATTTGATATGAATTCTTTTGTATTAAGAGAATATTTAAATTTTAACTTTATGACTTTCATAAAAGTCAAAAATATATTTTGTGATTGAATTTAATACGCATTTGTTTTGTATCAAATTTCCTACGTATCCGTAAAAATAAACGGAATCAAATCATACGTAGTTCTTTTCCGACTTTTACATTTACATAAAAGTTAATTTTATTTTTGCGGTTGAACTCGACAGTTTATTAGTCGAGTTTCCTACGTACTCTTATGAAAGAGATCAAACCACCCGTAGTTCGTTATGTTTATATAAAAGAAATTTTATTTAACTCTATTTTTTTGTTAAGAAAACGACGACCCGATAAATTTGCTTAGAAAGACGTTGCTCGAATTTTTTTTTGAATAGCCTATGATCCAACCACGAGTCTTGTATAGTAACAATGGTTCATCGCCGGTTTGGTGTGGAGGTCGAAAGTAATTACTTTCGGACCAACCACGAGTCTTGTATGGTAACAGAAGTAATTACTTCTTAGAGCATCTTCATCCCACACACTCAAAGTTTCTTCCCTAATTAATTTTTAAAAATTAAAAATTAATGTCAGAAGATGGTGTGGGAATAGAGGCAATAAGTGGAGAGAAGGTTCTTCTTCAAGAGATGAATTCTGCCAATTTCCTGCACAAAACACAGAAATCAAAGTAAGTTTTATTTTTATTTTTAATATTTTTCTCTTATTTTAATTGTTAGTTTTTTTGTTATTTTTTTTATATTTTAAGTTTTGCTATAAAATAGGGAAGTAGATGAGTTATTTAAAACTTTAATTCATATATTAGACATAAAGTTTTAAGGTTTAAAATATATAGTAAAAATAATGAAAATAAAAATAAAAATTTTATATTTAGTTAGAAAATATTTTTATCTATCTATAGACATTAATATTGATTATATTTTAATTATATTTTAATAAATCTTTTTTAGAATATTAATACTTTAAGTAGGGTGTAAGTTAATTTTCAATAAAACTTATCTTTTAATCTACATTGTTAATTAAAAATGATAATATATAAATAAATAATAATAATATTAGTTATATCAATTGATTATGATAATAATAATAATAATTATAATAGTAATTATTATAATAATAATTATTATTATAATAATAATAATAATAATATTAATAATAATAATAATAATAATAATAATAATAATAATAATAATAATACATACACATAAATAAAAAAAATATAGGCTACATAAAGTAAGTAGGGTGTAAGTTAAGAAACTATCATGCAAATATGGGATGAAGAATTGAGTTTCTTTAGATGAGGTGGAAGAGAGATAAAATTGTAAAAATGTATTAAGAAACTTAAAAATAGTTTCTGGGATGAAGATGCTCTTATCCCATAATAGTTTGGAGAATAAGCCTCCAGACGATATTTCCGATCGGTTGCTCATAGAAATACGATTGTTTGATTTTCACGATAAAACAAACGAAACAATTTAGAACAAAATATTGTAATTATGTATATAGTATAAACTGTGACCGTAGTATGGATTGAATAACCTACTATAAATTTGCAATCATAGCCTATAATGGGTTTATTTTTTAAAAGAAGTAAGTCTTCTACTTTTCATTTTTTTGAAAGAATCGATTGTTTTGAAAGAAAACAAGAACATGATTGATAGATTTGACTAGACTTAAAATGGGAAGGATTTGCAGTAATTTTTTCCATATAAAAAAATTCAAAGAAGAATGGAAGAACTCTAAAAAATAGAGTGCGTACTTACTGGTGTTAAAAAACTAAATAAAAAAGTTGGAATCCTTTCTTCTTTCCTTTCCCACTTTTCTATTCTATCTTCTGTAAGTATGCCTTTTCTCTTTCCCTCCAATTGTATTTGTTTTGTGTGTGCAGAGTGTGTTTCCCTCCCTTTTTTTTTACCATTCTTATCTCACGCATATATATACACAGATGCAACCGGACAGTTGGGACTTTTAACTGCAAACAAAACTGCCAGTGAATTAAAACTGTCCTTATCTTTTCTTTTCTTTTTTTTTTTAAAAAAAAATAAAAATAAAAAAATAATTTAGTTAAGATTTCAACACAATGTTTAAGATACAGGAAACAATAAATTGCATTCTTCCTCTTTTATTTATTTATTTTTGTCATTAATTAAATTTTTTTTTTATTGTATGTTATGAAGAATTGTTTTACATTTTCGTCGAAATATGAGGTTAAACAGATGCCCCCAAACTTTGTAGGTGTGAACCGTTGAACGCATTCAAAGTTTGTTGTGTGAATAAATTCGAAGTTTACCTTCCTTAATCGATGATCTTCATTTTTTTTTTAGGAAACAAACATGCAGATTTGTGGTAGGGTTGGCAGAGAACGAGCGATGGATCAAAATGGAAAGGAAATTTCTTATGGTCCTTTCTACTACAGGAGTCTTTCCATGAAGGAGTTGAATGCTGATTCATCAGGATATGAAATAGTTGCATTAACCAAAAAGGAGGAAGTCTCGGAAGGGAGCTTCAAATTCACCATATACAGTGACAAAGGATGTATATTACCAACTAAAGGCTTCGGTCCAAGGTTCACA
This sequence comes from Fagopyrum homotropicum, assembly GCA_033239125.1. Taxonomy (NCBI): domain Eukaryota; kingdom Viridiplantae; phylum Streptophyta; class Magnoliopsida; order Caryophyllales; family Polygonaceae; genus Fagopyrum; species Fagopyrum homotropicum. The sequence continues at coordinate 13,673,687 of BSWB01000003.1, forward strand.
GCTACACTTCTTGAAAAGGTCCAACTTGAAGATGATTTTTCTGAGGTGAATGAGGAATTTTATCCTACCATAAAACGACTCATGAGTATACCTATGAATTGGGGGGTAGAGTTTACTTTCCGTGGATTATCTACTTTTGCTGACAAGCTTATAGAATGGACTAGCCATATTCTCACAAGGCATGGTCGGAAGTTGAAAGCTATTGACATGTACGGGCTTGCTGGGGCGTCTCAATATCCATATAATTACAATAAGGATGTATGGAAAGCTTTTTGTGAGCACTGGAGTCCTTTGACCAACACTCTTCATCATGGAGGTGGAGAGTTAGGAATATCGCTACATGATCTAAAGTATATTTGCGGTCTCCCTATCCTAGGTCATCCTTATGAGGAATACCTTCCGCCTAATAAACACCTCATTGATGAAACCAAATGTCCTTCTACCGTAGCAGAACTTTTGAGGATTCATGCTGACCTTTATCGCCATGAAGATGTCCAGGAGTTGTCATGGTACAAATGGATTCAACACTTTTATACAGGGAAACAGACTATCGCTGCATATGGGGAAGGTCATTGTAAGTCTTATACCAAGAAGCTTCCTGCTACTACTAGTAAGAGGTCGTTACCACTAAATATCTCTGATAAAGGAGAGCTTGCAGCCTTTTTAGCCTTGTTACTTAGCAGATTTGTGTTACCAAATAAAACTAGATATGTTAGGCCCGAGACTTTTATGATGGCTTCACTCATGGCTCAAGGCGAAAAAGTGTCTCTTGCTCCCTCGGTTTTAGGACATATATATAACGGAATGGGAAAGATAGCAACTTTTCAAGGTAATCCTGGGAGTGCAAAGCCTAGTTTCGGGATTCACTTTGTTATTGGTTGGCTGGCAGAATATCTTCCTTCTCTATACCCATGCCGTCCTGACAACGAAATTGAAAAGGACTATTCACCTTTGGCGAGATATGGTGGTATAAGTGGTCATCCTTTAACTTTGTACCAAGCTAGGCTCTTATTCAGAGGTACTGATCACGTTTCCTATCGAGCCACGAGATTTGGGGCCGGCATTGGTGGAAAAGATTATGTAGACTCTGATGACCTCTTAGACTTATGTTTCGAGCACTTGTTGAGTATCCGACATACATTTTTACTAGTTCGCTTTGAGGATACTCTAATCTTAGAACCGTACTATCCAAACAGATTTGCCAGACAGTTTGGCTTTGATCAAGGGGTTCCCTCAAACAGGCTAAATTATTGCTTCTCTCATCGGAGTAGAAAATCACTGGAGGATATCGCCAAAGCGTATGCACGCTTATTCAGAAAGAACACTGGCACTCTTTTCCATATCCCATTTGTTTACCATCAAGGGACTTACACATACGCCTACTGTAGTTGGTGGGCTAGAGTTTCTACACCTTATCTAGCTCAATCATGCCATAAGGTCAAGACCATTCTTCTTGGGAAGGACTGCGTCGAACGGGATCCTGTATTTGTGATTAAAAACATAAGAAGTGTGGTTGCGGGTTTACAGGGAGCTGTAAAATTTTCTGAAGAGAGAAAGCCTAAAACTGACTCCCCTTCTTTGATTGAGTCTTCGTCTCAGTTAGACATTGGAACTTCGTCAAGGAAAAAACAGGTGTTGTTAGAAAAGAGGTTATCAAGGCTAAAGTGGTATCGAGAAGAAAGTCCCCTAGTGACGATGTGAATCCCAAAAGGGCACGTTACACCAGACCCGAGAGATCCGACAGTTCAAATTCAATTGGGTTTCAGGATCTTCCTATTCTTGATACCCCAGCTGATGTTGATGTCATTGCTCCGGCTGAAGAAGCCTCAGCCTTGGTTGCTGTCCCAGGCAGCACTGCTGTTATAACCTTGCCCAATTCATCATCCTCAAGCGACAAACGAGACATGCTTATTTATCGAGAGACTCCTTCAACTTTGCAAGATGTACTCTCCGGAGTGCAAAACGAATGGATCCGCCAAAGCATCTCCAATGGGGTAAATTTTATCCTAAAGATTATTTCTGCTTCAGAATCTCCAGAGGGATTGACGGGTTCTCGTCATAAAATCATGGAATCTGTCGGGACGTTGGAGGCTATGGTAGCAATTGTGCCAGTTGACCTTAGTTGGTTTGTTTCAAAGGTTCGACAATTACTACACGTAGTTGATGATCTGGTTACCATGCAGAATAAAGTTGATGTGCCCCGCATTGAGCAACTACAAGTTGATTTAGCACAGTGTTCTACTGAACTTTCATCCGAAAGGGCTAAACTTTCCACGATATCAGAACGTTTTCTTGCCTTGAAGGAAAAAGAATCAGAAATCATGGCTTTAAAAGAGAGGGTCAGCAATCTGGAGATTGAAGTTGAGGTCAACAAGACTTCTTTAACAAAAGAAGAAATTGAAGTGCGACAATCGATCCAATTTAATGAAAATAAGCTACAACAAGTCCAAAGCCAACTGGACCAAGTGAAGCATACTGATACTGAAGAACTCAACGCTAAGAAGCGTGATTCTCGTGATTTGGTTAATGTTATCGGTCGCTTTGTCTCTTCTCAATAGACTAGTTTTACGTATATCTCCATTATAACCCTTCCTATTTGTTGCTCTCTTCTTTTTTCTTTTTTTTTTTAATAAATAATAATCTTCATTCAGACACTTATAATGTATGGAGAAGTTTACTACATTCTCGTGCTACATCGCTTTGTGCAGTTTACTAGGGAGTCTTTATTTATCATTTTATATATTTATTTTATTTTGTGGTGGTGGCTGCATCTAACGTTTTTTTATAGCTAGACTGCCTACGTACCTTCTTGATGAAGGATCAAGCCATTCGTAGTTCTTTGCGAACTGATTTTTTGTTTTTTTTTTATTTTTTTTCCGCCCCTTCATCGTACACATCACCGAAATAATTTGAGTCCACCTTCTATGAAGGGTTTCTCAAATCACTCAACTATCATTTGCATACTTAAGGGCTCTAAAGTAAACTATGCCCTTTTTTTTATTATGATTTTTTTTTTATATATACATTTTTTTTATCCCGAGTTAAAAAGTTAACGACTGAATTCGATACCTATTTGTACCGAATTCCTTCTGTAACCCCTAGGAGTACATCAAATCTTAATGTAGCCCTCCGAATATTTAGAGATCTTCAAGTGAAGTACTTCTTCACAAACTTTCCGTTTACAGAAGTGTAAATCACTCCACCATCCGTATGCGAGAGTTCGTAAGCACCTTTTGGGAAGACTTTAGTGATGACGTAGGGACCTTCCCATTTTGGTTCAAACTTCCCTTGCGATATTCTATTGATGACAATAGGTCTTTTTATTGTAAGAACGAGATCACCGACCAAAAATGAGCGGAATTTGACTCGCTTATTAAATGCCCCAGTAACTTGTGCTTGATAAATCTCAAGTTTTAGTTGTGTTGCCAATCGATGCTCGTCTAAAGCTTCAAGCTCAGCCAAACGAATCTTAGCATTCTCGTCTGGATTTGATACTTGTACTGCAACTCTAAGGGAAGGTAGTTGTATTTCCAAAGGCAAGACAACTTCTGACCCAAAGACCAAATTGTAAGGCGTACATCCAGTGGATGTTCTGGTAGTCGTTCGATATGCCCATAATGCTTCAGGTAGACATTCATGCCAATCCCCCTTGGATTTTGATACCATCTTTTTGAGGATTTTGCAAAGCACCTTATTAAAAGCTTCGGCTTGACCGTTTGAGGATGGATTGTAGCTTGATGAGAAGCTATGTTTAAAACCAAATTTCTGGGCTTGTCTCACCATGAGTTGATTCTTGAAATATAGGGCGTTATCTGAAATTATTTTGAAGGAACTCCGTATCTATAGATCAGTTGAATCCTTATGAAATCAACAACTTCTTTGGCCCCCACTCGTTTCAACGGTACGACTTCTGCCCATTTTGAGAAATAGTCAGTTGCAGCCAATATGTATAAATGACCACGAGACGATGATGGTTTTATAGGGCCTACAACATCAAGACCCCATGCATCGAAAGGCCAAGACAAGGCAGTTGGATGAAGAAATTGGGGTGGTTGATGAATGAAGTCACTGTGTATCTGACAAGAGTGACAAGCTTTAGCGAACTCTATTGCGTCCTTCACCATGGTCGGCCAATAGTATCCCAAACGTTTAATTTGATCGGCTAATTTGGGACCAGCTTGATGTGCCCCGCATATTCCTGCATGAGTTTCTGTAAGGATAAATTTGCTTTCTTCTTTTGATAAACATCTAAGTAAGACTCCGTCAAAAGCTCTACGATATAAAGTATCATTTTCTAACAAGAACCTTACTACCCGTCGCTTTAGATCTATCTTCTGTTTCACGTCCTCGGGCATGATTCCACGTTGCAAATATTCAAGAAATGGTTGTCGCCAATCCATCTCTTCATTAATCTCAAAAACTGAGACCCCATGCCCTTCCTCAATTGGCGTGAGCCGATCTAGGGCCGATGTTAACAGATGACGTTCTCCAACTGTCACTTGAATTTCTCTTTCGTCGGGGAGCGTTAGTGATGCTGCTAATTTGGCTAGAGCATCGGCTTTATTATTTTCAGACCGTGGTACGTGCATAATTTTGATATCTTGAAACTGTTGCACGAGGTCGTTTGCTCTTTGGTATAAAGGAATTAGACTAGAGGTTTTGACCTCATATTGTCCATTTACTTGTCTGATGATCACTTGAGAATCACCAAACACCCTTAAAGGATCAATATGCATTTCAAGGGCTATCTCAAGGCCAATGAGAAGTGCTTCATATTCTGCTACGTTGTTTGTACATGTCTCCAAAAGAGAAAAGGAATAGGGCACTAATCCACCGGAAGGTGTGATGAATATAATGCCCACTCCAGCATTTTGTTTTGTTGATGCACCGTCGAAATATAATTGCCATGTACCTTCTCCTATCGTGAAAACTTCCTCATCAGGTTGTAATATCCGGAATTTTTATTTCCGTTTATTTCTGTAACAAACCCGATCTCGATCAGTTGACCCATATCCGTCTACTTAGTTAGACACATTATTATAAAATTTATCATTTTATGTAGCTTCCCTTCACATAAAATGATAGGATCTTTATAAAATTTTATCATTTTATGTAGCTTACCTTCACATAAAATGATAGGATTATTATAACCAATCCTAAACTATAACATGATCCGTATCCGTCTATTCCGTAGCCTACCAGTTCCGATCCCTTGACTTCACATAAAATAATAAGTTTAGCCCCAAACCCTAATTTAGAATATGACTCGTCGTTGACAAGTTTGTGACGAAGCTGTGACAAGGTCTGGACAAGTCTGTGACGAAGCTGTGACAAGGTCTGGACAAGTCTGTGACGAAGCTGTGACAAGGCCCAGACAAGTCTGTGACGAAGCTGTGACAAGGCCAGACAAGGCTGTGACGAGTCTGTGACAAGGCCCAGACAAGGCTGTGACGAGTCTGTGACAAGCCCAGACAGGCTGTTGACAGCCCAGATTGCCCAGCGCCCAGCAGCTTGCCAGCTTCAGCCAGCGATTCTCCAGTCCAGCGCCGATCTTGCCCAGCCCACTATAACCTCGTTCTGGCCCAGTAAAGCAGCAACCCGCAGCCTCCTTCAGCCCAGCTACATGAGGAGACAGAATCTCGCTCTCTCCTCTTCTGTAACCGCTTATCTCCAACGTATCTCCACAAATCCAGCCCTCTCCTCTTCTGCGTTAATTCTTTCCTCTTCTGCATTTATTTTCTTCCCTCAAATCTCTCGAACGCTATCCTACAAGCTGTCCAGATTCATCGACCATTTTTCTCTGCAGCAGCGTGCCACCTCTAGCTCTCCCGACTCCCTATCATCAGACGAAGGAGCAGCAGCGCCGGATCTCTTCTGCACGTCTGGGCTCGCAACTGCAGGAGCGCCGGATCTTCTTCAAGCAAGCAACAGCAACGCCGGATCTTTTCTGCACGTCTGGGCTCGCAACAGCAGCAGCGCCGGATCCTCTTCAGCGCAGCAGCCCACAGCAGCAGTCAGCCGCAGACAGCAACACCGCCAGCAGGAGAATCCAGCCTCACTGTCGCACGATTGGAAGCGCAACAAAGGTCCGTAGAGGTGCCTGACCCTAGCCGCTGGAGTGGCCGTGAACCCAGACTGCGGGAACGCCTTGGCCTGGACGCGGGGGTGTGGTATCCTTGCAGTAGAGGCACCCCTCGACAACCAGCAGCAACAACCTTCGGGTCCTCGTCCTTCATGCCTTCGAGTCTCGGAATCGAGTAAGCTTATACCCCTTGATCCATTGCACTTCCGTCCACATATTACCTGCCTAAAGAGTACCTTTTATGTCTCCTAAATCTACCAGAACAGCCATAGAGGAGCTGGTACAGAATCATGTTATTTCCGAGTTTTCATGAAGTGACAAGCAGGCATTTTCGAGTCCAAATTTGGGTATGTTACACACCTCCTTTCTTGCTGATTTTCGGGTATGTTGTAGTCAATGCTGCATAGTATATCATACTAAAATTTGGAAACAATCGGAGTTACGGTGTGAGAGTTATAGTATCCCGAAGTTGGATATTCATGCAGTTTTTCGTTTAGAATGCTGAGTTGAGGAAATTTGCTTGAGATGCAGTTTTGTGGAATAAATTTGGAGGGGTTATTGACTTCTGTTAGACTTGAATTTTTGACACGTTATAGTTGATATAGTATAGTAGATCATACAAAAATTTCAGAGGAATCCATGTTATGGTTTGAGAGATATAGGGTTTCAAAGTTCAGTTTTATAAATGTGCTGAGTTGAGAAAAACAGCATGGGATGCTGTTTTGTGAGATAATTTTGAATAGGCTTTTGATATCCTTTCCGGCTGAATTTTGGATATATTATAGGTAAGATTTTATAGTAGAACATATCAAAATTTGGGATAATTCCAGTGAGTGGTTTAGGAGTTATGATTTTTTCAAAGTGTACTCAGATTTTGGCTAAGTATAGAATTTGTAAAGGGAGTAGTCAACTTTAGGAATTTTTATAAAACTGTTGAATGAACAGTTTGGAGAAATTCTTTCTCCTGAAGTTAGATAGGACATCATAGATAATCTAGGGTTTTAAGTCGGAATTTTTATAAGCGGTTACAAATTTTATATTTGGAATCGAAGTTAGACCTTTACGATTTCCCGGAAAATAGTAACATAGGAGAAATGTTAGCTTGGAACCAAACGAAGCTTTGGGAGTTAGAAATGATTTTAGAATCTCAAATAGGAGTTTAGACATGAATTTTAGAATTTTCGGGAATTTCGGGACCAAGGGTAAAATGGTCATTTTACCCTAAATTAATACTGCAACTAGTTATGTCTTAATATATTATTCTGTTTTAGAAGTCTTAGACTTCTAACTACGTAGGAGTGTGCTAATGCACTTATCTCCTTTGACAGGCAACTGAGTTGCTACAGTTTACAGAGCGAGTTGGTTTACAGAGAGTCGAGCTTTATATCAAGTAAGTCCTTTGGGCTTACTTAGCTGACTTCTAAATATGAGTATAAATGATGATGGTGGTGTGTGATTGAAATGTTAGAGAGATAGGTTGTGATATATAATTACCGACCTATATTTTGGCCTAAGAGTAACGGGCGGTGGCATTCTGCTCAGTAGCTCGCGGGGCGCTGGGGGTCTCTTTCGTGACTAGTCCATACATGGTTTGTAGTGATGCTACCAATGGAAGTCAGCTAGACCTACACCAGTTGGATAAGGAACGGAGGCGAGAACCAATAATAATTCTCGTGCCACAACTTAAATTGAATAATGTGAATCACTTAAATAATAGATAATAAACGGTTGAGTGCCAGCATGATGTTTGTTTATTTTTGTTTCTGCGTGTGCTTGTGCTGTTATCATTTTGCTTATATTTGGATAGTTAGCTAACGGTTTATCCGTGTTGTAGATCTGTAGAGATAGACAGTTGCAGAGAGATCCGGAACGGATGGTCAGTCGGGTCCACGTACTCATTAGATGGGGACGGGGGAGTCTTCCATACGTCGTGCATGTTATGTATCTTTATATATGTTTGTAAGGCTGTCACATGTGTACGTTTATACCATTAAAAATATTATGTTTTAGAAATTATTTTAAATACATTTGTGCCTTGTTGTAAGATCCAAGTAATGTTGTTGTTAAACCAAGGTCGGGACCCATTGTGAGGTCCTAACCAGTAGCTCCCCGAGTTCCGAGAATTTGGGGTGTTACAACATGGTATCAGAGGTCTGGGTTGGCAACAATGGCACTTGAAATCTTCTAAAAGACTGAATGTATAAAATAATCAGAACCCGAAAGGGGTCTAAGATTTTCAAAAACGGATTTGATTTTTACACACGTGCATAGTCGGGTTGTTGGGTTAGTAGTACGTCGGACCACCATCGTTCTCCGTGGATCTCTGCAACTTGGAATGATAGGTGTTAGTATATAGAGTTATATCGATATGTTTTAATTATATAAATGCGTATGTTTAGCATGTTAGTATCCTAAAGGATACCCTATATCCTTTAGTTATGATATCATGAATCGCTTATCGCCTCATGATGAATCGGTAACGGACTTGAAGAGCTTTCAACACAAGATAATGGATTCAGACCGAGGATTAAGTATTATACTCTGGTGGGCGTCCTTGTGACCATATAAATCATCCGAAGAACGAGTGGGCAAAGAAGTACAGATGTGGAGACAATTTTCACCACAAGTACCGTCCGAGGGGAAAGGAGTCCCTGAGTCAACACAGGCAGAAGGAACAGGAAGTCATACAAGGGACTTGGTCGTATGAGGCTGAGAGATGAATTAGAAGAATCATGTAAGAGACGACGAGAGATCGGATTAGAGATAACGATAAGGGAACAGGAATCATACAGAACGGAGTACAACCAAGATTTGCAGAATAAAAGATGTTATAATCAAGGCAAACGCCGCCACATGCAAGCATGGGCATGAGAGTACAAAGAAGATAAGGTGCTGACCCGAGGCGAAGAATTAAAAGAGTACAAAGACAACCATTGACAAATGAGTTTAAAGACATGAAATAAATTTCATCATCATAGAGACGATTTGACTTACTTAGAGATGCAAGAATTTGTAAGAAATCATGACGTAAGTATCAAATACAATAGAGGTCTGAAATTTAGACAAAAGAATTCTATAAAAATGGCATTACAACACAACACCAGATAAAGGGAGGAATGTTAGTAAGGGATTCTGGTGGACTAAGGAGTCCACAATAACTTCTCATTCACCTAAAGATCTGAGTTACCAACAGTTACAATCATATTAGATAACCGCAAACAGATGATGAACCAAGTAAGAATAATTGTGAAGACACGCTTACAAGTTATTGTGGAAACATTGATAAACTCATTGACGACAGATGAATGCTAGGACATCTCATAAGAGAACAAGAGAAGTACAGACTGTGCAAGGAACTAAAGGGGTATTGACAAAGAAACTGGAGGAGATAGATTCTCACCAAGTGTTTCAAACTTCAAAAGAGATTGAAGAACAATAAGTTCGTGATATTATTGAAGGTTAACTACCGACTAATTGGTAATAACTGAGACATAAACGTGTGAGTCAAGTAGTGGTAACTGATTGGCAAATAAGGAGAATAACCATAGACTTATGTATGAATTTTATAGACATCTGGACGACCCTTCAAGAGATCAACGACGAAAAATGTGAAGCTAAATCGATACAAGTGTTAGTACCTTAATAGTAACATGGAGTGAGATCGAGCCAGTAATATTAAGTATGAACTTAAAGAAAGACTAGACGGTCAGAAAGGACCCCCTTTATGTCATTGAAGACCAAGGGAAGCGTGTGAAGAATTTACTGCCTACTGGCTAGGAAAAGGGTGCATATCACAGTTAGTACAGATGGATTATAAAAGAAGAACTAGAGGAGTAAGGAGTATATGATTTTGATAAGGTTCTATGTCAATCAAGACAGAGTGTGTGTAGCATTCCCAACTAGATAAACCGCAAGTGGAAGGAAGTTAAGGTCATGAGAGTTTTGTAGACTTGATTACAAGCTATATTGGAAGACCTAGAAAAGACCATTGATGTCAGAGGACGACACAGTTAGACTCGAGAAATGGAGTTAGTTCACGGGGGAATTGGAAGTTTGTAATGTAGAATGAGATAAAGGAGTATAAATTGATGAACTCGAGTAAGTAGTGCCCGCCAGAAAATTCAACGGCAAAAGAGGTATGAGAAAAGTAAGTCCCGGAAATGGAGATAAGTCAACTATTGACTGACCGACATCAACTGAGGACGTGCAAGAGTTGTTTGGGGGATTGACGAGATATGTACAGTTAAGAAGAGATATTTGTGATTGAGAATTATTGAATTAACTATACCGATGCTTTGGAGGAGTTCCTCAAGTAGACAACGAAAATCTACTTAGACAACTAAAGGTATAGAGAGAATCGTGTTAGAGGTTACTTCTCGGTTGGTTAAGATCAAACTTCAATCGAGTCAGGAAATTTGGATCCGTGTTAGAAGAATTCCAAAAGTAAACGGAAGAGGTCGTCTTCCAACCGTTATCTTAGTCCCTTAAGGCAAGTAAGGAAGGTACTTGGTATTTCATCCGGATAGGACTTATGGTGTAATTGAGAGGGAGAATTTTGGGTCCATCAATTTGGACTCACGGAAAATGTCCTTACGATTAGCGGGTGACAACATAATTATCAAAGTAGCGCAGCGAAAGCGTTATGAGTCCTAACCCACAGAACCGGAAACTCGAGAGTACAACAAATGACGTGTCGAGTTTAAGACGATGATAATTGGTGAAATGCGTTTCGTTTAGAAGGAACGTGAAATAGGCTACGTGGAGTGACAAGAATTTTTGTCGAGGAACTGTATCACCAACTAGATAGACGAGAAAGTATGTGCACGCAGAAGTATAGAAAGAGAGTGGTACCCCATTATAGATCCAAGTGAAGCATGCCGACCTAGTCACATATTGGAAGACCAGTAAATTTGGAAATTAATACCTAGCATGGTACTTTAGAACGAGTTTCTTGATAAAATGAGAAAGGAAGTAATGAAGTAATAAAGGTGTTGTGTAGGGCCTGCACTAACAAGCTCAAGGTGAGTAACTATCAAGTTGAATCGAAGGACAGATAAGAAAAGGAAGCTACGGGAGTGTACTTACAGACCAGTACTCGTACATATAGAAAACATAATCTCAAGAATGGAGTATAAGAAGAATTTTATCTCGGAACGGAGTCGAGTTGCGTTTTGAGTAAGAGGAATATTATAGGACACAATACAATGTTAACAACTATTGAGTAGTGTGAGCAAATGACGGTGATGTGAGATCACCTTGTATTCAATACCGTCATTCCGGACATATTGTATGTCACTCTAGACCTTTGGCATGAGTGTATAGTCAAGTAGACACAATGAAGGGAAGAAAGTTGACTAGGTTATCTTCGGTACGGTCATCAAAGGACCTAGAGGTGAGTTGCAAAATGTGACCACTTGAGGCTGTAAAGTGGTTTATAAGTGATTGATGGACTAGTAAACCTCACCCTATTGGAGAGTGTAACCCTAATTTTATACGGTTTCAGTTAGAGGTATACTTACCAGACAAAAGTTAGGACATCGGCTTAGGGAATCGGGCAATGAAGCCGGATGATACCGGTGAGATATCTAGTTACCACACTAGAACGTGGTAGTAGGCACTTGTGAAGTCTGTACATGAAAAGATTTCAGAGTTAGTGGTTTTATAAAAGCCGACGAGGCCACCTTGGATACTATGGGTAGTATGAGACATAACCTTTTAGAGACCTTTGTGGAGATAGTGTAATCTAGGGAACGACGAGTTAGGGTTTGGCCTTATATCTGTGTTATATTGTCTGACTACTTGTTTATTTTCATGCTCGAGTGCTTAGTCGGGATGTGTGTTATTGGTGACCTTAATATGCGGGATACTTATATGTGGAAACGATGACTCTTGTACGGTAACAAGTAGATACACTAGATTCGTACCTTGAGGGCTGACCTTATGACTGACGTACTTTAAGTTTCGGGGCGAAACTTATCCTAAGGGGGGATTGATGTAATACCCGGGAATATTTCTTCCGGCTATTTCAGAAACAAATCAGAACTCGACCGTTGTGACCTCTTTCTGGCGCTTAAATTCTTTTGCATGGACTTCGACATTACGAGTCTTCTTTCAAGTTTCGGGACGAAACTTATTTTAAGGGGGTACTGATGTAATATCCGGAATTTTTATTTCCGTTTATTTCTGTAACAAACCCGATCTCGATCAGTTGACCCATATCCGTCTACTTAGTTAGACACATTATTATAAAATTTATCATTTTATGTAGCTTCCCTTCACATAAAATGATAGGATCTTTATAAAATTTTATCATTTTATGTAGCTTACCTTCACATAAAATGATAGGATTATTATAACCAATCCTAAACTATAACATGATCCGTATCCGTCTATTCCGTAGCCTACCAGTTCCGATCCCTTGACTTCACATAAAATAATAAGTTTAGCCCCAAACCCTAATTTAGAATATGACTCGTCGTTGACAAGTTTGTGACGAAGCTGTGACAAGGTCTGGACAAGTCTGTGACGAAGCTGTGACAAGGTCTGGACAAGTCTGTGACGAAGCTGTGACAAGGCCCAGACAAGTCTGTGACGAAGCTGTGACAAGGCCAGACAAGGCTGTGACGAGTCTGTGACAAGGCCCAGACAAGGCTGTGACGAGTCTGTGACAAGCCCAGACAGGCTGTTGACAGCCCAGATTGCCCAGCGCCCAGCAGCTTGCCAGCTTCAGCCAGCGATTCTCCAGTCCAGCGCCGATCTTGCCCAGCCCACTATAACCTCGTTCTGGCCCAGTAAAGCAGCAACCCGCAGCCTCCTTCAGCCCAGCTACATGAGGAGACAGAATCTCGCTCTCTCCTCTTCTGTAACCGCTTATCTCCAACGTATCTCCACAAATCCAGCCCTCTCCTCTTCTGCGTTAATTCTTTCCTCTTCTGCATTTATTTTCTTCCCTCAAATCTCTCGAACGCTATCCTACAAGCTGTCCAGATTCATCGACCATTTTTCTCTGCAGCAGCGTGCCACCTCTAGCTCTCCCGACTCCCTATCATCAGACGAAGGAGCAGCAGCGCCGGATCTCTTCTGCACGTCTGGGCTCGCAACTGCAGGAGCGCCGGATCTTCTTCAAGCAAGCAACAGCAACGCCGGATCTTTTCTGCACGTCTGGGCTCGCAACAGCAGCAGCGCCGGATCCTCTTCAGCGCAGCAGCCCACAGCAGCAGTCAGCCGCAGACAGCAACACCGCCAGCAGGAGAATCCAGCCTCACTGTCGCACAATTGGAAGCGCAACAAAGGTCCGTAGAGGTGCCTGACCCTAGCCGCTGGAGTGGCCGTGAACCCAGACTGCGGGAACGCCTTGGCCTGGACGCGGGGGTGTGGTATCCTTGCAGTAGAGGCACCCCTCGACAACCAGCAGCAACAACCTTCGGGTCCTCGTCCTTCATGCCTTCGAGTCTCGGAATCGAGTAAGCTTATACCCCTTGATCCATTGCACTTCCGTCCACATATTACCTGCCTAAAGAGTACCTTTTATGTCTCCTAAATCTACCAGAACAGCCATAGAGGAGCTGGTACAGAATCATGTTATTTCCGAGTTTTCATGAAGTGACAAGCAGGCATTTTCGAGTCCAAATTTGGGTATGTTACACACCTCCTTTCTTGCTGATTTTCGGGTATGTTGTAGTCAATGCTGCATAGTATATCATACTAAAATTTGGAAACAATCGGAGTTATGGTGTGAGAGTTATAGTATCCCGAAGTTGGATATTCATGCAGTTTTTCGTTTAGAATGCTGAGTTGAGGAAATTTGCTTGAGATGCAGTTTTGTGGAATAAATTTGGAGGGGTTATTGACTTCTGTTAGACTTGAATTTTTGACACGTTATAGTTGATATAGTATAGTAGATCATACAAAAATTTCAGAGGAATCCATGTTATGGTTTGAGAGATATAGGGTTTCAAAGTTCAGTTTTATAAATGTGCTGAGTTGAGAAAAACAGCATGGGATGCTGTTTTGTGAGATAATTTTGAATAGGCTTTTGATATCCTTTCCGGCTGAATTTTGGATATATTATAGGTAAGATTTTATAGTAGAACATATCAAAATTTGGGATAATTCCAGTGAGTGGTTTAGGAGTTATGATTTTTTCAAAGTGTACTCAGATTTTGGCTAAGTATAGAATTTGTAAAGGGAGTAGTCAACTTTAGGAATTTTTATAAAACTGTTGAATGAACAGTTTGGAGAAATTCTTTCTCCTGAAGTTAGATAGGACATCATAGATAATCTAGGGTTTTAAGTCGGAATTTTTATAAGCGGTTACAAATTTTATATTTGGAATCGAAGTTAGACCTTTACGATTTCCCGGAAAATAGTAACATAGGAGAAATGTTAGCTTGGAACCAAACGAAGCTTTGGGAGTTAGAAATGATTTTAGAATCTCAAATAGGAGTTTAGACATGAATTTTAGAATTTTCGGGAATTTCGGGACCAAGGGTAAAATGGTCATTTTACCCTAAATTAATACTGCAACTAGTTATGTCTTAATATATTATTCTGTTTTAGAAGTCTTAGACTTCTAACTACGTAGGAGTGTGCTAATGCACTTATCTCCTTTGACAGGCAACTGAGTTGCTACAGTTTACAGAGCGAGTTGGTTTACAGAGAGTCGAGCTTTATATCAAGTAAGTCCTTTGGGCTTACTTAGCTGACTTCTAAATATGAGTATAAATGATGATGGTGGTGTGTGATTGAAATGTTAGAGAGATAGGTTGTGATATATAATTACCGACCTATATTTTGGCCTAAGAGTAACGGGCGGTGGCATTCTGCTCAGTAGCTCACGGGGCGCTGGGGGTCTCTTTCGTGACTAGTCCATACATGGTTTGTAGTGATGCTACCAATGGAAGTCAGCTAGACCTACACCAGTTGGATAAGGAACGGAGGCGAGAACCAATAATAATTCTCGTGCCACAACTTAAATTGAATAATGTGAATCACTTAAATAATAGATAATAAACGGTTGAGTGCCAGCATGATGTTTGTTTATTTTTGTTTCTGCGTGTGCTTGTGCTGTTATCATTTTGCTTATATTTGGATAGTTAGCTAACGGTTTATCCGTGTTGTAGATCTGTAGAGATAGACAGTTGCAGAGAGATCCGGAACAGATGGTCAGTCGGGTCCACGTACTCATTAGATGGGGACGGGGGAGTCTTCCATACGTCGTGCATGTTATGTATCTTTATATATGTTTGTAAGGCTGTCACATGTGTACGTTTATACCATTAAAAATATTATGTTTTAGAAATTATTTTAAATACATTTGTGCCTTGTTGTAAGATCCAAGTAATGTTGTTGTTAAACCAAGGTCGGGACCCATTGTGAGGTCCTAACCAGTAGCTCCTCGAGTTCCGAGAATTTGGGGTGTTACAAAGGTAATTCGTCTGATAGCTCCTCGTTGTCTGGGGTCGGATGAGCAGCTAGAAATTCAGCAATGATTTGTCCCTTTATTGCCTTTTGAGGTACAAATTTGATATCAAAGGGTGCTAAAAGCATAGCCCATTTGGCCAATCTTCCAGACAAAATTGTTTTTGATAAAATATATCGTAAGGGATCAGCTTTTGATACCAATGTAATTGGGTGAGACAACAAGTAATGTCGCAATTTTTGAACGGCGAATATTAGTGATAGACATATTTTCTCCATGGTGGAGTAATTATGTTCTGCTCCTACCATTGTCCGACTTATGTAGTACAAAGCATTTTCTTTTCCTTCATCATTGTGTTGGGCAAGCATAGCCCCCAATGATCGCTCAAGGGTTGCCGTGTATAAAATCAGCGGCCTTCCTTGTATAGGTGCCATTAATACTGGTGGATTTGACAAGTATTTCTTGATACTGTCCAAGGCATTTTGACACTGTTGATCCCAAATAAATGGTGAGTCCTTCTTCATTAATCGTAGAAATGGTTGACACCTCCCTGTTAAATTTGAGATGAAACGTCTTATGTAAGCGAGCCTCCCTTGTAATCCACGAAGTTGGCGAAGGTTCTTTGGAGGTGGCATTTGAACAATTGCTTTTATTTTATCGGGGTCGATTTCAATTCCTCGGTAGCGTACAATGAATCCAAGAAATTTTCCTGAACTTACACCGAATGCACATTTGAGAGGATTCATCTTGAGTTGGTGCATGCGCAACCTATCAAAAATTATACGAAGGTCATTGGGGTGATCCACCTTTTCATTTGTTTTAACCACTAGATCATCTACATAACATTCAATGGACCCGTGGAGTAAGTCATGAAATATGGTCGTCATAGCCCGTTGATAAGTGGCTCCAACATTTTTTAAACCGAAAGGCATCACTGTATAACAAAATGTTTCTTGGGGGGTTCGAAAGGCCGTCAGTTCCTCGTCTTCAGGATTCATCTTAATTTGATTATATCCCGAAAAACCTCCATGAAAGACAAGGCTTTGAATCCAATAGTAGAATCTACCAAGAGCTCGGTGATGGGTAATGGAAACTCATCTTTAGGGCATGCTTCATTCAAATCCCTAAAATCGACACATATGCGAAGTTGACCATTCTTTTTCTTGACGGGAACTATGTTAGCGAGCCAAATAGGATATTGAACTTCGCGGATGAATCCTGCTTTGATGAGCTTATCCACCTCAACATTGATTTGACCAGTTAACTCCGGACGGAAGCGTCGTTGTGTTTGTTTTACCGGCTTTTTACCGTCAGAGATTGCCAACTTGTGAACAGCAACATTTGGATCTAAGCCAGGCATATCTTGGTATCCCCAAGCAAAAACATCTTTGTACTCTCGAAGGAGTTTTTCATATACTACCTTCTCATCTTCTGTTAACAAAGCACTAATGAAGATGGGCTTAGGATCCTCACTTGTCCCCAAATTAATTTCTTGAAGTTCATCAACAGTAACTTGTCCTCCATCCTCTAGTTCTGGTGGTGCTGGTTGAATTGTGTTGATGAAATCAAGTGATTTTTCAGATGCCTCTTGATCATGATGACTTTGGGATTCTCTTTCATCTGTTACGGACATCATATTTACTTCTTCAGTATAGGTATTTGTAGGAGTCTTTTGCTTCCATGAAATGATTTTCAAGTGTTTCTTCTTCTTGAGTTTCCATTTTCTACCTCCCTTTGCCGATTTGTCTTTAGGTATTTCAAGTCTTTGGAATACGGAAACTCGTGACATATCTTTCATGGGAGTTGCATCGATCCTGTCAAATACTGACACTTGAGGTGATATAACCATATCTTCGGAGAACATATATTGTTCTTTGGGTGTTAGTATTGTTGACTCCATAAATTTTGACGTCAAAACTCCTCCCTCTAGAGAAATCTGTAAATTTCTACAGATTTCTTCATCTAAAAGTTTTTGTAGGGATTTTCTTTTTTTCTTTTGCATTTTGACCTTACGATTTCTGTTTGCTCTTGAAGATGAATTCTCATAATGAGGATTGAAAGTTTCACTTCTTAAAATCATATTTTTATTGTCATCTTCCCGATCTTCGGAAGACTTATGGATGATTATCGCTTTCCTTGGCAACGATTGGTCAATCTTCCGAAGAGGACAAGTATAACTCGTCATAAGAGAATGCATGACTCTTTCTACGGAAGTTAAAGGCCTTTCACCAGCCTTTCTCTTATCCTTCGGTGTATATTTGAACAACACCTTAGGTTGTGAACTTTTATCATTATCATTTTTCGAGGATACTTGGGCTACCTTCTTGCTCTCTTTATCCTTTTGCAAGCAAGAGATTTTGTCACCTCTGTGTATGAGTGTATTTGGGTCAAAGCTTATGGATTTGTAAAACTTAGCATCGGCATAATTGACATTCTCCCCGTAAAAAGGGTTAGAATCTCCCCGAATAGTTCTTACATTTCCTTCATCATCGGTGTATTTCAGGCATTGATGAAGTGTGGAAGCTATGTAACCACGGACGTCCGAGTAGGGCATTGTAGGAAGTGTTTGCATCGATTACATGGAAAAGAGCATCTTTGTAAAGATCATCTAATACTACTTTTAAAGCTATAGTACCCATGGCTCTTTGCCCAACTTGATTAAAGCCTTGTATTGTGAGCAAAGTAGGGGATAATTGATTAGATGTTAGCCCCATCGCTCTTAAGGCCTTGAATGGAAGGAGGTTTACAGCTGACCCACAATCAAGCAAGATTCGGTTAATCTTAGTATCTTCAATTGTGCCCGTCACATATAATGGCCTATTATGATGCTCTTCCCCTAACTGTAAATCTTCGTCAGAGAATGATATACAAGCCATGCATGAAGCACATTGGATTATCGGAGCTAATGATACCTCGTTAATTTCAACTGGATCTACTTGGTCTTTATAATTTTCCGGATCTGTAAGGGCTTGAATGAGTGCCTTTCTCAAATCCTTTGACATTTGTAATGCATCATACACACTTAAACGTGCTGGGATGCGTTTTAGATGATTTATCACATCGTATTTGACTCCTTCTCTCTTAGGTATTTTTTTAGTTAAATCTAATCCCTTAGGAGTAGGGTTTTTTTTGTGTTCTTCCTTATTGTCTTGAGGTGAATTAGGAGGTTCTTTGTCAAGCCATCCTTTAGGAGTTGATGCTTTTGAGCCTTCTATAGTGGTTGACTCTTTCTCCTTTCCTTTTGTCAATGGAGGAGAAATTTGGCGTCCGGATCGAAGAGTAACCGCGTCTACTTCCGATTGCTCCTCTTCACAACTATCTGCCCACGAGACCATACAACATTGGGCGATTTCGTCACCCCAAAAATCTTCCTCATTTGGAGATTCATCTTTAATAATTTCCTCTGGGATGAAATCTTTCAAGGTAATGGGTGTCCGTTCAGGTTGAGTGTAATTATCTTCACAACTTTCACATTGTTTCTTTTCCTTCTTAACTTTTTTGCTCTTAATATTCTTTTTCTTGTTTTTCTTCTGTCTCATGTTGCTTGTACTATACTCTGGCTGACTTACACATCTAGTGAATACTTGTTGAGGCTTTCTTCGACCGGCACAAGTTTGCCACTCAAAATCACTATCATAGTTGTCGTCATCGTCTGAGTATAAATCTTCAATGTCAGAGCAAGTCATTATCTCATATAATGTTGGAATCCCTGGACCATCTCTCGGCATATCGGGGTATGCCCATACAATGCGGACGTCATCTTCGTCTTCGACGGAAAACCGCACTGGTATTGCCATTAGAGGTAGAGAAACTGTCGGAATTTGTAAGGGGATCTCCAACTCTTCTACAACTTTTGAGACTGAGTTTATGGTCTCTATGGCTTCTAATGTAGAAATTGTGTTTGATGATGCTTTTGGAGCATGTGATGGTCCACTTTCAATCTCAATTTCACCTTTGTTTACCATCCTTTCGATAATGTCTTTAAAGACATAACAATCTTTAATTGTGTGACTAATCAATTGATGGAACGGGCAATAGTTTGGGTCGCCCGTTTTGTCAACCTCTCTAGGCCTTTTTGGCTCTGGAAGAGTTATGAGTTTAGCAGTCATCAACTCATCAAAGATCCCTTGAACATCGTCATCATCAAAGGGATATTTCTTTTGTTTTCTTTCCTCAAGGGTAAGCTTTTTGCTAGCATCCCTTGACTTATTATTTTTTTCTTGAAATCTAAAATTGTTTCCGCCATAGGTTCTATTGTCTGTCTTAATGAAAGTCGCAAGAGAATCTCCTTTCTTTTGTGGCTTCTTGACTTCTTCTCTTCTACTATCGCCAATTTGAGGTCGATTAATACTTTTGGTGCGACGTGTGAGTTGTCTTTCAACATTACACGCCTTCGAAACCAGGGCACTAAATGAGGTTGGCTCGGCACTTCCGACATGCACTGCTAATTCTGGAAGTAGATTAATTGTACATATTTGCACACATGCGTGCTCGCTTAGCTTTTCTGGGCATTGCAACCTGAGACTTCTCCATCTTGCAATAAAATCATTCGCGAGTTCATTAGGTCTTTGGAAGGTGTTTGCAAGATCCATGATTGAAACTTTGGCTTTAGAGCTCACAAATTGAGCTAAAAATGCCGCTTGAAGATCGTTCCATGTTTGGATGGACTCTGGTTGAAGTTGTGTATACCAGGTAAATGACGATCCCCTTAGTGATTGTACAAACTGTCTAATAAGTAGTGCATCTTCAAGTGCCGTTTCACCACATGCTGAATAGAAATGGGCTAAATGTTCATGTGGTGACCCATGAATCCCGTCAAATTTATCAAAATTTGGTTTTTGATATCCAGGAGGAAACGGAATTGAATCATAGTGTGCCGGGTACGGCTTTCTATATCCGACAACAGAAGGATTTTGGGCTTTTTGAAACTCCTTAATCCCTTGGGCAATTATCTCCCGGACTTCTTGAGGAGAGATGGATTGGTTATTGTGTGAGCCATCATGACTTGTACCTATATGCTCGCGCAGGTTTTCATGAGTTTGAGTTTCTGCTTGAGCTACGAGTGATGCTATTTGGGCATCCTTCTCGGCCAATTGTTCTTGTAAATTTCGAAGTTGTTCTTCCATGCTTGTAGTTTCTGTAGTCAACACTGGCATGCTATTTACTTCATCTTGAAGACCAATGTATTTCTTTTTCATACCGGCCATAGGTGGGAACTCTTCTTCTTGAAAAAGAGTAGTCTTATCTCCATACAAAGGAGAGAAAATGCTTTCTTCCGATAAGCTCCTTGATCCTGTTGTAGGACGAGGTGACGGGGATGGTGTCCTTGAAACTGTATCAGCAAAGGACATTTGCAAGGATTTTGACCTTGTAACGGGACCTGTGTAGGTCTGAGGTCGATCATCTTGTGAAATTGCTTTATTTGTTTTTGACGAGACTCTCGTTTTTACAAGAGTCCGTGGGACTTGAACAATCTGCTTGTCGTCTTGATTTCTTTTTGACTTTGCAGACTTGATTATCTTGGCTTTAGATGCCTTTGGTAGACCCTCCTCATAAGAAGTCATATTCACTTCAGCGGACCCTCCAATGAAGATGGGGATGGATCCAATGTATATTTGAGTTGGTAAAACATCTTGAAAAGTCCTAGTTGGACCACTTTGTTTTGTTAGATCGTGCTTCGCCTCGCCTAGAGTTTTCTTTACTAACTCTAAGGCTGTAGATTGTGCTAGCCGACGAAGCTCCTTTGGCCTCTTGGACCCATTCTTGCGAGTCCTTCTTTTAGGCTTAGTGATCTTTGTGGAGGTTGAGTGACTCTCCTTAACCCCTTCACCGGTCTTGATGATTTGGATAATGGTTTTGTAGGGGTGTCCAATTGTTGGCTTGGTGCCGCTGGTACTTGGTCCCATATTGTAACTAACTTGGGACATGTTTGGCTTCTTGCTAGTCGGATGGACTGACTTGAAGCTATGAAGCTTTGTGCCCCTTTTGTGTGTCACCGTTGTAGGCGGATTTGGTATCCAACCATGGGTGATCTTGTCCTCCGAGGCTTGCAAGGCTCCGAAAGAGTTTCTTAGTGGGATTTCTGCTGTGATTGAATCCCGGGTAACTTGGAAAAGCATTTCAAATGACCTTTTCCTCATCATTTGGCCTCCCTTGACAACGAAGGTTGCGGGAAGCTCGTTGAACTTGCTTGTTGCTTTTGGCGCCATTTCCCTTACACCAAAGTAAACTTAAAGTTAGCATCAATATTACTAAGAGATGAAAAGGAAAATAAGGTCCCACTGGGCGTGCCAAAAATATGTTGAGGAAAAATGTGTATAAATTTCCAAAACATTATTTCATTTAATTTTCATGATATTTTAGTTCGACCCTATTTTTTTACCCTTTTGATTCAAAATAATATTAATACAACATATAAAGGGGTTTTTATTAATTGGACTGTACCCGAATTTCATGGGTTGCCTACGTATCTCTTTAAAGAGAATCAAGTCTCACGTAGTTCCGTGCGGTGTTTTCATGCATCAGAGAATCAAAGTCCAAACCCACCTTCTAGGAAGGGTTGCTTAGACGATGACTCAACTATCATTTGCATGACATTTATATCTCAATCATGCATCAAAGGATTAAATTAAACCCACCTTCTAGGAAGGGTTGCTTAATTTATCCCTACTATCACGCACATAATCAAGAACAGTGATAGGTTATTTTATTTTATTTTATTTTATTTTAAAACTTGTGACTGAATCTGTTTATAATTTACCAAATTTCCTACGTATCCTTTATTAGGAATCAAGTCGTACGTAGTTCTTAAATGATTGTTTGAAATTTAACTTTATGACTTTCATTTCATATAAAAGTCAAAAATATACTTTGTGATTGAATTTGATATGAATTCTTTTGTATTAAGAGAATATTTAAATTTTAACTTTATGACTTTCATAAAAGTCAAAAATATATTTTGTGATTGAATTTAATACGCATTTGTTTTGTATCAAATTTCCTACGTATCCGTAAAAATAAACGGAATCAAATCATACGTAGTTCTTTTCCGACTTTTACATTTACATAAAAGTTAATTTTATTTTTGCGGTTGAACTCGACAGTTTATTAGTCGAGTTTCCTACGTACTCTTATGAAAGAGATCAAACCACCCGTAGTTCGTTATGTTTATATAAAAGAAATTTTATTTAACTCTATTTTTTTGTTAAGAAAACGACGACCCGATAAATTTGCTTAGAAAGACGTTGCTCGAATTTTTTTTTGAATAGCCTATGATCCAACCACGAGTCTTGTATAGTAACAATGGTTCATCGCCGGTTTGGTGTGGAGGTCGAAAGTAATTACTTTCGGACCAACCACGAGTCTTGTATGGTAACAGAAGTAATTACTTCTTAGAGCATCTTCATCCCACACACTCAAAGTTTCTTCCCTAATTAATTTTTAAAAATTAAAAATTAATGTCAGAAGATGGTGTGGGAATAGAGCCAATAAGTGGAGAGAAGGTTCTTCTTCAAGAGATGAATTCTGCCAATTTCCTGCACAAAACACAGAAATCAAAGTAAGTTTTATTTTTATTTTTAATATTTTTCTCTTATTTTAATTGTTAGTTTTTTTGTTATTTTTTTTATATTTTAAGTTTTGCTATAAAATAGGGAAGTAGATGAGTTATTTAAAACTTTAATTCATATATTAGACATAAAGTTTTAAGGTTTAAAATATATAGTAAAAATAATGAAAATAAAAATAAAAATTTTATATTTAGTTAGAAAATATTTTTATCTATCTATAGACATTAATATTGATTATATTTTAATTATATTTTAATAAATCTTTTTTTAGAATATTAATACTTTAAGTAGGGTGTAAGTTAATTTTCAATAAAACTTATCTTTTAATCTACATTGTTAATTAAAAATGATAATATATAAATAAATAATAATAATATTAGTTATATCAATTGATTATGATAATAATAATAATTATAATAGTAATTATTATAATAATAATAATTATTATTATAATAATAATAATAATATTAATAATAATAATAATACATACATACATACATACATACACATAAATAAAAAAAATATAGGTTACATAAAGTAAGTAGGGTGTAAGTTAAGAAACTATCATGCAAATATGGGATGAAGAATTGAGTTTCTTTAGATGAGGTGGAAGAGAGATAAAATTGTAAAAATGTATTAAGAAACTTAAAAATAGTTTCTGGGATGAAGATGCTCTTATCCCATAATAGTTTGGAGAATAAGCCTCCAGACGATATTTCCGATCGGTTGCTCATAGAAATACGATTGTTTGATTTTCACGATAAAACAAACGAAACAATTTAGAACAAAATATTGTAATTATGTATATAGTATAAACTGTGACCGTAGTATGGATTGAATAACCTACTATAAATTTGCAATCATAGCCTATAATGGGTTTATTTTTTAAAAGAAGTAAGTCTTCTACTTTTCATTTTTTTGAAAGAATCGATTGTTTTGAAAGAAAACAAGAACATGATTGATAGATTTGACTAGACTTAAAATGGGAAGGATTTGCAGTAATTTTTTCCATATAAAAAAATTCAAAGAAGAATGGAAGAACTCTAAAAAATAGAGTGCGTACTTACTGGTGTTAAAAAACTAAATAAAAAAGTTGGAATCCTTTCTTCTTTCCTTTCCCACTTTTCTATTCTATCTTCTGTAAGTATGCCTTTTCTCTTTCCCTCCAATTGTATTTGTTTTGTGTGTGCAGAGTGTGTTTCCCTCCCTTTTTTTTTACCATTCTTATCTCACGCATATATATACACAGATGCAACCGGACAGTTGGGACTTTTAACTGCAAACAAAACTGCCAGTGAATTAAAACTGTCCTTATCTTTTCTTTTCTTTTTTTTTTAAAAAAAAAAATAAAAATAAAAAAATAATTTAGTTAAGATTTCAACACAATGTTTAAGATACAGGAAACAATAAATTGCATTCTTCCTCTTTTATTTATTTATTTTTGTCATTAATTAAATTTTTTTTTATTGTATGTTATGAAGAATTGTTTTACATTTTCGTCGAAATATGAGGTTAAACAATGAAAACGCCTCGGATTACGTCGGTTTGAATATCGTTCCAAGTCCCAAGATAAAACTACACTACATCCAAGACCCATATTGGCTTTGGATATCTGGCGAACCGCTTCTGTGTTGCACTCGCGAGTTTTGAAGAGAAAGGAAGAGGGGAGAAATACGTTTTGTCTTTAGCTTTTTGTTTTGTGTTGGGATGAGAAGACGAGACCCCCTTTTATAGGCGAGCTCGTTAGACAAATAAAGATGGCTGAATTTGCAATGTAGGCCTTTTACAATGTAGAGTCTGGATTTAGGGTCTCCCAATTATTCATTTTGAAAATGGGCTCTTATATACTAGATGAAATAAAAAAAAGTACAAAAAAGTGATAGTCATTTATTTGATTGATGACAATTTGATGGACATTTTACATGGAATTTGTGCCAAATAAATGCAACCCTTTTTCTTCCCTATTTATAAACTCATGTCCCTTCTTCTTCCCTTCAAATGCAGTTCCTTTCTTCTTCCATAACTCAAATTCTTCCAAACGCAGGTCCTTTCTTCTTCCCTTCACCGAAATCTGGAAGCAATCCCCTGTTCTATTTTTGGGTAAGTAATATCCAAAACTGCATACCCAAACTGCACACGCATATACTCAATAAGCAATACAAAAAATGCATACCCAAACTGCACACACATATACTCAATGATCAATACCCAAAAAAATGCATATCAATCACTCAATAAACAATACCAAAAAATGCATACCCAAAAAAATGCATATCAATCACTCAATAAGCAATACTCAAAACTGCACACACATATATTCAAAAATACTTACCCAAACTGCACACACATATACTCAATAAACATTACCCAAAAATACTTACCCAAACTGCACACACATATACTCAATAAACATTACCCAAAAATACTTACCCAAACTGCACACACATATAATCAATAAACAATACCCAAAAAATGCATATCAATCACTCAATAAGCAATACCCAAAAATGCATACCCAAAAATGCATACCCAAAAATGCGACCCCTGGCAGCGTCTTGTAGTGAGGGAAGGCTCGTCGACTACTTCTTCTTGTGCATCGAAGGCACCGACTGCGGCACTCTAAACCCCTAGCGGCCAATCGGTAGCGATGGAAGGCGACGACTGTGCTTTCTTTGGTCCGGTGGTGCAGAGAAGGGTAGGGGAAGAGGCGGAGAGAGACAGAGAACGAGAGAGGAAGAAGGGGAAGACTTGTCAGAAGCCTCGACGGGCTGGGGAAGAAGATTGAAGGCATGTAGTGCCGGTCCTCGACGGGCTGAAATAGGAGATGACCAACAGAGCAGGTTTCGGTTTTCATCTGAGACGGAAAGTGGATGAGAGACTGAGAAGGTAGGGAAGTGAAGGTCCGGCGGCTGAGCAAGAGAAGAAAGAAGAAGGATGCGTGGCATTTAAATTTTCTACAGCCCATCATTTCAATTCAAATACAACTATTAA
Organism: Fagopyrum homotropicum; assembly: GCA_033239125.1. Taxonomy (NCBI): domain Eukaryota; kingdom Viridiplantae; phylum Streptophyta; class Magnoliopsida; order Caryophyllales; family Polygonaceae; genus Fagopyrum; species Fagopyrum homotropicum. The sequence goes on from BSWB01000003.1 coordinate 13,699,749, forward strand.
TTTTTTTGCAGGCCTAAATTTTTTTGACAGCCCATTCATCCATCCATCTTTTCTTGGGAGGCCCATAAATACAGCTATTAATTTTTTTGCAGGCCTAAATTAACTAGGAGTCCACTTTGCTAAAGTAAAATTTTAGGAGCCCTATTTCCCTCATTTATTCAATAAAGATCAACGTTTTTAATCCGAGGTTTCAAATCCAAATGTTTTATTAAATCAGAATTTTCATATTTAAATTCAAATATAAATTCTTGTAGCTTGATGTTTTTTTCATCAATCTTTGGGCCCAAACCATTTAAACTTTGTTGTCCATTATGTCATTGGCCCAAACGTTTTCACTTTGTAGCCCATTACGAGATTCGGCAAAAATGATAGCTTTGAGTGGTCAATCCAATATCATTAGTCCGGTTTGTTCTCATCATGGCCCGGATAGACTAAGCTTAAGCCCGAGCTTGAGTCTAAGCATGTGGATGCGGCTCGGCTAGGCGTGCGCGTGTGATCGGTTAGCTATGTCCGCTCCCCATTGAAAATGAGTAGTGATCCAAAGGCCAAAGCCTTTAAGCGTTTTCAACTCCTTTTAGTCGACGTGAGATAACCATTTTTTTTTCTTTTTCCATGTTTTGTGTTTCATACACGTAACTTTGGACATCGTTAGCTCATTGACTCGGAATCCAATTTAGCAAATAAGTATACCACGATTCATTGCTCCGTTTTCCGGTGTTGACGATGCCCGGAGCCCACCGACAATTTTTCCGAAAAAACCCGACTTGTTACTTATTTAAAATATTGGTTCCAACAATTACTTATCAGCTCACATTTGTGTTAGGTGTTATTGCTGCGGCGCTTAGTGGAATCTTGGCTCTTACTGTGCTGCCTTCACCCAGTTCCAACACTTGATTGAATTTGCTTCTTCTCTTTGCTGCACACTGTAAAGAAGTCACATAGTCTGATGTAGTGAGGCTTTACCAACTGAAGTCACATAATATTAACTAATACAAATATGTGTTCAGCAAAGTGTTGTCATTAGCTATCTTCTTATCAATCAAAATATCTTTTGATTTCATGTCTTATGCTTGATCAAATAACTACATCTGCTGCTACGGCTTATGCTTACGTACATCTCTACGCCGTCTAGGCACTTCTCTCTGCCACAAAACAAAGGCGAAAAGGGAGAGTAGAAGAACAAAAACATAGCATTACAAAAGTACATCGATCTACTAGGAGAGAAATAATAGTTTCAATTGAAAGACTTAATGACCGCCTCCTCCGGAGACTGTGATCTTTGCATCAGGTGGCGGCGACGGGAGCAAGGTGAACACTAGCAAGGAGCTAACGGCTGCTGCTACGGCACCAACCACAAACGAAGGCAGATTTCCTCCTCCGAATAGTTTATCCCACGGTCCACTTGTCGTAGACACAAACATCTGTTTTTAAAAAAGAATCAAGATGTAACATGCAATTCCCACCACAAAAACAAAAAAATGTAACATGCATTTTGGATCTTGGATACGGTAATCAATCTATATATATATTACTAAAACAGCTTTCATTTTGCCGTCTACATTAACATCTTTTCGATTTATTTACAGATTTGTCACTAATTATTTTATTATTTTTTAAAATTATAATTAATAAAAAAAGTCATCAGACCACGTCATTTTATTAAATAAATAATAAAAAAATCTACTTACCTATCAATCAAAATTAAAATTTTAATATATTATAATTTAATTTTGTTAAAAAAATCTCACACAACTTTTAACAAGCTTTTACATATTTTTAAAATTTAAAAATAACTTAAACTTTACTCCTCTAACTTTATACAAGTATAATGCTAATATATTTTAAGGATAAATATATTGAGGTATATATATACTTTATCAATAATATTTTTAAATATGTCCTTTCATTTATTAAAAAAAATATAATTTATTCTCATATTAGTCATATTATTTCATAAAAACAATTTTATTATAAATTAATATTTTATATTTAATATATAAAAGTAAAAATATAGTATTTATTATTTAGACAAAATTCACCCGAAACTAGTTTCAGTTAAAAAGCTCACCTGTGGTACTACTACTGCAAGGTTGAGAACTCCTAGAGATAAACCTGCATTTCATTTTGTTTCAAATCAAAATCAAAATTGTTGTTAATTACTTGTACTTAATTAATTAGTTTAATTCCTGTAGAAATAATCAATGATTTTATACCTTGGCCTGCGCCCGAAGATGATGAAAATATAGAGGCAAGAGCAAATGGAACGCTGTACGTAATCTGTACATACAAAAGTATTTGTTAGAAAACTATATATTTTATCATGAAAAAATAAATGTTATATAAATGTATAATTACCGCAAGAGGAATGCCCAAGAGAGCATAGATGGCGAGGGCGGCGGCCCTGACGTTAGCAGGAGGAAGCGGGGTGACTGCGGCGCCATCAAGAAGGGCCTGATGGCGGGCATGCTCGGCCATCTTGGAGACAACAACCATCATAGCAAGGCAAACGGCGAGCAAGAGATTAACGATCCCCCAGAGTCTCTTGACGCCGCCGAGGAGTCGGGCTAACGGCTCGATGGCCAAAGACATAACTCCGAGCACCACGGAGTTGACCATGAGTCCAAGAGACCCAGCGTGGACTCCAACGTCATATCTACTGTCCATGACGTCACGGCCACCGTATACCTCCTTCCCCATCCAGTCTGTGTTGTCGAGGAAGTAAGGGAACCAGGCTACCCAATTGAGTGCTGTGACTCCCATCAGTATCCACATCGGTTTCTTGAGATCCTTCAATGCTCCAAATAACTCCCCTATGAACGGCATACTACAGCAACTTCCGGCACTCGCTTCGACGACGTCGTTTTTGGAAGATTTGTTTTCCGTTTGCGACTTCTCGGCTACGCAGGTGGAGGCGAGGATTGAGAGGGTGATCAGGATGGTGATGGAAATGAACACGTATGACTTCACGTTCGCGCAGCTGACGTCACATGCTTCTGTGCGGGTGAAGGGGAAGACCTTGTACAGGTGGCGGGCGCTCCCTGTCGCGAATCCCATGACGCTTCCCACCGCCATGAAGAACGAGAAGAATGAGTTGGAGGCTCGAGTCCTATCAAAGAAAATAAATAAATAAATAAATAGGATATTACTCAATCTATATATATATATATATATATATATATATATATATATATATATATATATATATATATATATAAAATTTGTTGAAATGCATCTACCAAATGCGTTTCACATCAATAACCCAATACGTTTATAAGTGAGCTATATAATTTTAAGATAAAATCTGGTGTGTTTAATGACACGGTACAGATATATGAAAGATTAACATAAATCAACTCGCGCACCTAGATTGGTCGTTTGCGGCAAGGTCGGCGAGGAAGGCACGGCAAGGGCCTTGGAGCATGTTGTTAGCGACATCGAGCATCCAAAAACCGATGACATAGACGATGATGGCGCGGGGTTTAGGGGTGGAGTGGGCGGCGTCACCGGAAGCGTGGCCGATGTCGGCGGAAAAGCCAACGAGGAAGAAAGCGAGGGCAACGATGGCAGAACCGCCGAGGATAAAGGGGCAACGGCGACCAAAACGGGAGGAGCAGCGATCAGAGTAGTAGCCGACGGTGGGCTGGACGAGGAGGCCGGAGATGGGCCCGCATAACCAAATGAAGGAGGCCCATTGGTGGGGGACACCAAGCTGCTGCACGTATGGGGTAAGGAGAGAGAGTTGTAGGGCCCATCCGAATTGGATTCCCGTTGCTATGGACGCTACTAAGAGCATCTTCCAAAAGGGACTGGGCCTTGGTGGCGCGTTTAGCTCGTGAGGGTGGTCGATGTGGAGGCTGCTGATCGTGGCTCCTTTGGGGGCTTCCATAGAGTGCACGTACACGTGGTGTGTAGTAAAAGACTGTGAGTAGTGTTTGGAGGTAGGTAGATTTTGGGTTACTTGGTTGTAGGTAGGAGGTATATATATAGGTGAAGGCTGGCCAAAAGGGATAAATAGATGGAATGCATGTGTCTGCATGGTAGGTACGTGTCGTCACTTTTTTTTACAACTTTAGAAGCTTTTTGACCAACAAAAAATAATGTTCTACTTAACTTTACATTAATAATATCGTATTTAATATACTAGAAAAAAAAAATTTGTATGAAAATATATTTTTTTAATTTACATAAGTTCAATAACATCCCTAAATATTTTTACTCACTTTACATTAAAAATATAATAATTATGATCACATTCATTGTACGTAGCTATTTTGAGTTAATTTGTAAAGATTTTTACTAATTAACTTTCCATAAAAATATATACTGTCTAAATTCATTGTATTGTTTTATTTTGTGTAATCTTTTTATTGTGTGTTATTATGTTTAACTTTTATTTAAATAAATTTTCAATAAAAATAAATCAATAATTTGGTAGCCTTCAATGTAATGTGATTATGTGTTATTCTTTTTAGTGTCTTTTGTGTACGTTTTTATTCGTGTAAATATTTTTTAAGTTACACAAATTTAATCTTAACTACATCAAACATTTTAAAATACTCAAATATTTACACAAATTAAATACAATAAATTACATAAGCTACATAAACTTAACCACAATTACACAAAACATTTCTAAATACACTCATACTAATATTTGCACGAAATTAGTACTTGGTCATATGGCAAAAAGGCGAAAAAATCTCTCAACTCGAACCCTAACTACTATGCGAAAAGACTAGGCCGGGTTCGTGGTTGTTCGCTGGTGATTGTTTCTTGGTGGTTGTGATGGTGCATCCGTCTGTATTGACCATGGCGAATCCCCGCGATGTTTCCATGTCTACGATGGTTCCAAGGTCTTTACTACCGACTATATGGTTATGAGTTATTTACCACCGACTGAACAATTATGACTCCTGATACGGTTATGGAGGAATCACCAAGGGGGGAATGTAATGCAAGGTCCGTGCATTGTGAAATCTTGGTTCAAATAGTCGGATGGTGGACTGGGTGAGTGCATTGTGAAATCTTGGTTCAAATAGTCGGATGGTGGACTGGGTGAATGAATGTCTTCCGCTTTAATATAAGTAAATAAATATAAATATCGGTTTTTAATAAAATTAAAATACATTAACATATATACGTATGTTAAAAAAGTATGTTTAGTATAGATAAATATAGATAAATATTATGTATAACTATATGTATAAATTTATTTTGGTATAAGTTTATTATCGTATAAAAAAAAAATAAAGACACGAGGTTTGTTTTATTAAAGTAAAATACAAACGCATTTCGATGACGCTCAACCAATAAAAAAAAAAAAATTGAGCGCCAACGATTTCCGAAAGCGCTCAAATCTTTAGGAAAAAAAAGGGGCTGAATTTGCAATGTAGGCCTTTTACAATGTAGAATTTGGATTTAGGGTCTCCCAATTATTCATTTAGAAAATGGGCTCCTATATACTAGATGAAATCAGAAAAAGTACAAAAAAGTGATAGTCATTTATTTGATTGATGACAATTTGATGGACATTTTACAAGGAATTTGTGCCAAATAAATGCAACCCTTTTTCTTCCCTATTTATAAACTCATGTCCCTTCTTCTACCCTTCAAATGCAGTTCCTTTCTTCTTCCATAACTCAAATTCTTCCAAACACAGGTCCTTTCTTCTTCTCTTCACCGAAATCTGGAAGCAATCCCCTGTTCTATTTTTGGTTAAGCAATATCCAAAACTGCATACCCAAACTGCACACGCATATACTCAATAAGCAATACAAAAAATGCATACCCAAAAAATGTATACCCAAACTGCACACACATATACTCAATGATCAATACCCAAAAAAATGCATATCAATCACTCAATAAACAATACCAAAAAATGCATACCCAAAAAAATGCATATCAATCACTCAATAAGCAATACTCAAAACTGCACACACATATATTCAAAAATACTTACCCAAACTACACACACATATACTCAATAAACATTACCCAAAAATACTTACCCAAACTGCACACACATATACTCAATAAACATTACCCAAAAATACTTACCCAAACTGCACACACATATACTCAATAAACAATACCCAAAAATGCATATCAATCACTCAATAAGCAATACCCAAAAATGCATACCCAAAATTGCATACCCAAAAATGCGACCCCTGGCAGCGTCTTGTAGTGAGGGAAGGCTCGTCGACTACTTCTTCTTGTGCATCGAAGGCACCGACTGCGGCACTCTAAACCCCTAGCGGCCAATCGGTAGCGATGGAAGGCGACGACTGTGCTTTCTTTGGTCCGGTGGTGTAGAGAAGGGTAGGGGAAGAGGCGGAGAGAGACAGAGAACGAGAGAGGAAGAAGGGGAAGACTTGTTAGAAGCCTCGACGGGCTGGGGAAGAAGATTGAAGGCATGCAGTGCCGGTCCTCGACGGGCTGAAATAGGAGATGACCAACAGAGCAGGTTTTGGTTTTCATCTGAGACGGAAAGTGGATGAGAGACTGAGAAGGTAGGGAAGTGAAGGTCCGGCGGCTGAGCAAGAGAAGAAAGAAGAAGGATGCGGCTAGGTTAAAAAAAAAGAGGTTGACATTTAAACTTTCTACAGCCCATCATTTCAATTTAAATACAGCTATTAATTTTTTTGCAGGCCTAAATTTTTTTGACAGCCCATTCATCTTTTCTTGGGAGGCCCACAAATACAGCTATTAATTTTTTTGCAGGCCTAAATTATACTAAGAGCCCACTTTGCAAAAGTAAAATTTTAGGAGCCCTATTTCCCTCATTTATTCAAAAAAAGGGCAAAAGTAAGAGAAAGTAGGGTTTTGGGCGCTAGCGCCGTGCTCCATTTAATTTGAACGCCAATGCAAAACGTTCATATTTGATATCAAGTAAATTCAAAATTGTGTATATAACACACCCCTAGAATAATTATTTCATTAGTATAATTTGAACTATGCTTAACATATAGATATATATAAAGACATGTTTGATAAGTAGATAAATATAAATTCTACAATAGCTATTATTTTATTTACTAATTTAAATATGGTAACTATATATAAATTTTTAAAAAATTAAAATTTTAAAAAAATATCATATGACATATTATAAGTTAGGTCGAACCACATTAAAATAAATATTTAAAATTTAATATATTATATTGATTAACCATACTTAAAAAACGCCCATCTTCAATTATTCTTGTTACTAATTATAATTATAATTATATAACTTATATATGTACGTTACAAGTCAAATGAATGGGTACGCTGTCCAAACTAAAACTCCATCGATTTGTTGTCAAATGCTTTCATATATAAATGGATAAAGGCGGTCGGACATATGTGGACAGGGGCTCTAGGCATGTTCGGGTTAGACTTCTTATTCAACATAGTATGGTTCAATTAACTACAAGTTTCCATAACATTGACCTACTTATATTTTTTATGTAATATTTTTTTCTCGTTTTCTTGAAAAAAAAAAATAACTTAAGAGACGATTTACATTCATTCTGCTCTAAAGAATAGGAGTACCGCGATGAAATTTACAAACGCACGATGATCCGAGTTCCGCAACCGCCACAATTACGGAACCCGTATTATCACGCTGACGCATCGCGCCTGTGCAATTCCCCCCCCCCCCCTCCGATCTCGGCCCCGACGCCATCAGTCAGCACCCAAATTTTCTAATTTTTTTGAAACCATTGAAGGAAAGAATCATTTTGTACCGAATAATTTATTTTTTTCAATTTGGACGCCGGCGCCCACTGATTTACGGATCCGAAATTCGTAACTGTCACGGTCACGGATTCCAGACCCGTCATTCGTTTGTTAATTTCATCGCCCTGCGTTTACGACTTCCAAAAGAATATGAACAAGATATAAGCCTGAATTCCTGGGTAGACCCGAGTCCGCCCTATAAAAAGGGGCTCAAGACTATGTGTTGAGGGTTATGTTGACTTTAGGTATTATAGTATACAATCCCATTTGATTCTTCGATCCTTCCTTACCAATAAAGCATGTTTAAAGCGCGAGTATCTCATCATTAGTGAAAGGTGAATGCCCATATGCATTGTTACATTTATACCAAACTTTGTTCTTTTGAGAAAAGTATTGTATATTATTGAAGCCTAACTGTTTGGAGTAACAACTAGGATGTTCTAGAATGATATGGAAATGTTGTAAAGGTGACTTAGCCTTGAGGGTATTCACTTTGGCAATGCCAGAGAGCATATTATCAAATAAACTTTAGCCATGGATCGAATGCAGTTAAAGGAAGCAAAAGTTTGTGGAGAGGTTAATTGTATTCGAATACGTCCACAACCGAATGGGACTTCAACCATCCACGTACGTTATCGATTATAAATAATATAATGTGTGTTTTAAATATATACACTTTATGCTCTATCGTATATAGAGATAGATTGCGAATATGTTCCTTTATATGTTACTGGTATGCACATCCGTCTTCTATACGGACGTGGATAGAGATAGATTACGAGTATTTGATATGGATGATGAGTTATTGGATTTGGATTACGATTTATTAATTGTGATTACGAGCGTTTGAGACGATATTGATTTTGATGAGTTATTCGATATGTTTACGAGTTGTTGAGATTGTAATGATATGAACTCTTTTGAAATGGTTTGAGTATTCAGTTGAGATAATATCGGTTTGAAACTTTTCCATTTAATTTGAAATTTGGAGACATGATGATATGAACTTTTGAGACTTATGATGATGATTGTAGAAGCATGTTAGTTATTTAATTCTTCGAGTATATCTAAAGATCGTGTGATACTATATATATTTTCTCGTTCATATATATTACTCTACTTATGCATTGGCTTAGTCTATGTGGAAGACTAACCCTATCATAGTGGGGTTGGTTATGTTTTTGGAAATAATCGGATACAAGATCAGTTCAGGAGCATGGAGGGCAGGAACCGTAGTGAGAGTCATGTTGGTTGAGTTTGCGGTGATCATGTTTTGTTAGGACTTGTTGCTAACTTTGATTTATATCTTTCGGGTTGACTTATTTTTATAAACTCGGATTGTTGTTGACCATTATGTTGTTTCTTTATTGTTATTTCGGACCCCTTTTGTGATTAACGTTATGGAACGTCTTTCGGATTCATGTCTTTTGTTATTTGGAAAGTCAAGGCCTCTGTCATTATGTTTTATTTATACATCTTTATCCTTATCAAAGCCTTTGGGGTTGTCAATAAAATTTGAACTATGAAATCAATATGTTTTTGTTGTCAACAACACTCAAAATTTTTTTTATAGTGTTGTCAACAAAGCTTAAACATGAAAACAACAATCTCAGTGTTGTCAACAAAACAATAAACAACAAAAAAAAAAATACGTGAGTTTAATTACCAAATAGATAAAAATTTAAGAGATTCACTCACACTTAATTATTACTAAAAAGTATCACAATATTTACTACCCTAGAGTGTTCTCTCTCTCTATATATATATATATATATATATATATATATATATATATGGGCTAGTTCCGGTGAGGAGAGACCTTGTAGATAGGAATTAGGAGTAATGTGAACCATTGGATGAGATTTAAATCAACGGCTTACACACACTTATCATTAATGGTATTTGATAATTACATAAATTTGGAAAAAAAAAAAAAAAAATCGCCGGTGGACTCCAACGACTCACAACTCCCTCACATTCTTCCTCCCACATTCTTCATCCTACAAGCTTCATATTTGCCCGATTTTCAACCAAATCAAAGATTGATTACATAGAAATGGTGAATTCAAAGAGAATACAAGACGATTCACGTATTGTTTATTCGAATTTCTACTCTCACGGTTTTTCTTATGGTTTATGTTTCATTATGATTGATGTTTGTTTTTGAAATCAAATTTTTTTGAATCATTTTTGTGTTTGACACGTTTGATTGAGAAAATACATGTATATACATATGTTGAGTTGGTCTAATAGCTCCAATTGAGCAATCTACATGCTCTTTTTAGTGTGCACGTCAACTGTTCGACAAAATGTCCAATATGAAAATAGTCTATAATATTTACATGAACATGACATAAAAATTATGAACACCGAAGAATAAAAACATGAACATTGATGTACAAACGTGTGAACACCAATGAATAAAAAATATGAACTTACACTAGTATAATTTTACATTGTTTTATAGATTCAGTGATGTTGGGTACACAATCTTCACCAATCATTGTGTCGGGATTGAGGGCAAATGCTCCATGTAATGAAGGTGGAACTATTATACAAGTAACTCCAAATAACTCTACCAATTGGGTTCCAATTTGTGATGATACATTGAAGCCACATGTTGGTCAACAACTTTTAAGTGTGGAGGAAGTTGAGGACTTCGATAGAAGGTATGCCTCTACTTGTGGATTTGAGATTCTTGTTTTATGTAATCACAAACCCAACAATGTTGTGTTGATGAAGTATTTTGTATGCACAAGGGAAGGTAAAAAAATGGCAAACGTAGTACGGGCAAAAGAAAGATAACTTCGATGTGGTTGTAACGCAGGAGTTGCGTTTAGCATTATGAAGGGTGAAAAGTATTTTGTGAAGTGGGTTCATGAAGCTCATTAATTTGGATAGTGTTCAATGCATTGTTGTCTATTTTTAGTGTTCAATGCATTGATGTTTGTTTTACACATGCATAACATATTATGATCATATTTACATGAACAATGACGTATAAAAGTATGAACACTTATTAATATAAATATGAACATTGACGCATAAACGTATGAACACTAGTGACTTATCTATAACTTTTACACATACATAACATATTATGATCATATTTTCACGTTTTGTGATGATTTTTTTAAAATTTTTTGTGGTTATATATTATAATAAACATCTATGTATTATAAAATGAACACAAAAGAATAAATGAGCATGACACTTTGATGAATAAAAATACTATGAACACCGATTAATAAAAACATGAACAATGTCATATAAAAGTATGAACAATTATCACCTATTTTTAAACATAAGAGATTTTTACAAACTTTAAGTCAATTTACAAAAATGACATTAATGATGAACGTGTGAAAGCCTTTGATTTAAAACTCATCCAATGGCTCACATCCCTCCTAATCCCTATCTACAAGCTCTCTCCTCACTTGAACTAATATATATATATATATATATATATAGGGTGTGGTTCCCATGAGAACAACCTCTAACGTGAGAACATGAGAACAATCGTACATCGTTGGATGTGAGTATTAAGGGTTGAGATTTAGAGTAGATATAAAAAATAATAATAACTACGAATAATAATAATTAAGAATCCAACAATAATTACGAATAATCCACTCAACCAACAATAACTACGAATAATACATTAAACGATATGACACATTCGTAACAAAACTGATAATAATTACGAATCTGTTCTCATGTTCTCACGTTAGGGGGTGTTCTCATAAGATCTATACTCTATATATATATATATATATATATATATATATATATATATATATATATATATATATATATATATATAGGGTGTGGTTCCCATGAGAACAACCTCTAACGTGAGAACATGAGAACAATCGTAGACCGTCGGATGTGTATTATTAAGGGTCGAGATTTAGGGTAATTATCGTAATTATTAAGAATATTTTTAACAACACACGCGCTTCCCATATATCAGAATTTTGAATCCCTAATTTCACTCAATACACGCTGCACATTAGGAAAGACGATTTTTGGGTTGCGGCGGTCCAAGAGAAATTTTGAAGCCGAAGCAGGGAACTCCGGCGTTGGTGGCGTAGCATAGACGGCGAGGAGCACTCCGACTTCTTTGCGGTTGTGGCACTCCCGGTTCGGTGTGGATCTGGATCTCCCGACGACTCCTTTGCCTCACGAAGGTGTACGGTACAGAAGGTGTTCGACGGTCAGCTTCTGAAGCGGAAGAAGGTTTCAGTCGTCTAACTAGGTGGTTGTGGATATCCCGGCGACAATCCTCGGCCTATTCCGTTTGCCGCTGCCTTGGCAAACCGATTACTTAAGGTAACCGTCATCGTAAACCCTAATTTCTTCTGAAACTTTTGAGGTTTAATTATAAACCCCTGGAGTATGTTGTTGGAGACGTACCTCAGTTGGATCTTCGGTTATTCGTAATTAAAAACGTTTTTTAATTGAGATATAACAATGTATACAAGCATTAAGTTTGTAATTATAAACGTTTTTTAGTGAGACATAACAATATATAGAAGCATTAAATTCGTAATTACAAACGTTTTTTTAGAGAAACATAACAATGTATAGCAACATTATTGTTTCGTGTCAGCAGAGCTCTCTTGTGAAATTCGCTTGATTGGAAGAAGACAGTTTCGGGATTAATGGCAGATTCTTCTGTAGGTATGGCTTGCTTGTCTTGCTTGGTTGAAGATTGTTGGTGGGTTTGTGATTGGTGTGTTAATATTGTTGTTTTTGATTAATTATGAATAATTTTTGTTACCTTAAAGTAATGTTGTTGGAATATGTTGAGGAAATATAACGAATGATATTGATGCTGTAGTTTTTGTTATGAACATGATAGTTTGTAACTATTATTCATAGTTATTAATTTGTTTTATGGGTTTTCAGTTCATAAAAGCTTTAAGTAATAATGTTGGATACTAACAGCACACCTCTCACTGAGTACTAGTTCGCCTCTTCTCCTTTTGCATTGTGCAGTCAATTATTTCATTTATGTTATACTTAGTAAGTTAGTAGCATGAATTATGAGAGCCTATAACTTGTTCTATATTTCTGGCTTTTATCTGCACGAAAAAGAATTATTTATGTTTGGACAGGCTTGTTAAACTCAGATAGGTTTCTTCGATATTAATAATTCAGATCGGTTTCCAGTTGATTGCTATACAAAAACTCGTAGGCATGGAATTAATTAGTCAACATGTTGTCATAATTATGTGTTGGAAAAATTTGGATTGACATGGAAACTAGTAGTTAATTATGAATAAATTGTGAATACATCCTTCAAATAATATGATAATGCATTATTAATTACGAATAATGACGATGCTATAATATTTTGTTTTGTTGTTATGTGTAAAATCGAAGCAAGTGTAATTCACATATAATATATATAGAGGAGTAATGAAAATGTTGTTCCTGCAGTTGTGAAGAATGTCACCAAGCCTAAGGACATTAAAGGAAAGGGAAAAGAGAAGCTGACTAGTGATGAAGAGGAACGGGAGCTTGACGTTAGTTCTGATGGGGATAAAGTTGTTACCAAAATACCAATAATATATTAGTTTTGTTATATAGTTGTCATATCGATTAATATAATAATCGTAGTTATTATAAGTGATTGTAATTTGGTCAATGAAAATTATAAGGTTTGTATAATTTTTACCATTAAGTTTCAAAACCAAAATACCAATAATATATTTTGTACTTGTGTTTGACATAATAGGGATTATTCGTAATTACAAACGTTTTTTAAGTGAGATATAACAACGTGTACAATCGGTTATTCGTAATTAAAAACGTTTTTTAAGTGAGATATAACAATGTATACAAGCATTAAGTTTGTAATTATAAACGTTTTTTAGTGAGACATAACAATATATAGAAGCATTAAATTCGTAATCACAAATGTTTTTTTAGAGAGACATAACAATGTATAGAAGCATTAAGTTCGTAATTACAAACGGTCAATGCTATGATCGTTTAGATATACTTCCTTTAGTTAATGTACTCTACCACTAACAACTTGAAATCTTCAATCTTAGCCGAAAGGTTTGTGATTATTTACTTGTGTTTGACATAATAGTGATTATTCGTAATTATAAACGTTTTTAAAGTGAGATTTAACAATACAGCAGTAAGTTCTAATTACAGACGTTTTTAAGTGAAATAATACATTGTTGATAAGCATTTGTTTTTAAAGATAAAACAACAGTTATTAATCAATTTGAAATCTTCTCGTTTCATCCGTATCCTCACGAGAAGCTCTCCTTCTAACATCAAACCCGACTGTAGATGCATAACTCTTATAAAAAGCTTCTCCATCCTCAATTGTTTTGAACCTCTTTCCAATTGTCGGTATCAACATTTCATCGCATGTTGGTATCCAACACACTGATCCATCTGGCGTTTTTGTATTGGCAAAACCAACCGAAATATCCTCATCACATTCTAAATTTTGAAAAATGAAATCCATATATTCACCTTCTTGAACTGCATTAGACTTATGAACCTCCCATTGTTTGGTTGTGCCTGAAAAAACAAATACTCTATTAGACGTCAATTTATTTATTCGTAATTATAATGATCTATTCAACTGAAACTAAAATGATACAAATGCGTTATTCGTAGTTACTCTGTTTATTATATTTATTATCAACCTGGAATTTGTTTATTCGTAATTATAATGATCTTTTCAACTGAAACTAAAATGATACAAGTGTGTTATTCGTAGTTAATCTGTTTATTAGATTTATTATCAACATCGGAATTTTTTTAGTCTATCGGTTCTTCGTACGAGTTTCAACAATGCAACTCTACAATTCTATCGGTTATTCACACGAGTTATGTCAAACCGATTTAATTTACAAAGAGTAAATTTGAATACATACACTTACTCAGATTTGCATATGGAGAAACAAATTGCTTTCTTGACGGGATATGATTTTCTTCACTGGATACGACAACTTGTTGAATTCTGTTGTTATGATCGACTTGAACAGATGTTGTAGAAAGACCGAACTGAATAAATCTGAGTTTTCCATTGTTTCGTTATTTTCTTTGACGGAAATTGGGCAGAACTGTTAATGAAGTTGAACGTATAATAGAGAGGAGGAAGGAGATATCTGGTGAATCTTTTTTAACTAACGGTTTCCTATAATACAATATATTTAAAAAAAAAACAATTAAGAGAGAGTGAGTTCACTCTCTTTTAATGAGAGTGAGTAAGTAATATACATTAAATGATTTTTTATTTATCATTTTCTATCATTAATCTAGACCATTGAATTTTAAAAATTGGATGGTCACGATTTGTTCTCATGTTCTCACGTTAGAGGTTGTTCTCATATGATCTATCCTCTATATATGTATATATATATATATATATATATATATATATATATATATATATATATATAGGATAGATCATATGAGAACAACCTCTAACGTGAGAACATGAGAACAAATCGTGACCATCCAATTTTTAAAATTCAATGGTCTAAATTAATGATAGAAAATGATAAATAAAAAATCATTTAATGTATATTACTTACTCACTCTCATTAAAAGAGAGTGAACTCACTCTCTCTTAATTGTTTTTTTTTTAAAATTGGATGGTCACGATTTGACAGAGGATTTGACAGAGGATTTATTTTGGCAAAAAAAATAGAAATTTTGAGGAATTCAAGCATGAAAATGGCCACTTCTATCTGCCATAAGACAAGCTTTTCACTTGTCTTTCTTTTCCTGCAATACAAAGATCATTCCCTTGTGGGCTTGTTTGTCAAGTAGCCTAACCTGTAATCAGCAATAGATTTTCATATTCTAGGACAATCTAAAGAGCAACAGGAAAAACCTGGTTTGTCATCAATGGAACATGAACTACTCATATCAAACTTATTCACACATCAGTTTGCCTAAAAAATTACAGACATATACACTTACTTGAGTATTGCAAACATACTTTACATGATTCATTTTTGTATGAATGGCTTCATATAACCAACCAATTACCAATCTCTGTGTCTGAAAGCAGCTTATAGAATCTCTGATTTCGACTCTCTAATGATCAGCACAGAAGTAGGCTTCTCTACACTCATGCCAGAAATCGAACGAGCTCTTGGCGTCTGGAAAGACGAGGAAGAAGACGGAAAAGGAACTGAAGGAGTCATCGTCAAGAGGCTGCTCCCGCCACTGAACGACGAGCTCTCATGGATGGTGTTGGGAGCAGGCGGCTTCTCAATCTCCATTACCCCTTCTAGCATCTGCACTACTTTCCCCATCATTGGCCTATGAGATGGCTGCTCTTGAATACACCAAAAACTCACTTTGATTGCTCTCTCAAGTTGATCCATATCAACCTCAGAAACATCCAGAAGCTTCTTATCAACAATGCCCTTAATGTTGCCCTTCTCCAACTCCTCATATGCCCACAGAGAGAACTTCTTGTTGTTTGTTTCAGCTGAGACTTCAAAGTTCCTTTTCCCACTTACAATCTCTAACAGAACCATACCATAGCTGTAGACGTCGGATTTCAAGGTGATCGGAAGATTGGCAAGCCACTCCGGTGCTAGATACCCTCTCGTGCCTCTCACACTTGTGAGAGTCCGGTACCTATGGTCTTTGGTGATTAGCTTTGCTAGCCCGAAATCCGAGACCTTGGCATTGTAGTTTTCGTCTAATAGAATGTTTTCCGGCTTTATATCACAGTGAACTATGCAGTCGCGACACTCCTCGTGTAGGTAAGTGATCCCTCTTGCTGTTCCTACACCAATGTTGAAACGTTGCTCCCAGTTCAACTGTTTTCCGGAATCCCCTTCATTTGTGAACAAGAAGCTGTCGAGAGAGCCGTTCTTCATGAACTCGTAAACAAGAAGCCTATGGCGACCCTCTGAACAGAATCCAATCAATCTAACAAGGTTTAAGTGATGGGTGCTGCTTATTGTTGCAACCTCCATTCTAAATTGCTTCTCACCCTGCTCAATTCCTTCTAATTGTTTAACAGCTACAGCTGTTCTGTTCACAAGGATTCCTTTGTAGACAGCTCCGAATCCTCCGGCTCCTAGCTTCTCCTTGAACCCTTTCGTAGCACGTTGAAGCTCCCTGAATGTGAACTGAACCGGGGCACCAGATGCATACTCAAGGAGAGCATACTGAGCTGAAAGACCACCGAATCTATGCATCTTTCTACAGCACCACCACCAGAGGGCGCTCTCGACAAGGGCTAAGGTAACAAGGGTAGCTAGAACAACTACTACAACGAGCCAGGCTCGCAACTTCTTGTCGCGTTGAGTCTCTTGCGTGGAAGGGGGGGGATTTGGTGCTGCAGTCCCGCAAATTTTCACGAAAGACGTGCTAGGAAGAGCAGCTGACTGATATGCACTAACAAAGCCTTCGACTTTCTGGTAACAGAAGCCGGAACCATCAGCTAAAGCAGTGGAAGCCACACAAGTTGAGCTGACGAGACAGTTGGAACGGCAAGGTTCGATACCTTCCGAGAAAAGGTCACTGTTGATCTCAGGAGTGTAAGTTAGGAACCTGGTATGGTCCATTGTAAGCATGGAGGGACTACCAGAGCAGTTCTGGATAGCAAGCTTTCCCTTGCAACCTTGCCTGCTATCATTTGGATCAACAGGGTCAAAATTCTGAGATGGACATCCACAAATTGGATCTGTATCATTGTAACTGCATACACCCATGTTTCCACAATAACCAAAAACTTCACATTGATCAAGTACTGCAGTCCATCGGACATCAACACTAGCGGATCCTTTTGAGGAGTACATCCTCAAATTCCCATCATTATCAAGCTTCAAAATCCTCAGTGTAACATCAGATTCAACGTAATCACTACTATAAGCCATCCGAACAGAAGATGGAAGATTAGAGTCATAGAGGTTCAGAATCCCAATTGATGCAATCCCTAAACTAGGGTTTTTCAAAGTGGCATTCACCGAGGAATTCAACCCCTGTGTCCAGTAAGTTATGGTTTTATTCCACATCAAACTCAAATTCCCATTGGGATTGAGCTGGAAAGAATACAAACCAGATGTCAATGTCATTTGGGTAGTGAAATTCAGGGAGGGTACAATAGTGTCGGTAGGGTGTTCGAAAGAAGTCCACACAGAAAATGACCCGTTTGAAAGAACGAGATTACCGGCATCGTCGAGGTTGGCGCGGGAAACGCCTCTATTGGAGGTGTTGGAGCGCCAGAGGACGGTACCGGAGCCGTTGAGAAGCTGGAGGTCGCCGTCAGGGTTTAAGTGGAATGATGCAGCGGCGTCAACAGCAGCGCCGGCGCTCCAGATGGGAAGGGAGCTCGCGTAGGTGATGGCGAGTGAGTAAGATGAAGCCGAGACAGAGAGGAAGTGGAGAGAGAAAGCCTTGGAGGGAGAATTCCACGTCTGGTTAGGGTTTGAGGCGTAGAGGATGGAGCCAAGTGGGATGTCCTCTGCCACACAAGAGTGAGAGAAGTAGAAAGGGCACAGAAAGAGAAAAATCACAGTAATTGGTATGAAATGGTTTGTGGGTAGCTTCAAAATTTCTTCCATATCATCTGAATCTGATTTGGAAGTGTTGGGTTCTCAAGTCTAGATATATACTCTCAATCTGAATGCTGGCTGTTCTCACACGTTTGGGTAAGCATTGGTGCAGGACGCATACCAGAGAGTGGAAAGAGATAATATCAAGCTTGTTTGAAGGATTCAACGCTGAAACACTTCCTTCCACCACCACCACGGCAGAGAGATAGAAACAGAGGGCGATGGCATGATTTGTTTATGCAGGATTGGTGGATGGTCAGCTTTTTGACCTTATGACCTGCACGTGCTTCGGTTTCTCATTTGAATTTTCAGCTCTGGCTGGCTATGCTGTACTGACGTCTCCATTACATCACACAGTTACAAACATGACTCACTCCATTACTATCAAAAACCAATTGCAGTGTTTTATAAAATTCAAGTAAACCACTAAACACTACAGTGATTAATAAAGATATGCGAATTCGTTTGGAAATCGCGAGCTTATATTAGATGAAGTTGAAGCTGAAATTTATTGTAGCGGTAGTTGAAACTGAATGAGTAATTGAATTGGAATAAATTAATTGCTTCAACTTCATATCTCCGCTACCTATTAATAGATGATGAAATAGGTACTTCATCTAATGTAATGTACCTTCGTCTTCTAAATATTATTTACTCCCAACCACCTAATCCTCACGATTTTTCATTCCATCATCTCCCAAATGGACCCAATTCATTTGGTAAGATTGAAGGTAGAATTAGTAAAATTGGAAAACAAGGGAAAATTTAAACTTCTATTTATACAACACTTGTAGAAAGAGTCTGTTTTGCATTAAAAACTGCTGCAGTAGCAGTAAACATGTATAACATAAAAAAACATAATGTGAAAGCATACTAACTATTGTGGAGAAGTGCAGAAAACGGCCTCTCCAAGCTCAACCCTGATACAGAAGATGGAATAGTAGTCATGAGCGATGAATGCGACGAGGCTTCAGGCCCTGAGGCCACAGTTGTAGACAGAGCACTGATGTTGCTGCTTACATGCAAGCTCATGCCTATACCTGTAGCTGTTGAGTCCTCTGCTGGCTTTGGAGCCGAAGGCTTTTCAATACCAATAATCCCTTCTAGCATTTGAACCACTTTCCCCATCATGGGCCTGTGAGGAGGAGACTTCTGGATGCACCAAAAGCTAACCTGAATCGCTCTCACGACTTGATCTATGTCGAAATCATCATCCTTGATCAGCCTCTTATCCAAAATGCCCATCACATTTCCCTTTTCAAATTCTTCATAAGCCCAAAGGGAGAACTTTGTTCCATTAGTCTCCTGTGAGACTTCAAAGTTCCTTCTTCCACTAATGATCTCTAGCAGTACCATCCCGTAGCTGTAAACGTCGGATTTGGAAGTGATGGGTAAGTTGGAGAGCCATTCCGGAGCTAAATACCCTCTTGTACCTCTAACATTGTGTAGAGAAAGGTGTCTATGATCTCTCGTGTTCACGAGCTTTGCAAGGCCAAAATCTGATACCTTAGCGTTATAGTTCTCATCTAAAAGGATGTTCTCGGGTTTTATGTCACAATGGACAATACAATCCCTGCACTCCTCGTGGAGATATGTGATTCCCCGAGCAGCCCCAAGAGCGATCTTGTAACGGCTCTCCCAGTTCAAGACCTTATCATCATGGGACGCGAAAAGACAGCGGTCTAGAGAGCTATTTTTCATAAACTCATACACCAGAAGCCTGTGTTTCCCTTGAGAGCAAAACCCAATCAATCTCACCAGGTTCAGATGATGAGTGCTGCTAATGGTTGCAACCTCCATCCTGAACTGCTTTTCTCCCTGCTCGATCCCCTCTAGGCTCTTGACGGCAACAACCATTTTGTTCACCAAAACTCCCTTGTACACAGCTCCAAACCCACCTGCTCCAAGCTTGTCCCTGAATCTCTTAGTGGATCTTTCGAGCTCTTTATATGGGAACTGAACCGGGGCTCCAGATGCATACTCGAGGAGAGAGTACTGAGCTGAACGCTGTCCAAATACAGGAAAATCTCTGCAGTAACACAACCACAGGATGCCCAATACAAGGACTAGTATAAGGGAAATACAAAGCAAGGCAGTAAGAGAAATAGCCCATGAATGCAACCTCCAAAAACCTGAATTGTCTTGTTCTAGTGACGGAAAAGGCGAGTTTGGCAATGCCGGATTGCATACTTTCACAAAGGAAGTGCTGGGTATGGAAGGAGATCGATAGCCGCTAACAAAACCTGATGTTATGATGTCGCAGTGACCAACCTCAGTAGCTAAAATGGTAGAAGCAGTACATAGGTTATTTTCGAGACAATTGGATCTGCAAGCTGGGCTATCAAGGATGAACATATCAGTGTTAGTTTCTGGTGGGTATGTCAAGAACTGCGAGTGATCGATCTCCAACAGAGTGGCATTTCCAGGACAATCTTGAAGCTCCACCGTCCTCTTACACCCCTTTCTCATATCATTTTGATCAACAGGATCGAAATTATGTGACGGGCAAGAACAAATTGGACCGTCTTCATTGTAGCTGCAAATCCCCATGTTGCCACAGAATCCATAAACCTCACACTGATCACTCACACCAGTCCATTGAACAATAGGATCATCATCAACTCCATCATTGAAGCTATACATCCGGAGGTTCCCATCACTGTCTAATCTCAGAAACCTAAAACTATCTACCTCGCTGAAATCACTACTGTAAATTATGTTTAAAGGGCTGGAAAAGGTGGGATCAGTAAGGGCCAGGATGCCTGTTGTCTGAAGCTGCAAGCTGGGGCTACTTAAATTCGAAGAAATAGTAGAATTCACACCTAAATTCCAGTACATAATTTTGTTATTCCACTTCAAAGACAAAGTTCCATCAGCAATAAGCTTGAAAGAGTAGGAGTGAGATGAAAGAACCATATCAAGAGTGAAATTCTGAGAAGGAACCAGAGTGTCCACAGGGTGTTCGAAAGAAGTCCACATCGAAGCTGACCCCCTTTTGAGGATGAGGTTGCCAGATTCGTCAAGAATTGCACGGGAAACGCCCATGCCGGAGGTGTTGGAGCGCCAAAGCACGTCCCCGGAGCCGTTGAAGAGGCGGAGATCACCGTCGGGGGTTAATCGAAATGATGCGTCGGCATCGGCGAGGGTAGTTTCGCCGCCGGCGATCCAGATGGGAATGAGTGCGGCGGCAGCGTTGTACACGATGGCGAGGGAGTAAGTAGCGGTGTTTGATGGGATGAATCGGAGAGAAAATGTGGAGTTTGGAGAAGACCATGTCTGATTTGGGTTTGATGCGTGGAGAGTGGAACCTGGAAGGATGTCAGCCAATGAAGAGTGGGTAAAGAGAAGAGAAAGAAATACGGCCAGAGAAATGGCAAGATGATTCGTTCTTGGTTGCAAAATTGCTGATATTTTTGGATTGCTCTTTGTTCCGCCATTGTTGCGGTGGTTTTGGTGTCCCTTGATTTTTTTCTCCTCCGCCTCCATTGTCATGTAATGTAACATCTTGTGGTCGCTGAAACTAAGCTCTCGACATTTAATGAGGTGAAGAAGACGCAGGGGGAGGAAACGTGGCAGGATTTGATTGGCTGATACTTTGACTGCCTTTTGAAATTTTTAACTGATTGAGTTGGACTCGGTGGTAAAAGGCGGGAACTCTGTCCGGGTGAATCGTGCATCAACTGTCGACGCCGTGATTGGTAAATGTTCCATAACCTTTTATATATTTTTAATTAATTATTTTTAACTTTATTGATCAAATATAACAATTTAATCCCAATTTAGTACTTATTTCATTTGTAAATGATAGAAGCTTCCAAAACCTTAGCCCAACGTATTGACTCTTCTTACTTACCCCCAATAATTAGGCCACTAATTATGGCTTTTTACGTGCTTTATGGTAATAATCGAGCACTTTTCACCTAAACTTATTGACAAAATTCAACGAGTTTTCTATCGAACTATGAGAAAGTGCAAAGACTTGGTCCATTTACATTGACATTACATTTACCTGATCACAGCCAAACACAAGCATGTATAATGAAAATAATCTCCAAAAAATAATTTTTTGTATTTGTATTAGAAACAATCTCTCAAGCCCTTGACTGATTTTCATACAACATAAATAGAAACCACCCGAGACTACTGAAATGCTCGGTGTGATTTACAAAGTTTACGTATAAAGTATACTCGATCAACCTCGGCAAAGGTTCGGCCCTAACCTACCGTACAACTCTCCCCGGAAACTTCCTGAAAATGGCGGAGTTCCGGGGGAGTAAACACAACAACACATCAACTTTGTATTTACAGTATATGTATTTATATGTAAATATATCTCCTTCCCAATGTTTTAAAAAGAATAAATGGGATGTGCTGTGAGATGAATAAGAAAAGCTTATCTCAGGAAGCGTTGTTCAAGGTCGAGTCTTGCTTCTCGGGTTTGGGGTGGGAAGAAGGATGATCGACTTCACTTCCGCAGAGCTTGCAAGGATTGGAAGATCTGCGCGAACACCATTGATCTGGGACGGCTAGGATGTGAGTGTCCATGAACTTCCGGAACCGCTTCTTGTACTCCTTGGGTGATATGATGGTCGGCAGAACGTTCTTGGGCACTACGAGTGAGGACTTCACCCATGTTTCTAGCTGCTTGTCCCATGTGAATTGTCTAAGGTAATCTATTATGCCGCACACCAGTTCTTTACCCTCCCGATCAACGCCGACTAGCAATGAGTAATCCATGACGTTGATCTTCTGCAAAGTGATTGAGGAACCATGAGAATTCTTCGAATATTAAACTGAACCTAACACACAAGCATTTTGGGTTCCATCCTAAAACTAATTAGCATAGTAGTTCTAGCTCTTATATGTTAGGTTCGGGTATTATCATATTGTCGATGTGAGACAATACTTCATACATCTCAACAACTATTGCCTTGCATTTAAGTTTATAAAATGATCAGACTTACATGGAGAAAAGTGGTGTCATTCCAAATAGCCCGTTGTAGTAGCCGTTTGGCCTTCTGACCGACATACAGAGGGGATTGATTCATGTCAATAATAAAATTTTGATCCAACAGAACGTCTCCGGAAGCATCTGCATTGGCAGTGTACCTCGCATGCAACGCACCCTTCAGATCGTATTGCCGAGAAATGATTTTACCAAAAGAGAGATTCTCCATCACCATCAATTCATGTTTAGTATCCCTTCCGGGTTTTGGTTGTCTAATGGTGACCTGCAAGGAGAAAAGTACAAGCTCGTTTTCAGCCTCAGTTGCATGCAAAATGGTAAACGAAATATAAAAACGAAATTATATCTTTCAGATCAGTGTAAAGACCTGATAAATCCCAAGAACTTTGGCAAGGCAAGTCTGGTCCCCAGTTTTGAATGATCGGTTCATGTAATCAAAATACTCGGAAGCAAACTTCATGAAGGACTCATACTCAGTTCTCTTGATCTCTTTTATTATAAGCCGGTCATCAAGGGTTTTTGCAAAGAAAGACTTGCTCTTCCCACCCTTAGCATCCCATATCCTGCAACGACTTAAGGAAGTAATATAATCGAGCTCAGACAGGCTGCATAGTGTTCGAAGGGCACGAAAATCGGATGCATACAAACACACCACTGAATACTTGGGCTTCTCCGGATATGATTCCATGCCAAGAGGAACCTCGGGATGAACAGAGTCCCGAGATGTCAAAGACCCAAAGAGGTTCAGACCGTCAAAGCTGGATAAACGAGAGTTCGCTAATGACATGCTCGACACAGTATGAATCATGTCAGATTCGGAGGAAAAACTTGATGATGACCACCGGAAGGCATTATAAGGTTCGGAGCTGGCACGTGAAAGGCTGACAGTTTCGTCAGTACTTCCAAGCATTCCCTCATCTGATTGAGCATCATTTACATCCTTACCAAGTGTTTCAGCCTGATGGGGCAAATTATTCAGAACTGCAACCGCACAAGCAACTATGCTTGAGATCTCACCCTCGTAGTCAGAAATGATATAGCTATCACCAAGAGGGATTTGTATCCTTGAACCTTCTTCACTAATGATCTGGGAGATGATATGTGACTTATTTGAGGGAGTACCGGAGCCCAATCTTGATATATTTAGAAAGCTTGGCAACTGAAGCTTCTTACGATACTCCTCTGTAGGTTCCTCCTTGATTGCAGAAAATGGATTCCAGACCCACTGTTCTTCAGAGCTTGCTGAGCTGGAAACCGGTGGAATTCCAGGCTTGTCTGAGAAACTACTTTCTCCAAGTTCTTCAAGTGCAGCTGTCTTTGTCTCTGTCAACACATGATCAACGGTTGGAAAGTTTTCAGTGTGGATAGTCCTGTCACTAGAAAGAAGCTCAATGGGGGCCTCTGTGGGATCTTTAGCTTCTTCTGAAGTTGAAAAGGTAGGCTTCTTAATGCCCGAACATGAAATATCATCGTCTATGTTCAATCCAAGGCACAATGCATTTTCCTCCACCGAGGGTTCTCCTGGACCAGCTACATAGTCAGCTTCAGATTCTTTAGTAGAGTATGGATCCACATTTGGCTTCTCTTCCACGGTTTTACTAACGGTAGCAGTGCGAGCTGCCGTAGAAGCAGACGAAAGCAACAGTTTCAGCCGTTGTTTCCAGATGCACGCTTCAAGAAGCAACTCCCACCTTAAGCGGTTCAAGAATAGTACTTTGTTCACAGAATGCCCATCGTTGATGCAAGTGTTTTTTATGTTTTCCTATTTTGTTAACAAGATATGCGAGTGTTATAACAATATCACTCCAAGTATTAATTAGCAAAAATGAAAAGTTGCACCAAACATGTGGATATTAGACAAAAAATCTTGTTCAACTTCAGTAAGAGGACCAAGAGGTTCAGCTCTCCTGACTCATAAAAGATATCAAGGGAAAGAGGGAGAAGAGACTAACCTCAAATTCAAATTTTTCCACTGCCAATATCTTCTCAATGTCAATAAATTCTTTGACTGAGCTATTAAAGTTCAGAGTTAAGCCGGTAAATTTAGTCTGAATTTTCCGTAAATATCCAGAAACCTCCTTGAACAACAACATTGCTTTAGTGTAGACCTTCATAAACAGGTAACAAAAAGAACAAATCAGTTCATTTTGAAAGAAAATATGCTTGTTTTTCACAACCACCACAGTATGATAAGAAAGGCATACCTCTTTAGTTTCCACTTGCAGCCACTCTCCTGTAATTGGACTGTGGAATTCAAGCTTCTGAGGTGGCACAGCAATAGTGTATTTAGCAACAGGGGAGTACCTGAACATTGAAACTGTGCTACCTAACCTGCATTTCATGTACACGTCAAAGAGCATTAGACCCATTTTTAAGTAAAATAAACTAATCACTAAAATAAAGAAGAAGAAAATCTAATGAAAAGAGAGATAGCTGATATCTTGCTTTTCAAGAATTGAAAATAGCTGATCTCCCTTAGAATAATCCAAGAATAATACTCACTAACTTACATGAGCTTGCAGCCTAGATTCAAAATAGCATTTTTCTACAAATGAAGAGAGAAGCTAAATTAAACATGTAACGAACAAGAGGAAAATCCTACGTACCCAAAAAAGTAGAGGAAATCTCTGTGGAGAGAATGTCCACAGTTGGATATCCTGTTAATTGAAAAATGGTTTGAAAAGCTGAGCTCCAAGAATTTTCCAAATGACAATCCACTAGCAGCACTGGATATTAAAACTCGCTTTGTGGTGTTCTTATTTCCTTCCTTTTCCGGCTTGCATTTACCGCAGCGACTCCCCATCCAAAGCTTCCCGTCAGATTCTCCAAGCAAAGGTTCATCGGGAAATTGCTTAACCCTTATGGTGAGTTGCTTGTTGTGATGTGCATAATAGTAGAAATGAGCTTCAGGTGGTTCACCACATGCCTTGCATTGTAGACTCTGCATGAAAGATATATCCAGGTAACCCTCACATGACTTTACTCGACCAAGAAAATAGAACTCCAATGAAAAGAACATATGGAAGTTCCAAGAAAACAAACCTGATTAAGTACATTATCCTGCAAGAACTTGCCAAGAGGAACATCAAAATTCCTATAGAACTTGATATGAGAAAAATGATTTTGTTCACAAATAGTCCCACTCAATGCATTTCGACTAGACATCATGACCAGAATGCTCTCTGAATCCAACACGGAACTGATGTCATCCTTTCTTCCATTGCAGTCATCACTATCACTACCAGTTCTTTGTGAATCTAAGCTAGACTCAGTACTCGATGATATGGATTGGAAGTTATCCGCATCAATTAATTTCTCATCATTTAAATGGTCATTTGATTCTACGCCAGAATGTTTTGCTGCTTCAGTAGGAATTGAAACCGGAAATTCAGACTGAGCATCTGAATCTGTCCCAGATAGGTAAGATTGCATGTACTGGTCAGCAGGAGCAACAAGGGCCCCCAAGACATTCCGAACAACTGCTTTGTGCTCTGAATGTGAGCTTGACTTGTTAGAATAATCTTTATACAATCCATTGGCTAAATCTCTGCCATGTGATGGAGCAACTATGGAAGCAGGCACATCCGTTTGAGATCCATCCTGAAGAAGACTACCAACAATGGGGGTATCAGTCCCATTTGACAAAGTAGATTCAGAAGAAACCACCTTATTATGATCAGAGTTTGAACAGTTAGTCCCAGAAGACGAGTTTTGATGGATGGAAAAGACACTAGACTCGACAGCATGTCCTTCATGAAAGCCATTGGATAGAGGAAGACTGGTTCTCTCTGCAGATGATGCAGCCTCGATATCCTCATTACGAGATCCGTTTGAAATCATATCAGAGGGCTCATTTATTCTTTTGGCTCCTCCTCCATCAGAGACGATGGTAGAGAACATCACCTCCTGATCCATGAGGAAGGATGTTTCGAGAATAAAATGGTATGCCATTACCACGGCACATTGTACAACACACTTGATCTTCTTCAACTCCTGGCTGTGAGATCCTTTCAGCAAAATCTGCACATCGAAATAACATCTCATTACAAATTGAATCTCTCCACTGGAAGCTACCAATAAGATGAATATATAACCAGTGAGAGAGCAAAATATATTCAAGTTGTTATATGCAAAATTATGACTATAGTAAATCAAGCCTTGAAGAAAGTAGATAGAAAAGATTAGCGGTGCAATTAAGACATTAAACTGTTCCTTGTATACGAAAAGACAAGCTATACTGACCGTGCAACCCAAACGTGTAGGGCTTCCCACCAAAAACATAAGGGTCTTTTGAGGCTTCTTCCCACCTTCTTCAACTTGAGCATGCTCCTCAACAAACTTTTCAAAATACACCAACTTACAGTGTTTAAGATTTTGACTTGGCATGCTATCAGCAGACCAAATGGGTGAACCCGTACAGCGAGCAATTCTTTCCAAGCGATGAAGCTTCATGTCAGCAACTAGTGTCACTCCCATACTACGTACCGCCTCCAACACATCACGGGGAGCTGACTTCTCCATGAGAACAACATTCGGGTGGCATGCTTCCAGTTGCTCAAGAAGGGATCGCACATCATCTGGTATATTATCCTTTTTTTGCATATTATCCTTATCCTATTCATCATAAGATTAGTAAATAAACAATTATTTCATTACGAACAATCAAAATCAACATGTGAGATAAACTTACTTGGACGATCATCGAGTTGAAAGATGACAAGCCACTAGAATGACCTAGTAGTCCCTGAATCAGCATTAGCTTGGGTTTGGTATACTTTGTTGGCATGTGTTTGTGAGCAGCATTCTTCTTGAAGACCAAGCCTTTAACTAGTTGACTGCAAAAACAAATATTAAGCAAGTTGAGTTTATCAACTCTCACTGGAGGGACTCTTTAACATAGCTTTTTCAGTTAGATATTTGATTGTTGGAGTGAAAAATTAATCTAACATTGGTAATGAGTATCTAGTCCAAAAAAATAGATTTTATTCGACTGCCTTATAAGCTAATTACACCTTACATCAAATCAACTAGCATTTCTTGCACATTTATGATTTTAATGGTAAACAAGCATTACATCAAATTTCATAGGGCCTGCTTGGTATCAGATATGGGTCTCGATATAAAACATTCATACCTAGTGTGTGGTATATAAGTATATGGATATCAATTTGATATACTGACATACTTCTATGACACTTTTTCTCCCTTTTTATATACTTCAAAAACTAGAGGTATCACATATCCTATACTTTTCAACCCTCTTCTATTCTTTCTTTCTAGAACTCTTTTTCTAGGGGATATCAATCTCATACCCATATCTTGATACCGTTATCTGATATATTGATATCTAGAACTCTTTTTCATCCCTCATCGGGTCACCTCATGATATAGAACATAGAAGACAGCAAAACTCCACTTGATAAAACTAAAGGGATATCTTTTCAAGCATATACCTAGTAAACAAAAAAAAAAGTCTGGTTGAACACACCTTTCACTGCGAGATCCTGTTGGGACACATTTTATCTTCACATAACCAGCTGGATCCATTGTTTTTCCCTCAGTAGTATCAGGCTTAACAAATAAAGCAGCTTCCCATGCCAAAGAGGAAACAATATCCACCCAACTCTCAGATTCTTTCTCGAAATCAGCAATACCAACTGTCTTAAGTAATTGGTTCACGAGGGTTCTGAACTTCCCAGTCATCACCTCTTTCATCGCCTTGTCTTTTTCCTCTTTGAACCGGTTGGATTCCTCCTCAAAGCCACTCAACAAACTAGTTTTACCCCATTTTTCACCATCACCACATTCTTCATCTTCGTCATCTTCATCATTTTCATCAAATGTTGCCACGCTGTCAACGTATTCAGCCGGTGGAGGAATCCAAATGTCACGGTCTGTTGGATCGTCAAACGTATAAAGCTCTCCTGCCTTTCCATCAGAACATCCATAAGTACTATACTCAGGATTGCCAT
Source organism: Fagopyrum homotropicum (assembly GCA_033239125.1). Lineage (NCBI taxonomy): Eukaryota > Viridiplantae > Streptophyta > Magnoliopsida > Caryophyllales > Polygonaceae > Fagopyrum > Fagopyrum homotropicum. The sequence continues at coordinate 13,728,971 of BSWB01000003.1, forward strand.
ATACTTCAGAGCCCGATTTCTGTGTAAGATCGTTTTGGCCACTAGTTGACTGACAGTCAAATTGATTATCCCTAACAGACCACAATGAGACAGAAAGTGAATAACAAAAGCAAAGAACTCTTAACTTGATAGCTATATTTCCGTATCAATTATGATTAGCTGAACAAAGTACACACCTGCCATCCGAGTTAATATCCACTGGCAAATCACCTGAAGTTGTAGGAAACAACAAGAGACCGCCAAAAGACAGAATTTAATATTGGGTAAATATCAAATGATTCAAATCTTAAGATTAGTAGATCGAAATAGATCAAATAAGAAGATCAATCAGATACTTACTGCAAGAAGAACCAAAACTCTCACTGACTGTCAATGAAGCAGTTGGAATGTTACCCACAGGAGGCTCCAACAGACTTGGAACATCTTCATTTTCGTGCTGTATTTTGACTTCTATAGGTTTCTGAGACCCGTCGAGCTTCCCACCACCGGCTTCAGCAGGATTACACTCTTCGGGTTTCATCTGATCATTTGCGTTTGTGCAATGATGACACATCTATGCATCAGTATCCCGATAAATCTGGTAACAATTTACAGGCTGATTTTAATTAGCCCCAAAGGAAGCATGCAATATAATCAATCACACAAACTATTAACCTGGATATGGGAAGTATGTATCCTTGCAATCTTATAAGATTAGGTCAATCCACAAAAACACTTATTGATGGGTTAACTCAATCATACACTTTAGAGCATTAATAGACTTCTATCCAAATAATCTACAAAACCCTTCTAAAAACCGGACAATCCGAAGAGAGACCACCATACATACCCTTTCAGAAACATATAAATTGGTCTTCAGATCATGATCCGTTCAAAATTAAGAGACAACGTGCTGATCAGGAAGGCAACCATGAACAAGGAACAGCGACACAAAATGATAAATAAAAAATAAACAAAATAAAACAAGGGAGAAAACAAGAAAATTTCAAACCCAGCATACCAGATAACACATATACCCACATAAAAAAATACGAAGTATTACAATAGATTAATCTGAGGATAGACAGACGTAAGGCGCTCAACAACCAGGGGACACTACGAACGACAATTTTAGGTACTGAGAGGAGATTACCAAATAGAAAACAGGTTCCCACAAAGGTATTATAAATCGGTCGATCTGATACTACTAGATCACAAATCTCCAAGTAGATTCAATCGTTTCCTGATTCATCACATCATTACTAGCTAGTAGAGAAGTTGACAACAATCCAGCTAGGTCTAATCAACATTCAAACCCACGAAAACAATCAACAACAATAAGAACCCAACAAAATGTCCCAATCAAAGTTGATTACAACAACAAAAAAAAAGGATGCATCTTACCGTAAAGACATAGAGATTTGACCAGCTGAGCAAAGGTTGATTAGCTGTAAGAAATTCAATTCCCAGTAGAGCAAGTGAAAGAAAGGATTGAGGAGGAAGCAAAAGAAGGTTAGAAATGTTGAAGGGTTTGGAATTTGGGATGAAACTGAAAGAAAGAGAAAAGTAGTTCGTTCGTGGTGGAACTTGGAAGGAAGAAAGCGTATTCGGTGTGAGTGGTGGGGCCCCACCGGCGTGTCTTCTGGTCGTCGCCCGAATGTGAGTTGGAAGCAAGTCTCCGATTTTGATTTTCGATTTTCAAACTTATTGAAAAAATCGTAATTGTATAGCTAGAAAATGAAATGTCGGTTTCATCCTTGGTTCCGACACTGTACTGTACGAAGCATTTGGGGTAGTATCGTAATTGAAGGAAAAAGATGGGGACATTTTGGTCTGTCTGTGAATATCGTCGGTTGTTGGCAATGGAATACGATGTTTAGTTGGAGTAGATATTACGTAGCAAAATTAGGCATAATATTACACACTTTGTATTTTACATTTATTGGACTGACCTTTTCAACTTCATTCCATTGAGTTATTATTAGGGCTATGCAAAATCGGAACCGGTCCGGTCTACGGTCTACGGTCCAGGTTTTTTTGAAAATCCGGGTTACGGTCCGGTCCGATTTTTGAACCGTATAAAACTGTAACCCGGGTTGGACCGTAAACTACAAATTTCCGGTCCGGTCCAGTTCGGTTCAATCCGGTCCATTCCGGTACGGTTTTGGACCGGAAAACCTCACCAAAATTGCACAAGTAAGGTACAAACCGGTCCGGTCAGGTCCGCAATATTCAAAATTGCACAATTTATATACAAACCGGTCCAACCCGGAACCGGACCGGTCTGTACCGTTACAGTCCGGTTCCGGTCCGATCTATGATCCAAGGTTTTCTTAATTTACAGTCCACCGGACCGGAAATATCCGGTCCGGTCCGGACCGTATGCACAGCCCTAGTTATTGTGAATATTTGTCTTATGATTAATGATTTAATAAGAATGTGAACGCTTCATTAATTAGTATTTACTAAATACTTATTCGTAAGTTCCTAGAAGCTTCGTTAAATACTTTAAAAATGCAGTAATGGCTTACTGGCTTGCCAGTTTTTTAAATTTTCCATTTTCGGAATTAATTTTATAATATTGTTATTTTGGCATTTTTTTATATTGTTAGGTTGTTGACAGTTGGAGATTAGTTGCAGTGATAATAGGGCTAAAACAAAAGTTAATCACCGATAGATTCAGTATCATATTATAATAGATTTTCTAAAACTTGAACGGCATTAGCATATTTTTGGTAAAAGTACTAAGAGGTCCTTTTGTCCTATCTGAACAAACTTGAATAGCATTAGCATAATATTATTGTGTTTAATTGGTGGTAGAACGGTGCAATTTGATGCATCTAACTTTTGATTATCGATGTGTCTGAAAGCATAGCAATTTGATGTTGAGGGAACAACTTCGTCTAGTGACGACATCATTGGAGTAATCTCGTTTCAAGACTTCGAGAGAGGTTGCAAACTTACCGATGTTTCGCCAACTATTGGGTATTACGAGATTTTTAAGATACGTATGTCAAAGTATGCAAAGGAGAATACCTTGATAATTGTGTAAAATGCTTTGTGCAGACGTCTACCAGATTACCTTGTGCACATGAAGTGGCCAATATCATAGGAGAAGGATGGGTTTTCCTCGAGACGGATGATCATGTATTTTGGCGTCAGATCGAGTGGTTCAGGGTTTGGTCGAGTGGTTCAAACAAACTAGTTGAGATGAAGGAGAATCAGGATGTCCATGTTTTTATTGGAGTTATCTATTTTTTCATTTTGAGTTATTAATATATTTATTTTGAGTTACTAATTTATTTATTTTAAGTTATTAATTAATTTATTTAGTTTAAGTTATTAATTAATTTATTTTGGTTTTTAGGTACCTTGTGTAGGGCGATGCAAAGTCCAAAGATTGTGAATCGGAAAACCTTAATGTCCAAATTTCCAAAAAAGACCGAAAAAGGGCATTGGGAGGAAAGAAAGGTCAGGGTTTGAGCATGCTCGAGATGATCTCACTTCTCATTTTGTTGTAATATGTATATAAGTTTTTCAATCCCATTTTTAATCTTATTTAAATTGTACTGACTTTTTCATTTACCTAAACTTGCTTATAAATGTGGTTTTCTGAAGGATCTCCGATGCCTCCAATGTTGAATGTTTGGAAACATCTTCGTTTTGATAGTGTGACGGGGTTGGAGGTACAATATCAAGCGCGCATCGAACAATTTCAAAGGTACGAGCATTGGATCGTCGAGCATCGGTGTAATTATGTTTGTCATTAAATGTGTTGTAATCGATATTTTCTTAGTATAATGTTTGTCTACCTACATATATCTATTTTCTCATTTTGATCAATTTCACAAACTTAGAAAATAAATTCCACAAACATAGTCACTGGAATACAAACATAGTGAATACATTACAAACATAGTCGATGAAATACAAACATAGTCAAACCCGTATAAACATAGTCAATGTAAATCAAATATAGTCAATGGAATACAAACATAGTAAACCCGTATAAACTTAGTCAAATCTAACATAAAAATAGTTATATTGTGATGGTTGCCTAAGTTGTGCGTCATGATCTCCTTGAATCTCTTGTCACCTGACGGTCGGGCTCAAAACCACCTAACATCCTTGTCAACCAAGATATATGTTGAGCCCCATCTCAATCATCCTTACAAGAGTTGTCCCAACATATTGAGAATGCTATCAAAAAGCATGTTTACACAAACTTATATAGTTATATTGAAACAATTATTTGAAATGAAACCTGGAAATTCATTTCAATTATCATCATATCGCAATACGCCGTATCGCAAGAGAAGACCCGTATCTTGGACCGGTACTCATCCATGACCCTCGCAGTATGTATGAGTGACAATGTCGAACATACCAATGCATGTACTGAGGGCTCCCCTAACACAAAGCATATGCATACAAAGCACCTTGAACCCCGCTCAAGCATATTGCAAAATGATGATCATCCTACAAATATACCTTTGGTGAAAAATCCAACATATAGTTCATCGCTTGATCTGGTCTCCGCCTACGAATCGGAACATGTGGGATGGTAATGTCTTGGACCTGACTAAATTGGAAAACCATCCTATTTGACATATAAGGCTTAAATATCGAGGCATATATAATCGCCCCTCTATATATGGGCGCTTGTACAAGTCTAGTCTATGTCGTAATGATGCAAGTGTGTGGGGACCAAATAACACTATCTAAACACATCCATCTCCTTTATGGTAAGACGTATTTCCACTAGACATATATCCGAGACCAAGCCCGCATGATGTTCTCAGCTCTTAGTTCCAATGGGGACATTTCTACTTCGGTCCCTCATACTCGTATGGTTTTGAAAAGATGGGAAGTACGTTAAGATCCAATGTTCTACGTTTATAAATTTAAATGATAATAAAAAAACTACTTATAGTTTTGGAGGAAAAACAAGGCATAAAGATCTTACCCATATAAGTGGACTAAATCCGGCCATATGTCTTGTCGCAGTGTGCGAGCGCTCCCAACTATCGGTAAACGTTAGCAAAGGTGAATGTGTCTCATGCCAATGAAGGAGTACATGAGGGATTCCTAACGAAGGTCAACACTTCCCACTTGACCTTGTTACCTGACTTGTCCATAAAGAGTGTGTATCCAAGGAACAACAACATCCAAGTTGATGTAATCGCATTTGGCGGACAATCTCGCTCTATTAAGGACTCCATCATATTCTTTATATCCACCGTAAGATATCTGTCATTCATGCTTATCTGATGCCACTTGTCATATATCCAATCACCAAACAAAATATATGTTGTTGGTTGTATATATTTCTATCAAAAACTCCTAAGTCAAGCCCATCGATGGGAAGTCCAGTAATGTATAAGATATCATGTAGTGTGATGATCATCTCCCCAAATGGCATGTGGAATGTCGCCGCTCAACAAATTCTTATATAAGAGTATGACCCACATTACTCACCGGGACCGTGAACAACGAACGCAACCCCAAGTTGTCAAATAGCATCCGCCACTTTGCATCTATGGGGTGTTTGTATAAGTACATAGAAAGACATTTATGAATGCGCTCGATCTCCGGACTCTACGTAATTGAGTCTATTTAATAAAATAAGCAATTTTACCAACTTTTGAATGTGATTTTTATTTATTTTAAACTAACGAATAAGAACTTATGTTACCTATTAGGTCAATCCAAATAGCTTTTGTTTTATGCATCACATAATTGATCAAAATATTGTTGGCGATAAGATGTCCGGTATGAAAATCAAGAATATCGTGTGGTCAACTATATGTTGGATTCACATCGGGTTGTGAAGCATAACTTGACGGACCAACAAATGAGGGACCCACATCTGTTGAAGGATGAGAAGATGGACGAAGAGCGAAGGTTGCACCAAAGCTTGTTGATATTCTAATGGTTGAAAATTTTGGTTACTCCGACATATATTCCACAGTTAAGTCTATGTCGATTCTATCGCTAGACCGTTGAATAGGTTGAGGTTAAGTGTTTCTGATCCTAAATCTATAAGACCCGAGGTCTTAGGGATATTGTCCCCATGCCAACTATGCTCGCGTGGAAACTTCTCAGGAGGTCACCTATCTTGAAATTGATCCTGCACGACCACGCTTAACACTAGAGTTTTTTTGTCATCACTCGACTAGTGGAATAGAAGAATTCTTGTTGACATGGGTAGCAACCCATCATTATAAATTAATCATAAACCCTCATGCAAATGATGCGGGATGATAATTTTACGGGGTGTTACAAAATCACCTTCAAATACACTTGAAAACCGTAGAGATGATATAAGTGTATGAACGTCTTGAGTGTCCAAAAGAAATGAGTAGGAGATGCTTCAAAACGAAGTTTAGGCAAGCCGTCCACATTTTGTGGCGTGGACGACTCTCCTACTACTACCGGGATGCGAGCCAAAATATGAATCGTGAATCGTCGATGGGCTTTTACTAAGTTACAGATTTAATAACTTTTAAGTTGCATATAAATAGCTCTAAATCAATGACATAGCATAACTATAGAAATTTACATAGTTCTAAGTTACTGACTTATAAATTACATGCAAAGACTACAAACTTATATAATTATATGCATAAGCATATAAATTTACATAGTATTAAATTACTAATTTATTCTAAATGAATAATTTTATATAAATATATATTTCTAACATTTACAATTTACATACTTCTAAATTACATGCAAAAATTACATAGTTCTAAATTACCAACTAAATCTAAATCAATATATAAATAATTATAAATTGCATGTAAACACTACAAACTCATATAATTGCATGCATAAGTGTATAAGTTTATATTGTTAAAATTTACTTACTTAACTAATCTAAATAAATAAATTGCATGTAAATACTCGAAACTTATATAATTGCACGTAAAAATATGTATATTTAGCATAAGTTAGTAAATTTTCTAACATAAAGTATATAAGTTTACATTGTTCTAAATTACTAAATTAATCCAAATAAATAAACTGCATATAACTACTAGAAACTTATATAGTTGCATGTACAAATATGTATATTTAGCGTATATAAGTTAGTAAATTTTCTAACATACATGTATATACTAACTTAAACTAAATTAGAAAAAATATTGAGAGTATATAAAAATTCAAATTGAGCGGTATTTTCACGAGCAATCGAGGTACATCCAGGAATTAACCTGAGACCAAACGCATATGTAAAGTCACAGTACCAGCTCAGTTGCGTGAGTTTGTTGAATTATAAGATACTTTATAAATTATATACACATACATATATCCTGGATATCCGAAGATAAAATTATCTTATTTCGTATCCGATCCGGTGATCCGGTAATTTTTCTCGGAACGTATGGATACGGAAAATTAGTTGTCGGACTCAGATCTTCATGGATCGAATCATCGAATTGTCAGGCCGGATCTAACGGATCGAAATTATATGAACAAACATAATGATGAATATGCCTGAGATTGTTTCCTTGCGTCTTCTTTTGACTGGGCTCGAAAGTCTATACCCATTTACTTCTCCCGGATACTAAGTGCGGGAAGCCAATAATATGGGGTGCTTTTAACAAATTTTTAAGGTCCCAATATTGGTATTGTAGTGCAATTATGTATTGCATTGGATTTGTTAACAAAAATTTCGGCAGGGGATCGATTTTTTTTCTCTTTAATTAAGTTGTTAAAAATCTAATGATGAAAAGTCGGATATGATGTTAAATTCTCAATTTCACAACTTCACATAATTACTTTACCAAAATTTTTCATTCTTCCAAGTTAAATATATATAGTAGTCGCATAAGAATGTTTTTAAGACGGAAGTGGTTCGAATTATTAGGCGGTGCGCCGTCTAGTGGATCGAAAGGTCGAAAAAGATTGAAAGATGGACTAACCGTCATGAAGGGTCACACAACATGAGAAAAGAAATACACAACAATATATCAAAAGAAATATTTCAAGAGAAATCAGGATGATTCAGTCAACATGAGACACGACTATAAACGTTTATCTTCGAAGAAAGTATACAGGTAGGATGTTTGGAGTCGCATAACAATGTTGAATAGTTAGAATTCCACTCTTCACAAATAATATCACTTTATTTACTAATAGTTTGTATTTGCTTTGATATGTTAGATAAAAAAGAGTATCACTAAAGCCTTATTGTGTTTGAGGTGCTGAACTCATTTGTACTAGGAATAATGAATTGTAATTTTTGCCTTCAATATTTTAAAGTAGGGCATGTTGTTTTATTTGCTTATGTACATTTTTTTAACAATCATAACATAATATTTACATGTGGGTCGGGCCATCAACCTACATGCATTTAGTTATATACTGGTAAGGGTATGAATATTGACCAAGACTCGTTTAAGACGGACCGTTCTATCCTAGGGTGGTATGAATATTGACCAAGACTCGTTTAAGACGGACCGTTCTATCCTAGTCTATCCCTAACCCGACCCAAATCTGATTTTGTATAGGTCTAAATGAGACATCTATTGTCAATGAATTGGGCACATAAAGTTGAAGTCATGGATTTGGTTGTGGTCTAACTATTCCCTGCTACAGTTTTGTGAATCTAATAGTCAAAAGTATTGAAATAAATAGAAATTAAACGGCTTATTCCATGATCTATATCTTTTCTTTTTTCATTTATTTGTTTTTCCATATATAGTGATATTGATATATACATTTAGTGTGGTGGAACCCTACTTGAGAAGATAAAGTTATGGATTGTTATCTTCAGCCAAGCATTTAATGGTCAAGTTGATTTTTGCCCACTTTGAAAATATAAAATTATTTATTCATTTATAAAAGGGGTTCATTGGAGGTATATTGCTTACATTTTAATCTAAAATTTTGTTATAATTAATGTAATTATTATTATTTTTGAATTTTTTTAAAATCAATTTTACATTGTATCCTATATATAATAACTATAATTACATAAAAATATAATTACATAAAAATATAATTACATGTATCGACTTATAATTGTGTATCAAATACTATATTTGTAGGGAACTATCACCCTTAAAATTGTCATATTTCCAACAATTTTTATAAGCAGGTCAAATAAAAAAAATTTACACGATTCTCGTACGCAATTTAATTAATTAACATGCACAAAAACATTAAAATTTATGTGAATAAAAACTATAACAGTTTTGCACACAAAAATAATAAATAAATATGTTTGTGGTCTCGTGCGTAGCACGGGCCTATTCTTCTAGTTTGTCTATAAGATTGAAATCATTATTCTTCAATAGAATACGAGTCTACTATTTAATAGGTGATAGAGGAAACTTGCCCCAGTTTAACAACACTATTCGTCTCATTTCTTTTCTTTCTACTAGGTGTAGGCGTACAACGCGCGTGCTTTGTAAAAAATTACGGGATTATAATGCTGTAGAAATGGAGTACGAGAAAATGATTAGCTTATTAACTCGGTATATTATTACAAAGAAAGTTTAACAACGAATAAAAATATATTATTGCAAAGAAAATATATGGAATGATCCTCATTCGTTTGAGCCTAAGAGATTCTCGGAGTCGGACATTGATTACAAATAATCCTAAATATATGAAAACAATTGTTCTGGAATAAAAAAGCATCCGAGTGGCACACTAAAAATTAGTCGAACAACTCTAGATATCAATTCATTTCATTCTCCTGAAATGAAAACCTATTCTCCTCAAAATTTCCTTTAATAAATGCTTGAACTACAAGATAAGTACAAGCTCAAGAGCAAAGAAAGGCCAAAAATTATCATGACACTCGAACTTCTTTAAGAAAAAGAACAAAGAATGCAAACAAGTTCAATTCAACAAAAAAAAAAAATTAAGATAAGGAAATGTTTCAGAAGTCGGATGGGACAAGAACAAATCTAGAAGAGATATCATAAAAACTTTACAAACAAATGTTTTATGAATGATATTGTAACATTCCAAATTCTATGAATTCGGGATGCTACGGGTTAGGACCTCACAATGAGTCTTGACTTTTAGCCTGACAACAATTTCACTGGATCTTGCAACAAGACACAAATAAATGTAAAACTCTAAATAGATAAACGCCAAACTGTTTTAACATAATAATAAAGAATCTGACTCTCAGCTGGGTACTACAATAACAAAGTCATGCAACAAAAATAAGAATCTCATAAACCTGTCCTACAATGTATGGGAACCCTAACTGACCACTCCGACTAGATCACTCGACAACATCCCTAACCTGCAAGACATCTACAACAACGGATAAACCGTTAGCTGACATTCTATATATCAGAATAACTATAAAACACAATCACACATAAGGTACTATAACACATAAAGCATGTCCACACTCAAACTCGTTTATCTTTCATTAGGTGATTCACTTTACTAATTCAACTTCTTTTGTGACACAAGGATTTCCCGAACCTTGCCTTTGTCCCCATATACCAATAGGATTGGATCCGCTGCATCTCACCGTGTACTTGTCTGGACTAGTCGTAGAGAACCTCCTAGTCTCCTGTAGAACTGGACAAGTTGTCACCGCCCCTTACTAGTTGGACCAAACAACAGTAAAGATAATCCTCATGTTATCATAATTAACATACAACACACACCACTATCTCAACTAATCTAACAACAAAAGTCAACTAAGTAAGCCCAAGGGATTTACCTGTAATATCACGCTTAGCTTCCCGCAAAAAAGTACTCTATGCCTGATCAAACAAGACACTCAAATCAAAGACTATCCGATATGCTAAGTCCTCAACTTCTAGTCTCAATGACCTCTACAATATCATATACCATCATGCTAGAAGGTTCCTATATCTAGTCTCCATGATCTTTGTAAGATCATATAACAATATGCTAGGATATTCCTAATCCTAGTCTCAATATCCTCACAAGATCAACAACCTGTCAACCACACAACAAGCTCTACGTTCTCATCCGACTTCCACAATCACTTAAGAATCCATAAGCCACTAACTGACACTAACTGACATTCTCACTAGTTATGCTAGGGTCCAATCTAGTATGATACAACTCTAGTATCAACTGTAACAAAAGGAAGGAAGTGACATATCACAAGACGGTACCCACTGGAGGCAAGGCGCGACTACGAGAGATATGGGGCCGCGACTGCGGTGACAAGGTCCAGACGCCGCGACCACGGTGACTCGGACCCCTGGGGGCGGTGACACAAGGGAGGCACGACTGCGGGAAAGTGCAGGCGCGATCACGGGAGAACTCCAGAAACGTACGATCAAGCGTCTCTTTGATGTGGAACAAGCTTTCGGTGCCTCTTGGATAGCTTCGCTTCACTTATGTCGTCCAACACCAAGCTACTACACGTGGCTTCCTGAATTACACTCAACCGAACGTAAAGGGAAAGTCAAGGACAATCCTTGATCCCTTGATACAACAACAAGAAGAAGAAGAAGAAGAAGAAGAAGAAGAAGAAGAAGAAGAAGAAGAAGAAGAAGAAGAAGAAGAAGAAGAACGATGCACATACTGCACTTCCACGAGTTCCGCCAAGGTCTCGTATTTCCAACAACGTGCAAAAGGAAGAAGCAGACTCACAATAAGGTGCAAGAGATTACAAGAGATGGAGGAAAAGAGGAGAAGGATCGTATGACGAGAGGTGAGAATGGAGGAAAAAGGAGAGACGGTTGTTATGTTAGATTAGGTATGCGAAGCGTAGGATAGAAACGGATATGATTTCCTCCAAGGAAATCATTAAACGACGGTTACAAGAATAAAATCCCACGATCTGTCAAAAAGCTGCACCCGTGCCTAAACCTCGCCGCGCCCGTTGGCCTTTGAGCCACGGGGCGGAAACTCTTTTTGACACCACCTCCGGTGGCTCCGCAAGAAGTTCCGAGGGTCGGTTTCCTGAACAGAAATTCCGGTTGTTATAGATATTATAAGAACAATGAAACTAAACAAACATGTTATGAACTCAAACGTCAATGTGTAATATGATAGAGAAACTAAAGAATGAGTAACAATTATTAGTAAAGTTGTTGAATACGAAAATTCATTATAAGAGTTAATTGACACTCCTGTGAACAATGAACAAATAGCAAAGACGGCCTAGTTCGTATAGTTTGATACCAAACTAACAATTTACACTAAACCAAATAAGCTAAAAAAAAAAGAACTGAGCTCGAACAAAAATGTTGCAGTAGTTACTACCAAGGCAAACAAATTCAATTTTGCTCACCCTCCACTTTGAGGGGGTGATATTACCCACCAATAGAAATCTCACATCATCATTGTTTTTTACTTTTAAAAAAGAAATAGAAAATGGATTACATTTAGCTTTATTAAAAACAATGATGATGAGGGAATTCTATTGGTGGGTAATATCACCCCCTCAAAGCGGAGGGTGGGCAAAATTGAATCCCAAACAAACGCTTATATACAAAGGCAAGGCAAAAAGTATGGAAATCTGCAAAGCAAAATCAAGATTTTATTGTAGCATAGGAAATGAAAAATCTAATATAAAATGGCAATATTACAACATATTCAATAGTCTAGGACCATGTTCCCTCCAAAACGTATGTATATGAAGAAAAATAGTTTTAAATTTATACCAAGAATAAATGCAAATAGCAAACTCGCAGTGTACGGAACGATCGCAATAAAAGCAAGTATTTCAGGGTCGCACACAAAGACTGGTGAAATCAAGAAATAAAGTAATCTACTTAGACAAATTGCAAATAACAAAAGACAATATTGTATGTAAATATCGGAAAAGAGCATATTCTAGAGATTAAGGTATCCAATTGTGGCTTTCAATTAAGGACTTCTAAAGATCTATGGACAGAGCTGAGATTGCAAATGAAAGATATTTATAAGGTGAGATAGATCACGGGGGAGGTCTCACTATCCACGATCCCAAACCAAAGCTCCTATCACCGGGTAAGTCTCAAGGATCTAAGGAAATAAACTATAATCTCAAACCAACCACTCAACCTAAGGGAATAGAACCAACCATCACCGGGTAAATTTCAGGTTAACTCACAAAGGCAAGGGGAAGACACACTCAAACCTAATAAAGGGTGTTGAGTCCTCTATTACCTATAACTCATCATCTTTGACAAGCAAGAAAGGGAATCACCGGGTAAGTCTCTTTCCAAGCTTGGATGTAGGTTTGAAAGGTTCAAAAAGGCTAGGATTTAGACAATCTGTGACTTAGGCTCAAGGATATAACATCAAAGGCACGACTGAAGAAAACTCAAGCAATTCTTGTATAAAAACCGGTCGATTTTATCACCAAGAACAGACCGATTTTTCCTCCTGCAAAGGTAGATCCAACTCTCAGGTCCAATCTAAACGTGAAGGCTCGGTCTTTCATCATCTAAACCACAATTTCTAACCAATCACCCTAGACACGCAAGGGTTTTAGCAAATAACACACATTATCAATTTAAGAATGCAGTAAGAAATCAAGAAAACCAAGAAACTAATAAAACTTAAATAAAAACAAGAAACACTTAGCAAGGGGTCTTAAATATCCAAAAACTAAATGAAAGCAATAATAAAAGATCCGATCTTGTGTCTTAAGGAAAAAGAAGTCTAAAAGCTAAAGTAATTATCAAAGAAACTTCACAATCTATCTTGAATTTTCAATGTTGATGTTGTTGATGCTCCTCCTCTCCTTCATGAGTATAAAGCCTTGAATTGTATGGTTTTAGAATGTTGTCTATGGGCGTTTTGCCTCTTCGTTGGAGGTCCTTTTAATGTTGAAGGCTATAGGATATTTATAGAGATAAATCTAGAGTTTTACAAGCATGAGACTTAGAGATAGATTGCAACTTAAAGATAAACTGCAGCTTAAAGATAAACCCTAAAATTTTGGGCCGAAAAAAAAACCGAGCCCGCTGATATCAGAGTCCGCTCCGTGTGGTATCTGAGTTCACTCCGTGGTATCAGAGTTCACTCCGCGCGTGTTTCTCGCTTCCTTTTATGCTTTATCATGTTTCTTTATGATCTAATCCTGAAACGTTCCATTCCACTCCATAGTTCACTAAATTATCTACAATTGCAATAAGAATCCGTGTAGACATCTTTTCTAGCAAAGTATGCAACAAAATAAAGGGAAAATCTACCTAAATGCATGTCTAAATATAAGTTATAATTCATGTCATCATACCACCAGAAATCAACCTTCCAAATAGCGAGTCTTTTGCAAATACATTATGATATTTCTTTGCAAGATAAATAAAAAAACCAAAATTGTTAGTAAACTACTTGGGAAAAATAGGACAGAAAGTGCAACAATAGAGCTAGAATTGAAGGTTGAAATGTAAGATCAATGTACTTACCACGAGTGGGGCTTGTGCTGCCAAGAATCTCAGTTATAATATTGAAATTGTAGTTTCAAATTGAAAATATCATAAAATTAGTACCATGTGTAAGACCATCCACATTTGGGGTTTCTACCAATTAAATATATTAAGTTTTCAACCAAAATATTCCAAAACTTTCTTTCACATTTTCATTTGGAAAATGAAAAGTGAGAAATTTATAAGTTGTTTGTTTGGTGCATGTGTCATCATATATTGACCCTCATTTTTTGTTTTAAAGAGTTTAGGTTTGTAGTAAATTGATTAATGTGATTAATATAAATATATTTTGACAATTTTTTTTTATATTTATAATATATTTTTCTCTATCCATAGAGTCTATTATTGGATATGTTTAGAATATTGTTCATATAAAAAAAAGTCATATAAGTAATTAATTAATTTTAAGATAATATTGATATTTATTATATAAATTATTAATTTAACGCATAAGACTAATACATTGAAGTCATTATACTTGAAAAATAATATTGATTATATTTAAAATATATAATTATTTTAACTTAAAAAAATTGTATAAGTATTGTATTAACTTAATGATGATGTTTGATATTTATTATAAATCTAATAGATTTGACACATAAAATTAATGTATTACAATATATTACACATAAATGTAATGAATTGGTGCATTTTTATTTTCATGTTTTGGATCTTAATTTTGTAGTTATTAATTTAACATCTTTGTATGGTTTTAGTTTTTTTAAAAACGATTTACATGATGTATGAAATTGAGAGACAAGTGGACCCATCCTCTCGTAGAAGGCTCGTTGGGGCTCGAAGAATCCAGATCGGTCATTACCTACAAAATTAACACCAATCATCACTTTTATTCGCGATTCTTGAAGGGGGGAAAACATAAAATCGATTAATATTTATAATGATTATGGAAGATTATCATTCGAGCACCAAAATATAGAATGTGAGAATGACCGTTGATGATAAGACGAGGAGGATAAGAGGCAAGTGAAAGCTTGAGAGTGCATGCATTAGTGACATGTTTGGATACGAAATAAACCGACATCGATACGCTTGGTATGAATATATTGACTACGTCCCCGACCACTCTTCCTAGCACCAACATATCAATCGGTACCGCCATTATCGAACAATATATTGTGAATTGAATTGAAGTGAAGTAGATTTGATGAGCATGCACTAGTTGAAGTGGTGAAATCAATTTATGAAAGAGGAAGACACTTATAGACGGTAAAGAAGACAATCGGTCCCTCAAATCCAACGGAGCAAGAAAAAGCAAGAGTGAGTAAAAATCAATAATAAATCTGATACCAAACGCATTAGAAAAAAAAAAAGGCAAAATTACTTAGGACAATCTACGGAGTGGTAGAGAAACCCTAACTTAAGAGAGAGTATGACACCGATGCTGCAAAATGAAATTCGATGGTAGTTTGAAACCCTAACATGAGAGGTATAGGGTGGGTCCTACATCGGTGTCTTACATTCTCTTAAGTAACGGAGTTGAATGAAATTAGATAGTAGCTTGGGTAAGCTCGTATAGTTGGTCTAGTCATCGGGGAGGTATAGGGTGGGTCCTGCATGTTGTACCCAGAAGGAGTATGTTTCAAGGTTGGCCCGGGGAGGTGATGCGTTGTGAACCATATTTGGTGAGTTTACAAGTATGGCCCATAACGGAGTTGAATGGATGGCCCGAGGAGTTACGTGTGCATGGTTGGCCTACTCCAAGGTGGATGTTGTATGGATAGGTCGGACGTGTGCATGCCTAGCCCTCTCTACGGTGGACGTTGCATGGTTGTCCCGAGGAGGTATGTGTATGTGTTCATGGCTAGCTTGGGTTGGTGTGTCTCGGTAGAAACCATGACACCGTAGATCCGATATGGAGAGATTGGGCCCCAATCTCTCTACCTCAATGCATAGTTGAATTGGAAAATGTGTGGATGTATGAATGGGATCAATGAATTTTTTCATTCTTTAGGCGTGTTCATGATCAAGTATGTTCTCATGCATCCTTGATCTTTTGGTGCGGAAAGATCTCAAACAGATTATTCTCATCTTCTCCTTGGTTATGACTTTCCTTCTTTCTCTAAGTGTTGGAGTTCATAGGTTCTTGTCCTTTCCTCCCCTGCTTCTATCTTCCTCCTCTTGCTAGGTGGTTCTGAATATATGATGCATAAACCTCTCCTTATTTAAAAGGATTTAGCCACAAATCCATGTTGTCTTGATGGAATGTTATTGGGGTGACAACTCCTTTGGAATGATACCTATATTCCTATCAAAATCACAAACATACAATTTTCATTGTAAAGTGTATAAAGTTCAGCCTTATCAATTATTAGTTTCGCGTGGTGTAGTTATGAGAAAACTTCCCTGAAATGATAATCTAGGGACCCTCTGTTTGGGATTAGTGGAGATGTTGTTAATCAGCATTGCTTTGCACATACAACCCTCAAAATAAATTTGGTGCACAAAGTATGACAATGGATTTCTAAGTGGGTCATGTAATATATATATATATATATATATATATATATATATATATATATATATATATATATATATGTCTTAATGAGGCCTAAAATTTCTCATAAATCCATCAATTAGTCATAACTTGTGCATGAAGGCGCACTATGATATCCGAAAATACGAAGCTCGTGATGGGTGTTAGCATGAAATATTGTGATATTTTAGGCACGTTTTTTAGATGTTTTTCATCCATTATAGTGTTCATTGACAAAGCATTGAAGCAATTGTTAGCTAGTTCGTCTATATTGTCGATATAGAGGTCGATCTACATAAGCTTTGTGTTGATTGTAGGCGAATAAGAGCTAAAGCCGAACGAATTAAGAGAGGATGAAGATGAATTGAGCACATCCAAGGATTGTGGACACCACAAAGAAGCCAAGGAAGATGCTAGGATGAAGAAATGGCACAAAACAAAGAGAATTACGAGCAACCTATGCTTCCACGCTCTAAAATACGGCCGTAATGAAGTTCACGCTCTAAACCACGGCCGTGGAACTTGGCAACATGAGCGTGGAGCATTCCAGAGAGTTACACGGTATAAAGTACGGCCGTGGAAGTTGTGAAGAACCGTAATCCACTTCCACGCTCTAAACCACGGCCGTGAAACTCCATGAAACCGTGATTTAGGCAATCTTTTGATGAATAAAATATAGACACATTGTCTACAAACATGGGCCGGACGGTTATTCTATCTTTCCCTATAAAAGGACTGAAGGAAAGAGATTTCAGCACCTCCGCTTACGCTTGCTTGCACGTGCCTAGGGTTTCATTGGACGTGCGGAGGAGATTGCCATTTTGCAACGGAGATTTGCGAAGGCTTAAAGATTTGGAAGTTGCGCTTTGTCCTTAGGTTTGATTAGAAGACGGATTGACATCCCGCTCTTCGTTCTTATCAAGGATTGTGATTGGTTTGTGTTATTCCAAATCTGATATACATTATACTCTTGTTTGTGGATTTGAGATTGATTTGAAGTATATTGAAGGTTTTCGAAGGTTTTCATCTTTCATTCTTCTTAATCTTGAATTTGATATCATAATGATTGTTATTGGCTAAAACCCCTTAGCAATTCTAAGGTGAAGGGTTGATAGTTGTGGCTTAGATGATGATAGATCGATCGTAAACAGATTGGACCCTGAGAGTTAGAGAGATTTCGCCGACGAACCAAAATCACGGCCTGTTCTTGAGGTTCCACGGCCGTGGAACTCAAGATCCACCCGTAATTTGTGTCAGTTTACGAACCTTGCTTTTACTTTGATCCAAGGTTAAAGATTAGCTTTAATCTAGTCTTGACTTGCCTTTTCTAGGTAGTAGTGAAGCGTCAACAACCTCTACTTCAATTTCGAGTGTCACAACCTTAATCGGTTTAGTTAGTCTTGATCCTTGGGTTACAAGTTTGGGTATTTGATATTAATTCTTGTCTTTAGATCCTTTCTATACTGAAGCCTCAACAACCTTTATAGAGAGTATTTCTAGATAAGTCATATAAAGCTTTGGAACTTCACCGTACATTGCTTTACCTTAACATATCTTTGCAACTCTTAACTTTGTCCTTAGTTCTTTAGTATATCTTTTGAATCGATTGCCACAATTAGACACCTGGATCTTTAAGGTTGCTGTTTTCTCAATATTTGCAAAGCTCATACATTTACTTGGTTGACGATTTACAACTGGATTTAACCCCCCAAATCCCTGTGTTCGATACTCTGGAATTCTTGCTTAACTACGTCGATCCGTACACTGCGGGTTCGCTTGCTTGATTTCTAGTTTTATAAATTTAAGACTTATTTGCACACACGCTAAGTGGCGAACAAGTTTTTGGCGCCGTTGCCGGGGATTTGGTCTAGGCCGAATTCGGTTGCCGGTTGTCAAGCTTGGGAGCTTAGCTCTTGTTATTTGATATCTCTTGTGAGTGATATTTGCAGGTTACTTTAGGTTTATGCGCAGGTCTAGGAACAACACGGACCTCTTACCTCTTGATCAAGAACTTGAGAGGACTTTGAGGAAGAAGCTCAAGGAAAGAAAGATGGCTGAAGAAAGAGAACGAGATTACCAAACGGAATTAGCGGAATCCGAAGCTCAACTTAGATGGAGCGAGAGGACTCGTAAGGAGGAATCGGAGCGTCATCAATCGAAAATTGATGATCTAACGGATATGATGTTTCAAATGAGGGTGGAATTCAGCGATCTTAAGAAGAAGAAGAGCAGGAAACCATCAAGATCGGTTAGAGCCCATTCATCCGACGAGGATAGCGACTCTTCCATGCCACCACTAGAGGACATTGATCCGACGATCAATGTGAACCCATTTGCTCCAAGACCGGCTGCAAATCGTCGTGTTCCAGCTAGGGATGCGAGAGCTGCTCGTGTAGATGGAGAGCCAAGGACTCTTGGCCAAAGGATGGATCCCATTCAGCAACCACGCCGTTTAGGGGTGAACTTTGATGCTGATGTTATGCAAGGGTTTAGCTTCAACCCACAAGTTATTACCATCGTTCGCCAAAATCAGTTTGGAGGAACGAGTGTTGAATCTCCACATCAACATTTACAAAATTTTGAGGTCATGATGGAGACAATGAAGCCAAAGAATGCAACCACTAACAACTACAAGATCAAGTCATTCTTCTTCTCTTTGAAAGGGAATGCTTTATCTTGGTATCAAGCTCTTCCAAATGGGAGACTTAACACATGGGAGGATCTTTCCGCGGAATTCCTCACCAAATTCTTTCCGCCATCCAAGACGGCAGAGTTGAAAGGTAAGATTAATGCGTTTTCTGTGAGATCTAATGAAAGTTTGTTTCAATTTTGGGAAAGATTTCAGGACTTATTATTGGATTGCCCACACCATGGCATTTCAAAGTTGGGTTTATTGAAGATATACTATAAGGGGCTGGATGTGGAAACACAACTCAATCTCCAATCCCTTTCATGTGGTACATTCATGGACATGAGGGAAGATGACGCTTGGGACTTCATTGAGAAACAAGCCCGAGTCATAGAAAAGTATTCTCACCGGAAAGTAGAAGCAAATCAAGTGGAGCAAGGAGCAAAATTATCACAAGCCGCTCAAACTCAAATCTTTTCTCTCAATACCGACATTAAAGAGTTGAAGGAAGCCATTAAAACAAATTCCCCAAAGCAAAAGGGACAAGATGTGAGTTATTTGGGAAACAACAATAACCACAATGGGAATGAGAATACGAATCGCAACAACCGGAACAACAACCGGAACAATTGGAACAACAACAACAACCGGAATAACGGTTGGAACAACAATAGGGGTTCAAACAACAACAATTGGCGGTCCAACCAACAACACAATTCCGGTAATTCTTATGCCAATTCAGGAAATTCACTAACTCCACCTTCTTCTTCTTCCATTCCCTTGAAAAGCCAAGAACAAGTATCTAATGGTGGAAGCACTTCGGGGAAAGAAAAGCCCGATCCCATGTTGGAAACAATCTTGGGAAAGCTTCAAGGATTGGAAACTCGCATCATCAAGGTCGATGATCACATTACTAAGGTTGATAAAGCCTAAAAGGTTTTAGAAAACCAAATGTTTAGCCAAGCTGAAGAAGTTCCTAGGAATCAAGGAAAACTTCCAGGAAAGACGGAGGATAACCCAAAGGGAAGGGTGATGGCAATCACTACTAGGAGCGGAGCAACAACCACCGACCCGCAGCCTAAGTTTGTAGAAGTTCCCGTCGAGAAGGAGAAAGAAAAGGGGAAGGAGAAGGAAGATGTCTATGTTCCTCCTCCAGCTTTCAAACCTCCCCTACCATTCCCGCAATCTAGAGCAAGAGCGCGTCTAGACAAGCAATTCGGTAAGTTTATTGAACTCATGAGCAAACTGCATATTAATATACCTTTCATTGATGCAATTGTAGGTATGCCAGCTTATGGAAAGTTCCTAAAGGAGATCCTCTCTAACAAAAGAAAATTAGAGGATTTTGGAGAGGTCAAGATGAGTTCGGATTCATCGGATCTCATCAAGACAATGAAGGAGAAGATGCCCCCAAAGCTAAAGGATCCGGGGTCATTTTGTATTCCCATAGGAGTGGGAGATGTCACATATGATGCATTATATGATTTGGGAGCAAGCGTGAGCATCATTCCGCTTGCCTTATGCGGGAAGATCGGTTTAGGCGAACCTAAACCGGTGAAGATGACATTGTACATGGCGGATCGATCCATAACTCGTCCCGTCGGTATAGTTGAAGACTTCCCGGTCAAGCTTGGTAAGTTCTATGTTCCTATAGATTTTGTTGTGCTTGACATTCCTGCAGATACTCCGGTCCCGATCATACTCGGAACACCGTTTCTTGCAACATCCGGTTGCATAGTTGATTGCAAGAATGCTAGACTCGCCTTCGACATAGGAGAGGAAAAGGTAGAATTCGTTCTCTCCACTTTGGTGAAAGAACCAGTTTTCGATGAGGATATATTCAACATCCATGACGAAGAGCTATCTAGAGAAGAGGTAAGTTCGATTCTCTTCAAAGATCCCTTACAAAAAGTTATTTCTATGAGTATTATGGATATAGGGGAAGAAGAGGAATGCAATGAAGAAATTGAAGCTTTAGAGAAGCAAAAAGAAGTGTATGAAGAAGAATTTGAGAAACTCTACGATGGGTCAGAAAACGTACGAAATCACGGCCAGTCGTGCTATTCCATGGCCGTGGAATCTACCAACATGACCGTAATCAGCTATTCAGAGGACTCCAGTAAGTTACACGGCCAAAACCACGGCCGTGGAACAAACAGAGGCCCCGTAATTGACTTCCACGCCCAAAACCACGGCCGTGGAGGGAACATGGGAGCCGTAATTTTGGGTGAATCTGAAGGAGATTGTATCTTCTCCACCACTTCTCTTGACTCTTCTTCGACACCTTCTACATCCTTAGACACTTCTAAGGAAGCATCGGATACTCCTCAAGAGACTCCTATAGTGATGGAATTGAAGCCACTTCCTACACATCTAAGGTACGCATTTTTAGGACCTAATTCTACCTTTCCGGTAATTGTTAGTTCCGATTTGAGTATTGATGAACATAGTAAGCTCATGGTTGTTCTTAAGAAACATAGAAAAGCCTTAGGGTATACTATAGAGGATCTAGTAGAAATCAAACCTTCACTATGCATGCATAAGATCCTAATGGAAGAAGCCTTTAAAACTTCGCGACAACCTCAAAGGCGGTTAAATCCGACCATGAAGGAGGTTGTCAAGAAGGAAATTCTTAAACTACTTGATGCAGGTATCATCTACCCCATCTCCGATAGCAAGTGGGTGAGTCACGTACAGGTGGTTCCAAAGAAGGGAGGAATGACGGTCATCACTAATAAAAACAATGAACTCATTCCCATACGAACCGTAACTGGATGGAGGATGTGCATAGATTACCGGAAGCTAAACAACGCAATGAGAAAGGTGTTAGCATGAAATATTGTGATATTTTAGGCACGTTTTCTAAGTGTATTTGATCCATACTGATAGTCATTGATTAAGCATTGATGCATTTGTGAGCTAGTGTTTGCTCCAAACGGTGTGTGCAAGCTTTAAATTTATAACCCTAGACTTAAGCTTAAAACAAGGATGCGAACCCGCAGTGTACGGGTCAATCGTAGTAAAAGCAAGAAAATTCCAGGGGTCGATCACAGGGACTCAGTGAAACAGAGTCAATACGGTGTGCTAATGTTAATACTAACCACAAGAGCGATTTAACACAATCAAAGATGAATAAGATGTCAAATAAAGCAAACATGCAATTCTAGGGATTAAAGCATCTAGTTGTGGTTCCAACTCAAGATCTGTAGATAAGCGGACAAAGCTGAGATTTTTGCGTGGGGAAGGTGTTTCTAAAGTGGAGTAGATCACCGGGTAAGTCTCACTACACACTAATCCTAAACCGTAACTCCTATTACCGGGTAAGTCTCAAGGAATCAAGATAAAGAACTATAACCTCAAACTAACATACCATCTAAGGGAATAGAATCAACCTTTACCGGGTAAGTCTCAGGCTAACTCTCAAAGATGGGATGGAAGCACACTCAAACCCCAATAAAGGCTAAACCTTTATTACCTACACTTATGATCGTTGGTATACAAACTAAGGAATTACCGGGTAAGTCTCATCCTAAGCTTGCATTGAACCAGGAAAGGTGTAATAAGAATAGGATTTGGCAAACTCTAACACTTAACTCTCAGTTTAAGGTCGGATAAGTCACCTCGGTCAGAAGAATTCCACCCCGGCCGAGATGTTCATCAACCGAACGAGATGCTTAGGGTTAAGATTAAAGACTCGAACTTTCAGGATCCTACTGGAATCTAAGATTATTCTATCATTGTTTTTCCCACAACCTTCAGCCAATCACCCTAGAATCACACAAGGAAATTAGCCACTCATCATCATAATGAAAGTATTAAAATATATAGGAAGAAGGTGAATATTTGAACAAAGAAGAATTTAATGAAAAGACTTCAATAACTGAATCAAATATCACAACAAAGCGTTCTTTGGATAATAATCCAACAAGACAAGACAACAATTTGAGGGAATTGAAGACAATCTTACAAAACCCTTCAATAAAGCTATAAAAGCTATGGACTTCAATCTTCCTTCAACCTTCAAAAAGGTTCTTCAACTCTCTCCCAAATTGGGGTATGCGGCTGCTGCGTCTTTTTCGGTGTAGGCGGATGTTCGTGTATGCGGGGTGTGATAGCCGATGCCGGAATTATGGGAAATCCGACCCTTTTTATAGGAAAATAACCCTCCAAAGATAATAAATCTTAGAAAGATATTTTCCCATAAATATAGGTAAAATATATGATTCTGCATATCTCCTTCCTTCTAGGAGCCAAGCCCAAAAATATAAGATCACTTTCCAAATTTAAAAGATCTCATCCAAGAATAAAATATTCTCGCCGCGTCCTAGGTATTCGCCTCGGTCGAGTCGGCGTCCCTGGATCACCTCGGTCGAGATGAATCTCTGGTCAACCGAGGTGAGTCTCAACTGGATGTGAAATCTCTCGAATCTGCTCCAAAGTGGATCTTCAATCCATGGCTATGCTTCCTGGATGTAGCTCCAAATGACTCATGACTCCTTTTGCTCCTTTTTGATGCAAAACGTACCATATTACCTGCAATTACAACGAAACTAGGTGTAGACCTCGATTCTCGCAAAGGTAGATGAAATGGTAGTAAAATCACATAATGTATATACAAACATACAGATTATGAAAGATAAAACGTCCAAACAAACCCCAAAAACTAGACTATAATTCATGCTATCAAAATACCCCATACTTAGCCCTTGCTTGTCCCCAAGCAAGTTCCTTATATAGAAGATAAGATAGAATGGATTATAAGTCAAGAAAATCAATGAAAAAGCTTTTCAAAAACATTTTATGGTGTGCAACTATCATAGATCACTCTAAGAGAATACTTCCTGGAATTTAAAAACTCAATATGCTTAAAACATTTTATAAATATAGGAAAGTTGTTCATCTTTGCACAAAATTATAGAATGCATAATAAATCATAATTATCAAAATTAATCATGTATAATCCGATTTAAACCGCTAAGTCAATCAACAAGCTCAAGGTCTCAAGGGCTTCCCAAAAGAAAAGGTCAAGAAACGTGTAGGGTAGGGATGTATGTAAGGTAATGTGGTGCTAGAATCCGGGAAAAGGATGAACTTCACTTTCACTTTGACTTGCAACATCTTCCACCAATAAGCTTTGCTTATTTCGCACTTTTTTCTCTTTTACTTTACTTTTTGGGATGCATGGACAGAGGTGCACAATAACCGAAGCCTAGGAGATCCGCAATCATCAATTTCTTGAGATGCATCAAACCCTTGATGCACATACCATGACCCGTTAGGAATATCGCTCAATCCGACTTTGGCAAGACACAAACACCCGGCTATGTGAATGGTGCCGAGTTACTCATCTTCATGATTGACTTCCCCAAACCTATAATTGCTTTCTAAGACTTTCACTTCCAGCCCACTTCTCAACTTTAACTTGCTTTCACCACTTGCTTGCTTCCTAATTCCCGGATAGGTAAAGGGAGGCAAAATGTATATGAGGGGTTGAGCATGATCAAGAAGAAGAAGAAGAAAGGAGTGAATTGCCTTGATCTTTCCAAGAAGAGAGTGAGAGAACTTATCCTGCGGTGTCAACCTTCAAATCCAACATAATTTGGATAGAAACAAAGTATTAAACATGCCAATAATTTCAAACAAAGCATTTAGCAACTTAAACATATTATAAAACCTTTCAAACACATAAAGAATTTAAAACCAGTAGGTAAACAAAATCTTCACTGAGGTCATATCCAGATAAGTAGTACAAAAATCGTTTTCGAAAACTCTCAGTAAACCTACCTCGGTCGAGGTGTTCTTAAGTCAACCGAGGTGAATCACCTCGTTCGGCTAGAACTGTCCCGGTCGAGGTCCAAAATTTTTTTTTTTTTTTAAAACCAGTTTTCTTTCAGTTTCGACGTTTTTTCTCAATCAAATAACCTGTAAATATGCATGTAATACCAGATAATCATATAAAGGCAAATGAAGCATAAATATGAAAATATCCGATAAATAAAATACATCAAAAGTGTCGAATACATCAAAGGTAGCCATATAGTCAAATAACAAACACCCCATACTTGAGACACACTGTCCCAGTGGGTATAATAAAAGTCTAAATAAAAGAGGACTCACCGGATGAGAGCCGAACTGCATAAAATATAATAAATAAACCCTGCAGCTCCTCAGTAGTCCTGATCCGGCGGTGGTGGTGGTATGTAGGGGTACTGAGTCGGGTCATAGGGATAGCCCATGATACGCTCAAACTGTAGCTGAGCCATCATGTGCTGATGATGCTGCCGCTCCTGCATCTCGCGGATATCCAGCGAAAGTGCAGCATATGAGTCGATAACCTGATCCGTCAGGTCATCGATCCGTCGGTGTGCAGCTCTGTCCCTCACTCCACGCCTCCTGCGTCCAGCAGGTCTGACTGGAGACGTCGTGGCTGGCGCCGGCTCAGTGTCCTCCTCATCATCTAAATCAATAATAGGTGGCGCGCTCGTCCCAGCTGTATCTGTCCCTGTGTCCATCGGGACGCCACCTCCTCTCTCATCCACTGTCTCATCATCGTCGTCATCCTCATCCTCAGCCTCCTCCTCAGCCTCAGCAGGGGCAGCTGCTCCCTCTCTGTAATCCTCCATAAGTGGACCCCAAGCAGTCTGCCAGAAATGTGGATCAAAGACAGAGAACTGTGCAGACCATCTGATGCCCTGAGGTGCAGTCAGCTCCCATGGCATAGCGACGTAGGGTGTAGTCAGTCCTCGGGGAACTAGAATCCTCCGAGTAATCATCTCCTGAAGTCCGAGCGGCTTGGCAGCCGTCACCATGGTACACCTGCTCAGATCCATATCCTGATACCTAGCGATATGGGTCACTATCCCTCCGCAGCATATATCTCCCTTCCCCTTGGCTTTGATCCTGTGCAGATCCTCTGCCAGCATCAAGCCAAAGTCAGGGTATCCTCCTGTGACCATGCAGTATAAAGAGAAGAGCTCCCCCTGTCGGACCTTCTGGGGCGTCTCAGTACGCGCCAGAAGCGTCTCGCTGAAGATCCTGTGTACCAATCGAAAGGCTAGATGATAAATAAGCTTCGCCCTGGAATCACCAGGGCGCCACCTATCTGCGTGCCTCGTGATGTGGGCGATCTGACCCCAGAACTCTCTAGCTACAGCTTGGGTCGGGAAGTCTACAGCAGTGGGGGCAGGGAAGCCAAAAATGTCTCTCCAGTGGTCAAGAGGTACTATGTAGTTCCGGTTCATCAACCGGTACTTCACAGCCCTCTCTGTGGGGAGGTAAGTGAAGGAACTGACAAACTCGAGGGTCGGCTCGAGGTAGGCTGGGGCTCGGATCTCAGTAAACTGATCCAGCCCGACGGTGGTGATCATCCTCCTAAGCTCTCCATCTACGTGGAGACAATCAAAGGCAGAAACGTCCAGAAATCTAGGAGCGATGACCGGACGACTAGCAATGCGATCATAATCTACCCGGTGTCTCTCGTGGATCATCGGGATAGAAGGTCGGGATGAGGAAGAAGAAGGGGAAGGAGAGGATCTATCCCTAAGGGCTAAAAATCTATCAGAACTCATCTTCAAACTGCACTGTCAGATTACCTCGGTCGACTGACAAACTCCAAGAATCACCTCGACCGAGGTGCAGAACGACTGGACCGAGGCGAAGGCAGTGCGATTTCAACTCTCTGATTTTCAGTTCTTTTCCCCCAAAAATCACTACCGATGCTTCCTAAGGGGTACTTAAAGGTTTCCTCAACAGAATCAAGGGCAACCAAAGCCCAAATATCAGTAAACGAACGAGTTTAGGTTTTCGAACGTTTTTACCTCGTTTCGGTCGAAACGCTCAAATTTCTTGCAGATCTGTAGTTGCAATCGACTCCTCTATCCTTCAATCTCGGTTTGGAAGCAGAAAACGTCGAAAACGAGCGAGAATCGAGAGTGAGCGAAGTGGATCTGTCGCCGCGGTCGAAATGGGTAAAAAAGAGTGAAAAGTAATTTTCCCCTTTTTATACTGTTACTGGATCTGCTGTCACCTCGGTCGAGATGGTCTCGACTGGCCCGAGGTGGTATGGACCGAGGCGGTTCTGCAGAAACCCTAGTTGCCTCGGTTGCTTCAAGAATCAACTCGGTCGAGGTGCTCTGACAGTGACCGAGGTGCTTCCGTCTTCTCAGAATCTCGAACTTCTGTCCTTCCAGATGTGTTTCTTCCTGTTGTTTGTCCAGAACGCCAAAAACAAAGCAAAGCAAAGCAAAAACAAAAACTATCTAAGCTAGACTAGAAAACGGGAAAGAAGAGCAATACCTTGGGTTGCCTCCCAAGAAGCGCTTGATTTAAGGTCGCTAGCTGGACCATGATGCGTCTCAAACGAGGTAGGAGGTTCCCTCACCCCATACTTCACCTCCATCGTGGGGTGAAGTAAGTAGATCCATCAAACGCTCCAAGACGTGTAAGTGCTCGCCGGGGAATGAATCGTCTATGGGTGGGCTATCCGTCTCGCGGGAGGATTCCGGTAGCCGGCTGAGGTGATCCGCAACTGAATTCTCGGATCCCTTCTTATCGCGGATCTCTAGGTCAAACTCTTGAAGCAAGAGAATCCATCGAATAAGACGCGGCTTTGCATCTTTCTTAGCCAACAAGTAACGAATGGCTGCATGGTCGGTGTAGACAATGACTTTCGCCCCTACTAGATAGGAACGAAACTTCTCGAAAGCATATACAACCGCCAATAACTCTTTCTCGGTGGTAGCGTAGTTGCGTTGTGCTTCATCTAGCGTCTTGCTAGCATAATAAATGGCGGTGGTCCGTCCATCTTTCTTTTGTCCGAGCACCGCTCCTACGGCTACATCACTAGCGTCACACATGACCTCGAAGGGCAAGGTCCAATCAGGAGGCTGGATAATGGGAGCGGAGATCAACGCTTCCTTAAGCCTGTGAAAAGCATCAAGACACTCCTGCGAAAACTCAAAAATAACATCTTTATTCAAGAGGTTAGTTAGAGGTTTAGAAATCTTAGAGAAGTCCTTGATGAATCTCCTGTAGAAACCTGCATGCCCGAGAAAACTCCTCACACCTTTAACAGAACAAGGAGGAGGGAGTTTCTCAATAGTCTCGATCTTAGCTCGATCGACCTCAATACCTCGATTGGAAACGAGGTGTCCTAGCACAATGCCTTCATTAACCATAAAATGACACTCCATGATCTCCTCTATGTACTCGGAAAAGATAGCCATCATGCATCGCTGGAAGGTAGCGGGTGCATTGCACAATCCGAATGGCATCCTCCGATAAGCAAACGTCCCCCAAGGACAAGTGAAAGTGGTCTTCTCCTGATCATCCGGATGGATAGGAATCTGGAAGAATCCACTATAGCCGTCCAAGTAGCAGAAGTGTGAATGCTGGGCCAACCGTTCGAGCATTTGATCAATGAAAGGAAGCGGAAAATGATCCTTTCGAGTTGCCGTGTTCAACTTCCTATAATCGATGCAAACTCTCCAACCCGTAACGGTCCTTGTTGGGATCAACTCGTTGTTCTTATTCGTCACAACGGTCATCCCTCCTTTCTTCGGAACGACATGCACCGGGCTAACCCACTTGCTGTCCGAGATAGGATAAATAATACCTGCATCCAACAACTTAAGAACTTCCTTCTTCACAACCTCTTTCATGATCGGATTTAACCGTCTTTGAGGTTCCCGTGAAGTCTTATGATTATCTTCCATTAGAATTCTATGCATGCAGAAAGAAGGTTTAATGCCAATAAGATCATCCGTGGTGTAACCTATGGCTTTTCGATGCTTTCTCAGGACATACATTAACTTAGATAATTCAGAATCGGAGAGGGAAGCACTAGCAATAACGGGATAAGTAGAATCCGGCCCAAGAAAGATATACCTCAAGTGACTAGGGAGTTGTTTAAGCTCCACAACTGGGGGTGCTTTCTGAGAGGGATCTGTGCTTCCTCTTTCCAGTGGAGTGGTGTCAG
Organism: Fagopyrum homotropicum; assembly: GCA_033239125.1. Taxonomy (NCBI): domain Eukaryota; kingdom Viridiplantae; phylum Streptophyta; class Magnoliopsida; order Caryophyllales; family Polygonaceae; genus Fagopyrum; species Fagopyrum homotropicum. The sequence goes on from BSWB01000003.1 coordinate 13,758,433, forward strand.
AAACTGGACTAAATGCAATCTCAGTTTGAATCTTCTCGCTGTCGACCTCGGTCGAGGCGCAAAGGCGTTGACCGAGGTGTTCTTCAGACGCCTCGCTCCGTCCAGAAAGTTCCTCGGTCGAGGTACTGCTACTGGAACCGAGACTGGAGATCTTTGTCTCCTGGACTAGCTTCTCAGTTTTAGCTCCTGGATCCTCTTCCAGTGCCTTCAAGCTCCGTATATCTGCATCACAAGAAGCATCTATACCTTCCTCCATTAAACCGAAGCTAATAACTCTTTCGAGTGGATCGTTAATAAGGATAGAGCTCACCAATTCCCTTGATTCTTCTTCATCGTAGATGTTGAAGATATCATCAGTTAGTTGCTCTCCTTTCATGGCCGCAAGTAGTGCGAACTCCACCTCATCGCCACCAACGTTGAATTTCAACTTGGCGTTCTTGCAATCCACATTGCAACCCGAAGTTGCTAGAAATGGCCTCCCGAGAATGATAGGAACTGGATAATCTGCGGGAATGTCAAGTACGACAAAATCTATAGGTAGATAGAAGTTACCTAACTTGACCGGAACGTCCTCCAAAATGCCCACGGGATGGGTAATGGAGCGATCCGCCATGTAAAGTCGAATCTTGACCGGCTTGGGCTCTCCAAGACCGATCTTAGTGCATAGCTCCAGCGGGATGATGCTCACGCTGGCTCCTAGATCACAAAGGGCTTCACAAGTGACATCCCCGACTTGAATGGGAATGCAAAATGAGCCGGGATCTCTCAACTTAGGTGGTATCTTTTCCTTCATGATCTTGATAAGCTCCGAAGATTTAGATGTCATCCTAACTTCACCAACATCCTCCAGCTTCCTCTTCCTTGATAAGATTTCTTTTAAGAACTTCCCATAGGCGGGCATACCTAGAATAGCATCAAGGAAAGGAATATTAATATGTAGCTTATTCATCAAGTCAAGAAACTTACCAAAGTGCTTGTCTAGATGTGCTCTGGCTCTGGACTGAGGGAATGGAAGTGGTGGTTTATATGCAGGAGGCGGAACATAAGTTTCTGTCGTTCCTCCTGCTTTCTGTTGCGCCGCCTCGGTTGGCATCTCGGTCGAGGTGTTCTTCGACTGGGTCTGGACCGAGGTGGTCTGTATCGAGCGAGGTACTGGATCTGCAGTTTTGAGTCCACTCCTCGTCGTTATGGCCATGCACTGGCCCTTAGGGTTAGTTTCCGTCTTTGCTGGAAGCTTCCCTGGATCTCTTGGCGCTTCATTCGCCCTATTAGCAAGTTGTTGTTCGAAGGACTTTTGGGCCCTCGAAAATGAAGTCATAGAATTCTCCATAGCACTAAGCTTGATCAAGATTGCCTCCAGGACTGCGTCCTTCTTTTCCGGCTGAGACGAACTTGATCCTTGCCCTTGGCTTTTCAATGGAGTAGAAGAAGAAGAAGGAGAAGAGAGGAAAGGGTTAGAGGAATCATTAGAATTGGAGTTTGAGTGATTGTTACCGTGATTTTGGTTATTCGCCCTCCAATTGTTGCTATTGGATCCTCTATTGTTGTTGTTGTAGTTGTTGTTTCGGGGTCCGTTGTTGTTGTTACGGTACCCGTTATTGTTGTTGTTGTTGTTCCTTTGCCCTTGCTCTTCCTTCTTAGTTTGAGCCATCAAGAGCTCCTTCAATTGCTTCACGTCGTTCTTCAAGGACGTGAGCTGGTTGTTGTTGGGTTGAGTCTCTTGAAAGTTGACTCTTTTAACTCCACCCTCAGCTCCTTGGTGGGTGTACTTCTCTATGTGCAAGGCTTGCTTCTCAATGAAGTCCCAAGCCTCGTCAACCGCCATGTCCATGAAGGTACCGGCGGAGAGTAGTTGGAGATTGAACTGGGTGCTTCCGTCCAGCCCTTTGAAGTAGATTTCCAACAACTCAATCTTTGGAATCCCATGATGTGGGCAATCCAAAAGGATATCCTTGAACCGCTCCCAAGATTTGGACAAGCTCTCCTTGTCCTTCATGATGAAAGCATTGATCTTCCCTCTCATTTCAGCAGTCTTTGAGGGGGGAAAGAATTTGGTCAAGAATTCTGTAGTCATCTCCTCCCATGTGCTAATTTTTCCTGGAGGAAGAGATTGATACCAAGTAAGAGCTCTATCTTTTAAAGAAAAGTAAAAAGGTCTTAGCTTGTAGTTGTTGTTCTCAATTCTGGACGGTCGCAAGGTTTCCATCAAGATCTCGTAGTTTTGAAGATGTTGATGCGGCGACTCCTTCTCTAGTCCTCCGAATTGGCATTGGCGAATCATGGCTAGAACTTGCGGTCGAAGTTCGTAGTCATGATCCGCTGGATCTCCTAGGTTCACCCCTGGACGCCTCAGCTGTTGATTAGGGTCCATCCTTTGACCTAGGGTTTGTGGGATTCCTGCAAGAAGAACATCTCGGACTGGCATCCGAGGTGGAAGTACCTCGGCCGGGGCGTCAGGTACTGGAATCTGCCTCGGTCGAGGATCAACTACTGGATCCTCCCTCGGTCGAAGTAGAATCTGGTCCCGAATGGCTGCAATCTCAGCTTCGATTGCTGCAGTCCTGGCATGATTCTCTTCTTTCTCTTGCCTTAGCTCTTCTTTACTGAGACGTAGCAGCTCCTGCGTCTCTCTCAATTGGGCCGCAAGATCGTGATCGTCTTGTTGGGCCATCTTCGCTTCTCTTAAGCGTCGCTTGTATGTCTTTTCTGGTTCGGGATCGTAAGGAACGATTTCCTTCCCAGTGCGGGTTCTTCGCATGTACCTAAGAAAGAACCTGCAAAGATCGTCACTCAAGTAGAGTGGTTAGATGAAACGGGGCAAGCGCCCCAAGAGCAAACCGTACCGGCTCGGTCTAGACCAAGTCCCCGGCAACGGCGCCAAAAACTTGTTCGCTCCAAACGGTGTGTGCAAGCTTTAAATTTATAACCCTAGACTTAAGCTTAAAACAAGGATGCGAACCCGCAGTGTACGGGTCAATCGTAGTAAAAGCAAGAAAATTCCAGGGGTCGATCACAGGGACTCAGTGAAACAGAGTCAATACGGTGTGCTAATGTTAATACTAACCACAAGAGCGATTTAACACAATCAAAGATGAATAAGATGTCAAATAAAGCAAACATGCAATTCTAGGGATTAAAGCATCTAGTTGTGGTTCCAACTCAAGATCTGTAGATAAGCGGACAAAGCTGAGATTTTTGCGTGGGGAAGGTGTTTCTAAAGTGGAGTAGATCACCGGGTAAGTCTCACTACACACTAATCCTAAACCGTAACTCCTATTACCGGGTAAGTCTCAAGGAATCAAGATAAAGAACTATAACCTCAAACTAACATACCATCTAAGGGAATAGAATCAACCTTTACCGGGTAAGTCTCAGGCTAACTCTCAAAGATGGGATGGAAGCACACTCAAACCCCAATAAAGGCTAAACCTTTATTACCTACACTTATGATCGTTGGTATACAAACTAAGGAATTACCGGGTAAGTCTCATCCTAAGCTTGCATTGAACCAGGAAAGGTGTAATAAGAATAGGATTTGGCAAACTCTAACACTTAACTCTCAGTTTAAGGTCGGATAAGTCACCTCGGTCAGAAGAATTCCACCCCGGCCGAGATGTTCATCAACCGAACGAGATGCTTAGGGTTAAGATTAAAGACTCGAACTTTCAGGATCCTACTGGAATCTAAGATTATTCTATCATTGTTTTTCCCACAACCTTCAGCCAATCACCCTAGAATCACACAAGGAAATTAGCCACTCATCATCATAATGAAAGTATTAAAATATATAGGAAGAAGGTGAATATTTGAACAAAGAAGAATTTAATGAAAAGACTTCAATAACTGAATCAAATATCACAACAAAGCGTTCTTTGGATAATAATCCAACAAGACAAGACAACAATTTGAGGGAATTGAAGACAATCTTACAAAACCCTTCAATAAAGCTATAAAAGCTATGGACTTCAATCTTCCTTCAACCTTCAAAAAGGTTCTTCAACTCTCTCCCAAATTGGGGTATGCGGCTGCTGCGTCTTTTTCGGTGTAGGCGGATGTTCGTGTATGCGGGGTGTGATAGCCGATGCCGGAATTATGGGAAATCCGACCCTTTTTATAGGAAAATAACCCTCCAAAGATAATAAATCTTAGAAAGATATTTTCCCATAAATATAGGTAAAATATATGATTCTGCATATCTCCTTCCTTCTAGGAGCCAAGCCCAAAAATATAAGATCACTTTCCAAATTTAAAAGATCTCATCCAAGAATAAAATATTCTCGCCGCGTCCTAGGTATTCGCCTCGGTCGAGTCGGCGTCCCTGGATCACCTCGGTCGAGATGAATCTCTGGTCAACCGAGGTGAGTCTCAACTGGATGTGAAATCTCTCGAATCTGCTCCAAAGTGGATCTTCAATCCATGGCTATGCTTCCTGGATGTAGCTCCAAATGACTCATGACTCCTTTTGCTCCTTTTTGATGCAAAACGTACCATATTACCTGCAATTACAACGAAACTAGGTGTAGACCTCGATTCTCGCAAAGGTAGATGAAATGGTAGTAAAATCACATAATGTATATACAAACATACAGATTATGAAAGATAAAACGTCCAAACAAACCCCAAAAACTAGACTATAATTCATGCTATCAGCTAGTTTGTTTATAATGTCGATATAGAGATCTACACAAGCTTTATGTTGATTATAGGTAATTGAGAGCTATTTCCGAACGGAATTGAGCAAGGATGGAGTTGTTTGAGCATGTCCATGAATTGAGGACACTCCTAGGAGCTAAAGGAGTGTCAACTTGAAGAATGCACGAGGCTAAGGAAGAATCACGTTCTTGCCCTAAACCACGCTCTAAAATACGGCCGTACTACTTTCCACGTTCAAGTCCACGGCCGTGGAACCATGGCTAGGGAAGCGTGGTTCATTCCAGTAACTTCTACGGCCGTGGAGAAGATGGTTCAAACCGTGTTGATTTCCACGCTCTAAATTACGGCCGTGGAACCCTTCCACGACCGTGATCTTGGCGATCTTTTTCGCCACACTTTAAGCCACAATCTCCTACGCAATTGGGCCGGGCCGATATTTTATCTTACACTATAAAAGGACGGACGAAGAGAGATTCCGTCACCTCGGCTTACACCTTCGCTTACGCATAGACGCATCTTACGCTTGCACTTGGAATTGCCCTAATTTCGCATTTGGCGGAAGTTGTGTTTGAGAGATTTTGGCGCATTGCTATTGCGATTTCCGGATTGACGGAAGATCGAAGATTCGAAAGATTGTTTGTAAGAAGATTTCGCTTCTTACTTAGGTTTGATTTAGAAGACGGATTGACATCCCGTTCTTTCTTCTTGTCTAAGATTGTGATTGTTTGTTCTATTCCGAATTTAGTGACGATTATTGTTCTTGATTGTGACTTTGAGGCTGATTTGGAAGTTATTGAAGGTTTTCGGAAGTTTTCATCTTTCAATCTTTTAAACCTTGAATTTGATATCATTATGACTATTGTTGGCTAAAAACCCTTAACAATTCTAAGGTGAAGGGTTGATAGTTGTGGCTTAGATGATGATAGATCGATCGTAAACAGATTGGACCCTGAGAGTTAGAGAGAATCGCCGACGAACCCTAAATCACGGTCTGTTCTTGAGTCCACGACCGTGGAACCTCAAGATCCAACCGTGATTTCCCTTAAGTTTACGAACTTACTTTTACTTTAATCCAAAGTTAAAGATTTGCTTTAAATTAGTCTTGGCTTGCCTTTTCTAGGTGGTAGTGAAGCCTCAACAACCTCTACCTCGATTGTGTGTGTCACAACCTTAATCGGTTAAGTTAGTCTTGATCCTTGGATTACAAGTTTGGGTATTTGACATTAATTCTTACCTTTAGAACCTTTCTATATTGAAGCCTCAACAACCTTTATAGAGAGTGTCTTGTAGGTGAGTCATATAAGGTTTTTGGAACTTCACCGTACGATTACCTTACATTAGCATACCTTTGCATATCTTAACTCTGTCCTTATATCATTAGTACATCTTGAATCGATTGCCACAGCTGGATACTTGGATCTTTAGGATTGTTGTCTTCCCAATACTTGAAAAGCTTCTTACATTTACTTGCTTGATAACCTATAATTGAATTTGTTCCCCCCAAATCCCTGTGTTCGATACTCTGGAATTCTTGCTTAACTATATCGATCCGTACACTGCGGGTTCGCTTGCTTGATTTCTAGTTTTATAATTAAAGCTTATTTGCACGCACGCTAAGTGGCGAACAAGTTTTTGGCGCCGTTGCCGGGGATTTGGTTTAGGCCGAATTCGGTTGCCGGTTGTCAAGCTTGGGAGCTTGCTCTCGTTATTTGATATCTCTTTGAGTGCATGCGCAGGTCTAGGAACACCGAGGATCTCTTACCTCTTGATCAAGAGCTTGAGAGGACTTTAAGGCAAAAGCGTAAGGAAAAGAAAATGGCTGAAGAACACGAACGTGATCTTCAATCGGAGATAGCGGAGAAAGAAGCTCAACTCCAATGGAATGAGAAGATTCGCCGAGATGAAATGGATCGTCATCAATCTCAAGTTGACGATCTAAAAGATATGATGTTCCAAATGAGGATAGAACTAAGCAATCTTAAGAATAAAAAGAGCAAGAAATCCTCAAGGAGATCCTTAAGGTCGAATAGAGGCCATTCATCCGCTGAAGATAGCGACTCTTCCATGCCACCATTAGAGGAGATTGATCCAAGGATCAATGTGAATCCATTCGCTCCACGGACAACCGCAAACCGACGCATTCCACCTAGGAATGTAAGGGTGAACCGCGTGGATGAAGAGCAAAGAACTCTTGGCCAAAGGATGGATCCAACGCAGCAACCACGCCGTTTAGGTGTGAACTTTGATGCTGATGATGTACAAGGGTTTAGCTTCAACCCTCAAGTGATTACTCTTGTTCGCCAAAACCAATTTGGCGGGACAAGTGCTGAATCTCCACACCAACACTTGCAAAACTTTGAGTGTATGATGGAGACAATGAGGCCGAAGAATGCAACTACCAACAACTATAAGCTCAAGCCTTTCTTCTTCTCCTTGAAGGGGAAAGCATTGTCTTGGTATCAAGCTCTTCCAAGTAGAAAGCTTAAGACATGGGAGGATCTTTCCGCGGAGTTCCTCACTAATTTCTTTCCGCCATTCAAAACGGCGGAACTTAGAGGTAAGATTAATGCATTTTCCATGAGATCTAACGAAAGTTTGTTTCAATCATGGGAAAGGTTTCAGGATTTGTTATTGGATTGCCCTCATCATGGCATATCCAAGCTTGCATTGCTGGAGATATACTATAAGGGGCTGGATGTGGAGACACAATTCAAGCTCCAATCCCTCTCATGTAGTACATTCATGGACATGAGGGAAGATGATGCTTGGGACTTCATTGAGAAGCAAACAAGGGTCATAGAGAAGTATTCCCACCGGAAAGTAGAAGGAAATCGTGTAGAGCAAGGAGCAAAGCTCACACATGAAGCTCAAAATAAAATTTTCTCCCTCAACAATGAGATCAAAGAGTTGAAGGAAGCTATCAAGACCAACTTCCCAAAGCAACAAGGAAATGATGTTGGCTACTTGGGTAACAACAATAATGGTGGAGAGAATACTAACTGCAACAACAATAACCGGAACAACAACCGGAACAATTGGAATGGCAACAACAACAACCGGAACAACAATTGGAACAACAATAGGGGTTCAAACAACAACAATTAGCGCTCCAATCAACAAAATTCCGGTAACTCTTATCCTTCCAATTCGAATTCGCTAACTCCACCTTCCTCTTCCTCTACTCCTTTGAAAAGCCAGGGGCAAACATCTAATGGAGGAAACACTTCGGGGAAGGAGAAGCCCGATCCCATGTTGGAAACGATCTTGGGAAAGCTTCAAGGGTTGGAGAACCGCATCATTAAGGTTGATGACCAAATTTTTAAGGTTGATAAAGCCCAAAAGGTTTTAGAAAACCAAATGTTCAGCCAAGCGGAGGAAATTCCTAGGAATCAAGGGAAACTTCCAGGAAAGACGGAGGACAACCCTAAGGGAAGGGTGATGGCAATCACAACTAGGAGCGGAGTGACTACCACCGATCCGCAGCCTAAGTTTGTTGAAGTCCCCGTTGAGAAAGACAAAGAGAAGGGGAAGGAGAAGGAAGATGTCTACGTTCCTCCTCCGGCTTACAAACCTCCCCTACCATTCCCTCAATCTAGAGCGAGAGCGCGCCTAAATAAACAATTTGGTAAGTTTATAGAACTCATGAGCAAGCTGCATATTAATATACCTTTCATTGATGCTATTGTAGGTATGCCGGCTTATGGCAAGTTCTTAAAGGAGATCCTCTCTAACAAGAGAAAGTTAGAGGACTTTGGAGAGGTTAAGATGAGTTCGGATTCTTCGGATCTCATCAAGACCATGAAGGAGAAAATGCCCCCAAAGCTAAAGGATCCGGGGTCATTTTGCATTCCCATAGGAGTGGGAGATGTCACATATGACGCTTTATGTGACTTAGGAGCAAGTGTGAGCATCATACCACTTGCATTATATAGGAAGATCGGTTTAGGCGATCCTAAACCGGTAAAGATGACGTTGTACATGGCGGATCGATCCATCACTCGCCCCGTCGGTATTGTAGAAGACGTCCCGGTCAAGCTAGGTAAGTTCTTTGTTCCCATTGATTTTGTTGTGCTTGACATTCCTGCAGATAGTCCGGTCCCGATCATACTCGGAAGACCGTTTTTTGCAACTTCCGGCTGCATAGTCGATTGCAAGAATGCTAGTCTCGCCTTTGACATAGGAGAGGAGAAGGTAGAGTTTGTTCTTTCCACTCTAGTGAAAGAGCCAATCTTTGATGAGGATATATTCAATATCCAAGATGAAGAGGGGTTGTCTAGAGAGGAGGTAAGTGCTATTCTCTTCAAAGATCCTTTACAAAAGGTTATTACTATGAGTCTAACGAATGTAGGGGAAGAAGAGGAGTGCAATGAGGCAATTGAAGCCTTAGAAGCACAAGAAGAAGTGGGTGAAGTGGAATTTGAGATGCTCCACGATGAGGCAGAAAACGTGAGAATCCACGGCCATACACTATATTCCACGGCCGTGGATTTCACCAACCAAACTGTGTCCCACTCCAGAGAGTTATACGGTCGTGGAGGAAACAGAGCAACCGTATTTCCTTTCCACGCCCTAAACCACGGCCGTGGAGGATGCAGGGAAACCGTGATTCTGGCCGTGGAAGAGGGTGATCGTGCCACTTCTTCAACTTCTTTTGATTCTTCTCCCACACCTTCTACCTCCTTGGACACTTCTAAGGAAGCATCGGAAGCTCCACAAGAGCTATTGGAAACTCCAAAAGCAATGGAACTAAAACCACTTCCTACTCATCTAAGGTACGTTTTTCTAGGATCTAATTCTACCTTTCCGGTTATTGTTAGTTCCGATCTAAGCATAGATGAACATAATGAGCTCATGGTTGTCCTTAGGAAACATAGAAAAGCTTTAGGATATACTATTGAGGACTTAGTAGGAATCAAACCTTTCCTATGCATGCATAAAATACTAATGGAAGAGGACTTTAGGACTTCAAGACAACCTCAAAGGCGGTTAAATCCGACCATGAAAGAGGTTGTCAAGAAGGAAATTCTTAAACTTCTTGATGCAGGTTTCATCTATCCTATCTCCGATAGTAAGTGGGTGAGTCCAGTTCAAGTAGTTCCGAAGAAGGGAGGAATGACGGTCATCACCAACAAGAACAACGAACTCATTCCTACCCGAACCGTAACGGGATGGCGGATGTGCATAGACTACCGCAAGCTTAACAATGCGACGAGGAAGGATCACTTCCCATTGCCATTCATTGATCAAATGCTTGAAAGGTTAGCATAACATTCACATTTTTGCTATCTTGACGGTTATAGTGGTTTCTTTCAGATTCCGATACACCCGGACGATCAGGAGAAGACCACATTCACGTGCCCATGGGGTACGTTTGTTTATAGGAGAATGCCGTTCGGGCTTTGCAACGCCCCAGCCACCTTTCAAAGGTGCATGATGGCCATCTTCTCCGAATACATTGAGGAAATCATGGAGGTCTTCATGGATGACTTCTCCGTATACGGTTCCTCTTTTCACAATTGTCTTTCTAACCTTGCTCTTGTATTACAAAGGTGTGAAGACACTAACCTAGTTCTTAATTGGAAAAAGTGTCAATTCATGGTTAAGGAAGGAATTGTTTTAGGACACTTAATCTCTAGTAGAGGGATTGAGGTGGATAAGGCGAAAATAGAGACTATAGAAAAGCTTCCTCCCCCAACTTCGGTGAAAGGGATAAGAAGTTTCTTAGGACATGCCGGATTCTATAGACGCTTCATAAAGGACTTCTCTAAAATATCAAAACCTCTTACTAATCTATTGATGAAGGATGCGGTTTTTGAGTTTTCGCAGGAATGCTTGGATGCGTTTAACATGATCCGAGAAGCTCTAATTTCAGCACCTATTATCCAACCTCCAGATTGGAACCTTCCCTTTGAGGTTATGTGCGATGCTAGTGACGTAGCTATAGGAGCTATTCTTGGACAACGGAAGGAAGGGCAAACCCATGCCATATACTATGCTAGCAAGACGCTAGATGAAGCGCAGCTCAACTACGCCACTACGGAAAAGGAATTTCTAGCCATTGTTTATGCTATTGACAAATTTCGCTCTTATCTTGTAGGTGCAAAGGTGATTGTCTACACGGATCATGCTGCGATCCGGTACCTCCTTGCAAAGAAGGATGCGAAGCCAAGGCTAATTAGATGGATTCTTCTCCTACAAGAATTCGATCTAGAGATCCGCGACAAGAAGGGTTCGGAAAATTCTGTTACGGATCATTTGAGTCGCCTAACACATCTAGAGGACGACCACTTACCTATAGATGACTCCTTCCCGGACGAACACCTACACATTATTGAGGAGTGCATCGATGTGATCTCCAAAGGTAACGAACCATGGTTTGCTGATTTTGTTAACTATTTGGTTTGTCAGGAGATACCGCCCGGATTATCCTACGCACAAAGAAAGAAGTTCTTTAAGGATGTCCGGGAATACTTTTGGAATGAACCTCTCCTCTTTAAGAGAGGTCCGGATGGCATCATTCGGCGATGTGTGCCGGAAGATGAGATGCAAAGTGTCATCCGCCATTGTCACTCACTACCATGTGGAGGACATGCTAGTTCGAACAAGACTAGCGCAAAGGTATTGCAATCTGGATTCTTTTGGCCTACTTTATTTAGAGATGTGCAATCCTTTGTTTCTTGCTGCGATGCTTGTCAAAGAACAGGTAATATCTCTAGGAGGAATGAGATGCCTCTCAATAACATCCAAGAGGTGGAGATTTTCGACGTTTGGGGAGTAGATTTTATGGGACCGTTCCCATCATCTTGTGAAAACCAATACATACTCTTGGCGGTGGACTACGTTTCCAGATGGGTGGAAGCGATTGCCTCTCCCACCAATGATGCCATGGTGGTGGTTAAGTTCTTTAACAAGACCATCTTCCCACGATTTGGGACACCAAGGACTATCATTAGTGATGGAGGTTCTCACTTCATTGCCCGGCGCTTTGAAGCTCTTCTAGCTAAGTATGGGGTTACTCACAAGATCGCCACCCCTTATCATCCACAAACTAGTGGACAGGTTGAGATCTCAAATCGGGAGATCAAAGGAATCCTAGAGAAGACGGTTTCAAGGACTAGGAAGGATTGGTCTTTGAAGCTTGATGACGCATTGTGGGCGTACCGGACTGCGTACAAGACTCCCATAGGAACCACACCATACAACCTTGTGTATGGAAGTCTTGTCACTTACCGGTGGAGTTGGAGTACAAAGCGTTTTGGGCTATCAAATGGTTAAATTTCAGCATGAAGGAAGCGGGAGAGAAGCGTCTCTTAGACCTTAATGAGTTGGAAGAACTCCGCTTGAACGCCTATGAGAACGCCAAGATTTATAAGGAGAGAGCAAAGCGTTGGCATGATAAGCATATCATTCCAAAGGACTTCAAAGAAGGAGATCAAGTTCTCCTCTTCAATTCAAGGCTTCGCCTCTTTCCAGGTAAGCTTAAATCTCGTTGGACCGGACCTTTTCTAATTAAGCGTATTTTCCCCCATGGTGCAGTTGAAGTATGGGGTGAAGCGGGCGGAAGCTTTAAGGTGAACGGTCAACGACTCAAGAAGTATACGCCGGAACTCCAAACCGAAGAGTTCGCGCCCACCGCACTCGAATAAGTGCGAATTTGGTCTAGCTACGGACCTTAAACAAAGCGCTTCTTGGGAGGCAACCCAAGGTATTGCATTTACGTTTTTGTTTTCGATTCATAGTTTAGCTTAGTTTAGACGTTTTTGCTTTGTTTTGCCTTCGATTTCTTCCGGTATGTTCGTGTTTTTGGATGTAGGAACAGTGGAAAAGGGAAGGAGAAGAGTAATCTTGAAGAAAAAGTGACGAAACTTGGACTTTGGAGCATTACAGAGAGTTCCACGGTCTAAACCACGGTCGTGACAGCTACAGTGACCGTAATTTCCAAAAGCCTTTGAAAAATCACCAAAACCACGGTTCCGTACATTTCCACGGCCGTGGAATCCCCCGATAGACCGTGGTTTTCAAAAATTTTGCCGGCCACTATATAAACCACGTTCTTCACAAAAACACACCAAAAACCCAATTTCACGCTCTCTCTCGCCGATTCCACGCCCTTCACCTCAAATCTCCGTTCGTTAATCGTTTTCAACGATTCTTCTCTCCAAACTAAAGCAAATTCGACCACTAACGAGATCCAAGCAACGAATCGAGCGGCAAATCACCAAAGAACGCAGAATTCGGATTTTAAAATCCGAAACCTAGGTTTTTTTCGCTCTTCTCTATCTTCGTCAATTTGAGTTCGTTTTTGCTAGAAATTGTAGGAGAACTGATTGAAATTGGAAGCAATTAGACTAGGGCTGCCTTATTGCTGAATTTTGAGAAAAGTCGAGACGAACCACGGTTTCTAGCAATTCCACGGCCGTGGAAAATCAAGAACAGACCGTGGTTTTGAACAGTGATGGATTTTGTTAGGAGAGTTTCTGGGAGGATTAAGGAGAAGAAGAATGAGAAGGAAAAGAACAAAAAGAGGAAGGGTAACCCCTCTTCCTCTTCGTCCACTAGAGCACCACCACCTTCCTCCCCTTCACCTCCATCATCACCTTCATCACCCGCACCTCCTAGCCCTAGAGTACCGACCATTCATGAGGATCACCTTGATGCACTCGAGAGGATCCATAAGAGGGCTGTGATAGGACCTAGGTACCTATTGTTGGAGGATTTAGCTCCTCTTAACATCATAGATGACCTTACTTGGATCTTGGATAGAGCCGGACTTGTTGTCTTCTCGGCTATCCGAGAAGACGCTTATGAGGAGATCACGAGAGAGGTTGTGACGTCGTTTGAGCACAGCCATGTGGATAGGACCGTTTCTTTCCGTCTCATGGAAAGAAACTATGATTTTACCATCCGAGAGTTTGAAGCCTTCTTTGGGTTCCAAGAGACCTTCAATGGTCGTTTTCCTAGTGGCGTTTACGCCAAAGATTTTTGGGAGGAGGTAGCTATGATTTACGCTAGCGAGGACCACTGGCAACCAGCTGACACCAAGGCTAAGTTGATGTATCACTTAGCCTTGAAGATTGCTCACCGTGTTCTTTCTGAGTATCTCTTCCCTAGGACGGAGACACCTCAGAAGATCAAGACGGATGAGCTCTTCCTTCTGTACTCTATGTTGTATGGGCGCCCTGCTGACTGCGCCACCCTCTTAGCTGCTACGATGAGCAAGCTTAAGAACAAGAGGGCGGGCAACATTGGATATGGTGGGATAGTTACCCACCTTGCTAGGATGTTGGGGGTTGATTTTTCTGCATGCACACGCATACCAGCTGTACCCCTAGGACTCCAGGCCTTCATGACTAGAGGCCTTATCTTCCCTACCCATAGAGGTCCACCTTACGCAGCTATGCCTTGGGAGAGCAGGACGGGGAGGGGCATTGAGTGGCTCCCGGAGTACTCCATTATGGTTGGACGCCATAATTAGAAGGCTACGTTCGCAGATATGCATGCGAACAGGATTGCAGCTCCTCCGTATGTCCCACCACTGCCCGTAGTTGAGGAGGAGGAGATGAGGGATCAGTATGAGGGAGGAGGAGGAGCAGAGCAGGAGTTTGGCACGTTTCCGGATCAGCCGGACATTGCTTTTGATGTGCCCAGACGTTCTCCACGTCCCGCTAGAGCTTCAAGTTCGTCTTCTCGCCGCGCCAGCGTGAGTGAGAGACCTACTTGGATGGATACACCTCCTGCATGGTACGGAGCTCCACCTCCATGGTCCGTACAACAGCCACCAGCACCAGCACCAGCACCGTCCGATGCACCAGGGTGGTACAGTCATGCTCCGGGATGGTATGAGCAGATGCCAGATTGGGCTACTAGCCTTTCTGACAGAGTAGGAGCATTGGAGATCCGAGCCGACGCTAGGGATGGACGTATGGACGACCTCGATCATATGATGAGAGACGTCTACCGCCAGCAGTTTGGGTGGCACTACGACGCTAGCTTCTCTCCATTCTCGCCTCCACCGGCGCCGCAGTGACGATGATGATGACCGATAACTTTAGCCACTCCACCACCACTTTGTGAGTTTCTTTTTCTTTTTCTTTCTTTCTTTTCTTCTTTTCTTTCTTCTATTTAAACATTAGGGACAATGTTTGTTCCAAGTATGGGGTGGGGTGTGACTAAAAGTTTGTAATAACTCTTACTCACTATGATTGCTTATATCGAGACTATCTTGCATGTTCATTATATTGTTGCACGTTTCATTATTGCATTGCATGAAAAAGAGTTTGAAAACCCCATAAAAATTGAAAAATTTTGAAAATTTTGTGCTTCTAAGGAATTGAGATGATTTCTATGATAATCGCTACTTGTGAATTGAGTTTGATGACAATTGCATGCTTAAATGAATAGTGAATTGAAAAGAGATTGAATGAATTGATTATACCTCTTTTACAAGTTTCATAATGTGATGAATGTTACCTAAATCATGTTGAGGAATTGAAGTTGAAATCACACTATAAGTTCTTATGCTTCTTGTTGAGATGATTAAGGCAATTCGATTTTTCTTTCTTCTTTCTTTGATCATTTAGCCCCTCATTGAAATTATGGCCTCCTTTACCTATCCGGGAATTTGGAGGAGTTGATTGATATTGGCATGTTTGATGTGGAGGGCCTTGAAAGCAATTATTTGCAATCAAAAGAATAGAAAGAAATTGTAGGTTTGGGGAAGTCAATCATGACGATGAGTAACTCGACACCATTCACATAGCCGGGTGTTTGTGTCTTGCCAAAGTCGGATTGAGCGATATTCCTAGCGGATTATGGTATGTGCGCTAAGGGTTTGAGGCATCTCATAAAAATTGAGAAACGCCAATCTCCTAGGCTTCGGTTTTTGTGCACCTCTATCCATAACTCCAAAAGTAAAGTCAAAAAGATGAAAGGAAGAGAGCGAAGCTCTAAGTTGAAAGTGTGCGGAAACCGCAAGAGAAAAAGAAAAGAGTTGTTATCCACTTTCCCGGATTCATGCACCACATTCCTTAAAGTTTCCTTCCCTTTCCACATTCTAGACCTTTTTCTTTGAAAGTCCTTAAGATCAAAAGAATGTTATATGACTTGGTGATCTAAATTGAAGTTTCTTATGATTGATTTTGATAATGTTTGAAGGTTATGATGTTTGTATGGAAGTTTGATTGATTCATGAATTTTCTTTACTCTTTACTCTTTGATTAAGTGTATGAAAGTCTTATAAACGAATGAAGCAAGATTTGAGAATGATCTATTGATTAGAAGGCACACTCATCCAAAAGAAGTATTGCTTTGAGAAGGTACACATATTTCATCCTAACTCTTGTTTTAAAGCTTTTGAAAGACCTTGCTTAGGGACAAGCAAGTGGCAAGTATGGGGTTATTTGTTAGCATGAAATATTGTGATATTTTAGGCACGTTTTCTAAGTCTATTTGATCCATATTGATAGTCATTGATTGAGCATTGATGCATTTGTGAGCTAGTTTGTTTATAATGTCGATATAGAGATCTACACAAGCTTTATGTTGATTATAGGTAATTGAGAGCTATTTCCGAACAGAATTGAGCAAGGATGGAGTTGTTTGAGCATGTCCATGAATTGAGGACACTCCTAGAAGCTAAAGGAGTGTCAACTTGAAGAATGCACGAGGCTAAGGAAGAATCACGTTCTTGCCCTAAACCACGCTCTAAAATACGGCCGTACTACTTTCCACGTTCAAGTCCACGGCCGTGGAACCATGGCTAGGGAAGTGTGGTTCATTCCAGTAAAATCTACGGTCGTGGAGAAGATGGTTCAAACCGTGTTGATTTCCACGCTCTAAATTACGGCCGTGGAACCCTTCCACGACCGTGATCTTGGCGATCTTTTTTCGCCACACTTTAAGCCACGATCTCCTACGCAATTGGGCCTGGCCGATATTTTATCTTACACTATAAAAGGACGGACGAAGAGAGATTCCGTCACCTCGGCTTACACCTTCGCTTACGCATAGACGCATCTTACGCTTGCGCTTGGAATTGCCCTAATTTTGCATTTGGCGGAAGTTGTGTTTGAGAGATTTTGGCGCATTGCTATTGCGATTTCCGGATTGACGGAAGATCGAAGATTCGGAAGATTGTTCGTAAGAAGATTTCGCTTCTTACTTAGGTTTGATTTAGAAGACGGATTGACATCCCGTTCTTCCTTCTTGTCTAAGATTGTGATTGTTTGTTCTATTCCGAATTTAGTGACGATTATTGTTCTTGATTGTGACTTTGAGACTGATTTGGAAGTTATTGAAGGTTTTCGGAAGTTTTCATCTTTCAATCTTTTAAACCTTGAATTTGATATCATTATGACTATTGTTGGCTAAAAACCCTTAACAATTCTAAGGTGAAGGGTTGATAGTTGTGGCTTAGATGATGATAGATCGATCGTAAACAGATTGGACCCTGAGAGTTAGAGAGAATCGCCGACGAACCCTAAATCACGGTCTGTTCTTGAGTCCACGAACGTGGAACCTCAAGATCCAACCGTGATTTCCCTTAAGTTTACGAACTTGCTTTTACTTTAATCCAAAGTTAAAGATTTGCTTTAACTTAGTCTTGGCTTGCCTTTTCTAGGTGGTAGTGAAGCCTTAACAACCTCTACCTCGATTGTGTGTGTCACAACCTTAATCGGTTAAGTTAGTTTTGATCCTTGGATTACAAGTTTGGGTATTTGACATTAATTCTTACCTTTAGAACCTTTCTATATTTAAGCCTCAACAACCTTTATAGAGAGTGTCTTGTAGGTGAGTCATATAAGGTTTTTGGAACTTCACCGTACGATTACCTTACATTAGCATACATTTGCATATCTTAACTCTGTCCTTATATCATTAGTACATCTTGAATCGATTGCCACAGCTGGGTACTTGGATCTTTAGGATTGTTGTCTTCCCAATACTTGAAAAGCTTCTTACATTTACTTGCTTGATAACCTATAATTGAATTTGTTCCCCCCAAATCCCTGTGTTCGATACTCTGGAATTCTTGCTTAACTATATCGATCCGTACACTGTGGGTTCGCTTGCTTAATTTCTAGTTTTATAATTAAAGCTTATTTGCACGCACGCTAAGTGGCGAACAGAAGGATCACTTCCCACTACCCTTCATCGATCAAATGCTTGAGAGGTTAGCACAACACTCACACTTTTGCTATCTTGACGGTTATAGTGGTTTCTTTCAGATCCCGATACATCCGGACGATCAAGAGAAGACCACATTCACGTGTCCGTGGGGAACATTTGCGTATAGGAGAATGCCGTTTGGGCTTTGCAACGCCCCAGCCACCTTTCAAAGGTGCATGATGGCTATCTTCTCGGAGTACATAGAGGAGATCATGGAGGTCTTTATGGATGATTTCTCCGTTTATGGTTCTTCTTTTGATAATTGTCTTTCTAACCTTGCTCTTGTGTTACAAAGGTGTGAAGACACTAACCTAGTTCTTAATTGGGAGAAGTGTCAATTTATGGTGAAAGAGGGCATTGTATTAGGACACTTAATCTCTAGTAGAGGGATTGAGGTGGATAAGGCTAAGATAGAGACAATAGAAAAGCTTCCTCCCCCAACTTCGGTGAAAGGGATAAAAAGTTTTCTAGGACATGCTGGATTCTATTGACGTTTTATACAGGATTTCTCCAAGATATCAAAACCGCTTACTAATTTATTGATGAAGGATGCAGTTTTTGATTTCTCACAGGAATGCTTAGATGCGTTTAATATGATTCGGGAAGCTCTAATCTCAGCCCCGATTATCCAACCTCCGGATTGGAATCTCCCATTTGAGGTTAAGTGTGACGCAAGTGACGTAGCCGTAGGGGTTGTGCTTGGGCAAAGAAAGGAAGGACGAACCCATGCTATCTACTACGCTAGCAAGACGCTAGATGAAGCGCAGTTCAACTACGCCACTACCGAGAAAGAATTTTTAGCAATTGTATATGCGTTTGAAAAGTTTTGCTCTTATCTTGTAGGTGCCAAGGTGATTGTGTATACGGATCATGCTGCAATCCGGTATTTGCTTGCGAAGAAAGATGCGAAACCAAGGCTGATTAGATAGATTCTTCTCCTACAAGAATTCGATCTAGAGATCCGTGACAAGAAGGGTTCGGAAAATTCTGTTGCGGATCATTTGAGTCGTCTACCACATCTAGAGGACGACCATCTACCTATAGATGACTCCTTTCCGGACGAGCATTTACATATCATAGAGGAGTGCATCGATGTGATCACCAAAGGTAACGAACCATGGTTTGCTGATTTTGTTAACTATTTGGTTTGCCAGGAATTACCACCCGGATTATCCTACGCACAAAGAAAGAAGTTCTTTAAGGATGTTCGGGAATACTTTTGGAATGAACCTCTCCTCTTTAAGAGAGGTCCGGACGGCATCATTCGGCGATGTGTACCGGAAGATGAGATGCAAAGTGTCATCCGTCATTGTCATTCACTACCTTGTGGAGGACACGCTAGTTCGAATAAGACTAGCGCTAAGGTATTGAAATCTGGATTCTTTTGGCCTACTTTATTTAAAGATGTGCAAACCTTTGTTTCCTGTTGCGATGCTTGTCAAAGAACAGGGAACATATATAGGAGAAACGAGATGCCTCTTAACAACATCCAAGAGGTGGAGATCTTTGACGTTTGGGGAGTAGACTTTATGGGACCTTTCCCATCATCTTGTGGAAACCAATACATACTTTTAGCCGTGGATTATGTTTCGAGATGGATTGAAGAAATTGCCTCTCCCACTAATGATGCCATGGTTGTGGTTAAGTTCTTTAACAAGACCATCTTCCCACGATTTGGGACACCACGGACTATCATTAGTGATGGAGGTTCTCACTTCATTGCCCGACGTTTCGAAGCTCTCTTAGCTAAGTATGGGGTGACTCACAAGATCGCCACCCCTTACCATCCACAAACTAGTGAACAAGTGGAGATCTCAAACCGGGAGATTAAAGGGATCCTAGAGAAGACGGTTTCAAGGACAAGGAATGATTGGTCTTTGAAGCTAGATGACGCATTATGGGCATACCGGACTGCATATAAGACTCTCATCGGAACAACACCATACAACCTTGTGTATGGGAAGTCTTGTCACTTGCTGGTAGAGTTGGAGCATAAGGCGTATTGGGCAATAAAGTGGTTGAACTTTAGCATGAAGGAAGCGGGAGAGAAGCGTCTCTTGGACCTTAACGAGCTTGAAGAACTTCGCTTGAACGCCTACGAAAACGCCAAGATCTATAAAGAAAGAGCGAAGCGTTGGCATGATAAGCATATCATCCCAAAGGACCTCAAAGAAGGAGATCAAGTTCTCCTCTTCAATTCAAGGCTTCGTCTCTTTCCAGGTAAGCTTAAATCTCGTTGGACTGGACCTTATCTAATCAAACGTGTTTTTCCCCATGGTGCAGTTGAAGTATGGGGTGAAAAGGGCGGAAGCTTTAAGGTGAACGGTCAACGACTCAAGAAGTATTCACCGGAACTCCAAGCTGAAGAGTTCGTGCCCACCGCACTCGAATAAGTGTGAATATGGTCTAGCTACGGACCTTAAACAAGCGCTTCTTGGGAGGCAACCCAAGGTATCGCACTTACGTTTTTGTTTTTGAATTCATAGATTAGAATAGTTTAGACGTTTTTGTTTTATTTTGCCTTCGATGCCTTCCGGTATGTTCGTGTTTTTGGATGTAGGATCAGTGGAAGAGAAAGGAGAAGGAAAGGTTTGAAGAAAATTGACGAAACTTGGACTTTGGCACATTACAGAGAGTTTCACGGCCAAAACCACGGCCGTGACAGCTACAGTGACCGTAATTTGCAAAAGCTTGAGAAAAATAACCAAAACCACGGTTCCGTACATTTCCACGGCCGTGGAAACTCCCGAGTGACCGTAATTTTCGAAAAAATTTACGGCCACTATAAAAACCACGTTTCTTCACAAAACACACCAAAATCCCCAATTCCATGCCCAAAAACGCCGAAATCGTCCCCCTCTCTCAAATTCCCGTTCGTTAATCGTTTCAAACGATTCTTTGACCAAAAGTGAAGCAAATTCAATCACCTACAGGATCCAAGCAACGATTCGAACGGCAAATCACCGGAGAAGACAGAATTCGGATTTCAAAATCCGAAAACCTAGGTTTTTATCTCTTCTCTCACTTTGTCGATTTGCCTCAGTTTTTGCAAGAATTTTTAGGAGAACTGATTGGAATTGGATTGGAATTAGTCTAGGGTTGCCTTCTGTTGAATTTGGTGTGAATCTGTTGAGTTTTGAGAAATTCAGAGCCGAATCACGGTCTCTGGAAGAACCACGGCCATGGAACTGTTAGAACAGGCCGTAATTTTTGAACTGAGATGGATTTAGTTAGGAGAATGTCAGCTAGGAACAAGAAGAGGAAAGGTAATGCTTCCTCCTCCTCCCAGGCACCCCATACTGAGCCACCATCACCACCCTCACCACCATCCCCTGGAGTCCCTAAGATTCATGAGGACTATCTCGATGCCTTAGAATGGATCGAGAAGAGAGCGGTCATAGGACCAAGGTATTTACTGCTTGAGGACTTAGAGCCACTGAATGTGGTAGGGATCTTACTTGGCTGTTGGATAGAGCAGGGTTGATCATCTTTTCCGCTATTCGGGAAGATGCATATGAGGAGATCACTAGAGAGTTTGTGATCTCATTTGAGCATAGTCACGTCGATAGGACGGTTTCTTTCTGGTTGATGGAGAGGAACTATAAGTTCTCTATTAGAGAGTTTAGAGCCTTCTTTGGGTTCCATGAGACCTTCAATGGTCGATTTCCTAGTGGCGTGTACGCCAAAAATTTCTGGGAGGACATTGCTATGGTGTACGCCAGCGAGGACCGCTGGCAACCTGCTGATACCAAGGCTAAGTTGATCTATCACTTAGCCTTGAAGATTGCCCACCGAGTTCTTTCTGAGTGTCTCTTCCCTAGGACGGAGACTCCTCAGAAAATCAAGACTGACGAGTTGTTTTTGCTCTATTGTATATTGCATGGTAGGCCGGCTGACTGTGTTACCCTCTTAGCTTCTACTATGAGTAAGTTAAAGAATAAGAGGGCCGGCAATATTGGATACGGTGGGATGGTCACCCACCTTGCTAGGCAGCTAGGTATCGACTTCTCCGCATGCACCAGGATAGCTGATAGACCTCTAGGACTTCAGAGCCTCATGACTAGAGGCATTATCTTTCCTAGACATAGAGGTCCACCTACCGCTGCCATGCCTTGGGAGGGTAGAGGAGGTAGAGGGGTTACATGGCTTCCCGAGTATATCATTGGACGCCATAATTGGAAGGAGACATTCGCTGCTATGCATGCGAATAGATTAGTAGCACCCCCTTACGTCCCCCCTGAGCCACCTGTTGTAGATGAGGAGGAGATGAGAGGAGGTGATGAGTTTGAGGGAGGAGGAGAGGAGCACGATTATGGTACCTTCCCGGATCAGCCGGATACAGTTCCCGACCTCCCTAGACACTATCCCCGCCCCGCTAGAGCTTCTCGTTCTTCCTCTCGCCGCGCCAGCGTGAGTGAGAGGCCGACATGGATGGTGACCCCTCCTCAGTGGTATAGCACTCAGCCGGATTGGATAGGAGCTCCACCAGCTTGGCATGCCCAGCCACCACCTGCACCAGCACCGTCAGATGCACCAGCGTGGTATAGCCAGCCGCCGGGATGGTACGAGCAGCTGCCGGATTGGGCTACCGACCTTTCCAGTAGAGTCGGAGCTTTGGAGATCCGCGCGGATGCTAGGGATGCACGAGCCGATGCGCATGACCGGATGATGAGAGACATTTACCGCCAGCAGTTTGGGTGGAACTATGATCCCGGCTTCTTCCCGTTTCCACCACCACCAGCACCCCAGTAAGGATGATGATGATCTACCGCTCTAGCCACTCCACCACCGTCTTGTGAGTTCATTTTCTTTCTTTCTTTTCTTTATTTCTTTTTGAACATTAGGGACAATGTTTGTCTCAAGCATGGGGTGGGGTGTGACTATTCGTTTGTAATAACTCTACTCACTTTTGCTTGCTTTGATCGAGAACACCTTGCATGTTTCATTCCATTGTTACACGTTTCATTACCGCATTGCATGAAAAAGCTTTTGAAAAAACCATAAAAATCGAAGAATTTTGAAAATTTTGTGCTTCTAAGGATTGAGATGATTTCTATGATAATCACTACTTGTGAATTGAGTTTTGATGACAATTGTATGCTTAAACAAATAGTGAATTGAAAAGAAATTGAATGAGTTAATTATTCCTCTTTTGCAAGTTTCATAATGTGAAGAATGTTACCTAAATCATATTGAGAAATCAAAGTTGAAATCACATGATAAGTTCTTATACTTCTTGTGAGATGATTAAGGCAATTCGATTTTCTTTCTTCTTTCTTTGATCATTTAGCCCCTCAATAAAATAATGACCTCCCTTACCTATCCGGGAATTTGGAGGAGTTGATATTTGGCATGCTTGATGTGGGAGGGCCATGAAAGCAAAATTTTGCATTCAAAGAATAGAAAGAACTTATAGGTTTGGGGAAGTCAATCATGACGATGAGTAACTCGGCACCATTCACATAGCCGGGTGTTTGTGTCTTGCCAAAGTCGGATTGAGCGATATTCCTAACGGATTATGGTATGTGCATCAAGGGTTTGAGGCATCTCGCAAAATTGAGAATCGCCAATCTCCTAGGCTTCGGTTTTTGTGCACCTTTGTCCATAACTCCAAAAGTAAAGTCGAAAAATTATGTGCAAAAGAAGGGAGCAAAGCTCTAAGTTGAAAGTGTTGCAAAACCGCAAGAGAAAAAGAAAAGAGTTAGTATCCACTTTCCCGGATTCATGCACCACATTCCTTATAGATTCCTCTCCCTTTCCGCATTCTAGACCTTATTTGAAAGTCCTTAAGATCAAGAGAATGTTATAGACTTGGTGATCTAAATTGAAGTTTCTTATGATTGATTTTGATAATGTTTGAAGGTTATGATGCTTACATTGAAGTTTGATCAATTCATGATGTTTCTTTCCTCTTTATTCTTTCGTTATGTACATGAGAGTCTTATGAATGAATGAAACAAGGTTTGAGAATGATCTATTGACTAGAAGCACATTCCCTTAAAAGATGTTTTTGAAGTTGCATACATATTTCATCCTAACTTGAGTTTTAAAGCTTTTGAAAGACCTTGCTTAGGGACAAGCAAGAGGCAAGTATGGGGTATTTTGTTAGCATGAAATATTGTGATATTTTAGGCACGTTTTCTAGATGTTTTTCATCCATTATAGTGTTCATTGACAAAGCATTGAAGCAATTGTTAGCTAGTTCGTCTATATTGTCGATATAGAGGTCTACATAAGCTTTGTGTTGATTGTAGGCGAATAAGAGCTAAAGCCGAACGAATTAAGAGATGATGAAGATGAATTGAGCACATCCAAGGATTGAGGACACCACAAAGAAGCCAAGGAAGATGCTAGGATGAAGAATGGAACAAAACAAAGAGAATTACGAGCAACCTATGCTTCCACGCTCTAAAATACGGCCGTAATAAAGTTCACACTCTAAACCACGGCCGTGGAACTTCGCAACATGAGTGTGGAGCATTCCAGAGAGTTACACGGTATAAAGTACGATCGTGGAAGTTGTGAAGAACCGTAATCCACTTCCACGCTCTAAACCACGGCCGTGGAACTCCATGAAACCGTGATTTAGGCAATCTTTTGATGAATAAAATATAGACACATTGTCTACGCACATGGGCCGGACGGTTATTCTATCTTTCCCTATAAAAGGACTGAAGGAAAGAGATTTCGGCACCTCCGCTTACGCTTGCTTGCACGTGCCTAGGGTTTCATTGGACGTGCGAAGGAGATTGCCATTTTGCAACGGAGATTTGCGAAGGCTTAAAGATTTGGAAGTTGCGCTTTGTCCTTAGGTTTGATTAGAAGACGGATTGACATCCCGCTCTTCGTTCTTATCAAGGATTGTGATTGGTTTGTGTTATTCCAAATCTGATATACATTATACTCTTGTTTGTGGATTTGAGATTGATTTGAAGTATATTGAAGGTTTCGAAGGTTTTCATCTTTCATTCTTCTTATTCTTGAATTTGATATCATAATGATTGTTGTTGGCTAAAACCCCTTAGCAATTCTAAGGTGAAGGGTTGATAGTTGTGGCTTAGATGATGATAGATCGATCGTAAACAGATTGGACCCTGAGAGTTAGAGAGATTTCGCCGACGAACCAAAATCACGGCCTGTTCTTGAGGTTCCACGGTCGTGGAACTCAAGATCCACCCGTAATTTGTGTCAGTTTACGAACCTTGCTTTTACTTTGATCCAAGGTTAAAGATTAGCTTTAATCTAGTCTTGACTTGCCTTTTCTAGGTAGTAGTGAAGCCTCAACAACCTCTACTTCGATTTCGAGTGTCACAACCTTAATCGGTTTAGTTAGTCTTGATCCTTGGGTTACAAGTTTGGGTATTTGATATTAATTCTTGTCTTTAGATCCTTTCTATACTGAAGCCTCAACAACCTTTATAGAGAGTATTTCTAGATAAGTCATATAAAGCCTTGGAACTTTACCGTACATTGCTTTACCTTAGCATATCTTTGCAACTCTTAACTCTGTCCTTAGTTCTTTAGTATATCTTGAATCGATTACCACAATTAGACACCTGGATCTTTAGGGTTGTTGTTTTCCCAATATTTACAAAGCTCATACATTTACTTGTTTGACGATTTACAACTGGATTTAACCCCCCAAATCTCTGTGTTCGATACTCTGGAATTCTTGCTTAACTACGTCGATCCGTACACTGCGGGTTCGCTTGCTTGATTTCTAGTTTTATAATTTTAAGACTTATTTACACGCACGCTAAGTTGCGAACAATGGGTGAGCTGGTTTCGGTGTAGGTATGAATTGTAGGTGGTGAAATGAAGCCCAAATTCACGATGAATACGAGCCTGTTCGGTATGCGTTGGATGGTGATCAACGAATCGCGTTAGTTTGCTTCTTCTCTTGTATCCGTGCTTCTTCGTTTTCTATTATAACCTGCATTTTTCTTTTTACTTTCATGAGTGCTTGAACACTCAATCTTGTCGCCAATTTCAACATTACACTCAATAAAATCAGCATGGTTTTCATGAATTCACCTTCACTCGAGCATGTGATTCAGAAGGTATAATGGTGTCATCATGAGATTATTAAAGATGAAAAATCAACATTATATTCACAAAAATCAGCATGTAATATAAGAGATATAGGCCCTATTTAGTTAGAGGGTTGAGGGGTTTCTTTTAGTTTTGTGGTTGAGATGGGTGATAATTTTAAGTGTTTAGTTAGAGTTTGACAAATTGTGGTTGTTGTTTAGAGGTGTGATTGAGGAGTTTATTATAGACTCTTATGGATGAAGATTTTAAGATTTTTGTGGTTTTATATTTTTTTCGGTTTCCACTTTTGCCTCCAAATTCTGCATCCGTTTCTTTTTCGTCCTCCTCAGACTCTCCTTCTTTGAGTTAGGTGCAATGGAGGTCTAGATCTCTGACAACGTAAAACCGGCCATTCTCTCCTCCTTCTGCTTCACATCTCCATCACAATTGCTTCAAAAAATCAAAGAACGAAACCCTAGAAATTGAAATCGAGGTATTTGAAAACTGAAACCCTAGGAATTTAACCCAAGCATGCATTTATAGATAGTTGGAAGGTGCCAATGAGGTGGCGGAAGCCAATGTACTTTGTTAAGGATCCCGATTGTAAACAGTACCGGTACCTTCACACCAGCGGCAACATATTTGTCCATTCTCGTGCCATAGAACGACACCCCATCCCAGAGCAAGAATCATGGTCATAGGCAAGCACTTGTATTACACACCCACCTCCATAGTAGAAGACAATGATGCCCAACCTCTTAGAGATCTTGGCTGCTAGGAATTCCTCTAGCATCCATGGTCTAGGCAAGCACTTGTGTTGCTTGCGATGAGAAGGATCGTGAAGACCAGTGTTAAAGAACTTGAATGTGCTGGAACTAGTGCAAAAATTAGGGCAAAGTGATCGGGGTATTTTGGTCTTTACATAAAATCGAAACTAATTTTAAACCATTTAACCAAACACGTATTTAGAGTTTTTTTTAATAAAGCACAAATCTCAAAACAACTCATACTAAAACCACAACCGCAACTACGATCACAACCACAACTACTATTTTACTAAACACACCTATAATACCATAATGGTGTCATCATGAGATTCCAAAAGTGAAAAATCAGTACAAAAAATATTCAAAAAAATAGGGTTTTTTAGTCATATATATTTGATTTTTTTCAAAGATTATGGATGATAAAATTCACCTAAAAACTCTAAATTTCCATAATTTCTTATTCATCCCAAATATTGTAAAACACTTCTCATTCATGATTAAAAAAAAAGTGAATTTAAAGTGCACAACATTCCATGTTTTTAGAACATGACATTTTGAATTAATTAGAGAAATAGGACCCCTTAAAATTATCTTTTTAAACTAGGCCTCTATTTAAAAAAAAGAAAAAGTAGGTGTGAAAACTAGAAAATAGGGGCAATAATTTTTTTAATTGAAATGATGGTGATTAGATGTTTACTTTTGGTTTAAGTATCTTTTTTACTTGTTTATCTTTTATTTTTGGTTATTGTAGCTAGTTTGATGAAATTTTCAAGTCCATCAATGTTTAATTTTTTTCGGTGACATTGTTTTCGTTACCCAAATATGAATTGTAGTATTTTTCTCATTATTGGGTATATGTTTATTGTTTTTGTGGTATGTTTTTTTATCGTTGAGTATGCTTAAAGTGATATTTTTGGGTATGTTTTATGGTTATCCAAACTGTGTTACAAGGACCAAATGTCATTTGGTATTGATGTTTGTGTACAATATCGATTTGTGTAAATTTTGGTTATGACAAATTCAAATTGGGTATGCTTTTATACGTGTATTGGCTTTTAGTATATTTCTTATTTTTAAGTATAAAGTGATATCGTGAGTATGTTTTATGGTTACCCAAATGTGTTATAATGATCAAATGTCAAGCGAATTTTTGGGTAATGATCAAATGTCATTTGATATTGATGTTTGTGTACAATATCGAGTTTTGAAAATTTTGGGTATGATAAATTTAAATTGGGTATGGATTTTGTATTAAGTGATGTTTAAATTGGGTATAAATATAAAATATTATCCAATTTATGGATATTGTTTTATTTTGATATTTGATTTATTGGGTATGTTGTTTTCGAGTATGTTTATGTACTTTGACAAATTTATTTTTGGGTATGTTTATGACATTTTTTGGGTAAGCAGATTTTTTCTGGGCATAGGGTTGCGTTTTTTTGGCCCCAAATTTTTTCCAAATGTCAATCAAAATTGTCACAGTCATCACTCACATCAGCCATCACTTATTAATCATCACTTTTGTCAACTTTTTGCCCTATTTATGAATTAGTCTAGTAAAGTAGAAGTCCTATTTCTCAATTTGTAATTGGTAGGGCCCTAAATTTCAACTCTATAGTGTAAAAGGCCCTAAATGTCAATTCAGCCTGACATTTTTTAAAGATAAAACTATAAAATTTGTCTGAAAATCTTAAATTTGATAATGTCTTGTGCGTTGCTATAAAAATTATGACACATTTTTACATAAATTATATGTTGCATAAAATGAGATCATTTGAAATCCAAGTTGTCTTTTTTGAATTTTTTTTAAACGGAAAGCGGTTAGGATGGACTATCTCCTGGAGGTAGTCCACCCTAAAGCATCGTTGCGGATGTGAACACGAAGTTCGGGATCGTCAGAAAAAAACTGATGTTGGGGTTCGATATTCCCAAATGGATCAGTAGGTCAACAACACAGTTGGTTTTTCTAAAATATGCCTAATCTAGACTTCGTCAAAGAAACGGAGATCCAGTCTAGAGTCGGAAATAATTATCTTGACCTCCCACGGGCAACTCACAATCCTCGGAGTGCCTTAATAACACAAAGATTATCACCCTCGATTTCGATTTTTTTGACATTTTTAAAACTTTTGTTCAAAGGATATTATGATTTACAAAGTTCGTCCGTAATCTCTTGAATTAGATAAAGTGTTATCCGTTGCTTAAAAAATTGTGACAATTTTAACTAGTTGTATGAAGATAGATCATTAAGGTTGTCTTTAGTGGTTGAAAATTTAAAGGGTATGAAGATCATAGGAATGAAGATAGGAAAATAATTGTTTTAATCTGCTTTGGTAAGAAAATGAAGAAGACGAAGAGTCTGTTTGATAGAAATCTCATATTATTTGAGAATTTATTCTAAATAATTGATAATCGAAGTATAATTAGATTAAAAAACTTGTTCAAATAATTTTCAAAATAATATACCTCCAACTAATTTTCTAATAACCCCATTATTTTGGGATGCTGAACGGACCCGAAGAATGAAGATGTGAATAATGAGTTATTAAAGCCTTTTTTTGTATCGTTGATACAAACTAGACCTCTCTAATTATCTGGAAAAAAATTTAATTCTAAATTAATAATGAAAAGGGTAAAAACAGAATTTAATACGGAGGTTATAATAAAAACTCTACAAGTGACATTTACGATTTAGATTTGGTTATGCGAAACTCTAGTCGATTCTGAAACCCTAGCCGTCCATATCCGCTAAACCTGGGAGCTTCTTTGTCCTGCCAACGTCGGAATCAACTCGCAACCTCCTGAATTGCTCGGAACCGTCTCGAACCGCAACAACCAAACCTATCCCAAAGTCCAACTCTACTATATCACCCAGAGTTCGATAATCAATATTAATGAACCTAAAATCTCATTCTTCCCCTTCTTCCCTTTCTTCACCCCCTTCGTCTACACAAAAATTTAATACATATTTTTTATCGTAATTTTACTCACAATCATATTCATTTAACCAAACAATCATTTCACTTATTTTCATCATATCCTTAAATAATTTCATCTCCTTAATTCTTTTGTAAATATTTTTGTTCAATCTTCAGTTTCATCTACATAATATTACGTTACTCAACGGACCCTAAATTAGTTCAAAATTATTAAAAAAAAATATAGATGACATAATATTTATTACTCCCTACAAATGTGAAACATTTTTCACAAATGATACGATGCATATAAAGAGTTCATATGTGAAAATTCAGGTTTTGAGAATTTACATTTTTCAAATGGTTACAATCTCACACGAGCAACTAAGCAAGCAGCAACCTTAACAAGCTCACATAAACTGTACATTAAAGTAAGGAAATTTTGATAATGAACTATAAATCTTTATGCTTGCGCTCGCAACAACTCATTAACATGCCTAACAAAGGAAGCACATTTGCAAATTCTTCAGCTCTGCTGTCACTGCCCTCCCAGATCTCGGAGCTACCCATGGGAGAGTACTTGAACACTGCAGACATGGATCCACACCCAATGAAGAGCAAGAAGTCCTTGTGAGGCGAGTGGCCGCAGACTGATGGGAAGTCGAACGGAGAAGGCTCTGAGAACTGAAGCTCCAAGAATCTCCCAAAAGGGAGACCCAGGGAGTCATCAGAGATCAAAACCCGCTTTTTAGATTTCGAGTTTTGGTTGTCGAGTTCACATTTACCACAGATGCTCCACATCCATACCCTTTGCCACTCTACATTCAAGTGCTCGTCATGCTGCACTCTCACTGCAACCTGCTGCTTCTTGTATGCATAATAGTATATATGTGCTTCTGCATTCTCTCTGCATGTCTTGCATTTCAGATTCTACGTGCACATACGAAAATAATCAAGACTCTTGTATTTTTAATGGGATAAAATAGGGCTCTACATTTGGGTCCTAAACCTAAACTGCCGGTTTAAGTTTGGCTCAAAGTCAAACCTAAACTTAAACGAAAAAAACCAAATCAGCGGTTTAGGTTAAGCGGTTTGGGCGGTTTGAAAAAAAAAAACAAAAGAAACCAGACCAATTAGCCAAGATTTTAGCCAGTTTTAAGGGTCAAACCGGTCGGTTTGATCCTTTAAAAATAAAAATAAAAAATTTAACCAAACCGGTGGTTAGCCGCCGGTTTTAAGAATCAAACCGTCAATTTGAGGACCAAACCAGCCGGATTGATCCTTTAAAAAAAAAATTAACCAAACCGGCGGTTTGGGGTAAACCGTCCTAAACCTAAACCGTTGACCACCGGTTTGGCCGGTTTAGGAACCTCCGGTTCGGCGGTTTAGCCCAAACAGAACCCCATGTCAAATAGGCTCACGTTGTTTTATATTTTACATCAAATAACCAACATTTTTAACTTTAATTTTAATTAAGAAAATTAAACGTCAAGTTTATATCAGCTATAAAAAAAATTTTCAAAGAACCTGATTGAGTATGCGGATGTACTTCCCAAGCGTGAAGTTGGTATGACAGCAACTTCCATTATCACATACAATTCCTCTTGAGGTATTTAGGATAGTCATCAAAACACCTTTCCTCGCGTCTCTCTGAGATTCTTCTTCACTACAAACAAGTTCATCATTTCCATGGCTGACAGAGGCAGATTGCGAGCCTGACTCTCTGACATAACTCGAAAACATTGCATTGAGATCAATACGGAAGCTTGTTTCCCGTATGAGATGATACGCCTTAAAAACCGCAGCACGTGCAACACGCTTTATCTTCTTCAGTTCTTCAGAGTGAGATCCCATGAGCAAAATCTAGTGCCATTATCAAACAGCTAATTAACCAAAATGAGAATATGGATAGACATTCCGAGATTTGATCATCATATTATTAAAGCTCACCGTACAACCCAAACGAGTAGGACAGCCTTCGATGAACAATAAGGTCTTGAATGACTTCCTTGTGTGAGTATGCTCTTCTAGAATCTTCCGAAAGACAACGTGACTGCAATGTCCCAGAATTCTAGTATCTAAAGATGAGATAGACGAGGCAGTACAGCGAGCTACTCTTTCCAGTCGATGAAGCTTCACGTTGGATACAATCGTCATTTGCATACCACGACGAAGGATCAACTCTATTAGATCACGAGATACCGCCTTCTCCACCAAAATCACATTTGCGCCAGAATTCTCTAAGCTCTCGGCAAGAGTAATCAGTTGCTGCTCTCCAGAATGCTGATTGCAAAAAATGGAGCGACTTCAAATCTAGTTATAGTTTGACATGAATGGATATACATGTTTGATATACATATCTGTATCCCTTTTTGATACTCACATATCTCATATTTTCCATTCATCTTCTATTATTTCTCTCTACAACTTTTTCTCTAGTGGATATCAATCTTGCACCGATATATATCTTAATACTATTATAATGGATACCGATATCTGATATATTGACATCTATACCTACAAAAAACTCATCAAAAACTAGTGATATCACATACCTATTGAACACAAGCAAGTCAACCTTAGGGTATACTACAAGCCTGCCTGATATCTCTATTCATATCTAGATATGGATATCGACATAAAAAACTCATACATAGTGTTTGACGTATAAGTATATGGATATTAACTTGATATGCTTTTATTATACTTTTTCTTCCTTTTGATATACTTAAAAACTAGTGTCATCACATATCTTATATTTCATCTTCTATTATTCTCACTGCAACTCATTTTATAGTGGATATCAATCTCATATCAATATCTGATATATTAATATATAGATATGAATACCAAATCGACCCTAGTTCATCTTACCAGTAACATAGTGCCTAATGAAATCAAGCCACTTGATGATTGCCCAAGCGAGCCTCGAACGAGCATCAGCCTCGGCCTCTTGAATTGGGTTTTCATATGCTTGTGCACCGCCTGCTTCTTGAAGACCATTCCGTCGACAAGCTGACTGCACAGTTCTAAAATGAATCAAAAGTGTTTGTGACCAAATAACCAACATTGTTCAAATCAAGAAACTAAGGGATCGTTTGAAAGGGCTAAGAATCATACCTGATAACGGAATGATTCCGAACTAATCAAAAAATTATGTTTGTTTATAGGTCTTTTAACCCATATAATCTGGTCATTTCCATTTTATTTTCTTATTATCTGATTCCATTTTGTTTTATTTCAACGCTCTAACCAAACGAACGCTAAATTTACCTTTGGCTGCGAGAACCGGATGCAACACATGTGATCTTCACATATCGATTCAAATTCCGAGCATTCTCCTCGAATTCATCAGGTTTAATGAAAGAAGCAGCTTCCCATGCTAAAGAAGTAACAATGTCCACCCAGCTCTCACCATCTGCTTCCAAGTTACTAATATCAAAGAATCTAAGCAGTTGAGCAACATAAGGTTTAAACTCTTCATTCACCATCTTCTCCAACACTTGACTTTTTTCCTCGAATTTGTTTCTCTTAAATGTACTCATAATATATGCAACTTCCTCTTGACTGTACATTTCATCCTCAAAGCTTTGGATATTGTCGAAATGCCACGAAATTTCACTCTCTTCACCGGAGGAAATACTGCTGGTTTCAATAAATTCATCTCTGGGTTCATCACTATCATTTGATACAGTGATATTCATCCCCTCGGATGTAAGTTCATATTTCTCATCATTGTTCATCATATTCTGAAAAAACAAAACGAATGGTGAAACCTAATTAACTTTTAGGGTATTCTGACTTTACAATGAAAACGAAAGTCTGATCTCAAGGGAGAAAAATTAAAGATATAAAAATTAGTGTGAAAAATAAAAGACATACCTATTGAACTCCAAGCAAGTCAAGCTTTGCATATACGGAAGATATGGCTAGAGGATAAGGATGATGAGGATGCAAGAAAAGAATTGATCAAGAAAGGAAAAACAATAAACACAGTTTTCAGCTGGATTTCATTTCTTCCTGCACAAGCATATGTGATATTCTTGTGCTTTTAAAAATGAATTAGAGCTAACACGGCAATCAAAAGGTCAACCTTTATTTGCCCTTTGATCAAGATGGTGCACACATAATGCTTCCCTTAATCAATTGAAATTTACATAAAAGAATGACTTGGTCTGAAACGAAATACAATACCCAAAGGAATGGTACGTCCCACACTTGTTTTATATATAAATAAAGAAAGAATCGGTTGAAACATGCTCTTTTTTATAAGCTTTTATTTTATATATCCCTCTATTTTTTACGAGTTTTATTAATGTTTCGTAAATTAATTAGTCCTTTTTTAAGCCCTTCATTTCTGATATGGTTTCTAGTTGAGTTTCTAATATGATTTTTTGTTTAATTTTTGGTATGATTTTTTGTTGAGTTTCTAGTATAGTTTCTGATTGAGTTTTCGGTATGAGTTTCTGGTATGAGTTTTTGTATGGTTTCTAGTTGAGTTTTTGGTATGGTTTTTGGTTGAGTTTCTAATATGATTTCTAGTTGAGTTTCTAATATGGTTTTTTGTTGAATTTTTGGTATGGTTTTTGGTTGAGTTTCTAGTATGGTTTCCGATTGAGTTTTCGGTATGAGTTTCTAGTATGAGTTTTTGGTATGGTTTCTGGTTGAGTTTTCGGTATGGTTTCTAGTTGAGTTTCTGGTTTGGTTTCTAGTTGAGTTTCTAGCATGAGTTTCTAGTATGAGTTTCTGGTTGAGTTTTTAGTATGGTTTCTGGTATGGTTTTATGGTTGAGTTTCTAGTATGATTTCTGGTTGAGTTTCTGGTATGAGTTTCCGGTATGGTTTCTGGTTGAGTTTCTAGTATGGCTTTTGGGTGAGTATGAGTCTCCGGCATGGATTCTGGTATGAGATTGATATGGATTTCTGGTATGATTTGTTGATGAGTTTCTAGTATGGTTTCTATAGAGTATTCTAAGGAAAGATATCCATCCTTCACATACCAAAACAAAAACTTCATGTTTTCCTACAACACAAATGGAAACTGATAAGCATAATGCATAGTTGCAATATGTAATTGTATTTTATGGTTTCTATAGGCATTTCGGAGGAAGCTGTTTAGGGTCATCAAGGATCCGGTTTTGATAGTGGAAGTTGTGGCGATGTCTCCAGTTACAAGTTGACGGTTATCACCCTTAGGGATTGAGGAATTAGGGTTGGACGTATAATTAGGGATTGCAGATAAAGCAGATGGACTCCTTGTGTGATCCGAATTCCCAGAATTCAAAGATGACATTACCTTCGACGACGTCATTCTCTCCTCTCATACGGAATTAAATGGAACCTTCCTCGCCGATCTTCGCGAATTCACAGTCGAGAATTCTCTTACCTGGCTTCAATTTCTTATTCTTCTAGGTCAATTCACGGTTTTTAAAAAAATGTTGAATTGTGTTACTTTTCCTCTACAACAATCTTTAAAATCCTAGCAGTAACACACACAGATAGAGAAAGAGGATGGAAGAGAGAACTTGAGAAGGGGAGTAAGTTGAGAGTAGATCTGAGAGAGAAGCAAGCATCATACACTGGGAGGATAGATTTGCGGCGGAGAGAAGGCCGCGAGCTTAGAGGAGGGACAAAGAGAGAGAGAGATAAGCGGTGGTGGTGGTGGGGGGGGTGGATTTTAGTAGAATAAGAGAGAGAATTGGGGTTGGAAGTGAGAGAGGAGAACTTTGAACAATAAAAAAAATTTAGAGATATTTTATGTTATGAGTCTACTTAATAGATCAATACTTGTAAAAGGCCTACTTAGTGAATTTTGTCCAATATTGAGGTTATTAGTGTTGATTTAAAAAAAATTTAATTTGGTTATAAAGCGGAAGCTTAATCTTGAAAGATCGAAATCGAGATGTTTGGAGTTTGTCCATCGTGGGAGGTGAGATGATTTTATCTAACCTCAGGCTGAATCTTAATATTTTACAAAGTTCACATCAAATTAAAGATGCTTTAAGATAAATCAATTGAATTGCTAATCGGCTAGCCCATTTGAGGATCTCAACACCAATTTTGTTGATAACTCCGAATTTCATATTCCCATCCGCAACGAACTAACCTATATCCTAGAGGTATGAGAAACAAAATCTTGAATAGCAAGAATGGATAGAGATCCAAGAGCGTTTTAATACATGAACCATACACACATACACACTCATTTAATTTGTAATTTGTAATAACAAAGATAGAAGATACACCAATTGATCAACCGAAGAAGCTGGGGTCGTAGCCATTGCTAGAGGTAGCAAGGATGTAATAAGCTACGATATGACCGATGGAGCCCCAAGCAAGTACATCAACGATGTTGAACCCGACGGGATCATTCGACTTGAGAAGACTGACGTACTCCTTGGCACGTGTGTCTCCGGCATCGAAATGGGTCAACCCGTTTTGCTCAGGGAGCCCTTGTTTGGCCACGTTCTCCCTTTGAAAGTTGAAGAAGACGAACCTCCCTAGGAACAAAGACAGCCCTGTGCTCAAGCTGATGACGATCGAAGGGTTTAGCTCAGCTTTTACCACTCCAACCCTCCTTCGGTTTCCGATGAGTGACACGCGCGACGGTGGACCGGCGCTGAGCCCACGAACTGTGGTCGCTGGACGGAGACCCTGGAAGCTTGGAGTTGCAGTGAAGGTGCTGCTTGCCATTTTTTTGGTTTAAGCAATTCTAGCTTAGGTTGAATGTGTGATTTTAGGTCAGATTTTTCTACTTGTGAGGAAGGGAGGTGGAGTGGAAATATTTTGGTTGCTGACGTGTCTGCTTGTCATTGGATATTTTGGGATTAGGGATATTTGGATGGGATCATGTATACTCTATCCACTTCGCTTTCCTTTGGTTTGTGAGGCTGCAGGCTTTTCATTTCTATTGAGGAAGATCTTAATCCTTTCTTCTTCTTTTTATCTACATTATTTTACCTCTCTCAACATGGTTTTCCTCAAATTCATTTCACTCAAAATTACTCTACTAGTTATTAATATGGTGAATTTGTTATATAATCTAACTTAGTAATAATGACTTAGTGAATGTCACCTAATGATAAATAAATGAGTGTATATAGTTTTTATAAATATATAGACTAATTTACTCTTACTTAATATATATTTCTATTGAGGAAGATTTTAATTCTTTATACAAGTTCCAAAACCAATTTAATGTAGCTTATATGCACTCTAATTTTAATTGTATTTTTGATGATCGATTTACTTATATACGATAAGAATCGTATATATAAAAAATTATTTTATATTAATTCTTCTACAATAAAATTATTTACATTAAATTGTGTACAAGAGAAAATTTGAGTATCATAATTAACATATATTTATAAATTTCAAAAGAATAATAAATCATGAGTTACAACTTGTCCAAGAATAATAAAGTTTTCTCTTATACACAATTTAATGTAGCTTATATGCACTCTAATTAATTGTGTAAATCTCTGGTTTGATAATATTTTTTAGATGTTCTAAAAAATTAATCTTCAACCCTCGTCAAAACTATTTACGATAAATAAAATTATATAACTTTTTATGAGAAAATTATAAAATTTATTTATTTTTAGAACATCTTCTAAAAAAAAAAAAATTTACATAATTTAAAAAATATTCAAATTATAAAATTAGTATAAGCACACTTTTTGGTACCAGATTTTTCATCTTTCATTTTGGTACATTTAAGTGTTACCTCAAAATAAAAAAGGTACATTTAAGTGTCTGATGAAATTTTTTCATCTTATAATTTTACAATATTCTCATAATCTATTAAAGTTCATATCTGTTTTTAAAAATAGTTTATAAACTTTACACTTTGTATTGTATTGGTTCTTAATCTAAAATAATTTCATTATGGCCACTAAACATTTTTACAAAATTACCAATGATTTTGAAATCTGTATAACCCGTAAACTTGAGTAAGGAGGGATTGTAAATTATTCATGCACAAGATTACAATTCGAGACAAGACAAAAATATATACGTCATAACATTCACAGAAATTAAATGAATGTAGCAGTGAACATAATACTGTTCCTCCATTGATCCATAATTTCGATTTTGGGAAGTATCATGATCATCCGCTTTCCACGATGGAAAGACCTAGTGATTTTAACAACGGATTGCAGAGTTGATCATTCAGACCTTGCAATTCATAAATGCTGATCTCGGACCTATGATTGGGCATGTTCCCTAGACTCACAAAGACAGATGACTATGAGAGCAAGAAAGGAAGAAGAGAAAGAGAGGAGATCAAGGGCCCGTTTGACTTTAACTCCGGGATCGGAACCGCAATGAAAACGAATTTAGTCCATACGTATACAATTGTTCATGAAAGTTTTTGAAATCATGAATAACACCCAACTTGTACAAAGTGAAATGATGCAAATGGTCAGGTATGGGTAAGAACAATTAATTTGCTAGGCAGTTGTTTGTAAGCAGTAGGATTTGGAAACAAATTCCCATGTGTAGTCAAGAGTTTAGGATTAATAATGGGACTAGTGGAAGAGAGATCTTACTCCGCTAGAAGCTCATGCACAAACCAGCTCATATCTCATGGTTGCTGCAGCCAGTGAGCATTGTCATGAGCAAGCACATAACACATGAATAAGCACACAAGACCATATCTCAAGCCAAATATGTAAATGCAAGCAGAGGCAAACAATCGAAAAATCCCTATCTGGAACCCCAGTGCCACAGCTATATAAATCAACATTTCTACTGATACAGAAACAGTACTGCAATTATATAGTAAACCAATCTACTGATAAAAAATAAGAAAGAATTGTCATGTCCTAAGCAAAGAGACCATCTTCAAAACCTGCTAACATTTGTTAAACCAAATAATCAGACATTCAATTACTCCTTAATCTTTGACAAAATTTTTAATTCTAATTCCTGATACAAACAAAGCTTAATTCAATTCTCCATTTTTCTGCTAAAATAAGATTATTATTCCTCAAAATTCTGTAGTTCAGACAATATAGGGCCTTCAACCCAATGGCCTGATATCAACATTGGATAAGGTACCATCTACGACAAATACCCAATCGCACGAATACTTACACTGTTACAAATACAATGATTTCGGTCATACTAAGGTGAAAGCAAAGAAAGGTTAAGCAAGTGATAAACTCAAATATTTGTCAGGAGTGAAGACTGACAACTGTTAAACAAATAAGAATTATCAACCTCAAAACCATAAGAATAAACGTTGTAGTGGTCAGCGGCTATCGTAGTCATAGTTTTCTCATCTGGTTCCCCAGCTGCATCATAGATAATAAAAGAACACGTCAATTATCAAGTGAAGACAACGCCCAACCAAATCATTGTTTGAACAACAAAGTTGCTGCTTAATTTGCTAAATCGTGAAGAACACGAACAGAACTCAGAAGCAGCAACTAGATTGTTCAAATAGTGATGAGGTTAGGGGATAGATTCCAGGGATTCGGATTCGGATCCGTGGATGATTTGTGAGAAGGAAGATTTAGGGATTTGGAAGAGAGATGAAGATCGGAGGCAATTTTGCCCTAGGGTTTAGCGAGAATTAGGGATGAAATGAACCCAACCAATCCTTCGTTTTTATATCGGATGTAGTAGGATGCAAGACCCAAATACCAATGGCAATAGTCCATAGGCCCAATGTATAATCTATATAAATAATGACTGCCGTAGAATGAAACTTCCTCGCACTAATTAGCTGGGATAAAGTAAGGCTATGGAAAATCGGACCGGATTGTACCGAACGAAATTTACGGTCCATGTTTTTTT
This sequence comes from Fagopyrum homotropicum, assembly GCA_033239125.1. Classification (NCBI taxonomy): domain Eukaryota; kingdom Viridiplantae; phylum Streptophyta; class Magnoliopsida; order Caryophyllales; family Polygonaceae; genus Fagopyrum; species Fagopyrum homotropicum. The sequence continues at coordinate 13,797,778 of BSWB01000003.1, forward strand.
ATAATTTCGGGTTACGATCCGGGTCCGGTTTTGGAGCATATTAAAGCGTAATCTGAGTTGGACCGTAAATTGTAAATATTCAGTCCGGCTTTGGACCGGAAAACCTCACTAAAATTGCGCAATTTAGGTACAAACCGGTCCGGTCCGGTCCGAAATATACAAAATTGCACAATTTAGGTACAAATCAAACCGGTCCAACCCGAAACCGAACTGGTCCCGGTCCGGTCTACGGTCTAGGGTGTCATCAATTTACGGTGCACCGGTCCGGACCGTATGCACAACCCTAGTATAAAGTATGTAAATTCAAATCATTAGCGGAATTGGAATTAGAAGAGAAGTAAATAAAGTTTTCTAAATGAAATTGTTACGGAGATAATGGCAGAACCTTAAAATATATGGGTTAAAGTCATTAATGAAAAGTTTTTAAAAAGTTCTTGTCTTTGGAAATATTCATGCAGTAAAACCGCTTCGTGGTAGTAGAAGAAATTAATGAGACTAAAAGAAGAATTTGATAGTAGTCGTGTGAGTGATGGAAAAACAACTAGATTCTGAAAAGATTGATGGACTGCAAAACAACAACTACTGGACATAACAATCAATGAAAGTGTGATAGATGAGTCTTTATTGGTTGTTAATTACATCACTCATAACAAATGGAACAATGTACTCCTGAACGGACTTCATGCTACCTTATTAGATAATATTATTGCAAAAATTAAGAACTATAACCTGTCAAGAAACGCAATACAAGACATAGTATACTGGGATGTTGATGAGAAATGATGGTTCTCTTCCAAATCTGCATTGAAAATGATCCGGCTCCGGAAAACAGGGGTAACCCATGACAAAACATGGATTTGGGGCATTAACATAATAACTAAAGTCAAAATTTTCTGATGGAAATTAGCACTAGATATGATCCCCACAAAAGAAAACTTAGACAAACAAAAAATAACGGTATCAATGCACTGCGAACTTTGTAACCAACATTCAGAAAGTACGAAACATCTCTTCTTTAAATGTTCATGCTCTCTTCAATCGATTGACAACGACAAAATTTCAACGTATATCCAGAACAATGACATGACAAATTGGAAAAATAACCGTCATTATGGAACTAAAAGGAATTATTTCCCCACATGAATTACGGCACCTAGTGGTAACTTGGTGGCAAATTTTGTTGATCAGAAACCAAACAGTTTTTAATAAATAATCCAAGACCTAAAACATCTAGCTCAAAACCAATTAACTTAATGGGATAATGCCACTACAAAATTACCTAGTAATAATAAAAAAAATCAATTAACTTAATGGGATAATGCAAATGCCTCTCCTTCCCACCCAAAAAAAAAAAAGAACCTAGCAAGGACCTTGCTATAGGAAGATGACACGCAAACTCTATCCTAGAAGCATAAGCGTTTGCTCTTCGGGAAAGCCTCCAAAAGGCCGCTAGTCTTGGATTTTCATCGATTGAGATTGAGGGCGACAGCTTGGTGCTCATTAACTCGCTCAACCACATATGAAAACCACCATGGGAAGCAGACATGATCATCTCACACATATCTTTAATAATTTATGGCTTCACCCATTGTAAGGTTCGACACATTTTTAGGGAAATCAGCATTGTTGTTGACCGTTGGTACTTCTTGGACACAACCCAGATGTGTGTCGACCCTTTGCCACTTGAAGTTAAAGAATTCATCCGAAAGGATGCTATAGGGCGATCAGTCTCGAGAGGCTGACCCTCCCTTTTCGCTTACCGTGTATAAAAAAAATAACTTTATTCATGGCCCACTTTTATAGTAGATATGAATGTCACCGTATCGTCAAGACACAAAGCAACAAAGGTATCTTAAAGGTAAAGAGATTGAAGAAATTGTGTCCTTACTTAGACAATTGATGGAGATATGCAATCCGGTTATTTTAGGAGTCGTAGTGCTTTACTATAAGCCAACTACGATTAATGGGATTAAACAGTAATACCATTACTACTCATGACTATTATAAGCATATCTTATGTGGTCACACACTTAGAGTTGACGGACTAGATCAATAGAAAGATGATTTTTGTTATTAGCCTATATATATATATATATATATATATATATATATATATATATATATTAATAATAAGAATAAGTTTTATTTGTGAAGTAAACAATAAAAAGAGTTTATTGGTAAGTTTGATTATGGAGTTACTAGTTACTTTGTGAAAGGAGTTTACAAATCATTTAATATATAATTGTTACATCTATTATCTATTATACATGCTAAAACAGTATACATGGACGTTGACATGTCGCGCGGTGGAAGCAATATTTTAAAATGGAGCTCTCACAATTAACGTCCATAAATATTTTGTTTTTTTAAATCTGTTTTTTTTTTTTGGAAAACGATTTTTTTTGTAGATTTTGTTAAACGATTCTTTTGTTAAAACAAACTTTTTATTTAGTAAAATTAAATAATTATCTTTCTTAAAATATATATTAAGTAATCGTGCCCCTAAAGTTTTGTTTGTTGGACAGGTTTTTTTAAGGATTATCAATCCGATCTATTTACGTTAAATATTTCCAGAAATTTTGTGATCTCACATCAATTAGCTACTAAGGTTCATGGTTTTGGAACTTGTATAAATAAAGAGTCTAAATATTATACAAATAAGATATTTATTGACTTTTGGTTAAATTCAAGTATAATTATTATTCATATCGGATTAATATATGTTACGTCGTAATGTCACGTTGACGTCGTTTGTATAATTTAAAACAAATTCTTAAGTTAATTTATTTTTATTTGTTTAGTAAAATCCAATAATTAGTTTTCCTAAAATATATATTAAGTAATCGTGCAACTGAAGTCTGGCTTTAGAACTTGTATAAATAGAGAGTCCGATGATTATACAAATAATACATTGAGATATAAATATAATACTTTAACAATAATCTTTTTAATAGATTTTTAATCATATCCTTTTATTTATAAAAATAAATAATAATTTAATCTTCACAAATGTTAGCCATATTAGTCGATAAAAAACGACTGATTTTAGGTAAAATATTCAATACATGATGCATAAAAGTGAAAATATAATATTCTATTAAAAAATATCTAATACATGATACATAAAAGTGAAATATAATACTTTTTATTTAGACAAATCTCGCACAAGGTGCGAATACTAAACTAGTACATATTAAAACAAATGACAAGGTTGTTGACGTGAAGCGTTGTGTAAGCACTATTGAAAAGTTGAAATGGAGCTCCCACAATTAATGTCAATAAATTTTTATTTTTAAACTATTTTTAAGGCATAAAATCTTTTGTTATTAAGTTAACAATCTTATTGGAATGATTTCACGTTACTTTTTATGGTTGAAACTATTATATTTCCTCGGACACCTTTTATAAAAATAAATGAATTAGCTCTAGTAAATATTTTGTTTGAAATCATAATTGTTTTGGTAAACTTTTTTTTTTTTGCAGATTTTGTTAACCTTTTTTAAACAATTTTTTTGTTTAGTAAATCAAATAATTAGCTTCCCTAATATATATATATATATATATATATATATATATATATATATATATATATATATATATTAAGTAATGGTGCAAGTTTTATTTTTTTGGACGTTTTTTTAAAGGATTCAACCCATCTATTTACGTTAAATATTTGAGTAAATTACACAAAACCACCCCTTATTTACATCACTTTCCACATAACCACCTCTTATTAAAAAGTTTTCACTTAACCACCCTTATATCTAATCCGTTAACAAAAAGCCATCAAAATCCTTTTCTGTTAGAAATTCCATCCGTGGGACCCACCGAAGGTAATTAATTTAATTTAAAAATAAATAAAATATACTTTAATAATTAAATATATCATACTTTTTACTTTGACAGAAGAACCCTAGTTTGAGAACCCATTTTCAATAATCTGACTTTGTCGGTCACTGTAAACCTTGAAACCTTGTCCTTCCTATACACAATAGGGATCCTTCTCTAATAATCAAGTCCAACTTAAATACAACATAACTATTTGGGATCACTTCAACACTCTCAGTGATAGAGAAATCGTGAATCATTTTAGGCTTATTTAGGGGAATTTCAATATCAGATACTTCTCCCCTGTTTTTGAGAATTGAAGTACTTTAAAAATGGCTTCTTTACAACATCATATCTCAAAGTAAAGTGCTCAATCATGTTTGGAATCAAGCGATTCCGGAGTGACCATTTAAGTAGCTGGCCATTAAAGTAGACAACTCTGGCATTTGCAACTCCGATTCCCTCGGAAGAGTCTAGAAGGCCAAAGAGCCCACGAGAAAGGAACAGGAAGAGACGAGCGATTCTGGACCATGGAGTTCTCCAATGGCCTAGAATACAAGATGACCGAGTTCCCTCTCCTGTCGGAGAGGGCTGGTTTTAGTGAATCGGCACACTTAAGAAGCAGAGCCGTCGGAGTAAAATTTGACCACGAATACACACCACGGATACACTCTGCGATCTCGCCGGAGACATGAAGATGGGGTGTTCTGGCACAAGAGCAAAGTTGCCAAAGATTTGAACTTTTGGATCTGCAATTTTGGAGAGGCGATTGTGAGATTTATCAGCGCATTTGATACGAGAACAGACTCAAAAGCATTTAGAGCGAATGCGATTGGTGGTGGGGGTGATGGGAGGTGTGTTCTCCTGGGTAGTGGGGGAGATGGGGTTTGAAGAGCTCCATTGATGGAAGTGGATTTTCTTCTTTGAGGCCAGTTAGAGAAGAACCGAAGAAGGGGGAAATTTTGAGGGAGTGCGTGAAAAAAGAAGCCATTTCAGATTTGAAGTGTATTTTAATTTAATGTTAAATTCAATTATTTATTTTTGATGGCCCCACAGATGGAATTCTAACAGAGAAATATGCTGGTGGCTATTTGCTAACGGAATAGATATATGGGTGGTTAAATGAAAACTTTTTTATAAGAGGTGGTTAAGTGAAAAGTGGTGTAAATAAAAGGTGGTTTTGTGTAATTTACTCTAAATATTTTTATGGATTTTGTTATCCCACATCGATTAGTTACTAAGGTTGATAATTTAGAACTTGTATTATAGAGAGTCTAAAGATTATACAAATAATACATTTTTTGGCCTTTTGATTAAGTTTAAGTATAATTATTATTTATATCAGATTAATATATGTTACGTGAGATCATTAACCTAATATATATTAAGTTTTTTTGTTAGAAGAAGAGATAGTGATCTCCGGCGCATTTGGACGCGCTTTTATTAATAAAAAAGAAAAGAAAAGAGGGCTAAGTAGTCATCACACGGGGATAGCCCGACCCCTTACATCATCAAGTAAGAGATCAACTACACCCTCTAACGGGGCGTACAATACACTCAATCCAAGATAAAGGTTCGAAGCAAAATTAGCAATAAAATCCGCAACTTTATTCGTCTCGTGGAAGGCATGCCGAAACTGGATAATCCAGTCTCTTTTCAGAAAGTCTTGGGGCGTAAGTACCAGACTAGCAAGAGAGTGATGAGGGGTGATATGCTTCTTGATAAGTTGAATACTCAATTGGGAATCAATTTCAATGATAACCGATCGGTAACCCAACTCCCAAGAAACCCTAAGTCCATGAACCATTTCACATAGCTCAGCCATGGGAATGGAGCATATACCTAGATTAATATCAAACCCGCTCAACCACTCTCTTGACTTATTTTTAATCACACTTGCAGTAGAGGCGTGCCCACTACTCTTCCTTGAGTCATCCATGTTAAATTTGACAAAACCATCAGGCGGGGGATCCCATGCAACGTAAGCAACGCTTCTCATCCTAGTGCCATGCATTATACCTCTCTTTGCCCAAACATCCATGTACGCCTTCATATTGTCTTCAATGAAGCGGGTTGGATCTCCACCGTAAGTCATGCCGTTGAAAGTCTTCGCATCCCTCCATATCCAAATCCACTATAACCCAACTACAAAAATTTCACCCCATACACATATATTTTTAAAACTAACTTTAGAGACAAGGTAACCTCTCAACCATGATGAAAAATTGAGTGTTGAAGAAACCACCATTGATGTGTCCAGCACGTAGCCCAATTCACACTTGTCTGACCTTCGAACAATCTCTGAAGAGGTGAGTCAGCGTTTCCGGTTCTTGAGAGCAACACGCACATGTATCATCATTACACAAATGTCGCCGTTTTTCCGAACTGCAAAGCACTCCCACCTTTCAACAACTTCCAAACAAACATTTTAATCCTTTCTTGCACTCTAAGCTTCCATGTAAGAATATAGACATTGTTGTCAATAACTTGCATCTTTGCAGCTCCTGAAAGAGCTCTATAAGCAGAGCAAATCAAATAACGGCCATTCTGATTTAGGCTCCAACTCAGAGCGTCCCTGTGTGAAAGACGTTGGTTGCCCGCAATCTCCCAGTTTACGCCACCCTGAGTAACTAGCGTAGTGGAAGTGATCTTAAGCAGTATTCCCATGGGGAGTTTGCTCTCCAGTGCATACCAATCCCAGCCGACATTTTCAACCCAATAGTATGTGACATGCTTAATGCTCTCAGTAGTACCGATAGGGAGAATAACTTGATTTATGAGAGGTGTCGATTCAACCCACGAGTCTAACCAGAATCTTATAGTTAAGCCATCTCCCAAATTCCAGCGTGCAACAAGCGGAATGACTTGTTGAAGACCCGTGATGATACCGTTCCATACTTGAGAGGTAGATCGTTGAACTCTAACATTCTCGCGATAGTACTTACTCTCGAGTACACGAACCCACAGACTATTATCATTCAAAAACCTCCACTTCAACTTACCAATCATAGCTAGATTAGTAGTATGCATCAGAATGAACCCAAACAAAATTACGACAAACCTTATCAATGTTATCGCACACACTGGTGGGTAACTTCAGGGTAGCATAGAGTATCTAGGGATGGAAGAGATAACGACCTTAGTCAAAGTGACGTGCCCAGTAAAGCTACGGATTTTACTTCTCCTACCGTTTAGCTTGTGGTTTATTTTATCCAAAAGAGCCGAGAAAGTAGCTATGTTGACTCTACGTAATATATATTAAGTAATCGTGCCCCTTAAGCTTGTATTTTTGGGACGATTAAAAAAAAGATTTCAACCCGACTAACAACTAACCTTGATAAATAGGGATTACAAAGATTATACAAATAATATATTTTTGGCCTTTTGTTAAACACTTTTTGTTTAGAAAAATCAAATAATTAGCTTCCCTAAAATATATATTAGGTAATCATGCCCGGAAATTTTATTTTTTGGAGATTTTTTTCTTTTTTCTGAAGGATTATCAGTCCGACCTATTTACGTTAAATATTTTTATGAATTTTCCCACATCGATTAGCTACTAAATTAAGAATTATTTGGGTCGTAATGTCGGTAATCGTTCCCCTCAAGTTTTATTTTTTGGCAGCCCGATCGGATTTTGTTATCCCTACATTTTTTGGTCTTTTGGTTAAATTCAAGTATAATTATTATTCGGATTAATATATGATATGTGAGATCGTTAACAATTATTTGGGTCGTAATGTCTGAAGTTGACGTCGTTTGTATACCTTTAAACAAATTCTTAATTTATTTTATTTTTATTTTGTTTTGTAAAATCAAATAATTAGTTTCACTTAAGTAATCGTGCGAAATTTTTTTTAGACGATTTTTCTTTTTTTTTTTTGAAAGATTATCAGCATGATCGATTTACGTTAAATATTTTGAGGGATTTTGTCATCACACGTCGATTACCAACTAAGTTTGATGTATTTAGAACTTGTATAAATAGTGAGTCCGAAAATTATACAAATAATACATTGAGGTATAAATATAATTATATAATAATAATCTTTTAATAGATTTTTAATCATGTCTTTTCATTTATAAAAAAAATTATAATTTAATCTTCACAGATGTTAGCCATATTAGACCAAATTAACTAAGCAAATCTTTTTGAAATTTCTCTCTAGTACTATCTCCATGGTATAAATATGTTTAGTAAATGTACCCCTAATTAAACCCCTTACCTTCCAACTTCAATTTAATGAAAATGATAAAAATTGAAGGGGTACACAAGCCTAATGTATATAGAAAAGGGTCTGGATGTCAGACAAAAAAAAAAAAAGCCTTCCCTTCGCAATGAACGCGCGTCACGCGCCTCACAAAAACCCCAAATTCCTTCGATCGAAAGACGAAACCCTAAGTAATACCCCATTCTCATCTCTCAAAGCTTACCCTAACGAAATCAATGATGATCGACCTTCATTTACAATAGATGATCAAGCTCTTGCTGCAAATCTTCCAAATACCAACTACAATGAGAACAAAAAGAAGCAGCGGAAGCATGGAAATCGATGGTACTTTGAAGAAGATCAAAAAAAGTACAAAAGTGAAGATTGCCTTCCAAAAATGGCTAAACACTACAGGAGAGAAGGAAACGAAGCAGGAGAGAGAGAAGATCTGGCTGGATCAAATAGAGGAAATCAGTGGAAGAAACGCCAGCGATCGATGAGGGGCATCACTAGGGTAACCAATTTCAAGAGGCCTACAAAATCGAGATCCCTTTCCTCCCCAAAAGTAAAGCTTAAAGGATGGCAATATGTGAATGAGGAAGATGATGACAGTCAAGGTATGAGTACAGAGCGGAAAGAAGAAGCGCCGACCTCCCAACTCTGCAAACCAAAACAACAAAATGAGGTAAGAAAGAGCAACTACGAAATCCTGAACAAACCAATAACTTACTTGAAAATCGAACCCTCCAGGTACTTAAAGAACAACAAACAGGAGACATCTTGATGGCATACTGGACATGAAACAGAAAAATGGAACCCAATGAAACGGAACACCAAAGACCAACAAATGAAGGAAACTAAGTTGTGCACTGTTAATTGGAATCTGAATCTGTACTGTTGTTTTTGTTTTGTTTGCGTTCTTACATTTAAATGCCTTTCTTTGGATCCGCTCTTGCAATCCATGGTTTCGGTTTTCTTCGAACTTACCTCTCCCGAAAAATGGTTGTATGTTGGACTACAAAGGAAGAGTAATTTGAGACAAATAACCCATGCCCAGAGGAAAAAATATAGAAAGGCTCCAATCTCACTAACATTGCATAGACTCGCTCCCCTAATTGCTAACGGGGTTAGAAGGGGTCTGAATGCTGAAGGTAAAAAGAGCAAAATTAGGTATAAGAATGAGAGAAATCTTATTATATCTAACGACATGCTAGTCACCAAAATTTGTGGAAGCTACAAGAATGAACTAATGTTTATAGCTGAAATAGAAAGGCGCAAGCTCAAGAATTCTGAGTATGCAATAACAGAAAGTAAAAAAGTTTCTCATAAATGCAGGTGCTACTTTGCCATCTTTTGGCTAAAGATTTACCCAACTGAACCATACTCTAACTTCGAAAATCTGCAAAGACTAGACAAATGTAATCAAAGGACTCAAAAGAAAATGCAAACTCTGGAGGTAACTTGGGCTCTCCACCCATCAAACCAAAATCAGTATAATGAAAGTAAGCTTCTGGAACTGTAGAGGAATAAGAAAGAAGAACTTCTGGAAGGATCTAAACATCACCTGTAAAAATGACAAAATTCATATGATCATGTTAGCAGAATTGAAAACGAGCATTGAACTTGACGAAAAACTATGGAAAGGGGCGGGCTCCGATAATATTTGCTTTATCCCTGCAGATGGCCTTTCGGGGGGCCTATGCCTTCTTTGGAAAAACTATCAAATACTAAATGAGCAGGTTGAGATAATCACTAAGGAAAAAAGGTACGTAACGATTTTGCATAAGAATCTGACAAATAATACTAATGTCTACATTACCTTCATCTATGCCCCTCCACAACAAAATCAAAAAGAAATGTTCTGGACCCAACTAAAAAACCATATCAACACAAGAAATCTTCCTTCCATAGTCATCGGGGACTTCAATGATTTACTCCAATTATCAGATAAAAAGGGAGGTATAGAGCCCACATCCACCAGAACCAAGAGACTTTACGAGCTCACCCAACAGTGCAGTCTAGTGGATCTACCGACAAATGGAAATAAATTTACTTGGAGGAAAAGCAGAGAAGGTATTGATAACACCTTTGAGAAACTGGATAGGGTGATGGCCCATCAAGAAGTAATACAAGCATACCCCAATATTTTTACATGGAACCATGCCTTTACTACCTCGGATCACTGTCGTATTTCGTTCGATCTTCAGAATCTAGGACAAATAACTAGGAACAAACCGTTTCGTTTTGAAATGATGTGGACTCAAAGAAAAGACTGTGAATATCTAGTTAAACAAACATGGAGAACCCAATACTAGGGAACACAAATGTATAACCTTGTTAAAAAAAATTAGTCTACTAAAAGTCAAATTGAAAGCATGGAGCAAAATAAATTTTGGAAACATCAATAGGCAGGTAGGTGAAGTAGAAACCGCTATTGAAAAACTACAAAAGGAGATCATCACAAATTATTCATTGCAAAAAGATGCTAAGTTAGATAGATTAAATAAAAAAAGAGAATGCCTCATCAATTGCCAACACAAGTATTGGACCCAGCGAGCAAAATCAAATCACCTTCGTTTGGGTGACAAAAACACGAAATTCCACAACCGCAGAGCAACAGGAAGAAGAAATCACAAAAACATAGCGATCATTAGTACAAGCAATGGGACGATACTAGCTTCATATGAAGAAATTGAGAAAGAATTCATCGTGGATTATGAAAATAGGTTCAAAGCCTCAAATGTCAACTTAGTCGAGCTTCAAAAACAACTTGAAGTTCTGCAAATTGAAATCACGGAAGGAGATAATAGTATGCTGACAGGACCTTTTACAAATGACGACATTAGAACGGCAACCTTCGAGATCGGAAGTGAGAAATCCCCGGGACCAGATGGGCTGCCAGCTGGATTCTTCCAAAAATATTGGCACATTGTGGGCTCGGATGTCATCCGGGCAGTTAAGAGTTTCCATAGGAATGGGAAAATCCTCAAGCAAAATAACCACACCTTCATTGCACTTATCCCAAAAATGGACAACCCATCACTAACATCGCACTACAGACCCATCAGTCTCTGCTCAACGCTCTATAAAATCATTGCAAAGATCCTAAAAAACAGACTCAAGAAAATTCTCCCTAAGCTAATTCACCCATATCAGGGGGCGTTCACCCCAAATAGATCCATCCATGATAACATCTTGATAGCCCATGAAGTGTTTCACATTTTCAAATCAAAGAAAGGTAAGGAAGGTCATGTAGCCATCAAACTTGATATGGAAAAAAGAGTAGAATGGCCATGCATTATGGCCATTCTCAGAAAATTGGGCTTTGCAGGAAAATTTATTGGATGGATTAAAGAATGTATCTCGACAACCTCCTACTCTATCTTAATCAATGATAAACCGACTAAGATCATACAACCAACCAAGGGACTTAGACAAGGTGACCCACTATCCCCGCTACTATTTAATCTAGTCGCTGAAATACTAGCTAGGAATCTACAGAAAGCTTGTATTGAGGATAAGAAAAACATTGGCTTCCCAATCACAAGAGCAGGAACCACTATCCCATTCCTAGCGTTTGCGGATGACATTATTATCTTTGCAAAAGGAACTAATTATGCATGTAATAAAATTCTGGATATCCTAACAAAATATTGCCAAGTCTCTGGACAAAAAGTGAATTACCATAAATCGGCCTTCTAGACATCCCGAAATCTAGATAACCAAGCAAAGAGATTGATACAATAAAATATCGGTATCCTGCCGAGTAATTGCCTGGAAAAATACCTGGGTTGCCCAATTATCAATGGACGGGTAAATAAAACGAATTTTCAAGACGTCATTGAGAGTTCCAGGAAACAGTTGACCAAGTGGAAAGGATCCTCCTTATCTCAGGAAGGCCGAACAGTTCTTATCAAAGCTAACTTAAATGCTAAACCAAATTACATTATGCAAAGTTTTATGCTCCCATCATCAATACACAAAGAACTAGACCAGATCAACAGACAATTCTTCTGGAATAAAGGACCAAACTACCATCCGCTTATAAGTTGGGATAGAATTTGTAAACCAAAGAATAAGGGAGGGGTTGGGATAAGGAAAGCTGAAGATATGAACAAAGCGCTGCAAATGAAACTCTTGTGGAAGATCATGGGGGAACCAGACAACATTTGGGTGAAAATTATCGAGGAAAAATACCTAAAGGGGAACCAACTATGGAAGTATAAATTAGGGAATAACACATCATGGCAATGGAAGAGACTGATGAGTCTACGACCAGAGTTTGAACAAGGAATTAAATGGAATGTCGGGGATGGGGAGACCATTAGGATTTGGAAGGATCGTTGGATTGACGATCGCCCTTTAGAACAACTAGTCCCGAACAAGGAATTAATAACCAACATTGAGGACACAGTGATTACTCTTATTATAAAGAAAAAATGGGATCAAACGAGGATTGAAAATCTGAAAAACTGGTTGAACAACCAAAACATTATCAACAATATACTAAACCACCCGCTCCCAATGAGCGATATCAAAGATAGACTCTACTGGGCTCCAAGTAAGGATGGTTGGTTCCGTACAAAAGATGTCTGCCTCAGCTATGTACGACAATCACAACAACTGTTTAGGACAACACGACATCTCTTGGATATGGAACATAGATATTATGCCCAAGGTCCAAAACTTTGCTTGGAAACTAGCAATGGATGGCCTCCCAACTAAGGAGAACCTTGAAAAACAAAAGGTACCTACACCTATGTCTTGCGTTCTTTGCCAGCACCCATACGAAAGTGCAAAACACATTTTCTTTAATTGCCCGTATACCATGGACAATATAGCTAACAATGAAACAAGAAGTTTATTGCAAAGTATTGATATGACCAATATGAAGTTAAGGGAGGTCATGTCCTCTATTAGAACTAAGCTTGTAAAATCTTCTATCACTACGCTTCTTGTCACTTGGTGGAATGTCTGGTTTATGAGGAACAAGATTATCTTTAACAATGAAAAAATTAGGAACATCTCACACATTGTTGAGTCGTAACTATCGGATTGGGAAAACTCAAAGGAGACAAAAATAAAAATAATTAAAGCTAACAAAAGGAAAACAAGGAACATTAAATGGTCTACGCCACCCCCTGGAGTGGTCAAACTCAATTTCGATGGATCTAAACGAAACAATGGCCAAAGTGCCTATGGGTACATTTTAAGAGATCATACCGCCTCAGTTATTACACTAGACTATGGACAGTGTGGGGACAGTTCTGTCCTTCAAACTGAAGCGTATGCACTAAAAATGAGCTTAATTAAAGCTAAACAGCTAGGAGTCAGCAAAATTGACATTGAAGGGGATAACCTTACTATCATTAATTCAGTGAAAAGAATCTGGATGCCACCATGGGAACTGGACATTACAATTACGGATATCTCTATCTTACTCTTAGGGTTTAATCAGGTTCAAGTCAACCATATTTTCAGAGAAATTAACTGTGTTGCGGACAAGTTGGCTACTCTTGATCACGATGGTCATGCTGCGGTCTCCCAGGAGCTGGACGGGACGATGACTAGCCTGAAGATCCCGCCTCCGCTTGATGCTATCATCCGAAAGGATGCCTTAGGGTGGTCAACTGTCAGACGTTGACCTTCCTAATCTTTTACCCGTTTTAGTCAAATATATATATATATATATATATAGAAAAGGGCCTAATTGGCCACATTCTTTCAATAAAAAATGACTGAGTTTAGGTAAAATACCCAATACATTATGCATAAAATTAAAAATATAATATTTATTGAAAAATATCTAATATATGTCACATAAAAGTAAAAATATAATATTTTTTATTTAGACAAAATTTGCACAAGATGTGGACATTAAACTAATTTTTTTTAAAAAGGAAGTTATTTGAAATGAGATATAAATGTACAAGGAAGTAAGTATTTACAAACAAATTGGAAAAAATATGAGTTTGTAGAAAAGAAGATCAAGAAAAAAAGATAAATCATATATTTCACCATTTACGACTTCTCTCATAATGTTTAGTTTTTAATTCTTTTTAAATAAATTGTTGTGTTCCTAATATGTATACAAGGTCACAAAACTATAGTCTACAAAATACATAGTAAAGTGATAAATTTGGACATGGAAAGATATAAATGTCTTTTTTTAATATAAATTATTACATAAATGTTAACCGCTTATTATTTTAAGCATTAATCATTATTATCATTATATGTACCAGAATCTATTTTTACGAATTTTTTTTGATGAGATTTATAATGAAATTATTACTTCCCTTTCTTTACAAGTCTATAATACACAAAATGCATAATAATGTGGTAAATTTAAACGTTAATAAAGATATAAACACGTTAATAAAGATAAATACATGTTGTTATTAATATAAATAATTACAGTACATAACTATTAGTGATTAATTTTATTTTATATATTATTATTTATTATTATTATATTTACTTTATTTATAACTTATAAATAAATTAAACATAAAGCAACCTTAAAGTAGTGTATTTATATTTATACTCGTAATATTATCAGGTATAGCATAAAGCAAGCTTAAAGTAGTGTATTCATTTCGAAGACAACAATGGCTTCTTCTTCTTCTTGTTCGATTTCAATACCTAGGATTTCTCCTCCGTCTTCTTGTTCTGTCAATTCCCAGAATCCTCATATCCTCAAAACCCTAGCAAATCGCAGAATCATTCCAACCTCACCTAAAACCTTTCGAACCAGTTCCATTACGTGTTCTTCCCTCTTCTACTCTTCCTCGGCGCTCCGTTCCCATGTCAGGCGTGTCTTCTCCACTCATCATGACTCTGTCCCCAACTCCTCTGAACAAGTAATTTTCCTTTTTTTTTTTTTATTTTCCTGAAATTTGATTCACTCTTCGTTCTATGTTTTCGATTTCCAATTTCAGATTACAAGTAGCAAGACGAGATTGGTGCAATAAACTTGTGCATTTGATTTCATAAGAAACTCAGCATTTCTACGCAGTTCCTTTGTTAAGTTGTAGCTACCTGAATTATTTGCGTTTCCCCTATCAATCTTAGGACTGCACAAGCTAGTTTGAAACGCAAAAAAGAGAATCGGTGTTCAGTAAAAGACATTTTTTATGATAGTGTATTGCACCTAAAGAGAATCTGTGCTTAGTTAGCATTACAAATCCTGGAAAAACTGTATGTGATGTGTTTTGGAGAACCTATTGCTGAAATGTACCTGGTTGTGCTGTTTACATTGTTATTCATATTGCAGAAAAGCTCAGTTAAGCTACATTGACCTGTATAGCTTGTTTTAAAGCTACAATCTACCCTTGCAAATCACTGAAAAGCCATTAAATACAGCTACATTGAACTAGTGTATGATTCAGAACAATATCTAGTGGTCACCTTAGTTTTAGATTTCATCATTTGGTTTTTTCGATTGTGGAGCACTGACTATATCAATGGTAGAATTTGGAACACTTGACCTTGGTCATAGACTCTTTATCTTTAAGGTGGAAAGAAGATTTGTGTTATGTAGATTTTTCTAGGTAATTGTAAATCACGCATTCAGTTAGAGTCACCTGATTCGATTTATAGCGCAAAGATGGGCTCTTGTTCACTACACAGTATGTATTGTATTTCATTTCTCTCAAATTTTCTCTGCAGTCAGGAGTGGAGAAGGAGGATGAAGTGCAAAGTATAGAACCCAACGTGGATGAACTCATTAAAGCTTATAAAGAGGCTGTTTTATGTGGAGATGATAAAACAACTTGTTACATTGAGGCAAAGTTATATAAAATGGAAAATGAGAAGAATGAATTGGTCCATAAGCTTTTATCTCTACAGCTTGAAATGGCTTCTGGAAAAGAGAGGTATATCCGGCTGCAGGCGGACTTTGATAATTTTAGAAAAAGGATAGAGAAGGAGAAACTTACAACAACAAGTGATGCAAAAGGAGATGTGATCGAGAGTCTTTTGGCTATGGTGGACAGCTTTGAGAGGGCTAAGCAGCAAATCAAAACTGAAACGGATAAGGAAGAGAAGATTGATAAGAGTTACCAGGGTATTTACAAGCAGTTTGTGGAAATTATGAGGAGCTTCAAGGTTTCAGCAGTACCGACAGTTGGAAAGCCTTTCGACCCCTCGGTGAGAACATTCTCCTTGTTTTTTAGAACCTGGTTTCCTACTGTGTCAATTTGATTGAAATTTTTTGGCTTCAATTTTTTCGGGGTTCAGATACACGAAGCCATTGCAAGAGAGGAGTCCAATGAATTCAAGGCAGGGATTGTGATTCAAGAAATCCGCCGTGGTTTCCTCCTTGGTAATCGGCTCTTACGACCAGCAACTGTTAAAGTTTCATTAGGTCCTGCGAAGAAGAATGTCCCGAATACAGCAGAAAGATCCGAGCAAAGCACTGCTGTTACTGTGGATGAATCTTGACTGCATCAAGTGTGCAATTCAAATAGCTTTCCAGCTGAAGTTCTGCCTTGGTGGTTGCTTATCTGCTTAAGGGCCTTGAAAGGTTGCGAGTTTCCTTAAAGGCTTGTGCAAACATTCATAATTCATATTATTTGAATCCATGGAGATCTAGTTTGTCTTGGAAAATATTTTATTTGTCGGAATTCCAGCAAATTGAGAAGATGTCACTCAAGCAATTGAGTTACATCAACTAATATACCGTTAAATTGACTTGGATTTTGGCTTCAGTTGTTTGAGGTTTGGGCATTTCAAATTTGTACAAAATTTCATAAGCTTTTAGGAAAGATGGATGATTTAGCAGCCACAGGGCTATACAAAACAACAACAATGACTAACAAAAAAACAATAGTTAACCAAATACCCACAAACACAAGGCACAAAATGATAGACTCCAACGCTTCAGCAAATATAAACAGGAATGAGAAATTGCAAAAGGCAAACTACTTAGACACCTACAAACTTGACCTAGAACTCTAAAAGCACTCAACAGAGCATTCAACTCTACTCCAAACAAGCCTTTTGAAGCAAGGCCTTTGAAATGTTTGTGAAATCAACCACAAAAATGTCCAAAAACTAGAACCCAACCACCAATATGTCCACGCACCGTCGCACCTGAACCAAAGAAACACACCCATTGTCAGGATCCTCGCACCGCTGTTAAAGAATCGTTTTCCTTCTATTTCCAATTTATGTCCAATAGTGAGTTAGAGGTAGATATTGAGTTTAAATCATATGATCAGATCATCAACAATATGCTTTGAGATCATGTTTCAAAACCCGATTAATTTTATGTAGTTCAACTCTAGCATAATAAAACATGATCAAGGATGAGCTAGCATACCTGTACAGCCTAACTGCAAGATACAGGATCAGTCATCTTGCCATTGATAACGAATACGCTTCAACTGCAGGAGCAGCTGTGCACGAACCATCAATCCTATCAAGCAATTTCTTGTAAGGATAAGATAAACAAAGATCCAATGGATTTCTCATTCCTTCGTTTTCCACGCTCCTTTCGTTACCAACGTTTTCTATAGAGCTATCATGTTTGGGACTTTTCGGACGTCTCTTTATACCAATAGTGTTACCAAACAGTTGAATCGTATCCATAGCTGCTTTCGGTGCAGAACTGGCAGCCTTGAGTTCACTGGCTTCTGGACTGGAGGATAGAATACTGCTTGAGCTATTCGGCGAGACAATGTCAGACTGGGAGCTACCTATATTCAGATCAGTTGACACAGCTTCTGCCTTTTGGACTAGATTGTTGTCAGTGTAAACAGGACAAAACTGACTAGTGCCATTGCTGACGATGTTTGCTAAACTAGAAAAACAGAAACCATCTTGCCTGGCTCCCTGCATGCCTGCAGGAAATGTGTTGTAATTCAAATATGGCGAGCTGAGATGCCCGAGCATTGGATTACTGAACCCCATGGGAGGGAATGGGAGATCTGCTTCCCCATCGCTCAAGAAACTACAATTCGGAGAAATCCTGAACTTTTTCACTGGAGGGAATGCAGCATCAATAGGTGGTGTTGGCGAAACATATTCCACCTGCCAAGGACTCACTCTCTTTATGTTCTCCAGATTCTCAGGTTCATCCCATGCAACCTACAAAGTTTAGTGGTCTTATAAGTTTGTACATATTTGATGAACCAAACCGTTCTATTTGTAGGCTATAAAAGAGGGTAGATATGAAGATAATAGAAAGAAGCACATTTTTCTTACTTCTATTGCCCTCAAAAGGTTTCCTAACACTAGATTGATTTAAGCCTATTAAATCAACAGTAAACATAATTCTTAAATCTTCTGCCCTCCATTGAATTGTGGCATACTGTCCATTCTATCCTTCCTCTTCTCAGCTGTATATCCCCTCTTCTTTCTCACCACTCACAAAGAAAGTTGTTAACAGACCAGAAACAAATTAACTTGATTCTAGGTTGCTCGTTCAAGGACCCACATTAGTACATTACATTATAGACCAGGAAGTTCCACTGTCCATTCCTTTTTGAAGAGTTATAGTTATACATAGATCAATAAACAAAAATGAACCTAACAACCAGATGCTAAAAATCATATAGAACTACATTGCAGCAGTAGTAACAATTTCTTAACAGCCCCAAATTAGTGACAAAGGAATATCAATAGATATCAGCATTCATGAACATAGGGCATCATTTTTATTTTAAATTATGGTATGCAATTATGAGTTTACCTATTTACCTTTCTTACTAAACTATAGAGATAAAATGCTTCAATTTATTTCTTCTATTAAAAATATCAAGTTTCTGCCCTTTGTTTCTAATACTACTTCTATCAGTAACTTGGATATGTAATCTATGGACAATAACGATAACCACAGAGCCCATATCGGTAGGAAATATAGAGAAAGTACAAACGGAATAGGAATCGTATTCAAAGTGCATATAATAGTATAATGAGCAGAAGCATATACCTGAAGCATCCTCCATGGAGATCTTTGCCATGGACCATGATCTGGGACGGCGACAGAAGAAACAGTGCCTTGAAGCCAATTCAATCGAGATGAATCATCAGTCTCCATTGGCATTCTAATCCTCATACCAGCCGTCCAACAGATACACATAGCCTGCTCCACCTTCTCCGATGCCACCACAAAATCCCGTGAGCCCGCCTTTGGGTAGTATAACACTTCAAACGGCATATTATTCGCCGCCAGCTCCAATGCCTCCACAACAGACTCCGGCGAAACCTTCCCCTTCCCATTTCTATGAAACTTAGTCTCTCTCTCCCCTGCAGCCGCCCTCATTATCCCTCCAACAGCATCGGTTCTTTTCTTCATCCTCCCCTGCGCAGCCCCGTACTGCTGGACCCACCTCGACAGATCCACGGATATACCCGACTTCTGAGTCCTCTTAATCCCGACAAACAGCTTCCCTGTGATCTTATTCTTCATGAAGACAACAGAATCCCCTGAAATAAGTTTCTTGCTGTTGACGAACTTACCCCATCCGGTCGTCAAGAGGTGTCTCCTCGGAGTACCGCGGTAAATGTGCCGGAAATTCCAGCTTTCCCCTCGCATGTCAGTGATGTTGACCGTCTGAACAGGCGGATTCGCTCCGAAATCGAGAAGCGGGAAGATCGAATCGGCACAGAACCTCGGCACAGAGAATCCTCCACCGTTGTTCGCATCTGAAGGTGTCAAAACCTTGGAGAAGGAGACTATAACACTCCCCTCATCCTTCCTCCCGTTTACCACATCATGGCCAACCTCCGCCATTGACAGACGAAATCCAGTCACGGACGAAGGCGAAGAAAGAGGCTGCTGGGAAGGATGGCAATCTCCGTTTAATCGGGGCTCGAGTCGGATTCTGCAATAAACCTCGTCGGTATCTGGATCAACAAGGTAGAGCACCTGCAGAACTCGAGAGGGAACGTAAGGACTTGGGGCAAGATGAGAGAAGGCGGAGATCGCAGGCTGAGGCGAGCAGTGTTCCATGTGGCCCTGAGGAAAGTAGAAAACCTTGGAGTTTATCTCCGGGATCTGAACAGATTTTCCGGCGCAAGCCTTCCAGATCGCGGGGTCCACCTGACGGAGATACTGTGGCTGCTGCCTACTGTTGAAACGGGAATGACACTGGGCCGCCATTGTTGGACTCTTCAATTAGAGATTGCAGTAGTGGTGAAGAAGAATCGAAAGAAGTAGCGTAAATGGAGTATTAGGGTTTGAAGATCAAAGAAATATAAATTGATGCTTGTTGGCTTTCTCCTCCTCTTGTCATCTTCTTGTGGCTGGTGGCAGTGAAACACTGAGAGAGAGAGAGGCGTGTGACGGAGGTAGTTATCATCAACACAGTCCGTGATACATGGAAAATCACATTACCGGCTCTACCCTTCATCCACCCCCATATTTACACTACTATAACACTGAATCTGTTTAAAAGTCGAGGTGTAAAAGGAGAAGAAAAAAAGTAAAAAGAAATGACAAGTGGTTAAGATTTGTAAGGGGCAATGGCGGTCAGGTGTTGAACGCGAAATATGAGGATTTGTTCTGTTACGGAAAAGTCGTGTTATGGTACAACCGTAGTGCACAATTGGCGTAATGTTTTTCTTTTTTTTTACATAATTTATGGTGTTGTGTAATGGAAATAATGATTATGTTTATTCAACGACATATATATTCGTTCTTTATATATAGAATGATCAAACAAATCTGATGTGTACACAATTCATGGTCTTATCATTGCAAGACTAAAGTTATTTTACATTAAAGTTCATATTCTATAATATAATATCAAAAACAAGCCCATTGTTTGATAGAAATTTCAAACATTACCCAAAAACTTGTAGCTCAATTGTGTTGGTAGGCAAATTTTGTGGTGTTGGACTGATAAGATTGATATACTAAGTGAACGTTGGAGCAATTTTAGGGAAATGAAAATGTTCAAAAATATTTGAGATATTTAGGAGAAAAAGGTTAATATTTTTTTGTTAATAAAAAATTACCCGGTCCTTCATCTAAATTTACGGTTGATTAGGTTCCACCATATTTGTTGTATTAGTTGAATCGAAATTTAATATTTTATTAAGGTTAGAAGATGGACAACATTAGACATTGGGGCAGGCGCATTAAAATAATCTCACGTCCCATCTTGGTTATTATAGACGGGACGGGTAAGTTTTATAATGAGTATTTATTTCGGTTGGGATTGGAATGGAACGAGAATCAATTCCAACTAATACAATTGTGAAGAATCAATGAAGATAAAACTAAAATCGTTACAACTTTATTTGAGAACTCAAGCGGCGCGTTGAAAGTAGAATTGAGAGTACGATGAATCAAGATAAATTCACTGGCTTGTAATTCAGTTGTGAAAATCAAATCATCAAGACCGTAGGAGTAAAGAATGAGGATGTCGTCGTTATAACCCTATTTAGAGGAGATAAGCGATATTGCAAGGCAACAAGAATCGAAGATTTGATTTACAACATTACTCTTAGAGGTAAGTACATTAAGGTTGAGATTATTAATTCATAATTATGATTAGTTTAAAATTTAAATTTTCTACATTTGCAACACGAGTTTAGCGGGACAGAGAAGTTGACCAGTACGCCAATATTCTGTTCGGGACGAATATTTTTTTTTTGGATAAAGTCCAGCCTGGTTCGTAACTGAATCAAGATGGAACCGAGACGGAATCAAAATTTGCGAAATTTGTGTCTATTCCCTAATATACACGGTTATCTTCTTCGGGTTATGCATTCTGACCAAAAGGCTTTGACATTCTCCCAATGGTAATCTAGGAGAATGCCTAATTTCATATCAAATTTTGTATCACTAATTGCAAAAACAAGGCCCTATTGATTCAAAACTAAGTTACAAGCTACGAGTGTATCGTGGGTTCCATAATATTACACAATTCAATACAATAAATAAAAAAATAGATTTGAGTAAACTAAGTTACTGTATGACAAGAATCTGGGAAGGAAAATTGCAAAGTTTGTGGAGAGATGCAGATTTTTTGGAGTTGGACTGATAAGAATGATTTACTAAACGAACGTTGGAGCAATTTTAGGGAAATGAAAATGCTCAAAAAAATTTGAGATATTTAAGAGAAAAAGGTAAATATATTCGTTAACAGAAAATTGCCCGGTCTTTCACCTAGATTTACGGTTGATTAGGTTCTAACATATTTGTTGTACTAGTTGAATGAAAATTAAATATTTTATTAAGATCAGAAGATGGACAACATTAGTAGACATTGGGACAGGGGCATTAAAATAATCTCACGTCTCATCTTGGTTATTATAGACGAGACGGGTAAGTTTTATATTGAATCTTTATTTCGGTTGTGATTGGAATGGGACGACATCAATTCCAACTAATACAACTGCGTAGAATCAATGAAGATAAAACTAAAATCGTTACAACTTTATTTGAGAAGTCAAGCGGCGGGATGAAGTAGAATTGAGAGCACGATGAATCAGGATAAAATCCCTGACTTGTAATTCAGTTATGAAAATCAAATCAGCAAAACCGTAGGAGTGAAGAATGAGGATGTCGTCGTTATAACCCTATTTAGAGGGGATAAGCGATATTACAAGGCAATAAGAATTGAAGATTTGATTTACAACATTACTCTTAGAGGTAAGAACATAAAGGTTGAGATTATTAATTCATAATTATGATTAGTTTAAATTTTAAATTTTCTACATTTGCAACGCGAGTTTAGCGGGATAGAGAAGTTACCAGTACACCAATATTTTGTTCGGGACAAAATTATTTTTTTTGCATAAAGTCCAGTTGGGTTCGTAACTGAATCAAGATGGAAGCGAGACAGAATCAAAATTTGCGAAATTTGTGTCCATTCCCTAATATACACGGTTATCTTCTTCGGGTTATGCATTCTGACCAAAAGGCTTTGACATTCTCCCAATGGTAATCTAGGAGAATGCCTAATTTCATATCAAATTTTGTATCACTAATTGCAAAAACAAGGCCCTATTGATTCAAAACTAAGTTACAAGCTACGAGTGTATCGTGGGTTCCATAATATTACAGAAATGATGCGACTAAATTTACGCATGTTTGATCAACAAATAGAACATTTTCCAACATTAAAATTTCAAGCAAATTTTGAGCTTCAGTACTTTCAAATTAGGCATGGTTCGAAAACCTAAACCTACGGTTTAGGTTTGCGAACCGAAGCCTAAACCGTAAAAATCCAAACCGGCGGTTTAGGTTTAACCTAAACTGCCGGTTTGGTCGGCGGTTTAGCTGGTTTATTTAAAAAAAATTGAAAAATTAGAATAACCGGTCGGTTAACCGGCGGTTTGATCTCCAATCGGCGGTTTACCCCTAAACCGGCGGTTTACCCCAAACCGGCGGTTTAACCGCCTGTTTGGTCCATTTTTTTTTAAAAAAAAAATCAAACCAGCGGTTAGGTTTGACCTTTGCCTAAACCGCAAACCCACGGTTTGGCCAAACCGGCAAACCTAAACCGCCGGTTTGGACCGGTTGACAAACCGCTGGTTTGGCGGTTGGGTTCAAACCGGACCCATGTCTATTTCAAATACAAGTATTGTATCTTGAATCTTGGATCACACCATATATCTTGGGTTACATTTCTTACTTTGATCGCACCATATATCTTGGGTCGTATATCTACCTAATTTGAATATTCCTTGTAAATAGTCAAGTTATATGCATAAGCATAGCAGATTATGAGCAAGTTTTATATAATTAAAAATTCAGTAGCAATGTATGCCACACTGAACATAGACCTCAAACATCGCATTAACCCAGAAGAGCAACCCTGCACCAGCAATCTGCGGGAACTTCATATAATAGTGGAAATAGACCAACGCGTAAGATGCGCACAGGATTAACAGCAGATCGACCATGAACATTTGAGAGGATGAAGAATCACAATGGCTAAAAGAAATCCAGACCTGTGTATTTGATTTTCCGTATACGATTGCAATTAACAATTGACACTATTGAGGATATTTACACTAGCTTTACAAAAGATGAACAGCAAGACGAATCCAGCTAAACTTGTACACTAGTACAGGTAGTACAACGAAAACTTGTATATTTGCCACCCTACGGAACAGCTAACGAAGCAATATGGAACCATTGGAACCTGGTGAATAGTGCTCTAAAGGCCAAACCAACCCCCTGCCCCTGTACAATTTGGCTCTCAGAATGGGAATACAACAAATAGGGTCAAAATTTATGTGTGCAGACCTCAACCTGTTGAGGAACTCCTGCCCATGGCCTCATCCATGTATGCGGGGTTTTACGGTCACCGTCAAGTGTCAACACCTGCAACCGAAAATACTATGTATGTTAGTATCAAAAGGCTACCAGTAGGCATGAGGAGATAGAGCTTCGGTCACTACATCAATGATCCTGTCCATGAGAGTCTTGCCCGGTCTGCGGCTCCTCGGTCGATAGCCGGTCAATAGGAACGTAGATGTAACCCTTTGGCAAGCGTTGATTCTTCATAGATGCTTGATCAGAAGTCATTATAAGCTCCTTCTCGAACGTTTCTGTATGCTGCAATGTCTAATTACACAAGTGAATATATTAGTATATGGCAATTTATTTACATACATGACTGTGTGTAGGAATGAACTAACCACTCCAGATTTCAACTTCTTGCCCCCAGTTTCCTGAATATTACGACGAGTAAAAGAAGCTCTAAGTGGTAAATGTTTTCCAGAAAAAGACACCCTGTCGGTAGTAGGCTTTGGTACAGGGAGCTGCTGTGATGTTGAACTGTCATCTGTTCTCTGGTCATTTTCAGCGGATACCAAAATTTTGATGCGGCGTTTTCCAGAAACCGTGCTATCAACAGTAGCATCATCTGATTTTTGTACTGTACTGCATGATCTAGAGCAATCAGTTTGACCCTTCATGGAGGTAGTTGCTGATTCAGAACTAGCTTCAGGAGGGAAGAAGGGATTTTGAAATAGTGGTGAGAAGGCCAAAGAATCCTTCTTTGAAGCAAGAAGTTCATGCGAGCAAATAACCAGCTCACGCTGCAATTAATAACAAAAACAGTATCACCCACAAGCATATGTTAACTGAAATCAGCTTCATCATATTAGCGCACCATATGATGATACATCATAATTGTTGCTTACATGAAAAGAAAAATTAGACACGTGATAACCAACAAGCAACATGGTAAGCCCTCATAGTTTTACCCTCACCAGCACACCGTATCAATTGTATCACGTTACCCATTGGGGTCAAGATTACTCAATGACTCGTAATATATTCCAGGTAACTTTACACATGGGCCAGATGGTCACTTGCTACCAAAGCTACTAGCAGATAACCATACTGAAAGGAGGATCAGGACAAAGAGATCAGCCTTAACACCCAGCTCATTTCTCTAGAACTACCTAACAAGAAATGCTTTCAGAGATCCATTTACACTCTGCTGTCTTACGCTAAAAAGGTGAATAATCTTCTCGAATATAAGAAGTCTGACAGATTTATATGGCAACTAAAAATCATGCAGAATAGTGTCAGGAAACTTATTGTTACAAAAATGAATTTACTTTTGAAATAACTTACCTTCAACTTTTCACGTTTCACAATCCTCTCGCATATAAGACGCAACTTCTCCAATTCAACCTGAAGGAGGGTCAGGTGTAAAAAATCAAATAAACAAAAGAAATAACTCTCAAATATACAATAACAAGAAAATAAAATTTGACCTTAATAAACAACCTAGTGAAATATAAAGCTTCTGCAGTAAGAACCAATAAAAAAATGACAACAGTTAATAAAAGCTTCATAAAAGGTTGAATGTGGCTACATATCCAGAGCCTAACCGGATTATTTCATGAGGCATCTCGTAAGTTTGTGACATGATGACAAATATCCAAGTCCCATGCCCCACGCATAGCACTGTAGCAAGTACTCATTTTTCAGACTAAATTGAAATTATTTATTTTTCTTTCATCTGGAATATGAGTTACAACCTTTGTTAATTAAGGTTCGGGTTTGAGATAATGGTTTTATGATAAAAAAAATCTAGCACACTTCAATGGTAGATTCGTGTGAAGGGGAGAAAGAACACCAACACTCATCGTCCACGATCAAAACGAACCATAATTAAGCATTTTTCAGAAATCAGGTGTTCACTAGACTAGTCTGGACCGGACCGTAAAAACCCAGATCATAATGGTCCAGTACATGGTCTAAAAGTTTTATATTATGGTCCACCAGTCCAAATGCACACCCCTAATAAGAATATTGTGAGTAAAAATAAAGAAAGCATATCACATGCAAGCAGTGTGTATAACTACATATAGCTAACTCTTAACATATACAAAAAGAGCCAAATCAGAGAACACTAGTTGTAAATTCCAACTTACCCTAACTTGCTTTAGGCTTTTTAGCTCCTCAACCCCATGCTTTTGACCCTCAACCTGTAAGTAAGAAACATTTCAAACCCAAAAGAATTATTGCAAGTGATCAATTGCAATTTCCGCTGTTAATAAGTGATTATAATTTACCTTTTCACGTTGTTCAATACTGTGCTTATCACAATAAGCTTTGCGCTGCTGCTTCCCACCAACACTGCGAACATTCATGTAGTAACCAGCAGATCTAGCACAAGTGGGATGAAATGTGGTATGGCATGCACCGAAATTGCACTATAGACATAAAAATATTAGAATACAATGCAAATAGCCTTCTAAGAACCTGAAAACAGATAAGACACGGTCAAGAACTGCTGACCTTTATGCACACACCAAAACTTTGATGGCAGACAGAACAGGCATTGCTTCCCCTAACGACACTTTCCTGTCAGCCATTAATTCCCCAAATTAAATCAATAAGAAACATGAAACAAGCATGCCAGATTTACTAGAGACAAGTACAAGCAATCAAATATATTGCAACGAACCATTCCGCATATAGGATTGGCTTGCCCTCTTCTAAAGGATGAGTCAAATACCCACTACCAAAAATACAGAACAAGATTAACTTTATCAGCAGTTAGAATGCAGAAATAAAGATTAATGATAGTTATAAATGCAGGGAATTCACACCTCGGCACATAAAGCATGCACCCAATGACCACTACTTGTTTTCCTCAATGCGCCATTTGCAGTGCCACACAAATTACACTGCGTAATAGGGTTAAGCTTGTCCGAAGAATTTGCTTCTTTGACTATAGAGCCTTTTGATGTGGAATCTTCGCAAAGTTCACAGTACCATGGACCAGTGGATTCCTTTACATTGCGGTAACAAACTAAATGCACTGGCACCTGCAGAACATGGCTACATTCAGAAACATGTTTGTAGGATGGAGATTTGAGAGGAGGTAAAAAAAAGGGATTCAGCAAACCTTGCAGCTGGAACAAATTAAGATCGGATTCCAAACTGTCTCTGGACGTCCACATATGTCACAAAATCTTGGATGCTCTTTTGAAACAGGGGCAGATAAGTGTAAGATATCCAAATTTTTATCAGACATGTTCCTAGACACAGCCAAGGATGAAGTTGTCTCTTTGACACGGGGAGTTGACATTGCAGGTGGACCAACACGTCCCCTGGGGATCTGCACATTCAATTTATCCTGAGCAAGGAACGGAAAACAAACAAACAAACAAACAAACAAACAAACAAACAAACAAACAAACAAACAAACAAACAAACAAAAAAAAGTCCACATCTCACTCAACCTTAATAAAAGATAAGATATCTCAACATGAATAATATCCGGTACCTGTTGATGAGAAGCTTCATCAATACCATCCTTCCTCAGGGAAGTTCTAGAAGAAGCAGCAGCAGCAGCAGTGGCAGCTGCAAGAATTTCTTGGGCCTCCTTGTATTTTCTCTCCTTCCTTCCCTGTTTCTTTGCCTCTCTGAGTTCATGAAGATACTGATGAACAAGCACAGAATCCCATCTTCTCTTTCGTACCATTTCCAGCTCCTGCGGCAGATTTTTGACAATCTTGCAAATTAAATTATCTGCAAAGAAGATCATGTAACCACTGATATACATCACAGCACACCATAAAAAAAATCATTAATATACAGGAAAGGGTTCTGCTGACGGATAACAACTAGCATTCTCAAAAGGCCCACCCAATAACATTGCCATGCCAAGTTTGTAGCAATAACAGACATAAAAGACCAACAATAATAGGTCAAACGCATACCGCTTAGACGCTTCCTTTTAGCAGCATGACCAAAAAGCCAGTTCTGGAAATATACAAGTTCCCCTTCGAGTTCATCTTCTGGATACAAATCCGAAATTCCCATCTCATTGGACTTGATCAACTCATCTAAATTTATTCTCCTGCCTCCATCAACATAGGAACCATCCTGATCATCCCGTTTGGAACAGACTCCATTCGTTGAAGATTGCTTAAGCTGAGAGGAATTTAGTGCCACTGACCCTACCAAGTCAAAAGCTAAATGATAAGTTCATAAATTCAAAACTCATTCAAATATTAATTGATGAACAAGAAAGAGAGTTACCATCATAGTCTTCAAAGGATTTCTCCACAAAACTACTACTCATTTCCTTAATCCTTTTCTGAACAAAAGGGTGGACGTAAGAACCAGATTCTAATCCTATATTCCTGAAAAAATAAAACAGAGGGGGAAGTGTCGGTTTCAGGAATAACAAGCAAAACAAATGAACCCAGCAAAATAAGAGAACAAAGTTACTGCCTGGTATAAACTGGCCATGTAAAAATATATAAAATATCTACAGTGCATGGAGGCTTACGTTAAATGACAGGATACATTGGATGCAGAATGAACAGGAATTCCGACGGCCACATCAACTGAGGCACTAGACCTTGATACATTTTCATTATCTAATTTCATGGATTCACAGTCACCATACTTCAGACATCCAGCAGATATTGGAGAAACATTGTCGTCCTTCACAGTCCTGACACTACTAATTGTCCTTTTCCTTGGAGGGACGGATTTCACAGGAACATCAAATGTATCAGATTCTTTAACTGTGACAGAATGAGAACAATCATCGCCTTCATTATCAACCTTGGAAGGAATTGAAATTTTAACAGTCAGTTTCTTCTGAGAGGTTCCAATAAATGCATGATCACGAAGCCACTTAATAATTTTGCAGCATAACTCAGGTGGCAAATGATTAGCCTGTTCAAAAAATTTGACAGCTAATTGTCAAGCAATATAGATCGTATTATACATAATCAAACACTAAATAAACTAAGATTATAAAGTATCTTAAACATTACATTGATACTTGCAGCCAGTGAATCAGCAGGGACACCAATATCTGATCCTAATTCTTTCAGAGAAACTTTCTCACCCTCAATTAACTGCAGAAGCAACATCTGTTGTTATAGAATATATTTATATGAAAGTAAGATGCTTACAATGCAATTACACTGACACAGACAAACACCTTCTTCAAAACCAATGAAAGATCCGACGAATCTGGAGGATTGACCACTTCACTCATCCTCCCCCCTTGACTTTCTTTGTCAGTAAACTTGGGCACCTTAGTGTGTCCCAGTCCGAATCTAGCATGTGGAGTACCACCTTCCTTGTCCTTTTGCAGCTCAACATCAGTCAACTTATCAGGATGATCATCTCGTCTTTCCAAGCAATCAGCAATATGATCTCTCCTTTTATCACCAGCATCATTCTCAGAGAGGTTATCTAATGGCAGCTGGCAGAGCTCAGAAGGGGGTGAACTAGAGCCCATACCTGCAGTTGCTTCCCCCTGAGATTCATCTAAATCATGTGAATGTTTTGAGCAGAAGGCTCGCAATTCGACCTGCAACAAAATTGGATGCATCAAAATTAAGCATATGTCATAAAGATGAGATGCTAAGAAAAAGAATGAACCTAAACAGTAAGTATCTTTCTATTGCAACAATGGTGCTAAACTCAAAACAGCAAAGGCTCACATCATCACATCCAAGTTTCCCCCAAACCTCTAGTCGATGTCCTGCCTCCCTGGCACAAATTGGATGAAAAGATGCCCTGCAAGCCCCTGGATTAACAATAGGAAGGTTTTAAAAAGAAAAAGGAAAACATCAGCTCCAAGCCAACTGCAAGTTGAGAAAAATACACTTCAACCACAGTTCAAGCAGCCAAAATCCATGAGGAAAAAACAAAGAATGATGATCACTGACCGCCAAAGAGGATATATAACTACTATATAAGATAAGTTATGAAGCATTGAATCTAGAGGACCATATGCATGACAACATTCATTTGTTTGCTAGAAACACATAGTATAATCATTACTTGAATCAAAGTAGAAGGTTTTCCTTCCGTTTGACGATGCAATCACTTCCATAAAAATATCATACCACGACTATATTATTTACTATTCGGTAATACACATGACTAAGCGAGGGTTTTACTAGCACGTCATTAACTTCTCAACTAGAACACGAGCCCTAGACCATAATTTCTCACAAAACCATAGCAGAAGATGTATATTGAGTAACAAAATCACCACCTCTAAAAAGCCAATCACTCTCCAGCCAAATAAAATATTCAACAGCATGTTATGTGAACTCAATTCCCAACCGAAGCATTTCATATAAAGACACCAGGCATAGGCACAAATATAAATGTAATTTTATTATCATTATCTACTGTGAAAGTCCATTAAAATGAATAGTCTCCCACTGTGTTCATCATGTCCATTTTTCCTTTGTAGAGACCTACATGTTGTTCGTAACTTAACATCCAGAAGTAATATATAATTTATCCGCCTACTAGTAATGGTGATCAACTCTTTCAGAAATGTATTTCTACATACATACTCAGAAATCCGATTATTCCAAAAAAAAATGAGAGGAAAAAGCTACATGCAGCTTAAACAGGACAATATCATCACATCCTAAGCAGGCTGGGAACATACCATTAGTGCACCTGACACAGGTACCCTGCCTGACCTTGCACAAGGTACATATTAGTTTCTTTCGAGTTTCTTGTATTCTATCGACATTTAAAATTGGCTCCATCATCCTCATATCATCTACATAAACCTCAGGCATCCACAGACTGCAAAACAGGTGAGCAAACTCCATAGATAAACCATTCCCAGCACCAGCACCCTGAATCGGTTTCAAAGCACCACCAGACTTGGGGCACAGCACACAGGATCCTTTTCCGCTAGAAATTCCGCCTGCTTGAGCATCACTTTTCCACTTACACCAAGAACAGGCCCAAGATTCATCTACATACCCTTGTACTCCGTAGCACTTCTGGTGAACACATGTTTTACAGGAACTGCAAACGATTAATGGATTTAATTGATCCCCTGTGTCACCCCCGCTACAAAAATGGCATACTCTTGATATTTCCTTGCAACTTTTAGCAATTACAAGCCTTTGCAATCCAGCATTCTCCCCTACAAGCTTCCGTTTCTTGGTTGGCCGTTTAGTGGTCAGGAGAATCTTATTTCTAGAGCCTAAGACCCACTCTAAACTACTGAGACAGTCCAATTGTTGGGGTGAAGAAGATTCTTGTGCAACTGGGGGCAAAACATCACAGTCTCCGTCATCAATCTCCATGGGTTGTTCCTCAGCTTTATCTATGACAGTTTCCATGGATTGCTCCTCGGCTTTATCTATGACAGTCTCCAGATGCATAGATGCCTCATTCCCAAAGAATTTCTGCTTCACTACATTGGCTGGAGCATCACTAACATTGCTACTATTCAACTGTTTCCTAGCAACATTTCCTATAACTGGAATTAAAAGACACGAATCACTAACTAACATCTCCA
The DNA here is from genome assembly GCA_033239125.1 of Fagopyrum homotropicum. Classification (NCBI taxonomy): domain Eukaryota; kingdom Viridiplantae; phylum Streptophyta; class Magnoliopsida; order Caryophyllales; family Polygonaceae; genus Fagopyrum; species Fagopyrum homotropicum. Next base: position 13,829,558 of record BSWB01000003.1, read on the forward strand.
ACGAAGTAGACCATTTCTGTAACATGTCGATATCTGACATGGTTAGCTCTCTAAAGTACTCCTCGTATTCAACCCATATGCTAGAGCTCTTTGGTCGTTCGGCCAATCCCTGTTTAGAAGACTTGGAATCCGTATGTGACTTCTTATGCCTTTTTCTACCATCAGACTGTCTTGCCAACAAACGACTGCCCAGCGCACTAGGAAGTGTGGGCACAGTTGTGGTCAAAACCTCCGGGATATCAAACGGAGAGCGCTCAGACAGCGCCTTCAGAGCCTGAGAATAGAAGTCCGCATCGGAACAAACGGAATCCCCCACCGAAGGAGTATTGGTCGCCGGAACCCCAGAGAGTGGGACCGGCTTCTCGTCAGTGCCGCAACCGCCGTCGGCTTCCCTGTCTGTCATATTCCGTCGACGCTGACATCGGCCGTTCCCGGTCATTAAAACCTCAACCGGGATTCTCTCCACCGAGCACCAAACCCGCGTCCCATAACTCCTCTTCTTCGCCGAAACCCTAACCCTAATTCACCTCCTCACACAATAGATTGGGGGGCAAAACGCGAACGCGAAGTCAAGGAAGAGGAGGAAGATGGTCTAGGGAAGAGATAGGAATTAGGGCTAGGGTTTTTTTTGTCTGATTCTGGTTGTTTTCCGATCCGTTTTGTATCGCGCAATTTCGTTTTCGATTATCTCAGAGAGAAGGGCAAGAGAGAGAAAGAGAAAAAAAGAGAGATTCGCGTTTTTCGGAGGCAGACAAAGCGGGGAAAGAGAGATAGTTTTTCATTTTTCTATACGGAATTGGACTATAGTGCGGTGAGCACACAGGGGTACGGTTGCTTGATGTACACGTGTCTTCTTATTATAGGCCGACGTTGTTGTCATTTTGGGTGCACGGCCAGCTGTGATTTATTTTTAAAAAGTGAAATTGTATAAAAGAGTATTCCGCAAAATCCCCTCTCACTTATACTTTTTCACTTAGTTTATTATAAAGAATTTTAATTAACCACCCCATATTAATTTATATTAGCAATAGGCACCACTCTCAAACTATATAACTATTATGGGTAGGAGTGGAAATGGGACGGGGTTTTCTAAATTTGTGGTATTATTTATCATGAGGATGAGGATTTTAAATGGATAAAGGGACGGGGATGGATGAAAAAATGATTCTCCGATGGGGACGGAGATGAAGATAGAGGTATTCTTTTCGAACCCGACGGGAAACCAGATAGAGAATCTCGCCGGATATACATAAATAAACAAACTCTATTTATATTAGACTTTCATTGTACTTTCAAGTTTAATAGAAATTTAATTCAAAAACTATGTTTGAATTTAAAAATTGACGATGATTAAAACTATATACACTTGTATTTTAAGACTTAAGATCATCATACTCATTCCTACTTACACAAAAGACAAACACTGATTGTCAAGGAGCATTTAGCGAAGGTGCTCGTTTTGGAGGTTTTCAAGACTCGAGTTGGTTGCTTCATGTCTTTAATGTGCGGTTTGTTTAACCTATTAGCTCAATTGGAAGAGCAATGTGCTTGCGCACAGAGATATGAGTTTGAAATCTCATATAGGTTATTTCATTTGTTTTTCTCTTTATGAGAAGTGGTTAATATTTTACTGAGCTGATGTTAATAGTTAGATTGTTGAAATATACTATAGTGTATGTTGGTATGTATAAAATGACATTGATAGTTAGAATGAACTTATACTTATAGTTAGAATATCAAGAAGAAAATATACAATGTCTTATGGTATACAGTATATCTTAGTTTTGCAAAACAATATATCACTACTAGCCTTTTTATGAGAGAATATTAGGCTTTACAAGTCTTCATACTTCCCGCAAAGTGAGGATTTTATAGTTATCGGGAATGCAATTTGACATGTGTTAAGTCTAGGTTTAGTTTGACATAAACTATAAAAGATGGTCAACATGATTTGTAACCTACAAGAGGTAGGTGAAAGCACATAGGGGTGCGGGTTGGAAGAAGAACAAATAAAGTGGTATATTCTCAGCTTGAGACTTGTATCTTGAAGAACATTATGCACGATTTGAAATAAACAAATTTATCTTTGTTGAGCAAGTGTGAGAAACTCTTAGAGTCGTCCAAGCATTCAAAGAAACTCATTATAGACTCAAGAGTCGAGAACATTGGGCAACATGAGGGAGTAAATTTTCTATCTAAACAAATCAAAAGCTTAATAAGTAAGATATTTCAGTTGGTGCTAAATGTTAATTTATAACTTGTTATGATGGAAATTAGTGGAAGATTTTCTTCAAGAGCAATGTGTTTCCTCTTCATAATGCCTTTTACTTCATCGTCGCCGTTGTCGTCGTCATCTTCAAACACTCTTGTTGATAACAACAATGTACCTCCTCAACAGTGTCCAAGGAGATGGGTTGACGATGCTTTCGCTGCTCTTTGATTATATTTATGCCTTCTTTTTATTCATGTTTTGGAGTTCAAATTTTCTATCAAATAATAGCAGTAGAAGAACTTCATGCTCTTCATATTGTTCTTTCCCTGTAAACTAAACTAGAGGAGCTTCAACAAGGAATCTTTTGGATAAAATTTGTTGGTATGTCGAGGCCATGATTCAAGATTTTCTTCCCTTGTCATACACAACATAAACTCCGTGAAAGAAAATAGCAGACGCTCGAGAAATCCCCAACTGTTCTTCAACTCCTTTTACTACTTTTTCAAACTAATGGGCTCTTGACTGCAGCACAACACAGTGTCTAGTAAGAAAGAGCCGCTTCATTCTAAGGATTTAGGTGAGTAACTATACATACCGATAAAGTTTGTATATTTTCTCCCTAACATTCTAACTGTTAGTATAAGTTCATACGTTCATTTTAACTATCAACATCAATGTCGTTTTATACATACCAATAAACGATATGGTATATTCTAACAATCTAACTACCAACATCAATGTCATTTTAAATTGTTAATAATTTCCCTCAAAGAGAAAAAGCAAATGAAATAACCTATATGGGATTCAAACCCATATATTTGTGTGCAAGCACATTGCTCCGCCAATTGAGCTAATAGATTAAACAAATTGAGCATTATAGAGATGAAGCAACCAACTTGAGTCTTGAAAACCTCCCAAATCAACACCTACTGTAAACTAAAAAAAGTACTCAAATGCTCCTTGACAATCAGTGTTTGTCTTTCGCAATAATCTGATAGCATGATATTTAACTAAGGAAGAAGAGTCACTTTCAAAATACAACAATCTCAAAAAAAATTTGTTGTTTAATTAGAACAACCTCAAATTGTAACTTCAAAGAACATACTCTAGCAATTGGTTACTGCATATAATATAGTATGATCAGTTCTCTTGGGCATTTTTTCGAGCAAGTGTTATGCTTTAATGCAATTTATACAAACACCTTTTAAATCCAAATAAGTGAACTAAGATCTCATTTATTAATGATTATATGTTATAGCAAACAAGTTTTACAAAAATCTTGACAATCAATCTCCTATTTGGAACTAAATTCATCCCGACAAAGACATGTTCAGACGAATGTTGGGTAGAGTTGCGGCCGAAGTTGCAAGCTTGCAATTTCATCTATGTTCGCTTAATCTGATAGCATGAAAGAGGAAAATATTTCGAGAGGATATAACAACTTATTTTTAATTTCATATTATTTGTTAAACTTAATTTACAATGTTCAATCTCAACCTTTAAATTTAATGAAGGACATAGATCTAATGAACTTCACCATGAAGTTAATTTTTAACTCCAGGGGAGCACAACCGGTAATATAGAAGGAGCATATAACTTTGAAATTAAAACGGTTATCTTATCTCTCATCCTCTTCCTGATTTCTGTCAAACATTGGTTGATCCCTTGTGCGATCGAGTGGAGTCATTAGGTGAGTATTCTTGCTTCATTCTTGATCAATCAACTTCAGTTTTCTGTTTTCCTTTAATGTGTATGATTCATACAATCCAGTACCTCTCCTTTCCCGATCAATACATATACTTTTATAGTTTAGTTTGAAGGGTGTTGCTAGGCATCAAATTACAATTTGGTGTGTGAGGATCCCGAGTCTTGAGAAAAAGATCATAGCAGATAAAATATTGTTCAGTTTTTCACATTTAAAGTGAAAAAATATATCCAAACTTGGTGTGTATTCGCTTACGAACTCAGTCTCGACACAATCTTTCATTGTTGAATCTGTTGTTAAGGTGGAAGATAACCACATGGCAAATGAGGCAATCGGCTATGCTTCAAAGTGTTGCTCCTGAATGGTAATACTCTTCTTACCACCGTCTCCATTGTTTGCTTTTTATCTGCACATGGACAAGTGCAGGAAGGTCATTCGTTCTTGGATACAAGTGACACTTCAACACAAGCAGTTCACATAAAATAACAATTCTGCCTCCACTACTTTCTCATCACCAAAGGCTAATATGAGATGTGCCAAAAGAATAAAGGGGTTGGGAATGATAATGAAAATATTGGTGACCCTAAAACCATACTCGAAGACCAACTTATCCCTGGTGCATGTGATACTACCGACAACAACAACAACAACGATGCCTTCAGAATCTCTTCACTAAGAGCCAAAGCTACTTTAAACATTCCTCACGAATCTGCATTGCAGGCTCCCATAATAGTTTCCACATAATCTTATATCAATGAAAATGTTATCATTCTTAAATAAATCAATGAAACAATAAAATACCAGAGAGTTGAATTCTAAATGTTATGTTCATGCCCAATGTCGAGAAGCAAGACGGCCGAGGTAAGTCTCCTAACATTCCCATCATCACTTCCTCTAACTTGTTTCATACACAACCTATATTAAAAGAGATGTATGAGAGTTTGGGAAATGAGATTGGGCATGTTCGTGCCATTGAAAGCTTGGATGAGGATATTACAATTGACAAGCACAATCAACACAATCATGAAGAGAGAAGCATTGCCCTATCCAAAGTAGCTTTAGGTAAGTCAAAACCGAATATTGCAACACTTGCACTTGCTCGGCAACTTATAATATATTGGCCATTTCATTGCAATCAAAACACCAGCAAGAGAGCCCAACTTATCTGAACGGGAAGAATGGATGGAGCTATGAGAAAGTAGTTTTTGACGGCACAAGCATGACCACAATGTCTAGTGCTATTGATATTACGACAACCTCTAATGAACCTGAGACCTGAGATATTAGCCGAGACACATGTTGTTGGGATGATGAGCCACACCAACTGATTTGAATGGCCACTTACCCATTAGCAGAGTAGGTGCTATAAACCTTTCACAACGAAGGTATGAATACTTAATATGCTATGGGTACTCATGATTTGCTTTCTGTAAATGAGAATCAAATTCCTAAAGATGAACTTTCTAGTCGTATATTGAATGCTCTTGAATTAATTGATCTCTAGTTGTAGGGTGCATGTCTTGGAAGATAATCAACCGACTGGAAATAATGTTTCCAACAAGGAATATGTGAATCATATTTCAGATTTTGAGCATGTTAATGTCGATTTTGCTAAGCTTAATGTTGCTCGTACGTCCAAAAATGTGTTGCCCTGTAAGATAGTGATTTTGAATGGTGGAAATAGTGGGAATAACAATGATGGGATGAATGTTAATTTGCATGCTAACAAGTCCCATAACTTTACTTGTATATCCCTGAATCCCTGATAACTTGGAACCTAGAGTTGTTTTGAATAAATTACCTAGTGTAAGTGATACTACTATAAGAATTTTCGAGAATGACCCTCAAGATGGTTTCCCGCCTTTGCAAAAAGGTCATAAATAACCCTCCTAGTTCTAAAGACAAACCGTGTAGGTTAGACCTCCAGCCAAGGTCTTCATGAATCAAGGGATGGGAGGGAAACTGACACTTTCACGCCTAACAGGTGATACCATTAGGATTAAATGTGTTAAGGCTATACCGAAGCAACATGTGGGAGGTAGTTGTCTTCTTGGACAATACGTCGATACTACCCGGGGTACTTGATCATTGATGGCCTTAAGAAATCTTGGAGGTTAGGTGCAAGTTTAGAGTTGAAGTTGGATGAATCATCTTTACCTTTGACATTGATGGGATAAAAATAAGGTGCTTAAAGAGGTTCCTTATTATATACACGAAAGACCTTTGATTCTCAAACTTGTTTCACACAAGTTTGCCTTCAGTGAGAAGGATAAGACCATTATACCGCTTTGGGTTAGACTCTTAGGTATTCCTAATGACTACGGGATATCGGAGATTTAGGACAAAGTGGTTTCCATGATTGGAACCCTCTTTTCATGGAACCCATTACAGGGAAAGGAAAAGAGGATCCTATGCTAGGGTTATGGTGGAAGTTAACTTCGCCCATGAGATTAAGAGAGAGATCACTTTGGAATTTGGTAATAATGTTAATCAAGATTGAGTGCATGTTCTCTATGAGAATGAGCTCCTGTATTGCAAAGGATGCCTACCTTTAGGGCATAAGGATGATACATTATCTTTTAAGGAGGGTAGGGGTGTTGTGAAAATTAGACCTAGGTTTTCACTCGGGAAGCAAGAAAATAAGCCAGTTGAGACTAAGGAGGGTACGAGGATGTCATATGGCCTAAAGTTTTAGTTGATAATCAAAAGAGATCTAGGAATATTGATTAAAATATTTCAACTTGAATCGAGCACAAATATAAGATACAAGATCATACCTTCTTTGCATGTCAATATATAATAAATAGTTTATATCTAGTAATGCTGATTAAATATTTCACTTTTATTTGGGTTGAACACAAATATAAGATATGCAGATCAAACCTTCTTTACATGTTATAACAAACCATTTATATTTTAAATATATGATATAACCAATAAGGAACATTTACAATTCATTTTTCAGTTCAGATTGGATCGGAATATGTTATTCATGTCCAAACTAGTCAACAAAAAATAAAAGTCCACATAAAAGGTCCAAAAAGACCCAATTTGATCTAAAATTTTTTGGTTTAACCGGTCCAAAATCAAAATATTTGATTTAGGTCCGGTCCAATAGAGATTTTTGGTCCATATCCAGTTTTAGACGGATGAACAACCCTATTTACGAGATGTGTCATAAATTATAATAATCCCGCACGTGATAGAACAATTTGCCGATGCTTGTTGCAATGCACTCTGCGTATCATTCCTTCAAGTTATTTGTCCTCCCTAGAAACATGTTCGTCGAATCGTCAATGCTTTGCAATTCCTATTTCTCAGGGGTGACATATTTGGGTTTTCTCTATATACAAGTTTTAAGATTATAGGTCGTTAAATAAAATAAAAGAACCATAAAATGCACTTCAATTTGATAAAGGTAATAGATTTTCATGACATATAAAAATCAAAATGTTTACTTTAGTATATCTATTAACCCAATACGACCATAATAATATGTTTTTACTAGGGCTGTAATATGAGACAAGCTACTCGGGCTCGGCTCGGGCTCGGCTCGTCAAAAGCTCGGCTCGAGCTCGTTCATTTTCTAAACGAGCCAAGCTTGAGCACATTTTAAAGCTCGTATAACTTTTAGGTTCGGCTCGGGCTCGACTCGTTTATAAACAAGCCGAGCTTGAGCATGTCAAAGCTCGGCTCGTTCGGGTAAAGCTCGGCTCGTTCGGCTAAAATAACACTGTAGGAGCATTATTTTAGCCGAGCTACTCGGGCTCGGCTCGTCAAAAGCTCGGCTCGAGCTCGTTCACTTTCTAAACGAGCCAAGCTTGAGCACGTTTTAAAGCTCGTATAAATTTTAGGCTCGGCTCGGGCTCGGCTCATTTATAAACGAGCCAAGCTTGAGCATGTCGAGGCTCGGCTCGTTCGGCTCGTATTACACCCCTAGTTTTTACCAATAGTCTCTGAGAATTTTTTTTTACACTTCTTAGTTTAGTATGGTCGAATTACTTTTCTTTTGCTCTTTTATTTATCGGGTATTTTTTAATTTAAGAACACGTATGTTAATGTCTTGGATTTGTTAGTTTTTTCGATTATTTTTTAACTTTGCTAGTCTATCCATTAACTATTTTTATGATCTATTAATACAATTGTTTTTATATCAGAAACTACATCACTATTAATTAGGCCACGAAATCTTTTAATTTGAGATGAAAAAAAAACTAATTTAACTGGTTGAATTGGTTAAAAATACATATCTAAATAGGTGATTTGATGCAAATCTTATTTTTAAAAACATTCGTATTTAATCGGTTATTATAAACTAAAGTGTTATTTGTTCGTGAAGAATGAGAAAATATCGTGAATGATAGGAAGACTAGAGAGAGAAATCTACAACTCACAAAAGGCAGAAGAGAAGAGGGGAGGAAAGGGCAGCGCCGTTGCCACTTTTTCGAAGCTGATTTTTTGGTGATCAATGGATATTTCCGAATTGTGGGCGATCTTCGGTCCTGGCGTCGCCGGTGCCGTCTTTGGTGCCGGCTGGTGGTTTTGGGTAGACGCCGTCGTTTGTAGTTCTGTTGCAATTTCCTTCGTTCACTATCTCCCAGGTCTCTTTCTCTCTTTCTATCCGGTCAGTTTGATTTTGATCTCCTTCGGTATCTTCTTCTATGCGAGTTGACGATGAATTGAATGCTTTCCCAGGCATATTTGCTTCTCTAGCGGCTTTGATGTTCAATTGCGTCAGGAAAGAGGATATCGATTACTCTCCATACGACGAAGGAGAATGGAGGTCAGTTGATGGCTTTGATGATTTACCATTCTTGTTTGTTCCGTTAAAAGGTGGTGGCTTTCGTTTATGGAAATAAAAGAACTGTTTGATCTGTGATCCTCTTAAACTGTATTTGTCTTCTATTCTATTCAATGGAGATGAATACTTAGGTTTTCAATTGGAAGTTTGATAAGCGCGATTTTAGCGTCAATTTAACTTTGGATATCAGGATTATTGATATTAGGGTTTTGAAGGTTCCTGATTTTTGGTTTGGGTGTAGCAAATTTGGAATGAACGGAAGAATTTGTTTCTGGAATGTTTCAGATCCATGTCTCATCTGAATGTTTGATTTCGATGATAGCCTTTTCTAGTTGCTGTCCGAACTACTGCAACAGTTTTTTTTCGCTCTTGTTCAAATCTTTGTTGCAAAAATTTTCACCAAAAACAAAAACCTGAGTATTTGGTCTTCCTGAGGAACCGATGGGCAATTAATAAGGCTTCTGACCATCCTTGCTAATCCGGGCAGAGACTTATGCTGAGATTTATCCTAGTATGTGCTTAAGGGTAAGTTAGATGCAGGTATTTGTGATGTTGGACTGTTGGAGGTTGGAAAAAAATTAGTTGGAAGTGTGGATCAAAATAGAATCCATAGTTGTCGTATTGTTGAACACAATGCCCCAAATTCAGAATGGAATAATCAGTTAAACTTTTGCTGATAGTGTTTACTTGTCCAATGTTTTTCGAATACAAATTACACTACTTAATTATGTGGATTGTAACTATTACAGGTTGAAGCTTTGGCTTTTTCTTGCATATGTAGTATCTTTTGTGTCTCTTGCGGCTTCAGTAGGGCTACTGATTAAAGATGCACTTGAGACATCTGGTCCTTCAGCTTGGACAGGCACTGCAGGTGTCTTGCAATGTGTGTTCGTGTTAGTCAGGTTAGTATATTGCAAAATCATTGTATTTTTACTTGGCCTTCTAGTAAGATTTAGTTATTGCCGTGTACTAGCATTGGACACGAACATGTCATACAGAGACAATATTATGTTGATGCATAGACTTCCATTGGATTGATTTTCAAACTTTTACTATTAAGTAGATTGATCATGCCTTTTGGTGTAACCAAAGGTACTCTCCTTCTATCGTCTACCATTGCATTTTATCTTATTAGAAGGCCCAACGTCCTGAATCCTGCACAGTTTTTTTTACATGATCCGCACAGCTGTTGAATATGTAAAATCCGGCACTTCTTTTTTGACTTCGGTTCGTCTTCCATTCCTGTCACCTCTATTGCCTATACCAGCCTAGGAAGTGTCTGTATTTAGGGTTATGTGTTTCACTTGTGCATGTGTCGTGGACATTTACTTGTCTACAAGAGAGGGTAGATCTGTAAGCAGGGGGAAACATTGAAGGTATGCTCGGAGAGTGAATAATTTAATACAGTAGGTCCTTATGATTTATCTTCATAGCTGATCACATATATTTCATTTGCTGCACTTTTAAATTTGTTATGTATCAAGACTAATTATGCTCACTTTTTTCCTGCAGCGGCCTTGTCTATTGGACGTCGCATTCAGATCAAGGTGGCAATGCATGGTACTGAAGAATGAATGCTGTGTTATATTTTGCCATTTCTCGTGTAGTATATGGATCGAGTTTCAGTTGGAACTTGGTGGGGGAGCATGTCATATGTAATGCTTGTAACATACGTTTGATCAAAGCAATTGGTATTCAATTGTGACCTCTGATGATCGTAGCTTGAATAATTTGGCTGGACTAGATTTTAATTGTGTTTGTCTGCCTGTCAATTATAGCCTCTGATATTCTTTTCTAATGATGATACTGTGAGAATCAACATGAAATTCTCGTATTCTCCATTTCAATAGACGAGATAACATAAACATCCTGTGAAATTATAAAATACGAACATAACAAGAATTCCAGAAGGCACATATGGAGAAGGAGATAGATAAGTAAGCAATGAGCAGTCATATATAGTATTCAAAAAGAAAACTCTGATAAACCAAAACCTTGGCATATTTTTTTCCTTTCGCTATAAAATTGATCAGAACATCACCAGCTCTCAGTATTCAGCCATTTTCCACGGGAAAGAATGGCAAAACCCCAAAAAGTTAAAAAATAATTCCCTACAAGATAGAAATATTACCCAGCCAGAATCTCCTCCTACAGCTAAAAACAAGGTAAACCCTATCCTATCTTTGTTCTTTTCCTCTTTGCCAAACAGAAAGCAGGCATCAACTTCAGATAGGAAGGGCGAGGGCACCCGAAAATTTATTGCAATATTTGGCAAAAACTGTATATGCAGCAGAGAGATCTCGATCAAACACATTCTGATCCCCTTTCTTTGTCTTGTCCCAACAACAAACAAAAGAAACAGATTTCCGCTATTTTGAACCTTAATTTCTTTCAACTAGCAGTGAGAATGATCAAATTTCAAAAGTTAGGGCAATGACTCGGATTTGCTGTACTCCAAAGAAGGTCCGCCGGTATGTGGTGCTTGAGTCTCGGCTTCTGTAAACAACTTCAACTGAAAGCCCCGGCACAGTTTAGAGGCTGGTCTTATTTTCTCATACTGCAGGAAATAAGCAATATCAATTTTGATATGTTTTTTAAAAATCTGAACATGAAACAAGGATTTCTCAACCTAATTTACCTCATCGCAGAAAGCCTTGATCTCCTCCTCTGTAAGTCCTTCATCTTCCCCAGCAGCATTTTCCTCCCAACCAAGAGAGCGCAGAAATGCAGCCTCCTCTTCATCTGGAAAAGATGCAGACCCGTTGATAAAATCACAGTCTGACGTCTCAGATAGCCCTTGAGACACTGTACAAGCATCACCATTGCATTTCACCCCGTCATCATCCTTGGAAGGATTAAAAGAAGCATTTGCACCATTGTCAGATTTGTCTGATTTCTCCCTAACAGAAGATACAATGGTGCTAGAATCCACATGTGCCGATGAGCTACTCAAAGACTTCTTCCTCATAAGGTTAAAAAAATCACTGCGGCTCTGAGCCTTAGCTGATGTTGGTTTATTGTCAAGAATGGAGCCAATTTTAGGAACAAAGACAGATGTCTTGGCAGAGACCTTATTATCCCCTCCGCTCTTATATGAATTAGGAGTGCTTATTGGAGTAGCAGAAGCTTGACCATTTACTACTCTGCTGGTGACACTACCTATTGAACCCGAAGAATCTCTCGCAGGAAGTGAAACAGCAATCTCACGTCCTGGTTTAAGCACTAGCAGCTTTCCAGTATGAGATGCTTTTGAACCATCAGCCTTAACATTTGCACCACGAACTAATTGAGTGCCCAGCTGCATAGATGATGGTCCATTCTTTGATGCAGACAATTGATCCACAGATCTTGTAGCCATCTTAGGTTTCAGCTTATCAGAAGAATTATGGGCCTGTGGATATATAAAGATTACTCATACAAGAAGATAAGGCATAAACATCTACTGGACATCGTTAATAGATAGATGGACTGACTAAAGTTGCCCAGGTTTTTTTGACCAAGTCCTAGTGACTTTTACTTGCTCAAAATACCAAAAGGTTCATCAATTCCTAATCTTGGCAAGATATATTGTGATATTTTAAGTCCTCAGCTGTTTAAACTCTCCATGATCCAGTGGCTAGGGCAAGTACAGCAATAACTGTCAACATTAACTCTTCAAATTTACAGCAGCTGAAGAGTAGTACAAGTTACAGCCTCTAAATCAGATGCGCAAAAAGACTATTATCATCTTTTCAGATGTGCATTGATGAACTAGCTCCCAGTCAGTTGTGAATTCATACAAGTCGGTGAGAATAGTATATATATAGGTCGTACTTTAGCAATTGCAGCTCCATGGGATGGCTAGGAAAAAGTTGTTTTTAAAAAAAGAATTAAGCAAAAGGTTTTGTTGCCAGAGAAAAACAAGATAGGAAGGATCCGCCTGATGGAAGATCATAAAAAGGGCCTAACATTACTTCCTTACCATGTTTTTAGGAATTGACAGTGTCATTGGTATCAGTTTCATGGATTGCAAAATAGCTAATTCCTCACGCTTCTGGTCTTGCACAGAAGGCTGCAAGGACAAAAAACAATTGCTTTAAGCAAACATACAGTTGCCATGAAAAACAGAGCTGCAAAATTCTAAAGCTTAACCTGTTGCGCACTATGAGATCTTGATGGAGCTTGAACCAAGGTTTCAGCCATATTAAGACCAAACGTGGCACTGGAAGTAGCTGAGGGCGAAGAAACAACTTGCGGATTTGATGTGGATGCATTGGTGTTGCCCCCAACTCCTAAAGGCACTTCAGCAAGAGCTGAGGTCCAACCCTCCCCACCAATCGAGGCTGAATTACCCATGGATAGGCCTTGCATGCTCCTGTTCAACCCAGGAGACGGAACCCTACCAATCTCTGGTGTTATAGGACTCTCTTCAGAACCAAGTGATGGGAAATCCCTTTCAAATGACACGTTCTCTGTACGACCAACAGAAAGTGGACTAGTCCCATTCTCATAGTTACTTTGACCAGGACGCCTCAAATCTGTGTAAGCCCTTCCTTCCAAGACCTCACTCGGCTTCCTTGAAATCAATGACTGAGAACGCCTCAATGTATCCTTCTCAATTCTCCCCGTTATTATGCTCCGTAGAGGATCAGAGTACTCAGCATCCCAATGATCATCAATGGTTAATCTCCCTCTTTCTCTATCACGTTGACCTCTGGTAAAATTACTATAAGACCTAGAATACTGATTTCTCTCGTGCTTAGCTACACCATTACTGCTAGAAGTTCTTCGACTGCAGTTCCTAGAACTCTGGTCCACAAAAGGATGAACACAATCATCTTTACCAATGCTCTTGAAAGATCTACTTCTTTTAGGCAGTGCTAACAAGATACCATCTACAACAAGAAGTACATTAAGGGATAAATAGAGAGTCGTGAAAAAAAATATTTGCAAATAAATAAATATATATATATGAAATAGCATACCTGATTGTGATGGTGTAAAATGATTACTTGCACCACCAGTACCGGTGCCACTTCCAGAATTCCTCAACCATTCTGGAGCTAAACTGGGTTCACTTTTCTCCATAAGTAGTGCTTAACATGATCATCAAATATACTACAAATTCAACCTCCAGTGAGACCAACTTTTTTGCCTTAACAGGAGTTCCCTTCACTTGAAAATTCACTCCAATTATATCACACAAAGAAGTTCACTCCACTTCTCTACCAAAACCTATTTTTGTGAAATTCTGATGCAGCAAACGAACTTCTATTCCCACGACCAGATTAGCATCAACGTGATCATACTCAAATTCACACCAAACAACTATCTCCAGCTTATGGAAAGAGTTTAGGTCAATTACCTGTACAATAAAAAGTAGAGTTTCTCCAACTTGAAATCTCTAACGGATGAACACGAGAATTCATCCAACAAAACCAGGACCGAACTGAACAGCAGGTGACACAGTCCTACTAGACCGGGCAACAGTGAAGAACAACGGGTGCGATGGAGATAAACTATCCAAGAGAAAAATGAGATAAGTGAAAACCTTCTAAAGCTCCATCTTCTAAAAAAAAGAGAGACTGAGTTAGAGAACATAAAACAAACCAGTCAGATGCGCATCATCTCCACGAACCCCGTGAACAATCGGCTCCAACAAGAGAGAACCGTCGAAAGCACGTTTTCGCCAACAGACGGTGAATTCAAAGCCGCATAAATCAACAGAAATGAGATATTACGCCGATTTACAGCGAACCAATGAGAAAATGAAAACCTAATGTACGCCGATAGCAGTCAAGGGCTTAGGTCTCCCGCAACAACCTACCAGATATTGCGCTGCCCGACGATAAAAAAGAAAAGCCTAGAAATCACAAATTTGGAAACCAGAAGTTCAATTAACATGAATGAGAAGAATAATCTAGTGATTATCAGAAGCGGAAGCGATAATAACTTCGAGAGAAGAAGGTGCGTTGCTCCGTTGGAATGAGTTGAACAAACTGCAAATAGCGATTGGTAAAATATATTGGGTGCGAATGAGGCTGACAGATTAGGGTTTTATCGTAGTGAAGGAGAGAATGCGGTTTTGGAAACGAAAACCAAGCGTGTGAACTATGAACACCAGCCTGCTGCCAAGGATTTTGATTTTGATCTTCTTCCATTTTTTCTTTATTTCGATTTTCCTTTTTTACGGTGGTGGACCTCCTATTTTCAGGTTCATGGGCCCCTTTCTGTTACCAATCAACGAGCGAGCCATGGATGCATGAGGGACTCGGAGCCCAATTACGAAGCCCAGTGGGCCCACTCTTATGCATTGTTATCTTTTTCTCTTTTATTTTCCAGGTTTTGGAGAAACTTTTGTGTTGTCTTTACTTCCGGCTACATGTGTTAAACCGGTTCGGGTTTTCAACAATTTTGGTTACCCGACGAGGATGAAATATATAAATATTTGCAAAAAAGTTGGTAGTGTTATGGAATATCACAAATACATGTTAGACATACATTCTACAAGTATAAGTTACAAATACTTGTATGTGTACTAACATGATTGCTAGGAGAATTCTAGAGTGAATTATTGCTAGATATTTTGTGGTAAATTGTACAAGGTGAATTGTTCACCTTCTTTACCCTCCTAATTTTCTATTAGGAAATTCACCTTCACTTTGCCTATAAATAGAGGCATTCACCCATTGTAACAAGTGCACCAAGAGCAAGCAAGAAATCTACTCTTCTTGTTCATTCCTCTCTAGTTCTAAGTGTTCTTGAACACAATCCACAAAAGTCTAAGTAAATAAGAGCTTTAAAAGCAATCAAATTACAACACGTTATCAGCACGAGGTTCAAACTTCCAACTGAGTTTTTTTTTTGCTACCATTAAGGTATGTTTCTTAAACATTCCTTGGTCTTTCATTACACAAAACTATTACATAAAATCTACTTGAGGATTATGCTTTGTAGTTGCCCTTCGCGGATCTTCTACATCAAAAACTCAAGTATTTGTAAACTAACTAAATTCGAGGAGTATGCTCTGTAGTTGCCCAAATTCGGGAACCTCTACATCAGAAACTCGTTATTTTAACTTGAGATCTAAAATAACTTTTGTCAAAATAAAATTATGGTTTTTTGGATTTACGCTAAGATAGAAACAAAATTAAGATTTGCTTACCTTTTTTTTGACAAAGCCCCACAAACTTCTTGGTTCCCACCACTTGGTTTATGAACGAAGGTTTCTCATCAAAATAATGATTATGATAATGACGATGATATAAATAAGGACAAGACAAATGAAAAGCTCGATTAAAAATCGGTTGTTATTAGCAACAAGCCGACTAGTAATCTCATCATCGGCCATGGTTTTTTCTCTTTGAGCTTGAATAATGAAAATGGAGTTAAGGAAGAAGGAGATAAGGATGGTGAAAGTGAAAGTGAAAATGAAAGTAAAATGAATGGATGAAGATTAAAGAGGATAAAAGGAATCGGTTTTTACAATTTTTCACTAGACTAATTTAACCCTATGATCACAATTTATGATACATAATTAACCATTTTTCGGACTATTAATATGACTTACATGACTACTCTTCATGGATTATTAATGACTAATATGACTATGACTATGACTTACACGACATTCCTATTAAGACCATTGACTATGACTTACATGATTGTACTTGACGGACAATGACACAAGGACTGCACGTGACGGACTACTAACACAAGTGACTATTGACTATTTATTTGCTTATGTTTATGTCTAACATATTACTAACACATGACTAACATACGGCTAACATGTACTAACAATTTTATAATTCTGCATTTTTTACTTACTTTATATACTTGATTTATATGTTTATGTAGTAACCAAATGGCACATATTGCAAAAAGAGACTTTGACATTCTTGACTTATCGGGGCAAAAATACCTTGAATGGAAGGTAGATGCGGTGACCCATCTTAAGGCGAATGACCTTGAAAAAACAATTGAGGAGAACAATGATGCCACTCCACAAGAGAAGGCAAAAGCAATTGTATTCCTCCGCCACCACATTCATGAGAGCCTCAAGACCGAATACTTATTTGTGGAGGATCCTAAAGAGTTGTGGGAAAGTTTGAAAGAAAGATATGGACACCAAAAGGAAGTCCTTTTCCCACAAGCTCTATATGAATGGAACAACTTAAGGTTCCAGGACTATAAGTCCATATCTGATTACAACAGTGCTATCCACAGGATCACCTCCCAATTGAGGCTATGTGGTTATATGATCACTCAAGAAGAAATGCTAGAGAGAACATTCTCTACTATGCATGCCACAAATGTATTGTTGCAACAACAATACCGAGAAAGAGGCTTCAAGAGGTACTCAGACCTCTTGAAAGTATTATTAGTGGCTGAAAAGAATAATGAGCTCTTAATGAGAAACCGTAACCTCAGACCCACTGGATCAGTAGCAGCTCCGGATGTCAACGCCACTGAAAAGACATCCGATGACAAAAACAAAAATCGCAAAGAACGTGGGCAACAGTCACGGAACTATAATAACCGTGACCGAGGTCGTGGAGATCAAGGTGGCCGTGATGGCCGTGGTGGTCGTGGTGGTCGCGGTCGTGGTCGTTGGCAAGGTTATAATAATGGCCGCCATGATAATCGAGGTAACTATGGGAATGAAAAGCGAAAGGTCCAGACGGGTAAAAAGGAGCCCTCTCATAAGCCAAGAACTATCTGCTACAGATGTGGCAAAGCTGGTCATTGGGCAAAAATATGCCGTACCGCATCACATTTGGTGGATGCTTACCAAGGTGAAAGAAACAAAGAAAAGGCTAATGAAACCAATTTTGTTGAAAACAAAGATGTTGGTAGTTCACCCATGACCAGCCTAGATGTCTCTCACTTTCTCAACTTTGAGAATGATGATGCATGTGCCTTGGACTGAAGCATTGGTTTAAGAACTTATGAAATCATCCTTTATTGTATAATATTGTATAATATGATGTAATGCCATGAAATGTCATGTAATGTTTTTTTTCTTTAAGATCTAGTAGGACTATGTAAAATATGCTTATCCTGATGTATAATAAGAAGTTTTATCTTTATTAACGGCTTGACTTAGTAATGTTTCCCTCTTTATAGAATACATGGAACCTTCTAAGGAAAGACCCGATGAGAAGGAGCAATGTCTTGTGGACAGTGTCACCACACATACCATCTTGAGAAATAAAGAGTATTTCACACAATTGAAACCCTTTAAGGAAAATGTGAATACCATATCTGGTGTGGCTAAACTCATCGAAGGCTCGGGAAGAGCTCTTGTTCTACTCCCAAAAGGAACAAAAATAGTAATAAAAGACGCATTATATTCGAGTAAATCTCGAAGAAATTTATTGAGCTTTAAGGACGTGCGTCAAAATGGGTTTCATATGGAAACCATGAATGAAAATGGGAGAGAATATTTGTGCATCACAACACATGAATGTGATAAGAAACAGATCCTTGAGAAAATGTCAGGACAAGCCTCCGGATTATATGAGATATATATTTATCCGGTTGAGGCTAATGTGATATCTAAGAAAAGGTCGGATGACCGAGATGAATTTACACTTTGGCATGACCGATTGGGTCACCCAGGATCAACGATGATGCACAAAATTATAAAGGGTTCACTTGGACACCCACTAAAGAACATGAAAGTTCTGCCGCCAAGTCATATTAATTGTGCGGCTTGCTCACTTGGAAAGCTAATAATTAGACCTTCTAAAGGTAAGGTTACAAGTGAGACTCCTGCATTTTTGGAAAGAATACAAGGAGATATATGTGGACCAATTGCTCCACCGTGTGGCCCATTTCGATACTTTATGGTGTTAATTGACGCATCTACAAGATGGTCACATGTAAGTCTATTATCAACTAGAAATGCGGCATTTGCTAAACTCCTTGCTCAAATAATCCGATTGAGAGCTCAATTTCCGGACTATACGATAAAGAAAATCCGGCTTGACAATGCAGGAGAATTTACATCCCAAACATTCAATGACTTTTGCATGTCAATTGGGATTGATGTGGAACATCTAGTAGCTCATGTTCATACACAAAATGGTCTTGCTGAATCATTGATAAAGAGATTGCAATTAATTGCTAGACCATTATTGATGAAATCTAAATTACCACCATCTGCTTGGGGACATGCGATTTTGCATGCTGCAGCCTTGGTCCGATTAAGACCAAGTGCAAACCATGAACAATCCCCATTGCAATTAGTGTTTGGTAAGGAGCCTAATATATCACATCTAAAAATATTTGGATGTGCAGTTTATGTTCCTATTGCTCCACCACAACGTACAAAGATGGGTCCACAAAGAAGATTGGGAATATATGTTGGTTTTGAATCCCCCTCGATCATTAGATATCTTGAACCAACAACGGGTGATTTGTTTACAGCAAGGTTTGCTGATTGTCATTTTGATGAAAATACATTCTCAATCTTAGGGGGAGAAAAGAAGAAAGTGGACCCAAGTTTGAAAGAAATTACGTGGAATGCAACACTATTATCACACCTTGATCCAAGAACAAAAATGTGTGAACAAGAAGTTCAACGAATCATTCACTTACAAGGTGTTGCAAATCAATTACCAGATGCATTTACAGACACTAAGAAGGTGGTAAAGTCACATGTTCCTGCAGCAAATGCTCCTGCAAGAATTGATGTACCCATTGGACAACCAAATGTGTCCATTGCGAATGAGTCTACAACACGTCGAAAACGTGGTAGACCACTTGGTTCAAAAGATTTAAAACCGAGAAAAGCAAGGAACCAAAAGGGTATAGCAGGAGAGGCTATAGTGAATGAATCAAATGAGGAACATGAGAAAGACAAAGAAAATGAGGATGAAAACATCCCAAATGAAGATAATATCCTTGATGAAAGAATCGACAACTATGAAATTGCTATAAATTATGTCGATACAAGGATACAATGGAATAGAAAGGATATCATTGTTGATGATATATTTGCCTATTCTGTGGCTAATGATATCGCAATTGAAGATGACAACATTGAGCCAAAATCAGTTGATGAATGTCGTCGTAGAAAGGATTGACCAAAATGGAAAGAGGCAGTTCAAACAGAATTAAAATCACTTGAAAAACGTGAAGTTTTTGGGCCTGTAGTTCATACACTAAAGGGTATAAAACCAGTCGGCTATAAATGGGTTTTCGTAAGAAAACGAAATGAGAAAAACGAAATTGTGAGATATAAGGCGAGACTTGTAGCCCAAGGTTTTTCTCAAATTCCAGGAATCGATTATGATGAAACATATTCGCCAGTAATTGATGCGACCACATTTAGATTCCTAATTGGTCTGACTGTCTTTGAAAAACTACATATGCGTCTTATGGATGTCGTGACTGCATATTTATATGGATCACTTGATACCGACATCTACATGAAAGTCCCACAAGGACTAAAATTGCCTGAGGCCAACTCCTCAAAGCCACG
The DNA here is from genome assembly GCA_033239125.1 of Fagopyrum homotropicum. Lineage (NCBI taxonomy): Eukaryota > Viridiplantae > Streptophyta > Magnoliopsida > Caryophyllales > Polygonaceae > Fagopyrum > Fagopyrum homotropicum. The sequence continues at coordinate 13,849,746 of BSWB01000003.1, forward strand.
AGAAATGTTTCCATAAAATTGAGAAGATCCTTGTATGGATTAAAACAATCAGGACGAATGTGGTACAATCGTCTTAGTGAATATCTTCTCAAGGAGGGATATAAGAACAACATTATATGTCCATGCGTTTTCATCAAGCGATCCAAAAGTGGATTTGCTATAATCGCAGTATATGTTGACGATTTAAATATCGTTGGAACTTCCAACGAGCTTGAAGAAACTGCAAAGTATTTGATGAAAGAATTCGAGATGAAAGATCTCGGAAAGACTAAGCTTTGTCTTGGCTTGCAAATTGAGCACATAAGAGATGGAATCTTTATCCATCAATCTAATTACACTGAGAAAATCTTGAAAAGATTTTACATGGACAAAGCACATCCTTTAAGCTCACCCATGGTTGTTCGATCCCTTAATGTGGAAAACGATGAGTTCCGACCTCGAGAAGAGGATGAAGAAATCCTTGGCCCAGAAGTGCCATATTTAAGTGCAATTGGTGCTTTAATGTATTTGACTAACAATACAAGACCAGATATTGCCTTTGCTGTAAATTTGTTGTCTAGGTACAGTTGTGCACCTACAAGAAGACAATGGAATGACATCAAACGTATATTCCGCTACCTTCGAGGTACACATGACCTTGGTCTATTTTATCAATACAAAGAAGATGCCACTTTGGTTGGATATGCAGATGCAGGATATTTGTCTGATCCACACAAGGCCAAATCCCAAAACGGATACGTATTCACATATGGAGGAACATCAATTTCATGGAAGTCAACAAAACAAACAATTACCGCCACTTCCTCAAATCACGCAGAGTTGATCGCTTTGTATGAAGCTGGAAGAGAGTGTGTGTCCCTACGGGCAATGATCGGGTTCATACAAAAGGAATGTGGGATGAAACCTATCACTAAAGAACCAACCATCTTGTACGAAGATAATTCAGCATGCATTGCTCAGATGAAGAAAGGACATATCAAGGGAGATCGTACAAAGCATATATTGCCAAAGTTCTTCTCCACTCGTGAGCTGGAGGAAACCGGGGAAGCTGATATTCAACAAATCCGTTCCAGTGACAATCTTGCTGACTTGTTCACAAAATCATTGTGCCCGAAGAAATTTGAAGAGCTTGTGCGCAAGATTGGAATGTGTAGACTCCGAGACATATGTTGAAATCAGGGGGAGCATTATACGCGCTGCACTCTTTTTCCCTTCGATCAGGTTTTTATCCCATTGGGTTTTTTCCTGACAAGGTTTTTAATGAGGCAGCTTCACCCAAGCGTATAATGAGTATGGAGTCAACAACAACCGCTCAAGTTTGATAATGGAAGAAGGTGAACATTCAAGGGGGAGTGTTATGGAATATCACAAATACATGTTAGACATACATTCTACAAGTATAAGTTACAAATACTTGTATGTGTACTAACATGATTGCTAGGAGAATTCTAGAGTGAATTATTGCTAGATATTTTGTGGTAAATTGTACAAGGTGAATTGTTCACCTTCTTTACCCTCCTAATTTTCTATTAGGAAATTCACCTTCACTTTGCCTATAAATAGAGGCATTCACCCATTGTAACAAGTGCACCAAGAGCAAGCAAGAAATCTACTCTTCTTGTTCATTCCTCTCTAGTTCTAAGTGTTCTTGAACACAATCCACAAAAGTCTAAGTAAATAAGAGCTTTAAAAGCAATCAAATTACAACAGGTAGGTAAGCTTAAACTTATAAAATCAGGGATCCACTTTTTATTTTTCGATTTTTACCCTTTAACTTTTTTGAAAAAAAGGTATGTTAAAATTTGTTTTCGAATCGAGTTAAATCGATGTGTGTACTAATCATACATGATCTTAATTGATATCTATATACTAACTATATTAAAGCCAAATCGTTGAATCCTACGTGTCACTTCCTAAGTTATTCGTTGCCACGTGTCATTTTTCCGTAATTTTGATTGTTCAAAAAAAAATTATATACATATATAGTTGACATCTTACCTATTATAATAACTATCATATAATACGTAAGACATATCTAATTACCAAACTAACTCTTTAAATTTCTATATTATACTATATATATGTTAAAATTATATAATTTAAAAACTAATATCTTCTATATAAATAATTTTATTGATGTAATTAATATTTGTAATGATGATATGCATTTTTATATATATCTATATATGTATATCTATCTATATACTATATTAAAGAAAAATCTCTCGAAGTCACGTGTCATTTTCTTATACATTGGATAACACGTGTCATTTTCTTATACATTGGATAAAACGTGTCATTTTCTCATAAATTACAATTTACTCTTTATATTTTATCAATTATATTTTTTATAATAATTAATTATATATCTTTCATGAACGACAATGTATTTATTTTTATCTTATAAGTCAAGATAAAAATAAAATCCTACTAAACTAAAAAGAAAATATATAATTGATTGATATCTTTATCATCTAAATATATTTTAATTCTAATAAAATAAAATCTCATGTATTTCTTTCCTAATATAATAGATTTGATAAATTTTATTTCAAACTTTTATTTTAAATTAGCAAAAATTTTAATATTTTACATTTATCATAAACCACATAAAAATGTACTTTTTCATAATAATATTTAGTAAAATATATTTATATAATATATTTTATTTTATTTTAAAAAAAACGTATGTGCAAAGCACGTGAACTACACTAGTTGTCTACAACTATTATTCATATCTTCTATTCCTAATGAGTTTGTTATTCTCTACACTGTATTAGGACTATCTATGTGTATATATTCTCATCTCTTGACATAAATAAAGTATCATTTACACATAGATTCTCTACATGGTAACAAACACAAAACCCTACGCACCATGGTTGCCGACGCAAGCACTCAACTCTCCAACCCTCATGAACCCAACAAACTCTTCACCATTATTACCTTAACCAACATTATCAGGCTTGAAGCCACCAACTACTTCACTTGGAAGGTTCAGATTCAAGCAACACTTGAAGGCTACGACTTGTTTCGTTTCCTTGACGGTTCTGAACAACTTCCAGCAACAATGACTACAAATAACACCGACTGCAAACAACACCGATCCAAACCCAGCCTACCTAACCTGCAAACGCCGGGATCGTATCCTTTATTAAGCCATCTTGGGAACCTTTTCATTAGCCATTATCACACTGGTGACTATGACGACTACCTCGAGTGCCATATGGGATACACTTCACACCACATTTGGCAAGCCCTCTCGTGGTCACTTCAAGAAAATCAAAGAACGCCTTCGTTCAACGACCAAAGGCACACTCACCATTGTGTAGTACGTGCAACAAATCAAGGCCTCATCAAATCTCCTAAAATCACTCAAGTCTCCAATGTCTCAGGAAGATCTCACTGACTATGTGCTAAGGGGACTCGACAAAGCATACAAGCATGTGATTCACTTCGTCAATGCAAGAGATACACCAATATCATTTGAAGCTTTCCATGAGAAGCTTATCAACCATGAGATGTATCTCAAGCACAACACAACTACTGAGATTGTACTTGTTGTGGCGTTTAAGATTCAAACAAGATCTACCAAGGGTAAAGGTAAGTCACTATACTCAACAGGTTTCTAGCAATCTCCTCCGTACTCAACCTACGCACAACCATCCTAACCACCTACAACTCGCACTCAACAGGCGACAGCCACTGTTGGAAACAAACCCTTCCATGGTCGTTACCAATGGTGTCGGGAAATAGGACATGTCCTATCATCCGTAAGCAACACCCAACATGCCTCTCCTTGATTCAGTCAGGTTTCTTGCACCACAAACCAACACTGCCACATCCAATATCAAACCAAACCAATGGCTCATGGACAGTGGCGGCCGTAGGATTTCTAGGGGGGGGGCGAAAATAAATTACAGATAAAAATATCTATGAAAACAAAATAACGATAAAAACAAAGTCAATATGCCATCCCACTACGCAGTTTTGACTACAAGTCTACCAAAAACAAATAGTTAATGCTACAAATAAACTTTCAATTTGACAACAAAGGTTGTAAACCCATCTTGCGAGTTGACATATTTTGATAATACTGAAAAATATCTTCATTATCAACATTCATGAAATCATCTTTCTCAATGTAGCAAACTAGAGAATCTGTGAGATTATCATCTGTCATCTTGTTACGCAGTTCAGACTTGACAATTTTCATCGCAAAGAATGCTCTTTCAACAGTAGATGTCGCAACTGGTAAGACTACAATCAACTCCAAAAGACGAAATACCAGAGGAAAAACAGTGTCAATACCTCCCTCAACCATCTTCATAGCAACTTCTCCAATACTTTGTAGTTTAGAATATTTATCTCCTTCTCTCATATCATAAATCCATATCCTCAGTTGATCTTTAAACAGAAGTAGATCACAAGCAGAAAAGTCTTGAGGATAAAATTGTGCAAGTCGAAGAAGTTGGGGCTTACTGAATTTGGAGAAAGAATCTCTTGGATCAAAACATCCAATACATGTGAGCAATTCAGTGTTTCATTCACCAAAACGGTTCTCCATCTCTTGGTCAATTTGATCAATAACCTGTGAAATTAACTTAACGTCAATATCATTATAGACTAGTGATAATTTTATATACATCAACATAGTTAAAATATTACAAAGTAATACTTAATTACCCGACAGAATATGTCAACTCGAAAGTGGTGGTAGTTTGTGGAAACATTTCCAACACGTCTTGCACCAAAGCGACCTTGAACATTATCATCCATGTTGAGAATGCCAATTTTATTGTTATCACAAAATGCATTGACATCTTCCAATAGTTCATCCCATCCATCATTCCTCATGTCTTGAAATTGCTTCTTGCAATTACGAACCAATCTCACAGCTTCTAGAATATCTTGGTCTTTTCTCTGCAAAAACTGTGATAAAATATTTATCATGCTCAACACTTCCTTCATCAAGTGAGCAATAAAAACAAACTAATAACTCTCCATCTTTTCAACTAAACCACGAGCCAACCCGCGATTTGAGTCTATACCTCCATCTTCGTATATATTTTCAAGCACTTGGATAGTTGAAGACCATAATGACAGAACACGAATAATGATTGTATAGTGTGAGCTCCAACGAGTGATGCCCGGCTTAGCCAAAGAACATTCTTGATTCAAGCCTCTCCCGTTTGAAATTTCTCCCTTTTCTAGCATCTCCACCATCTTGTCATGTTGAAGTTGTCGAAACTCATCTTTTCTTTTGCAAGAAGCTCCTACCATGTTCGTGATTTGGGACAAGTAATCAAAGAACTCCTCCACAGGCCGAATATCTTTACAAATTGTTACAATCACTAATTGAAGTTGATTAGCAAAACAATGAATGTACCTTGCGGATGAATTTTCTTCTAATATTAGAGCCTTCAATCCATTAATCTATCCTCGCATATTAGAAGCCCCGTCATACACCTGACCTCTTAATTTAGAGATACATAATCCATGCTCAGCAAAAAATTCATCAACTCCTTTTTTCAAAGAACAAGCTCTAGTGTCAGTAACATGAACAACTCCGAGAAATCTCTCTATGACAACGCCCTTAGCATTTACATATCGAATAACAATAGCCATTTGTTCCTTGGTCGAACTATCACGAGCCTCATCAATCAAAAGAGAAAACACTCTGTCTCCAAGATCACTGACTATTGCTTTTCTTATCATTGCCCACACGCAATTTTAAGATCATCTTGAATGCGGTGACTAGTGAGCTGAGCATTCTTTGGTGCATTCTCATTCACCACCTTTCCAACTTCAACAATGCGTTTACTGCACCAATTGTGCATCTCCATAAAATTTCCTCTACTGTTGGAGCTTGTCGACTCTCTATGACCTCGAAATGGCAAACCCTGTGCAAGAAGAAATCTAACAATATCCAAAGTAAAGGTCAAACGAGTACGATATTGAGCACCCAAAGTTGCATTTACAGCAGATACACATCTTGTCAAACTTTGTCTTTGATCTTTAAAATTGCTAAATAAGATTCGAGCTTCATTGTGAGGACTTCCAACTGATCCCACATGTTCTCTAAACGCTTGAGCAACTTTCTTCTAATTACAAAATCCTACTTTCACAAATGCATCATTCAAATTCTTGTACTTTGTCTCCCCTTTAAAGAGAAAACACTAAAAACAAAATGCAGCATCTTTAGAAACACTGTATTCTAGCCATTCATAATCCTTAAACCAGTTCGACACAAAACTCCTCGACGTCTTTCCAAAACTCTTCCTTGGAAAATCATGTGAGAAAGGTTGACAAGGACCTCTAACCACATATTCTCTTCTCACATCATCTCTAAATGAGGGGTCATATTCATCCATAGCTTTGCGCAATCCCGGATCACTAATTACTTCATTACTCATATTTCCCATTCGAGGTCGTTTTTCTCTCATATCAACACTAGCAAAATCATCATCAACTTCATTTATATGAACATTCTCACTAGCAACACCATCTCTAACATCACCACTAGCAACATCATCTCTAGCAACATCATCTCTAGCAACATCATCGACATCATTCACATTATCAACCTTTCGAGGTTCTTGAGGAATGGAGGTTGAATCAATACTCGACAAATGTCGTTTTTTCGTCCGAATAACAAACTTATCCATTTCCTAAACAAAACAATTACAATTAAACACAATTCAAAACTCAAACCCAAATGGGAAAAAAACTAATCAATAAATCATCATTCAAATTCAACAAATCCCACAATCAATCATACTCCAAACATACAAATTAAATCTAATTAATGTCTAATTAGGTTACTAAGAAATTTTAAGAAAAAAAAAATTAACAAATTAAAAACTCAAACTTACAACCTACTGCCTACAAAGAATTACTTACAGTGGAAGTGGAACAGAGGAATGCTGCTGGGGAGGTGACTAGGTGAGGCCGGTGAGGCACCACTACGTGAATCAATCCGGTGAGGCCGAGGGTGGGGCAGCCGGGCAACCAAGAAACCAGGACGGCCGCTTGTGGCCTGTGCACTAGCACCAGAGGAGTCGGGAAGTGGGAACGACGACAAACGACGGTGCGAGTCGCCGAGTCGGACAGGATGGGCAGTCGGACAGGACGGTGCGAGTTGGACGGTGCGAGCCGGAGCTGTTGTGCTGGCGAGTCGGACGTGTGAAGGTTGTTCACTAGTGTAGCGCAGGAGTAAATTCGGGACGGGAGTGCGAAACTGCGAATGGGTGTGCAGCAGTGCCTTTGCCCTAATTTGAAAATTTTTTTAACTACCACAAAACGACGTCGTTTTGGGCATTAATTTTTTTATTTTTTTTATATTTTTTTGGAGGGTGGGGCATGGATAGTGGAGCATCCCATCACGTTGCCAATGACCTGGGCAACCTATCCATTCATTATCCCTACACAAGAACTAATGAAATGCTCGTCGGTAATGGATTAGGTATTAACATCACTCACTTTGGTCATACATCTCCCCCTCTCTCAACTTGTAAACTCACGTTGAATAATGTTCTTTGTGTGCCTCAAAAATCTTAAAACATCATCTCTATATCTCAATTAACACATAACGATCCTTACTTAGTTGCGTTCTCATCCAAAATGTTCTATGTGCAAGACATGAGGTCAGGGACAATTCTAGCTAAAGGACCATGTGTGATGTGTCAATGACGTCTTTGTGTGGCCCTCACAAAACAAACACATATTCAGTGCTCAAAAATCATGTCCAACAGCTCTTCACCACAAGCTTGGACATCCTTCAACTACTGTTTTTCAATACCTTGCAAAACAATTCCATTATGTACTTCTCAGTTCATGCAAAGTGATTGTCACTCTTGCCATATCAATAAAAGTCACAATTTTCCATTCTATATATCTTCTCTTTTATCTTCTCATCCTCTTGAAGTCATATATTTTGATGTGTGGAGTTCTCCAATAACATCTTATGATGGTCATCGTTATTACATTGTATTCGTTGATTATTTTACACATTACTCATGATTATTTCCCATTCGAAAGAAATCGGATACAACACCCATATCCTTCAAGTTCAAGGCCCTAGTAGAGAACTTCTTCAATCTTCAAATCAAAACTCTGTACTCTGATAATGGTGATGAGTACATATCTCTTCGTCAGTTCCTAGCAAGTGTTGGCATCACTCAGACACTCACATCACCAGCCAACCCCATACACCCGAGCGCAATGATCTCATTGAAAGAAAGCTCGTCATGTTGTTAAAACCGGCCTTGCTCTTCTCACACACTTGAGCATGCCCCTAGATCACTGCCATATGCCTTCAACACAATAGTGTACCATCAACTGCCTAACCACACAAAATCTTCAAAATGACTCTCCCTATCAACGCATACTTCACACCGATCCCTCATGTCTCAAGCTTAAGAGCTTTGGGTGCCTATGCTTCCCTTGGTTATGCCCTACAACCGTCACAAAGTATGAGCCACGGTCTATAGCTTGTGTGTTCATAGGCTACTCCAATACTCAGAGTGTATATATGTTCCTTGATCCAAAATCCCGTAGGATATACACCTCTCGACATGTCTAGTTTTTAGAATTTGAGTTTCCATACTCTAAAGTCGTCCAAGAGACCAGGCCCAACCCAATACACCAACCCACTTGGACTACTATCCATCTTCCACTCACTCAAATAAATCCCTCCGGACCTACACCCCCTCTTTTGTGAAACCCTACTATCAACCCTCCCTCACTTTCACAACTATCATTGACCTCCATTAACCCCATACCGTCGACATCTTCCCCCACTACTTCCTCCTCTATAACACTTTCTTAACTTACCATATCACCGTCACCGGCTCTCATTCAAGCCTTTGAGCCACAACCAATTTCCCCTGGAATTGTCACACGCTCTAAAAATAACATCTCTAAACCAATAAAAAAAACTTAAATCTCATTCTCTTCTTGTCACCAACCCCACTATCCATGAACCAAGAACCTTAACTCAAGCCCTAAAACACCTAGAATGGAAACTTGCCATGCAATCTGAGTATGAAGCCCTCAAGAACAACCACACTTGGAGCCTTGCGCTTCCTTCGTCAAATCAAAACTTAGTAGGATGCAAGTGGGTCTTTCGATTCAAACATAAGCATGATGGCACTATCGACAGGTTCAAGGCACGCCTTATTGCCAAAGGCTTCCACCAAAGACATGGCTTGGACTACACCGACACGTTCAGTCCTATGGTGAAACTTGACACCATTATAACTAGTAACTCCACCTTGATGAATATTGTTATAAATTATTTTTGCAGGAATGATGGAAGCCACTACATAAGGTTGTTACGTTTAACAAATATCGTTTATTATAAATGTAGATATTTTTGGGTATTAGATATGTTTGTTATAGGATTTGTGCAAGTTAAATTGACCAAGTTTGCATGAAAATTTCAAACGTTCAAAACGGCCAAGAGATCTTCAACAACCAAGCGATCTTCAATAACCGAGATTTACTTGAAGATTGTGTGCGAGTTTGTTGAAGATTATAAGGGACACGTTCAAACTTCAACCATCCAAGATTCGCGAAAATTCTATGAAGTGCAATGATCAAGAAAGTATCTATAAAAGAAACAAAAAACAGTGAAGAAGGCAACGCTTTACAGTACGCTACAAACATTGAGATACAAGCTTTCTTCACTACATCGATCTCTTATTCTCAGTTATTATAGTTTCTATTCTATCGTGAGAGTGAGAAAAATACAAAGAGCGATCTAGGTTTATCATAAGTGTTATACTCAGTGAACTACTCTGCGTATTAACTAGGTTATTGCTCATTATATGTGAGTTAACTAGATCGTAGCGGGAAGGCTACAAGTGTGAGAAGAAGGGAAGTTCTTCTAGGTTGTATCTATGACTCAAAATAAGTGAGATAATAGATGGTTAAATACTATGGGTCGGAAACCCTAGGCGGAGACGTAGGCTGTTAGAAGCCGAACTTCATAAACATAATGTGTGTTGATCTTAATTTTATTTCCGCACTTCATTTGATTATTTGAAATCGTGACTAATAGTTTTTACATGTTTAAATCAAGACCTTGAGATTCGCTTCAAGGTCTTGAGTTACATTTAACATCACAAGTTTCAAGTTCGATATCAAGAGCTTGAGATTTATTTTAAGGCCTTGACACTGCGATTGCGAAAAGTTTTCATACTCTATTCAACTCCCTCTAGAGTATTTTTATCCTTATTATATCCCCTTCTTCGTTCTTCAAGAACTGTGCTCACTCTAGCGGTGGTTCATGGATGACCTCTACAACAACTTGACGCTAACAATGCCTTCTTACAAGGCAAGTTACAGGACCGCGTCTTCATGGCACAACCTCCAAGATTCATTGACAAGGACCATCCAACTTACCTATGCCAGCTTCACAAGGCCATCTATGGGCTCAAGCAAGCACCACGTGCGTGGTACATGGAACTCAAAGTATTCTTACTTCATCATGGTTTTGTCAATTCTGTAGCGGACACCTCCTTGTTCACCTATAGAAGAAAACATATACATATCTACCTTCTTTTGTATGTTGATGATATTATCAACACCGGCACACCATCAATTGCAATTCACGAGCTCATCCACCACCTTGGCAAAAAGTTATTGCTCAATGACCTTGGTGTTCTATCTTACTTTCTGGGTGTTGAAGTTCGATCAACTCCATCTGGTCTTCTCCTTACCCAAAGAAAGTGCATTATTGACCTTCTCTCCAAAGTAGGCATGGTTGAGTGAAAGATGGCATCTACACCTATCTCCACATACTCGTTAGTCCGACAATATACACCTCTTCTTCCCTCTCTCATTGACTACAGAACCCTAGTGGGTAGCCTCCAATATCTAGGTCTCACACAGTAGCACGTCCTAATATCGACTTCATTGTGAGTAAACTCTCCCAATACATGCACACTCCTTCGATCACTCACTATAATGCTCTCAAACAGCTCCTCAGATACCTCTCAGGCACTGTTGACCAGGGCATCATAATCTCCTCTTGATCAAATCTTTGTCTTCATGCTTACATTGACGCTGACTAGGCCGGTGACAAGGACGACTTCATCTCCACCATTGGCTACATTGTCTACCTTGGAAACTCACCTATTTCAAGGAGTTCAAGCATACAAAAATCCGTCGCTCAATCCTCCACTGAAGTTGAATACAAGGTTGTTGCAGACACGACAACTAAATTACTTTGGGTCGTCAATTACTCAATGAGCTGAGCATATCCTTGATGACTAAACCCACCATCTACTACAACAACTTGGGTGCCACCTCTCGAAGTGACAACCCATTATTTCACTCCAAAATGAAACACATTGCCTTGGCATATCATTTGTTCGTGAATAGGTCAACAACAAAGTTCTTCGAGTCATTCATGTCTCTACCAAGGACCAACTTGAAGACATTCTCACCAAACCACTTCACCGTCCTCGTTTCGCTGAGTTGGTCTCCAAGTTACCACTTACCCTACGGACATTTCACTTGCGGCGGGGGGATGCTAATCATACATGATCCTAATTGATATTGTCTACAACTTCTGTTATTCATATCTTCTATTTCTAGAGAGTGTGTTATTCTCTACACTATTTTAGGACTATCTATATGTATATATTCTCATCTCTTGACATGAATAAAGTATCACTCACACAATACATTATGTACAATGTGTTGTCTTATTTCCAGTAGTTGAATAAAATCAGTTTGTGTTGTTTTATATTTGGCTAGTTGAGTTAAATTGATTTGTGTTGACAGTCCATAATTATATTCTCAACAAACACAAAACTGGTGCAACGACTTGTAGGGATCATTTTGTGTTAACTTATTTGTTTTAATTTTAGTGTTTTTTTAATCAGTTTCAGTGTGTGGTAGACATATTGGTTTTTTGGTTAATATTAGTTTAAGTTAGGCAAGTTGATTTTTTATTGGTCTTAATTAATGTACTTGGTCAGTCTCCAATTGCTTGTGTTCAATCAGTTCCTATTACCCTTATTGAAAAACTATTTAGTTCCAGTCAAAGTATGTATAATTTAATGAGAATATAGGAGACGATATCTTAGGCATTTGATGTTCTCATCCAACTCTTTCTTCTCTCAACTTTTCATATCCATGAACTGGTCACAATTTTTGATATTTATCCCTTTTTACCAATCCTTTCTCATGCTAAACATGAAAAACACAGATATTTCAGAGAGAAATGGAAGAAAGGAGAGAGAATTTTGCTAGAAATTTGGAGCTTAGGGTTTATGTGAGCGCATCAATTTGTAGGGATCAAAAAAATATCATGAACGAGTATTATATAAGCCCAATATCAAAACAATACTATGACTAATGTTGCATCAAGTTTCTACTCTTCTTTCTTTAAACTCGTGACCGATTGCAAGCAAGCAGGAGACAACCACACTAAACTACCTACAAAATACAACATTACCAAGTACAAAATTCAAAGCAGACAAGGTTGATCAAGTATGAAAAAGGGAATCAAATAGTCAGGTTTGATTTTAAAAAAAATGCAAAAGCAACTCAAAATTGAAAGATTGAAACATATAAGACGACAACATTGATTTTGAAATCGACCCTTAAAATTTGAATCTCAACCAAAAATACTGATTTAGGAACACGTATGATTTCTGATTTCGAATCTTATTATGGGTGTGTTTGGGAACCTTATTTTACTAGATGATGGAGATGAAGTAGCTTAAGAGATGAAGATAAAAATATGTGAGGTGTTTGGGAGGCTAATTTTTACTAGATGAAGCAAAATAAAGCAAGATTAAGGTAGATGAAAAATGCCCAAATTTATAAGCTTCTTACTTGTAAATGATGGAGATGAAGCTAGATGATGGACCATATTTTTTCAAATTAACCTTGTTCACAATTACAATAATAAAGTCAAGAAATAAAGCTTACTAAATTTAAATTAAATTTTTTTATAAAATTAAAATACCCATTTAAAAAAAATCACCTATTAAATGTTTTTAATAAAACCAACTTATAAATTTAAAATACCAATTTCAAATTTTAGTTATCCACTTTATTGAATATTTTTCTTGTTAAATTGTGTGCATTTAATTTTGTGAAAGATTGGTAAGTATTATTTTTTTTAAGTGAATGACTTTAAATTCATAATTCTTACACATATTTTTATATTTATTTAAAAAAATAAATTACAAATTATATTTAATATAAATTTACTTATAAAATTAAATTAACAAATTTTTATATTTTAATTAGCCACTTATTGTATACTTTTCGTATTATATAGTTAGGTAAATGTTCAGGTACGACCCTTTTATTGCGGTACGGCCGTACGGCCGTACCGCAGGGCGACACGTGTCCCGAAAAAAAAAAAAAAAAAAATTTTTTTTTTTTTTTTTTTTTCTCTTTTCTGAAACGATTTTTTTTTTTTTTTTTTTACGGAAACTAATGAAAATTTATTTGAACTACCATGTTATAATTTATGCACTATTATCCTATAAACTTTGAACTATTCCTATATAATCCATGAACTATTACTTTTTAATATAATCCATGAACTATTCTATTATAATTCATGAACTATCCCATAATAAGTTTTGAACTATTACTTTCACTCCTTTATAAATTTTTGCACTTTAAACTATTCTATTATAATTCATGAACTATTCTATTATAATTCATGAACTATCCCATAATAAGTTTTGAACTATTACTTTCACTCCTTTATAAATTTTGCACTATGAACTATTCTATTATAATTCATGAACTATCCTTTTAGAAGTTATGAACTATTACTTAATAAGTTTTGAACTATTACTTTCAATCCTTTATAAATTTTACACTATGAACTATTTTATTATAATTCATGAACTATCCTTTTATAAGTCATGAACTATTCCATAATAAGTTTTGAACTATTACTTTTACTCGTTTTAAAAAAAAAAAAAAATTTTTTTTTTTTTTTTTTTTTTCGGGACACGTGTCGCCCTGCGGTACGGCCGTACCGCAATAATGGGCCTTACTTGAATAATACCCTATATAGTTATTATAATATTGTACAACTATAATATCTATTTAAATATAATAGATAATGTCCATTTTCATAACTTTACATTTATATCAGTTTCGATAAGCTCGTAGTTTCCCAAACGCTCAACAAGCTTATCAAATAAAATCAGTTAGTTCATTCAGCTACTTATTTCAGCTACCCAATCAGCTTCAGCTACAATAAGCTTCAACTTCAGCTTCATCTACAATAAGTTCGTGTTCTCAAACAGACCCTATAGCCTTGAGTGAAGGTCGGCGGCGACAGAAACAACTTGTAAATTGAAGGAGAGCAGCTCCAATTTAGTCGAAGATTGTCGTACTTCTTTCGTCCCCTCATTTTCCTTTATTTTCTTGTCAATTATTTTTAATTAAAGCCGATGAAAATTGCTTACACTAATATTTTGGTTCAGACCGAACACAAAATGAAATGAAACTAAAATTTAAAGACAACAAGCTAAAAAAACTCAAATTTAGTGATCACCAATAGAAAACTCGAAACTGAAAAACACCAAACAATTTTCTTTTTATATATAAACAAATAATTCTTCATATATCAAATACAAAATGAGGAGAAAGATCACTCGTTGGTTCGCCCTAATTTCGATAGACCTAAAATTTCGTTCAATGATACATCTAATCTTATGCTAACTATACGAAGAAGAAAAATGAAGTTATTCAATAAATGAGTATATATTATTAGTAAGAAAATATGCAAAAATTAACATTATGATTTAATAAATATTTGCAGATCAAAACAATAATAAACAAATATTATGTAATTAATAATTGGATGGAGTTACCCGAAAGCATGATAGAGGTAACGTGTTGAAGATCTAAAGAATCTTTAACAATTCACATCCAGCCATTTCTGGTCTTTTTACAAATTGAATTAGCAGTTGATGAAGTCCTTTGAGATTCAAATACAACAACGACAAGGGATCAGCCTGCATCTCACGTTCTTTCTATCTTCTCTCTCGCCGATTCTCGAGTCAATACTTTCTCACCGCTCCAAGTTCCGAATCAGGTGCTTTCTCGAATTTCCGTTCGGATTTCATTTATTCTTTTTCGCATTCTCTTCGTCGCGATTTCGCTCCTGTATGTGTAATTGCTATTTGTTATGAGGGGTTTGCATGATTGTGAGTGAAATGGAGTTGATGTTTAAATTTGCCATTTTGATTCGCGGATGTAATTTTCGTGGATTTCTCTGTCATCTATCATTTCTCTATCCGCATCTGCTAATATGGATCTCTCCATCTGAGGATCTTGTGACTTCATGCCGACAATCGGTGGTTCGCAAATTTGTCTACGGTTTTATTAGGGTTTGGTTCGAATTGACTAACGTGAGTAGTTCATCTCAGGATTGAAGGGGGGAAAATTACCTTATCTGTTGCAATGGCTTCAATTTGAATGATTATTATTCCGATGCCTTGATTCGATGTCTAAAAAATATTTGTACCTACCATGTTCTTGTTCTAAGTTAGTTGATTTAGAAGATGTGCAAGCTAAGAGTTGATTTATGGAATTACCTGTTGGCATAAACACAAATTAATTGAAATTATAGTTTTGTAGAGATGCCATTAAATGTAAGAGTTATGGATGATCGGAATGGAATGAACTGAAAATTTTGCGGGTAAAATTTCTCCTGTTTGACAATTACATTATGTTTGTTCTCCACTGGAGTAGGAGTGGTTGCGTATTGGAAATTCTCATTGTATATTTGCCCTATATTGGGACTCTTGATGGATAGTTTCCATTGACTTGACCTACTGGGATTTTTGGAGCATTTCCCTTGAAGTTTTGGACATATTCTTTCTTATTGAGTTTTAAAGTTAGTTAAATCGATTTTCATCTTGTTATCATTCTATTTGATCCTTTCAGGCTCTATGGCAAAAGTTGGAAAGGGTAGACAGCTGAAATCCAGCACCAAGAAGCACCGTGTCCATCCATATTTATCATCACATAACTCTCACAAAGTTGCAAAGGATATTTATAACAAAAAACACTGCAAGACTTCAGTTGACAGAGATTGGGAAGATGTAACATGCTCTGTTTGCATGGAGTCTCCTCATAATGCTGTCCTCCTACTTTGCTCCTCTTATGGAAACGGATGCCGCCCTTACATGTGTGCCACGAGCTACCGCTTCTCCAACTGTCTGGATCAGTACAAAAAAACATACACAAAACTAAATTCTCTTCAAAGTGCACAGTCCTCTAGTGAAGTCCTTGGTTCGGGATGGCCACATGAAAAGGATCAAGTGCCTCAGCTCTCATGCCCCATCTGCCGTGGGCAGGTCAAGGGATGGACAGTGGTGGAACAAGCGAGGGCAGACCTCAACAAGAAGACAAGAAGTTGCATGCAGGATAATTGTTCGTTTGTTGGTGACTACAAACAACTCAGGAAGCATGTGAAAGCCAGTCACCCATTGTCTCGCCCAAGGGACGTGGACCCTGCCCTTGAAGAGAAGTGGAGAACTCTTGAAAGAGAAAGAGAGCGCAATGATGTGATTAGCGCAATTACATCTTCTGACCCAAGTGCAGTAGTGTTTGGAGACTTTGTGATAGAAGGGAATCAGAACCCGGCCTTCTATATAAATTATGATAATGTGGGCGGCTTTTTGGATGAGAACTATTTTCGTATTGACCCCTTTATGAACAATAGGTCATTTGGTGGTAGACTAGGCTTACTATCAGAAAGGCGAATTGAAAGGCTGCAGAGCTTGTTCGATGATGCTGATGACAGTGCACCTGCTGGAAACAATGATAATGATGCCCTTCCTGTGAGCCACCGCAACAGGCAGTTGCTTTTTGGGAGGATAAATCCGAGAACTAGGAATACAGAAAGCTAACTCATCTGTGTATAGTTGCTGCCTGCTCACGGGATGGATACTCAAATTTATTCTGTTTGTGTTATTCTTTTACAGAGAACTCCACAGCCCCTAATCCCGAGCAGGACTTATGAAGTGTACAATTGATCTGTCATTTGTTTTTCGTTGATGCAGGGTAGTATCCCAATTGATTCTAGCACTACCTTTTGCAGGAGGCAAAAGGCAATAACATCCTTGACCTTCCGTAGCGCAGATCAAGGTTCATTTAGCACTTTAACTGCACTGCTGTAGATTGTAGATTTCATTTCAAACATTTGCAATGACATTGCACAGTTCATTATCTCCTTCCTTGTAAACTTGTTATGTTAGGGCATTGTCTGTAGAACCGGTTGGAAGATGTCCTTACGCTTACTGTACTGTATAGTACAAAACATTGGTATCCAGATTTATAAGCTGCTGTATTGATTCACCTCGAGCTGGAATTAACTATTCTGATTTCTGACAGTGATACATTTGAAAGAACATTCATACATGTATTCCTTGTCATTGTTTCTTAATTGATGCATTTTTATTCTGATTAGTGAGGAAGAAAACACAATTAAAAGTCTCACTGATGGATTCTCACTTTGTTGCACTTCCATCTGCAGCATCCCCTCCACATTTTCTTGAATATGCACACCATCCTTCTCTGTTGCACAAGAAGCATGTGAAAACTTGGAATTATTGCAATAAAGATTTTGATGTTTGATAATCTGTATAACCTCTCTAGTAAGCATCTTGAATGTTTGAGTTTCAGGTTCTAACCTTGGCATTATTGCAAGTCAAGCTTCTAGGATGACACCATTTGTGTCTCTTACCGATTCCTCGTGTCTCTATTCGTTCGTATCGCCAATCTTTGTTGTCCTTTCTAAGGACCCTACTAAATGCACTCTGGAGCTTCCTTAGAGGGAGAGACCATTTCCACTTGTACCAAAAAATGACCACATTAAAACAGATGAATGTTCTCTATTATCACTGTCCTAAATTCTGGATTAGAACAAAAATCAGTCTTACCTTGGCTCTGGATTTGGGTCTGAAATCAGAGTTTTGGATGGCTGAAGTCCGCATCTGTTTGGAATAGGCGAGGAGCTCTGCTCGGCGGTCAGATGATCTTGATGTACTTGTAAGAGCTTTGACAGAGGACTTCCGTTTTGTTCTGTTCAACGGAGATGGTGATTCCACGTAAACGGTGACAGTAACACCACTGCGGGCCGTGGAGGCGCATGGGTTTCCCTTTGTTTCATCTTCTCCATATTCCTTCCCCATTAGTGCAAGGGAAGAGATTACTGAAACTTATAGAGGCAAGCAAGATCTAAAAATCTAAAAATCTCAAAACCCTGCAAGTTATTGTTGTTGGGTTTGTTAACATATCAGCCTATTAGAATGGCATGAAATGAGGATCTGAATATGGCAAATTGACACATCAAATCCAGTTTTTCCTATTGGAGAATGGATTTTACATACTTGCAGTCAACACGAGATGAACTTTTTCATAATAATGTATGTACTGAAAGTTTCTACTTTTAGCCCTCGATCCTCACTTCTCAGTATGTTTACATAAAAGGAAATAATACAAATATTATAAAATTGGAACGATTTTTCAAGAAAAAACTAGGGCCGAGCAGATTGCGAACCGCAACCGAACCGGAAATTGCGGTCCAAACCGCACTTAATCGGTTCGGTTTGCGGTCCGCAAGTTTTTGTTTTGCGGTTCCAACCGCAAAAAAAAAACCGCAAACCGCAAAAAAAAAACGCAACCGCAAAAAAAACCGCAAAAAAACCGAAAAAAAACCGCAAAAAAAACCGCAAAACTGCAAGCAAACCGCAAATTGCGGTTCATTTGCGGTCCATGTTTTTCAGGTTTGCGGTTCGGTTTGTGGTTTGCGGTTTTGGACCTATGCTCCGCCCTAGAAAAAACTAGATTTTATAATTTGAGAAGTTCAAAAAAAAAAAAGTTTTAAACTTTTTTTCCTAGATGAATTCCCTTTATAAAATTTTAAAATAATTATCTTTTTCAAAAAATAATCCACTAATAAATTAAGAGAGACAAATGGGCCTGGGCAAAAAATGGGCCGATCAATCTCTTATAGACTTGATGGAATACATACATGTTTTACATTTGCCATCTGTTTTCTAAACAATCACAAGAATAAAACATATTAATTTAAATAGATAATTAAAAAAATATTTAATTTCAACATTAAATAATATAAAATATATTTTTATTCTTGGTTAAAATTTCAACATTAAATTTATAAATCTTATTTTTAACTCCTCATGATTTTTGTAAAAAAAATTGATCAGAAATTAATTTAAATAGACAATTAAAAAAATACTATTCATCATTCTTAAATTACATGAACGTGAGATAAACTACTTTACTTTTATTGTTTATAATAAACATAATCGAGCAAGATGTAGGAAAATAATCGGAGACAAAGAGGACCACACGTTTACGTAAGTCAATACTGTTTTTTTTATCGCCTAATACAATTATAAACTATTATTCTTTCTCATGTGAAAACCGAGTTTCTGCACTTCAAATATACAAATAAATAAAGGAAAATTAATGATTAAATGAATATTATTATAATCATTTTATGAGATATAAGGCCGCAATGACTAATCTCTAGAGGATTGAGACGGAGGATCATCGATGGGCCCGTATGTCGGGTATGGAATAGCCCATTGCCAGCCAACATTGGCCCGACTTCTACTTCTGTGTTTTCTTTTAATTTCTTTACTTAAAATAAACATAAATTCCGGATTATATCATGTTTAAACTTAGAGCTAAAATCGGACCGGACCGAAATTTACGGTGCGGTCTACGGTCATGTTTTTTTGAAAACTCAGGTTCTGATCCGGGTTCGGTTTTAGACCGTAGTAAACTATAATCCGGGTTGGACCGTAAACTGTGAATATCCAATCCGGTCCGGTCAAGTCCGGTCCGGTTTTGGAGCGAAAAACCTCACCAAAACTGCATAATTTAGGTACAAACTGGTCCGGTCCGGTCCAAAATATTCAAATTGGCACAATTTAGGTACAAACCGGTCCAACCCGAAATCAAACCGGTATGAGTTGGACCGTTACGGTCCGGTCCCGCTCTGGTCTACTGTCCAGTATGTTATCAACTTACGGTCCACCTGTCCAATCCGGACACAACCCTATTTAAACTTGTTGGGACGTTGTGGGAATTTTTTTTTTTAAATAATCAAACAAAAATAACTTTATTTATCTTCTAAATAAATGTTGAAGTTAATTTTAGAGAACATTGACCGAAAAATTGAAATTGAAGGATGTTATTTGAAAAAAGTCTAAAATAATATTAAAATAATATCTTTGAAACTTATGGAGTAAGTTACATCAAATGAAATTATATTTTGAGTGGATAACTAATAATTTAATTCGGAATGAATAGGGGAGATATAAATGTGTATGGATGGCGGGAGACAGCAATATTAATAAATAGTGCACCAAATATTATTTTAAATAAACCTAAAAATATCAATATTTTGCCTTATTTATTGGGTGACAAAATCATTATTGTTAGGATGAGGAGATGGGTCATTTTTATAGTAGTTGTATAGTGCTCTCCCTCTTTTTTCTTTTTTTTTTTTTTTGTGACAATTTTATAGTTGTCTATAATATCAAATTAAACCATCTTCTATTCAGCTCATTTATATAAATATCTATTTTTTTATGTTTATGAATGAAAATAATAAAAATCTTTGAGCATTTTAGATCACTTTTATTTTTATAATTTTATTAAACTCAATGCTCAAGATATCTCTTTAGAGAGATGCTATCTCAAAAACTGAAAAAGTGGAATCTTGGGATATGTTCATACATGTTATTTTGATTATAATTATTATTTATGAATTTATATGTTAAATAAATACAAAAAATTACACTATAATTTATGGTTTATTGTAAACTATCTATAGACATTCATATTAAATATATTTCACTATTTTTTTAATGTGTATTTTTGAGTTAATTTTCATGAAAATAAAATAATATGTAAGATGATTTAAAAGTAAAATTATTAATAAAAATAAAAATAGTATAGAATCTTCAGAGTGACGTGACAAAACTAATTTACAAAAATAACACAATATTCAGTATTTTAGATACTTTAAAAACGGAAGTCGTATTTGCACGTTTTAAGATTTCGTTATTGCACCACGCATACGGATCCTGTAACCGCCATAAGGTCACGGTTACGGGATCCGTAACCGTTACGATTACGGGTTCCGGATCCGTGATAATTTTCTACATGAATTCTAACCCCAAAAAAAAAATTTCCGACACCATCACGGTTACGAGGTTCCGTAAAAAATTATACAACGCGTGTCCGTGACGGTCACACATTACGTATGAGTGGTGCATTAACGAATTCTTGAACCGTACGAATAATACCCCTCTTTTAAAAATCATGGCCTTGTAACTACCCGTCCATACTCCATACTAATTATCAACAAAATGTAAAAATATTAAAATATTCATAACACCAGATATTTCGACTGCGATAAAAATAAAGAATAGACAAAAGAGATGGTAAAATGGTGCAGTTAAATATGTCGTGGGGACAGACAGCGACTGTGCCCGGTTAAACTTGGACAAATAGAGAGGTTGTAATTATTCGTTGAATATAATTGGTTATATTTATTATATTTAATATTGCAATTTTTTTAATACAAAGTAGAAATTAAAATGTATTTGTTTGTGCCGAGAGCAATGGCAAATTCGTCAATTTTATTTATGTGACTACGTACGTAACTGATGAACCGAGGTCTTCTTCACTTTTCAAAAGTTGAAATGTTATTTTATTTATTTTTTAGTTTATGTGTCTTCTTATGCAAATACGTGTTAAAATAAGCGAACTTTATTGGAATTGAAAAAATATACAAATTTTTAAAAATATAGAAAATATTATAACAATATATTGAGATTATATCAGTATGTATCAAAATTCACGTCTTGTCTCAACAAGTCAATCTCCATCGAGACCATTTATTATTGAAAGCAAAATTTAAATTAAAATATTAGTGAGATAAGTGGCTTGTTAATTACGCGATTAATTTACTTAATCATCGAAAATTTTTACAGGACCTCGACTTCTAATCTGAACATCGTTGGATATCGTCAACATCTTATAGAGATATGTTGCTAATTTATATAATAAAGTCACTGATGTGGCATTTTTAGTATTAGCATTGGGAATCCGGTTTAGGATATATGTTAGAGTGAACCGGTTTACATGGTTGTTTCTAATTGTGCTTAGCCGGCCTATATCTCATATAAAAGGGGATGAGTTTGTTGTAACAAATAGTTTTTTCATCTTCTGTAAGTTTCTCTTAAGAGAATGAGAGATTGAGTTTTCCAAATCTGTTATCGTATCTTCTTATTCCAGAAGATTATTCTCATCGATTACAAATTCTAGATGGTTAAGAGCTGAGGTTGGAGAATCGTTAGAGATTTTGGATTCGAATCGATTTCTCTCGTTTTCAATAGAGATTCAGAATAGTGTTCATGATGAGCACTGAAGATGAGAACACGAGGTTGGAGGATAATTCGCAATCGCAAACCAATTCTCAATTGGAAGCAGGACTTCAGGCAATGGCTCGTTTCACTCAATTGAGTAATCAACTCAATAAAGGACTACATGGAGATCCTTTGTCGCTATCCAATTCGGAATCACCAGGGATGACTCTGACATCCGTTCAGTTCGATGGAAGCAATTATCAGGCATGGAGTAGACAAGTTCTGATGGCACTTGATGCGAAGCTTAAGCTTGGCTTCATAGACGGAACATTGAGGAAGCCAGCGGATGGAACATCAGACCTAGTTCGATGGAAATAGTGTGATCGAATGGTTGCTTGCTGGATCCTAAGCTCTATTGTGCCAGGTATATCAAACTATTTTGTTTACACTAATTCTGCTAAGGAACTGTGGATGGAGATCAAGGAACGGTATAGTCAGGGCTATGCTCCTATGATATACAGACTCAAACAATCACTTGCTAAGATTGTTCAAGGAAATTTGTCTGTGACTGTGTATTTCTCAAAGTTGAAGCAGATATGGGATGAAATAAACAGTCTGAATGGCATTCCAGCTTGTGAATGTGGAATCCTTGACAAATGTACTTGTCGAGTGATTTACAGGTATCAGGAACTAGATATGCAGGATAAAGTGATGCAGTTCCTGATTGGATTGAACAGTGAATATGAACCTGTGAGAAACCAGATTTTGTCCATGGATCCTTTTCCAAATGCAAACAAGGCACATTACTTGGTTTGTCAGGTTGAAGCTCAGAAACAGATGACTAATGTTGTGAATGAACCAGTGGCTTTTATGACACAGAATGGAGGAAATGGAAAGGCAAATACAGTAAGTCAAAATAACAGCCAAGGAAATCATAACTATGAGCATTTTAATGCAAATCCTGGAAACTCAAGGGGAAATTCTGGAGCAGCTAATGCTGCAGGAACGGAAAACAAGAAGCAAAGGTCAGGAGAGAAGAAACATTGCAATCATTGCAATGCAGATGGACATTATACTGACAATTGCTTTGAGGTGATTGGTTATCCTGATTGGTACAAAGGGAAAAGGAACAAAAGACAAGGGAAGATGGTTGCTAATGTTGAAGCACAACAGACTCCTCTGTACATTGCAGAAGGGTCTGGGAATGGTGCTTACAACAATTTTGATCCAGAGTTCTTGAAGGCAATCTGTCAAGAAATGGGAAAAATGTTCAAAGGCAAAATGGCAATGACATCATCAGCAAACTTTGCAGGTAGCACTTCTTCTTATCTTGTTGTTCATGATGCTAACCAATGTGAGTGGATTTTAGATACAGGAGCTACATATCACATGTGTCCATTTCTAGACTGCTTAGTGAATGTAAAGCAGTTAAAGCAACCTATATTAGTGAAACTGCCAGATGGTTCAGTTAAAAGAGTTGAAAAATCAGGAACAGTGGTATTGGGATCTGACTTGAGTATTACAGATGTGCTATATGTACCACAGTTCAAATTCAACCTGCTATCTATCAGTAAGATCATTGTTCAACAGAAGTTGTTAGCTCTCTTTGATGATGTGCATTGTACCCTGCAGGACCCTTCGAGTAAAAAGGTTGTAGTTGTGGGAAGAGAGTGTGGTGGTCTATACAAGCTGCAGGCACAAGATAATAGGATTACCAATTGTAATAAAGCTAGCACATATAGTTGTGATTATGCAATGTACAACAGACTAGGCCACATTTCTTTTTCAAAAATGCACTATTTGCCTGGTTGTAAGAGGCAAAATGTAGAACATAGATTTTGTGATACATGTTCTTTGGCAAAGTTTCATAGATTGCCATTTAATAAAAGAGAATCAAGTTCTAATGAATGTTTTGACTTATTCATGTGGATTTATGGGGTCCTTTCAATGTGCCTAATTTGAATGGAGAAAAATATTTCTTCACAATAGTTGATGATATGATTAGAGCAACTTGGACATATCTACTATGTGAGAAGACACAAGTGTTTGATATTGTCCGAAATTTTGTGTTGATGGTGAAGAAACAATTTGGTGTGATTCCTAAGAAGATAAGGTCAGACAATGGTTCTGACATAGTCAATGGGAAATGCAGAGAATTTCTTTCTAACATGGGGATCTTACACTAAAGGACAATGCCTTATAGACCTCAACAAAATGGTGTAGTTGAAAGGAAGCACAGGCACCTTATTGAGACAGCTAGAGCAATGAATATACATGCCAATCTCCCTAAAGAATTTTGGGGAGAATGTGTATTGAAAACCACCTATTTGATCAACAAAAGGCCTCTGGTTAGCACTGAATGGAAGACACCTTTTGAGTTGTTATTCAAGAAACAACCATGTTATGACAATCTTAAAGTCATGAGGTGTTTATGCTATGCTGCAGTGATTAAGAGGGGGATAGACAAGTTTGATCCAAGAGGAAGAAGGTGCATCTTCAGAGGTTATCCACCACAACAAAAGGGGTACAAGTTGTTTGATCTGGACACCAAAGAGATTTTCCTGAGCAGGGATGTGATATTTTATGAAGAACAATTTTCTTTCAGGCAAAACACGGATCCATAGAATTCAACTTCTCAGCCCGTAGCAACTGGGATTTGGCCTTTTGTGTTCAGGCAGCAGGATGAGAATCCATATTCAGACATTGTAGTTGAGGATGTATCAGTTGTACAACCAAGTCCAGTGTCCATCATAAGGGATTCCTCACCAGTTGGTGTTCCTTCAAGCAGCTCAGTTCCACCGGTATCTCAGTTTACACCACCTATCAACAATGACTTGTGAAGATCTACTAGAGCAAGAGTTCCTCCATCTTGGACATCTGATTATGTGATGTCAGTGGATTCCATAGATAATTCAGAGTATGTTGCTTCTTTGTCACAGGTTTTGTCCATCTATGAGCCTTGTTCTTATGCAGAGGCAAAAGGAATTTCTGAATGGGAGCAGGCTATGAGTATTGAACTGCAGGCTTTAGAGAAGAATGGAACATGGGAGTTAACTACATTACCATCCAACTGCAAAGCTATTGGTTCCAAGTGGGTATACAAGGTGAAATTTCTTCCTAATGGAGACATTAAAAGATACAAAGCTCGATTAGTTGTGAAAGGGTTTAATCAGAAGCAAGGATTACAAACACACATTCAGTCCTGTTGCTAAGCTACCCACAGTAAGAATAGTTATCTCTCTAGCAGCAGCAAAAGAATGGCCATTATTTCAGCTTGATGTGAATAATGCTTTCTTGCATGGATATCTAGATAAAGATATCTATATGCAAGTGCCTGCAGGATACAATAAAGCCCAACCTGGTCAAGCTTGCAAGTTAAAAAGATCTTGTATGGATTGAAACAAGCTTCACGACAGTGGAATCAGGAATTGACATTATTTCTGGTGAAACAAGGATATACACAGTCAACTAATGACTATTCTCTGTTTGTCAAGAAGGTTGGTGATTCAATTGCTATATTGCTAGTATATGTTGATGATATACTATTAACTAGAGATGCAGTTGATGAATTACAATCAGTTAAAGATGCTCTACATAAGGAATTTACTATTAAAGATCCGGGCTTGGCAAGGTATTTTCTAGGCATGGAAATTTACAAAGATGCTCATGGGACTTTTCTTAGTCAGAAGAAGTATATCATGGATACTCTTACTTCTAGCAAGATGTTAGATGCTAAAGAAGTACATTTCCCTTTACCTACTGGTCTAAAACTCAGTTTGACTGATGGTGAATTGTTAGCTGATGGTGAGAGGTATAGGAGACTGGTTGGGAGATTATTGTATCTGTCACTTACTAGACCAGATATTTCTTATGTTGTCCAGCATTTGTCACAATTTGTATCTCAACCTAGACAACCACATATGCAGGCAACACTTCATGTTCTCAGATTTCTCAAAACCACAGTGAACAAAGGATTATTCTATCCTATTCAGACTGATTTGAATGTCACTGGATTCACTAATGCTGACTGGGGGCTTGTCTAACTACAAGAAAGTCCTTGACTGGATATTGTGTGTTCTTGGGGCATTCAGTAGTCTCATAGAAAACTAAAAAGCAGGCTATTGTCTCGAGATCATCTACTGAAGCAGAATATAGAAGCATGGATGCTACTACAGCTGAGCTGCTTTGGGTTGGGTATTTGCTGGCTGACTTGCATATTGCTGTGTCTTCTCCAGTGAATTTGTTTTGTGATAACAAAGCTGCTCAACAAATTGCTGCTAATCCTTGTTTTCATGAGAGAACTAAGCACTTGGAAATTGATTGTCATTTCACAAGATTACAGGTTTAGAAGGGGTTTCTGCGTACGTCTTACATTCCTACCAGTCTCCAAGTTACAGATATCATGACTAAAGCTTTGGGGCACAAGCAACATTCATTTTTCTCTTCCAAGTTGGGTTTGCAGGATCTTCCAACTTGAGGGGAGGATATAGAAGTATGTTGCTAATTTATATAATAAAGTCACTGATGTGGCATTTTTAGTATTAGCATTGAGAATCCGGTTTAGGATATATGTTAGAGTGAACCGGTTTACATGGTTGTTTCTAATTATGCTTAGCCGGCCTCTATCTCATATAAAAGGGGATGAGTTTGTTGTAACAAATAGTTTTTTCATCTTCTGTAAGTTTCTCTTAAGAGAATGAGAGATTGAGTTTTCCAAATCTGTTATCGTATCTTCTTATTCCAGAAGATTATTCTCATCGATTACAAATTCTAGACATCTAAATTTCAGCTAAAGTGACTTAATAAAATGAAAGTTCCCGACTGGACCCAAAAGCATTCAACGAACAAGCTTCACTTTGACTTGGCCAATTGTCAATTGACTCATTTATCACTAATCAATGATCATTAACCACTTAAAACCCTAATTTATTATTAAAATAATAAGGATAAAATAAAAAAACCCACCATGCTTTTTTCTCTGCTTTTGCAAAAAGAGCAAATCAACCAAAACCCTAATTTCAATACAATCTGTACAACTCTGTTATTTTGTTTGAACATTTTCCCCTGTACTACCAATCCTCTCACAAATACAAAACTTGATCATATAACTTTGCCATTTACAAGCTGAGCAGGACCTAATCTATTAGCCTTCATCTGCCCACCACAAATATTCTGCCTATAAACTCTCTGAATCTCCTTGAGTAGAGCTTCGGATCAACTGCGGATATTGAGTTTGGATCCGCTTGTAACGACTTGTACGCATGCTCTATCTTCTTGCTGATATCATAGTCCTGCAATATGTCAATGATCCCAAAGTATAGTATCCCCTCGTATACCTCCCCGCTACTACACGGTAACAAGTTCCCGAAGTCACTCCTTCTAGCCAGCCTCTCCACTCTGGCCGGCATGTTTGCCCCCAGTCTCATCAAGGGCTTCCTGATAGTAAATAAACAACATTCATCTCTCAGTTCCTATTTCATAGACTAAAAACATCCGAAGTAATAGAAGAAGACGCACCGGCCTGCTAGGACACGATCCAAGTCCCCTAGTTCAGCTTTAAGGAAGCGACACCCGCGCATGAATTTCTCGTTCTGATAGGAATCCCTTTTGCCTGTACAAACAAACCAAAGGGAATATGACTCATATTACACTTGACGTGAGTTTAAAGCTATTGTTGAGATGTAGGGAAAAGTTCACATCGATAACACACAATCAGGTGATACCACCATATAAGCATCCGAGCTACTCCTATTGTCAATTGGTTTTAGGATGGCTATGCCAACAATGGCTACTTACCACTTCGTAAAAGGAATGGCGACAACCCCATTTTCTCAGCTCTATTATCACCGCGGAAGTGAATCCCAACCAATAAACTGTAATCCATTATTCTCTCCCCTTCAAGAAACTCACAATCCCTTTCGATTTGCCTAACATAATCAATATTGAAGAATGTCAGTAATCAATCTCAACAAGAACAACAAGTACAGGAATCAGTAGAGGTCAAACTCACTTTATCAGCTCTTGGTACCAGTTTCTTTGTAGACGGAACGAATAGTCTAGATCAAGGTCCTTCAGAGTTGTGGTTTCATCTATCTCGCCCTCACCCTTCTCTGTTCTTCTTCCGTGGCGAGATCCTTTCAGGTCAAATCGCCTATGGATTCTGTAGTCTGAGCAAAACAAGTTGCCCATGACAACAAATCGGGTCTGGTCCAAATATAGCAAGTACCGATTAGCAAATAATGTGACGTATTATTTCAAACTAATCACTCATAATCTCTTACCTTTGGCCCACCAACTGGTTTCACACAATGCACGCCGTAGAATCTTGTCACGGGTGAATTCTCGTACTGGCAGACGTGCTGGTAGTAACTTGGAAGCATCCTAAGAAGAACCTGAAACCAAATGCATAAAATTATTAAATTCCCAATATGCCTTCACGGATCCAATGCTCTGCCTGCCCCTTTCTATACTCAATTGGAATGCATGACACAAAAGACAAATGAATCATACCTACGCCAACTAAATCCAACTAAGAACCATTGAACAATCATACGAAATATGTCAAACAAACCTTGACTTCAGATTTCTTCACTGTCTTGATCATGAATCTGTCATCTTGTGTAAGGTAAAAGAAACTTCCACTTTTCCCCGGAGAAGACAGCTCATGAAGAGCATCATCTCCACATATAGCAAGCATATAATCAGCAGGATCTACTTGAAACAACTCTCTCAAATGCCTAAACAACAAAATAGATTATGAATCAGGAACCTTTGCGCATATTCTACAGAAGCATAAGCAACTACTTATCATAATTTGTGAAAGCATGTAACAAAATGGCCAAATAACACAGCAATTCAAAGGCTCAATTGATATTGAAGAGACGCAAATTACCTAAACACCACAGGGCAATAGTCTTTCCACCAAAAATCAGTAGATTGATGAGTTGGTGTGAGCTTTGATCCTTCAGGGGGAAATCTTGTCCAGAACTTCTCCTTAGGATCGAAATCGTCTGGTTTAAGATCTCTTCTTATAGAACCATGCTTCCCAACTGTATATCTGTGCAAACAACATCAGATCAAATGAGAAACTAAAAAAGTAATCAAGAATGTACATCAGCCATCTAAAGATGCTACACACCTAATACCCAGTTGAAGATTGAGCATCAAATCGTAGTTCTTATGCCCTTTTGAGATAACTTGGCCCGGCTTCTTAGCCTCCTTGATGAAACAACAAGGGCTCTTCCTCAGCTGCTTAGTAGCCCTACCTCCCCAAATCCCATCACCATAGATCATAGATGATTCCACATTATCAATAATCTCACAAGTAATATCTCCAGCTTCTCCATCACTATCCCATATACAGATTCTAGGGGAAATCCTCTCTCCCCCTAAACCCGCACTCAATCTTCCACCAACATTAACACTGTCAACGGACATCCTCTTCTTCGGATTCGACAACACCAAATCCTTGAAATCCCCACCACCCCAATTAACATTGCCTTCGCCTCCATAGCTGAAATTCGCATTCATCTTAGGAACCCCAGCATCCCAATTACCTTCAAATTGGTTGCCATTAGCCCAAATCAGAAGCCCTTTACCAGACATCAATCCGTTTTTCCAGCCACCCACGTATTGATTTCCATTCTTCCAAACGTACTTACCATGGCCATCTTGTAAGTTCTTTCTCCAGGTACCCTCGTAGTAATCCCCATTAGCATAGCTCTTGTGGCCATTTCCATGTTTCTTATCAGCAACCCAGGAGCCCTTGTAAGTGTCCCCATCCGAGCCGGTAAAGGTACCAGATCCCTCCATCCGACCGACTTGAACTCGCCTTCGTAAGTAGCGCCAGAAGGCCACGAGAACTTGCCTTTGCTGGTGGCCTTACCCTTTTTCCAGTCCCCTTGGTACATACACCCGTCAGACCATAAATACTTGCCGTAGCCGTGTGGAACGGTTCCCAGAAACGTGCCGGTATACAGATCTCCGTTAGGGAGATGCTTTTCAGCCGCGGATGCTGGAGGAAAGGGAGGAATTCCGGTGGCCGGAGTGACCCTTCTGTTCATGGCTTGAGCTCGGGTCCGAATGAGTGGCCGGGGTGAGTGAAATACTATTTCCTTATCCTTCTCAAGCGCCGATTCTTCCATTACAGCCATAGTTTCATACTTTTTTGCTTATGTCTGATACTGGGCTAGTGATAACAGGAAAGGGTGATGGTTGGTGTGAGTATTTTTGAGCTCTCTCTTCTCGTGTCTCTTGTTTCTCTGCTAGAAGGGGCTAACAGGGCTTACCGGTGTCTTGATCCAAGTCTGCAACATTTTCCAGTGATGGGAGGAAGCAGATGACGCCTCTGATTACGCTGCGAACCCTCTCCTTGAGATGTTGGATTGGCGTTCTCTTTTCGGTTGGTGGAGAAAAGGAAAAGCAAAAGCAAAAGCAAAAGC
Source organism: Fagopyrum homotropicum (assembly GCA_033239125.1). NCBI lineage: Eukaryota > Viridiplantae > Streptophyta > Magnoliopsida > Caryophyllales > Polygonaceae > Fagopyrum > Fagopyrum homotropicum. The sequence goes on from BSWB01000003.1 coordinate 13,880,599, forward strand.
AGAGAGAATGGGAGTGATAAGGCGATAGTGTGTGCCCCCAGCCAGGTGAGAGAAGGGTATTGGAAGAGACAGACAGACAGATGACATGAGCCAAACTCCCCAATTCTAAATCGGAAATTTAAGATTAATTAATTGAATTACCCACTTGTATTTTATTTTCATTTATCTGATAGGGCGTAGGACTGCAGGAGCATTGACCAATCCAGTAAGGGAGATTTTCATTATATATATATATATATATAATTTATATTAAAGATACATGATTTATAATAAGTTGTACTTATATCCTTATTTGTGACTTTAAGTTATACTTTATAATTTTTTGATCATTTTATTTGGTATTAGAGTCAAGTAGTTAAGTAAACATAAATTTTAATTAAAAGAATTCAAAAATTAAGTAAAACCGGATGTTTTGAAAATCGTCCACATAAAACTAGCACCATATGCAAAACAATAATCGGTGATTTTTTAGATTTTAAAGTATGTTAAGTAAGTTGCGAACAAATATTGCAAAATACAAGGACGAAATATCTGCTACCTTATTATATATCAAAGAAGAAAAAATAAATAAATATTTGAAACTTTTAACGAAATTAAACAACTTGGAGCAACAATAATCTTAAACCCTCTAACAAAAAAGTCATATGGTTTTCCTTATAATTATCCGTTCAAAAACGAAAAATCTCCAAAAGAAATTTTCAGTACCAAGCTTAATTAAAAAGCCCGAAACGAAAAAAGAACTAGAAGAAGAGCTAGAAAAATCAAGAAGACGTTTGATATGCCTGACAAATAGATGAGTTCTTTGAGTAATTATGATTTGGTTACTACACTAATGAAGAAGATATGCATCAACAAATAAGATTAATCAAACTAAAAGACCTAGAGACCATTCAATTAAGTAAAGGTAAAACAAAATTAGACAAAAAGATGGAAAAAGAGTTGTAGACGTCACTGAAGTGGAAGAAGAGATAATTCCAAAACAGGAAGTTAACAAGACCACTAGATCATGCTATCGAAAATATGCATACGGGTCAAGGAGTCAACAAAGATATAATTCAAAATCCAAAGAAATTTTAGAGAAGATAGCTAAATTCGGAGTTAGTGTTATGACAAAACATAGACCTAACAAAAGATAACTTTTGCTTGAACCCATAAGTGAAACTGGATATATACATAATCTAGATGGAGTAAGAAATCGAGAGGTTGTGATAGAATTTTGGAAGAAAAGTATGATGAGCGTCTTAAACACGAACGCTGAACGGAGATCTATAAATTTTCTAAATTATATTGATCATAGTTTGTATAAGATTGTGGCATATTGGAATGAAGAAATCGATGAAGAAATTAAAGAAACCTTAAGGGCAGTAGAACCACTAGATATTATGTTTAGACAATTCTGCAAAATCTTAAATTTGAGTTTATTGGAAACATAGATGATAAAGATAAAAAAAATGGATCCAATGGAAAAGAAAATTAAATTCTCTTAAAATTTGTAATATGAGATATTTAGAAAATTATCTTTCAGATTTTAAGTATTATCACTATAAGGTGGAAGAAAACGGGATAAGCCTTCAAATATTATTTGATAAACTCCGTATACTCATCAGGGCCGTCTCATTGAATTAGGAGGCCCTGTGCCAAAAAATATTAGATATATTTATAAGAATTAAAATGTTGTTATATAGTTTATTTAATTAATAATATTTAATAAACTATATTTTAAATGCTGAAACATCATTCAATAAAATTGAAATAATACGAAAGAATTCAAGAAATAATATGGAATAATTAAACACTATAGGTAATACAAGTAAATTAAAAGCGAAATTAAAAGGAAACAAATATAAATACTAAATTATTTTTAGTTAAAAATAAATAAAAAGTGATAAAGAGGCCCCTCACAAGACTCGAACTCGTGATCTCAGCTTCAAATAAAGAAAATGACACACTTATTAACCAGCTAGGCAAGTAATCCATTTGTAAATAATTACGTTTCATTAAATTAGAGGCTTTCTCAAATCCGGGGCCCTGTTCAGTAGAACATGTGGCACCGGTTATTGGGCCGGGCCTGATACTCATAAATGAAGAAACTATTGAAGGGTATCAAGAATGGGTATAAAAATACATCTCGAATGATACCCTAGGAAATATATTAAGGTTCATTAGAAAATGGGTAGAGAAAAAATATTGAGAAGTAAAGGGAACTCAACACATAAAAAGACAATTTCAAAATTGGTGTGATCTTCCTGGAGAATGGGATGTAACCGAAGAGATAACCAGAAAATGGTTATGGAAGAAAGTATTATAGGAAAAAAAAATCTTTAATAAACAAAGAGCGGACACATATTAGAAAAACATTATCGAAAACTCTTTGTTAAGAAAAGAAGGTTATTTAAACAAGCCTCTTACTGTCCCGAGAAGAAAAATAGTTGCAAATGTTGGACATGTAGAGAAATAGGTCACATTATGCAAATGAATTCAAAAATAGAAAGAATAATAAACATGTTAAAGCTTTAAGGAGCTTATATTATATTGAAATAACAGAAGAAGAAACTTTTGACCTAACCTTAAATAATAATAAAGGAATTGTAGATACAATGGATGAAGAAGAATAATATGGAAGCTTAGATTATGAGGAAGTATGTGAAATGATGCAAGGAGAAGATAATGAAGCTCAAAGAAAAATAGAAGAAATGCTCTTTAGAAGAAACAACTACTTTACCCCAATTGCAAGAAGTTGATACTTCCATTGACAAAGAACAATTGGAAAAATGCATAGATTAGGGGTTGAATTCCCGATCGTTCCTTAAGAATAGTTCTTCAAAAGAACATTCATCCAATATTCTCAAAGTTCAAGTGAAGAAATGGTTGGACATATCGTACTAAAAAATAATGAAAAATCAAGCTACAGAATTAAACCTAATTAAATGGAAGAATATCCAAAAACACAACAAAGACAAAAAAATATAAGTACATTTATGTTTGTGCAATTCAAGTAATCATTACTCCATTACAAGACTTTGGTAAGAATGTAAATTGCATTAATTTTGTCTGTGACATTAGGCACAAAAAATTTAGTGATCAAACTACTAGTGAGGTACTATGCAATGTAGACCAAATTATTATGTAAGTCTTGAAGATTAGTATGCGCACAAATTCTTAGCATTAAAATTGCTAATTGAAGGAATTAGTATGCACAAAGGAACTTATCTTTTAGAGTTAAAATCGAAGGCCATTTATAAACTAGAAAATATTACCTACCCACCTACTAGAACTATAGCAAATAATATGAAGTAGTTGACCTAGGACAAAAAGCGGTACCAATCAAAGTAAGGCAAAACCAAATAAGTTTAAAGACAGTGTGAATCAATGCCTTCAAAAATCCTACTCCTAACCAAGGAAGAATTTAACTATTGATGAAGATGGGAGAATTCATACGAATTCTTATCCACCTCCAATAAATAGAAGTCTTTCCAGGAGTTAGAGTTATAGGCTTAATCCTCATCTCAATTTGCCTCCACAAAATCAAGTAAGTCTTTCAACTAGAAATCCTAGAGAAGAACCTTTCTTTTAAAGTAGATGATGACATTCCCAGCCTTGGCACCCTTAAACAGAAAATTACAAGCCAATAATTTGGGAAAAACTAGTAAGAAACCTGCTAGACATAATATAGATCTGAGAAGCACTCAATCTAACTATAGACCAAATCTGGAAGGTCCGGGAACCAGTAATCAACTTAATATATCACAAACACAAGTATACGCCTCAAGTTCTAAAAAAATAATAGGCTATAAAACAAAGATAATCAATTAACCTGTCTTTGAAGATGATGATGAAGAACTTAATATGCAAATAGAAGCATGCTTAAGGATTACTAATCCAATTAGCATCTAGTCCCCATAACCATATGCATCGAAGGTTTTAATAATTATGATTTATGTGCATTTGTTGATAGTGGTTGTTTTGTTTGCTTTGAAAATAAAAATATTTTCCTACATTTATGTGAAAAACTGCATCTAAACCAATTCAAATTAGGATAACTGGTAATAATATCATTACACATTCCGAGGTTATTCAATATTTACCCATCATGTTAGGAGGTTACCCATGATTAATTCCTATACTTTGGGCTACATAGCAAACATCATATGACATGATAATAAGAAATAACTTTCAACGATTATATTCTCCATACACTCAAAGTTTAGATGAAATGTTGTTCACTATTAATGGGGGAAAACATGGGTAAAAAAGATGAGAGACACACTCACCAAACTGTTGAATTCACGCGCAATAAGTGTGATAAAGAATACATTGTTTCTACTAAAAAAAAGAATTTGCACTTGCTATAAATGAAGTGACCTTAAAAAACAAATCTTAGATCAACAAAAAGAGTGGTGCAAAGAGTTATATTTTGAAGACCCTTTAACATTTTAGGACAAGGAATAGATAAATGAGTTACTTAAAAAGAATCCGATTAGAGAAAGTAAGAGTCATCATTCTAGTCCTGCATTTATAGTTAGAAATCATGTTGAAAAATAGAGGTAAAACTAGAATGATGATTAGTTATAAAAAGCCAAATGATAATACTATCATTGATGGGTATTATATTCCTAATAAAATAGTCTTATTTAATAGAATTTAATGAGCCACTTGGTTCTCTAAAATGGACTACAAATGTTGATATTGGCAAGTTAAGATGGATAAAGATAGTATTACGCTAACAACATTTAATGCACCTCAAGGACATTATGAATGATTAGGTATGCCATTTGGACTAAAAAATGCAACTCACATATTTCAAATTAAGTAGAATGAATAAGATATTTGAAAACCTCAAACATTGTTGTCCGGTCTACATTGATGATATCTTAATATTCTAAAAAAACACTAGAACAACACATGCATGACCTTAAGATTTTAACACAAAAATGCATAAATGATGGAATCATCTTATGACAAAAAAAGTGCATCTATGCAGAACAAGAATAAAGTTTTTTTTACATTAAGATGGAGAAATAGTATTGCAAGAACATGTCCTAGAAAATATAGAAAAACTTTCAGATAAAATAGAAGATAGAAAACAACTAGAGAGGTTTGTAGGATGTCTCGCATATGTTTCAAACTTAATTAGCTAAGCTTAGAAATCCTATACAAGTCAAGCTAAAAAAAAAGGAACAAACTTGGACTTGAACCAATCTGGATACTCATATAGTTCAAGATATTAAAAAACGTTATATGAATTTACCGTTATTACCTTTACCAATTGTGGACGATGATCTAGTACTTAAAACTGATGCAGACAACTACCATTGGAGAGCTTTCTTAAAAAAAATAAAAATAATAAGCTTTGCAGGTATACTTGTAGAAGTTTCAAAAAGGCCGAATTCAATTACACCACTATGGAGAAAGAGATACTTGCTATCCTAAAACGATAGATAAATTATAGTTTTTCTTGGTCCAAAACATTTCACTATCATAATCGATTGCAAAATAATATTAGGTTTTGTTCGAAATAATCTGATTAACATGAAAGTGCAAGAGAGGCTCTTGTGTTTGCAACTGACACTTAATCAATATTCCTTTGATATTGTACATGTGCAGAGACCTAAAAGCTCTCTAGCAAATAACCTAACTCGAGAGATTGCGTACGAGTCTTCCCAAGTAATCAATGGCATCTTCCAACATGCCAAAAAGAAACATATTATCATCTAAGATGGGTTGAACGAGATGATGTTTATTGGGTCAAGAAGTGGGAAGTAGCTGAGAACTTATTGTACTATATTCACCCATCAAACATGGAGGTTCCAGGAGAAATATCTAGAGTGCCACAGTATTTGATCATATTCCGAACAATCACAAATCAGTTCTCTCAAGATCCAATCACACTAAACATACCTACCAACAGAAATCATATTCATGTTAGAGCAACCGGGTTTTTCTACATCTATGAATATATTAAACAACACTAGAAAGATTAAAAAAAAATATTATATTAAAGGTTGATTTTACTACGGTCGGAATCCTTGAAGTCCTACGACCATACTTCTTAGAAGCTATCGAGTTCTCAAATTCAATTCCAAACTACATACGAGATTTAAAATCGGGAAATTTCATGTCTTTGGAGTGCCAATATATTTTCTATGATATCCTCATTTATTGCGATGAAGAATATGCAATATATATATATATATATATATATATATATATATATATATATATATATATATATATATATATATATATATATATATGAAGCCATTGATGAGGATATTGGTGTATCATATGAAGATAACATCGGAGAAGTAGGAGTGTACAACATAAAATATTGCATGCATTAGTGGGAAATATCATCATCACAAGCCTAAAGGAATCTCGTGAGTGTTGTGTCAAAGTCTGTCATTTTCTTTTAACTTTATCTTTCTTTTTTTTTTTAATTATTGAGCGTTGTCATTGTTGGTCATGTGAAGTGAGTCAAAGTCAATAATACATGCCGGAATTAAAATGGTAATAGAGCAAAAACATCAAATGTCTCTTTAGTTGTATAAATAGACCCCTTGTGAGTCGTAAGGTATCAAAAGTCATAGAGTCTAAGAGTGAGAAACACAAAGCTAGAAAGAGAAAGAGAAACGATATGAGCTTAAAGAGAAATGTTTCATCCTCTCTCTAAGATCAAAACACTTCGATTGATCTTTCTTGCTTGTAGTGTTTGAAATGAGTTGAGTCTATAAATTCCAATGTCATTGAGTGCTTGTAATCCTCTTTCAAATTCAATAAAAATTTGTTTTAAGGGAAAACTACTTAATTGAAAGCTATATTTTAAATAATTTACTTTATTGATTACATTTCATGCATCCTCATAAAAGAGAGTTGAGTGAGAGACTACGATATGAGGTAAGACACGAAACGAATTTGTGTTGTGCTTGGGCTAAGGTAGTTCTGGTTGAGGATTAGCCACCCCTAGAAAACCGGAAGCTACAAGAACACCGGTGGTCCATTGATATTACGTCCAGGTAGCAGTCAAAACTCTCTCATTTAAAATTTCTAATTATGGAGCATGGTGGACTTGTGATCATTGAAAATTTATTATTCATAATAGTTATTAGATTATGGTAGCAAGTATCACGTAAAGTCCATAAATTATATTAAGTGTTTCAATTTGGATAAATTTGTGCAATATATAAAACTGTGGCTGAAATTTGTAGTTTTGCAAACCTAAGGACAAAACAAAAAGTGAAAAAACACCCAATTATTACATATTTTGGGTGCAAATATTATAGCCCTTATTTTTTTTTTGGGCAAACAACAAAATTTAACATTGTAATAAATTGAAAAACTGCCAAGGATAAACAATTTTGGTTTCATAGGGATTGTTATGTGTGCATTATAGGAATTTGACCTTATATTATATTTATAGCCTTTTTAAATAGTTTAAAAGTGTAGTAATCCATATCCAGGTCAAGAACATTATTGAATATCAAACTTAATTTATACAATTGCACATTATTTATAAACATTTTAGTATAAAGCTAATATAATAACATACAAATAATAATATGGCCTATATATATGGCTTACAAAAATGTATTTATAATATACATATTGTAAATAAGTACTTACACATAATGAGTATCTCAACCACAACCATATAGAAACATTTAATAAAATAATTGATAATATTTTAATAAATATCATAGGAATGAAAATTATAAATCGACTAAAGCAGTTTTGTGCTGGTATGCATAAATTATTTTTTTAAAATTATATGAATGAAAATTGTTGGTATATAGCTGATTTTTTTTATGGTAAACAGGTGGCCAGCATTTGCATATAATAATGAGCACAAGTTTGTAGATACATTTTGGGCTTTGTTTCTTTATTTTGATTATTTTAGAAAATGTGTCCATTTTGGAATTACACAGACAACAAATAGGAAATTATACAAAGCAAGAGCCAGGATAAGAAGCCAGCTACATTGCGCTTTCTTGGGGTTCTTTTTTCTCTTTACTTTGATGAAAAAAATTATCACCTAAGGCTTACATTCAAATTACATGCATCTCGGGCTGCCTGCTCAAAAATAACTATCAACTTCCAATTTCCTCTATGAATATTAGGATTTGAAGATGAGAAGAATCAAGAATGGGTAATCAATCAGTCCAATATCTCAGTTGGAACTTGCCCAAATATGTCAGGGCAAGACTCCCATTTACCGTGCTCCTTGGCTTCCCAATACCCGCCGACATAGCGGTACGTATCCGTTTCTTGATCCTTTGCAAACCACCGCGGTTTCCATCCCCTCTCTTGCATTTTCCGAGCCTGCATTTGGAAATAGTATGTCACAAGCTGTTCTGTCAACCTTCTTCCGTCCATGGTTTAGCCACAGAATTTTTATTCAGAAATTACCTGGCGTTGCCTCTGCTCCAGCCGCAACTTCTCTGTGTCCGCCTTATCAAACTCCCCGTTTTCTAGGTATCTTTGGTCTGGCCTTAGCCTTGAATCTGTGGGCGGCAGCTCGTTCTGCAACGATGAGCAATAAAATTGAAAAAATAATCAGAAACATGGAAACAGTGGCAAACTATGGTGAGGAATTATCAAGTTGAATGGAAATATAAGTTATTTCTCATACTGATACATTGCAGTACTATGCCTGTGTGATCCCAGAATTTGATACGCTTCCATAGAGTAAGTAACTTATTTACTGTAAAACAAAGACTGACAATACAAGAAGCCAGAAGAATTCACCTCTTGTCCTGGAGTAAGCTCATTCAATTTGATTGCAAAGCGTGTAAGATTGTATCTAGTAGGGAATTTTGGCGGCTTGCTTCTTTTCCACAAGCAATGGGTCGACAAGGCATCCGCTCCTTTACCCTTTCCTACGTAATCTCCATTCGCATAAAACAAGCTTTCATCCCATTTTCCAAACAGGCTTGCCATTGTCTTTCCATGTTTATCTTGTACAACGCCTTGTACCTGCACAACATTCAGAATTCCGATGAGCCTAGCCATGCAGGAATGGGGATTTTCCCAGTGTGAAGTTGTTAGTCGAAGCAATACAGTCATAATGTTATATTCTTCACGGTCTCCTTTCACTCATCAGTTCAGTTTTCGCTTAAGTGATGAAAAGGGAGGTTGCAAATTGATGATTTATAGCCATTGACTCTTATATATGGGTTGGAGTTATGTGATGAAAATGGCACCTGGTGAGGAGTCCGGTCAATGATAGATTGCTCCTTGAATTTTAGCTTGCAACTGTAGTCACGGTTTCCCTGAATACGCATTGTACCATAATGCTCGCAATATAATTTTCCCAGTATGAGGTTGTATATTGATGTTGTTACCTGCAAGTTAAAGTTAGATTAGCATACAAGAAGTTTAGAAATAGATGACAGAATTATCATCTGATGCCAACCTTACTCCATCGGAATACTTCACCGTCATCAAATTCCAAAGTCAGAACACCAACAGGATCAATTTGTATTGAGCGGCCCCAAAATTTGCTTTTCAAGTTACTGTCTCCCCATAATTTCCACCCAGTTCCTTCACAGTGACAGGCAACAACCATGGGGTGATGACTGACCTGACTCAAAAAGAGTTAACTCTATTACTCACAACTTACATAACAGAAAAATTCTGTGATCCAAAAGCTAGCATCTCCTTAGAAGTAGTCAACAGTCATTTACCACAATACAATAATAAGATGTGATGCAATTGCAGATACACAGCCCCTCCTCTATCTCCCAACTTTAACAGCTCTCATGCTTATTGCTTATAAATCTTCCGGTTCACAATTCCATTGCAAGTTATGGCATTTATTGGAGATCTAGCTCAAATTTAATGCCAACATTCATGTGATTCATCATGTCTATTAATATTTTTGGGTTCCTATTACTACTGTGCAAATAATGGAAGCAACACGTGCAATGTGAAAAGGCAAATAAAACCAGTAAACACAGAACGTCAGCTTAGATAAAGTACCTTCTCTGAGAAAAAACGAAGGCCTTTATCAGGGAAATCAGCTTCATATGTTTCTCCCAACAATGGATTAAAGGGTTTGCATGTTCTCCCTTCCGTTGAAGCATATCCAGAGATAGCAAAAGCCGCCACATTAAGGATTCTCATAAGGCTGTTTCCCTGAAAAATTCAGTGAAGTCCAAAAAAATTCTCATTCACCAGCATGACTCAAAGTGGTCAGAAAGAAGTTAACTTTTTCAACTTTGGCATCAAATAAAACTTCAACGAAGAAAACACAGTTGAAAATATTTGCATTACAAATTTTCAGAGACTTTTGAAAGGAACGAATAGCGGAATATTGCTCTGAACAACCACTAGTATTTAGGAAACAAATGGTCAAGTTATTCTTCGTATGAAGAGAAATTTCAACAAAAAGAAGTTAAAGTGGCAGATTTTCCAAGTGCAATAGCTTCTAACAATGCTGACACCATCAAATTGAATTTCAACAAAGATAATACAGCTGAAGAAATTTGCTTTAAAATTTTGCTCAAAGATTTTTGGAAGGAAATGACAGTAGACTTGCCCTGAATCATTATTATTTGAGGAAAAAAGGGTCAGATAATGCTCTGTGTATAAGACAGACTTCAGCAAAATCTCAAATCTTACCTTTCTTCCCCATTCATTTGCCCGGTCAAGAAGATAAGAATATTCCAATTCTTCAAAACACTTTTGAAGAGATGAGAGAGGTTCATTGAAATACACTGGGAGACAAACTTTTGTGAGATCTTTCCCAATGTTATCCTTTATCATTGACCAAAGACTAACACCTTTCTCTTTCTCAACAGGATCAGGCAATTTCTTACGGCGCTTGACATATGGAAAGTTAGCTCCAGCAGATTTGACAGATGGGTCAACACCATCATCATACACAATAGCATCCAAGTCTTCATCATCAGACGAAAATGATGACATTCTTAAATCAGAGCCACTATTACTTCTAAACGAACTTGATGAAAGAAAATCACGAGTATCAAAGAAAGTGTTCTCGTCTTCATCTGTTTCTTCCTCTGCAGCATCAACCCTTTCAATATATTCGTCAGAATCACTTCCAGTAACTTCTGCTGCATGATATATAAGCAAAACACTAGATAATGTCTTGCATAAAGCATAATAGTGTAGAGCATATCAAGTAGCACAATATATCACTAAATTGGGATCAGTCTCCAAGCATTGGTCTACTGGAGGACCACAAAATCCACTTTTTTCTGTTGACATAATCAAGGCTTGTTCATATGAAACGTCAACATTTTTTACTGTTGACATTAGATGACATTTATGTTTTGTATCCATATTCTGTAAAAAAATTCAAAAGCCAATACAGGTCGGTCAAACAAAAGCAGTCTCTAGAAATATCAAGGAGGATATGACGATATGTATGCAAACTTAACAAAAGGATCACATAATATGCCACAAACAAAGACTGAAAACTAGAAATGTCATTTAACTTAGGAATTAAATTAAGTCAATATGCTATGTTCATTGTTTATTTAGCAGCAGTATACATCAGAGCAAGAAAAAAAAACTCTCAGAAGGCATACCACTGTCTTTGTCTTGCTTAGAGCTGGAAGAAGATGCACCTTGCTCTTTTGACTGTTTTTGACTCTCATCAACGACTGTGTTTTCCAAATCAACCTTTTCTGTCTGACAAATAGCAAAACAATCAACTTAGAAGTATCCAAAAGTGTCTCCAAAGACAAAGAGAACTTAATTTTTCTATTAACTGCTGAATCAAAAAAGGGTTTACAGCCATAAAAGGCATTCAAAAAGATCTATAGGGCTCCACTAGTTATCTTCTCGCATTACTAACCTCATACAACTTTGATATCCAATCACTACCCAAGAGAGAGAGAGAGAGAACATACAACCCCCCAAAATCAAACAAATATATGAAGCATACAAAGAGAAAAGAATATATAGAATAGTCTAGCAAATACCACTATTAGCAAAGGTAGGTGTATCCATTAAGCAATCTCCTTGATCCTTACCTCAGAAAAAGTAATAGCGCATAATATCAAACTCTTATCAGTTTTACATATTTTTCTACAACTACAAAGTAATATTCAGTTGCACTTAAATGGACTCCTCAATTAATTACAAGCATTGCATATGTATGCCAGGATATTTGTATGAGTGACCATGTGAGATCAAAATGGGTCACCTTGGTGAAATATTGGCTGTCTAGTATCTACTGAATCACCCAGCCAAGATGAAAGAACTCCAACAGAAAAATCACGATTTATGACCTCAGTAACGGCCAATTCAGGTAAACTATGATCATTCCACTAAATATATATTGATCAGATTCAACCTCTGTCACAAACTGCACTATAGGAGGTACATAGTCTAGTATAATCAGTATCCATATACAGTTGGTTTGAACAAGTTCTGGTAACAAAGAGATACATGCTCACTTCCCTTTTTTCGACTGTGTAATCGCGAGTCACTGATACTATTGAAATCTGTATCACTCTTACTCTTTATTAAACTGAAGCACCAAGTGGATGTGTTTCTAACAAATCACAATACTATATACTCAGTGTAATCACTGTTTGACAAACAAATAAGGGTAGTACATCTTGGTTGGCAATGGCATTAAGAGAAGCTCCACAGGTTCCCTCGAAAAAAAATGCATAAATCTGCATACAACTGAAAAAAGAAAGATTGCTGACCAAACTAAATTGTGATTCGTTAACTAAATCAACTACTTATTTAGTATACTATTGGTTTTAGAAAATCATAATTTGACGCTATACATCATTTCAAGTTAACAAGAACCAAAAGCTTAACATTGTGATACTTTGGGTAAATAAGATCTATAAACTATGCAATGCTACGGTAACGACGAGACAATTAAAATTTTGAAGAGTATAGCCGTCAAATAAAGAAAGGCAATACGTAAGGGCCCATACTGTAAGAGAGGAAAAAAAAATCAAGCAGACATGCATAAGGACTAGAGGAATCCAATCACAGAAGCATCCAAAGTCTTTAATCCTGTAGTGGGAAGCTCAAAGAAGAAATCTTTTTTATTTTGGTTATAACAACTCAGATACATCTAAATTCTACTGATAAGGGTTTTCTGATCATTACACGTACCTCTAACTGCCGTAGAGTATCCGTAAGTTGCCACTGCTTCTGCTTCAGCAACATGAGCTGGTCCTGTAATGATGCAAACTCATTCCTCATTATCTGTTCACTATCTTGAATTGCCTCCTCACTCACACCCTCTTCGTGTAGCCGTTGTCTTAACTTTTCAGTTGATACAACAACATTGTTTGCAGCAGCCATTAACTCACTGTTGGACATTCGAGGGAACATGTCTTTCACAGCTTGCAAGGCATCCATCCATGCTGCTCTATCTTCCTGACACTCAGCTCTCAAATGTAGCCTTTTTGTGCCAGTAAATATGGAAAATCTCTTGTCATCTGATCTACTCTCCCTAATTGATGAAACCTGCAAAAGTTACCGCTTGAAAAATAAGAAACAAGAAAAATCAAACTAGCCCGCATTTTGCCTCAAGAAGAGTATCAAAACTAGAAACAATAGATTATATCTTGCAGTGCTACTTTACCATCTCCAAGTCACCTAAGTACGCAAAACCCACCCTTAAAATTTGATTAATTCATTAATCCTAAATTAATCTAGACCCTGACATTTTGGCTTCAGTTGAAATTTAAGGTTTGTATACAAGTCCCACTTCTCTCAAACATAAATGTTTTCAAAAGCAAAAGGATTGGACTCACTAGAGGACGGAAATCAGAACCAATAGTTTTTAGTGCAGTGATGCACAATCTAGGATTTAACTAATATGAAGGAGTATGTAGCATATAGTCAAGACGACAAATTTGCAGTTGGATAAGAACGATCAATCTCCGTAGACTAATGCTGATACAAATTGAGTTCGCCCATAAGGTGATGTCACCCGCCTATGAGATACGCAGTACTGGCAATAGGATCTAATCGAAGCCTAAACAATAAAAGCAAAGAATGTGAAAACCTTAAGATGAATTTCACCGAACGGCTTGCGGCGATGAGGATTGGCATTCTTCTGCTTAGCAATCCTCCGAAGGGACTCGTCGCCGATGACCTTGCAACCTTTCTCGGTTTCCTTGCTGATAGCGATCTTATCAGGACCGTGAATCTTGTAATACGAAAGGACACCATCCTGCAAGACAAACCACCTGGACTTCCAACCTTTGCCATAATTCACCCACTTATAAAGAATCCCACAAATCCCATTCCCAACAATATCATTGATCTTGACCTCCCTGGTATCGACGGAAGACAACTGACGATGATTGGCGGTTAACTTCATGATCCCTTCGCTGGCCGCGAACCAGGCGGACTTGTGACTAGCCGATCGGCTACTACCGGTACGGCTAAGATCGTTTCCATTGATCCGAGTGGAGATGGAGGAACCAGAAGGATGATGAGATGGCCGCATTGGGGAGAAGGTCGCCGGATTGTGATCGGAGATAGAGGACATGCAGCAGAAAGGATGCATGTGACTGAGATCAGATTGATTTCAGCCGATCATCGAATAATGAGATCGGCGGTGGAGGATGTAGATAAAGGAGCTGCGACGGCGGTTGGCGAATCTAAGGAAGGGAATCTCTTCATCTGAAGAAAAAGAGAGATCAAATTGGGATTTCAGATAGGAACTTTGAACAACAATTAGAAATTCAACGGATTAGAGATAAACTTTGATGAATTCAACGGGTTAAAGAGAGAAATGAGAGGGGAGAGGACATGGGAAGGGTAAAGATGTAAATAAGGGAATTTTCGGTTTTGGAGGTGGAAAGAGAGAAAGGGAATCGGAGGGAGGAAGAAGAAAGCAAAAGACAGCTAAGAGTCAATTTCACTTAACATTTAATTTCATTTCATTTTTTCCCTAATCTTTTTTTTTTTTTTTTTTTCCTTCTGTTTTCCTCCAGAGTATCTTCAAGTCTATTATTTATTACTCGCAAACCAGAATTCAGCATTCACTAATTTTATCGGCTTTGTGCAATTGCGGAGGTACGAACCCGTTGGAAAATCTGATCCTCTGGATTTTTAGTCTTCCATCTAAAAATTATATGAAAGAATTTGGCACAACCATTTAAAATTATAAGATTGAAATTTTAACCTCAATTTTTCATTCTTATAGTTTTTTATACCTTCATTAAATTTTCTTTTATTTAATGAAGTTTATATAAACTAGTATGATTGTACAATCAACAATTGTATCAACAAATTTTTAAAATTTTTTTTGAATTAAATGATCAATAATTATATGAAAACTTCGAGTTAGATTTCCAATCTCGACAATCAAAAATATAAAACGATGAATTGATTACGATAATGAGTTAACATTCGGTGACCATCATAAAAATAACACTTTCTTATCAAAATAATACCCGGCAAAACTTGTAAAAATGAACCTAAGTGAAGTAAGTTGTAAGAAATGATGGTTTCATCATCATCTAACAAGTAACTATGAGTGTTATACAACGTTCAAGCTCGACCCGTTTATAAACGAGTTAAGTTTGAGCTTAATTTAAATTTTATACGAGTTTTAAAATGTGTTTATATTCAACCTGCTTAAAAAATGAACGAACTGGAATAATCCGGCTAATATAATGCTCATATAAACATAAATTTTATACAAACTTTAAAATGAGTTCATATTTGAGTCATTTAAAAAACGAACGAACTCGATTCCAGATTTTAAGAACATGGCCCCCTTTTGATTCATATTCTACACTTGGGACCTTGTTATATACTTGTGTACAAAAATGAAAGTGAAAGAAGTTATGGGATGGGCAAGTGACGTGTAATAATAAGATTTTTTGGTCAAACAAAGGTTTCCCAGTCTTCTCTTGAAACCCAAACTCTTTCATATTTCGTGACATCAACGTCATTGTTTTCCCTCTTTGGATTTTGCTGATTTTACGTTATTGCCCATTTCCAACAATAAACCGTCTAATTAAAGTAAATTAATTAACAGGGAATATGAAGTTTTTTGAAAACATAATCGCACGCTATCTAAAAAGCTCTTTATAAATGATTCTGTTCAAGGCGATTTGGGGTAGCTTTGAAAAATATTACTGTAGTATATATTTGTGAAAACAAAGGGATACAGAATTACTGAAATCAACGAAATTGTATAGAAAGATGTGTCGATGACGTGCAAGAGAGGTTGCCTTATGATTAATATAATACTGATGAGTGCAGAGTTGCAGCGAAAGAATAAAAAGTAGAAGTTCCAAGAGAAATACGTACAGTAATATTGGTGAGTATGGGCAGTGTGTCTTAATTTATAAGGTTTTCAAATCTAATTATTATGCATAAACAATCCAAAAAATGGACCCACCCACACAAATCTAATAATAATAATACAATAAATTTTGTTCTCAGAAACTAAAATTATAGAGTATGGGATTTCAAAATGAAAGAGGGAGATGATGTAGTGGTGGTACTGGTGTCTGTCTGGTGGTAGATAAAAGCAGGACTGTTACTGTAGCAGTAGAGCACCATCAATTGCGCTCTTCAGTCACCAGGACCATTCAATTTCTTTTTCTTTTTTAATTTTCTTGACCCAAATCTATTATCATATCTCTAAATATCCGTTCCTAAAGATAAAATGGAAAAATCCAAAGTCACGATTTGAGATAACTTTGATGACTATATACTTGACTCGAAAAAGACTTTTGTATCATGTGTTTGATCTAAAATCACAACGCCTTTTAATTTGACTTATAAAAAAAATATTAAAATACAAATTTAAAAGATTAAAGGGTAATATGACTAATTAAGTCTTTTACCACTATTAATTTATCTATTAGAAGCACTTCTAACATTAAGTAAATATATTTCACCCAATTGTTTCAAGATTAAAAACAAGAGTGACAAGGTATGTGTCATCAAGATGTTCCGGGCTTTGAAGTTGCCCATAAGATTTCGACATAATTATATCCTAGCAGACCTTGTCTTTTTGACAAAATCTATATTAGGTATATTTTCCGAGAAATTAATAATATTGCTGACCGCCTGACCCATTTGGAACACTGCCCGTTTGAAAAGAGGCTTTCGGACCTCATCAGATCCTATCTCGGCCACCCACCAAACAGTACCACCATGTGTGAGTTCAAAAGCCAACGGGTGTCCCATCATATCGTCATCTACTTGTG
The DNA here is from genome assembly GCA_033239125.1 of Fagopyrum homotropicum. Taxonomy (NCBI): domain Eukaryota; kingdom Viridiplantae; phylum Streptophyta; class Magnoliopsida; order Caryophyllales; family Polygonaceae; genus Fagopyrum; species Fagopyrum homotropicum. The sequence continues at coordinate 13,897,776 of BSWB01000003.1, forward strand.
TGCCAAAGTCTAATACTAGCTTATACAGATATGAACGTTGCTATCCTATAACAACCTAATCATAATAGGGTTCCAATTAAGCCTAGCTTAATACGTTTTGCAAACTGTGCTTCATTCATCAAGGCTAGTGGACCAAAAACACAAATGCTTAATCTAGTTACTGTGTTTTTGAAGGCTGAGTTGCATGATTGGGCCTTGAAAATTTTACCCAAATTTGCATACTCCCTTAGGATTTCCAACAAACACAACTGGAAAAGGTGCATGTTGACGTGGTTTGGGTACATTTGTGGACCCTAGGACGAGAAAAACCACAACTTCCACATGGGACTCTGAGGCAAAGCTAGGGTTTTTGTGCCACACTAACGTTCATAGTAATTCTCTCAAGCAGTAAACTTGACACTACTTCTTGCTCAGAGTTAGACAAAGGCTATTCTGACAGTGTCCCCTGTACAAAGATGGAGGATCCGATTCTGGGTCTTTGGAAAATACAAAGTTCAAGCTAAGCAGATTACATGGGTCCATAGAACTAACATTTTTGCAGTCTACTCATGGTGCCATAACTCAAATCACTTACAAAAAGATCATTACAAAATAGCCTATATGCATGATTGTCGACAATAATTCAACCCGGTCCCTAACTCTAACAGGAAATGCTGACACATGGCATTCACTCTCTCTATCTGTCAAAGTCCGATACAGACGGACCGGTAGAGCGGGGGTCGTGTGCATACGAGCGCACATGCGCGTTAGGCCCAAGCCCAGCACATAAACCCGGCGAGGTTCCATCCTAAAACCAATTGGCAATAGGAGGAGTAGCCCACCGACCTTATATACTAGGCTCGGAGTGTCCCCATCTTTCGATGTGGGACTTTATTATCTCCAACAGTTTAGGATAGCGAGCCGAATTGAGGCTAACCGCTCTGATACCATGTCAAAGTCCGATACAGACGGACCGGTAGAGCGGGGGTCGTGTGCATACGAGCGCACATGCGCGTTAGGCCCAAGCCCAGCACATAAACCCGGCGAGGTTCCATCCTAAAACCAATTGGCAATAGGAGGAGTAGCCCACCGACCTTATATACTAGGCTCGGAGTGTCCCCATCTTTCGATGTGGGACTTTATTATCTCCAACACTATCCTTTCCCATATGTTAACTTAGCTCACAAATACCCATTGTCAAACAAATGCAAAAATTCTCACCTCCCCTTAAATACAAGAGAAAAAGGATCCTAGGTAGAGAGATATCGAATAGGCAAATACAAATGGAAATGGTCATAGGTTTTGCAGTTTGCAGGCTCAAGCCAACTTACAAGGAATCAAATGTTCTATACCCTACCAAACAGAACCTATTAGTTCTCTCTCACCAGGGCATACCCGAAATGTAACAAGCACATGAGCAGCAATCACGGAAAAATACATAACAGATTAACAGCAGACCAAAGTAGGAAGTTTATAAATAATGTAATTTATTACTAATTTGATCATGTTATGTCACATTAAGAGTAGTTTTAATAATCAGGACGGGCCAGTAAGCAATCGAATCATGCCAGCTCTAATGATTAGCTGAGATATCAAAGCTGGTGATAATAAATTTAACAGATCCATAATCACATGAAAACATTTAATTAGTTGGTGGGTAATATTCTGGGGGGAAGGGGGGGACGACACTTGATGTGATCTGAAACATTTTTAAATTTGAATCAAATGTTGACCAGTCAACATTCTAATTTCACATTTATATCATGGAGAAAGATTCCTCTTTTATACAATAACATATTGATTTGCTGGATTATGAGAGAGGGGCACCTCGCGGAGAACAGTGGCAGTTTCACGTTAAGTGCAGGGAACCTCTTCAATTGAGTTTTGTTCTGAGCAGTCCCTTGAAGAAGTCGAAGCTGTGAGAGTGAAACATAGGATTTGCTCATTTAAGTTAGACATTGGTAAAATATCTAACATGACAAAAGCTAGAAACGGTACAAGCAGCAAGTTGTATAAAGTAAGCAACTCGTAGATGTGCCTCCTACTGCCAACTCAGATTATTACCCAAAGAAAAGGAATTGCAACTAAACATATTCACGTTCAATATGATTGTCAGTCTAACTTTTAATAGCACGCAAAGGAATAAAAAGGTGCACTCATTTTCAACAATCATAAACTGTAATAATGGATGGAGGAGTAGATCCCATTCCAAGTGAGTGAAAGTCGTCAATTCAGATCTCTGATCAATTAAACATATTGTGGGGTCCCGTGCACAAGTCATGAGGATATTATTTACTTATGCTTTTGTCACACAAGTCAAATGAATCATGCTTGTCCTTTTTCCTGATTAAGACAAACTATTCATACAAACATGGCATAAGAACCTATAAATGTGATCAATATATACTCATCTACTTTTTTTTTGCTTAAAAAAATTTCAAAGGTCAAATACGAATAGAGAGAAGAGGTAAAAGCTGAGAGTTACCAGGTCTATAGATTTATCACTTTCTGACTCACCAACTAAGCCTACACTTTTATCACTGATGCAGCGACTATATACTGAAGACAACAGTGAAAATATAATGAAGCATGATGTTTCATCGCCACTTCCATTATCTTGCTAGTTTTAGGAGACAAGATAGGAGGCTAACTGTAATTTCAGACCTCTTAAGTTATTCATACAGCAAAATATAATACGCTCTCAATTTTTTATGAAACATATGGCACACGTCTAATGATCTAGAAGTCAGGAAACCGGACCCGGATCTTTTATCTTATATCCTTCCCGGGACCAAATGACGTGTGCCCAATGAACCACACATACAAGCACACGGGGTTCCATCCTAAAACCAATTGGCAATAGGAGGAGTAGCCCGGATGCTTATATGGTAGGTTCACTTGATTGCGTGTTATCGATGTGGGATTCTTTTCCCTACATCTCAACAATTACAAATAATTTTATGAATCAACAGCTCTATGTAAGGACAACCAAGCATGCTAACTGTAATTTCAGACCTCTTAAGTGATTGTCTGATAGATCTAAGAGACCCTCCACAAATTCACATTCAGTAACCCTATATCAATGTAAGATGGTTACTTGAAACCTTGCTTACACACATGGTTAATTTAAGGTATGGCCATGACCAGTATTCAGACAGCTACCTACTCGTTTATAAGACATATCACAATTGTTTAAAACTCAAAATCGTACTGAAGATTTTGATTTCGTACTACTGAGAGGGATATAATCAAAAGGATACGAATCATTATACTGGCTTTTTAGTACCTATTGCCATCTGGATGAAGCTCACATATTTGACCATCATCACTGACCGCCAATAAATATCCAGTTGATGTCAGGCCCTGTAATTGGAAAAATAGATGAATGAACCAAACTTGGAGGTCCATTTGAGTACTCTATTAACATATCAATCTATGGTTTGCACTTTGCACCTCAAGGACAAAAAAGAAAGAAGAGACGTTTTGGTGAAATTGCAATGATCAATGAGTTGTTTCAACTTCCAGAAATAAGGACAAAAGTTTTGTCACAAAACATATTTGGCTTGCAAATGCACACATAACAGACCCTTCTAAGTGGACGCCCAAACAAAGATTCTACAGAACAGATAACACACAATCACTCGACAACAAAGCCTCTACACTCACTAGCTTGTGTGGTTTCATCATTTTTGATGATTATGCACTCTTTTCCTGCTCCCTCATAGCCCAAAGCATTCTTTCATATTTCTCTTAATAACGGCAATTCTACATCAGTTGTTCTACCACAAGTTAAACATATTGATACTGAAATCTTTTGTTACTTTTGTAGATTTTTTACCAGATAAAAGAAAAACTAAGCATTCAATCTAATCACTACAAAATTTTACCAGTAATCCAGTATAAAATTTAAAGTAACAATTACAAGGGGGCATATGTTCCATCTTGAAACATGACTTCTCTATAAACTTAAGGACTCAAACAAGGGCATTTTTTACCGAATCTTTACCTGAATAGTAACTTCACTATTCATTGATTGGTCCTCAGCAGTATCCTTCACAATAATTCTTTGCCCACTGCATACATATAGGAAGATGAGTTCCCACCAAAAAAAAAACATATAGGATGAGTTGACGGTATAACAGTACAAGTCCAAGCTATATTTTTAGCGAACAAACTCATCAGAAATGCCTTGTACATCTACTGTACAAATGGTGACACATGTCATAATTCTTAACAGGCGCAGTATCCACAGATTAAGCCAGAGATGTAGATTGTTGCATGGTGTTGGTCAGAGAACTGAGAGAAGTTAAGCTTTATTCCTTAAGGCTGGAGCAAGAGTATATCAGAAACCATGGCTACTAGATGAAACTTAGCTTGCATAAGAGTATATCTGAAATTTCAGGACTTCCAGCAGAGAAAGGAATGCAACAATAAGCAAGCAAGGAAATGCACCTGAAACAGTGACTTATGTGTTGCACATTCACTTTGACAAAGCCATCATAAATATGATTTACATACAGGTCATGTGGTATTAATATATTTCAGAGTTTAATACCTATGTAGCCATGTCTTGTAGTAGAGTTCCTCCAGAGGTTGAAAACCTGCAAAAACAATGTAAAATGACCTTTATCCTTCTTACCGAGTTCATTTTTGAACATTATCAAAGAGTATGAGACATAATGCACTTCTTACATTTAGGAATCATAGTTTACAAGGCTATACCGTTATAAGTAGAATAAGTCATAAACAGGAAGATTACTTAACATAGTAACTGACCTTGAAGTATAAAAAGGTCAAAGAACTCCTCAAACTTGTTAAAGAAGGATGCCATGATTTCTTCATTTTGTAGCTGGCAAGTAAAAGAGGCTATCTCTTGCAGGCATGCATTCAAGCATGTTGTAGGTTCCCTATTATCGACATTTAAGCCTATCCCTGGCAGCGAAGAACCCAATTAGATGACTTTTGGTAAGATAGTATTGTCCATACAAGGCTTAGAAAGCACTATAGTAAGGCTAATTATAACAAGAAAAATACAACCACGGTTGGCATGCCATCAGATTTTACCAGCAGTAACATTGAACTTCTTTGACGTATAAGTGGAAGTGCACAATATGCCTCCAACTTTTAGACCATTCAAATAAAGATCATTTGGCCATTTTATTCTGACATTGAGCTGTGGTAAACCCTGCAACGTTCAAGCGCAAGGATATGTTAGAGTCCATCTAAGGAGAAAAAGATGACAAGTTTACTACAGTACTACACTGTAAACTTTGCCGTATGAACCTAATTGCAAAACGTTAATCTGCAATCAGAAGATGCCCAATTCAATAACACAAAAAATGTCTATTTTGCAACCCTAGTAATTTATACGAGTATTTGCCATACATTCAATATTCACTATAGTCCTTGACAAATTTACATTGTTGCAGGGTATTGGAATGATAGAAGAACCAGCAACAGCATATGTTTAAGACTTTTAGTAGCATGCAACAGAGCAGCTATGACCTTTTTATCACAGGCAGCTTTTATAGCCTCCGATACAGCTAAAGACACAATATATTGTAAAAAGGGCACAATCCTGCCGTTCTCCATCTGGATGGTGTATGAGAACAGAAGACATCCTTTAGGTGATTCCCACACATTTGCTGATCTCCCTACATATTCACAAAACAAATAAGTCACCCAGATATGTTTGAAATCCAACTTTTTCAACACCATCCGCTACGAATCTACGATATGATACGATCTGCTCATTACATGCACGCATCTGGTGAGAATGTTAGATTAATCCTTTTGGCGGCAACTCAATCACTTTTAAACAAGTAAAGTTGTAAGCTTCAAAGGCACAGGGACAATAAAGATAAATATCATACCTCTCCCTTTGGTCTGAACATCAGCAACACAAACCGAACCAATTGGAAGCTCGCAAAACTTCCTTCAATAGCGATGCTGGAAAGGTCAACGAAGTACCTAAACAATTTGGAAATTAAAAACGAAATATTTTAGGATTCTCACTGAGACACGACGTCTTGTGTGGAGTTAATCCTTGGAGACCAGATGAGAAACCGGCCAAAAAGTGTGGTTGAAAGCGAATCCATATAGAATTTGAAATCAAATGGCAACTCATCGTTAGAATTTTCGAACTCTGAGAACAGTCGAACTATGAATTCGGAATTATCGGAGAAGTGGAGCACATCAGTGCTCTTAAGCGACGTGGCCAGGTCATTCTCAGCAGACGACTTGCCACAAATCACTAATAGGGAAGGAGGCTGGGAGTGAGAATCCATGGATAAAGACACAAGTCGGAGGAGGGGAGATGGATCAGAAGGTTCTGATGAAACGGATGAGTGTGTGTAGGTAGAGCTGGTCACGGGAACCGGGAGGGAGGCTCCGACGACAGTATTTGATTTCATAGGCGGTAGCATTCCCCGGCGGAAAAAAAACGAGTTATGTTGGCGGATTTACAGTTGTATCCTCGCGGTAGAGAGAGATTTACAATGACGCCCTTGATTACCCCTGGTCAAGTAAAAAAACACTGCGTTTTGAATCCCGTCAAAATGAATGTTCAGGGACGGAGGGAGACGAATTCGACTGTTCCAGAGTGTTTCTAGCTTGCATCGTGGCATTGGGGAAATCATGGAGGAGTTGCGGCGAGCTCTAATGGAGCGGGGATTGGCCGTTTCGGATTCCCCTAAGAAAGGACGTTGCCTTCTTGCCAACAAAGACTTGTATCCTGGTTTGCTCCCTCTGTCTCTCTTTCGAATTGGATGTTCCAGATTGTTTGTAACTATAGAGCAACTGTGCTTCCTTTTTGGCGTTGCTTGCTAGAAAGTTTGGCGATGATTTTTGGGAAAAATTTTCTGTCAAATTACAAAACTGGTTGTGTTGTTTGGATTCATGCTTTACGCTTGTATCCTATCAGGTTTTCACCATATTTTCAGTCTTATTATTCGTTTGTGGAATTTTGTGGATGTATATGCTAAATCCGCAGCCATTCTAAGAGGCAAATGATAGGAAACTTGTTGATTATGCGTTGTAAATGAGCGCTAGAAATGCCTTTATCTTTCTGCTCCTGGTTGTGCTATAGCTATTGATAAGGATTTTGCGTTGGATCTAACCTTGTCAAAGTGCCTCTTTTCAAGTTAATTTTGACACGTTGCTTTTATATTATATGATGATCCATTCACAAACACTGCTAATACATAATCATGATTTGTAGGCGATATAATCACTAACCAAGAGCCTTATGTATCGGTTCCAAGCAACACCATGGCTAGTTCAAGATGTGAAGTCTGTTTTGCCGCTGCTTTTCTGAAGAAATGCTCTGCTTGTCATGTTGTGTTCTATTGTGGGACTGCATGCCAGGTGCACATCATTTTCTGTAAAGGCAGCTCTATTTTTCAATTATTTGTGATTACTTGTGACAATTAGGTTTAATCATCAGCAAAACTTGCTTTAGTTTAGTATCTTATGTAATCTCAAGTGACAGTTTAATCATATACATGCTTCGGTGTGACTGTTGTGCATCCAGACATCAGATTGGAAATTGCATAGAATGGAATGTCAGGCCCTTGCTAAGCTTGAAGAGGAGAAGAAAAAGGCTCTTACCCCTTCTATACGACTGATGCTCAAACTCTACTTGAAAAGAAAATTGCAAATTGACAAGGTTGATTTATATGTAGCTTTTTTTTTTTTAATTCATGACTCATGTTGTCTTGGCTTCACTCAAATTGGATATTCTTGCCTTTAGACGTCTTATAATCGAAAATTTAAAACTATTGGGTATTGCATCAGTTTTGTATATGAAAAGAATGACCTTCCCAATATTGAATTACACAGAACATATGTTAAATCATATAAATAAATAAGCATGTTGGAAAAAGAATAAAAGGCGCACTATGGAGAGCTCCAACATGCACTGTTTAACCTTTTTAATGGCAGGTTCTTCCCACTACTGTGACAGACAACTATCAATTGGTGGAGGCTATGGTGTCTCGTATCCTTACTTTCCTCTCACACACTTGCTTTTTATATCTGCTCATTTTCCCTGTTGAGTTATTGTGTTGTTATAACTTAAAAATTCCTTACATGCAGATATGTCTGAGATCAATGAAAAGCAACTAGTTTTATATGCACAGGTGGCCAATTTAGTTAGTGTTATACTGCAATGGCCTGAGTTAAACCGTAAAGAAATTGCAGAAAACTTTTCCAAGGTATCCTATACTCTCTTGAAGTTGATTGATTTGTTGTCATTTAAACATATGATTCTGTCCGTCAAAAATAATAATCTGTATTACTGTTTTACTTTTTGGCTGGTATCTGAGCACTATCCACCGACTTTTGATTAGGCTATTCCGCAAATGCTCTTGAGGTTGGAATTTTAGTAATTAAGGGTTATAATGAATAATTATCTTTTATTTATGCCAGCTTGCATGCAATGCACTTAGCATTTGTGACTTTGAGATAAGACCCCTGGGAACTGGGCTGTATCCTGTGATTTCCATCATCAACCACAGGTATTGCATTTTCAAAGTCATGTTCAGTTCCAGCTCTCTGCAGATTAGTAATCCTTGTTTGTTTTTATTACTTCAGCTGCTTGCCAAATTCTGTTTTGGTGTTCGATGGAAAAACAGCTGTTGTTCGTGCAGTGCAACATATACCTAAAGGTACTGAGGTACTGATTGTAACTGATAGCTTCTCCTTATCTTCTGTTTCTGTTTAGCTTAAATAATTATAAATCGACATTGGACAGTCTCTTGAATGCATACTGGAAATAAATGTATATTTTTATTAGTCCTATCGTTTTTTTTACCAATCTCCAGAGCTGTTTCTAAGTCCATCAGAATTTAGTGGCGAAGGGGACAAAATAACATCACTAAGAAGGTCAAGACATAAAATGTTGTTGACATAAGAGATAGGTTGCCCAATTTCAATGGGTTTTAGGTATTTAGTCCTGCTGAAAAGGTGTACCAGATCAAGATTGTTTTTAGTTGCTATCTGGTTTTTATGTTGTGGTAGGTGCTGATCAGTTATATAGATACTGCTGGGAGCACCATGACACGTCAAAAGGCTCTGAAGGAGCAATACTTCTTCACCTGCACTTGTGGTCGCTGTATAAAACTGGTTTGTATAGTTGAACCTTGAAAATATGATTTCAATCACTAAAAAAAGTCCTTTTTCCCCTTGATTTAACATTGATGCTACTCCACTTGAAGGGTGAAATTGAGGATATTCAAGAAAGTGCTGTTTTGGAAGGGTATAGATGCAAGAACAATAAATGTGATGGCTTTCTGCTTCGTAACTCAGGTATGACAACCTTAGTATGTTTTGAGGGGCAAATTTTGTTTATATACAAATTTATAAACCTTACATGCTTGGAATTTGACGTAAGCTGTTACATTGATCATGGAATATTCTTAGTGCAGACAAAAATGCATTCATATGTCAGCAATGTGGGCTTCTACGAAGCAGGGAAGAAGTTCAAAAGCTTGCTCGTGAAGTGAAATTCATGTCTGAGAAGGCTTCCACTTCTCTAGACGCAAAGAGTATCCTCATTTGTTGCATGTGCTAGCTACTCCTAGCAGTTTTTTTTGGTGTTGGAATCACATAGGCACCAGTCCGTTTCATTGAGGTTATCTTTGACCCAATTTTAGATTATCAGGAAGCTTGTACATTGTACAAGAAGGTCGAGGAATTGCAAGTGAAACTGTGTCATCCACTTTCAATAAGTTTGATGCGAACACGGGACAGCCTATTGAAGGTACTTTTATAGCTCATGTAACCATTTGTCATACTTCATAGTGAATGACAGTCAAAGCTGAAAGGATTATAGAACTAATTAAGTGGTGGAATCTGTCTGCAGATATTTATGGAGTTCAAGGACTGGAAAGAAGCTCTCGCATGTTGCAGGTTGACAATTCCAGTGTATGAAAGTATGTTCACGAATTACATAAGTTTATTGCATTCCTTTTTTTTCCTGATGTATATCTAGACCTTTCGGTGATTGTGTTCATCTGTGTGTTGTTATAAGCAGAAGCATATCCAGGATGTCATCCAATGCGTGGATTGCAGTATTATACTTGTGGAAAACTCGAATGGTAAGAAAGAATTCTCCAAAATCGGTGATAGGTGTTGGGTTGGAGGAGACAGTTATACGTCTTGACCTGGGTGACTGAAAATGGTAAGGTTGATTGATCTATGCAGGTTGCTGAATGACACCGAGAGTGCCATCAAATCATACACAATGGCATTGGATATACTACAGTACACCCACGGAAGAAACACGGCTTTCACAAACGAGCTACGGATGAGGCTAGACGAGGCACACGCTGAAGCATCATACATGCGTAAGGCTGAACAATTTTGAAACTTGTTTGACCGCAAATTTAGCATTTCAATTTGCATCATCTTATTATTTGGCATTGGTAAATACTGTATCAATTTGTATCTCTGGAAACCACTCCCTAGGAACAAGTTTTTATTTTTTTGTTTCAAATCTAAATTCTTACAAGGAAAAGATGGGGTCTTTTAAATTTTTTAAGTTGTATTTGTGCCTTTTTGTTAGTGGCTTGTGCATAAGTTGGAGATCATTAATTGATATTTTTTTTTTGGAAAGAATTGGGCTAAATAGGCTTTTTTTTTTTAATAGGTTTTTGTTTTATTAAGTTGTTTTCGCAAATCGGATTTCTAAAATCAATTTCCTTTGTATTAGTTTTATTTACTTATGTCTCTTTTACTATTTTTCTCTGGGAGAATTTGACATATTAGGCCTTTTTGAAAATATGATTTAGTAAATGTACCCCATAATAACCACTTTCATTTAATGGTAGGTAAAAATAATTAACTCTTTTATTTCAAAAAAAAAATGCTTGTTATTTGTTATTAGTTATTTGTTATTTGTTATTTGTTATTTATGTTTAAGTTTTAAACTTTAATTACTGAAATTGTTTTTTATTTTATTTTATTGTCTTTTTATTTTCTTTATTATTTTTTTATTTTTTGAAATAAATTTATCATATTAGAAATTTCTCATACTAGAAATTTTATCATACCAAAATTTTTATCATACCAGAATTTTAATCATACCAGAATTTTTATCGTACCAGAAATTTATCATACCAGAATTTTATCATACTAGAAATTTTTTCATACCAGAATTTTTATCATACTAGAAATGTTATCATACCGGAAATTTATCATACCATAAATTTTATCATACCAGAAATTTTTTCATACCATAAGTTTTTTTTTTGTCTGTTTTTATTTTTTATAATTTTTTGGTATGAGTTTTTTTTGTATGAAATTCATACCAGAAACTCATACCAGGTTTTTTTTGTTTTCTTTTTGTTTTTTTTAATAATTTACATACTAGAAATTCACATACCGGATTCACATACCGGATTCATATACTAGAAGTTAAAAAAATATATAATAGAAAATTCAGCATTGGCACCATTGGTACTACTGTCTTCCTTCTTCCTCTTGTCTTCTTCTTACTTCTTCTGGTCTTTTTTTGACACCATTGATCACAAATATCATACCAGAAGAGAATCAAACACAGTTTTGACACTACTCTATACTCAACACTCTTGAACTTATCATTTGACTGAAGCTACACCACAAATTAAGCATTAGCATTTATCAATCAAACACAATTAATTAACATGATGAAGAAAATTATGAAGAAAATTCGATAGAATCTACACTACTACATTCCTATCTCTTGTTAAAAATCTCTCTATCTGATTCCATCAATGGAACAATCTCATTGTCTAGCCTTTGCATAACGATCTGATTGCCCTACGTTTTCCACCTTCACCTTACTCGCCTCAAACCCACATCGACACACCCACTCGACTCGGTAGCCAATCCCCGTTTTTTCGAACCTCCGCCTTCGGGTTCTCATCCACCTCCAGCTCCGCAACCACACATTCATCAACTAGGCTTGTTTTCAGCTGTTGAAAGCTTGGGGTAATTAGGAGTATACAATATAACACTATAAGTTGATTCCATGGCTGATTTGAATAGCTTGATGTACGTACAGAGTTACGTATACTCCTTGACAATCACGAAAGAAGAAACATTGAGTATCATTGGAGGTAAATTTAATATATATGCTATCTAGCCTCTGTCTAATCATCAAATATTCAGAATAATACACCATAAGACTAATACACCATAAAACACATCAGCACAATTCATAATCATCAAATATTCAGAATGTGTATGCTATCTAGCCCCCACTCTTTATCAGCACAATGCTTATTATGTGATTGACCAAAACGAGAAACCCAGCGAGAAATTGCAAGATCAGACTCATAAGCGGCTATACCAGAAGATGACATTGTCTAAACTAAATAAGAGCTCTCACAAAATCAATATTATTAGAGATTATCAAATTTCATCACTTGTATATGCTGCTTTGGGCTACTTTAGCTATCTAAAATGTCAAGAAACTCAAGATTTTTATAAGGTTTAATCTAAGATATGTTCAATATTCATCACTTCCAGAAACAAAATCAATGAAAACAAAATTACCTTAGATGTAGAACTAACAGTAAAATGGCCCTTGAAAGTTGAAACTCTGAACTTCTGAAAACAACAACTGTAAAATGGCCCTTGATCTGTCCAATTTGATACTAGAGGATGGCGAGATCCGAGGAGGTAGACTCCTCCAAGCCTCAGATTCATCTCAAAAACCTCTTCCTACAAGATCGCGATCTCAGTTTCGGCAATCTCGGTCCTCATTCCTCATCATCCTCAGATGCCGAAAAAATGGAGGAAATCCCGCCAAGAACTTACTGCATTTGGGAGCCAAACACGTCTTCAGTGGCATCGCCGTCTCCAAAAAGGTGTAGGAAGAGAGAGTCAGGAAGTAAACCTTGAACGGTAAAAGAGGGTGGGGTATATTTTCTTAATTGAAAATATGTAAATGCCTATTTACTATCATAGTTTCTTATAATAGCTTAGTTACCAAATTTGCCCTTTTTCTCTTGTACCTCTAATCTTCGTCCTTGTTTGAAACTTCCATCAAAACTGACCTATATGAACAATTGAAAGATTGAATTGTTATCCTGACCAAATCTATGATTGACCCCAAACCGACTTGTAACTAAAAATCATCTATTAACACCCGACCTTTAATTTAAGTTGAAGAACAACATGAATAAGAGTGAAAAGACATGGTTTTCTTAAGTCATATATACTATCTAATATGAAGTAATATGGTATACTATTTGAACAATCTTAAGAGTGAGGATATGTGGATCCTTCTTATCAAATACTTTTTCCTAGCCATTCTCGAATAATCAAATATATTCCTTTATCAATTTCGAGTAACCAATTATTTCCTTGAACAATCTTGAGCGGCTTATGCTCATATGAACAATCTTGAGTGTAATGCTCTAATGTCTAACTATGTGGTATTTTTACCTTTCTAGTGTCTCCCCGACTATTTTTTGGATTATTTGAGGATTTTAGGAGATGCAAACGCTTGTTTTGATGTCCCTCTTCGCCTTGATCTACTTGCGAATAAAATCCTTTTTACAAACCTTCAACTCTAGATTTGAGATATATCGACCCTACTGATAGATTTAAAAATGTGTTTATTTTCATGGAACTGAAATTGAAAATTTCAATTTTTTGTTGAGAAAAGTTGTTTGAAATTTTGAAAAAAGCATGAAGCTTTAAATGAATATCTCATAGCTTATGAACAACGACATTGGTCACACTACCTATGGAATCTGTTTTCTCGACCAAAAATCACAAATACCGATCATTTTTTTGTTTATGGAATCCGATTGGAATAAAACTTTTAACCGATAAACTTGAAAACCGGAAAGGATTCTCCTTATTTGAATCAATCTTTGAAGTTGTGAACTAATTTGAGCGAAAATCTCCTTATGAATAAGTTTGTGAGTTTCGTTGAGGTGGATCTTGGCAAGTTCTTGTGTTCAAGCTATCCTACAGATTTTGGTGTATGTATAGAGTTGTGTCTAGATTGTGGTCGTGATGGTGTGTTTTCATGACGGTTTCTTTTGATGGGAGGCTCTTCCCCGAGTTCTCGGTTCTTCACTTCCCCAAGAGTTCGTGTTTTGTTGTAGATGCATTTGACGGTGCTATTCCAATAGTGTTTGGCTCACCCATTACCCGCTTCATCTTTGGGAGATGCTTTACATTTTCGTGTTGTTTGTCCTCATCCGGATTCACCCTTCTTCTCATTGTCTCCGTTATGATCTTCTCGTACATCTCCTCCTTGATCTTAGGTTTTGATCAGCTCTGTGCTCACCACTTTTTTCTGGGATTTCAACACCGTAGCGGATAGACTTGTGTTGCATGGTTTGACGTCAGCATTTGGTGACGAGGTGCTACCGGAAGATGTTGAAGACCTCATCCGTTTAAATGCCTTGAGGTGGCCGGTATCTAGAGATTGTTCCCCCTTTTGCTTACCCTTGTATAAAAAAAAATTACTCTTGAGGAGTCTTGTTCGGTTTCAAGCTAAAATATTTTGGGTGATTAAAGAGGAGATTGAATTCTCAAAAAGACAAGTATTGTACACTATTTTTTATGATAAATTCTAGTGGGTCAAAGGAGGTTTCACATGCCCATTTAAACGAATTATGCACCAAAAACGCAACACTATAAAGGCTCGTTTGGAATTGCTATAAATCATGTCTGGAAACGGAATGATTTAAATCAATAAAAAATTTATGATAAATTCTGCTCCGGTGACGACAAACACAACCACCCCCCTCCTAGTACCACCAGACAAACCCCCTGACCCCAAGTCTTACGCCGCCGCTGCTGGTAATGCTATCCCTTCAGCTGCTTCATTGTGTTGTGATGCGCTCATCGATTCACGGAGAATGAGGATCTCCTTTACGGAGAAAGTTAAAGGATTGACGGTCGCTGAAATCGATGACAATGTGATCGAACTTTCTTCGGAGAAATGGAAAAAGGCAGTCATCGTAAAGGTTCTTGGAAGGAGCGTGGCTTTCCGCCTCCTTGAAAAACGTCTTTACCGGTTGTTGAGTAAAAATGTACACAAATTTACAAAACGTCTTTTTATGTTTTATTCGAATACAAATTTACAAAACACATTTTATTTGAGTTCGACCCTCTCTTTTGACCTTTTGATTCTAAGTTATATAAATACCGATATTTGGTTTGTTTTAGTGATTTGGGCTGCACCCGTTTTTGGACGGGTTGCCTACGTACCTCGTTAAAGAGGATCAAGCCTCACGTAGTTCAGTGCGGTGCTTTTATGCATCAGAGAATCAAAGTCCAAACCCACCTTCTAGGAAGGGTTGCCTAGTCGATGATTCAACTATCATTTGCATGGTATTTATATCTCGACCATGCATCATAAGATTAAATTAAACCCACCTTCTAGGAAGGGTTGCTTAATTCATCCCGCTATCACGCACATGATCAAGATTAGTGAGAGATTGTTTATTGTTTTATTTTTATTTTTTTGTGACTGAATTTGGTCCTTAGTTTACCAAATTTCCTACGTATCCTTTATTTGGAATCAAGTCGTACATAGTTCTTAATTGATTAGGTTTTTTTTTGTGGTTAAACTCGACGAGCGGATGCTTTATATCGAGTTTATGAATATTTGAGAATTTTATAATATATGAATTTGATTTGCGACTGTACCCGATATAATTTAAACTTAATATCGAGTTACCTACGTAGCCTTTTAAAATGACGTCAAGTCTTTACGTAGTTCTACAAGTTTATTTTATAAAGAGACATTTGATTTATGTCCGAGATTTATATCAAAATTTACTTGACTCGGACGGGGCGACTGAATCCAGTTTAATATCAGATTTCCTACGTAGCTCGGAAAGAGCATCAAGTCATAACGTAGTTCTGCCTTGACATTTATTTTATTTGACCACAAATATGGTTTCATATTTGTATATATAAAAAAATTTCTTTACGGGTCACTTTTGCAAAGAAAAAAATTTCATTGGTCATTTGTAAAAACTTGTTTTTCTAGGGGTCCATTTTATAAATAAACCAAAGTTTTGATTTAAGAAGAAATGAGACTTCTCTCCAGCACTACCAAATTGCAGTTGCAGATTTCACTTATTATTTTTATCAATTTTTTTTTTACATTTTGTCATCAAAGTATGTGACTAGAGTCTGTACTTCTTTTTTTTTATATATTTTTTTTTACTTTATCATTTTTGAAATAAGATCCAAAAAGAAAGCTGTCAACAAAAAGGATATTATTTGCAATAATTTTTGTTATTGTTTATTTTCTTTATTTTACATCTTCCTCAAGGTCTTCTTATTCGTCTTTTTCTGAACTTCTTTTTTTTTTTGCTTTTGCAGAAAGGGTAAACAAACAGCCATGGAGATGATACTCGCGTCCAGTTTTGATGAAATCAAGAGCAGCCTGGGAAGAGTCATAGTTATAGAAGAATCGGAAATTAGCCCGAGAGAGATTCACAGGATGGACTGTTCGCTCCAAACGGTGTGTGCAAGCTTTAAATTTATAACCCTAGACGTAAGCTTAACACAAGGATGCAAACCCGCAGTGTACGGGTCAATCGTAGTAAAAAGCAAGGAATTCCAGGGGTCGATCACAGGGACTTAGTAAAACAAAGTCCAATTACGGTATGCTTATGTAAATACTAACCACAAGAGGTGATCAAAACAATCAAAGATGATATAGAAGTCAATAAAGGAAATATGCAATTCTAGGGATTAAAGCATCTAGTTGTGGTTCCAACTCAAGATCTATAGATAAGCGGACAAAGCTGAGATTTTTGCATGGGGAAGGTGTTTCTAAAGTGGAATAGATTACCGGGTAAGTCTCACTACTCACTAATCCAAAACCGTAACTCCTATTACTGGGTAAGTCTCAAGGAATTAAGATAAAGAAGTATAACCTCAAACTAACACACCATCTAAGGGAATAGAATCAACCTTTACCGGGTAAGTCTCAGGCTAACTCACAAAGAAGGGATGAAAGCACACTCAAACCCCAATAAAGGATAAACCTTTATTACCTACACTTATGATCGTTGGTAAACAAACTAAGAAATTACCGGGTAAGTCTCATCCTAAGCTTGCATTGAACCAGGAAAGGTGTAATAAGAATAGGATTTGACAAACTCTAACACTTAACTCTCAGTTTAGGATCAGATAAATCACCTCGGTCAGAAGAATTCCACCCCGGCCGAGATGTTCATCGACTGAGCGAGATGCTTAGGGTTAAGGTAAAGACTCGAACTTTCAGGGTCCTACTGGAATCTAAGATTATTCTATCATTGTTTTTCCCACAACCTTCAGCCAATCACCTTAGAATCACACAAGGAAATTAGCCACTCATCATCATGAAAGCAATAATCAAATATATGGGAAGATGGTGAATATTTAAACAAGAAGAATTTAACGAAAAGACTTCAATAACTGAATCAAATATCACAACAAAAGCGTTCCTTGGATAGAAATCCAACAAGGCAAGACAACAAGGAAGGGAATCTAAGATGATCTTACAAAAACCCTTCAAAAGCTATAAAAGTTACAATCTTCCTTCTTCAACCTTCAAAAAGGTTCTTCAAATCTCCCAACTGGAGTATGGCTGCTGCGGTGTATAAACCCTGATCGGTGGTATAGCATGCTCCTGGATTTGTGGAAATCCAACCCTTTTTATAGGAAAATAACCCTCCAAAGATAAGATATCTTAGAAAGATCTCTTCCCATAAAAATAGGTAAAATATATGATCTAAATTATCTTCTTCCTTCCCGGAGCCAAGCCCAAAAATATAAGATCTCTTTCCAAAGATAAAAGATCTCAGCCAAGAATAAAATATTCTCGCCGCGTCCCAGGTATTCGCCTCGGTCGAGTCGACTTCTCTGGATCACCTCGGTCGAGGTAAATCTGTGGTGAACCGAGGTGAGTCACAACTGAATGTGAAATCTCTCAAATCTGGTCCAAAGTGAATCTCAAATCCATGGCTATGCTTCCTGGATGGTTCCTTATGTTCCTGAATGTAGCTCCAATGACTCCATAGCTCCTTTTGCTCCTTTTTGATGCAAAACATGCCATTTTACCTACGATTACAACAAAACTAGGTGTAGACCTCGATTCCCGCAAAGGTAGATGAAATGGTAATATAATCACATATTATACATACAAACATGCAGATTATTGAAGATAAAACGTCCAAACAAACCCCAAAATATAGACTATAATTCATGCTATCATGGACATCAAAAGAAACATCGAGTTCGATTAGAGCTCGATTGATGAAGATCAACAGGCTATTAACATTTTCCATTGTAGATTCTTATGCAGGATACAAAATTGAGGCCAAATGGCTCGATTGTAGCGTCGGAATCAATCGATTCCAACTGACTACATATTTGCAGCGGGAAATCAATCGATTTCAACCAACCGCGAGTGTTTGTGTGTTAACCGAGTGCGATTACTTTCGAGCCAACAACCATTTACGATTAATGTAGCAGTGAAGTCTATCCCTTGCTTGACCATCTTGCATTTGAATAAGCACTTAATTTGTACATCAACAAATAACAGAGATAGTATTTGAAGAGGAGGATAGCAAGTAGATAAGTATGCTTAATGTTGAGTCTTGATCTCCAAATGAAAGAGCAAGTAACGTGTTTTGTTTTAGTTTTCAACTCTTCCTTTCTATTTCTTAACTTTCTTCAGTTCACTTTCTTTCAATCTTTCCATCCGCTACACTACAATATGGCTTTTTATGGATTGAATGTTGAGGGAGTTACAAAGTTAACCTCCCACTAAACCCATTATCACAACAATAATGGCATTTACTCCCCATTTATCTTTTTTTTGTCCACCAAACTACCGAAATTTAGAAAATAATTCATCCCCATAATTTTAGCTTTTTTTTTTTTTTTACCAATTTATCATTTGGTATTAAATGAGCTAAACTGGACTTTTGTAATTTTGGGCTTTTAATCAATATTTTGGGCATTTTGGAATATTGATGGATACCTTCTTCATTTTTTTTTGTTTAAAATAACAACAAGAAATCAACCATACCAAAAAGTATTTATGGGTAACTTCATGACATTTTATTTAATTTCACAAATGATAAAGTTCATGAAATTTTATTCCCGAACAGTTGCCCCCCGAATTTTATGCGTGTGAGAAATTGAACGCGTTGAAAGTTCGATTTTTTTGTTTTGTAAGACTTTTCGCATTTGAAACCATTTGGTTTCATTTATGCTTCCATGAAAGAGGAACATATTGTATATATTTGAATAGTTCCAACAAAAATTTGTTTGGATATGAAATTTACCCATAGTTACTTGGTCAAGAATATGATGTATGGGTATTAAAACTTTGAGCTTTATAGAATATTTTTTCTTTGGAATTTATTTTTGATATTTGATATTTGGCTTGAGGCCTTTTTGTGGCGGACAAGTGTTTAGTTTTAAGAGTTTTGTGCCATTGATTTGGAGATTTTGTAGATATCTCTTTTAAATTTTTGGGGGCTTCATTGATCAAGTAGTTTGATGACTTTAGTCGACATGATTTATTTCTTTTTCTTTGAGATAAAAATAAAGGAGTTTGAAAGAATATCGTTTTTGTTTGTTTATTTGAGAGTATGAGAAAATTCACATTGCGAAGCAATTGTAAATTTAATAAAATTTTTGGGGAGATAAAAATTTATTCCTTGAAATGCAATTTAGTTCGGAAGAATTTGGGATTAACCATCAAGCTTGAGGATGATCCTCAAAGTAGAGCAATTTAGGCATAGAAGCCTTCAACTTTTCATCTTTCGTAGACGTATTTTGCTTATTCTTCTTTTCTTTTTAACAAAGAAAAGGAAATGTTTTGTTGGTTTTTGTGGCTGCACCTAGCATTTTGACTTGCTAGATTGTCTACGTACCCTCTTTGTGAGGGTCAAGCCTTTCGTAGTTCGTTTGGGAACTAATGATTTTTTTGTTTTTGTTTTTGTGGCTGCACCTAGCATTTGAATAGCTAGACTGCCTACGTACCCCCTTTGTGAGGGATCAAGCCTTTTCGTAGTTCTTTTGGGAACTAACGAGGTAGTTCTTTTGGGAACTAGTGATTCTTTTTTTGGGTGGCTGCACCTAGCATTTGAATAGCTAGACTACCTACGTACCCTCTTTGTGAGGGATCAAGCCGTCCGTAGTTCGTTTGGGAACTTTTTTTTTAAGCCCTTTTTTCTATACACATCATCAAAACAACTCGAACCCACCTTCTATGAAGGGTTTTTCAAGTTATTTCTCTATCATTTGTGTACAATGACCTTTTTTTTCTTTTTTTCTTACATCAAGTAAAGAACTTCCTTATAAACTTCCCATTTACACAAGAATATAATATCTTGCCTTCATTGTTTGAAAGCTCGTAAGCTCCTTTAGGAAAAATCTTGGTGATAACATACGGGACCTCCTATTTTGGCTCAAATTTTCCTTTTGATTTTTGGTTAATGGCAATTGGTCGTCTTACTGTAAGAACCAGATCACCCACCGAAAAGGATCGGAACTTGTCTCGTTAGTTAAATGCACCAACTACTTGATCTTGGTAAATTTCGAGTCTTTGTTGTGTCGCCAACCTACACTCGTCTAATGCTTCGAGTTCAGCTAGACAAATTTTGACATTTTCCTCGGGATCGGTGAGTTGTACCGCAACCCTAAGGGAAGGTAGTTGTACCTCCAAAGGTAAGACGGCTTCAGATCCATATACCAAGTTATATGGCGTACATCCAGTAGATGTCCGAACTGTTGTTCGATATGCCCACAATGCTTCATGCAGCCTTTCATGCCAATCTCTTCTTGATTTTGACACAATCTTCTTGAGAATTTTGCATAGAACCTTATTAAATGCTTCAGCTTGACTATTCGAAGATGGATTATAGCTTGATGAAAAACTGTGTTTGAAACCAAAATTTTCAGCTAGTTTCACCATCACTTGATTTTTGAAATAATGGGCATTGTCCGATATTATCTTCAAAGGAACTCCATATCGGTATATCAAATGGATTATGATAAAGTTGGCAACTTCTTTTGCCCCCACTACTTTCAATGGTAAAGCTTCGGCCCATTTGGAGAAATAATCAGTTGCAGCCAAAATGTACTGATGACCCCGTGATGATGGCGGATTTATAGGCCCTACAACATCAAGACCCCATGCATTGAAGGGCCAAGACAAGATTGTCGGATGAAGGAGTTGAGGAGGTTGATGAATGAAATCACCGTGAATTTGACACGCATGACACGTCTTAGCAAAATTCATTGCGTCTTTCACCATGGTCGGCCAATAATAGCCTAGCCGTTTAACTTGATCGGCTAATTTAGGACCACCTTGATGTGCCCCACATATTCCGGCATGAGTTTCTGTGAGAATATATTTTGCTTCTTCTTTTGATAAACACCGAAGCAATATACCATCAAAGGCTCTACGATACAATGTATCATTTTTCAACAAGAAACGCGGTGCCCGCCGTTTGATATCCACTTTCTTTTTGGCATCATGAGGTAAAATTCCATGTTGAAGATACTCAATGATTGATTGTCAACAATCAGGGTCTTCATCAATCTCATATACCGAGGCAGCATGCACTTCTTCGCTTGAGTTGAATAGGTATAGAGCCGATGAAAGCAAATGACGCTCCCCAATTGTGATTTGAATCTCTCTTTCATAAGGTAGTGTTAGGGATGCCGCTAATTTGGCTAGGGCATCAGCCTTATCATTTCCGGATCTTGACACATGCATTACTTCTACTTGTTGATATTGTTGCATGAGATATTTTGCTCTTTCGTGTAAAGGAATTAAATTTGGGTGCTTTACTTCATATTGTGCATTTATTTGTCTAATGATCAATTGAGAATCACCAAACACCTTTAATGGATCAATATGCAACTCAAGAACTATTTCAAGACCAATGATTAGTGCCTCATATTCTGCCACATTGTTTGTGCAAGTCTCTAAAAGAGCGAAGGAATATGGCACCAAGCCGCCATAAGGAGTGATAAACACAATACCAACTCCAGATGCTTATTTTTTTGCCGCTCCGTCAAAATATAATTGCCATGAAGTTTCCTCAACCATAAGAACTTCTTCATCTGGTAGATCATATGACAATTCTTCATCGTCCGGGGTTGGATGAGCAGCTAAAAAGTCAGAAATGACTTGTCCTTTTACTGCCTTTTGTGACACAAATTTGATGTCGAAAGGAGCTAATAACATTGCCCACTTGGCTAATCTTCCAAACAACACTGCTTTTGATAAGATATATCTTAGCGGATTAGCCTTTGAGATCAAGGTGATTTGATGGGTTAAAAGATAATGTCGTAACTTTTGAACGGCAAACACCAAAGCAAGACATATCTTTTTCATAGTAGAATAATTGTGTTCTGCCCCTACCAAGGTTCGGCTGATATAGTATAAGACATTTTCTTTTCCCTCACCATTGTTTTGAGCTAACATAGCCCCTAAGGACCGCTCAAGAGCCGCAATGTACAAGATTAAAGGCCTTCTTGATATTGGTGCCATCAAAATTGGGGGATTCATCATATACTTCTTGATGCTATCCAAGACATTTTGTCATGATTGATCCCATATAAATGGAGTATCTTTCTTCATTAACCTTAGAAATGGCTGACATCTTCTGGTCAAATTCGAAATGAAACGTCGGATGTAAGCAAGTTTCCCTTGTAAGCCCCGAAGCTCGCGGAGATTCCTTGGAGGAGGCATATTCATGACTGCCTTAATTTTATCAGGGTCAATTTCAATTCCCCGACCCCAAACGATAAAACCAAGAAATTTTCCGGACGTCACACCGAAAGCACATTTGAGGGGATTCATCTTCAATTGGTGCTTGCGTAGCCTTTCAAAAACCCTTCGAAGATCATTTGGGTGATCTTCTCTTTCTTTTGTTTTAACAACTAAATCATCCACATAACACTCAATTGTGTTATGAAGCAAATCTCGAAAGATAATTGTCATGGCTCTTTGATAAGTTGCTCCCGCATTTTTCAGACCAAAAGGCATTACTGTATAACAATAGGTGCCTTGAGGTGTTCGGAAAGTTGTTAGCTCTTCGTCATGAGGATCCATTTTAATTTGATTGTATCCCGAGAAACCATCCATGAAAGACAAAGCCTTGAATCCGGTGGTGGCGTCAACTAATAACTCGGTTATAGGTAATGGAAATTCATCTTTAGGGCATGCTTCATTCAAATCCCTAAAGTCCACACAAATACGAAGTTGACCATTTTTCTTCCTCACCGGAACAATGTTAGCTAGCCAAATCGGATACTGGACCTCACGAATGAAACCCGCCTCAATAAGCTTTTTAACCTCAATATTGATTTGGACTATCAACTCAGGACGAAAGCGGCGTTGTGCTTGTTTTACTGGCTTTTTTCTCTTTAGAGATTGCTAGTTTATGCATTGCCACTTCCGAGTCTAAACCAGGCATATCCTGATAACCCCAAGCAAAAACATCTTTGTACTCCTTATGAAGTTCTTCATAGATTGTTTTTTCTTCATTAGTCAACAATGCACTAACAAGGACGGGTTTAGGACACTCAAGAGTGCCTAAATTGATTTCTTGAAGATCATCAACTGTAGCTTGTTCACCATCTTCCATTTTTGTTGGTGCTGGTTGAACTGTATTGATGAATTCTTTGGAATCCTCCTCTATATCAACAGACACCATGTTCACCTCTTCTACTTCGGCATTCATGAAATCTTCATTTAGCTTTTGCACAAGCAACCTTGCTTTCTTCTTTTTCTTACTGATCCTCCATTTTTTGATTTGTTTTGATTTGTTTTTAGGCCTATCAACATATTCAAGCCTTTGAAAAACAGAAGCTCTTGTTTCTCCACTTGTTGAATCGGTTTCAAGCCTATCAAATACTGAAATCCGAGATGTTGATGTTTTATCTTCGAGAAACAAGCTTTGCTCCTCCGGAGTCAATGTCATAGGCTCTTCAAAACTCGCTGTCAATATACCCCCTTCGTGAGAAACATTCAAGTTTTCAATACCGTCCTCATTATAGGGGTTAGATGGAGCTTTATTTTTTGTTAAGAACTTTGAATTTTTCACTATAACTTTGAACTTCTTGTTCAACTTCCTTGAAAGTGATTTGGAAGGAGGATTATTGGCTTCAACTCTTGACACTACCCTTTTGTTATCACTTGTTTTAAACCCGAAGGACCTTTGTATGACCAAAGTCGATTTTGGAATAGACTGGTTAATTTTCCTTAGAGGAAAGGTGTAACTTGTCATGAGAGAGTTCATAACCTTCTCTACCGAGTTCAAGGGTTTTTGCCCGGCTTTCCGTCTATCTTTTGGTGTGTACTTAAACAACACCTTAGAACATGGATCACCTTTCTCATTCT
Organism: Fagopyrum homotropicum; assembly: GCA_033239125.1. Classification (NCBI taxonomy): domain Eukaryota; kingdom Viridiplantae; phylum Streptophyta; class Magnoliopsida; order Caryophyllales; family Polygonaceae; genus Fagopyrum; species Fagopyrum homotropicum. The sequence continues at coordinate 13,922,134 of BSWB01000003.1, forward strand.
TCCCGTTTAGAGAAACTTTTGGTGCTTGGTGAATATTATTATTATTTTTACCATTGACAACCTTCATGGGCATGTTTGAGTTGAAACTAACCGCCTTATAAAACTTGGCATCGGCATAATTAACACTTTCTCCATGAAAAGGGTTAGGGCGCCCCGAATAATCCTTTCATTTCCATTATCATCAGTGTATTTTAAAAATTGAAAAAGAGTAGAAACAATGGATTGACTAGCATGAAGCCATGGTCGACCAAGTAAAACATTATAAGAGGTGTCCATATCTATGACATGGAACAAAGCATCTTTATAAAGATTGTCAAGAATAATCTGTAATGCAATGGTACCCATGGCTTTTTGTCCCACTTGATTGAAACCTTGGATGGTTAGCAAAGTAGGAGATAAATGTGCGGTCGTCAGCCCCATTGTCCTTAGTACCCTTAATGGAAGAAGATTTACTGCGGATCCACAATCCAAAAGGATTCGATTTATCTTTGTATCCCCAATGGTGCCCGTAACATATAATGGCCGATTATGATATTCATTCCCCAATTGAAGATCTTCATCCGAGAATGTTATACAAGCCATGCATGAGGCACATTGAGTTGACGGAGATAATGAAACATCATTAACCTCCACCATTTCAACTTGATCTTTATAATCATCGGGATCCATAAGAGCTTGAATTAATGCCTTCCTCAATTCATTTGACATTTGTAGGGCATCATAAACACTCAAGCGTGCGCTTCAAGTGACTAATGACGTCATATTTTACTTTCTCTTTGTACAGAGCTTTATGAAGCGAAACCGGTACGTGAGAAGTGGATTCTTTTTGTAATGCCTCAATTTCCTCCACATTTTTCTGAGGTAGTTGAGAAGTTTCTTTATCAAGACGTTCATAAAAATTTGTCACTTTTGAATGTTCATTGGAAATCAATTCTTTCTCCTTTCTTTTTTCATTGGATTTCGGAGATAGAAGTTGACGTCCTGAACGAAGAGAAACCGTATCAAATTCTGGTTCCTCCTCTTCGCATATATCGGCCCATGTGGCCATGCAACATTGAGCAACTTTATCACCCCAAAATGGCTCATCTTCTGAAGGTTCTTCATCACCATAAAACTTCTTTGGGACAAAATCTTTTAGGGTAACCGGTACCCTCTCAGGTTGAATGTATTCTTCCTCAGAATCAGAACTTGGTTTCTTTTCTTTCTTGTTTTTCTTCTGTTTGTTCTTCTTGTTTTTCTTTTTCTCGGGTTTTCTTCCGATCATTCTAAACCCGGGAGAACTCAATTTTTAGTGGCTTCTGGCCGAGTCTTCAAGTTACACAAGTTTTCCACTCAAAATCACTATCAATGTCAAGATCATCATCATTTGAAAACAAATCTTTGATATCTGAGCACGTCATGATCTCATATAGAGTTGGGACTCCGGGACCATCTATTGGCATATCAGGGTATGCCCGAACGATGCGGATATCATTGCCACCATCTACTAAAAATTGTACGGGTATCGCCATCATAGGTAAGGAAACCGTGGGAATACCCTCATCTTCATTTGACCCTGATTGTTCTTCGAGTGTATTTGGAGTCACCAAATCATCCGCCTCCACTAAGGATGTAGTATTTGATGAAGCCTTTGGAGCTACCGAGTCTTCACCTTCAATCTTGATTTCTCCTTTATTAATCATCCTCTCGACTATATCTTTGAAAACATAACAATCTTTGATAGGGTGACTAACAATTTGGTGGTAAGGACAATACTTTGGATCATTTGTCCTTCCAACTTCATTTGACCTTTTTGACTCTGGAAGTGTAAGAAGCTTAGACGAAATCAACTCATCGAAAATCCCTTGGACATCATCATCATCAAAAGGATATTTCTTTTGCTTCCTTTCCTCAAGAGTGAGTCTTTTAATGACATCTTTACCTTTTCCTCTATCTTGATTTTGGGAATTATTTCCCGTGGAGACTTTATTCCGGGTTTAATAAAGGTTGCCATAGACTCTCCCTTTTAAAGGGTCTTTTCCCTTCATCTCTTTTGAGTTCATTTGCCTGAGGAGGATATGATTTTGCATCACGCCGAGTCAATTGTCGTTCAACATTGCAAGCCTTTGAAACTAAGGCATCAAAAGAACGAGGCTCGGCACTACCAACATGCACTGCTAACTCATGAATTAAGTTATTAGTACACATCTGGACACATGCCTCTTCACTTAGCTTTTCTGAGCATTGAAGTCTCAAGCTTCGCCATTTGGCGATAAAATCATTTGCAAGCTCATTTGACCTTTGAAAGGTATTAGCAAGATCCATAATGGATACCTTTGCCTTAAAGCTCACAAATTGAGCTAGGAATACTCTTTGTAAATCATCCCATGTGTGGATTGATCTTGGTTGGAGTTGAGTGTACCAAGTAAATGCAGATTCCTTTAAAGATTGGACAAATTGCCGGATTAACAAAGCATCACTCAATGCGGTCTCACCACATGTTGAGTAGAAATGAGTCAAATGCTCGTGTGGTGATCCATGCATTCCATCAAACTTATCAAAAGTTGGTCTTTGATAACCGGGAGGGAATGGTACTGAATCGTATTGGATCGGATATGGCTTTCTATACCTGAGTACTGGAGGGTTTTGTGACACTTGGAATTCTCGGATTCCTTGAGCAATCATCTCCCTAATCTGTTGTGGGGAAACGAACGAGCTACCGCCAGGACTTTCATCATTTGTCCTTACTGGCTCATGTCGACTAGCATTAGCTTGGTTTTCAATTTGAGCCATACGTGTAACTATTTGAGCTTCTCTTGCGGCTAATGACCTTTGCAATTCTTGAAGTTGTGTTCGCCACTTAGCGTGCGTGCAAATAAGCTTTAATTATAAAACTAGAAATCAAGCAAGCGAACCCGCAGTGTACGGATCGATATAGTTGAGCAAGAATTCCAGAGTATCGAACACAGGGATTTGGGGGGAACAAATTCAATTATAGGTTATCAAGCGAGTAAATGTAAGAGCTTTTCGAATTATTGGGAAAACAAAAATCCTAAAGATCCGGGAATCCAGCTGTGGCAATCGATTCAAGATATACTAAAGATATAAGGACAAAGTTGAGATATGCAAAGGTATACAAATGTAAGGTAATCGTACGGTGAAGTTCCAAAAACCTTATGTGATCTACCTAAAAGACACTCTCTATAAAGGTTGTTGAGGCTTCAATATAGAAAGGTTCTAAAGGTAAATATTAACGTCAAATACCCAAACTTATAATCCAAGGATCAAGACTAACTAAACCGATTAAGGTTGTGACACTCACAATCGAGGTAGAGGTTGTTGAGGCTTCACAACCACCTAGAAAAGGCAAGCCAATACTAAGTTAAAGCTAATCTTTAACTTTGGATTAAAGTAAAAGCAAGTTCGTAAACTGACACAAAATTACGGGTAGTTCTTGAGTTCCACGGCCGTGGAAGCTCAAGAACAGACCGTCGATTAGGTTCGTCGGCGATTCTCTCTAACTCCCAGGATCCAATCTGTTTACGATCGATCTATCATCATCTAAGCCACAACTATCAACCCTTCACCTTAGAATTGTTAAAGGGTTTTAGCCAACAATAGTCATATTGATATCAAATTCAAGGTTTAAGAGAATGAAAGATGAAAACTTCCGAAAACTTTCAATAACTTTAAAGTCAATCTCAAATCCACAAATCAAGAACAATAACATCACTAGATTTGGAATAATGCAAACAATCACAAATCTTAGATAAGAAGGAAGAACAGGGTGTCAATCCGTCTTCGAATCAAACCTAAATGAGAAGCGAAATCTTCTCACGAACAATCTTCCATATCTTCAACTCTTCCGTCAATCCGGAAATCTCAATGGTAGAATGCAATTCTCTCAATCACAATCTCCGCAAGATGTGAAATTAGGGCAATTCCAAATGCGTCTAAGCATAAGCGAAGGTGTAGTGCGTCTAAGCAGAGGTGACGAAATCTCCCTTCGTCCGTCCTTTTATAGTGTAAGATAAAATATAAGCCCGGCCCAATAGCGTAGAAGATCGTGGCTTAAAGTGTGGCGAAAAAGATCGCCAAGATCACGGTCGTGGAAGGGTTCCACGGCCGTAATTTAGAGCGTGGAAGTTGTCACGGTTTGACACAACTCTTCGACGGCCGTAGAAGTTGCTGGAATGAACCATGCTTCCCTTGCCAAGGTTCCACGGCCGTGGACTTGAACGTGGAATGTAGTACGGCCGTATTTTAGAGCGTGGTTTAGGGCTAGAACGTGATTCTTCCTTTCCTCGTGCTATTCTTCAAGTTAGCACATCCTTAGCTCCTAGGAATGTCCTCAATTCATGGACATGCTCCATCAAACTCCATTCTCGCGCAATCCGTTCGGAAATAGCTCTTAATTGCCTACAATCAACATAAAGCTTGTGTAGATCTCTATATCGACATTGTAGACAAACTAGCTCACAAATGCATCAATGCTTAATCAATGACTATCAATATGGATGAAATACACTTAGAAAACGTGCCTAAAATATCACAATATTTCATGCTAACAAATAACCCCATACTTGCCACTTGCTTGTCCCTAAGCAAGGTCTTTCAAAAGCTTTAAAACACAAGTTAGGATAAAATATGTGTACATTCTCAAAGCAAAACTTCTTTTGGATGAATGTGCCTTCCAATCAATAGATCATTCTCAAATCTTGCTTCATTCGTTTACAAACTTTCATACACTTAATCAAAGAGTAAAGAGTAAAGAAAGCTCATGAATCAATTAAACTTCCATACAAACATCATAACCTTCAAACGTTATCAAAATCAATCATAAGAAATTTCAATTTAGATCACCAAGTCATATAACATTCTTTTGATCTTAAGGACTTTCAAAAAGGTCTAGAATGTGGAAAGGGAAGGAAAACTTTAAGGAATGTGGTGCATGAATCCGGGAAAGTGGATAACTACTCTTTTCTTCTTCTCTTGCGGTTTCCGCAACACTTTCAACTTAGAGCTTCGCTCTCTTCCTTTCATTTTTTGACTTTACTTTTGGAGTTATGGATAGAGGTGCACAAAAACCGAAGCCTAGGAGATTGACGTTTCTCAATTTTTATGAGATGCCTCAAACCCTTAGCGCACATACCATAATCCGCTAGGAATATCGCTCAATCCGACTTTGGCAAGACACAAACACCCGGCTATGTGAATGGTGCCGAGTTACTCATCATCATGATTGACTTCCCCAAACCTATAATTTCTTTCTATTCGTTTGATTGCAAATAATTGCTCTCAAGGCCCTCCCACATCAAACATGCCAATATCAATCAACTCCTCCAAATTCCCGGATAGGTATAGGAGGCCATTATTTCAATGAGGGGCTAAATGATCAAAGAAAGAAGAAAGAAAATCGAATTGCCTTAATCATCTCAACAAGAAGTATAAGAACTTATATTGTGATTTCAACCTTATTTTCTCAACATGATTTAAGCAACATTCTTCACATTATGAAATTTGCAAAAGAGGCATAATCAACTCATTCAATTTCTTTTCAATTCACTATTCGTTTAAGCATGCAATTGTCATCAAACTCAATTCACAAGTAGTGATTATCATAGAAATCATCTCTATCCTTAGAAGCACAAAATTTTCAAAATTTTTCAATTTTTATAGGTTTTTCAAACTCTTTTTCATGCAATGCAATAATGAAACGTGTAACAACAAAATGAACATGCAAGATAGTCTCAATAGAAGCAATCAAAGTGAGTAAGAGTTATTACAAACTTTTAGTCACACCCCACCCCATACTTGGAACAAACATTGTCCCTAATGTTCAAATAAAAGAAAGAAAAGAAAAGAAAGAAAGAAAAATAACTCACAAAATGGCGGTGGAGCGGCTAAAGCTGCCAATCATCATCATCGTCACTGCGGCGCCGGTGGAGGCGGGAATGGAGAAAAGCTAGGATCATAGTACCGCCCGAACTGCTGGCGGTAGACGTCTCTCATCATATGGTCGAGGTCATCCATGCGTCCATATCTAGCGTCAGCTCGGATCTCCAAAGCTCCCACCCTATCAGAAAGGCTGGTAGCCCACTCTGGCATCTGCTCATACCAACCTGGAGCCTGGCTGTACCACCCCGGTGCATCTGACGGTGCTGGTGTTGGTGCTGGTGTTGGTGGTGCCTGAGTAGACCATGGTGGTGGAGCTCCGTACCATGCAGGAGGGGTCTCCATCCAAGTGGGTCTCTCGCTCACGCTGGCGCGGCGAGAAGATGAACCTGAAGCTCTGGCGGGGCGTGGAGAACGTCTAGGCACATCAGAAGCTATGTCCGGCTGATCCGGAAACGTGCCAAAATCCTGCTCGGCTCCTCCTCCTCCCTCATACTTATCTCTCATCTCCTCCTCCTCAACTACAGGTGGTGGTGGGACATATGGAGGAGCTGCAATCCTGTTCGCATGCATAGCAGCGAACGTCTCCTTCTAGTTATGGCGTCCAGCCATAATGGAATACTCTGGGAGCCACTCAATGCCCCTCCCCGTCCGGCTCTCCCATGGCATAGCTGCATAAGGTGGACCTCTATGGGTGGGGATGATGAGACCTCTATTCATGAAGGCCTGAAGTCCTAGGGGTACAGCAGGAATACGTGTACATGCAGAAAAATCTACCCCTAACATCCTAGCAAGGTGGGTGACTATCCCACCATATCCAATGTTGCCAGCCCTCTTGTTCTTTAGCTTGCTCATGGTAGCAACTAAGAAGGTGGCGCAGTCAGCAGGTCGTCCATACAGCATGGAGTACAGAAGGAAGAGCTCATCCGTCTTGATCTTCTGAGGTGTCTCCGTCCTAGGAAAGAGACACTCAGAAAGTACCCGGTGAGCAATCTTCAAGGCTAAGTGATACATCAACTTAGCCTTGGTATCAGCTGGTTGCCAGCGGTCCTCGCTGGCGTAAATCATGGATACCTCCTCCCAGAAATCCTTGGCGTAAACGCCGCTGGGGAAACGACCATTGAAGGTCTCTTGGAACCCAAAGAAGGTCCCAAACTCCCGGATGGAGAAATCATAGTTTCTTTCCATCAGACAGAAAGAAACTGTCCTATCAACATGGTTGTGCTCAAAAGACGTCACAACCTCTCTAGTAATCTCCTCATAAGCGTCCTCTCGGATAGCCGAAAAGACGATAAGACCGGCTCTATCTAAGAGTCAAGTAAGGTCATCTACGATATGAAGAGGAGCTAAATCCTCCAACAGTAGGTACCTAGGTCCTATAACAACTCTCTTGTGGATCCTCTCTAAGGCGTCGAGATGATCCTCGTGAATGGTAGGTACCCTAGGGCTAGGAGGTGATGGTGATGAAGGTGATGATGGAGGTGAAGGGGAGGAAGGTGGTGGTGCTCTAGAGGATGAAGAGGAAGAGGGGTTACCCTTCCTCTTTTTATTCTTATCCTTCTCCTTGTTCTTATCCTTATTTCTCCCGGAAACTCTCCTCACAAAATCCATTACTGTTGAAAACCACGGTCTATTCTTGATGTTCCACGGCCGTGGAAATGATAGAGACCGTGGTTCGTCTCGACTTTCCTCAAAACTCAACAATCAACAGCCAAACTCAGCAATCAAGTAGTCCTAGACTAATTCCTTCCAATTTCAATCAGTTCTACTATAAATGCTAGCAAAGACGAAGCCGAATTGACAAAGAAAGAGAAGAGCGGAAAAAACCTAGGTTTCGGATTTTAAAATCCAAATTCTGCGTTCCTTGGTGATTTGCCGCTCGATTTGTTGCTTGGATCTCGTTGGTGATCGGATTTGCTTCAGTTTGGGTCGAAGAATCATTGAAAACGATTAACGAATGAAGAATTGAGGTGAGGGGCGTGATTTCGGCGAAAGAGGGCGTGGAATTGGTTTTGTGGTGTGTTTTTGTGAAGAACGTGGTTTATATAGTGGCCGGCAAAATTTTTGAAAACCACGGTCTATCGGGGGGTTCCACGGCCGTGGAATTGTACGGAACCGTGGTTTTGGTGATTTTTCAAAGGCTTTTGGAAATTACGGTCACTGTAGCTGTCACGGCCGTGGTTTAGGCCGTGGAACTCTCTGTAATGCTCCAAAGTCCAAGTTTCGTCACTTTTCTTCAAGATTACTCCTCCCCTTTCCTTTTCCACTGTTCCTACATCCAAAAACATTAACATACCGGAGGTATCGAAGGCAAAACAAAGCAAAAACGTCTAAACTAAGCTAAACTATGAATCGAAAACAAAGAACGTAAATGCAATACGTTGGGTTGCCTCCCAAGAAGCGTTTTGTTTAAGGTCCGTAGCTAGACTAAATTCGCACTTATTCGAGTGCGGTGGGTGCGAACTCTTCAGCTTGGAGTTCCGGCGTATACTTCTTGAGTCGTTGACCGTTCACCTTAAAGCTTCCGCCCGCTTCACCCCATACTTCAACTGCGCCATGGGGAAAAATATGTTTGATTAGAAAAGGTCCGGTCCAATGAGATTTAAGCTTACCTGGAAAGAGACGAAGCCTTGAATTGAAGAGGAGAACTTGATCTCCTTCTTTGAAGTCCTTTGGAATGATATGCTTATCATGCCAATACTTCGCTCTCTCCTTATAAATCTTGGCGTTTTCATAGGCGTTCAAGCGAAGTTCTTCAAGCTCATTAAGGTTCAAGAGACGCTTCTCTCCCGCTTCCTTCATGCTGAAATTCAACCACTTGATGGCCCAAAACGCCTTATGCTCTAACTCTACTAGTAAGTGGCAAGACTTCCCATACACAAGGTTGTATGGTGTGGTTCCTATGGGAGTCTTGTACGTTGTCCGGTACGCCCATAATGCATCATCAAGCTTCAAGGACCAATCCTTCCTAGTCCTTGAAACTGTCTTCTCTAGGATTCCTTTGATCTCCCGGTTTGATATCTCAACTTGTCCACTAGTTTGTGGATGATAAGGGGTGGCGATCTTGTGAGTAACCCCATACTTAGCTAGAAGAGCTTCAAAGCGCCGGGCGGTGAAGTGAGAACCTCCATCACTAATGATAGTCCTTGGCGTCCCAAATCGTGGGAAGATGGTCTTGTTAAAGAACTTAACCACCACCATGGCACCATTGGTGGGAGAGGCAATTGCTTCCACCCATCTAGAAACGTAATCTACCGCCAAGAGTATGTATTGGTTTCCACAAGATGATGGGAACGGTCCCATAAAGTCAACTCCCCAAACATTGAAAATCTCCACCTCTTGGATGTTATTGAGAGGCATCTCATTCCTCCTAGAGATATTTCCTGTTCTTTGACAAGCATCGCAGCAGGAAACAAAGGATTGCACATCTCTAAATAAAGTAGGCCAAAAGAATCCAGATTGCAATACCTTAGCGCTAGTCTTGTTCGAACTAGCGTGTCCTCCACAAGGTAGTGAATGACAATGGCGGATGACACTTTGTATCTCATCTTCCGGCACACATCGCCGAATAATGTCATCCGGACCTCTCTTAAAGAGGAGAGGTTCATTCCAAAAGTATTCCCGGACATCCTTAAAGAACTTCTTTCTTTGTGCGTAGGATAATCCGGGCGATATCTCCTGACAAACCAAATAGTTAACAAAATCAGCAAACCATGGTTCGTTACCTTTGGAGATCACATCGATGCACTCCTCAATGATATGTAGGTGTTCGTCCGGGAAGGAGTCATCTATAGGTAAGTGGTCGTCCTCTAGATGTGTTAGGCGACTCAAATGATCCGCAACAGAATTTTCCGAACCCTTCTTGTCGCGGATCTCTAGATCGAATTCTTGTAGGAGAAGAATCCATCTAATTAGCCTTGGCTTCGCATCCTTCTTTGCAAGGAGGTACCGGATCGCAGCATGATCCGTGTAGACAATCACCTTTGCACCTACAAGATAAGAGCGAAATTTGTCAATAGCATAAACAATGGCTAAAAATTCCTTTTCCGTAGTGGCGTAGTTGAGCTGCGCTTCATCTAGCGTCTTGCTAGCGTAGTATATGGCATGGGTTCGCCCTTCCTTCCTTTGTCCAAGAACAGCTCCTATTGCTACGTCACTAGCATCGCACATAACCTCAAAGGGAAGGTTCCAATCCGGAGGTTGGATAATAGGTGCTGAAATTAGAGCTTCACGAATCATGTTAAACGCATCCAAGCATTCCTGCGAAAACTCAAAAACCGCATCCTTCATCAATAGATTAGTTAGCGGTTTTGATATTTTAGAGAAATCCTTTATGAAGCGTCTATAGAATCCAGCATGTCCTAGGAAACTTCTTATCCCTTTCACCGAAGTTGGGGGAGGAAGCTTCTCTATAGTCTCTATTTTCGCTTTATCTACCTCTATCCCTCTACTAGAGATTAAGTGTCCTAGTACAATTCCTTCCTTTACCATAAATTGACACTTCTCCCAATTAAGAACTAGGTTAGTGTCTTCACACCTTTGTAATACAAGAGAAAGGTTAGAAAAGCAATTGTCAAAAGAGGAACCGTATACGGAGAAGTCATCCATGAAGACTTCCATGATTTCCTCAATGTATTCGGAGAAGATGGCCATCATGCACCTTTGAAAGGTGGCTGGGGCGTTGCAAAGCCCGAATGGCATCCTCCTATAAGCGAACGTACCCCACGGGCACGTGAATGTGGTCTTCTCCTGATCATCCGGGTGTATCGGAATCTGAAAGAAACCACTATAACCGTCAAGATAGCAAAAGTGCGAATGTTGCGCTAACCTTTCAAGCATTTGATCGATGAAGGGTAGTGGGAAGTGATCCTTCCTCGTCACGTTGTTAAGCTTGCGGTAGTCTATGCACATCCGCCATCCCGTTACGGTTCGGGTAGGAATGAGTTCGTTGTTTTTGTTGGTGATGACCGTCATTCCTCCCTTCTTTGGAACTACTTGTACCAGACTCACCCACTTACTATCGGAGATAGGATAGATGATACCTGCATCAAGAAGTTTAAGAATTTCCTTCTTGACAACCTCTTTCATGGTCGGATTTAACCGCCTTTGAGGTTGTCTTGAAGTCCTAAAGTCCTCTTCCATTAGTATCTTATGCATGCATAGGGAAGGTTTGATTCCTACTAAGTCTTCTATAGTATAACCTAAAGCTTTCCTATGTTTCCTAAGGACAACCATAAGCTTACTATGTTCATCTATGGTTAGATCGGAACTAACAATAACTGGATAAGTAGAGTTAGGTCCTAGAAAAGCGTACCTTAGATGTGTAGGAAGTTGTTTCAATTCCATTGTTTTCGGAGCTTCCAATGGTTCTTGGGAAGCATCCGATGGTTCCTTAGAAGTGTCTAAGGAAGTAGAAGGTGTGGGAGGAGAATCAAAAGAAGTTGAAGAAGTGGCTCGATCACCCTCTTCCACGGCCAAAATCACGGTTTCCCTGCATCCTCCACGGCCGTGGTTTAGGGCGTGGAAAGGAAATACGGTTGCTCTGTTTCCTCCACGACCGTGTAACCCTCTGGAGTGAGCCACGCTTTGGGTGGTGAGATCCACGGCCGTGGAATATAGTGTATGGCCGTGGATTCTCACGTTTTCTGCTTCGTCGTGGAGTTTCTCAAACTCCTCTTCACACACTTCTTCTTGTGCTTCTAAGGCTTCAATTGCCTCATTGCACTCCTCTTTTTCCCCTACATTCATTAGACTCATAGTAATAACCTTTTGTAAAGGATCTTTGAAGAGAATAGCACTTACCTCCTCTCTAGACAACCCTTCTTCATCTTGGATATTGAATATATCCTCATCAAAGATTGGTTCCTTCACTAGAGTGGAAAGAACGAACTCTACCTTCTCTTCTCCTATGTCAAAGGCGAGTCTAGCATTCTTGCAATCGACTATGCAGCCGGAAGTTGCAAGAAACGGTCTTCCGAGTATGATCGGGACCGGACTATCTACAGGAATGTCAAGCACAACAAAATCAATGGGAACAAAGAATTTACCTAGCTTGACTGGGACGTCTTCTACAATACCGATGGGACGAGTGACGGGACGAGTGATGGCTGACCGTACTCTTCGTCAACTTAGGCAGCCCACCTTGGCTTAAAACCCTCTTGTAGTCATTATACCGGCATTAGGGGAAGGAGTCAACTTTGAGCTCAAGTCGGGTCTCATCCACTTGTTCCCATCCTTCCATGGGCTAAGTGGTGAAGACCCCATCAAGCACCTTGGGAAGTTCCATACCGTGTGTATGAGCATGAAGCCAGCCAACATTACCGAAGAACAAATCAAGATAAGGGCATTCGGCTTCACACTCAAAGATTCGGCGGATGATTGGTATTGCCACCTTCCATCCGGGAGTATCGACACTTGGGAGAACCTTCACAAGGCGTTCTTAGAGAAATACTTTCCAGCTAAGAAGGCCAATAGCTTGAAGAAAGCTATAAGCAACATCGAGCAAGAAGCAATGAAATTCTCTACGAGTACTTCGAAAGGTTTGCATGCCTCCGATCCAGCTGTCCTTTTCACGGATATTCAACTAAAGATCTAGTCTTGTACTTGTACAATGCCTTACTAGACAATGAAAGGAGGATCGTCGATGCGGCTTGCGGAGGTAATATTCTTAACTCTACTCCTGACCTTGCTTTGGAAAAGATACAGGAACTAGCGGAAGGTACTCGGAACTTTGGAAGGACCCCGGCTAAGAAAGGAGTTCATGCTCTGAGTTCCGGGAAGAGTGAGATTTCCACCGAGCTTGCGGAACTGAAGGAAATGGTGAAGAGGCTAACACTTATGGGAACGCCGCAACAACTCAAAGCTTGTGGAGTTTGTGCTGACCCGTATCATCCAACGGACATGTGTCCACAAGTCCAGGATGACGATGCTGAGGTAAACGCAATGGGTTATGGACAACCACAGCAGCAAAGACCTAGGAACGATCCCTATGCATAGAATTTCATGCCAAATTGGTGTGACCAACAGAATTTTCGTTGGAGGGATCAACAAAACCAACAACAACAGCCCCGTTAAGCTAAGTATCACTCAACTGAAGATATGTTGCAAGTTTTGACTAAACACTTTGCTACTCACGTCCAAACAACAGAATCTAGCATCAAGAACCTTGAAAAACAGGTTGGTCAAATGGCGGAAGCCATTACAAGAATCAAAACTAGGTCCCCCGGAGGATTATCTTCACAAACGGTTATAAACCCGTAGGTGATGCTGGAAGAGGCTCAATCATAGAGGAAGAGTCCCTACGTCGAGCCAACAAGGTAAAACAAAGGCGCTGCTCGGGAGGCAACCCGAAGAAATAAGAAGAGGAGCTTCTGTCAAGAAAACCGCCCCTGCAGCTCTAAGTCCTCGCCCCTGTGGTGACACCCATGGCCAGCGCCGCACCTGGCGTTGGGCCAGCGTCTGCTCACGATGGCCACCGCCCCCGCGGTGACACCCCTACGCTCCTGCAGCGGCCACTCTTGACACACATCCTCGGCTCCGCCCCCAGCGTTGAGGCTGCGTACCTCCTCTTCCTTGTCACCGCCCCCGCATTGATAAACACCGCCCCTGCGGTTCTGTTAAGGAAAGAAAAAAATACACTTCCCAAAAATAACCTACATCTACCTCCCTCTTTACTCCCTCTTCATTCATCCTTCAAAAACCTAGCCGACTCGCCTCCCACGCCCTCTCGCCCTCCGGAAGATCTCGCACCGCCATGTCCAAACGTTGTTGCGCCGCCTCCGGCAACCTAGTGTCACCACCCCTTTGCGACACCAAACATCTCCGCCACCACACACAAACACCACCTCAACCCTCTCACTCTCCAAACTCCACTACCCCACCTCCGGCGACGTCTGCAACAGCAAAGAAGACGCCGGAAAAGCCCCTTCGCCACCACCTTTGCCGAACGCCCAAATCGTCCTCTGCTCTTCGCCCGCCCATGTGCCTGCGAGCTCCCGCCCCTGCGTCGTTCCGCCCCTGCGCCTGTTGCAGCCGCCCCTGCGGAAAACACAACAGAGGGTTCATTTCTCACTCAATTTTTTGAAATTTCTAATTCCTTTGATTGTCTCAACTACAAGATATGGAGAATCAGAAGAAGTATAAGTTTTCAGAAGCCGAGACGATGCGGTATAGGATTGCACAAAGTCGGGATGTGTATGCAACCCGATTTCTAGACGTTCCTACTTTGGAACAATTGGGTTTGTTGGAAAGCATGCAGGAACTTCTCAACAACGCTGGGCTCGGGGATTTTTTGACAACAACCGCTCCAATATACCCTAAGCTCAGCCGCCAATTCATTGCTACCTTCAAAATGAAACGGTGGACCATGGGTGTGTTGGACTTACATTCAAGTTCAACAAAAGGAAGTACACATTGGACTACACCCAGCTGCAGGAGGCATTAGGGGTGACTATAGCCGCTTCCGACGACTGGTTGGAACCTATTCCGACACCTGATTTGATAGAGTTTTGACAGGCTGTCACCAGGTCTGAATTTCATGCAAGGGGTGAGTACTCCAACAAATTCACTCACCCCTATTTGAGGCTCATCTCGAAGGTATTAATGAGTGTCTTCTGTGGACACAAGGAGGAGAATAAGGTTGCTCTTAAGGACCTTCGACTGCTATACGTCTGCCTCTCCACGAATGACTGGGTGCCGGATTGGCCATACCTCTTCCTTACCGCTCTGAAGCGGATTAGGAAGAATGAGCCACGTGATATTGTGGGAGGAGGGATCATCTCCTTGTTGGCTGCACAGGTGATGGATCTCTCTATTTTAGAGGACGGATTAGAAGCCCCATTTTATACGGAGGGTATGTTGAGGAGGTGCAGGCTCCTCAGGAGAGACGGGGAGCATTGTTTTTGGCTCTCTTTAGCAGATGGGAGTCAAATCACATACCTCCCTGACAACTTCCATTGGGAGATGAGCTCTCCGATCTGTATGTACCAGCTGACTCAGTCCCTCCGAGACGACCTTAGCGGATATTGTTGGGAGATACGCAGCCGGCTCCAGCCGAGCCCCCACCACTGATGAGGAGATGCCGACGGCAGCACACGACAGTCAGGCCATGGAGAGTCTGCAGGCTCAGATGGCAGCCTTGACTACACAACACCAGGCATGGCAGACCGAGTACCAGCAGTCCATGCTTCAGCAGCAGCAGGCGTGGCAGTCTAGTTTCGCCTCCTCCATGACCACTCACTTTGACCGCCGTCAGGATGCTTGGCAGGAGGCGCATCAGCAGCAGTTGGAGACTCAGCAGCTGCTTGGTAAGCTAGCTATGAGACTTCATTTAGAGAGATGATGGATGCTCAGGAGGGCCGTATCGTCACCCTTCACCGCCGGCAGTAGCACTTCTTCCGCCATTTTCCTTACCCACCGGAGGAGGGTCCAGGTGGTCCATCCGGACCACCCCACTGAGGGGTACATTTCTCTTCCCTTCTCTCACATTTATCTTTGACTCATTTCCACTTTGAGGACAAAGTGTACTTCAAGTATGGGGGAGGGATATATCATTGCTTGTACAGTTCATTGAGTTGTTTTGAGTTTGTTTTGCATCTTTTGAATTCAGATATAAATTCACAAAAAAAAAAGCCAAAGAAAAAAAAAGGCATGAAAAACCTTGGATAAACCGAAAACCCGAAAGGGCGGTTTAGGCAAAAAGAAGGTAGTCCGACCAACCTTAGGTTGGTGCAAAATTGGACTTGAGGGATGTGAGTTCAAGTGAGAAAAGAAGAAGAGTGGTAAGGTGAAAACCCGAAAGGGCGGCTTGGCCAAATGAGCAACAACGAGTCTAGGTTTCCCTTCCGGCATTTGGCGACATAAGAAGGGGAGTCATAAGGAGGTTGTCCGGGTAGGCCACTCTTGGAGCAATAAGGATGGTAGTTTCTCTCTTTTTCTCACATTTCCTCTCTTTTCATTCATTCTTTCTTGGTTTTTCTCTTGTTTTCATTGTCTTTTCTTGCTTACCCATGCTTCCTGAGGCCTTTGAGTCTAGTTGCTGTCATTTGATTTACTCGGGACGAGTAAAAGATCTAAGTATGGGGGAGTTTGATAGGTGATGGAATCACTATCATTTAGGATAGTTTTTAGAGTCTTTTTTATTGCATTTGTGTCGGTTTATGCTACTAACTCCTTGGTCCAGAAGAAGAAGACTAAAAGAAGCTAAGGAAGGAGTTATAAGCACTTAAGAGTGAAAATCGTCCACGAAGCAAAGCTTCTGTTGCCTCACCGCCCCTGCGGAGCCTTAACATCGCCCCTGCGGGAGACGCCTTACACCAGGGCGCTCCCTACGCCTTCACCAGCGCCAGCCATGAAGTGTGTCACCGCCCTTGCGCCACTCCTTGGCGCCCCTGCGGTGACCTGCCCCGAAGAGATGAAGACCAGCTCCCCTGCACCTTCCACTGCGCCCCTACTTGCGCCTCAACCTGGGAGCTAGAAGACGAAGAGGTTGTGTCACCGTCCCTGCATCGACATAGGGACGCCCCGGCAGCTTGGCATCAGAAACGTCAAGAAGTCGAAGGGTCAGACATTTGAAGAGCATTGAAGATCCGCCCCAGCGGAATTGCCTAGCCGCCCCTGCGGCCATGAAGAAGATCAAGCGTTATTGCCTTCACCGCCCCTGCGGAGCTGAAGGCCGCCCCTGCGGTTTAACGTCAGAAGCTTTACTCTGGTTGTTTACACCACCTTTATGGCATTAAAGGTGGCTGTTTTGGACCGGCCATTTACTCCTATTTAGTGTCTTTTGTAGTATAAATAGTCCTTGGTTGATTGCTAGAAGTGGCATCTTATCATCTTGTTAGCTCACAAATTATCCACTTAGATTGTCTTGCTACCTTTGTAATGAGTTGCTAACTCCCTTGCTACATTGGGTTGGTTTGAAGCTGCATTGTTACTTTGGTTGTAAGTTCTTTATAATATAAGTTTTCATTCAGTAATACTTTGTGTTTCCTTGATCTCCATTGTCTAATTGCATGTTTACTATTGCTTGAGAATTGAGATTGATCACCTTAGGTTCTAAAGTGCATGTAAACAACTAGGATTAATAGGTTCCGGGTTCGGGTCTTCAATCTAGTAGCAACTTTAAGTAATAACGGGTTGTGATTACTTAAAGAAAACGAACACAAATATAAAGATAAGTTTAACGGTTTTAATCTTCTCTTTATATCCTTTAGTCTTTGTTTGAAAGCTAACTTGTTACTTGTTCTTGTAGGTTTACAGAACACTAACCCGTTAAGCTGTGTTGATGCCGGTTGGCTCAACACATATATATGATCGAGACGGGAGATTACTTAAAAACTCGTAAAAGGAACTCACCAAAGTAGCAATTGCATGCTTAGAATCAACCTAGTGTAGATTCATCCATTATCGTCTTACTCGTCGCATTAATCGTTTTCATAAGTTTTTGTGTGCATCAATTCAACCAACCCCCCTGTGTTACTTGTCACTATAATCGATAATCGCATCTAAAACACCTTACTCTCTTGGGTTCGACCCTTACTTAATCACTATACTTGTTCTTAGTGCTAAGTCGGGATTTACTTTTGATTGGGTATAGACGACCATAGAAATACCTTCGGTCAACCATGCATCATAAGATTAAATTAAACCCACCTTCTAGGAAGGGTTGCTTAATTCATCCCGCTATCACACACATGATCAAGATTAGTGAGAGATTGTTTATTGTTTTATTTTTATTTTTTTGTGACTGAATTTGGTCCTTAGTTTACCAAATTTCCTACATATCCTTTATTAGGAATCAAGTCGTACGTAGTTCTTAATTGATTAGGTTTTTTTTGTGGTTAAACTCGACGAGCGGATGCTTTATATCGAGTTTATGAATATTTGAGAATTTTATAATATTTGAATTTGATTTGCGATTGTACCCGATATAATTTAAACTTAATATCGAGTTACCTACGTAGCCTTTTAAAATGACGTCAAGTCTTTACGTAGTTCTACAAGTTTATTTTATAAAGAGACATTTGATTTATGTCCGAGATTTATATCAAAATTTACTTGACTCGGACGGGGCGACTGAATCCAATTTAATATCAGATTTCCTACGTAGCTCGGAAAGAGCATCAAGTCATAACGTAGTTCTGCCTTGACATTTATTTTATTTGACCACAAATATGGTTTTATATTTATATATATAAAAAATTTTCTTTACGGGTCACTTTTGCAAAGAAAAAAATTTCATTGGTCATTTGTAAAAACTTGTTTTTCTAGGGGTCCATTTTATAAATAAACCAAAGTTTTGATTTAAGAAGAAATGAGACTTCTCTCCAGCACAACCAAATTGCAGTTGCAGATTTCACTTATTATTTTTATCAATTTTTTTTTACATTTTGTCATCAAAGTATGTGACTAGAGTGTGTACTTTTTTTTTTTTATATATTTTCTTTTACTTTATCATTTTTGAAATAAGATCCAAAAAGAAAGCTGTCAACAAAAAGGATATTATTTGCTATAATTTTTGTTATTGTTTATTTTCTTTATTTTACATCTTCCTCAACGTCTTCTTATTCGTCTTTTTCTGAACTTCTTTTTTTTTTTTTGCTTTTGCAGAAAGGGTAAACAAACAGCCATGGAGATGATACTCGTGTCCAGTTTTGATGAAATCAAGAGCGGCCTGGGAAGAGTCATAGTTATAGAAGAATCGAAAATTAGCCCGAGAGAGATTCACAGGATGGACAATCAAAAGAAACGTCGAGTTCGATTAGAGCTCGATTGATGAAGATCAACAGGCTATTAACATTTTCCATTGTAGATTCTTATGCAGGATACAAAATTGAGGCCAAATGGCTCGATTGTAGCGTCAGAATCAATCGATTCCAACAGACTACAAATTTGTAGCGGGAAATCAATCGATTTCAACCAACCGCGAGTGTTTGTGTGTTAACCGAGTGCGATTACTTTCGAGCCAACAGACATTTACGATTAATGTAGCAGTGAAGTCTATCCCTTGCTTGACCATCTTGCATTTGAATCAACACTTGATTTGTACATCAAAAAATAACAGAGATAGTATTTGAAGAGGAGGATAGCAAGTAGATAAGTATGCTTACTGTTGAGTCTTGATCTCCAAATGAAAGAGCAAGTAACGTGTTTTGTTTTAGTTTTCAACTCTTCCCACGCCGACCTCAACTACCATGAAAGATACCAATAGAGTTTCACCTAGGGTTACAGAATAGGCTATTAAAATCCACTCGATGGCAGTACCTCCTCCCATTGACCTTATCCTAGCCGGAAACAATAGCATCGATGCATCTCCTCATATGGATATCGAATTTGTCACACCTGCCTCCGGGTATGATCTTGTTCCTCCCGACATATCGGATATTCAGATGGGTGATGTGCCGTCGAATTCTGCAAACGCCATGCCACCTGGACTCATTACTCACAATGAATACACTTCTTTGGAATTGTAGTTGTGTGGGAAATAGACGGTTCCGCAAAGCCCTGAATTATATGATCAACCGGCATAAAATTGATCTCTTATTTTTATTTGAAACCAAGATCTCTGGTTTCAATGCGGATGAGGTTTGCCTTCGGTCTAAATTCAGTAACTATGCAAGGGTCGATGCTATTGGTTTTGGAGGGGGCATTTGGATGCTATGAAACTCAGCTACTCTATCAGTGACTATCAAAAACAAGGAGATAAACTTTATCCATGCTTCGGTCCATCATTGACAAGAGATAAACTTTATCCGTTTATAATCCTCATACCCCTCGACGACGTGTTGGGTGTTGGGTGTAATTATCGGATGCTATCAACAGATGTACTGGCCCGGTGATCGTGGGAGGTGTCTTCAATTGTGTGCTATCTCTCACTGAAGTTTGCGGGACGTTTCTTACCCTCTCTCCAGACTGAGATACATTTCAGAATTGGGTCGATGATTCCAACCTTATCGATATGGGCTTCAGCGGGCTCAGGTTCACTTGGAATAGGGGAAACAATCCGGAACACAAAATATCGAAAAGACTGGATCGAGTATTCATGAATGGTACAGCCTGTCAATGATGGACCGAAGCCTTTGTCCGTCACCTTCATGTATTGTCTTCCGATCACAATCCGATACTTTTGCAATTCTTCCCCATACGGCGCTTCAACAAGGCTCATCGTCCTTTTCAATTTGAGGCTGCGTGGGTCCTTCATCCAGAGTTTCAAAGTGTCGTTGAGGATGGATGAAGTAGCAACGACAATAACCTTTACCGAGCTCTCTCGACCCTCAAATTCAGGCTTTTGAGATGGAACGAGTCTTCTTTTGGGAGGATTGAGATAAAAAAAATTAACTATTATTTGACAGACTTACAATAGTGCAATATGAAGTTGAAAATAACTTGTCTCAAGGGCTTATCGATCTTCATTCTTCTCTACAATCATATTTTGATTTGATTCTCAATCAGGAAGAAACGCTTTGGCAGCAAAATTCTCGGGAAAGGTTCTTTGTGGAAGGAGATAGAAATACCACCTTCTTTCACACAAGTACTATGGTTCGCAGGAGGGCTAACCGGATCGAATGTATAAAGAATGATGATGGCACGTGGATCTCGAACCCTAAACTGTTAAACAAAACGCAAGGAAGTATTTCAAAGACCTATTAATTCTCATATGAGTCTGAGCCTCAACCTACTGTCGGTACGTTCTTTGCTAACTTTTCGGCTCTTGAGCAGGATGATGTTTCTTTTCTATGAACACCATTCTCTGACCAAGAAATAAAGAAGTTCCTAGTTGACATGTCGTCTCTCAAGGCTCCGGGTATGGATGGTTATAGTGCTATATTTTTTCAGCGGTCTTGGGACACAGTGGGTTCGGTTGTACTGGCTTTCGTCAAGCATTTCTTCGAGACTAGTTCCCTTCCAAGTGGCACAAACAATACTTTAATCTCTTTGATACCCAAAATAGCCCGGAGCACATGTCTAACTTCCGCCCCATTGGACTGTGCAATGTCAAATACAAGCTTATATCGAAGCTTCTGGTTTCCCGTCTCCAAAAATGCCTTACGGATTTTTGTAATGCATCGGGCCTTAAGGTTAGCCTCTCGAAATCCCATATAACTGTCTCCTCGAATGTTGATACGGACCTCAGAAGGGCTATACAGGATGCTGCGGGCCAGGCTTTAATATAGTTTCAGATTTTGGCATATACCTTGGATTCCCGATTTTACATTCTCGACTGAGTAAGAATGACTTCAGTTTTCTGGTAGACAAGACGATGGCCAAGTTGGCTTCGTGGAAGGGGCGTTTACTGAGTTTGCTGGCAGAATCACTCTTGTCAAATCCGTTTTGTGTTCCTTCCCCTCGTATATTTCAAGAGTTATTAAGCTCTCTAAGTCGATATGTAAACAGCTGGATAGGTTATGTTGCTCGTTTATGTGGGGTGACAGTGAGTCCCATAATAGAATCCATCTCGTTGCTTGGAATGAAGTTTGCCGGACAACTGATTAGGGTGGGTTGGGTATTCGCTCTTGCGCTACTGCTAACAAGACCGGGTTGGGTAAGCTGGCATAGAGATTCACGCAGAGTGGAGGATCCCCTTGGACTTGTCTTATGGAAAATAAATATGGTCTCGAGAATATTAGGAGCTTCATGGATTACAGTACACTTAAGCAAGACTCTCTCATACTGAAGGGTCTGATCTGGGGTAAGTCACTTGTCCTAAATCTGAGGGTTAAGTGGGTGGTATCCAATGGTCTTCATAATCGCTTCTGGACCGATCTTTGGTGTAGTGACACTCCACTAAGTTTTGTTGTTGATACACTATCAACCAATTTCTCTCTGCCCGACAATGTCCGGTCATACTGGGTTGAGGCCGTGGATGGGATTGGGATCGTATCGGTGCCTTCCTTCCGTCCTAGACCCTTCTTAATATGGCTAGCATCACGATCTCTGGATCGACCGAAGACCATGAATGCATCACTTGGAAATTTTCATGCGATGGCAGTTTTCCCAGGCTCGATAATCTCGGCCCAATATTCACACTCATCTGGTCATTAGCAGTGCCGGAACGGATCAGAATTTTCCTTCGGCTTACGGTTCATGGTCGTCTGCTCAAGAATGTGGAACGTGCTCGAATACATCTTGCAACTGGTAGTAAGTGCATGATATGCTTGGATACTCCAGAAATTGCACTACATATCTTCAGGGATTGCCCTACAACTACCCATAGTTGGAGCAATATGCTACCTTTTGAGCTTTCCGGTGACTTCTTCTCCAAAGACTTCTTGGATTGGCTTGTAAGTAATCTTTCTCGTACTAATATCTCTCATGAGGATATCCCTTGGAACATTTTCTATGCAGTGAATGCATGGTATTGCTGGAAATGAAGAAATGAATCCGTTTTCCGTGGTGCTAGGGTCCCCAACAACACAAAGTGTCCTTGGTAAAATCTTATATCAAATGTATTAATCAGGCCATGTGGAATTACAGAAGATCCAAAGCTTCTAGAAATGTTACTGAGGTTGATATTCACTGGATTGCACCTTGCGAGGGGTGGATAAAACTCAACACCAATGGATGGGTTTGAAGGGTTGTTGGAACGGTCACTGTTGGGGGCCTCTTCAGAGACATGCATGATCAGTGGTTATGTGGTTTCATGATGAATATAGGTCCCTGCTCGGTCCCTATGGAGGAACTTTGGGGTCTTACCATGGGACTTTATCAAGCTTGAGAAAAGAAATTTCGCAAAATCATCGTTGAGATTGATTCGGAGTTGGTCGTTAAACGTGTGCTCCATTTTGTTCCTAGTTATCATCCGCTTTTCAGTCTAGTATCAAGGTGTCAAGGCTTCATTCGTAGGAATTGGATAGTCTGAATCCGACACACTTATCGGGAAGCTAATGTCGCTGCCGATCACATGGAAACCATCGCTTCAACATCCTCTTGGTTATTTTTTATATTCAGAACCCTCCTGCATCTTTAATTCAATTTTTGAAAAACGATGCCCGCGGAGTTACGACCCGTAGGATTATCCCATGTTAACTTCCTTTATTATTGAATAATACTATGGTCGGGCTGGCTTGCCTCCGTATTCATTACCAAAAAATATGTTTAGTGACTAAAATGGAGTGTTATAGAGCTTTTAACACATGAAAGTAAACTAACCATTTTTATTTCATTTCCCTTAAGTGTTTTATTCCGTTTTTATTTCATCACTCCAATCAAATGGACACATAGACTCCTTGAATTCCATGAGAAGAGATACATCTAGGTACACTTATCTTACCCTCTCTACTTTTAGGGTTTCTTGTCCCGCTATGGCAATTCTATACTTTTGTGGTAATATGTAGTCTATATTGACTTTTGTTTGCCAATTACGGTATTTTGTAGTCTATTTTGACTTTTGTTGGCCGATGACGGTATCTTCTTAGTGCAACCATGGAAGATATTGTTGTTGCTTGAGAAAATCGTACGCTTTCTGATGTAGTTATACAAGTTCCTCAAACAATGGCATCTTCATCAAATGGATGTGCACGATGCCTTCCTCCATGGCGATCTCGACGAGGAAGTATTTATGCCTCTTCCTCCAGGTTTGGTTTCCTCCGATTCTCGAAAGGTGTGTCGCTTGAAGAAATCGCATTACGGTCTCCGACAAGCTCCGCGGAATTGGTTTTCTAAACTATCTACTACCCTTCGTCATTACGGTTTTGTTTCCTCACATGCTTATTCATCTTTATTTTCTTACATTCGTCCCTCGCTATCGATTCATGTGTTGGTCTACATTGATGATTTGATTATCGTTGGAAATGGTTCTCATTTTATATCACGTTTTAAGCAATATCTTCATAATATTTTTATATGAAAGATCTTGACATTCTAAAATATTTTCTTGGAATTGAAATAATGCATTCCCCTGATGGTATTTATATTTCGCAGAGAAAATATGCCTTGGATCTCCTATAGAAAACTGGGGACCTTTTTCTCAAGCCTACATCCTTTCCGGTGAAAAAAGATCATGGTCTTGCTAGTGATGACAACCCATTGTTTGCACAACCCCATCGATATAGGTGTCTCGTTGGTAAACTCATCTATCTTATCATCACGAGACCCGACATCAGTCATGCCGTCCATCTTCTCTCTTAGTTCATACATGCACCAACAACCAACCAATGGCTCGCTGTTGTTAGAGTTTAATGGTACATCAAGTCAACCCTTGGACAAGGTCTGATGTTGGCTCGTAACAGTCCTCTCCAACTAAATGTCTTTTCCGATGCCGACTACGCTACATGTCACATCACTCGTCAGTCCATTACCGGTTACTTTATACAACTTGGCCACTCTCCGGTTTCATGGAAAATGAAGAAACAAAATATTATATCCCGCTCATCAAATATATAAATCAGAGTATTGTTCCATGGCTGCTATAACTTGTGAGCTTATTTGGATCGTTTCCCTCATGCGGTCATTCGGAGTCATTCTTCCATCATCGTGTAGTTTATGGTGTGATAACAAAGCTACTCCTCCTATTGCCAATTGGTTTTAGGATGGGACCTCGTCGGGTTTATGTGCTAGGCTTGGGCCTAACGTGCATGTGCGCTCATATGCACACGACCCCCAATCCTAACCTATGGGCTTGGGCCTAATGTGCATCGTGTAACTTACGGTCCGTCTATATCGAACTTTCTCATGGTATCAGAGTGGTTAACCTCAATTCGACTCGCGTTCCTAACATGTGCACAAGTGTCAACTTGGTCTATACCCTAATTTCACTTGATGGGATGTGTTGGAGATAATAGGTTCCCGCATCAAAAATTGTGGGCACTCTGAGTTTAGTATATAAGGTCGATGAGATACTCCTCCTATTATTAATTGGTCTTAGGATGTAACCTCGTCAGGTTTATGTGTTGGGCTTGGGCCTAACGCGCATGTGCGCCTGTATGCATACGACCTTCATTCTACGGTCCGTCTATACGGACTTTGTCGTGGTATTAGAGTGGTTAGCCTCAATCCGGCTCGCGATCCTAACATGTGGGCAAGTGGCAACTCGCTCGGTCTATACCCTAGTTGCACTTGCGGCCCTTGTGGGGGCATGTTGGAGATAGTAGGTTCCCATATCGAATGGTGTGGACACTCTGAGCATAATATATAAGAACGGTGGGCTACTCATCCATTTTCCAATTGGTTTCAAGATGGAACCTTGCCAGGTTTATGTGTTGGACTTGGACCTAACGCGCATGTGCGCTCGTATGCACATGACCCCCGCTCTACGGTCCGACTATATCGGACTTTGATAGTTTCAACTTCCTCTCACTCGATTGTGCCACTTATCCTAGTGGGGAATGTATGGACTTCTAGACGGATTAACATCAATGCTCTCGAGAATACTTTCCTCCAGATTTGGAATCATAAACATAAACATGTAATGTTTGTCCTCGACATCGGTAATGGGATCACGTTGTTCCAATATTTGATGTGGAGGATAAACAAATTGTGTTGCATAAAGGCTCTTGGTGCTTCGATGATTGATTGCTTATTCTTCGCATCGTCTATGGATTTTAAAACGACCATGTTATGGGTCATTGCCAAGGACTTGCCTTTGGGAAATAGGACATAATTTATGGCTAGATTGATTGGCGGTCATATGTGATCTTAAGTTGTGGTTGATTCTACTGATTTATCGGGGTTCCATGAGAACTTGCGCATTCGAATAAATTTCCATGTCTACAAACCGTTGATGTGTTGTGTTTCCTTGATGATAGGTAATGCGCGTATGCTCGTACCCCTTTTTTGCTTCTCTTGTGGACTCATGGATAATTTGGCCAAGGCATGCTCCACCCTTTCGGAACCAACGGGGCCCTTGGCTACGTACGTCTCTTTCCCGGGAAAGATTTCAGCCATCTCAGGGCTTATTAGATAAGGAAAGGGAGTGGTATAACCAATTCTAGAAGATGAGAAATGAGCATATCGTTGAACCTTCTTCGGATAGATCTTGAAAAGTCAAGGAAATCAATCTAGTGTGGCAATTCTGGTGGATCTAGAAGATGATAACGAGGTCCAGATCATAGGTGACTGTCTTAATAGTGGTGCCCCTTCCTTCATCTGCCCAACTAAGCGTAAGAAGTTATGCTCATTGGGAAATAGGGATATGGCCGGGGATTCTCATTTGCTTGATGGGGGAGGCATGTCGACTATTTGCAATGAGAGACTATGCTCGCGAAGAGGAATGAAACTATGCGTATGAAATTGATTAAATTCAATTTCGTTTTTGCACCAAGTGTGGATACTACAAGTATATTATGTTCAAAAACATATATTAAGAAAAATATTTTTTTTAAAAATTGAACTTGGTTGAAAATAATTTTAGCATTCAAAGCTTCAAAAATAAATTATATCATACAAAGAGCTAGTAATAAAAACCGGAAGATAATAGGTTTCCCAATCTCAAGAAATGGATCAATTATCCCTTTCTTGGCATTTGCAGATGACATAATAATTTTCACCAAGGCAACAACGACAGCCAGCAATATGATTATGTCTGTCCTAACTACCTATTGTTCGGTCTCAGGACAAGTAATAAACTATCACAAATCGGCATTTCAGACAACAATAAATGTAGAACCGACAACCAAAAGGAGACTACATGCACATATGGGTATTGTAGTTTCAAACAATTTAGAAAAATATCTAGGTTGTCCGATCATAAATGGACGAGTGAACAAAGACACTTTCAATAGCGTCATCTTGAAAACTAAACAACAACTAACAAAATGGAAAGCCTCGTCCCTTTCTCAAGAAGGTCGAATAACCTTGATAAAAGCCAACCTTAATGCAAAACCAAGCTACTTGATGCAATCATTCATGCTCCCTTCAAGCATTCATAAAGAACTTGATCAGATAAATAGATCCTTCTTTTGGAACAAGGGACCGAATTTTCACCCCCTTATTAGTTGGGATAAAATTTGTAAACCAAAAGCACTAGGGGGAACCGGAATTAGAAAAACTGAAGATATGAACAAAGCTCTACAGATGAAACTACTGTGGAAAATAATGGCAGAACCAGATAATATTTGGGTTAAGACTATAGAAGAGAAATATCTCAAAGGAACATGTTTATGGAATTATAAACCCAAAAATAACATGTCGTGGCAATGGAAAAAACTAATAAACTTAATGGAAGATTTTGAAAAAGGTTTCAGATGGTGTGTTGGAGACGGAAAAACTATTAGATTCTGGAAAGATCTTTGGTTAGTCGACCAACCTCTAGAAAACATGGTGAATGACAAAACATTGATCAATACGGCTGCCCTAGTAAGCAACTTTATAATTGATAAACAATGGAACCAACAAGAAATTCTCCATTTAGGAAATCTACTACCAACTGACATTATAAGAAAGTTAAACACGTATAACCTACCTCAAAATGAAATACAAGATAGATTATACTGGGCGTCAAGTGAAAAAGGTTGGTTCTCTACCAAATCAGCAATGGATCTTATCCAAAAACGTAAGATGGGAACAAACAATGACAAAACATGGATATGGGATATCAACATAATGCCAAAAGTTAAAAATTTCTTATGGAAGTTGTCCCTCGATGGCATCCCAACAAAAGAAAACCTAGAAAGACAAAAAATTCCGGTCTTAATGCACTGCGAACTTTGTCAACACCCAATAGAGAGTGCTAAGCATCTCTTTTGCAAATGTCCGTATACACTAAACAATATCAATAATAATAAAGTCAAAACGCTCCTACTCAACTATGACCCAACATGCCATAAAATAATGGACATCATCATAAAGATAAAGGAAAACTGTAATCAGTCAGAATTAAGACAAATAGTGGTTACATGGTGGAACATTTGGCTAACGAGAAACCAAATAATTTTTAATAAGAAAAAAATACCACCTGATCTAAAACAAGTAATCCAAAAACAAGTCAAAGAATGGGATGAGGCTAACCCAAAAACAACAAACTGCAACACAAGACCTCAACAACAAAGACGAAAAACAAAAAACATTAAATGGAAGAAACCAAGCTTGGATTCTGTCAAAATTAATTTTGATGCTTCTAAAAATTCTAATGACCAATGTGCCTTTGGTTTCATCATTCGAGATCACAATGCTCAAACGCTTGCTACTGGAATGGGCCGATGTGGAGCAGAAACTATTCTTCAAGCTGAAGCTTACGCTCTAAGAGAGGGCCTCCAAAAGGCCATAAGTTTAGGACACAACACCATTGAAATCGAGGGAGATAACCTTGAACTTATTAATTCAATTAATCAGATTTGGAAACCGCCATGGGAAGCGGATATGATCATTTCTGACATCTCTATTCTGATTTCAAGGTGTTTACAAGTTAGAGTCCAACATGTTTTTAGGGAAATCAATGTTGTCGCAGACAAGCTCGCATCTCTTGGCCATTTTTTGGACATGGACGACGGGAGCCTTCCGCGAGACGTTGAAGAACTCATCCGTAAGGATGCTCTAGGACGGCCAACTTCTAGATGTTGACCCTTCTTATTTCTCTTACCTTTGTATCAAAAAAAAAAAATTATATCATACAAAAATAAAAAATAATTATTTTTCCACACATTCTCACATAAGAAGACTACAGTGCACTTGTTTCCAAGAGATGATCCTCGTAAAAGATTTAGGGTCCGTTTAGTTCCAACTCCGAAAACGGAAATGGAAACGAGTCTAGTCCGTATACATTTTACCTGCAACCACAAGGAAATAAAATGAGGGAAACAAATACATTTTACCTACAACCACAAGAAATGATTCCAAAAATATTAATGAATAAGGTAAACATATGTACTATATTCATTTTCATTCCGTTTCCGAACTTATAACCAAACGGGATTAGTTTAATAAGATGAAAGGTAAAAAGATATTGCACTCATAAAAGTATATACGAAAATATCCTTGTAGCTGAAAATCATACACAAGATAGAGCTTATAGAAGGTACGTGATCGGACCTTCGTTCCATTCAAAATAGTTGATATATGCACCACCCAACCCTATATCTCTAGCATCTGGACCATTTTATTCTATCATGTTTTGATTTGCCAGCCAATTGAAGCTCGAATTGTGAAAATATGAATTACATGTTACACATAACATCAATAAAGCATTGTCTTACGTGCCACATTACTACAGAGCAAAGCTTTGATGACCTGTTTTCTAAACTACATTGAACCTCTTAACTACTAGATGATTTGTTCTCTGAGTTGAGAGCCAACGTCTAAGATTCTTGTGAGTAATTCACACTGCTCCTCTCTTGATTCTGGATTTTCAGCTAGGAGCTGCTGGAGCTGAGAGCAGAGAGCCGAGACTTTGCTATTAGCATGAGATTCGGCTATCCACTGAATTGCCTTAGCTTTGTAGTTCTGATTTGGCTCTGAAGGTATGTAGGTGGGTGCCGGTGGAACCAGAAACGGGTGTTGGAGAAGCTCAGGGATTCTCCACCTTTTGTTTCTGTCCCAGGCAAGGCACTTACTCATTAGGTCAATAAGCCATGGATTAGATACTGCATCGTATGTGATCTCATGGTTGGGATCTGTTATGACTTTGAACTTGGCCCAAAAGGTTTTGTAATCTGCAAAGGGTGTTCTTCCATACACCATTTGATAAAGAATGCAGCCAAGTGACCAAATATCAGATGCCCGACCACACTTGATGACATTCCCATTCTGGTCACATTCATTGCACATGAATGCTTCTGGGGACATGTAACTGAGTGTACCCACCTTGAGAAATTAGGATCATAGACAAAATACAAAACAAAATTCAGGTTTCTCAATGGTATTTTTCGTGAATATCAGAATAGAAGAACGAGTAAAACACCTGTGCATCTCTCTGAATGTTGGTGGTGTCACTCATTATAGATTTGGCAATTCCAAAGTCAATGAGCTTCAGTGACCCTTTTACAAGAAGAAAATTTGCTGGCTTCAAGTCGGAATGCACAATACGTTCTTCATGGATAGTATTCACAGCCTGAAGTATTTGCTGTCAACAAAATTAAAAGAGACAAACTCAATTTCCACTTCCTAAGTTAAGAAACAATGACTGCAAACAAGCCAGTACAGCTTAAGTTTGAGATGAGCAGCTTTGAATAACATATATCCAAAAGACAACCTATAAGCATCAGACAAGCAGCACCAGTGCAAAAGCAGCTTGAGTTTCAGATAATATAATCAAGTGACTTGGGAATTCATACCTGCCAGTAAAATCGAAGCCAGTTTTCGTCTATGGTCTCACTCGATGTTTCCATGTCCTTCCACTTTTGTGAGAGCATGTGAGCTAAATCAATTTCCCCATATTCCAGAACCATGTATATATATCCGTCATCTTTGACTCTCGCATCTTTGTTACTGATTGAATCTTTCATAACTTCTTCAAGCAGTGCTTTGTCTGTCACCTGAAGGTATGCCGGTTTATAAACAGACACTCAAACCTCTGATATTTATTATCAGGGGTGGGGGGAAATGCTTATTTAGTAGTCCTATATCGCAAGGTCTACAATGTTTGTCCATTATGTCTGGCAAGTTCATCATAAGGATCTAGATTAAACCAAAAGCATCATTATGTCAAGCTATATGTATTGTCCTAACAGGAACAGATAATGTCCTTTCAGGCATTTCAACTAAATATGGTATTTTCTTCAACAAGCAATAATCATACTAGCAGCAGTATGATATATATATATATAAACAAATTCTGGTTCTGGTGAGTAGGCCACTTGTGGAGAGGAGGTGAGGAGAAATTTGATTCATTTTATCAGTACTACCTGTTCACTTTTTTATGATAGCCGTTCATTTTATTTTTGAGGACATGTTCGTCTTTTCAAATTAGATGAATCAAACTTCTCCACACCTACCCTCCACGAGGAGCCAACCAGCCCTTATATATTTCCAACATAAAAATTAAAAACAGTATACCTCATAGTCGATCAGTTGTATAATGTTATTCTTGCCCTGCAGCCTGTTTAGATACAGGATCTCTTGACAAAACCCATATGCAGTTGCGTAATCACGCCCTTTAAGCTTGATTTTCTTGAGGGCGTAGATTTTACAATCAGATGAAATAACTTTGTGAACCTCACTGCTTCCACCAGTTCCTATCTTGCCAAGCCTTTGATACAGCTTTCCATTAACCTTAAAGAACATATCAGGATCATAATTCTTCTTGCGGGTTGGTTTACCACCTTTTTCGGTTTCAGGTTTTGCTCGTTTTTCTCTTGTTGATGGCTCATTTTTTACATCTAAAGATGAACTATTTGCTGGTATACCCTCTGATTGTGCATCCAACACCGCCCCCGCACACTCAGTTCCTTTCATTGGCTCCTGATTGCATATAGAAGAAAACTTGGATACGTTTCTTTCTTTAGGCACTTGATGAGTTTCCTTCATGCTATCGACAGGAACACCAGAGGTTGAAGCCTGTGCAACCATGGTTGCACAGTTTGTGTTATGGGTTGTGCTGAGGTTGGCTGAAAGATGTGATTGCTGTGCCATTCGCCCATGTGGTTGTTCTAGATGAGATGAGCAAATTGTTGTCAAACTTGGCCCAGGGGCCGATGTTGCATGCACGGATATTGAAGTGGCACAAACTGAAGATTGGGTCATAGGATGGGTCCCATCACTATGCAGAAAATTCTGGAGATGATGTAGCTGATCCTGGAGATTTGACCTCCTATCTCCAAATGATGAAGAAACTCCATCAGATCTTAAACCCCTATCCACGTCCAGATGCTGAGAAACATGCAGATTCTCTTCGTTGTGGGTCATATTTGCAGGCTCTGCTTGGTTTATGTTGTCCCATTCGGTTTCTGCCAATGCAAGTGAATCCATATGAGAACACAAGTTAGTCGTTCCAGTGGTCATTTGGTCATCACCCTCTGCATTGAAAACATGGTTGATTACTAATGTCCTCCCAACTCTTTTATTTGGTTACTAACAATGTGGTGGTACTTATTTAAAATGAAGAGGTCTGTTATATTTAAGAGTAGGACATTAGCTCCAAAACATACACCGCTAAGCATATTAGGCTTGGTGCATACGGTCATAAAATGCGCAATTTCGAATGATAAATAGTTGTACACAGAAGATAAGATATCATGGAGCTTTCCATACCTCGTGCTGTGGAATTGCTTTCGGCCGAAGGACAGACCTTCCTTGAACCCTCAACCAGTGGAATGTGTTGAAATTTGTTGGTCATAGTACCTAAATCTGAAGGGGGTGTAATGGATGCGTCCTCCTGAGTTTCATTGGAATTGCCTGCTTTACAGGTAGTAAAAGGCTTCTGGTTGCGGTTGACCTCATAAGTATCAGTCATAGTACCTGAATCTGAAGGAGGTGTAATGGATGCGTCCTCCTGAGTTTCATGGGCTTTTAGAAACAAACTATTATCAGCGTTCTTAGGTGTCTCTCTTTGTGGGAGCATTATGCGCCTAGGCATCAAATTGCTCGGCTGCGATGAGTCTGCAATTTTTTTGCAAAAGCATTTCAGCCAATATCTCGATAGACATGTGAAATTTCATCACTATAAACACACTACTTCAACCCCGTAGACAGGCAATTGGTTTAGGAAATTGGAAGGCACAATAAGTTCAGTAAAATTTTAATGGTCGTCACTTTCTATATTCTAACGCAACTGATCGAAGAGCGGAAAAAGAATTTCCGGAAGCTAACTGGCAGAAGAATCGCAGCTATAATACAGACAAAGCAAAGGGATGCTATCAATTGAAGATCAAATGACAGAAGCGCTAATTACGGTCACCCAGCACATGAAACCCTAAAAGTTTGTAGAAAATCCAAGTCCACATCCAAATTGAAATGCAAAAAAGTAAATCAGGAAGAGGTAGAGGTAGAGAGGTACTGATAGGCCGACGTCGTTTGAAAGCTGCTTGAACATGTCGAAGGAAGTCGGGGGAAGAAGTCTTTAAGGAAGAGGAGGGAGCAGGGTGGGGGCTGTCCTTGATGCTGGAGGGCATGTGATTGGTGATCTTCGCCTTCACTTGTGGGGCCGGAAGTTTAGTTTCCGCCTCCATGAATGGTAGAGCTCTGCTCGCATCTCTGAATCCTATAGACTAGAGACAGGTTTCAGAGGATTAACCGCTGTCATAGCGTTTGAGCACAGTAGCCGAATTGGGGAGAAGCTTCACTGGTCGATAGATCGAGAAATTTAGAGAGGGAAAGGGAGACGATGAAAGGAAGAATTTGGGGAAATTTCAAACTGTAGAATAGCGCTTGAATGCTCCGTTCAGAGTTGAGACCATAGAAGGCCCGTCAAGTTGGCTTATCTGCGATGGGCTTTACAGCCTTGGGGCTGAACATACAATGCCTTGGGGCTGAACATATAAGGCCTTATGCTCCGTTCAGAGTGCTCCATTTGTTCAAACATTTAGGTCAGTTTGGTTTTAAACTTTAAAAACGAAAACGAAAGCGAATCTAATTCATACATTTATCTTTGTTTATGGAATTTTTTATAATAATAATTATTTTTTGTGGTTTGAAGTAGCGAAACAAATGCATTTTACATGAAAATCACAATGACTCATTCCAAAAAATTTTCTTGAATAAGGTACCCATGGACTATCCGCTTCTAGAGTTACAATCAAGCGGGGGCTTATATTATTGGTTCATACTCTTTGTATTTTTTTGGAGTTCTTTTTTAATTTACAATATTATGTTAAAATTTGCGTATCACAAGTTCAAACATTTGTGTTTCGCTTGTTCAAACAATGTGTTTTATTAATTGTATACGTAAAAAATACATAAAATATGACTAATAAATATTAAAAAAATATATTAACTAATAATATAAAATATAGATCTGATAGTATATATATAATAAATTTTAAACGAATTATAATAGTTTTAAACTAAAAAAGTAATAGTTATAAAAAAATCTAAGCAAATAACTTCAGTTAACTGATTAAAAAATTGAAGAAAATGTATAAATAAAATTTAACTAAAAAATATCTGTGAGAAGAAACAAAAATAATAACATGTGTCAGTCGAACAACTCTCCTATTTTTTGAACCGGATGAATATATTTTAGGATAATTCGGAGGTAGGCTTTGGACTAAATTTTGTTTATAAATACTACTACTTTCATTTCATATCACTGTATCATCAGTATCATTAGTTAAATAAATTAATTAAGTGACATCAGTTGATTAATTAAAAAAAAAAAGGTTTTTTTATTTACAATTTAACTTGCTACTCCATAAAGTGGGAAGAACGTGACATACTGCACAGAACGAGGTGAGTTGAGGTGAAAGGAGCCAAACGAAAACACCTTCATTGTGCATACAAAAGCCTCAATCTTTAAATCCTCTGATATAGTATATCATAAGCTCCTGTGCGTTGAGACACAACATAACAATGGAGAAATCAAGAAAACTCACAAAGGAAACATACAGAAGAAGCAGGAACAGAAGCAGCAAGGGAAGTGAAAGTGAGGAAAAGAAGAAGAAAGATGTGAACGCATCATGGGCAGTGATGAAGAGCATTCTTACTTGCAGGCATCTCCAAGTGGAAAACCCTAAACACAAACAAGATTATGATGACATAAGCACCAAGCTTTCTTCTTCTTCATTATCTTCTTCAATGCTGTCAACTAGGTCCTTTGGTTCTACTAAAGGAGGGAGTGTTCGTTTTAAAGGGTTGCCCTTAGGTAAGCTTTCAGGCTGCAACGAGTGTCGAATCCTCGACGTCGATCCTCGTCTTGTTTTAACCAGAGATCATTCTCTTCGATCCACTGGTTATTCTTGTTCTCGTTGTGGTGACATTTTCATGAAACCTGGCCTTTTGGAGCTTCACCAGGCTACCAACCATGCAGGTACCTAACTTTATCTTCATTTAGATATATATATATATATATATTTGCATTTTTTGGATGAAAGATTTGTGTTTGATTATATTGCAACAAAAATACACTTTGAGCTCATTAATCATTTCCGGTAATGGAATGATTTCGAATCAATAAAAAAAAATAGTTTGTTTATATGTTTTTTAACATGTGAAATAATTTCAAACATTTCCATTTCCTAACCCTGATTCCATTATTTTTCCATTCCACCGCTCCAACCAAACGGACAATTAGTATCAGAGCTAGGACCAGAAGACACAAGTAGAAACATAGCAGAAATCATATTCCAATCAAGCTGGCTCAACAAGGAATCTCCTTTGTGCAAGATAGAAAGGATCTTAAAGGTACACAACACAAGGCGCACAGTTTCGAGTTTCGAGGAGTACCGAGACTTGATAAAGGCCAAGGCAAAGCAGCCGAGGTGCATCGCTGATGGGAATGAGCTTCTCAGATTCCACAGCACCACTCTTATGTGCTCCTTGGGTCTCAACGCCTCCAACCTCTGCAACTATGTACCTAATTGCAGTGTTTGTGGTATCATAAGGGACGGTTTCAAACTCGGGCAATCCGGGCATGGGATCCTCACTACAGCCACTAGCGGCCGGGCCCATGACCTCCACCATGGACCAACAACGTCAAGGAGGGCAATGCTGGTGTGTAGGGTGATCGCTGGACGAGTATACAAGGGTGCCATATCCAATCCCAGTGGCTTGGACAAGTACGACTCGGTTGCCGGTGTGCAGGGAGTGTATTCTGATATGGATGAGTTGTATGTGCACAATCCAAAGGCTATATTGCCTTGTTTTGTTGTTATCTATAATGGTTAACTCCAAATCTGCAACAATGTATGTAACACAATGATGTTATGATGAGAAATTGTTAGTGTTGCTATTTGCTGAATAATGAAACTACTTTTGTTTCTTAACAGAGCAATAATAAAGCCGGTTAAGAATGTAAGAAAAGCAAGCGTTATTGCATAGAAAGCTGTACAGAAAGTGAAAGAAGAAAGGCACGCCATGAAAATTTGAAAGCGAAGCTGGGTTCACAAAAATTATATCCTGCAAAGGCTGAGGGTGCAACAGACTGTTATGATTGCAAAATTTGCATGACATAAAGAATATCCATTTTTCCTTTGCTTTATCTCATGTGTTGTTTCATTACTCGATAGCAATGGCCAGCTAACATTCTTATGATCATGTTTTGTAACCCTAATCCATCATAAGATAACAAGTTGATAAGCCCAAGTCAAGATTCATGTAAGCCATTTAAGCAAGGCAAAAATCTCACCACACAGAACGACAGAAGATGGCATATTGACATGTTAAAATTATCTCAATCCAACAAAAGCATTTTTTAGCTTTTCATCTGTAACACTACAATGTTATTCATGAACACTTAGTTCTGATACAGTCAAAACTCAAAACAACAGCTGCACCCTTCACCGTTCCTGTATTTAGAAAGCCCCAACTCTATCACGGGGAATCAAACGCAGATCAGACCCATGCTTCAGGAACACATTGCCTGAAATGATTTCAATGTTTCAATTTTCATTAGCATGAGCTTCTACTAACAATATTACACATACTTAATCAAGATGAGTTTGTCAATCTGTAGTGAATTTGTCAATAAAAATAAATAGCATTATCAGGACATAATATGGAATAGATTACACAGCAAATTTCCAAAGGATTCGAATGTATACTATTGTAGTTTCTTGGTTACACAGTGTAATCTATTCGATATTATGTCCTGATAATGCTATTAATTTTATTGACAAGCTCACCACAGGTTGATTCTTATACAATGTGTATATATTCAAAGTCAACTTACCAGCACTTTGCTGAGGATTGATTCCTACACCATCTGCATTGAAGAGGCATCAGTCAAATCAAACAATGTTCAATTAGCATCCAAATAAGATGATTAGCACTGAGGATCAAATAAATGACTGTCAAAGATATTGACCGTGTTTCAAACTCAAAATAAATTACCCACAAATAGAGAATCAAAAAACGGTTCTATAATACGTGATGAAGAATAGAATATATAGAAACACGAAAAGATTATTCAATTTCTCGATTTCTTTTGTTTTAAGTCTTGAACATAGTTCAGATTGTGAATCCATCCTTCACAGTTTATCCTTTTGTTACTGAAAACCTTGACAAACTTGAGCAATCTCCTTATTTTGTTTCAGAACTATACAAGACAAGATCATATGGTATCAGGACATGTAGTAAAACATCTCCGCATAATTCAATCAGATTCCCCACATGAGTTAGCCTCAAATTACGATTATGAATTCCCTACTAGGAAAAGGTTATAATTAGATTATACTGAGGGGTGAACTAAAACTCAAAAATCTTAAGCAACTAGTGGTAAACCGCAAATTCTGTTAACAGTCTACCAATGTAGTTCAATATCAAATTAAACAAATTTTCAGAAGATCACCAAAGTAGGGTACAACAGGCACCGAACCCTAAAACACCAAACAACGCAACATGTAAAAGAAAAAGTCAAAAGGATAACCATTAGTGATGATGGCGCTTGTCTGGGGAGGAACCTTGAACTCTTCGGCGGCAAATTTCAGAACAGCAGTAAATGGGGCCGCCTCTGGCACACTGAACCTGTATTCAATTCAATCGCAGAATTTTAGACCAGGATATTTGACCCTAAACGAAATTCGATCAAAACTAAATGAAGAAGAAACGTATCAAAAGACAAAAGCTTACACTTTAAAAGGAAGCTTTGGATCGGAGGTGAGCGTGATTTTGAAAGATACCTTCCCCCCGGTAGCCATTTTCACTCCCTTTTCTCCTCTCTGCTTGCGTACCTTCTCCGCTGGTTGATTCTAAATAATTTGTGAGAAATATCGTTTGATGCTAAAAATCATTTCAACTTTCATGGAGTTTGACCATCGTTATTTCCACATCGCCGATGCATCAGAACTTAAATACATTGTCGGTTCGACTTTGGATAAACTAAAACGCTGCGTTGGGTGAATGAGATTCTGAAAGATCCTTCATGACTTTTGAAAATATTAACTTGGTAGACTTGAATTTTGGGCAAATTCTGCTGGAATATCCTAAAATATTTGGATTCATATAAACCAGTTCGGAAATAAAGTTTATACATTAAAAAAAATCAATAAAACACAGAAAAAAGAATCAAAATAACAAATGTTGAAATAAGGGAGACTCTCCCCAGCAACGAGCGCAAGCCATCTGATGCACTGCAAACCAGCTTGTTATTATGGTGCAGGCACACTTGACTACTCCTGCATCACATGCCAAATCATTGACAAATTAACTAAAGATAGATCAAACGTGCGTATTGACAAAATAAAACCAGACTAACCTTGACGAGCAGAATTTGATTGCATAATCGGGTCCAGAGCAAGTGAAAATACTAGTAGGATCGTCGTAGGCGTAGCTATAAGCGGTGGGGCAAGCGTCCTTGAACTTATTGGAGTAGAAGGTTGGCTGACAGACGACAGGATTACCATAGACGCCTCTACAGCAGTATGCGTCGGTGTCATAGACGTCGCAGGCGCTTCTACAGCCCACGGTTTTGCCCGACGCCTTGAGCTCCAACTCCTTGGGGCAGGTCTTCCTGAGGTCGGAGTCGCAGCCTGCTACGGTGCAGTTTCCTTGGCCGCCAACAGGAGTGACCACCATGGGGAGGTTGAAACCATCGACGAGGCTGACATCGTAGTAATCGGTGGCTGCAAGGGTAAATTCAGCTAGGGTGGCAGGGGTCTTGCCGGAGGCCGTGCACTGGAGAGCCGTCCCGCATGAACCTGTGTGACAGGTCCCGTTTCCGTCGCTGTCAAAGCTGCAGCCGGTTCGTCCCCATATACGGCCCACCCACCCCACAGGGGCTGTGAACACCATTGACTTCCCTGGCTTTAGCTCAAAGCCTCCCCCGCCGAAGCTGTCCCCTGGGGTCACTGCTGGCCATATTGTCTCCTCACAGTCGTTTATTATGGTGAATACCCTGGCGGATTCAGAAGAGACAAGAGCAAGGAAGATGATCACTGATATAAGTGAGTTTCTAGCAGACATGTTAGCATAGATCAAATAATGATGAAATTACATTACAGATGAGATGAGATATGAAGAAGCAAAGGGATGGAATTTAAGGAGGAAAAGTGAAGTCATGAGTATAATCATGTGAAAGGCAATTCCACTTCACAAGGATATTCCTTTTCCAAACCTAGGCTACCAAGTTCTCTTTGTTTCTTCTTCTCCCTAAACTTCCTGCTTCTTCACAAATTGTTCCTAGCTTACTCCTTACCTTTCTACAACGTGATTTCAACTTCCTAATGCCAAAAAGCAATACTCACTATCCAATAGCTTCATTCACAAACCCTAAACAACATTGCTTCTATCTGCACCTATAAGAAATAATCCGCATTACAATATTGAGCATGGTACCGGTTGTGGCGAAGAAGACAAGGGATGCCAAAGATTTCTTCCTTCTTATGATCTTATCAGAGCTCCTGCCACTTAAACGTAATTGAATTTAACAAACTGGGTTTCACTCAGCAAGCATCATCAGGGGTTATTTCATTCAGACAATGAAATTTAATCTCAGCTAGTCATTTATAAAAAGTCCAAAATGATCCCAAGTGCATCCCCATTCACCACTAGACGAGGCTACAGTGGCTACTAAACAGACAAAACGGTCAAGCAATTCGACTTTGCCTGTTTACGTATTTCCTTCAACAGCAAACCTCATCTTTCAGCCCAAAATATCATTTGCAGTCATATGGAAATTTTCAGGGCAAAAAACATAACACTTTCCTATCTGTTATCCTCACCTATATTTTTGCTGACTATTTTCGTATTTATAATTAGGTATTATTGATTTTGATGGGTGAAATAATATGTATGTAACCGAATCATATGAATAATGAACCTAAAGTCAATCGTAAACTAGAACCCAAAGCAGGCCCACCGGATATTCCAAAGAAACAGTTTTGAGTTTCTCTGCATGGCGGGAAGCAAGGAGCAAGCAAGAAAAAGGGATAACTTGCTTGAAGCCTGAAAAGCTATACTTTACCCACCTACGTAGTACCTACCTTTCCTCATTTGCTTACACGTACAAAACCATATGAAATCTGTTGGACCCTAACTCAAGAATTCCCTGTACTTGAGGTCTGGCCATGTCTGTGGAGCCTCCCCAATCCAATCCATCAACTACCATATTGGAACCCCCGCCCAACAACCTGTATTGGTGCTACCGGTGCCGGCGCACTGTCACAGTCAACTTGCCGCCCTCGTCTGACATTCGGTGCCCCCGCTGCCTAGGAGGATTCGTGGTCGAATTCGAGCCCCCTCCCCTCATCTTTGACTTCCCAGAAGTGCCCCCTGAATCCAGGCTTCTGGAAGCCCTTGCGCTCCTCCTAGACCCTCGCTTCCCTATCCCTGCAGAGGGCGATCCTACCCTCCCCCGCCGCCGTATACGTCGCTTTCCGGCCCCCCAGCAAGACCGCCGATGGTTTGGGGGACGCCAGCGTTCCAGAGATGACCTCGATCTCCACCCCCACCCTCCTCCTCGCCAGTGGATCATTCACCTTCCACCTGGTAGACCCGAGAGGGCTGTTCCGGAAGTGGATGGGGTGGATCCTAGGGATTACTTTGTGGGGCCGAGGCATGGCCTGCAACAGCTGATTGAGGAGCTGACTGAGAACGACCGTACCGGTGCCCCACCTGCTACAGAGGTGGCGATAGAGGGTCTGCCGAAAGTGAAGGTCAACAAGGAGCATCTGGGGACATCATCGGAGTGCCCTGTTTGCAAGGAGGAGTTCCAGATCGGAGAGGAGGCAAGGGAGATGCCTTGTGCCCACCTCTACCACTCCGATTGCATCCTGCCTTGGCTCCGGCTACACAACTCTTGCCCTGTTTGCAGGCATCAGTTGCCCCCAGCCGATCAAGATGCAGGGAACACTGCATCTGCTGAGTTGAATGACAGCATCACAACTACGACTTCTACAAGCAGTAGTAGCGAAGAGGATGAATATGCAGCAAGCCGCCGCCGATGGAGGTGCTGGAACTGGAGGAGGTTGACTTCCCTCTGGCCCTTCCGCTCTCCCTACAACCGAGTTTCCTCCCAGGCTGTAGACGACAGTAACACTCCCAACACAGGTAATTTGTTACTTAAATTTGTCCAATATAAACTTTTACTTTAGATTTTCACTTGCTATATGCATCCATTTTTCAGCATCTGCTGCTACTACAG
Organism: Fagopyrum homotropicum; assembly: GCA_033239125.1. Lineage (NCBI taxonomy): Eukaryota > Viridiplantae > Streptophyta > Magnoliopsida > Caryophyllales > Polygonaceae > Fagopyrum > Fagopyrum homotropicum. The sequence continues at coordinate 13,963,106 of BSWB01000003.1, forward strand.
CAGGACGGCAGTCATGCCAGATCCTTTGATTACTTGTCAGGAATCTCTCTGTTGCAGCAAGAACTAGAAGCCAAGTACAAATGTCCTCAACTAGCATTTTAAGTCTAATACTTGGATTTGTGTTATGATCATCTACCTTTTCAAATTCACTTTAATGTCTGGTTCTTAGCAGCAAAAAATCCCTCTCTATGTGTTGTATTCTTGAAAATCATCTGCAAGAGATATGATTACAAACACAATCATTTATTGGAAAGAAATATCAAATTTCAGAATTTATCAAGCTCTATTAAGACATTTCATCCATTCATTGTTTACTGCTAAGCTTCTTAGATCTGAGCTCAGAGATTTCAGCCTAGAGTTTGCTACAGCACCTGCAAGTTCGTTTCAGTTGTGTTCAATAGTTTCTTTAGTAATGTGCGTAATACGGACATAATTTTAAAATGTGCAGCATCTATAATTGAAAAAACACAAAGAGAATGGGGCAACGTAGAACTTACTTGTAACAGAATAAGGGAGGATGTGTTATCTAAAATCTCTCCACAAAAAACTCGGTGTTGGAAAACGGTCTTGATGGCTGCACTGCATTTACTGATTTATTCTTTGTCTTTGACAATTTGGTTTCGGTTCACAGCTTTAGCTTCAAGCATATAAAAAATGAAGTTAATTAACAAAGGAACTGATGTCGTTTCAACATGATAAAATAAAGGATGCACCCCACTTAATGAATACACTTCAAAATTAAGGCCCAAAGAAAAACCAGATCTCAGCTTTGGTCAGAAGATTTATTTATTTTCAAATTGAATATCTAAAACTCTTTCTTGTCTGTTACCCGAGTAAATTCTCAGTTCCAAACTTCCAATCAAGAAGAAAATCCATATCTAGGGTAAAATATTGATGACCAAACACCTTGGGATCACTACAAAATCCATGGAAAATAATCCAATTCTTGGGCAACCTAAAGGAAGCATTGACAACATCAAGATCCACATATGTAGGGTCTTTTCCAATTCACTTCAGAAACTTGTCAAGGTCATGGACATTAAGTGCAATCAGAAAACTAAGAAAACCATCTTATGATTTTGTTTCCCATAGTAGCTGAAGAGGAAAAACCCAAGGTAAGAAGATCAAAGAAGATATATTATAACGTTACTTTCTGGATTCAGTTCTTAGTAGTTGATTTATAATTAATACCTGGTCGACTCATTCAGTTATGCAAATGCTATCTCGCAATCCAAAGGCACCTAGAGGAAACTAGAACCAACATTAGACAGCATACTACCCTATGGTCTATAGTTATCGAAATTCATTGACTATTGACACATAAATCATAGTCACCCTAGTAGATTGAGCACATTTTAAAATCTACAGTACTAGGCAATCATTTCCGTATAGGATCACTGAAGCTCAAAGTCTTTATCACGTCCCACTAACTAGTCAAAGTAGGCCTCCTGAGTTAATTTTCCTACGGCTTCTACGGGTGACATCCTGACATGCTTAAGCCTCCCTTCCATAAACCGAGCCTTGGGGACCAAACTGCTCAACTTTAAAGTAACAGTTAATTCCATTGCAAATTTAAAGCTCCAGTGCATCTACGAGACGGATGATAGGCACACAATTGAATTTGATGTTTCTGTAGAACAACAATACGCGTACTGTTGAGCAATTAAAAAACAGGCAAAAATTTGATCTCATTCATTCTTAGAGTAAAGGAGAAGAACCTTATAGAAGGCGGTTTCCTGTTAAACACCCATTCTCCATAATAGCATTCATTCTTAGAGAAAACTATTGGCGTTGAAGTTGAAGTTGAAAATGAAGATGAAGGGGGTGACATAAAATGGTATGATGTTCGGAGAAAAGGGAATTATTAAGGAGACGAAGGATATCATTACGGGTAAAATCACGAAAATGGGTATGGAAAAAAAAACATGTGCAAGGCACTTAAATATGAATATCAAAGTCAAATAAATAGAAGGCAAAATATGTGTATGAATTACCAAAAGAGTGTATATGTATGAATTCAAGAAATCATCATTTGGTTCAATTATCCTATCAAAAATCTGACCAACAAATTCAAGCCTTGCACATTTAAAATGCATATTGTCGAACAGTTGTTGAAGCATTTGCTCTATAATCCAGCTTTGCCCTATATGAAAACAATGAAAATGAAGGGTCCAAGATAGAGCGCAATATGCTAACATAAACTGAAGCATTTGCTCTATTATCTAGCTCTGTCCTCTGTGAAAACAATGAAAATGCATTGCAGATAAGTCCTCGTCCAGCATATACATATATCATAATTAACCATGAGAAATCGTATCTCAGTGGCATATTATCGAACAGTTGGTGAGCATCATGCAACAGCCACAAGCGCAATACATCATTAACCATAGTGACAAATTCAAACAATTGAAGCATTTCCAATGGAATCAAAAAATGAAAAGTATAAAGTAAACAATAAAATTGTAGAAAGCATGAAATCAAAGATTCATCTTCTCTTGAGAATCGAACGAGAGAAGAAAACGGAAGGGGAAAGCAGAGAAGAGAGGAAGAAATACTTACCTGGAGCTTCTTCTGATAATCGATGTTGGAAAAAACTGCTTCATCCTCACTCACACCGAACGGGCCACAATGGCTTAGACTTCAGTTTAGATAGGAGGCCGCCCGCCCTTCTACAACTGTTCATCCGGTCACCAAACCCGATATGAACCGAAAATTTGTTATAGGTATAAGTCCGGTCCAGTAAAAGTTTCCGGTTCAGTCTAAATTTCCGTCCGGACCGGAATTTGAACCGTCCTACGCGCTTCAGATTTGAGTCAAATCGGCTACCGAGTTATACACTGTCATCTACTGTCTTACAGGCTACAGCCCGCTTGAGTTTTGATTGGGCCTCAAAAGGCTGGCCCAATCCATAGTTAATCTACCTCACCTCCAAGTGCGAAACACTCGAAAGTCTTGAGAAAAGGCGCGTCGCTAGGACTTATGTCTATTCGATCTGTATCATACGTGTCAGGCTTTCATTGGTGTATATGACCCACACCATTGACGTGTTCGTTGGCGGAGGTTCCCAGAGACGCTTTTCCCACTCGCACTTTTCCACGCAACCACCCAAGTAAATTCAGTAAAGTAAAGCCAGGATTCCCCATTGTAGTACAAATTTAGAAAGCAAAGCAAGAGGGTCTCGAGTTGAGAAGCCATGGCTAGGAGTTCAAATTTGCCGTTTGTTGTGGTTATCTGGAGTGTGTTAATCGCGACTTTGTTGCTCCCATTATTAACAGATGGGGTGTGGTTGAATCTCCCTAGCTCCGGTACCAAGTGTGTATCGGAGGAGATCCAGAACAACGTCGTCGTTTTGGCCGATTACGCCGTCATCAAGCAGGACGGCCAATCCACCATCACTGTTTCCGCCAAGGTTACTTCCTTTCTGCTCCTTTCCTCACCGGTGTAATTTTTTTCCTTCCCGTGTGTAAAGATTATGAAGGCTACGTTTGAATTTAGTTGCATAATTTAAGAATTCATGCAATCTCGAAATTTTATCTACTTTTAGGAGATGTTGAGGTCCATTTGGCTGAATTCTGCTCTGATGCCTATACTAACACAATCATGAACTTGATGGTAACATTTGACATGCTTCTTCATTTGTAGGGTTTGGTATACATATGTTGTTTCACAGACCTCTTGATGGAAATTTATTAGGTCGAATGAATAGCCCAAATGCAACTTCATACTGTAGTTTATAGCTGTGGAGGCATTTGCATTGACTAGAGAAAACTGGAAATTTATTTTTTGTACACTTTTCAAGCCCTTATCGCGTGTTCTATCAGGTGACTTCCCCCTACGGAAACACTCTCTACCACAAGGAAAACGTAACATATGGTCAATTTGCATTCACAAGCAGTGAGGTTGGTAGCTACTTAGCCTGCTTCTGGGTCGATGGCCACGAAGGGGCATCTTTAAACCTTGACTGGAAAATTGGAGTTAACGCCAAAGACTGGGACTCTGTAGCCAAGAAAGAGAAGATTGAGGTTAACTAGTTGCTCATATGCTCTTCTCATTGAAGGATTAAGACAATGTACCCTACTGGAACTTTAATTTCTAGTTCTGCTTATATGTTTTCTTGCAATTCATGTAGGGGGTTGAGCTCGAACTGAGGAAACTGGAAGGAGCTGTGGAGGCCATACATGAAAATTTGCTCTACCTAAAGCACAAGTACCCATATTCATCTTGCTGCTCTACTTTTTTGGCAATTTTCAATCGGATTGAAGTACTGCTCTGTATATATTTGTTCATGCAACCTAGTCATCACAACACCAGTGTAAAGAATTAAGGGCCCGTTTCGTTTGAGATCCGGAAACGGAAACGGAATGAAAACAAATCTAGTCTATACGTATACCCTTGTTCGTGAAACTTTTTGGAATCATTCCTTGTGGTTTGAACTAATTGTAGTAGTATTTGATTAGTTTTGATACTCATAGGGAAACAAAATGAGCAAACTAATGCATTTTGCATGAAACCACAAGGAACGATTCCAAAAAATTTCATGATCAAGCTACACATATGGACTGAATTCATTTCCATTCCGTTTCCGGAGTTACAACCAAATGGGGGCTAAGGTTTGTGTCATGCCACCATCTGTTGAATAGAAATGTTGCTTCAATATTAGGGTGACCTATGCATGATATTGATAAACCAGTCTTGTAGATTTTTGAAGATTAAACATGAGATAAACAATATATGAAGATTCATTTAATTTTTGGCAAGGCAAGGAAAAGGAGCATATTATTCATTCTGATGGCACCTGTTGCATTGTTGGTTGTCCCGTGCAGGGAAGAAGAGATGAGAGAAGTGAGTGAAAAGACGAATGGAAGAGTAGCTTGGTTCAGCATCATGTCTCTCGGAGTCTGCATCACTGCTTCCGGTCTACAAGTATTGTATTTGAGACGCTATTTCAGGAAGAAGAAGCTGATCTAGAGTAGACGGTTAGATTAAGACTAGATAGATTTCCAATCCCATGGATACTGTTTAAGCTAGAGACATCAGACATGCTGTTGATAACTCGCAAATGGTTAATGTTGGTCGAATTCCTCATTTTGAGCCAATACAGTGTTAGCCGGCCGTTCGAGGATCATTTTTCAATTATGTATCCACTCTAACATATAGAACATGCTCATAGGTACTCTAGTATAGCAGATTTTCTTTTTGACTAAGAAATCAAAAACAGAATTAAACTATTTGTAGTTTGGTATGGTAGGCAAGATAGGATACAACACAAGTTTCTCGAGCATTCAAATAGGCTGGTGTTGTTTTCTGCTGCTGCTATCATGTGGACCCAACAACATTAGGCCACCATATTGGTGTTGGGCTCTTCGGAATTCCGAGTTACTAGTTGTTGACTTGCGACTGTCAATCACGGTTTCACTCATACCGTCAGCCATCCAAAGAAAAGAAAATGGGTGACATCCGATAAAATGTGGGTGAAAACGGGTTAGAATGTGGGTGAAAGCGGGTGATGGATGGTTGAATACGGGTTAGAATGTGGGCGAAAGCGGGTGATGGACGTGCAATTCAGCAAAAACCCATTTTCAAATTACCAATCAAGTGCAACTGCTGTACCAACAGTAGAACAAGTACAGCAAGCAATAATAATGCAGGGGAAATAAACAGAGCATTCAAAATCACAACACAACGACGTACTAGTATTACATTAACCTTCTTGTTTGTTGACTATTCCTTTACCACCTTCAGAGGAGTCACTCAATATCATCGCAATCAAATTAGGGGTAGTTTGGTATTCGTACCCTAATTAAAGATATGAATATGTATAGATATCACTCATATTCATATCCCATGTTATTTCAAGGTATCGGTATCAATTTGATACCAAATATCCCAAAATCCTCCTTTTGATATCGGTATATTTTTGGAGGTATCGGTAGCCAACTGGAGTAGCCGATCGGAGGTGCAGTGGGTATCACGGCTGTTTTTAGGACTCTTCCTATAGGAATTTAGGGTTGAATTGAAATTGAGGATTTTGATTTTTGCTTCTTTGGTTTTCGTTTTCTTGTATATATTTGACATATTTTCAAACCAGTGACATTGATAGCCCTATCTTGATACTGATATCTAATACCCATATCCTATACCTTAAATTAGGGTATCATACCGACCCCTTATACAGATAACAAGACCAAATGACAATTAATGGGGAAAGAGTAATATGCTCGTTAAGCTAGTACTTAAACTCACTCTAGTAAATTAGTAGCAGGTAATTACATAATGGCAAGTAAGTTATATATACTTCACTACATAGATGATACTAATACAGTACTTGCATCATAACATAGATAAACAAGAGCTAGTAATAACACTTGGTGAGAAGATTTAAGCTAGAAGCCAGAAGTTTTTCTGGAATCTGGTGCTAATAAGGTAACCTCCCATGCCTCTGCTCTGTTTTCTTACTCCAATAGTTAAACAGTCAGCATTTTGAATACAATGTTCCACAATGTCAGGACTGTTGCTCATCCTGAACAAAAATGAGAAATCCCCTATGAACAACAATAAGAGAAACACTCTATCAAGAGGGAAAGAAAAGGCTTGTACCAGTAGCAGCTGATGAAGGGAGTTGGTTTTTTCTGGGACAAGACTAGGACAGATACCTCTAGCTTCTTAACTTGGTTCAACACTGTAGATAGCTTAGGGCCTTGTATAACAACTACCTCAACCTCTACCTGAGAATTAGGACACGTTTGGTGAAATATAAATCTTATATCTCAAATAATCTAATTTCTTACGAAAAATGAAGTTACCTGAGGGTTAGAAGCTTTGCAGAGGGAGGTAAGAGAGGAAGTGTCGGTGTTAGTGTTCGAATTAGAGGAGATTACATGGAGGAGTGTTAGTATATCACCCTTGTTGGTAACATGGGTAAGTGCCCACATCATAGCATGGTAGGATCTTGAAGAATTGTCTACTAACACCATCACCCGTTTCTTTGAGACTGCCATTCCACCCGAATTCTAGTTTTTTGATTCAGATCCGACCCTTGTTTGTTTAGAAAAAAAAATCTTTCTTTCTTCTCTAAAATCAAGAATGGCGATCGATCGATGTTCAGAAAGAGAAGAAGGAACCAGTGGGCTGTGTTTATAGTGGTGAGTATAATGAGACAAAAGATGGGTGACCGACGGATGGATGGATTGACGGGTGGGGAAGGTGGGAATCAACAAATCTTGGCAGGGAGCTTCTGAATCCCTTCCTGCTTTATTTACACTCTACTCAGTACTGAGACGAAAGATTGGTCACACGAGAAAACTGTGCAAATGCATAATAGGAAGGTATACACTATAATATAACTTTCAATAGGATTGGGTCGGGTTACCTACGTAACTTTCATTAGGACTTTTTGAAAAATATTTCTGATATTAGGTAAGGTAAAAAAAATTAATTTTAGGCAAACCCCGAGTTTACATGAATAACTAGTTTGAGATCAGTATCTTGTATGAGTTTACAAGCCAACACAAAAATTGAAAATGAACAAAAAAAAATAAAAATATCCAAAATAAATTAAATAATAATAATAATAACAACAACAATAATAATAATAATAATAATAATAATAATAATAATAATAAATATTAAAAATAATAATAATACATATGTAACAGTAATACAATGAGTATTCCGCAACAAAATCAAGCAGATATAGGTCATGAGAATTATTGAATCACATGCTAAAAAAAAATATCATCAACCTCAAATATTTTATGCTTTTTTACAACTTTTACTATACATATATAAATATATTCATTATATAAATAATTTGACATTATTCGATTTAATATGTAAAAATAGTTATAATATAAGTACCTCAATCAATGTTGCGGAACACTTCGTTATAGACCACATTATTTGTAGTATGTTTCAATTTTTCTGTATGGTCACATATCATAATCCTCAAACCGTCCCTACTTGTAACCCTTGAAACAGCCACATAAAATTGTTCATGACTGAACACCGGTCTAGGCAAATATAATCCAACATGTGCAAGCGATTGCCCTTGACTTTTGTTTATAGTCATAGCAAAAGACGCCATAATAGGGAACTGCCTTCTTTGAAACATAAATGAAAATTTTGAATTTGAAGGAGAAAGAACCGTTCATGGAATGAAGGCTTTCTGTCCAATGTTGTTCCTGAATAATATTTCTGCCTCGATGATATGTTTTTCAAGCCACATCACTATCAACCTAGTGTCATTACACAAACCGGAAGACTAGTCAATGTTCCTCATTAACATAATCGGAATCCCGACTTTCAACTTCAAAACGTGGTTGAGAAATCCAGAAAACTTGATGTTGTTCAATAACTCACTAGAGGAGAACTCATCATCAACAAATCCCTCAGTCGGACAAATACGATTAGTTTTCAAGTAAACGCTCTCGTCTTCAGGTATCAATGATAGAATATGATCATTAACATTGTCAACAATTTCATTGGTAGGTGCAAGTATAACTCTTTCTTGGAAGTAAGTTGTTGGATCTTCAATATTGAATGTTCTAGGATACACATAGTCAACAATGGTAGAAATTGGGTCGCCAGTAGAACGAAGTAATAGATCTTCTGGGATTTTAATAACAGTTTCTCTGTTATCACCATCGCATCTTTGCCATCTCCAATGCTCAACACCCAATCTGAAAACTCTTTGGCCTTTTGCGTTTCTACTACTATTGTTCCACGTAAAACCCTCATGTTTTTTGTCAACCTGGGAATCTTATAGTGATCCCACAAATACGATGCATTGATTGCAGCATAGACAATATCAATCATACTTCCACCGGTAACAACGGGCAATATATGTCTAAAGTCACCACCAAATACGACCACCTTTCCACCAAAGGGCATGTCAGAGTTAACGCAATTATAAGATCGCATGACATCTCTCAAACTCCTATCAAGAGCCTCGAAACAGAACTTATTGACCACTGGTGCTTTGTCCCATATTATTAGTTTAGTCATTGATACCAATTCTGTCAGTTATGTGCCTAATACAAAAAAAAAAAAAATTCATTGAAGTAAGATGTTATAGGAATGTGCTATGTAATGGGGCGTATAAAAGTTTAGCCAATAGTATAAAAGTTTAGCCAATAAAGATACATACATGCACGGATGTTACACGTCGAAGTTTCGTCAACTTCTATGGGAATACCAAATCTTGAATGAGCGGTCCTACCGCCAGTCAGCAAAAGAGCGACATCACCACCGGAAGCAACCATAAATACAATCTCACCTTCAGATCTGATAGCAGCTGAATGGGATCTCCAGATAAAAAATTTTCCCATTCCACCATAGTCATACAAGAAGTATACCCCTCCTTTTTCAGTTGACATAGAAGACATCATCTGATCATACACATCTCTTTGCTCATCGGTAAAACTGGAAACCAATTTGGCATGATCAGCAAATAACTGTGAAAACTCCACCTTGATTATAAAGTTTTACAAGTGTTAATGATGGAAGATTTAAACAAATGTAGTAGTTTGATACACTAACAATGTATTGATAATATTTCGAGATGTTTGGTTGGTTTGAATTAAGTGCAGGTTCTGTCGAAAATTTCAAAGGCCTTGAAATGGATTTCTAGGGCACAAGGAAGACAAGGCTGCACAACGAAAAGATCTCAAAGGCCTTAAAGTGGATTCCAAGGGAACAAGGAAGACAAGGCTACACAACGATAAGATCTTAAATCTATAAGAAGATCCTCTACGATAGATTTGTTCGTAACAAGAAGATTTGATAAGTGAAGATCTCAACCGAACGTTAGAGATCTTTTCAAAAGATCCTCAACCGAAAAGCATAAAGATTCTCTCCTCTGGTTTATATTATCGTTAAAAGAAATGAGAAGATTAAGGAGCCGAGAGATCAACGTGTTCTCAAAAGATGAAGATCTACAACGTCTATCTCATCTCAACTAGGAAGCGATCTTCGTGGAGAAGAATAATCATCTTCGAACGGTCATCTCTCCAACGGCTAGAAGACCTCTCCATAGAAGACTATAAATGAAGATGTCATTTGAAGAACAGAAATATAGAAGCTTACACGGAAACATCAATAGTCTTCAAGCAACCTAAACATCTTCATTTGATCAAATAGTTTTTCTTTCTCTCTTTCTCTAAAAAGTTTTATCCCCTAGAGAGAGATAAAACTCAAGAAGCTTCATTGGTAGATCTAAAGAGTGTTATATTCGAGTGTGTGTTACTCTGCGAAGTAAACTAGGCTATTATAGCAAAGTGAAGAGTTTGAGCTAGATCGTAGCATTGGCTACAGTGAGAGAAGAAGGGGATTTCTTCTAGTTTGTATCTAGGACTATTTGAAGCTGATAATAAATAATTAGATCCTAAGGTTATACCTTGGGACGGAGAGTAGGCTATTTAGAGCCGAACTTCGTAAACATATCCTTGTGTCGATCTTTTACATTCCAAACTATATCTTGCTATTGTGACTAACTTTGTTTTGCAGGAGTACAAAGTCAATGCCCTTGAAAGCAGTTTCAAAGCTCTTGAAATTAAAGTATCACAAAGAGCTCAGATCGACATAAAGACCCTTGAAAGGAGTATCAAGGCCTTGAGATTGGTTTTGCGAAAAGTTCTCATACTCTATTCAACCCTCCCCCTTTCAGAGTATCTTTTAACCTTTTATTTCACCTACCGGTTGTTCAAACTGGGATCGGTCATAAATTAGTTCAGCTTGAATAAGAATATAATGTTGCTCCATTATCAACCATCAGGATAAGACATGTACTTCTTTGTCTTCAAGGTGCTATTGTTCCTTTGCAACAATTTCTTTATCTCAACTAAAACGTAATTTTGCAACGCGTCATCATCTAGATGTAGGCAAACTCCGAGTTTATATGAATAATTCGTAGTTTAAAAGTGCAGTTTGTGGGTAAATTGCAGTGACCATTCATTTTTTTTTAAAAAAAAAACATAAAACTTATAGTTTTAAACTATGGTTTCTTTAATATTCCACCTGGCTAAACTAAAAGTTAGAGTTATTTATGTAATCCGTAGTTTCAAATTATGAGCATGCTCTGACCCTAACTTTCTTTCTATTCTCGAAATTACTTTTACTCCGTATTTTATATTAAAAAATATTTTTCATTTTCTGATTATTTTGAAAAAAAATTCCAAATTTAAAAATGACAAATCATGTCCACTTTTTGAATCTAGTTAATTATTGACAAATTTCATGTATTATAAAGTTATGATTATTAGAGTATGTTATAAAGAAATTTTTGGGCACGTTATTTCATTAAATATCTCATGTAACTCATTTGTTTTTGTTTTTTTTTTGCGTATATCTCATATAATTTATTCATTTAATACTGTATTAATATTACTTTTTATAGATTTTTTATAAAATAAGTTACCTATATAATATAAACTTGTATGAGTAGATAAAAATATATTATATATGATACTATAATTTTTTTGATGTATAAATTATGATATTAAATGTAGCATTTTATTTTAAACAACACACTTGTTTTTATCAACATCTCAAGATTTGAGATGCTACTCCGATATCTTGATGAGAAGATCTTCACTGGGTAATAATATTTTATTGTAAAAACTTTTAAGGTATCTCTAAATCCCATAGATAAATATGCCCTAAACCTAGTCATGAGTCCGGTTTAGAGAACATCGTCAAAACCGACGGCTTTTGTATCGGCACAAATTGCCGGTCGACGGTTTAGGTTTGTCATTTCGACAAATCTAAACCGGCGGTTTACCCCAAACCGTCGGTTTGGTTATTTTTTTTAAAAAAGTTTTTAAATGGACTGGTTTGGTTCTCAAACCGTCAGTTGGTTCAGTTTACCAATTAAAATTTTGTTAACAAACTACCAAAATTGCCTAGCAAACCGATTCAACCTAAATCCTCAGTTTGGTTTTTTCCGGTTTAGGTAAGGCCAAACCTAACCGGCGGTTCCTAAACCTAAACCGTCGGTTTAGGTTTGAAACCCATTTCTCCCTCAACCGCTCTCCCTCAACCTCTCCGACGTTTGCAAACCTTATATAAAATGGAGTGGGAATGTTCATCTAGTCTTAGACCGAATATAGATAATAATAATAAAAAATCATTATTGAATCTGACCTGAACCAAATATTTAGGTTCATTCTAATTAATTTGGGCCACACTCCGGTCCATTTCTCTTTTTTTGTAGCCTCATGGTTATGCCTAAAGAAAATATGGGCCCGTGTTTGCCCATTTATTAATTTTTAAAATTAAAACAAACCATCGTGTGGGGATAACCTAGGGCCTGTTTAGTTAGAGGGTTGGTGATTTTTTTTAGTTTTGTGGTTGGAGTTCTGCAAAATTGGAGATGTTTAGTTAGAGTTTTAGGGTTAGGATTTTCAACAAGTTTTGTGGTTTTGGGTATTTCTTCAAAATCAAGCCATTCAAATTTTTTGGAGATTTATGGTTGTTGTTGGAGAATTATGCCCAGAATATCCTCTTCAATAGTGCCTCGTTCATCTTCCTCTTCTCTCTATCGACTGCTGATTTTTTATCTTCTTTCATAGCAAACCTTCAATGAGAAGCAGAGAAATCAAAGAAATAGAGAAGAAAGAAAAATCGTTCAAGCAGAGAAATCAAGGATACCATCTCTCGATAGATTGAGATTTCTTCTCTTCTTCTCAAATAATTTAGCACCAATTTTACAGTTGAATCAACAGTAATCCAAACCCTAGCCTTCCCAGATTCCAATTGAAACTACAATGGAGTAACCCAAACCTTTTCCTTCATTTCTTCCCAAATCGTTCAAGCATTCTCCATCAGATGTTCTTCTTCTCTTCAATTCGAGTATTACAAAACAAATTCCATTAGCAATGCCTTCTTCTCTTCTTCAATGGTATCCTTCACAATCCATGGAGAAGTGGAGAAATAGACGGAGGAGAAGTAGAGAAATCAATGAAGAAATAGAGAAATTAAGGAGGACAATCTTTATTCTTCTTGCCAGGAGAAGAACCGAAAAAATATGAGAAAGATGTCATGTGAAGAACGAAGGAGAAGAACGCAGGAGAAGAAGAACGCAGGAGAAGAACGTCGATGTTCCTGTGTGTTGGAGTTGCTGATGCATAAAATTAGGGCTGAATGATAAATGAGGGGGTAATTTGGTCTTTACTTATAGTCGAAACTAATTTCGAACCCTTTAACTAAACACGTATACGAGTTTTTTTATAAACCGCAAATCTCAAAACAAACCTTCCTAAAACCGCAACCACAACCGCAACCATAACCACAATCGCAACCGCATTTTTACTAAACACGCCCCTAGTAAACCCAAACAAGAGAAAAGCCATTCGTAGACGGGAAAAAAGAAAATTAGTTGAAAATAAAGAAAACATGGGCCATTGGGCCCCATGTTTTCCGACCAAATTCAGTAAAGTATAAAAGAGTTCGGACTCCAAGTTACGTAAACACCCCCACAACCATAAACAGAAGAAACCATGCATTGGCATTATGACAGGGGCATAATTGTCAAAGCATGTAATTATTTAATCTCCTGGTCTTTTACAGAAGACCTCCACTCCCGTATATTGAGATTCTGGCGTGGCATTACTACTACACTCTCTCTCCTCCGCCGTGCTTCTTGTCGTCGTCGAATACAGCCCTGTCATTCTCCTGACTCCATTTCAAAATCTGTAGCCGTTACTTACATTCTCGGCGAGATCCTTTCGAAGAGAAATCCCAAGTGAAAATGGCGAGGGGTTGTTCTTATTCTGGGCACAGGCTCACGTTGCTGCTGCTAGGGATTCTGTTCGTGGGGCTAGTGAGCTCGAAATCGACAATAGAGCCTTGCTCGAACTCCGACTCCTGCAACGCCATGGTTGGGTACACGCTTTACACCGACCTCAAAGTCTCAGAGGTTGCCACTCTCTTCGCCGTCGACCCAATATCCCTTCTCCTCGCTAATTCCATAGATATATCCTACCCAGACGTCGAGAACCATATCCTCCCTTCCGGTCTCTTCCTTAAGATCCCCATCTCCTGCTCCTGCGTCAATGGCATCCGTAAATCTGTTTCTACCCGCTACAAGACCCGCCCTTCCGACACCCTCGACTCAATCGCCAACTCCGTCTACGCCGGCCTCGTCTCCTCCGACCAACTTCAGGAGGCCAATTCCAATTCCGTTTCCGATCCTTCCGTTTTGGAGGTCGGCCTAAATTTGCTTGTTCCTTTGCCCTGTACTTGCTTTAATGGTACCGATAATGGCCTCCCCTCTGTCTATTTGAGCTATGTCGTCAAGGATGTCGATACACTCGCCGCTATTGCTTCCCGTTATCAAACCACTCTCACCGATCTGATGAATGTCAATTCTTTGGGCTCTTCTTCTATTGATTCTGGCGACATCCTCGCCGTTCCTCTCTCTGGTATGCTCGAATTTAGGGTTTTTCTTTCTTCCAGAATATTTACCGATTCCTGCTTGTAATGCTATAATGTTGGTTTATATACAGCTTGTGCTTCTAATTTTCCGAGCTCCTCCTCCGATTTTGGTCTGATTGTTCCTAATGGGAGCTATGCCATCACTGCTAGCCACTGTGTTCAATGCAGCTGTGGACCTGGAAGTCGCAAGTAAGTTGCTGATGTTCCCTGCTTTCTCTTGAGAGTTGAGATATCTAATTTTGTGAGTTATTTTCTACAGCTTATACTGTATGCCATCATCACTAGCAGTATCTTGTTCAAGTATGCAATGTCGCAATTCCAATCTTATGCTTGGGAATGTAACCACGAAGCCAAGCAGTGCTGGTTGCAATGTCACTTCTTGTAATTATGGGGGTTTCGTCAATGGTACCATAATGACAGTGTGAGTATTTCCTTATCGAGTTGATGAATCTCTCGTTCATTTACATTGCTCAGATCTAATATTAATGTATTTCCTTTTGATTGTGTGCAGGTTCACAGCATCCCTCCAGCCTCGCTGCCCCGGTAAGATGTGTTAGATTTATTTTTTGGTTTGGAGACAACAGAAGAATGCATTGATGAGTTAATTTAAGGTTCAAAATGACGGTGCAGGGCAACAGATGTTTCCGGCACTATCAGCACCGCCTACTACAGTTGGGAAAGAAGCCATCTACTCTCCTTCACCAGCCCCTTCGCAGATGGGTGGATTGCAGTCTCCAACCGGATCTCTTCCTGGGTTTACCCCGACTGCTGCTGGCCCTACTGGGGCGCTACCTGGGACTGGAACTGCAGCTTCATCGATTGTGGCTCCACGAACTGCCTTCGAAGCTGCTATTTGCATCCTGTTTGTATTCATCCTAATGTAATCCACTTTCTGCCCCTACTAGTCCATGGTTTGTGAATGTATTTTCTTTTGGAACATTGATCTGAGATTTGTACTGCATCTATCATTCATTTTGATCCCGGCTTCATTGTTAGCTTGTTAGAGAATGGTAGATTGTTGCTTGTTCTTGAACTAGAGAATGAATTGTGTTATCAACATCGCTGTTGTATGTGAAAGAGTTGTGTAATATCCTGCTGCAACATATTTTCCATATATTGGGAGGATTCCTTGGCAATCAACAATAGCTTTGTCTTAATAGGATTCAGAAACAAGAAGCATATTATTAGGGATGTGAAATCACTGAAATGGCAGGAATATTTAAATTGATACAGAAACAACAATAAACTTGTTTTCAAATGAAATTCTAGGTACATAGCACAGCTTAAGCAAACACAGTAAGTGGTACTCCATGTGCACAACTTCAGCACCCAATCACTTTATTTACAATATTTACATTTGAAAGCACAATTTGAAAACACTTGATTAAAGAAGAGACGTTGCATACGAGATCCCCCTCAAAGAGCTCTCAAAATAAGTTTACCACTGGTGTGGACACCCTTGGCAGCAAGTTTTAATACTGCACGGCTTCTGTATAACCTATATAGTGCAATGCAAAATAGGGCACCGTCAAACAACAATTATCACTGGAAGATCTACCCAGAACAGTCATTTTTAAGTTATAAACAAATCTAAAGGGTCAGTTTTACACTATAAACAGGTCTAAATGCATATACTTTAAATGTTTATATGACAATAGACAAATCATTGTCACGTTATAACATGGCTTGAGGCCACAACCATATATGTTTATGCGACAACCACTTTTCACAAGATTAGCATCTTTTGTGGCCACGAAATTTATAGAACATTGTATACAAGTTAGAATCCAGGCAATAATTCTAAAGAAAAAATCAAGATTCCGGATTTGTTGAGTGAGCATGAGTAAAAATCAACTTTCCTACATACTACTCGAGTAATTTTAGATCAGAGTATCAAAATTTATGATTTGAAAATACAAATGTTGCTTTTACGAAATCAATTAGAGGGCTTCATAAAGAAGTAGAAGATCATAAACTTCCTCGAAGTGAGAAAGAAAAGGACACTAACCCTGCCAGAGTAAGTCCCCATGTGGACAAAGCATAAAACATCTTTCCAGCATGCCATATACTCAACATCTTCTCGAACTTGTTCACCCCGGCAAGTGATTGTGCCACAGCTGCAGTTTAAATCATTTGAAAAAAACATTTTTCAGTGAAAGTAATAGCACAAGAGGAGCATACAATCCACAACTGCAGGTTCATTCGTTCAATATCAAAGACAGGATTACAATTTACAAACTACACAAAAACTTTGTAGATGAAAATAACAAATTTAAGTTGAATTTATAGGCTCAATTGTCATCATACAGTAGGCTTTCACTATTCCACTCCTTTAGTTCTTAACAGTGAGATTTGGTTCTCTTACACAACTAAACCAAAAGTGAAATCAAAATTGTTATAATCATAGGGTAACCAGCCGAAATCTACGGACTTACTTTTTTGCAATTCCTCGGGACTCAGTTTCTGCAATGTTAGTAAGTTGATCAGTTTGGATATAAAAATGTAACAAAAGAAGCAACTATCCATGAAAGAGTTTGAAATCTGAAAATATACCTGGGCGTTTGGATTGGCGACGATAGACCTAGCAATGAAGTTAGCAACTCCATCCACAACATGATCCTCCCAAACAATTACATAACTGTCATCATCTATTCCACTATGCTCCTCAACCTTGCCGGGCACCATTTCATCTGTCACCCAAACCCACCAACTCGGGTCTTCCTTGTCAACATTAACCAGAACTTCAACTGCATCCAAGTCAGCACCTGCCAGATATCAAATATCAAGAACCTAAAACCAAAGGAAACTCAATCATCAAGAAGACTACGATGTAGATATTCCGAAGGAGAAAAACCAGTTGGCTCTTTGAAAGGAAACTCTTTTGAACTTTCATTCATGGTTGCGTCCTTGAGTGATTGCAGTCGACTCAGAAAGCTTTTCGAATCCACAGCAGCTACAAGGCGATCATGTAGCTGGAGAGAAAAAAATGCAATACCCGGCATCAATCAATCGGCAACTCAGATAACCAATAGCACACAATTTTCAAATTTCATCGAAGAAAGATAAGGTCCAAGTATTTGGATCACCATTTTCCATTTCCAGACCTAACCTAATTTCTAAAGAATTCCAATTCCGCAAACAATTTAACAGGCAAAATTAGGGCTTCTGATATAACCATTGACAAATTCAACATACATCAGTAGGGCAATCGTTGAACAAAGTAGGAGACTCATAGAGCTTCTGGAGGAGTTCCAGATTTCGCTCTAGCAGTTGGCGGAGGCGCTGATTCTCAGACCGCAAATTAGTGACATCTTCCGGAGATAGGCAGGAGGTTGAATTGCCGGCGCCGGAGACTTCGTCATGGTGGGGGTGGTTATGGACGTGTTCGACGGCGAACCAGGCCAATTCAGCCACCTCCACCACCGTTTTTGCCACCTCCACCGCGTGGTGTACGTGCGACATTGTGTGTGCTAGACGGCGTTGTTCGCGGTCTCTAGTTCTGTTTCTTCCGCACAAGGTTGCCCAATAACCCAAGGAATCGTCAATTCGCCTAATCATATAACTATATACATTATCATATTCTTTTTAAAAAAAAATAAAAAGTAAAGATTATAATACGTTTATTTTTCAATAAAATATTTCTTTAAATTGATTCAAATTAACATGAATTATTGTTATAGTAAGAAGTACCCATTTTGTTTAGATGCGAACTCGGTATCGTATAAACCTGTTCAAATTCGGGCAGCCCGCCCGGCTCGTCTGTCCGACAAAACAGGCGAGTATGAACATGTGAACAAGCCCGATCGGACCGAAAAATCTGGCCCGTCAACCAGGGTAAAAATTAAAAAGATAAAAAGTAAATATATTATATTATAATTATAATAAATATTAAGTATTAATATAAAATATCTAGTATAAATTAATAAATTTAATATATTTTACATACAATATCTTAAATATAATTTATTTTTTAAAAAATCAAATTAAAAAAAATTAAAAAACAGGTACCCGCGAGTCCGGCTAAACGGTCTCAATATTTTATAAAAGTCTGGCTCGGTCTGGATATGAACATGTGTAGTATCGTAAATATCAACCTCTACAATTACGATTATATACTCGAAAACCTACAAGTTCGGTTTACTCCATTTTATTGTTCTTGACAATCCGTTATTTTCAAACTTCTCTAGAAGTAAAATTTAGGGGTATATGTAGCATATCAAATATGAGTTTTCAAGTATGACTAAAATTTACCCATATGAGCCATAAATAATATATAGGCTAGCTCATACAGATAGCCCGGCTTTACAAACAAGTATTCAGTTTCTATCCTAAAACCAATCAATATTAAGAGTAACTTAGGATTTATATGCTTGGTACGTATATTATCATATTGTCGACGTGAGACATTTACACACTCAACAAAAAAACAACGGATCCTTCTTTGTAGACGTAGGAAAATGACCAGGGTATGGAACTGCAGTTTGTTTAGCACAGATAGCTGAGTAAATAGTCAGATTCATACAATTGCTATCCAGGGTAACTCCGGCAGCATTACTGAAGCAATTTTAGTGTTTCAATGGCAGGTTTTAATATTGTAATTGCAGTAGTTGTTCATCAAGGAGTTGAATCCTCAATTCCAGAAAGCCTAAGCATGAGAAACAATGGTCTTATGTATTCTTTGGCTCATCTGTAAGAAGTTTTCTTACTTCATCTGCTAGCCCCATCACATGTGCATCCTCACAGCCTACAAAGAAAGTGTTACATTGATAAGAACTAAATCAAAAAATGAGAAAAAAAGATACAGAAATTAAACACACCCATCTGAAGAAGAGCCTTTTCTAGGTTAAACAAATAGTCCTTGTTAGGTCCCGACGGCCCTTCAGCCTTGACGATTTGCCTGAATTGTAAAAAGCAAGTTCACTGATTGAGTTATATGGATCTCAATTACATTTTTGCATTTGCAGCACACAAAATCAATGACATACTTGGCAATCTCGTCCATAGAGGCCGGCCCCAAGTAATTCGGGTTCAGCTTCCTGTTCGGGGATGCTATGTATCTGAAAAATTCTATAACTCATCAAAATAAGCAAATCCATGTCAGAAGATGTATTTCCAACAAGTTTTGGTTCCATTAGCTTACACTACAACTTCAGAGACTGTTGGTGTGGTTGATGCTGAATCCTTTGGTCCCATCAAGCATGGCATCACCATCAATAACTAACACTAGTTTTTGTAACAAAATAGAAGAATAACAAATAAGCTTACAGTGTAGAAATCCAAATAACCCTTCTCGTCATACTGCTTCTCCCTCACTTCTAGATACTGTTTCAAATTACACCATACAAGCGTTTCAGTTAGATCAATGGAAATGTATACCCACTGTCAGAATGAGATGTTTGTTTCCAAAGGCTTTTCATACTGTTATAGCCGTCTGTATATCTTCTTCATTACAGATCTTGTAAGCAGCTCCCCACTGTAGATACATAATATTTAACTATATAAACACCAAACTTGATGCTAGCAAAGCCAATGTACAGTTGAATCAAGTCATATCTTCAGAAACAATGGGATATCCCAATTCCATATGAATTTGATCTTTTGGCATATCAGAAACACAACAACTATCGGCGATTCTTTCAACCAAGAATAGAAACAAAGCATTAGCTATTCTCAATGCTTAAAGCGTCCATTAGTATCGTTATCAACAAGCAACAGCTACTGGCTGTTCTTTCTACCAAAAAAACAGAAACAAATTGGGCATTCAACTACTATTCATAAACCCCTAACCAGCATTTACCTAATTCTTAAACATACAAAACGCACACATTGTTCACTGTTCAGAAAAACTTCGAAATAGCATTTGGCAACAAAGGAACGGAAAATCGAAACGAAGAAAAATACTTACACAGACCTCGCCGTCAGCGGGCTCCAGTGTGACTGTTCTTCCAGGGTACTCAGGCGTACCTCTGTGGTCTGTGCTCCCTGCAATCATACTTACAAAATCAAACATAAGTTCAACTGGATTATAGAAAAATCGAAGGAGTGAAGAGAGAAACCCTGGTAGAAAACACGGTGATATCCTTTGATGAAACCAACAAGGCGATCATCGTAGTTAAAACCAGCTTTCCAAATCAAAGATCCATAGCCAAATACCCATAATACCATCTCTATGCCCCTTTTCCACTTCTAAGCCCGGGAAATCGGAGATTGGTTCTACACCCAGCCAAAGCGAACGCCGGACGGCTGTGCTTGGTGGAGAAAGATCTTATGATTGGTGAAAGAATCTTCAATCCGCGAATCACATTCGATTTTGTTTTTCGATTGGTGCTTTTTCTGTCCGATATGCTATTTTTCTAATTTTGTTTTTCATAGAGCACCAATTTTTAAGCATTGTTCATATTAAGGCTCCGTTTGCCGTTTGATAATACCGTACATTAAAAAGATTAAGATAACTCGAATTAAAATAGAATTAATTCTAGTAATCTTGTTTGGTAAAAAATTTAAAAACGTCCAGGCTATTTGGCGCAACTCCAATTTACTAATCATGCTCATTTGTCCGTGACGGACAAATGGGCATGACTTAGTAAATTGATTCCATTTGTCCGTCACGGACAAATGGAACTTGTCCGTCACGGACAAACATATCTTGTCCGTGACGGACAAATGACATTTCATTTTGCTTAGTTTATTTTGTGGATTAAAGTTATAAAATTTGGTTTGTTTGAATGAAATTTGTAATCCTTTGAGTAACAAAAATTTAATTTGATTGTCTTTTGTTAACAGAAAGTTTAAATGTTTTCAATAACGTCATTTTGATTTGATCGTATTTATATTTGAAGTTCAACGTCATGTTTAAAAATGTAACATTGATCTTGAAACTTTGATTCTTTTGTAATTGTTATGTTTATAAGTAAGTTTGGTTTCTTTATTGAAAGAAAGTGTTAATCTTTTGAATAAAATATCTTTTATTTGATCTTCTTTTGTAAAAGGAAGTTTAAATCCTTTCAATAACATAACCTTCATTGGATCGTAGATATGTATGATATGAAGTTACGTTTACTTTATATGTTTGTTACGAAATCTATAAATTTTGATTGATAGGAAGTTACGTAATTTTGATTGACAGGAATTTATAATCCTGGCAATAACGTTAAGTTGATATTTTTATCTCATTATGTTTTTTACAACTCGTTATGTTCATTCAAAGATCTTACTAAATTAAAATTTAACGAAAATGTTACTACAGGTAATTAAACTTTTATTAACAAATAAGAGGTATCTAGTTTGTCTACAATATACAAAAAATGCCTACTTAGCCAACTCATCAGAAAATACATGCAACACTTCCGTTGAGAGAGATGTATCCCCCGATCGGTGTCCTAGTGATCTCAATGCCTAAAAAAAATATTTTAAAGATCCAAGATCCTTCATACGAAAACAACAATGTAAGTAAGATTTAAAAGAAGTAATGAAGGAATAATCATTTCCAGTAATGATAAGATCATTGACGTAAACTAAGACATGAACGGAAATGGAAGAGCGAATATATGAAAATAATGAATAATCTAAAAGAGACTGATGAAAAGCATTTTACGTAAGGCAGAGGCGAGTTTGACAAACAAATTTCGAGGAGTCTGTCGGAGGTTGTAGAGTGATCTCTTTAACTATAGACTTGACGAGAATGGGACAAAGGAAAACCGGGAGGAGGGGTCATGAAGACTTCTTTGTGTAGATCACCATGCAAGAACACATTATGTATGTCCATCTGATGAAGATCCCACTGTTTCATGGTTGCAATTGAAAGAAACATTTTGACAAAAACAAGTTTAGCGACAGGGGAAAAATATCAAAGAAATCAATACCTTCAACTTGATGATTCTCTAAGGCGACAAGACGAGCCTTGCAGCGTTCAATGGAATCATTAACACGGTGTTTTATCCGAAACACCAATTTAGAGCATCCCCAACAATATCTCTATTTTAGAGAATTTTGGGCTTTGAAGAATTTAAGCCTTATTTTTTTGCTCAACAGATTCTCCATTCAATTTCTCAAAATAGAGAATGAGGGTGGAAAATAGGGTTATTTCCCTAAATTTAGAGAATTCCCCAAAATTTTTGCCAGCACTTCGATCCCACATTCTCACGTAAAAAACGATTTCACTGCTCAACGGTGACGGTTCAGCTAGCTTTCATTCACGAATGAAGGCATATCTCTAGGTGAGTCTCTCCTCCATCTCTAACTGTTTTCGTTCGATTCAGTGCAAGGCCAAACTTTTTTCGGTCTATGACCTCTGTAGTGTCGATTACTAGTATTGGTTACTAGAGATTTTTAGTTTTCCATCTTTTCTTGTCCGTAATTTGGAAAGGTATTGCCTCTGCTGTTTTTCTTCTTTTCCTAGCCATTTTCATCTACAACCTTTGCTAGAATAATTAATTACTTTAAATGTGGATGAAGTCTCTAAAACGGAGAAGGTATTCGGTTTGATGTAAAAATTATTTGGAGATTACCACTTTGCTTCCTCAATTTAAAGAATGATTTAGGGATTCTCTTGGGAATGCTCTTACAACCTATATAAGACTTGTAAGGAAGAAGAGAGGTAAAATCTAAGTGTTATTTTGTTCAAGGACATCGAGTTTGTCAATCATAACTTGCCGCCAAGGAGGGTTAGAGAGGGCATCACGAAATGACGTTGGCTCTCGTGTTGCATGAACTGCAATAATATACTTGAGATGGTCAGGAGCCAAATTAGTATAAGAGACATGATTATGTAACGAATAATTGTTACCCGAAGAAGACACCAACGGAGAAGGAGGAATACGAAGAGATGTGTCGCAGTGGTAGCCTCTGAGGAGTGTCGATGGACGACTGAGACGAGTAATATGCCGAATATGTACTAGAGAAGAAGGATCATTGGAGGAAGATAGCGAGGGTCGAGATGTAAACGGAAACAGCTGAACAAAATCTCCGGTGCTTTGTAGCACGAGAAATCAATCTTGTCAATAGTAGCGAAATTAGGGTTTTGATCCAATGTAGTAGCATGACCAAAATCAGATATTTTCAACTCCTTTTTCTTGTTTAACAGAAGATTCTTCGGCTGGAGATTCCGGTGAATCACGTTCGCCGAATGAAGAAAGCTCACACCTCGAAGGATTTGAACAAAAAAAAACTTGCTATGATTTTCCGAAAGCTTTTTGGTTCTAATTACATGAGCAAAATCGAAATCCATGATTTCTTGAACCAAATAAACATCCCGGAAATCCGCTTCTCCGGCCAACGACGACGAGATCATAACGTCTTTGATGCTCATGACATTGTTGTGACTAATTTGTCTAACGATTTGCATCTCTCGGAGAGTGGTAATAGCAATACAATGGCGACTTGTTACGTCGTTGATCTTCCTCACGGCGACTCATTCTTCGGTTTGCTGATTACGGCAACACAAAACTAGCCCGAACGTGTCCCCTCTGATTGCCTCAACAAAATCATACTTGAGGTCTAACTCGATTTCGACACCGTAAACTCTAAAACTGTGTTTCTTCTCCTTGCTTTCTTTGGTGAATTGTGTACGCCGGTCTCCGATCACCCCGAAACTAGGACGGATAATGTTATTCTTCTCCATTGTCGACTTTGAGCTCGATGATTCACGATTATAATTTGAGCAATAGAATATATATATATATATATATATATATTAAGAGATTTTGTAATTTAGATAAAATTCTGTTGTCCAAAGATATTATTTGATTTAAATCTTTTAGGTTTAGAATGAATATTTGTATTAAAATATATATTAAGATAACTACAAATTTCTTATCTATTTGTTCAAAAATAATATTGATAAAAATCTCATATGTTTGTCCGTCGGTTGTTACCTAGAGTTTAATAATGAGAAAATTGGTGAAATAGGGCCCTTTTTGTTTAGTGTAGACTAACTAGGCCTCTAACTGAATCAAATTAAAAAAATAAAGATAAACTAGAGATTTAATAAAAGGAATTACCATACAAGTCAACATGCTCTCATATCTCAATTTATTAATATTCCATATTAGATATTTAAATTAGGAAGTAGATAATTACGATTCCTAAAATCTCTCCCTCATTATTTATCGTTATTTAACAATCCCCAGACGTATTTTTTTTCATTTCTCCATTGCTGCGTGAAGAACGACCTCGGAGTTCCAGTTTACATGCATATATCGAGGGTTGTCAATGTATATTTGATCTACATAACTCAGTGTAGCGTGCTCGTTATTCGACATAATCTAGATATCGAGGTTTTCCAGTTGTGTTCGAGGTATGTTCATGTTTTTTAGACCAATATTTGATAGATTTGAATACATGAATGACTGTAATTCTTATGCAAACATGTTTATGTTAGTATTTTCGTGAATATGTACATATGTTGAAAATATCTAGTTAGACATCCATACGAGTTGTTGTTTAGTCATCCGTACGATATTGAGTTCTATGATGAGTACATAATGGGGGATGTTAGACGTACCGGCGAAAAACGCTATATGTAGCCATAACTACGCACACGAAGTGCGTAGTTTCGCTTTTCGCATTTGAGTTCAAACTACGGAAATGACGTGCGTAGTTGGAGAGCCGTCTAAGCCGGTTGGAGCCGATGATATTTTTTTTTAGCATTTTGAACTTCGGAAATGGTGTGCGTAGTTAGGGCTTTTTTTTAAAGGAAACTCCAAATACGCTTATCATAAGCGTAGTTTAGGTGTTAAATTACATCTACGCGTTTCAGCCCCAACTGCGTAACCTTTCTTCTTCACCTTCGCCGTCGAGCTGCTCTGTTCGCCTTCGTGTCTGTTCGTCCTCTGCAATCCTTTCGCCGTCGGAGCAACTAGTCGCCGTCGGAGCTGCACTGCGTCAGCTTTGGTTGGTAAGGTTAGCCTAATTCCTCTTCTTCTTTGTTGCATTCCTATAGAAAACGAATTAGCCTTAATTCTTCTTCCTCTATACTTGCTTAAACGAGTCCACTGCGTGTTTGATTGAGCCCTAATTCCTCTGTACTTGATAAGAAAACGAATTAGCCCTCTTTTGCTTAAACGAGCCCTAATTCCACTGCGTGTTTGATTGAGCCCTAATTCCTCTATAGTTGCTTAAACGAATTAGCCCTAATTAGCCCTCTTTTGATTGAGCCCTAATTCTTCGATTTGAACCCAACAATGAGCACCTCAACCCTAATTCCTCTTCCTCTGTACTTGTGACGGTAATTTTTTTCGGGAATTTTTTATTTGAATTTGTTTTTGTTTATGAAAGGTGAAACAAATTGAAAAATCATACTAATTTGTATTTGAATTTGTTAGTGATTTGGAAGGTGAAGCAAGAAGAAGAAATCAAAATCGCATCCGGAAAATCGAGCAATGACGGGTGAAAAACGAAAGGTGAGTCTCTTGAATCGAAATTGAAACTCGGAATCGATTTTGGATACAATTGCTTGAATTTAATGATTTGGTGTAGTTGTAATTGATACAATTGATTGAAATGATTTGGCGTTGTTGAAAGTTTAAATCGATTTTGGATATAATTGACTGAATTGAATAGAAACTGAAATTGATACTCAGAATTTGGATACATTTGATTGAATTGGAATTTGGATACAATTGATTGAGTTGAATTGATGATCAGATAATGTTACTAGTGTAATGTCGGGAATTTTGTGTTTTAATTGTTGCTTGTGTAATGTCGAGATTTTGTCTTCCCATGCTTGTGTTTGATGATTAGATATTGTGTTCATTCTCTTGGTGTTTCTATCATAATATTCACTTTGAACATGAATTTGTATTCAAATGTTGAAGTAAACATTTTTGTACG
Organism: Fagopyrum homotropicum; assembly: GCA_033239125.1. Lineage (NCBI taxonomy): Eukaryota > Viridiplantae > Streptophyta > Magnoliopsida > Caryophyllales > Polygonaceae > Fagopyrum > Fagopyrum homotropicum. The sequence goes on from BSWB01000003.1 coordinate 13,989,365, forward strand.
TAAATGTTGATATCATATGCTTATTTGTTAAATATATGTATTTTAGATCGATAGAAATATTTCGAGTAGACCTGTTACTGCGTCAGGACGTGATAGAGCAGTTCGTCTACGCTCAGTTGGTGAGCCTAGTGTTGATGAGACTCGGGTACTTATTACCGAGATGGTTGATGAGCCACGAGAGCATGATGAGGAGGATATTAGGGTTGAGGAGGAGGAGGTTGGGGTCTTAGTTGATACCGGGATTGTTGAGGATGACACTAGGGTTGAGGAGGAGGTTGAGGTCTTAGGTCATACCGGGATTGCGGAGGAGGACACTAGGGTTGAGGAGGAGGAGGTTGAGGCGTTAGGTGGTACCGGGATTGTGGAGGCTGACACTAGGGTTGAGGAGGATGTCCTTACAGATCCAGTCCTCCGAGATGAGGAGGTGCACACAGATCCACTCCTTCAAGAGAGGGAGATTCTAGAGGAGGACATTAGGGTTGAGGACCCCGTTGATGAGGTCCTAGGTCATGTAGGAGGAGACCAAGCCTCCGGCCCTCTGATTGTTGACACCATAAAGTATTACAACACACATGTGGCTAGCGATATATGGGAGGGTATCGAGAGGGGAGTTTTACGTGTTCATCGACATCTCCCGATAGTTGACCAGTGGACTGAGGTTGTTAGGATGCAGCCGGATGGCCCTGGGACTTGGTTATCGTTTGCTCGTCGTAGTGGGCTCATCGGCTTGCACGAGATCGATTACATGATTGCTGACTGTAGCTTGATATCTGCTTTTGTGGAGCGTTGGTATCCGGAGAACAACAACTTTCACTTTCCTTGGGGCGAGATCACGATCACGCTTCACGATGTCGTGAAGATTTTAGGATTGCAGATAGATGGAAATATGATCACTTGTACCTCGAGCCATGATACTTTGATAGCTATGTTTGAGGGTATGTTTGATATGGGTGGAGATGATGTTAGGAAACAAATCAAGAAGGGAGGGATCAGGCTTAGATTGTTAGATGAAAGAGTTACACGTATGAGACGTGATGGCCTATTTCCAGAGCACGTGGCTAGTGGATATCTGCTTATATTGATTTCTTCGACATTATTTTTGGATAAGTCTACAAACTGGGTGAAGCATCATTTGTTAGATGTCGTGCGGGATCATGAGAGGACCGGGGCATTATCTTGGGGTTCAGTTGTGTTAGCCGATCTTTATAGGAAATTAGGTAAGGCCTCTAGTGCCGGTTGTGCACAACTAGATGGATGCACTATCCTACTTCAGATAAAGTTAACAATTTTCTTTATTTTTTATATTTTAAAGTAGTATATCTTATTTTTGTTTCATTACATGTTTTTTACTTACGAATGTAGTGTTGGATATGGTGTTATTTTTCGGCTTTGCGAGGTGCTTCGCACCCGGATCCCGATAGACATGGATCAGGTCGGTTTGCATTACGTGCTGGTCCGAGGCCTCATGGCTTGCATTCTGATGAGAGTGCCCGATGGTATAGGGTTCAGTTGGATCGGTGTAGAGCGGAGGATGTAAGCTTTAGACACTTATATGTAAGGGTTTTTTTCTGTAGTTTTCTACTACACACTAACACTTGATTTGTTTTCTCTTTAGGTTATATTCACCCCATTTGGATCGATTGACTTTGTTACGGGGCCTCTACGTCTTTCCCGTTATAGAGGGCTTATTGGACACTTTGAGCGATACGAGCCATACATGCCGGATAAAGTACTTAGACAGTTTGGACGTGTGTAGTGTGTTCCCGTCTTAGAGTTGATTGAGCTTGCGAGTTGCAAGCGACCAAGGAAGGGTGGTTACGAGCTGACGTTCAAACAGGGTCATCACTGGGCGACTCGATATGAGCATCTCTATGACATTTTTCAGCACGAGGAGGTGGTTTCAGCTTGGGATGTGGACGAGCACTATTATGATTGGTTTGAGCCACGTACCCATATGTACGTCTCGAGGGATGCCGTCAGACATGATCCTCCCGTTCCACATCATCCTGCTCCTGTTGCGGATGCGGTTCGGGTATGAGTTTATAAATTCAAATTTAGTAAACAATTAACTAGTTTAACTAACATGAAAATTGGTTTTGCAACGACTTCAGATCTTGACAGGTAATCTACGCGAGTTTAGGTGGGGTCCTTTTCCGATGACCTTACATGCTGAGCAGTTTGATCATATGATTGAGATCGCTACGGGAGACACCGCACCAATAGCACCACCTCCATTACGGGCTTCACAACGTGATCGGGCTGGCCCGAGTGGCCACTAGTTATGTATTTGTACGTTAGACACTTTTGTTGGACTTCTGGCTTTTTAATCTTGGACAATTTTTTGTTGTCGTTGTTGTTGTTGTTGTTGTTGTTTTGTATCTATTTAGTCTTTATATCCTTCTTGAAAATCAAACGTCCGAGATTGTCAATGTTCAAATAGGTTAAAGGAGGTCCGGTACACTCCGCGCTTTGCATGCGCTTCATTGATATTAAAAACGGGCTAAGTAGTCAACAAACAGGGGATAGCCCTACCCCTTACGTCGATATTGCAAGGAAAATAAGCTAATACACCCTCGAGAGGGTCACTCAAATACATGCAAATCAATGTTCAAACTAAAAAACGAAAACAAGCTAAAACACCCTCCATAGGGTCACTAAAGCAATACATCACATATCATCTCTATGCTTAATATAATGATAACGCTCAAATTGTTTTGCAAACGGAGCATCGAAGCCTTTCACACTTGGATCCTTACCTTTCCAAGATGCATGGGGGAGGTAGAGGTGCTTGTGGACGTAGCCAAACCTATAAGTTATATACTATTGTTAGAATATACAATATAAAAATTTATGAAAACTTGTAAATATAAAAGCTCATCGGGACAAAGTGATTGTCGTTTAGTATGGCAATTGCATAGACCTTAGATGGGGGCCCTTGACCAACCGAGGTCGTGATCATCGGTAGAAATGTTCTTGAACCTTCCCGACTAAACAAAACAAGTGCTACTTGATAGAATGTGGTGAATGCCATTCCAGCTAGGGGAATCCTCATCCAATACTCGGCACTACAAGGGTTTGGATTTGAGTAATTAACTTGGTCAATCAAAGTCGGAAGCACTTCTTTAGTGTAGGCGCGACTGTATACTTCAAAGAGCTCGGTCAACTCCCAAGCAAGCTCCACCCGGACCCTCATATATTCATGCTCATCGTACCCCAACAACTTTGCAAATGAACGATATCCACAATGTCCGTCACCTGGAACATCAATTACGCGATCCACATAAGCCAACATGAAAGGGTCGATGTTTTGATAACCCCAATTGAACCCCCGAACTATAAAATCCTGGGGTCCACTCCCACTTGCCATTCGAGACTCTTGTGTATCCTCTCTTGCACCCACAATATCATTTACAACATCTTCTTCTTTCGATATAATCTCACTTGCACCGTCTGTCTCGGCTTTTCCTTTTCCACGTCCTCTCCTCGGTCCTCTCCCACTTTTACCGCGTCCAGCTTGTGATGCCCTCTTGCTCAAGCTAGCTTCCATTTCTTTTCGGGCATACTCAAATGATGAAGCGTCTCGGGTTGTGGAGTTCTTCGGTCTTCCTTTTTTTAGTACCCCAACTTCTGGCTCCTTCAACATCGAACTCCCCCGGTACTTTAAGCTGTAGTAATAATGACCCAAGTTTTCAAGTTGGTCTTGACTAAGTTTTCCTTCCATATGATCGTTATGCTTTGTGTACACAGGATATCTCCTAGAGAAATATCATTACTTGTGATTACGACATGCACGATGTTGAAGTTTTAATAATAGCATTAACAACTATTAATATAATACACAAGATAATTTTGCTTACCTAGAGAAATAGGTGTTGGTTGGAGTCCTTCATCCTCTTCGACATTCACCCGGTCCCACCTTATTTGCTTCCAAAATTTGTGTATCTCTTGTAAAGTAATCGGCCTACCAGCTTGGATGGCATTTGCAAACTCGTGCACACAAGGAATTCCATAAGTGTATCTCCAATACCAATCGTGATATTCAGAATCGTATTGCCCCTCCAATGCTTTTTTGTGATTCTCAATGAGGTATTCCATGCATGTGTTGGATATATGGTACAAGACCGTCGCAAACATCGGATTATCTTGTACGTCTAAAATGTGAAGGTCACGTGTCTTCTCTAAAGAACCCCTGATTTTATGATTTTGATCTTCAAGCATCAAGTCAATGTTTTGAACAACATTGTCAAATCCACCTTGGGATGACATCAAAGTACTCTTTAACAATGAGTGTGACCAATACTCAGTTGGTCTAGTGGTTGTGGTGCTAGACTCCTTAAGTGTTAGCCCGGAGATTCGAGTTCGAATCCTCCGGGAGACATGTATGGAAAAATTGGTATTGGGAGGGTATCCCCTTAATGGGCCACTGTAAATACCCTATCCGGACGTAGGCGAAGCCGAACCGGAAACGTACCATTTCAAAAAAAAAACAATGAGTGTGCACTCTCAACCCTACAACAATATATCAATATTTGTGATTACGACATGCAAGATATTGAAGTTTTAATAATACAAAGAAAAACAATAAATATAATACACAAGAGAATATTGCTTACCTGTTTGTCGTCCTTGTTCCAAAGTGATGATATCTATCCGTCCATGCTCGAACAAGACATTCCTTGAACATTGTCAACTAAGTATTCTCAAGATAGGTCATTAGGTTCCACTTATCATCCCATTTCAATTTCATCTTGTGAAGCCTCTCCTCATAAGTTGTGCTGTGTGAAGAGAACAAACCCATACAATCTTGTTTGAACTTGTTTTGTTGTGCAACCGAACGTGTCTTGTACCATCCATTTTCTTCAATGTTTCGTATCAAGTGAACGTTGCAAATTATATGCTTTGCATTGGGGAAGACCTTTCCGATGGCTTTGATAAGGGCTAGTTCCCGGTCGGTCGTAATCACGTCCGGTAGCCGATCCCCACATAATATCTTCACACGCTCCAATGCCCACTCATAGTGATCCGTAGTTTCCCTCGACATGAATACAAATACGACGGCAAATGTTTTTTCCGTGCTAGTGAATCCAACCACCTCCAACAACGGCATTTCGTACCTAATATCATATATAAAACTGAATCAAATAGAAAAATAAATTATAGACAATGACATTAGTGTATGTGCAATAACGTACTAATTGGTTTGTCTTGTACGTTGTGTCCATCACGAGGACATACGGAAACATGCTCAACCAATGTCTTGACATATGGTGACTCAAAATAAGATCACTAATGATGTTTGTCCCAGGAAGATTCCTATAATCCGTGTAATACTTGCGCTCACCCAAAAAATGTAATGCTTGTTGTGTTATCGTCCTTCCGCCTCTATCTTCGATCTTCAACTTATACCGAGCGTTGTAAATTTGTTGTGTAGATGTGACATTTGTGGGATATTCCTTTCGAAGCATATCCAAAATTTTTACCGGTTTAACGCCGGAAGCAGAACTGGATCTCACCTTTTGCATTTGTTCGCTCGTAAGCCGACCATAAAATGAATGGCCTTCTAGTGATGGTAGAATTTCGTGGTTGTGACTACCGTAAACCACGGTAATCTTCCACTTAGTCGGCACACCTCCATTGCTACATTGTACTTCACCTCCCACTATCTTAAATTTACAATCTCGCTTCTTTGACTTTGACCTACGCCTTTTCGAAGGATCAACATCTTCATTCTTTGCACTCTTCCTCCTCCCAAATTTCTCACACACCAATACAACCTTCCCATATTGGTGATCTCTCGGCTTATATGATTTTAGTATGATCATCATATGATGTTTTCTACCTTCCTCATGAACCCAATTAACTAGAGAATCTTTATCCGGAAAATATTGTTCGACTCCAAACACATCTGAATAATCTAGTTCCTCTATTTCGGGTTGATTTTCCATATCATTCATAAGCTATAATATATATATATATATATATATATATATATATATATATATATATATATATATATATATTAAAAACTTGTTAACATATTTATATCTTGAATTAAAAATTATTAATATAAAGATACGATGAAACATACCTCGTTTTGCAAATCATCGTCGGAAGAAATACCGTCGTCACCATTAGATGACATTCTTCTTCTTCTTCTTCTTCTTCTTCTTCTTCTTCTTCTTCTTCTTCTTCTTCTTCTTCTTCTTCTTCTTAGTTTTTTTTTGTAGAATATGACCGAACTGTTAAGATAAATAAGATAACAAGTGCTATATATGACATAATTATTAACGTTACAATATGATCGTTTTTCAACGGTCATATTATAAACTACGCTAATGGGGTACGTAGTCGTAAACAATACGACCGTTGGATTTTTTTTAAAATTAACTCCAACTACGCTATTGACAAGCGTAGTTGGATTATTTTTTTTTTATAATTCAACTCCAACTACGCTTGCCATAAAAGTAGTTGGAGTTTTCTTTTTATTCAACTCCAACTACGCATACCATATGAGTAGTTGACTTTTTCTTTTTTTAAAAAAAACAATTCAACTCCAACTACGCTCACCATATGAGTAGTTGGAGTTTTTTTTTTAAATATAACTTTAACTACGCTAGCCATAAGCGTAGTTCTTTCGGCTCCTATCGGCTTCGCATCGGCTCCAACTAAGCATGCCACAAGCGTAGTTGAACTCCGGAGCTGAAAAACAAAACTACGCACGCGAAGTGCGTAGTTATGGCTACAAATAGCGTTTTTTGCCAGTACGTCTAAAATTCCCGTACATAATTTCCTGTGATTATGTACATATGTTCAGTCTTATGTACATACGTGATGAACATATGTTGGTTAGTAACTTTTTTTAGAAAATATATGTAGGAGAATCATCCGATGTAGTTGGGACATGAAATGTGTACACATATCAATATATTAATGTGTTAAGTTTTGATTGTGGATCCGTGATGAATACATATTTTTCTATGAATTTCGACATAACTGTTACAGTATGTATGTTCAACGGCATTTTATGTACATACGTGGTGAATATATATGTTTTTATGATTTTTGACATATCTGTTACATTTTATGTAGTAAATGGTGAAGATGATTTTCGGTTCTTCAAAGCTTTGAGCTATAACAATGGCGACAGAGGAGACGAGATGAAGATTTATGGAAATGAGCCATCAATGAAGATTTGCAGAATCGTTGCTCTAATATTTTCCTTTTTTATTTCATACAGTTGCCTTTATTTTCGGTTGGTTAATTGATTCAAAAATCAGAAACTGCCTAATTATGTAAATAAATAAAGATAAACAAGAGAGAGAAAGATTGTGATTTATTGAGTATCTTTATTTTTTTTAATAAATCTTTTTATGAAAATATGGAGGGGCCTAGTTTGTCAACATATAAACAAAAGGGACTAGTTTATACACCTTGATACATAAATTGCCTACTTAGCCAACTCATCAATTAATAATCACATGCTAGAAAATAATACTAATGAAAATATCAAAAACTATTATTGTTTAAATATATTTTTATAAGTGTTATGATAATGTTGTAATTTTTATTTATTTTCTAATATTATGCAATTATTGCAAGGAGAAAGGTCATCTAAAAGAATCTTGTTTCAAGATTGTTGGATATCCTGACTGGTATAAAGGTTCTAAAGGGAAGGAAGACAAAGTTCAGGTTGCTCAGGTACAAGATTTGGTAAACACTTCTTCACTGACGATCTTATGATCAACATCAACACCTCCACCCCAGACTTCAACATCCACCCCAAATGCTCCACTCCTCCCATAACACATATGTGCTTCGCTGGCGATCTTATGATGTTCTGCAGGGCCGACTCTATCTCCATAAACATCCTTCTGAAGACCCTGGCTCATTTCGGTACATACAACGGCTTCAAACTGAACCTCAACAAGTATTCAATCCTTTTGGGTGGCCTATCCACGCAGGCAAGTGACCACATTATCTCCACTTGTGGACTACAACATCAAACCTTACCCTTCACTTACCTCGGTATTCCCATTGGAAGCAAGAGACTCCGCTTAGCCGACTTCTCACCCCTCATCACAAAGATCACCAAAAGAATCAATTCCTGGAGTGCACATAATCTTTCATATGCTGGTAGGAAGCAAATCATCTCCACCATTCTCATGTCCCTCCATTTCCACTAGTGTGTTGTGCTTTCTATCCCCCAAACTGTCATCGACAAGATCAACATCCTTATTCGATCCTTCCTCTGGTCCGGAAAGGACTCCAGCTCGCGCTCTCTCGTCGCCTGGAATACCATCTGCTCCCCTACCAATGCTGGGGGCCTGGGCTTCAAGGAACTTCTATCATGGAATAAAGCTTGCTTGGCCAAACTCATTTTCGACCTTAACCATGACTCACCTCCAACGAACCTCTGGACCGATTGGATTCACCATAATATCCTCAAAGAAACCTCTATCTGGTCCTTCAATCACCACACCAGATTCAGTCATACATGGCACTCGATCCTCAAGGTCAGAGACGACATCCTTGCTACTACCACCGGACCTCAATTCATCAACTCCACAACCAAGCCAAATAGAACATACTCAACTATCACTGCCTACCATCTCCTACACCCCCTCCACCACCACAAACCCCTACCCTATGGGCATCATTTGAACTGGTATTAACACTCCTCGATGTAGTTTCATCTCTTGGATCGCTAGCCACAATCGCCTCCCAACCCTCACTAAACTCAAACACTGGAACCTCACACAAAACGATACTTGCAAACTCTGTGGAAATCATCCCGAAGACGAAGATCACATTTTCAACCACTACAGCTACTTCACCCTAGTACTCAACCTCATTGCCTGCTGGTCCCACATTTCTCCTCCCTGCCCCTACAACAACGATATCTGGAACTGGCTCAGTTCAGAAAAACCTCACCGGCAAGACTTCATCAGCCACATTCGTATCTCTGCAATCACCTCCTTCATCTAATCCATCTGGCATGCTCGAAACGACATTTTTTTACAACAACCACTACACACATGCCACTATGTGTGCTCAAAAGGCCATTAGAACCACACAAAATTTTGCTTCCTACCACTGGAAAGATAGATCACCGAACTCGCTCATGTGGGCCAAGAGACTTGGCATTTATCTACTCTAACTCTATTCTCACTCATTCCTCCTTGTTTTCATCTTGTTATAGTCTTCATATGATGGTCTAGCGGACCAAATGTAAAATCCCACCCCCCTTTCTGATATATATACATCCTTTTCAAAAAAAAAAAAAGTGCATAGTATGTCTTCTTTATCCTTTTTGAAGTCTTTCCTACTGCCTCCAGCTTGTTTAAAGGGAACCTGTCTATCAATTGCCATAGCCTGTCTATCCTCAAATGAAGTAGTTTTGACAGAAGCAAGCATAGTTTCAAGATTAGGAGAATGACGGGGTAATCTGCTTTTGTTTTTCAATTTGCATGATCATATGAAAAACTCGACTGACATAAGGTAAAATTTCGAGAGATAATATGTTGCTTTGAGCATGCTCAAATTGATCATGGAGCCCCATCAAATACTTAAGATTTACCGTGTCCAAGTATCGTATCGTGTCGAATACGGACACGGACACGGTAAATCTTAAGTATTTGACTTGGACACGTGATGAATACGATAATTAAAATTTTAAATAAAAATATAATTCAGCAATTTAAAAACATAGTTGATATGCGTTCATACAAAATATCAAATGACATAAATAAGTAAACATAATTAGATTTCACTAATCTCCATCGATGTTATCTTCTTCATGGAATTCATCTTCGATATTATCATCATCAGCAAACAAAAAAGTTCGGCAATCTCAAACCTTCCAACATGGGTATCCTCCATCGAATCAAACTCATCACCTCCAACATCCCACATTTGAGTGCTACCTTGGTTGTAGTTTGGGCTTTCCTTGCTAAGAGATAGAGATTGGTATGTACAAATACCAAATCTTCCACTCTTTGTGGTCTAATCTTGTTCCTCTTCAAAGAGTGAATGGAGTTGTAAGTACTCCAATTCCTTTCACAACACGAAGAAGAACAAGGTTGGCCTAAAAGCTTGAATGCTACGCCTTGAAGAGTTGGAGCGGAGGATCCATGGATTGCCCATCACATAAGTGGTTCCTTTAAGCTCCTATCCTTGATTGCATCTACACTTCCAAAATCAGCCATGGCCATAGAAAAGTTGGCAAATTCAATGTTAACCTTTCTTCTATCATCTTCGTTGCTAAAGTACTGAATGAAACAAGTTTTTCTTTCATTTGTGACCTCTAAATCTGTATGTGGAGCAACATGATTAGGGTCTTCATTAAGCCATTCTGCACTATAGTACCTAATTAAATAAAGTAAATAAAATAAAATTTCATAAGTTTATTTTGTAGTAAATAAGAAAGTAAAACACTTGCTCAAAGTGAAATAATCTAGAAACACTTACTTAGGATTCAAAGAATGTGCCAAGGAATGAAGGGGAGTATTGCTCTTGGTCCAACGAGCTGTCAACACTCCATACCGCATTCCAAAAGGTAGACTCTTCATCCAATTGCTTTCTTTCCTTCCTATAGATGATCTTCCTCACTTTCTCAATCATACTATCCCACCACTCATATACTAAATGAAGACAAGGCTTGTCCGTATCCACTTTCCTAATCATCTCGTATATTGGTTCGGTAATAGTAAGGATGTAGTCAATATCATCCCACATTAACTCATCCAACAACTTTTGCTTCACCAAAGTCGCCTTCTTATGATCATCCTCCTTGTAGTTATCCCACTTTCGACTAATCACCATTTGTTGCAAAACATTCTTGACCATCTTGAATCTCTTAAACATAATAATAGTGAAAGCAAACCTTGTTGGAGCAACCGAAAGCAACTTCAAATTGGAACGATTATTAAACATAACCAATCTCATTCCATGATTCATTATGAAGTTTTTAATTAACATCACAGACTCTGCAACCGGAGGTATCCAACAACAAGCATCATAAGCATCCGCATTTTGAACATTATCAGTTGGTGTGCAAATGTTCTTCAAAGCAAGATTCAAAGTATGAACTACACACGGTGTCCAAAAGATAGCGGGATACTTACTTTCTACCAATGCACCGGCCTTTGCACAAACGGCGGCGTTGTCCGTAACCACTTGTACAACATTTTTATGACCGACCTCTTTGATGGCGTCTATAAGGATCTTTGCAATCAATTTGTGGTCCTTGTATTCCCCTTCATAATTTACCGCTCTCAACATCATTGGACCACACTCACATGTAGCCATCACATTAATCAAAGGCCTTCGTTGTGTATCGGACCAACTATCGCTACATATACTCACACCCGTATCCCTCCATGTAAGCTTGATAGGTTGTAGATGATTCTCAATGTTTCTTTTTTCCTTTGCAAGTAAGGTGGTTCTCAAAGCATTGTAACCCGGAGGAACATAGTTAGGAAGATGAGCGGCACGAACATAAGACATCCGATAGTGTGGATTTCTTGCACGATTGAATGACAGACCACTAGTATAAAACATCCTTGTAAACTCACCATCACATCTAAAAGATGACGATGCTTTTGCTCAACTCGTCCATTTTGTTGTGGCGTAGCGGCGCAATATGCTTTCACTTTTAAACTTAATTATATATATCCAAGTTGTGCGAGAAAATCATCCATAATTGTTAAAAAGATTATGCACCACATGTAGGAGTCAAAAGGACCTCAAATATCACAATAAATACGTTAAAAAATATAAGAAGTTTGAGTTTAACTGATAGGAAAAGATCATTGTATTTGTTTCGCCCTATGACAAACATCAAACAAATGAAACTAACACTTATTCAAGTTTGCTGAAATATTTATAATTAAATGTTAAATCTGAAAAGACGGATGACTCAATCGCTTGTGCCAAAGACCCACTGGATAGGACCTCATGGAATTACACAAATTCGGATTTGGAGGATATGGATTGAGTCATCGCAACCATTAAACACCATCTTTCGTATCACCCAATCCAATTAGTGTCTTGAAGTTGTGGTCATAATGAAGACACAGTTTATTAATACATGTAGTTGCACAAGCTTTTTCAGATGTTAGACATTAAACCGAAAGAAGATTGCAACGAAGATGAGGAGCAAACATAACATTATGTACACTAAAAGTAGACAAAAAAAGAAACGGTTCTTGCTTGATTTCATTAGTACATAAATAGCCTCTCTTAGCGGTTTTTTATTAAAGGGGAAGACGATTTTTTCTTCCCCTTTATATGTCTCCTTGAGAGATATTTCTCGGGGGTTATTTTTGAACCTTGAGAAATAAGTGGCAAGGATGACGGTTTTTTAAAAAACTCCTGAGAGACATCTCTCGGGGTTTTTAAAAACCCCCCTGAAAATATCTCTCAGGGGTTTTTAAAAAACCCTTGAGAGATGTATCGCAGGAGTTTTTTAAAAAACCCCTGAAAATGCTTAATCATAATTTTTTTTTAAAATTACAGGGCTTTTAAAAAATACAAACAATTAATCGGCTTTATTTTTGGTATTTTGTTATTAATCAAACCATCAATATTTTTAATACAATTTCAATATTATCATCAAACTCGGTCATGATAACAAATACACTTTATCTATTAAATTCTCAATTTCCAAAATCAATAATCCGTAGAAGATTTCGTGTTTTAGCAAAAATATTAGCTAACAACTAAATATAACAAAATAAACAATATCATAATCCTTTTAGTTTGCATCAAACACCAACATTTCATCATTATAATCATGACATCCTACAAACTTATTGTTGGGTGTCCAAATATTATAACCATTCATCTCGTGTCGTTTGTCATACAAGCCAGAAAATACTGTAAAAATATGAAATTACCCTTATAATAAGGAGCAAACCATATGCGATCATCCTTCTCTAATTTGGACATGGAATCCACTATATATCTAGCCTTCTTCTCAGAATCCTTATTTTTATCACATAATGTGTTGGGCAAAAGAATGCATACTTTTGGGATGAATGGTTTTCATACAAATACCTATGAGAAAAGATGAACTATTTATATTTTAACACATGCATGCATATAACAAGTGTAGTGATATAAGCATAACACTTGTTAAGCAATAGAGTTCAAATCTTCGAACTTACTTGATGTAAAGAGAAACATGAAAAATATCTATTGTGTCCTTCTCTATCCATGCTCGAGCATGCTCTTTTGAGATATGCAATTCTCGTGGAAAGTGCAAGACGTCTTCCCCAACTTTAGAAGTGATAGTAAAAGTGTCGGCCCAAAAAGCATAAATTATCCGATACTTCTCCAACGCGGTTAGATGTTGCATAAGTGGGTTCACATTTGTACTCACCTTAATTTGTGTAGGAGTAGATATGTTTTCCCTATTTGAACTTTGATTCACCTCCCGAGATAAATAAGCTTTAATCATGATTAAAATATCTTAAACAAAGTAATTTAACAAATAAAAAGTAATAGAAAGACTTAAAAGTCATAATTTACCGATACAATGACGACCATGCTCTTAGGCCATGCCACGGGAGATCCTGTAGCTTCTAAAACCGTTGTGACCTCATTGGTGGGAATATGAACAAGAGCGTCTAAAATTAAGGGAACATCAACTATGACTTTAAGTTCATATGGTCCCAATGGTCTACAGTGAAGCATTGACACATTGTCCGGTGCCGGAACAAAAATTTGCCCTTTTGCCAATTCAGTATTTAGGTCGGGGTAAACAGTTGACATCTTTTAAATGTTTCCTGAAATTTAAATGATAGGTGCAAGGTAAAACTTAATATATTATATGTTCTACAAATTACAAAATTAGTATTTTACATATCATGGGTTCCTCAGGTGCGAAAGACTTCAATATAAAGCAACTAGCGATGCCACTTGAAAGGGTTGTAGTTTGCATAATTGGTGGACCTTCATGTGTCTCCAACCATTTTCTTTGAAAAAACTCAACATGCACTTTTAATTCTTTCATTTGTTGATCTTGATCATTGTTTTCTTGCTGGAGCCTTTCCATTTGAGATTGAAGTTCAATAAGTTTTGCATCTGGAGGACCGTTACAGTATCTAGCCCTTTTGTGTGGAAAATACTTCTTTATACCCACACCAACACCAACACCTCTAACCCGTCCAGAGTGGTCTTCATTACCCAATGCTAAAGCCAAAATATCTTCTCTACGATCTACTATTATCTGTCCTTGCGTTTCTTGTTCTCTTAATGAATCCTACAATAATAAATAATTATAGTCATACAAAATACAATCCTTATGTTTATAACTAAAGTAAATGATCATTATGAACTACGTCATTCATCAACTATCATAATCATACCCAAATGATCTAAATAATCTAAGTCATGTAAACAAATTGAAAAAACCATTTATAACAACTTAATTAGAAATCTGTCTACCAGCCATCCACAATTCACATCTTGATATGGAAGATTTTGTAGGATCCAAACCTTTTTCCTTAAGCTACAATATATACCAAAGGTCACTATTTCGCTCACTAACTTCCTGCACATTATAAAATAAAGTATCACATAAATAAATCAACACGATTGTACACATATACATAAATTAATAAACTAATTTCTTAGTTGAAATTTGCTTGTGCAACGACGTTGTATAAAGTCAGCCCATATATCTTTGTCAATGAAGGGAAATTCTTTTGGAGGTTCCACACGGATCTCAGTTTTGTCTTCATTGATGAATAAAAAAATCCCTAGTTAAAATAAGTTTAAAATTGGTCAACTTCTTGCAAGCACTAGCAATGATTATATGCTTCTTACGTTCCTTTGCTCCAAATTTTTCCTATAAAATAAAAAATTATTTTATAACAATAATGTGATACTTCTATTGCAAAAGCATAATGTAAAGTAAAAAAATATAATACTAATTACCATTACAACTTCACAAACTAATTATTTGATCTCTTGTGGGATACGTTTCCAATCAGAGATACCAATAGATACTCATGCACGAGTTTGATATCCAATAAAGTGTTGAAACAAAGATGCATGTTCTCCAATTGGTTGATCTTTAGTGTTCCATTCCAGTTGAATTTTTCGACCATTTCTAATGAGCTTATTAATCTTCTCGATAATAGAGGCACCTCTTTGACGCACACTTCTTTCATTTCTCTTTCCATCGTCTTCTAATACCGAAGAAGCATGGATTTAGAAGAAAACAACAGATTAGTCATCATACATACTCATGTTCAATAAATCCAAGAAATATAATAAATAAAATAGCAAGAAAAAATCAGCTTAAATACTTATATTCACATTTCCCTAACTTTGTACTTTTAGCCTTGGTTTGTACTTTTCCTTTTCCTTTTATTTCTATCGTTGTTGTTTTCTTTATTTGGTGATGAAATATCTTCATTGGTCCATATTCCTTCATCGTGATCAACACGTAAATAATCATCATCTTTGCTAACATGATAGGCATCAAATTGTGTGTTTGAGATATTCTAGTCACTTCATCATCTCTTTGGTCATAATCATATCCATGACTCTCCTTGGTAGCGAGTACAACAGACCACTTGTGATTGGAAGGATCAACAACATAAAAAACTTGTTTAGCTTGTGAACCTAAAATGATTGAATCATCTTTATGTCCTATCTTATTGAGATCAACAAAAGTGGTGCCAAACTCATCCACTCGCACCGTATTAAGAGGAGCCCATCGACATCAAAATACAGGCACCTTAAAATGAGAATAATTGAGCTCCCAAATGTGCTCAGTGACTCCATAATATTTGGAGTTTGCATACACCAGATTTTTGTCTTTTGCACTAGATAGGTGCATAGTTTCGGTAACCAATAAAACACCGCTATTTTGAGTTGTGCTTTTGTCATCTTGTTCCTTTGTATAGAATATAGATCCGTTTATCTCATAAGCAACGAATGACTTGGCTTGATAGAGAGGTTCTTAAGACAACCATTTTAGAGTAGTCAAAACTGACTCAACAGATTCTTTTAGTTGATCTAATATTCTTCTATGTAACCAACCACTAAATAAGCGGTTTTGCTCATCTGTCACCCACTTATCACTCTTACAATTACGATTTTCACTTCTTATAAGAGACATGCTCATTCACATATTTTTCAACTTCTTCGCTGTTATGAAGAACACATAAATGAGCTTGAGACCGTTGTTCAAAAGTCATCTCTTCAATATGACCGCCAATTGTTCTCTTCCCTTCAATTGATTTCATTTGTGCAGACTTGGGAAGGCCTATGGCTTCTACTCCAGCGAGGTAATTGTTACAAAACTCAACAGCTTCTTCAACAATTTATCTTTCAACTATAGTAGCTTCAAGGCGAAATCTATTTTTCACATACCCTTTAAAGACCTTCATATGCCTCTTAAAAGGATACATCCATCTCATGTACACATGCCCATATAGTTTGACTTCTCTAACAAGGTGACTGGTAAGATGAGCCATTATATCGAAAAATGAAGGAGGAAAGTACATTTCTAACTGACACGATTTCTTCTTGTAAACTATTTAAACCTTCAGGCTCAATAACCTTGCTGCAAATCTTTTTGAAGAACAAACAAAGTCAAATGATGGCATTTCGAACATGTTTGGGTTAAATCCCACGTATAGCAATCAGTAAGAGTTCTTGCATTATAATATGACAATCGTGAGATTTCATTCCTTGAAGCTTGTTCTTTCATATTCACAAGACTACTCACGTTTGATGAAAAGTTCATAGGAACCTTGACTTCAGAAATAAACTTACAAAACTGAACTTTCTCTTTTTTCGATAGTGTATAACATGCTGGAGGCAAGTAGGTCCGGTTTTCACGCATCTCTGGTTGCAACTCTAGTCTAATTCCCATGTCTTTTATGTCTAATTTTGCATTGATGTCATCTTTAGTTTTGCCTGGAACATTCAATAATGTACCAATTAAACTCTCACAAACATTTTTTTCAATATGCATCACGTCAAGGCAATGTCTGACAAACAAGTGTTCCCAATATGGGAGTTAAAAAAATATCGATTTTTTTCCCAGCCTTTCGACGGCAAAGGTGTATCTGCTTCTTGCCATATGAGGTAATCAAGTCTTTCACACAATCAAGTATATGTTTTCCGCTCAAGGGTTGTGGAGCCTTTTTTGTAGTTGGTTCACCACTAAAAGCTTTCCCCAGTCTTCGATACGGATGATCAAAGCGCAAAAATGGTCGATACTCAAGGTACACTACCTTTTTACAATAATTTAAATAACAATGACTTGTGTCCTTTTCACAAATGGGACATGCCTCCCTTAATACTACAACCCGCCAAATTACCATATGTTGGAAAGCCGTTTATCGTGCAAAATAGCATTGCTCGCAAGCAGAACCATTCTTTACTGTGTGCATCATATACTTCAATACCACGATCCCACAAGAGTATAAAATCATCAAGGATCAACGCCGAATAGATATCTATATCATTACCCGGTTGTTTTGGTCCAGAAATCAACAATGACAGCATCGTATATTTTCGAGTCATGCATAACCACGGAGGAAGATTGTAAATAGCAAGAACAACTGACCAACAACTATGAGTGCTAGATTGATTACCAAAAGGGTTCATCCCATCAGTTGACAACGCAAGATGCAAGTTTCGAGGATCATCACTGAATTCAGGGTACTTATAGTCAATAGTACGCCATTGCGGTGAATCGGCCGGATGTCTTAGTTTTCCATCATTTATCCTTCCTTCATCATGACATCTTAAACTTTTTGCATCAATTGCATTGACGTATAGTCTTTTGAATCGTGGAATTATTGGAAAATACCATACAACCTTGGTCGGAACTCCTTTTTTCTTATATCTTGATTCACCACATTTAGGGTTCGGACAGTGGTCCAGAGATTCATATTCCTTTATGTACAAGATACAATCATTAGGGCAAGCATGAATCCTATCGTAGTCCATTCCCACTGTTCGAATAATTTTTTTGCATCGTAAGTACAATCAGGAAGCACATTATCAAGAGGAAGCATATCTTTCAAAAGTTCAAGTAAGGTTGTGAAGCTCTTATCTATCCACCCATGAGCTGCTTTTAAGTTAAATAATATTAAAACAACGGACAACTTTGTAAACGTAGTGCATGTTGGATAAAGAGGTTCCCGAGAGTCGTTATATAAATTTTTCAACACTCTAGGATGATCATAAAAGTTCTCCTCTACTGCATGTGCCATATGTTCTAGTCGGTCATTATCAAAATCATCGGTTTCATTCATCACAAGTGCCCTGATATTTATCCTCTTTGTCTCACCATGTCATATCCAACAAGTGTAGGACTAATCAATCTCATGCATTATCAAATGATCTCTTACTTCACAACACTTAATCTTATTGTGTTGTAACACTTATTGCAAGGACATAGTATCCGATTATGGGTTTTCCATTCTCTATTGCTAAGTTGATAAAACTTTCAACCCCATTTACTTACTCTGATGTTAAACAATTAGTCCACATCCATTTACGATCCATCAACACCTACATTTGTTGTATTATGAATAGAAGGAAGTCCAACTGTTGTCTGCTATTTAAAAACTAAGTTTAGTTATATATTAATTTAGCTAAAGATATAATAATTATAAAATTAGCATATTAAATATCCAAAACTTTTTTCCACGTTCTTCCTAAAAGTACAACTACTTAGATTTCACGGTAATAGGGTATAATTGTTTATATTCTTCTACTCTATTTTTGAAATCCATTAATAGTATATGCATAGAGTGAATCATAATATATATAATGTGTATAATAGACATAAGACAAATTCGTGTGTGTGTGTGTGGGGGGGGGGGGGGGGTGTGTGTGTGTGTGTGTGTGTAAATAGCTCTTACCATGTAAAATGAGAACAAATATTAGCACTTGATCTGATTAATTAAATGGTTGAAATTTTACTCAAATATTCGTTGGAAAAGCTTCACCACTCTCCTAATTGTAGTTACAAATAACAGAATCTTCCAATTAAGTGATTTGGATAATAACGAAGAAGAAAGAGAAAGTGTTTACTCACATTCACGAAATTATGTCGATCATTCTAATTTGGATAATAATATCTTCTTCCACTTTTTTAGTTAGCCGGTGTCCCTTGTTGCATACGACACATCAATCAATATTTCTCAAGACCTTGGATACAAAAGACCAAAGTGAAGATGACGTCATCTAGAGCACTTATTTATTGTTTTAATAAATTAAATTCTTAGACTATGTATTAGGATGCAACCTTTTCTACATAGTCATATGTATAGGGATTTCACTCGACATATCTTTCCATTTAGTTGTTTTACTTTGTTATAATAAAGTTTTTATTACCTTTTGACATTGTTGTTACGATTTTATGAATTTGATCTCTTATGTTCAAACAAGTCTTCCACTATTTATTTAACTAATGTCTATATTTACGTAAATAATTTGCTACTGGTCTTGCGTAGTTTTGAATTTTTCAAACTAGTGGATGTGACATCCTTGAATTAAGAGGGGGTGTTACATTATGTTAGTTCCTACGATAATACAAAAAAAATTATGAGGAATATAAAAAGAGAGAAAGGCCGGACCTCACCGTCTATTTTCATAACTCTGAAATTCCAAGTCATCAATAACCATCAACAATACAAAACCAATTTTGGAGTAAATGAACAACACAAATGACAATGAAATAAATCCCCCAAGCTAAATCCCAATTAACACCATGCAGACCAACACTCGAGAGTTTAGAGAAGTTTCCAAGCAAAAGTCAAAGGGATAAACCTCCGGCCACCGCGACTAGATGTAGCTTCAATTAACATGAGTTGAATCCCATAAATAGATGTAGAAACCATGAATAACCTAAAACCATACCTAATATGTTGCTTCTCCGATTCTTCTTCGTCTCCAAATTCGATGGAGTGATTCGACGTGTGAGGTCTAAAGGAGAACAAACCTAAAAAATTGAGAAGCGAGATAAAAGCTTCAACCTTGTAGCAAGAAGAGAAGGACTGAAATTGAAAAAGAGAATAACCTGAATCCGATTAGCGAAAGCGGGATGATGTGTCCTTGGATACGTCAAGGATGAACTTCAGATCTACATCGAGCTTAAGCGTCAACTACCCCTTATGTTTATGTGCGGATGGATTAGAACGGTAGAATTTGGTTGGCGGAAGCTTGGAGATAGAGGCTGAAGTGATGGGTTGATCCAATCAAGATTGATCGAGCAAGCCGTGAAGTGAATTAAATGAGTTAATTCTTTAAGGATCCTCGAATATGAAGGCTTGGATAGAAGATCCAAAGAATAATTCTGAAAGGGAAGATTGTAATACCCGGAAAATTTTAATTTCCGTTTAAAATCCGATCAAACCGGATTCCGATCCGGCAACTTTAATTCCTTTAAATAAATAGAACACGATAGTAAATTCTATCATTTTATGTGACTTTGATTCACATAAAATGATAACTTGTAACCCGTAAATAATTCCGTAAATAATCTCACACTCTTAACGGTTCCGAGCGAGTAACGAGTATTTGTTATTTTTCAGCTCATTTGTTTATTTGAGGAGCAGGCCCAATTCGGGCCCAAAAGCCTTCAGCCGGCCCAAACAACCTATCTTTACCCTAATCCTCTCCTAATTTAATTTTAACCTAATCTAATCAGCCCTAATGCTATTCTAACGGCAAACCTCACGCAGTCACGCTTCTACTGTAACACCCCGAATCCGCGGGACTCGGGATGTCACATTGGGCTAGGATCTCACAATGGATCCTGGCCCTAGCTTGACAACAAGTTCACTGGACCTTACAACATGGCACTGACAGATATAAAACAAATACATAAAACGACATAAACAGTATAACATAAAGGTAAAGACAACATAGCCGAGTATGAAACGACATCCTCACATTGGAGGGAAAACAAGACATCATCCTCACGTAGGAGGGAAAACATAAACAACCCCAAAACCAACCACCTAATGTACGAGAGTCCTCGGCCTGTCACCCTGCCAGATCACCCAGTAGCGCCTAACCTGTAAACATCTACAACACGGTATGAAACCGTTAGCTAACCATACATATATGAGGTAATGCATAAGCACAAGCGCAATCATGAAAGATAAACACATCAGCATGCTATCACACATTTACCCATTTATTATCTTTATATAATAACCATTCACTCAAAAACCGTATATATATATAGATAGATGAAAGTATGTGACACGAGGACCGATACATCCCCGCCTCTGAGTACAATGTCCAGCTGTACGAGTATCGGTCACACAATCCGTGTACCCTATGGGAGTGGATTGCGCCCTTCCTGTAAACCAGTCTGACCCGACATCAGAGAACCTCCATGACTCCACGGCGGGATGAAAGGGAAAGGTTATCACAGCCACACAGTGGGGCAGTCAATAGAACATAGGTCGATAAAAATGACAACTCATGCTATCATAGCAAACATATAAAGCATACACCACTCATGCAAACACCCAATATAGGGATGGTAGCTAAGTAAGTCCTACGGACTTACCTCAACCTCGTACAACCTCAACCACGATCACCTCTACAATGGAGGGACAACACGGCCTATAAACAAGGCATAAAGAGATATATCAACCTCTATTCATCAAAGGGGTCACACCTAGACCCAAAGGGATCCATAAGGATCATACTCAATCTATGAGCCTCACAACCAACTAAACCTCAATATCTCAGCATAACTCACAATTCCTCAAATCTCAAGGTATTATCTAATCAACATCCCTCAATCTCAATTCTAATCCCAATTTAATTAATTAACCTTTAATTAATTAATTAGATTCCGCCAGAATAACGTTTTGCCCGCAGGCAATTTCTAAACCTCCTGTCATCAGATTTCATCAAACAAACTATCCATAATCACCAGAATAATATAACGACCATAATGGAATTTCTAATTATCCATTTTGACAAGCCTAAAGTCAATTTAGGCCAAATCGCAGTACAGAAAACGAATAAATTCATAACTTATTCGTTACTAACCCGATTGACGATCTGAAAGAAGATTCGGAATCACAGCGACGCAGGCTACGCATGGACAACATCAAATTCACCGGAATCTGAGCGACGGAACCTGCCTGGTGACATATATGCTCGACCAACCCTCCATATACTCGGAAATGCAGAAACTCGGTACCGATATGAAGAGAATGAAGAGAGGAATCCAGAAATTCAAACGGAATTGAAATCGGATTAGAAACGGAGAGTAGATCTGAGTTTGAAGGTTGAGAGAAATCAGAGCTTTTACGAGAAAACGTGAAATGAAATGAATTAATAAAGGATTTTCCGCTATTTATAGTGAAGACGATAATTATCCTTTAGTAAAGTCGATAATTATCCTTTAACCGATCCAAAGGCGGGTCGAACCTCTTTCTCCAAACTTCTCGAATTTGGAACATTAAATCTGGAATATTGTAGGGATAATTATTCCACAACTGCCTCGGAAAACGTGTATTCCTAAGCCGTCTTTCTTAGCCATTAAGAAACGAAATAGCGACTCTTTTGGCCGTTTTGCCTCTCCATGTTATTTCATATCTAGGACATATCCGATGTCCTGATCATTTCTCTCAACTGCATTTTTATTAATTGGAGCTCCCAAATGGTCCAAATAACACCGGAGGGTAAAAATAATTACCCGGGGGAAAAAGTAAAAATTTTCCCAAACGCCCAAAATTACGCCAGGAACATAACGGTGGGACTCTTACTCATCACTTGCGAAATCTTCGCGAGTTATATGACAATTGCTATCAATGATTAAGTTAATCAACATTAATTAGAATTCGAAAATCCTAGCTATTACATCACACACCCCTAAAAAAAGTTTCGTCCCGAAACTTGAACAATTCCCAAATCCTCTCGGACCCATACGCCGAGGTATAACTCTCACTCTTTCTATCGGAGGTATCACATCTCCGTTCAAAAGATCACAACCTATAACAATCTATAACCTCAAGTATAAACATGGAGGAATCATCACTCCAGGAAACAGGGCCATAACGCTACCCAAAGGCGTAGAGGAATCACGTCTCTCGCCATACCACATCACAAGGCATAGAGGAAGCACATCTCTAGCCAAAACATATCACATGCATAGAGGAAATACGTCTCTAGCCAACCCATAAACATATATATCGCATGGAGGAATCACATCTCCACTAAAACTATGTCCATCAAGGTAGCATGGAGGAAAGAACCATCTCCAGCTGAATTCTAATCACACTCAAATAGCATGAAGGAAAGAACCATCTCCAGCTATAAATATAATCATACTCGGGTAGCGTGGAGGAAGTAATCTTCTCCAGCTATAACATACATCACGCTAGCACATCAAGATCTACTAAGATCATAAATCACATCACAACTAGCATGGAATAACACATCAAGGCATATAAGCACATAAGCACAACATTCATCAAGATAACACTAAGATCTACTCGTGCTCCCACAAATGGGTCTGTCCCAACATATACTCTAGATAGTTCCTCAGGACACTATCCTCAGTCTCTTACATAGCCTCTTCAGGTCTTCATCTCGACCATAATATCCTCAATATGAGAATGTCTTTCAAATGCAAGTGTTTCATATCTTATTCCAAGAATGTAATCAAATGCTCAACAACGATGTGGTTCAACTTAACCACTAGATCATTATAACTCACAAAGTGTTTCCAACCTGGTATATACTTCCTCAGTTGAGACACATGAACACTGGGTGAACATCCACCAACTTCAGAGTGAAAGCTAAACATCATGTTGCCTTCACAAAACTGATCAAGATCTCAAGTAACCGACATATTGGAAACTCAGTTCCCCTTTCCATAATACACAACAAACGTCTCACAACTGAGATACCTCCAGCCGGACATGAACTCTCACTTGAACTTTAGAGGTTAACACCTCTTGTCTACACACACAATCTGGCGACTATGTAGAGCCAACACTCTTCCTTTAATCATCGTTACTTGAACTATAAAATCCTGAGTCTGGTCATGTGTTATTTCCACTACTACTGCTAGATCACTTCTAGCATAAAGGTGTATGGCATCTACGCCCATACAATGCTTCTCAAGGACATTCCCGAAGATAAACGTCAATCACTGTTATATAATAACTCAATAATGGAAGGTAATATAATCATCCACGTTTCCCATTCGACTTACAACTTATAATAGATCTTTAAGATCTAGATGATCCTCTCTAACCGACCATCTGTCAGGGGGTGAAGTGTAGTCATGAGGTACAGACTCGTCCCCAAAGCAGTCTGAATCTGCTGACTAAAATCTCAAAGTAAAAACATCCATCTCGATCAGAAATGATCGTTCTCGGTATACCATGGAGTCTCACTATCTGTCTAGTGTACTCCTCAGCCAATTCATTCACTTGCCACGTCCTTCTGATAGAAATGAAACGTGCCGGTTTCATTAATCTGTTACCAACAATCCAAATAACATCAATCTTCTACATGGTCACAATCCCATAACAAAGTCCATAAAGATGTCCTCCCAAATTCTACTACTGCACTGGTAGTGGGTGGGGGCTTATCTCTAGATCGGAATACTCTATCTGGACCTGCTGACATGTCACACACTATATCACAAATCTGGTTATATCGGCTTCATACAATATAATCGTCTCATCTCGTGGTACATCTTACTCGTACCTGAATGTACTGAATAAGGCGTACAATGGGTATAGGTAATATTCTGTCTCCATCTGCATCAGCAGGAACACAAAAGCGGTCATGACTCTTCATCAGTCCATCTACTCCTATGGAGAACTATGGTGCCTCAGTACGAGACATCCTTTCTCTAAACCTTGTCAAGGCCGGGCAGGTCTCTTGCTTCTGTTGGACCTCATCCAACAGACCAGGTAGAACCTCTGATGTATAACTGGATATCCTCATTAAGGAAATGATTGTCCAACTCTAGCCAAGCTAGATCTCTCTAAAGCTGAGGCTGAACTATCAGTCTCACAATTATCTTCTCTTGGAGCGTCTTTTCCATTCAAGTTATCGGCGACAACATTCAACTTCTCTGAATGATATGGAATCTTCGAGTCAAAGTCTTGATCAACTTAAGCTCTTAATACTGGCGGTTATTCAACCCCTGTTGCATAAAATATACTTCAGATTTCTATGATCTATAGAAATCTGACATGAAGATCACACCGGTACGGTCTTCAAAACTTAAAGGCTTGAACAACCACTACTAACTCTAAATCATGAGTCGGGTAATTCTCATCATACGTTCTCAGGTATAAACACACATATCAATAACCCTACTCCTTTGTAGTAATACACATCTCAAACTTAGTTGGGATGTATCACCGTAAATCACGGGATCCCAAAAATCTTCTAACTACAACAAAATGGAAGCAGAGGTCAAATGCCTCCTCAACTCTTCAGAACATAGACACACTACTTTCATCACGTAGTTATGGTGGCCTTCTCAAAAGACTCGCAAATGAATACATAATCATATAAAATCCTTCGTCAAAGCATTGGTAGCAATCGGCTGAGCCGAGAAAACTACGTATTCCTTAATGTTCATTAGTATCTCCCATGTTACAACATACTTAATTCTCGCCAGGTCAACCATGATCCCACTGACGGAGAAAACATGGCCTAAAAAGGCTACCACTGACATCTCAACTTACACTTAGAGAGCGTAGCATACAACTCTCTATCTCTCGAAATCTGCAGAACGGTCCTCAGACGATCGGTCTACTATTCTCTACTATGAGAGTATACCGACATGTCATCAATGAAGTCCACCACCAACTAATCAAGGAAGTCGATGAAGATATTGTTCATCAACTCCATAAAAACTACTAAAACAATCGTCAACCCAAATGACATCACTACAAACTCGTAGTGTCCATAACGAGTATGGGAATGCTATCTCATACACATGCTGCTCTCTCATCCATGACTAGGGATATCTTGAGCATAAAGGAATCCCGAAAACACAATTGCTTCTTGAAGTTAACTCGTCAGGTCGTCAATACGGAACATGGAACCCACTAGGGTAAACCCGTTTCAGTAAACTTTTCAAGTTATCAGTACAATATCTCAACAAGCACCATAAAGTGTGGCTTTATCATTCAATCTTGTATCATACTTCAACTCAATAACAATGTCCACACTCCGCTGAGGTGGCAACTAGACGGTTCAGTAACACGTCTATAAACTCATAAACAACTGGAATAACTTCCAATGTTGGACTATCTCGCTCCTTTATGGTAAAAAAACTAGAAGGCGTCACATCCCTGTGTTATCAACTTGCTGCTCATACAGTCCTGATGACAAACCCGTCTTTTCAAAGGTCTTAACCTCATAAGACCTCTATTTACCATCTCAGTAAAGACTGTAATAGCCTTACTATTAATATCTAACACCGTACGATATCTATTCATCCAATCCATACACATAAAGACTTCCTCATGCACCTACGGCATGACAAAGAAGTCTACAAGCCATACACAAGTCCCAGAATAAGGGAACAACCACATATCTCGCGGGTACCTCAGACCCCTAGCTGGTAATCCTGTAAAGGAAAGTCCACCTTCTACTATATATCAAAGATCAACCATTAACGCATGCATCGAAAGACAAGAAGTGCATAGCACTCATAACAAACAAAACTCCACTAGGTAAACCATTAACGAGAATGGTACCTGTAACAGCTAACTCCCGTAGCTCCACTACATATCATTACTCGATCTCGGATCTATGCTCCTCAAGTATCACTGAGGTCCTCACTATAGCCTCCACTTCCACTCTTTCAACACTAGAAAGAGGAAGGTCTTGCTGGGAAGAAACACTACCTTGCTGACAGAAAGGGGCCAGATGGCCTAGTTCACCACAGATGAACAAGCTATCGGTGCCAAAGGGCACTCAGAACGCAAATGATCTGGATAGCCACAATTGTAACATAATTGTCTCATTCTTGCAACCTGTGCAATTGAAGGGTAACTCGACCTTCATCGTCCACCTGGAATGATCTCACTCTTGAAGGGAACTTGTAAAGGCAATGCCTTGCCCTGTCGACAAAACTTCGCTCTATGCCCTGCTTTACCACACGTAAAGCATATGATGGGCGCCTTTGGGCACACAGCTCGCCAGTTTCCCAACTTCCACGCAATTAAAACACTGTAGTTCCTTGCTAGTCATCTTCATGGCCAAAGGATCACTAGATTGTCCTGATATTGGACTTGGTTCCCTATTCATCATCTTTGCTTCTCCGATAACTGATTCAGTCCATTGCTTCTTTCCGGATCCAGAAGCTTCAGTTGATCTCACAATTGTTGGTAAATCCGGTGTGGATCTACCCGCTATCACCGCTTCATATACTTGTTACATATATTCTTGAAACTCGGATCTACTGATGGAGACACGATCAGCCTCTTCAAACTCGTTCTCTGCCATAGGCGAAACAACAGCGGAAACTAGTCCCTAACTTATCACCACTGGAGGAAGAGGGGGGGTGTACCCCTACCTCATCCCACTACAGATACTACTCTAGTCTGAGTCATCTTTAGGATATACGCACCTAATCTTATAAGGCTATATATATGCCATAGCTATCGATATATATATAATACATCCACATAATCCACAGTACACACAGATATATATACATATCTACGCTGCAGAGATCCATGGCAAAGGTGACGACTTCTCGTACATTCTATCCCAAAACCACACTTAAAACCAAAACCTTTGAAAACGTCAGATCCCATGTGGGCTCTATTTATTTTACCTATCAAACCTCATTGCAGGTAGCAAGTGCCATTGTTGTCAACCTGGGCTCTGATACCAACTCTGTAACACCCCGAATCCGTGGGACTCGGGATGTCACATTGGGCTAGGATCTCACAATGGATCCTGACCCTAGCCTGACAACAAGTTCACTGGACCTTACAACATGGCACTGACAGATATAAAACAAATACATAAAACAGTATAAACTGTACGACCCAAAGTAAACAACAACATAGCCGAGTATATAAAACGACTTCCTCACATAGGAGGTACAAAAGATCATCCTCACACAGGAGGGGAAACACAACAACCCCAAACCAACCACCTAATGTACGAGAGTCCTCGGCCTGTCACCCTGCCAGATCACCCAGTAGCGCCTAACCTGTAAACATCTACAACACGGTATGAAACCGTTAGTTAACCATACATATATGAGGTAATGCATAAGCACAAGCACAATCATGAAAGATAAACACATCAGCATGCTATCACACATTTACCCATTTATTATCTTTATATAATAACCATTCACTCAAAAACCGTATATATATAGATAGATGAAAGTATGTGACACGAGGACCGATACATCCCCGCCTCTGAGTACAATGTCCAGCTGTACGAGTATCGGTCACACAATCCGTGTACCCTATGGGAGTGGATTGCGCCCTTCCTGTAAACCAGTCTGGCCTGACATCAGAGAACCTCCCAGACTCCACGGCGGGATGAAAGGGAAAGGTTATCACAGCCACGCAGTGGGGCAGTCAATAGAACATAGGTCGATAAAAACGACAACTCATGATATCATAGCAAACATATAAAGCACACACCACTCATGCAAACACCCAATATAGGGATGGTAGCTAAGTAAGTCCTACGGACTTACCTCAACCTCGTACAAAATCAACCACGATCACCTCTACACTGGAGGGACAACACGGCCTATAAAAAGGCATTAAGAGATATATCAACCTCTATTCATCAAAGGGGTCACACCTAGACCCAAAGGGATCCATAAGGATCATACTCAATCTATGAGCCTCACAACCAACTAAACCTCAATATCTCAACATAGCTCACAATTCCTCAAATCTCAAGGTAGTATCTAATCAACATTCCTCAATCTCAATTTTAATCCTAATTTAATTAATTAACCTTTAATTAACTAATTAGATTTCGCCAGAATAACGTTTTGCCCGCAGGCAATTTCTAAACCACTGTTTACTAAGAACGGCATGTGTTATCAAGATTAAAAAGAGAAATGGCACAAGTGCAATTAACATGAAATAGTAGGGGCATATTTTTCATTGCACTATTTCAAGGGAGAACTCCCACTTCTAATGTATATGGGATATGGGATATGGGATATGGGATATGGGATATAAGATGTGCGATGTAGTGTCTTCTAGTTTTCTCACCTTTTCATCACTGTTTCCATCAAACCGCTTTTTCCAAATTATCATTTTTTTAGCTTGTGTTATCATCTTTGCTCTTATAATACTCGTGGTTTGTAATAGTATTGTCTCAATTTAAAATCTTCAACTCTAAAAAATGTCAAAAATCCACTTGGAGGCAAGGTCAAAAGCACGAGTGTTCCCCTCTACTAAATAGCTAGTTGTTGACCTACGTGTTTTGGGCAAGCCACGTGTAATTAAAATCACAATACACACGTAATTGGAGATTGTTAGAACTAGATAGTAGGATATATTGAGCGGGATTGCCCCTTAAATACTATAGAAGGCAAGTGACAGCAACCCAGTGTATCTCCCTTGGTACTTGCATAAATTGGGCTAGCAAGTGGACGTTGTAACACAAGTCTAGATGTGTAATCGTCAAATATATTAAGCGACATATCAAACGACGATACCTTTCAGGGTCAGGCAGGACAAGTCTTGTGTCGAGCTGTAGATTATGTCCAGGTTATAGAGGAACCGACACTGGCTTACATCCCAACACACCAAAATAAGACATAATACTAAGACTATAACGTTGCTAACTCAGAATCAAGCCTTTTGGCATTTTAGATATCTCTAAACCAAGAAAGAACCGTAGAGGACCTAAATCCTTCATATGGAAACATCTATGTAAATATGATTTGAAAGTAGCAACAATAGCATGGACATTTTCCTTAATAACAAGATCGTCGACATAGACAAGTACTTGACTGCATGCAACGTTTCGATTTAATGTAAACAAAGAATAGTCCGCATAAGACTGCACAAACCCATATCATCATAAAGTTGCTTCCAACTTAGATAAGAAGCACTCGCCCCAATATTTAAACGGAAAACGGAACACGTAAAACACCGATTACTCGTAATTGGGTTAGAAAAAGGGAGAAGTGCCATGCAAAAGTTGGCGTTTTATTATGGAGAAGCGGAGTGGAGGTGTGTGATATATAAGATATTATGCAGATAAGAAGCACTCATCCCAATAATTGATCAGAAAATTTGCTTCAAATAGTAAGGCACGGGATATATTTAATGAATGACGGTGTTTCCACTCGACCATACCATTTTGTTGTGGAGTATGAACACAAGACGTTTCTAGAATAATTCCATTCGGAGATAGGAAAGGTCAAAGAGCAAGATATTTACGTTCATTGTCACTTCTGTGTTTATGGAATTGTGTTTTTGTGAAAGAACAAAATTCTTGGATAACTCGACTTACTTCACATTTTGAACTAATTAAATAAACTCATGTTGATCTAGAGAATTCATATAGAATAGTGATAAAGTGCGAAACACTAGTTGTAGATTGATGTGATTTGGTCCCCAAATGTTTAAATGTACCAAATCAAACAACGAATAAGCGATTGAAGTACTAATAAGAAATGAAAGACGTGTTTGTTTGGCCCGATAGCAAATATCACACGGATCTGTTTTATTCACAAAGGCATGACCAAGGCGACGATGGGAAAGGGATTGATCGGTAGAGATGTGGACTATGATGGGGTGCATGGGCATGAAGGGAGGTGCCATCCTGCGGAACCAATAGACCTCATCGCGAGCTTTACCCACTCCAATCAGTGTATTCAAAGTCCGATCCCAAATCACACAAAGCTTATTAGTGAGAAAATGATACATTATAAATCCGATAATTTGATTCAAAGATAGAAGATTGACGATCTGAAAGAAGATTCGGAATCACAGCGACGCAGGCTACGCATGGACAACATCAAATTCACCGGAATCTGAGCGACGGAACCTGCCTGGTGACATATATGCTCGACCAACCCTCCATATACTCGGAAATGCAGAAACTCGGTACCGATATGAAGAGAATGAAGAGAGGAATCCAGAAATTCAAACGGAATTGAAATCGGATTAGAAACGGAGAGTAGATCTGAGTTTGAAGGTTGAGAGAAATCAGAGCTTTTACGAGAAAACGTGAAATGAAATGAATTAATAAAGGATTTTCCGCTATTTATAGTGAAGACGATAATTATCCTTTAGTAAAGTCGATAATTATCCTTTAACCGATCCAAAGGCGGGTCGAACCTCTTTCTCCAAACTTCTCGAATTTGGAACATTAAATCTGGAATATTGTAGGGATAATTATTCCACAACTGCCTCGGAAAACGTGTATTCCTAAGCCGTCTTTCTTAGCCATTAAGAAACGAAATAGCGACTCTTTTGGCCGTTTTGCCTCTCCATGTTATTTCATATCTAGGACATATCCGATGTCCTGATCATTTCTCTCAACTGCATTTTTATTAATTGGAGCTCCCAAATGGTCCAAATAACACCGGAGGGTAAAAATAATTACCCGGGGGAAAAAGTAAAAATTTTCCCAAACGCCCAAAATTACGCCAGGAACATAACGGTGGGACTCTTACTCATCACTTGCGAAATCTTCGCGAGTTATATGACAATTGCTATCAATGATTAAGTTAATCAACATTAATTAGAATTCGAAAATCCTAGCTATTACATCTACCTCCCGCACCCCTCTGTGAGATCGACCTAGCAGTAGCAACTCCCCTGCACCGGAACCGAACTGAAGACGCCACGCCGGAGACCAGCCGAGTACGCCGCTCCGCGACCACCGGCATCCCAGGAAACTGCTACCGAGCCAGACGACCGTCCCTGCGCCGGAGCCTGCTTCCTCTTCCCGGACCGGTAAGTGCCGATCTCTCGTTCCTTCTTCCGAAATAAACCGAAGGTGAAGGGTTCTGTTGCACAGCAAGCGCAGACTCATCTACCTCACCTTCCTCGTCGATCCCCAACAGGCGCAGCAACGACGCCAGCCTCTTGTACGCACCGCCTTCGCCAGAACCGCAACCAGTCGTCTGCACTCGACCCACTGGACTGCTGCACTCGACCCACTGGACTGCTGCACTCGACCCACTGGACTCGTCTTTGGGATACCAATAGCAGCCGGCTCCTTCACTGTTGTGAGTACGTAGACTTAGCCTTTAATCTTAGTACCATAATATTGTATAGGGTGTGGTTTGAGTTTGATGCATAAGATGAGAGTAATGTAGATGTGTGGATAAGTTGGACATATAATAGGATGAGTTCGGTACTATGGATCTCTAAGTATAAATAAAGGATACATGTGGTGACAATGGAAATCGAAGTTTGGACCTTTTGTACACCTTATAATTCAGCTTCGGCCTGCTGACTTTAGGATCTAATTTCTATAGCTTAAATCGAGAATCCACCGTTGAATTTTTGATATATCGTAGATGGATACATATAGTTTAATGTGTTAAATTTGGGAGAAAGTTAACGGTCGGATTAGATTTTATAAGGTCCCGAAGTAGAGCACTTGGGGTTGTTTTTGAAGCAGGAAAATATTTGACTAAGTTTGGAATTTTAGCTTCTAGTCTAACCTTAAATTTTATATAGGAGTTTTGGTTAAATTTTTTAGACCTTTGCCCTATGTTTAGTATACATATTTTAGAGGATCTAGAGAGCGATTCCGGAATTCTTATCCTTTAACCTAAGTCTTGAATTCTAACTCAAATCGGACCTTAATGACCGTTTAATGAAACTCTAGAATTTTGTATAACTCTTGTAAATCTTTACCAAACTTTTCCGTAAGAACTAGATAGTGGAAATGGGTTCCAAAGGAGAATTTGAAACTAAGATATAAACAAATCTGGGAGTTTCGGAACCGGGGGTAAAATAGTCATTTTACCGTAAGAGAGCTTTTTCCGTAATTCCTTCGTATGAAGTTGGACATCTGGATGAGATTTTGATCCACATGCCTTATTTGACAGGCGTTTGAGTTACCACGAGTACGGACTGTTTTGAGACGTGTTAGAGTGTGTTTTGACTCAGGTAAGTCCTTGCGACTTACTTAGCCGGTTTCTGGATATTAGTTGGGTGATAATGGTTGTGTGTGTGCAATGTGTGTGATAATAAAAATAACTTGTTAGGACGACCGTGGTTATTATGTGTTAAGGCCCAAGTGTATGTATAACGGGCCGTGACATCACTGCCTAGCTCTGCCAGGAGACTGGGAGGTTCTCTATACCCAGACCATACAGGTACACGGTGAGATGCATCGGATCCACTCCTGATGGGTACACGGGGGCGGAGGCGAGGTTTGGGAATCCCTCGTGTCAAAAAATAAGTATCATTAGAGTGAATGACTTAAGTGAAGATAATAAATGGATTGTTTGAAAGCATGATGAGTGTTTATTATTTTATGTGTGTGTGTGCTATTATTATTCTCCTAATATTTAGATAACTAGCTAATGGTTCCTCTTGTTGTGTTTTAGTTTTACCGCAGGTTAGACCAGCAGCTGAGTGATCCGGAAGTAGTGGTCAGCCGGGTCTCCGTACTCCTTAGAGTGGGGGTTGGGGTTGATGTTTGTCGTTCTTTCTTGTGTTTAGACAGTTGATCGTTTTTCCCTTTGTTAAGTACTATAGGCTGCTAGACCGTGTTGCATTCATTACCTTAAAAATACTATTTCATGAATTTCGGTTTTCCTTATTTGTGTCTTGTTGCAAGATCCTAGTAATATTGTTGTCAAACTGAGGTCGGGACCCATTGTGAGGTCCTAACCAGTAGCGCTCCGAGTTCTGAGAATTCGGGGTGTTTCAAAGATGTGATGCCCAAATCAAGGAGGAGGATTTTACCTTCAACTAAACTTGATTACTCTGAATGTGATTTACAAATGAGGTCAAACATACTTTATATAGAGGATTTGGCCTAAACCAAATGTCAAAAATTAAATGACGGAATAAAAAGTTCCAAAATAAAAAGTCTAAAATATAAAAGGTCGGAATTTAAGTTCGGAATTAAGGTTCCAAATTAAATTTTTAAATGAAAAGTCTAATCTTAAATGTCCAAATTAAAGATCCAAAATAAAAAGGTCAAAACTTAAATGTCAGAAAGTTTGTCAAAATGTTGTCAAAATTGGGCATGCCTCATGTCATGGCGGAGTGGAGACATGGAATGCCGCTAAAGGGGCCGAGACAAGTGATGTTGTCACGTTGTCAAGATGGACATGTCTCATGCCATGGCGGAGTCCCACTAAAGGGGCCAAGACAAGTGTTGTTGTCAAAACGATGTCAAGATGGGCATGCCTCATGCCATGGAGGAGTGGAGACATGTCATGCCGCTAACAGGGCCGTGACAAGCAATAGTGCGAGCGATGAGGGAGCCGGTAGCTTTGGCGATGACCTTGACATGGGATCGGGTGAGTGGTCCATCGGAGCGAACCCGCACAGCCTCATTATCCTCATCTACAAACATGGTAGCCAAGGGCGCATCACAGGAGTTGCGGAGGAGAAAGACATAGAAGGTGGAGAATCAAAAAGCAAAGAAATACGTCGATTTCAAATCCATGGAGGAAGAGGTAGTTGAGGTTTTGGTTGAGTAAGCAAACATAAAGGGACTGTCTAACACATGTTTACTAAGAACGGCATGTGTTATCAAGATTAAAAAGAGAAATGGCACAAGTGCAATTAACATGAAATAGTAGGGGCATATTTTTCATTGCACTATTTCAAGGGAGAACTCCCACTTCTAATGTATATGGGATATGGGATATGGGATATGGGATATGGGATATAAGATGTGCGATGTAGTGTCTTCTAGTTTTCTCACCTTTTCATCACTGTTTCCATCAAACCGCTTTTTCCAAATTATCATTTTTTTAGCTTGTGTTATCATCTTTGCTCTTATAATACTCGTGGTTTGTAATAGTATTGTCTCAATTTAAAATCTTCAACTCTAAAAAATGTCAAAAATCCACTTGGAGGCAAGGTCAAAAGCACGAGTGTTCCCCTCTACTAAATAGCTAGTTGTTGACCTACGTGTTTTGGGCAAGCCACGTGTAATTAAAATCACAATACACACGTAATTGGAGATTGTTAGAACTAGATAGTAGGATATATTGAGCGGGATTGCCCCTTAAATACTATAGAAGGCAAGTGACAGCAACCCAGTGTATCTCCCTTGGTACTTGCATAAATTGGGCTAGCAAGTGGACGTTGTAACACAAGTCTAGATGTGTAATCGTCAAATATATTAAGCGACATATCAAACGACGATACCTTTCAGGGTCAGGCAGGACAAGTCTTGTGTCGAGCTGTAGATTATGTCCAGGTTATAGAGGAACCGACACTGGCTTACATCCCAACACACCAAAATAAGACATAATACTAAGACTATAACGTTGCTAACTCAGAATCAAGCCTTTTGGCATTTTAGATATCTCTAAACCAAGAAAGAACCGTAGAGGACCTAAATCCTTCATATGGAAACATCTATGTAAATATGATTTAAAAGTAGCAACAATAGCATGGACATTTTCCTTAATAACAAGATCGTCGACATAGACAAGTACTTGACTGCATGCAACGTTTCGATTTAATGTAAACAAAGAATAGTCCGCATAAGACTGCACAAACCCATATCATCATAAAGTTGCTTCCAACTTAGATAAGAAGCACTCGCCCCAATATTTAAACGGAAAACGGAACACGTAAAACACCGATTACTCGTAATTGGGTTAGAAAAAGGGAGAAGTGCCATGCAAAAGTTGGCGTTTTATTATGGAGAAGCGGAGTGGAGGTGTGTGATATATAAGATATTATGCAGATAAGAAGCACTCATCCCAATAATTGATCAGAAAATTTGCTTCAAATAGTAAGGCACGGGATATATTTAATGAATGACGGTGTTTCCACTCGACCATACCATTTTGTTGTGGAGTATGAACACAAGACGTTTCTAGAATAATTCCATTCGGAGATAGGAAAGGTCAAAGAGCAAGATATTTACGTTCATTGTCACTTCTGTGTTTATGGAATTGTGTTTTTGTGAAAGAACAAAATTCTTGGATAACTCGACTTACTTCACATTTTGAACTAATTAAATAAACTCATGTTGATCTAGAGAATTCATATAGAATAGTGATAAAGTGCGAAACACTAGTTGTAGATTGATGTGATTTGGTCCCCAAATGTTTAAATGTACCAAATCAAACAACGAATAAGCGATTGAAGTACTAATAAGAAATGAAAGACGTGTTTGTTTGGCCCGATAGCAAATATCACACGGATCTGTTTTATTCACAAAGGCATGACCAAGGCGACGATGGGAAAGGGATTGATCGGTAGAGATGTGGACTATGATGGGGTGCATGGGCATGAAGGGAGGTGCCATCCTGCGGAACCAATAGACCTCATCGCGAGCTTTACCCACTCCAATCAGTGTATTCAAAGTCCGATCCCAAATCACACAAAGCTTATTAGTGAGAAAATGATACATTATAAATCCGATAATTTGATTCAAAGATAGAAGCTGACATTCGAGTCCCGGCACCCAAAAGACTCTAGAAAGTCGAACACCGTCATAATGGGTTGTTGATCCAACTTGTGTAGTATTAACAATATTTTTATTTGGAATATTTATCCTCATTGTTTTAACATTAAGTAAACAGAATAAATTTTTTTATTACCGGTCATATGGCAAGATGCACCATGTTGTGTTTTGAACGAGTTAAACAGAGGAATAACGAAAAAAGAGGAAACATTTTTTGGTTTTGCTGCACGGAACTTTCAGCAAGGGTTTTCAATATACTTTCGCGGATAAGAATAATAGAACCCTAACGAGAAAAGATGACATTCACTTGCTCGCTTTTTCTTCCGGGGCCATTGGCCCAAGAAGAGCTCGTCTCGCTTAGTCTATGGCCCATCGTATAAGTCTACATAGATTTATTGTCTTATTATTGTTGAGATATAATTCAAGCCATGATTTAGCCCAATTTTATGATTTAATTAGATCAATCCGATCTGTTGGCACGCTACTCTTTTAAAGAGTGTGAAGCTCATATTAGGGAAGGACCATTTCTGATATTCTTGTTGGGTCGGTTGATTAATTAAGTCAGATTTGTGGGCTACACTTTTAGTGGAAAGCTGTGTTTTTGATGAAGAGGTTGTCCAAACCTAGCTATATATGCTACCATTCTTATTTTGTGCAGCCATACACTGAAAATCGATCAACTCATGTGTTGAGCAAAACCCTAAAACAATCTCTCTCATCCTCAAGGAAAACGTTGTTTGTCAGCTAAGGCTTGTTCTCTCTGGTGAAGTGTGTCCTTCCTACGAACATACAAGAAGAAGAAAAGATTAATATCATCTTCCTCTTATGCCTTTGTTCTTGTTTCTTGAGTTGTTTGAGTTTGTTTTCTAAGTTGTAACTCTGAGCTTATATTGTATCAAAGTTGTTGTCTTCATGTTGTAACCTTGAAACGATATTATAGTAGATTGGATCTTGATGATCCCGTGGATGTAGGTTTCCAAAACCAAACCATGTAAAAATCGTGTTCTTCTTTCTACTATTTTATTTTTTGTTCTCCAACATCTTAAAACATCTAGATCTATAGTTTTAAACACCAACAATTGGTATCAGAGCATGTTTCTTGTATGAATCTTTTAGATATGTGTTTAGTTTGGTAGATCTGTCGAGTTTTTGTTCATAACCTGTACAACTATGTTGTTCTCTCTTTGATCTTTTAGGGTTTTTTTTATCTGCTTGTTTGAACACATCTCGGGTCGGTTGTACATAGCAACGTCCGGCTCCCTTTGTCGTCCTTTCAGCCTTCGATCTGTCCATTCTTTCGAATCTACTGAAATAAAACTAACTTTGATCTGCATTTTTTCTAGATCTGGTTTCTTGGATCTGTTTGTTCGAATCTATGCTTCTTCATGCTAGATCTATTGTCTTGCTTTAGATCTAAGAACTGGTGGACTGTTTTTCAAAATCACGGTTGGTTTCTCGGATCTTTTGGAATGTTTGAACGAATCTGCTGAGGCGTTTTTTTCCCTTGAAATTATAAAATCAAATCTGTTATCCAGCTTATTTCCTTGTTATCTTCAAGCTTACGAGATTTATCCATTTCCTTTAAATTTTTTGTTGTCCGGTATTCGAATATGTTGAAGTTTATTCTTTCAGAATTTGCTTAATGTTTCTAGATCTAGTTAGCATATGTCTTGGTTTGTTCTGAATCCTTCTTTGTTTTTCAAATCTGTGAGTTTTTTGTGTTTAAATTTGTTTTGTTTTAAACCTGTCAAAAACTGGATCTGTTTTTAAAACTATTTTTAATAGGTTCGGATCTGCTGTAAACAGATTCGGATCTCAATGCTGGAAAAAAATTTGATGTGTCTTCCGCTACTTTCTTTTAAAACCGAATAATATTGTTTGATTTTGTACTAATCACAATCTGATTCTTGTTTTGTAGAGATTCTTTCTCTTCTTTGAATCTAACTTTCGGTGGTGAAGAAAAATGGAGGCTTCAACTTGTTGCAAGGAACAACATTGCAAGCAACCAAATAGCATCACCAAGATTTATTGTTTTTTCATTCAATATTTCTTGTGTATTTGTATGTGTTAATCTGGTCCTTGTTTCAAGATTGTAAGTTCTGGTCCATTATTTTCCAAAATCAAGGGTTGTAAATTGTAATAAGGGCCTCTATTATTTCTCTCAATCTCTTTTACTTTTGCATTAAGATATAAAATCTAGAGTTAAAACAAGTTGATTTAAAAGCTTGGTTTAATTCTAAATCTTAGAACTTGTATATACAACAAGTCGCCAAAGCCTAGGTAAAGGTGAAAGCACTTGCTAGAAATACGAAGTTCTAAGTGAGTTGGGATTTCCGTTAGGATCTACGGACAACTCAAGAGGGTCAAAAATTACAGTAAAAAATGTCTGAGTTGTTTGAACCGTAAACCGGTTACAAAGGACTCTAGACCTACTGAACTTGTGGTGGGGTTTGCTTGTGTTAAGCAAGCTCCCTTTATAGCTAAAGTCTTAGGCCCTAGGGTTTGCCTTGAGACTTGATCCTAGCTGGTTCATTCATTTCTCTCTTGTAAATTGGTGAAATAACCAAATAAAGTTATATGATGGCCATTATGACTTTTTCATGTGGCAAGTCAAAATGAAAGCTAATAAAAAGAAAAAGTATGAAGAAGGTACCACAGATAAAACTAAGAACTAGACTGACTTGCTTGCCCACTCAGAAATAATGTTGAGGCTTATAGATAAAGTGGGTAGACAAGTCCTTTGTAAGACTAAGGCTAAAGATTTGTGGGATGCCTTAGAAAAATTGTACCTGACTAAGTCTATGTCCTTTAGGATAAGTCTGTTGTGTAGATTGTTCAATTTTAAAATGGATGTTAATTATAATTTAGAAGAGAACATGGACTTTAATATCCGGATTTCGGAATTTTCCTACTCGGTTTATTTCGGATAATTTCGAGTGAGTTGAGTTATTTATAAATTAATTATTTTAATTGGAGATTTGGGGATAATGATTCGGAGTTGATTTGCGTTATGTGTGGAGCGGTTACGGGACGTTATTCGTCATCCTCCCCACCCAAAATCCTAACTCTTCCTTCCTCTCCATTTCTCTTCTCGGAACCACCAGATATGCGTGGAAATTGAAGTCTCGCCGAACCAATTTACAACTTCCATGAACGCCGCCAGACCCGATGCCGTTTAACTCCGCACCAGATTTGTTCATCACCGTTCCTTCACGTCGACTGGGGTCGAGAAGCAGAGCCACGCTGTCGCCGGTGCAGGAAGCCACCATCACCGTCGTTTCTCTGTCCACTACAGGCTTCTTACCATCGACCAAGAACCAACGTCGCCGGACCCAACCTGAAGACTCTTCTCCTCGCGAGTTTAGATCTGCAACAAGGCCACTGTCGAGCCGGTTTCCGCCCCCAGGTTGTCGGTTGCCTTCGCGGCTACCGCCAGAGGACTACTCGCCCAAGTGTTGTCGTCTTCCTGCACCAAGCCGCCGCTAGGATTGAGCCCTCCTGCCGCCACTGGGATTGATCCCTCCAGCCACCGCAACTCCCTTGTCCAGCAACCCTAGTTTGGGAAGAAGACAATTTTGGGTATAATTACAAATCGATCCCATATATTTGGTTTACATTTTATGACCCAGCTTTTGGAATTTGTACAATTTTCCCCCGAATTTAATAATTACAAAAATAGCCCAAATTTATATTTGCAGGAACAACCCATTTTTTTTAGAAGTTCACCAAAGGTCCTGAGTTGTATAATTACATAAATTAGCCCAGGGTTATAACTATAGAAAATGGCCTATATATTTTGATGATTATAATTTATGGCCCAAGTTTTAGTAAATGGAGCTAAAACTTGTGTAGTTGATTTGTTTAGGTATTTTACACCTTGGAGACCCGTTTGGATATGGAGAGACTTTATTTGGCATCGATATGCGACTTTTGACCTTTGTTCTAACCTCCGATATGTAAGTGTTCCTAAATCTTGATCGGATTCCGTCCTTAGGATTTGTTTGTTGATCATTTGCCTTGGATG